>OU343124.1:0-10000000 GCA_910594945.2 Amphipyra berbera | reverse complement strand
GAGCCGCGGCGTCATCATAATTCATATATAATAACCCTTCCGACGACGCAGCGCCGCGCCGCGCCGCCCTGCGTCTCGTTCACGCAAACGCGCTCCTCCGAAGACAAACAGAGACGCTCGATGCTCTAAATATCATAATTCATAATTTTATTTTTTACGACCGACGTCGACATACACATACGTATCTTCGTGTAGTTAATTTTTCCGTTTCACTCTCTCAGCGCGGGAAGCGCCATACGTGAAAAGAGCAGAATATTTACTAGTTTTAATTTTAAACTGAAATGTGAAATTGAAAAATATAGTTACTCGGAATACGAGAAACAGAACATGTTTGGTATGTAAAGACGATGACAGCTATTTGTAATTGGAATATGACGAGACGCGTGCGCGTGCGCTCGGCGCGTCTCATTCGTCAGTTTATAAATAGAGCTCGGCGTCTGCGCCGTGACGACTCGCGCCATTAATTTATATGAAATAACTGTCGGCAGACGGAAAAATAAGTTCGATCGGGAACGGCCTTCTCCACGATAATATTTATGTTTTACGAAGTGGCAGACGGACCCGACTGGTGTTGATGTACGCGTGTCAGAAACAGTATGTATGGGAGGTATAACAGGTATTAATGTTAGATTCATACCGACTCCCACTTCCAGCAGTAAATAAATAAACTGCCCGGCTCCTTTCATTTCTAACGTATTAACAAACAGTAAACTGATTTATTGTAATTTGCATACGAATGTGCAGATGTTTGGTCATAAATATAGGAAAGGTAAATACTTGCGGAGCCCTTTCGTATTTGAGTATAGCCGCATATGTTTTGATTTAATTTAAAGGTTCACGTTTGCAATTGAAGTCGTCCAAATCTTATATACTGCCCATCCGGCGACATTTTGACGTTCGAAATGAAAACGCAAAGCAATAATAACCCTGCATCGAGGCTGTTTCTTTCCTCATTACTACTTTATAAACATCACCAAATCCTCTTTCACAGTTCTTTTGAAATTCAATAAACAACCGAAAATACTGATTTCCGACGATAATAATGTGCGCAAAGTACGCAAAGACAAGTGAGACATAAATTCGTTAGCACGTGTGTAATCGTCACGCATATACAGGCGACAATAATTTACGTCCGTAAATTTTAAAGTTGACATCAGAAAGAACATCTTATAAAGCAATAATTCAAGTACATTCTAATGAGTCATGCTCTTATTCAGCTGTGTAGAGTAAACCACCGATAGAAGTTCGTATTTTTACTGTTTATTTTACATCACCATGTGCTTAGTTTTGTGTGTAATCACGAGATACGCGAATGTCGGAGTTTTCCCGGAGCTTTCGCGGTTCGAAAGTGCGTATATTCTTTGAATTTGTATTTGATAATTGAAACTATGGATAATAACGACGCTAAAGGGTAAAATCTATAAAAAATATTAATTTCGATGGATTGTAGAGTTTTACCAAATGCAGACAAGTATAAGAAGCACGTAAGTACCTATACATATGACAATTAAAGATTCAATAAAAAAACCCGACATTATAATGGGGCTGTCTTATTTGTGATTGTTAATTTGGTAAAGAAGTGCTTTCCAAGACGAGTTATACAAGCTCAAACGCGATAGGTCTACAAGTAGTCATTGTAAAGTGCCAATCGCCACCCTGAGCCACCTTCCGAATCCTTCTTGTCAAAGCAAGTCATGAGACTAAAATGCTGCCTAATTATGAGCAATTTTGGCGTATCTGGTGTTAGATAACAACTTTTCGATCCAAACTCCCGATCAGATCATTACAATGCTACCATAATATTGTTTTGTCATTAGGTTTGCACATAAATGTTTGAAATTTCAGTCAATATGACGAGTGGAAGTGATTAAATATCCATTGTATGGCTGACATTACTACACCAACTGTGAAAAGAGCTGATGATCTTGAAACCGCTGAACCGATTCGAAACATACCTTATAACCGTACCGAATAAACCAGCTTTCAAACAAAAAAAACGCATTGAAATTGGCTCATCCGTTTGGGAGCTACAATGCCACAGACAGACACACAGACAGACAACGGCTTCAAACTTATAACGCCCTCCCCCTTTTTGCGTTGGGGGTTAAAAATGATGATTATTGTTTGTTAATAAATACTTTTGTACGTCGAAAAAGTCATTCCAGGTATCAAACGTTTTGAGAGCCCGAGTTCCAAGTTTCAACACATTAAAAAGTCAATGACCCTCAAAAATACCAATTCACTATAATATTTTTCACATTTTTCGTTTGAATTATGAATTTAATGTCAGTTAATTATGTCAACAAGTTTTGTTTACTACTGAAACCTCCTAAATACCTGTTAAAATAAAATAATAAATAGGAAAAACGCACAATAAGTTTTCGTCGCTGGCCTAATGGACGCTCAATTCTGCCACACAAGATGAACTAATAAATGCCTCAGTCATTTTTTTTTACTACCACGCAGTTTAATTTTACGAAAGCCATAGAAAAAAACTTTGTCGGTTATTAGTTCTATAGCAGTCATTGGATAAATCGCAGTATCTGCGATTTCATTGCATAAACAACAATTCTAGGAACTATTGTTCTATAACCATAGCAATTTAACGCAATAAGCCATTATAGTTATAAAGAATTTCAATTCGTTAAAGCTACTCCACGAAGATATAAATTCGACAAATTAATTTCACTTACTAAAGAATTCAAAGACTAATCTATACAAAAGATAACAGATATTAACCTAATGGATTCCTGAGTTACTCCAACTGAACTCGTATTTAAAATTTACAGATATTTAAACACATCGCCCTCGCGCTCAGCTCGCCATAAATAAAATAAATACAAATATTCTCACGTAAACGAGTACCTCGAAAGCGTTCATTTACATTTGTGAATGTAATAAATGGGGCATCTTCTTCTAAATACAAAAGTAAACTGACGAAAATAGTCTATTTTTGAAATAGCGTCTGACTATCTATGATTAGAAACTGTCTACTAGGAAATATATGGCGAATCCGCGTTCCTCACATATTTATGTAATATAATAATAGTCAAGACTATAAAATATGTAATAATAGTTATGTAAAATATGTTTGTGATAAATAGTTGTGTTTTGACTTGACTGTATTAGTTATTAACAAATTCAGTCGAGCACGTCCTTGTAATTTATATAAATCTTCTTATACTTACATGTATTGTAGTAAAGCAAAAGGGTTGGCACACCTGCATATTCATTCTCATACTTGCCCACAGATTTACGACCAGGTATTGGACCAACAAATAAGATCTTCCAAAAAGTGCCTCCAAAAAATATAATAAGAGCATCACAAAAAGCTCAGCAAGACATGTCAACGTCAGCCGCGCACCATTGGTCGGGCGAACAAAGAAATATTACCACGCGTTTATTTGTTCTCCTCCAGGCCATATTTGCTATAAAAATACTTTTTGTAAATATTTCGTCTCGAAAAGTTCAATAATAAACTTATAACCAAAAATTTATAACCATGTTCGAGAAAACAGAAATCATAAAGCTTCCTTAATAAAACGTCCCTAGAGAGCCCATGTCGAGAGAATTTAACACAAATATCATGATACTAATTATACGTTAGTTTATTTAGATTATACTTATCTAGTTTATAACATATTTTAGTGCACCATAAACAAACATAGCAAGATTTTACAGCTCCTGACGGTCTCGGCTCACATTCGAGGCATTGTGCCTCTTATAATTTTTATTAGGGGCAATCCGTCCGTCTTGATTTACTTCTTCCCGAACTGACGGATCTTTCATTTAATTTACGGTTCTACCCCAGTGTTCCAAACGTAATAAAATGTTACAAAAACAAGCAAAAATTACATAGTCCCATCGGGCGTTGTAGACTTTTTATTTATTAAATAAATAAGACAGACCTACATTGACTTATAAGTTATAACTAATCTTTTGTTGATAATATCGTAATGATAAGTATTTTAATTTTAAATAAACGACTTTATCACCCTAAACTGTTTAAATTAATTACAAACTTTTCACGCGAAGAAGCTACATTCTATTCAAAAGCCTGTACACAGACTGCTGAAATAAAATTAAATGTTGGAATTTCGTAGGTACCTATACATTTTTTAGCTTGAAATCCATGAAGTGCTTTAAAAATGTATGATTTACGTATACAATCGTAACGAAAATTTATTGTTTATATTTTTGCTACAAATATTCGTTGGAGCAACCCACTCCCAATCGCGTCGTATCCGACAAGCATTTGGCAACGATTCAGAGATTGTTATTATAATAATGACTCTTCTACTCATAACACTACCTATTACCTCGGCAAATGTCTTCATATCCTCAATAAGCCATAACTCGTCAAAACATTAAAGTCACAATAAATTGAATACCAAATGAATTCTTTGATTCATTAGATTACGCCACTGCATCGATGCTTCGAAATATTTTCAACAATAAGAAATACTTATAACAAAGCAAAAGCTTAAGCGCAATAAAGCAAAATATCTCTAGATTCCCATGAAGTTCATTTACAATTAAATAAAAAAATGCATTAAGAAATTTTAATTATTCGTAGCTACATCATGAGCGAGCCAACACTAACATGTTCGGTGTGTGTCTCATTTGCAAGTAACAGGATGCGTATTATAGACCCACGAAGGCAATAAGATAAAAAGACGCTCAATAAGGCGCGATCAGAGGCAAAAATGAAATAAATTGCCGGTGAATAAGAGTGCTGTGTGCAATTGAGGCGAACACGCTTGCTCATTAGACGGGATGGGCGACGCTACCGCCGCGACCTGCGCCCGCCCGCCCTCCCGCCAGGCCACCGCCACACACCAACGTACCCCTTCGCTATCATAATAAATTCAATAATGATACAATAATCTGCATATACAAATACCATCCTCCTCCTTTTTCTCGAACGAAAACAAAAGTATTCAAAATTCTGAGAACGTTTAGCATATGAAGCTGACTAAAAGTAGTGACAATGACTTCACTTGCAGCCCTTTTGCCGAAACGCTGTAAAATCGCCGGACATTAGCATAACAAAGACGGTGATTTAGAATGACAGAGCGTTCGGGTCCGCACACGACGACACTTTCACTTATTTCGAGATTTACCGCAAAAAAAATGTTTCCTATTATTATTAAAAAGTATTTAGCTGGTGTATACATCGATATGGTAATTGTTTAAAACCACAGGCTCCTGGGAACAATATAACGACAGCACAGCCGCTGGAGCGTTTCGGGACGACACAAAAACTTATTTCAGTCGGATATGGAATCGAAACGCCAAGAATAATGAAAGGCATGTCACGGTTTGCATAATGCGGCAAATTAAATAAATTTTTGGTTTCTAAACGACTGAAAAACAAGTCGATGGAGTTGGAGTTCTTCCTACAGACATTCTGTTACATGTTACAGATATTTTTTGAGTGAAAATATCTTGCCAGTACAATATTTACATAATAAATCTGCACATTCTTCAAGGAATACAAACCTACAATGAAATATATATGACATGGAATGTTAATTACAAGTTTGAATCTCTGTGTTAAAACAAAATTTGTGTAAACTTAAGAGCGACTCTACACATGTCGCTGTATGAGATGGTAACCACTACGTGGTAACGAGGGTAGCAGAAGGCAGGCGCACTGAGGCTACGTCACACATCTCCACGCACCATTTGCATGCATCCGGGCGCATCGCGGTGCATCCCGCGTGGGGGCGCGCGGGCCCTGCTACAGGAATAGTATAATGTCATATCAAATGTCTAAGAACGCGTGCCATGACTGCCGTGTCACTTACATACACCGACTGTCACCGACACTCACGTCTTTCTACAAACTAGATCAATTGTTTTATTTACAGTGTTGCTCATAAAGATTTAAGAGCAAGCTTCCAATAAAAAATAGAGTCAAGTTTACCTGGCTCTACTACAAATATTTAAATAGGTAGAGCTGATATTGTGTAGGTATCTTTCCGCAGAACTTCAGATAGTAAAAACGTTCTTCCAAAGTGTTAAAATTTTATTAACATTTAAACAATGACCAAAAAATGCTTATGACCATCGGTTGAGCCATAAATTTTGTAAACGTGTTTTTTTGTGTCTAATTTTGAATAAATTCAAGTTTTTTGTGCTCATGACTAATTGGTTGGCTGCTACAGCAAGTAACGACGGGGTGTACGACAGAATTGTTTCGTCGGGTATTGCAAATATAATAATAAAAGTTTATTACCCCGTTTCTGAAAGGGTTCGTCTTAGGCCGCACTGAAAGGGTAGCTGTAAAACCTCAGTCCGTGCCATCATAAGTCAAAACGGGACGATTGTTCGGTTGCATATCGACATAAATCAGTTTTAGAAAATATTCAGTGAATGGCAGCCGTTGTTACTCAATACAGGGTCATTATACAAATATAGATTTTTGGCATTTGTGCACGCACCACGGTGGGAGGTATAGAAGCTTTGCAAAAATGTTAACTGAGTAAATGTTTCTGCGAAAAGAAAGCATTTTTAAATGGTGACATTTATTTTGTCAGCTGCTTTGACTTGTGTAAGATCAAATTGCCACATCTTTTTTTAATGAATAAATTGGTACCTGATTGAGGGACATGGATGGAAAATTTGCAATGATAGAGGAGTCATCAGACAAAAAGTAGGCGTGTAGCTACTGAACGTATGCATCGACTTGGGAAGGTAAATACTGCTGCTTGCCCTCCACTCCCACTGTAAAATCTCTTGGAAGAAAGTAAGGATAACGGCAGCCATTGTTGAGGATGAATATTTGTAACCGACATCACTGCAAATGGTGCTTATGCCACTGATTGATGAGGCTCTGACGAGCCAAAAATGACGGGATAACGAACCAAAGACTCAAATTGAAAACAGGATGCGATTGCGATAACACCCTACGATTACCAACCCACTTGTTTAGCATGATTAGAACTACTACAGGCAATTCTTTCTAAAAGCCGTCTACATTCAGTAGTGAACTGTGATACGGTGAGATGGGACCCGTCCAACACTTGCTTTACTTCAATGAGGTATCGATCTACGCACATCCAATTAGCCACGAACCCTTCAAAATATACTCCACAATATTTACCCATTCAAATCTAAAATTCACCCAAAATACACTTCAAAGCTGCCACAAACGTAGAAGTTACATTGTCGTCATCACAGCGTCAGCGTTGATGGAAGAGTGATGGAGCGGGTCACAGCCGGGGTCAGCGGCGCCATGCGTCATCGCTAACGACGACAAATGACGTGACGTGACGCGACTCCCAATATCGACATAGGTTCACACTCGCGCGTAGTAGGTACGTATAGCTAGTATTGTTGTAAGATTAGGTTTACTTAATATATAAATGTTTTTAAGAAATATCTTTGATGCTATTTGGCAGCAACGTGAAAGGTAGTCAGCCTTAAAAAAATACAAACGATCACTAGAAGTCATTATTGCCAAATATGTTACAACCGTCTTTGAGTAGATAGGGTCAGTAATATTAACAAATTTTTGCGAGAAATCAGGGCTAAGTCCTGATTTCTCGCAAAAATTTGCGAGCTCTAAAACAATTTTTAGTGTATCTATATTTAACCAAAAAAATCCATTATTGGATAACACGTTAGACCGAGTTCATATAAAAAAGTAGTAAGTAGTAAAATATATAATATTTTTTAACCAACTTTTATGTTTTAGCTGACGACAGACAGAGGTGCTCAAGTGCACGTTCTGAAAGAATCGAACTTATTTTTTACCAAACAGAAGGAAAGTGTCAGTCATCACCAGTATCCATCACGGTATTCGTTTCCTGTTAGTTGCTGGCACATTAATAACATTTTAAAACTCTGCTGATCCCAACTATATTATCGATGCACATCATTTAACGTTTTTATGAGATCATAAAATATACAAAAATCTGGGTATGCAATCTATGATTTGTGATATGACATCCCACTCACTTCGCGAGACGTTAGGACGTTAATATTTATTTTTGTAAAAAAATAAACATATTTTGTATTTATAATAGATAAGAATGAATGTTATACAAGTTTCCCACAGAGATTTAACATGGAGACCGCGCGCCGGCTGCACGCGACACAAAAATAGCACACAGTGGTCGAAAAATAAAAATTTCCCCAAATAGACGGAAATATACAAAAATGTGAGGCAAAGACCGAGGGGCGAACGTGATGGCGTGCCGTAATGTGCGCCCCTAATTAAAACGTTAAAAACCGACCGCTTCTGAAAAACGTCAATTTTGAAGAGAAATGTGCCGTCCAAAAGATCCCCTTTCATACTTTTGTTCCATTTATTTTTATCATTTGAGCTCTTAAAAGAAACAAATTGCAAAGAATATATGTAGCATCACAAAGTTGGGAGAGTATTTTTAACTTAGGTCACAGAAAGTCTCCCTGGGAGGTGCTTAGGTTGTTAGTTGATCGCAGTATTTGTGTAATAGTTTATTTACAATACTAGAATATGTTAATGCAATGAGAAGCATTATTGATGAGCGATGACTACTAATTAAAAGCTGATCTAAGGCATAAGCAAGAACATAGAATGCACAGTTGTATCATTATCGGTCGGAAAATTTAGATAAGCGGATGGGTTAGGATGCAGTCCCTATAAACTACTATTTTACCTTATTATAATATTTTATCATACCTTATTTTAACTTAATATACATCACAAATGGGAGGAGGCTTATTCTTAGCAGTGGGTGGAACAAGCCTGCCAATAGTGATCACATGATGGTGGGTTAGAGGGATTTGGTACTGGCTCTATCAGGGGTCAAGTAGATCATTACTTAAACTCTGTATAGGTACCTACCAACAGAGGTCATAAGCCTGGTTTAAATAACTACCTACTCGTATTAATTTTATGATTAAAATTCATCCATTTCATGAGGCATTATTACAAATAAAATAAATAATGGTATTTCATTTTGTCAGCGTACTCTGCAGCGAACAATAAATTTATCTATCTATTCGTACAAATCGTTAAATTGGGGTTTTAGTTAGAGTTTGAATCACGGACATGGAACGAATGGATAAATCTAGCCGTTAAATCGATATGCAGATCTGCATCGACATTCATTACCTAATTAAAATCGCAAGCCCCTTCCGCTCGCTACATTTCTCCAACGCGCTGCCAATAAATTTCATCCGCCAGTCGCCCCATAACGATAACCAGTTCCTCGGGAACTATCGTTCAATCTGGCGTCGATGCCGTATGTTGATCCGGTCGTGTACCCGCCGCTCTTCGCAGACGGCGCTGTCGATACCTATGTATTATTTAGTGGCAGCACTAGGGCTACACACGCACCGCGCCAGTATGCGCCAGTGTGCGCCACACACCGCCACGCACACACCCGCTGCCGCGAATGTCTCGGGCCACGTCAGCCCACAGATAACGAGCTCACATATTCATAAAGAATAAAGAATTATCCAACAGCCTCTTCACTCTCCTCGCCCGCCGCCTCCCTTTTTGATCGTAATGCTCTCATTCACACTCTCCGGCCGATCTCGATCTATCCGTTCCCCTCTAAGGTCTCGATAAGAACGGTTCTTACGAGCGACTCGGCGAATTGGATTATGGACTTTAATTTATTCTGAAGAAGAAATATTTCATTTATCGTCGGCACACGCTCATGAAACCCTTTAACTCCTGGCAAGTCGCGGTCGAATCGTTTCAAAACGATCATTCTAGTCTGAGACGTAACGACCGGTTTTAATTCTTACATCCATGATACGAGAGACCATTTCATCGTCGAGTCGCATCGGACAAAAGATCATTGTAGAATTAACAGGTTTGGGAGTCCAACCCTCGGAGTCAGCATCTTTATGGGCGACATATTTGATTCGAAAACTTGTTATGCTTCGTCCTAAATAAATTATAACGAGAAATTGTAATCATTAAATGGATATATTTAATGTGTGTAGATGTCGGCGCGGCTCGCGGCGCGGTGCGATGGCGGAGCGGGCGCATGGCCGGCCGGTGCGCCCTGTGCCGCGTATCGGCCTACACGAATGCGCGCTCTCTGGAGATAGCTCGCACAAATCTTCGCGACCTTTGTTGCTGCTGCTTTTATGTGTCTCACTCACTTAACACGATATTCAAATGATTTATTGACCACGCAATTTTACAATTATGCAAATTTATGCATTTTTAAACACACTATCGTTGTTAACGTACCTACTACAGGTGGACTATTACTATTTTAAGCTTGCAACCAAACCTGAACTTTCGCAGATGTATACTTAAAAACTTGATGAGATCAAACCCAGTAGGAAAACTGTAGGTACCTACTAAACTTCACAAAGTAGAGATTAGGTTATCATACAGCTAATGCATAGTTGAGAAATTTATAAACACACCTTTCTCCTAATCAGTGAAAAAAATGAACGCATTTTTTCAAACGAACCTAATTCTCATAAGCATTCGGCACCCCACGCATCCAAATGTTTACTCAGCTCACAATATTAATTTAAGACATTAAGACAATTTATATGAATATGGAAGCAAGCAACTATTTCATTAATTAAAATGGAAATTGTTTATTGGCGTGGGCGGCAGATCCAGTTTAAACGAACGCAGTATTAAATACGATCGATTGTAGAATAATTGTTTATCTGTTTCAGAAACGTGCCTGGCTTTTAAATCAAATTAATTTATACTAGTATAAATCTGTACATTGTATAGTTTGTGTAGATACTTAAGATATCTATTTTTGATAAAATAATTTCAAGCAAGTTGATGCTAAATTAACGGGATTAGTCGATAGTGTTAAAATACTGACTAGTCAGCCATGTTTTGATAGGGTTTCTGAGTAATTATTAAGACCTACATCGTCTACAGCTGAACATAGACCGCCCGTACTCTTAACTTCCTTGTAGGTAGGTACTCCCGCTACATAAGTACTTATTATATTACGTTCGTACCGAAACAAAAAAGCATGTTGATTACGCAATCATTAAGCCGCGTGTCGCATGCCACTATACTATCTTCTCGGGACTCATTTGTATCTACTAAGATCGCAGTCAGTTATTGGCGGTACTCAGGTGGATACTGCAGCTAGAATTATCTGGTCCTTTTAGGAGACGACCAGAGAATAATGGTAGCAAATTCTTAGCCGAAGCCAAAACACTATCCAACACTTATGAAAATCTTATGCATCAACACGTTACCTCTGCAATATAAGAATCCCTTGAAATTATTTTTCCAAACTGGAGTGTTAATGCCAAGCGGTGGAATAAGCTAAACTATAATTTTCCAAAAATCGTAACATTACTTTTTATTCCCATATCTATGTTTATAATCAGGCAATTTAATTAAACAAACGGACACATTATTCCCTTACAACACACAAGTAAACGCAGTTACTCACGAGTGATTAATAAAAAGTAAAATCAACGATGTGTTGAATACACAAAAAGCAAGGCGAGATGCGTTGAAATAAAATTTTATATAGTGATCGTTAACACTGTCCCCGTCCAATATTAAATGGACAGCGGCGCAGGAGTAAAAATTAAAGACAAACATAAATATCGAAGAAAAAAACTTTGATTCAAACTTGTAGCGTCGAACATTTTGACGATTGGAAAGAAATCTGATATTTTCCATCGGCCCGTACTGTTTCATTGTTACGTTACAAACTGTATATTTATCTTTTATAAGACTATTTTATGAATGGATAGTTGGACAAGCGTTGTTTACGCTAAGGGCCTTTACACTATTTTATGTACATGTTTATGTACAGGTGTAAAGTTATAGTGCATGCTGCGAGGAATAGCAGATCTGTTTGTTGGAGACATGTCTATTTCGTTGCGTTTTTGGCAGGTATAGAAAAATCTATCGGTTCCTTCTCGAATACTGCTTACGTATTAAACTCTACATACATATAGCTGCTACTATTTTCGCGTAAATATATTTTAACGTAATGTGCCATCTCCACCTAGTGTGGGATACGGGCAGGGAGATGATGATGATATTTTAACGTAAATTGCACGACTCGATTCAGAAAACAAACAATATTTAATGAGTGAAGCCTTAAGTATTGTTTATTTAGGCACCTGTAAACTGTCGATATCGGGACTTACGATACCTATAATTTACGTACAAAATAGAGTTTTAATAAAAGTCATAGTAAAAATCAAGGTGCTACAAAGAAGGTTGCACCAAAACTGGATTGTAAGTGGAGACGAATAAATTAGGAGTTAAGTTATGAGCGGTCGGATCTAACAACATGAATGAACCGCACCGCCCGCCCCCCGGCCCGCGCCCCCGGCACGCCCAGCACTGCGCGACCGCGTGTGGCCTTCTACCATTGCCACTACAGGTGTGGACTTAGGTGTCACGAAACATAAGGAAATGTTAAGATTGAATGAAATTAACTCTACAACATAAGGAATCAAATTACTTAAAAATATGCACTTTCACATTCAAGTCAGTCTAGGTGAACAGAATGGCAAGTCGACGTCAAGGGAAAGCTTTATAAGCTTCGTAGGTCATAACTACTTAATGCTGCGAAGCTTCTAAAAGTTGATGAATATGTACCTACCTCTTCTACCAAATTTGGAGAAAGCGATCAGGGTTCAGATTCAGAGAAACCTATGAACTTAGTCTTTGCAAAGCCTTTGTATATGACTTCTGCACGAGTCGAGTCTTGATAAAACGACCAATATTATCCAGAAAAAGCACTTATTATTACTATGAAATGTAATTGCATCAAGTTTATGAGGTATCGTCCTTCATAACGGGGGTAGAGTCAGTTTAATATAGAAACAGAAATGTAATCCCAAAAAAACTTGATTACCGTTATAAATTTTATAGTCTAACAGTACCACTACGAAACATAACAGCAAATCTTAAAAATCAACAGTAGAGAAATCCAAAATCCATAATGAATCGGAAAAACAACCGAGTCTGACCCTGGCCAGAGGTGAGATGACGCCCTATCAGCATCGGTAATCTGAACCGAAATTATTACGATTCAAAACTTGGTCAGGACCTTGCCTCGCCGTCGACACCGGCCGGCCCGAATAAACTAACTAACTGTGGGCACCATTAAAGGGAAAAGTAAACATTTATAACTCAGACCCTGAATATTTTATTTGTTCAGTCATAATAAAAACGATGTCAATTAAGCTCGGTCGGAAATTAATGTACGGTCTTTTTTAGTATAATTAATAAGTAATAGTCAATGGTTTACAATTATAAAAGAGTCGTGCGCATAGAAAAGTCCCGGTAATTATTGACATAACTCCACGTAGTTCCAAGTTACGATACATAGGTACCTAAGTTCTACGCAGCGCTTACATCACCCTTTCTAAAAATATAGCCGCATATCCGATAGTGTTTCTAACTAGTGTTAAACTCTTTATTTTTCCATTCTTTTCGTAATAAAGTCTAAAAGATCGCATTAATTAATCTTGATTAAAACGCGATAGCACTTTCACAGCTTTATCTCTGGATCATAAAATTTTAAAATACATTTTATTCTATTTGTATTAAGTCGCATGTGACATGGACAAACGAGTTCTCAGATTCTGAGTGGATATTGCCTTATTCTGAGACAAAACGCTGGCCATATATTAAGCGTGTGTGTAAAAATTCCGCTCCTCGTTATGTGTCGCAATTTAATTGAGATCTTATATTAATTAGGGTGGCGATGTGATGCACGAAGTCGAATGTGCCTGCCGCACGCAGCCTCTGCACGCAACTAACTACCTCACCTACATAAATATCGATTTTTTCGTCATTTTTAGCATTCTGCAATACAGATGCAAGGAACCATTTTATTGCGCTTGCTGCGGCTTGTTAGCACGAGTTTCATCGTATGTACCTATAATGGTCTAATTATATCAATTAATCTAGGTATACGCTTATAAAAAGCCCTTCTTGAAGATAAGAACGAACTACAACTATACATGCAGCAAAACTATTAACAGATCGTAGTTTTAAATGGTTCTAACTGCCTGAGAGAACTTTATCTTAATACTGGGTATGTAAGTATGTACCTTTACAACTTTCAATCTTCATTAGATACAATTCGTCAAATATAGATGATCTTATACGTAATGGTATCATGTATGAGATAAAGAACATTGGCAACATAATGATAACACAGAACTTTCCTTAGTTGGTTTCCAGATGTTTCACCTAATTATTATTCTCTCTGTTTATACATATGTGACGTTTTGAACAATGTAACCATCTTCTTCTTCTTCTTCCTGCCCTGATCCCACACTAGGTGGGGTCGGCACAACATGTATTTCATAAATCCATGTTGTTAGAGGTTTTGGCTTATTGTTTTATGACCGGCCGCTTGCCTGACATCAACCCTCCTTGGGAATACTCGTTGCGCCCGTCGCGCGGTTGACCCAATGTGCTTGCTGATATTATGCACTGGGTCCAACAATGGTGTCTTCTTGGTGGAGTATACTTGGAGTTCCTTGACCCACTCATTCAGTTTTGCTAGGGACTTCGGTTCTGACACATCGTATATCATAGCACCGTTAGCTTCTCTGTAAAAACTTGCTGTTGATGTTCTGTGTCGCTCCTGTCCTGCTGTATCCCAAATACCAAGCTTGACATTAACACCATCATTGAACAATGTAACCATATTTTTTTATATTAATTTGAATAATAAGTAGTGGGTCCACATGCAAACCCACGACTGTCTCATCTCAAGTATACCACACTATGTATAATATACAACTTACTCTTCTCGCAAAACCTCAGGTTTCGCGTGATTTACTGACAAATAAACAAACGCGACCAGCTTCGCATTTATAATTGTATTATAGGGATGAGGAGTGATCGCGAGGCGCGTTCGCGTGCTCGATGACGTGATACCGCCGTCACGCGTGTTTACACCAGCCTTATAACAAGTTGTAAGGAGCCAAACTAACAAGCCAGCGCTATATCTCGCCCTATACCATTAGCGATCAAGGCATGCGAGAATTTCATGTTGCACACGCTTATTATAACGTCAGCTCAAACTAACAATAATTGTGACTATTGAATATAACTCTGAAGGAAATGGACTAACAATAATATTAAAGAACAAATAACTAGTGTTACAAAGCCTAAACTTGGCCTGAACAGCGTTAGAGTAGGATAAAACGAGATAAAAGACAATGGAGCGATCTAGAGAAGGTCTACTTCCAAAAGTGGATGCTTACAGGCAGAAGAAATTTTACAAAGATTTCAACTCTGTTATTAAACATAACATCACGCCTGTATTCCCCGAAAGATTGGGCAGAGGTGTATAGTAACACCCTCATTTCGCCGTTATATTTAAGTCCCATGTAGTCTTGTGTAGTTCGCGAACGAACTAGTTCGTAAGATCGCTCCCACAGATGAACTACGCGAACTAGTTCCGCCATTACCCGCTCCATAGTTCGTTAGTTCGTGACCGATATAAAAAATTTGAATATTAAAAGTGATTATAACTTGTTTTGCTTTTGTAATGTGTTAATCTGTCATTGATTATTTTCAAAACTTCACCAATGAGGCTAAAAAAAAATCGTCACCCATCTATCGTTTGAAAAAGTCGTCTCCAACTATCGCTTGGGAATTAATCAAAGCGGGGAATTTCGGAGAACGATCTGCCTTCCTGATTCGAGCTGGGAGCTGACGAACTAGAAGAGCGAACTAGTACGTTTAGGAGCAGCGAACTAAACTGAGCGATCTCCGTCGCGAACTACTATGCGCAAGACTAGTCCCATGTAATAGGGGGCGAGCCTAGTTTGGATTTGTGCCATAAACCGGGCACAAATTCAAACTCCGGGCTACTACTGAGTAATTTCACACGGAAAAACCCAATAACACTTTGCCCGACCTGGGGATCGAACCCACTAGGGGTCGTGCTTGCCACCACTAGACCAACAAGGCAGTTTAACTCTGTAATTGTAATGCATAATCAAAACCTAAGTTTAATCTTTACATTTTATATCAAAAAAGGTTAGCGGTAATGTGATACCAACACTAGATAAACGTCGCGTGTCGTCGGAAATAATCAATCAACGTGTTGGATTTACAATAGACATGTGTACAAATGAACTATTTACTTCAGCGATTGGTATATTGAAAGTTTGCTAGAACATCACCTCAGAAAAGCTAATCTACTTATGTTTTAAGATAGAAAGTCTCTCCTTGATCTCTCAAGCATGTTCTTACATAACTATTGATTAATCCGACTTCAAAAGATTAAACGTAGGTAGGTAGGTACCTATTGTACATTTGTATAATTAATTAAACCGTCCCAAATATAAAACGAAGGTTGTATTGTGTGTTTTGTTTGAGGCTCACATGAAAGCTTGACAAAAAATATGTCGCCATTGTCAACAGCACTAATGCTTCATAATTGTCGTGATATTTCCTTTTCATTGAAGCCAAGCCCTCTTTACCAATAATTTCTCTTGTCATATTACGTACAAGTACCTGCTTACAAACAAACGCTTTACACACAGCACGACTATTGTATTTATTTTGTAAAAGGTATCAACATTTATAATAAATTATGTACTTTCTAAATACTGGATTGGCACGTCCGTAGTGTTGTAAAGCATATTTTTTTAACGAGATAAAAAGTGCTTAGATCTGTAAAAATATATTTTCCAACATACCTATTGATTCTCACTTACGGATTTATCGAAACACATGAAATCCGAAACCTGGTTTAATGATGTGATGTATCGAATAAAACTTTTAAATTAAGTGAGAAAATAAGTTCGCGTAGTGTGCACCGTCTCGTGTGGTGACATAAAACATGGAAAGGAACCACAAACAAAAGGCGGAATAATATCCCTTAAATAATATAATATTACGTGTCACGAAACCAAAGCTTTATGAAATCGGATATTTTTGTCATATCTTGTTTTATTGCGTCTCAATAGAGAATTACTGCCATCGGGACTCACTGGAGCTATTCAATTTAGTAATGTACGAGGGTGGAAACTTCTTAGCCCGAAAAACAAACAAAAAAAAATGAAAATCCATAATTTTACACCTTTATTATCAATTTTATAGCGCCGTTAACTTTTATGTTTGCCACGTTAATGTTAATGATATCTAAATATGTAAGAAAATTATCATTATGACTCAAAAAGCCCCGCGTTTTTGCTTTATAAAACGTTAAACAGATATCTATTTAACATTATTAAATAATAATGTAGCTGCTTTCAACACACAACAAAGCTTATGTCAATAATTCCCGGCATTCGGTCAAAACAGAGACATATTAATCCAATCGTGTAATACAAAATCACTGTGCGTAACAATTTCAAATTTTGCACAAATCTAGTCGTATTTAAAGTATTGTGTTACTTGATGTATTAAATAGCCGGTTGACAATGTCGTGCGGATATTATCCCACAAAAAATGTCCTCAAATGTCCCGAGGATTTTCCGCTTCACGCAGTGGTGCACTCTCCGCGGCTCGGAGTCGGCAGTTGACAAAATATTGTATTGTTCCTATTATCTACGCAGTATTTATTTAAAAACGTTATTTAAATGGATGATTTTAAACTCATACAGTTGATGGAGCTATTGTACTCCTCTTAATATAGTTACACTTTGTTGCGAGAGGAGACCGAATGTCTTTTGACGACGCAGACCGTTCCTAACACCGAATGTATATCCAAGTTATTAGCTAAATAATTTATATTATTAGAGGTTTGTACCTAAAGGTTCTTAATGGCGTGTAGCTAAATAATAGTGGACGATATGTAGAGCCTCGTGAAACCAATTTATTACCTTTATTACTTCGTTCACTTTGTTATAGTCATTCAGCTATCACCCATATCACTGACCATAAATTCAAATTCACTCAGTGACTTCCAATAAAGGTAATGAAGGCAATCATCGGCGACCAAACCAATAAAATAATAGAAATAAATTTGATATGACCGACATATGGTGGCTTTAATGCGCGACCAACCCTGTTATTGGTGTCAAACATGCGACAAATAGCTCAGACTGAATTCCATTTCATTTTATCCAACCGTTGATTATACAGTATTGGTCCGTTGGACTACAATGAAAACAATCTACAACGAGCAATATGTTCACACCCCTTTCTGTTTTTGATTCAGTACGATGACCAAAAAGTAAATTCCAGTTTATTATTATTCCATTACCCGTCACCCCATTTTAAAAAATATGTCAGCAGATGACGAGTGCGGAAGATGGGGGAATCCGAGTAATCTGCGAGAGGCGAGCAGCGACCGACCAGGGAGCGCCGGGAATATTCAATGTGTTTATATAAAATAATTTTCATGTTCGACAAGTCGCAACACAATGCTGTATATTTTTTGCTCTGCCGATAAATTGGCAGGATTATCATTTAATGGAGGGCTCATGTTTGCTTGTCCCGATTGCCTATGACTGACATGATTTTATTAACACCATATCGATGTTTCAATGTGGGCTGGAAAATATCACAGTGACAGGAGCGTAGCGTAAATAATTTACACGGTTTCATTTCAAAAGGTAATGTGCCAATTTAAATTGCGATAGACGAGTTCAGTTATTAGTTCGATTTAGGAGTTAGATAGACACAGTGATAAATTATTTACAATATATATGGAGGCTTTCTATCGCATGACACATGAGTGAAATTTAAATGACAATCAAATATTTATATTTGTTTGGAACTTGTTTCTGGCGTACTAATGTGGAAAGCCTCTGTTATATCGAATTGCGTGAGCAAGGTTTCATTTAATAATTAAGTAAAGCAACTGAATAACAATGAAAACTGAATTTTGAGGCAGAAGCAAAATACCTACATAGATTGTTAAGAGATCTTTATTTGAACGATAAATTATTGAATTATCTTATGAATGATTATTAAAAAGATATTTAATAGAGAGACTTAAAAAAATGTGTCATTTTGTTTTATAGAAAGATAAAAAAAAAATACGTAAGTAAATTAATAAACGAATAAAAATAATAATATAAACGTTTATTCTATTCTATCATCAAATAAAATTGATAAAGAAATGTTGTCAAAACTGGTGGCATTGTCGTGTGACCCAATTTTAACGTATTTATGGTAGCGGGGCTTAATCTCTTTTATGTTATCACAAATAATCGCGTATAAATCCCTTATTAGCAAAGCAGAAATATTTTTTCTTGTCATATAAAAATGTGTTTTTATTGTGTGTTACGCGACATGCATCGGAACTATGAGATGTTATCTAGTCGAATCCCGGCGGAGTCTCCCCGCGTGTTTACACTAAATATTGTGCGACACAATGAAATTACATGACATCTGTACTACAAATAACGGGAATATCTTTATTCATACCGCGGCGGGCAAACACGGCCCCCTCGCGTTTGTATTGTCACCGCGCCGAACGTCTGCTTACTGTCGCATCCTTGATACTCTAATAAACTATATTCATGCTATCGAACAGTATTGCAAATCTCTGCTTTTTTATAAATAATAATTCATTTAAATAAAAAATATTCGTTGTTGTCTTGCTTTAAAGGCTTTCAATATTTTCAAAATTCACGGCTACCTACCTTACAAACCTACGTTGATTATGTAAACTTTTTTTTACTACATGATTTTAGAAAAATAATAATTTATCACGTTCCGTAGACCGCATAAATCTTCATAAATGAACCGCATGCTACATTGCTGTTTGTACGAGCTACGAAAACACTGATATTGTCCCATCGCAAGAAGGCAAAGGAAGCGATTTACAATAAATAACTTTAATATTAGAGTTACTCCCCCATATTGATACCGATAGTAAGACGGAACCCCACACGCCTCCGGCGCTAGCAGGAGTCGCAAACATTTTCTGATTTTTTAACAAGGTAGTACCTATAGCAAGAAAATATTTTACCTAATGTTATTTTAAGTATAATAAAATATATCATAATTATGTAGGATACATGGGATATTTACAAATATCATCCTAAAAAGACATGCTAAAAATATATATAGTGCTTTAGGGTAATTACGAACATGGGAATGTTCCGTAAATTACGAATTTCTACTAAACCGGGCAATCTTTTTTTGCTCTGGCAACATTACATTACTCATTCTAGCATTATTACGTTGCCAGAGCAAAGAATATTGACTGGTTTAGTAGAAATTCGTTATTTTCGGAATATTCCCATTTTCGTAATTACCCTAAACCACTATACTTAATTTAACCTTTTCACCGCCAGCGTACACAGAACGCGATGCCTCGCCAGCGCCAAGCTTTCAATGTATAACGAAATATATAGTAAACAGTAGTGATGAGCTGATGAGCTGATGACCTGTTAAATACAGTAAACTTATTTTTATAACATAGTTAAAATTAAGAGCTTCTAATGAAGTTGTGGCGCTGGAAGCACGAAAATCTGGAACTTCTATTGAAGTCAGTGGCGGTGAAAAGGTTAAAAAAATCATTGCTTGTAACCTTATCTGAACAATTTGCTACAATTAAATATACTATCAATAAAAAAAACCTAAACAAATCGTCCTAATAGTGCACTTTAAGATGTTAAATAGCAAACAAAAAAGCGTTCAGAAAGCAATCACGGAAGTAAAGCTACAGGTAATAAAAACTCGGCGTAGACCAACAGTTCGTGAGCCCTGATTCGACGTAAAAACGGTAAAATAGTCGTAACGTAGCAAAGGAGCCACTATTAGTTTTCTTTACAACTTTTATTGACAATAGAGACTAATATCTATTTGCAGTTATTCATACATGACATGATATGTTGCGTTTTTCTGATTTAAATTCTCTACATGTAAGTCTAAGTCGTAAAAACGTATTTTCGTCGTAATAAAATAACATGGCCGTAGTTTATTGTAATTTGCAATAAAAATATTGCTCAATATTCATGAAGACACATGTTTATAGAATATAATTTGCTTGATTACAATGTAGCAAATAAATTAAACAGAAAATTTATAGTAGAAATAAATAGACACATTAATTGTCATCTTCTAAGCAATTTTCAATAGTTTTGAGGTCAAAATAGGATCACACAAAAGCCCATTCCCATACCTATTAACAAAACCAAATCCCATGATGACAAACCCCATAAAGGTTAACTCAATGTAACTTTTTATTATGTCTAATGTATCCTTTACGACAGGAAATACTAAATACTTATCTAGAATATTATTACCTCTAATATATTAGCGATATACTAATAAGATACCAGGTGAATCGATGTCCAACAAAATTGAATTATCGATGAAATTCCAAAGAATTATGAGTATAATATAAAAACCGCCTTCAACGGAATGTCGGTATTGAGCACAATTAAGATATAAATCATCGAGAGAGCGTCATTGTGTGTCGAGGACGTTATGACTGCACGGGTTCGATTCCGGGTCGAATCACTCATTGCCCAGTGGCCATTAGAAATGGTCACCAATTTATCATTAAAGCAATTTTTGCAATAATTGTTTGCTTTTGTGCGAAACGATTTCGGTACAGAACATGCTCTACTTATGATGATTTAAAATATTATGAGTAATTCGTATTGTTGATTCTAATATTTGTATATCTAGTCATTATGATACGACAATGTTTGCAAAACCTCGCTGCTAATATTTATTCACATTTGAATTTAAATGTGAATGTGAGCCGTACTCAATTTAACATAACTGAGTTTGTAAATGTCAGTTGTTTAAGATAGCGTTCGAAATGACAATAGAATGCTGTTTGTACTATCGATCTTCTAGTAAACCTAGGCAGTGATATAAATAATTCAGGTATCAAGGAAACGTGTTTAGGGTTATTTTCGTAATTTCTAAATTAAAACTGTGGATACGAACAAAATGTGTCGCATTTACACTTAACTGTGTGCAATTGTAATTTTCCATGCAAATATCCTAGCAACATGTTCTTATGTCTAACAAGTTGTCTTTAAACAGCTATATTTCTTTATTTCATCACTCGGTTTAAAGTTGAAAAATGCAAGTAGAGCTACTTGTCAAGCCTGCACGCACCGGTCATCGGTCCACCCACGCTCACAAAAGACGCGTGGGTGCAAAGATTATTCTCATTCAATTGAACCGCATTGTGCGCCGGCGCATGCCACTTCCAGCCACCTCTTAATTACCGCGCAGCTGCTGACCCGCGTCCATCTGGATCATCACCACCTACACCACTGACATCTCTACAGGCTGGTCGGTTACTGTAGAATTATAAATTATTTAATGTTGGTTAGAGTTTTTCTAATCACGGTAATTTTTTTTAGAGTTTAGAAATATAGAGCGTTAACGTTTAAAAAAAGCTCTGAAATACGGTCGATCCTTTTTTTTGCATATACTAAAAATGGTTCAGATATCAGCTAGTCTTTGTACAATACTTGTACTAACGTAACTACCTACTTCGGAAAAGGATAGGATTATGACGACAACCGCCTGAACAGCGTTAAACTAAGCGTTAAGTTAAAAGCATTAAGGTATCATCAGGTACCTGATGGTAAATGCAAACAGGGTCCAAGATGGAGCACACAAATCTAAGTAACAGGCATATAGAGGGATTCCGCTATACCCCTCTGACTCTCACATACACATGACGTAACACAGTGAACTGCTTGGCGCAGGACTGTAATGCTAGTGTGCTAACCAGCCAGGCGGACTGTATAGATGCTACCATGAAGCAAAACTATAAGCCCTTATTACATTTCGGTTCGGTCACTCCCTAATATTCGGTTCGGTTTTCTTTTGTGTTTCACTCCAGGAGCGAAGAGGCGCGCTTTCAGATCTAATGAACAATGTATTCATACATAAACCGCGGATACACATAGGTCTGCTGTTAGCTCTACTGTTGGCCCCCCGACTGTCTTGTTCCAATAGGCCAGTGCGGTATATTATCAATATTCTCTAAATAGACGGTTAGATACTTAAAACTCAAACTCAAACTATTTATTTGCACACTAAGGTAAAATAATACAGGTCTTATTATATAAAGTAGGTACAGCTTAGCAACCTTTTCTTGAGGATTTCCAACGAAAAAAAAAAAAAGAAAAAAATAGGTGTTGCATTATTTGAGGGCTCTAATTAGATAAAAGTATATTTATAAATTAACTTGTGTCTACTTGGTACATAGTCCCTAATTCTTGACTATTGTTATTCTTAATACACAATATTTTTAGTTAAGGATACAAGAACCAAAACAATATAGTATATCGAGTAGGTAATATGTTATCAAGTAAAAGTAGGTAAGGTGGAATTCATTTCATTCCATTTTCATTATCAATACTTGGTGATAAACAATTCAAAACATAGTTAAGTAAATAAAAGTTCGACAAAAACAACACATCAAAATTCGATACATAACTTAACATACAAATTAAAATTCATAGATTTGAATTGCAAAACAATGAAAAAAAACTAAATATTGATAATCTAATTTGGACAATCATCAAAATATTTACGATATAACGTAACTACGATACTTATTTGAAATCAACGTGTTATTTTGTTATAACAGTGACAAAGTAATTTAAAAACTTAACAAAACCTGTTTCAGTAATTCATCACCCTGTACATTGGAATGAACACGCCATATTTAGTTGATCTGTGTAATATAAGGTGAAAGTGTCCTCTGACAATAGAACGACAGTTTTGAGTGGCCAGACGTCCGGCAAATCTCATTTGTGGATTTATCATTAACCGTATTTCATCCACCCTTCCCTCCATAGCCTATTAAGGGTTATAAATTTTATATCCGTCCGACATGTCCAAAGCTTTCTGTTGTTTATTTATTGTAATTTTATTTATACACATTTATATTAGATAGAGAAAGGAATATTTCCATTAGACATTATAAATTTCATAAATACGACTTTGCTCGGTACTTCGAGCGAAGCAATCTTGTATTGAAGTCGTAAAAGTGGAAAAATATTGGCTATATCAGTACCGCATTCGTCAGAACAATGAGACGTGCCCTAATCGCGCTCCTTATCGACTCTAGCCTTTGTCTTAATTCGATGACGGGTAATTTATGGCGGACCACACTCGCCATAAATAATAGTATTTTAGTGTGAGCATGCTGCCCTTAGAGTGCTGTTCTGTCAAAATTCACATAAATAATGACGACCCGGCGAGACAGATCTTATCTCCGAATAGCGACAAGTCTACGACGCGGTTATAAACAAAAGACGTACTCTAATGACTGAATGAGCCATCGTAAAACCTTAATATTTACGCACGAATCTTTCAGTTCACCTTTTGAGAGGTTTTATAACTCGGCGGGGAGATCTCCCCGCTCCGGGCAGGCGCCTACGCCAGTCTCGCTATATCTGATTTATTCATACCACCCGAAACACATGATCGGTTTTTCGGATATCCAGTTATTCTTTTTTAACTGCCGAGCTTTTAGTTAGGTCAGGTACATCTAACTCATGTCATGTTGAAGAATTTATTTGAAATTGATTGACATTTTAGATTTGTTTTTCACTTCTAGTGTTATTGACTCACAAGGATCCAATACTTTATCATTAGTCTCGCAAGTGTTCGTTCTAATAGCAAATCTTTCCACTGTTTGCAATGACATAAAAGTGCAGATATCGGGTTGCAATTAAAACTATTGGACGACGCTCGTTAACTGCAGTGCAGCGCGTGGGAGGACAAACACGGCAGATGTGCGCGACCCTTACTGACCTCTGCACTCACCCCAATACTTGCAATTAGCCACCTAATGCCGTCACCCAGTTTCGATATTTCTACGCTTGATACACACACTATGCTGAAACCTGAAGCAGTAACTCAAACAAAACTACGGGATCCAACAATTTGGGGGGTCTATTTTAGGATTTAAACCCAAGTGACGCAACCTCGGATAGGTAAGCGATAACGATTCAATATTTATTGTCACCCGACGTCCGTCATTAAGATAGTGTCAAAACTGACTGGCACGCACACATGCATTACCGGGCCGGCCGGAGCACTCATAATTATTACTAATGCCTTAAATATGTCAAAACAGGAATCCAGGTAAAAAGGCGTAATTTACGCGCGTCCGATAGAGATTTGGCAGTTGGCGCCGTGGTGCGCACGCGCAGCCGGGCTGGTTCGCGAGGAGGCGCCCACTTTTTGTTAACCATTGTCTTTTAATATAAATTTTAAATAGGAAATGTCCCTTTTTATGGAGATCTAGTTTACGGCGCTGACAATGAAGGCATAAATCTAACGAGTGCGTCACTCTACCTCGGCGATGATCGATCGATAAACATTATTTATGTACTTCCGTTGGGTAACACACGATTGGAGCCGTGGACGTGAACAAATTCGTAGAAATACGCCTCGAATATGTTAGTAACTCATGTTGGAGGAAAACAACTGCACCCTCTGATTTACGTTCCTAAATAATTTATAAACAAAACAATTTTTCCCACTGAAATGCCAGCATTTATTATTCAGTTGTTTCAATATTATAGAAACCTTGCACTGAATTCCTAGAAGAATAATTAAATGATAATTCACAAATACAATCACACTAAGTACCAGCTTTAGCTTTTTACTTAAAGGCAACTTAGTCTAGAAAATAAAAAGCTTTCTGTGTTCAATTTAAGCCTTAACACATGCGTGGCAGGACTCAAACTTGAAGTAATATCTCTAAGGAATAAAAGGTGCAAAGCGGCAAGTAAATACAAAGAATGCCTCTATATGATCGGTATAATTAAGCCAAATGTTAATAAAGAGAACAATGCCGCTCATCCATACGCGCCGAACTGGGCTCCAATCAACATGCCTTCAGAAGAGGGGCTGATTAACGACAATAACTCAGCGACAACACCATCTTGACCACGTTTATTTTTATTTTAGGCCCTTTCCAGTCGATCTCTAATGAATACGGTTTATCTTCAAGTTTATATAAAAAATAAATCGCTTTTAACTGAAGAATCACGCCTTAAAAAAGAAACGCTTATTAAAATTTATTTCTTTCTCTCCTCGCGGCACTGTCGTGTACTTCGCCTCGAATAAAATTAAAAAGTCAAGAATTCTTATTTATTTTAATACAATAAACCGCAATCGCTGAATAAAGATAAATAAAAAGCAATAAAAAATAAAATCGCATTAGCAATAAACAAAATACTTCAGCGGATGTGGGCAGAGCGGAGAGCACGCACTCCGAAATGCGTAGAGTGGATACTGCGCGATGACTAACATCTTAGCTAGATGTTAGTGCGGAAACTAATGGAAATAAATATGCCAAATATATACAAGGAACGTGATTTCATGTTACAGTCCGAAAATGAAATGTTCTCAGAAATTATGGATCAAATTTTATTATTCGACAATATTCAACCAGCATTTCATCACGTATCGTAAAAGTCTAAATTATTATCCAAGATGCTAAAGAAAGTTACAATTTAGTGTTAAGATCAAATAAATCGAGAAGCAATAGAAGCTCCACAGCACACTGTTGGCCGATTGTCACGAGTGCTACCCTCGTCGGCGTTTTCTTAATTGTGCCGAAATATTTATTTGATTGCGAACTTTGCAGCACAAGCGTGCAACCGAAATGGTCATCGGCATCCTGACTGCCGCCACAATAGCACCGCCACCTCCCCGCGCCACATTAAGACTATGTTACCAATTCAAATCTATTTTTGCCAGGTTTACCGGCCAATAGCCAGAGCCTCATTTAAAACCAAAATTCCGAAACCAAAAGTGTTAGGACGTTGCTTACAACCAGCACGATGTCGAAACATCGGTAATTATTTATATCTCTTCGCACTAATGTATGGATTTAAAATCAATGAACAATTGAATAATGGAGCAATTTGTTCACTGGAATTGGAATAATTTCTTTACCCGTACAAAATAGATGTTTCGTGTAATTTTCATTTGTTTACAATCGGACATTCTATGCATTTTTACAGTGTCTACTAGATAGATAAAAGCATGTCGTAGTAAAAAAAAGCTGTCAATCAAAAACCCAGTTTTCAGACTTGGGCGCTCGTGATAGAATTGAATAATGTCGGAACACAATCAATTTAGGACAATCAGCTAAGCGATCACGTTTAGTGCTCAAGACATTCCTACGTTCAAGTCGGAGCGGCCAACGCGCGACTCCTGTCCGTCAGCAAATTGCAGTATCGCAGATCTAAATGGGCCACAGAGTCGATGCTGGATACATTCGTAACAGTGTAGCCACGCATCGTGCACTAATCATGCGCCGTGAACAAGAGATGAAATAAAGTATGAAACTGGTCGCGCGTTCCAAACGCAACGAACACAACTGTATGGTCCCAGAGCCAACAATCGAGATCTGAAGCGGCGATAACGATGTCAACTAGTGCAGCCTGTCCTCGCCGTTCCCATGATTTGCGATGCCGTTCTAATCGTAATAATTACGGCCTATCCATCAAACGGACATATGATAAACATGCGTCTCGGGAATCTGACCAAGAAATGGTAATAGTTATCAATCTCCGCATGCCAACTGTGTTCACAGTTTGAGAAATAACAGAGATCATTTTTTGCGCGAGTGACGTGTTTATGAACGCTCCGTTATAAATTCTCTTTGATCTCATCTAACATGTCACATTGGTGTCTCAGCGTAGTTTTCCTCGTTATTGGAACCGCAGATGGCGCTCGTATACATATTTTTATTGCTCTAATTTCTCTACGTAGCGTTGGGATCGGACATAACATTCGTCAACGGTCCTAACAAAGCTGACTAATTATCGTGGCGCGGCATGTCGTAAAACAGTGCATATTGACGGAATATAGAGAGGCCGGCACACAGTGCTTAATGACATTAATCACATTGATTTATTGTGGTTCCGAGTTATTACAGGCCGGCCGGCGCGTGTAGTGTGCGTGCATGCGTAAGTACCGACACGGAGCGCGGCGCCTGTGTGCGTGTGCTTCTTGTGTAAATGTAATACGCAATGCATACAGGATGATACAATACACCTGTGCTTTTGCCGATTCTTATCCTCGTAGTTTTTGAACTATATATTTGCTTGTCTTATAAACAGTCGAGATAATATAAGTCATTCCTTTAACAGTTATTACTTTACACATAAAACTTTACCATTCTCTTGCGTTAACTACATTAGAAGTGAACTATAAACCTTATTTCTCATCAGAATATAGGAACGCACATTTTAAACTTTACAGCGAAATGGAAAGATATTTTTCTGCCGCACGCTGAAAGTGAGCACCCTGGCTAGTGTAGGCGCTAGTTCACGGACGGCTCGGGTACAAGTGTGCGTGTATGGCATTAGGCAACAATTTACGCTGTTTGCGGCGTGTTAATATTGATTGGCTCGCTTTATTTCGACTCGCGCGAATCTATCCACGAAACTACGTCAATGTATGTGTAAGTAGATCATACACTTCTTCGTAATGTTCTAAATATACTTTATAATCGAAACTTTTCAAACATTTGTTGTGACTTTTCGACCTCATTATTCGACAGGGTGATACAATTTGTGAGTGTTTCAACTGTTCATTTTTTCATTGCTAGTAAGTAGGTTAATATATTAGATTACATGTTTTTCTATCGATCAGTGTGAGTGCAGGTTTACATATGCGGGTATTTTGTAATCTGTCTCAACACGGATGCACTTTTTATGTCTGATGTATGACCTAAGTTTCTATTCACAAGAATATAAAGTTTAAGTGCCTATTGATAAGTGTAAATATGGTCATAAAACAGTGGTATTTAGAGCATAGGAACAATAAAGTTCGCACTCATCTGAACCCCGGCGCTAGTGTCCATCGCTCAAGTATTTAGTACAATAAGGTACGTGTGGACATCGGCTCACACGTCCCACTGTCGCGGACGAACGCTCTCCCGCATATCAATCACGACATTATAATTTCATAATGCACGTTTGTCAACGTAAATAATACGCAAAATTTATGTTACGAGGTTCTCACCGTTCTACAGAGGCGCAGCGAATACTTAATAAGCTATCATTAACTATAGAAAACATTGCGAGTACTACTCATATTCATTTGACGACGTGCCTATAAATTCAATTAAGTCGTATGTAGATACGTACGTAGGGCGCACGATGTAAACCGTGTTATGAACACGAATATAAATTCATTTTGTTATTTGCATAAATTGCTATTTAAACTGTTTTATAGTTTGTTTGTTACGCACATGAGTTATGAAAGTCACACTTCGCAATGAGCGTGGATTGGTAGCGTAATTATATTCAGCCTTTGAACATGATACTATAGACTTGCAATGAGTATAAAGTTATATTGTGTGCATAAAATATGGTTATTGAAATCTTTAATAAAAGCCGACTGCGTAAGTCCTCTATGTATGAACAAAATGTAGCTAGGTAGATATTGCTTTATGTATTAATTTAGATGAATTAAATGCCAATCAGGAGATCGGGGGCTGCATCAGAGACTGGTATCATACCCTTGCCATCCCAGAAATTTGTTTATAAATGCTATCACGTACACAATTTCATAGCAACTGTACGGTATGCTATCATTCACTTGCTTTCCCTCGAAGTTTATAGCAATCGCATGATAAAAATCTATCTTCAAAATGTTATTTGAGGAAAACAGGTTCCATGGTAGTAAACGACGAGCTGGCCACCTATCTCTGAGTTTATGTTACAATTTGTTAACACTATTCGTAATTGCTTTACGTGATTTTATGTACATATTTACCTAAAGTCGAGAGAAAAATGGAGAGTTCTACTTTTGACAGGGAAATAAAAATTATAAAAGTGTTCGTGTTAGCTCATATCTAATCATAACTTAACTATTTACAAGAAAATATTAATTAACATCATACCTACATCATTACATGGATCCAATCTGCTATAAGTGAAAAAAAAATACTTTTCCTCATCTTCCAATCCAATACCTCACAAACAGAAGAACTGAGCTGGCGCTGAAATTACTCACAGTAAGAGTAATCTTCGGTAGCAAATTATACCTCCCTTTTCGTATATCACTGTCAGCCTTTTATCAGCATTCATTCGCAATATAATGTTGTCATGTTAAATAGGGAGAGTCCATAATAAAGCAACCGTTAGCCATGTCCGTCATCATTAGCCGCGTTATCCTGTACCGGCTATTTTTGCGCTCTCGTTTGTATGCGAACCAAAATAACTCGTAACACTAATGAATTACCGTTTATTCGATTGTTTATGCTTAAAATATCTAGCCCGTACACTCCAGCCAGTTAAACAGATAAAAATATCTTACTCAAACTTTCTTCCTACTAGTAAATACGTATTAAAGGAATACTCCATTAGAATTCTACGACGCGACGTACAATCCCTGAAAAATCTGTAAGTAAAACAGGCAAATATATCTTGTAGCACATTGAAATTAATGTTGATAAATATACAAAAGGAACGACGGAAGTGCGGACGTCGCGGCCGGAAGTAGGTCCATCCATCATCCGCCCGCCCTGGATAAAAACGGTCGTTAGTGCCGCCCCCCGGCTCTACCTGCCTCTCTATTAATGTTACACTCAAGCGCCTCTATTACTCCTGTCATTTGTTATATCCATTTTGGCAAATTGGCTGATCTCGCATAACGCTATCCACTGGCCGTAATTAAGGGGCTTTTTGCAACCCTAATATCACTAATAGGAGAAATAATAGTTAGTATAAGTGATTATTTATTATTCCTGCTTCTAATAGAGATAGTCATGTCCTTGGCATGATTTTTATTAGGTGTTGGACTTGACACTAAATATAACCGTGAACATTCTTTAAATCTAAATTATAATAAGCCGACAAGTATCCCCCAAACTAAATAAAAGTTACACTAACTGTCACAAGAGAAATCTAATAAAGAGCACCTATTTAACAAATTAAATCTGCCTACACAAACAACGTAAACAAGCCAAAAACGTGGCAATAAACGTCAAAAGAAAAGTAAAAAGAATCCCGTGGGTGTATTCAGCGGCAACTCACCGAAGTGGAGATTGAAGGCATGCACGCGAGGGTGACACCCGGCCTCTTCGGGGAACCAAAACCGCTTATAAAAGTATGCGCCGGAAATCCGCGGGTTGCCACCCGGAGTATTAAAATTATTATGAAACCGCCGCGCCGCGATAAGGCGGGATGATACCGGCTTAACACCACCCTCCCTCCCCCGCCGGGGACCTCCCATCCCCGCACCCTCGGCGCACTATCGCAACATGCTCGAATGCCTTTTCACCGTACATCTATGCGAAAAGTTATACGACACCCTAGTTATGCATAAATGTTTATGTGAAGTTAACCAGCCAGCACATATTTGACACCACGCAACTATGTTACAATTGTTGAAGTAACCGACTGTCATTTGGAAACTGCTTTATTGTTTGTAATAACTAAACTTATAGACTTTGATATATATGTGAAAAAATGGATCTAGGTAATTGCTTTTTATTACGCTACGCATAACCACCGTTAATCTAGCTGAGAGTTCCGAATAAATCAAAGTGAGTAAACTTGAAACATTAACCAGATAAAGTTATTTCAACAATGTAAACGTCGCTGGGCAACTTTATGCAGAAGCTGCACTGGTATGTCGAACTACAATTATAACTTTGGCCCCGGACGCGACAGAACGTTGTGTTGCAACAAATAAAATATGTCCACGAAAACGCGCGAGGGGGACGGCACAGCGAAATTTCGTACACGAGACAAAGATAAGCTTAACCAGCACGAAATTATGAGCGTTTAACTGTTTCTAGCTGTAGAATCTGGCACGGGTGCTTCGCCGGCTCGCCAGCGCGCGTTATTTACGAGGGGGTGGCGGCCTCCCCGCTGCACCCGAGATAGTGCCTTCCCCGGAAGAGCGACGCCGCCGCCGCCGCCGCGCAGCGCCGCCGCCGACGAGCGTCGCCTTCTGCCGCGCTGAACGAATCCTTCCCGACAACAGCGCAGGGTGCACTATACCGCGCTCAGGGCCTCACGCCACCACAGCACCTCGCTTACACCTCGCTTCTGCTTGTGCAGATTGCTGCCAACCCGCACTTGCTACGACGCTACGCGACCCACGAATATCACCTCTACGACAAACGCAATACGGTCACCTCTCGAGGACGCTTGCCCGCTTTCGGTTCACACGGCGCCCACCGTTTTCCTACATTACATTATAGTGAAGATGTCTGTATTTCTTGTTTATGATAGCATAAAACTATGGTAGGTAAATTGACGGCGCTATGTCGGTGTAGCACGTCTACAGCAGAGCTACGCGGCACACTACCGCTCGATACACTTTGTTAACATTAATGTGTACTTATACACTAATAAATCAGGCCGTCCTTTGTACTTTAACATTGTATTTTTGAGACTGAACTTCAAGAATAAACACTACGTAGTTGAATCATTCAATTCAACTTGAATGTAATTAAATAAAATTATTTATACAATGTGGGACTATCACCTAAGGATATAGCTTAGGTTGTATTGTTGCACTAAGGTGATTATCGCTCACGATCCTTCACGTGATGGGGGAAGCAGTATTAGTGTTAATTCCAAGGGGTAACTTTTATGAATCGAGCTGATACCTATTCAGTCCTATGCAGTAGAAACAAGTCAAAAGAATTTAAAAACATCAAACCTAGTCTAAAAAAAGTCGAATGCAAGTAATACCATCCTATTTCCTAAACAGTGATTAGTTGTATTTTGTTTATCTCATTCAACAATAATAATAATAGGCTTTTTAAGCCCCACCACATACATTAAGGTCGTTAAGCGCATAAAGCACGATACAAACTAACAGCGTCGACGGTCACGTACCTACGTCATTTAAGTGAAAATATACGACACACAGAAAAGAGAAAAATGCGCAAAAACCATCTAGAGCATTATGGCTCGCGGCGAACCATTACTTTTAATATAAATAAAATAACAAAATATGAGCGTCCGGCCGCTGAGTGCCCCCGAACACTTTTATATTTCAAGAGAGACACCACCCGCGTCCCACTACCCCCTACGCAAGATTTATATTTTGACTTGTACACTACTTATCCCTTTAAAGCTTGGACATATCCGACGTTGTGATTCCTACATGACTTCTTTTGTTTATACGTGTTAAATGTTGATTTGGAAATACAAGACAGACTAAGAATGTGTCAAATGCTTGGCATTCGTAGAAGTCAATCAAATTATAGTAACGTTTTGGTATTCGTTGATAGCTTTTCGACCAATTACGTCGAATATGATTCTGTTCTGCCTAGCCTTTTTCCCAACGATGTTAGGGTCGGCTTCCAGTCTTACTAGATGCGGCTGAATACTAGTATTTTACACGGAGCCACTGCTATCAGACCTCCGTTAGATCGGTTGACAGACTTTCGGGCTTCTGACTTCTCATAACGACTGTCGTAGGTATTCGTATGACAACCGGGACCGACAATTTAACGTGGTCTCATGATCTAGTTTTCAGGCACCTCGTGACTTGGACTCAAGGTGGCGTTAATTTTAACATGCTCAATCACTGTAAACCATAAACAAGACATTATGTATGTACTGTGAGTACATATTTACATAACTAAACAATAAAGATGAATGGTTTTTATGCGAGATCAATATCTATCCGACTAATACTTCCCATTAGAATATCATTAATATACGACTTGTCTACATAGTTACAACTTCATACAAAGAGAACAAAGTGTACTAGCATTGACACCATCACTCAAACATAACAAACGACCGTGTAATCATTCAGAACCGGTTCTCTGAATATATTTTTACTCACCGTACTTACATATTAAATGTTCTATATCTACATAAACTCAGGTAGGTACCTACTCTAATTAAATTCGTAGTTTCATAGCAAGTCTTAAATTTCCCGATATTAGAGCCACAAACATTGAAGGCCGACGAGTGTATTAAAAACTCTGATAAAGATGAAACTCACCTTTATTTAACAAACCATAATTATTGTGCTCAGTAAAGATATGCCAAAGCGCATTTGAGCAAGCAAACTGTTCTCATACAGCCATCATTTTGACAAGTTAAGTGTTGTTTGTAAACGAGCTGCGTCGACAATATTTTTCTGTATAATTTACGGTATTAAAATTTCATCTCAATGTCTAAGGCAAGGTAGGGCATAATAATGTCTTAACACGCACATCTTAACTTCTCATAAAGTGTGAAGGCAACAATGTATAGGTATATCGTAATCTCGTCTACATTGCGATATTTTCTATCATCTATCTACGCTTTTCTGATTGAAAAGTCCTTCATTTTGGGAATGATTTTGTGAAATTAAAAACATTTGATTTATTAAAATTTTGGACAATCCAACAACTGGACCAATTAATTAACTTCGAAAAGAATAAATTAAAAGAAAAATACATTAAAATACGATATTATGAAACATACACAATCTAAAAGAGCGCTATACAAATTCTGATCATGACATTGAAACTTAAAACATTAAACCAAATCAGCAGTATTTTCAAATGCTATATCAAAAGGGACGGTTCTCTTAAAAGCTCTCAAAGTCCATCCCTAGTTCAGTTTAGGTGGCTATCTCATTCATTCGTTTAGATAATTGTCTACATAAAAGGAAATATGAGTTACGCTTCACTGGAGTGTAAACAAGTGAATGAACAAACTCGAGTGTTTCGTAGAAGAGTTGCGTGCGCTTCCGCGATGCGTGCCCTTTGCACAAGCTCCAATCAATCAATGTCCACTTTTAATGACTTAATACTGACATACTCGAGTCGGTATTCCTTCAGAAATTGGCTTCATAAACGAGAAAATTTACATGATTACAGTACACTCTTATTATCGCCTCCATGTACGTTCCGGTCGGCGCTAATTACACTCGATGCTCCCTCGAAACCTTACGAGGCTTCATCGACCGATATTGTCCATAGCACTCGATCGTAAAGCGGGCCTAACAAAACAAAGAGCATAACACGACTATAGAGTTCGCAATAAAACCGCGTGAAAATGGCAATAGCTATTCAGAGGGAGATATTAAAATGCATGGAAATAAATTCGGCGTCGCATTCGGGCGTACGGCTCTGGGGGTGCAGTAAAAATAAACAGCGACACCATTAGAACTCACTTCCATATTCAAATTTATGAACGCGTCCGCGTCGCGTCGCTCGCTCAGCGTCGCTCGTGTCCACCGCCACGCCACCACCACGCACACCCACCGCTCATTTATACGCCGCCGTCATTTCGACGGTCAATTTAAAAATTTCACCCCCGTTTTGCCTAACATAAACCTACATTATACCGCTCTAACTGACTCTACATTGTCCGTACACACGACACCTGTTAGCGGTAAAAAATAGCTCAACGATAATGAGCAGGTAGCGGGTATTTAAAATGCTATTTTTATGAATTTATAGTAATGTGTAACACGTTGTAACACTAACAAACAAAATAAACGTAAGACAAGAGCATTCACGAAGCGGAGCGACGAGCGACGCGTGCTTTAGCTTAAATAAATAGAAGTTTTCAAAAATTTGTGTATTTAAATCGTATGTGACTAGTGTTACTGGTGCTATTTCTGTTTAACTGCCGCACTGATGGATCTGAAATAACACCTCCATAGTGTCGTTCAGGGAACTCACATTAAATTCATAAGGGATTAGGTGTCATCATAAACAGGAATCATTTAGTCGACTGAGGTTAAAAACAACAACATAGCTCCCGGCTAATTATTTTTAATAGCAATTATAGTGCGGTTAATGTGCTCCTGAAATATCTAATATGTTCGGTTTATTATAATGTGGGATTTCGTAAGTCAAACGGGGCGATACCAATGTCTCTCATTTTATGGAGATTAGAACAAAGGTGGATTAGTTGTAGGTACTCATATGATTTTGTAGATAAATATTTACCTTTTATGCTGCACCAGTCTAAAATGTATATTTTTCCTATCTACTTAGTATTTAATATAGAGACCTTGTTTTGATAGTTTAAATCTCTGATTGACTAGCCCCATCTCTAAAAAGACAAACATTGTTTGATAATGAGATTAGTACTTATATATTTTTCAGTAACCTTAACTCATTCTTGATTAGAATGAACAATTTCTAGGAAAAAAATACAGAAAACTCTTCTAGTAAAACTGTATTTTTTTTTTTAAATTGGGCTTTTTCGATTGCTTTCAGATTTTCTTACGATTAATAAAGTAAAATCTTCACGCTTGACACGTAGGTACATTGTTGATAGTAGCATGATGTTATAAGTGCATAGGTGAATACTACTACCCCTCTTACTGATAAAAACCTTCAGTTATTACCATCTTACGACCCATTGGAATTGGATGAATGTTATTCCAGAATTTGTCGAGAATAAACTACCACCCTAATATATTGAATTAGAAATTAATTCACTGGATATCCTTAACCATAAAATCCATTATAGATTGTTTTGGATACGTAAACATACATGATGTAGGTAGGTACCTACATATTTAAGAACATTTAGTAACATAGACTAGCTGTGTCCTCATGGCTCTACCACGATATAGGTACATGGAACATCTAAGATCTAGGAATATTAATTAGTTTTATAAACCACGTTTGTACTTTTTTAGTCTGTCTCTAAATTGAATAGGTAGGTACCTACCTCCTCAGTAGAAAAAATATCTGGTAGACAGTTAAAATAATAAAGACAGAATTATCATTTCGTAACTATCTACTTAGTCTAATATTCTAACCAACATTCCTATTACTAACTAGATAGGTACATACTACCATTACTTATTCAACATCACCAAAGAACAAATCAAATCAACGTAACCCAAAAAAACCAGTAGCATGCCAACTACAAAATAATCCCAGCAACACCACATAGTTTCGTTAATTAAAAAAAATATCCACCCCAACATCCAAGGCAAATGACATGAAGGAAATAGTATCGAGTATCGGGCTTAGTCGATGCCGATCCGATGACTGGCAGAATCGACTAAATTGCTTCTATCGCATTAATATTGGACGGCAGCCGAGTTACGGCAGTCACACGTATTCGTTATATTTAATTTAAAGCACACAAAGCGATTGACATGGCTCCCGCCATCCGCTTTTTCATAACGACTCCTCGTAAATTTGTTTCAGAAATTAAAATCGGTCAGTGAATGGATCTAGTTACGGATGCTAGGAAGGATTTTACACGCTTACCCACAATATTATGTATAGTGAGATAATGATTCTGTAGCTTCGAGGTCCTGCTGTGATGCTTTTTAAGTTATAATCACATTTTTTATTAAAATGATCATGTTTTATGAAGGATGTTGGATACGAGGTGTTACGGGGTGTTGGATAATAAGATCCTGACATAACAATGACTAGTGTTTGATGATGCTGCAATCATTAAAAAGTTCAAATGACATGTGAATTCATTTCGTTGAAAAAATACCTGTGTGTTGCAATCTAACTTGGTGCCTACACGAACTAACTCGTGAAAATAGTATTAAATTAATTACAAACACCTATTTTATTATATCAGGTATTATTCATAAGTATTAGGTACCTATACTTTTCTTACACGTGTAACCTACTGCAGTCAAAGTTTATTTATTTTAATATTCATGCACTGGAAATTATTCCGAAAACCATAAGCAATTAATTGTGCATGTAAAAATGTAACTCAAGAAATACAAAATTGCAAAGTTCATTAAAACAAGAATAGCAAAATAAATATTTTATAAATGCAAATCGATTAGTAAGTTATTAACAAAGTTTTACAACAAGTTTTCGTGCTCGTAAATTACCGAGAACTTATCTTTGAGCAATTAAAAAAGCCATTTAATAATTATTGAATACAAACAAAAAGTTATGACGTGCAAGTTCAATTAGTGTGTGTAGTGTGGGAGGCTTCGCGGGGCGACGGCGGCCGCCATCTAGCGGGCGTCAGTGCCGCCCACCGCCGCCTCGCGCGCCGCCAACGGCCTCGCGACCACATGTCGCTTATGAATATGAGGCGTTATGATTATGAAAATATGCCCCGCCCCGAATATGGAATATGGAGGAGGGGGGCCCGTGTAGCGCGTGCGAATGGGCGAAGTTTGATTTATGAGCCGGGCGCGGCTCCGCCTCCCTGTCATAACCGTATACCTGGTGCGCGCGCGCGCTGCCGCCCGCCGCCCGCCGCCGCCTCGCGCTCAGTCCCGCTTCAGATGGCGAGTGGTGCGCTCGGTCACACGCCGCGTCCGCTCCGTACAGTGTACTTCGTCCGAGCCGTATAGCCGGCGCCGCGCGCGAGTGTCCGTCAGCGTGGTGTGCAGCGCGAGCCCGAGCCGGCAGTGCGACCGCCTGCCATGCGCCGGCCCTGAGCCGCCAGCGCCAGCGCGACAACATGCCGCGCGTCAAGCCCTCCTGCGTCCGACGCGTCTCCATCGGTACTTAACCCTCCACTACGACATCTCACCAAAGCACATCACACACGACGTCTCCGCCACATCTCACCCTGCCGACCTGTGACCCTAATCTGAGGAGGAATTACATGTGTTATTGTCGATACGTTAATGTTGAATCCACGATTTGATATTCGTACCGATAAAATGATTCAGTTAGCGACGATAAAATTTGGCATACATGAGAAAGTGAGCACTAAAATTCGTCACCAGCGGGGTGAGTAAACAGTGCAGTGAATTTTCACACTTGACAATAATTTTGTAGATACTTGAAAGGATACATAAGTTATTAGGGAGGTATGTAGAGCTTAACTATTTAGTAAAACAGAAATGCTTAACGAAAACTTTGAAAGCTTTGATTGAAGTGTTTAAAGATAAGCAGTTGCTTCAGTAAAAAATAACATAACAAGTAACAATTAAAAAAAAAACATTAGTGGGAAACTAATGTTTTGTAAACCTGGTCTAGAATTATTTTTGACTATTATATTCAGAAAAAATCCAGAAATGAGTAAATGAGTGACTTTTTATTGCCGGAAAATTTTCATCAAACCGGAACAGTATAAATTATCCAGGAAGAGAAAGATATAAAAATAAATACTTTGTGAACATTGTGTCGGGTGTACACAGAACACTGTTGCGAACTTGGCTGTCGAACTGCCGCGCGCTAAATATCTTAAATGGTCCAATTAAAAAACGGTTACGAGCAACCAATAGGTCGAATTTCAAAATGTTTATTACCTCGGGTATAAATAGAAAGCTTATTGTGGCTTAGCATTTATTTGTAGGCTATTCTATTGCATTTAAACTATTAGCCACCGTGTTCAACTTTATGACTACAACTATTAATAATCTGGACAGGTATCATTCAAACACTATTTATAATGTAATTTATGATGTCATTTTTACTGTATCTCTAAATAATATTTTAAGCTTATATTTATTGTAGGGTGATTTTATTGTAGTTATAGTGTAGTTTTTATTAATTTTGTGACAATTATGGAAATTTTACTGAGTCTTCAGTGTGATAAATTAGGTAGACTAGCAATAAATCAAGGATGAATTTTACTCAAAGATTTAGGAAATATTTATACCTATAATGATTTAACGTAAACAAATAAGATAGGTAAATACATCATATTATGTGTGTGTGTGTAATTTTGCGACGGCCCAAGACCAGACCAGTATCAGAAACTTATGAATTGTTTACTTGACCACCTATACCTAAGATTTAAACTTCTCTAAATTATTTTATATTTTTATGATAAGGAATTTAAATGCTTTTTCTATGTTATCTGAAAATATCCAAATAAAAATCCATTTACACATTGGCACAGATAAATACCTACCTTAATTTATGAACAGTTACTTATGTTATTTTATCATTTTTAAATTATTATTAATTATTTCTATAATGTTATAAATTAGCTATTCATATAATAACGGCTATCAGAAGATTATTAGAAAAATATCTCAAATGTGTCTGCCATCTTTTAATGGATACATTTTTGGGAATCCCATTTATTTTCTGTACCTAATACTTAAAATTAAGCACTTTAAATTAATATTTTTACATCAAACAAATGGATATTTTAGATTGCTTATAATCTATCTAAACTTTAGATATCAATATTTGAAAGAAAGTCAGGTCCAACAATAGAATGACTGTGATAGGCAAAATCATGAAAGTATTTTATTTTACCTGTAAAGGCAGGTACCTATATACAACTTACAAAGTTGACTTTTTTTAGTTTACTTTGAAGGCTTTCTATACAAACAACTTTATAATTTGTCCAACATAAATGTCTAGTATTTGTCTAATAAAGACACCACATATATTTGCATGTCTAATATCATTTTTATAGCATATTATCGCAGCACCCCGCGGCGCTGTCCGTCGTTTATGATTTCACAGATCATCATTCACTATACCGTGACGTTATTAAAATAATAACCTTTATAGACCCGTTATAGAGCACATTGTCATTTATAACTACATATTTATAACACCAAACGTAGCGTAGGGTCAATAATTATAACAAACATTTGAAATTATTATTAGGTGTAAGTCAATGTATTCTGGTAACGTTCTCCACAAATAATATCACGTTCTCATACTGAACGGGTGAATAGTAATGTTTATATCTAAGCCTACGGTAGAATTCAATTCGATTTCAACCTTGGTGTTTACTTAAGCGTGAAAATTTTAATATTTAAGACTTGTTTTCCGGTTATCCCCCTTCCACCCTTACTTCCGTTCTAACTTCCTGATTTGACTGAACTTGTAGAATAAGATATTTTGGTATTACAGTGAAGACTAGCTATTTATTCTATGATGCATTCTAATGTTTTATCTAGAACTCATTAAAGGACCTTGAATGATGAAAAAGTTAAAATTAACATAATATAGAAATGCATAATATAAAGCATTTTGCAAACATGCAAAAGTTTAAAAATCTTTTAATGCTGTAGGTATTATAATTTGAGGGTACTCAGATATTTGTAATTAATACTTATTAGGCAGGTCAACGTATTTATTTCTTTGAGTAGTAAGTACCTACCGGATACAAGGATATACCTGATGTAAGGGTGGTGTACCAAAACTGAAACAGCGAATTCAGCCTATTATTTTGAATTCAAATAAGTCAATATTTTTCTCTCTATTTTCCTAATTCACTGAAATTATCCAATTTATCTATATTTTTTTGTACTTATTTCAATTAATATAATAAAATGCGTGTCAAGGAAAGATACTAAAAGTTTAGACAGTGAATTCAGCCCATTATTTTAAAAACAAAATCGGTGAAAACGAACGGATCACGGATTTAAAAAAGTTTTTTATTACAAAATCCGTTTTAGCCTAATAGAATACCTAAGTTATTATTTTACTTATGAGAAATCTAAATGTAAAATAATAAATTCGGAAAAATCTGGTAATTCCGTTTAAATTTTACACTTGTTTTCAATTCAGAATAACGGGCGGACGTCGCTGTTTCAGTTTTCCATACACCGTCCCTTACACCCGGTATTTGTAATTGGTTCTATACTATTTTCAGGTCTGAGCTGGTTCTAATGAAACACTTATATTTATACTCTGATAAAACATACTTTCAGTTTAATTTAAAAAGCGTTTTTAATTCTCTGATATTATTTTAATCGACTATTACTGATTAAAAAGAAATGTCTTTATTGAACAGAATGACACGTTGTCAAATTTTATTATATCGACCGCTAGTCGCTATGGTCGGTTTATCTCATTGCTGGTTTTACGAGTGCTCTATAAAATATTTATTACAGACATTCTATCTGCTAACGATTGAAATAACCTATTCATATTCTTATGAAATACTTGTATTCTCTGTTTGTTTGATCGACTAATAAATTAAAAACAAAACTTGTTAAATATCTAAACCGGTTCTATTTTAGTCTAAAATGAAAGATCACTATGCATAATATTGCTGTTCATTTACCTTGAATGATGAATAATAATTACTGTTGATGTATAAATTATAGACTTTCTGTCAGTAGATTAATTAGCATCGATGAACTATAAATGGACATATTTTAATGGCGATTGTAATAACATTAACAACACCTATTTGCCCATAAAAATATTATTATAGAGTCTAATGCTGTTTGGTTTCGGAATGTTTGCCAGTCCAACGGTCCCAAAATAATTGTAAACATGTTTATTTAACATGAAAAAGTAAGCTCAATATTGATAAGTTTGCTTTGTGGCAAAGTTGGACAATATCGAGCAATGAATATCCGCAACGGCACACTAAAGCCTTTTTATATTTGTGCGTAACGCGGCGGCGGGCGGCGCGCGACACACAGCCTCTTTGATTCCTCGCAAACTGCCACAGAGCAGTGCTCCACTGTCAAATACCAACAAACAGATACCACTAATCCTTCTCCTTACAACTAAGTATTAAACGCACCGGCATCTCGCTACAAATGAGTTATTTAATCCCCGCCGCAACATTATCCCGGATTATATCATGTTTTGTGTCGGTGTTCATTTATCCATCCGCTTTTCAAAACTCCACAAAACTTCCACCAAAAAAAATGTGTATTATAAAACGAATATTCAAAACTGCACCGACCGAATGACATAGGCAGGTAATATCTATAAAAAAGATATATTTAAAATATTAAAACGGTGAAAGTATGTTGTTGATAAGGAAATGTATGCACCAAATATATTCGAAATCTTTAATTTAACAATATGCCTAGTAGGGCCAGTAAGTGGTGGACCGGATCGGGTTTTTGGAATCTCGATAAATTAATATGCAGGGAGGTACTTACTTATGTACACATACTATATATTTTTTATTGATATATTTTGTAAATGCAACGCACCTGTGTAGCTAATTAAGAAAGTCTTGGACTGGATTCTGCTTCCTTATAAACTTATCGATGAGTCGTGAATGTCGTGATATAGTTAAGAGTCAGCGTGGTGTTAATAAGCACCTAATTATTATTAGGTGCGTTAACGCATACGTAAAACGTAAACGCGCGATAAGCTCGCTATTATCGACGAAAACACCTTTATGTTCCTTCTGGTATCCTTGACCCGCAGTGTTATAATTATAATCTTGTTACTTCAATGATGTAGGAATCTGTTTGTTTGACTTCACTATTTAAGTCTCAAGGGTCTATTGAAACCGAATTCTTCAAATACAATTTACTTTAAGATTTTTTATTGAGGGTCTACCTTTTCTGACGAGGAATTGTTATGATTCCTTAGGAACGGATTGTCCATTTGTTCCGAGATAACTTTATCACACGATGATAGCGTTCACTTCATGGACTTAGACCACCTATCTGCCTTTTAGAATATGAAAATACTCGCATCTGTTCTATTCGGATTTTTGTATGATTTTACCGATATCAATAACAGATTTGAATCTCTAAATTAATCCTACTTAGGTTTTTGACAGAAATTCAATAGAAGTACCTACCTAATGTCAAAAATTTACATCAATGCAGAGATTTTGGATTGAGATCGGTTAATAATATCGGCTGTTAATAATGTCGATAAATAATCTACGATTAATGCGAGAATCCAAATATTCAATGGTCACATCGAAGATTTTAGTAAGTTGCTAGATACCAAATATCAAATCTATTTCAAATTAATTTATTATTTTAAATTAAACAAGTTTTTTTTATAAATCGTTGTATCTTTTAAGGGTGACAGAAAAATATTATACAAATCGACTCGTCATCGCTTTAAATCAACGTGGTCATTCATATTTTGTCTTAAATTATCAAACACTAGCTGTATCCTCACGGCTCCGCCCGCGTAACAAGTTTTATTCCAGTAATAAAATATAGCCTATGTTACTCAGCGATAATGTAACTTTCTAACGGTAAAAGAATTTTTGAAATCGGTCCAGTAGTTTTTAAGTTTATTCGTTACATACGAAAATACAAATGTTTCCTCTTTATAATATTAGTATAGATAAATAACTGGTGGCTTCATGAAATCAATTCAATTAAGTACTCTGTCCCTCCCTATCCTTTGCTAGAGACAGGTCTCTACCGAACAACGCCTGGCGTTGCCTTCATACGCATAAAATGAATATAACAAAAGATATTAACAATTTATCCACTAAGCCTATCGAAGTCTATTGCTGGACATAGGCTTGTCCCTAGTAGCGCCATAAGCCTTTGTCCTCCGCCTTCCGTATCTAGTTTGCCCTAGCTACCTTCTTCAGATAATCGTTGTTAAAAAAATCCTGAGCCAACTCCTCACACAAAAAGATTGTCGATCAATCTAGACCAAAGTAAAAACCTAATTGTTAGATATAATTAATTATATGTAGAGTCCCTAAAAATACCTAACAACGTGCTTACACCATTTATATATTCTATTGTATTCAGTACTATTCACATTTTAATATATAAATAGGGATATAGTTAGAATATATTAATACAACAAAGATGTTGTGAAAGTGTCACTGTCGCTTTCTGTTTCCGGGACTAAAGTACAAAAACACTGAAAAAACGGTCCCAATAAATATATTTATTTAGATCTTACAAATACCTAAGGTTTTATTTCCAACAATACAACTTTTGGATAACTAAAACTAATAGAGACAACCGTTTTTGCTTAGGTTTTCCGTCACACGAATTCCATTTAATTTTAACTTCCAGGTTCAATTTTTCTAATAAAAACCGCTAGTTATAAAGCATTGTCATTTGGGTTATAAACTATAACAAGAAAACGATGATACCGAGTCGATATACCGACCTAGGTAGGCATGAAAAAACATAAAAGCTATTGTCCTCATTCATTGTAATATACATATGTTTTTAAATAATATTGCAATTTTTTTTCATTAATCATCATCCATTTAAGTTAAAAGATACATGAATTAACGCCGTTACATAGAATTAAACAGGAATCTATATTTTAATTCAAACGAAATAATACCTACGCCATATTCACAAAGGTAAACGTAGAAATAAAAGTTTCATATTGTCGATGCGAATGTTCTATCGTGATATTTTTAGCTTTCTACCCTTCCCGTGTCTATTGTCACAAAGTTCGTACTAAACACGATTTTCGGGACGCGGAAGTATGTCGCTACAACTAGCGACATCTATTGTCGAGTGGCCGGAACTAGAAAAGTACGCGTAGAAATAAATTGATATTATTTTTTATTATTATTTATACGCACTTGTATAAAAGTGTGATTTTGAGTATTTTTTTAAAGTTTCTAGTTGATAGTTTGTAGATAAGATTATTTTCTATGTTTCTAGGAACCTACTGATAGGTAAATAAGCTTGTTATAGGTAATTATTTGAAACTTTTTTGTTTTATAATATTTCATCAGTGTGAAATAATATTACCCAAATCATCTTATCTTGTGTATAAAGAAAATACACTTCTTCTTCCACGTCGTAAGTTTACTATTCCGAATTTATATTCTCATGGGAATTTAGTAAAATCCTGTGACAGCCGTTTTCTACCTCGAAAAAGGACGCACGAATACATCAAACAAAACCACCGTTTGGGACTTTCCCCTGTTAGTGTATCAGTCATCTTTTCTTTTTGCATTTATAAAAATAAGCTACATGCAATTTAGTTATATGAAAACGCAAGGTAAATGCAAAAAAGTCAATATCTAAATAAATTGGCGGATTGTTGACCTAGTACGATATCTACCTTCATTCATTCATTTGTATAAAAGACATAATTTAGATAGAAATGTTACAGTCCTGTCCCAAGTGACTTAGGCCTAAACTGAACCTACATAAATTAACAACAACTCAATCATTGGTACTGAACTGTTTATTAAATAGATACTACCTATAGGGATGTAACTTCCCGCTTTATAAAATCCATAATCATTAGTCATCTACTCATAATCACAAGCTCACTTTGTCTTTAATCTATTAGTTATACTCACTTTTAAACACATTTTAATTGGAATCAATAATTTAATTTAACGGAGATCCCCATTACAATCCCGATAACAATTTGCTGAACGTTAAATGAGTCTTTAATTGCCTCTTAGATCAAAATATGCTATTTGATTTTTCTGCATTTTCACACAGTCTGACACTCATCTAATACGCATTTGTGTCTGAAGAATATGATATTAACATATTATTCTTTTGTTCTAGGTGAAAGTTCGGGATCGTGTTCCGAAGAAGATATAAACAATGTGTCTGATGAAACGAGAGACCGGCCTGAAGCGCACATGTGTCCGCGCTGTCAGGAACAGTTCGAGAACCTGCACGAGTTCCTGTACCACAAGCGACTGTGCGATGAGAAAGCGTTGCAAATGGGCGAGGAAAGAATGCACTCTGATCCAGAGGAAATGGTCGTTTCAGGCGACGAGGAAATGGATGGACCTAACAAACGATTAGAACAAGTCCGACGGCATCGACAAGATGCGGAAAATAATAACAGCCTCGAAGATGGCGAGGCAGAAGTGCCTGAAGCCGACGTGCCGCCGGTCGGCCTGCCCTTCCCGGTGGCCGGCCACGTCACGCTGGAAGCTCTACAAAATACTAAAGTTGCCGTAGCGCAATTCGCTGCGACTACAATGGCGAACAACGCAGATAATGAAGCGGCGTTACATGAACTTGCCGTGCTACAAAGCACGTTATTTACGTTACAACACCAGCAAGTGTTTCAGCTACAATTAATACGCCAATTACAAAACCAGTTATCATTAACTCGACGGAAAGATGACCAGCCCCCGAGCCCGCCACCGAGTGAACCAGAGCCAATGCCGGCGCCTCCCGCTCCATCGCCGTCGCCGCCTCGTCCGCCACGGGAGCCTACTCCTGTCGCACCCCCTCCTCCCACTAGTCAAAGCTTGCCGTCAACCCATTCGCATCTCACACCTAAGACGGAACCTACCCCCGTTCCCAAAATCCCGACCTCATCTCCTCCGATGATGTCCCATCCACCGTACAGCTCCATATCTTCATCGTTAGCGTCTTCAATAATCACAAACAACGACCCACCACCATCTCTCAACGAACCGAATACTCTTGAAATGCTACAAAAGAGAGCGCAGGAAGTGCTAGACAATGCGTCACAAGGCCTACTAGCTAATAATCTTGCCGATGAACTTGCTTTCCGTAAATCGGGAAAAATGTCACCCTACGATGGAAAATCCGGAGGAAGAAACGAACCATTTTTCAAGCATCGCTGCCGTTACTGCGGAAAAGTATTCGGGAGTGATTCTGCGCTGCAAATCCACATTCGATCGCACACAGGTGAAAGACCTTTTAAATGTAATGTATGTGGATCACGATTTACAACCAAAGGGAATCTCAAAGTACATTTCCAAAGACACACAGCAAAGTTTCCGCATGTCAAGATGAATCCTAATCCAGTACCAGAGCATTTGGATAAATACCACCCCCCGCTGTTAGCGCAGTTGTCGCCGGGACCAATTCCTGGCATGCCACCACATCCACTTCAATTCCCTCCGGGTGCGCCAGCTCCTTTTCCGCCAAGCTTGCCATTGTACAGACCCTCACACCATGACTTATTACCGCCTCGTCCGCTCGGAGACAAACCTCTACCGCCTCATCCACTATTTGCAATGCGAGAGGAACAGGATGCTCCGGCTGATCTCAGTAAACCATCCGCGCCGAGCCCTTCTCGATCAGCACCCGAGGTTAAGTCTGAACCACAAGACGAAGAGTGTCAACGAGATTCCTGTTTCGAAGACACTGACCGCGTATCTCCTAAGCGAGAACCTGATGAAAACGATACCACGCAGGATCCAGAACAAGACAGATATCCTTCAACGTCACCCTACGACGACTGCAGCATGGACTCAAAATATAGCAATGAAGAACAAATCGGCAGAGAGAGTCCTCATGTGAAGCCCGATCCAGATCAACCGGAAAATCTCTCAAGTAAGAATTCACCGATATCCGGGCCAATTTCAATAGCAACGGGACTGCGTACTTTTCCTTCGTTTCCTCTGTTTCCTCAGTCTCCACCCAGCAGTATTTCCTCTGGTAGTTTAACTCCTTTTCCAATCACTGTTCAACACGTCGTTGATGTAGATCTGGCACGTGATCCAATGTTTTATAATTCTCTCTTACCCCGCCCAGGCAGCAATGATAACTCATGGGAAAGTTTAATAGAAATAACTAAAACATCTGAAACATCAAAGCTTCAGCAGTTAGTTGATAATATAGACAATAAAGTATCCGATCCCAACGAGTGCATCGTATGCCACCGTGTTCTCTCTTGCAAGAGTGCGTTACAAATGCACTATCGTACGCACACGGGCGAGAGACCTTTCCGATGTAAATTGTGTGGCCGCTCTTTTACGACTAAAGGTAATTTGAAAACCCATATGGGTGTTCATCGCATTAAACCGCCAGTTCAAATGTTACATCAGTGTCCAGTTTGCCATAAGAAATTTTCGGATCCTACCATATTACACCAACATATACGACTTCACACGGGCGAGCGCGCCCACATCCCTTACGACCAAATCAGAAGTATCGATATTGAGGGTTTTCCATCACTGAGTAACGGGTCAGACGTCAGCGACTATCAAGCTCAGCGCCCCTTCCCGCGCCCGATGTTCCCCACTCCGACCACTCCCGGCGACCGACGGGCGGACTCCCGCGGGACCGACGATGAGAGCGGCCGGGACGAGCGCGAGCCCGCTATTCGGGAGTTCGACGACGACTTAGATATGAAGGATCGTCGAACTTCGCCGCTCTCCGTCTGCGCCTCGGCGTCCGAAAGCGAAATAAAAACCATCACCACAACGGCTTCCCTCCCATCGGCGACAGGTTCGGAGAGCGGGCGGAGCGCGCGGGCCTCGCCACCGTCGCCCACCATGTCGACGCTGTCGACGCCGCCGAGGCTGCCGCTGCACTCGCCGCTGCCGTCGCCGCCCACGCCTATCGCCGCGCTCGGCGCGTTCGGAGGATCGCCCTTCAGCCCGCTCGGACTCGCGTTCCCTCCCGCAGGTATGCGATAGCGGGATCTTATATTTTCGTCCGCCCCGGTCGCCCGCATTTCCATTTCCTTGTTTTGATCCTCGCCCACCAACTAATAAATAAATCACCGGGCGCTCGAATACACATCAAAGTCAACGACCAAAACTAAATGTGGAAGAAGTAACTATCATTCATAATAATACAGTGTAATCGTGCGTTCCGACTGTTGTACAATTAGTGACAACGAAACCGCATTGAACGATGGGTTTATTTGTGTGCAGTGCGCGGCAACACGACCTGTAACCTCTGCTACAAGACGTTCGCCTGCAACTCCGCTCTGGAGATACATTACCGGAGCCACACCAAGGAGCGACCGTTTAAGTGCACCGTCTGTGATCGCGGATTCTCCACAAAGGTTTGTCTCAACCACTTATTATACCTTTGAATTATCCCTTTGATATTTATATCTCTGTTTTGAAGTTAAACAAATTGAATAAGCTTAGGTACCAACAGTATATTTGAACCTACTTAACGACTGATGTATCTGTGTCTAACAATGCCGTGATATGACTACCATGTAATAGTCACGTACATACTCGTAGCTCAGATTGAGTGACTTTGGCTTTTAGCCAGTTCATACTTTATTGTTACACAAATAGCGAAACTTACGTGTTTACGACATTTCCACTAATTTTCACTACATCTAAAGAAATTCATTGATAATAAAATCTTTTAAAATATAAAATACTAGCCCCAGTCCGCGGTTCTATCTACGTACAAGTAGGTTAACAATTTCTTTAATTTTCTGCTTCCTGACATCGCATTAAGATTAAACATCTTAATTTCCTTCCTAGATTCTAAATTACACTTATTATACCTACTTTATTATAATTGCATATTTCTACTTGAAGCGTCTGAAAGAAACGATTTAAAATTCTAAAAGCGATAAAGATTCCAATTATTCGTCCATTATAAAATAAAACAGTCCGTTGAACTAACTTCTGTTAATAACTTAAATACCTATATCTGCACGTTTTTTCCTTCGCCGTCTTATTGTAAGAATGTATGCACTAACCTGTATTTGCATACAAGCAGTAAGTAGTTAGATGAGGTATCTGTGAAGTATTACGGTGACAGGACGTATATAGTTCGCGTTTGATAAATAACACGATGCAAGCGAGGCATCGTATTCCAAGTTTAAGGCGAGACATCGACAAGCGAGCGTTGTGCGCGACTAACTTCATGCGCCGGTTTCATTTCATCCAAGTTTCAGTGCATTAATTTTGCAGGCAGTAATTACAAGTCGCTAGTCGGCGCCTCTAGTTCGCATTAGTTTTAGCTGTTGTCTTCCTCCGTCGCCTCGCATCCAAGCTGTTGCCGGCTCGCCGAGTAATTGACGACTAACTGCGCAAACTTGTAGGCTCGTTTGTTCCGATTTAATCAAAACTATGTACTGCCTTAGTGATCACATTCAGAGTTTTATGAATGGTTTATAATTAAAACCTCTACCTTTGTACTAGAGTCAGAGTCTGTAAGGTTAGGCGCCTCATATCAGCACAAAATGCAACCACTTGTTAGCCGTGGTGCCAGCTACATTTAGCATCGTTTCCATCTACAGATAATTAAACTTTGTTTATTATCCAACTTCGCTGCCTTATAGATAATCGCAAATTGAACTGTACGTCATGTCATTAATTTATTACTTTGCGATAAAACGTATTTTGCATATCATACGGGCACCAAGTACATTAATCGATATAAAATGTATACCTGCCTACATTTTTCCTGGAGTAACCTGCCTTTTCCTGTTTGCTGTCCTTTCTTTTCATAGTTTAACCACAGTTAACATCTCAATTAGTAAGATGAAGCTTAAGAAGAGCTCAAATAACTGACGTTGTATAAAGAAAGAGGCAGAGACCGCAAGATACACACAAACCGCAAAGATTTCTGAATAGGCTTCCGTTAAAGTGCACATAAATGAAAAATATACATTTCTATTTCCGCGTCTGAAAATTTACAAATAAGTTTGTAAGTTTTAATTTACAAATAAGTTTGTAAGTTTTAATTTACAAATAAGTTTGTAAGTTTTAATTTACAAATAAGTTTGTAAGTTTTAATTTACAAATAAGTTTGTAAGTTTTAATTTCAATTCTAAGCTGTAACTTTTGCTACAACTATTAATTGGAAATATCTTGTGATTTGTTAAGCAGTTTCGATATTGCACCGGGCCAAAAGTAAATGCAGTATCGTTTAAATTTATTATTATACATGATATTCATTTATCTCCATCAACACTAATTTGCTACTTAAAATCTGGCCATTACCACATAATATGGAAACGTTTCAAAGCCTTATCGTAATAACATTTTATTGAAACTGTTTAATTAAATTGTACAAATCTGAATGTTCGCATTTAAAACTTACTAATGAACATCTGAGAAAAACTGTTTTATAGATATTATATTATGCAAATAACGAAATAATAATGTGAAACATTTATTAGCAGGTAGATACGAACAAAATGAATTAATTCAATATTTTAGACAATAAATAAAGGTTGTTAAAAGCATTTTTATGATGATACAAGTTTTATACTCGGTTCGGCCAATATTTCAAGTGTGTAGTGTAAAGCTGCGCTTGCGACGCACCATCGCGTCGCGCCACAAAAATGATAAGTCATAAAAACAACGTCACGGAAAACGATCGGAATATTAATTCATGTCGTAAAATATTTATTACTTATAAATCCTTGAGCCTTTACCTACGCTTCTCGTCATAAAAAGATTATTTATGCTTGACAAAGTAACATTTTTCGTATGTTACCGAAAGTGACCAGGGGTCTTATCAATAAAATATAGGTTATTTACGACGGCGCCGAGGTTAAAAGTTTAAAACCCCACAAAGGCACCTTGCGTACCACCTCCTTAGGCTTAATTAAGTTTTTGTAATTAATATATCAGCTCTTAGTACGTATCTATGATTTACATTTGGAGTGACCCAGAAGCCCAGATAACTTCCAAGGTAACGTAATAAATATACAAGATACACATATTAACCTTTCATATAGGCAATTGAATTCGCTTTTGCTTGATATGTTGTTTGTGAACGTTCTCGATCCCATGAGACAAAAGCTCCGACTTAGCTCTTAAAATAAAAGCTCTACTCACCCTTTTTTTAACTATGTACTTAATTTAACTACCAAAATGAACAAATAAAAATTAGATTCGCCGAGACGTTACTTGCCAGTTTAAGTATGAGATTATTTTTGTCCATCAACTCTAAATAGGTAGATACAACCGTCACGTTTAAAATTATGTTAGTTCATGTCAATATTTATGTAATGTAATAATAATCGAATCATTGTAATAAGGCTTTATGAAGTTCAGATTTAATTAAATAAATAAATGGCTTTTCAACGTTACACGATTTTCCGAGTAAAATGATACAGGATAACAATATCGATAATTAAATACCTATACAATTCCTATTGGTCACGTAATGACCGATGTTACTCCCAATATGACCACTCCTTACTCTGACTCATAATACTTTATAGTACCGATGACAGCTTGACATTAGGTATTAGCGTGCAATACAATAAATTATCATTATACTTAATTGACAATTTAGCAAAACTAGATTTGAGCCATAATATAATAAGAAACTCTAAATTCTAATGAACGGGTGTCTAGTCCGAATATCATTTTAATAATTATTAATAGAACAAGTAGGTATTGTTCGATTGTTTAGGAATAAAATAAATCAATACATGCAATCAAAAAAAAACTTAACCATCTGAGAGCTTATAGGTAGCTAGCGCCCTGATTTTCATCGTATACCTACCTCTGTCATCCGAACGAATTCCGAAATTTGTTAAAATAAGTAGCATATTAATTTATATTTGAAATAACATGCCACTACGTTGCTCTTCTATCTGCTCTTTTATATTCTGTGAAAAAACTACTCGCCTAGGTTTCATGGTTATTAGCGAAAATATTTCTGGGTGAATATTCTAAAAACCTAAACAAAAATTAAGAACATCATTGTCATCATCACAAAGTTAGGAATGCAGATGTTTAAAACTCCAATAACTATAGTAATAAAAACCTAACTTATACCACTGCCATCCACCAATGAGACATAACAACCCAACAACAATAATTTGTTAAAAAAATGTTAAGGTAATTCGAATATTCTCCCTTAACCGAAAATTAAACGCTAAACACTGCCTGCTTATTCCACTTTGGTTAAAAAACAAATGGCGCACATTTTGTCGCCGCGTGTCTTGAAAATGTTTTGGGTTAAAAAAACAAACAGCAGTTTAAATATTAAAATATTAACGCCAAACCATCTGTAGTTGTCAACAACCTAACCGACGCGGTGAGGACCGGGACGATCTACTTAACATTTATTTATACTTTATAAGAAAATTAGGCTCCCAAATCGAAATTTTAATCATTAGAATATGTAGGAATGTACCAGAAAGAAATGCGTTTAAATGGCTGCTTCTGAAACTGTGTATATTTGGTATGCCGTGAGATTGAGCTAAAGGAACTGGTTAGTGTGATGGTAGTGAGAGACAAACCAGCAACCTGTCACGTCCTACGCAAAGTTGCGAATGCCTCGGTTATTGCCGTATGTCGTTCTACTCGGAGGCCCGAGGTACCGACGCACTTGTTGGTACACCAAGTTAAACTACAACTACAATATGCTAACAAATCTAAGCATGCGTTTGCAGTCGGGATATTATTCAGAAACTCGTGACAAATGTTCTAAATCTACGTAACGAGGAAGTATCTGTACAAAAAGTGGGCCTACCCTCCTATAAATATGAAGTAAATAAATACCTATAGCCATGAAAGGCATGAAAGCTAAAACGAGGTACTTGCACTCTCGTTCTAAAATGATACATCCCAAATCGGTCCAAACCTTGACCGATTTTTATATTTGGTACCCATATCGACCGTATTAAGTTATTCTAGGGTTGCACTTGATGACGACCAGTGCGGACCCAAGGTGCGACCCTTTTAAAAATATGATAGGATGATGAAAAAACGGATATTATTAGTATTCAAACAATCCCTAGGTTAGCGAATTCTACATTTCAATAAAAAAGCAATAGCAAGACTCATTTTTTAAGTTTTCAAATGCGACTTGAATAGTTTTTGTCAGACTGAGCTTTCATGGTTATTTATACATTCGGTTCTCTTTCAGAAGACTTGTTAAAAACATTAAAACAATCGGAACGAACATTCATATACATATTAAAATAATACATTTAGTTTTCAATTTAAATCCAGGGTGTAGATCTCATCGTCCCGGGTTAGTGATTTTAAAGATGGCCGCCCTAGGCGTTTACCGCTAGTGCCTGAACCAACTGCTTACAGGCACATTTAAAATTACAATAAGTGTCGGGGACACTGCACCGACGAAAGTTCACGCGCCAAACTGTTTATCTATTATTCCAATCTTCTTGTACAACACGTAGGTACATTGGTACTCAGTTTATTGACTCTAATAAAGCCACTAAAAGACTAATGCTTATTGGTCATAAATAAAAACACGCATATTTCATACCCCATTGTATTTATGCACATAAAACAGAATTTATAACCGGTGCACCACTGTAAACTTCAAGTTTTGATAATATAATATTTTAAGTACTTAATGTCATATAAATACTACAATTGAATTACCGATATCTATTTTTTATTTAAATATAAGCACTGAAAAATTATCACAATAACTTTTCCAATAGAAAAATAAGAACCGCATTGAAATCGTAAATATATTGGAATAATAATGTTTGGTTCTTTACAGACTCCTTACTCTATCTAGAGATAGATATCTAATGATAAATACAAGGAACTCGTAGCGATTATAAGATTTTCGGATACAGTTTGATCAGTGATTAAATAAATCCATATTCCCTGGCTTATACGCATAGAACAGCTTAATAAATTCAGTAGCAATTTAGCGATTTATAACTACTAATATAGGTAGGCAAAGTTATTAGACACAGTATAGAAATAATGACCCAGATGCGAAGAATGCGAAGTCATATATTGTAGAGTTATTACATTTTACGTACCCGATGACGGCGAATTCAAAAGGAATTATAGTTATAATTAAAATTATGTACCTACCTAAATACTACAAAACCGGTTTCAACCGATGAGTTAGGTACCTATTGTTCATAGTTTCTTGTTCGTTCTAAGAATGCCACAGTCATCAAGAATATTTTGATGATTAATACGAAATCTACTAACGGATCGGTTTTTTTTTTACACGGAGAACGCTCGTCAACTTTGTAATAATAATTAACTTCTACTAAATATTCAGCAATATCGTTAAAAAATATACCTAAATTGCGATCGACTATGACAACAATGATCATCTACGTGACCCGATAAATACCTAACTAACCGATAGTTAAAATTGTAAAGCTTTTCAACAACAGCTTTTTAACAAGTTTAATTTTTCTTTTTGAAGGACCGCCGTTTATGCACAGGCGTACCTAACATATTTTACCGTAAAATTATGAAATTACTTCCGCATAAGAAAAGTTGTAATAAATTAACACGTATCAAATACCTTACCATTAAAAGAAAATAAAAAATCGATAAAATAAAACCAACTTAGTATGTACGAATCTTAAGTCGTCTAAAAATTCCTCGTGAACTACTAAAAATATGAAAACACATTATGAATTAATAAATATTTAAGTAAAATGACATTTTATAAAATGCTTCCCCTTATCAAAAGTTAAATAAGAATATCATCAGTGAATATGAATTGACTACTTAAATAATATGTGACACATTATGGTGGCCTCATATTTTAATATAATCACCGTCTTTTGTATTAATACAACAGTTCCTAATTAATTTGTCGATATTTCCTTAATATAATATTTATTACCTTAACCGTTTTAAAAACTATTCGCTATCCATTATCGTTTTGAATTGTTAAGGCCAATTCATAATAAACATAATTACATACATACCTACATAAACTCACGCCTTTTTCCCATGGAGGTAGGCAGAAACTACAGAACGTCACATGCTACGATCCTTACATACTCCTTTCGCTTCATCCACATTCATACATCTTGTCATACACGCGCGCCGGTCGAGAGTACTACGCACCCATAATAAACAATCTATACTTCTATACTAATATTATAAAGAGGAAAGAATTGTATTTTTGTATGTAACGAATAAACTTAAAAACTACTGAACTGATTTCAAATATTCTTTTGCCGTTAGAAAGCTACATTATCACTAAGTAACATAGGCTATATTTATTACTAAAATAAAACTTCTTACGTGGGCAGAGCCGTGAGGACACAGCTAGTCAATAATATATTGAGACTCATCTTTAGCAATTATGAATTGCAAATGCGTTATTATCTTTACATAGTATAAAACAAAGTCGCTCCCGCTGTCTGTACGCTTAGATCTTTTAAACTACGCAACGGATTTTAATGCAGTTTTCAACAATAGATAGAGTGGTTCAAGTGGAAGATTTATATGCCCCACATTAGTATCTACATTCCACCCGTGCGAAGCCGGGGCGGGTCGCTAGTTAAATATAAAAAGAAATTGCAATATTTATTGTTACATTTTAGGTATTACGGATTCGTAGGTTTCTACGGAAAATGTAGAAATTACTAAACACGGAACACATGGAAAACATGATTGAAATGAAACAAACTTAACGGTTGTAGGTACAGACATATTCACATATTCGTTTATTTTTCTCTTTATACACTTAATACCTAATACTAGACGTTTTGAAGCTTTTGCTAAACTCATTCTTGTATGTACTCTTCCGATATTTTTCATAAAAGTTGTTTCATTTCAATGATTTTCGTAGGTTATTGTCGAAATTATTATCTTAGGAAAGATGAGGTCATACAATATCTCATTTTGTGACCTCTTCTTTGTTTTATGATCAATACCTTTTATTCTTTGATTAACTGTCCCGCCTTTAGAGTAGCTCCCCGCAGTAGTTTGAATTATGACTGTTGGTATCTTTGTGTGATGTTAATGTGCCCTACACTTATTTTTTTTTGTAATTTCCAATTATGTAAACAAGTGTCCATTGAAAAACAAATCATCCGATTACCTCGCTTTCATTTTCTTTTTGTTTAAAATGTTTAAATCCTTGGTTCACACTTCACCCAATAATATGAAGCATGTGATTTACAGTAGAATTTTGGTAACAATGTTCAGTTAGCTGCCCTAAATCCCTAGTTTACATAATTGGAAATTTCGATAAAAAGTTGTGTGTTTACCTATAACTGTGTGTATTTGTCCCACGGTGCTGTGTGCGTGTGGTGCGTGTGTAACGCCTGTGTATTTGTGGTTCCAGAGCAGTGGCGGCGGTTGCCGGTGCGGTAGGCGCGCGCGCGCACCCCGCCCCCCGCACGCCACTGCTTTGGACCTGTGGAACGCCTTCGTTTACCCGGTATGCGAGAGTGACGCCTGGCCGAGGAGCGACCAACTATCACGAGCGTTTTTTATTTGCTTTCATAGTTTTGCATGATTTAATTCTGCTCCGAGTTAATTTTTATTTTAAATTCAATGATATCCAAAGTCAATGTTTAAGCGCTCCTGATATAAAGTCCGTTCTTTTGTTCAGTTATTTTTTATAAGACTAACTATAAACTTGTGTGCCTACCCTTCCCATTTTTTGTAAAGCATTTGACATTGAGATTATACCTACTTAATTTATACCTAATAAATCAGTTACGCAACGCTTAAACAAGAATAATGAGATAATAAACACATTAAATCGATTTTTTGTTAACGTAGCATTGGTACACTTATTGCTAAGAATAGACTTATTAACAATCGGAGTTAGATTTGTATTAGATACTATGCTTACAAACTTATTATTATTATTTATAACACTTAATTATAATATCTTTGTATCGTCCTCAGGGCAACATGAAGCAACACATGCTAACGCACAAGATCCGCGACGTTCCTCCCGGCTTCGACAAGGGTTCGTGTGGAACCGATGATGGCCGAGACCCGAGCCCCGACCGTCGCTCGTCGCCTGATAAACTCGACCTCAAGCGATCGCCACCTGCGCATCCACCACCGCAAATGACGCACCCCTCACCTATCGATATGCCGCCATTACCAAAACGGCCCAGTGGTAAGTTGCAAAATCCAACAAATTAGACAACCCAATAAAATATATTCTAAAAACACCTAATTGTCCAAATTTTCCAAGTCTCCTACTTCATCATATCGACTGCTGCACACCTAGTCCTTCCTCCATAAAACGCAACGTTTTTTTATAACGCTCGTGGGAGATATCGAGCAATGCTCTCCCCTCCAATGCCCTCTCTATCAATTTAGCGAAACAGTACCTACACCTACAACTTAGATCATGAAGCTGAAACATTACTATTTCAAACGACCAAATATTTGGATGCTTATCTTGATTACCCAAACAGCATTCAATATAAATGAGCTGTCAGTTATTCAATATCCAGAATAATTAAGCACTAGACCCAAATGTCATTATCCATTTGTTCCGCAGTACCCAGCGGGCCGACGCACCCGCCGCCGCCGGCGTCGTCCAAGCACCTGTGCGGAGTGTGCCGCAAGAACTTCTCCTCGTCGTCTGCGCTGCAGATCCATATGCGCACGCACACCGGGGACAAGCCATTCCGTTGCGCTGTGTGCCAGAAGGCCTTTACTACGAAGGGTAACCTCAAGGTAAGTTTCATACGAATCTTGTTCAACCGGTTTATTCGTTTCCAATTCTCAAAACCCTATTGGGGAGTTAGCCCTAAAGTGGAATACCTACCAAGCTTTTCAATAAAATCTTCCTATCCGAGCGCACTGCTTGACAAAGGTATTTCTTAAGTCCTATAAAACTTCTTTCGAAAATAGTTCCCTATTAGCTCCCCCAGGTGCATTGAGCAGTTTGGATTTACAGTAAACCCCGAGATAGGTACTACTGAGTAGAAATAGACACCCTTGTTAACACTGAAACCTTTACTCATATAATTTCTTCGAATAAAAGCTTGTTATTTTATAAGTTTTGCCTTTTTCCCAGGTGCACATGGGTACCCACATGTGGAGTGGCGGCGCGTCCCGGCGTGGGCGGCGCATGTCGCTGGAGCTGCCGCCGCGGCCGCTGCACGAGCCGCACGACCTGCTGCGCCGCCCCGACCTTTTTTACCCGTACCTGCCCGCGCCTTTCCTCAACGGCATGCAGCAGAAGGTGAGCAAAACCAAACATTGAGCATAAGATAGTGAAACAGAGGGAGATACTTTTATGCATACGTTCTTTTGTTGTTCCTCATTCTACAATAATGGTTTTTTGTTTGTTAATAGCTGAATGAAATATCAGTAATACAACAGAGCGCGGGCCAAAACGGTGTAGCTGGAAAATTCCCAGGACTTCTCGGTTTTGGAGCATTTGGGGGCGCACGACCAGGTGCTGCGTCACCACTGGAGCGACCGCCTTCACTAGAGGGGGGCGATGAGAGGCAAGCGGCCATGCGCGAGCTGGCCGAACGCGGGCGCGAACTGGCTGAGCGTAGCCGGCAGATGCGCGAGGACAACGAATACCGGTCGCCGCCGGCGCACGGTGCGCACGCTCCCCCGCCGGCGCAGGCGTCCCCGCCCGCGCCCCACCACCAGCACCCGCTGGCGCCGCTGCCGCCGCCCGCGCGCACCGAAGGCCTCACCGTCTAGGTTAGCCAGTAGGGAGCAGCGCCCCACTACATTCCAGAGGCCCGGCCGGTATCTCGCGCCGGCCTCGGCGGCCACGGCGACGTCGTGTCTATATTGTACAAAGAGTTAGAGTCTAGTGTGAGAGTGTGGACCGATCATTCGCGAGCAGGCGAGCGCCTATTGTAGCGTAATTATGTGCGAGGTGTAGCGCTATGTACCGTTGTTATTCCACGTGTTATTACGCCTAGTATTACTGTAAGTAACTTATTATGCACGAGTACGGGCCTGGGGCAATCGGGGGCTCGTCGCGAGCTCCACGTTTATGTCATTACTCTGTGATAGTGCACATTTGGAGGCTGTGTCTGACGTATCGGGAGCGTCCGGTAGAAATGATGTCGTCTCATTGATGCAGTCGAATGTGCTATGACATCAAAAATTAAATATAAATTATCCCAAAAATTAAATAATTTTCATAAAACTATATCTTTTAAATTAAATGTACATAATTTGTATAATAGTATTGTAATGAACGAGTAGATATAAACTTGAATTTAATGAAAATATTATATTATATTATATTGTACGACTACAACTGGAGTGCAATATGCATGATTTTGTCTTTTGCCACATTCCAAATGATTGATGTTATTGAGAAAACAGATTTGTATCGACTAATAGTTTCTTTTAATAACAATAACATTATTATGTCTGTTAGTGGAATTTTTTGAACTGTAAATTAATACTTATTCCGTACGATTATATTTCACATTGTATGAAAATACCGAAAAATTAATTCTTGGAAATTCTATTACCTATGCATCTATTGTCTTTAGGTATTCAATATTGTATTACAATACATTTAATTGTAACAGAGGTTAATGACATATTCATATCATGTAAATTAAAAGTATTTGCATTTGAGGTCTATAGTTATAAGTATTTAGAGTCATAGCTATTATATTGCTTTAGAATACTTCAACATATCTTTGTAAAAATGTGAGCGACTGGTGTTTTGACGAGACGTTGACTAGGTACTTAACGGTTATATACTAATGTAGTATCACCGGCACTGTACGCAGACTGACCACGACTATGTACACACATTAATATTACATTTCTTTCCAAATATGCATTTTCTCAATGCTTGTTAGTAGACGCCGTAGTCCAGTTGCTAATAAATTTAATTATTTTTTAAAGAATTATATATGTATTTTATACTTTCGACACTAGTTATCTGTGTATAAATGTCCTACTAAATTATTTATAAATTATAAATCATGCATACACTCTTAGTATTAAATGAATGCTTGCGAGGCGATAGGCCTCGCGCGCCAGTTTAGTTGTCTAGAATAAATTCTCATAGCACTTACGAGCTAATTATTATATCAAGTTGCAAATAGATATTAGAGAGTAGTATTAGTCATGAATATGATGTGTCATGTCATGTCAGTATAAATAATCATTGTAAATTATTAAATGTTTATGTAAATGTCCAAAAAGTATTCAAATTATTTAAAAAAAACAATTATTATACTAATAATTATTTTCTTTTTTGTTGTTCCTTTACCTTTGCCTCCCTTTTTTAGTTATAACATATTTTCAAATTAAGCTGGTTTTAGTTTTTGTCAGTGAAGATTAAATGTCTCATTATTGAACTAAAATTAATTATACGAGAGCTTGTAGCAGCTGGGATCGGTGGCCCGACACGGCATTTCAGCCGCTTGCAGGTGCAAATTTAGGTACAGGGTCACATTATTATAATATGTCTGTCTAGGTAGGTTAGGCGTACCGTCTCACACGAAATTTCACGTGACATAGAACACTTCTCGTATCTTATGTTCCGTACATCGCGGGAAAATTGTCGTCACTAACACCGCAGGTAATACAACCAAATTGATAATCAAAGGACACTTTTATGCCGCCAAGTTTAGAGACCAATGGCGATCAACCCCGTACGCGACTGTAATTAACATGCTTTTGACCAGGGTTGCAGGGCTCGGTTGTCAAAAATAATCAAAACAAATGAGAGTACATTTAGTAAAAATAAAATCAAATGTACCCACCCGGTTTCACACCCACATTACGTTCTATTCCGAACAGAGGTTATACACTAAATACACAAAGATTCTAAAAGCAAGTTCTTTAAAAAAATATTGAATAGAACAACAAGAAATGAGCGAAGAATATAACATCTACGGGTAACTAACAGGTCTAATAAAACAAACTACAATAATTACTTAAATCTTTATATTAGAATATTACCAAGCACACGTCATGTAAGTTAGAAGTTGATGACGCTGGCGAGTTTCTTGACACGGTTGAGGAGCAAGTCTCCTTCGCGTATGGTCGCCTGGTACAGCTGAGAACGATCGGCGTCAGCGCCGCGGCCCGCGCCTGTTACTACGCAACCTGCAACCGCGTCGATGCGGCATTGCAGACGACCCGCTGCTGTGAAGCTGGGAAGTAGAAAGGAAGGATGTTAGATTGTTAGAAACGATAAGTTTTCTTTTTAAATAGGGGGTAGTTTACGACGACGGTAAACTTTACGTCGCATACTCAACGCCAAACATCTTAAGGACACGAAAGAGTGTGTGCATCGAGCTTACGGACCTGTTCACTGTGTGGATGAACTAACACTCTCAGTGTCAAAACTTACGTTTCGGCCCCATTCGATAAACCATTACAGTTAGACGGACTACTGGATACTTAGGCTTCTTCCGCAAGAAAAAAACAGACAAACAGAATAATCTCGCTACTTCTTCATGATCACGATCAGAGCAACCTGGTCGAAAGTCAGGCGGATAAAGGTAAGTTAGCGTTAACTCCTGCTTAGTAATAATTAGGCTCAGTTGCACCAACTAACTATAACTATTAACTCGCCATTTATATGGCAAATTTGTACTGATTTGACAGAAATTTTGGTATGGTTACGGTTATAGTTAGTTGGTGCAGCCTAAGGTTCAGTTGCACCAACTAACTATAACTGTTAACTTGCCATATTTATGTCAAATTTGTACTAATTTGACAGAAATTTTGATATGGTTACGGTTATAGTTAGTCGGTGCAACTCAGCCTAAGTGTATGTTTTGGTCATAAGGAGGTATGGACCTTGATTTACGAGTAGATATTATGTCGGAAAAGACGGGCTCTATAACCACGGTTACCTAATTCCCACCGAATTAGTGGAGACACACCGAAGACGTAGCATTTAGTAGCTAGGCTGAGCAAACATAAGGGTACATGAACATACGCAAATGTTACATGAACATACGCAAAAGTTACATAAACATGCGCAAATGTTACGCCGGGTACAGACTTACGAAATGTAACATGCAATGTAACACGCAATGAAAGAATTAGCCGTCCACATTGTCGCAATGTATCATGCAATGCAACAGAATTCCCATAGTGTGGACGCCTTGCGCGCACGAACCGTGCACACTACGCGTGCGTACTACGTACCTTTCATGTAACATTGCATGTTACGTTACAGCAGTCTTTACCCGCCTTTACATGAACATACTTAGTAGCCTTGACACCAGCCTCAAGAAAGATCCGAGTCAATTTACATAATGTTTTCATACTAAGGTCTATTGAAGATCTATTCCCCAACAAACTTCCAAAATGCCGAAGATGTCAACGATGTTTTTCACACTATGCGACGGTTAAGCGCATAAAAGTTGCACGACACTGTGGTACGCCTTGATAAGAGCCTCCATATAGCATTTCGTCAACCTAGAATAAGTTATCAGTGATACTAACTTGGAGATCTCTTCTTCAACAAACTCCCGGGAGACGCCGAAAGTGTCAGCGATGTTGTCGAGACTGAGCGAGCGGTATGCGCGTAGAAGCTGAACGTACGCCTTGATGCGAGCCTCGCGCACGTAATGCTGGTAGTGAGGCCGGAATACTGGGTCTACGCAGATCTGTGTCTCCACCTATAGGAGAATGCCATAATAATGTAAACAATATGTCGAAAAATAATACGAAATATAATTAAAAATGACACGATACAACACTTCAAAAAGAAGCTAAAAATGTTATTAATTGAGAGATGTTATTATTCCGTTAACGATTTTTTGAACGATACATTCTAATTTTATTTAATAATTATATTCAATTTAAAAATGCTGGCATATAATTAATTTTTATATTATAATATATTCTTACATATAGGTAATTAACTAATTCAAATAAATAATGTTCACAGATGTAGATATAAATTGATAATTTAAAGATAAAATATATGTAATTATAGATTCACGCCCATATTATTGTAATTTTTGCATGCCTAATTTAAGGTAGATTGTACAAGGATCATTATGTTTATCTTTAACAACTATTTTTTTATGTACCTACAATATATGCAAATAAAAATTCTATTCTATTCTATTCTATTCTAAAAAAAACTTGGTAGATCTTGTGTAACTGAACTCTGCAAAAAGTTTTTTTTTGCAATTATTTCTTCCAGCAATTGCCATAAGCTAGCACCTAAGTGTATTTAGGTATATTATTCCCTCTTGGACATTGCACATGTACCACATACACCTTGTGTAACGTAGCAGGCAATCAATAGTTTCAGGCATGGGTACCGGTATTGCCCAGTAGCTGGGTTGCGGAGGTCTGATGGCAGTCGCTCCATGTAAAATACTGGTATTCAGCCGCATCTGGTTAGACTGGAAGCTGACCCTAACATAGTTGGGAAAAGGCTAGACAGAACGATTATACCAAACATACCCAAGCAAGACTCTTCAAGAAGTCAGCATAGCGGCACTCGTGTAATGATTCAACAAGCTCCCTGAGTTCTGGGAATCGTGAGCGAAGGGCCTGTACAGCTGCTCCCTGACGCCTCAGTGCTGACTGTAGAGCGTGGCGCTCCAAAGCTAGAGCACACGCTAGCACGCAGTATTGGATGATCGTACCTGTCATGATACATTGTTATTATTATTGTATTATTTAAGTTGATATGAATTGTGACCTATTTATTATACCACAATCTTTCGCTGCTGAACATGCTCTTCCTAATAGACTACTACACAAAATAGTTATGATAGAATATTAGCAAAATCATATTCATATTGCTTGTCAAACAGATGGGTGGTTGCAGTATATTGTTGCTGTTGCTGCCACTAGAGTTAAACGGGTACGTATTACAATACCGAAATTTAAAAGACCGTGTTTTAAAATGCCTATGGAAGAAATCCCGAAAGTTCATTTGCCCGAAAGCTTAAAATCCCGAAGATCCATATCCCGAAGCTTAAAATCCCGAAGATATATTGTCGAATGGTTAGATAACCTAGGTACGTCCATTATATCTAAAACCAAATTATCTACAAAAGTGATATCGAAAGACCTAAATATCGAAGTATAGAGTATCGAATGTGTTAGGTTAGGTTAGAACAGTGTAAATTAACGCGCGAAGGCGAGCGAGCGAAGCGAGCGTGCCGCGGCAGCGGCCCCCGAGTGCCGCATCCCCTCTATTGTTGGTGAATCATTTGGTTTAGATGAGGTCAAACCCCACGAAATTGTCGGCGGAGCCCCGCTGCGCGGGGCTCCTATTTAAAGAGTTTGAAGGAACCTAGCCAAACCGAACCTCGGGGTTCCCCTGACGTCCATATTTCGTCCATTCGGGATTTCGTCCCTTCGGGGTTTCATCCTTTCGGGCATTTGGACATCGGTATTTTATGCTTCGATATAACGGCTAGCGGCATTTAAAACTTTCGGTATTTTGAATTTCGTTGTTTTGGACTTCGGTATTTCAGTCATAGTTATTATGAAATTTCAGTATTATAATATGTACCCAGTTAAACAGATAATGTAAGTTGAACTAGTTTGCGTGCCATTCTGTTGGAGCGAACCTCGGACATGTTACACTGCTATGTCAGTTCCTTTTCGACAATTTCTATCTACAAGGCTAAATGGTTGCAGGATTCGTGTGCGCGACCTCCCAGTACGAAAGCGCGCGAGGCGTGTGCAGTGTTTAAAGTAGTAAAGTAAATTGCCCTCGTCTTTGCACTAGCAATAAGTATTTAACTCAATAACTGTGGTTGCTGCCCATTGTTTTGTTAGAAATCCTTAGACGCCTTTTAATAATACAAGTGAGGAAACGAACTGGTATACTTTAAAACTGCTATGTGGTATCCTTGCAATTAGCTCAACCGGGGTCACATAAAAAGGCAAAATTATATAAAAAATAAACTTTTGTTTCCAGTATTTACCAAAATCAACAAGTTCATAAGACTCAAATGTGGAGACGCAATCAATGAACAAGTCAGCTGCCTTGCTGTAATCTCTGACAGCGAGACAGTAGATAGCTTCATATGCCTTCAGTTTATTCCTGGAACGCCAGTCTCCACCCTTATCAACTAGCTCATGAGCCTGAAACAGAAAAATAACAAAATTAGACTGACTTACATGATGATTCTCTTTGAAGTAACACTAATAGCTAAATCATTAATTTCTAGAATAAAGGTAACAATTTACTGTATTGATCAAACATAATTATATAAAAGTAAGAAACAGTTTAGGATGAAACAAAGATTTAAAGTTTTACTGTTATAAACTTATTTTTCTGAATAACAGAAGACAAGGGCAAACTGCAAGCAACAACAGAAATATTTTTTGACTTTAAGGATGAAAATCCTATATTGTCTAATTAAATGTGTCATATTTTTTTATGTAATAATCACATTTCTTTAGTTCCAAATCATCAAAGAAAAAGAATAATCTTTACATAGTATAAAACAAAGTCGTTCCCGCTGTCTGTATGCTTAGATCTTTTTAACTACACAACAGATTTTCATGCCGTTTTCAGCAATAGATATGAGTGATTCAACAGGAAAGTTTATATGCCCCACATTAGTATCTACATTGCCGCGGCGGGACCCTAGTAAATAATAAAATACATTACCTTATTTATATTCTTTCCCATTTCTTTGACATTACAGCCATGGAAATATGCAATCCTAAATAGAGCAAACACAGCATCTAGACGTCTGTTTGTTGTCAACGTAGAATCTTCATATTTTGTAGTGGCCAGGGCAGTCGCTGCTTCCTTGTCACCAATTGAACACAGGTAGTCCATCCTGCATTGTATTATAAATTCTTTTTATTGTGCTAATTCTTATTGAAAATGGCTGGGATGATTATAACTATATTTTGAGTTATACAGTGGAATCTGCTTATAACGACAACAAAGGGACGGCGATATTTGGTCGTACTAAACGGACATTGTTATAAGCGTCAGTAACCACCAGATAAAGGGTGTTTTTAAGTCGCAATAAGTGGCTGATCTTTCTAAGCAGTCGTAATAAACAGATTCCACTATGATTTGTTTGTAATTTCTGCTATGATGGCGCATCAAACTGATGGAACTTATTAGATATATCTTAGTTGTTAGTAGGGAGTAGGAATGTAAAACTAAAAATTCAAAAGAAATTATTCCAATAAACAAAGAAAGACTGAAGAATAAAAAGAGTAACATATATTGCGACTAGCAATTTAAAACCTGCTTGTATCTTACCTATCTTGCCAAACTGGTGTTTCTGAATCGTCCTCTTCAAACTTGGCTAACCTATCTAGGTTTTCTTTTGCCATATTATCATGTAACTTCTGATCAAAGTTCCATCCCAAATCAGTACAAACCTCTTTGTAATAAGGAGCCATGTTTCCAGCCTTGATTCCTTGTAAGAGTTGCTCTTTTAACTGCTGGTCATCTTTTAACTGGGGCAAACTAAGCTTGAACTTGATTCCTGCCAATTCCATGTATTCGGGAGTTTTACCTTCTGCAGAAAGCTCCATTTTCTCTATTTGATTAAAATCAAGAGAATTAACTAAAAAGTCGTGCTTAACAATAGATTTGGAAAAGATGATCAATCAACACAATCCCACCACAATTTTCTTGTATCAGTCAGTCAGAGCAAAAACAAAAGTCACTGTATGGTACACAGACTGTAAAAATGATAATCATCTAGTAGTTTGTGGTATGATACGTAGATAATTTATTCATGGTTGTATTACATTCGGTTCAGTGTAACCAGATTTAAATAAATGTACGATTCTGCTAGCCTGTCTCCTCTCGCAAGCAACGCCCTAAGCCGAGGTCCGAGTCCCATTAAGGGTCGCCCTTAGTGCTGTTTATATTCCTATATAGTTTGTGGGTGCATGTGAGTGTGCTCGCGTCTTTTATTTGTTTATAAACATGGTTGTAGTGTGGGACGATGAAACTGTTTTTAAATTAATAGAACTGTTTAAAAAAAACGAAATAAAATCAAAAAACAGCTGGCTGTGTGGACGGCAGGGTTTCCGTAACATTGTTCCTGGAAACATCTACGTGATGTTTCAGAAACTGTGTATCCGAAACACTGTTGCTCAGTGTATACATGGCTTAAAAAGTTCATAGAAGCTCCATATAAGATGTCTTAAGACTTAAAAGACGCTCAAATTAATTTACAATGAAGACTATTCGAAGTTCCAACAGAATAATTGTTTTTAAAGTTTATGTGTGGATAGTGGCGCCCCCATTTTTCGTATTCTTTTGTGCAGAGCTGTACCATAATACTTAGACTGTGATAATACGAACGAATGGGTCCCTATTATGTTATAGAGGTATTTACAGTACCATCACTGCCAAATACATTATACTATCTAACCAACTCTTTTGTGAAAGTGCAAATTGACGAAACTTATGACATTGACAATTTAATTCAGTTGCCAGGATGACATTTTTTTTTTCATGCATTGTTTAAATATTTAATAAGGATTATAGGGAGTTTGTGTCTTTACATTTATGTTCGAAAATAATATTATCTCCACAATCGAGAAAAAATTTGGCTCGTGTGTGTAGCAGGTTTTATAAATGGTTGTCTTGTCAAAACGTCCCGTATCTGGCAACAAATAATGATTTTGTTACGACTTGCGAGTGCAGTGTACGGAAAGAGCTATCAGAGCTTCCAAGTCATCTGTAATGTAGCAGAAAATAGGACAATATAAAATATGTGTGTCATGTCAGGATATATATCCCTCACAATTGATCATTATTCTCAGAATGGCAACATCGGAACGAACAGAGCGACGCTCTTCAATTTACAGATAGTTTGGTCCTAGTAACTTCATGATCCTAACTCCTAGTGTACTAGTCTATGACTGGTATCCCCTCGGACGTATACCGAAATATGACAATTTGGTTTGACAACATTGACAGTAATTGACACTAATAAAAAATAGGTACAAAATAAAGAGATTAAGTACTTATCTTCCTTATTTATCATATGTTTCAGTAAATTGCAATAATAAATAGAATATCGTGCTACCAAAAATTGTGTTCAATAGTGTAAGAACAAAACAGCAATTGACATAGATAAAAAAATCGAATCAAAATGATGTCATGAGAACCAAGAATTGATGACCCGACTCGATGTCCGTAATTCGTCAAAAAGAAGAGTAGGTTCAAAATAATTCAAAAAATGGATATTAACCAATTAGTCAGTGAGAATCAGTCCATTAAAATAGTACCATCGATCGAAGATTCATTGCGGACTATAGGTCTGAACGTTGAACTAGATGACAATTCCAAATTATGGTTAGACCAACTAAAAGTAACATGGAAAACATGGAAGAAAAGTCCTACAATCGAGAAACACATTGACGCATTTCTTCAATGTACAGCAGAACCATACAGATTAGCGTTAGTTTTTGTTATTAAATGTGATGAATACAAAGATTGTAAGCCAAAAACTTTACCTTATTTCATTGTGGAAACTTTATTGAAATGGTCACAGTTAAGTGGGATTCTTCCAGATGATGATTTAAAATTGCCGGCATTCCACATAGCTACCCAGCAAAGAAATCAACATTTCCTATGTCTAATTGTCAAAACATACAGAGTATCTGGAATTAAAGAAAAAATTCTACCTATTGTCAAAGAAATGGTTAGTAAAGATAATTGTAAGCAAGCATCACAAATTGTAATATCAATGGAATTGTTTGATGATATACCAGTTGAAGACCTAGTGTTTCCGTTGATTCTGCAAGACAAGTCAAATTTGATTGATGAGTATTTAAATGAATGCCCTAGCCAGGTAAAGCCACTGTTAATTTTTCTTGATAAATTACTAGATAAAAGGATAAGTATTCGTGAATATGTACAACATTACATTCATGATAATAAGATCTCTCATGTCAGATATGATAAACTACACTACAAACCACTAGGAAAACTAGTAGCTCGTTTATGCAATAAGTTTAACATTCCTATAGAGACATGTAAGAATCTTAGTAAGAATCGCACAACTGGTGGATTGAGATATTTAATACATCAAAAATATCAAGAACATAATGTTAGCTCCTCAGTATGGGAGGATCTAGTGAAAGATTCGCTGAAGCAGAATGCTGGTGCTGGTCGGGAGTTTATTGAAATGTTAGCTGAATATGACCGAAATGAAGCTCTTAAGTGGGCTTCATACTTAAATATGGCTGAGAGCGACTTACCTCTACTGCTAAGAGATATTTCTTTGAATGATGTACCTGAAGAAGAAGAAAACTGGGATACAAATGATATTTCTCCCCATGAATATTATAAGTTTTGTTTACTTGAAGACCAGATAACACTTATAGATACAGGAGAAAAGTTTTATGATCTAATGATATCAGATGTTATTAAAAGTAGTGTTGTAAGCATTGATTGTGAATGGAAACCTTCATTTGGAGCAACACAATCTCAAGTAGCATTAATACAAATTGCCACAAATAGTAGAGTTTATCTAATAGACACGCTATTATTAAACAAACAAGAATATTCAAGCTTTTGGTACACTTTCCACAAATCTTTCCTGGATAATGCAGAGATTATTAAAGTAGGATTTGGTCTTGAGCAAGACTTAAAAGAAATGAAATCTTGTCTGGTAGGATTGGGCAATATCAAAGTTCAAGGTGAAGGACTACTAGATCTTGGAACACTTTGGAAGAGTCTTCTTAATAATGGACTTAGTTTGCCTGGCAACAGTAACAATGTGGGCAATAGCCTCAGCTGTCTGGTACAGTCATGTTTTGGGTTACCACTTGAAAAATCTGAACAATGTTCTAATTGGGAATTGAGGCCTTTGAGGAACACCCAAATACTTTATGCTGCTCTGGATGCTCATGTGCTCATACAAATATACGAATTTCTTCAGAAACTGTGTTCAGAGCAACAAATTAATTTTGAGGAAATATGCAATGACGTTATGTTAGAAAGCAAGAAGAAATGTACAAAGAAACCTAAAGTTATAGACAGGTTTCAGCCATGTTTACCTATGGTGCAGTCAAGATCAGTGCATGAGGTGAAATTTATAGTTGAACCTGTGTTATCTCATTTGATGCCTTATTTGAGATATTGTGGAATAGACACAATTGTGATACCATCAACTATGTTATGGCATGATGTGATTAGTCTAGCGATATCAGAAGATCGTCTAGTCTTATTATGTAAAATAAAGCATACACCAACAGCAAACTTTCCACAAAGTTCTATATTAGAAGTTGGTAAAGATACTGTTATACAACAGTTACGAAAAATATTTAATAATTTTAACATAAAAGTGGAACAAGACAATCTTTTCAGTTTTTGCATTAATTGTAATAGTAAAGATTTAAAAAAATTAAACTCAGATGCAGTTGTGAAAATGTGTATTGAATACCAGGCAAAACATGGTAATGCTGATCATGCAGACAGATATGGTTGTGGGTATGATGATGATGAAACTGCATATTATGAAAATTTTCTGAGTGATTCAGATTGTGATGAAGATTTATATCAACCAGATGTATATACAAAAAAAACCTTAAAAACAAATAAGGGAGTGGCAATTGACATTCATAATGCTTGTGAACTATCTGCTTTAAGTAAATCTGCAATTTTATGTGAAGCCTGTGGCAAATTGTTTTGGGATGAAGACATACTGTTAAAACCTGTTAGTGAAGTTGTATTTAACTTTAAAAAGCTTAAAATCTGGTAATTTGTCTAAAAGGGTACAAAATTAGTTACTTATTTTTTCAAAATAATTTATTTCCATGTAAATAAATTTTAACATGATAAAAATTATAATTAGGTATTATAAATAAATAAATGTTAACATTACTGAAATTAAAGCCTTTGTTTTGTCGTTATTTGATAGTGACACAGCATTTGAGTCTATCTATATCCCTGTTATTTATAAAACCTAGACATGTAGTAATAAGTGTTTGGGATTAATCCTGGGTTGCACCTGGGATCCGTGAATCTAGCGCTGCCTGCCGATGAACGAGCATACACAGCAGCATCAATGCAATCAAAGAGAATTTCATTGTACAGGACATGGTATATTATACCAAACATAATTAAAAAATGCTTATTAATATCTTCGTCGGGCGCATGACCGATTGGCCTAGAAGATTTTTACTAGAAACGTAGTAACTTAAGGCTTGTCATAAGTCCCTTATATTTAACTTTATTTGCGACTTTCGGAAATGATTTTATATAAATATGTAAATGTATATTACAAAATAGTGTTAAAACAGTATTTTAGGTACATATTTTTTTATTAATGAGCGGATAAATCTACAAGACTTGTTCAACCTAACCCCTCGTTTAAACCTAAAAATAAGATGTGATACAAGTAGTTAACAAATTGTGTAAGTGTTTTCAACACTAAAGGAACACGTATAAAATATTTAAATCACATGATTTAAATACATGTTTGCTACTTAAAGTATGAATATGAATTTGCTATTATATTTGTTTCTAAATTTTCTCGTAAGTACACGTTTTATACGTAGCTGTAAACGAGGGGTTACACAATAAAAAAAATGTTAAGCCATTAGATATATTTTCTAAATACTGTAAAATGTTAAGATATTGTAGAATAATGTAATACATATAAAAAGATTATAAAACAAATAAATATTTTGAGAAAATACGAGGGCCACTAACAGTATAAAATTAGTCACTTTAGACTACTATACTAGAAGAAAGTATTCAAATAATACACTACACAATGTTTGACAAAAGCTTATTGTAAAAGCAGTTTTCTACCAAAGCGGAGAACGAGAGAAGACTAGTCGCATAGCAGGCAGGGTGTTTCCACCAAAGTAGAGCAAAGATGTGTGCTGATTAGAGTGCAGTAGAGGAGAGCTTGAGCTAAGCGAAGATGTGCGAACTCATGTCCTAGTACAGGGCGTGAAATCAGACCGAGTCTAATGCCGCAAGTCGCACACATCTCTTCTCCTCGCTGAGGCTGCGGAACTCGCTTGCATTGCATCACAGAGATCACATCCCTCCTCCCTGGTTAAACCATGTCCGCTGAGCAGAGAGAGGTGAAAATAACGGAATCTTATTGGTTTCTATCGAGACGATCTCTGCTCCTAGTCGTTTTGGTAGATACTAGCTCTATGGTAGGCTAGACTTTCTTTGGTAAAATACATCATAGTTTGGAATCAACGTTAAATATTTTTGTAAATAATTATAAATATTACTTTCACTACTAGCTTGTAAGTTATCAAAAGTGAAACTATTGTTTTTTTTTTGTATTACAATCAGTCTATACAACACAGTGACGAAATAATGTACTTATAGAAATTAATAAACTTAGTAAAAGAAAGTAATTGCTCTTAATTATATAGTACTTACATCTTCAAATATTAAACCAATTAGCATATTATATTATAATAAATGTACATACATTAAGAGCTAGTACACATTAAGCGCGCGCTTGGTAACACGCGTTGCAAATTACAAGAAGCGCGCGCTTGCATGTGTGCACCTTCGACCAACCTCTTTATTCTAAAAAAGCGCGTTACCAAAGCACGCGCTTCAAAACGCCTAATGTGTACTCGCTCTAAGGCGCCCCGTACACAGTCAATCTGGATCGCGGTCCGCGATCAAAATCAATGATCGCGATCCAGATTGTTTTGTTCCGTTCCGTCAATCTAATTCGTACACTATCAATCTGGATCGCGATCATTGATTTTGATCGCGGATCGCGATCCAGATTGATAATGTACGGATTAGATTGACGGATTGATGCATCTGATCACAAAACAATCTGGATCGCGATCATTGATTTTGATTGCGGATCGCGATCGAGATTACGTACGTACGTTACGTACTGTGTACGGGGCACCTATGACCCTATGTCCGAGAGGGCCATTGATAAAAGTTTAAAACTCAAAACATGTGCATGACGCTGCAAGCATAAGGTGCTTTGAAATATATTAAATACTGCTATATAATTGTTATATTTTATGTAATATTGTTCTATGTTAAACACATCATTTATTTAATTTTTTCCATTAATGTATGTTCTTTATTTTTAAACTTTATACTTTCGTCAGTAAACATTAATATAATATTTTATAGCATTTTATTCAGTCAGCAAGTCCATTCTATAGCGTCGTATTTGTATCTCTTGAGTACGTTTTAAATTTTAGAGTATGATGTGGCTGTTGGTTACATTCTTGGAAAAAACTAAAATGTAGGCACATTGTTCATAACATCCAAGTGACCGTCATACTTTACAATTTTTTTTTTTTACTTGTACCATTCTCTTTCTTGACAATAGTGTTGCACTTGGTAATCCCTTCGTCATACAACGCGAGTCGGAAACTACTCATGCAAATGACGTCACAGTGCGTGGATCCGTAAACCTACCATTCCCTGTGGGGTGTTCAATTGGAAGAGCGGTAAAATTCATTGGTCAAGAGCTCATGGCGGGACGGCCACCGCTGCGCCATAATTTGCGACGCTACAGCTTTCGACCCGCGTTCTATGTGGCTAAGGCTTAGTTATCTGTTAATTTAATCATGGTAAGAATTTAATTTAAGGCCTTAAATTTAAGATAAACGTTATATTAAAATATCTTTACCACCAAGATATGTCAATATATTCTTCAGAAAATTATTGAACAATTGTATCTTTTCTTAAATAACTCCACTTCTTCTTCAGATAATTCTTTATTCCCTTTTAAGTTTAAAACCTCCACATTTAATTTGGGGATACTTTTCAACGTCGTCAGTTTGTTGTTCTCTAAAGACAATTTCTGAAATCAAAAAATATCTGTTAGGGAATTTTGAATAAAACAACACATAAAGGTATGAGGGCCCATCATATTGTATTTTAGCGTGTATTTTGTCATCATGAATAACGAAGTAACGTCTCAAAGATGTTTATATTTTACGTCATATGTAAAAAAGCCACAATATTCAGTTCAAATTCAAATAGTGAAGGCCTTCAACTGAAAGCACAACAGTAAAATACAAGGCATTCTTCAATTTAGGGCATAGGTGGAGAAATAAACGCCAGGTAATTCATCTATCCAATACCTATCCTTATTCAATGCGCCTCACGTTCGCCATTAATAATTTCAGATTGCACTTATCTGTATTATGCGGGATGAATGAAAATTAGCTAATTAATATTACCTACTATTTTTACATAGGTTATTATTATAACTATGACTTTGGAAAAGATATGCAAAATCCCCCATACAAAATTAAAGGTAAGCTTGTCCAGATTTTTTGTTAGGTAAGTATTTCCAAAACTGAGAACAAAAGTTGTTATTTTTAATGATAGTAAATGGCAGCTGAATGCGTGCTAGCGAATCTTCAATAACCCTGTCAACAAAAGTTGTTTCTCACGTGAATAATAGAAATAGATCCCATAGTTCTTTAAGAGTGTAATCTTCCTCTTAGCCTTTTCCCAATTATCTTGGGGTCAGCTTCCAGTCTAACCAGATGCGGCTGAATAACAGTATTTTACACGGAGCGACTGCCATCAGACCTCCGCAACCCAGTAACTGGGCAATGGCGATATCCTAAGGTTAAACCGTTTGTCAGACTTTCGGGCTTCTGACTACCCGTAACGACTATCATAGGTATTCGTATGACACCCGGGACCGACGGCTTAACGTGCTCTCCGAGGCACGGAGGGGTCTCGATGTGTAACAAATGGTCACCCATCCATGGACTGACCGCGGCAAGCGCAGCTTAACCTCACAAATCGTACGATCGGCGCGGTTGTTATTTAGCCACGAGCCCCTCTAGTAGTTCTTTAAGAGTATGAACAAATTTTACCTTACAATGCTGAAGCACTACTAAAGAAGACAAAACATTCGAAGTTAAATTCTGATTAGATAAATCAACATTTTCACAGTGGCTGTAGAATTGTAAATGTGGCAAACTGGTGACTTTTTCATCGAACATGATTTTAAAGTCGAGGCAGTGGTTTTTATAATCCATTGTAAGTTGATCTTCTATACTCCATTTAGTAATTAAATCGTCGTAGTAACCAGCCCGCAAGTGATCTAAACTTTTTAAAGTATACAAATTTTCTATAATCTCCTTATGATACTGTTTTGCATCAATACAGTGAAGAAAAACTGTAGTGGTGAGGAGTGTCCCTGAAACATAAAAAAAGTTGTTACAAATCGAAAATTAAATGATCTTTACCATAATAATACAAAATAAAACTTAACTTAAACATAAAAACAAGATAGTAATAACAGATTTCCTAGTTTTTCACCAGACTTAGATAAAGACAATTCTAATAATTGATGAGTTCGAGAATCCCTAACTTTGTAACTTTATTTAGACTCCATTTAAAAAATACCACTTTGAGGATAATTTTACAATGAATATAAAGAATTGCCAAATAGAAACTTAACAGGCGTGATGTTATGTAGAAACTTAAATAATGTGAAAATTTTAATCTATACTAATATTATAAAGCTGAAGAGTTTGTTTATTTGTTTGAACGCGCTAATCTCAGGAAGTACTGGTTGGAATTGAAAAAATATTTTTGCATTGGATACTTGGATAGTCCATTTATTGAGGAAGGTTATAGCCTATATAACATCACGCTACGACCAATAGGAGCGGAGCATAAATTAAAAATGTTGCAAAAACGGGGAAAATGTCCACCTGTGCGAAGCCGGGACGGGCCGCTAGTACTAATATAATTTTAATAATAATATTTTTTTTATGATACTATTGTATTGTGACAGTACACTATGATGTTAATGTTTATAAATAAATACGTTCCTCCACACTAGTCCCACCATGTTAACTACTGCAAGAACAGTATTGAGCTACAAATATGTATCCCCCACAGACCCAAACGCTTTGTAATTGATAAAGTAAAAAGAATTGTGACCTTAGTCAGAATATGAAAACAGTTTTTTTGCACTAGCAAAAATCTTTGTCTGGTGGTAAAAGTTCTATTGTGATTACATATTTTCTAAACACTGTTGCATAAAGTATAATTTTTCTTTTATAATTACATTTATTGTCAGGTTCCATAGCCAGCAATTGACGACAGGCCTCCAATTGATTATTTAGTTCCTCAACAACTGGCTTAGAATATTTTCTTTCGAAACTTATTTCACTTTTACCAATATAAGTAGTTTTTTGTTTAACACTAGGAATTATTTGCACATTTCCATCTTCACTGTCATACTCCATCTGTAAATACAATATAAAGTAAAAAAAATGCAAAATAACTATATTTCTATTAGTTTCTTGATTTTATTTCTCATAGAAAAAATAATCTCAAGTCACACTCCGTATTGAGTGATAAATGAAGAAGCTCAAATTACCTTCACATCTAAACCATCAATGACTGCTGTGCTATGTTTGAAAATCCATAAAACATCATATTGGTTTCCTGTACAAGTCTGCCACTCGCCACATATTAATTCATTGTTAAAAAACAGGCGTGTCTTTGAAGCTACAAAAGTGTGGTTGACGGGTTTGCTAAATGCTACTGTTGTGTTTAATGGTGACACAACATAAACTGCAACTTGTATATTTGTCCTAACAGCTCCTGTAAATTGTATAATTGTTTTATTTAGTAATTGTGTACCAATCAAATTTGAAATAGATTAAAATTGTAATAAAAAGGTTTACCTAGCAGCCATCTTTGATAAAACCATGCACTTGTGTCATCTGGGTCAGTAAATGCTGCACTCTGAACCAGTTTCAGCTCATGTTTATGATGACTATCCTCAATTGGGCGCCCTCCTGAAAGAAAAAAGGATTTATCATTCAAATTAATATTGAGAAAATAAAGAAAGTGGCTTAGCTCTGCAGTGCATTAATAGTAGGATTAGATTATTATTAACATTAGTTTACTAACATACTTTCTGTTCTGTCTAGCCTTTTCCCAACTATGTTGGGCAAGCTTCCAGTCTAACCAGATGAGATTGAATACCAATATTTTACACAGAGCGACTGGGCAATGCCGATATCCTAAGGTTAAACCAGTTGTCAGACTTTCGAACTTCTGACTTCCCGTACTGACTGTCATAGGTATTCATATGACACCCAGGACCAACTGTTTAACGTGCTCTCTCAGGCACGGAGGGGTGTCGATGTGTACCGATCGGTCACCCATCCACGGACTGACCGCGGCAAGCGCAGCTTAACTTCGCAAATCGTATGATCCGCGGGGTCGGTAATTAGCCATGAGCCGAGGGGCTTTAGTGGGCTCTAGTGTGAGGACACTAACATACGTCTTAATTTTATATTAGAAACAATTACCTTCTAGATCAGGATAAAGCTCCACAAGCATTTTACTTCTGTAGTGCCATGCAGAATAATTGGAGAAATTATCCATTAGTTTCTCAGTTGTGAAGTCAAATTCATCTTTTAATGGTGGTTTGCATTGGCTGACAACAAATCTTCTGTAATCCCAAGTGTGAACTGAAATATATCATCATTAATAATTGTATTAATTTATTAAAATGAATGGACTATGCTCTTTCTTATGTTGTTGGTTTACTGTCATTTTATTACTGGATAATAGTGAAGGTGGAAAAGGTCATAAGATAAGAAGATCACCTACCGCAATGAAGATGTTTCTCATCTCATCATCATCAAAGGCATATACTCTAGTATGATGTGTTAACAAAATAACTTAAACTTACAATATATTTATTATTTCTATAGTGATAAAAAATAGATAATTCAATAAATAAACTTACAATTTCTTTCATCCAATTTTAGGTACATATTACACAGAGCAAGCTCTTTTTCCCAGTTGGGGTCAGCCCTTGTGGTGAGCACCCATTCCCTCTGGTGCCAGGCACAGTAAGATTTAGGGTTAATTTTCAAACAATATTCAGTCAAATGCAGTTCAGCATCATACAACTGGGATAGCTCCTCTTCACTTTCGTTGCTTTTCCTGTAAATAATATACGATTTAGATATCACATCTGTCCAGTTGACTACTGGATTAGGCTTCTCTCAAAAAATTAAATTAGGCAACATAAAATTGATGATTCATACTAATATATAAATAATTTAGTTCATTTAAAGTATTTTGCAAGGTATCATTTATTACCAATGAACTAATGAGTAAGGTTCTGAAAAAAATATTATAAAGATAATAAATTTACTTGAAAATAATGAGTATTTCTCTTCTTATATTCCATAATGTATAAATATCTGGGTTGGATGACAGTACTTTTCCAGTCAGCTCTAAAAGATCCTTATCTAATTCACATTCTTTCCTCTGAAAGAAAACAAAGGCTTGTAAAAACTAGATATATCTCAAATTCAACATAGAGATCATTACATTTTCAATCCATACTTTATGAAAAATCTTTTGCATAGCATGTTTAAAAACTTTTAGCTTCTCCTGGCGTTCTTTCTCTTTTCTCGCCTGTTCTTCTTCTGTAGTACGAACTTTTACTCTACCGTGCTGTAAATTACAAACAAAATTACATTTCTATAAGCTGCTGAGCTGATTTATCACAAATTTAACCTCCTAACTATTCCAAAATAATAGAGTATCGTAAAAAAATTATATACCATAGTTTGTTCTAGTTACTTTGTACTTAAATTATACTTATAACACAGCTATTATGTAAATTATTTAGAAATTAGGCAACGTTGAGCGTATTTTTATTTATTACAAACTTATTACTGTTGGTTAGAATATATAAAAATCAATCTGACTTTTGATTTTGACTTTGACGCACTGTCAATGTCAATATGACGATGCCAGTTTTTAATTTTCGCTTTCATCCATTTGCAACACAGTGAAACTAACTCGACTAGCAAGTTTTATTCCGATAGTTAACTTCTGCACCCGACTTTCAAACTGTGGACACGCGTAACAAGTTTTTACGCACTAAGCGAGCACTTGAGCATAAAACTTGCTAGTGGATTTAACGCTTTAAAAAGTATGCAGTTCTATATCTTTATGGTCACAGTCATAGATTAGGGTGCGTGGTCAAGATGTAATTTAGGACTTTTGCCGTCGGTTATGTTAGTATGTTTCCCTCAGAGGTTTTTATTGCTTTGCTCTGAGCTGAGCTGAGGGTATTTCAAGGCTAGGTTCGAAATTGAGCATAGTTAAGCAGACAGCGACCAACCCCGATATTTGCGAAAATGAGTTTGAAAGGCCAAGACCAAGACATAAGTTTTTCATTGCTTTACATATTCCAGAAGCACTTATTTTTTTAAACCACATCTAAATTCAAGATATTAATTGTCAAATGAGGCCATGTATCATTATCACCCATTTTTTGTGTCAAAAACGACCGTTTTTGGTTTTGGTCTAGCAAAAGATTCCGTGTTATTAGTGGTAAGCAGAATCAGACCATCAAAGTTGGCTGGTTTCTGAAAATTTCGTTTATATTATAATAATTTGATTGTTTTATTTGCAGAAGCCGACTATCTAAATGGTCTAGTTCTGCAAAACTATTTTCAATGATTAATTACATTTTTGCACGATACGACTATGTCACTCATAATGGTCTACTTTTGTCATACAAAATGCGACTTATCTATCTGTAATTTTTTATTTGCAGAGAGAGACCGTTCCATTATTACTGTTGCGGATTTATAAAGTAAACACCATCTAGTGCACCAAGTCCATGTCCAGAACTTAAGGGTAGTGACCCTCTTATCATGGGTCAGTTGTTTAACGATCTAAAAGAAGATGCGCAAGCTAGTTTACAGTTTAGTTTAATTATTATATTCATTATGTATAACTCAAGAATCATTAGACCCAACTAACAATAATGTAACTGAAACAGATTATTTAATATAGGTCTACCAGAATCTGATGGCAAATAGGGAAATTAAAATTTTTTGTGGGTAACACAAGGGTAATTTGAATAAAAAGTCTTAATACTTGTAATTTTTTCTTTAATTTCTTCTTCATCTTCTTCCTGCCCCTATCCCACACTAGATGGGGTCAGCACAACATGTATTTCATAAATCCATGTTGTTAGAGGTTTTGGCTTATTGTTATATGACCGGCCTGCCTGACATCAACCCTCCTTGGGAATACTCGTAACGCCGTCGCGCGGGTGACCCAATGTGCTTGCTGATATTATGCACTGGGTCCCAAAATGATATGCTTGTCAATCTTATTGCCGACAACTAAGCAGACTATGTTCTTCTTGGTGGAGTATACTTGAAGTTCCTCGACCCACTCGATTCAGTTTTGCTATGGACTTTGGTTCTGATACATCGTAACCTAATATAGCACCGTGAGCTTCTTTAATTTCTGTAATTATTATTGGTTTTTATTCACTTCCTGTAGTAATATATTATTGACTATAGACTGCAATATTGTATCATGAATATCGGTTCTTCCTACGTGAATTAAGAGACAGGCAGAGTACAGTAGAGCTGACTACTTACAACCTGTCTTATTTATTTCTCATAACAAAATGCATAGGTTTTTTGCAATTTTATTGTAATGGAAAAGGAAACCTTGTTAAAATAAGTATGTTTATTAAAAATGTTTGAACAAGAAAACATTAATCAGAACTGGAAAATGTATCAACTACAGTCATACTTGTTTTGACAAGTGACATATTGACATTGTCATATGAAAACCACTACTTGTTATTAATTTTTAATGCCATGAGATTCTGGTTGACCTATACCACTGAAACTAAAAATTAAGAGTTTGTAATAGTGGTTTTTGATTTGAGTTTGTTTAAGAAAGAATTTTGCAGAATAAAACCATTATTTTGGCTTTCAATTTTATTTATTTTTCGGCCGTACTTCAAGAAGCAGAATAAGACCATCCCGATAGACGAGTACTGCAAAAATACTTTTTTTAAATTGTTTGATAAAGCAGAAAGCAACTACAAGTTTAACTCGATAATTTACTAGCAAAATAAGTATTTTGGTAGTTTCAAATAGCTTATTTTCTAGCCAGTAGCTCATTGTATACTCTAAGATAAATATGGCTTTTTTTATCGTACAAAAAATAGCAGCGAAAATATCTTAAAACGGCCGTATCACAAAACTCGTTTTTCGTCGATGGTCGCTTTCTACGCTCCGACGACCATAAACATTTTTTTCTATATCTATGGTAACGACAAATCAGATTGTGACAGTGACAACAAGTGACAAATATTGACATTCTAATTGACAATTGACAACTGATTTTATAATTTATGTGTAAATGAAAGAGAAACTCAATTCGGTTCTTTCCTTGAAACAACGAAAATATAACCTGAACATTATCGAATTTTGTCGATTATCTCAACAAAGTGATAAACTACTTAGAGATTAAGTATTTTCGAGATATTAACAGTGGTTTTGTTGAATAGCAGTAAATAGAATGAATAATGCACCGCAGTTCTCTTTACGTTGGAATAATTACGTATCTCACGTAACAGAAGCGTTCAATGTTCTCCGTTTTGAAAACGATCTAGTGGATGTTACGCTGTGTTGCGATGGAGGTAAAATTAAAGCACATAAAATGTTGTTATCCGCCTGTAGCAGTTATTTCAAGCAAATATTCAAAGAGAATCCATGTCAACACCCTGTGATTATATTCAGAAACTTCAAGTTCGAAGACCTCAATGCAATCATCAACTTTATGTACCATGGTGAGGTGAACATATTCCAAGAACAATTGGAATCATTCCTTATAACGGCTGAGCTTCTAGAGGTTAAGGGTTTGACTGATAACATAGAGGATGAATCATCTAAAAGCCAGTTGAGAATTACAGACAACGCCTCTTTAGATTTAAGTTCTAAATCAAATCGAATTACTGAGGATATTGTGCCTGTATTGTCAGATGAACCAATTAACTTAGCAACAATGCAGAGTTCTAGAGACGAGTACATTCCACAACCTATCACAATGAAAAGTATTCCAGAACAAGAAAATGGTAATATTGAAATGCAACCTGAAACTTCCAAGTCTGATGATAATACAAAATTAAAAACAGTAACATCTACTGGTGAAGAAATGCAAGTTGATACACAGTCAACATCAGTTGAAGATTTGTCTGAAAAAAGTAATTCTGGTATGTAAACATTGAGTCTTCCATAGTTATAAGTTTACAATTAACCCACTTAGCGTTAATGTAACATTAAATTACAAGAATTCAGATATCGGCATACAACAGTCTATAATTTTTACAAATATGTAAGGTGTCATCCTAATCTTCTTTTTGTGGGGTTAGTGACTAAACCTGGTGTCAGAGTTTATGCTGCCCATGGGCCTCTGACTTGGCTTCACATGCCATCGAGAAATATCTCTCAGGCATGCCAGTTTCCTCACAATGTTTTCCTTCGCTGTTTTTTAAGCAAGTGATAATTATACAATATGCACATGAATTCGAAAAGTCCGGTGCATGCCTTGAGTTCGAACTGTATACCTATGACATGGCAGTTCCACGGTCACACCACTAGGGTATCACTGCTGTTAGGCCCTAATTAGGAAGTGGTAAATAAACTATTGAATCTCATACAATTAATAAATTACCTCATCGTATTAGTAATTCACACTATGATACTAGTATGATCATTGCCAAATAGGACAACGCTTTACAGTTAAAGACTTGATTTCACTAATAAATACCACATTTGTTCCTTTATCCTAACATCATTTGCTTGAGAGGCTCGTGGTTGGTTGGTGGACCAACCATGCAGATTATACGATTTACGAGGCTTGCTGCTGTCAGTTTGTGGATGGGTGACCATGCTTTACACACCAAGACCCCTCCGTGCCTCAAAGAGCATGTTAAACAGTTTCTCCCAGGTGTCATATGAATGCCTATGACAATCATTACGGGAAGACAGACAAGTCTGAGACCCAGTCTAACCATAGGATATTGGCATTGCCCAGTAACTCCGTCTAAAATAGGTTAGACCGGAAGCTGACCTAAACATAGTCGGGAAAAGGCTAGGCAGGACATTTGCTTGTAAACATCCATTGTTGTCATCTATCAGTTGTCATGAACTTCCTATTAAACAGCTAGAAGCAATAGGGTCGAGAACTGAAGATTATGTCAATTGTACACATTCTGTTTGGTTGCAATGAGTACAAACGGAAGTGCTGCCATCTGTTTTAGTTTTGCGTTCTCTTCCCCATTGTTATAGCATAGTATATTGCTATAATCTCATACATTTCTTTTGATTTATTACAGAATCAGAGCTGGCTAAATTCCGCTGCCAACTGTGTCCAAAAGGTTTCAAGCATCCCACTTCATTGACATTGCACAAGGATTCACATGCAGGAAAGACACAATGTCCTGTCTGTCACCGATCATTCTCACGGTCTTATGATATGAGAAGTCATTTGCAAAGAATACACCAAGGAAAGCAACTGACCATCAAGGAGATCAGATACAAGAACACAAATGACAGTGTTGCACCCAAGCAGTTTACCCATCATATTTAGTTGTAGCTTCATGGTAACTAAATTACCATAAATTCAGCACTCTGTGCAAATGCCTAGAACTGTCTTATATGTATAGAGTATAATGTATAACAGCTATTACTTATATTGATATGAAAAAAATATTTTTATTTACTATTTTATTAAAAGTCACAAATGATATTGCTCAGTGCTAGCTTTGGCTATTTTTATACTAGTCTGTAATATTACTGTTTTAATATAATAATTGTTTCCATTATTTTTTGTTTTATTTATACCATTCTGCATAAAAAAAGCATAATAACGGATAGCAAAAGAAGTAATTACATGAATAAGTCAGGCACGGTCGCAGCCAGATTTGCGGGGGGGGGACATATTAACAGCAAAATAAGATTAGCACATTAGAATTTATTGCACTTTTCTTTTTGTAATTTATCTATCTTTAGATTTTTCAATGTGAGGCGTTCGATTTTGGGAGGGGTAATGACCCCTACGACCCCCTCCCCTCGGACCACCACTAGAATTATGTAAGGTACGACTAGGTACACCTGTTCTTTTACAAAGGCCTAAATATTGTTAATATTAAATATCTCTTGTCTGGATTAGTTGCAAATCGTCCCATTCGTAAATGGAACCGGTTGCGAGTCTGTGACGACTTTGTGAATGGAATGATTTGCAACTAATCCTCCTGTCCGAACGCGTTTAGTGCATAAAAGCGAGTCAACGTGCTATTAGCGTAACAGCCGGATTGCCCGCGCCGGTCAATATCCAACCCTTTTTTTCTCAATCCCTTAAAATCTCTGCCTTCCGCATAATCGTGTAGTTATCCTAGCCAGGATGTCACGAAAAATGTTAAAAGACATGATTATAATTATTATGTACCTACCAGACCGACGACGTGGGTACGTACTTCGTTATCCAAGATAACTAATCATAGATTAGTTATTTGCTCGCAAAGGACACCTTGTAAGTAATTATTTATTTCATGAATTAAATGGAATTAATAGATATCTACGATTATATTCTGCACTCCATCCTGTCACTATTATCCACAGACTCGGACAGGGCCGGACTGGGACCTGAAATCGTCCCGGGCATTTGAGAGACGGTCGGCCCAGTGCTAGCAAAAAAAATTAATTCCCAAGCGATTAGACGGACGACGTTTTCTTTTTTTTAGACACTCCCCTCACTCTTTCTCCTGTATCTTGGGTGCATTTACAAACACAATTTTGCGGCTTCTTTATCAAGCGATAGTTGGACGACCTTTTTTTTTGACGTTCCCCTCACTCTTTCCATTTCTCCGACTGTGTGACCGGCCCATCAGGCCACACCGGCCCATCTGGCATTTGCCCAATTTGCCCGTATGGCCAGTTCGGGCCTGGACTCGGACCAGAAAAGGATCGTGTCAACGACTAGAGCCGTACGTACAGACGGGGGCCCAGGGCGTCTGAGGTCATGAAGAAATGCCCTTTATTGCATAATATCACGCCTGTATTCCCCGAAGGGTTAGGCAGAAGTGTATAGTAGTAGTCATTTCGCCATTATGTTTAAGTCCCATGTAATTGGGGGCGAGCCTATTGCCATCAACCGGGCACAAATCAAAACTCTAACTGCTACTGAGGAATTCCACATGGAAAAACCCAATAACACTGCCCTACCTGGGGATCGAACCCAGGACCTCACGATCAGCAGTCACGCTTGCCACCACTAGACCAACGAGGCATAACAGAAAATGCAAATAATTGTACAATATAAAGCAAATAATAATAATTAACAGGTAACTACAATGGGAGGCCCTATCGACGACCAGACAACCATTATGGAAGGAGTGGAAGATTATCATATCGAAAGGTACTTCCTATAGAGCGAACAGTTTTCTTATTTAAACCGTTTAAAAAAGCGGTTCTCCATTCGGCGCGTTTTTCTATGTAGGTACATCCATGGTTCGTAAATGAAAAAAAAAACTGTTATTTTATTAATAACATTGCAAACTCTAATAACTACTTGGAATAACTAGGTACCCATTATTAATAACGATGCTGCATACAATTTTAACCTTTATATTATAAGGTTAGGTAACCAATAAGGGAATAATGTACCTAAGTACCTAGGTACTACTTAATAGAAGGACATCTACAGGAAAAGTTAAATGCCAAGGCTTTTATTTAAGTATACCTAGATATCCTATTAATTAGATATTGCGAGAAAATAAAGCTTAAGTAAATAATGTAAAATCCTAATAATTATTAATGCGGTATTAACCGCTAGTGCATGCAGTAATGCCCGTAATAGCAAAGCACGCCGAGCTGCGGAGGGGTAAAAGCTAAGAACCAAAAAGCTTCAGTAGCCGGGCGGGACAATCAGGGGTTGTAGATGCGGGGGTGCCGGGGGTCGGGCGGAGGGCGCTCGATACGCGCGCGCGCCGCGAGCCGCCTCCAGCCAGTCGCATTTCGACATCGTTGCGCTCGGTTTGTGTCACGTTTATCGGCGCGCATCTGTCAAACGCTACGATATCGATATAAAAGTCTTACGTTTTTCACAAAGTACGTATATTATTTATCGAAAGTCCTCTAAATGATTAATTAATATAAGTTTTATTGTGAATCGGGAGTGATATTATTGAATTTAATCGTATTTTATTAAATTGTTTACATTCTAACCACATGTTTACGAGTTACGTTAGGTTTGTTTCTGATAAGCAATACATAATGCATTGATATTAACTAATTAATAAGTGCAGTGCCTTCTGTAATCCAAGAAAAAGCAGTTAAAATAAATGTTGATCTATAGTAGCTTATTTATCGTCTGAAAACTGAATAGTGCAATGATGTGGTGTTTTCAGCGGTTCTTTTCACATATCGTTTGGAAATTTGTGAAGTTTCGAGGAAATAGCGGGTGCTTTTATTCAGTAAAATGAGTGTGTGAATTTTTGATGGTGTGTCGTGAACGGGAGCGCGTGTAGAGTTGAGATTCGCTCGGTGAGCGTCGCGCGACGGCGCAATGAGGGTATTGATCGGCGGCGGCGGCGGGTCGCGAGACGCCGGCGTTCGTCCGCCGCCTAAATAAAGCTCCGCATGTGTGCGCCCCGCCTCGCCGCTCGCCGCCCTACGTCGATGCCGCCCGCCGTCGTCGACGTCGACGTCTTCGTACCGTCGCGTACAACATGCGCTAGCTTAACAACACACTATCACATGATTCAGACATTCGTTTAATTTATGAACAAACGAAAAACGTATACTTACGTTATAATTTTTGCAGAAAACGCAAAGAAAAGAGCGGTTAATAAAACATACGAAGATTAGTTTTATACAAAGGTATTATAATATCAAAATGGAGCTAAAAGTACATCTTCATATTGATCAAGCAAATCGAATGAGACTTAGACAATAAAGGAAAGTGCCAAAGTCCACTAAAAGTTGTCAAATACACTTCGTTGCCTTAGAAGTAAATAGGATGCATGATGGAGCATTTAGCTAAAGCACACATCTGTGAAATAAATAACGATTTTCGAAGACTACTGTGTTTTATGATTTATAGCGGGAACATGGGTTGCATGTCGTGCTTAACAACTAATTGTGAAGTAAAAATTAATCTCATGTCAGGTCGATAAATCAAGTTAACTGTAATCCCATCAAGTTTTACAGATTTCTGTAATGCCTAGGTCGATTATGTATAAATTATCTCTCTTGGAAGGATACAATGGAGCCGCAATCCGTAGATATACACATCAAAAGTTCACCATGTGACGATGATGCATGATGGATCCACGATAATGTAGACTCTACAATTTTATTTTACATTCTCTACAAATTAGGATGGATGACCGTCGTCATCTTACTATGCAATTTAATTTAATTCTGCAGAATACTTACTGTAGGGTGATTTTTCAACTAATTATCCAGTTTTATTAAATAAGTAGAGTCAGATTTTAATCCTTTACGTATAGAAATATAAATAATTATATCCGATCATAGCAATTATTAAGCTGTGCATTCCTATTGTTAAAGGTAGTAAATAAAATAAAATGTTTGTTGTAGGTAATGTTGGGATAGTTGGACGATATCCTAGTGAGAGCTATGGCGCGCACAGTGCTGGCGGGCGGCGCGCTGCTCTGCGCGCTCAGCGTCGTGCTGCAGGCGCGCGCGCTCACCCTGTTGCCGCACGACGTACGCCCCGGGCACGCCGTCAGACACTTCATAGGCAACCACTCACGATATACACTCCTAGATCCAGAGTTCGCCCCCTACTTCACTCTCCTCGATGACGGTCTTCTCATGACCACTGCTGATTTAACACCCCTACTCAATCAACCCGTCAATCTAGCCATACTAGAGCAAACTCCTTACAGCAGTTCGGCGCATGCCATTCATCTCCTAGTAATGGATCGCCGAAGCATGCTACATTTCACCGCACCCAACGGTTTGATAGGAGAAATCTCAGAAAACGCTCCACCGGGAACTGTCGTTGATCTACTACCTATAAAGGCTACGGCCCTTCTCGATGTAGGTCCACTAGCTTATAAAATTATTAAAGGAAACGAAGATTCTATATTTTCACTACGACAGAAAGGAAAAGCCGAATCTAATTCGGACGTTAAGTCAGTTGTTACGGATGGTGATGTTGAAATGATTGCTACTAAACCTTTAGATGCTGAAGAGAAGAATTTATATGAACTTGTCATTCAAGCGACAGACATCCATGGAGCGAATAAAGCGAAGCTTGCCGTTCGGATAGATGTGGTTAACGAAAATGATCATGAGCCGCGTTTTGACCAGGACATCTATTATTTTGCTGTAAATGGAACTACTGATGAAAACGGTCCAAACGGCACTGCACACTGGCAGAGATTTTCTAACATTGGGCAAGTTCATGCTTACGATGCTGATGGAGATCGGGTGTACTATTCTCTACAAACGCCCAGTAATTTAGCTGTTATAGTACCTCAGACTGGAGAACTTATACTAGCAGGTGAACCAGATGGTCATGAAGCTGAATTGAGAGTGCTTGCGCATGATACTGGCTTTCCACAACGTAAAAGTCGACCGGCACGTGTATTTCTGGAGTTTGTGGTTCGCGACCAAAGAGATTTACCGATTCTTCATCGTGAGAAGCGTCGTGTAACACGTGCTGTCAGACCGACGAAAAGAATTGAATTTACGGAGGCTGATGGTGAAGTGGAAGGGCGTGCTGTTTTCACGTTAGAAAAAGAAACTGACCGCGAGACTTTTAAAATTCGGGACGAAAATCCGTGGGTGACCGTTGAACCAAGTGGTGTAGTGAAAGTTAAAAAGAAGTGGGACTATGAAGAATTAGGACCCGAGAAGACCATTGACTTCTGGGTGACTATCACCAACGCGGGAAATGGAGGTAAGTCGTCAAGCTTTCAAATTGTAACTATACTTAATATGTTCTTTTCAAGCAAGTCCTGAATAGATTGGTTGTGTTAAATCAGTTAAATTTTGCTATGTCAGCCAAGGTGTAATTAAAGACTTGCGTAATTTTCTAGGATATTTTTTTAATCCCACGAAATATATTTACGGTCTACAATCTTTTAAAAAGGAGCTCAATAATTTTCAGCATTGATAAAATAGTTCAATCGCTAAAATTTTAAACCGATTATTTCTGTCAAAAAACATGCCTTATAAAATATGTCTATAAAAAGACAAAGTAGGTACCTACATAATAATATCCTGCAATATATGAACGACTATTCAAATGAAGAAAGATGACTCATTTAGAGCCGAACAAAAAGCTCGTTTTTCTAAAATATTGGACAATTCTCAACGCAATCTAATCGTCTCAAAAGAAAAGGTGTAACGCAATTTAATATTTTTTCGTCCGAGTCGTTCCATTTTTTATCCATCCATCCATCTCTCCAATGTCTCTATCAAGGGCAAATTGAGATAATGATAGGGAAAGAATGGGGTGGGGTGGATGTGGGATGTTGCTGTATTATACGTACGGTTTACACAGCGACGGCTTTAAAATTGTGTTAATGTTCGCTTTCATTTACTAATGATGATGTTTAATTACATGTTACTTATCCTGTTACTTTGACAAAGCTTTTGTTTCGTTTCATGTTGCCTCCCTGATTAATTATACTACACTTATCATGTCACAAAATTTTACTTTGCAAAAGCGCTTTTACTTATTGAGTTGGCTAGTTTGGCTGAAGGATACTTATTTGGCTAAATTAAACCAAATCCAAAACTTTAAGTAAAGTTAATGAACAGTAAGTAAGTCATGGTAACACACTGCATTTTTGCTTTGATGATGGTATTACTAGACAACATAAAGTCCATATAATTATTTGTATTAAAAATAAAGCGTTACTGTATTCAATATGGTATACGTGCCGCATGCACCTGTCGAATCGAATGGCGCAGTAGAGCATGACGTCGTGGTCAGGTCCCGCGGTCCAACCCGGTCACGAGCACTCGCGAGCCACCGACAGCCTCCAACGCTCCCATCACGACTAGCTAATTGTTTACTCTGTCGGAACGTGTCTAGCCTTAGGAAAGACCCTTTTTACCTAGTTATTGTACCTATTACGCGATTTGTATTCAGTTGCTGAATCTCAAATATCTTGTAAGTACTTATTTGAGTTTTTAAATTTCTCTCTTTTTTACTTTTTATAAAATAGCTACCTAAATATTGAATTTAGCTCGTATTACAAAGCACTCTAAACCTTAATTCAACTTTTTCGTCGGGTTTCAAAATTCTGCAGAATTGACAATGATCTTTTCGTTCTCTTTGGTTATTTACGAGAGGAATTCGTATTAATTTGTTTAGTTTTTAGTTGAGAACTGAAATAAAAAAATCTACGCAACGTCCGCTTATATTATGAGTAAGTAGTTTGTTAATAGCAATAAATAGAGCACTTCTAAGATTATTCAATTATTTTAACACGCAATTAGGATATTTCTTTTCCAAAACATACACTTTCTTGCATTCAGACTTTGGAGGATCTTAGCCTCTGAGCATGGAGTTTATAAATAAGATACGCGCCTCATCTCGTAAATTAGCGATGGCACGAGTGTCCGGAGCGCGTGGAATGCCCATTAGGTACAATGGTTGTCAGGTGGAATGGTAGCAGGTTGTAGCATTGTAACCGCGGCTACCACCGTGCTGAATGCGTGGATAATCGGGGACCTGTCGCACGGCCCGGCCGCTCCGCTCCGCTTCAAGCCTTCCGATTACGCGACGTAATTCGTGACAATTACCGTAGATGTGGAATCTTCACTATTAACTAATATGTTTTGTGTTTTTTTAATCAGGACACTTGTCTCCTGATTGAAAATAGTTTCCAGAACGGTGTAAAAACCGTTCTAATTTTGAGATAATGCTTTATGAAAATTTTATATTTGTTATGAAACTAAATTTAAAAAAAACTACGTTTAAGAAAACCGATTTCAAAAACTAAAAAGTATAAAATAACTTAATAAAGATTTAATTGAATACACCTCTTATGCAAACCTAATACAGATACAGAAGTCGGTGCTAATCCACGCTGAACCAAATTGAAGGCACCGCCTTCTGAAACTGTAAAGGTTTGCATAAGAGGTGTATTCAATTAAATTTTTATTAAGTTATTTTATACTTTTTAGTTTTTGCAGTCGGTTTTTTTAAACGTAGTTTTTTTATTTTTACTTTTTGGTGTTTGTAATAGGTTTTTCTGGAAACTACAGTAGGATTTTTCTAGATTACATTAAGTAGAATAATTACATCGTCCGCGCAAAAAAAAAAGTTCATAAAAAAAAATGTTCATAAAATGAAAACTACTGGGCCAAACTATGTTAAATTTTTATGGGACCAAATGGCAACTATTCCGCATCAAACTAAGGAAGAATCACGTAAATCGGATCATAAATCTCAGCGTAATCGGTGTACATACATAAAAACAAAACTTATCGAATATAGCACCTCCTCCTTTTTGAAGTCGGTTAACAAGAACTACTTTTAACATAGATACACTTTATTATAACCACCACTGAATGCGAAATAAATATATGTATTGACAATGACGAATACAAAACCTAGTGTTTCATTTCGAAAATAATTGGTGCTAATAATTTTACCATAATATGGCACCAACATATTGATGATCCAAATTGTTTCCAAACCAACGGCAATTACTAGAAATTATCGTAATTAATACACTGGAAATAAATTTTAACAATATGTACGGATGTGAAACAATTGAAAGTCAGAAATCATTGTAAATTAACAGCATTGCTTTATAAAACGTGGTCCATTTGAGTATTATCGGACATTATCAAAATAAACCGGGAAGGGTTTAATTACAACATTGGGGCAGGCGCATCCAAGGTGGGTGGCCGAGCCAGGCCGCGGGCGTCGAGTCACCCCGTACCCCGGACCTCGCCAGGAATCTAATCATTATCATTATTATGTGGATAGTTGTTTCAATTATATGATCGTGAGCATGCAGGATTTCTTTGCTTACCTATGAGACCCTTGGATTTTTTAGGAGCAATTTGAGAATATTATCCTTTGTAACGTGTGTGGTTTTAGGTATCTATAATTTTTTTATGAATCTATGATATTCCTGTGATATTTCAAGCACCGCATTAAACTAAGTAAAGGCGTTGATGAAACAATTTCATGCGACGGCCTACAAGTAGATCCGTAGCTAAGTACTCGAGGGAGCCTTGTCAAAGCACCTTTGTCTACTGAAAAGCGTGCTCTATTGGCAAATTAATTCTCTACTTTTCCAACAGCAACGCTTCTCTTTGAACCAGCAATCGACAAACACTTTGAAGTGTTTTCAGAACCCTCATTCACATTTACCTCGAAAAGTGTTGCGTTGCATTGATTTTGCGAAAAAATGTTTTGAGTAACGTCCCCGTTATTTGAAGAAAGTTTTCCAATATGTCAAATATTGTAAGAGTTGTTTTATATAGGTATTTTAAATCGGTGGTGTATGTATTTTTCAAGCAATAAAGCGGCACAGGTGCGCCCTGAGCCGGGGTGGCATTTTAATCCTGCAAGAAGGATGGCGCAATGCAACGAAGAAGGAACGTACAGTCCCAAGTGTTATCAATTATCAGGTTGCAGCGAGACAACCGAGACGCATTTTATAATACTTCTTTTATAAGTTTTAACTTAAGACAGTCCTAAGTTTACGTCATTCGTTTTTCCAGACAGAAGGAGCGCAGACACTTTTCCATTTCCTAATAGTTCTGCACCACATGTTTCTTAAATTTGAATTTAACTGTAAATTATTTCAATAAAAAGCTGCCAGATAAACTTTTTTCACATCTATGACTTTTTGCTCCAATTGTTACTTTCATGAAGCATGGTTATCAAACGGTCGGTCAGTGGTCGGTCACTCACTTTATTATTTGTCGTCTCGTCTTGACGATGTCGTAATTTGTAAAGTACAATGTGACTATTTCTGTTGTTTATAGAAGGATTTCTTTACAATAATATATGAAGCGCTTGGTCATGGTCAGTTTGTAGATTTGATACTATTTGTTTTCTGAAGAGTATTAAATTATACAAGAAAAAGGCTTGCGGTGTTTTATTATCATAATTTACTTACCAAAATCTACTTGACTCGTAAAATGAGCCTATAAAATTAAGTAGGTACTTGTTAAAATGCGTCCCTCGTGCATCGCCTTGACGATCTCTTCAGAGGTTAAAGATATCAAACCATATCAGGCGTCGCGTCGCTTTCAAAATTAGGTTTCCAAGAATAGGTCTATGCAACGGTTGTATCGAATATCGAGTTCAGGCTGAAGGTTTGCGCTGCAATAGTGTGTCAAGTCGAATCGATAATTGAATACGATAGCTGGTGTGACGTACGTCAGGCGCGCCGTCGTCGGTTAGAAATTGGCACATCCGGACAGGGGTCTGGGCGTCGGGAGACGATTTAGACCGGACTAGTCAGTTTTAGATTATACGTTCCATATGTAAGGTCAGAGAAAAAGATTAGATAAAAGAATTTCATGCGCGCAAACTGTAGTACTGATCGAAATATTTTGATGTTCTGCAATCAATGAATAACAATAATAGTTTAGCGTCGCGGACCGGTAACCGGCCGATTGTGGTGCGTTGTTTGTTAAATTCAGTCGTCATTCAATCAATGGCGATGGGTGCGGGCGTCGCTCGCACAACAATCGCACTGACCGTTACTGGCCAATTCCCCTCACTGTGACCAGTCGCCGCAATTACGTATGCGCACTTCCTATGGTCGACCCCAACGCCATGATCATCACATCTGCTCTCGTATTTTTTTGCTTTTCACGGTCCCTTTATGAGGATGCATCTTGACTGTTAATAAACGCTAATAGCCTTAATTAGAACAATGCAAACGTTGGTTGAGGTCATGTGAACGAGATTTCTTTTTATTTGGAATGTTTTAAATAAATAGTTTCTGTCTGTTCCCAGTATTTGTTTATAAAACCACCATTCGTCTTTGCAAACATCTCTCAATCAAATCATGTTGTCGTGTTTCTTTCTTATTTTCTTCTGAAGGGTCTAGTGCCAGCCTGTGTGCCGTTAATAAAATTTGCTCACCCCCCTCATTTATTTCAATCAAAATACGTCTCAGTTGTGTATTGTGGACGCTGTGGTCGACCCTGATTATTTCTGGGGTTCCATATTTATTATTGTTAGAACTAGAGCCATTCGGTTGAGAGGGGTATGTACTCGTATAACAAAAGTTTGGTCCAGAGTTCTTCTATTCACTTTATTTGCATACTGAGCCCTAAAATATTTATTTAATTGCTTTCTTTTGGTAACCTTTTATAACCGTTCGGTACAGAATTTGTTTAATTTCTTAGGACCTTCAATCGGCACTTTGGACGAAATGTTTTAACACATCAATAGCAGTTAGTAGTATGTATGCACTTATTGAAACAACGTGTACGGCGAGTCGTGATCGTGAGTGATGCGCACACATCTCTCCTATAATTACATCTAACGCATTGGTAAACAGCAGAGGCGTCGGTGCGGGAGTGCTGCGATCTCGACCTGCCCATTTATAGGCTTTCACTCTGATTGTGATTTGATTGCGGTCATTTGCTCGTCTACCTAAACGGCGAGTGACCGCGATGCGTTTACACGCTCAACCAATATTAGATTATCACAATTTGTTAGCTGTGTAATAAATTGCTTGTGCGCATTGAGTTGAGTTTAAAAACCATAACAATCACGTTTGCTCTTTTACATACAGATATTTAATAATGCTACGATTCTCAAAGGATGTATCCATCTGTCTGTGCAAATGAAACAGTCCGACCTTATACAGCCTTTCAAATATTATCACTAAACGACCCTTAATTTGTCCTTCACTGAAGCAGCGTCAAATTTGTCTCGTGATATCGATTTAACGTAAACGTGCTCGTAAATCAGAGGTTACTTGCACGTAGAATTTAGGTGTTCGATGCTCTCTCAACTAACGATTATAGTTGATTAATGTCGCAATAGATCTCCGTCAATCGGATCGGAGTGTGTGATGTTCGGCTATCAATTGTAGGAACACATCATGGTACCTTGGCTAACACGCAAGCATAAAGGCATTAACAGGCGTGTCATTTTACAACGTTGTAAGATGGTTGTGCTTATTACGATGACTGTTCACATGACCTCAGCACCTTCAAATGCCATACTAGGAATGTATATTTATTTAGCTTATAATACAGCTGAGATGGATTTTAGTTTGTCTCAGCTTTTATCTATTAGATTAAGGCTTGATGAGTTTTTGTTTTGTGGGTATTTAATTGTTATTATATTTAATATTTACTTATTATATTAGTCAATGACTATTTTCTAATCCCTCTATTGTACATATTATATATATTGTAGGTATTTAATTAGTCGTTAATCCAACAGCGTTATAAATTCCAAGCTGTTTCCTAGAAAACGCTTATAATAATCACTAGCACTTAGCCAACGACTTCGTTCGCGTGAATTTTTATACAAACTTCCATCGATAGAATTTCTAAAAATCCTTTCTTAGTGAATGCTTACAACATAAAAGGCATCAAATACTAAAATTTCAAGTTTGTAGCCCCAGCGGTTTAGGGTCTGCGTTGATGAATCAGTCAGTATATACAGATAATAATTATTGATAGGTATATACATTTTAATCCATTCATGTAAGAAGCTTATACAAATCCTTACCCACCAAATTAAGTTTTATTCGATGCTCCACTCGTTTTCACTAACGCGTCGGCAAGTCTTTTTATTCGTCGTGCAGTGGCTCCTGCAGAAATACAACAAAAAATATTTTTTGCCCACCGACGCAAAGTTAGTACTCATTCGCTACGCTTGCAGCTAAAAGAGCTTGTTAGAAAGTTTTATTTGTGCTTATAAAACACACTACGGTTTTATATAACTATGAAACCGTATAGGTAACCGGGGTGTGGCAGGAGGCGCGACTATCGCACTACGAGCAGCGTGCAATGCGATCGTGCATGCACTTCATTCCGCATTGTTCGGTTTCGCAATGGCCGCTCTCGAGACCTCTCCAGCCACATCCACGATTGACATTCACAGTTTGTGCCAGACGGCTTAAAGTTCACCCCCCTACTAAGAATGGGGTGGCCGTGCAAGACGCTTCAACTTGAACGTTCGAATCCTATGTTACATACGAGTAAGTTTATGTGCGAGCATGCATGGGCTATTATGGAATTTCTGATCTTACAAGTACACATTATTTTATGAGAATACTTAGTACATTTATTATTTGCCAGTACAATACTGGCAAATAATAACCGACGCGGTACTTGAAACAGTACAGAGAACTGTATTTACTCATGTGGTTAATTTCATTTAATTCAGACCGTAAATCAAACCATATCAAATTATATCAACAAATTCTAAGTTGGTGTGACGTATCCATTGAAAAGACAGTCATTTACCAAAACATACTGTTAGTCGCTCGAGTACGTACTTACATGAATGTTTGTCAAGTAGGTACACGCGAAGGCGGCTGTGGTTTTTAATGCGCTTGACATCGAACTTATTCATAGTTGTCACATCATTCGTGTGGTCTGGTATCAAGTGTGCGTCAAGCGGGACACCTCTGGTCATAGAGGTGTGGCGTTAGTTCACGCACAGGGTTCACCGCCTGACTCAAACAGAACGACCGATACACAGTGCAGTTGCGTCTAATTATAGCCAACGTTGGCAATATGTGGATCTTTATGATATCACGTCGGTGCTTTGTTTCTGCCACATTATTACTAGGCCGCTATCTTGATTTCTTCTACTATATTTTATATTATGATAACGTTTTAAAATAACAATATAAAAAAGCTAAAAATGAGATAACTACTTTACCCAAATATCGGACATTTTTCATACAATGTTGTAAACAACAACATGTACAATGTAACATTACCCAGCGATTTGTAGCTTTGAGTACATATACTAAGTGGGTTAAACTAATTCATAGATTCCATAGTTTAACGATAGACGCTATGTAATTCCATATAGTAGAAGCTGATATTCGAGAGCGCGTTTAATTTATTAAGGATGACTGGTAGATTGGGGTCTACGTTCGGTGCCTTTATTAAGATTTACAGCACCTCTGGGAGCTGGGTGCAATTATCAGCAGACTTCTTGATGCCCATGGGAAATATTGTAAGGGGCATAACGCGGGACTGACCCTCGCAGACGACACAGTCGCGCCATAAAATTCAGCCAACAAATGACTTAAATAACGTCGACTATTTGTCCACCCGGTTTACAAACGGTTTGAAAACATGAAAGTGTGAAAACTATTCACGGAAATATAGCCGTGAGTAAGGTCTTTTACCGGCTAGGTACTCGTTTCTTACATAGCTCCGGTGAAAAAATAATAACCGCTGTCCGTTCTAACAAATATCCAACTCTAATTACTATCAATTTAATCTTTAAATGTTAGTAATGCCGCTACACGTTTTTAATGATTTGTAGCTTCTTAGCTATCACTTTTTATGAACAGTTTTAAAAATAATTCTTAACATGAATTTACCCTGATTATAAAGATGAGTAATAGTCTTACGAAAGTAGTTTAACTTAATGTGTATTTTATAAAGATATAGTATAGAATGGGTACCTACTTGCATAAAGTATATTTTCCGAAAGTTTAAGATTTGCTACCTAAAATTTAATCAAAAGACGAGGAAATAAGAAGTCCTAGATTATGTGGTAACTAGACAATTTCGTTAAAATGTTAGACGCAGACATTACAAAAACATCTGATTTCAATCTTATCATGAATTATTCTAACCATATGGGCAGAAACGGTCCATTCATCATCTTGAATGATTATAGAACACGTTTCCCCTTTTAATTTGCATTTTACGACATAAACCTCTTGATTAATAGTGTAACGTGCGACATGTCTGCTCACACTGTTTTTGGGATTACTGCCCGCTTAATTGGTGCAATAACATATTTAACAAATGTCGACTTTGTCCAACTGTTCATTATGTCGCTTAGTTTGCTCTGATTCGCGGGCGATGGTTTAAAATTAACGGGTTTCCGCTGCTGTCGTGCACATACTATTTGGCTGATTCGTACCCGATTATAATAAACCTCAATTGCTAACTTGGTGTGAGGTTCGAGTTTCGACACGGGCAGCGGTCGTCACGAAACATTACGAACATTCTAAAATTTGTTTTGGTTATGTAGATATGCTGGATGCCATGCACCGCTGTTCTTTCGAATAAAATTCAAATGCAAGTACCTATCTAGAGACATTTGATTTATTAATATTATATTAAGCTTCACTATTTCATCTGTTAAAATGCATTCCTAAACATTATTCTAACACGCGATCGAAATTCAGAATCCGCAGGGGTCCTGACACCTACTGTTACGGGAATGGTTAGATGGTTCGTTATATTTTTAGTATTGGTTTATGATATCGAATGTTTGAATCGGTTAATGTTTATTGCTTATTACTTCCTTATCTTCATGCTCTCATACACAATAGGTGCGTTAGTGTCGGATCGCGGTTGTGGATAAGCAGTGACAGGTTAATAGCCCATCGCATCAGTTACAAAACAACTAAAGTAACCACTGAATCCTCCAGTTACGAAACATACAATAATGAGAAGTATGTTTATTGTTTAGCATTCCACAAAGGATAAGGTGGAACTATTACAAGTGATTAAATAAAACACTTCATACCATACTTCCTTTTTTCCTCGGGGCTTCGTAAGAAACATTCGAGAAACGCGCATGGTGGCGCCACTAGAGAAGACAAGTACCTTAACTACTGGTCAAGAGAATAGGTTCCCACAGCACTTCAAACTAGTGCACAACATAGTACATGACAAATAAGGATTGTAGTTTTTCTTAATTTGGAAGCAACTTTTCTATCGACATTTAGATCTATTTCTTGATATTGGAAGTCGTATAGGTATTATGGTACAATCATAGGTAAGGAATAATAATAAATGCAGCTTAGGCGACCTTTTAACCCGACACGTTACGGAGATATTCTCGATCGATGCCTCGATGGTGCTCTTGAAGATAATTCACGCGATGGTTTCAATCTTTAATTGCAACGTAACGCTTTCTAACTCGAATTTACAGTAAAAAATCGAATTACAAGCAGTGAAAAACTATACCTCCTATCTCCTTTTATTGCAGCCGCAATATTACAAATGTTGATTAATTGGGTTAAATTGAAACAATATGAAGTTAAACAAGAGAAAGAAAACTACTGGCAATTGTTCACAAGTGCAGGCTACTGCAGTTAATGTACGATTGTGCATTACCTTCAGTATCTTAGATGAAAGTAAGCAGCTTTCCCGCGGTATATCTGTTCAAGTCAGCATTACTTCGGAGTATCTGGGGGCGCAATAGAGCACCTAATGAAATTATCTGCAACAATGCAATTCGTGACCGAAGCTCCGTACCGAAACATCGCCAGCCAGGCCACTCGGCGTTCGCGAGCATCTTAGCCGCAATCCCTCAGGCGAAATTGCACTTCATTTGCGTGCACGCGGCTTACGAACTCGACCGACGACGTTCTCACGCCCTTCAGTGATCCGAACCTTTGAAGATATTGTAGACGCATGATCACGTGCATTCCGAACGTTACCGTACCTGCTAATAGAGCGCTGACACACTCGTGTATATTATTTAGAAACCCATCTTATAAAGGTATAATTATATCTTTTAGATTCATATTGGAAGTTGTTTTGCCGCATCATCACGTTGAGCTCTCACACGGCTTATGATAGCGTCGAGTTGTAATGGAAGCTCGTTTGGTACTCTGTTGTTCTCTGAGGATCTGGACGTCACACAAAAATACGAGACCGCGCATAGAAACGTGTTTAATCGTCAATGCTGGCGATGCAATGTGGGCCGAGCTCATCCTGCGTTTGGAGCGAGAGGGAGATACCCCACGTGCACGGGATAGAAAAAGCTGACGATGCAACTTTTGATATCATAATTAAGCCGGGACGACTGACGGCGGGTAAATAAAAAATGTTTATCTTATAAGCTTAAATGAAGATGATTTTTAATAACTCAACACGTTTGGTCATTAAATCGAAGCTCACCAGCGTTAAGGTCATTTAGTCACGCTTCTAAGTCACACGTGGCTCGAAGCCATCGAACTTTTGATTAACAATGTAATAATTGAAATGTTGACTGTATAATTTAAACAATTTGACTCAAAAGGCTGTTTAAACAGATCTTATAGGAAAGGTATCAGATCTTCAAGAAATTGAGTGATAAATAAAGTTATTTGGGTATTGATTGCCTTACCCGAGTTAGCTTATTGTAGGAAACTAACTACTAAAGTACGTTCATCACGTTTTTAATTTCCTTCAATTTTGAAGCCATAGCAGGATCTTGAAGTAGGTAGGTAGGTACTTAATTATCGTTTGTAATAAACATTAGTAGGTAGGTACTTTCTCGTAAATAGTCGTAATATTCCGTAACCTAACATAATGAAATTGAAATAAATTAGAAGGCGTATAAACTGATGGGTTCATTTTATTTAACTTTCGCGGATGTATTATTTTAATTAGTGTTTTTAAACATAATAAAATATATAAATATAGAGTACCTACATTATGTAACCTTGCTATTTCTAAATACGGGTGAATCAAAAGAAAAAAATAATCTTATAAAAATACAGAAGCTCAAAATGGCGCAACTTACCAAAGCTTTCTAAGTTGAAGTTTATCTCTAAGACATCAGTGTGGTATGCGTCGAAGGTCGCAGTTTGGTGCATTATTATAAATAACTTCGCACAGTGGCGAACGGATGCACGTGTGCGATCCCTCCATGGCTTTTTATTGCACTGCGTTTTGTCGCAACAGCGGCAGCGGGCCCGCCCCTGCTGCGTCATTGCACCCGCAGATTTCATTAGGAATGAGCACGACAGCCTGTGGTTCTGTGATCTGTTTTCTTTTAATCTTTGCCTATGGTTTAATATTTCTCGTTTAATTTAAATTCGAAACAAAATTAGGTCTTTCTTTTAGTTAGGTCTTAATTTTTATTATAACATCTTTTATTCTTATTATGAAAAGATGCACCTGAATTGTTGACATAACAACATCAATTCACTCTAGAATAGTCTACACACCGGATATAGGTTCTTAGTTGTTCTTTTATACACGCTCCCTTTTAGAGGATTGTCGAAATATTTACGCCCCATATTGTATAAAATTTCAAACAATGCGATCGGCCCGCGCGTACGCTTACTCTCCTCTCCATGCCACACGTGCGCGCTTACGCTCATAGATTAGTCAGCCCGTTGAATAAACAGAACCGACACGTAGGGAGTATTAGGCACAAAATATTTTTGTACACGGGTGTAAAAATATTTTATGAGTTCATATTATCTTACAATATAACGTTATAAATTAACCATTTTTACTGCGAATGTAGGTATGTATTTTACGCAGATATGTAGCTATATTTAGTAATTTTGGTACTTAGCAGTTATTATCATGTGACCTTGTGTCACAAATATGTATGTATATGTCATATTTGTATAAAGAATCTTGAAAGAAAGCAACATTGATTGCTTTTTAATAATGTTAGTAGGTACTGAATATTTCAATATTAAAACTCATGCATGTAATTTTTTGGTCTAGGATTTTTAATCAAAACTACAAATAATTTATTACTCGTGCAGTGGACAGATACTCCCATATTGGCTTTATCCCTTGTACATTATCCTCTCGAACAATACCGTGAGAGCACAAGTCTATTACGTATTCATGGAGCAATGAGCTTTCGTTTATTTTTTCTGAGGAGACTTGGTGTAGATGGATGAGCGGCTGTGTTAGTGGGCGAGAAGCGGAAATGGAACTTGAATAAATTGAATTGTGTGACTATGATTGCTTCAATATGGAAATGTACAAACTGCTGAGATGTTTTATTCCAATCGATTCTATGTATACCATCGAAGTTTGGTTTCGAATCGTATTATAAAACTACATATTTTAACTGTGAACATGTCCACCTAAATTGATTTAGTACGTATTGTTTATACGCATTGTTTAGTCCATAAAAAATTGGTATATTTCTCGTGAATTGTTTGCAAAAGAAAAGCAATTTCTTTGATTTACGAGTACCAGTAGGGAATGAGTGGAGTAACCTGTGACCCGTCAAAAGAGGCGGTGCCAAAGGCGAGAGCGACATGGCACGGGGTCAGACATCGATCGGGGCGGCGGGCGGCGACACATGTAGACAAGAGAGAACAATTGCTACAACCCTACACCACTTTTCTACGAAGGATACGATGTACTATCTATAGACACGTTCAATAAGCATAGTCCATAACAAATGAATATTGTCGGTGGTATGCAAAACGGCGTAGAGCAACGCGAATAGAGTAATTGGTCGTGGTTATTATGCATTTATATGGTACTAAGATTGTCGAAATGGATGGCAGCAATTATTCATTAAAAACCACCGAATACATTCAAAACAATTGTCTGAATACCCTCAACCGAATTCTCTCTAAAAGGTTAAATTCAAAATGTATTTACAAAATCCATCACACTAAATAATAGATCATCTGTCCATAAATTATGTAGACTAAAACCATCAGGTTTTATACAAATCCATATCAGAAATAGTAAGCCCAAACAGCAGTGATAATAGCCTTGTGGTGTTACCGTCGGACTGCCGAGTCATAGGTCTCGAGATCGAACTTAAGGCACGCACCTCTGATTTTTCGAATTCATGTGCGTATTGTATAATTATCACTTGCTTAAAAACGGTGAAGGAAAACATCGTGAGAAAACCGAAGAGATATTTCTCGACGGCATGTGAAGCCAAGTCAGAGGCCCATGGGCGGCATAAACTCTGACACCAGGTTAGTCACTAACCACACGAAAAGAAGTAGCCCAAACGTTCAGAGAATCTGAAACTAAAATAAAGCGCGAATCAATTGAGACGCAGACATAGGAGAAACACCTTTAAATTGTTGTTTAAGCTGGGCGACACGCGACACAGACTAACTGTTACTATTTTGATCGTCGACTAAGCTGTTACTGCAGTGCTCAAACGATCTCTGGTTAGTAACGGTTGGATTCCGATATAAATGAACGAGCTTGTGCTATTACGCATGAACTACAATTCAGTACTAATTCAGTAGTCTAACATTGTCAATGAATTCTGACCGAAATAACTTTCTCTCCATAAAACGAGACCTTGGTAAAATGACTTAGGTATTCGTAGATCGATCGAGATGCGAGGTTGCTTAGTTAAAGTCTTGTCTAATATGAACTAGAGCTATTGCATGAAAGACAGCTCTTTATAAATCTGTATTTTGGGACCCTTTCGTGTCTCGGAGTCTCTGTCATGCGAGTTTAACAGCAGTGATAGCTTTGTGGTGTGACCGTCGGACTGCCAAGTCATAGGTTTCGAGTTCGAATTCAAGGCACGCACCTCTGACTTTTGGGATTCATGTGCGTATTGTATAATTATCACTTGCTTAGAGACGGTGAAGGAAAACATCGTGAGGAAACCGGCATGCCTGGCAGATATTTGTCAAGTCAGAGGCCCATGGGCGGCATAAACTCTCAAACCAGGATAATCACTAAAAACAAGAAAAAAAGAACGTGCTAGTATTCTAGGTTCATTGTCACCGTGTAAAACACTGATATTAATCTGCATCTGATTGAAGTTTAAGGCAACTCCAAGTACTCCCAACTATTTACAATGACTTAATAATCCCATTACATAGGAGATGAGCAGTCTGCTTTAGCTTAAAACGAAACACCAAATGACCATTTTATATGCATAAATTGCTAAGTACATACAAAAATGTTTGTTTATAAATTCCCGTTTTGTGCGTATCAATGGTCATCAGAGCGGGCAGGTCTCCGGAAGGAAGTGAGCGGCTCAATTACCATGCGCGGCCGGGCGTGTGTAACGGTGTGGTCACATGGAAACTCACAGCGATCGATATTAACTGTTGTGGTGATTTACACGTCGCAAATTCAGTGTTAAGCCCACAACCGGGAAAGATACATTCCTCAGTGAAGAGGGGGAGGGTTTAGATATCGTCACTTTCTGTAATAACACTATCGTTAGATATCAACATAGATGAAACAATATATTAAGTGTCAGTGATAACGTTAATATTAACACCTCATGTTAACCATATGAATATACGCTAACGATCGTAGAAAACGATTTTGTGTAGACATTTGTCCGGTAACAAGTAACGACTAACATAGGTTTAAAAAATATAGAGAATCCTTTTTTAACCGACTTCCAAAAAGGAGGAGGTTACTATGTTCGTCTGTATGTATGTTTTTTTTTTGTGTATGTTCATTGTTATTTTCGCCAATTGTGAACCGATTTTGATGATTCTTTTTTTAATGGATAGGGTATACTTTGAAGTTGGTCCCATTTAAATTTGGTGAAGATCTGATGAAGAACTTCGAAGATAGACAATGGAACACCTCAATGACGAACAGTACGCATATTGTAATGATGTGATTATGTTACGAGCAGCGTCTTTAGTAGGTCCAACCAAGTTTTAATTAAGGCCACTAAAATGAAAAAACGAAAAACATTTTTTACAAAAAATTTAAACCGACTTCAAAAAAGAATAAAATAATTACCATATAAAATTAACAGTTTCAGAAGTCGGTGCCTTCAATTTGGAAACTGTTAATTTTATATGGTAATTATTTTATTCTTTTTTGAAGTCGGTTTAAATTTTTTGGAAAAAATGTTTTCGTTGTTAGTAAATCACTCTTCACATTGCGAACCTTTTACTGTTTCCCAGTAAAAGAAAAGTATTTCCGTGACGTATTAGGCTCGATCTTGTTTAGTTCCCACAATACCAGATCGTGACCGCCTAGACGATCAGGAGCGGTGATAACTGGCCACTCCGCTTTGTTCAGAATTAAGACTTACGTCGTGAGGGCATTTAATTGTAAATTGTAGCCGAGATGATCTATCTGAGGATCTTAAAACGTTGCTCCTATTTTATATGACATACATTCGTGTACATACTTAATAATATATTATGTATCTCTCAATCTTCGTTCCATACTTGCTGTCAATGTATGTTATAATTTAGATACTATTGAAAGATAGCAAGGTGTAAAGCTTAGAGATTATCTGTATAATAATAGGCGTGCATCGTGAGTATAAGTTAGATAGTTCGCACTTCAAGTAATCTACGCTCTATGTACATAACTACTTGGAAGAAGTTGTATTGCACCTGTGTCTAGAGGCTATTCATATTCATGAATGGGATGAATTATCCATGCAATGCCTTTTGATGAGGGTACTGTGATAAACTGTTGCATTTGTTTCAAAGTTGGTCCTTAAAAAGTAAACACATTAGACTCATAATTAGGGTTAACAGACGCCAGGAATTTTCCTGACATGTGAATGTTGGCCCTCTGTCAGGGAAACAGGGAAAATCAGTAAATGTCAGGTTTTTTTCAATTGAAAGTACTTTTACATAAAAAAGAAACTATTTTGAGAATCTCGCTGTGTTTACATTCCACATACCTACAAGATTCAGACAAAATATCAGGAAATCGCCTGAAAAGTCAGGGACATTGTCAGGAAATGTCATTATTTGATCTGGCAACCCTACTCATAATACATGTAGACACAAATACAATACATATTAATTATAGGTCAACCAGAATCTCATGGCATTAAAAATTAATAACAAACAGTGGTTTTCATATGGCAATGTCAACATGTCACTTGTCAAAACGAGTATGACTGTAGTTGATACATTTTCCAGTTCTGATTAATGTTTTCTTGTTCAAACATTTTTAATAAACATACTTATTTTAACAAGGTTTCCTTTTCCATTACAATAAGATTGCAAAAAACCATATATCAGCATATAATTTTGGGACCCGGTGCATAATATCAGCAAGCACATTGGGTCACATAAAACAATAAGCCAAAACCTCTAACAACATGGATTTATGAAATACATGTTGTGCCGACCCCATCTAGTGTGGGATAAGGGCAGGAAGAAGATCGAGAAGAAATTAAAGAAAAAAAATTACAAGTACCAAGAATTTTTATATAAATTACCCTTGTGTTACCCACAAAAACATTTAATTTCCCTATTTGCCATCAGATTCTGGTAGACCTATACTTACCTATTAAGAAGATGTACGTATACTTCTAAAAATCTGGTATCCGAATACCTACAATAATACAATTTGGTACTTACAGTAAAAAATTAAAAACACGAAACAATGGATTACAATTTCACAAATGAAAACAAAGCAAATCGTCAACAAGAGAACTTTACAAAAGAACTTGAAATTAAAAAAAGGAATTCAAACAGCGGCGTCCTTTTATATCTGCGTCTTATTTATTAACTACGTACATACATTCAATGAAAAGGATTCTATATAAACTCGTGTGAAGCAAAAGTTTTAGCTCCGATATAATTTTCTCTCCCAAGTATAAGCTCGTTTACCGTAGTTGAAACAGTGTAGAAAGGATATACGTGTACAGTGTACAATTACGTTATAGATAATTAAACATGAATGACACTCGAGGAAGGGTGGTGGTTGGAAACTTACAAGTTCTATATCAAGTTGCGAACAATAGCACAAGATGCGTGGGCTAAGTATACTAGGTAACGTGGGTACACTATTCAGAGGCTTTCATGAGACCTCAACAAATAAACAGTTATGTGTTTATACTTAGGGATTGTTCATTTTGTTGGGAACAGAATTTAATTGTGTCTATAAATAGCGTACGTACAGTGATGTAAATATTTAATAGGTCAGGCGCCATCGCCATTGTCAGTACTGCAAATACTTTCAGTTCAATTGTTTAATTCTTTCTAAGTACGGGGACCACGATCCCTTTTAAACGGTCCTTATGGTTTTGGTTTCGTTTTATTTTTTATGAGGAATACAATGGTGTTTGCAATTTTTTTATTTTATAACAAAATTCTGAAGATTGACATTTTTCACGAAACAATTTTATATATTTCTTTTTTTACGATTACATGAACAGCGTTTGTTAATGTATTCTAAACTAAACTGTGCAAAACCATTTTTTTAATCTAAAAAATACATTTAAATGATAACAGTGGATATGAAAAAATTAAACCGTGTCAATTTTAGAGTTGCATGCGATTTATTGTACGCGGGCCGACACCCACGTTGTGACCGAAAAGAATTAGGCTAGTAATTTTTAGTTGCCCTAGATCTCCAGCGAGATTGGATTGTTACGCTCTATTCGTCCGAGCACTGATAGAATCATCTACGTACTTACCTGTGTTTCATAACACTGTTGTTTACTACCAAACGTTTGTGGGATATTCAACGAAATGGCAACTGTGAATAAAGATCATAACAACATAATATAATATCATAGTAACTCATGAATATTATAATTATAGCAGTAAATTGTAACAGAGGATTCTAAATTCGTGGAAAATCGTAACATTTCATGGTTTAGTTCAGCATTTAATATGTCTGTTTAATTGTAAAATGTCCATTTTATTTGTTCGGATATTATATAACAAGACAACCTTGACCCGTTACAAATGAGTTGTTAATACTTTTTTTTTTAGAACGTTGCCCCACACTAGGATTTCTCCTATATCGTGGGTGCGTTTACAGACATAAATCTTCACATGCACAAACATCCAGACCCGGAACAACTATCTGTACGCCATAAAAATATTTGTTCCGTGCGGGAATCGAACCCGCGACCCGCAGCGCAGTTGCCAATTGCTAAGCCACTGCACCAAACGTGTCGTCAAATGTGTCGTATTTATAGATGACATGTTTATACATAATGAATGAACTATGCTCTCAATTTTCGTTAATGTATCGGTGTTTGTTACAAGAGGGGAATTAATTGCAATTGATGATAATGCGGGATAAAAAAACAGTCTGTCGTCGACTACACTGTGACGTTGTCAACGTCGCCGCGTCGCGCCGCGTCCGACACTCATCAGACGCGTTTAATGTTATTAACTTATCATAATAATGACTTCCAGTGAATAGTTATGAGTTGGCAACATTGTAGAAGGTAGAGCTTAATGTAGCTTAATGACCGCAACATTTAATTTAATTTTGCAAATGTTCGGGTTAGTCGCCTAGGTATCTATAAAGTTTTACTTTTTCTCAGTGAATTTTCGGGTTATTGCAAAAGGTGTGCACAGTTTCTGTAACGTATAAAATCAACCATGGTTTTGACATCTTTGCGATTTCCATTTTTTGTATTAGGATAAATAATAAGGATAAAGAACAATTTTTGATGACGCTACGCTGATATAATAATTATTATTGTAGGTAGTTAAGTATTATCTTAATAGGTAGAAACTGTAAAAAGAAGTAAAGGTGACAACAGTAACGAAACTTCTCTATGACTTAATCTTATGTTTAATATTACCATTAATGAGCATTTTATTAACAGTTTTTTTCTAATCGGCTATAATAATTTTATCAATGATGATAACGTTCTCAATTAAGTATACCCACCCGAATCATTAACCGCATAAAAAGGAACCACACAATTAGAATGCTGCAACCAATTCGATAGGTTTGTTTGTATTCAAATCCAAAAACAAAACGGTCCATTCGTGAGCAGCCGTTCACGGTAAACGCGTAGGGAAAAAATCCAATGGGATACATAAACATAGTGCGGGAGATTCGTGTCAACGGCCGCGGCATTGTGCCCCTGCCCCGCACCCCTCGCCTCCCTTAGCCGTCCACGCGACGGGGAAGCGATTTCAAGGGTGGCTTGGCGGGCTGCAATATTTTCTCCCGTTTATCGATAGAGTATCGAGACCTCTGAGACACATCAACGCCAGTATCTTTTATCACGTCCCGCTTTCATTAAGATGTTACGCGACGACTTTATTAAGTTGATTGCTTTGTACGTTTTTGAATGCATAATTAATGGACGTCCTAATTAATACCGGCCTTGAAAGGAGTGACGACTCCTCTGAATGTTTTGTTATTATGGATTTAACTTCGTTTTGCAGAATTGAAATGTTTAATGGAATTTGAATACAGGTCTACCTACCTACTGCATTTATTTTTGTAATTTGATCTTTATTATTTATTAATATCTTTAAAAAAAGCTGTCAGCTATGATATTTTAAAAGTGTACCTACTTACAATGATTAAATAAATATAATTGGACAGAACAAGAAAATTTTGCTTGGTGTAGGGATTTTTACGGTCCCACTGGCTAGCTACCTACTCTACGACCACCCCTCACATTAAAGTCTGGCGCCAAGTTGTTTACTGTTTTCGATCGTGTGCATGTGAGAGTCAGATACATATAGGGCGGTCCTTCCATAACTGTGCTAAATGGATTCGTGTGCTCTATCTTAGACCCTGTCTGGGCTTACCATCAGGTGAAACTAAGGTCAAACGCAACCAAGATAAAGAAAATAAAATAAGAATTGTAGAGTCTACTGTTTTAACATAATAACCGCAATTTTCATACCTTCACAACAAGAGTTACAATTTAAAACGGTTTAGATTTAGACAGATCTTTCTTTGAAAAATGTTACGCAAGTCAGATCACTATAAATCACGTAAACCCTGAATCACACGACTAGTTTTTTATTTCGAGCAGGGTTGCCATATCAAATTGACAAAATTACTGAATATTGCTTGATGAAGGGATTTGCTGAGGGTTGAGGGTTAACGGGTGAACACAATAAAACAGGCAGTAAATATTAAAAATATTCGGCAATTTTGTCACACGGAACACTGTTAAAAAACCGAACACCTGGCAACACTGATTATGAGCTTTATTGGTATCTACTGGTTTCATTATTAAGGGTTTAATTTTATCTTTTGCCGAAGATATTTGCCTTACAGCAAATTCGGCCATTGAAACAGATCCTTTCAGGCGTACCATAAATTGGACGTAAATGGAGCCATCAAAACGTAACGTAGGAAGATAGTAACTCTTAAAGTCTTAATATAAGTTTTATCTGGAATCGCGAATGTAGCGCGCCGCTCGTGACGTGAATCGAATAAGACATAACAACCCGCCCTTAGGGTGTCTCCACATCAAAGCGGAGACGAATTGAGAGGTACTGGGTAAATATCCACCAATGAGATAGCTTTATGTTTACATCTTTATTAGATTAGCGGCTTATTGGTTGATTGATATCGTTTGGCTTTGCTCCGAGCGTCTGCACTTTGGTGGAGAGGCCCCCTTAGCTCAGTCGGACTCTCGTCGGGATGTACTTATTGATCTTATAGTTGCGATACCGAGTCTATTAACTTATTGCGTATACTCGCTTCCTTCTTATTTTTACGACTTATCTCATAAAGGACAATCCTTGTTTCCTATCACTGGTGTACGCCAATGGAGTGTATTTTTGCTCGAACATGCAATTTCAATACAAACTAATTTCAAGGAATATTATCGTACATTCTAGATTCTCTTATGGCCAAAAACGAATCGTTTTGTTTACCAATGGTAGTAGTTTTTATTGCCAAACTGAGTATATAAATAAATTCATAAGTTAATTTTACCTGTAATAGCTTATCTACTAACGTAGGTATAGGAGGGTCTACTATGCAAAGGTCTTTGCTTTATTATTAGTAAAGATAGAAGAGTCCTAATTTTAACCAATAACGCTCGGTAAATTATAGGAATCCGCCATTAATGCTTAGGGATAATGTGGTGCTATTTTTATACTTACTGTCCATTTTCATCCCCCTAAGATACTTTTATCGCTAACCTCCCCATTGGAAGAGGGCTATTATAGTGTATCGAAAATTACTTTTGTTAGTATTGATTATTTTCAAATCCTGTAGTCTTACTTATCCCTTTTGATACCTCATTCATCAAAATGGATTATCTATTTGATAGAAATATATTAATGTTGAAAAAAACAACATTTACTTTCTGATGAGTTCGGTTATCTGTAATCTGTATTAGTTACTTAGGTACATCGCGCTCTTGTTGACTTTTGGAAATAAGACAACAAAGTATTTTTATTAAATTTATTTTTTACTTTTTAGTAACCAATCGAATAAAACTATAACATTAATTAATATTGTATTGTTATCAGAATTACACGTGTATGCATAATTTCAGCACGTTCGGGTAAAAGGAACAAACAGTAACTGGTTTACAATTTACTTGCATGGTATGATACAAACAAATATACCGAGTGAAGCTATAAGTTGTTAATAAATAAAGTTTTCAAAAACAAAGGTCTTGGTGCTTGTGAGGGCAAACTTGTGACTTAGGTAGGTACTAGACAGTCTTAGCATATACCTACTTATAGGAATCACTACCTCGTTGGTCTAGTGGTGGCAAGCGCGACTGCTGATCGTGAGATCCTGGATTCCATCCCCAGGTCGGCAAAGCGTTATTGGGTTTTCCGTGTGGAATTCCTCAGTAGTAGCCCGGAGTTGGGATTTTTACCCGGTTGAAGGCAACAGGCTCGCCCCCTATTACATGGGACTTAAACATAACGGCGACAAGAGGTTGTTACTATACACCTCTGCCCAGCCCTTCGGGGAAAATAGGCGTGATGTTATGTTAATGTTATGTATTGGAATGAGTAACTTATTGCAAGAACAGTCGGGTTACATAGTACCGAACTCCATGTATGTAGTTAATTTAGCACGGGGATTTACAGAATGTTCCAGTTGCAGGTTTAACCCATTAAAGGGTACTTGATTTGGGTAGGATAGCATTAGATGCTCTATCGGAAGAAGACCTAGACGGGTTCGCAGATTTATCGCCTAAGGGTTTTTGCTAGCTTCCTACTTTCTGTTAACTTAGATTGAACTTATTTTGAAACATTAATGAAATAAGTTTGAATATACATAAATTTTCAAACTGTTTTATACCGGTTTTCCAAATGCCCAAGTTTCGATGTTAAAATTTTTCAATGTTTTCAGGAAATGAGGGGGTATTGGTTTGCTCCTTCGACTCAGTTGTTGAGAAACGATGGAGTAACGAGGGGCTTTTACAGGGTGGTTTTTTAAGCGAGGTTTATATTTCCAACACATGGTAATATTGGCAACTTGTAATGAATAAAAATGGTTATAGTTATTATATTTTATGCCAGCGAAATATTTTTACGTAAAAAACGGCTGGGCTGCTTCGATTTAAAAAGGGGTGTGATTTGCGGGAATCCTTTCGTCAGCCGCAACCGCAGGCGTATCGTATCGTGTCGTTTGTACTTATTTTTGTGTTTACAAAATAGTGTGTTCAATAGTTTTTTTGTGATCACACGAATAATTACTTGGAATAAGAAAAAAAGTACTCGTTTTCGTACATTTTGCAGTTGTTAGTACTCAGGCGTTTTGCCAAATCGAACGAAATTTTTCTAAGCGGATGTTCTGAGATGTTAACCCCTGTTTCGTCCATTCAGCGGAAACTAGGAGGCACGTTATCGAGGGGCGGCCCGTGGTGATATATCGACGCATTCCTCAAGAAATATTGTCGAACGCACGCGATATAAGTAGCGTATCTTGTATGCGAATGTGGTGGTAGGGCGGACTTTTATATTCTGAAAGCCTTTGCGGAAACTCATCCGTATGTGAAATAATACCATAAAAGAACAGTAATAATCTGTAGAGCGATTATTTTTATCCCAGCGTTTGGTGTATGTACATCGTAAAGCAATTTAAAAAATAAAATAACAATATATTTTATTGTCTGGGTGTATAACAATACATAATAGAACGACAATAGAAACATTTTGATGTGTTTTGGTTTATATTTAATCTTTTAGGAAAATATTAAATTACAATCCCGTTAGCTTTTAGAATACGATGTTGTTGTGATACCTATTATAATCTTCTTACCGGTTTTGTAATAGCAAACTTCTTTATATTGAGTAATTTACTACTGCGAAATTGGTTTATACGACATCACGCTTCGTTAAGCTTGTCATAAAATACTATTTTAACAATAGGAACGATTTAATGCGACCGTTTCGCGTTCTAAAAATGAAATATAGTTCTGGTTCCGCATTGCAGTCCTTGCATGGGGTAGCAGCGCTGGTTGCTGCCACAGTGGGGAGGCGAGACATGGAAATAGTTTCACTGGAAACGACAGCGTGGTTGCTCCGTTTTAGGAGAAATATTCGTGCAAAAATCACTATGTTTATTCTGTATCTTATCATAATAACGCAGCAAAGTTTGTTCTAATTTGTATGTAATTACACGTAGACAAAGAATATAAGGAAACAAAGCCAGTGTAGCTTTAATTAAAGTTGGTTAAGTAGTTTTGGGGATTATCGTCATGTACAAACAAGCTCACGTCTTTATAAGTACATAGTTCGGGGAGACGGGCGGATACCGTCGATTTAGATGTGACGGTGCTATGGTTTACGAACTGATTGTTCTCGACAGTAAAATCAATAATAACGATTTTACTATTGGCGGTCGCGACCCTCGTTTTGTTATCGGAAGCTTGCGCTCGGGGCAGGTTGTATTGTTAGGGGAATAGGGTCTCCAAATGGTCCTGTCACCTCAACAATATCCAACTGAATCAGAACGTTTGAGACCCGTTGTGCACGTTTTATGTCGACAAGTACCCTATAGAAATCAATCCAAAGCCAAACGGTATTGTTTACGGCATCCATGTTATTTTTATTAGGCTTACCTCCTAACTGAATGTTATTCGTCCTCTTATGCTTAATAAGAGGACGAATAACATTCAGTTATTAAAATTGTGTCAACAATCTGGGCTTTTAATTTTCGAATTACCATGTTGTAGCAATATCCTAAATAATTCGCAGTGGTTTTTAACAAGATGACAAATTTGCAGTTCATACACAACAAATACAACGTGGATACTCCATATATTTATTATTTTTATTATTAAACGGTTTTGAATAGCTTCACTTCGTATATTTGTTTGTTTAATTCAAATCTTGCGACAGATTTTTCAAATACCTCTGCTTAACCGATTCTCCTGAAACTTCGCACACAAATTCAATTCCTATGACGATATAACATTACTTATAATAATTTCAACTTTTAATCCTCAAATCCTGATCCTGCAGGGGTACTGCAAGATAATACCGTTTAACTTTGGGGGTTTTTAAGGGATTATTTGTCACTTAAGTACCTACGTCAAAAGTGATTTTGTAATAGATAGGTTGAAGGAAGTATTATGTTTCTCGTAAAAAGCACATCAAGTCGGATCTGGATATAAGTTAAATTAAATGTGTACGTACCCCAATAAAACCTTTATACACAACCTCTGAAGGTTTAAATTATCTTACACTATTGTCTGTTGTCGTAACAGCTTCTTGTTATTTTACTTATTTAGGACAACTTTGCAGTTACCAGCGGCGAGTTGAAATTTGTTAGCGGTTTACAAGTACCTAGCGGAGTTTTGATTGGCGACCATTGTTATCTCGCTAATTCAGTTTATCCGTGTTGCCATTCGGTGAGCGTTTTAGCAGATCTTAAGCAATCAATATTAATTATTATGGTAATAGTGTAACCATAGGGTAAGGAATAATTTGTAATATAGCATTTAAATGGGCACGATACGATCGCTATAGAAGGCTTTTTTTGAATGAGACTTTGCAAAATTCTGTCGGTTATCATCACTGTTTCATTTACATACTTGAAAATAATGTAGCTTGGTCACAATATATATATAAGTATACTTTTTTTTAATTTGAAATGGGTTTGCTCTAGACTCTAGTCTAGGTTAGAGGAGACAGAGACAAAGTCTACGATGGAGTGAGCTTACCCAGAAGAAGCCTATTAACTCTAACTTTGAAGAGATTCAGGTTGAATGCGTTCGGGAACACAGACGCAGGTAGTGAGTTCCACTCTTTTGCAGTACGCATTATGAAGGATGTTTGGAAGCGCTTAGTGCGAATTGGTGGAATGGCAACTAAGTATGGATGGTAACTTGCAGTGCGCCTAGATGTCCGATGGTAGAAGGGGGCCGGTGGGATCAGGTTGTAGAGTTCTTGAGTACACTCTCCGAAGTACAGTCTATAGAAGACCGACAAGCAGGCAACCTTGCGGCGATGAGCCAAGCTGTGAAGCTTGGCATCCATCAGTTTTTCGTCGCCAATGAGCTTCTTAGCTCTGCGGTCCACTGAGTCAAGCGCGGCAAGTTAATATTTTGCTGAGCCATCCCAAAGGTGGCTGCAATACTCCATGCAGGATCGGACTTGCGCTTTATAAAGAGTCACAAGCTGTCCAGGCGTAAAGTATCGCTTCACTCTATTTAGGATGTCCAGTTTTTTGGCCGCAGTTTGGGCTTTGTCCTCAATGGTGGCGCCGAAGTTGAGATTGGATGTCAACTCCAGGCCTAGGAGCTCGAGCCTATCGGTTACCGGAACAGATGTACCTCGAAAAGTAGGAGTTTGATTGAAACGACTCCTTTTTGCGGAGAAAAGACACGCCCGTGTTTTGGTGGCGTTAAAAGAGACCAGATTGTCATCACCCCATTGGGAGACAAGGCTTAAAGTCAAATCTGTCCGCTCTACCATAGCCTCTCTCAATTGATGAACTTCATCCCCGCTGGTTTTAGCGTTGGACAAGTATCTCTCTAAAACAGTACTGTCATCTGCGTACCCAACAATACAAGATTGAAGTAGGTCATTGATGTGCAGCAGGAAAAGAGTTGCAGAGAGAATACTTACTTACTTACTTTACTTTCTTACTTACTTACTTATTACCTATACTTAGTAGTAATATTGTTGATTATTTTTCTGTGAAATTGTGTATACAAGTTCATTTTTGCTTCAATAGCTTTTAATATTCGTCAAAATTGATAACAAAGCGATGTAATTATGAAAAATATGTAATTTTTTTGTTGCATAATTGGCTTTATTTTATGAAATTGTACATAACATGTAAAGTGACCGCATAATAAATGTTCAGCTATAATACTTTGGAACTGGGTTCATTCGCAATAAAATTTGGTGGCCGTGATAAGAGCTATAGTAAACTTAATGCGATACTTTGTGGCTCAGTCCCTGGGGAATCTAGCTGCAATTTGTATTTTATACAATTCGCATGAAATACTTATGTCTTAAAAGATAATTTGATATTCTTTTGTGCGAAAAGCACCTAACATTTAAGATGGTCGTAAAGAGAAATGCACGAGCTTTCTTTATATATGTTATGGTGAAAATTCTATCACATTTTTTATAACATCCTTTTACGGCTCTTTCATAACAATATTTTAACATCGTAATAGTAGATATTAAGTTGAACGGTTCGTCCGTCCGTTTACGCGGCAGGCACTCGGATTGATTTTGACTTACTTCAGCCGTTTTTCAAAACACGGTACATTTATAACTTCTGTTTAACAGTAACTTTGTACGCGTGTCTGTTGAAACACTTACATAAGTAAACCTTTGTTTATATTTTCGTTCCGTTGAAACGAGGTTTATTACCTCCGCTTTGTCCTCGGCTGTGCTTTGCGCCCATGTAAAATCCTTTCCAAGTAAATTGCCTCCATCTCACCGGCAAAGTGGGTGAAAATGCACCTTTATTTTGCCGTCCTCATTTTTCGCTGTTATTAAACAAATTATCTTGATAACGTCTTATAATATTAAGGCCATGATGTTCTAAAGACTAAAAATGTTTCTAGCTATTTCGTTGGTAGATTGTTGCGTATTCATGGTAATATTTTAAAGTGGTGTGAGTTGGTACCTGAAAAGGTACGGTATATGAAAATGGGGAGTGATTTTGTAGTGTAAGAGAGGTTGGAACGGTATCCCTCGGCGTCAGTGCACGCATTCTTTAAAAACACCCTTTTGAGACGTCTCGTCTGTGAGGGATGGGAACTCGACATAAGTACCGTGATGTATGAAACTTGTGTAAAATACACATTTATTTAGGGACGTCTGTTTGTGTTTTATCTTTTGTGTATTTGTAGAGTTTTCAAATATGCTCACAAAGCAAAATAAATTCGTTTCAGTTTCTTAATTTTGTGATTTTCGTAATGAATGGTGTTATACTTAGTTTGCACCAAAACGATATCTAAACTTTATTGGGCGAAGTAATAACTATAATGAAGACGTTAGTGGTTTGAAATGGGTAAAAAGTTGTTTCTAGTGCAAATACATCGTAGCAAGCTGCTCCAAACTCGTGCTATGATAGGTACAGCGGCAAGTTGGTGCAATATAAGAAAGTTTCCTCACAAGTAAAGCTAGCGCGCGTGCTCTGGGGCCATCTGATGAGTTTACTAAGTTTCTCCTTGGTCGTGTGTTTTGTTCCCAGTTGCGGGCGTGTTCCGAACGCTAAATGGTACGTGTGACGGCGCGCAGACGGCTGCCGATTTATGACACCGCCAGTAAATTAGTAGCTCATGCTAAAATGTACTATTACTCCATTGATAAGAAAATACTAGAGGCGTCTCAATGACCACTGAAAATAAAAATAAAGGAAAAGAGAGTCAACTTGTCGTGTAGTTGGCACTATTACCATTCATTTATTTAATGTCGGAATTATTTACTTATTCTAGATTCTATTTCAAACACTAACACAAAACTGGAATTAAACTTTTAAGTTATGTATGCCCAAAGTTAATTGAAACTTTGCGTAAATTTATCTGTCTGCGCTGAACGGGCAGAGACAAAGGGTTCTGACTGTTCTGACATAGTGTTCCGCCTGGAAACAGTTAGCGGAAAGATACCGTCTACGAATGAAAAATATTATCTAATGCCGGAGTCAGTGTATAAAGAAAATTGTGTAAAAGAATATAAAATGTCTGAAAGTCACTGCGATTTTACCTTTGAAAATATTATTTGCATGTTATATGATAATAAAATTCTTTTGTTCGTACGCAGCTATATAAATAATTATGGTAAAAGAATTATGTAGTTTCTTGTGTTAGTAATGAACGTTGTTGGACTCAGTTTTATTTTAGTGAAATAAGTACTGTAAGACGCTGAGACTTTGCCTGGATTTCGAGGTTTTTTGTGAACAATTTTTAACGTTTTTATTGTTGATGAGTTATTGAAAGTCATACCCCAAAGGAATCAAACCATCTTAATCATAATCTATAGATAAATGTAGTGATGTGCAAAAAATATCATAAAACAGTAACCAACAGTTTTGACGGGCTGATTTAAAAAAAATGTTTGAATATAGGGACAATGTCTTTTGGATTATACCATTAATGGTAAATTTTTGAGGTTCTTCATGATTAAATATGTATTTTAATGGAAATACAGTAGACGTTTCTATTAAATAATTAAAATTTTGTTTGTGGTAAACATAGTCTGTCTTTATGCATTCAGTTGCTAATAATGTATTAAAAAAAATGTTTGCTTGAACACCATTGAGAAATTGATCCGAAATAAATAAAGTTTACGTATAGTTTCCTGACACCTTTATTGCGTGTAAAACATAAAAAAAATATTCTCTGTAGACATCATACCATATATTCTGATCGATAACAGGGATTCTGTGAATTCATTTTAATAAAGTTTTATTACACTGCAAAAAACAGATTAGCGGTACAGAAAAAAAATACTGGATGATTTTGTTTTTACCACTCGTTCCGGAAAATCTGCAACATTTTGCAACAGCACATATTCTCAATATAAAATAATAAAACGTTAATACTTTCATCCCTTATCATATAAACGTTCGTATATAAATTAGATTTCGAAGAAAAACTGAAGTATGCTCCGTGGGAGCGGATCCGAGGGCGCGGAGACGAAATTATTGATTTCAGCGTAGCGCGAGCGGGGGCAAACTTTTGCATTCGCTTCCCTTGCTAGACAAATTGCTTATCTTTCACTATTATTTACGCTCTTATAATTCCTTCTTATACCCATATCCTTGAATTAAATTGTAAATTACTTGGATTATATTAACTGTAGAATACATTACCGTTTTTCGATTTTTAACATTGATGCCAGGTATGTTCTATCTACATAGACAATTAATACGACTGCTGCTGAAAAGAAAGAACTGCCCATAGGCTAATAAAATTAACAACGAACAATTTTAAAGGGTTATACCATAATCGCCTTGTTAGACAAGCAGGTTGGTGATCACAGCATGATTACATTATCCCGCAGGTAAACACCGCTGCCCAACCTCCTAACGTAATCCCTCTTATGGCTGGAGGCCGCACGGCACAAAATAATTAATGTACATGTAATAATTATTCTGTAATGTATCAGGATTAAGGGATTGTTCAAGTATACAACGGGTTATTAGTTCATCCTCCGTGCGTAACATAACATCATTATTTTCTTTGGTGGACGCGCACCTGTTACCTTGTTTTCCAGTCTTGTTCGAGCGCTTTTTTCTTCTTAAATAATGGTAAAACCTTTATTTTTACTTATCATTTAATCTCATAATGTCTTGAGAACAGTTTAAGTTACTCGCTAACCCGTTGCACTTTTCTTTTGCAAGGCTGGTTTAACTATTATGTTTAAAAGTTTAAGGACACATTAGGTACATTTTTCATGAGTAACTTAAGCTAAAGTGGACAGTGCAAGTACCGGTTGTAACGGGGTGTATTGCGAGCTTCTTGCTAATGACTTGAATGGCTTCATTAACAGAGTTAGGTACTTCGATACGTGCCTGCAAATGCTAATTAGTTTAGCTAGCCGTAGGATCTCGCGCAAACCTTGTTTTTTCCTCGTAAACGTTCTATTCGGTTTCTAACGAGATTTTCTTCCCGCAAAAGGTCAAAGTTTAGTATCGGAATGAGCGCATTGTCCGTACATACACATGTGCAGTGTAGTGTACCGACTGACGTCCAGCTAGGGTAGGGCGTGTTAAAAATAGAGTGGACCGGACATTGAACCGGTGGCCCCGGACATCGCAGTAATGAAAGTGTCCCATCGTGTTCGGCACGAGTTTTCGCGAGTGAACCAATTTCCCGCAGCTCGAAATAATTCACGAATTCTGCTATCCTAGCTATTTACCAATAGTGTATAGGTTTCCAATTTTTGTTTTTCTCATCACGTGGTTTTATATGAAGTCTCTTTTTTATTCATGTTTAGGATAAAGTTATGACAGTTGAAGACGATACCAAATTAATCCATAATAATGTAATTATGATATTTTTTTACAATAATGACGCCTGTTACTTTCTTTAGTTCCTGTAGAGGCGAAAATATTATGTTAAGTTTGTTAGTAGGCGTGGTAATTTATATTAGATGAATATTATTTATTATTAAAGTTATCTTTATTAAAGTCTGACAACCGGTCTAACCTTAGGATATCGGCATTGTCCAGTAACTGAGTTGCGGAGGTCTGATGGCAGTCGCTCCGTGTAAAATACTGGTATTAAGCCGCATCTGGTTAGACTGGAAGCTGACCTCAACATAGTTGAAAAAGGCTAGGCAGAAAATTAAAGTTATCTATTATAGATTAAATACAACGTACCGCCATTATTACTGTTCTTAATTATGTGTATTCCTTCTGTTTTGTTTTAGTGCACAATAAAGTATATCTATATATCTATGTAAGTACGTACTAGCCACAGGCAACGTACTGACCACATCAGAAATGTCAACAAAACGGAAATCACCTTACCTTTATTCATAGCACAATAATTTAAAGCCATTAAGTCTGAAGTAGCGGAGAAACTTCCCAGAAGACCGTTATTACAGGCATATCGTACTGGCTGGATAATAAACGGCTACTGGTATTAGTAGACCGGTCTGTATCATTAGTCGTGCGCCGTAGGCACGTGCTGTCATGTCACGCCAGCCGTGTCGACGTCTCTCTACACCTTGCGATCCGATCTATCGGATGGAATCAGATGTAAATCGTAATGTGTCTAGTATCCACAGAGCGCAAGAGTCTGAGTTTTAGTTGAGCACTTCGTTGACCCTAAAAAGTTAATAGATTGGAATTTTCATATTTGCAATGACTGCCTTGTTAGTCTAGTCGTTAGCAAGCGCGACTGCTGAGCATTGGTCCTGGGTTGGATCTCCAGGTCGGGCTAAGTGTTATTGTCTTTTTCCATTAGGGATTTCTCAGTAGCAGCCCGGAGTCTGGATTTGTGCCTGGTTAATGGCAATAGGCTAGCCCCCTATTGCATGGGACTTAAACATAACTGGCGAAACGAGGGTGTACTAAAAAGAAAACACCTCATCTCACCTCTTCGGAGAATACAAGGCGTGATGTTTGTTACGTCATATTTGCAATACAATTTAAACTATATATCAACATAGGTCTGGGCTTGCAATTACTGCCAGATTATATCACACGAATTATAAAATCCAACTAAACTATTCGATGATCGAAATATCTGCACCGTGCGCACTACCTTACTCTACAAAGGTATAAGTGTCAATTCACACTACACTGCTGATATTGCTCCCTCTCGATACACTCTTGCTCTGATACAATTGTAACTGAAATATTGAATTGCATCGGTCGCTATCGATACTGTGAAACTGTGAATGTTTCTCTTTCATTGTCTCTAGTGAGAACCTATCGATATCGACGTAGTAGTGTGAATGAAGCTTTGTCACACTATTCACCACAAAGTTTGTGAACACTAAGTGGTAGCAAATGGAAAGCGTTAGTTAGCTCGCATACTACCGTAATTTTAACCTTATTACGTAATATTACCTAGATGATGTTCGCGGTTTCGCTCCTGCGTAATAATATTTTAGGGAAAATTTTAGGATAAATTAATTCACGTTATCTTATGTGGTAAAATGTCACGGATCACGGAACTGCTCTAGCGAATCGGTGACTATGATTAATTAATTAATGTTTGGCGTAACTATGTTTATAGGAAGTTAAGTTTCTAACCGAAGCGAATAACACTTTGAAATTGGAACAGTGTAATGTCGCTTGGGTTCAAATTATATTGTTGAAGTACGACAGACTAATAGTGACACATCATAACCATTAAAGCAAACGGGGTAAATGAATCAGTATCCATACGCTAAGTTGTCGGTGTATTTATATTCGGTGTACTCATTACTCAGCTACATAGGTTTTTACGATAGCTCATCTCGAACTAATGTGCTCTTTGTTACATCAGAACACAATGTGTAGCACTTCTGTAAATATTTTCTACAGAACCTTTTTGTTTGATGTGACGTGCGTGGGCCTGGCCATTGTCCGGAATCGCTGTTTTGTGCCCTTTCACATAATGGCGTGTGGTTCAGTCGTAATCGTAACTGACGTTTCATAATTTTTTCCGCTATCACACCGTTTGTTTATTTGAAATACTCGCCTGTCACAATACCTGGGAAGATAGGGCGACGACGGTGACGTAGTACTTACGTAACAAATGTATCAAACGAAATGAATTCAGCGAAGTAAGTTCTCTCCGTTCGCAGTCGTTATTACAAAGCTTTCTGCGATGCGATGGTATCCGACGACATCCCTTGTAAATCAATATAATAAGATCTGCATTACGATACCCTTGGCGCGCTCTCACAATGTTACACTGTAGTGAAAAACATTACTTTTTGTGGTCTCTCTAGTTCGTTCCCCTCACTGAAAGTGAATCAGACTGGTTACATTTTAGTTACATTTAGGAATATAGAAACAAAGTTAAACCAGAATATCGAAGTTTATCTATGACTAAAGCGATGCAGCTCCCTCGTGATTCCGCGTTAGGATTGTATTTAGATTCGACTTCGTGTTCATATCGACGTGTCAATTACGTGTCGTTTAGCGGATAAATACTCTCTCTGCTCGATCTTACCTTATTGGGATGTGTATTGTGTACTGAGTTACTGCTCCCTCCGCCGAACTCCGCTTTATTTTCGCAAAATTAGGTGCTGCGGACCTCTCGACTCGCTCGTAGCCTTTGGCAACAATCTCGGCCATTTTCTCGTTTATTCTCAATAAGGCTTTAATTTGAGCGAGGGTTTGAACGAAGATTCCATGAAGATTTATTCAGCTTGTATTATGAATTCGGAGTTTTTATTAAATTAAGATACTAAACAAAGAACAAAATCTGAAACTATGTTTGTCGACAGCAAATGTAGGTGTTGAACAAAACAAATAAAGGATTTGCTCGTTAAAGTTTAGATTATGTTGGTGAGCACGGTAAGCACAGTGAGCTAAGCTTTATTGCCTTGATGCGATGTGGGTTTCCCTCCCGGAACATCACCTGAAATGAAACGGTGCCACCCATTTTCATTTTATCTTTGAATTGAAAGCTATTCAATTCCGCACCAATGATTGCTTATTTTATTGCGAATCTCTTGAAGACTACGGATATTAAAATATGTGAGTGCAATTGAAAGTAATATGTGAAAGAGGTTCATAAAATAATGTGTTTACATAACAAACATGAAACATAATCAGTTCGTTCCCGTCCCACTGCAGGGCACGGGTCTCTTCTCGGAATGAGTAGGGTTTTGGCCTTTTATGTGTTTACACCACTGCTTTTTTTTCATTTCCAATAAGGCAGATCTACGTAGTTAATTCCATACTTCACAGCAGCTCGTTAATGTTTATATTCAGCCCCTACATTTTGCAGTTACTGGTTGCTAAATATAGGCCTCCCTCGCAGATTGTTAGATATTATTAGTATTCTAATGGTTATAAAGGGCTTTTGCCTTAATCACCGTACTTTCCAAATAGATTGGTGAATTTAGGTTGATGTTCTTGATTCTTAGGCGGTTTTTTTACAGCTCGTTACGTGTCACGACAACATGTATGACATTCCAAACGCCATATTTCTATGAACCGTTTACTCCCGAAACAACACGAGATATACTAGTATCGTAGTAAAAAGTTCATAGGAATATAATGGCGATCGGAGTCGTCACTGCATTTTGTCGTGTCGTGTGGTGTGCTGTGAAAAATACCCAAATATAACCGATAATAAACCGATTAATAACCGATCTGAATCTAAAATCTCTGGGTTGATGTAGGTTTTTGACAGAAATTCAATAGAACATACTTAACAAACATCACGCCTATATTCCTCGAAGGTTTAGGCAGAGGTGTATAGTATAACCCTCATTTCGTCGTTATGTTTAAGCCCCATGTAATAGGGGGCGAGCCTATTGCCATTATCCGGGCACAAATCCAAACTCTGGGCTGGTACTGAGGAATTCCACACGGAAAAACGCAATAACACTGTCCGACCTGGGGATCGAACCCAGAACCTCACGAATAGAAATAATGTCAAAAACCTACACCAATCCAGGGATTTTGGATTGAGATCAGTTATAAATATCGGCCGATAATCAGTTTATACATCGTCAATAGAAAGGCATAGGATAAGGGTCGATATTACCAACATCGGGTAACTTTTATCTGAGGAATAATTTGATGGTTTGACAGCTTTTGTATAGAAATTCTGTCAAAAAGTCTAACATATTCCTCAGATAAACGCTATCTAGAGGCCATTCAAGTATTACGTAAGCAGAATTTTAGTAATTTTTGACTCACCCCTCCCCCTGGTCAGCAAAAGTAAGTAAAGCTTTTACTCCCCCCCCCCTATGCTTACGTAAACATTGGTATATTTTTTTTTAAACTGATCAGGTTTCTTTATTGTTGTTCATGAGCAGCAGTTTTTAAGTCTAGAAAAATAAGTAAATAAATAAAAATTGCTGACGTAATCATCATCTAGACACCCCCGTCCCCCATGTCATCAAAAATAAGCTGAGCAAAGACCCCCTCCCCCCCCCCCTCCCCCCTTCATGCTTACTTAATACTTGAATGGCCCCATAACATTGGTAAAATTGGGCTAAAGTCGATATGTAGATAATAACAATCATGAACATGATTCTTAACACCTAGGAGCGTAAACCTAGGAGCCAAAGCTTCGTTTAAAAGTAAACGAGACGTCTATATAGATTAAATTACACTTATAAGGTGACCGACCCTTTATGACTTTCGCGGTCAAATAAACACAGCTGACAGCTGAAATAAAATTCTTCTAAGTCTTAATATAAATCAAGATCAAGGCTAAAAACGATTCTTAAAACCGCATTATATCAACTACTTGAGGAGTTGAGAGTGATTCATAAATATTTATGCCCATACTTAATTACGAAGATTGATTACTGATTTTGTTGTTTATATATTTCAATTAAAGTAGTAGCGAAGCACTCAGCCGTGATTATTAAAACTAGATGACTTTCAGGACGTAGCGATAATTACTGTAGGTAAGCGCACGCATTTTTCGTCTAACTCTACCACGAATAATAATATCGTAATTTTTTAAAGCAATCGAGGCTCGTAACGTAGGTAATGAAGCCCTACAAAGCAGTTTTAATTGCCCCTTATAGTAAGGCCCGTATTCCACACTGGTGCCCTCAAATGACCCAACAAATTGACCGGCTCACGCGATGCTTTACTTATTATAAGCATTTCCAATAATGACTGTACAAATTAGAATTTTTTAGTCGTAAGTCAATAGAAAAGTTGTCACAACATTTTATCGAGCCGAAAGATGCTAACATGTACATAGAGAAAATCAAATGAAATGACATAAAGCCAGTGACTTCTGAAATTCAGTTTTACGTAGATTTGCGTGTTTTCCGAGTCATTTCAGTCAGATTTAGTCAATCTGACTAAAATAACTCAACACGCACTGCTGTCTTTGTTTTTTATGCGATATTCAAAGTTGCGTTATGTAATTGGCCTTTATTTACTCATTCTGTTAATAATACATACATACATACACAAATATATACATAAACTCACGCCTTTTCTCCATTGGAGGCAGAAACTATAGAAAGCCACATACTACGATCCTTACATACTCCTTTCGCTTCGTCATACACTCACGCCGGTTGAGAGTACTACGCACCTGTCCTTTATGAAGAACATCACCAATAACATCGATGTATGTCCTACCTAATATTTAAAAGACGTATACCTTTGTCTCCCAAGAGGTAACTACTCTAGAATTATGCGAACCATCATAATTATCGAGTCGTTCTATCTTTCCGATCTACTCATTCACTCACACATTGGCGATAGGCTAAACATTAATTAGTAGCGCTGTCGACAGTGCCAATTTTAGCGACGATTCCGTTCCATCGCTCCAGTATAGCATGTGCCACATTCATAATTGTGGGTAAAACGACCACTAGTTCGTACAATGTTTTAGTTCAGTGACCGTGCAATGTGCAATTTAACAGCGGTTGCGACACACACCATAATTTTTAACCTATTAAAACAATTGCAGTTTTGTAGCATCAGTTAAAAATATCTACATCTGCTAGGAATTTATTTATTTTGTCGTTGATATTTGATATTCTCTTTTTGTCATCTTGTCTTGCAGAAAATATACCTTTTACACCTTGCATTTTATCCGTCCGGAAAGTTATAGTGTAAGGGTCCGCCTTTACCAGGATATTACAGTAGAGCCGGTTATGAGGACCGGCTGCTGACACACATAATAAAAGGCGAATATCCTTGAATATTCATCAGTCAGAGAGGACGTTGAATGCAATATGCTGTCTTGCCTCTTTGTCATGTGAAATTTTGAGAGAATATGAATGTTAGAAAGGAAGGCGAAATTCTAAATAGCGACCCAGCATTATTTTGGTTCTCTGTTATAAATGATGAATACTTTAAGGGTTGACAAATTGACGGAGGGTCGTTACATTCTCGTGAAACAAAACAAAACCGTGTCACCTCTATATTAGTTAAATGAGATGTGAACGCAATTATGACATATGACACAACTATGCGTGTTAGCCGGATATGGTTATAAATAATTTTATCGGTTTCAAAGTGGGAAAATGCCGACCGGCATACCTATGGTGATTTCAGAACGATTGTATAATTTAAATTTTTCGTCTAATAACAAGTTTACATTTTTTTTCTGCCATCCACTTTTAATATGACAGCGTTAAAATAACAATAACGGTCAATAAAAATGTTTTTTGACCGCATTTTATGACCCCATTATTTTCTGAGTCGCAGATAAATAAAAAAGTATTATCAACGTTTGTTTTGTCGAGTCCCATCGTCGTAAAAGGCGACTAAAGACGATGTCACGCACGAGGGTGATAAGCAGCATCCTCTGTTCTACAATTACCAAATCATTTACGAAGGGTGATGATTATGTTTGTTCACGACGAGGGATTAGCGGCCTTTTCGTTGATCATTTTTAGTACTTTAGTACACTTTTACCGGTGTACTGAAGATGATATTATGATAATCATCGAGAGATTTAATATCAACTCTTTCTATATTTAGACTTTTAATTTAAAGTATTTCTGTTTTATATTATAGTCCTAGAAAATTACGCAGGTAACGAACGAGCCGTCCGTAGCTATGTTGACACGAAGACGCTACTGATTTGAATTATGCTAACGTATCGACTTATTACGCAAATGTAGGGAAATGTTTATACAGTCCCTTTGAAAACAGAAAAATTCCAACGAAACTTTACTTTAATCAAAATGTCTATTTCTTTCTAAATACCCTATTAAGAAAGAGATAGACCACCAAATCAAATATTCAAGGACACATGTTTCGACTTTCTTTTGGTGTTCGTAGTGTGGTTATAATTTTTACCTATACCTTCATGACTTTAAATAATTAATAACGTTTTTAATTTTCTTCTTTCAGGTAAACAACAATTTCATCTCTTCAATTGGTAATGGAAACTATAACAGGTAGAGAGATCGCCACTTCCACAAAAAAAAAAGTATTTTTTATTTAAAACTGATTTCAAATGCATTGCTTTTCTGATATGAAAAATGGATGTGACGTGTTCTGTATATGACAATACCTTCATAGGGAAATACAGGTGATAATATTTTATACTATCAATGTGATATTATAAATAGGTATTTCTAAAAATACATTATAAAGTATAAGTATACGTCATGCGACGCTGAACTAGTTTCTGAAAATGTTAAGCAGAATTTCAGGACATATTGAATAATGTGCATTTAATGCTTCTCATTTTTGAAACATGATGTTTTGTTGGGAAGTTGCGGTGCTCGTAACAATTTCGAGTTAATTTACCTTAATGTGAAACTGTTGAAATATGAAACAATGGGTGTCCATTAAGTCATTATATGAATTATTGTAATATCCATCTTATCAGCAGTGATAAATCGCCGCATAAAATAATGTTGTGACGGAAAGCATTATAAGGGGACTTATACGCTTAAAATCTCATGTTTAACAATTGGGACCATTCCTTCTGTTCCTGTTAGCCTGCTAGATTTCTCTGATGGGTAAGGCCTCTCAACATCGAATTCATGTTTTGAGGTGAGCTAGGTTGACCCAAAGCTCTCCTAATTTGTGCTATGAGACTTGCTAACTAAACAATAATGATTTTACTTCCAAGGTGGCGTGCTCAGTAAATGAACACTTTCTATCTTTTTAAAACGTAGGTTTCAGCTGCTTATAGTCCCGTTAATATTCACTGAACGAAGAATTACTAAATAGGTTTTGGCTAGCAATTAAAACTACAAAGTTTAATTTATCATCTGTTAATCCTTACATTTATAATGCAAAACCGCCAAACGTAGCTTTAAGAAATGTTTCGGCACTAATTGAAACTCGGCTTAACTGTTACAGATTATGAGCTAGATTTTATGTCTGTTAAAATGCTTCTTGTTGAAATTTGATCTTAATTTTCATTAAAAGATTTAGGATTTATTGCCATAACAATTTGACGAGCGGTCGCGTCTTTTCTGCTTCGGTGCTTCGAAAGCTTTTTAACAAAAGCTGGTTAAAGCTTTGCGCATTCGTAGTTTAAACTGAAAATGTTATTTTCTTGCTTATTTTAAAATATGTTTTCATGATAGGATATTTTCGCGCTACGACAATCTTATTTGTGTTTGCTAGTTATCTGTTTCGTGTGGATGTTTAATTTATCTTTTCTATAATCATCTTTTACATAAAATATGTCACGTCCAATGGTGTTATGCTTTTCACTACTTACGTTCACATAGCAAAATTAACTTTTGTCTTAAATAACATAACATTACGCCTGCATTCCCCGAAGGGTTGGACAGAGGTGTATAATAGCTCCCTCATTTCGCCGCTATGTTTAAGTCCCATGAAATAGGGGGCGAGCCTATTGCCATCAACCGGGCAGTAATCCAAACTCCGGGCTGCTACTGAGGAATTCCACACGAAAAAACCCAATAGCACTTTGTTCAACCTGGGGATCGCACCCAGGACCTCACGGTCAGCAGTCGCGTTTGCCACCACTAGACCAACGAGGCGTCTTGAATAGTCAGATGTTATTCAAGTTACCATTCATTTATATTTACGATCGCCAACATTGTATAGTGAATCAATGAAAAGATATACTCGTACTCGTAGGTTGCTTCAATGATCTAATACTTGTGGCTTGTTTCACTCAATTGTCTAGTGAGTATCGTACACTCAATTGACTCGAGTATTGTCTCTCTTTAGTATTGAAGCTTTAAACTCAATAGAGGCGTGGCTCTAAGTGGTATAAATGCGTCTTGCGTTATTCGAGAATAATACGTTCGTTTTGTTCTGCCTAGCTTTTTCCCAATTGTGTTGGGGTCAGCTTCCAGTCTAACTAGATGCGGCTGAATACCAGTATTTTACACGGAGCGACTGCCATCAGACTTCCGCAGCCCAGTTACTGGGCAATGCCTGTATCTTAATTAGACCAGTTGTCAGACTTTCGGGCTTCGGACTACCCGTAATGATTGTCATAGGAATTCGTATGACACCCGGAACCGACGGTTTAACGTGCTCTCCGATGCACGGCGGGGTCTCGCTCGATGTGTAAGGAATGGTCACCCATCCACGAATTGACCGTGGCAACCTCGCAAATTGTATGATCCGCGCGGTCGTTAATAATCCCCTTCGAATAATACTGTGACAATACGAACATATAACTTATCTCTACCTGCATAAGTTCCAATTGACTATTGGTAACAATGCACTGATTAATTGTTTCTACAAGCAATATATCAAGACTGCCTTGTTGGTTTAGTAGTCGCAAGTGCAACTGTTGAGCATGGGGTCCTGGGTTCGATCCCCAGGTCGGGCAAAGTGTTATTGGGTTTTTCCATTAGGAATTTCTCAGTAGCAGCCCGCCGTCTGGATTTGTGCCCGGTTAATGGCAATAGGCTCGTCCCCTATTGCATGGGACTTAAACATAACTGGCGAAACGAGGGTGTACTAAAAACACCTTTGCCGAACCCTTTGGGGAATACAGGGCGTGATGTTATGTTATTATATCAAGTCGTGATATTTATGTAGAGACACAATTTGTATTGATACATTGTACAATATGTTAATTATAATTCATATTACAATATTTAATCCCAATACATTAATTAATCCAGGTTTACGCTGCGCCGACACGTATATTATTGGTGGCGTAAAAGCACGTAAAAGCTGTTTTCTCCGAAAGAGGAAATATATCCATTTAACAAAAGTTCAGTCTCAGATGAGCGTCATATAATTAACGAGTCTCTGTAGACAATGAAGTAGTAATGCACGTAGATCAAGGTTGTCATTACTACGTAGCACTCGCACCTCGTTCAACTGATTAAAGTTTCAGCGGTTCATTGTCTGGCCGTGCAGCGTTGCGCTCATATTGAGCGCTTTACAAGTAATACCCACTTTGCATGCGCATTCCTGCTCAAACTGAACAAATTTTGTTTGTAGAGCGCACACTGATTCGACTGGTTTGATAGAAGTGTACTTAGTATATTAAATCGATCTAAACTTTCGCCATGAACCTTGCATTAAAGTCAGTACGATCGTTACGGACGACCGTACCGTGTGTTTTAAAAATTATTTGCTTGATTGGTCGTTATGGAAACCTGGCACATATTGGTTAATGAAGTGTGAGGTCTGCTTTCGTTCTGAAACTTAATTTACGTTTTAATAACAGTTGCGGATTGTTATTATAACAGAAGTTAGCCGTTGCAAAGTAGTATAGACTGTAAGTTGAGTTGTAACCGAGTAGTGCATGATCACGAGGAAAATACGCCGGCGTAGTGTACGCATGCGCCGTGCGTGGTTCGCGGGCGCTGGGGTTGGGGTCCACCCCGCCTGCCACCTGCTCGCCTACTCCTGCCTCACACCTGCACGCCGTGTTAAAACCTGCTATATTTCACGGTTTCCGACGAGTGTCATTTATGCCTCTGTTCTCTCAACAATCAAGGAATGAAAATTGAATGTTCGATATTATTTCAGCCGTGACTAACCAGGATTGCAATTGAAAGCTTTATAGACTCTTTCGATTGTCTTGAAGTTCTGAATTGTAACGTTTTCGCAGTTTAAGCAAATTGCTTCCAAGTTGACAAAACTGTCTTTTGAAAAGCGGTTTTTATCTTGGCATAGACTGTTATTATCTGCAATTGGCAAGTCGCCAAGACTTTGGGGTAAGAGGGTGGGGTCAACGGAGTTTGATTCCGAGTTTTAGGCACTTACTATCAAGTTGTCTTTGATAACTTAAGATTGTTATTTGTGAATAGCAGGAAATGGTATCAAGTAATGTCTAAAATATCTATTGTTTCTGTTACTGAATTTACAATAGCGTTGTTTATTCAGTGAACGTAGCGACGGATAAACGGAACAACACAAAGTATTGGTCTGTCTATCCCGACCGGAGGCGACCATTTTGAGAGTAAATAAAAAGCCAATAGGTTTGAGGTGGCACACATTCAAAACAAATACCATGTAGCTATATATCAATACACTCGTATACTACATATGCTTGAGATATTTGGCAGGGCTCCAGAGTTTGTGTAGGTCCCCACAAACGTTCACATGGTTATTCCCTCCTGTTGTTGTCAAGAGTTACTTAAATTATGTGTTACTGTTATTATTTCGTATACTGTGGTATTAAATTATACGAATGTTTTTCTGCCTAGCCTTTCCCAACTATGTTGGGGTCAGCTTCCAGGCTAATCAGATGCAGCTGAATACCAGTATTTTACACGGAGCGACTGCCATCAGACCTACGTAACCCAGTTAATGGGCAATGCCGATATCCTCAGGTTACACCAGTTGTCAGACTTTCGGGCTTCTGACTTCCCGTAACGATTGTCATAGATATTCGTATGACACCCGGGACCGACTATTTAACGTGCTCTCTGAGGTACGGAGGGATCTCGATTTGTAATGAACGGTCACCAATCCACAGACAGTCACGGCAAGCGCAACTTAACCTCGCAAGTGGTATGATCCGAGCGGTTGGTAATTAGCCACGAGCCCTTTTAAAAAATATACCACTCGAAATTAAACGAATATACCTACTTAGGTACTTAATTATAATTCGTTCAGGTTTTACCAGATTTTGCTTTAAAGGCCACAGGGATTTTCTCTTCTTATGGAATGAATAGACCCGGTGTGTTTGCTGAAGGTATCATTGTTTCATGCCATGTTCAATGTTCATTCTCAATCAGTCCAACCAAGGGAAGTTAGGAACGAACAATTGACGCAACGTAGACAATAGTGGGCACCGGTTCTTGTATGTTAAACAGGATTTACATAGGTAAATTGTAGTAGAGCTAAAGGACGTCTACTTCACAACATAATAGATCCAAGTTTATGTAATTCTGAAAGAGTATTTAGTTTCAGTTGGTTGCAAAGCTTGAGACTTTATTAGATTTACTGGATTTAAAAGGAATAATTAAATATTACTTACTTACCTATTTTTCCCTCAATTATCCGCTTTGACGACTATGCGAGTGGTTCTGTTTCAGCTCGGGTTCACACTCTCCACCCGGAATGTTGACTGAATGACTCTTCGGCGACGTATAGTCCCTTAGATACGCGAAACGATAGGTAGCTCATAAATCTGGTCCTTTCAAGGTCAAGTCACGCCAAACACATTTTATATAAAGAATGTAACATCAGAATTATAGAATTAAGAAAAGAAAAACATACGTTCCTTATATAATTCTTAACATTTCGAGTTTGTTTCCTTAATTTCATAAGAAAATAAAGTCGACTACCCATAAAGGTCATAAATCTAATCATAAAGGTCAGGTGGAAGGTATCGAGGTAGATTAATTTAAATTACATTGGTTAAAGATAGAAGCCACGTTGCGACTTATACCTAATTCCTTTCCATTATCACCCAAATATAAATAACGTTGTAATGTTATCGTAAGGATAAAATCTTAATAAGACAACGCTTAAGGTCAATGTATTGTAATGTTCAGTTGTGTGTGAAACTATACCCGAAACTAGAGCCCGGGAATGGGATTACAGCAAACTGCGGATTTATACCGAGGATTTAGGAGAATCCCATCGGACAAAAAGGATACCACATGGCTACAGCAGTATTAGAGGCAATGTTTGATAATACGCGCTGTTTGTATTCTGATGTTGGCCGGCTCTGTTATGACCCTACTCTTATGTTTTATTAGATAACTGACAAGTGGTGGGCTCCGATTTATTCTATTACTCGTTTTTTTTATTAAAGTAGTTGGGTGAATAATGTACGACAACTTTCAGTGGCTAGGAAAGCTTGGTTCTTATTTCCAAAAGTCTTAGAACAAAACTTAACTAAGTATTATATAACGAGTTTATTAATTCCGAAAGTTTTGCTAACCACCAAAAAGTTTAGCAAAGAGATTGTAATTTTTTGATTTATTCTAATTACAACATCAACACAACATCACGCATTGTACTCCCCGAAGGGTTCGGCAGAGGTGTTTTAGTACACCCTTGTTTCGCCAGTTAGGTATGCTTATTCTAATTATTAGATACAATTACAGAGACTATTTAAGCAGCACCAATTTATTAAGCACACTTACTCAATTCTGGTTAGTTTTAAGTTTTATTGGTTTACAAAGTGTGAAGTGGCGATTCTTAATGAGGTACTTAATTATTGACATTAGAAAGTTTCCAAATATATTGATAAAGCAATAATGAGTAATGTTTATTGTTGCTAACTTAAAAGTGAAGGTTACTAATGCTGTATTTATCTCTTTTCCATGCTAACCTAACAGTTGCACTGAAATGTAAGTATTAACTGATTTTTATCGTTTACTTTATCGTGTTTAGAACAGGCCCGGACTGGCCATAGGGCAAATCGGGCAAATGCCCGATGGGCCGTATACCAAATGGGTCGGCGTGGCCTGGTGGGCCGGTTACGCAGTCGGAGAAATCGAAAAAGTGAGGGGAAAGTAAAAAAAAAAGGTCGTCCAACTATCGCCTATCGCTTTATTGTTTGGTAATGCACTCAAGATACAAGAGAAAGAGTGAGGGGACAGTCTAAAAAAAACGTCGTCCGTTTAATCGCTTGGGAATAACATTTTTTCTGCCAGCACTGGGCCGACCGTCTCTGAAATGCCCGGGCCGATTTCAGGTCCCAGTCCGGCCCTGGTTTAGAATATTTAATATATTTTATTTCGATATGTATTTAGCATGTACATTTAAATAAATACCTTTATAAAAATAAACGAAATGTGAAATTTTAACACTTGGTGTTAAACAGTCGTTATGAGTGGAACACGGATTAGTACTCCCTTTCCGACTAACTTTGTTTATTTATTTATTTTTATTTATTTAAATACTTTGGAAGACTTACAGCTAAATACAATGGTAATAAATAACAGTATGATAATCTGACAGCCAATTACAAGTCTTCACGTCTAGAGTTTGTCTGGTATAAATGTACTGTGGAACAAAATATACACACTGCCAAATAATGCCAATAAATAATTTTAAATTAAAAAGAAAAACGTCTTACATTATCTCCTAATAAGTAAAAATTAATATGCTTGGATTCCCATGAGAACCAAAATGTTAAAATTCAGTAAAAAACAAAAATAACAAAGTCTAAAGGATTTCCGCTTTAAAGAAATTCGTTGCTAAACTTATTGCAAAACTTACAATGCCTCTCACTCTGCATCGTTGTCTTCTTCTTATTATTTTATATATTTGTCTATTCCTTTCTTTGTCACAATGTTCCATATTTAAATTTTAACATCCTGGCAGGGATATCTTCTGATATTTTCAAAAATATCTATATAGTCTATGCCGCTATAAAATAGCACCGTAAAAATCCCGCAGCAAACTGTATGAAACTGTTCCTACAACGTGATAAGCGGATTCTGCACTGTGTAAACTAGTGAATCGTCCCGCATACAACAAGACAAAAAGTGTGCACTATCCTTACACCCACAGCGCTAGCATACTGGCTCTAGCCTCCCACTGTTACCGTTTATCAAGCAGTTTTTGCAAAAATTCAACAAACCTGTTTTCTGAGAATTAAAACGCCTGGGTTGATTCATGCATTCTATATGTCCATGTTTTAACATAATTAGGCAGTCTGTATTTCACGTGAAAATTTATGATGATTTTCAAGAGAACGCGTCCAAAATTCGGCTGAAAACTAGAACCCATTTCACATTTGCGTACTTAATTAATTCCTCCGCTTAATGCCCCCTCAAGTACACTTCAGATAGTTTAATAATTAGTGATCGTTTTGCTAGGACGCCTTCCAACAAACACCACTTGACTTTATAATGCTTATTTGAAAGTCTCTTTGATAATGATATGTGGGTTTTCAGATACGGACAACCAGCGAGTTATAATTCACGTAAAGGATGTTAACGATGAACCTCCTTACTTCATCAACCGGCCTCTGCCGATGCAGACCGTGGTGCAGCTCAACGCTGCTCCCAACACCCCAGTCTTCACTCTACAGGCCAGAGACCCCGATACCGACCACAATATCCACTACTTCATCGTCAGAGACAGAACCGGGGGAAGATTCGAGGTTGACGAGCGATCAGGCGTGGTGCGAACGAGAGGAACCGACCCGTTTCAGCTGGATATGGAATACGTGTTGTACGTCAAGGCTGAAGATCAGGTCAGTGTTCAGATATGCCGTATAGTTAATTAATTATTCCTACGTATAATTCATTAATTAAATATGTTGGTGAAACATCGGAAACTATATTAAATTTAATTAATTTCGGCTGCGGTGCTGTGGAATCATTAAAATTAAAATGGTTTGATGATTATTTATCAGTTTGAAAATAACTTCGAATTAAATATGGAAGCGTACGATTCGGAATTGAAAATATCTGCTGTTTTGTTATCTTCTAGCGTTTTAACCTTTTATCTCAGGAGTAGGTACGTTCCTGATATCATTAAGGTAATATTTTCTTTTGGTTTCGTCGTATTCAAATGAAAAGAAAAACCACACCAAGCCTAGGCGTATACGGAGGCGCACGCTGCGCAGACAACACAGTTCAGTTACAGTTTTACAATCCATACAGTTGGGCAACACTCAAACGAGCCGTGGCATCGCCCGACATCAAAGGCGTTGCCCAACTGTAAGGATTGTAAAACTGACTGAACTGTGTTGCCTGCGCGGCTTGCGCCTCTGTATACGCCTAGGCTAACACCCATATTCTAAGACGTTCCTCCAAAACTTACTCGACTCATACTCGACTTAGGACGGCCTCGAAAACACCTTCAAAATTGTATTCTTAGTTGCAATTTCGAGTGAACTTCGAGGTTCCTCGAGAAGTCATTACGTCATAATTTGAATTATCTGCATCGCGCAAATAACGCCGCGATAAATAGTTGTAAGGATTATCGTCAGCATATTCGATAAAGTCTTCAAAATTCATTCTTGTTACATACAAACTTTGACACTTCCTTCCTTAAGGTAGGTTCCTAGGAACCTTGAGTTTGACAGATGATTCCTTACCTCGACTGAGGAAAAATCTCGAGTCGAGGACGTTTATGTCAAATCGAGGTGGATTCGAATCGAGTAAGTTTTGGAGGAACGTCTTAGAATATGGGTGTAAATGTTGCGAAGTACAGTCGACTTTATTGCCGCTTCTTCGCAGAAAGAAACCACGCTTGCTAATTAAGTAATTTAATATTTTATGCACATGTCACGTGACACAACATGTTATGAGTCATACCATTTTAAGGTTTTTACTTTGGTAACCATTTGCGAGTACGATTTTCTTAACGTAATCAATTTCGAATTTTGGTTTATCGTGGGATGCCATAATTTAAACGGTTTTCTGATATGAAAACTTCTATGGATACAATATTGAACATGTTTGTTGTTCTATAGTTTACAAATAGCTTACTTCCGTATCTGTTTATCTACATTTCTGGCCGATCCCGATGTTAGTTAAGAGAGGCAGAATTAATAGTATTTGAAACATTTTAGCAGTAATTTACTAATCAAACAATGCATTTGAGTAGTTATCGACTGGCTTAACATTTCGGACTTAATTATAACGATCGAGGCTAGATATACTTACCTAAGTTACCTGAAATATTGTAGGTACCTCATGACAATTTAGACCACTTTTTTTTCACTTGCCTACGGCTCGCGTGCACAATACCGCCTCGACCGTAATGACTAACTTAGGACACATATCATAATGTAGGTACTATATATGTCTTTGAATTATTGAGGATTTTTCGGATACTATACAACGAACCTTTGAATTTAAGAACAGTACAATTCCAGATTTATCTCAAAACTGATTCGAAACCTATAAACTTGAGGCTGTTAACTGTAATAAATAATCAACGAAATCTGAGAGTAGATACCTACGTCTTTATTGTCTACTGTGTCCATTGCTGTATATTATTTGCGTTATCACTATAGTCGAAATATGTACAAGAAATGTATGCGGTTTATCACAATGGCACGTGTATTCATTGAGTACTTTTAAGTGTGCCCAGGGGTCTAGACTTATATTTTATGGAATTCTGTCCTGGTTTTAGGAATTATACTAACAAACATTGCAATTTCCTTACCATTTTAGAACGGCCGCGTCGATGAAAGAAGGTTCCAGTCCACGCCCGAAGAACGGCTCAGCATTGTCGGTGGCAAACGTGCCCCCCAGTTCTACCTACCAAGTTACGAAGCCGAAATCGCTGAGAACCAGAAGAAGGATTCAGAGTAAGAACATTATTTTACTTTAGTGATCTATATTTAATGAGCTATTCTCACATAGCTCGTGCCGACACGAGAGAGAGAGAGAGTTCTATTTTTTCTCGGATGGTTAAAGGTCATCCTGTCTGGCTCTTGATTCCGAATGTTTCGATAAGTCAGTTATCGAACGATTCGGTTTATTATCTCGTTTTATCTACGATTCTCCTAACGAGAGAAAACAAGACAACAAACCGACTGATTCGACAACTATCTTGTCGAAAAATTCTGAAGCACGGGTGGTCAGACTCCAAGGAACTAGGTGGGTGATTAAGGTCTTTGAAGTGTTCTGTCGAGTAAACAGTAGCTTTCATCTGTAGTCTTACCTACCACAAAAAGTTGGTGCCCCTAGGCGTTACAGAGAAACTCTAAATTTTATTGAAACGATAAAAAAGCAAATTAACAATGTCTTAGCGAGAAAACAGCTTAGCAATTGTCTGGGGTACAAATAAAAAACAGGAGTTAGTTTTCTGACGGGAAAAAATACAATAAAAAATAATTGTAAGTACTTGTAAGTAGGTATAGCTTTCGACGATTTGAAGGTTTCATCCTCGACCGAAAACAAATCAATTGTACTTATTTGTTTATTTTTCCGGGAAGTTGTCCTTAAATCATTTGACGAAGATTGCCTCCTTGGCCTTCGTAGTAGATCCTAACGTTTTATCTTTTCTTATTGTTACTGGGTTTTTATAAGTAAAAATAATAAATTTCTTTATTTACTAGCTTTTGGCATTCTTTTTCGTGGTGTTCTTCATTTACAACCCTGTTTTTCAGGATGATAAGTACACTATACTTGTGCAAATTTATAATAAAATTCAGTATCGATCCATGGGTATCCATTTGCTCAGTATCTATACGTTTAAGTCTAAAATATTTATCTTTGTCTTGAGATAAGAGAAACAGAAAATTAGCGTTTCATTAATTACCTAATTAAAGTTCGTAACAATCACGCGGAAGTCACGATATTATAAAGGACACAATGTTGATCTTAGATTCCTTCTAAATTGAAACAGTGAGTTTGATGACACATTCAATTGTTGAAATTTCACTAACAGCCACATGTCCGCTTAAAAACTAAAACTAGGTCACACAATAATGATGTTTATCTCGCAATATGATTCAAATAAACGTACTTGGAGTTTTATTACTTAATTATACGGTAATTTCATGCTAATGACATGTTTAATTGCTACTGTTATGAAGCTTACGTTGACTTATTGGATATGATATCAGGGTAAAGTCAATCAATCGGATATAATGCCGTTTATGTGTAAATTCTGAATTTATTTAAATGTGAAACTAAATACTTATTTATAACCATTGTCAGTTTATCTAAAGGATCTGTTAAATAAAACAATACTGAATAGTGATTCATTCTTTGTACAGGTACATTAGCGTCAACTATAACTTATCCCAAAGCATTGCTGAACTAGACAAGGCATATATCCCAAGTTGCGTCAAGTTTCGTTATAACAATAAAGTTTTTTTTTATCTAAAACTAAAACGCCAATTTCTTCTATTCCAGCATAATATCAGTGAAGGCCAAGTCTTTTGCTGACCGCGAGATTCGCTACACTCTGAAGGCTCAAGGTCAAGGAGCCGGTACCTTCAACATCGGGCCAACGTCAGGCATCGTGAAGCTCGCCAAAGAATTAGACTTTGAAGACCTAAGGCAACCCCATGTGTACTCCTTGGTGGTGACGGCTACTGAAGATTCTGGAGGATTTTCTACTTCTGTTGAGGTATGTCAATTAATGAGTTCCCCAGAACATCAAACCTTCGCGACAGGAAGCCGCACTCAGTCGAGCTACGATCCACATAAACTTAATCTTTCCACCTTCTTGCTAATGCAATCGGACCCTCCGTATATAGAAGTTTCCATTTCGTCTGGCAGTATTTTTTTTGTTAAATTCAGTGTGATTATCGTGATTTTTTACTTTCCAGCTAACAATTCGCGTGACGGACGTAAATGACAATGCACCAAAATTCGAGCTGCCCGACTACCAAGCACACAACGTCGACGAAGACATACCACTGGGCACCAGTATACTCAAGGTCAAGGCCATGGATGCAGATTCAGGGAAGAACGCCGAAATTGAATATTTAGTTTCAGGTAAATACCCCGAAATTCAAAGAAATTCTTAGTCCAGCGTTGACAATGGTACTAATAGCGCCATCTAACGACTCGCTCTTCAATCACAAGAAGTGACTGTGAATATAAAATCGCTAGATGGCGCTGTTACTAAAATGTGCTAAGGTTGTTGACCTTTGTACATTTGTGTGAATTAATGATTTATAGACACTGCTGCGTATTAGGGATAAGCAGAGATATAAACTTTAATCCTGAATGCATTTAAATTGATATAACTTAAATAGAACAGTTCTTAATTACTAAAGTATTAATGTAAACATTGCGCTGCCCATCATTATTCCTAGAACAGTAGTGTGAACTGCAACGTAACGTTCACTGTTTACACTATCTTTCCCTGTGTTTATATTTCTTTTGTTTTCCATGTTGTTTTCATCAGTGTTTAATGTAGGTTATACATTTCAAGTTGCTCACATAAATAATTTCAAAACATTTTAACATAGGTATACACATGTATATTTTTAAACTTTCAAACTGAGAGTTTTGTTCTTTATTAACAAATTGTATTGTATATCGTTTCAGATGACCACTTCAGCGTGGACTCGAACGGCATCATCACTAACAACAAGCAACTCGACGCTGACAATAATAACGCTTACTACGAGTTTGTAGTCACCGCTAAAGATAAGGGAGAACCAGCAAAGACAGGCACGGCCACCGTCAGAGTTTATACTAAGAACAAGAATGACGAGGAACCAAAATTCTCACAACAGGTGTACACTCCCAATGTTGATGAAAATGCTGGGCCTAACACTCTAGTCACGACTGTTGTCGCATCAGACAAAGATGGCGACAACGTAAGATTCGGCTTCGTCGGCGGCGGCACTAGCTCTGGTCAATTCGTAATTGAAGAAATCACTGGTGTAATCCGACTGCACAACAAGGCAATATCGCTCGACAGAGATAAATACGAACTCAATGTGACGGCTATGGACGACGGTGCCTGCTGCGTCAACGGCGATGCAACGATTCACACGTCTACAGCCGTCGTCGTCGTATTCATTACAGACGTAAACGATAATAAGCCCATATTCAAAGATTGTCCTACTTACTTTCCAAAAGTGGAAGAAGGTGCGCCCAACGGTAGCCCGGTTATAAAAGTCCACGCTACGGACGAAGATAAAGGAGTAAACGGTCAAGTCAAATACTCAATAGTACAACAACCAAATCAGAAAGGAACTAAATTCACCGTTGACGAAGAAACTGGTGAAGTATCGACTAACAAAGTATTCGACAGAGAAGGTGACGACGGAAAATTTGTATCTGTAACGGTAAAAGCAACAGATCAAGGAGAACCTTCCTTAGAAGGCGTCTGCTCGTTTACTGTTGAAATCACCGACGTAAACGATAACCCCCCACTATTCGACAGACAAGTAAGCAAAATAGTGTACATATAAGCGAGTAGTATTAAGCACAAAATTGCATGAAATCACAACTAGATTTTTGTTTGCATGAATTTCAGCGATCCTTCGCGATTGTTGACTGTCATTATAATATGTCTTGCAGAAATATGTGGAGAACGTTAAACAAGACGCCAGTATAGGCACGAATATATTGCGAGTATCCGCATCTGACGAGGATGCCGATAATAACGGCGCCATTGTTTATACTTTGAGCGCTCCCTATAATCCTGCCGATATTGAGTATTTCGAGATCCAGCCCGAATCGGGCTGGATCGTTCTAAAGAAGCCACTCGACGTAAGTATGCTTTTACATCTATAACTACACACTAATCACTGGTGAGAGCATTTGATAAGATTGATGAATGGAAGGGATCAACTTTACTACAAAGTTTGGTGGATGAGTGCTACCTACAGGCCTTAGGATTCAATTGGCACTTACTTTAAGTTCATTTAAATGTAAATAGTTCTAAATTAACCGCTGCTGTAAATTGCTGTGGAGAGGGGTAAATCCTGGCTGTGAGGAGTAGTTGTCCATTGAACGGCAGCGCGGGCGCCTGCGGGCCCCGCGGCCGTCGGGGGCTTGTTCTTCTTGCAGCACAATTAGTTTGAGTTGCCGCCAGCGTCGGCTCCGCACAAATCTTCGTTAAGATTTATTTCCGCAGCACCGTCTTGCATTAACTATCTTACAGATGAATACAACTTGTGTATAATACTTACCTTGTAACAGAAATAATACTGCTGTAAATATTTCACCGTTGGAACCTATGTTTAGTTCTAAAACATGTACAGTTTCTGTAACAGCACTTCTGTATATTTCGCACAAACTAGTTTCAAAGTTTATTTTTGTAATTAATCGATTAATTGATTTGAGAAGCTTACGCTTTTAACATACCTATCAGTATTATATGTATTATGTACATGTTTTGTTACTAATCTCTGATTTTATTTTGCGGAGCGGTAGTTCCTGCCGCCGCGGTCGGTTCGACTCCGGCCGCGTTCATCGCTGTGCTGTAGACGACTACTCATGCAATATGACATCATATTCAATAGTAATATCATGATAACTGTGATTTTTTCCAGGGCGGCAGTGCTATTAATATAATTTGTATAATATTACCTAGTTAATAATTGAGATGGTCAGATTGCCCACAAGGCAGTTTGGCCATCTGGCCAGTTGTGACATATTCCTTCTGTGAAAGGGGCAACGTTCGCGATTCCAAATTTGTACAGTTTAACGTAACGTCCATCGTTTGTAATATATTCATTTCAATGAGTGTCGTTTCGTTGTAGTAACTAAGAGGTCACCAAACTATTCATATGACAACCTGACCTTTCCGCCATGTCTTGTATGCAGAGCTGCATGCATTTGCCTGCTTTTCGTTACGTTTTATTTAATTTATTAAATTAGTTTAGTTTGATTACTGTAAAAAGTACCTACTACCTATAATGTACAGTTTGTCTTTCTCCTTATTGTACAGACGGAACTTGTAAAATATGATAAACATTTTTATTTCCAATTTTTTTCTTGCACCATCTAATATTGGCTACAACAGTAAGGAATGTTTTCTACTGTAAGTACGTACGACAGTGCCTGTGCTGTGAGTGGGAGCAGACGACGTGAGCGGACGTAATGTTACAAGTTTATTCTCTATAGAACCTAATTCTTCTATGTTTTTATTTGGCTTACTGAATGCGAGAGGATGAGTGTAAGCTTTTAATTTATTAGCACATTATACTGTGAAATAAAACATTTGCAAACAGCCAATAATGTGGAAGTGAACCGTACTTCAGTTTATTTTTTAAATTATTTTAATTGTTTATTAGCGATGAGTACTTATGTGTTTATATTTTAGTTGTGTTATGTTTTGTTTTTCCCCGCTGACCTCTGACCCGTGTATCTGTAGCGGGACAGGTATCGACTGCGCGTGCGCGCCTCCGACAGAGGCGACCCGCCCTCCTCCGCAGACGTGGACGTTGAATTAGACGTGGTAGACAGGAACAATAAGCCCCCCATCTGGGACATGACCACGTATGGCCCCGTTCACATCAAAGAGAATGTCACAGTGGGTACCGTAGTGACCAGTGTGAAAGCCAGGTTGGTATAAGGCGCAGCGGGCCCCAGGGCCCGCCGCACCTCCACTCCTTAACACTACTAACGACGTGGTTTTGTCTGTTTCCATCGACTCTTTCCCCGATAGCGAGAAACGTACAAGTTGGAGGCTATGGCTCAAGACAAGGGTTTCCCGCCCTTGTCCAGAACCGTGGAGGTCCAGATAGACGTAGTGGATCGCGCGAACAATCCCCCCGTGTGGGACCACACGGTGTATGGCCCGATCTACATTCGAGAGAATTTGCCCGTGGGCGCCAAAGTGGTGTCCGTGAAAGCAAGGTGCGTAGGTAACTGTTCGGCACGGGCACCGCACGCAGCCCCGTCACCTGCACGCAGTGTGCGGCGCCGCGGCGCTGGCACCGGACTGTCGCACCCTTTTGCTTACACGCCTCGCAGATATTAATGTCGATACCGGAATCCGGAAACAAGATTCGAATTTCGGTATCGGTTTTAAGAAGCAAAGTTGCAGAGTGATCTGAAGGGTGCGACACTTCTCCATGGATGAAGGTTACGTCCGCTGGCGCCTATGCTTTTGAGTTCAAGTATCGAAGCGAAAAGTGCTTACTAAGTTTTGATACTTGAAACAGAAGAGAAAGCGTTAATGAACGACACTTTCTTAAGGTGAACCCTCTGTATTCTCGCATGAGTTTAAACCTAGTTCGATCTTTTTCGTTACGGTGGCTGTTATGGACGAGATAAAGGTTTATTCTGATACGACGAAGTCAGAAGGTTTTCTTGGTGCAGTAAGTTGGTGCGCCGCGCGCGTCTACAGTATCGTTTGCCTCTCACTTGGTGATCTGAGTACGATGTTACTGTCAATGTCAGTGAATACCAAATGCATCGTTATGGCACACGCGGACTGACTCACCAGCGTGCATTAGAAGGGCTCACTGCTTACGTGGAACGGGGAACACTGTGTTATATTGTTCAAGAACATCTATTAGTGCTCTTCGTTAACTTTTTTTAACGTTTTTGTTAAATATCAGTTTCTGTAATGTAGTTCACATCTACATAACTCTTCGGGATAATAGGCATGTGGTGGCGGCATGTTATGTTGATAATAAAATAGATATTTTTGAACAATCGTGAGAGGTATCAAATGGGTACTTATCTAATTATTAAAGTCTGTGTCCATTGTATTTGCATGTAGGCTGAGGCATCAGTGCATTATGAGTCATATCAAAGTTTTAACTAAAATTTTACGAGATTTTAATTTACGGGTTAAAGTAGCATGTTCAAAAATATTTTAAATGTCTTAGTTCGTAGATTGATGTAGGCAGTTGTTCATTCGTTCATTTTTTATTTCTTCTAAGAAGTTTATTTCAATGGATTGAAATAGTGCTTGAAGATATTATTTTTTTAGCGTTGTCGATATGGTTTGGATATAATTAATTATATTTTTGGAGCCAACCATTGAGAGCGATAAAATAGCAATCGGATTATGTATAAAAGGGACGTCTTCTTATGAATGCAAACTGGACTGAATTATACTTTGTTAAGTTGGTTTGGGTCAGCCATAAACATTCAATATTCCCTAATGTTGTATAGGAACAGTTTTGATCGATTTTGATTTATTTACCTACATAAATACGTAAGCAAGTGAAACGTTAAATGATTTCAATAGTTCCCTCAGTTTCGAAAGACTCAAAAAGGAGTTAATAGAACTTAATATATTATGTCCCCTCTATTGCTAAAACTCGTAGTAAAAAAATTAAGACAATAATTATCGTTTTCATTCCGGTAGGTTTGTAAAAATTACAAATTAGTTACCATTAGGTAATTATGCGTTAAAATGGTGTGAAATAGTAAGTAAAGTGGTAGAAAACTATTTTTGTTTCAATAAATAAATGAATGTGCATCACTATGTGCCACGGGCTATTATTAATTAATTATGTTATTGTTATGCAATATTAGTTAAATTTCATAGTGCATCAATCACAGAGTGCTGGTCGATGGCAAGTTTGGTTCACATCTCTATGGTCTATCTGTTCGTCCTAAACACACATTTCAAACTCACAATTATTATAATAATAATACATGAAGACGAAACCATTACTAACTCACCTTACTAATTTTTAAAGTTGTCTCCATTTGAGGCTGCCTCGGACGAACCAGGCGCCTTGAATTGAGACCGCGCATCATCAATTGCACCTCACATCGAGGCATGAATGGGGAACCATTAAAAAAAAAACCATTTTGTCTTTGAGGCTGTCCCGTAACCCGTGACAGTCTCAAATGTTGCAGAAGCTTAGTATTAATTGCATTCGGTAATTCATTTACAGTTTGGTAGACAATATTTGAATTAATAAAGTTGAGCAATATTGCTAATTTATGTAGAAACTTGGTTTCCCATAATGGATTCAACGGAGCGGAATACTTAGTTCCACTATTTAATAATTAGATAATGAGCGCGCAATTTAGTTTAGCTCGGCTCAATTAAAATAGGTGTTAATTTGGGATAATGTGGGGCTTGAATCAATATGGTTGCTCTTTTATGAACAATATCGTGTAGTTCCAATATTGGACTACAGCTTTCGATCAATTAGCGTGTCAATTAATGCCAAAACACTAACTGACAGTAAAATGTTATTTGATAAATGAAAGTTTAAAATTGACGATATTTGTTATGATTGGGCTTAAAGAGATAAAAACAGTACTAATAGTTACTAGTGTATGAATTATTATTAGTAGCTCACGTACCGCTATTACCTTCGCCCTCGTCGACTAGTTCGACTTCTTGTACCTATATTTTACGTTGTTTGTAGTAAAATCTGTGTAGGTCACCTAGATCAGTTCAAAATAGTATTGCCCACTGCCTCTTATTATACAGGTATAAAAATGTATTTGGAAATTAAAAAAGAGAACATAAAAACCAGACCACGGGCAACGTAGCAAAATATCCATCTACGCGAAATATTGCACCGAATATACTAGCATTTTTTTGCCGTGCTCAAACAATTTCGAGCAAACCCGGCCTTTGAACTATTTACTCGTTCATCGAATGAAAAGTTAGTTTATGGAGTTTACCTTTCCTACAGTTACTTCAGTATTCCTTTGAGGTTTAGCCAAGATAATTTAGATTTACCAAACTGTAAAGGAGTTACTGCAGTTATCTGTTATTTTTACATTTACTATTCTCTCTCTCTCGTTAATGTGTTTACGCATACATCAAATGCGATAGAAAAGTAGCTCTTTTATTTATGTCCCAAAAAATCATTTACATTTTTGTTCTCATTTCTGATCAATAACAACATTCACAATTTTGGTGTCGTTATGTGCCTAAAGTAGATGTTTCTGTTATGTGACTTCGATTTTTATATTTTGATATAAAACTGTTTGTTATAATGTATTATTGTATTTTCAGCTCTGGTATTGAAAACAACCCGACCGTCTTTTACCGGCTGATGCCCGGGTCCACGGCCCAGACTAACAAATTTCACACATTCTATTTACAACAAAGGGCCGACAACGGGTTTACATGGGCTGATATAAAAGTTAATCATCCACTCGACTATGAGAGCATTAAGGAATATAATCTTACGATCCGAGTTGAGGTGAGCTTTTAATGTTTGTATGACGTCTTTGGTACGGTAATTCGGTATTATCTTGGTTTAAAGTTAATACCCACATACATATTTATCATAATAATGAAACTCTGTGAACGGGAGCAGTCTACGTTCAACTTGAAATGGCTTTTTAATGTTATTTAATTTTGCATATTATTGGTTTTGTTTTTGCCGTAAATTTAATATTCCCAATTGTTTAAATACATGTTAAGCTTATCTCATGTAAGCTCATTCAGATCATTTATTCTGCAGCCGGAAGTTATACCGAGGTTGGAAAACATTAAATTAAGTTTATTAAGTTAACGCACATAATTTGTGAACGGTTTGGTGAAAATGAAATTTAATATTGAGAGTTATTTAATTTCATTACCTTAATACTGTATTGGTTGCAAGTACGGGTGCTGAATGTGAAGTATTGTGTTTCATTCTCAGTGCAAAGTGACTTTGGTGATTCAGATAATAAAATTGTAACATCTTACTATAGAGTCTGAAATTATGTCTGATAAATTCTAATAGGCTCGACCCATATTTTATTGGACCATCGCCATAAGTGAACTATTCGTGCGTCAACCTAAAATATAATAACAGATTATTTTTTATGTAGAATATTGATCTTTATGCGTCTACGTATTAACCAATGCTATGGTTTAATATTCCGCAATCAAATGTCCACTTACTGCACTTTAGGCTCTGTACGGCAAAACAGTTCCTACACCTGGAGTATAAGCACTATACACTTTTTTTTTCATATAGAACAACGGGGCTCAGCAACTGGCTTCAGAAGCGACGGTATACATCATGCTGGAAGACGTGAACGACGAGATCCCTCTTTTCACGGAGAGGGAACAGGAGACGGTGCTGGAGGGGGAGCCTATCGGGACGAAGGTCACGCAGGTCAACGCCATTGATAAGGACGGCACCTTCCCTAACAATCAGGTAAGATTTTTTGATATTGTGTTAAAAAAATCTGTAGGTGGGTATATCGTAGGTACCAACCATGCATAGTAGAGAAGAATCCATTGGAGAGTGGTGCCTGAAAACGTACCGAGATTACGCTAATATTGTCATATATCAGAAGCGGAGGGATATTGTGGATATTGATACTGCGCTATAAACGTGAAACCTCTGCACACGCTAATTCTGTAAGGTTTGGCACGCATCATTGGGATAGCTAATCGAAAATGGAAAATAAATTATCGTAACCTGCTCGCGTGCATGAAGGAATCGTGCGCTTTCAGTTATTTTATATATTATGTGTTTGATTGATATCTACGTACTTAATATACTTATTTATACAAGGTTAGTCGGAAAGGGGGTACTAAGCCGGAAGGGTTTTAACGTACCTATGGGTAGTGATATATTAAGTGGCCCGCAGCTTAGTACCCCCTTTCCGACTAACCTTGTATAACAAAGCCTTTTCCCCACGCCATGGGAGACAATAAAACGCCATCTGAGTGAACCCTTGCATACTTTCACAGTCTTGCATCCTTTCTTACCTACTCTGTTCTGTGATGCATCTTAATATACATGCGCGCCAGGTGTGAGAACCTCCTCTGACGAATTTTATTTGTTCGATTAACCTATTAAAACCAACACTCGGGAGCAATAAATGCGGGTCACTAACGTAAACAAAACAATGTTCAAATGTTAAACAATGTTCAAATGTTAAACAATGTTCAAATGTTAAACAATGTTCAAATGTTAAACAATGTTCAAATGTTAAACAATGTTCAAATGTTAAACAATGTTCAAATGTTAAGCAATGTTCAAATGTTAAACAATGTTTTCCGAGATATTATGATTTCAGTTGGAGACCCGGATTCATTGCTCTCGAATGTATTTTAGGAAGAAAATTATGAAGTGCTCTTCTTTAATATAGGAAGGTATTTCGAACTGAAGTGGAAAGGGAATATTGCGGTTTTACCTTTTTTCACAAGGTTAAAATTAACTAAAACCATTTCGCTGTTTGTTTATTATTCATTAAATTCCTTTTTATTACCCCATTAACCTTACACTAAAGTCTTGTAAACAAAGGTAAGGTTTTGTTCCTTTTAACTTCGGAATTTTAAGAATAATTTTTTGGCTGTTGTGTTTCTTGTGACCTTCGGATGATCAGTTTTCTGGGACACCTATAGTAAATTTGTATGTATATCATTACTATCATCATACATTTTTATTTGGATTTTATTCAAAATGTTGGCCCTACAGAAAAGAATCGGCGCGAAACTCCCATGGATACTGTTTTCAAATGATAAATATTCATTCAATACTCAACAAAAATGAAAAATGAATACTTATCCAATGCCCGCGATAAACACGAAAAACGGGGTCTTCGGGGACGAATGACTAAATGAGGTGTTTCGAAGTCATTCAAATCCGAATACATATTGAAATAAAAACTGAAAAACTAAACGCTAAAATACATACAGATAGTTGATATGCTTTCAAATTCACTTACCATTGCATTAAACTAACAGAAAATACTGTCCTATGTAACATCCGGATGAGTTAAGTGTAATCAATTTGCCTGTGTTAATCGGTTTAGGGAGAGCTTTTCCTTTAGCGTTCAGGTAACAGTAACCAAAAGGCTAGTAATATATTATGTATAGGGTAGTTTAGCTTTCGCAGGCGCTTCCTGCAATTAATCCTAAACGAAAATCAGTTTTATGATACTCCGTAGTATCTACATTTTCTTTATCTATACATATATAAAATGCTTTGTCCTGAATGGACGGATCAACGCACAGCCTAAACCGCTGGTTGTAGAGATCTGAAACTTGGAGAGTGTATTCTTTGTATGACGTAGGCATCCGATAAGAAAGGATTTTCCGAAATTCTACCCCTAAGGGGGTGAAAAAGGGGGGCAAAGTTTGTATGGGACAACGTGATTCCTTGGTCCAATCTACTTCAAATTTTGCATAAACCTTTTTTAAACAGAATTGATGGAAGACGTGTTTCGTATTTTATTGAAATTCATCCCCTAACGGGGTTAAAAAGGGGAAGAAAGTTATTTCTCATAGTTTTCTTTTAGTTTGTCTTATAAGTATAATTTACTGTGTATTGTTTTTCACATTTTTTTACATTTATAAATTTGTGTGTCCATTTTTAAAAATAGGAGCAGAGTTGCCTAACATCAATGGGAAATTAATTAACCTTAAAGGAGATGTTTCATTTTAGTATGGGACTCCGGCCATAAGGTGTACCTTTCAGAAAAGCTGGGAAACTAAACCCTGAATAGCTTCCAGTAACATTTTTTTCATAATATCAAATGTTTTTTATGCACAAAATAAAACTTAAAAATGTTTGACGTTTGTCGTGAGAGTTATGACAGCCGTGAGAGGTTGTAAAGATGACGTTTACCTAACCTAGAAATTGATATTTGTTAATTACTGACTGACTGTGACCTGACATTTTGAATTTTTCGTTCAGAAGTACACGTCAAAAAAGAAGAATAAATATTTTTCTAACGATGAAATCGTCACACTAGCTTAGAATTAGTCGAAAAAGATAGCTAAGAGAATAATAATAATTATTAATGGTACAAGAACACATACCTTTCATATTTAACGTCTACGTGAATTATGTTTTGATTTGACATGATTTCAGAACGAAAGCAGGCTATGCAAACTATAGGACGCCATGTTGAATAGAATATGGCAATAATTGAAAACTTATTATATTTTGTGCACATCAAATCAGGTTTAAATTCACGAAAGCATATTTTTCCTCAATTCTTGGATTTTTTCCCCCTTTTTCGATAAATGTACATCTTATGGCCGAAAATGAAACATCTCCTTTTGGCAGCGGGTCTTTTATAACGTAGGCATCCACTAAGGAAGGATTTTTCAAAATTCCTCCTCTAAGCGGGTGAAAAAAAAGTCACACAAGCGAAGCTGTGGGCAAAATCTAGTACAACTATATAGGTATATTGAACCATCGACAAGTTATTTTGTTATGATGTTGAAATAATATTTGAATCTGAAAGAAAATTATGCAGTCAAAATAATTTTTAATCTATAAAGAAAATTTAACTGCCTCGTTGGTCTAGTGGTGGCAAACACGACTGCTGATAGTGAGGTCCTGGGTTCGACCCCAGGTCGAGCAGTGTTATTGGGTTTTTTCCGTGTGGAATTCCTCAGTAGCAGTCTGGAGTTTGGATTTGTGCTCGGTTGATGGCAATAGGCTCACCCCCTATTACATGGGACTTAAACATAACGGCGAAATGAGAGTGTTACTATACGCGTGATGTTATGTTATGTAGAATTTTTTTTAGGGTATCCTTAGCTTAGCCGTATTACTCGGCTTACCACACGATAAGCGATAATGTAATGCTGAGATTAAATGTATAAGAAGTTGTTCGAGAGTTTTCAACTGAAAGCATTGAAATACGAACACGAAAGGTAAATTTTCAACACGTTTAATACAAACCGCTACAGAATACACGAAAGGGCTATTTATGTGCTTATTATACATGCTTACTGATGCGTGACTTGTTATGTATCATAAAATCCGTGTTGACCTTTCGTCCTAACAGCGCCGATAAGGCAGGGTCTGGGTACTTGTAACTTTAATGTCAAATGTACTATGTAAACTAAAGCGGGTATCATATCAGCATTCAAGCTCGATGATACTTACTTTCATACATTTTATAGCCTTTTATATTTCGTCTCGTACATAAATTCTTTAAAACCTCCTACATTATACAATTATGTGATAGTAAAACGCCTTATTGTTGGCTGGCGCCCTCTGCTATAACAGTCCAGTCCCTCACAATGGCTCCGATCGATGCCCACTTATATTGGTTATTCTTTATTCATCGCCGTTATACATGCTCTACTTGCGTACATTCGTTGCGTAAATTATTTCTGTTTATTTAAACCTACAATTTTAATTAATCCACGATAACATGCAGAGACACGGTGCGGCCGCTCAGCGCGTTATATATTTATGTACAAATATGCAACTGTTGCAATTTACTGTGCCTATAATTTTCGTGAGCGCAAGGGAATAAAAATGCAATTTTCACCCGTTGTGATTGCGCTTTGGATTGGTGCGCAATCGTAAATAATTAAATACATTGCCTTTGTTTAGTATACGTGTGTACTTTGTAACTTCCCACTGCAATACACTGTCTTAAGAAACTATTTGAATTTTGTTTTATAGTCACTGAGTTACGAAACTGTAGACTGAATGACGATATGAAAATATTGTTGACAGTCTTTGTTTTGTTGATGGTAACGTTAAAAGTTCAACGGTAAATCCCTTATATTTTGTAAATTAATATTTTCTTAGCAAGTAAATTTCGAGGCACAATTTTCAGGTATTTACACAATACCTACGTGCTACAAACTAGTTATAACGTCGTAAACGTTTTATAAATTAAATTGATGCTCTAATGAATTTGCTCCTCTATACTTTCTCTGAGAATCTGGAATTAAATTCCGCTTCTCATTATTAAATGTCATTTAAAATATCCGTGTAAATATTCACCAATTTAGTGAATTTAAATTAATTTCGATGGAAAAAATAAAATAAATAAATTAATTAAAATTTTTGGCTATAATTATGTTTTCGCTCTATTGTAAGTAGTAAGTAATTACTTCCTTCCGTAATGGATGTTTCTTTGTTCCTTTAATAAATCAGGGCGTTTTTACGATATTGGACTGAATATTAACTTATCTGTCTCGTTGGTTTAGTCGTGGCAACCGCGACTGCTGATCGTGAGGTCCTGGGTACGATCCCCAGGTCGGGCATAGTGTTATTGGGTTTTTCTGTCTGGAATTCCTCAGTAGCAGCCCAGAGTTTGGTTTAGTGCCCAGTTTGAATGCAATAGGCTCGCCCCTTATATACGTGGGACTTAAATATTACGGTGAAAGGAGGGTGTTACTGTATACCCCTCTATACCTCTGCCGTACCCTTCGGGGAATACAGACGTGATGTTTATTAACTTGAGTGTTCTTTTTTTTCTTTATTAAACTTTCACTGAAACGTCTAAAGCGCTTGTTAGACAAAAGGTTAGGTAGACCGTGGGCAGAACTTGACTGGGAGCAATTATTTCTGTCGGTTTTCTTTAGTCTCGCGGCGATATTGATATTATTATGATGTCTAACTGACGTCTTTCATTGAAAGTCTAATATTATTAGAAGTACTGACGTTCTGCCCCCGCTCTATCTTCAGTGTGACGAGTACTTTAAGCCGCCACTTGTGACGTGAATTTGACTTACACCTTTGGTGACGCCGGTCCTACAGATCGGGTTTATCAACCTAAGATTTTTCTATTAAGCAATACTCCATGCTACTTTTACATGGGCAAATATTAAGAAGACATGTTTTTTTAATAACAAAACAAAGATGTAACATAAATCACATCTAGTTTATTAAACTTATGAACTAAGAACACTAGAAATCACCAAGATTTTTTCTAATGCTTATTTTAAAATATCTAAACTGGTAACAATCATTTTTTTTACAGCTAAATCAGCCTTTGTCCGTCTTGTGACACTAGGAATTAAAAAAAAACCAACAGAAAAGGTTATCCTTCCATACAAAAAAATAAAAAAGAACACTCCTCCAAAATTACTCTTCTACGAGAGCCAAGCAGCTAGTGCATGTTGGCACTACATGCTCTAAACACAAATATTTCTTGCATTCTTGATGATTTTTGTGATACGTCCTCATCAGATACCAATTCCTCTTCCGCTTTGAAACGACGGCTTTCACGTTTGTAAGACATGCTAAAACAAAGTTTAGGAAATTAGGCAAGAAATACATATTATTGAGTGTAATATCGATAAAATTATGCAAAAAGCTTACTGATTACAGAATAATAATGATCACAATAATCATACTATCAAAATAAAACCAAAACCAAACAGATAGGCTTATCAAAAAGTGAAAATTCAAATATTAAACTATGACTATTTAACTTACGTAATTTGTGACCCCGGACTCGCACACCGGGTTGGCGCCAAATCTCCTATATTATGTGCGTCCACGTCACCGGCGCGGGGTGGACCAACGGTGGGGGACGCGTAATGAGGAAAGTACACGAAATCACAACTCAATTCGATGGCGAGTAAAAAAGTTATTCGAATTTTCGAATCACCCGGTCTTACAGACATAATAAGGTCACAAATGGCGGGTTAAATATCTACTCCCACTGATATCAGTTTTTTGAAAGAATTTCAATGTCAAAGTCTAATAGGACGTTAACAATAAATTCTTTCAACAAATTACTTCAATAGGTACCTGGCAACTGTTGGATAAAGACTTGTTCTAAGTTAAGTTTACAGCACGTAGCATTTTTTGGCAATGTTCAAATCGCAAATCACAGAAAACTTTACTATACCTAATCCCTGGTTTAATAAATTGGTTTAAGTTTTGAAGCGGTTAAGGCAATTAGTATAAATAAGCCCTATTAAAAGTTTCGGGTATTTTGAAGACTTAGTATAACATGGAATATTACCTATAGCATGTTTTTGTTAACGTGTTTTCAAGATTTCGACGAGATTGTATTTATGGAGGTCGCCACGTAATCTATGAAATATGTAAATACAATTCAAATCCAGAAATAGCTCGATTTCTATGTCAAAAGTCCATTTCACTTAAAGAAAATTTTGTATTATCGAAGTCAAACATTTTTGAAGTCAGTTTGAAAGTTATAAAGTATAAAATTATTTCTGTTATTCAATTAGCTAATTGGCTCGGAACTGTTATTACCAAGTTTCAGGTAGTTTCAGCGTAGACGTTACATCTTTCAGCTACCCTAGAACACCTGTTTGGATTTCAGGAAATGGCGAGATTTACTTAACCTACAACATTAGGTGGGCGAATATTCGAAAAATATTAACAAAAATTGAGAACGTCATTAGCATCATCCCAAAGTTAAGAATGCAGATGTTTAATACTATAATTATGATAGTGAAAACTCAAACTATACCGCTGCCGTCAAGCAATAAGACAAGAATAAAAACAATCTGACCATACTATAACGTTAACAACCCGGGAGAAGAATGATTTGTTAAAATAATGTTGAAAAATTTCGAAGATTCACCCAGGTACAGATGCGGAACGTCTCACACCGTCCCATGAACTCCCAGAGAAACCTTAAAGAGCTTTTGAATACTAAATGTTTGTGTTGAAGATAGTTTATGAAGTCCTTTACGACTATCTTGTCGACGTTCAAATATTAAAGTAGATAACTGAGACTATTGCTGCATTAAACGCTCTAGTATTCGTTTTATAAGATTGTTAGGAGTGAAATACTTGGAAGGAATATTTAGATGTCTCGTTTTAAATTAAATTGTGCTTATTGCGAACACAAGTTTAACTCGAAATGTCGACACTGAAAGTCTAATAACCTGTTTCGTTAGAGTCCCGAGCTGCATGTAGGTATTATAGGCGTCATTAGGGTACCTAAAGTCTGCGTGTAACATTTACCCCGCTGCACAATGTAGATAGGTGGTATGTACATAATGGCTCGTTCGGCAGTTAGTTCTGCTGCACCGAGCTGAAACCTATCTATTATTTAAACTGATGCGTTTAATGAAGCGCTTCTCGGTTACTAAGACATCTTTATTGATACATTCCGTTTATTACAGTCGGTTAAGAACAAATTAACAGTGTAGCTACGATCAGTACGTTAAACATGCGCACCGTCAAAATAAACTCGATCAACACAATTTTATTTTCCTAAACTGAACAAAAAATTTTACCGGACGGGGTTTTTCCAACTGTTTTTATGTTTCAAATCATATTGAAATCAACACTTGTTTCCGCCATATTTTTTCGTTTGGCATCATTTTCACCTGGTTTTTCCGTGAATAAAAGCTAGAGAATCTAATTGGACGCGTGTCAGATATAACGGTGGCAGGCTTCGCTACCAACGAAATCTATATATTGACGAACGTCACTTTTTATTCCGAGTTCCATGGCAACCGGAGTCTCCCAAATCTGTTTTACAGATTTTTCGGAAATCATTTTTGGCTTAACGTTTTGATGTAGGTGTACATGACAGCGAGTTCTGTACAATCCCTCGAGGGCAGTTACATTACATTTGCGGATATTGAAACGCCACATTACACAGAGTTTAACTGTAATTTCGAGATGTGTTTATGTGTTATGCGCGGAGTACCTACTATATAATGGTTTTCGTCACAACTCCGTGTTATATTACTATGTTACTTTGTGACATGACAACGCAACGTTTTATTACGGACGCATGTAGAAAGAAATCATTTTGGAATTTGCTTGACGTATTTTTATGAAGGGTTTTCTAGTTTGTAAAAGTAAACAAAGGACCCGGAACCTTTAACATATGCGACGCATGTTTCGGTCTTTATGAATAAATCACTCGTTTTTGTTTAGGTGTACTACTACATAGTTGATTCGCCGCGGAACGAGGGGAAGGACTTCTTCGAGATCAGCATGCAGACGGGGGAGATCTTCACGAAGGTGGTATTCGATAGAGAGAAGCAGGGGGCGTACGCTTTGGAGGTGGAGGCCCGCGACGGAGCACCCTCAGCGCGGCCCAATTCCGACAACCAACCCAACTCAGGTATGTTTTGTCGTTAACTGCTCATAAAATTAACTTGGGGTGTATTAAATAAAGCAGGGCTATATTAAATTGATGTGAATTTAAGCGTTATTCGCTTGTTAGTAAGAGGAAGCTCAATTAATGTTTGTGAGGAATAGAGAAGATAGAGGTACATGAATAAACTTTAACTGATAACTCGTTAATTTATAAACTGATTTTAGATGGATAGTTGATTACTTTAAAAAAAAAGGAACAATTTTATTGAATTTTTTTATATTAAAACAGGTATAGAAAGAAAACGATCCTTGAAATAATAAATAAAATCAACCTAAAAATGCAGGAGTTAAACGGTTTTGAAGTTTTTGAATGGCGCATTTTCTATCCTTGTCGCATGAAATGGACATTGTACGGATAATGTCAAGTTACTATGTGGTTTTTGAACAATGACGTCATCGTTCAATAGTGCGGTCTCTGTCTATTAACAATTTTAAATAGCTTATAATTTGGGCATTTTATTATATATTTAATTGATTTTTTTATTGTTGCCTATATTTTTTGAAAAAGTTACGATAAAATTAATTCAAAAAATGTCAACTACCCAAATCCATCATAAAACTAATTTATAACTAATTCGAAACTATTAACCTGTAGGAAATAGTGACTGCCACAATTAAGCCGATTAAATACTAGTCACGAAAATCTCTTCCGTTATAACTAAAATGGACCCCATTTATGTCGAAAGATCACTGTTAAAACCATGATTTACAAGTGGAGCGATGTTTTCAATCGTGGCCTGGGGTTCAGAGATGATCACTCGTGGGACTGGCTGCGCCGATAGATATAGTAAAATGTTGCATTTAAATGAATTCGAAAATGGACGTCTGACATCCGAATGGCTTTTGGCTGTAGCGAATCCGCATGTCGACTTACATACGCTTTGTTTCGCAGTGGTTATGGTGAATTTTAAATTCACGAGGGATACAGTTACAGTTTCAGATCGTGCCTTGATCTTCTTATACCCTTTTAGCCTTGTTGTCGTATTTCAAGGCTCAGCTTTTTGATGCTGTAGGTACATGGTTATTTTTCTGATCTAGTGAATTGGTTTCTAAACGCCCCGCGGTTACGGGGTGTCCTGCGTAAGCGAAAAAAGCGACGCGGCGCGACGCGACGCGACACGACGTGGAACAAATACGCGTTACGTCGTGTCTCGCTACATGGCCGCTTGATCGCGTTCGTCGCTTACGCAGGACATCACGTTAAAAATTCTTGGTAAAATTAAAAGTACGATGGGTGTTGTTACTTAAAAAAACACGCCCAGATACGGCACGGTTTTTCTTCAGACTTGCCTACAGCGATTTTTATTTATTCTGTGAAACCAAGCGGAAAAAGTTTAAGGATTATAATGAGACGAAGGAAGCTATTTCGGTTTATTTTAAGGGCAAAGAGAGAGCATATTTTTTATGGTTCCGGAATAAGGATTTATAAGGAATTTGTTGATCTGAGGATGTTTATTTAGAGAAGGAAAACAGTTTTTTCCCCTCTTTATTATGTTTATTTACCTTCTATAAATTAATCAAAGCGCGCCCCGCGTTTAGTGTGGCAAACGCTTAAATACAGTATCGTATTCCTGTTCACTATTAAACAAACACAAACTTTTATACTAAAATTACGTATAAAGGTAAATAAACACACGAACGTCGTGTTGTGTTTGTTAACTTTGATTTGTCTGTGACTACCCAGTCTCAGAGACGGAGCGGTCAATATTGTCTTTTAATGTACCTACCTACATGGAAAGTGTCTTTGTGCGACACCCCAAAGGTTTACACGGCCATGACTCACAAGTGAAGCAGAAATATTCGTGCCTTTTATGAACTTGAGGCGAAAGGTTGACAGGATATTATAGTATAAAAAAAATATTTATGGGCGCGGGTCAGGGTCATAAAAATATGAGGCTCTTTAAACTTTATTCGGCTATGGCACAATATTAATGGCGTTGACTTAACCACGCTTACACAATAAATGCGTAAAGCGTTTATGGTTGATACCTATCATGAATTTACCTGTCAGCCAACCATGTAGCATAAAGCATTATGTAGATTTAAAATGGATCCCAAGCCTATACCGAAGAGCGGGCCTTCGGAAGTTATTTTATTATCCTAAACGACTTAGAAAAAGGCACATACTGTGGAAAGCGTCGGCAGCTGAAGGAATCGTTCAATTCACGTGCGCAGATGTAGGGTCGTAGGGTGGTAGGCGATCCGGTCCTTGGGCTAATCACAGTCACGACCCGCATTTAAATGTCTTTTTCTCTCTTGTAAATATACGTAATGTAGAAACTTTGTCGACTGCTCGATGGCGGTGCTGCGCGTTGTATTAGTAGTAGAGGGCGAACCCTTTTCGATGTACATGCTGACACGAGGGTCTCATATTTCACAATGTTTCCCTGCCCTTGTCGTAGGGATTCGTTGGAAATTGATTGTATGTGGCACACTATAAATTGTCCATTTTGGATGAACTCCGTCTATTAGGTAAGCAGGTCGGGTGGCGTCGCGTTACCGTATCGTGTCATCGTAAATCAAGCAGTAGAATAATCAGACGTCGCCCGGGGCCATAATCCGTTTAAGCTACTCATCCCTATCACCGTCTCACGGAGACAATAGCTAGCTTTAGATCCTAGTAGGTATTACCTCTATAATCCGTAATAGAATTCATACGATGCAATAAATGTTAAAGTAACCGGCTTTCAATCGCAGCGTTGTGTTAGTTCACACGCTGAATACTAATTCCCAGTATTTATGTTCAATGAAATACTGCGTGTTGTAACTGCTGAAATGTGAGATGGATTATATTAACATTTAATGATATAACGTGAGGTCGATATTTAGGTATGAGCTAGAATATTGTGTCTCCGGGCCACGTACCAATTTCAGCATATTGCAGCTGGTGGTGGGAGACGTGGCGCGGTATTTACACGCGTGACGCGCATACTGATCAGTATGAAACCACGTGGTGGCCTAAGATAAGGATTTTCTCATTTCACTATATTACAACCAATTAATCATGAACAATTTGGAACCCTCACTTTGGCGGCGTAAATAATCCTATATTCGGTTGTATGAATTCATATCTGCGTCGTGCGTTCGAAAAATGTCACTTTTTCATTTCTCTAAATCACTTTGATACCAGACTAACGATTGATGGGAAGCGCAACTTTTGAACCTTTCAATGTTTGAAAACATCGTTCGTGTTTTTTTTATTTAGGTTTATCAATCGTATCCCAAAAATATTTTTTTTAGTTTGTACCTTTATATTTCATACCTAAGAGTAGAATGTTGAGTAAATAAATACGTAAATAAAAACACAATGGTACACTCAGCAAGTTTATGTGTTTTCATACATTTTCAAACACAAAGCTCGATACATTTTTGGTACGCATTGCTTTGTTTGTCCACTATTTATTTACAGTCAAAACGTTCTGTAATAACTTTTATATTAGAACTTTTATATTAGGCACGTACTTACAAGCACTCTTATGATTAATGTTACAATATTAGACTCGAAGCACTAAGTACTTAGGCTAGGCTGTTTTTCTGGGATTTATTGTCCAGCAGCTTCCATATTATAATTTTTTCTTGTACTTTCAATCAAAGTTATGGAATCGTCTTAACCCTAGATAGCCGAAGTATCCTTACGTAGTATAGCTAAACTTTTAGCAAAAAATATACAATTTTATTTTTTACTGTGCATAGTATTTTGCTATAATTATATTCAAATTAGGTAAGTAAATACTAACACTTGGATGTGACTGGCACTAGACTGAGGTGATTGCCATGCAAAAGAGGAGGTCTTTGCCCAGTCGTCATGGGGGCTGAATGAGATGGGGGCGATGAAGTAAATACTAGAAGGGCTTAAGGGTTAGAATATAAAAATTGCTCACCGCACGGGGATTAGACGCGTTTTGTACGATTCAACAAAAGCCAGCACGCTCGGTGGTAGGATCTATGCGGTCCGCCTGGCTATTAGCTACTAAACTCATATTAAAGTCCGCAAGCAGTATACTGTGTCCCGTCCTGTATATGTGAGAGCCAGGGAATATAGAAGAATCCCTCTATATCTATACTAATATTATAAAGCTGAAGAGTTTGTTTGTTTGAACGCGCTAATCTCAGGAACTACTGGTTGGAATTGAAAAATTCTGTTTGTGTTGGATAGTCCATTTATCGATGAAGGTTATAGGCTATATGACATCACGCTACGATCAATAGGAGCGGAGCTTAAAGGAAAAATGTCCACCCGTGCGAAGCCGGGACGGGCCGCTAGTGTTTGATACATGAATTCGTGTGCTTCTGTCTAGACGCGATTAGGACCGAACGACCAAGTCAAAGTACCTATAAAAAAAAGTCGTACATTATAATTCATGTAGAGGAAACCAAATAGGTATAACTTCATTCTGCCTAGCCTTTTCACAACTATGTAGGGATCAGCTTCCCATCCAATCGGTAATCGGTAGATACAGCTATTTTACACGGAGCGACTGCCATCAGACCTCCACAACCCAGTAACTGGGCGATATCCTAAGGTGAGCCCGGTTGTCAGCCTTTCGGGCTTCTGACTACCCGTAATGACTGTCATAGGTATTCGTAAGACACTCGAGGCACGGAGAGGTCTCGATGTCTAACGAATGGTCACCCTCCACGGACTGACCGCGGCAAGCGCAGCTTAACCTTGCAAATCTTATGATCCGCGTGGTTGTTAATTAGCCACGAGCCCCTCGAAAACCGTATCAAAGTATGAGTAGATAATGTCAATCTAAATGGAGACGATTTTAATTTAGTTGAACGGCGAGTTTGTGGTCGGAAGTCATGATCAACTGTGTCACGCGTAATAGGCTTTGTCGTAGTCGAAAATGTCGATACTGCTGTAAACGTGTATTTCCATATTATCCTCCACTGCGGGTAGTCAGAATCGCAATTTGCAGCGGTCCTTTCAGGGTGCATTTAGCTAAAACGTGTTCGTTGTTCGGAATTTAACTATGTCGTATTAAACTGGTGCTACTTTGTCGTTTACTAAGCAAAAATATACGGTTCTCTGCATAATTTGGAATAGTACAGTGATTCTGTAAGAAACCCTTCTTAATTTATGAAAACCATACGAAATCTTATAAGTGCTTATACGCATATTAACTACCATAATAATTTTGCTTGGTGTGTCTTAGCTGTAATCCTCTGGCTTTGAGAACGGTACTACTTGCTTATATCTCTAACAGTCTATTGATTTCGTAATATGGGTACTGGGTACACAAGAGGCGAGCATTAAACATATCACCAAACCAATGATTATGTACCAAGCTCAAAGGGACGAACCGACCAGGAGAAATAATCATGTTTGAATAGAAAATATCTAACGATTGGTTTATAACTACCTACGCGGCTGCGGCGTGCGGTCCTTGGTTTTATTTTCAGCTGGGACAAAGGGTTTTTGGGTTTTTCTATAACGAAAGATGTAGCTTAGAGCTTGAATTTGTTTCCGGAAAATGGAAATTGGCTTGTACCCTTGTTCATAGGACCTTATGCCGATATAGCGAACTGTAGGTGTTTATGTCGTAGGATAATCTGAAAAATCGGATCTTTGCGATAACGCTAGGACGATTGCAAATGACCCGATGTTTGGAATGTAAGAGCCCGTTCACACAGCGGATTCCTTTTTAACGGATCCGTCGGTAATGGATGTGTTGTTCACATCTGTACCGGCGGATCAGTTAAACAACTGGCAGCTGCGTCGCATCTGGTAGGTAGGATACGATAAAAATAACGGATCTAGTATTTTTTACTGGATTCGGAATACTGTCGTGTACCAATGTGAACTCGCTCATACAACTACAGGCGCCATCACCAAAATAAAAACGGATCCGCTCAAACGGGTGCTGTAAACAGTTTCTGTGTGACCTAGATGTAAGACAAATTTCCGTAATAATCCGAGCTATTTTCAGGATCATTGCAAAAATCCGGCTTATCTTAGGTAAGTCGCGAATACCGCTTACGTTATGAGTGCTGATTGGCTGATCGTGATCGTTATCACTTTTCTATGTCTATAGATTTTTGGGACCAGGGCAGGAAGATTTTTGTGAAGTGCCATTTTCTGACCAACCGGAATAAAGATGATATAAATCGACTCTTAGATTAGCCAATCAGTGTTCATGTATCCAATCCTCCTAAACAAACTGGGATTGTTGCAATGGTCCTGAAAATAGCGCGAATGATTACAAAAATCTGTCTTAGATTCCAAATATCCGGTCTTTGGTAATCGTCCTAGGATTATCGTAAAGATCCGATTATACCGATTATCCTACGACATATACACCTCTGCTTGTCACTTAGGTCACTGTACGCGTTTCGTGGAAAAAAGATCATAAAATATCTATATTTTCTCAATAAATTTTCCCAGTAGAAGTCTGATCAGATAGATACTGAAATTTAACGCAAGTACGTAAATATATTAGGTAGTACACGGCTTGTAAGCTCATGGTTAATTGATTGGTTGCGGCGTAAGCGCGGTATCAATCAACACCAGACACTTGATGTTGTGATCCTAATCTCATTATTATGCAATACAAGATAATTATCTTACGATATTATTAGCATATCCAAATAGATAACCTCAAAGCTGACAGATTTAGGCATTTTTAATGTTTATTTATTGCAGTGAATTTTTGGTTGGATACCATCAACCAATCAATCAACTGTGACAACAGCTCCTTCATGATCAAGTTCAGAATCTATAAAAAGGTTAGAATATGCTTTGGCCGGTACTTTCTACGCGTACATCTTTAGCTCCGCCTTTATTCATTACGTTCGGTACCTAGATGTACTAATTAATTGGTTGACCTTTATTGTTACTACATGATGATATTATTTACTTACTTATGAAACACGATATTCTTTTGTCTCTATATTCCTCGCGTTTCTTTCCTCTATACTCAGTAAAACTTTTGTTTTAATCTTTTGAGTGATGTCATGAAAACAGAGTTAGCTCTTAGAACATTGTAAAAAGTAGGTAATTTACCCCAATAACGTCTTCTAGTACATTGAATTTATTTTTCCTGAATTTTATATAAAGATATTTTATGACTTACCAATTCTGATTCGACGCATTTTTAAACCTTTACCTTATTCTGAAAAGCTGCTATGTTATGATCTATATAAAATTTTATTTTTTAAACGAACAAACCAACTACCATCAAATTTTATTTTTTAACCCGGTCGGTCTCTTCGGGTCCATGTTTTGCGGTGTTTTCATTCGACCCCTAGTTCCCTAGGTGACTGTTATCGTTTATTTATGCGACTGTTTTAATTAGACTTCCTGATTGTTTGTTTACTGTAATATTTGGAATTAAGAAACGGAGTCTTAATTAAATAAGGCCGGAGTTGTAGGAAACTTTTTTCGTGAAATCCGACGCTCGTTAGTTTCGGCGTAACATCACCGAGACATAAATTGCCTTCGTGGAGTTTAGTAAGCGGCGACAATACGAGCTCCGGACTCCGATGTTGGAGGTAGAGCCTGCGCTGGGGCGGAGCGATGTTGCTATAAGTCGTCTATTTCAACTATTTCCAATTACTTGGGCTTAGAGAAGCTGTGCGATGTCGCCAAGTGACAAAGCAATATTCCGCTTGGCGGGCGGCGGGAACTTGGTGGCCTACATTTAACGTAGCGCCCTCGGGAATTCGTGATGAGGACGCGCCCGAGTGCACTGCCTGCCGAGGATTACTGTCAGCCTCTATTAAATATTGCCCTTTACTAAACAATCTGTGCCGAGTGCTACACTCTGATTGCATTTGAGTTGTAATTAGCTGAAATTATGCACCAGTGTCCGTAATGGATTTAAAAGTTGTTGACATCGTTCCTTCTGAGTTTCTTCTTATTTAGTGCTGTTTCATTAATTTGAATACTAGTTGTTTATAAATGCTATAACACGAACCTCATAATTTTAGACACAACAACACTGGAAGAAAGCTACCTATTTTCAATTCAGTTTAAAACCACTATTGTAATTCCAACAATTGAATTGAAACTAAATTGTGTAGAACGCCAGAGTTATTTCAGCCTCGTTATATCATTGTATTTGTAATATCAGAACGTTTCCACAGAATTTTCCTTGTCGTTACTACAGCTATTCACGAGACGAATTCGGGTAATTTGAAAGATTTCCAGAGACGATGCGGCAACGCGGGGAGGAAAGCGAAATTTTTGCTAAATCGTCAAGTCGACACGAGCGGGTTTATAGGCGCCATAAGTTCCAGGAATCACTCGCCTCGGCCGTCATAAAAATCACTTCACCCCCACCTCGTTTGTGTATATTAAGCTCGCCTGCTCTCAACGTAACTCATATCGTGTGGTAACGTTCATTACTTGGCTGATTACATTCTAATGATTTTTTGATTGTGCAGAAATATTCGAGTTGAATTTGTAGGCTATAAAGGGAGATACAGAAAGCTATCGCCGGCCGGGCGTAAGTTTAATTAAAACAGAGCATCGCTCGTTGGACGGAGCGTTCGGAGCGGACGGAGCGCTCCGCTCCAATACTGCCTACCGAGAGACGCGTCTAAGCGACTCTAATTAAAAACACTATAATAATTAATTCGTAACATTTGCATTAACGATAAGACTGCCTTATTAAATGTTATGTCGTCACCTTCCACTGCTAACGTTTATAAGTAGAAGAGATATCGAGCGCACCGGTATTATGTCTTTGGGTGGAATAAATAATATTTTGAACTACTGCCAAACGAACGAACTTTAATAGTTGTTTCGAATTTAGTGCAAATCCTTTAAAAGTTAAAAGGTTTAACTTTTCCGCAGTTATCGGGCACTTGTATTACGGAACTTGTGTGAACTGATCACATCGTTTTATATGGATAGGTGAGTTTAAAACTTGAAAAAGATCTACAAAAAGGTGGTTACGGGATACCGTCGGGAGTTGAAAATTAGAAGCGTTGAAGTTTGCGGTCTCTAGGCGCCATTAGTTATTTTAATTGGTGATTTGAATTTTCTAAAACCTAGACAGACAGGTGATAAATTAGGAATTTAGAAAGTTACTCTTGGAATAGCAATCGCCTAACTTTACTTTTATTTCGCAAATTTAAAATACATTTGAACATTTTCTCGTAACTTGATTCATCATAGTGATTGAATTCAGATGGATACGCTAAACTATCACATACTGAACTTCAGACGGTTCTTTGTTTGAGTTCGTACTGTGTAACGATTTCAGTAGGTTATTGTCAGAGTGGCTGGAACAGAGCGTATCAGTATTGGGCGTGGCGCCATGAGTAATGGAACTTTGAGCTCGCATGAGGAGGGTCCACTTATGTCACGAGAAATGCTATGATTGATAATACTACCTCCAGTAAAAACACTGGTCTTTTGTACCGTAACGATCCCATTCATATATTTTATAGATAAATATTTGTACAGTAACAAGCCGCGGTCCGATCTCTGCTTGAGGTATGTGGTTTGGAAATAATAAATAAATAGTAAGTGCCGACTTATATTCAAATAATTGAGAGCAGAATTGTAATTTCCCGATACTTTGTTTCGAAGTATTCCTATTTTATGTGGGTATAGGTTGTATGTGTGAAGCCAATAAGCAGGGCTGTGGTCCTGCCGGAAAATTAGGTAATGTTTAAAGTTTTCAAGGTTTTGTTAATTACTGAGGTTGTAAACGGGCCAGCAGTGCGCTCCGATGAGCGGGGCGGCTACGTAATGGCTTGTGAAGAAGGGTGTGTAAGATGCCGTTACACGCAAGTTACCAGCAGTAAATACGACTTTTGAACTAATGCAGTGTTTCGTCAAGTCGAAAGGCGAAACTTATTGTTGTACCATTTGGGGCGAACTTTTCCGTGTTGTGTTCGTCGCGAAAATAAACTCGGCGGAAGTACTTTTATTGTTTCAAAATTGAGTTTGTCAAAACGACCGCGCTGCAAATTCTCGGAGTTTATTGCGTTGATTTCGACCATAATTTAAAGGTTAAACTTAGATTTAGTATAGTTTAAAATCCAACTTTAAATTAAAGCTCTACTTGCCTGCCTCAAAACTATTAGGTTTTTTGTACAATCTTTTAGAAGAATGTTATTTAGATAGTAGTTTATTCCTTTTTTAATGATTTTATACATGAATTTCTATAACACATTCAAAGCATTATGTATAGCTACGCTACGCCAATCACATTATTGAATCGACCTTTACGTAACATCAAGCGTTTATTAGATAAGATGAATAACACTGATATAAATTCCGTAAAGGTTACTTCGCTTCCTAAACATATGTATTTATTATTCAAAATTATACCATATACAAATATAATCTCCGTAGAATTACCACGTGCGCAGTGCGTACCGCGAAAGTATAAAACTCGTTTTATTTAAAGGTGTTAGGTAAATAGCTGTAGACCACCCACATTTTAGGATGTGATAAAAATATATTTTTAATAAAGTTTTACGACTAGCCCCAACATTTCCTTCTATATTATTTTAAATTATTCATATTGTCAGTCGAATACTGTTCGTTTTTCTCTTAAGTAAATATATTTTACAAATATATTCAATTAACGTTCCAACTTGTTCTCAAGTTGGTTTGTGAGATTTTCAGTGAAATTAGAGGAATGTTTAAATTCTTAAACGTAAACCCAAAACTGAAGTGGTTGAAGCTTCGTTAATTAATGAAGTAGCACCGCGTCGTCGCCGGCGCTGGCGGCGTGAATACTAATAACGAGGATATTATTGTACAACCGCGACCGCACAGCGGTACGTCTTAAGTGAACATTACCAACATCAAAGGTGGTAATGGGAATCTAATAAAGATTAATGTTACCAACTTTATTTCGCCACCACAAAGTAACATTCCATCTTTTTACCGTTAACATGAAAAAAATCCAAATCGTAATGTAAAGAGACAACATTAATATGAAACCCCGAGTCCGAGTTTTCAATTCGCTCAAAGAGCGGGACACTACGCAAGCGACGGCAGTAGCTTCGTAAAGGATATCCCGTAGATTCATTATTAAAACCTGCGAATGAAGTAAGAGCAGCCTGCTGCTGAATCAGTGTGGCTATTCAAAGAATCTTCAAAACCAGTTGAAATTAAATTTAAAAGAAATGTTTGTGCCAGCAAAATGTTCATTAATTTATCCGGAACGTAAAATTTTACACCTCGCAATCTCTCGAAGATTTCAGTTAATTTTGTTGAAATTCGCAGTTTCCTCGCGGCCGCACCAGGTGTTAAAATATAGAACACAACTGTGGTGTCTTCAATTTACACACTTCCCCACTAGCATTTTCAGCTCACGTGCAATTGTAATGTACTACGTAACTGATATAGCGCAAGTTAAAACGGTTACCCAACAGATTCCGTGTTATTTGCTGTAATAACTGACAAAACTAAATATCTAACCATAATAAAATGGAATAATATTTTTGATATCATAAAAATACTTTGTTTAGGCGCTCTGCCTCGCATAGTAAACACTTTTATATATAAAGGAACTTTTGGCCAACTGGCCTCAAATAACGACGGTCAATTATTATTGTAATTCCAAATAGAATGGCTCTTGGAATGAAAGAAAAACATACATTGTTTATTGTAGTACAAAACATTGGTTGAGGGGAAAGAGTTATGTGCCGGCCATAGGCTATGATTTAACACTGCTATAATGGGATACCGTGTTGCAATTTTAAATACAATGCTAATAAATCTTACACCACTGCGACGACTTGTGGGACTTGCAATGAAAAACTATAAGACATACGTATGTGTGAAGTCGTACATTATTTGTACTTTAACACTGTATATCATAGAAAAACAAACAAAGCGAATGCTGCGTGCTATTCCATAATATATTTTCTATAGGAAATGCATACATTTGAATTCACTTTAAAGGTGTAGGTAATATTTAACTAAGAAAACTATTTCTCAAAACTGTTTCTCGAATACCGCGTGGCACTTACTGTTAAATTAGAACTTAAGACACAAAGTAAAAACTGCCAGCCGTTTTATGTAGACATGTATAGTTACTCAAGATTTTCGGTACCTTTCAAGTATAAAAACACTCCGCTTTTATTAGATTTTTCAATCTTCACTTGACTGAACAATGAAATCAGAATGGTATCGACGGCCAGTCTGTCTGTTTGCGACATATGTTTGACCGGTGCGAACCAAAAAATCTATCAAGAACTCACGAAACATTTTTCCGTAGTAATACTAACAAAGAGCCTAAAAACGGGTCTATAAAAACTGGAATGTGTGGTATAACGTTAAACTGTGTATGCACTAACATTTTATTTTATACTGAGCTGAATTTGACTAGTGCATTCGGACAGCTAGCGGAAATACTCGCGACTCGCTCTTGACAAGCTTTTTAAAACACTTGGTCGAAATGTTCCCAGTAAGCAGGTGTACCAATAAACGCTGTCTTCGCAAGCCAGCTCACGTCCCCGGCAAGTCGTAACACCAAGGCACTTCGCTTATATGAAATACCGTCTTTATGGTTACTTATAGCTACGAATATGATCGCCATACAGAACATTTATATATTTTTTTCTATGTTTTTCTGTTGCCAAGACGGGTTTTATCGTGTTGTAACCGTAAAATACATTGTAACTACGCATGTAATGTCGCATGTAGTAAATATGTATGGGCTTTAATTTCACGGTCATGTAATATTTGATATTTTTTAAGTTCTAGTGATTTCAATTTCTTCTGATAAAGAGGCTTTTTTAGTAACTCGGTCAGGTTCTCTGATGTGTACATGAAGGTCGATTTTCAACTGAAATGTTTCCCCTCACGTACTGTCTTCTTGTCTAGTGTAGATAATATAGAATAAGGGGTAAAAGGCAGTAACAAAAGAGGATACGTCGCTGTAATGTGGTTGTTAGGATCGGGTAGATTGGGGATACGTTAGATTAATTGAAGTCTTTAAAACGTGCTCTCTGTTTAGAAAGTAAGTGGAAGTGTGGTTTTAGAATACGTAATTAGTATTGAGTAGTCTGAGCTTAGCTCGTGTTACATACGTCGGGCGTGACTACAGAACGACTGATATAATTCTAAGCTCTACACCGAGTCAAAGCGTAAACATGTAAAATATGAGCAGTTTGTGTATGAATTGCACAAATAAATTGCTGAATTTTGTGGGAGTGAACTAAGTCGCGGTGTACGTTACATTCTTAAATCTGTTTAATCCAATCGAGATGTTAAGCAATTTGTATTTATATTTACTATAGATGCAGTTGCATTTGTTTCCTATAATCCCTGTATTCTGATTTTATGCACGTCGATATCTGCATCGAGCTTAATTTACAGACTTTATGTAAAAGCACAAATATAATATTTTTTAAAGTTTGTTTTAATACCTACCTACGAAAGACTTTTTAAGTGAACAGTAGTTTGGTTGGATTAGCAATCTCTGTATACATAATATACTTACAGGAGATGCTTGCCGATTTAGAATTTACCAAGCAAATGGTAATAATCGAAGCTCGGCAGAATTAAATCTTAAAGCTAATAAAAAATCTGCACTGTACTATAGCTCTTAAAACAACATAATGAGTGTTTTCTGCTTGTAGCGGCTGTATTTTATAGGAAGAAATACTACTACATAAAATTTTCATTTTAGCCGTATAGTTAGTACACACACGTTCTGCCATGAAAGCACACGGTAACATGTTTTGTTCTTCTCTCCATTCTTAGAACGTGTACATGTCTGGAACTATTCTGTCTGAGTTTAGTCTTGTGTGAGAAAATATCATGAACAACTTTGAAGAATAGTCATAAGAACTTATGAAAATAGTTGTTGTCGTACCGAATGCCAGGTCATAGGTGATTTATACGTAGGCGTCCACATGATAAATAGGTACACAATGTAAGTGGTAATTTATAGATATGTGATAAATCAAAACGTGAGTCTCTGGGGCACAAGCACACGAAGGTGAACGAATCAATCATGATAAATTATGCCGTGTGCTGGCGTCGAAACGTTTATATACGAGGACGACGAATTCACCATTTGGACATAAAAATTTAAAAAAAAGGTGTAAGCAAAATTCTTTTCATGCTCTAGTAAACAAATCAATGTCACTTTTTATGAAGGTTTTGTTTAGTGATCTATAAAATTACGAAACTTAGTTTTTTCTATTGCACAAATAATATTGGGATGGTATACATTTATAAGTTAGCGGTTACAGATAGATGAGATTCGTTTTACTCTATTGGTGCCTGGAGAAGAATGAAATAAAGTTGTTGTGGGGAGAAACACAAAGAAATTGTTAGTAGTGAGGTCCCTCGCGGCAAGTGCCGTCGACAGGTGTGGGCCGCGGCTAATGTGCGCGTGACTACCCAACAATGACTTGGGGGGATATGATATAACTTTATTTGATGTTGTTTTTCTGAACAAACTTTTATACTTTTTATAAAAGTGTTAGCACTTTTGTTCTGGAACATTGACATAAATGCTGCTTATTATTAGACATAGATTTCAGAGGTTACATCTGTAGGTAATTTAGAAGCCAAAACGATTTTCAAAGAAGAATAGCTAACAAGATGTTGCAGTATAAAGGCTATTATTATTTAGGGGCTCGTGGCTAATTAACCACCGTACAGATCATGATTTGCAAGGTTAAGCTGCGTTTCCCGCGGTCTGTCCGTGGATGGGTGACCATTCGTTACACATCGAGACCTCTTCGTGTCTCGGAGAGCACGTTAAACTGTCGGTACCGAGTGTTATGCGAATACCTATGACTGTCGTTACGGGTAGTCAGAAGCCCGGAAGTCTGACCACCGATCTAACCTTAGGATGTCAGCATTGCCCAGTAACTGGGTTGCGGAGGTCTAATGGCAGTCGCTTCGTGTAAAATACTGGTATTCAACCGCATCTGGTTAGACTGGAACCTGACCCCAATACAGTTGGGAAAAAGCTAGGCAGAACAATAGGTTTCAGCGGTTGCATCTGTAGGTAATATAGAAGCCAAAACGATTTTCAAAGAAGAATAGGTAACAATATATTGCAGTTTATACATAGTTGCAGTCTTTAATCACGATAGCTTGTTGGTGCACCTCGAAGGGAGCTCGCATCGGGATCAATTCCAGGTGCGCTGCTATCACGAAGCGCTGTTTCCGCTGAAAATGAAAATTCACGCGAACGAAACACGTACATATTGTTTATAGAAGACACGTATCTTATTTGGAGCCAAGCTTTCACCATGATGACTAGAATGCATTTCCGTGATATAAACTAGATAACATGTTTACTTTACCTAATCCAGCAGTATATTCATGTACTTCTGAAGTCCTAGCGTAAGTTTTGTAGGTAGCTTAAGCCGCCTTTCTATTGTGCAAGCACCGTGGACGCAAGCTGCAGGTTTCAAGTAGCTTTTGCAATACAAAAACTTGCGTGTAAGTCGCCATTATATTACACTAAATCGCGGTCTTCACGCAGATATAACGTGTGTACGTACAAGCTACTTGCAAAGTGAAAACGCGCCATTACGCTGCTGTTATATGTGCTTTATTTCCTATTGCTCGTAAATTTATGTATTAACTACAAAACTTACGCTAAGGCCTCATAGTACATAACTTGATATATTTCTTTAATACATTTCTCGTGAATGTAACAAAGAGGAACTCGTATTACTGAACGTTTCAGGAAAACAGGCGGCGTGAGTGACGGCGCTTGACGTAAGTGTTGTACACCGAGATTGCTACAAATCGCTTCCGGTTATATTGACATTGTTCTTGTGTCAATGTTTTTGTTCCCATAAATACCTTCATATGTGTCGTCTAAAAAGCAATATTGGAAGAGTTTTGTGTGACGTGTAGTGACGTGGAAGTGTTCCGTTTATTAAAGGTTTTGGCGAATTCTTATGACTTTACGGCAATGTTATGTGGCATCAACGTTATCTCCATATGTAACTAATTAACGGTTTCTTTTTGATGTGAAACATCTAATGCGGCGGTACGGGCGTGAGAGCGGCTGTTGCGTAGCGACGCTCGCGATGGCAGACACACGATGGCAGACCTGCGAAACTCATCGGCCCTCTTCAGTTTGAGTCGGCCAGTTTTTTTTTACAAAATGTATTTCGTTGTTTCTCACCTGCCAGGCGTCCCGCGACGGCTTAATTTGTTTTTTGCTAACGTTTTTCTGCTCTATTGCCAGGGTGGACTAATTTAAAAGTAGCGTTATTCCATATAAAAGTAGGTTCGTTGTCAGGCTTTAGCAAACAATATTTTTATCTGTTTCTACTTGCTGCGTCTTTATAGCTTGGGTCCTTAAGCCAACAAAGAAGTGAATATTTGAAATGATGCGTAACTATTGATAAGTTGCCAGGCCATCTTCGAACGGACTTGTATCCATTTTCTGCGTTGACTTTTCCGAATATTGCGCGATGCTCAGCGGGCGGAACTTACTTTTTCTGTTTCGGTTTCAGCATAACATGAAAATCAAAACAATCGTGTTTCATCCTATCTTTCTACTCATCTTTCACTTTTTTGTGGACTGGTGCAGTCCTGTTTTTATTCAGTTTCGTTGCTGTATTTTGTGTCATCGGATTTGGTTCTTTTCCGTAGCTGTCGGGACTCAGATTATCTTTTCTTATTTTTTGCATATAGGGGTGATTTACACGCCATTTTTTACCACAATTCCACGCTCAGGTGGCTTACTTATTACGCAGGGATTTTCTCCTAAATCCGTACTACAATTTTATTCATGATCATGAATAATTACTTAGCTATAGATGTGCGTAGATGTCTTTACTGTAGGAATAAGACGTTTAGAAGCTTTTTATCGCATCGGTGAACCCAAGCCATATCGAAACTATCGAAGCGATTATTCGAACAAATAAAAAAATCGATTAAGGATTGCATTTATATAGAGTCCGTTGCAATTGCGTCGGAATACGACGGTTATTTTCTTAGGCAATTCCGATTATCTTTGCGCGGCGAATCATTAGGGGCCATCCGGGGCTCAGCGCGACATTGCGGATTATGCTGCCATCTAGTAGGTACCTAAGAGTAGCTAGTTTTTAGCTCCATCTTCCTCTAGATTTTTTCCTTTATTAGGTCCGTTTTGTTCCTCAGCTAAGTTTTATTATTTCCAAAACGTTAGCAATAATGTAAGTGCTCTGAGGCTCCTTGTTATGACTGTCCCTTAGAGATATTGTTTGGCATTGAACTTAGATCTATTTCTGGTGGAATGGAGGGTTTTCGTACTTCTTTCCGTTTTCCTTTTTATATGTACCCGGTATCTGTTTTGATTATATAGGAACGTTTCTATCGGGGTTTTATTTTATGTGATTTTTTCAAGGAAACCTCCTACCCTGTGATACTAAAACTGGCTTAGATAAAATATTTGTGGCAGATTTTTTTGCTATCCCATTTTATATCACAATATAGAACAGTAATAGCCTTTATTAGGATTAATTAATTAATTTGAATACAACCTGCATTTGATTCTATAATTAACGATTTCCCAGTAATAACGCTCGTGTTTTCCGGGAATATATAGGGTGCTTATTTACAACCGGCAAATTATAAGTGATTGAATATAGGCTATTGAAGTCCATAATAGTTTCAAATACATATATGAAGTGTTTTAAACTGGTAACAATGGAAAATTATTCCGTTTATAATAAATAATAGCAGTTATTTGAACGTTGGTAGTTGGTGACAAAGATTCGAAAGCTTCCACCGCATATAATTGATTATCATGTTTTGCTCGGCTACCAGCTCTATAAATAAAGAGTGAGCACTTAAAAGCTACCTAGAGTGCTTGAATAATACTATTAGTTAAAGAGGAATATTAATACAACCCTTTACTTCGAGAGCCTGTAATAATTATGTTACTAACGTAAAATATTTAATATTCTATATTTTAATATTTGATGAGGTACTCTGTGTTAATACAAAGAATAATTTTTCGAAGTTCTAACCATAATATTATAATTTACTCCAAAGAATTTTTGTAAGTAAATATACTACTTTTGTTTGGGATAATAACTTGACTGATTTATCATTCATAACTTGTATGACAGCTTATTACACCTATATCTGTCTATTATCCTCTGCCGAAACAAAGTTTCAAGTTACCTTATACTTGATTATATATTCTGAACCATCAGTCTATTAATCCCGTGGAACGATATGTATATCTAGACACGCGGGAGCGTGTCAAGCCAAGTTCAAAGGAAAAAGGAACTGGCGACGCAGCAGCCGTGTGTTATATTACACGAACCATTTGAAGCCACTTTTGACCCCTTAATAACTCAAAATCTATTTAACATAAACACATGAAATTTGGTTTATTTATTAAAACCCTTAGATTAACAAGAACCCCAAATTTCATAAATACAGCTCAAACGGTTATTGAGATATTAACGTCTGAAAATCGGCATTTTTATCACTGACTGACTGACATATAGATCAAAAACCTAACCCACTTCCAGATGACCTAGAAAGTTGAAATTTGGTGTCCAGCTGGGTAATTGTGTGTATACAAAGGAAGAAGTCAGAAAACAGTGAATTTTTACGATTTGGAATATTTTTCAAGCAATCGATTTTTATTACCTAGCGCCTTTCGAAATTATAATAGCAAAATATCTTTCTTTTGCAGGAGAATAGGTTCCATGATTCCATGATGAAAGGTCACTTTTATCGTTTTGATTACCAGATTATTTTTGTATACAGAAATAAAAAATATAACTAACAGACAAATGATAAAAAAAGGGAAAGGGAGGACTTTCCATATATTTCTAACGTTCAAGAAAATGTAAAAAATGAACACAAAAAGAAAACTGTACAGCGTAAACGTTTTACAGATCACTTTTGAATGATGAATAATAATGGGAGCCAAGTTCAATAATAAGAATATGCGTAGTTGTCGACTTCGCCGACAAAAGAATTGAGATCAATATGGGTGCCAAGTTCTGTAGATAATCCTGAAATTTATTTATTCAAGATTTGACTTGGCTAGTTTTCACATGCAAGTTATAACTTAAGTTTATATTTGGCTAATCAACTTATCTTCTTTATGTTATACGCAAGTTACTGTTTTTATATGTCTAAGGACAACATAATTATCTTACTCTTCTAAAAATTTGGTTTGCTGGTAAAAATTAGCCAAGTCAAACTTGAATAAATAAATTTCAGGATTATCTACAGAACTTGGCACCCGTTTAGATCTCAATTCTTTTGTCTACGCAACTACGCATATTCCTATTATTGAACTTGGTTCCCATTTTCACATTTATGTTTTTGATGGGATTTTATTTTCCTTATACATTCCTAAAGTTATTAATATTGCCTTTCTCAATATAACGTTCTTTTGTGCATAAAAATGTTATATTATTAAAGCCTGGCCTTTGTAATAGCAGTCCACGCTGGCCAATCTACTGAGGTATTTGTAAACTAACATTCCTTATTGTGTGTTATAACACGTATAGAGTCCCTAAGTTACCGGATAATATCCAAGTTACCGAATAATATTGCACATGCCGTGCATAGTGAGTATATGTATAACTATTGTATAAGTAGGAAGGTTTATGTTAGGGTTTATAGCTGTTCTCGAGAGGCCTCAGGATTCAGCAGCCAAAGCCTTTCCTTGGTTGAAATTTTTTGTATAATATCAACATATAGTGTAGCCTCAGAGACTCGTATCTCTAAAACCCCTCTTAAGCCCGTGGAGCTCTCGTGCGGTTGTCTGCTACGAAACTTATTTACATTGAAATACTTATTAGTGTATGAACAAAATCACAAGTGTTTGCTAAAATGTTTTGAAGAGAGCTGGTAAAGCGGAGTTAGAATAGTGACCCCAGTCAATAGGACGACTTTTAAAAGGGGATACGGGTCGTCTATGAACGTACGTATGTTAAGCGGGACTTGAAATAGTTTTTTGTTTTTCTTATATATTTTTATTTATATTAGGTTTTTAACCTATTTATTGGTCTTCTATATAATAGCTACCTGCCTCTTCAAATGAAAAAAATATTTGTGTATAAAATATTCGAGTAATAAGTTCGTAGTTTCTCGGAATGTGAAGTAGGTACCCTGTATTTATCCAGAATACATTCTGATTCTGGATGAAATTTGATTCAAATCCGTTCAGCCGCGAGGCGGTACAGTTCGACATAAAAGTCTACAAATGAAACTATTTTTTTTATATTTGTTTGTGTTATGTTATGTTATTCAGTGTGATCAGGCGATTAAAGTGTATTAAAACGCTTAAATGAATTTAAAATGATTGAGATTATCCAAAGTTCGACCAGAGAAGTTATTTTTTAAATTAACATTTTAGAATTTATACCTAGTGGCGCCCTCATTTTTCTTACACTATTGTATAGAGCTGTAACTGAGTGAGTAGGGCGTGAATCTCTTAGCAAATTGGCTTTCATTATTTCTCGTCTGTAATCATTTTTAGTATATAATTTTTCATTGTGTTTTCTTTACTTTTCAGACAAAGACATTCAATAGTACATATTTAATCTCTTTGTTTTCAGGTAAGCTTGGATTCAAACGTGCCTCAGTTGAGTGAGTACTTTACATAAATGTACCTATAGGAATATTAAATATTATTGAATAAGGTTTGGTTTCAGCTTAATACCCTGTGTGATTAGAACTACAAAAATAAATAATTTTTATAGCAACGTAATTATTATTCTAGGCATCGGATAGACTGGTTATTTAACATAAAAGAGGAGTTTTTCAGGAGGAGTCTTATTCAGATATTAAAAAACAAGATAAATATGACATAGCTCAGGAGCATTTTAATCTTCACTCCAACGACCGCAACAAATCACTGAAATAGTCTTATCGGGATGTCGCCGTCGCCAACAAAAAATGGCTTTGACATCCGACATGGTAACTCGCTTAGGACGTCAACTCTATATTACATTTCTAACTAAATTATTATAGTAGAAGACTGATCTTGTTTGTCTTACACGGCGACGAAGTTACTAACGCAATTAAACGTAGTAGCTGGCAAGCTATAAAATGAATAATTCTGCCTTTGATATGACATCCCAGGTCGTATATTTAGTATAGCCGTGAGATTGTGACGATCGATAGCCTGCCGCTGCCCCGTGTCGCCGTCGTCGAGAACCGAATTCCGCCTAGTAAGCAGTAAAAATAAATGAAGGCAAACAGGGTTGGGTAGGTAGTATGTACGCCGAAACGTTAACAGGTCGATTATACGAGGCCATCGAGCGCGTAGGTACTTGAGCGATCCCGGACCACTCCGGTCGCGTGCTTAATGACGGGTCACGCATTTAAATAGGCGGTCTGTTCCGAACCAATCGGTTATTCCAATACAATAGGTGTATTCATACGGAATTCATTCCTTCCGTTTCAAGGATATATGTTCGCACGTGCAGAGTACCTACAGTGGACCAAGAAAACTAGGTATTTTTTACGTAGGATGAACAAGACGGTTTTCGTTTCGTAAGTAGTAGAAGTGGCTACAGTTATCGAAATAATTTAAACACTTTTGTCGATAAACGTGAAATATAACCTTTCTACGTTTTGTTCTTCTTTAATATTTGAAGAGGTCAGGAACAAATAGTGTCATTTACACTTTTGGCTCAAAGCTTTTTTTTCTCATTGTACTCAAAGCTTTGGATTTTATCGATTTCTGAAGAGATTTGGTTCAAAAAGTGCCATATTGAAGAAATAATAGCATCTCGCAAGTCGCATTCTGATCAAAAAGTGACATTTGCAAGGCAAACGGATCTAATCCCGAAAAAATATTCCCGATTTTTGAACAAAAATGAAAAGTGTTAATGACACTTTTTGTTCCTGAGCTCCTCATTTGTCATTCGTCGTACGGTTTTCGTTTTATGGAAACATCTCAGGACATATTATAAATATAAATAGTTTAGTGTTGATACAGCTCACAGCCTCGTGCTAACACGCTACATTATACAGTGGAGGTAGATGCTGATTTATTCTGGACATTCCTGGTTATAATGCAGCTATACGTTGCTACATAGTATTTTATGTCGGTACGCCTTACCTATTCCCGTTTCCAATTGTATCCAGCTAGGTGATGTGAATAAGTAAGTGTGTTGCTTACATTCTGCGGCCATAAAGTCAGCACTTTGATACATAGTGTTTTATTGTTACCCCAACGCTGTTATGAGAAACCATTTGTTAATGTCGAATAGAGATGTTTAATATGTTTTGTAAATAGCCTAGGCTGGTTGCCAAAATGTTAACGGAATAGGAAACTTATCCAAACAATGCAGACGCAAAACTTCTAACTACTTATTGTAAATAAGTGCATATGCTTTTATTCCATTTGGGTTGGCCGGAAAATGGTTTGTATTTGTATTACACGGTTATTTCAAAATTTCTTTTACAATATAGTCTCCTCTGTAAAGGTAGATTAACTTCCCCATTTCAAAAATGTCGCTATACAATCAGCTAAATAACAAGTATCTTTTTAAGATGAGCTGAAAATCAAAATTTCCAAAAAAAGATGTCGATTCATTTCAAGATAATGAATGGAATTCAGCAATTCATTGTCCGTGAAAAATAATTAACTGCCTGACTCGACATAAATCGAAGCATCCGAGACTGGAAGCCCGAAGATTATCCAAGTTATAATCGTCCTGTTGAGTACACGTTTGTGTTAACGGAATTAAGACTGAATCTTGGACAATTTAGTATTTGCAGAGAGTTTCAAGATATAATTTTGAAAGAAGTAAGCACTTCACTTGATTTGTTGTTGTCGCTTTGAGATAATTTATATAAAGTTAACAATCCTTTTAGCGTGTACATTATAATTTGTCCGGTGCAAGCGGGCGGCGCGGGCGCGGCGAGTTTAGCGTGGTCGTCATTGTTTTCAGGCGGTAATTTATATTGTGCTTTAGGAAATTAGCGAGGCGGCCGCCACGGGCTCAGGTGCCATCGCGCGCCATTACCGACCAGATTTACTTAGCAGATCTCGCTCAGCTAAGACGAGTAATTTGTTGTGTAATTATTACAGCTCATTAAAAATGTATTAACTACGCTCCCTTTATTTAATTTCACAAACAGATTTGTCGAGTTTTGTGAAGCAATACAGATTTAACATCAATCTGTTTTTATTTAGCCAATAATTCAGGCTGTTGAATAATGACTAATTAATTAGTGGATTCTGACGTAATTGTGTTCTCTGTTATCACCTGTTTAATGTTGATATCAATTAACCGATATTAAAAATTATCTGCAAACCGCTCATTGTCGAAATGAACGGAATTTACTTTGGCGTATTGTGTTCGGTGAGAAAGGTAGGCATACAATTATGTCCGCAATTTCAGTAAATCACGGAGTAATCATGGAGCATCATTGAATATAATTAGGTGCTATTGAAAGCTGTGAGGGAAAATCAGTCTCCTTGTGATTTTCGTAATTGAAGTCGAGGAATTATTTTATTTCATCCGCAGATGGTAACTACGTACGTTAGACATTGTTTAAAGACTGAAAGAGCACTGCGATTACAAAGACTTGCGGTTCGTAAACGAGGTATAAAAACTTCATAAAATAATATGTCCGCCAGTTGTTTTGGTCGTGTATGGCGGGTTGCCGTTTCACAAAATTACAGCGCGTTTTAATGCGGATCTCTTTTCCTCTTTTTGCGGTAATGGTGACAGCCTCCGAGTTTTCCCCGGCGACCATTTATAACGAGTTTTAATCGCGACACGGAAATTAGTTATATTACGCGTCTATCCGCTCCGACGACTATATTATATGGTTATTAACTCTGAAGAGACTCGCGAGCCCGGGGGTGCACCGCGCCCTAAATTAAACACGATAATTACGCCATTTTGACAAAAACGACTCCAAACTTTCCAGGCAGGCCATCCAATTAATAAATATTTTACCTGAATATATGTTTATTATTTGACGATAAAACTGAACTGCAGTACTATGTCTCTGAATAGCAATAAAGCGAATAAATGGTATCGATTTTTCTATCAAAATTTTGCAGACGTCCCGGGTGTGCGAAGCCAGGTCTCGCCATTGATGAACTGGTGCAAGGGTAACATTTTGTCGTTACATAAAATACATTATATTCCTATGTAAATTTAATATAACTATACGTTTTAGCAGGCCCGCCTATGTGTTTATTCTTTGTGGAAATGATAAAACTTAATACTGTCGAATGTGTATTTAATTTTTAAGAAGGTTTTTTCACTTCAAGTATGCTGTTCACGCAGAAAAAGTTGTTTACCTTGTTAAAGGACATGGTCTTGAATATGTAAGTGCCGTAGAAAAAACTTGTCCCCAAAAACATCTTAGCTTTCGCTAGAAAGTCGAGATGTATCTCGTAGCGGCCCTGTGAATAAAATGGCGTTTAAATTTTAATGATACGATGGCTTTCTTATTTAGTACTAATCTGGAAATCTTACCTTGTTAACTTTGCAATTCTTAGTCAAATTGAACGAATCAACGAGAATGGGGCCCAAAACAAAATGTTCGCAAGGTTTGTTCAGCGCATAGTTCCACAACTTTTTTGTAACATTGTTGCTTTTTGTACTAACTACAACTTTTGCCTGTTCAAAACAGAAATTAATTACTAAAATATTTAGAAGATAGTAATTTTTTTGTAAAATTTTAATTAAAATACCTACCATGGTAGCCGGACAATCCTTTGGAAAATCCAGGAGGAATACTACGTCGGACATATTTTGTGAATTTTTGATTTCAAACTTTCCGCACTCTCCCTGTTTTGGACCTTTGCATGTTTCAAAGCTTTCCCATCCAATTTGGTATGGACCCTGGAATTATAACACAACAGTGTAATTAGAAATATCTTTGCATATTCCATTTTAAACTCTAGTTGAAGAGCAGATAATAGTATTTAACAGGATTTATTCTGGGTGATTTAGGAAATCAATAGGTTAATTCGGACGACTACCCAATTTGTCCCAAGTTAGGTTCGAGTTGCTTCCTGCAATCGATCTATAGATAGAAAATGGCATGTCATCCGACTTGGAAAATCATTAGATAGACAAAAGAAGACGGAAGATCGGATTACACGATCAACTCAGGTGTGAATAGATTTGTTTGAATGACAGATCATTGAGGTGAACAAATATACGGGAAAGCGCAGATTCCTTTGTCGTGTGATAGTCGTTACGTCTGATTAAGCAATGATAATAATACCTATCTGCTAAAATCTGCTTTTGTTTAAGCGTACAAGATTGATAATAGTAGCGTATAAAACTTGCTCTATGCAGCAGTCAATAACCCTAAAGGACAAAATATATTTCTGAATATCCACGTATTTCGGTCAAAATTAAGGAATTTTTCCAGGAACTCATCCAAAAATGGCGTGGGTTGCGAACGTTTTGTATAAAAAATATGGTAGGAACTATATTAAGATTGGATTTTTTTACAGTCTTAAGGACATATTTTCTGAATACTTCATAAGCTTAGCCACATGCCAAGTCGAAATTTAAATAAATAAGAAGTTCATTTTTTATTGAGTTTATTAAGGCTCATTTTCTGTCTTTTCGCCACTTTGCATTCATGATAGAAAACTTTGGTTTGTTTTTTTAACTCTTCTGTGTTTTCTTTTTTATTCTTCAACACACATGTTGTCACTTTTTGTCAGTAGTTTTTTCTTGAAAGTCTTTGTCTTCTAGTATTTTTTTTAATTTCCTTAAACTGTTTGGATTCGGAATATTAATCGTTCATGACAATATTTCTTAAGGGACGCAATTTCAATTACGTAATGCGTAGGATATATAAGCATTTTTTTATCACAATCTCTGTTACTCGACAGTCATAATTCAAGGACAAAATGCTCGATGGATGCATCCTTTCTTATTTAATTGGTTTCAAAATGTTCGTTCAATATAGCTCGGAGTTTTAAATTCACCTGTATATTGGTATTGCATCAGCTCAATTGCTTTATACGCAGTCAACGCACCGTTGGCTTAACGCTCTCATGCGCTGTCAAGAAAAATAAAATATAGGTGTGCCGGGAGCCGGGAACGCTGCGAACGCCGCGGTTAGCTCGGGGACGGCCGACGCAAGCCGGGGGAGCCACGATACCGCGCGTCGACAGGTAAACGTGCCGATGTGCTAATGGTAAACCGTTCCCTTGGCTGAAGTTAATGTTGGTGGATATTTCTACCAAGCACATCTGACGGGGCTAGGAAAATACGGGTAAATATGCCCTGAGATTTGATACTTAGATTATGTGGTAAACTTACATAGTTTTTGGGGTCCGTTTGACCGATCCCTTTTATGATTAATGAAAAAAATATTAGAATGTGCACCAGGCAACGCATTGCCTTGCGCGGCACAGACAGTACCGACGTTCGACAAGTAATACTCATATCGCGCGTTTGAATATTTTTTACTGAATTACAGCACGAATTATTAGTGATTATTGTAATTCTGTATTTACTAATTTTGTCATTAAAAATGTAATTTCCGTAGATTGCAAATAATTGCGTTTACACGGATATTGAATATCGAAAGAGAGATGTAATCTTGATAATGTTGAATCATTATTCGGCTCACATTTTCTTTGTCCCATAAAATAAGCTGTTCGTATAGTGTCTGATTATGTTAAAGTATTATGCGCAAAGGAATCACATAATGGCATTAATCGCGAGGGGTCGTTACGGGGTGAACGTGGCTCCGGCAATCATTAGTGCATTTTATTTCACGAGCCACACTGCGCCGCTCAACTTCGTAGGTGGCTTAATGCGTTTCCCCATTACCTGTCACATCTACCGTATACAATCCTTTTAAGCTTACCCCGTTATTGTTTTCATATCGGAGTGCTTCATTATTCATGTACATTACGTGTCAATATGTTACTTAGGTAGGTACCTACCTATATTTAGTGTACAGATTATAATATATTATGCAGTTTGCATTGAATTTCAATATTCAATAACTAATGAAATGATGTCGCACCTGAGCCTAATTGATTGAATTGCAAATGTTAGAAATTTGACTTCAGAACGTTGGACCCAAATATTGAACCACAATAAAGCAAAACTTAGTTAAATAATTGCTTTGATAGAATAATGCAATCAAAGTGTTGTATGTCAAGTACGTTTTAAGTGTAGGTACTGGCGGTCGACATCGTCGAACAGTTCTTGTGCAGCGAGCACTAGCTTAGTTGAGTGGTTTGCTCCGCCATTTGTTATACGAAACTAGATACCAGTGAGTGCACTCGGTTCGGCGGCTATATCTGAGTCTTCCCGCAGACCCTCGACCTCTCTGTTTGCCAGCTTATGTGGCGATCGCTGGGCTTAGTCTAAATTGCAATTAAACGAACTTGCGCTTTTGCCCGTTCGCCGCTACGTTATTGAACTGTTTGCTGGCGGCGTGCAAAAATAATTTTGAAACTGAGAAAACGAATTTTCCCACTTAGTGAAATCTATAAAAGCCTAGACCAGTCCGTTGTTTGAGAGATATTATGTTTTCATGGACACTTTCGGCGCTCAATCTTTAGAAATAGAACGCACTATGAAGTGTTGGAGTGTGTCATTCTGACCCATTCACCAGTTCATAAAAAAATCGTTTCGTCATCTTACGTATTTAGTATGACGAGTTGAACGCATGGGCTGTGTGAGGATTTTGTATGTTACTAAGGTAATTTAGTCAAATCGATTCACCGTCTTACGTATTCTCCTGGCGGCAGGTTTAATAACGTGTTTGATAAAGACGTGTATTCGGGACGGGTTGGATGAATGTGCGGCCCTAATATGCTTCGCCCTCGTCGCGCCGACGTCGACCGCTGTCGGTTGGGAATATGGGTTCCACCGTCATATTCCACCAGCTCACGCTCATTCATATGGATAGTAAGGCATAGTTTACATATTTTGATGCGCGGCCGCTTTAATAAAGCCATTAATTTTAATAATGCTACGCTCACACGTTTAACATTCGTGGTCGCGTTTAATAGTTTCGCCTTACCTACACCTAGTTACAAGAGTTATTAGATAGCTGCTTAATTAATGTTGTGTAAATATTTACATTTAATGAGATGTTAATCTCGGAATAGCAGAAGAAATTCACGAAAAACTGGGCTCAATGCTATCTAAATAATGCTTTAATTTGGAAACTAATTAGTTTTTTTGCTGAATATAAATTGGATTTTTGTTTCAATAAACATTGTAGCGTACTTTTATGAGAAAGTTGCGAAAGAAAAACAATAAAATGTCTCGTATAAAGTTGTCCGATGTCGTAAGGTTACAGGTGCGTTTTCGTCGCGTTAAATGTGCGTCATTCACACGGCTTTGTCGAACGGTGTGCGATCACTTCCATTTCCCGGGTCCTTCTAACCATACTTACTAACGATCTCGTGAGCCTTCTTATCCAATCTTTATAAGCATGACGAATGATATTTTCCTTGTTCTATCCCGCATGATTATGGATAAGAGTTTAACGACGTTTCAGTTCGCGTCGTAACGAAAAATATTTATGATCATAAAAATTCATATGTTTTACTCTGACGCTTTATTATTGTAATAATAATTTATGATTTAATTTGAATAAGAATTAAGTTAACTTATTAATATACATATATCAAAATATATAGACTTAGATTAAAAGTTATAGAATTTGAGCTGAAATCGTTATTTTCATTACGTGTAAGATCACAGAGTGTTAGATCCTTTACAATAATTTAAAATGGATTTGGTAAAATGGATTAGGACGAGAAAATTTGGTGGGAAAATTCACCGAATAAAACGTGAAAGGTTTCAATAGATCGATAGTAATGCGATCCAACAATTGAAAATGACTATTGAGTTACTTATGTACCTACCTATCTATATACGTAATTATGATGATACGGACTCTACTTAATAAAATGCCGATATAAGGAGTTGATTATAGGCATGATGCACTAAAGCACTTAAGAGAGCTCGAAGTGTGATGAATGATCGTCTCCGGGCGTCGGCAGCAGTGGCGGCGGTGTGGAACACTGCGCGCGCCGCCGCTCCGCTCACAATGATTGATAGTGTTTTATGTTACATCAAATTACTTCAACCATATTCTATATATTGATATTAAATCTAATACCCTAATATACCCTAAAGCTAGATCAAATGATATTAAGACGATATTGAATCAAGTTTAAAAGGAGCGAGGTTCAATCCAAACTTATTTAATCGCTTTACATTATCTAGCAAAAAAACGTTGGAAACGAGACTTAACACCCGCCGCCCTAGCTTGTCTAGTACTTGACCTGACTACAGTGTATAACTCGATTGTCTGATAAAAGTCAACTTGAGTCGCGTTACTACTTTATTCCCGGCGGTAACGTAAGTAAGACCTTTGTCGCCTCCGTGAGGAAATACTATTATTAGCACATACACGTGTGAGTCAATAGTAGTGCCAGCTAGTCAAGAGTTAAGTGTAGTTCCTTCACCTCGACGGAGCACTTGGAGCAAGCAAACAAACGAACGATGCGTAAAATGAACCCGATGCGTCGGAATCGCACCTATTTGTCTTTCTTTATTTTCTCCGTCTGTAGTACTCCGCATAGAGCTCGTTCTATTTTGATTAACTCATTTATTTTCGAAATTGAAGTGTGCGTGGAGTGGACCCTCTTGTGACTTTCCCGTTGAGCGAAATTACCTAAGTCGGTGATATTTGCTGTGCGAACTTGTCGAGTGTTTGGGTCCCTCGCACGACTATTAACTATTTGTTGCCTTGCTGTGAACCGTTTACTGCCATTCCATTCCTATCTTAGAAACTAGGCCCGTGTTAATAAACGACGCTTATTTGACGGCTCCCTCCTAAATGTTATTTCGATATGACTTGTGAGGCAAATAAAACAAAAATGTTGTATGTATGAAATTGTATTCTGCGGGATTGCCTTTCAGGAGCCAGCTCCCAGGTCGACATGTTGTGAATTGTTTATTAAAACGGGCCTAAGAAACTCAATCTAATCTACCTTGACGTTGATGACATTCTTAAATAGTGATACTTCACCACACAATAACATTATATAAAAATCAATTGCCGTGCGTTAGTGTCGCAAAAACTTGAAAATTGCACAACCGATTGTTTTTTCTTTTGTTTTATTCGCCTAATTTCTGGGGTGGTTTAGGAAAAAAGAAAATGAGGAAAAATATAAAATTAAATGTCGGTACGAAGTTCACCGGGTCATCTAGTAATGTTATAATCGTGAGTTTGTGAAGATGGATGGATGTTTGATACTCAGTCACCCATAAACGGCTGAACTGATTTAGATAAAATTTTGCCCATAGGAAGACCATATCTTGGATTAACATATAGGATACTTTTTGTCCGGGTAGGTACTTAAAGGAGTTCCTCTAGGATGCAAGAAAATTCGCGGGCAACAGCTAGAAATTTCATAAAACCAATATTGGGAATTTGGGAGTGGATAATGTGAGATACTTTTTATTTTAAGAATTCCGAATCAGATATGTGACAGGCTAAGATGAGAAGATTGGATCGGAAAACACAAGACAATTGTCAGGATTAATCGAGACAGGCTTGAGATATTTTTAGATTCTCTTTATTTGTAAAACAAATATACCTATGCATTTACTTAGAGCCGAGCATATTCGATATGAGTGCTGCCATTTTAGCAATTATTTATAGGGACTACTTTTGATCGCTTGATCGTCAAAGACGGCTTACTTCGCTGGTATTTGTAACATATCTCATTAATTCAGGTGCCGATGGCATCAAAGCGGTAACTGATTGGTCACCTCTATTTAGAAGCCCACATTCCGGTGTCAACCTCGGGAATATCGGAATAGTTCACATTCCTGCAATGTGCCATCTCTATATTGAATAGACCCATACCTATACTAGTATAAGTGGTACGCACGACTGATGTATATGTCCGTATTATATGCCTACTGTGGTATTATGTATGATTAGTTTCTACAGTAATCCATGTGTAAAACCTGATCAAGCAATTGAATTACTGATGTAGGGTAGGCGTGTTGTAAATAGTTCTATGATAAGGGAAATAGTGATATCTTTTCTTAAGCTGAGATAGTGAGGTTATTAAATTGTAGGTATATCAATTGGTTCTGCTTTCTCTTCGATCGTTTTAGTATTATAAATTTAATAAATACAGAAAAGGTTAAATAAATTTTGCGTCTGCTAAAACAGTAATGATGCCAATCGATCCTATTTCTTATAAAAATCAAAAGAATCTTCATGACCCACTGAGGTTAGAGTATTAGAATATCAGAAATCACAAAAATCTTATTTGAGATGGAGCATCTACCTTAACCGTTATAGCTGCAGGAAAACGTTCTTAGGAGACTGTCCAGAATTTTTGAAAATATTTCGTTCTGCATTTACAGATTTTGAAAACAGTCAGCGAGAAAATGGGGCAGTTATCACAAAACATTTTTTTGATACTAATCGATCCTGTTTCTTTTAAAGATCAAGACTCTTTCGGACCAGCTTAGGTCAGAGTACTAGAAATGTCAGAAATCGCAAAGAACTTTACTTATGCATTTGTTTAGGGTAGATTACCCTAAAAAACCTCTGGATATGTTAATCAAATATCTTTGGATGGAATTTAACATGCAGATATTTAAATATGACAGCATTTTGTCACTATAATTCCACAGTCTTGTATTTGGCTCCAGAATCTCGTGTTGGCATTGCCCAGAGTTCAGTTATACAGAAAGAAAAAAAAACAGTGCGCAAACATAAATCCGGTAACGATCTTTGTCAACCGAAGAAAAATGAACGTGTTTTATATTATACCCCACATGACATTCTCTTTAGAAGCTTTACAGTATGACACGTAAGACTTTTTACAAAAAACAGGTAGCAGTAGAAAAAGTAGGTATAATAAAAAGAGAAAACATATAACGACTTAATTTATTAGAGCTGGTCCTTCCATGGGGTGATTTTTTATGTCAAAAGCAACCAAATACACAAGGGATTATTATTTTTGGTAAATTATACACAGAACAAGCAGTATGCGTAATTTCCTGGAATTCATTCAAATACCGATCGCGCGCGCTGCCACCGCACGCCGTCGTCATCGATATCGTCAGGTATTTGATTTGAGGCCATTTTATGGGTTTGCATATTTAGTTACATTATGAGAAAAACATATAATTAATTAATTAGGGCTCGTGGCTAATTACCAATCGCGCGGATCATAAGATTTACAGAGTTAAGCTGTGCTTGCCGCGGTCAATCCGTGGATTGGTGACCGTTCGTTACACATCAAGACCCCTCCGTGCCTCGGAGAGCACGTTAAATCGTCGGTCCCGGGTGTCATACGAATATCTATGACAGTCGTTACGGGAAGTGAGAAGCCCGATAGTCTGACAACCGGTCTAACCTTAGGATATCGGCATTGCCGAGTAACTGGGTCGTGGAGGTTTGATGAGAGTCGCTCCGTGTAAAATACTGATATTCAGCCGCATCTGGTTAGTTTGGGACCTGACTCCAACATAGTTGGGAAAATGCTAGGCAGAACATTAGAAATAATTACTCCTTAAATAGACTAATAATGTAGTACATTATATTACAGTCAAAAGTGATTGCAACGTAGCCTTCCTGTTTATTTTCGGTCTGTTATTTTAGCTCGCAGACATCGTTTGCTATGTATGCACACTATGGCTGTTTGGACTAACTATTCCCGAGCATCTTGCGAGCCATGCCAAAGGTGCAGAATTTAGGAAGGTAGAACTATACAGAGCATTGGCATTGTAACACAAAAATGGACAATTTACAATTCTGTAGACACTTAGAAAGATTGCATGGACTTTTCTCTTCTAAATTTATACTATATAAAAAAAAGTTTTCATTTTATTTTATTTATTAGGGACAAAAAACTGTTACCTACATGTTACAATGGTACAGTAGTTATCTTGGTAAACATAATAACATATTTGTTTTATGATAAAGATCAATTGGAATATAAATATCTATGAGGTCAGAAGCCCGAAAGTCAGACAACCAGTCTAAGTCTAACCTTAGGATATCGGCATTGCCCAGTAACTGGGTTGCGGAGGTCTGATGCCAGTCGCTCCGTGTAAAATACTGGTATTCAGCCGGGTCTGGTTAGACTGGAAGCTGACCCCAACATAGTTGGGAAAAGGCTAAGCAGAACGATATATATAGATCAATTGTAATTTACTTTAGATATAGATAATACCTAACTTTGTTCTTAACACTTCTGTTGAAATCTAAATGTAACAACTCTGAGTAATTATTTATGTTCAATTAATATTATTAATAAGTTGAAAATTCATGCTATTAGCAAATTTTAATTAATCCAGTGTTACTGTAATATTTGATTGATCACATTAACAGATTAATTACTGAAATTGCAATAGTCATATCATAAAAGTGCTTGTATCATTGCATTATCAATATTCTACATACCGACTATAGGAACTATTATAACTAACAAGTTTATGTTTCAGAACGGTTTAGATTTAAATTTATATCGCGCCTGTAAATATAAAAATGATAAAAGTTTTTTGGGGACGTTTTTAATATTTTCCCATTTGCAAAGACGTGTGAAAGAACCTTCAGGGATTTACATAAACTCACTTACCGCTAGGTAACCGAGTTTTTAGTGGCATTTTGTTGTAATTTACTTCAATGAAAGTAAAACTATATATCGGTTTAAAAAAATCTGTTTTATTTGAATATTTATGTTTATCGAGCGAATTACTATTTGTAATGGCCCAACGGCCACAGACCAACGTCTGTTATGATTTTTACTTGTTACGTATAATTATGATATCAGGCGTTTTGTCTCCCCTTAATCGGAGGACTACATTTCCTAAAACTTCCATCAAACGTTATCAGGCGCTAGTCCGATCGATGTTAACGAATTTCGTTTAAATTGTTCAATCTAATTATCAACACGGTTCTCAAAATATGAATCTTGTTTCTTGCCAACTAAACATAGGTCAATAAAGATCTAAACTGCTATTTGGTCATCTAAATAATGTTGTTTTACTAAAAGCTGACGAAGCCATTCTTTATTGTGATTAGTATGAAAAAAAAGATATCGAGAGTTTGGTCGAAAATTTCAAACTTTCAAAGAGTTTCCGTAGTTTACTAAGTTGGTTTTCCATTTGAAATTTTAATGAATGCTCTAGCTGGATTTTGTCAATGGATAAAAAATTGCGGCAGCTTACTTGACGTCGTAACCTCTTTTTCAGACCTAGAAAATGTAGTCTTCGTAACTTTACGTATTCAAACAGCAATGCTTGCGTAGTTTTTTTGACGAATAACTCTCTGTTTTTCCACGGAATAACAACGTAAGTGCTAGTAAAGTGTAGTACAGGTAGGACAACAAAAAGTATTTTAGTGAGACGGAAAGCAAAATGTGTGTCTTAAAACTGTGATATAACTCGTAGGTACCAGAGATGTGATATTTTCAAGATCCCTTTGTACACGTTAGAGAAAATAGGTAATATTTTTCTTTTGATGTCATGCGTATGCTACTCATGTGTTATGTTATTTCTGTATCTCATCACTATTGTTTTAGCAAATACACAATTTTATATACCTCGCTGTTGGTGTAACTAAATGTGAAGGCGAATTCATTCGGAAGCTTGATATGTAACATTGGTCGGGTTTATGATAAAGCTGCGTGTAGCTGCACGTATATTTTTAGTCTAATTTCAACCATTCCTCGGTTTCGTTTCATCTTTATCCGGATTTGCCGCTCGTTCTTGAGCCAACTTGATCCATTGCGCAAATTGTGTGAATCATGCCGGCTGATAATGGGTCCCGGATTGATCGTGGGCCTATTGAAGGCGAAACCAAGTTTTGTGAGTGGTACTAATTCGCGATGTGGCGGCGGGCGGTACGTTTTGTAAGAGAACCTTTCTCTATCAGCATCGCACGCCAAACTTCATTTACATAATTAATCTGCGTCCGACGACCGTGTCCGTTCCGTTGACGAACCGCCATTAAATAACGATATCTCAGAATGCTTTGGTTCACATGTTGGTCATTACGTAATTTTGTTTGAATTAACTTTTTTTTAATAAACTTTCTCGTTGGTCTAGTGATGGCAAGCGCAACTGCTGATCGTGAGGTCTTGGGTTGAAATTCCAGGTCGGGCAAAGTGTTATTGGGTTTTTCCGTGTGGAATTCCTCAGTAGTAGCCCGGAGTTTGTGCCCGGTTGACGGCAATAGGCTCGCCCCCTATTACATGTAACTTAAATATGAAATGAGGACGGCGAACATGAACATGGCGAAATGAGGGTGTTACTAATACACCTCTCTCTCTCACTATTTCTATGTTATGTGTATGTGACTGTGTTTTACGTGAAATTGCAAAATCATGTCATGTGTATATAAGTTTCAATTAAAAGTCAAAGCTATGTAGCATATTTTCATGTAGTTTTCCTGCTATATCGAAAAAACAAAACAAATGAAAACGGTTTTCACCGAAACAAAAGACAAACTAGGACCAAAATAAACAAGTATTCTAAAATATCCTTTGCTTTTAGCCAACATTGCCTACATCGTACAGTCAAAGAAAGCTTTGGGTTAGAGTCTCTTTATGAATCTATAAACGCACTAGTGAACTGAATTTAATTTAGTTAATGGAAAACACAAGACGCCTTATAGATACGAGGACAAGTTTATTTTGGAGGATAGAAGGTACTAAGTGTAGCTATAGTTTTATCCTCGTAACCGCTCACATAGAGTAGAAGGCTGGCATGCCTCGGCCCGGTCCATGACGAGGGCGCTTCAATTAAAACTGTTCAAGTTTGTTTAAATGTTTGTGTCAGCCCATCGTCGACGACGAGTTACAACGCTACAGATTTCACTGTAAATTAACATCCAAATACTTGGTCCATTCTTGGATGATACTATTTTAAAAGCACTGCCTTAAACTGATGTATTTTGCTAGAATAAAAAGTTATTTGCCGAGAAAAACGGACAAGGAATTTTGTAAAGTATACGTAAACATTTGACGTTAAACTCGGAACTAAATGATAGTTTATTTTCAATAGAGAGTTTCACATCACCGAGTACGGAGAAAACGCGATTGTCGATACTTTAATACTATTAGGTTGTGGTTGCGGCGAGATTTAGATTTTACCTTGGGTCGAGTAAAGTTGGGAGCCCGTCTCAGTCGAGCTGACTTCGGCGTTTCATTCCGGCTAGAACTCAACTCGGATTAACCCTTGATGCCAACTAGTCTGACTTTGTTGTCAAACTAATTAGCTGTGCCCGTTGCATTTCATTATAAATATAAGCTATTGTATTTCCTTTACATAGGTAAAATTTCCCTCTTTACAAAAAGATTTTGGGTCGAGATCTACTTAGAGATCTTGTCGCCTCTGTGAAGATCGCTCAGATAGGACCTACTCAAATTAAGCCTACACTGGTCGTAGAATTAAAACCTTTTTCTTATTTGCCAGTAGATTTTCTTTGAATATTTATATCTTCCGTTTTCACAGGATTTGCAATTTTGAGGTTCAGCGTAGCAAACGAAATCTCTTTAAGAATTAGTCATAATCCAAATATGGTTAGGCAGTCAGCGGGACGTCTGTAATATTTATGTAATTCTCAAGTAAGCCGTTTAATCGTCCGTCGCGTACTTAATGTTTGAGCTTCTAAGAAACGTGAGGGGCGGGAAAGGCTAAGGGGGGAGGGGGCGAGGGATCCCAAGGGTTGGCCTCATTCTAGCTAACAAATCGCTCGCCGCACCACGCACAGGTAGTGTCACGCCTCATTACTCCAACTTTATGTTCGCCAAATCACTCTAACGTCATGAATAAACAAGATTTAGGCTTATGACCTTCAACAGCACCCTTACACTATTCAGTACGGTTAACTATATTTGCAAAATATTTGAAGCAAATTTTTGAAATGATATCGATTTTGTTATTACGAGCTCGTTTATGTTGCTCTGAGATATATAGAGCCGGTGCTGAAGTTAAAAGCTGAAATGAATTGCATAGCTATTTCAACATTGCATAATAGAAATGGCACAACATAAATATTAATCAACTCGCTAGTGCTTACTTAGGTGCCTCTAATTGAAGCACCTAGATAATAATCTATTTAAGTGTCCGTTTGTTATACCAAGTTATGGACTTAATTTATGTGTGTGATCTCACAAATAAACGGAAAAACCTTTACCCCTTTACCAGTAATCGTTGTGTAAAGTTTTTAAAAAAATATAATAAAGTTATTATATAATAGTTATATTTAAGAATAAGGTAAAAAAAACATATATAAGTTTTAGATATGAATATAATAATGGTATATTAACATAACATCATGCCTTGTATTCTCCGAAGGGACCGGCAGAGGTGTAATAATACACCCTTGTTTCGCCAGTTATGGGGCGAGCCTATTGCCATTAAACGGGCACAAATCCAGACTCCGGGCTGCTACTTAGAAATTCCTAATGGAAAAACCTAATAACACTTTGCCCGACCTGGGGATCGAACTTGCGACCACTAGACCACCAAGGCAGTCAAACATGGTATATTATGTATTATTCATAGTGTAACTACGAGGGCAGAGTGATAAGTCTGGTAAAAATCAACTAAGGAATAAAGTTATCGCAAATTGCACATAGTCTTTTTATTTAACACTCTTTTGAGAATCTAAATGATAACTTTTAGCCAGTTATGTCGGTTATCTTTTTTTTGACAGCCATTAAATAAAAACAATTACTTGAGTTTTCGCAAACATGGAGAAAAGTGAATTTCGTGTGTTGATTAAACATTATTTTTTGCGTAAAAAAACTATTACGGAAACGAAACAAAAGCTTGACAAATAATATGGGGACTCCGCTCCGTCGATCAAAATGATTCACAACTGGTTTTCCGATTTTCGTTGTGGTCGTACGAACACAAGTGATGCTGAACGTCCAGGACGCCCTGTTTAGGTCACGACACCAGAGATGATCGCCAAAATCCATAACATCGTATTGAATGACCGACAAGTAAAAGTGCGTGAGATAGTTGAGATAGTAGGCATCTCAGACGAACGTGTGCGCAATATCTTACTCCAATGTTTAAGCATGAAGAAGCTCTCCGCGTATTGGGTGCCGCGTTTACTCACTATGGAACAAAAACACACGCGTGTGACCACTTCAGAGGCAGGTTTGGCGTTGTTTCAACGGGATGAAATGAAATTTATGCGTCGTTTCATAACAGTAGACGAAACGTGAATCCACCACTATACACCAGAAACCAAGGAACAGTCAAAACAGTAGATTGCTTGAGGCGAACCTGCGCTGAAGAAGGCCAAAGCAGTTTTATCGGCCAACAAAGTGATGGCCACAATTTTTTGAGATGCACGTGGTATAGTCCACATTGAGTATCTACAGAAGGGTAAAATGATTACCAGCGAATATTATGTCAATTAATTGGACCATTTCAACAAAGTTTTAATGCAAAAACAGCCGCATTTGTCTCAGAAGAAAATCCCTTTCCATCAAGACAATGCACGAGTGCACACCTGCGCGATCGCCATGGCCAAATTCCATGAGTTACACTATGAGTTACTTTCTCACCCACCATATTCTTCGGATTTAACCCCCTGCTACTATTTTCTGTTCCCGAATTTTAAAAAATGGCTGGGTGGAAAAAAAAATCCTCCAATGAAGAGATCATGCACAAAACTAATGCCTATTTTAAAGGGTTTACAAAATCGTATTATATTCAAGGGATCGAGAAGTTGGAGAAACGTTGGATGAAGTGTATGGAGCTAGGGGGAGACTATGTTGAAAAATAAATAATAACTTTTACAAAATATATATTCCTTGTTTAATTTTTACCAGACTTATCACTCTGCCTACGTATTATACGGAGACTCGATCCCACAGTCAAACCATCATTACGGTTTTGTGGGGCAATGTAATACACTGGCCTGCAAAAATAAGTATCACACTTTAAAAGTAAATATCATTAAAAGTGTAGTACTTATTTTTGCAGGCCAGTATATTTGTAAGAACAAATGTTGTTCATGTTTGTATTAATATTTTTTAAAATAATTAACAAGCTTAAACCTAAATCAAACAATGTATGGTTGTACTGAAGTTAAACAGCGATATAACTTTACAAAGCGATTATTAGTAAGGCGGTTAAATTATTAAAGTTAAGGCTTCGGAATATAAATAATTAAATTTATTCGTTGCAGTTAAAGTTTTAATAAAACAAGCGATCTCGGGTATTCTACACTTTTTGTTTTAAAATTCTTTGCAGTCCTCGGCTTCTATTCTCGGTGTCTTCAAGAGTTTAAAATTAAAAGCGTATCATGCTATGCAAACAATAGGATTTATAAATTAAAAGCATTGTTTTCATCTCATTTTCTCGGCAGGAGTGATAAGATAGCTGTGCTTGCTTAAAAATTAAAATTAAATCAGTTGTAAATGTCAATTTCTAATGAGTTACCTGTTTAATATTCTATTCATAGGTGACGGGTTGCTCGAATTAATTATTCTGTGGAATGTATTATAATTAAATTAAACGTATTGCATGTACTAAAACAATGATTAATAAAATGACCCGTGACGACCGCGTCACATGCATCATATATGTCCATAGTATCGTCAACGACAATAATTATGTTAATAGCTCGGGATATCGGGGCTCGGCCAATAGAATATGTCGTCTAATAGCCCAAATCGATCGTAAAGTTCTAGCACAATGCGAATTTCCTACTAAAAATAAAGCGTAATAGTCAGCACATGTTTCACAATAAATGAAAACACATAACACAATTTTCCATCATGATATGTAACAAAAACGGAACTGTCCTTTTACAGCTCTACGATGTAATTATGCGGAACACTCGACAAAAGTTTCTAATGGTCATAAACTTCCACATGCTTGTGTTGTTCATATTCGCATACGCAAAATATTAACAAACTCCAAATTAATTTGAACGCAGCTGTGTCCTCGAGTATTTTTTACAGTTAGTCGAAATTCTGACAAACATTCGGGCATTTAGAGGCGCATGGAATACGAACTATTGCTCTGTGTTTTGTTTAGTACATAACTACTTATGTAGAAATAATTAATTAAAGCAGAAAGTGTGCAATATGTTCTATTTTTTGCTTACTATTATTTCAATGAAAGCGCCCAGAACAGCAGTAAAAGTACGATTGCAAAATGTTAAAAGGAAACGAACAAAATCGTGAGCTTCATAAAAAGAATATTCGTGGGCTAGCTATTTGAATAAATATCAAGAGAGGGAACCATTTTTCAACGCGTTGGTGATAATAATGACGCTATTTATCAACGACTCGAAAGGGTGGGTAATTATTAACGTTATATTTCGGTTTCGTTTGTTTACTTACATACATTTTGTGCGATATTTTTCACAGTTAGCGACATAACAGTAAGGTCATTTCGTTTGGCTGTGAGGGGATGGCTCCCAATGATTTATTGTTGCGTTGAATATGCATGTCGAGATGAAAAATGACGACGAACGTGCGAGTGGTTAGTGTGTGAGGATCGGAGCGATGGGCAGAGAGCGCGGTGGCGGCAGCGGGGCGGGCGCGCTGCGTCGCACGCTCGCGCCCGCCAGACGTCGCGCTCGTCGCCGCACGCGTCACATTGCGGAAGTCGTTAAGAAGATAAATCGCGAACCACACAAGACCCCATAATCCTTTTAAAATATCTAAGTGAATCGTTTTTTTCACTATTTGCCTTTAGGAAATGTTGAATATTTCCGTCACTATTCCGCTTTGATAAGATTAACTTTTGCGTTTCTAGTGCATAGAATTACGTATACTTAAATGGACAACTATGAATGTGTTATATTGTTCTTTCAATATAGGATGTATATTCATTTCACCGAGGAAAATCTGTAAGTTTCGATACAAGTTTCAACCAGACAAAATTTTCAAAGTGTGAGACATTCGCAAAGTGCATCCAAGAGCGAACTTAGAGGTATGGGTACCAGTTTTAATAGTTGCCGAAACAATAGCGGAGAAGTTTTACTTGCCGCCCCGCTTCGGTTCCGTACTCGTCCCCGTTCATTAATACGGCTCAAGCACGGCACCATGGTACGTTAACTCGTTCAATTTTCGTAAAAAGTGCACCATGTTTTTTTCTAATATGGTACATCCATCAGGATGGCGAACAGCCTGGCTTTAATTTCCGCCACGATAACATATCGCTTCGAATTAAGAAGATAGAATAACGTTGTGGTCTTAAAAAGCGAAAATTTATTTTATGGGCACTTTCTTCAATAGTTTATTGCTTTTAGGTTTCTATTTCTGTTCAGCATTCTATTAACATTCGCCTAGACTTTTATATTTCTTGGAGAGAAATTGGTAAACTTGAGAAAATAATGCTACTCGTCAGTTGAATAGTCTGCCCTCGTGAATATTCTTCATATAAAAGTCCGAATACAATTGAAATACTTCTCTTATTATCTATAAACGTGTTTATTTAGGTTAGTGGAAATGAAGTTAGTATTGAACACCATAGCAAACATGAATTGAGTTCCAGTTCTGTAGCGGTTCGTTTCTCATGTCAAACCCAACCGGCAGCGTCGTTCCTTTCAATGCTGGCTGCGCAAACAAACTATCGAACAAACAATTTTACTCCAATTAATGACGTCTCTCTGTAACATTTGTCAGACTAAATTTGTAGGTCGGGACGCCGATAACAATAAAATCTGTTTTTATATCTGCATCTTATCAAATAATGAAAAAGCGTGCGTACGTCATGTTTATTCTACAGACTGCGTTTTATAGATAATCTAATTGGACGTGTTTTTTCCTTCTATAATATAGTTGTCTTTATATAGGTTTGTTAAGTAACGATTACAGAAATAGCACAAAATACATCTCGTCATGTATTTGCGATTTATTCAATGCGATTGATTTTTTGATTTTTTGTGGAAGCTTTATAGTGCCCCCAAAAGCAGACGTTAAGCGAAAAAGCAGAAAAAATAGGACACTTCCCCCTATATGGAACGGGAGCAAAATGTTTCACGTCACCTTTCGAGTGGGGAGTATCGGAACGTAGTCGTTGAAATGCAATTCGATTGTCATGATTATTTCCTCCTTTTTACGCTTTAGTAGTGGCGAGACTCGTTAGCATAAAACATATTTTTTTAAACTGAAACCTTTTACGCTATAAGATTTATTTTTTGACGCGAGTGTTGCAAAATGTTCTTTGCATAAAAAAGTTTTTGCTGCACTTTTTTGTATCTAGTAGTTGAACGCATCGTACCTACATAAAATAAACATAACATCACGCTTTGTATTTCCCGAAGGGTTCTGCAGAGGTGATCGTCCCTACAGTAGGTAGTAAATATTTTACATTCCTAAAAATAAGTACTATTTTGTGAAGACCTATTAAATTCTAATTTGTCAACCATCATATTTTTGTCTCAATTCATATTTAGGTTCTGAGCCTAAAAGCGGACACTTGGCAGCTACATTTGGGTCATCAACGTCGACGTCATTCATTTCGCAACTGGCTGCAGGTTGGTTAAAAGCCATAATTAGTGGTGAACATTATGCAGAAAAATATTTTCTTTCAGTCTTCCATTTGATTTTTTTTTTTTTGCTGTGTTTTTTAGTTTTGTATTTTAAGTCGCCAATCTGCAAAAGGAGAAAACGGCAAAAAGCTTTGTAATTAGGGAGTTGACTCGACAGGAGCTTAATAACACTCAGTCCCAGTTGGAAGCCTTTCTGAAATGGATTCTAAACTACAACTAGTACCTATGACTTCGGGATATATTGTGTTTGGGATGGAATGAAGTATTTTAAATATTTCTATTACGGAAGGTTCGTGTCATGTGTGTGTGTGTGTGTGTGTGTGTGAGGAGCTCAAATATATCCAATCCACTATGTCGTGTTGGGTTCACGTTACTAGCGCTGTTTTCGTTCGATGGTATGGAACAGGTCTCGAATTACTTACTCTTGTTTCTTTTAGGTATAAATACACATAAACCAAACAAACTAGAATCAATAGAAAATCCGAAGGATTATACAGACGACAAACAATGATATACTTAAATTAAGTTTTTATAAAATACTTTACAAGAATGCCGCGAACAAAGATATAAAGATATTGGCAAACTTTTGAAGAAACCTTCAGAGTTGCAACTTCCAATATCTATTTTTTGATATGTGAGAACTTTAAGCTTTTGAAACATACCGAGGTAGTAGATACTTCGCTCTTTATTGACGTTCTAACAATAGTGAGCGATACAACGCGTAGATAATAAATAATTTTAGTGGATAAATAAACAGCTACATGCGAAGCTACAATGTGAAAATATTTGCAGAATGTAGGTGAAAACAGTGCAAAGTTAGAAGAAAATCTAGATAATCCGTACATGTATGAAACGTAGTTTCATAATAGTTGTAGCTATAAGTGCAATCAAACAACCCTCAATAAACGGCGGTATTGTTTTGCCGGTTATTGCGATTCCGTTGCCGAGACACGTCCGGAATAAATTAAACTGCAATTTGGGGCCTTTAATATGGAGTGTTGTTCGCGCTATTGGCCCATAGTGGCGTGTGGCAGCGTGGCGATATGAGCGGCATTCGAATGAGTACACAAAGGGGTTCGACGGCATGCTGCCCATCGGTAATGCAGCCAGGCACATGATTGCTGCAGCGCGACTCTCCAGGGACAGCGTTTTGTTACCTACATGCGTACCTACGCATGATCGATTTACTGACAAATTTTCGTTGTACATTTAGAATTTAGCAGAAAGCCTCGCCGTGTGGAATAGCAGTTAGTGCTGAATGCAATAGTCATTATACTGGAATAGACAAGCTCAGCGATTGTCAGACCCAGAAATTATTTGTATTACACCAAATCCGATTAAACGTTATTCATTCACGAAGTACGAGAATGTCCAACGAACACTGAACTCTGCACATCGTAATGAAATTAACGTCAATAGCAGCCAGTCAAGATGTGGTGTGTTGCAATAATCATTGACTGATAAGCAGAAGCACCAGGGAATAGTGTTTATTGCGTTCGCCGAGGATTCTATGGCACCATTAATGCACGTAGCGAAGCGTAAGGCCTTGTTGCTCGCTCAATTTGTGGTATTGCCGTGAGCTACCGTCACATAAACAGAGTCACGAGAACCTACAGATCTACAATCGTCCCGTTGTTTGTTCGCCCACATTCCTGAACAGAACACGTAACGGCTCGCAGAACGCATTAGTACTTCCAGAAACACCACATCCATTGTGTGCACACGTTAGACGTTGGAGCCGTTTTCAATAGCATTTATACATTCACTTGAACGACGTACCTGCAGTTCGGTACGTACTACGTCGCAGTCGTTCAGCTGATAGCCTCAGTCATTGCTTTGAGGTGTGTAAGCGTATGGCATTTATAAAGTCGCTCCCCTGGCGACACTACACTTCAGAGAAGCTTCTGTTTTTGTTCCCGAGGGGGATCGCGATCAGAATTAACGAGACCTTTACCTTCATTCCCGTAGTTTGGTCTTTAACGCAGAGGTAGGCAATTCTTGCTTTTGTTCAGTTCCGGTATAACAATGAAGTTTGTGATGTAGATAAAGAATATCTAACTACTTTTATTTTATGCGATGTATTTAGATTAGAAAGAGCCTTTAGTAACGAAGTCCCTCTGTTAAAATGTATATTTAAATTAGATAGGGCTTTTAATTTCAAGGCCCAAGAATTACAATTAATCTTATTAGCCATTTGCTTTAATGCTTAGATCTACGACAGTTTGCTTTTTGTTTGGAACTGGTCCAAATATATATCTATCAGCGGCACTTTTATTATCTTTAATGCGTTCGATGTGCATTTATATGCTTAACCTCCTTTCTATAAATGGATTTTATTGCATATTAAAAAAGAGAAAATGCAGTTTTTGCTGTCAAAGTCCGATAATAGTTTATTTTGTATGAACAGAACTCGGTGATTATAGACCTTTCGTCAAGTACGAAATGAAGCGTTTGATGTTTTGATCATTAATAAAGTTTCTTCGTTATATTTTGCTTCAAAAGTGATTAATAACAGAGCGCAAAGAACGTGCGTTCTATCAAACACGAACAGTCACTAGATGTCGCTAGTTCAGGGTGTAGGCATCTAACTATGGCCGCTCACTGTGTACCTCCCTAATGAGATTCTATCTTAATTATTTTTCAGTGTTCGTCGTAAATTTCTCTCCCGAGAGTTGCTGAGCCATTCCGTGGCGGAAACATCCTTTTCGAGCTTAATTATTTCCTTTTTTTACTGTGTTCAATATTCATTCCGATTTTCGTCGAGCAGACATTAAAATTCATAACTCAGCTATTACACTCGTCAACATCTGGCGCCACTTGAACGTTATTATCTTTAACTCTTAGAAAGCATTAATTAAGAAGTTACTTTTTATGTCACTTTGAAATATAATCATTTTTATGTGAGTTTGTCAGGCAGGCAGGTGCCATGGGTTTGGGTGTTACGATTTCCTGTAGGTGTATCTTAAAGTTTACCTATGCAATGTCCGAAGTTGTCTCTCGATTAAGAGTGGTCAGTTTACGAGTTTCGCCCCGTAACACTTAAGAGCTAGTAGCTATCGTAGTGGTATTGTTCTATTCATCAAAGAGGCATTTTATGAGGCGGACACACTCGTAACGGTTCCGTCGTCTCGAGTTCCGTGTATGGGTGCACGAGATAAATTTACGTCGGCGGTTTACGCCCACAAGCGTCGCCAACTCGTAAAGCAGTTGACGGCGGGGGTAACGTCATAAATAAGGTCCGGCGGCCCGCCCCGAGCACCCACGCACGCTTGCCTGCCCATGGCCTGCACAAGTGCACATGCACCTACTTATCTATTTCTGCAAAGTGACACGGATATGAATGGCCGGCAGCTATGGCTATGACTACGACAGAATTATGGCTCTTGCCTCTCCACTTTATTATTTTAAAACGTTTTTAAACAAAAATAAATGCCTTCTCATTTAATTATAAATGAACATTTTAATTCGCGCTTGAAAAATGCTAGCATATCTTAAGTGAACTTTGGTCAGAATGTGTCTAAATAAAGTAATTAGATAGACAGATAAAAAATTACTGACATAATGTTGAATGTGTTGTAGTGCCTTTGTCAGATTTTCTCTCAGGATTCAGTATAATGTTCATGAAGGCAATCAGCGAATTGCACAAAGTATATTGTTCGGTGTGGCTGTAAATTTTAATTATATACAGTATTGACAAATCATGTGCTTGTTGTGAAAGGAACGATAATTACCAATTTACGTTACAATTGCATTATGTACGATATTCTGTACAATTGTAAATTGCCAACTCGTTTAAATTGGCGTTATTTAAAGATGGAAAAAATTCGTGAACAGTTATTCGTAGTTATATAATATAGTAGGTACTTATGTACCAGGCAGCAGAAGAGCAGTGAGTTTCACAGAGACGTCAGCGGAACACTCGATACTAAATTTCATTTTGCGAAGCGACCGATCCTCAACAGCATCGCTTCACTTTACAGAAATTCTCTCTACAATCCTTACCTGTTTTCTGGTGCTCTTGGAAATGATAAAACGAAATTCCACAATATCGATTTACTCAGAGCCAATTATACATTGACCAATTAGCGCAGCAAGTCAAAATAATAATAATAATATTATACTTAATATTATATTATCCAAGACGAAATAAAACCGATAGCAGATATGGGTGCAGTATCGGAATAACAATATGATAAAACGGGCAATGCCTTGCTCAGATTCCTCAAAAGATGTTATTTTTACAAGAAATTTTATTATACGGAACACTATACGTGAGCTGCTACTGACTCGAATCCGGTTTTTTCGCCTTCGCCTCCACCCGGATCCGTTTTACATTTTTATTTTACTCCTTTCAGTCTAATTTAATATGCGGCCTCGTAGAAGAAATTGCGAGGATATATTTTTGCATTTGTTAACTCGCACCTTGAATAAAATCAGATTTTACCGGTGAAATTTATGTCGAATTGTATATAAGACAGGCCGAGAGAGCTTTGGTTCACCCTTATGCGTATTTAAATCACGTAGAGACTTTATGTGTTATTTGTGTTGCAATATCGAGTTTATGTTGGCAAATCGTGCCATACAGTTTTGACGAGTTCTGTATTGAAATGGTTATCTTAAAGACAGATATAGGTATCTGCGAATTAGGTCGTTTTTAAAAAGATTTACGCGGTAAATGTATCAGCGTAGGCCACCTAAATTGAATTGGATTTCATTAAACCTTCCTTTACAATAAAAAAAAAAGTCTCTTCCTTGCTTGGAATTTAGACAACCGTCTATTGCAAGATTTTTAATTAAATCGACTTTGATCACAGAACTGGAATGTCTTTGGTAAAACGATTAAAACCAGTATAAAACAGTTGCTGTGTAATCTTTCCGCGTACGTTACGATTTAATCAAATGCTTTTAATAAAATAAAAAAAACACTAAAAGGATTTGTCTGTATAATGTATTGTTTTTATGTCAGATTTTTGTGGTCTGAATACATTGTACTACAGTAGCTCAGGTATACGAAGTGGATCAAAGTAGAACTCGGTAACTTCAATTCGCAGCTGTTAGTTTACACCTGCTCCCCTTTTGTGTGGACATCGTCGCCTGGAATATTGAAATTGTAACGATGCGTACGTACGTCTTCGTCAGAGCGTTAGGGCAAATATCAATTAAGGCCGTAGTACGTGTCGGCGATAGACGGCGGGAGCGTGACCGACCGTGTGACTGCCCGGCCGCCGGCGTGGCCCCACCGACCTACGCAACCGACCGCGTAGCCCCTCGTAACGCAACGTAGCCGCTCGTAGCCACGCGTAGCACTAAGTAGCGGCTCATATCTTAACACGCATACAAACTTTAACTTCAAAATTCGAGACGTGCTATTTGCTTAAACAGCCACTTACTTAAACTAAGTCCCGCTCTGTAGCTCGACCTGTTGTTTACTTATTTATTAATTAAGATTACGTGGGTAGGTGCCATTAGAAATGTGCCCAACCAAACCCCTTTCAGCCCCTATGTTTTGCACATCGTATTTGTGGCGGAAATAATAACCATGGTAACCGTGACGTTGCTACTCTTGGAACAAATAATTTCGTGTAATGTACGTTGCGTAACTTCACGTTTGTTTCCATAACGTTTTTAATAAGGTCCTCGATATGAAATGAGGGACTTATTTACCGAGTTTCTGACCGTAAATACATCACGGCTTTAATTAAATTGTAGTCGGTGATACGGCTCTAGTAGTAATTTTTGTAATTTAAAGTTTTAATACACATTTATAATCTTAAAAAAGCTTCTTAAAAGAACACTTAATTTATATCACCACGATTTTAATTCCAAAAGGGAAAGGATATGAACACGATTTAGTCAAATATATGTTGGTTTTAAAGTAGGATTTTGTTCAAGGGACGCTACCTTTAATTTCTAAAGGAATCAAATGATTCAAGTTGAAAACTGAAATTTTATAAAAACCCGCAAAAGCCAATAATTAGAAGTTAAGAATTACTGGTAAAACAATGTTCTTAATAAACCTTTTTGGCTATTAAATGTTCTGTAATACAAGACAAAGAAACTTTTGGTTTCAGAAGTAGTTTTAACTGAAATCGTAGTAAAATTAATTTGTGATCTTTGATAACAAAAGCGTGTCTCGGAGGAAGAGTCCTGACAACTTGGTACCTGCGTACCCGGAGGACCAATTAAAGAGTTTAATTAATCTAAGCAAGAGCCTTGGTAGTTGTAAACTCTTAAATGACAGGAGCGCATGTTCCTGCAACCGTTTTGAAACTTGACTAATGGACGAAAACTCAAGGAAGACGAAAACAAATTTTATTTTCAATATTAAGTTTTGACTAACAGTCCCGAGTCCCGAAAGTACTTTGAAAGATAAACGATTCTGTTTAAATCTTGAATGTCATTCGACTAAAGTAGGGATTATAATGAGATAGAAAATGGTTGGGTAACGTAAGACACCTTAGCCGAAGCCTTTTGGGTCTCTAGGATACTTAAGTATTTACAGTGAACATTATTTATTGTAAGAGTATTATTTTCTGATAAACTATTATGGTTAAAGAAATGTTATTCTCATAAGAAATTACATGCCACTTAATGAGATACGAACTAATTTTAATATAACGGCATGATAGGTGTGCACTTTTGAAACATTATATAATTGTGGTATACAAAAATGAAAAATATGCCTAATATTAATTTTACTTAAGTAAAGTAGTAAATACATGCAATAATAATAAAGTATCTTTTGTTAGTCTATACTAATATTATAAAGAGGAAAGATTTGTATTTTTATATTTTTGTATGTAACGAATAAACTTAAAAACTACTGGTCCGATTTCAAAAATTATTTTGCCGTTAGAAAGCTACATTATCACTGAGTAACACAGGCTACGGGTGGAGCCGTGAAGACACAGCTAGTATTTTGAGGGGCTCGTGGCTAATTTAGAACCGCGCCGATCATATGATTTGCAAGGTTAAGCTGCGTTTGCCGCGGTATGTCCGTGGATGGGTAATTATTTGTACATCGAGACCCCTCCGTGCCTCGGAGAGCACGTTAAACAGTCGTGTCGGTCCCGGGTGTCATACGAATACCTATGACAGTCGTTACGGATAGTCAGAAGACCGAAAGTCTGAAGACCGGTCTAACCTTAGTATATTGACATTGCGCAGTAACTGGGTTGCGGAGGTCTGATAGCAGTCGCTCCGTGTAAAATTTTGGTATTCAGCCGCATCTGGTTAGACTGGAAGCTGACCCCAGCATAGTTGGGAAAAGGCTAGGCAGAATGATCTTTTGTAAAGATATAATAACAAAGTTTGTTTTTAAAATATTAAAGGATTTAGCACTTTTAATGTCATTTTGAAGCTTGATTATAAAAAAACTAGCGGTGTCCTCACAGCTCCGCCCGTAGCCTGTGTTACTCAGTGATAATGTAGTTTGCTAACGGCAAAAGAATTTTTGAAATCGGTCCAGTAGTTTTTAAGTTTATTCGTTACATATAAAAATATAAAAATGCAAATCTTTCCTCTTTATAATATTAGTATAGAATAGTACCTATAGAATATACAAATTTTAAAAATTAAGTATAATTTTAATTATAATAATAAGCGTTAAAAGAGTTTGCTGTTCTTGTATTCTTTATATTTGGAAACTGTTGTGGAAATAGATTAAAACTCAAATTGAATAATAGTCTGTGTCTACATTGAGACTGTACTCGCATAAATCTAGTCTTTTAAATTGTTTTTATTTTATGTCTGTTACACTTTCGTATCTTGAATTCTGCGGGATCGTTTTACTTTATTAGTTTCGTACTATTTTGCTACTTTGTTTTGCGATGAATTGCTCATTCATTTTTTATGGAACTCAGACTCAACGACGTCATGTATTATTGTTTTATAAATGGATACACGTTTTGGATAGTAACATTTCGTAAGATACCACTCCGTGTACAATGTACATTATAGTTTTGCTTTTATAGTTGATGATATCTTCACCAGACTTTTACAGAATCTTATTTCAAAGATCGAAATATCGATTAGATTGTTAGGATACTTGATAGTCGTATTTAGAGTCAAGAATTTACATTGCATACATATTTAATTTTGCAACATTTTTCCGTGGCCCTGAAAGTTAAATCCCTATGGTTTTCTTTAAATATTTATGAAGGCTCCGAACGTCCAACGACTTTTAATACTTTGAAAATATTATCATATCCTTGTCATAAGCTCTTTCAGATAAATATTTTCTTACGAACAACTGTTTCATGGGTGAAGTCAGGGTTTTTATTGTAACATAAAATATATTTGAGTTACGTTTTCAGTTTATCTTTCATAAAAACTGACATGTAAGTATTGAACGAAAATTACAATGATAACAAAGAAATACGTACAACATTTCGATGTGAGATAAATTCATTTGAAGCGCGATGATTTATCAGAGCCAGCAGCGGGAGGTCGTGTGCGACGTCATCGTCGCAGCTTCCTCGCACCGACATATCGTTTTGATAAATTGCAAAGAATCTCTGAACGAGGTGAAATTCAAAAGTAAAATGGTATTATTTCAGGAAAGACTATTGTTTTATATGTATTAAAATACATGTGTGATGTTTCACGCGTTGAAGTTTACGGAGGAAAGTTTGAGGTAGCGCGAAGAGAAAATTGTAAGTAGTTTCAACTCTAATGTTGTTTTGCATAGGTGAGCAGTCGGAACGTGCTTCCGGAGATGCTTGAATGGGTAGGTAGGACCGTTAAAGATATTTTTATCGGATGTGAGGAGTCGTGTCAGAGTTGGGGCGTGCGACAGCTGCCGATGACGTGGCTCAAGCGCCTATTATGCCGCTCGCCTTTTATTTATGATCGGGTTGAGCGGTGCTTATTACGACTGCGGGTGCGGGACATGTTTCATATGCCAGCCTTGTTTCTGTGTTAACTCCCTCCTTGACGCTTATTGAGCCGTTTGCTTGCAATTAATCTATCCCTCTACGGTTACAAATTGTTAATACTGTGTTTATTTATGTTGAGTTCTAGCGGTTAGTCACGGTTTAATATTTTCCGATTGGTTCGGTTTCGAGGCGCGTGTCGACTAATTACTTTAAGTCGTACAACTTGGATTAATTTGTATAATTTCAAAGTTTATCTATATACATAAATCACATGTCAAGTTTTGATGATATCTGCCTCCCGGGTTGCACAAGTTTAGGCATACTTATTGTTATTCACGGCGTATCTCGAAACTCTGCAGTGATATGTGTTTCACTAAGCCCCAACATATATTTCGTCGTTTTTGTCTATCACTTGGCAGCAACTTCTCCAATGTTTTCTCATTCGCCCGCAGTCTTCCCTAAAAGTTAGCTCATTCCTGTCTCGGTGGGTGCCTCAACGAATTACGAACTCGGCACTCAGCCGCCGATGCGTATAAAATGTCTTTACGAGCTCGGTAAATCCCGTGATGTGTGTGTCACAGGCCGCGTCACCTACTCACTCTCCCATTTTTTGTCAATTAGTTGTTAATTGAAAAACTTTGGCCTACTAAGAATGTTTCGTTCCTACCTACAGTTACTTGAAGCAGACAAATGCGGTGATCTGCTTTTAGTCACTTCAGTTACTCCACAAAGATCTGAGTGTAAAGTAAAACACAGAAACTAACTGCCCTTCATTGACTTTTGATATAAATGGTGTGAATAATGGAATGTAATGGAATAATGTAATGGTGTGATGTGTTGTAGGCGAAATACTGGCTACATGTTTTTCTGCACAATAATTGCATTGTGTATATTGAAGGTAATAATAACAATTCTGACAACATTTCACAGATCGCATTAAAATTAAAACCGAACGAGATTTCAATAGATTTGATATATTTGATCGTAAGCATCACGATTTGAAACATGTAAATATCAAATATCCGAAATATATCGCATATATTATATCAAATATCGGGTTTTTGCGAATCATGTGTTGAAGTAAGCCGATTTTATGAATGTAGTATTTTTTTATATGCACGCGTTCAATAACTGCGCAATGAAAAAGATTAAAACATAACTGTAACCGTCACAGTTGCTAAAATTAATATGTGATAAATTATAGTTATGTGAATGGCAAATATTCATAGTTAATCAAATAGAATTCGAAGAATCTTTTACCCATTTAGTTTTCCAGTCTCTTTGATGTGCAATTTGAATGTGCATACTATGAGTGCGCCTCTTACAACTCGCATAATATTTGATATTTGATGTATGTTGTATCTATTACTAACTATGTTTATACTTTGTATGTAGTAACTATGTACTTAGTACTACTCACTCACAACTTACTTAACTTGTGTATTTTTATCCACCTCAACTTAATCACAGAGCCAAACCCAATTACTTATGGATTTTTCAAGCCCCGACATATAACGCGATGAGTAGGTATTCCCTATAGAGTCTTTGCTCCATTAGACATCAGGCTGGCAGTGACTGGCGATAGGAAACGGCCGTCGACGGCATAACAAGGTTAACATCTTGCAATTCTATCAAAGTCTTATGTAATAACGTTATCAGGCTACTTCTTGCAGCCTCTGATACTAACAATGCGGTATATTCGAGTTGGAATGTAAACAGTAATTCAAGTTTTTGGTACATAGTGATATGCCGGTTTTCTAGTACGCTCACAGAAAAACTTGGGAAACTATCTTACTTCCAATAAGATAGTGTGAAAACAAGTCTGAACACTTAATTACATTTTATTTGTTCGTGTAAAATTGTTTTGTGCCACAAAGCTCTTGCACTTTAATGTAGGAATGATGTGTACAACTGTGAATGAATAAGAGCTGTCCCGTTTTGAGACGTCGTTACATTCAGTGCAAAAATATATAAAAAAAAAAAATATCGTAACTATTGTTCATGAGGCAAAAAGTGGATCTAGCAAGAAGTGTGCCAAAATTGTAGGCGTTGACTGTACTTTTTGTTGACTGGTGTTAATTAGGCAAAACCATTACCATGAAGGTGGATACAATAAACAAAAAGTTGTTTATTATTCTTGTATTTTATTATAAATCCTTTTTCGTGTTCACACTGAATCAAGTAACCTTTTGTTTATTTTTTTAAAAGTAATCTTTGAAAATTGTAATTACAAATTGTGACGTAAGATTAACTGTTTATTTTTTAATATGTATAACTTACATAACATAATCAGCCAACTACTGTCCCACTGCTGGGCATGGTCATCTTGTCAGAATGAAAAATTTTAGGTCCATTACGCTGGCCTAGTGCGATGCGGCTTTTTAATATAAGTATTTTAAAAAGCACAATATTGCGCTACAAGTTTAAATGACGTTAGGCTGGACATCCACCAGAGCTGTGCGAGGAAAATGTGCGCTGCGAAAATGTGTAGCGAGGATGTGTAACGGTGTGACCCTTTCCACCAGAGCTGTGCGAGGAATGGGTAATGTGTAATGCGTTATGTGTTAATGTGTACAAATGAGCCGTGCGAGGATAGGTAGCGGACTCTTTTCGAATAGGGTGGTGTGGCGGGAGCGGTACACATTCCTCGTAACACATTCCTCGCAACACATTCCTCGCAACACATTTCTCGCTTGTTATGTATGAACAAAAACCTCGGACTGGTAGACCCATATCCACCAGAGCTGCGCAGAGCGAAGCTAGGTAAATGAAGTGATTCTATTGGTGCTTACAAAACACATTTCTCGCTACGCAGCTTAGCACAGCTCTGGTGGATGCTCAGCCTTAAAATGTATTTTCCATTTTCGGAGTAAGATATAGATAGCATCATTTAAACATCTCATTCAATATTTTAGATTTAAATTACTTGCTACATTTGCATACCTGTGCATGGGAAATCTTGTAGCTTTGTCATTCAAACCCACTTGAGTCACAGTGACGCTTGCTTAGTTCCTCGAACGTAATTCACGGATGACAAAATTTATTTTCTCTGTGGCGTACTGATTGAATAGTGCTGTAAGTACTTCGAAGAACCATGTACCTTAATTTGAAAAGGGGTAAGATGTATCAGCTGAAATAAAACGGCTGGATGAGTCAGTTGTTCCGGCGCGCGTCGAGCGGGCATCGAGCCACGGATCCGGCAGCGTTTCTTTCGAGCTCGTTAACGAAACAATAAATAATGATTTGGACGTCTCCACCATTGCAGGCTATTGTGCGGCCATCATATTTTCCGTCAGGCCGTCGGCTTCAGGTCGCTGACGTGACGTCACAGTTTCCTAACCGATTTGTCCATGCTATATCCGAGCCGCGGTGTGTTTCCGCTTACCACTGTTATATTTAATCATGCTTTCCAAATTAAAGACAAAGTATTCGGTAAAAGTTATTTAATTTTAATTTGTTTGTTACAGGTAAGCGGCATATGTTTAGATGACTTTGGATTTACTTTCGCCGTGAAGGTAAGTGGTAGTTACACATTATTATCGTAATATGTATAAATTGAAGACCTCACATTGAGGTCTTTGAATTAATAAATGAGGTTTCTCTTTAGAGATGATTGAAGGGAAAAATGTTAAGAAGAGCTTTAAAATTCATTACAAATACTAAGTATTGACATAAATGCCAAAAGACGCAAGTAAGCTCTCTAATCCTAAAATTATAGTTTTATAAAATGTTTAAAGCTAGTTCTAACGACCTTCGTAAACAAAATAAAGAACTGTATCCATAAGATTCTAAAGTAAGTAATGTATTTTTATAATACCGTGCCGTCTTCGTTAAAACAGTCTTGTTACGGTACCAAGTCGTAAAAAAATGATTCATGTATCAAAATAACCATAAAAATTCAATAAACGCGTAAAAATTGGGTACAGCGCAACCGGAAGATTGTTGCCAATTTATTTCTAACAAAAGACTGATAGCGTTAGATTTTCCGCACACCCGTCACCGATAAAGGAGACAGGTGACTGTATAAAATTACTTGTTGTTTACCGTTTGTCTCGTTCACGAATACATATTTTTCTCTTAATTATTTTATCGGTCGCCACAACCCCGCATGGCCGCGTGTGCGCTCCCGCACGATGAGGCCGGAAACTTATGAAGTGAAATTACACACCCCCCGCTAGAATTAATTTAGTAATACAATAGTAGGTAAACTCCATTCTCCGCAAACTTTATTTATTAACCAATAAATACCTTGTTCCTGTACCTACCTACGAGAACTCATAAGAATTTTCTGTGAAACGTTATAAATGTTCCAAAGTTGGGGAAATTCTCCAATACGTGCAAGGATTTTAGCTTCAGGAAATAATCTAATTAAAAACTCTGTGAAATGTGATGAAATGTTTGTACTTTTTCTGAAAGTTGAGGCATAAAGCTTTACTCGTTTAATTCAACGTTTATTTATCAGAGAGTAGTATAAAATAAAGAGATTTCGGAATGGCAGAAACAATTGTTTTTGTTTCGAGTTTGTGTAGGCTTCAGATTGGATATCGCATTGTGTGCCTTATACAAACAAGACACCTGAGGCAACGGCCGGAGCATATCGGAGCGTATCATTCTCCGTTTGAAAGCACTGCAAGGAGCGTCCGGCGTTGCAAAAAGCGTAAAGCGCATTGTTTTGTTGGTAGAGGAAACGTCTAGCGCTGTCAGGTGACGGTCGGGTCTAATGGACCGTTATTTACTTTGACTGAAGGCTTTTAGGATGAAAGCAATAAGTAGGTACAACATTTGGAGTACACACGCTCTGTAGCGATTGCTAATTTTTGCTGTATGATATACAACCAGCAGCAAGTATTAACAATTTCTTTCATTTCATATTATATGTGAATGTAAGTATTCTTTCCGAATTACATACAACATATGATAATCTTAGTTGGTTTCCTATTATCATGAACATCTCATTATTGAATATTACGTAGGTACATACGGAGATTATTGTGAATTATCCGTTGTCGTTGTTTTCGTCGTATCAATAAGAAGATTGGCATAAGGTGTTTCCTTTACAATGTTTTTAATCTAATTATGAACACGGTAGAAGTATAGTTCAGAGCTTAAGATAATAAAATTACGAGACAGGAGAAGCATATTGCAATTTTATAGTCTAAGTTTTTCCGTTCTTACATTGTATGCACTTCAATGCTTTACGTGTTCACTGAACATTTAAGCTACACTCTCTAAGTAGCAATGTAGTTAGTTCTGTATACGCAAACATTCTGTGTACAATAGTGTAGATTTAAATCATAATATTGCACGGAACAACACGCTCGCGTTTTGCTTATTCAGAACTTAGTTCCATCAAAATGCATAGGATATGTGCCAGGAAGTCGGCGGTAAAACTTTGATATCTAATACTGCCTAGGTTTTCCTTGGCAGGAGTTATATTTTCTTTGCACGGGATCCAACAAAATTGACTGTATAGGTACTTATGGATAATAAAGATTAGTTTCGATTTACCAGTTTTCTTATTAAATATTTTTCCTAGTGTAGATAGGTTCATTGAGTGTTTAAGAATCGAGTGAAAATAATGCTTAGTATTAGGTACTTCAGTTTATACGAAAAAATATCATACTGATTTTTTCAGTGTCTTATGCCAAGACACGCTTAGCTTGAAGTAATTAGTCTAGCGCTATCAGTACAGTCATGATATCAAGAGTTTATAATTTTATGCAAATTTATACCCGTCCGACTTCTGTAATTCTAAGAAAGAAAAACGCTTTCCTACTATGATGTTTCTTACTTGACATTAATTTCTGGTCGCAACAAGGCATAATAATCGTGTTTGGGACTAGAGATTATTATCATTATCATAAGAAGCATCTTATGACACCTACGCAGTAGATGATGACCTTTTATAAGCTGGGTAACAGACGGATAAAGTGAATAACTATTACTCAACATAAATAAACCTACTATTTACATGTACTATGTACATAGGTACCATTTATATTTTATGAAGGTATAATAAGTTATTGCTACCTATGACCGAATAACTACCAACACCCGGTTGGATACATATGAGTAGGTAACACCTGGAACTCACTTACACCGAACTTTACATATAAAAAGGGAAGTTGTAGTTTTTGTTTTATTCATATATGTTGGTAAATTGACTTACACAGGCCGGAACGTGAGGTCGACTTCTTAAAAAAACTTAGTACGTGGGTTCATAGGGATGGGACTCAACCCGTTGGCCGCAGCTGACTTAATCCGGGTAGCGGACGATCCATCCTTGGTATAGGCGACACGTGACATTCGTAGTAAATATGTCGCAATCACAGTTGCTGACGGTATAATTAAACCCTAAATAATAGCAGGCTATCGTTTAATCTGCAGCTTTGGAATAGTGGACATTAATTTAACATTATATTGACGTCACAATGCGTCCAATCCAATGTTATGCAAAAACTGTAACATAAAATATCGCTGCGTATTTCGATTTTCCATTTAATTGATTTATTGTTACACATAATGCATAAAAGTGAAATCGGTTTGTTTATTAAAAATAAATAACAGCTCGTTAATTTTGTGACGAATACATTTTTTAGGCTTGCTCTCATGGGCATGAGGAAAGTTCAGGGTAGGAATGCAATTAGGCTTGTAACTTAAAATAAAGACATAGTAAAATGTGGAAGCTAGTTTACCGCTGCGAGTGCTGGCATGATCATTTGTTGTAAGCGTAATTTAAATATTAAGTACATACTCAAAGAATTTAATTAAAAACGTGGGTACCGCTGGGGTTTTTGTGCGTAGAATAACGCGTATGGCGTTTTATGCGCGTGGCGGCGGCGTGGCGCTGGCGTGGCGGGCGTGCGCGCGGACGCGGCTTGCGACCAGTGGCACGAGAGCCCGCGCCGCGACCACGCGTCTCGCCAGTCCGCGCCGCTTTCCCTCCAACTTTCAGCCGCCCGCCTAATACCGCGAGTTTCAATCGCAGAACACATGGAAACTGGATTAATGAGGATCGTTCAGTGAAATATCGCAGTGACAGTTGTGATTTTGTGTGTGGTTTATAATTGACAAAGTAGGTAAATAATTAAAATAGTACGAGTAATTATTATGTGCATTATGCATAATTATTTATTGAAAAACAAAAACTTACCGTAACTAACGTAATTGGATGAGATGACATGGATATTAATGATAATGAAACCTTAATTGTAGACTGCATTTAATTTACGGACGTATATATCTACCTATGATACGTATAGATTCTTGGTATAGGATTATGTAAAAATACACACATAAATTGCAAGAGAACAAAGACATTTTCGAAAACCATTTTTTATTAAAACGGTTATTAAAGGCAGCACAAACCCACGGAAGTGGAAACCCAATAATTCCGCTGTTTCATAGTTTTAAGTGGTAGCGTAGTAGATATCTTTGAAATTTTCTTTGATGTAGCAGGAGCGGGGCATTAAGACATTAGTCCTGCAAAAAACCCGTGCTTAACCACGGTGGCGTGGCGGGCTGCCTCAGGCTAAGCTCTGTATTATATATTATATTATGTGATACATGTGTTGTGGCAATTTGGATACTGTAGTAGCAATGCATATCTGTTAGTTAAACCTAAGCTTAAGATATTTGCTACCGAGACAGGTGATTGGCAAGCGTACCTCACTTACCACAATCCATCTTGTTTATAGCTTGTGACCTACATACTAAACACTCTGATTAAGAAGTTACTAAAGCTATAATTTTGTCAACGAAACTGGGTCGTGTAAGAAACAAATGTATCGCACGAAATATATGATTCTCGTAAAAGACGGCTTGTGGGCACTTAATAGTTGCCAAAACAAAGAGATCCTGTCGGCAAAGTAGAAGAAAAACTAAACAATGAGCTTACAAGTCCAAGTAATGGTTGTAGAGAGAACATCGGCCACTAAATGGGAAAATTCAGAGTAGGTATATGTACTTGCCAAAATTGTAAAACACTTTCCTGTTTTCTCAGTAGATGTACATAATTCCGGGTATTCATCACGCATTAGAGACTCCCTAACACAATTAATTCCTATTATGTATGTGTGGCATACAACTCGTACTACCAGTAATAATTACAACCACAACTTAGGTAGTTATTATATATATATATATACCTACTACAACGTAATAATAGTAATATTGTGTAATGATGAACTCTGTAAATATCTTTATTCTTGAAGTAGGTACAACTACTCAAACTACAATTCTTACGCTATGCTTTTAATGTAGTCTTTGGTAAGGAAATATTCTGGCTACCATTTTCAATTCTCAAATTGTTATTTAATAAAGAAATCCCAAAATAGCAGCTAATTTGAATAAAGTGCCAAAGAACAAGAAATTACCATTTTCAACTTTAATTCTTGGAGGAAATGCCACGAAACGCCTGCAAATGACTGTCCGAAGTTATACAAGTTTTCGTTCTTTGTTATATCTTCCAAATAGTAAACCTGCATTTTCTTTATCTGACGGAAATTTCCTTTATAAAGTAACTAATTTAAAAAGTGTAGAAAAGTATTTTTATGCGAATGTCGTCGCCGTAAAATTCTTTCGCTTCTAAACATTCCTTAGGTATAAAAGATTATTCCGCGTGAATGAATAGCTATTGGAAGTAGAATTTTAACAGTCCCTCGGTTTCTCACGAAACGTGTCCATGGAAAAAATCCAAATCAGCTTCATTCAGGTGTATCGCCATAAATTCGTCAGCGCAGCAGAACAATACTACGTCTTGTTACGATGCTATACATCGCTATACAATCTGGTTGTTTAATTTATTTAAACTCAAAATTGGATTCGGGGCTTTGTACGTTGTAGCATTTGTAGCTCTGAATCCAGAGAGCACATACTGCGGCCACAGAGTTTAACAAACGTGTTTATTTCTACAAGCATGGTTCACAAAAGCAGTTGTCTACGTATTCTATCAACATCTGGACCTGCCCAGGACGTGCTGAAATAACATGTTTAACGTGACCCCAATTTAGGGACACCTAAAACCCTATTCAAGATCCTGCTGCCTACAGCCGTTAGTTGTCCTTATAATACGATGGCGATTAGTATTCTTTCTCCGTAGAACACGGATAAACTTTTGTCCCTAAATGTCAAACATAAAATACTAGTTTAGAGAGATTACGTACTATGTAGGATACGTTACCTGACTCCATTCAAAGGTTTTTAGCTGTCAGCAAACATTCGGTGGTCTGGACTGTGCTGTTGGTACAAATTGTTTGGGTATGCTTGTGCGTGGCATGAAACACTAATGTAGCCAACTAGATAAATAAAACTTTATGTAGTACCTATTGTGTGTGACTTATTTCCGGTAAACTTTGATAAAAAATTAGTTTCGTGATAAAACTGAAATTGTACGAATAGTATTCGTACAATACAGATTCTTCAGATTTTTTTTACGATTGGCAGCATTGATTGTCATTGTTAGCGTGTGCTTAGTCGCAGTTGGTGGATCCTTGCCGGTTGATGAAAAATTATTAAAAATATGTCGGTAGTAGTTTTGTGTAATTATTTATCCCACCAAAAACATTCTGTAAAAAACTAGCCAAGTCTCTATGGAGCTGCTTGTTTATCTCTAAAAAGTAATGAAATCTAGACAAAGTCGTGCCCAGTCTAAGGTTCCTTACTGCGATTTCTTTATTATTATAGTTAATGTTGTGTGACTTGGCCGTTGAAGGGTACACAAGGGTACAAAACCAGGTGCTCCATGACACCATTGCACCAATCTGTCGCCAGAACCGCTACCCATTGACGATGGAAAATTGCCACTCGGAAAACGTTGATTCAATAACCAGTCAATTGTAGGCTTGATAAAGCTGCGTATTTCAATAATACTTATGTATAGGCGAGCCTAAAACAAACAGTATAAAAAAAACCAGTACAGACGGACTTCTAATCATTGATAGAAGTCCGTCTGTACCTGTCACGTTGACTTGTACCCACTAACGTATAAAGAATGTTCAACGGCCAAGTCACACAACATTAACTACATATAATAATAAAGAAATCGCAGTAAGGAACCTTAGACTGGGCACGACTTTGTCTAGATTTCATTACTTTTTAGAGATAAAGAAGCAGCTCCATAGAGACTTGGCTAGTTTTTTACAGAATGTTTTTGGTGGGATTTCACTTCTTTTTGTAGAAACGTGGGGCATTTCTTTTTTTTTTGACGTCAAAAGAAGCGGCCTACCAAGTTGAATATTTATTGTAAAGGCGGTATGTCGATCTCTAATAGTTTGGTTGGGCTCTTGTGTTTTCTAATTAGGGTCACCAGGTACTCCAGATCTTCGATTATCCTAGTTTTTATAGTTTTCCCTTTATGTGGCCATTAAATCCTAACTCTGTACCAAATTTCAGCTCTGTGAGTTTATGGGAAGTACTAGTTCTATTCTGATGATCATGAGTGAGTGAGTGAGTGAGTGAGTGAGTGTCATAAATGCGAAACTTTGCTTTCCCTTAACTTCGGAACTAAATGACCTACAGACTTGAAATTTTGTATTTTAAGTATGTGATTATAGCTTACTGGATGACGAAAATTTCTGCGTTCTGGTCTTATCCAGAGGTTCTCAAATAGGGGCCTGAAAATGCGGCGAAATGGTTCCAGTAAAGGATGGTACGGCAGTGTTTGCTTCGGGCTTGACTTGGCGGGGACACTGCCGTGCCCCCCGATTCCTTATTCGGCTTACTTTCAAATTCCTTAGAAAAAAAAGGTGGTATCAAAGTAACCCCAATCATAGTAACGTTTATCACCAACATTTTTTTTTTCTCAACAAGTCTTCTTCTTCTTCCTGCCCTTATCCCACACTAGGTGGGGTCGGCACAACACGGCACGGCATGTATTTCATAAGTCCATGTTGTTAGAGGTTTTGGCTTATAGTTTTATGACCGGCCGCCTGCCTGACATCAACCCTCCTTGGTGAATTTAAATTAGCATATGTTTTTGTCTCAACAAGTAATAAGAAAAATTATAATTTTATTCAAGAAGTAGTTTCATAAACAAAATCGATATTTGCATTTTTATTTAATTTTTTTGCTCTCATATTTCAAGAGAAAAATACATTTAAATTTTGAAATTGATCAAAGTAACGTCGGTTTACGGTACGAGTTTTAAATATAATAAATTCGTACTAACTTATTTAGTTATATTTAGTTCCAAAATAGTTTTAGATTAAAATTGGGGTCTTCTTTCGCCACCATTCTGTGCCGTTTTTTTATCAATAGGTACAAACATTCAGACCGTAATTTTCCTGAATGTAGTTTTACATATTGCTTGGCATAAAGTACCTACTAATGTTGTCAACTAGATAAGTAAAAGTTTATGTAGTAGCTGTTCTGTGCGACTTAGCACGATTCTAAAATAGAAATTTCATACTAGTTTTTAGTTTTAATTCCGAAATAGTTTTAGAATAGGTTTAGTTTGCCTCGTTGGTCTAGTGGTGGCAAGCGCGACTGCTGATCGTGAGGTCTTGGGTTCGATCCCCAGGTCAGGCAAATTGTTATTAGGTTTTTCCGTATGGAATGCCTTGGTAGCACCCGGAGTTTGAATTTGTGCCCAGTTGATGGCAATAGGCTCGCCCCCTATTACATGGGACTTAAACATAACGGCGAAATAAGGGTCTTACTATACACCTCTGGCCAACCCTTCGGGGAATACAGGCGTGATGTTATGATGTTATGTTATAGTTTTAGATTTAGATATACATAAATTGTTGCTGGATTCTTAACAATTCTATGTCTTGTTTTTATCAATAGGTACAAAGACGTTCTTTCTCCGGAGTTTAGTTTTCAATAAAGGTTAATTAAGATAGATAACTTGAACTGGTTCATTAAACAAACATGTACGACTTGCTATGTTTATTACTGGAACACGGTTAATTATAATTATACAAATACAAGATCACGCATATATTCTACGGGCAGTAAAAATATCGTATTCTGACCTGCCATTTGGAAATTATATTATACATTAATTTTCCTACATTTCTGTGAGATTTAATGATGTAAATATGTAAATAATCGCTTACCTAAAAATAAAGGTACATTTATTAATACAATATCATATTTTAAATGAAATGTATAATTCAATTTTATAAGCGAATCAACTTTTTTGTAGGTATTAAAAAGTTTCCGAACCAATATGAAACGACGTAATGAAAATAGGAAACAGAATTTGTTGGAAAGCACGAAAACTGACGTGACGTCGAGTTCAAATATTACTTTGTAATGATATTCACAAAACTGTTATAAATTCCGAGTCATTTGACATGTTCCTATAATACATGGTATTATTTTCCATAAAATTACGCTCCTGTAAATAACAAAGTTTTGATAGTTTCAGAAGTCTGAAATTGGGTCATTTCATATTAAATGTCGAAAGTGGCAAAACGAGTTAATGTAAATATTTAATAAAAAGGCACAGAGCGCCCTGTGTACAACATCTAATGTTAGAAATATTACTACAACAAGAATAAACACGCGCGTTTGTTGTGTGGCTGTAATAACTCGTTTATAATTCACAAGAAACACGTAAACATTAGCGAAGAAAGCTCTTTCCCTGACGGTTAATTAAAAGTATCGACAAGGATCAGTGTTCAGTTGATTGGTAGTTTGTTTGACTTGGAAACTGATTGATTGGTTCGCTAATAAAGCTATTGAGAGTACATTCATGCCGAACTCGGATCCAGTGCGCCAGTTAATAGGATTTGCTGGCGACATTAATGGCTATTTGTCATCCGTCATACGAGTCACATATCATTACTTAATTGCGTATTTATTAATTACATTCTCGAAACTGAACCGTTATTGTCGATTGATACAAATTTCATTTTAATAAACAAGGACATCAGGAACAGTGTCATTTACACTTTAGGCTTTAAGCCAAGTCAGAGGCCCATGGGCGGCATAAACTCTGACACCAGGTTAGTCACTAACCACACGAAAAATAAGCAACTTTAGGCTTGAAGCTATTTTTTTCTCATTGGACTCAAAGCTTTGAATTTTATCGATTTCTGAAGAGATCTGGTACAAAAAGTGCCATATTGAAGAAAAATAGCATCTCGCAAGTCGCATTCTGATCAAAAAGTGACATTTGCAAGGCAAACAAACATAATCGTGAAATAAAAATCTCAATTTTTTAACAATAATGAAAAGTGTAAATGATACTTTTCGTTCCTGAGCTCCTCAAACGTTGTCGTTAAATAGGAAACGGGAATTTCCACTTTGTAGTTGTTATTTAGGGCATGATATTTTTGGGTATAATATTTTAATTTTCGACCGTATCCTGCCTTTATGAAATCCTATCTACCTGTACAGTAAAAATACGGTGGAAATGAAGGTTCACTACAGTGATTATTTTATGATCCTGTGGTACAACGTTTTTGTTATCAATACTGTTTCAACATTGACATAGTTTGTATGCAAATTAATGTTACAGCAATTTTTATAAAATACCCCTAAATAATATAATAATCTAATGTATCTTTATTAAAAAAGGCACATGTATCTGCTCTTTTGCGACATATATCACTTTTATCTTTCGTATTTTTGTATGACATTTTCGTCAGAGCGAATCAAAGGATGTGAATTTGATATTGATAACTAAAAATAAATCTGCCTTCCTTACGTTTGATATACATACCCGTAGTTAAGATTTCAGAAACATTTTCATATTGTAGCTAAAAATATTTTTTGTATTGTTACATTTCTAACATACGTATCTTGTTAAATTCAAGGTAATTAGATCTACAAAAATACAACATTTTGTAAAAAATACCATACGTTTTTTGGTTTTGTTGAAACTGACGTCGGATTAGCCGCTCGTAGAACTGCCAGTCAATCATGAAAAATGCAAAATGCCCCACGGCGGGTCACCTGACACCATATAGCTTATGCGCTTTAAATGCAATCACCTGCAAAACCTGGAAACACCGCAAAATGTACATAACGCCGACCCATGACGTTCAAAATATATCCTGAATAAATCCGGCGATCAGTTACTCGCCTAATGCAAACGAGCTGGAAATATCGAGTGCGAATTGAAATAAGACCTTTCTACGTATGCACACCCAATATATTTTTGGTTTCTCTACTTACGAGCTCTTGGCTAAAGTTTCGAATTTCAGGAGAGTTTTAAAGTAGACAGCAACGAAGTATCAGAGAAATTATCGAGAGATTTTCCGTAGCGGTAAAATAATAACCGGTAAAGACGAGTAATATTTAAACTTAGCATCTGGTTCGCTAACTTGAAAACATGTTACGATAAATAACACCATTATATTCCACTAAAGTATGTAGTAATAAGTATGTAGTAAATAAAGTATGTAGATATTTTAATATTTAGTGGAATTTTATACTGACAGTTTAAAGTCTTGAAATTATCCTTGATTATGAGCACATACAAAACATAAATAAACATATTTTTAAATGATTGAAGAATAAGTGTGTTTAATGGATTCTTAAAGCAAAATCAATGTTTAACTATCAAAGGTTTGTTTACCTTTTCTGTTTTGCTTTGTCTTTCCCAACTATCTTGGGGTCAGCTTTCAGACTAACCAGATGCGGCTGAATACCAGTATTTTACACTGACCGACTGCCATTAGACCGCAATCCAGTTACTGGGCAATGCCGATGTCCTAAGGTTAGACCGGTTGTCAGACTTTCGGGTTTCTAACTACCCGTAACGACTGTCATAGGTATTCGTATGACACCCAGGAAGGTTTAACGTGCTCTCCGAGGCACGGAGGAGTCTCGGTGTGTTACGAATGGTCACCCATCCACGGACTGACCGCAGCAAGCGCAGCTTAATCTCGCAAATCATGATCCGCGCGGTCATTAATTAGCCACGAGCCCCTTTGTTTACCTTTTCTAAAATACTAAATTTTAATGACCGTGTACGAATGGCCTGTACAGTCACGAGTAATAATATGTATACACATAGCGAAATTAAAAAGCGATTGTCTTCTAAAATATATATTAGAATTATGAAATATTTAACACATCATTTTTACAATTACATACGAATTACTGTTTCGAATTATCTTAATTACACTTTACTCTCTAAAATAAATTCGCTTTTTAAGTTAGCAATGTGTATACATATTATTACACGTGACTGTACATCAAAAAATGGCAGTAAATAAAAGTGTCAGTCGTTCTAATCCGATTTGCTTTACCATGGATGTTCTTAATTCCGAAAATGACGTTTATATAAAGGAGATCTCCATTTAGGTATATTCTCTCAAGGGAATGTTGGATATAAATGGATTACGGTTCTTCCAAATTACGGTGTTGTGTGCTACGTGGATGAATCTGGCCCCACGATAATACTCCATACCTATTTTTTCTTTCCTATAAGAGTTTTTCGTGTTCAATATGAATTTTTCCAGCTATCTATATTTTAGCGAGTACGTTTAAGTTTTTGTCTTAGGTCTGTTATCTTATTTTATTGTAGTTCAGTCCTAGAAAAACTTTGCCATTTTCTAAGCTTAAGTTATATTTTTAGAAGAACTACTTTTATTTATTCAACAAATTTTGTCTTAACAAATGCAGACATTTTCAAAGATTTTGGACGATTAAGTAAAAAAAAATCAGATATATATTTTTTAAATCGATCAAGTCTTATCTAGGGCGTTTTGGCGTTCAAGTTCTAACTACCCGCGGCCATTCACTACTGAAGACCAAGAAACTTTAAATCACCCTTAGACACTTTAGCATTTCGATCTCTGGTTTGAAAGAAATAACATTAAAATAATAAGTTAAATATGATCAGAATAGAGATATTTTATGTAATCGAAAGATAGGTTTTTTTTCCTGCTATTGAAAATACAGAACTACTAATTAGATGAATCGTCCTTTGTGCTTATTCTTTACTAGCTTTTGCCTGCAGCTTCACTTGCGTGATTTTTTTTCACCCCCTTAGGGGAGGAATTTTGAAAAATCCTTAGTGGATGCCTACGTTATAAAAAGTACCTACTGTCAAAACTTCAAGTTTCTAACCTCAGCGGTTTAGGCTGTGCGTTGTAGGATTAGTCAGTCAGTCAGTTTCTCCTTTTATAATACAGACTAGACAGACTAGCGGCCCGACATGGCTTCGCACGGGTGGACATTTTTCCCGATTTTGCAACATTTTTCATTTATGCTCCGCTCCTATTGGTCGTAGCGTGATGTTATATAGCCTATAACCTTCCTCGATAAATGGACTATCCAACACAAAAATATTTTTTCAATTCCAAGCAGTAGTTCCTGAGATTAGCGCGTTCAAACAAACAAACAAACTCTTCAGCTTTATAATATTAGTATACATTAGTTGTTGTGCTGCCTAGCCTTTTCCCAACTATATTGGGGTCAGCTTCTAGTCTAACCAGATACGGCTAAATACCGGTCATTTACACGGAGCGACTGCCATCAGGTCTCCGCAACCCAGTTACAGGGCAATGCCGATATCCTAGATTAGTATTATCTAATATTCATAACTAAGTACAATGCAGGGTACCATAGTGGGCCCGAATTACCAGTTAAAAGAAACAAAGGGTATTGTTATCACACATAAATGAGGAATCGTGTCGCCGGATAATAGACTTTGACATAAAAGAGTATTTTTTTGTGTTTTTAATTAAACCAGTGGGTAAAAAGTAGATTGTGGGTAGGTTTATTTTTGGTATGTATGAAGCAGGAATTTAATATTCACGTTTCGTTAATCCTTTTCTATATTTCCGTTGTTACGTTTTATAAATAAATGTTTGATACGAAAAAATGTAGTCCGTGCTTTATAAATAGACTAGCGACCCGCCCCGGCTTCGCACGGGTGCAATGTAGATACTAATGTGGGGCATGTAAACCTTCCTCTTGGATCACTCTATCTATTGCTGAAAACTGCATTAAAATCTGTTGCGTAGTTTAAAATATCTAAGCGTACAGACAGCGGGAGCGACTTTGTTTTATACTATGTAAAGATAAATTTTGTTTGGACGTGGCACATAACTTATAGAAGATACAGTACAGGACAACGGCTGAAGGCAAAGTGGGGTTTACGTTTGATCCAGCGCAAATTGGAAAAATAGCAGAGTACGATTCCCTCTGCTCCTTTGGAATATAAAAGCATTGTAGTATTTAAGAAATTTAAATAATAACAGTTTAAAGTAAGTATGCGCGGGTGGCTTCTTCTATATTGAGATAGTAAAAATCCAAACGATGTACGTGCTTAAGACCATAATTGAAGGTCGTTGGCGAAGTTTACAATGATGCTACGAACATAATAATAGAAGTTTGGTCGTAAAGTGTAACAGCTGCATGGGATGTAATGATACTTACACTCAAACCGCGCCCGAATGGGATATTGAAGAGGCCATGGATAAGGAAAATTCTAGAAAAAAGCGTAGGAACAATAGAGGAAAATCGCTAACACCACGTTCAATGAATAGATGAGGATTCAGTACGTAAGAGAAGCTATTTTGAAAAGGGTCTCAGTGGCCTGACAAAGCGTTATTATCATTTAATACACAGTAAATAAAATAACTTCCTCGCTATAATCGAGTAATCGTCTTTGAGCCATTATTTTAACTGAACGCTTTTATTAAAGGAACTAATGAATGTTTTGTGTTGATTAAAACCCTCGTTCGCTATCAGTCTTCAAAGAGTCCGTTAAATAGACTTCTGCTTTGACGAATCGTCATTAAGTACCTACTATCCTTATAATATAGGTACCTACTTCAAAATGACGAGGAACCAGTAGTTGTTTGCGTTGGTTTAATTAAGTGCAGAACTATCACACCGACACAAATACATATGTTTGTGAAATATTTGCTGTTCAACCATTTGTTCAACTGCTAAGTTGGGCTGTTTACCATGAAAACAATAGGTGTATGGAGGGACATTTTCAACGTTTTAATAACGCCGGTGTGTATAACAATTCGCACGGAAGGGACTGGAGAGCTGTGTGTGTGACAGGCAGGTGCCATGAAGATGACGTTAGAGCGACCCCTGGGGGCGCGCGGGAACGAGTGCGCTACGTACTTGTGCCTGTCATTAGGGGAAGCGCCTCAATTCACCGCCTACTAACCAATATATTACTGAAGGACTACCTATTTCAAGTTCAAGTCACAACCTTTAATTTTAAAGTGATATTACATTTAGTTCCCATAACGGTTAGTAGTAGAAGCTTCCAACTTAAGATTATTTATGTGAATTTAAGTTGTTCGTTATTTTATCGGTACTTGAAACTGGAGAGTTTAAGTGAGAATATACATTTGTTTCCAAATTAACAATACCTAATAATGCCTCTTTATGTTTAGTTTTGTTGTTGCTTCGCTAACAACGGCCATAATGTAATTCACTGTACAGACATTCTACAGAACGTTTTATTGGTCTTCTGGGAAAGATCACGAAACTTTTAGATTTCTTATAGTCCAGTTCGGTCAATAGTCACATAAAAAGCGAGTTATTGCATAGGGTACAACAGTTTATGTATTCTAACATACATATACATTCGATTACTTCTTTTTATTTATTCTGCAATTGCATTAATCTAGTTAGTTTACGGTCACTTTAGGGAATGAAACATTCAAATATATGTTATATATGAAGACTAGTTGGAATTTAACTTAATAGATTTGTCGACAACGGTCCTGGCGCGTCTGTTTGCTAGACTCGCAGCGCGACGCGATTCACTGAACAAATTTGTGAAAATCGCATTTGAACACGTCATACATTTCTGTTTGTGTATTTTATTTTATCATGAGCCCGATCCGAACCGGTGACATTTTTACGGGCCGTGAGTTACGTACACACACCTATAGCTAAAGGGTTAATATGTGTGAACAGAGGTTCCTTTTTGTATCTGTGACCGACTTTTGGAAGTTATTTAACTGTAGGATAAGTTGTTAAGCAGATGTCGTTGATGGTAAACTTGAACGTTAAGAGGCTTCTGGTTAATTAGCATGCGAGCCTCCGAGGAGACGTAATGACCACAGCTGTGTTTGCTGTGGTAGTTCTCGAAAATGAGAATTTATCCTATATTATATGCGACTGTACACTATGTACAGCGAACTTTAAATTAAATTTGTTAATGAATTAAAGTGCCTTTTCATTATACTAATGTGAAAGGAATAAACATGAAATATATGTATTACCTACTTATACAGCAGACATTACTTCGTAGATAAGAAGGTCGTAAATGGTTTGTTGTATCGACTTGATGGCAGTTTGCAGCCTCTTTTATTGTCACAAATGTATTACATTTCCCTTAATCTGTTGATTGCTCGCGAGACTTTAATATACTGCCATTTTATACGATCTTCTCTACCTATAGATAAGTCTGATACAATTCCTTTTAACTTGAATTAAATTTAAATATTTTCTTACGCAAAAAGCAATGGTGTTTCCCCTCCGCTGGGATTTCACGTGTAAAAAAATCTAGTTTCTCTTGGCCGTATGAAGTTTATGCACGTTCTGCAATTAGATACCTATACGGAGTTAAGATTACCTTTTGTGTCGTAACAAGGCTATGCGGTGTGCAGTTTCCGTATGCGTTTGAGTATTCCTCCTAGGAACACGCCCCGCCCAATCTAATTAGGCTGCAACTACGGAGATAGCTGCGATCCAAACTTGCGGCTTATGAGGACGGCCAACACGACTGACAAGATTACCAAACTTTTAGCCGCAGCCGTACCCGTCTACTGAGCCGTATCAAACTCCCTATCTGCACCCATCTCGGGTTACTCCATACCTACTTCAGCGACATAACGACGCAGCCACTTCTTAAAGCATTTTTGTAAATTGCTTATTTAGGAATCTGCGAGACTCATGGCATAATCACCGAGAAACCTCAAGATAAAATCTTTTTGTTGTGTATACTTCACAAAAGCTGAAATTGCTTTACAATTGTGGTGGATGGCTTATCTGAGGACATTCTCTTAAAAAGTCTTGGAATTAAAATTAAGATTGCAGAGTAAACGCACATTTACTATTCTCGAAAAGTATTCATCGTAAAAAGTTATTTGTACTATAAAAACGGTAAAGCGGGGTCCAGTTAAGCGCGTACATAAATTTAATTATATTACCATAGGCCGTTAAATCGTGTTTTCATAGCTATTTTTAATTGATGAAGCGATATAACAATTGGTTCAGTTCTGAAATATTAAAAAGGACGTAGCTACCTACTTATATGTAGTTACCGTTGTCCGAGGGCTAAAGATAAATGTGTAAAATTAATTGAAACGCAAACTCACAGATACGCCTGGTACGGGTACAAAATACCTATACATAGATAGGTACCTAATAATATTATTGTTAATAGGACCGTTTGTAGAACTTGTAACTGTCACGTGCGTGCGATAAAGTAAAACGATTGTTACAAATGGAAATAGTAACAATATTGTAAAAATAAATTAGTGTGTGGAAAATAAATTAGATTCACGTTAAATACGGCTTTTAATAACATAAAACATACAAGAGGTGTATAGTAACACCCTAATTTCGCCGTTATGTTTAAGTCCCATGTAATAGGGGGCGAGCCTATTGCCATCAACTGGGTACAAATCCAAACTCCGGGCTGCTTCTGAGGAATTTCACGCGGAAAAACCAAATAACACTTTGCCCGACCTGGGGATAGAACCCAGGACCCCAAGATTAGCAGTCGCGCTTGCCACCACTAGACCAACGAGGCAGTTAATAACATAGGTAGGTTATAATAACATAGGATCCTTTTAAGTTATTTTGGGTTATCTCCACTTTTTATTATGATGGATTTTTTGGTGAACGTTTTAATTCAATTTCGGTTCAGCTCTGTGTAGTAGAAAAACAATGCAGAAAGCGAGTGAAATCACAACTGATGGAGTGCTCTGATATGGAAAAAACTTGAAGCCCTAACGTTGTCAATATACGTCAAACACACATACTGTCAAATATTACGCGACCGCCTCTCTTTCAAGAGAAATAACATTTTCTTTATCTATATAACATTGTCGGAACCGAAAAGACTTTTATAAATAACGTGATTTTGTTTGCGTGTGTTTGTGATTCACTTATTCTCGTTAATTATAGGGCGTGTCCTTTATGTGATGCTCTGTGCGTACGAGGATTACCCCCGACAGTGTGCATTAAGTTGTTACTCGCTGGCGTACCTACTTAAAACAAATGACACAAATTTGTTCAACTCCAGCGGAGACCAACTATGGCGGGGTTTGGAAGCTCTGCTCCGTCGTTCCTCCTTTCCTCCACTCCTCTCTAACTAAATGTTTATCGTAGCCCGAGTTACGAGTTACAAATCGAACTTGTGTATTGTGTGAACGTAGAATTATTACATCGTATTCACGACGCCTTGCTCACTCAAGCTGCTCCGGATTGATACGTTTCAATGAAGCCTACTTTGAATTTCGTTCGACATACTCGAAACATACTCGTGTATATGTCTATCTGCCTGTAAAACTTTTCATTTTGCTCTTTTGTTTTTTTAGTGTACCATTTCTGGGTAAAGTTGAATAAAAAATAGAGGTTATGAAATCGAGGTTTAGGCAGGTACGGATTAATAATTTAATAGTAACGGAATTTTATTAAAAACTGAGCAAACAAGTGTCAAGGTTAACAAAAGCTTTTACCCTGTGGATGCGGCTACAATTTGTTTAATGCCTAAGCTAACAGAGGCGATATCAAACACCTTAATTTGTAGACCCCTTATAATATTTTAAATGTTTCTTAAACCGGGTCCCTATTTAACGGTCTCGAAAATTCAAACAAATTAAGTTTCATCGGTTAAATTAAACGGTGCGTAGCAGTTTTCTTGAGGGAATGAATTACTTTCATAGCCCTTTGATGAGAGGTATATTCCATAATTAAAATAAAAATTAACGTGAATTTATTGTCTTTTGCCTCGCTTCAGCTTTTAGCTACCAATTAAATTATTTAATCATTAAACAAGTAAATAGTTACCTATTTTCTCTATACCATCATTTACTATTTTAAAGTGTCTATTTCGAAAACGACATGAAACATACCCTACCTTTTACAGGAAAACCGGTAAGAAGTATACAAATTGTGATAATAAAAACAAAGTTTCAAGGTATCAAAGCAATTGTATAGTAACAAAGCCTACTTTATATCTACTTTTGATTTTTTTTTTCGTATAAATGTGATAATTAATGAAGCTGTTTATTTTTGTTTCCAACCAAAGTCTGTTCTTTAAAACGTTCAACGTATCTACTGAGTATTTGTTTTTCATTTCGTTAGAGCTTATTTGCTTTCTTGGAGGTCGACGGGGCGCCGCAGCGGGACGCGAGCGTGGCGGAGCGGGCGCGGGCGCGGGTGCGGCGCGTGTCCCGCCCGGATGTTTTCCCCGACCGATGTTTCCGACATTATATCAAACCTGTTCTTGACGCACTTGCCATTTTCCCCTAACTCGTTTCCACAGAAACAAGGAACTGTTTATGTCGTGTCTCTTTTAAAAACAATGTTATCGACACGGTTTCACAAACCTCTCGTGACTACGTTACAAATAAATGACAGTGCCGATAGAGGCGTACTTTTATTGTGTCGGATTTATACGAGCGGTAGGTAACTTAGTTTCCATGTTTTCATCGGTCTTTTTCGATTTGTATCTTTCTACGCTCTAGGCGTTGAAAGCTACCTACTGTGCTATTCGGCCATTGAAAATCAAAGCGATTTAGATTTGTAGCTCTGAACTTAGATTTATATTTATCGACGCTGAACGTTACCTTGCGTTTACTGAACCTAGTTTAAAAATATTGGTTTAGTGAATATTAAATACTCGTATGCACATAAAAGTAAAAATATATACAAAGTTATTGAAATTGAGATTGGCTGTGATCTGAGTATTTATTAGTGTTATTATTAACATGAATTAATTGACAGTGATTGATGTTATTTTGCAAAGAACTATTTTATTGTATATATATATGATGCAGTGTTCAACGAAGCAGTTATATTTCATTCTGAAAGTCGTCGTCGATGTCATGGTTGAGATGCAGTGTTCGAGAACAGATTAAGCTCAAGAATTATGCGAGAGATTGCATTGCTAAGCGCTCGCAGATTGAGTGAGCACAATGCATAAAATGATTTCGTCTCAGCACTTGTCTCTGCTCGAACACACTTGGAACTATGATTGCCGTCCCACTTGTTACTCTCATATACCGATTTAAAAGTTTTCTACGACTCTCTTCAAGTGACGTTATATAAAAGAGCTCATGAATCCAAGTCGGATGTCGACTTTTCCATATTATGACGCATGCCACTGACGTTTATGACTACTTCGTTAGATCTGTGTTACTGAATATTAAATTGATATCCCTTTGCGTCGTGGAATCTCATTTTCATTGATTTATATTGTACGAAATTGGTTTATCGAACTACGCGATGATTGCATCGAACGATTCAGTTTATTGAACTGTATAAAATTGAAAAGTTTGGAGTGATTGCGATATTTCCGCGTGTCGATGTTAGTTATCTAACTGTGGCGAATAACGTACGGTATACTATTGAGGTAATCGCAAATAAATAACTGTATTTCTCTGTCTCTCGAATAATTGTGGTTTTCAGATTGCAATTTGAAATGTTTTATATCTTGCGCCCCGTATAATCTGACAATATTAATCCTGTTTCAAGTAGGTAGCGAGCGGCAATTTACGCAACGCTATATCTTTCAAGTCCGCTCAGTAGATTTCTCTTTTTAGCTAGAATTTGCGCATTCCATCTCGACCCAGTTTAATGGGCAGACAGGGAGCCGCACAACATCCGTTGTTTTCCATCTTCTTGCTTAGGCACTCTGCTTCTTTCATTTGTTCGCTACCGACCACTAAAATCCCACCATACATTTTGTAGCTATTTGTTACCTATGGTCGCTATGTTTATGCATAAAAGTTAGTTTCCGTTACGTCGGTTGTTTTTATTTGAAAGCTTGGGACTGCTGCACATAAACTAACATATCAAGCAAATTTCATGCAACATTCCGCTTAAATAGGTTCCTGGAATTAACTGAAAGCTGAAGTCATCCATTCGTTTAGCTTTGTGGGGGGCGTACATAAACATACGTACTCGTACGTGATGAGTGTAATTCGTCGAACTTCTGAGTTAAGGCTTGCTACACGCGGTACTCGTGAGTATAACTAGTCGGTATGTACGCTAGGAAGTTTCGCGCAACGACACGCTTCGCGCGTCTTCGCTAACGACTCTCCGCACCTGAACGCGCATCATACTTGACAAATTAAATTCCTCACTAATGCTTTATTCGAGGACGAACAGAGAGTTGAATACAGTTGTAGATTTCCACATCGCATAAAATTAGATTTAAGACAACAGCATAGGCACTTGAAAAGAATGCGAAGTTACAAAAGGGAGTGACACACAATTTCGATTGAATTGGAAGTTCATTGCATCTTTATCAGACGGAGTTACTGAATCAGTTTTGGTATTTGCCGGTATCTTTCGCACTAAATTGAATGTTGCATGCCGTGACAGATGTTTCGCCGTCGAGGGCGCTCGTTGTTTGCTCTCAGTCACTGTGTCAGGGAAATGTATTTGATTCATGCGCGGAAGTGTCACCAGCTTCAATTTTCCGGTTGACGTAAAGTTCAGACAAATACACTGGCCTGCAAAAATAAGTACTACACTTTTAATGATATTCACTTTTAAAGTGTGATACTTAGTTTTGCAGGCCAGTGTATTAGGAACGATTTTCAATTTTCAATGAAATTATTTAATATTCATATAGTAAATTTATACCTACTACATCATTGGGAACGACACACTCAAATGTAATCAAGACATTATAAAAAATAATGGTTACAGTCGAATGGAGAACCTTCTACTTTTTGAAGAAGTTGCTTAAAAAATAGGTGTAGTCTTAGCGAATAACAAAAAAGCTTTTTTATTGATTTAGACAGACTAGCCACTTTGTTGTAGCAAGTGCGGCCCCACTGGTTTTTGTTTCAGGGCTCAATCCACACGCCACAATAAGTGTAGATAGAATTTTCTATCAGAATGTTATATTTTAGCTTTGTTGTTGAGCTGTCTGATAGCTAGCGATAGGATCGGCGATCCCTACCGCCATGGGCGTAGTACAACATAACTCCGCCAAACCCTTCGAAGATCTCAATCATGACACTTACATGTTCTACCCATCATTCATCAAATTAAGCCAGTTATCTTCCAACCGTTAATAGTTCATATTTCGTGTGAATAGACATCGAGTGTCGGATATAGTAAATTTATACAATATTTAGTGCTCCGAAATCCGGTAGCATTCTGGGCCGGCCACGGGGCGACTATTAATAACGTGTCCGTGTGTGCCTGTATCACCCGCACCGAATCGGACGACCTCTCGACCCTCCGGCGTTCTATTGATCACACTCTTGTCATAAACACATTTCCCCTAATGGACTCCGGCTCCGTCTTTTGAGACACTATTGTTTTTGTCCCACAATCAAGGGTAAGGCAGCCATTCGCGATATATCATCCCTAGTTCCCGCTATGAATCATTGGTAACATTATGGCAATATAACAATACACGCATGTACTTAACCAGAACTCCCATTATGTTTCAATTTGAACACTAAAGCGTAATGGAATGTTTATGTAGATTTATTTGAGAAAGAAGCAGGTAATACATATTTCTAAGACAAATTCTAAGAAAATGATTTCATACTTCTTGTATCTATGTAAATAAACAATGAGGTTTTCCTTTCATCGCAGACCCGCGATTTAATATCTCAATCCTGCCACTAAGAACACAATATAAATAAAATAGCATCTTTTGTAGGCTCACATTAATATTGATTAGGATACTAGGTTCAGAAATCAAATAAATTGGCTACTTTTGTTGCCAGAATTCCAACGTCTAGTTTCGTAAATTGGTTTGACTTCCCTTTCATCTGTAAACAGAGCGGCTTTTATCGTCGACAAAGATTACTTTATCCCAACGGAAGCGTCGAGATTGAACTCCTTACACGTTGAAACCAATATCCTGGGGTATTTCCTCTATGTGGAGAGCGCTAGGTCCGAGAACCTTTAGACGACACGCTTTCTCGCCTCTATCTACTGTAATTTAATTATGATTAGACGTAGCACACTACCTTGGATGTATAATATTAAAAACAGAAATAATTTTGGCCTCTTTTTATTTTTAATATATGGGCACTATTTTTTAATGAAACAGCGTACCGTTTATTCGTATTTCGTACTGGAACAGGGAGTGCTTATTACGGACGAAGTAAGTTCAATCTCTTTTATCGTGGCATTATAGCGGGGAGAATTGAACGCCGCCTCGTATCCCAACAGTTCCTATAGCAAGCGCCCACTCTCCCGTAAAATTATGTTAAACTTGTTCTCTGTTTTTTTATATCGCTATCATTCTTCTTATAAAATTCTAGTTGATAGTCCTTTCTATGAGGGAACGTTGATAACATGATGAGAAAATGTTTCCTCGAAGGTCGCTTCTCGCCCTGATCGATTACACGCAAAAACATTCTTGTTGAAATACGTAAAATCTGTAGTGACTCAGACGGGTGCCAGATCTCTCGTTTATCATTTTATGTCAGGTACAGGTTTCTGCGGGGAGCATCCGAATCCGCTTGGTGGATGTTTCTAATATTATGGGCATATTTTTTTCTTTACGACACCGAATTTCCGAGATGTCAGATACATGCGCTTGATTTCCGTCGCTATTATGACTATCGCGTGAAGCCGAACGGTCGAATTTAAAAAATAGCTTGCCGATTATGCGGCGAACCGCGCGGCGCGGTGTTGTAATTACGGCGTCACTCGGCTAAAACGACAAAATAAATTGAAAAAGCGAGCTCCGGTGAAAATACGAGCCGGAAAAATATATCTCCACGGCACTTGGGCATCCACTGACACGGACGCAGATAATGTATTTGTTTTTGCTAAAATCTCATTGTTATGCTGAATAATAAATTATTCCTTCGTGACAATAATTGCATTGTACTTTTACTGAATAATTGCTTCATTAATGTTAATGAAGCGATTTACTGTCTGTTAGATAATTCATTAATCCCTATTTAAAAGGTCATCTCAGTACCTACGTAGTTAATTGTTAAAGCCTTAGTGAATTAACTATTATTGTAATGTTTAACACAGGGTACATCGTACAATACATTGTCCTACTTAATAATGAAATCTGTGAATTAATGTGCTTCTAGATTAATTACATTTCTCTTTATCGATCCAGTTTCTTTTTGTGATTGCCAAATATCGTTCCATTACGGACATTTAGTTCAAACAATTATCACGAGTGGATTGAGAACATCAATCGTCTCTCTAACCGGTGTTAAACAAATTGATTAAAATATCTTTATATGTTGAGCGTGATAGACTTAACCGCCATTTTTTACTCCTCTTTCTCATATTTACTTCGCCCCATAGCTTCGTTTGTGTATCTTGAGTATCTTTGCCCCAAGATTATAAATGGATTTATAATGAGCTCGGAACTTCGGAAGGAACCCTTGTCAAAGTAAAAAACATGGAAGTCTGTGTAAAATGTTCATTTAAAAATAATATTAAGTGTGATTCAGGACCATTATCTGTCTATTATTTTTTATTTTATACCCACAGAGACTCCTAATTATGTAACGAGGTACGTTGGAAGCGCAAGGAAAACCGCAAAACGTACTATTTGACAGAAACAACAATGTATTTTGGGTAACCACAGGAAATAAGCTGACATTATTTTTATAGCATAAAACACGTTTAATATGATTTTAATCTCTCATAATGGTAAAAACTTTTAGCTATATTTTGTTGTAACTTTTCTTTGCCTAATTGAGTCTTACATTCTCCATACCTGTGCAAATATTTTATGGTAAACTTTTACAATACATTACTTGTGATTTTTTCCGCATATAATCGGCCAACGTCGGCGGGAGTTTGAACGTGACTGAAATAAATTCGGTTTCCTTTCGACCATAAAAAAAACTAAATTCACTTGCAGCCAAAGTTTATCTGTTATTCTATCCGCGACTGCCTCTGAACGCTCGTGAGCACAACAGTCGAAGATGACACAGAATCCGTATGCTATTAAAAACTAACGCTGTAATTGATCTGCTTAGCCTTTTTCCCAACTGGGCTCAGCTTCCAGTCTAACCAGATGCGGCTGAATATCAGTATTTTACACGGAGCGACTGCCATCAGCCGTCCGCAACCCAGTTACTGGGCAATGCTGATGTCTTAAGGTTAGACCGATTGTCAGACTTTCGGGCTTCTGACCTCCGACACCCGAACTATGTAAATTGATGACACGTTTGGTGCAGTGGCTGAGCGATTGGCTTCTGCGCTAGGGTGGGTGCGTGGGTTCGATTCTCGCACTGATCATGTATTTGGATGGCTTACAAATAGTTGTTCCGGGTCTGGGCGTTTGTGCATGTGAAGATTTGTGTCTGTAAACGCACCCACGATACAGGAGAAATCCTAGTGAGAAATCCTACGTTTATAATTATTGCTACTTTAATACCCGTTACGCAAATAAACTACACTGGTCTTTAAAAACCAAACTGAATAGAAGAAACTGCTAATCAATGACAATTAAAATATTGAATAAACTACCAAGAAGGCTAAAAGATCTGTCTATAAAACTATTAAAGAAATATGTATAGCTAGTTAACAGATAAATATTTTTACAGTATTAAAGAATACCTTAAGAGTTAGAACTGATTGAAGTACTATGTAATCATTTTCGTATAACTCGGTATACTGGTATCGCTTGTCAACGAAATTCGACCATTATTTTAGCTGCCTTAACGGCAACATTTGACCACAGGAACCGAGCATAAATGTTTTGTATATTTGTGCTGCTGTGGTACATGTTAGTTCAATCCGATATACATACCGAATAAGTTATAGCATAGTTTATGACAGCTTTATATCTCCTTTAATACTAGTTAACGATCAAACTTTGTAAGGATGTGCGAATATATGGTACATATATTTGTGTTACTACCGGAACTGTATCCATGTAATTGTTGCGGGTGTGGTCATTGGGTTATAATATGGTACACAGATTTTTATAAGAGGCTTTAATGTTAACCCGTCAAGTGTCGGGCGCACATACGGGTGTGCGTAAGAAATTCGGGCGCGAAGTGTCGGAGGCACACACGGGTGTGCGTAAGGAACGCGCTCCCATGGTAGCGGATTTTTTACGTTTTATTATACTGTTTACACGAACCGAATTTATAGGAGCGCGTTCCTTACGCACACCCGTGTGTGCCTCCGACACTTCGCGCCCGAATTTCTTACGCACACCCGTATGTGCGCCCGACACTTGACGGGTTAATACAGTAACGTGAAGCGGTTGCACGTTGCGGTCAAAAGCGACAAGCTTGGTGTTATCCGGAAAATGAATGTGTACCCACGTAAAATATTAAGTTTTCGCACTGAATTTGAATATATTGTAATTTATTTATTTCATCAAAACGGTGTATTTTCCTCTTCTTTCGTGTCGGCACGGGCTACACGAGAATTGCTCATGCCATGGTGATAAGCTTAGCCAATTAGCGGGGTTGGTAGCAAGGCTGACTGCATAGGGGTGCGCCGGACATATATACTTAAGTATCGTCACTCGTGGGGGCCCAAATGTTGTTCAAAATAAGTGATCGGTTGATAAATAATAGTATATTAGGTATACCTATAGTCATGAATGAGGGTCGATGTCATCATTATTAGGTCATTATCACAGTCCAGGCCTTTCACAAAACGAGCGACAAATTCGAAGGAACGTTGATCTCGACGCCATTAAAGCAATGACTGACATCCTTTATCCCAAAGACAAAGGTGTGTTTGAACGACAACCGTCATTGTCTTAATTCCCGACAATCCAAATTCTCATCATAATTAGGTATAGTAGATAAAGCCAATTACCAGAACCGCCCTACCTTATATAGATAAATTACGAGTTGACATATTTTATTGTGGGACCGTTGCAGCGAGTGCACACAGACGTTGAGCAGTAATTTGTTAGATTTCAAACTTTGACGATCAAATATAGCCACTTATAAGTCTGTAATTAAATAATATTTTTCTTCCAGTTTATTCGAAAAAGTACTTAACATTTTATTTAGACACTACACAACCACTCTTCCCATCAAGATTAATGACACAAAATAGATTTACTTACGCGTCATAAAAAAGCAAATTGGTTTCATGGAAACAAAATATTCAAAAGAAACCGAAGACAAATTGAAGATATTAAGTCGCCACAGATTCATTCAGTGTTAATATCTTTGAGCAGAAATTCGTTTTGTCTTGTTTATACAGCTGAATAGAAGAAGAATAAACATAAAATGTGACTTTCCAGGCCAAAGGACAGCTTGAGATTTCTTTAAAGAAGCGAGTGCTAATTTAGCAGAATGAATTGTAAAAGAGAATGATGAATCCGCCTGAAATTTAAGCGTAGCTTGCAGAAACCTTTACGATACGAATCCACTTAGTGTAATTGCTAGTTTTTATGTGAATCGCTTAACATAAAATTAATTTCAGTTAAATGTTTTGATTGATGGTAATGTCTTCCAAATGTGTTCCGTTAAAAAGTTCTTGAAAAACAAACCAGCTCGTTGTTGTAATCATTTTCCCTTTTACGTTATTGCCGCATGTACATGGGGATGATAATGGCAGATTTAGCTCCGAAGTTATTGTACATCGCGTAGTAAAATTGCAAAATGGCTTACATCCTCATGGAATAAAAGTAGTTATTGCCCCAGAAGATAGATACCTACGTTTTTATTTTACGCAGAACGGCCTGCCTAAGCCGACCACGATAAATTATCTATTGTTGGGCTCCGAATTCAACAAGAGCCGTTTTTGTTCAATTCTTCGTCTCGTCGTCAATGGGAAATTTATTACCTTCTCTGCCGCATTTAAATACGGCCGATTATATCAGCAAAGAACTTAAAATGTTGTGAGCACTCAAGTGAAGATGGCAATTTTCCCATTTTATTTTCTCACCTTTATCAAGGTACGAATTATTTTACGCCATTAACTGCAGCATTCGATGTTTTGTTTACTCAGTTTTACAATAATAATTTGCTAGTTTCAGCACTTAAATAGAGATGCCTGCTCGTCGTTCGTTTTAATTCATAAATGTAACACTTCAGTTACTTTAGTGTTGTTTTCTCGTCTCTAGAAATGTTTATTAGGTTCGCAGATAGGAGATCTTTGGAATGAGTTCTTAATTCTAATAAATTGCACTTGTTAGCTTCTTAGTGTTCTCAATAGCGTTGTAATAATAATTTACGACAGGTTAGTTATATCTTCGCAAGGGTGTCGAAATTCGGAAACTCGCTGTACGAACTTGTCGGTTTCCTTACATCTCCATACTTGGTAGTTTGACACCAGAAATTTGATGAAACTTTTAATTATAACATTTACTAAAGTACTCTCTTTACCGTGAAGATTAAAGAAACTTCTCGGTTTACTCGGAGTGCTTCCATAATGCCGGGTGGATCCCAATACTCAATCGAACAGCATTCATTTGAAATCAAAGCAGCATTTTATTGATCTTTTGAATGGGCCCGGCACAGGTTAAATAAAGTTGTAAGCGGTGACCGTAATCTATTTTGTGCTCGATCCCAACAACGTGTGACCGACGTCAGTCGGTTGACCTCACATATTTCTTCTATTCGCCGGTGCTCGTTACTTTTGTGAACACCGGGATTCCATCTATCATTTTCCTCTCACACCGATGACCTTTAACTTGACGGCTGGGAGATTTCCTTGTAGAGCATCGGCGTTAATATTTTTTATTACAAAAGATTGTTCGACAGTCTGTTGCTGATTCCAATATGTCAAACAGCTGTCGACAGAATCCACCACGATAATGGAAGAGGATTGAAAAATAGATTGTTATTTTAATAAGGCGGGAGTGTCCAGCCTTCCCAACTTGTGAGAGACTAATTTGTCACTCCTACACACTATTGATTAACCGTCTGCTGTTAGCTTTGGATCTTTTATCCGTTAATCATTAATGTTTTCCTTCCTCGCAGAGTTTGTGTCGATATATTCTTATTACGTACTGCTTAATAGACCTCGACACGCTACGAGTAGTTCCATTAATAACCTAAATAAATAAGAAGGTTCTACTACTGACATCGATATATCATAATATATGAACTGTTTCATTCTATCTAGTATAAAATTGCATCGTAGTTTCGTACGACGCCAAATCTCTTAATTTTCTCTTGATCCCGTAGCACGTTTGAACGATTAAATCGATCCGTTGTTTCGAAGCTTTCAGTTTGCAGAATCTCTTAATGTCATTCTAACTGTTCCGTAGTTAAATGACGCCGTTTCATTAGCTATCTGACTGATAAAACTGGACAGTTAAATTCTTTGCTTAACTATTTCTTTTAAAATGGGTTCTAGGTGATTAATACAAATTACTTCAGTAAAATGTTTCGCATTTGATTCTATATAGTTCTAATGATTTCTATCATCATGTCGGCCTGTAAACGACCACTGCTGAAATGAGCCTCCCCGCAGAACACTAATTTATCGGTCGAAATGGCTAAAGCAGAATGTAACTGGTAGTTAACTACTCGTAGGTATATTACAGTGCAAATGTGGATACAGCGGCCTAATTTTTTCTGCAATAATCTCTGTAACGACAGGAAGAAAGGGAATGGCCTATTATTTACCAGAAACCACCAGTGGCTTTAATTGTAACGAATTTGAGCTCCTAAATAATACGTAGGTATATTATAAATATGGAAGTCAGTTTGTTTGTCCCACTTTCATTGCTCGAGTGCCTCGCTTTGCATACATATAGCCGGTGTCATAGAAATGAACGCAGGACAGTTTGATCTCGGCAGATCAAGTTCTCTACAGATGTTCAAAAAGTTTATTCTACGCGGGTGAACCCGTGAACGAAAGTTAGTGTTTTGTATTGTTGGTACTGTGTACCATTATACCTAATACTAAGTGCTCTATGCTACAAGTAGCTTCTTTTTTCTGCTTTGAAATTATTTTTTGTAAACTAAACATACCGTTGAAAATGATTGGATTGTGCCTCTGTATTTTCAGAATTTTAATTTGATTATAATTTTCGTTAACGGTGAAAGGAAACAGTGAGAAAACCTGCAAACCTGAGAGGGCTCCAAAAAGGTTTCGATGGTGTGGGTAGTTCGCCAACCCGCAATAGGCCAGCGCGGTTGCCTACGGCCTAAATCCTTCTCATTCTGAGAAGAGGCCCGTGCCCAGCCGTGAGACTAATGGGCTGATTATAATATTTGTCTTTTCTTCCTCAATAGAATTGAAGGTCGTAAAATAATGAAATTCCAAGCACTCAATCTAGGTCAAACTAAATCGCCGACAATCAGCGTTATATCAATAATTATTAGTCGAAGTTGATTTTAATTTAGGTTTGGCGGCTGACCTATTTGAAATATTCATCGGTTTCACGCCTCGTTTTGAAAACTAATCGATGTTTTTCATTGCTATTAATTATACCTAGCGAAATCTGTAGTTCCCGAAACTGGTTTTTCCTTTTTTTTAAGTTTTTATCGGTTCTGTGGAATCTAGAGTATTGAATTAACACTTTTCTTTCTGAGTAGTGTTTTTTAGAGGTTCTTGAGTATTTACGCAGGCAGATACATCTGCAAATCGTAGCTAGTAATATTTTATTACTTTAATCACAGACTCGGTGAATTCTTTTCCACCCGAAAACAGTTCTTTCAATTGGTACCAAAGAATTCCTTTGTTGAACACGGGGATCCTCACATAAATTTACTGAATACCTTTTAATTACATTCCTTCGTATGTTTGAACGTGATGTAATGGTTTCTTCATATGATTTTTTTATTTTCGCTATTTTACAGGTCCTCTTTGTCTTAGTTATTCACAATATAGTCCAACCAAAGGTTAATTTTAGACTAAAGCTAAAGGTTTGATCAACTTAGGAATCATAGTTCAAAGCTGAATAAAAGTATAAAATAACAATGCAAATTCTATTTCATTATGTTTAAATGTTGAAGAATGTTGATAATAATTTAAATATATATCTGCATTGTATTTTCGGCACTTGGATAGAAAACATCGGCTTCGGTTAGATCTTGGGCTTCTTTTTGGCCGGATTCGAACCAGCCAAAGCTGAAGGTGTCTAATTCACAAGAGATAACCACAAGGCTAAGATCTCATCCCGTCCGGCAATAATGTGATTTTGCATAGATACCATCAATCAGTCAATTAACTCGGTCCATCACAGTCTTCCATTAGAATTAGGCCTCTTTTTTTCCCTCTTACATTAAACATAATCCATGTATGTATGTATCTTACGACTTCCGAATCGTTTTTTACTCATACAAATGAAATAGTACATACATCATACTGATGAAGATTTATCACTGATACTCCTTCCATTTCTCCAAGTTAATGTATTCTGAGTAAGTGACTTTACCGCGTTTGATCTTTGAAACAGAACCATTTGATCTGCAGTGTAATCTTCTAATTTCGATGGTAATCGGAAACGGACTTATTCAACGTTTTTAGTTACAAATGAAAGCGGTTAGCTTCGGATATAACGTCGTGTCCACATCCGTTGATAGATTACTGCTTCCTGCTCTGTAGATCATTGCTCAGGGTCATTACAAGATGCAGATAAGTATGTACTATAAATATGTTTGAATATCTAAAGATTCATGTTTCTCCATGTATTAATTTATACAACTTTAATTACTTTGTGCAGTCGACTGTACGTATACTGTTTTATGTAAACATCGCTTCGTAGTTTTTTGGCAAAAACTTTGCATTAATTAGACTTCGCGTAGTATAAAAGTTTACTTGATGTTAAGTTTCCAGAGCAACCGTTAAGACGTGTTACATAATTATATCTTAGTCAGCATAAAATGTTCAAGTATGAATATAACCGTTAGTAGCTCTTCATTTCAATTCGAGATTCCCCTACACATCACTCCACTCACCTCAGTATCTTCCCTCGATTAGGTAGCCCTATTAAACTGCGAGCAGTATTCCGTGAATGGCACCAATCAGACAAGGCCAACCTCACGCTGCGGTAATGGACGTAAAACGATAATTTTACGATCTTTATAAAACTCTTACAGGATTATTGCTATCGTGCGTGTAATATTCATGATCGGAATTTATATGTGGTAATCCTTTTACGAGATATTTAGATTTTGCATTTCGGTTCACCCAGTGTTCAGATATTTATATTCAGAATACCATGTGAGTAGAAGCATGGCTTCAATAATCATATTTTCCGTGAAAGTTTTCTCTAAAATTCGCTGAATACTGGCTGTGTGCTGTCGTTTGCTATGAGATGGAAAAATGCGTGGTGCATATCCCTTTGATATTTTTAAGTTTATTAGAATTCCGGTAGTTACGTACCTACGTAACTACGGGAATTCTAATAAAGTTAAATATATCAAAGGGATATGCACTACGCATTTTTACACTCACGGTATTTTCAGAACCAAGTAGGTACTCGTTCTGAAAATACCGTGAGTGACAGATTGCATTTTTATCTGTTTTTTTTAAATAAAATAGTGTATTCTTTATCTTTTTCTCGCCTTACTGCATGATGTTTCCGCAAATATTTTTTTAGGGCATGAATTCCGTCTGCTACACTTAATTTTTTTGCAAATACAAGTAGTAAATATATTACAAATTTCTGCCAACACAAGTAGATGATTGCCCAAGTAAATATAAATTTGCATTCACTCGTTACCCGACTCGGTAATTAGGTGCGTAAATTATCGAAGCCACATGCACAGTGCTGACCAATTGGTGAATTATGTGTAATACCAAACGTAAACATAATCTATGAACCCTAACTGACATTATTAATTTAGGACTGATGAATATTTTCGATTAAACTTTACGTTTAAACTCTATACTATCTAACTACGAATATGTCGAGTTGTAGAAAATTTATTCTGATAATCCAAAGGTTAAAGTAATCCTTCAGGGTCAGAGAGTTTAAATGACAGTCGCTCCGCGTGAAACCGCAATTTCGCCATATCATGATTGAAGAAAGTTGTCGTACAGTTGCTAATGAGGGCACGACACTTCCTTAAAACAAAGCGGAGTCTGGCAATAGAAAACCGTTAAAATGAAGAAGAAGGGTCGAGGAAGCAATCTGGTATTCATTGAAGCCGCATTGTGCTACAGGCAAGTTTTAGGTTTAAATCCGGCAAGCCGTTTTGGCTCTACAAGAGAATAATGGAATTTACAAGAATATTTACAGAGGTACTTGTAGACTCACAAAAACATTTCCGTCTACTGAATTGAGTAAAAAAGTCGTAATACCTATACATTAGTAGTGACAGGTTGCTAGTTCGTTGCACACGATCTCCATATCAGGCCATTTCCCCCGATTGACCCTCATAACTTACGCGGTTTGATAAGCATCCCATATACCCCTATGTTATTATTTATTTTCAGTCCACTATAAAAATATGGATATATATCACACTGTATACAAGTTTCATTAATACAGAAAATAATGGGAGCCTTAATGAAACTCAGAACGGATAATACGCGTCGGAATGTGCCAAAAGAAAATATAAATCAGATGGATTCGAGATAGACTTTGGCAGCCCTGTCCGGGGAGTAATTAATCTGCTCCTTCAGGCCGGGCTTCACCGCGGCCTTAGCGTTTAGCGCCCAAGTAACGAGCACTGGGCCCTCACAAGCCTGATTGGCATCTTTAATATGCAAAGACGCGTGATTATGACCCCCCCCACGCTGTCAACGACCCTGTAGTCTTCCGAGATGACAACCTTTAAACTTTTCCACCCGTCTAATTGCCGATATAAACAAACCCGAAACTTTATACCAGTACCCGTTGTACTGTTAGTTTAGTGTAAGATCTAATTAATACTAATTTCTTGATGACGCGCCTTTATGTGCTTAGGGAGGTAAAACGAGCTCCATTTTGAATCACTAGCTGTAAATAATATCCCTTTTAAGTAAAGATAAAATGTAAGTATTGTGACTGCGGCCGACCTCAGAGAGGATTACTTACGTGAGTTTGTCCTTTAATCTCTCTCTTTATACGTGCTTCTCTATTAAGTGAAAGTCAAATGTTTATTCGGTGCCACTGTTCCAACTATGTGTGTATTTATTTGTGTGGTTTTCTTTTGAAAGTTATTTTTCCGGTTCGCAACAAATAGCTCAGTTTAGGAAAATATTTTTCTTATGAACATAAATTGTAGATATACCGTTTTTCTTTTGTAAATATTGTTGTGTAGTACATGAATAATAAAATAAATAAATAAAATCTGATGGTGGCTGAAGTACAATTTGTGGGTATGGTAAGTAAGGCAGTCTCGAATAATTTATCAGATGTGTACCTACATAATTATGGGCTAAGTTAGTTAATGGCGACTTTCTGACAACTATTCCTTGGCACTCGACCCTTATAATGGCCCTAATATCTTATTGATGTCTGTAAGTAGCATAATTATTTACGTATTTATTGCCTAATTAGTACCAGAGTAATTAGAGACTAATTACTTCGAAGAAATTACTTTAACAACGCGTAATTTGATTTTGCACTACAAATAAATCTGTTTTAACTTAATATGCGACTAACTTCACGCTACACTGATATTCTATAGAGATCGAAACAGTATTGGCGACAGAGTGTGAATTGACCCGAAATAGATTATCAGTTTCATGAATAATAAGGTTCATGTGACCTGTAAGTATAATGTGCTAGTATCAATGTAAATGTCTTATGAAGCACTCAATGTAATTGTTATGTTGCGAGATTGTACGTCTTGAATGTTAACTGGTACTTGCGTATTAGATACCTATTACAGTTAATATTTATAGAAGCTATAAACATCGTTGGCTTTGCAAAAAAATCCTCTAGCCAGCGGAAACTATTAGGTAGTTAGTATTTATTGCTTGTAACATCCCGGTCGACCGACGGCATATGGTCGGGCCATCGGTAACGGCTGAATGTTTCGTAAACGTGCCTAGAAAAAACCCTTAGGGCCAAGCCACATCTGATGGAAGATACGTCGCCGAACTTCCGTTGCGTAAATCACTCAAGGAATTTTAGTAACGCATCTTCGGTCAATATGTACGGTGTGAGATGTTTATATGAAACTAGCGACCCACCTTGGCTTCGCACGGGTGCAATCTAGATATAATGTGGGGCATACAAACCTCCCTCTTGAATTACTCTATCTATTAAAAAAAACTGCATCAAGATCCGTTGCGTAGTTTTAAAGATCTAAGCATACATAGGGACAGACAGACAGCGGGAGCGACCTTGTTTTATACTATGTAAAGATTATGTGTACCGGCAGAAAATCAGCGACGTATCTTCCGTCAGATGTGGCTTGGCCCTTAAATTTAACAAATGTTTGGAAGTATAGTAGAGCATTTAAAGTTTCGTAATACTCTTCAAAGTACATGAAAAATACGACGTCACGTTTTTAAATTCGCCCAGCGTTAAATCGCCACGTTCGCGTGGACCACATGCAAAGCGTAAAGCTTTGTTGTTTTTATAAAAAAGAGGCAGAAAGTCGACGTGCCATATTCCTGCTAGTGTGTGCTGTCCCCACGAAAACTTTATTACAGACATAGCATGATAAATATGTGGCTAGGTTGGTTGAAACACTGCATGAATACCGACGGCCTCTATAGCTGTGTACGACATAGCTTTCTTCTCCGAGACTTGCGGAATCTCTGAGATTTTAAATTAGAATCTCACTCTGTTGTAAATGTTACAAATTCTTTACTGTTTCATATTTCTTTCTGTATTTCGAATTATTGCGTTGTTTAGAACAACTAGCGTAGCTTAAATTTAGATAGTTGAAATTAAAAAAAAACATCTATGTTTAAAGTTTAATATTTCTTCAGAGTTATAAAAGCAGAGAGGATTTTATACAAAAATAAACAATGCCTTGAACTGAAATGAATAGTCTACGGTGAAAAGCGATCGGAAAATGTGATTTCTGTATTTGGATGGCAAAGCATAAAGGTCAATATTTGTAAATCATTTGATTACGATTATGGAAATACGTGCGTCCCTTTCAACCAAATCCTATATTATGTAGGCGTTCTTGGTGGAGTGTACACCTGACCTGCTTTTATTTAATGGTTTCGTCCCCTCATTTGGTAAACATTACCGCCGTAATTCTGAATTTAAGGTGTGAACATTTAATATTATTGTCGAGTAATATTGTATTGTTTAACACGTTAAGTCGAGCGGTTTCATGTCGTCCCGACGGGTGCGTGTCGTTCTAACGCGGCTAGGCCAGCATGTTTTTATCTTGGCGGTGCAGGCGTGGCACAGCGGGCGGCGGGCGGCGGGCGGCGCGGCGGCGTGTCCCTGCCGTGATTGTAAACTGTAGCCTCCAGTTCTGCGGTCCTGCCTCGCCTCGCCGCGTCACGGCTCACCACACAAATCACTACGACGCACCCCTTTTAAACACTTTTTAAACCGTGATTTATTTTGCGACAGCATTATCCACACTGCTAATCCTCTTGTGAATTATTATTCTGGAACTTTGTTTTGGCTGCGGCTCAAGTAATCTAAAAGCTTCTAGTTTTTTACTGTTTAGGGAAGTCTTGTAATCTATTTTAATCTCGATTATTTACATTACGCCCTTTTGTCGTACCGATTGCTGTTAAAAGGGATATGAAAATGCTTCATCAAATAATAACGTGAATTTATTTTATAGCATTTGAATACAGCTCGGACCGGCCATTGTTTCGAGGGAAATTGTTTTAATTACGTTAATTTTCATTTAAAGTTTGTAATCCGATTTTCACTCTATGTAATAGAGGTCGAAATTAATAGAGGTTGTGTGTAATGGTTGAAGTAAAATCAAAAGTAGGTCCTTGTAACGTAAGGTTCGTACGAGGCACCCTCGGTCGCTTTGTTCGGGTCCTTTCATGCTGTGCCAGTGGCACTCCAGCCGACCCGCGCCTGTTTGTATTCCGTTCACGAACTTTCCGAATATATTATTTTGTAGGGGTAAGTACAGACGTGGAGGAAACTGATTTAAGAGTTCTCATTCAATAGGGCTCTAAAAGTGCTCGGATAAATTCTCTTCCGCCTACATGCGTGTCCTTCGAATCGTCCTAGAGCGCGGTTACTATTGTGCGATTGTTTATCCATATAAAACGTTATGTTGTATTATGTAAGTACTTCTATAAATGTATGCCTATATCTAAAGGTTAACAATAATTGGGAAAATATATGATTAGGCTGGATGGTGGATGGGTGACCGTTCGTTACACATCGAGACCCCTCCGTGCCTCGGAGAGCACGTTAAACAGTCGATACCGGGTGTCATACGAATATCTATGATGATCGTTACGGGAAATCAGAAGCCCGAAAGTCTGACAACTGGTCTAACCTTAGGATATCGGCATTTCCCACTAATTGGGTTGCGGAGATCTGATGGCAGTCGCTCCGTGTAAAATACTGGTACTCAGCTGCATCTGATTAGACTGAAAGCTGACCCCAACATAGTTTGGAAAAAGCTAGGCGGAATATACAAGGTTAGTCGGAAAGAGGGTACTAAGCCGCGGGCCACCTAAAGTATCACTGATGACTATTTTAAAGCAAGTGTTAAAAATTCAAAATATGATAATTTTTATTTGCATGCAAAAAGATTTTAATTTTAGTTTTTACGAAAAAAAATCATACCTGCTTTAGTTATGAATTCAAAAAAATATTTTTTAATCCGTGTCCTCAAATATGACCTAAATTGTAAAAACAGCTGATCATAGCTATGGACAGATAGATTTTAGCATATTTTTTACAAAATCTTTGAAAAACTTTTCCTCTTAAACTATCGAGTCTTGGGGAAAGTTGTAGAACAAAAGTTATCCCCTATTATGAGTACTTTAACACCCTTTCGGCTTAGTACCCCCTTTCCGACTAACCACAAGGTTAGTCGGAAAGGGGTATCATATACAAATATGATTTAGGTTTAATTTTGTGATTGATTTGATTTGGGATGAACAGTCTAATCCTGAATGTTACGTCAAACTGCGCACTGAAAAATACCAACAGTTTATAAACGTAGATGCCGCACAAAGTTTTGGACTAACCCAGCATGCTCTCCCTTGCATATCCAGCTAAAATTGAAAAATCCTTACATTTGCTTATTTCGTTCGTGTTTCCGCAACTTTTATTTCGACGAAGTTAGTCGCTTGGTATACCGAATATCTATGCAACGCGGTTTCACGGTACCTAGTGCAGATAAATATATACCAAGAAGAAAAATATACAGCAAAAGGAAGTAAAACAATGTAGTAATGTAGCAAGTTTATTCAGTTTCAGGTAGGTATTTGTTTCGTATCTTTTTTAGATGAAACTGAAACTGTACATCTGCATACAGGCGTTTGTTTATAGGGAAACACAATGGCACCGAATAGTTTCTTTTGAAATTCTGTTAACGATGAAAGGGGATCTATCTGCGTCGCTTATAAATGAGTGTTTAGCATTTTTGCCATGTTTTTGTTCAGCGACAGCGAGCGCCGCTGTCGATCGGCCCCGCCAAACAAAAGAGAACAATTTGCATTTTAACCAACTGATAACTGGACCAGCTCGACGTCGCGCCCTCTAATTTCCTCTGGACCCACCGGAGACAACGTAATTTTCTTTTTTAGCACGGACTTAAAGATAAAGAAATAATATTATCTTTTCCCATGACGACGAGATAAAACTTTTTTTCCCGTTTAAACTTAATTTCGTAGGCACGATTCATTATGGTCGCTTCATTAAAACCGGGCACCTGTAAAATGTACGTTATTGCACAAATGGTTATTGTTTTGCCGCTCCTCATTCGTGTGCCGCATATTCATGAGTTGAGAACACATGGTACAATATCACCGATACTATTGAAACTACCAGAGCGTAACATAATATCGTAAAATATTGATTGATCTAGATTCAAAGCCTGTACTCCGACAACTTAGTCAAAGTCAAGCTCTCTACAGTAACTTATATTCGATAAATAAAACTATCTAAATCTGACTTTAGCATGTGCTTATAACTTTGACAATAGTTGCTTTCGTTGTTCGTGAGACTTATCATAGTATCAACTTAGGCGCGGGAGCGGGACTTTCTTGAGGAATTTTGTAGGATTAGTTTGAATATCGCAGATCCGTGCCTTGTTGAGTAATCTGATATAAAGGCGAGCTTTGTTATTCTGTTGTTGCATATTTCATTGTTTAATTTACATTTGCAAAAATTTTTTTCGTCCCAACGGATATGAAAAGCATTGTGGGTTTATGAGAACAATACCTTTTATTCTGATATCAGTAAAATAAAATATATTCTTGGACAAAAGATAGGTAGTACGTAATACGTATTCAATGAAAGTACCTAATGTATTTTTAAAGTGTATAAAAGTAATATATTTTCAGTGAAAGCCTAAAGTGATTACACTTAAAAAGATAACGTTAGAACGATAACGTCCTCTTAGTTTTTTTTCTGATTAAAATATTACAAACAGTATCCCGCAATAAATCACGGAGGAGCGTGCATTTATTCTGAAGCGTAAATTAAAAAAGTTACCTACGCCAATTTTGAATGAGTTATTGTGCAATATTCAGTTCTGGTTTCTAGTAGGTATAAGTAGCGGTGGGGCCTTTGATGCTGAGTATATTGACGACTAATTAAACGTGCAATGTTGTGAACAGAAAGTACCACAAAACTTATTATTTCAGGACTAATTGATTAAATATTTGGCCATTCTGATATATATATATATATATTAGTTTTTATTTTTATTGTGTATTTTAATATTCTATCTGTGTTATTATGTTATATTATGTTGATGCCTATGGTATTTAAGAGTATGTATCCTGTATGGTATGGGTTTAATAAAAGCCTGAAATAAATGATATTTAATTTAATTGGGCCTTATATGAATGTATTTAAAGACAATAAGGATTCTGCTTCATAGTTATTAAAATATAACTTCATTAAATGTGTACGTTAATTAACCTGCTAACCTACATAATATATTATCAAAATATTTGCGAACAAACTATCTGCTCCATAAACAAGTCTATGCTATCGACATACTAGATTTAAATTATTTATGACATAGAAAATTTATTAGTGTCATAGATATTATTAGTTAAACTGTAAAACATTTTATTAAACGTTGTACATTTAGTCGTATGTTCATACTACATTCGTAAGAGAGGCTGGCTGGCTAATTACCAATCGGGCGGATCATACGTATTGCGAGGTTAAGCTGCGCTTGCCGCGGTGAGCCTGTGGATGGGTGACTTGGAGAGCATGTTAAAGAGTCGATTCCAGGTGTCATACGAATACCTATGACAGTCATTACGGGAAGTCAGAAGCCCGAAAGTCTGACAACTGGTCTAACCTTAGAATATCGGCATGTCTGATGGCAGTCGCTTCGTGTAACATACTGGTATTCAGCCGCATCTGGTTAGAATGGAAGCTGACCCCAGTATAGTTGAGAAAAAGCAAGGCAGACATTCGTGCTCTCTTGTTAGTGTTAAACCACGTTTAATTTTGGACTACAATACAAATAATGGCTACACAAGTGTGGGAAACTTGTGTCGCCATTTGTTTCACGCTGCTCACACTGAAAGATCTGAAAGATACCGAGATAGTACAAATAAATGTCATACTCATACATTAGCGTGTGCCGTAAGTGTATTATCTCGTGGTGTGTGGTGTAGACGATGTTTTAATCTTCCATTACGTAAGACAATCTTGTCCCTTCTACGTCTTTGCTTTGTTTTATTGATATAATGTTTGAGAAAATTCTAATAGTAGACTAATAAAAATTGACCTCTGATATTTTGTCTATCATCTATCGAGGTATGTTGGTATAACATAATATCACGCCTGTATTCTCCGAAGGGTAGGGCAGAGTTGTATAGTAACATACCCTAATATTTCGCCGTTACGTTTAAGTCCCATGTAATAGGGAGCGAGCCTATTGCCATCAACCGGGCACAAATCCAATTGCCGGGCTGCTACTGAGGAATTCCACACGGAAAAACCCAATAACACTTTGCCCGACTTGGGGATCGAACCCAGGACCTCACGATAAGCAGTAGCGCATTGGTTGTTTGATGTATTTTCCGTATTTAATTCAAGTTCTCTCGTGTTTGATTCCATACTACATAGTAGACATTTTCTGTTAATTTTGTGTTTCCTTTTTGATATTGAGTTAACATATGCAGTACCTACCCTAAATTCAAAAATAAAATCGAAAGAGAATCAAATCAAGTGGCCAGCATATTGAACTTTCCAAATTGAACATTTTTTGAAATGAGAAATTTTCTAATGACTCTGATATGATCGGATCCTTGGTGGATGAAAAATGAGATGGTTTTCGAGATAGACTGTGATATTTGGCGTGGTGTCGTGCGACGGCGGCAGTCGATGTGATGGCTCGGATTCGTGTCGGTGGTGCGTGTGCGAGAGTGACCCATGGCTAACTCTCCAGACCTGGGCCTGCTCGCCGCCAGCCTGCTTCGGCTTATCATAGGTAAGTCATTTTTATATGCCAGCCTTTTCCCGTTCACTGATCAATAGATAACATAACATCACGCCTGTATTCCCCGAGGGGTTGGGCAGAGGTGTATAGTAACACCCGCATTTCCCTGTTTTGTTTATGTCCCTTGTAGGTAATAGGGGGCGAGCCTATTGTCATCAACCGGGCACAAATCTAAACTCCGGGCTGCTAATGAGAAATTGCACACGGAAAAACCCAATAACATTTTGCCGGACCTGGGGATCGAACCCATAACCTCAAACTCAGCACACGCGCTTGCCACCACTACCCAACGAGGCAGTTACTGATTAATAGGTATCCTTCTTATAGTATGCTCCTCTCCCCTGCCCCAGTATTTCCCGCGGCCTTTCCAGGTCGACTTCTATCTAGCTGCTGCTTTCCAGTCTGAAAACACTTCTCCTGACAAGTTTCTTCATTCCACTATTATCTAAGGAATTATTTTCATCTGCTGTAATGGCGTCTTAGTTGTTACAATAATACTATGTACTTAGTCACATATAAAGAATACAATAAACACGAGAATTTCAAATTCAATTTACGAGTGTTGCGTAGCCATGTAGAAGAATGTGAGAAATGTGTTTTACCTTAGAGCTAAAAGGTACGACATGAGAAACAACTTACCTACTCGCAAAAAGAAAAATAAACTAACCGTCTTTCATTATTTGCCTTGATACTAGGTATTTCTAGACAAATATGTGTTCTTTTATCTTCATTCATCAATATTAAACTGTCGTGGTTCTCTTTACTTTATTTACCGTAATATGCTGTAACATATACCTACTGTTTTTAACCGACTTCCCAAAAAGGAGGAGGTTCTCAATTCGGTTGTATTTTATTTTATAATTTTTTTAAAAATATTTATTACCTCATAACTCCGTCATTTATAAACCGATTTAGATTATTTTTTTTGAAAGGATATTCTTCCAGATTGGTCCCATTCAAATTTGGTGAAGATCTGATGAAGAATTTCGGAGATAGACAATGGAACTCCTCAATGACGAACAGTACGCATAATGCGATGATGTGATTATATTATGAGCAGCGTCTTTAGTAGGTCCAACCGTGTTTTAATTAAGGCCACCAATACGAAAAAAAAAAATAACAAATATAAAACCGACTTCAAAAAAACGATGATAAGAATAAAATAATTACCGTATTATAAAATTAACAGTTTCAGAAGTCGGTGCTAATCCACGCTGAACCAAATTGAAGGCACCGACTTCTGAAACTGTTAATTTTATAATACGGTAATTATTTTATTATTATCATCGTTTTTTTAAGTCGGTTTTATATTTGTTAAAATGTTTTTTGTTAATTAAGTATTATGTAGGTATCATTTTGTATTAATAGTACGGTACAAAAACCTTTATTCAAATCACGTTCATTATTTTAGAACCACCAGAAAATATTTATGCTTTCATGGAATCGCTTTCATCAGAATATATTCTAAATATTTCCATGAAATTCGCTTCTAGAATAGATCGTCATCGCACACGTTGTCGCAAAATGAGACTTTTCGCTCCGTTCTATCTTACATGCGGATGTTGTGCGATAGATGCGGATATTACAGGGTACATTTCGTTTTCTAAGCAGGATCACAAAAAGAGTGTAGGGTTAAATTCGTTACGTCACCGCACCTAAGAAATGACACGAAAAACTAATGCCGACGCATATGGATGAGGGTTATAAATATGAGCGCGTTCAAACAAACTGGTAAATATTGGAGGTAATCAATAGTCGAAATAAATTCTATTCATAATTTTACCTAGGTATAGTGCTTGACGTGTAATTCCATGTATTGAAGCGAATGCATGGAATGAATATAATAGCGCACAACACATAATACCTATTACCATGTTTACAACACTATCAACTGCTGTACACCAAAGCAAGCGTATTATGTCAGTTACTGTTACCGAACTATAAATTGTAAATCAATTCAAACAGAGTCTAACATAATAGTGTTTCAGAAAATAATGTTACACCCTAATGTACTAATGTTACTGCGAAGGTGGTTTGTGTTATATGCCTTTTGTATCCTCAAGGTGAGAGGAAATTGGTATCAACGAGCATAAATCTAGCCCGTGGCGTTGTCTCTGTCACATTTGTGATAATAAAGGAGACAAAAGTATCAACATTTAAAATAGTGTTTTTATTCCATTTTGTGATGCTTATACTTGTTACGTGACTGTTGCCTTGCGTCCTAACAAAGCGTTATACAACGGTCATTACGAAGTTCTTCTTTTCCTGCTTTTGTTTTTACATTTACATGGTGGAAAGAAATGAAAATGGAAGAAAGATGTGGCCTTCTCTCATTAGGTGTTATTTTTAAAACGTGTACTGAGTAGGTAAGTCAGTGATTTTCAATTCAAATCTTTATTCGCTTTAAACATTGTAGCTTTTATGATCTTATTTGAATATATTAAGAGTTAGTTCATCATGCTTCGTCACAGTGATTGGTTTATCGTCATAATTAATATTCCTCTCACTAACTAGCGCATCTAAATCAATATTTTTTACAATTAGATTTAGGTACCTACTATTAATTTCATTACCCTATCATTACTTGAGCTTGTTCTTTGATACCTACGTCAATAAATTTATTTTGTATGCACGATTCTGTCGGGACGTGTCCCTATTCACGTAGCACGTGTGTAGTACTGTGTAGTTTGTGACAGTGCAGAGACAGTTGCTTCGCTTCTTTGCTTTTACAAGTTTTAATCTTCCTAATGCGTTCGTCTGGTGTGCACACTTCACAAAACGCTCGCCTCCGCTTATGTTAACCGGCTCAGCGCTTATGTTTAATATTTGTTTGAGCATTACGCGTATTATATTCTTATCATCATTGCACGGCTATTTTCACATAGCGCTACTATCATTTTAAATCCACGTATAAATATTATATGAGACATTTTAAGCAAAGTTTTTTCATGGAAGTAGGTACATAATTAATATTAATCACTCAACAGGAAAAAACAGCATTAAAGGAATTGCGAAAGTAGGAAAATAAATTAAATATACATTAAACAAAATGGAAAAGTAAAAATAAGTTTAAATCTCACGGAAAAGCTTATCTCAATCCCTAACAAAATATAATTTAATGTTTTTGCATGTGGCAGAGGTAACGTATAAAAGTTTAACTAAATAGAGGGGTTCGTTCTCGCTATCACTAAACTCGTTGTCTGGTTGCAGTCGCCCTGCGGCACTTGTGCAGCTGTTACCAGCAGCGTGACTAATTCCCCTGCATCAACTGCCATTGTTGTCGCCGTGTAGGTGACAAAAACAACTGTTTCGCCTCATATCGCGGCTTACAATTTGACGTGGAACGTTTTATTCAGCCAACGGCATTTGTTCACGTTTTCGACATCCCAACGTTATTTTATTCATGTTCCTTTTAAGTTTACCTTTGCTCCACATTGATACAAAAAGCTGTATCGCTGTTTTTTTTTCAGTACGTACTTATCGTTACTCTTTTAAGGATAGGATTATGGGTATATCTATAATTTACGCGTAGCGATACTGAAGGGATTTACAAATTCTGCTTGAATCCGTCTTACCTGATAAATCCATTCAGCTTTCGGTTGAAGCGTGCTTACAGTGCTACGCCCACATTCGCGCAGAACATTACCTACTTACGAGTGTGCATGTTTGAAACACTTGTAGCTTTAATTGATTTGGATTCAGTCCCCCCTCGCTAACGTCCCATCTAGTCTATCTTACCTATGAAGACAAAGACATTTTTCAATTATGTAAAACTGAAGTTCACAGAATGCCACTAGGGCTATTATTTATCCTCCTGTTCTCGGAATTTAGTAATATTCAATGTTTCGGTTTAATAATGTAAGTTTGTGGACCGCCATCGACATTTTAGATACATAATTGCAACAGTAAATTCACTTCATACGGCGTCGAATGAAGTGCCAAACTCAGCGCACGAGAAACTTTAAAGTTAATTATTAACTTCTGAAGATAATTAATATCTGTGCTGTTGGTTGTGACAGCCGCTTCACATGTCGGGGATACACTAGTGAGATAAACTAGCACTGGACTGTAGAATGGACACATGTTTTATTCAAAAACTTTATGTATACTCTAACTTAAATTGCAGTTTATTCTCGTAATTTTAATATGCTGAGTTCAAACATATGTGAAACTGTGATTTTGTTTACTGTTACTTTGTGAACGTACAAATATAACGTATATGAATGAATAAATAAGATGAATGGGTATACGTGATGATAATAAAAGTAATGTATTTGTGGTTTTATTACCTTTTGTATTTAATACAAAATGGTGCAGCGCCGATACATCGGGAGTTAAATGATTGAAAGTCGGTTATGTATGAGTCTGTCTGCCGACCTCAACAACCAATGTTGGTCACACTCTCACTTCCATTGATGGATTACGGATAACCGCAATGATAAGCGTGTCCTAGTCTATACCTGTGGTGTTTATCATGTATTAGCCTTTATATACACCTACTGCTGTACAAGTCCCTCTCTCCACTACTCTGTAATCCTAGTAGTAGAGCTCCTTATAAGCTCTTTCGGGGAAGTACTCTGTACTACCTTCTTCTTCTTCCTGCCCTTATCCCACACTAGGTGGGGTCGGCACAACATGTATTTCATAAATCCATGTTGTTAAAGGTTTTGGCTTATTCCGCTTATTGTTTTATGACCGGCCGCCTGCCTGACACCAACCCTCCTTGGGAATACTCGTTAATCGTTCGCGCGGGTGACCCAATGTGTTTGCTGATAATTATGCACTGAGTCCCAAAATAATATGCTTGTCAATCATATTGCCGACAACTAAATAGACTATGTTCTTCTTGGTGGGGTATATCTGAAGTTCCTCAACCCACTCATTCAGTTTTGCTAGGTACTTTGGTTCTGACACATCGTAAACTAATATAGCACCGTGAGCATTTCTGTAAAACTTGAAACTTTTGGTACTCCGTATTCGACATCGTTTACAATAGAAATAAACGGCGATTTATACTACAAAATCTAAAAATATAAAAAATACTCGGAAAATAAAGCTTTCCTGTGTTTCGGTCCAGTCGACGCCACACACTTGGCGCGTCGTAAATTACGCTCGTCTGGTCTCAGCCTTAGTTCCATTTTACGTTACCATCGGAGAAGAAAGCCCAAGTCTTACTGTGTACAGAAAGAATTGTCGAATTTAAAACGTCACTTTTTAAAATGTCACTTTGAACTTTACCCAATAGTTTTTTCCAATTTTAAAAACATCTTCCTGAGTTCTGTCAGGACCGAGCTAGCAATTTTTTTTAAATATTTTTGAAATTTGGCAATATATAAGCAGGGATTTGATCCTATTTTTGTACGTTATTAGTTTCTTGAGAAAAGTATATCACGCCGTCGTAAATGATGTAATTATTCAGACTGACGTTATCAATTGAGCGGATGAGTTTATTGTTGTTTGTCGGTGGCCAGCGAGCCGCTCCTGAAACAATCTTTTAAAAGTAAATGTTATTGCTTTACGCTGCTGGAAACGGAAATTATTTAGGTTCATTTTAGGAATGTTTGGAAGTTTTTATGGAGGTACCTAGATCTTAAGCCCGATTTACACACGCGTTGGTTACGCAGGCGAGTAAACTTTTAAATTAGGCGAGTTAATTCTAAATCACATTTGATTTAGGCTTGTCAGACTTACACTGTCGAGTTAAGTTCAGTACTTGCTCAATTATGTTCACTTAATCGGTAAGTTAACTCGCAACTTAACTAATGTACGTAAAATAAAAATTGTGTGAAATGCTTATCATTGAATACGGCACGCGGCACGCTGCACGCGCCGTGGTTTTGAGAGCGCGAGATTAGTTTTCGGCGTAGAAAAGTACTTTCAGTGCTTATTTAGAATACATTCTTCCTTCGAATTTTATTAAACATTCAAGTCGTTTAAAAACATTCATCAGAAAATCCACGCTTACTTTCGCATTTATAGGTAAACTAGCGACTCGCCCCGGCTTCGCACGGGTGCAATGTAGATGTGGGGCATATAAACCTTCCTCTTGAATCACTCTATCTATTGCTGAAAACTGCATTAAAATCCGTTGCGTAGTTTAAAAGATCTAAGCGTACAGACAGCGCGACTTTGTTTTATACTACGTAAAGAAAAGTTATGGATGACATTATTGAAGTAATAGCTACTTATACATTTTTAAGGAAAAACTAAAATAATTGAAAGATTTAGACAGAACGGGCGGCGCGGGCGCGTCGTCAGCGCCCGGGTCAAGAGGCTTATGACGTGCACTCGACCTGCACCACCTCAACACGGCTTTTAAACTTTTTCGAAAACCTACAGAGGCTTTCATTAAGCCACGAATACTGCCACTAGGCTGCGGTTTTCTTAATGTTCACATGTACTTATTACAAAAAAAAAAACAATTTACATGTAAAATATGTTGATAATTTCATGTTGATTACGGAATATACAGTAACAAATAGTATCTCTGCTTATTATCTAATGGCAACTTGCCTATGAAAATTTTAGAATAATTATTAACTCCAATGATATAATTGGTTTCAAAATTCGGAAATATTCATTGAGTTTTGTTGTTGACTGTCTTAGATAACTGACCGCCAACGTGTCGTTGCCAACAAAAATTAGGCTGACCCCTTTCTACCTGTAGGTGTACCTATAAGCGGCTAATGCCCGACGTTCCTATAAACAAAAACGAATCGTTTTGCTTACCAATCGTAGCATAATATAAAAAGACTAGTAAGCTAATTTTACCTGTTATACCTACTTCCGTATAGGAGACTCTACTATGTAAAGCTGGGGTCTTTACTTCATTATTGGTAAAGATACAAGAATCTCAATTTTAACCAATAACGCTCCGTAAATTATAGGAATCGGCCATAAGTTATGTTGCTAAAGATGAGTAGCAGCGTCTTCCCACCTGCTAATAATATCTGCCAAGCGTTATATTATGGCAATACTGCCTTGATAGGTAGGTACGTTCATTGTTGCGGCCAATGAGAGGCTCATCTCTAGCAGAAGATGTTTAAACGCTGATATGATTGTATAACCTTCATTAGCTTTATTCTGAAATATACATTATGTCGGAGACCCTGGTTTTTTATCAATGAAACTCAATCCTTGTCGTCATCAATTCGGTTTTATCGTATTTTCTCATATCGTTTTTAGTTACCAAGTATTTCTGCGTTTTTGATTCCAACTGTTCTTTCTTGACACAAACTGAAATCTTCACCTTGTTCCATTTTTGAACTCCGCTTTTTCTGTTTTTTTCTAACGCCACTTTCACTTGACCAGCATTCAGTAGGCCTATAGCACGAATGCTGTCAAGTTACCGAGATAAACGTAACGTTAATCATTTAGCACATACTACCTACTCGTTTCGCACATACTATTTAATTGAATTGAAAACTTTATTCATATTTTTATGTATGATACAAATTGTGCATGTCGCAAAAAAATAGTCTTCTTCCTGCCCTTATCCCATACTAGGTGGGGTCGGCACAACATGTATTTCATAAATCCATGTTGTTAGAGGTTTTGGCTTATTGTTTTATGACCGGCCGCCTGCCTGACATCAGCCATCCTTGGGAATATTCGTTGCGCCCTTCGCGCGGTTGACCCAATGTGCTTGCTGTTATTATGCACTGGGTCCCAAAATGATATGCATGTCAATCTTATTGTTATCTTATCTTGTCGCAAAAAAATATAATAAATAATAAACCAATATTTTATAGGACAGTTGTATTTTCGATTCAAAATTAGCTTACATTAGCGATACGTTTACGATCGTACTACGTTCGTGCCAGGCCTACAGATGTGTTTGAACTCTGTCACATAGATAGATAGATAGAATATTCTTCATTGTACATACTTAACTCTGTCATGCTCACTTAAATGTCTTGCTGATGGTGGCGTTGTTTATCCGGTTGTTGGGTTCCCTATAATATGGTTGAGCTGACAGTCTGTCGGGACTGGTCAGCCCTTAACTGCTATGGCAATCCTAGAAGGCATATTTTTCTATTTGTTACTCTTATGTGAGTTTATTTGTTACATTAACCTGCATTATTATCATTCTATTTCTCACACTACTGTAATGGTACTATTTTGAAAAGAGTATTCATGGAGTTTCTTGCCGGCTCTTCTCCATAGAACCTACCTTTTGGAACCATGCACCTAGTTTTGACGTTTTAAAAGTGCCTGAAATCTGGTCTATTTGAAATAAAAAACTTTGACTTTGAACTAATCCAACCAAAATTAATAAATTGTGGTGAGAAACAGTACAGTCAATCTTGTCGGTAAAAGCTGTCTCTACCAGACAACCTTTAGATGGACAGGACTTGCTTGGGAGATGGAATAACGTAATATAGGTGCAGTGAAAACCAATATCCACGTAACTATATGCTACAAATCAATATAACCTCACTATAGACACAACATTCCAACCACCTGCACGTATAACTATGTTTCAATTAGTTAACCTCTTGTTAGGTGCAGTTACCTGATGAGATCCAGTAATACGACGTCACAAGGTCATCTAATACGGAAGACATATTAAACTAAGATGTCAATAGGAGTAGATTTGTATTAACCCTGTCTATACTGTAGCTAGCTTTGTAGGTACCAGTTATATTAACACACACTACACTTACAACTGTTACGGATTTAGTCGAATTTTGTATGATATATTCACCTACTGCCTCGTTGGTCTAGTGGCGCGATTGCTGATCATGTGGTCCTGGGTCCGATCCCCATTTCGGCCATCGTGTTATTGGGTTTTTTCGTGTGAAATTCTTCAGTAGCAGCCCGCAGTTTGGATTTGTGCCCGGTTGATGGCTATAGGCTCGCCCCCGATTACATGGGATTTAAAACATAACGGCGAAATGAGGGTGTTACTATACACCTTTACCAACTCTGGAAATACAGGCATGATTTTATGTGATGTTATATTCGTCTAAATCAGTTCTTTTGATCAATTCGATGGTACAACACACAGTTCACATGATACGTGTCACGCCAGTGCGTGTTAGGCCGCCTGTTTAGAATATAATATGAATTCAAATGAGGTTTCTTAATAAATGGAGGTACACTATTTTTGTCGAACATCAATATTTCAGCTTACTAGGAACTTAAATTGTAATTTTTTTGCGAAACTGTACGCTTTGATTTATGATGGCCAAAAATATATTGTGTTATGTTGCAAAAATTCTGTGTTAACACGGAATTTAATTTTAGTATTTTTGCACAAAAAATTGGGCAGAGTTCCTATTATGTGTAACTCGATATTGTTACCGCAAATAAGTGTATACCATAATAAACCCACTGCGCTTAATTAAACCGTACGGAATCAAGACTTTGACGGGAAAGTCATTAATTATTGAATATTTTTAGTAGAATAAATGCCGTAGAAATGCGTTCCATGCGAAGTATGTGCGGTGTAACTTTGAATGATAGATTGAGAAATAATGATATTAGACAAAGTTGCGGTTTAAAAGATGATGTAGTGACAAACATTTAAAGGAGTATGCTTAGGTGGTTTGGTCATGTTGAGAGAATGAGTGAACGGCGATTAACAAAAGGAATTTATAAGGCGGGTGTTAATGGAAACGCCGGTAGAGGACGTCCTAGAAGGACATACATCGATGTTATTGGTGATGTTCTTCACAAAGGTCAGGTGCGTAGTACTCTCAACCGGCGTGCGTGTATGACAAGATGTATGAATGTGGATGAAGCGGAAGGGGTATGTAAGGGTCGTAGCATGTGGCGTTCTATAGTTTCTGCCTACCCCCATGGGAAAAAGGCGTGAGTTTATGTATGTATGTATATTTTTTCCTTTCATGTTAGTTTTCAACACGATATTATTGCGATGAACCGAAAAATCATAGATAGGTACACCACAGAAAAAACTCTATTGTGTTTTGTGGATACAGCAAAAACAAAATAATCTAAAAGCTTTGACTTTTTAAACGAAGTTTTTTAATTTGCCATTCTGTGTCGTAGTGGTTTACAATCTCATTGTTCTTTGTTCTTTTAAAACTTTAGGTCGGTCTGCAAATATCTTATTTATATTGATGTGAGGGGCTCGTGGCTAATTACCAACCACGCGGATCATACGACTTGCGAGGCTAAGCTGCGCTTGCCGCGTTCAGCCCGTGGATGGGTGACCGTTCGTTATACATCGAGACCCCTCCGTGCCCCGGGGAGCACGTTAAACAGTCGGTCCCGGGTGTTTAACGAATACCTATGACAGTCGTTACGAGAAGTCAAAAGCCCGAAAGTCGGACAACTGGTTTAACCTTAGTATATCGATATTACCGAGTAACTGGGTTGCGGTCTGATGGCAGTCGCTCCGTGTAAAATAACTGGTATTCAACCGTATCTGGTTAGACTGGAAGCTGACCTTAATATATAGGTAGTTGTGAAAAAGCTAGGCATAATTATAATAATACACATGTGGGCCTACTAACGCATACTAAATAACCCACCTATGATTAAGAAATATTATGTGTGTCGAGCACCACTCACAGATTGTCTGTTATCATTCACAGTTCCACCAATCTCATGGATTTTGTGTGCGACATGATTATGAATAATTATGTGATCATGTATTGTACTACACGCGTGTGTACGTTGCTATTGTCGTTAATTAGCTTTAGTATTAACGTCCATTACATGAAGCTCTACTATGTCTCTTGGGGGTTGAGCGAAGATAGGTTGGACATTAATTGTAAGTACTACGTCGTAAAAGCTGTTACGTTTATGATTATTTTCACCAAAACTTATGTCAAGTCGTATCATACACTCAATATAATGTTACTTTTCACTTTGCAAATGAGCTAATTTTAAAAGTAATTTTCATACTTTATAAATACAAGCATAACCCTATTCGCTTTTCTATTGTAAACTAATTATATTCCATGACTTCATTAGAATAGTAGTAGGTACTAAGCATTGCAGCTTACCATTGCTTTTTGTAATAGAAAAATTCTCAGTGATTTCCCCGGGTTGGAACCCTGCCTGTATAACAGGGATGCTTTTATAACTTGCAATTTTACACATATTACAGAATTTAGAATACTTATAAAGTACCTATCTACCTACTTACTTGCTGACGGTAGGGTTAACCGTAATAAGGACGGAGGTAAATAAATTACATCAAATTATTCGCATTTCCTGGTTACATTTCCAAAATCTGAATTTAATACCTACTTCTCCTAATAGAACGATTTATTCCTGTTAAATAAATCCTTGTTATTGATTTACGGGTTCGTGAACAGCAATGTGTTACGAAATATATTTGTTAAACAGCATGGATTTTCAAGTAAGATACGTAAATACACGGGCAAACCGAGACAACAGAGTTTGATCAGCACAATACTGCCTGTTACACAAAGGCCACGGGCGTGGGTTTACGGAGTGGCTGTAATTTGGACCCTTTGTGAGCCGAGGAGCGCTGTGTGTGTGCGGCAATCGTCATCGAGTCCGAAGATGTGCGTCCTCTCTATTGCCTACATAATGCGAGATTTAATAAGTGCTGGCCGCACGCCCCTATTCTCAGCCCACTCGCTCGCATATAGAATGTTGATATCCTCCTTTGTATTAGGCACTCTCAAACTCCATTCCCCGAGATGAATCTCCCATAAAATATAGTCGGCATAACTTATTTTCACAGATTTATTTGTTACCCTGGGGAGGTATCCTAGTTATTTCCGTGGAGGTATACAAGTGTCTTTGGATTGCTCTATTTCTATATTTTATCACTTCATATATTTTCCTGTCGCGTTTTATGGAGCACAGGTAATTTATTCCCTCGGCTCCATTGATTCGGCAACGTGCATGAACACGTTTTAAAGTTCTGTCAGTTATTATCTGTTCTTTATTCATAAATCTTGCACTCTCGCGACCATTAAAATAAAAAACAAAAATATTTGCTCTACTTGGTACATTTAATGTAGCTGAAATATCCTGTTTTTCTGGAACACACAGGAAACATGTTCCATAAATATATTAGCTGCTACGTGTGTTAAATTGTTTCAAGAGAGCGTATTTACTTAAGATTAATATACATGTATACAAGGGATCCCTCTCCTATTTACGGTAATGTTCAGGTCATGTAGGCATATTGCGGCATTAAGCGTGCCGGTTCAGGGCGCGCGCGTGACGTTGTTGAAGAGCAGTGTGTAGCATTTAAGTGCTGCCTAAAGCCGGTATGCGTTTGGAATTAATTAGCAAATCTGGGCGCGAGATGCGACCGCAGCCGGCCGTCCGGCGCACTGCGGTCAGGCTGCGCGCGCCCGCCCACCTGTCTGACCCAAGCTTTCGCGTTCCGCCGTAATCCGATTATCATTCCTCTGTTTCTGACACAGAAAATAACGCTAATTGGCGTTCTGTAACGTACACTGCTACTGAGGGATGCAACTTGCATTTTTTTTTTCCTATTCGACTATTGTAGATGGTCTTGCGGACTTTTTCTACGTAACCTGACTATTATTGGCGAGACCAGAAGGGTCTCCGAACCAATTCCTACTGTTCTAACTAAAGCTTGCATTTTGTTCGTAACTACACAAAAGTAGACGAGCATCAAAGCCTGCACCAGCGGCTATGTAAACACACTGTACGCGCTACGGTTCGAGGAGAATAATGTAATAATATACCATCTCTGATGTCTGTAGGAGTTGGAGATTCTATTTATATGCAAGACTACATTTAAAATATACGCTGTAAGAATGTTTTTTGTTATTATTGTGATATGTCATGTTTTTTTCGGATTCTTTTGTTAGAATTTTGGCTGTGTAAACTTTGTTAAAGAGTCTCAGTCGAGCCTTTTTAACAAGCCTGAAAGCAGAACTCTCAGAACTTTTCATGAATTTGAATTATGACCGAATTTTTCCTAACCGTTATATTTTAAAACCATACCAAATGTAAATTGACTTATAGTAGAAATGGTCCCTAATCTTATTTTGACCCATACCGTACGGAACACTAAACCCGAGCCCCGAGTCACAGTTGGCTGGTTTTTATTTTATTTTATGAGATTCCTTCAAATGATATTTTTGCTCCAGCTTCATGAAATTCGGCAGATGTGTCTTGCTCTGTGCCGCTTCATTATCTGGTTATAAATGTCAATGTTGGTGACTTTTGTCATGACAGGCAAGATATTGCGCTTCATTAATTCTTTGCTTAGAAGTTAGATTAGTTGCTAAAGACCTTTTTTTACACTTATTATTTATAAGCATCCTTCTACGTCCACATCTATACTTGGTCACTCATTCGTTTGCCAATATTCTCTCACGACGTCTTGCGGTCTAGTAACTGCCGACTGAAGAATATCTACTATGTTAGCATTATTTGTATTTTCTACAGGGTATTTTAGATAGTAAACAAAATTAAAAATGTTTATCGCACAGCTAAAATCAGAGGATCAGTAGAAGAAATGTACGTCCAAGTTACAGATATAAGTAAAAACGGCTATATATCTTATTAACCTTTTAAACGCGTGGCTAAATATCAATTGCCGTGCCCCTAGCGCGAGACTACGAATCGATAAAATAATACCTACAATAAATATATTAAGCTTTTTCAATACTTAGAGCTATGAAACAATTTTAAGTAATTGTTATAAATCATATCTCTATTGAATAACCGTTTTAGTTGTACCACGCAGTTCATATGACGAAAATAGAACAAAAAAACATACATGTTCTCTGTCGCAGAAATACGACACGCGCGGTAGGGGCACGGAAATATTTGTCGCGGAAATGTGACTCAAGCGGTTAAAAGGTTAATAAGTTTTTGCCGCTTAGCCGCATAATCTTTATAGCCGCGTATGATGTTTTTGTTTTTTATCAACCTCAAAGCAAGTCATCCGCTATATTAATGTAAATTAAATCCTACCTACTTGAAAATACGAATGTACGCAAATATAAGTTTATGCTACAAACTTGAATCTATTCATAACTTTACACAAAATTATCTGCCCTGGCTGCAGTTTTCTTAACTTGTAATTTAACTGCACAAAAAGTTCTTGTCTTGTAGATAGATTTACGAGACTAAAGTAAATTGCCAAATTGACTAATGTTCCAACAACAAGTTCTGCCGTGATTGCACTCATTTGTTTTTAAGTTTTCTTTTCTATTTTGTCTACGGGGCGTGATTTACGATTAGTTGAGTGGAAAGCATTAACAAATTCCCGTACACACACACATAAGTCCGTAAGATACTGTGGAGGCACGTGGCATAGTGTTCCTTAAACGAAAAGGGAAGATCCAACCAGGCGGGTCTTATGTCTGGCGAGCTACTGCCCAACGGGTGAAAGAAAGAAAGAAAGAAAAAACATTTATTTGTCACAGATACACTTTAACACAAAACATGATTGTATATAATAAATATTAAAATAAAAGACAACTGTGACAAAAAGGTGACCACTCAGCATCATGCTGTGCTATGGCGTGGGCCACAGACACAGCGCTGATTTTCAGTGATCACCTAAAACACGTGCGGACATTCAGCTAGTTACAAAACAAACAAATTATAATATAAATAAAATTAAATAAAACAACAAAAAAAAAAGAAATTTAACAACATACAATAAAATAAATACAGTGGTGGTCATATAATTAAGAACGCCTATTTAAAGACAAGATTTTTTTAAACAAACTAGTATAACTTATTGCATGTATTATTTTTTCATTCTCTGGGTACCGCAAATCTTTTCCATGCTAGCGGTACATTTATTTGTACACATGATTAATTAAACAATGAACAGATACATTTTATATGTTGCATCTGAACCTAGTATTACTACTTACTGGCTGGCCAAATAATTAAGAACGCTGAATAGTTCATTTTTTTATTCAAATTTAAATAGAGAACACTCAGTGGTTAAGTCAGTTTTCGAATAATTTAGGCGCCACTTAGTGCTGTAAATCTCTAAAACGTGATAACTTCATATAAAAACAATGGGGAAAAATAAAACTTGCGATAAATCTACAAGGGAAGTCATAATAAAACTTCGCGAGTTGAATTGGTCGTATAAAAAGATAGCTGACCATCTGCAATGCTCGAAAACGATGGTTTTCCATGCTGTGAAGCATTTCAACTCGTATCAAACGACTTCAAATATTCCGCGCGTACCTAAACGGAGAAAGACATCTCGTCGAGATGATCGAAATATCGTTCGTTTGGCAAAACAAAACCCTTTTAAAGGATCTAATGAGATAAGGAAAGAATATTTCGGTGAAAATAACCCTTCAGCGATCTCGGCACGCACTATTCGAAGGCGTTTGGTAGAAGAGAAGTTGCATGGAAGGATGGCAAGGAAAGTACCCATGTCGAAACGGTGCCACAGGCAAGCCCGTCTCGCTTTTGCAAGAAGGAATGAAAACTGGTCAGTCAGACAGTGGAAAAATGTTCTTTTTTTTCTGACGAAACAAAGATAAATAGAGTGTGTTCTGATGGAAAACGATACGTACGACGCCCTCCGAATAAAGCATTCGACTCGAAGTATACAAAAGTGACATTAAAGCATGGCGGGGGAAACGTGAAAATTTGGGGTTGCTTTTCTGGTTATGGAGTTGGACCTGTTAGGCTGATAGAAGGAAACATGGATCAATTCCAATACAAAAATATACTGGAAGAAACAATGTTACCCTATGCTGAAGACGTGCTGCCGGTGATTTGGACATTCCAGAACGATAATGATCCGAAATATACTGCACGCATCGTTAAAGAATTCCTCATAACACAATCAGTTTCTGTCTTGAACTGGCCAGCTAACAGCCCAGATCTAAACCCAATTGAACATCTTTGGTGCGAAGTCAAGAGAAGTGTATCAAATCGCCAGTGTGGCAATTTAAGAGAGTTGTATGACGTTTTCTTAGAAGACTGGAACTCAATCTCTCTTGCAAAATGTCAAAAATTGATAGAGTCAATGCCTCGCCGGTGTAAGGCAGTAATTAAATTCCGTGGGCATGCTACTCCCTATTAATTTTAATACAAAATATATTAATTTGCCTTTTTTAGTGTGCATTCTTTCACATCCATGTAATTTATTTAATCTATGTTTCATTTAAATCAATTCTCGAACAGTTTATTAATCGTTCTTAATTATTTGTCCAGGTTAATTTGTGTTTGAATTGGTTACTATGGAACATAAATGGAATTTGTATAAAAAATTGCGATTTTATATCTCTATTACTAATTCAGTTTGCTTTATCAATGTGGCTACTTCATAACAAAACTAATTACTTCTATGAAAAAACACAATACTACATAATAAACCATGATTTTATTCAAACATTTCTAGAACTACAGATCGTTCTTAATTATATGACCACCACTATATATAGGTATATAAAAAATATAAAATATATAAAACACCATACACACACACGCATCACCTTTATTGTAGGTAGGTATTTTAAATTGATGATGGGAATGGGGATGGGTGATGTTGGGAAATTGTATAATTATACTATCCGCGTGTCAAATCTAGATATCGCGATGCAGGATTCTGTGACGTCATGTTTGAGAGTTGTCATTAATGTCACTGTAATCTGCTACACAATCGTCGTGCTGCAAAGTTGTTGCCACAATACCACTTAACATGGGTCTACCTATTCCGACTACTGCTTATAACGGACCATTGTAATTAACGATCGTGAAGATATATTGCAATAATCACCGCGATTGGCGAAGGGATTAGTGACCGCAGTATGTTGTTAGCGCATTGATGTTGTTGGTCTTGATCTAGTTCGTACTATGCTTGTAATTTGGTCGAGTGGCAACTTTTTTTTACTAAATCATAAGACTCGGTTGAGGCAAGCGGATTAGTGACCGGTGTAGCGCTTTGATGTTGCTGCCATAGCATATTCCCATAAGTCCAGTTCGTACTATGTCTTTAACTATAAGTTTAGAGACTTTTTTTACGAAATCACTCGATTGAGTTACAATTAACTGCCTCGTTAGTCTAGTAGTGGCAAGCACGACTGCTGATCGTGAGGACCTGGGTTAGATCCCCAGGTCAGGGAGTGTTATTGTGTTTTTCCGTATGGAATTTCTTACTAGCATCTCGGAGTTTGGAGTTGTGCCCGGTTGATGAAAATTGGCTCGCCCCTATTGCGTGTGACTTAAACATAACGGCGAAATGAGTGTTGCTACTATACACCTCTGCTCAACCCTTCGGGGAATACAGGCGTGATGTTATGTTAAATTACAATTAATATAATGTGAGCTAGGTGTTACTCGCCTACTATAACGAAAGATCTATAATTATTATGCCATGACCCATACGACAAAATTCCCGTACTCAAAGACTTAAAACCGATATTGAAATAATAAAATAATCTGTGAAAATCCTGTGAAAGTCTATAATTTTTACGATACGGCATAATATTAGAGCGGCGGCTCTAGCCGCACGTAATTTATAGCCTATGATAACATGAAAAGTGCACCATTCCATTGCGATTTATTTCCCACCCATTCATATTATTTCTGTAACTGCAGGATCTGTTTTCAATAATGTTTTGAGAAAAATAACAGAAGTTTAGTTCTTTGGTTTCGTCTTTTAGATTGAACGCTAACATTTAATAGATTTTCTTGGAAAATGCATAAACACATTAAAGATTCCGCTTATTTCCTGCTGTCTGTAGTAGCTATTTATAACCGATTCATGCTAGTACCTATAAATTATCCTTTCAACACATCAATCATCCCTGTACCGCGTAGATCACACACCTTTCAGTTTGATTCTCGCAAGTTTTCAGTGGCGACATCTGTTTCAGTTACGTTGAAACTGTAACAATGTTCCACCCCATTTGGGGTGCCATCTGTTCGCAATTTAACCTCACCAGTGTAGTTCGTAATTTCACTACCACCCGCTAGATGGCGCTGTGTAACTCAGTCTCATCTGTGAAGGGAGCTACTTGACTGAAAGGTGTTCTAACAGATGGCGCAATGTTAGTGAAAGTTTAGAAGGAATCTTACTACAGACACGAAAGATGGCGCTGAAAGTTTTCTTAGTTACACTATAGATGGCCTTAAGCTTTGTGCAAGTTATTACGAGTAGAAATAAATATTTTATCTACATTGTAAGTTTTTATTTTGCTAGTAAATATTGTTTTGGTACGAGTATCATTCGCTGCAGCTCTTGTCTAACGTTATCCACATGTTTTATAGCAATGTAGCGTCTTTAGTCGCATCAGAAAGGATCAATTGATAAGGAAGTAAAAGCGCTTTTTTTAATAAGAACCTGTTGGTTATATTCTCATATCTTCAAATACACAAACACCCAGACCCGTAACAACAATATGTGAGCCATACAAATATTTGTTCCATACGGGAATCGACCCCACGACCAGCTGCTCAGAAGCTAATCACTAAGTCACTGCACCAACCATGATTGGTTCCACTGAAAGTCATATGTAAATACATGACCGTTGGCATTCAATGACACCTGCAAGAACGTGTAAAGGGCGTTATACAAACTAATTCTGCTTCCTGCATATAAGAGACCTCACGTTCTCTCTCGAGTGTTATAAAAAGCAAATAAGGGATTATGTCAACATGCAATTCCAACCAGTTTGCTGAACGTGTTGATTATTACAATATTTCTTCTCGACCTTTCCTTGTAGAGGTCATTTAGGAGGCTCATTTAGTCCAGTGGACGTTTACGAGCTGTTATGTATACGAACTATATAACTCCTTGTATTCACCAAAACCTTTTTTTTTTCACTTTTTTTTCGATTATTTAGTGCACTTTGTGTACAATTTGTAAACAAATTGCGTAAATAGTTACTAGTTTTTAACACACATTGTAATGATCGTGTGTAAAATATGTAAAACAAATGTTTTAAAGATGTACGTAGAGACATGTTTGCTACTTAAAGTATGTATCGTATGTACTTGAAATTATTGTTTCGATCAAATTAACACATACATGATACATTTAAAATACCTACATGTTTTATATCATGTGTGAACATGAAGAAATATGTAGATACATCGATAATGAAGAGATTCTTCTCTCTAAGAATTTAATTAACGGTAGGCTAAAATTTCACCAAAGTTTATTAAAGTTGTTATAAGAAATTATATTCGATAATTTAAATTCTCATTAATGTTTTATAACTCCTAGAAATGTTAATAAATTAATTAAGATTTCTGTGTTATATCTAGATCTTTGACATTAATTCCCACGAGATATTCATTCCGTTGTAAATAGTTATTAATTTATGTCTTCTATCCCTTTGCAAAGTTTTTGAGTTTTGATAAAAGTAAAGACTCGAGCTCCTTTTATACTTATTGTTTTGTTTTTATCATCTTTAACATCAAAGGCCTCTAAGTCTCTTAGAAAATACCTATTTTCATGGCTGCCTAATGTATTGTTTTAAGCTCAAAACTACTTTGAATGACGTGTTCAATCAGTCTGTATTATATTTAGTATGTACAGGTTCACCTCTTTAAATACACTATTCAGTAGAAGGAAACTCTGGCAGAATATTCCCCGACTTATTCATGAGAGCAAGTAATCAATTATTGTTCTTTGTTTTCAGGTAAGCGAACCTTTCAACGAGTATCGAGCCTCGCCGATCAGATAAGTATAAGAAATATGTTCTTACTGTGAGTTACATCCGAACTAGAATAAAGACGAATACTCTATACTGTACAGTATACTGAAGGCTATAAGCCCGGGTTCTAAATAAAAATAAAAAGCTATGTTGAAACCAATTTAACCTGCTGAAGCTACGAACGGTTGTAAGTACTTTCTTCCGTTCGATATAAGCAACGTTATGAAGACTAGGTACTCATAATTATTGGTAACAGATGTACGAGTCGTAGTTTTAGTCAATAACGGTAGGTGAAATATAGGAATCCAGCATTTGTATTTTATATTGTAGGGCGACAAGCAACGGGCAACACACGTACACAATTTCACGCACCACAATAAAATATATACTTTTGTGCCCCTACAACCAAAATAGACGCGTCTAATAAATACATAATGTATATTGCCGTGTGGCGGCTGTTTTCACCATAGAGGAAACGATCTACATGCTATCTTCCCTACAAATATTTAAAGCTTAGGAGTCTTCGACGAGAAGAAAGGTCGTGACCGATTTCAATAAAACAATGTAGGTACTCAGTAAGTACGGATCGACCAGAATCTAGCCTAAATAAATTTAGGTACTTGTCTCGTCATCATTATTGTTATTATTCTATGTAAATGTAATAGCATCATAAAATATGTTCGTAAGTCCCTGAAACAAATAACATGAAATAACAATGGAATTAGAAATGTAGAATTAAATCTTGTAAACCAAGGTACCTATGATTTAAAAGTACTAATATTAGCCGCATAAATCAAGTCGTATTATACGTATAAGAAGATTTCAGTCATTATTCAGTTCTGCGTTGATAAATGTGAGTAATTTCAACTGGCTGTCTGTATGTTAGACAACAGAGCGCAAAAGTTTTTGTATCATTCCTTCTAATAGAAGATTAATGTCAACTCAAAGTATAGACATTGTTTGTTTTTCTTAATGGAAACGACGACGGCTACTACACGTATAATCTTTATATTATTCAGTACCATGTATTATGTAGTGATCTTCTTCTTTTCGTGTGGTTAGTGAATAATCTGGTGTCAGAGTTTATGCCGCCCATGGGCCTCTGACTTGGCTTCACATGCCGTCGAGATATATCTCTCAGGCCGGTTTCCTCATGATGTTTTCTTTCACCGTTTTTAAGCAAGTGATAATTATACAATATGCACATGAATCCGAAAAGTCAGAGGTGCGTGCCATGGGTTCGAAGTCAAGACCCATGACTTGGCAGTCCGATGGTCACACCACTAGGGTATCACTGCTAATTAACTGTAGTGATAACCTAGCGGTTGAACGTTAGCCTTCCATGCAGGAGGGTCTGAGTTCGATCCCGGCCCGTACTTCTGACTTTTCGAATTCATGTGCGGATAAGAATTTGATTATCACTTGCGTTAACGGTGAAGGAAAAACATCGTGAGGAAACCTGTACACCTGAGAGGGCTCCATAGAGTTTTCGATTGTGTGTGTAGTCTGCCAACCCGCACCAGGCCAGCGTGGTGGACTAAGGCCTAAACCCTTCTAATTCTGAGAAGAGGCCAGCGGTGAGACAGTAATGGGCTATTTATGTTATGTTATGTATTAATATCAAACCTGTATAAATATCTTGATATTGTTAATCGTGGACGTGTCGAAAGCAGAAGTGGTATTTTGTATTGTTAATTATTAGGGGCTACAATCAGTAAACTGTCACCCTTTATTGTCATGCAAATCCCCATTGTAAAGCTGAGACTTAATTTGCAGTAAATACCTCTATAAAGTTTGCGATTACATTAATGGAACAAATTGTTAAGTTGAACATCCATTATGTTGCGGCCATTTTGTTTTTAGAATGTGTTTAAGTATTAACTGTTTGATGAGAATATCTATAGAATCACAACTGCAAACGCGTTATATTGCTACCATCACATATTTTATCTTTTGCAGATAAAATTATCTTTTTTTTATATATCGCACATTGTAGTGTCACGCAACATTCGTTTTTATTATCAAACAAATCTATTCCACCAGCTATAAAGTTTATTTGGATATTGTGTCTCGCCCAAACGACAGTTTCAGTTCTTTTTAGAAATTACTTTGATTTTTGTACGAAGTGGAAATACCCACGTCAAAGCGAATATCGATTATGACAAAAAACATTCGTGCATGAAACGTATTACTATATCTTACATACGAGTAACTAGTCGTTGCCATTGTCTACTAACTAGGTCGCGTAAACACGTATTTTTTTGCATATAAACTAAAAAAAACATTCATAATACCTACTGGTCGAGCTCACGTTATTGCCACTTATTAGCATTCAATTCTGAAATGGTTTGGTCTTTATTAAACATTTTCTTAACACTTAGTTTGAGGCTGGGTCTGCTGTGACAAAAATCTACCGAAACAAACTAACAGAACATGTTTAGTGAACACGGACTAATTACAACACAGTAAACAGTTAGGCCACGCTCCAATTTTGTTTGAAAAACATGTTTGGGGCAATTTCTAACTAAAATATGGTAGCAGTAGATCCGGCTTAATAGGAAAAAAAACATGTGCCCCAAAAAGTCTTAGGATAACCTAAATATGTAGGTTTTAGGAAAAGCCTCGGGCTGTTCTAAAACACGATATGTTTCATAGCATTTTATATTATATCGTTCATAATTTATATGGCTCACTGAAAAAGTTTCACTTTTCAACACTGTGTGACTTTCCCATTTTTCCTGCCTAATTTCCAAAGTACACAAGCCGCGCGGCGCAATCGTGTTTACCCCACAGTATTAAAACATTGTTTTCCTTTAAAAGCATTTTCTAAATCGGGCAACGCGGCCCATTTGGCAGAAGTTGCATTTAAGATTGAATTTTCCATTACATGTGCTTCCTCTGTACACAGCATAAAAAAATCACGTATTTGCAATTCATCTTATACGTAGTAGCGAAACAAAATAGTTTGCGAAATAACTCGTAGCAATTTCTGTTTTCGTATATACATTTTTTTCATGAATCGATCGACATGTACGATAGTTACGTTAGTCAAGGTATCAGCCCTATTCGTGTTGTGCTTACATAGCGAGTGGTTGACGGACGGGAACGCCGATTGTTGCGGCCGGATGCTGCTACCATTTCCGTGTCCAATGCCCACCATTCACCTACTGAACGTTTAACGTACAACGCGACTCGTTATCGACCAGCTACCCCGGTAATTACCGTACAGGACATCATTATTTTCAGCTCCTTTCAGTGTTGTTCTTACAGTCGCTAACGTTAACGCTAGAAGCAAAAAAGTATTCTTCGAAAATAAAAAGATAACGCTGCTGATTTTTACTTTTTGTTTCACTTTTCCTTATTTATTACAAAGACAATTTATGTTAATTAATAACGTGAGTCGTTTCGTTAGCCAAACCGAACCGTAACATTATCATTTTATGTTACCAAGAAATCTCAGTTCCTCGCAATTATTATTTCTACGAAGAATCTCTGATATTTTGACGTGCGACGTTAGTTAAAAATGAGTTTTGGCTTTGTGTGAGGATTGCGAGCGGAATAATTATTTTTTGCGAGGCTCGAGGGCGCCGTCCGTGTTCCCATTTATCTAGAGCTAAATGCTTGCATTCAAGCGTCCGTTTCGGCGTGTGTTTGGTTTTAGGTTGTGGTACCCAGTTCACATAGCGTTGACTGTACATAGGTACTTCAATACTTTGTTATTGACGTAAAGCGCTAGCAATTTAATTAGCGAACGAAGCCAATTGTAACATGATTCTTACAACATTTGTCCAACATTATTTGAATTTAATGTTTTCGTATTTATAAGCTTTCATTAGATTCTCTGATATTTAAAACGTTAAATATTCATAAATTGGTATTCAAATTAACACGGGTATCAAAGTAATGTAACAACTATTCTGTAAGACTCAATTTCAAAACGAGATCCTGAGCGATGTTCAGCATCTAATCACTCCTAATATTCCACTTAGCCGTTCGTTTTGTTTTCGTACGTGCATGGTACCTTAATACGAAGCTATACTGATGACCTGTAAGTCCTGGTGAACTCGGCATGCCTGTGTTTCAACGCTGGCAGCCTTTCTCGCATAATTACCGGAATGCATTGTACGCGCGCGGCCGCAGTACGTGGGCCGTTTACCGCTGTAAATTGCTCAAAACTAGTGAACCATAAAGGCGTAGAATATAAAGCTTATGCCCGAAATTGGCCTGCTCTTAAATGTACTATTCATCACATGTCACCACCGTCAGAACCCCTGACGAGAAAGCGTAAACACATTGCGGTTTTACCGTGTTTTACTCTCTGCTGAGTGTATTACTTACTGTTTATTATTTACACTTTGTGTAACTTAGTTCCGCGTAAATATTTGTTCTACGAAGATTTTCTACGGTAATTGTTTTAACAATTCAAGTGAAAGATCCTATGCGATCCTGTCCTAGGATACATGTATGCATGTATCCGCTTCGTATTAATTGGTGGGAGATACGCTACCTTACACCGGCCAATTGTTACGATTTCCACAAATTGATTCGGTGAAGCCCCTAGCTTGCCTCAGCACAAAATGGTAGCAAAAATAAATGAAAATCTCGAGTTGACATTAAAACGACGTGTATTATAAAGACGACAGTCGTCTCCCCCTCCCATAATTGCTACGTTCTTGTACACAAACGCATTTTGTGTTGCGTGATATAACTAAGTGTAGCGATCCGTGAGTTTTTAAATTGAACAACACTGATAGCGAATTTCGCAACAATTACTTATCTTCGTGAATGTTATTTCAAAATGTAGCGTCAGATGGACATGGTTTTGACGGTAGGTACCTAGGTATAAAGTTCTGCGCAGCGGCGCAGTGAACAGGCTCGGTTTGTGAGATGCGCTGAATAGTACTGACCGCAAGCGTAATTTCGCTCGTCGAAATAGCGTTATTTCGCAGCATCATAAACCGTCACACGATTTCGGAATAGATTTGCGGCGAGCGCGTATCGATCGACTTGCCCGCGGAGTTATGAGCGCGTCTGGTTTGTCTCAGATAACACCAGTTGTCAGCTGTTTATGACGCACCGTTACTGCCTCTAATAATAATAATAACTGTGCTCACTTTTGCATACAAATTACAATATTTATATGTATAGCTTTGTACCCGTATATAGGGCGACCGAGGCGCGTTAGTTTGTTTATATGCTCAATCATATTAAACTGAAATTATTTATCTCTCGTGTGTTTTGCCTCGGTTTGATAAGGGTGTTTCGAACACACCTATCCTCGAATACGCTTTCGATGCCCCATTCGTGAGTATTAAACTTATTTTGGGAAAATTTTCTGGTTAAACTTTGTACCAGGTCTAAACCTACCTACGGAACCTATATGTTGGTGCTTGATTGTACAATTACTGTAGACACAAGCCTGCGGTGTAGACAGGAGTAAGATTGGGAACAGTTAGAAAGTCTGTTGACATGGTTCCACTTCAACTAGTTGTATAACACAAACCTACCTCGTTCATTTATGCAACTCAAATAAAACTTAGTTTCGTTGACGTTCCTGTACGCGACTTTATCTGCATATTTTAGAATACGGTGGTGCATGTCCAAGTTCTACAGACAAATTGAACTTGCTACGCGTCTGAAGATTTATTTAGAAAGTTATTTTCTGAATTCTGTTAAAGCTTTTTGATAAGAATTCCTTTGATCATTACTCGTTACTCTAGAGATAAGTATAAAAATTGTTTTTACTTTCATCAAACGTAAAATACGCATTTTGGGAATTCATAATCTGTAATTCTCATTCGACAATCCCTGGGCCTGAACATCATGTGGCGAGTGGTGGGTAAAACATTTGCATACTAAATCGAGTGTATCATTTTTAAGCACCCCACTTAAGACTAATTGCTAACGTGGGGTTAAATACATAAAATATAAATACTGGTAAAATCCAAGTGGAACGTAACGGTGGACAGTTTACAAGTGCGGCGCGGGCGGCGGGTGGAGCGGTCAGCTGAAACCATTATGATGAGTTAGTGTGCTTATCAGTGACAGTTTTAAATTCCGTCTCAGTCAGCCGACGCTGTATCTGACGTCTGTGCTGGTTGTTTCGTTAGTATTATGCTAAAATAGGCGAGCTTATAAAACAATAATATGCGCCGATAGCCTGTTAGGCAAAGCTGCGAATGTTTGGGCCTCGCCCAACAGGCTATGGTTTTAAGTCTTATTAATAAATCATCATGTAGTTTCATTATAAGTGTAAAATACACTTGATAAAGAACAAAAACTGTAATACCTACTTAGGTAAAAGTTCGACACAGAACTACCTAGGTATTTCTGCGATTTTCGCAAGAACAATTCTTGTTGGAGTTTCAATCCCTTTCTTTCCATTCTCTACGTTTTTGTTTTGTATTCAGCAGTTTTTATGAGTTATAGGTTAAAATGTTGTTAAAAATCTGCTCTCGCCGGCTATTTTCCGAGACGTCGGTGAATGTTCTGCCGGATTTATTTGGAATTTTAGTATGTTATTCAAAAAAATGTTTAAACTGCTCTGCCGAATTTGAACTTTATGCAAATACCAGGATTTATAGACGGTACCTAACAGTTTTACGGTTTGAAATTTCTCGAATATTATTATTAGGTATTCCAAATTATAGATACTAAAGCTTTTATTTTTAAGACCTCATTACACTTTGAAAAAGTGTAGAAGTATTTTTTTATAATGAGGATTACGAATTCGTTAGTACTTAGCATACACATTAGAGTCATTATAGGGTGCTATGGTACGACTATGGTGATAGTCGTGTAAAAATTAAATTTTCCATCCCTTGTAGTTATCAAACTGTGATCAGGCCTTTATCGGTACTGCGACATCAAAACAGGGGTAATTGATTCAGTTTGTTATAAGATTGCCAATCTACTTTCCGAAAAGGAAGTGTAAATTGTATCATTATGTCTCATACAATTGCAATATTGTTCGACTGATGCTGTTAACATGGCACTCGCCCCGCAATTTCAGTGTCTCGGGGAAACGTTGCAATTTCCCTCTCCGAACATTTTGTCCTTGTATTATATGTATCTCGTGTTGTCCTGTTGGATTAATCACGTTAGAGCCCGCCAGACATTTTGTTTCGCTACATTTTAAGATAAGTGCGGCGATTACTTATTTTTGCGAGTGTTACATTAAGAGCATATTCACAATTGTGACTTTATAAATTTTATGATAAAAAGCTACTCAATAGCAAATAAAAAGCTAATAAAATCGTAGATGTCATCGTTGAGTACAAGTTTTTAAGCAGAAAGGAAAGATCGCTTTCTTCATCAAAGTCAAGATGACTGCACGGGGAAACTGAAAAAGCTTATTCATGAATGTTTGATCTGCTTTATCATTGCATTTAGAATATAGGGATTCGATTTTACGAGAAGCGTCTCAATTTCCCGGCAGAAGAGAGCAATTTCCTTGCGTTTGTCGCTATGTGTGCGACCCGGCGCGTCGTCGTCGATTACCGACTACGGTACGTAGCCCGATTCCCAAGTTTCTGTAACCCGCGGATCCTACGATGGACATTCAAGCTCGCTCGGAGCTTACGTCCTCTCTATTTTCTATACAATTTGTAAAGCACACGCGACGGTTCGAGTGCCTCTTGTTATCCGAACATTTTATTTGCATGAAGTATTATCGTAAAAGTGGAGTCGTGTTGCAGTTTGTTTTCCTGCAGCAATATTGCTGTAACGTTTTTCGTGTAAACCAACATAGATTCAAAAGGTAAACAAACATATATTAACTCAATCGTCTGCTTGAAGAGGTGACGAGGTCTGGTGGCGTGGAGATAAAACCGCCCATTTTAATAAATATCGCGCGTCTTTTTTGCTTATGTCATCTTAAGCTATTTATTATGATCCATTTTGAAATGCATAAGCTCGTACAAACACTGCTGTATTTTGAACACAGCTGTTCTGATGTCGGCAGATAGTTCGCAAATGTCTCCGTAAGTCGTGTGATGATACCAGCAGGGTGGAAAGTCGGTCACTCGAGCACGTCCTGTGCTACTAAGCTGGAATTCTAAGCATAGTTTGTATGCACGTTTCCGGTATTTGTTACGTTTGAAATATCTTGGGACTTTCCGATTTCAGCGGCCGCGTTAGATATGGAATTTAAATACCCTCTGCTTGTGCAACGTTAGCTTTGGGATTTAATTTTTGGTCAGATGTTGTGTTGGGCTCGGTCCTAAGTTGGTCCCATTTAAATTTGTTTGAAATACATTCAGAAGTTAAAGTTATCATGAAATCCTGAACGAACTAAATTCTCACGAGTAAGATGATGTAAGATGTAATTCGTAACAAGTTTTTTTTTTGTGTAGTTTTTTAAGGGTATTTGATTATCAAATTGTTTCACCATTTATTGTAGCAGTATATTAGGAGGCCGTCTGTTTGTTTGTATTGGATAGGATTTAATTATAAACGGTGTAAATAGACCATTAACGAAGCCAAAAGACACTTATTCTCCACGTCATTGCGATAACTGTTTTGTTCTGGACTATGCCTGGGAACCTTCTAGTTACGGAGATATTGGAGGTCAAAGTTCTAACTTTTGCACAACTTTTTTTTAAAATACTAGTTTTGAAGGTTGCAAATGTACTTGAAATACCTCCATTAGCCGTTTACTACTCATTGCATCTATCAGTACAGTGTTTTGAGTGCGTTACATTAAGTTTTACGGAAAAACGAAATTTTTCACCCAAAAAAAAAGTTGTTTCCCAGCGACAATTTTTGCATAGGGTTACTTAGTTTGATGTACTGAATGCATGGTTGACGGCTTCGTGAAGGGTCTTTTTACACCTTGTATTAAAATCTGTCTTCCAATTAAATATTCTGTTTGGAGATTCTTCGTCGTTGCGTTTTTCTGTCCTATTACGAGGTCCACTTTGCTGAAAAGGATTAGCCGCGTAAAAGCGGTCATTAGCAAACGTAAGACTAGAGACTCCCTCCGGTACATAGTGCTGACCCTCGCACCACTTAAAAAAACCGGCCAAGTGCGAGTCGGACTCGCGCACGAAGGTTTCCGTACCATTATCCATAAAAATCACGTTTGTTGTATGGGAGCCCCCTTAAATATTTATTTTATTCTTTTTTTTAGTATTTGTTGCTATAGCAGCAACAGAAATACATCATCTGTGAAAATTTCAACTGTCTAACTGTCACGGTTCATGAGATACAGCCTGGTGACAGACGGACGGACGGACAGCGGAGTTTAGTAATAGGGTCCCGTTTTACCCTTTGGGTACGAAACCCTAAAAACGAGTTTCGGTGGTATAATGCTATCTGTTCATCAATTTGATATTAAACGGCTCTAATTAGCTTAACTTCGTATATTTGTTTGTATGGTTCAAATCTTGCGACAGATTTTTCAACTACTTCTGCTGAACAGATTCTCCTGCAATTCGCACACAAATTCAATTCTTGTGACAATAAAACATTATAGGTATAATAAATTCAACCTTCAATCCTCAAATCCGGATGATGTAGGGGTAGGTAGGTAATGCGAGATGATACCGTTTAACTTAAAAACATTATTAAGGGATGAATTCTTTTAGACTTTAGATTGTTTATAAAATGTTACTTAATATGATAATAATTACAGGTTGTAAAACGATTTTGATGTTCACAACGATATTTATCAAATTTTTGTGAAGTTTTCATGTTTTCTCTCGAGTTAAGGGAATATTGCTAGTTAATATACTGGGACATTGGTTGCTCAGCAGATTTCAGCTCGTGTAGCAAATCTGGCTTTAGATCATAAACAAGGTGTCGGCACACACGACGTTACTTTTATGGAGATTGCTCTCCAGAAAAGAAACTTCGGAGATATACAGTGTAAGCATGTAATGTAACATCCATTTTAATATTTAAGCACATTGTTAAACTTACAAAGCTAAATCTCTGCAAATAACGACATCATAAATACTAACGCGTGAAGGTAACGCCTGTATTTGTGTACTAACTGTCTCCAATCATTCGATACATGAAAAAATATTTCCTTTCAAAGTACTTTCAAACCTGATTTATTTCTAGTAATGCTCCAAATTCCCATAAAGCACAAATAAGACAGATAACAGCTATAAAAAACATATGAACCGTAATCTTGTTTTATTGTGCATTGAGGTATGTAGAGGAACACAAATAAGCAAAATAAAATATTTCAAGCGAACTGATTTGCCAAAGTTTTTTCTCATCAGGTCTTACTCTGAAATGCTTTTAGCTACGCGCCGCGAATTTTGAATGCCCACATTTAAATAAAAATAAGAGAAAGAAAACATACTAGAAAAGAAAAATTAAAACAGAACTTGGCGACACGGAAACTCATATAAAATGTGTGTCGGTAGGTCTCATTACAAATTGTAATACACGCTTGTGATGTTTGTATAGGTATGAATTTTATAAAATACAAGTGAGCATCAGACAGACTTTTGCAGTTTGAGCTTTGTTTTCAGCTGTTGACGTTCTTTCAACAATGTAAACCAAAAAAAGTAGCGTATACCAAAATGGCGGCAGAAGTGGGATGCTGCAGGCTACACGCCGCCGCTAATGTGTCGGAAAGCTAAGCTTTGGACAATGCGCTGCATTGAAAAATCGCACTCATACGCTGAATACGTTTTGCTTTGTTTTGTAACGTTATATCGCACTTAGCTGTGTGGCCGAATCTGCAAAAGTTCATTAGGCATCTGTAAAGTAGAACAGTAGGAGCCTTGGAGAGCACGTTGAACCGTCGGTCCCGGATGTCATACGGATACCTATGACAATCGTTACGGGTAATCATTAGCCCGAAAGTCTGACCTTAGGATATCGGCATTGCCTACTAACTGGGTAGAGGAGGTCTGATGGTAGTCGCTCCGTGTAAAATACAGGTATTCAGCCGCACCTGGTTAGACTGGAAGCTGACCCCAACATGGTTGGGAAAAGGCTAGGCAGGGTCAGAGAGAACAGTAGGTAGTCTTTCAATCATTAATATTAAATACTTGTTTTTGGATGAAATGCAGCATACACGATACTTTGTAATTATCCCCAGATAAAACTCGTACTTCCAGTCAAAAATAAATAATAAATTTTCCTTTTGCAATCACATTGAGCTATAAAGCTCGTAATTAATAGTTTATTACAAAGTAGGTACCTACAGATTAATATTTACCAATACTGAAAACAAGTAAAAGAAATAACGTTCTGACAATAAAATAGCTACGCTTTTAAAATATCGAAAAATATTTTACGATATCCATTGTACAAATAAAATTTTAAACCGCCTGATAGCATCAAATATTCTTTAACGGCCGAAATTTTGTAATTTATGAAAATTGTTAACCAGTAAGTAACACGAATAACACGCCCGTAAAAAAAACTGACAAAATGTAAAAGAAAATTGTTTAAAACAACGTCAGCTGGGGACTGAGGACGTAATTTCGCGAACTTAGGTCACAAAAACAACTTTGGAGATAGAAATTAATGTATAATGTCAGCCGGACTGTCCTCACTGAATTTTGATAATGTAGCTAAGATTTAATTTCTATTAATTCAACTTTTGTACATATTATCGCCCCACTATTCAGTACCGGCCACTTCATAATTAAATTACGATAATTGCTAATTAACTCGATCAACGAGTTCAATTTGCGAATATATTCTACGTGGTATGTACTATTAATTACCGTGAAATTCTCTGACATGATGTTTCTCAACCGTTGTCTTTAATTGCCAGTAAATACAACATACCTATCTGACTAGGTCGTTACGTGTTCGTCGCTTGTTGAATATCCTACTTATATTCAGATGGCTGATTGCTATGGAACACCGCATTATTCACGGTTTGTGGTTTTTATGGCACACTGGCATATACTACGCTTTTATTTTATGGAATCCTGGTACCTATCTTTTATAGACGCCCCGTGTAAAGCCTTTTCTGAAAATTGAAACGGTGACACGCATGTTCTCGATGTGTAAAGTTAAATAAGTGGTGGTTTCAGTTATGCAAAAATATGTAACATAAAGCAATAAATACAAACATTCAATCTGTTAAAATTGCTATTTAAAGAATAGAAATTTCTCACGAACAACTAATATTGTGCACAAGAATATTGCATAATAATAATATACGATTGTAATGAGTTGGACTCAACGAAAAAAAATACAATTTCAATGAAAATTATAATAATATTACAACAAAACTGATCAGAAGACAACTGATTCTTCATTCTTCAGGTGACGCTAACAGCGGTACGCATTCGAAATTTTAACTACGCGGCGCGCGGACGTTTTTTATAACATAGAGGTTTATTATAATGTACGTGACAGTCCCCGGCACGTAACTTGGCAAGAGTAGAGAAGAGAATTCCTCTCCTTTCTTTCTTCTAAACAGACAACAAATTATAGCAATAACCAAAGAATAATGACAAGCAATAAAAGTAACCATTTTTTTGTTGCACTAAGTGTACATGCGCAAACTTACTCCCACTACGCCAAAACCTTACCATGTTACGTGTCGGCAACTGTACAAGATATTTTTATTTTATAGAAATATTTAAAAAAAATAACTTTTATGTGTATAGAAATTGATAAATGGTATATAAGAAAATGAAAAGGTAGAACTTGGAACATGAAATCTCCTCCATTCTAATAAATTTCTCCAGCTGGTTTAACTTAATAGAAACTAGAAGTTCCCATGTTTATCTGGAGATGAAAGACTTCTGCCGCAAGTTTGTAAGACTAGGTACACTAGGAAGTAGGTCATGCAGGCGTTCGAAGGTGGACTAGCAACCTGTCACTAACTAGGTGTACGCCGCCGTGATCATTAACCCAGTTGTACTTCTGCAAGTTGTTTGCATGATGGAACTAATCACTTTCATCTACATCAATTCGCATCAAGCTGGATGGTTTTAGACACACTTATCCACATTACCTGTAAAAGATAGCTCGGTCGCGTCTCTTCTGCTGCGAAAGAAAGAAAAGTATTTATTTTTTCGCCCAAGCGGACGCACACTTATGCTTAAAAATTAAAAATTCTTAAAATTAAAAACTTAAAACTACAATAAAAATGTGTACTCATGTGTGTGTAAAGCGTTCTATTGCATGCAATACGAAAGAGAACAAACATGTGTACGCATTATTGTACAAAATCCTCATTTTCTATGGGTGAAATTGGAATTACTGGTTACTGCTCAGCGCTCATGTTATGTTGCTGATCATCGTTCAGTCTGTAAACTGAAACTGTTGAACTGCTGCCTCTTAAGACCTGAATTCCTCCTACATCGATGATCCTATACGCCGCTGACGTCTGCGTCGCAGTGTGGTTATAGGACATTAAGTATTTTCGTACGCGCGACGACGTACGCGACCAACATCAGCATAGGAAGAATTCAGGCTTAAAAAGAAAGGCCGTGTGGATAATAATCATCAAAATTGGCACACGTCGTGCGAATATGATAGCCAGAGGGGTATAGGGGAATCCCTCTATATCTCTGTTCTTTGGGTTCGTGTGCTCCATCTTAGACTCTGTCTGCGCTTACCATCACATGAGACTAGGGCCAAACGCGACCGAGTCAAGAATAAAAAAAGGCATGGTTTGTTGATCACTGGACGATTCTGCCCATCAGTCGACTTTTAAGATACCAATAGAAAAAAGAAAAAGAAAAAAAGAAACATTATAATGACACAACCGAGACACAACAAAGAGAGAGATTGTCCCAGATTGTGAAAATTAGATTTCCAGCTCGGCCTAATGCCAGATTATTGTACCTGACGCTGGTAGTCTGAAAGATCCCTGTTGTGACTATAAAGAAAGGGGGTTCCAAATAGTTTAACAAAAAAGAAATGTCAAGACAGATCTAAGACACTATTATGTATTCAAGGTTCCAGGATCCGCAAATCGGTTCCAAGAACACGGAGCTCATTATTACTTTCATTAACATAGATTAATGTCCCTCTATTAGCGGTAATGAGGCACAGCCTGCGCACATTTGCCTCCCAGCTTCCTCAGTTTCAATCGCTACAGACACCTATGTACCTATACCTCGTACCTACATAGATACGTGTATAAACGTAGGTCCCGATATAACATTGTTGCTATGGAAACCCACGTATGTATAAGCACTTACGCGCTGATGATATTGTATAATTACTTCACAAGTATTCAGCCATTTAATTTGTAACTAATTAATTATTATATTTTAAGCTTTATATGTATGATTAAATATTTGTTTATGTGTTTGTCTGGCTTCTACATACACAGTCAGCGCCGTGGCAGGGTTGAAATCGGCTGAATAATCAAATGTTTACATCACATTGCTGCTCATCAAAGTGTATGTGATTAACGGACATAACCCAGTGGAATCGGAGCATAGTCAGCACCTACCAACCTACCATCCTACCTGCGTGGGATTGTCAAAGTAACAATGTTTACATTGTCAACTTTACTTAATTATTAAGAGCAGAAAATTATATATAATTAAACTTTTTAACAAAAAAAAAACCGACTTCAAATTGTCTATCTTCGAAGTTCTTCATCAGATCTTCACCAAATTTAAATGGGACCACTTAAAAGAATACTCTTTCAAACAAAAAAAGAATCATTAAAATCGGTGTACAATTAGCAAAGATATCGCGGAAAAAACGTACAGAAAAAAAGAAAAAACATACAGTCAAATTGAGAACCTCCTCCTTTTTTTGGAAGTCGGTTAAAAATAGTAAATTAAATCTTAAGCACCTTTTTCTTTAAGTTAGGGCAATCGAAATCTTTATGACCGTTGACAGATCTATTTGACCGCGTATTGCTGCTGTCAAGTGACTCAGACGCCACTCACAGTGGCGGCCGACCACAATTTATGGAAATGTTACCTTTAATTTTACTAAGGTATTATTATTATTTTTCGTTACAGCGTGGTTTGGCACCGACTACAAAAGATGTAAATTATCTGAAAATGTTAATTCGGTGTGTCTACTATTTTAAATTTTAAATTGTCTATTTTAGCTAAACATATCATTTGACTAAGTCAGACGAATTTATCGGAAAATCAACTGAAAACAGCTTATTTATAACAGACTTTGATATTTCTTTACAAAAATAAAACTGAAACTAGCAAAAATAATTAGGTAATTGTAATGTTTAATATTTCATGGAATTTTCACGCCAAACTTCAATTTGATAAAAAAGTTACTTTATTTTATAAATGAAATGCGAAGTAATAGAACTTTATTAATATTACTAAAAGTAGAGCAGACTGGCAACCAAACCCGCCGGCAATATCCCCCCAATCCATAGGTGCCAGATTCGATGCCCGAATTACACTTTATCCATTCTATTTTCTAATTATGAACTTAACTGAGATATCTAACTTATTGAATTAATGAACTAGCCGCTTTCCAGCAAACGGGCACAAAGACTTTTTTTTGTTTCTGTGTTTGAACTTTCTGACGAAGACGTTACTGTAATATTAAATTGTTTTTGGCCCCTGAAAAATACGGCCGTAAAACCTAATGTAAATTGGTTCTCTTTTAAAGTATTGGACGCTCAAAAATAAAATACATAAACCATTTTTATTTTTTTCTCTACAGTTTAGAGGAAGGTACAGTTAGATACAACAAATAAGGTGCGTCGGCAAACTTTGTAAAACCGCTTACTTCCGAACTGAATGCGATTTCAAGACCGCGAATGTTTATTGGACTGCCTCGTTGGTCTAGAAGTGGCAAGCGCGACTGCTGATCGCGAGGTCCTGGGTTCGATCCTCAGATCGGGCAGTGTTATTGGGCTTTTCCATATGGAATTCCTCAGTAGCAGCCCGGAGTTTGGATTCGTGCCCGGTTGATGGCAATAAGCTCGCCTCCTATTTCATGGGACTTAAACATAACGGCGAAATAAAGGTGTTACTATACACCTCTGCCCAACCCTTCGGGGAATGCAGGCGTGATGTTATGTTATGTTATGAATGGCTATTAGTACTCTCTAGTATAGTATTATATTATCTGTGGTACTGATATAGCAGTGATAGCCTAGTGGTGTAACCATCGGACTGCCAAGTCATAGGTCTTGAGTTCAAACCCAAGGCACGCACCTCTGACTTTTCGGATTCATGTGCGTATTGTACAATTATCAATTGCTTAAAAGCGGTGAAGGAAAACTAGGCATATCGTGAGGAAACTGAGAGATATATCTCGACGACATGTGAAGCCCAGTCAGAGATCCATGGGCGACATAAACTCTGACACCAGGTTAGTCACTAACCACGTGAAAAGAAGAATGTGGTACTGATGTAAAAAATAATCTTTACGCTGACGCAATAAGTGGTGTTGAAGTCGCACTCAGTTTGGAAGTGATCGGTATTACAAATTTGCCAACGCACCTTATTTGTTGTGTCTTACTGTACTAAAAGTATTTTCAATTAATTTGTAATTGTAATCTATGGCCATCTCCCCTTTTAATTATTTATACATAATTATATAATCTGTAAGTACGATAAAATTGCCGGCTCTTGGTCGCGCGCCTATTTGGTTAACTAATTTGTGGTATTATAAATTACAAATTGTAAGTTACTAAACCTTGGGAAGACGTTCTAATTATTTTAAAGTTCAATGTTTCGAAAATTATGAAAATAAAAATGGTTTTACCCTATCCCTTCGGAAGTACCTACGCATGGTACGTTCAGAAATCATTTCGCTTTGTCGTATCACGAAGGAAAATAAGGGCGTGTGTTCTGTACCTAGGCATATACGTAGGTATGTCTTCCTTGTATTATGAGCACGTCGAGATGAGATAGTACTTGAAAAATGTCTGCTTTGCTTAGTCTTAGACGTCGATGGAAGGAAAATATAATATTTTCAGTGGAATAATAGAGTAAGATTAACGACGTTTCGTTTTAACGGTCGACGCCCTCCCGTTCTATACTATCGTTAAATCGTATTTGCGTTACAGTTAGTTTACAAGCTTCATGATCTATTTCTTATTATTCCGTTCATTGCTTATTTGATTTATTGTGTTCACGAAGCTAGCAATAGTTTCGTCAAAAATAAGAATCACAACAACATAAGAAATAGTTGTGTACACGTTAGTAAGTGTACAAACAAATGGTTACAATGTCATAATTTCAGACCTATCATAAGGCAGACCCGAAGATAGTTCATAAAAATCTGTAACATCAAGACTTCCTTTTTATAAATTAATCCAAGTAATTATCATGTTCACTGAGGCACGTTCTTCTGACCTTAATACGTCTAGACTTTAAACCTTACAGGCAAGGTAAATGTTGCCACGTAGGGTAGATTTTTTAGACAAAAGTGCCGATGCGTGCGTAACGTAATATCCTCACATTACGGTGCTCGCTGCCACTTTCTTCCGTCATATTAAATTATCGCGAAATGTTGCGTTCCTGATTTATTCGCAGCGTGTACGGACTCAATATCAGCCGTTACCGCGGTTACTGTACATCGTTTAAACTTGGAGCGGACGGTACCTTACACTAATGTGGCCGACTAACATACGACTTGTCGGGCTCAAGTATGTTTTGTTGATTTAACTGAGAGATACGTAGCTTAGGTAAGCATCTTCAGTTACTGCAATATACACTCAATTCCATTTTGTGCATATTTACTACTTTTGTAATAAAATACAGCCCATTGAGAATGTGTTATTTGACGCAAACTTTCCGTCTAGAGCGGTTACACAGTGTAAACTCTACAGTTAATATAATTTGTCGGAGCTTTTACTTAGACAAATTAATGAAGGAGTATTCGAAGCTGGCTCTGTTTGATCTTGTCTAAAGAGTGTGGTTTTGAGTGTATGTAACACACTTAAGCTCAAGAAAGCCACTCGTGTAAACCCTCCTACCTAGTTTACTTGTTATATAGCACAAAAGCAAACGTATTTAAGCTTATAAAGATATTATTAAGCTAATTACAGAAACAACAAATTTGTGGTTGTTTTGTAACTGTAGTAGAAAATGGCTTTTAATTTTCTTCGTTATGTTTTAGTAATGTTTTCGAATATTAAACCATGTAACATTTCAAATGTTTAGATACAGCCCAAAGCTTTTAACAACATCGCTTTATTGTTTGTATTTTTGTTGATGACGCTGATAGCGGTTTTGAGACTTCTAACATTTCTCCTTGCATAATAGGTAATTAGCTATCTAGGAAATAAATAAAATTCCTAGTAAATGTAAGTTATAACATTAATTTGACACATCCTGGTGATGTTAGGAGTTTCCTAGGAATTATTGCCGTATTTGATAAATCTCCAATAAAACAAATCTACATTAAACCTAAATAAATGTATTACAACTATTTCTAATGTGGAAACTGCAAAAAAAAACAGCGTACCTACATATATTTACATATATCTAATAATATTTAGGCTCGTATCGTGTATTTGTATTCTATACATACCTTGTATATAGTTACTAAAATTGAATCATTTTTTTATATAAAATGGCTGATATACCTACTCATAAAATCATAATTCTTCATGCTCCGAATTTATGGGCCTCAGAATCGGTATAGGTAAATAAATATGTAATAAGATTTTGGTGATATCAAACAAAAATATACAGTAGGTATTGATGAGATTATATTCGTATTTCAGATAAATTGAGTAGGTGAGGTAAAAATATGTATAAAATTCCAAAAAGCGTAAAAAGCAAATTATTCCTTTTAAATTATAAACTGATTTAAACCCATTGTGTTTCTATTCTCAAAAACAACTGTTACAATTAATTCCTTTTCACGAGTTTTGAAACTTGAACGTATATTGATGTAATTAAATTTTTCTATCTATATATTATTTTTACCTATCGTAAAACTCAGATAACATGTCTATTTATATTTCAATTTAATATTATGATCTTGTATGCATATTCTATTTATATTCTGATATAATTTCATACATACCTAAGTACCTACTTCTAACTATCACTTGCCTGATAAAATTACACGAAGTAAATCAAAGGTAAGTATGTACTTTGTTATATTCGAACGTTAAAGCAAAGTAAAATTGCAATAAAAAGGTAGTAAGGTAGGTAATATTTTTACATATAACCCACAACTCTTAATAAGTACCTAGGTACCTATCTATTTATTTTCAAAGAAAATGATTAGGGACGACCTTAGAAAATATCAGGTTTTATAACAGCCGCTCATACATACTTTCTTAGCTTTATTTAAAAATGTCATTAGTCATATTCAGTTACTTACACAGATTTATTAAAATCGGTGACTTATTAAAACTTTGTGAATTAGTCGTCGTAAAAAAGGATTGAACTATTTTTAGATCATTTCATCTCGGTTGAATCGTTTCATCTCTTGATAAGGTAAAGAAATTAATGGCAAGCGATTATTCTAAAGGAACGCGAGTATTTCATTTAAGTTTGGCTGTGTTCAGGACCACTGACACAATTAAGTACTTAGCGACGATGCGGGGAATGTCTGGCAAACGAGGTCCACAGAGGGGCTGTGCCTGCACGCGACTAAGTGCTTCCACTATACTATACACAAAACGTTTACAATTCTGTGGCAACTGGCGATGCACGCGCAAACAAACAGATCTATTAACAAGTAGCCCGAGGCGCTCGACAATATCTCTCCCAAAAACTTTTTAGTTTAAGTTTTAATTAAAGGCATAAGCAGACGAAAGCTTTTTGCTCATTAATCAAAAAGTTTTCACCTCCAGCATTCAAGGAGAGCAAGAGGAGTACTCTGGAATTTTACAATTCGTAACCCTTAGTCGGTGTCACCCGGGCGACGCTGACTGCATCTTTAGTGAAAAGAGCCGTAATCGATATTCTGATAATCTGAGGGATGTCTCAAACTTAAGACCTTATTTTTACTCATAGATAATCTACGAAGTTTCAGCGTACAAAATGTAGTTCGAGCGGAAACATATTGTTTATATACGATAGATGTTGCCGCAGAATATCGAAACACCGACGCCATAAGTCGTCTAGAATAAGTTTCCATGCCAAACTCGTGGCAGTGTTTCACCGCGACCGATACGAGCCAATCCAATTTTCTGTCCCCGACCGAAAATCCCGGGCGCGCTGCACAAGGACCATTTTGCCCGTCGACGCCCAACTGACACGGGGAACATAGCCGACATGCATTGTACGCCCTCCATTCCCGCCTGACATTATACTGACAACACTACACTACCGCTGCGTACCGCTATAGACTTGTTGCTCTGTTATTTGACTTGTTCGCAAACGTTCAATTCATGTCACGTTTAAGTTACATACATAAGTGGTTAATAACGTAATCCTTTGCTTCGTAGTTTGGAAAAATTATTTCATATCTACTTAGTTGTGCTACATTATATCAAAATGTTCTCACCTTAGGTTTCTATTTATGACGTGCAAAGGTTCGTATACTTAGTACCTAATACATTCATAGATATTCGGAACGATCTTTATTCCAACGGATACCTTGAAGAAGGGTACAAATCTTATTATCATGTCACACGTTAAAAATCCGTTCACGTTAGTCCGGTCGCCGGTCGCTGGGTGGGATGTATCGGCGAGCCGGTTTCATAGATCACGTTTTATGTGTGACAAATAGTCTCGAGTTAGGCGAAATTGCTTTCCGATCCACTCTGACAAATAATGTCAGGCCACTGACGCGTGACCTTAGTCGTTTTCGTGACGATCACAATTTGCCTATACTCTGGTTCCGGATTCGAGAAGGGATCGCATTTTGTGTATTCGAATAGCGGATGTGTCCGGCCCTTTATTTGCTGTACCCACCAACTACTTAAAAAGTAGAACTCGGAAATATATTTTTTCTCCCAAAGCGTTGAAGTTTACCAACTTGTAAATAGCAAAAAGTTTCCTTATAGACTTAACTTTTCCCATGATATTGTTGTCACAACTTAAATTAAAAAATCGATGTATTTTGACACTTTGTTTATATTTATTTTGCTCTCCTGAAGATTGAGTTTTCGAAAGTCGCCGAAGTAACGAAGGTACCTACGCCGTGTGGATTAGAAAATTTCGAATTCATATATAGGTATATGTTTTAGTCTGCAATACCGAACATAGATGTGGCGAATATCCTCTATGTTCACCTTTAAATTAGATTGTCGGTAGCGAACCAGCTATATAATAATACAATGCGGTCGCTAGGCCGCTCACTGAATTACAGTGGGTGCGTTGTCGCTGTCCTATTGTAGCTCGGCCGAGCCGGGATAATATACGAATCTTTTATTCAAGTGCCCTGGCCCCCGAACGCAACAAGAAAATAACACAAAGATGAAGTCAACATTCATTGTGCTACTCTCAATAGGATTTTGACGGATTTGAAGGGGTCCAGAAACATTTAACGACTACAATACTTTCCTTATCGTTCTTTCTATTAAGAATTTTAAACAATGTTTCAACTTGCTACTTTACTGAAAAATGTTATCTTAATATTTTCTTATATTTTGTCATAACGTTTCTCGTTTGTATGATAACGTTGGTCTTTTACAAAATGAATTCTGGATTCGATTTGTTTTTCTTTTACAAAAGTTTAATCAATACTCCAGGTCTGCTCTGGTAGGTACAACACTTCGTAGTTGTGTTTCACTAACAGCAATATAGCTGATAATAGATTTCGGTCAATTGTTTCTGTTGTCCTGATCAACATTTATTGCCTTATTCGTATGCGGGACCAAATCTAAAAAGGTTCGGTAACGTACAATAAAATTTTATTTCGTTTTAAGAGGTACGGGCTGATGTACAGATTTCTAAGCTTGTTACCATCATCAACCATATTACGGATGTGTGGTTTTGGTACAATATCAACAAATTCATCATCTTATTTCGAGGTTTCTTGTAACTATGTAGTAATCTTAGTTTCATTACAATAGTTACGATGGCTCCAGCGGAATGTTACAGTTGGTCTACTATTGGTAGTAGTAACTCCGAGTTTATAGCGTTTCATAAACATGAACCGCCTTCGCCTTTTGACGGGGTTATGACCACCGGAGACAGAGGCTTGATCCTTTGCCACGTAATTTACATTTAAATCGAGACTAAGCCACGAAAGCTTCGCGTTTTATTATTTTTTGTAATAAGCAAAAAAACACGTCGTTAATATTACTTTTGCGCTTCATGTATTAATATCTTTTGGTATAATAACTGTATACATTCAGAGTCAAACGATTTTTTCCAAATAATAGACCTACAAGTCTTCAATGATTTTTGCAACCTATGTAGGTACTGGTTATTTGTTTTATGGAAGGCAATCATGGACAAAGATATATGTATGTACCTACAGTGTTTTATCTCTGTTTTTGTACACTAGCTCGTATATAAAGTAGTAATAGTAAAATGTAGGCAACAATATTATGGTTGTCCTTTTTCTTACGTCTCCCGACGGAAGTGGGTTGAGTACCTACGACTTAAAAGGTCGACGATAAAACGAACAAGTGTCATTGCGTTCGTCGAGAACCTCCTGAATCCAGACGTAAGCAAATGTGGATAGCTGAAGTTAAATGAGCCGTGTGCTTACCCCGTATCCAACTTCGTACAAACTCCTATTTAGCTATCGATTTTTCCGTTACTTTAGAATTAAATAAGTGAAACACCATTTAAACTTCATAAGTGCTCAATCTTTATAGGAGAATTATATTCGGTTCTGCGTGTTAGTGTGTTTCTTCGCACTCAACGTTATTACGGCGACAAGAATAATTACAAATGCAACTGTGTGTTTTAATTATCTGTTTGAGAGAGTTGGTCGGTCTCCCACAGTGGCCAGGGATAAGAGGATTCCTTTATCTTTCAGACCCGGGGCTGTAGTTACTGTTCTGCTCAGAGGCACTAGAGCTCTTTCTTTTAGGTACATAGAGCAGATAATGTTTAAATTGATTTTCAATTCAATTCTGGTTGTAAACTCCGTTGAAAGTGGGTAAAGTTTGTGTAAGTTTTTTATACATTAATAAATATTGAGGTAACACTTTGAAAGTCATGTACAGGTATCCGAAAGGTCGTCAGGTCCACAGACCACTGTGGTATTTTCACCTTTTTAAATAACTTTCTGAACAACGCTTTGAGGTAAAACTTTGGTGGGATTTTATTTCGCATTTGGCACGCCCGTAGTGCTAATTTTAGATATACTAGGATTGAATACGTGCCCGCATCGTTGGGTTATCTCCATAGTCAGTTAGATATTTTCCAAGTTCATCTAAGAATAATATGTATACGCGGAAGGGTTTCGCGCCCGCATCCTCGAAGGTAATTTGTATGTAGTGAGCGAGGCCTTATATGCCACTATAAACGTACCCTTCTTTCCACGGCCGGTGTGTGGGAACTTCGTCTGGTTACCATTAATCATACATTGGCACTATCTATCAGTGGTGTGCTGTGTGTCTAACGCGGAACGCCTACTGAGTACGCAATCAGCCCGCATACACATTTAGCAAACTCATGTATAACATAATTTACATTCAGTGTATTGAATAATTTACTTATGATTATGGTACTACAAAATCGGGTGAACATTGATAATTATGCGTAGGCATAGTGTGCGGTTTTAGCACAGTATGTAATGACCAAACAAATGAATGTATTAATTAATTTGGCATATATTTGGAATGCAGGGCATAGGTTTAGTTTTTCAGTGTATCTATTCATATATGCTTCCTTTTTAACCGACTTCCAAAAAGGAGGAGGTTACTATGTTCGTCTGTATGTATTTTTTTTGTGTATATTCATCGATATTTTCGCCAATTGTGAACCGATTTTGATGATTCTTTTTTTAATGGATAGGGTATACTTCGAAGTTGGTCCCATTTAAATTTGTTGAAGATCTAATGAAGAACTTCGGAGATAGACAATGGAACTTCTCAATGACGAACAGTACGCATATTGTGATGATGTGATTATGTTACGAGCAGCGTCTTTAGTAGGTCCAACCAAGTTTTAATTAAGGCCACTAAAATGAAAAAAATAAAAACAATTTTACAAAAAATTTAAACCGACTTCAAAAAAGAATAAAATAATTACCATATAAAATTAACAGTTTCAGAAGTCGGTGCCTTCAATTTGGTTCAGCGTGGATCAGCACCGACTTCTGAAACTGTTAATTTTATATGGTAATTATTTTATTCTTTTTTGAAGTCGGTTTATTTATATATGTGGTTAATCACTTATAAGTTGTTATATTGGCTGATACACTATATATGGGTAGAACAGTACATTTACCACCATTTTAAATCATAACGTACAATGGTAGAATATAGTTCCTAATTTTTCGATAATAATGGTCAGCGTTCATTTGATAGCGGTCTGGTGAGGTTCTCCTCTAGTTATGAACATTTGTTTAGTTAAATAAATAATGAGCATACTCATACCTACGTATTCAATGTAATTACAACTACTGGACTCGTATTTATAATCGTAATACTCCTGTGTGTGCACCTTATATTTGTGAGCAAATTTCAACCAGCATCAACATTTTCACTGCATTGTCAGTACTCCAAGCCATATCTGCAGGTGCAGGCAAAGATTCCAGATGAGCACACATAGAGAACAAATGCTGGCTTATCTCCTTCGAGCACCGCAGCAACACCTTTTCCACTCCTCACTCTATTCATAATCGTTACCCCCGCGTGAAGTGTAAATTGAAATAAATTTTGGTCGTTATGCTAGAATATGTACACATAGAGTGGTGAGTGGAGAAAGTGCCGCGCCTGCTAGCCACGTCTTGTGAGGATAAAATGTATGGCCGGACATATTAGATTGATACCGCCTAGTCAGCCGACCCACCCTCGTGTACACTACATACGTTGCATAGGCACAATATTGCCCTCTACTACCCGCACAGAATATATTGTTATCAGCACAACTGCAGTATCTACGTCAGTTTATATTCGTACATCCCCACTGGCAACACTGATAACTGACGCATTTACCTTACTGCTTGTTACTAACTCTCTAAATGTCACTGTAAAGAGTGACCGGTCGGTTGCTAAAAACTGAGAACTGCGAGCAAAAATTAGGTTTTTTTTTGTTTGTTAATTTAGGTCACAGAGTTTGTAGGTTAACGTACAAATCTTCAGTTTCGGTTCAAATGTTTGTATTTCTATCGCTCAGCGTAACGGTTATTTACAGAGTGCCGATTTATAGATAGTAGGTAGCTATTTTTATTCACTTTGAAGTAGGCAAAATGTATACAATTTCCGCTTATTTTACCCTTACAGGGTAGCAAAAAATACGCTTCCTTAACTTGATGTAGCCTATAGAGTTTTTGCTCATATCATGATTAGAGAATTTTGCGCAGCTTGTACTGACATAATCAGCAGCGTTACAAGGCTCTCGCTTCCAAAGACGCACAAATTAATTAAAAGTAGGTTTTGATTTATTTAATTAATTACTACCACATCTTTCGTTTCACGAACTTTTTTACAGCTAGAAAGTTTCGGGCTAAGATATTATTCTTGGAAACAGAGTCCATGAATACTTTATACTAAGTACCTGCTGCAGCTTAAAAAAATAGAAAGGATGTTGTATTTCTTAAAAATGTAAAGTACCTATTCACTTAATCTTTGGTACATTTGAGAGAGCGGTTTTTTCCTTTTAACGGGTTGCAAAGAGTTAGGTATTTGAAAAGTTAATTTTAAAACTTAATTTAATGCCGTTGGATCCCATTAGGCGGTCTGTTTGCAGAGCATTGTGGCGGCGCTGGGGCTCGGGGCTCGGGCGGCGCCGCCTCCAGCCATCCTCGTCAGCTCTTGCCTCCGCGACCAAGCTTATTATCCAGTAATGAAATTACTATTCATAGCACGTTCCAACAATTATCTTGTACTTGTCAATGTCATCAATATTTCATAAAAGCCGCGGACTTATCCCGGGTATTGGGAGGGCTACCAAAACGTTGTTATCGTTTTACACAATGACATATTGTAATAACATTTCAGTCCAAATATAGTTATTACGTTGGCAAACGAACATCTAAATTAAACTAGGATTTCTGGGACCCGCACACACAAAGTCCAGGGACATTGTGTGTGCGGATTTCAGTTTATGATTGATTATAGAGGCGCATTAGAATTGGTAAGTCCCTTAATTTTAATTAATACTGTGTTACTTGTTATAATTAATGGTAAAACAAACATAGGTACTATTATTAAATACTATCACCTATCACAATAAAACAGCCTATCTTATGAGCAGTAAATACCCAAGTTCTAAGAGGCTACCAACATGAACATGATAACTGTCGGAAACCGAACTAATCCGGTAACAAATAATAATCTCTGTCGTAATAATAAGTATTGATTTCACGTTTATAAAAACCACAACCGCTACGCCGTAGTATATTGGCTACGGCGTAGCGGTTACGAAGCGATACTTGTATTTATGTAGGTACTTAATAATCTGTACCTACTAATTCTTTAAATTCAAAATTCCAATTCAAAATATTTATTTGCTTTTAAATATAGTTACAATTGGTGTTATATATAATAATAATATTCAGTAGTTCAGCATATTTCGTCATAACGTAATAAATAATTAATAACATGCAAATATATCATAAATTTCACAATAGTATTTATTATAGTCAGTGTTACTATGTGAGGATTACTAATACACCCATATTACAGTAGAAATATCTACAAATATACGATGTGATGGTATGTATTCCTGTTGTATTCTACGAGAAGCTACCTTACCCATAAAAATATCCATTGTGTGATCAAATTAATATTATCAGCCCCTTCGTTTATGGGCAAATAATATTTATTACACTTCAAAAATCACATAAATACAGAAAACTTTTTCATGGTTCCTATTTAAAGGATCCTTTATTTTATTGTTTTAAATTAAAATGTGCTACTCTGTTATACCGTCAAACAATTTCGGAACTTGAGAAATTGTTCGAAGTCTTATTTCACTTGCATTTCGGAGAAGTCCACAATAACTGAAATTGAGACAGAAACGTAAGAATTGCGTTATTAATTTCGAAAAAGTCAAGATTTTTATCTTTTCACATTACAGTGCAAAATAAAGAAAATTCGTACTGTATTGTATTTTTAAGCTACTCTATAATCCGACGCAATGTCCCAAAGACATCGCTGAAATAGTGCAATGATAATGGACCGAATAAATTAACGACGTATGCTTAATGGGAGAATCTAGGTTTGCGCATCTAGGTTGAATCTGCAGCCTAAATACTGCGCGGCTGTGAGGAAGGAGCACGTCGACAATATTCCGTTCAGTTCAGACATTGCCCCCTCACAGTGTTCAAACTACTTTGAGGTCATACACACAAAATAGTTATCAGCTTGGCCCGGCCAAAGCGGTATTCGGTGCCATAGAAATTTATATACTAGCATAATAGCGTCAGTCCCATGTGAGAGAATCTATTTCGATGTTCGCACGCTAGCCGCCTCTATATCTTTGTGTTCGATCGTGATCAAACCAAAATGGGAAGTTCGCTGGGGTGTCACTTAACAATTAACGAGCATCTCTAATAAACGGAACAATACATGCAGCAGTACTTTATGGTGTAGTATCACGCTGCATGCTCAACGATATTTTGAGATATTAAACCTGTGAAAGCCGCACACGATATTGCTTGTATATTCATTAGTATGTTGGACACGCTTCAGAGATTAAAGACAGAGATAAAGACAGTAATTGATTATTATCACCGATGTTTTTATATAGACTAGAAAGAAATAGGCAATAGTTGCTTATAGGTAATCTATTACAATAATCATATTATCGCTTCCTACGCACTCTATCCATTATTCTATATTGATCCTGCAATATACAAAGTGGGTTTACATCTCCACGTCCACGAGAAGGTGTTATGTAAGCCAAGTAGGTATCGGCCGTCGGCCAGGTCCTTATATTAACGACCAGCTACGCTGCTTTACCACTTGGCCCACCGTACACCGCAAGCCTTGGGTGATTTTCTTTGTTTTCTCAAGAATAATCGCACCAGCCCAAGGGACTGAGAAAACGACGCACTGCTAAATTAGCTGCTAACTTTTTTATTTATACAATATACAAAGCTGGCCCGGAGAAATATTCTTTAAGATTTTCATTACATAGGATATTTGCTACCGCGCACAAATTCTCGATATTATGAAGGTAAGCATAAAAGCCAAAACACATTTGTGTCGTTACTTGTACGTACGAGTATTATATTACTTTCTGCGGTCACATTTTTGGCAACAGCTAATATACTCGTAGAGTCAGAAAGTGAGGCAATTGTGTAAGTTGAGTCATTAGGGAAGAAAACACTCATATTGAAGGATACGAGTGTGTTCTTATATGAAAGTAAGTAGGCACTGGTCTAACTCGTAACGCCGCCACACAATAGCGCCAGCTTGAGTCAATATAAAAGCGTCTTTATTTGCACAACACACAAAAAGGCTTGTACAAACATGGGAAAATTTTCAGTAAATATATTTACCATCACAAGTTAGGTACGCTAAAGAAAATAAAAGAGAGTTGCTAAAAGGATATTGTTACAATGACTTATTTCATCCTAGAATCAACCTTTTAGCGTTTTTGTTATTATGAGAATAAATAACAACCTGCTCTGGGCCTTTTCCCATACAGTTTTCATTAATTGTGTAGTAGTTTATGTGTTCAGAATATTTTTTTCCAAAGCTTCTTAGGCAACACAAAATTCCATTGCCGATACATTATTTCGTTATTGTTTCAGTGACTCCACGGATGTGAAAATTTCACTTGCGTGAGTGACAGACTAAGATTTCCTGCATCAAAAATTGAAATCATTTACAGTCAATTAACTGTGTCTTATATCCGTTGACTATCTTGTAGGTGTAGGTACATATTATTATTATCATCCCTCTTTAGCGTGTGCCTTAAATCCCTACGATCACATCATTAAGTGAATCTAAGGCAATCAATCACCACATTCTGTCACTTCTGCCGAAAATTATGTATGTAAGGAAAATTCTTATCATATAAAGAAGTCTCTTATATGATCTCCTGTTTATTGCAGCGGTCTAACATGAGACCCTCGTCATCCTTATGGTACCCATGAATTAGTTAAACAATTTTATCCTACTAAGCGTTCAACGCTTTCACTTTCCCATGTCAAAAGACCACCTGCTACCTGGCAGTATTCCTATAATTATTAAAAAAAAAACATATTTCAATATTAACATTTCTCTGGCTTCATTTTACGCAAAGAATCAACATCGAGGTGCTTATTTACAATTTCATTGACACAGCGACCTTTGATCATTGCTATATTAAAAATATTTTTCTTAACACCGACGGGAATAGGGAGTAGAGTGAGGTGAAACTTAGAAAAAGATTTGCAGTATGAGAGTTGTAAAAGTGCTCAGATTTATTTGTTATCCTATGCGTGTTCAGCTCCGAGCGGTCTCATTTAAAACTGACTTTTGTAACTTTTCAATTTACTCAGCGATACTTTATTGCTGTGTTGTTGCGGTAATGTTCCGGCGATTTGGCTTGTATTTAATACTGATTTATGGCGTATTTATAGATTATTATTTCAAGTATATTGCACTGCAGCATTTTGTTATTAGAAGCCACTTGCACTTAATCTTCCTCCCAAGGTTTAATGTTCTTGGCACTGTCGCTGTGATTTAATGAAAACTTTTTAAATTGTTACCATTTTCTTGTGTATCCCCCAAATCTCTTAATATAATGAATTAGCAGATTTCCTTAAACAAAGTACGTATCTCTAAATCCGCGATATAGCTAACTCGTTTACAAGTACCATAAATATAGAAAGTTTTGTGATTACTTAGGTTCGTAATCTAGGCGGGGCTGAATGTTTTGATTATAGCCACAATCCCCAAAATAAAAGTTCCACAAGAGAGTTTGAGGGTACCAAGTATTATTATATTAAATTTTAACCACAATAATGAACACGGTTCCATTTCAGACCTAGCAATGTTATCTGTCTGTTTATACTCTTGGAGTTTGTTGTTTGTAGTCTCTGCTTTCATGAAAATTTGTTGACCTTATTAATTAATCGTTTTGTATGCAGACGGCATGGAGCTATCCTTAAGGCGATTTTTATTCGACAACGTCCGAAGGGACCGTATCAGATGTTAGCAATTTATCATGTTGTATGGGTACATGTCGTAATATAAACTAGGAAAGGCTATCGTAAGTACGTCCGGCGCTGGTCAGTGAGATGTTTGACATGCCTGTTTATACACGTAACGCGGCGACTCACTTCCTGACTAATGGAACGTCGCACTTGGCGGAACCTGGGCGGAACTGGCTCTGTGATTAATGGCAATCTTATCAGATTCCAACACTATACATTTAACGGGCCGATCGCAACGGACTTAATCGGCAGACCTGCCGTCCGAAAGGTGCAAATTAATTACACAGATAGCTTTAACTCTGCGATACATTAATTTGTTCCTAATTGATTATTTGTAGGGATCGCTTTGATTAAATCTTCCATAAAACATAATTAATTTCGTGATCGGAATTTATACGCAAGTAGCTGCGCCGGGTTTAAGAAAATACTGCGAAGATTATATTTTGACGTATTTTGCATATTCAAATCGGTAGGCATAAAATAATATTTAAAAGTAAAAGGAGTTATGTCCAAGTTCCTGCTAATAAAACTAGGCTATGTAATAAAGTTAGGTAGTTTGGTAGTCGTTACTTGGCAACTAGTTATTTTTATAGTTATCGTGTCATCGTTAATGAAGATTTCGTGTCCATTAGTCTTATCGGGGGGCTGTTTTTATCATTGAAAAATATGGTGGCTGAGCTCGCGTCGGCCAGGCGGGGTGCACGCCGGGGCGGGCTCGCGTCAGTTCGGCTTGGGCAACTCGCCGTCCGCCCGCCTCGCGCTACGCTACCTCTCGCACCCTCACTTCAATGATAATTAATTCCGTTCACTCGGAGTCGGGAATAAGACCGCATGTGCTAAGTGATTTAATATTATGAATAATAGTTGTTTACGTGTGCCGGAGACTGTGTTTGTGTGTGATAATAATCAACGTTGACAGTTAAAGTGCGCCATGCGGTGAAGCGCCGTCGGTGCTATATGCACGCGCGGATATGGTGGACCCGCTGAAAATATTTTGGGTTTTAACAAATAGCACATATTTAGGTATGAAAGTATTTTTCTTACAGCTATTTGCACGAATCAAATAAAATCACGAAGGAACACATCACCTCTTTAGTTTATTACCAAAATTACTATTAGTATCATATAAAACCAGTGGCACGATTTTTCCAATAATCTTATTTATTTTCTCATCCGCAGAGTAGGTGGGTCATTTATGACTTTTTTTATGGTCCATTCGGCATTCGTTACGATGGCGAGTTTTCGCACGTCTCCTCATGAATGGTACAATTTGAAATTGTACCTGTACATTTGTACAGAGAAATCTTCTTATGTAAGTTATGGGTCCGATAATGCTAACTTTTTGAAAAATTCATGGCTATCCGAACATTTTTACCTTATCTCTTTTTATTTTCGTATTTAATTAAAGTATTGCAATTTAATGGTGTCTTTGCAATGAATATGTAAGTAACTAAATTATTAAAACCATTATGTCTTTGTTATACGTGCTGACATTTCTTAAACGTAGACATATATACGTAGACGAAGACGTATAAACGTTCGTGATATGACATTTGATGAAACTAATTAATATATCATAATTAATTCGCACGATGCGTAGCCCTATTGTTTTAAAAGCATTCCGGCCTTTAGCTTATTGTCGGTCGTATTCTTTTCATCCATACCCAGGGCCTCATTGCAGCTAAATTTATTAACGTCAAGGTTCTCCGACCTTCCTGTATAAAGTAGCTACCTAATAAGGAAAAGAAATACTCCAGATTTATTACACAAATTATTGGTATCTGCATTTTTATTTGAAGAAAACTCGCATCTTAATATTTTGTTATATTTTCCAAGTTTCCGGAAAAGTAATCAGTTTTAATAAAGAGATCGGTTCGGATTCGCAAGTAAGGTTGTGCCGTGACAAGAGTTCTGGAGAGTAACAACTTAATTAATTTTAAAGTTGGCTGTTTGTCGCTGACTGTACCTACGCGTACATAAAACTATTATATAAACTATACTCGGACTGCACTGCCCTGCTCCGTTCTCTTGTATTTTTGATTGAGTTCATTTGAAAGTTTGTACTAAAGTACCTGTAAGTCCGATAACAATGTTCTGCTAGTTAGTTACGCTGGATGAAAATATGCGAAATTTCATTTAACATAATATCTGTTCAAGACAACTCGAGGGAAGTTTTCGCGATGTTAGTAACGGTGTGTTACATACTTGTTGCCATTGAAACTTCCCATATATGAGTATTGTGCTAAGTATATTAAATAAACTCATAACACAAGCATGTGTTTACAATATGAGAAAACAGATTTAGAGAGAAAGTAAACTGTGTACTAAATCCTATTCGCTGCAAATAAATAGCAGTAATAGCATAACGGTTGAACGCTTGCCATACATCTAGGAGTCTGAGTTCGATCCCAGTTAGTACCTCTGTGTTTTCGAATTCTTGTGCGAATCAGTATGTGATTATCACTTGCGTTAATGGTGAAGGAAAACATCGTAAGGAAACCTGCACAGCTAAGAGGGTGTGGCGCCATCTATCACGCCACATTAAATTTACGCAACACAACGATTGTCTAACAGCCTACAGCGACAACAATGACAGCTGTCAAATGAAAAGTCACAAATCCTGCATCGCGATATCAAGATTTGACACGCAGTTAGTATATACAAGGTTAGTCGGAAAGGGGGTACTAAGCCGCAGGCTGCTTAATGTATCACTGATTATTGTTTTAAATAAAGTGTTAAAATTTAAAAATTCGTTTTTTTTTTCCATGATAAATTATTTTTATTTTAGTTCTTTCAAAAATTCTTCTTCCCTGCTTTAGCTAGGAATTCAGAAAATGGAGTTTCTAATCCGTGACCCCAAATATGACGTAAAATGTAGACACATGAGGTGAGGATAGACAGAATTTAGCGTATTTTTTATGAAATCTTTGAACAGCTACTTCTCTTGAACTATTGACTTTTGGAGAAAGTTATAGAACAAAAGTTATCCATTATTATGGGTACTTTAACACCCTTTCGGCTTAGTATCCCCTTTCTGACTAACCTTGTATACAACTTCCCAACATCAACCTGTGGGCAGTGGCCGCCAGGCATAAGACCCGCTTGGTAGGAGAATCCTCCCTTTTCGTTGGAGGATCACCATACTTCGTTCCTCCTCAAGGGCTTAAAAAGGTTTTCTCAATGGTGTGTGGTGCGCCAACCCGCTCTAGGCTAACGCGTGGTGGACTCAGGTCTAAACCCTTCTCATTCTAAAAAGATGCCCTCGGCCAGCAGTGGGACAGTAATGAGCTGATTATGCAGCAAATTAACTTATATATTTACGAATTCACACCGCAGAAGAGAGCATGTAATAATTGTAACTTTATAATTAACTAGCTGTGTCCTCACGGCTCCGCCCGTAGCCTATGTCACTCTGTGATAATGTAGCTTTCAAAAGAATTTTTCAAATCGGTCCAGTAGTTTTTAAGTTTATTCGTTACATACAAAAATACAAATCTTTCCTCTTTATAATATTAGTATAGATTTGCGAATAATAACAAAAACATAGTGTAGGTATGTATCAGGTGATTTACTAAGCGTTTCATTTACAAGAGACGTGTAAGGAAAACATCTCGCTAATTGCTAAGTGATAGTCTAAATATAGAGACGGCATAATAACTATATAACATTAATTGCCGACGACTGCTATTTAATACCTTATACGTTACTTGAATGTGATGTGCTTTTCAAAACACTCTCATTATGCACAGTTACACACGTCTACACTTACTGAAAGTTTAAAATAAAAACTACGATATTTACAAGTTGTGCAATACTTTTTTGATCAGTATACAGTTCTTTTATATTTTCAGTCCAAAGCCCGAATTAACAAACATAACACGGGCCCTAATACACATAGCTTAATAATGTGTACCCTTATCAATCTCCAAAACCTTAAGGATTAGGTATACCTAACATAAAATCCATTAAAATACGCAGAACCCTTTTAGGTGATATGCGTAGTTACTGTAAAAATTTCATAAAAAATCTTGCCCGTCTATAAAAATATTCTGCGATATTTTACCTACGGGACTATGAAGAAACCGTTTCGGATTTCATCTTTACCTAGATTCGAAAATCATAGCTGCAAGTGACATAAACATCTTGCAAGTGACGCGTATTAATTACATATCAAGCTAAGTTTTCGATACAGTTCAAAGTTAGGTTTATTGATCACTAATTCCTAACTAGATACATTAGTTCCTAGATTTGACATTTGAGAATATCGTGGAAGCCACACTTCGTATCATACGTTCCAATCCAATTCGGAACTAATTCAAATGATGTATCTAATTTAACGGAAAGGCAGCTTTAGCTTATAACTCTTGCTGCTTAATTTGACTGGTCCATACGGAAAGAGGGTTTTAATAGCATGATGTTATGAATGAACTCCAAACTGATCTGGGTGGTTAAAAACGTCACATTGGATGAATCATATTTCGTTACATATTTGTAATCATAATTGAGGGGCTCGTGGCTTATTAACGACCGCGCGGATCATACGATTTGCAAGGTTAAGCAACGCTTGCTGCGGTCAGTCCGTGGATGGGTGACCATTCGTTACACATTAAAACCCCTCCGTGCCTCGAAGAGCACTTTAATCCGTTGGTCCCGGGTGTCATACGAATACTTATGACAGTCGTTACGGTTAGTCAGAAGCCTGGGTGTCTGACAACTGGTCTAACTTTAGGATATCGGCATTGCCCAGTAACTGGGTCGCGGAGGTCTGATGGCAGTCGCTCCGTGTAAAATACTGGTATTCAGCCGCATCTGGTTAGACTGGGAGCTGAGCCCAACATACTTGAGTAAAAGCTAGGCAGAACGAACGAACTGCAAGTGGGCTTCACATCCATTTGACAGCTATCCTCAAGCAGCATTTGGTGTTTGCGTTTACGTGCAGTCATTACAAATATGATTCACCAAATGTGACATTATTAGCACCCCAGAAAATCGCTTAATTGCATCCCATGACACAAATCGAAAAAGATTGTCTGTTCGTCGGACCATACTCATAAAACCGAGCGCCTAAACTTATTCCGCATGAATTACCTACTTATCCAAAGTAATGTATTACATTGTAGGTAGGTAGACAGAGTAAACAAACTAATAACACTGCGACAAACAGCTTAGCACAGAAATAGCTACACGTCTCCATTCTCCATGCAAATGGGATTATATTAGAAAAAAACGGTATTAGCGATGCACCTGCGAGCAGACGGGGCGTCGGCGGCGGGGAGGACAGCCGGCGCCTCCGCAGAGACAATAACTCAATCCGCGGGGACCGGTGTGTGCACGAATGTAATCGACACAATCCAGCACAATGGTCAATCCATGGCCATCCGAACCCACTTATACTAATGCGTCCTATTGAAAACGACCGCTGTACACTTACTAACGAGACAGATCCGGACTGCGTGCGAGATAGTTTATAATTTATCTATAGATGGTGGTCAAAGTAATACACAACATCACGCCTGTATTCCCCGAAGGGTTCGGTAGATGTGTATAGTAACACCTTCATTTCGCCGTTATTTTTAAGTCCCATGTAATAGGGGGCGAGCTATCAACCGGGCACAAATCCAAACTCCGGGCTGCTACTGAGGAATTCCACACGGAAAAACCCAATAAGACTTTGTCCGACCTGGGGATAGAACCCAGGACCTAACGATCAGCAGTTGCGCTTGCCACCACTAGACCGACGAGGCAGTCCAAGAGGATGAATGATACGACGATGTCCATTACTTGGACGAGGATGCCTATGTAATAGAAATCTCATAATATACACTGGCCTGCAAAAATAAGTATCACACTTTTAAAATTGCAATAACTTTTTAAGTACACAAGATATATTTTCGAAGCAAAAAGGACTCGAAAAAGTCCTTTTTGCTTCGAAAATATATCTTGTGTACTTAAAAAGTTATTGCAATTTTAAAAGTGTGATACTTATTTTTGCAGGCCAGTATATTTAATCAAAATTCTCTTTGAATAATAATATGGTTTAATTTTGGCTTACGGCGTATAATATTCATCTTCGGTGTGGCAATAGAAGCATAATGAATTACCTAGGGGCGAGTTTAAAAGCATTGATTTAAAATTCTAATCTTACTATCTAAACGAAATTATTAAATCGTTTTACAATAACTTGTTTAAATTACACGATGGATGAATTATTATCAAAGTTTTAGACTATGTCCAATTAAGGCTTTTAGACAGATAAACCTTTTGGTACCTAATTGGTAACCTAGTAGTAGGTACCTATCATAAGCTTGGAGTTAACGAGTTATCACTAACTATGCACCGCAGTACCCCTGGGGCCCAAAACTGTGTTAGGTTTATAAACATATCCAAGTAATCACCTTATGTTTGACATGAAGGCTTGCTTAACCCGTAGTAAGAGTTTCTTTATATATTATACGTTAGCAAGTACTAGCTGGCGGTCCACCTGATGTTATGTGGTTACCGCCGCCTACATAGGGTGTAAACGAAATAACGTATTTCTTTCAAACGTCGTGATGTACGGCGGGATACTTTTGGATGCAATAAAAAAAATACAAGAAGTAAACATGACTGTGTGTAACGTGAGGCATTTTAGCGACTCTGAGTTAAATGTGCGCGCGGCGTGCGTTACCGTGCAATTCGCTTTCGTTCACACCCTATTTACAACCCCAGGAGGATTGCTGATGCGTTGCCTACCCTGGCAATAAATCAAAAAGTCTCGTGTACCTGTAATGTCATCAGCACCTATAACCCTTCAAACCGCAATGTTGCTTGGCGGTAGAACTAGATATGAGACCTATAAAATCAAAGGCAGCTAAACGCCTTAAAGTCGTTACATTAGTTAATTATGGCGCCATCTAGTTTAGTTAATTGGACAGGCTTTGGTGTATTCATTTTACTAACAAATGCAGCTAATTCCCTTAGAAATTAACTCCAACAAAAACCGATATTGTGGCATTCGCTACTTTGACAAAAATATCAGTTTTTGTAGCTTCCTGAATATTTGACAGACTTGGATTTAGCTACCTCTAATTTTATAGGCCTCATATAACCATACCTAGTTCTACAAATACATTCCTGGACAAACTCATTTACAAGCAACTCTACAACTACAAGTACTAAGACTTTATGTGAACATTGCTAAAAGCCATATGTTCGTCCAGATTAGCCCGATATATCTATATAAATAAAAATGAATCGCCAAATGTGTTGCTAAGCGCAAAACTTGAGAACGGATCGACCAATATGGCAATTTTTTTTAAATATATTCCTTAAGGCATAAGGATGATTCTTATGGAGAGAAAAAACAAAAATTGCGTGGAAAATAGTAAAAACAACACTTTTCTTTTTCCACTACAGGCCAATAACTTTTGACAGAACAAAGTCTGTCCGGGCAGCTAGTAAACAATAAAACTAAGCTGCGAAATAGGGAGGGGTAATAAAAATGCAATATGAAACATGCAATACGCGATTGTACATATATATTGTTTGTATGTGACAAAAAAGTCCGATTCGTTGTGCGTCGCTACAAGAATCTATGAAAAATCAATTAAAATTCAAACACAAAGCCTGGCTTGTTAACTTGTTTTGTTACTCGAAGCCACTTCGTTTCTTTTAATTGCTGAAAATACGCGATAACTGGAATACTTGGATTACAATCCTTTTATTGAAATAAATATTCAGGCCAGTGCACACGTATGTGTGTATTCCGAATTAGGAAATAGTGATAAAAATATACATTCCAATAACGGAGAGAGGTAAGATGGTAAGATTATAGCTGCGTAAGACATCGATATTCACAAACACATAAACACAGTATCCGAGCGATCCACACATTTCTTAGGAACGCCGTTGCCGCGCCCCCTGCCAAGCAAACACGCGAAATTAGTTTTCTTACAGTAGTGATGCGAAAATATGCCTTTGGGGAAGTTACGGCTTGTAACACCATCGAAAATACGTGAAATATTTCCGATAACGTCTCGCATCACACCTTGCTGCCTGGCCTTTGACGTATTAAAGTAATTGAATACTCTGCAAGCGTGTGTAAATATAAATAAAACCCGTTAACATAAACATTACGCTTGCTAATGGTTAATGACAATGCACGTTGCCGCAATTAATTTGTTAAATGCGCTAATAAACGCAATCTAGTGAATCATCATTATGAAAACGTGTCAAGAGGCCGCCAGTGGCACGCGCCTCTATACTACTAGATTTTTTATGCGGTCCCCCGTCACCCCCCCCCCCGTGGCAGTGGTGTGGAGAGAGCCTGCAGCTGCACTTACAACGCCTTGTTTATTTAATTCGCCCACGCATACAAAATGTTTACTATCGCTGCCCACTAGCCCACTACACGACTTAAAGCTATGTAATTGAATATCCTTACGACACAAATGATATTTGTACAAAACCTACCTTCGATTCCACCAGGATACGTACTAGTGGGTAATTGGATTTATCGGTTTCCTTGAACTTAGGATGTTTGTCTTAAACTTGAACGTCGTGATGGCTATTCTGCGGCGCGAATTGTTGCAGCTCAGTAAACTTCCCCACACATTAATATCGTAGTAGTAGATTGATATTTTGGCCCAATAACTAATATATAGTGGAAGTTTCGAATATTAGAAAAGCTATTTATATTTATCTATTAAAACCCGTACTTATATGTTTGTGTATTTAGTTTTAGTGTTAATAATTACTAGAGATATTAGTTTTGCTGACTACGGAATTAATAATTATGTTCTATAGTGTAACATAATATTTACACTGCCTATATTAACATGGTAAGCAATAACATATGTATACATGCGTTATTTGTTTTGAGTACAGGCCAGTACGATTCATTCTCGTGTCAACAATAAATCGAAGACACCTACATCTATAACTGTCAGGGTTAGGGACATTTATTCCTTTCATAAAAAATTAAGCCCAAGGGACAAGTTGAAGCCTTTTCAGACAACCTGCAGTACCTCAATTTATTCAAAAAGCTAAGACCAGGTTCGGAACATATCCAAAGTATTCGCTTGTGTATGCTCAAACAGAAAGCCATTGCGTTGGTTTTGTATGTGAATTTGTGAAGCTCGCCCGGTTTCCTACCTTTAGCACAAAAATTCGGAGAACATTATAATTCAACAGTCTTCAGTTTTATCTTCAAATTTATTTTGCTTTTAATACGTTATTTGCAATATTGTATGTCTTCTTCTTTTCTTTTCGTGTGGTTAGTGGCTAACCTGGTGTCAGAGTTTAAGCCACCCATGGACCTCTGACTTGGCTTCACAAGCCGTCGAGAAATATCTGTCAGGCATTCGAAACATCGTGAGGTTTTCTCGCGATGTTTTCCTTCACCGTTTTTAAGCAAGTGATAATTATACAATATGCACATGAATTCGAAAAGTCAGAGGTTGCCTTGGGTTCGAACTCGAGACCTATGACTTGGCAGTTCGACGGTCATACCACTAGGCTATCACTGTTGTAATATTGTAGGTGTTACCGTACCAATATTCAAATTTTGTGTATTATTGATGAGTAAAATTCCATTTGATTGTATTAAATTCACATCAATTGACGGAGGCTTATAAAAAGTACGAGTATTCTGTACGTATCACTGTCTGTAATTTATGGTTCAGGATGTTAGTGTCGAAAGCAGTTTTATTATCATTACAACCCTTTTCAGGCAGCCCACGGCGTTGCTTCGCAGAAAAATCTATAACATTTTTCATATCCTCCGCTCCTCATCTGAATATTATTCGATTGCTTTCCGCCTGTGAGGTATATTCTTTGAGCAAATTGTTTTTTCTCTTTCTCGGAAATATTGAATAGACCTTAACTTTCCAACAACAACTTTGATATTTTAAGACATTTAAAATCATTCGCTTCATCGCAACGGTACGTAGTTAAGTTTATTCCAAAACTTTTCCGATTTATTTAAAGTTATATCGTCCTGAATCGAATATTGCGATTCAGAGTTTATCGCGTACCTTCGTCGTGAAATTGTGAGAATACGGACCCTCGTAAATATGTCTTGTTTTCCATTTACCTTTGTATCAGCCAATCTACAGATAGAAACCCGCGTCACGCTGCGGGGACTTCATCTGAACGATCCTGTGGCATATCGGGAATGACCGCGATCATACACATACGACTGGCAATATTCCTTGGGGAAATCAAAACTCGATTTGTGATATTCATCTATATATGTTTTTTTTTGCAAAGACATCTATAACTGTATGAAGTTATCAAGAAAACAAAAAAATATCTATCTGAAGATTTTTATTCAGTCATAGGTAAATTAAAGTTCTAAAAGGGAATTCATGGCTTCCGTTTCAAGTTGTAAACTAATATATCTCGAAGGCTGTCCCAACTCTTAGCTAGCTCTTAGCACAGTTTGTCTTCTTGGCGAAGTTTGGTTAACCGGTAGTTTAGCTCAAAGACAATGACAAACTGTCGCGGCACACCTCATCAATCAATCCAATTAATAAATTTTACACTAGTCCATTAAAACTTCGCTGACTCGTTTTGGGACTTGCAAAGCGTTAAATGATGTGCGGTGTCGTTGAATAGAGACAGCGTAGCGGTAACCACATTCAATGAGCTAGCAAAATTAATACCTAGTTTATTTGTGTCCGAGCCACCAATTACTTCACCTAAAGATTTAATTACATCACAGTTCTTCCCCAATTATTATGTAAGATACGCGTATTTTTACGTATGTTCGCACGGACATCATAGCTTTATGTCATGTGCAAAATCGCAAAGCTATACCGTTCGTAGTTTATTGTTTCCGAGACCATTACGATACACACCGTTTAACGCAAAAAGCGAACCGCTGAAACGATTGAAAGCTTCGCAAAAATCCCGTACCTACTAATAATTGAAACTGGAATCGGAGTAATGAATGGTATGCATGTGTACCGGATTTTTTTAAAGAGAAATTGTTTGGTACCTACTACGGTACAACATATTTTTTATTCCTAGAAGTTGAAGTACCGTTGCGCTTGTATTACGTAGGGCAAGTTATTAAATCTCGCAACGTATTCCTAAATTGCTGTTGTTATTAAATCTAGCTAGGTTTAAATTAAATAACCCTAAAGAGATTTGTTAATTACTAATATGTTTACTTGGTTGATAAAATACGTAAAAACCCTGATTTATAACATTTTTTTTATTACATTTCGACCTCCTTAACAATTTGACATTTTGCACATTGGCTAGTTTACTTTTGAACCGACGAAATCATCACAAGAAATTGCGTATATTAAGAATAGTTTTTCTAAGCGTCGTCTTCAACATAAATCTCTATATAAATGGTATTTACAATACAATTTTCTTTTAAAAATTACCTAGCATATTTATCGCACCAAAGGATAGATTTTTAAATTTAGCACCGGTTTTCAATCGGTTTCACTGAAAGAGAACAATCCCCATTTATCTTCTGAAGTAGTTCGGGTAGATCAGATAAGACGATTGCAGGAGGGACGTTGGATTTTTACGGATTCGAGGCGCGAAGTCACAGACCCCGTTGTTCTAGTCCGTGATCGGACGAGGCGGACGGCGGACGCGGTCCAAAGACGATGACCATTTACGACCGATAATAATAACATCTCAATCCAAAATCTATGAATTGATATATAGGTAGGTTTTTGACATTACCTCTATTGAATACATATATATAACATCACGCCTGTATTCCCCGAAGGGTTACGCAGAGGTGTATAGTAACACCCACATTTCGCCGTTATGTTTAAGTCCCATGTAATAGGAAGCGAGTCTATTGCCATTGAATTTCTGACAAAAACCTACATCAATCCAAAGATTTTTTATTGAGATCGGTATCGACCTTTAGTTGGAATGCTTACAAGCTTGAGCTTGTTAGCATTCCAGCTAAACGCTATTGCGCCTTACCTTTCCTTTACCGTAAAAAGAGAATTAGAGAAAAACTAGTCAAAGGAATATTTTTGTTGTTACTCGTAGCATACACAATTCTGTACGGATCAAAACGCTATTAACCCTCACTTGGTCAGTGAGTGGATCTAACCCGCAGAGCGTTCTCGCCCCGTATAGCTAAATGCCATAAACGAAATGGGTTTAATAAGGCATACGTTGTAACAGGTTGGTAGTCCACTGCTACCAATTTTCCTATTAGACCTTTTCCTTTAGTGCATATTCGCGGCTATATAAGCGAACTTTATGCCCTTGAAGGGATTTCAAAGGTCGTATATGACCGAAAATTGGAGAGCAACCGATACATACTGTCGTGTCTACTTTGTTTCTATAATCCAGCACTCGACCTTCCGGCAGCCCTGCCGGCGTAAAGGCACGTCCCGCCACTCTGTGCACCTCTTGATAAAGAATTTCATTATCAGCACACCGCTGTATGAATGTGTCCTGTAGATAAGCTCCTCGGACAACGGTTGTCGGTCTATTTTTAATGAACAAGCTCGCTTCATGGAATATTTAAATCGTTGTCTTAGGATCGTTGAAATAATAAATTTTAACCTACAAACCACCACTTTAATTAGGAAAGTGGGTTTACTAGATTTAGTGAACCAGTGCCGGCTGGGACACGAAGCTACCTATATTTTATCTTCTGAACTAAAAACAACCGTGTCCTCGATGAATCACAATTGATTTATTATTGGGGCTATGACGATAAAAAAGTTACAACTTATTTGTTGCTGACTTCACTGCGCTTCGCGTGAACTTCCGAGAATATGCAAATGTATTTACAGCTTAGCTTGACTAAATACAGTTTGATACATATCCTTTTTGGGCACTAAAACTTTGGAATTGTTATTGTGAAACTCCTAACAACTATTATCCAGTAATATTTAAACGATACGTGTACAAAGCCACCAGTTGTAAACGCTCGTTTTTGCTCGGCTATAACACGCTGAAACTGTGTTTCATAAATATCTATATACGGACAACTTCTCATTTGTAATGATTATTGTTACCAGTACAATTCGTGTTCCGTCGGCATGCCATTAAGTGGTTATTGCTTATTGGCTTAAGTTATGTTTAGATGGGAACCGCTTGACGCGCGTGTTAGTACGTCGCTTTCATCGCATTGACACGGGCTTCGGGCTGTTTCTCATTACACAGAATATCTGGAATGGAGTTGAACACTTTCATAAATACTTACTAGTATACACTACTCAAAAACTTTACGTGTACAAGACGCGTTTAGCGAGGTTTATGTGTATGTGCCCTTGGGGCGCGCGGAATGAATACGTCCGCTGATGCTACCGTAGGTAACAGGATATAGTTTGTAGGAAGCTCGTTACGCCGCTGTACCGCTGCGTTTGATTGCTGTGCAAGGGGAATACTAATGTTGAAACCTATGCGATTGATCAAACGTAGTCAGTTGTTGCCAATTGAAAAGCGAGCCTTATACCCAGTCTATTATATTAAGATTTTGAAACTGGTTATTTTTGTTTTGTATTGTGTGCTCCAATGAAGATAATGTAATAATCTTCTACCAAGCTGAAAGTCAATTATTTATAATTATTTGAGAAATACCCAATATTCTTAAATATTATACAGGATGAACTCGAATTCGACGTATTCCTTTTAAGGCGTGATCGTGTGTCCTATATGCAACAAATTAGCATCCCATGTAACCTAGCCGAAGGTCAGAAGATTTCTAAAAAAAAAAAACAATTTTTATATTTTTTTGTAAAATACTTAGAATTCGTTATTAAATGTTATTTAACTTTGGAGTATCAAATTGAATGGCTTTGATTTCAGCGTTAGACTATTCGCTGAGTATAATCGATACAATAATTTACATGTTTATTTGGGAACCAAAGAAAAACATGGAAGTTCCCACGGATGTTGTAAATCAACATGGGGAAGCATAATAATGTGTTTCTCACAAGAGATCGGTACAAACCTACATTATTTATGCTGGCAGAGCTTCCGTATCATAACAATGTTAAGTAAATTAGCCCTTATTTGATTGAAGATCATGTTCCCACACTGTGTACATCGTAACTTTAATTTCAATTTGCAAGGTATATTGCTACCTTCAAGAAGCTTCCTTACTCTAACACAAACAACTCTAAAACTCAATTTCACAAATTTCACATAAAAAGTAAACAGTAAAAAGTATATTGATTTTATCGACTTGGGGTTATATAATTATAACTGGGTGATGCCGGTTTCGTTTTATGCGACCGTTGACGGAAGTTCGCTAACAAAATTGTCCCGCCAAACTTTGCGATAGACCGCCCCTCGCGTGTTTGTCAAAAAGTCGATCTCGACATCGTTAGACCGCTCTTAGCGTCCCTGATTAGATTTTTTAGCAGTCTAATTTAACTCAGTTTTACAAGGAAGTGGAAGCGGTATGGTGTTTCATGGTCATTCTCTAAACGGTAGTAAGGGACTACGACCCGTGCACACCACCGTCACGCTTAAATGTTACGACTTTTCGCCAAAGTTACCAAACATTCTAATTAAAAATTCTATTCAATATTCATCGTTATGTTCTTTTAAACTACAGCACAAATGGTATCTAATAATAATAAACAGTTGTTGAAAACGAAATGTTGCGGTAGAATACTTTGTCGTTTTTGTTAGTACCAGAAAGCTCTATCATTTTGTGACTAAATAAATTTATATAAATATTTATGAGGTGGATAACTAAATCAAATTCAAATAATGTTTTATAATACATACAAATGGGCTGCCCTACAAATTTACAAAGTTCCTCTTAGAACTAAACAAATTAATTCAAGTTATGAAGTCGGACAATATTTGTAGTTACGTAAAATGATTTGATTTGTAATTTTGCATTAGTTGGGTGTCCTGGAGGCTTTGTCACCAATTCGTTACAGATGAAGTCGGGCTAAGCGGAGGCAGGTCGGTCGGAACCTCCATTGTTTTCCATGTCGCTAACGGCTTAATGTCAATGAAGATAAGGGCTAGATTACTGTAACTGGGATCAAAAGCGTCCGTATGTTTGCTAATAAAGCCGCCGGACATTTTGCCCAGAGGGGTCCTAATTTATCATTGTTAGAGTGCGCCTCAAACGAAAGCAATTTCCGTCTAGAATTCGTATTTTTTTTAGATACGATTTCTCCCGAGAACTCAGCTTAAAGTTCATTTGATGTCGTCCAATTAGGATTCTATTACAAAGGCTTTTACAAAGAACAAGATCAAATTCATTCATACAAATATATCTTGATGCATATCTAATCCGATTTACTTTTTCAATTGGTATCTTTTTCTGATATTCAAACATTATTAGGTAGATTATTGGGTAGCGCTTAATTCTATGGAATTAAAAGAGTTATAAGTTGACCTATAGAACTTTAGTCAACGAACACAATAGCACTAACAGTAATAAATATTTGTTACAAATCTACACAAAGGAGATAGCAAGCTTGTCCGTCAAAACGGAAATGAACGAAGCGAGGAGCTGAAAAATACACCGATACCATCTCGGGGCTAGGAAACGTGGAAATTAAAGGATTCTATTGTTTGGCTCTGTACATTTATATAATGCAGTTATTCCTTCTTATGTTTGTTCCTACTTTGGTAGATAGATAGGTACTTATTTGTTTTCATAAACAAGACAAACTAATGTGGTTGCAGGAGGCCTTAGTCCAGCGTGCAAGATTGTTGCCGCACTTTTTACAATCGCTTTTATATATGACTAGTGGCGGTGTGTGTGGGGGGGGGGGGTCGTAGGGGTCATCACCCCCTACAAAATCGTAGACGTCAAATTGACAAACAAAATCGTAGACGTCAAATTGACCAACCTACTAAAAATAGATAATTAAAAAAAAAGGTTTGTGCATTAAATTCTAATGTGCTGAACTTATTTTACTGTTAATATGACTCCCCCCCCCCCAAGGTCTTTGGCTGCGACCGCGCCTGTATATGACTATGAATACCACAAGACACTAAGTTTTATTACGACGCTATAAAGAGCATCTGTAAACCTGTCTAATATTTACTTAAAAATAAATTTGAAAATAGTATTACGTCCGAGACTATCGAGTTTATAAACACATTCAATGCGAGTAGGTACACAAAATCATAGAGCTGTGCATAATTCACGTTGACGTACAGTTTCTCGCAAAGATTTTTGCTTTTTACTTTACTATCGGAGTGAGAGACCTCAGATGATAACCAGTGATTCGTGAACAAGTTCTTGTTCGCTGTTTGCCATTTCTTTTGCCATTACACAGAATTATTTGGGCGTAATAATGGTAAATTTTTGGACGAATTGCTTTCACGGTAACAATAAAATCCAATAAAAATACATTCTGATTGACTACTTATCGATGTCGAAAAATATATTTTATAAAATGATTCAATAGTTTTGTATTCAGAGCGCTCCCTCCCTGTACGTAATGTCAGTTTCGCACTGAAAGCTTTCTTCTGTTCTCGTGCAATACATCATTTTATTTTATAGCCAAACAAGCGAAGAACTGTATTTCCACCTACACATATAGCCTTCTCAATTATTGTCGTAAAGTTCATATTTTTCTCAGTATGTAGCTTATTCTAAACGGCGGTTTCTTTTTCCAGTGACTAAATTCATCCGCATCGGCATCGCTGACAAGAATGACAACCCGCCGTACTTTGACAAGGAGCTCTACGAGGCGGAGGTCGACGAGAATGAAGACATTCAACACACTGTACTCACCGTCACCGCCAAAGATCACGATGAATGTAAGTACATAGTTTTAGTAACATGTTTGTAAGCTTTTGAATTTTGTTACTATATTATAAATCAAATATTTTTTATAAAAATCGTGCCAAGATCTTTTGCGAAAACAAAATAACAAGTGGCGTGTTTATAGAAAATATATACGACCCTAATACGAGGCAACACTACACGAGGAAAGAACATCTAAAACAAAACAAAAAGTCCCGCACATGGCCGCTATATTTTATGCCATCGGATCAAGTTCCGCTTAACTTTGTACAAAGAAAATCACTCGCTGTGTCCCAGAGATATTCCCCCCTACACAAGGATTGTAATCGAATGGTATTAGCTCCGAGAAGAATAATATATAACGCAGTAAAGAAGATATTACGTACGAACGTCTTGATAACGTACCTCACCTAAGCGCTGTGTACATAGATTAAGGGTATCAATCTTGTGCCATTTATTGAAATTGAATCGAGACGTTGATTGTCCCGTAACTACCTAATACCAGGTTCTCATCAATATAACAAAACCGTGCGGGCTTGCTACGTTTCCTGAGATATTACATTCCGCGAGAATAATGACGTGAACGTGCATCGATAAATTTACAATAAAACTGACACTTCAATCACGCCGCTTTATTTAACTTTCAAAATTTTATAAAACTGCGTAATGGATTTAATAAATGAATTTCATCGACGAGCTTTATTATAGAATTGGTGATGAATTTTACGCGGCTTAATCTAAAGGGTTTTGTAATAGGCATGTTTATAAAGCCTCCCATAAGTAATTGCAAGTGGCCGGCCATCGTCAACAAATCTTTAACATAATTGAAATCGGAGTCAATCTTTTTGAATGAATTTCGCTAAAAGCCATTGACAAAGCATTTTGTACTTAGTATGTATTTTTCTTAAGCTATTGTTCACACGCTTTGTTCCGTTGACGCTTTGTCCGTTTTCTTTTAAGTCGATCTAAGAAATTGTTGACGTAGTTATTATTGTTATTAAAAAGTAACCATTGTTATAATTTCCGGTATTAAATTACCTACGGAATAACTGTATTCATTACAAAAAGGAGGAATAACACCTTTTAAGGTTCACTTACGCTTAAAATAGTCATTTTATGTCCAAAGAGATTAACCGAGGAAATAAAAATCGGCTACATACACCTATAACATACAACATACAAATCTGTGTACCTATTTTATATCTTATGACGACATTTTCAAGATATTAAAGACATAAATTTTACATTGGGATAAGCCGCGTAAGCATTTTCTTTTGTAAATAAAGCCGAGAAGGACATTCGTTTGGAAATATGAAATCTGCGTGTATTCAGGAAGCTTTACTTTTTAATTATAACTTATTTATGAGTACACAGAACACGCCAGTGTACACAATTGATAAATCCGATTACATATGTTATTAAAAAGGTAAAATTAATTGAAAGGTAAGTAACGCGTAGATACATTTTCAACTCATGAAATAAAATGTAAAACAATAATTAAGATAATATGTGGTCTGAATAGCATGCACCTTTTATAAAGTTGAAAGCATTGAAATAACTATTATGTCAGTGAGCCGAGATCCAATCCCCTATATTTTTTTCTATTAACCCGTTTGTGCTCATTCATTTTCCTTGTAAAACTATTTGAAGGGAATATAATGAGAAAATATGATACTCATAGCGCAGCGTACATAATATCGCTTATTCAGGCGATAGCAGAATAGCTGCCGTTATTATTTTGTAGTGCCAAGTAGATTCAACGTTATGTATATTGCTGGCATCGACAGTGTCAGCAGGCGGCGCGGACGACGGTAGAGCCAGTTCCGAACACCAAACACGAAAGTTTCACACGAGAAGCGGGAAGTGTGCCTACGTACGACGTCATAGCCTAACAACTGTAGCGCTTACGTTTGATCGATGAGTTCGTACAGTTGCTACGATACATTATATCGGAGAGATTCGCCTTCGCTCAGCGCTGCTACATGTCGCCGTGTCGCCCCTCCATTCCAGACCTTATTAAACTCACAACCTTTCCAGTACCTTTTCATAATGACATTACTGTACCAAATTCTCTTAGACTTGATAATATAATTAACTTAAGGTTGGTAACGCTTTATATTACCGGCAATCTGGTCATGATGAAAATATTCTCGGCAAGTAGAGGTAGTTCCCGGAACCAGCAATTTTATATCACCCGGTGGACCATTTTCGGAGGTGGGTACGAATTGAAAGTATAATAAAATTTTCTCTTACTACATCGTAAATCTTTTGGGGTCGCTGATGTCCAACAGTTTGTTTTCACCAAGTGCTACTCAATAATGAAATTGAATTTATTTTTTGTCCCACCGAGGTATACAAAGAAAACCATTTTAGAAACTATTTTATTTCTTCGGGCAGCTTATAAATAAAAATGAATTTCTATCTGCAGTCGCGTAGCTATCCGTCTTTGATGATATACAGTTAATTAAAAGACAAATAACAAAAGTGTAATTGAAACTTTTTAAATCTAAAACTACTTTGCCCTCCTTTTCTTTAATAAAATTATTCTGGAGCAGTTATTCGAATTACTTCAGTTGGTAGGTATAATTGATGATAGAGCAAGATCTCGTTTTGTAGGAGTTATAAATTCTTTTCGTCGTAGAAAACTTACGGCGACGTAGGTCCTACAAATTTTTAAGAGCACTCTTACATTCAGTCGAAAAGTGTTTTCAATCTTTTATTATTTTCGTTCTCCTTTTTTTGGGGTTTGTTTCTCTTCTTATCGATCATACTCTGAATAATTTGCTTTGCACATCTGTTATTCTAAATACGTTAATAAACCGAAGGATAATCAGATCTAAAAAAAACTATAACTATAAATACTTATTAGTTATCATTACATTGATATAGGCAATACAGGGCTATTGAATAGATGAACTAAACGGGATTATATGAAGGTTCCTAAATTATTTTCATCTACGGAGAAATGTAACAAAGAACGTAGGTACTTTGAGACCAACGTCTGAATCCATATAAGATTTTCACAAATAAAAGAAAAAATCTTATTGTTATTTTCTTTCTGAAATTAACTTTAGCGAAAAGGCAGATAAACGTATGTGTACAAACAAAAGTGTAACTAAGCGTGTCTTTGGCACACAAACTCGCGAGTATTGTCTTGTGTGTGTTAAAACATTTGCAACTGTGGTGTAACTGCCACAACTTGAGTTATTACTGGGAATAAGTGACACCCGCTAAGCTCTCAATGCCATTGGAATACAAACAAAGTTACTATTGCACATTGTGTACGTACAATATGAGTCTTGTATCAACTACACAAGATAGGTAACTATTTAGAAATGGAATCGTCTTGCGAACCAAGCGGTTCTGTATTGTATCGTGTCGTAAACATCGCAATCGTTCTGTCGTAAAGGCAAAGAGAAAATGTAACATGACATCCCATCTCACTGGCTTACTTGCTACTGTTGTTTAAAAAACATAGAGCTACACTCTATTTCTCAAATACCAAAATTTTCGAATTCCATTTTCTAAAATCGAACAAGTTCGTAGTGTCAAAGTTTAAGAAGTAATGACCTCGGTCGCACTTGGTTAGAATTTCAATGTTCGTAGAGATCGATGTGGAGTGTTTCATTAAGAAGGATTATCAATTACCTACGTATTTTTACAAAAAAGGAGGAGATTATCAATTCACAGCGTATTTTTTTATGTATGTACACCGATTTCTCCGAGATTCTAGGACCAATTTGCGTAATTCTTTTTTAATTGGTGTGCTATACTCTCGATTTGTTTCCGTTTAAATTTCATTGACTTTGATTGAGTAGTTTTTTATAGAATATTATTAGTAGTTTGAAAATGAATTGCTTATATAGACGACATTCTAGTTGTAAATAGTATCTAGTAGTGGTTCACGAATTTGTACACTATTGTAATTGTAGTTTGTTTCGTTAAAAATTATTAAATAAAAAATTTAAAAAAAGTAAAAACCGACATAAAAAAACTGAAAGGAGTAAAACAATTACTCTACTATAAAATTAACAGTTTCAGAAGTCAGTTATCCACGTCAGCTAATCCATGCTGAACCAAATTGAAGGCACCGACTTCTGAAACTGTTAATTTTATAATTATTTTATTCCTATCAGTTTTATTCTGCAGTCGGTTTTTACTTTTAATCTATTGGGCTCGCTTTTTGTACGTCGCCGTTGCGTCGCGTCGCGGGGCGTAGCATCGCCACGGGCGCTTACTGCTGCATTCTTACGTATTAAAATCTCCGTCTCTAACAGATGTCGCCGAGACGTACCGATTCAATCTCGCTTTTAAACTGCCTCCGTTTCTCTTCCTCGAGAAAATTAAGCTCGAGCGACAAACATACGTACAACCAGTACCTATTCTAACCGCAGTTTTCGTGAGAAATTAGAATTTTATCTGGCATTGTAACTGGACCAGTGTAATCGTTCTGCGGTGTTTCAGGCTTGAATTATGGTCTCATTTTAAATAGTGACTCTGTTTGCACCAGGGAACTGTAAATATTTTTAAAGATTCCGCGCCAGGTTTATTGCGTGTGTACGTGCTATAACAACTTGGTCGCTCCAGTAGGTAATAGCAAATGTGTAAAAACATTTTTGTTTGTGTGTGCCGTTTGTTTGCCGCCTTTAATATAGCAGCAACTCGTAGCTTGAAATAGCTAGCGCTGGAGTCGTTTCTTTATTTTTTTTTCTTTTTTAATAAAGCATACCTAATAATAGTTGCTAATGTACCTAGACTTAGATTAATTTAGGTGGCAGTCAACCCTATAGAGTAACTTTGTCTTTCTCTCATTAATCAAGCGAACAATTTCAAGTGAACCTTATCTGAGAAAGTTTTTCAAACAGTAACTTATTCTCGTTAGGTTAGTTAAGCAAACATGGTTCACATTTCTCACATTGTTTAAACGTAAAAGCTATTTCAGAATAGAATTATATACATTTCATGTGACATGTAGAGTTAAAGGAAATTTTCGACGAAAAGTTGAATGAACTGCCTCGCTGGTCTAATGGTTGCTAGCGCGACTGCTGATCGTGAGGACCTGGGTTCGATTCGTAGGTCGGGCAAAGTGTTATTGGCTTTTTCCTCAGTAGCAGCCCGGAGTTTGAATTTGTGCCCGGTTGATGGCAATAGGTTCACCCCCTATTACATGGGACTTAAACATAACTGCGAAATGAGGGTGTTGGGTGAATCTTCGAAATTTTTTAACATTATTTTAACAAATCATTCTTCTCCCGGGTTGTTAACGTTATAGTATTGTCAGATTGTTTTTATTCTTGTCTTATTGCTTGACGGCAGCGGTATAGTTTGAGTTTTCATTATCATAATTATAGTATTAAACATCTACATTCTTAACTTTGGGATGATGCTAATGACGTTCTCAATTTTTGTTAATATTTTTCGAAGAATGCCCTTGTTACTATACACCCCTGTCTAACCCTTCGGGGAATACAGGCGTGATGTTCAGTTGAATTTCAAGAACAAAGCTTTTGACATCGGGCGTTCACAATAGAAAAATTACATGAACGATATTTTTTGTCCACGACAGGACTGAGCAACAGATGCCGTTAAATAATCAGTTAATATCTGTCTCACCGAGGATCAATTAGCCGCGCCATTAACCAGAAGGTCTGGGAATAAGTGCCGCTGTCTAGGACGAAACAGATCCCGCGACCGTTACACCGAGCCATTACGCTAAAGAATGAAGATTACGTTGGCTGTCCGATAGATTGCCCACATTTAGTATAAATCGGCTGATTCAGACGTGAAACATCCTGGCTTGTATTTTTCTTTTTAAAAAAAAAGATAAAGATAAAGAAACATTTATTTAGACACAACACAAAGAGACACAACAGATAAAAAGTATGATATAAAAAACGTCTTGGGTATGTGTCTCACGACTGGACCAAAAAGGTGTCCAGATCAGCTTCTTCTTCTTTTCGTGTGGTTAGTGACTAACCTGGTGTCAGAGTTTGTGCCACCCATGGGCCTCTGACTTGGCTTCACATGCGGTCGAGAAATATCTGTCAGGTATACCGGTTTCCTTACAATGTTAACCGTTTTTAAGCAGATAATTATACAATACGCACATGAATCTGAAAAATCAGAGGTGCGTGCCTTGGGTTTGAACTCGAGACGTATTACTTGGTAGTCCTATGGTTACCGCTGGGCTATCACTGCTGTTTCTGGATTGTATTGATCTATTCATTCAGTTCTGCAGCCGGCAGTGTGTTTGAGCTCCCGATATGCATTTTTGATTTGGGACAGTGACGCATCGCCCGGTCACCTTCCTACACACACATAGTCACAAACAAATACAACTAGAGCCGTGCAAAAACTAAACCTATCACAATTCAACCTGATGAGTTTTTAATTAACTACAAAAGACGAACGTGGGTGAATAAAGAACGAAAGATTATTAATTCGCTACGCTGCCGTCGGAAAAATTTATCGTTAAAACTTTGACCGAGCTGCTTTTGGCAAGTAAATGCCAATTCCGACTTGACCTTTAAGATATTTTTATATAAATTAGTACTAAAATCTTTTGTCGTTGCCGCGTTAATGATTAATTAGAGTATTATTATCGTTGTCTTGCGCCTTGTGAGATAAGCGAATGTTCAATCATAATGAATGTTTGCAGCATAACAATGCGCCAGTAACTTATACCTACTTGACTGATGACGCTAGTTATCGCTCTTCTCAGAACATTACACACAGGTTTAATGAACATTGAACATACGGATTTCCTTGTTCATCCATTAACCTTCTGATTGTTTTAATTAATGAAATGCACTATTTGATTCCATTAAGAAGCTTAACTTTAATAATAATAAACAATAACATAACATCACGGCTATATTCCCTTAGGGTTGAGCAGGAGTGAATTGTAACACCCAAATTTCGCCGTTATGTTTAAGTCCCATGTAATAGGGGGCGAGCCTATTGCCGTAACTGAGGAATTCCACATGGAAATACACAATAACACTTTGTCCGACCAGGGGATCGAACCCAAGACCTCACGATCAGCAGTCGCGCTTGCCACCACTAGATCAACGAAGCAGTCAATAATAAACAATAATCATTGATAATAAACAATATACATATTCCGTCTAAAATAATTCTAGACATCATTTAACTAATTTTTAATCTCCAGTTCATCAAAAAGTTACAGCAACTATCGTAAAAGGATTATCGTTTTACTGCGTGGACTTTAACTACGCGGAATTTAGTTACCGCATAAAATTTTCTCCCAACTCTAGCAAGGTTTACAGTACGAATATTCATGTTTTATTTTTATTGCTGGAATCCATTCGACAGCCACAGAAACCAAAGACGAACCATCGAAAAAGAACATATTCAAGGACGAATTACATTTCATTTCTTAGATAGACGCCAGAAATAAAGCAATCACGGCAAGGCGGTGGGAGAGCACAATGACTAATTAGACGTCATTCCCAAACTCATATTACCGCACACGTTATTATTCGCGAACACTACAGACGGTAATGAGAAGCTCGTCTGAGCTCTCAGGTCCACCGTGTAGAAGTATTTATTAATATAAACGTCAAGAAATACGCTGTGTGCCTCGCGGTGAGGCTGCACGCGAGCGCCTTGTCACAGGTAATGAGTTATGAGACATACGGATACTAGCAGAGCTTCTAACTCCGAGGATTAAAGTAAACAGAGTACATAATTATACGAACAGAATTACTCTGCGGCACGTTATCATTTACTTCGTCTGCGGTCGTGATTCTAGTAAATAAATTATGATGTCGACTAAATGAAAATCTAGGCCCCCAAACCTCTATGTTATAAATAACGATGCGATCGTTAATTCGTCGTTTATTATCACATTGCGTACTCTGGGGTCCATCTATAAATTACCTATTTTATGAGCTAAGCTAACCTCAATTACGTCAAACTAAAATGAAATTATGGATTTGTAGTATTACCTAAATCTCATGTTTTATTTATGAAGCCACTATAGGTCTATGTATTGATTAAATTCTGATATGAGTAGTTAATAATGAGTACAAACATGTATTTTGTACAGTGACCTCTATGCGATGCATCCTGTCACATAGTGACATCATCAGATGGGTCGACGGAAAACTTTAACAATAATTAATAATAAAACTTTTTAACAAAAATAAAACCGACTTCAAATTGTCTATCTCCGAGGTTCTTCATCAGATCTTCACCAAATTTAAATGGGACCACTTCGAAATAATACTCTTTCAAACAAAAAATAATCATTAAAATCGGTTCACAATTATTATTATTCACAATACAAAAAAAACATACAGTCGAATTGAGAACCTCCTCCATTTTTGGAAGTCGGTTAAAAATTACCAAAATCTCAAAGTTAAGAATGCAAACGTTTAAAATTCTAATTATTTTATTGAAAACCCAAACGATATCACTATCATCAAGCAATGCTTCAAGAATACCAGACAAGAAACCCAGAACAATAATGACTGTTGTTACGAAAACTCTTTGGAGTCAACTCCTACAATCTGCCAACCAAAGACAGCGAGGGAAAATGTCACAGACATAGGAGCAACGTTCTGTTCAGTTCTGTTCTTTTCCTCTAGTATTTTATATTTTGTCTGTATTTTGTTTCGCATATTTTATTAAGGATATAATTAAAGATTATCTATCACCGCCACCTTAAGGTGTTTCTTAACACTGTTTAAAAAAAATGGTTTTCAAATATTCACACATATAAGTAGTAGTAATTTTATGAAATAACGGATCGCGTGCTGCGTTTTGTTAAAAACACAAAAGCAGCAACAACTGTTGACAGGCAACTCAGTAGCTCAAACCTTGGTACTATTATTATTTTTTCACTAGAAATCGTAGTAATTACCAAGAATAGTGGCATGAAGAATAGCAAACTTTGAATATGAATTTATTTCTTTGTATTCGTTAAGAAGGTACGTATTATTTTTTTTTTTTTTTTTTTCTCTTTATTTATTATTATGGACTTTTATACAAAAGTACATGGCGGTCCCATCGTACCTTATAACAACTTATTATTAACTAAAACGTAATGTTACAAACTTCAATACATTATAGGCAGCTTCAGAATTAGGTGTCGACAATATATAATGAAACATACCCACATCATGCGTGTTTATGCATAGCTCCTTAAGTAAATCCTCTCTGGCAGATCGAAATCTAGCACACTCCGACAATAAGTGGATGACATCTTCCAAGGTTCCACATACATCACAATTAGGAGAATTTATTTTTTTCATTAGAAATCCGAAATTATTGAGCGGCATGTGTCCAGACCTCAATCTGTGGGCGACCACGACAAGTTTCCTGCTAAGCCTAGTGTGACAAAACCATGGTATATGAGGAGGCTCCGATACGATAGACTTATACCAAATCCCTTTAATCCTAGATCTTTCGTTGAAATATTCTTTCCAAAGTTCATAACATTTATTATTATATTTAGGCAATAATTCCATATAATTAGTTCCAATATTTAAGTCTTTTCCCCTAATACTTCCAAATTTTGCCAAACGGTCGGCCTCCTCATTACCTTTTATGCCTATATGCGAGGGAACCCATTGCAATCTCAGATCAATCCCGCTATTCGTTAAACTTTGAATCTTAGACAGTATTACATAAGCTATCGGTGCACCTCTGCAACCAGAGGCACATCGAGCTATATACTGTAGTGCACTTCTACTATCCACACAAATTAACGCTTTCCTATTGTCAATGTTTTGAAAATAAGTCAGCGCTTCTGAAATTGCAATGAGCTCCAAGGACATGACTGACACATAATGATTTATTTTGAAGCAACTACTTGCATTATTTTCGGGTTTCAATGGATCATAGTAAGCAGCACCACTGCCATTAACACTTTTAGACCCATCAGTATAAATTACATAATAATCATGATACTTTTCCCAAAGTTCCTTCAACGATTCTGCTTTTATTAAATTGAATTCATATACTTTTTTTGGCCTCTTAATTGAATCTAAATTAGTCCTTATTATATTTTGAATATCAATCCTAGTAACCCATGTGTGTAAAGAAAACATTTCCAGAATAGAAGATGATATTATATTTTCCTCCCTAATTTCTTCAAAAACAGTAACAAGTAATGGAAACCTTTTATTTGACCAATATCTGATGTGTCTAAAAGTATTAAGTTCTGACAGCAGCTTGGTTGTTATATTATCAGACAATGAACGCGACTTTAAACAATATTTTAAAGCTAACCATCTTCTTCTTAAATGCAGTGGAGGAACACAGAGCTCACATTCCATAACATGAATCGGAGTGCTTCTTATAAAGCCTCCTACTACTCTTAAAGCCTGATTTTGGATTTTAACCAACTTGTAAATATTTGAATTGGCACTATTGTCGTATAAGAAACAACCATAATCTAGCCTACTTCTAATTAAAGCAATATACAGCCTACGTAAATGAATTTGATGAACACCCCATGAAGAACTAGTAAGCATTTTAAGTAGATTAATGAGCTTTTGAACTCTTTCCACGACTTCATTAACATGTTTACCCCAGCGCAATCCCCTGTCTAACCAAACACCTAAATATTTGTAAGCATGTACCAAATCAAGTTCACAATTATTTACAAGAAGTTGAATTTGTTGTTGTCTAAATCCCCTGCTAAAAACGCAATATTTAGATTTATTAATAGATAACTCTAACCCTAATTCATCCAATAAGGTAATAAAAACTTTTAAAGCATTTTGAATTTTAACCTGACCCTCTAACACATTATTATAGGTAGTATATAAGACGAAGTCATCTGCGTACTGGCATATATACACGTCAACAATATCTCGACATAATTTAAAAGTTGCTATATTAAAAAGCAACGGTGACATAGGGTCACCTTGGGCCAAGCCCTTACCTGCATATCTTATCATATCTGTTCCTATTGCAGATTCATCAGCAACTCTAAGGTGACGCTCAGTAAGGAAATTCCACAAATACAGGCATATACTTTTACCAACACCTAAACTGTCTAGAATGGATAATAATTTATCCATTAATATATTATTGTATGCACTTTTAATATCTAGAAAACAAGCAAGGGTTGAAGAGTTTTTTGAAAAGCCTATTTGAACTTGGGTTACTACACGTGTTAAACAATCAAGACTTGATTGACCCCTCCTGAAACCCGTTGCATAAGGCGATAAAATTTGATTCCTCTCTACATACCACTCAAGTCTTTTAGTTAACATAGCATGAAAAATTTTACATGTACACGACATCAAGGATATAGGTCTTGGTTTGTTATTTAGGTTTGAACTACCGCCCGATTTTGGAATGGGAATAACTCTTATGTCCCGCCATTGGAATGGAACGGTACCCGAACTGAGTATAATGTTATAAATTTCGAGTAAATATAATTTTCCAACTACTGGAAGATATGAAATCATAGAATATGTAATTTTGTCTTCGCCTGGAGCCGTATCTTTTTTCTTTAAGCAGTGATTCATTTCCTGCAACGTAAATTTGGATTCTAACAATATATTTCTAGACGTAAAAAGTGGCATAGGTGGAACAACATAATCAGGTGCAAGATCGCATAACATTTCTCTCATTAACTCTTGGGGAAACTGAGTCCTGGATCGTTTGTAACCCTTCGCCCATCGCAAGCGCTGCCACATATCGGAAGCTGAAACCCTATTATCTACACTATCACAAAAATTCTTAAAATCATTTGACTTGGCTCTTTGGATAGCCCGCTTTGCCTCACGGGATTTTTCTTCAAGCAATGAGAGATTTGCAGGCGTTGAGTTTCTCCTAAAATTACTCAACGCTAATCTACGCTCAGCAACCAATTTAGAAATATCCGGACTCCAATATCCTTTCGGTTTAAAATTATTTTTAGGATTATTACATTTCTTATAAATGGGAATATTATCATCGGCTGCACTGTTTACTTGACGAATGAAGTAATCATACACAACCTGAACATTATTGTTCTCAACCGGTACGGAAAAGCAATCTAGAAGATATTCTTTATACCCATTCCAGTTAGCTAATTTGTAGTTACGTTTTTTATGTACGCGAAACTCCTCACTATATTTAACTTTAAATTTGACAAATAAGTGGTCGCTTCCCAAATTTTCATTCATAACAAACCAATCAAAGTTAATAGCTATATCCACAGATGCAAATGTGATATCAGGAGATGATCTCTGTAAAATATTATTTACTAATTTAATCCTAGTGGGCTGTCCGTTATTAAGAGAAGTGAAACCAAACTCTAACGCCGACTCAAAGATTTGTTTTCCTCTACTATCATTTTTGTAAGACCAGTTCGTATGATGAGCGTTAAAGTCCCCCGCTATCAAACAATTTTTAGGAAACACAGAAAATATATTATCCCAGTCTGATTGTGTCGTATGAACGGAACTAGGGCAATATACTAAAATTATATACCGAATGTAACTACAATTATTTACCCTAATACATAACAATTCGATGCCTGAATTATTCAAATTTACTTGAAACTCCTGAACAATTAATGAATTATGTGCTAAAATAGCAACCCCGCCATACGAATCTTCTCTATCATGTCTAAAAATATTGTATTGATTAAAATTGACATATTTTTCCTCTCCCAGCCAAGTTTCACTAATTAACGCTATGTGTACTTTTTCTTGTACTAATAAACATCTAACTTCCTCCAATTTAGGTTGTAAGCTCTGTGCATTCCACTGGATAATGTTTAAATTAATATCCTTATGTAAACAAGCCATCTTTAAATATAGAAATAATTTTACTAAAAACATCTCCCTTAATTAACTTCCAAATAAATTGTAAACATTCTTCAAAAAAGAACCTACATACTAATTTAACTTTGACATCAACACTACATTCAGATAAACAAATATCTTTTAATTTTTTAAATAAACTTTTAAAGTCTACTTTACCCTTTGTGGGCTCCTCTTTATTTTCAATTCTCCCCTGTTGTATTAACGATTCTTCTTTATAATCACATGTAACATTACGACTGTGATCTGTCTTCTCTTTCCTTTTAATGTGCTTATTAACAGCTTTACCTAAAATTGGAGATACAAGCGACTCCTCCATATTTTGCTCTCTTCTATCCACCTTACCTGCGGTCTGTCTACCTCTTTCCGGAATATGATTGTCTGTTTGAGACTGTGTAAGTACATCTCTGTACGATGCTTTTTCATTGCCAATATTATAACTTGCACTGTATGTAATTTCGTCTGTATATTGATGACCGATTTGAGGATTTTTTTCCTCTAAATATGTGGACAGGGCTTTTCTGTAAGTGCAGTTCTTCTCACACATAATCCTTCTTATTTCCTTTTCTTTTAAAAACAAGGGGCATGATTTATCTAATGCCATGTGTGAACGTTTACAATTTAAACATTTGAAGTCGATAGTATCGCAGTTGTTATGATTCTCTCCACATTTCGGGCACCTTATTATCTTTGTCGGACATGATTTTATTAAATGCCCAAACCGCCAGCAACCAGAGCACTGTGTCACCGGAAACATATATGGTTCCACCTTGAATCTACACCCATACATAGTTACGTAAGGGGGCAAAGTGGAACTTTTAAAACAAAAGCGTATTGTTTCGCTGTCGACCCATTCTCTTGAAATGCTAAGTCGTTTTAATCTTCTCAAAGTGACAATCTCATATTCACATTCTATACTTTGCTGAATTTCTTCCAATTGTATATCTAGATCAATTTGTTTAACAACTCCATAGGATAAACTAACTTCATCTGCAAACTGACATCTATATCCCAAATTAAGAAAGTTTTCACACTTAATCAGTTTCTCAGCGTTCTCCCTGTCTTCAAATTCTAAAACGGCTTTATATGCATTTTTATATTGAATTTTACTAACGTTAATAATATTTTCTGCCTTTAATAACTTCGCTAATCCGAATTGTTTAGGTAAAACAACTTCTTTCCCTGTAATACTCACAACATTCACCTGCGATTGTAAGTTCCTTTCACCGCTCACACTACTATCAGATTTTCTAGATAATCTTCTCGCTAGCTTTTTATTTCCCCTTCTAACAGTTATAAATCCATCTTTATCTTCTATAATTTCCTCACTATCTTCTCTGCCTCTTTTCTCGCGAACCCTTTGGATCTCCGTCATCAAACTAATACTTTTCCCTATTGTACATGGGATAACTTGTTGCTCACTTTCCTTTAATATTTCTTCCTGTATTATATCACTTCCAATCGACCCATCAATACTATCAGTTCCATCATCCATTATCAGTAAACATTAAGAATACGTGGGTAAATGAAGAAAATAAATACAATAAAGTTGTAATGCGTGCGCTCGCCTCAGCGTCTCGCACGGCACTGAAGGTACGTATTATAAATCACAGTATTATTTCGAGCGTCACATAAATCATAAGGTTACTTTAAATCTTGAGTTAACTCGATTCTCGGATCTGGTAGTATCTTTTCGAATAGACGTTATAAATCATCTGTCAGCGTGCACTATCGGGTGTGCGCGTTGCTCTAATTAATTCTGCAGCCGACGCATTAATAACCTGCTTTAATTGTGGACGTCTTTTACTTCGTTCATCTTTAACTTGCGCGATTACAACCAACAGAGAGCAGGGACCGCCGCCGCTAATGGATGATAAAACCAACGTCAACGCGGCTAACAACGGAATAAATTAAGGGAACCCTCTGAAATGCTTGATAAATTACAGCGTGTCTCTAACCGCGCGTATGTTTAAATAGTCGCTCGTTAAAAGCTCTACATAATTATACCGTTTTTGATATAGTTCGCATGCTGAAACTCTTAATTCCTATTCGCAGCTACCCAAATTTTAATAAATGAAGACCGCACTGTGTTCTGTATTACTTTAATGAGCATACAGCGCCTTACGAGAGCCGAATAAATAGTAATTTGTCGAGTGTCGACTCGGCTAATTGATGAGCTGTAATTGTTGAGCCAGATATCGTCAACTGGTAGTGTTTGCCAGATGACACGAGCGTCCGCCAGGACACATTTGGGTCAACCTTAGCTGGAGGGTCACTCGTCTGGAGTGTAGTCCTCCATTTGCGTCCACAGGGCCGCTCAACCCACAGCGTCACGTTGAGTGATTGTCTCGCTAATTCGCCGTGACGTAAACGATCAGAGTCCGACACACCGACGCCCCCTCTCCCCCGTTCACTCTGTTTGCCCTACATGCTTATTGCTCGAGAACGGTCAGCCGTCGTTTAGCAGTAATGGAAAATCACTATCTATCTACGCAAGTTCACAGATTATGGAAATCTGTAAACCTTACTTAACTTGTTAACAGAACTTAGTTGTGTAATATTTTAATATACAAATAATAGACACAACACCAGCATCTGGAACTGTTCATCTCTACGAACTTATTACATCAAAGAAACTACATTTACAGAGTTATAATTAGCCCTCACTTGTTAGTGACAAAGGAGATATTTAAATTATGAAAAAGGCGTCTTATATCAGAATAACCAACAAATCTACATAAATAAGGCTGTTATTTATATTTAAATTACGTATGAATATTTAAAAATTCCAAAGTTTCTCATCTCAGTCGCAAAGCGACATTTGCAAGTTAAGATGGGAAAGTGTTATATTTTTAGTAAAATTAATTGGTCTCTCCTAACAATATAGATTGTTCTTTAAGAACATAAAGCCCTTAAAATGTTTAAGAACGACTTAAGGGATATTTATGGTCGATTATTTTAAAAGGTACACCGTGTCCTGAATACAAAGTAGATTAAATCTAATAAGACAATGAAGGTAAATTGCGTTAAGTAAATCAAGGCAATTTCGTCGTACCGATATCATCAATATCAGCCAGAAACATGATCATAATCTTAGAGCGGTATTCCCCCGCGAGGTGTGTACACATTCCCGTGACACTTGACAAATTACATTATGATTTTGTTGCGGAGTCAGCTCGCACAGTCCCAACTTAATTTTCAAGTTACGCGTGTTGTTAGTAAACGAGGAACTTATTTTTTTCGTATCAACGCGAGTAAATGGTAGTTTGCCTACTTTGGGTAATGCAGTACTTCGTAGGAACAAGTTCTGCTAGTAACGAGAGCGAGTGACTCGCCGGCCGCTGCTGGCGCGCTCGGTTTGCGAGCTCTCGCTGTCAAGCTGTCTCAACTTACGTAGGTACTTTATTTCTTACGCCTCCTATATTTCCCACTGATTAAGTGTCGTACTACTCTCGAAACATTGTTAGTTTCCTGAACTCTAATTCTCAACCTTAACCTCCGATGTGTGTTTACGACTGCTACGCTGATGCGATAAATTAATTTTCACCGTTTGGAGCAATAAAAGAGTCGTTTCAATAAAATTAATGTTACTCACTACGCTATTAAAACATATTTGAAATGTCGTTTAGATTTATCATCGCTTGAAAATCGGTATAATATTCGTTTCCGAATAAGGCATAAAAGAGAAGTATTAAAATAAGTTAAAAGCAATTTCGTATGATCGAAACAAATTAAAGTGCTTTCGAAATTAAGCTGCTACAGAGCCATTGTGCGTACTTATCTACCCGTATATTTGTAGAGTATATAAAATGAACAATTAATTTACAACACAACACGAGCAAAGCATCGCGTTCCTTTTCTTTGAGGTCATCCGTTCCTTTTCTTTATTCAGGTCATCGGTGGTTGCCGACCACGAAGGTCCATCCAACTGATATGACGGTATAGTGGAATAGCAGCTGAATATATAAGATATCAATCGAGAACAATATACCCGTAGCTTTCCCGTAGCACGCTAGCAACAAGCTACGGAAAAGCTACGCTTTTTTACAGGCTACAAACCGCTACGAAGCGCTGTAGCAAATCGACCGCGTGTAACTCGGTTAACATTTTATATGAATAACAATGCCTATGCAAATAATAGTTTATATTTTAATATTTACGATGAGGAAATATTGATAAAAAAATTCATCGGAATTGCTTTAAATTTTTATGTTCCCTGTACCATAAAGTTCGACAGTTTCTAGAAAATATTTTTCAAACAACCAAATGAATGGTTAAATATTTAATGTAAAATCTTTTCAAGAATCATTTCATTATTAACGTTGGGCACATTCTTCTTCATCACTCATTGTGCACATGATATTTTTTTCAACGCGTTATCGACGCTGCGGTGTGTGTACTCACGCGTTACTCATTGAGGGCTAAGCTTAAACGCCTCTTTGACAATGTGTGCTGATAAAAATGTACATTGCGTAAATGGCTACTGGCACGGGCTTTTCACAATATAAAATAAAATGAAAAGAATTTTCAGCCGGTATACAAACTGGAGATAGGACAAGTTATGTTTTTGTAAAGTATCTGCGAGTTATAACGAGAGAATAATATATTATTAAATAACTTTATTTTGCGTAATCGGCTTACAAAGAATAGTCTTTCTTATTGTTTCGGAGTTCCCTCTGTTCGAGCGTACGGAAGCGTTGATGTGTGGGCGCTAAGCTAATTCATATGTGTTTTATTATAGCTAACATTTATATCTATAACATTACAATCAAACGGCCTCTGTTTGCTTGCAGAACAACTTTAATTAAATTAACAGATTGAATGTTTCTTTAAATAAGTAAACCTTTATTTATTCAACGATAAGACAGGTTTGTCTTCCCAAGAGTATTGTAGGAAGCGAGTAAAGAACTATTTTAGGTAGAAAGGCAGCAGGAACCACCGATTATAGGAATCCGTAACGGTTACGGGGGTAGACGACAGTGACTTCACACAAACCCAGCAAGTAACTAGCCGTATCTAGGCTGGAACGAGTACGATTAATGGGATGCGGTTAACTAACCAGCTCTGTTAAGTTAGTAGAACCGGTTAATAAAAATACTGGATTATTAACTAAACAAGCGATGCAATCAGATTTAATGAAATGAATAAATGATTGCACTCGTGATAGCTAGGTTCTGATATTAGCTCTTGGAAATCGTTGCTCACTCATACAATTATGAATAACTACGGAACGCTATTAAATGTTATCTGTTTTTATTAATTGCATCTATTCGCAAATTGTACGTAACATTTACTGAATTATTATTATTTTGGTGGTTTTATGCTAAAAGCGGGTAGCAAAATATTGTTTCTCCGCGGTTTCTAGCGATGGCCATTAATCTCTGCGCGAACCACAAAAATTGCGCGAAACACGAACGCTTTAAAATCACAAACGACCACAAAATACGCAGAAAAAGCCTCACGAAAATAATAATATGATACTCTAGTGTTTGTTTCCTCATTTTCCTGTTATTTCCACCCTTCTCTAAGAATTAAAAACGACACGACCTATTTATCATTCTGCTGCAATTTGTTACAATCAACTCAAGTAAACAAATTGCCAAGGTGCCTCTCAGTGATGGACTGGCAAACTACTTCACTATTTATGCAATTTTCGAACCGAAACTTTTGGGTAAAAAGAAATAAACGTTTTTTAAACACAACACTTTTGCAGTGGAATGGCCTATATACACAAGGTAGTAGCAAAAATACATGGATTTGAAGTGATACAATGATACAAATCAATCACACTAATATTATGAATGTGAAAGTTTGTGAAGATGGACAGATGTTTGTTACACATTCCCGCATAAACGGCTGAACTGATTTGGATGATATTTGGCACACTAATAGACAATATCCTGGGTTAACACATTTAATATAATACTTTTTATCAGAGTGCGTGAAGCAGGTTCCTTAAAATGCGAGTGAAACCACAGGCAATAGTATTATAACAGTATATATCATTTGCTGTCCAAATATTTCGGCATCAGTAAGGTTGACAGACGAGAGAGTGGTTTATATAAAATAAATACCCGAATTTGCAAAAAACATCAACAACCTCTGGAATAGCCACTGGACCCAAATTATGCTGAAGTCTGTATCTTGTGATCCGTAACAGATATTTTTTATATTTATATCGTAACTATTTATAAGACTATACATAATACAGGTCTTTCATCTCCCGCCTCTCCAAGAAAAATAGTGTAATCGAGCACATTCAATCATTTCTCTTATAATAACATCCTTCTGATTTTTAACCTCTAGAGAGAACGACTCCTATTAATCTGTAATCTGGATTATCTTGAACACAATTATGTTTGAGACAAATACGTCATTAGAGGCGTCTTATGCTTATTTCAGTTTTGGGGTAGAATAATCCTCTTAGCGTTGTATGCGTAAACGGGGAGTGCGCCCGTTCAATACCAGTCTTAAAGTACAATGGAAACTCGTATTGTTACTAAGTCATGATTTCTTATACTAGCATACTACTGAATAATAATAGCACCTGCGTTTCAATTCGCTTTATCATTCATGAATAAGATCCGATCGATATATAAGATTAACTTACAGCTTCTTTTTCCAATGTTATCCTTTCAAGTTGTGCTATTGTTAATCAATTCTAACGAAACCTAACCCTTAACGTGAAAATATTGTGATTAAGTCCCGAAATTAGATTTCATATATTCCACACATAAAATAAACATGTCTGGAAAACCTTTAAATATCTTCTGAATTAAACTTTGACATAATTTAAATACCCAAATGTTAAAGCTTATCTGGGTGGCCCTTACTCCAGGATACCGTGTTTAGTATGTATTTATTATCGAGATGTTGAAACCTCGGGACCATTATCTCGGTAATTAGACTCACGGAACAGTCGATTAATTCGGGGACCCAAGATTTAAGGACCTCCAGTTCGTCGAAAACTAATCGGATATTCCGGATTAAAAGCCATCGGTGACTTATTGGAATTCTTTGTTGAATGGAAATATACAAATGTACTTTCAACGTTCATTAGTTGGCAAATATGCGGAGTACGTTGCCGTTATGAAGGGCTTTATGTTCGTAAAAAGTTTATGACTGCGTTCGGGGGTAAGATATTTTTAGGAAGATGCTCGAGTATGGATGGCTGGTTGGTTTTTACATAAAATACAACTACATCTTAGGATCAGCGGGCGGCGGACAGCAGCAGTCTCTGGTCGAGCTTCATAGCGCGATAATTAGCCGCGTCAATATGCACTGTGCGCACTCTGCGCTCTTTCCGACCACTATTTGAATATTTCCCCGCGGGAAAAGTTTGTGGCATGCTCGTTAGAAACGCCGGATAGAGTTTTATTAATGTCCGAAATGATAACGACGTGTAGTGCGGTCGCGCGCACCCGCACCTGACACGATTACTGACGGTCAGCTGAATTAATAAGTCTGCCATAACGAACGTTATAATTATGTATTTCAAGTCCTATTTTAATTTTACAAAATATGTTGCTCTGCGCTCCCGGTTAAAAGTTTCCTAATTTTAACAGTAGATACTTGTTTAACAAAGTTTGGACAGTCGTTTGTAGTTATGTGCTAACCTGTTTTGTAAATCCTCTCTCCTAAAACATAAACATAACTTTCATAATTTATACGCTCATGTCTACACGAGTACAAAGCAAAAGAAATAAGAATATTTACGATACGAGGAATGTTAATGTAGAAATTATTAATACATGCGATTGTAATATGAGGGTCTGGAGGCAAAAACGGACACAAAAAGCACATTGTCGCGCGATTACGAGACCATGTCACTTCCATCTCTCGTTGGCCCGAAGATTTATGTCGTTGCAATAAAATCTCCTCGTTTGAATAAACATCTCCACGGTTTGGCTGTGACAAATTGCTGGCTGTGGCCGCCAACAGTCGAGACGAACATTAGCCGAAATAATTCTTTTTAACGGCGGCGAGTGGGCACGACTTGCCGCCTAATTATTCATGTGCGACCGGTCCGATACGCCTTGCCAACTTGCCGCCGCTGCCGCCGCCATGTTACGTCTTATTAATTAACTTATAGATTTATTACAAAGTCAATAAAATACACAGCAGAAAATAAAGATGTGAATATAGGTACTGAGATTCAGCAACGTTGCAAATGTTGGATTGGAACAGAATGAAACTTTTTCGTTTCGTTGAAATTTTAAAAAGACTCGACCGCCGAACTTTTTTATAATATTGACGTTAGAAGTTATTTCCCAGAAGTAAAGGGAGCGGTTTGCTATAAAAATATTTTCAGTAACATGATAAAACACTTGATTACTAATCGCTAAATGAAATTTCAGCAGTTGGATTTGCGTGAAATTTTATTATATCCGTGTAATATAATAAATCAATGGCTTTCAGCGTGACGCGCGGCGCCCTTTGTTTTCTACGCACATCTCATCGTTTTACATATTTTTTCTCCTACAAATCCTTAGTACCTTTCCTATTTTTCGTGATAATATAAATTTATTCCAAACTTCTATTTGTTAAGCTATTTTATGATCCTTGGTTCCATACTTCGATCAACAAATGTTAAATCCGATTCGGTAATTTCATTTAATCAATATAGTAGGTAAATAATAAGTTAAATAAATCACTTGAATGATTTCAAGAAGTTGAAACAAGAAATAGGTTGATGATTAGCCTTTTTCAAAGTTCATGAGTGCTAAATTTCCCGTTCCTTTAAAGGCGGGTAGGTCGTAGATTGTCGAACAAAAACTAATTAAACCGAACATCGGCATGTGTAGAGTCGAAGAGTAATGAATACTGGAGGCAGATAGAGCTTACCTCCGCCGTGCCACACTAAGTAAAAAAAACACCTTTAATTGAGGCTTACTAGGAAAACCTAATTGAAATCTTATCGCTAACTAGTCTACATTTTATTCATAGAATTACCTACTAATTTAAAACCTAATTCTTGAGTTAATAATATACTTCTATCTAGATAATGTCCTCACATAGCTGCGTGGTTTAATTAGTTTTGTTCAACTAGGAGAGTTCGTGACAGGTGATATGGATTAGCAAGCGATGCGACTCGATCGGGATGTGAGTAATTCTACCGGTGTCGGTAATTGAGTCGGCATTGTCAAATCGTTAATTTCCGCCGTCGGCCACGGGATCCCGACGGACTAATCATACAGCTCACCGTCCTGCTTGCGGATCCAGTTAAACGAAATGTGAAACTTTTACCTGTTATGCAGCGTACACATCTTGCAAACGAACGAGGCTCGATACCGGAATACGGATACCGAAAACCGAATTAAACCGGATTCGTTCTTTACAAAGTTTGGTCATATTCAAAAAATGACGAGAGTTCGTTGGCCTTCATTGGCTAGGTGTGTACGCTGCATAAGTTTATTTTATTACTTTCATCAACACATTTCGGAAACATCTATAGGTATATATATAAAAATGAATTGCTATTCGTTACTCTCGTTAAAACTCGAAAATGGCTCGACCGATTTGAATAATTATTTTTTTGTTTGGTTCGCCTCAACACAAAAAATAATAATTTGGTGGTACGAAGTTCACCGGGCAGCTAGTCTGAAATAAAAAAAAACTCAACTCATCATAACGTATGAAAATTTGACTCGAAACAAGAGATTACGGACAGTCGGCCATTCTGGCACTTCCTGCACCCCATTCGTTAACCTAGCTTAATTGTTCACTCGGCAGACTTTACGTAAACGGGCAGAAAACAATAAAACAGAGCTGCAACGTTTACCGCAGTGTTGTCACAAAAACCAGTCCAAGTACGTTAAGTAATGAATGATGTAAACTGCTATAAACTTCAACACCTGTTCCTGTGACCGTGCTGAGCAGACGCGCGCGGAATGCCGAGAAAATCGTGAGCCGGCGAAATGCTAGCGACGCAGTTACGGGACGTGATAACAGGCGAGATGGCATATTCGCTGACGCCGTGCCCTGCGCCACACGACCCACGCCACGTCACTTAATCATCTAGGTTCCGCGGACTCAGCTCACGATGTTCTATCACGTCTCAACCCCAATTAACTCTCAATGTTCCAAACTTGTTCACTCGTTATTTCCATGAATTTTAATAACGTCTCAGAAAATAAGCTTTATTTTTTTTGGCACGCCATACTTTTACCCAAATGGTTATTACTTACAACTGTACCGTACAGCAATATTTAGGTAAAGTGGAAAGATGCCAACTTTCAATAATAAGTACATTTTCACGAGTATCTAGGTCTGAATGCGTTTGAGCTGTTCTAAACCGAATGCTGAAAATCCCGAAAGCAGGAAGTTGTCTTCTTTTACGAGCGTTATTGCTTCTGCCTGCCGTCTTACGACAGCCATTCACGTACATTTTGTGGCAATAAATTTTCTGATATCAGTAATTTATTATAATTTTAGCTAGGAAATGGACATAGCTTAGTGCAGTTATTGTGTTGGTAAATATGTGGACTATGTGGAGAGCATAAATATTATGCTGTATTAACATAAGCTCGCGCTACTATTTCCATAACGAAGTACCGAACATGATTTATATAGAGCTGTTCACTCGACCTGCGTACGACAACGGATATTAAAACTAATCATAAAACTACGCAGTTATAGCGCAGTATAATATCATATCTTGGCGCGGTTATAGAATGATCCTTAGTATTAACATCGCTTTAGTAATTTGATGGTGTTTGGTTAATCTGGATGGATGTAAGCGCGCGTCGCTGTCGGGCGGCGACGAGGCGGCGACGGGACGCGCGCGGTCCTGTACGCAGCGCGCGTCGTACCCTGTCCGGGGCCACTCGGATATTATTCCGGAACGAGCGGACCACCCATGCATATTCATGTGCTCGATCCAGAGGCGCGTATTAATTTGCATCCCGATCCGACACCGGCCTCGTTACATTGTCCATTTTCGTTTCTTTGCCATAAACCCTAGTACGTCCGACAGTCTCGGCGGTGGCTCAATGGATCGTGAAATCGGAACGGTCATACCGTCCGCTTTGAGTAATTTGCAAAACTTTATTTAAAATTCATTGCCCACGAAACGGTTCTCGTTTATACACGAAATTATTATTATGAAAGCTTTTAAAGAGATTGAGTTCTTAAATAAAATTACGTTCTCATTGATTTGTGTGTCCTGGTTTGATTTAAAGCTGGGATAAGGCGGGGGACCAATAGGTTCCGTACGACACCAATCTGATCATAGGATATCGAGTATTTATTGCTACATTTAATAATAAATCAGATAAATTGTTTGTGCGCTTCGTTTTAAAACACTAACTTCAGTTCTTCGAGGGACATTGGTTTAAGTGTTCTATAAATCAGCAAACGTGATGTTTTATGAGTCAGAAGATCGTGCGCTTTCAGAATTAAAACTGATGCGGTAACGTTGAAAATAAGGAGATTATATACGTATTTCATTTAATTTGATATGAAAATGTTCTAAAGCAACGTAAGTTTTCTAGTTAGCAACTTATAAGTACGTTACTTGAAGCTCCAATGGTTTTCAGTCTTACTTAAAATTTCAGATCTAATATTTCCGATCATCAGCACATTACTATTCCACTGATAGACATGGGCCTCTTCTCATAATGAGAAGGGTTTAGACCTTAGTCTAGAATGCTGGCCTGGTGCGGGTTGGCGGATAAAATTTCAGTCCATTTTATACACCCGCAATTCGAATACAGCAGTATTAGGTCCCAATCCCAAAAAAACCTACCTTTCATAATAATGATGATCATGAATACATTAAATACAATTCTAACTGACTATATGAGTAGCGCTGGCTAGAAACATAGCGCTTCTCACATGAAAACCAGATCCCGAGGTTCGTAGCGGTGTTCGATAAGCCGAACACAGAAAATATAAAAAAAAAACATTTCTTTTCTGTAGAAATGAAATGACATATAGCGTATGAATACAAATGTGAACATTTGGAACTATAAAAGAGTTATGATTCAATATTTATTTTGTGTTCGTACACATCGTTCATACTTCAGTATTTAACTTCATGAAAAAACTGTAAATCCATTTTCCGATAAAACTGTAGGTATAGTTTACTTTACGTCATTAAAACATGATCATAATCAAAATAGATACCTCAATAAAGTACCGACGGGTCTGTTTTAAATTATGTATTTTACTGGACATCGTCATTACCGTAATTATGGTTTTAGATTTTAAACGCAGACATCTAACGCCGCTCTTTGTGTTCCTTTTAGGATTATGTTTCGGGAAAATCCGCACAAAATTCCGTGTATTTTCGCGTTATTTGTAAAATACCCAGTAGATTTATCCTCGTAGACCTGCGCGTCGGGTGGAGCACGTGGCGCAAATTGTCCAGTGCTACTGCTTATTGTTGTAACTGTAATACAGTCGGCGGCCATATTGTGCTGCACATTCATAACGCAGCCTGCATACAGGATTTTCTATGCAAAAATATTTTCAAAGCTCTTACCTATTTTGCCATTTACCGTTATGAACCGGCACAATCGTGAATTTTGCAGTACGACGGGAGTGTCCAATTAATCTCTTTTTATTATGTTCTGGTTCCAAATTATCATAGTAATGAGTTGCTTTAATACGAACGTAATCGTGGTCATAAACTAGTGTAATATTTTAGCAGATAGTGTTATGGTCGTTTGGCGACAGGACGCGTAAGGCTGCGCTAGCAAGGCCGCTATCACTGTCCCGCTCAGTAGATAAACCACGTCAACCGCGACCAATGTAATCAAGATCACGCCTCGCGACAATGACATCTGCGTGTAATGTTTATATTGTCGTATTGCTTTGTACATGTTTCATGTTCAATTGGCTTAAATTTTATTTTACAAAACATCATCATTTTCCTGCGGGTCCCAAGTTACTTAGGGTCGGCGCAATTATAATATTTTACAAGAAATTGCCGTAAACTGTTAAACAGTCTGTTCAATTTTGAAATAAGTTTCCATTTGTTTTTTAAACATACTAGCAATTAATAAAATGCTTGCTAAGTTGGATTGATGAAGCTACGGTTTACTAGAAAATCTCCTTACGCTGTACAGTATGTAATGCATACCAGATTAGTCGTTGCAAATGAACTCAAAGCAATAAACAACTGAACTTTTTTTTTTTTTCTCGTTGTGAAATCCTCATGGATGTCCCTCTCCCAGGGAAGGCGAGGGGGTCCGCCGGACTCTTACCGGCTAAAAACCAACGGTGTTCCTTCTCCTGACCGTACGGCCGGGGTCGCGGGATTCGCAAAAGCATGCACCGCAACCCCGGCAGGTCCCGGTCCGCCAACCCATGGCGGACCTCTCCTCTGTGGGGCCTTGCCCCACGTCCTCCTGAGAAGCGCACAAGGAACACGGCGCGCCGCCTTCTCGGGCCTGTTACTGGTCGGGCGGCGAGTCCCCAAACCCGCCGCCCGCAGGCCACACACTAGGGTGGCTGGAGGTCATCGCGTACACGCGCCCTCCGGCGCCCGGTGCGTCTGGCGCGGGAAGGGAGAAGAGCACACCGCTCCCTCTCCCTCTCCGCTTCCTCTTTGGTCGCCATCACCCCCTCACAAAAGGAGGCGATGGCTTCCCACGCAGTCTCGCTCCCGACCATGGACAGAACCACGGCCGGAAGCGAGAGGTCACCGCCGACCGCCGCGACTAATTCGCGGCGCTGCGACCCTCAAGCTGGACACGTCTACAAAGTGTGCAGCGCCGTGTCCTCGGGGCAGTCGCAGTGGTGACAACCGGGCGTCTGCTCCCGGCCTATGCGACACAGGTACTTCCCGAAACAACCATGTTCCGAGAGCACCTGCGTCAGCCGGAAGCTGAGGGCGCCATGCCGCCTCTCCAGCCACTCCTCCATCACGGGTCTTACCGCCGCAATTGCGGCGTGCCCCGCGCTGGGTTGCGTAAGTCGTTCCCTCCACTCAGCCACTAGGATCTGGCGGAGCTCACTCCGCTCAGGCGCCTCCTCGCGCTGACGATATGTCAGCGCGAGGGCTCTCGCCTCCAAATCCCAGGGCACGGATCCGGCTAAGAGGCTCGCCGCCTCAAAGGAGATCGTACAGTACCCCCTTATCACCCTGACGGCCATCGCCCGCTGCGGTCTCCGCAGGATAGCGACATTGCGGGCCGTCAGGGTGTCCGCCCAAACAGGCGACCCGTAAAGGGCCATGGACCGTACGATCCCCGCATATAGCCTCCGGCAGGAGGTATTGGGCCCCCCTAGATTGGGCAGCAGACGCGACAGGGAAGCCGCGGCGCCCATCAACTTCGGCGCGAGCTGCCGAAAGTGAGGCCCAAAGTTCCACCGGCTGTCGAGGACGAGTCATAGGTACTTCATCGTCGACTCGACACCGATGCGAACCCCTCCCACCACGATGTGAGATCCCGAGGGTGGTCCCCTCCGGGGCCCGTGGAAACACAGGGCCCAATAAACAACTTACCTACTATAAAATAACAGAATTGTGATAAAATCAGTTGATTGCTGACAATAAACGATTACAATAAAACCGTCAGCAAGTATATGTCTCAGAGTATATTTTTACCATTATTTGTTCAAATGGGTTCCGCTTAAAAGGAAATTTAAATATTGGACTTTCTGCCGTGTCAGCCAGTGTCACAGATCGGGATTAATACAATTTCTTGTGATTTGTTCCAGAAAAATACTTAGATATTTTCTATTCTGCCAGCGATAGACCATCAGCAGATGTAATCTAATATAGAATCTGTACGTGCCGAAATTAGTTTTACTTTGTTGGGCGCTTGTGATAATAAAATCATGTAGTTGGTAAATGCAACGAAACCTGTTTAGTTTTGTTACTAATTGCTTTGTTTGCTGCAAGAGTTGGTACCTAACAGAGTTTCTCAATGTTATTTGAATTCCAAGCGACGAAAACTTGTAAGTAGGCAACTATAGGTACTCGACTACTCAGTTTTTCTTCTTTGTGAGCTATTTTTCAGTGAGGCTCAATAGTCCGCGTCGATGCTCGGTAATTTCTTTGAGAGGCGCTGCGCTGGCATCGAATAGACTTCGACAGAAACTAATTAAAAGCGAACATCGCGCAATCTGGCGAACTCGCACAGACACTAATACGATTTTCGATGACAGTTTGCGAAATGCATAAATATTTAAGAACACACGGAGCGCACTGTTGTAATTAGTAATGTGTATGCAGACCACGTTTTAAATTTAATTTTATCTCGTATGTTTGCTTTGTGTATAGATGTACAATTGTTGGTTAAATTACGTAGAAATTCAAAAACATATTGATTCACATACATACATACATAAACTCACGCCTTTTTCCCATGGGGGTAGGCAGAAACTATAGAACGCCACATGCTACGACTCTTACATACCCCTTTCTATTGATTCACATCGTGTTGTAATTCTGAAACTCATTACCAGAGTATAGTATCAGTCATTCGGGATAATAAGAATTAAAATAATTTGATATTTTATTTATGTAACCACACCAAAGACAAAAAGCGAATTTATGAAATTAATGCGGTATGGTATGCTATTTGCAACGTCAGCGTCATACAATACCATTATAGTCCTTTTGATATGAATATTTATTTCATATGCGCGTTGCTTATTTTATATGTATTTTTTGTTATGTTTCGCGTTTGACTGTAATAGTTATAGTCTAAAATAAATGAAAAAAATACCGCAGTGAAATATGTATGCAAACATCCTTTGTTGAATTTTTAACACCCCACGCAGATTTTATTCTATTTATTATATTTTATTTTATTATATTTTATTATTTTATTATATTATATTATATTTTTTTTTTATATTTTATTTTATTTTTTCCAATTTCCAATTCTCTATACTGAATAAATTAATAGAGACAATAGATTTTCATAGAATATTCATGTTTATATTATAGAATTAACGATGAAGGTAACTACTTTCGACTGCAGTTATTTTACTTAACATAACATAACATCACGCTTTGTACTTCCCGCAAGGCAGAGATGTTTTAGTACACCCTCGTTTTGCCAGTTATGTTTAAATCCCATGTAATAGGGGGCGAGCCTATTGCTATTAACCGGGCACAAATCCAGACTCCGGGCTGCCACTGGAAATTCCTAATGGAAAATCCAAGAACACTTTGCCCGACCTGGGGATTTAACCTAAAACCCCATGCTCAGCAGTCCCACTTGCGACCACTATACCAACATTTTTTTTTTTTTTTACTTTGTGGGAAGATAATCCGTCTAACGAAAACGTAGTATGAAAGCCAAACTTGTATTAATTAATGTTTAAGAATGCCACTCACAAAGTATGATAATTAATTTTATACTTAGAAATAATTAATTATGAAAATTATGCATCGATCAACATTTATCATTGTATTCTGATAAAAAATACGATACCTACTTTCTGTCAACAATGAGCGTCATTGTGTAACTTTTCTTTATTCATGTTTTACTTTTTCTCATTGAACGATCACAATGAGTGCTATAATCTAGGTAACAATAAATTTGAACGAAAATAATGTTGTCCTCAGTTTTCAACAAAAACTAAACTTAGTGATTTATGCGGTCGTAACCTGCAAGAACTTTTAAAAAACAAATGTCCCTAACTCAATCAATTATTTTGCCCCTGAAATATAAAGTGGTGAAATATCGGTAACAGTGAAGTTGTCTTTGTTTACTTATTCAACGAAGACTTGAAGTTTCGACAAAGTTTCATGTTTCGCATCTTAAAATTATGAAGTAAAATATTTGATGGAATTAAAATAATAAAACGTTTTTACGGTACAAAGTATACGATGTGCTGAGCTGGTACTAGACAAAGTATGTAACGATGCGTTAGTGCGGTCGCACGGGAACTTGCTCTCGTTAACAACTTAAGACCGGCGTTCACTACATGTACGGAACTACCCAAGTATATGTTACCAGTCTACGCGTAGGTACATTAAATGTAAACAAACATAAAGGATGTGTATCCGTACAATATTATCCCTCGCACTTTTCAAGAGAAAAGTAAAGAATGTTTACCCACTCTTTAAAAATATTCACGGCGAAGCTCTTTTCATGCATTTCGTGTTACTTTGCGTACTATTTGGAATGCAAAACTACTCCGATATATGTAATTTTCGAATCTTGTTTGCTTATACATTCATATCCATCCATCTACTCATAAGAAATACGTATGGACTCACTACGACTGATCCTGGCTTGAATTTAAAGTTTGTATTCTTGCGTGCCTAAAATGCGAAGTTTTCAACGAAAAATTATAGTTGGAACAGTAGCCGTTAGGCAAATCAGGAGAAATACGTTGGTTTGGAGAAATAAATGTACAAAGTAGCTAAGGGGGTGTTCCTTAGCTACTTTGTGTACAAGGTATATTCACAGCGCATGTATATTTTTACACAAAAAGTGGAAACAACAAAGTTGTTAGATCTGTCTGAATTGTTCTGCGTGGCGCAATCAAGCTCGCGAGAGGCTTGCTTAGCGAGTCACATTGTTTCAGAAGACCTTTGCTCTGGGCTCTGGCCTCTTACAAATTCACCGCTGTTTTTATCGTTTTATTAGCTTTGTTTGGAAGTTTTCTTTTCGCATTCTCTTTAGATTTTTGTTATGTCTTTGATGTGCGGCCTGTTCTCGGCGCCTTTTTGCAGCCACCTCTGTGCATAAAACAATGGTAACAATTTGTTAGCGCTTTTATAAAGGATTTCTGTTTCATTTGTAGCCTCTCTTAATTAACAGGTTTACACGAGTAAATAACTTGTTTATTGAATCATTTCTGAAGAGTGAAAATAAATACTTACAATTGTTATAATTGTAGGTTATAATTGTTTCACTGGTAATTAAGTAGATTTGCTTTTAAAAGTATGATGTAGGTAACTACTACCTAAATAACATTTAAGATTATGAATTTAATTAAAACACACTTAAGTCTCTAGTTTTACAACTTTTTCACTTAATTCATATATATATATATATGATATGTTTATATTTAAAGATTTAACTAAAATTTTACTTTCCATATTAACTTTTTCATCTTTTATGCCAGTGCATAGGAGCTTAATTCATCACTTGATAAGGACACCTGTCCGAACAGATTACATTGATGGATGAAACCGTGCGGGGCGCGCTGATGACAGTATTAATACCGATAACATACATTATATGCATATTTGATCGGCGATTTCATGCTTTGGGAATTCAGTGTCGGTCACCGAGATAATTCGTATATCGGGCCGAATGATTGTATCCGAATTCGGGTTCCAGACCGATATGCGCGGTCGACTCCGCTCACACATTGTTTCATGCCAACAATTTATAACCGCATAAATTCGGACAGGCCTAGTGAGCAAGATATTTTGTAAGTCCCGCGCATAATCCCGGCGTGCCCACCGCGCCGCCACCGCCGCGATAAAAAGTGTGACGACATTTCCCCGCTACACTTGTTTTGAAAAGAATAATGCTGTATAATTTAGGATGAGAGGGGTAGATAAATGGGCAGCTTTATGAAGTTTCTCATTCATCCTTAATATTTAACCGTTTGTTTAGGTGCACGTTATCTATGTATGTATCATAAGGCCACATATTCAAACGATACTCAATTTGAAGTTGCCGTTAAGTCTTGTGCTGTCACTGTCACTTTAAGGCGAAATAACAGTGACAGCACGAATTTAAAGGAAACTTAAAATTGAGTAAGTACTAAACGTTTGAGTATTTGGCCCTTAAAGTTTTCTATAATCAGGCACAGATTTTAATACAATATCGTTACAACTACAAAATCTCACTTAAACACTGACACATTAGGTTTGCGATACAGAGCATATAAACAAACATACAAAGTACACAGATAGTGACAGGCTTTGCATGTTTCCCTTTGTTGTTTGCTACTGAAGCAGCCGGAGACCAACACTGGATTAAATTCACGATCAAAAACTCATGAAAATCAAACTTGGTTGAACTGTTGTGGTTAATACAGTTCTAGCACAAACACATTTAACTAAATTGGATCGAGCCGATTAGGCATAAAATAATATCTACTAGTATTTGAAATAAAACTAAAAAGTACCTTTGTGAGAATAATAAACGGTAGATATAGCTACAATCTGCTGTTTATTTGATTTTAAAATTGCTTGCTAGTAATTAGATATCGAGCAAAACCAATTATGAATATAAAAAATAATTGAGCAAAAGAATAATAAAATCGATTAAAATGTTCACGCCTCTATAAGTTTCGAAATACAAAAGCAAGCAGGTCGTTCCATACGTGCTTACTTATTTATACGTGTGTTAGCTTATTACAGAAACGGAGCGTAGGTATTAATATTATCGTGTATTGTAATCAGTGTTTGTTTACCGACGAGCAACACAGTGTTTCTTTATACCGCTGGATTATATTTGCGAGTGCGACAATAATATAAATATTAAACGAATATTACGGTGTTTGCGCACACGCCTTAACACTTCAATAGTCGTGAATTATTCATTGGAGATGTGGCACTCGCGCCTAGCTCACCGACCAGCGCCCGGCATCCGCCGCCACTCTAATGTACCCATACACCAAAGCCAATTGTTTATTCCACCGTAGATATTACCTACCCTGAATTGAATTCTATGGGATGGATATTCCTAAGCGATTTATGTTTAAAACATTTTCATAAATATTTGTCCATTTAGTGTTGTTACATCCGCTTCAAAGATAACGAGAGATTCATGGAATGTATTTTCATAGATATTCCATTGAAATTCATATATATATCATATTGTTCGTAACGTAATATTTTAATGCTATTTGTAAATGAATATTGCATAGTGGTGAGAGTATTCGGCGATTTAGTTGTAGATGAATAGTTAACTGGGCACATTATGTAGGCTGTATGATATGATGTCCTAAATGTGGGTGCGGATTACCATCGTGTCAGATGGTACCTACGAAAGTTAAATGGAGTCACGTCGGCGCGGAGGCACGACGCGGGCGCGTTAGAGTGGCGCTCCTGATAACGCGGCCGTCAGGGCCAGCAGACGCGCCGCTGTTAGCCCGCACATATTTAAACTTTTACAATAGCACGGCCCCGACGCCTACATAAATCACCCGAGCCTTCCTTCACACATCTCGTCTGAATTTAAATAGGTCCCTACACACGATCTTTCGTGATTTAGGTTCTACTTTCGTTGGCACCACTGGCTTTCACGTTGTAACTGATTTATCAAAAATATATTTATTTTTCTCTGACCCGCCGCTGGCATGTTGTTATGCCGTAAAAACTTATGATAAAATTAATGATGCGACACTAGCTTGTGTTAACGAACCGAGGAAACGTGGATAAATATTATGTAAATATATTTTATCGAAACTTGCCTCTCATAAGAAGAAAAGGCACCCTTTTCGTTTTTCTTTATGTACGTATTTTCTATCCTTTCATTACTTAATATTTCAACGTAGAAGAGCGCGACATAAAAACGTAAGCCCGAGTAACGCACCTCCCCTTCTGGCCTACTCCGCGATCCGACGAATAGGGAGAAAACGAGTACTAATGCTTCGGCTTAGGCACATTATTTTAGAACGTAAATATATACGTACGGTTATTTGAAGTAGGCATATTTTCCGAAGTAGAGCTAGCGAGCAAATTACAAGACTGTTCCGAGCGCCTACCTCAGCTCCGAGGTATTTAGAGGACTATTAAAACTCCGCCGGGAGTCCTTCTGAGATTTACATGGGGAACGTGAATTATACGCACACCGAAGTTCAGTTTCAGCCTTATTAGTATTTCAGGTAATTAGTCGTTAAGGGTATTCGAGGTATTCTGTAGGAACACATATTTATTACCTACGCGGCTCGGTGCTGGTCCCTAAGTCTAGTCGCTTTTATGATATGCTAAGGTCGTTTTTTTCACTGTGGCTGAAATATAGTTTTCGACAAACAAAACAAAACAAGTATTCTCGCGATCTCCATAAACTATACACACTTAAACGCGGGTTATGATCTATTGTTTTATTCTATCTTTTTCGTCGGGGGCTTGATCCCTGAAAATGGCAAGTTTTAACAGAATATGCCTTTTGTATCGGGGAGCGAAGACAATACTCATGAATAATGTATGAAATGGTCCCGCCAGCGAACCATCTGATCATCCGATAACATTGCCCTTGTTTACACGGGACTCGCTAATCCTGTCTTCCGAATTTTAACAGGATTTGAGTGATGTTTCGAACCTCCGCCAATTTTGTGGGGTGCCTTACAAAGCTTCCCGATATTACGAAGATATATTGGCTCAATCTTTCTGCGGAATCAACAAACGCGTGCCTGCGATACTTTGGGAGATAACGTCATCCAGTTAATCAAGACTATACTCCAGAAATAAGACTATAAGAACACGAAAAGTTCATTGACTGAGCTCAAAACCAAACTTATTTATAACTAGTTTCTGCTTCCGTCGAAGTAGATCTATCTGTTTCAAATAAAACGTTTTCAAAGTTTCAAAACCTTTGCTTTATCTGAACTTTCTTGGAAGCTTTTTAAACTGCAGATAACTTTTCAACGTTTCTCTAATATTGCACTTAGATACATACAAATATGCAAACGTGTAATAGGTATATGCAATAGGTGCTCTGGTATATTCTATAAATATTTACACCGTATACAAAAATATTTTTTTGTTGTAGAATATACATATATTAAGACAGATTGGACCATACACGCTGACTTCCATATAAAGTTAAACGCCAGCGGTATAATTGCGCATCTGGGTCCATGACAGTGAGGTTACCTGTCGCGGGTAATAACATCCAGGGGTGATAACAATGGCCATACAACTCATAAACATACAACCTTCATATTACACACAGAAATAAAAGTTGCCATTATCGTTTTATTGTTATTGTGATGTGATGTATGAAAAATGTAATTCTGCCTTTTTGCACGAAATTGTACCTATGAGAAAATGAAGACATTTTACTGTACTGTACTGTACTCTTCTAAGGACATTATTATTTCTTGTCTCCTTTTGCCTTTTGTAGTGTTTGTTATCAAACGTATCAAGTATTAAAATGAAAATAAACAGTGCGGAGGGAAAAATTCGGTTTTTCAAATAACCCAATTTATGCAAGGCCCATTTCTCAGTTATGTATTGCAGTGCAGAACTGCAAACATACTGCTTTTTTTACCGGCACCGGTTGGCCGACTTCCAGCGAATTAAATATACACGGGGTTACTTGAAAACTTAATTAAATACCGTTCTGTTAGTGAACTGTCAATACTTTGCTCGCTAAAACCATAGTCCCGCCTCCGATAACATATTGCTCCCGAATGAATTAAAAAGTAATCGAATCAAATATGCATTTAATGTATGGGAATAACATGGAATGTATTACGTATTCTGATTTGAACATGATTGAGAATAGTATGCAATGTCTGACTCTGTTACGCTTAAATACATCTAAAAACTGGCTAGAGCTTTTCACATTTGATTTATGCAAAATAATGGTCGTTGTTTTGAAAAATAAAATGCATATTGAATTGAGCTGTCGATATATTTTGTTCAAACAACAAAAGCGCACCGGAAAATGGGTCCGAATGCGTCGTGCTCGTATAATGGTAAGTTAACAAACCATGGTCGTGTCCGCCGGCGCCCGCTCCGATACTCCCATAATGAGCCCGAGACAATCTTTTATTGTCTGTTTGGACTGGGATAAATTGTGATAGATGATGTTCTGCGTCTTCCAGATTTGGAGCCTGATCTATCCGTCTTCCAATTTATATCGAGGGGTTTGTTGTGAGCGCTTATCCTCCGCATATATTGGACGTTTATTACACGGACTTGTTTTATACTCATAGTGCAGAAAAACGTCGTCGTTTTCCGCATTCATTTCTCGCCTAATGAAATGCGAGCATCAGGCTCGACTGTTGAAACTTTTTATTGTAAACCCCGGCCGACAGGATTTTTCTTCTGTCCTCACGTCGCGCTTATGAAAAATAGTGTGCATTACCAAGCTATTTTGTATAGAAGCCAGAGACCATGTGCGCGAAATGGAGGCTGGTATGCTATTTATTTAAAAAATCTAAACATTCTAAGCTGGAATTTTTTAATATTTTTACACACAACTGTGGTATTTAGTGAAACTTAAATTTCACAGTAATTTCTAACTACAAGTAAACTCTTTATTGTTATATAAGTCTGTTATAATTGATCCATAAGCGAGAGCAATATTTGTGTAGCCCAATGATAATGGTCGTAAAACTGAAATGGGCTGTAAATAATACGTTTAGTCTATTACAAACACATGTAAACATACATCAGCTCCGTTATGAGACACATTAGTAATCACATTAGTCACGTACCTACTTATTAATGGAGCTAGTTGCTGTACATTAGTAATTGCCAAAGCCATGCGGCCTATTTACGTAGGTACGTTTTACCGAGGCTCGTAACTCAGAAATAAATAGCAACCATATTGTTATTAGCACTGAGACGTGTGACAAAAGCACTGACACGAATACTTTGTCCTCGTCTGAGTGAATGATGGTCGTCGGAGGAGAACGTCGTGTGCGTGTGCAGTAAAGCTGATCATGAAACTGTTCCAGCGTCTTCTTTAGACAAATGAGTGGGCCCGGGGGAGGCGGCGAGGTCACGTTGCTCATTGCCGGTGACATTTGACCGAAGGCTCACTTCCACTAAAACACCTCACGCCGGCCGACTCCCTGCAATTTCCGCCCTCCAAATGACACCCTTGGTCCCTGACTCCCGTCCGTGAAAACATGGCGAGAAATCCCGACGTTTTACTTTTTATATCCTGCTTATCTCGGTAGGTACATAACAATGTAGGCGGGGGATATGGCGTTTTTGATACTGTCGCCACTAAATCTCACCTTCATGGTGGAAAAGATTTTTTTCTTGTTTGTTTTAAACTGCGGCTACCTATTTTGGTAAAGTAGTTACAAAGATATCAGAGTAAATAAACTGCAAATAAGGATAGCGAAATTACAATATTATACAACTTACTGAAGTTCGTTACGTCTGAAGAAAATAATAAAAAGATATCTTGTAGAGCTATATTTTTTTTAAAATTAAAATAAATATGTACACTATTCTTGAAGACAATCTTATGTAATTTACGATAATGGAACATAATTAAAGTAATTCTCCGTGGCCGCTCCAGCGCTCCCATAATCACTTCGGCTTCACATACCCGAACCATTACATACCCGAGCCATTATTAGAAAATCCAAACATACTTCCCTCGATCCCTTGTTTTAACCGAAAACCTTAATCCTTCTGTTGGAAATTTATGTTAAAATCCAACATTATTAAGTTACCATGGCAAACGTGATCCCGTACAGAGATTTGCCAGTTCGCACAACCTTCATGGTGCTATAACTCACAGTTGCTTTAGGATTTATTATCAATTGTAAACCGCATAATGTCTTCGAAGTATAATTTATAGCTGTTGTAATAGTAATTATGGAAATGAAATATCCTCGACCATATCTACGGTATAATATAAGGTATCAATAAACATTCGTTTTTATATCAGCCTCTTTTCAAATACCTTGCAAGAATAACAAATGTTATTTTTGGATTCTTCTAGCAAATGTGAACTCTATGAACTTAAAAAAAAGACGATACCTAGCCCAAAAAGTGGCTTTCCCAAACCAAATTCCTGTAAGGACGTCCGTGGCGGGGTGATTTACCGCACAGCGACCACCGCTACTCGCCTTATTGAATACTATGTTCTATGAAAGAAAATCGTATATTTTGATGTGCCACAGCCGAATTTACGACTTTCATTTATTCGTCGTGACAAATGACAATTAAAAGTGGCTGGTCTTCGGAACGTTGGCGAACCATGACGTTTCTATGCCCAACTCTAATCTGTTCCCTTTGAAAAGTTACGCGCTCCAACAATGTTACATCTTTCAATTTGTGCTTTTAATACGATTGAAATAAAGTATCCAAATGGACTCTTTGAATTCATTTGCTTTTTATAGAAATCTGTGACATTTAATTACAGAAATCTTCGTTTTATCCATTTTGAATCAAAAGTACTATATATTAGCCCTAGCTGCTTTAATAGCTTTAGAGACTTAATGGATAACTTTATGAAATCATAAATGAATATAGTTTACTGAGAACTCTGAGCTCAACATTTAATTATGTCAGCTATTAATACATTTTATTCGGTCTAAACTGACTCTGTAGCTATCTGTTTTACATAGCAAAAAGAGCTGAACAGCCAGGTCCGGCAAATAACTTTTGCATGGCCTCGAGTTTCTCCGTTGAAATGAAAATAAAAAAATCACACAGTGAAACCACAACTTTTTTCTGTAGATGTTGCAACCTTATTACATTACCGGCTAGCTTTAGCAGGAATCTATAAAATTTACTATCTCAGGGTAAAGGATAAAAAAAAAACATATTTCCATTCCGTGGTTTAAGGTTATCTCGCCGCGACTGCAGCAAAATCAACAAAAGTAACTGTAAAATAGAAACCGCTTATTAATAGGCGCGGTGCTCTTGTTAAGTTAAATGAAATTCTGGCGGCGTAAAAGGAGGCAAAGGGTGCTACTTTATAGGCCAATTAGTCTGAGAATACGGTATGCGTTCATTACTCGGTGTACACCGACGATTAGGTACCGACATAATGGGTAGGTACCGCACGAATGGCACACGCGGTGCCTCAACGCCTGCACCCCGCGCCACCCAGCCTAATCGCAAGCACGTATACCATAACGCGCACTTAATTATATTAGCTTTATTACACACATTATGGCTTGTGTTGCGTCGTGATACGACTTTCTCATTAACAAATAATATTGTTAACATTCACAGCCGTAGCGCATTGGAGCAACGTGGTCTCAGAATATACCATTAAGCATTGCGGAGTGCATAATGACTGCGTGGATAAATATTTACTTTGAATTCATATTCTATTAATATAACATAAGCATCACGCCTGTATTCCCACGAAGGATTGTGCAGAGGTGTATAGTAACACCCTCATTTCGCCGTTATGTTTTAGTCCCACATAATAGGGGGCGAGCCTATTGCTATCAATCGGGCACAAATCGAATCTCCGGGCTGCTACTGCGGAATTCCTCACGGAAAAACCCAATAACACTTTGCCCGACGTGGAGATTGAACCCAGGATCTAACAAACAGCATTCGCGCTTGACACCAATAGACCCACGAATTTTTAATTATTAATATACTTCGGTGTATTTCCAAATGTATACTGAGATAGCATTAAAAAAGATTAAGGATTCATTTACAACGCGCTCAACCGCTTAAGTATACGTATGTACAAATGTAAAGCCAACGAAAGCTAAAGTTTTTAGATTTATACGAGTTTTTATTTATTTAATATGCATTTCAGTACTCCGTTTTAAAACTTTTCACTATAAAACCACGTGACCTAGCATAATTTTAACATGACTTAAACACATATATTATTAATCTTACAATAATAATTTAAAAGCATCTATAAACATGATAGACTCTCGACGATTCTCTGTGCTAAACAATAGGTACCAAAACGTTCGATATTGTTGTTTATAAAGAAAAATGTAATTAACTTCTCAATTAAAAGGAAAGATCGTGTATCCCTGAACCGATGAAATTTTCCTCAGGGGAGAAATATCGATGTCTTTTAGTCAATTCTCTGGGCCATTAATCCGAGGACACCCGACATAATCCTACTTTACTTGCTGGTGTATTTTTGCTAAAATGCACCGCTGAGATACGAAAATAAATATGACCTATATGTGGGTAAAAAGGCTATTAAAAAAGGAAGAATCTCACTTAGTAAAAAAAAGCTTAGCCAATTAAACCGAAGAGAGCCGATGAGTTACGAAGGTCTGCCGTCGTGTCTGCCATCGCAAGCGTCGCCACGCAACAGTCGCTCTCACACCCGTACATCCGCATTAGATGTTTCACATCAAAAAAGCATCTTGAACCTTTCACTGAAAAAAGAACTCAGTAGGTAGACTTACTTTTTTTAACCTAACACACGTCTATATAGATATACAATGAGGAAGGATTTTACCCATAAAATGGGAACTTTGTGGCAGGCTTTCAGTGAGCAGCAGCAGTTCACCCAATAGCTACATTACTTACGCACACTACTTACATTGCCTTTGCGGATGTAATGAGATAATACACATCATACGTCCGACTGCCTACCAACCCAACTTGCCGTACAAAAATACTCCTAGATTACGACCAGACCCGAAATGAAAGCAATCTTCTGACAATCATGACCGCCCGGGACCTTTCCGAGTTGCACAACCGCTTATCTACTAACCCTGACCATTACTAGTAATGGAAATCGAATTACTATTTAAGCAAGATAAACGGAAAACGTGCGGTTTGAGCGGTCATCGTTCTAACTTCCAAAGTTACACACGAAAGCTCAACTTTACGAGCAATAAACAATGCGAAATGTTACGATGCGGACACCGGAGCGTGGAGCCCGACCTTTAAACGATCTAATTTTTAATGACAAATGTCACTTTCCCTTAACATGGTTACGCGGTGACATAAAAATATCCGGTCCCTGATGACATTACGGGTTCTCTGTCGACCATGATTGAGGGTAATTGCTCGCCTGTCAATAGTCGTTGATTTATCAATTGCGCAAATTTCTTAGGTATATTTTATCCGTTATCATGTAAACATTTACAAAAAACTATGATTTTCTGATTCCTGGATGTACTAAAAAGGAATAATATATTATGTATTTGGGAATAGTCATAATATTTGTCATCGCCGTGGCAACCGAATATCAATATATTTTATAAAAGGAGAATGGGTTTCGAGCGGGTATGCAGAGGTGTATAATGCACCCACGTTTCGCCAGTTATGTTTAAGTCCCTTTCATTTTCTTCACACTATAACTATTATTTGCAAATAATATGATAAGAACTTAGCGATACTTAGTATAAGTAACAAAAAAATAAAAAATTGAGTACGCATATAAACGATTTTTCACTTTAAAGGTGTTATAACTTCGAAAATACTAACAATTGACTTTAGTTGAGTTAGTAGGTACCAAATGTTTCGCTTAAAAAGATCTTTCTAATGACATATCACTCATTGCTAGAGGAGGAGTAGACTAACTTCTAAACATTTCGCCCATACTCCTTTCTTTTTCGAGTATTTTTATTTTTTTTAGATTTTGTTAGTATAAATCGCCGTTTATTTCTATTGTAAACGATGCCAAATACGGAGTACGAGAAGTTTCAAGTTTTTACAGAGACGCTCACGGTGCTATATTAGTTTACGATATGTCAGAACCAAAGTCCCTAGCAAAACTGAATGAGTGGGTCAAGGAACTTCAAGTATACCGCACCAAGAAGAACATAGTTGGCTTCAATAAGATTAACAAGCATATCATTTTTGGGACCCAGTGCATAATATCAGCAAGCACATTGGGTCACCCGCGCGAACGCTCAACGAGTATTCCCAATGAAGGTTGATATCAGGCAGGCAGCCGGTCATAAAACAATAAGCCAAAACCTGTAACAACATGGATTTATGAAATACATGTTGTGCCGAACCCACCTAGTATGGGATAAGGGTAGGAAGAAGAAGGACGTACTAATAAGGAACCGATACCTAAAAATAAATAGCAAATCAAAGTTTAATAAAACCGTCCCAAAAAATTCCCCTCAAGCAGCAAACTCGTAAATCTGTAAAAAATTTCAAATACACCAACTTTTTTTTATTTCCACCCAATTTATGGAGTACCCACGCGTCCTCAAGAAAGAGCTATGATATTTCATGCTGTCATTGTGAGCCGAACCGTGAAGTTCTAGCTTTATTAAAAGTTAACGTTCAACTTGCCACTTGACATTTAAACATATCTCCACACAAGAAAATGTTATCCACAAAAATGATAAGCCTTTACTTTATTGTGCGCTATTAGTAGCTTAAAACACAAAATAACCGTATCTAACGTAGCTAATAACACGTATAAAACCTTGCCGACAGCACTAGAAATTGCCTGAAATTGGTGTTCTAACTTTGAAGCGGCTGTAGAGATAAGTTTCCTCGTGTTTCAGTATTTATTCGCTTTGCAGGAGAATATCTCACAAACATAATATATTATCGTGTCTACTTGACTGACATAAATAAATATATTTTTTCCATAACATCTCCGACAATAAAAAGGGAGAGCTCAAGCTAAAGAATTATTGATTCGTTTTGATCTGTAAAATACGTATGTGTACACAATCCTTTGAAAGGGTGAGTTGCATAAATATATAATGGTGTTTATTTTGTTGCAGCGTCGCGTATTCGATACGAGATCACGAGCGGGAACATAGGCGGCGCGTTCGCCGTCAAGAACATGACTGGCGCCATCTACGTGGCAGGCGCGCTCGACTACGAAACTAGGAAACGGGTAAGTCCTACATTTAAAATTTTAAAATACAATATCAATCACCCTGCCAAGGTCTGCCATATGAATACCCAGTAAAATAAAAAAAAATATCTATATTTAACTTCACATTTTCACAGAATGGTATTAACAACGCTTCAATGACTCTTGTTTATAGTACCGTGAATCATAAATTTAAATTTGGATTCCTTTTAATAAAACGTAAATATTGGAAATGTACAAATTATATATACTGGAATTATTTCATTTTAAAACGTTTTATATTAATAGTCCAGTGTTGATATTGACTAATTTAAAGCCACTCTTATTTAGGTTTGATAGACGCTTATAAGAAGTTATTTTAATTGCTCAACTCCGTCAGAAGCTAAATTACGTTTATCACAAAATGTTTCGAAAATTAATTTAGTCACCTCGGATTACCGGAACCGTGTTAGATACAAAATACATTTAATTTTATGATAAATAACCGAGATTAATATTCATAAAGGGCGATAATAAAGCTTTAGAATGTGGGTGTTTAAAAACAATTGTGCGGTTTTATAGTGACGGATGGTTCCCGAGAGAGGATAACCACGATAAAGTGGAAAATAAATAAATCGATATCAGATAGCGTTTGTTGAGCCGTGGTATGGCGAATTTATTTTATGTATCACCTAGTAATAGTGTGCTCGAGAACGCTTATGAAAGCTATGAACCGATATACACTTATGAGAACTATGTACTGGTAATACACTTATAAGAGCTATGCACTGGTAGTGCATTGTACGATGAGTTAAATAGAAGTGCTGAAGCTTTGGAGAGCTAACAGTCTAGAATTCTATGGCTAGCTGGAGAAACCACGTCCAATGTTAGGACTTCTACAGATTACACTTATAGTACTAAAGAGCTCTTTCTTGTCTCGTGCACCCAATAATGCTTTTGAATAGTTTAGATTACATAGAGCAAAGTGAAGCGAGCCTGAATTTTACACCATGCTCCAGTGGACAAACTCTTTTAATTTCTCTACGTCGCGTAACTGCTCTACTAATAAAAGAAAAATCTTTGCCTTATTAAAACGTTGAACTTATACTACTTTAATTCATACTTAATCAGCTTAATTGCGATAGTTATACACGTGACGTAGCAACGCTTCTGAGGCGCTAACAATATAAAGTAAATCTAGTAAAGTAATTAGCGTAACTTTAAGTTGCGCGTCAAGTTGTACGAGACCTAAGTTCGCCATCAACAATTATGTCACGACAACAAAATCCTAAATTAAACAAGTGGAGGATAACGAAGTAATCCAACATAATTAGAGATAAACCACTTGTACAAACAGGTGTAAAATGTATACCTACGCTACGCACAATGCGTGGCCGTGGGCGTGTATACAGACGGCAGATTTAAGTAAGCTTACGATATTTTTATTGCGTAATTGAATGAAAATATCTTGAAATTATTATACAACAACGGTAAAAAGCGCAAACATCTACCTAATAATATTTTTTATGCTATGTAGTAATTAAAGAGGAGGTGAGCTGGATCAAAAGAGAATTAATCGCTCTTTGAACATAATTTTGTAGTAAAACAAACGGCTGCTTTAAACGGTGTTTCGCTTACTTTTTGCCCCTTGGCGAGTTTCAATTTTAAAACATCGCGTCCTGGAGGCGGTCGCTGCTCCTATCAGAACGCCCTCTTTGTTACAGCCTCGAGAAAGTTTCCACGAACTTTTCACGAGATAAATAATTTAATCTTTAATACCCATTTAAGCGAGCCGGCGTAGTTGTTACCAAAGGCTGTATTGCTATCAAACTGCAGATTCTCACGGAGCTTTTATGGATGTAAACCAGTTTACTCTCTACACTCCTTTTGCTTTTAAACGTTCCAGTCTTCGCTTAAATGTTCAGGAAGTACATTTTATTGTTATGTATTAAGAAGGAAATAATGCTTCTTTGTTGAATAAAAGCAATGGAAAGGCTCGTGGGAAAATTGAATTTGCCAGTCGTGTTCCGCCCTTAACGCGTTATGTGACATTTCGTTTCCGCAACCGAGAGCCTGTTCATTTATTGAGTATCTGTAAATTCTGCGCTGTATGGTACATAGGTGTTCCTAGTAGTAACTAAACGAGTAAATCCATTGCACGAGGTACATACGTAAGCTGGATCCGGCGCTCGCGTGGCATCTGTGATATACGGATATGTACCTACTAGGATTTTACTGCAAGCATTAGTCGAACCGGGTGTAACGCTCACCTGGGCCTTGATAATCACAGTTGTTAATAGACATGATATCATAACAACAACTGTGTACTCAAATTTACATTAATCATTCCTTAATTACTTAACCTAATGATATTTTCTGGTTTTGACAAATCGGAATTAATATGATATCAAATGAATGCAGCGCGCGTTCCAACTTGTATAAAGTGTATGAGATGACTTTTGAAACAAACATTTCCCTCCCGAGTGAGGAAATTACTGAACGACACTGACAGATGACACCAATAACTCCCTGGGGTCGCAAACACGCTCACTCTATTTTCGAAGCCAAGTGTGGACTTGGTAAATTTTTGGTAACAATTTATATACCCGTAGGTATTCGTTAACAATATATTCGTTAAATTTTACCCAAAATTCGCTCGATTTTTACCGTAATTTTTCACAATCACAAGACCCGTCATAATATTTCAGAAGTAATAATTATTATTATCATTAAGAAAATGTTTCCTGCTTTCTGTTATTACAAAGACCTAAATAAAGTTAATTATGACTGGTTTTAAATTACTTTTTCTAACTTTGCATTAAACTTTTTAAATTACCTTGTTAAATTGTAATTACAGAAGTCAAAGGATTTTCCTTAAATCAGCGAATGGAAAAAAAACGGTGACTTAATTCAAAACGATATCAAAGCAGTTAAACCTGACAGGTTGTAATTAGATAAAAAATCTATCGGGAAAAAACTTATTTCATTAATTAGAGACATCGCTAGGGACCTAAAATATTTTTTAACAATAGAAAGTAAGTTATGTAACGTATTTATATTGAACGGAAACAGTACGAGCTGAAGCTGGCTGCGTCGGACAACCTGAAGGAGAACTACACGACCGTGGTGATCCACGTGAAGGATGTCAACGACAATCCCCCCGTGTTCGAGAGGCCCACGTATCGTACGCAGATCACGGAAGAAGACGACCGCAATCTGCCAAAACGAGTGCTTCAGGTCCGATTCGTGATCACTACAGCTGAATTCGATTCTTTATTGAACGTATACGAGAACCTGCCAGCGATTGTTTCAAAAGAGAATCGAATAAGGCTCTCCAGTCCCCGAATTTACCCTTATAGATATCATTAGCTTGCATGGCATGGGGATTTCATTTGCGACACTGTTTTTACTTCGTAGTTATTGATTTTTTTTGCTAGTGTCCTTGTTGTTTTTTATTTTATTTGCATCCAAATTGTTTATTGCGGCGGTCTGCAGTTCCAGAACACAGTGGTGAATACTCGTTTCGTAATTGAACATTTCTTTCAGATTACTTCATGGTTTGTCATTTGTTCTTGTAGTATTAGACTTGCAAATGTATTCTTTACTGTAGTAATATTGACACGTAACAGATTAACATAAAATATTTTAGTAAGCGATAAAATGAGCAAAAAATCTTCTTTCGAACTAGCGTGGATATTCTTCTTATTCTCAAGGAGTTCAATTCTGTTTATATGAGAAAGCAAGCCTGCTAAGATGAAATATCATCACTAGCAACTTATTCACATCGCTGACAGTTCCCTTAATCCTTTCTACGATTGATATTGAAATCACCGATGGAAGTTCACTCGATATGAAGCTTCGCACAGAAACAGCTAAAACTCAGTGAGTCGCGTAATACCTCGTCCGGCGCGGTAACGTTGCTAAAACAACCGCCTTGCGGTTATTATTATTTACTTACTCAACGCCATCGGAATCTAAGTATTTTTTAAATTTAAATTTATAGCCAAAGTCGACTTTTCCCATTTTTATAACGATAATGACGAGAAGTTCGGCAGCTGGGCGCGAGTTGCCGCGAGCGAGCGTTTGAAATTTGTACTTTTCAATTATTGCACGAAGCCCGAAAGCAAAGTTCTTCTCGCGGCATAAATTAACTTCTTCATTGCGATTAATTCGCGGTGGCTTTTGGCGAAACATTTTCTCTGATGACTTTATTTATTCAAACATAAATATTAATATAGCACAAGGTCTAATAAAAGCAGTGCGCAGTACATATAAATCATGCTGTATCGATATGATATATGTATAACACGTAGTCGCGGCATCCGTTAAAACTGCGGCTGTGGAACTGTAACGTGGCTTATCTACAACAAAATGGACTTTTATGAAGGGTTCAATAGTAATAAATCATAAACAACCACATATTTACATGTTGTGTATGTTCAAAAGTTTCGTGAATAATTGACTTTGGTCAACTTCTACGTATACGAATATTTCTCGATTAGTATTTGCGAAAAACCGCCCAAAAGTTAGGTAACATCATATATTATCTTCTATTGGCAAAAACAAAAATAAGGCCAGTGGTGGCCATGGAGGACGTGGAGGTGTGAGTGTGGTGCATGAGCATGGTGAGTGTATGTGTGCGTGTCGCAGTACGAGCTGACGCTGGTGGCGTCGGATGGGCGCAACGAGAACGAGACGCGCGTGGTGGTGCGCGTGCTCGACGTCAACGACCTGCCACCCAAGTTCACGCGCAGCGCCTACGTCACGCAGGCGTTGGAAGAGACCGGCCCCTTCCCACACCCCCTTATACAGGTTTTTTTAAGTTATTTTTTTGTTTATTATTTTTATGTTTTCTTCTTCTTAGGCGTTGTCCAGGCTTATTGCTTGGGTTCGCTTTCTCCGTCCTTAAATAGATCATAAATGTGTTATTTACATAACTAACCTTATTTCTGTTGATGCCACTGCCCCAAAAACGCCTTCAAGTAACCAAAATTCCAAAATTGAGCTTAACGTAGATTCTATCTTTTGCTATAAAATCAAATCTTTTCTCACGTATATTACAATACCTTCTGCCAGCAGCTGCAAACATATTTCGAATATTGTCATGCAAATTTAAAAGAATCCCAACTAGAAACAGTAAACGGTACTTAAAACCGTTTATATTTTTGAGTTTTACCCGGTATCGGGGGTACGCACATAAACATAAAAAAGTCCATTTCATAGATAAAACCTGCCGACGCTGCATGTTCATACTGAGCGTGTAATTTGTGCGTACCACCTCTCTTCACTTCGAAAACCATTAGGAAAGGTCGTTTCGATTGTAATGAAGCGATAAAAATGCCAGCTTTACCTACATACTAACTTATCCAAACAGTCACAATTTGTTATAACCACGTACAATTTATTCTCCTTTAAAATTATTTTATTTTCTTTTAATTTAACGTACATGTTTATATTTATTTTTGGGGTGCAAGGGTCTCCTATCGTAAATCTACTAACACCAAACATTTTATACTTACCTACGTGTTATCCCAACTCTGCATCCACAGGTTTCATAGGTAAGTCATTATTGTATGTAAATTCACCAACGAGCTTTAAGTGGGAGCTCACACATCACGACAGTTTATTCCTTAAGGTGCAGTGTCACAGCATGTATGTATATATTCTAGACGCTTTTCTAGTTCGCAACTTCTTCGAGTCCTGTCAGTAACATATGAGAACACGAACAACGGGAAAATATTTTGCAAAATATTTCAAATTGCTTTTGCTCAACTTTGTCTCTGTGTTGTGTCTGAGGTAGCTGTTTGAAAGAATATAATGTCTACTTTACTATTGAGAGAGTAATGAAATTATACTATCTTCTTGTAGGCAGTCCGCCAACAATTCATTGAGGCGTTTTCATATAATTTGTTTTAATTACAATTAGTATTTTATAGTTGTCACGTTTTGAAGTTAACGTGGGTAACCCACCCACCATCTACGTACCTATATTGTAAAGGCGGATCACTCGTAATTGCAATTTAGAACAATGTTGTATTAAACAAAGTTGAAATTGTGCTACAATACAGTTTTGGAGGTAGCTTGCCTTGACTTTTATACATAATCATGAAAATTGACCGTTCTCTTCTGAGTAAAGCCCTCCTCCTGGGCTTGTAGTGACAAGCTTTTTTTTATAATTGGAGTGAGATTCGCAAATGATCCGAGTAATTACACAAACGTCGACCCTCTTCATTTCAGGCGCTCACGCCAGTCTGACGTAATTGGACATTCCTGTTGCCATAAGTTTACGTATCCCAATTTTATAGGGATCAATTTATCCATTAAACACTCGATAAACAGTTAAGCCTTGTCATGAATTTGATACACATCTCTCAATTACCACACACATGAGTGTTTACTTGCTATTTCCGTTTTATATCGCATGTTTATCGGTGATTGTGTCCCCTTTAAAATTCACTTCGGTTCACCTTAAGCTTCTCGAATAGTGATAAAATTCCTACGGCTTTCTCGTCGGTGTTAAAAAGAACAAAGTTTGCAATGCTTCCGCTGCTGGGGGCCGATGCAAACAATCCGGGGTGTTGGGGTTCATAAACTTCGTAAAACTTCCGTAGTAGTAGCCTCGCCACTATAAAATACATAGCAATTCACATTCATTTGGACTTTTTATGGCGACATCATAAGGAAAATTCTGAGAATTCGCACAAATCAACATATTACTCCGAAATGTAATGGGAAAGCATTGTGGAACCGGAACCATTGATAACTTGACAAATAGATAGAAAAAGATATTAGTATAACTAAGTAGCTTATTATTAGATACTTTCTACGAATTATTGAGTAAGAACTGGTTACGGCCTTTTACTTGCGACGTCGGTCGGCGCGGCGGTCGGTTCGTCGTCGTAAATTAGATCAAAATATTACTTTCTTCCTTTTGAAAGGGATAATTGTTTGAGTACAATAGCCCTTAAAGGAGTGGGGCCTCAATAAAAAGACCTTTTTTTATAGTTTCTAGTGATTAATCTTCATGAGGTTTTAATTATTTCTACGTTTTTGCGTTTAGATACGTAGCTATAAACTCTTATGAATAATTAAATCAAATCTATTACATTTTGCACAACTACTAAAAGATATATTTCACCCAAATAGGATCTATTAAAGAATGTGTTTGACTTTGAAGGTGTAATGTAATCAACCTTAAAGTTACCCGGGGACATTTTCATCGATTGAGGCAAAACTTGTTCCAAAACTATTGTTCCTTTATGATTCGATAATCAAACACAACACAAAGCCGAAGGCAATTCAGTACTGAATGTACTAACATCACTAACTATGTGTTGATTTGTGTGTGCATATTACCTGCTTGCTTTTCCTTAGTATTTTGGTTGAACTAACCCAACAGCAATAGGTAAGATAAACTTGACAGTAAATATTCTTGAAATAAAATGGAGCACTTCATATAAATGTATTGTCAACTGGAACCAAGAGATTTATATCAACTCTCTACCACACAGGTCACCGCTACCGATGGCGACAAAGATAGACAACAGAATATAGTTTATTTCCTCACCGGTCAGGGCATCGATCCTGACAATCCAGCGAACAGTAAATTCGACATCAACCGTACCACGGGAGAAATATTCGTCCTTAAAGTAAGTACTAGTTTCATATAAGAATACCAACATTTGTTAAGGAGTCGCGTCTAATAATAGGATGTAGGTACACCTGATGCTGGCATCGGAATGAGAGTACCGAACTCGTGAACAGAGATAGCAGACCAACAGGACGCACGCTTTGCATGCACAATGCAATCACACATTTATTGCGTTCCATTTGCTCCGTAAGTTGGACACAGATATTTCTGAAATGAGAAAAACCGAATGTTCTCTGAATCTTAATTACCTACTTTTTAGAAAACTGGAATACTTTTTTGGTCCCGCGTCGCTTCCAAAAAGCGAAGGATACTTGTGACTTTAACTTTTCTGTGAGTTTAGGATCGGTTTGTTTGAAGATCACCAAGCAAACACTATCTCTGTATTTACCAAACCCGCTTTAACAGCGTTTATATAGTACACAAATGTGTTTCGGACGATGTTATCATAATAAAAAGAAGGTACTGCTGTTATAGCACTTTTTAATTAGTTCAATTAACACATGCTAATTCATTCCCAAGATTAACACAGTAACTTATACAAACATATTAGTGAGAAAACATATTTCTACTTGCATGAATGTTTATTTTGTTTGCGTAATTAATTACATATAGGTATGTAACATATTATGTATTGTCCACAGCCTTTGGATCGAGACCAACCTAATGGGCGACCACAATGGAGGTTCACAGTATTTGCACAAGATGAAGGGGGCGAAGGTCTCGTGGGATACGCAGATGTTCAAGTCAATCTTAAAGACATTAATGATAATGCTCCTATTTTCCCTCAAGGCGTATATTTCGGTAATGTCACAGAAAATGGCACAGCCGGTATGGTCGTTATGACTATGACAGCCATCGACTATGATGATCCCGCAGAAAGTAATAACGCTAAGCTGTGGTATTCTATTGAGAAAAACGTAATTGAGGAAGAAACCGGCTCACCTATATTTGAAATCGAACCTGAAACGGGCGTAATAAAAACTGCAGTATGCTGTCTCGATCGCGAAAGAACGCCAGATTATTCGATACAGATAGTAGCATCCGATGGAGGGGGGCTAAAGGGTACCGGCACAGCATCCATTAGGGTAAAGGACATAAACGATATGCCACCGCAATTTACTAAAGACGAATGGTTTACTGAAGTAGATGAAACAGATGGAACTAATTTACCTGAAATGCCTATCTTGACAGTTACTGTTCATGATGAGGATGAAACAAATAAATTCCAGTATAAAGTTATTGAAAATAGTGGATATGGTGCTGATAAGTTTACTATGGTTAGAAATAATGACGGCACTGGCTCGTTAAAAATTGTACAGCCTTTAGATTATGAAGACCAATTACAAAGTAATGGCTTCCGATTTAGAATACAGGTTAATGATAAAGGAGAAGATAATGACAACGATAAATATCACGTAGCTTATTCGTGGGTAGTTGTTAAACTTAGAGATATTAATGACAATAAACCTCAATTTGAAAGAGCTAACATAGAAGTTTCAGTTTACGAGAATGCTGAAGTTGGTAAAAGCTTAGAAACCTTTAAAGCAACTGATCCGGATCAGGGTGGAAAAAGTAAAGTTTCATACGCCATCGATAGATCATCTGACAGAAAACGGCAGTTTTCGATTAATCAAGAAGGAACTGTCAGCATACAACGCTCATTAGATAGAGAAGATACTCCTAGACATCAGGTTAAAATTTTAGCTATTGATGATGGAGTGCCACCACGGACTGCGACGGCCACTCTAACAGTAATAGTTCAAGATATAAATGACAATGCTCCAACATTCCTGAAGGATTATAGACCTGTACTGACGGAGCACATAACACCCAAAAAAGTGGCTGAAATATTAGCTACTGACGATGATGATAGATCAAAAAGCAATGGACCGCCATTCCAATTTAGACTTGATCCTGGTGCGGATGATATTATACGAGCTTCTTTCAAAGTAGAACAAGATCAGAAAGGCGCCAACGGAGATGGAATGGCCATAGTATCGTCTTTACGGTCCTTTGATAGAGAACAACAAAAGGAATACCTTATTCCTATCATTATTAAAGACCATGGAAACCCTGCCATGACTGGAACAAGCACATTAACTGTTGTGATTGGTGATGTTAACGATAATAAAATGCAACCAGGCTCCAAAGAAATACTTGTGTATAGCTACCAAGGTCAGGCACCGGATACGGAAATTGGTCGAGTGTACGTATATGATCTTGATGATTGGGATCTACCGGACAAAAAGTTCTTCTGGGAAAGTTCAGAACATCCAAATTTCACTTTGAACGAAGAAACTGGAATGATTCAAATGAGACACAAAACAAGAGAAGGTAGATATCACCTAAAATTCAAAGTTTATGATCGGAAACATACACAAACAGACGTTCCTGCTAATGTTACCGTATATGTAAAAGAAATATCACATGAAGCTATAATAAATTCAGGATCAATTCGAATATCGGGAATATCAGACGAGGACTTTATTAGGGTCTGGAATTATAAAACGCTTAGTGTTTCAAGGAGCAAATTAGATATTTTCAAGGACAAATTAGCCGACTTGCTGAATACCGAGCGTGAAAATATTGATATCTTCAGTGTTCAGCTCAGGAAGAAGCATCCTCCAATCACTGATATTCGTTTTTCTGCTCACGGAGCTCATTACTATAAACCTATTCGATTAAACGGCATTGTGCTAATGCACCGAGAAGAAATAGAGAGAGCCGTAGGAATTAACATTACAATGGTTGGTATTGACGAATGTTTATATGAAAATCAAATGTGTGAAGGATCCTGCACCAATGTCTTGGATATTAGTAACTTGCCATACATGGTAAATTCAAATAAAACCGCTCTTGTTGGCGTCCGTGTGGATGTGATTGCTGAATGCACATGTGGTGCCCGAAACTTCACTCAAGCAGAAACGTGCCGCAATTCTCCTTGCTACAACGGAGGCAGGTGTATAGAAGGTAAATATGGCTTGACATGTTCTTGTCCTCCTGGATATACAGGGCCAAGATGTCAGCAAACTTCTAGGAGCTTTAGAGGCACAGGATGGGCTTGGTATCCTGCTTTGGAAATGTGCGATAGTTCTCATTTGAGCTTCGAATTTATCACTAGAAAGTCGGAAGGTGTATTACTATACAATGGACCGATTGTACCACCCGAGCCAGAAGAAATTATGGTATCAGATTTCATATCTGTGGAATTAGAAAGAGGCAATCCGAGACTCCTCATCGATTTCGGTTCTGGCACTTTAGAATTACGAGTCAAGACAAAGAAATCATTAGATGATGGTGAATGGCATAGAATAGATATTTTCTGGGACACAGAAAATGTTAGAATGGTAGTTGACTTCTGCAAATCAGCTGACATCCAAGAAATGGAAGATGGAACTCCACCAGAGTTCGATGACTCCACCTGTCAAGCCACTGGAACTATACCTCCTTTCAATGAATATCTAAATGTGAATGCACCGCTACAAATTGGTGGCCTGTACATAGAACACTTTGATCCAACCCACTATCACTGGCAATACATGCCTATTGGCAAAGGATTTGATGGATGCATACGAAACTTAATCCATAACAGCAAGTTATACGATTTAGCTCATCCAGGCCTATCTAGGAATTCTGTGGCAGGTTGTCCTCAAACTGATGAGATATGTAATCAAGCAGACACTACTTCAAGGTGTTGGGAACATGGCACTTGTGTCGGAAGTTTCTCTGAAGCTAGATGTCAGTGCCAGCCTGGTTGGACAGGACCATCATGTAATTTACCAACTACCCCTACCAGTTTCCGACCTCAGAGCTACGTGAAGTTCGCTTTAAGTTTCGAACCAGATAGGTTTAGTACACAAATTCAGCTACGATTTAGAACACGCGAACCCCACGGCGAACTTTTCAGAGTGAGCGATCAACACAATCGAGAGTACGGCATACTGGAAGTGAAAGAGTCTCGATTACACTTCCGATACAATCTGAATTCGCTACGAACTGAAGAGCGCGATGTATGGCTAAACTCAGTCGCTGTCGACGATGGCCAATGGCACATAGCTCGTGTTAGCCGATACGGAAGTGCTGCGATGCTTGAAATTGATGGCGGTGAAGGAAGAAGATATAACGAAACATTCTATTACGATGGGCACCAGTGGCTGCTGGTGGATAAGCAAGAAGGTGTCTATGCGGGCGGAAAAGCTGAGTATACTGGCGTCAGAACCTTTGAAGTGTATGCTGACTTCCAGAAGGGTTGTCTAGATGATATTAGGTTAGAAGGCAAGCACCTGCCGCTGCCTCCGGCCATGAACGGCACGCAGTGGGGACAGGCGACGATGGCCAGGAATCTGGACCGTAACTGTCCCTCGAACAGTCCGTGCATCAACGTTCACTGCACCGAGCCTTTCGTTTGCGTCGATCTCTGGAATGAATACGAGTGCACGTGAGTTTAAATTCAATTTATTATATATTATCTGTAATTTACCGTCACATTGGTCTAGTGATAAGAAACTCGACTGAATTGAAAGATCCTGGGTTCGATCCGCAGGTCGAGAAAATTGTAATGGATTTTTATTTTGCAACAGTTCCTAATAAGTATAGCCCGAAGGTGCCTTAAATAGTGATTGGCTCGTCTTCTATAGATACTGTCGTGTGTCGGGTTTCGGGGATCATCATGGTTATGAATTACTAGGAAATAATAAATATCCATTTATACCTATCTTGCATTATTACATGGTGTCAATTGAAGCATATTATTATGCATTTCGTAATTTCTATGAATCTGAACACGATTTCGAAGCCGATTAATTAATTATTCCCCCATGATTTATAATGTTTTATTTTTGTACCATTTATTTTGAAGCGCGCACTGAGTTTCGACTTATACCTTTTTATTTATATTTATTTAAGTCTATTTTCATTATGTACCTATCACTTATTATTGTTTTAAAGATTTTTTATTAATTATTTAATATAACTGTTTAATAAACTGATTTTATCTTATAATATACATACTATTAACATAATATCTAATATTAAAGAATATGTGTTTATATTTCATATTAATTTTCCTCTATCTACGTAACATAGTATGTAATACTAATGCTTATACAATCTAAATATTGTGTTGGAATGGTGTTCAGTTGCGGTGAGGGTTTGGTTTTGTCTCCGGACGGCAAAGGATGTGTAGACAAGAACGAATGCCTATACTTCCCATGCCGCAATGGCGGCTCGTGCGTGAACCGCGAGCCTGGCTACCGCTGCCACTGCCCCGAGGGGTTCTGGGGCGAGAACTGCGAACTCGTACAAGAAGGCCGCACGCTCAAGCTCAGCATGGGCGCGCTCGCAGCCATCCTCGTCTGCCTCCTCATTATTATGAGTGAGCACTAACGTAGTCACGCTTGCGCGTGTCCCACTAGACGATCATCCCGACGCACTATCACTAACGCACTCTCATCATATCATAGACCTACCTATCTGTGTATATCTGTAGCCGTGTTACTAGCTAAATGTTATACAGTAGTGCATGCTATATGGGGTCGGGGCTCAGTGCGCGCGGCGGTGTGTCGCGAAGACGGTGAGGTAAAGCGCACGGTGTGCAGGTGCCCCGGGGGCTCGCAACGCGCGGGGAGCACGTGCGCCAACGTGGACGAGTGCGTGGCTAGCCCGTGCCGGCACGGCGGCACTTGCGTGGACCGCGAGCCGGCGCGGCGCTACGACTGTGTGTGCGCGTACGGCTACACCGGCCACGACTGCGAGCTCGAGCTGCTCGCCTCCGGGATCATCACGCCCTCCAGAGATTTCATTATAGCTATCATTGTTTGTTTGTTCATGCTTTTAGGTGAGCACCACATTTTGTTTATTTGCATGCAATTACTGCCCCTGTGTACATTTGTGCCATTAATCAACATTTCGCATAACAAATGTTCACAATAAGTTTTTATCACGTTTCATTAAATTCATGCGTGTTGTACGATAATAATAATTATAAAACGAAATTAACATTTACTTATTAAGGTAGAAATTTAAGTGTAATTTATTTATCGTACACGTAATTATTCTAGTAATGTGTTAAATGTTTTGACTTTCGCATTATCTATATTATATATAAAAGGAGAAGCTGACTGACTGACTGATCTATCAACGCACAGCCTAAACGGCTGGGGTTAGAAACTTGAAATAGGGATTTCTCGAAATTCAACCCCTAAGGGGGTGAAATAGGGTTTTTAAGTTTGTATGTAAGTCCGTCATTTTTGAAGTAAGAAGCTTGAAATGAAATAGTAAGGTTTTTGGTTAGAAATAAACGTACACTTGTTTGAGCATTTTTGGAAATTCAACCCTTAAAGGGGTGAAATAAGTATTGAAAGTTTGTATGAGAAATCTGGTATTTTTGAAGTGAGAAACATGGAATTAAATATGTATACTTTTGGTAAGAAATAAACGTATAAGTGTTTGAGTGTTTTTGGAGATTCCACCCCTAAGAAGGTGAAATGGGGGGTTGGAGTTTGTATGTAAGTCCGTCGTTTTTGAAGTAAGAAAGATGAAATTAAATATTAAGGTTACTGGTTAGGAATAAATGTACACATATTTGGAAATTCAACCTCTAGCGGGGTGAAATAAGTGTTGAAAGTCTGTATGAGAAATCTGGTACTTTTGAAGTAAGAAGCATGGGGAGAAACTGACCGACTGGCTGACTAATCTAGCAACGCACAGCCTAAACTGCTGGGGGTGATAAAAGACGGACGTTTTGGATTTTAAAATGTCACTTTAAAATGGGCTTAACGAGGATTTCAAATTTCACGGAAGCGAAGCTGCGGGCAAAAGCTAGTAGGTAAAATTTGTGAAAATGTTCAAGTAGTCCTGATTTGGCAAAATTGAACAAATTGTAATATTTACTAGTTATAAAATATCGTAGTTTCGAGTAGTATTAAATAAATCTGCTATTAATATAATTATCATTACAAAACCACATACGTTCATCATAATCATTATTTTATGAAATTTATTAAAGTTTTCATTGCAATTCGATCACAATTTATTTCATAATGCCTACTTTTATCTAGGCTTTTATAAATTATGACTTACTAATAATGCGATTGATCAGAATGAAGAGTAATTGAGTTAATATACCTTGCTGTGGGCTGTCTACCCTATCTAAAACCAACGTCCCCAGATCCCTTCCTTTATTAAATACCTATCTTACGGAAATTGAAATAACTGAAACAGTTTCAACCGTTAGGCCTATTACTTATTAGCAATTTCCGAGTAACAAATCGCTGTGAAGAATGCCTCGTGGACATTGTATGATTTATAGATTGTCATTATAACTAGGTTTAAAATATTTTGTTGCGTCTATTCAATAGAATGTGTTTAAATTCACAATAATAGGCACTAAGCAGATACAAAAATTGCACAGACTTCAAACTATGTAACAAAATAAGTGGGCTTGGTTACCTATTACCTTACTTCAATATCTAATAACAGTTTTATTTCTTTCCAAATGTCTTTTATCTATTTAATTAAATAGATGATGGATGATTATTTACTGAGTTAAACGAATATTAATAAGATTTCTCTCTGACATTTTTTAGAACATTTTTTGCATAGATTCTCAACCCAAGTAATTTCACTTTCTCAGAAAAATACTTAATACTTTCTTGTAAAGAAAATAACTTCATATCAAAGAATATTGCATTCTGGAGAGTAATTTATTTCAAAAACATTTTAATATTTGCTGACATCGTCTCGGTATATTCGGCCCTTATATAAATTCAATTTTGATTTGATTTGTATAGTGAAAAACTTTCCTGAATTTGAAACTATTTCGTGAATACGAAACTACAACTAATACTTACAGACGGCTCTTTGTACTTTTTGAGAAATCCGAAACCAAGTCGATATAATCTGGACGTAAATAGACCTTTGAGAAAGGGGATTTAACATTTGATTTTTAACGATAAAAAGGGCTTTAGTGAAGTTACTGAATAAAAAGCAAATGCAAGCATTTATTCGTCTAGAAAAAGTAGGTACATTCATAACAAAAAGCAAAGGGAATAATAACACGTTTACAAAACAACTACGAGCGATCCGAGCGACCCGAGCGACCATAGCAGCGGGTTCTCTCGACTCGTACACCAAACTAACTTAACTAGAGAGATGCACATAACTTTGTGTTTAGTTTTTATTTTTTATATTACACCCAGCCATCTATTTTGTCGTGATCCATATCTTGCACTAAATTCATGCTTGTAAATTGTTCATAACTTTTATCATACTACCTCCTACATTTTTCGTTGCTTTTAGCTTTTTCATCTTCTTTTGATTGCCCATAAAACTTTGTTCTCTCGTTACCAGTCCTGGTGTTAGTGTTCGTGGTGTACAACCGTCGTCGGGAAGCCCACATCAAGTACCCTGGCCCCGACGACGATGTCCGCGAGAACATCATCAACTACGACGATGAAGGTGGCGGTGAAGATGATATGACGGCTTTCGATATAACACCACTACAGATACCCATCGGGGGACCACTGCCTGATCACGCCCCTACTAAGTTACCATGTAAGTGATTTGCTCTATCTATTATACACATCACTTTTTGCAAGAACTAAAGAAAGATTTTCTTCATTATCATCAAACACCAAAAGATGTTTATACAGATATCCTCCTTGCCTATTTCGAAGCATCTTTGGAATAGGGCTCGGATTCCAAAGGATTTAATCTTCTGCCAAATATGGTCGAATTTAAGGATATTTATTACACGGAGCGGATATTTATTAAACGATACTAGATCGTTTGACGCCCACAATCTCATTAGTAGGAACACTGGTATCCTCGGGTAGATCAGTCGTTAGATTTTTTTTGGTTTCTGACTTCAAACCGTGTTGGTGGAATTGCAATGCATAACCACTGCGACAGACAGCTTATTTCTAAAGCACGGAGGGGACTTAGATTTGACTGCGACTTAATCTCATATATTAACAGTAAGCCAGGAGTCCTCCATCATTATATTTGCATATAATGTTCTGCTGTGGTTACAAAACCACCCCGTCATTTCGCTTGGGTGGCGTAGGAGGCGATAAAGGGATAATGCATGGCGTCACATCCGGGACCATTTATTGTTTTGCCTGTCTGTGGAGAGATTGTTGTTTTATAGTAGGCATTCGCTTTCCGTAAAGATGACAAGAATAAATTATTCAGCCTTTATAATGGATCGTCTCCCGGAATTTCATAAAATAAGAAGTTTATTACACTTTGATCTTTGAACAAAGTTTGTAAGTGCTCGCAAATAAGTATTTCCTGAAATGACTAAAACTTACGTTCTATGCAAAAATAGATCCTGTAATGGGCCTGGGCCTGGGAGTGGGCCCGATGGGCGTGAGCGTAGGCGTCCCACCAGGTGTGGGGGTGGGCGTTTCTCTGCCGGGTGAGACCAACGTGGGCATGTTCATCGAGGAGCACAAGCGGCGCGCCGACAGTGACCCCAACGCGCCGCCATTCGACGACTTGCGCAACTACGCGTACGAGGGCGGCGGCAGCACCGCCGGATCACTCTCTTCGCTCGCATCCGGTGAGTTTTCCAACCCCATTGCATCACAAACCCTCGTAAAATTAGTTCCTCCAATCCCACTTTAAAATTTATGACGGCGCCTTGCGGCGGTTCATTCACAATGTATGAAGCGAAAAATTGAGGAACCTCCAGTCTTCGTGTTCGAATAAATTATTCATATAAAATCCTAATGCGACGCGCTTGTGTGCTAGGTACCGACGACGAGACGCACGAGTACGACTACCTGGGCGCGTGGGGGCCGCGGTTCAACAAGCTGGCCGACCTGTACGGGCCCGACCTGGATGAGCAGCTGTAGGCGCCCCGCACATTCACCCAACCGCTAATTTAGTCAATTGTCTCCCACTATCGTACCACTAAGCCATTGTAACCCTGCTATCTCGGGGGCGACACTCGCTCACTCACGGACTTTCATTTTGTAAATAAACAAGCGCGGCGAGCTTCCGTCGATGACGTCACTGCGGTTAATCGGTGACGCGATTCGCGACGCCCACCTGCGTCACTTGTAACTCTTATCAATTTTATACGACTTTATTTATTGTGGTAGACATGTTAAGCTTAAGTAATCGTTTAAGATACCTTTTTAATTGCGTAATTTTTATAAAGTTTAAACTACATCTTCACCAAATATTTGATATAAGTTTTTATTCGAATTAGCCATATTATGAGTCAATATTTTATTGGAAGTTACGGAGATGAAGGGATTTCTGCAGCAGGGCCGGACGTGAATCTGAACAGTGGGTGTTTGTAGATAGTGTGCTATAAATGTGAATAATTTATACGAGTATTTTGTAAGTCCACAGCTTTACGTGATATCACTTAATATGGCGGCCCTACTGCAGATATCATTATAGAATAAAAGAATATGTTATATTTTAATAATGGTAGATAACATATAATACTTGAGGTGGTCCACTCGGACATCGAGTTACATAATGTAATGCTCATTCTATATTATGTGAAATTTAAACAAGGGGTTGTAAATACAATAACACTCTAGAAACTACCCCCGATTTTAATTAAACGTGAAACTATTAATTTAACTTTAACGTGTAAGCGAACTGTACAGTAACCGGTGTTCCTCTCCTAATGTCTCCGTGTAGTGCTAGTTAAATAGTATTTGGAAACGACTACGGTCTACTCGTAACATTAGGTAACTAACTAATAGTAGTCATGGTCGCGGGAGTTTTCGTTTGCGTGTGAGCGAGAGAGAGTGTATTTATGAGCGTGTGAGAGCTGTAGGTATGCGTGTGAGTGTGCAAGCGACATTCGTCGAGTGTGAGTGGTTGCATGTGTGCGTCGATGGGCACGCCACGCCGCGCCGTGGCGTGCCACGCGAGTCCCGTGCGCGTGCCACCCGCGTGCCACGCGAGTCCCGTGCGCGTGCCACCCGCGTGCCACGCGAGTCCCGTGCGCGTGCCACCCGCGTACCACGCGAGTCCCGTGCGCGTGCCACGAGAGTCCTGTACGCGTGCCACCCGCGTGCCACGTGAGTCCCGTGCGCGTGCCACCCGCGTGCCACGTGAGTCCCGTGCGCGTGCCACCCGCGTGCCACGGCAGCCGGTCGGCGTGCGCCGTTATGAGTGGGACTGTGCCAATTTCTTAGCATTATCGATGCAGCTAATGACGGTAGAATTAAGTGTTTGCACTTTATTTATTCGTATGATTACATATAAATTTAGTCGCACCTAGGAAAATATCAATAACTTATTAAGAGTGTTGTGCTAGAATACTATTTCCATCGATCTTGATGTGAGATAGTTGTTGAAACCTGTAGAAGTCATTAATTTATAAATTAATTTTTAAGAATTTATAGTAAAATATAATAATAATAAAATGGTTTTAGAAACTGTCTCACTTCGACATCGAGTTATAATCAGTGTAAATTTTAGAATAATACTGAATTATGTTAAAATGACTGATTTTATTATGTGTTTGGAGCCTAAGATTTTGTAGACTCGGTTTAAATAGACTTCTAATAACTTACCTAATGTAAGTTCACCCTCTAGTTTGCACTAAAGACAAATAATTAATATTCAAGTACCTACATCAATATAAAGCAATTCTCGTTAATTACTATTCATGTAAGTAGAATTTCATAGTTATTATTATTTTATTGATATCATTACACTGCCAGTATCATACATATAGACGAATTACGATAGCGATTTGGGTCCGATTTTATATTTCTGTCTTATACAACGGTATATTGTAAGTTTTTGAACTATTTTATAAAGCAACATTTTGTTTCTCCGACAGTGGTGCGGCAGCACATATACTATACACTCGGTTCTGTTATCTCCTCCAAGCTCTGCGCTGTCTCTAAGCGTGTACTCACTATGTTTATTGTTCTTTGCATTGAGCATTTATTATTGTAAGGCCACTGTGTTGGCAGGTTGTCGTGTCGTCGTGTTGTTACAGCATTTGAAAATAATCGAAGAATACTGAAAATGTTAATAGGTAAGTACAAACAGCGACGTCGACAGATACAAACATTACAACCTGTCCATACAGTTTGAATTCTGGAATCAGTAGTCAACTTTTAGTTTTAAAAAAGGTACTTCTAATACTCAAAGTTGACTGCCGGCGCAGATCTAAATTCCATATGGAATACTACGTCACTCTCGATGTTAATAATAATTGGTGAGTGGTCAGTCGTCGCCGAGCCTCCTGCAGGCGCGACGTATTCACGCTGAACGTCCCACAGTGCTCGTCCCCCGTACACTTAGACAGCAGAGCACACAACCCCAGTACAAAATACTAAAGTGCGATATCTCGCAGACGAACACTGATTTGTGTTTTTTTAGACATTAATTATATTATACCTACATATATGGTTATGTTTTGTTTCAACTGTGATTATTTAGTTGTACAACTCTGACAATTATAAAAGAATGAATAAAATAATATGAAAAATATTGATGTTTTTCATTTCACTCCTATCACCTACTTCAGTCGCTTAAATATCTATACAAACCTATAGGTACGTTTGTGAATACGTAATAGTGTAGTGATTAATAATTTGTATGACATATTTCGATTAGTTATTCAATATCATGCTACGGGCGAACTGGCCTGAACGGCCTGGAGATGATAAAATGACGAAAATGTGCTCTATCTCTGTTATATAGCTAAAGATCTGCATTTTATTATAACTATTAATTTGAAATAACTGACAGATACTGCCTTCAGCCTCCCAGAAAATAATTCAAAACATAGTAGATACATGTAACCACATTTTCAAATTAAGTATCAATTGTACTCACAACTTATTGAGTAATTAATTAATTCAACGTAATTATTGTTCTACTTCAGCTGCAAATCAAACATTATAGAGACGGTAGTACGCAATTCAATCGAATAACATCACATACAGATATACGTAGGTACGTCCATAGTTCAAACAATAATCTTACCCAAACCCTACGCAACCCGACTAATACCTAGTAATCTAAATTAAACAGTGCCTACGAAGGGACTGTGCATACGCCGGACACACATACACACACAAACTATATACCTATATAATTATGTTCATTTCAATACCTTCTGCCATTGATCTGAGCCTTCTACGTAGAATTTCTATTGGATTTTTCACGTCTTACCCCTGAAACGAAGTGTAAAGGTAGTTTTACATTTCCATAAGACAGAATTTGCATTGAATAGCTGGTTGTGGAACATAGATGTATATAACGCTTTGAGATTCAAACGCAGCCACATTTTGACGGGCGACTACCACAGATCCGTGGGGCTACAGGCCAGCCTGACGACCACAAAACCATGGCTTTGTTAAACTAATACCCAAAGCTCGATGACAGGCCGAAATTAATTTCAATGACACAAATTCAAGGTACGGTACAATTATAACGCACTTTATGAACCACGATATTATGTACTGATTAATAAATTGGTCACATAAGAATATGTAGTGTGGTCAGGGGGGTACTTGGAAAGGAAACAAGGTTTTCCCAAAATAGGTGTTTATTATATGTTGTACCAAGACGTCTCATACAAGCAAAGGATATACGAACACTGTCCCTAAGACACAGCGAGTACTTCACATACAATAAGTATACAGTGAATAGGTACTTAGTCAGCACATTACAAATATAATAATATTATTATATACACAGCGGGATCATGGGATTTAAATTTAATCAAAACACATACGTTACTCGCCCAGGCTAGTTTCTAAAATTATGCAAACGTATATTATAATAACGAGATTTACAGAGTTATGTAAATACACACCTACTTTTATGCGAGGGTTGAAACGTAACAGCTATAAACTTAGAAAATATCAAACCCAACCCTGATATAAACAAGTAGAGTTCCACTTTTATGATCTCTGGGATTACGATCATACCTAACCTATTCAACCCGACCTAACAACCTAAGCAATTATCATGTGCGGCCTTCGGGCATAGTAGGTGTCAATAGGCGAACACGAGCCCGGATAATGTACTTGGGTTGTAGGTACATACAAGATATCGTAGGTAGTACGTAGCCGCAGCTTTGATGTAGTTATTGTTGGCGAGACAATTGGGCCGCAGGGCGTTGGAGCAGGACGTTTATGTCCTGCCCATTGTTGTGCCTGGATAGATTTACCGGACGTTTCCAAAGGTTTACTGATGGTTTCTGAAACTTCCGTCTTAAGTCACATAATTTATGCACACACCAGCTAAAGTACCTACATGTGAAAAGGCGAGTTAATTCTGTAATCATAGAACATTTGGTGGTAAGTGAGGGTTGCATGTCTATGTTAGTTAAAAACAGGTACAACTTTAGGTAAGTATGTAAATAAATAAATATTATTATGCATCCAATTCTAGGCGAATATGATTCTATTCTACAGACACCTAAATTTGACGATTCCGGAATCGAGGGTTTAAATGTGCATTCCATATTAGCCAACACTTGAATGTAGGTAAATAAGCATCCGATCTCTGATGAAAAGTCGATAATTAAGTAGATTTATTTAAGGATTCATTTGATTCCACAATCCACTTACCTAAGTGCAAAATAAAATCGACCTTTATACCTACGCATAAAGATGCCTACCTACACCATCAGTTCCTCTATCGGCCGATATCAATAACCGATCCGTATCCAAAATGTCTGAATTGATGTGTTTCGTACACGTTTTAAAATATAAATTTAAATATCGCGCTGAAAGCTGGTTCCTTGCTGGACGCCCGGGACTGCACGATGTTTGTCCACGTCATCGCGTTCTAAGCCTATCGGAACGTATTTTCTCATGAAAATACAATTGCGTTGTCTCGCTTCCTCTTTCGGCTTAGCACACGGCCAACGTCGCCCTCGCTCGCACATCTGACATTACTTCTATTTATTTCCAGTCAAAAACCTACCTTAATCCAGAGATTTTTGGTTGGGATCCATTATTAACATCAGCCGTAATCTGTTGTAAATGATAGACAATCATAAAGGTCAAATAATATCTTGCACTACAATATTACTACTCTTAAGCCTCATAACACGTTCTTGGCAAACGTGAATTCAAAAGGCTTGGCACTGGTTCCTTTTTACAATAACGATACGCATTATATGGGACTATTCCTTGTACAGAATAGATATCTTCCGCGTAATAAACTCCAAACTTAACGACTAATAGGAACTTTAAAAAATTGCCTTGTACTGCGTCTCTGTAAACATAACGCAAGTACAATTACTGAGCTATAGAATTTATAGGAAATGAGACAGTTTGGCACAAGTCATCCATATACATGCATATTTTATTAACTAATGCATATGTATGCGGCATTAGATAGGTACCACGTGTGACGGCCCTTGGCTCATCACTCATTCAGGTCAAGAGCTACGACATTAAGTAATCGAAGTTTACGGTATACGGGACGTCACACGTCAGTAACGCAATTAAGATAAACGGGTTACTATTGTGCTCTCGAGCGATGGACTAGCCACGAGTGGCTATCAGTTACCTAGCTGCACTTATAACAAACTAGAACCTTTTTTACATCCTTGTTCATAAGAGCTTGAGATAAACGGTACCTACATTTTCTGTACCTATAAGAGTAAAAAAAGAATTAGGGCCGGCGCAGACCAGACGAGGCGCAGCGCAGAGCATTTTTCACTGCCGAACCATTATGGACTTTGCTAGCGTTTAAATAATATTTAAAATCACCTTTCATTTCTAGTCGCTTCGAAGCTCTCGGAGTCTCGAAGACTAATAGTTGTGTTAATTGATTTTCGATCTTATTTCAACGCACACAAAGATGATAATGCTTTGGCAGTGAATAAGGGTTATTCCTTTTGGCCCCCAGTCCTTCGTCCCCACTGGGGGTGAACAGGATTTTTTTCCTATTGTCCCCCAGTGGGGTCAACGGGAATTTCTATTCCTGTTTGTCCCCATTAAAATATGATTAGGTAAATTTCAAATAAATCACAGTATATTTGTTTTAAAATAAACAATTATTATTTTTATTAAATAATTAAACACATAACAATTAACATAAAATATACTTAAAAAATTACATGTAAAGACTACAAAAAAGTAGTACCTACCTAAATATTGCTTGCAAAATAAGCATACTGTGGTCTTAATAATGTATAATAATGTCATGTCTTTCATGTTAAATGTCGATATCAAACCACTATCTATACATCGTAATTTTAATGAAAAATGAAACGTTTAATTTTAGTAGGGGACAACAGGAAATTATAGTTACGTTCACCCTCAATAAATTGTAGTGGGGGACAACAGGAGAAAAATCCTGTTCACCCCCAATAAATTGTAGTGGGGGACAACAGGAAAAAAAACCTGTTCACCCCCAGTTCCAGGGGACGAAGGAATGGGGGTCAAAAGGTATAACCCGTGAAAAATGCTCTGCGCTGTGCCTCGTCTGGTCTGCGCCGGCCCTTATAGACAGTTTTAGTAAAACTAACTACCTAACTGCCTTGTTGGTCTAGTGGTCGCAAGCGCCACTGCTGGGCATGAGATCCTGGATTCGATCCCCAGGTCGGACAAAGTGTTATTGGGTTTTTCCATTAGGAATTTCTCAGTAGCAGCCCGGAGTCTGGATTTGTGCCCGGTTAATGGCAATAGGTTCGCCCCCTATTACATGGGACTTAAACATAACTGGCGAAATGAGGGTGTTTTATGACACCTCTGCCGAACCCTTCGGGGAATACAAGGCGTGATGTTATGTGTAGAACAACGTTTATAGGGGTTGTCTTTAAACGTTTTTCCTTTAAACAAAGCTCCAATGATTGCTTCAAGTTCAAAGCACATAATGGTCTGATCAGTCGTGAGAAACTATTTAAAAAAACCAGTGAATTTTTTTATGAATTTTATGTATTCTGAAAATGGCAATCGGTGAACTAGGTCAGCCCAATAGGTATATCTTTACGTAGTCGCTTCTCACGTAAAAATCATAAGAATTTCAGAAACGGTCAGCAAAAAAGCTGTATGCGAAATCAGTTTACGGCCGAAACCAATAACCGATCTCAATCCAAAATTCCTGGATTGGTGTAGGTTATTGACATTACTTCTATTGAATGTCTGTCAAAAACCTACATCAATCCAGAGATTTTGGGTTAAGATTGGTTATTGATAACATAACATAACATCACGCCTGTATTTCCTGAAGGGTTGGGCAGAGGTGTATAGTAACACCCTCATTACGCCTTTATGTTTAAGTCCCATGTAATAGGCGGTGAGCCTAGTGCCATAGCCGGGCACAAATCCAAACTCCGGGCTACTACTGAGGAATTTCACACGGAAAAACCCATTTACACTTTGTCCGACATGAGGATCGAACCCAGGACCTCACGATCAGCAGTCGCGCTTGCTACCACTAGACTTGATATAGGTCGTTAATGATCAATTCTGTAAAATTTAACATAAGTATGTATTGACATCGAAAACAAACCAACTGCCTCATTAGTCTAGTGGTTGTAAGCGCGACTGCTGGTCGTGAGGTCCTGAGTTCGATCTTCAGGTCACGCAAAGTGCTATTGGGCTTTTCCGTGAGGAATTCCTCAGCAGCAGCCCGGAGTTTGGATTTGTGCCCGGTTGATGCCCTCGCCACTATAACATGGGACTTAAAACAGAACGGTGAAATAAGGGTGTTACTATACACCTCTGCACAACCCTTCAGGGAATACACGCGCGATGTTAGACTTCGAAAAGAAATAGATTTACGGAAATAAAGATCTGTCTTTCGGGTTTGTGTCATCACTTCTAGTAAACTTAGTAAATCACATGTAGATAAAACCTACTTGCTATATCTTGGGAAGTTGCCACTTGTGAACTATAAGATAGTGATAGACGAACGAAGGACGGCCGATAGATCCTTCGGATATGAAACCCAAGAAATGAAAATCTGTCGACTTGCTCCCCGCAAGTTATTTATAGAATACAGTCAAAGAGACCGCGGCGGATGCCAGTTAAAACGACGATGGCACTGAACTCGTGCCCTATAGCCATCTGACATAATATTTTTACAGTATATTTCTTGCACTGATCAGACAGTATAGTAGGTATGAACATACCTTAAGGTAAATGTATACTTTGTGACCAATATACCTACATTGTAGGTAAAAACGTAGATAAGGAAAAATAAATCACGATCACACAATGCAGAAATGATGAAAGGAAAATGATAATTGTGATGAATGAATGTGGTGGAAGCAAAAGGGGTAAAAAATAACACTGTGTTATTTTTAGAGCAAGTGTCTAATCCCGAAAATATTGATTAACTAGCTACTATACTTTATTTAGAAGTTTGAAATCACAAAGACATATTCTAAGACTTTCCTCCAAAACTTACTCGACTCGACTCCACCTCGACTCTGCCTATAGTTGACATAATCGTCCTCGACTCGAGATTTTTCCTTAGTCGAGATCAGGAATAATCTGTCAAACTCAAGGTACCTCGGAACCTACCTTAAGGAAGGAAGTGTCAAAGTTCGTATGTAACAAAAATGAATTTTGAAGTTTTATCGAATATGCTTACGATAATCCTTACAACTATTTATCGCGGCGTTATATGCGCGATGCAGATAATTCAAATTATGACGTAATGACTCCGTCGACAAACAAACAACAACACGACAAAGTTCACTCGAAATTGCGACTAAGAATACAATTTAGAAAGGTGTTTTCGAGACCGTTCTAAGTCGAGTATGAGTCGAGTAAGTTTTGGAGGAACGTCTTAGAATATGGGTGTAAAACCACTTGGCTTGTGGCTTTATTATCTTTGGGGGCATATGGATCCTCGGGACATCGCGCGGCGATTCATACACGAGGTCGTCTGAACTTAGCATAGCTCTGCTTTATACCTATTTCACATCTAGGTCAATATTATATTATAAATATACGTCTGGGCTCGAAACCCATAAATTTTAGGTACAGAGTGTTTTGTATTAAAACATCGAAGATGCCAAAAAGACACGAATTTATTACTAAGCGGGTTTAAAGTTTCATCGACGTCTATGATTGTAAATTACCAATTTTAGTAGTATTCATACTGTGTTAGGCCTGGAACAATAAATTATTAGAACTATTACGTTCAGGGTCGACCTGGCATTCTGTCTGGGAATATTCCACTAAACCGCGAACTCATTACAATGCGATGTTTGGGACAAAGGCGAGACGGTAGGTAATTGTTAACAACATTCTTGTTCCCCGATTGACTGGCTGAAGTAATTACCGCTGAGACAAAAAGTTTTATTGACAAAGCTTCTATGTTATAGGTACCTGATTTCATCTCATAGACTGTCTTTCTTTTTAAAACAACAAGACTTTGGAAGTTTTACAGTGTTTAGTTATAAAACTCATATTCATACGTTGTCGAATAAATATTTTTTACGATATAGGTAAGTAAAAATATGGACTTTTTTATTCGATGATGTAGGTAGTGATGGATGGTAAGGGGAAACAAAAGTTTTAGCAATAAATTTTACACATTCTAATAAGTCTAATAACATTTTGTTTACCTTCTAATATACTCATACTTTCTTCGTTTGTTAGAAATCGTGTGTTGAATGTTTAGTGTTACCTACCCTCATATGAGAAATATTCGATAGTTTATGTGCACAGGAGCCGATCAATATTCCTGCACATTGCCCGGAATGACGATCAAGTAATTTGGTTATGAATCAATATTCAGGTGTAAGGACTTTTCCGCGTCATTACAATAAATGTATTACTTTTGTATAATGCGGTCAGTCACCTGCCTTTGATGGTAGATGTATTAAAAGATTTAAATTCAGATCAGATGACGGAGGTACTTCTGACATATATGTTCATAGCCACATTGGGAAATCGTTTGTTCAATACGAAATCAAAGCCTAATCTTTTCCCAACTATGTTGGGGTCAGATCCAATCTAACCAGTTGCGGCTGAATACTAGTTGGTATTTTACACGGAGCGACTGACATCAGACCTCCGCATCTCAGTTACTGGACAATGCCGATACTCTAAGGTTAGACCATTTGTCAGACTTTCGGGCTTCTGGCTACCCGTAACGACTGTCAAAGTATTCGTATAACAGCCGGCACCGACTGTTTAACGTGTTCTCCGAGCCACAGAGGGGTCTTGATGTGTAACGAACGGTCACCCATCCACGGACTGACCGTGACAAGCGCAGCTTAACCTCGCAAATCATATGATCCACGTGGTTAGTAATTAGCCACGAGCCTTTCACCTTTAGTGCAACGTATGAAAATAAAAGCTCCCTTTATTTACAATATCTAAGCTGTGACCGTAGCTCCGGCTACATCAAAAATTCAAAGCTTTTTCGGGATAAAAAATCGTATGTGCTTTTGCGGGTTTCAAGTTATATAGTAATGTAGAATAACCATCCCATGACTTTAAAACTTTTATCGTGTGTGAAAAAGCACTAAAAACACACGAGTTATGAATGATACAAAGTTTCTGGCAGCCACTAAAGAAAGTTGAGGGTTAACCCACAAGAAAAATAGCAAGAAAAGCTCGATTGCCATGACTGCACTAGCAATAAAAGAATTATTGCAAGTAGGTAATGTAATAACAACGACTGCATGCCGTTAACAAAAAAACACAAACGTAACATACATAAACACACGCGACAATCGTAATCTAGCCTTTACACACACACAGTTGGATATTAACTAATTCAATATCTTCATTATATGCATTAGGAATGGCTTAATGCGAACCATTTATGGAAACCAAATTTGGCAATAAATTATTCAGTAACAATCTGCTGAAAAACAGTTCATCAATGAATTTATCAATATATCCTCTCTGCCTGAAATGTACCTAATTAATTACTAGGTAAATTTAATTATTTATGAACCTTTAGAATTCCATTGGTTAGCGGTCCATGTTTACTAATAAATATATGGTTAACCTAACACAGCGTTCTCATTCAGAAATAAAAATTCTGAATTTATTACTAAAACCACGAATTTATTTTTAAGCGACGAAACATCCTCTTGAAACATTCATTGACGCACGTAGAACCTTACGAAGAAATGGATATTATGTATTTATTTATTTATCACATGGAATGTTTCCTTTGCCATTACAGATAATAAATCTAATGCGACAAAGTAACTTAAAATATACTTAATTATAACTTACATGCTACACAGTACGTGGTTCTTGTGAACTCACCCAGTGTACAGGTGAATATATCTATGGCATCCGCCACCATGTTGAGAGTGCGCAGCGCACGAGTCAGCGGTGCACGCCCCAGTAAGTTAGTGCGCGCACTCGGCACCACCAGCAACTGCGGCTTGCGCCGCCGCGCCACGTACCTATCCGCTAAATTAAACCCTATTTCTGATAATATGCCTGAGTTTTGTATACTACCTCTTAAAACTTTAAAAATATACGTTGTCAGTGCCACTTCACGCCTAATTTCTAATTTGTAGTAGCCCACCATACCGAGACAGAATAAGGTAGGATACAGTAGGGTGATTCTTCGAAATTTTTTAACATTATTTTAACAAATCATTCTTCTCCCGGATTGTTAACGTTATAGTATTGTCAGATTGTTTTTATTCTTGTCTTATTGCTTGACGGCAGCGGTATAATTTCAGTTTTCATTATCATAATTATAGTATTAAATATCTGCATTCTTAACTTTGGGATGATGCTAACTAATGACGTTCTCAATTTTTGTTAATATTTTTCGAAGAATGCCCCAGTAACGGGTATCCCGGGTATCTACCATACAGCTTTTAAATAAATAAATCTAACGAATTTGTTCTGTATCCGTTCGAGCATATTTTTGTATTTTATTTCGCTCGGGCTCCAAACGGCCGCATTATACTCCAGGTGACTCCTCACAAGAGCCTCATACAAAGCCCTCAGTGCACTGATGTTTGTGAAGTCATCAGGATATGGGATGTATGGATGGATGTTATCGATTGGAAATCGCACGGACAAAGTTTAAAGGGTGTAAGTGTTCGTATAGAACTCTATTCTTGTCTCCTAATTCGGTAATCAAGTTAATAAGCACTAGCTGTGTCCTCACGGCTCCGCCCGCGTAAGAAGTTTTATTCCAGTAATAAATGTAGTCCAGTAGTTTTTAAGTTTATTCGTTACATACAAAAATACAAATCTTTCCTCTTTATAATATTAGTATAGAAGTATAGATATAGATAAGCAACATCAGCCCATTACTGTCCCACTGGGGACAGTAATGGCTGATGTTTCTTATGCTAGCAGTTGCAGTTTAGCCTAGCAGTCTAGGCACGGGTCCCTTATCAGAATGAGAAGGGTTTAGACCAGGTGTCGCCAAATGGCGGACCGCGGTCCGCATCCGGACCGCCGACCCATTTTGTGCGGACCGCGAGAACACAGCAACTTGCACTACAGAGTACGTAATTTAATAAAAATGTACCTCCCGCATTATCTTTGCTGAAGTCAATTTGAAAAAATAAAAATCTATAAAATGTAGTGCGGACCGCGATGGTCATTTCATTTCTTAAAACGGACCCCGAGCGAAACTAATTGGTGACCCCTGGTTTAGACCTTAGTCTACCGCACTGGTCTAGTGCGGGTTGGCAGACTAGACCCCCTCGAGGCATGGGCGTAGCCAGGGTTTTGTCCAGGGTGGGGCAAACGCAGTCAGACAGTAAATATTGGTCTATTCAATAAATCTGGAAGTGCAGCATGGGATTATGGAGCAATTTTGCCCCATAACGTATTTTTGAGGTCCATATAAGTATAGACCTGCCTATTTTATGATATGATATGCCAATTTTGGGTAATTGTTCTGGGGACATGGGTGGCAAGTTGACTGAATCTAGACCATTTACCTATTCTTTCCAGTGCCAGGGTGGGGCAAGCTCCCCATCTGCCCCACCCTGAATACATGCCTCGAGAACTTTATGGAGCCCTCTCAAGTGTGCAGGTTTCGTCACGATGTCTTCCTTCACAATTAACGCAACTGTGATAACCAAATTCAGATCCACAAATAAATTCGAAAAGTCAGAGGTGCAAGCCTATATTGTTCTCGGACCCTCCTGCATGGATGGCAAGAGTTCAACAACTAGGCTATCATGATGAAGTTAAACACTTTCATATAATTTATAAAGGAATACCTAGTCTGGCCATAAATACTGTTACAATTAAAAATAAGAAAGATATTACATTTGAATTTGGAATCTGTCATTTTTATACGATTCTTCATTGTGTTTTCTAATTTTGGCGCCAATACATTGTACAATATTTTGCGATATTAAAATGAAGTGGGGTGATAAAGGGAACCGAATCGCTGTGATTGCATTACACAAAGTTGGTATGGAGCCAAATGCAATTTTTAAAACTCTCCATACGCTTGATATTAGTCAAATGTTTGTGTACCGGGCTATTAATAGGTACAATGAGACCTCCTCTGTTTGTGACAGAAAAAGATCTGGCCGTCCACGTAGTGTTCGTACGAAAAAAGTGGTCAAAGCAGTAAGGGAAAGAATTCGAAGAAATCCTGTCCGAAAGCAAAAGATTTTATCTTGGGAGATGAAGATAACACCCAGAACCATGTCGCGTATTTTAAAAGATGACTTAGGACTTGCAGCCTATAAGAGACGCACTGGTCATTTTTTAACTGATAATTTAAAAAAGAATAGGGTGGTAAAATCGAAACAACTACTGAAGCGGTACGCAAAGGGAGGTCACAGAATTTTTTTGTTTACGGATGAGAAAATCTTTACAATTGATCAACATTTTAACAAACAAAATGACCGTATTTATGCTCAAAGCTCTAAGGAAGCTTCCCAATTAGTCGACAGAGTGCAACGTGGGCATTATCCGACTTCAGTGATGGTTTGGTGGGGTGTTAACTATGAAGGAGTGACTGAGCCATATTTTTGTGAAAAAGGTATCTAAACATCGGCACAAATGTATCAAGATACCATTCTTGAGAAGGTTTTTAAGCCCCTTAACAACACCATGTTCAATAACCAAGTATGGTCCTTCCAACAAGACTCGGCGCCGGGCCATAAAGCTCGGTCCAAAGTCTTAGTAGAAAGTCTTAGTTGGAAGTGAACGTTTCGGACTTCATCAGAGCTGAAGACTGGCCGTCGTCTAGTCCCGATCTTAATCCGCTGGATTATGATTTATGGTCAGTTTTAGAGAGTACGGCTTGCTCTAAACGCCTTGATAATTTGGAGTCCCTAAAACAATCCATATCAACAATCCATCCATTTTCTTCGTGACTATATTGTTGGCAAGACTAGGTATAAATGTAAGTTTACACATCTTCAACACCAGATTTCTGGAAATAAGATTGCTATATCAGCTTTAAACGTTTCAATGATCACTCGATATAAAAATCTTTTTATGAACCTACAAGTACTTAATTTTAATAAGAAAGAATTGCTCGTCTCTCTTGACATCTGCTGAATTCACTGAACAAGAAAAAGTTAAAAACAGTTCTGCGAAGCTGCGCAGGTAATCTTAATGTACAGACAAAAGAAAGCGATGTAGCTTAACGGCCCTCCTGTTATGATATTCCTTCAACGTAATAGAAAAAGACATTAAAACACAATAACAGTATGACGCAATTGCATACAAGCTTTACAAGTGTTGGTAATAAAAATTCATCATGTAGGCCGTTTCGACACGCATGCCGAACCCGTTTGCTGTCAAAATTGCATTTTTCCGTTGAATAATGTAATCTCACTTACCCGCGGTAAAACGGATTGAAAAGGCTTTGCGCTAAAACTTGTTCACAATAGAGGCACCACTCTATGGCTCGTCAGAATACCCAGCTCAATGATATGTAGTTATTATTAGATTTTGATTACACTCATACATAAATCATTTTATTTTATCACCAACACTTCGGATGATAAATTCATAAATAAATATTGATTGTCCAGCCAAAACAATTTTGTAGACACTTTCGTACTTAAACTGTCATAACAATCAATTGCGATTGTAGATATTTTTGCACGGCAGACAAATAAATATTACCACTTTCGAGGAATTTACATTTCAATACAAATCTTATGTACTTTACGACACAACTTAGAAGTCGCATTGGCAAACTTGATCGAACAACCAATGACAGTCGCTCATTTTCACGCCATTCACACTTATTGCGTCAGCTTAAAGATATAGATAGATTTTTTTCTGCAGTACTAATAAACCTTCGTGGTCTTGAAGTCGCATTCCGTTCGGAAGTGATCAGTTTTAGGATGCGACTTCTTAGTTTTATCGTACTATAGGTAACCTTTTTATATATCTCCGTATAATTAAAATATTGTTTTAACTTCCGTGCTTCTCGATAATCGAACAAGTAAGCATTTTTCGACGTCCATGAATTATTACATAAAATATGTAAATTGTTCCTTTTAAATAATAAAAAAGACTTCCTTTGTAACGGTACTTCTTACCTATTTTCTAGCGGTACTTAGGATTTTTTTCACTAGCAAGGGATGAAATTACTACCTCTCAAGCTAATTTGGGTAGTTTAAAACAGTTTAGTTTTAGCTATACCTACCTATGTATCGAATCGTTATTTTTGTTTCCACTTTACTTTATTTAGGACCCTAAATAATAGGATATCTTTTGGCTTCTTACTTAGAATAAGTTTCGAATTGAATTCTTTCGTGTTTCAACAATTCCGATGAATAATTTCGTTTTACAAGAATTTCGTCAGAGCAGTAACTTGGAATGAAATCCGGGAATGTAGGTAGATTGTTGTATTTTTACTTAACATTATCCTTAAATTTATCCTGTTTGATATTTTTAGTGGAGGTAGAATAGAATTAGTATGCAAACGTGGTGTGTGTAGTTTTGCAAGTGAGATCGCGTGCGCAAACACTCTTGGGATATGAGATCACGAGACGACATCGACACCTCGCCGCACTCGAACCACACCGATACGTCACGTACCTATGTACTTAGACTACTATTTAACTTGAATTTACTCAAGAAATTACTTAATACAAAGTACAAGTACCACAACCTTATTGATCCTTTCACGGAGTCTAACATTCCTATTTATCTTCATTCAATGTATCTACAAGTTTATATGGGATATTACCTAAAAGGTACCTGTAAACATGAACCTGGGCAAGCGGGTTGGTGACCGCAGCCGAGCCACTCGCCCCGGTGACGCTGAACGGGACACCACTAGTCACAATTAGTGACAAAGCAATGCTATATCCCGCCTGCCTTTTGATGATTTTAAAGCTTATAACATTAATTGAAAGACAGGCAGCCTGTCCTTAGTCGATTTAATTTGTTTTGACAGTAACTTCAATTTATCAACCATATCAGATTTTCATTATTATTTTTGAGATGAAAATCATGAAAGATTAATGAAGCGTTGGATTAATGTAATATAAACAGTCTTTTTTTATATAAATATTTCACACCATGTGTAACCTGTATAAATTACCTTTTGTGTTTCAAAAAGTAATATGACATACTTACTTTCATACATACGAGTAATATGCGAAAGGAATTTCTTCCTCCGAATGTTTTCCAACAGTTAAAAGGTCGTGTCTACAACATTTCGGTCCGATAGTTCGCCTTATCACCTTGTTTATAGTCGTTTGATATCACGCTCCACAGATGAAACGGAACGCTTGAAGCACATTTCATTTCTATTTTTATCCTCGGAGATACACATACAAAATTTCTATTTTCTCTCTTTACTTTCGCCTAGATTAGAACGGGAGGAATCCGTACAAATCCCATAGTACAGCATACGAACGAACGGAGCGCTTACCGCGAGCGCCTCGCGATGAAAAGTACAGACACACATACACAACATATACCTACATAGATACCTACGTGTATAAGTATAGGTACCGACTCTCCGAAAAGAACCTTCAATGCAATTTATAAATATAACTGCAGATTCAGGGAGACGGAAGAAATGAATGCCGAGCGAAATGTACTGTTGGATTTCGCTAAATATAGCTGACATAAAAACGTTATGGACGTTCAAAATTCAATTTACGGGACCTCTGTTCAGAACTAGACCTTAATATCTTGTTACGTACTTTAAGTGTAGTTGAGTGTTCATAAGCAGGTCTCTGCGACATGCTCTTAACAAGAAAATCTACAACAATTTGTCCCTTTTGGCGTAAACAAGCCAAAATAACAGCAATGCATCCCCCGAGGCTCGACGAAGTTTCGAGAATCTTATTGATATGTTTCCCTCAATAAGCCCTCACAGTGTATTTATCTTAAACCTTGGAAGTTATTAGAGTCAATACCGACCGTAGCTCCGTGCAATATCAGCAAGACTTGTAGTCGTTTACTTAGCTAGCTTCCGTTACTTATAAAGAAATATGATGACATAGTATTATTACACGTTAACTTTGCATATTCATTACAACATTCAATGGTACCGAGATCAAAGTTAAATCGATTGAACGGTTATCATCGGTGTGCAATTACGTCATATACCCGGGTCGAAGTCAATGATGTACGTCAGTTTCAGTAAAATCGCGTCACAGTGACTGTGACAGCGTTTTGTAGTCAGCGAACCGGTCACACGTACTTTTATGTTTTAGGAGTTAGCTCTGTCACAGTTTCAATTCAACAAAGGGATTCTCGATACTGTATATTTGTGTCGCATGTACTGCACAATAGATATCTGCAATGGATGCCCACTAGAGATTGATGCCTGTGTAGGTCCTTTTACATACCTAATTGGAAATAATATGCATCTTTTAAAGAGTAATGAAACGGAGATTGATTTGTTTTCAAACTTTCGCAATTTGTACACATTATAAAAATACTAAATCGGGTCTAATCGCATAGAAAATTTATAAGACAGAAAAATACCTTATTTATCCCGACTTATTAATCGGGAAGATGGATACAAACTATCAACATCATGGAATCCGGTCATCAGCAAGTGTTATCGTCGACGGGACGTTTTAGGCGAGTGTAAAGACGTCGTTAGTGTGGTGTGTCGAAGTACCGACGATAATAATATTCTTAAAAATCAAGATCAAGTGAAGGTAGATGAAAATACCCTTGCATCACGAAGATGACAACTGCTCCGCCACTTCAGTCTACCCGTGACCACGGACGGTGAAATTCGGTCGAAACGTCGGGATAAATAAGGTATTTTTCTGCCTTATAAATTTTCTAGGAGATTGATTTAGTAGGTACTACTTAGCTAATTGTATTTATTTATTTTACTTTAATTACAACGGTCTTGGGCCAATTACAGTAAGTAAAGAGAAATGAAACATTAAATATAATAGTGAATTAGTCACCTTTCATGAATCTCTCTCGCAATGCTTCAGGCATACTAATAAAATCATCTTCCAATCATCCGCAAACAGATTATAATAGTTCGGATTACAATCCAGAAGTTCGTTGAGTGCGGTGAGAGTACGAGGTATTGGCGTTTTAGCTCGCGCTACAGTGCGCCATGAAGGCACAGCAATAAGCCTGTGCTTCCTGTTGCGGTGTTTATGTCTTGTTAAAAGTCGTACCTATATCAATTACTAGCTGTGTCCTCACGGCTCCACCCGTAGCCTGTGTTACTCAGTGATAATGTAGCTTTATAACGGCAAAAGAATTTTTGAAATCGGTCCAGTAGTTTTTAAGTTTATTCGTTACATACAAAAATCCAAAAATACAAATCTTTCCTCTTTATAATATTAGTATAGAAGTATAGATATAGATAGATTTATGAATTAACCCTCTTAACAATAATTGAGGGGTTCATGGCTAATTACCAACCGCGCGGATCATACGATTTGCGAGGTTAAGCTGCGCTTGCCGCGGCCAGTCTGTACATGGGCGACCGTTCGTTGTACATCGAGACCTCTCTGCGCCTCGGAGAGCACGTTAAACAGTCGGTCCCGGGTGTCATACGAATACTTATGACGATCGTTACAGGAAGTCAGAAATCCGAAAGTCCGATAACCGGTCTAACGTTATGATATTGGCATTGCCCAGTAACTGGTTTGCGGAGGTCTGATGGCAGTCGCTTTGTGTAAAATACTGGTATTCAGCCGCACCTGATCAGACTGGTAACTGACCCCAACATAGTTGGGAAAGGGCTAGGCAGAACGAACCTCTTAATAATTAATCGTTGTGTAACATTATGCCAAGCTTATACAGCAAAAAATATATGGTTACACTGACATTAAACAGCGATTATTAGTAATGCGGATTATAAATATACAATATGTAACATAATTAACGCACATCCTGAAAGTAGTTTGTTCAGAATCGTTTACTGAATCGACTTCAGCGATTTTTATTGTGTATATTTTTGTTATAAACGTGTTTTTTTAATAATTAGCCTTTTAATTGGCATAACGAAAATTGAGCCTTATGTCAAGGGCATAAGACTGAATTTTAAATGAAGTTAACAAGGAAAAAGTAATACTATTTTCTTGAACAAACAATATTTAAGCACATAAAAATAAAATTTCAATGTATGTATTATGATTATAACATAATATTCTAATTGGGGTGTTTGAGGGTGTGCGTTAATTACGTTACATGTTGTATATGTACAATCTACATGATGAACGAAATTACGTGTACAGTCAGCGACATAAGTTGGTAAACAAGTAGATTGAGACAAATTAATCTCAACTAAATGAATATTCCAAAGAAGTATAATTAAGTTTCAAATTATAAGAGTCTAGATACAACTCTGAGTATTCTTAAACTTTTTAATTTATATTAATTCGTTTTCCATTTAATGCTACGTTAGAACTCAAATGTTCAGCGACATTGTCGCCGACTGTACCTTACTAGGTACCGTAGGATTTAATTGCAGGTATGTTATACGTATTAATGTATCCTCGCAGTCAGTTTATAGTAATTGACGATCGACAATTAAGCTAATGAATGGCAATTTATCTGTGCAATTTGTCGAGCCACGTTCACGGATACATAGGTCTCAATAAGACTATTTTGTATGTAATTCTTGCTTTATACTGATACTTTTAGTAACCCTATGGCTATTCATTAGGTAGCCGTTGAATGTAGGCAGCGCAATACCGTCCTTTATGGGAATCTATAAACTTATATGTCATCATCAGTGGGATACAATTGCACTCCGTTACCGAGCACGCGAGTCGTAAGATTCGACGAATCTGGCACCATAAATTTTGTGTCCGAAAAACGGCAATAGGCCACACACATGGGACTTAATACAAGATACGAAATTTGGGTGTATAGATTCTTTTTATAGGAGAGCACCTCTGTTTACCCCTTTGGGGGTTACAGGCTTGAGTATAGGCGTGTATGTCATGTTATGACTAGCATTGAACAAGTGAACATCTTCTAACCAATATGATGGTGTAATCCTTGGCCAAGAATAAGCCAACGTTACTTTACGTTTGTAATTATCATAAAAAAACATGCAACCCTACCCTTCTGAGCGCTAATAAAAGCAAATCATCAGGTGTGGTAACTATCTCGAAAGAAAACATATTAAATATGAAATACAAAAAAACCTTTATTTAAAAAAATAGGTTAAAAAAATGTACTAAACAGTAATTTGGAATATCTAGAAACAAAGCTTTGGGGGCAATTGATCAAAGTAACTGTGAAATAGAAATATAATATGACCGCCTCCAAAGCTTTTAGTTTCTAAATGTTCGAAATTCCTTTTTTTCTTTTATAAAAGCTTTATTTCATATTTTTTCAGTAATCAATCGAAAAGAACTGTTAAGCAAATATTATTGTACTGTCACCAGAATTACATGTGTAGATATGCATTTCAGTCTGTTCAAAATTGACTTGCAAGATTTGTGGCAGCAAGTTACTCGTAAATAAAAGCTTTTAAAGACACACAAGACCCATTAAACAGATCGATCGGTGATTTACTGAAACCAGCGTTAATATTTAAAAAACATAACGTCGCTTAAGTTCTAACAACGCGTAACTCAAAATAGTTAGCTTTTCAGGAGAGCGAAAAATATATTGTTTTCTACTTATCATATAATTGTTTTTAATCTACAATATTCTATTTTATTTTGATTTTTTCGACGGAGCACTTTCGCGACACGATCCAGTATGGAACTCACCTGACTTTCACGCTGTTTTAGCTGTTTACATAGCTTGATGGTAAAAATATTAAATACGCGGTGGATTTTGTTTTTGAAATAACGCGTTACTATTGGATTTAACCATTGATTGTGATAGGTCAAACGATGCGTTTTTCGATTCTCTATTGAATGACGTGCGTAACTCAAAACGGCTATTTTTCAAGTTACGCGGTGTTAGAACTTAAGCGACGATAAAGTCAAAGTCAAGTCGTTTCATTGTGGGCATAGGTTAACACAGATTTAATTTAATAATGTAGTTCCGTTATGTGCTGCTATTAAGCGTACAATAATTATAACAATTATAATGTAACCGTAATTATGTTGAAGAAGTAGGTCACCCGTACGTACCACCATGTGACAAATTCTAATATTAAATAGGCATGGTTTAAGTAATCTTGGATTATGTAGTATGCTTTGCCAGTCAAGAAAATTCGTAATTAATTTTTAAATACTAGTAGTATAAATAGTAGTTCCTGTGTGTTTAAAATGTCTTTAGGTTTATTTTAAAGGTTTAATAAACAGTCACGCTTATGTGCAATTGCAATAAAATGAAAGAATAAAATCTAATTTGGCGAACACTAATAAGGCGCAGTTATATAAAAGTGCTTGTTAAAATAAATGAACTAAAATATTGACTCCGAGCCGTTTCCGGCAAAAGTGCGTTGTTACGTGCTCAGGGCTTTTATTGTATTTGTTCCCGAATTTATACCGACGCTATTAAATATTTTTCAGGTACCTGAAGTGATGAAATTTTTCTCCTTCTAGGTACTTGTTATCCACTTGTAACATACTACAAATCATTCCAGTTACGAACTTTCAGTAAAACAGTGCACTAAACTCTTTCAGCTGAATGATCGTTCCAATTGAATGAGCTAATGCTGCGTCACACGCAGTTATTGCACTAAATCGGGATATCGATGCGCAACAAATCAGACAAATGTCCTCCCTACATGGCACAGTTTTCAGAACTAAGTTTGTGTATTTTCAGGAAAGGAGATGCGAAGTTTAACTGTAAATCATACTTAGTTGAGACAACAAGTATCCGAGGTGGTTGCGAGTGCCGGAGCCGGCGTCCCGCCCGCCGCGTCCACACCACGTCAACACTTGGCTAGGCATTGAACTGAAGTATGCACATGGAAAGTTTGCACCTACTTCCTCGACTGTTCAGAATATTCCAAGTCATACATAAAAGGCGACTTGGCAAGCTGGATTTAGTTAGGTATTCTTTGTTCGTTCAAACTCGCGTATACTCAACTCGTGGTTGGTAAATATATTCGTACATAAATGAGATGAAAAGATAGCTGAAATACAAAATAGTTTATTACATTAATGTGTTTATTACATAAACGATAATCACTTGATATGTAAGGCTAAACTCTCGAACTCGTGGCTTCAACTCTATGTTCGAGCTAAACTCGCAAATTAGGTATTAAGTGGATTTGTGACGGGGTTGAGCATAGAGTGTTTTTCATGGAAGGTGAACTTTATACATTAACAGCCGTTAGTGTATCCTCCGTAGCGGCTCCGCACTCGTAAACTTTATGGTTGTATGGTTGTTATTGCTGTCTATTGCTGTTTATTGTTAGATATATACTTTTCTTATAGATCTTTCTATTCAGTACATTCAGCTCACCTTTATCCAGTGTTCAGTGTGGCAGTCTCTTTTTACATTGTTACACTCGCATAGTTTTTATAACACAATGTCTGGACTTTAAAATATACCTTGATAACCGAGTTTGTTCCGGCTTTTCTTCTCATAGCTAGTCAGAGAGGAAATACCGGTGTAATCTAGTTTTAAAAAACAACATGTCTGTAACAATTTTATTTACACAATTAAAAATCATTTATTTTGGGTTGAAGATGTTCCTGGCGGACTCCGCCCTTCTCGTGATAAACACACTTATAATGCATCGATTCGCCTTTCGCTATACTGCCTTGCTAATGTCCTGCGCATCATTACGCAAACCATATGATCTATTTACCCACTTCTTTTACGTATGTACTTACATCCATAAGTCAAATAATATTCTGTTTAATGTTATTTTCAACTCTTATATAGGGGTCAGTCACCTCGAGGGTAGCCAGTCCCCGCCAAGCTGGGCTAATTTGGCGGTCATTCAGATGTACTCCCGCCAGGGCAGTAATTCCTCAATCCGTTAGCCTTTTCGAACTCTTATATAAGTCACAATACCAGCTAGCTCTGGAGTTTGGTAACTAACTGACCACTCAACAAGTAAAGCCGACACAAACTCATGGTCATAGATCTTACCTCGGTTATTATCCAGCCTTCTGACTGACGATAATGGGTTAGCCGCAGATTACAAAGCAGATAAAAACAGAACCTCTCCGACTCAGATACAACTGGAACATAGATGCCCAATACCTAGAAGCGACTGTACCACTAAACAAAATAACTACTCCACCGTTCCGGGGGAATATCCAAACACTCTTGCGCCACAATTTACCGAGCGCTAGCGGTAAAGTCATTGAAGAGGTACAGTGAATTAAATGCGCCACAGAAATAAGATAGATGCCTCTACTATACGGGTACGTGTTCTGTTTATCGAGTTCTGTACAACGAACGAGCGTATTTAAACGTAAACTTTGTGTGTTACCACTTTAAATCATTAGAGATTTTAGTCTAAATAGTTTTGTTAAAGATAATTCGCTAATAGTTATGTTAGTCGGTGCTTGTGTTCTAATACTGGTAAGTAAAAGTTAGATTACTAACTTTTTTAGTTTTGATTAGTTAACTACCTTGTTTGTCTAGTGGTGGCAAGCACGGCTGCTGATCGTGAGGTCCTGGGTTCGATCACCAGGTCGGACAAAGTGTTATTGGGTTTTTCCGTGTGGAATTTCTTAGTAGCAACACGGAGTTTGGATTTGTGCTCGGTTGATGGCAATAGGCTCGCCCCCTATAACATGGGACTTAAACATAACGGCGAAATGAGGGTGTTACTATACACCTCTGCCCAGCCCTTCGGGGAATACAGGCGTGATGTATGTAAAAGTTAGATGTGTGTAAAGATAAATTTGAAGATGTGATATGTTATCGTATCTTCATTAAGTAGTACTTTTAATGTTATTAAGAATGTTTCGAGGATGTACTTAGATGAAAAATTGAAGGATCAAGCCAATCAACTCAACATGCGGCTCGTTGAGTTCTCAATTATGCGAGATCTAATTAGGCTTTACAATTTGATACATAATGTATGTCATTAGACATACATTATATATATATATTACATACATACATTATGTCATTAGACATACCATTATAAGTTCAACCGCCCTATTGATCTAGGGGTTGTGTGTACGGCTACTGCGCGTTAAAGATATAAAGCTTGACAAACAAAAAAAAGTTATTTTTATACATTACTAAAGGACCTGGCAGACTTGCTTTTCGGTGATATACCTACAGCAGCGCCACCTTCCGGGTCCAATTGTGTTTTCAAACCATCCAGAAACCTATTGAAATATACACACAAAATTTCATCCAAATCGGTCCAGCCGTTTAGGAGTTAGGTGACAATCACACGTACCTATTGAAGAATTATAAATATATATAATTATATATACGAGTAAGTTACAATTTACTTAAAAAAAATACGACCCTATAATAAGGTCTTCGCCTCGGATACACGCCGCATGACGTACTAAATATAATGTATGCGGTCCAACAAGAAAGGTTGAAAATTGCTCCTTCGGACAATTTTTTCTATCAAAATTCACATGATTCTGGAACTACTGGACAGATTTTAATCACATTTTCGCTGATGTATGGCTGTGTCCCGAGTGTGTGTTTTATTAGGGTTGCGCATCTCTTCATTTTATGATATCGGAGAATTATTGCCAAGGTAATTGCCAGGGTAGGAAATGGTGGTTCTCATCAGTAAGCGTACGACCTGTTTCTTCAGTCGTGATTTAAATATTGGACTGTTTGTATGCGTGATGCAGGACAACAGATAAGACTAGATCAGAACCAGAAAAGCATCAACATTAATAACCGTAGGTAATTCTTTATAACCTCAACTTTTGAGATAAGTACTTTTGAAAACTGCCTCGTTGGTCTTGTGGTGGCAAGCGCGACTGCTGATCGTGGAGTCCTGGGTTCCATCCCCAGGTCCAGCAAAGTATTATTGTTTTTACCGTGTGGAATTCCTCAATAGCAGCCCGGAGTTTGGATTTGTGCTCGGTTAGTGGCAATAGGCAATACATTGTTATTGTATATTTGTAGGCAGTAGGCTCGCCCCCTATTACATGGGACTTACACATAACGGCGAAATGAGGATTTTACTATACAGTATACACCTCTGCCCAATCCTACGAGGAATACCTAGAGGCGTGATGTTATGTACTTTCGAAATAATTATAGAAAATAATAACTCAGTATTCAACTTTGTCCTACTGACTATTTTCCTGGTATACAGCTGCAACCCATGAGGTTTGAGCGGATATCTTACAACACCCGTGGGATGCGATGGGATGCTATATTTTTAACACCCAAAACAAACTGCGGGCAGGAACTAGTTAAAACTTCATTTAAAACGTGTAGGGATGTTGTTAATAATTTCGGGAACAGTGAAGCTCCTCTATAGGAAGCGAAAACAATGAGGAACACTGATACTGTTATGTTGTAATAGATTAATGTTAACAATATTACTAGAACTATTTCAATCAATAGACTCATGAATTAGGTAGATGTTATTTTTGGTCAGTTATTCATCCATAACAAAGAACAGTGGTCAGGAAAGATTGCGATAATCACCACGCATGCCAACCGGATTGGCGGTTACATTGTTTTGTTACTACTGAGCACATAAATGATAAATGATGTTTATTTCTGTAAAAAAATCTGTTAATATATTGACGAATGGTGAGATTAGACAAAGTTGCGGTTTAAAAGATGACGTAGTGACAAAAATTTAAAGGAGTATGCTTAGGTGGTTTGGTCATGTTGAGAGAATGAGTGAACGGTGATCAACAAAAGGAATTTATAAGGCGGATGTCAATGGAAACGCCGGTAGAGGACATACTATTGGTGATGTTCTTCACAAAAGACAGGTGCGTAGTACTCTCAACCGTCGTGACAAGATATATGAATGTGGATGAAGCGATAGGAGTATGTATGGGTCGTAGTATGTGGCGTTCTATAGTTTCTGCCTACCCCCATGGGAAAAAGGCGTGAGTTTATGTATGTATAAATCTGTTACAGGCACTTTTATAAGTCAATGTAATGTTTTTTTTTAAGAATAGATGGCGCCGGCATTTCCTTTCTGACTAACTCTGAGAAGAAAGGCCAAAACAAACTAGGAGACCAAGGTCTCTCTTAAAGTACAGACATTGTGGTATATGAACTATGCGGGTGTAACAATGTAGGGCAACCTCTGGAATGGGCGTTTGAGGAAAGTGCCATAGCAGGTTTGAGTTGACCTGTCCTAACTGACTGCACGCACGCATCAGTCATCGTGTAGCTCAAACCTTATTTTAGGGATGAACCATAGAAGGATGCTGCAGTCCATCCTTCTGACAAGATTACTCTAAAGCCCCAAAATTACTAGTAAGTTGAATTACACAAATTATTGCACTACATTGCTCGCTAAGCTCGTAAAACTTGCAGAAGTCGACTTGCTGCGGGTGTGTTCACAGTTTGAAAGACTGTTGCAGAAGTCGCCTTGCGCAATAAACTTGCTACTGGATTTAGAGATCAATGGCTGCCTTACACGTTAGGGTTTGTATGATGGCTTTAACCATGCATGCATAACTAACAGGCAAACCCTAGCGTGTATGTGATATCGGTACCTATATGTTATCGGCGCATATAGGTACACGCAGCCTAGCAAATATCAAAATTGATATTTTTGCCGTTCGGTTGTGTTTGCGCGCATACATAACCGAGTGTGTGTGACGCCCGGCGTGCTTGCATGCACAGTTCTCAGTTTTCTATTGTCTGCGACGGTGCAAGGTAAGTACAGCTACCTATCACATCGACGTCGTCCATTGTTGGTATACCATGCACAGTAGTTTAAATAACTGTCCTACACACACCGTCACAGCTCCAACTGTCTTTAAAACTGAGAGTTTGTGGCAAAACCGTGCATGCAAACCTTAACGTGTATGTGTAATATGAAACTCGGTTATACCTGTCGGTTATGCATGTAAGGTTAAAACCATCATGCAAACCCTAACGTGTATGGCGGCCTTAACTCGCCGATTATTCCTTACTCAGATAACTCTTATCCGAGGAATAATTTAGATATTAATCATGCTATATTAATTAACTTGAAAATTATTCCTCTTTTAAAAATTGTATCGGCCCTTAGTAAACTTATTTTTAAAAAGCACCAGATGATCTGCCTAGCCTTTTCCCAACTATATTGGGGTCAGCTTCCAGTCTAACCAGATGCGGTTGAATACCAGTATTTTACACGGAGCGACTGCCATCAGACCTCCGCAACCCAGTTACTGGGCAATGCCGATATACTAAGGTTAAACCAGTTGTCAGACTTTTGGGCTTCTGATTTCCCGTAACGCCTGTCATAGGTATTCATGTGACACCCGGAACCGACTGTTTAACGTGGTCTGCGATGCACGAAAAAAAGCCATAAAGACACTAGATGCATACAAAATATTTTAACGCACTTTTCTTAATAATGACGCTTCCATTGTATAATACGGCCGCAAAGTAAGTAAAAAGCGTTTATCAAGCAGTTGCGACCACTCGGTAGTTTAATTAAATTTTTAATTTATTGTGAGGAGGCCGCGTGTGGCGCGCCCGCTCTCGCAATTTGCGCCCTGTCTAATGTAAGTATACCCTATCTGTGTACTTACTTGTGAAATATGTGTTTAAAGAAAACTTTCTTAAATATGCGATTAATTTGTGGCCTTTTAAATTCGTCGTACTATCAAAAAACCGCACGGATCATGCGACTTGCGAGATTAAGCTGTGCTTGTCTCGGTCAGTCTGTGGATGGATAACAGTTCGTTACACATCGAGACCCATCTTTGCCTCGGAGAGCAACGTTTAACAGTGGTTACGAGAAGTTTAATAACCGGTATAACCTTAGGATATCGGCATTGCCCAGTAACTGGGTTGCGGAGGTCTGATGGCAGTCGCTCCGTGTAAAATACTGGTATTCAGCCGCATCTGGTTAGATTGGAAGCTGACCCCAACATAGTTGAGAAAAGGCTAGGCAGAACGAATTATCAAAAAAAAATTGAAATATTTGAGATTCGTATCCATGCCATGGTCACCATGCCTCACTATACGTAAGGTAACTAATCTCCGATTTTTTTTTTTTTTATTTTAATTTTTTTTTTGATAGGACCACTCGTAGTTTAAAGCTCGCGAGGGCTTTGTTACTACTTAACCGGACTATCCTGTGGTGGCCAAAAATTACTTTAAGCCAGGGCTTACAGAACTATGGATATAAATTAAGTGACGCGGCACTAAGGGCACCCCCCCAGCCCGACCCTTGTTAATTCTCATATCGACGCACTAAGCCGAGGTTCGAACCCCGCAGGGGGTGCCCTTAGTGTCCGGTCGATATTCACATTAGTAGTTTTTAAGCCCTGGCTGGGGGCCGTAATTTTGGCCACCCACAGGAATAGTCCGGTTAAGCATAAACAAAGCTCTCAGAGCTTTAGTTGCGAGTGGTCCCTTATAAAAAAAAAAAACAAAAAAAAACTAAGGGCACCCCCTGGCCTCGGCTTAGTGGGTCACTGAGGGGTGGGCAATCAATGTCGGGCTGGGTTAATTTATGTGCTCAGCGAAAGATAGACGACGATCGAGAATGACCCCTAGATATTTGGCTTGCTCCTCCCAGGGGATCGGCTTGTCAAACATCATGATCGGGGCGGGGTTGGGTGGGCTGATTTTACGCGGTCTGATAAATAGGACCGCCTGGCTCTTGTCGGGGTTGACCTCGATCCTCCATCTCCGGAACCAATCGCCTAGGCTCTTGGCGGAGTTTTGGAGGGTGCGAGAGATGTACGCGGGGCTATATCCCGAATAGTAGAACTATAGTATATTAGAATATAGAACAAGTAACTATAGTATAGTAGAATATAGAACAAGGCTAACTGCGCCTTTCTACTCTTCGGGATGTCGCTCGTATAAAGGGTGAACATTAAAGGGGACAGCACAGAGCCCTGAGGGACGCCTGCGCGTATCGGGTCTCCGATTTCTCAAAGGCTGATTAATTTTAGTCTGTTGTCAAATCTCATGTCAGCGAATGTGATTGGTTGATCAAAATATTAATAACCAATTACATCCCTTGAAATAGGAATTGACAGCTGATTAGTTAATTTTAGCATTGATCAGCCTTTCAAGGGGTAAGAATTTATGAGAAGGGGGTGGCTAACAGCGTCTACGTGTTAATAGCCTAATAGCCTGGTGATCTTTAATACAGGTTTTACCTACATCAGACACCAGAGTCTATTTTTAAATGTTACTTTGAGTCTAGTGTGTTTGTGATGATGAGAGAATAAATAAATATTGTATTGTATTGTCGTGGGGTCCTGGGTTCGATCCCCAGGTCGGACAAAGTGTTATTGGGTTTTTCCGTGTGGAATTCCTCAGTAGCAGGCCGGAGTTTCGATTTGTGCCCAGTTGATGGCGCTGGACCCCTAATGCACGGGACTTAAACATAACGGCGAAATGAGGGTGTTACTTACACCTCTGCCCAAACTCTTCGGGGAATACAGGCGTTATTTTATATATTGTATAGTGTGTAGGTAACGTGTCGCGATCACCAACCAATATGGGGAACGTGGTGATTATCGTTTATCAGGAGGCCCATGCCACGCAGTGGACCTTTATAGGACGATTAGATATTATGGTATCTACCTTATAGATGTACCTACTCTCATTCATGTGTGTACCATGTTGGAATTTAATACAGAATTTCCTTCCGTCTGTTTGTTTCTGAATTGTACGTTTGAAAGATAAGATTGGATATGAAAATTGTTGAAGTAATTCCTTATTGTATCATTTTTGTTTACATTAAGTAAACATACATGTTAAATCTGTCTCTTCAAATCTTCTTCTTCTTCCTGCCCTTATCCCACACTAGGTGGGGTCGGCACAACATGTATTTCATAAATCCATGTTGTTAGAGGTTTTGGCTTATTGTTTTATGACCGGCCGTCTGCCTGACACCAACCCTCCTTGGGAATAGTCGTTGCGCTGTCGCGCGGGTGACCCAATGTGCTTGCTGATATTATGCACAAATTCCAATGTCCTTGCTATTTATTCTCTTCAAATATAGTTAAATAAAGATATTGATTACGCCATTACAAACACCTATTAAACGTTTAGACTTTGTTGCGCGGTTCCGAATTCTGATTCTGAATTTCCGAATTCCGAATTCCGGTCTTATGGAGAAGAGTCGGTTTGGTGACCGCAGGATGTTTTATAATCAGAAAAGAGGATGTTGCTACCCATGTCGAGAGCATAATATTCACAAAGCAGAGCGGAGGCATAAATTTTATCGACGGTGAAGTGCCAATACCTTCTAACTGACAAAATCAAAAATTTACACAAACTGCAAAAACGTTTAATTTCTCGATAAGTTAAAAATTTGTTAATATATTTATTAACTTAGAATATTAATAATGTATGCGTTATATATTATGCTGAATTCGTATATTGTATGATAGTGTAGTAGGTATTCAGTTAGACAGGAGGTAATGCCATAAAATAGACACAATGGTTTAGTTGGGAGAATTTTCCATATTTTAATTCAAGCTGTTGTAACAAAAATTATACTTCGGGGATTTCATTAAAACATGCGAATAACGCCTTTAAATTCAAAACTATAAAAAAGTGAATTTCTCGAAAAATGTCAGTTAGGAGGTATTGGCACTTCACCGTCGTTATGTTATTCTATTGGTTAGCTCCGCACCGCTCAGCTCCTCTCCACCTTAGCGGACAGGCAGCCTCAGTCGCCTTTTATGACACCCACGGTTGGAAGCTTGGCCTATTCTTCGCTGGGACTACATGATACAATATTAATAAGTATAATCAGTCCATTCATGTCCCACTGCTGGATACAGGTCTCTTCTCAGAATGAGATGGGTTTAGACCTTAGTCCACTACGCTAGCCTGGTGCGGGTTTGCAAAAACTCCATGATACTGATACTGATTGTAGGTAACCTTATTTGATTTTATTGTCACCTACAAGTGACGTTGTTACTTTAAATATTTCATTCACTCTTTAATTTTGGTAAAATTACGTGAACTTTCAGTAATGAACCCTTAGGTAATTAGGTGGGTAAATTAATGCAGGTAGATACATTAATTTGGTTGGGAGCAAAAAATAGACCATAATTATTATAATAGCTTCCAAGAAAGGCTCTTAAGTTGTAACTAATTAAGAAAGAACATAGATCAATTTATACCTTGTATAATATAATTCTATTTTGTTTATTAATTAGCAGTGATAGCTTAGAGGGTGAACGCTTGCCTTCCATGCAGGACAGTCTGAGTTTGATCCCGACCCGCACCTCTGAATTTTCAAATTCATGTACCTACGGATCAGAATTTGATTATCACTTGCGTTAACGGTGAAGGAAAAGCATCGTGAGGAAACCTGCACACTTTAGAGGTCTCCATCAAGTTCTCGATGGAGTGTGTAGTCTGCCAACCCGCACCAGGCCAGCGTGGTGGACTAAGGCCTAAAATCCTTCTCATTCTGAGAAGCGACCTGTGCCCAGCAGTAAGACAGTCATGGGCTGATTATGTTATATGTTTTACTTATTCAGTAGGTAAGCACCTCTCCAAGTGTAGGTATACAATATTTAAGTTGATGGTTTCAAATTACGTCAGCTGCTATTCAAGAGTATTGGTAATAATAGACTCCGAACAGAAACTCACGTAGGTAGGTACGTATTGTATTATTCTTTCTAACATCTTTAAGGTACGTGCCCTATAACTTAGCAGAACTTTTGATTTAAACACAAAGTTTCTGTCTGTTCGATGTAACTAGAGAGTGTTGTGAGAATTTAGCACACAATTTATTTTATTGTTATTTATTTTATTTATAACCTGTAAGATAACTATCGTAGATAGGTAGATAGATATAAATATGCAACCATAGTTTTAATAATTTTAAAATAAAACTTTTTGGTGCTTTGTTTAACATAATATAACATCACTCCAGTATTCCCTGAAGGATTGGGCAGAGGTGTACCTATAGTAACACCCTCATTTCGCCGTTATGTGTATTAGGGGGCGAGTTATTGCCATCAACTGCGCACAAATCCAAACTCCGAGCTGCTACTGAGAAATTCCTAATGGAAAAACCCAACAATACTTTACCCGACCTGGGGATCGAACCCAGGTCCTCACGATCAGCAGTCGCGCTTGCAACCATTAGACCAACGAGGCAGTTTGCCAAGTTTTGTTTCTTTGTCAATATGCGGCTGATATACATTTTTGTTGCGTTTGATGAGAATCCTTCATTTTATAAAAAAACACGTTTCGACGGTCCCTACGTAAACTCCCGAAAGTCGAGAATGACTACCTACTTTTGAGGAAAGCGTTTTGAAGTTTGTTCTTTGAATATTTTCAACTTTACGTTTTGAAAAAACACGAAATAATAATATGATATTTTAACTTTTATAATTTATAAGTTTTAAGATAACATAATTTCAAACATTTTAAGCAAATAAAATAAAAACTGTGATTTTGTAGTTTCGATAGTATACGTAGGGACCATCGATTTAATCGATTTTTGGCAATCTTAAACATAACAGCGAAATGAGGGTTTTACAAACACCTCTGCTCAAGCCTCCGGGGAATATAGGCGTGGTGATGTTATGTTATGGTTATTTAATCTATATTTGCTTCTCATAACACTATGATTTCCCATAACATAATATAGAAGCGAGCTTACCACGGCAGCGGTCAACCAACACCAGATCCAAGTTTATCGTAGTCCGACCGGATCGGTTCGGTTAGAATTACTGCAACTACCCAAGATCCGATGTGTTCGTAGTTACTCGGTTAAGGTACCGAAATAACATAATACATAACATCCCGCCTTAAATTCCCCGAAGGGTTCGGCAGAGGTGTTGTAAATTAACTTGTAATACACCGTTTCGCCAGTTATGTTTATGTAATAGGGGGTGAGCCTATTGCCATCAACTGGGCACAAATCTAGACTCCGAGCTGCTACTGCGAAATTCTTAGTGGAAAACCCATCAACACTGGCCGACCTGAGGATCGAACCCAGGACCCCTAGACCGGGCCCGGGAGGATGGCGCGCCGTGTTCCGCGCGCGCCTCTCAGAAGGAAGAAGGCAGGGGAAAAATTGCCCCATCACTGGAGAGGTCCACCAGAAGAAGCTGGTGGACCGAGAACTGCCGGGGTTGCGGTGCATGCACTAGCGAATCTCGTGACCCCGGCCTTAGGTCAGAAGGAGGGACACCGTTGGTTTTTAGCCGGTAAGAGTCGGGCAGACCCTCTCGCCTTCCCCCGGGCGAGGGACATCCATGAGAATTTTCATGAAAAAAAAAGGACCACTAGACCAACAAAGCAGTCATTACAACATAATAATGAAGTATATTCAATGAAAATTATGTTAGGTATATAAAAATATATGAAATGATGAGTATTCGCGGAGTATAGTTCCCGGCGAGATAAAATTCTATGGGAAAAATCTGATATAATAATAAACACCCGCATTTAATAAATTGTAGAAGTTTCTAATATGCTTAGACACTTATTTGCAAAAACTTTGTGACTTTTTTAACGTTTCTGGGCCCGGTGGTACCTGCTCTGGTTATATATTCTTTCACCATAGTATAAGTACTTACTGTCTTGGTGTCACTAAATTGAAATACGTACCTAGTAGGTACCTAAGCTTATATTTCATGGTCTTCCATCAATTTAAAACACAGTGTGTAAGATATCATTCAATAACGTTTGCTAGACAAGCCCCTGATAATTTTTTAATTAAAAAGGCAATATCGAATTGAATATTGAATGTAAATATTGCATAAAGAGCGACATTTTGCCGAGCTACCGTACATTTTTTTCCATTCGTCTCTTAGTGAAAAGTATTCCATGTTCCTCTATTTTCCAAATCAGTACGAAAATCTCGCATTTTTAAATATTTAAGTGAGAATAGCCATTATACCATTTTGTAGAAAATGCCCGCAGTTTGAGTGTATAAAATGCCCGTTACGGCAAACAAAGTACCTAGCTACTCTCACCAAAGTGTAATATCCTAGTTACTAACACTTTTAACTACTACTTTACAATCTGTAATATTTTTCAATGGCACATTATATTAATTATGTACCTACCTACCTACAGAAAATTTACGGTAACGATTTTTTGGACGAAACCCCGAATACTTTTCCAATCATGGTTAAATCAAACCGAGGTCGGTTTTCAATTTGTTATAAGCAGGGCCAAGAGTATGAATAAGGTCAGGAACGTAGGCAGCTAGGCAGACAATATATTTCGTAGAGAGCGCATTTGTGGCTTCGAAACTTGGCTCGTTTTAAAATATCATCATTATATTAATACGTGAACATCGAAAATTACCATACCTACTTACTTTTTTTTGTATTTAAAGGGGGCATGAAACTTATATTATTCGAAAGGTACTATGCCATAGATGTACACAAAAAAAACATAGGCGGGTAAAATAATGGTCGAATTTCGGCCACAAGCTACTAGTTTTAATAAAAATATGATGATTTTTATTTCCTTAACGAAGAGAGTAGGACATCAAGGTTCCTAAAATTCCTAACTAATTTTATAAATGAGAAATGGTTATAATTAACCGTAATCAAGGATGTAAACCTAGAATGACACTGAACCACACAAAAATCTAAGTAATTGCTGAGCAAAAGCCCTCTCTAGTAGCATCTGATTCCCCTACTTATGCAAACTAATTCATCTTCAATAGGTACCGCAGATAATAATCTTCACTTATTAAATACCAAGTCCAACAGAAAAGAGCAAGTTCTCTCGTAGCATAGAGCGCTAACTACCTAATGCAATTCAACAGACGCTTACAAACGCGTAGCAGTTGCCAGTTACTGCTGTTACGTTTTAAAATTGGTTTATAAACTGGCGTGATGATCATCCCTTGCTCCTCTGGCTTTACAGAAATACTCAGGTAGTATCGAAAATAATCCTTACTATAATATTACATTATATATATATATATATATATATTATGAACGCGAAAGTTTGTATGTATGGATGTTTGTTACGTTTCACGCAAAAACGGCTGAACGGATTTGGATGAGATTTGGCACACAGATAGACTATGCCCTGGATTAACACATAGGATACTTTTTATCTGGGTACATCAAGTAATTCCCCTAGGATGCGGGTGAAACCTCTAGTAAAAACATATACGTTAAAAAGTTAAAATGGTTTGTAGCAAAAAATCTACGGCGTACATCGATCGATCAGCGAGGTTAGTCTTCTCATTAACGATTCCATTCAATTCTTCTGAAAACCTTATGTAATATGCAACTCGTTCTATTTATAACATGAGGTAGGTAGGTACTACAGTAACAGATTTCTTTTATTCAATAACTTCGTGTCTGCAACAATACGTAGAAGGGAAGTAACCAAATATCGTCGCTGCGCTTGCAAAATCCGCTATGGGAAAAAACCCAACTTTACAGGAGAAGTAAAAAACTGTTTTTTTCCCAAACTGAAAACAACATTTTAAAACTTAGTATGCAGAAAATAAGACTTTATGTCGAGACATCATAAAATATTATTTTTTTGCTTTTTTCTACGATATAACAGGTGCTAGGATTTTTTTTAAAGTGAATGTGGTCACATATCGATTTTTTTTTTGGTAATACCGCTATATAAATTTTCGCCACATGACGGATTTATGCTTCTACTAGATAATTTTCATTGTTGGTCTTCCTAGAACATTTAGCGGATTTTCCACGCTATTTTAAAATAATAAACCCGCTATGTGTCATATTGAAGCGCAATTCCAAGAGGCGCGCATTGAAATAAAAATACGTTGTCTCTTTGCACACATAGAGGATTTTTCAAGCCGTTTTTGGCCAAAATTACATAGCTGATATTGCTATCTCCTTAACCAAATAGATTATTAGAAAACGGATTTCACAGACCTACGTGGCTTGAGAAGTATTATAAAATATCATCAAAAACCGAAATAAAAAAAAAATACATAGCTGATTTTGCAAGCGCAGCGACGATATGAAATGTTCTGCCTAGCCTTTTCCCAACTATGTTGGAGTCAGTTTCCAGTATAACTAGATGCGGCTGAATACCAGTATTTTACAGGAAGCGACGGCCATCAGACCTTCGTAATCCGTTCTGGGCAGTGACGATATCCTAAGGTTATATCGGATGTCAGACTTACGGGCTTCTGAGTACCCGTAGCGACTGACATAGATATTCGTATGACACCCAGGACCGACTGTATACAGTATAACGTGTTCTCCGAAGCACGGCGGGGTCCACGGACTGACCGCTGCAAGCACAGCTTATCCTTGGAAATCGTATGATTTTAATTAGCCACGAGGACCTCTTACTAAATATGGAATAGTATTCCATATTAAGGCATAACAATTCATTCTTATTGTTATTCCGTATTGGGTAACTTTCCCTCTGCTAGTAGGTACCTATAAGAAGAGAGAAATCTTATACTGATCACCTTTGGCAATTGCCACTCAGTGCTATGACAATACCTAATAGTTTGGCTTGTATTAAGTAACTTGCAAGTTTATCTTGGCAAGCAGTCCCTGTGAGAGTCCTCTTATTGTCATTTTAAGTAACGTAGGTACGTAGCTATTTTTAGGTACCTAAATTAGTAACCCCTTGCTGTAGTATAATAATGTATCTACTTATCTTGTAAAGCTGGTCATGGAACGCTACTTTCAAAAGCGTTAATCAAAAAACAGTACATTTTTAAAAGTTCCATAATATTTCGCAGGCACACTCCTGTCCTGAAAATGTCTACGTGTAGCGCCACCTATTACGTTCAGCTTGGACTAAAACTGCGATAAGAGTACCTACATCAAGTCACGAAGGTTTTCTTACCATTCGACGAAGCAGCCATGGCGTAACATCGCTACTCACGGTCTGTGCTAGCTAAAGCTTTACATCAGAGGTCTCCAAACTATTTTGTTTCGTAGACCACTTGCCATGTTTATCAGTTTTGGGTAGACCCCCTGCAAAGCTAATCTTGCATTTTTGCAAATTCATCGACTTCAAATGTCTTTTTGACTGATTTCTATATGTAGTGAAGTGTACAGTGAAAAAACAATAAAAAACACACGTTTTATACATTTAGTAAACCTACGACAGTACCTATGTAGGTACTCATAATAGTATACTATCGTCGTCGGCCTGTTTGTTAAGTTTTCAGGTAAAATCTAAGCAACAAATCATCTGTGGGGTTATTCCATTAATGGAAAGTCATAATTAAAGTCACGACCTGCTTTAATGAGATCCACTATCATGGACCCCCATTTACATCTCACGGGCCCCCAATTTTATTTTTCACCTGCGTGGACCCCTTTTAGGTCGCCGTCGACCCCTGGGGGTTGATATAGACCACTTTGTGTATCACTGATTACACATTGCATAAGACAGAAAACGCCCTAAAGGTGTATGTTGTAGTACTTACATAAGAAAAAGTTTACATTCCTATTAGTGCCATTTTCACTTACCTCTAGGAACATGTTTGTTCCTATTTTTTCCCTATGGAAGTTTGATTTTAAACTTAGGTAGGAAGGTATTAATTTTTTTATCTATGGGAAAATAAAATCTTAAATTTTAATTCTCCTCAGAAGCAGTATCCATCCAAATACTTACGGAGCAAAATCCTTGTTGACTGGCCGACCATAGAGGTAGCCCTGGTGAAAAATATAATGCAGTGGTTAACCCATAGCAACGTTAATCAAATAGCAAAATGTCCACAAAGCGGAAATCCATATAAGAAACATAGTTTTTATAAGTTTCTTTTTTTTGTGTTGGAAGTTTTTGGATAATCAACGTAGGTACCTAATTGTTACACGGGTGGTCTTATGATGGGGCTTTGGTGGCAGTAACACTACCACCTCCCTACATGCTCCCATCAGTTGGCCACGACACTCTAACGGAAATGTTACTAGAGTAGTTAAATAATCTGAAGTACCTAGATACACATCTATAGAATTTCTAAGATTTTCCAAATTATACACTATTTCAGACAGATTTTGTCTTTTCACAAAAAGACTATGTAGTAAGTATAGGTACATTATGGGGTACTTAGAAGTGATTCTAAGATTATCATAATAACATTATAAACAGGTACATATCCAGTTGGCCTTACTGAAGTAGATACACCTGTAACCAATATTGTTAAGTATAATGACTATGATTGATAGGTACCTAAGCGCCTACCCATGACGTGATAATTAATTGCAATTAACGAGATGAGATTAGATCGAAGTGCGCAAATCTACGTAGGTATATCTATACCTATAGGTAAGTGTAGGTACCCACTTTAATGTAGGTATATTGTATGAGGGTTAAGAGGCGTAAGGCGTTACACTCAGGTGATCAGAATCCAAAACTGTTTAAGTTCGTGACCATGAATAAATCATGTAAGTAACACACAGGGTAAAGGCGCGTGAAGAACGCGCCGCGCATCAAGCCATTTACAAGTCTGTGACACTCCACGGCGTACTTAGGTATTAAAAACCAGTGATGGGCCGAATACGGGTTTCACCGAATACGAATAATCGGCCGAATGTTCGGTTAAAAGTTTACCGAACCGAACATTCGGCCGAATATTCGGCAGGACTTGGCGCGCTTTATCGTGCATTGCAAAAATTCAAGTCTGTACTTGTCGAACGTATTGAATCGCGCAACCATTCCGACCGCTGACGCCGCTACCCCCGGACTGTTATTGAGTCATCTAGTTAGCGACAAAACATTGGTACGTGCATTTGTTTTTGTGTATAAATAAATCGTTAAAACTCAGTAAATTGCCAAAAAAACAACGAAATGAGTGGAAGGAAGAGATCGAACATTTGGACATTTTTCTGTAAAACCGAATGATTAACACACTTGATATGGATACAATTATGTAATTATACTCCTTCATAAAAGCATAGAGGCAACTTTATAACGCAAAATTATTCGGTAGAATGTTCGGCATTATTGCCGAATACGAATGTTCGGTAAACCTGCCGAATACCGAACATGAAACGAATATTCGGCCCATCCCTATTAAAAACGTGCCTACGCGCCGCTCCAACTTCAGAGTGAAACAAAAGAAAATCGAATTGAATGTGAGTGGAGTGACCAAACTGAAATGTAATAAGAGCTTGCGCCCAGCGGAATGAGAACTCTCTCACCTAACACAGAGCACATTTTTCCAGCTATTTGACGCCTTAATTAAGGAGTGAGGTTTCTGTATATAGTTATTACCTACCTAGGTACTATTTATTATTGTACCTACCCATTGTCAAAGGCTGTACAAACCGTTCATAAGGTGCGGGCAACGCTCCACGATACCGCCGCGCTTCACTGTACCTAACCTATCAGTGTGCACTCACACAATTTTATTGCAAACTGAGCTTACAGCTCGCGAAGTGTAAAGCGCAGGCCACACCGCGAGCTGGCGGGCGGGCGAGCGAGCTTTTTCATACTTCGGTTCACATCGTTTGAGTCGCTGAAGTAGCTAGGCCTGCGCTTAACTGTTGCACAGAGAGTAGAAATAAATGGAGACTTTGTGCGTGCGAACGTGACGTCATCTATGGTGACGTCTTTGGTGTCAGAGATACCTACAGTACGCGCCCGAACTGAATGCATTCGAGGCCTGGTGTGAAGCTTCCCCCTATGCACGCCTCGCCTCACACGCCCGCAAATGTACTACTGTCCTTGTCGTCTAACTGCACTACCACATTCCTCAGCTCTGCATTCAGTTCGCGCGCGTACTGTATATGTTTTTGCTGCAACAGTTGCCAATCTATAAAATACTTACCGAATTATGAAGACGCGCTGCGATCACTGGCTATCTGGATGACAGCCGTTTTATCACTAATAAGTGAGTAGTAGGTACCTACCTATATTGGGTAATGTGCATATTACCACTCCATTCGTCTTGTACTCCATACAGGGTAGATAATGAATATGTAATGAAAACTCGGAACTGTAGATTTTGGTTGTTTATTTCTCAGGAAGCAAATGATTCACAGCATTGGTGGGATACAGAGGTTTGACAATACCGGGCCGAAACATTCAATTTCCTGAAATTTGACTTTTCTAGCAATAGGTACAACAGCTTAGAATAATATAAGTACCCAAATATAAAACGTGGGAAAACAACGTTACATAGCTGTAGGATAGTATAATTTATTTAGTAAAGCGAGTTTTTTTCATATTTTTTTTTATATAAACTACACACCTTACTAAATCACAATTTCTAATTATGTCAAAAATTATGTATCACATTTATAACATTCTGTACAAAGTAAAAAAATATTTTCATACTCCACTAGTACAAAGTAAAGCTGCATAGACATTTCCGACCATTATTATCATTATTGTTGCCTATGTAGAAAACGAACTTTTAGTTATACATACACCGATTTCACTGAAAATGTACTTTGTTGAAAACAATTGAGCAGACGCATACGGTAAGATAATCCACGTCAATATCACACTCAATTGAACATTCTAATATGATATGCAGAAATGTAATGCTATCATCTTATTGCATCAACGGTACCACACTGGGGCTAGGCTACAGGCATACTTATAAAGTTACAAATATTAAGTTACTTTTTCTATGTTTAATCTATACTTCAACTTGTTTTAAATATCATAATAAAATTGTTAAGATATAAATAACACAAAAGTTACGTTATGTGGACTTACAACCTTCATAAGGAGTGACATATCATGTATCTTACAAAATAATAGTCCCTTACGGTTCTGTTAACAGTTACACTATAAAGTAATCACTCGAAGCACACAAGTATATTCTCTTTGCATTTTATTGGCCGTGCATTGAAGGCACAAAGCTCCGCAAATATTATTGACGTGTAAATACAAGAGAATACCGTAGGCCAAGTGATGAATGAACAACATCAACAAAGTTGTCGGCAAGCTGCATATCAATCGGCCACAGCGACAACACCCAGCACCCACCCATGCACGCCACTCATCTGACTCGATTAAAAAAACATTTATTTTTTTATAATTATGCAAAAACAATTTTAGGTATACAAACCTTCTAATTTGAACTTTTCTTCAAAAACTGGGACTTTAAAAATGCAAATTGTGATTTGTGACGGTGATCATAGAGAAACAATCGAATATACTCTATAGGGACACTCAAATTATTACAACGTAATTTACAAATATAGTCAATCTCTAAATATTAACTAATTTATATAAACTGAATTATTTACAAAATATGAACACATCGGATGCGACGTGTCACCTCTCTTACATATTTGTAACTATTTACAATGACTATTATTATAAACATTATTATTAAGAGCATTGCATTTTCGTGAGCTTGATCAAAATAATCCCTTGTTCAACTCAATATGTATAAAATGGTTTAACATTACTAGGTACATTCACATCAACATGTGGCCAGTCACAATATTACTACAGCTGCTTCTCAACCATTGAACAAACAGTCCAGGATTCTGAAAGTGGCCAACGCTCAATATACATTGAACATCGTTTTAGTATTAGGTTTTAGAAGCCCAATAATTAGCTAGTATTAGAGATCAGTCTTGGGACAAAGGAAACAAATTCAGTACTTTTGTATAAAATTCGTCACATTTCGACTTTGAACTGTATATTAAATAGTTTAGAAGTTAGCATCATATTTACAAATTCTGGTGTTCTAAACAAAATAATGTATTACATACAAAGTTGTAGGAGAAATTTAAGGCAGAGCAAAGAATTTAAGGGAATTCCATAGCGTCTCATGTAGTTATCTGAGAGCAGCACTGCAATTATGTTATAAAGACAGATTTGGATTTCCTAACTTTATTCACACCTGCTTTTGATTATATTATTAACAATTAAAAACAAACACTAGAATATCTCTACTATTATGTTATTATACTAGCTTATAAACCATGTCACTTAATGAAATTTCTTAACTAATCGTCTTAATCCAATTTTTCAACTCATACAAATTTCAATTTGTACTAATGTAGATGTACTAAATTGTCATGTGCATTATTTTATAACTTAAAACGACAGATTTTTGCTCTTAATTTATTTATTTTTTACTTCTGACCATAATTCCAAATATTTACAAACATAAAGAAGTTTCTGAAAAAAATTGTATCGACTATTCATGTATGAAGAATTAACAACAAAGTATACAAAAAGGCTCCATCCAAGTAAATGTGAAACTAATTTCAAGAATACTATTGATAAAATTGTTGGGACTTATTCACTGTATTACTCTACCACCTAAATAAATTTAAAAACTTTATAATGACTAAACATGAAAATATATTATACACCAATATATGGCACTCATTTTAAAATGACATGTTAATTATTTAAGATAATAAAATTGATCAAATGATAGTGTTTGTACCAATTTTTTACTTGATTTAACTTTATAATAAATGACCCTTATTGATAGTTCTGTGAAGCTGCCAATTAAAACAAAACTATTATATCAATGCTGCTACTTTAGGTGGAATTCCCTCAAAATTCTACACAAGAACTGTACGCACAGTGTATGTTTACAAATAATTGCACTTTCAATTTATGATTCAAAGTTTCGAAAATTTTAAATATATTAAATATCCTTCATTAGCCTGAAAGTTATCAACAGGAATTGAATTGTAATTGTCATTAAGAGTGTTCGTTTTGGTAATAAAATAACAAGTACATCATTTTAGAATAGTATTCAATCAAAAATGTGAGCCCTTGTTCGCACGAACGCTTTTTCAACGCGCGTTGAAAAAGCGTCCAACGCGCGCAATAGATCAGCTGCGTTAAAAAAGCGCTATCATGTGAACACATATACGGCTTGCTATTTGTTGTATTAGAACGCTTTTTTAACGCGCGTTGAAAAAGCTCTCGTGCGAACGAGGGCTGACAGAAAGAAGTATTTATGTAAAGCATAATAACAATAGATAACATTAACTTACCTTGCAATAATTATAAACATCTGTCTGTATTGGATTTCACATACTAATTTTTCTAGTTAAGATCAATAAATGCTTCCGTGTCATCTTTTTGTCTCAGAAGGTATCACTTGCAAACTTGTTGTCATTTTTTTAAATGTCCAGGAAAAGAATCCCGTTTTTATTCTATATCACCCAAGTGGCTTTGGACATAATATGCGTCGCCCTAATAGTTTAGCCGGCGAAGCTCTACACAGTTTGTAAAAAAACACAATGCCATTTGTTCTTGGAGACTATTACAGATAGTGACATCCACGAAGACGCGCCCCACTCTTTGTCTAACTCGCGTGTTCTCTCTCGCTCTTCATCTTAGAGTGAGAGAGAACACGCGATTTAAACGAAAAGTGGGGCGCGTCTTCGTGGATGGCACTATCTGTAAATCGGGGGCGCAAAATACTAATGATTGAATATAAGATTGTCCCACCCCTACAGCAATTTGTCTTACATCCTGCCAAATTATTAAAATAGTGCGTTTTCGAGAGTATACAGGGTGTAAATGAAATCATGTAATTCCTTCAAACCTCGTGATGTACTCCTGACATAGATTAACCCTGCACGGGATACTTTAAGAATCAATAAAAAAAAAATACAAGAAATAAACATGTGTTCTTAACGTGGGGCATTTTAGCGCCCCGAGTTATATGACCGCGAGGCGAGCGATAGCCGCGCAATTCACCCGGGGCGCTAAAATACCTCACGTTAAGAATAAATGTTTATTTCTTTGATTTTTTCAAAATTTAATTCACAATTATCCCGTGCAGGGTTAATCTATGTCAGCAGTTAATCACGAGCTTGGAAGGAATTACATGATTTCGTTTACACCCTGTATAATAAGTTTTGCACTTTTGGCTTCATGAATATTTAAGTAATTATTTTGCAAACAGCTAACTTGCTGTTATATAGTAAAATAAATGATTAAAGAACAGTGAGCAAATGTTTATGGTGCTAAAACTATCAGCAGCCATGAATGATTTATGTATTTTTGATTAGACATATATAATTTGAATATGAAAGCTTATTTCTGTGGTGTGTCTAGATAAAAGTTATAAAAGGTAGAAAACATGAGAGAACAATATCAGAGAAGCATTAGAAATGCATGAAAAAATTTATTAGTAAGGATTTTTTTAAATATAATTATGCAATTTCCTTTGATTCATCACATAATATTTCTTTGCAGGATTTGAACCTTACCAGCAACATTATCGATTAGTGTAAAAATAGTGTTATTATTTGCAAAAGATTCCCAGCTAATCCAAATCTATTTTCAAGTCTAAAAATGCAGTTGTAGTTTATGACCAGTTTTCTCTATTTCCTTATAGTTTCGGTTTTGACCAATATCAAAACCCACTCATTACAACTTGTCCAAAACATAATTTTATACTAATTTTAGAACAATATTTATTATATTGACAGCCCTTTCTTATGGTTTTGTGGTCGCTCATACACAAATGCCCATTGTCCTTTTCATCAAGACTATATTACAATTTCTTCTTCAGAGCATTGATAAACATAATACCTGAATTCTAAAATAAAAATGAATCATTGGAATGTCATCAAATCGTACTAAAATACATCGAAAGTGCAATTACCCTTAAACATTACAGATAAAAGTTCATCCCCCTAATAAATTAGTCCGATAAGCGCTCGTAATATTAACATCATAGATCTACCTAATATCTCATTCTACATCAAAAGAAATCCTTCGGGTTTCACGTTCCAAAGGTTCACATCACGCCGGGTACCGACAGCACGCGTACGGGCCGACCGGGGTCGATATTTACAATTTTTGACCTCACACTTTGGTACTAATCTGGACAGATCACACAAGGACGTCGCGAAGAGTTCCACCGGCTAGCGCGTGGCGCCTCACCTACTTGTCGGCCGGCTCGGGCGGCGCACCACCGAAGTCCAGCTGGTAGCCGCCCGCGCGCGTCATCTCCTCCATGCTGGGCTCCTTGCACTCGTGGCCCGCGTGGCCTGCCGCGCCGCAGTTCCAGCACGACAGCTTGGGCGGCGCGTACAGCACGGACACGAAGCCCGCGTAGGGCTGTGGCGCGGGGTACGGCGGCGGCTCCCCGTTGGCGAAGGGCGGCGGCGGCTGGCGGTAGGTGGGCGGCGGCGTGGGGTAGGCGAAGGGGCGCGGGTACTGCAGGAAGGGCACGGGCGGCGGCGCCGACGGCGTGGCGCGGCGCGGCGGCGGCGCCGGCGTGTCGGGCGGCGACGACGCCGCGCTGGACCCGCTGTCGGACGACGAGCGCGTCGCCGTGCAGTACGGGCCCGTCAGCCGCCGCACGCCGTTTAGCTTTTCCAGTGATCTAAATTGCTGCTGATGGACGACGCTGAGTTCGCGTAACCGCTCGTCGCCAATATTATGACGCATCTGAAAAGGTATTAGTTGTTTATAAGCTTATCACACTCGATGCGCACCTTACCAAACTACACTGCACGCAGTCGCGAGGTTGCACGATTTAAGTACCCTTTTGCATTTACATTCTTTGTAATTACAAGAACCTATGCAAGATCAAGTACTTGTGCAGTGCAGCTGGCTGGCACTAAAATATTGGATAGACAAGATTTGTGATTGTGATGTGTGACCAGTGCACACACAGGCTGCTCCCATGCTTTTTGGGAACTACGTTCGATTTTGATAGACTATAGATGTAGCAGGATCCAATCACAATGTGAACCGTGAATCTGGTTCTGAGCTTGGACGCAGCCTGTGTACACGCTAGCTGAATGCACAGAAATGTACGATCACACACATATGGGTACGACGACACTAAATTTGTGATAATAACGTTGTCCAGCCTATGTGCGTAATCGTGCTTTACTGTACTAGAGAAAAACTAAAAACACAACGTAGTCACAACGACTCTGCGGATAAAAATCGCGCGACACCGTGTGGCTACACTCGCCTCATGTGAAAACAGCATTAATGCAGGAGGCTGTTTGCGGCGAAGAAGTTCTGCTGCAAACACGGCGAAGGGTCCGCGATGATACGGAGAGTGACCCACCTCGGCGACTGACAGATTCTCGAAGTTGGCGGCAAGTTGGTGCGGCAGGGGGAGCTGGTCGGGTGGGCCGAGGGGCGCGGGCGGCGGCGAGCGGTCGCGCGACAAGCGGCGTCGCGCGCGCGGTGACGCGGCACGACTATCGCCCGGCGACGATACCAGCGGCGAAGTCGGTGCCCCGCTAGCCGCCGTGTAATTTATTACCTGCAAGTATCAACAGAAATCAGACAGTCTGCAGAAAACACTACTGAATTTAGTGTACGTTGAACATCGATAGTTTTGATTTCCGATAGTTATCGATAGTCAGCCCAAAAACTATCGATAGTATCTATACTATCCATAGTTTTCTAAAAATTGGTTGATTCGTTTAAACACCTACATTAATAAAAAAAATTGTTTTAATTTGCACTAAAACATACATTTAAATCAAAATATTGTATTAAAAACAACAACATATTTAGTTTTTTCGCCTTAAACTTGTTTCGGGGTTCAGTCAGGATCTGACCGGCTAGGCGGCTGTAGAAAACTTACGTTCGAGATGAGGAATAGTAGTAAAATAAACTATTGATAGCACAAAATAATAATAATCGATAGTCAAACTATCAATACTATCGTTGATTAACGTACACTACTACTGATTTGATATTGATGATATTATTACAATCCAAGTATGGTAAAATACAGGTTCAACCATCCCAATTAGTATGAGCACTTATGTACTACGAAAATTTAAATAACTGCATACACAATCGGCGAAATAATACTGTTCAATACAATAATAGTGACAATTGTCTAATATAACCATGATTTGCCCCTAAGTTAGGATTGCGGCCCATTGAGTTGGCATTATTGGAGTAATACCACGAATGTACATGCAAAAAATCTAAAGAATTGATGCAAAATTGTTCATTCAAATTTATTTATTAGATATGTGTGAGAAATAAATTCTGTCACTTTACATATTGAGAGGGTAAGATTAAAGGGAGAAATATGTAATTACCACTTTATTTTCCTACTGGACCAAGGTTAAGAACATATTTGTGAAGAGTTATTGGGTTATTGTTATTGGGTTTTTCTGTGTGGAATTCCTCAGTAACAACCCGGAGTTTGGATTTGTGCCTAGTATGGCAATAGGCTCGCCCCCTATTATATGGGACTTTAACATAACGGCGAAATGAGGAGGTTACTATACACCTCTGCCCAACCCTTCAGGGAATACAAGCATGATGTTATGTTATGTTTCCTATCTTAATAAACAGTTTTGATATTTTTTGTAGTTATTATCAATAAATTATTAGGTATCATCTTGTTGATCTCACACCTAAATAAAGTCCAGATGAATGAATGCTTTAGTTAAAGATGTGCATAAACAGATCACAAGGTTTAAGTGGTGAGGAGCAGATTATTTGGCAATGCAGGAGGATGGAAGGTAAAGAGGACAATATCCAAGAGATACCCAATAGGGCAACAATCTCAAACACAGTTTGCTGTTCTTTAGGCATTAATACCATGGTCAAATAACATTTTAAGATCACAGGATGATAGTTGAGACCGTTTAGGACTGTAGATGGTGCCATAATGAAGTTATGCAATATCTGGGCTGGATAAATAGAAACAGTTATTGATAAACTTATTTTAACATTAATTTTGCCTTTCAACAGCAAGATATTAAGTATTTTTAAACTTTTTACCTCAAGTGGTTGATTTATAGGTGATACTATGATATTTGCAGGCCATGCATTATGTCCCATGTATTCTCCCATATTGTACTGTGGCAGTGGTAGGCCGGGTGGTGGGTGGGGGACTTCGCCTAGCATGGGCACTACTCCCCCAGCTCCGGTCAGCACTGGCGGAGAACTGAGTTCAGGCACTGTGTCTGTACTTGGGGGCTGAAATACAACAGACTTTATTACTGCATTAGATCAAAATGTAATTAATCATATTAATTTAGCTTGAGACAAATAGTTTTAAATATTACATCACATGCTTAAGTATTGTATTTAACTAAATGTTCAAATGATGGCATAGATGTTTATTTTTTAAATTATTTGATGCATAGTGATATAGTGAGGACATGAAATATAATATCAAATGAAATGCAACCATATGAATAACAAAATAATAGACAGACAGACAGAGCAGACTTGATATAAAATGTGCCACTTTAATTATAAAAAGAATCTTCAGGGATCAATATTTTCACGTTAATAAAAAACTCTTTTTAAAAAAAAATAAGAATAACAAAATTAAATATAAAAAGTAAATTTTGTTTTGTTTAGTTATTGACTAATTTATTACTTCTTATTTTAAAATTTTGTAGACCAGAAGTTCTTTGTGCATAAGTATAATAAACAACTGAAAGCTGGCATGATGAAAAAAGGCATGATGTATTATTTGTAACACCTACCTACTCAATTAGAAATGGGGTAGTTGAATAGGTGTAATGTAATACAAACAGTGCCTCAGTTTGCCAGTAAAATAAATTTTAACAGTGGGCTCTCAAATAAATCTTTGTAAACAACATAAAATGTTGAAATCATATGCCAATGTTGACACTATCAACATTTTACTACATAAATTCTTATTCAAACAATAACCTTGTGTATAAGAATGATATTAAGATTCTTATTTGTATATTTATGTAACACAAACTATGAATAACACAGAAATCAGAATCTAATTAATACTTTAAGAATCGTCACACTACTAATGTATGCAATGCAATATCGGAGTCTACTAATATTGATCAAATAATTGTGCACTGTTTAGGTGGTGTAAGAATACGACAATACTGACCTGCACCCCAGGTGTTTTAACAAACACAATACCAGGAGGAGGCCCCAAGCTAGACAAGTTAGGCGGTGGAACTGACATGTTGGCTGTGATATTAGACTGTGTATGGCATGCACTCACTGGCACTACGTTTATATGCTCTTGTGGTTCAGGAAACTGTATCCTCTGATCTTCCATTTTTAATTTATCTAATATTTCACCAAAATGTGATTTTTGATCAAATGTAAACGCTGGATGATGTAATGCCATTGTATACAGAAGTAGTATTTCTTCCAAGAGATCACCATACAAGCCTTTCAACAACCCACTTTGCTCCAAACTGACCATGGCATTGTACAATGTAGTAGCACACGCGAAATTACACGAGCGCAACAACGAGACGTACAAGGCCATTTTCCGTCGCGTCCTGGGGTCTGTGTTGGCGCCTCCGATATCCGCAGCCAGGTCTGTGGGATTGTTGGCTCTTAGTTCGGCTCCACGCAACTCCTGAAAGTCCCGCTTACCTAGCTCCTCTAGGTATGTGCCAATGAAACGCAATTCAAATGGCAAACACATATTTAATAACGTACACATTGCGTCTATGCGTTTATAGCTTTCCAATTCTTTAAACCATGATACCACGTCCTCTTTGCAAACCATTTCCAGAACACATTGAAATTTTATGTAAAGAATCAACCGGTCCCCTGCAGCCAAAGCGCGTCCGTTGCTTATAATTTTTGGCACACGGAATTCTCGTGACAATGTGATGGTTGTAATCCAAGAATATTCGATTGTAACATTAGTAATTATAAGCTTTTTATCCGTATTTTACAAGTACAGTATATTGGTTAAGCAACTACAGGCAATGCTAGTAGTTTAGTCTCGTCTATAGTCTATGAAATAGGGAAGTCAAAGACAAAAGCATGCTTATAGACAAAGGTGCTACGTACAGAAGATAAAGCAAAGTTTTTAGAAAAAAGGACTTTAAATCTTTCCAATAGAGTTTGAAATAAATTATCTCTATCGCAGTTTATTAGACATATGACAGTTGCCTTTGCCGTTTAAGGAAGTTGTTTCTGAAAAATGTATTGTAAATGCTATGTGTGTAAAAGAAGACTGTTCGTGTTTATACCTGGGTATGTATTTAAAACTAACAATTAATTTCAGATTAATTATTCCTAAAGTGCCAAATCCACTAACAAATTTTATGTGTAAGTTGACTTCTGCAACCCACTTTTAAACTGAGGTGAGGACACACCCGCAGCAGGTCTGTCAACATCTGTATGCTGTGGTATATTGCAGTTTTAGCAAATTAAGCGAGCACTTTCTGCAATAACTTGCGCAATAAAACGTTCTAGTGGATTTGGCACTTTTAGCACTGAGCATTCAACTTAGCTTATCACAGTCTACGGTTCTCCAGTAATAGTTTAACTCACGATTTCGAAAACATCACAAAATTAACTATTGTAAATAATACACAATAGTAAAAAGTGGATCGTTGGTTTTTTTTATATGATGGACTGGTTCAGTCAGTGTTATATCAGGCTATAAATGTATAATCAGGCGCTCAAATTGATTTAAAATGAATAAGACTAGTCTGGCAAAAGGAAACTGAAAAAGCGCGACAAATTAAAAAAATATCAGCATAGCAACCCCAAAAATAGTATAAACACCTAGAATAACATAATAAGATACTATAAAATTATTTGTTTTTATATGGTAGCATTGTCATATAAAAGTTTGCAAATAATTCAAGTGTCTACTTTCGTTTGCCAGACTCTATCCAAAGTACTAACAGAGACGTTATTATAACAGATTTTTGCTCCAATTTTTCGTACTCTTTCGAGCAGAGCTGTAGTCAACTATGAGAGTTACTAACTACGGTAGAAGGAACGTGTAAACATCCATTGTAGTGATTGGATCAGTTTAAACTTTAAACCGTTTTGTACAGTCAAGAAAACACAGTTCAAGTTTTACTTTGCTAAAGGTAGGTACACAAAGCTTTAATCGTATGTTATCGTGGGTTAGTTGAGTTGGAAGCAAGAAGGTTGGAAGCAGCTTGACCAGATCTAGTATTTTAATAACTTTTTTTTAGTATATTTTGACTATTTGTTTGACCTTTTCGAAAGTTAGTATTTTTTGGTATCTTTTGGATAAAATAACATTTGTATGGTAACACTGTAAGTGATCGTCCCCGCGAACATCGCTGCCGAATATCTGCTTTCTGGGAGGGAATTTCCCAAAAATATACTTGTCTATTCACACCTATATCATATAATAATGTCTGCGTTTAATAGCATAGATCAATAAGTTATAGACAGGCTGCCCTTTTAAAATGTATAAACTATTCTCTTATACTGAATTTAATCTGGTCACACTGGTTGGGTGATGGCGTTGGGTTTTTTTTATTTCTGTGTGTGGTTGCCGAAAAATAAAAATAGAGTCGCAAAATATACGAGAATATCGCACTGATTCATGAATCTTTATCGACAGGAATGTATCCGAACGATAAAAAATTGTTCCATATCAATACAACTACATAATTACTAGCATGTTTCAGTCGACTGACGAGAAAAGGTAGCCAGATAAATCAATTGTTGTATAAGAAAGAGATAGCTATAGAGAAGTGCCAAAAAAAATGTTTTATCTTCTTTGAACCGCTTTAAAGTTACTCGGCATTTTTTGACAAAAGGATCGAAATCGAAAAATACCACAATCAGTAATTTATTCTACACAGATTGTCGTATTTCGTTGGAAAATTAATAAAGAGCTACCAGCTACTGTTGTGAACAACATGGCTCCTGCGGAAGATGTTGAAATGAAAAATGTGGAAAGTCCAGCCGCAGCTAGTGATGCAGATACACCGGAGGTAAAGAAAGATGCTGATGTGCTAGCTGTTCAAGATTTGAGAGAACATGTAAGACAAATAGATAAAGCAGTTACATCGAAGGAGCCAAGGTTTGCTATGCGAGTTCTGAGATCTATTCCAAGTACCAGAAGGAAGTTAAATGGCAACGTCTTGCGTGCTATTTTCAATCAACTCTATCCGTCAAATGCTGACAAAGAAGGATTAATTGCGTTTGTGGAGAACCCTTTGCCTGGCGCTGTCGATATAGAACCACCACGCTCTCGAAGTGCGCCTAAGCAACCTGTTCCAGAAGTTGATGTGTACTTGCATCTGTTGGTGTTGCTGCGTCTACTTGACACAAATAAATTGGAAGAAGCTGCCGAGTGTTCACAACAGCTGATGAATAAAGTTTTAGCTCAAAATAGAAGAACTCTTGATTTGATTGCTGCTAAATGCTACTTTTACCATTCAAGAGTATTTGAATTAACCAATAAATTGGATCTTATTAGAGGATTACTTCATGCACGACTTCGCACTTCTACTCTGCGTAATGACTATGAAGGTCAAGCAGTTCTTATAAACTGTCTTCTGCGTAACTATTTGCATTATTCTTTGTATGATCAAGCTGATAAACTTGTCAGCAAGTCTGTCTTTCCTGAGAATGCAAGTAACAATGAGTGGGCAAGATTCTTGTACTACCTTGGCAGAATCAAGGCTGCTCGTTTAGAGTACAGTGATGCTCACAAACATTTGGTGCAAGCATTAAGGAAAGCTCCTCAGACGGCTGCTGTTGGTTTTCGTCAAACTGTTCAGAAGTTGGCTATAGTGGTTGAGCTGCTGTTGGGAGATATCCCTGAAAGGGCTATATTTAGACAGGCTCCTCTAAGAAAAGCTTTGGCACCCTATTTCCAACTCACCCAAGCTGTGAGGCTTGGTAACTTGCAGAGATTTGGTGAAGTGCTTGAGAATTTCGGCCCACAGTTTCGCAGTGATCATACATTCACATTGATTCTTCGCCTTAGACAGAATGTAATCAAAACTGCCATCCGTTCCATTGGACTATCTTACTCACGTATATCTCCAAAAGATATCGCTAGAAAATTAGGCTTGGACTCGGCTGAAGATGCAGAGTTTATTGTGGCTAAAGCTATCCGAGATGGAGTTATTGAGGCTACCCTTGACCCTGAAAAGGGGTACATGAGTAACAAGGAGAGTTCTGATCTCTATTGCACAAGGGAGCCACAGCTGGCATTCCACCAACGCATATCATTTTGTCTGGACTTACACAACCAGAGTGTTAAAGCTATGAGATATCCACCCAAATCATATGGGAAGGAGTTGGAGAGTGCAGAGGAGAGGCGTGAGAGAGAACAACAGGATTTGGAACTGGCCAAGGAGATGGCAGAAGAGGATGATGATGGCTTCCCCTAAATATCTTATATTATTAAACATGTTCTTTGATATTTCATAATTTTGAAACATTAGATGTATGATTGTGCATTAACCTTTAATGTAATAAAATTCAACAAAATGTTATTATGAGTCTTATTTTGTATCATTAGCTTCATAAAAAAAATAAAGCTTTATTGTTCAAAGTATAGATACAAAATATACATGGGACACTAGGATTTTCTGTGTTGTGGAGACTAGTCTCCTTCATCCAAAGAATTACAATGCAAGTTAATTACTACTTAAAATTTATTGAGAACAATATTATTACTATAGAAGTTGTTGTGTTACTATAGTTTGTACTTAGATGTTTATGTGTGTGTGGTTAGTACAGGGTTTGAGATGTCTGTATGTGCATGGGAGGACTAGTATATAGTTATCTGTGGTATATAGTGACACAGTTTTTCTATCCAGGCATGTTTTGATACAAATGATAATACTTTAATCAAAGCAGTTCCTAATACAATAGTAATGTTATTGTAACTATTATGAAACCGTTTAAATGTTTGGATTATTATTACAGATCACAGAAACAAGACTTATCATGTAGATATTCTCTTCTCGTACTTCATCTGGGAAAATGATACTGCAGAAATTACCTATGAAGATTTTACATAGACCTAATTTTAAGCTATTGTTATCAAACGAATTTAATTTTAATTAGTTGCGAAGCATACCTATGATGCATTTAATTAAGTGGGTATTTTTAAATCTGTAATTTTATTAGATGTGGTACTAATACTACGTTCATTTATAAAACTTGCATTTGTAGTTTTCAACCAAAACGACAGATGGCGCTACTCGCAACTCTTACTGATAATAGTGTGCCTATATATGAAACTCCGCAACGTATCTTGCGGGTTACAGTAACTAGTAGGTACCTACTTTAAAGTCCTGTGTCAATTTACGGTTTAGGTATGAAAACATGCTTACACACCGCTGCGCCTCCGCTGTGAAACGCAAAAGAAAGCCGTCCCCGAGCCCATTTAAAGCCCAATTGAAATTAGTTTTTAGAGTAACATAACATCACGCCTTGTATTCCCGGAGGGTTCGGCAGAGGTGTTTTTAGTACACCCTCGTTTTGCCAGTTATGTTTAAGTCCCATGTAATAGAGGGCGAGCCTATTGCCAATAACCGGGCACAAATCCAGACTCCAGGCTGCTACTGAGAAATTCGTAATGGAAAAACCCAATAACACTTTACCCGACCTGGGGATCGAACCCAGGATCCTATGCTCAGCAGTCGCGCTTGCGACCACTAGATCATCAAAGCATCAGGCAGTTTTAGAGTAAGCCTGTTCAAATCTCGTTAAATATGTTTTTGCTGGGCGAGCATGCACCACCCCCAACTACCGCACTATCGCATAACATCAGGTGAAATGTAGCACTCAAACACAAGCCCATTATGGAAAAAAAGAATCCACAACAAATTCATTTGAGCGACCTTACCCCAACATACTCCCTTATTGTCCTCACTGTTCTAAGCTGGCTACCGGTCCCACGTTCGATTCCCAGGTCGAGAAAATCATAATTGAGACTTGCCTTGTTCACACATCAACCCGTAAACGTCCTCTCCTAAGTATAGGCCTTCCAATGAACGGTCAAAGGGGAAATTGATATAATCACCACGCTTGACAGACAGATCGGTGATCAGTTTGTAGTTACGCAGACATGAGGACACTGCCAGTGGCGTAGCGTGGGGGAGGGGGGGGGGGGGGGCTATGGCCCCAGGCGGCGCAGATGTAGGGAGCGGCAGCGGTCAGGTCATAGTCATCAGATCAGATAACGGTTTTGTCATCGGGACTACATAGGTACTCATTTACGTAAAATTTAAAGTCAAAGTTTTATTTTGAATCATTTTGCTATCAACACAGCAACGCTGCCGTGCCAATCCAAAAGACTGTAACTCGACTTTTAGTATTTTACCTTAATAACGCCCAATCCATTTCTTTAAGTCTGTTTAGTACCCCTGACCAACATTTTTTTCATTTCAATGCATATTTTGCAAGATAAGGCGAGCTAGAAAACTCTTTATTACGTTCAAATGAAGATTTAAACATGCTGGAAAACGATATATCGTCAAAAATCTCAAATGTGGTTTTCAAAAGTTACAGTGTATTATTTTTTACTAACATAGATCTATGTCAAATTGTTATTAACACTATGAGTTATGTTACTTGATAAAATATTTGAATTATTATTATTATTATTGGATTAGCAGGGCAGAACGGGTATCACGGAATTTTTACCAATTTTTTCGTTAATTGCGAAAACTGGGTTGAGGGGCGGCAAATTTAATGTTGGCCCAGGGTGGAAGAAATACACGCTACGCCACTTGACATTAATCCCTTAGTTGCGATTTACGACACCCACTCATGGGTGGGGAAGGGATGGCCTATTTGCCGGGAACCACACGGAACTATCTTGTAGGTATAGCCTTTATTTTATGGTTGCCTATACTTAGAAATTGTCATTACTTAATTGCTCTGTTCAGTTATTGCCGGTACTGTATGTGCACTGTGTTATCGGTAGCTGGTAACACTGGAAAATGTTGATAAAGGAGGGTAATCGTCAAGATGAATCAACGTACCCGAAGTTATAAAAACGCTGGTCATTCGACGGAGAAAAGGATTCCATGTTGAACAGCCGAAGAAGTCTGATCATTTATATCTGATTTGCTTGTCCTAATTTTCTGATCTTGTGTAAATTATTATGTTGTGTTATTTTGTGAACTAGCTTCTGTAACTAATCATCACTAACCCAATTAAAAGTACTCTCAGTGGTGCAGAGTCTATGTTGGTTTCATTTGCTTTATTTACCATGCTCGCAATCCTGACATACCGATATTAGCTATAACTGTAATGATAGATTTACCCCTACAAGATTCTGTTTGTATGTCTTTTATAATTGTACCCATTTAGTGTGCACGTAGGCACCTACTTTCATTAGAAAACTGTTAAACAATTTCGAGCAACAATGTTTATCTATCATAGATAAAATTGTGTAGGTACTCTTTGGAAAAAATCATTCAGTATCAAATTGACTTATCTGTTTTCAGTATCCTAGCAACGTAGCAACTGCAATTTATTGATTACACGAAATATTATCATATTTTTTAAAGTACCTAAGTATCTTCAATTTACAATACCTAAGTCTGTAAATTCGCAGGTTAGCTATTTTAATTCAGATTATTTTGAAGGTAAATAAAGTGATATATCAGAAAGTGGAAATGGAGTTTTCACCAGCAACTATGGAAAAGCTAGTGGATCTATTAAGGCCGCCGGAACCAGAAGTTCTACAAGGAGAAGATTTGCAATCTTCAGGTATTTAGATTCATTTATTTATACTTAATTTGCTGTTTAGATACAGCATCATAATTCTCCGATGAGGGTAAGCAGTAGGTAACTGGTGCTTTTGTCTCTTCCACACAAAGACATTCTAGTACCACCTAGTAGCATATTTAATCTCTTTACTACCACTTCCACTCTCTGTGACGAGTTACCCCTTTCTTTTATTTCTTTTTCGATACTTGCATCATTCTTGTTCAAGACAAAAAATAAATGAGGAAAGTAGGTAGGTAAGTATTCGCTTTATATTAAATCGTTGAAAGACCGCCATCAGGCCTGAGATTTTTTGTTTAATTCTTACGTCATCAATTGTGTTAGGTACCCATTCAGTTTTTTTCTGTAAGAAAATTCTTAGTAACAGTCCGGAGTGTGGTATTGCCCACGGTAAATGGCTATAGGCTATATATATCCTCCCCATTACATGGCACTTGGTTTTCCTAACTACTCGTCATCAGTTCATAAATAGGCTTACAATAACAGTACGTACCTACACTTCGGCCTTCAGGCATGGATGTTATAATATTGGTGCAAGTACATAGGTACCAATATTTATCTAAATTAATTTCAAGTTTCGTTTAATATGTGGTATCGGAACGACACGGTATCAAAAACTACTATAACCGCCCTGGCTGTATCGACAGTAAGCTCTTTATACAACATCAATTAATACCTTTACATATTATTTAAAAATATATATCTATACTTTTATATCTCAGGTTTCGATATAAGTTCAACAAGAAATAAAATTCCACCACCCGAAGAAAAAAAGATTCCGAAAACCATCGAAGAATATGAGGAACAGGAGGCAAAAGAAATTGAGGACATAGGAGGACCCGGCACAGGCTTAGGAGAACGTAAAACTCCTGAATATACCATGAACTATCAACAGTCCGTGTCGGCCGAAGATGTCTATCTCCAGGTTTGTAAAACAAATTCAACATTTCCTAGAGTTATTAATAACTGTTAAATAGATATAGCTATATAAGGCATCTTGCTTTCCGGCTAAAAAAAGCAATTATAAGAAATAAACAAAGAGTTTGTCTTTAGTACATTTACCACAAACGTCATAAAAGTAGACGAAGCCCAATACAAGTATATCGTTGTCTTATTTTTTCTAACTGTAATTTGCATTTATCTATATCTCTCTGTCATTGGTTTCCAGACATCATCATCATCCTCCTGCCCCTATCCCAACGTATTTAGGGTCGGCGCAGTACGTCTTCTTCTTCCATACATCTCTATTAGCCGTCATCTCAGTAGTCACCCCCTTTCTAGCCATATCATCTTTCACATTATCCATCCATTGTTTCTTTGGTCTTCCTCTACTCTTAAAATCATCCACATTCATACTCAAAACTTTCCTCACGACATGTTCCTCGTTCCTCCGCATCACATGCCCCTACCATGACAACCGGTTTCCACACAACTTCTGTCACCGGCGCCACTTTCAGGCTTCCTCTTACATAGGTACTCATTCCGAAATCTATCCAATCGCGTAATACCACACATCCCACTTAGCATTCTCATCTCAGCTGCATGCAATTGCCTTTCATGTATCCTTTTGGTGGCCCAACATTCCGATCCATACAAGACAGCAGGTCTAACCATGGTTTTATAGATCTTCCCCTTAAGTTTAAGGGGAACACGCGAGCCGCAGGTTGTTCCCGTGACCTGCCATTTCATCCACCCTGTGTTAATTCTGTGCTTGACAGTCCGATCTATTTCGCCATCGTTTTGCACGAGTAAACCGAAAAACCGAAAATCGGAGTAGACCGGAAGAAGCGAGCCGTCTAGCGCAATGGCTCCAGAACTAAAGAGACCGCCGATATCGCAGAACATATATTCTGTTTTGGTTCTGCTGATTTTCAAGTCCACATTCTCCAATTTCTGTTGCCATTTCTCCAATCTGCTCTGGATCTCAGGTCCACTTTCACCGATAAGAACAATGTCGTCGGCAAACAGCATGCACCAGGGTGCCTCTTCCTGTATGTCCGACGTCAGAGCGTCGATTGTCAACAGGAAAAGGTAAGGACTTAAAGCCGACCCTTGATGCAAGCCTACAGCCACACTGAACTCGTCGGTGTTGCCAGCAACTGACTGGACGTAGGTACTGGATCGACTGTTGGTTGGTTTCCAGACAAATCGCAGATATTCGCTCCGTGATATAATAGGTACTTAAGTTTTAATTTTGTTATGAAACGTACCTATTTATAATTAATGTGACGTCACTCAGATGGTGAATAATTTGATGATGGATGACGCTTGTGCTGACTTGTATATAATTATTAACACCTAAGCTCATACTTATTTTCCGCAAAGTTAGACACTCTGGAAATCTCTGAACACTATTTGGTTCAAATCTGACATGGATCTCTTACTTTGCTATAGTTTCCCAAAAATAAAACAAGATGAGTGGATCAAGTAAATGACAGTCATAAAAAGTCCAACCAAATTCAGGCAGCATAATTATGTGTTCCAAACATTTTAATTACTAATGATTCGATCGGACCCTATTCCTAATTTTTTACCTAATTTACCAATATTTGCAGGTAAGATTTTAATTTTATTTTGATTTCGGTATCTTCTATGATCTTTCCAAGGCCTCCGATTGCATTGATCATATTACGCTCATTCGTAAATTAGCCAACTACGGAATTTATGGACGATCATTAGAGCTTGTTTTGTCTAAGAGACAATAAAAAATGTGTATTAACGGACTAACATTAACGAGGTGTCTTCTTAAAATGGGTGTTTCCCAGAGTTAAATTTTAGACCCTTTTCTTTTCATAGCATGCATAAACGATCTTTCCACGATGGCTGAACTATCGTATATCGCTGATAATACGACCCATATCTTTAAAATTAATAGAAATCTAGCCTTATCTAAATGGTACTTAATGCTATTAAAGCAAAATGTCTAAAATTTTCACTATTTAGGCCACTATTCTAGACCTGTACTTTTATTTGAAATACAATACTTAATTGTTTGATTTCATTTGTTGTTTCTTTTGTCGTGTCTACGAGATAAGTATCATTGAGAAATTCAGTGCTACCTTTACATTACATTTAATAAATAAAAGAATGAGTGAATTCGACCATGTGATTGTCAATGCACGCATAAAATATTATGCAACGATTTTGATGGCCGTATGTTTCTTCTGCTTTTATATGTGGCGTCTGTGGTATTTACATGTGAAATACAATTTCTTCACTTAGGTTTCTACTTGATGTTTGTTTGTTACAGATGGGCCCAAAGACGCCAGGGTCTGCTAGTTGCGAAAATCTCATAGTACGAGTGAAGATGTCGGGCGATAAGAAAGAAAACGTCGAATTAGCTGTCGACACCACCAGTATCACAGTGAACTCTTCTCAGTACTCTTTGAAACTACCTCTCCCACACGGGATCGACCCTGATCGATCTAAAGCCAACTGGGATGTGGATCAGGAAACATTAGTGTTGACCCTCAAGTTGGATAGAGAGTTCGATTTTGTTAATTTTTAAAGTACCTACCTTATTAATTCTTACGTTCATTTCTGTCTATAATATGCACGAGTGCCTTCAAAAATATTCTTTTTTATCACCATCACCCTATCTACCCTCATTCGTCTAATTGTGAACATTCTTCATAGATCGTTAAAATAAAAATAGTTGAAAATATTAAAAGTATTTAATATTTTTTCATTATATTTTAATTAAGTCACCTTATTCAGCTAATCATAATTAAATTACCTAAACGTTTCAAATGATTTTCGTACAAGTCTTAACATAAACAAGTCTACATAATATATATATATATATATATATATATATACATATGGCCCAGTCGCCAGGTAGGTCCGTCGGTTCTGATTTTTGGATGTGTTATATTTAGGTGAGCTTATAAAAAAATCAAATTTTCGACCTTTAGTGACCTCCGCGCGCTCCGCTATCTCTATCTTGGATTAAAGGTGATCAAACATAGTTTTTATTAAATAACTCCTAAGTTTTACGGCAAAAATTGTTCTGATCAATTTTGTAGAAGATTAAATTCCCTACAACTCTCGTATTAAGCATTTATTTTCTATAGCTAATAATTTAAAGTAGACAAAATTCACAATTATTACAAAATCTTATTTTTAACCTGCGACGCCAAAAGTGGGTTGTTATAAGTTTAACGTCTATATTTCATAAAGAACGGTGTTTAATAAGTTTGAAGCCTATGTCTATCTGTCTGTCTGTAGTCTGTCTGTTTGTTTGTCTGTGACTTCGTAGCTCCAAAACGGATAAACCAATTTCGATGCGGTTTCTTTTGTTCGAAAGCTGATTGAATCAAAATTTTTATAGGCTTTGTTTGATATAAATCTGTTCAGCCGTTGCAGGATCATCTTTTCACAAAGTGAATTTAATACACATTGTATGGCAGAGACTGTACACCAACTGTGAACATCGAGCGAAACAAGCGAGACAGTAGGTAACCGCAGAGCCAGTCCTCTAAAATCATTGCTATATTTAATACTAGCTGTGTCCTCACGGCTCCGCCCGCGTAAGAAGTTTTATTCCAGTAATAAATATAGCCTATGTTACTCAACTTTGAAATCGGTCCAGTAGTTTTTAAGTTTATTCGTTAGGTACATATAAAAATACAAAAATACAAATCTTTCCCTTTTTAATATTATTTCCTCTTTATAAGATTAGTATCTATAGATTAGTATAGATCTACAATTGTACATAGGTACGTAAATATACAAAGTGTATTAAATAGGTATACAAAGTGTATTAAATATTTGCAGCATAATAATTATATTACTAGACAGGCAGGTGGGTATGCTACAGTAGGTCACGAAAATAATGAACATGAATCTGACAGTAGATGAATGTGATGCCTTGACGCGTGATTAATCAAGTCAAATCATAAAAAAATATACCTAGTTAGCACTTCCGATTTGTTCATCAGTAGGTATAAGTAACAAAAGCTTATTAATTTGTTTCTTATTTTAATGAGATAGGTACTATATTATATTTGGCTCGTGGCTAATTACCAACCGCGCGCATCATACGATTTGAGAGGTTAAGCTGCGCTTGCCGCGGTCAGTCTGTAGATGGTTGACCGTTCGTTATACATCGAGACCCCTCCGTGCCTCGGAGAGCACGTTAAACAGTCGGTACCGGGTCTCATACGAATACCTATGACAGTCGTTACGGGTAGTCAGAAGCCCCGACAGTCTGACAAGAGGTCTAACCTTAGAATATCGGCATTATCCAGTAACTGGTTAAAATACTGGTATTCAGCCGCATCTGGTTAGACTGGAAGCTGACCCCAACATAGTTGGGAAATGGCTAGGCAAAACAAAGAACTAAATTATATTCTCAGATTTTTGTAAAGATATGACGATTCCTATCAAAATACACAGACTTTACCTATCTTACCTATGTGTATTTTTTTGGCAACATAGTTGCTCATATTGTAAAATTGCGTAATAATAATAATAACAACGTTTAACCAAACCATTTTTTAAACGCAGTCGTCATAATAATGTAGGTATCAGCAAAAGAGAGTCGGTGTCTGACTTGACTAAAATGTAGCTTCAGTGACCTTTTTGGGCAAAAAAGATTGTGAACTTAGAACACGAATAGCAAACGGACATCCTAAATAGCTATAGTTTTATCGAAGCATAGCATCATCCTGTATGACATCTCTCACTCATCTAGTTCACAGATAATGTTTGCACCAACGATGTCTATAAAAATATAAATTAATGATTTCAGCCCGTATCTATTAATAAACAGCTCTAATTTGAGAGATCTTCCAATATTAGCTACCATGAAGTAGAATTCCATGCATTTGACAACATTTTTTAGCATAATACCACGCCTTTAGCCCCCGAAGGGTTGGGCAGCGGTGTATAGTAACACCCTCATTTCGCCGTTATGTTTAAGTCCCATGTAATAGGGGGCGAGCCTATTGCCATCAACCGAGCACAAATCCAAACTCCGGGCTGCTACTGGGGAATTTCACACAGAAATACCCAATAACACTTTGTCCGACCTGGGGATCGAAGCCAGGACCTCACGATCAGCAGTCGCACTTGCCACCACTAGACCAACAAGGCAGTTTTTTAAATACAATTCAAGTGATGTTAACAGTACACTTAAGAGATCTCTCAAATGACAGCTATATAGGTATATTAATACGAGCATTAATTGAAAGAAAGAAAGAAAGAAAGAAAATTATTTATTCTGGACTCACACAGGCAGTTACAGAAACAAAAACAATATAAAAAAAAATACATACAATTAAACAGAAATCGATGGAGACATCGTACAGCATCATACCTACTATCGTAGTAAACATCACTGTGACTGCGTCCTCAGGGGCGAAGGCCGATCTGTGAAGTTTTAAAATTCATGCATTAATGCATGACTTCTTAAACTTATATGTATATTTTATTTCCTTACGGCTATAAAATAAATGCATTATCTTGGTTACATGTTACATTTTATATTGTGTAAAAATATATGCACATTTGTATACATGATTCGTTTCGTTTTCTGCCTCATCGACTTGTGCTCATGTAGCGTTAACGGGGCGTATAGAGCAGGACTTATTATTTTTTAACGAGCTCAAATAGTATTATCGTAAATATATGACTAGCTAAATACCACTACTAGGCTTGCATGCACTATAATTTTAATAATATTACCAAAACACGATTGATTGTAAACAATATATTGTAGTTAAAAAATGAATTTTATCTTACCATTTCTTAGGCTTTGTAACTAGGATCCACTGGGATATTATTGAAGGTGCACTTACTCATATTATCAAACTATTACTGCCGCAGCAGATGAGGACAAAAAGAACAGGTTGAGTTCTCTGATTCAGCCTTCCACAATCGTCAGCAAAGGTCTCCGTAGTTTAAGGTTACCGCTTCAATCCATTTTCATAAGTATAGACCAGAAGAGATAAAACACCTAAACAAATATACCTTGAACACAAATAAATGATGATAATTGATTGAAACGTCATAGATATGACTGCCTCAAAATTCTCAATAATCATTGAGTTTCATACTTTCGTAGCTCCAACAATAGAATGTGTTGTTTAAATATTATGAGAAGGCATGCTAACAATCTTCAGATTAAAAAAGTATCTAATAATATTTAAGAATAGTACCTGTACCTAGTTTATAATAATATCTGTGCCTGTAATTAAACCACCGTCTAGCTACTACATAGTACAGTGTTTCAACATCCATACATTTAACAGGTCTTAAAAAATGACAAAATTTGTAACACTTTTCAAAGGGTTGTCACAAAACAAATTACACAAACTTTATCAAAAAAAGGTCCAAATTAATTAATGTTTTATAATAAAAGCGACACTCCAAAAAAAGCTACATAACCACGTATGCGTAATTTTAACGTCTGACAAAATAATGCAAAGGTATGTAACTGCAGTTCAGCCATCTTATCCTGGTATTTTTCTAACTATATTTAAAAGTATAAATTTTGTCGCGCTGATGAATTGATCTTATTTTCGTCATCAGCGCCCCCGAAAACCATAGATTTGATACCCACGACCGGTAATTCCCAAATTTTCATAATCGCAATCTTGGATATAGATTTTGACTTCATATTTGGCATCAGCACCCCCGAAAACATGGAAATGACTAATATGAAACTAGACCGCCATCTTGGATCTCGGTTTTGACATTATTTTCGGCATCAGAAGCCACGAAAACCACGAAATTAACACCTATGATTAATAATTAATCAATTTCTCTCAAGATCTTTTTTGGCATTAGTTCATCTGGAAACCTTCGGATACAAGATACACCCATGAAGAATATCTTGAAAAGTCACATGGCCGCCATTTTTGTTTTCTGTACCGACCTCATTTTAAGTAGGTACCTTAATTTAATAACACGTGATTATAATAGGTACGTCCTCTCCTATGAACTATTTCACTTGTATTCGAAATCAGACAGCAAAAGCCCTAGAATTTATGTCCCTAGCTGCAGTATGGCAGCTCGGGACATAAGCTCGTTCGTTCGATCGTTTTGCGACAATATTCTATTTTGACCAACTATGAGGAGTAATAAAGGTATGGGTAGACTGCAGTTAAAGTATAGTACTATAGGCTATAGTGAATTTAGAGATCCTTCACGATTCATAAAATCTCAGATGACAAAACTATATCACGTGGTCGATTTTGGACCAATAAGGCAAATACACTAATACGAATAGCGATGTGAAATGCCACCTTGAAGATTCGCTTTACTTCATTCATAATATGTGATAAACCTTCATCATGAACAGATCAACTAAGTAAAAAAAAAGCGATAATTGCTGTTGACAGAAAACACAATAAACAAAGTATTTACGTTTGATACAACAGATTCAAACTTTTTTTTAACACTTCTTAATCAAAAGTTGTGCTTCCCACAGAGCTTATCAAAACTAATTCCAATGGCACCTAAAAACTTTTTACGAAGGAACAGGATAATTAACTCTAAATATCTAATGCGATGTGCAGATCAAATTCATGAATTTTCACAACCGTACTCAGTTTCCTCAATTAGTATTCTCCCAAACGGGTATTATATTACCTGTACATAATTAGTGTTTTTACTTAATAACGTGTCAATATTTAATCAAAAGAACCCTGTTGAACACATTCTGCAATCGTGCATGCCTTGTCAGTTATTTTTTGTATTGCTACCTAGCTGCGAATCGTTTATCAAGGATCATTTGTAGTTCTCCGCGTGGTCAGTATAGAGCTATAGACTACCGTTTATTTCAATTGAAGCGTCCGTGTAGCGCGGCTGTGATTGGCACACATTTATTAAAACATTATCAAAAGTCTCAAGAGATCTTAATCATATAAGAATATTCTTCGTGAGAATGTTTTCTGTAACCTTTGTGAGAAATAGTCTTGTGTGATCAACCGTCGAAGTGAGGTGTAGACAAATTTTAATTTAAAAAAAAATTAATAAACGTGCCGTTATCAATTGCAGAAAATAAGTAAGTATTTAACTAGTCAATTCTTTTTATAAATCTATTGTTTATATCAAACTACATTGCCGTTAATTTGTCATGGATTGTAACTTTTAATAAAACTGAAATTAACTCGAAACCGATAATGATTCTATCGTTTTCTTATTTAGCGAAACTATTATTTTCTCACATTACACTATGACATCATAGAAGTTCTAAAATGATATTGTTGCTTACCTAATAATTTTGATTAACGTCGGCACAATTAGTTGGTCGTGGGTGCTCTACATAGCAAAATCGCGAACTAAATCTAAATTAAATTGGCTATGATTTATTTGAGTGCAACAGCTCATTGCCTCAAGAATGGTTAAATTGACACCACTTCAAACTAATTAAAGTTGATGTTGATATGCGGAGAACAGTAATGTTTTGAATATTAGTACTTTTAATGAAATTCACGGTTTATTGATTTAAATAAAATGAAGCGTTAGTTTCGGTGGAGGTGTTGTTGTGATGTATAGGTATTAAAACATTAACCATAACTTATTTGATTTGTAGCATGTACATACGAGGGGCTCTGTGGATCCAAATTTTGTTCTTATTAAATATAGCGGTAGAGTTGGAAACATTCAAACCGTGGGGTAGTAAACGTAAGTATCTTTTTGTAGAAATTATTTATCTTAAGTTTGTATTGATATTTTAGTTCTTGTATAGACAATGATTTTCAAATAATACTTAATACTCAACATCTTACGCCGAATGTAGTTTGAGGAACTCTTTTTTTCTTTAGAATATGAATAATTACTTAAAGACTAACCTCCACGCTCAAACTTTAATGAAACATTAACTAACGTTTGCTTAAGAGTTTCCCAGTACTATATTATACAGGCCACTCTTAAGTAATCGTTAGTTACTGACCCATTAACCTTCACGAGTGCGGCTGTTTGAGATATAAAATACTGTTCTGTAACATTTCAGAGTTATTTCCACCGCATTTAATACCAGAAAATGCATTACATCCTCGGCGTACTGTAGTGCGAAAAAAAATAGTACTTTATCATAATTTCTTTCGCACTAAAGTTCGACCTACTGCGTCTAACATGCTGTTAATGGTACGTATTCATTTATGATTAGAATGCTTGATAGGTAATGATTGTGTTTAGTTAAACACTAATAGTAAAATGAATGACTTCGTTAAAAGTGAGATATTCAACACAAGATTGAGCAAAGTGGAGAATGGTTACCTACTGAGTTATTAACGTCAAGATAGTCTGAATGCTAAGAAGAAGAAGAATTCAGCAGTTTGAACATGTTACATTTTACTTGGAGTTCCAAATGCAAAGGTGTTTAGGGCCTTCAAAAATGTAAAAAAATGTAACATGTTCGTTAGCAATTAATGAGTAATAATTAGAATTTGGACTAAATTTCTGCATTATTGGTGTATATTCTGTTGCGCACTTTGACAGGACTAAACTAAACTAAGGGTGTTTGTCTCTTTCTGTTTCAATAGAAAAAGAAAGTGACAGTTGCGTTTAGTATAGTTTAGTACTGTCAAAATGTGCTGCAGAATCGACACCATTATCATTTCAGTCCTCTATCCAACCACTGCTGGTAAAATTCTCTTTTCTGTAGCGTCATTCTATTACTAGTACTCGATATTTTAATTGATTATACCTTTAGAAAAGCGTACCCAATTCATCTCTCTTGGGGGACGTATTGAAGTCTTCAACAATGTCAGAGGTGTTTGTCGTCGATGGGGTGGTTTGACTTTTGACTTTGGCATGTTCATGTTGATAAGAATTACTTTGTGTAGGTCTATGAGCATGCATCGAAGCTCACTGGTGATCTCAATTATTAGGATTATTGTGTCTGTGGAATAGAAACGTGCGGATCATGAGATTTGCGCGGTTAAGCTGCGCTTGCTGCGGTCAGTCCGCAGATGGGCAACCGTTCGTTACATATCGAGACCCCTCCGTGTCTCGGAGAGCACGTTAAACCGTCGGTCCCGGGTGTCATACGAATACCTATGATAGTCGTTAAGGGTAGTCAAGAGCCCGAAAGTCTGACGACCAGTCTAAACCTAGGATATTTGCATTGCCCAGTAACTGGGTTGCGGAGGTCTGATGGCAGTTGCTCCGTGCTAAATACTGGTACTCAGCCGCATCTGGTTAGACTGGAAGCTGACCCCAATATAGTTAGGAAAATGCTAGGAGAAAGAGAATAGAAACGTTACGTAATTTTTTAATGTATACTTCTAGGCGATAAGTGTACCTGCCTATCAAATACAATTAAAGAGGTCTTCCCACAAGTAGACTCATTTAACCCTATAACTGGCGCACTTGGCATACAAATTGCCACCTTGGCGCCAGCAGCTGTAGAACATTAATGAATGAAGAATGATTGAGCACATATATACACATAAATAGAATATGGAACGACCAATCGTAGCTATTTACATGAAAAAATTTATTGTAAAAACGTTTTAAAAAATCAACAGTTAAGAGATGATATAAGTACCTACTTTATCGAATAATCAGTTAGCTTCTTGACAAATTGATTAAATATTCTGTGACGTCATTTTACGGTGTTGTTAACGTCATTCTACACCAACATTAGTGACGTGCATGATCGTTTGTCGTACTATTACTGTGTTGTATAGTCTGATAACGTATGTATGTAAGTACTTAAGTAATTTGTGATGTGTGCTATTATGTATTTTTCAGACGTGGCACTCAGGCGCAGCGCGGCAAGCGCAAAAGTACGCGGAAAAATGCTTGTTTCTGAGACACAACGATGTACGGGAGAATAACGTGCCACAGCTTGGCACCTGCGGCCAGAATTTGTTCGTAGCAGCACAGAAAACTCCATGGTAATATGTAGTTAATTGTTTATGACTTACCTACCTACGTATTTTTTAGTTCCCCAAATTGTTTAATAATCTTTGTTAAAATTATAAGCCGGTTTCCTAACTTTTTTGTTTTGACAAAAACTTATATAAATCTTTGTTATTTACATTCCTTTGAAGACATTGACATGGATGTTTGTTTTATAATAATTATGCTTACGAATACGATTGGTTTTTGATCGAATACCTTGCGAATTTAATTACTGTTCATAACATAACATATAACATCACACTTGTATTCCCCGAAGGGTTAGGCAGAGATGTATATTATCACCCTAATTTCGCCGTTATGTTTAAGTCCCATGTAATAGGGGGCGAGCCTATTGCCATCAACCGGACACAAATCCAAACTCCGGACTGCTACTTAGGAATGTCACATGGAAAAACCCAATAACACTTTGCCCGACCTGGGGATTGAAGCCAGGACCTCACAATCGGCAGTCGCTTGCCACCACTAGACCAACGAGGCAGTTTTCGAGGCTGTTACGTGTATTCTTTGTTAAATGAAATATCTACTACAGAATCCACCAGATCGACTACTCCTAGAGAGCGATTAAAAATACTTAGTACTTTAGGGGTACGACAGGGTCTGACCATGTGGAGAAGCGGTGCTCCGATTCGGATTAACCGTTATCATCACCGGAAAGCCAATACTACCTAAGCGCCATTTTGGCCAAAATGAGTTATATTAGGTAGGTATATCATTGGATTGTTTTTTTTTCTGCGTCGATTAGTTGGGATTTCGTAATATAATAGAATAAAATACGAAATCCCAAAAAATCGACGCAGAAAATAAAATCCAATCCAACGATATAATATATAACTGATTTTGGCCAAAATAACGCTTAAGTAGGTAGTATTTTGGCTTTCCGGTGACGATTTTTATGTTTGGACCTCTTTATTAACGTCAAAATAAGTCAAGTCTTCAAAGGTTTACGGCAGATTTTTTAAAATTAATCGGCTTTGGAATCAAGCCCTCTTAGCGTGTCAACCCCATTGTTCCAAATAAATAAAATAAAATAAAACCCCTATCCGAGGTTGCCATTTTAGGTGCTGGCATCGGAGGCATTTCTTAATAAACCAATGCACCAACCTATTAATTTTAGATAATGCTACGTAACTTAATCTGTCCATGTCTGGATAAAGCTATGATTATCTAATAGCAGTTGGATAAAGTTCGATATACGATACCGGTAATATGGGGATATATGAAATCTACACGGGGCTAATTGGGATTCAGTTAAAAATCGTGCTTCTTAAACCATTAGGGCAACAGGTGCTATGTATTTACGATTTCAGTATTATTGTATATTTCGATATTTAGAATTGTAAAAAATTACGTTATATCCCAAATAAGTATAGCTCAATTTTACTATTTTGATTGTTAAATTTCAACTTTATACAAAGAACTTAATATCCATAAAGTTAGCTTTAACCGTAAAATATACAAAACATTTAACAATAAAAAAATACATACCTACCTACACCTGTGAGTATTATTATGATCTAAAAAGCAAAAATTAACTGTAATTATCGAGTTGCTAAGCTTTAATCTTATTAGCTTCACTTGCATTCAGAATTAATTTAACAATTATGAGGTTATAAATAATGTCGGTATAATTATCTACACGTTATCCAAGAAATGTGAAGCCCGTTAATAATTTTGATGGTGCTTCAAGGCTTTTAGCTAATCACGCTCATTGACTATTATGAGCTAAAGAAGATAAATTATAACCGTGTTTCTCTATTTTTTTTTCTTAATAAAAACGACTTGATTTCCTTGTCTCGACGTTCACAGCCTACTCACGGTTGTCTTTATACTTCTCTATAATAGTGAATTCGTGAATGGTTAACACATAATAGTTATAACAAGATTGCCCTTCGAACTTGGTACAAACAACCACAATTGTAACTTGATAGGTACGAAATGATTTGATCTGTCCTAGATGACTTTGAGTAAGCGTGAGATGGATATAAGCTTTGTAGACGTGATTAGGAGTTATTCTTGCGGTTTTATTAGGAAATTCTTATGCAAATAATGAATATGGCTAGACTACGTTCTTTGTAGAGGACGTGATTAAAATTAAGAAGCAACTGCTTCCTAATAAAAAAGACAATAAAAATATGTAATTTAGTTACATGCTCATTGTTTATACAAAGATTTTTTTATAAAGCTTATATGTTTTGCATCCATGAACATTAAAATTAGATCTTAAAGTCAATTATTGAAACAATAATAATGATGTTAAATAAATACTGGGACCGATCTATCATCACCGACAGGACTATTGTTGCCAATAAGCCTGACATAGTGGTGATAGATCGATCAGAGCGTCTCACAATGATTGTTGATATCACTGTCCCACATGACGAGAACCTTGTGAAAGCCGAGAAAGATAAAGAAATTAAGTATCAAGACTTGGCACACGAGGTTGTCGACATGTGGGAAGTTGACTCAGCAGTCATTGTGCCGATAGTCGTGACGGCCAATGGCTTAATAGCCAAGAGCCTCGACCAACATCTGACGAGGCTCGCGTTGGGCAGCTGGGTCAAGGGCCTGATACAGAAAGCGGTACTTCTGGACACGGCACGTATTGTTAGGAAGTTCCTCTCTTTGAGGCCCTGACCACCGGTAGCTTGGACCCTGTTCCCGATGCCGGTGGGCTACTATTTTTTATATTTTTAAATGTTTTTTTTATATTTTTTATAGAAATATTTAAAAATGTATCAAATATGTAAATAGATGTTAAATAATAATAAAGAGAGAAAAAAGAAATTATGGCAATAGGCTCGCCCTCTATTACATGGAACTTAAACATAACTGGCGAAACGAGGGTGTACTAAAAAGACTTCTGCCGAACCTTTAGGGGAATAGGTTCAAGGCGTTAAAAAAATTAAGATTTAGATCCTAGTCTATATAGTTATCGTAATATTTGTAGTTAGAGCTCCAAAAATACATAACACACATCACACTTTACAGGTTCTTCGCAATAAAAACGTGGTTCCTCGAGTACCAGAACTTCACGTACGGCGACCCTATTTACAACTTGAAAACGATTGGGCACTACACCCAGATGGTGTGGGCCACGAGTCATAAGGTTGGCTGCGGGGTGGCCCACTGCAAAGGAGGGCCTTGGGGACACTTCTTTAACTACGTGTGCCATTACTGTCCAGGGTAAGCAAAGTTTTTGATTATACAAAATAAAATACTCTGTATCAGACTGAAGGTCAGTTTTTCTAATTTCTGTTTCTTTGCTAACTTTGGCCCATGTTATTAATCTTAATGCGTATGATATTTTTTATATCGTTAAAAAGGTTTACTAGATGAAGGTTTGCTTGTAAGGAATATTTGAGGGTCTTATACACATACCTAGTAAGGCAGGTCTGGTGTCCGAACTTAAACCACAATTTGCCGAAACCATTAGACGGATTCACAACGATGATAGGTACAGCTAGGACTGCCATCATCTAAACTGCCGACACCGGACAAAGATTTCAAAAACCCAGGACATTTGGTCAAATTCGTGATTTTTCCCCGAACGACCTTGAAAATATTAATTATGTATTATTTAAAATTACCAAAATATAAATGTCGTACCTAAGTCATATTATGTAGGTCCATATATGTGTGCTGCGTGGGATTAATTGCTGGAATATAAAACGTACCAAAATATCAACGCGACGGGCGTCCGTGTTTTACCTGGACGCCCCCGAACGCCTTCCCAACTAGGGGAAATCCGGACGGATGGCAGTCCTAGGTACCTACAGGCCGACCTAAAACTCTAACATAACATACACAATCAGCCCATTACTGTCCCACTGCAAGGCACGATTAGAAGGGTTTTTAGGCCTTAGTCCACCACGTTGGCCTGGTGCGGGTTGGCGGACTACACAAAGTATCGAGAACTTTATGGAGGTTTTTCTTCACCGTTAACGCAAGTGATAGGTAATAAATTATGATCGACACTTGAATTTGAAAAGTCAGTGGTGCGACCCGGGATTGAACTCACTCTCCTGCATGGAAGGCAAGCGTTAAACCTCTAGGCTATCACTTCTTAAAACTAAACAAATTTTTAATATTTGTCAGGCCTGTGTCAGTCAGTGTTTTATCAGGCGATAAATGTGTATCGATCAAATTGATTTTAAAATGTTATATAAGTATGTGACGAGTACATAACATCACGCCTATATTCCCCGAAAGCTTGGGCAGAGGTGTATAGTAACATTTCGCCGTTATGTATAAGTCCTATGGGGGCGAGCCTATTGCCATCAACTGGGCACAAATATAAATTCCGGGCTGCTACCGAGGAATTCCACACGGAAAAACCCAATAACACTTTGCCCGACCTGGGGATAAAACCCAGGACCTTACGATCAGCAGTCGCGCTTGCACCACTAGACTAACGAGGCAGTGAAGAGTAGTGCCCTCTTTTTTCTTTGTTGTCTTTGTCGTTGTTTTTATTTTGTTCGACCATTAGATAAAGTACCTGGATGACCGAGCTTTGCTCGGTTTTTTTTTTGGTAAATCGATGTTTTCTAAAAGTGAAACCTAGCTAGATCGATTTATCGCCCCCGAAACCCCCTGCATACTAAATTTCATGAAAATCGTTGGAGCCGTTTCCGAGATTCAGGTTATTTATATTTATTAGTCGGAAAGGGGTACTAAGCCGAAAGGGTGTTAAAGTACCTATAATAAGGGATAACTTTTGTTCTACAACTTTCCCCAAAACTCGATAGTTTAAGAGAAATAGCTTTTCAAAGATTTCGTAAAAAATATGCTAAAATCTATCTGTCCATAGATATGATCAGCTGTGTTTACTATTTAGGTCATATTTGGGGTCACGGATTAGAAACTTAATTTTCTGAAATCATAACTAAAGCATGTAAGTATGTTGTTTTTTATCTTTTTGCATGCAAGTAAAAATTATCAAAATTTGAAATTTTAACACTTGCTTTAAAATAGTTATCAGTGATACTTTAAGTGGCCCGCGGCTTAGTACCCCCTTTCCGACTAACCTTGTATATACATATACAATACAAGAATTGCTCGTTTAAAGGTCTTAGATTAGATAATAACTCCCTTAAAAAACTTCAAATTGCTGTAATTGTTTATAAATTTCTAGGTATGTAATAAAGTTTACAACTCCATAATCACCGTTAAGTGGTTTTCCTCAAATAACACTATTTATGTATAATTAATGCCTGTCCAGTATACCTTACCTTTTATTCGATCTTTATTTACTTTAAATCATAAATAAAGTCTAAATAAACATTAGTTTAGCAAGACCTACCTACACACAGTCAACAGTCGCGTCGTGCAAAATTGCCACCGAACTCAACTACCTACTAAATAAATATTTTATTTTCAGTGGCAACTACCACAGCATAACACATTATCCTTACAAAACCGGGCAGCCGTGCGCAGATTGTCCTAAACACTGTTTGTCTGGAACCTTATGCACCAACGCGTGTCCAAAGATGGACTTTTACTCCAACTGTCCAGAACTCGTCAGCGTCTCCAAAGACGTGTGTCGGCAAGATGTATGTAACGCCACCTGTAGCTGTGCAAGTGAAAAAATTCACAGAAACTATCCATGGAGATAAAAGTCCTTTAGTCCTTATAAACTCCCAGTGTTGACACAACTAAGATATTTAAGTATTCACTTATTTTTTGTTTAGTATTATTATGTAAGCCTTTATATCGTCTGTAAATAAACATTCAAATATGGATTTGGTCTGTTTTTTTTAAAGAGGAAAAGTAAATGGTGTCCTACATTTAAAAGAACAAAAAGAAAAGAAGAAACTAAAAAACGGTTAGAAACGGAAGATGAAGACCAACATAACAGGTAAGATGGAAGCAATCTCGAAGCAAAAATATGTGTGTTAGAGATTTATTGCTCTTATGAACGCTTTTACCACCAGTTGGCAATTAAGTAAAATCTAACCTAATTTAACACGTATACAACGATCAATAAATTCATGCTCCGGTATGGATTAAAATCTCCCTTTAGCTGTACGTCCATTCCAGTAACAATATAGGTAACTATAGACCTAATCTCGCCAATCTGTTACCAATCTTTTTATTTCTTCATCCTCGATATGAACTAATATATAATTATTGGAATTGATTTCTATTATCCGGTATTTTTGTTTGCTATGAAGGGTTCACAGTTCTTGCGCAGCAGGTGAGTCAACAGGTGGGGTGGTTGCCGGTGCGGAACCAACCACGATGCCCAAACGTCCCTTTCTTTTGAATACAGTGTTTTAAACACGATCTTATAACGGTGCGTAGGAATTATATTATTTAATATGACTTCGCACTGTGTGTCATAAATGCGATTTTAGAACTCTTAAGTCAAATTCTTGCAAGGATTCTGAAATTAAGGATGTCGTTATAAAATCAGACGATAATTCTATGTCACTCACCTGTTTGTAGACTTTACGCCAAACATAAATAGTTGTAGATGAGTACTTATCGTGAATTTTATTGGCATCAATTTGTATTCAGTCATGTTCCCGACTGACCGAGCAACATGTTTCCCACCCCCACCACGATTCCGACCCAATTGTAATGCAGCGGCGGGCGCGGGTCCGGCGCGCGGGCATTGTGAGCGCGCACCCGCTCCCGCCACCACCTGCCGCGACATGGTCGCAGATCGGGCGCTGCACGCCTCATCGCCTCCCGCGCCGCGCAAGTCTCTGCGCCGCCTCGCCTCCACACGAGGATTCAAGCCCCGCACCGCAAACGAATATGGATGGTTACGCGTCTTCGAAGGACTGGAACCGTTCGCTATCGATGCGCCTAGTAAACTTATCAAGGTCACTCTCAACTCCACTGTCGAAGAATTAAACAAGAACCTTGGCTTCAACGACGAGTTATCCCTCTGGCTGCAAATCGGTGGGGAAAACGCACGGCGATTAGAACTTGACGAGTTTCCTCTGCGAATCCAGGAGCAATATTTGGCAACATGTGGATGGAGGTCGCAGGCTCGAAGGCTGCGACTGGCAGTGGACCCAGAGTTGCGGCACTCCTTGCGATGGTGTGCGGGACCAGCTCCGCGTACAGGAGGAGTTTTGCGATCTGGTACAGTGTATGTGCTGAAAGGACACGTATTTCCGCAATGGAAACCGAGACCTGCTTACGTTATAGGATCCAGGCTGTATTCCTATGGTTCGTAGCACTTCGATACATAAGTTTATATTTATTTAGCTGGAGCTCTTGAATAATGTTATGAATAACTTTACAGGTACGACATGGGAAATGCTAGAACTCAGCGGCGGCAGCATTGAGTTATGTCAGCCCAAGGCTCAAAGACTGGTGCTCTGTGTGAAGCCGCGTTGCCAAGGCAACACTATATCCGGAGACAACAGCATGAATCATCTCTTCCTAGGATTCAGTACTATTTGGGAGAGAAACATGTGGTTCTGCTGGTTAAAAGAGGTACGTAGTACTATCATGCATGTATAACGATGTTATTGATTAACTAAATGTGGAAGGTGTGTAGAAAACTAATTAGTTCATAGAGTTAAACATGTGTACGCAAATTGGTTTACTACGGTTGGTAAGCAGTGGTTTAAGCAGTGTAATTGGAGCAAATCTTACGTAGTTTAATGTTTAGTTCCGTCCCGCGCTCTACAGCGTGCAGATATGAGCTCTTAGCAGATGATTGAGGATTTGATTCCGGTACACTTCTCAAGCTAACGAACCGTCAACTTAACAGCGGTAAATTGTTAGAAGATTTTCTAAAGCTTATCAAGTTTTTGACGTTTCAATGTATAATTTGACGTCAATCATCTCAGGGTTGTGTAACCACGAAATCTACATGGTGCTATACGATATAACATTTTATAATTTCATATATAAAACTAGTACATAGTTCGGTACTATTGGTAAAATAATAATAAACTCGTAGTTAACTATTCAATAACATACAGTAAATCTTGTCCTTTTTTAAATAACTTTGCAAAATAACTATTATTACTTGTTTGAAATTATTCATGAACATGTGAATAATTTACATTAAGTTTGAGCGATGTGAAGAAAATTTAAATGGTAACCATCTGATTTATTTCAAAGATAAGGCTTGTACGTGTTATAGAGTGTGTTAGTCTTTTTGATGGAACGTAAGAAAAGTGTGTTAATTAAAAATAGTGTGCGCTACACCCTGAAAGAAATGTCACGGTCGAGATGTGCAGAGTGCGGCTGTGTCTACGCCGGTGATAGTGGCATGCGGGCACGCTGACGCTTCACAAGTAAAAAGACACTCGCAGCGGACGCACTAAGCTTACCCTCAGTGCACAATTCGCTTTCATTATTGGTGCTACGTAACTTATTTGTAAACAATATCGGTACTTTTTTTGATAGTTCAATTTCGAGATAACTATTCTTCAGTCAAATAAAAAATCCACATCTAGCAATTCCGACAAACAACTCAATGATCATGGTTTCTAGAAATCAGTATTAATCAAGGACAAAACGCCATTTATGCAAGCGACAGTGACGTGAACGGAATAATGAACTGTATAGGAGTTATTCAGTAGTCTTTGGGAATAACAATGCTCAAAGGAGTTCGTCGGCCCCATCGTGGTTACACACCGAGACAGACGAACACTGTCTTACTGCAGTTACTTTTAAAATGTCATTCGATGTAACGACAACAATACGTGTTTACTTCAAGACTCCTCGGAAATATTATTCGTGATGAGTGCGAGTGTTAGTTGACTGTGATGGTAGAAAGAAAAACAATGAACTGTGAAGAAGAGGAGGTCGATAGTTTGGATGTGTTCACACAACCGAGCCCTGAAGATATCTTCCTGGACAGCTTGGAACCTAACACGCTGAGAGAAAAATATGAACTTTCGGTTGGTTTACGTTCATGGCTCATAAACACAAACTTTCTCACAATTAATTACTTTGTAATGTAGAATCACTCTCATATATCGTAATTGTGTGCATTATTTTGATTATCTTTATCTCTTAGTATTCACTCCCAACCATAACAAATATGAAAGTCACAACAGCTGCCAGAACTTTCTGTTACATACCCTGCAAAGCTGCAAACTAAATAAAGACTGAAAAAATTAATATTTTTACAAAAACATTTAATCAAATATTTTTAAAACATTGTTACTTAAACAAATTATTTTGTCTAGGGCACACAAAGCACGCAGCCTCCTAATGTCCTGGACCTTAGCGGCGGTGGGCGGGCCTCGCTCGGCGCGGCGCTGGCGCAGCATGCGTCCGGCGCGTTCACGGTACGAGTGCTGCGGCTGCGCAGCAACGCGCTCGCGGCCCTGCCGGCACCGGCCTGGACGCTACAAGCACTCACACACCTGGATATTAGTGATAACAGGATCACGGAACTGCCTCCAGAAATATGTCAACTTACACAGTGAGTTACGTTTGGCTGTTCTACTATATTCGATGTAATGGTGATCTTTTTGATGGCTTCTGATTCGGAGTCTCATAGTTATGATTAAACAGCTACCCCCTATAAATATGTCAGATTCACCTTGAGTGATGCCATAGTATTATGACAAAGCTACAATAAATATTGAAGGCAGGTTGTTGTTGCAGCATCCAGTCTTTGAGTTAATATCAATGAGAATAGATTATACCTAGCTGGTCATCTGCCTAGCCTTGGTTTCCAAATCAACTAGATGCGGAATATCACTTACATTATACATTACACTATGTCATCTGACCTCCGAAACCCTATTACTGAGCAATCCCGACATCCTAAGGTTAGACCGCACCTCAGTTGTTCGGGCTTCTGACTCTCCGTAACGTCTGTCATAGGTAATCCTATGACAACCAATTGGTATCTATAACCACCAGAAATTGAACCCAAATGCCTGAAAATGGGTTGCAGCTCCATCTAGCCAAATCCTGTACCCGTAAAATACTGTTACTTCTTTTTCAAATCAGTGAAGTCTGCTGTATCTATTATTTATAATTCTACAAATAATTTAAGATCAATATAAATGTGGAGGAAGAATTTTAGTTAAAATCTCTGATGGATGACTGGTAAAGATTTTGTAGTTTTTCAGCTGTATTATTATTCTGAAACAACGTAGAAAGAAATAAGATATAATTGACGAGATGATTAATCAACCAACTTTACTGTCTTTGACTGTTTAAGTAGAACTGTTTCTGAGATAACTAATTTTCTTGAGAGCTGTCAAACTAATACGTAGATGCGTTGTAGCAAATAATATCATCAAAGAAATTTGTTTGAACACTGGTTCATCGCACCAAAAAAAAAATTGAGTTAAAGAGCTTTTCCAGTAGAATGTTTGTTAGTATCATTATATCATGGCTCGACCCTATATTGTCTTACGTTTTCGGTTATACTTAACTACAGATATTTGTTTTTTTTATGTAGTACCTATGTAAATGTATATTACCCAGACTACCTACTACTTAAAAGTCGTAAATATCGTACAAAATAAATGGCTTTTCAAATATATACACGTCATTATTGTATACAGGGTTACTGGTAACTCGACGTATTCCTTGCAGGACGTCATAGTAGGGTTAAAATGCAACATATTAAGCCACCAAATGTTCTACCAAAATTCAGTAGGTTTTGAGTTTTTTATATTTTTTGAAATATCCCATTTTCAACCATATGAAGCCTATTTAAAAATAATGTACAGCGCGAATGTATTGTTTAAGTTTTTATCATAGCAGATCTACGTTAATAATTAAAAGTTCAAAAATACCAAATACATCTGCAAATATAGTTGAATCTAGAATTTTTTAATAAAAACCTAAAATAATTAATATCTCAAAAATGAACTTCGGTAGAACATTTGGTGGCTTCATTTGTTGCATTTCAACCCTACTACAATGTCCTGCAAGGAATACGTCGAGTTACCAGGAACCCTGTATATGAGCGTTCTTAAGACAGTTTTAGAATCACGATCGACCTTAACCGCGCCCCAAGAATTTAAATCCAAGCACCTACCCATAATCATACCTTTGCATTCTAATGACCTGAATAGAAAATCTTGAACATGACTTCAGCTGTTCTTTGGAAAGCAAACACGAGTGATGTTCCACATCAATCGCACGACAGTTGTATGGAATAACAATAGGCTTCAAGCTAAACACAATCATTTTAGATGTTGGTTGACTGAAGCAGAGTATAGTGTTCACGTATGGCTATGCGATCATTACAAGTCCCATTCAGTAACGCTCGGCTGACGAAGCGTGGCATTCGCGGCACCTCTCGCACGAATCTTAGCCTTCGGCCTTTTGTTTCGATACACACGTATGTACTTACCTAGTTTGAAAAGGGAACAACGTTCAATAGATAAAGATGATTTCAGAATGTTACTATTAAATGTTGCAAGCTCCAAATGTTTGGCTTAAATCACAAAAAAATAAAATGTAGGTCTATGGATAATTGAAAGAATCTCTTCCTTTTCATTCAGGATACGATTTTCACCTAAGGAATAAGATGTTTTTATATTGATGTCTTTTAATAACATATCTTCAGAAGCTTTCATACAGCTTTAATCTTCCGATGCAAATGAAGTTCTGATCTATTACATGAGCTATTTCATACCGAATTCTGAATTTATATATAATATGAAGTATCTGTTTCTACCTAAACCAGGTAGTGACGGGCCGTTTTGTAGTACAAAACTAGTGAATGTCTGATCATAGGTACATGTTTCTGGATTTTATCATCGGAAACCACTATCATGTTTGTTGTATTCATCTTGACCAAGTAAATAGTCATCATATGTTAGTGTAAGACATGGAGTTTCCGTTGTGTGCTAATTTTTTTAAGTGAGTGCTTGCGTACACGGCGCGGGGCGGGGCTATCTACATCTGCTCGCCGGACCGTGCGCGTTACGTTCACTTTGCTTCGCCGTACGCGCAACCCCTGTTAGCTAATCTAAATGGCACATTCGTTTTAACTTCTTATCGATATTGAATGTTTTTTTAATAACATTTTAGTAGGTATAAATTTTCATATTGTTAATTTTTCTCAACATACTTTTTTGTATTAGAGTACTTTTAGGCGGTTCTACCTGTCTATGGGTATAAGCAGTTCCGTTTTTACCATAAGGGCACGTGGGGCACGAACCCAGGGCCCCCAATCTGAAGGGGGCCTCGAAATGCCGAAACCCAGTGCGACCATGTATTATTCAATAAATCAATTTTAAAAAACACATCGGTTTCTTAGTTCAACGCATCATTAACAAAGCACCCAGATAACTAGGGTTGCACAGCAAAACGTTGCTCAGCAGAAGTTTTCTTTAATTTGAGACAAATGGCTGCTAACTTCAGACTTTGTAACTTTTCACTACTATATTAAAACTACTTGAACTACAAGTTAGTGTCAATGTAATAACCAATTATGTCACTGAACAAAAGTACATTCTGATGTTATTCACGTTATTTTTGGCTTTCCAAAAGGGGCCCAAATTTTCTGTGCCCAAGGGCCCCTGCATAGCCTAAGACGGCTCTGGGTATAAGGTATAAAATAATGCAAACTAAGGTCAAATATTATCTATCCAGTCTTGAATCGTAAAAATATGAGACTGTTTTGCATCTAAACTGTCACAATATCCAAGGATTTACTTAGGTACGTCTAAGTTTCCTAAATCTTATTTTTTTATAGTCATATTCACATCATCTTCTACGAAGTATGCTGGACTATCTTGATTCATATCCAATCCTGAAAATGAGATCCCTCTTGTAGGTCTAATATGATTTAATAGCCGCAAATACAATATAATGTATTTCCTAAAAATAGATATCGTATCAAAATAGCTGAAATAACATCAAAACAGGGAATGTCGAGGTAAGACTAATAAAAACAGGTGCTTAATAACAATTATTTTGATCGTATCAACCAGCGTTTGTGAGTCATTTGAAGTATTTATTCGTCCTTTACCGTTTCCGTTCATTCTACTGCAATAAAGATTCCGTTTATATATATTTGTTATATTCGCAATTAAAGTTAATTGTAGAACGACAATAGTGCTTAATGGGCAGTTAAAGTCGTGATAAATTATATACATTGTACTTATTATGTACACATTTAATAGAAGTCTCTTTATAGCCAATTATGCCGTGATTGGCTACTTATGGTTTAACCAAATCTTATATGCGCATGACAATTGCAATGCACTATCAAACTAATAATAAAGGATGGCCAATCGGATTTAAGATTAAACAGAAATATTTATTTTGTTTAAGATATTTTTATTAATTTCTAATGAAGACAGGTTGAGGTTTATTATGGAATAATGATCTCAGACAAACGGCCTCCGCGGCTACGTTGGTATGCCCCGGCCATAATGCCTAAATGATCAGTCATGGCACCAAATATTTGTGCTCTGGGCGTCTATTGCTTCTGCCTGAACATAAGGGAAATACAGTCGTGATGTTAATCAAGACTGTATTTCCTGAAGGGTAGGGCAGAGGTGTATAGTAACACCCTAATTTTGCCGTTATGTTTAAATCCGATGTAATAGGGGGCGAGCCTATTGCCATTAACCGGGTACAAATGCAAACTCCGGGCTGCTACTGAGGAATCCCACACGGAAAAACCCAAGAACGCTTTGCCCGACCTGGGGATCGAACCCAGGACCTCACGATCAGCAGTCACGCTTGCCACCACTAGACTCAACTAGGTAGTTGCCTGAAATAGGACATTATTAGCTGAGGATCATTATATCTCCAACTCTGTTTGATAAAATGTTATAGACTGAAGCCGTATTTTCTCAGCACTATCTTCGTGGAAATCCTTCAAAAAAGCTTGATGAATATCTACACTAAAATCAAAGTGTAAATAAAGGGCACATTAGAAATATTGTAAGGACAACCGACGAGGGCACTAGGCTCTCTAGTGTCACTAGAAATAAGCAAAAGAACTCTTTTTTTTTCAATAATTGTTTAACTGTCTGTTTGTTATCTCATCACTTGAGAACAGTTGGATAGATTTCAACGAACCTTTTACTGTTGTATAGCTAATAGTCTAACCTAAAAAACTGAGGTAGGTTTTTCCTCGATTGGTGCAGTTGGTCTTCAGATGCAGCTTGACCTTGCTATTGTATGCTTTCCCATTTAAAGCAGAGGTCGTGATTGACTGGTTGCATGAAATGGATGTTGTTTTCCAAATTCTACAAGTGATTTTGATTAGTGATAAGTTGTTGGCGATAGGTGATTAGATATAGGTGATCGTAGACTGGTAGCTGGTGATTGTCAAAAGCACTAGGTAGTGGTGATAGAATAATAGCTGATGGATGATGTATTGTAGTGATTGGCTGATTCGTGATAGGTTAAGGGTGATGATGATTGTTGATGGTGATTAGTGATGTGTGGCTAACTGATGCCGTTCGGTAATGAATAAATGAAAAAGAAAAAACATTACTAATGTGACTATACAAGGTTAGTCGGAAAGAGTGTTAAAGTACCCATAATAAGGGATAACTTTTTTTCTACAACTTTCCCCAAAACTCGATAGTTTAAGAGAAATAGCTTTTCAAAGATTTCGTAAAAAATATGCTAAAATCTATCTGTCCATAGCTATGATCAGCTGTTTTTACAATTTAGGTCATACAATTCTGAATTCATAACTATAGCAGGTATGATTATTTTTTGAACAAACTGAAATAAAAATCTTTTTGCATGCAAATAAAAATTATCGAATTTTGAAATTTTAACACTTGCTTTAAAATAGTCATCAGTGATACTTTAGGTGGCCCGCGGCTTAGCCCCCCTTTCCGACTAACCTTGTATAAGCATTGTAGCACGCGACGACGTTCAGTGTTTTCTGCACCCTCATGTAAAAATAAAATCAGTCTCGAGTCATCTACTGAACAAAGTTTAAACGAATTTCATAACCGTAAGACATTAATCTGAAAGAATAATGTACGATAAACGACGAAAGATAAAACGTATGAAGAAATATGATTAATGTTTCGTAGTTAAGGGTATTGCATAGATTCATTGATAGATAGAGGCACAACAATGCTTGCTTGTAACATCGATGGTGGTTGGAGTCGTGTCTTGTTGCTTCAGCCGCGTGGTCAGTGGGGCGGCGCCGGCGCACTCGCCGTGGTCAGTCTGCGCACACACTTACGTTACGTTAGGAGCATTATTTGTTTTTATTATTTTAAAGAATAGTTAAATTTTTCGATTGCAACAGAAACAGTTTTAACGGCACAGACGTTCTTATTTGATGATGTTTTTGTGTTGTAGTGAACGTGAAAATATTATTTGGTTCTGTAGTTTGTTCTACAGTTACGATACATCTTTGTAATTTGGTTTTACCCATTTTTGGTGAGTCCTTTATATCTGACTTAATATTATGTATTGTTCCAATGGCAGGCGATGATGTTTCATAATATATTTTGCTGTTAGTCAACATTCTTTATTAAAAACCTCAATTTCGTCTTGTCATCATCCACCAGGTCTATGACGGTACCGTCTCTTATTTCCAAAAATCTACGTTAATAACACAATTACAATTGTAATTCGCAAATACCAGCCCTTATTTACACTGACATAGAAAATCAAAACAACACTTCATGTCATAATAAACACAGTTCTAGCTGTGACGACAATTTATTGAGTTACTTCAAATTAACTGGCGAACCTTCAGATGGCTAGGTATCATTAATAGAACATTTCATATAAAAAATACTTAAACTATAGTTAATTGGGTAACAAGATACATACTACATGCTACTGTATTAGTTCGGTATCTTGTTATCTACGGGGTGTAACGAAATCATGTAATTCATTCAAACCTAGTGATGTACTGCTGGCATAGATAAACCCTGCACGGGATACTTTTGGATTCAATAAAAAAAAACAAGATATACATGTATTTTTAACGTGAGGCATTTTAGCGCCCCGAGCGAATTGCGCAGCTATCGCTCACCGCGCGGTCATTTAACTCGGGGCGCTAAAATGCTTCACGTTAATAACACATGTTTACTTCTTGGATTTTTTTTATGTATCCCTTGCATGGTCAATCTATGTCAGCAGTACATCACGAGGTTTGAAGGAATTACATGATTTCGTTTACACCCTGTATATTAAATAAGATTGAGGTTTATTATGTGATAGTTTTGCAAATAAGCCGACGTAATGGCCCACCTGATAGGAAGTGCTTACCGCCGCCTTTATACACCTACAACACTAAGAGGATTGCTGATGCGTTGCCAACCTTAGAGATAAAGTTGTAAGAGTCTCATGTGCCTATAATTTCAACGGAACCCATACCCTTCAAACCGGAACAGCAGAAATAGGTAGGTACTTCTTCTGACGAACTTTGTTACAAAGAGATCTGCTACTACCAGAAGTATTTTTTAATTTGACAACAGAACATAACATCACGCCTTGTATTCCCCGAAGGGTTCGGCAAAGGTGTTTTTAGTACACCCTCGTTTCGCCAGTTATGTTTAAGTCCCATGTAATCAGGGGCGAGCATATTGCCATAAACTGGGCACAAATCCAGACTCCGGACTGCTATTGAGGAATTCTTAATGGAAAAACCCAATAACCCTTTCCCTGACCTGGGGATCGAACCGCAGGACCCCATGCTCAGCAGTCGCGCTTGCGACCACTAGACTAACAATCAGCCAGTCAGTTTTTAATTTAAACGTGTCCTATTAATGATACCTAGTAACCCTATTAAGTTTTATCAGCTAATTCGAACTATAACCCTGTATAATAAATACCATATTATTTTCCTCTCCATATAAATTTCATGTTACCGTTAGCATACCGTCCTTTTTATGTCGGCCAACAGTTATGAACTTGTACATAATAATTGTTTACCCAGTAATTAGCTCTCGTGTCGCTCTCGTTGCTCCATATGTCAGCTCGACGAGAGATGACAATCACAGCGTGGTAATCATTTAATAAGATGCTTTTACAAAGCTAAAAGGCTTGTAACTTAGCCTTGCCTTTAATAATTTATTAAAAAAGAATAGGTTTCGAAATGTAGACACGTACGTTTTGATTTTGCTGAAAATTTTACAGGTTCTGTAAAAAATTGGATGAACAACAATAATAAATTATAAATAGTATACAGATCTACTTATGTCATTATTATTGAATAAATACTACAAAAACATCATATAAAGCCTTTTCGGAAGCGTAATCTCATTCTACGAGCTAGATGTTTCAGACCTGAAACAAGTTCTAAAATTGTTTCTAAACGGAACCTACACACGATAACTTATTTTGCCGTAGCTTCGTATACCAAATCCATGAATGATATTAAAAAGTAAATAGATTCGATCAACACTGAGATCAGGTCTAGATCTCTTTATAATGAAGGCATTGTTTAGAGTAGCTTATAGCCTATCGTATAAGAACGTTACGAGCGTTTTCTTGATTAGAATCTATTAAATAAGAGCAGATTTTACGAGATTTTTTATATTTTCGAATTCACATTTCAAACTCTGCTCATAAACGATCATTACCTATACTAAATTGCATTTAATTTAGTATAGGTAATTCTTATAAAATCTGAGAATAAGAGGAGTGTTGAAATAGTTTTCTAAGAGGAAATATGTAAATCAGTTGTTAACAACTACTTAAATACACGAAAGATGACTTTCCAAACATCTACTTATGAGTTAAAAATATTTATAAGAATTATTAGTAAAAAAGCTTTTAATTGCATCGGTCACGGTTTTCGCGCTTGTGGGCCACACATTAACATGCGCGATCTCTGCTAAAGAGCTACGAAATAGTGAAAATCTATTGTTGAATCAAAATTATGCAATGGTATGATCATGGTAAGAATATAAATATTAGATACGAGTATATTCAGTGATAATATATATACAATTCAACCCGTATTCTTCTTTATTCTGTTGTTTAACCTACTTATTACTTTGGTCTACTTTGCTCGACGCACTAGAGGTTATTCTACTAAAAAAAATATTTTAAATCGCAATAGAACCGCAGCTCAACCATGGCTGTTTAACTTTTGGTATTTTTGGTCTATTGGTCTCCTGAACGTGCACTCATTGGCAAGCCAACGATTACTAGTTTTACGTAGAGTGACCAACAATCTGACCTCTGTGACCTCTAAGGGAGAACTGTCAGTGTTGTGTTGTGAAAAGAAGTATACATGTAGATGTATGATCACTGAAGTGCCTCTTGGAACAGCTGCAGCCTTTTCGAGAAAGTATATAAGATTCTAACACCAAACCTCCGAAATATTCACCTTTTACAAATATGTTTCTACAAGTAAATACATAGTAATTAAACCAACAATGTTACTTTCTAATTAGCATTAGTTGCAATGTTTTTGTTAGTTATTCTCGTACGGGCTTATCCACAGTCCGTTCGTAATGTTTTGATACAATCTCCGTTACGTCGTTGGATAACAAATCGTCTTGTTGTGTCGGCATCGTATCTAAGATAAATTTGCATACTAATTTACGAGTACATTCAACTCTGTGTCTACATGCATTTTTGCACAATTAAAATATTGCATGTCTATGAGGCGCAGCTACTTATCTTGGATTTAATAATTAATTATTTATTCTGTGTATAATGTATTTCTTTTTTAACAATTATTTAAATTGGCGGACTTTGGTTTGGTGACAACTGTTTTAGTTAACAGTGCTTTGGCATTATGCACGCTAGAGACCATCATAAGGTGTCCCCTGCGTTTATGCACAAAATGACATTTAATTACTTACTACAGTCTAATTTGAATGCATCTCAGGTCATCATCTCCCTGTCCTTATCTCACACTAGGTGGGGTCGGCACAACACGTATTCCTCTTCCATTCTCCTCTATCAGTCGTCATCTCAGTACTCACTCCTTTCTCACCCATATCATCCTTCACACAATCTATCCATCTTTTCTTTTGCCTACCTTTATTTGTATATCCATCCACATTCATATTTAATACATACTCTTCTAGTAACATGAATTTCTTCTTTCCGCATAACATGTCCATACCACGCTAACCTATTACTCCTCAACTTTTCAGTCACTGGCGCTACTTTCGAACTTCCTCTGACATACTTTGAGGTACCTATCTCAGATCACCTGTATAAATCGGAACTTACGCTGCGATTTATAAAATTCTCCATATCTATTTTATAATTAATTATTTATTCCCATGACAAATTTCCTGCAACTCTCATATTCAGATTGGAAGAGCTTCAGGTGAGCGACAACGAACTGCGAACTCTAGACTGTGTGCTTCGATTACCGCGACTGAGAACTTTGGTAGCTACACGGAACCTTATCACCAGTTTTGGGGTAAGTGAGTAGAGGCATTGGTTTTTAATGCCTTAATTGCGCATCGTACGTTTATACATATAATTATATTATTTCTGTATTGTGAATCTTCTACAGATCCAAAAGATTTCACAGACTAACGTCGTTGACTCATATTTCCTGTTGATAACATAACATAACATCAGGTCTGTACTTCCCGAAGGGTTGGGCAGAGGTGAATAGTAACACCCTCATTTCACCGTTATATTTAAGTCCCATGTAATAGGGGCGAGCATGTTGCCATCAACCGGGCATAAATCCAAACTCCGGACTGCTCCTGAGTAATTCCATACGGAAAAACCCAATAACACTTTGCCCGACCTGGGGATCGAACCCAGGACCTCACGATCAGCAGTCGCGCTTGCTACCACTAGACCGGAGGCAGTTTTCATTTCGTGTTGTTTTTTTTTTCTCCGTAAATAAATCTGTAAGTCAACGTAATGTTTTTTTAAGACTTGATGGCGCCGGCATTTCCTATCTGACTAGCTCTGAGAAGAAAAGCCGAAACAAACTCAGAGATTGATCTGACCTTGAGGTCTCTTTTAAAGTCCAGACATTGTAGTATAAAAACTATGCGAGTGAAACGATGTAGGGCAACGTCTGGAATGGCCTGGAATGATCTATTCATAATTATTGACTTCGAGATAATTGTGGTTATTTCGTGAAGTAGGCAATATCTGACTATTCTATTTATCTTCATTCCTGGTTTGTCAACGAAGTATATATATATTGAATTCTCATAAAAAAATAACCAAGAAAAAAGTATTATTCGATAATTTCAAATAGCTCTATAACTAACAGTAATACAATATTTCTTATTCCAGAGTAGCAACAAACCGCAAATGGCGCCCGACGACGAAAATAAAACTGAATACCGGGCGCCCCTCACCACCGTGGACCTAAGACACAATAAGCTGAAAGGGAGCATCATACTTGGTAACTATGAAGTAAGTGCCTACTAAAACAGTAATTTTGTAGGAAATTATTAGGATTTTTGGGCTTGAACTAACTTGCGGACGGGATATCCGTTCACGCAGAGGCCATGGTCGATTCGATGTAGATCTTATCACTCCATTTTTATACTTGCGTGATGAACTTGGACTATTATTAGATACTTAAACAAATTATAAGTAATACATATACTCGTATATGATTAAAAATTTGTTGCGTCATGAGTATTGTGTAGTTTTATAAATTGCAGCGTTGCGCTTATTGTAAAAATATGCATTACCCAAGTTGTAAATTTGCTAAAGCGCAAATATTGTTAGTCAATCATCATTAAGACGATAAGCTGCAGTTGCTGCTCCGACTCAAAACTAATCTAGAGCTGCGTTTCAACCTGACAAAATTCAGTAAGATGCCTGATCTAGTAATATACTATTTACCTTGCGTTGTTCTCTCTAGTTACCCTCCTGTTTGCTGACGTCAGGTTTATTTGTCTATTCCAGCACTTAGTATCACTGGACGTGTCTCACAATAGCGTGGAAGTGTTGGTGGTATCAGCGTTGCGCGGACTACGAGAGCTGTATGCGGCACATAACACGTTGCAGCACCTCTCGTTGCATGGTGCCATGTTGCGAACATTGCGGGCTCCGCACAATCGTAAGTTATTATCATCATTGACTCTAGCACCCATATTCTAAGACGTTCCTCCAAAACTTACTCGACTCATACTCGACTCATACTCGACTCAGGACGGCCTCGAAAATACCTTCAAAATTGTATTTTTAGTCGCAATTTCGAGTGAACTTTGAGGTTCCTCGACTGAGGGGTCCTCAAATGAGTCGAGATAGAGTGGAATTATTACGTCATAATTTTGTTTATCTGCATCGCGCACATAACGCCGCGATAAATAGTTGTAAGGATTATCGTAAGCATATTCGATAGTCTTCAAAATTCATTTTTGTTACATACGAATTTTGACACTTCCTTCCTTAAGGTAGGTTCCGAGGTACCAAGGTAACTCGAGAGTTTGACAGATGATTCCTTACCTCGACTGAGGAAAAATCTCGAGTCGAGGACGTTTATGTCAACTATAACTACCGATGGTAGTGAAAAAGGCTGACTCGAGGTGGAGTCGAGTCAAGTAAGTTTTGGAGGAACGTCTTAGAATATGGGTGTAGACCTCTGATCAGTAGCATACCACAGTTACTGCTGATCATAAACTTCTCCTGAAAAGGGAATACGTATTTGTAGGGTAAGGGAGTATGTTGTTGTACAACGCGGTTTATACCATACCTGAGAACACTACTAAATTGGACTTGATGACTAATCAAAACAGGCTGATTATATTTTACATATGGGAAGACAGTTGAAGGTCCCTGCAGCGCTATTGACAAAGGCCATAACGTAGTCTCCAAGGTACTCCGATCCTTAATGGAGTCTTGAGGTGTGTGAAAACAGTCCACATTCTATGAATTCTATCCTACATTCGAAAATAATAACGAGATAAAGTTATAAGACATAGGGTAGTGATATTTATAGATCTCTTTACTTATTATGGCTTCGAGAGTAAAAATAATAAAAATATAGTGCCTCTGTATAAACTTTACGTTTAAAGTAATAATCCTTTTTATATTCATTTCAGAACTGGAAACCCTAACAACAATAGTACCACCGATCAACCTAGTCGAAATCGACGTGTCACACAACAAGTTGACTTCGTTACCGCAGTGGCTCAGCGGCTGCTCCGATCTCACAACTCTTCACGCAAGCAACAACCAACTGACATCACTACCTGACCACCTGTTTTGTAGTGAACTCTCCAGTCTAAGCAATCTACATCTGGCACACAACAAAATATCTAGCATACCTTCAATGCCAAGATTGAGGTCACCTTTAAGAGAGTTACTCCTGCACGATAACTGTATACAATCCTTGCCAGAAAACTTCTTCTCAGCGTGTGATAGGATGTGTGTTTTGAATCTTACAAATAACAGGTTAAGTCGGTTACCACACGCGAGAGGTCCATCCTCACATTGTTTAGAACGCCTCTACCTTACAGCAAACTGTCTCACCGATGAAGTAGCGGATGTCATAATAGCATTCAGAGGATTAAAGATATTGCACATTGCGTACAACTGCTTGACGAACCTTCCAGAAACTTGCATCAACTTCTGGCCAGACATTGAAGAACTCGTCTTATCGGGAAACTGCCTTTCGAGACTTCCAGAAAACTTGCCACAGCTTAACAATATTAAAGTTGTTAGAGCTCATTCGAATAGATTACGTTCTGTGCCGATGTTCGCGTGCAGTGCTTCAGTTAAAATATTAGATTTCGCCCACAACGAACTTGATAGTATAGATTTACGACTTCTTGCCCCAAAGCAGCTTAAGTTTTTAGATATATCGTGTAACAAAAAGCTACAAGTGGATCCATCGCAATTTAGTGCATATAGGTGTCAACGACCACTAAGTTTAGTCGACGTCACCGGACGACATTCTTTACCTTGGACACAAAAAAGTGGTTACCACGAAGAGTTAAATGGTTCGACGCCTTGGAGCACAGGATTTTCTGAATGCCCGAATAAATCTTTACAATTATGTTGTGCCCAAATACGTCTTCCGTCCTTCTGTAATAGGGAAGGTTTGTTCGCCATCATCGATGGGGAAACCGATATAGAAGTGCCAAAAATTTTACAAACATGTATACCCGGACTCTTACTCGAAGAGAAATCGATAAAAGAGACAGTGAACGAGTATATGAAATATGTTGTCTTATCTGCGCACAGGGAGTTGAAAGAAAAGGGGCAGAAGAAAGGTGCTTGTTTAATTATGTGTCACTTATCACCCATAACTGCACAAGAAAACGGATTTGGTCACGCAGCCCGGAAGTATAGCTTAAGACTTGCCAATGTGGGAGATACTAAAGCAGTTCTAAGCAGACGGAATGGACCTTTAAGTTTGGGTATAGAAAATAACAAGCGACTAGGATTTTCGACAAGGTATCCCAATACTGTCCCAGATCCTGACGTTATACAAACTGTTGTAAAGGAAGACGACGAGTTTTTAATATTAGGAAATGGAAAGTTTTGGAATACCGTCAGTATGGAAACCGCCGTGTCTGAAGTGAGAGCCGAACGTAATCCAGTTCTCGCGGCCAAAAGATTACAGGATCTGGCACAAAGTTACGGTGTGGAGGATTGCATATCCGTGTTAATAATTCGCTTTGACGCGGCTCGCTCGGATGTCGACCTGCTGATGAGGGAGTTACGGCAGACGATAAACAGTAATAAGTCAGTGTGTCGATCAGATTGTTGCTGCTCACGTCTAGAGCCTTGTTGTCACTCAGTGACGCCGCCGAAGCCGAGCAGCGACCGATCTTCTCCGAGCGGTCAGAGTGACCGTCCGCCTAGTGAAGCGGTCAGCCATCAACATTACGCCAGCGTGCGGTCACAAGCCAAAGCATCCGAACGCAGGAGCTGTCGGGGAGGGGTCGCGCGCGCGATACGTGTCCGAGTTGAAGAAGATAAAGAGGAAGATCAAAGAAACGACGATGTATCGAACCCCGAAGAACAGTTTAAATGTTGGGAGTATATGCTCGAGCAAAACACGCAAATGTTATTTGACAAGGAACTAGATAACCTATCGAAAGGTATCAAGTCGAATGTTAGTAGTTTGAGAAACTTAAAAGGTTTGTCGGGAAGTAGTCCGCAGTTACACTTAACCGGGAAACAATCAAAGGGTGTACCGTTTTTGTCGAAGCACTTTGGTAGTGCGAGATCCTTCGGCACCGCACTGAAGCCAGATTTTCGTTTCGGGTCCGGAAGGTTACCGAACGGTGGTCCCAACGCTGCGTATTTCGGCTCACTACAGCGGCTGATGCCTTACCATTTGGAATACGACTTTGCTGTGATACAGGAGAAACCAACACAAGACTCTTTAGACCTCGAGGGTCGCATGCAACAGTACTGGGGAGTGGCCACGACGGAATTATAATGAGTAGACCATAGGTACTGATAGCTTATAAGTTGTAAATAAAACTTTATTGTAATTACATGTACAATTATTTATATAGATACCATTCATCTGTCGACTAGATTTTTTGCACAAAGTATTATAATCACTATGGACTTGCCTATATCAGCTATTATTACTTACATTACATTAATTCTATGTACAATATTGTGATAATTTCTGTCGAATGTTAAATCGTAAATAAATATTGCGTTACATCTACGTAAATCGTATTTTCTTTTATATTTCATTATTATAATAATGTACATATAATAATATTGGTACTTATACCTTAACATCTATTAATGACTGTATAGTTTTATTTTATTTACAACAACATACCTTGCTAGTATAAGGCGTTTAAAAATTATCTTGTGCTCGTACTTTATATACAAATATTTATTAATTTACATTTCCTAAACGAACGGCACAATCACAAAGACACATAATATAACAAAACATCAAAGTGGAAATTTCGGAATGATCAATTTTAGTTACAGTGTTGAAAGGTGAGTGGTAAGTTATTGTATGCAAAGTCAATGAATATCTTTTTTATTTACAACATTGCAAGTCTTCCGGAACACCAAATAACAATGATTACACTCACATCCCTAAACCACCACAAACTCATTCAAGTTCTGTGCTTTTCAGTTTGTCCTGCTAAGACAACCTCTTAATAGTTTTAGCAGCGTTTAAACTGACTGGTACAGAGAGTCTATGGTCTTCTCCACTCTCGTCACGTGTGCGGTGATGGTAAGCGTGCAAGAGGGCCCTGGGCGAGGAGTGAGGGATGTTTTTCATACAGTGTCAATGAATTTTTGGATATCAGTGCGTGTATTGCGGCACATTCAACTTACACTAACTTCTATAAACGTCCTGACCGTCGGAATGTTCACTATTGTAGAGTCACAGCTCGCGTTTGACGACGAGCTCGAGCGGTTGCTGCACGAGCCCGTGTGGGTAGGGCCCCAGGGGGGGCGGGGGCGCGGGCGCGGGGAGCGCATGCGCCGGTGGTGGCCGCCGCTAGGGGAAGGCGCGCGGCGAGTAGTGGTGCGCCTCGCCCAGCCACGAGTCGGGTGACGGCGGGAAGTCGGGGTAGCCGCCCGCTGCCGGAGATGATGAACTGCTTAGGTCTGATGCGCCGCCCGCACCGCCTGCCCCGCCAATGCCGGCGCCGCTCATTGCTTGGCCTGGCAAAATGCAAAACTTATAGTTATATAGATAAATCTATTTACTTATATAGATAAATCCACTTAAAATTCTAGGAAACTTCTTTATTCAGCTGTGAACTTCTAGTTTTAATTACTTCTGTGGGTAGAAGCTAAAAGGCTACTTTTTGCACATCCATGAATCACATAGGAAACGACAGCAGTAGTAGCTACATATACCTAGTGCAAGATGGCTAATATCCGACTCTTAAGTGGACATCTCTAAACGGCTCACGTAAGCGACGTGATACCTAAGCAGTGGACTAATATTATATTGCACTACTGTTGATTGTTGATGTACTAAACTACACGATCAGGCGCCTAGTAGCAGCTACTAGAGATGGTGGGGCTGCATAGCGAGCCGCCCCTTCTTAATTGCCTCTAGGTGGGCAGTCTTCCTCGCCACCCGGACTATTATACATCTAACTGGATATCTCAACCAGTGGTAGACTTGTCTAACTTCTCTATAGAGTCCCTCGGCCACTGTTCTGCCTACCCTCCCTGGCGCTACAGTGTTGTGTTTACTGCTAGAACTATGTTTATTTACACAAGCTGTGGTGGTCAGTGCACGTGGAAGTAAGACAGGACCGAGAAGTAGTGAGTCACCCTAGTGACAGCTGATCATTGCTTCCGACGAGACAGCCTTCTTCGCCTTGCAGAACGACCGTCCTGTAGTAAAAGTACTGGACAGGATAGCGAAGTAGTGAACTCACCTATGTTGGTGTATACGAGATGATCAGGCGGGTAGTGATAGTGAGGATGTGGTGGCGAATGCGCGCGCAGGTACGGTGGCGTTGCAGCGTAGCGAGCCCCTCCCGCCGCCGTGCCACCACCGGCAGGAGAGCCTTCCTCGCCGCCTAGCGCTACGGTGCTGTAACTGTCGTTGCTTAGCTCTGAAAGAATGATTTATTTGTTTTAGGTGAGAAGATACAAAGATGTATTTAGAGGCTGCTACAGTGTAGCCTTCGAGCCGATAAACTGGAATTTACTAAACTATAATTACGTAAAATAATAGTTAAGAAAAACTTAAGCTTTTCTCGAAAAGAAAATAAAGAAAATTGTACCCCCTCATCACTACATCGTCACCGGAAAGCCAATACTACTTAAGCGCCATTTTTGGCCAAAATGAGTTATATATATCGTTGGATTGGATTTAAAAAACCCAATCCAACAATATATTTATCTCATTTTGGCCAAAAATGGCGCTTAAGTAGTATTGGCTTTCCGGTGACGACATGCTTTTTCCAACAACGACTGAAACTGTATTGAAAAGTTGGTGCATTTCTATCTCGTTTCAAGATATAAGCTATAGCCATCAAAACCGTAATTTTCATGCCTTTTTAAGAATGCTTTATAAATTACTTTAATCTCGAGAATAAAGTATAAAGTTTTGGTGGATCTTGACAGGCTAAAACAATCAAAAGGGATCATATCTTTTCGATGCAATTTGATGGAACGCCTTTTTGCTGGTCCAGCAATAGCATAAAGACGCACAAAGTAGGTATGTTTCACTTCCATTGTCTAGCATTTTAGTTAACTAATTATCAATCTCAGTAATAAACAGTTTGTTGAGAGTCCAAAAGCATTTTTATTTAGCATAGCAGTCAAAATCATTAAGTCTAGGTCGCGTCCCCTATAATATCATAAATATCCTAAATGTTTCACTTTCATATACCGAGGTAGGAATGTTCCATATCAAAAGAAGAAAATAATATTTACCATGATGACTGAATGAGTCCAAGTCGATCTTGAGCTCGTCCTTATCCAGTAGCCTGTCGTGTCGTGGTGACCCGCTTCCACTCTTCATCGATCTGAAGTACTGGGACCAGCGCGTGCGACCTGCGTCTTTCTTCAGTCGCTTTTCTTTTGCTCGTCTATTGTACAGAAAGAATATTAATATATAAAGCACCTGTGTTATGAGTTAAAATATATTATTATAACCGCAATATTCTGATAGGAAACTTCAGAATTTCGCCTTAGACGACCCGTAATGGGAACAGGGGTGTTTTTCATCTGGCAACACTTTTTTTAAACACGCAGTTAACTATTACTTTTGCTAAACTATCATTAACCTTTTCTACCTTACTCCAGCGACGGTATAGTATACAAAAACGCCTATTATATTCTATAAGGTAAAACGACTGAAACATGCCTTCATAAAAAGCTTTTCTCAATTAAAAGTGATGCGTCAACTTACACCGTGTGTATTTTAAACGATGGGCACTTCGAATAATGACTGAACTTTGATTTAATAACGCAGAACTCGTTATAACGCTTCGATTACTTTCGATTTAAACAAATAATCGTGTATTCGATGTACACACAAAACACCCCCGTCGCATGTTTTGCGTGTGTTGTTATTAGCGGAGCGGCGGGGCGCCGGAGCGGGCTTTCAACAAAGAGCTTGATTAATTAAAGTGCCTCCGCCCAGTCCGCTGGGAGCGAAGTGCGTGCTGCGATATACCTCGTGCGGATTATTGATACATTGTCCCGAATTGCGCTCTTCGTACTAGCTAGATATAATTAAATTGTGCAATCTAAACTAACTCCGAACGAAAAGCAGTTAAAGAATTTGTTGACATGTTCTTAATTAAGGACAAGTAGGTACAAAGGAGTACCTAACCGTTTTATTAAAAGTTATGAGTGCCTTAATTCTATCGAGAATATGATTCGTTAAGAAAACTATTTAATAAAAGTCCACAGTTGTCACCGTGTATGCCTTAAAATGTAGAAAAAAAAACACAAAAAGAAAAAAGATTTAATGGCGACCGACAAATGCTTTTATGGAGAACATAGCCAGGAATTCTATGTAGTGTAGAAAACCTTAAAACATTGACCTTTTTCGATTCAAAAATAGGCAAAGCACTGGCCATCATTGTCAAAAATAATGTTTGAAAAAAAAAACTAATGGCGACCACTGAAAAGTTACCGGTTTATAAATTAATCTTGAATGCTTAGATTAATGGTTGTTGGAGCGCAGCGGAGACTAATCATTAATATAAGCTTAAATGTTAATAGAACCTATAAAGATATTTTTTTATGACATTGTTACATAATTTGTGGCATTGAAAATATTTTACGTGTCGATCAGAGGATGACTTTAATATTTACGAAATAATTTCATTGTATAATTACGTTACAAGCAGCTATTCATACTTCCTTTGTTGCGTGATAATATGGAATATTTAAAAGAAGAGAAAAGAAAATTTCAGACACGGGGCTAATGTTAATAACATGAAAAATATGCGAAATTACTATTTTGTATAACCTCAAAGAGATTAAATATTGAATGTCATTGTAAAACCTATGTAGACGACAGAATCAAAATGGAGGTAATTGTATATGACAAAATCTTTTATAAACCCATCAATAAGCATGCCAATATAATGCAAAGCACTAACTACACGTTTAACATGAGCATGTATTGTGTAGGTATATCAAGCGCCATAAAGTATAGAAGTCGAGCATTGTAATATCGCGTTCAGGTTTACGAGGCGAGGCCGATGTGCAGGGCGTGACCGCTGGCGTGACCGCTGCCGTGACTGTATCCACTCGCGCGCGACACAACATAGTTCCGCGACGACTCTACTCCCAAACACACCAATAAACCACATTAACGTAGATACACAATACGCAAATATCGAAGGCCAGGCTTTTGTAAGAAGACTATTATGACATGACGCATCAGATAAGGTTTTTCCGTGTGAAATTTCTCAGTAGCAGCCCGAAGATTGGATTTAAGCCCGGTTGTTTGCAATAGGCTCGCCCTCTATTACGTGGGACTTAAACATAACGAAATGAGGGTGTTACTATACACCTCTGCCCAACCGTTCGGGGAATACAGGCGTGATGTGTTGTTATGTTATGCATTAGATAAGTCGGCGCCGGCTGACATGCGAATGTCTATGATGGTAATAACAAGTAGTTAAAAGCCTGAAAAATTACAATAAATTGATCTTTCTGATCTTATGCTGCATGTAAAATGCGATATAATATCTAATATATCTACAGCCGCGTCTCATCATCTTCTTCCTGCCCTGGTCCCAAGTTACTTGGGGTCGGCGCAATATGTTTTTCTCTTCCACTCTTCCCTGTCAGCCGTCTCATTATTATTTACTCCCTTATCTTTCATATCCTCGCTCACACAATCCACACATCTTTTCTTAGGTCTCCCTCTCCCCCTCCATCCATTAACATTCATATTCATCACTCTCTTAGTCACATGTGTTTCATCCCTCCTCAGCACATGCCCATACCAAGACAAACGCTTTCCTTTCAACTTTTCTGTCACTGGTGCCACTTTCAAACTTCCTCTAATATACTTATTTCTTACTTTATCCATTCGCGTCACTCCACACATCCATCTCAACATTCTCATCTCCGCTACGTGTAATCTTCTTTCATCCGTCTTCTTCACGGCCCAACACTCTGATCCGTACAGCACGACAGGTCTTATAATGGATTTGTAGATTTTGCCCTTCAGCTTGAGTCACAGGGACAACTTGTGACCAACGGATGCCCATCCGTTGGTCACAAGTTGTCCCTGTGAGCTGTCGCCATTCCATCTACAGCCGCGTCTATTTTAACCAAAAACCGTCTCAACTACCTACTTACGAAAAGCCAAAAATTGTAATGGTAATCATCAGAGAACAGCAAAATAAATACCAACCAACTCCTTAGCGTATTACGAATTCCTATTCAAATATTTGCATTCCAATAGAACTTTCGAATTTGTAGGTCAACAAGAATAGGTATAAGACTAACTTCAATTGCAAGTCACGCCTCGTGGTTGCTCTTAAATACTATGTAGATCAATTGCATGGGTGTAGCCCACCGCATACAACGACTCTGGGCTATAAAATCTTAGAAATGCACGGGATTCTGCCCTGTTGAGTAAAATCAATCAATTTATTATTGACTATTCATTTCAGAGACATGTTTTGGGCATCGACCTTTTCCGTCGATCATACAGATTACACATAAAGGCTTTCTGCGACCATACAATTATTTTGGACTCGATAGCTATTATAATTTATAAGGTAAACGTAAACAAGTTGTCAAGACTAATACCGTCGTGAATTTTATTCCTCAGTACTAAATAATCGACGCAGAATTGCACGTTACATTAATTTTACTGAACATTTTAATGTTTAGCTCTGCGGTGCCATAAAAGCTCTAATCTCTCTTTACGTCTTGTTAATTCACTTGACCATTTCAAAATCATTTCGTTAACTTGAACACCGCTAGAAAGTGCTCCTGCGCAAGGAACATTAATTTCAGATATCGAATGTTTCGGTTTATTCGGTACGGTTAAAGAGGCGTTACCTGGGTTTGCATGTCTAATCTTTCAACGTCATAAAGCAATAAATGTCAGTAAAGCGTGTTTAACCCAATTTATAGAGGTGGCATAAAGTTATTTTCATGTTATAAGAATGGTGGGACATTAAAATTGCATTAATGTCTTTGCTAGCACCGCACCCTCCCCGTGCAACAGCTGTCTACACATCTATATCTAGACTAAAATAAACTTTTTAATAAAATGTAGTTAACGAGCCTTACTACAAGGAATTTGTATCAAAATACAGCCATTACAATAACATCTATTGATGGAATTTCTTCCTTAAATTTGGTTTTAAACTGAAGAGGTCTAAGTCTGTACAGCTAACCATACATTATATTTTAGCCTAATCGTCACTTTACACAGTTCACACGAATCAACCTAATATCAAGTCAGTACCTGCTTGTACGACAACGATCGTCGTCGCGCGTGTTTCTTTATCAAACTATTGTGTGTACTAAAACACAGAAATAAGCGTTTATCATTTAACACCCGTCATACAGACTTCTACAAAGTCCAATAATGCGCCTGTCCCACATAAATCTAATTTGTATTTCGTGGATACCTACTGATTACATAACTTTGCGAAACACCTTTCTTTCTCATCATCATCACTCATTCCTTCTTTCTTTTCCCACATTTTACCAATGCAAAGACAAATCAAAGAGTTGAAAACTGACCTGTTCTGAAACCAGACTTGCACCACCCGCATGTCAAGTCCCGTATCATGGGCCAGCTGTTCCCGCACATGCCGCGCTGGCTTCGGACTACTGCTGTACGCGTTCTTCAACGTCTCCAGCTGCTTCGCCGTGATGGTGGTCCGGGGCCTCTTACTCGCCGCGTCGCCGTCTAAGGATCCCTCGCCGCCTGGACATTGCACATTAGAAGTGATTTTGATGTAGATTTTGCCATTTTCTTTTCCTAAGGAGTGAATAATTGTTTGTATAGAACAAAGCTAGGTTTTGTTAAGGGCAACTACTGGTACGCATCAACGTATGAACAGTGAAAAATTGCAAAAAATGCTAAACATGCTGTTGTCCTCTACAAACACTAATAGCTGCAAACGTACAGTGCTATATGACAGGAGAGAGTAGGTATTTATGTAGAAATTTTACCAATAGAGATACTAACTCATTAGAACTATTTTTAGTATCTAATAGACTAGATATCAACATTACTATAATAACATACCTTTCGCTCTCGCCGCTTCATAGTCAGGTTTACATACAAGTTTCCCATCTTCCATGAGATAGAACTCGTCGCCGGTGTTAAGCGTTCTTGCGCAGGCGGCGCAGGCGAAGCAACGTAAGTGGTAGACGTGCGACTGCGCGCGTCGCACCACCTGCGTAGGGGGAATGCCCTGCCCACAGCCAGCGCACTTGGTGCCGAACCGCCTAGGACAACAGCCGCAATCACAACAACATTATCAACGTGACAGACGCTATTACATACAGCAAACTACTAATAGAAGATGTAGCCAAACCAAATTAGGAGATTTGTCATCAAGGTACAGTAGGGGAATGAAAAGATTCGTCAGTTTTCAAATTAATTCCTTTCCCAATTCACAGGCATATGTTACGTTTTCAAACTGTTGAACGGAACAGACCAATGTATGGAAAAATATGTTTTAGTATTTGGTAGCAAAGATCAAAATTGATTTTTCCCTCCATATGACGTAGTAGTGCCATGTAATGTCTTTGATTTAAGGAGTTTTGTTATAAAAACCATGACATCAATCAAATCTATAATTAAATAAATTGACAATAGTAGTGTTAGTCATCATGTCACCATTAATTTAATATACTGACAAAAAATACTTGTATTTTCATTTATACAAGGTTAGTCGAAAAGGGGGTACTAAGCCGCGGGCCACTTAAAGTATCACTGATGACCATTATTTTAAAGCAAGTGTTTAAATTTCAAAATTCGATAATTTTTATTTTTTATGCAAAAAGATTTTTAGTTTAGTTTTTTCAAAAAAAAGAAACCTACTTTAGTTATGAATTCAGAAAATTAAATTTCTAATCCGTGACCTCAAATATGACCTAAATAGTAAACACAGCTGATCATAGTTATGGACAGATAGATTTTAACATATTTTTTACAAAAATTTTGAAAAGCTATTTCTCTTAAACTATCGAGTTTTGGGGAAAGATGTAGACCAAAAGTTATCCCTTACTATAGGTACTATAACACCCTTTCGGCTTAGTACTCCCTTTCCGACGAACCTTGTGTAATGTTGGCAATACGTAGTCGTTAAAATAGTTCCTTTCTTGCACTGTGCAAGCAAAAATAGACCTTAAGGCGTGCACAACCTTTTCATTCCCCTACTGTACAATAAATAAATATTGATTGGAAATATCTGGCAAAGATCTGTAATTTTGTACAATTCGTTTACTCCAGAAGGACGAATGCAGCATCCAGCTTTAATGAAAATCACTCTCGGCCTGGGTGTCCGTCGGCAGACGACGGGATAATCAACAAATAGCTTGTTAGATGCCACAGCGTTTACCTCGCCTATCTACTGTCTCGCCTTATGGAAGAGGCTTATGACTAACAGTGAATTGCGATAGACGGAGTAGATATAGGTACGTATCTACTCCTTCTACTCGTACTAGTACATTCATTACAACCGATGAACAAATATGTATGGACCAGTGACAAATTGAAGTAAAAACACGCAGAATACTCAGTAAAAGAGGCTTACTTGAAGAAGTCATCGGTGCAGTACAGCTGGTTGTTCCTCGCGAAGCATTTGCCTGAGAGCATGGCGCGGCACTCCACACACCGCAGACAGCCTGCGTGCCAGGTGCGGTCCGACACCTTCAGCACGTAGCGGTCCACGATCATCTCGTGACAGCCACCGCATTTCGGGATACTGGCTGCAACACACACATAGATGTTAAACACTGACTAATTGCAACAAGGTACAGCCGAAAAAGCTCCGGTCTAGCTTCCCCATACGTTCATTAATTAAACTCTCAATAAATCTGCACGGGACTCATAGATAGAGGTATAAAAAATTAAATATTCTTCAATGCGCAAGCCTAAATACCCCAGCTGGTCGAACAGAATTGACTCTATAGTCACCAACATGCTCATCCAACATTTTTGTAAAATTCCTTTTTGAATTTATGCATATTCCAAAAAGGAAGTTCCAGTTCACTGCTGAAGATGTGCTAGGATAGAAAAGTAATCGTTATTTATGATTTGGAATAGTAATTCGTATACTGCGCGCGAAAATGTATTGAATGTATTTATTTTTATAATGTATTTTTATGGTAATTCATTATGAATGGTCAGTTCAGGCAACGCGTCCACCGATAATTCGGAGGTAAAACAGAACTATATACTATGTTAAAAATAGTGAAATTGTTATTTGTATATCAAAATCTGTATGATTTGTGACAAGATGGCATTACAATATAAGTAGTTACTGTATTTGCGGTTAAAATATTTGAGGGATATTTATACTTTTAAATACTAGTCATAGGAGCAATAATAAAATACAATATAATCAAATAAACTGCTTACACGGGTCAACATTGAAGGTACTTTTTAAAACTTAATATCTACACGTGTATCTAAACTTAACCTTTATGACACAAAATTTATAGGTAATATCTATTTGGCTCATACGCGATATTTACCTGAATTGTATATAGGATTAGTTTTTGGGATTGTGTATCGAATGAAGGGTCTACAATGAACGGTCGCAAGAGGATTGCTTAAGATTGTACGCCTTTTTTTCGAATGGATTAGTCTTGGGTTCCCTCCGTCTAGGGAGGGGTATGTATACTCTAACCGACTAAAACCACCTAGTCGTCCTCAACACAAAAGAGCACCCACTTTTGTGTTGAAGACGATCGACGACTACGCTCCGGGATCTTCAGTGAAACGGACCAGTGCGGTGCCCTGTTGTGTTACGCCGTTGGCACATCCCGGGGAAAGTTCGTAGGCCTAATCGATTGTTGTTCTAAAGTCACACTTTGATGGCCCTGTCGAATTACGTGCATTACTGCATTGGGAAAATAATTATGAAAATGAAAAATGTCGTGCTCTTAAGTGTTTTTTTCGATGGAGCCTTATAGCAACCCGGCTAAGGCCTTGTTTTGTTGTTTCATATATAATGTTCATAGAGTACCTATTCCGTTTAAGGTACCTTTTAATTCTACGTTATTCTATTTGCATGCCACGTGGTCCTCGTTTCTTACAGTAGAGGGAAGCAGGACTAAGAAATCAAGTGGCATACCGGGCAAATTGTCTGCGAAGCATTATGATGTGCAGTATCTATTGGCCCTAAATATTGAATATTGATTTTAAGGATCGTGTACATCAGCCTAATGTATAGGTAAGTACCTATGTTTACTTCAATTGCTAGTTGGAATTATCTGAAGTACTTCAACTATTTTCTGACTGCTCTCTTACTTGTGACTTTTTCCCAATTATGTTGGGGTCAGCTTCATAACCAGATACGGCTTAATACCAATATTTTATACAGAGCGACTGCCATCAGGCCTACGCAACCCAGAAACGGGGCAATATCCTACCTGATAATATCAATATTTTCTGACTGCTATTAGTTGATAATGTAAGTCAATTGACTAATTATAACGATCCTATTAGAAGTAGATCTACTTACACATGTCGGAACCATCTTATACTTACACGGGTTTTATTTACAATGGATATTATTCTGGTACATTTTGCACGCTTGTTTTTTATGCTTTAATGATTTCAAATAATTCGTTACAGATTCGTAGTTTCCCGATAAAATTATATTAACCGCAACTATCTGGTGTGTAAGTATCTACTTTGAACAGAAGGTACTTCTTGATCAGAATTTATTTTACAATTTTTATGTTTACGTTTTACATAGCGACAGTAGAATAGATGTGTATTGTCATATTTAACATCAATCTATACTATGTTGTGGCTCGACTGCAACGCGACTGTGGCTCGACTTTTCAGATGCAGACGTGCTACAGAATTTCTAAGAAATCAAAGTTTGACGTAGTAATCCTGCCACGCTACAAATTAAAGACGACATTGAAAAAAAAATACAAATTCTTACCTTTATGGGTTGTTCATATAATAGTGCGTGATTATATTAGAGTGATATTGGGTGTATTAAAAGAACCTCTACGAGTGTCGATGCTTAAGAGGAAACGCGGGGTGCAAAATATTAATAATTTGAATAGGTTTTTGCGATCTATTTCCGTCCCACCCCCCCACAAACCTTCCCAATTGAGCGCAAAAGAGACACCTGATCTCGGACTAATTTCTCCTGTGCAATATTCGCGAAATCGTACTTTCGTATTTAGAACTGTTTCCTTGTTCAAATCTGGACCGATTTTAATATTTTTTTCTGTAATAATTTAAGAAAGACTTTGGTTATGTGTGTATGTTTTTCTTTTATTTTCTATATTCGTCAAATTTGTTTGCCAGATGTTTGAAAACGGTGGTATAACCGGTAATTTTTTGTAAAATTTAAACGTTTCTAGTTCTGTTAATAATTCATTTATTGACAAAAACAAAACATAGGGACATAGTGGTGGTAGATAAATATCATGTGGTAAAAAATATTTCCTCTAGTGACATTATCCAAGGAGGAAACTGAGGAATACGTTTGTATGGACTACCACTACCAACCTGCTGACTGCCTAACCTTTTCACCAAGGCATGAGCTCTTGTCGAATAGCTCATGCTGACAAGACAGACGAAGAAAATATTTGTACTTTTCGATTGATTTTGTTTCTTGTCTCACTGCTCGATAACACTGAAATAGTTTGGTTTCATAATCGTACTTAGTTGTAGTTTTAAACGTCTGCATTTTTTTTTACTCTGCGATTATAATAATGACTTTCTTAATTTTTGATAAGATTTTCCAAATAATGCAGGACCGAGTTGGACACGATTATTTCCAACGCACATGAGCACAGATGGTTAGGCATCTGTTTCATATAACACGTCCTGGATCCATCTGCAGCCATTTTAGACACTGAACTCTCACTCTTTTGTTTTAATCATACGCTGAAACCACTGACCTCTAAATATACTAGAGTACTAGTACCTATAATTATAATAGAGGTCAATGCTAAAAACTCCTAAAACTAAGCGACAGTCCCTTATTTTCTTTCTGTAGTTAGCTACGAGAATAGTTGAGTTTGAGTGTATCATCAAATATTGGAGTAGTATTTTTTATGTAAACAAACCGGTAAATGTTTGACCGGGTCTTCTGTGACCATATTTTTGTTAGAAATAGCCCTTAACATATTTTTCTAACAAAATTGAGGTGTGGCCAAACTTTATACTGTGTTGTAATTGGTCTGAATGTTCACTAAACATGTTTTATTAGATTTTTGTCACAGGAGATCCGGCTTTAGACTGAAAGTTATCATGTTAAGGGAAAAACTTAGACTGGCCCTAATTCTCTAGGAAAAAACACGCAAATAACCCAATTGCGTTACAATTATAACTATTTGTAGTCTATGGTGGCGTTGCTTGCAAATGAAATTAATTTGACAAAGATATTTATAAAAATTCAGTATACCTATTCAAAATCAATCCCTTATACATATTTTCGATATTCAGATGATAACGCGGCCTAGTTATTTGCATGCAATGGCTTGATCTGTTATTGTGAATCAATAATATATTAGTGTATAATTTCTTAAACTATTAGTATTTAGAGTTTTATCTGGCAAGACTAGATGCTGACCCTAACATACATGGGAAAGGGCTACAGAGTCAATGTTAAGGACCTGAGCAGAGTACTGAAACTACTTAGTGCACTTCTTAACAGATAGAAGGTTATAAAATGAGTGTTTGTTTACATTTACGTGAACTAAATTAAACAAGTATAAAATGATTATTTCTTCCCAAATTTTCACACATCAATAAATTTATAAACGTCACAATTCTTACTAAAATCGGACGCACGCTTAACGTTTACAAACGTAGCACACAAAATAGCACAGCACACAGAGCACTCCCACACACATAAAACACAACATTACGTACATAGGAATACTTCGGGCAAGTGTTCGAGTTGGATCGGCGGCACTCGCATGTCCTCGAGGTCGGCATCCTCAGCGCCCGGATACATCATGGCCCCTAGCATGGTGACGCGGCCGCCCCGGCCCGCTCCGTCCGGCGCACTGCCGCCACCCCGCCACACAACCCCCAACCCTCTTATCACCGACCTCCTGCCATTGGTCGCCGATAACGACCACCACGCCCACCGACCAATCCACACGTACAAAGGGTACACCCACCGATCGATTGTAAAAAGAATTTTCGCAGCATTTCCCACCGATATTGAACACTTTACATCGCTCAAGTGTTTACAGATGAACGCCGCTACACCGCTATACTTTTTATGCACCATTCTTTTGCATCAATAAAGGATTAAAAGAAAATCTGAATATCGCTATAAATTTTCATAAAACGTAACATTGTAGGTACCTACGATATGAAACTCATGAATATGAAATTTCATTAAATATGAAACTTGTGTTGAAAACCACAGTAAACCGCCTACGTGCTACGATGTAGATGACAGAGATCTTTTGCTTACGTTAGGCGGCGCGTCGCGTAGCATCTTCGTAGCATCTCAATAATGACGTAGGTAAATAAGACTCGATTTCGTATTTTTTTTGTCGTTTCCAACTGTTAACTTTAGCTTTATGTGTATGTTTCTAATATTTTCTTAATAATATGAAACTTTGATCAATGATCAGTGTCCGTTATAATAAAGTATACAGATCCGATACCAGAATAATTACATTGATATTAATTTATAATTATGATATTAATTTGATATTGCAGATTTCATAATAATATAATCGAAAAGATTTTTTTATTTGTGGAACTTTCCTTCTCCTGTTTTTGTGAGTTTAAACAAAAGTAGGTAAAGACTGAAAAAAAATAAAGAAACCAAAAAGTATTCAACAAAAAATTTTTTATTAGTTTTATTTTATTTTAATTTATACATAAGAAAGTAGCGTATTTTTAGAAAACCGAACATAGATCCATCTTCGAGATATATTTATAAAATTATACGGCAAACGAAAAATAAAATGAGGGAATTCACTTAGCTCAACTGAAAATACAGAGTATTGAATGGAGATAGATAAACGTCTGCAAAGATTAGAATTTAAAATTTAGAAAATATATCACGATAGCTGAGTCAAGTATGGTATGTACTGCTTAAGCAAATATATTTTATGATTCTTATAGGCACAGACATTTGTCTAGCCTTACCCCGACTATTTCTTATATTGTGGTCAGCTTCCAGTCTAACCAGATACGGTTAAATACCAGTTTTTTTTTTTCTTTAATTTATTTTTCACACGCGTCCAATTGATGTCACACCATTAAAAACTATACTAAATCCAAGAAACCGTTTTCCATATTTAAATAAACACAGATATACAATCCCTCTTATTACGAGAGACGGTCTAAGACCCAGGTTTAAAATAGTATTACCTGTCCCTTTTTATGAAATGACATTAAAAAGTGATAACCATATTATTTTAAATCTGGTTTTACCTTAGACTTGAATTAAACCACTTCTCGTAATAAGAGGGAAGGAAGGAGGAGGGGAGAGAGGGAAGGGGTTTAAATCGTTGTTCTATCACTTGGTATGACTACAAAATACAAAACCATTCTTCCTCTTATCTTCCTCTTAGCCTTTTCCCAATTATCTTGGGGTCAGCTTCTAGTCTAACCAGATGCGGCTGAATACCAGTATTTTACACCTCCGCAACAGACCTCCGCAACCCAGTAACTGGGCAATGCCGATATCCTAAGGTTAAACCGTTTGTCAGACTTTCGGGCTTCTGACTACCCGTAACGACTGTCATAGGTATTTGTATGACACCCGGGACCGACGGCTTAACGTGCTCTCCGAGGCACAGAAAAACAAGACAAAATACAAAATACCATTATACAAGGAAAATTGGTTATAGAGTTAACTCATTATTTGGTTGCTACGATCAGGGCCAATAACCAATTGATGTCAATAGAAAGGTACTGTTGTAATCTTTCCCGATATATGGATAATTTATACTAATATTATAAAGCTGAAGAGTTTGTTTGTTTGAACGCGCTAATCTCAGGAACTACTGGTTGGAATTGAAAAAATATTTTTGTGTTGGATAGTCTATTTATCGAGGAAGGTTATAGGCTATGTAACATCACGCTACAACAAATAGGAGCGGAGCATAAATGAAAAATGTTGCAAAAACGGGAAAAATGTCCACCCGTGCCAAGCGGGGACGGGCCGCTAGTAATTGATAAGCGCACTACATCTAGTTGGCCCAAACGATAACCTACCTTTGCCGGTGCAACCTTCCACTACCAGAAAGCGAGATAACTCAATATTTGCAGCCGTACCAGACCGGTGGTAGCTAACAGCTTTACCGATGCGAAAAGCTGAAGTTGCAGTCAAAATGATTAAATCACGCTAACTAAAAACATAGTCCTCTTTTTTAAAGAAGGCTAAGTTATTGGCATTTATGTGAGTATTTATGGACTACCCAAAGCTATTATACCTTCACCCATAGGTATTTAACGTGATACATTTTCTACTGAAAACCACAATTGATGCACAGTAAACGCCAACAATTCATTGCTCACTTTTTAACCACGTGGATTTCAAGGGATCATAATATGACCATTGAACTTCGCCATTGTTAACCATTGTGTAAACCGACCAAAGCAACGATTGCCATACACAGACTTATATTGGACTTACTTCATCGTCCACTTTTTAAATTTTTATTAGTCTTTCCACTATTGAGCAAAGGCCTCCCTTTTTACCTTCCAAACCTGTCTATTTTGTACCGTTTCTAACCATACCAACCCCGCAAACACGTCAATACTGATTTACTGAAATCGTAGACCGAAACAAAAGATTATAACGTTATTATAAGTTAAGAGCAAGTACCTACTAACAAGACGGGGGACATAAAAAGCTTTACCTCCGTTAATTCAAAATAGGAACGTAACCAACTTAACAACACCCATATACCTAACTTCAACCACAATCCATTCGGCTATTTTATGGTGGAGCCATACTATAAATACTCAATATGAATCGTCGGCTCAATCCGGCTAGGCCGTGGTCAACCGTGGCCGTGTGGTTGCTACGATAAATTATCCAAGTGAACGCGAGGCTAGCCGTGTGCAACTTTACGACGACATAAATCACGGCTTAGCGTCGCTGGAACCACCCTAAACGCGTGCGCAGACCAGGTTACAAGGTTATACATTATGAAACGTGAGCGAGGCTTGATTCGGTTTGAGCCGCGGATGTTGCGGACTTGCGGCCAGTGGGTCAACACGATGTTTTATTAATAGATCTGTTCGTTTAGTCCCGTTGGTTAAGAACATACACTGCTTAATGATTCTTAATAACTTAAAAGAAAATGTGAAACTTATAAAACGGCATTTCCCGGCTTATTCCGTACAATTCAATCCCATTTGTGGGTTTCCTTTGGGAATGAGGATAAAAATTACTAATATTTTATTCTGAATGGATCCTTATTGCCAACCGATGCCACTACTTACTTCTTTGCTAGCAGATCTTTGTGAAACGACAAATAAAAATATAGAGATGTACATAATTTTAGTCATCATCAGTCAGTTTAACTTTTGAGACGATAAACATTTCAGCATGGTTAAAAAAAAACACCAAGAGGAAAGTCTAACTTTCCGTGCTAAGACAATTTTTTCAATATTAATAACCAACTTGTTGACGATCGTTGTAATGCTTGCATGTTGCAAGTTATTATTATCCATCGATTTTCCCTACAGTAGTAAATACTAGCACAACATAAAATTATGATTTATAAAAGGAACACATTCGAAAAATATTTTTTATAAATTTTAAACACAACCAGGGCGCAGTGATGTACTTTGTTCCATAAATTGTGTGGGGGGCGGTCGTGTGCCACCGGTCCCAGGGGCACCGGCGCGTGCGCGTCCAACGTAATTGACGGTTACGCCGCACTCCTGGAGCTTCTTTCCCTTCGAATCTGCACATCGGATGCGACAGCAACCAACTCGCTTGGAAACACTAGGGAAGCATTTGTGCTTCTTCAAAAGAACCCCTTGGTAAATGTTTTAAAGTTAAACAATAGCCGCACGTATTTTTTTATATTATTTTAGTATCTTTGAGAACTTAGGAAAACTTTTTAACACTTAGGGGAATTTTGTCATTGTCTTATACTGTAAGATGGCTCTTCTATCGTCAACAAGGACTATATTTAGTTCCGCATATTTTAAATGCGGATTAACTTTCATACAACTTAAAGTTTTTTTTTTATTCGTTACTAGGCCTGCGTTTGGCCGCCATCCCGCCTGATGTTAAGCGATGATGCGGTCTACGATGGAGCACGCTTGCCCAGAAGAAACCGATTCACTCGTGACTTGAAGACACCCAGATTGTAACTGTCGGGGAACACCCACTCAGGCAGTGCATTCCACTGTTTGGCGGTTTTCACAATGAAAGTGGAATCAAAACGTTTCGTTGGCTTTACTGCGCTAATTGTCACAAAAATAACTTGTAACCTTTCTAATTAACACCAATTTACGTGCAAAATACTTTCAATATGTACTTACATTGGATATCCGTCGAAATTTTTGTTTTCCATACGATAAACGATCGACAAATCGATTAGATACCACGTTCTAGATAAAATTTGTCCCTATTTGTGTGCGATGTCTCTCAAACGCGTGCCGGTGAGCCGCGGTGTCCGGTTTCTATGGGAAACTGTTCACCAATGGACCTTGACGTGTTCCCATGATCATTCGACAAATATTGACTACTGGTTAAGTAACTTGTAAGTCCTTATTGTGGCCGGTATAATATGGTTTTTACCTAAAATAAAATGCTTGTCATTATTATCTGTAAATTAATACTGAAGTTGGTTAATTGGTATATTGAAGTTTGAAGTTAATTGAATACCATATAATATTAACCATTGTAGAAGTATACATATGTATACCATATGGGTACCATACTGTATATGGCAAAAGTTACATCAACGCTTCAACATCTCTATTTCCTTGGTACCATTATTTTTCATGATACGAGTTCCCATAAAATGTTATGATTGTGAAATTACGTTAAGCTTAAATAAAATATGGGTTAATAACAAAATTCCTATGAATAATAGCATCAACGCGCGACAGTGGGCCGCGATCCCGCCCGCTGTAAAGCGCTTTAATGTCATAATGTCTGCTTGATCTGATTACGACGGAACCGAAAAATTATATCGTTCGCTAATTAGGTTAAAATGCAATTTAGAGATGCGCCGCGGGCGGCACGCGCCGGCAGCCGAACACTTTTATGGTACTTTAGCAGCTGGGGGCTAGTGGGACTACCCTATTCTGACGTCGGCAGCCGCGCCGTCAACGTCGGATCATACGATGATAACTAGAGATGCGAGTGATTGCTTATTGTTCTTTTGAACGGGTCACTGTCCGTTTTAATTGTTTAATGTTATAAATAAATTATTTATGAGGTTTATTGGGAGTACTTATACCTCCTTTGCGAAATATTGCCTTGTTCAGGATTGCGTAGATCGTCGTTGTTGCGGTAGATTTTTTACAGGCGCTAATGGTTTTCAATACTGTACCTACAATAAATTAGAGAATTAGGTTTTAGTTTTAAAATTCAAAATCTAATACCTAAGTAGGTATCACTTAAAATGAATTCTATGAATTACTTAAAGGCAGATTATTAATTATATTCATAAAATTACATACTATAGGCTCTCTTTCAGATCAGATAACACTTGTTAGTTATTTTCAATCTAAAGTCTAAAATCGACAAATGGTAAAATTATTTAACTATAATCATAAAATTCATAAACCACAAGGCAAAGAGCACTAACAAAACCATAAAATCAAAACTAACAAAATAAACCTAGCCGCCTGTCGTCGCCCCTTCAAAACGCGACGAACCCCACTTATTAAAATTAATAAGTGGGCCCTTGCCTGCATTAATGATCGCCTGTGTCAATAGAGATGTAATATATTTGACAAACAACGTAAACCAGATCGTGGCTAACATTTGCTGGACGGATAGTTTGTTGTTCCGCAACGACCGCTGTCTTTGGACTGATCATAGAGATGGGGTCGGAACAGAAATCATGGACATACGATATATGACCAACATAACTTCAGTAGTCAGTACTTATAATATTAGGACATAATACCCTGAGGTCTTGAGACTTATTTGGGACCTTTTATTAAATATTTTAATTATGAAATTATTACATGTATGTACCTATTCTATAGGTACCTATTGTATTTTTTTTTATTATTTGCTATGTGATGAATAATCATAAAAAAATGTCAACCCGCACCAGGCCAGCGTAATGGACTACAGCCTAAATCCTTCTCCTTCTGATAAGTAGCCTATGCCCAGAAGTAGGACAGCAATGGGCCAATTATGATTATGCCTAATAAATTCAGTCTAAACCTCTATCCACAAGCAACTTACAAAATATTTTACCCGAGATGTACAGTTCATAGAGACGCATCACAATGATTCAGTGATTAAGTGTCACAACTAACCTATGAATATTACGATCGTAGTTGAAAAGTATAGTAATAAGTATAACAAACGGTATTCACACAACATAACATCACGCCTGTATTCCCAAAGGGTTGATCAGTGGTGTATAGTAACACCCTCATTTCGACGTTATGTTTAAACTTTTAAAGTCCCATGTAATAGGGGTCGAGCCTATTGCCAACAACCGGGCACAAATCCAAACTCCGGGCTGCTACTGAGGAATTCCATACGGAAAAACCCAATAACACTTTGCCCGACCGAATCACTGAACTCCCGATCAGCAGTTGCGCTTACCACCACTAGACGAGGCAGTTAGACGGTATTCGTTAAAAATAAACAATTATAATACATGGATATTCAAAGTTTTGCACAAAGACGCTATGAATTAAGACTTCAAGAGCCACTATTGTTGTCTAGAAAATTAAATGTTGGTGTGACTTTCACTTCATTTTTTTTTCCAGAGAGGATGTATCAAAATGAACGATGAACGCATTAACGACTCTTCACTTTGAATTGAAGTGCATACTCTGAGTCTTTGATGTTTGTTTGCCAACCACTGCAAACCCCAATAAGGGTAACTGGGTAACCAAAGGAAGGGGCACAGTGTTTGCTAAATAAATATTTTTAATAAACGCACTTGCACTATTTGCCGAATAATTCATTATGACAGGATATGTTTGTGGTTTCACCAGATGATAATTCATTATTTAATGTTATCCTGTAGTTTGTTCTTGATCTTATGAATTAAATTGTTCAAACAAGTGTTAAAGAAAGTAACTAACTAACTCATTGGTGTCGATTCTGTTGCGCACTTTGACAGGACTAAACTAAACTAAGGGTGTTTGTCTCTTTCTGTTTCAATAGAAAAAGAAAGTGACAGTTGCGTTTCGTCTAGTTTAGTTGTCAAAATGTGCTACAGAATCGACACAATTATTTTCCGAAAGTCATCTAATAAAACCTAGAGTAACACCACGTTCTTCTTTTCCCACAACATTTTTAATTGTTCATAACATAAATACCTAGCTTATTTTAAATTGTAAGTTTATTCGTCGTTCACAGCGCTGCAAGGTAAGTGCCTATTCAGTTAAGCACCGGGAATCAGATTGCAAGTAGGAACATGACGCGATGTTATTGTTTACGCGATTTTGTCGGTTAATGAGGTCGGATTTAAAAAGAAAGCATTATTTTTAACGCTACCTCATTAACCCACAATGCAAGCGTGGCGAAGTCGCCGCAGTCCGGGGCTCCGGTAGCAGAAATTGAATCTCGGGCGCATGCCTACTGCGACGGCTGGCGTTTAGATAAGCTTCCATGCAATGCCTTCCACAATGTGACTACGACGATCGATATTTTATACAATGCAGTATATAAATAAGCATCTTATACCTACAAAGTATTGGTTTCATGTCTAAGTGTAATATTAAAAAGCGAAGTCAGTTTGCAACATGATGGCCGGTAAAACAATGCGAATACCTCAAGAAATAATGCCACCCATTACTTACCAACTGGTCCCAATTTCGTCACAGTAAAAAAGAGACCAGAGTTTTTTCGATAAATCGCTGATTATTAAGTATCTGAGACAGATTAGATTGTAATTAGTTTCTGTGTAAAATAGTTTGTCATTGACAGTTGGATACCTGAAAAGAATGAGTTAGTTCTGTCATGAGAAGGCTTCGTGCTACTAGTCTACTAAATAACGGTCCGAGCTTCTGATGGATTGCTGGTTCCGCGAAATAAGAAGGTACTATACTACAAAGATACAATTAGATGAATATCGCAGTGGAAATAAACAAAAAACGGGGACAACCCACGATGACGTTCGACCAGATGCAGTTCACTAGTTACAATAACTATAGGTAATTAATTAAAGAACTAGTACTACAAATTAGTTTAAAATCTGTTGCTTCCTCCTTTTTTGTGAGTGAACTTGACAAAAAAGTGACCGTAACTCATCGTCCATTTTGTGTAAAAAACGTAGTATTTTTTGTAGCACTAGGTAACTAGTGCGTTCTGTACCGGGCACCGACGAACAAAAAATGTAAACAAACTTTTGTAGAACTCTCGACCTGAACGAGTTGTGGCTAACTAAACTAAACAACGCGAAGTTGACAATTTTGTTCACATAGTTTAGCATGTTAATGTTTTTTTTTTGTAGGTTATCCTGCCTGGACATAATAACATTTTTCTATTAGTTCTTCTTCTTTTCGTGTGGTTAGTGATTAACCTGGTGTCAGAGATTATGCCGCCCATGAGCCTCTGACTTGGCTTCACATGCCGTCGAGAAATATCTCTCAGGCATTTCCTCAAGATGTTTTCCTTCACCGATTTTAAGCAAGTGATTATTATACAATACGCACATGAATCCGAAAAGTCAGAGGTGCGTGTCTTGGGTTCGAACTCTCATTGGTTTCCATTAGTTGAGAAAACGGACCTTTTCGGATTCTGGAACCCGGAAATAAGCCTATTCGGCTCTGTATTTTGCATGTACTAATCTAATAAATCTAATAAAGTTAGATATTATTTCTGCTACTGTTTCACAGCTGGGCAATGGTCTCTCCTCCCTTTCTATCGATTGCAATTTCTTGGAACAATCCTTCATAAAAAATCCTTAGAACCATAAAAGATCTGCCACGAGGTGGTTTGTCGTTTCGTGGCTACCATGCTGATGTCAGTTTTATCCAGTGATCATCTTTTATGCGGAAATTCCAGTCCTTGCAATTTGCAGAGTACCGACTTACGCTCTCTGTTTAGCGATTTATGACCGATTCCTATGATTTACTTACCGAGCGTAATTGGTTAAAATTAAGACTCTTGTATCTTTACCAATAATGAACCATAGACCCGCCCATACAAGCTTTGCATAGTAGACCCTCCCATACTTAGTCGCTAGCATGGATAAAATTAGCTTAGGAGTAGCTAAATTAGTTTGTATGACCAGTTTGGCAATATACTTAGAATGCTATCATTGGTAAGCACAGAAGAGAACTATACTAATAGCTTTGAAAAACAAGGTAGTTACTTTCAGTGCCTTTTTGATTTGGGACAAGTGAGTGAGTTATCTATAGGCAGATAATTATTTATAGATCTTACATAAATATGTCAATTAAAGTCGTAGGTACATTGCTTCAAGGCTCGCAGAAGGCCTTATTATCCTTACTAATATTATAAATGTGAAAGTTTGTGAGGATGGATGGAAGTTTGTTACTCTTTCACGCATTAACGGCTTAACAGATTTGGATGAAATTGGGCACGCATATAGACAATATCCTGGATTCACAAATAGGTTACTTTTTATCCGGGTACATGAAGTAGTTCCTCTAGGATGCGGGTGAATCCGCGGGCAACAGCTAGTATCCAATAAACGTCATCTCTTGTACAGTTTAATAAAAATCTACTTTATTCTTTATACAAAATATAAATATGTTTCGTTGACGAAAATATTAAGACATTTTTTGTAACAGGAAGTTGCAACTTATCAGTCTGTAATTATAATTATGTAGGTATCTTGGAAAAACATTGTTTGCTTATTAACTTTATTTATTTTGTACATTTAAGGCCGAGGTAAAAAAGGCCATGAAAGCATCCGATTTAATTGTTTAATGCATTGTACAAGTTCATACTTATTATTATCTTCAAATTCATCTTCCGTACCTAAGGACCAAATAAAAAAACAAGATAAGTACTTTGTGCCTCTTTGTATTTGCGTACTTCGTTTCGTGGAAATCCGTGTTTGTCGTCGTATAAACGGGTATAAAAACTGTTAATCAATACCTTATTTGGAGTGGTCAATAATTTGGTCGAACTTGTTCAATTTATCTATAATATGCTGCGATTTTACTCATTGAGACATAATTATAAAATAATAATTAATATATTATTTAAAAATGGTCTTTAAAAACGATGCTTCTGGTTTTACAGACAATTTTTAACGACTTTTGACTCCAAGTTTATCTTCGAAACGAAGATCTGAAATTCAAAAAGACAAGTCCTAAAATAAATCAGTGGTTTGGGCCACGTTGGCTAGCCAACGGATACAAAAATCGAGACAATCACACTTCTGCAGTTTGATCAAGTATAATGTAGATACACATATCGTAACATAGTGTAAACATGACCTAGAGTGGACACCATGTCCTCGATGAGTTCGCCTCACAATTACTATGATCGTCCTGCCCTTGTGCCTGTTGCAAGCCGTCGCGTGCTGTTCACCAGAGCGGGCCATTACAGCTAAGGTTACTGCTTCAGATACATGCCCTAAGATAAAGACGTGTAAGAATAATGTTAATGTAATCATGCAGTAATCACAACCTTCGTATCGCCCGTCCGTAATTTACGTTGTGTCTTGACTGAAAATAGGCGTCATTTGAGATATGTTTATGGGACGTTGTGTGTTCATGTCTGCGTTAAATATTTTTCTTGCTTTTTCATTTATCTTTTCACAAAATAACTATCAAGATTTCATTCATTATGGCCAATAAAACGGCTATTTTAAAACGGAATCAAATATTTCCTGCATATTATTAATTAATATGTTACATACCAATCACTCAATTCAACCTGCTGCATGGACATAGACCTGTCACCTGTCCCAAATTGCGCCATAACACGCTATAATACGTAACATGTTTCTTAAAGTTATTCGATATAGAGGACTTTAGTACCGTGTCATAATCAGTCCATTCCTACCCCACTGCTAATCACGGCTCTCTTCTCAGAATAGGAAGGGTTTCGATGAAGACGCTCAAAAAATAAGATTACAAACTGTATCCGAATCTTCTGTTCAACAATCGTTTTATGTTTGACATTGTTTTCAGACTGAACATCACAAATATTTTTTTATACATAATATATCATCACGCCTGTATTCCCCGAAGGGTTGGACAGAGGTGTATAGGCATGTAATAGGAGGCGAGCCTATTGCCATCAACCGGGCACAAATACAAACTCCGGGCTGCTACTGAAGAACTCCACACGGAAAAACCCAATAACACTTTGCCTGACCTGGGGATCGAACCCAGAACCTCATGATCCGCAGTCGCGCTTGCAATTACTAAACCAACGAGGTAGTTTGGATTTTTGTTAAGATTTTCCGTATAATGCAGGGCAGAATGGCCCTAAAATTAAAAACATCTAACTCTTACATACATACATAACATCACGCCTGTATTCCCTGGTGGCTTTGGGCAGAAGTGTATTGTAACACCCTCATTTCGCCATTATGTTTAAGTCCCATGTAATAGGAGGCGAGCCTATTGCCATCAACCGGGCACAAATCCAAACTCCGGGTTGCCACTGAGATATTCCACACGGAAAACCACAATAACACTTTGACCGACCTGGGGATCGAACCCAGGACCTCACGATCAGCAGTCGCGCTTGACACCACTAGACCAACGAGACAGTCAATTTTTTTATACATTGGTGTCGATTCTGTAGCGCACTTTGACAGGCCTAAACGAAACCAACACCCATATTCTAAGACGTTCCTCCAAAACTTACTCGACTCGTCTCCACCTTGACTTAGCCTTTTTCACTACCATCGGTAGTTATAGTTGACATAAATGTCCTCGACTTGAGATTTTTCCTCAGTCGAGGTAAGGAATCATGTGTCAAACTCAAGGTACCTCGGAACCTACCTTAAGGAAGGAAGTGTCAAAGTTCTTATGTAACAAAAATGAATTTTGAAAACTTTATCGAATATGCTTAAGACAATCCTTACAACTATTTATCGCGACGTTATTTGCGCGATGCAGATAATTCAAATTATGGCGTAATGACTCCGTCGAGAAACCTCAAACTTCACTCGAAATTGCGACTAAGAATACAATTTTGAAGCTGTTTTTGAGGCCGTTCTGAGTCGAGTAAGTTTAGGAGGAACGTCTTAGAATATGGGTGTAAGGGTGTTTGTCTCTTTTTGTTACAATAGAAAAAGAAAGTGACAGTTACGTTTAGTCTAGTTTAGTAGGTACTGTCAAAATGTGCTGCAGAGTCGACACCATTGTTTCGTTTTACTTCTAAACTATTACATTTTCCCCAACTATAGTGATGTTCCATTTAAAACCTTCAGGTGTCAATTCGAAGAGACGCGATGATTGCTTTCCCTATTATTATCGCTAAATGACTATTATCAATTAGATGCAGATCGAATAGTTAATGAACGATTGTCAGAACCAAGGTTTTTGATCCAGTTAAACGACTTGACTGTGAAATGGTTTTGTTGCTAACCGTTCATGCCGCATTTAAGGTAAAACAAGTAAATACCGAACGCCTTAAACTATTCAAATCGATTGTTTGTTTTAATAATTTACCTAATTGCTCGATTAAAATCACGATCACGTTAACTTGTACCGAACACAATGAGAATTTTAAATAATTGTTGGTTACCATGCACAATAGACAACTAAGGTAAAAACAGAAAACAATGTTTCAATAGCTGTCAATTTAACACATTTATGTAACTCTACATTTATTTAATGTTATAACTGTTAAAACGCTGAAAACAGTTTAAATTAAAACTATTCTGAACCTATTTTTGGTCATCTACTTATTTTATGAGCAGCTCATTGGCCCTACCCTATCCGCTGCTTTAGATTTAGTATCTCTACCAAACACAACTGCAATAAATAGAGATTATTCTAATTTCTATTTTATTTAGGAATAATTATTACTGTACGAATAGCTTTTATAAACTGTTGTTAATAATGATAGTTACAACCTCTACCGACAGGGAAAGTGGAAGTCAGTAAATCAGTATGGGTCAGCTGTTGCGGGGAGATGCGGCGCGTGCTATCGTGCGAAGCCCCGCCACCCTGCGGCGCGGGCGCAGGGCTTCGCGTGACGTAAGCGCATCTGCCCGCCAGATGGCGCACCCCCGCTCATCAGATAATATCGCACACCGCACGCACCAACACTTTCCACGAAATCAAAATCAGGTATGAGCGCGAACTTATGTGTCATACTTACCTACCTACAAAATGTTGTATACAGTTTTCAGTGGATATACAGACAAATCTTCAAAAAACTATGCGACGTTTAAAGATAAGTGTGGTAGAGCGTTATTAAGCGCTTTTTGAAGAATAACTCTTGGATGAATTCTGGATTGTTACCTTAACTTACGAAAGCCTTAACTTCCCTGAAAAGAATAATTAGATAATCTTAAAAGATGGGTACAATAGAGCTTAATTTTCAGATAAGTATCCTAATATTAGGTCCCCACCTATGAAATTGGCGTTTTTTTCTCACAAATAGAGAACCTCGTCACTTCTATGATTTAAAATATTCATTAATTGCTTGATATTATATCGAATAATGACCATCATAGACAACTACCAATAGTTAAAAAAACCTTATTACTTATAGTTTTCTAAACATAAAAAATACCTTAAAAGTGACTACTCTTTTTGTTAGCAGTAATGACCACTATTTTTGTTCTAAGTGGCATACGCTATCTTAGTTTTTAAACATTAGTGCATAAAAGTTATAAAACATTAGTGTCCATAGTTGTTAAATAAATTAAGAAAATGTTAGTATGAAAGATGCAACTCCTTTAAAATGTTCCTTAGAAAACGCTGATATCATAGGTGGGGACCCAACATTAATATCGCATACACACACCAAATATGTGCGTGTACCATAAGCCCCATTGTTTTTATGGCCGAGTAATACGGTAATTACCGTGGCATCATCATAATAGTAAATGATTTGACGTTATTAAGGGCCACCGTACGCCATATGCCACAACACGGTAGATCCATTACTATATTTATGTAACTGGTTAATTAAGTGCTTACTCATTTGATCATGAATTTATTATTATTATATTATTATATTGCTAGTAGGTACATCTACAGCGTACGTCAATATTAAGATTATTACTTTGATGATATTAATATGTAGGTATGCTGATGTGATCATTCTGAAGACCTTTAGTCGCCGGCACGTAACTTGGCAAGGTTCTGGCGTAGTGGGAGTAAGTTGGCGCATATACACATAATGCAAAAAAAAAATTAAACTTTTATTGCTTGTCATTATTCTATGGTTATCCATATCCATTATGGTTGACCATACCTAATTTATTTTTAAACATGTCAGTTTAGAAAATAATTAGGAGGGGAATTCTCTTCATTCTTGATTTTTTTAAGGAAACTGGTGCATAATTCAGATATTTAAGACGCTTGAGTACACAAGTCTAGATTGAGAACAAATCTTGCGACTACGCCTCGGCCTATATTATTAATTTTACCCTTCTCTTATCTTAATAAAGGAAGGTTTATAAGGGAATGATAAAATAGATCCAAACTAGCATAAACTTCAACAAGATGCTTAATTGTTAAATCTATATAAATAAAAATGAATCGCCAAATGTGTTGCTGAGCGCAAAACTTGAGAATGGCTCGACCAATTCGGCTATTTTTTTTATATATTCCTTAAGGCATAAGAAAGGTTCTTATGGAGAAAAAAAAAACATAAAAATTGCGTGGAAAATAGTAAAAACAACACTTTTCTTTTCCCACTACAGGCCAATAACTTTTGACAGAACGAAGTCTGTCCGGGCAGCTAGTTACAAATATTAAAAGTATAGTTCTACATAGATTAATTAATTCCTTTGGTAGTAATTTACTAGATACCAATATACACTTCTTCTCGATATAATTGACATTTTGATACTTGAAGTAAGTAGTAACATACTACTTATCAGCCTACATTGTATTGTCGTAGCATGCTACCCCAGCCAAATAGATATAAGATAAAATATAATTGTTTTTCTCGACCGGCAATAATAGGTATAATTTGCTTATTAAAATATAATAAATCCAATATTTGCACCGTTTTTTACAACAATTTGCTGTTATTGTCAAGTTTTTTATTATTAGAGAAAACATTCTGACATTTATTGCTGATTAGATGACCCGGTAAACTTCGTACCAATTTTTTTTAAATTTTTCCTTGTTTTCTTTTTCCCTAAACCACCCCAGTAATGAGATGAACAAAACAAAAACAAAATATTCAAATCGGTCCAGCCATTTTCGAGTTTTTGCGAGACTAATGCACAGCAATTGATTTTTATATTAGATAGATAAATTGATATTATAAAATCGACGGTCCCTACGTACAATCCCCTATGTCGTTGTTTCCATGACCTTAAGGCTAACCTAGACTATATTTTAGTTTAACAAAAATAAATGTAACTTGACAAATTGAACTTTAAATCCACACACGACATTTCCCATAACTACAGAATTGACAAAAAATTCCGACGTAGAACCACAGTAGTGGCAGTTCAGTAATTTTACTTTGGATTTTACTTTTTATACTTTTTCATACTAAATTACCTACACTGCTGCTCCGTAAAATATGAGACAACCAGATTGTTTTGACATTTCCAGATCCATGCTCTTGTCCCCAAGTTGCTCAGTTTTATGAGTGCGTCAATCACTTACACTAATGTTGTAAACAGTATTTAAGTGGTGGGTACATGTGGTATACATTACTCTACGTACAATTTCATAAATGGCAATTAAGACTTTGATTAATTTAAAGACTACCACGTAAAAGTCAGCAAGTACCACGTAGGGTATTTACTATACGGATGATTCCGATATATAAGTAAGTGACGAATAATACACTAAAAGTGACTTTTATGACCTATATTTTAATTTTTTATAAAACAAATCACATATTTTCCCTTTATACCAAATTTCATGTAGAACATGATGTACCTACACGTGATTAAAATTTGAAGCGCTTTCCTGTAAAATTTGTCATTTGTAATTACGGGATTATTTGTAGGGGCCGTCGAAATATAGAATAACAAATAACTCGTCAGTTAATATATGTACAGTTTTTGATAAATATTAACAAGTTGTATGGGTAAATTACCTGTGTAAACAAGTACCTGTTAAAATTGTTCGACTACCAACAGTTAGGAACTTTTCCTTTATGACATTGAATGCACTGCATTTGTTAATATCCGCATTGAATACAGTTCAAATGTTTGATATTTTTCCTTATTCCTATTTCGTAATCTTAATAAATAATGCTAAAATAAAATATATTTTTTCTTCGAATTGACCTTGTATTTCCTGCAAATTGTGGTACACTTCCGCCGAATTAGATGGATGGTTGAAAAATCTCCTTAATTAAATATAGACATTTGGTTTATACTCCTTCCAGTATCATAATTATTATACTTATATTCTTAGCTTGTTTTCTTTGTAATTAGTGGGTACATACCTATTCAACTATAGCCTGCGTATGACCTAATGTACAAAGCATGCGGTACAAACAATTTTATTAATTATTTTGCAATTAAGTAATTTTCCACGTTTTTTTTTATCTGACGTCTAAGCAAATTCGTTACACTATAGCACTATAAATGTGTTATGCCACTTAAGAGTTAGTTAGAGTAGTAACCATTTAGTATTGATTTTTATGAATATTTATTGCATAATTTCGGCTAGGCATGTTTAACTAATAAGGAAACCGTAACAGTGATTTGACATTGGTCACGTATCTTATTAAGATAGCCATTCAAAATATTTCCTAGATTGGTTTATTTTTTGTTGAATCTAATAGGTCCTAGATACCTGTAACAATACCTGAGTTTCTTTGAAAAAACAAGTGTAACCAAAGTTCCTTTATCACAAAATAAACACACTAATGAAAGTATTAAAAAATCACTTGTTGAATTGTATTTAATAAGTTAGTAAAGAATTTCAAGTTCAGGCGTGTCTTTTATTAATTTTAATTGCCGTTCTAAATATTTCCTTTATAAGTTACCTATAATATATTATTCATTGTATTCGAGTTGTTCACAAATAGGTTTAAAGTACCTGGATGACCGAGCTTTACTAGTTTTTTTGGTAAATCGATGTTTTCTAAAAATGAAACCTAGCTAGATCGATTTATCGCCCCCGAAACCCCCTGCATACTAAATTTCATGAAAATCGTTGGAGCCGTTCCCGAGATTCAGATTATATATATATACACAAGAATTGCTCGTTTAAAGGTATTAGATAGATACTGTTAGATTCTTTCGAAAAACCCTAACTATGAAAATATTCAATATTTATTGGTAGGTTTGTTTACTGTATATTCGTAAGTACTTATTGATTGGTAGATATTCCAGTGAAGCGACTGTCAGTGGGTCTAAGCAGGTATGATTGGCACTTGGCATAATAAAAGCAAATAGAGTGCCTCCCTTCGTTTCCTTGTGGTGTGTCATGACGAACCAAGTAAATAGCGTCTCAATCCAGTTTGCTGAAGAACTTATTTATAATGAGGATAAATACATAATCTTACGCGTAAAGTGTATATTTTTGTATAAATAATTATAAAAAGAAGTCCAATTCAAGTTACTTTTTATAAGTAATGTTTTTTTTTTCAATATCAACGTACCACTTCATGATATTAGATAAATAAGATTTCTTAATGAAGTTGTTGTCTCTTCAAAAACAAACAATATTTATTATTGTCACTTTGTTATTGGGCATGTGAAGATTCGGTGCTCACACAAAACGCATCAAGATCCCGCCCCTTAAAAGTTTACAAAGTTCATAAAATGAATAAAATTTCAATCAACATTTCTGGTCCTTAAGTCCGCAAAGCCAATAACTTGAAAGTTATAGTCTCATGTGTAATTTAATTATTGTGTACTCACAGAAAATACCAATTAATGCTATTCCTTATGTTATTCAAAATTATTTAGATGTCACTGTTCGTTCTGCCTAGCTTTTTCCCGTTGTGTTGGAGTCAGCTTCTAGTCTAACCAGATGCAGGTGAATACTAGTATTTAACACGGAGCGACTGCCATTAGACCTCCGCGACCCAGTTACTGGGTAATGCCGATATCCTAAGGTTAGACTATTGTCAGACTTTCGGGCATCTGACTACCCGTAACGTCTGTCATAGATATTCGTATGACACCCGGGACCGACGGTTTAACGTGCTCTCCGAGGCACGAAGGGGTCTCGATGTGCAACGAATGGTCACCCATCCACGGACTGACTGCGACAAGCGTTGCTTAAATTCGCAAATCGTATGATCCGCGCGGTCGACAATAAGCCATAAGCCCCTCACTCGAGCTGTCACAGTACCATATCTTAATGCAATAAGTAGGTACTTAAGTAACTTATCCTTATACCTAAGGAGAAGTAATTTTTTTAAGTCAAACATTCCTGCTACCTACCTGTTTCAATGTACTAAATCGATATCATCAGAGCCTAAAGTTATATTATTTTAATATCTATAGGTATTTCAAAGTGTCTACATATAAGTATTTGTACAACAATGTGTTAACAAGACCCTCATTTTTTTATATATCAGCTTACGCGCGCTTCGTATTCTATCGATCGGCAGGCAGACGCCGTCCATTACTTAATTGCCAAAAGTCATTGAGTCGCTTTAACTGCGCTTGAATAAAAATAAACTTATATCGCTTTTCCTTCTTTCCACTCTAGAGGTTTGTATCTTTCCATTTTAAAGCAAATGAAGACAGCCTTTGTGTCTATGGTCTTATATTAATAAAAGAACGGCTTAGGACTTAAAATCTTGCAATCGTTTTCCGTGTCATGATCTGAGTGCCTCTATTAGAAAATAAACTAATTATAGCCTAGCAGCAGCAGATTTAATGCCGATAAATAGCGATTAGTTCACTCCTAATCAAACGGGACCTAATAATGTGGTTTAAAATGAGATTTACCTATTCATGCGCTCAGTTCTGCTTTTTTCACAACTATGTTAGCCGCCGTCTTGCAGTCTAACAAATGTCTGCATTCTGACCTGACTGATATCCAAAGCTAAGACCTGTCTGTCAAACTTTCGGGCTTCTAACTACCCTTAAGGACTGTCAAAGATATCTACTTGTTTGTATGGCAACAATGAGACTACTTAATAGTTGGAGTAATTTTAATACATACCTCTCCTTTTATCTATAAGACCTTTGGACAAAAAAATCCATGAGTAACAATATTGTAAGTCAAGCCTAACAATATCTGTACCTAATTATATGTTTACAGAAAATACATATGAGTTGATTGGATTCTAATGTTTTTGTCTTTTACAAACATACAGTGGCCTACTTCGACATCCATAGTTTTAAGACTTCGATCAAAGTTATTAATTCCATTAATAGACGTTAAGCCGAGACCAAAATCGGTTATTGCATAAAACATGAAAAAGTACAAAACAATATTGTGATGTCGAGAAACATTTACCACCACAACGTGCCTCCACATTAGGAACAAAAGAAAAATGTGCGTGGTTTTACGTAAAAACAATGAACTTTCACACGCGTAGGATCCACGTTGATTTAGTGTAGTTTACTGCGGAATCAAAGCCGAGAAGTCGGCTTGCGGTGGCGTTGTAATTGAATTTGGAGAACAATCAGTTTCCCGCGCCGCGTTCGGATACATTCGCAACACGCACGCCCAGCACGCACCTGTTCACTATTTTATTAGATAAAGAAACCCAAATATATTTATGGTCCTGGGTAAACATTATAATGAAGTCCCCTTTTCAGTTCTTTCTGAGTACCAACTAAGGGTTACAAAAGACAGATAGTCCACAATCATTTAAAGAACAAAACATTAAGTGCCATCAACTGCTTTATATGGAAATATTAAATCTATGGTTGGTTGAATAAGTATTTATTGTTTGCTAAGAAGATTCATTTTCTTAATTCTAAGTTAGTTACATTATAATAGTGATTGATCTTCGTCTTTATCTGATTGCTTGTTAGCAGCCTTAACAAGTTTATTAAAAATATCAAGTGATTATAATCATATTTTGTTTCTTTTTTGTAAAAATATTATTGCAACTCGACTCGACCTATCATCGTCCTTGTCAAAACGGGGGCACGTGGCTGTACTTTTTAACCACGAGAAAAAACAATAAAGCAATCTCTCACAAGTATCGTTTTCATCCGACAATAGAATGTAAGCCCCGCGTGATAATTGAATCGAGAGGGTCTGACCGACCCCACGACTCACATTAGTGTTACATTTGATTCGTATGTGACCCACACTAAACTGTCTTTATTTTTCTGCTTTAAAAATGTTCTTACATCTTTTGTGTCTGTGGAAAGTGAGATTATTATTGTAGATTACACGTATGAGCCGTGAGTGTCTATTGTTTTCTATCTTTTTCATTATTAATGCACTAGAATCTCTCTTAATATCTGTAATCTTAGTATCTGTACCATTTTTCATTATGTCAGTAACATATAGTTAGGAGGCACGTCTCCAAGCTTTAAAATATGTGGTCACAATCAAGTATTTGCAATTATTAACCCACATTATATTCTTTTAACACACCTGAGTATTTCTTAAAGATATAGATTAAATGTTAGATAGCTTCAAACTGTGCGAGGTACCCAACAAATTGCATGCTGATCGGTAAGTGCCTATTGACATAAAACAAGTAGAAACAACAGCGGCATCTCTCAGCGGGTTCCGCAGCTCGTGTTTGTTCTCCTCCGGGAGGGGGTCATTACTAAACTCCATTACACTTTTTGTGCCAAGTGTTTTGGTGGTATAACAAGGGTGAAAACGACCCTACAAAACGAATGACATGCTCTCACTGTTTTTATCGTTTGTGAGAAAGGAAAATATTTTGTAGTGACTTTTTGTTAGGTACACTTTATGTGTTAGGGAGATTGTTTGGAGTCGTCTCTATAAAATAAGGATTTTAAATATATTATTTTTGCTTTTGTATTTATTTAATAATGAATATTACAATCCTATAAGCCAATTAAACAACCCTTTTATTACACAATATCGCTCTACCTAAACTGCAAACGATCAAAATCTTCTCTTATAATAATATTTATTTAACGAAACCAGCGAAAAAAGTCAGAAATGCTTACATTTAATATTTTATTGGCAAGAGAGAATTTGCTCAGTGAGAGTAAGCTAATGAAGTGAAGTGAAAACCGAATGGGGGTTCAATGACCTGACAACGATCTCCACCTTGCGATTAAGCCGGTGAGAATTATTTAATGAGTCTTTGTGGACCGAACGAACGAAGATGCGTCGCTTTACGTAAATGCATTTGTTTTTGTACATTTTAATGCAGTGTTTTTTGGCCGATCGAATGTGTAATGCCCGGTTCCTATAAACAAAAACGAATCGTTTAGCTTACTAATGGTAACATTTTTATTCCCAAACTGGGCATATAAATAGATTCGTAAGCTAATTTTGGCTGTGATAGATCCTTCTATTACTATGCAAAGCTACGAGGTCTTTGCTTCATTATTGGTAAAGATACAAGCCTTAATTTTTACCAATAACGCTCCGTAAATTATAGGAATCGGCCATTAATCAACTAGATTTAACCTGACTCTATCATTTTGTGCATTCGTAACGCATGAATTTCTATTAAAGTCGAAAACGATATAATTTCTGTATCAAATGCAACCAATAATATGAAGCTCAACCAATTCACTGCCTTTATGACAGAGTTCCTAGTAATACTAGATAAATGAATGACACTAGGTATAAAGTACTTATAATCCACACAGTATTAACGTTTCACATGAATTTCGCAAGCTATTACACTAAGTGATCGCATAACATTTACATGCCCTAATACGTTTGAATGCAGCAAAGAGAGGATTGTCATCAATCTTGAAGGGGTGTGGAGCGCGCCATAATGCGCTCAACATATGGCGTCATCGGCGCTAGGCGTTCCGCTCCGGTGGGCACATTGGACCCACATCGGGCCCAAGTGACCCGCACCGACCTTAGACCATATCACACCAGATCCGATCGCTGCACAAGTGGACACTGGCCTTTAAAGCACCTATTGTAACCACCCCTTTGTGAAGTACACGTCAATGACAAATGTTACATTCAAATGGATTCAATAGATGTTATACATCCATTTGCAAATTACCCGCATTTAATCTGTGTAATCTTTGAATAGGATATTCTTAACAACAACAAACAAGTGCCTATAACTATAGCGAAAGAATATAATATTGAGTTCTTTTTCATACTTTTTTAATTTACTTTTATTTTCAGCGAAAATAATCAGAAGAAAAAGTGTGCCAAGGTACCGGATAAAAAATAGATTTATTCTTTGTAGCAACAATATGTTGCACAACGAGATGAATACATATTACTTTTTTGGGGTTTCATGCACCAATGCGTGTAAACTGAAAAATTAGTTTTCTTTATTAGAGATTTAGGTAACTTATGATCCTTTTACTGCAATTAAACAGATCCTGCGACTCTATTAAATATAATATTATAATATTCAGATTATCTCATGACTCACTTCATTCATTAATTTCACCTTAATACATAAGTACGTATCCCATGTATGTAACAGTATTGAAAAAAAATGCAGAAATATCTTTTTTTTTGTCATAGCTGATGTAACAGTCACTTGTAAAGTTAACGTGTGGTGCATATAAAAATTATGTCTTCGATTAACTTTGCTTAATGGTCGTAATAAATATTTATGGGTATGGATTTAGTGCGCAGTGTATCATAGCCATAGGTGTAGTGCGGGCATGCGAGGGGAGTACGGGGAGTGCTAAGTGCCGGGAGGCCACATGTCACTCTCGTCGTGCTAATCTCCAGGATTTGCCATCCGATGTCCCTCGACATCACCCATCTCACTCGCACCAACGTCCAAACGATAAATCTATTTCACGCAGCTCATTGAATATTATTGCTCCATGGGGATTTTGAAAATATGGAGCCGTTTAGTAAAAGCCGTACATTGTATCCATCCAGTGGAATTATTCATACGCGACCCGTTGCAATTTATCACTTAATGGTATTAGCTATTAGACCGTTTAATCGCTCGATTTGCGACTTTATGGCTGAATTGAAGTTTTACAATTTATATTCCTGGAAATGTGTAAAGTCGTATGAAAATTGTCATAACTGTATTATTTAATCTAGCGTAACATAAATTCAACAGATAATGAACAGAAACTGTCCAAGCAAAAACGTTTACTCTCAATCATGAAATCAGTTGGCCCAATTACTTTCCTCAGAAACTGCATGTCCTCTTAGCCTTTTCCCAATTATCTTGGGGTCAGCTTCCAGTCTAACCAGATGCGGCTGAATACCAGTATTTTACACGGAGCGACTGCCATCAGACCTCCGCAACCTAGTAACTGGGCAATGCCGATATCCTAAGGTTAAACCGTTTGTCAGACTTTCGGGCTTCTGACTACCCGTAACGACTGTCATAGGTATTGGTATGACACCCGGGACCGACAGCTTAACGTGCTCTCCGAGGCACAGAGGGGTCTTGATGTGTAACAAATGGTCACCCATCCCCGGACTGACCGCGGCAAGCGCAGCTTAACCTCGCAAATCGCACGATCGGCGTGGTTGTTATTTAGCCACGAGCCCCTCAGAAACTAAAAGATCTAATATATACCGCTTTAATAGAAAAATTACTTTTCAGGTGTGACAGCTATTGTTTTTGTCACTGCACTTCATTAATTAAAGTACTGTCATGGCACTTGGTCGACATAAAAGTCTATTGAAATAAATCAGTAAGTCAATGTCTGTGAGCATAATGATCGCATGGTGTTGTCAGCGCGCCATGCGGTACGGGAAGCACATGGCGAGTTTTGTTCAAACAAGTCAAACTATTGCTTAATTTTTTTTGCACGTCGACCTTCTTACCAAGGAAATAAAGTCGTGTTTCCATTGTAGTTTTAGTCGCTATGTGCAGTGACGCGCTGGTTCTATTGAGTGCATTGCGGGTCCCGGCTTGTCATTGCTTCCCTCCAACCCTAAAATGATTCCATTCTGCCGCCGGACGAGCCGACAGGTTAACTTTTGTTATTCTACAAAAGCCGCGCATTACAGTCCGATTGTTGGCACAAATGTCGGATATTATAAAGCATTTCGTGTTCCCTTTTAACGATTATTTCAAGTGTAAGTGAATACGCGAATCATTCTACATTTTTAGGGTAATCTTTAATTAATAGGTAGGCTACTGATTTGGCTTTCTAACAATGCAAATAATTTTCCATGTTTGGTACTTTATAAATTTTAATTCTTCATAGATTTTTTAAATTAAGTAGCCATGTCCAATGAACAATGAAGTGTCCTTTCACACAGACTTCTAAGAACGAATGATTCGGGGATACGGTTGCGGCAAACGATAGATGATTAAATAACCTTTTTTTATCAATTAGGATCGATGATCTTGACCTATCTATGGTCCTAATTAAAGACAGCTTGCCGTGAAAAATGTTTAAGTATACATACAATAAACATAGAAGGCGTCAACTCTAAAAAATGATGTCCTTCGTTCAATTGAATACATTATTATCGATACCTACTACGAAACTATAAACTGGCCGGCACGAAAAAAAATAAGAGTTTTACAATATTTATTGTAATTCACACCGAAATAAAAAACTGCAAGCTTTAGTACTGATTGCAGGTTTGATTCTTGTACAGTGAAACTTGGTTAAGTGGGACCTGGATAAGTGAGAAACCTCCATAACTGGAACTCATACTGAGGTCCCAACACTTTGGCACTGAATTACCTCTGTTAGTGGGACGAAGCAAATCTCTACATCTGGGATTCGTTCTTTCGATTTTATCGTCATAGTTACCTCTATAGGTAACTGAGACAGCGAGTGAATTTTATATGCATTAACCTCTATAACTGAGACAGCGAGAACTTACTGAAAGCGACATTGTTCATGCCTTCTCGTCTTCTTCATTGGAAAATGAAGAAGATGGCTACGAAATTGGCTCGTAAGTAAATTTAGTAAAAATTTCTAAACGCAAAGCAGTAAAAGCACTAGAAACTTTGCACAGTTATTTTGAAATTACATCAATTGGTGACAAAGCATATTTGATAAAATTTATAACATCGAAAAACATCTGATGGCTGATACTTCCAAAAGAAAAACTAAAATGACAGATTTTTATAATTGATACATTCTGTTTACATTTTTGTACTATTTATAAAAAAAACGTGCTTGAATATTTTTGTTTTTATTATCTTTTTTTTTGATTCCCAATAAAAATTAAAACTCACGAATAATGTTTACATAATACGTTATTTTATTTAATAATCGCACTTCTATAACTGAAATAACCTGTATTCTGACCTCTATTAATGGAACCCTCTGTAAATGAGACAGATATTTATTTATACCTGGATATCTGAGACACTGGGTAAGTAGAATACTTCTAGTGAGACAAATTTGCAGGTCCCTTGATGTCTCACTTTACCAGGTTTCGCTGTATTATGAAAATAATTGAAGCTGCAGGAATGGTAAACACTTCGTTGCAACAAGATATCAAAGCGAATGTAACTAGCATACCTACAAGATATTACGATAAAAATACTTTTGTGTAATACGCTCTTTTGATTGAATATTTTTGCATAAAGGTGCCACGAAATCCATAACACATATGGCTTAATACTCAAATGCTACTCCATTTTAAGTTGCCGTTAATTTCGCGTGGCCAATGGTCTCGTCAAGTTGTAAGTGTATGCTTAATCTGGCACTGTTGTCCCTCAGTCGCCTTTTACGGTAGCTATGGTAAATAATGTAGTAGTATTTTTTTAAGGAACGATGGAGTAAACTTCGCGTCATCTTTCTATGTCTAAAACGTTAAGTAACAAGATGCATACAATAGATCAAACCTCACTGGATATATTTTCTCTCTCCTTTTCATGAAACCTCTGTCTGGGGGTATTGACTTTTCATATCAACAAAGAAACCGTGAAAATATTTCTTTACCAAACGGTAAGTCAATAGAGGTTTGAGGCATTGCCCTCGAGGTGGTTAGAGAGGCGCGAGACGGGTGAGGGTGCGGGGCGCGGGGTGCAGCCGGCGAGGGTTGTACGGTGCGCAGCCTGCGCCAGGGGACGGGGGTACTCTTCTTGATTACACCGACCCCCCCAACTCCCCACATTACTCCCCCGCCTTGCTGCAATACACATAAGCCTACACAATGACAGTCGTGTATAACTTTCATTGTTTAGGTTACAGAAAATATGTATTTAATTTTAACTTTCATACCGCTTTCTAGGATTTCTGTATGAATAAGAATAAATGTATTTTTGTGAGATTAATTTTTGTAACAAGTTTTTAATAATAATGACGATTGGTAGATAACATTAAACATACTAATACTTAGAGCTGTTAAACTTACATAAGACATTATATGAATCAACCAAACAATTTCCGAGGACTCCAAACTACTAAAACAAATCTAGTCAAATACGTGAAGATTCAGGTAGGGTCGCAGGTGGGAGCGGGTGCCGAGATTGTCCGCATCAAAGATGCACGAGCCTTCGCCCTGCTCGCTCGTAAAAATGCATATTCAAGCGGAAGGGCGGATGCTTTTAATACTGCGCCGTAATGAGCAACCGAGGTCGGCAGACTTCTTAATTTTCTCTTTACCGTCCCATTCAGGTAAATTGTTAGTCCTTATTAATTGCTTTACAACGGGAAGGCGGGCCCACATAAAACTTTATCGCCGGGTATTATAAACGACGTGTCTACGTGGATCTTATTATATAAATACATTTAAGTTTATTAAATTAATGATTTTCTTATGGTACTTAATAAAAAAAAATGTTAAGTTTAAGATGGTATGAATGCAATACAATTATTTCGTGTTCAATTAACCAAAGTGGGTATTAATAACCATTTCGGATATACACTGGCCTGCAAAAATAAGTATCACACTTTTAAAATCTCAATTTTTTCTAAACTATAGAAGTTAGAGATTTAAAATAAAAAACGTTTTATAGCAATTTTTATCAGCTTTCTTTGAAACTATAGTAACAAAGTTAAACTCTTTTTTGAGTCCTTTTTGTTTCGAAAATATATCTTGTGTACCTAAAAAGTTATTGCAATTTTAAAAGTGTGATACTTATTTTTGCAGGCCAGTATATTATATTTATAAAAAAACGTATAACAAAGTTTAGCTGTGATTCTTTATGCGATACGCGCGACGATTACACTCTTGTAGCATCTCACAATATTAATATCATCAATCATTATTCTAAAATCGTACGCGGTAGGTAGTTATTAATACTAATTCATTATTTTTTATGGGTCTATTCCCAATTTACGATAAATGGGAATCAAAAAGCCAGCTACCTCATAATTAGCCACGCAAACCATAAGTCCCCTTCGCACGGGTATGCTATGCCGGATGCCCCACATGCTGCGCCCATTTGGTTTTCATTATTACTAATAGTAGGGAAAATACTTGTTTAGATTGAGATCATTCATGGCTAATATTATAATGACGGTGATAATAAAAAAAGGTTTTTATAGTCATGCTAGTCAGTCGTAAGAAGACTTCTGTTCTGTAGGTTTAGCATTCACTCTCGTAGCAAGACAGGGTGGTGCGTGCCAAGCCCGCTGCTGACGACATAGATTTAGTTTTGTGGCATCAATTTCGTCCTGTTGGTGGTCTAGGGCCTAAGCCTCATTCTGAGAAGATTCTCAGAATGAGAATGGTATATGTATAATACAATTATGTCCCATTGCTGGGCACGGACCTCTATCCATGCCCATCAGTGGGACAGTAACGGGCTGATTATGTATAAATTGTGTTCACATACGTCTACAGCAGATTATTCATATTATTATCGATTTTGGAACTACACATATTCTTACTCTATTACTTTCTATACTATCGTATCTTTTTTCTCATATTAATAAAGAATATTATTTTGTTTTCTCCCTAACCACCCGGAGAATATGATAAGCATGGATTCAAACTGATAGAACAGTTCATTTCATAGTTTAGTCTGGATAGATGAATGAATTATAGGTTTATTAATTTTAATTTTTAAGTAAATATTTACTACGGAGAGGGTTGATTGGGAGGGTCATTGATTCCTCTGTTGTGGGAATCCGTGCCGGTAGAATTGTGTAGCGATTCCCTGATGTAGTTTTTTGTTTTTTGTTTTTTTTTTATATTTAATGTTATTTTTAAGTAATAAAATAGGACGTACGTATGAGACTCGCATAGTCGCAAAAAAATAACAAATGCCTCGTTTTTTTTGAAAATAAATAAATATAGGTATATTTTTACTAAACTACACAAAAGTTCTCATGAATAAAACTACATTTATGAAAAGCACCACAGATCTCGCGTCACGCGGAAAGTAAAAGTATAATTTGATCGTCTTTAACCAATATCGAATACATCGCTAAGCCCTCAGCTCGCAGAGCAGGCGTACCGTTTCTCTGATTGATTAAAACGCTAACAAAGGGATAATGCTGATCACTGCGAGCTTTGTACCGAAGCCCTTTATGTAGAGAGTAATCAAACCAGCCCTCTATAAAAATCACCCACGGAAATTATAACTTTCCACTGCTCTCCCTTTTGTGAGCGAAATATTGTGAGATCAAAATGTATTGAGGTTTCGTCTCAACAAAAATAATTATTGTTTGATGTTTGACATGTTTTGAGGTTGTTTAATTTCAAAGGTTTGAATGGATTTAGGTCTTCAATTAATTTTGGTACTGTCCCATTTGTGGTCTATCTAATTCTTTAGACACATAATTGAACTAAATACCTACTGTTACATTTCTTAATATAGAGCAGATATCTATTTAGGTAGACATATTTATGGACCTGTTAATTCAATATAATATTAATAAATACCAACTTGAAAGGTATTGAAAGAAGTAAAAATCTAAAAATACAGAACCCAGAGCCCTTTCGTGGAATCACTAAAAGCTTTGCTGGACTACTTTTACAAACATTTCCCTTATGCTTCATAAAATTTTAGAACAACCCATCAGGTTTGATTAACAATCATTTTAAGGCGCTAATTTGAGCTTTAATCGAAGATTTTGGTGAGTGATTACGAAAAACTGGGGGCTGAATAAATAAAATTCTGTATGCATAGAGTAATGCATGATCTAATTACATTAAGATAGCAACCTCTAACATCTTGCGTAGGCGGAAAATACTGATGCATAAATGTCAATGTAAAGTACCCTTCTATGAAATTACACGAAAAGCTTGCAACAATTCAAAAGCAGCCATTGTCGCTATACAAACTCAGTTTGTAAGACTTCAAACAAACACTTCCCAATTAAAACATCTTCTACTGTAATAAAATCTAATCGAATATCTTGTCCAAAAATAACATCGATTCGAAAATCGTATCCCAATTCCCAAACGTAGGCCCGTAGAAGTAATCATACATGATCTAAATCAGGTGAGCTAAGGTGAGACCGGCGAACGGAGGGGTCGCAGTCCGACAGATGTCGACCCCCGCAGCGCGGATGATGATCCGGCCCCAGCTAAAGTACGCCTCATAAACTTTGTTGTTATGAATTATTTGATATTTCAGACGCCAATTATGTATTTGATATATTCTCTTTCCTCGGTGTTCTGTGTTAGAGTCAGGCCAAGATAACTCTCAATTAGAATTGTAATAGCAGCACTCCAAAGAACAACTAAAATCTTTACAAAAACTACATTTTCCAATGCAAACTTTGCTCTGCCGGGCTAGATACCTAAGTAGGTAAGGATATGGCAAAGCCAACTCTGATTGGAATAATGACGACACTACAATTTTTTTTACGATAATTGTTTGCAGTGCTGCCATAATTCCTTTGCAGAATTAGCTTGGCCTAAATCTAATTTATATTTTTTGTGATAAAATTAAATATGATTTGGATGGATTTGGAAAAATTAGATAGGATGGATTTCTGCTTGCGTGTGTTAAAATATAACGGATGGTAATTATTATAAATAATTATTTCGTAGATGGTGTCAATGTGTCAATCCCATCAAATAAGAAAAAAAAACTATTTTTATCACAAGCTTTTATTTAATTTGCAACGTTCGGATGTAGGTATGTATGTTGTTTGTATTTCCGGTTCAAATTATTTTGTAAATAGGTACTCGACTTTTAATCCATTTCCCATCATCCGAACTAGCTGAAATTTTCCACAGGATATGTAGTTTCTGTCACAATTAATAAAATGTTGTTATTATTACCAAAATTACCCTTCAAAAACAGTTTAAAAATCACACACAAATAACACACAATAGTACATACTTTATTTAACTTAATAAGACGTTATATCAAAATTAAGTGCAGGTAGCATTTGACCAGAAATATCCCACCAAACAATAGGTGCAGTGGAAACCGGAAGGAGGCGATTCGCCGCGCACGCGCCGCCACGTGCTCACTTCCGGTTTTAATGCGATAATATAATAGGAGACATCTCCTCCTCGTTTAGTTAAAATACATTGTAAATATTTACTACGTTATATTCTCACACTTTTTAATAAAATTGTTGATTCATTGAGAAAAAATGGTAACGTACGATTCACACGGTGTTAGGCATTATTATTAAAGTAATGATGAAATACCTTAAGGATTTTTTACGTTGATTTAAATACATTCTTATTTATATGTACCTAAATAAAATAAACGAAATAATTACTAAATGTCACCCAAACGTCAATCTAAAAACAATGTTACAATTCTCAAAAATTTTGTTCTCACGCAAGGGTAATAATATTCTGATATGCAATATTTTCTTAAACTACGTATAACAACAAAGCAATATTTATAATAAGTACCTAGTTGGAGATTAGTGACGATATAATAACTGTGCAGCCGTCGGCGTCGGCGCGCGCCGACGGCGACTGCCGAACGAACTCCCTACCTACGTAATCACAGGCTTCGATGTATTATTACAAGGGTTTAGTACAAAAGCAGTCATTCGTAATCTATTAAACATGCTTTATTCTTGAACAGCTCTAAATATTGTATCAATTACATTATTGAAAAGGTATGTGTACCTTTTTCTGAAAATAAAAAATTTCAGCCCGTCAAGACTGTTACTGAACATGGACCTCTAAAATTATAAGTTTTTGAGTAGTTCTATAATGACCCAAAATTAAAAAACTCAAAACAGCTGAAAAGTTTAACATTTTGATTCCTGTTGACCGAATATACGGTTCTTTATGCTAATGTGAAACCTCTGCAGAGAGTATCAGATGTATTAGCCTTTGACAGACTTACTAAGCAAATAAATATAACATCTATTTTATAAAACATAAGATTTTTAGAAGTTTTTAATTGGTATTACAAAATGGCTCTACGACTATATTGCATTCGAGAACTTTCGGAAATGCTTATTCGTTTCGTAGTCGTAGACGTAAACGGGGGTTTAGCAATCAAGTAGATACCGCGATCCTGAAAATAAACGACACGTTTGATGCAGTGGCGGGGCGATCGGGTCGTGGGTTCGATTCCCGCACGAAATAAATATTTGTATGACCTACAGATAGTTGTTCCGGGTTTGGGCGTTTGTGCACGTGAAGATTTGTGTCTGTAAACGCACCCACGATACACGAGAAATCTTAGTGTGGGGCAACTTTTTACTAATTAAAAATATATATATATATATATTCTGTGATTTCGAATAATGTTTATTCGCGAAATCCATAGTAAATGTAGCCATATATCGGCGCTATAAGCACATGGCTCAAAACCGATACTCTAAAGCCCAGTTCCTATGACCAAAAACGGATCATTTTACTTACCAATGGTAGCATTTTTTATTGCCAAACTGGGCGTAAAAATAGACTCTTAAGCCAGTCTACTATACAAAGCTATGGAAAAATAGACTCTTAAGCCAGTCTACTATACAAAGCTATGGAAAAATAGACTCTTAAGCCAGTCTACTATACAAAGCTATGGAAAATTTTGCTTAAAAGAGTCTTCATTTTAATCAAATATCTACCCAGCCTTTTCCCAACTATGTTGGGGTCAGCTTCCAGTCTAACCAGATGCGGCTAAATAACAGTATTTTACACGGAGCGACTGCTATCATACCTCCGCAACCCAGTTACTGGGCAATGCCGATACTCTAAGATTAGACCGGTTGTCAGATTTTCGGGCTTTTGACTACCCGTAACGACTGTCATAGGTATTCATATGACACCCAGGACCGACTGTTTAGTGTGCTCTCCGAGGCACGGAGGGGTCTCGATTTGTAAAGAACGGTCACCCATCCACGTACTGACCGCGGCAAGCGCAACTTAACCTCGCAAATCGTATGATCCGCCCGTTTGGTAATTAACCACGAGGCCCTTGTTAATTTTAACCAATAACGCTCAGTCAATCATAGGAATCGGCCATAAATTAGCAATACTCATTACCCATGCACTAAAAAACTTCAGTAGGTTAATAAATACAAAATAGTTCAATACGTGTATCCAGTATTACATCAATTTACTAATAGGTGTGTTATCGGTATAATAGTAAGAGTGTCAGCTCTTGTCTGGTGTTAAAATCAAAAAAGCCCATCGCCACTCCTGTGTAGAGCACTTAACTTGATTATTAGAAGCGCTATGGCGTGCGTGGGTGGAAACCCATAGGAAACAAGGCCGCCCAGTCGCGTGGCGCGTCCTTCAGTAAAACCCTAACACGTGCCCATAGGCCCTTAATTGTAGTCTTCAGCTATGCATGTCATCAGATCATCTTTACGAAGCCGAATAGCTCTCTATTTCAGCAATATCTAAAATTAATGGATTATCGATGCGTTTTGTTGACTGACCGACACTGTTTCATCGAATCAAGTCCGTCAAAGTAGGTAGTGGCGCCGATTCTCTTATTCGCCAACTAAACTAAAATTAAAGAATTGCTATCCTTTACTAACAGACGGCGCTAGAAAAGGACGGTGATAGACAAGAACTAAATTAAAGATGTCAAACTAGTTTACGCCTTGAACCTCACCGTGTTCTTAGTCGGCACGTTACCACGTGTATGGAAATTTTAGTTCAACTAAATTTGACAGCTCTTATTTATGTCTGTCTCTTTCTTATTTTATCAGAGTGAAAAAGATGGTGATAGCTTAAATTAAGTTTAGTTTGTGCACAACAGAATCGACACCAGTAGGTATCTATCTAATAACTTTAAACGAGCAATTCTTGTATATATGTATATAATCTGAATCTCGGAAACGGCTCCAACGATTTTTATGAAATTTAGTATGCAGGGGTTTCGGGGCGATAAATCGATCTAGCTAGATTTCATTTTTAGAAAACGTCGATTTACCAAAAAAAGAAAACCGAGCCAAGCTCGGTCATTGATAATAAACAAATCAAAACTTTGTAACGCTGACACTTTTGAAAACCTCTATTTATATTTTAATTTGAAATACCTTGTTTGCGACGCTTTGTATTAACTTAGGGTATAGTAACAATAAACTTAGGTACTCAGTTACTTTTTAAAATCACGGGTAATACGATGGATTTAGCTTTATTACTATTGAATCATACAAGCAATCATGTAAGTCACTGATATTATTGCGCTTAATTACAATATCCGTTCTCATATATACCTATTTATTTACAACCGGTAGGTAGTAAATACATAATATTTTTAATCTTGTGCGGTATTTACTTACTTCATGCACCTACCTACTTTAAGCCACGGACGTATAAACCAATGACAACTAACATTGTTTAATAATTATGCTCGCCACTTGCTGCTCGTTTGCCTCACCAAGCCTAGGCTTCAATTATCCAAAACTTAGGCCTTAAATGGCACGTAATAATGTGAAATTTTATTGTTTAAATTATTATCCAAGTCCCGAACTAGGCGTTGCCGGTAGGTTCCGCGCGGTTCGTACATTTTCAAACCAGAATACAAAAAAATCATGTATACCGGAGCCACCGGTCATCGTATAGTCCTATAAGTTTTAGACTAAGTCTCAAATAGTGAAATCAGCCCTTAAACTTTATATCAGGTACCAACGTATCTACCTTCCAGGGCTTTATTCCGAGCGAGCAATGCCAGCAGCACGTCTGGCGGCGGCGGGTCGAGGGGGTGCATGGTGTCCAGCGTGGCGTCCACGGGAGCGTCGCGCCGTACCTCACATCCCACCACCACCTCGCCGTACTCAGCCTCCATCAACCCGTCACTACGTCCCATAAACACACTGTAAATATCCAGCGCCACCTTCACAGTTTAGCATCCCGCACGAGTCGCGTAAACAGCACAGTTAAACGAACACCTGTGCATAGTACCCGAGCGGCGCGGCGGCATGCAGGGAGCGGTTGCAGCGGGCGTCGCGACGCGACGGACAGCCGGAGCCACGTGGCGGCGCCGCCCACGCCCGCCCCTCGCCGCCGCACTCTCACGCCGCGCCGCCCTCCTGCCTCCCATTGAGAAGTCATTTTTTACCCCCTGAATCTGATAAACCCTGGGGCGAGCGGGGAGGCGCGGCGGCGAGCGCGGCTCCCCCGCCCCGAACTAATTTGCTGGAGTCGTACGACACACCCCGGGTACTTACATCCATCTACAATATTACTCTAGCACGTTATCCCGTTCGCGGAGGCACTTCGTTTCTAGTCATCTAGTCATTGTGATGAAAAGAAATTCTGAAATTATAAATAAACTCGTTTTTTGAAATTATGTATTAAGTCTTTGGATACCACCACGGAAACCAAACTTTTGCCTACATCATTTGTCTAGCCTTTTGCAAATAAATTTGGGTCAGCTTCCGATTTAACTAATACAACTTAATATCAGAATTTTACAAGGAGTAACTAACTTTTGACGTGGACCGGATGCCAGACTTTCGGACTTCTATCTACCCCCTAACGGCCCAGATTAAATTAATTGAGCTGAAATAACTTTTTAAACTCACTTTTCTTAAAAAGGCAGATCCTTTGTATCATGGTTCATGGTATAATAATATACCTTTGTATACAGGATTACTGTACACTCAACGTATTCCTTGCATTACGTTATAGTGGGCTTAAAATGCAACAAATCCCCATAAAATATGTTCTACGAAAGACAATGGATTTCGAGATGCTGTAATTCTTATAATTTTGTGAACAACCTGAATTCCCTGTTATATATCCAAAATAACAAATTGATCAGCTTTTTGTAGTTGATGCTGTTACAAAGCTTTCTACGTATTCAAATGTTCAAAAAGAGTTACTCGTTGAAATGTAATAAATATATATACAAGGTGTAAAAAGACCCTTCACGAAGCCGTCAACCATGCATTCAGTACATCAAACTAAGTAGCCCTACGCAAAAATTGTCGCTGGGAAACAACTTTTTTTTTGGGTGAAAAATTTCGTTTTTCTGTAAAGCTCAGTGTAACGCACTCAAAACACTGTATTTAAAAAAAAATATGTGAAAAAGTTGGAACTTGGAACTTTGACCTCCAATATCTCCGTAGCTAAAAGGTTCCCAGGCATAGTCCAGAACAAAGCCGTTATACCGTTTATATTTTAGAAAATCATCGATATACATACGCCGTACATATCATGATGTACATATCAAGCTATACATTCCAGTATAAGCTGACCTTTCACTGTACAATTTCTTTCACTCGGAGAACACCTTAATGTTATTGTTAGTTGTTAATTCATGGACTTCTTTTTAATTTAGACAGTGTGTTTGTTGGGCAGATTTGTTCCTTCATATTTACCCTATCTATCAATAAGTGCCATAATATAAGAATCTATTTTGCAGTTTTGTCAGATTCCCGGCTCAGGGAAAAAAACTGTGTATGCAGTATTAAAATTAAAATGAAGTCTCCTTAAACTAAAATTTGCTATTTTTAAACGACTTCCAAAAAAAGAGGAGGTTCTCAATTCGGTTGTATTATTTTTTTATCTTATTTTTTTCTTTTTTAATATTTGTTACCTCATAACTCCGTCATTTATAAACCGGTTTAGACTTTTTTTTATTTGAAAGGATATACTTGCAAATTGGTCCCATTCAAATTTGGTGAAGATCTGATGAAGAACTTCGGAGATAGACAATAGAACTCTTCAATGACGAACAGTACGCATAATGTGATGATATGATTATGTTACGAGCAGCGTCTTTAGTAGGTCCAACCATGTTTTAATTAAGGCCACTAAAACACAGAAAATAAAAAACATTTTAACAAAAATAAAACCGACTTCAAAAAAACGATGAAAAGAATAAAATAATTACCATATTATAAAATTAACAGTTTCAGAAGTCGGCGCCTTCAATTAGGTTCAGCGTGGATTAGCACCGACTTCTGAAACTGTTAATTTTATAATAAGCTAATTATTTTATTCTTGTCATCGTTTTTTTGAAGTCGGTTTTATTTTTGTTATTTATACTTAACTAGCGACCCGCCCCGGCTTCGCACGGGTGCAATGTAGACACTATTGTGGGGCATATAAACCTTCCTCTTGAATCACTATATCTTTTGCTGAAAACTGCATTAAAATCCTTTGCGTAGTTTAAAAGATCTAAGCGTACAGACAGCGGGAGCGACTTTTTTTTATACTATGCAAAGAAAAGAAGAACTTTTCCCCCATGATTATGTGTTCTGGGACGCTTGGTATAACGTATTATTACTTTACTCTTTGGTGCAAGGAATACAAGTTACTTCGAATTTTCAGTAACTCTGTGTAATCATAGAGCAGATCTAAACCATCTATAGGGCAAATCTAGGAATTATTAAAAATTTAAAAAACCCCCGGCGCAAAAAAAAACGAACTTTTAAAAAGTCAAAAATAATAGTATCGTTGAGCCATCAAATTCGATTGAGTAACACCTATATATTTTAATTACAGAAATTGATGCATGGCACGATAAGGTTTGCTCGTTGAAATGGCGATATAATATCGCGTCGGGGTACCGCTAAAGTAAGTCAGACCATTTAATTGACCATCTATTAATTTACTAGCTAGCTAATTTACTTAGCGGTACCCCGACGTGATATTATATCGCCATATCAACGAGCAAACCTTATCGTGCCATCCATCAATTTCTGTAATTAAAATATACAGGTGTTACTCAATCGAATTTGATGGCTCAACGATACTATTATTTTTGACTTTTTAAAAGTTCGTTTTTTTTGCGTCGGGGGTTTTTTAAATTTTTAATTTAATTTTTATTTTAAACTTTTTAAACTTAGTATTAAGTTAATAACATTTAGTTTTTGCCAACATTGCATTGTATGTAGAATCAAATAATGATCAAAACGAATCCAAACGACATATATCTGCTATTATTTTTTCAAGAGTGTACTAGTGTGCTGGATATCCTGGCTGCAGCATCAGCTCATCATGTCGCCACCATTGAATTGCATGTAGAATCAAATACTGATCAAAACGAATCCAAACACGACATATCTGCTATTATTTTTTCAACAGTGTACTAGTGCACTAGTTATCCTGGCTGCAGCATCAGACCAAGAATTTCATAATCTTGCATAGATAGATAGCATACATGAGTGTTTCAAATTTTATTACACACATATGTTTGAAAGTAAAGTAATACACATTATGCGTCTAAGAACCCTACCGCAGCTAACAAAACAGCTGATAACCTTGAAATGGCTGAACCGATTTTAATAAAACATGTCTAAGATCACTCGCTAGAAAACCAGCTTTCAAATAAAAAAAACTGCACTCAAATCGGTTCACCCGTTTAAAAGCTACGGTGCCACAGACAGACACACACAGACAGACAGACAGACAGACCGACAGACAGACACACATAGCGGTCAAACTTATAACACCCCTCTTTTTGCGTCGGGGGTTAAAAATAAACCTTTCTGTCTATGGTGATTATATTATGCTCTTTGGGCAGATCAATCATAATGACATAATGACAATCATTGATTTGTCAAACGCAATATTTTTTAAACATTTATTTTGTATCTTTAACTAGAAACATCTATAATATAGGAGGTTGTGCAAACCTAAGAATGTCGATATGTAATAATTATGATCCAGACAATGTGTTTCAACGATTCAAGGTGTTGGAGTTTCCGGCTTCTTTTGTTAGCCTATCGAGGACACAAATTCTCAATGTAGAAGTTGATCTCAGCAGATCTGCCTACCTTAAAACGATGTGTGAAGGCCGCCTAATGGTACTTTTTTAGTCTCATCATCATCATCATATCAGCCGGAGGACGTCTACTGCTAAACGAAGGCGTCCCCTATAGATTTCAACGACCATTTACATGCCGTCTGTATCCAACGACTCCCAGTGACCTTCACCAGGTCGTCTGTCCATCTAGCTGGAGGCCGTACCATGTTGCGTTTTCCGGTGCATGGTTTCCACTCGAAAACCTGTCTGGCCCAAGGGCCATCAGTTCTACGAGCTGTGCCCCGCTCACTGCCACTTCAGCGTACTAATTCTTTATCGGTCTGCTGTTGAATAAAAGTCCCTCCCTAAAGAGCCCATTATCCTGCTTCATTGTTAGCTGCTAGGTGAATCTGAATCAGTGTTTTCTCAGAGGGTATGCTGTCTGCAGCATCCCCTGTTTCCCTATCCCCAGGCTGTTAAATGATTACCCCACCATTTGTTAGTTGTCAGAGTCTCGTCGGGTAGTAGAGTGCACCACGTGCAGGTTAAGTTAACTTGTACTTTATGTAATGTGATTTCAACCTCAGCTCATCTTTATGGAGTTTCCAAATTTATCATACGTTTAGGATGGGTCGATTAGTGCAGTGGCGACCGATTTGCGAAGTGGTGACTAATTGGCATTGCGCTATTCCTCGGGTTCGAATCCCACACCGAACAAATATTTGATACCCTACAAATAGTTATTCCATGTCTGGGTTTTACTGCAAGTGAGATTTGTTGCCTGTAAACGCGTTATGATACAGGAGATATTCTTACCCTTCGTCCTAGCTGGGCAGTGCAATGCGTTGCATTGCGTCTATCATTGCGTTGCCAAAATAACAAGTTATATGCCTCCTATATACTAGTGGCTACGTAAGCAGTTCATCTAACAGAGAGGTGCGTATGGTTTGTTTTTAGCGGTTTGACTGTAGTAGAAATTTGTATTTAGCCTTACTCATCAAATACTATAAAGCCAACATTACAATGCAGCTGCTAGGACACGTCGACTGCGTGTTAACGCGCTGCTTTAACACGCACCGTAATGCCCGACAACGCAATAGAACGTACTGCCCAGCTAGGAAACCTTACGAGTTCGGCAACGTTTTAGAAAATAAATCATTGCTTTTTCTTTTTCTTATTTCAGAAGTTTGATGAAGCTCGTGAAATTTCTGCATCTCATAGAGCTTTTAATATAGTACCAATAGACAACCGTACCATAAAAGTAACATTTCAGCCTATAACTGAATGTGTCTCTAGAGCAAGACGTATGAAACAGCTTGACAATAGATTTGTTTTTGACTTACGTTTAATACAGGTGGATAAAGTAAGGTGCTGTAATCGTGAACTTCATGCAGAAATTGGCCGGTATTATATAAGTGGTCAATATGAATACTGTCAAATTTCTCATTCTCCAAAAGTTCTTAACTTTGGCGACGTAGCAATTAATCATAAAGTGACGAAATATGTCCGGATACGAAACAAGTCACATTTTATACCTGCAAACATGTGCCTTGAAACAGTAACATGTTTTGAAGTTGTACCTAAAATATTTACGATAGCTCCTAACTCTTCAATACGATTATCGATTTCAGTTACACCAACTGTTTTAAAAGTTTCGAAGACTTTTAATTTCAGAATAAGAAATCCACATGACGTATTCTTTGATAAAATTGAAACGTCTTTTAAAGATGACAATTACATTACTTATACAATAACTAATAAAATAAATATATCGTTTGCTAAAAAACCAAAAGAAATAGTGGTTGCGTCTTTACATAAATTGTACGACCAACTTCCTAAGTATACTTATGTAAATGAAGAAGTTGAAATACACAACGCACGAAAATCAATAGCAAATAAGTATTTAGAAATTAGCAAGTCATTTAATGCAAAAAAAAAGATCATAGGAAAGGAGAAGGAAATGATAACAGTGAAAGACAAGTGTTACATAGACATGTCGAAAGACCCAAAAAAACTAGACGAGTTATTTTTTAAAAAAAGTGCGTTATTAATAACAACTTATGATCTATTTGATATACTATTTCTCCCGTATTCTCTGGATTTCGGAAAAGTCGCCGTATCGACGTTTGGGCAACGTGAATTAACAATTAAGAACAAAACAAAGTGTAACATTACTATAAAATTGTTTAATGATGACTGTGTTTTATATACAGAAAACATGGTTCCAGACATAATGATTAAACTAAAATCATTAGATGAAACTAAACTAGTTGTCTTTTGCCACGGTTTTGTAGAAGGTTACTATAAAGGTACTATCGATTACAGCATAGATGGTACTTACAGTGGTAAATACCCATATTCTCTAGAGGTGGGCCATCCCTTGCTAATGTTACAAGAGAAAAGCTTGAAATTTGGTATGGTTTCATCGGAAAGTTTTATCACTTCCGTTCCCGTACGAATATATAACCATTTTAACATTGCGGTTAACTTCAAATGGGAAGAACTACTCGCAGAGACTCCATTTAACATAATGCCAATTTCTGGCTCCGTACCAAGTCACAGTTGTAAAATATGTAATGTAATGTATGTTAGTAAACCAACCAAGTCAAAAATCCATGAAATTAACTTGATTTCAGAAAGTATAACCACTCAAACAATACCGCTCGAATTAAACATTATAACCCGTAAGCTTTCTATTAAATTCATACAGCAATCCGTCGTATTTAAAGATCTTCCCTTAAATTTGGAAACCGTAGAGAAAGTAAAACTGGAGAATTCTTCAAGAGAGATTGCTGTATTTCATGTCGTAGAACCTTTAATTCCAGGTTTAAAAATAGTACCTATGACTGGCACAATGCGACCAAAAACGATAATGGCTTTCGATATCATACTTAAAATATCATGCGTTATGGAATTCACGTTTGATATTTTTATAAAAATCAATAATAAAGAAAACGTTGTGTTACCGATAAGTGGAAACGTAGTTGAGCCAAAAATTATAATACACCCCAAAAATATTTACATGGCACGGATACCATGCCACATGGTCACTTACGTTCCCGTTACTTTTCAAAATCTCGGTCCTGTGAAATCGGAAATTGAAGTTTTAGATACTGGCGACGACAACATTTTTGATATTTACATGGCACAAGGAAATGAAAAAATAAGAATATTCCAATTCAGTGTTGAAGGGGGACAGTCTAAAATTGTTTATATTAAAGTATTTGATATATTTCGTAGAGAATACGAAATGTATCTTCCATTTAAAATTAACGGATTATTAGGGCCTCCCGATGAAAATTCTTGGTCCACAGAACTTAATCATTATATTGGCGAATTTCAGCAGTAAGAATGTTTCTTTTCATTAACATTCACAGAGTAGTAACCAAATGGAGGCAGACTAATGGCAAATAATATTATACATAATATGTAAAAATACATCAAAATTTCGAATATGAATAGGATACAATGAAGAATAAATAAATCATTGTTGTAACTTGTAACTGCCAACTGAACAATACATTACCTAGCTGTGGCTCCTAAAGGGTAGCTGGGTAACCTGTATGTCAATCTATAAACACTTCATTTACTTACTACTTCGTGTTAACATCTTAAATCATTCGATAAACATGTAATTACTATTAACCGATCATTAATTTTAGGTGTTACGAAAATAATCCAAGGGTAAAGATGAAAACTATGAACAAAGATATTAGCTTCTGTCGTATAGTTGGAGTAATTACTGTACCCTGGATAGATTTTTCTGTGGAAAAATTCGAAATAGATTTCGTCCCACATGGAAGAAATATTATAGAATTTACAATGACTAATGTATCTAAGTATTTTTTATTTGTGACCATCGTTATATCAAAATTATCACCAAACTTTACTTTAGAACTGAAACAGTCAGAAGAAAATGTGTCAACCGTTACGGATACTAATATAAAAGTTGAGCTGGACAAAGGAAAAGAAGCAGAATACTCTTTGAGATTTCACCCCAAGGGTCACGGTAGATTTGTTGCTACTGCTGTGTTATATTTGGATAAACAATTGACTATACCTTATTATAATTTAACTTTTCTCGGGAAAAGAGAGACGCCTCTAATGACCCCCAGTACTTATAGAGTAATATTTCCGCCTTGTCTTGTTGGAACAAAAATTAAGCGAATAATTACTGTTGATATGGAAGCCGAGTCTGAACTAGATTTATTTAATTGTGTTTCAAAAGAGGAACCAAATCTTACAGTTGAATTTATTGATCATGATGTAATAGAAAAAGATGACATATTACATACAATTGTAACTATTGAATTGAAAATTTGTGCTCAGGTACCTTATATAGGAAGTATATTACTTCAATTTAACCACTATAATGGATCTGGATGTGCCGTTGAAGTTCGTTTTTGCGTCACCTATTGTCGTCTTACTTTACATGCTAACGATCTAGTTCAACCTGAAGACAATCCTTACCCGTACTTCCCTTTAAGCAGTCAGAGTAATCTTCATGAATACCTAGAGGAATGTGCAAAATTTTTAGAAAAATGGATGTTTCAGCAAGGATTTCGAAGGGATTTGTACCCAGTTATTCCCGACACATTTCATGCAATATCGTCTAGTTTATCAACACAATCTACGACAAAAGTAAAGGGAATTAACGTCTCTTATTTGAATTTCATCCGAAGGATTGCAGGTCCACTTATGAAGCACATTAGAAAAACATTGTAAATATACAAATTTTAATAGAAATGTATTTAAAATCACTTTAAAATTAATGAAAATAACAACTAAAAATGTTGTAAGGCACTATAAAAAAAAATATATCTAAAAATAATATACTTTCTCTTTAAAATATTTATAACAGTTAAAATAATGCATTCAACCACCAAAATTAATGGTTCGCATTATAATCAATCAAAAACCATTTGTTTCTGAACCTATTAAACGAATGGTGGAAAGTGATCGGCGAATTGTTTTTAGCCGTTGAGTGGTCACAGTTCTAACATAACCTAACCTACCTTTCAACTATTTGTTTGTCATTTTATTTCTTATTGCAGAGGACTAAAAAGTTACAAACATTAAAATTATAGTGCAAACTATTATTTTTAAGGAAGACAATAAAAATAGAAGTATACAATTTTTTTATAAAAAAAAACTTTTAATTTTAAAGCTAAGCCTTTCTAAAGAGCAACTATTCTTTTTAAAGTTAATTTATTTATATATATAATCCCATTTTATTACCTTTAATAGTTAATACATAAGTAGTATTTTCTGTAAACTTTTTATTTACTAATTAAGAAATAAATTTCAGGGTGCATGAAGTTGACGATTCTTTTAAGTATGTAAAAGAAATCCATGATACATATAGAGAAATTATTAACTTATTGCGGGCGCGTGGTGCAAATATTTGGAACTTACAAGCGAAATTCCTGTTAAGTCATGAACAATATGTAATATATTCTGATAATGTTACCCCAAAATGTAATGCTGATATTGTACTAACACAAGAATTAATATCGAATGGCAACTTATTCAAAAGGTTAAATAAGCAAAGTTGGATAGACTTCCTCTTACAAAGTTACAAAGTTTTCGTCATGGACAGCTGCTTTTTTGAATGCGTTTGCGTTAGTAGCCAACCTAGAGATGTAGTCAAAGTCTTAGTGGATTGGTTTAATGAACAGATATTAATACAACATAACAGGCTACGTGGCAAAAATAAACCTGTTAAACAAATTACCAACCTAACGACAGATTTAACCGATGGCATCGCCCTAGCATCAGCAATAATGAATTATTGTCCATTTCTAATGGGAAATTTTTCACTGTTTTGTGAAATACAAGAGATCAGCAGAGAAGGTGACATAATAAATAATGCTTGTCTTATCATTGAAGCAATGAACCAACTGAGACTTTATTTTCCATTATCAACTAGAGACTTCTTCCATCCTAACTATATACAAATGCTGTTTTTATCTATTCATCTCTATGTTATCTTGCCGATGTTTAAACCAAAAGATACTATAAAATTTAATCCACCACTTCTTAGAAGTTCTACGCGGCAAGTATCAATATCCCCGAGTAGTCAAGAATCGCTTATTTATACCTTTATGATTCTTAATAATACTCGGAATAACTTTATTGTTGAAAAAGCTCCTGCGGGTGAAAATGGAAAGAAAATGTTTTTAAGCGTTAAATATACCGCTAATTTTGTTACCGAAGATCATTGTATTCTTTTGGTACATGGATACAACAAAACACGAATTTTTGACACTTACATTATATTTTTACTCCGTGGACAAGTAGGAGTATTAAATCCAGTGAAAAAATGCAAAGTGACTGGGCCATTGTATCGACCAAATAAAGTTGATGTACAGGTATCATCACCGTTTATAACTCCATCTACGTTTCAAATTTATATCACAGATATTGAACCAACAATTCCTGTACATTTTGATGAAATGTCTAAGTCGAGGTTTTATTTACGCCGTCTAAACTTAATCGATAAAGAAATACAATTGTTTGGAGTCCCAAAGGAACAAGGATCGGATATTTTAGATCATAAACTGTATTTACAAATGATTTGTCTTAGTACTCAATTAGGAAACACGTGGATTTGGTTTCACAGCGAGATTGGACAATTCTTTATAAGGATAACGACGCAACCTCGTTGGGATTTACCGATAGACAGCATGCAATCAAAAGTGAAATCGTGGCCGATGGATCCCTGTAGTTGTGGGGAGTCTTGCGAGTGCTATAGAACTACTGTCCTTATGATACCTCACCGCAATGAGCTCATGCTTAAAGCGATGCGATATGCTTTACTTGAACACGCATCTGACACTATGATGCGCATATTCGATCAATTAATCGGTATGCAATATTTTGATGAATTGTTTATGAATTGACAGCTATCTTCTCGTAGCATGTATTAATTTTTAATTGTTTACAGGCTCAACAACCGGTAAAATAATTCTAACTATGTTATTGGAGGAAGGAGGCACCACCATGACAGATGTGCATCACATTCTACGTAGCAAAAATTCATTCAAGATTTCGTCGCGGGCTCTGATACCGCGGGTTGACCGGGTCATACTGTCTCAACACACCGATGCCATGTTGGCATTGCCTGTCACTATCCCGGCCAAAGATAAATTTGACAAATATTCCATAACATTTACTTCAGATTGTGGCATGGATATTCGCACTTATAGAATATTCTTCATTGAGTCTGAATCTAATGCAACTTTGGAGTTTTAAACGGTATGAAAGTGGGTTAAAGAGAGATCTGAGAAGGTACATGATAACGGAAACAATATAATATGTTTAAACGATTTCAACTTTTTCACCGTAGATAATTTATTTAGTTATCGAAATCATTTGACAGACACAACAGAAGCAGGAACGTGGCAGTTCCTAGTTAATAACTGAATTCGTAGATAAACGATGACGTCAGTTTTTTATTGCTTACAAAAACCAGAACAACGGGATACCAACCTAAACAACTTGACCTCAGTCGAATGCAGGTTGCCTAGTTTTAACCGCATTCAAATATATTTGTAATCAAAAACATTATTATAGTAAAAATGCCTACACAATCAGAGAAAAGCTAAATACTTATTTTAAATGAAAGCGAATGAAGCCATTTTAAAACTGCACCAATTTTCTTCAGTAGTTAACGCTCAGAAACTTACGTACAATTTCGATCGCTTGAGAATCATAAATATCATAATATTTGTTATACACTACACGTTAACGATCGATAGAGGTAAAGATATTTTTGTAAAGGGGTAACTAAATCGTGTTAATCGCTTAAAATAAAAATTTGCAAATACCTATTAATGTTTGATACACAATCCATCGACTTACACTTTTCATCAAGATTTAATGAAAAAAGAACTATGTTCGTTACATATGTTTTAACCCTTTACATTCTTTTTTAAATTAATTGTTGGATTATACTATAACATGCTGCCTTTATATGCACATTATTTTATTTGTATAATTATACTTTCCCACATTAAATTCCTCTTAGCCTGGGAAAAGGCTAAGAGGAATTATACTTTCCCACAAAATTTGTACAGAGTTAAGACGACGAATTGAAAATATTGGCGGCAGGGATTTTAATATTTCTCAGCAATTACAAAACATTCTGAACTTATATTTATACACGTCATTTATCATGTCTTTAAGATCAATTTTATAATTGCTTTACATGATTGGATAACTTTTACAGCACAGAAAAAAATATCAAAAACTGCTCTTCAAAGACATACATTTTCATTTTACAGGGAAACGAGACAGATTTCAACCTCAATATTTTGTATATAGTTTAGTCTAAGCATACACTTCAAAATAATAATTCGATTTTATAAAATTAGCTATAGTCTTTGTTTAAAACGAAACATACTGTTTTTGCGGTTACGATCTTACGGCATAAGCTAGTTCGCGTGCGTTTTTGTATGCAATCAATTCCCCCTCAGTCCGCTGCTGACTAGTGTCAGCGACGGGTCTGTGTCATTGGATTTCCCGCGCGCTATCGACAGTAATTGTATCTTGATCTGAGTATTATTTAGTTATTAAAAATGGGGATTTTTTTTTTTTCAATTATGGCTACGTATGTGTGTATAGCTACAAAATAAAAATAAAAACATACAATGTAAATAATATTTTAGAAAATAGTCGTCAGAACAGAGACAATCCATGGAGTCGTCTTTGGACTTAGGTAAAAATAAAGCAATGTCAGTCGATTCTTTGGAAGGGTATTTATGTGTACATGGTATGAATCTAGTACTAGTCTAAATAACGCATCCTAATAACGCATCTGTTATATACATAGGCACTGGCCGCTATAGCTTTGTCGAAATTTCCCAGCGGCGCAGCGGTATGTCGGCTACTTTGAGTGAGCGAGATAGTAGACAAAGTAGTAGCGCTAGTTCAGTGACTAGTGCCTACTGTAATGCGGTATCCTCGGCTCGTGAACTTTAGCAAAATAGCTGATCGGGAGCACTTTTTAAGTTTGATTTTCATTGCTGTTTTAAGTGATATTTATGTGTTTTTTTATCGCATTGGGATAGGCAACAATAATGATTTTATCTATACTAATATTATAAAGAGGAAAGATTTGTATTTTTGTATGTAACAAATAAACTTAAAAACTTCTGGATCGATTTCAAAAATTATTTTGCAGTTAGAAAGCTACATTATTACTGAGTAGCGTAGGCTGTATTTATTACTGGAATAAAACTTCTTACTCGGGCGGAGCCGTGAGGACACAGCTAGTACACTATAAAGTAAAAATATCTGCAAATAAAATTAATAGTAAAACAATTTTTTTTATTAACAAGCTTTTATTTAAATTCTCTATTAACAAGAAAACCTTTAAATTAAATTAAACCCATCAATTTGTTACATTATACAATCAATTTATTATGATACAAAAGTTTGTCGCGAGATTTACAATTTCATGAAATACATACATTTTTTCTTAGAATTACTTGTGTCAAGGTCAAGTTATTGTATTCTTGTTTATTTAGTATCTCACGACAAGCTTTAATATCATATAAATAAATTTATTGTATAATGTAATAAATTGATGGGTTTGATTTAATTTAAAGATTATTTTCTTGTTTTTAGAGAATTTAAATAAAAGCTTGTTTATATTTTTTTTTTTACTATTAATTTTATTTTTTAGTATTTCATGGTAAAACTTAGCACGGACTTTCACAATTGAATGCGCATACAAAATTTCATGTCTGTGCTGCTGTCCATTGAGGAGTTCCCTTGTCAGGACCCAACCCTGAGTGCAGCAACCATGTCACGGTAAAACTTAAAACCGACTATCATAATAAAATGCGTACACAAAATTTCGTGTCTGTGCTGTTAACCGTTTAATACTGGATCAATGATACACGCATACATTATGATGTCCCTTTCACCCAGTAGATAATTTTACACATTGTGAACACCAGTTCTTTTTTTCATTCATTCAATCATCAAATTCTTATCTAGGCAGTGTATCCGCCAAGTTCTGTCCACAGAGTCTAAGCTTAATTTAACTAAATACTATAGAAGTATTGACAAGAAGAAAGCTTCGTTTAACAATATATTATGAAAATATTGAAATATTTCCATAACATACATACAATTTCTATCTCCCAATTGGGAGATGTTCGATTTTTGGGTCATTCACGCTATGTCAAATCGATAAACTCCAATAACATAACTCAGCAAATATTAGGCCTGCACAATAATTGCAATTTTGAATGTCTAATAAAGCCTCCTTGAACACCTATACTAGTATACGTAGGTATATCAGCATCAGCCCATTAGTTACCCACAGCACTGTAGAGCAAGTGCTTTCTCTCAAGAGGGGTTAGGTACATGAAGCCGTTGCCGACAGCATCAGCCTTCGGACCATGAATATTATAGGCAGTTATATCTATTTAATTATATCTCCAATAACTTACTTACATAACCTCGTTTCTGCCTACCCCCATGGGAAAAAGCCGTGACATTATGAATGTACTTATGTATATATTGTGACATTTTCCCCATATTAAATATCCTAAAATCTGAATACACTTCTTAAAAAATATTTAAAATAATATTTCTACAAAAAAAACGAAAGGAGACTCTATGACGTCTATGTTCCCGAACGTGGCTGACAAGCGCGCGAGTTAGGGCGGTCGCCCACGGCGACATTTAGCAACACAAAAACGCGATACTTATATAATCGCTCACGTAATTATGATTCTGCATCGCGACTAACGCAATACAGCAGCGATACAGACGCGATACAGCATTGCCACAGTCGCGATTCGACACGCTGTAGTGACGGCCTGTGAATGCCTGTGGACGCTACAGTTGTTAGAACTCATATCAGTCGACACAACATTGGTCGCATTGTCTTTGTTGCTGCTTTTACGGAAGCAATCAGAGCGTAACCGTGGACAACATAATACAGAAGTGACGCTTAATCGACACCGTTGCGCGTTTGCATTGATAATGTCGCGCGTATGCATCGATGCAGACGTGATGCTTAATCGATACAATCGCGTGTTGCAAATGCAACCAACGGCCAAAAGTAGCGATGCAGAGGCGCGCTCACAAAACGCGCGTCTGTATTGCTCCAAAAAGTCGCCGTGAGCGACCGCCCTTAGACTGCGCGGGTTACCTTGCGCCGGTCCATCGCACTACGTAAAGATTATCGGTGTGTGCGAGGATTGCGGGGCGCGGGGGCCGATTTGAAATTATTTGTTTGTCACTGCGTCGCCTTAATACCTTAGGCATCTTCTAGCGAATGTTACATAAATATTAGATAATCATGTTGGGTTTGCGATGTTCTTCTGTCTAGTCTTTTCCCATCTATGTTGGGGTCAGCTTCCAGTCTAACCAGATGCAGCTGAATACCAGTATTTTACACGGATTTGATTTTTTCATGTGGGTTTGCGATATTACCTGAAAACTCATACAATTAGTTTAGAACTCTACTTTTCCATCTTAACTTGTATGTCATGTAGTACAACGTGAATCTCCTTTTTAATACATATAATGTTATAATTTGTTTTGGATTAAATTTAATTGCTTATATCTAAGGAAGATTTTTATTTTGGCCTTATTAATACAATCATAAAAAAGAGTTTAAAAAAATGCTATAAATAATTTTCAATACGATTAAAATGAAGGCAGACTTTACCTATGTTTTGTTTTTAAATTCATAAATTTGAACGTATTTACGAAACTATTGGCCAAAAACTCAAACGTTGCCGTTAATTTCGTGCTGTCACTGTCATTTCGCCTTTTTTTTTATTTATTTATTTATTTAAACAAGTACAACTATCATCACAGGCTTACCTAATACAATAGTGTAGTTATAATAGCATACAACAATTAATTAATTTACAATTAATCAAGAGTGATTTTACAAAATGCGGCCCGTGTGAATTCTCTCAGAGTACAGTTGAAGCAGTCAATCTGTTGTGAAAGCATATTGAGTGTAAGCAGCGCTCGCGTTAGCGGCGCGTGCTGCAGCAGGTTGGTGCGAGCGGGCGGCACCCACAGCAGCGGCGGCCGCCTCCGTCGCCCCACGTGTCCATCAGGTACACAGAACCCAATTGTGCATAGAACGCCTGGGTTATGTATTTTACCACGCATAATCTTAAATAAGTAAGTGGCGAGAGCTACTTCCCTTCTCACTTCCAGCCTATCATAGCCTACCATGCCCAGCACAAATAGAGTAGGATACAGCAGTGGATACCCTGGATACACACCATACTGCTTTAAGTACAGGAACCTCACAAATTTGTTCTGGATACGTTCTAGCATAAGTTTGTATTTGGCTTCATGTGGCGACCAGACGACAGTATTGCATTCCAGATGACTTTTTACAAGCGCTTCGTATAACGATCTCAGAGCACTGATGTTCGTAAACTGGTTTCCTAGCCGTAAGACCAACCCTAAATTGCGGTATGCTTTTTTACAAACATCAGTGGTATGTTTACGGAAATTTAAATCAGTTGTAAAGCGCACTCCCAAGTCCTTAACCTCTGAGACACGTTGCAGTCGGATTCCATCCATGCAATATTGATAATGACTTGGGTCGCGCGCACGGGTAAATGATAACACCGAACATTTAGCCACGTTGAAATACAACCTATTGCTAAGACTCCACTCTACCACCCTATTAATATCCCGCTGCAGTATGTCATGATCAGTTTTCTGTTTTATTTTAAGAACTAATTTCAAATCGTCAGCGAATAACAATGGTGTGGATTTATTGACTACGCTCGGCAGGTCGTTAACGGTTAAAATGAAGAGAAGAGGCCCTAGATTACTGCCCTGACTGACTCCTGATCTTGTGAAATAGGGCTCGGAGAGCTGCCCACTGCAGTCGACATACTGGCAACGGTCTCGTAAATAGCAGGCGAAAAATGACAAAGTGTGAAGTGTACAGCCTACACCAGCCAATTTAGCCAAAAGGACGTCGTTATCTACTGTGTACCTTAATGTGACGGTGTCAGCACGAGACTAAACGGCAACTTAATATTGAGTAGTGTTTAAGTATTTGGCCATATTATAGGTAGATAAATAAGCTTTTTTGTCCGTACTTACATTTTCACGTGAAATTGGCCAAATATTATTGTAAGCTACAGATAGAATACCTTTTGTGGGGATCCAAGCCACGGCTACTGAGCCCCCCGCAACGACATTACGGTAACCCACCGGGGGGAAGGTTCCTCGGAACCTACCTTAAGGAAAGAAATGTCAAAGTTCGTATGTAACAAAAATGAATTTTGAAGACTTTATCGAATATGCTTACGATAATCTTTAGAACTATTTATCGCGGCTTTATTTGCGCGATGCAGATAAACAAAATTATGACGTAATGACTCCACTCTACCCCGACTCATTTGAGGACCCCTCAGTCGAGGTATCTCACAGTTCACTCGAAATTGCGACTAAGAATACAATGTTGAATGTGTTTTCGAAGCCGTCCTGAGTCGAGTACAAGTCGAGTAAGTTTTGGAGGAACGTTTTAGAATATGGGTGATAGTCTGTGGTGCTCGAAAGCAGAATTAGCTCATCGACATTCAAACAAATTTTAAAATGTCTGTGCTCTATCAACTCTACCGCAATTTTGTGTGCCCCCAAACCTTTATTAGGTTCCAACCAACCTTCCTATATTTTGATGACGAAAGTAAAAAGTTTTCATCCGTAAACTCATCTTATAAAAAATTCTGTCACCGACTCTGGCGTATTTGATGGAAGCGTTCGCTTACGCTCGGTCAATGATGCGCGAACGCATCGGAAGCGTGCAGCAGCGATGCGCCCGCGCCGGCGCCGCCTCGCCTACCGCCTTGACCGCGCCACTCAACCGGCACGCCAACTGTTGACCGGTCATGGCAGACGCCACTATATAACACACGGAAACCTTTATCTCGCCGAAATCTAGATAATGTTATTTTATTTGTATGTTACCTTTTACGGTTACATTATAATTCATCGTAGTAATTGTATTTACCCGGATTGTATGCTTCTGAAAATACATTATTCAATGCTGACATAACATTATATGAAAAAATTACTTTCATTTGATATATCAATGACCTCAATTCGTTACAGAGATATACCACAAAAACAGTAATTATTCCTGAAAAGTTTGCTTTATACGATTACCAGTTTTTTGCTTGGGGGTCGATATATTAGGCCAAAAAAAAGGCCATAAGCTACTTTATCTTGTAACAACAATGAAAATGACGCATGATAAGCTTAAAATTCAGCAACCATGACGGATATTGATTGCTCACGCCAGACACGAGACGACACCAAACTTGACACTCACGGAAAATCGTCAAGTTACTACTACTTTATTCGTTCTATTGTTATCATTATTTGTTCATTCTTTATTTTTTTATTTAATTATTATTTTCGTTTATTCATGACGGATATTGAATATAATATATTGGATATTTCGTTTATTTAATTTATCATTATTTATATATACCCATAATTATTACGTCATCAATTATTAGGTTCCTACAACCTTGTTGGCAGGATCCCGTTGATAAGGGTTATATGATAAAACCCTACATTCAGTTCGAAATACTTTTTATGATTCAATGTGTCCATCTCAATATGGATCTATAAAAGATTATTATTTTTATTTGTTCCTATATATCTACCTAGCCTTTTCCCAACTACCTTGGGGTCAGCTTCCAATCTAACCAGATACGGCTGAATACCAGTATTTTACACGGAGAGACTGCCATCAGACCTCCGCACCCCAGTTACTGGGCAATGCCGATACTCTATAGTTAGACCGGTTTTCAGACTTTCGGGCTTCTGACTACCCGTAACGACTGTCATAGGTATTCGTATGACACTCGGGACCGATTGTTTAACGTGCTCTTGGAGGCACGGAGGGGTTTAGATGTGTAACGAGCGGTCACCCATCCACGGACTGACCGCGGCAAGGGCAGCTTAACCTCGCATATGATCTGCGTGGTTGGTAATTAGCCACGAGCACCCTCCTGTTAGATGTACCTACCTGTGACCTACCTTTTAAATGTGTTAAAATGTACCATAATGCTATATCATCGTGGTGCTCATTTAGGAAGCATAACAGTGCATTATCTTCATGATTTCGTGAATGTTACTATGTACATATACAAGGTTAGTCGGAAAGGGGGTACTAAGCCGCGGGCCACTTAATGTATCACTGATGACTGTTTTAAAGAAAGTATTAAAATTTAAAAATTCGATAATTATTTTTTTCATGCAAAATGATTTTTATTTTAGTTTTTTCAAAAAATCTTCGTCCCTGCTTTAGTTACGAATTCAGAAAATGGAGCTTCTAATCCGTGACCCCAAATATGACCTTAAATGTAAACAGCTGATCATAGCTGAGGATAGATAGAATTTAGCGTATTTTTTATGCAATCTTTGAACAGCTATTTCTTTGAAACGAATGACTTTTGGCGAGAAAGTTGTAGAACAAAAGTTATCCATTATTATAGGTACTCTAACACCCTTTCGACTTAGTACCCCCTTTCCGACTAACCTTGTATAGATAAATATTTAATGTGCTTATAATATTAACACGAGAACGTTGTGATATCCATTCATAGCCTAGCGGTTGAACGCTCGTCTTTCGTACAGGGAGTCCGACTTCGTTCTAAGCCCGCACCACTGACTTTTCGAATTCATGTGCGGATCATAATTTGATTGTAACTTGCGTTAGCAATGAAGGAAAACATCTTGACAAAACTTGCACACCTTAAAGCGCTCCATAAAGTTCTCAATAGTGTGTGTAATCCGCCAACCCGTATCAGGCCAGAGCGTGGTAGACTATGGTATAAACCCTTCTCATTCAGAAGAGGTCCGTACCAAGCAGTGCCACAATAATGGGCTGATTATGCTATATTAACGTTGTAAACTTGTGCGATGGTACCGCCATTTAAATATTAATTGAGGAACCATTAAACGGAGGTAGGTACACATTTTTAGAAATTATTAACACTGCTTTTAGTGGATTCTTAAAGAAAAAATAATGTTTCACGATAAAAGTTTGTATCAATGATCAAAGGTTTGTTCAGGCACCTTATATACAACATTTTCATGGCCTGACTATACAAGCAATTATTGAAAAATCAGACGTTGGGCCTGAAGGTAGTCCACAGTTGGTCTTAGGCAAAAACTTAACAATCAATCAACTCGACCTTTACAATCGCACAACTGAACAAAGGTCTTTTCCTTCTTTCTGGAAATGAACATTGTACAGGTAGGTGAAGGATGCCCGAAAAGATAGTCACGTAAGAAGACGAAAAGATGCGAACGAATTCCATACAAATCAGTAGTTTTGTTTGTTTTGTGACATATATCAATATGTGGTCTAGCTCCTAAATCATGAAATTAGATAATTACATACACATACATACATACATACATACATAAACTCACGCCTTTTTCCCATGGGGGTAGGCAGAAACTATAGAACGCCACATGCTACGACCCTTACATACCCCTTTCGCTTCATCCACATTCATACATCTTGTCATACACGCACGCCGGTTGAGAGTACTACGCACCTGACCTTTGTGAAGAACATCACCAATAACATCGATGTATGTCCTTCTAGGACGTCCTCTACCGGCGTTTCCGTTGACATCCGCCTTATAAATTCCTTTTGTTAATCGCCGTAGATAATTAATTATCTAATTTAAAAGTAACATTATTAGCTACTTACACAGTTTATGTTAACTTAAACTTACGAACGTTTAACGGCTTAATACCGTTTATGTACAACATAACAACAAAACTGAATTTTTAAGAGGTAACACACATCGGCCCGCGTAAAAATAAACTTATCTTTGAACTTGAGCGAATACTTCTAACTAGTTGGTTAAATCCAAGTACAGTAAAGCGCGTGTAGTGTCCTTCACCTTTTATTATAAGTCTGCGCGTACATAGTCTATAAGGAAGAAAAATCCGACAAATACGTTCACTGCTTTGCTTTATAAATCAAGTTGTGGTAACTAAATGGTTATTAACCATTTATTTTTAAAGCATAAACCGGCCGCCTGAGACGTTACAGGACACTTCGTGCGTAAGTGGCCCGCAAAATATTTATAAAATAATCTTTTTTTTTACATACTTGTTTAGACCTCAATTCCCTTTAAAGCAGTAATAATATTAAACCTGAATAAAGAATGTGAAGTCAAATTGGACGATATTTAATGTTTTACAAAAACTGGCTTATCATTAATTAATTCATCAAATCGTAAAGGGGAAGTACCAACAGCGTATATATACGTAGGTAATGCTTGATTCAGCAAACGGTTACTTTCAATTTGTTTTATGATTGATATTTGGTAAGTCGAAGTTGGCTGAACTATCTACAATGTAGAGTCACTTCATAGACTAGTGAGAGACACTGCCTAGTGGTGTGACCGTCGGACTGCCAAGTCATAGGTCTCGAGTTTGAACCCAAGGCGCACCTCTTACTTTTCGAATTCATGTGCGTAATATCATTAGCTTAAAAACGGTGAAGGAAAACATCGTGAGGAAACCCTGAGGCATACTTCTCGACGGCATGTGAAGTCAAACCAGAGGCCCATGGGCGGCATAAACTCTGACACCAGGTTAGTCACTAATCACACGAAAAGAAGAAGAGAATGCTCAAAGTAAAGAATTTTCTAAAATGAATAGTGTTTAAAAGCTTCTCAATTTCGGCGTGTTGATTACCGGGGAATTAAAGCAAAACAAACACCATTTCATTATCTTCAGAAGAAGTGGGTAAATGCTGAGAAAACAAGTTATTGTCGTCTTCATAATATGCAACAGTTGGGTAAACTGTCGCTCTCGACTGCAGCGTTGAGATCTTTTGAACACATTTACATTATTTACTTTGAATAGCACGACTTTTTAATGAACGATGGCTTCATTTGTTAAGCCGGGTCTGCAGCGATAATAATCTAACAAAACATGTTTCGTGAACACTCAGACCAATTAAACAGTTATGCCACGCCCCCATTTTGTTAGACAAACATGGCAGGGACTATTTCTAACAACTACAACTATTTCCGGTCGCAGCCGGATTTACACTTCTTGACGTGAAACAAGAAATGGAGAATACCAAAAAACCATGAAACAAATATTCAATCAGATAATTAAATGGCCATGTATGCTATCTAAGATAATTAATTACATATTAATCTAAAAATACATGAAGACCGTCAGTTAAAATTTTCATTCGAAATCAGAGTTAAACGCCATTTGACTATTTGCAAAATGATGCGCAATGTAACAAACCATATCGTAAATATTTATGTCGATCATATGTTTGAACCGGTACTGTTAAAATTTAACGCTTCACCCTGTCTTGTGATTCCCAGTATTATTATCGAGTGCGCGAGCGCCTCAGCGGCTGTAGAAAGCTGATCTGCGCCTATAAATCAACCTCTCGCCAACCGGCACCACCATTGTCTCGCTGATCGTCCTCTTAACTTCAAGTGTTACTTTATCTCTTTTCAACTGATTGATAACACTAATTGTTTTAGATTCAAGTTATAATTACCCGTATTCATTGTTTAAAAAATTGTCTTCTCATAATATAAAAAGTTTGTAAAATTATATGAATTAGAACACAGTGCCTGTAGTGTAAAATGGACGCGCAACAGTTTCGGGAATTTGGCAAGGCGACCATCGACTTGCTGGCCGACTATGTTGAAAACATCAGAGATAAGTGAGTACAATATTTATAATATAGCACATACCAATAATTAAGCATCTTCAAGTATATGGAATGAAGTTTCCAACTAGACAATTTCCATTGGTAAGATCAGAATAAATCTTCACTACATAACTACTGTTCTTAATCAGAAACTAATTCAGAGTTCTGTAGAACTTAATTCAGTATTAATATTTTCTAATGGCTTCTTTTTACTTGTCCTGAATGCCAATATAAAATAGTTAATCAACAGTGCTATTTATCAATTACCTAGAATTGTTTCTGTTTCAAGTTTTAATGAAACACTTCCTTGTATCAAAGAAATAAAACATTTTTGCACTATGCTACAACATAAATAACATACCTCAATAAAGTGCACTGCCGTTAAACCTAGTTGTGTCTAGAGCCACTGCGGGTTCGATTCCCGCTCTCAGCAGAATAACAGAATGCATGTATGGAGATGAGATTGTAGAGAATAATATTATTATTTGTGAAAACTAGTGTTGTGTTCGACGTAGTATTCAACTTTTTGAGATACAATATTGGAGATCATATGATACTTGTCAATGAAGAAAAACCAGATAAGAGATTAATATTTTCATACGATAGAGTTTATCTACAATAGGTGTTTTTTTTTTTGTAAATGAAGTCTTTATGTCATCTATTTCAAGAGTCATAAGATTTTGCAGATTTTGTAGTTTGTTTATTTAGCTATGATTCCTTCAGACATTAGATAGTTAATATAAATTAAACAATACCACATCTAATATTTGAGAACAACGAATTAATCATAACCCTACGATTAGTTATTACCTATATAATATTATGAGCTGCCTGATGCCTTATGTGTTTGCTTACCTATGTATTTTTTGAATATAGCTTCGTGTTTTCGTGAATATTTTTACTTCGACAATAATTCGAATATTTTGAACCTATTACAACAACATTCGATCCAACAACCGGTCGTTTAAACTTTTTTACAAAAAAATATGCACTTGTAGTAGTCTGGTTTAAGTTTATAATAAGACTCTAATATTGCAAAACAAATTATAAATGCAAATGAATGTATAATTTGCCTTTCAGTTTCATTGTGTGTTTAGTACCCACTTATTATCCCTACTAACAATTCTGTCAGCAATTTAATTTGCAAATTATTACGATGCACACTGCCGCAATACCTAGTCATCATTCTACAAGATAATGAAACATTCCACCAATTACACAATTATTCCACAGGTTATGACATAATTTTCCTTCCATTGTTTAAACAAATCTTTGAAAATAAAAACAGGTGCACGAAACAAAAACTAAACGATCTATTAGCGCGATTGCATAAATAGATTGAATATTGTTAATTATTTCAGAAAACCCCAAAGGAAAAATTAACATTTTACTCATAAAGGCGTAGTTACTAGAAACTGTCCAATTCGTTATACGAAAGCAAAGTTTAGATTTATAAATCGGACAGTTTCCGAAAATAAAAGCCGCCAAATATGTCACTAGGCACCCTCGATTATGGTATACTTTCAACCTTCTTTTCTCTCAGGGATGTGCTACCTTCGGTGGAACCTGGATACTTACTAAACACGCTTCCTGAAGATGCCCCGGAGCAGCCCGAGGATTGGCAAGACATCCTAAAAGATTTCAATCAATCAATAATCCCAGGGGTATGTACCTACGAAATAAACTTACACTTACTTCCTCCTCTAGCGTTTTTCGTCATCAATGTATTCTGCCTAGTCTTTTCCCCACTATGTTGGGGTCAGCTTCCAGTCTAACCGGATACGGCTGAATACCAGTATTATACACGGAGCGACAGCCATCAGACCTTCGCAACCCAGTTACAGGGCAATGCCGATATCCTAGGGTTAGACCGGTTGTCAGACTTTCGGGCTTCTGACTTTCCGTAACGACTGTCATAGATATTCGTATGACACCCGGGACCGACTGTTTAACGTGCTCTCCGAGGCACAATCTGATATAATAATATACAGAACGACACAACTAAGAAGTCGCATCGGCAAACTTCGTAAAACTGGTCACTTCCGAATTGAGTGCGACTGTAAAACCACAATGTTTATTATAGTACCTACTGCAGTAAAAAATGATCTTTCCGCTGACACCATAAGTGTGAGTGGAGCGAGAATGAGCGACTGTCGTCGGTTGTTAAGTCAAGTTTGCCGATGCGACTTCTTAGTTATGTCGTACTGTACTTGAATATACCTACTTAGATAAGTACCTCCTCAATCTGCCGTAGAAAGACAATAGCCTGCCCTCAGTGACGTATAATACTAAATAGTGAAATGTTTTTCTAGATTACGCACTGGCATTCTCCACGTTTCCACGCGTTTTATCCGACAGGCACATCTTACGCAAGCATCGTAGGAAACATGCTGAGCGATGGCCTGTCTGTCATTGGATTTAGCTGGGTAAGTTTACCACATTTATCATTAAAAACAGAGATTAGGTAGGTAGGTAATAGACAAATACTTACAAAATAAGAAAGAATCAGCTTTTATATTTTATGTTCAACTCGATTTCTGATTAGTACAGTCTACATCAAAAGTAAATGATCATTGTTTTAAGTTTCAAAAATATTTTATGAATAAAAACTGCTAATTATTTTAATTTGTATATTTTTTTTTAGAGTAGTTAATACCTACTTTACCGACTAATCCGCTCCAATTTAGTTTCTAAATTCCCAAATATTCATCGACTTCTGGTATTGACTTTACCTACCTACTATGAGTGTGTATAAAACTGCTGTAAGATAGTGTTATACAAGGTTAGTCAGAAAGGGGGTACTAAGCCGAAAGGGTGTTAAAGTACCCATAATAAGGGATAACTTTTGTTCTACAACTTTCCCCAAAACTCGATAGTTTAAGAGAAATAGCTTTTCAAAGATTTCGTAAAAAATATGCTAAAATCTAACTGTCCATAGCTATGATCAGCTGTTTTTACAATTTAGGTCATATTTGGGGTCACGGATTAGAAAATAAATTTTCTGAATTCATAACTAAAGCAAGTATGATTTTTTTTTTGAAAAAACTAAAATAAATATCTTTATGCATGTAAATAAAAATTATCGAATTTTGAAATTTTAACACTTGCTTTAAAATAGTCATCAGTGATACTTTAGGTGGCCCGCGGCTTAGTACTCCCTTTCCGACTAACCTTGTATATTATGCAAAATCCTTTTGACGACTACTTATTGTCACACTGTTTATTTTATAGCTATCAAGTCCCGCATGCACAGAACTAGAGGTTGTAACTATGAATTGGCTGGGCAAGCTGCTTGGAATACCGGAGGAATTCCTGCATTGTTCTAGTGGACCCGGAGGAGGTGTTATTCAGGTAAATACCCATTATCAGATCCCACTTGACAACTTAACAAAAATCCGAAACATCATTTCAAGCGTAGTACCTGATAAAACCACAATCAATAAAATCACGGAACGCAAACGAAATTGTTGATATGGAAGAAAGTTTATAATTATTATCTTAATATTACAGGGTTCAGCAAGTGAAGCGACACTGGTGGGCCTCCTGGCAGCTAAAGACAAAACCGTTCGTAAGCTAATGCGGGACGATCCAAGCCTCGATGAGGATGAAATAAAACCGAAACTGGTCGCTTATACGTCCGATCAATGTAACTCTTCAGTGGAGAAAGCTGGCTTACTGGGCGCTATGAAGATGCGATTATTAAAGGCGGATGCTGACGGCAGGCTTCGTGGTGAAACGCTCAAAAATGCCTTTGAAGATGACAGGGCTCAAGGTCTTATACCATGCTATGTGATTGCAAATGTAGGAACCACAGGCACGTGTGCTTTTGATCCGTTATATGAATTAGGACCAGTATGCAATGAAGCAGATGTGTGGCTGCATGTCGATGCCGCGTATGCTGGCGCAGCGTTCATGTGTCCTGAATACAGACACCTGATGAGAGGCATCGAATTCTCTGATTCCATCGACGTGAATGCCCACAAATGGATGCCAGTCAGTTTTGATTGTTCTGCGATGTGGGTTAAAGATGGATATGATCTTGTTAGGGCATTTGATGTTCAAAGAATTTATTTGGACGATGTCAAAACAAAAAACAAGATTCCTGATTACCGCCACTGGCAGATACCTCTTGGTCGCAGATTTAGAGCTCTTAAATTATGGACAGTTATGAGGATTTATGGCGCGGAAGGTCTGAGGAAACACGTGAGGGATCAAATTTCCCTTGCTCAATATTTTGCTAAATTGGTACGAACTGACGAAAGATTCTTAGTTGAACCAGAGCCGTCGATGGGATTAGTATGCTTTAGACTAAAGGGGGGAGACCTTATAACGAGAAAATTACTAGAGAACTTAACCGAAAAGAAAAAGGTCTTCATGGTTGCTGGTACTTACAGGGAGAGATATATCATTAGATTCGTTATATGTTCGCGTCTGACGAAGAAGGAAGACGTAGACTATAGCTGGAAACAAATAAAAGACGAAGTTGATCTCCTTTGCTCAGACAAAATTCACACTAAAGCGCAAATACCAGCCATCGATCAAATAGTTGCAAGAGAGGTCTGTGAGAAATCTAAATAACACGTTATGTAATACATTGATAAATATTACATCAAATGTATGTGAGATACTTATGTATACGAATAGGTACCTAGTTGTTTAAAATTCGTTTTACTTGCTCGGTGCACTAAACATAGAGAGAAATGTAGATGAATAAAATAGGAGATACATTGATTGTTCATATTAAATAAAGTCGTCGTTTAGGAATAAAATAAGTGAGCAGTTATTGATATTGTTATTGTTAATAAAGCACTTGTGATCAGACCATTAAATGGCATCCAGGTTCTGTTAGACTATAGTTAAATAAAAACAACTGTAAGATGACTTCATGTTTTATTTCGAACTTAAAATTATCATTGGCGTCATACCTATGTATAGCTAATACTACCTACCACTATTTACAAACAACTACAGGTATGACTAACGCATATACCGTAATTGTAGCCTTTCGGAAGACAATGCTCCTGACACACCAAGTCCTCGATGGCTTCTTCAAAAGCACACGGAATTCGACCAGGAATGTTTATATCTGAAATATACATACAAATTACATTAACAACATTATTTGATTATCCAGAAGCTTGTATAAATTGGTGCCAGTAAAGTTATCGAATAATGACAAAGTAAAAATTCATTAGCTATGCTGAAACGACCACTCGGAATTTATTCTAACTATGTACCTACAGTGACTTGTGAATTTTGATACGTAATAAATAGGTACATAGGTAGAATGTATTCTGGAAACAACCCTTTTCATCTCAGAAAACTGAGAACAATAAGTTTGACACGGGGTCAGTCACAGCTAATAATTTAGATATTCAACAAAATGTGTCTAAAAAAATTACTACCACAAAAACTAATTTCGCAACTCATGCTCGCAACCCGTGATCCACAATTTAGTTATTTTTTAACAAAAAATTGATCTTTTAGGTGTCACAAGAGTACCTATGACATGGTAACCACGAGTTAATTAGTTAAAAAGATACAATAAATAAATACCTGGAATCGTTGAGGTCTCTAATTTCGTTGTGATGTCTTCCTTTGGTGACAAAGCCTCATTACTTATCGACACAACACTGTTCTCCTCCACAAGAGAACTGTCCCTCGGTTTCGGCTTTGCAAACGCAGATTGTATCAAACAAGTCGACAATGCTATTAGCAGAAACACATTTATGGCCTTTAAATCCATTATTTCTTTGTTCGCCGATTATTGCTACAAGGAAATAAACGTCGTTATTGTTGTACAGCTAATTAACAAATAACAGTCGTGTTACGGCACAAAAATAGACGAATACAATGTAGTTAAAGGTCAACAGAAGCGGCTTTATATATTGTGCATTCAAGTTGACAGAGCAGACAAGTCAATAGGTAAGTAGGTACCTATATACTCGTACAAAACGGCCCACTCACTGCTGCAACGCATGAGTAATGCATTGATTACTTCTGTGGTAACACTGGTTCTAGGAAATGAATCATTCGACTTTATTTGTACTCATTTAAGAAACAATACTTAATTCGTCGAAGTACCTATGACATGAATAAGCCGTACGTTCATTTGTAGATAACGTTGATCTAATGATGCTTACCATACCTATTATATATTTTTTATACTTTTGAGATACAGCTACGTATATAATTTTCGTATAGGTACGTAAAACTCCGTATAAATGTATAACAATAATAGTTCTAAAGCGCAGTTAAAGTCCAAAGGTTACTACAATCGGTTCGGGTACTTATAATGCACATAGTTAGCATAAGTAATTAATTAAAGCATCTAGTTCGCTACAGCGCAGCGCTAAGCAGCGTAGAAAAAAAAACAAATTAATAAAAGCGATGAATTACCGTCATGCTAGTTTTCACTGGGGAATTAAGCAACCTTGCTTTGGCATTCTGCTATGTGCTGTAAGTAACGTTACCGCGTCGTTTATGCCTAGGTACTCTGCTGTTATTACATTCATCGCTACATGCTCATGTTAAACCACGCCAACGAATTACATACATTATTTCGATTTCATGGGTTTATCGTGTAGGTAATTTATTAAAGTATTAACTACATACTTATACCTACTTACCTAAGAAATCTTTACATACCTATAGTATAAAACAAAGTCGCTCCCGCTGTCTGTACGCTTAGATCTTTTAAACTACGCAATGGATTTAAATGCAGTTTTCAGCAATAGATAGATAGAGTGATTAAGAGGAAGGTTTATAATGCCCCACATTAGTATCTACATTGCACGACTTGCGAAGCCGGGGCGTGTCGCTAGTTACAAGATAAATAGGGTTTGCAATTTCTTCTTACGTTTAATTTTTTGGTTTCTTCGGCGTAGTCGGATATGAAACGCTAGGGCCACTTAGACCTACCAAATAACTCAGAAATATTTTGCTAATTTGTCTTAAGATGAACTACTTACGTAAGTAATTTACAGAAATATAGGAAATTGCTGATTATTTTTTGTACTTTGATGAACTTTGTGTATGGTCTACGAGTGAAGTGACTGTTCGCGTTTACTGACAATGTGCGCAGATTTCACCGCAATTGTTTTTCATATAAGTTTATTTATCGATCTTATGACTGCACGAATATTGTAAGTATACATAATTATATCCACTGAGATATAATTATGTATACTTACAATATTCGTGCTCAAAGACAAGGAAAAACAATTGCTCGGAAAAATCTTGCTTCCTTTTGCCAGAGAACAATAGCCTACTTGCATTTGTAGCCTTGCAAAATTTCCTCCAAGTCCCCAAGCGATCTTGTAAGAGTTTTTTGGTAGATAATGGTGCCGATTCTGTAGCACATTTGGACACTACTAAACTAGAATAAACGCAACTGTCACTTTCTTTTTCTATTGAAACAGAAAGAGACAAACACCCCTAGTTTCGTTTAGTCCTGTCAAGGTGCGCAACAGAATCGACACTATTGTGGATCATAAAAAGGGGTGCTATAGGGAAAATCTCACTCTGACCAAAAGGAGAACGGGCGGATGCGGTCCAAACCCCTTCGGTGAATGAGACCTATGTCTTCTTAAAGCTTATTAAAAGCGCGTGATTTTTTTATTATGGGCACAAAAAAATTCACTCCGGCGGAAAAAGTTATGGGTAATTTTGTGTAAGTGGTCTTGGAAATTGTGACCTATGTATTTCTAAAGCCTGTTTGGAGTAAATCATTCTTTACCCAGTAACTAAAAAATAATCAAAAACATATAGGTAATAAAATTGGTCATAGTAATTAAGGTATAGTAGTAGGTACCTATCTATTAAACTTCTTGGACCAGGGTCTATACAAAGGTGCCCAGTATCCTTTAATCTAATATTATGAAAGTAAGTCTGCTCAATATTTCTTACAGCAAACAGTACAGAAATAGCATAGTGAGTGCATCTCTCAACCATGACATTGCTGTCCGTCCCCAGTCTGGGTTATTAGGGTGGCAAGTTGGGTGCTTATTCTGCCATCTGTCGGTCGTCAGAGACTTGCAGAGGAGTACCTAGCTATTAAAAAAAGTGACTACAGTCCTCAACTCTTCATAAACTTCTGAAAAACAAAATATTGTCACAGTATGCAAGGTTCAATAGGTAGGTAGGTAGGTACCTTATTTGCTTGAGAAACTGCTTATATCAAGTCTTTGTGACTACAGAAATGATATTATTAATCGTATCTTAACGATTTGTTAGTTTATTAGTTTGCGAGTTACGCGATTAAAATAATTTACACCAACTTTATAGCTTTAAGTAATTAACTGACCCGCTGACCGCTTAAATGAAAACTTAACTGCACTTAAATATTATTTTTTCTTATAAATCCATCGTTGAAAGCATATAGCTGTTTCCATGCAATATACTCGTACATATTGATCCCATCGTCGAAAATAGGAGACCGAACCTAACAGGGCGCGATCTTTTTACCACAAAAGGATTAGGTACCTACTACTTTGATGGCCGGTTCAGTGATAGCAGTGATCACGCTTGCCTTCCATGCTGGTGGGTCTGAATTGGATCCCTGCCCGCACCTCAGCCTTTTCGAATTCATGTGCGGAGCGGAATTTGATTATTTATTTATTTATATACCTACTCTTTATTGTACATAGGTACACCAGGTTAACACAACACGAAAAACTATTTAAATACAAAAATGCACTTGGGTTACACTTATCGCGCAAGGCGATCTCTTCCAGACAACCCTCTCTTCCAGATTATCACTTGCGTTAGTGGTGACGTACCTACCTACACACCTGTGAGGGCTCCATAGTTTTCGATGGTGTGTAGTCCACCAACTCGCACCAGTCCAGCGTGGAAGACTTAGGCCTGAATCCTTCTCGTTCTGAGAAGAGGCCCGTACCCAGATGTGGGAAATTAATGGGCTAATTATGTATGATGTATTGCGATGCGTCACTTTGTCCTATTGTGCTTGTAATTATGATGGTATTCATTTTTTTATCCATTTGGCCATTTAGCACGTGATAGGAGGCGAACTGATCATCGTTCTTCTACTTCTGCTTAGCGTCATTAATCGCGGCAATAATCATCAATAATCGGGTATAATTCTAACCCTAAAATTGAGAATTTCTTAATTCCAATTACGCTTTTCCATTCTGGGAATCGAACTGTTGACTGAATGGCTATGGATAGCCGAACTTGCGAGTTGCCACCACTAAACCCAATAAAACAGAAGACTGAAGAGTATACCTATCAATTATCATTAACATTTATTCACTGGACTCGCAGTGTCCCCTTTCATATAGTTGGATCGGAAGACCACCACACACTTCCGATACTTTACTCCACTATTTTTTTTGTTGCTTGCATGTTTCCCTCTCGTACGGCCGATCCGAAACTATGATCAGATGTGAGATCTGATCATAGTGGTATAATCGCAAACACCACCCTATTTCTTTTTTAGCACCCTATTTATTTTTATTTTTTTCAGATTGTGTGATATGACTATTAAATCGGAAATATAGGCTCTCGGCCTTTATAGCGTAGTATCTTGGCCTCGACCTCCTCCTGTGCTCAAGGTCACGTATCTGATTCCTATATAGGTATCTAAATGCATTATCATCGGAACAAATATTTGTTCGCCCCGTAAGTTGGTTGATATCGATTCGATGTCCTACTTGTGAGCTCAATAGAATCTGGCATAAAGGTAATCGTAATTTTGGTATTTAAATTATACACAATTATATCAAATTACGGTATATTTTCGAAGGTACAGGGCGCGTCAAATAACTAGGACCAAAATAGCGTCGACTGCGTGATCTATGTGAGGTTCGGGTCATATGATTCGTTTTGATGAGTCCAATAGATTGTATTCGGTGTTCAGGATCTGATAATGGAGCTAGGAGGTGCATAGTGCAACTCTCCAATGGCTACTAGTAAACCCTATGCAGTCGACGCGATCTTGGTTCTAGTTATTTGATTGACGCGCACTGTACTTAGTAACCCTTGCATTAGTCAGTTTTCCAATAGATCGAACCTTTGATTAACACTAATAATTAAACGAGCTTAAAAAGATATAACTATATTGATGACTTAAGCAGGCAGGCGAATATTGTTAAAAAAAACGCGGAGCTACTTTTGAATTAGTTTACCAAAATCAATTTTTACATACCTAAACATTAAGGGCCCTATTTCATTAGGACACAATGGTGGCACGACCAGTCGCGCCACCATTGTGTCTAGAGCTACCAAGCGAGAAACACCGAAACAAACACTTGGATTGTCATTTTCAAAATGGACGTCGAAGAGTTAACAGTTCTTTTGCTATAAGTACGACGTAAAAGAAAGTTAAATAATAGTGTATGCGATCAAGAAAACAATCAATAAACATTGTACACGTGCGGTGCGAATGACGTCGTAGATGCAGTGTTGATTCGAATGGGAGGGAAGGACATCCCTGGTAGCGCAACTGGTGGCAGAGTGCGTGAGGTGCCAAATAGCTTGATACATATTAATAGTTGCGCCACCAGCGGGTGATTAAGTCGCCGGCAATAACTTGAACAACTTGGTTGCGCCACCAAATTGATACCAGGTGAAATACCCTGCATAAAACTGTACACATTTTGTTGGTGGCGCGACCGGTGGCGCCAGCATGGTGTTCTAATGAAATAGGGCCCTTAAACTAATAACAAAAAGTAAATCATAAAATAACATTTAATCAAATATATCGTCATAGGTTAACAGGGTCCGCTTAGCATCTTTAGGCGGCTGCGGGTTGCGAGGCGAAGGCGTGGGTGTCCAACCCGGGGCCTGCGTCGGCGGTCTGCCCCGTGCAACCGATATGCGCCACCCATCTTCTAACCCATCCAGCGAGGTTAGTGCCTGAGACGCTATCTCTGGCGTATCGAATGACAGGAATGCTCTGGAAAAAATCACCATTTTTAAGTTTGAAAGTTTCGCTTATTAGGAATGTTATAATATGAAAGATATAAATGGGACTTGCCGTCATGAAGCACTTGTTTGTATGTGGTGCAAGTGACATGACAGGCATGAAATAAGTTCCTTAACTTAATATACAAGAATTTATCTTACACCCTAATGTAATATTAATTGTTTAAAGAAAATATTAAAACTTGCAGCTAATCCAATCCAGTATAAAAGAAAATATAATCAATAGCTCACTTGTCATCATCAGGCTCTTGTGTAAATGAAAAAGGTTCATAAGTGGCCAGACGTCGTCTGATAGTTTCCTCTGAGATGCGGGCACCAGCCACAAGCAGAACTGAACTTCTGCTTACACCTGTAGCTGGGGGAGCCGGGGTCTCGGCACCAGTGGGATTAGGTGTAAGTGGGGTTTTCGCCTCTCTAGGACTAGAACAAAAAATTACAAGGTAAATAACAGAAACCGAGAATTGCAAACAGGATGTGTTAGTAATATAATAATATGGCAATAAAATAGAGTAATAATAATAAAAAGGGCTATTATATTTGTTTATCTTGACGTGAGATAACATTAATTAATATACATTTTATAGTATAATCATTAGTTATTTATAACTGTATATATATGTATATAGTCTTTAGACTTACTTTTCCCTAGCGGTAACAAATGAGTCATACAGGTATTTAACCCGAGGAGCCTGCTTTTCTTCAGGAGGTGGGGGCTCTTGAGAAGCACTGAATGGTTGATAAGATGCCACACCACCTGCAGCACTGGCGGATCCACTCAGTTTCCTTTCCCTGCCTAAAATAGTCCAATATATGTGTATCAAAATCATTATAATCTTGCATCTCTATTTATTGGTTATTTATTGCTAAACAACATGGTAACAAAAAGGTGCTGATATATGCAATGGTTTAATCATTTGTTTTGCACTAGACCATCTTGGAAATATGACCTGACGATCTATCACAATCATACCTGCTCTGGGTCGCTTAAATGTGGCATTTTGCGGCTGTGGCGGAGGACTTTTTATAGCTTGAATAGCTCCACTCTTTATCAACTTGCGAGCAATTTCTCGAGCATCGCGTGCTTCAGTCGGCCGCTTCGGTAATATTGGCTTTTCAGGCTCTTGTTTAGGAGCCTTTAGAGCTTGTAAAGCCTTCTTCTTCTTTTTTAACTTCTGATATTTTGCCTGTAACATTAGCTCCTCTTCCGTTAAATTGGAAGGAAAATGTAAGTAAACCATGTTTTAAATACTGTTCAGTTTATCAATTAAAAATTAAATTAAATGACCATTCAAATCAAATAATTATGTTTTTCAACGACAACAACAACAACCCTTTAAAAAAAGTAATTTTTCTTTTCTTTGGTCATTGATCTTTTGACATTAAATTAAATATTATGTCAAACCTATGTTGCCATATATACAGATTTCTCCGTATTTATCCAGATTTTCGATGTGGGATACAGATTATCACTGGATACAGATTTTTATACAGAATTGTCTCATTCTATTGAATAATAACAAAATAAATGACACAGTAAAATGCGTAGACAGAGTAAACTACTGTCTACGGTTAAATGCCACGATGTCTGTTTCTATTCTTAATGATATTTTTTTTTACAAACCACGTTCATTTTATAGTGTGGCATTACAAGTTTCACTTATTTCTCAAGCGGGGAAACCCCTAACCAACGATTTTTCGTATTCTCCAAGATACTGCACTATCGTGATGCATTTGTCGTAAATAATTAATATCGTACAAATTTTTAATGGTAATGGATATTGATAATAAGTACTTAAATAATAAACAATTTTATTAAGTTGTATCTATATTTTATTTAATGTACGATAATCAACCTATTCCCTTGTTTTCAAAAGAAGTAGAACAAAGTAACTTGACTTCATAAGGTAAAGTAGGTATATTATTCTGTTTTGGTTCTCTTGACCATACAGATTTTATACAGATTTCAAGTTAAAATAGCATACAGATTTTAACAGTTTCTAGTACAGATAAAAGGTTCAATGCATCTGGCAGCATTGTGTCAAACCCTTGCATTCAAACCGAACTGTCATCACCCGATTAAAGACTAAAGCGCTAAATCTACTTGCGCAACATACCTAATTATTGTACGCAAATGCTTGCTTAGTTCATTAAACTTGCAGAAGTCGACTTACTGCGGGTGTGTCCACAGTTTGAAAGTCAAGGTTGGAACCCACCACAGAGTTCGGGTGCAAAACGGATGCGAGTGGCGGCGGCGGCACGGGCCAGGCAACTGTTGTAATATATAAAAGTATAAAACTGTTCAATCTGGAACTATATGCAAGGTGTCACACAGACGCAACAACTAGTGGATTTGGCGCTTTGTTGTGTCACAGTTGTGTCGAAATCTACTGTACATACCAAGTTGGCAATGCTGGGGTCGCGAGATATTATGAAATTAAGGCAGTACACGTGTTTTTATTTTATCTGTTGCTCACATAGATAATCTAGTTTGGTTTTGACATTTTGCATCTGACCATGAATTTATGACATTAGTTTTTTAAAAAACACTGAGTGATGACAGTAAAATTATAAAATCGATCAAAAAAATTGCAAAATGCTTCGTATATCAAAAAACATTATACCTGCGCTTTCGAAAACGTTATTGAAAAGACCTAATCAAAGCCAAGGACCCAGACTATTGATATTCTTACAAGGACAACGATTTCTTTCAGATACAGGTAAGTAAACAAAGTAGTTTTCGGATGTATCTAATTTAGTTTTTTTTATCCACCTACATTTTTATAATTCTTAATTAATTACCTATACTACTGAAAACCGCAAAATCTTATTATTTTAAATGGTCTAGTATTGTATTTACATGTAAGTACATCTGAATACAATAAAACTATTCCCTTCATAATATTGGCGTGTCGTACATTAAATGCAAAATTGCATCACCGTCCAATAAAAGACAACTTTATCATCATATACATAGTATCTATTTTTCATTTGATTCATTTTAAACTTGTTAATATTCTGCAAGGATTTTATACTATTGTACTAACCTCAAATGGTTATTTCAGTTGCTTCTGGAAAATTCGCAGTAAAACATGAAGATCTTGGGCGACCATTATATTTCGATGCTCAAGCCACAACACCAGTTGTGAGTACTCCTTTCATAATACAATAAAAAAAAATTAACCATTTCTAACAATTTTTGTAATATTTTAAGGATCCAAGAGTCCTTGATGCCATGTTACCATATCTTGTAAGTTACCATGGTAATCCACACTCGCGGACCCATGCCTATGGATGGGAGAGTGAAGCAGCAGTTGAGAAGGCTAGAGAACAAATTGCAGACTTGATTGGAGCAGACCCAAAAGAAATAATTTTCACATCAGGAGCAACAGAGTCAAATAACATATCTGTAAAGGGTGTGGCACGGTTTTATGCACCAAGGAAGAAGCATGTTGTTACTACTCAAATTGTAAGTGACTTTCATTCAATATTAGATTAACAGAAAACTATAATGCAGTGTGAAAAAAATTGTCATCTATAAAAAACGTCTATGCTTCTCCCAGGAACACAAATGTGTATTGGACTCATGTCGAGCACTGGAAGGAGAAGGCTTCAAGATTACATACTTGCCTGTAAAAGAGAATGGAATCATAGATATGAGAGATTTGGAAAAAGCACTCACACCAGAGACTAGCTTGGTATCAATCATGACTGTCAACAATGAAATAGGTAATATTTAAACTTTTGATGTACAACATAATATATGGATAAAGTTATATAATCTGCACAAACTATACATGGCAAAATCATAATTTTCTTCTGAAATTAGAATTGTTCTTGGCATGAGCTCAAAAAAATGAATATAGATAGTGTGAAACTTGAGAAATAAACATGTATGTGAATATGTACATTTCAATTTAAAACAGAACTACTTGATCACCAATTATTGTTAGTTGAATAAATTAAAGACCAAATTTTTTAATGCCAATCAATGATGTAATTTTTGCTTTTTTATTTCTGATATGTATAAGTAACTCCTTTGTAAATCAAAAGAATACTATTATAAATAATCATTTCTAATGGACCATTCAAAACCAAATAAATTTCAGGTGTCATGCAACCTATTGCTGAAATAGGTGCTTTGTGCAAGAGCAAGAAGGTATACTTCCACACTGATGCAGCCCAAGCAGTCGGCAAAATACCTTTAGATGTCAATCAAATGAATATTGACTTGATGTCAATTTCTGGGCACAAGTTATATGGCCCAAAGGGGGTTGGTGCACTGTACATAAGGCGCAGGCCTAGAGTAAGAGTGGAACCTATCCAAAGTGGAGGTGGCCAGGAGAGGGGCATGCGCAGTGGAACAGTTCCAACAGCTCTAGTTGTAGGATTAGGTAATACTTATTGACTATTTATTACATGCTATTAAACGATACATTTGGGTAAATTACTGATTAATATTAATTTATTGTTTATATCTAGGTGCAGCATGTGAAATAGCAAAACGGGAAATGGCATATGATCACGCATGGATGGAAACATTGTCACAGAGATTTTTAGACAAAATATATTCAAAATTAACACATGTCATCAGAAATGGAGATCCAAAACAAACTTATGCCGGCTGTATTAATCTGTCTTTTGCATATGTAGAAGGTATTATAGATAAGATTCTTTACATTTATTTTATATTGTTATGATAATGATATTGTTATAAATATTACTTCTGTTATCAAGTGTTTGTAAAAAAAACAAGCTTGTTGTTCATTAAAAAATGTGGCTATTGGAGAAATATTTAACTGAATTACATTTGTTTATTAGAAACTATATGACATATTTGAATGATATATTAAATATTAATTTCAGGTGAATCTTTACTAATGGCGTTAAAAGACATTGCGTTATCAAGTGGCTCTGCATGTACTTCAGCATCTTTAGAACCATCTTACGTATTGAGAGCTATTGGATCAGATGAAGATTTGGCACACAGTTCTATCAGGTAAATATACAGTAAATACGAATATTGTCTTGTTCCTCATCTCGACAAGGAACTAGCCTTTCACTGGGGTAGGCATAGCAGAATGCAGCACGATGTCATTTGTATACCATGTGTTGTGGTTCCCTTAGTTCTCTTAATTTTGTCAGTACTGGCAATAGTAGCTTTATGGATATTGTATTACCATATTGTGTACATACAAGGTTAGTTGGTAAGGGGGTACTAAGCCGAAAGGGTGATAAAGTACCCATAATAATGGATAAGTTTTGTTCTACAACTTTCCCCAAAAGTCAATAGAAATAGGAAGAATTTGTTCAAGAGAAATAGCTGTTGAAAGATTTCATAAAAATTACGCTAAATTCTATCTATCTTCAGCTATGATCAGACGTGTTTACATTTTACGTCATATTTGTCATTTGTGGGGTCACGGATTAGAAACTCCATTTTCTGAATTCATGACTAAAGAAGGGATGAAGAATTTTTGAAAAAACTAAAATAAAAATAATGATTCATGGAAAAAAAAATTAATCGAATTTGTAAATTTTACAACTTTCTTTAAAATAAACTTCAGTGATACGTTAAGTGGCCCGCGGCTTAGTACCCCCTTTCCGACTAACCTTGTATATGTATGGCAAGATGTATGAATGTGGATGAAGCGAAAGGAGTATGTAAGGGTCGTTGCAGGTGGCGTTCTATAGTTTCTGCCTACCCCCACGGGAAAAAGGCGTGATTTTATGTATATATATATATATATACAGGAAATAATACTGTTAAATATTTCATTACAGATTTGGATTTGGAAGATTCACAACAATTGACGAAGTAGATTTCACAGCTGAAAAAACAATCAAACATGTAGAACGCTTAAGAGAAATGAGTCCGCTTTGGGAGATGGTGCAAGAAGGTGTAGACATCAAATCCATTCAGTGGTCACAACATTAAAGTAGCCTGCTTTGTATTTGTTTAGTGAAGTTATTCCAAAATTAGATTTAGGCGATAATGTTGACATATTGATGATATAAGGAAAAGATCTGGTGATTATATAGAAATGTTGCTTAATTTATGTATGATTGACCACTGAAATGTAAATTTGTAAATGCTCGACATCGAATTGTTTCAAGAAATGTCTTCGTAAGGATTGCATAAAACAATGTGTCCCGATGTGACTACTGTACTTGTGTAATTTACAGCCGTTCGTATCAAATACCTATTTATCAACATGAAAGTGATTAATATCAGAAATAATGCTTTGCTTATTCTTTGACTTCAATAAAAAGTAATAAAACTAAGTTATAAAATCCTAAGTAGATACCTACATAGTGTTATCATTTATTTTTTAAATATTAAATTGACTGAATTTATCTACGTAAGTAGTTACGCAACTGTAATACGAAATTAATGCTCGCAATTTATCTTCAGAGCTCCAAAAAATATATCATTGCATAATCCACTGCAATGCATAATGATTCGTTTATTCATCTATTTACATATTTGATACATTTTTAAATATTTCTATAAAAAATATAAAAAAAAACATTTAAAAATATAAAAAATAGTAGCCCACCGGCATCGGGAACAGGGTCCAAGCTAACGGTGGTCAGGGCCTCAAAGAGAGGAACTTCCTAACAATACGTGCCGTGTCCAGAAGTACCGCTTTCTGTATCAGGCCCTTGACCCAGCTGCCCAACGCGAGCCTCGTCAGATGTTGGTCGAGGCTCTTGGCTATTAAGCCATTGGCCGTCACGACTATCGGCACAATGACTGCTGAGTCAACTTCCCACATGTCGACAACCTCGTGTGCCAAGTCTTGATACTTAATTTCTTTATCTTTCTCGGCTTTCACAAGGTTCTCGTCATGTGGGACAGTGATATCAACAATCATTGTGAGACGCTCTGATCGATCTATCACCACTATGTCAGGCTTATTGGCAACAATAGTCCTGTCGGTGATGATAGATCGGTCCCAGTACAATGTGATATGACCATTCTCGAGAACTGGGTCGGGCACATACTTGTAGTATGGTACTTCTGCGTCCACAAGGTTGTATTTCAGAGCAAGTTGCTGGTGGATAATCCTAGCCACTAGGTTGTGTCTGTGCAAATACTCGCCGTTAGCAAGACGAGAACAACCAGAAATAATATGTCGAATGGATTCACCGGGACAGTGGCATGCCCGACAGATGTCAACCGTGCCGTCCTTCACAATATATTTCCGGTAGTTGTTCGTCATCATAACTTCGTCCATAATTGCACAGACAAAACCTTCGGTTTCCCCAAAGAGATCACCGAAACGTAGCCAGGCTACGGACGCTAGGAAATCTACATCGGTCCCATAAAGGGCCCGGTAAAAGCGTCCGTGAAGCTCCTTGCTCTGCCATACCTCCCTGCGGCCATTAGTATCCAGTACTACAGGCTTGCGCCAGTTCTCTTTAGCCAAGGAGAGCGGGGTGAATCCTTTGTCCACTGCGACTACATCACGATGCATCCCCACGTCGGCTTGGAGGAAGTACTCCCTGAGGCTGCACACCTCGCGGTTGTGGAGGGTCTTAGCATTTAAAAAGCCTCGACCCCCACACTTCCTCGGAATGTACAGCCTCATCACCGATGAACGTGGGTGATGCATTCGGTATGCAGTCAGCAGCGTACGGACCCTCCTATCCAGGGCATCAAGTTCGGTCTGAGTCCACTTGAGTATGCCGAAGGAGTACATCAAGACCGGCATGACCCAACCGTTAAAGGCGCGCACCTTATTTCCGCCTGATAAAAGACTTTTAAGTACTTTTTTCAGGCGGCCATAGAAGCGCTCCCGTAACGATTGCTTCATGTCGGTCTCATTGATGCCTAACGCCTCCGACATGCCCAAGTATTTGTAGGTTTCGGTTGAGGAGAGGGGTCTGAGGTGTATGGAATCCGAGAGTTGTGTTCCCACGGATTCCATAATCCCTCCTCGCTTTACATGCATGACTGCACATTTGTCCACACCAAATTCCATCCTGATGGAATTACTGAAAGTTTCAGTTACTTTCAGTAACTTCATCAGTTGCAAATTGTTGGGGGCAAAGAGTTTCAAATCGTCCATGTAAAGGAGGTGGGATATTACCTGACCACCTCTTCTCAACCGGTAGCCTAACCCTGAACCCTCCAACAATGTGCTCAGAGGGTTCAATGCTAGACAAAACCACAGCGGGCTCAGACTATCGCCCTGGAATATACCTCGCTCAATCCTTATTGGTTCTCCTCTCCCTTGAATTTGCCGACATCCTGGATAGTGAAGGACTGTCCTCCATTGCCCCATACATGACGTCAGGAAGGCGCATAGAGTTGTATTCACTTTATACAACTCTAGCACCCTCATGAGCCATGTATGTGGCACCGAGTCGTAGGCCTTCTTATAATCTATCCAACATGTCGACAGATCCTTTCGAGATCGGCGAACTTGTTGGCTAATGGCCATATCTATGAGGAGTAGCTCCTTAGTACCGCGGGACCCATTCTTACATCCATTTTGAGAGACTGACATAATAGAATTATTTATAATATGAGAATTAATTTTGGCTCTCAAAATGGACGTAAGAAGTTTATAGACCGTCGGCAAACATGTAATTGGTCTATAATTCTTGGGTTCCGCAGTACTACCTGATTTATGGAGCAGGTGGGTAACTCCTGTTGTAAGGAACTCTGGAAGCGACCCAGATTCCAAAGACGACTGGAATTGTGAGGCCAAACGAGCATGTGAACTGCGCAACCATTTTAGCCAGAAGTTGTGCAGTCAGTCTGGGCCAGGGGATTTCCAATTCGCCATTGGACGGACTGCACTGGTTACGTCTTGGGGGACAATAGTAATGTCCCCCATTTCCTCAATCGGTTCACACGCTCGCTGGACCTCCTGCATCCAGTCACCTTCAGCGTGAGTGACAGGCATCGACCAGATATTGCGCCAGAATGTATTCATGACATCGCATAATGATTATTATTACACATTTTAGTTTAGTAAGACTTAATTTACAAGATTAAAAGATTTCTATCATATAACTATGTTGTAAAGGAATGACTATAAATTATGGTAGCTAGTAATAACATTCAAATACAATAATTACATAATTATATTACAGCTTCAATAAAAGAGAATTATAATCATTTGGCTTCAATAAAAATATAGTATGTGTATTTAACAATTTATTTTTGTATCCAGGTTCATATTGAATATTACGTAAAAGCTAAACGGAACATTGGTAGCATAGTTATAAATCAATGTTTAATACAACTCTCTGTAGTACATTGTAATAGAGCATGATTATTTTTTCTGTTAATGCTAATAAAGTACAATAAAAAAAAAACTTTGTCTGACTGAAGATTGTTTTGTAATAATCCGAAATTGAAATGGGAGTGTAAGTAAATAAATAAGACACATGTAGCAGTAGGTAACACAAATAAAATTTACTGCAATATTGTTACGACACAAAAGTATATTAAACCTGATCATTAAAATAAAGTTCAAAGGTACCTAATGAAAATACTAAACATACACAAACAACTGCCTTTTAATTAATGAGTGTGGCCAATCAATACACACACTGTTAAACATAATATATACATTCATCTCCTGAGTATATAATCCTTGGCTCGGAATCATCAACCTAATGGTTAACACTACTTAATACTGTTAGGCCATTTTATTTCAATACATGTACAATACTGTAGATGCAAAAATGTTATACATACAATAATACTTTCATTTACTAAAAGTCTACAATAATTTTGTAAAACAAAGTTGTCATTGCGTCTTCTGTGTAAAATACATAATTATGTTACAGAAGAGAGTTAGATCAATATTTTGTTACTTTTTGGAGATTCTTAAATACATAAACTTAGTGACTTAGCAAGAATAGGCATATTATTAAATGAAGTAACTTATACTAGTGCTTTTCTTTCACTTTTGAAGTAATCTATACTTTAAAGCATATGTTCTATTATGCATAATTGCATAGTTTTACAAGGCTTAATAAATGTACAAATATGTTAATTAAAGCAAAAATAATATTGAATCAACAACTACATGATGGCTCCTCTACTGGTTCAGGATTTGATATCTTGAAACTATCATGATCTAAGGTTTGCAGTTCGATTCTTGATCTATTTGACTCCACCAGTTGCATTGCAATATCAGTAAACATTTCCTCAACACCTCTACCAGTTTTACATGAAGTTTTATATGTGGTGCTGATAAGATTGTGACACTGTTCACTGAAACAAATAAAAAATAATTAAATATTTCATTTCAGTGATCTCTTTGGGAAAACATGATGAGAACCTTGTGAAAGCCGAGAAGGATAAAGAAATTGAGTATCAAGACTTGGCAAATGAGGTTGTTGACATGTGGGAGGTTGACTTGGCAGTATTGTGCTGATAGTCATTATGGCCAATGGCTTAATACCCAAAAGCCTCAACCAACATCTGATGAGGCTCTCATTGGGCGGCTGGGTCTGATACAGAAAGCAGTACTTCTGGACAGTGGACACAGTGCATATTGTTAGAAGGTTCTTCTCTCTGAGGCCCTGACCACTGGCATCTTGGACCCTGTTCACGATGCTGGTGGGCTACTCTTTTATATTATTTTTTTATAGAAGTATTCAAAAATGTAAATATGTATGTATTAAAATTAATAAAGGGATCAAATATTATCATAACACAGTATAAAAGCCTGATAGAATTAAATTAGGCAAAAAAGTTACCAAAAAGTTTCAATATCAGCATCAGTAACTTGAGGTGAAGAGCCTTCCAAATCAGATTTATTTCCACATAGGAATATTTTAGCATTCTCAGCGTATGTAACAATATCTAACAAATGTTGGCTCAAAACATGAAATGAGGAGGCATTATCTAGTGAGAACACTAGAATTGCTGCTTCAGCAAACTTGTAATAACTTGAGGTAACTGAAGCAATCCGTTCCATGCCTCCTGTGTCCCATAGTTGTAACTGAAATCAAAAGATGATTATTAAGCTCGCATGACAGTAAATTCCAATGAATTAAATAAAAACGACACAAATCCTGTTTTGTATGTTAGGTAAAAATTTACATAATTACCTTGACGGTTTTATCTGTAAGTTGATATGGCTTTTCAAAGTGATCTAATCCTAAAGTTGACCTTCTATCTGAATTAGGAACAAACGTATTGTTAATAAATCGACGGAAAAGAGAACTTTTTCCAACACCGTATTCACCACACAATATCACTTTCAACACTGGGGTCTTAACCATAGCCATTGTTTTGGATTGCAAGAATAATGCTACACGGTCGGAGGTTAATTAACTACGAAATCTTATCAGATATACCGATAAATTAAATAAATAGATAATTCATTTTATATACGCAACTGCACACACCCACTCCCGTTGACATAACATTAATAGTGATGGCAAAATGTCGATTGATCGATTCGACTGAATTCGATTAGCAATGCGCGATGGCGTAGTGTTAAAGTCGTCGATCAGTTCGACTGTTCAAACATCTCGGTGATTCTAGATCAGTGATACCCAAAGTGGTCTATATCGACCCCCAGGGATCGACAACGACCTACAAGGGGTCCATTTGAGTGAAAAATATAATTGGAGGTCCGTGAGATGTAAATGGCAGTCCACGATAATGGATCTCATCTATGCACGTTGTGACTTTAATTTAAACTAACTTTAAATTTGAATAACCAATATACACAGATGATTTGTTGCTTAGTTTTTAACTGAAAACGTAAGAAACAGACCAACGACGATAGTACTATTGTAGATATTTTTACTTCGTAGGTTTAATAAATGTATAAAACTTAACGTGTGTTTTTTTATTGTTTTTTTGTTCTACACCTCACTACAGTTACAAATCAGTTTAAAACACATTTGAAGTCAATGAATTTGAAAAATGCAATATTAGCTAAGCAGGGGGTCTACCCAAAACTGAAAAACATGGCAAGTAGTTTATGAGACAAAAAAGTTTGGGGATCTCTGTTCTAAACAGTTTTCTTTCAGACTCACAAACTATATAGGGATATACTATTTCAGACTCTAGTATTATGCAATCGCGAATAGCGCTCAATCGTCGATTCGTTAGCACTAGTGCGCGTCCAACGCATCGGAACTCGCGGACAATCAATAGTCATCGGTCGTCGATGGCAATCGAGAATCATCAACAACTACGCCTCATAGTGCAGTTAGCGAGAGCTATCAAAAAATAATTACCGAAGAGAATCGACGAGTTACGGAGGTCTGCCATCGCGAGCGTAGCCACGCATGAAACGCTCTCACACCCGTACCGCCGCATTAAGTGTTTCACATTAAAAAAACTTGATTATTTTGTCGGAGAGCGAGTCAATTGTTGACTCGTCTAAAAATTTTGACGAGTGCGATTGTTTTGATTGTTGAAACATCTCGGAATCATCCTTTCGATGTCTTGCGTCCTTGTGATCGTGATTTATCAAAATAAGGACAATATATTATGTTTCCAGAAATGAAACAACTGCTTTTACTATTGACCTACACAGATTTACAATATACACAGAATGTTTGTAACAAAATTAGTGAATTAAACGACGCTATAAATGACAATTTCAGCAGATTCAAGCCAGTGTGATAGACTGCTATTTAATAAACCTGTTGCTATTTAATAATCGATGAAGAAGAATTATTTGCAACACTATTTCACAAGTTTTTTTTCTACTAGTTTTCACATTGCCTTAAAATGGAGTTACATTACTACACAGAGTACACTATATATAGGGGTATAGAGTATTCAGCTGACCTCTACGTCATGCGCCATCTGGTGACTAACGACAGAACTAATTGAAATACACATCTATAGCTACGCATATATCATAGCCTACCCAGGTTATAGCTAGTTAGAGGTAGGTACTTTTTAGTTCCTTTTTGTTTCTTCACTTTTATTATTTCGTTAGAATGAAACACGAAATCGAATATTACAAAGCTTTATTGAGTTTATAAAAATAATACTTAACATACTTTGAATAACCTAAACCAAAATAAATGTGGTTTATTACAGAAACACTACACACACAAATACACACACTGTTTATTACACTGTTCAATATTCCGAAACGCATTCTATGGGTTTGAAAAAATACCAAGAATGACAAATTCAAATTTATTAACAATAACGTTCGACGATGACGTTCCTTTACAAAAACAGTTTCTAGGGTGCCAATATTACACTTGAATTGTAATTTGCAAATAATCCAATAAGTTTACGGTAAATCTTCAATTGAGAAAATAATATTAATTAGAGCTCAACTTTTTCTTTCCAATGAGTAAAAACAAAAATAATTTCAATAAACAATGTCACTTTTCTTTAGCGTTACTTTAAAATGCGTGAAATGAAACTGATCATTATTTTGTATTGCGCAATGTTGCTGTAAAAATATATTACATGATTTTGTATTCATTTTATTTAATTTCGTATAAGATTATATAGTTAAAATTATGTACAGCTTCAGAAAATAATAAATGAGATTTATTAAATTTCATTATGAATGAGAAGGGTACAGGTACGCCATCTGTTGAGCAACGACGGAACCTAACCCCGAGTCTATAAGTCCATACAAAATAAAAATGTACTAGGTGAAAAGCCCCTGCATTACTATTTATTACATAACATCACGCCTTGTGTTCTCTGAAAGGTTCAGCAGAGGTGATTTTTAGTACACCCTCGTTTCATCAGTTATGTTTAAGTCCCGTATAATAGAGGGCGAGGCTGGTGCCATTAACCGGGCACAAATCCAGACTCCGGGCTGCTACTGAGAAATTCGTAATGGAAAAACCCAATAACACTTTGCCCGACCTAGGGATCGAACCCAGGACCTCATGCTCAGCAGTCGTGCTTGCGACCGCCAGACCAACAATGCAGTCAAGTATTTATTACATACTATTATATTTTATCAGATAAATGTATAATGAAAGCTATTTTTATTCGCTTTTGATAATTAACATAGGGAATGATTAGATGTAATTTCATACAAACCAATACAAAAGAAAAACATAAATTATGTAATATCACTCCATGTAACACGACAATAAGTATGTAAAGCATTTTTTTTATCAATTTTTTGTAAAATGCGTAGTTCTTACTTAAAAGAAAAATCTGACTGTTGGGGTCCGGTTGGCTGCCTAAGCAACATTAGCCGTTTCTCCCTCGTTTCGCCATTGTAAATGTATTTTCAATTCCATTTCTATTTTTATTGTTTAAAATTGTACCTAAACCTATGTAAATAATAACATGGCAACATTCACACCTCAGTACGTCACGTACGTCATTCATAAAAAGTGATCTAGATGCATTCTTGTATTCTTGTGTTTGTTGTTGTTAAATTATAAATTACTTAAAGCGAAAACGATAATATTATGTATTTTCTTGATGTTTATGAAGCCTGCATAGTATAAAATAAGAAGTATCCTGTCTCTTGTCCAATATGGATCTTCAAACTTCGCATTTGGCCGCAGCGTTGATGTCCGGTCCAACGTTACCGATGTATCATAACACGTCGGCTGAGGCAACGGCAACAGTAACTGCACCACCTAATATTCCAAATGAAGAAGTTAAAACTGAGAAACCTAGTGAACCACCTAAAGATCCCCCAGAAGAAGAAAAAGAGGAAGTAGCAAGTGGAGAAGATTTCTCTGACGAGGTATGAATATACATAATAGTTTACTTTGTTTACAATCAATACTTACTTATTACTTAATTAAATACCTTTGTACTCTACATACCTATGTTATTCCGATCTTGTTATAGTATTTTCGTGTGCACATAAAGTGAATAAATGAAATAAATACAAATATAATTAAGTATACATTGCATATTATAGTTACTTAAGGTTCTTCCAAAATGCAAATAAAATGATACTGTTATACTGTAGATAGAAAATATACATGGTATAAGTAACTACAATAGTTATTCAGTTGTTTTGTCTTTTCCCTATCAGAGTTTTGTATTGGTTTTATTTAATTACAAAACAATTACAACAACAAGCAGAATTACAAAGCCTTAGCCCTAACCTTTTGAAAAAGTGCTGTAGAAAATAGCTGCACCTCAAAAATAACTTTGCATTGAATATTGTATTGTAAAGTCCAACAATGATTCATTGTAATTAAATAATTGTATTCTTTACAAAGTGCTTTCTTTACTAGACCTGCATGTATGCTTTCTTTTTAAGGAGATGGAAACACAATCTGGTAGTAAGTCAATGCCAGGCAGAGGAGTTACTTTACAGATGCTTTTAGAAGAAAAAATGCTTGAGCCAGGGAATGCAGCAATGACAATAGAGTATCTGGTTAGTATTATTAATATGGCTTATATTAAAAAGGGTCACCATTGTGTTTCCTGCTGTCTGTCTGAGAATCACACCTTGGAAAAAAAACTTCAATACAGAGCTTAAAATACAGTAAGGTGATTTTTTGAATCTTTTTGATTGCACATAGACCAGTACTGTGGTTCAGTATTGTATTGTATTAAAATATTCCACTCACTGCACTTTAGGCTCTTTGCAGTAGAAAAATGATTAGGATGAAATGAAGTAAATACAGCTGAGTTCAAGTATTTGATTTGTTTGTTAGTTGATATGTTGCTGTGCACTTACCGGGCTTCATGTTGAACCTTACTATATTTACTTATGTAACACATGAACACAATAAAGAACTTGAACTTCTTTCAAAGACCAAGTCACTCTAACACCAATAGCAGGGAGCAGCTCCTTATCTGACAAGACCCCTTTTGTTCTTTCATATTACATTTTGTTAATTTCAGGGCCAAAAATTTGTTGGAGATTTGCAAGTAGATGGGAAGATAAAGTCTCATGAGACTGAAACAATATTTTGTTCCCCATCAGCATGGGCAATACATTGCAAGCGCATTATCAACCCAGACAAGAGGTCTGGTTGTGGCTGGGCTTCAGTAAAATATAAAGGGAAGAAATTAGATACAATTAAAGCTACATATCTTCGTAAGAAGCAGTTGCAGAGAGAAAATATGCATTCTGATGGTAGGTTTTAATTTTCATTAGATATTTTAGAGAAAATTAATAGTGTGTTTTGTTTAACTCGGATAGATTGACAAAATCCTAAAACAAAGGAGCTACAGAAAAATTTCCTTTGGAGGCATTTTTGATGAAAATAATATTGGAATATACAACTTTTTGGTCAAGACTGAACTTTCCATAAAAAATTAATAAAGCTGGCAATTTTTTTTATTACACTATTCGACTTATTTTTTATTACACTATTCAACTTATTTTTTAAAAAAGATTGAATTTGTAGTAATAAAGAAAAAAAGTTGACCATGATAACTTTTTTATACAATTTGTTCTTGTTATTTCAACAATGCACTGATACAAGATCATTTATTTGTCCAAAGCATGAGTATACACACAGAGCATGCAAGATGTTAAATACTGAATTAGGATAACTCAATTGATTGTGTTTATTTAAATTACAGAGGAGATAGAAATGGAAGTTGAAAATCCACCAGAACCACCACCACAACGGATTGTTATGAAGCACAACACTGTGCCCAACAGAATGATGCAACAGTTAGTATTTAACCTTTTGTAGTTGTCATTATATTGTTCTAGATCTAGGACAAGGATTTATTATAATTTATTTTTAATTTCAGTGATGCCAATATGTTGATAGAAGCAGTATCATTTTCATCAGCTGGTAAAGTTCAGCCATTCCTAGTGTCAGTCAGTTCCAATGCTAGTCTGGTATTAGACATACACTGCCATTTGAAAAAGGAAGAGGTTTATGGATATTTAGCTGGGACTTGGGACTTGAACAGTCACAGTATGTGCAATTTGTTTTAAGTGTTACTTTATACTGTATCCATGTGTTTCACTTTCCTTTACTTTTCCATGTGTACCCTTTAGAACTTTAGACATTGGTATGTTTATAACATCCTACAAGTAGCAAAGATCACCAATCATATTCACTTGGAATCTCTTGGCTTGTACATGGAACTTAATAGTGTTGCTTATGTATTAATGGTGTTGCTTATGTATTAATGGTGTACACCAGTACAACTTTGTACAGAAAAATTGGATTTATTGTTGAATTATTTATCACTGATTTATGTACACATAAATCAGTGATAAATAATTCAACAAAGTGTTACATCACTTTAGAGTGGCTTTAGGAGTCAACCCTCGACTAGCATGTGCACATAAAATTTAGCAGGCGTGTACTTACGGGAGGATAAAGAATAACACTTGTAACCGTACACTATATACAGGGTGTTTGGTGCATCGTGTGCCAAATTGAAATGGTCGACTGGGGGGGTCTTCTGCTATCCTTTCAGACCCCTAAACACTATTCATGCCCTGTCGATTTTTTTTCATCGACTTTTTATTATTTTATTAAATAAATACCCAAATTTTACATTCAAATACAAATTTAAAAAAAAGTATAAGTCGTAGACTCTGAATTTTAATTTTGTTTAGATGTGTATTGTATGACAGTATTTTTGATATCAAAATTAGTGACATTAGCCATCTAGTTTTTTTAAAATTTACTCGCAAAGTTTCGGACTTCAATTAAAGCTGTCCATGTTACAGCTATTTACATGGCTATAAAAAAAAAAACTAAAAGCGACCGGGATGTTCGAACTGCCTCAAAAATTCTCTAGTCTATCCTCTTGCTAGTGATGTGCCACATGCCATAAAAATCTTTTTACAACTTTGTGAATTCGCTAGAATTGTGAATCGAGTCACAAAATACTAAATTCCAAATTCTAAAGAAAAAAAAGTCTTTTTGCGTAATTGTTAATTGAGACACATGTAAAATTTGTTTTCTCACTCTCGCAAAGTAAAATCTATCTTCTATCTCTTTCTTGCATAGCGTAAACTAGTTTGAACAAACGACGAACTGCCGCCGACGCCGTTAATCCGTCATAATTTTAGTCGAGACATCACTGCCTCTGCTACCTGACGTGTGTGCTTAGTTCACCGTACTCCGCGTTTTTTTCATTTTGTTACTTTGTTTTGTTGGTTTTTGTTACGTTTTAACTTTTGGTGTTATTGTTAAACTTTGTTGACTTTTTGTTGCTGCAATGGCGACGTTTTCTAACGAAGAATATGCTGACATCATGATGGCTTATGGAGCCGCCCATGGTGTCGCTCGTGCAGCGCAACGACTTTACCAGGAACGCTTTCCTGGTAGACGATTACCTGGCCGCAGTCTTCCAAGACACATACCGACGCATACGCGAGACTGGCAGTGTCACTTTTCATGAACCAAGGGGCCATATTGTGCGACATAATGTTGAAGTGGACGAGAGAATACTGGCACTTTTTGAGGAAGACCCTACAAGAAGTATTAGAAATGTGGCAGCACATCTTGATATTTCAATATGGAAAGTGTGGAAAGTTCTTCAGCAAAACGAAAAGCATCCATTCCATTACACTCCGGTGCAAGGTACGTAATTTTAAACTAACTTTAAACCCGTACACGCTTTGTTTGACGATGCCTTTGTTTAGCAGGTAATGGGTATAGTATGACGTCACTTCCAGGTAGTGAATCATTTAGCCCATACAGGCGGTCCTTAAAAATCTTATTGTGCAATTATTTACTGCTCAACAGAAATTTAAGAGTTCTTTGTTTGTAGGTCTTGAGGGTGGCGACTTTGAGAGACGAGTGGAATTCTGTCGCTTTATGTTACACACGGATGTGGAAGATCCTAATTTTTTAAAAAGAATACTGTGGACGGATGAATCCAAATTTACCAAAGAAGGAATTCTCAATCTTCACAATCTGCACCACTGGACAAACAAAACGGAAAACCCACGTGTTAAAAGACAGAAATCATTTCAAAGGAGGTTTAGTGTAAACGTTTGGGCAGGAGTGATTGGGAATCAGGTAGTTGGACCGCATTACCTGCCCGATAACCTCAATGGCGATAACTATTTGGAGTTCCTTCAAAATGACCTGCCCGAATTAGTGTCTGAGGTGCCCGTATTTAATGAAAATGTGCCCAAAGCATTCCAGCATGACGGCTGTCCCGCGCATTGGAGTTTGACTGTGAGGGAATATCTCGACGATGTGTTCCCCAATGCGTGGATTGGTCGCGATGGCCTTATTGCATGGCCGGCACGTTCCCCAGACCTAACTCCGCTAGACTTTTATGTCTGGGGACGTGCCAAAGAGCTGGTATACGCCACGGAGGTTCCGACTAGAGAGGTACTACTTCAACGCATTGAAACGGCGTTCAATAAAATTAAGGAGGAAATGCGACTTCGTACAACAACTGTGGAAATACGAAATAGATGTCGGGCCTGCATTCGCAATAGAGGCCAACAATTTGAGTAGAATATGTGAAAAATAAATAAATATCAACAATGCTTTTTTTTAAATTTCTATTAACCCCCCCCCCCACCCCAAGAGTGATACGAGACAGATTTTAACCTTATAAGAGTGAGATAATAAGTATTTCAGGTATCATTTAAGCAAGAATATTTTTTTAAATCATAATTTGGAATTGTAGTATTTTATGACTCGATTCACAATTCTAGCGAATTCACAAACTTGTAAAAAGATTTTTATGGCATGTGGCACATCACTAGCAAGAGGATAGACTAGAGAATTTTCGAGGCAGTTCGAACATCCCGGTCGCTTTTAGTTTTTTTTTATAGCCATGTAAATAGCTGTAACATGGACAGCTTTAATTGAAGTCTGAAACTTTGCGAGTAAATTAAAAAAAAACTAGATGGCTAATTTCACTAATTTTGAATTTAAAAGTACTTTAATACAATACACATCTAAATGAAATTAAAATTCAGAGTCTACGACTTATACTTTTTTAAAATTTGTATTTGAATGTAAAATTTGGGTATTTTTTTAATAAAATAATAAAAAGTCGATGAAAAAAAATCCATAATGCATGAGAAGTGTTTAGGGGTCTAAAATGATAGCAAATGACCCCCCCAGTCGACCATTTCAATTTGGCACACGATGCACCAAGCACCCTGTATATTTAATTATGAATTTACAAAGAGTACAAAGAGAACAACGGCGTGGTTCGTACAATGCGAGGAGTCCAGGTCTTCTTCAGCAGGTGTGGCACTTAACTGGGTAACTGCAGCGGCGCGATAGAGGGCCGATCTGCAGTGCGCCCGACCTTTTATAGCCCCGGACCCCCGCCAGTCAGCCACCACCCGTCACATATGTAATTCATTCAATATATTCCTTGTATATTTCAGATGTTATAATAACTCACACATTCCCATGTCTGATCAGTAAGAATGACACTAGACCACGAGTTCTAGTGGAACTAGAGATTCAGATGGAAATAGAGAAACTGGGACTAACACTTCTGGGCTGGTATCATTCTCATCCAACTAATCCTGCCATGCCTAGTCTCAGGGATTGCGACAATCAGTTGGAATATCAAATAAAAATGCGTGGGCCAAGTGAAATATCTTATATACCTTGCATTGGAGTTATATGCTGTAAGTAAAAATAAACAAACACATGTTGCAATCTTCAAATAAAAGTTTAGAGAGATATAATTTGTGATTATTTTAAAATTTCAGCTCCCTACAACCCAGAGAGCCCAGTCTTGGAATCATCATTAACTTTCTTCTGGGTGATGCCCCCACCAGAGCAGAGGCCCACGGAGTACCCCCGACCTTTGCTGCTTCAATACAACATGGTACATGACAGCCACTTATCAACGCACGCCATGGAACAAATAAGGAAAAGCATCAAGTACTACTTTTCATTCCCTGATGACACGTTCGTCGATTTTAAAGACAATTTTAAACCTGATATAACTTACTTAGATAAGTTGAAATGCACTTTAACTGCTAAATTTCCGAGAGAACAGAGTGATGGTTTGCTGTGGCATTTCATAAAGGGTGAGTTAGGTTGCTCTTCTGAACAGGACGATAAAATGGATCTTGATGCACTGTTAGCAGTTCCTCAACCAATACCCGTGTCTAAGCCAAGTCAGGTAACATCTGTACCAAATTTCCCATCTGTCAGTACATTGCAACAGATGGTCAGCCGGCCGGCGGGTGTGCCTCCTATAAATGTATCCTCAGGCATTGGATCTGGCTCACCCCATAAGTTTGAAACTCCTCAACTGAACATCCCAGTACTACCTACATCATCTAAGTCGTCATCCAAATCTGCCACACCTACTCTTCCGTCGTCTTACCCTACAGGATTAGATATGTTGACGAGCATGGCTTTAGGATTGGGTTCACCCAACATGCCTTTGCCCATGGGTGCTTCTAGCTTAGAGAGTTTAGCTGCTGCAAACAGCATGCTGACTGGTCTCACTCCAGGAATGTCTTCAAGTCTAGCAGCAAGTTTATCGGGCAGTAAACTTCCTGATCCGCCGTCATATGCTGCATCCTTGCAGAATTTGACTAGCAGTATTGGAAGCTACGACAAAACACCTAGCAGCACTGCCACGAGTACTACCGCCACGGGTACGATCCCCGCTAGCCTCGCCTCAAACCTCATGATGAGCTCTGCAGACATTGCTAATGCTTTATTCTCTGCTAGTAAATATTCCAGTGCAGGCATATTAGGTATTCCGGATCCTATGTCCAAATCAACATTAGCTGCAAATAATATGTTTTTGTCGCCATCATTAATGAAAATGCAGGAATCTCTATTGAAACCACTATCGACGAGTAGTCCAATATCTACTAAAGCTGGGTTAGATCAGAGTATTCTGATGAAATCTCCTCATGATTTACTAAAAGGTAATAAAGATTATTTACCACCAGATTTTGGTAGTATTGGAAAAGGAAAATCGGATGCTTTAGATGGTATAAAGTTAAATGAAACAAGTACTTCTACTAAAATGGAAACCGCTAAACCTGATAACATTGATGCGCAAGCGACCGACTTTAGTATGCCGACGCGAGTTGGGGGCGAGTCCTTTTTGAATCAGATGTTAGAATTGACAAAAAAGACTACTATGCCAGACTATTTATCTGATTACAATCAACCTCTAAAATTAACAAAGCCAGAAGATCTTAGTACATCTGTTCCACCTTCTACCCATCCTTACATGAGTACGTCTAGTATTGTGGATACTATAGCTCAAGTTGCAATGGGGAACTTTTCCAAGCATGATGAAGCGAAAGATTATGTGAAGGACACAGATTACAGTTCTAGTAAAGTACCTACCTTACCCAGTGGTAATGACAGCGAAAACTGATTAACTTTCTAATGTATTCCATTTTAGTATAAGTAACTCTGACTAATACATTCGGTGTAGCTAAAACTTCTAATTAAAATTAATTGCAATACGAGTAGGTATGCTGGTACTTCCAACAATCTTTCATGTGAATTATTTAAAGTAACATGATCTCTAACTAATTGATTTTTCCAATTAATTTATGTTTGAAATATTAAATTTCAGCTTTGCCTGAGATTTTTAAAGTATCTTGAAAGAAGTAAGAACTATTTTTGTTTGAGTATTTCCGTGGTAGCCAGTTAACACGAAAAGCCGTAGCCAGATACCTTTTATAATTCCAAAAGTATTTCTGATTACAATATTTTGAAGTCTGATAGTAGTTTTAGAGATGTATGATCGTATTGTTGTTGATGTATGTGTATTGTTTGTGTGCGAACCTGTCGATCCATGTATTAACTGTGCAGTCATTTATTAGTAGTAGGTATCTTATATCTTCGAATAAGATTGACTAAAAGTAGCGTTGTGATTAATCGTCGTTCTCGAATATTGTCGACTGTATTTAAGAGTATACCTAAATGCTAATTTTTATCAATAGATTTAGGTTCTTATACTTTAATATTTCATACCTATTATTAGAATATTTATTTTATATTTAATAAACCTTTGATAATGACGTGTCTGATACTGTTTTCTTTGAACCTAGTAAATGTGCAAAGATTATTTTAATCATTGTTTTTGTTATCACTTGTAAAGCCGTGCAAATTGCTCGATTGTAAACTAAAATACACGACTTGTAAGTGCATTTGTTTGTAATGTTGAGTATGGGCTCTTGACGTAGACAATACATAGGTATATGTATCGGCAGATCATCCATGCATGTACCATGTGTTACAACAATATAACAACTTCTGTTTCTCAACTATTGCTGTGTAGTAGCGCGTTTTTTGCAATGGCGTTCAAAATTATTTATTTTGTATTCAAAAACATATCGATGACTTCAGAGTAGGAGTCATTGGTAAATAATTTAAAGGATGAGATCGTATAATATGATAATAAGTTAAATCAAAACGCGATTGATCTACGATTTTCGATAAATATGTAATCAGCCGCGATATCGTAATGACGGTCGTTTGATATGAGGATTATGCCTAAACGGGCCAGTACCCATCAGTGTTTATTAACCATATCCTCATTTACTTTGACACGTTTCCGGTGATAATACAAATTTGCTGTTATTGTTTATTAGCCAGAATCAGTTGTGATATAGAAGTCGGATAATAAAATATTGTGATAGTGAATTTAATAATGTGCGTTTTTAATAATTTTGTTTGAGGTAAGTTTTCCTTTAACTTCTTTGTTTATATATAAAGGTTATAAAATCTTGTAACAGCAAGGTATAATAGCTTGATGATTGAGTAATATACCTAATAATAGTTGGAACCAAAAATTATCCTATTGCTATTATACCTTTGTGTATCTTGACTTAGACTGTGTAGTTTCATCTTTTGTTTTAGATGTAGCAAGTAGGCAATTACTAATTACTATCTTTACATTTCCATAAAGGCTAAGTTAGGCATAGTGCTGAATAGTACCAATTGTTGCAGACAACTAGGGCATGGCGACGAAACCCAAGACTCCTGGATTCACGGGGTTGGGAGACGATAGCGATGACTCTGAGTCCGAGTACACCCCGCTGTATGACGACGGCGACGATCTAAAGTAAATATCTTATGTATTGCGTAGATGAAACATTAGGGCCTTTTTTTAGGAGCGGTAGGTATAGAATGCGCCAAACTTCTTAGCATCTCTGAAAAATCAGTATATTTGGTAGGTATATAATAATAATAATAATAGTTCACGAGAATGGTCATATCACATTGTACTGGGACCGATCTATCATCACCGACAGGACTATTGTTGCCAATAAGCCTGACATAGTGGTGATAGATCGATCAGAGCGTCTCACAATGATTGTTGATATCACTGTCCCACATGACGAGAACCTTGTGAAAGCCGAGAAAGATAAAGAAATTAAGTATCAAGACTTGGCACACGAGGTTGTCGACATGTGGGAGGTTGACTCAGCAGTCATTGTGCCGATAGTCGTTACGGCCAATGGCTTAATAGCCAAGAGCCTCGACCAACACCTGATGAGGCTCTCGTTGGGCAGCTGGGTCAAGGGCCTGATACAGAAAGCGGTACTTCTAGACACGGCACGTATTGTCAGGAAGTTCCTCTCTCTGAGGTCTTGACCACCTACCGGTACAAACCGCCTACCGGTACATCGGGAACAGGGTCCAAGCTACCGCTTGGACCCTGTTCCCGATGCCGGTGGGCTACTATTTTTTATATTTTTAAATGTTTTTTATATTTTTTGTGGAAATATTTAAAAATATAATTTATATGTATATACAATGAATAAACGAAATAATAATCATTTTATTATATGCCTGCTAGCGAATTATTCTACGGAGCAATTGAGTTGGAGAAAGGGGAGTGTGCAGTGTGCCTACGGCTTAACTTTTTACTGTGTGATCAACGTACACAAACATTATACAAATCAATAATTCGTCACTAAACTCTGAGCGACCATGAAGTTTGGTTCGGAACTTATCTGCAGATTGGGCGTCGAATTTAGATAATCTTTTGGAATTATTTCCCATATCTTATATTACATCAGTTAGCATAAACTACAGTAATAACACGATATAAATTCTTTAGTCAAAGAACTGCCCAAGAGACAAAGGGATGGAATCTGTTTCGAGAGATTCCCGTCAAGAAGGAGAGTGGGTCTATGGTATCCACTGCCTGGATAGACACCAGTGTGAAGATCATCAAGGTCTTGGCGTATATCTTCATCTTCACCGTTGTGCTTGGATCCGCTGTCATATCTAAGGGAACTCTACTTTTCATCACATCACAACTGAAAAAAGACAAACAAATTAATCATTGTAATAAGGAATTAGGTAAGTTCAGTAACACTTATATTATATACGTATTATACTTATTTTACCGACCAATTAGATCAATCTTTTTTATTTTTACAAAACTAACTAACACTCTCATATTTTGTATCACCAGCTCTCGATCAACAGTTCATTACGGTCCACGCTTTAGAAGAACGAGTAACATGGTTGTGGGCAGCTTTCATAGCATTCAGTATACCGGAGTTGGGTATATTCCTGAGATCAGTCAGAATATGCTTCTTCAAAACTGCTCGAAAACCTACATTTTTATTGTTTATGATGGTAAGAAGTAAACACAAATTATGATTTATACAACATACAAACACTCCAGTTTATTCAGGGTCTCTGTAAATGACTCTTACTCTCAACTTTTCGGGTATAAATTTGAATGTAATGACGAAACGATTGGCAGATTGGCTCAGGCCAAACCCGTACCGTAGGTGGCACGCTTAGTGGTAGGAGGTAAGCCATGAGCTGAGATGACATGAACCAACACTGCTTGTAATGGACCCAGCTGTATTACACGCTTAGCGTTTTGTAAAGCAGCCTAGCGTGTCGTCAAGCGAGCGGTATGACGGTTTCCATTACATGCAGTGTGTTTGTTCACATTCAGATTTGTCATCTTAGCGATCAGCTTAACTTAACTCTTGCGTCTAAGCGTGCGGAGTGCTTGTCACCTCAGCGTTTGTCTTTCTGCGCTACAGTTGCTGGTTCGATCCACTTACGAAATAAATATGTATAGAAAAAAAACTGGATCTGAGTGTGCATGTAAGATTTGTGTTTGCAAACACAGGAATGTGGGGCACTATTTCTTTATTTTTTTTTAACAATAACTCCGTTGAATGTCTGTTCAACAGAAAAATCGAATTAGGCATTTTTACCTGACTTCAGATACGGTCTCAAACCCTCAGAAAAGTACGGATCATAAAATTTTGTTGGTGCGAAAGACCTAGACAGAAGGGTAACTCGCAGAAGTGAGTAGTATGCCGATGAGAGGAACCCTTCACTCAATCATTGTGCATTTATTGATAAACATTATAAGGTAACCCCACATTTGAGCGATAGAGTGATATTTCTATATGATTAGTAGGTACTTTTTAAATGCGATCTATAATCCCTTAATACGGTTTGCATTGATTAATTTAGTCAATTAAACTATGTAGTAATGTTTTAGCATTTTTTTAATATTGATAGATAAGATAATTCAGATTATTGATCTATTAATAAATTTATTGATGGCTCAAAAAACAAAGAATCTATCATATCTGAAAAGTAAATTAACTATGCTACACTATAATCTTTTGTGCCATGTTCTGGTTCACACCGGTCGCATACATTATTTTCCATCTTGGTCACAGCTAAGATTTCTTTCGCGACAGCATTCTGGTATGTGTAGGTACTCCATTTGAAATGTAATGTTGTACCTAACTTCTTCCCAACTATGTTGGCGTCAACTTCTACTCTAACCAGATGCGGTTGAGTACTAGTATTTTACACAGAGCGACTACCATCAGACCTCCGCAGCCCAGTTACTAGTCTTGAAATATAATAAACTAGCGGCCCGTCTCGGCTTCGCACGGGTGGACTTTTTTTTTAAACATTTTAGGATAAATAAAGATAATTATAGCCTATGTTACTCTGTGATAATGTATCTATCTAACGGCAAAAGAATTTTTGAAATCGGTCCAGTAGTTTTCAAGTTTATTCGTTACATACAAAAATACAAATCTTTCCTATTTATAATATTAGTATAGATATCTAAATTTAAAAGTATCGCAACTACCTACGGGTCGCCTAACCCAGACCGACCTGTTATCCGGCAGTGTATGGCAGACCATACTACAACATTAAGAATATGGCACAACATTTAAGTGTCTATTCAATAAGCTTTCGCCTAAATAGGGGTATGCAGTCCAATGTCAATACAAATAAATTGGTATGATAATAGCTACAACATAGAATAACTGTGAGAGAATTTAGACAGATATTTATTACTCTAATCTTTCATTTTACGTTATACAAGGTTAGTCGGAAAGGGGGAATTAAGCCGCGGGCCACTTAAGGTATTACTGATGATTTCTTTAAAGAAAGAAAAATTTCAAAATTTTATATAAGAAAACATGCATAATCATTTTTATTTTAGTTTTTTCAAAAATTCTTCATCTCTGCTTTTGTTGCGAATTCAGAAAATGGAGCTTTTAATCTAAATCTAAAAACAGCTGATCATCATAGTTAAGGATAGATAGAATTTATCGTATTTTTTATGAAATCTTTGAACAGCTATTTCTCTTAAACTAATGACTTTTGGGGAAAGTTGTAGAACAAAAGTTATCTATTATTATGGGTACTTTAACACCATTTCAGCTTAGTAGGTACCCTCTTTCTGACTAACCTTGTATAACGTTAATAAATAATTTCAGGCCTTCGTAATAGAAACACTACACACCATTGGAGTTGCAATGCTCGTACTAATAATTCTGCCAGAACTTGATGTGGTGAAAGGCGCGATGTTGATGAACGCAATGTGCTTCATGCCAGGACTTCTGAATGCCATCTCTAGAGACCGCAGTGACCCTCGATATCTACTGAAGATAATCTTAGATGTACTCGCCGTTTCCGCTCAAGCCACTGCATTTGTAGTGTGGCCCCTGCTAAAAGGCGATACCATTTTGTGGACAATTCCGGTAGCGTGCGTGTTGGTTTCACTTGGCTGGTGGGAAAATTTCGTCGGCGCGGGAACACAATGGTCAGGTAAACAATGTGTCATATTTTTATTTATATTGACATTTTAATTATACCTATATGTTCTAAGTAACTACTTATTACAGTCACGGCATTTTGCAATATAGACTTACGTGAATGAGAATTAAGATTTTACTTTTACTTACCTACTTATCGTAATCTCAGTTGACGTGGGCACTTAACCATATCAGCCAATACTTATTTGAAAACTGCTTGAAACCTGGCATTATTTATAAGTGCGGTGGTATTACCGAAACTTCATTATAGAGAATCCTTTTCTCTTAAAACTAGATAAGTGTCATACATTGCTATTTCTATTGATTACAGTTCTACAACCTTTGCAAGAACTTCGGGATGGTCTCAAAAGGACTCGTTATTACACTCAGAGAGTGGTTTCGTTATGGAAAGTATTTATATTCATGTGCTGTATCCTTATATCCTTGAACCTTCAACATGACGATCCATTCGCTTTCTTCACGTCAATACTTAGCGGTTTCGGCCACCGTTATTACACTGTTAACGAGGTAAGAGTTAATTTCTGTCTCTAATATATTGACTACCTTTTCGCTTTTCGACATTGCCCTTATCTTCACTCTTAGGCCGCGTCCCGCAGTCTTAAAGTGCTCAATCAAGCTGTTTACTTCTTTCTAATTGTTAGCCCATTACAGATTCAAGCAGTCCAGGACGCTTTCGAAGGCTTTATGGGCTACGCGGTGACAGGATCGACCTTTAATTTAGAAGCAGCATGGACGTCCCCGCTATGGGTGGTGCTCATTCAGGTCGGGGCCGCATATATCTGCTTTGGTGCTAGCAAAGCCGCCTGCAAGATCCTTATACAAAACTTCAGCTTCACTTTTGCATTAAGCCTCGTTGGACCAGTCACTATTAATCTACTAATTCTCTTCTGCGGAATGAGGAATTCGGATCCATGTGCATTCTACCGCACTATACCTGATTATTTGTTCTTCGACATTCCACCGGGTGAGCTCCATATGTATTTACAAAATTAAATTATAAGGAATATCTAAAAGGCGCCGTTAAATTTATCCGCCACAGGACAGATGACTTTTTTTAATACGCTTGATATTACTGGCTGACTTCTGGTTTACATTTTTTTAATAAAATCTTGTATCTCCGCAGTTTACTTCTTAAACGAGTTCATAGTGAAAGAGATGGCGTGGGTGTGGCTGTTATGGCTAGTCTCTCAAGCCTGGGTGACGGCGCACACGTGGCAGCCACGGTGTGAACGTCTCGCGGCCACCGACAAACTGTTCGCGAAGCCGTGGTACTGCAGTGCTATTATTGACCAGTCACTGCTATTAAATAGGACCAAGGATGAAGACCATGATATACCGATAGAGGTGATTATTAAAATTTAACGGGTTGTTTTTAGGGTTCCGTACCCGAAGGGTAAAACGGGACCCTATTACTAAGACTCCGCTGTCCGTCCGTCTGTCACCAGGGCGTATCTCATGAACCGTGATAGTTAGACAGTTGAAATTTTCACAGATGATGTATTTCTGTTGCCGCTATAACAACACATACTAAAAACAGAATAAAATAAATATTTAAGGGGGCTCCCATACAACAGACATGATTTTTTTTGTCGTTTTTATAGATAATGGTACGGAACCCTTCGTGCGCGAGTCCGACTCGCACTTGGCCGGTTTTTTATTTAACTGCTGTTTTGTGTCGTGGTTGTAAAGCACTAGAAACGACCTCCAGGCCAAGCATAGTGATTTTTAATTAGGAATCTTTTAGCTGTAGCGAGTTCGGACTTCTATCGACGAATAGCGAGGCCGTCTGCTAGACAAATGGGACCTGGTACTGTCAGGGTTCAAAGATGTTAAGGTTATAGATTTTGATAAGCTTTTATCAGAACTTACATGGCTTTTCGGCAAAAGACTGAATTTATAAGATTGTTCACGGTATCTTTAACATTTTTTTGGTTTCAGGATCTGAAAGGACCCGATGAAGACGATGGATCTATTATTAGTGGAGATAAAGTATCAAAAGATGTCAAGCCGTCTGACAGCATAACGAGGTAACCGTTTTGACTGGTTTAGGTATATCCGCTTAGTTAATTACGAATTTCAAGTTAGTAGACCGTTCGATCCGTCTTCTGATTAAGCATGAGTGGTGTCAAGTTTGAATTTTGTATCAAGTAAACAATATTGAAGCTTAATTAATTACAAGTTGAAAGTGTGTGCAAGTGTTTGATAGCATCTACGATGATTCCATCGATCTAGCGTGTGTCTAGGATCTAGACAAACAGCGGGAATAAGATAGGAAGGTATTTGACCCACAATTATTTCTTGTAATACTAATAATTATTTATAAGCATAAATTAACTTTTATGTTTTAAACTATGTATTGATAAGCTCAATAAATAAAATATAGTATTTACAAGTCAGGTAATCTAAGTGGTTTATGAGTATTTTTACCATAAACATATTATTAATACCTTATTCATAGTAAACGCAAAAATAAGATACATTTTTAACATTATCTTTATATCTCATCTGTCAGGATCTACGTGTGTGCAACGATGTGGCACGAAACAAAAGAAGAAATGGTAGAGTTTTTGAAGTCTATAATCAGGTTTGACGAAGACCAAAGCGCACGTCGCGTTGCCCAGAAGTATTTGGGTATAGTTGATCCCGACTACTATGAACTAGAGGGTAAGTAGAATTGATAGTAAGTAACCTATAATAATAATAAAACCTCAAAAATTCAAATATTTATTAATTTTGGTTTTACATGAACACGTTACATCTGTAGCGTGTAATTTTACTTTAATTCAATAAAGTAGAGTAGACATCAGTCAAAAAAATCATTGATAAATATGTGGCTACGATGTTACCTTGTTACAGTGCACATTTTCATGGATGACGCGTTTGAAGTATCGGATCATAGCTCAGAAGACTCGCAAGTGAATCGCTTCGTGAAGTGTCTGGTTGACACCATCGACGAGGCTGCCTCGGAAGTACATCTCACGAACGTCAGACTGAGACCGCCAAAGAAATTCCCGACTTCGTACGGTGGCCGGCTAGTGTGGACTCTGCCTGGAAAGAACAAAATGATATGCCATCTTAAGGATAAGTCCAAAATAAGACACAGAAAAAGGTGGTCTCAGGTAAGCCAGTGCAATTTGCTTTTAAATATTTTCGGGAAATGCTTAATTACTAAGAAATATTTAAAGAACGATAACATATCGTGATAATGAAATCATTCGGCTTTAAACATTTGTTATTTATATCCTCTACTAAGCATGAGTTTTGTATTGTTCTACTTATCGATCATCTAAGATTGGAAAATATAACGTATTCTGTTATTATGTTCTCGTGTTGTACTGTCAAAGAAGAGGAGAAGATTGTGGCTAAATACATACCGTGAAAATAGCTTTATCTAAAAGGCTGAAAGAAAATTTATTTACAAGTTATGAAAAAAAACTTGCCTTCACCGTTTAGATTCTGGAAGTCAAATGTCAGTTAAGTGTAAGACGTTTTTTTATATTTGAAATGGGTTTGGCTCTAGTCTAGGTCAGAGGAGACAGAGACAAAGTCTACGATGGAGTGAGCTTACCCAGAAGAAGCCTGTTAACTCTAACTTTGAAGAGATTCAGGTTGAATGCGTTCGGGAACACAGACGCAGGTAGTGAGTTCCACTCTTTTGCAGTGCGCATTATGAAGGATGTTTGGAAGCGCTTAGTGCGAATTGGTGGAATGGCAACTAAGACGTGCTGGGCACTTGTCGGTTTAGCAATCTTCTTCTTTCTCTGTTAAAACCTTTCATATCTCTACAAGTCATAACTTCTGTCTTTTTCGTCAAATGGTCCAAAACCCCTATAAAACTTAAAAATAATATTGGATACACTTTGCATCCGGTAGATCCACTGTGCTTATGATCAGGTTGAAGGCAAACTGGTTACGATTAAGAAGTCACTTATTACAGGTGATGTACATGTACTATTTCTTGGGACATCGTCTGATGGACCTTCCCATCTCCGTGGACCGTAAGGAGGTGATCGCGGAGAACACTTACTTGCTGGCTCTGGACGGCGATATAGACTTCAAACCTATAGCTGTTACGTTATTAATCGATCTGATGAAGAAGGATAAAAACTTGGGCGCGGCGTGCGGACGAATCCATCCTGTGGGTTCTGGTACGTGTCTTGTCTGGATGTTTTTATATTACTGAAGGAAAACTAGGAATCCCGAAGAATGTTCGTTCGATGTCGAATATTTTAAAATAAAAACGTTATATTATAATCAACATTTACTTAGTGATGTGATCCGTCTGTAAGTTAGGGTCATGTTGTTCTACCTCTACCTTATTGAGTTTCAGGCTTCAAGGTACTAATTCTTTTCTATTTATTTTTCTTACACTAAAACAAAAGGCCGCCTGGTATGTTTACGTTATCCTCGTTTATTCTTCTGTAGACATTCCTGTCTAAAGCTTTCTGGTATGAGATCGGAATCTAACCGGAGAAATATTTGCGACGTTGATCATGAAAAAACTTTTGTTCCAGGTTTCATGGCCTGGTATCAAATGTTCGAGTATGCTATCGGTCATTGGCTGCAAAAGGCGACTGAGCACATGATTGGCTGCGTACTCTGTAGTCCTGGATGCTTCTCCCTGTTCAGAGGAAAGGCTTTGATGGACGACAACGTAATGAGAAAATACACGCTAACTTCGCACGAGGCAAGGCATTACGTGCAGTATGATCAAGGTATGGTTAGCTGACCTTGGTTTCACTTTCCCTCAATCAATAAAATTAAATGAAGGCCGTAAAGTTTTTTCACCGATATAGAACTAATAGAAAATATGAGAGCGATTTTGAAGGTCTACGTTTCACTTTAGATGTTACACCTCGGTGTAATATAAAAAATACTAAGTAAAGTCGACTTCACTTAATATTTTTAATAAGTATCCTACAGACAGATTATTATCTCGTTCTTTAAATCACATATTGCATACATTAATCTTCCTAGCTTTTTAGGGTTCCGTACCCAAAGGGTAAAACGGGACCCTATTACTAAGACTCCGCTGTCCGTCTGTCACCAGGCTGTATCTCCTGAACCGTGATAGTTAGACAGTTGACATTTTCACAGATGATGTATTTCTGTTGCCGCTATAACAACAAATACTAAAAAACAGAATAAAATAAATATTTAAGGGGTCTCCCATACAACAAACGTGATTTTTTTGCTTGTTTTTGCTCGATATTGATAACGGAAACAGGTAGACGCTTAAAATATTCACAGAATATTTAGTTATATATTCACTTTAAAAATAAATCCGGGTTCCGATACCACAAACGTGATTATTTTTACTGTTTTTATAGATAATGGTACGGAACCCTTCGTGCGCGAGTCGCTCTTGGCCGGTTTTCCTTTACTATTTTGGGATCAGCTTCCGTTTGTCGGCAATAAGATTGACAAGCATATCATTTTGGGACCCAGTGCATAACATCAGCAAGCACATTGGGTCATCAGCACGACGGCGCAACCAGTCTTCCCAAGGAGGGTTGATGTCAGGCAGGCGGCCGGTCATAAAACAATAAGCCAAAACCTCTAACAATATGGTTTTACGAAATAAATGTTGTGCCGACCCCACCTTGTGTAGGATAAGGGCAGGGAGATGATGATGATTGGGATCAGCTTCCAGTCTAACTAGATGCGGTCGAATACCAGTATTTTCCACGGAGCGACTGCCATCAGACCTGCGCAACCCAGTTACTGGGTAATGCCGATATCCTAAGGTTAGGACTAATTGTCAGACTTTCGGACTTCTGACTTCCCGTAACGACTGTCATAGGTATTCGTATGACTCCCGGGACCGACTGTTTAATGTGCTCTCCGAGGCACGGAGGGGTCTTGATGTGTAACAAACAGTCACCCATCCACGAACAGACCGCGTCAAGCGCAGCTTAACCACGCTTAGCCACGAGCTTCTTCCACATATTACATACATATATTTTCAAATACATAGGTGAGGATCGTTGGCTATGCACCCTGTTACTGCAGCGTGGATACCGCGTAGAGTATTCCGCGGCGTCGGATGCGTACACGCACTGTCCGGAGCACTTCGACGAGTTTTTCAACCAGCGCAGACGATGGGTGCCCTCCACCATGGCCAATATCATGGACCTGCTCGCTGACGCCAAGAGGACCGTCAAAATTAATGACAATATTTCCACGCTGTATATTTTGTATCAGGTATGAAGTTGATTCTGATGATATAATAGATATGTATGTCCTAATTTTAAAACTAAAACTAACCTAAGCATAAAAATTATGACAACTCAGAATGACCTTGAATTTCATGAATTTGAATGAATGAATGGTTTGCTACCGTTACCTTCTTTATATATTTATGAAGCATGCATGTTTGTTCGAAAACACAAAGAAGTGTTTAAAACAGCACAGGAAATAAACTCTCGAAGTCGGCGTGACCAATACAGACTTGTGCTGATGTGCTGCCTAGATCAGCGAAATATAATAAAAACTCTTTGGCTATGTGTGTACGTCTATATAATAAATTACCAAATATGTTTAAAACATTAAATTATAAAAAATGTAAAATTCAATTATATAAATGGCTCAATAATAATAATTTCTATAATATTAAGGATTTTCAATGTAATATAATTATTTCAATGTCATAATGTACTTTAGTAAGTAAGTTTGCATGCTTTAGCTTTAAGCAAAACATGTTCGGTCTAATATTTATAATAACACCTTGTATACCATGTTTTATGTAAATAAAATATATCTTATCTTATCTTATACAAGGTTAGTCGGAAAGGGGGTACTAAGCCGAAAGGGTGTTAAAGTACCTATAATAAGGGATAACTTTTGTTCTACAACTTTCCCCAAAACTCGATAGTTTAAGAGAAATAGCTTTTCAAATATTTCGTAAAAAATATGTTAAAATCTATCTGTCCATAGCTATGATCAGCTGTGTTTACTATTTAGGTCATATTTGGGGTCACGGATTAGAAACTCCATTTTCTGAATTTATAACTAAAGCAAGGATGAAGAATTTTTGAAAAAATAAAAATAATTTTTGATGGAAAAAAAATCATCGAATTTTTAAATTATAACACTTTATTTAGAACAATCATCAGTGATACATTAAGTGGTCTGCGGCTTAGTACCCCCTTTCCGACTAACCTTATATATCTTACCTATTATTTTAATTGAGCCATTTGCTCTTACAATTAAGCTTATAAGATATGCAACTTTAGGTCAGCCATAAATGTGCCACTGTTCCCTGTTCGATGATAATTTATTCCGGATAGAAAAAAATGTAAGATTTTATTGCAGAGTATGTTGATGTTCGGCTCGGTCCTCGGTCCGGGTACCATTTTCCTGATGATGGTGGGTGCCATGAATGCTATCACTCAAATGAGTAACTTCAACGCGCTTCTTTTGAACTTGGTGCCTATTCTCATCTTCATCATCGTCTGTATGACTTGCAAATCAGAAACACAGGTATTATTATTTTTTGGTTTTTGTGATCAAACTAGCATACCTACATATTTCTTTTCATCCTGACCTTAATTTGTGCTTAAACTTGGTTTTTGGATAAACGTTCAGAAGTCCAAACCGAAGGCTTATCAGCGTGAAACGGAGTTTAATGTTTCCGGTGTTAAATTAATCGATAAGGTCTGGAACACCACTAACTACCCTTCAACACACGAATCGCTGACATAGTTCAAAAATACACTAAGGTATAGTGGGATTCGGTTGGCTACGTCTGCCGCATGCCATCAGCTTGAGCCCAAAACCGTCGCAGGCCGCAACCTTGACGGCAATTAGCTATTTGAATATTTTTCTAAAAGGCCTAGACTATAATATACCTAACACATCAAAAACTTGATCAAGTACTATCTTGCTGGAAGATCTTCTTCTTCCTGCCCTTATCCCCACCCTAGGTGGGGTCGGCACAACATGTATTTCATAAATCCATGTTGTTAGAAGTTTTGGCTTATTGTTTTATGACCGGCCGCCTGCCTGACATCAACCCTCCTTGGGAATACTCGCTGAACGTTCGCGCTGGTGACCCAATGTGCTTGCTGAAATTATGCACTGGGTCCCAAAATGATATGCTTTTTCCTTACACTTGCGAACACGTCAACGTATCAAAACAAAAATAAAAAACTATCTTCCTGGAAGATATTAGATGTAAAAGGTAAACAATCTGTAGCTATACTTCTTTATCTTTCAGCTATTCCTCGCCAACATGATAACATGCCTCTACGCAATGGTGATGATGTTGGTGATAGTGGGGATAGTTCTCCAGATCGTAGAAGACGGATGGTTAGCTCCATCCAGTATGTTCACAGCTATGGTATTCGGCACATTCTTCGTTACGGCCGCACTGCATCCTCAGGAAATAATATGCTTACTGTACATAGCTGTATACTATGTAACTATTCCTAGTATGTACATGTTGTTGATTATATACTCGCTGTGTAACTTGAACAACGTGTCGTGGGGAACAAGGGAAGTGGAACAGAAGAAAACAGCTAAGGTTAGTAGCAAACCGTTTTTAGTTTTTGGTTTTAAAATTCTTATAAAAAATTTACCCTCAATAAATTCTTGTTTTTTTTTTTGAGAATTTATATCGGAATAGTCGCAGGCACGTAACTTGGCAAGAGTAGAGAAGAGAATTCCTCTCCTTTCTTTATGTTTAAAAATAAATTATGACAATAACCATAGAATAATGACAAGCTATAAAAGTGACCATGTTTTTGTTGCACTAAGTGTACATGCGCAAAATTACTCCCACTATGCCAAAACCTTGCAAAATTACGTGCCGGCGACTATACTCATACTTCTAATAATATTCAAATAACGTTCTTTTGAAACTATCTCTCACCGAGAGGACAAATATATCGGCACTATAAACTTCAATCTCGTAATAAATGTTAAAGTAGCACTCATTGGTTCAAGAGTGAATAATATTAAAGAGATGAAAATTTGCGATAGGCGCAATGAAGTCTTCGTGAACTATTGCAAAAAAAACAAGTTCACGTTTATAATACAATATCCACTCTCAGGAAATGGAAATAGAAAAAAAAGAAGCCGAGGAAGCTCAAAAGAAGATGGACGACCAGAGTATGTTGAAGTTGTTCGGCAATGGAGAGGAGACGAGTGGCACGATGGACTGCAGTGTGGCCGGTCTGTTCCGCTGCATGTGCTGCACCAACCCCAAAGACCATAAAGATGACCTGCATCTACTGCAGATTGCTAACTCCATCGACAAGATTGAGAAGAGATTGGAGTCACTGTAAATAATTATTTTTTTATCAGCTTGTCATAGTGGTGTTCCTATTCAAGTTCTACATCATTATTGGGGTCAATATTCTCTACCTATAATATTTGGTTACATTTGGTTACACTAAACCACGAAGACGATGATGGAATGTCCTTAAATAATTCTCAGCCCAGCAGATTCGCGATCATAGTAATAGTACATTACTGCCGCGGTCTGTAATGACTGCGTTGCTGGCAGCACTGATGATGGCCGAAAGCGCAGTCTAGCGCAGCTCCAGGCCATCAGAGCGCGGTCAACATTGCAACCCTTGATGGACAAGCTGGAATAAAGGCCGAGACCGAAGGTCGAGGCCTTTATAGCGCGGACAGCAAGGGCTGCAATGATGACCAAGCTTGAAGGCCGACAGCGTAGCTAACCTAAGCTCGAGGCCGTCATAGCGTGGCCAGCAGCGCAGTCATTGCGGACCAAGGCTTGTATAGTGCTTTACTCAAACAATGCAAGTAATTTAAATAAAACCAGCTTAGTATAGTAAGAATGTATTTAAAGTAACGATTTGTTTCTTCCCCGGGCTTTAGCTTATTTTTTAATAAGTCTTTAATGATTGTGCGGCCTGTACCTATACAGCCAAATTATGAATAGAAACTTTTTGCAGACTATTTTTGAAACAAAACTCTACAATAATGGATTTTCAAAGGAAATTGCTGGTGGCTAAAACTCACTAGCAATGAAATTCCATAGAAGTTTGCTGGCGCCTATTCAAGTAGTGCGGAAAAGTCAACTTTGCTCAAAGAAGGTTGTCAAAATAATGACCACATTACAAGCATTTTTGAGTAAAATATTTTAAGTATAGGGTAGATTAATTTATCGAATATAATCTTGAGTTAGCATCACTCGTTGAAAAAGGAACTGCAACAGCTAAGACGCACAACATCCTCATTAGTTGATCCTTTAATCCTAGTCTTTTCCTAAATATCCTTATTCTATCTTGTGGTAATTAATTCCTCGTGGCTAATTACCCACTGCGCGGATCATACGATTTGCGAGGTTAAGCTGCGGTTGCCGCGGTCCGTCTGGATGGGTGACCGTACGTTACACATCGAGACCCCCCCGTACCTCGGAGAGTACGTTAAACAGTCGGTCCCGGGTGTCATACGAATACCTATGACAGTCGTTAGTGGAAGTCAGAAACCTGAAAGTGACAAACGGTCTAACCTTAGGATATCGGCATTACCCAGTAACAAGGTTGCAGAGGTCTGATGGCAGTCGCTCCGAGTAAAATACTAGTATTCAGCCGCATCTGGTTAGACTGGAAACTGACCCCAACATAGTTGGAAAAAGGCTAGGTAAAACTCCTTATCCTATCTTGTGTTTCATGTGTGTAAACAGCGGTGCCCCTCCCGAAGCGGCGGAGCCTTTAAATCGTCGTCGGTCATCCGCGGTGCTGCGGCGTCCGACCGCGGAACCACTCGCCATGCTGCCTGAGTACGAAGACAGCGAGCTGTCCACCGATATACCTAGGGTGAGTAAAGATAAACACTTGTTATCTTACAAAGAATCATAAGATCCCTCAATAGCAGGGAATGTCCAAATAAGCTTTTCGCATGACCATTTCTTAAAATAGCACTACCTATTCGAACCACTTCATTAACATAGCTCTTGATTTTCACAAGCTTTGACGACACAAATGGCGCAGCGGCAGAGTGGCTGGGTATTGTCCTTAGAAAGGGTTTCGTGTGGGTTTGGTTCATCAGGACGATTCTTATTAGGCATTGAAACAAAAGGTCAGGTGCGTAGTACTCTCAAACGGCGTGCGTGTATGACAAGATGTATGAATGTGGATGAAGCGAAAGGGGTATGTAAGGGTCGTAGCATGTGGCGTTCTATAGTTTCTGCCTACCCACATGGGTAAAAGGCGTGAGTTTATGTATGTATGAAACAAAAGATATACGCACTACAGATAATTTCACAGTCTTGATGTTTTAGCGTGTTTTTTGCACCCTACTTGTACAATCCTGCATTATGACTTGTGACTCATGTATTTTGAACAGAGATCGAATTATCAGCGAACGACTTTACGCCTATCAGCCCAAAATCATGTTATCATAAATTAAACCTATATCAAAATATTTTAATACGATAGGAAGAACGAGACGATCTGATAAACCCATACTGGATAGAAGACCCGGACCTTCAGAAGGGCGAGGTGGACTTCCTCACAACGGCTGAGACTGACTTCTGGAAGGACCTCATTGACGTTTACCTGAGGCCCATCGATGAGAACAAACAAGAACTTGTAAGGACCCGTGTTATTTTTAGATTTATTTGGTGCTTTATTGGTTGTGCCCAGCTTATGCATGAGGGCATTTAGAAGATGATCGGGGTCAATCTACCCTTCCCTGGAATCCGAAACCTATTAAAATAAAAAAAAAGCAAAATGGTCAACTTCTTAAAATCTCTTCCAAAATCAACACCCATTTAGACGATAACCTTAACTTACCTCAAATCGGAGAAGAAATTTTTAATAGTAGGACTCGTGATTTTAATTATAAAGAAAATGAGAAAATTATTTCACAGTTTTTCCTTTTTTATATATTATAGCAGATCTTCTTATGATCCTATGGCCCTCGACTTTATGAACGTATAAATGTTGATAATACGGTGTGCTGATTGCGCTATTTTCCATAGGAACGTATCAAAACTGACTTGAAGAACCTACGTGATAAAATGGTGTTTGCATTCGTGATGCTCAACTCGCTGTTCGTACTAGTAATCTTCTTGCTGCAACTGAACCAGGACCAGCTGCACTTCAAGTGGCCTTTCGGACAGAAAGCCAGCATCTTGTATGACGAGGAGGCTAATGTGGTAAGCAGTACACTGGTTATTTAATCATTGCATGTATGAGGGAACGTACCCATACTACGTAACCCATTTTTTACCCCCCTCCCCCCCTCGGTGACCACCCGTAGTATAAGCCAATAACCCCACCCCCCCCTCCTCACCTTCTAGTTTTCACGTAGTAATATATAAATATGGTTTTAAATCACTTTTTGCAAACAGAAAGTTTCAAAAAATTATATTTGAGTCATATGTGAGACAGTGTAGCCACCTGTGAGTTCGAAAAGTGCTAAACTCTGCGTGCCGTATTTGAATATAGCTCGAAAAAACTCTAGATTTCTCTAGAGGATATTGACTACGTGACGAAAACCTAAGACCCCCCCCCCCCCCCCGCCCCTGTGACCAGGCGTGGTATTTTGAAGACCCCCCTCCCCCCTGAACGGGTCACGTAGTATGGGTACGTTCCCTAATTGATACGATATGTTGTAGGTCTACAAATAAGAACAGTGCAGTTACAATCGATTTTTTCGGAGAGGCTCTTGGGTAATTACCAATCGCGCAAAGCATAAGATTTGCAAGGGTAAGCTGCGCTTGTCACGGTCAGTCCGTGGATGGGTGAACTTTCGTATGTTGTAGGTCTACAAATAAGAACAGTGCAGTTACGATCGATTTTTTCGGAGGGGCTCTTGGGTAATTACCAATCGCGCAAAGCATAAGATTTGCAAGGGTAAGCTGCGCTTGTCACGGTCAGTCCGTGGATGGGTGAACTTTCGTTACACATCGAAAACCCTTCTGAGTCTCGGAAAGCACGTTAAATCGTCGGTCCTGATCTATGACAGTCCTTATGGGAAGTCAAAAGCCCGATAGTCTGACAACCGGTCTAATCTTAGGATATCGGCATTGCCCAGTAACTGGGTTGCGAAGGTCGCAGTCGCTCCGTGTAAAATACTGGTATTCAGCCGCATCTGGTTAAACTGGAAGCTAACCCCAACATAGTTGGGAAAAGGCTGGGCAGAACAGTCATGATCAATTTTTTTATGTATCTCTGTTCATCATCTCCCCTGCCCTTATCCCACATTAGGTGGGGTCGACACAACATGTATTTCGTAAGTCCATGTTGTGAGAGGTTTTGGCTTATTGTTTTATGACCGGCCGCCTGCCTGACATCAACCCTCCTTGGGAATACTCGTTGCGCGGTCGCGCGTCGCGCGGGTGACACCAATGTGCTTCCTGACATTATGCACTGGGTCCCAAAATGATATGCTTGTCGATCTTATTGCTGACAACGAAGCAGACGATGTTCTTCTTGGTGGGGTATACTTGAACTATACTTTTATGTATCTCTGTTATGATATGTTTATATTGTATAACCCGCGCCAAAAAATAATAGATATAGGACGTTAACGTTATTTATTTCAGTAAACACATATGTTTGAATTGAATTATTTAGTGAACAATATTTTTTATTGTAATTCCCAATTTTGTTGCTAAATGTTACTAAACATGTACCACCTGTGTTAAAGTCAGACCCGTTATAGATAACAATCTCCCAACTAATCAATTAACAGCACGAGGTTACGAAAGCACTAAATGTTGAATTATTACATGTAACACGCAAGGGTTTCGTTTACAATTACCAAAAACTTGCAACAGCATAATCTACAGTCCGTTAATTTGTAGTGAAACAAGCTTACCTGATGTTTGTACTAAAAAATAAAACGATAATATCTTGCACACTTCGAGTATTCTACTTAACTGTATAATTATTGTAATTCCTGATCGAGCACGTCTGGTATATTTATTAATGTAAAGAAATACATATTAAATGTTATACTTAGTTACTTATATGTACAAAGTTCGTCAGTTTTCAAATTCATTCCTTTCCCACTTCGCAGGCACATGTTACCTTTTCAAACTGTTGAACGGAAAAAACCAATGCATGGAAAATTATGTTTAATTATTTGGTAGCAAAGATAAAAATTGCCTTTTGCCTCCATATGACGTAGTAGAGCCATGTAATTTCTTTGATTTAGTTTAAGGAGTTTTGTTTTAAAAACCATGACATCAATCAAATCGATAATTAAATAGATTGGCATTACTTGTCTGTCACCATGCCACCATAACGACGGGTCCTACGTATAATGGTGCATGTGTAAAAACACAGCTCTAAAGAAGAGCGGTATACAAATCTTAAATATTTATTATATACCGTGTAAAATAATACTGTTATTTCCATTCGTTTGCAAATTTGTAGCAAGGAAACTATCTAAATAAAAAAAAATGAGTAAAATATCGGTGATTTGAAGGCGATTGATGTAGAAAAGTGGATTTCGCATTTTTGCAGGTTGTACCAGTATACGTAGGACCCGTCGATAGTATCTTGTCAAAAAATACTAGTATTTTCTTTTCTATAAAGTTGGCAATACGTAGTCGCTAAAATAGTTCATTTCTTGCACTGTGCAAGTAAAAATAGACCTTAAGGTGTATAACAATTTCATTCCGCGACTGTACATATCCACCGCTCTATCCTATAGACATACCTGTTAGAGCGCAACTCTTAATAACTGCTACCCATAACCAAAGAAGAGAAACAAAAACGAATCTAAATTAATTTTCTTTTTATTTTGGACTAAAAACAGGATAAAAGCCAATAAATCCCTTTAAACAACATGTGAATCAATTCATGAAACTCCTCCACAAAAGTCAAACACGGATCAGTCGCGATAAGCGATGCTGATCATCATCTTATGGCCAAGACTTTATACGCTTCATAGTTCTGTCAACAGTGTTCAAGGATATTAACGTCAATACATCCTAGATGCATAGCTTATCAGATAATTATTAGTAGTAAAGCTCCTAGAGAAAAAGTTCCTTCAGGGAAGTGTTGTACTTCCACCTTACCTATTTCTGCCGTCAAGCAGCATTGTTCCGGTATGAAGCGAATGTGTGCTGGTAAAATTACGAGCACATGAGACTTTACAAATTTATCTCTAAAAAACTAAAACTCAATTTTTTTTCCCCATACCAGTTCCAAATAACGCAAGACTACTTGACGCTGGAGCCGATCGGGTCGGTGTTCATCATATTCTTCGGGTCGGTTATGATCATCCAGTTCACAGCGATGCTGTTACATCGACTTGGCACGCTGACCCATCTTCTTTCTACTGTACACCTCAACTGGTACTTTACTAAGAAGGTAAGTGTTACTTAAGAATCCTGATACATAGGCCCGTATAAATAAACAGCTCTCATTTGAGAGACATTCCCAACAGCAGATACAATAAAGTAGGATTCCATACATTTGTCATTTTTTATCTAAATGCTTCTCAATTCGTGTTAAAACTACACTTAAGAGGTATCTCTCAAATGAGAGCTGTTTATTAATACTGTTATATGTTTTTTATTATTTTCTAAGTGGCGTGTCCCTTCGGCTATATCACTTGTTAGTAGGGGTCACAAAATCGCAGGTATATTAGAAAACCGGTTTTTCGATTCTTATTTCATCACAAAACCGGTTTTCAGGGTTTTTCGGTTATTTCGATTATTTTTAATAAAACCCGTTTTTATGACTCAAGTCTTTATTTTATTAATCACTCTTTATAATCAACTTTAGTGCTAAATCTTAGAATATATAGTTGTTTTATGAGCGTATCGATCATGAAACTAATTCAATTGTGTAGTTATTTAATGTTACTTAAAAGAATTCTAGACTATTGGATTTGTTATTTTCTTTTCAACTTTTATTTAAAGTTCACTTTTTACGCAGCCGCGATTTTAGATTTTTTTAATTAACTTAAATTTTGCAATATAACTTTACCACAGCTTTATTATATAATAAGTATTAAAATTTTAAGTGAGAATGGTTGTTATCCAACTTTAAATTGTTATAGATCCTAAATGGTCATTCGAAATGAAAAATGATAAGGGAAACCTAAAGATGATTTTCAAATACCTATTCAGTGATATCCCATTTAACATAGTTCGTTGACTTTAATTTTTTTATTTTTCAAATATGGCGTCTGGTTGTCGCCATATTTAATTTTGATTACTGTCATGTCTTTAGTGACACTCGCAAGATTAAGACATCGATTGACGTAAGAATAATCAAAATCAGCCCACGCCTATGGTCTCTAGAGCGCCACACAAACCAGTGGCGTGCATTGCATATTACAAAATTAAGCAGTGCCTATCTCATAAGATTTAATTAACTACTCCATCTTTAACTATTACTTTAAATAAAATAAGCGTGTATGGCTATGATATCTTTTGGTCAGAAACGTATTGAAACGGACTTGAGCGTACAATTGAAAGGCGACATCGCTAGTAGGCTGCCTACCTAGTCCGGAAACCAATGCACGCCATTGGAATAAACATACATACATACATAGGTTGATAAACACATGACCCTCCTTTGCATCGCGCAGTCGGGTAAAAAGAATGAACAAATGAATCAGATAGTGATGCTACACGTCGGCAAAGACAGCACCAATGGTGTCTTTGCTGTTTTGCTGTTTAAAACCTCATCACCGATGAACGTGGGTAATGCAGTCAGTACGCAGTCAGCAGCGTACGGACCCTCCTATCTAGGGTGTCAACTTCAGTCTGAGTCCACTAGAGTATGCCAAAGGAGTACATCAAGATCGGCAGGACCCAACCATTAAAGACGCGCACTTTATTTCCGCCTGACAAAAGACTTTAAGTACTTTTTTCAGGCGGCCATAGAAGCGCGTAACGATTGCTTCATGTCAGCCTCATTGATGCTTAACGCCTCCGACTTGGCCAAGTATTTGTAGGTTTCGGTTGAGGAGAGGGATCTAAGGTGTATGAAATCCGAGAGTTAGGTTCCCACGGATTCCATAATCCCTCCTCGCCTTACATGCATGACTTCACATTTTGTCTACACCAAATACCATCCTGATGGAATTACTGAAAGTTTCAGTTACCTTCAGTAATTCCAACAGTTGCTAATTGTTAGGGGCAAAGAGTTTCAAATCATCCATGTAAAGGAGGTGGGATATTACCTGACCACCTCTTCTCAACCGGTAGCCTAACCCTGAACCCTCCAACAATGTGATAGAGGGTTCAAGGCTAAACATAACCACAGTGGGCTCAGACTATCGCCTTGGAATATACCGCTCTCAATCCTTATTGGTTCTCCTCTCCCTTGAATTTGCCGACATCCTGGATAATGAAGGACTGTCCTCCATTGCCCCATACATGACGTCAGGGAGGCGCATATAGTTGTATTTACTTTATACAACTCTAGCACCCTCATAAGCCATGTATGTGGTACCGAGTCGTAGGCCTGCTTATAGTCTATCCAACATGTCGACAGATTCTTTCGGGATCGGCGAACTTGTTGGCTAATGGCCATATCAATGAGGAGTAGCTCCTTAGCACCGCGGGACCCATTCTTACATCCATTTTGAGAAGCAGACATTATCGAATTATTTGCAATATGACTATTAATTTTGGATCTCAAAATAGACGTAAAAAGCTCATAGACCGTCGGCAAACATGTGATCGGTCTATAATTCTTGGGTTCCGCATACTACCTGGTTAATGGATAACTCCTGACGTAAGAAACTGTGGAAGCGACCCAGATTCCAAAGATGACTGGAATTGTGAGGCCAAACGAGCATGTAGCTGTAGCTGGAAGCCATTTGGCTCTCATATTTTGTTTCACATATCTCTAATATGGTCTTTTTATCTCACAAAGACACGTCGTATGTCGTGTAACTTTGACGTGTGTCAAAGACATAAGGTTCATATTGCAATGATCAATGCGTCTTCATGAGATAAACAGACTATAGTATATTTTTGTTGTTAACTATAAAATTCCCCTCAGTCGGAGGACATGACAGACAACGCGTTAATAGAATCACGCGCGATAGAAATAGCGAAGGACCTGCAACGTCTGAACACAGACGACTTGGACAAACGCGTCAACGATGAACACGTGTCAAGGAGGAAGACCATACATAACCTTGAGAAAGATAAAGAAAACAAGCAAAACGTTGTTAACCTCGATGCTAATTTCAAGAGGAGGCTGACAATATTGCAGAATGGAGATTCTGGTAAGTGTACCTTAATTAATTAATTTTTTAAATACGTTGCCCTACACTTTGATTTCTCCTGTATCGTGGGTGCGTTTACAGGCACAAATTTTCACATGCACAAACGCCCAGACCCGGAACACCTATCTATAGGCCATACAAATATTTGTTCCGTGCGGGAATAATCGAACCCACGACCTGTAGCGCAGAAGCCAATCGCTCAGCCACCGCACCAACCGTGTCGTTAAATGTTTTATTTATTTTTACTTTATGCCCAATCATGGTACTCTAGGCGGACTTAGGCCATTCTCACATGTAGGTACTCAGCGAAACTGAACTGATTAGTCCTTTAATGGTATAATCATTAAGTTGGTTCATTAAATAAAAACCCGGTTCCCGGTTGATGGCAATAGGCTCGCCCCCTATTACAGGGACTTAAACATAACGGCGAAATGAGGGTGTTACTATACACCTCTGTCCAACCCTTAGGGGAATACAGACGTGATGTTGTGTTATTAAATAAATACTGAACATTCCTCGAGTGGTCTTAGCAGGAACTAATGCCTCCGTTAGTCTGTAGTATCTCACAATCCTCAGTAGCTCACTACTGCGGCACTACGGCCTCAGCCTAGACAGCTCTGGCCTATCTTCTATTCCTATTCAACTGATTTGGTGCTTAAGTGGAATGGGAGGTGCCAACTTTATAAAGGGCGCACTCCCTTTGTGATGAGACGGGGTGGGAGGAAGGGGTTTTAGAAATATTGATAAAATGAAAAACTATTACTGCGTGTGTCATATCTATAAATAAATAAAATAAATCATAATACCAAATGTCCAGCGATGATATCCCGCCTACCATCCCTGGGCGCGAACCCAGCGGTGCGTCGCGCAACTCTGCGCGCGCTCAAAACGCGGCGCGACTCTGTGATCGCGGAGCGGCGACGGTCACAGCTGCAGGCCGCAAGAGATTCCACAACTGGCTTCCTGTTCAACGCGCCCGGCACACCGGTAAGACATGATTTTTAAAAGAGTACGATTTCGTTAATTAAGCTTTCAGAACATGAACTGCATTTTCGAATTCCTATACTACAACATTATTATTATTTTCGTCAGCTGGATGACATGAGCGGGCGTCTATCGACAGCTGGCGCGTACATCAACCGCGGGTATGAACCAGCTCTGGACAGCGACGACGAAGACTCGCCCCGCCCCAGACGATCCACCGTACGGTTTAGGGAACATTACGCATGATAGATCAAAAGAACACCTACTGATGTAACAATGGCCGATACTCCAGGGAACGTTACCCATGATAGTCGGATACAAATTAACGAAACTGGCGGATTTTTCGCTTAAGACTCTCAAAGCGTGTAACAACGAAATATTAGCGAATTATCTATTACTAGCTGTGTCCTCACGGCTCCACCCGCGTAAGAAGTTTTATTCCAGTAATAAATATAGCCTATGTTACTTAGTGATAATGTAGCTTTCTAACGGCAAAATATTTTTTGAAATCGGTCCAGTAGTTTTTAAGTTTATTCGTTACATACAAAAATACAAATCTTTCCTCTTTATAATATTAGTATAGATATAGATTTATGTCTTTATTTATCAATTATTTACTTCTATCTAGTATTTGGACCCAATTCGTTCTCCTTGTACTTAAGTGGTGCCAAGCGTGATATTACGCGTGTAATTGCCAACCTGTTCGCTTATTTTTCGTAACGCGAAACGTAAAGTGCACCTGTCTAAAGAGATTTTAAAATATAATAATGAAAAACGTTTTTTTGAGTAATGTCGGGTGAAGCACGTCTTGAGACTTGAGGGAAATTCCGCTACTGTAATGTGAAGATGATCAGAGGATGATGTATTCCTGCGTAATTCATTGTAATAAGTGATCGTTGTGCGACATGTAATATTTGCATTTATTAATCGTTTGAGATCATTATGAAATATATTAATTTAAAATAATAGTTTTTGTTTTATTTATCTTTTATATTCTTTCAAATATCTTGCTACAACTTGACTTGGCCTTGATATTCAGAAAAACAAACATCAAAAACCGATAGTTCGCCGAAATCAGTGTTGGGTCCAAAATTATAAAAAAAAAGATAATCATTCGCAGCCTCCTTTGAAATTTCCTTCATAATGTGGGTGTCGTTACATGCACAAATCACACACGCGTTCGGGTGTATGATCTTTGTTTTGAAAAGGTGTTTACCCAGACACGAAACAAATGTCTGCGGACGAGAATCAAACCTGTGACGCTAGTACCTACGTCCTAAATGATAGAAATTAATTTGTACAAACATTATGAAAACTATTAACAATATTCGAAACTCCAAATTTATGTAGGTGGTGACCCACGCCGAGAAATCTTCTTTGCTTGTGCTCTCCACAGTGGCCTGGCGGCTACTTTGTGGAATGTACTGTTGAATGAAAAACCCTTTTTATTTCTAATAAAAATTTGGGAAATCCCTTAATGAACAGAGTTATCAGTCTCTCAAATGAGTCAGTAAGAGTTTCGATTGTCGAGTAAGAGGTCGTTAGCAGCGTCAGTGAGCGCGCGGCCTGCCGACCGAACGCACGCGCGAACCATGCGCAGCGACACCGTTCCGCGAGTGCACTCCACGCTTTACCTCAACATTGTGAAGTGATACACAGTACACATACGGATTACGACCCTCAAATCTTCTCAGGATACACTGAACGGTAAGTCTAACTCATAAACTCTTATACCTAAGCCTTATTCTTCAATCGAAGTGACCTTTCAGCCCCCGAGGCTGTTGTGCACGATCAGCTGCGAAAGTGTGCGAGGGTGACTGTAATGTTCCTTGCATAATGTCCACACATGACTGTTTCATATAAAACTATCAATTCCTGAAACGTCAAGTTTAGAAGATAACTGTCAAGTTTTAACATACGTGTGTGTCTACATTAGTTTCTCTTTCGAAAGTTTCGTAACAACATTTATGTAAACTAAGACTGACCGCTCAAAAACGTGTCTAATATGATTCATAATGTGATATTTATTCAAAAATTTGGCGGAGATCGTGGATATATGGTACCCGCTTCAAACTTGTGTCTCGTAAACAAAAGTGAATGTAGGCGGCATGGGATAGAGAATGGGAAACAAAGGCGGCGTCATTTCCTTAGCTAGTTGTAAACGACCTCTAAATACCAACTGTAATAGATATGCTGAAGTGATACATAAATTAACTACATAAAAAGGTTTAATACATTAAGTAACCGCACGTACCTTACGTATATTACATAAGGTATAGTATCATATCTAAAGATCTTCACGTAATAACTAACAATATTCAGTATTAAATTGATATGAAAGTACTGTCATTTCGCTGTTTGCTAGCTAATAAGAATCTTGTTATTTGACTGACATCTAAGTAGTATTCTGATAAAGAATACTACTTAATAGTTAAAACAATTAGGGCACAATATGATGTTCCATTAAATGTCATTTATGCCTTCGGAAAGCCTTTGACACCTTAAGAGAGGTCTCTAGCTATCCCAAATTTACTGCTAACGATCAAAACCAATAATCGATTTCAATCAATCTCCGGATAGATGTAGATTTTTGACATTACTTTTATTAAATTTCTGTCAGAACCATACATCAAGCCAGAGATTTTAGATAACATAACACACAGGTGGACAGAGGTGTATAGTTACACTGTTTCGCCGTTATGTTGAAGTCCCATGTAATAGGGGGCGAGTCTATTGCCATCAAACGGGCAGAAATCCAAACTCCGGGCTGTTACTGAAGAATGCCACACGGATAAACCCAATAAGACTTAGCCCGACCTGGGGATCGAACCAGGACCTCATGATCAGCAGTCGCGCTTGGCACCACTAGACGAACGAGGCAGTTCAAGGCAACGAGATATTGTTTTTTTTTTGTTTTAAAAAAACGTTGCCCCACATTGAATTTCTTCTGTATCGTGGGTGCGTTTACAAACAAATCTTCACACGCACAAACATCCAGACCCGGAACAACTATCTGTAGGCCATACAAATATTTGTTCCGTGCGGGAATCGAAACCACGACCCGTAGCACAGAAGCCGATCGCTCAGCCACTGCACCAAACGTGTCTACGGATTGAGATCGGTTGTTGGATACGGCCGTTAATCTGTATCAAATGAAAAAAAAGGCAGAATTGATTGATTGCTATCTACATTACATACATATACCCAAGTAATTACAGCTTCATAACAGTATCAGTAGGTATGTAAGCAGCTAATGCAGCTTAGTTATTCAGGCCTCGCTCACATCCGTTGTTAGAGGGTCGTTCTCACTGGAACAAGAACAATTTGATGGTTTCCGCAATAGTGCCCACTATTACGTTGGCTAAGTGCAATTAACTAATTAATAATAATCTTTGCGTTGCGCAGGCGCAGCGTGCAATACAAAGCGTAATTAAAGGAATTTTCGTTTTTACATGTACTTATTTACATCGGGAATTTGGCAAGCGTCTGAACGAACTTGTTGGAATTTAGTAAGAGTGGCATGTGAAAGTAGCTATAGTTACAAAACAGGTAAATAACAGAGCCTGCATCTTGTAGGTATGTATATACCTTCTTGTTAAGTGAATTGTCGTTAGTTCATTAAATCTATACTAATATTATAAAGCTGAAGAGTTTGTTTGAACGCGCTAATCTCAGGAACTGCTGGTTGGAATTGAAAAAATATTTTTGTGTTGGATAGTCCAGTTATCGAGGAAGATTATAGGCTATATAGAATCACGCTACGACCAATAGGAGCGGAACATAAATAAAACATGTTGCAAAAACGGGAAAAACGTCCACCCGCGCGAAGCCGGGACGGGCCGCTATAATCTATATAAAAATGCTGGGTAAAGATCGACACTACAATTTGATTGACCGTTTAAAATCTCCAGCTAAGGGCATATATCTCTAATATAAATATTTGTTTTTTCTGGCTAACAAAAATAAATAGTAAACCAGTATTTCATGTTTTAAATACCTACCATAACATAACATCACGCCTTGTATTCACCGAAGGGTGCGGCAGAGGTGTTTTAGCACAGCCTCGTTTCGCCAGTTATGTTTAAGTACCATGTAATAGGGGGCGAGCCTTTTGCCATTTATCGGGCACAAATCCAGACTCCGAGCTGCTACTGAGAAATTCGTAATGGAAAAACCCGATAACACTGCCCGACCTGGGGATCGAACCCAAAACCACATGGTCAGCAGTCGCGCTTGCGACCACTAGACCAACAAGGCAGTCATTAAATCCCGACCTAATGTGACAAATCCACTAGCAAGTTAAATTGTTAAAGCCGACTTTGAAACCGACTTTCAACTGTGGACACGTCCGTAGCAATCCGACTTCTGCATGTTTTACGAATTAAGGGAACACTTGTTGCAATATCTTTCGCAATTTAACTTGCTAGTGTACTTGGAGCTTAATGTACAATAACAGACGGATTTTTACTTAGTTCAAAATACAAACTCGTTCGTGACGCAAAACAGACTTTTAAACATCCACTGCGCCCCAGTTACTACTGATATCAACACGATACTATAGAAAAAACGCAATGGAACTATAAACGGTATCGAGGCACTTTCGTGCACAATCCTTGAGCTGATTTCCGTATTTGTAATTTCGTTTAATATTTATATCCGACTTATTATTTCCTGATCGTTGCTAACACTACATAAGTACCCATTATACGTATATTTATGTGTTTTTATAATTTTTATGTACAATCCTAAGTATTTCATGGTCGTTAGTGATGCTTACTTTCATTATCCATTAATAATATTTAGACTAGGGTCGATAATTTTTGAAACCAAAAAAAATAACAGTAGGATGAAACCCATTGGAAAAGGAAGAGAATATAACAAAAATGACAGGAAAAATAATTTACGGGCGATCTGAGGTCGGGAAGTGGATTGGGGTGAGTTTTTGAGGGTAAAAAACGGTTTATCTCGATTTCCGGCAAAACTACAAGTCCTATGGAAAAAAGTTAAATGGCAAAGTTGTAGGTAATAAAAAGATCTACAACTTTTGTATTTACACTTTTTTCACATAACCTCAAAATTTATGTGAAAAACTCAAATAACCAAGTTTTTGGCTAGTTTTTTTTTGTTTTTGTTCACTTTGCCATTTAACTTTTTTCCATAAGACTTGTATATTTGCCGGAAATCGAGATAAACCGTTTTTTACCCTTAAAGACTCACCCCCATCCACTTCCCGACCTCAGATCGCCCGTAAATTATTTTTCCTTTCATTTTTGTTATATTCACTTCCTTTTCCAACGGGTTTCATCCTACTATTTTTTTTTCACTTTTTACCATTTTCAAAGGCTGCCCCGGTCTAATTGTCAATCACTAATTGTTGCTAGCAGACCTTGACTGTGCTTTGGCCGGAAGAAAGTGGGGTGCGATTAGCATGTCGCTTACGTTCCAGAACGGTTTATACCTATGTACGTATGTAACGGTAGTTCAGTACGTGAATCAATTGTAGAAACATACGATCAATATTGTTAGTTTTGTATAGGAGTTTTTTTGGTTTTACTGATTTTACCAACATTAGGGGAACGTACCCATACTACATGATACATTTTTTTTTAATTTACCCCCTCCTCCCCCTGAGTGACCACCCGTAGTATATGCCTATACCCCCCCTGCCCCTCTAGTTTTCACGTAGTAATTCATAAATATGGTATAAAATCATATTTTGCAAACAGAAAGACAAAAAAATAATAATTGCCTCGTATGTGCGTCAGTGTTGCCTCCTGTGAGTTTAAAAAGCGCTAAACGCTGCATGCCATATTTGAATATAGCTCGAAAAAGCGCGAGATTGGATATTGACTACGTGACGAAAACCTAAGCCCCCCCCCCGCCCGTGTGACCATGCGTGGTATTTTGAAGACCCCCCTCCCCCCTGAACAAGTCACGTAGTATGGGTATGTTCCTTAATAGCGTTACGCATCTACTTAAATAAAACCTTTTTTTAAACAGAAACTGCCTCGTTCGTCTAGGGGTGGCAAGCCCGACTACTGATCGTGAGGTCCTAGGTCGGGCAAAGTGTTATTATGTTTGTCCGTGTGAAATTCCTCAGTAACAGCCCGGAGTTTGGATTTGTGCCTGGTTGATGGCAATAGGCTCGCCCCCTATTACATGGGACTTGAAACAAAGCGGCGAAATGCCCAACCGTTCGGGGTATACAGGCGTGATATTATGTTCAGGCGTGTGATAAAAAGAAGGTTTTAACTTTCGGGTCCATCATTAGACACGCCCCATGGTATCATATTATTGCATGTCATCGAAGTTACATTGGTCGGATCCTAGCAAGTGCTTGAAAAATGGATACCATATGAACCGGAAACACATACGAACGAGTTAAGTTAAATAAAAGCTTGTAAAAAGGTATATTATACTGTAATGTCAAGTAAAACACATTTCACAGTCATATAATATATATTTATACAGTTATTATATGAGCATTCGCGAAACTATGCAGATATTGCAAAGTGCACGACATGCTCTACAAAAGACATCAACGCACGCCCACTGCGCTCAGCGACAAGGAGAAGTGGAAATGACAATATCGTAACGTTTACGCACTGTTTACAGATATTTATTTGAGTAAATACAATTACTATAAAGCAGTTGTATATAATTCATAATTATATAATAAAAATAAATATTAAATTATTTTTAATAAATAGTATTTTTCTACATTTGTTTTTAAATCATAAGTGTTTTTTTAAATTTATAAACATGTTCCTAAGGTTATCTATTAAAAGTTTTATATGCTTAAATAAAATATTCACAACAGTGTCGCTATTTTTAGTGCCAAATGGCAGTGACGTCATGCGTATTGTGGTTTTATCCGTGGTATGGTCTTATAATTAAAGAATGTAGAGGCACAGCCGGTAAATACCATTTTTTATTCATCACTTATGAACATAATAAGGAGGTATATTGCTTTTATGAGAGTAAGCAGAGGCGTTATTATATTTAATCTACATAACTGGCTCGCCTGGAACAAAAGTGGTCTTTGTCACATTTTCAACGTTTTTTTTATTCTTTAACTTCACGTTTCACCTTGGTCGCACCTGATGGCAAGCGCAGACAGGGTCTAAGGTACAAACCAATGAATCCAAGTAGCAAAGATAATAGAGGGACTCTACTACGGTATAATAACTATGTATTTAATTTGATGATTTATTATATACCCTACATTATGTGATAAGTATCTTTTACTCGCATGAGTTCACAAGTAGTCACCACCTTCTTTTCTTTAATTCCAAAATTATCATAAATCTCACATGAAAGAGAAAAAAAACAAAAAATCTCACAAATATTTACATTTGCTTAACCTCCATTTGAAGTAAGTTGCGCTAGCGCAGGCGATTGAAACAAAAAGACAAGTTGCACGGCCTACAACTACTACATAATAACAATTGCGCTAATAAGCCCAACTTTCTCTTTTTTGTGGAGAATTTCTCGCGTCTGCATATCGATACGTACGTAACGATCGCTTATTGTGTATTATAGAACTCATGTGATTTAATAACATTATGTATTGTTAGCTTACACCGTCGGCTTTCTCATATTAGACCATGATGTATGTACAGTCATGATGAGTACCAACGTGTATCGAAATTCAATTGATTTTCTTCTTATATACCAATTGAATCTATGAAATGTTTAACTTGCCAAGTATTCGTATTTGATCACAGATACTATGTTTACAATATTTTACGTTTTCAATCACAACTCTTTCGTTAATTCCCTTTAACATTTCGCTACTTATTTATTTTGCTTTAACATAAAACGACCATTGGCCAATTATGTTAGTTAAAGAGATTATATATATTTAACGACATTCACACGCTAATCTCACAATACTCCAAACATTTATGTATATATGCACTATACGTGTACTACCTTATAATAAGCCACTATAATAAATAATCGGTCGCCACAATCACCACGCTTAGCTAACCAAAATAATTCAAAAATACTAAAATTTCATTCGCCCCACGTAAGGTACGAGTGGGACCACTAAAATGGGGTGAGTGGTACCGTTTACTAAAAGGGGTGAAATCTAAGGGGCAAGTGGTGTGTACACCATAATTGGTTTCAGCACCTATATTATTTTTGTATTCCTTTTGCTCAACTTCTTTTGATAACACTTAAGTGGACTTTTAAGACACCTAACGAAAGATCGAGGTGGCCTTTTCTCTACCGGGACCATACAGCATCCCTTTCATCTTTTGGACGATAAGATGGTTTTTTTTAGATTGAAAGTATATAAATGTTGTCCTTCACTTTGACCTGATACAAAATATATTTAATAAAATTAATTGCGTCACCGATACGTGTAATGAACATAAAACTACTTTCAGATTAATATATATAGGTATCCGTTTGGATACTCGCTCGAGACTGGTACCCAAACGATACTAAAGTGGGACAGAAATAAGTTTAGATAGATACATAATGCAATGATTGAGTACTTGTTGCTTTTGATTTCATAACATAAGTATTACAGGTCTATTCCGTTTGCATTGCTAAAATTTTCTTTGTTCGTACTAGAATATTTCCATAGAATGAAAATAAACGAGTTTTATGTGTGTGACCTTTTTCATTTATGTAGATGACAATCATGCAGGTTCTTTTAAAAAAATTGCAGTTCTTTGATCGCATCCGGGTTATATATAAACTGCTATAAATATTTCTAGGAATACGAATCCTTTTCTCAGTAGATGACAAGTCATTTGGGTGTAGATCGGCATCGTCGCGGGCTCGAGGTCGCACCGCCCCACTCTGCTCCACGCTCCGGTGCTCCAGCGTGATACTTACTTACATTAAGATCGTTACGTCTTGTTTATTGACTCGGTATACGAACGATTAAATGCTAATTTTAAGTCTTAAAATATTATTTAGATTATTAAGCATTTCCGTCAAGTTAATTTGATTAAGGTTGTTGTTGATTCGGTTTGTCGGTCATTTTGTAAATAAAATCAATTAAAATTAAGACCAGAGTAAGGTATTGGTAGAGATTTTATGATCAACATTGTAGCACACATTTATTTTGGAATATTAAAATACAGCTTGCGCCTGAGTAGAAGAGGATACAAATTGAAACTTGATAATGAGCTATAAAAAACCTAATCTTTGTTTCTGTTACTGGGAATTCTTTCATTTAGATTCCTAAATAAATTGTTAACATTGGACCACCACAAAACTTGAAAATCTTAAAATTTATCGGTTGGCAAAATGTCGAATTTAATCATCTGAGAAACTGGTTTCAAAACCTCCTTCAATTAACATCAAACGACACTCCTTAAAAGCTGAAGATTACCTACATTCCCATTGGGCTTGTGAATTAGGCTCGCATTAGGCAAAGCATACCTGATCGTTAACTCATCATCTTGTGCAAGGTACGTACTTGATAGCGACACTATGTAAAGCTACGAATATAAGGCAGTGTTGCGCAGCAATGAGGAGGGCGGAGGGGCGGTGCGGTGCGGTGCTGACGCGGAGGAGGAGGGGTGCCAGCTGACGGCCTCTAGCAGTGAAAGTAAACCTGCGGCCCTCGCCACCAGTCCGACCACATTGGTGCTTGTAATACGATTTAAATTATGATTTACTATTGCATTGCTTTGATGTCATTTACAATGTATGAATGTGCATTGTATATTAACAATCAATCCATTGATTGTTTTTTAGCAGGGATAATCATGGTGTTTTGTTGGTTTGACATTCCGATTCTGTCTATACACAAAGCCATACAGCTCAATCTCACACTTTCGGAAAAATATCTCACACAATTTTGTACTGGATATAGAGAGATAGACAAGCGGATAAATACTAACGAGTAAATAGTCGATAAACAATAAAAAGTTTATAAAATACTAAGTTTTTATTATTTATCGAGTATTTAGTATTTTATTCGCTTGCCCATCTCTAACTGGATGCAATGTTAATTTTAAAAGGCAACAGCTAATTAAAAACCCAAAAAGTCTTCACAAGATTGTACCTATTAGGTACCTACCTTTTGTGTACAAAGTCTGGTTATTAACCTTATTCTCGCCTCGCTACCAGCTTTGCTGTCTGGCTAATCTTTTGACCATGGCATAAGGTATTCTCGTACAGCTCTTGCCGACAGGAGAGAAGAAAAGCCTCAGTCAGACAGAATACTACATTAGCCCGAACATAATATTTGATTATTTCCGCTTATAAAGAATTACGTCATTACGTCAGACTTATTAAAACTTAAATTAAGCAAAGCGTGCAAATGTTAAGACATCGTTTTAAATGGCGCATTCTTTGTTGAATGCCGACCAGTGTAGTTTTATTAAACATTTTTGAGGTATTTCTTACAAAAGGAAATCTGAATAGCAACAAACATTCTTTATAGTTTGCTTGTATTAATACAGGATTAAAAAATAACAGCTTACTTGTCAATCCCCTGTGGGTTTCAAATAGCCATACTTTCGCACACATGAGTCCAATAGATTGTAACATAGTGATAATCAGAATGCAATCAGTCTAACTGTTAATGATCATTCAACTGATTATAACATAGTGATAATCAGAATGCAATCAGTCTAACTGTTAATGATCATTCAATTGTTGCTGTGTCTATTAATTACTTAAATTGTAACAAATTGTAAAAAATCTATAAAATTTTCAATTGATTTCCAATAATAACCGAATCGGAATGCAAGGGAACGTATCTGTTTCGTAGACTATAGACTATCTTTATTAACGCCAATAAGTCCCGAGCTACAAAAGATTGCCATTTGCTCTAAAGTGCTAGTGAGGGTGAGGCCCATTGTCCAGCCTGAGGCCGTGGAAGTCGCTGACCTTGCGGGCGTCGCCGTCGTCGCAGGCGCAGCCTGGCGCTGCCCACTAGCGCCGTGATCTGATACGATGGACATCGCCTGTTCAATGCAATAACCCAGCCTAACAACGTTTATGACTTCTTTGTGTTGGTACCTTGAAATTGTTACATACACGATGCGTGCCAGGTTATGCCTATTGTATTGTTATATAATCTTATATTTCAGTGTTGCGATATTAAATGAAGAATATTTGCAATGACTTCAATAGTTGCGAATTGTAACAAAAACTGAGGAGCGTGATGATTGTCATTTGACGTAACACTTTGGTTAGGTTACATGTTATAGGTATCTTTCCTTGAGAAAAATTGGTTCCTATATTATCTGCCATACGGGAACTTGTATTGTTCGTAAGAATAATAAGAAAAGTTCACCTACAAAATATTCATTTCAAATACTCTGTAAAACAAACAAAATTCAATGTCTTTCATTTGAACAGCACCGTGTAGATGTTTAAGTTTTATGTGGTTAGGTGCATAAGAATGAGCAATAAATCACTGGCGAAGGTCCATAACTCTGCGAGGGATGAATGACCGGCAAGGTCGAGGGCTCTCGGTGGAATGCGCGACTCTTCTGCTGGACACGCCGTGATTCACGCACTCGTTACAATCTTATTGTCTGAACAGCTCCGATATATTTTACCTTCAGGATGTTAAGAGACAGTCGGATAGAACCTTGAGATATCACATTATAATATCTAGTGATTTTGATTAAGTATGTATTTTGATGCAACGCCTGTTTTATCATCAAAAACATGAAGCCTTGGTTTAAACAGCTAATTTATTACAACTAAGAAGGTAAGAAGCTAAAACCTCGATCGTTATCAGCGTGCAATGTTTATTGTTTTACAAGGATTATCTACATTTTTGAAAAGCTTGAGTATTGTAGGTGCCTAGGATATTAGCATACGATATGATGTAAATAGGACCTACGGTTAAATACTTAACCTTTATCTGAAAAGGTCAGCCGTGCGCTCGCTTGTGAGGGCACGATAAATTAGGATCATATTATAGATCCTTTGAAAGGTTAGGCTTTAAAGTATCTTCGTGCCTTTCTTATTTTGTGCCTTCACTAGGTTTATATTGTAGCATAGAAAACAATATTTAGAGTGGCACGAATACGATAATAGCCTCTTTGGTTTTTGAGATTGCAAATTGTTTTTATTTCATTTAAAGTTTTATGTTTTCGGTTGAAAATCAAATGTTTGGGTGCATTTTTTTAAATATTTTCTTGGCTATGTAGTTACATACATATACTCACGCCTGAAATTCCCCAAGGGGTATGCAGAAGCATTATCCTGTTTTTTTTAATGGTCTTTTTCTCGAATCCTTAGTTCATTTTGCGTGACTATGGAAGCCTCATACAAGAGTCTGTACTGTATTAAGTTCCATGAAATAGATGGCTAATGTTACTTTTCGGGCACAATCATTATGCTACGTAGGTATTATAGGTTTGGAAAAAATATTAATTAATGCGCTTTTATGAACCTTTGTCTTAACCTTTTGACCGCCTCAGTCGGATTTATACAACAAATAAAAATGTTTTCGTGTCCGCGTCTCCTCAGTCATATTTACACGACTGAGGCGACACGGCCACGAAAACCTTTGTCGTATAAAGCCGACTGGGGCGGTCAATTGGTTAATAAATATTAGATCAATGTTTTTGTGGCTCAGCGCTCTGCTCTTCGGCCTCTATTGCAAAGAGACTTATGGCAAAATACTCAAACGCTACACGACAGTACGAAATCAACGACAACTTAAAATTGAGTAGCGTTTGAGTATTTGGCCATTTGCTGCTTACGTGTAGCTGTTATGACGTCATTACTCAGTATACAAAACTTGTATCACCTTTTTTTATGTCTGTTCTAAAGCTTGATTCATACCTCACGCTTGTTCAAATTTACACCGTCGCAGTCGATTCACGAGTCGTACTCACGAGTCGGTAAAAGCGTGACAGTGTCCACAGTTGGAGCCATCCAAAATGGAAAGTCGTGATGTTGACAATTTCTCTGTTAACGGTTCTGGTAGTATAAGTACCTACTCGAAGGCACTACAACATCTACTAATTACAATTTCTCGGTCAAATGATGAAAGTAATATCATAAAATTAGTTAAAAGTTTATAAATTTTGGCTCTTGAACAAAAATCCAACTTATATAATGAATACCTACTTGCAAGTGCGTTTGATATGTCCCTCGATAAAGCCAGTCGTCCATCTATATATTATGGTACTAGCTGTGTCCTCATGGCTCAGCCCGTAGCCTATGTTACTCAGTGATAGTGTAGCTTTCTAATGGCAAAAGAATTTTTGAAATCGGTCCAGTAGTTTGTACCTTTATTCGTTACATACAAAAATCCAAAAATACAAATCTTTCCTCTTTATAATATTATAGTATAGAAGTATAGATAGATGGACGACTGGCTTTATCAATAATGAAAGTAATGTAGGTACTTAATTTAGGGCACCTACTGCGTAGATCGTAGGTATTAATCTTTAGGCACTTTGATACTTAGATGGATGGGAACTCTAGACCTAACCAGCTACCATGCAGACTTTGAAACCTTTTTCCATAACAAATCCAACCAGTCCCGGTTTAGACATACATGTATATATTTTTACGCTAATTGTAACTGACTTTTCCTTTTGTTTACAGAAAGTTAGAAAAAAATGGCGACGTCGGGAGGGAAACGGCGCGAGGAGGGTAGCGACAACTCTGACGACGAGCTCACACCGCTCGCTAACGAAATCTATAGTGGCAGGTGTGTGTTGTAACAATATATCTAATATTTTAATAGATTTGTGGTGATAGTGGTGACAAGCGCGACTGCCGATCGAGAGGTCCTGGGTTCGATCCCTAGGTCGGGCCAAGTGTTGTTGGGTTTTTCCGTGTGAAATTTCTTCAGTAGCAGCCCGGGATTTGGAGGTGTACCCGGTTGATGGCAATAGGCGCGCCCCCCATTACATGGGACTTAAACATAAAAGCGAAATACAAGGTTAGTCGGAAAGGGGGGACTAAGCTGAAAGGATGTTAAAGTACCCATAATAATGGATAACTTTTGTTCTACAACTTTCCCCAAAAGTCAATAGTTTAAGAGAAATAGCTGTTCAGTCATTTCATAAAAAATACGCTAAATTGTAGCTATCCTCAGGTATGATCAGCTATGTTTACATTTTAGGTCATATTTGGGGTCACGGATTAGAAACTCCATTTTCTGAATTCGTAACTAAATCAGGGATAAAGATTTTTTGAAAAAACTAAAATAAAAATCATTTAGCGTTGAATTTTTTTGTCGAATTTTAAAATTTTAACACTTTCTTTAAAACAATCATCAGTGATACATTAAATGGGCCGCGGCTTAGTACCCCCTTTCCGACTAACCTTGTATAAGGGTGTTTGGGGTGTTGGGGTGTTGTATAAGGGGGTTATTAGAATTTGAGAGGTGTTGTGTTCATAAAGGTCATATTGAGATTTATAATATTTAGTGGTAAGTAAGTACTAGAATACAGTTCATAAATACGCATAATAATATTAAAATTTAACCCTAAACTACAAAGTGATGAAACGACCTAACCTTTTGGATACAGCGATATTTCCCAAAATTAGCAACACGTAACCTTAGTAATAATTCTAATTTATTCTAAAACTTGCTTGAATTTTATGTAGAAAATTTGAATTGAGAACATTAAGTAGGTAAATATCCAAGTTAGATATTATTATCTAAAGTTTTGTCCACGTCGTTTTTTATACACATCAAAATGTTACGTTACAAGACGGAACAGCCTCCGTAACGTATGATATCATTCGGCTCAATCATAGCGATACGTCATCTTTCATCAATCTTTTGATTGTAGCTCTCATGTACATGGTAACTACATAAGCGTAGGAGTACATACACCTTACACTTTCACCTTTGTCAAGTAATTGAGTGATGTAAAGGAGGAAATAATAACACTTATTAAAACATAACATAACATCACGCGTTGCATTCTCTGAAGGAATCGGCAGAGGTGCCTTTACTACACCCTCATTTCGCCGTTATGTTTAAGTCCCATGTAATAGGGGGCATGCCTATTGTCATCAACCGGACACACATCCAAATTCCGGGCTGCTACTGAAGAAATTTCACACGGAAAAACCTAACAACACTTTGCCCGACCTAGGGATCGAACCCAGGACCTCACGATCAACAGTCGCGCTTTCCACCAAAAGACCAACGAGGCAGTTACATACATATACTCACGCCTATAATCCCTGAAGGGTGTTCTCCTGTTACAGGAGATTTTTCGGGCACAATTACGGTGTCAGGTTCGTCGCCTCTTACGAATCACTTGCCCGGCGACGGAGGGGTATTGTATTCTTAATCCGCCCCCCCACGGACTCTAATATTCAAATACTATATTAAAATTTTATAAGTATTTACATAATAAATACGAATGTTACCAACATAATACGTAATTTTCATAAAAGCATGAATATTATTGTTATTAGGCGTCAAGTGATTCATGACACCAATTTCATGTGAAGGCTTTTTTACTCAGTGACAATCTAGCATTAGGTACATCTGTAAGGTCAAAAGCAATCATAAAATGAATATTAAATGTATCTTAATGTGAATCCAGCAACATTTAAAATTTTAGAATAAAAAGATATAATTGGCATTATAGAACATTACCTGATAAATTGATTTTATCGCTTGTAATGATATTACGAAAGCTATGAGAAAGAAAAAATAAAATCAATTAGAGTAGAATGCCGTTAAAGGTCTCTTTAGTAGTAACAACGATATTAATATGATGCTCATCGCATAATAACGTGGTTAGGCATATCCAAGCGGTGAGATCTTTAAGCATTTTTTCCCATCACTAGTCACTACTATGTTGAGCAATTCAAAAGCAAATCAGATGAGTCAGATTCGCAATGATGATTATTATATTGCAATATTCCCACCAAGAGATTTAACCTTTACAATTCAAATATTTAAAGCAGCTTTTGTCTACATACATAAACTCACGCCTTTTTCCCATGGGGGTAGGCAGAAACTATAGAACGCCACATGCTACGACTCTTACATACCCCTTTCGCTTCATCCACATTCATACATCTCGTTATACACGCACGCCGGTTGAGAGTACTACGCACCTGACCTTTGTGAAGAACATCACCAATAACATCGATGTATGTCCTTCTAGGACGTCCTCTACCGGCGTTCCCATTAACATCCGCCTTATAAATTCCTTTTGTTAATCGCCGTTCACTCATTCTCTTTTGTCTAGTTTTTAAAATTAGAAATATTTTGGTGGCTATTGATGCAGCAAATAGAAAAATCCGTTATTAAAATATCCAGTCAGTAAATGAGATGACAGACTGTTATTTTTATGCCGAAAGTTTTAAATGCCAACCTTATTTATTATTTTATTTTCCATATTTTTCGTCAAAGGTTTTATTTTTACGAGCAATAACTCCTCTTTTTTACATCTACGAAATACGAAAAACCTTCTTAGTCTAGGACAAATAGGAGCTATAATGTAAAAGAATACTGTTTAGTATAAGCTTTATTTAGCCAGAGGTCGAGTCGCTCGCCGATCGGTCACCGCGGCCCGGAACCCGTTCAAATGCCAAGGTTGACAACTCTGACGACACAACTTTCGATCGATCGACTGCGCCACATTTTTGCGCCCCACTTCGATCTTAGAGGCCTCTGCGCACCATGGTATAGAGACTATAATAGATGCTTGAAATTTAATTCTTATTCCAGGCTTGCTACAGTCTAGATTAAAAATTAAGGTTTAACCTTGAGAAATATATGATGAAGTTTGTATATCCTGTTGCATGCTCTCAATGTCGAAACTTCATAAGTGTCTACGTGTCTACATTCTCCGTAGCAGGTATCTGCTCGCAAACAAAATAATAAAATATTGTGCCAACCAATATGCAGTCGCGATTTTGTGGATTTTTTATCCCATTTGTCTGTTCTAGATCGTTAAATTTTTCGATTCGATAGGTCACGTTCAGTTATAGTTTGACGATGCTTTGATTTCTAGCTTCGATCTTTATTGGATGAACGGTAATATATATGACGAGGAATAAACAAGGCTCTAATTCAATCTAAATAGAACGTTATCTAGCAGTAAACGCTTTCGTAGGATGTACTGAGGTAGCTGTGTGGAGACGACTGGGGTCGGGCGTGATTTGAATACTGGATGATATGTACTAGCTGACCGATGTGATACTTACCGGTTGCTTTAGAGACCCACCTACGCGGCTACGGCGACTATAATTCTATATATAGCAGAATAACACTTGTATCGAATTCAGTGAATTGATAATAAATTGTAGATTTTCTGCTAATTATATTCGATTGATTAAGCTTTTGCTAACGTATTTTATAGTTCGATGCAAGAGCAAAGATGTCAAAGATAAGGTCATTTCTTGTTATAGATGCGAAATTATCAAATGAAAAATGTTCCAGGTTCCAAGGATTATTATACAGATAACTTTGTTTCTATTCCAGAAATATTTTTTACTAGAAGCAGAGCTTAAAAATTCATTTTCTATGTTTATATACTCATCGACAGTTATGTTCTGACCATATATATTTTAAAGGTACTTAACATTATTTTTATATACGCCGCTACCATAAAATTCGCTGGTGATGACGTAACTGCAACAAAGCTCAGGTAGGTTTATGACAAACATGGAAGTTAGCAGACGTGTGCACAACATAATGCTCCCGTCGACACCATGGTCGATGACCTCCGGTAGCGCTGGACATTGGGCATGGCCCTGGAGTACTGGCGCGCATATAAAACAAAACGTTACCTTATGACGAACTAACGTACATTGGAAAGTTTGACGTATATCCATGGAGTGACGAAGAAAATATGTGTTTTAAAAATATATAAGACACAGAAGGACACTATCGTCGTCATTAATTTTACTACATTGAATCATCGATATTATTAGAACATATTTTTTTATATATAATAGATTTTATTAAAATCATCTAAAAACAGAAGTTTATGGCATGTCTGTTAAACTATTTCTTAACGGATTATAACTATCCACTTTATCTAACTACTTGGAACTTGCAGCTATTACTTTGTGAAATACAATAATCGCGGCCAAAGAAATAGTTGTTTTATTGTTATGATATTACGGGTTACTGTTATGTTACAACACCGGTGCACGTGCACGACACGCAGACGAAGGCTTTCGTAAGTTTTCGTGAGGTGGAGCGACATTGAGCGATCTATTGTTCTGGGTATGAACGAGGCAAGCTTCGTAGGCTGCGCTAGCGCCGACAAATACTTGATCTATCTAGACGCGGTCGATATGACTGTCGACAGTCTGGATCGTGTGTGTAGGAAGGTCACTACACACGTAGATTTGATTTGAATTCCGACCTCGCGTACAAATGTTAGCGACGTTGACTGCTAGCTCAGGGTGAAGACAAACTTGTAAATGCAATAGGTTAAATAGGTAATAGAATTTTGCATGTAACTATGTAGGTACATGAATAATCAAATGACGTAATCTTCACAAAGAGCAATCTTAGTTTAAGTCTTACTTGTATGTACAGGGTGCGAAGAGTTTTTTTTACAAATTATTAGAGATACCTACCCGATATTTACAAGTATATCTGAATAATTATTTGGCGAGTCTGATTAATTAAATATTCCATAACAATCACTTTGTGCGTAAGCTTTGACTCTTGAATAAGCAGTTTGTGCATAAATATTGGAACTTAAGAACAGGTTTTATAGAGCTAAACCTTGTACTTTTATATTGTTATTTGGATATATAATGAAGCGTATAAATATGGAAACTTTTTTACTTCCTCATGGTACCTCAATGCATATGAGGACCTGTTTATCTACTTAGAAATGGTCAGGTTTAAAAGATTTTGATCTATCGAACAACTTTTTGTTATGTCAACAACATAAATAAAATAGGATATTTTAATAATATTCAGACCCTGAAAGTTTGAAGGTGAAAAGCTCTACGAAAATCTTACTACACAGAACAGAACACCAATTACTAAAGCGATGGGTGCGAGCTTTTCTATTAAATTCTAATTCAACTCCTTAGACAACTGGGTTTTTTACTAACAAGATACCTGGCACTCGTAGAACTACTTTGAGAAAATTGCAATTGAACCGCAGTTCAACCACGGCTTATGACTTTTTTTCTTATAAAGATAACGTTCAAACAGCCGTGGGTGATCTGAGGTTAGACAGCGTTTTAAAAAAAACAAAATTGTAAAATCAGCTGTTAGGACAGGGTCTCCAATTAGGCTCGCTCGGGGTCCGTTTTAAGAAATGAAATGACCATCGCGGTCCGCACAACATTTTATAGTTTTTTTTTTCGAATTGACTTCAACAAAGATAATGCGGGGGATACATTTTTATTTGAGATCTCTAGGCTAGACCAGTGCAAAAGGTGGCAAATTTTTTTAAACGCAGTCATCATATTTCGCGTAAACATAAAGATTTTCGAAATAAGTTGTCGTTAAGTGATTGGAAAGTGTTGAAACAAAGAGGCGTCACTCATTGGTGGTGCGGTACCGATGCGATCATATCAATTAGTGAGCGGACGATATAATTTCGCGTGCTCACTGCTGCTGAACGAAGAACTCTCCGCACATTGTGCCGATCTTAGTTAAAGCTGGACAAAATGATGACATAATGATGCGATATTAGTTTTCATCATCATCATCTCAACCCTTTTTTCGTCCACAGCTGGGCGTAGAACTCCACTGTTCTTCTTCGAACGGTTTGGAGCCGTTTCCATCCAAAGACTCCCCGCAACCTTTATTAGGTCTTTTGTCATTATAGTTAGGAACCATCCTACGCCCCGCTACCCGGTTTGTGGTCTTCATTCGAGGACCTTCCTTTCCCAGCGGTTGTCGGTCCGTTGAGCAATGTAGGTTTTAACCTGGGATAACCCTCATGGATATCATGGCCAGACTTTTAGCGGTTAAAAATCCACGGTGTTCCTCCTCCTGACTGTTGGCCGGGGTCGCGGGATTTCCAGATGCATGCACAGCAACCCTGGCAGGTCCCGGTCTCTCCTCAGTGGGGCCTTGCCCCACGTCCTCCTAAGAGACCGCGCGGAACACTGCGCGCCGCCTTTTCGGGTCTGTTAATGTTTGGGCGGCGGGTCCCCTTACCCACCGCCCGCAGACCACACACTAGGGTGGCCGAAGGTCGCCGCGCGCGCGCGCTCTCGGGCACCTGGTGCGTCTGGCGCGGGAAGGGAAAAGAGCAGACAGCTCCCTCTCCCTTTCCACTCCCTCCGTGGTCGCCATCACCCTCTCGCAAAAAGAGGCCATGGCTTCCGACGCATCCTCGCTCCCAACCATAGACAGAATTACGGCCAGAAGCGAGAGGACACCACCGACTGCCGCAACTAGTTCGCGGCGCTGCAGGCAGAAGAATTAGTAGCCTACCCATTGCCACTTCAACTAGCTTAACTTAAGAGTTAAGTCGGGGAGTTTAGTTCTTCTACGGACATTTAATTTATGCCCTCTTTACTTTTTGAATTTATTACCAAATGAAACGGAAAACCACAAGAGTTATAATGTTTTTGAGTGTGTTGAACCAAGTGAAAAGATGCTTGAAACTTAAAATTTGGCACGTCATTTTTAAACGAAAGGTTAAAGAGAAAATACCGTGGCGCACCTTAATCCATTGTAAAAATATTTTTACTTTACCCTGAACTTCAATTATGTGCCGACATAGTTGAAGTTTTTGCTGTGTCACTTACGGAAATCCAATATTTATTTATCTTATTCAATCGCTAAATCTTACTCCGCTTTCTATCATATTAATTGGAGATTATCTATAGAGATTTGTATGGTTTTTTTGCTGTATTATGTTGAGTATATAACATGATATAAATTGGTTATGTATTATAGGAATTTGAAGAGATCATCTGCTTCCTAATAAACCCTAACCATTAATTCTTCACATTTACAGCACAAATAAGCTGAAACATATTAGGACCACCTAGACATTATAAATAGTGCCACAATTATAAAATAATTTCCATAAATTAAGGTCCTTTGATTGCGAGCTCTGTGATCACGAACACCTACGATGGTCAAAGTACTTACTAGTTAAATTCTGAAGTTGCTTATTAATTTGTTTAAACGAACTCACGAACCGGCAATTCTGTGTAAATAAAGTACCTATCCTTTAAATATATTGAAGAAATTATTATTCATACTTTGTCCAGTAGGAGACAATAGCGTATCACTGTGCGACGCGGTGGACGCGTGCCCGAAGCAGTCGTTATTGCGATCGCACCGTTCGCTGTCCTCATAACAATCGATGAGTACTAGTACAGTATTCGGACAGGCTGGACACTCCGTCTAAAATTTCCTCACATTTTCTTAAAATATTTTCATAGAGTTTCTAGTGATGTGATTAGTTTTTCGCAACATGGTAACACAGTGACGAGTGCAAATATGAGTGACCACGATCGTAAATGTCATTATGAACGGGACGATGCCGAGGAACCCATTTACGTCGCGAATAATAATAATTCGATTTATAGCAATGGGACTTTGCATTATTGTAGCATATACAGGTAAATCCTACGAGTGATATAAGAGAATTAATATTTTCAATCTATGGAGCTACGCGAGGTTTGAACTTAACGTATTTAATACCTACCTCTCTACGAGTTGTTTCTTACGACATCATCGGGAAGAACCGGATGGTGTCGCAAGAAACGACTCGTCTTCTAAGGGATTGTATGAAGTGGATGGATAGCAGCTGCATACTGATAAGATCGTAGTACAGGAACCTGGTTTTCTACATGGTACGGAGGTCAAACGGTGAAACAAGAAATTTACCATATTAAATCATGGAGGAAGTATACTTGTTGCTGTAGACACCGCATGTAATTTATTAATGTTCTTCATAGACTGCGTTGGTAATCCATACGGCATGTTTTCAAAGGCAACGTTTCCATAGTCAACGTTCATTGATTTTTTTAAAGTTACGGTTTAAATTATAATTCCAAAGAAATTTTTGCTTATCTATGACAAGTTTGTTACAACAATTTAAGTTATACATATGTAGCTGTCTCGTAAATCTACTTCTTATGTATTCCTTAGACTGGAGTGCGTAATGGCGGCGTTACGCATAATTAAACAGTGTTCAATCAACAACTTTCTAATACCTTACATGGATAACAGATCCGCTCAATCATTTATTGTCGTTGAAAGCAAGATTGCCGATGAATGAAAAATCATTTCTTTCGTGTCATTCATGCCCGCACCAAAATTCCCGTTGGAAAGGTTAATCGGCCTTACTTATAAAACTTATAATTTTTAAACACTAATTTAAATTATACCTGCCCCTGTCATTTGTATGCCAATGAATGGAGATGGCAATAGACTTAACAGCAATTTTCGTTAAATAACGTCTAATCTTCGTTTACACGTAAGGGTGAATAATATGTTTATGTGACTTCATGCAAAACTTTTTGCAGAGAAAGGACAGTGTGAAACAGCATTTATCAAACGACTGCGATACAATAGGTACATGAATTTTAATAACGCTCTTTTAACTTTTGATCTGATATTGTGGTCAGGTAACGGCGCATAAGTTCTGCCTACTCGCGCCAAGTTAGACGGCCGCAACAGTTAATTGGGTCATCTACCACCTTCGTTGGTTACATTACGTAAACCCCACTGTCACAACCAGTGCAAGTACTATATGCATATTTATGTTGAAATAATAAACGTTGTAGTGTAACGGTTTTCTATACGCGTTAATATGCTGCACACGCGAAGGTCATCATCGCAAAATATTGCCGATCGGAAGGAAGCTGCGTCTGCGACGGTCGGAACGCAGCATTGCCCGAGATTTCTCTCTCAACTGAATAGCGTGTGAAAGTTGTTTTTCTCGCTGCAATGTTGACTGTACTATGCGTTATCGAGCAGGTGTAGGATTAGACGCACTTGTTAAATATGTGGTTTCTAACAGAAATTAACTGAAGATTATTGTGGGTTTTTAGTGGGTTAGGTACGAAACGTCAACCATAAAATCCGGCTTAGTCAACTGATACTAAACCTTACAATTGTATTACTCTTGGTTTCTGGATTCACTTCACATAACGACCATACAGTTACCTATGTATATGAACGTGTTTTGTACGATCTCTCGTCATTCGTTAATAATGATTATTACTAATAATAAAAAAACTTATTTCTTAATTTTTTTATTTCAGCCAAAGGACAGTACAAGAAACGAAAGGATGGGACGTGTTTCGGGAGTTCCCGCCAAAGCAGGACAGTGGGTCTATGGAGACTCAGAAATGTTTGGACTTCACAGTACGGTTGCTGAAGGTAGCGGCATATCTAATAGTATTCATCGTGGTCCTCGGCTCCGGAGTCGTAGCAAAGGGCACCACGCTCTTTATGACTTCACAGCTCAAGAAGGACAGGCGGATTGCATATTGTAATAGGAATTTAGGTACGTTGCATTTAACTTTAGTAATATATTTTTCTATCAAAGCCAAACGTGTGATGTCTAACAAATATCACACGTTTAAGGAACTCCGCACATTAAATAAGTTCCGGTGTGTCGTAGCCGGCGCGTTCCACATTCATTTTGGACCAAAAAATCTAGTTCTGGTACAACGTAGCATAGTTACCAATATTATTGGATTTATTTCATTCCAAACTTGCGAGAATTTTATTGACGAAAAGTAATTAAAGACATGTTTTAACACCGAATTAGAACATTTTTATTAAGTTATCCGAGGCCAAACTTTCACGTCCATTGTTAATGTTTTGAAATAATGTTGATACATGAGTCAAGAATTTTGAATGGATAAGAGTCTAACTTTGAAACTTAATTTTTGTTTCTGCAATTGTATTGTATTCTTTTCTATAATTATTTGCTCCGTCTTTAATGATAAGCTAAACTAATATGTATTTTTTATTTGTTTCCAGGTAGGGATAAACAATTTATAGTAAGTCTCCCAGACGAAGAACGAGTGGCGTGGATGTGGGCCATTCTGGCAGCGTTCGCCATTCCAGAAATAGGAACACTCATACGAGCAGTCAGGATATGTTTCTTCAAAACTTCTAAGAGACCAAGTAGCACACAATTTATGGTGGTAAGTAACAACATTAACTGCCTACTACCCCTCAACTATATCTGTGGACCTTGCGCCTGCTCAATGGGTCTTAATATCAGCTCTTTGCAAGTCGAACGCGGTCCTCTAGTGCGCAAATGACAGATTACGACTAGCAACAGTTTGACAATAAGAGCTCAGATTATTAGATCCTGTACTATCGATGGGTTCACGCAGCCAAAGATAAGTCGAGTTTTACTGTATATTTATCCACGTTAATACTTTCTTTGGACTGGTATTTATACATAGGCATGAGATTCATAATTTGAATGACAACTCTCACGTCTCTATCAATATTGCGTGCGGACATGCGTGCAATTTAGTTATCGAGGTGTTAATATTGTGATCGCGATTTTTTTTTCTACACTGATATGGACAAAAACCAAAATATAATACTGCAGCAGCTGGGTGAAGAACTTTGTATATTTTTTCTGTAGATTCTGTATAATCCTGATGAGAAAATCAATCCTGGTAATAATGTACAATATTCTGTTTCAGATATTCATAGCGGAATCGTTGCATACTATAGGAATGGGTCTACTATTCTTCATGGTTCTTCCAGAATTGGATGTAATCAAAGGAGCCATGATCACCAATTGTCTGTGCATTATTCCTGCAATACTTGGCTTGCTCTCGCGCAACTCGAGAGACTCGAAGCGATTTATGAAAGTGATCGTAGACATAGCGGCGATAGTTGCGCAAGTCACCGGCTTCATAGTATGGCCACTGTTGGAGAACAAGCCTGTACTGTGGTTGATACCAATTTCATCTTTATGCATATCTCTGGGATGGTGGGAAAACTTTGTAACACGACAGAGCCACATTGGTAAGAAGAGGACCGATCAAAAGTAATCGCAATATCTTGGAAGTAAGAATTTAGTGCTAAATTATTCTTTTTCCTTTACAGGTATAGTGAAAAGTCTGGGAAGATTGAAAGACGAGTTGACTTTTACCCGCTACTACACGTACCGTTTCATATCTGTATGGAAAATCTTGCTGTTCCTCATGTGCATACTTTTCAGTATTTGGCTTGACGGTGACGAGCCTGCCATGTTCTTCCAACTGTTCAATGTCGGATTTGGGCCCCATAGTATTGTTGTTGAAGAGGTTTGTAACATAATAATATATATTAAAATTCAAATGTAAAATGTAACCTTATAATATACATCCTCAATGACATTTGCAGGTGCAAATCCAACTAGGCGGAACTGTTATTCCTGATTTGGCTAATGTAACTTTAACTGGAGATTCAGTCGAAGTGGCAGCTGCGTACAAATCGGCACTCTACGTGATGCTTATCCAAATATTTGCGGCGTGGATCTGCTACATATTTGGAAAGTTTGCGTGCAAGATTCTCATCCAAGGCTTCAGTTATGCATTCCCTATCAACCTCGTCATTCCTTTGGTCGTCAATTTATTGATTGCTGCGTGTGGTATTAGAAATGGTGACAATTGTTTCTTCCATGGAACAGTACCAGATTATCTTTACTTTGAAAGTCCAGCGGGTAAGTTTTTAAAACGTATGATTTGATTGAAATGCATCATATCAGTTCCAATATATTTATAATTCTGTATATCTTTGCTTCCAGTGTTTACTCTAAGCGATTTCATATCGCGTCAAATGGCCTGGATATGGTTACTCTGGCTTCTGTCACAAACTTGGATTACTATACACATATGGACCCCAAAAGCGGAACGTTTGGCTTCTACAGAGAAGTTATTCGTATTGCCGATGTATAGCGGCTTACTGATAGATCAAAGTATGGCTCTAAATAGAAAGAGAAATGATCAGAGAGATGTAAAGACCGAGGTAGGTGAAACACTTATTTAGATAACGTTAGCAGACGCAAATCATATAGTTATTGGTATAAGAGATACTAATAATCTTAAAATAACTTCATTCATTAACAACTTTTTTAACAATGTAACATTTAACTTTTACCAACAACTTTTTTATTTTAACTTTCAGGACCTCGCAGAAATAGAAAAAGAAAAAGGCGACGAATACTACGAAACTATATCGGTTCACACTGACAACACGGGTTCTTCTCCCAAAGCCATTAAGTCATCAGATCAGATTACTAGGATATACGCATGCGCTACTATGTGGCACGAAACTAAAGACGAGATGATAGAGTTCTTAAAGTCTATTCTCCGGTTGGATGAGGATCAGTGCGCTCGTCGTGTCGCTCAAAAGTATTTACGAGTGGTTGACCCTGATTACTACGAATTCGAAAGTAAGATTTGTAGCTATTTTAAACACGCAATAAGAGTGTTACTTGTTAGAGTTATTACACACTTATATTTTATTCATTCTTATAAAGCATTTAAGGCGTGCATAATGTATAGTTTTATTTTCCTTTTATTTCAGCGCACATTTTCTTAGACGACGCCTTTGAAATATCGGACCACAGTGACGATGATTCGCAAGTGAATCGATTCGTGAAACTGCTCGTGGATACCATCGACGAAGCAGCTTCTGAAGTGCATCAGACGAACATTCGCATTCGACCACCGAAAAGATTGCCTGCACCTTATGGAGGACGTTTGACATGGGTTCTACCAGGAAAGACGAAGATGATCTGTCACTTGAAGGATAAGGCTAAGATCCGTCACAGGAAACGTTGGTCTCAGGTAGAAATATTATCTTCGTACAATTGAAGCTCTTTAAGTAAATTGATTCTATGTGCATAGAACACATAACTATTCTGAGATAATAACACCTCAGCTTATATGAGATTTGTTTATCCTCCAGGTGATGTACATGTACTACCTCCTCGGTCACCGTCTAATGGAACTTCCTATATCCGTGGATCGTAAAGAAGTCATGGCTGAGAATACATATCTGCTGACCCTGGACGGAGACATTGATTTCCAACCTCACGCTGTACGATTGCTTATTGACTTGATGAAGAAAAACAGGAACTTGGGAGCTGCCTGTGGTCGTATTCATCCTGTTGGCTCTGGTAAGAAAAGACAAGAACGAAAATGAACTGCTTTGTATACACGTACTCGCCCTAAGGGCAAAGCACTGCTATGTCTGTAAAACCTATACCTACACGTTATTATTATCTAAAACCAGTACAAATATTATATTTCCAGGACCCATGGTGTGGTATCAAATGTTCGAGTATGCTATCGGTCATTGGCTGCAAAAGGCGACTGAGCACATGATTGGCTGCGTACTCTGTAGTCCTGGATGCTTCTCCCTGTTCAGAGGAAAGGCTTTGATGGACGACAACGTAATGAAAAAGTATACTCTGCGGTCTGACGAAGCTCGGCATTACGTGCAGTACGATCAAGGTAAGAAAACGTCACAATTTCGAAAAGCTTATGGAATAAATTAATCAAACACAATCTTATTGGAATTTAATTTGGTTACAGGGGAAGATCGTTGGTTATGTACGCTGTTACTTCAACGTGGCTATCGTGTAGAATATTCAGCTGCCTCCGACGCTTACACCCACTGTCCCGAAGGTTTCAACGAGTTCTACAATCAACGACGTCGCTGGGTGCCATCGACCATCGCCAATATTATGGACTTGCTAGCCGACTGTAAACACACCATCAAGATTAACGACAACATTTCGAGTCCTTACATTGCATACCAGGTAAGTTTTTTTATAGGTATGCTATACATAAATAACTTACTGTTTGTTTTCAAAAATAAAATACTAAAATAAATAAAAAAAATTTGCTCAACGTTCACGATGCTGACTTAAGACAAATGTTAGTGCGATATGTGTTCTTGGTATTCCTAAATTTTGTGTATTTAGCCTAGGTAGAGCTAATCACATTTTTTTCTTCCAGATGATGTTGATAGGTGGTACGATATTGGGTCCCGGAACTATATTTCTTATGTTGGTGGGTGCTTTCGTGGCTGCTTTCCGTATCGACAACTGGACTTCTTTCGAATACAACCTGTATCCTATCTTGATCTTCATGTTCGTCTGCTTTACTATGAAATCCGAAATTCAAGTGAGTAATATCTACTTTAACATTTAGAACCTTGATACGCATCAACATGTCGGTCAATATTTCTAATGTTCGCAATATTTCGTTTCAGTTACTGGTTGCTCAGATACTTTCAACGGCATATGCCATGATAATGATGGCTGTGATCGTCGGTACCGCGCTCCAGTTAGGCGAGGACGGCATTGGATCTCCTTCGGCTATATTCTTGATATCACTTTCAAGTTCATTCTTCATAGCCGCTTGCTTGCATCCTCAGGAATTCTGGTGTATCGTACCTGGCATAATTTACCTTTTATCTATACCCTCTATGTACTTGCTTTTGATTTTGTATTCCATTATAAATCTAAACGTAGTATCTTGGGGAACTCGAGAAGTGCAAGTCAAGAAAACTAAGAAGGTTGGTATGGAACTAGTTTATATACTTTAAATTTGTAAACAGGAAATATATTAACACGTTACTAACTGCCTTTATAGGAAATTGAAGCAGAAAAGAAAGAAGCCGAGGAAGCGAAGAAATCGGCAAAACAGAAATCGTTGCTAGGATTCCTTCAAGGTGTAAATAGCAATGAAGAAGAAGGCTCTATTGAATTCTCGTTTGCTGGCTTATTCAAATGCTTGTTATGTACACACCCCAAAGGAAATGAAGAGAAAGTACAACTCTTGCACATTGCATCTACTCTTGATAAATTAGAAAAGAAACTAGAAACCGTAGAGAGGTAATCTGTTTTTTCCTGGGAATACCCTAATATTATAAATTTGTCGTCGTTCTTAAATTCATACTTCGAATTAAATGTTTTAGAGCTGTTGATCCACATGGGATGAGTAGAGGACGTAAATTATCGATTGGGCCAAGAGGTAGTACCAGTGGCGACCATGGATTAAATGCTCTAGCCGAAGGACCAGAAGAAGACAACGATTCAGATTCTGAAACCGATACTCTTTCTACTGTACCCAGAGTAAGAAAATATTTTATATTAAATAGAGATAAACTTTTATCACTTTGTATATAGTTATTTGTTAAACAAAATATATTTTTGCTTACAGGAAAAGAGAGACGATCTCATAAACCCATATTGGATAGAGGATCCCGAATTGAAAAAGGGTGAAGTAGACTTTTTGAGCCCCGCCGAACTATCGTTCTGGAAAGATCTGATTGACAAATATTTGTACCCCATTGATGCTAACAAGGACGAAGAGGTAAAAAAGAATCAGGAAACCTATATTCCTGATATTCATTTTATTCTTTTTTTTAATATTGATAATAATAACCGAGATACACGTACAAAAAAGTTGTGAGAAGGTATTGTGTGTATGTATGTTGTATATGAAAAAAGATTACACACATTGAAAAAATGGAGCGTGTGCAGCCAAAAAATGGATAGAAGGACAATATCTCAATCATTAAAGTAAATCTATCTCTAATTAGAAGTGGCATTGCGTGTTGAATACCATTACTGGCAAGTTTTTATTGAACTGGACAATTTTTTTTGAGTATCCCCGTCTACTCGAATTTACCATCGTACAATATAATATAATGTGCTTTAATAACCTTTTATTTCAGCTTTTCAATTTCTCTCATTATCATAACTATCATATCATAAACTATTCATGATGATAATCTTCCCCTAATTTTAGGCACGTATATCCAGCGATCTGAAAGAATTGAGAGATTCATCTGTTTTTTCGTTCTTTATGGTCAATGCCCTCTTTGTATTGATTGTATTCTTGCTACAACTGAACAAGGACAACCTTCACTTTAAGTGGCCCTTCGGAGTTAAAACTAACATAACGTACGATGAGGTTACTCAAGAGGTAACGTGAGAGTCCACTACACAGCGATCGGCATTCAACGATGACTTGGGACTACGAGCTGCGAATCCAGATTTAAAAGTACTTAACCCTTAGCCACGACCCCAGTCACCCTTGAAAGTTGATTCAATTTATTTAAACATTTTTGTTTTATGAAATTTTACAGGCTCGCATTGCAGGAGACTTGATCGAACTTCGCAATAAGTCGGTTTTCGCATTCGTTATGTTCAATGCTTTATTCATATTGATAGTATTTTTATTACAACTGAACAAAGATCAACTCCACGTGATTTGGCCTTTGGGAATAAAGACAAATATTACGTACAACGAGGAAACAGGCGAGGTATAGCCAAATATTACCACTGAAGTGTGTCACTACACAATCCTAACGACCTTCTTCTAACCGGTCTGTCTGGGAGGGCACACCAGCATGGAGTCCCGGCGACACAGAAGACTAAACAACTCTGATGGTTTTACGTCTAATCAATATCCAAACCTGTCCTTATGTTTTGGTTTTATGCAAACCCCGAGTTTTTATCCATAATAACACATGAAAATTCGACTGCGGTGTTATATTATTAGAGCTAAAATTACAAACTTTAGTGTTGAAGCTCTAAATTCAATCTTGGATTTCCATTCCCAACTAGCATTTATACTGGACACAAAGACCAATCCAGCGATATCCTGATCTCCACTCCAGTCCAAATAAAACCCATATATTGAAAAATATATATAAAAGCATTTCTTTTTCATTCGCCGTAGTCGAATACGAACCCAAACCATGGAATTTTTAGATGTGATGACCATTCACTTTCCCAATATGTGCACACTTTCCAATCCAATTCACTGAGGAGTAAATTAATGTTTCTGTTCTGTCTATTAAGGTGGCGGAATTTCTTTTAATAAACACTAGTAACAGGGACACTGGTTTCCTTTGTACATACGTAATTGTACACCTTGAAGGGTGTGGTGATTTGCTTAACACGTGTTATAGTTCTCAGGATAATATGGGAAATAAACATATTACGGCAGGCAAAATTTTGCGTCGAACTGTTTTGTGTGATTTATGTGTAAACTCTCTGTTACACTGTTATATGTTTTTGTTGATCATAAGCATCCTAAAAAAATACATTCAAATGTTTCATATTAACGTCAATACTTAAAAATAATGCACTTGTATATAACAAAACGAAAATGTTTCATAATTAATTATCACAAATACGTTTATGTTAATAATGTTTTGTGGTCAGAGGCGTGCTTTTTATATTTAAACATTTGTTCAAGGTTATTTATATATTATTCCAAAAAATATTGACCCATATAATATTTGGCGTAATCGTAAAAGCACACGTTTGATTACATATCATTTATATTATAAGTAATGAATTTAACCTTTCAATTTGATCATAATAAAACTTAAGGCAAATCTAAAGCATATTTAAAAATTTCAGGTTTTAATTTCAAAAGAATATCTGCAATTGGAGCCTATTGGTCTAGTATTCGTCTTCTTCTTCGCCTTGATTTTGGTGATACAGTTCTCCGCTATGTTGTTTCATAGATTTGGAACCATCTCGCACATATTAGCGTCTACAGAACTGAATTGGTTCTGTTCGAAGAAGGTAAGAACACACTTCAGAGAAATAAATCTCTTAAAAGATAAGTGTGTATTTGTATGTAATGCAATGTATAATTCTTATTTTTCTGTTTCCAGTCCGATGACTTATCTCAAGACGCTCTGCTAGATAAAAATGCAATAGCAATAGTGAAAGACTTGCAGAAGTTGAATGGTTTGGATGACGATTATGACAATGATTCGAGCTCAGGTCCGCATAACGTTGGCAGACGAAAGACTATTCACAATTTGGAGAAGGCAAGACAGAAGAAGAGAAATATAGGCACACTGGATGTTGCTTTCAAGAAGAGATTCTTCAACATGAATGCGAATGATGGACCAGGTATTTTTTAACCCATTATTTTTATTTTTTATCCAATTGGCGACTAGTGTTCTTCTTACTTAACGTTAGCAAGTATTTGCAGTTCAGTTATTCCATTGAATACTAAAAGTAGTTTAATTTTACTATGATTACATTTGTAACGAATTCCAGCCTAACCATTTCCATTTTTAAAATCTTTGCGATGTAATTAAATGATTGAAATCGTTCCAAAGGTACACCGGTACTGAACCGCAAGATGACGTTGCGAAGAGAAACATTAAAGGCTTTGGAGACGAGAAGAAACTCCGTGATGGCGGAAAGAAGGAAATCGCAGATGCAGACACTTGGTGCCAACAACGAATATGGAGTCACTGGAATGGTAACAGTATTTAAAATTCAATAGCTATCAGGTTGTTGCAGCATGATCATCACCAGCGTCATCGCCGCATGCAAGTTTGCTTGCTTACAATTTTTTTAGCGCTTGTGTGGCGTACCGCCGGCGCCCTCCGGTTGACGGATGAACCGTTGACGACATCGCCTTTGTGGCAAAAACTGAGAGCTTGAAATTGGATGGAAACTTACGAGTCTTATAATAGGAATTTGAATTATAATATTTATTATTCTATATTTTCAGCTCAATAATAACCTAGGTGTCGTGCCTCGGCACAGAACATCGAATGCCAACATATCAGTGAAGGACGTTTTCGGCGAACCTAACGGCGGTCAGGTCAACAGAGGCTACGAGACCACGCTGGGCGACGAAGACGAAACCAACTCAATGAGATTACAGCCTAGACAAAATCAAGTTTCCTTTCAGGGTAGATTTTAATCGAGAGTTGCCAAACTATTAAAGTGACTAGGATTAAACAAATGTAGATATTAGAAATATAGACTGTAGTAATTTTTACATTGAAAAGCTCAGCAAATGTTTGTGTGAGTAATGTATTGCTTGTGATATATACTTTTTTTTAAGGTTTGTGACGGCAGAAAGTGCGGTCATTAAATACCAACATTGGACAATTTACAGCTTTATTGTAAGATAAACATACGAATTTACACTGCCACTTAACTTTACATTTATTGATCTTTTTATACCTATTAAAATAATATCTTTAAAGATTTTTATTTTAGTTCTTATGCATATAGACTTCGAATTAGTGTTGTATGTATTAAATGAGATTAAATTAATGTGTGTCTTTAAATTTACTTTACCTGGTATCAAACTTTTAACATATTAAAATATCTTATAAAACACAATCTGGAATTTTGGAACAGGAATTGTACTAATTCTTGATAGATATTAAAAACATAAATAAGACTTACTTAATTTTCTAAGAAAGAAACAAATTCAGTAAGCTTGAACAGTTGATCTTCGCTTGATGTGTGCAGTGGAGCTGGTTGAGTGGGTGGTGACGGGTTGACTGTAATACCATCTTCGTTAAGATTCCACTTACGGTCCCGGCAGACATGCAATACTGCATCTTTGCTCAAGCCAGTCATTGATACAACGGTGTCTAGCGATATTGAGCTGTATGAGCGACCCACCAAGTTAAATGTGCGCTCTCTGACTTTATCTGAAAAAGCATAAATAAAACAAGATCAAAAATGTAAAAGAAAATTGTAAAAAAAAAACTTAAAAGAAAATTTTTGTCGAGAAAATGGAGGGTGGCCTTGGCTTGGAGTGGGACAGCATAGGCGGATACTAACAATAAGTATTTTTCATAATTTAACTTGTACTTGCATAATTTACAGTACCTATTTAAATAATAATTTTTACATAACACAAACATAATTTCTAATGTCACGCCTGTATTCCCCAAAGGCAGAGGTGTATAGTAACACCCTCATTTCGCCGTTATGTTTAAGTAATAGGGGGCGAGCCTATTGCCATCAACCAGGCAAAAATCCAAACACCGGGCTGCTACTAAGGAATTCCACACAGAAAAACCCAATAACACTTTGCCTGACCTGGGGATCGAACCCAGGACCTCACGATCAGCAATCGCGCTTGCCACCACTAGACCAACGAGGCATTTATATAATTTTAAGTAATATTATTTCACTCTTAATATTTCAGCATTAGAAATTATTTCTATCTGATTAGCAGAGATTGGATAATCGGATGCATATTTACCTAAAGTTAATTTTTCGCTACGAAACTATGGAATAGGCTTCTGAAAATAGTTTATTAACAAAAAGACCGGTATCACGGGATTGCATAACTAATCGAATGCATAATAATTACATACTCCTAATTACTTAAAAGTTATTTTTTAACCCCCAATTCAAATATATGTGTATGTAGGGTGTAAGAAAGTGAGGGGTGCATGTCTGTGTTAGTTAAAAAAAAAGGTACAACTTTAGGTATGTAAATAAATAAATATGCATCCAATTTTAGGTAAATATGATTCCATTCTACAGAACACTAAATTTGACGATCCCGGAATTGCGGGGTTTTTTCAATACATGTAGGTGTAAGTGCATTCCATATTAACCAACGCCTGAACTCTAGGCAAATATGCATCCGATTATCCGATCTCTGCTGATTAGTTAAACTTCAGTATTAGGTTATCTATTTAATACGTGACACATTTACCTATTATAATGGTTCTGGTTTTGAATGTAAAAATAAGATAATTTGATGTCTGGGCTGATACAGATGTTTATATGATTGAAAGGCAATATGCATGATTCCTACATCTTATCAGTTATTGATTAAAACTAAGATGCATGTATATCTTTATAAATAAATTATTTATAGTTCAAATTGTCCTGCAAATAAACTGTAGCTTTAACCTTTATAACGCCATCAACGGCTATAAAAGTCAAATGAAAATGTGCTCGGGCCAAAAAAGTATGATGAATTTTTCCAATGGCGTGGAGAGAAATACTCATACGTCTATACCGTGGTATTCAAAAGGTTAAAGTAAGCTTTAAAGCTTTTTATACGGACAGTTCGCATTGTTTCTATCATTGGTAAGCAAAACAATTTATTTGGTTATAGAAACCAGGTATTCATACTTTGTGATTACAATTACATGTTGTCAAACATCAATGATACGTGAACCATACTTCTTGTTGAAGTACAGTTCATTGTCATTAATATTTTATGTTACCTTCTAATGCTCGGATGATATTTGCAACAGGTTCTGTCCAATTGTAAGCAGCCAAGGCATGGTAGGTTCCAGGGAGATCTTTCTTCCACAACTTTTGTCCTACAGCCCAAATAGCAGCTATTTCTGGATTACTACTTGTTATGTTCTGAGGGATCCTCTTCCATAAGAATTTTGCATTACACCTGTACATTATAAATTATACTTATTTGCAATTTAAATTTTGATTATTATTCCATTGTTTCATTTTATACTGTGTGTAAGTAGAATTGAAATATCGACGGTCCCTACATATACTATCGAAACTACAAAATCTCAGTTTTTATTTTATCTGCTTAAAATGTGTGAAATTATATTATCTTAAAGGTTATAAAATAATACATTTTTATAGGGCCAAATGGCAACTATTCCGCATCAAACTAAAGAAGAATCACATAAATCCGATCATAAATCTCAGCATAATCTGTGTACATAGATACATAATAAAATAAAAACAGAGATTTTGTAGTTACTATAGTATACATAGGGACCGTTGATATGTGGCAATAAGGTAGGACTTCAAGCAATAATATTATTTTGATTTTACTAATAAGACACATATTTGGTATTGTCAAGTCATTTATTAGGAAGTATGTCTGGTTTCCGGCAAATTATACACCCTCCAACATCTTACTGGGGTCACTAATCAGCTTAGATCTAGACGCCAATCAGTAATATACCTACTTAGACCAATGGTTACAGCAATAATTTTCCCATTTACTATCTATTCCATTAGGGTCATTGTAATCAGTTTAATTCAAGAGTATAGGTACTTGTATTTTTAAATTAGTTCTTAGCATGTGTTAAGGATTCTTGGGGGTCTTGGAAGAGACCTATATCAAGCAGTGGACTGCAATAGATTAAAAATAAGGTTAATTGAAGTGATTAAGTAAGAAATAGCTTTCATGCAAACAAGATTATTGTTTGAACTTGTAATATACTCCAGTAAACCAAATATGGGGCTAGAAAACGGGAGAAGATATAAGAATACAAGAAATATTAGTTTGATTACATTTATCGTAACATAACGAATATTTGCTGAAGATCCGTAAGTTTCAGCCAGAGATTAAAACATAGGAGTCTGTCTTTTGTTTATAACAAATTGAGAACATATTAAAGAACAGAAGATATCGCTAGTACTTACAAGTCATTTTGATATAAATATATTGCCAGCAGTTGAGCATACGTAGAGGGAGATGCTACACCGGTTGGGGCCTGAAAATATTATTTTCATACAATAAGCTTTCTGAATTTATAACCTATAACTAAGTATCACACTTTATTATTTAAATTACCTCTAGTTCTTGCTTTTCTAGTTCCCCACAGAGTTTATCGAAGTTTGTAATCATATTGGGAATATTACAATGAACAAAATCTTCAAAATAATTTCGTAAACAACTCCACCACACAGTTTATTTTGACAACTACAAAGCCATTCAAATGACATTGACAACGTCAAGCCGTGACACTGACAGTGACAAGGATCAAAGTAAGAGTTAGCTATTGTAAAAATATATAATCAATAAAAATAAAATCAAAGCTTATTTTTTATTATATTATGATTTTATGATGAATATTTTGATCCAGCATATCACTATATTCCTCCTCTATTGTACAAATAACAACACCTAATTAGTGAAATCAACAATTTGCTGACTATGGTAATTAATATTAATATTTCATCGTGATGGAACTTCTAGAATAGCTTATAGACTTCATTGTAGAAGATATTCAGGAGTGGATACTGTATTAGGAAAATGAGAATTAAATTATAATAAGGGTCGCCACCTATGACACCTTAATGCCTCTTCAGACAGATTCTGGCAGTTTCTGAGTGGTGTCTTCCATACAATGTCATAGTAATTTGCACGCCAAGAGCACGTGATCAACACGCGACGTGAATATCACACCCAGCCACGCTCTCTGTTTGACCAGGCCTTTATTCTATGATAGTAAAATCCTTACATAAGGGAACGTACCCATACTACGTGACCTATTTTTTACCCCCCTCCACCCCTCGGTGACCACCCGTAGTCAGGGCCGGACTGGGACCTGAAATCGGTCCGGGCATTTGTGAGACGGTCGGCCCAGTGCTGGCAAAAACAAATCATTCCCAAGCGATTAGACGGACGACCTTTTTTTTGACGTTCCCCTCACTCTTTCCATTTCTCCGACTGTGTGACCGGCCCATCGAGCATTTGTCCGATTTGCCCGTATGGCCAGTCCGGGCCTGCCCGTAGTATATGACCAAGTGCTCCTGTGACCAAGCGTGGTATTTTGAAGACCCCCCTCCCCCACTGACCGGGTCACGTAGTATGGGTACGTTCCCTAAATAGAGATCACACAAATGCAAACATCTGCCTATTTTAGAGGGAATAGGTTTACACGCTCGTATGCTAAGATCTAGGTATTTTATAATTATCAGAAGAATAACAATAAATTTTGAAATCCTAATCTTCTTTACATAGTATAAAACAAAGTCGCTCCCGCTATCTGTCTGTCCCTATGTATGCTTAGATCTTTAAAACTACGCAACGGATTCTGATGCGGTTTTTTTAATAGATAGAGTGATTCAAGGGGAAGGTTTATATGCCCCACATTAGTATTTATATTGCACCCGTGCGAAACCGGGGCGAGTCGCTAGTTGGTAATATAAAAGGCATAGAATAGATATCATTGGAAACTTCATTAACTAACATAGGTCATTTACGTACCTACCTACCTATCTTGTGTTTTATGACGTGATTAGTTGTAATGATTTATGATGATTAACCAGCGAGTTACGCCATTTAGGTAGGTACTGTTTATTTATATTTACTATCTTTCGTATACCTATTACCAGGAAGTCAAGTAGATACCGTAAAATGGGGTGAATCGGGACGAAACTTTAAAAGGTATTTTAACATTGAAATAATATCGTTTGTTGTTTACTGTATTATAATTAACGATTAAATGTCCTTGTTGGCAACAAACTATATTATATCAGCGTTAAAATCCATTTAAAGTTTCGTCTCGATTCACCCCTGCATCCCTATTCACCCCGTTACATGGTACATAGGTATCTACTTATCTGTTGAAGTACCTACTTGCCATAAAGTAATGTGTGGGTAGTTAAATTTTCGTACTGTCACCTTAATTTAATAAGCTTCATGGCCCCGATTTTTATAATCGAATTTCACGGCTATTGATCGAGGGCTTGGGCGGGCTTGCCAGTCGACTTGTCTACTCGCCTTGCTATTACATTGCATCACAATAGGCCGGTGAGCACAACCGGAGCTGATGGACTGACGCGCTGAGTCACCTTTCAATATTGTCGCTCATAATGCTAATTTTCTTGTTATGCTTGTATCAATTTGCATCTTAATGCTTTTTGTTGTACATAGTCGGTCTTATTTGTTTATAATAATACCTCAAGGAAATTAGGTTTGTAGTTTGTACTTCAAAAGTAGGTGCCGTCGTCGTTCATTGACATTTTGTGAGGTGTAGGTATGCAAATTATAATTATCTTGTAGCCTATCGAAGTTTGGGATTGAGATTAGGTAAATAGAACCAGAGGATTAAAAGAGACAGGGCCTGCTTTAGATACTAGTCATGGCTTATGAGCCCCTATAGTAAAATTTTATAATTTATTCAATATTCTAAATTATTAAGGTATCTACTAAGAATTGCCTTGTCTTGATCGCTTACTATTTTACAAACTGGTTCTCTATTGATAAACAAAACTAATTACAATAAAATATATTATAAGTTTGTATTTGGAGAGCCCGAAATCCCGCAGTGGACAGATATAGGCTGAGATGATTGAAATAATTGGTACTTTACTGTTTAGATATTGTAAGAACGAAAAAAAGGTTTTTAGAAATTTTAGAAGTGCAAATTTTTCAGCATAAGTACCTAACTACAAATAAGTGAAAAAAATTAAACGTAATTAGGAATCTCCCAACATGGTCTTTATTATTTTGGGTCTAAGATTAATTATGGTGTCTGTTTTTTATCTACTTAATTGTAATCTTGTTTAAGATAAAGAGCAGATAAATAAAACAAATATGATTTAATTTTTTATAATTAAATTCAATATTTTCAGTTGTAGGCTATAATATAAGCAATCCATAACTCTAAAATACTTGGATTAAGGTTTATTAGTGACCTAATTTGTCGTAGTTAATTTTGCCCAAGGCGCTTCGTGCAAGGAACGTTTCGTCACTTTCACTGTAGGTTGGATTGTCCAATGAAACTTGTCACGCTCTGGCGACGGTAACCAATGGGTATGCTCACCGCCCCGCCTCAGAGCAGAGGCGTGTGCTGCGGCCGCGGCCCAGATGCCCACAACAATGCATTTGTCCCACGGTGCTAGGCAGCCACCTGAAACTACAACGTAGGTACTTACATAAAATCATCGACCACTTACCGTCCTCGCAATATTCAAATCTAACGTAAAAGTACTAAAATGTTCGATACCGATGCTACTCTGCACTCTGGTGACCTGACTGCAGTCCTGGCCATAAATATTGGTGTTATGTGTGTGCAATGAAGTTGTTTTATATTTATGCACTAGGTCGATTGGTGGTGCCCTCTCCCACGTTTAGTATAACTAGGGTTGTCACGAATATTAAATGCAGATACCTACATAATTATTAAGATGTACCAGGTACCTCCGCTAGTATTTGTTGGGTACACATTCTCGGATTAATTCAATATTGGAGTACTTTCTTGAGTCAAGTGCAAAATCATTCAGAGTTTCAGATAAAAAAAGCTCATCAACGACAACACATACAACCCTACACGCTCTCTACGGTTATTAGCATAAAAAACTTGTGATGGAAGCTTTTATTACAAGACATTAAAACGTTTATTGCGCTGTTAATGCTGATAGATTCTTATATTGGCCTGTAATTTTTCGATAAATTACATTTTCTAATACGGGTGCATTACTTTGGTATAAAGTATGAAACTTGTAACTATCGTTGAGACGATATTTATGTAATGTTCCACTCCAGTAATGCTGCATGTGGTGCAACGCGGTCAGCCGGTTGGGCCCGCGGCCCGCCTGACCCGGGCGCGGGGTCACCGGGCCCATCGCCGCCGCCTGCGCCGCCGCTGTGCCGACAGCGCTGTGCAAAATCGCTAATTACATTACATTCAAGCCCGGTGACTTCACGCCAGCTTACATACACGTGCTCAACACTATTCTATATTTTTCACGAAAGAAATCGGATTTTTCGGTCTTTTTCGAACAGAACAAAAAAATAAAATCATTGTAAATTAAATAATATTGCCACACATTAATAACGATTAAAGTTAGTTGTGACTCGAGATTCTCCTTAAATAGTTACAGGACATTTGCATCAATTTGTCAACTTTTGGGAAGCTTTTACAGGAGTATCCTTGGTCAACGGGGTCTGAAATCAATTGCCGAAATACTAGTTCTTGAGAAATTTAAACCCATCCTTTAATTTAAAATGTACGAATATGATGTACTTACAAATTATTAGAAAAAATAGGTAGGTACCTATACTGTTTAGTTATTCGTAGGGGTGTTAAAAATACATTGCACCTCTGATATGAAATGGGTATTCACTGTAGCACCTTTGACACACAAAATCGAAAGTTCGCATTTTTGGCACTTAGCCCAAATGTTGATTCAGGCCTCAACTGCCATAGAACATACCTTTCTTGTTGTAGTTTGAACTTGAATTTTATTTTAATATGCTCTTGGTGCAACATTTTTGATGTAGGTATTTAGAGGTTTTTACAAAACAATAACCAGATGTTTAAATCAGACCTAACTTAAATGAAATTCATATTTAGAACACGTTAATTTTCTTTTATTTATTTATAACACAATACCCATATTCTGCAGATATGCATGAACAATAGATCTTATATTAAAAGCGCTGTATTTTAAGTGTGCGCTTTAATTGAATTGGTAGGTTTAGGGTTAATAAAAACTTATGGCGAATAAACTGTAAAACAAATACGTATTTAACTTAATTCATAATAATATTTCGCACTTAGGTAGGTACCTACATTTGTCTGAATGCAAACGGCACGAGGTCAAAATTAAGAAAAGAAACAAAATGACAACAACTTTAACGCATCCAAACTTAATGGACATTAATTAATACAATTAGCCCACGGCAAATTGCACGTAAACACTGAAATAATGAGCGTAAATTGAGCCAACTTTACACTTCTGATTTATTGTCCTGCACTTGCACGATTTCGTCGAAAGAGAAAACGGACCAGTTCCGACGTATATTACGGACAGTATATAAAATTGATAATGAATATTTATAAAAACTTAATCACCGCTTATTGCGTTTTCCAGAGGGGTCACCAGGAGAAACCATTAATCAGAACATTTCCACATAATCATGTAAATGCACTTGTTTTCTCTCCACTTACTCTGATGTAGGTAGAGATTATTAATTTTCATTTAAAATCTCCTGTTTTTGTTATGCATCAACGGAATCGTTGCATAATTTTAAAACTGGGCTAACATCGACTATACAAATACCAGATTATATAATGTGCTATTCACCAATAAATGCATGTCATAGCGTGACAGGTATGCAACGTTGAAGAATTGGTTATTTGGTGGATCATCTCTGATTATTATAGGTATTAGAATGGTGGCAGGGCGACGACTACTTTTGCATGTTTTTATACTCAAGTTTACCTGTTTATGCAAAATTCAAATGTGATAGTGCTTCGCGAAGGAGAGCTCCACGCTTAAGCTGTGTATTTTGTAAACGCTTGTAGATTCAAGGCCTGCGACATCTCGTTTACCGAAAGTCGTTTAGCTTACATTGTAAAATACCCGTTTGCTCGCTGTTTGAATTTTGTAACTCTAATTTGGGAATAATTTTATAATTTTGTCATGAATAAGCTAATGAGAATGAATTGTCTGCAGCTGACATGCTTATCTATTTATGTTCATTGTTTATTTATTGTAGGTACATATACACGAGTACCTTCCTAAGTACCTACATTCCAAATACAGATATACTCGTACGCATATATCTGTATACCATTTGCAAATAGTAGTATCTCATTATATAATAGGTATTCTATTACTTATTAGTAATCTTATAAATCTATAGTTTTAGTTATTTCTCAAAGACAATAAGCTCTATCTTTTATGACGAAGCACCATGTAGATATTGATTTATAACCCTATTTACTTTATGGTGAACAGTTATTATAGGCATGTTATAAGCCCTTAACATTAATAACAAAAGATTAAAAAGCTTATTAAGTTTAATGATATTGCAAGCCTAGTTAGCTACATGAACAAGGCTAGTGTTTTAGGCTTGAAATGACAACATTAATGTAGCGACATGAATAGTGTCATTATTTTCAGCCCAACCAGTTCGAAAGTGCGAATAATAAAATAGATACCTACACTTGTGTGTGTAAATTAGTAATTCACTATTATGTGCCGGCCAGCTGCACGCGAGATGACCTGCTAGAGGCTAATTGAAGAGCGGTTGATATAACTGCGTTTTTGGTCAATAAGACTTAAAATACTTGCATAATATTATAGATAGGTACATAGGTAATTCACACTTTTACAAACAAATACAATGCATGCCAATGCATTATTTCGTAAAATAAAGTTATCAACATCACTAAATTAATTTTCAGCTTTCATTCTATATATTTTATAAGTACATGAATTTTGATAACCTTTTGTGTTTCTTCATCATTTGTTTCTATCATATTATTGAAAATATTATGTCATGATGAAAAACTTAGATTCCAAGTTTAGAATTTGGATGTGATTGGTGTGTGTAATAACACCCATCATAGAAGCATTTAGTATGAGGCTATAAATGTAAAGCCTATTTAAGTGCGTAATAACATTACGCGTAGTGTCCATAATGTGGCAAACATTACAGATACGCGCAATTTATGGCCATACAAGTATGTCTGCTCAATCAGCGTCGTAGGAGAACCATTTTTCTATTAGGTACCATCAGTGTAGCGTTGATGGATAGCACTTTAAGATCGTTTAACACAATCGATGTTAGTGACAGTGAAAAAGCTAATACAGAAGCCCGTGTTTTAGATTTAACTAAGTGTCGCAACGGTGGCCTGCCGTAGCTATCGTCGAACATTTAATAAAATCAGTGGCGATGATGGAGTGGCGTCACTAAACATGCCAGGGTCCGGCCATTACCACCTGACAGGCGGTGAGCGATCGCCGCCGTGGCTTCCTTCACCGCCGCGCCGCCATTGTCACAAAACAATGAACACTGAGCTATCTTTAATCACAACAAAATGGATTCTAATTGGATCCGCAAAACTCGGTATATTTTTTGTGGTATTGTCATTGTGTTGTATCCGTTTTGCGCGCTATATTAAATTTGGTTACACCGTAGCTCCGTAGAAGATTTTATTGAAGGCATATAGCGCAATAGTTCAAAGGTAACTTGTAAGACATAGGTATCATTAACATTTATAATATCAATTCCAAGATTTTCAAGTATTCAGCACTGTCAATACTTTTGGGTTGATATTTATATCTTACTTAATTATAATTAAGTATACGTCGTCTCAAATAACAACTAGCTATGTAGGTTGATACGCTGTACGCCATGATTTTGCCTCATTAACTTTATTTATGTGCATTCGGGTCAATTTATCGATAAATGTTCCGGGACAGAAGAAAGAATGCGAATTAAGAATTTCACATTGATTAAATCGCGGTAAGTACCTATAGGACCGCGTGAATTTAACGTAAAGTAATTTTGTAGAGATTTCATGATTGCTGTATGCAACAGCTATAACAAAGGGTATCAATTTTATTATTAAAAAATGAATTAAGTATGTAAGTGCTCTTAATTTGTTATTCATTAAATAAATGATATACTTACTTTATAAGCGTTTCCATCTTGCTTAGAGTTTTTTTTTTGGCACAAGGAAGATCGTTTCTTAGCTAGCTGTTGTAAGGGATAACAGATCCAAAAATGCAATAATGTAATTTTTTTGAACCAGAGTAAGAATAACTGCTTACAGCTAATACATACAGAAACTGTATACAGGACCGTTTTTATTTTAGTGACAGTATTCCGAATCTAGTAAAAAATACTGGTCCGACATTTTTACACATTCCGTTTTGTCATTAAAAACTGTATGCCAGAACAGTATAAAAAACACTGACACATACATGAAGATGTATGGAGAAGTATTCAGTACATATTAAGCCTTCACACATGATCCGTTATTTTTATCGTGTCCTGCCTGCCAGATGCGACGGAGCTGCCATTTGTTTAACTGATCCGTCGGTACAGATGTGAACAACACATCCAGTACCAACGGAGCCGTTAAAAACGGATCCTTTAAAATGGATCCGCTGTGTGACCGGTCTTTTACTCATAGGGACCATCCATAAATTAATAGAGGTAAGTAATTCTTACCTCGATATAAATAAAGAACCTCCGATCGAAAAAAAGGGATTGGAGATAAACTGATGTGACTGTGACTTCATGTTCTACGTATTTACGTATCCCGAATAGTTTATTTACAATTACATATTTACATACAAAAACTCACGCTTTTTTCCATGGCGGTAGGCAGAAACTATAGAACGCCACATGCTACGATCCTTACATACTCCTTTCGCTTCATCCACATTCATCACATACACGCACGCCGGTTGAGAGTACTACGCACCTGTCCTTTACAATTAGGAACTGTATGAGAGACTAAGAGCTAAGCTAAGCTACTTTATAAGAGCCTCTACGAATGACGATGCTTCAGTGCGTCCGACTCACCCTGGGCAGTCAGCTCCGTTACAAACCTCGCTGACTGGTTAACCTGTTCATCACGGCATGAGCTATTCCCGACACAAGAGAAGAAGAAGAAGAACTAGAAACTCTACATTCACAGACATACGAAGTTAAATTAGTAGATAGTAGTTCCCTCTACGTGGATCAATATAAGTCACGCTGTCAAATTAGCACTCATTTCCCATTGCACTTCTCATAGCTTTAATACCTCGAATATACAAAACTTATTGCGTGTGTATGACATCGGCCGATTCAAAGCATGATCGATCGATGCCCGTGCGCACTTTCGCATCGGTACGTCGTAAGTACCTGTGGTGAATTATTTTAATCCGTAATTTAAGTGTAAAGTTGTTGTAGCAACTTGGAAGTATATTAAAAAAATACAAGGAAATATAAATTGAATATGACAGCGTAAGCTTGGGTGTTCTTCAGTTTAAGTGACTCTGGTCTGTACTTACTTGAACACAACTACGCCACCGTACCATAGTGTTGGATTGGAGATGAGTACTAGCGCTCGTGAAGAGAATCTGTTGAATCGATTGCTTCTTAGAGGTTCTGCAATCGACTTCAAACCTGTGGACACACCCGCAGCGAGTAAACTTCTATAAGTTTTCAGACTAAGCGAGTACTTGCGTGCTATAACTTGCGCAATAAAAGGTGCTTGTGGATTTGGCGCTGTAAGGATCAATTGTTTGCTCTGGAAAGCGTATTGTATTTGCTTCAAACTTTTATCGAATCGCAGTACATATTCCTTAGCGCGGATCACGATTTGCGAGGTTAAGCTGCACTTGCTGCGCTTGCCGCGGTCAGTCCGTGGATGGCTGACCGCTTCCTTACACATCCAGACCCCTCCGTGCCTCGGAGAGCACGATAAACAGCCGGTCTCGAGTACCATGCGAATACCTATGTCAGTCGTTACGGGAAATTAGAAGCCCGACATTCTGAGAACTGCGGTCTAACCTTAAGATATCAGCATTACCCAGTAACTGGGTTGCGGAGGTCTGATGGCAGTCGCTCCGTGGAAAATACTGGTATACAGCCCCATCCCCATACGTCACAAAGGGTTCAGTTGAAAACTAGCGTCAGGCACTAGTGGTCTGACATTTATGCTGAACTGAACCTATTTGGCGCAGCCGCTAGCCACACAGCTACTTTATTTTTTTTATTTTGTTTTGTCTCCTATGTTTTTTTTGTCTGACTGCTTTCGTGCCAAATAAATTTCTTTCATTCTTTCTTTCTTTCATCTGGTTGACTGAAAGCTGACCACAACATAGTTGAGAAAAAGCTAGGCAGAAAAAGAAAGTACACAATTCCACAGTCCATTTTCCGGCTATATATTCTTTATACCAGGTATATAATCTTAAAGAGTGTTTCTGCTGTGACATGAGCTCATCAGCTACGTGATAAAAGGGACTGCTCGTAAGTGGACAATCACACTAATTCGACCTTAGCACCTTCATTGCGGTGACTCATGGTGCTTGATAGAATTGTCAAGTAGTGTTGCTCAACTAATATACCTGTGTAGTCTCAACCGTCTAATACTTAATTGCTCTACCTGACTTAACTATTTCAAGAACTTAGGATGCGATTTGTAGAAACTGTTCGTAGATAGTTATCTTTTATTAATGGTAAGTGCAGTGCGCTTGAAATATAGAATTTGTAAGGACATATTAGATACAAACAATATTTTCATAGAGATAGTTGCAGCAAACGTGGCGTGAAATGGCCAGTTAGTAAGTAATATCATGTTATTTGGAGGCGACGAGGCGAGGGCGGTCGTGACGGTACGTCGGCGGCGCGCGGGCCTCGGTCACGAGTCGCTCTGCTGACCCTACAGCCTGCCTCTCCTATTGAGCCAAAACAATCTTTATTTACATAAATGGCTGTTTCGACGTATGTAACGCCCGTTTAGCCGATGTTCTGTATTGTTCATACTTCAATTAAATTACTAGTTAATTCACTTTTAAAACTGAGTTTCAAGTATTTATTTTTAGTTTTATCAGTGACAACCCTGCATATCACTCGACCGTTTATAAACAGGTGTCGCGAACGGTAATGGAGGCTCCGATGTCTTAATATCAGCCGTTAGAACTAGTTATAAATTAAACGAAATACGAATGTATTAGACGAAACGCTGACTTCACCAGCTCTAACTGGGCGCATTAAGTATAATGTCCGTTGCATTCGACGGTAATTTTATTAACATTTTAGTGAGGGCAGCCATGCCTGCGCCCGCGCTGCGAGGCTATACAATCAGCAATCAGCCAGCAAGTAAATTGTATACCTGTAATGTGTTTAAATTACTGAAGTACCAAAAATGTTATTCAAATTTTCTGATAGAAGGGGCATTATCTTAATTTTGATAATTTGTTTTACTCTAGACATATGCTTTAAGTCGTGTTTCAGTAGAGATGCTTACCTCTGATGTACAAGCATATCGTTTATTTCAGGTAGTTTAATGCGGGGCTGCGGTTAGACATTAGGCGATACTACCGTTAATCTCAGAGAGTAATCGAATGCAACAGAGGCGTTCTTGATGTATGGATCATTTAATAGGGGCAGGCTGCGCGCACGCTTTCTTTAGTCTCTACAATAAATTATCACGAAGATCATGTTCCAATGTTGTAGTCTTGTGCCGGCGTGTAAGTAGCATGGGAACTTAGCGCTCGATAAGCTAAGCTTCCGCTGACAGTAGCCGCTATTGTAAATCTTACACCAATACATATAGAGATCAAATCTCAATGCCAATATCATTATTTATCTGCCTCATAAATGTATATAGTGCTCCTACGATTTTATATAATGACACGGACGTTATGCTTTGCTCTAGTAATCTTAATGGCTTTTATAAGTAATAATTAATAGTCATTAAGTCGATGTGTGTGCATATAAAGTTGTGTCGTATTATTTTATTAAGGATTTAAAAAAGTGAATCCGTGTAGGTAAACTTGATTAAATCCAAAGACATTCTAAATCATATCTAACACGAACACATCTACTGCACATCTCTTTAAAATTCAGTTTTGGAGGTCGACTTCTACTTAAATGATGTAGTTATGCAAAAATACTAAAAGAAGCGTAATAAATAATGTGTTGCTGTATAATTTCCGAAACCAAATTACATGTCATTCTAGGGCGTGGTAGAGACATGCGTAATTATAATTTGGTGATTTATTATTTGACATTGCCGTAATAAACTTCAGTTTTGCGCTTTCCTTGTCGAAAATCGGTTCATATTGCGCAAAATTCATGAATTTAATGTGAGTCGCGTGGGTTGTAGCACCGCTACACCGTCACGCGCGTAATCTGTTACGCGCGAATCTTGAAAAGCTTTTAAGGGGCGTGTGTTATTTGGGAGCTTTGTAATGCATTTTTGCAAGCGGTCGAGGCCCGGGCGCTCGGCGGTGTTACGCAAGGATGCTCGGAGAACTGGTCCGACCGGCTCCAGATCTGGGCCAGAGCCATCTCTCCGCTAAGATATTACCGCTAATAGATATTGAACATCCAGCCACTAGAACCCGCCGCCTTCTTAGCCACTGACTCGAACGACGGTTTCATTTTACTTTTATTTAATGGCTTCGGGGCCTTATGTGGAGTTTCATTTCTATTAAGATCTTCGTCGATGGGCAAATCTAATACAATAACTGAAAAAGCAACTTTTAATGTTGTACTTTCAACATGAACTTAAGCATACCTTTGGCATATTATTCTTCTCTAATTTATATTAACCGCTGATTTATATGCATTACCAAATTCAATTACGAGTGATATTGCAACCATTCCTATTGTTTTGTTTATTTCGTAAACAGATTAATTTTGGAGGGCAGGACGAGAACAACTCGGCTCACCTTACACAATATAGATTTCACTAAGTGCTGACATTTCATTAAAATATATTGAAATCGTGAAATGGGGCTTGCATCCCATTGATTGGAAGCGGTGCGCCGGGCGGCGCGTGCGTCGGTCAATACCCGATATTGATTTGCTCCGTGTTTCGAAACAGATTATTATGTTTAATGGTTGTACGTGGTGCTATTGTGAGGAGTCAGGTTAGCAAGCACTGAAATTATGGTTCGGTACGAAAATCGCAAATGTGTGCCAGCCACTATACTTTGTGTTTGGTTAGATTAGTGACGAAATAATAGCTAAGTATGTGACGTAACTGCAGAAACTGGTTTTAAAGTTGTCTAAGTTTGTTTGCATATAAATATACCTTTATTTATTTATATGGCATTGTGTAGATGACATAATTATCTGTCAGTTTTGACACAAATACCATAAAATCTATTTCAAACAAAATAAGTATCTACGTAGATAGCTGATAAATCTAATTTATTGGCAGCTCGTGCAATCATGCGCATGTACCCAGTAAACACAGAGTTTATCTCGGTAAATAACTAGACACCGGGGAGATTCATTAGGCGTCGATCCGTGTCGGGCTGTGCTGTAATCGAGCAATTGTTCTCGGGGGGAAATTCAATTATTAGCTCGTAGAAGCCGCGAGCGCGAAATATCGGCCATTGGGCAACCTGCTGCGTCGTTAGGAGTTAGAAATAATTGCTCGCGATTTATCTTGGTGGTACTGACTATAATTAAATGCTTAATAATTGAAGGAGCGCGTCGGTTGGTCCGGCCAATAAATCGCGAGCTTCGGCATCGTCGCGGCGCGGGCGCAGCACGGTACTCCGCGCTCCGGTGCGATACTGCCGCGGTCGTGCTTCGTGCTCGTTGTAATTTCGATTAGAATGGTCCGCCGAGGGTAGTTCGCTCTCACGCTTCCAATGACTAGTGTAATCGTTTTATGCGACGTGTTGTTGAATTAGTTTAGCCGTCCAATACTGTTAACTGAACGTGTAATTACACATAAGTTAAATACCAAACTATTAACCTAGTAATATTTTAATGAATCAATGTACAAACATTTCTATCTACGGACTTGGTTAGACAGTCTGTTACGAACTGCTCTATTAACTGTTCCAATCTAATTAATATGTAACATTATTTTTTTTAAGCTTAAATATCTACCTATAAATAGAAAGTCAGCAAAAAATGTGTCAGCAAAAAAGTCTGTAAACCTACGAACCCAGGATACCGTCAGTGAATTGTTCAGGACTGTCGAGCATTTTCTTTGTAATTTTTGCCCAATTTTCATAATATTTTGTGCCGTAGGCTGGCAATAAATTACACGGATTAGTTAGACTTTGCAATCTAGTATAGAACGCGTCCGTCATCTGCCTTTTTGGTAGGGGCAGAAAACACCTACTAGAATGAACTCCTCTTTTTCCAGTCCATAGTATTAATAAAGCCTAATAATCTGCTTAGTTGTCGGCAGTAAGATTGACAAGCATATCATTTTGGGACCTAGTGCACAATACCAGCAAGCACGTGGGGTCACCCGCGCGACGGCGCAACGAATATTCCCAAGGAGGGTTGATGTCAGGCAGGCGGCCGGTCATAAAACAATAAGCCAAAACCTCTAACAACATGGATTTATGAAATACATTTTGTGCCGACCCCACCTAGTGTGGGATAAGGGCAGAAGAAGAAGAAGTATTAATAAAGCCTCCACGAGTAACGTTACTTGTGTACGTCCGGCGCACCCTGGGCAGTCAGCTTCGCTACCAACCTTGCTGACTGGCTAATCTTTTCACCACGGCGTGAGCTATTCTCCTATATTCGACAAGAGAAGAAGTCCATAGGTGTCACATAGGCCTCTCTCAGTGGTGTCATTCTGCATGCAAGCGACCCCAACTGGCTTTATTAGGTACACCCGGCTGTGGGGCGTCCTGTTTGCCTGTGGACTCGTCTGTTCTGACGGTCATCAGTATTTGCTCTAGTAGGTTCTTCTTATATCTTATTTTTTGTAAGTGGCATAATAGCGTTATACGTATTAGTCAAATAATACCTAATTCAAAAAATGGCCTACTTTATTTTCATCTTTATTTCTGTCTTACTCTTATGATACCTACTTGTTTTGTCAGACACAGAATAATATGTATGCAGAAAAACCTGTAGGACTGTAACAGGTTTACAATAACGACTAGGGTAACATTTAAAGGGGCTCTTACAAACAATATTAACGGTTAGTTGTCGTTAGGGTGAAAAACAATTGCGTTTTTCATCGCGTTTTTATCTCTGGCCACCTTTGTAAAGGCAGCTTGAATAAATAGAAGTAGTCTAATAAAAAAAAGCTTCAAGGTTGCGGAATCCAATGTCAGTCACAGTGTGTAAAACTAGAAATTACAGATGGTAGAATAAATAAACCTATACGTTTTCAAGGAGCTTTCTATAGAACTTACTTCTCATAGCTTCGAATTCTAAATCCATAGAACGAATTGACAGTAATCGGAATCAAACTCGAATAAATCAGAACACAAAACTGTCGTGAGTAAACCCCCAAATTGCTAAAAAGGAGCAAACTTACGACTTCTAGGTATAAAGAAAATTAACCTTCGGACCAAGAAAAGGTGAATAAAAAGAGAAATTCGAACTTTCTGATTAAAGTTCAACGATAAGTTAAACGATATTATTTTTTTTGTTTTGTTTGTTTATTTTTTTTGCCCCACACTAGGATTTCTCCTGTATCGTGGGAGCGTTAACAGACATAAATCTTCACATGCACCCAGACCCGGAACAACTATCTGTAGGCCATACAAATATTTCATCCGTGTGGGAATCGAACCCACAACCCGTAGCGCAAAAGCCAATCCTTCAGCCACTGCACCAAACGTGTTGTCTGTTATTATACTATCGAAGTCACTGCAAACATTTCCTATTCTTCCTTTTTTGGCAAAAAAGATAATCGGAATCTTATAGTAATCATGCAAGAACTTATAACAATATACAGTGAGTATGTAGGTGTCATCTTGAGAACCTCCTCTATTCTCAAACTCGGTTAACAAGTACAATTGCATGAATTTTCTCGTTGAATTATTCGCTCTGCAAGCGTATAAGGTCATATATGGGCACACTATTTTGCTTATGCCGAGCATCCTACACCTTATTCCCCAATAAAGATCCTCTCGTGGAATACAAAAGAGCCCTAGACGACAGTCTTATTGTAAACAGCCAACAATATGGTAAACGTGATGCTAACTGTAAAATTTATTTGTAACATGCGGAGTTAAACGGTGCGCCTTATAAATAAATTTCAATTGTCTGTTGTCATTAAGTATTCGAAGTTATAAATCAAAGCTTTATCGGAGCTGGTCGTCGTAACCGTTACATCGCACACGCTCCGGGAATATAATTTAATGATATCGATAGGGGTGTCTACACAGTACACAGAACACGCTGCACTCCCGGCCTGTCGACGATGCGTTAATGAAGTGTCGCTACATTAATCTACTAGCTCGTTATTTATTATAGCATGGATTTTTAGTTTGATCAAATTATGTATGATAAACATAAGATACAGCCAAAGATTTGGCTGCCATTTTACGAGTGATAATAATTACGATGTGCGAATATTGCGGTTCCTTAGATTATGCTTTGACAAATCACGACTTTGCAATTCCAATGCAGCAGATTTAATGTATGGGCGGCAGTTTGCATTCTAACCGCGACCCGGCAGGCCACCTCTTTCCTAATGCACGCTTATTTGAGCTTTTTAACCTTTCATCTGTTGTTGGGTTTAAGCATTGAGGGACAATAAACACGATGCAGATACTTAATGTAGTTATTGTCCGCCATAAGCGTAGAACAGTCTACACTGGGAACATAAGAAGCTGTAGACGTATTGTTTAATTAAGAGTAGGTACAGATATTATCTTATATCTATCTATATAAATAAAAATGAATCGCCAAATGTGTTGCTAAGCGCAAAACTTGAGAACGGTTCGATCAATTGGGCTATTTTTTTTTATATAACTATTCCTTAATGTATAAAGAAGGTTCTTATGGAGAGAAAAAACATAAAAATTACGTGGAAAATAGTAAAAACAACACTTTTCTTTTCCCACTACAGGCCAATAACTTTTGACAGAACGAAGTCTGTCCGGGCAGTTAGTGTGTCAATAAAGAAAGAATGTCAAAAAGAAGTAATTATCAGGAAAAAAAAAGAAGTTGTGGCACAAATACCTACTTTATCAAAATAAAATAATAATTATGTAAGTTCAGGTAAAGGAAGATCGTTGTACTTATAAGTGTTCCATACTAAAATCAGCCAAACAGAACACTTATAGAATTATATGGAACACTAATTTAATGTCTGCTCATAGTCGTCAAATATAAGCCTGTTAAGGTGCGAATTCTAAAATGTATCATAGGTACTAATGTTACTTATGAACATTGAAAACTTAAGAAAATCTCTTTAAAAACGCTGCTCCCCAGGTTATTGTAAAAGTATCGCTCAGAAAATTCTAAAAAAACATAGCAATAAGGAGTAGATTAAAGGAAAATAATCAGGTTTGCATTATCTTGGATAGTTTTCTTTTTTACCATACGTAACACCCATTGGCCGACTTCCGACTCACATTAAACCAGTATTATTTCTAAAAATAAACGGGTTACAAAACAAAAATTGTTATCAGATGATCAAAAGATAAAATATTATTTGCATTTATATTTGAATTTTATTTTGGTAGGCTGATTAAATTCTAGTGTTAATTTTGATGGAGATTCTAAGCCTTGGAATAATCCGAAAAATATATTAGATATAATATTAATGAATATCACATTAAAAATATATCCATAATTAAATAATTTATTTAACGACCAAGATAACATTTTATTAAACGATCATTTTCTCTTCGTGGATTTAATACTTCCATTTATTATGTCAGTGATGCCATCAAGCAACGTAGCAGATTATTGATAAATTCTATCTTATCTTACTATATAATTACAGACAAATAAGATGCCATTCAATTTAATTGCGACGATCTGCGGGTAATCATGAAATCTTATTCGCTAATGCAGTATTAACTTTAGTTAGGGTTGAAATTGAAAGGTATGGAGTCAGCGATCGATGTTGTAAGCGTCGTTTTCATTATGAACACGATGGGGCAAGGCCCGAGGCGAGGCTCTATTCTGGGAACAGCGTGATGTAGTTGTGAAATATTGAGCGGTGTGGTGGATGAGGGTAGGACGGCGGAAGGTTGGCGAGGCGGGGCGCCGCGGGCGGGCGGCGGTGAAAGGGCTGGGCGGAGCGGCGTGCCGGGCGCCGCCCACCGCGCATTTCACCACCGCCGCGGCGACGCTCCGCGCGCCCTACTTCTCTCGACAGGTTCGCTCTTGGTGTTCCATTGTGTGCCAACCTCTGCGAACAATACTATTGTGAAACGTTTAGATAACATCCCCGCGGCACGTAATTTAGACTGTTAATTCAATTCTAACTAGAGATTAGGAGAACCCATTTTAGTGTTGTTATGTTGTTGTAACATAATTTGCGAGAATAAACTGGTTTAAGTATTGTGAGTATGTAAGGAAGAAATTAAACAAACGCTTAAACTGAAAAAATACAACAATCCAGGAGCACGCCGTTTTTATATGCGGTGGCACTGCAGGCAGGCACCGATGAGACTAGCAAAGTAAGATCGTAGCCCTTTCCCGTTGAAAAAAAATTGTTAGCATTGTTACATTGCAATATTTTATTAGTATAATTATCAAGACCTCTTAATTTATGATACAAATGGATTGTATTTCAAATGAAACAATTACATATTATTAATAGAATCGTTTTTCCCTGCGCATATGAAGCGTTGTACATAACATCTGCACATAGGTGTAGTTGAGATTCAATGCAATGCTGGTAGGTGTCACATCTTACATACTTAATTAATTATGCTATCGTTCTTTATGTACTACCTTAAATGTGGATCAAGAGAATCAAAGAAAATCTTCAAAATATAATAAATCTCAGTGAATGACTCCTTTCTGTATTCCTAATTATAGAATGCGTTCCCGTATCATGTCAAGTTACGAAATACGGTTACTATTCATACTTAGATAAATAAACAAAAAAGTATTTCTACGGAAGAGTCGAATAAAACAATCATCCGCCAAATTCGTACATAATGAGGCTATGATTTGTATAAACGGTCCACTCGACGGCCATCAAGCAGGTTGTAGGTGCTATGTTAATGTGAGTAACTTACAGGTTTGTGCGAAAGGAAGTCCATACTTGATTTGATAGTCGGCTGCTAAACGCGCCGTTGCTCGCGGAGGTAATTGCGCTGAAAGGCTTCAATTTGAGCCGCGTTTGTGCCGCGTTTGGCTCTAAATAAGACGTCTCTGTACGGAGTGGTAAAGAGGCCGCATTACTCTTATTGAGGCCTGGAGCCTGCATTATCTGCTCGCCGAGGGCGGCCGCCGCGCGCCGCTGCAGCGGTGTCCGCACGACGCACTAAGCCGTAAAACTAAAATCCACTTAACTCCACAGTGTGCCTATGCAATGCATAATCTATCTATGTAGTTATGTATGTACATACATGCAGAACACGAAATCTGTAATGAACTATTGATGTAAAATGAAATGATAAATTGCTACGCGTTAGTAGAATGCAAAGATGACCTCTGAAAACGTACAAAGGTGAGACCTCACCGTAGTGATGTACATTTAAATGTATTTAGACAAATGTTTTGACTTTAAACCTTATTAAATACTTGAAGATTTATGTAATCGGCTACAATAACTTATTAAAACTTTTAGACGTAATATACGTAGTAGGAATGTTCTATAAGATTATTGTAAGCTCAGTTATTGTCTATGACTAATATATAACGTCATTTCAATTTCACAAGTTGTTACTCTCATTAGAAATTCAACACTATTGCCCATTAATCTGAAGGGGCGTAGCGTGGCACGAGCGGCGCGCCAGTGCGCGTCATCAGCTGCGCGCGCGCCGCTCCGCGGTGCGGTGAGTACGCAATGTGCAAGCTGTGCTGTGCTGTGCCCATATTTTCGCGGCGATGTCACAGATCCTAAAAGGTCGGTGAACCGAAACCCCATTGTTTTGAGTTGCGTCAACGTATCGTCTGCCTCGAGCTACGGATGAATTGAATTTGTACCGTATTATTGTTACAGCAATATGTTGCGGGACTCATAATAGTCGCCATTATATTCAAGGTGTAATTTTAGTTTTGTAAAACTAATACGAACTAAGGCTGAGTTCGATTTGTAAAGGCACATTAACATATGTTTACGTTTATACTCTCAGTCGTAAATGCCTACCCTGAATAATTAGTTTTCATAACCCTTTCAGCCCAGACAATGCAACACCAACAATAAAAAGTTTATAGTCACCTATGTGGATGCTTCTGTTGTCTTAAATATACTAGGTACCTAGTCTATTTGATTATTTAAATTAATTAATTCACGTAGGTTTATGTTCTATGTTAATTCAGCAATTAAACATAGGCATGAAGCGTAAAATCTCGCTATTACGTTTCGCAAGTTTCAATCGTTGAAGCCGATTAAGTGGGGATTATTTTATTGCTTGTAGGCGATACGAAGCTTGCAATTAATAAATAATTACGTACAATTTTCTTCTGTATCTTCAAATCCACCTCAGTTTGTACAATACCCTTAATATTTGCTTCTTGACAAATGGGATACCACAGGAGAAAATGCTCTACGAAATGGTTTGATTACACACCATTGTTGTATTGTTCAACATTATATCTATCAAACGCTAGTTTACTTCCTGTATCGCATGTTCAGTTAATTGGAAATTCTGCTTCCATTTTGGAGAAAATCTTGGGAAAACTATAATTTGAAATAAGTAGTTTGCTAATCAACAAAACTGTAATTCACTAAAAACTAAACAGAACGTATTGTTGGTTACAGATTTTAATGAGCCTTTCACTAATAGAATCCTTAAGACCTCGGTAACCGGATTGGATATGTATGTAGTTCATCATATTATAGATAGGACTAAGCGATGAACATTTTAATTTAACCCTAAAGGGCAAGTGAAGGCACGTATAGAAGTTATAATTAAATTAAAGCAGTCATATTTAAGTGATTCTGGTACACGTAATAAGATCCGGCAAAGTAAATTTCCATCAATCTGTAGGCCGAAATTAAAGTAATATAGTATATACTACGTGTCGGTAACATACGAACATGATGATATAAAAATTCTGAGAAACGCCGCTCCGTAATCGCTACGCGCTGGCAACCATTGATCCATGATGATTGGCGCAGTACTTTTACTAAAATCACTTATTACGGCGCAAGTTGTACGGTGCAGCAAATTCTGCAACAGACAAGGGAAACATGTTATCTTATATCTCAAGTGACAGTTAACATTATTTATATCATAATTATATTAGGAATTATTTATTTCTTTATGTTTTACGCAACCCAAGAATCTGTGGATTCACAAGAGACTAGACAAAACAATATGATCCAACAAGTCGGATAGCATTGTTCCCGTGTCTCGTATTTCTCGAAAGCATCGTCCCGGCGACAATCACCCTTCGAACAAAGACGTTTATCTCTCGGAGACTTCTTAAATGGGTATAATGTTTAGGAGCGCGACGCACCGGTGAGCACGAATTGACAATAAGAGCAAAGTTCAGCGCGGTTCAGGACTCGAGAGGAATGTGGGGGCGCGGAGGCGCGGGGCGAACGCTTGCGAAGGTGCTACGGTACTAACCTCTCTACAAAATCACGATTAGGCACTATTTATATCGACATTTCTAAAATACCTATACCTGTATCAGACAATATTAAGCACCTAGTACTACAGTATTAAGCAACATTGTGAGCTTAGCTGTTTGAAAGATACACCTGTATTATAGTTCTCACACGAACTTTAGGAATACCCTACATTACGCTAATGCCTAAATAACAGTGTATCGGTACTCATACTCCATTATGTACGTATTTTATAAGTAAACTACACTATAACGTCCTAAAAGTTCATACACGTGCTGGAAACCTACCTCTATTAAGAATTCATTCAAGTAAATATCATTAGAATCCTATTCATCAGTTGGAGATACCGTTTTATAAATTACTATGGTACATTTTGAAGTGGAGGTAATGAACAAATGAGTGCCTGACTCTCTGTTTTTACATAATTGACAATAAATAAGGGACTCGTTGTCGGGTCAGTGGGTCGACACGGTACACTAAACGAGATCGTCTTCTAAGAGGTACAGTGTTGGCGAAAGTAACGGCGGAATGCTACAAACTATGTTCACGCATGACCCGCAGGTCAGCCGCACACATTCTGACACATGTCAATTAAGGGGCTCACCGCCTCGAGGCGCCGATTGAGTGCTTGGACATGTTTGTGGAAAACCTTCGTCAGCCAGATTGATTCATTACTACGGCTATTGAACAAAATTTACTGCTCGACGAACATTGAGCATCCATAGATAATGTGCTGCTTGCCCATTTTCTAATGAAGATTCATCGACTTTGGGAGCCATTTCATTGCAAATGTATAAATAAATTACTGAAGTACATAACCTGTCACAAAGTAGGTACATGGGATAAAAACAGACGGCGTGGAGTGGTAATTTGCATTGACAAACTGACAATTACAGTGTTTGTTGTACAAGTACGCGTGTTAGTAGTGAGTATACAATGATATACAGCTGCTTCGTTATTTCCCAAGTGTGTCTGCAGTTGGCAATTTACCGCTTCGCAGATCGATCAGCTCCTATTATTGGAAGAGGTCGGACGTGTACAAACATCGATTTCGAGTCGTTAATGTGAGTCTGCGCGTCCCCGGCGAGGTGAGAGCCGACACTGAAGGCTCACCTCACGTATCGCAGTAAAGATAACGACACGTAATCATAATGATACACTCTAATCTGCAAAGATAAAGACGGTCTGGTGCTTGTTGCACCCTGCCCTAATTGTTCACCATTATGTTGTTAAAGATAGAATGTCGATATTTAATGTTTTGATTTTTTTTATGTCTTACTTGGCAAAACAAATTGAGATGTCTATCACGTACGTATATTCCGCTGCGCGATACTTCCGTGCCAATATTTTAATTAACATAAGCTTAAATCAAAATGTCCAAATTTTAATTAGCCAGGGATAAAAGCTGTCACCATTGCTCTATAAAATAAGAATAATAAATTATTGTCCGACAAATGAAATTTTGAACACGTACATATATAGCTATTTAACATAAATCTGTAATTTTATTAGGGTGGTAATTAAACAGATCCCAGTTTAACATAATTTTTGATGTATAATTTAATCACAATTAGGTATATGAAAATTTAATTCGAACTGAATTTAATTTTCTGATATAATTATACAGATATTCGAAGGCAAGGAATTATTATTTGTAATTTTGCGATTAATATTCATTATGTGAAATGTAAATGGAAAAATTCTACTATACTGCGCTATAAGAGCAGAACTTACTTAAATTATTTATGAAATAGGTAGAGTACTACTAACTGCTATCTTTAGTATTAAATTAAGGTACATTTTACTGTTTATAAGATAATACCCATAAAGTGAATTTGAATCTTGAATAAATTATCTTTAAGTGCAATATAATAACAAAGTGGACGCAAGACGTCATCCAAAAAATATAAACCAAAGACAAAATACCATCGTTGAAACGAAACTAATAATATTGGTATTAGGTATTGAGCCCTTCTGTTCCCAAGTTTATCAATACAATTGTATGCAAAAGCTTAGTTAGAGAAAATCATTATTCAAACGCCAACGGCTCCAGAGTCCCGCCGGAGCTTCCGCCAAGCGATCGCTTGTAACTGCTAGAGTGGTAACCGCCCCAGCACGTTCGCTCATAGCGCGTGATTGCGGCCAATTATTTTCTGTTTATCTCTAATTACGCATGCGCTGCCATTGCTGCCAACGTCGGCGGCTTATCGCTGATCTGCCCTTCGGCCCGAGATCCGATCGTTTTCTAATCAGCTCCCCATCCGCAATACGTGGAACATCACTATACTGAAGATAAATCGGGTCAAATCTGTCTTTGCAACCATCGCCAAACTGTCCACTTTCACGAAAATATGAGAGATTCGTTCCGTTCGTCATTTTGATTTAATCGAAGATAACGTGGCCTCAGTTAAGTGAATTCCTGGTAGTAAGTTTTTGTCGAGAGCATGAAAGATTGCCGCTTTGCATCTGTCGCTCGGCAGTCGGCGACGACATGCAGCGCGACAGGATGACTTGCGCGAGGAACGTGCGTGTCTCACTCGCGGGAGCACTCGGACAGTATTAATTTATGGGCAAGTCGTGCAAACAGAATGACGTGCCAGTTTTTTGGTGCGCACTCACGGCGGGCTTGTGGTGAAATTAGGGTGCATTAACGCAACAGGTCAGGTCGCAGCGCGGTCGTATGTCCTGTTCCTGCGGTCAGCCCGACTTTTTAGAAGGCCGTGAGCATTGCGGTTGATCATTTCCGCATACAATTTAACAACAATGCACTCGGCATAATGGTTTGTACGCCATAATAATCATAATGATTACGTAGTTTGAAAATTAAATAAATATAACGGATAGACTTTAATTAACTACACATTACGATTCCTGTTGTAACAATTGTATCTTGTTAGTCATCGTCGCCGAGTTATCTGAAGCATTTATCTATTAGCTGTGTGAGAAAAAGCCAATCAAGTGAGCACCGCCGAGCTTACCGCGCAGTCATAATCCTTCAATGAACACTCGGAGGTGACTAACACCTCAGTTATGAGAGACTGTTTAGCCGGACGAGCGTAGTGATCCGAATACTTATCTGACAGGCATTGACTGCCTATCGTAGCCTTGTGTAACATTAAAACAATGTTGAGGTTTTGAACATGATATGCCATCAACATAGTCTACAAATGTGTATAATTTGTTAATCAAGCTAAATATAGGATCAATTCAAAAGGCACGTTAGTAATTATCAGCAGAGCTAAAGAATTTCTACATAATTTAATATTAAACATAAAACTTAGTAATTATTTTAAAATACTAGGTTTTAAGTAATTGAGTTTTGAATTAGATACAATTCCAGTAGTTATTTGGGAAGCATAAATGTTTATCAAAATTAGTGCAAAAAAGGTTTGCGAAAATGGACATTCATATTCGGAAAATGTATAACGAGGTGTACCCCAAGGCCTTACATTAGGTCCTATCTTATTTATAGTTTAAACTGTGCTGTATGACACTGGTAATTGGGATATAGGTAACTATATCCCTGTTGAAAAGTTACCTGGATGAGCCTGACATAAAAAGGAGATAAGACAAAAAACCAATTTTCTCACAAGTAGTACAGACAACTTATCGGTTTAAAAACTATTCAGTTTCAATAACACTGCTTCTGCAACGAAGAAGACTGCAACCGATTTCAGAACTTTCTATTTAAAAGTTATTATTTAGTGGAATTGGTACTTGATGTTTTTCGAAGCTCTTTTTAAATAAAATAAAACTTGGTGGCTCGGTTTAGGCTAGAAACAAGAAAATGGCATTCTTACAGAAAAAACAATTGGATTTCCAGAAAGTTAATTCAGCGTTCTAATTGTCCCAACTGAAAAGAGAGGGCTCAAAAGAGCAATGCTAAAGTTGTTACGTACCAGAGAGGGCGCCACTGATACGAATTTTAAATTGTTTTGGTTGATCGAAACTTACTTTTATTTAATCAATCATTTGCATCTAGGTATTTACTAATACTATGCGTGCCAAATAAGAATAGGATCGCGTTTGCTACAACTTCACACGATAGCTGTCAAATTGGTACTGCCAGCAAAAAAATACTATTAAAAAAAAAATTTTTTTTTATTCATAGATTTCATTATTATTTACATTCATTTTTATAAAATATTATTTATTGAATTCCATAAATAGATAATTTTGGATAATTTAATAATATTTGAAAACAGGATTCATTAAAGAAATGAACCAATATATATAGTTAACTTCACGAAATGCTACTGGTCACCCTAATATGTCGCCAATAATTACTGTGTAATTCATTTGGCGTAAAATTGATAAGAAATACCAAAAAAAGTGAACAAAAATAATTAAACTGAATATAATTTATTTATTTACTTTTTTGCACACTTTGGTAATGAAGTTCACGAGTATTGCGGAACAAAATGGCGTCTTGACAGTGCTATTCTTATTTGGCACGCATAGTATAATATTATTATATTCTACGCAAATGTTTTAATTTTTTTGTTTCAAATATGACATTTAGAAATAATAGTTCATCTTGTTTTATAGTCCGTTATAAAATGTGCATTGGCTTTAACTCGTTTAGCCTCGAATATTATTCTTAATTTGAAGAAAAACTAATTAAATGTTTATGAGACGAATGTATCGCAAGATGATGCGCGCAGCAATAAAGCGCATTTGTAAAATTGCAATTTGCATAAATTTTTGTGTACCAATTAGGTAGGTACATATGTAATATCAGGTTTTTTAATCAGTAAATTAATAATGGTTGATATAGAATGCATTAAATAAAAAGCTATTAAAGTATATTGCGGAAGATAAGTATGGTAACCATAGCTACTACCATAGTATAACATACATAAATAAATATCAGCCCATTACTGTCCCACTGCAGGGCACGGGCCTCTTCTCAGAATGAGAAGGGTTTAAGCCTTAGTCCATCCAGCCTGGTGCGAGTTGGCGGACTACACACACCATCGAGAATTTTATGGAATCCTCTCAGGTGTGCTGCTTTCCTCACGATGTTTTCCTTCACCGTTAACACAAGTGATAATCAAATTATGACCCGCACATGAATCGAGCATCTGAGGGGCTCATGGCTAATTAACAACCGCGCGGATCATATGATTTGTAAGGTTAAGCTGCGCTTGTCGTGGTCAGTCCGTGGATGGGTGACCATTCGTCACTCATCGAGACCCCTCCGAGCCTCGGAGAGCATGCTAAACTGTCGTTCCCGGGTATCATACGAATACCCATGACGGTCGTTACGGGTAATCAGAAGCCCGAAAGTCTGACAACCAATCTAACCTTAGGATATTGCTCAGTAGCTGGATTGCGGTGGTCTGATGGCAGTCGTTCCGTGTAAAATACTGGTATTAAGCCGCATCTTGTTTGACTGAAAGCTGACCCCAACATAGTTGGGAAAAGGCTGGGCAGAACGAACATGAATTCGAAAAGTCAGAGGTGCGGACCGGGAACGAACTCAGACCCTCCTGCATGGAAGGCAATCGTTCAACTGCTAGGCTATTAGTGCTTCTTCTTCTTCCTTTCTCGTCTTCTTTTTTCTTCTTCTATGAAGCAGTGATAGTCTAGCTACTACCAGTCGAGGTTTATCAAACTGTGCTTTAATTACAACAAACTTGCTTCGAAGATATAGATCTATTACATTGTATATATATATAATTGCGTACAAAACATTGGGCCGCATCTAGTAAGCTGCTTGAGAAAAGAGTAGGATAATAATGAATTCTGTATAATTTTTCAGAAGTATTGTTTTAAAACAAAGGAATATCAGCAAGAAATCTAGGCAGCAAACAATGTTTTTATAGATTCGTAACCCTACTCGGTCTAACCAACTGGGCCAAGTTGGCCAAGTATCTAATGCGCAGTCTAGACACGTATTAGTGCGGCGGTCGATAGATGAGATTAGTAAAATCAATTATTAAGTTCTCACGGCGCCGGCTTCGCTACCGGCGGAGCGCTCCTCTCTAGTGACTGCTACTTTTAATATACACCCGTCACGCAACGTACATGTGTATCTTTTGATTAAGTAAAAGTTACTATGAAAACTTTCCGTAGAGTAGATTACCAGGAACTACTCGAGACATAGATTTTCCTTAAAAGACCAATGAACAATTTGTTTGTGGTTTACCTCGAAGCCTTACTCTGAGCAATGTAGTGTGTTGGTTTTAATATTGTGTATCATCATTTTTAATATACCCAGATAAGCTATTGCCTCTCTTTTTTCTGCTTATTTTCGAGTCAACGGCTAACATAACATTGCATCCCTTTGATATAAAGTCGTTGTCCATCACGACACTCACGGAGATGTCAATTTGAAACCAAGGTTAGAATACAGAAGCTTGCAACCGTATCTAAGTGTATCTAAATAAATATAAGGCTACATAAAGGTATTATAGTCGAGTGTACTGCGCTTTGGGTAATGGAATATTATAGTTATCGCCGCCATCGTTCTAGTAGTTTATCACTTTATGTAGTGTACAACCACCATCTTTTATACCTTCGCCTGAGGGCCTGTCACATCGGTGAGAAATAAATACCCAATAAGCGTGCACTACATTAATTTTATGAACAACTACACGTATTTATAAGTCAAATAAATATTCAACATCTTCTATAAAAAGATTTGCAGCTGCGACGTAGCGTTTAGGTAGATAAATCCGTGTCTCGCGTTCAGATGAGCTCATTACGAAAATTACTCATCGGGTATTACTTAAATTTTAGTCTGTTAACGTAGTAATCAAACGACGTATAAAATATGGTAATAGTTTAAGGATGGCGTCACCTCCGTCGCGTCGCAGTCTCGATTGTCGACGCACACTAACGCAGCGAGCGCACTCAGTATCGGGATTGTCCGCTCCCACGATACACAGATAAGATTGCGAATGACTGATGCGTAGGACAATATGTAATAGATCAGCTGCAGTTTAGAACGAAACTACTCGCGCCGAATAATGGCTCATTTATAGAGATAAGTGTCAATGTTAACTTGATTTCGTTTCGGAGAAATGTCTCGTGTTCAAGTTCTCCTGAGAAAATATTAATGTAGTATCGACGTTTGAAGGTTGCCTTATCTCTGAATAGAAATGACATAGGTATGGATTGATCAGCGCACCTAATGCTGAGCGAATTAGACTGCAGTCATGGTTATGCAATAAATATATATATAAATTTCAATTTTGATTTAAATGAATGTGTTATGTTTACGACTATTTTGTAGAGGTTAATTAACTTTTCATGGCTCTTACATTTTTATTAAAATTATGAGAATCTGAGAAGTATAACTATGAGGGTATATTTTAGAAAGAACCGTAGGTGCACTGAAAATAATGAAATCGTGTAATTTAAAATTATAATAAGTAGGTAGGTACATGTTCTTCAAACCTTAGATAAATTTGTTTGTATGAAATAAATCATACCTATATAACTCAGCACAAAAGTTGCAGTTTTTGCTATCAATTAATCATAATTAATTGATTATAATAAACAATAAATGAATTATAATAAACTTTCTTCATTAAACTAAACATATTTATATCATAACGCCTGTATTCCCTGGTTTAGCAGAGGTGTATAGTAACACTCTCATTTCGCCGTTATGTAAGTCCATGTAATAGGGGGCGAGCCTGTTGCCATTAACCGGGCACAAATCCAAACCTCGGGCTGCTACTGAGGAATTCCACACGGAAAACCCAATAACACTTTGCCCGATCTGGGTATGAACCCAGGAGCTCACTCATGAAAATAAATATTAAAAAAATAAAAAGTCCTTTGCCTGAGCCGAGAATCGAACTAACGAAACTACGAAAGAGGACCTTGTTTATTAAGTATTTTATAAGTATTTTCCTCCATGATCACGCATGTGTTTTGGACACCCGGTATATTCAAAAATAAATAATTTAAATACTAAGAGGTTTTAAATGATTATTAATAATATTGATTAATTATTATTAATAATTTAAATGATTATAATTTTATTTTTGTTTAGTCTTGTTTAGCACTTTATTAAATAATAAAGAGCGAATTTAGGATTGGGTGTCATGTTTATTTCCAATATGAATAATAATAGCACTTTTTTATACGCACAAACAGTCAAATCACTTTTGTGATTTAAAGTTTAGAGACTCACCAAAACTTTTCTTATTAATCTGTTTTGCTCAAGCACTGCTTCAGTTAAAAACCTTTTAGCCAATAACTTCTTTGTTAATCCTAATTCTAATGATCATCATCATCAATAGCACTCTTGTTTGTCTTGGTTTTGTCTCCTGAGAGCTAATACTGCATAAACTGTAATTCTTCTGAAAATGTCTTGTTAAGATAATACCTGCTCGCATGTTTTCCTACTTTTATAATTTACCTGTGAAGATTTATAATTTTTATTTTTTTATTTTTATTATTATTTTGGCACAGGATTATTTATATTTCTTGTATTACTGATATTATTTGGCTGTAAATCTTCTTTGCAATAAATAATTAAAATAAATTATACCATATATTACGTATTTACGGTTAGTGTTTGATTTAAGTAATTAAAGATTCAAATGATTGTAACATTCTGATATTTGTATGTTGAATCAACGTCTGTCAAAAGACCGAGTTCCTCTTTGTAGAAGATCTGAGTAAATCTGTGAAGAGAAACAGCTAGTTCACACAGAAACTGTTTACAGGATCCGTTTTTATTTTGGTGATGGCGTCTGTAGTTATATGAGCGAGTTCACACACACGACAGTATACCGAATCCAGCAAAAAATTTAATCCGTTATTTTTATCGTATCCTGTCTGCCAGATGCGACGCAGCTGCCATTTGTTTAACTGATCCGTCGGTACAGATGTGAACAACACATCCAGTACCGACGGATCTGTTAAAACGGATCCGCTGTGTGGACGCACAGTAACACATTATAATTAATTTTTCATATATGATTTTCAATTTACAATTGAAAGGCAGATACAGCTTTATCCGGAATTCAATTTGTAGTTCATATTATACAGGGTTACTGGTAACCCGACGAATTCCTTGCAGGACGTCATAGTAGGGTTAAAATGCAACAAATTAAGCCACCAAATGTTCTACCGAAATTCAGTAGTTTTTGAGATTTTTATAATTTTTTAAATATCCCATTTTCAACCATTTGAAGCCTATTTAAAAATAATGTACGGCGCGAATGTATTGTTTAAGTGTTTGTCATAGCTGATGCCATAGCAGATCTATGTTAATAATTAAAAGTTCAAAAATTCCAAACATCTGTAAATATGGTTGAATCTGTTTTTTTTTTATTAAAAACCTAAAATAATTAATATCTCACAAACTACTGAACTTCGGTAGAACATTTGGAGGGTGGTTTGTTGCATTTCAACCCTACTATAATGTTCTACAAGGAATACGTCGAGTTACCAGTAATCCTGTATGTATGTCCATGTTCTATCACTACAATCGTTCCACAACCACAACCATCCAAATCTCTTAATTCAGCGATGGCAAATCCCGGTTATAAGCTCAGCCAATATAAATTTCTCAAAAGAGCCGTTTAAATACCGACTTTGTTGCACGTCTAATAGTAAGGTATTTCCGATTTGGCTAAACTGAGTAAGTCCACAAGTATGTAGGCCTTATGTAGACGAGAAAACCCTAGCAGCAAGGCCTAGTACTTCACCGACATGTACATGGTTAAACATTATATGTTCATTACCACATGTAGTAAAATATTACGAGTACTTAATGCTAAAGACAATCATCATTAAATCCACATTGAAAGGGAAATAACACTGGCTATACAGATAAAGCCTAAATAAGGTTTTTCATTAGCGATTTGAGACGCAAAGTTAATTGATTTTGAGGGAATAGCTTTGGTAACTTTAGAAACACTAGACGTGAAAATTTTACTGTTTGAAATCTGTGTCACGTGCAAGGTTGTAGATTATATATAGCTAAAAAATAGTCAATTATAATGCAACATATAGACACTGAAGTTCCCTAAAATATGAGAAACGAAAATAACAGAGCATGTTAACATGAGCTGTGGGGCAAAAGCTTAGACTTTGCCCACAATACACTTAGATTAGCGTGTCAGTTTAATAATAAAGTACCGTTTTCCATTTTAAGGGGCTCGTGGCTAATTACCAACCACGCGGGTCACAATTTGCGAGGTCAATCTGCGCTTGCCGCGGTCAATTCGTGGATGGGTGACCGTTCGTTACACATCGAGACTCCTCCGTGCCAAGGAGAGCACGTTGAACAGGGTGTCACATACGAATACCTATGATAGTCGTTACGGGAAGTCAGAAGCCCGAAAGTCTGACAACTGGTCTAACCTTAGGATATCGGTATTGCCCAGTAACTGGGTTGCGGAGGTCTGATGGCAGTTGCTCCGTGTAAAATACTGGTATTCAGCCGCATCTTGTTAGACTGGAAGCTGACCCCAACATAGTTAAGAAAAGCCTAGACAGAACATTTGTACATAACATAACATCACGCCTTGTATTCCCCGAGGGGTTCGGCAGAGGTGTTTTAGTACAACCTCGTTTCGCCAGTTATGTTTAAGTCCTATTTAATAGGGGGCGAGCCTATTGCCATTAACCGGGCACAAATCCAGACTCCGGGTTGCTATTGAGAAATTCCTAATGTAAAAACCCAATAACACTTTGCCCGACCTGGGGATCGAACCCAGCATCATAATCATAATGCTCAGCAAGAGCATTATGATGATTGAACACATTAAAACACAAATGGCTAAATGATACAAATATTGCCCTTAATACAACTAGCATCTAATGAATTTTATTCCCATTTATCATATTAGATTATCATAATCTTAGTTATGATTTCTTTTGGGTCAATCTGAGAATGGTAACAAACTAAAATTACATAAGAAAATGAAAAAATATTAATTCTCAATGCATAGGCACAACTTATGTGAGAGTCGTGAGAGAGATTTTAATATCATAAATGCACGTTTATTACATCACATTATTTCGTAGATGCGAATAAATTTCGCAGACATTATACGTTTTTTGATATATATTTTGTTATATTTGCATATATCTATAATTAAGAACACGTTCTAACTGATCTCATAACGAACCAAGTGAAATGCTGTATCTGAAATAGACGAAACCGGCACCTTTCTAGCTTTCGGTCCTTAGTAAGAAATATAGCTGTAAAAGTGTAAAATATTACTTAAGGTTTGTAAAATAAGAGGTTATGTAATTATTAAAATGTAAGTTTAATTAATATGGTTGCTGATTAGTTATAGATTCTAAACGTTGAAGAATAGAGTAGATACAACTTGAAAAGTTAGATTTGTTTTAACATTCAGATATTTGTAAGTACTGATATTTTCATAACGTCCTGTTTTTGTTGACAGTATCAGCAGCATGTACGTTAACGATAAACCGATAATAAAATTCACACTTAATTGAAAGTGGGCACAATAAGGAAGACAGTTTCTAGAACATTTGTCGGAAATATTTTTCAAGTAAAATGATACCAATAAACGAGAATAAAAATAGTATCAAGTTGAAATATTTTACGACATTGAGAGGGTATAAACCTCAGCTGATAGTAGTTCGTTGTCCGTTTTATGTGCATGCTCGTAATCCGCATGTGTGGGCACATAGGTACCTACACCGTTACTACAATGTTAACCTCGTTGCAGCGATGATGCAAATTTGGCCGAGAAATCGTCTCGTATCGCACACTTTCATAACAATCCGGTGATTGATTATATAAATTTGAATACTGATGCCATTAAAACCAAATTAAAATCATCTGCGGCATCGCATCGGATAAAACACGTCGCGAGTGACTGATAAATTACCGAAATTATGATTAAACCACTATTGCGTATGTACCTGCAAGTGACGCTGCCGACTATCGTAATATCACTGCACATTAAAAAAATATTACGTGACTTTAATTGATATTCAATTTATTAGCCAAATAACATACTTCAAAATTTATTGTTTGCGTACCGTTTTGGTACAACTCTACTACCAAATTATAGGGAGGAATGTACCGCCAAGCATTTAACAGGACATCACAAATTAGTGGAAAGCGGTGGAGCGTAACACGTGGTCACAAAGGGCCCCATATTTTAGTCTTATTATCATAATTAACTGTATATAAAACCGCCTCACAATTATTTTTAATGCTTATTAAGCACGTGTGCCGTTGAAGTGGAGCGTGAGTTTCGGTTACTGTTCGTTCCGCGTACAATTATCGCCATTGATTCTGCGGTTAGTCTTTACCGCATTGTCGAAAGCCAGCAGGTGCAGGCTATGGGTCACATAGAACTTGTTGTGTTCCCATGAGTTTTAATTTTATAGGTTCTATGAAAAAGGGCTCTTCCGACTGTAATTTAGATCCGAAATAACTCTGGTAACTAATGACACTGTTATTCTGCTAGTTGTAGGTACAGGATTTTGGTACTCAACGACTTTGTCATCAAAAAATACTTGATAAATACTTTAATTTCCTACAGCGTTTTAAGACCAAATTACAAGACAGTGTTCATAAATCTTATAGAACAACTAGGAATTACGACCTAGAATAACTCCTAGTCATCTAAATGGACTGCTTATATTAGTAGCAATTGCGCAAACGTTTTGAAAAGAACTGAAGAAGTGGAGGCCGATACCCGCTATTAGGTTGGCAGTACATGCAAAGTAAGTACTTAAATAACAATATTATTATTCCAGTAGCATCTCAGATTAGTGCTATAGGGTTGCCAGACGTCCGGTTTTCTTTGTCTGTCCAGTCAAATAAAACTAGGTAAACTGGACAAACTTAAGATTTTTTTGTGACTTACAGTATTATTTAAAATAAACTAGTGCGTTTTTATTCCAACTTATCTGGCAACCCGCTATTGCACTTATTTGTAAAGTAAGATATAAGATTAATTTAAATAAAAGTTTAAAAAAATCTATTATTTGCATATTATTAGACAAAGTTTACTACTTTGTCTAAAAATTTCAAAATACTTTTGCTGTAACTTTTTATAGATTTTTTTTATTCTTCGCCGACAAATAACGCATAGAATAAAACTTTCGAAATGGTCAATTTAGACCATGAGTAAATCGTAAAAGTTTATGCACGTTATATTTAGTATGCTGCTGTATAAAAATATCTACCTACTTGCATTTTGCATGAAAAAATAAATATCGCAATTTCACCTTCTCGGTTAATATTCTTCAGCTATATGTATGTATTTGCTTATATGCATTAAATTTAAAAACTTACCTAGGTGTTATATTTAACACCTTTACTAGTTAATAATAAAATAACGTGGTTATAAATTATATACCTTATAGTTTGAAGTTGACGAGTATACGAGATCCGAGATTGGCGTGTTCATTAGCATTGGCACGAATAGCGTTATCGACACAAATAACCCGTGCGATGCGAGTGGCAACTCGCGACCGATGCGCCCGCGCCGCCCGCCCGCCGCCGCCCGTGTTCGACACGGGGTACGTATCTATGTTAATTAAACGCCTGTCATTTGCTACAATAATGGAGGCTTTGTGGAGCTTTATCACGTTTTAATGTTGGGTAAACTATGTCTGCACCGACGCGACGGCGGCGGTACGAAATAGAGCCTTCTTAATTAACTTAAATGGTAGGTTTATAAACTACATTGTGGAGTGCAATGCGCATGCGAATAAAGTAAAAAGTATTTATTCGATTGAATGTTGTTTAACATGGGCAGATAGAGCATCAAGCGAAACTGATTAGTGTATTGATCATATCGCTTGAATGCACATGCAGGAATAATTTATAGTATCTAAAGGTGTACACTGCGCACGGTTAATTTTCAGAGAAGAGACAAAGAGTCTATTATTATCTCATTGATTTCCAAAAGATAAACACCTTGACCCGTTACATAACAAGTGTCTTATTCGGTATTTCGTCACGTTTATAATAAACCACATAATAAATTAACTCCGTTATTTTATAACTATTATAAACAGTGCATGTACTTGTGATTCGGAGAGACGATAAATAAAGAAGTGAACCATTAGATACTGACTCCATTATAATTGGTGCTATAAATAATAACGTGGTGATAGATGGAATATGGATCATTGCGAAGGCGGGGGCGCACGCGCAGCCTCGGCATGATCGAGCGGTTCGATGTGCTTTTAATATTACGTAGGTATTGTGTGCTATACCTATTAATTTAATTAAAGATCATGAGAATTTGAAAGTGTTTACCCAGAGTTACATATTTTATAACACATACCTATCTATACTAATATTATAAAGAGGAAAGATTTGTATTTTTGGATTTTTGTATGTAACGAATGAACTTAAAAACTACGGTACCAATTTAAAAAATTCTTTTACCGTTAGAAAGCTACATTATCACTGAAAAACATAGGCTACGGGCGGAGCCGTGAGGACACAGCTAGTAATTTATATAAACATTTGATTTTTGAAAATCGTAGGTATATTAGGTAACCGTATAAGCTTTTTGGGTTAATTTGGGATCTTTATTTCATATTAAGATATAAATTGTACTTAATACAAACATATTATTGAAATGATATGAAAGTACTTACTGTATTTTGATTCTTAAAATCCAAGTAAGGCCATAGCCATATTACGTCATAAGTGAGTGTTCATCTATTATCGGTATTAATATCACATTACATCGTGAGAGTAAAATTGTTTTTTAATCTGCAAGCAATAAATAGGCATTATAATTATGTGTGCGTTATTATCGAATAATCAAAGGCGTCAAACTTGAGCAACGGCTCGGTAATGACGCTCGTCCATAAGGTGTTGTGAAACGAAGCCCGAGGGCGCTCCGGGCCTGTCGTAAATAATTGGAAGCGCACTGTTTGTACTAATGTACTATCTAAACACATAATACCTCTTTCTGAATTGAGCCATAAATTAGTTTCAGATACAGCATAATTTGAAATTCGAAAACGTTTGCTTCGAAGTTTGAACGTGGGCAGAATCGAATTCCAAAATTAACTTATTGATACGTGTGCATTACATATTTGTTAGTCAAGATGTTGCAGAATATTGTCTAATTCGATGCAGGCGTTTAGTAAAGCGATAAATGTTGTAAATAATCGAATAGAAGCGTGCCAATAGCCGTGTCGTCCGCCAACGCAACATCAAATATTTTGATATGGGTTTAAGCAATTCTGGCGTTTTAGTTTGTTGTTACAACGTAAGAAACTTAATTCTTGTTATAAATTCAGTACATAATTGTACAAGTATAATTAATTGATTAATTTTGGCTTGTTATGTGCAACAACTCGTTAACTTACAAGTATATCTTATGACTAGGTTTTACGCAGAGCTTTTTCAGTGAACATCTACCATGTTCAAATATGAATTAAGAAAAACATAATTAGGTAGCTAGGTACTTCTATTTTTCGTTATTCGTGGTTTCCACAGTCCATCCGCTCTACATCTCGTAGCGTATCGTAGAGGCCATTTGACTGTAACGTCATTTTTCTACGTTCAATCTTTGTCCGACTTTTTTATTTCTTTGATTAAATAATAGGTAAGACACAAAATTGATTTTGAGTAAAAAAACTTTTGCATAAGTAATAATTTTCATTAAAACGTGTTTTTCGTTTTAATGATGAAAATACCGTGCATGCTTGCAAGCTCCATGTTGCAAGCAGCTTGCATTATAGAAACAGTAACTTGCATGCAAGATGCCATTGTTTCATAACGGAATTGCAGTTTATACGTAGATGAAATGCAATACCTGCGTGCAAGCTACTTGCATAGATAAAACCAACGTCTCCAGCTAAGACGTCAGCAAATTACAATTCAATACTTCCATCCCAAGATGTCAATTTTAGTTTCAAAGGGAAAAAAATCTGGCTTTCATGTCGACTCATACCTTCTCTGATTAAATTAGGTATAATGGTTTGACCAAAATATAGGCATATAAGCTATGACCATAAAGTGACTATGACCGTAACTTAATCACTTTTATTAATTGATCTATTCACCATTCATTTTTACCTGTAATCTGATCGTTATAATATAAATTTTAATATAGGTATCTAATTTTAAAACATAACATCTCGCCTTGTATTCCACCGAAGGGCTCGGCAGAGGTGTTTTTAGTACCCTCTCGTTTCACCAGTTATGTTTAAGTCCCATGTAATAGGGGGCGAGACTTTTGCCATTAACGGGGCACAAATCCAGACTCCGAGCTGCTACTGAGAAATTCCTAATGGAAAAACCCAATAACACTTTGCCCGTCCTGGGGATCGAACCTAAGACCCCATGCTCAGCAGTCGCGCTTGCGACCACTAGACCAACAAGGTAGTCATCAAATTTATCTAGTATCTAATTTTACTAGCTTGTAGACTATTTCTGAATGCATATCTTACAGCTAGCTCACACAGAAACTGTTTATAGGACCCGTTTTAGAGGATCCGCTGATGACGCCTGTAGTTGTATGAACGAGTTCCCATACATGACAGTACCTATTCCGAATCCAGTAAAAAATATCTATTGGTCCGACATTTTTACATGTTCCGTTTTGTCATCAAAAACTGGGTGCCGGAACAGTATAAAAAACGGATCCGTACATGAAGGTGTATGGAAAAGTATGCGTGCCTTCACGTACGATCCGTTATTGTCATCGTATCCTGCCTGTCAGATGCGACGCAACAGCCATTTGTTTAACTGATCCGACGGAACAGATGTGAACAACACATCCAGTACCGACGGAACCGTTAAAAGCGGATCCGTCAAAATGGATCCGCTGTGTGAACGGGCTCTTAATATGATATTTTAATTACTGACGATATTTAATGCATTTTAATACCAGGATGTTGATTACTGTTAATAAAAACCAATTTCCGTCAAAACAAGTAATAATGTTATTGATAACAGTTACACTTCAATCAGTCTTGATGATTATTATGTTTAATCAATTTATATTAGCGGAACACAACGCTAATTAAATTATTTTTCAACACCTTTGTGTCTGGCAAATCGGCTTACCTATAAGGTTCTAGTGTTACTTACTTTGAAATATGAAAGATATAATCTGTATGAATGATAATAAGCATTAATAATATTGTCTGGACTTACAGCCGTTACGGGAAGTCAGAAACCCGAAAGTCTGACAATTGGTCTAACCTTAGGCTATCGGTATTTTCCAGCAACTGGGTTGTAGAGGTCTGATGGCAGTCGATCCGTTTAAAATACTGGTATTTAGCCGCATCTGGTTAGACTGGAAGCTGACCCCAACATAGTTGGGAAAAGGCTTGACAGAAAAAAATGGTCTGTACTTAGCTTTTTATGACCTTGATCTATGTATGATGATTCATTCGAATACCTTCTATATACATTAAAATCTACGCACAAGCTCCTGTATAATTTAAATGACAAAATGTTGAATAGACAGTGATTAAACAGTAATAATAATATTATAAGCGGGTTTTGAATGTAGCCACATAAACAATACAAACATTTAACAAAAACAAACCAGACACATCGACACGATCCAATAAATCACCACATAGCTTCAGTATACCGTACAGTACAAAAAAAACTATAAAACATAAAGGTATTTCGTTAATAACTCTAAAAGTAGGCAACACGAAATTGATGTTTGCGATGCAACGTCTAGACCAGACACGTCCGACTAAAACAAGTTCTACCGATTCGTTCTTGTAATATCGGTGTAATTTATTTAATGTTAGAAATAGACCTCGCCAGCGCCACAAAGAATATTGGCTTTCACAACGGAACCTGGCAAATTTATGTGCCGCGAGATTTTGCCAACAGTGAGCTCGAATCACGAGAACAAAGCATTACTACAATCTGCCCTGTGTCTCGCCTTGTTTATAACACGTTAACAACACGACGGACCATCTCAGCTGTCGTAGCGCAGTGCGAGCACTATTAATTACTTATCTCTATCGTATTTGTCATAAATTCACTATCAGTCAGACGCTGTTGTGTTATACGAATGTAAATGCTACGGTTATGATGGAACTTATTCGTAACATGTTATGAAAAGGATTAACTGAACTGTTAATGGAACTTACTAAAAGAATGTCAGGTATGTTAATTAATTAGGCAGGTATTCCGTTTTATATGGCGTTCTGTTTTAGAACAAGGCAATTGTTCAATTAATGCTTGTTACAGGAGATTTATCGTCTACGAGCTTAACGATTTAGCATAGATCCATCAAGTAGCAAGGTAGCAATTATAATTGCATAAAAAGATAAGGAAATGTTTATTTTTTACTGATTATTAGATTTTTTGATACTTTGTACATACCGGTTTATTATAGAAACCGCAAGGAAGTGTAAGTAACGGTTACATTTCCTTACAAAAATCACCGTAACCAAGCAGTATTTATATATTTACTTTAGAATAATCTAAAATATCTGACATATTAAACACACTTGACATTATCAAAGAGTCTGGTGAAGTCAAAAATAAAATAATATATTAATAAAATTTATTAACATGTTTAAAATTTAAACATTAACGAGGACATAAATTAAACAGCGCTATTAAATCCACCTGCACTGCGTCGTAAGATCTGAAAATCATTTTTCTAATGCACAATGTATAATTTTTGCTAGTAAAATAGTCGGCCAAAGGTGCTTAGAATTACACAGGGATCTATTATGGTGAACCAGTAATTTTGCTGCCTAGTAGCACGTTTCCCTAGTATCGCCTTAAGCCAATGCCGTTACTAGGAATTATGAGTGGTCGATGTTTTACACCTGCCCATAGAAACCGTTCTCGTAATTACGCTAATTGTTCCACTATATATCTTACATTTATAGAAATATTAGGTTAGGAAGCGACTTAACGTCGCCTACGTTTTTATATACCAATAGATGTACAATTAATTACGCGAAAAAACTTTTTTCGAACACGTTCGGTCAGCTAGTAAAAAATTGTTTGCTGTTATGTTGTTGCATTGTATGAAACTAGTTCCGCGCTAACTGGAAACATAGAACAGGGTAATATTCCGACATAAATATAGCACATGTCATGTAGGTATCATAGATATAATTATCATCTAACAAACATTAATACTATCTGTAGGTAGTCTGGTGACGCAGTAGATAATCGCATCCGCATATAAAATAGTTACTCACTAAAATTTAAATAATTTTATACAATATAATAACTACGATACCATAGAAATTACGATATTCATCTTTAAATAGCATCGTTATCGCGTGCCCAGTGGTCTAACTGGTTTCTTAATACCGGCAAGATGCTGTCAGCTAGTTGTAACTAATTGACGACAGACGAGGCGTTACAATTATTGTGTGTCAAGTTAGTAATTGGCATCATCGTGGAGCGATCTTGACCTAAGTCACAAGGCGGGCGGGTGCGGTGCGTACCAGCGCGCACGCTGAGCCGCCCGCCGCGCATGCGCGTTTCATCGCGTGCCGCCGTGTAACGGTCCCAGCAGCTGATCCTCGCTATTGTCCTTTAATTAAACTCAATAGCGCAGTTTCGCAAATATTTTTTGATATTTATAATGCTGGGGTACCTATAGTTACTGAACAAATAAGAAAAAAGTTTGTATAGGGTAAAGGCTCCAGTAGTCAGCCCTGCACCAGTGCTCGGCCTTTTATTCGGTTTGTGGGCCAGGAATAGCGTTATAATTTAAATTTGCCAATAATATTAGGCATAATAAATTATCTAACTTTCAATTGATCTATTTATGAGATACATTTGTGTGTAAGAGGTCCAGACGAGGAGAAATTTGAGTTCTTATTGGCGCTGTCAACCGATGTGACTGCGCGTGCGATGATCGCCATCTTTTTCTTAGCGAACAGTGCTTTCAAAATAGGTGAGATTTTCAAAGAATTTTCATTGTATTGCTCATAATTTTAATGTTATAAGTGTGATGTTTAGTTTTATAATAATAATTATTGAAAAGAAATGTTTTTTTGTTAATTTAAAGCCGGTTACAAGATGGCCGATTACTGGGTTTTCATTTTTCACGTGTATGCCAGAGCTCAGCCATCCCCGGCTGATTATTGGTTTTGATGGTTATTATTATTTTTAAGCGATATTGGTATCATCTGTAAGGCCTACTCAAGCACTTTAAATGTTTTTAGACAAGTGTCGTTGAATTTCGACGTAAAACCAGTAGTCGGCCGCCCCGTTAGAGAATGTGATATGGTGGCTGAGGATAGGTTTCGATAGATCCAGTACTCAGCCATATGTCTTACAAATATTGTTTAAATTTTTTTTGTTAAATATTTCATTACTATCATAATTATCAATAAGTTATTTGATATAAGTAATATTTTATATTTTTTTTTAGTTTTTAATCATGTCAGTTTCGAGGCCCATCCTTCAATATCCAGAAGAAAAAGCTATAGCAAGCTATATAAAGCTATATAAGCTATATAATATATATAATATATAAAAAGCTATATAAGCTAGTGCAAGCTATAGATGCCATAAGAAATTGGATGAAAATTAGACAGGCTAGCCGAGTTTATGGTGTTCCTCGTGGAACTTTGCAAGACTGACTTCATTTACGTCTACCAGAAGGTTCTCGTAAAATGGGACCTGATTCAGTGTTATCAAAACCCGAAGAAACTGAAATTGTTAACTGGAGTATCGCTTTTGCAAAGTGTAGATTTCAACTTAAGCCTGATAATGTCTTAAATACGGTTCAAAATATAATAATTGAAGATGGCAGGAGTAACCCGTTCGTAAACGGAAGATAAGGAAAAAAATGATTACAGTCTTTTTTCAGAAGTAATCTCAATCTCTCCTTGAGGACTCTTGAAGGTGTGTTTAAAGGAAGAGCAGTCATAACTGAAGAAATCAGAAAATCGTTTACCTTCATGAATACTTGATGAATAAAGATGAAGTTTTTTAAACAACTAATAACGATTTTTTTTTAATAGGAGTACAGTTTAACTGTTTTGTTTGCTTTCATATGTCCTGCGAAAACTTCATCTATATCTGATGACCATCTATCAACTATACCTAAGTGAAGTTGTACTTCAGCTTCAATATTTTTGTATTTTTGACAGGTTTTTTATTTCGTACATATGTAAAATGTGATCTCAAAATATACAATATGTAACATAATTAACGCATATTCTGAAATTAGTTTGTTCGGAATCGTTTACTGAGGCGATTTCTATCATTTTTAATATAGGTATTTTTTTATCTCAAAAATAATTAAAACTACGGAGATTTGTCACATTACCCCTGTACAGTCAATATCTACAAACTGAAATGGACTGTAAATTAAGGCAAAAAGACTTAAAAGTGCATTTTTATTTGTATTAATACAAATTCCGTCATTCAATACAAAATAAAGAAAAATAAACCTTATTTCAAGAACGTTAATTTAGTAAATAACAATGCATATACATGTTAAACTAAAATTTCAGTGTATGTATTATGATTATAACATAATATTCTAATTGGGGTGTTTGAGGGTGTGCGTTAATTACGTTACATGTTGTTTAGGTGTAGCCTAGGCTGACAACTGGTGACGAGAAGGCCGATTTGTGGATTTTGGCGGCTGAGCATTGGAGAAAAGTGTCATATTTAAGTTAATGTTGATTTTTTTATTCAAAACATATTATTTCTAGTATTATTTTTGTTTTGTTGAAAAGTTTAATAAATTATTGAATCACTAATTGCATTACTTTTTTTTAAACAATTTTGTATTTCATTATATACGAAACTGAATCTAGTAATTCTGTTAAAAGGCTGACTACTGGGGCCTTTACCCTAATTAACAAGAAAAATTATGGCATTTGTGTTTATTTATTACGTGCTGTTCTTATTACATGAATTTAAGTAGAAGTTTCAGATAGTACGTGGGTATTAAGATAATCATGTTGAAGCCAGTGCACGGCGCGCGGCGTCTGTATGGAGGCAGCGTGGGGTGCACGGGGGCAGGCGACGACGTTGCTCTGTCTAATTAAGCGCGGCTCGGGCTAATTTGACGCGTGAGCGCCCTGCGCCCGCGCCGCCTAATGAATGATATCGCACACGTTCATCGCACCACGTCGCTCGACTCGTGCACACTGCGCCCGCGCATACGGAAATCTAACCAATGACCGCTGATAAAAGAAATTATTGCGAAATTAAACAGATCGACAAACGTGCTGTTTAGTTCAATGTGCACCCACGTTATGCACTTACAGGGAAGTATGACGCAGCTAGATGTTAAAATAGACCCATTCTGTGTGCAGCCGACTCCGGAAAACTCAGGCTAATGCTTATTCAGAGTTCTTGCATCAGTCCGTAATGCTGATTATAGACATCGGTAGAAGCTTTGTGAGTGCAGTTCTAACGCACTGATGTATGAACGCACGCGCAAATCACTCTGCAAATTACATAATTGATATGTCGGTACATGCGGTACCTATGAAACAGGTAGATACACGTTAATGGCATTTTGTTAGTGAATTTAAAATAAATATATATTGTGAAAACGAATACAGGGTTTACTAAGTTCCTCATACCTATAGCGATTAACGAGTATAATAAAACCTAGTCATAATTAAAAGAAAAAGGCTTAGGAAAAGCTGCAGTAACTTTCGTGTTTAACGACTAGTATTAACTACTTAGTAAATGAACAGTCATGTACCTACCTATAATAAATTAACGTCTTAAAAATTGTAAGTCGTTATTATACCGTTTAAGTTTGCCAGTTTTAAACTAAGTGTTTTAGTTGTTATTATTAATGTTGCTAGTATAAAATAAAATACTGTTTTTTTTTTCAAAATACTATTAACGGTACAAATGCGTAATTAACTTGGAAAATATAAAAAGAGAACAAAGGACTATCTGTGGTGTAATAAGTGGCGTCTGCGCAGGCTCCGTCTGAATGCGATGCTATCGCCTTCACCGGCTGCTCCATAGTCTTTTAATTATTATTCCTACTCACCAGCAATTACCACTGATGACGGCTACTATGACGGAATACATATTAACCAAATGCTAGAAATATTTCATTATTATTTAGGGCGCGTTTTTTAGCATCGCATCGTTAGTTGATGTCGTTATGGTAGTCATAATAACACCTCTTAACTAGAGACAATAAAAAATAAAGAGTACGCATGATTATCTGTAATGAAAAGTATTCCTTGTGGTAATTTTTTAAACTAACATCTAGGTACGTTTCAGGAATATTAAAGGTGTATTTTAAATAAGTGAGCTGTTAATGGTGACTTATAGGACAAAAAGGATGCGATCGAAGAAATTAAATCAAATTCAAATCATTTACTCGCAAAATATGGGTAGAATGGTGATACAATGAATGTCAATAAGATTAACAAACTACCGCATTAGTTTTACTAATGTGTTCAGACTTACAAAAAAAACATATTCAATAGGAAACCGTTATGTGCATGTTTATAAATATAATTATGTAGGTACCTTCTGACAATGTAGTAAAGATATTTAATGGTAATAAGAGAAATAATAATAGACAAGTATGAACAATCGAAATTTTCCACAATATTAAGGACAAAAGAACACAATCGAACACCTTGCAGACAAATATTTAAATTAATGCATTTCTATAAGATGCTGGGTTTAAACAGCTTGTAGCCAATTTTTATTTATATATCCATACTCGTCGCCGACTATATTAACAATTTATCATTTATTTCATCAGTTACAGTTGACTATATTATAATCAAATTAACATTGCGAAATTTATCATTGAAAGTCTCCCAGTTCTTTCACATTGAAATAATAATATCTGCAACTTGTCTAAAGTAGCCTGACAGCCATGTGCATTCATCTGGTTTAAATTGATAAAAATATTATTAATGCATAGATAATGGCCCGCTCAAGTAAAAAGTGTAGAGTTAATTATTAAATGAATTAGTTACTAACTTGATCAACGGTTGAATTAACGTGTTTGCAGTTAGTGAGATGTAGTATTTTTTGCTTCACGTTTCAATTATTGATAATGCTACAAAAAATAAATCTGTATAATATCTAAAATAATTGCTATCAAACAAAAACAAATATAATATATAAACTTGTAACCTAGCTTGACCGCTGTCGAAGCGCCAACGAATGTCGATCGCTAAGCTTTTAATCAAAAGTAGACATAGACATTATACATACCCATTGAGTTTAGCCTTTGGTCAAAACTTATTTAGTATTCATGAATTGTACAGGGTGTAAACAAAGTCATGTAATTCCTTCAAACCTCGTGATGTACTGCTGGCATAGATTAAAACTGCACGGGATACTTTTGGATTCAATAAAAAAATAATTACATAAAGTAAACATGCATTCTTAACGTGAGCCATTTTAGCGTCCCGAGCTAATTTTGCGGCTACCGCTCACCACGCCGTCATTTAACTCGGGGCGCTAAAATGCCTCACATTAAGAACACATGTTTACTTTTTAACCGACTTCCAAAAAAAGGAGGAGGTTCTCAATTCGACTGTAGGTTTTTTTTTGTATGTTTGCTCCGCGATATCTTTGCTAATTAAGAAACGATTTTAATGGTTCTTTTTTTGTTTGAAAGAGTATTTTTTCGAAGTAGTCCCATTTAAATTTGGTGAAGATCTGATGAAGAACTTCGGAGATAGACAATTTGAAGTCGGTTTTATTTTTGTTAAAAAGTTATTATTGTAATTTTTTTTTATTAAATCCAAAAGTATCCCGTTTGGTTTTAATCTATGCCAGCACTATATCACGAGGTTTGAAGGAATTACATGATTTCGCTTACACCCTGTATATCAGAACCAGCCTGTTAGCTGTTGTTTAAATAATAACTTACAGAAAAATTGCACGTTGCAGATAATCGATGGCCTTGTGCGTCTCGTTTTTGTTTACCGCCGTACCTAAGTCCTGCTACATCGTGTACTAGTTTTATTTTTATTTTTTATAATACTTATATAAATATAGCCCTACCGGATCTTAGAACTGCTGTTTATATTATAGTCCATATTCGGCTTCGGTAAAGGACGACATGACGTCACGCAGCCTGCGACAGATGCGTCTGCGCAACAATCGCATGCGGCAGCACTGCGTCTGTACACTCGTGACCGATATATTTATCTTACGGGTTCTTATCGCACAATTTGTCACATTACAGACAACGTTTTCGGCTAAATGTCGTCAAAGAATAAGGCTGCAGTCATGAGTAGGTACAGTCTGTTTATTTTGCGATATTCATGAGTGCGCGTGCCGTATTTTTTGTAGTTTTCAAACAAAGCGATCACTTTGTATGCTTGAATACATAAATAATAATACTGCCTCGTTGTCTAGTGGTGGCAAGCGTAACTACTGATTGTGAGGTCCTGGGTTCGATCCCCAGGTCGGGCAAAGTGTTATTGGGTTTTTCCGCGTGGAATTCCTCAGTAGCAGCCCGGAGTTTGGATTTATGCCCGGTGGATTGCTATTGCCATCGCTATTGCTATTGGCTCGCCCCCTATTACATGGGACTTAAACATAACGGCGAAATGAGGGTGTTACTATACACGTCTGCCCAACCCTTCGGGGAATACAGGCGTGATGTTATGTTATGAACACATAAAGTTTTTTTAATACCTTCAGGGAAAATAGATACAAATGTCACCATTATGAAGTGTGTTGACATAGCCTGAAGCAATGTGTAATAACTATGATATATTAGCAATTTGCAGTCTACGAGTGGATTAAATTAGTTGTTCACAAAACAAGAACCTGTAGGTACGAAAGGTTTTGCCTGGTCGCACTACTATGCGCGACACCGCACGATTGCACATGGTTTGCCAACGGAGTTCTATTCAGTCGCGTGAAATTATAAATGGTTAAGGTGTTGATAATCATTTAAATCAAGTTTAGCAAATACAAGGTATACCTAACCTTCATGCATATCAAAAGAGGGGGTCTAAGGAGTTATACATACGCATACAATATAATAATCATCGATACCTAGACGAGTAATTGAGCTTAGTCTATCTCGAAGAAGGATTAAATTTCTAAGAGCACCCAACGTTAACAGCAAGCTATAAATCTGGTCGACTTAATTAAAAACAGCACCTACAGACACCACCACTACAAATACGAGGCTCATTGTCCCAGGTACGTCTTACATTACATGTTCTGTGGCGCGGCAATGGCCAGTCACACAAACAACTCCGCGGCTAATTACTTCGCCGACGACTCACGACTCTCACCCGGTTAAAAAGCTTTAAGACTTTAAGCTGCGTCATTTGTTTTCGACCATAATGGACTGATAACAGATAGGATTGCCGCTTTTGATATCTACGCTCACACCCGAAATCGCATCGGACCCAAATATGTAAAAAAAGCGAAAACTTTCCAAGTAACGTATTGGCCTGTTACGTGTTTACTGTGAGTAAATGACGCCTTTTTCGCAAAAATAATTTATACGTATTTGAATATTAATTACTTTAATTATTTAAACACATTTTATCAGCGGAGCTCTCAGTTAATGGAGTGTAATTAAAATCAGTACTTTTACAGCGAGGACATTTTTTTGTCATATATATATGATTTTCTTGCTAGCAAAAAAGACAAAACTATGTAAAAACAATTAATATGCAAGAGATTATGTATAATAAAAATGCGACAGCATTTATGTAGACAATCAAGATACCTACCAAATATTTAATGAATTTACGGTTACTTAAGGGCGTGATATTGTGACATCCATTTAATTCTGAAACAGAATTATAATAATTTCACTTAATTACGGCATTTATTCCTCGGCGAGGTCGCGCGGACGCACTCTATCTTGCGCACGAGCATTATCGCTTGTTATACTCGTACTTCGCTGTTTATATCAACGACAATGAACTTAAAAGAAAAATAAAAGCTTTTCCGTGTTATATTTTTCCGCAAAGTGTAGTTCAATCAGTCTTAAGATAAAAGCGTTAAGCGCAATCTCGCGCTCATTATAATATAATATGCGAATGGTTATTGTTGTATTAATCCTATTTATATGAAATCAGTAAACTTAAAGCAGACTAAAGACCTCATGTAAAGTGTTTAAGAGGCTCAATAATCGAATGATTCGATTGTTTTATTAGACAAGTGATCATAAAATGGTATGTTTTAGTGTGGGACAGGCAGCGTCCGAGCTCCCCGCCTCTGCGGCCATAGTAGTCGTAAGAAGTGATTTTTGTGTTCGAACACTTGTAAGACTAATAAAATGCTGATTTTATTGTTGTATTATGACGATAGGGAAAGGGAAAGGAAGGATAACGCAGACTAGCAAGGTGAGAATGTGCGAAGCATATTACTTGAAATAGGATATGCGAGCTTGTTGTCACCATCGGAGCCTTTCTTGACAGTATTGAGATAATGAGATTCAATTACGAGATGGGTATAATTATAACATTTCTTTAATTAAAAACACATTTTTAATGCTTATACGCTAATCTGGGATTAACAGAACAATTCAGAATGTAGAGCAGCTGGTAATTATGCCGCATAAGTAAAAGTCAACCGAAGGAAAGAATTACCGTTTTACTTATAGATTATTCTATAGATTGGTAACCTGTCTCTACATAGTGTTGTCTTATCACCTTTTAACCCACCTGATACATGCTCAACGTGGTCTCTAGCAGTACCTTGGCACTAATCGTAGCGTTAAGATTGATGTAACGAAATAAACATATGTAGACAAGAATTTAAATAATTAAAACGCTCCACAAATAGTGTCAATGACACTTCCAAACACACACAACTACAAGTTATAAGATCTATTACCCCCAGAAGCTGTACCATCACTTTATATTATCGCGTAAGCAATCTCATTTCGGAAGCTCACAGAGATTACATCGCCCAATATCGAAGTTATTATTAATTTATTTTTCTTACCGATAGTCATCGAAGTAATCCGGAGTGAATCAATGACGATTCCCACGTTACCAATATAACCGTGCCATACATTCACAGATAAGAAATTGAATAGAAAATTAAATGTACCATTGAATGAGACCGTATCTCGAAAACATTATGTGTTACAACTAATAGGAACACTAATACTGTGGGCCATTCGGTTTTATTGAAATTTGATCCTTTAGGGTTCACTAGCATACATATTGAGTTTGCATACACGTCCTCGTAAGTATTTGCATAATGTCCCCGCCATATTGCAACATGCAGATTTTACTAGAATAAATTTGAAACGGAATGTGTCGAAAATTAACAAAGTTAAGATTTGGTAGAAGTTGAAATAAGCAGAATTTATTTCATCAATAATTTTATATCTGTCTGGATTTATATTTATTATTTTACAAGTAATAAAATAATAATAAATCATTTTGTGCAAGCTCGTTTAAATTTCGTCTAAATCTCATTTTGCAATTTTTTAATTCTCTGTTACTTGCTAACTGTATAATTGATATGCATATGTGAAGTTTGAATCATGTAGACCTTGATTTAATAGAACAAGTAATAGAACAGAATTAACACTAAGATACCTGTTAATTAAATCGTTTGTTACCCGAAATTACACGCGTATGGCTACTACGAAGTCTACGAAGTGTAATTAAATAATTACAGTTACAATAAATCTTTAACATGGGAATCATTGATAACTTTGTGTGCCCGCGGCTATCAAACACACAATAAGTACATAACAAAACCTCCGTGTCATTGGTTAAAATTTATAGATATTGTACGTCCTACTTCAATGTTTTGGAAGCTTTTTCATCATCATTGTTCAGTTTTGTGATAAAAAGACACATTTATAAGTGTTTGATTGTAAATTTTTTGATAGCAGTGTAAGCGTAGTGGTGTGACCGTCAGGCTGCCAAGTTATAGGTCTCAAGTTCAAACCCAAAGCACGCACCTCTGACTCTTCGGATTCATCTGCTTATTGTATAATTATCACTTGCTTAAAAACGGTGAAGAAAAACATCGAGGAAACCGGCGTGCCTGAGAGATATTTGTCGACGGCACGTGAAGCCAAGTCAGAGGCCTATGGGCGGTATAAACTCTGACACCAGGTTAGTCACTAACTACATGAAAAGAAGAAAAAATATTTGATGTTCTAAAATTCTTCAAAAAATGTCATGCTGCATACCTAATTTACCCTAAAATGTAAAAAGCACTTGACTGATTTTAATATCTTTTATCGTGAATATTATTAAGAAGCAACCATAAAGTTCATATATTACTGTTCTCAGCAGGAACAAACGTATGTTCTGTAGCAATGCGTCGCAATATTTCGACTGTACATTTTTCAGCTGCCCGCTGCACATTCTTTTCACCGAAAAAGTAATGGGCTCGGGGTAAAATGTGAATCATGCTCACTGTCGACAACCCACTTAATCGTCGGGTAACTTAATACGGCCGTCTTCCGTGTACATACATACACACGTATCAACATAAATGTAATAAAGTGGAGTTTTTATTTTCAGAAATATACTTTGACGTAACGGACACTTTAGTTCAATAAAATTGTAACGAGACTATGTATTTATTTTTGGATAAAATTACGAATAAAATACGAATATTTTTGAGGGTTTGCTGCTGTGTGTTATAGGATCTTACCATTTATGTAAAGGAAGATGAAATTGCTTCGTTGGTGACGTGGTGGCAAGCGCAACTGCTGATCGTGAGGTCCTGGGTTCGATCCCCAGGTCGGGCAAAGTGTTACTGGGTTTTTCGGTGTGGAATTTCTCAGTAGCAGCCCGGAGTTTGGATTTGTGCTCGATTGATGGCAATAGACTCGCCCCCTATTACATGGAACTTAAACATAACGGCGAAATGAGTGTGAAACTATACACCTCTGCCTAACCCTTCGGGGAATACAGGCTTGATGATATGTTATGTAAGATAAAAGTAGAAAAGTTATTGAATATCATTTGCTCTATAGTGCTTTGTTCCGGTCTCCTTCTACAACTTGAGAAGTATCTATCTGCCTAGCCTTTTCCCAAATGTTTGGGTCAGCTTCCAGTCTAACCAGATGCGGCTGAATAACAGTATTTTACACAGAGCGAATGCCATCAGAGCTCCGCAACCCAGTAACTGGGCAATGCCGATACTCTAAGGTTAGACCGGTTATCAGAATTTGGGTCTTCTGACTACCCGTAACGACTGTCAAAGGTATTTTTATGACACCCGGGACCGACTGTTTAACGTGCTCTCCGAGGCACGGAGGGGTCTCTATGTGTAATGAACTGTCACCCATCCACAGACTGACCGCGGCAAGTGCAGCTTAACCTCACAAATTGTATAATCCGCGCGGTTGTTAATTAACCACGAGCAAATTATTAGCTTCTACAACTTGAAAACATGATATAAGACCATCCTGGAATTGATGCAGATGCGGGAGGATATCAATTGATTCAGCCATTCATAGTCACAGCTAGACATAAGCTTCTATAAAATACTGTTACAGCGCCGGATTCTCCACCTCTCGTAATCAGTCTGCCTTCTTCTGTTCATCTGTCCATCCTGTGCCCATCACATTTGCCGGTTTAAATTCTTCTCTCAAGATCTCGTCTACTCGTTTATATAGTTTAGCTTCCATTTCACTTTTGTAAGTGTGAGAACTTTGTGGACCTGCATCTATGTAAATTACTATTATTTTTTATTTATTTTTTTATTTGTTAATTTTTGTACTACATTACTCATTGATCTGTGGTCAGGACTCCATTGTTCTCTCACTATCCTAAATCATTATACTGTATCCACTGAAATTGTTAAAGATATTATTTTTAAAAGAGTAACCATGGAGTTTCTTGCCGGCTCTTCTCCATAGGAAACGACTAATTGGAACCGTGCATCTAAATTCGACTTTTCATAAGCACCTATATTGGTTTATGTGAAATAAATTATTTTGATTTTTGATTGACTCCAAAAGCCGTCGTTCCTTCGGCAAGCATGACGATCCCACAGCTATTCAGGTTCCTAATTCTGCAAGCTATGTCGCTTTCGGTAACTAGTAATTTTCCGGATAATCTCATTAAGAATGTCATCTTTCAGTGCACATTAGCTTCTAAACACGTATAAACTAGCTCTTGTCCGCAACTTCGCTTGCGTGGTTTTTTTTTCACTCACTTAAGGGAGGGATTTTAAATCTCCTTCCTTAGTGGATGCCTACGTTACATAAGGTACCTACTGTCAAGATTTCAAGTTTGTAACCCCAATGATTTAAGCTGTGCGTTGATAGATCTGTCAGTTTCTCCTTTCATACAGATATATCTTTGAGGTTTGGCACTTCACTGCCTAGGGAGCTTTGGATTTCTAATGGACCAGAGGCAGAATCGACTACGGGGCACATTAAGGATCTCCGGAACCCATATAAGCAAACTTCGAGACCCAAGCGTAAATTGAGCATTATTTTGTTCTTTCATAATATATAGCATATGTCAAATCTGTACCTACCTTTCAAAATGTAATTAATGTCGCTCATGTAGCAATTACCCAAACGTGAATGACGTTATAATTAGTGATGTTGTTACATTGGATGGAGCAAGGGGCCACCCGCAATTTTTTTCATTTAGACTATCTCCTTTTATCTAAGAAAGATGTTTTTCGGCGTAAGTTTGATATCAACAAGCTTTACGTGAACCACTAACAAAGAAACAAACAACTCTGTTTTGTTAATGTATGATTAAGTAAATAAGCTTTTATAAAAGCTTCGTTGTATTTCATGCTACAACACACTCGTCAGAGAATAACAGACAACAATTAAATTTAAGTCATGTCGTACAATCGAATTGTATAATAGAACATGGCAAGACAACATGTTACAAGGCCAGGTCGACGTGGCATCGTATAACGAGCACGGATCTGCACTCACCTGCAAATCCTTGACCCATCCAGAAGAGGCTACTCAAACAGAATGCACCTCGGTCCTGTCGCCGTACCTAGATAAATAGGTATTTAAAATACCATTCGGCGTGGGAACCGTGACGGGCGCCCGAACCGCGATAACCCTGCGCCTGCGCGCCGCGCCGCTCGCCACGCCGAAACGCGCCCGTTACAGATGAAAACAACGTGAATCAAACAATGAACACAGATATCGAAAGCCATTTGGTTGCTTAATTTAGTAACGAGGTACCTCTATCTGTGTTTTTTATCTACGCTTTTATTTTCAATAACTGTAATAGAAATAAAGTCTAAAGTATTGTAGGATGTATGGTGCGAGCGTGCAGTCGACGCAAAGTGAACTCTGTGCGGAGAGCCGAAGGGCACCGGCGGCATGTGCCGATTAGAACAGAGCGTATAGAGTAAGACTGCACGCTGCGAGATGTCATCTGGAACCCCCGCTGCGCCTCGCGAACAATATTGTCTCTGCTATAAACGCGTTGTGAATTTTAAAATCAATTCATATTCACTGCAGTGAATTGTTATACACTGATATGAAATAAAACCTTGCATATATTTGAATAATGTGTGTATTTAAAATTCATTAAATAACGTGTTATGCCCAAATAAGACGCGAATATCCAACAAGCTCGTTAAATATAATAATATATTAGACTGGTTCAATTTCGTTTTTGCCATTGAATATTATAATTTTAAACAACATACCAAGATTATTATTAGATGCGATTTAAATTGGAATTATCGTAACAATTATGTTAATTTCTGTCGCTTTTAGTGTACGTGTGAATTTGTGAGTTTTTATAAACATGTCTTATGTTAATTAAAGCCATTTTATTCACTAGTAAACATTTGTTTATAAACAATGTTTTTGAAAAAGAATCCACGTTTCTGAAACGTTAAGACATGTTTCGATAATCGTGTTTACGACAACACAAGCGATGGCAATACCTCAAAAACATCGAATTTCTAGAAACTTGGTGTTTCAGAAGCACCTGGCAACTTGTAGGACTCCGAATATTGTTTACTAGTGAATATGTATTCACTAAGGATTTAAGGATACTGTTTTGTTTAAGCTATGTAGCTTAAACAAAACAGTATCCTTAAATATAAATATAAGCATAACAGGACAGTATATTTATTATTATAAAGAATTTAAATACCTAAGCAAAGCTAGCTTAAACACCATGTGACAACTTGAAAAGCGACATTGTTATAGACAATAGACATGTTAAAATAGGTATTATAAAAGGATTAGGTATTATCGTCTCGCATATGAATAGATCTCATCTGAATTCAGTGACGTCTATTACGCCTTAGCTTAAAGTCTGCGTGGGATGAAAATGATGCTTTAAAAATGTATATTTCTGCTAGATATCTTACAGATGCCTCGTTGCGACATTTCCTAGACTAATTTGTATGAATAATATATGATAGATACAGGAAATATATCGTTACTAGTTCGAGTAGACTGTATTTGTTTTAACAATTAACATTTATTTTATCGTGCAAATTCCTCAAGGCGAGGCGACTCTTACCGGCTAAAAACCCACACAGTTACTCTCCTGATCGTCGGCCGGGGTTGCGGGATTCGCATAAGCATGCACCGCAACCCCGGCAGGATTTCTTTTAACCCTTAATTAACTTCTATTAACTTTAGCTACAACCTACAAGAAAACTACTGGAAAAATATAGCTCAAAACGGCACCAGCACTAACCAAAATAAGATATTTATCAATTTGATTAGTTGCATAATAAACAGACTAACCTACCTGATAGAGTTATAAAAATAGAGACTGGTTTACACTTGAAAGTACAAAACAGGTTATCTATCTGAGCAATTACCATTTTACAACAACGTGATTTGACGCAAATGGCTATCGACGCTAAAATGCGCTTTGTTGTTTTCCTGTAAGCAAATCACAACCAACAAATTGTGTGTATGAGGCAACTAACAAAACCACCTCTTCCATGTGTGTCTATGTGTGTCAACGAGGTACTGGTATCGAGTAACTTTGTGCCGGAGGGAAATAGGAAAATTGACTATGAATAGAGTTGTTAGCATACCTACTAATTTTCGTGTGGTTACCGGTTATAGGCCACTTCGTAGCTATTAGATTTAGATAAAAGAAGCTAAAGTATCATACATTATTAAATTTTATGCTCCAGCATTGATAGCCTAGTGCTGTGACCGTCGGACTGCCAAGTTATAGGTCTCGAGTTCGAACCCAAACCTCTGACTTTTCAGATTCATGTGCGTATTGTATAATTATTACTTGCTTAAAAACGGTGAAGGAACACATTGTGAGGAACCCGGCATCCCTGAGAGATATTTATCGACAGCATGTTCTCTCTCAAGTCAGAGAGAGAGAGTGACACCAGGTTAGTCAGTATCTATACGAAAAGAACAAGATTCGCTCCAGCAATTATTGTAAAAACCTGACTTTCGCCCTTAGCCCCTAGGGTAACTCATCAACCGCGACATGCAAATGCGATCCAAGCAAAGTAGACTGCAAAACGATACAAACGATACAACAAAATAACGTTTATTTGTATAAAAGACCATACACAGATATAATTGTATAAACAGGTCAGACTAGGATTAACGGGACGAAGTGAGAGATGCAACATAAAGATACAGCACCATCATACCATAAAGCAACTCATAAATGTTTTTAATGCGTTCCGACGATTGTTATCTATGATTTTTATGGCATTGCAAATGGATTTTTGAAAGTAATATCTGTATTAAAAGCTCTGCTATTAATCATCGACACAATAGAAAATATGGGGTGTTTCACCACCTCGTTTAAGAAGATAACGCCTACTGATAATTTTCGTATAATTTTGTTAAGTCTTTAGAATATGTCCACCTTTATTTTCTATTTAACGATTGAAACACGATTACTAACATTGTTGATGTTATTATCTAATTTATCTTTCTTAGGACGCGGCATCCATAATCTTTTAACACGATAAAGAATTTACAATCATCATTAATTAAAAGGACTGCAGTTAAGTTAAGCGACTTTTTAGATAAAAAAACTATAATTTAAAATAGCGTCTTAATGCAGTTATAGTTGTAAAAATCTAACCATTAATTCGGGCATAAAAATGAAACTTGTAATAGATTTAAAAGTGATCGTTTTATAATAAAGCCGGCCGCTAAGCTAGAGTAACTCATCAAAATAGCCGTTCACCTGCGCTATCCCACGATCGCTCGTCTCGATTTATAGATATCGCAGAATCGAAAGGCGCTTCGTATTTTGCATAACGCTTATAAGTTGTAGCACAATAGCGCGTGGCTTACAACTAATGTGCGGCGTGTGACGGACCAAGTTCGGTCGCGGGTCGCACACACTTGACTAACATATCTGCCACCGCAATTACCCGCTCATATTCATTACGAAATCATAGTTATAGCCGCAAATTAATATTTTATCATTAATATCTTACTTAATGTGTCCAAAACAAATTGATTAATTGCATATATTAATTTCCTACATAGATATATGCAATTGCTGTAAGTTAACGTACTAATACATTTATTATTACTGAAGAAATACATTACCGAAATTATTTATAATTAATTATCTACTTATTATGTGAATATGTAACTACACTTATTACATAGGAACTAGACATTAAATTATGAAGTCGCAATACCTCTCGCAAAAAATGTATTAACTGATAAGGAACTTTAAAAAAGTATTCGAAAAACACATAAATCTTATTGTTGTTCAATTGGTTTAACTTCCTGTATCGACCAGTCTCGGTGAGCTCGCTACTTCCAAATAGGTGTTCTGATATTCTTTTTCTTCGTTAATAAAAATAGAGCAAAAACACAAGTCGCAAGTTTTTTTTTATACCCGGCGACCTTGCAGCTGAGTGGCTTACTGATTGTGATACACAGTTACTAAAAAACGAAGAGTGTGATAAATCGAAGCTATTAAAACGATGATCTCCGGAGCGAGATTGTGAAGACGCCGCACCACGCAACGCTCGGTTGGACCACATGTCCGCGTTTGTTTTGCAGTTATTGGGCGATTGTGGTCGACAGCCACTTTTTGTTGCCACTTAAAATTCGTGCGGACAACCAGAATCCACTTTTTGCGGCTGTGACTTTGTACTTAACTTGAGGTCTGGACACAGTCTAAAAAACAAACAGTAATTAATTTCAATAAAACGTGCACTTCCTACACATATGTGGTAGCCGGTCTATCAATCAAAAGTCCTCTTAATGTCTCATGAGGATTCACTTTTACTTTTATTCAATAACAAACCTATTGAATATTTATGAGAGAGCTGCGGTTAATAACGTCATTCGTTATTGGATGTTTCAACATTATTATTTTGTTCATCAAGTGTCTGTCAGTGAGAATCAGTGTGCGTTGAACACCGCGATTACTTACTCAGTTTTCGATGGACGTGTTCGCCTTGCTCTCATGACGCAGCACCATGTAAATATAATAATTGTACCAAAATTATATATCTGTCCGCAGTTTCTCCATACAGAGTATGTATGTAAGCTCCATACAAATTAGGTACAAAATGAAAGATAAGTCCTTGAAATAAGTGTGAATTCTTTTTCTTACTGGTTGCGGTGACGTAAATGTAGTATTTATAGAAAATAAAATAACACGTACATAGTTTCCTGTTCGAAATGGATTCATCTATACAAATTAAATTCAAATACTGAAAACATAATTTAACTGCCTCGTTGGTCTAATGGTGGCAAGCGCGACTGCTGATCGTGAGGTCCTGGGTTCGATCCCCAAGTCGGGCAAAATGTTATTGGGTTTTTCCATATGGAATTCCTCAGTAGCAGCCCGGAATTTGGATTTGTGCTGGGTTGATGGCAATAGACTCACCCCCTACTACATGGGACTTAAACATAACGGTGAAATGAGGGTGTTACTATGCACCTCTGTCCAACCCTTTAGGGAATATAGGCGTGATGTTATGTTTATAAAACATCATTTAAAGATCAATATATAATAAAATAAGACACAAGTAATAGAATAAGACAAGTACAGGTATTTAGTATTTAATGACAGCTTCATCTGTGTGAACCGAAAGCGTGTTACGTCAGGAGAACAAGAAAGCTGGTAGCGTTTATAATTTGTGTTGATTACCGCCAGTCAATCATCTATAGTTAAACAATCAACAAAGATGTTAAACTTTCTTTTTTAAGAACAATATAAAAGATTCTCTGTCGGTAGTGTCTTTAACTGATTAAAAATTTTGCAAGGTGTCAACGTCCAATTGTCGTACCCCGTGTCGATCGTAAACCGTTAACTTCGTAATGTATGGTGTTCCAAGAAAATATTTAATCGTCGATCAAGATGGTGCATGTTATGAGATTTCCAAGGAATTAGAATAATTACACAAGTATTTATTTTATTTTATATTTTCAGGAAAACTTACAGCTATTCAGATACAATGGTGACAATTTTAAATTTGATATGGCCAATTACAAGTTTTCACAAATACTTAAATGTTCATATAAAAAAGACATAAGCAGTAGTAGCACATTTCACAAATTGCGTAAAATATTTTAAACATTGTTAAAAAAGTGATCGCACAGAGTTTTTTTAAGTGATGTCTAGCAAAGTTCATATCAATGTCAACTTCCTGGCTGGCCGCATTATAGGTAATCACGACACGCTCTGATCAAATACGAGTTCTGCCTGTAAGTACTTTTTACCATCGGTGTGTGCAAAAGATGAAGTAAGTAAAAGAAGCGTAATCTAAACTAGATATGTTCTGCCCAGCCTCTTCCCAACCATGTTGGGGTCAGCTTCCAGTCTAACCAGATGCGGCTGAATATCTGTATTTTACACGGAGCGACTGCCATCAGACCCCCGCAACCCACTTACTGAGCAATGCCGATATCCTAAGGTTAGACCGGAATTTAAACTAGTTATGAGTATGAGACTAGGTATATTTGGTACAACATATCGTCAGTGGAAAGGTAAAAAGACTAAAGCGCCAATATACCTACTTTACAGTATTGAATCTCTTATTTGAATCTCTCTACTGTAAAGTAGGTATATTGGCGCTTTAGCCTTTTTACCTTTCCACTGACGATATACTCTAAACTAGATATGTTGTACCAAAAGTACCTACTCTTAATTTCTTACTCCTGGCCTTGCGTTGTTTTCCTCGAGGAAAAATTTACTCCAAACTGACGACTACTTAGCATTAAAAGCAAAAACTGTTACCGCATAAAAATGAAGGTACCTACCTATTTGATTCAATTATTGCAATAATATTAAGTAAATGGTTTAATTAATTACAAGTGGCAAATCCATCGGTTGCAAGCTCCGTAATTATGCATAATTATCGCGCAAAATTACAATGCCTACAATTATATTACAGTCATATTCACGGATTTCAGAGATATAATTTTAATACCAATTACCTACCAATAAAATCATAATAAGGTCCAGAGTGAACGAAATATGATGTGTCATTGAGGCTTTCTCCTCATTTCCTGAAAGAGAATGAATGAGCTGTTTATGTCGACTATTGTCAATGATCAGCAGTATTGATTTAATGACGTTTGAGTAGTATCTCGTGAAACAGACAATGTAACCTTCGTCAAGGTTGTTATGATTTCGTTTTGTTAATTAACCAATTGCAACACGTCGTAAATAGATTAAATTCGTTTTGATGAACAAAAAGTGCTCGTTGTTCTTGCGAGTTCTAATCTATCTTTTCTACTTTTTTATTTTATTTATCTATCTAATACCTTTAAACGAGCAATTTTTGTATATATATATATATAATCTGAATCTCGGAAATGGCTCCAACGATTTTCATGAAATTTAGTATGTAGGGGGTTTCGGGGGCGATAAATCGATCTAGCTAGGTTTCATTTTTAGAAAACGTCGATTTACCAAAAAATAAAGTCGAGCAAAGCTCGGTCATCCAGGTACTTATTATTATTCAACCATGATCATCCCACAGCAGGGTAAAGGCTACTTTAAATAGTAAAATACAAAGTAATCTTTAAGAAAACAGGTTAACAGTACAGTACCTTCACTTATTTATTATCTCAGCCTCATTTTGGCGTAGATAGGGAGTAGTAAACGCCCACCAAGCCATAGCTTCTTCGCTTCCTACTAACAATTACGTTGCTAAACTAAACGGAGGCAATTTCACTAGCTGTTTAACAATAACTAGGGTATAAACCATCTTAAACCATCTCGTTAAGGTTAAACTAAGTACAATTAAGACTGCCTCGTTGGTCTAGTGGAGGCAACCGCGACTGCTGATCGTGAGGTCCTGGGTTCGGTCCCCAGGTCAGGCAAAGTGTTATTGTGTTTTTTCCATTAGGGATTTCTGTCTGGATTTGTGCCCAGTTATTGGCAATAGGCTCACCCCCTGGGACTTAAACATAACTGGCGAAACGAAGGTGTACTAAAAACAACTCTGCTGAACCCTTGGGGGAATACAAGGCGTGATGTTATGTAATATTATGTTATAAGACTGAATACGACTTCTGAAAAGATTTATTCTTGTACTAAGAGTTTCTGCCGTTGATTTGTAAACTTTTCTTATAAGACGTTTCTGTCTTTGCCAAACAGATACGACTGATCTTTTGATGATCCTTGAAAGATTTCAAAAAGTCTTTCTGGACTACTGGCACTATGATTAATCGTTCTGTTCTGCCTAACCTTTTTCACAACTATGTTGGGGTCAGCTTCCAGTCTAACGAGATGCGGCTGAATTCCAGTAATTTACACAGAGCGATTGCCATCAGATCTCCGCAACCCAGTAACTGCACTATGATTAATCGTCATTGTTAATTAAATGGTGATATAGAATCTACAGAAATACCTTTATTTCATACTAGCTGTGTCCTCATGGCTCCGCTCGTCACCTATGTTACTCAGTGATAATGTAGCTTTCTAACGGCAAAAGAATTTTTGAAATCGGTCCAGTAGTTTTTAAGTTTATTCGTTACATACAAAAATACAAATCTTTCCTCTTTATAATATTAGTATAGATATTGAAATCTACTGACGAATTTGCTTCAATACTATAGATGCCTCTTTGGTCTAGTGGTGGCAAGCGCGAGGGCTGACCGTGAGGTCCTGGTTTCGATCCCCAGGTCCCGACCTGGGGATCGAGACCAGGACCTCACACCACACGGAAAAACCCAATAACACTTTGCCCGCAAAGTGTTATTGGGTTTTTCCGTGTGGAATTTCTCTCTCAGTAGCCGCCCGGAGTCTGGATTTGTGCCCGATTGATGGCAATAGGCTCGCCCCCTATTACACAGGACTTAAACATAACGGCGAGATGAGGGTGTTACTATACACCTCTGCCCAACCCTTCGAGGAATACAGGCGTGATGTTATGTACTATGGACATATTTTTCAGTGAAACTTAATTGAATTCATATTGGATACTCGCCGGTGCTGCCCCGTAGGTCGTATTCAAAGCTCCGAACAGTTCGATAGTGCACAATGGCTGGCTGGCTAGAAAGTCGCTTATCAATTCAATTGTCTGGCCCCGCCCGCGCGCGTCACCGGCTCATGCCTATCTCATTGTGCCGATAATTCGAAACGCCTATAATGTAATGCTGAGTAAAGATACTGTTCAGTACAAGGTTCCGTAGAGGTCCGATTTTTTTTCGTAGCGAAATATTAGTTTTGGATTGATTCCTTTTCTTTCGTGTGGTTTTCGACAGATTTTATGCTATCCCTTACCTGACGTTTGGGACACCATCGAAAGAAGAGTTTTCATGGTTTTCATGTCTTCCATTGATCAAGAAAATGGCCAGCTGCATGCTTCTGTAGGCTGATAACAATATGTTACTATAATCAATCCGTTCTGTAAAGGGTGGCGTCAATTACAGGCTTACCTATATGATCTTATCAGCGTATATGGCTCATTTTCTAAGTTAATATTTAGCTATAATGTTAATTAATTTATCAGAATATATCATGAAACCGAAAAAAAGTAATAATCTGTCCCACATTTCGGAAGATAAGGACAGAATGGGGCAAATTATCCGAAATTTAAGTAGACGGAATAAACTTAATGGATTGATTGATTATACAGAGACACTTTTTTATTTATAGGCACGAAAATCAATGACATCAGCGTCATCTCGTGTCAAAATTGGATTAACTTCATGTTGCACAGCTTCGTTAGAATATGTTTAAGTATTGCACCGATTCATCTCCTAAGTCAAAAAACAATGCAACGTCTAACATCCTGATAGTCATCGATAATTCAAGGTTGTATCAGAGGAGCCACTCGAAATGATGTCTGTATTGACAAGGCCAGGAAATACGAGGCCGCCACATAAATAGTTATAACAAAAATCAAATAATTACCGTTTCAAATAAAGCACGCGGTTACAGCTTACGAAATGTAAAGTACTTATTGTGAAGTGCGGTTCTTACGAACAACGATTGGGTTGTACTCGAGGAAGTACAACGAAGCCTTAACCGGAAGATGAGGTATTTGATTCAAGGATGCGCTCAATTTAATACATTTATTTGTAGAGGTATGATACCTGTCTCTCAGCTTATTAGGCCAACAAGTAAATAATATTTTATATCTAAACTATGCATCATTTGGTTTTACAACAAAGAACATTAAAAAGTCATTTTGTTAGTCTATAAATAAACCGAATACGTTAATACCACAGAACGTGAATCTACAAATGCGTTGATGTCTTTTGTACTGAGCTATGAAACAACATTTAAAACATATTTTGTCACGATGGTGTTTAAATGAATATAGAAAAATATTATCATTGAACGTTAAGTTTTCATCGAAATTGATAAAAATAAATATTGTTTCGTTGAGTCATGCCTTGTCTAGGAGTCATTTCGTGCGAATGTGAATTAATGAGCTTGTTTTAAAATTGCTATGCAGCACACCCATGTTGATATCGGAACCTGTCCACGAGCAGTCCGTTGCAGGAGTGACCGTTCTTTGTCCGAGTCGTCCTAGACAGCCGCCGCGCGCCGCATTCATGCATAGTAAATAATTACAGTGATCAGCGGCAGGTGGAGGCGCACGCGCGCGCATAGAAATAGAAAGGCACATTGCAGTAATTATTTAGTACAGTTATCCGTAATGGGCCGTTTTGCGAAAGCTGTTAAGTAAATAAGCAGCGTCCTGCGGTTCCTGCCGGGTGCGCACGCGCCGGCGCACGCCACATGCGCGCGACCCACCGCTCCACATTAATCGCAAATGCTTCATAATAAGAATTCCATACGTTAAGCGGCTCATTTATACTTAACTAGCTCACGTTCCTTAGGCTTTCGTATTATTCTAGTTTTTTGTTCCGTTAAAAAATACCTATTGCATTTTTTATTACTGACGATAATAATTATATCTAATAGCGGCGCATCATATTTTACTGTTATTAAATTCATGTTTTTCTTTGAAACAGGGTTGAACTCGTTCATCATAAGAATAGCTTAAAATTGTCTTCGACATGTTTAAGTATAAATATTACGGTATAGCTGGAGGCTGCTGCCAAATAATTGGTATGTTTTCTTATATTCAGGGAATTCGTCACGTTTGCTGGAGGGATTCGAGCGATGAGTGTCAGTGCGACAAGGTACGTCGCGACCAGCACGGGATGGCGCGGGCGCACCGCTCCCGGGCGCGGTGCGGCGGCGCGGCGGCTCGCGGCGGGTCAGGGGTTAAGCGATACTTTATTTTGAATAATTTATATGTCGTAGCGCGATAGACGGCATGCCCTCCGCCTTGTACTGTTTATGGTAATGCGGGATATCTCGCATTGCAAATGCGCTGAATGTGTCGCCACCCGAAGCGGCCGCTCGCGATAAGCACCGTTCGGAATGTATTTCTCTCAGAAAATAAGCATGTTTCGGGACAAATACTTCACAACGCACAGTCTATATTTCCAAGAAATAAAGTACGGAGGGCTTTGCGAATGTAATTCCTTTTTGTGTGTATGAACAACAGAATTACAAAACCAGTACTAACTGTGAGTAATAAAAGTTGCGAATGAAAAAGTCATGAAACATGATAAACGTTTGCAGTAAACTTCAACTGGTTTTTATTTAATTCGCAATCGAAACAAGAACAATCGGTCAAAGAGCACGGAGTTAATTAAAATGTAGAAGGTTCGGCCATCGACGGCAAGACAGGTCGTGCTCGGAGATAGCAAGTCAAAAATTCACTTTTAAGAAATTGTCATTAATCAAAATTAATGGAGTTATTATCGCACTGGAACTTTCAAAAAATATTTATTACGGACATAAATCAGTCTTAAGGGCCGTAACGAAGCAGTGCGGTGAGCTTTCTAGGACGAGGCAGGCGAGGCAGGAGCGAGGCGCAATTACCGCGCCCGCGCGCCTCCCTGCCTCATAGCCTGCCACATAGCCTCGTGCGCACCATAAAAAGTTTCCGTATGCCTTCCTACGTCCACCTAAATTACTTGCTTCACGTAACAAGTAGGCAGATATGCACAAAAAGTAAAATAAGCTGTGTACGGGTATACAGGTAATGCAATACATAAGTGTCATGAGACCGGTCCAATTGCTCTCCTATATATGACGGCTTATTAACTTCCAGCACGTCGTTAAGGAAGGAATAAGTTTTCTTATCATGTTTACTATAACATAAATATTCTTTATAAAAGTACATAATATGTAGGATTGTAATTGTATGAACGCTCTCTTTGAAAATACCTTTTAAATAAAATAAGTCGTAAGGTTTTTATTTAACTGCTTCGTTGGTCTAGTGCTGGCAAGCGCGACTGCTGATCGGCGAGGTCCTGGGTTCGATACCCAGGTCGGGCAAAGTGTTATTGGGTTTTTACGTGTGGAATTCCTCGGCAGCAGCCCGGAGTTTGGATTTGTGCCCGGTTGATGGTAATAGGCTCGCCCCCTATTACATGGGACTTATACATAATGGTGAAATGAGAGTGTTACCATACACCTCTGCCCAATCCTTTGGAGAATACAGGCGTGATGTTATCTGTTTTTTTATGTTATGTACTTATTTAACATTTGTAATACGGATACAAGCATCTAAATAATTAATTTAGGAACTATCATAGTAACTACAAAGTTATTTAGTTTCGATAACTATGTTAATGATATCATAAAACTAAATCTTATACAAATCAAGGTACGAATGCTCACTCAACTATCTGGAAATGCGACCTTACTCGTATACAAAATTTGTAACACATTTTTGTTTCCAGTATTGTTTGGATTTTGACACTATGTTCTTTTTTTGTTTTGTATTGCTTACATTTTTTGTATTATTTAAATTTTGACATTTCAATTTAAATTCTATTTTTTTGTATTGTCTGCCTAGTGCGTTTAATTTTGTACCCCATATATGGTAAAACATGTAGCTACCTAATTACATACATAGAAGACCTTAATATTGTACTCATTCATATTTTACAAATCTGTTCTGCCTAGCCTTTTCCCAACTATGTTGAGGTCAGCTTCCAGTCTAACCAGATGCGGCTGAGTACCAGTATTTAACACGGACCGACTGCCATCAGACCTCCGCAACCCAGTTACTGGGCAATGCCGATATCCTAAGGTTAGACCAGTTGTCAGACTTTTTCGGACTCCTGACTTCCCGTAACGAGTGTCATAGGTATTCGTATGGCACGCGGGACCGACTGTTTAACGTGCTCTCCGAGGCACGGCATGTTTTACAAAATAAATATATATATATCTTAACACCTGAAAAGAGTACGAAACGACTTCGGATAACCGAACCGAAAATAAGCTTTAGATAATAAGTTCATGTACGGTAAAAAGTGAGCCATTTGTTTATTCAAAAGAGCACCGTAGTGCTCGAATCATTTCGCAAGTGAACCGAACACGTGAGAGTTGAGCGTTTCATAATTACTATTGTTGTGATTTATAGGTGTTTCGAGATATTCACCGATAACGAGACGAAGCCGACGCGGAAAGTAACTTTATACAAAATAGCGAACAATATGACGTGATATTTTTAATAGATAATGATGTTGATGGACGACAGCGCCCCGCCACGGCCGCGCGCGCACCGTGGGAACTATATTTCGGCTCTACGTTCTCTATGTTTTGCAATCACTCACTATACTCTACACAGATACTTTCTTATTGTAAACATCAACTATTTTGTATACCAGTCATTGTGAGCACGTACCTATAGAAAATGACTAAAATGGACGTGGAATTAATATTTTTAATAATATGCACCAAATATGGAAGTACTTTTGTAATGTGAAATCATTTATTTTTAGTATTTATGTACGTATGACAAATCTCATAAATAGCAAACAAATTACAAAAACACAAAATACGCCCAAGGTTTGCGTAAAATGATCTCGGCAGATATACGGAAACGAGGAAATCTGGTTGATTTAAAAAGATTAAGAAATCGATATCGTAGCGAGTGGCAAGTGCACGTACTTTGATTATAATTGGCAGTATATTAACAAACAAAGTAGCGCCGGGGGCGGGGTGCCGACATATTTATGTGACCCGAGGTTCAAGTGACCCGCCGAGTTGCCAAATTAACGAAAGCTCACGCAGGTCGAGACACTTTCTACTGGCCTGCATGCGTACCAACATTTTCATTATCGATCGCTTTCATAATTCAACTGACATTTTTGTTCCATTCAATTGCATCGCTGGAAAAAAATTACTACGGGCGCATTTATTAAGAGTTTTAATCATCGTTGTGGAACCCGTATTTTTTATCTCGCGTTACAAAATACGAGCTTATATGTACTGTAACGGTCCATTATATTAAGTATAAAGAATGTATTTTGGTTATATTTAAATTATAATCTCGTACGTAATTGATTCATAGAAACACTTAGTTCCGAATGTATACTATTGCAAAATTTTATATTTGGTATCTGACTACTTTAATTTGCATTTTTCTGTAATGACATCAATGTCTGGACTTATACATATTTATTAGTATAATTTATTATACCATTTATTTTTAAATCATTGAAAGTCTTGAGTGATTTAAATGTACGTTTATATAAAGCGGCTATTGTGTTATAATTTTACTTAAGAATAATTGCTTGCAAGTAACTGGACCACGACTTTGTATTTTATTTTCAGTGATCAATTTCTACGCTTACGGCGTTCTGTGGTGATTTCCGTGACGTGGTGATTTATTAGGCAGCGTACCTGTCCTTAATGTAATACCTTAACAGCGACCATTAAGACTTCCAGCTTGGAGTTTTATTTACTTTGTTGAATCTTGTATTTAATTATATCTGTAAGAGAACAAAAGGTAATTAAATATGTTGAGTTTCCAGTGTCTTTGAAAATTGGTCAGTTGGAAATCTAAACACTTTAATTTAGCGTTTGAGTGTTAAGAAATCTTATAGAACAAGACTACGTTTTGCTAATTCAGGATGACAAGTTGGGCTCACCTATTATTAATATTATGAGACAGTATAGTGACATTTTAGTAAATAAATCCTTGTACACCTTAAATCGCAACACAGAATTTGACAGAAATCGTCCAATCTTTCGTAAAACTAGCTTAATATGATCTAAGGTCGATCCAAAAACTCCCCACGTCTTGCAGTTAATAGTTGCAGAGCAGAGGTGTCACTTCCACCTCGCCGGGTAACATGGCCGTCTGACTGAACGTCACAAAGCCGACCTCGCACGAAATCACTTTTAGTTTCTTTATTTGTCTCACCGCACCCACACGATATTATAAATAAATAAAACGTATTTTTATTTCATTTGTCCAGTCATATTAATGGGGTTTATAACTAACTTGACATTTATAACGTACACCTTCCTATGATAAAGTTAATACTCGGTTATGAGTATGACATAATTCCTATGAAACTGTTAGATAATAATATGTCATGTGCAGTTCCTAAAGATTACTACTTCATCGTTCAAATAAATAGTATAATAAGCTGATAAGATAGCCATCAGTGAACAGTGTCACTCATCATATAAGTAATATTATAAGTAAACAGTAATATTCATGAGCTAAAAGTTCAATAAATATGCTTATAGCATCAATTCTCCTGAAATAATTCTGTATAATTCCAGAAGGGTAAAGCCGCGGTGTACTAGCTACACATCCACGCCTGTCTGATGACTAGTTCACTCCTTAATCTCCTTGTTGGTCCTTACTGCCTCATTAATTTAGCAATCGCAAAGTGCGGCTGCAAAGCGTGAGGTCCTGGATTTGAACCCCAAAGGTTAAACAAAAATAAGATTAGTTTATTATGAAATTTTCAGTTACACAGTTAAAATGGTGCCCGATAAACAGCAATAAGGTTGCATATCACATGCAATACAATCACCAAGTATCCGCGATTATCCCAAAATAGAACAAAAGCTCAAAACTTAAAGATACTTGTATTTTATTATACAAGCAAGTAAGGTATTTCGACAACGTGCGAACGGCTCAAGTATTCCAATAAAATTTTACGCACCTTTTAACTCGCGAATATCCGCCCCATCAAAATGTTTGTGTCGTTTTTATGAAAAATGTTTGTTTACTTACCATTACCGCGGCATGTACGGCCTGCTCATAATTACGATTATAGTGGTCACAAATACTAACGACAATGTTTCCTCGAAGGGAGAAAGTAGGGGGAGTTTGAAGGAATAAATCATCGCAAGGTACAGCGACAAGGCTGAGATAAGGCCATCGATGAAATAGCGTCGATTGTGCGAACATGAGCCAACAACATGTGACGTGGTGGCAGCGTCGTACGTTGTGACGGAGCCAGCCTGCTGCGCTAACAATCACCTCCATGATATGTTATGATAGTATAAGCCTGTGGTTATGCGATGTGCGGCGTACCGCTGTAAGGAACTGCTCACTTATTTTCCATACAATGCCATTCAGCACGATGCAGTCACTACTTTTGTGTATACAATATGTAACATAGTTAACCCACATCCTGAAAGTAGTTTGTTCAGAATCGTTTACTGAATCGATTTCTATCATTTTTAATATAGGTAATTTTTTATCCCAAAAATAATTAAAACTAGGGAAATTAGTCACATTACCCATGTACAGTCAAAACAAACTTAAATGGACCATAAATCAAGGCAAAAAGACTTTTAAAAGTGCATTTTTATTTGTATTGATACAAATTCCGTCATTCAATACAAAATAAACCTTATTTCAAGAACGTTAATTTAGTAAAGAACAATGCATATACATGTTAAACTAAAATTTCAGTGTATATATTATGATTATAACATAATATTCTAATTGGGGTGTTTGAGGGTGTGCGCTAATTATGTTACATGTTGTATACGCAGCAGTCCACCGCACCTAATAAGCTACCTCAAGTTTTAATTCCCTTTCTAACAGTTATAATACTAATAGAATTGCTAGTGCCGCCAAGCTTAAATTACGATCAAGTTAAATCATTACGCTGTTTAATTAGCTCCACCGTGTGTTTACATAGGTACTTACGTTACACACATATTAACTTATAAGAAGTGTAATGTAGTATTCTGGTGGTAAATTATCCCATCACTTTCCATTCCTGTCGTAAAAGCTAAAGTGTAAAGATAAGCCTAACTAGGTAAAGATAGTTTCATGACACTATAATACTCCATTTCATATAATATCATCATCATCCTCCTGCCCTTATCCCAACTTATTTGGGGTTGGCGCAGTATGTCTCATATCATACTGCACAAATGCTGCCTGCCTGACGTCAACCCTCCTTGGGAATGCTTTTGCTGGTGGCAAGCACCACCTACGATCTTATTCCATCTCGGGCTTGCGGGTGCTGCATGCTTGTCTATCTTATTGCCGACAACTAAGCAGATTATGTTCTTCTTGGTGGAGTATACTTGATGTCAATATTCTGTATCGCTCCTGTCCCGCTCGTAACCCGTATTCGACATCGTTTACATTACATTTACTCCATTTCATATAACATTAAACATAAATGGCCCACCAAGACACGAATATATTTTCAACCATTAGTTCAAGTAGAGTTTGAGCACCTTGATTGACCATTAAGGTTCATAAAAGCATATACAGCGTTGAATACCTGTTAGAAGCATATATGTTGCTAATTTTTAAACATTTCCTTGCTAAAATGACACAATTGCTACAATTTTATTAGAAACAAATTAATGTATACTTGTCTCTTTTTTAAGTTTTCAAATGTTAAATATTGTTAAGAATTCTGTTTCCTACAAATAGCATATTGCAAGCACTCCTGCCGCCTATGGCACAGGTTTATCCTAGTACAGGGACCTAACATTGTAATACCATATTTATTCCTAACATTTGTATTGTATTTTACCATTTTGTTTCTGAATTTTAAGATATAACATAACATAACACACCCCTGTATTCCCCGATGGGTTGTGCAGAGGTGTACAGTAACATCCTCATTTCGCCGTTATTTTTAAGTCCCATGTAATAGGAGGAGAGCCATCAACCGGACTGAAATCCAAACCCCGGACTGCTACTGAAGAATTCCACACGGAAAAACCCAATAACACTTTGCACAACCTGGGATCAAACCCACGATTAGCAGTCGCGCTTGCCACCACTAGACCAACGAGGCAGTAAAATTTAATATATTATTATTATCCAAATATTTTGTATTAAATAACCAACCATATTTAAAAGCAAATAAATATTTTGAATTTTGAATTTTTTTGAAAAATACCTTTCGACTGTAAAGGTATTGTTAGTTAAATAATAAAAACGGTGTTTATTTAAAAATATTGTTTCTATTATTTTACAGTTATAAGCTTGACCCACGCGTTATCCTTTTTGGGCTCACGCATTGGTTATGAGCCGTTCATTCATTTTGTTTGTTCCATTATGAACATCTTAATAAGCATGCTACAACCGAATTCATCCTTTGTTTTTGGTCTTAAACTAAGACCATGGGAGGGTCAAGCTTACAGAGCTTATACTATAGTTTCACGACTCTAGTTTCGTAACGTAAACAGCGCTTAACATCATATTCCAATCACCATTACCAGCCGCCAAGCGTTAAGTGTAGCGATTACTGCAATATCTCACTACAATTGTTCATTCCAAAAACATTTACCAGTTGATCTGAGTTAATTGCAGTGTTTAAAGCGGGAATTTTATATTTAGTTTGTGGTTATTTGTAACTTTTTGTTGTTTTTCTTTTAAATTTTTCGTTCTAGTCCCTCACAGCCTATTTTACCCTGACTGAGAGACCCAATATAGGATTGGGGAGGTTCCTCTATGTCAAATTCAGCTATTCAGCCGCATCTAGTTAGACTGAAAGGTGACACTAATGTGGTTGGAATAAAACACTGAACCGATGACGTCAGGGTTCGTGTAAAGAATCGTTTATATCTTTTCTATTTATAGGTCAACATTTTTTTTAACGGGGTACTTATGAATATGGGGTATATCTGTTTCTTAGTCAAACGGTTACGAATTAACCTAGTAGGACAACTTCTGAAGTAGATCATCTATCTTGGAGGAGTACATAGGGAACTTTTTATCCAAAACTTTCCACTTAGGTGAAGTCGCGGGCATGGCTTTAAACTATACTTTAGTGTAAAAGCTCCATTATTGCTACATTAACAGGTGAATCTCAGAAATTATCGATAGGTCGTGATAAATAAATTAAAACGTAGATAATAACTTAGCTTGTCGGACTATTAGCTGTCCGCCGTGAATGGTTTATATTCAGTTTAAGGGAGTGCCGAACACCTCGTCGTTTCGTCTAAAACCAATGTTTGTTATAAATTCTGGGATCTCGCAAGCACATACTTTGTTGAATATATATATAATACATCTTTTTCATCTTACCGTTCTTTGTATAACACATTATATCAGCGTAACGTAACATCAAGCTAAAAAGCTTTCAGATCTGAAAGCTTTAAGCTTCCATCATAATTGGCACATTGAATACCAAGATTAATTTTATTCAGGTTCTTAAATTACAAGAGACATTATTGAAATTAATAATTATTTCGTTACAACATTAACCGTTGACATTGTGGAGCATTTTTCAGTTGATTACTTGGAATATGCGCTCGAGTAGGTAAAAATAATTAAGCACTTCTCGTTAACGATCGGTTAACAGATATTATGCATGAAGCGAGAAGCGAAATTCAGTTTCCACAAACAAAATTAAGTAGGTCAATCTGATATAAAATGGCTATTGAAAAACGAAACCATAGCAATAATCTCAGCAGCGCAAGAAGGTCGAGTCTTGCGGCGACTTGCGACAGCCGACAGGCCGCCATATTGTATTCACAGGGAACGTTTGCAAAGAAATGATCAATAAATTTGTGCCGTCAATAAAGATATCGATCAAAATTACAGGGTTCCGATGATTTAACAAATATGAGTGGATCGCCTGTGCGCGCTCGCAGGGTGGCCGCGTGGCTCTTCCGTGAAATTGTAATGTTATGGCCCTTAACAACTATTTAGCTGACCCACGAAAGCTGCACCAATTTCTTTAATTACCAGCCGAATTGAGCTGTTATAGTCACTTAATTAAACATAAGAACCTCTTTATTTGCAAACAGATTTTATGATGCTATTCTGTTAACAACGCAGTTATTATATAGCCTGCAAGTAAATACAATCAGGGTTAATGAATCCAACGCTTCGAAGTCACAGGTAGCGACATAAAATTTTTATTAGCGAACATTCGTTTTACACATTCATAGTTAACGATGAAAACAATGTAGAGACCGTGCCGAATCAATCAACTATTGAGGCAGACTAGACAGTGTCCGTGTGCAATCATTTTAGTACAAGATGCGCAGGTAGTACCATCATAGAGTATTGCGTGAAGGTACCGGTTGTTAGGCGGATCAGAGAGCACGCAACAATGATCTGGGGCCACCCTAGCCGCGTGCGTTACTCCCAATAAAAAGTTGAGTGAGTCTCATTAACGCCTTGCGCAAGCTCGAAAGCGGCCCTTGGGGCACTCGTTGCCAGAGACAAGCAACGCAAATTACTTTGGCACCGTTTGACGGCGGGAAATTTCATTACCACGAGCACATATCATTATTATCTTGCCGGCAATCTACATATTTTACTCGGTAATAAATGCGCGGGTAGTTTCACTTTCGGACACTGGTTTTCGAAAATGACCCGACTTTATAAATTTGCTGCGGTTCGGTTCTTGTGAAGGGCGTGTTACAGTTTTAAGTGAATTTCTTTTTGACCTCTTGCTCCAAGGTGTTGTCCGTAATTACTTGGACACTGCTATATAATTTGGTGTAAACAACGTAAACTGATATTTAAATATTTGACAGCAGCTGCAGAAAGATACAAAATCTTATTAAATATTAAGTAATTATTAAACTACCTCATTTAAATTCATAGGCAGTGCGAAAGGGTAAGAAACTCAGTTTTACGTTGTTCTAACATGTCTAGTTAATATTTACCAATTAGGAGCATGTGTCAATAAGTACAGGTGAAGAAACGTTTCTGCAAAGTAATAGTTATTACATAAAATTAAGTAGTATGTAAGTTAAAGCCATATGTTAAAAGATTTATGTTTCGAACCGGTGACAATAAAATAATTTCAGAAATGTCACCGCTTATCTACATCGCACTATGTGGCCCTACATAAAACTGAATGTTAGACATTGTCTCGAGGATTTCGTTCAGGCGAGCCGAGGCTCGTTAGCCAACCACAACACCGACAGCGTAATGACAGAACACGCCCCTTGTAATCACTGTGCGTGATTTTTACTCCACATCGCACTTCTGAGTCGTTTTGAGAATTTAATTTTTGAAGGTTATCAAAATCCTCACACGTTTCACCTCGCCGCCTGCTAAGCGTATCATTACGTGAACTGAAGCCTGCAATTACTCACTTGGGATGGTGTAAATTTTTTCTTAAAGTAGCACACGTTATTTACGATTAAAGGATTGATTGATTATTACTATGTGCGTGATATGTTCGGAAAGTAGACCTGAACAATTTTAACGAGTCTCTTGATTCGATCTTTGTAATATAAGTATGTGGCGGCAGGTGACTTAACAAGGCTTATAAAGCCTGAAATAGGTTCTTAAAAACTCAAAACGAGCAAAGAAAATACACCTAGGAATAAATAAATGAATACACTTATTTACAAGCAGCTTGAAAAGAGTCCACGGTAAAATAACTTTGGCTAGTAACGGTCAATTCGAAAGATATATCTATCAAATTATTATTAACATGGAACAAAAATAAATAATGCTAGCAGGAGCACTACGACACGTCGGTACAGATGGCCATATCATTCCTTATATCCCGCGCCGCTGTAATATCAGATAGGCAGCGGCGCAGCTGTCATCGCCGGCTTGCCGCGTGAACAGTTTCAAGATGCCGTCAGTAATTATTCCACGTCGCCGAAAAATTAAAGCAAGGATACGATAAACCTTAAGTGCAACGCGAATAAAAAAATCTGCCAGTGAGAACACATCGAGCGAAATGGAACGTCACCGCGAAGGTTGATGTCGTGTCGCCGAGGGCGCGGAGAAATGACGGCCGAGTCCGTTGTGTAAACCCGTACTTGTGCAAATCGATTACACTCCGTTTTCTGGTAGGTACCGAGATCGCGTGACGTGCATTAATTACAGGAGGTGTCGATTCGAAAAACGGTGTTCAGAAAACAACTTCGAAATTGGAACAGATCATAGTCATTATACCAATTTGCTAAGTAAAGCCTTTTTATTCGTAACCCTCATAAATTGTATAGGTACTCGTTCCGTATCAATTAAGTAATCATAGAGTTCAGTATAAACACCGGCTTGATATTAAATATAAATACTTCCTAGATGGCGCTGGTCCATGGCTTACTGTCACAGCTTCTCAGGCGAAACACAAATAGCTAATTATTATTCGCCAACTTAAAACAATAATAATTTTGTTTTGATTTATGACCTGACGCATTATTATGTTCAACATTCCAATGTATTTTTTATTATAATCAACGAACATTTTACTCATTCGTACACTTGGAATGACTTTATGACTGAATTATAATTAATTACAAGAGACATCATTTCAACATTATCGATGAGGAGAAGAATATTAATAAGACATCACTTTAAGGTTTGTAAACAGATTAGTTTAAGCCGTAAAAAGTAATAGCAGAGTGATATAAGGTCATGGGTTCAGTTCCCTGGTAGGACAAAGGGAAATATTGCTTTTGTTTGGAAAAAGATCTATTCAAGTCCTCTAGCCCAATTTTTTTTCACATAATTTGTGCAGAGGTGGACTTAGGCATTTATTGCTTTAGGCCAAATTTTGACACAAAAAATGCAATATGCTCGCCATCTACTGGTAACTGTAAATAAGCTTTAGTAGGAATACCTACCTTCGCCTAACGTTCCATAGACTACAGACGTGGCGGTTGGAAACCTATGTGTCTATGGAAAAGTCGAGACGTCAAGACGAGTGGTTAAGACATCATAATTAGCCCCAGCCTTTTTTGACGTAATGATAATATTTCGAGTATAAAAAGGTTTCCAATGTGTCCTACATAAGGAGTACAGTTGAGTTACATTCATTTGTAGGTTGCGGCGGGGTGCTGGGGCCGCGGACTCGGACCGCGCGGACGGTATCGGGCGCGCTATCTCACGCCCTGTTGCCACGCTTCTCACCTCGGGACGCCACCTCCGCGCACTTCTCCCGCCTTGATGCTTTATCGCCCGCAATCGCACCACTCATCTATTACACGAACCTTACCCACTAAACTGAATGTCGATGACCCATTCGACCTTATCCCTCCTTATGAGGAATTACGAGTGACAGCGGCGTGCGAGCCTGTTCATGTGCATTTCTTCATTATTTTTATCGATGAAATATCAGTAGTTATAAACTTTTATATTTACTAACTTCATAGAAGCAATTTAATAAACGAGTTATTATGTTCGTTTATTCCATAATCGCTAAACGTATTGAATTTCACAAGAAAAATATTTTAGATAATTACAAAAGTGGTATTGATGTCTCAAATTCGAAGCAACAGTGAATGATAAGTTCCTTTAATCCATTTATTATTATAAATTTATCGAATCCAGTCTCTGGGAAACTGGCATTTAATTTTAGTTGCCTATCTAGGCTGATCAGTCAAGCAGTAACATCTAGATTGAAAGGTTTTATTAGTCTAATCCTAATTCAATATCGCTTTTTGCTTTGTGTGACTGCGGCTGCTGCGTTGCATCCTGTTCGACGAGCTGAGACGTGCAGACACTGAATACTTTCACTGACTAATTGTTAATAATGCAACGTGAACTAGTTTGATAATGTAATGTCAACATGTCTACCCACATTTCGTGCATTAGCTTTAACGCTGTTATTTACACATCAACGATGCAAGTTTGGCGACTGCATTAGCCCGTTTTGCATTTGATTATAAATATTTTTAGATGGCTTTCAAACATAAGATAATGTCGTAATACTAAATCTAGCGCTTGAATTCACTTTGTGCGACTATCAGACAGAAATATTTGTGAACATAATAAAACATGCATATTTAATATTTTTGTTGCAATTTTTATCACGCCTTTGGATGATTTACGCAGGCTTCGATTGGCCTCTGGTAATTTATATCACCTAAGTATCATGATGAAACCCCATCAGGATTTATGTTGCGACAGCCAATGAAAAATCTTTTCATAACGACTGCGTTCCAGATACATCAACTTTATGAATGATACGAGTATTTATTTTCGTGTCAAAAATACTTAATTGTCTTTAAGAGAAAACCATTATCAGCTTTAAATATCGTTGTTTTTACCGGTGCTGTTGTTACATAAGCACTGTACTATATGTTATTGTAAATAGAAAAGTGTACTGAGCAATGCTCGCTGTCTCATCGAACTTGATTCTTTGTGGGCAATGAAAATCCATTGTTCCACTCCAACTATTTTGTATCGAATTGAGTATTCACCTCAGCTGTCTACATTAGTTTGAATACTTCTCGAGTGATCCTATTTAAGCGGGCTCAGGCAGCCGACTTGAATTCATACGGTCTGAATACAGTGGCCATCACAATGCATCAGCGCCAGCGCAAGTGAAGGGCACTCGGAATTCTCGGATTATTTTAACTTGTCTTTTTCAATGTCAGCGTTTAAAATAATTGCATCACAATTTTAAAATGCGAGGCTTTTGCTTTTAAGACGGTTTAAAGCATCGTATAATAAGATTATTTCCTGGAAATCATGAGACACTTCTTTGTCGGGCGGTGATCTTAATGTATGTAACTATGTTGACACATATCTACAGATTTATTGGGCTAATAGAGGAATATTATTATGTTTCCTGTACCGTTAACATCTTATTTAAAACGTAATAAAATATTTAAGATTTTATTTGCTAACAGAATACTTATGGTAATCAATATAGGTATATTAACTTTAGTGACACTGGAGATCACACCAACGAGTTGAACCATCTAGCTCCATGATAGGCTATTTATAAGTGCCAAATAGAAACACCTGTATCCCGACTAGATCAAAAATAAGGTTTAACGTAAACTGCAATAACTGCAAAATCAAAACACGTTGATGTAATACGAGGAGACAATTCTGCGTATCGAATAATAAGGACCGTAAGACAAGAGGACGCACGTTCGTGACCGGCCGACGCCGCCGAAGGCCTTCCACTCTAGCGGTCCGCAATTATTTATATTAAAATTACGGAAAATCACTCTCTCCGGTCTAGCGAGCTTATCGACCATTGTTTCATGTCGGAACTATTTTGACAATTGATGGTCGGCCAACCCGTGCGGTTAAGTGCGCAGTGAGGCACTCGCGTGGGCCGTTCTCTATTGTAATTCGATTTAAACATAGGTACCATCGTTCTGGCGACATTGAATGCTTCTTGGAATTAGATTCAGCTCTAGATAGTTACGGATGTTATTTCGATACAGTTTTGAAATAACAATCTGCCGTAGCACCGTACGTTACGAAACATTAAATATTTCACCGATTGCCCAATATAGGCTGAATATCGTAAGATGACATTACCAAGCAATTTACTTATTTCGGTCTTTTCTTGTAAGCTTATCAATGTATTAAATTGTAATTGTATATTACTTTGGATAAACTCCTCAACAGTGACTCAGTGATCCCATTTAGGTACTTGGCAGTATTTTAAATGCAAATACAATTAGGTAGGTAACTATGCAGCATCAAGGTTCACTTTTTACCATATCAGATGACATTTTACTTATTTTATTATGACATTATATTAAAAAGCTCTACAACCAAACTAGGACACAAATTATGCACATTTTTATAAATCTACCTGACAAAGAAATATAAAATTAAAAAACATTTTTATTATTCCTAACAATGTGGGTTTGTCTTTTTATTGCCTATAAAACATGATATTTTTGTTTTATTATCAAATCATAGATCAATCGCATCTTTAATTTGAGTGGTTTGTTTGATAAGCAGCTGATGACGAGGTGTCAGTGTCTGTGGGAATCGCCGGCGGCCGACATGCCTAGCTCATTAGTACAAATGAGTATAGATAATTTGTTGCAATATGACCGACCATCATCACGTCATTGAACGCGGTACTGAGGCAAGCGCCTGCGCGGTCCATCATTATCTGCGCATCGGCAGAAAGCTTGGCGCAATGACCGACACCGTTAGTGCTGTAACACAGATGGTGATAAAACTACAAATATGTAACAATTGCACAAACATCTTATCTTAATAGATATTTTGAGCTGCATTTCATAACATCAACATATTTAGTGACCAACATTTCTAAAGCGTCATGATTGTTATTCGACATGCATATTACTGAAATGTGCACTGAATAAAATTGCTTAAGCTTTATAAAACACAAAACTCATAAAACCTACCTACCTTTCGTAAATAATAAAAATTCAGATGTTCTTACATATCGATCACGTTTAAAATTGCATTCTTGATAACCTTATATTAAAATCGAATGAAATCTGTAATTCGTTGGAGAGTTTGTTCGAGTAACATGACTTGACACAAACTGAGCACAAAAAGCGGTCAGACACGGGTCATTCATTTCATCGTTATGTAAAGACAATATTTCGTTGTTCCTTTTAACTCTGAATACATTGAGATCTAAATAAAAGTATATTGAGAAAGATTTGTCATATTATATACAGTATACTTGTAGGTATATTGGGAATAGGTATCAAATTTATTCAGATGGTAAATATCACTAAAAATAAAACCACGCACTTAATATTGGAAAGAATAAGTAGGCTGAACTTAATAATCATGAATGAATTATGGCTTTTCCTGACTAAATTAGAGTTAGCTTCCAGTCTTACCATCAAATATGCATTTGAATATAGGTATGTTCCTCGCCAAGCGATTGCCATCTGACCTCTACAATCTAATTACTCGGAGATACCAATATCCTAAGGTTGTAGCGAATATTTCATATTTATTCATCCGGATTCATTTAATTAATAAGTATAATTCAAAATTATAGACAGGAGGCGGATACAAGGGAACCGGATCCGGTATCATAATTAAAAGAAGGCCTAGATGAAGCTATGGACCAGCATGGATCAGCCTAGGATGATCTGCACAGGCTGAGATAATAATAATCATAGGTATTAAAACTATTTGCCCCCACTGATTTGCAACTAATGGAGTTACTGAAGGTAACTGAAAACTTCAGTAATTCTATTAGGATGGAATTTGGTGTGGACAAATGTGCGGTCATGCATGTAAAGCGAGGGAGGATTGCGGAATCCGAGGGAATCCAACTCCCGAATTCCGTACAACTTAGATCCCTCTCCCCAACTGAGACCTACAAATACTTGGGTATGTCGGAGGCTTTAGGCATCAGCGAGACCGACATGAGACAATCGTTGCGGGAGCGCTTCTTTGGCCGCCTGAATAAATTACTGAAAAGTCTTTTATCAGGCGGAAACAAGGTGCGCGCCTTTAACGGTTGGGTCATGCCGGTCTTGATGTACTCCTTTGGCACACTCAAGTGGACTCAGGCGGATCTTGACGCCCTGGATAGAAGGGTCCGTGCACTGCTGACTGCACATCGGATGCATCATCCACGCTCTTCAGTGATGAGGCTGTACATTCCGCGAAAGTGTGGGGGTCGAGGCTTTTTAAACGCTAAGACCCTACACAACCGCGAAGTGTACAGTCTCAGGGAGTATTTCCTCCAAGCTGAAGGGGTGATGCACCGAGATGTGGTCGCAGTGGACAAGGGATTCACCCCGCTCGCCTTGGCTAGAGAGAACTGGCGCAAGCCTGCAGTGCTTAGTACCAATGATCGCGAGGTGGTGTGGCAAAGCAAGGAGCTACACGGGCGCTACTATCGGGCCCTTCATGGGCCCGATGTTGACTTTTCAGCGTCCGTATCCTGGCTACGTTCTGGTAACCTCTTTGGGGAAACCGAAGGTTTTGTTTGTGCAATTATGGACGAAGTCATGATGACGAACAATTATAGGAAATATATTGTGAAGGATGGCACGGTTGACATCTGTCGGGCATGTCACCGTCCGGGAGAATCTATCCGACACATTGTTTCCGGTTGTTCTCGTCTTGCCAACGGTGAGTACTTGCACAGACACAACCTGGTGGCCAGGATTATTCACCAGCAACTTGCCTTGAAATACAACCTTGTGGAATCGGAAGTACCGTACTACAGGTATGTGCCCGACCCAGTTCTCGAGAATGGTCATGCCACATTGTACTGGGATCGATCTATTATCACTGACAGGACTATTGTAGCCAATAAGCCTGATATAGTGGTAATAGATCGATCAGAGCGCCGGACAATGATTGTTGATATCACGGTCCCTCATGACGAGAACCTCGTGAAAGCTGAGAAAGATAAACAAATAAAATATCTTGATCTAGCACACGAGGTTGTCGGCATGTGGGATGTGGACTCAGCAGTCATTGTTCCGATAGTCGTTACGGCGAATGGTATAATAGCCAAGAGCCTCGATATTCACCTCATGAGGCTCTCGTTGGGTGGCTGGATCAAGGGCTTGATACAGAGAGCAGTACTCCTTGACACGGCACGCATAGTGAGGAGGTTCCTTTCTCTGGAGCCCTGACTGCCGGCAGTTTGGACCCTGTTCCCGATGCCGGTGGACTACTATTTTTTATATTTTTAAATGTTTTTGTGTTTTTATAGAAATATTTAAAAATGTAATTTGTAAGTATTTTAAAATAAATAAAGGCAATCATAGGTATTTTAAATATTCAATTTTTGTGACAATTATAGGTATATATCTTGATTTAATATGCTTTAATAATTCAACGGTCCCTACGTATACTATCGAAACTACAAAATCACAGTTTTTATTTTATCTGCTTAAAACGTGTGAAATTATGTTATCTTAAAGGTTAAAAAATATTTTTTTTTTATGGGACCAAATATATGATGGAATCAGGCGTTACTTTGCAGAAATCCATGATCTATAAATATACAATAAAATATTTAGTGTTAATTCCGCGAAAAAACAGTTGATCAAGCCTGAATGCAGTATGCAGCACCGCCCTCCCGCCCGCAAATATATGCAAATGCAGAAGGTGCGATTAATAACATGCAACACACAAGCAAAACAAACCGATACGACACGTGTTTCGCCCCTCCACGGGGCATCCTCAGGTGATGTTGACTCGTCGACCGCTTGGACGCGAATGGCACGACTGCGTAGCGCGCGCCCCTTTATACATCGCCTCGACCTGTTGTTTGTGTCGAACTACCCACACAAATACGTAATAATGGGGATGAAACTAAATTAGTTTGGTCATTCAACAGTGTATATCTATCTGTATTATGTTTTAATATTTCCAACTGTTCCAACACACACAAATGGGACCAAATGGCAACTATTCTGCATCAAACTAAAGAAGAATCACGTAAATCGGATCATAAATCTCAGCGTATCGGTGTACATACATAACAACATAAAAACTGAGATTTTGTAGTTTCGATAGTATACGTAGGGACCGTCGAATTTATCAGCAGTTATCTGTTATCTTAAGTCATTTTTAATATGTAAATTATTGATCATTTCCTAGTTGGTAGTGCTTACCTAAATGAATAGCAATTTTTTTTCTAATTAATTACCATCGACATAAATATCCGCATATATATTAACTCTGGCAAAGACAAATGTTCATGTCAAATACATAAAATTTATGCCTACTACATAAAACGGCAAAACAATGAGTGAGCGGTAACAAGTGGCACATTATCTTTGTTAGATATTTGACGAATGCCAAATACAGGTATTACCTACATGTAGCCTGAGGCTACGACTAGTGTAAAATAAGCTTTCGAAATAACGAGCTGTATTTGCGATTTGAAGGAGCGCCTAAGCTAATACTTTCCGGGAAATCTGTGTCAGAGGTCGCAACGTACACGCAAGATTCGCGTGTAACTCGCCGCTTCCATACAAGGTAATTAATATAGTGTTTAAGGGGAACGCCAATTAAAGGACTTTCATTAATTAAGTGAGATTAACATCTAATTGATTAATAAATTAATTTACACTGTTAACTCTCTTATTACAGCCTGCTTAGGATAAACGATGAGCTTATTAATGGTTCCCGCGGTTCTGTTAGCCTTGTCTGCTATTTGTTAATGTTACTCATCCATGGGAATGGTTATGTTTCTGTATTTTAATTCTAATTTTGTATAATTGTATATTTTGTTTTTCTTGTTGTAACTAATCTGTATATATAGTTCTTCATAGACGACTACAATAACTGGTGGTGATTTTCATGATCACCACACTTGAGTGAACCGATTGGTTATCGCTGTAACCGCTAGTTCACACAGAAACTATATACAGTACCGTTTTAAGCGGATCCGTCTTTATTATGGTGATGGCGCCTGTAGTTGTATGAGTGAGTTCACAACATATCCAGTACCGACGGATCCGTTAAAAACCGGCCAAGTGCGAGTCGGACTCGCGCACGAAGGGTTCCGTACCATTACCTATCTATAAAAACGGCAAAAAAATCATGTTGTAAGGGAGCCCCTTAAATATTCATTTTATTCTGTTTTTTAGTATTTGTTGTTACAGCGGCAACAGAAATACATCATCTGTGAAAATGTCAACTGTCTAACTATCACGGTTCATGAGATACAGCCTGGTGACAGACGGACGGACGGACAGCGGAGTCTTAGTAATAGGGTCCCGTTTCACCCTTTGGGTAGGGAGCCCTAATAAAAACAATCCTACGAAAACGGATCCACTGCGTGAACGGGCTCTAAGCTGTCATTAGCACATAGAAAGAGGCTGCTGCCCATCCTCTTGATAAAATCCGTCAGTGTTACACCCAGAAGATGTCACTTATTCTGCTCTTGGAAACTTTTACCTTTTTCAAACCATATTTTGGACAATTTATTCTCAGGCCACCTTTTCACTTCGAGGACTAGTTTGTAAGTGATTATGCTAGTAGCAGTGTCCAGTGTCCACTGGTCCACCATATGTAACATCACACTTAGGGTTGCAGAGGTCAGGCGGTAGTCGCTACTAGTAAAACCAGAAACGCTACATATCAATATTGAATGAACTGGTCGTGTGTTTATACTTACCGCACAACCAATTACTTTGAACAAAGTGGACTTCAGCGATAACAAGAGAAATGGTAGGGTGACTAATACACCGTGTTTTGCTTACCGATTGTAGTATTTCATAATGCATAACATTTCCTATGAAAACATTTGAAAGCCAATTTTTACTACTGCGCTATAGAAGCTTTGGTCGTTTTTTTAATAAAGAATACAGAACTCGGAGTTTTATTAACCAAGAAGGGTCGTTCAGGTAGAGGAATCGAACATAAGATGGCTTACTTTTGGCTGAACAATAAAGTTAATTAACAATTAATTAAAGTTTTTCCCACCAAATAATTAATATCGGATGGTAATGACGAACGAAACGACATGCAGGAAACCGACTGGTCACGAGAAGGAAAAGGGTGTAAGCAAACAAACATTTGGAACATATAAAACAATCGCACACGATAGGCATGACAAATGACGGTACCTCTTCGCTAATCGCCGTGCTCATCGCCAGCCATCAATCTTCATTACCGTGTAAGAGGCGCCTTGCGATTCATTTTACCAACATGTAACGTACGTGAAAGTTGCGTCATTACCGTTTCATATGTTATGTGAACACGTCTTACAATGTTATTTGTTTTGTATTATATTGGTCAGTTTTAGATGCATGTTTGTTGCAACCTCGTTTTGGACATGAAAGTTTACATATGTTTCCTCATTGGTGTTAGAAAAATTATTAGATTAAAGTGCCTATTACAGCGTGGAAAATAAAAAAATATTTCCTGTTGCCAATAACTTTGAAAAACCGCCTCTTATTCCTGAAATCATTTATTCATACCAAATTGAGGACAAATGTGTAATCAGTAACAGTCATTAAAAAGAAATTACATCAATTAATAACAATACATTTCACAAGAAATTGTATTTTGCTTGCAAGAAATGATTTTCCTCTTAGTAATTACTCTTAACATACAGGTAGTAAAAGTTTCCAGGGTCATTTCTTTCCAACGAAAGCGATGGTAAGTCGAAGCACCTTCAAGCTAATGACATTGCATGCTTCAGAGCAGACAAATGTCGGTTCATAATTTCATTGGTTACGTACTCGTAATAAAGTTTTGAATAGAAAATATTATGCATTTATTTTACAAATATCATACACCTCATTATCATTGATCATCAGCACCATAAACGGCCTACCGATGCAGTACGTTGTTGTTCATAGGCTTATCCTGAAAAGGAAGATCCCTAAGCCTTGGGTGGGGGTATAGTTTAGCCAGTTGGATGGTTATGTCAACATCGTATTGCCCATCGCTCAGAGAAAGGGATGCAGGGTGCACCGCGCATAGCCGGGAAACCTGGGTGTCATGAAGGATACATTTAGATTTCCATACTATAAATGATAATCTCAGTGTTTACCTCGACAGTATGCTGTATTGCATTATTGTCTAAACCAAACTTTAAACCTTAAATTCCTCTTATAAAATAATGTGAAAATATTTAAATAAAATATTGACACGTATTTAGTAAGGATTCATTACAACTAAATAATTACTTTAATGTCAAGACCACACCGTTCGGCCGCATACCAAACGATATACCTACCAAAAAAATTACTTACATGACATGCATAAAAAAATTAAAAACTTATTAAAAAAATTCAATCATAAAGAAACAAGATCACAGTTTTGGGTCATTGTTTTTGTCCGTAAATCCGGTCATTCTGCGCATGCGAAACAGCCCGATGCTATGTCGTCGGCGCGGCGCGGCCCGTGCCCGCGCGGGCGCCTTTCACCGCAGGTCGTAGGTCAGGGCGCGCTCAGGTGCTCCGCCCTCGGCACCCCCCGCTCCCCGCCCCCCTTGTCCACCCGCGCCGCACTAACGGCCCGCCACCATTGCCCTATTCAGCTGTCGTCGCGAGAACAACATCGCCGCCGCTGGGAACAACAACACTTATGAATTATTCCACCGCTCTGTACTGCTTAGAAACAATTACAAAACAATACGAATTCATAACATAACTTTCACAATGCTCTTTGTGCGCCTTCAGCGCTCCATGCTCTCGTTTGCTGCCTTATGGTAGGCGAACGTTCCACGGACCATCCTCGCCGTTCTCTTAGACAAATCGTGTAATATGCATGCATCTATAATACGAAACACTAGAAAGTCGCATCAACTCAGTACCAAAACTTAGGTGGCAATGTTTTGCGGCATCAACATGATAATTTCCTGTTGCTAAGATGACGATCGAATCAATTCGGCGTGGAGTGTGCAGCGCGTTGCGTATGGTTGCGGTGGCGTGCGAGATGCATCGTTAAGTTAATGCGGCCGTAACGGCGGAAGCTGCGCATAGCGTTAGCGAGCTTTCGGCGGTTCCCACGGCGCCCCTCCCCGCGACCGCGCGGTTACACAATGCGAGGTGAACGCGGATCTAAGCAATCGCTTAACCTCGCCCACTGCGCGCGCGCCGCACAGCGATGCACCTCCACACCGACACCACAGTTTCATAAAACACCGCCAACCATTACATTATCGGACTGTTACACAAGTTATCGTATTATAATACGTATACATATTTGATGTTTATAGAACACACAATTATTATGCTTACGTATGTTACGTGTAATTTGAAGTATAAATGTTCTTATGAATGTTTGAATTTAATTAAAGAAGAAAATTCTTCAAGAACTTAAATTATACTGTTTTATATCGATATTTTAGAGGATCTATGTATTTTTACTATGTTTATATGTATGTGATCTTTAAGATCATCAATGTTTGGAATGCACATAGAAACTTTCCATCCTTTGGGATAGTGAGTGTCTCGCGATGATAGTGTATTTAAAAATTTCGACTTATGACATTCGATGACGGACATAACAGCGGGCCGGAAGATTGCAATGAGTACTTTCTTTACATCCGGCAGTTCAGGCGGGGTCACGACCGATCTTTTTGTCCAGCCTCCAGGCTGAATGCACGCGACCCGTGCGTGATTATGTTCGACGCGCTTAATTATGCTGTCACATCGTCACTTGATGGGCGATAGTGAAAGCGAACGATACTTGCCGTAATAATAGACGAAAAATATACCGATACGAACGTCGACGCCTCGCAGTCGCAATCTCGCCATGCTATCATCACACAAACCGGTGATTTCTTAACGACATTAAAAGTTGTATCACGTTGTTAGCACGTGCATATAAATTAATGTGTTTTCGGCAGATTATTCAGTCTAGTCGTTATACATACATAATAAGCGACGGAAAAAACCTACTTACAAGTATTCAATCTGGTTAATACATTATTTCAACGAAGATAAATCAAGTTAAATCGAACAGAAGCGGTGACAGCCTTGGTGTTGGGGTTTCGGAGAGTAACGAGATACCGTGATGTCGGGAATTCAATCCCGGTCATGTATCAATGTGATTTTTTCAATATATTTACACAATTTACGACTGACTTGAAACGGTAAAGGAATATATTGTTCAGCGTACGCATCGGTAATAATACGACGACAGGTACTGTCACCTTACTTTATGTACATAAAGGCTCCTACAAACGATCGCTATACCAATTTTACACAAAAGAATTTAATGAGGTTTTAAAAATATTTAACAATTAGATGCATTGCAATAACAAAATAGTTTAGTATACCGTGTGCTAGACCCCTAAGAAACGAGTGTGTATAATCTGTAAACAAATCATGGTGCTGATTAAACACTGCTTGCATAATTCAATTCAATAAACTTATTTATTTTCGGCGTGCGTGTATGACAAGATGTATGAATGTGGATGAAGCGAAAGGGGTATGTAAGGGTCGTAGCATGTGGCGTTCTATAGTTTCTGCCTACCCTCAAGGGAAAAAGGCGTGAGTTTATGTATGTATGTTATATATTTTCACTGACTTAAGCTGGTACATTAGCCTTCACGAGTGACGATATTCAAGTAAGTCCAGCGCACCCTGGGCAGTCAGCCTCACTTCTAATCTTGCTGACTGGCTAATCTTTTCACCACGGCATGAGCTATTCTCGTATCGCTCGTGCCGATACGAGAGGAGAAGCTGCTTGGAGAAGAACTCGCAAACCTGTTTCAATAAGGCACATGAGAACTTTGGAAATACTGTAACATAAAAACTTGCAAAAGGATTAATATTTACTTTAAGGTACGTCATTGTTGTCGAGCGATTCTACTCGTACACATAATTTCCCACTGAATTTATATTTGATATGAAACTACGGAAGCTTATCTTGAAAATTGAGACCGTATCATAATTTACTGAAACTGTACACAAAAATCGATATACGTCCATTATTCAGATATTATTTCTCTGTTCGATGCGTTCGGATAGAACGAGACAAAGTATATCCACTCTTGATTTAAGTATTAAAAAGAACAGTTCTCGATTCGGTCGATGTGAGCGTAGAATTTCCATGTGCGGGTTCGGTTCCGGCTTCGAAATAGTCCGGTCCTCCTTGAGAGCGCCGCAGAATCCGACGGGCTCGACCGCAATCTTTTAGATCATCGTCTATATACGTACAAGCTTACCTACTATAACAATTTTATTATTTACGATAAAGCTGGTTTGAAGTTTGAATAACGGAGATCAAATTCGTTTTTAACTAAAATTGTTTGCGGTTTATAATTTTACACTATGTCTGACGTCCATCTTTTTCTTTCGGTTACGAGCTTGTGAGAAATCTTCTCTTTAATTAGGAAACGTTATGTAAACAGAGTTGTTATGTAATAATCTAGTAAAGCCGAAGGTCCTCGACCCCAAGATAAAAGCTCCGCTACATTGAAGCTGAATTGTGTAAGCAAAGGTTTTTACTAATCGTTGGAAGATGACAGCGAGAGACGCGCGACACGTGGGCGACGAGCGCGTCAAGTGTGCAATATGTTTCATTTATTCATAAGTACATTCCAATGAAACTAATACATATTATGTTTCACTGCGACGCGTAACAGAATAAATTGTTCGGAATAATTATGCTAATTGAGAAACGACATTCGATCTAACTTGTGACAGTCTATTTATTTTGCAGCTTAAAGTTTTTTATCACTTGCAGATAACACAATAGTCGTTTGAAATATTTAACAAAACAGCAAAGAGCACTTAAACTTAACTGTAACATTTTCAGTGATCTATGAACTGGTCATGCGACGCTTTTGCGACGTCTTTCGTCAGATATCATTATAACACGTTACGTAATTCTTTAAAAAAGCTTAATAACTATACAAAATTAATTCATGTTCTTTAGCTTTTTAAAATAATTAAGTACGTTACTAATGTTATTAAATACGTTAGTTTTATCTTGATGAACTTGGGACTTATTTTATATTCTATGCAATAAAAAATATTAAGTACCTATCTCACACACACACATTTTAACATATGAGTATACAGGACGTGGAACTGTTTTCCATTTTGATTAGGTAAGTACATAAATAAATATTTTTTCCTTTGTCAAAAAAAATGTTTTATTATAAATATCATCACAGCACAACGCAACACAGTTATAAATCGTTACATATTAATACTCAAATGTCCTAAAAACCACATTCGTACAGTTACCTGCATGCGTAGATCCGGATAGCAATGTGTAGTCATTAAATAAACAGTTCCATTGAGGATTACGCACGCCATTTACCTTATAGCCGCCAGCCCACCACTATTCTAACTGGAAATCCTCATCAGTTTAATAATATAAATACCGTACAAGTCTGCTCTATTATTATTTTTATGAATATGCAATTTAACGTGCGCAGGAACGAGGAACTAGAGAAGAACAGTTGTTACGAAGGTAGGCTTTTAAGAGTCGTTGAGATAATAGGTAATAATAGTTCACTTAGACCCTCGTAAGAGATAGACTTGTAATACTACTTACTTACGAAAACATACTTAGCTGTGCTTTCTATTTTTATTTTCAGGAATTATGTAGGATAAATAAATAAATAAATAACATCGACATCTTTTCCTGTCGTTTCAAAAACTTTATAAAATATAGCAATAAGGATGTGCCTAGATTTTATAGAATCACTTAAGGAATATGGTATACCTTGACTATTGTCAAGCACAAAGCTCCAAGTTCACTTGGAAGTTTTTCTGCGCAAGTTACCGCACTTCATTGCTCGCTTAGTTTTCACCCCGTATGGGGACGGGTTACAATATAAAACTTCCTCACCGCACGCTGGAAATAGACGCGTGTTATAAGATTCAACAAAACCCAGTACACGACCCTCACATTTGGAAGTCACATTAAAAGTCCGGCGCCAAGCAGTTTACTGTGTTCCGTCGACAAAAAAAGAAATTATACAGAGGCGGACTTAATGCCTTAGGCATTTTCTACCAGTCGACCTTAGGGTGATGCAGAGAAAACATGGTAGATGCGCTAAAAAGAGCTATGTCATGTGATACGATATTAAAAATAAACACAAAGATAAGTGAACATTTTTGGCAATAATATAGGTATGTATGTATGTGAGAGCCAGAGGGGTATAGCGGAATCCCTCTATATCTCTATTCCTTGGATTTGTGTGCTCCATCTTAGACCCTGTCTGCGCTTACCATCAGGTGCGACTAGGGCCAAAGGCGATCAAGTCAAAAATTTAAAAGAAAAAAAAAGATTTGCGCAAGTCGTCTTGCTGCGGGTGTGTCCACAATTTGAAAATCGATTGCAGAAGTCAACTTGCGCAATAAAACTTGCTAGTGGATTTGACACTCAAATTAAGTTAAGAACAGTTAAGGTAAAGTCTAAACTATCACTTAGAGGAAATGGTTTTCTTTGATTGTCGACAGACCTAATGGCCAAATACTCAAACGCTGCTGAATTTAAAGTTGCCGTTAAATCTCGTGCTGTCACTCTCACTTTAAGGCGAAGTGACAGTGACAGCATGAAATTAATGGCAACTTTAAATTGAGTAGCGTTTGAGTATTTGGCTATTAATACTCTCCCTGCCGACAATACTTATACCTATATAATACATTTTACGTTCAGGAGGCTATGGAGGCCGCCGGCGGGTCCCACCAGATTCTGCTTGTGAACGCCGTGAGTCAACAGTCTAAATGATTACAAGAGCCCGTAGGATCCAAAAAAAAAACTTTCTGGACGCCGTGGGATCCGCCCTGACCTCCCGAATTCAAATAGTTTTTACAACTACTGGCGTGCTGTTATGGAGAATGTGATAAAAGTATTAAAAAATGTGCTTTGGCCTGCTGAACAAAATTTTTTGAAAGTCGCGGGCGGTTCCCTTGGCAGGGAGAATGTTAAACATACAACGGTAAAGATAGCCTTCAAACAAACTCCTCAATGGCGAAAATCTTTTTGTTCAGTCCCAAAGCTGAAGCTGAACAACACTGAAGGTAAGGTTTGAGAGGTTGCTTTGCTTGGCTTTACTTCATTCTCATCAGGAGCATACCACTTAATAATGACGGTAAACTTTTAACAATCGCTTGGAAGCTGTAAGGGACTTATTTAAGTGGCTTGAGAATTGCGACTATAATTATATCGTTGAATGACTCAGGTCTACTATAAATTTATACGTAGGCATTACTACAATACAGATTTACCAGGATCCAGGAACTAGGAAACAGTTGTTGAATCAACGGAGAACCGGAGCGTTTAAGGAGAAGCTTGATGGTAAGAAATTACTTTTGCTCTTGTTGCTTACAGCTTTTCGATATTTTACATGTTTATTACGTGCTTAAATATTTATTTTTGTGTTTTTATTCTTTGAGTGTAATGTTAATTAACTAAATTTAAAGAAAAAACAAGATCAATTACCTACATTTAAAAAAAATGGTTCTGACTCATATGAAATATGTAGGTAGAAAAGATTTTTCAAGTCACATAATTGCAATATACAATTATAAAGACAATTACCAGGTAGGATAGGTGCCTCCGTGCCACATTACAACTGCTATATTTATACCAATAAAAAGTTTTCTAAGAAAATATATTTTTGTAGATACCTACTATTGTTTGACATAGGTACCTACTTCCCGAATATGTTACTGTATTATTTGACGCTATTCTCGATTTGTATTTGTTTACATTATAATAATTTAAAAAAAATACTAATATTCTCCTTACAATTAATATCTAACGTAAATAAAAAAAATGTTAGGTAGTAAATTTATGTCATGTAGAAAGTAATTGTGACTCTGTATCCATCTGTACCCATATTTTTAGCAAAATAAATAAATGATGCACCAAACGACGACACTACTTTGACCCACAAAAAGCGCGTCCACTTAACAAACATTTAATAATGATTTATTTTTTAATAAAACTCTCTCTGAAATGCGTAAAACAAACACAAAGTCAATACGACGGATTCCTAAGATAGATAAAGCTCACTTCAAAGAAACTTTTGTACACAAAGACGAGATCATTATCTAAGTTCATGGTTCACATTACTCATTGTTCGCTTTGTGTCGCAAATGCTTAGTGCGTACACTATAATAATATAGGTACTACTTATACTTGAGCTGTCAATTTTCAGAATCTATTCATACATCACACGGAAGTTATCGCTGATCGAATATGATGGTCTTTAATGTGATTTGATTGACCACCGCATCCGCATTTAGTCCAAATGATATCTCTAAATCTCCTTTTGAATATTTTCAGATACGATATTCTATTACCGAAAATGAATAAGTTTTCGTCTAAGAATACAAGCGCTCGCCTCTTCTAGAAGCAGTTTTCGTAAAAGATGAACAGAGGATTGTCTCAAAAAGATGATGCACCAGCATCCTCCTGGCTATTACAATGACATACTGCAGTTACAAATTCGTTTTGAAAGTTTTGGCGAAAATGGCAATGAGATGCCCTGAGGCTGATAATAGAGATATTTTGAAGAAAATATAATACAACCCATAAATAATAAAAGAATTCTTAACATTAATATAAACATTACCTGTAAATAATAGGTGTAGTCACATGCCCAAGATGACACTTCAATAAAATATTGCACACCTCTTGTATAGTCTGTACCCATATATTTTCAGCTTAACACTATTAAAATGGAAAACAACAATCGATATATGAAAATAAAGTCGGCATTCTTACTCGATTTAATATTCGAATCGAAGACAATGGGTATAAGTATTATGTATTCATTCGATTTATATGTTGTCACATTAGTGCTGTTGTAATGTTGTAGAGTTACCGTTTCTGTTCACAAGAAATATTGCACGTCGGGGAGGCAACATGGCGGACGCCTTGCAACGGACACACACATAAACATACGTCTATCTATTATGTAAAAATGGCATTCATAAATCATCTGTGTGATCAATTTACAGTGTACAGCCACGCAGTGTGGGCAGAATGAGTTTAGGCGATAAATTTGAATAAAAATAACAGGCGGCCCATGTTCTCGTTCCTTTCGCAATAACAATCGGTCACATATGCATATTTAAATATCAGTTCACTCTTAATAATTTGTTATCATTTATAATATTGAAAGTATCTCTGGCAGTCCCACAAGGCACCTATTATGAAAATTTGTACGTATTGAATTGAAATAAGATACTCAAACGACGACAAACATTATAATTACCTGTTCTAAGATATATTGTGTTTGTTATGTATGATAAACGCACCATACAATTCTCGCGGAAGGTATTCGAACTTTCAGTGTTCTAAAATATTCAGGAACTATATAACAGTTGATAGATAGGTATTACAATATTAAACATGTCGTACTATCCAACTAGCAATGAAAGCTCAATAAACAAGTAAATGTATAATAATAACGAATATTTTAAACATATATGCAACCTCCGTGGTGACGCAACGTCAATAACTTCCGTGCATAAAATACACAACCTACTGAGGTGAGAAAATTTGAGTACTTTTTACTCAAGCGTATACAAATTGTCATAGTTGATTACGGTATTTATGTACGGTTTTGAGTAGCCGAGGTGCGAGGTGTGCGAGAGAGGGCCACCGAGGCTATCAAACCGATACATCATTAATTAATACTGAACTGTCATGGGAAGTGTTGCCCAAGACATTTTGTGGACAGAGTTAGGATTGATGGCCCGCCTAAATGGAACTTAACAATACGACGCAGATGATCAGATTAACATAACGTTACTAAACACTGATGCTAAGCTAACAATGAAATTCGTGAAATCGCATCGCGATGATTGTTTAACATTCTTTTATTTATTTTTCGGTATATTCTGTAATTTAGAACATATGTTACGTAAACTCACAAAATTATATTATGTCTGGTGTTCCGAAATTCATCAATTCTGAAGAAATATCTCGTCTTGAAGAGTTAAAATGATTTACATGACCAACTACTTCTTAATGATTACTTAATATGCATATTTTATTTGTGCATGTTAAAATCAGTAGTTTAATAGCGAAAAGACAATCTAAAGTTAATAGGCTCTTAAGTTACTTACTTCCATTACGGAGATGAATACATGTTTCGTCATCACAACTTGTCTCTAAGCGACTAAGTTAATGTAAAGTTATTAGTCTTTCTTGTTTATATTTTCTTACTACACATATTCTCGCTCATTGACAAACACGTGATTCATCATATAAACTCAGCTGTACCTATGAACCTACATGCATTAATAAGCCTGCACAGTTGAATATTAGTAGTTAAGTACAGAGCCTTCAACTGAAAAGTCCTCACAAAGATTTAATTGCCTTACAAATAAATCAAATATTATCTAATATCGATTTTGATTATTTAGTACCAATTATCATAATAAGTGGCTGACGGCCTGGGAACCACTTATGATAGGTCATATCGTGCGCTTACTAATGAGAACACGATCAGTTCTTTAGGCAATGTGGACAATACAATGACCGGAAATAGTTCTAATATAGAAGAGAAGTAGACACACTTACACGTGTGACTGTATGAGTTAATCGGATGTACTAGATAGTTATCAGTCATCGTGGTCTTGGCAGTCGTAATTTCTACGATTCGTCGGTGATTCAGCAATCCGTATCACCGTTCTAAGAACATGTGCAAGAAATATTACGACTGCGTTGTAACAAATAGCATTACATTTTGGGAAATCCGCTTTCATAAGGCTGTTAGATGTCGGATGATTACTTTTTTCAGTCAAAAGCCTAAAATTCTTGCGGCTTTCAGTATGCTTATTTTATTAGATTAACAAACCAGTGTTACCTTCAAATAGGTATCGGTATCCCGAAAGTGAGATCTTAGCGCCCTTTCACACAGTGGATCCATTTTAACGAATCTGTCGGCACTGGATGTGTTGCTCACATTTGTACTGACGGATCAGTTAAACAAATGGCAGCTGTGTCGCATCTGGCAGACAGGTTACGATAAAAATAACGGATCCAGTATTTTTTACCGGATTCGGAATAATGTCGTGTATGTGAACTCGCTCATTCAACTTCAGGCGCCATCACCAAAATAAAAACGGATCCGCTAAAACGGATTCTGTAAAGTTTCTGTGTGAACTAGCTGTTAGTCACTCCATGTAAAATGCTGATATTTAGCCGCATATGGTGAGACTGAAACGCGATACTTAGACTCCTTAGCTTATGATGATAATATGAACATAATTATTACTATATTGTAACTGCCTCATTGGTCTAGTAGTAGCAAGCGCGACTAGTGATCGTGAGGTCCTGGGTTCGAACCCCAGATCGGGCAAAGTGTTATTGGGATTTTCCGTGTGAAGTTATTTAGTAGCAGACCGGGATTTGGATTTGTGCCCGGTTGATGGCAATAAGTTCGCCCCCTATTACATGGTATTACATAACGGTGAAATGAGGGTGTTACTATACACCTCTGCCCAACCCTTCGGGGAATACAGGCGTGATATTACGTTATGTTATTACTATATTGGGTGTAAAAATACCCTTAACGAAGCTGAGAGCCACGTATTCTTCCCATCATTACGAAGATTTTTTGGTATTGAGCTATACCTGGGAACCGACTGGTTATGGAGATATTGAAGGTGAACCTCACCATATTGTTGTACGTTTTTCACGAAAACTAAGTTTAAATGTTATTACTAAACATACTTCTATACAAAAATTATCAACATTTTTGAAATATAGGCAGTCTGCTGCGAGCTCCATTCCATTGCGCGCTACAATTAAAAGGTTTTTTTTAATACCAAAAAACAAAAGTCGTTTCCCAGCAATTATTTTTGCTGTATGTTACTTAGTTTTATGTACAGTATGCGTAGACTTCGGCTTCGTTAGGGCTATTTTACACTCAGTATTGTTTATGTTTCTAGACATTATATTTCGAAACACGTTATCATTTCTGCTGTATTTTATTTGACTGAATATCGGAAGCCCATTTAAAAGATCGTATCTCAGCTCAACCCATTAACAGTATTGTAAGCGTGGTGTTAGAAACCTACCCACATCAGTATCTTTATAAACTAAATGCAAACAACTTTGTAATTTATTCTAAACTAATAAGCGATAAACTTTTGATCGTTTTGATAGACGATTAATGTTATGATAGGTGGGGCTGCACGCTACTCGATACAATACGACTACTGATTATGTTTTAGTATACAAATCACTGAATACGAATGGGCAGAGTAGTCAGTTAGATTAAGTAATGTGACGATTGATGTAAACATAGCTATAATATATCATAGGCTCTTATAGCTCTCATTTGAGAACTTTCTTTTAAGTGTAATTTAATTATTTTTTTGTTTATTTTATAAATTAACATAACATCACGCCTGTATTTCCCGAAGGATTGGACAGAGGTGTATAGTAACACCCTCATTTTGCTGTTATGTTTAAGTCCCATGTAATAGGGGACGAGCCTATTGCCATCAACTGGTCGCAATTCCAAGCTCCGGGCTGCTACTGAGGAATTCCACACAATAAAACCCAATAACACTGCCTGACTTGGGGATCGAACTCAGTACCTCATGATCAGCAGTCGCGCTTACCACCACTAGACCAACGAGGCAGTTAAATAAAAAAAGGTATAATAGTTTTAAAAATAAAATGAAATGGTACCTACTTTCAAATTTATGAAATTTCGATGAATATTCTGCTTTAAGATAGGATGCTACTCCCAGGCAGCTCTATTAAGAGTAGTTTATTAATACAGAGCTAAAATGCATCTCTTGGAGTAGCCGTAGCATCGCGTAGCTTTGGCTACGAATAGGCTACTCTATTCGTTCCCGTGACTGTTTAAGGAGATGACTATTAAGAATAAGTTCATTTCAATGGGTGGTTGCACGTTGACCTGCTTTCTATAACCATCAGTCTGCCGAGCGTAGAAATTATATCAACCTAAAAAGCTGTTCGTAGTAACGATTTAGATAAGAGGCCTACGGGAATATGCGTATGAATTCCCGTAGCGCGCTACAAAGTAATTACATTTGACAGCACAGACACTTGAACTGTCATCATGAATGAAATATTGATGCTGGTTGAGTTACGCAATTACCCTGCTCCTGTTATATAGGTATTTACTCTTTTACCAAAAGCCACTATTGGTACTGTATATTAATCAAAATAGCTTATGTTCTGCAGTGGAGTGCCCAATGCAATGTTCAACTTGCGTTTTGACGCCAGAAGTTTCTATTAAGTAGAAGTTTTCATTTAAGTCTACCATAAGACATGTCTGAGTATTGGGCCACCAAGGGGACGGATGAAAGGAGAGTGCAAGCATCGAAGATGCGAATGTTGAGATGGATGTGTGGAGTGACAAGAATGGATAAGATAAGGAATGAGTATGTCAAAGGAAGTTTGAAAGTAGCGCCAGTGACTGAAAAGTTGAGGAGTAGGTAATAGGTTAGCGTGGTATGGGCATGTTATGCGTAGGGAAGAAAGTCATGTCGTTAGAAGAGTGTTAAATATGAATGTGAATGGATAATTATATAAGTAGACGTAGGCCAAAGAAAAGATGGATGGATTGTGTGAAGGATAATATGGGTAAGAAAGGAGTGAGTACTGAGATGACGGCTGATAGAGGAGAATGGACTCTTCCATATGAATGTGTGTTGTGCCGACCCCACCTAGTATGGGATGGGAGCAGGGAGATGATGATGTTCTGCAGGGGAGTGGCTAATCCAATGCAATGTACACATTCAACCTGAATCTCTTCAAAGTTAGAGTTAACAGGTTTCTTCTGGGTAAGCTCACTCCATTGTAAACTTTGTCTCTGTCTTCTCTGACCTAGACAAGAGTCAAGAGCATACCCATTTCAAATAAAAAAATAAATGTTTAACTTGCGTTTTGACTCAACATTTTCTACTAAGTAGAAGTTTTCACTTACTTCAGAATCTTCTGTTTACTTAGGTAAGATGCCAAGATGAAAGTGCCAGGATCCTTATTGTAAAGGAACAGGATGTGATGTTAGTTCCTACATACTAAAAAAACTCGGAGATCAGCGTGGAAATTCATACACCATGAATGGCTGACGTATTACGTAAGCTTATCACTTGATTTCATTCCTATCTCGTGACTATATTGAAAATGCGCGTAACTATTCCATAATAACTATATAATCGTAAGTTAAAGACAGCGTCACACTGTATCATGTGGGAAATATGCCGCCCCATGTAAGGAAACATAATATGTACGCTTGATTGACAATATTCACTGTATCTAATTGTTAAACGTTAATAAAGGAATTAGCGTGCAACTTGTTTGTCATAAAATATGTCTTTGTAAACGAATGTGTAATCAGTGATTAAAACATAGAGTATGTCGCAATACGCCTGTACTATTTATCTTTTTTTACTACAAGATTGTGTGTCAGCACATTATAAAAGTACATGTTTATGTATTACCTGGCAACGTGTCTAGGTAATAAGGTTAGTACATCACTCAGATGGAAGCTGAGTCTAGTCTGTTAGTCGTAGCTATAAACTATAAATAATTGCGTGGATTACGATTTGAGCATAGATTAAATATATTTACAAATGAATTGATGCCTAGGTACATTTTATGTAGTATATTATGTGCAAATAATATGGAAACTTATTACCAACCGAGGGTCTCGTGATTAATTACGAACCGCGCGGATCATACGATTTGCGAGGTTAAGCTGCGCTTGCCGCGGTCATTTTGTAGATGGATGACCGTTCGTTAAAACTCGACGCTTCTCCATACCTCGGTGAGCACGTTAAACAGTCGGTTTCGGATGTCATACGAATACCTATGACAGTCGTTACGGGAAGTCAGAAGCCTGAAAGTCTGACAACCGGTCTAAACCTTAGTGGCAGTGATCTGGTATTCAGCCGCATCTGGTTGAACAGGAAGCTGACCCCAACATAGCTGGGTAAAAGCTAGGGAGAATATGGAAACTTATTTAGAAAATAATTAAATCGTACAAGAAGCTGCATATACATTATAAATATAACTTCATAGACGCTTATGTATGAGACTGTAGGAGTTTTTATAAAACCTCTTCACCTCCTACTCTATGAAAAGCAAGGAGTGACTGAAAAGGTTAGCTTAATAATTGAAGGCTGGCCACACTATTTGCTGTAAGCACCTCTTACAATGTCTTTTACTGTCGATCGTATAATCGGTGTGTAACGAGGTATGTACAGAAGCCGTTATGTGTCAAACAAGTGGCCCGTCCCGGCTTTGCACGAGTGGACATTTTCCCCGTTTTTGCACCATTTTTCATTTATGCTCCGCTCCTATTGGTCGTAGCGTGATGTTATATAGCCTATAACCTTCCTCGATAAATGGACTATCCATAACAAAAATATTTTTTCAATTCCAACCAGTAGTTCCTGAGATTAGCGCATTCAAACAAACTCTTCAGCTTTATAATATTAGTATACATAATTTAGAGGTCCATCAAAATAATAATAGCTAATCAATTTATATGCTGAACCGTGTCTAAATAGACATCGATTAACAGGAGCCATAAGGAAATTATTAACATTCCAGCAGTTTACATTCACACCTCTATTACCTGAAGAAATAGCCCGAGGTGTTCTATCACCTCTCACCCACAGCGCGCTGATAAAAACAATCATCTATACCCGTGAAAGCAGACAATAAAATATTATATTAACCAGTTCCGTCTTTACCATAAGGGCACATGGGGCACGAGCCCAGGGCCTCCGGCCTGATGGGGGCCTCAAAATGCCGAAACCCAGTGCCTAAGTAGGTATGTATTTATCATCCTAAAAATCAATTTAAAAAAATACATCGGTTTCTTAATTCAACGCATCATTTACAAAGCACCCAGATAACCAGGATTGCACAACAAAACTTTGCTCCGCAGTAGTTTTCTTAAATTTGAGACAAATTGCTGCCAACTCCAGACTTTGTAACTTTTCACTACCATTTATGTAAACAACTTGAACTACAAGTTAGTGTCAATGTAAGTAATAACCAATAGTTTCACTGAACAAAAGTACATTCTGATGTTATTATTCACCTTTTTTTGGCATTTTAAAGGGGGCCCATACTCTGTGTGCCTAAGCGCCCCCGCGTGGCCTAAGACGGCTCTGATATTAACCCTGGCCACAAGATTACCGATAGTCGTGTCTGAGACTAGTTTGATAGATAAAGCGAAAAACGGACTGCCTTGTCTAGTGGTCACAAGCCCGACTGCTGAGCTCGGGGTCCTGGGTTCAATGCCCAAGGTCGGGCAGTTTTATTGGGTTTTTTTCCATTAGGAATTTCTCAGTAGCAGCCGGGAGTCTGGATTTGTGCCCGGTTAATGGTAGTAAGCTTGCCCCCTATTACATGGGACTTAACTGGCGAAAAAAGGGTATAATACTAAAAACACCTCTGCCGAACACTTCGGGGAATACAAGGCGTGATGTTATTTTATGAAAAACGGGCTAACAAGTTATACTGCGCAAGTTACACTGCACTCCATTACTCTCTTAGTTCGTAAAACTTGCAGACTTGCTGCGGGTGTTTCCACAGGTTGAAAGTCGGTTGCACAAGTCAACTTGCGTATTAAAACCTGCGAGAGGATTTCACGCTTAAGGCCCTGTATTAATATTCGTCGTCGAATAATTAGGTAGTGAAGAAGTAGTCACATTTTTCACATTGTTTAAATATATTTTAAGAGGATAATTGCATTCACGAGAATACTTCCTATATACAAACTGTGCCGCAGTTTGGCAGGAGAAATGTGTTAAAATTACAAGGTTAGTCGGAAAGGAGGAACTAAGCCGAAAGGGTATTAAAATACCCATAATAATGGAAACATTTTGTTCTACAACTTTCCCCAAAAGTCATTAGTTTAAGAGAAATAACTGTTTAAAGATTTCATAAAAAATACGCTAAATTCTATCTATCCTCAACTATGATCAGCTGTACATTTTTGGTCATATTTGGGGTCACGGATTAGAAGCTCCGTTTTCTGATTTCGTAACTAAAGCATGGGTGAAGAATTTTTCAAAAAACTAAAATAAAAATCATTTTACATAGTATTTTTTTCGTCGAATTTTGAAATCCCTTTCTTATAAACGATCATCAATGATACTTAAGTGGCCCGCGGCTTAGTACCCCCTTTCCGACTAACCTTGTATACGTAAATCTTCTATGAGTAAATCAATTTTTAAAAAACCAAACGGCTCTTATTTGTAAGATCTTCCTTAATTGCGTATTGTTTGGTTTTCCACGGGCCATAGAGCGTCAAACACTGTCTTGAGAACTTAACAGCTGGAATAAGGGCCTAAATCAGCCTGGTACAAAAGATAGCTTTGGATCATCTCGCTATGTGTGGAACACATTTTTTTAATAATAAATACATATTTTTGTTAGTGGGCAAAATGCAGTGTTTTAATTGGGAACCAAACCCAAACTGGGAAACGAAAGAGATCCTAACCAGTAGTAGCCGAGTTCGCTACGTACACACGCCGTAAAATTAAAATTCTAATTGGCCTAAGTCTATCTATTTGCAATTATATTGCCTATAGTTATATGCTATAAATAGGTACGCCAAAGGAGTTTTGTAAAAGGACGTTAAAGCCCGTGTTCATAGGTGTCCGTCGTTATTATATCATCACTAGAGGTTTCACTATGTTGTTAAACAAAATTACATTATGCAACCGAGTATTGACTGTCTTCACATGCCTACACTTTTTACTTCCTCAAAGCATCTGTAAATCTTTTATTTTTTCCTCTCAAATAAGTAGCAGAAAATTACATAATTTACATTATGCATGCACTAATATTTTTTAATTACTCATACTTGTAGAGGCTTGCGATTTGGTGAGGTCATAAAATTATTGTAAAAAAATATTTGCTAAAGTTGACTCTACAATAAAAATTATCGCGTTATATTTGTAAACATGGAATCTAAAAATAGAATATTCATATGACCTTTAATTATCATTAAATAACTGGATCAGTTTATAATTCAAGCTCATTAGTGGCGAGCTGCGCGTGCGCCTGTATCGGTCATTGTTTGATTTAGGTATTTTTAATAGCTGTGTCAAGGGGTCATCGACTGGCATTCAATCGCTGACATCAGCCTCACTACTTAGGATTACAAAACACTTACTCTCACTCACGTAACAACACGACTACGCTAGGCTTTACTGTAAGAGTTTCAATAAATTTTGTAACCTCATTATACCCTGGCAGCACCATTGTGATGACTGATGAGACATGACTTTCATATTTAATACATTTTGTGGTTTTATCAGCACTTATAAATTGACACTCACTAGTGATAACTATACGAAGTTTATTATGGACACTCTTGCATAAGTATAAGTATAATATTTATGTTAGGCCCTTGGGAAGGACATTTTCCTGTTCGATGCTTACTCATACATATCATCATCATCTCCCTGCCCTTATCCCACACTAGGTGGAGTCGGCACAACATGTATTTCATAAATCCATGTTGTTAGATGTTTTGGCTTATTGTTTTATGACGGGCCGCCTGCCTGACATCTACCATCCTTGGGAACAGCTTACTCATACATATGTATATGTGAAATTTAAACATTTCCGAATCTACTGTACCGAGTTTTATATTACGCCTAATAACTAAAGTAATAGACAGTTTCAGTTCAATGAGGATAAATGTTTAGTCTAGTTTAAGAAATGGGGTTTATTGAAGAAATGAGAAAAGTCGAATTAAATTGGCTTCAATTTTCGAAGCTATTATTGGACTGAAGATAGATTATAAATAAGTATTGATTATAACAGTCTCAACTCCAGGCAGGGCCTTTGAGGTTGTTGTTGGCTTCTTGAAACGACAACTGTTGTTGCAATTCAACTTCATTAATTTCTATTTGTGGCTCTATTATACGTAGGTACCTATGTATTTATTATTTATCAGTTCTTAAGCTAAAATTTATATCCTCGATTAATTCTCAACGAATTTTCTAAAACCAGTTCGCCAAAAAATTAAGATTCATCCAGAACCTACATATGGATATTTGACGACACCTTTGGCGCATTGGTTAAGTGATTGGCTTTCTGCGCTACAGGTCGTGAGTTCGATTCCCGCACGGAACAAATATTTGTATGGCCAACTAATACTTGTTCCGGGTCTGGGTGTTTGTGCATGTGAAGATTTGTGGGAAAAAACGAAAGCTACATATAGGTTCAAAGCTCAAAAAACCTGGTTAATTAAATCTTTACTCTACAATATAATACCAAAATATAAACAAACGAGTGGATGGTCTCTGAGTAAGGACGTGATAAGGATGATGATGATTTGGAAAACTAATTTCCATAACATTTTTTGTCTCAAACCACTTCATACGCATCAATTGCTCTTGAACGAGGTTCCCAGTAGTGCCGCTATATTAACATCATTGGGGGATTTACCTTATTATTATTTTAAATTTTTGCATGCTATATACATATAGCATAGTGTCATACTTCCATATCCGTCTAACCTGTACAAATAATTAAAGGATATTTGAATAATTAAAACTGTAGAAGGTACAGAATATTGAGAAACATCAAATAAAGTTTATTTTAAATCAATTTTCCATATAAGATTGATATTCTAACCATGCGTACACAAACTATTCGTGAATAAATTATCATATTCTTCAATACAGATCTAAGCGAAACATTATTATGTTTGATAAGTTTGATGTCACAGAAATAATGACGAACATTAATAAAAGAAGAGATAACCATAGCCTAGCCTTAGGCATAGTTACCAACATAATCATAAAAGTTAAAAAGTAATCAATCCATTCTCTTTGGAAACGTTTACAAATGTCTTCAATGACTCGTAAAATCTCACGACTCTCACTCAAGAAAATATTGTGAAATACTTTAAACATTCGCGCGTTATTATGCGCGTTTGCTTTCAAACAATACTTATAAGATTAAAACAAAACAATGTTGTGAATGTTTAAACTGCTGTCTAGAATTAACTGTAAAAACATGGTGATGATGGCAACACTCAATGTAAGTAATCAAAGTACCAATGCCTTCGATCAACAATAATTAGTACCTACAATTGTTGATCAGACCAATGCAAAAAAAAAACTGCTGACCAGTCCAAACAACACGACCTTAAACTAGAGTTTCTTAAGAGACCGTTACCACCATACAGTGAACAACACTGCTGTAACAGAACAGGACACGCGGTCACCATCCAGAATGCCGTCTCTTATACATTGCCGACATGCCTTCTACATTAATTTCTACATTAAGTTTTAACATAATATATTATGTTAAAACTTAATGTAGAACTTAATGTTATAACATCACGTCTTGTATTCCCTGAATGGTACAGCAGAGGTGTTTTTAGTAAACCCTCGTTTCGCCAGCTATTTTGAAGTCCCATGTAATAGGGGGCGAGCCTATTGACATTAACCGGGCACAAATCCAGATTCCGGACTGCTACTGAGAAATTCCTAATGGCAAAAACGAATAACACTTTGCCCGACCTGGGGGGTCGAACTCAGGACCTCACGATCGGCAGTCGCGCTTGCCACCACTAGACCAACGAGGCAGTAAAGTTTTAATGCTAGTTTAAACTCTTTTCAAAGTGATGGGACATCAGTATTACTTATAATAATATGTTAGTTTTGGCAGTAAACACACAAATAAAGTTGTTCACAATATTTAATTTTATGTATATTTTAAAATCTCTTCTGATGTTTTATACCTACATCATGGCATTTTAATTCAATTGATTCATATTAGTAGGTACTATAATTTATTGTCAATCTACACAGAACTTAAAATGTAAAAAGTAATTAATTATCACTGGACCAACGTAGTTTTGTCTGTACCGTTCTCATATACGATACAACAGCAGTGATAGCCTAGTGGTGTGACCGTCGGACTGCCAAGTCATAGATCTCGAGTTCGAACCCAAGGCACGCACCTCTGACTTTTCGGGAGTCATGTGCGTGTTGTATAATTATCACTTGCTTAAAAACGGTGAAAGAAAACATCGTGAGGAAACCGGCATGCCTGAGAGATATTTCTCGACGACATGTGAAGCCAAGTCAGAGGCCCATGGGCGGCATAAAGTCTGACACCAGGTTAGTCACTAACCACACGAAAACAAGACGTTCGTCTCACTAGACAATGAAGGCAAAAGAGTCATCCTTGAAATATTTTGCAACTAACAGTCCACCTGAACAGGTATTAACACGATTGTCCACAATGTGACCTCCACTTGATCGATTAATATGCTAATTTAGATTATTTATTAGGCAACACCGGCCAATATTTAGAACTGTTTTGCTCATTCTAGTTTTTTAGATTTATTTTTACATTTTTAATGGTCTATCTTCCCATTTTAATTCAAGAGAACAGTACCTACATTTATCAGCAAGCCAAGGATTACAGACTGCATATACATTTTTTTTACATGGGGCATTTCCACATGGATACCTTCCACCCTGGGGACGGCGCCGGGACGCTACCTATGTCAAACTCACCGACTTCCCAACATGGTGTTCCTCTAAGGACCTATGACGGGGTCGCGGGAATAGCAAGTGCATTCACCGCAACAAGCCTTTGTATATGTATAGGTACCTACTAAACAAACAGTTCTGAATAATAATTGCAGTTAACAAAACTTAACGTAACCCAGCTCAGTATTAATTCCTAAAATAATTAAACACTTTTGTTTTCTATAAAATCCACGATTAGGTCATTCATTTGTAGCCAAAATAGAACAAGAAATAAATCACGTTTTCTCTATAACAGGAATTTATATTGCCTATAAATATATGCAAATATCTATCTTAATTTTCGCAGTAACAAGTAAATATTTTAATGATACGTGTAATAATACTATTAATGACGATTATTTATATAGGCACACCTACGTCTGTAGGTATATAATTTGCATTGTAACTTTATACGTTGTCGATATCAAAAATTGATACGAAATAATTTTTAAACTCAAAACGACTTTTTTATCTCACTCAGCAAGGACTTAAAATTGTTCCATATCCAATAGCGGACTATTGTTTGAAGACCTAATGACCTAGAAGCCTAGTCTATAACCCAACAAACACAGTTATGGAAATATTTTACGTAATATTGATCCACATAACGGAGTGTGGTGATCGACGTCATCAGCTGAGGCGCGCCGGTGCAGCAACGGCGGCGTGGCGACGCGACGAGGGGACGCCGACCGAGACCGACGACCATTGACGACCGACGATGTGTAGGCAGATTTGTCGCACAATCGCGCGACAAGCTTCCATATTTACTTATCCAGTGCCAAGTAACTTACCGGTTTCACACGAGTGGGTTGCTACTAGTTCTTTTTCGTATGTTAATTTGACCAGTAGGTATCTATTACTATCACATTATAATATCCTCGACGCTCGATAGATGTTTGTTGTACAATATACTTACATATATCTTTATATACGTCTATGCAACACTAGATGCATATAGGAACGACAATGCCGTTCTAATTTTACATGGGTGATCTTCCTGTAATAACAGTAAACAATGCTTGCAGTATACTGCAGCACTAGCCATGACTATAAACGCAGTACAGCGCATACGATTACTAAAAATACTGTAAGACATCGTGTTGGTTACTTACTTTGAAGTAATTTTCCATTGCGGATAATCTAATCTAACGTTATAGGTACATCCATTAACAAATAACCCTTTCCGAGGCGCGTATCGCAATAGATACTACTACAAGCGTGCTCAATGTGATTAGTTCTATGGCGTCAAGAAATCGACTCGGGACGAGATAAAATTAAATTGGACGCTAAAAGTAAGAGATACTGCGCGACCTTGGGGCAGAGTGGTCTGTTCCGGGTTCGGTTCTCCACCCACCGACCGGTCGCTGCGCCTGCGCCTCTCCGCTGCAGTCACCTGTATCTACCTACTAAACATAAATGTGTCGGACTTAAATTGCTTGCAACTTAATGCATTATAGAAGAGATGTCATTAAAACTGTAGGTAGTCTGGATGCCATTTTGATGTAATATAATAGCGCTATAAATACCCACCTAATAATAATATAATACAATAAACTGTTACACAAACGTGGACCAAGCGGAACAAAAATTTATCAAATAAAGAAAAGATATATTATGTGCGATTAATATTTTTCTCTAACAGGATTCTAAGTGATGTCAACACGGTATGTAGTGAGTAGTCCGTTCACGTGCTAATATTATAACATACCTATCGGATGTAAATATTAACAATAATGCGCAAATAGCGAGGTTGCTGGCCCATAGCATATAAACACACATTACGTAACCTTCTTAGTTGACTAACGCGTTAACAACTCAAGTGAGACACTCACTGTTTTTAGTTTCCACAACAATATTTTTTTAGACTGTACATAATAATATCTTTTTTGAATAAAGACACTTCAAACATACATACATCCATATACATATCATAAATTATAATGTACAACTTGAATCATGATGTGGCGTCATGTGTGCCAAAGAACAGAATTGATAATAATGCACTAAGTTGTCAACCCATTGTCTATAACGGTCGACTTTTACGACAGCTACGAAATAATAAGCAGCTAAAACTAAATACCACATTTTTTGTTATTCTCCTTGATAAGTGCGGAAATGGTCTATCTAGATCAGCAGGGAAACAAAGGATTTTGGATCTGTACATTAAATTGAAGAATACGATTAGATACTGCTAAAATATTTTATTAAGTTTTAGCAATGTTTTAATGAATTAAATAATAAGGCAATCACGTGGTATTTGATGCAACTATTAATGAGTATGTAGTTAAATTACAATATCAATACAAGCAAAAGCTGAGATTAATATACCGATTCGGCGTTTACACCTATCACAATTTCTTTGGAATAAAAATGTACTACTTATTCGTTAACAATCGACTCGTCAATTGTAGTCATAGTTGGGTCTATGGCAAGGTCTAAGTGCGATGTATTAATGTTACTACTAGAAGAATTTATATCTGTATCTGCATCCGAATTAACATCGTCCTCTTTAAGTTCAGTTTCGTTCGACATTTCTTCTTTAGCAGTGGTATTTGACTCATTCTGTGCAGTGGCGCCTTCCTCAACCTCAGGTACAATTTGTGCTAGCGTTGGAACTTCAATTGATATAATCTCATTTTCAGTTTCTTTGGGTGATTCAGCTACTTTATTCTCTTCGAGTGGTCTAAATATTTCTTGTAGCGAAGAAACTTTCTTTTCCGTGGGTATTATTCTATTTAAATATACTAATATGTCTGATAGTGAAACAATTCCTACCAGTTTATCTTCTTTATTAACTAACAATAATCGATGACTCTCAGTTCTAACTATAACTTCTAAGGCCTCATATAAAGTAATACTTGAACGACATTTTTGTAACTTTTCTTCCCAGTCTTTCTTTTTATTTCTTACTTCACCTATCGTCAACGACAAATTCGAATATAATTTTTCACTCACTAGATTTAACACTTCATATTTTGCATATACATCAATAAGTGTACCATTGTCGTCTAATATTGGCAAAGCCGAAACATCTTTCTCTAATAACAACTGAAATGCTGTTTTAATACTTGTTTCTTCAGTTACGGAAACAATATCGTCGTATGTCCCGATTTTCAATTCGGTTAGTGTCTTGTGAAAGAAAGTTAATTCAGGAAATTCATTAAGATATACAAACAAAAACCTCAATATTCTTTTATGAGACAATATGTATAGAACATCTCCATTAGTGGGATCTATCATTAAGAGACGATGGACACGATTTTTATGAAGTAAATTAATGGCGTCGTGCAGTGATTGATCAGGTCCAGCCCTGCATAAAGGCTTACGCGTTGATCGTAATAACTTCCTCCAAGTATGAAGCGTATGTCGTTCTAAATCTTCAACTGATAAATTTTCTTTATCTAGATAAAGAAGAATCCTTATAAAATCTGTTACGGTTATCATACCTACGAGTAGCTTTTTATTAGCATCCCAAAGCGGTGCAGAACGAATGCCATGTGATATAAGTGTGGGAAACGTTTTCCTGACAAAAAATTGTGTATCAAATATAATAACTTTTGCAGACTTTGGTAAAATTTCATAACATTTATGATATTTAAAGAAATTCAGTAAGAGTCTAGTTTTATCTCTACCTCCTATGGATATTTGCACAATTGATAAATAAGGATCATATTTAGGAAGACCCCGAACTTCCCTAAACATTTGTTTTGCTTGCGATGGTTCTAATGAAGCGTATGAATTTTTATGGTAAGTAGGCGAAGTCGTCTCAATAGAAGAACGACGAACTTGTTTAGCAGGTTTCTTCTTCACTGGATCTGCAGTAGACGGACTGCTTTCAGGATGAGGCTTGCTGCGAAAAATATCCATTACTCTAGTAATTGGACTGTACTTCCGCGAAGACGCTCCCGTTACCGTATGGTAATACTTCTTATGGGAATCCTTACTGTCAGCATATTGCTGTTCATCTTGTGTCTCAGGTGCCTCTTGGGTTTCCGTCGTTTTCGTCTGTTTCGGTGCATATTTCTTAGCGTCACTTTTTCTTCTTAAACGGAATATATCAAAAATAGAGCTTCGTGGACTAGACGACGTTCCATGAAAGGTTTCGTATCCTTTTTCAGGAGCCGATTGCCGCTCGGCACTTGATGCTCTAGATGTGTCAGCAGTTCTATCTTTAAATAATGATCTTACGTGGGGCCTTTGCGACTCGACTCCACGCGTTCCAAAATGGACCGTATGTATATTACTATCTGCTACTCTAGAAGGAACTTTATCTTCTGTATTGGATAGTGTGGTAACAACAAATTTCTTTCGCTCACCAACAACTGTTTGATTTTGCGCTTCCGATTGTTTCTTCTTTTTATTTTTGTGTTTTGCCTTGCCATGTTTTGTCGGTGATTCGGTCGTCGCAGATTCATTTTCTAAAATTGGATCCATATCCAAATATAATTGCAAATGAACGCCTTATACCTTTATCTTGTAGCATAATCCAGGAAAATGTTTACCACTACCTGTAAAAGAAAAATAAAATTAATAATAAAAAACTAACAGCGAAATTACACACTGGTTCCTTCGTAGAAAATATTATTTCTACGTAAGTAGGTACACCTATTCACTGAAAACGGAATATGGTTATTGATAAATTATATATTTTTTTATTCATTAAGTTGTTTTTGTGTTGTTACTTTTACTCGTCAAATGTATTTATTCTAGATTATTTTTATTTTTATACTAGATGACGCCAGGGTTTGCTATCCGACGACCTCTGAGATAAAGCTCCAAAATAAACTCAAAGGTCAAGGTCTCTTTTAAAGTACCGACATTTCTAGCAGTCCCAGACTATGTAAGGAAAATTATGGACTGTGGAATGGATTATGTAAAATATCTAGAATAGCCTTTTGAAGAAAGAGTCAAAGAGCAGATTTATTAAGATTGATAAAACGGTTTTACTGAGAGACTATGATACAATAATAAATTAGTAATTTATTCATATAAATTAGTCGCACTAATGACGAACTACATTTTAGTCTAAGTTTTTATCAGATTTTAATTATAATACCCCACGTAACCGTCTGTACTTGTGTTCGTCACAGACCGCAACTAAGACCTTAATTAACACGTTAAGTGAATTTGTGGCAGTGGTGTGGTTTTATACCCGGGTGGTGGCCACTGGGCACCCATCGCTTTCAAACCTTAGTCACTTCTTACCCTTTACCCTTACTTCGAGGCGAAATATCAAGACACCTATTTATAGTCTAGCTCAAGCACGGTCTCCTTAGCCGGGAAACACTTGGCCTCAATTATATACGCATATCTATAAGGCACTTCAAGAAACACTGTATGAAAGCATTCATAGAAAAATTTCCATCATTTATTGGCGAACAATTAAATTCATAAATAGCATAACCGTGCACAGCATTAACAATCACATGTTTTGATACATTACGATGTAAAAATAATACTGTGCAAGCACGTAGGTACTTACTTGAAAAATCTTTAATTTTATGTGTTGTTATCGCAAACACCATAGTTGGCTTGTTACATACGTGGTCTAACAGCTTTGTCCCTTTACGTTTTAACTACCGCATAAAATTATCCTATAACACCTTATATCGTTGCTTAGCAACGCAATGCGCCAAATGCACCCATTTTACTACATGCGTTAGCTATTTGCTATTGCATTGCGTAATCTACAGACTAGGTTCACGTCTTAGTCTAAACAGAACATCTGAATGAGACTTATCAATCTATTCTAGGCTAAACACCAGAATATTACAACATTCGGAACATTAAAACGCGTAGCTAAGTCTATATTTGACGCCAGTCGGCTGATCAATACTTTTGTAGAGTGAAAACTATGCCTTATTGGATTAATGTTAAACGTACCTGCCTTCACCGAGAGCTTCATTTTTTATGCCGATGAATTTCACGCACCGATTTATAATTTGACGGTTTATGTGGGTTTTGTTCGGAGTGAGCACTATTTTACTGGGGTCGCGTGTTATTCCCGACGATATTATGAGCGGCCATGTTGGTTGTCAAATTACGTGAGGGTTTGTGGAGCGACATCTGCCGACGGGCGAGGGGATCGCCTCGCAGGGCGGCACGGCAGCCAAATCGGAGCGGGTGGGAATGCTATCATTGTTTGTAGCTCGCAGTTAGACTTTCAAATCGTGAGATGTCACGGCAAACTGATTTCAGATTAAAGTCGTCAGGTATATCGTAAAAGTTGCAATATAGGTAGGTAGGGTAGGTAATTAGGTATCATTGGTAATTGAGTGAATACCCCTACGCTTATGCATTTAAAGCAATTTAGCTCTTATTATGGAAACCTATATATTCTTCCATCCAACATTTTTTACCAGATAAATGTCGGCATTTGTGTCTGCCTAGACAACAAAAACTATGATTGCTATCAGCTCCAAATGTTAGCTCAGAATCTAAACATCTAGGTACTGTAACGACCTTCAAAATTCTTTTAACGATAATACTCTTACAACGCATACCTACATTTCGTCGAACTCAATATGTCGAAGATGCGGATCACAACACAGTAGTGGAGATGGTTGCCCGATACTAGGACGATAATATTAGGGCAGTTAAGGCTAAGAAAATGATGGTGACGGGCCAGTAGTCCCCAACACGGTGGAGAAATGATATCGTGAAGATAGCCGTAAGACAGTTAATGAGACTGGCTCAGGAACCAATGTGTCGCGTAAAATAGATAAGACGTATAGATATTCAGAATACTGAATAGATTGTTAAAGACTGATTGGAAGTCTAATTCCTCTCGTGGTCTATCTTGAAGTACAATCATTCATTAAAATTTTTCGATAAGCATATCCATATAAAGCTTTTCGACCTTAAATAAAAACTAAAGTAGTGATTGTACAGATTAGCCGTCATATCATAATACTAAAGATAACACATCCTGTGGAATTTTTACGTCAATTTTCAGTTTTTAATGCACAAATGTATGAAATTTGAATGATGTCCTTTGAAGCGCTAAGAATCAGCATACTCGCCACAAATGCCGCGTACAAAAACACATTCAATGTAAAATAGTAATGAGAGTAACATTGTTTGAAGGGCAAAATAAATGAATTTTATTGAATAGGAAGTATTTGTAAACCCAATGTGTAATGTGTACCGCACATCGTGACGAATGTCGCGTCATTCTAGAATCGTGTGTACGGAAACAATCATTTTGTTGACCGCTAGATATACATAGAAGTACAATCAAACATTTTGCCCGCCGACATATTGCGATTATAGGAGTATCCACAACGGCAGATAACGAAACGTGTCAATGTGACACTTTAGAATTATTATTATAATATGTCTGATCTGAGAATAAATGCGTCAAAATAACCTATTTAGGCAGGATTTTTCCAACGTTGGATAGCGTTTATCCAAGGAATAAGTTAGACCAGGCCCGGACAGGCCATACGGGCGAATCGGGCAAATGCCCGATGGGCCGGTGTGGCCTGATGGGCCGGACACACAGTCGGAAAAACCGAAAGAGTGAGGGGAATGTCAAAAAAAAAAGGTCGTCCAACTATTGCCTATCGCTTGAAAAAGAAGCCGCAAATTGTTTGTGTTTGTAAATGCACCCAAAATATAGGAGAAAGAGTGAGGGAAGCGTCTACAAAAAAAAAAGTCGTCCGTCTAATCGCTTGGGCCGACCGTCCTTCAAATGCCCGGACCGACTTCAGGTCCCAGTCCGGCCCTGAGTTAGACGGTTTGACAGAATTTCTATACAAAAGCTGTCAAAACGTCAAATTTATTCCTGAGATCGGCATCGGCATTTGTTTGGATAAAAGCTGCAGCAGTCCTTAGCCGTCCAGTACCGTACTAAACATGGTCGTTGATAATTACCTAACTTTGTTAAAGAGAACTATTTTAATCGCCGTGCTTGATGAAAAGATTTTGGTGAGCACAGTATGGCCTCATAAGTAGTGCTCACGCGTCTAATAGAATCCTCAGTTACTAATCTCCCAGGATGAAATAATCTGGCTTGTTCTGAGCCGAAGACTCAACATGAAAGGACTATCTATCTAGTACTAAAAGTACGCGAAAAACTATGACAGTGATAAATTGACCCCTAAATTTTATCAATGAAGATAGGTACAGACTAATCGAAAATTCTCCGCACTCACAAACAAGTATTTTTAAACCTGTAGAAAATATTTCAACGCAAATATCGCAAGGACTACCTATATGGTAAGGCTAACGAAACAAGCAAAACTTTCGGTGGTATTTTAACACATTCATAATTATTCAAATCCACCACACACTCCACAAGGAATAAGTAAAAGTGAGTATCAAGTTATCCCACATAGCAACAAAGTACTTCCACTTATCTCGGTATGACGGCATCGCAGTCTAAATTTAGGTAAAATTTTCCCAACATAATGCGCATGCGGGAAGAACAGTGACGTAGGGTTTCGTCATGAATCAGTGTCGTCACCGTTTCAGGGGCACGAGGCAAACGATGACGTAGCTTGCGGGGAGGAGGGCGGCGCGATCGATAGCCACCCGCTGATAATGATATTCCTGTAGTTCAGTGACGCTCAAGTAATAGCGGCATGGGAGTAGAAACAAACAGGCTTTTAATAAGGCACGGGTCGGCAGCTCACGTGCTAGACTGAGTTGCACTATTCACATTAATGGTACACAGGTCAGTCGTTTGATAAAACAGTTCACAAGATGAGCTCACATGACATTCTAATCAACCATGAACGACTGAACCGTGGAAGCTGTGAATTGCTTCCTAATGATGCCTACCTACATGTTACGTTCTCAATATTAATCATGAAATCAACCAAACATTTTAGTTGCTCTTGGATGTATACACATTTCATTGTCTCCTGGAAAACTATTGTCTTTAAAATCTACATAATATTCCTTACAAAATAAAATTTAATTTTAAAGTTTAAACTAATTTCAGAAATATCTATTTAAATTGATCGATTTTACGAACAAATCTGATCTAGGAGTAACTTCGGATAAACATCTGTAGAAATATAAGTATCGTTACGCTCAGATTAACGCACCGATTGGTTTGTGATACAGTTCTATTATTAGACATTTGACGCGTTTAACGGATCTCATAACCGTGTTTTTATATTCGCATAAACGTATATGTTCCATATAATCGTAGCCAGGGACGTGACCAACACTACACTTTGTTTGCCTATCTTATCGTGATCCAAGAAAAGCGATTTTGTAATACTATGGATTTATGGCGATTAAAGTAAATAAATATTCCCTACGGACCATTTGTCGCAGCGGTGTAGTAATATTGTTTTATGGATTTTGCAACTAACTCACTCGGCTACTGTAATGAAGAGGTATTTAGGTACTATATTTCAAGGATACTATAATCTAGTTACCTAGTTGTTCGTCTGACAGCCAAACGGAATTCTAAAGTACAACTAGATTATCAAAATCCACTCTATAAACATTGTAGGTAATAAAATCTTGTAAACATGTTCTCAATACATTACGCTCAGCCAATTGCCGTAGTCAAGCTGAATTAGTAGTATAAAATTCAAATCAACGCTTATCTATTGATCTACGGAATAAATGAAGTAATCATGCCGGTGTAAGTGATTAAGCTGTAATCAGGAATGATAAACTAGCTTTATCACGCGGCTTGGTTTCAAATGTGATAGATTTAGACCATGTCACAAGCAATCAATGGCTAAGCCTAAATATTTATGGACTCAACTCATTGATGCGACTAGAGCCGTGGCCGTCTTTATTAAAAGAGAAATCTCCTTCGTTATTGTTGGTTACTGATTATGCGGGAGATAAGTAAAACAATAAAAACAATTCCGTTAAACAAGATTAAAAATTAGTTTCCAATGTATGTAAGTACATATGTTATTATAAATTCAATGTTACTACTTCGACCTCGTCACCATTTTTTCATGTAATAGATAAACGCACTTCAAGTGCGCCCGTATCACGTATATCTACATCTACATGCAACCCTACCAAACTATAAAACGATTAAGATTACCAGTTTTACAGACTCTTAAAAGATTAAGATATTGCCAGTGTCGTTTTCTCAAATCTCGACTAATCCAAACATCTTCAGCGACTGATAATGCTCTCACCTCACGAGTGCGTCAAATTATAAGTAGGCACTTACTGATAACGTTAAGTCAGGAATTGATAAATATTAATATCTTTGAATAATCGATTATTATTCGGCAATAGTTACTTTTTTAAACAAAAAATTTGTAAATCTCTTGATGTAGATCTATTTGATGAAGTTATGACCAAGAAACATTGAGTACATTCTTTGAGTAGATTTTTTTGGAGATCTTTAAAAATTATAAGACCAGTTTTAAAGAAATTTGAATAGAAGCAAAACCAATGAGGGTACCTAACCTGTTTCAAAACAAGAAACAACCACACGAATCCAATTGGAAGTGTCGGGGAGCAATCGGTCTAGTTACATGCATAAAAAACGTACCTACACATGGAAAATCTCTTGTTTTTTGTAGTGTATTAAAAAAGTTAGATGGGTATCTTTCAAATAATAATTATGTACTTAAAAAATCTTGTAATCAAAGGAATATAGACCTCATAGCTCTAACTTGTTCGCTTAACTGTAGAGTTTAGTTACTAATTAACATGGCTATTAGAACTAAACAAAAATATACGCACTGGGCCATGTGGTATACAGTAGTAAATCTGTCTGAATTTACAGACTCACATCTGTACCGAGTGGTATTTTCGTGACGAGCACTTTTAAACATAACCTCAAAATGTTACACAATATACGCCCGTCTCATTTTAATATTCTTAGCTTAATTATTGATACAGATAGTATACTCACAACACAGATCATTACGCTGAACCCCTCTAGCACTGACTATTTATGATCACTTCACACACACACTCGCAATATGCATAATGCATCCAATACTAGCGAATAGTTTCATATGCGTCGTGTTCGCGTTAAATCGAACACAGGTAGTTCACTGGTCGATTATGCGGACGTTGTATAACATGGGCACTGGGACGGGAATTGATGGATCCACTGTTTTGTCAGCGGAGACCGCCATGCCCAATTAGTACAATTTACAATCGAGCCACAGAGTGTTCCAACAACGCGCTGACGGCATCGAAACAAGCGAGTCGCGTTCACGGTATGGAATTCTCTCGCGGCCGCGGGCCGTTGATGCGGCTGCGTTCGCGCACCGATATGTGCCCGCACCCACACATATGAACGGGTATCGCCTAAACACACACTCGCTACGCATTAAATATAGATGACGCTGCCGACGGCTGACGAAGCCGTAACTACTGATAAAAAATTATGTCACTTATCAGTCAACTTTCGCAGGTAAACATAAATAAATATGAAAATACAATAAAAGTTTCAAATAGTACAAGTAAATGACATTTAACAAAACGAGGAGGTTACTGACATGTTGTTGACAGTAATATTTAAAACTTAAGGGAACAAAACCTCGTTGATATAAGAAAAGATGCAAAACCTTTTTTATGAATGATAAAAACACTAGAAAAATTAAGGGTTAATTTACATCAGGTTTATAATTTTTCTATAGAAGCCCATACGCTACTTGTTACTATGATTTTATCTTGTTTGTTGTCAATAACCAGCCAATGATACCTATTATTTTGATTTATAGTCTCCCTGTGCGACGATCTAATGATTATCATCTATTACACTACTTTCTTTTCCTTTCAATGGTAGGTATAACGACATCTAAAATAACACTATTTCCATATTTTTTTAACGTATATTTTAATAAATCCTCTTTTGGACCACTTCCTGAATCGTAGACTAACAAAATAACATACAAACAAACAGTAATAAAAATAATTAATTTTAACATAAGAATTAACGAATTAATTAATTGCCTCGTTGGTCTAATGGTGGCAAGCGCGGCTACTGATCGTGAGTATCCTGGGTTCGATCTCCAGGTCGGGAAAGTGTTATTGGGTTTTCCGTGTGAAATTCCTCAGTGGCAGCTCGGAGTTTGGATTTGTGCCCGGTTGATGGCAATAGGCTCGCCCCCTATTACATGGGACTTAAACATAACGGCGAAATGGGGGTGTTGCTATACACCTCTGCCCAACCCTTCGGGGAATACAGGCGTGATGTTATGAACTAACGAAAAAATTATAATACAAATTTTTGATACTACTATGTACCTACTCAAAAACTGTCGTCCTACCCCCATAGTAATATTAAGAATGTAGTTTCTCTTTCTTACTTCTATAGTTCTAACGGATCTGTTCCAAGTTCTAGTAAACTCTTCGGTTACTCCATGGTTTTACCTTAGATTAATGATTGGTCTTCACGTTGGAGTGTTCAACATACTTATTTTACATAAACCCTTTTTTCTCCTGGTCATATGCCATTTTTTCCATAATACAGCGATTTTATTTACGGGGATTCTTCGGAATGTTCATTATAACTCTGGAAGCAAATGTAGGTGGGTGTTAGAGCCCATCCACTTGATATAATTCATTAGTCGCCTTTTATGACACCCACGGGTTGGGTAGCCTATTCTTAGTAAGGGCCCCACGGCACGATATAAGTCTTATGTGTATCTATATACCTACTAATATTAGGTATAATCATGTCTTAAAATTATAATTAACATATTGGTGTCCATTCTGTTACACACTTGAACAGGACTAAACTAAACTTGGGTCAATTTATACTAGCGCAGAGTCGAAGCGCATCGAAGCGTCAAATTCTTTACAACTAAAGCGAAGCCGCACGAATAATTCTGGCGAATACGCGCGCACTCTTTTACGTGTAGTAATGGGCATCAACAGCAGTGCTATTGAATCACTTGCCAGTTGACTCTCGTAGCTGAAACGTGTGTAAAATGGTTGACATTGATCTTGCTATGGTATTACTTATTCCAATTTGCCATTTCCGACTGATGACGCGTAGGTTCGCTAGTGGGTGCATGGATACGCGAGAATACGCGCGCACCAACGCACCGCGTTGTTCACGCGCAGACGCGCGAATTCCGAAGAATGCGCGCGTCTGTTTAAAATCTCAGAAGTAATGTGTGCGTTATGCTGTGGAGTTAAGGTTGAATTTGTTATGTTCAGTTTTGGATAGATGCTTCGATGCGCTTCGACTCTGCGCTAGTATAAATTGACCCTAAGGGTGTGTCTCTTTCTGTTTCAATAGAAAAAGAAAGTGACAGTTGCGTTTAGTCTAGTTTAGTATCGTCAAAATGTGCTATAGAATCGACACCATTATCTACTTGATGATACTTAGGTGCTACTCAATAAATTTCTACTTATCGTGAATTACTTTAATTAGAGTATGAATATTCCGTCTTTATTTTGCTGAAGTATGGAATAGATAATACCAATCTCAACAGGCATCACAAACTGCGAATTAAGCATGCTGTGTGATTTAACAGTAGTTAGTAGCATCACGAGATTTTTAGCACTGTCTGTTAGAAACAAACCAGTTTTTAATATTTTACTAAATCTACCAAGCGTTTAATCATAGCATGGTTGGTTAACATAAAAATATAGCATAGGTGTTTTATATTTAGATTCACAGAAAGTGTAAAATGTAAATAGTATGCTGTTAAAGCCACATTTAAAATTCTAGAAAAAGCGTTCACAGATTAAAGATTTTACAGTTCGGAAACTTGGATCTTCTTCTTTTCGTGTGGTTAGTAACTAACCTGGTGTCAGAGTTTATGCCGCCCATGGGCGTCTGACTTGGTCATGCCGTCGAGAAATGTCTCTCAGGCATGCCGGTTTCCTCACGATGTTTTCCTTCACCTTTTTTAAGCAAGTTATAATTATACAATACGCACATGAATCCGAAAAGTCAGAGGTGCGTGCCTTGGGTTCGAACTCGAGACCTATGACTTGGCAGTCCGACGGTCACACCATTAGGCTATCACTGCTAAACTGCGGAAACTTGGATGACAATCTTCGAGTATTTCCTTATACTACAATAATAATTAAACTAATTAAAACCTAGGTACGTTCCTTCTTCAAAATATGTATAACTAAAAAAATCTTCTAGAGCTTTTAAAGCTAAAAGGGCCTTATTGACCACTCCTCCATTACTCGTTACTTCGTTCGCGCTTTGCCGAACTCAATGCCCTCGTGGATTGAAGACAATCTAAGTTTTTAACTTGTAACTAATAATAATTGGTTTTATTTTCCTGGTTACAAATGGCCATAGTCGTACTTTGTATAATACCCGTACTACTTACTGCTGCCGCTAGATAAGAATGTAGGTTTGTGTTATTGGTGCTAATGTTTTCTTTTTAACTTTGCCCCACACTACGGTTCCTCCTCAGTATATCGTGGGTACGTGTACACTTTCAGACACATATCTTCCCACCCATAAACACCCAGACCTGGAACAACTATCTGTAGGTCATACAAATATTTGTTCCGTGCGAGAACCCTTTCAGAAAACGGGGTAAGTTAACCCACGCAGTATTAAATTCGTTCCTGTCGTAGCTACTTCTTCATGTACACATTCAATTTAGCGTTGTGACTTTTTCATAAGGTGTTACTGAAAAGTGATAAATATACGTCATTAATGGAATATTTTTATTCCATTAATGACGTATATTTATCACTTTTCACGGTACCTATGAAAACGAACAACTTTTTGCATGGGACCAACTCAAAATACGAGAAAAAGGAAATCAGCTCTTCTGTAGAAAAATCGATCCTATTCATCAAAAATAATATTAGTTCGGAATAAAAATCTAATGAAACAGTGAACAAATGTTTTTTCACGAATTCAGAATTGCTCCCATAGTTGTAAAAGCTGTTCATATTCCTGTCCCATGCTGAAGCACTGGGTAAACCCGCCCCGGTGTCGGTTTCTAGAAGAGGATTTATATAGGTACCTTTGTAATTATTACTAACATAGTTATAAGTGCCTTACACTGCCTTGTTGGTCTAGTGGACGCAAGCGCGACTGCTGAGCATGGGGTCCTGGGTTCGATCCCCAGGTCGGGCAGTGTTATTGGGTTTTTCCATTAGGAATTTCTCAGTTGCAGCCCGGAGTCTGGATTTGTGCCCAGTTAATAGCAATAGGCTCACCCCTTATTACATGAGACTTAAACATATCTGGCGAAACGGGGGTGTACTAAAAACACCTCTGCCGAACCCTTTGGGGAATACAAGGCGTGATGTTATGTTATGTAGTTATAAGTTTCTTTTCAGTAAATGGCCAATATGATAAGAATGACTTTTGTAGTGTTTTATCCGAAATAAAAGATTTGAATTGAATTTAATATTCATTGGTGCTTTCACCTTTTTAAGTATTGTTTCATCTTTATGTTACACCTTGTATACCAATTTAAAATGTTGAGTACCTACGTAAAATGGGGTTATTCGAGAACTGCGGGGCTAATACGAATTCAGTTAAGAAACGTGCTTTTTAAACCATTACGGCCACAGGTGCTGTGTATTTATGATTTCAATGTTATTGTATATTTCAATAATTACAATCTTAGATAGTTTAAGATTTATTAGTGTCATAGCTGTTCTATTGTTTTTTCGATTGAATGTGAAAGATCACTATAAACTTGAAATTGAAAAAAAAAAACATTATCTTCATCTGTCGAACACTATTCTTGCAAAATCTTCAAAATTGTTTGTTACTTTTCTCCATTCATACAACTCTGTTCAATCTCCCATAATTCCCTGCGACCTTGACTGTAAGTAATTTTCACAATAAACCACGATGGATTAATATAATTGCATCGCTGTAGAATCCATTGTTTTATAATTCATCAATGAATCACAATTTCCGCGTTATCATTGTAAGATAATGGTATGTGAACAGTGAATCAACAGAACAAACAATGTAATCATTGTGTTCTAAACTCAGTTAAGTAAGTATGTAGATACATAATTATAGATATCGATAATGGTCGTTATTGGAATCGAATTAATTAGTGTTTAACGTGTAATTAAAAAAGATCTCTGTCTAGAGAATGGTTGATAGCCTATTACCAACTATTTAAAGTAAGCCATTTTTAACACCATTAGATAAAGGGCTATTTTTATTCCTTTCATGGAATAGTGTCTTCGGATAAACTCTAACATTTTCGCAACATACTGACATTTTATATAATCGAATGTTTTCAAGATAAGTACTTATGAAAAATTACTCATTTGTGAGCTAGGTTAGGTAACAAATTATGCATACAGAGGCAATCAAAACTGTCATTCTGAACTCTGTCGCTTTTATGACAGACAAGTGGTAATTTTCCTCCTTGCAACATCGGTTTCATAGATGTTATATTAGCAAACAGTCGATAGGTTATTAGCAATAAATTAGATCCACAAGTTTTATTACAGGTATAGTACCTATTTCTATAAACAATATAGAAACATATTTGACGGATGGAAAAGTCTTTTGTCGATGAGTCGGCGATACGACGACATCGATTATAATGTAAAATTAGAATAACTGGACGGTTGCCCGTTCTGCGAGCAGCAAATAGTACTGGGGCATGCGACCAATCGTAACAGCCACAAATACATGCACCGCGCTGAATGCGGACACACCGCGGAAGACAACAACCCCCCACAGCCGTCGACGCACTCCGCACTCGCTCCTACCCACCGAACGTCGGCGTTATGTAGTCGCAGGCTCGCCCGCCGCCTCCCGCTGATGCCGTCAGCACTACGCCAAACTTGCGTAATCACCAACCTCACGCAAGCCCTGTTTATCTGATACAAACCGTGCTCTACAAACTTACATTGCTTAGTCCGAACAATCAAATACGTAGTCCTGTGATCTGTCATACTAACAAGGCGTCATTTGTGCGTGCAATCCAAACAAATAAAGCTCATTCATCATGCCGTTCACGAGCCACCGATAAGTTAACTCCATCAATTGGTGTACGAAACACAATACAAATATTTAACAACGCTTACTGAGCAGCGGCAGAATTCTTGTTCACACACAGTCAGGTTTGAAGCGTACAAAAATGACATAATGTAGACAGTAATGCCTCATCAGTTACGCATACGTAAGTTGAGAGAAGTTGTTCCAATACGGTTGCAGTATTTTTCGATGCCTCGTTAAAGCGCACGAATTGTTTTTCTTTCAACCGTGAGCTTTATACTTATAGTATTAATATTTGAAACTAATATTTCCTAATGTTACTCTAGTAAGCTTTGAAAAGCTTAGCTTAGCTTTTCGAAGATTTTACGTATAAAAAATTTGCCGGTTTTTTTAGTTGATAAGTATTAATAATTTTTTTAGTTGATAAGTATTTATTATGACAGCCTGCCTGTCCTTTCGATCACACATACAGTCACAATAAAATTGGGATTGTTATCTTACATCATACCATTATAATTAATCACAATTATTATAAATACCTACTTCAGAACCTTCCCATATACAAGTTCTGGTGACAATGACAACTATATCTACACGGTATTTTGTTGAATATTCCAGAAGAGACATGGTCTTTATGTTACAATTTGGAATTATTAGAACAACAGTTTGTAACTTGTAATATTTTCGCCAACTTTGAGCCAGAATCATTGGCCATCCAGGCTCCTACTAAAAATTGAAACACCAAATAAATCTCTCGTTGTGTCCCAAAGAACAACGAACTACCTACGTGATCAGACAACCTACTCAAAAGAAAATTGAAGGACTAGGATTGCAGATGGTATGTAGAGCATCAGTTGCAAATTTAATCTCGGCGACACACCAATGCAAGTTTGCAACAAGTGTTCGAACTGCGCTATAAGTGTCCTCCGTGTGACGACGGCTACAATCAATGCGGAAACGTTCGCCAGTCTGCCCCGAATGGGAGCACGGGATGCGACGCGATGGTCGTCGCCGGCGCAACCCCGCGCCACCCGCGCCACACCCCACCCCCCCCGCCGGCCTGGATCAGCGTCACCGACACATTTGTCTCCACGCACCACAATAAACACTATACTTACTTATTGTAATTACTCCTTTCTGGAACACTTATACATAGATAGCAATTAAACGCTGTAATACATTTTAATGAAGGATGGACGCCAGGTACTTACGCTCGCTCGGTACATGAACGTTATATAGCTCTATAGCGGGATCTAAATCTGTCCATAAATGTATTGACGTCTCATTTCATAGAAAAGAATATGTCGACAGGTGAGATTTATCGATCGTCGAACCCGTATAGGGTTGGCTATATAACGAAAATTGTAAGAGAGACTGGTTCAACGAAACATCGAGCAGAGATGGTTGACATAGAGGAAATGATATTAATATTATTAGATTATTACTTGGGACTAAGACAAGATACGAAATGTGGTTGTAGTCTCCTGTAATAGGAAAACATCTCTGCTTACGCCTTTGGGGATTATAGGCGTGAGTATATGTATGTATATAAATATATAATAATATAAAAGCTGCTCGTTACGATTAAAATAAAATTATCACCACCCTGAATATTAATTTACTTGCAGATAAATGTGAAAATAATTATGATACTGGATGGTAAGAGCCTTGGTTCAGTAAATCTCTACCGTATAAAATACTGCAATGAAAATCATTGCCGAAATAATTCGGCCTGACTCCAAACTATCATGATCATTATTGTAGAATTAACGGCGACACGCCTTTTTTCTTGCACTTCTGTCAAAACGAGGTTATGTGACACGACGGCTGTAATAAAACTTAATCGTAAAACAAGTTGAAATGGCGATTCAGAAACTGCTCTTATATTTTAGGTATAAACTCTTGAATTGGCAAAACTATCTATGAAAAACAGTAACAACTTCTGTTATACTAAAACACGTAAAAGAGGAAATTGATAATGGTCTCTACTTCCTTAAATATATAATTTTTACCTGCTTTGCATCTGGACATGCTATCTACTGTACGTTTTTATATTGACCTTCTACCTATTTTATTATTATATTTACTGTTTACGAAAATACAATTAACGTAAAGTAGATTTATCTCAGTGAAAATCATAATGTAGAGCACACACAGAATTAAAAAAAAAACATACACTAGAGTGTTACTACAGCCTCCGTGAATATGTTTCGCTTCCATATCATCGTGAAAACCTGCTACAAAAGCTGTAACAGTCAACTGATTCAGTATATAATAACTAAAAAATATAATAAAATATAACTGGAAAAAAAACAGTTTTACTTTTAATTTCAGCACGATATCTCGTACCTATACAAGAAAATAAAAAGCTTTTAATACGTTACATTCATTCATCTAAATCATTTTGATGGACGTCAACCAATACGAAGCAATAAATGAATATATACCTATAAGGAGCAGAGCCCGAAGCTCTATATTTAGCATCCCTGAAACGTCTAATAACGTCATAAAAATAACAATACGTATTGACAGAGATTCTCAATTTCTATAATATCGTATTTGTTGAATGACGTACATTTGTTATAGTAATAGTAGACGCTAATTCAACTGGAGGCGCGAGTTTGGCCGTAGAAAGCTTACACACAGTGAGGCAGGAACGATGTAGCGGACGGGCGCGGGCGGCGCGGGCGTATGAAAGCTCCGTCCCGTACTAGCGATGCCGTTAGCGCAGGCTCGGGCGGGCGGCCGCGGCGAGGCGGCGGCGGGCGGGCCGTGGGAGGTACCGTTAATGACGTCGCATCCGTGACGTCGCCGTGGTGACGTCAGGCGGCGCGATATAGCCACCAGCCTCGGCGGCGGCGGCCTCAGTAACGCACCGCCCGTTCGCCAGCGCGTACCTCCGCGCGCCCTCTCGCGATCTGCCCCGACGCAACCGACTGACTGAGTGAGTGAGTGCGCGTGCAGTGAGTGGAATGTGCTTGGCCGCATGAGGATCCTGCTAAGCGAGCTGGGACTGTCCGGCGCGTGCCTCGGTCTGACGCTGGAGCCGCGCGCCTCCTCCCTGGACCCCGCGAAGCCTGCGCCAGGTCAGCGCCCGCACGACGATCCGCCATCCACTTCTGTGTTTATTTTCGCTTTCGTTGTGTAGAACCTCTGGGTGTAGTAGACTGGGTGTTATAGACTGTGTGGGACTGTCGTGATGATGGCCATCGGCTAGAATGCGAGGTGCGTTGCTGACGCCCTCCAGCCAACATTGCGGCCTTAGACAATTTTCACACACACGTACGTACCTCCCTTTTTGTTTTATTTTATTTTATTATTTATAATTTACTTTAAGAACATTATATTTTATTTGTTCCTGTTTGTTAACCCAGTGCTTTATTTACCTCTACCAAAACTCGCCGATAGTTTGCTGAACAACTGTCAAAACTTTTATTGTGACAGAGCCTTAAAATTATTTCGTATACTGAAACTTACAAAGTGGTATATTTATATTTATTGTGATATAAAATAGATACCTAGTATTTGAAAGCTTTGGTTCATGACCTGCCGGTCTCGTTGCGCGGTGAAAATTTCAAATAATAAACTTTATGGAAAAGCTTCTTCAGTAATTTGTATCATTGGAAATATTATTTTATTACACTTTGGCATTAAAAACTTCAAAAAAAGTGCAGTTAAATATATTATGTTAAGAACCATTTATAAAAAGTTATGAGGAAGATACACAAGATAAATGATTTTTTACAATGAATAGGTACTCTTAGTAAAATAGATACACCGAATACTGATCAGTATTAATAATGTTCCATTACCTACATATTAGTTTTAAAAAAATATTTAAAAAAAAATATGATAAAAGAAAAATAAAAGGAAGGACTTGAGGACAATTATAATGAAAACTTATCTCATTTTCAACGGCAATAAAACATAGGTTCGTCCATCAAATTATAAGATTACCGGTTCTATTAGCGCGCTAACTGAATAATTATATCCGTTTTAGATCCTGTATTGAACTTGTCAATATTTTTATAACTGACAGTACCTAAATAATTAGAATTTAGGTGAAACAACTACCTAATGGTGAAATATATTTCCACACCGGTAGGACCGGTTTAAGATGACACGCCGGTTTGCTAACATAAATTAATCTTTACTTATCGGTTAAATGTGTAAAAGTGATTATCTTAATCTAAAACTATATAAAGAACATTGTTGCTTTACCTTCGGCACTCGAAAAGTGTTATTAACTCAATTCGCTAAACTATAATCGGATTTGTTTGACTTGAGGCGCATTAGGTAACTTGGAGTATAATGTGAGATGTTTATGTCGCGATCGGCTCCGTCCGATGGCCTCAGCCGATGCCTGCTGCCACTTGCCCAATCGGTTGTCGCAACCGGCAGACGTTGCACCTGTCGAGATGCGAGCCTGTGCAAATTGCCGACGCACAACTGATACCTATTATTTTACCATACGTATCCCACATATCAACTCAGTAAACACCTTGAATTCTTGACGCAGTGTCCATAGTTCCTATTTTCATACATTACATATTATATGAACAATCCTAACATAAAGGCTGAGGTGCCAAATTCTGTGAATTATCTAAATTGATGCTAAGATAGAATAACAAACTTTCACTTTTTGTTTTCATAAGCGTGTGCTTATATTGGACAAAAGTGGTTCCATAAATAATAACGTTTTCGGATAAAGTGGGGCATTACATTTTGTGGACAAAATGCAAATTGGTATTCGAATAAAGTTTGAAAAGCTTATAGAACTGTCAATCTGTCGATTAATTGAATAAAATAATGACGTAAGGATGTTAGGTTGACACTCAACAGTGTATTGATAAGTTCGCTATCAGTCGCCAGCTGAAGTGACGTCACGACATAATCCCGACCCGGAGCGCGTCACTCTCACTGTCACCCCGAACCCCCGAGCCCCGGGCCCGAGCTCCCGAGCCCCCGGGCGACCGACCCCTCACCTCAAATAAAAAGATACTGCGATTTTCTCTCTGCCATCCGCACAGCGGGAGAGTTCTTCCGTTTTGAATGCTTCTAAGTAATAGGTGATTTTATCGCCATTATGACTTAATTAGACTGCATGCTAAAAACAGTACGCAGTATTCACATACCTATATTTATTTTAAGTATCATATTCACGTCACAAACTAAGTAACCTCTAACAACCTGACGCGAGGAGGTATCGGTATAACGTTAACCTCATTCTCCTAAGGCGCTATTTTTCAGACGCTTAATGCTTTCAGTTTAATAGCGTGGTTGCGTCACGAGTCTAAAAATATTAGGGTGGTGTTGAAACCGGCAGTGTGGGGTGGTCGGCAGAGCGTCAGGTGGCGCGCGGTGGGCCTCGGCCTCGGCCTCCGCATCGAGCGAGGCCCGTGACGTCATGGGCGCGTGACGTCACGCATCGACCGCGCGCTCCGTTTCAAGGACGCCCTTGCTTGCCGCCCGACCGGCTACCGACTTCCTCCTAACTTAGAATCACTTTACGCGAACACAACAAATATGAAAACATGAGTAGTCGGTAAAACAAAAAGCATCCGAAAATATTGATTCTCTCTGTAAATATACTTAACATGATGTCATTGTGTAGAAGATCTCATATGCGCATTTTAATAAACAGTCTAACCGTTAAAACACGAAATCAAAACCAAAACAATGAAAGTGAAAGAACAAGAACTCAGATTAATTAACCATTTTACAACAAGTAAGGCTTACATTAGCGCTAAGACGTTTTACCACGTAGCCCATGACCGGGGGTGTGACCATTTCAGGGGCATCGCACCACTTACATAAAAAAAATATACATTTCCCTTCTGAAAGCTCTCGTGTTCTGCGGTTCTATAACTAAGTCTAGTTAGAAGAAGCTTGCAGTCGCTACTGTCGAAACTTTAATAAATAAATTACAATATTTCATTACTTGTCAGACGGTGTTAATTAAATTACTTGAGTCAAATTTAAATTCCGCATATAACTTCAAGGTAGTTTTCTACTTCGTTGTGTGTAAAGCATACTTATAAAGCAAAACAATTTTATTAAGTTAAGCTTTGTAACTTAATAATATTGTTTGTTAATTTAGCGCAGTACAGTTAATAGTGTAAAATTTCAACACATTTATATTAGTATCATTATAAAATAAATTGATTTATAACTAACAAATATTTGGACGTTTTGGAATCAGTTAATTACATGGTTACTGACCAAGGCTAAAAACGAACGTAACTATTTTCATAACGTCATTTTCTTAACTATAATAATTTATACTTACAAACTTAATTTATTTACGAGTAACAATTATTTTGTCAGTATTTTCAGTTTGAAGTCTGTCGTCGTAGTAGAAATGGCCATTACCAAAAAAATACAGCCATTGTTTATTATATACAATAAAATGATTGTAAATGAACCTATATATATATATAAGTGCCACATTTTTTAAACACAGCAATTCAAAATGAAAACTTACTACAATAAAATACATGAAATGAAAATATATTTATTGGCACACAGTACAATAATCAATATACAATAATCAACCTATACATGAAAATGATAAAAAATAAGTGCCAAAAGGGCCATCGGCTCACCATAATGTCAGGTGAAAGCTCACAAAAATAAAAATAAACAGGTACTGAGGTCATTATGAATAGATGAGAAGCACCTCTCTTCACTAATTTACCATAGATATCTTATTACCTTATAGTTGTTATACCCCGTAGCTACACATTAATGAATCCACATGTATAATAATATGTATCAGTATCAGTGTATATTAAATTATCAAAAGTATCTGATAAAAATGAGGAAACTGAAGTTGTCTAGACGATATAAAGATAAAAAGATATTTTTCTCGTCTACCTCGAAATAATCATTATAATTTATACAGGGGAATTAAATTAAGCAGGCATTAAAATATCCTTTAAAAGGCGATTATAAAAAAAAACATGCAAAAACTATTATAGATTTTCCTCAACTAATCAAAAAGTATTAGAAATATTATCAACTAGTAGAGGCTCGTGACTTTGTCCCCGTGTTCGTCTTGTCCCCGTTTTTCCACCATCCAAATAAAATCCCCAATAATCCTTCCTCAATGGTATGTATACATTACGTCAATTCGTACCATAAGAAAATTGTGGACTCATCACATCAGCGCGTACACGATCACTCCTAAATATGGGAATCCTAATCGACCGGTATTTACCAAAAACGATCGAAAGGGAACATTGTCGGGATCACCTCCCTTGTCAAGCGAATAGTGATCACAGTTCTAAGTACTCAAACGGATGATGCCGCTCATCCTCTCGACATCAGCTCCTAGTCACTTTTTATGACACCCACAAAAATAAATTACGGCATATACTCTTTACCGAAAATAATACGGCGAAATATTTTCGTAGCAAAAATTAGAATTCATTCCATATAACATACATTGACAGCCCCCTCTCATTATTGTTTTATATCAAACTAGCTGTGTCCTCACGGCTTCACCCGCGTAAGAAGTTTTATTCCAGTAATAAATATAGCCTATGTTACTCAGTGATAAAGTAGCTTTCTAAGGGCAAAAGAATTTTTGAAATCGGTCCAGTAGTTTTTAAGTTTATTCGTTACATACAAAAATACAAATCTTTCCTCTTTAAAATATTAGTATAAATATAGATATCCACATAAGTTGTATTAAAATCGAAATGATTTATTCTAAAATATTGTTCGCTTTGTATTTAATATAAGAAATGCTCAACAAAAAGCTCTATCTTCGTAGTAACGATACATTTACGCGCAATACATTTTTAAGCTTAATAATTACCGTTTTATCTAATTTATGTCCTTCTATAGTATAACACTTAAGTAATTTGCGAAATTCAATACTTTAACGGCATTCGATAAACAAAATTAGACGCGGAATACGGTCGGTATATTCAATAATGTTTTACCTGCAGACGTGGAGAGGTGGCTACGTAGGGTGGTGGTGACGTAGATGTCCATGACGTCACTGGTAAGCCTCCCCCGCCCACGCTGCCGCAACAGCTGATAAATTTACCCAAACCACATTTATTTAATAGAACATACGTGTATGACGTCCGCGCCCTTACGATTAGTTGCCACCAAATCAGACGTTGTTACGTAGAAAACGTTCAACTTATGTATTTTGTAGTATCTAGTTTCACATCCATGTTCATTCTGTGTGGTTTTTTGATAGTATAAGTAGAATACTTTCTTTACAAAACTTATTTTAAACTATTTCTGTACAAGTTATTGGTCGCTTAGTTCATAAAACTTGTACAAGTCGACTTGCTGCGGGTGTGTCCACATTTTGACAGTAGGCTGTACAATTCAACTTGTGCAATAAATCTTGCTAGTGGATTAAGCGCCTAAGAAAATAAACATGATATATACTACGCGAAACACTCAGTTAATCTACCTGTGCAGCTTTTAGTACCTAATCTAGCACCTGTAATTAATCAATCTAACACGTGCATTGAAATGTGGTTCTCTAATACAGTGTTCCGCAAAGTGTGTGCCGCGGCACACTGGTGTACCGTGGTCATTAATTGGTGTGCCACAGGAAAAAACAATTTCTTATAAAATTATAAAGGCGGACGGAAATAGTGTATTCTTTGCTATCTTTATATGATTAAAATATGTTTTTTTTTATTTATGGTGTACCTCTGAAATTCCCCGATTTCGTAGGTGTACCTTGAACACAAAAAGTTTGCGGACCACTGCTCTAATAGTATTTGTTAGCTGTGATAATATAGTCTAAGTTAGGAATAAGTACGAAGGTTGCTTGACTACAACATGCCTAGCGGCCCCGTAGTAGACAGGTATTTCCCGCGCGCAAAATATTAGGCGGGAAAATATAAGCGCAAATTTCAGAAGAAACTACTTTAAAAGTATATTTCATTCATATCTAAAGGAAGAACAAGTTCGTATCTACAAAAACGAACCTTGTTAAAAGGGTAAAAAGAAGCATAATTCCTATTTATAATCACAGCCCTATATTCCATTGCCTAAATAAAACAAAAGTGTTACATCCTTCACGTGCTCAAAATGCTATAATTTATAAGTAGAGGACCAAACATTTTTGCACAAAAGCTAATCACATTGCATGACGTTTACGCGCGACTATTACGCAAACTGGTACGCGCAAAAACGTCATGAAATGAGAAAGCTCATAAAAGCTGTTGTCGATAACGTACGTGTACGTATGAGTCTACAAGTTCAATCTACTTCAAACTGAATCGATGACGAATGACGTAGCCAGACACACTAAAACAAACTTATAATCAATATCAACACTCACGGTACTCTACCGCCATCTGTCGGTTACTTCGTGATACGATTAGGCGGCATGGAACCTCCTTTTCCAGTGAGGCTCCACCGGTCGTGTGTAGCTTCCTCGAGATTGTGAGTCACGTATAGTCTAATAGAGGGCATAGAGCTTTCGATCAAATTGTCTCAAAGGTGTTTTAATTGGACTTCAGAGAGCTTTTTTTTTCTTTACAGTTTCCACAGATAGATTTTCACTTCCGATAGAATTAAAGGCGCAAAAAGAATATTTGCATTGCATAAGTGTTGTTAATATTCAATACATTAGAAAAATAACAGCAAATAATCCGAAATCTGTTTCTTACCTCTAATAATAATTCATTATGTTCGTCATTGTGCCCAATTAGTAGCATTTTTTCGTATCTTAGGGCCTACGGCGTAGGCGGTGTGCTATGTTTTCTTGGTCCCTGATAAAAAAAAGTTTTATATGCCACTGATCAATTTATTTTTGGCTTCTACAACAATGATCATAGAAATACTGCAGGTTTTTTTATAAATTAGATATCATTTAAAATACTTACGTTCTTTCTATCTTACCTATTACAAAAGGCAGTTGTGTAATAAAAACTTTTAATAATATTGTGTTTGCATACTTGTTTTTTTTTTACTCTAGTGGCGTCTGGTCTATTAATCAACCTAGATGTATAAATATGTATTTTGGTATCTACATAAAATGTAGACACATTAAATTGTCTATAAATTCTAAACGGTACAGATATTGGCGATTAAAAATAATATTAATCTTTTTTTTACCATAGTATATTTTTACCTATTAATAGACAGGCATGTTTGTGTGCAGTATACTTATAGTTTCGTATAACACTAAATAATAAAAATGTTTAATTCTTTTTATAATAAATAATATTAATATGTTGATAACTCCTCTATGAAACCGCTGTCCAATGAATAGTACTCTATCTACCTATTCTACACCCTTAAGTCTATAGGAGAGGCCTATGTTCTGCAGGGGTTTTCATGCGTCTGATATGGTGACAAATTGATGATGAGACTTCTGCCATCTAACCCAGCAGTAATGCTTGAGCTACACACATGCAAACTATGGCGATAAAAGATATTTACAGTCACGTGTAATAATGTATACAATAACGAACTTAAACAGCTAATTTCTTTAAGAGAAAAGCATGTGTAGTCTGCGCGCAAGTGCTAGTCATCGCCTGAGGTATGAGAGCGGTAGAAGGGGGGTGTGAAACAATAGACGCGCTCTGTTAGTTTGTTTTGTCTTGACTACTGTGCGCACCCCCCTGCCGCAACCATACCTGAGGAGGTGACTAGCACTTGCGCGCACACTATAATAAGAAACATTCTCAAACAATAAGAAACTATGTATGTAATATTTCATAGTTCTATTAGCTATTTTAAAAGGAACTTCTGAATTTCGTTATGTGTATACATATTATTACACGTGACTGCACATGCTTACATGATTTTTGACGAAAGTGTTACCTACACTACTATCGATAGTCAGAATTTATGTCAGCTGATATATATAGGTACACCTCTTATTTGGCTTTTACGACCCCCAAGGGAAAACATAGAGGGAATATTAGGTATATAAACTGGGCTACACAACGTATTGTTTCCTAATAGCCAAAATATAATAATAACTACGAAGTCATTAGCATCCTAACATCTAATAAATATCTTTATTTGTATATCTTTTATCTACCTATAAGAAAACGAGTTCGCGCTGTTTCTCTTTGCTGTACATTTCTGATATCGTATTGTGATACCTCTTTTTTTAACAATATACAGATATATTTTTACTGTAGGTATACTATATACATTTTGTTGCTTTTATTGTAAAAATAACATTTAGATAAATGCGCTCTACCGCTCTACTTATGAAGTATTTGGCAAAGCTAGCCATGGTAGTGACCAATAATGTGAAACTGTAGCAAAAGCAACTACGAATATAACCATAACTACGTCCATAAACTAAGTCAAGGCCTTATGCATTTTGCTAAGACGAGAATAGCTTAAGCCGTGGGGAAAAGGTTAGCTAGTCAGCAAGGTTGGTTGCCGTTCTGACTGCCCAGGATGCGCTGGGTGTACTTAAGTATAGTCACTCGTGGAGGTGCTTTTAATGCACCCCAATTGTACGTGTGGTTATAACTAAACGAAATCTTACGAAACATGAGAGTCATCACTTTGTAGGCTTAGCACGAACGTTTGACGTGTAGTATCGTAAACGTATCGCTAATGTAAGCGAATTTAGTATCGAAAATACAACTCGCACCCTTAGTAATGTAAGGGCACAACTCGAAAATATCAACTTTTGGGAAAACGTGTTAAAAGATTCAGGGAACCCGACGTTTTCACAGTATTTTTTACAGTATAATTACAGTATTTGCTTTAATATTGTTTTTTTATCTTTTTCTGTAAAAGCCAAGTGGTAGAACAGTTGATATTGGGACTATCTAACACAGAAACTCAAAAACTCAATATTTCAAGTTGTGTCCTTACTAAGGGTGCGAACTGTCCTATAACATTTTGCTTTTCTTTGCGACAGGCATTATTTGTACCATACATAAATATGAACAGTATTCAATTTAATTAAATAGTATGTGCGAAACAAGTATTTTCGATTCAATATTCACTTACATTAACGTCACGTTTACGTTAGTAACTCGACAGCATACGTGCTAAGCCTACTGGTCTCGTTTACGTTAGTAACTCTACAGCATACGTGCTAAGCCTACCGGTCTCGTTTACGTTAGTAACTCGACAGCATACGTGTTAAGCCTACTGGTCTCGTTTACGTTAGTAACTCGACAGCATACGTGCTAAGCCTACTGGTCTCGTTTACGTTACTAACTCTACAGCATACGTGCTAAGCCTACTGGTCTCGTTTACGTTAGTAACTCTACAGCATACGTGCTAAGCCTACCGGTCTCGTTTACGTTAGTAACTCGACAGCATACGTGCTAAGCCTACTGGTCTCGTTTACGTTAGTAACTCTACAGCATACGTGCTAAGCCTACCGGTCTCGTTTACGTCAGTAACTCTACAGCATACGTGCTAAGCCTACCGGTCTCGTTTACGTTAGTAACTCGACAGCATACGTGCTAAGCCTACTGGTCTCGTTTACGTTAGTAACTCTACAGCATACGTGCTAAGCCTACTGGTCTCGTTTACGTTAGTAACTCTACAGCATACGTGCTAAGCCTGCCGGTCTCGTTTCCGTTAGTAACTCGACAGCATACGTGCTAAGCCTACTGGTCTCGTTTACGTTAGTAACTCTACAGCATACGTGCTAAGCCTACTGGTCTCGTTTACGTTAGTAACTCTACAGCATACGTGCTAAGCCTGCCGGTCTCGTTTCCGTTAGTAACTCGACAGCATACGTGCTAAGCCTACTGGTCTCGTTTACGTTAGTAACTCTACAGCATACGTGCTAAGCCTACTGGTCTCGTTTTCTAACATCTATCACTGTTTCTCAGTAGTTCTTATAAAGCAGCAAGCATATGTTAGTTACAACCACACGTAGCTGTCAGTCTATTGCTACTTTATAAGTCAGAGAAAACTCTTATTTTATTCTTTGGCTGGAGACCCTTCAAGTCTCGCCAATAACTGCCCGGTTACGTAGAAACGGTCCGCAAGGACCATCTAAAAGCAGTCAAAAAGAAGAAAATATGTTTCTAGTAATAACAGATGACACTAGATTTTTAACTTGGATTTGTTTTTATTATTGCTAAAATCAATTCTATTTCTATTATTATTGATAAAGTTATAACACAAAACTGTACGTTTCGGATATACCTACTAAAATAAAATGTAGTTGACAATGCAATATAACAATATTTTTTTCTGAAAGTATAAGTAAATTCAATTAAATAATTCGAGCGTCATCTTTTGTTGCTAACATTTATACGGACAGTATCTTCAGATTTGTGGTTTGAAAATGCTTAACTTACAATGAATGATACATGCTGACACCCAGTACTTTATCTAAATCCATTTTATAAGCGCTCGATGTTGATAGGGATGATGAGATCCTTGATTAATAACAATGTATCGGATACATGTACGTCAATGCTACGACAACGACACAAATTTTTATTATTTTTATTTTATTATCTAGTTTATTTAGTATTATATTTTAATATCCCTCATAGTTCCTTTATTATTTTACTATCATAACGAAACAATGGTATGTGGAGCAATGTTGATTGCTCCTATTTAAAATATTATCTTTAAAAGCCTAAGAAGCTCCACTCATTCATGATTTTTATAATAAGTAGGCAAAGCAATTATTTGCAAAGCTAATATTCGAATAATATTCTAAAGTTAATATTTATATAATTCGTGTAATTGTGTTAGATCACTTTTCATTTAAAAATGGTTGTACGAAGAATAAATCTTTTATCTATACTAATATTATAAAGAGGAAAGATTTGTATTTTTGGATTTTTGTATGTAACGAATAAACTTAAAAACTACCGAACCGATTTCAAAAAACCTTTGGCCGTTAGAAAGCTACATTATCACTGAGTAACATACGCTACGGGCGGAGCCGTGAGGACACAGCTAGTACGTTAATAAAATGAATAAAATAATATCGTTACTCGTCATTATGAGCATAAATAGTAGTTATAATTAAAAAAAACACTTATTTACAACAGAAGTCAGTGACTCAGGAAAATCTTGTTTTAATAGAAATCTATTGTTATTTTTTTAAATGGAAACTTAGTCGCCGCATATTTCACGAATGATTTTGAATGGTCAATAAAAACTCGTATAACTTTTCCCTTTATCCGGAATGCGCAGATTATTAGTAGAAGTAAGATAAAAGTACATTTTCACTTTTACGTTTAAGATATAAGTATAATATAAACTTAATTGATGGTAAAAAACATTACGTATATTTTCTACTTGCATGTGAAAGTTACTACAAGCACATAATATTTGAGCTACGCTCATGCTACGCGCCGATCTCTACACAAGTATGATGAAAATAGGTAGAACTAAAACAAATAAAGCTTAGATATTATTGATTTGTAAGTACTTAGTTACTAATTGTTAAAATCGTACTGTCTCTTGTCGATCAGTCAAGACGAAGAATTCTAGAAACGTTTCGTTAAAACGACTATACTTCAAATGATGATGAGTACGTGAAGCTTACTAGCAAGCATGGCATGTAACATAAGTCTTAATACTCTTTAATACTAATTTAAAGGCCTGAAATCTGACCTCCACAGTACATAAGGAGTACAAAAAAGATCCAGAAATCTAAATGACTGTACTAGTTATCATGTATTGCTAGTTATTGCCCCACATGTACCCCTCTAACTTTCAACTTCAATACTCGATAGAAAATTACATCTTGTGCAGGATATTAGGAAGCTAATGACTGTACCTACGTTTCAATATTATCACCAACTTAATTGATGTTTTTGATTCATAAGAGTAGCTAACAAAATAGCTTTCTCAAACACACTCTAGTATTTCCGAATAAGTATGATATAATCGAGAATTTTATTTAAAAAAAATATCTAGAAAAATATAATTTCAAAACAAACTTACGGTAACAAAAGCTTGTTTTGTTTATAGCTTAATAAGACTGGAATTAATGGTTCTTAACATAATAGAAACTGCAAATGCCACTGATTTCATAACCTCCCAAGGGACCCATCGCCTTTTCGCCCCAAAAATTTTCAAGTGACTGTGCTATACGGATGTAAGCTCTAATCCATTGTCTTAAAGAGGGAAATAAAATTTATACTGTTGCTTGTTTGCGACGTTGTTTTAATAGACTTAGATGAGGTGTATACATAGGATTCAATTTTCGGGGCGTGGCGAATCAAGCACCATGACACAATGTATTCAAAACGCCAATATTTGGTTGGCAAAACTGCAGTATAAAATAGGAGACCTTTCCTTGGCGTCGTCATTGTTAGTCGTACAAGGGTAGCGATCACCACTGATCAGGGTTCGAATACGCAGAGAGAGTAGGTAGATATCGATTAAGTTGTAACGAGTGCTTGTGGTGAAGGAAGAATCAAAGTATGTTCGCCGAGGGTAAATATAAATGATGCATGGCTCGCATAGCGTGATAGTTCAAAGGATGGTGCCGTCAATATCTTGTCTACCGGGTACCCGACGCATTCACAATCGGCCCTTCGTCATGGTTAACCGTTTCGCTTTGAAGTAACGGATATTTTTCGGTTTTACGGATTACGGTTTCGCAAAAACTATTGACGTTTGAAATTATAATTAAAGAATACAATTGTCGTGTATGTTGGCGCATACTAAAGTGATTATGTCTGATTGTTGCAGGGCCGAGCGCCATAGAGTCGCGCTCGCCAAGCGCCTTCACACCCAACTCCTCCAGCATGCTACTGCTGCAGACACACGTAAGTTTTCCTTTTATTCTTTTTATCACATTTGATTCTTGACTGTCTTTCCCTCAATTAGCTACAGTGGAAATTGTGTTATGAGAAATTAATAAAATATCCAAACTACTTAATAACAAAAAACAAGAAAATATCGCATTTTTTTGATAAATCCTGTCCAAAAATAAATAATTAATTAGAACACTTGCATTAATTGTCAAACAGGCGGTCACGCAAAGCTCCTATAGATACAAGTAGACAATTGGATAAGCACGCCATTGGTTCGTCACGTCCGCCCCTGCCGGCCTACCACTTTTGCGACGCCTCCATTATTGATTATTATTTCTATTACAGAGCAACTACGGTTCGTCCTTCACTGATCTATTGTCGCCGCAATACCAAGAAGACTCGACGGAAATCTTAGAAGAAAATCTTGACCCGTTCCCGGACGTCGAATTTCACGCCCCGGTCCCACCCGAAGTTAAATCTCAACGCACTACCCCTATCAGTGAGGCTTCATCGCCAACCTTAGGCCCTGCGTTGCCGAGTTTTGAAGAAACTTATTCAGTCCGTTATCCTAAACAAGAAATGGCGGAATTTGGCATAAAAATGGACGAGGACTGCTATAATGTTAGCGCATATCAAGGACACACGTCCACGCAACTACTGTATCAATATCATCAACCTTCAATTCCTTATGTGCCGTCAACATATTATGCACCGGCTCAACCTTGCAGCCCGACGTTTGATACCGGCGGTGTCACGCCAAACCAAGACTCTTACTCTTTACCTCCCTTCCCAAGTTCAGTAGATCTCCATATATCTACGGATCAAAATAACAGGCAACGACGAGCTTCGTTACCTGTACAGCGATCAGAATCTACCAGTTCTAACGACAGCCCTAAGGTTCCTGGCGGCAGAGTGCATTGTATGCAAGCTTCTGCACCTAGTTCGGCCTCCAGCTCACCCGGCGTCGTCCCGTCGGAAGGCGCTGGACCCCGAGTTGCGCCCTCCTCGCCGAGCCAACTGTGCGCTGTATGTGGAGACACCGCGGCCTGCCAACATTATGGGGTTAGGACTTGCGAAGGATGCAAAGGATTTTTCAAAAGAACTGTGCAAAAGGGTTCTAAATACGTATGTTTAGCGGAAAAATCATGCCCAGTAGACAAAAGAAGACGAAATAGATGCCAATTTTGTCGATTCCAGAAATGTCTTAATGTCGGCATGGTCAAGGAGGTTGTAAGAACTGATTCCTTAAAAGGTAGACGTGGTAGACTGCCCTCCAAACCGAAATGTCCACAGGAATCACCTCCAAGCCCTCCTATATCACTAATCACAGCGCTTGTGAGAGCTCATGTCGACACTTCACCGGACTTTGCCAATCTTGATTACTCCCAATATCGAGAACCGAATCCTATGGAGCCACCGATGTCTGACTTAGAAGTGATCCAACAATTTTATACTCTTTTGACTTCATCAATCGACATGATTAAGGTATTCGCCGATAAAGTGCCCGGCTATGGCGACTTGTGTCCTGAAGACCGTGAACAGTTGTTCGCATCAGCTCGTCTCGAGCTTTTTGTGTTGCGACTCGCATACCGCACGCGTCCAGAAGATACCAAGTTAACCTTCTGCAGTGGCGTCGTACTCGACAAGCGACAATGCCAGCGTTCGTTTGGAGACTGGCTTCATGCTGTGCTGGACTTCAGCAACACGCTACATTCAATGGATATCGACATTTCTACATTTGCGTGTCTTTGCGCATTAACTTTGATAACAGGTGTGTATAAATTATAATAGTAACATATAGAGACCTTTACTTTAAAAGTACCTATGTACAAATAACTAAATTATTAAAAAATTTAAGAACTTTGATTCAGTAAAGCTTTTCTCTTTCTACCTATTTTTTTGACACTTCACTAATAAGATTTTTCTCTTGTCAACAGATCGACACGGTCTCAAAGAGCCTCACCGAGTGGAGCAATTACAAATGAAGATAATAGGATGTTTGCGCGCGCACATGCCGGGTGGTGGCGGAGCGGGTGGTGGCGGTGGCGCACCACACTTCAGCCGCGTGCTGGGCGCGCTGCCCGAACTGCGCTCTCTGTCCGTGCAGGGCCTGCAGCGCATCTTCTATCTCAAGCTCGAAGACCTGGTGCCAGCGCCGCCACTTATTGAGAACATGTTCCGCTCCAGCCTGCCCTTCTGAACACTCTGCGCCCCACCCCCGAGGACCACTCCCGCCTTCGTAACTTGTTCTCCTTCTGTTTTAGAGCCGACTCCGTTATTTTTTTAAGTGTTTAGATTATAAAAAATATTTTTCTAGAGATTAGATGGACGTTAGTTAGGACGCGATCTCCCACGGAATCGGTTCGTGCTACTCGTATGAATTAAATATTAAGTACCTACTTAATGGAGACAATCTTACCATGTAAGTCCTAAGTTAAGATTAATTTATTGAAAACGTTTAGGAATTTGTCTTTTGGGTGTGATTTCGTTTAATCTTACAATGTTGTGTATTTAGTAGTCTGCATTTGAGTTACCGCTCGTGATCGATGGCATCTTGTCGTACAAATATTCCTATGTTATTTACTTACGTATTACTTAGATAGGGAAAATCTAGTCACAAGACTTAGAAATGTTATAAAAATTTGCTCGTAAATATCGGGCTTTTTATTATAATTAATATAAGTATAGTTACTTTAAGAATAAGGCATTTAATGTCCTTTTGTACGAATGTGAGAGACAAGCAGCGCGGAAGTGGTAGGTCGGGCGAATCGCCTGGCAGACCGCGCCCGCTTGCTGTGAATGACGATGATCCGATGTAATAAGCGTCACAACGACACGATTGTTGGAAGTTACCTTTTAGTTTTAATTTATTTTGTAATATTTTTAGACGCTAGGACACTAATGTAATTTGTTATGATAATTATACCTAAGGCCTGAGAAAAAGTTCAGCATATTCGACGTCCCCAATGTAAATCCTTAAAATACAAACGTGTCTTAAAGAGTACCTTCATAGGTAGATAGCGTAGATTTTTCTTATGTGAACCTTTTATATGCTTACTATAATACATATTATATATGTATTGAGTAAATATTTAAACATATCACGATATTGTTTTAAATAAATGTGATTGCACTTTGTATTGATTGATATCCTTTGCATCTCATAAGCTAGGCGATTATAAACAAATTTACATTAAATTAAATTGCTATTAAAGTCACTGTGTATTTTTGCTCGTAAGTATATATTATTGGAAATACTACTGATAAAATCAGGTTAGATGTCTATATTTTTATCTACTGCATTTTGTGCAAATCGTGAATGGACTATTTAACATTTTTCACTGGACCAAATAGGTGATAATAACTAAAGTCCTATAGAGCGGTATATCTGAATGAATGTAGCTGTGCTAAGATCCTATAAAATCATATCTATCGTTCGTCTTATGGTGGGTATTTTTATGTATCTGCCAGCGTGGAATCTCCCTGTTACAATGTAGCTGAAAGTTGCCTTGCATCTTCTAAAAGACTAGATAACGCCTACAGCAGCATTGTAGGTATAAAATTTATATGGATAATATGCATGTACCTAGTGCATCGATAGGTGCTCTGTCCAACCTTAAAATAAAAGAACTAGGTACGTTTATAGCTTAGGTAGGTACATAGGTAGGTCAAAGAATTTAAGATTCATATCTGACATAGTTATGGAGTAGATGGGTGAATAAATGTTTCATATTTAAGTAACATTATTTGTTAAATAATATGAGAGTGATTGTTGGAGTTGATGTCCTTTTAAAATGGAGTTCGTGATACTTAAACGTTGTCTATTACATCGTAGTGTTTAAGAAATTCAAAACACATTAAAATTCATAATTTTTTACAAAGAATTGATAGTAACCTTAATTATTATAAATGCTGGACTTTTTACTCGAATGCCAGAACTCCCTTGTAATAATATTAATTTTATAGATTTATAATCGTAGTCAAGGAAACTATGTGTCGTTAATTTTTAAATTGTGACGAATTTCTTACGTAATGATTGAACCTAAATATTGTACCTATTTAATACATCGGTTGTGCTTGAAATATTGTTATCTACCCTTTATCCAAGCCGAAATAATTTATGTTTGTCCACGAACTAAATAACATAAAACAAATTAAATGACATATTCCCACATTACAAGCCTGCTATACCTATTGATCAGAAAGAGTATTGAAATAAGAATAAACATAGAATTCCCGACATTCGGGGACTGTCGCATGTGAGTGCTTCTAACTAAATAAAGAACCGCACGTAGGTACCTATACCTGAAACTTGGGCTGCATTAGTACCTACTACACTAGCTAGCCATCTATTTATACCCCATGCAAATCTTGTTATTGTTATAGAACATTTCATATAGACATCTATAGAGTTGTTAACTGCCTTTTCCACACATAAGTATACCTACCCGACACATCAGTTCATATAGTTTATAATTTCATATTGAAAATAACATCAATTCATGTTCCCTATATCTTAGTCTCATGTCACACAGAATTAAACAAAATAAGAATAATTGTAGAGCTTATGAGAGACGCAGTCCCAACAATCATAAAAATGCAGGCAATAAAAATAATTTAATATCTAATATTTCCCCCCATAGGTGTGTACCTGTACTTTAAGCCTAAATGACATGTTTATATTATCTTTTCTTCTTTAAGGTTTGTAATGAACTGCATTTCTTAAATCTCAACATAGATACATAAATGTGCTTTTGTTATAATATGTTATACATTTTCTTTGTAAATATTTCGTCAAAATAATATCGATGCAAATGCGTCAATGGAAATATGCCTCTTTTATTTATTATCTGTATAGGTACCCCTCATAAGCCATTTTAATTTATTAAACCAACCTATGCACAAAAGAGCAGGTACGAAAAATGGGGATGCCACTAGTCACACCAGTATGAACCTGCGTGAAAGAATGGATAAAAATGACTTTAGAAATAACTTCTTTGGTCCTAACTTTGAATAGTCTTATTCATTTTCAATCAATGTTTTCAATCTAACTATTTGAGAATGACTGACACAGCACTGACAAATATTAATTAAATATTTAATTTTTAAACCATATATAGACATTTTTGTTAAGCTGTAGATACTACAGTAAGTAACGTAACCTATATAGTGTAGTTATAATGCAGCATTGCTCATTACTAGGTATACTTTCTTGAAAAACCAAACATATAACTTATTCGCCTGGCTTTGGTATGTTACATACCAAAACCAGGCGAATAAGTCATATGCCAACCAGACTTCACAAGATTAGTTCCTATTTTATTATTATAAATTAACAAATATAAAGAAAGAAGAAAGAAATTCTTTAGTAAATATAGTCTTTCTTTATTCTTAAATCTTCCGTAAATATGTGTTGCATTCTTATAAAAAATATTAAAATGTGCAGACGTCCCGCTTTGAGGGAAAAAAATAATAGTCATGTTAGGTATGTATCTAATTATAATACATACATACATACATACATACATAAACTCACGCCTTTTTCCCATAGGGGTAGGCAGAAACTATAGAACGCCACATGCTACGACTCTTACATACCCCTTTCGCTTCATCCACATTCATACATCTTGTCATACACGCACGCCGGTTGAGAGTACTACGCACCTGACCTTTGTGAAGAACTTCACCAATAACATCGATGTATGTCCTTCTAGGACGTCCTCTACCGGCGTTCCCATTAACATCCGCCTTATAAATTCCTTTTGTTAATCGCCGTTCACTCATTCTCTCAACATGACCAAACCACCTAAGCATACTCCTTTCAATTTTTGTCACTACATCATCTTTTAAACCGCAACTTTGTCTAATCTCTTCATTTCTCAATCTATCATTCAAAGTTACACCGCACATACTTCGCAAGGAACGCATTTCCACGGCATTTATTCTACTTTCATGCCTCTTCTGCCACGACCAACATTCACTTCCATACATAAGCGTAGGTACCAACACACCATTATGGACAGCCAGTCGTGCCTTTTTGGACATCGAACGGCTAGCCACAACCGCATGCAAAGCACCATTTACTTTATTTCCCGCATTTGCTCTCCTTTCCACATCTTCGTCAATCTTACCATCTCTTGTAAACATACTTCCCAAATAAACAAACTCATTCACCTGTTCAATACTTTCATCTCCTATCTTTACTTTACACTCCGATACATCTGCATCTCTTTCAAAAACCATTACTTTCGTCTTGCTTACATTAATTTTCATCCCTTTCATATTATATGCTCCATTCATCATAGTTACCATGTCTTGCAACTCTTCCGCCGACGATGCAAGCAAAACTTGATCATCTGCGTAGAGAAGACATTTGACAGGCAATTCATTCATTTTCAATCCACACTCACTCCCTTTTAAATCTGTCAAACAACTATCCATGTATAGGTTGAACAGCCATGGAGACGCTACACAACCCTGTCTAACACCTCTGGAGATGCCAAACCAGTCCGTGAACGCCCCATTTATCCTAATACAAGCACTGGAATCCCTGTACAGCGATTTCAGTGCCCGTATCAAGCGCCAGTCCACCCCGTACAAAGATAGTGTCGACCACAATTCTTCCCTCCACACACTATCATAGGCCTTCTCCAAATCAATGAAAGCGCAGTACACTTTCTTGTGCTTTGCCAGATGTTTTTCGGCTATGCACCTCAAGGAGAAGATCTGATCCATACAGCCCATCCCCTCTCTGAACCCTGCCTGAACATCCCATACTTTCTCATCTGTTATTCTTATCACTCTGTTAATTAAAACTTTCGCATATAGTTTGCCGACCACACTCAAAAGACTAATGCCGCGGTAGTTTTTACACTCCTGCTGTGAACCTTTAATTATAATAATTGATGAAATTTTCTATTTTTGAATTTTTAGAGCATTCTAACAATTATGATGACTACGGAGACCTAACTTTATGCGTGGCCGACAAACACTTAGAAAAGCTCTTGTTTTTAATTCGATGACATAACGAAACTGAGTGGTAAGTACCTACCTATAAAATAAATCGTAAAGTTTGGCATAGTCTAAATTAGTCGCCATTTCATTGATGATCCGGTGTGATCCATCAATGTGTAAACAACAGCAACTTCTTAGTTTTTGCCTTGTGAATATGATTGGCTAGTTTTCTCAGCTATTTATTTGTTGACCAAGTCGATGGAGCCCCACTACGCGGGGTTCTTATTTCTCACTGGTATGATCACAAGAAAAACTACTCGTAGGGGTTGATGGGGGCTTAGTTTGCTCGCTTGCAAGCCCCGTTATTCCCTTCAAACCTAAACCAACAGAGTCAGAGTGCTTCAAGCCCCGAGCTCTCTACGCTCCAAAGAGTATAGTAACTACGCTCGCTCTCATATTAACGAGATATACACTTTTCTGTAACAGACTCGAATATTTGTTATCATCATAAATTATTCGTATCAGCCCTTAGTCCCGTTAAAAAAGCTCATACCATTTCAGTCCAATTATTTACCGTAGTAATAAACAACATTTAGCATTTACAAAAGCTGATCTAAATGGTATAAGGACCGAAAATTTGCGACTGGAAACTATCTGGACGTAATATCTAAATTTTAAAATATAAATAAAACATAATGAATACATGAAAAGATATTGTAATATATATTACACACTATACAATTTCGTTGGTGCTGTATTTCGTTTTACAACCAATTTGATACGTGTATTAGGTGCTTACAGAATTTTTCATGCTGGTAATCATCAAATTTAACTGTCTTAAATGTTAATGTCAAGTTTTGCCATTTCACTAAAAATCTATAAAATAAAATCATTACAAATACGTGAAATATGTATTACAATTCAGAATCATGTTATTATAAATGTAGTCAGTGATACGTACGTTAATGTATTGTAAGTTAAAAACTTAAGATAACATAAAATATACATAAATATGTAATGTCAGAGTTGTTGTCTACAAAAAGTACCAAAGCTATGAAACATTGATATTTTTCTAATAAATTTACCACCTGAATTATTTGAAGTAAACTAAATTAAACAGATTTTTAGTAGTTTATTTACAAAGTTACTGTTGCTAGAACATGTCGGAGTCGACGGATATTAAAAATGTGCTAGACAAAAATCTGGAAGACTTCGAAATACAAGAAGTTTTACGAAATGGCACAGATTTACGGGAGTATGCATTACAACTCGATAAAGGTATAAAGGATGCTGAAAAAACCTCGGTGGCAGATTACTTAAAAGAAAGTGAAAATATCGCGTCTTTACACAATCAAATAGAAGATTGTGATGGTATCCTCGCGAAAATGGAGAGCATGCTTATGGTGTTCCAAGTAAGTTATTAAAGTCACTACTTAATTACCAGGTGGTGGCTGAAAACTATATCATATCCAGCAGTGTTTGGCTAAAACAGTGTAGCTTGCAGCAGTGCAAGCATCATTTTCATATTAGCAGTTTTATAAACAGTACTTTAACACTATTTTACAGAATGACTTGGGGAGTATAAGCAACGAAATTATAAGTTTACAGAAACGTTCCGTAAACATGTCAGTGCAACTCTCTAATAGGCAGGTTTTGAAGGGACCTCTATCTACTTTTATTGAAGATATGGCAGTTTCTGAAACACTTATATTGTGAGTAATATTATGCTACTGTTTTTTTTTTATTTTGATATTATCTTACCTGCTTTCACTAAGACAAAATGTAATGTTTCAGTGGCATAAATAATGTTCCTGTAACTGATAAGGAGTTTATGGTCCAACTGGCAATTTTGAATCAAAAACTCAACTTTGCTAAGGAACAAGATTTTAAGGAAACGAAAGCATGTCATGATGTCAAAGATGTATTGGAAAAACTCAAAATTAAAGCTGTATCAAAAATAAGAGCATATATTTTAGAGCACATCTATAAGTTCCGCAAACCAATGGCTAATTATCAGATCCCACAAAACGCTATGCTTAAATATAAGTTTTTCTTTGAGTTTATATTAGCCAATGAAAGAAATGTTGCTCAAGAAATATGCAATGAATACATTGACACCTTGAGCAAAGTATACTACTCGTATTTTAAATCTTATGCTTCAAGACTGGACAAATTAAAATATGAAGAGGCTCCTACAAAAGATGACTTGATGGGAATTGAAGATGGATCTAAAGGGGGCTTCTTCCAAAAATCCAACTTAAAAAATAAAAGCACGATATTCACAATAGGTAATAGAGGTGATGTACTAGCACAGCAACTTGAAGCTCCTATCATAGTTCCTCATGTGCAGCAAAAAACAAAGGTAACTTTAATCTTATGTAAAATTAATTATTTATCACATAAAAGCAATAAACAAAATTGTAATGGTATTCATGTATGATGGGCAAAAGGGAAACTTTGTATGCATACCTACTTATTAACCTTTTTGCCATTATGTGTAAGGGTGTATGTGTATGTATTTATGTACTTTAAATAATTGGCTATATACAAGGTTATTTGTAAAACACCGACAACCTCTCAGGAATATGTTACTAACATCATAATCAACAACTTTTGTTCTATGACTTAAAAATTCATCAGATTTTCATACAAAAATAAAAATATTTAAATTGAACGCTCTAAAGCGCCCCCGCCGCCCTAACCCCGCTCCCCTCGCTATTTTACTATCGCTTTCTTTTGCTTCGCATACACTTCGTAACATTTAGACTGTTAAATTTAAATATTTTTATTTTTGTATGAAAATATGATGAATTTTTAAAATTCATAGAACAAAAGTTGTTGATTATGATGTTATTAACATAGTCCTGAGAGGTTGTCGGTGTTTTACAAATAACCCTGTATATATATTATCCATTTTGTTTCAGTACTCTTATGAAGCCCTATTTAGAAGCCTTCAGTATGCACTTGTGGACAATGGATGCAGAGAATATTTATTCACGACAGAATTCTTCCATGTAAAGGGGAGTCATGCACAGGAACTCTTTGATAGGATCCTTGGGAAAACATTATCTTTACTTGTGGTATGAAAATAATTCCATAATAAATCAACATTTCATAAAATGTAAAACACTTAAACACTCATGTTGGTAATTGTTTTTATTTTGCAGAAAAATGTTGAGAACTATGTACTTGAATGTTATGACTGTCTGGCATTGTACCTTTGTATACAACTTATAAACAGATATCGATGGATGTGCCACAAAAGAGCAGTGGCAGCTTTAGACAGGTATGGTTCAACATTAAATATTATGGCACAGAAAAAAAACTGACTGTAATAGATGACTTTGACACAAACTATTTTGACCCTTGATATCAGTATTTACAGTCAGGGAAACGAATTGTTTAGCAAATTAAGACACTACGTAAGTTTGCCGTATATATACCCATTACATACAATTGATAACAAATGACAAATGAGATTTTAATATATGGACAATTTAAGTTGACAGTCAATTTGCTAAACTATGTGTTCCGTGACTGTACATAAAAGATCCAGACATTTTGTTGACATGAATTCTTTCTAACTGTTTTAAATAAATAATTATTGTTTTTATTTCAGTTATTGGGATTCATTGCAAGGTACTCTATGGCCAAGATTAGAACATGTGTTAAAACTTAACATACAAAGTGTGCGAGAATGTGATCCAGCAAAACTATCTAATAAAGAATTAGGTCCACATTATGTACGTATTCTATTGCTTTCGTATTGAAGTAAATCATTTCTGCCTAATTAATACCATATATTGATAAAATTACTTATTTTCCAGATTACTCGGAGATATGCAGAGTTCTCTGCTGCTATGCTTAGCTTGAGTGAACAATTTCCTTCTGAAGAACTAAGCAATATTCTGCTAGTTCTTCAAGATGAAGTTCATTGCTTCCTGCTCAAAATGGCAGCAGAATTTCCGCAAAGAATACAACAATTAATTTTTCTCATCAATAACTATGACATGGTCTTAAGTATATTAATGGAAAGGACAAGAGACAATACTAAAGAAGCTGAAAGCTTTAGAGAGCAACTACAAGCTAGGAGTTCAGAATATGTTGAAGAGATTTTGAGTCCACATTTCGGGGGTATGATACAGTTTGTTAAAGAAGGGGAACAATTACTTGATTCTGATAAGAAAACAGAATTGGCGAATTTAGAAAGAAAATCTCTTACTTTAGTAGCCTCATTTAGTTCCGGGTGGAAACAAAGCCTTGAAGAAATTCATAGAGAAGTTCTCATTTCCTTTCCAAATCTTGTGACTGGATCTGGTCTATTACAAATGGCTCTTACAAACTTTGTACAATATTACCACAAGTTTGCAAAATTGCTAACGCCTAATGCGCGGACGCAATTAGTCAATATTCACGTTATTATGGTAGAAATAAAAAAATACAAAACCAATTATTAGGAATATAAATAACAAAATATTTATGTTTTTTGATTAAAATAATATTCTTAATTTGGTCAATATAACCCAAGTTTAAGTTATTCAAAAAATGTCTATATTTTTTTTGTAATATATGTGGTAAATAAACCAATACGATTATTCATAAATTGTGTTTTTATTTTCTTATTATAATGGTTATTATGAAACTAAACATGATTATTTTTGGTACAGTTCTGAATACAAAAAAAGTAAGTTGATAGTCTAAAACCAGATCACTGAAAAATGACGCTCTAAAAAGTATGAATTAAGAAAATATTCGTGATATTCAGAGGATAGCTGTGGTCATATACATACATAAAAACCGGTCAAAGTCATAACCTTCTTTTTGCTTCGCCGTAGTCGGGTAAAATAAAGAAATAAGTATTTGTGATTTATGGGCGGTGTTCAACTGAAATTGCACAGACATTCGTTGTTCTCTTTTTCTCTCTCCAATCAGTCCCTAACAAATCCACTAGCAAGTTTAGTTGCGCAAGTTGACTTCTGCATCCGACTTTCAACCTGTGGACACGCCCGCAGTTAGTCGACTTCTGCGAGTAATACAAACTAAGCGAGGGATGGATTGTTATTAACTTGCTAGTAGACTTGGCAATCCAAAACCGGTGCGGCGCTGCCGCACCACTTCGTTCAAATTAGCATAAAAAATCATGTGACATACAGACCGTCATGGCGAAACTATAAGGTTTCTTAGTTTCACTACGCACCCATAAAAAATGCTTTAAGTTGTGCTCCATACAGTACATTTTGCAAAGCTGATCCAATGCTGACTGATTTGACGGCGCACTATCAGTTTTTTTAATGCTCTATTTTATTAAGCTTCAGTTGAGTGATGAGATAAACACAATGGATACAGTTATACTAGAGCAGTTAGGTATGTACATTTTTTAAATTTCATAATGTATTAACCAGTGCCGCACCCATTTTGTGCTTAATGAAGATTCATATTAGGGTTGCCACATTTGTTTTGATATGGTACCTTTACCTCAGTTCGTTATTGCTCAGAGTCCTGTACCTTGCCCCTCTACCCGCGCGGGTGTATATGTTGAGCAACGGAGTAAGGTACTACTTCTATGATGTGAGATGTTTTTCGTCGGGCACGGAACGCAAAAACATTCCGACCGTAGACAAGGTATAGAAAATGTTTCATAAACGTGGACTGTGTAGGTAGGTACGCGTTTTTGTTGAACGTGTAGAGAAAAACGCGCAGGAAGCTCGACTTTACTGCATTTGATGCAAAGATTACTGTATAACGTACAAAATTACGAAGTTTCTTATAATCAAGGTATTATAAAAACTAGTTAGTTGCAATTGTAATACATACAATGTTGTCTACAGACTTCCACGCGAACAAAGGTGCAAGCAAGTTTAGGTCATAATTATAGTAATACATGTTTAGGTCCTAGGACGTAATAAAACGCTGCATTGGAATAAAATATGGGGGTTTATTTTCTTTAACTTAAGTTTAAACTTGGTCACAGAAGTAAACAATAAAGATTGTTAGGGTGTTACTACACCAATCGATCGATTGGTGTAGTAACACCCTTAGATAGATCACACACAAATTTAGAATTTATATCCTTATACGACAATATTTACAAATTAATTCTTCCATTTAGTGTGAAAAATATGCTAACCCGAACCCACGATCTTATTAATACTAAGACCGCGTGATCTCAATCGCGTCGCATGTATGCTGGCTTTAATATAGAAAGTGGTGTCGATTCTGTTACACATTTTGACACTACTAGCCTAAACGCAACTGTCATTTTCTTTTTCTATTAAAACAAAAAGAGACAATCAATGAAATATCTATTGAACGGTCTGCCAGCTGACATAAGGAGTGATATGAACAAAAATAGTTTTAAAAATAAATTTAAAAAAATATTATTTAGAAATGTGTTAAGGTGCTACCTCTAAATTATATAATTTTAGGTACTAAGTTTATTGAGTGTATAGAGACTCACCGACCCCACACTCAAACCACTACTCCGTTTTTGTGGGGTTTAGTTTATAAATTATAGTTACCTCATGTGAATATAAATAAATAAATAAAAACCACCCTTAGTTTAGTCCTGTCAAAGTGCGCTACAGAATCGACACCAATGTAGGCCAATTCCGTAATTTTGTTGCACGCGTCACGATCGCGAAAACGCGACCATGTCTAAGGCCTCATTTACGGAGACGCGTCTCCGTAAATGAAGCCTTAGCAGGACGCCGCACCGAATTGCGTCACTACCAGCTGCTAGGACAAAGCCATCCAACCCGCATTAGCGCTGTGCTACTGTAGCTGGTGGACCTTTAGGATGTAGATGCGTATTATTTTTGTTTATTGAGATCGAATAGTTTAATCTTATCTTTTAACTGGTTTTTTGAAACTAAAGCACCCATAACGAAATGTCATCCTGTTTGTTAATTTAGAATCTAACTATCAGATAAAATTTAAATATTAAGAAGGTACATCAATTTGGTAGGTAACAACCCAATACTAAGTAATTAAACTAATTCCAAGCTATGCTTATGTCTCCACGTCCCTAAGCTATTAAATAGGTACTACGATTCTTACATACTTTACAAAAATCACAAAAACTAACCTTCACTTTCAAGGTTAGGAATCATACACTACTGTTTTTACTTCACAGAGAACATTACATCAGTCACTTTTTAAAATAGATTACTAAAGGTTTATTTATATACAGGCCGTTAATACTATACCTATGAATAACTTCAGCTTCGAGCAATTTTAAACAGATGTTTCTTCCATAACTTCAATGGTTTTGCTTTTACGTAATCGCGTATTATTTTTTCCAACTCTGAGGACATTGGTTTCATTTTAAGCGACAAAAGGGTTTGGTTGATACGATATTGATTGTGTCTGTTGATAAACATCATACTTGTGACGGCCGCTTCTTCCATTTGACGTGATGCTAAACAAAAAAAAAAAGATTAATAACATAACAATGTACCTACAATAAATAAGGTAGGTACCAAGATAACAAGATACTTTTAAATATAGGTAATGGTGTCGATTCTGTTGCTCACTGTGACAGTACAAAACTAGACTAAACGCAACTGTCACTTTCTTTTTCTATTGAAACAGACAGAGACAAACACCCTTAGTTTAGTCCTGTCAAAGTGCGCAACAGATTCGAAACCAATATTAGGGTACTACAATATACTCACGATTATTATCTAGAATATCTGTGAGTTGATTGATTGCTATTTCACAATGTACTTTCATATCGACAGGATAAGGTTTCATCAACGGTCCAATCATAGAGACACAAAACTCCTTCACATTGTCTGGTACAGTCTCCTTCTCTATCATTGGTAGAAGCAAATTTTTGATGATATTATTTTGACACCACCGCGGACCTTGTCGTTTGGCGAGAATAATCAGAGCCAATCTTAACATTTTCTTTTCTACTGGAATGTCTGTAACATGAAATTACCATAGTTTATTCATTAATGCATTTAATTAATGGATTATATGCACAAAGGTTATTATGTATACAGGTGTAAACAAATTCGTGTAAAGCTGGAAACAAACTATCAGAGGCGGCTGACAACCGCAACTTAATATGTATTTAGATAATGAATGTACACTAAACTGTGCAAACTGTCGGACGTCAGTCGCGGACGTCACCTTGAGCCGTCCTTAATCATTCGGACGTCCGATAAACATCTGGCCAGCCGCGTCCCAAACAACTGTGCACACTTAGGCATGATTCGCACGAACGTTTTTTAGCGTGTGTTAAAAAGAGTACAATAGATAAGCTGCGTTGAAAACGCACTTTTTTAACGCGCGTTGAAAAAGCGTTCGTGCGAATCAGGGCTTATAAGTCGCGGCTGTCAGCCACGTCCGATAGTTTGTTTTCAGCTTTATTCCTTAAAACCACATGAACCTATATTACTGGTAAAGATTAACCCCGCATGGGATCTAATTTGATTAAAAATAAAATTCTTTTTTGTCTTGCGCTCACCCTGGAGGGATGCTGAAAACATGGCTCAGATTATTTTTATTAGGCTTTATGATGAAACATACACAAACAAAATATTACCTTTTAGGTCCTTGATAGTGTTTTTGAACATTTCTAAAATTTTCTTTTCATTCCAATCTGTAATTTGATAGAAATACTTCCGGCTTAATATATTTCTTATATCTTGCAACCTGTTGAACTTGTCGTCGCACTTATAAAAATGTAATAGATAGACTAAACATGTCACCAATGGACTTTTAGCTGTAAACAAAAAAAGTCTCATTTAATAAAATATTTTATACATTCACCAATTTTATCAATGTTGATATACTAGATAATAATAATAATACCCATCACGGCACCGGCAACTTGTGGATTCAGAAGTACTATACTACGTGTATTTACACAACCAGTTCTCGAGAATGATCGTGTCACATCGTACAGGGATCTATCTATCACCACTGACAGGACTATTGTTGCCAATAAGCCTGACATAGTGGTGATAGATCGATTATAGCATCGCACAATTATTGTTGATATAAGTGTGCGGCTTAACGCGAGTTCTCAAATGTTAAGTTGACACACGCTTTAGCATCTGGATATCTCGCCTTGACTAGATGTTGTTGAAAATAATCGGATTCTAGGATCCGACTTCAACATGTATAAAGAATAAAGCACTTAAATTTGACTTACCAATTCCCATGTGTGCTAATGGTATTATGTGCATCCACACATCTAAACACTGCTTGATTAGTGGAACAGATTTAAATTGAATACAATACATTGCGTCTAAAATAAAAAGCCTTAAGCGACTCTTCGCTCCGAAGTATCTACAAAGGAGTGCGTAGAAATGCGAAGTACTTTCAATAACATCAAATTCCGGTGTTCTATTTAATTTGAATAGTGTGTATTCTATGTTAGATAGAACAGCGTCGACAATATCAACAGAGGGCCAGTAAGTTTTGAGGTGTGATATCACATAAAGAAGAACTTGTTCAGCCTTAGTCATTGCTGGAGCAGGTGGTGAAAATACTTTTCCAAACAATTCAACTTTTCTTTCTGACTTTGTTAAATACTTCATCAGGCCAGTTATAAAAGCCTTGTAGTTCAGTTTTCCTAAATCTGCAACGAATCTGTTCATGGCATCTTTCGTTTCGTTAGATGGTACTTCTATTATTTTTTCTATATCCTGTTCAATTTTATCACAAATCAACTTGACTGTTGCATCTGTAAAAACGTAAAACATCAGTAATCACAATGCCTAATAATTTGGAAACTATGTCTTATTACTAAAAATTATATAAATACTGTTTCAACATTTGATTAGGTAGACAGTGGTGTCGATTCTGTTACACATTTTGACAATACTAAACTAGACTAAACGCAACTGTCACTTTCTTTTTCTATTGAAACAGACAGAGACAAACACCCTTAGTTTAGTTTAGTCCTGTCAAAGTGGCAACAGAATCGACACCAGTGTCTAATGGTCTAACTTTCTATGCCACAAATTTTTAGGTGTCTATACTTTATTATATAGAGTGTAAACGAAATCATGTAATTCCTTCAAACCTCGTGATTTACTGCTGACATAGATTAACCTTGCAGGGATACATTTTGATTCAATAAACAAAAAAATTACAAGTAAACAGGTGCTCTTAATGTGAGGCATTTTAGCGGCCCGAGTTAAATAATTGCGCGGCGAGCGATAGCAGCGCATTTCGCTCGGGGCGCTAAAGTGCCTCACGTTAAGAACACATGTTTACTTCTTGTAATTTCCTTTTTATTGAATCCAAAAGTATCCCGTGCAGGGTTAATCTATGTCAACAGTACATCACGAGGTTTGAAGGAATTACATGATTTCGTTTACACCCTGTATAACCATGTATATTATATAATATCGTAATTAAGAATATTGATATTGTATTTTCATAATTGTAAAAATAAAAAATCTGTAAATTGCTGAATGATAAAAAGAAAACATACCTGGTACTTTCTTCGCAAAAGACCTTACAGTTTCCACGCCGTATTTTTCTAACATACTACACAAAATACTCTCTTTTGGATGACAAGATGACGGGTTAGTATTTGCTTGTTTTAATGGACACGGCGTTTCCTTCATTTGTATGCCTTCAGAAAACACATCCAAATCATCATAGGTAATAACATTGTCATATTGATCAAATTGTAAAGTGTTTTCATGTTTAGCTACATCAAGCACTGGTAATTGTGTATCGCTCGTTTTTACTTCATTGCCATTTGGACATTCAATTGATTTCCTATGACTTTCGCCACTTGAATTAGATAGTTCTATATTGTCCTCCGTGCTTAGTCTCAAATGCACAGTAGAACTACGCAATATTCGCTTACATTGTATTTCAGGTTCATTAGAAGAACGCCTGCGTCTTTTCTTTAATGTTTGTCCATCGGATGTCTCACTGTCTCCTTTTTCCTCTTGTGCATTACTTTCGCAATTACTAGTTTCGCTAGTAGTTAGAACCATTGGATTTTTTGTTGATATCACAGTACAATGATCCAAGTGTTCAACAATCTTTCTTTTACTTCGGGTTGTAATCGTGCTTTTTTGAGGTATTTGGTTATCAACATTGCTGTCAGTATGTTTTTCTGAATGAGTCGAAAGTTTTGGAGATAGTGGAATTTTAATTTGTTTAGGCGGGAACTTTGCTATTTTGTGACTTTGTTGCGAATTTATTTCTGCCATAATTTTTACAGCTTTTTCATAAACAAGTTTGTCATTGAGAGATGCTGATGTATCATTTACTGGTACCACTTTCTTTTCAATAAGGGCTAGTTGTTTAGGTTTAATACGCGATTTTACTAATGGTGGCGTTTCTCTTCTTATTTTAAATTTCGGTTCTAAATTCTTTTTAAGTTTTTCTAATGTAGCATTTCTTTTTATTTTGGGTTTTTTGACTTTACTAACTTTGGTTTGTGATTCATTTATTTCTACACTATTATTATTCGGACATATAACAGTATCTGTGTCTTTACACATTGCATTGTCTGTCGTCAATTCCTCAAATACACAGTGGTTATGTATGGGCGATTGTTTCTGGTTTTGATCATGTAAGTTGGTCAAAGATATATCCGATAATCTATTTACACTTAGTTGATTTTGCGAAATATCTGTATGTGATTGTGTTGAAAATGCTAGATCCGATATTTCCAAGTTGGTGTTAGTATTTACTATAAGGTCTTTTATCGGGAAGTTTTGTGTTGCCACGGTATCTTCAGAACATTCAGTTTGATAGCTGTCATTATTAATTACATTTACATTGTAATGATCATCGTCGAATTCGCTTATCAAAGATTCATTATGAGATTGAGGTGTTAGTCTAGGATTCGTTTTGCTAAGAAGTTCTTTAATATTATGGTCATTTAAGGATTTTTTAACTTCTTCTAATTCCCGCTCCATTTTAGCAACCTTCTCAGTAATTCTTAAAATCTCAGAAACTTCGCTGACGCTCACCCTTGTTGGCGTTCTTGGAATAGGAGATATGGCATTGTAATTCAGTTTTATTGTACTAAGTATCTTTTCTATTTCAGAGTCAGTGTTGCTTTCACGTTGCATGCTATTACTATTGTTTAATTCCAGGCATTGTTTCTCTTGTACAACCTGTGTGTGTTTGTTGGGAATGATATTAACAGGACAGGCATCTTCTTTTGTTACATTGATTTGACTAACAGATGTTTCAACTGTATTCAATAATTTAGGATGCCTTTCTCTAGTGAATAAACTCTCAGATTCGCAGATTTCTTGGTTATCAGCATGTAGAGCAACTGGAATTGCTGCAGTTTCAACCCTTTCTTCAAACAAACTTGTTTCCATACTAACAGCTTTGGCTTTCGCTTTATTTTCAATGTTCTCTTCATTTAAAGGACTGTCATTTAGGAAGTACTCTGGACTGTGTAGGCATTTTTCATTATCAGAATAAGAAAGAGAGGAACCTCGACCAGTATCTACGCTCACGACTTCATTATACTCAATGTCGGATTCGAGTGACGCTATATCTTTAGCTGGTATAGGAGAATTCTTGGGCTGCAGATCACATAAAATAAAATTAGGTCATGGACTGGAACTATAAAAATGTCATAAGTAAAGATAAATATTAGCATAAACTTACCAAAATTGTATTATTTGGTGTTGGCGAGAACAAAGAGTTTTCAAATATGTCATTATCGGCATCGCTGTTGTCGCCCGAATCGCTGTTTCTATCAGGTAATGATTTATATTTCCGTGAAAGGTTATTACACTTAAATCTTAACTTACCTGCAAGTAATAAGTATAAATTAACACAATAAAACCGGAATCGTATTACCAAAAGCAAAATGTATTAAAAAGTTGAATGTTAAACTCATATTGTTGATAAGAGTCACGCAGGTATTGAAGGCCATATTTGTTCAAAGAAACGTTCAGGCTCTTGGGAGCACTGATAGACCGTGACGTCATTTGAAACGTTTAAGAGAAATCACGGGCATAGATCTTTATTTTGGTCAAGTGATCCGAAAGGACCGAAAATCGACGAGGACAAACGTAACCTTAATGTTGTTAGTATGTTAGCTTAATTGGTTATAAACCAAAAACGATGATTCTAAGATTTTGTTGTATGTTTCCGTATCATTATTTTGTTTATTAATTATCCTTACATACTAATTATATTTTAAAATATATATTTTATAAAAAAGAAAAAAACAGCATTTAATAATATAAAAAATATTAGTCAACCGGAATCAGGTACAGGGACCAAGCTACCGGTGGTCGGGATCTCGGAAAGAGGAACTTCCTAACAATACGCGACGTGTCCAGGAGAGTACTGCTTTCTGTATCAGGCCCTTGATCTAGCCGCCTAACGAGAGCCTCTTTAGATATTGGTCGACGCTCATAGCTATTAGACCATTAGCCATAACGACTAACGGCACAATGACTGCTGAATCAACATCCCACATGGCGACAACCTCGTGTGCCAAGTCAAGGTATTTAATTTCTCCATCCTTCTCGGCTTTCATAAGATTCTTGTCATGAGGGACAAGAATGTCAACAATCATTGTGGTACGCTCTAATCGATCTATCACCACGACGTCAGGCTTATTGGCAACAATAGTCCTGTCGGCGATGATAGACCGAACCCACTACAATTATTTTCATTATTAGTTTAATTAGCTGCTCTTAAAACTGAATTAAAAACTTACTTTTTTCTTTTTTCATCAAGGTGAGTTGTTTGAGAAGGGTTGCAATTTCTTTTTCCATGTTTGGTATCTTGGCGTTCTCTTTGCAAAGAGTTTCATTCCGTTTCTCTAAGTTTGCCAATTTGGTGGTCTTTTTGCGAAGAGTTTCAATTTCTTTCTCCATGTTTGGCATTTTGAAGTTCTCTTTGCGAAGAACTTCAATTTCTTTTTCCAAGTTTGAGATTTTGGAGTTCTCCTTGCGAAGAGTTTCATTTTCTTTTTCCAAGTTCAGGATTTTGGCATTCTCTTTGCGAAGAGTTTCATTTACTTTCTTCGTAATTGCGATTGCGGCGTATTCCTTATGAAAGTTTTTTATTTCTTTCTCCAAATTTGGGATTTTGACGTTCTCCTTACGAAGAGATTCGATTTCTTTTTCCAAGTTTAGGAATGTAGCATTCCCTTTGCGAAAAGCTTCAATTTCTTTTCTCAAGTTTTCATTCTGTTTTCGAAGAGTTTCATTTTCTTTTTCCACTAACTCTTTTCTTGCACGATCCTTAAAGCTGGCTTTATCGCATTTTTTATCAACATGGACAGATGTCAGCTCTATTTTGTTCTTCTCTTTAAGTAATACCTGAATTTTTTTATATTAATTAGAACTTTAGCAATAATAAACTCCTAAAAGCCGAGTAGTTTTTATTAATATCTAATTGGCGACTGCCGCATTGAACATCAGAATCAGAATCATTTATTTGCAAAGAATGTAGGTGACAAATAAAGGTGTTAAAGGTGTCGATTCTGTGGCACATTTTGACAGTACTAAACTAGACTAAACACAACTTTCCCTTTCTTTTTCTATTGAAACAGAAAGAGACAAACACCCTTAGTTTAGTCCTGTCAAAGTACGCAACAGAATCGACACCATTGGCGTTAAATAATTGAATCCAGTACATTCCTAATATGGCATGCAATCTATACTAATATTATAAAGAGGAAAGATTTGTATTTTTGTATGTAACGAATAAACTTAAAAACTACTGGACCATTTTCAAAAATTCTTTTGGCGTTAGAAAGCTAAATTATCATTGAGTAACATAGGCTACGGGCGGAGCCGTGAGGACCCAGCTAGTATTATATAAAATAGTCAGGTTATTAGTCAATTTTTTAACTAGCCTTTAGCTGTTAGGTACTATTGGACAAAATGATAGAGCGTCGTAATCTAATGGCCAAAGTGAATATAGTTTCAATTTGAAAAAAAAACTGTTACGTAATCTTGTGTCATATTATGACATTCTGAAAACAACTGAAATCTATACCTATTTATTATTTATGTACATACAACAACTTAGTAAAAGTAGGTAGTAATAGGTAAAATAGGTATAGGAAACTATCTGTAGGTCATGCAATTATTTGTTCACTAACATACATTAATTGCAATGTATTATATAATGTACACATTACCTTTAACTGATTTACATGCGAATTGAGAGCTTCCACTTTGTTTTGTAAATCAAAATTTGATTCATTATGTTCTTTGATCGAATTTTCTGCTGTCTGCAATTCCTGGAACATTAAACAGTTAAAATGTAATGTTTTTGTAATGTGAACAAAGTACTGAGGAAATACTTTAAAAAAATTACCCTATTAAATAAAATTATATTATGATAATTAATGATAATATACAGTCCCCTGGATAATGTGCAGGAATGAAAATGGGTGAAACTAGACCGTAATTTATCGACAGAAAAATGGAAAAAAGCTAAAAACAATTGATACATTACATCGAACTTTTGCCTTTTTTATTAATCAAAATTAATAATTAATTAATTTATAATTAAATTAACTTTTTATTCATTGCATGTATTTCGTTTAAATAAAAACAATGATGACAAATGATGGCTAAGAGTTGATTTTGCATAGCAAATAAAAGGCAACCCTTAGAAACCAGTCATCAAGTTAAAAAAACACATTTCATTGAAGTAATTTTGAAAATGTTGTGTTTTTTCAATAAATTCTGTTTGTGCACTTTTCCAGGGACACACTCTATAAGAGGCTCTTGCTGGAGGGCTGGATCAAACACCTGATACCGAAAGCGGTATTTCTGGACACAGTGCATATTGTTAGAAAGTTCCTCTCTGAAACCCTGACAACTGGGCTATTATTTTTTACATATTTAAATTGTAAATAAAAACCTGCCCATCATCGGACCGGACTTACGATGGAGCTCTGTAGAAAAACTTTAAAAAGTTACTCACATTCTTCAAGCTGGTTACTTGCTCTTCCAAATTCTTTATTGATATAAGATGCTGTTTGCATCCTTCTTTGCTAAACACTTGGTTATTTTCTAATGTGTTTGCATAATTTCTTGCATTTTTATACCTTGTTACAGCAGAACTGAAAAAGTAAATTTTAAAAAATGAATACCAAATTTTACTAACTTAGCAGTAATTTCAACAAATGACATTATGATTTTATTTTATTCGTTATTTATTACCGCTGGATACATGTGCACTTATGATTTTATTATACATACATACATAAACTCACGCCTTTTTCCCATGGGGGTAGGCAGAAACTATAGAACGCCACATGCTACGACTCTTACATACCCCTTTCGCTTCATCCACATTCATACATCTTGTCATACACACACGCCGGTTGAGAGACTACACACCTGACCTTTGTGAAGAACATCACCAATAACATTGATGTATGTCCTTCTAGGACGTCCTCTTTTTATTATACTTATAGATTTATTTATTTGTAGCTTAGTTTAATCAAAAATTAACACTCACTGTGAAAATAGGACTTTCTTTTTCAAAAAGATAACTGATCTTCTTATTCTTTCATACTTTGCTTGCAAATCCTGGTCCTGGAAATGAAAGAAACAATATTTTCATCAATAAAATGATTATAGTTAGTATGCTGAATATTAAAAAAAAACCTTTTTATACAGGGTGAGTTTTTAAGAGAGGACTGCAGGGTCAAATTTTAATGAGCTTAATGAGGTAATGTAACACTAAGCAAGTATTTTTATAAACATAACATCACGCCTATATTCCTGAAGGGTTGGGCAGAGATGTATAGCAACATCCTCATTTTGCTGTTATGATAAAGTCCCATGAAATAAGTGGCAAGCCTATTGCCATAATGGGGCACAAATCCAGACTCCAGGCTGCTACTGAGAAATACCTAATGAAAAAATCCAATAACATTGTGCCCGACCTGGGGATCGTACCCAGGATCTTACGATCAGCAGTCGCGCTTGCTAACAATAAATCAAAAAGGCACCCAAATATATTTTTTTACACCATATAATAATGAATGTTTTGCCACCATTTTGCAATTTTAGGTTTTTTTTTAACTTATTAGTTAACAGAGTTTTCTATCACCTGAAAAGTTGATAAAATCCACATGGGTTTTGGCAAATGCACCGACGATAAAGAAAAGTCGTTGCAGGTGCTTGATATTAGTGACAAGGATTGAGCTCGATTATAGAGAATACAATACCTACATTTTTAGATTTTTGAAAATAGGTTTGTAAATGTGGTATTTAAATAGGGGGATTGAAACCCAGTGTTTTAATAAAAAGAAATACTAACACCAATTACTAATGATAAGGATCAAATCCTGAATTATAATCGTGTGATATCAATATGACAACGGTGGCAATGCACTAAAATGGTATTTCTACCCTGGACGTAGGTAGGCCTTATTTAGCACATAGGTTTTATTTATGCCAACTACTACAATTGGCTTTTATTTGACGAGATTAAACATTATTCTTTTATCACCAATTTGATGTGAACAAGCAAGGACATTAATTATGTTCTTCAAATTAAAGATTCTTCTTTCATGTAAAAGTATTTTATAGGCAAATGATATATTATATATAATATTTCAATACAAATCTTGAGTATTTCAATTGTTATGGGTTAAAAATCAACCTTATTGATAATATTTATCTTCCGAATTAATTATAACCTAAAAGACTCACCGTGATAGTTGTGGTTTGGTTAAGAAAATTTAAATCAAAATCCAACACTGTATCCTGGTATGTAGAATTCATTATAATAACTCTAAAAAACCCATCAATTAATGAAAGAACAATGGTCTTAACACATTTTTTCACTAAATATTCACCGGCGCGCAAACAACATGATCATTGATTGATCACAAAACATATGAAATGAATGTGATTGGTTGGATGATTGATACTCAGTGCTGCCATGATATAATATAATTACTCCGGCAGGTATTCTCTTCTTGCGAAGGCCTCTATCAATGGTCTCGAACCTACTAATTTTTCGGTATTTCTTCTGATATAGGGACTGTCCTACCGAAATTACTGAAATATAGAAATCGAATAAATACAATTAAATTCTCTCGATTTTCTTACCTATTTTACATCTCTAAGTGTTGGCAACCCTTTTCATTTGTTTATCTTTCACGGCGATGCAAAGATTCTAACTAGAGTGCGCGCAAGATAACTCTGCGCGCGGCCATAATCGGAACTACTCATGGTCCGCCATAGTGTTGCCGTTTTATTAACTTTGTCGCTAGATCTACCTGATTTTAGGAATAAAAGAAAATATAATAATAAAGATTATATATACTATAATACTCATTCAATCCTGTACTGCGCGGCTGTTGCGGCATGTCGTGTAGCTCACGCCAAATTTGATAATAATGACGTAGCTACACGACCAAAACCCGCCGTACTGGCCTGGCAGTGCAGGATTGAACGTCGTATTAACGAGGCTAGAGCACTCATTGGCAAACTAATCTGCTTCAGGGAGGGCAATACTCGCCCTAGAGTGATGCGCTTTGTGAGGCGGGCATTCTCGGGGACTGATATCAATCCTCGAGATTACTTGTCCCGTGTCACAGAGCGTATCGACTTCCTGAAGCAGAAGGTTTATGCATGGGCAAACCGTATTCGGAGGTATAAGCGACGAGTGGAGCGATATACCCAGAATCGCATGTTTCATAGCGATGAAAGGTGGGTATACAGAACCTGGGAGCGACCTGATCACGATGTGAGTGACACGCATCTACCGGATAATGATGTCATGAATACATTCTGGCGCAATATCTGGTCGATGCCTGTCACTCACACTGAAGGTGACTGGATGCAGGAGGTCCAGCGAGCGTGTGAACCGATTGAGGAAATGGGGGACATTACTATTGTCCCCCAAGACGTAACCAGTGCAGTCCGTCCAATGGCGAATTGGAAATCCCCTGGCCCAGACGGACTGCACAACTTCTGGCTAAAATGGTTGCGCAGTTCACATGCTCGTTTGGCTTCAAATTCCAGTCGTCTTTGGAATCTGGGTCGCTTCCAGAGTTCCTTACAACAGGAGTTACCCACCTGCTCCATAAATCAGTTAGTACTGCGGAACCCAAGAATTATAGACCAATTACATGTTTGCCGACGGTCTATAAACTTCTTACGTCCATTTTGAGAGTCAAAATTAATTCTCATATTATAAATAATTATATTATGTCAGTCTCTCAAAATGGATGTAGGAATGGGTCCCGCGGTACTAAGGAGCTACTCCTCATAGATATGGCCATTAGCCAACAAGTTCGCCGATCTCGAAAGGATCTGTCGACATGTTGGATAGATTATAAGAAGGCCTACGACTCGGTGCCACATACATGGCTCATGAGGGTGCTAGAGTTGTATAAAGTGAATACAACTCTATGCGCCTTCCTGACGTCATGTATGGGGCAATGGAGGACAGTCCTTCACTATCCAGGATGTCGGCAAATTCAAGGGAGAGGAGAACCAATAAGGATTGAGCGAGGTATATTCCAGGGCGATAGTCTGAGCCCGCTGTGGTTTTGTCTAGCATTGAACCCTCTGAGCACATTGTTGGAGGGTTCAGGGTTAGGCTACCGGTTGAGAAGAGGTGGTCAGGGAATATCCCACCTCCTTTACATGGACGATTTGAAACTCTTTGCCCCCAACAATTTGCAACTGATGAAGTTACTGAAAGTAACTGAAACTTTCAGTAATTCCATCAGGATGGAATTTGGTGTGGACAAATGTGCAGTCATGCATGTAAAGCGAGGAGGGATTATGGAATCCGTGGGAACACAACTCTCGGATTCCATACACCTCAGACCCCTCTCCTCAACCGAAACCTACAAATACTTGGGCATGTCGGAGGCGTTAGGCATCAATGAGACCGACATGAAGCAATCGTTACGGGAGCGCTTCTATGGCCGCCTGAAAAAAGTACTTAAAAGTCTTTTATCAGGCGGAAATAATACTCCTTCGGCATACTCAAGTGGACTCAGACCGAACTTGACGCCCTGGATAGGAGGGTCCGTACGCTGCTGACTGCATACCGAATGCATCACCCACGTTCATCGGTGATGAGGCTGTACATTCCGAGGAAGTGTGGGGGTCGAGGCTTTTTAAATGCTAAGACCCTCCACAACCGCGAGGTGTGCAGCCTCAGGGAGTACTTCCTCCAAGCCGACGTGGGGATGCATCGTGATGTAGTCGCAGTGGACAAAGGATTCACCCCGCTCTCCTTGGCTAAAGAGAACTGGCGCAAGCCTGTCGTACTGGATACTAATGGCCGCAGGGAGGTATGGCAGAGCAAGGAGCTTCACGGACGCTTTTACCGGGCCCTTTATGGGCCCGATGTAGATTTCCTAGCGTCCGTAGCCTGGCTACGTTTCGGTAATCTCTTTGGGGAAACCGAAGGTTTTGTCTGTGCAATTATGGACGAAGTTATGATGACGAACAACTACCGGAAATATATTGTGAAGGACGGCACGGTTGACATCTGTCGGGCATGCCACTGTCCCGGTGAATCCATTCGACATATTATTTCTGGTTGTTCTCGTCTTGCTAACGGCGAGTATTTGCACAGACACAACCTAGTGGCTAGGATTATCCACCAGCAACTTGCTCTGAAATACAACCTTGTGGACGCAGAAGTACCATACTACAAGTATGTGCCCGACCCAGTTCTCGAGAATGGTCATATCACATTGTACTGGGACCGATCTATCATCACCGACAGGACTATTGTTGCCAATAAGCCTGACATAGTGGTGATAGATCGATCAGAGCGTCTCACAATGATTGTTGATATCACTGTCCCACATGACGAGAACCTTGTGAAAGCCGAGAAAGATAAAGAAATTAAGTATCAAGACTTGGCACACGAGGTTGTCGACATGTGGGAAGTTGACTCAGCAGTCATTGTGCCGATAGTCGTGACGGCCAATGGCTTAATACCCAAGAGCCTCGACCAACATCTGACGAGGCTCGCGTTGGGCAGCTGGGTCAAGGGCCTGATACAGAAAGCGGTACTTCTGGACACGGCACGTATTGTTAGGAAGTTCCTCTCTTTGAGGCCCTGACCACCGGTAGCTTGGACCCTGTTCCCGATGCCGGTGGGCTACTATTTTTTTATATTTTTAAATGTTTTTTTTATATTTTTTATAGAAATATTTAAAAATGTATCAAATATGTAAATAGATGAATAAACGAAAGATTATAATAGACCTCATCAGACGATAATAATCATAATGCATTCTTATTCACTCACGGCACATTTATAAGCTTAGTTCTTTTCCTTTGCAAATTACGTAAAAATACTAATTAATTTAATTGATAGGTAGTAAATTTAAAAACGTAGATAACTTAGCTCAATTAAAATATAATAAACCGCAAGAGGGCTGCCCAATTTTAATGCTCACGAATATACTACTTTTCCTTGAAAAGTAGGACTTTGTATTTTTGCGATCATGGCAACATTTAGCACGCCCTCCGTCGCGCGCAGACTTATCTTGCGCGCACTCTAGCGCCTCAAGTGTCAAAATTGTGAAGCTGTCTAAGAACGACACTTTGACAGTTTTTGATACAATTTACGTCACGGAAAGATTTATTTATTAAATATTAATCAGATTTATGTGGTTTCTTGCTGGACGAGACAATAATTATGCTGTCAATAGTCGATGTAATTAAAGCGTCTGCATAAGTACAATAAAATAATTAAAACATAATTATACTTACTGTTTGAAAAATAGTTTGAAGCTTGAAAATGATGAAAACGAACTCTCATTGCTGGTGAAATCGGCTTACCTATTTTTAAAGCAGTCTCCCATTTTTTTACACGCTTTATATTAGCTTCACTTGTAACTAACAATGTAAAAAAATCTTGGTAGTCAATTTCAACCTACTTCTGATTGTTGTATCGAAATTAAACTTTGTATGTATGTAATTCGGATGACAATACTATAATTTGGAGCTGATCTGATGATGGAGCCAGGAGGTGGATATTGGAACTCTTCAGTGGCTACTAGTAAACCCCTCGAGCTTCGAGTCATGATTCTTTTTGACCAGTCCAATAGAATGGGCTTGGTAACGAGGGTCTGGAGGTGGATAGTGGAAATCTTCAGTGGCTACTAGTAACCCCTCAAGTTTGGGCTCATATGATTCGTCTTGACGAGTCCAATATATTGGGCTTGGTAACGAGGGTCTGATGATAGACTGGAAATGAATAGTGGAACTCTCGAGTGGTTACTAGTAAACCCCTCGAAAATATAATATACATATAACAATATACATATAAAATATTAATATACATATAACTTTAAAAAAATGCTAACTAAGCCAACTTTAAATGCATTCTGTACCAGTAATAAAATGTTAAAAGTAATTTTACGACTAAAAAAGGAAAAAAATGTAATTTAAAAAACTAAAAACACTCTTATTAACTTATTAACGCACTAAAAATTATAAAATAATTATTTTATATCCAATGCAGCAATGGTTAATTTCAAAATGCGCGGGGCGCTTTTGGGTTGTGTGTACTTTTAATGAATTTAAACAAAGCGCTCCACGCTTTTTGAATTAACCATTTTAATAATTTTAGTGCCTGATAAAAGCGTGTTTTTAGTTTTTTAAACTACATATTTCTTCATAATTTTGTCTTTTGGAAACAAATGAAATCTTATTCCCGAATCTCCGTAAGTACTACATTGAGGAACGCAATAATATTTTGTACTTCTACTTTTATTAGCAACAGGTTTCTCTATGTAATCGTGATCTATCTGATTATGTCTATACTTAACCTCAACTTTAAAACAAAGTGTCGTCTCGTTCTTAGACAACTTCTAAATTCGCCGCTAGAGGCGCGCGGATAATCTTTGCATCGCCAATTGTATTACCTAATATTCTATTGCGATTTTCGAGTCAACGGTTGTATAATTAAACAGAGATTTACTGTTGGTGACGCCAGTCTAATTTGCTCGAGACACAATATTACTAATGATCAAAGAATAGTCGAGGACTTGCCCTAATAAGGTATGCAAAAATCAAGTAATTGAAATATCATACACTTCTGTATAGAAAAAACTAAGTATTGTGTATTTCTTTCTTACATAATATGTAAGAAAGAAACACACAATATTTTGTTTTATTATGTATAACTAAGTTTGTAGACTAGACGTTAAATGGGACCATCTCGGGAGAAAACTCTTTGAAACAAAAAAGGAATCAGCCAGATCGGTGCACATTAGTCGGAGTAATGCTATTTATACTAGGAAAAAAAACAAAATACAGACAAATGGAGTACCTCCTCCTTTTTGAAGAAGTCGGTTAAAGAATGACAAACTTGGCAACACTGCAGCTGCTGCTCTGCACTGCACTGACGTGACGTGACTGACAAACAAAACTTTGTTTGCAAACATTTGTGATACGTGCTGTCAATTAGCAGTAATTAGATATAAACTTGAAGCTTCGTGTTCTGTTGAAGGTTTTCCTCCTGACTAAAAATACATCATTGTTGTTTCTTTTGAGTATTTATCGGTGGAATAAGTATTAGCAAAGTAAATTGTTTTTTCGCATATCTACTAAGTCGCGTGATCTTCCCAAGTTCAAGGTTAAATTATTATTTTGAAAACGATTTAGACTGTGCTGGAATAAGGTAGGTCAATTTATTTGTTAAATCCATGTTAGGAACTCAAATTCGTGTAATATTCATGCGCAAATAATAGAAGAAAGATGAAAACTAATAATGTATTCCACTTAACTGTACTACAAAAATTAAGGTCTTTGACCTACGATATACATCTACTATGCACGTTCTCGTAGATGTATTTTTAAGATGCGGACTAGTTTTTTTTTTTTAAATATTGTAATATTTTGAGTGAATGAATTATAACAATGATCTTCTTTTAAGCATTTCTTGAAAACCTGTTCTGTAAGTGCTTCTTTCAAAATAGGGAATAAAAAACTTAAAGGCAACCTATTTATGCTAGTCATTTATTTTTTGCAGATGGGCTACCTGAAGACTGACCAATCAACTTATAACCAAACAAGTTTATATGACCGTGTGAAGAAGTTGTTAGTATCATATGAATGGAGTGACTGCAGTTTCTCTGTCTCAGGAAAACAGATCAAAGCTCATAAATTAATCTTAGGCATTAGTAGTCCTGTTTTTGAAGCTATGTTTTATGGGCCACTGTCTTCTGATGACGATATTCTGATAACAGACATTCAACCTGATATTTTCCAACTGATACTTAATTATATTTATACTGATACAGTCGAAATAAGTACTATAGATCAAGCCTTTGAATTACTGTATGCCTCAAGAAAATATATGTTAGAACATTTAACTGAGATGTGTATTGCTTATATTCAAGCAAATATCAGTGTTGACAATGTCGTTGAGGTATTGAATTACCCAGACTACATGCAAGACAAACAACTAATTACATTCTCACTTAAGTTATTCTGTGAACATGCCAATTATTTAATGCAAGAGAAAAAGAACTTGATTACCTATTCTTGTCTGAAAGCCTTTCTTGAAAGTGATCAAATGAATATAACAGAAAAGGATCTCATTAAGCATGTTTTTGAGTGGTCCACATATTGCTGCGAACAAAATAACATTCTTGACACATTTGAAAATAGACGTGATGTACTAAAGAACAATGGTTTATTTAAATTGTTAAGGTTTCTGACACTGACCGTTAATGAACTTGAGGAAATTGTTACTGATATGAGTAATCTTCTGTTGCCATATGAATTTGAGACTATAAAAAAATGTATTAAAAGTTCTAATATAGATGAAAAAGATGTAATCGGTCCTATTGGCTTAACTGATATGCCAAGAAATTTATTAAAACTACAATGGCACCTTTGTTACCGGAGTCCAATAAGATCTGTAGCTCCTATAATTATTGACTCGAATAATTACATCATACATTCTCGAATAAAAGTAAACAAGTCTATATTTATAAATTCACTTTGTGTACCTACAAGGATGGCACCAGCTGTACATTTCCGCAACAATATAGCTAAAGTTTATTCAGAGCAGTTATCCGTATCTGTAATGTGTGAATCAGAGAATAGTGTTTTTAAACTGACCAACTTTATAAAAACAGTTGAATATGATTCAATGGTTGACATAGAGCTCACAGAACCTTGCTTTATAAAAAAAGATGAATGGTATAAGATCTGTTTTATGTGGCCTCGTAATAGGCTTCACACATATTCCTATGTTGTAGAATTGAGACACAGACATTATACCGGCCACAAAGTGTCGCTTGAATTCGACGATCTTTCCATAAGCGCTGGAAATGGCGGTAGTTTTCTTGGCGGTTTAAAGTTTTGTTTGTGAGGCTGTGCCATTTATAATATTGATTGTAATTACCTCATTAATGGAGAAAAAAATTAGTTGTTAAGTATTAAATTGTTAAGAATGGTGATATTGTATTATGAAATGTATTGATTATATTAAGGTAAATGAGGCATAACTAATAAACTAATAATAAACTTGTAAAATAATTTATTAGTGTTCCATGCCAAAGTTTGATAAACGTTACAGCTTTGTCCTCTTTTCGGTGAGTGTTGTCAATGTCATGGTGCCCCCATGGTGACGGTGACGCAAGTCGGAACGTCACGCGCAAGATTTAAACATCGCATTAAATTGTACGGAGTCCCGCACAGCTATCGCATTAGGGAATGCAAACCGGTTTCACCGAAAAACCGGTTTTTCATATTTGAAATATTAAAAAACCCGGGTTTTTCTATCACGTATCCGGGTTTTCGAGTTTATTATTATTTTCAAATCGAAACACCACGTGTCTGTCAAAACTATGCATTTGATTTTGATGTCAACCATTAGAACAAAATATAATAAACCTGATTCCAATTATTATTGATCTCTTTTAAAAGACTTATTTCTACGTTATATTAAGTTAATTAAAGGTTCAAGTTATGAAAAACAATGAGCAGCTCAGCTATTGTCGGTCGCTATTGAGACTGTTATGATTTCATTTAAAAAATTAGAGTTTATAAATGGTTAATTTTATACCAGATATTCAGTATTATAAAATGATGGTTTTGTATTTTATAATACTTTATATTTATGCGTGGTACTTATAATTACTTAATTATGTTTACTTGATCTTTTTGACACTGTTGAATAATATTTTACTTATTTAGCTTATTCTGAATATGTATTTCTTTTAAATAGTCTCTATTTAAAAATTAAAAACATGCAAGATCTAGGTGGCCTGAATTTCACAAGCAGTTTAAAAATACAATTAAGACAAAGAAGAAAAAATAATTATTTTCAAATCGGTTTCACCGAAAACCGGGTTTTTTAATACGAAACCCGAAAAAAATACGGGGTATTAATGTTGGCCGGTTTAGCTTTCCCTAAGTTGCATAGACGCACGTCTCTGTAGTAGGTATAGGTACAATCCTCGATGTAGCGGCCAAGTAGGTTGCGGTGTCGCCTGGGTGACACCGCAACTGAGGCGGGCCGCAATGTCGTATGGGAGGCATCGCGGCTGAAGGGTGGAGGCCGCGGCGGGAGAGGAGTGCCGGTATTGCGGTGCGCCGTTCTCCCTGCCTTCCGCGGCCTTGACGGGGTCGCCACCGTCGGATGGCCGACGCGGTGGGGCCGCAGGGGGAGAGGAGTGTCGGTATGTCGTTGGCCGCTCTCCCTATCCTCTGCGGCCGAAAAGTGGTAGGCGGCGGGGCCACTAACCTGACCCGTCGCAGGGGGACCAAGGGTGCCCAGACACGGGGTCGTCTGGCGCCCATGTGCTCATTTGGCCCCCGGGGTGGTCACGGCGTACCATGTGTTCTGGTGCGCTGGTGATGGGGGGTACTCCCCAGAGGAGGGTCTGGTGACGGACAGCCGCGGCGGGTTCGCGGATGAGTGCTTACGCGTGCCCGTGTTCCCGCCATATGTGGCAGAGGAGGACACCGTGGAGTTTTAGTGGGTTTGAGTCCCACATAACTGCACTATCTCCCCGTGGTAGTGCAGTATGCGAGTGCATTTCTCCACGATAAAAAAAAAAGGTATAGGTACAATGCACGCGGTTGTTGTCGCTTCAACTTGCGTCACCGCGGGGGAACCGCCGTTGTACGTATCGTGCCGTCGCAATCCATTCCTGGAACGCCTGGAACTCAGCCCAGCACGCTAGTGTGTGGGTTGGCGGACTAAACACACAATCGATTAATTTTTGGGAGCTCTTTCAGGTGTGTGGGTATCCTCTGGAAATTTTTCCTATAACTATACATATAACATAGGTAAGGAATATGTTATAGGTAGGTAGATAAACAGTATGTTATCTAACGAAAGGCGTTCCCGTTAACCCGCAACAGCATAGCGTCCATACATGCTTAAAAAAATATTAGGTACCATTGAAAAATAAAATGATTTTTAAATAATAAAATATTCACAAAAAAACGGATACGTAAAAGAAACACTACACGCGCACTTTTCTTTCAACGTGTAAGTACGGCAATGTCGCAGTTAATTAATTAATTATTATTTCTATACTTATTTTTCTATTATGATATTTTTATTTTAATATATTAATGATATAAATTAACAAGTTTAAGGGAACGACCTCTGTTATTTAACCCTACTGTATATTGCATAGCTACTCTATACGACTCAACTCCCTGATTCATTACGAAAGTCAGTGTCTACTGATTCGGTTTATCTCGTTTTGTCGTCTACGGTACTAATAACGAGAAAAAAAGAACACACCGAATCTTTCGACAACTGACTTTCAAAACGGTCTTAATCAGGGGGCAGATATTAGGTATGATTTCCAAGCTCCAACTAAATGCACCCCACGGTTTTATTTTAGTCTGATCAAACCTCCAGATTAACTACTTACTCCGCTGCGCTGGCGCAGCGACTCAAACTAAATATTAGCCCCTGACACTAGAAGACGTCACTGCTTTTGTTAGGTTTTTTACCTTCATTCTTTTCGAAATTAGTTTTTTGTTGAATACAAAAAATCCTATGTTGGGTCAACCTGTCTCACCAGTAAACCACGACGGCGGGAATTTTGCAAGACCGGATACACCATGCATAGAGATGCTTAACGCATGCATGCACATGCAACAAGCGGTTAGCCGGCGCGGCGCGGCGCCAAAACCAATCTAATGCTCAGATTTGTATGGACGCTTTCACACACGAAATACAAAAAGGGGTTTCTACCTAGTCTTGCCATAAATATTGTCACGAAGATTTTTTTTTATTGCTAATAATATTTATTACTTTTACACTGTGTTAGTTTAATACATAAATATAAAACAATTAAAAATATAAAAAGCTTATTCGAAATGGTCTCCATTGGCTGCAATACAGTCCTTTAAACGTTGAGGCCAGTTATCAATAGAAGCACGCACTCTTTCCATGGGAAAATTCCTCACTGCCAATCGTATGGATTGTTTTAGGGAATCCAAATTATTATGGCGTTTAGAGCAAGCCGTACTCTCTAAAACTGACCATAAATCATAATCCAGCGGATTAAGATCGGGACTAGACGACGGCCAGTCTTCAGCTCTGATGAAGTCCGAAACGTTCACTTCCAACCAAGACTGCGTGGACCGAGATTTATGACCCGGCGCCGAGTCTTGTTGGAAGGACCATACTTGGTTATTGAACATGGTGTTGTTAAGGGGCTTAACTACCTTCTCAAGAATTTATTTATTTATTTATTTATTGACCAACTCATACTAACAGTTTAATACTACACATATAAGTTATAGGTCTAATGAACATAAGTCTAGATAGTACATAACTTAAGTCTAGAATCAGATAGATGATAACATTGCGCTCAAAGTATACATATAATAGAAATATAATTATTTGTAAATAAATTAAATTAAAATTTCAAACTTAAAATTAACACACAGATAAAGGATGTTTACATAAATAAAACAGGCATAAGGAACATTAATAAAATACAATATAATTTACAATGAGGAGATAGTGCTGGGAGTGGCAATAGACTCCAAGTACGAATTTGCAGCCGTCAGGAAACTCATTTCGGTGCTTGTAAAGGCATCTAGCGATTCATCATACTGCAAGATTTTATTGATGAGAGTAAGGGCTAAGTGCAAGGGACTGGTTTGAATGAAGAATGGTATCTTGATACACTTTTGCCGATGTTTTGATACCTTTTTCACAAAAAGATAGCTCAGTCACTCCTTCATAGCTAACACCCCATCAAACAATCACTGAAGTCGGATAATGCCCACGTTGCACTCTGTCGACTAATTGGGAAGCTTCCTTAGAGCTTTGAGCATAAATACGGTCATTTTGTTTGTTAAAATGTTGCTCAATTGTAAAGATTTTCTCATCCGTAAACAAAATTTTTCTGTGACCTCCCTTTGCGTACCGCTTCAGTAGTTGTTTCGATTTTACCACCCTATTCTTTTATAAATTATCAGTTAAAAAATGACCAGTGCGTCTCCTATAGGCTGCAAGTCCTAAGTCATCTTTTAAAATACGCGACATGGTTCTGGGTGCTATCTTCATCTCCCGAGATAAAATCTTTTGCTTTCGGACAGGATTTCTTCGAATTCTTTCCCTTACTGCTTTGACCACCTTTTTCGTACGAACACTACGTGGACGGCCAGATCTTTTTCTGTCACAAACAGAGGAGGTCTCATTGTACCTATTAATAGCCCGGTACACAAACATTTGACTAATACCAAGCGTGTGGAGAGTTTTAAAAATTGCATTTGGCTCCATACCAACTTTGTGTAATGCAATCACAGCGATTCGGTTCTCTTTATCACCCCACTCCATTTTAAAATCGCAAAATATTGTACAATGTATTGGCGCCAAAATTAGAAAACCCAATGAACAATCGTATAAAAATGACAGATTCCAAATTTAAATGTAATATCTTTCTTATTTTTAATTGTAACAGTATTTATGGCCAGACTAGGTATATAATACCGTGTTTTCACACGTCGAAAAATGAAGAGAACATTTGTTTTAAAGTCGCTCGGCTTCTAGTGAAGCTGCTAAGTTATCGACATCGTCGTTTAAAGCTGAAAACAAACTATCGGACGCGGCTAGCAGTGGGTTTACTGTATAATGCACCTACATGATGTAAAATACAGTAGGTACCTAGTTACAAATAAAAAAACAAATACAGTACCTCAAGTTTAATAAAACAGTCTTCGAAATTAACATCATCAATAAATTGGATAACAACTTAATTGTAAGGTAGTATAATAAAAAATACAATACATATTATTTTAACATTTAGACAGGATATACACAAGTATCAAAATCGTGAATGTGGTGGACCATCGAACTTTTTAGTTAATAATATAATGCGTTCGGCTTCGCGAATACCACTCAATCGCGCCCCGTGTGCTGTGGCAAAATATCCGGGTACTGTAGCCTCACCCGCAAACAACAGGACTGGTGGCATCGGATCACACGGACCTGGCACTGGCGTACCTAATTCGCACTGGTGACTCACAGAGGAACAGCAACCCATGTACGAATAGGATCCGCAAAAATGTGGGTCCGAAGCCCATCGAGACCGTAACATCATTTGTGGATAAGGTAGGCACGGATTGCCGGTAAATCTGCGCAGTAACTGGGTCAGCCCTTCAGCGACGTCTTTGTCGGCCATTGATTCCATCATGGCAGCTTCTTGACCTGATATTATAGCGCATAGCACGTGCTTACTGCCTGGCAGTTCATCTATTGCACAAACTCCTCGTGTCCAATCTGATCTGCATTGTAATTCTTCAGCGGACCATGCAAGTTTTAAATTACCTTCGTTACACACCCAAAAAGGTTCGGCGTATTCAAGAAATATTTTATCGCTCAGACCAAAACCTAAATTACATATCGCGTCTAATTTACAGACGGGAAGCGGTGGAGCAAATATTTTATCAGCTTGGCATTTGAGACACCCAAGAGACATTGTAAGAATGACATAGTCAGAGTTCAACTCTTCGCCGTCACAACATTTAACAAGTGCACGTCCTTCGCCTGTTTGGCCTGCCCCCCATCGAACAATGTTTACAGCTTTATTATATCGTATAGAATTATCTGGAAGGCCACGCAGTAATGGCGCCATCACTCCAACATATCCCAGAGGGACTCTGACGCAGCCACCAGGTAGCTCAATATAACTACCGTACTGGTCGGCACTGACTAGAGACAAATCATCTCCACATCTGTTTCTTAAAATATTAGTTAATCCGAACATGACGCGGGCTGCGTCATATCTTTGATCTTCTGGAAAATTGTGTAATTCTTGTTGTATACGTAGACCGATAAAATTTAGCAGAGTTCCATGTTGCCTTTCCCCGCCTAGTCTAAATAAATTAGCTGCTTGTTGTTCTATTTGTCTAAATGTATGATAGGCTGTAATCGTTACTGGCAAGTCAACTGCTCGTCCTTCGCTGGTACAAAATAAGCCTCTTGATGAGTCTAAACGAGGTAAAGGATGGTGTAAAAGCCTGTCTTGCGATGCTAGTGTGTATACAGAGTTTGGTAAACATGCACCAAAAATCCACTCGGCACCCATTTCGATAACCGCATCTCCAAGCCAACATGAGTGAATTCGTCCACCAGGTCTGTGAATATTATTTTTATTAGTAGATGCACTCATATATCTTAAGTAAAAAGAAAAAAAAAGGAATCTACATAAGACAATGTGCTTATGTGCGTTCATCGCTGAACTAATGACTCAATTGAAATAAAACCTATAACATGGCTTCAGGGTTACCAGTACCACGGAGCGACCGCTGCTTGAACCCTAAAAATCTCAGATAGCGAAACTAGATATAGGTAAAAACAGGCATTATGAATATACAGTGAGATCACTTCGTAGTCTCTTTGTCGCCAGTAGATACCTATTGGCGACAAAGCCTACCTACTGACTTTACCATACGGTGGAGTGGCATATGTATACGCCAAAATCATTATTTAGGCAGGTATGTGTCCTAAATAATGTCTAGTGTTGTTATTGGGTTTTTCCGTGTGGAATTCCTCAGTAGCAGCCCGAAGTATAGATTTGTGCCTGGTTGATAGCAATAGGCTCGTCCCCTATTACATGGGACTTACATAACGGCGAAATGAGGATGTTACTATACACCTCTGCCGAACCCTTCGGAAAATACTGGCGTGATGTTTTATGTGTTCTAAATTAATGTACAACATACCTTTCTTTAGCTTCAAGAACGAGGAAATTTCGGATGCCACATTGTGTGAGTCGGTGTGCAGCCGAAAGACCTGCCATACCGGCACCCACAATGATGACGCGTGGTTCTTGACAATTGGGGTTGATACTGCACGAGTCTAGAATACATTGTTCTTGACCCGCTGTGCTGACCGCACTTCCAAATTGTCGTCTACCAATTGTCACCGCTCTGATTTGACCCTCCCCGGTCTTAGAGCTGAGATTTTTAAATAAATTATAAAAGTCCCCTTTCCATATTAGTTTCATAGGTGACAATTTCATTCTGGTATTGCAGATATAAATGCCATCTAAAACTTAAAAATTACATAACACTCTTAAATTTAGAAAGTCTTTTCATAAAGTAAAGAAGTGACGTTTAAAACAGCATAGAGCGAAAAGAGAACCATTTTCTTCTTTATTTTCGTATTAGCTTTTGTAAAACTAGCATTAGATAGGTTCTTTGTGATAAAATCCTTTTTTCTATGTTTATTGCAAGTCAAGATTGAATGAGGCTCTATAAGCTCTATGACTGTAATAGCCAAATGAGCCAAATACTCAAACGCTATATTATTCTGGAGACGAAACGTACCTACATCTCAAATATAGATAGGTAGTTATACCTCAGAACATTTTAATAAGTAATAACTCTCAAAGGTTTACATAGCTATGTAGGTAGGTATAGGTCTACCAGAATCTGATGGCAAAGGAAATTAAATGTTTTTGTGGGTAACACAAGGGTAATTTGAATAAAAAGTCTTGATACTTGTAATTTTTTTTCTTTAATTTCTTCTCGATCTTCTTCCTGCCCTTATCCCACACTAGATGGGGTCGGCACAACATGTATCTATTTCACAAATCCATGTTGTTAGAGGTTTTGGCTTATTGTTTTATGTGACCCAATGTGCTTGCTGATATTGTGCACTGGGTCCCAAAATGATATGCTGATATATGGTTTTTTGCAATTTTATTGTAATGGAAAAGGAAACCTTGTTAAAATAAGTATGTTTATTAAAAATGTTTGAACAAGAAAACATTAATCAGAACTGGAAAATGTATCAAGTACAGTCATACTCGTTTTGACAAGTGACATGTTGACATTGCCATATGAAAACCACTGTTTGTTATTAATTTTTAATGCCATGAGATTCTGGTTGACCTATACCTACCTAGCTAGGTAGGTTTGGTTTAAAATAATAATCTAGTTCATTGTAATAAGATATTGTTTATTACGCAGTAAATATGATAACAGCTATATTTTAGATAGACACAATTATATAAAATACACACTGACATTAATATTATAGGTTTCTAAATTTTATTGAATAAATACCAATGCGTGGAATAATTATGTCCCCACGTAAGCCAACAAAAAGGCCGGTTTCCTTTCTGTAGAGGGTTTTAATATTTTAACCTTTGCTTTGACAAGCGAGTAAATGAGAATGGGTACCAATGTTCAATACTTTTGGTTTGCGCTCGACCTGAGTAGGTAAGTTTAAAACCGAACATGTTGAACAAGATATATTTAAATTAATTTGTACATAATGTCTCGTTTATTATACAAGAGTGGGCTATTGAAAAATTGGTCACATTACAATCTCCCATTATGGAATATAAATATATCCAATAATAAATAATCACAACTCACTCAATAGGCAACCATCGACACTATAATATAAAAATATAAACTAATAATAGATGTATATATACATGTGACAATCTTAGCAATTTTATTGCTTTTATGAAGTCATAACATTTTGAAAAATGGCAAAGTTTATTAATTGTCATGGACATATAGGTATTATACAGGTTATGTCGCAAAGAATAGATAACTCTTGGAGTGGGGTTGGTGCTGATACCATTAATTCATCAGAATATCATAACTTTATTCCAGGCCAGACAAGTTCGTGCGCTTGAATACATATTTCATTATTTGCGACAAAACCTTTAAGTATATTTTCTAAATTATACCTACTATAAATAAATATGCGAAACCATAATAAATTGGTAGCCTCTCAAAAAACCTTTGTTTGGATACCTTCACATTCTTCGTAGATTAGTAAATATCCGATGTTTTAGAAGATTTGTTTAGGTACTGCATTTAAAAATATTTAAGAATTATGCATCTATAAACATTAAGTAGACATATTACTAAAGGTTATTATTGTCTTATACGGCAAATTGAAATTATAGATATTCAACAGTTCTATCACAGTCTACATGATATTAATAATAGTAACACTGTTTTTATTAATAACATCTACGTACCTAATTATGTAAATAACTTTTAATCATATAGAATTATGAACCTGGGTAGCATTTTCAGTGTAAATACTTAACTTGTTGCTATGAGCTATGATCCATTTGTTATAGGTAGGTAGGTTACCGTAGTAGGTACCTACTTAAATTTTTGTCAAGGTCTGAAATTAACTATATTTCTAAAAACTCGTTTTTTTAGATGTGGTAACGATGCTTATTATTGTTAGAATTATTGCTAATATATTAAAATGCAATCCATTTTTAATGAGCTTTAAGTACTTCATCAGCAGCAGCCTTCACTTCCTCCCAAGATACATGAATGTCACTTTCTTCGCTAAAGCGTGAGCAAATTGCTAGTCTAAGGAAATACGTGTCATCAATTTTAGAAGGAACCAAATGAATTTTTCCGCGGCCATTGATACGCCTTAATAATTCCTCGTTCTGCTCGTTAGCGCCTTTCAGTCTAAAGCAGACAAGTCCCATAGTTACTTCGTCATAAATTTCAAACCTTTCGTCGGCGCTGCACAATCCTTCGAATAGATGTGCCAGTGCAATGTGTTTTCTAATGTGATTCTGAAGATTCTCTACGCCATACAGACGTAAGACAAACCACAACTTGAGCGCTCTAAAACGACGTCCTAGTGGTATTTGCCAGTGGCGGTAGTCTGGGGCTGATCCCTGCATATCGTGTTTCAAATACAAAGGATCAACATTGAAAGCATCGATAATCCAACGCGGTTCCTTAAGCCACATTGCGGAACAATCAAAGTTAACCAATAACCATTTGTGCGGGTTAAAGTTAAAGGAATCCGCTTTATCAATGCCCTTCATAAGGTATCGGTATTCAGGGCAGATGAATGCGGATCCGGCGTAGGCAGCGTCCACGTGCAACCACACGTCAAGCGAGGAGCACACTTCACCGATTTCTTCCAAGGCGTCAAAAGAGCATGAGGACGTGGTACCCAAAGTTGCCACGACCTGAAATGTAAAAATAAAATATACGTTAACATAACTATTTCTTTAGTAAAACACCGTTTTCTGTGTTCAGGAGTTAATAGAAGTGAAAATACGTACATAGAAAGGAATAAGACCGTTCCGAATATCTTCGTCTATGGCATCTCGTAGTATGTCCCCGCGCAGACGTCTGTTTTCGTCAGGCTGTAATGACCGTAGCCTCACACCCCCCAAGAGGCCAGCACGTTCCACGGAAGAATGGGCTTGTTCTGCGAATCAAAGTATAAATCTTGACTCAAAGTGATTTAGTTACACGAAATGCTAGCTATGCCTTACTTTACTGTTGCATAGATATTACAAAGAAAATTACTCTATCAATCAATCGCAGTGCGTTCTTTATTTATTAAGTACCTACTTCTGACCAACATAGAAATGAAAAATGATATTTCATTACACACAGAGAAGCACAAATTACACGAATATACAATTTCGCTTACTGTTACAATAGCCGACGAGTTTCGAAATAATCTCGGAGTCTGTCCATTCAGGATGTTGTTCCTTGACGCGAAGTATCATGCGGTTCTTGGCTCCTAGCAAAGCGACCAGCGTGGCTTCGCTGGCGGTTCCCTGGATGACGCCACCTGCCTCGCCGCCTGACCGAGCCAGGAACGACTCGGGCAAGCCCAGCATCTGGCCTAGCCAGTCCAGCATGACCACCTCCAGCTCTGTACACGCAGGACTCGCAATCTGGAAATTATTTCGTATCGTAATTTATACGTTCTACAGTACGTACTTACACAAAATATTATAGTGATGGTGCGCAAGCGCATGATACAGCAGTCTTCTCATCAGCCAAAGTTTATAAGGTATAACGGGCTTGTGTCCGCAACTCCACGTCTGAGCGCGTATTTTGCGTCACGGGTGGTAAGTATAGTCACTCGATCCGCCCTAACTCCTCGAAAAAGGCCAGCACACCCTTGATGTTGCTGACGATCTCTCGGAGATTACCTGGGTTTCCGAAGTACTTGACCCTGTATGTGGCGACCGATAGTTTAACAGGAATGCTAATTATGACTAAAATATAATTTTTGAGTATTCACTATCGCACTAGTGGGTAGACTAGTGTTGAAAGTGGTAGTAATGTAGAATATGACCAGTCTATCAGCCTGCGGCCGTCATAGTACAACCAGTACCAGAAATTCAAGTTGCCAATACAACAATTTACGATACAATATTAGTCATAAGTTGTGTTTTTATTTTAGCAAGCGAATATGACATGCGACCGGTTTTCCTTGTTCGAATTACCTATGTGCCGCATATGACATTGACACTGGCATCGTTTCGCAGAACAGGTAAGAATTGTTCTACCGGTTAATGCAAAGAGCATAATATATAATTACTAGGTTAAGTATGTAGAAACAATACTGTTTTATTGGCGTAGGCACAATGGCAAATACAAAATGGCAAGTGTGATTACGATTGTGCTAGTTGGAAACTGTAATTGCTTTAACTTATTTAGTACTAGCTACCCGCCCCGGCTTCGCACGGGTGAAATGTAGATACTAATGTGGGGCATATAAACCTTCCTCTTGAATCATTCTATCTATTAAAAAAAACAACATCAAAATCCGTTGCGTAGTTTTAAAGATCTAAGCATACATAGGAACAGGCAGACAGCGGGAGCGACTTTGTTTTATACTATGTAAAGATGTTTGATACAAAAATCAAAAAGGTATTCAGACTTAAACGTCAAAGAATTTGAATTTCTGTTCTGTATTTAAATGCCAGCAAGCAAGTTACGGTGTAGTAATATAATATACCACTCAAAACTGTACTGAAGAGAAACGGTGGACTTTGCAGCTTGCTGCCAACCAACGAGTTTTGGGTGACCGTGACCATTCAACTTGTCAACCCAATTACCTCTGGTATCCTAGAACTAGGGCCTTGCAGGGCCTAGTGCTTTCACTGAGGGCATGTTCTCACCTTGTTGAATGACAGGTCGACAAAAAGCTGCCTGGCCTTGTGGCTGCACAGATTATGTGGCACAATTCACATTATACCGTGTTGGACTTTCGTACAATCTGGCCGGAATGACATTTTGTTGTCCCGACATCCGAAATAGTGGAACAAGCTCTACGGAAGTGGATAAAATGGTATTTTGGGAAGTTCTTGATCTAAGACTGAGTAGTCAGTATTTATCCATACCCAAGTAAAGCCAATGCAGGCGATAGCACCGCTCAGCATGTCCGCCACGATGGCAGGGTACGAGTTCGCGGTGGGGAAGTAGGCGTGGAAGCGCGGCGAGTGCCAGTGAGTGACTCCGGACATGACAACTCGCTCGATGTCGGCCATCACCGCGGTCCATGGCTCCGCCTTCTCAGGAGCCTGCTCTGGCACCAGCGGACGTAGGTAACCCGGCTTTACCGAAGGGACTACTTGTCTGAAAAACATAAATAAGAATGTTTAAGCCAGTTTGGTCCTGACCTGATATTTTAATAAATTCGTGATGTTCAGGTGTGAATTTAGTTCGAATTGGAAAATCTGTCATTTTCTAGAACTTATAGATTAACAAACATTGTTCCGAGTTTTGAAGACTATGGGACTAACCTTTAATTAACGTCCTTAAGGTAGGAAAGCATAGTACAAAAAAATACTGTTTAACATACCTGTCTCTGATGTTCTCCAAATATTCCGCGATGTAGTCAGTCATCGCCTTCGCGAAGTCTTTAAAATCTCCGGCCTCCATCGTTTCTGAAATAAATAAATGACAAAAATAAAATAAAGTAATAACGGCCCTTGCAAAATTTACAAAAGCATTGCGTCTGTACGTTTCCATTACTTTCGTGTCGTATAATTTAAGTTTGCGCTGTGGTTCCCAAAGGTGATAGAGCATACCTAATATAATATGTGGTGTCGTATTGGGCGACTAAGGATTTATGACAAAAGGCCAGGAAGCACAAACTTGTTGTGTGTACAATCACCAATCTATTTGCAAGCGTGGTGATTCTAACATTATTTCTATGACCTACCCCTATGACTGTTCATGGTAGGTTAACTTTACAGTCATTAGGGGTCTCACGTTTAGCAATAGACATTTGCAGCGTTTGCAGGCTGAAATTATAATTTGAGTAACTGAAAACACAATAAGCTTAAAAACTAAATTATAAAAAAAGGAAGTGAAAAACAAAAAAATAAATTTCACTTTTTTATACTGCTATCTCAATTTTGCCTGCCAAGCTTGTTGATTAGGTAATAAGAAAAATTATAATTAGCAGTTAGTTATTGTTAAGAAGCACAATATATTCTGGAGGAGTAGGTACAAGTATTTGTTTGTAGTGTAGCTTACGTTATACATTCTACATGAACAAATTACCGTAAAGATAACTAAAATCGTAAAACGTAGGCAATTGGAAATTGCAAATAAAAAATGAAATGACAATAGAAAATAAAGTTAAATGTATATTTTTTAAACACGAACCGAATTTCAGTTTTGTAGCCTGATCCGACATTGTGGCAGCTAGGAAAAGAAATTTTGATTTATTGAATAGATAATAATTAACGCTCAGATCACAGAAACTCTGTGAATTAACGTCTACAAATAATACGTATAGGATGAGTAATAATTTAATGTCTCCTCATTAATTGTTACACTGAGAACTGCCTCTCTCTTTTTTTCTTACACTTCATGTCCATCCAAAGGTTGTCTGGAAGAAATCGCCTAGTGCGATATGACCACCCATTGTACATCTCTATTTTTATAGTTATGTTTCTTGTTTGTTTTGTGTACAATAAAGAGTATTGTATTGTATTGTATGAGGCAATGGACATGAAACATGGTTCATTATCAACAGCGTTTAGTCCAGTCTTATAGTTATGTCTTTACGTCTTTAAAGGCTCCTTATACTCCTATTATATACCTAAATGTTATGTATAATACGAGCTGTTGCTCATGGTATGATAGATCATTCGAACCCGTCGATTGCTCTTGTTATCACGGCTTTTGTTATGTTCCACCGAAATATACTATAGTAGAACAAAATTATACTTATACAGCTTGTATAAGAATGGCTTATACTCAAAATAGAAGTAGGTGGACCCTTTATATATACTATACTTCAGTGGCGAAGACTCCAAACAAGCCGATTCAGCAACATCTTTTACAAAGTTAACTTTTGAAAATAAAAAACATGTAAGTAGGTAATTCAGTTAGGCCATACTCGCCTAGATATGACGGTAGATTACTTACAGGCGACACGATGTTTTTGTTCAAACATTTTAATAGATCTTTATACCTACTTACGATAAATATCAATGGCCCACGTCACGGGTAATTGTAAAATTAAATAAAATGATTCGCTTTTATTTTAATTATTTTATTTACTTACCTACATAGACTGCATGCGTCATTCTTGACTAAGGCAGTTATGCGTTTTTTTTTTCACTCTTACCAAAATTGACCCTTCACCGCTGTTGTGTTTGCTGACGCTCAACGGTAAGGCATCATGGTTTTTATCTGGATTGATAGTTTTGATAGAGGCGCTATACGGGCGCAGGGGCATTAACCGACATTAAAAAGGTTGCCCAACTGAATGGATTGTAAAACTGTGGTTAAACTGTGTTGCTTGCGCGGCCTACGCCTCCATATACGCCTAGCTTAAAGTTAATTGTTTTTATTTATTAAAATCCAGGTGTTGTTGAAAAATATGTACCGAAACTCACTCCATTTTCGTTATTTTCGTGGAAGAAGGTTACGGAAAATGGATATTATTGAATTCTAAATTGTCAAATATAAAAATATATTCTCCACCTTTTACCTTAGAGCAACGCAGTTGACGGTTACCGGTCATCGGCCACGTTGCTATATGCCTTTACAGACAAAGGAGAAGTCGTAGCTAAGAACCTAACCATAACATGTGGTTAAGTTTCGCGGATTAATCGGAAAATGTACCGAAAAACAGCTTATTTATAGCAGATTTGTAAACATGTCCTTAAATTTGGAAAAATACGTGTTGTGAACATTTATTTTATTGTCTTGCTCCACCTGCTTTACTTACCTACATATGACATTGACTGAATCAATATCACTCATTATATTACATATTACATCATACTTATTATGTCACATTGTTCAATGTTAATGTAAAATGCTGCCGGTTGTCAAGTAAATAATGCGTATAGACTTGAATTGGTGGTCCTTGTTCAATGCCGAGAGAGCGGCGCGGCCACTCCGTGCGCTTGCGCAAAGCATCGAGCGTGCGCCGGCGAGCAAGTGGTGCGAGGTTATGCATGGACCTCGTTCTTCCACAAGCCAGTGTTTACAATAGTTTTTGACTTTTATTAAACATTATTAAACGTTTCTTTCTAAACAACGTACGTTTAGAAAGAGTGTACTTTCTGGAAATAGGTATCTTTTATAATCATAATTATACACATCGTCATCCATCATCATCATAAATATCAGCCTGTCAACATGTCGTAGGTAATAATTTGCATACACATGCAGGTTAATTTATTTGTTACCGTACTATAATAAAAGACATGCAGTTCCTTGACGTTGTAACTGACTGAATTCAAATACGAAGAGGGAGGAGCCACCTTCACAGGAGGAAGCCCTATAATATCTCTAAACTATTACTACCTAGTATTCATGCATTAATATTCGGGAGGAATGTCCAGAAACCAAAGAACTTTGTGATATGGCACTGAAAGCGAATGCTCCTTCAGTATACGATTTCGCTTGTTGTGTCACGGTAATTTCGTAGACTTTTTTGGTTACTAGCCTATGGTATGCCCTACTGCTGAGCAAAGGCCTCCCCTTTTGCCTTCCAAACCTCTCTATTGGGTGCCGTTTCTAACCATGCCATCCCCGCAAACACGTCTAGATCGTCCCGCCACCTACGCCACGAAACAAATTTGAGTTTTCGTATACTTTACGTAACAAAATAAAAGAAGTAAATATTTGCAAACTATAAAACAGCTAGGTATAGTACACAAACCCAACACTAGAATTAACTAGTCAATGAGATTGCAGCCATAATTCACTAGGTTTATCTCTTCTCATGTCTGAGGGCTCCCACAACAGCATGTTTAATTCAACGAAACGTATCAGATTCACGGCATCGATCGGTAGGTTTAGGGCCAAGGCAACCCAACACTCACGCGATCGCTGAAAAAGTTAGCGAAGCGGGTGCTTTGCTCATTATCGCTGATTCCGCTAAGGTCATTTATTTTGTGTGATGACTTTATTAGGTAGTTTCGATTCATTATGTTACTTGAGATGTGAGACTAGAGTGAGTAAAGCGAAAACTTATAAGTAAGTATTGTGAACTGATAAAAGTAACTGCTGAAGTTGCATAAATTCTAGCAAAGTGTAAAACATACAGCCTAAAAGTGGACCCTGGCTGATGGACTTCATCAGCCTCACACTTGTTGTAGATCTCTAGACTGTGGTGGTGTCGACTCGGCTATTGGCAAATGTTAGCGTCAGAAATAAGTGAAGATCCAAGCATGAGAAGGAGAATCGATCGTTGACCGTTTACTATTGCTATAAATGTTAAATGCCTTGTACTAAGTATTGGTTTATCCAGTAGGCTAGTTTATTCCTCTTGATGTACCTATATGACAGCAATAGCTTTTAAACAAGTATTTTAATCGACGGAACCCTAAAATTAAGTCATTATAAGACTTCGTTCACAGAGACATTTGCAAGATACCGATGTTTATGGTTTAATCATTTAATAATTCATTATCACAATTTCATTATTAACGTAGCAAACGAGTTTTGTCGAGGTCATATTTATTATGCGTTGATTACAAAATAATATTTTATAAAATCAACGGAAGCATTGTGTAGAAACCGGATGTTACAGTTTGAAAACTTAATGTTTTAGATTAATAATAAGTAACTATTAATTGAGGTTTAACTATAGAATGTACACACATCAAAAAAAGTTTGCGATCACTTTGAAAAATCGTTTTTTTTTTACGGTAGATTATATTATGATTTCTTCTTCTTTTTAGATTATTTATTTAAAAATATAGATTTAGAATATAAAACAATAAAACAGTTCAATTGTTTTTCCATATAAAAAGGCTTTCAGTCCTAGCTTACGCTCATTCAGAAATCAGATTTAGTCAATTTTAACGGATTTAAAATAGATTTCGCGGAAAGTTGTGATTGAAAAATGCCAAGAGGATTATCAGAAGTTTTACGAGCAAGAACTTTGAGGGAAAAAGGATACACCACGAGAGAAATAGCACGCAGAGTTGCTATATCCCAATCCTGTGTCGTGACCACGTTGCAGAGGTACCACGGGATGGGTAATTTAGCTGACCGACCCCGCAGTGGTCGCCCAACTGTTTTGACTGCTGCCCAAAAGCGCTATATTAGATTGCTGGCAGCCCGTGACCCAACAATCAACACCACTAAAATAAAAGCGGAAGTTCGGGCCGCCTCTGGGCTTGAAGTTAGCACTCAGACCATTTGGAATTGCTTGCACCAGGCTGGTTTACGAGCACGGAGGTCTTGGCGAGCTCCTCTGAATTCCCGGCAACGTCAACGACGGAGATTACAGCGGGCTAGGCTTCGGCAAAATGAAGAAGAAAACATTTGGCAAAACTGTCTCTTCGTCGACGAATCGCGAATCAGTACTCATCCAGATAACCGACGTGTCCGTGTCTGGAGAAGACCAGGAGACCGTGAAAGGCAAAGAACTGCCACTGGAACAGTTCAGCAAGGCGGGAAATCGGTGTCCTTTTGGGGTGGTATAATGATTGGAGCTAGAACGCCTTTGATCTCGTATCGAGGCTTCATGACAGCAGACATGTACAGAGCAGTTGCTATTGATGGAATTGTCAGACCATTCCGAGTAAACCATGAGCACCAATTTGTACTGGTCGATGATAATGCGCCCGCCCATCGAGTCAACGACTCAATGATGCTCTCCGAGAATACGACATCACAAAGTTAGACTGGCCTGCTGGCTCGCCTGACTTAAACCCAATAGAGCACGCGTGGCGTGCTTAAGTGAGCTGTTTGTAACCGTCAACCACGTCCCCAGACAGTGCCAGAGCTCAGGGAAGCCGCTATTCAAGAATGGGACAGGTTACCCCAAGAAATGCTGGATAACTTGATTCTAAGCATGCCCAGGAGGATCTTCGCATGTGTTCGAGCCAGGGGAGGAGTTTTATTATATTGAATATAAACCTTTTATTAATAAATTGTTGTTTAAGTTTGGTTAAACAGTCTTTTTCTTTCTATCAAATTTCTGTTACAATTACATTATGATTAATTACTCAATTATTTTTTATAAAAAATTAGAAATAGTTTTATTTTTTAATTTCAAACTGGGTATAGTTTTATTTTTTAATTTCAAACTGGGTATTTCTATTTAAAGAAAACACACAACAAAGATTTTTCTTGATAAAGTTCAATTTAAAAAATTATATCAGCTTATGCTAGTGATCGCAAGCTTTTTTTGATGTGTGTATATAATATTTTTAGATCTTTTGTGTCATCATACTTGACGTAGGTTAAGTGACTTAGCATTTTCCTCCAAATCTCAGTTTGAAACAAAAACACCAAGTCACTTTATTTATTATTTGACTTAAAATATTAGTAATCTTCCTTCCACTAGGCAATTAGGCTGACCCAAGATCAAACCACCCGACGACAGCGAGTGTATTAAAAAATATCACCTTGAATTGTGGATCCCGCTCCTCAGCTATGAGAAGTATGACTAGGAACAGGAAACACGAACATGTCGTACCCAACTTTACCGAGATGAATTCGTTTCTATGTTGTAAGCCATTAGTTGAGACAAACTATGAGCCTCATAATATAATCGTGATCTCTAACAAAAGCCCATTATTTGCTATGTGGTTCCAAGTCACACCAAAACACAGCATTAAAGCAAATCAAAAGCATTGTCTTCGTGTGCAAATTGACAGTACCTACACAACGAAAATTAATGTCACACAAGTGTTATAAAGGGTCATGAACTCATGAGGGTATCGTGGCCCTCGTTGATGACAGACAGAAAAGTTTTTTTTTTATTGGGTAGGTATATCGCCTGCTCTATTTCACAATTTCGGTGGTGATGTGGTGATGGTGCGGAAGCATGGTAGGGAAACTCGACTCTTCAAGAAGAAGCAATACTTGAAAAGCCACACAGGAAACATTTTAGATAGCCAACTTTCCTCTTTTGACGTTGATGTTACATTAACGATTCTGTATAAGAGGAAAAACCCTCGCCGTGACGCTATCGGTCGGTTAGTTCTCAAACGGGTATTCCCTCATTTTGCGGCTATACAGGTAACAGATGAAGTAAAACTTCACAGAATTAATGAATAAGCTAAGCGTTGACTTTTGTATTTTATCCGCTGCGAGGAAAGTTAATTGATGAGACCACAAAACATAATATTTATGTAGATTTATGAATGGTAAGCGTTGACAGTTCCGCATCGTACGGATCGTGTATGTATAAAGCTTAGTGAGTCCACTGTATTCGCACTTCGCAGCATTCGGAATGCCGACACGACTCTTAGTAGGACCAATCGGATTTTTGACATTGTCATTCAGATTTTCGTATTATAAGGGGTTGTAAATTATACAGCTCCACATAATCCTGCAAAATTGCAATTTGTCATGCGATGTCCATGCTCGAACGTCATCGTGTCATTGCTCGAACGACAACAAACAATACAGAGCGATGAGGTTCCATACATACGAAACGGAGTGGTCGGTAACTTCGGTCGCGGAAGTGCGTTTATCGTGGCGTATTAAATGACGTGTTAAAATCATAATTGTTCCGTTATGAGAATGTTACGGCGCTTTACGACCTGTAAAGAAGCGTCACTTTCTCTCACCGGAACAGTGAAGTTTAACACGTCATAATACGGTCCCTGATCGAATGACGTCATAAGCACGCGTCGGAAAAGTTACTCATCGAAGAATGCCAACGATCCGACGCGTGCGTTCCGTCCGTTGACGATAAGTAAACGCACTTATAATGACGAGCCATACAAACAATACTTAATCCGTTTGATGCGATCCGTCCGATGCGTACTTTCGTTGAATTTAATTTTCCTATTCTAGTGTATTTTGTTATCATGAGGTGTAATCCCGTCATTGACCAACTGTAGTCAACAGGAGAAGCGGATATAATATTTTTATCTAAAATGAAAAAAATATAATTGTCGGTCGGTCATCAAAAAGACAAGCTAAGTATTTGCTATACTATACAGGGTGTAAATAAAATCATGTAATTCCCTCAAACCTCGTGATGTACTGCTGACATATATTAACCCTGCACGGGATACTATTGGTTTCAATAAAAAAATTATTACACGGAGTAAACATGTGTTCTTAACGAGAGGCATTTTAGCGCCCAGAGTTAAATGACCGCGCGGCGAGCGATAGCCGCGCAATTCGCTCGGGACGCTAAAATGCCTCTCGTTAAGAACACATGTTTACTCCGTGTAATATTTTTTTTATTAAATCCAAAAGTATCCCGTGCAGGGTTAATCTATGTCAGCAGTACATCACGAGGTTTGAAGGAATTACATGATTTCGTTTACACCTTGTAAAGTAGCTTGGGGCTTATAAGTAAAATAAATTCATACTGCACAATGGTGTAGTTTCTGTTACGCACTATGACAGGACCAAACTAAACTAAAGGTGTTTGTCTCTTTCTGTTTCAATAGAAAAAGAAAGTGACAGTTGCGTTTAATCTAGTTTAGTACCGTCAAAATGTGCAACAGAATCGACACCAATATCATATCATAATAATTGCATACCATAACACGATGCCAAAATGTCAAGTGTGGTTCGGACTCCCAATCAACTCTTCACTATTAGAGTAGGCACCTACCTAGTGTTATGTAGAGCTTCGCAAAATCGAAACCGACAAAGACATCGAATAGGTATATGAATTCGAGTACAAAACCGAATCCGAAATAAAAGTTATCTGCGGATGTCATTATTATATTTTTTAATTTTATTCATTGTGTTAATTAAAGCTGGGGGCTGCGTTCTTGTAAAACAACAATATATTAATATTTTTACCCCACACTAAACCGATTCTTTCCAAAATCGGATTTTTATCCCCAACTAACTATCCTAGAATAGATACTATGCACATAGTATAATACGCATATAGTGCAACGTGTGCAAGTGTGTATATGCCTGTGCAACCTATAACTATGTTAAAGGACTTGTTACAGTTAGGTACTAAGCTTTCTACTCAATATAGGTCAGGCTCGGCACTGGAAGTAAGGGTTCGCTAATGACCGCAAAGAGTTATTCATGAAAGGCCAATTAGCATCATCAAAGGATGTAACAGAGACATTGAACTAAGTAATTAATATAAATTACAATAGAAAGGTAGCTAGGAAGAATACCATTAATCAGTGAGACATTGAAATATAATTAGAGACAGTGTTTATGCAAATTAAGTACCTAATTATTAGATTTCTCATAATAACTTATAAGTCTTATAACTAGGTAGGTACATTATATAAATAAAAAGGTAAAGAAAACCGAATGACCTTCTATACTTAGGTACTGAAAATTACACAATGACAATAAAAAAATATTGATTGATTAGATTGCTCTAGATATTGTTAATAATTTTGATTTAGTAAAGAAACCCCCCCCCCCCCCCCCTTAGGTAGCTGAAGTTATCTGATAACGGAATTACACGCAGATATTCATAACAAATTATTTTCTTAATCTGCCTGTTCCGGTCTATCTTAGATAACGTACGTATAATAAATATGAGTATCACTTTTATCTTCAGAATTTATTAACTTACTAGTATAAGTTATTTTATCGATAGTTTTATTTGTGTATTTACGTAGATAAGAATCTATTTCAGGCTCTTGCCGTCTTTTAATAAAAATCTTAAACATAGGCGTCGTATCGTACCTATCTATCTCAGCAAGAGATATTCTAATATGCTATTAAGAGTTATGTTATGAGATAGGCTGAAAGCGATGTAGATAAGTATACTGTCGACAAAGGGGATTTCTTTAAATAACCAACTGTCATAGGTTTGTCGGATCCCCCACAAAAATTAAATTTACTTGTACTGTATAGCTCTTTTAATTAGGCCACTGCTATTTTTGAAATAGTGCGTTTTGCTTGAAAATATCTTGGTACTTATTTGCAAAATGGCAAGAGATTGTGTTATGTGAAAATTTGTATTCCCTAAAATATAAAACTTAGGTGCTGACCACTTAATTATATTTTATTATTTAAAGGGTCTTTCAGTGTTCTGTGGGGTAGCTAGGTATAGGTACATCTATGTGTACATGCACTTAATGAAAGTTAAACTAAATTTTCAGTACCTAGTAGAACAGATAGCTTATAGATAATGTGCCTAACTACTTACCTGGGCAGATGGTTTTTTTAATAATTAAATAAGTACTTAATTGCTACCCCATTTGTATGGTTGGTAAATTTTACGCTAAAGATTATAAAACTTAATTATGTAAACTACTTTTGTATTGGCACGATCGTTGACATAACCTTGATGTCTTACGAATGTCATGGTTGTTTTAGAAAAGTACGAAAAAAGTACCAAGGCCACAATAGGTGATGTGGTCACCTACATAATAGTCCGTCGAATAGATAGAAAACGAATTATACAGGATGATAGGTAGGCATTAGGTATTATTCAAAGAATCATTCAATTTTTTTAACATAAATAATTAATTTCCAATTTTCACGATAAAATAATTTTCCCTAAAGAACTATCAATTCAGCGTGGTTACTAAGTCAAATGTTAAATACTCCGCTTGTCGCGCATGCACTAAATAAAAGAAAGGGGGGGCTCTCTCATTTAGTTCGACTTAGTAAACACGCTACATTGATAATTCTTACGGGGAAAACTATTTTATTGTGAAAATTTGACCTAAGTAGGTACCTATTTTTTTCAAAAGTGAGTTATAAATGACGCCTAGAAAAAAAAATTATGTTGATTAAAAATTCATAATATTTAAGTAGGTACTAGGTAGGTAAGTAGGTTTTAAAATGTCGAAATAGAAGACAGTGTTGCTTAAATTATGAGCTAATTTCGATAAAGCACGTCGTAGTAAATTAAGTTGAAAAAAAATGCTAAAATATAGGTATATACCTAAAATATTTAAGAAAACTCTGAATTTTAAAATGACAAGTAAACAATTAAAATCTTAACAGAATAACATAATCTGATTGAGTACCTACTCATGTAAGTAGGTTTATCAACTTATTTCCTTCCCTTTCTTATCACATTGTCGGTAGATACCTACCTTGTCTCATTAAGCAGTAATCATTATGGGCATACCCTGTTAGATATCATAATAATCATGCATACGTTTTGTTTACGATTTTATCAAAGGTTAATGATGATAATAAAATGTTGTGTAACTAAATTGACTAATAACCTTTACGATAAAAACGAAAATAGTCACTGATATCAAAATTAAAAATATATTACGTAGTCCTACAAAAACATTTAGAATGTAAGCGATAAGTTTGTGCTTTTCAATTTAGTTAGCTCCTTTGCTAATATGTTTCAGTAAGTGTGAAGTGCTTTTAATAGAATAGTTCTATAAATTATTAAAACTGGGTATACTGGTGCTTAAGCCTGATTTACACCGTCATCCGTCATTAGTTAAGTAGCGAGTTAACTTGCAGATTAAGTAAACTTAGTTGAGCAAGTGGTGACTGAACTTAACTTGCCATGTATATATTCCAAATCAAGTTATCTACTTAACTTGCCCAATCAGCAAGTTAACTCGTGTGCAAATCGAGCTTAATATTATTGGTGGTATGAAGTAATGCAGTACCTTTTATCGACAAGTTGCAAACTTACAATGCTGATAATGATTTAACTGAAGGATAAATACCTAATGTCGGTAATGCGAAATGCACTTGCATTCAAAAAAGTTATAATAAGAATACTATTGTCATGTCGTTACAAACATCAATTCTTTACTTACCAAATGTCAGTATAAAAAGCTTGAAACACAAAAACAGCAGACGTTCAACAAAAACACAGCGTCACCTAGTTAATTGGTACTAATTTTCTTTCGGATATTGTCCGTGAATTTACGCGCTACTATGTGGTCGCGAAAACGCGGTGCGTCCAATTCACTGCCTGTCTCGGACTACGCCCGCCGCCGCACTCTCGCAACCTTTATATACTCGAACCTATGATACGAGGGAACTGTTCACTATGTAGCTGACTCCATTTAGAAGATTAGCCGCGGCGCATGAGCCGTCAAGTCGAATGCTAATAGAAGAATTGAGTCTATGAAGTACCTACTTGTTTACCCAGGAGAATAAACGATACAAAGCTAACCAATTTTTTAAGAGCGAAATCATGATTGGTATCGCTATATTGAGAGGGAATAGCTGTGGAGTTACGCGATAATTCTGCTCCACAAGAATGATTTGGAACTCGGAAGAGTCTTGATTGATTGATATTGATTATTCATAAAAGCCTATTGGCATGAATAAGATCATCAATTTGTTTAAATTTATATTCGGCGAGTCACAGGGTTATCATATAACAGTTTACGTTAAAGTACCTAAGTTATGTAGGTAGGTATAATATGAACTTAAATAAAAACTGCATCAATAATCACATAATAAAAAATAGTACTACCTACTTACAATCGTATTAAGACCCTGATAAAATCAGATTAGACGTGAAATGCACCTTGACCTAGGTTGGTTTTATACCTACTCTGGACCACGCTCATTTATACCTTCTATGACTAATAAAAGTAATTAAGTTATTATAATATTAAATACATTTAATAACTAGTACCTAATAATGCAAATAAATTGTACCATGAATTCAAATGTTCCTTTCATCGTAACGCAAGGGAATCCCTGTCATTAATGTAAGTAGCTGCAGCACTATAAGGAAGGAACTTGACCGAAAATGTCATTAGGCATTGTAAGGGGCCAGAATTATATGTAAATACTTACATGTGTTAATTTATATCAATGTTTGAACGATAATTAAGTGATGTTAGTAAAGCCGGAAAAGGCATCTTTGTCGATAATACAGCGGTTGTGTCCCTAATAATACAAAAACATCATCTAAATAGGAAGTAGATACAACATCTAGAAAAAAGGAGAGCCTGAATCTTTGGTAAAGTTGGTAAACTAGGGGCCGTATGACTAAACAGCTCTCATTTGAGGGATCTTCCAACAGCAGATACCTTAGAGTAGAATTCCATACAAGCAAATTTTTTTTTAAGTACGTGTCAGATTTTCTCAATATGATCTCTCAAATGAGAGCTGTTTATTATTACGGGCCTAGGTCTTAGCGTCACCCATACCACAATCCTTTCAAACTGTAGAGACGTGGTAACTGACAGACAGTCCTCAAAATAAATATCTGTTAGTGACCTCTGTCGGGGAATGGGAATTTCCGGAAAGATAAAATCCGTGACGAAATTATTTGGAAAATACCTGGGTTTCCAATACAGAGCTAGCAAAAATCGGAAATAGTAGTAGCATAGGTAGGTAGATGTTGGCCGGCGGTATCTGCTACAAAATCGAACAGGAGCGCTGAGTGGAGACGATTGAACCGAACTCATCGACTAGGGTAGTCCGTACGCCGGGGGGTGGATAGTTAGGTGATGTAACCCAATTTGACCGAGACCTAACAGTTTGGCAGTTGAATATAATACTTATGCTGAATTGATATAGGATATCTAGTAGGTACCTATATTCGAACCTATAAAGAAGTAATAAAGTATCCGGTTTTTACACACAATATACCTCTTCACAGATCGGGAGGACGTTAGCCGCAGGAACCGGTTGTCATGCGACTATTTAGTATTTACAATAAACCAGTCACATGTTGTATTCACCTGCAATAAATCATACCGGAAATGTTGTCAAACCTATTGTCCAATTTATGGATACTCCTACGTTCATCGTCACTGGAAGAACGGAAAGGCTTGAAAGGCTTTTTCAGAAGTGTTAGAGCTCATCGTGAAACTGCTCGTACGAGGAAGTACTACCACCATTTCTGCCGCCAAGCAGCATTGCTGTTCTAGTTTGAAGAGCGTGTGCCGGTGGCATTACAGGCCCTTGAGAGTTTTGAACTTTGTCTCTAGGGTTGGCAACGCATCAGTAATCCTCTTGTGGTTGTAGGTGTCGGGCGACGGCAACTACTATCAGATGGGCCTTAGGCATGTTTGCCAACCCATTACAATAAAATAAAATAATTATACTAAATTCTGTGCGAATGTAATAAGTGAATTCTCGTTTGTCAATAGATTTGTGCGAATATTTATTTTACATTTATTGTATAAATTGCATCAATGCATAATTTAACTTAATTGCACAAGATTCAAATATTTCGTAATCAGCATAGCGAGCTTTTTGTCTTGATTTTTAAGTGAGCATGAATTTTGATTTGGTCAGAATATTTTAAGTGATTTACCTATGACGAACTTAGTGGAAACAAAACACGAGAAATCTTACGTGTATACTGAACTGAAGTTACAATTAATACGCTTAAATAATAAGTTTGTAATTACTTGTAATGATATTCATCCATTATGACCATTTAAGAATATCTCTACTGCATAGAAACTGTGACCGATAGACTTTTTGGGTACCATTACAGTTTTAAATATATTTTCCTACGTAGGAATGGAGGTAATTTGCCAGTACCTCACACATCAAGACACTACGCACTCGCCCCTCAACATATAAACTTCCACAGCTCAACATAGATCTCTCAACGAGCCAACGAACGCTTCTTTCTACCTTGACCGATATTTCCCATAGTCATCACCCTTAGCAGACGGATTGATGATGATCGCAATATTTTTATTAGCAACCAGAAGGACGCTACTGCTACTCGTCCTTTTGACATGGTTCCCCACGGGTAGAGGGGCTGGTGTATTCTTTTATGGGATGAAAAACATCAATCTACTGCCCGAGTGCAATCCTTGTTGAAAAAGCTACTCCACCTAATTGCCATACCTACAAAATCACCAATCAGGAAAAGGCACGGCTAAAATGTGTTTCATCATTTTTATTTAAAGAATAATATAGATTAGATAGGAACCTACGTAGCTAAAGCTACTGTTAATGATTCACGATTCACGACTTGAGGACGGCAGTCGACAATCACTTTGCCTAGATCAGAAACTCGGTTGTTCGGCAGATCATTCCTAGTGTGACCTTACTATAACTCTGTGAATTTACTTATTCTTGTATGCGTCAGTCAAGGGTCTGGTAGCATTTGATTCTGATCGAAGTAATTGATATTGGTATCTTACCTACCTTTCCATCATTCCTCTGTATGTTGTAACTTCTCTCTTTTTCAATTGCTATCATAAAGTACAAAAAACAGGCTGCGCCTGGGCAGAAAAAAACCTGCATTTACAACAGTACAGCTGTAATTATTTAATGTCAAGCAATAGATTTATTACGGCCTCCCAGGCCTCCCACGGCTACAGCCTAGTTTCAATGTCGGATATCCGGTTTTGAAACGTGTATGTTACTATTGGATTTTTATAATAGATAGCTAGTGTTTTCGATAGAAATATTTCTAGCCTTGTGAATCGTGGTTACAATAAAAGTAGTATCCATAATAATGCAATGGTAGGGGCTGCTCGGAAGTCGGAACCCACCCACTCCACTCTCGCTGGGGCCAAGCGCTGAATTGATTCAATTCCTTTTAACCTCGACGACTTGACAAAATCCGCTCTGCTGGAAAAGTGTCCTATTTATTGAAATGTAACAGCGAAGATAACATGATTTTATTGTGTCTAGATATTATTTGTTCCATTTATAAAATATGCACCGTAATATTATAGTTTGTAAATTGATATCCTCCAGATTAAAATTAAGTAGGTATAGGTACCTACTTATTTACATAGACATGTCATGCCCAGTGATTACACGGGCAATCCCACAGAATACAAATGGGCAATACTCCTTTTTGGGGACATGTTCATCAGTCGACTAAGGTATACCTAAGTTGTTGATGTTGATCATCATTTGACGCCATTCCAATTCACGCTTTACATAAAAAGTGAGTGCCACCCAGATTAATCACTCTGCGTTCTTGTTTTGCAAACTGAAACAAGCTCCAACTCAGCGGACAGTCTGACTCCCACGTTCAAAGGAAACGCATGCGTTCTTTTCTGCTAAAGACGAGATTCCAAAGTATATCCTCTGGGATAGACTTTGCAACTGGTCTTCAGCGGGCCAGAGGACCAGAGTCCTCTGGTATCGTTCTGTTGAGCAACGTTTGGTAGAATAACAGGTGGAAGCATTATTGTTGATAGATATGCTTACTTTGGTTTAATTTCCAGCAAGAGTTGATCGCAGGCAGAACGCGCGTACCTACATAAACCGCGCGTGCGCGCTATGTAATAGGGTTGCCAACCGGAACTTCATGATAAGTAGCTATCGGAAAACCGGAGCCTTATTAAACGTACATAATGTTGTTTGTTTAAAAGAATCAATTACCTACACTATCATTGTAACCGATGTGGTGTCAGATAACTTTATAAAAATACTAAATTCGGTCGAAACGTCGAGATAAATAAGGTATTTTTCTGCCTTATAAATTTTCTACGTGATTAGACTCGATTTAGTATTTTTATAATGTGTACAAAACGCGAAAGTTTGAAAACATTTATACAGATAACTGTTGTTTATGTATTTACTATCTTATAAGTATAATGTAATCGTATTTGTCATGTAGCAATTCAGTTGCATAATAACGTTTTCTTTAAACACGACCAAATTGACGCGATGTCATTATCCTTAGCCGAAATAGACTCCTCCGTTGTAAATGGTGTTGATAAAAGAACCACTTTATAACAATCAACATAAGAATCATCTAAAGCAGATAGAAATCAATTTATAATCGATATCAATACAACAATACGATTATCGTAAATCATGACATGCCGTGATCGATCCCGTCACGCGAGTCCCAATATTATCAAGGGAGATTTGTGTCTCTTGTCAGGATTCAGTTGTCTTTATAAAATTTTAATTAACTGCCATGACGCACCCAGTTACTAATTTGGAGTGGTTAGGTGTCTCTGTGTAAACACTGATATTCAGGCTATTCTACCGTATCTACTGGAAGCTAAGCTAAATAAATGTATGTGATGTAATGTGAAATGTGTGTGTATGTGATAAATTGGGAAAGACTGGGCAGCAAAGTAAAGTGTCCATGCAATTAAAAACTACTTTACGTTGACTCTATACAAGGTTAGTCGGAAAGGGGGTAGGTACTAAGCCGAAAGGGTGTTAAAGTACCTATAATAAGGGTTAACTTTTGTTCTACAACTTTCCCCAAAACTCGATAGTTTAAGAGAAATAGCTTTTCAAAGATTTCGTAAAAAATATGCTAAAATCTATCTGTCCATAGTTATGATTAGCGGTATTTACTTTTTAGGTCATATTTGTGGTCACGGATTAGAAACTTAATTTTCTGAATTTTAGCTAAGGCAGGTATGTTTTTTTTTTTTAAGTTTAAAATATGAATCTTTTTGCATGCAAATAAAAATTATCGAATTATGAAATTTTAGCACTTGCTTTAAAATAGTCATCAGTGATACTATAAGTGGCCCGCGGCTTAGTACCCCCTTACCGACTAACCTTGTATAAATATCGCCAACAGTTAAAACCATCTCAAAGCTATCATAGCGACAGGGCTGATAAAACAATTTCCTAGTCATGAGAAATCGGTTACCCGTAACGGAGATGAATTATTGCCTTAACGCCTGACCCTACAAAGCTCTGTTCCATCAAAAGCTTTAGATGTGTAATTACGCGCGATGACGCAAGCTCACTCTCCGCTCTCGACTTCACAAGAGGCCGGGGAGGGTGGAAGGTGGGAGGGCAGGGCTGAGGGTGGCCGGTCGCACCGTTTCCATGGTTACCGTACAGGGTGGCTGACTATTGCAACAAGTGGGACTTATCACGACATTATTCTCAGCTTTTGGTTTAGGGACTTATTCAGAAAGTTTTATAGGTATAGTTTTAAGCAGTCTTTTAGCAGAAAAAGTTTTTACCAACTTTTTATGAAAGGTCATTAGTTAGATAGTTTTGATGTGTTAGGTATCGATAGAAAAATAAAAAGGAAATAGTTACTTTACGTAGCTACACATTGGTGTCGATTCTGTAGCACATTTTGACAGTACTAAACTAGACTAAACGCAACTGTCACTTTCTTTTTTTATTGAAACAGAAAGAGACATACACCCTTAGTTTAGTTTAGCCCTGTCAAATTGCGCAACAGAATCGACACCATTATTTCACTAGGAGTCATTACCTATTTCACATCAGCTGAACATACCTGCTAATATTTGCCTAATTAAAAGTAAGGTAGTTCAGTGATTTTTGAAATTCGGACAAAGGAAATATAATACCATAATACGCTTTTGACATCTAGTACGTTGGCAAGCCTCAAAGGCCCTACCCTCCATCTAACAACGCTACTATCACTACACATAATTAGGAAAGACAGGGAAGGACCTTCTTTGACCGGTAAAGTATATTACTACTACACCACGACTATCAGTTCTGATGGGTTCAATAGAGGTATATTGTATATAGGTTCTATCGTAATCCCATTATATCCCAGTTTATAGAATAAAGTGCCATGTGACGGATTGTCCAATTTAATTAACTATATATAAGGAACAAAAAAAAACAAAAAAAAGTCCAAAGAGGCTCCTCATACATCGATACAAATAATTTTAAAAAAATCATAAGCTTTATTCTGGTTGTATTTCAAAAAAATGCCGAGTGCGCGAGTCCATCTGCTTTTTAAGTATGTATTTAAGTTTTACCACATATAATACGAAACCATACAAAATAAAATATGAACTTAAAAATCTAAGGTAGAGATTGAGACTACGTTTTAGTAATACTACCGTCTACTAAATATCGCGTAGCAGATTATAAACGTGGATGGTAGGTAGGTACATTTGCCACACGGTTCACATTCAACCTACCTCACTTTCAAGATACCCAACGACTGAACTGAAACCACAATGCACTTGAAATAATCAAACAGTTAGTAACTCCTGAACTTTGAAGACCCTCGCTTCTTTCCGTGGAAAGGTACCTAATAATGAACTATTATCGTAAAAGGCAACGGAGAGATGGAATAGTCACGAAGATCAGCATCTTTAATAAAATACTGCGAATTCTGTTATCACCAAACCATTAATGATAATGAGAACCCATTCTGACTGTTTCGTCCTGGTGGAGACGGTCAGGACCGTCTCTACCTCACCTAGCGCCGGGGTGTGAACCCAGCTCAGGCGCCCTCTAGCCATTTCAGCATGCCGCCGCCGTCAGCACTGTGTGTAGCAGCTATTAATGTGAGTAGAATAATTTCTCGGGCCTCGGCGCCCTCAAAGCCTCAACACCCATCTTCAGAGGCTGGCGCCTCTTATGCCACGGCGCCCGGGTGCCATGCACCCCTTACAACTTTTTTTATTATGTACTTAGGTACCTACCTATAACTTATGGGAGACATGTTCATGTTTATAACTGTTATTTACCTACGGTTTTATACACGCATAACACGTGTTTCAGCCCCTAAATGACCGTAATGATGAGCAGATCCCACGCGGCTAGTCGGACAATATCGAAACATAATTGTAAACAGTCATTATCTTAATTAATCATAGGCCGATCAATACTGATTATACGGCTAAAGGCTCTAACAGACGAACGGCACTTTGCCAAGAACAGGGGTAACTGCAGCCGTCGCTGCTCATCGACGGCTGCCGTCGACACGCCAGCGTCTAGACACTGGCGTGTCGACGTGCTGGCTGATCCTAGGATCAGCCGTGGATTGCAGACGATGGCGTGTCGATAGCTGCAGTTACCCCTGTCGTCGACAAAGTACCGCTCGTTTGTGAGAGCCCTAACTAGTCGGGAAATCCAACATACACGTACGTGAGTAAGACAACGATAAGAATCCCTTGTCTTGTTGTTATTTGAAGATTGATCCACGTTAAACTGTCTGATTTGAATGATATAGGTATTGTTGATAAAATAAATAATTAAGTACAAATATCGGTTATCAATATACGATCGACTTATATTATATCTACATACTTAATCATGTCAATACATAGGTATATTATGAAAAAAAAAAGTTATCTAGATTGATTTAAAATTTACAATAGACGACGTAGACTGAATGACATAAGAATTAAAATTATTAGGCAATACTTAGGTAGGTACTAATCGAACATTGTCTGATTATTATTATTGTTTCCGGATTAATTGAAATCCGATCGTTATCCATGGTTTAATACCGTATACTTAAGAAGATTTATAGTGTTTTTAATATACAAGCGGTATACCTACTTAATTAAAATTTATAATATCATAGATGTAGATACTTACTACGATTGGAATTCCTCAGTAACAGCCCGGAGTTTGGATTTGTGCTCGGTTGATGGCAATAGGCTCGCCCCCTATTACATAGGGGTTATTCCTTTTGACCCTCAGTGCTTCGTCCCCACTGGGGGTGAACAGGACTTTTTTTCCTATTGTCCCCCAGTGGGGTCCTGTAGTGTATTATCTATGGTGGGGTCAACGGGAATTTCTATTCCTGTTCATCCTAGGGTTGCCACCTTTTTTTTGAACAAATATAATATATTTCCCAAAAATGATGCAAAATATAGTACCTACTTTTGAGAAATTCAGGAAAAAGAAGTACCTACACTATTATTTTTATCACTATCTATGTATTTTCCCATATAGTACCTATAATTGTTATTGCTCTTCGCTTTGGCCATCAATGGTCTATTACCTTTAAAATAATTATAGGAATCTGAGCAATTTAGGTAGATTCATATTAAAATAAATTAACAATTCGTTTTTAATTAAATTAATAGATGCTCTATTTCTTTCTTCTTTCCGTTTTTACAGTTAACATAAAAAAGCGCGACAGTTGAATTAGGGATAAAAATATAGTATTTTTCGTACTATATTATTTTTCTATAACATATAGTACAATTGACTGAAATATAGTACGATACTGTATATTATAGTACGGGTGGCAACCCTAGTTCATCCTCAGTAAAATATTATGATTAGGTACATTTCAAATAAATCACAGTATTTCCTCTATTTGTACACTCCCACACAACAACTTTTTTTGATTTTCGCTTTACGGAGTATTGATATCCCGCTCTCAATAACACTGAGCCACCTTTTTTGTTAATTATGTCTAACGAGGTAGGTCCCAAACTACAACTTGGAGCGATTTCCTCCATGGATCCTCCTCCTCCAACAATTCACCTCATTGCATTCCTAACCCTTTTGTGTCATGGAAAGGTGTAAACAATAGGTGGGTACATAGCAGGTAGTATTTTAGGTGCAAATAATTAAAGGCTATATTGAATACTTACTTAGGACAACATAAAAGTAGTACCTACCTAAATATGGATGACAAAATAAGCATATTGTGATCTTAATAATATATAATAATATCATGTCTTTCATGATAAATGTCGATATCAAATCACTATCTATCTATAGTAATTTTAATAAAAATTAAACATTTAATTTTAATATGGGACAACAGGAAATTATACCTAGTCTTGCCATAAATATTGTCAAAAGAAAAAAAAATGGTTTTATTGCAAATTATATTTATTACTTTTACAGTGTGTTAGTTTAATACATAAATATAAAACAATTTAAAATATAACAAGCTTATTCGAAGTGGTCTCCATTGGCTGCAATACAGTCCTTTAAATGTTGAGGCCAGTTATCAATAGAAGCACGCACTCTTTCCATGGGAAAATTCTTCACTGCCAATCGTATGGATTGTTTTAGGGACTCCAAATTATCATGGCGTTTAGAGCAAGCCGTACTCTCTAAAACTGACCATAAATCATAATCCAGCGGATTAAGATCGGGACTAGACGACGGCCAGTCTTCAGCTCTGATGAAGTCCGAAACGTTCACTTCCAACCAAGACTGCGTGGACCGAGCTTTATGACCCGGCGCCGAGTCTTGTTGGAAGGACCATACTTGATGGTTATTGAACATTTAGTAGTTAAGGGGCTTAACTACCCTCTCAAGAATGGTATCTTGATACACTTGTGCCGATGTTTTGATACCTTTTTCACAAAAATATGGCTCAGTCACTCCTTCATAGCTAACACCCCACCAAACCATCACTGAAGTCGGATAATGCCCACGTTGCACTCTGTCAACTAATTGGGAAGCTTCCTTAGAGCGTTGAGCATAAATACGGTCATTTTTTTGTTAAAATGTTGCCCAATTGTAAAGATTATCTCATCCGTAAACAAAATTTTTCTGTGACCTCCCTTTGCGTACCGCTTCAGTAATTGTTTCGATTTTACCACCCTATTCTTTTTTAAATTATCAGTTAAAAAATGACCAGTGCGTCTCTTATAGGCTGCAAGTCCTAAGTAATCTTTTAAAATACGCGACATGGTTCTGGGTGCTATCTTCATCTCCCGAGATAATTTTTTTTGCTTTCGGACAGAATTTCTTCGAATTCTTTCCCTTACTGCTTTGACCACCTTTTTCGTAGGAACACTACGTGGACGGCCAGATCTTTTTCTGTCACAAACAGAGGAGGTCTCATTGTATCTATTCATAGCCCGGTACACAAACATTTGACTAATACCAAGCGTGTGGAGAGTTTTAAAAATTGCATTTGGCTCCATACCAACTTTGTGTAATGCAATCACAGCGATTCGGTTCTCTTTATCACCCCACTCCATTTTAATATCGCAAAATATTGTACAATGTATTGGCGCCAAAATTAGAAAACTCAATGAACAATCGTATAAAAATGACAGATTCCAAATTCAAATGTAATACCTATCTTTCTTATTTTTAATTGTAACAGTATTTATGACCAGACTAGGTAATTACGTTCACCCCCAATAAATTGTAGTGGGGGACAACAGGGAAAAAATCCTGTTCACCCTCAGAGGGGGCGAAGAACTAGGGGACAAAAGGAATAACCCTTACATAGGACTTAAACAACGGCGAAATGAGGATGTTACTATACACCTCTGCCCAACCCTTCGGCGAATACAAGCGTGATGTTACGTTGTTACTACAAAAAAAGTGGTTGAGATAGAAAAATAAAAGATATTATGATATAAAATAATTTATTAAGTTAACATCCTCCTATATGTTTACATAGGTACATAATACAAAGGCAGTTTTAGTAATTTTCAAGCAATCTCTATCAGGATTTCAACATTCATATAGGTATTATTCGACGATAAAACGCTCATTTTATCAAAATGTTTAATTTTGATTTCCTATACATCTATTTACTTACTAAACGTAATATTCACTTAATCTTATGATAGGTACATACAATGAAAATGATTTATAAATATTCAAACAAAACAAAAAGAATATCAAGATTAATCATTGCAAATGGTCATGATCTTAAAACACTTACATACAGCATTAGTTTCCTCTTATAAATATATATCAAACAGAACCAATTGGATAAATAGACAGCCACACAGATAAGGGCCACGAATTTTTGAATAAATTTCAAAATATTCAACCAAGTATGATTTAATTTAATTTTTGTAAAATTTCTTGCTGCTATCTTTGGCCATGTCGACGAGGGTTTGAGCTGGCTTGAAAGGTGCTCCATACAGACCTTGGAACTCTTCCATCTTCCTGACCAGTTTATCAGCACCAAATTGATCCACCCACCTGGAACACGTCATTATCACGTCGTTATTATCTATGTTACATAATATATAAAAAACCCTCTCATCCCATCCTGAATTAAAATTGTACATCTATACTAATAGTATAAAACTGGAGAGTTTGTTTTTTTGAACGCGCTAATCTCAGGAACTACTGGTTGGAATTGAAAAATTATTTTTGTGTTGGATAGTCCATTTATCGAGGAAGGTTATAGGCTATATTACATCACGCCACGACCAATAGGAGCGGAGCATAAATGAAAAATATTGCAAAAACGGGAAAAATGTCTACCCGTGCGAAGCCGGGACGGGCCGCTAGTCTTTAATAAGTACCTGAATGGTCCACCCGTGAATGGCGGGAAACCAAGTCCGAACACGGCACCAACATCGCCTTCCAGAGGGCTGTGCAAAATCTTCTCCTCCAACGAGAGGACAGCCTCATTTACAAATCTGTAATAACAAATATTTTACAAATTATAAGTACCTAATAATCTAAACTTTACATTATTAAATCTTTTCAGATTTTTCTTTTGTGTGTGATTTTATAACAAAATTCTCTATGGCCAATACTATTTAAAAAACTACAAAATGCCTTAGCTTGTACAATAACTTACCTAGATACCATTCGCAATTGCTGATCCTCAGCAGTGTTGGCTCCACGGGGCTCCAACGGGTATCTCTGCTTCAGAATATTGATGGCCTCTTGGTTCACCTCCTTGCTCTTAGATCCCTTCTCATATAAGTAGAAACCTTTGCCCGATTTCCTCCCCAAGAACCCAGCCTTAACAAAGTCTGGCATGACTTCTAAGTTGCCTCCACTGAAGCGGTCACCAAAGGCCTAAAAAATATACACAATTAGTTATGGTTTCATGTCTTTTTATAATTAAATGATGTTTTATGAGAAGTCTTTTGAGTCAAACCTTAGCTAAATCAACGGCAATATGTGAGCCGACATCAATGCCGACTTCGTCAGCCAAAGTGACGGCACCGACTGGGAAACCGAAGTTCTTGGTCAGGCTGTCGAGGGTCTTGGGGTCGACGCCTTCTTGTAACAATCTGTAAACAGAATCGTACTATTAATTTTGTACACAGTACGACCATTTTGTTAAGAACGTATTTATAAATCCGTTAAAAATAAGCTGGTTTTCGGTACATTTTCCGATGAATTCGTGATTAGTCAAACGTTTAGCTGCGGATATACTACTTCAGGGGTCGCCAAATGGCGGACCGCCGACCCATTTTGTGCGGACCGCGAGAATACAGCAACTTGCACTACAGAGTACGTAATTTAATAAAAATGTATACCCCGCATTATCTTTGTTAATAAATATTTTTTTCTATAAAATGTTGTGCGGACCGCGATGGTCATTTCATTTCTTAAAACAGACCCCGACCCAAACTAATTGGTACTACTTCTTTTTCTGTAAAAGGTAAACATTAAATTTCAATATTTTAAATTAAAAAAATACTTAAATGGGTTGTTTCGATAATCTCACAAGAAATACAAGCCTAAATCAATAAAAAAAATTGTTAACATATTTAATTTTTGCGCCAGCCCGTGCCCGTGCCGATGTAACGTGAACAGTCTGAGACTGTGTAGAAAATAAAGATAGTTTTGCTTCGCTAATTTTACCGTCGGCCACCATCCTGAGTGGACTCGAGTCCCTTGACAGCAGCAATACGCGGTCAAATAGATCCCTCCACGTTGGAAAGAATTTGGATTGTCCTAACTTGAAAACAAAGGTACGCTTTGTGTGTGTGGCCCGTTCGCATGTAATAATACTGCTTACTACCTACGTATTCAGCAAATACTTCCATACACAGAAATTGTAAATCTCACCATACAATAACTCTCCATCACTGAGATATCCAAAAGCCTGTCTACTGTATTTAGAATCGTTACTTCAGAATGCAGTAGTAACTTCCTTCCCGCGGATGAAAACCTACTATGATTCGTATTGTGATTAAAGCAATATTCCTTTACTATTTATTGTAGTGATTACCAGGGGTTTGAAATGGTTTTCAAATATGACGGTATATCCGTTATGTCTATTATTTCCTTCGGAGTACGACCGTACAATATATTGAAAACCGGAATAAACCGGTTAATTTCACGAGGTACGGCTTACCGTAACTTACCTATTTTAATGCCTTTTTACGTCTTTTATTGATCGTAGGCATAAAAAGCCGTTATAAACCGGTTTATTCAACAAAACTGTTCTACTACTATTCACCATCAAAACAAAAAAAGTTCATAACACTTACACATATTAACTGGATTGATTTTTTTTCGATTTTCAAGCCCTGGTGGTGACTGGGAGGCCTGGTTTAGTAGTGGAATTTTACGGGCTGATATCGATCGTACTAACGATCGTACTAAAGAGTGACTAACTCAGCATGCAAGTAATATAAATAGGTTTGACTTCATATTGGCTCATATTAAAAAAACACATGACATCATGCCTGTATTTCCCGAAAGGTTGGTCAGAGGTGTAATGTAACGCCCTCATTTCGCTGTTAATACAAGCTGTATAATAATAGGGGGTGAGCATATTGCCATAAACTGGGCATAAGTCCAAACTCAACTCAATAAAACTTTACCCGACCTGGGGATCGAACCCAGGACCTCACCGATCAACAGTCACGCTTACGCAGAGAGGCAGTTAATCATATTAACGATCTTAAAAATATAGGTGTACCGGACGGCTTCGCTCAACATGGTGGAGAGGATACGCGTGGTGTAGAAGCCGGGCCCGTCCCCGACGGTGATGACCACCTTGCCCTGGCGCAGCCCCACGCCCACGGCGCTCGCGGCCGTGTCGTCGCTGGTGCCCGGGTGACGGATGATCTCCAGCAGCTGCATCTTGTCCACGGGGGAGAAGTAGTGCATGCCTGTCAACGCGAAACATACGTCAATTACAGAAAACATTCAAAGCTTCTAATGCCCGAAAGAAACTGTTGAACCTATTGTAAACCTACAGTTTGTTTAAAGTAATGTGATAATATTTTTTAATTGGTGCAGTAAATGAGAGTTTCGCTGCTACGCAACGGGTCGCGGGTTCGATTCCCGCAGATAATTATTCCGGGTCTGGGTGTTTGTGCATATGAAGATTTGTGTCTGTAAACGCACCCACAACACAGAATTATTTCTAGTTTCAGATAATGTTTATTTTTCAATAAAGGTATGTGGTAAAGTCCTATGTGTTAAAGGGGTTATTAAAGTTTGTCTAGCACTACAATCCCAAATTCCCAGACTCAAGCAGCCACAAATAAAATCCTTATGGAAAAAAAATCACTAAATGATAAATATTTTTTATTTCTGTAAACTAATCTGTTACAGACACTTTTACAAGTCAATGTAATGTTTTTTTAAGACTAGATGGCGCCGGCATTTCCTATCTGACTAGCTCTGAGAAGAAAAGCCGAAACAAACTCATAAATCAAGGTCTCTTTTAAAGTCCAGACATTGTGGTATAAAAACTATGTGAGTGTAACAATGTAGGGCAACGTCTGGAATGGCCTTTTTAGGAAAGTGCCATAGCAGGTTTGAGTTGACCTGTCCTAACTGACGGCACGCATGCATCAGTCATCGCGTAGCTCAAACCTTATTTTAGGGAGCTCAACAACTCGACTACCGCACGACGCTACCAATCAGCCGGACATTTGCGTAGGTCACAAAAAAAGACTACACATTAGTCTGTCCGAGTGGGTATGCGGTTCATATAATTGCACGGCGAAATACCGCTTATACCTGGTGGAATTTCGCTCGGTGTTTTTCGCTACCCACTGCGATTTCGAATATCGCTTATAACTGAAAAGGCCTTAATTTATACTCAAGATACTTACCAATAACCTTCTCAGGACGGCTGCTTCCGGCCGCGATCTTTGTGATAGGGATAGCACTAGTGTTTGTAGCTAGGATCGCGTGTTTCGGGATAACAGCTTCCAGTTCCTTAATAACCTTGTGCTTAATGCTTAAGTCTTCAAACACCGCCTCGATGACGCAATCAGCGTTCTTCAATTTGGCGTAGTCTAGGGTCGGCAATAAGTTTGATAAGTACTTGTCCCTTTGCAGCCTGTGAATTGCAAAAAATACATATAATTATTATGATCCGAGCGCCAAACATTCTACACATATGCACGCACGAACACGCACGTATAGAAAGCCTAAGCTTCTTGAAATTAAAAAAAAATCAAACACTGTCGTTAGGGATCATTTTTTTTAAATAGTGTTATGGTCAGTTTTAATTTGTAAACAAATAAACCTTTTATATTTTAAGTCAATTAATTACCCAGTAACCCTCTTCCGTTTAACAGCAGTCGATAGTCCTTTCTGAATCTGACCTACACCTCTGAAAAGGCCAGCGTTCGTGGCGTCCTTCATGACTACATTGTAACCTTTGTTAATGGACACCTGCACAATACCAGCTCCCATCAAACCAGCGCCAATTACACCGATCTAGGAAAAAAGGTATTACATTTACTATAAATTACTAGTTACTATACATATACATTTCATTTACACCCTAATCATGTAATTCCTTCAAACCTCGTGATGTACTCCTGACATTAGATAAACCCTGCACGGGATACTTTTGGATTCAATATAAAAAAATTACAAGAAGTAAACATGACTGTGTTCTTAACGTGAGGCATTTTAGCGCCCCGAGTTAAATGACCGCGCAGCGAGCGAAAGCCGCGCAATTCGCTCGGGGCGCTAAAATACCTCACGTTAAGAACAATGTTTACCTCTTGTAATTTTATTTGATTGAATCCAAAAGTATCCTGTGCATGTTTAATCAATGTCAGCAGTACATCACGAGGTTTGAAGGAATTACATGATTTCGTGTACACTCTGTATAATTTCAATTATTACAAAATATTATTAAATTAAATAAACCACTACGTACTTCATTTAGATATAGTTAAAACCATCGTACCTATAGTATTCCTTGATGAAGATTTGGAAAAGAAAAAGCAAAATGATAAAAGTAAAACTAAATAGAATGAAATTTATATAATTAATTGGTTCCCAAACAAAAACTCACCGTTTTGACATCAACTTGGGGCTTTCCAAATCTGTTTTTCTTGCATTCAGTTTGTCCTCTGAACAATCCAATGAGGCCTCTGCTCTGGGGCGTCACGGCCAGCTCGCCGAAACCTTGGGCTTCTGCTTCATATCCAGCACTGGCGCCCTTGTCAACACCAGTTCTTACTACTTCAAGAATCTGGAAAATGAAAATGCATATATTACATGAGATTTCTTAGGCGAAAATCGTAACTATTGGCGAATAATCACGATCGCGGGATGTGCAACCTCGCATTGTTTAGAAATGTGGGAGAAGTTTCATGTCGCTCTACATACCGACACGCTGCATATTACTATGGATAATTATTTCGGTTAATTTAAAGAACAATGCTCAAAACGTTCCCACCCTTGTAGCACTTTAAAACCTATGTTAATCGAAGGGCCGTAGCCATCTTATCATTTTATTGTATGACAGCGAAACTGAAATGCCCATCCGAAAAAAGTTATATCGACATGAGGAAACCGGAATCAGTCACAATTATGTTGCCGTTTAATGTTCTTGGTGGTCATGCTGAAACCCAAAAATACCTACTCCATTATAGTGACATCAGATTTTGATACGATTTTTTAATTCACAACACATTCTCGATCCAAAGAAGCTAGAGGTGAGCAGGATAGGATGGTTATTAATTATAATATCAGCCGTATGCGCAGCGCAACACAACGCAGAGGGTAGTAAGTGTGGGGCGGTGGAAGGGCGGAGAGGAGGGAAGTGTGGCCTATTTCTTTGTTGCCTTGTTGCTCCCCTGTCTGCCGCGTGGTTATACTGGTTATTGTTATTTAGTACCTTTTGGAACTTCCTTGAGCGTACGTGTATTTGTCTCGTACTTTTGATTGCTCGTTTTAACCTTCTACTGGACTGTTACTGGATTTCGATTTTGTGCCAACGGTTGGACTAGGCAAAATTGGTTTCCTGGGTGGAGCTGGGAGCGGCGGTGCAGATGCTTCAAGCCAAAAACACTGCCCCGGGACCCGACAGCATACTCAGCCGAGCGTGGGTCCTGGTTCTCAGGGCTCTCTGGCCCCGACTGGTCCCCACTGAGCCCGAGAGCTCGCAACTTGAGCTCAAGAGCCCCCTCTTGAGCGCACGTTGGGAGCGGGGCCAGTTTCCAATCCGGTAAGCTGTTCCTGCTCAGAAACACGAGGCGCCCCGCAGACTCACCGTCTGCGTACCGCCCCATTGTGTTGCTGGACGAGGTGGGCAAGCTCTTTAAGAGAGTAATTGCAGACCGCCTCGTCATCCACATGACTGGGGTGGGGCCGGATCTGGCGGAGAACCGGGGAAGAACCGGGGCGCTCCACCGTGGACGCAATCATGCGCGTGAGGGCTCAAGCGGAGGAAGCAGTCGCCCGAGGCGAGATCGTCTTGGCGGTGTCTCTCAACATCGCCAACGACTTCAATACCTTTCCCTGGAGTTGCATTAAGGCGGCACTGGAATACCATCGGGTGCCGACCTACCTCTGCCGCGGAGAGGGCCGTTATTTACCCGGGTCGGGAAGGAGGGGGTCGGCGAGAGATTTCGTGCGGTGTTCCATAGGGTTCGGTCCTGGGGCCGCTCCTGTGGAACATCGGGTACGACTGGGTGCTGCGCGGTGCATTTCTCCACGGCGTCGGCGTGACTTGTTACGCCAACGACACTCTGGCCACGGCGCGGGGAGAAACGCACCGGCATGCGGCCATTTTGGCCACATGCTCTCGCTTCCGGCCGTGGTTCTGTCCATGGTCGGGAGCGAGGGTGCGTAGGAAGTCATCGCCTCTTTTTGTGAGGGAGTGATGGCGACCAAGGAGGAAGCGGAGACGGAGAGGGAACGGCGTGCTCTTCTCCCTTCCCGCGCCAGTCGCACCGGGCGCCGGAGGGCGCGCCTACGCGACGACCTCCAGCCACCCTAGCGTGTGGCCTGCGGGCGGCGGGTTAGGGGACCCGCCGCCCGACCAGTAACAGGCCCGAGAAGGCGGCGCGCTGTGTTCCGTGCGCACTTCTCGGGAGGACGTGGGGCAAGGCCCCACAAAGGAGGGGTCCGCCAGGGGCTGACGGACTGAGACCTGCCGGGGTTGCGGTGCATGCTTTTGCGAATTTGATTCCAAAGAGTTGTTTGAAAACTCCGACTGAAGGTATTTAATCATCCCACGGTAATGTTTCTCAGTAAAAAAAGAAAAGCATAGTGAGCTGTCACATCTTCGATATTTTTTTGCCATATTTCCAATAACAAAGAACATTAAACGGCAACATAATTGTGACTTGTGACTGCAGATTCTGGTTTCTTCATGTCGATATAACTTTTTTCGGATGGACATTTCAGTTTCGCTGTCATACAATAAAATAATCCGGCCCTTAAAAATAATAAGGCCCTTCGATTAACATAGGTTTTAAAGTGCTACAAGAGTGGGGACGGTGTCCATACATTTTTGAGCATTGTTCTTTAATTAATTTGATTGCGTCGTTGGTCTAGTAGTGACAAGTGTGACTGACTGCTGATCGTGTGGTCCTGGGTTCGATCCCCAGGTCGTACAAAGTGTTATTGGATTTTTCCGTATGGAATTCCTGAGTAGCAGCCCGGAGTTTGGAGTTGTGCCCAGTTGATTACAATAGGCTCGCCTCCCATTTCATGGCACTTATACATAACGGCGAAATGAGGATGTGTACTATACACCTCTGCCCAACACATCGAGGAATACGGGCGTGATGTTATGTTAATTATTTTGGTTGTGGTCAGGACGAAAATAATTACACATAGTAATAGACTAGTTTCTTTTAATTAGCTTATCATTGTAAGCTTCCTTCATTAACTTCCTGCTGGGGTTGCGGTGCATGCAATAGCGAATCCCGTGACCCCGGCCTTAGGTTAGAAGGTGGGACACCGTTGGTTCTTAGCCGGTAAGAGTCCGGCAGACCCCCTCGCCTTCCCCGAGCGAGGGACATCCATGAGGGTTTTCCAATGATAAAAAAAAGGCTGTATAACTTACTTTCAATGGTGCAGGATAAAGCCCACGGGAAGCTTTCATCACCTGCTCCTTGGCTTTTTTGAAGATCATATTCTTTACCATTTCCAATTGCATTACACTAGCAGTTATCTTCTCTACCAATCCCTTTTTTGATCGATCTATTTTTATTTTGCCGGTAGCAATGTCTCTTGCAATTTGAATTGCTACGGTTTCTAAGTATTTCATTGTGCTATCTTCTGGTTTACTCAAGCCTATATGAAAAAAAAAACAAAGAGGTGACTTTTTTTTTAAATGAGTATTTCTCATCTCAGTATTTGATTTATTTATCTAACCAAAATGTCGGTAAATAAATCTTAATAGTAATATCATATGGAATGGATGCCATTAATTTTATTTACCTGGACCAAGAGGGGAAACTAACAAATCAACTATTCCCAACTTCTTGGCTTTATCGGCTTTAACTGTTTTGCCAGTGAGAGCTAGGTCCAAAGTCGTAGGTATCGATGTAAGTACTGGCATTCTGAAAAAAAAGTAGCATCTCATACCTTATTTGCTTTAACAATGTGTGCAAGTGGCAATTAACTCTAATTTAAATTACGAATTCAAGTCCCGAGTGAAGTACAACTAATCAATGAGTTCATGCATGTGACCCAATCTAATAAAAGAGCTACTTATCAGCTGATTATCGACTACCTATGTTTAGATGTAAATGCATTCTACAATCAATGCAAGTACACATAGTACTTAGTTACATAAATATTTGATTATGTATACTTGGCAATCTTGCTCAGAATATTATTTCATTGCCAAGTATTATGTAAAGTGATCTTCATGTGGGTCATGGTTGGTTCCTTATTATCATTTCTGTTACTATGATTTCAAGTGATAAAAATGTTTAATTCATCTACTTTAAAAAATTTGGGTTAAGGAGCAGGGACCTAAAACGGTACCCTTTATTCTATACATATTCTACGAAAGTATTCATAATACCGGTATTTCTATAGAGTAAAGGTTATTGTATTCAATCCCTGTCAGGGAATCGTTATTTCATAATTATAACAATTTTATATTACCTTTGCGTACCACCTCCTCCAGGCAACAGTCCTAACATAACCTCAGGAAGGCCAAATCCAGTCTTGGGGTCCTTAACAGCGATACGATAATGACAAGCGAGAGCTGTCTCCAAACCACCACCAAGACAGCTGCCTTGTATAGCGGCAATGATAGGTTTACGTGAATTTTCCATTCTATGGAAGATTCCATGACCTGTACAATATAGCACAATAATCAGGTATTGAAGAACAACGGTAATTAAAAATATATAATTTTATTTGATGAACTATTACTCAAGCTAGTCTAGGAGGAATTATGATTTCAGAATTCTTTTTTTAATTTTAATTGGATGCATTTACCAAATTTGATGAAATAGAATAGATATTAAATACATAAACGGTGACTTTGTCACTAATTACCAAGAGTTCAAAGTTAAACAAAGTAAAATAAGTGACAAAATAAAATAAGTATTGGTTCAGTTGGCTTTTAAAGTTACATCAGTCTTTTTGATGTCATCTTTGCATCATGATTTGTAGTTAAACTAATAACACTTATGTGGTGGCACAGTAGTGTACCTACAAAATAGAGCAAGCACGGCAAAACATCCTTTTCTCAAAGCAATTCCAGATACTTTTAAGCCCCCTACATCTTTTTTACAGATAATCTTCAAACTACATGATTGCCAAGTTGAAAAATTATCTTTTTTGTCTCTATAACATCAGATTTCAGAACTTTTTACAGTAAAAGAGTAGTGAGACAACATGATTCTTTACATTAATGTTGATGGGGTAAAATGTTTACTAACCTCTCTTAGACAATGTGACAAATTCTTCTTTGGTGTTGCAACTTTCCAACATGGTGATATCGGCTCCAGCAATGAAACTTCCTGGTTTGCCTGATATTAAGACTGCTGCTTGAATTGAGGGATTGCTTTCAATCTCATTTAATACATTACTCACCTCATCCATAACAGCAGTATTTAAAGAATTTACCTAAAACATACAGTATTATTATTTTACAATAAAGGAACTTTTGGTATAAGCTAAGGCAGACTGCATTACTGCATACACAATACATTTTATCTAAATAGTTAGATATTCAAGTTGTGAATGTTTACCGGCTAAAGTGAGATATTGGTGGTAATAAGAGTGATGAATATAAAACTTAATGAACAATTCAGTGCTTTTTAACCTGTTGAAACTGTCTTAAAATTGCTTTAATTCAATTGTATCAAATACTGCAATTTTTTTTTAAAATGTTTCATAATAATATTTTTACTAATTTCAACATCTTTATCCTGAGCTACATACAACATTAGTCTAAGATAACATAACATAGATTTCTTATAGTAACAATTAAGAATAGAGTATGAATAAAACTATGATCAAAAAAAAATCTATAATAGGATAGTTTTTGTATTCCGACTAACTGTGACATTTTCCAAAGGATGGTATAAATAACTGATAATAATTGATAATTATTATGAGCATGTTTTATGCTTTCAAAATTTACATGGCTATTGTCATAAAAATATGTTTAACGTGCTGTTAGATACTTTATGCATACTTTGATGAAATATCACAATTAGAGTATGAAAAGTTTCGTTTTGGTACTCATGGTCTCTTAGTTTATGCTAGTAGCTGCAACTAGAACTTACATGAAAGAAATACATAATAAGTAATCATTCTGAATTAGTCTGAATGAATAGGAAAATGTTAATAAATACTTATTGTAATTATTGTTCTGACTTTTGTATCAGGTGCTTGTGAATTCTAAAGCTAAAGCAGATATGTTTGATAATAGCTTTAAAATAACCACTTACCTTAGTATTAGGTGAATCCAGGGTAATTACATAAATGCCATTGACAATTTTACATTTTGTATGAACATGACTAGCTGCAGCAGCATAAGTTCTGCTGTGTGAACCTAAAAAGTGGAAATAAGAACCATATTACGATAATAAGACTGATCCTACAGTACATATAATTTTATAAAACCAAGTTTTTTACATATTTGGAATTAATAAAAAAGTTTTAAGATAAATGAATTTACTGAGAAAGTCAATCGAGTAGTTCTTACCAGTCAAATATTTCATATCCTTGCGGCTCCTTAAGATCTTAAGGGCATTCAATATCTTACTATTCGACATGTTTGAAAGTTGTATTTATTAACAAAAACTAAATAAACGATGAAAAGAATTTATTAATTAAATAATTTTGGACCCAGACTTTGAACCTAAACTTTCGTCGTGATGTGGGGAGATAAAGGGGGTGAAGAAGGGATGGAGGGCGCGGGTGAAGACGTCAAAAATGTAGAAGCGCCATTTTTTTTATGAAATGCATAATACCTAGGATATGAATATGTGTCTTTTGAATTCATTTTGAAGTTGGTCATGTGGAAATCTCGTAATAACCTACTTCTACGAGAGGTCTGTATGCAGCTATGGACGACAGAAAGTTGATTAAACAATTATAAGCACAGTTTAAAATTTAGTCTACAAGTTTAGCGTGTAAAATACCATGATTTTTTTACAGTTGTTAATTTAGTTATTTTTTTGCGGCTTGCGGCTATTCAGGCAAATCAGCAAAACTTTCAGAAGTTTGTTGGATTTTATTTGGATTGGACGACCGCGAACAAGTTTGTGCTGTAGCTTTATAACTACATCCATGCTGATCTGCACACACAATAGTATTTAACGGAATAGGAATATTTAATGTTCAAACTTCAAACTGCATGGTAATGGCAGGTTGGGAAGTCCTCCGCAGATGGCAGCACCGCCATAAGCTCTCATCACAGCCAACGAGTTAAATCATTTATCAATAATAATCGTTCATTGGTGTGATGAAGGCATCTGCTTTCAGATTCTTTATAAAAAAATCATAAGTGATTTCTGTTTTAAGACTTTATTTTCTCAAAAAAAGAATACAATTCGCTTATTATTGAGAAAACACGGTAAACTTAATAGTAAGTATAACCTGCGCCAATAAAGAAACGAATCTAAAATGGCGGCACTTATCATTCCCTCTCACTCGCACATTATTCCTGTCTTTAGTCACACACGTCGGTACAGCACGCAAAAAAAAAATTAGTCTCGGTTCTTTCTAGATCATTGTAATTATTCTTTATTTTCTGTTAAGGTTTTCGTTGTTATTGACGTTCGTTACTGTTTATTGTTAATATATGAGGTGGTTACGTTAAAAAAAATGAGCTCACGTATATAAGGAAAGAATCTTTGAAGTGATGCGCGTCAAATCGTATATAATGTTATAAAATACTTTGAAGAAGAAAATAATCTTGAACGATATCATCCATTTGACAACCAAGTGTGAGTCGGCCTCACGCAAAAGATTTCAACAACTACTCAATATATTATTATATTTTAATTTTGTACTCAGAATTAGGTGTTAGGTTTTATACGTTCTATAGGAAAGTACGGAACCCGCGGTTCGTGAGTCCGATTCGTTCTTGATCGGCTTTTTTTAATATCTTGCTTACCAACTTACTACTTTTCAAACACCAGGTCTATAATGAAAAAATATCACCTATCCGGCAAAAGTTTTGCTGACGGTCCGATCTGTCATTACAAGTACGAACCGCCATTTTAGATTAGTTTCTTTATTAGCGCGGGTTATACTAAATATGAGCATGCGGGCGGTACACTAATAAAAATATAAACTCATCTTTTACAATAAAATCAACAATGTGGGTAAGATGAAAACAAGATGCAGTATTACATATCGGTTTGCTGATAGCAACTCTTTAGCAACCGATTTTCAAATCTTACACTTGGTTTTCACTTACGTATGGACTGTACGATAGATTTGTGCCATTACATTGGCACGGTAGATATTGCGCACTGGCTCGCTCAGTCAGTTGCAGTAATTTACCAGTAACAGTATAGTAATCTTGGGCAGTTTTAGGGATAGCGCGCACTGCTTTGAGTTTTTTTAACGTATAATCTGAGAAGTATGGAGTGTCATAGAAGAGCGCGCACCGCGCACTACGAATTGTTCACCGCATACTGATTTACTTGTATTTATTTTATTCGTTGCGGTGAAAAAACCACCGCAAGTCACCACACCGCAGCGCGCGCTCGCTCTTAGTCGTGTCGTGCAGGTTTCGTTTCGTGGCGAAATCAGCATGACTAGAAACAGTCATAATAGCCTTTGCTCAGATTAGTAATCTGTTGTCTGTGAATGACCTTAAATTGGTGACAGATGTCACGGCAATGTCAATGTCACCAGTGTCGTCACAGTGAGATGTCAGATTGTCAATCAATCAACAAATGCCATCAGTCAGTTGTCAAAATAAATGAAAATGAACTATTATTTATAATCTAAGAAAAATTACTATTTTGTATTATATGTACACCAAAATAGCATGTATGTACACTAAATTAACAAAATTTATTGCTACACGATACAACGTTTTATAACCAATTGATTGATAAATATTGACTGAATCTATGCCCTAACCAGAGCATCAAAACAGGTAAGCTGTTTACATTTTATTCATTGATTTATGACAGCCCCTGATGATTAATTCTCCATCATCATCGTATTCAGCCTCCACAATCTCAATGCTGGGCAAAGGCTTAAGAAGTGGCTGCATGAAATCAAAGCAAGTCTATTGCCATTATCATCGGATACCATGTTATTACTTGATTAATTTATTAATAGTAAATAAAAAATCTTTGTATAAAAACGACAAGCAGGTCAGGCAGCTCAAAAATAGCATCTACCTATTGATGGGCCACTAAACTACCCAGTAGTTGTTAGCTCTAATCTTATTTTTATTTAGTAAATAAGTAAATCAGATCTTATAGGCTATAAATATCCCTCAAACTATTAAACATTACATTAATTACAATATTTAATTTGCTTATTCATTTCAGATAATTGTATCCAGACAAACTATTTATAATAGTTATGATGGACATTCATAAAAATTGAATAGACGGAAAGGTTTAACCAATAAACAAAATGCTGATGAAACTAGAGTCAATCAAAAATAAACAGTTGAAAAGGTTTTTAGAACATAGCTTTTATATAGCAATCACCTTGGTTCTCATACCAGTTTTCCTTTACTTTGAAATATGTATTGTATTGCCTGCTATAGTAGAACAGTGGAGCTTAGCCTTCTTTTGTCATATGGTTCTTGCAAGTTTTTTGTTACTTAATATAACAGGCAATATGATTTATGGAATGTTTACAAACAGTACAATTAAAGGTAAGAATCTTGAAGGTTTTAATAAAGATGAATGGACTTTATGTAGTGTATGTGAGTGTTTAAGACCACCACGAGCCTGGCATTGCAACATATGTGATATTTGTATTCTAAAAAGAGACCATCACTGTACATTTTTTGCTTGTTGTGTTGGTTATTTTAATCATAGATATTTCATACTATTTACATTTTACATCTTTCTAGCTATGGTATATTCTCTTTATTATAATATAAAATTTGTTTCTCTGTTTATCACATGGAACCATGGACTAATACTGGTTAAGTTTATTTGTCCACTTGCTAGTGTTGTGATTGACTTTGGCGATGAAAGTCTCTATGTTTTCTTACTAGTTATAAATGTGTTAATTGGACTTTTTACTGGATTTTTATTCTTTTATCATTTTAATAACATACTAAAAGGTAGGTTGGTTCCTGAAACAAAATCTTACACTAATAATTTTATTCACAATAAAGGCTGGAAACTGAATTTGATAGAAGTATTTGGTCATAGATGGTATTTAACTTGGATTTCACCTTTTATTTACAGTAAATTACCAGGTAATGGTATTGAATGGTCCATAGAAGATAAGTACAAATTGTATTAGTGAGCAAAATTGGTGACTGTAAAACACAAAATAGCAGCCAAACATTAGTCAAATTAAATTTCTGCAAATGTTGTTTCTCAGAGTGAATGTCATCAATAGTAATGTTTTATAAATTAAGATATTTTTTTATACACATAACAGTAAGGCACTGTTTAGTTAGAGAGGTGGATTTTTTCGAAATAATCCACTACTCCACTAGCATTTTATGGTTTGCCAAAACATTTGTTACATAACTTGTTTATTTAAACAGTTATCAATTAATTGTGTGATTCATGACCAGTTATTTTACAAGTTACATGTTAATATTGGTGCCATTGTAACAATTACATAATATTTATGAGTTCCAAACTCATTTAATAGATACTTCACAAAATGATATGCAATGCCTTATTAAATAAATAAGATAAGAGTAAAGTACCTATACACATGTGAAATATTACTAAACAAGTGGGCTTACTATAATCTATTATTGTTATATTTGTACTTATTATAATGTCCATAAAATTGATCTAAATCTAAAATAATTTCTAATGACATTTAGAACATTTTAGAGTTTTAAGAAATGAGACATTTTATTAATTTTATAATATGCATTTAATTCTCCGGTGTAAAATGTTGCAGTAAAAATTATTACACTTGGATACTTTGTTTCATTATTTTATATATTTTGTAATCTAAATATAGTATTTTAATAATTAATTATTTACAGGTATGATAGCAAAACTATGTCAATTTATCTATTGTCTTTCTGAAACATTACTATTTGGCAATATTTGTGCCAAGTATCTACTGCGTATTCTATCAGACTGAACTTGGGCGACGTCTCGTGGATTTATAGGCGATTGATCTTGCTCTGATTCCGACGGCCTTCTCGAATCGGTTTCTTCATGATCAGTATTACAGTCTTCATTGTCCAATAAGTTTGCAGTTTCATCAAATTCTTTAACCCTGGAGTGCCTGTAATATTTGTACTTATTGATTAGAACAATATACAGCATACAATCAACTATTTTCAAAAGCATCATTAGCTGCTGCTAACATTGTATTTAGCTGCTCTTTGAGTGCCTTGGTTTTCAGAACATAATTTGTATTTCTGGTGTAGTTGCAAATTAATAGAAACAACTAGAACTCACGTTTTCGTTGATTCCCTCATACTTGGTGACATATTAAGCACACCATTGTTTGCTGAATCCACGATGTATATGAGCACAGCCGCAATAAGAGCAACTACAAAGAAATAATCCTTTAAATAATTGTATTATATCTAGAAGGTAACTAAAACATAATTTGATATTTATAAATCATACCAAAGAGGCATCCTAGGAAAAACATTTCTAACATCAAATATCCATATTTGTCAACAATAATTCCCGCAAAGATAATAACAGTAGCTAGACCCATGTTTTGCACTGCTTGACATCTGAAAAGAGAAAAATATTGTGCACATCCATATCTTTTAGGCAGTTATAGTTTACGGACACTCTGTCTGGAGGTATGCCACGGCAATTCTAATAAAAACCTCAGATCAGGTAGCAACCAGTCGAAATCTGGATGCATACGTCAGGCGCTGGATCAGAGCTATGTGCGCTGTTTGTGGCGACTAAATTATGAATGTTTTGTATCGCATGTAACGCCTACTAAAATAACGAGTGATAGTAGGGACATTAGAATAACTAATAATCGTACAGAAGGAAAACTCGCGCTCCAGACGCGTTCAAGGTTACGATAATAGCCTACCGTCTTGCGTTGGTTAAACCAATCGTACGCGTAAAGGCCTACGCAGACCGGGACGGCATAGCAAGGAATTTAAATTTTTACTAATGTACATTCAAACTTATAGATATAGAAATACGACATAAATTGCTATGCTTTAAAATGATGCCGTGGCATCGAAAGGGATTTCATTGCACGGCATTGAAGACGCGCCAGGGGCTCTCGCGGCGGTATGCCGTGCGTACTTCGGTAGGCAACGGCATGCCAATGACTCCGGCGCTCGTTGTGACATACCGCGGGGTGAGGCGGGGGTAGAGAAGCGGGGAATGCACACTAAAAGTGTATCGGGCAGCAGGAGCTGCTGTAGAGGCGTGCTTTTTCGTACCGCGGCACGCCGTGGCAAGGCGCTGGAATGCCGCAGTATCTAAGCGGCTAGTGTGTGCTGACTGACGGCAAAATCCCTTGCCATGCCGTTTGGTCTGCGTAGGCCTTAAACGTCGGCGATATCGGGACGTGGCGGGCGCAGCGGCGTTTAGGGCACGCAAAAAAGAGTTTCGCTCTTATACATATAGTATTATTTATTCTTATGACTAGTCGTAGGTACATAAAATTGTCTTACATTCCATATGCTGTCCCCAACTGGTGTTCCGGAACGATAAGAGCCACTAAAGGCCATAAACCACTGGCTAGTAAGGAATACGAAATTCCAAGCGACATCTGAAAAAAATAGTGCAGCTTAAAGTACAACCGAGCATTGTAACTTGCAACATAACATTGAATAAGGTTATTTCCTTACCACCCCAATATACGGATTTAAGAATGTGAAAGCCAACATAAAATGAGCTCCAATTGTTGTCACAATACTTATAATAACCCACGTCACATTTCTTCCTGTCTTATCTATTAGAATTCCAAAGAATGGGCTCAAAGCCGCTGATAGTAAATAAACCATGGAGTTAACATTGTTTGCACGTTGTGGTAAGTAATCGAATTTTCGTTCGAAGAACAATCTGTAAATTAATTTGGTATTAAAATAATCACTGTTTTATTCGCTTGGGTGGAGCTATAACTGCTGATTTAACTGATAGGGGTGTCAACTAAATTTAATAATCCATCATGAGTTCTATTAGGGGGTTTAAAATGTTCAAATTTTTGATATCACAGTCCACTGCCGGTCATAGGCTTCTCCCAAGTTGCGCCATAAATTTCAATACATGCAAATCGCTTTCCGAAAATTTGGAAATAGTTAAATCATGCAGATTATCCAGTGTATGACTGGGATTTATTTTAATTCTATAAATACTAATAATTGGATAATTCCAGGCAATTACTCACTTTCCTAGGGCAATAAATGGAAAGATGGCTAAATAATATGCCACACAAATTACAGACAAAAGCCAAAACACTGATTTGAAATGCCTTATGTCTGTTAGACGGAAGGGTTCGTTATTGCTTTGCTCATCTTGCCTTCCAAGAATTTTTTCAGCTCTGTAATCCATCCAGCCAAGAATCACGCCACAAATAAGGGATACGAAGCAAGTTAGTGATGCTGAAAAGACAAGATATTACATGAATAAGGAGGTGATTAGGAAAAACAAACATACAATAATAACAAGATACTAACCAAGAAACAGTGTAACCCCTAATCTTTCATATCCTCCATAATAAGTAGCCACCCATCTATACACAGGCTCCATGACCCAGAAGTTAACAGTGCTTCCAAACCTTGAGAATGACAACTGTAGTCCAAATACCATGTTGAGTTCCTTTCCTTTAAACCAAAGTACTACATAATTATTCACTACAACTTGAAGGGATTCACCTCCGATCCTAAAACAAATAAATAATTTCAATCAATGAAGCCAAAAGCATTGTAAGGATTGTAGCATGTGGTGTTGTGTAGTTTCTGCTTCCCCCGAGGGAAATAAAGGCGTGATATTATGATGAAGCGCGACTGCCGATCGTGAGTGAGGTCCTGGCTTCGATCCCCAGGTGGGCAAAGTGTTATTGGGTTTTTCCATGTTGAATTTCGCAGTAGCAGCCTGGAGTTTGGATTTGTGCCCGGTTGATGTCAATAGGCTCGCCTCCTATTACATGGGAATTAAACATAATGGCGAAATGAGGGTGTTACCACAGGTGTTACTATACACCTCTGCCCAACTCTTCAGGGAATACAGGCATGATGTTATGTTATGTGTTTTTGTCTCATGTTTGAGGTTTTTTAATTCATAACTTATACATATTTACCCAAATACAAATCTGCCAAGTATCATCAGCCAGAATGCATTAATGTACACTCCAAGTGCGAATATTACAGCTCCAATAAATACAATAGTCATATATATTACAGTGCCCAATCTTACACCAAAGTACCTGAAATTCAATAACACATTTTAGATTTCATTAGACAAACATTCAATAAATGAGGGCAAGTATGTTACAATTTCATTAAATCATGATCATAATATAAGCATGTAACACTCCCAATGTTTTAATAATATAATTGAAGCAAATAGGGTCACAGATATTGTAAACATCATATCATGTGCAGTTGATTACCTATATAAGTAATATAATGCTATGTCTGCATATTTATCTAAATACCTAATGATATGCAATTTGTTGTCAGAATGGGATAACAGACAACATTGTGTATATCACAAATATGTTTAAGTATTCCTGATAAATATCTATATTTATTGAACCAATTCTTTACTTCGGTCATCTCAATATACAATGTACCCCATTCATCTGCAAACTTGGTTGCTAGAAATGTACCAGACTTCATTTAGCTAGTTAAAAATGACTAGTAATTAAGTAAACAAGAAATAAATTGAGCAAATAGTATAATTTAGCTAAATTCATAAATGTTTTCAATCTTTCGCGATTTGTACACATTATAAAAATACTAATTCGGCATAGAAAATTTATAAGACAGGAAAATACCTTATTTATCCCGACGTTTCGACCGAATTTCACCGGCCGTCGACCGGCGGCACCAGCGAGTCTACCCGTGACCACGGGAGGTGAAATTCTGTCGAAACGTCGGGATAAATAAGGTATTTTTCTGCCTTATAAATTTTCTACGCGATTAGACCCGAATTAGTATTTTTATAAATTCATAAAATCCTGCCATATTTTTTCTTTGGAAAATTGGGTGCTGTGTAATATAACAGAGAGGACTAATATTTAACTTATTGTATGACAGTATATGCTTAGAAAATAACAAAGAAAATTATTATATTATTAGAATATTTTTGTAAAGTGTCAGTTACAGTACAAATATAAATACTACTAATAAATTTACAGTAATTTACCAATATGAATAAAATGAAGCTAGGTTTCATAATGAATCATAAACAACATGTTAATTATATTAAAACATACCTATCAACAAGATAACCACCAATGAAACATAATACCACATTTGGCCATGAGTATATAGAATAAAGCAATGCAAACTGGGACGTGTTCAAGTGTGAGTCATCCTTGAAATTATCTGCCAATGCTCCTGGAGTATCATAACAAAAATAGGAACCTGAAAGAAGAAAATATTAATGTCAAAATAGGTACTTAAAATTGGGCAGTGAAAGAATGTATATACCTACCTATTACAAAGGTATACCAAAATATTTTCAAGAAAATAAAGCAGAAGTATGTGTAATGCTACATTTATAACACCATATAGAATCTTTAAAATCCATAATTTAAGTTTCGATAAAATGTAGGCAATTTTTATAATTAATTGAGGGAGTTTTATCTTTATCACAATATAATTTATGAATACAACATTTACTATTGTTAACAATTATAATTGTAACTTACCAAAACAAAGGAAGCACATTAGTAATAGTGCCATAAATCGATGTATTCTGTTTGCAGGGTGGCACCATGATGTAGGCTGCACCATGGTTGATCGGCTACTCCCACCAGATTCCTGGGACTCCATGTTTCCTACTTTACTTCACTGATTGAAAACTGTAAAAACACTGAACTGTTAAATAAGTACCTATACATAATACATTATATTATTATAGCTTGTTTATAAGCGTAAATTAAGCAACATTGACACATACGTAGAACTTCACTAGATAGGCTCTCTTGGGAGAGTACTTGGGTGCTAACTAGTATTTGTAATGCTGTTCAGACTATTGTTTAGAAACAAAAACATTGAACAATTTCTAGGTCCAGAATAATTGTCAGGTTGCGCGGCACTTTGCAATATAAAGTTTAAATTCACTTTATTTTCTTTTCATTTCAAATGCAGGTAGTACACGATTATCACAAATATAAACAGTAAAGCACAAAACAACGTTTGATTGCGATAATGTAATGGTGTTTTGATCCGAATGAAAGATAATGATGAGAATTATTATTATCAATCAAATCAAAATCACGTCAACAAAGTCTGTCTGTCAACTGTCAGTGTCAATACTGTCAACTAAACTTCAAAGTCATACTGTAAACCAGTGTTGACAGAATTTAAAGTTGAATCCTCTCACCACACCATAAAACCCCACGCTTACAACGAAAAACAAGTTGCGATATAGGATGTAAATAAATTATGTAAAAGTCTTCTTAAAAGTAATTACTTGTTCTTAACATGTGTAAAATCAGTTGTCTACTTGTTTTAAAGATCTACATGTTGTGTACCTTGGAGTGAACGGGGGAATAAACACTACTTCCATTATATAAAATCAGTGAGTCAAGTTCATTTGATTGAACATTACATAGCTTGTCATCATGAAATAAAGTTTTATTTGATCGACATAATAATTATTATTGTATTTATCTAATCCCATAGGTTGAATCTTTCAAAACTCAAGTAAAATTCGTACATGACAACAGATCTTGACATAGTTGTCATAAAAAATCCCCATACCTCTCGAAACAATAACAAAATGCCCCGGCAAAATACTTTAGCAAAGAGTATATTAACGAGTAATGGCTAGACTGTGGTGATAAATGTTCTGAGGGTAATATTACCCTAATCGCTTTGAGACTATATAGTCTCAAAGCAATTATAGTAATTGCTCTGAGAATATAGTAGTACTTTTGACAGTCGGTAGTTCTGAGGGTTCTGTTTCCTCTATGGTTCTGATCCAATGAGCCAACTCTGAGCCATTACTACTACAAGTCATCTCTTTCCTTTGTCTTCTCACAGCTTGAGTATTTCGCCAAAGACATCATTGAATGGTAGCAATAAGTTAAGAAGAATGACTATGTTCAAGTCATCTCGTCTATGCTACTACAGTGCGCCTATTATTTGCGTAATAATCCTATATAGTTGGTGGCCCATTATCATTGGCAACTCTAAAGCAGAGGCTTCTGCGACAAAAATCTAACAAAACATGTTTAGAGAACACTCAGACCAATTACAACACAGCAAAAAGTTAATAAAAAAAATAAAAAATATTTCAGACATTATAGTCCATAGATTGTTAGGAATAAGTTAGTAACAATTTGTACTTATCAGCTATGTTAGTAATGTTAGTAGATAATTTTGAGTTTTTTACATTATTAAACCTAAAGCCACTTCTACCAGGTGCCTGAGGCAGTCTGGTCTCGCAGCAATCATTTTCAGGATCCCATTCCGACTGTTACGTAAACGTTGTAGTAAGGATACTGCTTTCTTACGCATAATGGCATGAAAGCCATCCGTATGTGCTTCCGCAAACATGCTCGACGCACTACAACGCCACGGCAGCCGCAATAGCATCCTGAAGGCGTTATATTGCACACGCAGGACGTTGTAGGCTCGGCTCGTGTATGAAACCCACAGACCGCTCGAGTAAAAAGACTGGCAGAACGCCATAAATAAACTCACTTTAACGTCTACTGTGCATCGAGCGAACCTGCGAGCAAGCATATTGCCCCTGACCGCCAACGCCCTGCGTTCGCGCTCTATGTCGACGTCATCCCGTAAGTCACCGGTGACAACGTGGCCCAGGTACTTAAAATTATTCACTATTTTGAGTACTGCACCGTTGAGATACACCGAAGGTACACGGCGAGGCCGTTGTTTAGGCGCTGTGAACACCAAGAGCTCACTCTTTTTTGAGTTGTATTTAAGACCGTGCACCTCCGCATATATCTCGCAGGTCGACAGTAGCTCTTTCAACCCACTTATCGATGGACTGAACAGCACCATGTCATCCGCGTAGCTGATGTTATTAACACAGGTGCCATCTATGTGGCAGCCGACACGTGCGCTGCTCAGTCGCTCGATAAGCTGTTTCATGTACAAATTAAACAACAGAGGCGACCTTAACCCCCCCTGCCTTACACCGCATTCCATCCTGTACTCATCCGACATTGTACGGACCCATCTCACTCGGTTTGTCTGGTGAGCATACCAGTATCTTAGAATGGCTATATATCCCGCCGACACACCCGCGCTCCTCAACTTGTCCCATAGCACATCGTAGACGACGAGATCAAACGCTTTGGACAAGTCGAGAAAACACGCGTACACCGGCGTTTTTCTCGTGGTATAGTACTTGACGGTGTGTTTTAGGCTAAAGATAGCGCTCTCCGTGGACACATCCGCCTTAAAGCCGAACTGTTAAGCTACGCCCTAATTTTTTTGAATAATATAACCTGTTAATGGCGATTTCTCACAAAAACATGGTCACAGGAGACCCGGCTTTAGAGAATAGAGAAAAAGCAATGTGGTGCTCGGTTAATATGTGCTTCGAATTCAGTACATTAAAATTTAGTTCCTTATCTCGCCGCCTGCCAAGATATACTGGCCACTCTCTCAATAGTTAACTTCGCAAATCGCAGTCTTAGTCCGTTTTTTCACGGTTTCGCTCAAAACACGACGCGACAAAATGTGTGAGTGAGCCGTAGAAAAACGGCCCAAGTATGCTTTATTATATTGCCTGAGTTTTTGAGATGGCTAAAACCGAAACTGTGAGGAGCCAAGTTGTCAAAGGAGTCGTTCTATTTTAGACAAAACTAAAATAGAGATTTTTGACAAATCTGCTAGTTTAGCCCGGAATCGAACCCAATTTTATTTGCAAGAAAATACTATCGGTTATTATTACACTGATGACAGTTGGCACACCGTTGGTGTATCTAATCGTGTTCTTGAATGGAGACCACGAATCTGCAAACATAGCATGGGACGCCCTCACCATAGGTGGCAAGGCGACAAGCTGCTACCATGCGCTGGCAGCTGGAGGAGAGAGGACCAGGGATCGAGGTCAGTGGCCTGACATTGGAGATGCCTATGTCCAGCAGTGGACTGTTATAGGTGATTATTATTACACTAATCGATAAAAGGTATCTATTGTTAAAAACGATTATATCTTGTAAAGGAATATTATGTGATAAAAATAAGGATCAACAAATAAAAAAAATCGAGGTATATAATTAACGGCTTGGAATGATTCACCATTATTTTGAATGTAAAAAAATATGCTGTGTAGGTATTGTGTTTTTATCGTAAACAAGACCTTTATAATGGGGTACAAAGAGCCTCCACAAGTAACGATATCTAGTAAGTAGGTATATCTGGCGCACCCTGGGCAGTCAGCCCCGCTACCAACCTTGCTGACTGGCAAATCTTTTTATAAATGGTATGAACTAAACTCAATAGGTCGTGTTCAAACGAGAGAAGAAGACCTCCGCAGAGCGTGCTGTCTTGGCTTCAATCGCCAGCAAAACTTTATTGTGTTTTTATGTTTGGGAATTCTCAGCAGCAACCCAAAGTTTGAAAAAATAAATAATAAAGTAGGTAAACTATACATATAATAAAATCGTAATAATAAATTTTAATGTAAATACCTTGACTTGGTGGCTTGGTACACGAGATTGTTCACATGTCGACTCAGCAGTCATCGTGCCGATAATCGTTACGGCCTTGGCTTCATAGCCAAGAGCCTCGGCCAACATCTGATGAGAATCTCGGTGGGCGGCTGGACCAAAGGCCTAATGCAGAAAGCGGTACTTCTGGATACGGCGCGTATTGTTAGGAAGTTCCTCTCTCTGAGGCCCTGACCAACGGTAGCTTGGACCCTGTTCCCGATATCAATGGGCTACTATTTTTGGTATTTTTAAATGTTTTTAGTTTTTTACTTATAGAAATATTTAAAAATGTAATTTATAGGTATAGAAATGACTAAAGGAAAGATGTAAAACTGGTCAATAATAGAAATTGTGAGAGATTGTTGCCTGAGATAGGCGCCAGGGTCCCACTCCCCTAATTTATACAGTAGGAAATGTGCCTCACAAAAAACGTACCACAGAAACAGAACACAGGAAATGTACCAGATAAACGGAAAAAGGCTTAACCACCCCCTATTACATGGGACTGAACACCATCGGCGTAATATGGTTACCACCTTGTACAACACTACAACTACTTACACCTCTGACTACCCCTTCAGTGGGCGAAATGTAGATATAGTTTTATTTTTGAATGCTTTATGCAAAGCGAATGGAATGAATGCATAGGTACTCAGGTGGCAGGAGTGGGTTCACCACAACGCGCAACGGTGCGAGGACGTAGGTTCAGCGAACCTACCACGTTGCGGTCTACCGTCCGGGTCCGTCTCTACGCTTCTTAAGCATTACGTGCAGTTAGTACACTGTAAAGACTTTTTCAATTTTATTCTAAGATTGCCTTTAATATAAATCTAAAATACACTAGGCCTTTGATATTCAATTTTATTTAGCTAGAGACTGATTACTTCAATAGTGTTTTTTTTTTCTAAAGTGTCGGCTAAGAAGCTGGAGCTTTCCTTAGCGTCCACTTCAAAAAAATAGTCATTGGTCTGCCTTAGTTACACTGACCGAGGAACATTCGTACAGTTAATATTAAGATGTAGTAATAGATCATGAACTGATCTACAAGAAGGAAGCGATCTCAGCACCCCTGGCGAGCCTTGTCTAAGGGCCGAAATTAAACAAAACTATTGTAATTAGTTGCTGTTTGTGAGTGTAATAGGGTTTGAATTGTAAGCCGAGGAAGTAACGTCAACGTCACATGCCAGGAACCGCTATTTGATCAGCTGTAGCTGTAGGTACAGCTACAATGTTCTGTAGCTGTTACAATCTTTATTTGGGGCAAGGAATATAGGAAAGCAGCATTGTAAGTTGTTGTGGCGACAATGTGGCGGTAGCGGTGGTGACGGCGATGGTGGGCTGCGCTGCGAGTGCTGCGTACTGTACGCAGTGCGCAGGGCGGGCGGGGCGCGGCGGGCGGGCGGCGCGCCGTGCCGCGGGCGCGCAGTGCTCCTCGCGCAGGACCGGAGTGGTGTTCACTCGGCGGCGCGCCACGGCGCGACATGCCCAGCTGATGTTTATTTATACCGCGAGCTCGGTGGAGGGTGCGCGCGGGAGGCCCTCCCCTCCGCGGCACCACGGTTTCGCGTGATGCAGCCGAGCGAGCTAGCCGACGCCGCGCACGCCGCTAGCGGAAACCCCCCGCAGCGTGGCCTCAACGGTGGCCGTTTCGACTTTGACGATGGTGGTACTTATTGTGGTGGATGGGAAGACGGCAAGGCCCATGGCCACGGTGTGTGTACTGGACCCAAAGCACAGGGAGCTTACGCCGGCTCCTGGCACTTCGGCTTTGAAGTTTCCGGTGTCTACACCTGGCCCAGGTGAGATAGTGACTTCGCCCGGGCCTCGCACACGCCCGAGCGCAAATCCGCGTCCGAAGCCGCTCCAAAAATAGGCTGCTATTAATAATTGAGTTCGGTGTTTCGCTAGAAAACGCGTGTAACGGCGGTGAAAGTGCCTCATGGCTGGCCCAATCTGAGCGAAAATATTCATATCGATCGGTAGACACTGATAACAACACGTGATAACAGTATCATATCATACTCAAGTCCTGGTGTCAATTGACTTGTCATTGTTGGAGACGGATCCATTAGACATTCTATAAATTGAAGACTAGGAAACGCGATTTCATAAACCTTGATTGAAACAATTTAGCACATTAAACCTGCAATTGCTTACTGACAGTGATTTAAAGCAAATATAAGTAGTGTCTGAAGATATTTTATGAAAATATAACGCAAAACCCAAATAATTCCTAAAACTAAAATTATCCAATATAAACAATGTACGTGGACACTTAACTAATGCTCATAAGATTTTATGGTGTCACGACATTCACGTGTTGGTACTTCCACGTTTTCCTTTACTGTTACAAATGTAACTACTTAATTGTTTTATGTAATGAGAATAGGTGTGCACAATTAATTAGAGAATAGCAAAGTGGAGGCAGTCTGACGGGTTTCTATGCGTATCAATAGTGAATAGCCAGTGTCTGCAAATTAACCCGTCGACCTAATTCACATCCTAACCTTACAGTTACTTAGCCGTTTTATGATTTCTTATACTCTTATTTTAGAAAGTCTACCAGACTAAAGAATCGTCTTTATTAACACATAATTTCGAAATGTGTTTAGATGATAAATAATCCTGCTTCCATTAACTAGTTTAGTTATCATTTATTTTTAAAGGTTGATTCAGGCATACAATGAAGCAAACAGTTTAAATATTCCCCAAAGTAACTTGTTATACTTTTTATCACTTAATAAGATAGTTAACTAATTTGGATTGATGACAAATTGATCTTGACACCTTCTTAATGACATCATTGCCTTTAATAAAATTAAATATATTAGTAGCTGTCTACGTTCATTATAAGGTTAATGTATACACGTTGTATTAACTGATCATGTTTCAAGATCAATAAGCGGTCTCGGTAACAAGAATACTGACGTACAATATGAAGATACACGTTAGCTAATTAAATTCGAATGTAACGATAATCTTGCGAAATGTTGCGTACCAGATATTAAGCAAAGAAAATAAGAATAGGACAGAGGTATCCTTTTTCGTCGGTGCATTGACCCAATAAAAGTTCGCATTGGTATAAGTTTGTTCTGATATAACCGGAAGGTCTGGCACCGGCACCGCATTTTATTCTGACTTGTGTGTTACACCATCATGCATCATTTTAAGTCGAAACGTACCAGAACAGATTGGATATTATGAACAGAAACTATTCATACTTACTATAAGTTTATTATTAATTTGTTGTACATTGAAATTTTTACATATTACTTTGTACAGCTAAATCTAGGTTGCATATTTTCATTTTTTAAACTGATTGTTCTGATTGAGCATACCTACCATTGAATATTTAAATCGCAATCGCTGTTTCCAGATATTCTCAAAATCTTTATGTAAGTAGTTCCAGCCCTTCGGCTTGGAGTAACATTGTAGTCTTATGAATATCTAAACTTTAATATTTTCCCCTCTAATTGAGGACTTCAGAGAATATCAGGGATGGGCACGCGGAAAATACCCAAATAGGAAAATACACGACATAAAATAAAAAGTGAGAAAATAGTCGTTTTTACTCTATTGCGTTTATGAATATTTACTCGACCTCGAGTATTTGTCCGAGTAAGAACCCATCCATATAACAATAAATCAAAAGCAGATAGTTATATCGACCGTTTTGCTTATAAATTAATACATAACAATACAATTAAGGTTTTGATAATAAATTTATCAAAATATTGAAACAACTTTATCTTCGTAGGTTAGTAAAATAAAAAACCTCTCCAGAGAGATAATTGGAACGCAAACTTAACTTAATTTCGCTAATTAGGTAGGTGCTAATTAAAAGTTCAAACTCATTTGGTTTTTTTGGAGAGCTTAAAATACAAACCTAAAAAAATTTAAAACAAAATCCTCTAACTGAAGAAGATTTTTATAAAACAAGTATTTGTGGATCCGTATACTGAAATTGTTTTACAAAAATCTGGCCATTCGCATTTTATAAGAGGTAAAGTGATTGTTGATGCGTAAGATTCAGAAATAGTGTAAGATTATCTTGAATAATTAAATCGAGTACGTATCTAATATATCCTACGAGTTCGTGACCTAAATATCGGATCAAATGGGCATTACGTAGACTGAAAAAATGTTAAGTGTAGTAAATTGTCTATCGCAATTAGCCTAATTTTTATTTTAAATATTTTGTAAACTTACGTTTAAAATAATAGACATTATATTTAATTAATAGTTTATTTAAAAAAGTAGGAGTATTAATTCTGTCTTAATTAATTGTATACAAATAATTAAACTTATTGACAAAAAAAAACTGACTTCAAATTGTCTATCTCCGAAGTTCTTCATCAGATATTCACCAAATTTAAATGGGACCACCACTTCGAAAGAATACTCTTTCAAACAAAAAATAATCATTAAAATCGGTTCTCAATTAGCAAAGATATCGCGGAATAAACATACAAAAAACAAAAAAAAACATAGTCGAATTGAGAACCTCCTCCTTTTTTTGGAAGTCGGTTAAAAATATCAAAACACAAGTAAACACAAGTAAAGTAAATATCTAATAGTTCGAGATGTCATACTGTATTTATCAATTGATTGTGGCTATGGATCTAAAAATGTAATAGAGCTGTCACACACGGGCAGCCTTTACAAAAGTATTGACAGTGGTAATGGTAAGCATCGCGAACTAAGTACACCATAAACGAAATGCAGGGAAATTGTTCAGCTATTTCTTAAAAGTGGCGCAGAATCCCGTGAATGGAATGCTAGATCATAAGTAAAAGTATAATTATTGGTAGATAACTATTTAGTTACGTTATAATAGAGAGTCCTAGTAAAAAAAGGGGGATCATTAGTTTTGTTTCTTGTGTAAATGGCAAGAAAGATAACTCACTGCCCAGATTTAAACTCAGTGGCAAAGGTACAATATTATCCTATTTTAACGGGCCATGAATGCTCACTATTTTATAAGACCTCATGACTAATGTTTTGCACTCAAATTACATTTTATTAGGAATTTGACTGAGTATAGCTTTGCATGATACAGATGTAATCTGACTAATTTTCTGAGTTCGACTAAAATATATTTTGATTCATAACATTGTTTTGTAGACGTACAAATCACATTAAAACACGAATTGCTTGATTAGAAGATTCATTTGACACGGGAAATAATAAATACGAGCATTTTTGGCAATTTGGGAACAATCTTTACAAAACTATCGATTTTAGTAAAATTGCAAAATAACAAAGACAAAAACTAGATTAACTCTGGCTAAAATGTACTTGTACTTTCAATGAAAATTAAGTCTGTCTGATATGTCTGAGATAATCTAAAATACATCTTAGGTAATTCGAAGAATCCAAACGATCTAATGATATGGCATTTCATACCATAACAACGAGAGTTCTTCAAGGCTCTGTCTTCGGTCCAATGGCGTCTGGCACAGATTTTCCTCAATCTAACGAAGTTACCACAGCAACTTAGACTGACGTGGCCATTCCAGCAATGCTGAAGTTGATCTCGCAAGAAAATGAGAATATTGATTACGGCTACGGCCATGCTACCTGCTGATTTATATACCGGGTCGATTCCCGGCTCAGATAAGAGACTTGTGACAAACGTTTGAATGTAGTATTTCTTCATTTTAATAATCTCTTAAATTCTCAGTTTAGTATTTGCTATTTTTAATATTTTAAGTACTTTGCCCCCATCAGCACTTGATTTGAGAAACTCGGTAAATCAGGGAAGCGAGAGCAATTGGATGATTCTTGAAAATGTATAGGTGCTTAATGTTTTGGGATCACATTGTTATGGGAATATATGATAATGGAATAATGCTCTATAGTAATCATAAGCAATCGTAAATTTTCAAGAATCGCACCTACTCCTGCTAGCCGTGAATGACCTGTCACTAGGCATGTCGTTGCTATTCATTATTAGACTTCTGGAAGTTACTGACAGATACCTAATAATTACAAATAATTAAAATAGTAAAATACCTGTGCAGGTAGGCTTTAAGTAAAAGAAAAAGATTGTGATTGAAATGAAAATCAAACTTCAAGATATCAAATTATAATAAAACTATAAAAGACTTTATTAAAATGATTATAGCACAATAACCTGGTTGTAATAAAAACGCTTTCTTACCATGTAGGCAGCGTAAAAGGCGACACAGTAGTCCTCCACTGCCACAACCGCTAACTCCCGTTCATTGAAGAGGTCTATGAGCTATGTTCTGCAGTAAACGCTAATAAGCTTACAATTTGTGGTAATGATAATTCCACCTGGAAAAAAACAGAATATGGCCATGTAAATGTAACACGTGAGAATGACCTAGGATTCTTTTCACTTGCTTCTTCTATTGTCTCTTTTTTATCCTATGAAAACCTTCATGGATACCCTCCGCCCGGTGAAAGCGGAGGGTTATGCCGAATTCTTACCGACTAAAAACCCAGTGTTCGTCCTCCTGAACTTTAGCCGGGGCGAGCCTAACCTGCCTTGAGATGGGCCAATTACTTGCATCGTCTCAGTCCCATGGAATTCAGAAGGCCGACCACCATCTCTTATTTGTTTATTTCTATGGAAGACTTCTAAACAGAACAGAAAGTAGCTGTATTGTTTTAACTTTAAATCGAAATTTCTTACTATAACGTCTTTAAGTAAGACTACTTAAATATCGTATTGCTAAAAAGTTTTGTGACGTCATCGTAAATCATTCAATCATACATGATTATTTATATTATATAAAATGAAGGGCCCATAACATATCTACTCCTTATAAAGTGAGATGTCATAAATATGCTAAAAAATAGATGCTAGATCCCATGCTGTTGATGTGCAACACAAGAAACATTTTTCTTCCGCTGACGTAGATTGTTGATTATGAAAATATCGATGGCGACGTCTTGCCCATTTCCAGCAGTAGAAGTTCACAGACTTTAACGATAATTAATAATACAATAATCAATTAACCACTGATCCCATCATAAGGCACAGATTCAGAAGTGGGTTTTCAGGTTTCCACATAAATTATAACCAATGTCAACGCGAATGAAGTGTGTCCACTTGTAAATTGTGAAGTCATCAAGCCCAGACCTCTTGAGAAATGAAGAAGATGAGCTTAGTTAGGTTTGAAGAAATGAGAAGGGTCGATGTAAAAATAAGATAGGGCACACCGATTATATGGACAACTAAGGGCCGATTTTACCAACATCGGATAACTTTTATCCTAGGAATAAATTTGTCATTTTGACAGCTTTTGTATAGAAATTCTGTCAATACGTCTAACTTATTCCTTGGATAAACGCTATCCGACGTTGGTAAAATCGGGCCTAAAGTATCAAGGAAACGAGTGGGAATACAAATGAAAGAGAAAAAAGTTTAGATGTTACCAAGACACCTAATTGTACTATTCTGTGGAGTACTTAATAGTAAAATAAATCTAAGTGAAACCTTTTTGTTTAATTTATTTAGAAGGCGAAAGAAAAGAATAATCCACAGCTGCTATAACATAAATTGTACCTATAGGTAATTCCCTTTGGTTAACTTCCAAATCATGGAACTACTTGTAATATGTTTTTCTATATTATTTTATTATTTTTTTCAGTTTAAAACCAAGACACGTTAGTAGACACTTATTAGCTAGTTTTTTAACACTTGGGATAATTGGTCAGTTACAATTTTTAGGCTGGGGTAGGGCTTACTAGCCGTAACGAAGATTCTCCATATCTACGTTAGCTTGCAGCTGGATGCCTACCTTACGTAATCATTTGTGATATTAAAAACCGGCCAAGTGCGACTCGGACTCGCGCACGAAGGGTTCCGTACCATCATCTAAAAAAACGACAAAAACATCATGTCTGTTATATGGGAGCCCCCCTTAAATATTTGTTTTATTCTAATTTAATTATTTATTTTTAAAGTGAATATATAACTAAATTTTCTGTGAATATTTCAAGCGTCTACCTGTTGCCGTTATCGATATCGAGCAAAAACGAGCAAAAAAATCACGTTTGTTGTATGGGAGCCGCCTTAAATATTTATTTTATTCTATTTTTTAGTATTTGTTGTTACAGCGGCAACCGAAATACATCATCTGTGAAATTTCAACTGTCTAACTATCACGGTTCATGAGATACAGCCTGGTGACAGACGGACGGACAGCGGAGTCTTAGTAATAGGGTCCCGTTTTACCCTTTGTGTACGGAACCCTAAAAAAACATTTTAACAAAAATAAAACCGACTTCAACAAAACGAAAAAGTAATAAAATAATTACCATATTATAAAAGTGACAGATTCAGAAGCCGGTGCTAATCCATGCTGAACCAAATTAAAGGCACCGACTTCTGAATCTCTCACTTTTATAATATGGTAATTATTTTATTACTTTTTCGTTTTGTTGAAGTCGGTTATATTTTTGTTAAAATGTTTTTTATTTCATCCATTTTAGTGGCCTTAATTAAAACATGGTTGGACCTGCTAAAGACGCTGCTCGTACACAATCACATCATCACATTATGCGTACTGTTCGTCATTGAGGAGTTCCATTGTTTATCTCCGAAGTTCTTTATCAGATCTTCACCAAATTTAAATGGGACCATTACGAAAGAATACTCTTTCAAACAAAAGAAGATTTTTTGAAATCGGTTCATAAATGAGGGTGTACTGCGGTAAAAAAAATTAAAAAAAAAAAAAAAAAAAAAAAAAAACATACAGACGAATTGAGAACCTCCTCCTTTTTTTGGAAGTCGGTTAAAAATGGCACGAAACTACGGACTGAGGCTGCAGTAATCTAAGCCGGTAGCCGAATAAATATCGACTAATAGGCCAACAGCTGGTACTGGTAGTACCTAAGCATTGCTGAAGTACCTACATAATTCGTAAAATAAAGGATTGTGATACTTAACCTAGGCGTTTAGGTTATTAATTAGTTTGATTTTAGGTCGGGTTAGAACATCTTCGGTTATAATCCGGAATTGGAGCTGTGCCCAATCAATGGCTTCACGAGCTGTTTTTTTTCATATTGTGACTCAGTAGGTACTGACATACAAACACGGGTATAGTTAAGTACTTACCTACATATCTGCATGTTCAAGATTATAGGCATACATAGATTAATTATTTTATAACAACAACAGCTATTTGAGTTATTTTCTCTACTATATTCTTTTATCTCCATGTCTATACCTCACACAATGGCGTCATACAAATCAAACGATAAACTATATTTTATTGGCCAAATCGCTAGTTCATTGTTCAATTTAGTCGTTTATTACATAAAATATTTATCTATACACACTCGTAACATACATCAATCGTAGTTGAGTAAATATTGTTACGTCAATGAAACTACGAAGTTTTCGAGTGAAGATAATGTTTGAAAACAGCTCTCACACTCCCTGGTTACAAGATGAAGGGAAAAGGGATACTATGACACATTATGTTTATAGATGAACAGTCATTATTTTTCTTCCCACAATGACTTCATTGTTATTCTAGTTTGATTTTCAAGATGTTTTGCTATAGTCTTGAGGTAACTGGTTAATATGCTTGTGGAATAGTTGAATCATGATCAGTTAGTTTCACGAAATAGTAACATATTTTCAGTAGCAACAATGACGCACTTTTAGCGGTAAAAGATGGCCTATTTAGGCACAGGTTTTCCCACTTGAGGAGAGATCAGCAGAGAACACGTCTGAGAGGCGAAGGCAAAACGAAAGCAGATGGCAATCAACATTAGACTATTCTTTTCACCAAGCTCCGAGCTATTCTCAATTTAACTCGTGCTGATACGAGTGAAGAAGACAGCCAATTAGACGAAACCAACCATTGGTTTTGGTACTAACAATGCTTGGACCATTAGATTCCCAGTAGGTAGGCAACCGGGGTCATTGGAACATCGATGCTCAATAGTTACTGACAAACGCGCTGTAATAATAAATACACGCCTAATTTTTAAAGTAATTTATCTTGTATTTTCTCTCATGGGAGGAACTTAACTTTCCTCCAACAATTTAAATTTACGACTAAAATTCAACCAAACCATTTAAAAGCAATGGAGTTTGTCATTGTATCATACTTGTTTACAGTTTGTGTGTTTCGACAGTGCGAAACAGTAGTATAATCTCTCATACGCAGCGAAACATATAAGTACGTTGCTGGTCGTTAAGCCTTGGGTCCATCTACCTACGTACTTTAACTATTTGTTAATAACACAAATTATAAGTATTTACCCCGTGTCACGGGTTAGAATATAAAACTTCCTCACTGCAAGCTGGGAATAGACGCGTGTTGTAAGATTCAACAAAACCTAGCACGCTTGGTGGTAGGATCTAGACACGTTTCGCCTGGCTAGCTACCACCCTCACATTACAGTACAATAATGCCAAGCAGTAAAATATGTTGCGTCGTGTGTATGTGAGAGCCAGAGGGGTATAAGGGAATCACTTTATATCTCTCTTCCTTGGATTCGTGTGCTCCATCTTAGACCCTGTCTGCGCTTACCATCAGGTGAGACTATGGCTAAACGTGACCGATTCAAGAATAAAAAATAATGAAAGGTAAAGCCCTTGTGCGTTATGTTGGTAATTAATATAGCAGTGATCAGGTTAGGTAAGTACCATGTTTCCAAATATTGTTGCCAGGAAAGTTATTTTCACAGCATTTTCTTTAGTATTGTGAAAATGTTCGAACAAAAGATAAAGAAACAAAAACATGGGTTTAATACGAATTGCCTCAAGTCTTATGTAACGATTTCGTTTTATTATAAATGTACATTACAATTAATTATAATGCCTCGCAAAGTCCTCGAAATTTTTCAAAGAATGATGAAATGAAAACACGCTCTTAGTACGAAAATTTCGAAGTTTCGTATTCAAGTTCCAAGGGCTTCACGTTTTTTAATGTAGGATCCCAAGAAACGTGATTTTTTACGATCATTCTAATGAACGTCGCTTATAACCGTTTATACAAAGTGTTTTCGAATTCATGAAATTCCTTCAAACCTCATATTCTACTGGTGACACAGATTCTAATCAGCGGGATTCAACAATTTTTTTTTATAAAAAAATGTTCTTAACTGACTGCGCGGAGCGGTACCGCGCTAGTCGTCCCGCCAATTATCTCGCTTGGCTTCCAGTAATATATGCGTGGCGCTGAAATGTTCTGTCACACACAAGTATTTTTTTTATTTATCCTAAACGAATGATTTAGATACCTACGATCACTAACCACTATCGCAAGACAAAAAATAAATATTATTTTATTTTCAATTAAACTTTATCCTGTGCAGGCGGTGCGAAGTTAATTGCTAGAAATAGATCATGAGGTTTTAGGGAATTACACGAATTCGTATACACCTTGTATAAACAACCCTCTCATTCACAGTATGTTATGCAAAATAAACTGGTACATTTTAGACCGTATACGTCAACTATTGAACATTTATAGGCATTCATCATTCGTAGGCATACAGCTATAATCATGACGCTTGACATTAGTAGACATTGGTCATTGCAGTTTGGTGTCATACAAAATAGCTGCTGCCCATACTGTTGATATAATTTGTAGCCTTTTACGAGACCCACGGGAAGAGAGGAGCAGGAGAACGACACGGCGACAAACAATTAAGAAAATGTGTTTTTCACACAGCTCTAGTTCAGCGTAAGCAATATTCCTGTCATCTTGTTCAGTACATGAAGTCTATCAATTTCATTCGTAGCAAAGACAAACCCACAGCTTTTTTTTTAAATTGGTCCTATCCTCGTCGACCAGAATCCGGAACAGGAAGCGCGGGATGTCCCTTTTCTTTAGAATTTGAGCCCTATATCCAGCAGTGAACGTCATTAGGCTTAAATGATAATGATGATACTAACAGTACCATCTAAATATAACCTCATTGCTGCTAAGTTTGTTAAAATATTTAATTTATTATATGAACAAAAAATCTGCCAGGCATAATAGTAATTGGAAACAAGAGAAACAAACAAACTCGTTAGTACATCTAAAGCGATTAATTTTAAACGAGCGAAAGTTTACAAGTGTGACCACGTTGAGGTTTTTTCGGTTATAAAGTCCTGATTTTGAACGTTTTCAAAAACATTTTATTTTATGCCTGGCGCTCCGTTAATCCTTAATTTTCTAGCCTATGAGAATTACAGAATAACATAGATTCATTATACAATGTGTAATAATAGTTACAGAAAAAAAATCACGTATCCCATATAAGAATACGCCACCACTCTTATCACTAAAGTAGTCCCTAACTACGTGTTCTATGGTGTCACTAACACAACACCTAAGTGGTAGTTATTTTAGAAAACCAGCTCAAATTTCTAAATGATTGTGCGCTTGTTACCGAATGCTCGTAATTCGTAAGAAGCCAAGAAAATCATGGTATGAACTAAAACAATTTAATAATAATCTAACTCTGGTACCTATAATACCTATCATGAAGACACACAATGAAAGATTGACCGGATGACATAATTCTTATTCTTTATTGTACACAAAAAAAAATACAGTTTTGTTGGTAAATTCATGTACAAAGGCGAGCTTAACTCAAAAATGAGTTTTCTGGCAGCAAACCTTAGAGCGATAGAGAGATTTGATGTTGAGGAGAACAATTACCTAATTTAATTACAAATTAAATACATAATAAATATACGCATCTACATAAACTAAACAAATATGTGTATAGCACACAATACATAAACGTAATACATACAATATAATATATAAAATACTACATACATACATACAGGTCATGTAGACAGGAAATGTTCCCTAATTCTTTTCTATAATTCGTACAGATTCGGAAATACGAAGATTGCCGAGGCGCATAACTTATGTCGTAATACGGTACCTACTTTACATATTGATGCAGGATAAAATAAAAGCAAGTTTTCATTTAAATTCATCGATATGAGAAAAACAACTTTAAATTCCTGGCAGAATATCCCAGAAAATACTTTCTACGTGGACATCCTCGTTGTTAAAGCTACTTGCAGACATTTTTATTAATTCGTGACTAACTACAAGTTAAGTACTTAATTAAATTCTAGGCAATTAATAATTTAGTTTTGCCATTTTTTTAAAACTCACTATGCAACCTAGAGCAGTCACGAAGCTTATAGCGGCGGTAATATTTGTTAATATTAATTAATAAAAAACTATTTCTTTATTTAGGTAAGGGAGTGTTGCACCTTTTTCTGATATTTTATAATATATAATTTAAACTGACCTAATTTTTATCTTCCACAAGAATAATAAGTTGTGTAATTTACTAAGTTGTCAGTAGCAGCCTGGTGTCTAAATTTGTGCCCGGTTAATGGCTATTGCCATTAACCGCGCACAAATTTGATTTGATTTAGATAGGGGGCGAACCTATTATATGAGACAAACATTATTAGTGAAACGAGAGTCTACTAAAAACACCTCTGCCGCACCCTTCGGGGAATACAAGACGTGATGTTATGTTGTCTAATTTCACTGTCTTAATTCCCTATTGTAATCTGAGTATAATTCTTAAGTATAAGCAGCTTTTTCTGACAAGTTATGTGCTTTAGTGACACAGTTTATAGACAACATTAGTTCTACGTAACGGCTAGCTATTATAGTAGGGGAGCCCATGCGGGGATTTCGGGATTTACTCGAGCGTGGCAGAATAACATATGGGGGAATCCTTGCACCCTATTAAGTACCCCCACCATACATGAACCCTTCATATAGGGTCGCGCGTTCAGGGCAGCCGATCCTGTAAGCCATTATTTATAAAATTAAGAGTTCTAACATTAACTGGACTATATATTGAAGAAGTCTGTAAATTCACTAAATTGCATCAAAATGTCTTCGAAAAAGTTGGTGACAATTGCTCTTTTACAACTAGATTTCCGAATAAGTTGACTATCCCTAGAATGATGACTGAATTGTACAAGCGCAGCTGTTATCCAATGTGCATTAAAATATATAGGTATATAGTATATAGCTTCCACCACATATGAGGGAGTTACCAATAACACGCTTTAAGCGACCTTTATGTAAATGGCTTATTGAAAAAGCCAATGATGATTATTTTATGTTTTATCCAAATTCTTTTTTTTTGGATCATACTACGGTTTTCAAATATTGGCAATAGACTCTTTACAAGGGACCTTTTAACCCCCTTTCGGCTTTAGGGGTATTTTTGTAACACCCTGTATATATATATATATACGAAAATATATTATATTATTTTCTGCTAATTGTATTTGTTATATTCAGAAATAAAAAAAAAATGTCAAACTGTCAGATTAAGGAAATTCCTCCACATAATTGTCAGATTATGGGTCAGAACGACAAGGACATCAAGCTGAACCGTCTGTATATTAATCTAACGCGCTCGAGTATTTCAATGTTACGATTTATTTTTGCATTTTCAAAAATCTGCCATGACTTGTGGTCGCGTCCAAATCGTCAGACTTTTGAATAGGAGTTCCTTTAGGGTTTACTTAACATCCCCTCTGAATATCTGACGCGCTCGAGTAAATTATTTTTTATCCCATTTTCAACCCCTTCGTACGGTCACCCCCACCATGCAAACCGGCAGATTAATCTTTCTCCGTTATCAGAAACAAATGGGGTGCATACATTATTAATATCTGACGCGCTCGAGTATGTCAGTGTGACTGTTTTTTTTACATTTTTGAAAACCTGTACACGCTCCCCCCACCACTGAAAGGGCATACATCATATAACCTTTTTTTCTTTTTAGCATCTAATCTTCACAATCCAAAAGGTCCCCGCGACGCTCGAGTAACTCCCCATTTAGCATCTTGGGCTCCCCTACTATTATACATAACGAACTTTTCCCGGATATTATGTACCGAATTTACCAGTAATTCGTTTGTTACTGGTTTTGTTCAGTAGAAATACTAAGTTAACATATTCGTCATAACATCACACCTTGTATTCCCCGAAGGGTTCGGCAGAGGTGTTTTTAGTACACCCTTGTTTCGCCAGTTATGTTTAAGTCCCATGTTATAAGGGGGCGAGCCTATTGCCATTAACCGGGCACAAATCCAGACTCCGGGCTGCTACTGAGAAATTCCTAATGGAAAAACCCAATAACATTTTGCCCGACCTGGGGATCGAACCTAGGACCCTATGCTTAGCAGTCGCGCTTGCAACCACTAGACCAACAAGGCAGTCAAACACAGACTAACACACATTCGTTTACAGGCAAATTTCGATGTTTCGTTAACGACAGATGTGTGGTATATTAATTAGTTGTGACCTTGCATCCAGAAATAGGAGAAAGGTTTCCCGGGACTCGCCTGTCCTATCTCTTCGGTTCTCCGCCCCTCGCTTTGCCAAAACGGTGCAAGCCGACAAATACCTACCTTTCTCTGCACAGGTATCTCGCCAAAGTGCGCCGGTACCTCACTACATGAGCTTTATAAAATTTTGGTTTGCGAAAATCGATGCTGTCGGATCAATTTTTTTATTTATTATATTGTTATTTGTTATTTTATGGTCTGTCACAATGTTTACATGGAAAAGACGATCAAATTCAACTGCGTTTACATAACAAATCGAAATCGTAGCTTCCAGATTAGCAATTGATCAAACTTTTATTTTAAACTAGCTGCCCGGACAGACTTCATTCTGTCAAAAGTTATTGGCCTGTTGTGGGAAAAGAAAAGTGTTGTTTTTACTATTTCCCACGCAGTTTTTATGTTTTTTCTCTCCATAAGAACCTTCCTTGTGCCTTAAGGAATATATAAAAAAAATTGCCGAATTGGTCGAGCCGTTCTCAAGTTTTGCGCTTAGCAACACGTTTGACGATTCATTTTTATTTATATAGATAGACTGTTGTTATACAATCGAGAGCAAGAGTATGTAGATCTTTCGAACCCGAGTGCTTAGTAAATATTCCAAACTCAAATGCTTTACGTCGTTTCTTACTGCACACGTTACAGTATCGACGCATAGATGTCTACATAGATGTCGCATAGATGTTTTGACATGTGTCAAGAACCTTTTTCGAAGATGCGTTGCCAATCCGATTTTAATGAGCGCATTAGGTTCTATTTTTTGCCGATTAAAAGCAACGTCATATGAAGACAGGTAAAAAGTTAATAATATCATCTTTTTCTATAAATAATATGACTATGTGTTAAAATCATATTTAGGATACATACATACATACGCTACTTGCTTTAATTTGTAAACAAAGTTATTGTATAGTCGAGGCAGTTCATAACAATGGTAGTAACCAACTATATAGTCACTCCTTTAGTTAGTGGCTCCTTGGATTACCCCTGGAGTCCGTATGGCAATGAGACGACGTAACAGGGCTTTTCGAAGATATATAAGAGATCGCAGTGAGGAGAACTGGTGCTTGTATAAGTTAGCAAGAAATCGGTGTAACCAGATGGTAAGAGTGTCTAAACGCCGTAGATTTGTGAAAATGTTCTCAACTCTTCACCGGCTGATATATGGAAGTTTCTTAAATCACTTGGTATTTCTAAGTCATCAACCAACATCTTACCCTCGAATTTTACACTATGTTATTTAAACCAACATTTTTCTACATCGGCAACACTTACAGATGATGTGAGAAGAAATACTATTCTTAATATTAATTCCATGCCGATACTACCTCCCAATTCTTTCACGTTTTCCCCCGTGACTGACCTCGAAATCCACAAAATCTTTGTGTCATTAAAATATAAAGCTGTCGGCTGTGACGGAGTGAGCAGGAGGATGTTAACGCTCATCCTTAGCAGCATACTTCCCGTTTTAACTCATATCATAAACTTTTCTCTGTACACTGGGGTTTATCCTTTAATCTGACGTAAGGCTTTCATTATCCCTCTTCCAAAAATATCTAACCCCAGCTTAATTACTCACTTCAGGCCAATTTCAATTCTCCCATTCCTTTCGAAGATCCTTGAAGCTGTTACTCACAAACAGATTTCCTCTTTTATTTTCAAAAATAATTTACTATCCCAATTCCAATCCGGTTTTCGGCCAGGACACAGTACATCCACTGCTCTGCTCAAAGTTACAGAAGACGTTAGGTCCGGAATGGAGAATTCAAAGTTAACGGTATTAATTTTAATAAAATTTTCCAACGCTTTTAACACCGTTGATCATGATATTCTCCTAGCCCTTCTGACACAAATTGGGATTTCGTCGTTATCTCGGGAATGGTTCTCATCCTATCTTCGTGGACGCCAGCAAGCAGTACGTGTTGATCAGGAGTGTTCTGACTGGTTGAACTTGGCAACTGGCGTACCACAAGTCGGTATACTCTCTCCTTTATTATTCTCTTTATTTATAAATTCCGTTACCAACATCCTCAATTGTTCTTACCATCTATATGCCGATGACTTGCAACTGTATGCTCAAACTGACGTCGGCAATTTAGATGGTTGCATTTCCAACCTGAATGCTGACCTACATACGATAGCAGACTGGTCCAGTAAATTTGGAGTTTCCGTTAACGTCTGCAAATGCCAAGCAATGCTGATGGGCAGCTCGTTCCATCTACAAAACATAAATACTCATCACTTAATGCCGATTAGATTTAATAATTTAGTTATATCACTGTCACCTCATTTAAAGGATTTAGGTTTGCATATCGACAGTAAGTTAAGTTGGAACAAGCAAGTCAACCAGGTCAGCCAGAGCGTCACTTTCACACTGCGATCTCTCTATAGATTTAAACACTTTCTCCCGTCTAGTATTAAATTACTTCTGGTACAGTCTCTTGTGCTTCCCATTTTTGATTATGCTGATGTTTGTTACTCTGATGTATCCCAAGAACTTCTAAACAAATTGGATCGACTTTTCAACAATTGCATTCGCTTTATTTATGGTCTTCGTAAATATGACCACATTTCCTTTTACCGTTCTCAGCTTAAATGGCTGCCCATTCGTCAGAGAAGATCCCTCAGATCTCTCTGTTTGCTCTTCTCCATTTTAAACGATCCTTGTGCCCCTGGTTATCTGAAAAGCTGTTTTCAGGTTTTGGGTAGTTCTCAAAGTCGTCGCAACCTTCGTGCTTCTGAAAATTTGCTCCTTCAGATTCCTTCTCACCGTACGGGTTTCATTTCCAATTCCTTCGCTGTCTCAGCAATTAAACTCTGGAATGTGCTTCCCCTTGATATTAAAAAGGCTCCCAACAAATTTTTGTTTAAACGCAAAGTCCGTGAATACTATCTGAAATCGCTGCTTCCCTAGTTGACGTTTACAGTTTTCGTCATAATTATAATGAGTATTTATTAGATATATACATTGTTCTTATTTTTTATTTATTTTTTGCTTATATACATATTATAGTAATATTATATATATATTATATATGTATTTATAACCTATGTCCTATATTTATAGTTGTTTAGTTATCCATATAGTTAATTAAGTCGCAAATGTCCATTTTTTTTTTGTACCTCTCTTTTCTATTCTGTTCTCTTTGACGCAAAGGTTGACTGGTAGAGAATGCCTAGTGGCATTAAGTCCGCCTTATGTACCACCATTGTGCATTGGAGTATTAAATAAATAAATAAATAAAGTAAATTTTTATTACTTATATTTACTAAAGCAAACGAGAGCCGCGAGCCTCGCACCGGAGCTTCCGAACTTATAGTGATTACAGGTGAAACTAATATAAGCGTGTTAATAAAAGTTATAATTTAACTACTGTGTAATGGAGGTCAAGGATTCGCCAGTTCAATAATTTTGCATAAACAGGTATATGTTTTTACTTCTTAGTGAACAAGAATAGTCTTATATAAACCAACTACTCTCTGAAGGAAATCAATCGAGCGGATTCGCAGACTCAATCTAATTATATGTTTCGTGTTCGTAGCACCACATTTGGCATAAATAAAAAATTCTGTTGTGAAAGAACTTCAGTGTTATATTACTAAGCTTCTACGAGGATTTGCGCAGTAAAACTAATGTGGCTTACTAATTATGCATAGAGAGTAGCCTGACCTCAAATGCCCTTACGTTTTATATTTCTCACTCTGACACTGAAATACAGGGGTTGGTTTAATCGATATACATGTAAACGTCGGATAGTTACGTTTTGACGTATATGCGAGTTACGGTTTAACGAAAATGTTATTAATTATTTTTTCTACAGTATATTATTAAATAATATTTTGCCTCCGGAAAATTTACATAGGTTTAGCGACCGGCCCTCAGTTGTGTGCTCAAGGTCGATTCTCTTCACAGTGAAGTCTGTTGGTTTTACTTGTAATATTCAGTTACGTTACCGCAGAACGTACGTGTAGCATGCGTTATAAATAGAGGTTAGGCTCGAGTTGTTCCGTCCGTACAGCGTACTCATGTGCATAACAGACCAATCCATTATCTTACCGCAACTAATAAAAACTGAAAGGAATTTCAATACCACTAACACGTGTTGATTATTGTTGCAATGTTGTATTCAACTATGTTTAGCTACGAAACTCACGTATTCAGTAAATTTATGTTAGTCTCTAGTCATATAATTGCTACCAACTTTTGATTCTATAAAAAAATAGCTTTGGCAGCGGGATCGGTTTGTCTTTCACCGGGAAAAGATTTGGTCTATTGTTAGTATTTGACAACTGTGTGTACTAACGACTCATTGGACGACACAAGGTAAATGTGTATCACTCACAGGCTGACCTCATGCACCGACCCACGGTGGGTTTGCGACGTGTAGTTCCTTATTTGACTCTAAAATATTACAGTCGCTATAGACGCGGAAAGCTACACCTTTAGCCTTTTTAGTACCTTTTAGTACACAGGAAATTTACCGTATATTCCAACAACCCGTCTTATACGGTTGATAGAGTCAGTTGAAAGAGAGAAAAAAGGTTGTGGGTAAGCACCGTATTGTTTCGCTAGGGTACGTACGCTCTGCGTGGAGCGTCGACTACGCTTTCAATTTGAATCCTACACTACGGTCTTTCGTACACGGAGATATTTACAAGTGACCCTAGCTTGCTATGCGTAACTCATGGGTCCTTTTTGCGAAATTTCGTATCTACAACGACGCTACGCGACAACTACGCATGTGACTTCAGCTCTACGCTACGGCTTTTTGTTCACGGGGATATATGCAAAACCGACCCAAGTTTCATATGGGTCATGTCGTTTGTGAATATCCCCGTTTACGAAACGTCGTAGCAGCCGTAATATCAAAGCGTAGTCAACGCGTAGCATTTTGTGCGAACCCTAGCAAAATTGTATGGCGGCATAGCATTCAGAATTTCAGATCGCTTGTAAACTTGTAATATATCCGTGAACGAAACCATTTTTTTGGTAATTCGTTTTTCATCATGCGTTTTACAATTCGTTTTCCTTTAAATACTAAAAGTGATGTACTTCGTTAACGGCTTCGCAACGCCTGTACGGAATTGTTTGAAAATATAGAGACAAAATGCATGTTAGATATTATACATTACAAGCAGACTACTTACTTGTAATCACGAAAAAAATAAGAAGTCTAAACTCAGACGCAGCCACGGGCATACCTAGTACCTAATATTCGTAAAACATAAACTTGTGGAAACTTCACCCACTATCTACTGAGCGGACTTTAACGACGATTTAATTGGCGATATTTTGTCTAAAGAAACGTATCACTCCTTAACTAACTACCGACTACAAGCGGGTTGCTTCAAAGATTTATTATGGTAGATACGCTTGTTAAAATCTGACGGTCAAAAGCTGGCAATACACGCAACTATATCTTCAGTATAGCTGACAGTTATATCTACTCAGGCCGCCTGTACAGGCAATACATCATATACATATTTCACAAAAAAATATTTATTTGCCTCTAACTAAGCTACCTTTACATATAGATATTTCAGGTAGGTAGCCAATGTAAGGGATTACAGTGAATGATCAAAGCTTTTAACTTCGGAGGCCCTGTCAAATACTACGTTTTATTTTCACGTGTTTGACAAACATGCAACGCAATATATTTTTTGGCGATTTTTTCTAAAATTGTAAACCTATCAAACACGTGTTTTGTTTTGACAAAGACAACAAACAAATCAACTTGCAATTATTTGTTGAAAGCATAACAAATTTACAACAGTCCTCAGAAAACGTAGACGCAAATTCCCTTATGGGATATAACTGAACAACAAAGAACATAAATAATTTAAGACGCTTTATTTTCCTCAATTAATTATTATATTTAGCTATATATATATATTTATATATATTTAGCGTAATTCTAAGCAGGAGCCAGAGAACATAAAGGGATAAAAAAATTTAAACCGACTTCAAAAAGAATAAAATAATTACCATATAAAATTAACAGTTTCAGAAGTCGGTGCTGATGCCACGCTGAACCAAATTGAAGGCACCGACTTCTGAAACTGTTAATTTTATATGGTAATTGTTTCTTTTTTTTTGAAGGCGGTTTAAATTTTTTGTAAAAAAGTTTTTATTTTTTTCATTTTAGTGGACTTAATTAAAACTTGGTTGGACCTACTAAAGACGCTGCTCGTAACATAATCACATCATCACAATATGCGTACTGTTCGTCATTGAGAAGTTGCATTGTCTATCTCCGAAGTTCTTCATCAGATCTTCACCAAATTTAAATGGGACCAACTTCGAAGTATACCCTATCCATTAAAAAAAGAATCATTAAATCGGTTCACTATTGGCGAAAATATCGATGAACATACAAAAAAATAAAAAAACACATACAGACGAACATAGCAACCTCCTCCTTTTTGGAAGTCGGTTAAAAATACACACAAATACATATCAACTATTGTAAGCAATAAGTGTTACATAATAATTTTACACGCAAGTTTAAGTATTTTTTATTGGGGAATTATAAAACGATCGAATAAAAAAGAACTTAGCGACTGATGATGAGATACTGTTTTAATAACTTGAGCGGCATGAATTTGAGTAAGCGAAAAATTAACTTAACTAACGACGAATATTGATTAATAATAAAATCCAGAACGAGCTTACAAAAAGTGGGTTGTGATTAATCCATTTCAGATATTAAAATTCTAGCCGTGCGACTAAATTACTAAGTGAGCGACTAGAAATACAGAGAGCAACTTCAATATTAAGATAAAGACGATCGATTTTTCCAGTTGAGGTTTTACATAACGTACTTTTTACAGCAAACAATCTTTAGACAATAAATAGTTTGTCAAATTCGTAACGCCTAGGTTAGGTTAGGCTAGAACTGCGACCATGCAACGCCAGATTTCCTCCTTTGCAAAGGCAAATTTTGAAAAAAAATGCAGGACGTAACGTTGACACTCAGGCAAATATTAGGTGGCTCAAATATTATGAAGCTTCTCATTTTGTATTTTAAGTAACTCAAATTAGTATTTGTAAGTTGCTGTTCTGTTGATTTCTTGTCACTCGCAGTCAGTCGCTCACTTAGTAATACTATAACGTAAATTAATTATTTTTGTCACTTAAAACTTTAATTTACAGTCACTCGTTTAAATACTACCCTTTTTTATTTTGGTTTATTGTATTACACCGCTGATTACTTTACATGTTTCACAACAAGTCTGCTCTCATTACAAATGAAATTTCTCAGTAAAATTTTCAGTTGTGTAAAAGGTACCTTTACCAGAGATTTTCTTTGAAAACCACTTAAAGAAAAAATATCTGAAAATCCATTTTATAATTGAGAGTGATGAATTTACTGAAATCAATTAGATTTTAGTAAATTTTAGGAAAAAAGCAATTTAAAATATTTTTCTTGGTACTTGGAGCACGTAAGTGTGCGTAAATGTGACTTATACTTAATACCCGTTTCTGCGATTTTTTCTGGAATATTAAGTTGGGTTATAATATAAAGTATTCGTTCTCACAAAGCCCTCAATTTTTTTGAAGATTATCAAGGGTTTTTGCGACGAAAGTATGTTACAAGACTACTAATGGTCTTAAAGGCTAAAGGCGAAGACTAAAGGAAACTAATCTGCAAAGTTACGAAATGAAGAGTAAAATTAATAATTTTTATTTTTATTATTAGTTTTTTTCGTTAGACTCTAGTAGGTACCTAAATATTTTTTTAATGTAACGTGACAGATTTCTTCACCCCTGAATCTATGAGAAATGACATACTTACAAATATATTTTCAATGATGATATAATAAATCGTTTATTTAAACCAGTCTAATTATTTATTGATCAACTTTTGTTCTGTTTTTCTATTACATTAAACGTAAAAATAGGGTACCTACATATATACATACCTACATTATATCTATTATTTATAAGTGAGCTCCAACATTTTTTTGGTGTATCCAAAATGAGACTCATATTTAAAGTGGATCTATATGGGTTAAAATATGATGATATGTATTATATCTATTTAAATAAAAGGAGAAGCTGACTGACTGACTGATCTATCAACGCACAGCCTAAACGGCTGGGGTTAGAAACTTGAAATGTTGACAGTAGGTACCTTTTATAACGTAGGCATCCACTAAGAAAGGATTTTTAAAAATTCCTCCCCTAAGGGGGTGAAATAAATCACGCAAGCGAAGCTGCGGGAAAAAGCTAGTCTTTTATAAAACTGTAACCACATTGCATAAAACAGTCAAATATTCCTGTGTATAGTTTGTAAATGAAAAAATAAATCCAGGCTTACCCAAGATTATACCCTCTCAATAGAATATAAGCGATGATGATAAGCTTGTAACAAAAACATTGTCGATTAGAATATCAATGCGCGTTGGTCATTGTATTAAAGGTGTCGTAATTTACTTTACAGTGGCAGCTCATTCGAAGGTCAATGGCAGAATGGCAAGCGGCATGGACTGGGCGTGGAGACCCGCGACCGCTGGTTGTACCGCGGCGAGTGGACGCAGGGTTACAAGGGCCGCTACGGCGTGCGACAGAGCACTATCAGCAACGCCAAGTACGAAGGCACGTGGGCCAATGGACTCCAAGACGGTTACGGCTCGGAAACATACGCGGATGGCGGTTAGTATTATCTCATTTCTTTCATTGCCAAACTATTGGAATTCAGACGAAAATACATTACGTTTACATGGCCATGGCATTCTTAGGTAGGTAGATCCGTTCGTTACAAGAGAATACATTATTGTTAATCTAATGATACCGCACAAAGCTATTGTTTTAATCTGAAAATAAACTCTTGAAATCCGGGTTAGCCCGAGACGCTACTCGTATAGTTACTTGTAATAAATTAATTTCATAACTATTTGTTGTATACGCGGTGTTCGCCTCATGACCCAGATTGTAGTGGCGTGAACTAGGAAGGAAACCCTTTTGCTTACGCAATGTTTGCCGTCGGAAAATAATATCTGTAAACAACACGGGCGTCAGAATTATAAATTCCAACTAAACTACCTAGTAAGTAGAAGAATAAATAGTTTGCAGCAACAATAAAAAAAACGCGTAAAAAAAAAGCATTAGATGGCATGCAGGTACACTTAACGTGTACCTTCAGGACTTATGTGGTTTTGTTTTCATATAGAGATTTTTATTACGCATGCACCTATCAATATCCACATCACGTGTATTACGTGCACGTTCGTATGCGTTAATTAATATTGTGCCAAGTGACAGATAAGCAGCATCAATAGTGACATAATTTTAATCCGCAAATATAAATCCAAAGTTGGACTTCGTTTAGGTAATAGTTTGCGAGTGTTGTGTCGTGAAATAACGTCATACGTTTCTTGACGGCATGCCGCTGAGTCATGCCCTCGATAAAGATTTGTCATTCATAAAATTAAAATGATGGATTCAGTGAATTTTATACCACAAGAATTTCGCCTAAAACAATCATGACTCCTTTCTACCAACTCATACCGTGGCTTGCGATGATGAGCTTTTTGATCGTTTCATATCAAATAATTATTGAATTAAACAAGAATCTACTTGACTTTAGTACGGTTTACAGCCATTGTCATTATAATTTAACTATACCGAGTTCTGACACACTTTAAACTGATTAAGTCCAACAGATATTATGTAAACATTTATCCATAGAGACTTGGTGTGCGGTTTTTTTTTTAGTTTTCAAACCTTACCCACTCTTGGCCTACTCGTGGTTACCCATTACCTACTCTTATGTAGTGCAATAAAAGTTTTTCAGTAGTTTTCTCGATGAATGATCAGAGTGAGGCGGCCCTGTGCTCTGCCGCCCGCCACGCACCGGCCCGCGGCCCTCGCCGTTTAAATATAGCACAGGCACGCCTGCCGCGCCGCCTCGACACACAATCATGTCGACCACTCATTTAATACTAGGTACTACAAAAATTAACTGTACAATCACACCCTAATTACCCAAAGCCATCGTGTATTAACATCTATGAAACCAACTTTATCTATCTATCCGTATCTAATTTAAGTTCTTAACTGTCGTCCCAATAGTCTCTGCTCACTGCTCAACTCGATAACTTTCACACAACTTTATAGTTGACGTTCAAAGGCCCAACCCTTTTACTTTCGAGTAACGTTTACAATGTGTTTGATCATTATTACATTTCGTGAAAGTAAAAGAAAAGTTGATAACGGTTGGGATGCGTAAAACAACGCGGCCACCGAGATCTCGGTCTTGGTGGCCGCGTTGGCCTAAGGTTGGATGTCATGACTACAGGAAACATTACAAGTGACACAGTTGTACACCTTTTAGTACGGGAAACGTGGAAGACATTACATTCATGAAAGCTATTGACGTCATACAGCGCATGAAGATTGACGATAGCGTGATTGACTATGAGAAATAAGTCGTGCCATCGCGTAATACGTTACTTCATTCGTATTTTCAATGATTGATATAGAACATCGGTAAAAGTCATGTTTTTCACTACTACATTGAACCTGTCTAATTAGATTTAGTTTCAGATTTAGGCTATTTTTACCATCTTTTTTTTAATTCTTATTTTTACGTATTTTCTGTAGAAAACGGTACATTTCTATCTAGGATAATTACTTAGAAATAGACAAATACGTTTTTATAAAAAAAAAATGTTTTGTTTCGTCTAATGTTTTACTTAAAATTTATGATTTTTCTATCTACCTGAAACAAAATAACCACTTTCAGAATTATTTCGTAAGATTTTTGGAGAATGTTCTTCTTATCTTCCGTGTCCCTCACTGTTGCATGTTTCCTATGGCATTTGTAGGTATTTCTTTTTAATAAGCAATTTAAATCACTACTGGCGTAATCTATTAAATATTACTATAGAACATGTAAGCATGATACCTTTAAATAAAGTAATCATTGAATCGCGTAATTTAAAAGCATTTCTCTTGACTCTACATGTACTAACGTAAGATATTAGCGCCGAGTTTGCTCATAATGTTTAAACACCTATATCGGATTCGAACTCATGACGTCTTTACATCGCATTTGTTGTTCAGCGTTGTTCCTATAATAGTGCGATTACCGATAAACGAGTGGTGATTATTTTCTGTATCGCTCTTTTCAGCTACATAGTAGCTAATGCTGTTATGATAAAATCCTTGTCAGGCTTCTATCGCACGTGAGAGGTTTATCCAAACAACATTAAAAGTGACTACTTATTACGCATCAGTTAACATAAGCGCAGCACTCACTGGCCCCGTGGCTAAACGCTTCTGGGCGCCATATTTGTTTGGCATTCAGTTGTTTTGAATCAGGGTGTGTTTGCATTTTAGAACTGCATAGGCGTACCCATAACTCGACAAACCATTCGCACCGCCTTCTTACTAGGTACTTACATAGATACTCGAAAAATACCTAGTTATTGTTTAATTTTATGCTACTTACCTCTGTTATTAGAATACTATTTTTCATTAGCGGTATTCTGGCGTCTTTATTGTCAATGTTGTGTTTACCTGTAATTGGCATATAATATTAGAAGTACCTGGATGACCGAGCTTTGCTCGGTTTTTTTTTTGGTAAATTGACGTTTTCTAATAATGAAACCTAGCTAGATCGATTTATCGCCCCCGAAACCCCCTGCATACTAAATTTCTTGAAAATCGTTGAAGCCGTTTCCGAGATTCAGATTATATATATACAAGGATTGCTCATTTAAAGGTATTAGATATTACCGTATGATTTACTATCTGTATGCGTATGTAGGTATATGCTGTGGGTGAACCTTTAAATAAATAAATTCGTGTAATAAATAATTATTTAGTGTAGGACTTAGGGAACGTACCCATACCTATTACGTGACCCGTTCAGGGGGGGTCTTAGGTTTTCGTCACGTAGTTAATATACTCTGGGGAAATCTCGAGTTTTTCGAGCTATATTCAAATATGGCGCGCAGAATTTAGCGCTTTTTGAACTCACAGGTGGCAACACTGTCGCACATATGAGTCAAATATTTTTTTTAACTTTCTGTTTACAAAAAACGATTTAAAACCATATTTATATACTACTACGTGAAAACTAGAGGGGGAGGGGGGTATTGGAATATACTACAGGTGGTTACCGAGGGGGGGAGGGGGTAAAAATAGCAAAAAATGGGTCACGTAGTATGGGTACGTTCCCTTAGGGCACGCACACAGTAAGCAACCGAATATTTTTAAGAATATATTGGACAACAGTTGGTATCTGATCTCTCATCCAACCACAAACTCTACTCTATTAATTCAAGACAGGCAGTTTTCTTACCATGAGGCCAGGGTGAAAGCTGTAGTGATCTCACATTAGCAGCACTGCTGATCATCACGGGATACAGAAACGTATTGCCATTATAACAGCTCCTACTCAAAAGTGCAATTGAACTTTGAATTCTTCGACGCTCACCTATTGAGTGCATTAAGGGAGCCTCCGCAGGAAACGATCGACGCACCCTGGGCAATCCAGATCCGCTATAAACTTTGCAGACTGTCTAATCTTTTCACGATGCGACGGCATTATCTATTCTCGTATAGCTCGTGCCGACACGACAGAGGAAAAAAGACAAAAGACCGCTTATCACCTTGTGCAAGTCGTGAATGTCGATACAGAGAAAGATAATTGTTGTAAACGACTAAATAATTTGCAAACAATCACTATGTTGTACAATTTATTCACTAGTACCTATTCACCACAAACAGCTGTATGTGTTTAATTATTGAAACTGTATGAAGCAAAAAGGGGAAACAAGAAGAGTTTCGGCTCTATTGCATTTACGCTTAACATGTTAGGCATAATAATGTAATTATGAATCTAACTATTTGTCTATGATTCCAGGCACATACCAGGGACAATGGATGCGCGGGCTGCGGCACGGCTACGGTGTTCGTACGTCGGCGCCGTTCGGGCTGGCGTCACACTATCGGGGTGGCGCGCGCGGACACCGCGGCTCCATGTCCTCACTCAACGAGGGCGCCGCAGACCCCTCCGAGCAGCGCACCACACGTATGGATGAAGCCCGCGGCGGGTTCGTGCTCACCGTCCGATCCGACCAGCCGCCGGGACGCCGCGGCTCGCTTGTCGGAAAACCTAAGGGACTGCTTCATGTAAGTTAAATCAAAGTCGCTCATTCATCGATGTTTGAAATTACTGAATTTTTGCTGTGGGCAGCCTTTTGCATTCCGCTGCTGGACATAAGAGGTATCTAGTGGACACACTACATACTCCCAAATTGAGGTATATAGTGCCCATAATCACCTTGCTGGGCAAGTGGATAGGTGTCTGTGTAAACAGTTCTTCTAAGACTCTGGTGACTCTGCTACTTGTCAGCTGCCTGCAAAGGGATCACAAATAAAAGCACCTCAATTTTAAAATGATTTTTAAATCAGTCTTTGATAAATCTCTACAGAAATAGCACTTTTTCTTATTTTGCGAAAAACTAGCAAATTATTTTATACGAGTGCTATCATGTATTAAATCTTCTATTCTAAAGAGACATATCAGTAATGAACAAAAAGAAATGGGTCTCAGGTACACTATATCTAAAATTATTTAGTAACACTCGTGAGCAGAAGAAGATACATACATATAACTATTTAAGTAAAGGGTATTACTGTTAATTTGCATCCAGAGACCCGACACCTAATTAAACAAAACCAAAATACAAAAGAAATGCTTTAGTAGAACCCTTAAAATTGCATAAACTACATCTTTAAAGTGATTACACTCCACTTACTAAGACGACGTATAATGTTTTCAGAAATGGCGCAAACAGCGCAGCGTTGGCGACCTGGACGGGACCGGCACGGGCTCGGTCCACTCCGGGGGCTCGGGGGGCTCGGGCTCTTCGTGGGTCTCGTCGGTAGACAGCACCCACTCCGCTATGACCCATGCCTCTTTGCACACAAACTCAAACGCAAGTTTCGTTGTCGAGGTGGGACTTTACTTATTTGGTTTAAATCACAAATTTATCACCCACATAATCGTTCGCATGTTGATGCAATGCCATCTTGATGCCCTCCACCCCCGGGCCAATCCCTCGCTAGCATGGCTCCACACGAACAGAACTAGCTTTACAATCCCATTAATAAATATTGCTCACATATAATACGTATGAGTAAATCCAGCCCTAACTAAAATAAATATGTTGTCATCTTTGTGACACATTTAATCTCTAACTCTGAAACCTAAATATTAACAATGACACACTCAACATCCTAAACGGAAAATCCTTCACGTGTGTTAACAACATCGACCAAAAATATTTATCGTATTCACAGACTGGCTATGGAAATTAAGAATTACGATAGAACGTGTAGAATGCCATTACACGTGTAGATAATAGAGGAGACAGACCATTTATTGTTTTATTTTAAGGCCTCTATTTAATATTATCCATATGAATAAATTTTGCGTGTACATACATATTCCTACAATAAAATTATGTGGGAAATCTTAATAATTTTGCATTTTGGTTTTGTTTAACCTATAAAATGTATGAGGCGTCGTTAGAGATAGACAAAGGCCTGTATAATTTTAATAAGGAAATAGTGAGATCTGCAAGAATACTATAAGTACTATTATTTTGTTTAATTATTAAGTACTTATAGTAAGATATAACAAAATAAACATTTCTTTCTAACAGGATGAACATTTGGATGCGAGTGTCACAGAAACTTATATGGGCGAATGGAAAAACGATAAACGCACAGGGTTTGGTATCAGCGAGCGCAGTGACGGCCTTCGGTACGAAGGAGAGTGGTCGGCGAACAAAAAGTATGGATATGGCGTTACTACGTTCCGAGACGGCACGAGGGAAGAAGGAAAATATAAGAACAATGTACTTATCACAAGCCAGAAACGAAAACATTTGTTCCTCATGCGGTCCGCTAAATTCCGGGAACGTGTTGACTCAGCAGTAAATGCGGCGCAACGCGCATCCAAAATAGCATTACAAAAGGCTGACATAGCTATCTCCAGGTTGGTACTTAATGGGTAACAAATCTGACATTGATAATAGTCAAATTACAATCAAGCAAAAGCTAATATTTATTAATAATGTAATGAATTAGTCTATAACTATTGCAAACTAGCTGCCCGGACAGATTTCGTTCTGTCAAAAGTTATTGGCCTGTAGTGGGAAAATAAAAGTATTGTTTTTACTATTTTCCACGCAATTTTTGTGTTTTTTCTCCCCATAAGAACCTTCCTTGTCCCTTAAGGAATATATAAAAAAAACTAGCCGAATTGGTCGAGCCGTGCTCAAGTTTTGCGCTTAGCAACACAACTCATTTTTATTTATATAGATAGATAATGTCACATGACGCTTAGTGTTTACATATATTTAGTATTGTCTCATGCACTCTATTTTAGGTGAATAAATTTGTCAATTATCTAAATTATCATATCAATTACAATCAATAATTCGTTGCCTTTACACCGTTCGTATGTTTTATCTACAAGCGAATATTTACAATTGTTACAGAACCGCCACGGCTCGAGGAAAAGCTGAACAAGCCGACGAAGCGGCAGACCAAGCAAAAGAAGACTGTGATATAGCGCAAGCTACTGCGAAGCAGTTCGCCCCAGATTTTAAGCACCCAGGCTTTGACAGAATAGGATTAAGAGAAAAATATAGACAAAAGGTTTACGATGCACAAGTTGCAGCAACCGTATCACAAGAATCTGAAAAGATCTTGGATGGAAAGAGCATTCCAAATCATATCCCTCCGATGCATTCACAGATTCCTCAAACAAATAGAGCTCCAAATGCAATACCCTCCAGGAGACCTTCAACGCAATATCCTAAATCCGTGCAGTCCATAGATCCACGGCTCACGAACACTTCTAACTATAATACAGACAACAGAACTCTTGGACCTCCACACGATCCGTATTACACGGCAAATCAAGATAACTGGAAATCAGCGAACACGACGCCTCAAATTTCGCCCGATAGTCAAAAACCTTACTTACCAAATGACCAAATTAATCCATACGGACCCATCTCACAAGGTGGTGCACAACAGCAACCTTCCTCGTATAGGTTTAATCAACAACAAAGTATGGACCAAAGTGGCCAGCAATATGTCACACAAGATCGACGATTATCCTCGGCCAACAGACCACAACTGAACCAAAGATCCCAACAGCAAGAATGGAACCCTCCTCAGGCTCCTCCCCGACGACAGAGCATACTCGGTCAGCCTTCTTACGACGCCCAGGGGAACGCGTACGTTGATGGCGGAACCTCTGCGTATGGACGAAATGATCTTCGAACCGGAACCGTACATTCTGAGGGACCTCTCGATCGACAAGCGATTCCAACGAATCAGCAAGCGTATCGCACGACGATCGATTCCCAAGGCTATAGACAACAGCTTGATCAACAAGGGTATGGCCAGGCGCCAGACCAAATGTATCGGCAGATGGCAGATGGCAATCAGGCGTATCGACAAACAGGTCCTGCCGATCAGGGATATAGACCCAGTGCACCTACTGAACAAGATATTGTCAACGGAGCTCGGCCGGCAGGTCCACGTCCGTCCATTGACTACTTCGATCACTACAAAAGGCCACCTAGTCGAGATTCAAGTGTAGATCGGTACGGACGGCGATCACGTCAGCCGTCTGTAGAGGCGGCTCCGAGCGGGGGCTCCCGCGCAGGCTCTGTGGCTCCGCAGCCTGCGATGCCGTCGCGGCCAGCGTCCCGGGCCGCCACACCTGCGGGCAACGGCCACCTAGCGTCTGGCCGTGGCTCCATATCTCGTGCGGGTTCTCGAGAACCTCAAGGATTTGAGGACTCACTTCTGAGAAAGCGGACGCTAGGGCAGGAAATATCACCGTCGCCTTATCAGCCGAAACGTACTGAAAGTCTGTATGTGGCCCAAGTACCAGAACCACCACCGCCTGCGCCGATGAGAGGAGGAGGAGGGGGAGGTGGAGGCGGAGGAGGAGGTCGTAAGGTAGGTTAACAAAGGCAAGAATGCACGGGTTTAGTGCATATAGGTATAGTGCAACACTACGACGCCTCCCCGATATCCCTATAGTATCATTTTGCTCGGTTTACTTACTAGAGATCGAACACAGAAAAATTGGAACTAGGATGTGTGTACTTGGTAAGTTTTTCATATCGACAGCTCACTGAACCGATATTCTATCGACAGAAGAGGGACTTGGCTGGTCGTAACATTTCAGGTTTGACCCGGCCCCGTTTTGAAACCGGCTGCATTATCAAACATCTATTATAATTAGTATCGCTTGTAGTCGAATTTGACCATTATTTTACCTGCCTTAACTGCAACATACACACTTTTTTTTGGAGCATATGCACATGTATGGCATATGTTTCATTCCCCTCCTTTTATAATAAATAATAAAAACAAGTACGACAATTTTCGATGTTCACGTATTAATATAATGAATAATTAGTATATTAAGTATATTGTTTTCAATTCTTAAGAAATAATATATTCCTGACTGAAGTACCTACCCGGACTATATAAAAGACAAAGTCATAAATGCTTTTTTTTTTCAGCTAAATTAAAAAGTTTGCCAAGTGCAACACATTTTAACGGGCATCTTACGCAAAGTTTTCTGTTTCTGCTTTTAGGTAGGCAACCAAGGAAATCGTAAAATAAAAGGCAATGCATTATGCCTGTGATAATTTTAATCAACCTTTTAGTTTTAGATTTTTTTAATTTACGTTTCTTTTTTGATGGAGATGCAGAGATAGAGATTATTAGTGAGGTATTTAAAAAGTGTAAATGATAACATGCAAGGTTAGTCGGGAAGGAGATACTAATCCGCGGGCCATTTAAGGTATCACTTTTAAAGCAAACCACATTATTATCACCAACCCGCACTGGGCCCGCGTGGTGGATTACGGCCCGTTCCCTCTCACAGAGAGGAGGCCTGTGTCCCAGCAGTGGGAACATTATAGGCTGATGATGACATAATTATTTTGCCTAATAAGTTTCACAAACGAGACAGTAGGCACCGCGAACATAGTTGGTAAAAGTCAAGAAGGCTGAAGTAAAACTTAAGAACCGGATTAATCATACTACAACAAATTATTTATCAACTTAGCAACTTCTATAAGATGGCATTTTGAATATTCGTAACTTTGGATTAGATCTCTATCAAAATCAACATTATTTATTATCCATTTGTACCGCGAAAAATCTTGTTCAACCACTTTAAGATCCCCAGCTTACTAGATTTTATTCAACTTGACCGGGTTGAGGTCAAATCTTGCAAACCTCAGTACAACTATTTACGTAAGTATAATAGGAAAAAAATCTCTTTTTCAAAATAAATATTATTATTTAACCACTTTAATCAACACCATAACACTTTGTCAGGATAACATTTGAAACCAAACATGGAAATGATTCTCCTCATTAATGGAATTTTCGATTACCCAGTAACATTCCATAATATAAAAAAATAATCCATACTTACTATACCTAAGACGTTTTCACGAAAATAGTATTTTCACATGGGTTCTATAACAAAAATAGTACTTTACAACAATTGTACATCATCGGCCGGCTAAAAAAATTCATCGCCCTAATTCGGTTTTGGATGTCTCTTTCAATCTCATCATTTCTCAATAAAGGATAGCTGAAATCAAATATAGGTAAATGCTTTTCTGTTCGGACCATAACTGATTTGTAATAAATAAATACAATTTAAAAAGAAGGCAGTAATAAATATATGGCGTCCTTCGTTTGCATTTACGATAAAAATAGGTATATCGTCGGTCGGCAGTGAAAACCACCTATGTGTAAAATACATTTTTTTAAAAGAGATAGAAATAACTGTCTCCTCCAAAAAAAAAATACCCGATCAAATGTTAATATAAGTTTGTCATCGTACGTCATAGGTATCTTAGAAGTATTTGAATTAAAAGTTTGTTGAACTAGTACGTGTATGACGAATTTATCAATCTAAAAAAAAAGTAAAACGCTTTGGAAGAAAATTTTATTTACGAGGTTTTCACTGCCGAGCGTCGATATGTAAAAAGAAATAGTGCTCTACTAAACTAGTTCATTATGACCGCTGGTGTTTTAGATGTTTTAATTTTCAATAACTTATGGTCTATATACCTGCAATAGTACGCAACTTCCAATGTTGAATCTCTACATACTCTACAAAAAATAAAATTGCGAAATTTTCTACACCCTACACCCGCTTTGTTATAATGGAACGGATGCTAAACACAATATTTCGGCGAAAAAACAAATTACGATATGAATACCTAATTATAATACTACCATACTTTTGTTATTCAATTAAAGTATTATTAAATAGTAGGTACCTAAGCTATACAAGCAAACAAAATATAAGATAGGAATAAGGCTAAGGGCATAAATAAGTAGGTACACGGAAACAAAACAAAGTTCAGACAGATTTGTTTATTACAAAACAGTTTACTAAATATAATATTGAAAAGGACATTAGCGTTTTTTATTATTTTATTATTGGTGATGTTCTTCAAAAAGGACAAATGCGTAACAACCGGCGCGCGTATAATATGACGAAATGTATAAATATGGCCGAAGCGAAAGAAGTATGTACATGTAAGGATCGCGTAACATGTGGCGACATGTAGTTTTTGCCTACACACATTGGAAAAGGCGTGAGATTATGTATGTATGTATGTAATATTGAAAACTCTTTGCCGTCACGTCATCCACTGTCCAACTGTACACTAAAATCCAAACACCAGAATTTTTGAATATTTTGAAATAAAATGTTTGAAAGTTTTAAACGAATTAATAATTAAATGTTCTGTATCTGGTTGGGTAGCGGCTTTCTGGTCTGATGCTAGGATGACTTTGTTAATAGAACCATTAACTTGCGCAAGCGCACATTTTGAGGCATTGTTTTATTGAGGGCGACTGTCGATTCACCCCTCCTTTAGTTCTGATATGCCGATAGTTTTTACAGCAGGCCTAGCACGATGGTTTAACGAATAGTATCTAATACGTGTTTCTAATGTTAGCGAATTTTAAATCGAAAATACAACCATCCTATAAAATGTTGGTTTATTTTTTGTGACGTGCACAATTTGTACCAAACATAGATTTGAATAAAGTTTTCAATTTAATTAAATAGTAGGTATGTGCGAAACGAGTATTTCCGATTCAAAATTCACTTACATTAACGTTACGTTAGAAACGTACGTGTACACGTTCACGTGACATAATTCCGTAGATAGATGCCTTTTCTAACCCTCACAGTAAGAGACAGCAACGCTTATTCGTAGCCGTGTCTCACGTAAGCGACACGCACAAAACTTTAATAACTCGCGGTTATTGTAAGAAATTAATGTCATTTTATAAATCGAAATCCTGAATCTTATCCAAACATTTATGGAACTTTAAGTGCTATCAATAGTTCATGAAGATAAGAGATTTAGATTACTCTTGACTAATCGTTACGATCAATTTATGAACAAGGTCGCCTAGGTTATTGTACATCGAAACGTTAGTTGCGCAGGCGCACCTAAATTACTAGGCGGTAAATAACTGAATACAGGGATGGGATGACTCATTGGGATATTAAAAAATGTTATATTTTATATGAATCGTCTGTTTATAGATAAATAATTATCACAAATATTCGAGGCAATGAAAGGTTTATTAAGGTTTTGTGAATATATTTTTTTGACAGATGATCAAAATATTTAGGCCCGAGCATACAATTTTTACTAGTGAAAAAATAAACTGGTCTTGGAAAATCGGCCCCAAATGCATGTCACGACACGATAAATGTGCGAATGGAACCGCAATAAGTTTAGTAATGACATGGTTGTAGGCGGGCGGGCGGGCGGCGCGGCGGGGCTCGGCGCAGCGCTCAGCCCGTTCTATTTCTAAATTGAGACAGTCACTCGCTGCCGCTTTCCGTGTATCACCTCTTCGCTATATATAACTAAAAATACATTAAATCTCAAAAAAATACTTTGCTAGTTACTCACAAGACAAATTCACTCGCGAATAATTGTAAAATGCTAATCAATACTTAACAGCAATACGGTTGCGGAGAAACTATTATAAGTTACTGTAAAACATGATAATAATTTGTGAACCGTGATTGATAGAATTATATAAAAATTGTGTGACTATAAAAAATGTGGTACCAAGGCGAGGAAGATGATGAAGAGGACCTTATGTGTTCCCCGGCAATCCTTGCCAGGAGGGCGTCCGAGAGCTGGATTAACGTACCTCCCGTGGAGGTAAATTGGCCCGCATAAAATTTCCATTGACGGGTTTTTTAAATGGCAGTACAATATTGTTATTAACTCTATTTTGTAATGTTATATTCTAGACCTAACTAAATATACAATGCAATCCGTGCATCAAGCTTATCATCTACAATGAAATAGCACACAGTTATACAAGTACGCTGTCCACGTACCTTTGCTAGTTAAAGGTCAAAGGTGTATGCATCTATACTTACTTACATGTATAGGTATCTAATTATGTAAATATATACACACTTTTTCTTTAAATTGTAGTGTTCAGGACAAGTCAGTGTATCCCATCAGATAAATCAACTTGTTTTTACTAAACGTCCGTCGTCCGGGATCTGGCTCCGCGGCGAATCTAAACAAAAACATTTTATTTTGCTCGTCCGATCTACAGCTTTTAAGTTGAAATATTCTATCGTTTACTAGTTATAATTTACATTAACGACTTATCGAAAGATACAAATTACATAAACTTTAGACTATATTTAGCTCTCACAACTAACTCAGTAACAGTTTCAGTATTTCTTTTTAGGTGTTGTCAGTTTAGAAACGCCGGTAGTATTTACAAATAATATAACAGCAATAGAGAATAACATAACATAACACCTTATATTCCCTAAAGGGTGAGAAGAGGTGTTTTTTTTAGTACACCTTCTTTACTCCAATTATGTTTAATTTCCATGAAATAGGGGGCGAACCTATTGCCATTAACTGGGCACAACTCCAGACTCCGGGCTGCTACTGAGAAATTCTTAATGGAAAACCCCAATAACACTTTGCCCAACCTGGGAATCGAACCCAGGACCCCATGCTCAGCAGTCGCGCTTGCGACCACTAGACGAACAAGGCAGTCAATAAAGAATGTAATCTCCAATACTCTAGAAAACCAATATTCATCATAAATCTTTGTAACCGAATATTTCAATGCCCCATTTTGCGGCATAAAAAATGTAAACTTCCTCCTGCTCCTTCCTGCAGTGTCAAGCTACACACATCTTTTTTCCACAGTACGCCCACTTACTGCTTATCAAACAGTAAAATATGTAAAGTCATAAAATCCAACAACAATAATTACCCACCAAATCAACATAGACCTAAGTCTAATCTAGCCGTTAGGGCTAACTTCACAACAGTATTGTTATTATTTAAATGTCTTATTATGTACAGATGCTAAGCACGCCGCAGACACTTCAGCGTAAGAAATCGTTGCCGGACGTGGCGGGGATGCCCCGCATGCCGGACGGCGGCGGCATGTCCCGCGAGGAGGTCTCGGCCCTCGGCTCGGCACGGCGCGAAGAGGTGCGCCGAATGCACGAGGAGACCGAGAAACTGAGGGCCAACCCTCTGCTCTACTTAGTTAGTCCGCAAGTCAAGGTTAGATTTTCACTCAATTAATGAAGTTCACAGGTTAATATCCTAAACATCCAAAATTATTTTATGGCTACGAAAGTGCTACGTAATGCCTACGACGCTGATTTTCTTTATTTCAAGCAAGATAAATTATTTAAAATAGTTTTATTTGTATGTAAATGCGTGTTGTTCACAGGACTGGTTCTCCCGGCAGCAGCTGGTGATTCTAGTGCTCTTCATCAACATCTCTCTGGGCATCATGTTCTTCAAGCTGCTCACGTAGCATCGGCGTGTGGCGCAAGCGCGCCTTTTCTTCCCGATGCCGTTAACGACACTTTTGTAAATATTTGTAATTTTTGAACCAGAAATAGTCCAAATATTATTTGATGTGCGACAAATGTTTGAAACAACATTTATTATTTGTTCCTTTTAATACGAGAGTTACATTTACACATCCAATGAAAACGTATTTATTTGTCAATAAGGACTTCAATTTGCTAGTGTATTTTTCTTTGACGTTGTGAAAGTGTGCAAAGAATGACGAGACTAGAGTGAAAACATTATCCAAATATTTCGTCGAGCTAATAATGTCGACTTGTTTTGTGCGGGAGTGAATTGAACCTGTTTTGTGTCCGGTAATCGGAAACTTCGAATGTAAGGAGCACGTTGTTCTATAAACCTGCATATTGTAGGTTTATTTATCTATGCCTTCTATAATGAAGCTTAACGCCTTTAATGTAATTTTTACAGCTGAGGTGTTGTTTAAACCAGAGAGTTTTCGAAGAATTCATGGTCACTTGTACATGTGGGAGGAAAATATATACAAATATAATATTAACGACACCCATCAGGAAGTCGTTTATTTTACTACTCTGATACTGCACTCACGATGTTTTATAGAAACTTTCGAGTTACCAACATGCAGTCAATATGTAGCTTCCTAATTATATTCGGATTGTAGAGATTGACCGAATTAGGTATCAGAAAACTTTTCCGCCACTAGTGAAGTCGGTTATGGGGACGTTATTATTACTATAAATGTTATTGTTGCTAAGTAAAAGTTTAAATACATAATAAATAAATTATATTTGTCAATTTTTAATAGTTTGTGCTGGTTATTAAGAGATTGAAATACTACGTTCCCCGAGTGATAATAAAGGCACAAAATATGATAGATATAGGTATCTACTTGTTTCGAAAATGTATATAAGTAATAATGATATTAATTAAAGTTTTACAAATATTACACAAAGTACGCATACCTACCTATAAGTAGATACGTTGTTATGCTTGCAATATGTACAAGACAAAAAAAATAAAATGCATGTGCATTATTTTCCTATTCTATTAAAATTGTAAAAATCTAGCGATGAATACTGAATTTTTATACAAGATTTAATCTTCATTTTATACCTATGAAGTCAATTCTCTCGTAATCGAATTGTTTATATGGTTAATACTATATAAATGGTATGTTAGATACTTTATTAATATTGGCATGGAAAGCGTGCGATTGAGACTGTTGATACGTAAATATACACCTACAACGAAACTTATTGAAAGCGCACATTCGTTGTAAGGTTATACAACCTTATTTTTAGTATGCCATAAACCCGAAAAGGGGTCATAGTACTCATTATTATGGACAAAGTATACGGTGGGATCAACCCTGAAAAAAAATGAGCTGTTCCATACATTTTGTCGAGTTATGTGAACATTAACAGCTCATTTCTTTCGCGATTTCAGGGTTGGTACACACAGTAAATGTTGTTCATAATGATGAGTACAATGACCCCTTTTCGGATTTATCGTATACAAAAACTAAGGTTGTATATACAGTTGGTAAGACAATTTTCACAGTTTCATTATTATGTAAAGAATATAAGTTATGTCTCTAAGAATTTTAATTACTTGTATCGATTTTATCTACGTTTCAGAAATAAAATATTTTAACAAAACAATAATTAATTTTATTTTCGCCCTGATTCTTTGTAGAAAGGCCTTATTAGATTCTATTCAACAATGTTTATTCCTACTAAATGAAATAGCAAACTTAAAAAAAAGGTTGTTTTAGGTTTGAACCATTTTTCAGCACAAGCAAGGTTACTTACGAACATCTTGACGTAGATCCTACTTTAATCTAATTTAGAATGTTTTCAAATAGCAATAACAAATTCGCGAAAAGAAGGGCAATAATAAATAATTATACACTTACCCGAACTCTTGATCTTGGTCCGAAGCCTTCATTAGCTATAGTATCCTCTATAAATATAACTCTTTGCATTGTCTACGTGATCAGGCTCCTACAGATCTTTACTCTTCAGAATAAGAGGGTAATTAACATCTCACGAAATCCTGTTCAGTAAAAGTTAAAATGATGTAAGCCTTATTTTCCAAACAATAATCAAAAATGGAAATAAGTAACGTTTCAAGCAACATCTGAGAGCATAAATTGATCTACCATCCTGTGGGTACCGTTTCGGGCTTTTGAATACACATGACGACTGTCATAGACATCTATAGATATCCATGAATAAACAACTTCAGAAGCAGTGTTATCACGCACAGGGAGGTTTCGATTTGTAAACATATGTCACAAATCCAAGACGGGACTGCAAGACCGTTGCTTACCTCGTAGGTAGATCGATTAAAAAAGGTATTGTTCTACCTAGTCTTTTCCTAACTATGTTAGGGTCAACTTCCAGTCTAACCAGATACAGCTGAATACCAGTATTTTACACGGAGCGACTGCCATCACACCTCTGCAACCCAGTTACTGGGCAATGCCCATATCTTAAGGTTAGACCGGTAGACTTTCGGGCTTCTGACTTCCAGTAACAACTGCCATAGGTATTCGTATGACAACCGAGACCGAAAATTTAACGTGCTCTATGAGGCACGGAGCGGTCTCGATGTATAACGAACGGTCCCTCATATACGGACTGACTGCGGCAAGCGCAGCCGCGACAAATTAATAAAAGGTATTATAGTCTACAAATAGATTCAATTCAGCAAGTAAGCATTTAACTTTGGCTCACGCTAAAGCTGAACGATGCTACACTACTTTCGTAGGTATGCGTTGGTAAGTTTCCTATTAATTAAATTAATACTTTATGGCTTCTTCCTGTTAGTGACACAAAATTCTCTCAAACTAAAACATTAGACGTGAATGGAAGTCATTTTATTACACATGCTATTTAAGTCTGAATACTATTTGTAGTGAGTGATTGAGTGTAATGACGAAAAATGGCAGTAAAACAACTTACGGAACAGAAGACAAGCTATCGGTATCGCTTTTTATAAATATTTGTGTCAGTTTGTAAACAAAGTGATTTCTCTATGCACGTATGATGTGTTTCGTTTTAAGAGCGAGTTTGTGACTAATATTCAATTATGGTAGCTACAATGCTATTTTCAAGCCCACAAACCACAGTTAATCGGCCACGGTAGATTATAATCAATTTCCAGACTTCGTACCTAATACTCGTACATAAAATAGCGTGTTGCAAATTGCAATTTATTCAGATATTGAAGAAATATTTGAATGCGAGTGTCAAGTTAGCTTAGCGTACACTTTCATAATCCTTTTTACCTCTATATAAGGATTACAGACTGTCATCTCATACCTAATAATCCATTAATTATTTGTTAAGGCCGACGAATCGAATGAGGCCATCGATTTGGATGACCTGCTGCCAAAGATCGGGGAATTCGGTCTGTACCAGAAGCTTCTGCTGTGGCTCGTCTGCTTGCCAGCATGTTTACCCTGCGGCTTCTGTGCGTTTAACCAGCTGTTCATGACAGACGTCCCAGGCTATTGGTGCAAAGTCCCTGAACTAGAGTTACTGAATCTTACACAGCAACAACGTAGAATTTTATCAATTCCACGAAAGGTAAAATACAATATCATGCAACTTGACGTCATCATCACATAATTTTCCGGGCGCGGCTCGTGATTTAACTTTATACGTGTGACTATTTCATGTACCACCTCCATGAAATCTTCATGCACAAGTAAATTGCTAGTTTAAAGACCGATTTATGTTATCTATTACCACCAATTGAAGAAAACCATTATGAAAGTAAAATCTACCATTTCAATTTGTAGGACAATATAACTTTCGAAAAATGCAAGCGATATGCGATAAACTGGACTGAAATAATAAAAACGGGTGGAACCATACAAGTAAATGAGAGTTGGGCTACTGAACCCTGTCTTGAAGGATATGAATACGACACATCTGATGTAACATCGTCAGTAGTTATTGATGTAAGTAGTCAACTTACATAACTATTAGGTGGATCCTGGATAGGTTTAGTTGATCCTAAGAAAAAATGAGGCCATTTAAAAATGTTTTACAACGTACTTACGCAAATAAATAAATTAATATTACTTAATTAATTGTTTTCAGTTCGATCTGGTCTGCGACTACGACGTATACCCAACTCTAGGTTTGGTTGCTTTAAATATTGGAGGACCAGTTGGAGTATACACATTCGGGCTTTTGAATGATCGAATAGGTCGCAAGAAATCTTTCTTTTTATGTCTAAGCACACTGCTACTCGGTAGCCTAATGACCGCATACGCCCATGAGTTTTGGTTCTGGACATTGGCCCGAGTTATCGTAGGACTAACTATTCCCGCGGTGTATCAGATACCCTTTATAATTTGTAAGTATACCTTAGTAAATATGAAAGTAAAAATATTGATGATTTGTTTATATTTAATTATTATTATTTGGTTTATTTATATTTAATGTTTTCAGCTTTGGAACTAGCAGGTCCGAACTACAGGTCATTTGTAACCGTAATGACATGTATATTTTACACGTTGGGTTTGATATTATTATCAATAGTTACATACTTACTTAGAGACTGGAGAAGCCTCGCTTTAGCCACGTCGGTACCTTTCTTTTTCTATTATTTGTATTGGTTCGTTCTACCGGAATCACCTCGGTGGTTACTCATGCGTGAAAGGCTCGAAGAAGCAAATAATGTTTTAAAAACTATCGCAAGAGTTAATGGTAAGGAATTACCGGAGGAGTTTACGAATAAACTTCAAAAACATATTATAGAACAAAAAGAAAGAGGAGTTACTGAGGCGAAATCTGTGAGCGTGTTCGCTCTATGTCGGACTCCAAACATGAGACTTAAAACATTTCTGATAACTCTAAACTGGTGCGCGTCGGAAATGGTATACGTTGGTCTTAGCTATTACGGGCCTGCTATAGGGGACAACCAGTACATGAGCTTTTTCCTGTCGTCCGCTGTAGAAATACCAAGTTACCTCGTTTGTTGGGTGCTAATGGATCGTATTGGAAGAAGATGGCCACTTTGTTTATCAATGGTTATAAGTGGCATTTTCTGTATTGTAACCGTATTACTGCCCAATGGTACGCACTAATATTATTACATTACTTGTAAAAAAGACTTCCCTTGTAAATAGTGATCTAAATGTAAGGATCGAAATAATTTTCCAGATGCTCGAACGGAAACCTTAATCCTCTATTTAATATCCAAGTGTTTTATATCTGCGTCCTTCTTGATAATATACCCTTATGCCGGAGAACTGTACCCGACGGAATTGAGAGGCGTCGGTATCGGAACATCGGCATACATTGGCGGCTTGGGTTTAATTATAATACCTTTTATAAACTACTTGGTAAGAACCTTCCAAACGCAACCAAACATTTGGAAATGCTAGAGATTTATACCTAATATTTTTTGTTATTCCGAAATAATCATATTATATTCACAATCTAAAATATATTTTCAATTTTGTTATTATTACACATTTATTATATTATTTTTTTCAAATACCGGCCCTGCCGACACCGTATAATGCACTTCTTTTATTAGAAACTAAAAGCTCTGCTAAAGGCATCTTATTAAATTAAACTGACAATTAGCTATCAAGCAAACCATCCTGAACTTATTGTTAGCATTAGTATCTACATTTCATACACGAGTTGTATTGTACCTGTACATACATTCACACGTATTTCATGTTTAAATAATTATATTTATTTAGTTTCCATTGCCACCTGTGTAGACTATCCACAGTAGGTAGAACGAAAAATACATAGAAACGTGGAAAATTCCACTTTTAATAATATTCCTGAACTACATATTGCAATAAACTCGTGCTGACCAACACGAAAGAAGAAGAAGGATAACATTAAAAATCTTTTTCCTTTTATCCTAATATTACAGGGGTCAAGTAATCTAGTACTCCCTTTAGTGGTGATGGGCGCAGTATCAGTGGTAGGAGGGCTAAGCGCACTCCGTTTGCCGGAAACCTTACACACTTCACTACCACAAACTGCTGAAGAAGGTGAAGAGTTTGGCAAGGATTGGACTTACGCTGACTGCATGGCCTGCGGAGATCAAAAGTAAGCAGAAAACAGAATCAAACCGAACATAGGGGCAGATAAGAAACTACATGTCTGAAAAAAAAAACTTAACAGTACATCTTTTTTTCCTTACCTACGCCTCATATAACAAATACGTCCATACATCTTGTTGGGTGGGTTCATTTGGAAACTGCTTTTCAAGTCCAATCTTCGTACGTATTAGTCACCAGAGGAGTTCTACCACGATTTAGACGCCTTTGATAATAATAATTATGCTATCGATATATTGTGACATATTATTATATTATATAAGGTTATTTTGTTTTTTTTTGGTTTTAACTGTTGGCGATAAATATACAAGCTTAGTCGGAAAGGGGGTACTAAGGCGAAAGGGTGTTAAAGTACCCATAATAAGGGATAACTTTTGTTCTACAACTTTCCCCAAAACTCGATAGTTTAAAAGAAATAGCTTTTCAAAGATTTCGTAAAAAATATGCTAAAATCTATCTGTCCATAGGTATGATCAGCCGTGTTTACAATTTAGGTCATATTTGGGGTCACGAATTAGAAACTTAATTTTCTGAATTCATAACTAAAGCAGGTATGACTTTTTTTTGAAAAACCAAAATAAAAATCTATATACAAGGTTAGTCGGAAAGGGGGTACTAAGCCGAAAGGGTGTTAAAGTACCCATAATAAGGAATAACTTTTGTTCTACAACTTTCCCCAAAACTCGATAGATTAAGAAATAGCTTTTCAAAGATTTCGTAAAAAATATGCTAAAATTTATCTGTCCATAGCTATGATCAGCTGTTTTTACAATTTAGGTCATATTTGGGGTCATGAATTAGAAAATTAATTATCTGAATTCATAACTAAAGCAGGTATGATTTTATTTTTGAAAAAACTAAAATAAAAATCTTATCCATGCAAATAAAAAATAAGGTATTTTGAAATTTTAACACTTGCTTTAAAATAGTCATCAGTGATACTTTAGGTGGCCCGCGGCTTAGTACCTCCTTTCCGACTAACCTTGTAGATGCAAATAAAAATGATCGCACTTTGAAATTTTACCACATGGTTTAAAATAGTCATCAGTGATACTTTAAGTGGCTCGCGGCTTAGTACCCCCTTTCCGACTAACCTTGTACACTAAACCTGAAACTATAGTTTGTTCAGAATCACCAATAGAATCGATTGGTAGGTATAGTTTTTATAACACGTTACCGGAGCCAAAGTCTTATGCATCTGTAAACGCTTTAACGCATTTTAAGCCTGTCTGCGACTCAACTGGTATAAACTTTTTTTTTTCAGAAAAAGACCTGTTTCGGATTCCTATGAAAATTTAGATCAACTAGAACTAACGCAGACACCATTTGTTGATGACGAAGTTCCAGACATCCCTGACATAAGGCGCAATTCAATGCGCAAACTTGTACGCCAGTCTAGCATTGTGGAAACGCAGCGAGATATTGATGGAAATATGATAATGACTTACTGGTTCTAAATTTTACATAAAAGAGATTTTTTTTTAATTAAATTGATAATTATACAAATCGTTTTCAAGGTATTTTATTTGCATAAGTGATCACCTGATGAAACTATCGCATACGGCTCCAACCGCGTGTATTTTTTGATGTGAAACATCTAATGCGGGTGCAAGAGCGACTGTTGTGTGACGACGCTCGCGATGCCCAAGAATCTTTCTTTGCTAAGGTCTGACGTCAATATCTGATATGACGTCAGACCTTCGTAACTTATCTTTTTTTTTGCAATATTCATCAATTTAAATTGCTTGTCGGGAACATTCGAACAAAGCAGGTCACACAGATTTACAAGTGGAGCACTGCAGGTATTCTTTGCTTTTAAATGTATTCATACAACCAGCACAGTCGTTGTTAGCCATTATTTTTAGTAATTTATTTCCTAGATGTTAATAAATTACAAAAAGACTATCGAGCTGTGGGACGCGAACTCGCGACACTCCGTGCAACTCGCTACTTGAACGTTAAAAATGATTACGAAACTAGAAAACGTATTTCCAAAGTTTTTAATTTCAAATGTAAAAAACGTTACAAGGTTGACTCATTTGTTACACATTCTACAAATTTTTACAAAATGGGGTTCGATGTTTCACATCTGCAAGGCGTTCCGCGATGGCTTATTTTATTTTTTATTATGGTACCCTATCTCCGGTTTAATCCGGATGCAGAGCAGAGCGGAGGATGGTTCGCCGCGGGCCTTTGATCTAGTGGGGCCTCCAAATCTCGAGAAGTCCTCCTCTCAGTCAAATCCCTAATAAGGCCGAAATTGAATGTTCAGTAAGCGGCAGTTGGAGACGTAGGTAGGCCCCCGTATGTATGCAAAATATAAATGTATGTAAGTACTTATAATTAGTTAGGGAACAGCAATGGCATATAATTATGATATTTTTGGTGATTTTCTTAAAGTATAACGGGGGTCCAGTCAGAGGCGTATTTACCCTAGGGCCAAAAGGGCCATGGCCCGGGGCGGTAGGCCGCGAGGGGCGGCGCAAGTCGCTTAGCTTTTTTGTCTTTATATGCCTGAAGAAATAAAAAAAAAGCTTACCTAATTAACGAAAACTACAACTCATTTGGTTGTAAGTTTGTACGTCGCGCACTGCAACTCGGGAGTTCGGGGCTAGTCGGAATTAGCACGTGTCGTCGTTCATATCCTTATGAGAGAGACAAAAGGGGCGCGGGGCGGCGCAGGCGGCGGTGGGGGTGACGCAATTCGCGCTTCAGTTGTTGCAAGTTGTCTCTAATCAGCGCATCAAATTATTAGGTTTTGTTTAGCCGTATGTGGGCGGGCATTATCATGCATAAGCATAAAATCTTGACCCATTTGCAACCGGTGTGGTCGGACCACAGGTTCCAGTACCTCGTCACGGTATTTTGCAGCAGTTATGTTACCATGAACCCAAACGAGGTCGGTTCTCCCGCCTAGGCGTATTCCCGCCCATACCATTATTGTTCCACCTTGGTATGGATGGATTTCCTGGGGATTTCGCAGGAGACACTCACGTCCAGGTGTTCGCCAAACTCGTATTCTTCGTGAATCTGGATGAAAGCCGAACCGGGATTCATCAGAGAATAACACTCTAGCCCATTGGTGATCGTCCCAAGCCAAATGTTAATTTGCTCATTGTAATCGTCGTCCGCGATTGCATCATCGTAGTGCTGGAAACCGAAGTGGTCTACGAGCATGAAGGTTGACTTCGTGCAGTCTCCTCCTTACAGTTTGATCGCTTACCAGCACCTGGTGCTCCGGCTGTAACTTAAAATCCAATTGCCTAGCTGTAGTGGTAGGTTGTCTTTTCGCCGTTATTTGTAAAAATCGGTCTTGTCTTGCGGTGGTAATTTGAATATTCCCAGTGTGCTGCTCAGCCACCTCGCCAGTGTCCCGGTAGCGAGACCACAATCTTGATATGACGCTTTGACTGGTGCCAATGGCATCTGCAACATTACATTGGATCACGCCCGCTTCCAGCATGCCTATTGCTCTCAACATCTCTTCTCTGGTTAAATGTCGACGTTCCATGGTATAGGAAAAACTAACAGTATGAATTTAATTATCAGACTGGTGAGAAGCTTAATATATCGATTAAAAACAATTTAGTCTTTAAAACACACACAGGTGAACATTTTTCGTGATAAAGTTAATTTAATTTTACCGCCTCTGTAATTCTTTTTTTTATTTTAATTTAGAACACAGAAGAGAAATGTACCAGGAACAAATTGTTGTTTAAATCTTTTTTATATGGCCAGACTTTAAAGATACTAAACCTGAAATTAAAAGTACTCTGCGCCTGAAATATCCCTAGACAGTGTTGATGTGTGTAGAAGCTGACTTGACAAAATCCGTTAATTATGACAGTGTCATTGACGAATTTGTTAACCAATCTGTCCATCGGAAGAAAATGTAAATATTAAATAAATGGTGTTTATTTCTTTTAATTGTATGGCCTTTTTAATTTTTTCATTCATTATCATCTTTCTTAGTCTACATCAACACACTGCTGGATTTTATTTTATAATTAAATGTTTTGCTTTTTATTTATTTATTTTTTCTTCCGTTAAATTATGGGGTGGCAAACCATACAGGCCCGGGGCGCTGAATCTTAAAATACGCCACTGGGCCCAGTGGCGTAGCTACCCTAGGACAACGTGAGGCAGTGCATTCAGGAGGCCTCATCACCCTCGGCTAATTCTACACCCTACTTCCTTGAGAAATAATAGGTAGGAAAAATTAACTAATTTCATTTGTCGTCCAATCACTTATTTTTTATTTATATTTCCAAAAAACAATGCTACGTTTATAATTAAAGGGCAGGGCCGGTCATACCAAAGGGCAGAGGCCGCTCCAAGAGATGGCTGTAATTTTTTTTTCTTTATTTTGTTAAACAACATGTCCAAAAGCTGTGATTTACAAAAAAGACTTTCTCAAATAATTTGACTTGTATAGAATAGATTTTTGATGACCCATACTTACTTTATAGTAGATAAGATAGATAAACGAAGGTTGATTGATTTCACCATAAAAATGATAATTATTAATCTCGTATTTTTTAAACAACTTTGAAAAAGGAGGAGGTTATCAATTCCACGCTATTTTCACAAGCATAAACTATTATACATCTGGAAATTTTTGTTTTATCAATCTGACAACACTGGACTCTGCCAACTTGGAATCTGAAGTTTGCTGTTTTTAGTAGAGATGGGGTATTATAATCATTTTTCGATAATCCTATTATGAAATATATCGCTTAACCGATATTATGCTATTATAACTGTTAGTTGTTACTCAGTAATAGTCAGATAATAATGAACCAATTCGGTATCTGCTACCCAATATTAATATTTAACGTAATCGCATGATTACACTATTATCGATACCGACCGATTTCTAAATTTCCCGTAAATTATGTCCGAATTTCACTTGTCCTTGACCGTCTCATTATTGATGATAAAAGTACGAACAATTGATTTAAAAATGAACAAAGTTTCCCCAAAATTTTGCAATTTTGTATTCACTTGAGCGCACTCTCCGCTTTGTATGCAGTGACTAAGATAAGTAATTATTATGAGTGATCAGGGTAATACGTATTATTAAACAAAAACGGTATGCAGTAAGTAGTAACAGAGACAACTATTATGAGTGATCAGAGTAGGTAATACGTATTATTACAAATGTACAAAACAGATCGAGCGAGAACAGAACGTGGTGTTGCCGTTCCGCTGTTATGCGATGCACCGTGTGTGCGTATATCATGTCATGATTAATACTGAGTAATACTATTACTGAAGATTCGAATATCCTATTATCGTATTATGTTAACCGTACTTATTATGAATATATTAGTCACACCACTATAGTCTCTAGTTAGTCTGTGCTGTCTGAAGTGAAGTCTGATGACTACTTATCTGTCTGTGTTCTTTCTGTGTCAGTCAACCAATTGAGAAGTGTCACTTTTTTATTGTGTTGTATGTGTGTACAGTTGTCGGAGGGAATTCCAAGATTCTGTGAAAATGTTTTATCCAAGTAAAGCGCTTTTACTGCGTCTGATTCTAGCATGTACAGTAATTGTGGCATTAGGACATAGTCACAGTCACTCACATGATCATTCTCATGGAGATGAATCACCGGCTTTTAAATATTCCAAAAGTGCTAACGAACAACACAAAAACGAAGAAGTGATAACTGAACCAGATTACGATTTATACGTCAGAGCATTAAGTTCAACACTCTTTATAAGTATAGTACCGTTTTTTATACTTTTCTTTATACCTATTGATGGCACTGTTGAAAAACAACCGTTACTCAAGATTTTGCTATCGTTTGCTTCCGGCGGTCTTCTCGGCGATGCATTTCTTCACTTGATCCCACACGCACTTATGTCTAGTAGCGGCGCGGAAGGACACAGCCATAGTCACTCGCATGATGGCGAACAACATGAACCCCATGACATTACTGTTGGTCTTGGAGTCTTGGGAGGAATTATTACATTCTTAGTTGTTGAGAAAACTGTTCGACTCTTTGATGGAGGACATGGCCATTCTCATGGAACAGAAAAGAAAAAGTCTGATGACAAACAAAAAAAGAAGACAAAAGACAAAAAAGAAGATATAAAGATTGCTGGATATTTAAACCTTGCTGCAGACTTTACCCACAACTTTACTGATGGATTAGCAATTGGAGCATCTTATATTGCAGGACAAAACATAGGCCTCATTACAACTGTTACAATATTATTACATGAAATTCCTCATGAAATTGGTGATTTTGCAATTCTTGTTCAATCAGGATGTTCTCGGAGGAAAGCTATGATGTTGCAATTGTTGACAGCCTTTGGTGCAGTATCTGGCACTGTGCTGTCTGTTTATCTAAGAGACTCTGGTGATAGTCTTGTATCTTCTCTCATTCTACCATTCACTGCTGGAGGCTTTATTTATATAGCCACAGTATCTGTTATACCTGAACTTTTAGAAGGTTCAAACAACAAGTTCTCTCAATCTATTAAAGAAATAATGGCCTTACTGGCTGGAGTCTATATGATGGTACTTATTGCACAATATGAATAATATTAAATGCTTGTGTGATATGATGTAAATAATATTTTTACATTGTACTATTTTTCCATTAAATCAGCAAACATCACATATTAACTCCTTCATATAACTATAAAAATGTTTTATATTTGATTTTACCTTGTTAGTTCATGTGTAAAGTATGAATCTGTTAATTCAAATGAAAGTGAACTAAAATTACTTTATAATGTATGCAGATATAAATATTGTCACCTACAATTACTTATTTAATGAAAGATGTGTTACTATGTCTACTAGGAAAATGTTAGTGATTTATGTAAGTACCTTATTTTACGAGGTACCTGTTTTTATTGTTATTAACAACTACAGTGATTGTGCTTGAAAGTAACTAGATAAAGTGAGATCAAATAGAGTAACAAATAAAACTTTAAATGCAGAAATTATGTTTTTATTTTATAGATTACTTCTTCTTAGATACACCAACAGTTCTTCCTCTCCTGCCAGTAGTCTTGGTGTGCTGACCACGCACACGCAGGCCCCAGTAATGACGCATACCTCTGTGGGCACGGATCTTCTTCAACCTCTCCAAATCCTCACGAAGCTTAGAGTCCAAGTTGGAAGATGTCAACTGGCTATATTTGCCATCCACAATATCCTTCTGCCTGTTGAGGAACCAGTCTGGGATTTTGTATTGTCTGGGGTTGGACATGATGGTAACAATTTTTTCAACCTGAAAAAATACAAAACAGTTAATGCCGATTCATACAGAGTTTAATGAACTTAGAATTATAAGCTGGGTCTACACTAGGTGAGTAGAGCTTAAGAATAATATATATGGAGTGCAAAATTACATTCCATAACTGGACCCCCAATCAGAATGTCAGCGCTCACTTTTCTAGCTATGGTAGTTCAGCTAGAAAAGTGAGAGCTGACATTCTGATAGAGTGTCCAGTTACTGTCTGATAGTGTAACATCTTTACATAGTATAAAATAAAGTCGCTCCCGCTGTCTGTATGCTTAGATCTTTTAAAGTATGCAACAGATTTTAATGCAGTTTTCAGCAGTAGATAGAGTGATTCTAGGGGAAGGTTTATATGCCCCACATTAGTATTTACATTGCACCCGTGCGAAGGTGGGGTGGGTCGCTAGTAACTTATAAATCATCACATGTATATTAAGGGGTTTGCAGTAGGCCTCCATAAGGAACCCAGCCCCCTAATTCATAACATTTCAAGTCAGTTATCAACCACTTCGCTTTATCTTGTTTTCTCTTGTTACGAGAATCATAGACAAAACAAGATAACAAACCAAATCGATCAACAACTGAATTATCGTGAGGTTCTGAACACTGCACAGGACCCGTAAAGTCGTGTGTGTTATAAGTTTAAGTTTTTCTTTTTAAATAAACACATTCAGAAATAAACCGCGGTAAACAATATTTGATAGATAATGCTTACTTAGTAATAGTAACCAAAATAAAGATAGAAAACAATATCAATAAATGTTACACACCTCTTCTTCAGTGCATTCTCCAGCACGCTTGTCAAGATCAATGTCGGCCTTCTTCAGTACAATATTGGAATATCTGCGACCAACACCCTTGATGGCAGTCATAGCAAACATGACTTTACGTTTGCCATCAATGTTCGTATTCATAATACGAAGAATATGTTGGAACTTGTCTGGAATTACCAGCGACTGAAACAAAGTTGACACTCATTTTACGATGCCGATTGCAGCAAAATATTAAGAGAACTCACACCATTTATATTCCAAGAGCACTCTCAACCGCAAAATTCTCATTTTAATACAATGATTACTTATAAAATATGAGATTATTACCATTTTTGCAAATATTGGTTAGTCAATCCACCACCAACAAACGTTCATGGGGTAAAAGAATGACATTGACAGTTGACAGCAGAACCTTTATTTTTATTTCTTTTTTTACCGGCCATGGGATACAAGCCCTTAAGGCCTACGTAACTTAAGTTTCTTTTTTAGGGTACGAAATGCTGGTGTAACTCAATTCATTGCTTCTTGGATTTTCTGGTCAAAAATCTATCCAATCATTTCACACAAGGAGGCACTATGAGGTGCCCTTTTCGGACCATTCCACTATAAGGCTGAGCGCTGACTTGAGTCACGATAGTTTTAAGACACGACTATTGCTTCACAAAAAATATGAAACCGCGCTAAGTTCAAACAAAAAAGTCTGTCTTAAAACTATCGTGACTCAAGTCTGCGCTCAGCCTTAAATTCTCAATGTTTCTCCTTATGTACAAGAGATTATCTTAACTATTCCATACTATTATTTTTTTCCTCTTCGACTCTTGTAGGTGGTCTTGCGGACCTTTTCTACGTAACCGGGGCTCTAACTACTGTAACATCATGACTATTTAAGCAGCAACACCTCTAAGGGCGTCCCTTAGGGGGGACTTGAACCTCTTAGGGTGTTGAATGCGAGAGGACTGGGAGGGATACGACAGCTTGATGAGGGCTGTATTAACGGTGTGACTGCGGAGTCAGAAGGGACGACCGGCTCCGCGGCTGCGGCGGGTGACACTATTTTATCAAATGCAAACACCTATTCAATGTAATAGTGGTGTTGATGGTTGCACATTTTAACACTACTAAACTAGACTAGACGCAATTGTCACTTTCTTTTTCTATTGAAATAGAGAAGACACAACACCCTTAGTTTAGTTTAGTTCTGTCAAAGTGCGCAACAGAATCAACAAAAGTTACTATTTCGTTTACCCAGGTTTACCCCATAAAGTCACTTATACCCCATAGGGCACCCATAATAAACCATGTGCACATTTGTTTCCCAGGAGCACCGCAACCGTAGATGGAGTTTTATTTTACAACCGCAACAAACCGCGAATCAAAATGCAACACTAGTGTTGACCGGAACATGTATGTTATTAATTATTACTCAAAAATGCTTGTAATGTGGTCATTATTTTGACAACCCTTTTTGAGCAAAGTCGACGTTTCCGCACGATTTGAATAGACGCCAGCAAAGTTGTATGGAATTTCATTGCTGGTGAGTTTTAGCCACCAGCAATTTCCTTTGAAAATCCATTATTGTCGAGTTTTGTTTCAAAAATAGTCTGGTGCAAAAAGTTTTTATTCATAATTTGGCTGTATGGGTACAGGCAACACAATCATTATAAACTTTAAAAAAAAGATAAAGCCCGGGGAAGAAACAAATCGTTACTTTAAATAAATTCTTCTATACTAAGCTGGTTTTATTTAAATTAGGGGCCGTCTATTAATCACGTGATGTTTTTTTAGCATTTTAACCCCCTCCTCCGCCTTGGTGATACGTGTGAGGTTTAAGACTAACCCCCCCCCCCCCCCCTCCACCCAAAATCACGTGTATTTTTTAGTCTACAAAGAATCTTAAATTTTTTATAATATTATCTTTAAATACAGGTATAAAGTATAATCTAATTTTATTCTGAAATTAAGGACCATAACAAAAATGTCTAGACAGAAAGGTTGCAGGTTGTTTTTGACTGGCATAAAAATAATATAAAAGGAATGCTGTAATCATGCAAAAAATATAATATATTCGTTCGTTGCCTGGCATCGGCGAGTCAAGGTCACACTACACGCCGCTTTTCGGTTTAGAAATAGCGCGTTTGACGAAAAAATAAATACACGTGATATCTTACTATACCCCCCTTCCCCCTTGTGATATTTCGTGATTTTTGCTAAACCCCCTCCCGCCCTTTCAAGCCTCACGTGATTAATGGACGGTCCCTTACTCGCATTGTTTGAGTAAAGCACTATACAAGCCTTGGTCTGCAATGACTGCGCTGCTGGCCACGCTATGATGGCCTCGAGCTTAGGTTAGCTACGCTCTCGGTCTTCAAGCTTGGTCATCATTGCAGCCCTTGCTGTCCGCGCTATTAAGCTTTATTCCAGCTTGTCCATCAAGAGCTGCAATGCTGACCGCGCTGTGATGGCGTGGAGCTGCGCTACACTGCGCTTTCAGCCACCATCAGTGCTGCCAGCAACGCAGTCATTACAGACCGCGGCAGTAATGTACTAATATCAGAAACACAAACTCCGCTTATCTGTGAAATGACAGAATGACGAAACTCGAAGTCAAAGTTTAATCCAGTTGTCCAGCATGCCAAATTTTTTTACCCATTGTATTTAATTTTAATAAAAATTGAATATTATCTCAGAATTAGTCCGAGTAGTTTCACTCGAAGAAACTAGATGCACATTTTGGCCATTATTTAGATGACACTTAGAAAAAAGTAAGCAATTTCGATAGCGACAACAACTTTGACTTGGATACTTTAAAATCATAATTGCAGTATGTTGCATCACAGGTACCTGCTACCTACTATTAGTTTTTCTTCTCAATAAATTACTCAACAATCAATTATTTTCCTTAAAAAAGAAGGGATTCGAAATAAACTGACAACATTATTTTAAGCGACAGTTGCGAGCAAATCGTTTGTGACCATTTCTGCCACACGCCGGCCGCTACCGAGGCACCGTTCGCTTCACTCGAATCGCTCGTTCACCTCATGAGTATGTGACCTCATGCGGTGAATGGTCACAGTTCTAACCTAATTAGACCTAACCTAACCTACCTTTCAGCTATTTTTTTGTCATTTTATTCTTATCGCGGGAGATTTTGAATTTAAAAGCATTCAAATTAAATTGCAATCTATTAATTTTAAAACTAGAGCCTTGTAAAGTGGGAACTATTATTTTTAAAGTTCATTTCGTCGCTCTAGATGTGACACCTCGTAAATACGAACCTGTCAATTTTCCAGGAGAAACAAAAAACTGTTTTAATAATTATGTATATTGCATGCTTTTGGTTATTTTATTGATTATTAAATAAAATACCGTATGTTTTCTTGTACGCATGTAAAAAATCACCTTGGCATGCTTGGTGTTTATTAATTTGTAGGTACGTGGTATCACTACCATTTATGTAAATATTTACTGTAACATATGAGGTCCCACTCACTTTTTATAAAAAAAATGTGATTCTTTCTTTTGATAAAAAGTAACTAAAATAAATGTAGTGTTAATGCATGTATAATTATTAATATAAAAGTGAAAATGTTAATGTCTATCTGTTTCTAACGCCTTTAAGGCAAATAATTAGACTGAGGTCGATGTAGGTTCTAACTTAACTAGAAAAAATAAAAACCTGCTATATTAATTATTACTCCCTTTTTATTGCAGTAGTCATGGCACAAACAAATTAAATTCTGAGGTAGTTATAGGTAGGTACTTACATGTAAAATAAAAGTAACTAAGTAATGCTTGTAGTAAGTAACCTACTACAAACTAAAATAAAAGCTCCTATTTGGACAACACACACACATAACATACCTACCCTAAACTCATAAATACATACATATATAAACTCACGCCTTTTTCCCATGGGTAGGCAGAAACTATAGAACGCCACATGCTACGACTCTTACATACCCCTTTCACTTCATCCACATTCATACATCTTGTCATACACGCACGCCGGTTGAGAATACTACGCACCTGACCTTTGTGAAGAACATCACCAATAACATCGATGTATGTCCTTCTAGGACGTCTTCTACCGGCGTTTCCATTGACATCCGCCTTATAAAATCCTTTTGTTAATCGCCGTTCACTCATTCTCTCAACATGACCAAACCACCTACTCACTCACCTACTCGCATACTCCTTTCAATTTTTGTCACTACATCATCTTTTAAACCGCAATTTTGTCTAATCTTATCATTTCTCTATCTATCATTCAAAGTTACACCGCACATACTTCGCAAGGAACGCATTTCCACGGCATTTATTCTACTTTCATGCCTCTTCTGCCACGACCAACCTTCACTTCCATACATAAACGACCAGCACACCATTATGGACAGCCAGCCGTGCCTTTTTGGACATTGACTGGCTAGCCACAACCATAGCACCATTTACTTTATTTCCCGCATTTGCTCTCCTTTCCACATCTACGTCAATCTTACCATCTCTTGTATACATACTTCCCAAATAAACAAACTCATTCACCTGTTCAATACTCATAAATCTATGAGTACTTAATGCGTTTAGGTAGGTATGTAACATTTAAATACAGCAAATCAAATCATACATCAAGTCATCATCATCAATGTAGCTTTTATCTTGTTATAACAACAAGATAAAAGCTACATTAATTTATAAGTCTTCATAGCCCCACTTAACAATTTTACTCATTTATTTAATCAATATTTTATATTTATGATTAGTTACGGTTTACTCACGTGCATTTTCGGGATTGCTAATCATAAATATGAATGTCACGAAAGTTATAATACAAAAATATTTTATAGAGTAAAACTTGTACTCTCTTTGTATAAAATTTTATATCACAAAATATTACTTAAGTGTGCTTCTAGAAAATCACAGAATTATGGCAAGTCAACAAGTCTTTTAGTTGTCTACAAGTAAAATTTTAATTTTGAGTAATCTTAGTCTCAAATAACACTACGACTACAATATTGTCAAAAAAAACCAATAAAAATAATCTTAAACAATAAGTAATAAATATGTTTGAGTAAATCTAACTTACGAGATCCCAACCTTACAAAGTGCTTCTAAGTCTTGTTACGAGATGTTACTAAAAGTCAGTTCTTAAGTGAAGTAAACCTCCTGTACATACAAGGTATCACCAGAAAGATAGAAAATTGCGTGATGGACAATTTCGCATCAAAATGTGGAATTGACCAATAATTGCAGTTACGAGGTATCACGTCTAGAGCGACGATTTATATTATTATATCCCTTATTTATTTTCCAAACACATGTTGCCGCACCGGTGGAAGCGGTTGTGAGGGCGGGGTAAACGGAAACGAGTGTAATTTTTGCTAGCCATTCATATATTTTAGAATCAAACATAATATAATTTGTGTAAATATAAGCCAATTAGAACAATAGCTTCTGATGGTAAATCGCACAATGTTCATGTCTAAATCGCACAATCATTCTGATTTACGCATATATATTTTTGTGACTGAATGCGTTATTTTATGGGAACCTTATTTTGGTATTAATTAAATTTATTTAAAGTGAATTCATTTTGCTTGAGATTTGGTATTGGGGTCTAAAAGTTATTTTGGTGAGTGTTTAAATTATACCCATTATAATTTAAGTTTAACTATGTAATAACATTAAAAATATTTTATAAAATAGCATTATAAAGATTTTTTTCTTCTATATTAATAATGTGGATCTGACAACATTGACTGATATGATCTTTGGATAGCAAGATATTATTATGATCTGTTATTTTTTATTTTTCTCAACTAGTAACATTTTATCAATGAGTGTTCTTCCGTCGGTGGTGTGCCGGTTTCTAATTTTTGCGGATTCCAGTTTTTATCGAGAGTTTTGAAGGAACAGTGAACACAATGCATACGGAAACGACGCTAACACTTATACAAATATTGGAGAAGACTGTATCACCAGGTAAGAAATCACATTTCGTCATTTACTGTTCATGTATGGCGCTTTAGGTCGTCAACCGACTTATCACCTAACGTAACTGTTTTAAATTGTATTTTGCCTAGACAGTCCGTTTAAAACAATCGAGTAATTGAATCTTGCATATTTTAGCGTCGCATAAAACTTGATAGCCGTTGATAGAATGTGGATGACAAAGATGCCTAACTGTCATGTAAGGAAAATTCTAGGTTCACCTACAATTCAAGTTTCATTGCCATCCGGCGGCAACGATGTGCATAAACAACTTGAAACTCTGACGATCATCTTAAAATCTTTTACATTAGTAATTAATGCATATTTGTTCCTTAATGACTGGTGGTCTTCTCAAAGTTTGAAGGTTATAATTTGTAATCTATAACACCTTTGACATTCCATCCGTTCTGTTGTTAGTCCTTACAAATAAATAATTTTGTGTACTACATTTGATTAAAGTCACATTGCATTTATAGCTATGATAGACTGCAATATTTGTTGTCTCAGTACAATCATGGCAACTTCAGTGTCATTTTACTCTAAGAATCAATTGGTACTTACAGATAAACTTTCATTAAATTTGATCTACATACATACTATAATTATCATTCAATAACTACCTATTAGAAATATTTGTATAAAGATTTGCTAGGGCAGGTTCTAGAAAGAAGGAACAAAATAAAATTCAATCTTCAAGCCACAGGATAAAGCTTGTTTATTTTTTGTATGTCCCTGTATTGTCCCACCACAAGGCTATTCCTTTCTTCCACTATATTCATTTATAAAAACAAAATACTTATTATTATATTATTATTTAAACAATAAGAATCACATGTATGGTGTTACAAATATTGTTATTACTGACTTTATAAACTCCTATCAGTAACTCCACCTAAATATAACAACAATGTAATTTATATTACTGCTGATAATATTTAACAAAGCTGAGCAGGATTTTGATAACCTAAATATTTGTGTATTATTTATAAGCTACACATAAATAAATTATTCCTTGCTTGCTATATTGAAGCATCCTATATCTTATATCAATTTTGCAGATCGAAATGAATTGGAAGCTGCAGAAACCTACCTTGACCATGCAGCTGTCACCAACTTCACAACATTTATCAAAATGTTGTCCGATGTACTGGTCGCCGGGGGGAACAGTCAGGTGGCTAGGATGGCTGCAGGTTTACAGCTAAAAAACCACCTCACTTCCAAAGACCCTACATTAAAACAGCAATACCAACAAAGGTGGCTGGCTCTACCAGAAGACATAAGATTGTATATTAAGAAAAATGTATGGTTAATTTTTAATTTTTTCATAAAAAATTCACATGATGTGTTTAATTTTAAACAGTAAGTTAACACAATGTTATTGTTTTCAGATTCTAACAGCAATCGGAACAGAGAACAGCAGGCCTAGCTCAGCTGCCCAGTGTGTTGCATATGTTGCAGTGGCAGAACTTCCTGTGGGACAATGGAATGACCTTATACCCATGCTTGTAGAAAATGTTGTCAATGCTCAATCAACAGAACTTAAAAAAGAAGCAACATTAGAAGCGATTGGTATGTAAAATATTAATCCTCTTACTAATAAACACAAAAACATAATGTATGGTTGCACTGATGTTATACATAGCATTACTTTATTCAGCATGTATTAGTATGGGTTAGTATATTTATGTGTATGACAATATAAAGATGAACATGATGGATATATTTTTAAATGTGGAGTGGGACTAGAAAAACCTCTTTATATAGAATTACATTAAAAAATTGACATTTTTAATTTCTTCTTTAGGTTACATCTGTCAAGAGATTGATGCCGAAGTATTAACAGAACAGAGTAACCCAATTTTAACTGCTATCATTCATGGCATGAGATCAATTGAAACCAGCAACCATGTTCGGCTTGCTGCTACTCAAGCTTTACTCAACTCTCTGGAATTTACTAAAGCCAATTTTGATAAGGAAAACGAAAGAAACTTTATAATGGAAGTAGTATGTGAAGCTACACAGTCTAGCGATATGAGGATCAGTGTTGCGGCTCTTCAGTGCTTAGTAAGTATTATGATAGCAGTTTATTCGAATACAATATGTTGAAATAATGCAAGACCTGGAAGTAGTTTGCACAGTATCAAGAGTAGAATCAATTTAACCATTTTTTTACATAGGTTGAATATTACTAAAAAGAAATACTCAACTATCGCAAACTACGCGCACCCTTATCTAGACTAAAATTAAATACATAAGTAAGTAAGAAGTGGTCAGCGGTCAGCAGAAGTGGGGTAGTCGTCCTATAAAAATTAACAGACCAAAAACTTTCTAAACAGAATTTTATTGTCAACAAAAGTACTAATATCTTCTACAGTAAGTATTGATGAAATTAAAAGAATTAGAGCTGGATTAATTGATTACAACAAACACACCCTAAACGAAATATTATTATTTATGTTGCAGTTGTTTAACCAAAAAAGGGTTACAAACAACACTTTTCCTACCACTGATTTATTAGTTGCTTTGTTTTTGTACTAAATAATACATTTCTATTTATTTCAGGTTAAAATTCTCTCATTGTATTACCAATATATGGAACCTTACATGGGCCAAGCATTATTCCCAATCACTTTAGAAGCTATGAAATCAGATGTTGATGAAATTTCACTTCAAGGCATTGAGTTCTGGTCTAATGTCAGTGACGAAGAGATCGATCTTGCCATTGAAGAAGTAGAGGCAGCTGAAGCTGGTATGATAACATTTTCAAAGAACTATATATCTAAAAATCTCTTACCTTGTTAATCATTTTTACATAGATCTTTGATGTCCTACTGTATCTTTTCAGGACGACCTCCAGCACGTACATCTAGATTTTACGCCCGAGGAGCATTACAATACCTTGCACCGGTTCTCATGCAGAAGTTAACAAAACAAGATGACACTGAGGATGAATTAGAATGGAATCCCTCTAAAGCTGCATCTGTTTGTCTCATGCTTTTGTCTAACTGCTGTGAAGACGAAGTAGTTCCTCATGTTTTACCTTTCATTAATTCAAATATTAAAAACGAAAACTGGCGGTACAGAGAGGCTGCTTTGATGGCATTTGGTTCTATTCTTGGTGGACTGGAAGCCAACACCCTAAAGCCTTTAGTAGAGAAGGCTATGCCAACCTTGATTGAAGCCATGTATGATTCCAGTGTTGCTGTCCGAGACACGGCTGCTTGGACTTTCGGCAGAATTTGTGAGATTGTTCCTGAAGCAGCTATTAATGAAACCTATCTCAAACCACTCTTGGAAAGTCTTGTTAATGGATTAAAAGCTGAACCACGTGTAGCTGCTAATGTTTGCTGGGCTTTCACAGGTCTCGCGGAAGCTGCTTACGAAGCGGCCGATTGCGAAGATTCTAATCAGCCTAAAACCTATTGTATGTCAAAATACTTTGATTTTATCGTTCAAAGGCTTCTTGAAACAACAGATCGCCAAGATGCTGCTCAACATAATCTAAGATCAGCTGCTTATGAAGCTCTCATGGAAATGGTTAAAAACTCACCTACCGATTGTTATGTTACTGTGCAAAAAACAACTATGGTGATTTTGGAGAGGCTTCAGCAAGTTTTACAGATGGAAAACCATATTTCAAGTCAGGCTGATCGTTCACAATTCAATGATCTCCAAAGTCTATTGTGTGCAACACTGCAATCGGTCCTTCGTAAAGTAACACAAGAAGACGCGCCACAAATATCAGATGCTATTATGACTGCCTTGTTGACTATGTTTGCTGGCAATGCAGGAAAAGCAGGTGGTGTTCAGGAAGATGCTCTTATGGCAGTCTCTACTCTGGTTGAAGTCTTAGGAGAAGGTTTCTTAAAATATATGGATGCTTTCAAGAGGTATCTTTATGTTGGACTTAAAAATCATCAGGAATATCAAGTATGCATCGCGGCTGTTGGTCTCACTGGTGATATTTGTCGTGCATTAAAAAGCAAGGTAAGCTTTACAATCGTTAAATTATTTATATAAACCTCTGCCTGGCCTTAGAAGATCAAGACGTAATGTCTGTTCATTAACAAACATACATAATTATAATGATTTACTCTTATTGTTACAGGTGCTACCCTATTGTGACGAAATCATAGTTTTATTGTTGGAAAATCTTGGTGACCCATCAATTCACCGCTCAGTAAAGCCACAGATTTTGTCAGTGTTTGGTGACATTGCCCTTAGCATTGGTCCTGATTTTGCTAAATACTTCGACGTCGTGATGCAGATGTTGTTGCAGGTTACACATTCAATATTATTAAATAGGTAAAAGTAACAAAAAAAAATATGAAAAATTACATGATATTTTAATGTCAATGTTTTATATTGCAGGCTAGCAATGCTCAAGTAGATCGTAATGATTACGACATGGTTGAATATCTAGGTGAACTCCGCGAAAGCGTGCTCGAAGCCTACACTGGGATCATCCAAGGCTTGAAAGGATCAACTGGCGAGGTTTGTAGCATCTCAATCTAGAAATCACATAAAATCTATACTATAATATTATAAAGAGGAAAGATTTGTATTTTTGTATGTAACAAATAAACTTAAAAACTACTGGACCGATTTCAAAAATTGTTTTGCCGTTAGAAAGCTACATTACCACTGAGTAACATAGGCTATATTTATTACTGGAATAAAACTTCTTACGCGGGCGGAGCCGTGAAGACACAGCTAGTATTTAATAAAGTGCTAAGCAAACATTGACGTTTGTAATATTGTAGGTGAGATCAGACGTGGCTCTAGTGGAGCCGCACGTGCCGGCCATCGTAACGTTCATGATGCAAGTGGCGTGCGAGCCGGAGCGCACGGACGGGCACATGTCGGTGATCGCGGGGCTGACGGGCGACCTGTGCACGGTGTTCGGGCAGCGCGTGCTGCCGCTGCTGGAGACGCGGCCGCTGCTGGACCTGCTGCAGGCGGCGCGCCGCTCGCGCACGCCGCGCACCAAGGCGCTCGCTAACTGGGCCACCAAGGAGATCCGCAAGCTCAAGCATCAGACGCCTCTCACTAGCTGGTTTGTAGACTTTACGTAACATTCGACTACTCTAGCCTTACGTAGGACCTCACGATTCGGTCGAGAGGTTCGAACCCCGTGTGGATGAAATGTGATAGGAGTTATAGTCATCCATAAAAATAATTGTCAATAATTTAAGCTAGCACTGGCCTAGTAATAAGATGTAGCGCTTGTCCCAGGTGTGGGCGGGAACGTACAGTGGGGCGGGTATCTTTTACCTACATTAATAAGGAAGACGCGCTTTTGAGTCCTTATACAGAGCGGGTAGGGGCCGGCCGCCCGCACAGTGAGCGATTAAAATAAGTGCATTAGTGATTAATAAGAGGTAGGTTCGGGCTGTTGAAATTTACTTGGCTGGCATATCTTATTGGTGTATCTAAATAATGAATACCATTAAACAACCAATATAACGAACAATATTGTGATACAAAGTCCAATAAATTTAAATATCCAATGCAAACGCGAATTAAAGTACAATCAGCAGATTTAATAATAATTGTAATTTAAGCTTATTTTTTTTAATAATTACCGTTCCTACAAACATACTGAGCAGCTTCCATGTCAATCAACTTTCTTTTTACTTTATTTGCTATATTATATTTATTTGTTTTATACACACGCTTCAAAGAGGACATCGAATGAATCTCACGCAACTACCCGAAAATGCCCGCCCCCCGCTACACGCTACCGTATTCTGTAAAAATGTGTATTTCTGAGATTTGAAGAACATTATCTTCTACCTTTAAACGAGCAATTCTTGTATATATATAATCTGAATCTCGGAAACGGCTCCAACGATTTTCATAAAATTTAGTATGCAGGGGGTTTCGGGGGCGATAAATCGATCTAGCTAGGTTTCATTTTTAGAAAACGTTGTTTTATCCGTGTTTTCAGGCAATGAAAAACTGCTACAATATCATTAGAATATGAATGTAAATTTCGCCACCATCTGCAAGGTTGTAATAGCTCAAGTGGGAAATAGGGCGGTCCCGAAACCAGAAATTCTCGGTTTGAATCCAGAGGACTATTTTTTTCTCTTTTTGTTTTCAAGTTCCTTCTTTATCTATTTCCCCTTTTTTTCTTTCCAAAAAACACGCTTTACCAAAAAAAAACCGAGCAAGGCTCGGTCATCCAGGTACTATTGTATTAAATAGAAACTGATCACATTTTTTTATGAAGATTGTACATATATTGTATTTTCATTTTCAGATTTGAAACAATTCGCTGCCACAGTGATGTAACGCAGTTTCAGATAACTTACTGCTGGTAAACTCAACTGTGTTGGCAGGCATATTGTGTCCGTATTCATAAGTCGTTAGGTGCATTTGTTTAGAGGCCTTTATTGTTTTTAAACTCATCTCCAACAATTATTATAGTAATTATTTTTGTGTTCATGGGCTAACACACTGGCCTTTTTTTTAAATAAATAGTATTATATATATGAATGATATTATAATATTTGTTTATTTAGTAACATGTTACCATTACTCTAGCATAGCAACGTTTGCAACCATTGCTGTGTTTAATTTGCAGAGCTTTTTACCATGACAAAGCAAGTAGTCCTACGAACTTCATTAAAACCATAATAAAATACAAATAAAAAGCAAAAGACTATAATAACTATAATAAGCTAGTGAAATGTTTATAAGTATTTAATATTGAATATATTGAATGGGTTTTTTTGCATGTAAGAAAAGTGCTAGTTTGTTTATGGCTTTTTCTTCAAATCACCAAGTGATTTTTGGCCCCTAACAATGCACTTAGCGTAGCATTATTGAAACTGTTTAATGTATGCCTGACCATAATCTTTCCATAATTATCTTAAAGTTGAAGCATTTTTCCTATTTGGTATTATAAATACAGACAGTGGCTGTGGTATCTTTACTTATGTGAGATAAAGTGATAGTTTGAAAGGGATGTATGAAAGTTGACGTATGTTACTTTAGGCATGCACATGTGCAAGGGATTATGAATTTTATAAATTATTATTATGTTTTGTAAGATGTATGAAAGAATTATATGGATGGGTAAGAATGCATGTGTAGATGCGTGCATGATTATCTCAGATATTTTATAAACTTAGGCATTGTCGATCATAATGAAAATTCGGTATATTAATGTATGTTTAAGATTCCGTCGACGTAACTCGAGCGAGACTGAAGGACGCCATATTGGCGACGATTCTTTTTTGTTCATCACAATCAAAGTTAATAAAAATTAAAGAACTAAGTGGAGTTTTAGATCCAAACGAAAAAAAAACTAAATAATTTTAAAGAAAGGAATAACGAGTAGTTTTTTTTTAGCTTACATCAATCAATCAATCGTGTGTCGTCAAAATAATATATTATATTAGGTAATACATACAATACTAAGATGCCACATTACCGTCATTGATGGTATTGTATTTATTGACACATGTAGAGTCAATGTAACTGACTGAAAGTTGCAAAAGTCCCATGAAAAAATAAATAAACACTTGCGGTTGATCATTATTATATATACTAACAAACTACATACTTACATTATTCTTCAATTAGATTAAAGTCATGGGTCAACTTCTTTTGTGATGAATAAAAATTGTCTGCCTTCTGATCTCAATATCACATTATTGTACATATGTAATTAAAACGTTTCTTTCCCTTAGGATGCATTCTATAATGCAATATAGTAATGCCCCGAAAGTAATTCAAAAACGAAAAGACCATGCGGACCATACTTTGTTGAAAGATATGGGCTTTTTTAAGAAATTACCATCAAATTGATGCATTATGTTTACCAAACCGATAATCATCAAAATCTCGAATGGGTATATTTATTCACCAACGTATTCCTTTCTTTCATGATAAAGTTTTAACTTTATTTATTTTAACTGTTATTTTTGTCTTATTTGATGTTATTTCTAAAATGCAATCGTAAAATTTAGATTTCCTTTTATTTTATAAATAATAACTCTTATCGCCAAAACCTAACATAACGTTTAAATGCTTCTGGCTACTGCATTCGTTAACCAGCAGGTTGCTGCCCGTTATCGCGACCTTATCAAATCCTAAATTCATAAAAACCACGAGGCCTTTCTTAATGTCGACTAGCTCAAAGCATTTTTTAATTTCGCGTGTCATAAGTACTACGGTTAAAGATAATTTTGGAAAAAAATATCTACGCCGGAACGCGCATATTACTACTAGTTACGATTGAGATAATTATTTCTAATATTTTGTCGATCAAACTTGCTTTAAAGCTGTCAATCAGTGCCTTTTACGTGTACGATAATTAAACCTAAACTCTTTGTTATCGATGTCCAGTTTCATTACTCGTGACTAATATTTTAATCAATTCGTTCCGTTTACTCGGATAGAATTCTTTTTATACTCTTCAGGTTTAAGACTTAGGTGTGTGAAAATACCCTTGATGTTATTTAATTTCAATTGACGTGTTGAGTGTCTGCTAGTCTGTGAGCATCACTGATAGGAATGATGTTTGCGCGAATTATGCAAGAATTTATTACGTGAAGTGTGTCATTACTACCATTTACTTATTTTACGTTTTACATAATACAATATATATTTTTTTAAATCATTTGGATATTATACAAATATTCTAAAAAAGATATCCAAATGGCATACAAGTTACGTATGTACTTATATTTAAGTATGATAGGAGAATATGTGAGGACTAGTGCCATGCCATGAAAGGTTCTGAATTAGAATCATAGGCATCGAGTCAATGAATACCACCCACTTTTCCTGCGCGAATCTAAAACCAATTAGTTATTTTGTTACGGCGTATATTTCTATTCGTTTTGACTACCTATGACTATCTGCTACCCTGTAAACTGTTCTATGGTGATTAAACAATTTAGAAGTTAAATTTGTTTCTCATTTTTATATGTCGAAATAGAAAGCACTATCTAGTTTTTACGTACCTACCACTACCGCATGACAAAAATATAATTTATATTTTTATTCAAGCAAAATCCCGTGCTGTTTTAATAATTAGATAACGTGGTTTTTAGGAATTACATGCATTCGTTTACACTATGTATACGCAACAACGTGCGGCGTGGCTTTCTATAGCAAAAGTATGAGCAGTTCTACACAACGCTATACTTGTGTCGTAGACAAACAGACAGACAAGGTAAAACTAGGTACTCATGGCCACATTGCATAGGTATTATCATTTTAAGGCTGGACATCCACCAGAGCTGTGCGAGGGAAATGTGCGGTGCGAAAATGTGTAGCGAGTATGTAACCGATGTGACCCTTTCCACCAGAGCTGGGGCATTCTTCGAAAAATATTAACAAAAATTGAGAACGTCATTAGCATCATCCCAAAGTTAAGAATGCAGATGTTTAATACTATAATTATGATAATGAAAACTCAAACTATACCGCTGCCGTCAAGCAATAAGACAAGAATAAAAACAATCTGACAATACTATAACGTTAACAACCCGGGAGAAGAATGATTTGTTAAAATAATGTTAAAAAATTTCGAAGATTCACCCAGCTGTGCGAGGAATGCGTAATATGTAATGCGTACTGACTGGTAGGCGTATATTTTCAAATCCTCGCACACATTCCTAGCAACACATTCCTCGTAACACATTTCTCGCAACACATTCCTCGCTCGCATTTTTTGCTTGTTTTGTATGAACAAAAACCTCGCGCAGCTAAGCCCATATCCACCAGAGCTGCGCAGAGCGAAGCTAGGTAAATGAAGTGATTCTATTGGTGCTTACAAAACACATTCCTCGCTACGCAGCTTAGCACAGCTCTGGTGGATGCTCAGCCTAAGAGTGTGAAAGCCTGGTCATACAGGTCTTGAACGTAGTACAGACTCCAGCTCACACAAAGATTCGAAATTAAGCCGTCGTAAGTTGTATAACTAACCATTGTGCCTAGGTTTGGTGACGCGACACGTTTGGTGCAGTGGCTGAGCGATCGGCTTCTGCGCTACGGGTCGTGGGTACAATTCCCGCACGGAACAAATAGTTGTTCCGGGTCTGGATGTTTGTGCGTGAAGATTTGTGTTTGTAAACGCACCCACGATACAGGAGAAATCCTAGTGTGGGGCAATCTTTTAAGAGAAAATAGCACAAACATAACAACATCACGCCTGTATTCCCTAAAGGGTTGGGCAGAGGTGTACCTATACCAGTTGTAACACCCTCATTTCGCCATTATGTTTCAAGTCCCATGCAATAGAGGCGAGCCTATTGCCATCAAGGGGCACAAATCCAAACTCCGGGCTGCTACTGAGGAATTCCACACGGAAATACTGAATTTTAACACTACTCGACCTGGGGATTGAACCCAGGATCTCACGATCAGCAGTCGCACTTGCCACCACTAGACCAACACGGCTGTTAGAGAAAATAAATAACTATTATTCAGTGGCGTAGCGTGGGGGGGGGGGCAAAGCCCCAGGTGGCGCAGATGTTGGGGCGGCAGCATCAGATCAGGATAACTGTATTGTCATCGGGACTATGCAAAATTTCAAGTCATGTGCGAAAATGGGGGCGGCAAATTTAGGGTTGGCCCCGGGTGGAAGCAATGACGCCACTGCTATTATGTCACTTATTCATTGCATATACAAGGTTAGTCGAAAAGGGGGTAGTAAGCCGAAAAGATGTTAAAGTACCCATAATAAGGGATAACTTTTGTTCTACAACTTTCCCCAAAACTCGATAGTTTAAGAGAAATAGGTTTTCAAAGATTTCGTATATAAATATGCTATAATTTATCTGTCCATAGCAATGATCAGCTGTTTTTACAATTTAGCTCATATTTGGGGACACGGATTAGAAAATTAATTTTCTGAATTCATTACTAAAGCAGGAATGTTTATTTTTTTTGAAAAAACTAAAATAAAAATCTTTTTTGCATGCAAATAAAAACTATCGAATTTTGAAATTTTAACACATGCTTTAAAATAGTCATCAGTGATACTTTAAGTGGCCCGAGGCTTAGTACCCCCTTTCCGACTAACCTTGTAACATATAAATTGTATTTTTAAATATTTCTATAAAAAATAGTAGACCATCGGGAACGGGGTCCAAGCTACCGATGGTCAAGGCCTCAGAGAGAGGAACTTCCTAACTATACGCGCCGTGTACAGAAGCACCTACCGCTTTCTGTATCAGGCCATTTGGCCGTAACGACTATCGGCACAACAACTGCTGATTCAACCTCCCACATGTCGACAACCTCGTGTGCCAAGTCTTGATACTTAATTTCTTTATCCTTCTCGGCTTTCACAAGGTTCTCGTCATGTGGAACAGTGATATCAACAATCATTGTGAGATGTTCTGATCGATCTATCACCACTATGTCAGGCTTATTGGCAACAATAATCCTGTCGGTGATGATAGATCGATCCCAGTACAATGTAACATGACCATTCTCGAGAGCTGAGTCGGGCACATGTAGTATAATACTTAGGCGTCCACAAGGTTTTGGTGGAAAATCCTAGCCACTAGGTTGTGTCTGTCCAAAAACTCGCCGTTAGCAAGGCGAAAATAACCATACAATAATAAAAGAAATAATATTTCGAATGGATTCACCGGGACGGTGGCATGCCCGACAGATGTCAACCGTGCCGTCTTTCTCAATAAATTTTCGGTAATTGTTCGTCATCATAACATCGTCCATAACTGCACAGACAAAACCTTCGGTTTCCCCAAAGAGATCACCGAAACGTAGCCAGGCTACGTACGCTAGGAAATCTACATCGGGCCCATGAAGGGCCCGGTAAAAGCGTCCGTGAAGCTCCTTTCTCTGCCATACCTCCTTGCGGCTACTAGTATCCAGTACTACAGGCTTCCGCCAGTTCTCTTTAGCCAAGGAGAGCGGAATAAATCATTTGTCCACTGCGACTCTCGACCCCCACACTTTCTCGGAATGTACAGCCTCATCACCGATGAACGTGGGTTATGCATTCGGTATGCAGTCTGCAGCGTACGGACCCTCCTATCCAGGGCGTCAAGTTCAGTCTGAGTCCACTTGAGTATGCCGAAGTAGTACATCAAGACCGGCATGACTCAACCGTTAAAGGTGCGCACCTTATTTCCGCCTGACAAAAGACTTAAATACTTTTGTCAGGCGTGCATAGAAGCGCTCCCGTAACGATTGCTTCATGTCGACCTCATTATTAAGTTAAGTATTACCTTTTTTAAAGAAATATCTGCAGGGTTTACAAATACTTTGTTCCAGTACCTACAACACGCGATAGTCGGTGTGTGTTGTGTCGTATCGTACGGTTCGTCGTGAGCAAGTCCCTACAGCTTCAAGTTCTTCAAGACACCACGCCGGAAAAAGCCTCAGGAGCTCTCAGACAGAACCATTAAGTTATTGGCAGACCGGACTGAGATGAGACTGCTGCAATCTTCAGCGGATATGTCGGAATATGGCAAACTTAATAGACGGATCTCGAAATCTATGCGACACGACCTGCGTTCCTATAATACAGCATGTATTAAGGTCGCAATTAGGCGGAACCAGGGCTCGAAAGTGTTCGCAAAGAATTCGTCTATTGGACAAAGCCAAATGACGAAGCTGAAGATCGGAAACGGCAGTACCATTTCATCGAAGCTGGAGATTCTGAGAGAGCTTGAGAGGTTTTACGGACAGTTGTACACCTCGACACGGGAACCCATTGTCAATACAGCTCAGGACACCAGAGCCAAACTGACGTGACACTACACTGAGGACCTCCCAGACATCAGCATATACGAGATTAGAATGGCTCTCAAACAGCTCAAGAACAACAAGGCGCCGGGTGAGGACGGAATTACGACAGAACTTCTGAGAGCGGGTGGAAAACCAGTACTTTTAATCCTCCAGAAGTTATTTAATTCCGTCATACTCGAAGATACTACGCCAGAAGCATAGCACAGGAGTGTGGTGGTGCTCTTCTTCAAAATAGGTGATAACACCTTATTGAAGAATTATAGACCCATCTCACTCCTGAGGCATGTGTATCAGCTGTTTTCGAGAGTTATTACGAATCGTCTCGAACGCAGGTTTGATGACGTCCAGCCTCCCGAACAAGCCGGTTTTCGTAAAGGCTTTGGCACCATAGACCACATACACACGCTCCGCCAGATTATACAGAAGACTGAAGAGTATAATCGGCCATTATGTTTAGAGTTTGTGGACTATGAAAAAGCCTTCGATTCAATCGAGACCTGGGCTGTGTTGCAATCCCTCCAGCGATGTCATATCGACTATAGGTATATCGAAGTGTTGCAGTGTTTGTATAAAAACGCCTCCATGTCCATCCGATTGCAGGACGAGAGCACGAAACCAATCCAATTGCAGAAAGGCGTGAGACAGGGAGACGTTATTTCTCCGAAACTGTTCACGAACGCATTGGAGGACGTTTTCAAGCTCTTGGACTAGAACGGATTTGGCATTAACATAAACGGCGAATACATCACTCACCTTCGTTTTGCCCATGATATAGTCATCATGGCAGAGTCGCTGGAGGATCTAATCTCAAATTCTCAATACTATGCTCAGCGACCTCAGTATCGCTTCTCAACGGGTGGGTCTTAAAATGAACATGGATAAGACGAAAATCATGTCCAATGTCCATGTTGTACCCGTGCCGGTAGTCGTTGGGAACGATACTCTCCAAGTTGTTGACCACTATAACTACCTTGGACAGATTGTCAAGCTAGGTAGGTTCAACTTCGACAAAGAGGTCGCCCGAAGAATCCAATTCGGATGGGCAGCGTTCGGGAAATTGCGTGGTTTCTTCTCGTCCAAACTTCCGCAGTGCCTGAAGACGTGGTCCTTGACTGCTGGCCTTTTGGACAAACTCACAGTCACCCAGCGGGCAATGGAGAGAGCTATGGTCGGAGTTTCTTTGCGCGATAAAATCCGGAACGAGGAGATTCGCTGAAGAACCAAAGTCACTGACATAGCTGTCACGGTTTGCAAGCTGAAGTGGCAATGGGCAGGCCACATCGCCTGAGGGACCGATAACCGATGGGGAAGAAAGGTTCTTGAGTGGCGACCACAAATCGGAAAACGCAGCGTATGTCGGCCTCCCACTAGGTGGACCGACGACATTGTGAAAGTCGCGGGCAACCGATGGATGCAAATGGCGGATTGTCGTTCGATGTGGCGGTCTAAGGGGGAGGCCTTTACTCAGCAGTGGACGTCTTCAGGCTCATGATAATGATGATGATGATGACGGCAGATTCGTAAACATTTTTTTTTATAAACACTACAAAATTTTCTTTAATTGTATATATACTTATAGGTAATTGTATAAAAAATATTAGATTTTTGTCCTCGATTTTATTTATGAACGTGCGTTCGTTCAAAAGCCAGCAAATAATAAATATTTTGTACCAGACAGGAATTACAACGCGGAGCGTACCTACCCATAGTATACGCGGTGCATACCCGTCGCGTATCAGACACGGAGCGTTCCGTCACCTGCAAAATATTCTCGCGATATAATTTTGCCGGTCTGTGCATGATACACTATACTACGGTGTCGATCGGTAACGGAACGGTCTAGTGGGCATTGTCTCATACTAATCCATACAAAGTTTTTTTTTTGCTTGTGCCGCATTACGTTCCTAGTATGGTCCGGTATAGTAGGCAGAGCCCATAAATGTGAAGTTATTAGTTTTAAGGTGGACGCACACTTATCAGAGCCGAACGAATCGGACGATTCGGCGCGGATAAGTGTGCGAGGTTTCATAGGATTTCATACAACTAATTCTAAAATTCGATTCTTTCGGCGCGTTCGGCTCTGATAAGTGTGCATCCACCTTTAATATGCAATGGCCGGGCGCGGCGCACACCCACCGGCTTCCCCAGGCCCCGGGGGCCTCCTCCGAAAAACGAACTTCGAAGTTTCAGATCGAAACAAAATAACGACGAACATCGAACTTATAATATACGATAAAAAATTTGTCATATTATAACGAACTACCTATAATGTCAATGTCAATATTATAGTATATCCCTCTAAAGTTTGTGGTCAACATCAATCAATTAACATTTGGGAGTAGGGTGAACGGAAAATAAAATGTTAAATCGCGAAAATCGAATCGATCGTCGGAGCCGAAACTTCGTAGTTCGATTTTCGGGGTAGGCCGTCTGATTTCTCGGAGCACGCATGTGAACTATTCGTGGTACTATCCGTGTCCCGTACTACTAGTGTTCGTAAAGTCGACAAAAGCGCACAATCGTGCGGAGGTTCAAATAAAAACATTGAAACTAACTAGGTAATAATGAAAACAGTCGTTTGTTAGTTCATAGATTCAGAACTAGAAGTGATGTGACGTGGTTATGTGGATCTAATACCATTTAGGTACACCTAACATTCTTGATAATTCATGGAGGCGCTGCTTTCAAACGCAAAAAGGAACATAATTAGTACAATTTAGTAACGAACATTGATCTTGATTTTCTATTTAATCGTCTGCCAATAAACACGCTGTTAATTTTATTGTCACTAGTCGTCGGTCCATCCGATCTGATTATCGGACAAGCAAACCGAGGCCGACAATACTGTACATAAGACTAATAAATTGCTTGAAGCTGAAGCCGACAATTAAATTGAACCTAAGACTAATAAATTGCTTGAAGCTGAAGCTCAATCATCAATAACGATGGTGATATTGCGATCCGAGGATGAAACCCGATCATCAGACTAGCAAATCGAATAAAAGTAGCCGACTTATGGCTTTTTTTTATCCAAGGACATACCTACGTTGTACTTTATCACAACACAGATTTCGTTTCGTTCGTCATTTCAGTTTCAGATTTCATCTCGCATCTGTCAAAGTCGATTTTTCTGCGACACGGCGGGCTCTTCTTAACTGACTGACAGTCAGTTATTTTAGAACGCGACGTATCCGTCGCACGTCGTGTCTCTTGTTCAGCCAACTTTCCTTCTACTAGGGTGTTGTTTTGTTGTATCAGTAGCTTGTAATAATTTGTGACCGGCACTTGTGTGTGCACACACAGTTAACTTCTAACGAAAACCTACGTTGTGTTATTATTAATATTTTGAATTCATCATGAAGCCGCCGTTCAAAATCGGTAAGTAATCCTACTTTATTTTGTTTTAATTATGTAAACGTTCTATTAAACAGGACAACAAATACTATCGTATCGTGAGAAAAGTACTAATACATTTTAACATTAATCTTTTACAAAAATAGGTATCCTATAAAATTATTTTTATAGGTTATCTTAACCATGCGACTTCAGAGGCGGCCCGGCTACCAATACCAAATGCTTGTTTTAACTTTGATTCTAGATATTATTATTTCTTATCAAATTATCAGTATTTATTGCAATCCTGATGAGACCTGTTATCTTTAATGTTTACATCAATTCAATGATAGGATTATAATAAATTTATGATAACATATTATTAGGTTATTACCTATGAAATCAGCGTTTTGTATGGAGAACTTTAAAGAAGTTGCATTTTTCATACTAACATTTTCTTAATTTATTTAACAACTATGAACACTAATGTTTTAATACTTTTATGCACTAATGTTTAAAAACTAAGATAACATATTATGCCACTTAGATTATGCAACAAAAATAAGTTTTGGCAAAGTTAAAACAAAAATAGTGGTCATTTCTGCTAACAAAAAGAGGAGTCATTTTTAAGGTATTTTTTATGTTTAGAAAACTATAAGTAATAAGGTTTTTTTACTATTGGTAGTTGTCTATGATGGTCATTATTCGATATAATATCAAGCAATTGATATATATGTTAAATCATAGAAGTGACGAGGTTCTCTATTTGTGAGAAAAAAATGCCAATTTCATATGTAAGGCCCTAATATTATTAAGTACCAGCAGAATTAAAGTTAATACCTATGTTATTGCTCATTATGTAGGTACGGTACCTTATTAAATTTAGATACCTATTATATAGTGTAAGGGGTGTTCATACTTCATAATGATTGGTTTTATGATTTCATCACTATTTCACAAGAAATATAAAAACTGTAAAAGCTAATAAGTAATATAATCAAACATCTCGCCACAAATAACTAGCAACCTAGTGTAAATAACAAAATGATTTAGGTACTTACCTACTGTATTATCATAAGTATTGAAAAAAAGGTTTTATTAAAAAAAAAACAAGCATGTAAGTATATTTTAGATAGACAATAAAAGGATTTTTTATTATAGCTAATGAGAAGCTGGCTGAACTTGGTCGCAAGGAGATCATGCTGGCAGAGAAGGAGATGCCAGGTCTGATGGCTTGCCGCCGCAAATACGCTCCAGATAAAATCCTCAAAGGAGCTAGAATTGCTGGCAGTCTTCACATGACAGTGCAGACAGCTGTCCTCATTGAGACCCTTGTAGAACTTGGTGCTCAAGTAAGTGCTGTTCATTAATACACAACAACTATTCTTAATTCCTAGAAATTTAAAATTAGTAACAATACAACAACATCTTTACTTATATGAAATACAGCCTACAGGTTAAATAAATACAATAAACATCTTTACTTTAAATACTATTGAATTATTGAATAATTCTGATGCTCAGGATACCTTCAATACTTATATCAAATTAATTCTTGTAAAGAAACACCTTAAAGTGGCGATGATTTTCTTTAATTACATCATTTGTAAAATATGCAAAACAAAATAGAGACAAAATATAAAAAACTAGAGGAAAAGAATACAATGTAATATGAATTTCTGTGAAATTTGCATGCTGTCCTCGGTTGGCAGATTGTAATAAGAGTTGTATTTTTAACACGTTAATTACATACTTTAATTACATCATTAGTAAAATATGCAAAACAAAATAGAGACAAAATATAAAAAACAAGAGGAAAAGAATACAATGTAATTTGAATGTCTGTGACTTTTGCTTGCTGTCCTTGGTTGGCAGATTGTAATAAGAGTTGACTTCAGAGTCTTTTTTTGTTACATTACTTTATTTTAAAAGTAAAAAATACTAGCAGTGTGTTGCTGTAGTAGCAATAATAGGCCTCAAGAACAATGCATAATCAATATCAAATTGTCTCATTGATGAGATTTGAGAAGTATTAAGTTGTAGAGAAGATAAAATTCATTTTGAAATGAGGAAAATACCCACAAATGAATAGAGACAATTCAATAGAGTAGTCTATTGTCTAATCTTCAGTTGTGGGTTTTTTAATCAAATAACTGGAATAGTTTATAGAGATTAGACCGTTTCTGCGATAATAAGCAATATATCAAAGTTACATATCAATATTTGACACAAATCCAAGATGGATCTTATCGCTAAAGAGATAAATGATAAAATATTTATATTCAGGTATTCAATTGTTACATTTGATGTCTGTCATGTTGCCAGTTCGAGGAAATGTAATGCAATCTTATAATTTTGTTATACAAACCAAAGTGTAACTTATAGGTATAGGACCATCTATAAATAATCACCACATCAAGTGCTTGGTCAGAAAATCAATTACTTAACTTTATCAAAGTTCTAAAGATGGTCCAATTAAAACTATGTACTTATACCCTATTCGCCGAATGAAAAAATAAAATGTACATAAACAACATTTGACTACTATTAGAGGCCCTCGTCTTTCGTTCTACGAATACAAAATCAATGTTAGGTATCTATCTTTATCTTCTATTCAAACAAATACCTAACAAAACTAGCAACTGGCATGAGTAACATTTTGTTTGCTATTACGTATGGATATTGAAGGTCTTAGAGATTAAAGAATCGCTCGTTATCTTCTTTCTGTAAACATATGTAAGAATTGTGCTGATATTTATCAGTGACTGTTAACCTCCTTATCTTGTAACCCCTGATCTGTTCCTAAATGTATTTGTTACTGTTATGAAATATTTTATTCTTGCAAGTCATGTTTTGTATTCAATTACTTGATTTCAGTCACTGTTATGTTAGGTTGCGAGTTTTTTTAATCGCAATATAACAAACCTCAGACAGCTTTGCAATTTTGCAATATCAATGCGCACTGATCGATGCGAATTGGCTATAGCAGTGTAAACTCGGAAATTTTTTATCCCGTATACCCAGGGACGGGCTAGAATACAGAACTTCCTCGACGCACACTGGGAATAGGCGCCCCGTACACAGTCAATCTCGATCGCAATCCGCAATCAAAATCAATGATCGCGATCCAGATTGATAATGTACGAATTAGATTGACGGATTGATGCATCTGATCACAAAAGAATCTGGATCGCGATCATTGATTTTGATTGCGGATCGCGATCGAGATTGACTGTGTACGGGGCGCCAGACGCATGTTGTAAGATCCTAGCAAACCCCGCACGCAGCAACGTCTCAGAAATAGCGTAAAAAAGCTATTAAATATAATGTTCAGTTGAATCATCAAATGATACGCCAGTATCTCAATTATGATGGCGCTAAATAGAATACTTAATATTGTGAATTATTTGAAATTCGTAACATAATAGGTAGGTACTTACATAAAAAATTGGTTTTCATTAAATAGGTAAAAAAATGAAATCTCTTCAAATAAATACCTTTGTTTAACACAGGTTCAGTGGTCGAGCAGTAATATCTACAGTACGCAAGATGAGGCCGCTGCAGCGTTAGTTGCGGTTGGAATACCAATATATGCATGGAAAGGAGAAACTGAAGAGGAATATGTTTGGTGCATTGAACAGACAATAATCTTCCCGGACGGAAAGGTAATAAATGTGTGGGTTTTACTTTAAGGAAATAACATTAATGTTATACCTACTATCTTCATGTCGAGGAAAATAATACTTAGTTACTTTGCTTTTCCTTAATGCTTCAATTAGCGAAACTTCACCAACGTTAATTATCTGAATGACCAACTGTTTACCTAAATGTCTGGTATATTTTTCGGGTAACCGTTTAACCAGAGAATTAATTTTAATAAAAATCAACCTCAGAGTGGTTAACCTCTGACCTAGACTAGAGCACAAAACAGATAGGTACAGAAGTCAATCACATGTATGTACTTCACTTTTCATACTTACGCTCGGCGGTCGCTCTATCTATATATCTATCTCTCTCAAGCGCATGGCACTCGCGCTCGCACTCACTCGCACGCTAGTCCCAAACAGTCCGAGGTACCGTGTCCGTGAGCAGTGTCTATGTGTGCGTTGCTCGAGCGCACTTGTATGTAGATTGACTTCTGTACCTATCTATTTTGTGACTAAAGTCAAGAGCAAACCCATCCGGTTTACGTATCTTCTTATCTATTCTATTATTTGTAGGTACTTGTACAATGTACGTATTGTACGTTTATAAACATGTTTATATAATTTAACAATTCCTATTATTTTTAATTTTCAGCCACTAAATATGATATTGGATGATGGAGGTGACTTAACAAACTTGGTTCATAAGAAATTCCCACAATTGTTAGAAGGCATTAAAGGTGTTTCCGAAGAAACAACTACTGGCGTGCACAACTTGTATAAAATGTTCCGCGAAGGTCTTTTGAAAGTTCCAGCTATCAATGTAAATGATTCAGTGACAAAAAGCAAATTCGATAATTTATATGGATGCAGGGAATCCTTACTTGATGGAATAAAGAGAGCGACAGATATAATGGTCGCTGGAAAAGTCTGTGTGGTTGCAGGCTACGGAGATGTGGGCAAAGGATGCGCTCAAGCATTTAAAGGATTCGGGGGTAGAGTTATTGTCACTGAAATAGATCCTATTAATGCTTTGCAAGCTGCTATGGAAGGATTCCAGGTAACAACCATGGAAGAAGCTGCTGAAGTGGGACAGATATTTGTTACCACTACTGGAAACCTAGATATCATTTGCAAGGAACATTTCCTGCGAATGAAAGATGACGCCATTGTTTGCAATATTGGCCACTTTGATTGTGAAGTAGATGTAGCTTGGTTGGAAAACAATGCTAAAAAGGTGAACATTAAGCCACAGGTTGACCGCTATGAGCTCGACAGTGGAAATCATATTATTGTACTGGCAGCTGGACGTCTTGTTAATTTAGGATGCGCCACGGGGCATTCTTCCTTCGTTATGTCTAACTCTTTCACAAATCAAGTGTTGGCTCAAATTGAACTCTGGACAAGACATAATGTATATCCCATTGGAGTACACACATTACCTAAGAAATTAGATGAAGAAGTAGCTGCTCTACATTTGGACCACCTTGGTGTTAAACTAACTAAGCTTACACCAAAGCAGGCTAAATATATTGGTGTTCCACTTGAGGGACCATACAAACCAGACCATTACAGATATTAAATGTACCAGTGAAGCGTGAAGGAAAATATTTGAACATTATTCTTTTTATTTTGCCAAACTTTATAAATACTTACACATGTATATACTTATAATATATACTGTGATGATTTGTAAACCATACTTACCATAATATTATACATTTATTACCAAATAAAATATAAAGTGTGCTGTTCATAATAAGTAAATACATCTTCTAAAAAATGCTTTATTTTTCTCTGTTCTCTTGACAGTTCTCCATTACGTATGTATGTACAATACGCCATTTCCGGAAAGTTTCTCGAGGTGGAATGTATTCCCCTCAACGAAAATACCAGGTGTCGCAAAACAGGTGGTCATGGAGGGACAGTACTTTAAACATACTTATACTTATTTTGTATTTAAAAATTAGAAATACTGCATGAAATGATTTTTTGCCTGAGCCGGAAATCGAACTGAGAAAACTGCGAAATAGTACCATTCTACGGAATGTTAAAATACGTTAATGGCACCTGTTGATAAATATCGACATGGATCAAATCTCTGTAATAAAAACCGTCTTAAATTAAAGAAAGACCGTATAATCGAACAGTAACACGTGTACGTACGTGAAGACCATAAACGGCAAGTTTTACTCAAAAAAAGGTACTTCCTTTTTTGGTAGTTGGGGCTTATGTCATAGACTGCCTTTAATTTAAGATGACTTGACTGAAGATCGCGCCGCCCTGGGTGCTACGGCGCACAGTGGATCGGAAATAGAGCTTCGAAGACTAAAGGCAAAGGATGGTCAGACAGCGAGAATGGCTGGGTGTGATATTCACGTCACGTGTTGATCGCGTGCTCTTGGCATGCGAATTACTATGACAATGTATGGAAGATGCCACACAGACTGTCACACCACGCCAAGGGCACGCAACGTGAATATCACACCCAGCCACGGTCTCTGTCTGAGCAGGCTTTTAGTGACTCCTAAGTTTGAAATGTCGTTTTTTGGGCTTGAAATGGCGTCTGTTTAGTATTACTATGGTCAAATATGTTACACGGAGTAATTTGGCTTGGCCACTGAGGAGGTAGCGCTTGGTTGCAGTTGTGATGACAATAATATTCCTAGATCTTTCTTAAAACAATGTTTCAGGGCGCCAAAGCTCAGCATTTAAAACATAGTTAAAATGAAGAGCTTCTAATGAAGTTGTGGCGTTGGAAGCACGAAAATCTGGAACTTCTATTGAAGTCCGTGGCGGTGAAAAGGTTAAAACTAAGTCCTAATATATCAATTTGAAATTGACCTATAAAAATAAACATGATTCTTATGAGTTTTCTAGAAACTAAACCTACGATAAACTCATTAATGTTAGCTGATAATACTTATTGGCAAATAGGTACTAATACGTCGTAATTTTTTTTTTAGTGCTTATTAATCAACATCGACTTCTAGACAATAGTTACAATGTCTACGAGATTTTTCAGGTATTTCATTAAACTCTTATGAGTTTTTTCTGAACTTCTTAACATACTTAGATAAGAGAGTATTGTTTGGTTTAATATTAGGATAAATATGCTTTCAAAAATGATATATATCATTTTTATTTCTAAGTTTTTTATCAGTTTATTAGTTTTTTAACAAAAAAAAATCAGGACTTTAAATGTTTTATAATTAAATAATGGTGCTTTTTAAAAAAACAATGTTTTTGTAAGCACGTCCTAGACAGTTTTCCCTATCAGAAAAACCGCACATGTAAGCGGTTCAAAAATAACATTATTTTAAGCCCATTTCATAACATATCCTTTGATGAAATATTACAGGCTCCGAAAATCGTTAAGAGGAAACAAGGGGTGCAAAATATTAATAATTTGAATAGGTTTTTGCGATCTATTTCTGTCCCACCCCTCCCGCAAACTTTCCCAATTGAGCGCGAATGAGACACCTGCATCTTGGACTGATTTCTCCTGTGCAATATTACCGAAATCGTACTTTCGTATTTCCCCGTTTCCTTTTTCAAATCTGCGATTTTAATATTTTTTTCTGTATAATTTAAGAAAGACTGGTTATGTCCAGTTCCGTCTTTATCATAAGGGCACGTGGAGCACGAGCCCAGGGCCCCCGGTCCGAAGGGGGCCTCGAAATGCCGAAACCCAGTGCTACCATGTATTTTTCAATAAATCCATTTTAAAAAACACATCGGTTTCTTAGTTCAACGCATCATTAACAAAGCACTCAGATAACTGGGGTTGCACAGCAAAACGTTTCTCAGCAGAAGTTTTCTTTAATTTGAGACAAATTGCTGCTAACTTCAGACATTGTAACTTTTTTAACCGACTTCCAAAAAGGAGGAGGTTACTATGTTCGTCTGTATGTTTTTTTTTTTTTTTGTGTATGTTCGTCAATATTTTCGCTAATTGAGAACCGATTTTGATGATTCTTTTTTTAATGGATAGGGTATACTTCGAAGTTGGTCCCATTTAAATTTGGTGAAGATCTGATGAAGATCTTCGGAGATAGACAATGGAACTCCTCAATGACGAACAGTACGCATATTGTGATGATGTGATTATGTTACGAGCAGCATCTTTAGTAGGTCCAACCAAGTTTTAATTAAGGCCACTAAAATGAAAAAAATAAAAACATTTTTTACAAAAAATTTAAACAGACTTCAAAAAAGAATAAAATAATTACCATATAAAATTAACAGTTTCAGAACAGTTTCAGTAGTTGCTGCAGCCTACTAGTTCGCCGGTGGTACCTAGTTTGGAGCGCAGCAGAGACCAATCATTATTCCAAGAGTATTTTGACGTTCAAAAATGCCTTATATATGCCTAATTGAAATAAATACTTTGACTTTGTAAGAAACATCTTCGTACCACATGTTTGCAATATTAAAGAATAAATCTGCTGCCAAATTTTAAATCTCTCAGCTCCCGTAGTTGGTAAAGACTCGCACGATTCATACGAAAATTAATTAGAAATACGTCTTGACAAAACTTAAGCACTGGGGCACCAGGTAAATGCAACAATTATGCACAAGCTAAAAGACGAGGTTATGCATACATTTTTAGCTTTAGATTAGCAATCCACATCAGCCATCCTATTTCTAAACAACCATTAGTGACAATTTGTCTTTGTGTTTTTATGTTCTATGTAAAAGTGCAGCTTTTTCTCTATCAGTCTGTTTCATATTTTTTTATCCTTTGTCAGTCACGAGATACCCGTTTTCTAATATTGTAGATGGTCACATTTCAGTACAGAAAAACATGAATGAAAAACAAAACTGAAATTTTAGAAACAATATTAGTCTTGCAACTCATTTCAAGTAATGCAAGGCAAGCTTTAAAGTAGCCCAATATTTTGATATAACAAAAACACCTGTATGGCTTCAGAATTTCTGAAAACAACATTTTCTATGTTTTTGCTTATTACACAAAATTATGTTTATTCAATTAACAGTCTTAGAAATCGGATGGCAGACATGTTTACAACTCTGTGTCCATACACAAGAGCATTATTTATATTTAAATAAAGGAAGGATAATTTTGATCTAAATACCTATTTTATTATCAAATACAATTCTCTATTTAAACTATGAATTAAAGAATTCCAGCAATTGTTTGTCTTTAGGTTTAAGAATACATTGATCCTTCAAGTTTACCACCCATCCAGGCTCCAAACCATAAAATATTTGTCTAGGATCTTTCCTTTCACACAAAATATTGTAATTTGAATCATTTTCTATATCAGGTAATTTATACCCATACTTTTGAGATAATTTTAGTCTTTCCTTTGATATTTCTTCTGGGTCAGCCAGATACCCACGTGTTTTAGCACTGGTATAATATTCAATAACATCAGGTGGTGGAATCATCCTCCTTGGGATAGCTTGACCGGACTCAAAAAACTTTTTAGGGTTCTTCAGCAACAATAAACTGTGTGGATCATAATAGGCAGTTGTTATAACTCCACCATTTTTTTCAATTGCAGCAATGACTTGTTCACTTGCCCATTGTACTTCAATATTTAACTTGGCTGCAAAAATATCAGCTCCTTCATCTGTGAGGTGAATACCAAATTGCTTTTGGTCAGGAGAAAAGTTATATTTGCCTGACCTAATAATACTAGCAATATCTATAGGTTTATAGATATCCAAGCAGTCTTTATCAATTATACTCTGCAGTTGTTGTAAGGACAGTGGTGGATATTCCCTTCTCAGGCTGAAAAAGCAAAACAAATAATTAACTCACTTTAGTGCTATAACAATGTAAGTACCTAACTTTAATCTATTATTTTGTATCAATAAATAAAATACTTATTGAATTATTTAAAAGCTTCCAAGTAACTTTACTGTGCAACATGCATAATACAAATGTACATAAATGTTCATTATAAGATAGAAAAAATATTAAATCCGACGACTTACTGGTGGCCTCTGTAATATTGTTCTTGGGGGACTCTCAAATAAAAAGGATTATTTCCAGTTTCATAACCTAGTCTCATATAATTCTGTCGTTGGCCTGAACCTTTATTGCCAGCACCGTGTTTATCTCCTCCATGTTGTGCGCGGCCCCGTTTTTGCTACAATATGAAATTTAAATTTCAATAACATGAAGAATAAATTTAGCTTTGATAAAGACTTATTATAATACTTACAGTCCTCTTGGAATTAGGATTATCACGAATATTGGCAAGTGAAATTCTTGGTAAAGACCTCAACATGGATAGTGATTTCTCTATAATTTGACGGGACCCCATCTTTTGATCTTATTTTAATTTAAATTAAATAAATATCATTTCAGTTTTAGTAAGCAAATTCAAGATTAACTTATTATCCAATAACCTCTTAACTTCTCATGTCACATCAATACTCCCAATATTACTATCACAGAACATATATAGTATATACCCTAACGGATTACTATACCCCAAAGAGCAGTGCTGCCAATAAAAATTTCTCGATTCCCCGCGTCAGTGTTGTCGATTCCCCGAAATTCCCCGCTCTTCTTCTTTCCATCTCTGGGCGATAGTCGGACGACTTTTTTTTTTTTAGACGCTACCCTCTTATTTTGCTGGTACAGGTGCGAACTCGATAAAAGTACCACTTCTTTTTCCTCCAGCCATAATAGGACGAGCTTTTTTTTTGGAGCTCTCCCTAAATGTTTCGCCCTTTCTTTACCGTTTTGTCGTTTTATCCAGCTCTTTCCTAGTCGGATGACCTTTTTTTTTTAGCGCTCTCTTGTGTCTTGGCAGCATTTGCGGACGCAAAACCTGAAATATGCCAATTCCCCGATTTTGTTCATTCCCCGCTCATTCCCCGCACGGACCCCCAATTCCCCGCAAATCGGGGATTTTCCCCGCAATTGGCAGCACTGCTAAAGAGTATAGTAATATACGGGCTATACTTTAGGATCTACTTATTTTTGATCACAGAGTCACAGACTAACTAGAGATATTTTCGATTTGACATAACATCTCTCTGTTGTCTCACTTATATGTTGATCTATTTAGAACCAGCCCTAGCACATTAAGACGAACTATAAATAAAGAATACTTTGTTATAGATCACAATAAGTAGCACTGTGGTCTGTACATGTGTTTATACTTTCTTTTCTTATTTACTGTTTTTAGCACCAGTAATAAACTGTTACAATTGTAAAATTAATGATTAATCATTCATTTTCAAGATCTTTTTATGTTTTTATTTTATGCTTTGTTAGAAGAACTTATTTTGTTTTGTTCAAAGAGGAATTTATTAAGTTATATTCAAGGGATTTTATTTTATGTTTATCTCTGTATGTTTCTTTTCTGTTTTAATTTTAGGTACATAGTTTATAATTTGTGGAAGCTTTTATATGGCAATTGTAAGTGCTATTGTACATGACTTAAAGAGATACTACACTGTAAGCTTTCTGAAGAATAAATAAATCTCACCGGTGTTGCCAGGTGTAGCATAGTGTTGCCGAACAATCGATAGTTTCACTATCGATAGTTTAAATTGAAAATCAGCTATTCCATCGATAGGACTATCGATAGTATCGACACTATCAATAGCATGGCTCACGTCAATACTATTGACATGCATAAATAGTATCGATATTATCGAAGCTCCTAAAGATAATACAATGAATCGTATCGATAGTATTGTTTTTTGGAAGCTTCAATAGTATCGACAGTTATGCAGAATCGATAGTGGCTTGTATTTCGATGGTATCGCTTACGCAGCGCAGGTATAGTAACCAATGATGAATAATGGTTTTCTCCATGTTATATTTGCCTGTCTTTGGTGGATATGGATAGAGGTAAGATCACAAATACCTATTGTACATACATAGCTCATCATGCCTGTTTCCCGTAGGGGTAGGCAGAGATCACGGATTTCCACCTGCTACAATCCTGGCAAGTCTTTCGTGCTTCATTCATTTTCATCACATTCATTATTTAGGGTACTCTTAACGTGGCTCTTGTCCAAAAAAAATCCGGTCTGATCAGAGAATATAGTATAGATAGTATTGGACTCTGATACTATTGCCACCTTCTTAGCTATCGATACAGTCGATAGTATAATAGATAGTCATACTATCGTGGAACTATCGTAGGGCTATTGATATTCGCCTATCGATCGGCAACACTAGTGTAGCTAGACTTAGTCTAGGTACACTAGTCTAGTAGACTAGTCCAAGTCGGAAAAAATTTGGCGCCAAATAGCTTAAAATTGCCCAATTTTTTTTCTTTACGATCAAAGTATTGTCAAACAACGAATTACCTATAATAGATGTCATTTAATATTAATTTGTATTTGCGAGGTTAAGTAACGCTTGCAGTGGCCAGTCCGTGGATAGGTGAACATTCGTTACACAACAGAGACAGGAGACCCCTCTGTACCATGGAGAGCACATTAAACTACCAGTCCCGTGTCATACGGACACCTGTGACTAGGGTTGCCACCTTTTTTTTTTGCAGTTAAAGTACATTGGTTATTATAGGTAAGAAAAACAAAGTACATAGTATCAAAATAAAGTACAATTTATTTTTCTGTATTATTATGTTTTAAAACATATTTTTGTTGCTTTTTGCAGTTTGCAATCATCTTTACAGTCTATATCTAAATATCGTTTCGTTCATTTCGTTTAACGAAAAAATAATTACGACTAAACTTTTCAAAATCCCAAAGAAATCAAACATGCGAAATAAAGTATACAATACAATACTCTTTAGTGTACACAAAACAAACAAGAAACATTACTATAAAAATAGAGATGTACAATGGGCGGTCTTATCGCACTAGGCGATTTCTTCCAGACAACCTTTGGATGGACATGAAGTGCAAGAAAAAAAGAGAGAGGTAGTTCTCAGTGTAACAATTAATGAGGAGACATTAAATTATGTACTTTAAATAAACCTGAAAACACAAATAAATAAATATTATATACAATAAATATGAAATAAATATATATATAAATATATAGTGTAATGTGTATGTAATACATAATATAAACAGACAATAAATAACTATACATAAAGATGCAAACTTAACTATATTGATAGGTAGTGATCCTTGACGAGTCTTTTGAAAGTGACCAAGGATTGCGCACGTCTAACTGTAACTGGCAAAGCATTCCAAAGCCGAACAGCCTGGACTGTGAATGATTTACCAAAGAAGTTGGTAGAATGCATTGGCATTTTTAACGTTAGATTCTCTGATGACCTTAATGATCTCGAGTGTGTGTCATGGAGGAACTCGAAACGATCTTTAAGGTAGGAGGGAGTAGAAGGATTGTACAAGATATTGTATAGAAGGTGAAGAATATGTGAATTCCGGCGATAGCGTATTGGAAGCCACTTGAGATTAGTACGAAACTCAGACACATGATCATACTTGCGTAGACCAAATATAAATCGTATACAGAAATTTTTAAGACGCTCAAGCTTATCAAGTTGGCTCTCGGAGAGATCAAGACAGCTGGTGTCAGCATAGTCAACGATAGGAAGAAGAAGGGATTGTGCAAGCGCAGTTTTGGTGCCAACTGGCAGGAAGTTGCGTAGTCTCCTCAGAGACCCTGCAGACGCGAACATCTTTCGACTGACTTCCTTTATTTGTGGTTCCCAGGATAGGGTCTTATCAATAAATATCCCCAGGTTCTTAACTATGTCACTAACGGGGACCGTAGTGCCATCGAAAATAACCGGTGGAAGTTTAATCCAGTTGACTCTTGAAATCATCCTGGGACTGCCGACCACAATGACTTGGGTCTTTGAAGGATTAATCTTCAGTCCATACGCATTGCTCCATTCACGTATTAGGCTGATCATGATTGATAGTGTTAACCGCTTCCGACAACTTATCTGGTACAGCTATGGAATAGATTTGGAGATCATCTGCATAAAGATGGTAGGATGAAAGAAGTTGGTTAGAGATAGTATTGATAAATAGCGCGAAAAGTAAAGGAGATAAAACGCCGCCCTGTGGCACGCCAGCAGATGTATAGTACCAGGAAGAAAAACTTTCTTCTATGCGAATACGCTGTCGGCGGCCAAACAGGTAACTACGAAACCAATCAATCGCTGTTGGAGATATGTTAAGGGAGCGCAATATTCCAAGCAGGATGTCAAAATCTACGGTGTTAAAGGCGTTGCTGAAATCAAGGAGCGAGAGGATCGTCAGATTTCCATCCTGCATGGCTGACCTGATATCATCCGTAATATTGATCAAGGCTGTAGCGGTGCTGTGACAGGACGGAAGCCGGATTGTAAGGGATTGAGGAGATTGTTCTTACAGAGAAAAGAGCTAAGTTGCTGATACGTCAATCGTTCGAGTACCTTAGACAGGAATGGCAAAATGGAAATGGGACGATATTCAGAAAAAGATGAAGGATTAGACTTTTTCGGCAGGGGGATAATCTGGGCTTCTTTCCAAGTAGTTGGAAAACAACCGCTGGAAACAGAGGAATTGAGGATGTGACAGATGACTGGTAGAACATTATCTAGGATAGGAAGGATTATATTACGGCTGATACAGTGGCTACCAACAGCGTTGGAAGTGATAGCCAAAATACTCTTCTTAACATCACAAGCAGTGAACTGATTAAAGACAAATGCTGAATGGTTAGGGGTTGGAAGACATGAAAGATATTGTAAAGTATTTGCTTTTGCAGTCCTAACACAGCTGGACGAAGAAGAAAAGTGTCGGTTGAGTAAATCAATGTTTAAATCTTTGGAGATAGAATCTTGACGAGATTTCCCAACCCCTAATGTTCTTAGAAATTTCCAAATTTTAGCCAGATCTCCGTTTTCGACAGAGCTATGGATATGTTGGCGTTGTGCATTCCTACACACCTTATTGCAGTGATTCCGTATAGAAACATATTTTTCCAAATTAAAAGCAGAAGGGCGACATTTGTACCTGCTTTTTGCCGCTGCTTTTTTGACATAATGTCTTTTATGTCATTAGTTAACCAGGGTGCCGGAAGATGTTTTACTTTTATTTTGCGAATCGGAGCATGCATGTCATATAATTGGACAAGGCTCAAAGTAAAAATGTTGACTTGGTCGTCTATTGACTCCGAAGCCAACAATGGACCCCAATCAATGCTGTCAGCATCCCCACGAAGACTATCAAGGTTGATGCCACCAAAACTACGTTGCAGAAGAACTTTTGGCTTTGCCTTAGGAGGACGAATTTTGTATGAGAGAAAAATTAGATCGTGATAAGAAAACTCATCGGCTGAGCACTGACCATGCTTAGCGACGTGATCAGGAGATGAGACAAATATAAGATCAAGTAATAAAGGGACAGAGTTGGGAAAATTATGTGTGGCGTTAAGAGGGAGAATGGATAAGTTCTTAGATTCTACAGCAGAATAAAGAGAAGAGGCACGAGAATAATTTTTGAGAAGGCAAGTGTTAATATCACCCATAATGATAGTATGACTGCAAGATGGTGTAAGATTTTCTAGAATATTTTCGAGAGAAGAGAAGAAATGAGGGACAATAATAGGCGCCCAGTAACACTTTTGTGTGCCGGAGTTCAATTTCCAAGAAAAGATGCTCGCCCGCATTAGCTGGCAGTGGCTGTGTTGACATACTAACAATAGAAAAAGGAATATGAGCTCATAGATATATGGCAACACCACCACCACCTCCACCAACCGTGCGATAATTCCTTACAAGAATGAATCCAGGCAACGAATAGGAAGTGGAGGGGAGACATGGCTTAAGCCATGACTCAGAAACAAGAATAGCATGGATATTCTTGCAGTCAAAGTTAACCAGCACATCGGGGAAATGAGCCGGAATACTCTGGGCATTTATATGAACAACATTGAAATTCATAGGTACATCAGAGAACTGGGAATGAAGTGTGTCGGCCAGAGAAGGAACACTAACCAAGCTGTCATCATCACTATCAGCTGAAAAAAAGTTGTACTATCACTAGGTATCTGACATCTTTAAATTATTATGTCTATATTATAAAATACACCTATATATAATAAAAAACAATATATAAATAAAGCAAAAATGTATACCTAAAAATTAATTATATCCTAAAAGTATAAAATACACTCAAGGTCAACCTGCCAGTTGAGTGATTACAAGAAAAATTCTATTAACATAAATGTAAAGTATTTTCGTGTACTTTATTGTTCTCATAAAGTATAGAGTACAATTACCTGAAATAACGTACAATACTTTATTATAAAGTACGGGTGGCAACCCTACCTGTGACAGCCGTTACGGGTAGTCAGAAACCTTAGGGTATTGGTTTTGCCCAGCAAGTTGGTTGTGGAGGTCTGATGGCAGTCGCTCTGCGTAAAATACTAGTATTCAGCCACATCTGGTTAGACTGGAAGCTGACCCTAACATAGTTGGGAAAAGGTTAGGCAGAACAGCTATGGATACTTGTGTGCGATAAAATGTATGAATGAAAAAAGTTTACTTACATTAAATTTATTCATAACAGGGTTAAATTTATTATTAAATTTATTCATTACAAGGGTATTTTGTATTACATAGGTTGGATATTATTATTTACTTTTACACAAGTAGCTTGTTTACCTCTTCTGGTTGTCTGCGAACTATAGTATGTGGATCAGCATAGCCATTCATTGGGTCATGGATTGCTTGATACAATTGTGCATAAATAGCAAATATTACTTCAAATGCACGTTTTTTCACTAATGACTTGTGAGTATGACTCAAAAGCAAATTGAGTTGTGGCAACATGTATACATCTGGAGACACTAAGAACATGTCAAACTTGTTCAAAAAAGACTTCAATGTTGATGTGTCCATACCGGGTATGGCTGATAAAGGACCACTTATTTTTTCTTGTAGAATAGTGTAAATAGGTCCCAGATTTAAATTAGCTACTAGATAGCTAGCTTGTTCTGAAGTTAAAGTATCAATTTGGGCTTCAGATTGAGCTTGTAACCTTTCATTATATTCATCCATTACAGTATATAGTGATAAAGTGCACTGTATATGATAAATACAATTTAACATATATACTGACATATCACTAGAACTTAAATGGCATGCAGTTTCATTTATTGCATGTAATAAAGGATCTAATATATGTGTAATTATCATTTTCCTATCAGTAGTATTTATGTTGTGCGAGACATTCATTATAGCCAATAGATCACGCAGGAAACTGACCAAATCTGTCACCACAATTGAAGGGTTTAAATCCACTGGTGGAGCCTTAACCCCATGGCTTAGTTCCTTCTGTATTTTACTATCCAGTGTTATTAGGAAAACTTCTTCACTTTTTTTCAGTAGATCCTCAAATGTATTTATAAGATGACCATTTGATATAACAGCCTGTATGACATCCTTATAGTATATTATTAGATTAGTTATGGACCACAAAACAAGGGGATCTTTATCAGGTTTCAGTATGAGTTCAGCTCTAACTTTTAATAAAGGACAAATAGCTTCCATAATATTGGTTAAGGCATCAATAATAAGTTGGTTTTTATCAGGCATATTGCAAAATTTGAATAGAGTGGCAAGATTTTCTTTTTCAATTGGTATAACTTGATAGACCCATGTTAAAATATCTCCTATATACCGTTTAGCATCATTGGCATAAAATTCAATAGGTTTAGAGCCCTCTGTACCCTTTGTTAATGCATCAATAAACAGTTGCACAATAGTTGCTTTGCGAGCTGAACTATACTCATCAATGATGTTCGAAAAGAGAACTTGTCTGTTCTGAAATTTTGCCAAAGCAGTGGGTACCAGAGCATTATTTGGCGAATCAGTACTTAGGCAGGCTCCAATAGTCCAATGATATAATTTTTCAATAGCAACTTCTTGTTGGAGGCCTACTGTCTCCATAATATCAAATGCAGAAGTCTGATGCCAACACTTTATAAGTGTTTTACAGTTATCATATAACTTTTCAATATGCGACAATGTCCCAAAGAAATCATGTGTTAGTGGTGTTTTAACTGAAACATTACATAGGTACTCATTTTGATCTGGGGTCAATTGAAAACCTTCTACAAATGCACCCACCCATGTCTGCTTTTTTTCCGTTTTCTTCCTTTCATCTTTAAGTTTTGTGGTCTGAGTTATTAAATGGTGGGTCTTATTTTTGGAATCTGATAATCTGCTTGACATATCTTTGACTGCAACATCTAAAGATGATAGAGATTCTAACAGCACTTGAAATTTATCTTTTACCTTATTATATTCTACTAAGACCGCTTTATTTACTAGCATATCCCTTTTCTCAATTTCATTTACGATCACTCTTCTTGAGTAAGCAGAATTCGATGAACAAAATCCAGATACAGAGTGTAATGCATCCGTATTGTCTGAAACAATATGACTATCGAAGATCTTATTTATTCTTTGCCTTATGGGATTATTGTAAGCCGAATCCATCGTACTTATGTGATAAGTATAGTAGGTAATTATGATTTCCGAAACTCCACAAACCGATTAACTAGCCGACACGTAAACACAACACAACTTCTTAGTTTCAGTATTTTCCGAGTTTTTCAGTACACAACACAGGTCACAGTAACCACAGACTAATTAGAGATATGACAGTAACCACAGATTAATTATATATATGACAGTAACCATAACCATAGAACCACAGATTGATATATAAATTTAGTTTTTAAGTAATAAATATTGTATTTTCTCTGTAAGTGATTTTGTAAATCTTTTGAGAAAATAAATGTCTTATATGTAGTTACCGTAAACCATATATATGACAGTAACCACAGATTAATTATACACAGTACACCACACAGTAACTTTTCTATAAAAATGAATCCCTATTTCACTTGGTCACGCCCTCACGCCATAACTTGAGAACGACTTTACCGATTGAGGTCGTATTTACACAATATATTTGTTTTGTCAAGACAATGGTTCGTAGCTATGCTGGGATCCAATAGGTGGCGCTGTAGTCAAATTATTTACGCGGGCACAGCCGCGGAAGAACAGCTATAAGTACAAATAGGTCCATGTATAAGTATAAGAACAGCTATATATATCCCTATATAGTTTGTGAAAGCACATCAGTCAGGATTACCATAGACTATACACTTATAGGATTATGTACAGCAGCTAATTTACAATAGTTACTCTTTGATTACAGCACAGCATAGACATGTTTTAGTCAATAGTAATGAGTTAATGACCAATAACAGCAGTACAGTGAGTATAGTATACTCCGCCTAGTTTACATTGGCACACGGCGAAGTAGGGAACTAAATTAAAATGTACATTGAATTTGGCGTATCATCGCGTTTTGTTTTGCCTTCGCAAGCAACTCAAATAGAAAGAAATGCCAAGTTATACTGGGTTAACACCAATGACCAAAGAATATCTTTGTACATTGTTTATATAGATAAAAATGGTAAATGGTGGTTTGGTTTGGAAATCTATCTCTAAATGGGTATTTAGAAAGACACAGAATTCCAAAGTAAATATTCAAGGCCAAATGTTTCGATAAGTGTTCGTCCTTATGTCACCATCTTTACTTAGATAAATATTACTTATAGTCGAACAATGTTAAGGCAGCTATACACGCTTGCCAAACAACAAACGATACATAGTATCTCTACCTTAGTCTATGAAACAACGACAAGCGCTCACAAGCGGTATTTGGCTTGGGTTGCATAAGCTTGCAAGTGTTTGCAGGTGTTTGTTGCCGATCCGGTTTAGAGTTGGTTTCTAAGCACAAATCAAAATAAGTAAATGGCAAGCGCTTGCGATGCTTCCACACGTTTGTGCATGATTGAGCGTTTGCAGACGCTATAGTATATCCCTATATAGTTTGTGCAGACACTTGAGGCTTGCGGCAACAAGTGGCAAGCGTGTAATATAAAGCCGCCTTTACATTAAATTCGAAAGGCAACAAGACAAGTCACTGCAACCTAATGCCGTTTTCACACAAGAGCTGAGAAGCGGATATTTATAGGATATGTATATGTAAAGGATCGTTTACACATTTGAAAATCCCAACCGCTGATGTAAATGATTTTATTAGGGCCAGTAAATACTGATAACTATCGAAATCACGTTGATATTAGGATTAAATAATTTCGTTTTACTTATCACTATACGTACATAATTTATTTTTTAGTTATATTAGAAGAATCTATATTACGATAAAAAAAACCAATGTGTTTTTAGCTTTTAGTTTAGAAATCAAAAAGGAATTGTCTTTGGATACATCATATGATCAATGATCACCCACTTCAATTGATTTCCTTGTTCTGTCTCTTTGGGCACTGGTTTAAATCGCTTGGATATCCAATAACAGTGTAAAGTTAAACTGTTTCAGTGAAATAATCTCGCAGGCAAAATGAAGGGGTGCATTTTCAACATCGATTCTGGATATTTGGAAGGATTGTGCCGTGGTTTCAAGTGTGGTATCCTCAAGCAGGCAGACTACTTGAATTTGGTGCAGTGCGAGACACTAGAAGGTAAGGAGAGAAAATTACATCAGAAACCGTTTTTGAGTCCTCTATTGTAATAGTAATTCACAGACGTAACGCCCATTTTTACAAATAATCATTAACACTTATTAATGTTTACAGATTTAAAACTTCATCTGCAAGGTACTGACTACGGTAGTTTCCTAGCTAATGAGCCCAGCCCTCTTTCTGTGTCCACTATTGATGATAAGCTTCGTGAGAAACTTGTTATTGAATTCCAACATATTAGGAATCACTCAGTAGAGCCCCTGTCTACCTTCTTGGATTTCATTACATACAGTTACATGATCGACAACATCATATTGTTGATCACTGGTACTTTGCACCAGAGACCTATTTCGGAGCTGATTCCAAAATGCCATCCCTTGGGCTCATTTGAGCAGATGGAAGCTATCCATGTTGCTGCTACCCCTGCAGAACTGTACAATGCAGTGCTTGTTGACACCCCTCTGGCCCCATTCTTCGTGGACTGCATCAGTGAGCAAGACTTGGATGAGATGAACATTGAGATCATTCGTAACACTCTGTATAAGGCTTACCTGGAAGCCTTCTATGATTTCTGCAAACAGATTGGTGGAACTACTGCTGATGTTATGTGTGAAATCTTGGAAGTAAGTTATGTATACCTTCATTTTGTTATATGATTTATCATCATCATTATCACACCAGTTGAAGGATGTCCACTGCTGAACATAGGCCTCCATCATGGATTTCCACAATGGCCGGTTACAGGATTGATTTGTTGGAAATAAATATTTTAGATATTAAAAATATATATTTTGTAAATCATTAAACCAATTGTATTTATGTATACAGTTTGAGGCTGATCGCCGTGCTATCATCATTACGATCAACTCCTTTGGAACTGAGTTGTCCAAGGATGACCGTGCCAAGTTGTACCCCCGTGTTGGTAAAATGAACCCTGATGGTTTGGCTGCTCTGGCTAGAGCAGATGATTACGAGCAGGTCAAGGCTGTGGCCGAGTACTACGCAGAGTACCAAGTATTGTTTGAAGGCGCTGGCAGCAATGTTGGTGACAAAACCTTGGAAGACAAGTTCTTTGAACATGAGGTAAGTCTATGTACATATTAACATCAGGGATTCTTTTTAGTTCTTTACATATTGATTTCATTTGGTATACTGGTAAACCGAGATTACTTTGAATCCTGGGGTAATTTTGATAAAAAAAATGTTTCATAATAAAACTCAAATTGTATGAATTCTGAAAGCATTCTTCCAATATTTTTTTTACGATTGGCAGCATTGAACCTCACTGTAAGCATGTGATTAGTCACAGAGTGTGGATCCTTACCGGTTGATAAAAAAATATTAAAAATATGTCAGTAATAGGTTTGTATAATTATTTATTCCTTATTGGGAATCCTTTCGAATTCCTTAGAAAAAAAGGGAGGTATCAAAGTAATCATAGTTGAACATTTGTTACCAACATTTTATTATTTTTCTCAAAAGTAATAAGAAAAATTATAATTTTATTCAAGAAATAGACAAAACAAACAAAATAGATATTTGCATATTTTTTTGTCTCATATCTCAAGAGAGAAATACAATTCAATTCTGAAATTGATCAAAGTAACCCCGGTTTACAGTGCAAGTATAAACATATTATTATATTACAGAAGTTTTTTTTCTAATGCATAATCTATACTAATATTATAAAGAGGAAAGATTTGTATTTTTGTATGTAACGAATAAACTTAAAAACTACTGAACCGATTTCAAAAAATCTTTTGCCGTTAGAAAGCTACATTATCACTGAGTAACATAGGCTACGGGCGGAGCCGTGAGGACATAGCTAGTATTTTATATATTAATTTCGATACCATCAAGCCCAATGACATCACCTTCTCGTTGAACATGAGTAATTACATAGAGCAAACACATTGACGGTCATAGTAAGTTGCTATTCAAGTTGTTCAGGAGCATTACTTCTGACCTTCTTTACATGATCTCACATTACATATTCAAATTCTTTATTCTGGTAACTATTTTATTATTTATCTAAATTAAATAAATCTTGCTACATTAAAGATTCAAAGCATGATTAACTTTAATTTAGTGCTACTTTCCTAATTTAGAGAGTAGTTATTGACAAATAGAAACTCTTTTCTTTATAAATTATATCACTAGTAGTGTAGTGAAATTGTTACTACACTAACCATTAGAATGGCAGAATGCTTGTTTTAAATGATTTGTTAATATTAGTTATTATTTATTTCAGGTGAGCCTCAATGTGTATGCATTCCTGCAACAATTCCACTTTGGCGTATTCTATTCATACTTGAAACTGAAGGAGCAGGAATGTCGAAACATTGTATGGATAAGTGAATGTGTGGCTCAAAAGCACCGTGCTAAAATTGACAACTACATTCCGATTTTCTAAACAGTATAACATTCTGAACTTTAAGAATTCCTTTTAAAATTACTTTTTGCTCTGTACATACCTATTTGTAATATTGATCAGGACAGATAAAATATATGTAATTAAATACTGTTAAAATGTAGATAAAATAAGAAATAGTGTAAACTTAATAAGAAATTTCCGTATTTTATACATTAAGATTATTCATTGGATATCCAGACTGACATTTTGTTGTACCTATAACTTTAAATGTTGGTAAATCATTGCAACAGTGCATGATAAATATGTTTTCAAACACAAATGTATCCTAAACTATGTATGTATATTAGGTTATTTCAGTTATATTCAATGAATAATCTTTTAACAAGTATTTTAAAGTTATCAATATCATCCACCTATGTGAGGTTATCTACCTTATTGTTAACCGCGAGTATTTGATCCCCATCTAAACATTATACTGCATTCTCCAAAGCACTTAATATTTATGAATATTCGTTTTGCCATAAAATTTCAAGAAATGTGCTGATGATCTATAATAAATGGTAAACAAATATGAATATTATTTTATCTTAACTATTAGAGAAAAAATTAACAATATTTGTAAAGTACTGTTGTTGTGGCTATGTAAACGGCTCTTCCGCCTTTATATTTAATTAACATTTTGTACGTAGCACAGTACTCTGTTATTTATTTTCAAATCAAGTTATTTATTAGTTTGAAAAATGTATGGCTATTTAAAATCGTTGGACACCTATTTAATGTTATATAATTAAAGTATTCATAATAAACCAAGTATACTTATTATTCAAATAATATAATTATGTATGTATTACAAAAAGTACATCATAATAAGAGTTCAAAAAGCTTTTGCAGAACATGAACCTAGTAAAATAGTGAGGAATTTTATTAAAACATATTGGTTATAGCTGATTATTTTTTGGTTTAAGTGCTTATTTTAAAGTTAATGTTCGTATTATGCTTCATCAGATATGACGTTATTGGCCTTCTGGTATTCAACGCCAAATCTCGTATCACCCAATTTATTTTATCAATGCTTATCTCTCAATTCAAATTTCTTAGGTAGTACTGAGGGGTCATGACATGACATGATGGCGACAGAATCAGGACCTGGTGAATAGAACTCCGTCAAACTGTAGGATGAAACGAGTACCAAGCGATTGAAATATTTATTTTAATATATTGACAACTGTTGGAATATATTTTTAACCCCCGACGCAAAAAGAGGGGTGTTATAAGTTTGACCGCTATGTGTGTCTGTCTGTCTGTGTGTGTGTCTGTCTGTGAGTGTGTCTGTCTGTGGCACCGTAGCTCTTAAACGGGTGAACCGATTAGACTGCGGTTTTTTTTTATTTGAAAGCTGGTTTTGTAGCGAGTGATCTTAGACATGTTTTATTAAAATCGGTTCAGCCATTTCAAGGTTATCAGCTGTTTTGTTAGCTGCGGTAGGGTTCTTAGACGCATAATGTGTATTACTTTACTTTCAAAAATACGTGTGAAATAAAATTTGAAACACTCATGTATGCTATATAACTATGCAAGATTATGAAATTCTTGGTCTGATGCTGCAGCCAGGATAACCAGTGCACTAGTACACTCTTGAAAAAATAATAGCAGGTATTTCGTGTTTGGATTCGTTTTGATCAGTATTTGATTCTACATGCAATTCAATGGTGGCGACATGATGAGCTGATGCTGCAGCCAGGATATCCAGCACACTCTTGAAAAAATAATAGCAGATATATGTCGTGTTTGGATTCGTTTTGATCAGTATTTGATTCTACATACAATGCAATGGTGGCAAAAGTCTAAAATAATAGTATCGTTGAGCTATCAAATTCGATTGAGTAACACCTATATAATTTAATTACAGAAATTGATGAATGGCACGATAAGGTTTGCTCGTTGAAATGGCGATATAATGTCACGTAGTTTTTTTTTGCGTCAGGGGTTTTAAAATTTTAAAATTTAATCTACTAATACTGTGCCCGCGACTTCTTCCGCATGAATTTCGGTCTTGCGCATACTTACCCAACACCCTTTTTCACCTGAAATGAGAATACAACACGTATGTATTTCTTTATTTGTGTTAAATAACTGTCTTCAAAATTAGGTACCAGATTTATCATACAAACTAAATTATTTTTTTACCCCCCCTTAAGGAATGAATGAATTTAAAAAAACGCTCAGACGTCCATTTATTTCTAACCAGAAACCGTATTATACAGGGTGTAAACGAAATCATGTAATTCCTTCAAACCTTGTGATGTACTGCTGACATAGATTAACCCTGTTCGGGATACACTCGGATACAATAAATAAAAAAATACAAGAAGTGAACATTGTGTTCAGTTAACTGACCGCGCGGCAAGCGATAGCCGCGCAATTCGCTCGTGGCGCTAAATTGCCTCACGTTAAGAACACATGTTTACTGTACGTATTTTTTTTGTTATTGAATTTGAATTCAATAATAAAAAGAATTTGGACGTTTGGACGTATCCCATGCAGAGTTAATCTATGTCAGCAGTACATCACGACGTTTGAAGGAATTACATGATTTCGTTTATACCCTGTATATAGTCGTGCTATTAAATTCGAAAAAAATATGATCTTCTGTTTTATCCCTCAGGGGTATAATTTCCAAGCCTAAATGTTTAATTCCAGGATTCTTACTTCAAAAGTACCACATTTCTCATATAAACTTTCAACACTTATTCCACCTCCATAAGGATGATTTCCACTAAACGGCTTGCATCGCATCTGATCCGCAAGGATACGAACGGATGCGACAGCCGAACGCGTCCGGCAGGATGTCGACGCATACGATCGGCTCCGTACCGTTGCTTGCGAACGTATCCGTTATTGCGCCTAGTCAAATAGTTTCATTCCTACCGTGTTGATGTGTTCTAATTTTTGATAATGGTTGATGTTGACGTAGTATTGTTAGCTATTGCATTAGAAGAAGAAAATAATCATAAAACATAGAAGAGGAAAAGAAAAAGGTGCCACGGCTTTGAGCGCACGCGACGACAATCGAAAGGATCCGATCGGATGCGACCACAGGCGAACGGAGCCGATCTCGCGTCGCAGCATACTTTCGGCTACGATCGCGTGTCGCGGAAGACTCCCGCGGTCAAGATGCTGTACGCAGCTTGGTAATATAGACTTTAAATACTGTGTACACGATTTAATATCGTTTGGATTGTAAAATCCGTTCTGATCCGATGCGATGCGAGCCGTTTGGTGGAAATCATCCTTTAGTGGCAGAATTTTCAAAAACGACCAAATACGTGTTTTCATCGGTTTACTACCGTGTTTTCAAAAAATCCTTTCTTATTGGATGCCTAAATCTTAAACGAAATCTATTGTCCAAATTTCATGTTTCCAGCTACAGTTGTTTAGACTGCGTTGATGAATCGTTGGTCTGTTTGTCAGTCAGCCAGTCAGGACATCTATCTTTATAATTATAGACCGATAGATGTGTGGCCGCCACAAAAAAAGAAAATAAATAATTGCTTCCTACTTAATTATCCGAAGCACTTTTAAAAAAAAATTGACAGTCTCGTGGCTAATTAACAAACCTTGATCTACCGTTCTCACCCGCTGCTGCGGAGCCGGTCGTCTTTTTAGACTCCGTAGTCACATCGATAATTCAGGCCTTATCAAGCTGTCCCTCCCAATCCTCCTTCCAGCAACGCTCTAACCCGAGGTCCGAGTCCCATTAGGGGTCGCCCTTAGTGCTGCTAGCTTAGGTTAAGCAAGTATTTCACTCGTCCCCATTGGTTGGAGACCCAAAAAGGTCTCACCAATAACTGCCCAGTCACGTAGAAACGGTCCGCAAGACAATCTACAAGCAATCGAATAGTTAAAAAAAAGCTAATTAACAACCGTATTAAGCTGCGCTTACCGTAGTCAGCCCGTTGATGGGTGACCATTCGTTAAACATCGAGACCCCTCCGTGGCTCTGAGAGTACGTTAAACCGTCGGTCCCGGGGGGGTCATACGAATACCTATGAAAGTTGTTACGGGTAGGTAGTCAGAAGCCCGAAAGTGTCGACAACCGGTCTAACCTTAGGATATCAGCATTGCCCAAAAAAATGCGTCATATCCGTGCAAAACGGTCAAAGCTCAGCATACTACTGCTGTGGCTGTGACCTGTGACGAAAACACAAAGCAGCGCCACGGGCGGCATCATAGACTACTATTGTACTGTAGAGAGGCGGCATTGGCAATAAACTATTCCCAAGAAAGGTTCTTATTCTTACGTATTCTATACCTAGGTACTTTGTATACCTACTTAACTAAAAAAGTATGAAAAAAATATAAAAGTAGATAAATGTAAAACCTAACTTAATAGGCACTATAAAGTATTATGTAAATGAAAAAATATTAGGTATTATTTTACTTGCTCGTTTCAGTCTTTTATTAGTAAGTATACACTTTTTTATCTTGGCTTATTGCGGTTGACCCTAATCTCACCAGATGGTAAGCGCAGACAGGGTCTAAGATGGAGAACACGAATGCAAGCACAGCTGGCTTAGATACACACGATGACACACAGTAAACAGCTTGGCGCCTTGACGACTTTAATGTGAACCCTCGTAGCTAGCCAGGCGGACCGTATAGATCCCAGTAGGTATATATCCTACCACCAAGTAATTTATTTATTTTAGGTGGGTAAGTACTCATTTCAGTTTTTTTAACTCTCGTTTCTACTTTTTTAGAATCCGTACCAAAGGGTGCTAATGGGACCCAATTACTAAGCCGACGCAGTCTGTTCGTCCGTCTGCCTATCACAGGGTTGTATATTTTTAACGGTAATAGGTAGCCATTTGGTATTTTCACAGAATACGTGTTAGACCTCTATCATGGCATAATTACAAAAAATAATAAAAAGTGTAAACTCAAACGGAATCATACAAGAAACCTCGAAAAATATGAATTTTTTCAACGTTTTTAGTTTCTGCTCTATCTTAAGAACGGTAATGCATACTCCATAGTTAAAAAACAAATAATATAAACAGTTATTTCCAGGGTTCGCTGATATACTATATCAGTGGATATGTATTATAATAATATCATTATCAATTGATATTTATCATCCAAACTACAACATTTGTGCAGGTTTCACGAATACGTTCGCGACAAAAACTATTTTTCTAAATGTAGGTAATGTAATGAAACTTCCAGGGACCTACCGTATTACGTGAAATACCGATAGCTTTTATTTAAATTCAAACCTTATCTTTACGATGTAAGTTTCATAATAATTACTGTGTTATTGGATTTTTCCGTGTGGAATTCCTCAGTAGCAGCCCGGAGTTCGGATTTATGCCCAGTTCATGCAATAGGCTCGCCCCCTATTACATGGGACTTAAACATAACGGCGAAATGAGGGAATTACTAAACACCTCTGCCCAACCCTACGGGGAATACTTACAGGCGTTATGTTATTTGGTATCTTCTTCTTTACATAGTATAAAACAAAGTCGCTCCCGCTGTCTGTACGCTTAGATCTTTTAAACTACGCAACGGATTTTAATGCAGTTTTCAACAATAGATAAGAGTAATTGAAGAGGAAGGTTTATATACCCCACTGTATCTACATTGCACCCGTGCGAAGCCGGGGAGGGTCGCTAGTTGTAGATAAATAAGTTAGGTACTTACTCCTCTTTTTAATCGACTTCCAAAAAAGGAGGAGGATCTCAATTCGTTTTTTTTTATGTTTGTTACTTCATAACTCCGTCTTCATAACTTCATAGAAAACGAATTGCGATTTTTTTAAGGAAAACGAATAGTTTCGATTTCCGCGCTGTGTACCTACGATTTTTTTGAAAATCTATATTATTATGTAATTTTTCATTACCCTATAATCGACGCCAGTACAAATTTCCCTAGCTTTAACAGTCCCATTCTCATGAATCATGCTGCTTATACTATTGCAATTTAAGTAAAAGCTTGGAAAAAAAAAAACAGTATTAAATCAGTAAAAAATGCTATTGTTTAATACAACTTATTTGTTCTGCTATAATATCAGTAACAGGGCCATTGTACATCATACTATCTTTAGACTTATTAAGTAATAAACTAGTGTGCTCCTTCCAGAATCTATCTTTTAACATATCATCATGTGTATCAACTATCACATTACTAAGCTTATCTAAATGATTATGTGAAATAGTCTTCCTTATTAGCAATGTTCCTCTTTTGAATATCTCCGGTTCATTGTTATAATTAATTTGGAATTCTTGAAATAGGATTTCATTTTTCTCAGCAGATACTGTCCCACATAAACGTTTCTCAGCCTGGAATAAAACAACAGTTTTTTATAAGTAACAATCATAACAATTGCAAAATATTTTTCCCAGTGGAGGGACAACCTAATGTACTATAAGAATAAAAAACACTGTTATTTGATATTGGTATGTAAATGATGAATAAATGTTTGTGCATGGGAAAATAAAAGAGACTTTGAAATCCAAAGGCACACCAATAAAATAATACAACATGTTACATAATTCCCCATGAAAAATGTAAGTAATCGAGTAGTCTTTTATGGTTGTTATCATTTGCCTACATAGATACATAAACTCATGCATTTTTCCCATGGGGGTAGGCAGAAACTATAGAACGCCACATGCTACAACCCTTACATACCCTCAGTTTCATTTACCTCTCAGAGGAAATTAGGTAAGAATGTAAATAACTTTCTGGGTACTCTAGTCTTTAGTTTCATGTTTCCGGGGTTGCATTTTAATGATGATTATTTTATGTTTTATCTAAATTCTTTTTTTGGGGTCATGCTACAGTTTTCAAATATTGCCAATAGATTCTTTACAAGGGCCGTTTTAACCCCCTTTCGACTTTAGGTATTTCTGTAACACGTTGCATACTTTGATGTATACATATATTGTGATAGTTGTTTCAAATGATTGGGTAAAACCTTTCATATCTAACACAGTTTTTGTAAAATAGTGTTCATCAAAATGTTTTTTTTTTCATATTATCTTTATTGAAATAAAATATTATGAACATCATTCTTTAAGAGGGAATAAAAAGTATCCACAATAATAATTATCAAGTTGCACACCAGTTATATTTGTCAAACAACCATGTTGCCAGACCGTGATTTAAACCTCCGAATGACTGCACAGGACCAAATATAGTTATAGGTAAACTGTAGATATAGGTAGAGCTGCCATCAGTTTAACCATTAAACCAACAAACCCTGGACTTCCAAGGTTTTATTAAAGGCAGAATTGCCTGGACTCTTTATGAAACATCCACCCAGATGCACAATGCACATCCGGAATGAAACAGACAAATGGCAACCCTAGATGTAGGAGAGTTCCATATAGCATACTGTTTCAGGAACTATAATAGGTAAGATGGTTTGTATGCAGATTTCAAATAGATTTTGTATGGTTATTTATATTACCTACTTAATTAGTTATATTACAAAAAAATAGCTTGTACAAGTTAACTCACCTGTGATGGGCTGAGGTTTCCCTTTAAAACTAACGTCCAAAAACTGGTATTGTATAAATTGTTTATATGAACATCTGCTTGTCGCCACTTCATGTAATCAATTAAATTCTCATCGCTAGGATACAATACTACTCGACCATCAAATGTTGGTGGATATTTTAATGGTTCTTCATCAAAAAACTTCTTCCAATAAAATACGTAAGATGAGGAAAATTTACTGTTAATAGTAGTTAAAAGTTTCGCTGCGCGCCGTTTATACAATGAGGTATTTCTCTTGAAAATAAAAGAATATTCATCACTTTGTCCAAAAGCCATTAATAAGTCATTGAACTCGCGAAGCACAGTAAACGCAGCATAATTCATCAATCTCAAAGCCCTTATATCATTGGGTTTTGAAAAATTGTGTTCTTCAGAGAATTTATGAAAACACTTGCCATCTAGCCTTACAACCATCCAAGTGTTAGGTAGAAGTGTATCATCTACTTCAAATTTTTTAACGTATTCGAATGAACTTTTTGCCATTTTAAAAGTCTTAAGTAGTGCAACTTGAGTTAAAAGATTTCTGTTAAATGAATTAATAGCTAACATTACATTTTCCAGTCAGTCAAAACTGGGTCAAATCTTGTTGGCCACAGGTGACATGTTAGATCATAGACTAGTGTAAGTTGTGTTAGATTCTGACGCTTCTGACAGCCAGTGTTGCCAACAGCGCTGGCCCTACCCTAATGTCGCCGTTTCTCATGCATGAAGTAGCCTAATATCGCCGAATTTCAGTTGTAGTAGCCTAAAGTAGCCCAAACACCAAAATATCAATATGAATAAAATAAAATGTAGTTTTTATCAATTTATTTATACGATTGTTTTAAACTTTCATGATTTTTAAATACACTTAAACATTTTTGTCTTTAGATTTGTATGTTTTTAGTTTAGTTTTATATTATATATATTAGGTTTAAATGTAGGTAAATGATACTTAAACATTCACTTACGGGATAAATTTTCCGATTCGGAGCGGATAAGTGTGCGAGGTTTCATAGGATTTCATACAAGTAATTCTAAAATTCAATTCTTTCGGCTCTTTCGCTTCCTTCGGCTCTGATAAGTGTGCGTCCACGTTTATACACGTAAATGAAATTAAAGTTAACATTTTAAAAACTACATAAACAAAAATTAGGATTATTTTGATTCGTCCTCTGCTAGCAATAATAAGGCATCACCAAGACTTTCGCCGTCTTCATCTTCAGTAGTAGTTGATCTGCTGGTACTGGCGCAAGATCCACCGGAGACATACATTTTTTTGCCAGCGTGCAAACTCACCATGTAATTGCTTGGTTGAAAGTTGTTACAACACATACCTCTTACATTCATATGGGTACGAATTCTAAGAATGGCGATCAGCATGGGTAGTTGCATGCGATTCCTTAATTTTGTTTTGATTGACCCCATTACGCTGAAAATTCTTTCAACGACGGCATTACTCAAAGGTAATGAAAGGCATCGTATCGAAAATTCTGCTAGTTCTTTAAACATCGGGCTTCCACCAGCATTCTTCATTTTTAGCACTTGTATCCAAAAATGTACAATGTCATTAGGAGAAGCAGGTGTTCCGATTATCTCCTCAATGCGCATAGTGCTTAATACGCGCCATTGGTTCACAATAGCTTCTCGGTCAATATTGGGATCACCTAACTGCTAGGGAAAATCTTGAATGTTGGGTTTGCTGGTTGAGAGGCATACGCGGCTTGGTGCCAAAAGTCGGTTTTTTTCCACCACCGACACATTAAGCGCTAACCTGTCAACTAATTATCTTACTAAGCGTACAAGAAAAGCAGAACATCGTTGCTTCACTTCTTTGGCTTTGTCGGCAGAAACAGTCTTTTTTGCAAGTAAATCATTGAACTTTTCTCCAAAGTCGATTGAGTCCAGTGGAAGCAGTGAATTTTCAAATGTAGCTCCGGCTTTTTCTAAAGCTCGCCTAACAGCTGCAATATCCGCTTCATGGAGCATTGTTAGAGAGGCATTTTCAGACAGACTTTGACTTCTCAGAAATATTGGTTTGAAAACACGTCTTGCAATGGAAAGTAAAAGAATCCGAAGATCGCCGATCGAATCAATACGAATCGTCCGAATCGGCGCGGATAAGTGTGCGAGGTTTCATAGGATTTCATACAAGTAATTCTAAAATTCGATTCTTTCGGCGCGTTCGGCTTTGATAAGTGTGCGTCCACCTTAACTGACAGCTATCACAGCTGCTGCTGACAGTGACAGCTAGCTAGTCTCAGAAATCAGAAAATAATCAATTTGTGCGTTAACGTTAATAAAATAATAAATATTAATATTTCATTTTATTATATCATGTCTCGTATGTATTATCTAAAGAATTTTCCTAAAAGTGAGTATGCATAGGTTATAGCAAATTTTCCATGTTTACGTAGTAGGTGTTTTTTTTCCGTATTTATCTTATTTTGATATTTTCAAATAGGGTCTACCTTTTATAGCAGAACTTTTTAAGTCATAATATTATTTTACATAACGAATAGCATAAACTTTATTTCGCAGAAAATCGTTTGGCACACATAATATAGCATACATTCAAACTCATAATTTTGTAAGTCAAAATCATCTAAAATCATCTTTCACATCCATTATATTTAAAAAGTAGAACCATCATATCGCAGAAAGTTCACAGTCAGAATCGTCCTTTGGTATTTCATATCGATAGTCAATTAAAGTACGAACTATCATATCTCAGAAAGTTAGTTAGAATCATCTTTTGGCATATATTTCATATTTATAATACTTAATTGAAAGACTCGTCTATCACATAATACACCATGCATGCAGCAAGCATACAACATGCAGCAGGCATGGTTTCTGTCACGGCTCCGGAGCTGCGGGACTCCGGCGGTCCCGCACAAGCTTATTGTCGCAGGTGGTTTTAACGCTCACCACCTGCTCCTCAGCTCGCGGGCCGCCTCGCCCCTCCGCGCTTACGCGGGTTAAAATTACACTCTAGGGCAGGCAAGACTATGTGGAGTCGGTTTTGCAGCAATTCGTTTCTGTCACTAACTTTTGTAACACAACATACAACAACATTTGTGACTTTTTAAGAAAATATTTAAATTGTAATTAAGGTTAAAAATGCCTGCAGTATAATTATAGAAATGGCATTATGCCTAATAAAATTATTTCAAATGAAATTCTGCCATTTTCACAGTATGCCAAGTGAGACTGTACCAAAAAAATCATTGCTCTAAATAAAAGTAATGCAAAACAAAATTATGCAGAATGTTAACTTTGCCAAAGGTAATTAGGCCAAATAAAATTATGCCACCTTAAAAGTATGCCATTGTAAATTTGGACATATCGATACCTCAGTTCCAAAGTGTAATAATTCAGAAACAGGTTTCATTTAAGATAATTTGAAAATTAAATGACTAGTGAGTTACCCGTGTATTTTTTTATCATTGTTTATCTGAAATTTAATATTATTAAGAATGGCATTTCAGATTAATTAAATAGTATTTATAAAATAGGTCAAGGTATTTATTAGTTTTCAAATTATTTTAAAGAATCTGTTTCTGAATTATTACACTTTGGAACTGAGGTATCGATATAAACATTCAGCCAAACAATAATTATATTAAATAATTTTTATGCCTTAAAAATATTTGTTTAAAGAAGATTATGCCAAGTCTGTTAAGCTAAATAAATTTCAGAGCATCAAGATTCTACCAGATAGAGGGAACCCTTTCAAATACTAGTATTTGGTTATATTCTTAGTTATATTGTAACAATTTTATTGTATTACAGACTTTTCAATTGCAAATTTATCCAAATGTAAGTATTCTCATAATACAACTGAAGTGGCAGAATCAACTGAAAAGGCTAAACATGAGTCCAAAAGAATGGCAGAATTTAGAAAAAAGCTGAGAGAGACTACTCCTATTGATGACCTTGGGGAACAACCATCTATGCATCCTTCACAAAAAGAAGATCCATTGCCTCCATGGCCTAATGACATTAACCCACATACAGGAGAAGTAGGCGGGCCCAGAGGACCTGAACCTACCAGATATGGGGATTGGGAAAGAAAGGGGAGATGTTCCGATTTTTGAAGTAGATACATTTAAAACAACTACATTATTAGTATAGATAGTAGAAATTGCAAATTAATTTAGGTTCTCTTTTAGTCTTAAATGTCAGAAATGCAAGGAAAAATTCTTTACTAGATAGAACAATATAAAGTAGGTAGCTTCCTACAAAGAAATTTGACTGTTAATTGTCTACATATATCTTGCCCAGCAGTAGGACATTCAGATTTAAAAAACAAGGGCTAGAGGGACTGTCACTGGGGTAATATATGGTGACCTTGCTATCTGTTTAGTGAATTTTTATTAGGGTATTATTATTGGTGCTTGTTGCTTGTACGACATTTATGAAGCTCACCATGAGTTCTGGGGGTAGGCCTTTTACGAAAATGTATTTTAATGAAAGGATATTGGTTAGCTTAGTTTCTATAGGTAGCAACTAAAACCAGATAGAAATTAATTTTTAACTTGAAATAAATCATGAAATAGTATTATGTATATTTTAAATTTGGAACTCTGTGGCGAACATAATTATTTATTGTTCTTAGTTTACATAACTTCTAAAGTGGAGGAGTAATTTAAAAAATAAATAGAAATTTAAAATGTTATTTTGTTTTATTGGCTGTTTGAAGATTTCCCAACAGTTTTTGGCATTTTCTTATTTGTGGAATCTTCAAGTTCTTTAGCTTTGTAATAATGTGGTGCAACTTCCAAGAGCCATTTACTTTCTATCTCTGTAACTTGCCTCATAAACTCTTTGGAAGTAAATACCAATTCGTGGTATATCACCCATCGAGGCAGTTCTTCAAATAAAGCACTATTGGGATGAATCATAACAGTCTGAAATAAAAAAATAAAAACAATTCAGTATTTACTTGAAAACAAGAACTAAGATTTTTTGAAGCAGGTTTCTCTGACAATCGACACCAGGCAACAGTGACAGTAGCACAAAGCGTTCGCCATACCAAAGACGCGAGATCGGGGCGTGCTGTCGTAGGGCCCGTCGACGACAAGCTTCATTCTCACCCCGCGTTTGGCGTAACGGAAGCTTAAACCAGAACTAATGTGCAACTCTGTGTAACAGTGATGTACACACTACGACACGCTGTGTCGACACTGAGTGCCGAGTGAAGTGTCGCGGTTGCCGTGTATCCTTACCTTAAACGTTGTTATTTTTTTGTTAACTTACTTGGTTATGTTTCACAGTTTTGTAATGTCCGCCTTTGGAAAATTTGGCTATATGGTAAAAGTAGCCAGCAGTTATAGCTTTGCGAATATTACTGTCATCACTTATGCTTGACACCATATCTATTTCCACTCTTTCCATAAGACCAGCTAGTTGTTCTCGCACATCGCGCGCTCTCTTCATTGACCTGTATTGTATAAAATTTTCATAGCACCACTGCACTGAGTATTCAGACCCAACCCATTGGTTATAAACATTCATTAGTGTTAAGTGGTCGCCATGAGGATGGAAGAAGTTTTTCCTGGCAGTGTCTGCATGTATTATCTTATCTTTAGGTCTATAGAAGACAGAGCTATTTACAGACAGCATAGCTGCAATTGTGACAATTTCTTCGGAACATTTGTATCTGAAAAAAGGAAGTGCTTTATAACTATATTTTTGTATAGGTACTTACATATTGCGGCTGCGCGTGAAGCGGCACGTATCATCGCACGCGTAAACACAAACTTATAGCAATATACGATGTTGTTCATAGAGATGCTAGACGGGAAGTGGCGGTGCCCGCCGCTGCGCCCGCGGCGAATCCGGCGTATAGCGAAGCACGCGGCGAATCCTGCGAGTAGCGAAGCACGCAGCGAATCCGGTGTGCAGTGAAGCACGCGGCGAATCCGGCGTGTAGCGAAGCACGCGGCGGGCATCGCTGCGACGCACGCGGGGTACTCAAACAAACCGACTAGTTTTAGGTTAGCGAGAGATGGGAGCGCCATATCATACTCCATTGCGACGGTGACTACGTCTGTGTCGCGCGATTTCCAAATAAGACTGGCGGAAGGTTCGGCCGCGGGCATCGCTTCATCGAGAATTGCCGCTGCGTGCGCCGCCGCGATAAACGCCGCGTGAGACGCGTCGGTGCCATCCGCGGGCTCGGCCGCAAAAAACAAGCCAACGCGTGTAAAATCGGTTCTCCGTAAACGCACTCATACACCGCTATATGTTTGAATTCAGTGCGGGCCGCGCAGCCCATCGTAACGCGCGACGCGCCGCGTCTCCGTAAATGAGGCCTTGGGGAGATGTGGGGCGTTGCACGGCGCGTCTGGCGCGTGGCGTGGCGTCACGCGGCGCGTTACGCGATTTCTCCGTTCACGGAGCAGCGGCACATGAAGCGGCAAGTGGGGACCGCGGCGCTAGACGCGGCGTTGCACACATAAATACAAACATAATTATGGTCATTTGTAGTTCCGTTTATGAAGACACGGGGCGTTGTGCGGCGTGTGGTGCGGCGCGTGCACGCTCGCTCGCATTCGATGCCAAAAACAAACATATGCGGGGTACGCGGCGGAGGACGCGACGGCGGCCGCCGCGTGCTCTGCTGCGAGAAGCGCTTAATATCAAACAAAACGCGCGTGATCAAGCTTCTACATGAACGCTCCCATAAATTACCCTATGTTTAACTCGACCGCAAGACGCGACGCCAGACGCGCCGCGTAACGCCCCCGCGTCTCCCTGAACGAGGCTTAAGCCACAGCGCCAATAGAGTAATAAAACTAGAATCTTGAATTTTTAAATTGTTTTTCCAATTCTTACTACAAAGACATTAACTGCTTCTGGCTAACTTAAGGATAATACTTACTTTTCACTTGCTAATAACATCTTTGCAAGCATAGGATCGGTGGGGAATTCGGCCATTCTTCTCCCAGCTTTAGTTAATTCACCATGATGATTTAGAGCTCCCAAAGCATAAAGCTGTTCCAGGGCTAATACTAATGTTTCATGTGGTGGTGGGTCCAAGAAATCGAAATGGATTAAATCATTAATTCCTAAAGCTTTGAGGGTAAGAACAGCATTCCCTAGATTAATCCTCTGTATTTCTGGGATGGTGTTATCTTCAAGTTCATACTTGTAAGCCCAAGCTGTGTATAAACGGAAACATTTTCCTGGTGCCACTCTGCCAGCTCTGCCTGCTCGCTGGTTTGCTGATGCTTTAGAAATAGGGACCACCATTAAACTTTCCATGCCTGTTTTTGAATTAAAATTATTCTGTTTTGCAAATCCAGGATCAATAACATAAATAATATTATCTATAGTCAAGGAAGTTTCAGCAATGTTAGTAGCCAACACTACTTTGCGAGCACCCTCTGGAGTTGGCTCAAATATTTTAGCTTGCATATCACTTGGTAAGTTTGCGTAAACTGGTAATATGAGGAGTTCTCTTAACTTTTTTCCTATTCTTTTTGTTCTTTCTTGTAGCATTTCAAAACATGTTTCTATTTCTTCCTGTCCTGTGAGAAAGACTAAGATATCTCCAAGTGGTTGTGTAGCATGTATTTGTAATACAGAAACAACACTTGCATCCACATAATCAGCCTCTGGTGCTTTTGTGTAATAGATATCCACTGGAAATCTTCTTCCAGGTATTCTGAAGATAGGAGCATCATCAAAGAAAGATGAAAATTTTTCAGCATCCAATGTGGCACTGGATATAAGCAGTTTCAAATCAGGTCTAAATCTAGTTATATCTTTGACAAGGCCAAAAAGAATATCAGTGTGCAGTGTTCTCTCATGAGCTTCATCAATTATCATTACGCTGTAAGAGGCTAAGTCTGGCTCTGAGAGAAACTCTCGATGTAATGTACCATCAGTCATATATTTAATGACAGTTCTGTCAGATGTGCAGTCTTCAAATCGTATGCTGTAGCCAACTTCATTTCCGAGTTTTACATTCATTTCCTGGGCCACTCGAGCTGATACTGACATGGCTGCTACTCTCCTTGGTTGTGTGCAGCCAATTTTTTTCCCATCTTCAGTGAACCCGGCATCATGAAGATATTGAGGTATTTGAGTAGTTTTACCAGATCCTGTTTCACCTTCTACTATTAATATTTGATATTTTGTTATTGCTTGTATCAAAGAATCTTTGAAAGGGAAAACTGGTAAAGACTTTTTTGTTTCCTCAATAGTCATACGTATTTTCTGGTACTCTGACTTTTCTTCTTGTTCCTTCTTTTCTTTATTACCTTCCAATTGAAGAGCTTGAATGAAATCAATCTGTTCATCCAGTAACAGCTCATATTCATCTTGTGACTTTGCATCTTTTGCACCAAATTTAAAAAAAGCTGATTTTATTTGTTCTTGTTCCCACCGTTGTTGTTCTGAATGTGGTAACTTTTCTCTTTCATCAACTTCAACATATTCTCCTGTAATATAATACACAGTTTTGGTAAATGTGTATATTATTTTTAATAGATACATTTTAAAATTTAATTATATGTTGTTTATTGTATGTTTTAATACCTAGCTATCTGCAATTTCAAACACTATTTAAATTTACGCAATAGATAGATACCTATTTTAAATTAAAGACCTAAGTTAAAAAGAACAATATTATGCAGCAACTAAAAAAAATAAGTTTAAATCTCTTTGGTTGGTAAGAAGTGTACTTAGGTAAATAGAAAAAAGAATAATTATAACGTTATTTTGTTAAGAAAAGTCTTTTTCGTGATGAATAAAGTATGTCAATTTAATACTATTTTTGAATTCATAATTAGAATTTTACGATATGAGTGTAGATAAAGATTTAAAATTATAGACCAAATTATTTCTTTGTATTCCATACAAAAATTCGAAAAATAGCACACTTATGGAATCACTTCAGTGTTTGTCTACCATGGCAATGTTTTCCAAAACTATTAGACAGTGGGAAAGAAAAAGATTATTACGGTGAGACAAAATGGGCTAGGATACAAATAATAGAATGTAAGGCATATAATAAATAGCTAATTACACATTCTCATAGTAAAATTATATATTTGCACAAGTGTATGATATTTCATGCATAGTACATACAATCCCCAGTACATATAAAAAAATATAAAGCATTAATAGACATAAAAAAACTAAACCTTTCGCATCTTTTCCCAAATCTTGTGGCATATGATATCTTTGGACATTCTCCAACTCCCGGGCCTTTTCATGTTCCTTAGCTAGTTTCAAAATTGTTTTCTTATGTTCTCTTTCCAGTCTCTCTCGCTGTGTTAAGCTACAAGGAAAACACTTGGCTTTTCACTACATAAAATGTAGATAATAAAGTAAAAAAATATATGTATTATTTTTTACATGACAATTGGTTGGTGGTACAACAGTTGAACACTGCACTACTGCAGCAAAGCAAACTAAGGCCCATATTAATAAACATCTCTCATTTGTCCTAGGTGTAGTTTTAATATGATTCGAGACATATTTAAATGTCAATTGTATGGAATTCTACTTTATGATGGTGGCTGTTGGTACATCTCATAAATGAGAGCTGTTTATTAACACGGGCCTAAATAATCAAACTTCCTTAGGTTTACACAATATTTCATTATCATTCTTTTAAGTTCTTACAATGTTGTATTATTTTTATAAATTTCAAGCTCAAAGAATGTAAATGCTCACTGAGTGAAAAAACATCCGCATCATCAATTTCAGGTCATGGCACTTATAAAGACTCCTATGATACATTGTGGCAAACATAGAATGACCACATAGCATAATTCATGCTGTGGCTTTCGTGACATTTAACCACAATGCATTGTGGCCCTAGTTGATGCAAACACAAGCATGTTTTAAAGAAACCACTGCATTGTAGGCTGTCTTTAAGCATGTCCATTATTTCAGCCTAAAATATGTATATATAATTGTTGGCATCTGTTATTGATTGTGAAATTTCTGAGTGACTTCACCGATTTATTTATTTACACACTATATTTGTCTTGTTGAGACTCAAGACAATGTTTCATAGTTAGGATCTGATAGGTGGTGCTGTAATCAAGTTATTGACACGGGCACAGCCGCAGGAGAACAGCTAGTTTATTTTAGGTATATTATTAGGTACTGCATATTTCGACTTACCTGCTTTCATCAAAGAGATATTCATCATCAGCTATATCTGCTTCCAACTCAATAACCTTGTCATCTTTTCTCTTTTCTAAATATTTCCGACGGGAGTGAATGCGTAACTTGGGCAATATTTTTTCTCTGTCCTCTGCTTCCAACTTCAAACGTTTTGCTGCTTCTTCGTAAGACCTTTTACTGGAAGACTCCGTGACCTTTTTTACTTTTTCTTCATCACGTTTTTTTAACCTCTTGGTAAACTCATCTCGTTCCTTTAAGTCTTTCAAGCGGTTTTCTTCAGCACTATCAGAACTAGACGAATAGCGTCTTTTACTTGATTTATCCATTTCTGCGGATAATTATATTCGAAAGTAGGTATAATTTGTTAATAAAATTTAAGCTGTGTTTCGTCTTCACTCGCGTGCACTTTTATGAGTTTTGTTCTTTCTCTATTCCTTTGAAAACCGAGTGAGATTATTTCAAAGAGATTATTAAGAAAGAATAAATACTGCCGAAATATTTTGTTGACATATTCTGACACAAGCAAGACAACAAGAGAACCAAAGAGAACATTGAACAAGAGAGATAGACCATAGTCACTATAGAATAGAGAACAGAGTAGATTTTTAAAAATTGTTTAACGGCCATGGATACGAGTCCTTAAGGCGTGAGATTAAGTATTTATTTTCCATTCTTTCTAGAGTAATGAAATGGATGGTGGTGTGTGTGATACATTTCATTGCTTCTTGAAGTTTCCCGTGACTAATCTATGCAGTTAGTTCACTCAAGGAAACATCATGAGAACTTGAACTATGAGCACTTTTCCAGTATAAAATTCGCAATGGCACTGCATATTTCAATTATTCCACACAATTTTCACTTTTGCACACACTTATATTATGACATAAAACTACACCAATTTTATGCAATAATATCCATTATTAGTCATTCACGCCAAAGAATCCCATAGAGTGCACATGAGTTTCACTTATGTGCCCATAGATCGCATAGTGTAATGTATCGCTAGTCCATGACCGAACACATTGTCAAGAATAAGACTTTAATTTAAAAAATAGTCGTGGGCCGCAATAAGGAGGGCCGCAGGCCGCATGCGGCCCGCGGGGTACGTGTTGCCAACCGCTGTTTTAGTGCGATAAACGATCAGTCAGTTATGCACACGTATTCAAGCACGGTAGGTACCTAGAATGTACTGAATAATAAAAATACAGAACGATATACTGTCTGTCTCGTATTGGCTTCACTAAATAAAGGGACATGGGCAAATTTTTAGCTAAAAAACGAGATGGAATACGGGGCATCTGGTCACCCTAATTATATTCGAAGACAGCTCATAGAAAATTAATTAGACATAAATATATCACCTCCAAGCATGGCCATATTGCTCTGAGTGTATCATGTATATCACCAATAATTCCTTCCCGGTAACCGAAAGACAAAGCCCCTCCCCTGCCCTAAATAAAAGCTTGCCTCAAATAAAAGCGTTAATTTTTTTAAGAAGTCGTTTTTTTACATAATTTAACTCATAGAGTAGGTAAGTACAGTTCGAGCGACGAGTCGTGGTCACCTGAATAAAGGCTTTGCGAACTTTCGCGCATGTACACTCGTGAAGAAAATAGATACTGTTAAAACGATTAAATAAACTTTACTTAACTAATCCTAAGATCGTAGTAATTAAATGTTAACTAAAAACTATTTTGTTGCAAGAAAATCTATTCCGCAGCCACCTGCACGATGTTCGGAGCGGCCAAGATAAATTGGCCGCACTGTGTTTACCCACAAAGTACTAAAATATCTGCATTACAATCTTACGTATTACCGAAGATATTTTTATACCTCCAAATCTAGTAAGTGTGTATCTCATACTGTCTCGTAACCAGTAAAAACCCTAGCAAGTCACTGTAAGCATTTCGAAATCTAGCAAGTGTTAGGCACATAAACCGACGCAAGGGAGCATCCTGTCTCTCTTGGAGTAGTCATTAGTGGTTGACAGTTTACTAAGCTAGCTTAATGGCAAATGCCAATCAACCATCTCCAATCGCAACTGCCTTTATGAAAATCGGGAAGTGACGCAGGGACCTTATTGCAATGACGTTGTTTGGTTCACAAACGGATCAAAAAGAGAGGGTCTATAGTTCGACAAGTTCGTGCACGACCGTCCTGCAGAGCTACAGACGTCAGGGGGATGCGGTATGATAGATGTTATAACGGGGGCGAGTGTTGAGTGTTGCAGCGGGGAAGGGAAATAGTTCCCTACTATACTCGGGCCATTACAAACATGCAAACTGAGTCATAAATAATTTTTAACGGCCCTTTCGCTCGCACTTATAGGCCTTATGGAACGGCCCTAGTGTTATGTGTAACAGTAAAAAAGGTTTTGTCGATAGGCGATAAAAGGTAATGAGGGAGAGGTTAAGGAAAGAATGCAAATATTGTTTAGGATGTGTTTTTTATTTCTAATTCTAAAAACATACTATATTAAATGCTATAAAACTTAAGTTAATACCTACCTTTCACCTAATTGCATTAATTAGTCATAGACGTAGGTACCGCGTCGCGCGTCGCCCTCCTGTCCTGTGTCCGAGCGGCATCCCTTTATCGATAACGACTTGCGCAGCATTGTCACATTCCTTTAACGTAATGATTTATGACCACAGAGTACATTATAGGTAATTGTTTATGATTATGACTCAGTTCGCACGTTTGTAATGGCCCAAGTATAGGTGTCACCGCTACCGCGTACCCCTACGTCTGTCGGCCTTTGAGACGGTCATGCACGAAATTGGATTACTGTAGAAGCTGGATTCCACTGAGACTGAGCTGAGAGCAACCAAGCGTCAAGTAAATTGCTAACCTTGGCCAATACACTACCGCTTTCCAAGAAAAACTATTTGCAATTATTGTGTTCGCCAGAAGACTGCAACGAAAAAAAAGCGAGAACATCAATAGGCGAATCTTTATTTTCTTTCACAGTCCGGCTGTTACAACGCTACTAAATTTCCTAGGAGCAGGTCCAGACTGGGCTTACGGGCAAATCGGGAAAATGCCCGATGGGCCGGATGCCCGATGAGCCGGTGTGGCCTGATGGGCCGGTCACACAGTCTGAGAAATCGAAAGAGTGAGGGTAACGACAAAAAAAAGGTCGTCCAACTGTCGCCTATCGCTTGAAAAGGAAGCCGCAAATTGTTTGTGTTTGTAAATGCACCCAAGATACAGGAGAAAGAGTGAGGGGAGCGTCTAAAAAAAAAATAACGTCGTCCGTCTAATCTCTTGGGCCGACCGTCTCTCAAATGTCCGGGCCGATTTCAGGTCCCAGTCCGGCCCTGCCTAGGAGTATAAAATTCGGTGGCACTAGGACACTGGCAGAGCCGGTGTGGAATGCCCCACATTGGGGCCTAAATATACTCTGTTTTTCATGCTATGTTTTATGCTGATTATTATAGTAACCCAACATACGTGCATCAATTATCAAAGGTAGTAGGTAAGTGGTATGAAATATGATATACATAGGTACATTTACCATTTTTCAAAATATGTAAAATTCTACCAGTTGATACTAACTTAAATACCTATTATTGTATATACTGTAGTCGGGATAGTGACTCACTAGTTTCTAACAGGTATACTACCAGGACGATGACAGCAGGTAAATATGATGTACCGAAAGTTAGTAATTACTATGGCGACAGAACCTTAATAAAACGCGTTCCCTATCTATTGAACACTTTGCCTGCTGACATCAGACAAGAAGATAATAACGTAAAATTCGGACGTAAACTTAAAAAACATTTATTAGAAACTATGTAAAGTGGTATTAAGTTGCATATAGGGTATAGATGTACCTACCTAATTATGTTTTACTGTGTAAGAGAGACTCAACGATCTCACAGTTAAACTGCGTAAGCAGTTTTGTGGGGCAATGTACCTAGCTTTAAGAAATTTTTAAGTGAATAAATCGTCATTAATTCATACTCTTTTATGTTATGCATTCATTGATTACTAGTATAGGTACTTTATAATAGTAATGCATTTTTTGCATTAATATAACAAGAGTAGGAGGGCTATATCTATTTGTGTTCTTGCGCTCTCCTGTCTTTGTCTAAAGCCCTTATGGGTTTTGATTTGGGGCAGCCGCGTAGCAATATATGGTATTAATTTTGCAAGATGGTTTTAGAAGAGTTTTTAATGACTTTCTTTTGTCGTTATAATAATTAAAAACCACAAATAAAAGATCAACATATTTAAAAAATATTAGTCATTGTGACATTTTATTACAAAAGAGTGCCTAAGACAAGAACGAAAATAATAATTACCTTCATATGAATAAATTCATTTATTTAAAGCGTTCGACTATATTTGAAACAATGTTTCGTTCTTATTTTCGTCGGTGAGTTTTATTTCTTGTAACTAGTATCGCTTGTACTAAAAATGCGACCATTATTTTACCTGCCTTTAAGGCATTTTATTACAATACACTCCATGTATTTCAAAGATTTAACCTCTATGACTCAGTCGGTTAAGTTCTTATGGAGCGTCCAGACCTGACGAACGCGCCACGAATGCGCCGCTGGCGAGCGCTCCTCGCGAGCGGCGCATTTGCGGCGCGTTCGTCAGGTCTGGACGCACCATTAGACATCGTGTTAGATAAACACTGCAACTGGAAAAATCACACCGAGAATGTCTGCACTCGTATAAATAAATTTGTGTATGCGCTCAAAAAATTAAAAAAAACTTGCAGGCGAAAGAGCAGCTATTACTGCCTACCACGGTTATGTTGGTTCAGTGCTTCGATATGGTTTACTTCTGTGGGGAAACTCTACTGATATCAACAAGGCTTTTGTTGTACAAAAGAAGTGCATACGGGCGATTTGTGGGGCAATTCCCTTGGATTCATGTAGACCGCTCTCTAGAAAACTAAAAATATTAACATTAGCGTCTCTTTACATTTTTTAAATTGCAATGTTTGTAAAAAAACACTCAAAAAGGTTTGATAAAGCACCTGATTCCAAAAAACATCTGTCGAGGGATAAAACTAAACTAGCAGTTCCAAAATGTTTAACCACCTTACACCAAAAAAATAGTTCCGTAATGTTAATTAAAATGTGCAACAAAATTCCCCGAGCTCTACGTGAACTTCCACTCAAATACCTGAGAAAAAATCTTCTTAAATGGTTAGTCGATAGATCTTTTTATAATGTAAAAGAATTCCTTGATTGTAAAGATTAAAATTCAAATATAGGTTTAAGTATAGGCAATATTTTAATTTAATTTTAATAAAGCAATAAGTACGTAAATAAATGTAGTTATAATGTACTTTAAATAGATGCACCTATTTTTGTTTATTTTGTGTAAATTTGCATGCCGCCATGTCGGCGAAATATGATTTAAGTAATATCACGAAATGTATTATCTTGTGACCATGTTTTCTGGCAAATAAATATATTTCTATTTCTATTTCGAATGATATAAATTTCATATCAATCCTTTTCCAATAAATAGGTACTAAAAAAATACGACAGTTTTGATGTTCACGTATTAATTTATTCATAATTATTAATACAGGGTGTAAACGAAATCATGTAATTCCTTCAAACCTCGTGATGTAGGTACCTACTGCTGATATAGATTAAGCCTACGCGGGATACTTTTGGATTCAATAAAAAAAAATACAATTAGTAAACATGTGTTCTTAACGTGAGGCATTTTGGCGCCCCGAACGAATTGCACGGCCATCGCTCGCCGCGCAGCCATTTAACTCGGGGCGCTAAAATGCCTCACATTAAGAACACATGTTTACTTTTTGTAATATTTTTTTTATTAAGTCCAAAAGTTAAGTCCATCCTAAGGTTGTCTGGAAGAGATCGCCTTGTGCGATAAGACCGCCCATTGTACATATTGTGTAATTCTTTGTGTTCCTTTTGATTCTTACCGGTGTACTTAGGTATTATGTACAATAAAGAGTAGGTATATAAATAAATAAAAGTATCCCATGCAGGGTTAATCTATGTCCATGATGAGGTTTGAGGGAATTACATGATTTCGTTTACACCCTCTATACCTACTTATTATTAAATATTGTTTTTTTATAGATATTTATATTTAATAACTAAGTAACTTATATGTAAGTATAAAAATGAAAAAGGTATTATAATATTTTATGTGATGTAAACGTTGGAAGACCACATCACATTCGATAATTTATAAAGAAATAACTGTAGTGTAAAAACATCTCTATTCAATGAGAATTTTCGTTCACCGTAGATGAATATCGATAAAAACACTTCGGTATACATAGAGTGGTCCGGAACAGTCGATATTGATGTACTTTATTATTTAAATAACCAAATGCATTAGCAACTTTTACTGCGAAAGTTGACTACTGCAACTGACTGTTAAACTGTCGACACACCCGCAGTAAGTCGGTTTCTGCAAGTTTTGCGAACTAAGCGGACACTTGTGTGCCATAGCTTGCGCAGTAAATCTTTCTAGTGGATTTGACGCTTATATAATATGGAACGCTATCAACAATGGTAACAAACGCTAATGTTACCTCCACACGCTTGTCACAAGTCACTTGGCAAGTGCAGGCAAGCCAAACATCGACATCCACACGTTTGCGAGTGCTCTAGGAAGTCATAAACCTCTAAACATGGCGGACTTTGAACGACCTACGTCAGTCACGCGGTCACAATCTGAATGCCTCGCACGTAAATGATAAATGATTTTATTTCTGTAAATAAATCTGTTACAGACACTTTTACAAGTCAATGTAATGTTTTTTTTTTAAGACTAGATGGCGCCGGCATTTCCTATCTGACTAGCTCTGAGAAGAAAAGCCGAAACAAACTCAGAGGTCAAAGTCTCTTTTAAAGTCCAGACATTGTAGTACACAAACTATGCGAGTGAAACGATGCAGGGCAACGTCGGGAATGGCCTTTTGAGGAAAGTGCCATAGGAGGTTCGAGTTGACCTGTCCTAACTGACGGCATATCTGCATCAGTCATCGCGGAGCTCAAACCTTATTCTAGGGAGCTCAACAACCCGACCGCTGCACGACGCAATCAATCAGTTTGACATTTGTGTGGGTCACAAAAAAAATATATACTCAAGAACCGCCAAACGTTTACAAAATTCGTGTATAAAGCTACCCTACATGGTACTCACATTCACAATTTATTAAAAAAGTAAAATAAAAAATAAGGCGATGATAAAATAATAATAATCATTGAAAAAAATAAGCGTGTGGGTACCTCCCAAGCTCTTGCCGCAAGCTTCCTTTGATCTGAGGGCAAAACCGACATTTAGTCGGATCAGCGGCAAGCACCTGCGAGCTGACGCAAGCCAAACCATATTGTCCGATCCACACGCTTGTACTTGTGAACGCTTGTCGAGGCTTGCCAAGCGTGTGGAGGCGGCATAATATCTCGTTGGAGTAGCGTTACCATATATTCCTAAAACCTTGTCGGGAGACTTTGGCAAAGGGTGATTTCTTTAGGGAAAAAGATCACTGCCGGGGTTGCGGTGCATGCTTTTGCGAATCCCGCGACCCCGGCCGAACGGTCAGGAGAAGGAACACCGTTGGTTTTTAGTCGGTAAGAGTCCGACAGACCCCATCGCCTTCCCCGGGCTAGGGACAACCACGAGGATTTTCCAACGAATAAAAGAAAAAAAAATTGATAATTTGGGACAAAATTTAATCATTATGTTACAAGGCTAAGAAACGACGATCTCCATCGTGACCTTAAAATGGAATTCCTTACCAATATCATCCAAAAAATTGCCGAAGCTCACGAACGTATACTTACCTAGACTTCAGCAATATGTGAATGTCGAGGCAATCCAGCTTCTTAATAACACGGACATAGTTTGAACATTAAAAAGAACAAAACCTTTTGAGTTAGTGTAGTAAATAATAGTGAATAAAATTAATAATAGTAATAATGTTAGTCAGCGCCGGCTTTAGCTGTACAGGCGGGTGCACTGGGCGAGATGTTCATTTTCAACAGATTAACTCGTGGTTTAAGGCGCCGTACTAGCGCGGCGCCCCTTTGACCCTGGCGCCCCGGGCGACGCGTTTAAAGCCAGCACTGATGTTAGTGTATATATTACGGCCAAAAGCAAAATCGTGGTTACATTTAGGTTCAGCCGGCTACAACCAGGAGCGTCCGGTTGCAGGTGGTTCGAACTAGGTGTTACCTGTTTGATGAAGACTAAAACTAGGTGTAGTCGGTTGCTTGCAGCAAAAACTAGTTCTTACCTCTTGAAATTAGCCTAAAGTCTAAGCACAGCGACTCGGTAAGGTTAGAAGTTGTTATTTTATTAAACGCAGCAAACTTTATTTCGAAAAACTCATACAATCATTAAAACCCTCTTTAAATAAATAGGTCACACCTAGTTCTAATCACCTGCAATCGGGCACCTAGTTGTAGCCGGCTAAACCTAGGTGTAACCGCGTTAGTGTTTTAAGAAGGAAAACTGCAAATAAAAAAAATTGAAACGTCTTCTCCCTATTCCGGGATTTGGACCCGCCAGCACTTCAGCCCGCCATTAGACGTCAGAGTCTTTTGTCAGTTCGAGTCGAACTGACAAAAGCTCCTGAGATTTACCTGTGTAAATAAACAAGAATACGACATGTAACTTGATCTTGACACAAGTACCTAATATTAAGGAAAAAATTAGGTATTTCATAAAATTACACATGTAAATCTCGTGACAAGCTTTTATATCATATAAATTGTATAATGTACATAATAAATGGGTTTGATTTAATTTACAGTTCATTTTCTTCTTTTTAGAGCATTTGAATAAAAAGCTTGTTAAGAAAAATGTTTTTTGTTTTACATTTTTTTAAATATACTAGGTACTCAAAACAAAATAAGAGCCACTAGGTTTTTAAGGTATACCATGAAAAATATAAAATTAACATATTGTTCAATTTAAGTAAACTTAAAACAATGTAATTGTTTACCGTTTAGGCTAATATTTGTTGAAATTAGTGATTAATAAACATGTTTATTTAATTTTTGATAAAAAATTACAATTTAGGATAAAAACCCAAATAACAAAAAGTCACTAAAAACTATAAAAATCTTCACTTTTTATTTCTTTTCCTCTTCTTTAATAACGGGTATGCCCTCTTCTTTTGGCTATGCACTCCTGTAGCCTGGAATGCATGCTCTCTATCATATGCCTCGCGTTTTAAGCTGGGATCTCTTCCCAGGCACTTTTCAAAGCGTCAATCAGTTGCTGCTGGTTGTAGACCTCTTGCGCACTCTCTCTAACCCTTCGTTTTAATTGGTCCCACATGTGCTCGATCGGATTTAAGTCCGGACTATTTGCTGGCCACGGCAACACGTGAATGAGAGAGCCTTCCAGTACAGACTGGGTCGCTTGAGCTGTGTTTGCACGGGCATTGTCTTACATCAGGACGAACCCAGGACCCATTTGCTGTGCAAATGAAATCACATGAGACCTGATGACTTCCTCAATGTAACGCTGAGCAGTTACGGAACCTTCATTTAAAATAGCGAGTTCAGTTTTGCCGTATAAGCTTATTCCATCCCAAATCATTACATTGGGTCCACCGAAACGGTCAACTTTGTGAATGCAGGGTTCAGAAAATCGCTCGCCAAGTCGCCTCCATACTCTAATGCGCCGATCGTCATTAAATAATTTGACTTTACACTCGTCGGTGAAAAGCACCAGGCCCCACTCGTTTATGCCCCAGTCTAAATATTGACGGGAGAAACTTAAACGATTTGCACGTTGAGTCCTGGACAAAGGAATTCGAACAACTCGACGTTGTGAAGTTTGCTGGTCTTCGTACAATCGGTTACGGATCGTTTGGTCACTGACACGAGGACCCGTTGCCAACCGTAGGCAATTTTGTAACTTACGAGCCGTCACTGTGCGTTCTCCGCGGGCACTTAACTGGATGTACTGATCCTCGTGAACAGTTGTAATGCAAACTCTACCCGAACCAGGTCTTCTTGCAACACTACCAGTCTCTTGGAAGCGATTCCAAGCATTTTGGATAGCTTTCCGAGAAAAACCCAGATGCAAAGCCACAGACCACTGCGAATTTCCTTCTTGAATCATTGTAACGGCTCTGGTTGCAGTAATTGCGTCCATATGTCTTCGTACTTGTGGCATATTAACATAAGATGTTATTTAAACAAATTAACAACAAAATTAAACGATTATTTTAGAATATCATGAAGATAATTGAAACGAAACTTAAAGAAAAATCGAAACAAAATAACAATAAAATTTCAAATTCTAAAATGAATTCTAAATTTCAATTTTAAATGATGACCAGTTTTGGTCTCAAGTACAAAATCAAAGGTGTTAAATATCGAAGAGTTTGTAACATTAATGTTTTGTTACTTATTAATTACTTAACGTTCATTATATTACACTGAAATGTGAAAATAACGAGTGGCTCTTATTTTGTTTTGAGTAGTATATAAAGTACTTTCCGCTAGACAATTTTTTTTCGCTTTTACCAAGCTTTTATCGCAGTATCACATGCAGTTCTATCCACCGATAAGTTGGTGTCTGTGTGTGTATCGTGCAAATATACGGATTGTCTATTTACTGTTTGATTGATTTGCGCAAAATCTACTTGTTCTCCTTGGTCAAGTAATTGGGCGCGGTCTGTGCACACAAATTGTGTGAGCTCCATACAATACCATGTTATATGCTGCACGCGCCGTATACCCATAGCCTTAGCTTTTGGGATATTGCCGCTATAGATTGAGCAGCACAGTGCCTTCTTGTTTGACGGAAGAAAGGGTTCCCTTTTTTATTTTCAGTATTCCCCTTATATTAAATCGTGTGGATAACCGTTTCATAAATACCATCGTCAAGAAGGCAAGCATACTCGAAAATTATTTAACTGCTCTTAGAAGAAGTCTTGATAATAATAGGATTCATGGACCTACGGCTGATGAGGTAATATCTTCAATATCAATTGTATGAATAAGATTGAGCGGATGATGTCCGCCTTATAATATGGGGTGTGAAACTTGCATATCGTCATCATTAATCATCAATCATCAGTAGGTATATTTTTGGATATCACTCGGCAAACTTCCACTGCTGGACATCATCCGCTCAATGACGGCCACAATTATTAACAGTCAACGAACGAACTTGCTTACTTATATTTGCGACAATAATCACATACATTGTACCTTCTTACGATGCAACGCACGTAGGCGTTAGCTGCACTCTTTAAGTATTTACTTTTAATAGGTAATGTTTGGTACCTACGCATTTTTATCAAGGGCGGAACCAGGTTTTTTTTTGGGTGGCATAAGAGGGGGATACAAGTGCCGGATGGGGTAAGGAGTACCTTGTAAGCTATGTTATACGATCACTAACAGACGCACCACCGTTTATATTTATATACTTACTTAAAGATAAAAAATACTCACATGAAATTTTAATGTGATAGCCTGACAAGTGATTAATCATTTATTTTATCCACATTGTCTTACATCAAATAATGAATGAGCTTTTATAATATCTTTTTTATAGGTGGTAAAAGATATTGACTTGACGAATAAAACATGTTTGATCACGGGTGCCAATAGTGGGATCGGATTGGAGATGACAAAATGTTTAAGTTCTCGAGACTGCACAGTGCTTATGGCTTGTCGTAATCCTTACGCGGCTAACATTGTCGTTAAAAATGTTTGTGGAAAGAGCCATCGCCTGAAACTGTATGAGATCAATCTTGCGTCATTGAGATCTGTGAAAAAGTGTTCAAACGTGATCCTGAAAGACCAACCGTGAGATCAGCTTTTAATTTGATAATTACAATTCGGTAAACAATATGTAAACAATTAATTTACCTGCTTAGCTACTTTAGGTAGGTACTCTAGATATGTGTTAATAGTTAAATTGAATAGGTAGGTAGTGTTATTTTATCTGGAAATAGTAATCTGAAATTAAGTTGTTTCCTCTAGCAGTAATTAGAAGATACATTGTGGGTAGATACGATACTTATAGATAATAGTTTTGTATATTTTATAATTTATTGCTATTCAAATAAATAAAAATCTTTGCCCCACTTAAATATAATTAGGTATCTCCTAAGTTGTATTGTGGGTGCGTTCACAGACACACATTTGACAAGCACAAACGCCCAGACCCCCTATCTGTAGGCCATACAAGTAAATAAATATGTTCTACACGGAAATCGTAACCGCGACGCGAAGCGCAGAAAAACAATCGATCAGTCACTACGCTAACCGTGTCGTCAACTACTACACAATTTCTTCGTATAATAAAAATCATTTGATATCAAGTCTATCCTAAAATGTTTACCTGGGTTTGCTGAGAGAGCTTAGAATGTTTCGGGGGCGGTCCTCACTTCTTGGTAGTAATATTAGCCCAACATCGTCCGACATGCTACAAATTTGTACCGATCAGATTTATGCTCATCTATACTTAACACTTAATCTATACTAATATTATAAAGAGGAAAGATTTGTATTTTTGTATGTAACGAATTTTAAAAACTACTGGACCTACTTTAAAAAATATTTTGCCGTTAGAAAGCTACATTATCACTGAGTAACATAGGCTACGGGCGGAGCCGTGAGGACACAGCTAGTAATAATATTATAAAGAGGAAAGATTTGTATTTTTATATTTTTGTATGTAATGAATAAACTTAAAACCTACTGGACCGATTTCAAAAATTCTTTTGCGGTTATAAAGCTACATTATCACTGAGTAACATAGGCTATATTTATTACTGGAATAAAACTTCTTACACGGGCGGAGCCGTGAGGACACAGCTAGTCTCTCATAAAATAGGGCATTTAAAAATGGACTTCATGTTGTGATCCATTACAGTACCTACATAGTCAAGATTTTTCGTAAAAATTGCATCTTCTAGAGAGTAATTATATTTCTTGTTATGAGCAATTATTATTAACCTCATTCAGTAATAGTTCACTGCTCCTACTTCTACCTATTAATATGGGTTCTTTTAATGTTTTAAAAAATCATACTGTTTTTGTTTTTTTAGAAAAATTGATATAATAATTTTAAATGCGGCTGTATTCGGATTGCCATGGACTTTAACGGAAGACTTGTTAGAAACAACATTTCAAGTTAATTACTTGAGTCAATATCTCTTACTTATGAACATTGAAAAAATTCTTGCTCCGAACGCCCGTGTCGTATTTATGTCTTCGGAATCACACAGGTAATCATTGTGATTTATTTGTAGATTCCATTTATTAAGGTTTATTTTATTTTACAAATCATTAACGTTAATACTTTCTCAGGCACGTAAGTTGGGTTTTCAACCATCAACTTACACCGACTGAATCGATGGTATCACTGCCTAAAAATGAGTACACTTCTATAAGAGCTTATAATATTTCTAAACTATGTGGAATTCATTTTATGCACTACTTGGGTTATCGCTGGTTGAACACGAGTAAGTCTGTGTTTTGCGCTCACCCAGGATCCTTTGTCAAGACCAGACTGTGTCGGAACTGGTGGCCTTACGAGGCGCTTTACACAATCATGAAACCTTTTTCCAAATCAATTGTGAGTAATATTAACAGATTATTTTTAACCTTTAGAATTTCTCAGTCCCTGGATAAGGTTAGGCCTCTTTTTCTCGTCAACTTCGTCCTTATACCACTTATAATGGTTCGCCGATGCTTCTAATCGAACTCAGAAGTTGATAATGCATTTGACTACTGTCTCGAAAGTAAAAATATTTTATGCAACGTCTTGATGTAGGTATCTCATCGTTGGATCCCAGAGAATTTAAAAGATGAAGTCTGTGATGCGATGTTGTTAACGTTTATAGAAACTGAAACAAAACTTGTTGGCATTAGTAATATAGTAAACTCCCAGGCTTAATTGACTGACTCTACAACTATTGTTGATTGTTTTTTATTAGTTAAATCACTTTTAGTTTATTAGGTTTCTATTATATTTACGACAAATCACTTAGGTATTGTAACTGTTTATTTGCAGAGTCAAGCAGCTAGTACGCCAATTTATTGCGCCACTTCCCCCGAATTAAATGGTTTAACTGACGCATACTATAAGGATTGCCGGCGCTGTGAGGAGAGTGACCTTGCACAGGATTTACACTTATCTTTTAGAATTTATGATTTAACAAAAGACTTGCTCCACAACCGCGTCGTAGCAAGTGATGAGATCCTCAGAGTTGAAGAATCAGTCGTCTATCCAGATCAAGCTAAACATTCTATTGATGAAAATACCCTGGTGGCTAACTACTCTGGTTAATTCGTGGCAATGGTTGTTTATTTTAATTAGGAGTCTTCATTTTATTGGTTAGAATTAAAGATGCATTTTAAACAATAATATTTATTTTAAAATAAAGTATTCAATATTGGTTAAGTATTATTGTATAACATTTAAGATATTATAAATATCCTTAATATAACATTAAGAAGTAACTAATAGGCACTTAAAACAACAAGAGAAGATATATATATTAAATAAGAGCCAATAATTCAAGGACAATACAAAACAAGTATTTATTCAGTACATAGGGTATACGCGTGGCCCTATTTTATTAAAGTACATTATCATTTTATAATAGTATAAATTGCACCTGATGACGGTGATGAAAAATGGCGCAAATATTTCTTAAGTTGCGTTTCCATCATGCAAGTACTTTGCACACACGTATGACGACACCTGCAAGTCGGAATTCAATGTAGGTAATTTAAAGTCCCATGAAATTGCTTTAGCAGTTTTAATTTCCAGTAAAATATTTTTTTACTAAGGCTGAGACTTTTATTCATGATGTCATGCAATTATGGCAACACAACAGTATCTAACTTTTTACCATTTCAAACTAAGGTTACTCTTGCACAATCTCTTCTTCTGCCACTATTAGACTATGCTGATGTCTGTTTTCTTGACGCAACGGAGGAACTCCTAAATAAACTCGAACGACCTACACGACGACACGACGCTACAGGTATGATATGCATACTTGCTCAGGCGCATACATATGATGTAGGTATGTGCCAAATTATTTTGTCAAAGTATTTTGTTTAGTACCGCGCGTAACTTCAGCTTGATTATTGATTACGCTTCCAATGCTTTTGAGTACCCACAACACAACATTAGGCAATTTTTTTTGATGCGGAAGTCGTGCTTCATCCTTGCGGGTATCTTTAATAGTGCACTTTTCGTTTCGACTATTTTTCAACATCGTAAATAAGTTTCTCGTATTCGCACGTAGATTCTCTCTTCTCCTTTTATTGTTTTCTAAAGTATGTTTTGTATTTTATTCTATTCGTAATTTCTTACAAGACACATAAATGCATAAGGCGAGATGGAAATGTGACGGAACTCGGCCAAGACGCTATTTTAAGCGTGACTGTCCGTAACATTATTTAAGATTAAATTTATATAAGTACTACAGTTTATATCTACTTGCATATACAGAAATTGCTGTATGTATATCATACTAATAAACATAACATATTATATTAAGATACAATATTCAATTTGATTATAACACTCGATAAGCAATAACAAATATTAATGCAAAGTTTCAATAGAGTAAAATGTACCAAAGGCATCAATTATAGTACCTATATTATTATTTTGTGTATGTACCTAGTTTAAAAATGTTTCGATATCAGCCTTCCTGTTTAAATGCATCTAACATTAAGGTTCTGAAAGATTATGTTTGAACCATTAATTTGCGTAAACAATGAGGCGAGACAGTAAAAACATGCGGTACAATATAGGTATTCTGACGGAATTTGCTACGAATTCTAAATCGAAATACTATATTTACTCATCCATTAGAAGTTTTCTTTAATAAATATGTGTATCGGTACTTAGCTTAGCAATTATAAAAAAAAATCAGCCTTATAGTATTGAAGCCCGAAGCGAGTGGTGGGCTTTAGTTGAAGATATCTATGTGAAGTGGTCGAGCGTCGTCCATGGGGCGACGTTCAGTACAGTAGGATGCGCTTCTCGACCTGCTTGCGGCAGATGGGGCACACGGTAATGCGGTCGCCGCACATCTGACACATGCCGTGCCCGCACAGGAAGATCATGTTCTTCAGTCGGTCCAAGCAGATTGGACACATTGTCTGTAAATATTGCAAATATATTTTCATCACACCTATCTTGGTAGGTAACAAATTTTCTCGGAAGAAGTCATGGTTCGCGGTCTAGAGAAAAGATCCGAACTCATCAGCTATATTGGCACTTGATTCCGGTTTCGAGAACAAGGTGTTAATCAGTGATAGAATGAAACACGGGGTCTAAGATACTTCGTGTATTCTAGGCACAATTCTTACAGTACAAGTTATTATAAGAGACGATCAAAGTTTATTATCTCTATCCAGTTCAAATTCAAACGTTCAAACTTATTCTCCTCTACATAGAGTCAAAGATCACAATCTCTACAGACTAGCATTAGTTGTCATCTTTAAAACGATTGGGCAACAACTGATAATAAATATTCTTATAAAAGTGGTTCGCTTTATTTATTTAACCGTCGATGACGTAAGTTTTTATAATTAACAATTCTGTTTCGCAAGATGACGAGTAGGTACCAGATGTGCCTACTAAGGATGCTTTCTATTTCTGTACTAATATCTATCCAACTGTGGTTCTATCATGGCGCAAAATAATCAGCGTTTTAGAAGCTCCTAGATAAAACTTTTAATAGGTATAAGTAACTTCAAGCAAGTCGAAGTGCTTAATAGGCTGGCCATACAGCTCGTAGAATCGATGCAAAAGACGGGGAAGAAACCTGAAAGGTTGCGGCATCAAGAGCTGTTGGAAAAAAGTATGAGAATACCGACCTGTTCCTTGATGTCCTGGAGTTGTTGCTGTAGCTTTTGCACGTCAGCTACGGCGGGCGTTGGGGTCGCGGGGGTCCCCGGTAGGACGGGGGGCACCGGCAGCGCGGGGGGCGCGGGGGGCGCGGGCGGCGCGGGCGGCGCGGGCGCGGCTGCGAACCGCGACCCGTTGTTCATATAGTGCGGTGCTGACTGCGCTGGCACCGGCTGACCCTTGTTCACCTGCACCTGCGCCAGGTTGCTTCCGCTCTCCTTCTCCACTGAGGAAGTTATACATGATCAGTCGTAAATTTATTATGTAGTGCGATAAGTATACGTTAAGTACCTATCAGTCAGAAATTGCAATAAATGGCGGGCGATTTGAATAATAATATTTTCTTTAAAAAAGGTTTTTGTGTTCAGTCTATTTTATTCAGCCAAAAAAAAGATAAAGATAGTTACAGTCAATCTTCTGCGGAGGCGCGGGTGCCGGCAAGTTGGGCAGCGGTAGCGGCAGCGGCTGTAGCGGCGTGCGGCACTCGACGCACTTGCGCATGAGCGGCGCGCACGCGGCGCACGCACACACGTCACCGCATGGGCGGAACACAACCGTGGCAGGCGCCTCCGAGCACACTACGCACTCGCCCACGCGCTGCCGAGATGTCACGCATGCGCGACATGTCAGGCATTTCTTTACCTGCACATTATATACGTTTTGTATAATTCTATAATGATAAGTTATTGGATTCTTGAAAATGTTGTGAACATGTCAGAGATGATAAAACTTTTGCAGGTTGCTATGACTACGAGGCTTTCAAGGACTCTTAACATATCATTCAAAACTTGTAACATTTTTATTTTGTCTTCTTGGGACAAGCCCGCCACACTTTGCCAAACTATTGCTACTTCTGTAAGTCAGGATCTACAATGGTGACCAACAAGAAAAAACGCCGAAACAATGAAGCTCGATGTGACCCGAGGAAATGATTGAACTGTCTTCGATCCCGCAACAAAAATAATCGGAAAAGAAAAAAGGAGGAGGAGGAGGAAGAAGAAAATTAGTTTCGCTTTTCTCCGTTTCAAGCGGGAGACATAAAAGAGCAATAAGCCGTACGCACAAAAATAGATGTCAACTGGATAAGCCCAGCTGCCTAGCATCACGTATTAATAATAAAATAATTTATGGGGCCTATTATGTGAGCTGTTTATACTTGATTCCAATAATAGGTATGGCAAAAACGCTCGAACCCACGGAAATTTGTTCTAGTTGCCATTAGGTCCGCATAGTAAACAACTCCGGATAACATAACATCACGCCTTATATTCCCCAAAGGATTCGGCAGAGGTGTTTTTAGTAAACCCTCGTTTCGCCAATTATGTTTAAGTCCCATGTAATAGGGGGCGAGCCTATTGCCATTAACCGGGCACAAATCCAAACTCCGGGTTGCTACTGAGAAATTCCTAATGGAAAAAGCCAATAACACTTTGCCCGACCTGGGGATCGAACCCAGGACCCCATGCTTAGCAGTCGCGCTTGCGACTACTAAACCAACAAGGCAAAACTAACAAACTTGCAAACTTTCTAACATAATATTGCGTTCATTTTGCCATAGAATACACTGCTATAGAATACACTGTCATAGGATATGATGCGCAGATTGATCGTATTCACAGTTAAATGTTGAACACTGGCGTAATAGCGAGGTAACAAGTTTGAAGGGACACTTACTCGTAAAGTTACCATGCTCCGTACGAAACTGAGCCACACCGTGATCCACCTCCAACCACGTTCTCGCCAGCCGTTCACGAACGGATTGAAAAAACTGGCAAGGGTGGGGGTCCTGAATAGACGTATCCCGTCTACATTACCATTCGATTAAAAGTTCCTCCCAGACATCAAGCTGTGGTTTAATTGATCGAGTGATCTTGGCACGATCACACTGTGTTAGAGAGGTCAAGTTTTCTCTTGAGGAATAGTACATTGCAGCACGTCGCTGCACCTCAAAATCAACCGGTAGCACACCGGCAAGTACAGTACTAACTTTCCTATAGGTACGCCTTATATAAGAAAATTTACGTCAAACGCTGACTTTGAAGTAATTTACGCCGTGCCGCGCCTACAGTAGCACTATCGGTCTATACAGGTGCATCGTAACACATACTGCCTAGATAAGTAACCCCATACTTAGATCGTTTTTAAAGTAGGTATCGGCCAGGCCAGACCATATGAGACCATCGAGCTGTACAAAATAGGGTCCTGTTCCTGAGAGTCGCCAGAATGTTCAATGTTACCTTTGGACATTGACTAAGCACTCGGCCCGGCTCACGCGCGGCCCAGTTAAAATATTCATTTGGTTGCATTTTACACGTACAGAACACAAAGATTTTGTACAATAGTGTGTGTTAAGAAAAATAGTATATAAGCTGGAATTTATTGTAAATAAATCAGATTTGAATTTTATATTCTTGTCTCATTACCCCTCACTGTGGCCAAGCCACCTTTAGCCATCTCTGATGGGTCTCGTGAGTCTGCGGGACTGGCAGTGAGTGTACCCTTCCCGAACCTGGAAACCCTGTCTACTATCCGTCTGTAACCTTAGGTCGCATGGTGCAGACTTCCTGAACGTATTTATATACCTATTTATCTATCACATATTAGGCATATGATAGGTTAGGGCTGTAGGGTTTAGGGTCGTAGGAACTGTTTGGCTTGTAGGTCTTAGTAGGTTCCTTCAACTTATCATATTTTCATGTACTGTCACACTCTTAACAGTATTGCGGCCTTACGTGACGTGTGTTAAGGTACAGAATTAAATACCCCATATAGCTGTTGATATTCTTATCAAGGCATAAAAGTCTCTTTTATCTTTTCATCTACGGTTTTAATATATACAAATTAAAATAAAACATCTAATACAAGATCTGTATTACAAAGTGACTCCTTTCATTTTTCTTGTTGTAACATTATGAAAATTAATTGTGGGAATTATTGAGACAACTTTTCACAAGAATCACTAGGAGAATCTTTCAGGGGCCCGTGGTTTATTGATGCATATATATCGAACGATTGACCCCTAATCTCAAAGAGCATGGTAAGGCTCTACAGTAGTCACTAATGGCTGTGCAGAATTTTCTGAAGACTGGATTCTCCATTGGATAATTATAAATCTTTCATTATTTGGGTGTACTGCGTAGATGACGCAAAAGGGTGTGTCAGGATCGTAGCAGGTGGAAAGATCAGCGAGCAGTTGCTATCAGAATTAAAGAGAAAAAACATCTGATCTGGTTAGAAGCCTATCCACTTGTGAATTAGGAAACCGATGAATAATAGGAATCAGATAAACTAACTTGAGACGGAAAAGGCATAATGATGATAAGTGCTGGAACTTACTCTCGCAGCGCAGACGTTACAACAGCAGATATGTCCGCAAGGGCGGAAGAGTGTGTCGCGTTTAGCATCGGAGCAAACGAGGCACTCGTCCGCAGTGGGGTCGGAGTGCGCGGGCGGCGCGGCGGCGGTCTCTACGGCCGGCACCGGGGAGGGCGGCGCGGCTGCCGGCGCGCTGCTACTGACAGCTGCCGCAACGATTAACGAGTTCGGCTCGCTCTCCGGAGTGCCGTCACCACCCAAACCAGCGCCTTCTTTGCGACATGACGTCAAAGTCTTGCAAAGATTCGGATCCGGACACAAGTCCAGAGGTGTTTGACCTGAAAATAATTATTTGAAATAACTTGGTTTGGTTCTTTATCGTTAGTTATCGTTCGGCAAATGTCTCTCAAAACAAAACTCTTTGTTTTGCCCTTTCCCGTCAGTTCTTTTTGAAGGTATCTGTCTGATTTCTGAATCATCACACCAGCGTTGCTTGGGTTTTCGCAAAATAAATATTGATTTCTGATGTTATTTACACCGTATTTTTAATATGCTGCTTGTAGCAAAGAAAGTAGCTGTTCAAACAAATAAAATATCGTGAATTAACCTTTCTTATTCTTGATGGTGAGATCAGCGCCATGCGCGGCGAGGAAGCAAGCGATGGAGGCGGAGGACTTCTTGTCGTGTGCGTGCGCAAGCCCTGTGAGCAACGCCGCGTCGCGCGCATCTTGCAGACGTCGCAGCTGCTGTAACGTGTGGTGGCGCAGCGCCTCATGCAAAGGAGTATCGCCGTCCTGGTGCAAACACAAGCTTATATTTTTGACAGCATATTTGAAAATTTATGAATTGAGTTAGTTATATTTTAGGTGAAACCTAATCATTGAAAACAAGATAATATAATATTTCACAAACTAGTAAAAACCATTACGTTTCATAGCTGTAAAAGGTTCTCCGCAGCGTTGGAAATTAATTACAATTACTTAAATTGGTATTAGCTTCATAATATTAGGTCGTTAACGGTCACTGCTGAACATAGGAATGAGGTGTCACAGACCAGATCACTCGAATGTTGTGGTGGAATATTACCATAATCACCAAGCCTGTCAAACCACTTGGTAAACCCGCTTGGTTTGGTGTTGAGTGGCTGGATTGATGGCATGTTTTAGTTCCCCCAAAGCACATAGGTTTACTACAATCAAAAAAACATTTACAAAACAGGTAGTAAACCTTACCTTGTCACAAATGTTGAGATTCGCTCCATGTGCGACGAGTAAGCGGACGATTTGCGTGTGTTGTCGTTCCACGGCCAGGTGTAGGGCTGTTTGTAGATTAGCGTTCTGGAGGTCAGGGCGCGCGCCGCCGCGGACAAGCAGCTCCGCTACCTCGGCGTGGTTGTTCAGAGCTGCGAGATGCAGCGCCGTATAGCCATCATCCTTCGCGTCGTCCACGATCCACGGTCGCGGTAATTTGCCCAGCATTATTTTCATTGCACTGTAATCAAAGCAAAGTCCTTTGTAAGACTAGGTCTGGGCGTAGTTAATTATAATAAAATCCAAGGCCTCGTGAGTGGTGAAGATTAAGATCTACATTAATATTAGAAGGCGTTGCTATGTTGCTTGCGTTTACAAAGTGAACGGGAAAACAAAAATTATTTAATCCACTCATGTTCCATACAGTTCCGTTTCCGACCTTAATAGTAGTGTTTGTCTACCTGAAATGACGGTATACCCAGTACAAACTAGGCAGTTTATTAGCAGCTTTTGAACGGACTGGCAATAAAAGTTCACGGCGACCTCCAGAGCATATCTTGTACCAATACAAGTTGCTTTGATACCGTTGTAAACAACGTAATTCGATAGAAAAGATCGCAATAGTAAAGGAACTTCGTAGGGACGTAACTTTCACAAAACGAGCTAGTAAACTCTAGTTTTTCAGTTTTAGGAAAAAAGTTGGTTCAAAGATAATTTTAAACTTTATTCTTAAATCTATTTGATATTGCTATAACTAGACATATCTTGTCATTGGTATATTTTTGTTTTGGCTTCAGGGAAAATAGGGTGTAAGTTAACCGTGTGCTCCTTAGCTAAATATATATCAGTGTCTTTACTAGTAGGTGCAACTGTGCATTATAAGCGTCTGGGCACCCTGGTCCATCAGCCTCGTTACCAACCTTTCTGATTGGTTAATCTTTTTACCGCAGCATGACCTATTTTCGAATTGGGGGTGTAGGTGTCGCAATAGGCGACTGATGTTTTTTTTTTGAATTATAACATGTTATATCGTATTGCGATAACACTAACCTACGACTCATTAGCACAGAAGCTCAGTGCACCCTGGCTGAAAAACTCTATGATTAAGAAGTAGATTATTTTTTTTATGTGCTGCAGTTTTTTTCTTTGAAGTGTCTGTGGTAGGAGTAGTTTGTAACCATACGTATTATTTTTCTTTAGGTGAAACTCGGAGAGAACAAATTCAAAGACAACACAAACACACGAGGTTAACTGGTTATTATAGAAATATCTCTTATGACCTAACGTTACGGGTAGGTTGACCTATGAGTTTCAGAACCAAGTTTTCATTGAGCTTTTCTAAACTCCCGAGTTACAGGAGGACCGGCAAAAATGTATGGACCCCAGCCTATATGAGCAATAACGTTAAGCGATATGTCGTTTGAAAGGTTTTTTTATTCTACAACCTTTACTATGGCGGCAAGTCTCGAAACGTTGTGGGAAAAAAGTGTTAGGTTATGTTAAGTTAGACCAAAAGAAGCTGGTGGACCGAGACCTGCCGGGGTTGCGGTGCATGCAATAGCGAATTCCGTGACCCCAGCCTTAGGTTAAAAGGAGGGACACCGTTGGTTTTTAGTCGGTAGAGTCAGGCAGACCCCTCGCCTTCCCCGGGCGAGGGACATCCATGAGGATTGTCCAAAAAAAAAAGGTTCTAGGTTAAGTTCGCGTGACGATCTTCGCCCACCCTAGTGAGTGGCCTGCGGGCGGCTGGTTAGGGGACCCGTCGCCCGACCAGTAACAGGCCCGGGAGGATGGCGCGCCGTATTCCGCGCTCGCCTCTCAGAAGGAAATGGTGCAGGGGAGAAATTGCCGCACCACTGGAAAGGTCCACCAGAAGAAGCTGGTGGACCAAGACCTGCCGGGGTTGCGGCGCATGCAATAGCGAATCCCGTGACCCCGGCCTTAGGTAACAGTTGGTTTTTAGCCGGTAAGAGTCCGGCAGACCCCTTCGCCTACCCCGGGCGAGAGAAATCCATGAGGATTTTCTAGGTTAGGTTAGTTTTTTTAATGTATTAATAGGTACATAATTAATACGTTTAAAATCAATTGTAATATCTGATAATAACCATTAAAAAGCAATAAAAACGTTAATATGAAGTTTCATTTTATTTGGCTATAACTTTTTTCCCACAGCGATTCAAGACTTGCCGCCATAGTAAAAGTTGTAGAATTAAAAAAAAAAACCTTTCATACGACATATCGCTTAACGTTATTGCTCATATAGGCTAAATTGCCGGTCCTCCTTTATCATGCTGTTTCATTTGGTTCTTGATTTAGAATGAACATAAGATAATAATATAAGATATGAGCATAAGATTAACATTTAGGTATGTGGACAGGCTGACTCACAGTTATTAAAACTAGCTAACTAGCTGTTTCTTTTTTGATTAAGATATCTTTACATAGTATAAAACAAAGTCGCTCCCGCTGTCTGTACGTTTAGATCTTTTAAATTACGCAACGGATTTTAATGCAGTTTTTAGCGTGATTCAAGGGGAAGTTTTATATGCCCCATATTAGTATCTACATTGTACCCGTGCGAAGCCGGGTCGTGTCGCTAGTACCTATATTAATATTCTTTTCGGCAGCTAGATTCTTTTTAATATCCACTTTAGGCACCAATTCAATCTACGAACAGTTTACTTTAACTGAAAATCAGAATATACCCGGAAATATTTATGTTGGTTTTATTCTAAGTATGCATATGCAAATTTATGTAAATTGTTACATTGTATTCAAAAGCCGTTGCGGACAACGCCTGCCAGTGACAAAATATAAAAAAAAGAGATTTACACCCCCACGTATTGCAGGCGATATTCCCTGGGATATTCATAGATTGTTTGAGAAAAAAAATGGATTGTAACACATCCCCCGCTGAGCATTACTATTATTAACTCGTATGATGGATTCATGAATATTGTCGTTTTAAAATTAGGTAAATTATGAAGATGCCCCTTAGTGAGACTGACCTAATTTTGAAGACGCGAAATATTTCTTTTGCTTGTGGTTGGTTTTGTTTATTGATTTTAGGCTTGGTATTCAGTGAATAATAAATCGTAATACAATATGTATTTAAGTGCATTTATTGCAAATTCTGTTCATCTACAAGCGTAAACCTACCTTCCTACTACCTAATTCCTTTTGCATAGTATTTTAGTATATATAGAAGCAGCGAGCCTGCTTTTTGGGTGCAGAGAGATTTAAAAATGGCGCCCAGTATGTAGTATGTGGAACCATGAAACCAAGCTACTTCCTCATTATTTTCTCTCCTTCGCAACTTGTTGATTATTACATGCAATAAAAGCAGTTCATTTACAAAATAAGTTAGATTATAATTTTTAGTATTATGAATTCGACAGAAGAGTTATATGTATAAAAATACCCTGCAAAAAGTGGTGAAAAGCAGCCCGAGTGTAGAATGCGAGAATTTTTTAGCTTTGAAAACTAAATGAAAGTTTAACTGCACTTTTAAGAGAGTTTTATGTTTTGTCTCTTAATATTATTGATTTTACAGTAGATATAGTTGCTTTAATAAAGTGGTAACCACTGGCGAATAATACAGCGAGCGAACGAGCACGATATTATCTCCTTTTTTTTTCGAAATCATGACTTAACTTGTAGTATATTTTAAAGTGACCTTTAGTGTAATTAATGAAACAGAGTAGTTGCTTAATATTGACGGGAATAAAAGCGGCAGTCACTGCGGAAATATAGCGAGAGCGGAGTGAGTGCGAAAGTTTCAGATGTTTTGCCAAAAGATGACGTTATTTTAAGTGCATTTTTAAAGGAGCTTTAGGTTTTGTTTCTTTATATAATTTCCATTTATGCTGCCTTGGACTGTGCTTGAACGAACTAAGCGCCCCAATTGAATTATTAGAGCCGCACCTGAAGATGTAAAATTATAAAGCAATTATACATTTGCGTAAAAAAAGTCGGCCTTCCCCTCTTGTTTCTGTTTGAAGCCTGATAATTTAAAAAATAGACTTCAGAAAAATATTCTCGAAGGTACCCATGATTATGATGATGATGATAAAGATCAATCTAGTGGGCAGTACATAAGGTATTAATAACAGACTTATGTTTTAAAATTAAACCTCTAAATAACCGCGCGTACAATTTGCGAAAATCTTTGTCATACTTTATTACAGCAAATCAAGGCGCGTTCACAAGTTTTGAAACCCTAAACTCGAGCCAAGTAGGTAACGAGAACGCAGTGAGTGTTTTTTTTTTCATTTGGGTGTCACATAAATTCGAATAACTTTACTTAATAAGAATTTAGTGCAAGTAAATGTTCAGTAAGAAGGCAAATAATTTATGTAATCTCGGATGCAGAAATCAACGACGAAGTCGAGGTGGGTGAACTCCAAACAGAAATAGCCCAAGAGTTTGCGTTGCTACATCTAGATTTACAACAAGGTTTACTCAACAGGAAAAAATAACGACGATCGAATAATGATCGCTCAATATGAACAAGTAATATTTAGGTCCACATTAATTTTGCTTTATGAACTACATAGTACTGTGTCGTAAGTACAATTACTACATTTGTACATCTTTATGATGTAAAATTAGTTAAGAACTGAATATTAACTGAGTGGATGGCAACAATGAATTAGACGGTTACACATTTTAATATGCTACGTTACATTCAAAGAGTAAAAACGAACGAACTAATTAAATAAGGTCAAACGTCGACAGAGCCGGGCGCGGCGCGGCGCACGCGCACGCATAGCGCTCGTCCTACGTACGCCAGCAGTTCGCGTCAGCGCGCCGCGCGTCTCGCGCCCGCTCATCTGTCACTGCGCAACGTATCATCAGTGTTACTTTAATGCACTAATCTAGCAGTTCTCGTTAACTTGTACACATTTAGTGACTGAATCACGAGGACAGTGCAATAACAATACCAACTTTTGTATCACGGAATATAAATTAGTCCAAGAATTGCTTTAGCGTAAAGGAATAGGGTATGCCAGTGGTAAGTTTATACATTTCGTTTTTAGTTCAGTGTCATAATTATTATTATGATCAATATATTCATTATAAAAGTTACAAGCCACTAATTATACGCACAAATTTGAATTGTATTCAGAGGTGGTTAGCCAGCATGAACCTGTGTGTATAATTTGTATGTAGCACTGCTGTTAAATTAGAAATAAAATTGATATTTACAATACGAAATCCTTTATAGGTTGTACTAGGCGTCTTTTAACTTGTAAACGAGTAACGACAACAAGATATTATTTAATTGTATTTGCATAAGGCCTCAAACGAATTTTCGGTAACATGGAACTGTGAACATGAACTAATATAATAAGTCAACACTTATTAGATTAGCTATAAGGAACAGAAACTTACACAAACACGGTATTACGGTATTACGGATGTGTATACGGATATAATTAATAGGTTACGAGTATTATAATAAGTTTTGTATTTAATATTGGTTGTGTAAACAGATCAAGTCAGTACTGAGTTTAGTTAGGCTTGTTCGTGAACTGACTCTACATTGTTTTTTTTAGTATTTATCTATTCAACACAGGCGGTTTTTTTTTTTTTTTTTTAAATACATTGGCCCTCACTTGGATTTCTCCGGCGATATTTATCAATCAATAATTGAATACTAAGGTCGATCTGTAACTTAGATGTAATACGTTTTACTGCATATTTGATAGAGATGACGAAATATATCTAAGGTTTGATAAGTATCTAGGATAGGGTTGCGCTTTGTGTAAAAACATCTTACAGGCTGTCAAAAACTGGAAATTCGTAGCGTAATGTCACAACAAACGGATAAAAATACGAAATTACTATTTTTAGATAACATTTCGATTTTAGAATGTTTAAGACTTTTTTTTAAATTTAGTGTCCTTATATCTACATTCTTTTGTATTTACGGCCGATATTAATAACCGATCTCAAACCAAAACCTCTGTATTGATGTAAGTTTATGACATTACTTTTATTGAATTTCTGTCAAAATCTAACATTAATTCAGAGATTTTGGATTAAGATATTAATATTGGCCGTTAACATATCTAAGGACCGATGGAGCTGATTCTCTAAAGAAAACCTATCGAAATAATTCCCTTGTTAAAACTTATGTGACGGCAGTTAAGTTAAATGTAAAAAAATTAGAGGTGGGGTCAGACCATTAACGTTTATCTATACATCATCTCATTGTAAGTTTGATAATACTTCTACAATAGATTCTATAGCCTGGCTACTAAATTCCAAGTGAGTGAAAATACTGACAAAGTATACTCTACGAGTAGGCAATTGATTAGCTGTAAATCCTTTTGCAATCTCCTTATGTTATATTTGACCATCTATGTTTATACGTGACGATGAAGTCTTAAATGGCTCTATTCTGAATTAGTCCATAGTAAATCCATGGGCAAAGCTGGTTATAAATAAAACATAACATAAATAATAGATTATTAATAAATGTTTTTTTAAACTAATAACTGATTATATACCTAATTTTTAATAGTATGATATCGATGTTTCACTCACAAAAATCTAAATAATTGTTTAGGTTTCTGTGGGTTCACCTAATCACATTTCCTTTGATAAAGTAAATTCAGTAGATAACCAATGTAATACTGATTTTCATACCCGGGGTCCCGGTGAGATTCTCATCATTTATGCCCAGTTCCTACTGCCAAAAACGGATCGTTTTGCTTATCTATGGTAGCATTTTTATTGCCAAACTATGCACATAAATAGACTAGAAAGATAATTTTACCTGTGATAGTTATTTACGTATGGAAGGGTCCACTATGCAAAGCTTTAGGGTTCTTGCTTAATTATTGGTAAAGATACAAAACTCTTAATTTTAACTAATAACGCTCAGTAAATCATAGGAATCGGCCATTAGTGAACACACGCGGTGCCGCTAAAGTGGACCAAGCGAGCTCGGATACCAACCCTGATAATGTTGTTACATAATTGAACACTTACTCATTATTTATATACTATTATTCTATATAAACTATAATTTTGTTTTGATATCAAGTAATAGTCTTTCACAGTTTTTCAATATTTGTTAAATTGACGTAATAATCGCCTGTTGCCATTTAACGTCTCCATCTTATAAAAATACTGAATATACAGTGTAAATTATTTTAAAGCTTAGTATTTTGCTATGCGAACAATATTATCAGCCATTTTGTTGAAATAGGTTCATTACCCATGGAAATGAGCCGAAGGCAAGGTCTTATACTCGATTTATAACTGCTGTCTCGACTTATAACTGGTGTCTCTTAAGTGATAGCTTTAAGATAAGTAAGTAGAGCTCCAATAATTACCAAAGTTTGAAGCGTGTCATAGAACGTGTTGGGTTTAAGGATATATATAATATAGGACAATAATGGTGCATTGTTAGCTAGTCTCTTATGAGTAATCCGTTTTAATTAGATAGACTTACGGGCTATAGCTCGTTTCGTTTTAGTAATGGGGTAAAATTTCAAGAAGTACCTACTAGTTAATTTGTCTAATCAATTGTATTATTAGTAATATGATATAGGTAGCTTTTACTGTATGTTAAAAATATTATTTCAATTCATGTTGTAATGAATAAATCGTATTACTTTAATTGTGAATTTTATAAAGTAATAATTAGAGTTTAAACAATTTTGAATTGTAATCTGATTGTTGTGACTTGTGATAAAACAATTACAAAATAAATATGTCTATGTCATAGTATTATATGCTGAAGATACGGCAGATATTTAGTGCATAGAAAAATATACGACTGCATCCAAAAACTTTACTGCTGCAGTCCCGCGAGTGCTAGCTTCAGGATGCTCATCGAAATAATCAAAAACTACGCTGTTATGCAAACGATTAGTTCAACGCATATTAGTCCACTATCAATCGCTATAGGCGCCTAGGCGGTCAAAATATTCGAGGTCGCGGAGCCTCTGTCTCGCAAGTTACTGCCAACATGGTAGAACAGTTAACATGGACCTTTTGCACGTCCTGAAAATTCCTACACACTAATTATACATTATCATTACACTGCGCTTCTGATTTCATTATTTTTGTGTATTACGAAATAAATAATAGAAGAAGGTATGTAAGAGGAAAACAGTTTTCATTTGGACAGATCTTTTATATCTGTCAAAAGGCCAAATATAAAATGCTTTAGTCCTGAGTTTTATTCATTGTTCTGAGGCTAATTAATGGCCAAATACTCAAACGCTACTCAATTTTCAGTTGCCGTTAAGTCTCGTGCTTTCACTGTCACTCTAAGGCAAAGTGACAGTGACAGCGCGAATTTAACGACAACTTAAAATTGAGTAGCGTAGCGTATGAGTATTTGGTCATAAGAATGTCAACTTACAAGTGCGGAGAGAGCAGGATGCAGCACGAGAAGGGAGGAAATATGGTCGCATCGGCAACTTCTGTGCAGTCTTCGTTGTTACAATTTGTGCGAGCTTGTAGTCTATTAGCTTTATCGCGCATAGCATAACATTTATTTTCAATTGTAACAACTAGACGTGTTGTGACTTTAAGTATGAACTTGTAGTCTATTGGGATAATAATGAGCTTTATCGCGCATGGCATATGATTTATTTTCAAATATACCGAATAGTGTGACAATGTTTAAATTTAATTTAATGAAATGACTTATAAAAAACTTAAATTATTTTTAATAGTGGAAATGGATTCAGTTAATAATTCTAAATAAAGTAGGTAGGTAGTTCTTCTGCCTGGTTAATTCTGTTAGGTACGTGTTGCATATTTTACAAAAACGTTATGTTAATCTTTCCAACATGTACCTAAAACATAATTTTATTGTTCCGGCTGGACCAAAAATTTGCATTCGCGGATGTCCGCAACTCGTATACAAAGTTGTTTATTTTGATGGGTACGATCATCCTCTCTCCCGTTAAGGGATACAACAAACTATAGATTTAGGATGACGACTAATTCCAAATTTAAAATAACTTTCATTTCCTACAACATTAATGATTCATGTCATTAGGAAAACGATGACTAATTTATCTTAATGTAGATTATCGTGCTGCCATCCAGATTTATACAATTTTGTGTAGACGTCGATTTTGGATGGGTCTTACTATGAATAATGATACCACTAAAATTATCTAAGCAAAAAACTAATAAAAATAAATCTATACCTAACTTAGTAATATAACTTTTCTTTTTAATCACTTTGCAGTAGTCTTTAGGAAATGTGCGGTCCTTGTAACGATACATACCTACACATATTAGGTACTATTATGGCAATGCCCTCTTTTTGACTTAAAACGACTTTGATTCAAATTAAGAAGTAAATCCAACGAAAACAAAGCAGTGAAGATCTGCTTAGAATTTTGAATGGAGAAATAGGTTTATCTCAGTGGATAAATAAATATAAAGTGGGCTGTATGATGTATTTTTATTTTAAAATTTGATGTCGTTGGAGTAGTCCCGTTACTAATTTACATTGGACGCATTTAATTCACTGGTTGTTTACAATCAACGGCAAATTCAATAACTACTGGAGCGTACATGATATTTTGTAACGCGCTTTGAACCAATCGGGACGTGAATCATTGTGTTGTCACAGAACTTAGCATCGTGTGGAGTAGTGGAGTATTCGAGAAGGCAGGCTAAGTTGCCGTCCACTTATAGATTCCGTAATGAATAATGTAATGTATTGTCGCGTCGGAACAGAATTTACAGGGCAAATATGAGTGGCCCAAAGTGATCATATTCCTACATAGTGAGCTGATTCCCCGCGGATCCAGAATAGTAAGTTATGGAAATGTGCGATTGGGGCAGCAGCGGGCACTAGTGGCCAATAACAATGTCGCATTAATATTCAACAGACGCTCTTTGGACGGACGGCTGCTCTGCGGACAGCATCGCCGCCTTTCTTTGCTCAATAGACGATCCTAGTAGCTTATCTTATAAAATTGCAATAGATAACGAAGTATCCAATAGTGACGTTGTAGGGTGCATAAATGATGTATCTGCCAATTAAACAAAAACTATGTTGTTCTTTATCTTCGTGTTACTATCACACTTATATCTTTACTGTTCAATTAGGTAATTAAAAAGGAATAATTGATATAAATAGTCTTTCCATTTTTTCTGTGTTAATATTATAAAACTAAGCATCTATACAGGGTATCTATGTGAATTTATACAATGCATTTAAAAAACTTGAAGATAGCTACAATAATTTCAAATTGTTTATCCCTTTGATCTTAACTTTATTATAAAAACTGAATTGAAACACTTGAACGCTAATATAAATAATGGGTCTTTATTATCGTCTTTAAAGAAACCTTTATATGTTTTAGTAGAGTACTTCTGTACAAAATTGTATCGGTACTACTAAATAAAGTATGTTTTCTACCAAAATTGCCAAAACGAACCATTTATGAATCACCTCGGTGTCTATTCGTCCGTCCATCATAGCCATTTTTTTCAGAGACTGTTCGACGTCAAAAGTTTAAAGTCGCAGTTATAGAAAGGAGAGGCCCAATTACAGATATTAATAAAAAATAAAAAATGATGTAGTGTTAGTTTTGGGGACAAAATGGAAAGAAAAAAAGAGAAAGAAAAGAAAAGAAAGAAAAAAAAATGTATTAAAGCACAAAAAAAATTTGCTTAATTTTCAAACAATACGGAAAAACGTTAAGAAAATGCTGTCCCTGTCCAATCGTCTCTCGTAATGATGTGAGAGTCAACGCCAACCGCAGCGCCCTCTGCGAGGTTGCTCGTCAACCAATAGCTTATCTCTAAAGGAATCGCTCAGAAAATTCTGAAAATTCTGAGGTTTGCATTAACTTGCACTTTTTTATATCAAAATTGTTGCTCTCTAGGTACACCCATATTACGAGTCCTGATTCGCACTTGGCTGGTTTTTAAGATCACTTACTATGTCAAATTATAGAATATTTTCCTAGGTAATTCAAGCTTATTTGTTTTGATAGGAGTTATTAAATAACTCTTAAATTTAAAATTACCCCCGACATTCACTTTAGCGATTATTATTAATGTGGTGAAAAAGTGCTTTCCATATCGAGTCATACGAACTCGAACATAACGGGTCTGTAAATACACATTGCGGCGTGGCGATCGGTACCTTGAGCCATCTTCCAAGTCCATCTTGTTAAAACAAGTCATCAGGCAATATTCTTAGCTATTCTATTTTATTAGGAGTAGGTAGTGTTAACAAACGAACGAACCAAACTCTCCATCAGATCAGCGCAATAGTACCCTAATATTGTGTTGTCACTAGGTTTGCATATTATGTTAGAAATTTCAAGTCAAAAGAACGAGTGGAAGTGAAATAACTATACATAATAGGTATGGCAGAGATCTTTACACTGACTGTGATAAGAGCTGATTATCTTGCAACGGCTAAACCGATTTCCATCAAAAATAACAAATTTTATTTTAAAGCAATAAAAGGCCGCTGTAAATTCCGCTAGCTGTGATTTAGTGCACTTCTATAAATAAATTCACTCATTTTGATCTATATTCTTTTATCAACGAAGCCGATAATCCTGCTAGTCCTTTGTACCAAACTTGCCCCCTTTTTCACATTTAAATTTTTAGTGGGAATATATTATGTCGACAATGAAGATACTAAGTGTACACTTTTTGAAACATTGTGGTATCGAAATGCTAACAAAACCATGTTGCTTTCAACCAGACAAAAGATGAGTTGGCTGTCGTCCCACTTGTTTGTCTACGAAAGTTTGCCAAAATTCTTTTATTGACTGAGTGTACGGAGAGGCGAGCTTTACGGGCGACAGCGGGAATTCTCTAGTTCTCTATCGCGATGCGGCTGCCACGCTCCCTCATACATACATACTGATATACTGACACAAGTACAAATAGACGTGAAACTAGTAGCGATAATTACTTGTCCAATATTGCATTAATGAATATCGCCTTGATTTACTTAAGTAGGGCGGGCACAAACAAGTAACTGTTGTTCTAAATAACACAAAAATGGCACTGGCTTATTTAGTATAATAGAGCACCTATACATATAATATTTATCAGGTATATAATTTTTGATGTTGTTTCAGGGGAGGTCAGTGAACGCTGAGGATTGCCAGATCCCGTGATCGGAACTATGTATAGCTCGACTACCCTGCGGGAGGTGACAGTGGTGGATGGTGTACAACTAATAATAGCCTCCCCCTCCAGCGCGCGATCATTGGAACGCTGACGGGAGCGCGCACATGTGGCGCCCGTCGGCGTCGTACTCGGCGTGCACGTTTATTTTCGAAGCGGTCGTCACGCGGCGCGGTTCACGGTGTTCCTTACATAAGAGCCGGCCTCCGGCGAGTCCGCCGCCGAGGTTTCGTCGTGCACTTCGGCCAGTCCCCGCACGCTGCAGGTCGCTGCACGTTCGGGTAACCGATCCGATGGACGCTCGCCGCCGGTTCTATTTCGGGAAAATACAAATTTGGAATGGATGGTACTCCCGAGTCGTAAGCGAACTCCGCCGGTTGACTCCATTTTTAGAGCTGGTCTGCGCGTGCGCAGCGAGCGCGCTGCCAGTGCTCAGCGAGCTGCCATCACGCCGCGTCGCTCGCCACCCCCACGTTGTCGCCTACTGTCGTGTTGTGCTCCCATCACCATCAACCAAGAGATGGCGTCACAAACTGAACGACTGCTGCATATTATTGATATGTAACAGGTAGTTGCTAATTGCAACTGCGCAGGATTGTGGTACACTCAAGAGCGAAGACACAAAGCCTTGCGCGAGTTCCGTGCTTCCTTACTTCCCATAGTGCTTATAATCGTATGGAATGTAAAGAAGTATGGAGCTGCGCGGGCGTGCCCGCGGGTCCGGAAATCGCATCATCCTTGTTCACATGTGTGACAGAAGCTTTGTCTTGTAATTTGTGATCACGGCTTCAGTGTTTAATTTTAATTAAGTTGTGTGATATCTGTTTGTAGTTCAGAAGCGACGTGTATATTTGCCATGGATTACTTATATTTCAGTTTGTGAAACGGACTTATAATTATTTGCCAGATAATATTAATGATAGGACGCGCTGTGGTAAATATTAAATATGTGTTTTTTTATAATTAATTTTAAAGTTGATTAAATAGTTACGCGTATCTAAAAATATTTTAATCTCAAAGTGTAATTTTTAAATCAAGACATTTGGTACGTTTGCAATTTCAGTTCTTTAGGTAATAAAATTAAGAAAAAGGCAAGATTGTTTATTCGGTGGCGAACTGTCGTAAAATAACATCTGGCGTAGGTAACAGTTCTGACTAAGGCAACATAAATAAACGTGAGGCTAACGCAGCCCGGAGCTTGAAACTGCTCTCCTAACTTTAAATTATGTGTAGGTGTAGACACGGGGAAATTAGCTAAGGAATTAAAATAACCGTAGAGACTAATTCAAATTTATAATAATAATATTTTAATTAGACATCTTATTCGTTACTACGTATGTACAATATTTTTGTTCAATTCTAGAAAAATCTATTTAAGCAGAGAGAATCCGTCTTATTATATTTTTATCAAACCCAATAACTAATGGCTGCAATGATTGACTTATTAAACTAATTATTTTATTAAACCATTTTATGATAAAAAGAATTAAGGAAAAGTTAAAAAAAAAACAATTTACGAGTTCCTATTATAACTAACGATTCAAATTATTTCAATAAACCCTGTAGAGCAGTTGTTAATAGCTATAAAATAATATAAGTAGGTTTAGATAATATTACATATACCTACATAGAATTTAAAAATCATATTATGTAAAAATGTGTAATATATTTCTAGAATACGTTGTTAAAATTATAGAAATGCATAAATTGAATTAATTGTAATTAACGAGAATATTATAACAGTATAACGATTAACAGGCACTTTCGCAATTATCGTAATCTATAATTTTGTTATAGTAGTATCTTGTTACACAGAATGTTAGTCGTCGGATGTTAGGTAGTGTGTAAGTAACCAACATTGCTAAAGCGTTTATCTAGTGAGTAGAATGGCAAAAAAGGGGGAAACAAAAAAACGGCAGCGCGTTGGGGCCGCGCCTGCGCCACATCTGGAGGAGCACTGCATCTCATTATGCGGATCGGTCGCGGCTGAATGGACTCCCGTGCCCGTGCCCTCGCCGAACAATGCTTGTAATATAACTATATTATTTGGACATAACATTGTTTCTTGCTTTCAGCTATATTGTTCTTCAGTTCCGACTTGTTTAGAAATGTGCTATTCATATATTTTGATTTCCGTGCCAGGCGATCCGAATCCTGGCACAGATGTCGAGACTGACTAATCAATCACTATGTAGTATTTTTTACACCTTAGGTACCTACACCAGAAACGTAATAAATAAGTTAATTATGCGAGGTTGCTGTATAAGTTTTTTCAATGTTATAGTTTGGCAAACGCCGCGTACACTTATATACCTACAACACCACGAGGATTGATGATGCGTTGCCAACCTTAAGCTCTATCCACATATATTAGGGCCGTGTCAGGGCCGGGACCGGGCCAGAGGTCACCATCGCATACATTTCGTACCGAAGCAAGAGCTCCGTCGCTTCCGGGCTGATCACTGACGCTAAATAACCAGCACTGAGCGACTGAGGTCTTGCTTCTGTACAAAATGTATGCGATGTTGATCTCCGGCCTGGTCCCGACCCTGACACGGCCCTGATATGTGTGGATAGACCTTTAGATACAGAGTCGGAAAATCGCATGTGCTTGTAATTTCACCGGCACTCATACCCTTCAAACTGGCACAGCAACTGGCGCAGCTTGGCGGTATAAATAGGTATGGGGTATATAAACAAGACCTGCAGGCGTAGCACGACCACAGTCCTCAAGGGTATTGTCGATGGAAGAATAGACAAAATGACATATTCACAATGAAAATATGTTTTTTGTCTATTCTTCTGCCGACAAAACTAGTATGTTGTTTTCATCTATTGTTAAATTCAGATGAAGATGTGTGTGTGTGTGTGTGATTGTAGATGATGATATTTTTTAAATTATTGCGAAGAAGGTATTTTTATAGATATTTTAAGAATAAGTACTATATTTTTTACAGGGGTGCGGAGAAGCATGATAGTAGAACAAGATTGAGAAATGTTTATGTAGAAATTATAGCTGCGAGGGATTGATTAATTGTGCAATAATATTGCACATTTTTAAAATAGAAATAAATTTTTTTATACGTTATTATGTGTTTATGATGTTGTTGCCAGATATATTCTTATATAAACAAACATTTAAAGATCAAGATTATCATTCTACATTATTTGTTACAGTCTTAGTATTAGGTACATTAAAAAAAATCGAATAACAGTTGTTAAAGTTTAAAGCATTTTAAAGGTAAAGGTTCACCCATTAATCTTTTAACAAGATAAGATTCTACATGCGATAAGTAAAAGTCCAATAATAACCTAAAACCTAGTGATTATGTTTTTGACACAAATATACGAAAACATTTGACTTCTAAATATATTTTTAAACATAATATTAACATTATACGAAAAATAGGAACATAAACGCAATCCGCCTTTATTTTTTACAGAAATCTTGATAAAATTAAATTCTCATTGAATATTCAATCGTCAGAAGGTAAATTGTAAAATAACGCCAAAAACAGGCCGAACATTAACCAGGTTCCGTTCATTGTTTCAAGAGGCGAGGGGGCAGGCGGCGGGACTAGGGCAATGACAGCGCGCACGCATTACGATCAGGATCACACACACATAAGCGAAAAGGCGCGGCCAGCGACCAGGCCAAGTTGATGCACCAAGTGACCAACACGACTTTACCCGTTCGTCCCTTCAAGAAAGTGAATCCAGCTTTACTGACTGCCATAGATTAAATAATAATTACCCACGAATCAAGATTCAACCCGATCCGCGCCCTTTAATAGCGAACGCCTTTTATTATCGCACAAAAGAGTCTTCTATGAGAAAAGGATCTTGACCTACCAGTTTGTTCGGTACGTTCGACTCTCAAAAACAATTTATTCATGCATCCATGCAACGAATACGACAACAAAAGAATTTAAAACTAGACAGGGGGATAATGAATACTAGACAAAGGGCATTTTAATAGAGTTACTTGCGTGCAATTCGGTTTAGTGATTTTATTGAAGTTGAGTGTATGAACGGGTTTTAAATACTTGTAAAATTATGTATGTTATGCTATATGATTGATAACATGAGCATCGCAATCTTTGGTATATACAATTTTTATATAAACTGTAGTTTCATAGAGTATAGATTTAAAACTGTATCGGTAGATGTCTTGTTATTCGTGGATGACGTGCGAAAATAACCACCAGACGAATCGTTGGCAGCGCTCCAGAGGCCACTGAAAGTCTCCGACGCCGTGCCTCACTATACATAATAATAAATTTCCATACATTATGGGTAGATACAATTAAAACTTATAAATTACGAATTAGTGAATCACTGCCCCTTTGGTATGTACCTACCTGTGCTACAGAATTGGCACAGACCTGTAATATAATATGTTCATGAGTAGATGTATTAACAGGAAATGATCATACTCATTTAAAAATGCAAAGATGATGACGAAGCGGAACAGATTTAGAGAGATAGATATAATTAGTATCTCCTATCTTAATAATGTTCAGAGTTAAGACATACGATTGAATGTATTTGATGTAGGTACGTTTTATTGTAAAACTGGAATAAATATAAAGTTAAAATAAACACTTGTTTGAGAATTATTATCATTGCAAACGGTAAACTCCTATCGATCACTGTAGAGACTCATGAAAATTGAAATGCGATACTAACGTCATTGCGTTAGATCATGAAACTATTTCCATTTAAACATACCAAATACTTTTAGCTACCAACGCTAGATGGCGACTTGTGTGTGATTCATATCCTCATATTAATTTGAAGAAGCATATACTATTTAAATTCGTTAATGCTTGTAATATTTTGGTGTATTTTAGTAGTTTTTTTTTAGTATTTTATTACATTTATTTTAGTTAAACAATATTTAAATATGCTCTATTTTATAACCAAAACACGGTTTCTACACGTGGATCAATAAAATACATTATAAGTTATATTAATAAAACACAAGTAATCCACGATATATGATAACTACTCTGGATTGATTTCCATATATCATATCTTATGAGAAGTTTCAAGTGTATTTAAAAAAAGTAAGTAATTGCTTTTTATTACTATTTATTCACTCAATCAAGATTTATATCAAAGCAATTAGACTGAATTTTAAATGCAGTTAAAGCGCGAAGCAGTACTAATTTCTAAAAAATAAATGGTTAAGGTCATTACTGTGAAATTTTTGCTATTCTATTGCTTCTTAATATATTAATTGGGATATCTCAGGTTTCTGATCGCTTCTGTTACGAGTTGTATTATGCGATTAGCTGTACGTAAAAAGGATTCGTTTTTCAAATTTAGCTTTTTATCTCCATATGGATAGATTTTTGAAAAACCCTAAAACATATAGGTAAGTTATTTTTTTGCTTTAAAGATTATTTAAGTATAGCAAGTTTAGAGTTAAGGGATAATATAAGATTCTCCTAAATAAGATTCTCCTTATTAACTTGACACCCCTTTTTAACCTTTTACGGGTTGAATTTCCAAAAGCCCTTCTTAGTGTGTGCATTAAATGAGGAACCTCTGCACAAAATGTCAAGTTTGTAGACCCAGTGGTTTGGGCTGTGCTTTATTATCTATACTAATATTATAAAGCTGAAGAGTTTGTTTGTTTGTTTGTTTGAACGCGCTAATCTCAGGAACTACTGGTTGGAATTGTAAAATTATTTTTGTGTTGGATAGTCCATTTATTAAGGAAGGTTATAAGCTATATAACATCACGCTACGATCAATAGGAGCGGAGCATAAATGAAAAAAGTTGCAAAAACGGGAAAAATGTCCACCCGTGCGAAGCCGGGACGGGCCGCTAGTTTATATATTATATAGTCAGTCAGTCAGGACATATTCTTTTACATAATAGAGAAAGTACGAGTAGATATGAGCGGCTAATTTTATAGAAAACTAGATGTACAGCGCAATCTAGAAACCCCTTAAAGTGTATAGAAGCTTTTATTTATGGCATAAAATGATCTAATCGTACAACATACAATTTTACACTAAACGTACCCAATGAGTATAAACTTGGTTAATGAGATCATAGAATTATTATTTTTATGCGTTTGTCTTCCGCTACATAAGTATTTGTTTGTCTTATAGTTCGATCAGCAAAAGCAATATTTTAAAGCAAAAAAAAGTTTAAAGCACTTTACGACGCTAGTTAAAATGCTTATTTATTTAATAAACCAAGTTATACAGTTATCATTAAACACATAAAATAAGTTCTTTCTACACATCTAAGATATACACGACGGCATTTTAGTAATCTCACAAATGGCGTGTGCTTACCTACTCTACCATTTTCGATCGATATTTTTTTTAAAATCAATAAATATTTTATTTTGCTCTCCAACCGGTACTTATTTTTTATACTAAGTACCTACTTGTAGAGGTCAAACAATACCGTTCATTGAAACGCTCTTTCTCTGGGCGCTAAGCCCCCCGATTCAGAACCAATTCAGTTTTCTTGTAGTGTACGAGAAAAACAAGATAACAAACTGAATCGGTCGATATGGGACTAATCGAAAACGTTCTGTATCGGGGTGCATGGCAGATAATATCGTCAAGATGAGATATCAAACTTGTTTAAGTTCGAAAAAGAATCACTAACTGACAGGGATTAAAATGGAGCTCACTTAATGTCGATAAAATTCATGACTTCGAAGCCTAGACGTTGTATCAGCTATTCGAGGATAAACGAAGTACTGCTATCATAAGACACTTATCCTTGCTAATTACAGCTGTTATTTCCTTAACTTTTAGCGAGCGTATCTTAAACAAGTGAATAAGTAATTAGTGGCATGTGTGTGTGTCGGGCTTGGGCGGCTGGGCGTCCCCGGGCGCCATCACTAACGCGCGCCTGTCCCGGCCGGCACCCACCCATCGCACAATAAACCGCCACCAAATTATCTTTTCAAACAATTAGCTGAGACTTATTGCCCAGCAAAATGTTCGCTCTGCAGAAATATCGGCGTAATTAACCAAGCTGTAATTAAACCAACGTTTTTCAAGATATACGTATTATGTATTTAGACTTTAATATCGCAACAGAGCCTCTTAATGTTATTAGACATTCCAAAGATAGTTGGTTCCTCAGATCATAGAACTGTGATCTGTAGTTAATTTTATCTGAACAGCTGCAGTGAATCATCGTGAAAACCATTATAATACGTTGTACGCGTGTGAGAGTCCTAGCTAAAAGATTTCTTCGAATCCTTCCATACACAATCTGTAAACTGGTGAGACAACACTAGTTGCACTATATAATCATGAAGCATAATATAAATTAAGTTTTATACTTTTAACTCACTCAGCAGTGCTTTACACAAGGTCTACCAAAAATATGGCTCTATCACTCATTTACCTGATAGGTTTCGTTTGTCATTGTGACAAATGACTAGGTATTAAAAATACAAACTGCTGCTGGTTTCCCGTGGATTTTCTGTTACAGAAGTTTATTTTTCTTAGATAGTACATATTTTATAAAATATGTATGACAAAGAGTACGTTTATAATGTTTGAGACATGTATTCGTATATTGTAGTAAAACAACACCTATTGCGTAAAAAGCTATCCAATATTTATTGATATTACGCGTTTAATTAATATCAGCAATTTTTCCTTTGAATCATGAATGTATTGATTGACTTTTTAGTCATTTTTAGTGTGTCGTAGAGTATGATGTTTCTCTCTTATGATAGGGAATCAAATATAGGCACAAATCCTTGTACGAGTTTCAGTAGCAATTGACCAGTTTGTTGACTATTACAGTCCATGAAGCACTTTCGTTAATTGAAAAGGAATTAATTAATTTGTCTTTCCAGATTATGTACTTATGATTTCATTTAAGTCTTTGTTTAAGTTAGCTTTCAGAACAAAGTTCCAGTTGCGAGTTGGCCATAAAACAAATAAGTACCTCTTTATATTTTCTTGGTACATGATAGCAGTCGTTACGACGGAAGTGGCCTTTCCGAAGAGACCCGTGGCGCAAGCTATTGCGCGAAATGAGCTGGATATACTGCAACAGCGCACACGGGACTACAACTAACTGGTTTAAAAACATTGAAAGTGGATCCATTTAGTATTTGCCGTTTACGTTTTGGGCTCCAACGTGTATTATATTGAAAAGCTATGTCATATGAACGTTCTTAATAATGTGATTGTGAATTTATTGTGGCAACTACTTTATTTATTTCTTTATGTAATCAAATCTTTAACAAAGCGGAACAAAGACAGAGATAAACTATGTTTTGTGACGAAGATATGGTTGAATAGTATCTAAATATTAGTTAATATCCACAATCAATTAATTAGTATTTGAAACGTCATGCTAGTTATAAATGGACACGTCATAACAAGACATGGAAAGGAAGAGGTTTTTTTTCTCGGATGATATTTTGGCCAGCCATTTTTGTATAGGTAGGTACATTTCTATAATGAAGTCTCATGTCATAGAGCACGAGCCTATTACCAACACAACTTCAAACAGCAGGTTGCGCAGAATTATTTAACTGAAACTCATAACCCACAATAAGCCCAACTGGGGCAAACCCAGGACCTCACGCTCGTCATCTGACCTTATGACCACTAGTCCGATGAGGTGGTTTTGAGGTACAGGAAAAATTTAATAATATTGCAGCAACGAATTTACCGAGTATTTTCTTTCATCCTCATCTGGTATAGCTTTCATGTTTTTTTGTAACAGGAAAATATCCATGAAAAATATCTTCCTACTAATTTTATTAATATAGAAATTCTAGGAACCACAAAGAAAAATAATAATTCCAATCTGGAATAAATAATGTCTACCTAGAAAAAAATATTTATGAATAGTTGTATAAAGAAAAAAATATAATCACTATTATTCTCTGCAATAAACAGATAAATACTATATCTACTGGTCTGTTCAGACGTCACTTTGAAGAGAAACCTTTTAATTTTGTGATAGACAGATACAGAATTAGATTTAATTAAAGTTGTATTAACTTACATAAATCAACGTCGCGTCAAGACTTGAGGTAGTCATCATTTGTCATGAAAGATCGCTAGTGGGAGGTTTTGGAACACATGAGTTTACTGTGAAAACCATAGACTTAAGATTTTTCGCTATGTACATCTTATGTCTATGCCGAAGATATACCTACATTAATACTTTACATTTATACGTATCACCGAACCGTCGATATTCATATATTATAACAAGTGCGAATGGTTATCTATATAAAAGACGAGTCTTGATGAATTGAAACAGATCGAAAAGGTTCTCAAGGAATTTTATGTTGGGAATAATCCCGAAAGCGGCCGACACAATTCTTCATTTCATTCACGTTCCCTTGCGATGAAACTTTTTCTCTGCAATTTTTCTGTGGAGGGCGGGGAGTTATCAGGTGGGGCGCTTTGCCAGTCGCAGCACGTAGCGGCTCCGAGCCCCGCGCCGCCTCGTGCCCGCCCGCTGAATACAAACTTCATTAGCCGTTTGATAATTAGCCCGTTAAACGCCCCTCACTCAACCAGCTACCGTCTCCTAAACCGATGATACCTGTACATGTTCTTACATCATTTCTTAAATTAATTAGACATATACACTCATAGATTATGTAAGGTACCTACTCTGATTACGGTTTGTTTCTGTGATCTGAGGGTACCTACAGCAATAATTTTACTACATGAGGAAACTAATATCATTGGTGTTCGGTAGAATAGTATAGCAGCTCTAAAGTAAAATACGAAAACAAGAATATTTAGATAATAATCGATAAACAAGCGGTCGCTGGAATCGGTTAGATTGAGTCGCGTATTTTCCGTTTTCATTTTCCTGTAAGTTTATTTTGCAATATGGGACCGAATGCTTCAATTTCTATTAATCAGACAAAGATTTTCCAAGTAAAAATTTGCTCTAAGGTATCCAGTCCATGATTTAGTAAATATGACTAATTCTTTACTAATTTTACAATACCTAAAAATTTTAATCATCATTAAATAACATCAAAGCAGTTTAAATGCAGAAAATAATATGAATCAATATAAATTATTTCGCTAACCTCCGTCAAAGAGCAACCCTGTTCAAAAACGGATAATAAAAGTGACAATTTAACCGGAACTTCTCCGGAAGGAAAGGACGAAACAAAAGAAGCTCCAATAACCGAGGAGTAGAAAGAAGTTAGAAAAATTAGGAAACAATGAACCAGGAAACGTGTTTCCTCGGCGAATGGCAATGACGCGGACGGACGGCGGCGGCGCGGGCGGGCGCGCTACCAACTAACGGGTTTATCTACACTCTCGCCTCAGCCTGATCGATACATGTATCTCTACGAGATTTAAATTGATACATCTTAATCGTCTCAATATCTATTACACCACACTTTAATTATGTTACACTGATACGGATATAGCTAATATACTACAAACGCAGTGTAAAAAGAATATGTCGAGAAAATAGATTTCTATTTTTACACACACATTCGTTTACTGGTTATATTGTCAATGAGCAAGTAGGTATACTCAGAAGAGCCTGAGCGAAATGAAAAGTCTACGCAATAATTCTCTTTGACACATCTACGTACGGGTTTGGTATTTGTTGCATTGTTTTGTAATTTTCCTGCAAGGCACTGAACCGACTTTGATAAACGATGTTTAATTCGATTTATCTTCTCACGGAATGTACTAAAAATGCGACAGAATTTTAAAGTAACGTACTTTTCAGTGCATCGTTCCTCACGTTTCATAAAGTCCATATTCGCATTCGCGAGATGGCTCAGATGGTATCAAAGTTGAATAAAATAATAGTTTTAGATAAAAACGTGTCTTTTATGCCCAGGTTAGTCGGAAAGGAGGTACTAATCCTCGGGCCACCTAAAGTATCACTGATGACTGTTTTTAACCCCCGACGCAAAAAGAGTGGGTGTTATAAGTTTGAAGCCTATGTCTGTCTGTGAGTCTGTCTGTAGCATCGTAGCTCTGAATCAGAAGAACCGAATTTAACGCGATTTTTTTGTTTGAAAGATAACTTAATCGGGATTGTTACAGGTTATGTTTGACGGAAATAGGTTCAGACGTTGCAAGATAATCAGCTCTTTTCACAGGTAGTGTAGAGACCTCCGCCATACAATGTATATCTATTTCACTTCCGCTCGTCCGATTGACTCCAATTTCTCACATATGCAAGCCTAGTGACAAAGGGTACCATTGAGTTGATCTGATTGAGGGTTTGAATAGAAAATGTATTAATACTACTTCAAAATGACTAATAGTCAGGCAGACACATCGATTTTGCCTCATGACTTGTTTTGTCAAGCAGAATTCGGAAGGTGGCTCAGGATAGCGATCAGCGTTTCGCAATGACTAGTTGCAGACCCATCGTGTTTGAGCTCGTGTGACTCGTTATGGAAGTTAATTTCTCACAGCAATAATAATAATCGCTGACAAGGATCGATAGCCACATTACAAAGTCGGATCGGATGCCCTAATTTAGGGTTTCATTTCAGAATTAATTTTTAGAAGTCAGAAAATGGAACATTGCTGATAATAGCTGACGATTGTTAGATTTTAGCGTATTTTTTATGAAACCTTTGAACAGCTATTTCTCTAAAACTGTTGAGTTTTGGGGAAAGTTGTAAAATAAAAGTTATTCATTATTATGGGTTTTTTCGGATTAGTCCTCCCTTTTCGAATAACTTTGTATAAACCATGTACGATGAGATCAGTTAGTCTATTTAGAACGCTTTTAGAAAACCCGAAATGAAAATTTCACGGCCGGTAACAAATATCTGTAAGCCATACAAATATTTATTCTGTGTGGGGAAAACAAGCACAGCGAGCCGGTTGGCTTAGTTACTGCGTCCCATCGGTTCGTCAAATAAAAATAAATTAATCGTGCACTCTGTTAGTAATATTTTGTTTTTTTGGTCCATTTAATATTAATCATTGTATAGATAGCTTTTCTAATTAAATTAAATCATTACAGGTGTTTCCAGGTCTGTCATTTAAGACATTTTCTTTCAGTAGTCGTGTTCTTCTTTATACTTAGCTGATAATTATAATTTTATTGTATCCGGACGTGCAATATACGTATTACACACATAAAATATACAGTGTATCCGGGTTTGTAGTAATAAAACTTTCAGGGCGGTATATACATTTAATTTAACAACAAAAGCATCCGACATGTGGGGTCGATTACCCACTTATAATTACTCCCCCTCCCCCCCAAAGATAGAAAATTTAAAGTATTTGGCTCAGATATTTCGACCTCTACATATTCAAATACTCACAACTTTAGACCTAGATCTCACAGAGGCGTGATTTTTGTTTTGTTTTGTAGAATAACTCAATGACTAATAAAAAAACTAAAAAAATACGTGTAACCCCCTGTAGTATTTTAGAGAAAGTAATAAATATGTGTAAAATTATTTAAAATTTGAATTTCATTTCTCATTTCGAAAATAGCTTAACTTTGATATTTCTTTAGGTTATCTATGCTGTAACCTTTCAAACGACATTTAGTTTACGACTCTGTGAGGTCTAGGTCTTAAATTGTGGATGTTTGATTATGTAGAGGTCGAAAAGTTAAATACTAAAATTGCTTTATCTTTGGGGGGTGGGGAATCGACCTCACGAGTGTTTTTGTTGATATAATTGAGTGTATATATCGCCCTTAAAGTTTTATTACTACATACCCGGACACAATGTATAATGTTTCAAGAACGTCGATAGATGGCGCTGGTTGTAACGTTACACGGAAATTAACGGGGTGCTCAATTAACATTTCGAGTGCCAAACAATCCGCTCGATGACATTCTCAATTAAGTGTATCTGTGGTTTTTCTCAATACACGCATACACATACAGTTTTATTAATATTTCATAATGAGAAAGCTTTTCCAGTAAACTATTCTGAAAGGAGCTAAGCTTTGAAATATAAAAAGTGGGTAAATGTGGTCCGAGTGTTGTGGACAGGGCAACAGGATAAATGATTATTATTCTCAGAACTGATATAGGAGGGCTATGTAGCGATTGACAAAACACATCAATAAACCATCCCCTTCTTTTGTTCTTTTGCGTCCATATCGAGATTCTATAGTGTATCTAAATAATCGAAAAAGGTGTGGCATAACTCAGTAGCTTCGAATGTGCTTAAAAAAATGTTTAATTAATCCCATTTAAAAGGATTCCTCCAATTAATATGGGCGTTAATTGATCAATGTAAAGCATGTCATAGGTTTGTAATTTGGAATCGTGGAATCGGTTTGTTTTTATCATTAATGGGGTTTGCAATTTGCAATAAAAAGTGGATCGAGAATCGGCACGGCGCGGCGTGGTGCGGTGCGTTGGCGGACACAGCGGCTGATATTTCGACGTAATTAAAACAAACAGGAGGAGGCTCGCCACTCCTCTCTAATTGCGTTCGTGTTGAAATAATCACGGAAACAGTGACAGAGTGTACTATGTGTATCGGTGCCTACTGATTACGCAAATGACATACTGAAGCACAGACGCAGAATTAATTATCGGAAAGAACTCGAAATGAGTGTAAAAAAATAAACAAAGAAACATTTATCACGGTTTACGTCTACGTGTGGAACTCACAATCGTAAAAAACGATAGTAGGGAAAGAAAACATAAAATACGTCAATTTAAGTCTACCTCTATGGTTCATTCGCAACTAAACGGAAATAAAAAGAAAGACTTTTAAAAGATCTAAAGATATAAAATGTAATTGCTTTGGCTAGAAACCGGGAACCGTAACGGCCTCTAACTCCACTCAATAGTTATACGAAAATAAAAGAATGAAGATATACCTACCCAAATCACGTCTTTTATATATTGAATTGAGGCACAGGGGAATTGGGGCTAAATTGCTATCGATATAAAATATCGACAAGCGAGGTTATGTAAAGTTGCTGCGGTTAACTTCAGGATGGGTCACCGTTATTAATATACTTTTCCGACCCTCGAAGAATCTTTTAACCGTCGGTTTCTGGCCCACTGGGTTGCAGAAGTTAGATGCAGTCGCTCCTTCTAAAATACTGCAATACACAGTCATTTAAGATGATGATGAATTTAATATAAAATCAAAAGATGTATTAATGACTGAGTGTCCCTTTTCTCACAGCAATTGCTATCATATGCAGTTTTTTTAAAACTCGGCGTTTAATTCTCGAAATCTGCCATGTTTATAATGCTTTATGATAAAAAATTACACTTCTTTAATATTAACTTTTATATCTTTGTAATGTGTTTTTTAATCAATTTAAGTCTTTACAGTGTATCATTATAAATATATGCCATGTCCTCACGGTTCCACCCGCGTAAGAAGTTTTATTCCAGTAATAAATATAGCCTATGTTACTCAGTGATAATGTAGCTGTCAAAAGCAAAAGAATTTTTGAAATCGGTCCAGTAGTTTTTAAGTTTATTCGTTACATACAAAAATACTAATCTTTCCTCTTTATAATATTAGTATATATATAGATTACAATTTTATGAAGTGTAATTTACTGACATCTATCAAATTAATCTTCTTATCCTGAAAAGGATATAATTGTGCTTGAATTTTTTAGAAGTATAAAGTAATAGGTACGTAAGTTTATCAGTGCTCATTGTCAATAATGCCAATTTGTTCAGTTTTATGCTGTAAATACAGGTCTGAGAATTTATATTATAAATAAAGATGGTGTTACATCTCGTGTAGGTAAATTCTAATCAGATTATTACTATTTATTTTAAAATAAGTTTGACTGCATCGTTGGTATAGTGGTTGCAAGTGCAACTGCTGAGCATGGGGTCTTGGATTCGATCCCCAGGTCGGGCAAAGTGTTATTGGGTTTTTCCATTAGAAATTTCTCAGTAGGTAGCAGCCCGGAGTCTGGATTCGTGACCGGTTAATGGCAATAGACTCGCCTCCTATAACATGGGACTTAAACATAACAGCGCAGCGAAACAAGGGTGTACTAAAAACACCTGTGCTGAACCCTTTGGGGAATATAAGGCGTGATGTTATGTTAATTCAAAATACACATAAAAATCTTTTAATTAAGGATACATTTGCACTGATTTTCTTCCTATTGTAATAAATTCCGAAATTCATCGATATTGCTCTATCGACAGACGAGTGTCCTTACGGATGGGTATCAACAACATATCAATGATGTTTTGCTTTATTTTTTATAGTGTGGTAGCTAATGTATGGGATTTTTTCCCGGAAAAAATGACAGATTTTCTGGTATCGGAAGAGTATACTCCTCTCCGAGTCGTCAGTGACCGAATTGCTCTAAGTTCGTGCCCAATGGACTATTAGCGGGCTGTGCCTGATTTATTATGAGCATAGTCAGCAGAATGAACTAACGGTAGGCCATGTCGTATTGCTGAATTTATTTGTGAATTTTATGTGTTCTGCCTAACCTTTTTCACAACTATGTTGGGGTCAGCTTCCAGTCTAACCAGATGAAGCTGAATACCAGTACTTTACATGGAGCGACTGCCATCAGACTTTCGCAACCTAATTATTGGGCAATGCCGATACCCTAAGGTTAGACCGGTTGTTCAGACTTTCGGGCGTCTGACTGACCGTAACGAGTGTCATAGGTAGGTATTCGTATGACAGCCGGGACCGATGGTTTAACGTGCTGTCCGAGTCACGGAAGGGTCTGGATGTGTAACGAACGGTCACCCATCCACAGACTGACTGCGGCATACGCAGCTTTACCTCGCAAATCATGATATATAATCATAATGATTCCCGTGGTTGTTAATTAGTTACGAGCCACTCAAACTGCGAACGTTATGAGTATTTTTCATTACATCCAGCAGCCACCACGTTCGCGTTGGAAAGCCGGTTGGCAACCGAGAGCCAGCCTTTTGCACCAGTGAATCTATTGCCCCTTACCTACTCGGACTATTTTAACTGGCAAGTTGGACGGTTGTCCTGTCATCGGTAGGTGAACACAAGCTTGTCACCGAGGTTGACTTTTAAGAAAGTCGGATGTGCCACTTTTTAAAACTGTATGTAATATTTAAGAAAAAAAATCTTCACATTTTTATTACAGCTATACAAACGGTACTCGAGTATTTGAGGTGAGTTAGCAGTGTTACTAGTACCGCTGAAACTCAAAGCCACAGGTCGCTGTAACATGGTTGAGTTGAACGTTTGAGTATAAGTGACAGGTTGTCAGCTATGCCGCCACAACACCGTTTGTTTTTAGAAACTACAGAAGCTAAATTGGAACAAAAAAACTTCACATTAACCATTCCAAATACATTACTATATTAGGTTTGCTATAATATTATACAGACGAAACACAATTACTTTCATTAATCTTCTGATAAATTCGTAGATGAACAAAAGGATCGACTCAGCGAATGGAATCTGTGACATCAGCCTAAAAGCACAGTTCCCGCTTTATTGTTAGTCGATAGACATTCTGTGCGGACATAGTTTTTTCTGATATTTGAATAGTGTGTTTTATTTAGTGGAATTGTATGAAAAGTTCCAATTTTTCCGAACGAATACCGTGACTTTTCGAAATGCCATCGGATTTTACAGATTTATAATTGATAGAAAAAGTTTTTGTCGGCAAAATGAATGAATTTTATACACATTTGTTTGACATTTTAGGCAGTTTTGTAATTATTTATTGCGAATGAAAAACAATGCGTAGTGGTGAATGAACAGACTTGGCACATGATCTTGCCTACAAATTACATTAAAAAAAAATCTAGGAATAAGAATATAGCTACTTAGCTATATTATTTAATTAATTAATTTAATAAGCCAAATTATATTAACAGTTGTCACTACACATAAGTACGATGTAAGTACATATACGATAATAACAAATTTGTTGGAGGAAAGATTTGTATTTTTGTATGTAACGAATAAACTTAAAAACTACTGGACCGATTTCATAAATTCTTTTGCCGTTAGAAAGCTACATTATCACTGAGTATCATAGGCTACGGGCAGAGCCGTGAGGACACAGTTAGTTATGATTCGAACCAGAGCTCTAGTCATTACTGAGATTAGTCATTACTGGAGAAGGAGAGCCGAAGATCGGGCTCAGTGGCGTGCTTTGGGAGAGGCCTATGTCCAGCAGTGGACTGATGTAGGTTGATGATGATGATGATGAATCTCAGTAAAATTTCTTACATTGTTGGAAATGGGTGCCTACAGAAATGTTTAAATTACGTGTCTATCGTGTTATTGGCAATTTTACTAGTATTTAAACTGTTTAACATGTTTAAGTCGATAGATCTCAATCCGATCAATAAAACGTATTTTTTTTTATTACGTAATTTTCTTGTGTATTTTAACGTAATCAGTCAAAAACGCACGAATTATTCTTTACCACACGTGTCCGCCAACACATGAAATAAAAATATCATGCTGAAAAGTGAAAAAATATCAAACTTTTGCGCCCTCCGAGTATAATATTTAGCATTCAATTAGTTAACTGCATAAATAAGTCTGAAAATATTTTGTTACTATTCTATTATGACCAAAAGCAATAGATTTCATAGAATAGAATAGAATATACGATTTAAAAAACGAATAATGAATGTGTTTGTTGCATTTCCGTAGAAACGCCCAAATAGGCTGAGTTTTGACTGATTTTATTTTGTATGGAAACTCTGTCAGAATGAACCTCAGATAAAAGTTATCTGACAGTTGTAAAATCGGCTCTTACTAGTCTAAGTATCTCAGATCAGTAAAGGACCTGCTTTACCTGTGTCAGAGATTTGGCTCAGCGTTTACAAGCCTGCCTAGCTTTTCGAGACATAATTCAATACATTTTACACTAAAAGCTCTTTTTTGGAAGAGGTCTATGCCCAGCGGACGACATAGGCTTCATCTGTATGATGATGATGAAAGACAGACAAAGAACTAACCAAAATAAACATGGTATTTTATACATGCAATCTTTTTCTATATATTGAGGCGGTACCTTAGTGTTGTACAATACTTTCATTAGTTATGCTCTTCAAAGTATTATTACAGGAAAAAGTACAGACAGTCACTAGTTTTAGTATACAGAATGAGAACTATAAGGAATTGAAAAAAAGTGGTCGAAGGAGAAGTGAAGTCGATTTTGGAGAAAAAAAAACCCCTTAAATCGCGTCTCGCCTTCCAATACCATCTGAAAAACTATACGCAATCATTACGGGTGCTTAAAACGTCAAACTACTATAGACCAAAAAGAGGCATTGGAACCGCTACTACCATTGATAAAAAAATATTACTGCAAGAAGTGCTGTTAAAAAATATTACTGCAAGAAGTGCTGTTAAAAAATATTACTGCAAGAAGTGCTGTGTTGCTTGTTAGCAGCCGCATGCGGGGTAGAGCTTCATGTTTTTGAGTGCGATCAACCGCGCAAACGTGCAGCGTTTCGAGTTTTGTAACAAAATCGCACGCTGAAGTCGGATGCGGGCGCCGCACCGTACCATGAGCTTTTATTTAGTAAATGTACACGAGCGGACGGTTCTTCTCACAATAAGCGTGAGTAGAATTTTTCACTCGTGTGCCGTGGGCCGTATTTATATTTTAAGGTCACGATCCTATTACGATCACTGTAGATTGTGGACGCAGTATCGCGTAGTTTCGTGCGTTTTACGCGCACGCGAAGTTTATACCGGCATCATGCAAGAGGAACTCAATTTTAGTATCTTAGGTAAATATGTACCTATTACCTTTATTGTTATAATAATACATCGGTTGACCCTATAAATAAGCAAACAAAGTAGAGAGCTATCTAAATATATGATGTCATATTGTGATAAAACTAGCTATCTAGCCAAAACTCAGCCTTAACTAAATATGTGCTGAATACATGGATAGATAACACAAATAGGAAGATAGTTGTCAAACAATTTCCTTATGAAGGCGTCTTTAACGCTAATTACATAATTGAAACTTTATGTATATTTGACATGCTGCTACGGCTACGCTGCCATGCGCTACGCACACGCTTTTATAGTCGATCTCTTCTCATCAGCCCGTGACTACGCCGCTGTACACGGGCCTCTCGATAACCGCTTTTACATTAACGGTCTTAGGGGATATTACGATAATAACCATGCTTGATAGACGGAAGACGCTGCTGCCTATCCTGTTGCTATAATCCATTGGTCGCATTTTACGATATCCACGGGTGACGATCGGTGGTCTATTCTTTGCCAGGAGCCGGGTTCGGGAGTGTTATATATTTAATCAACTTAATAAATAGATGGTCATAATTACGTTCTGCGTGCTATTTTAATTCTGACATTTAAGTATTTGTTTGAATACTTTTCTGATATAGAATGTATTCCTACCTTTACATCATAATAATTAGTTTTAGTAAGGTATATTTAGATACCTACATATGTGATAAGTCCTACCAGAATCAGTTTCCCTTAAAAACACACAATAAAGAATTACGCTCTCTGCTGGCTGTGGTGCAGTCGTGTTAAAAAATTAATGCGACTAATTGTAAGTGTTAACACCATAAGGGAATCAAAATGACGTATTTGAAAAACGGGCATTTCAGGCGCGTTTGAAATATAAATAATAACAATTTGATGTTGGATGTAATCAGATGGAGTTTTTAAGCGATGGTATGCTAAGTTTTTCATGAAGCAAGGAAAGTCATGTGTGATGTGCGGCTACCAGCCACAAGCTAGCGGCCCGGCTGCAGACGCGGCAGACAGTGCGGCTCGCGGCGGCGGCGGCGGCGCCTGCGGGAGGCGCGGGGGGAGCGCGCGGGGCGGGGCGGCGCGGCGGCGCGATGCTGCGCGCCTCTCAGTCGAGACGCGAGGCCCGCCCGCCCTAGCCGCCCGTACTGCCGCCCGCCCGCCCCGCGCGCTCGTCACGCGTCGCTCTCCACGATTCGCTCTACCTACGATCGTTAATTACATCCCTATGACGGATTCGTATGTGTACCTAATGAATTATCATATTCGCCAAAATTTTAAGAATTATCTCCTCATTATTTGGGCTTATACGCGCGTATAGACGTCGAGTATTTTCGAAGCTTTTGGATGGACCGGAAGGGGGGGCGGGAGGGTCGACGGATTCGGAGGGTCGCGGGGCGCAGGGCCCCTCGCGACGCGGGGTTAGTAGGTTCGCGATGTCGCGTCGTCGTCGGTCGGAATGCATTCGCGAACGTAGAGCGGCGACCTGAGGTGCCGTCGCGATTCTCACCTGGCCGCTCGGGGTCGGTCACCTCTTTTATTAATGAAACTTCAATGGAACATTTAGCTTCGTTTCGGATTAAACATTTTTTCCGGTTGTAAGCTCCGAGCATAGGATTATTTTTGGGTCAAACATGACGAGATGCAAGGTCAGCCTGCTAGGTGTCAACGAACCCCTCGTCCAGTACCTACGCGTACGTCAGGTCGATGACGTCGAGGTTGACAAGCCAAAAAGTTTTTATAGTAGCACCGCAGCTACTAATGTAACCGATCTCTGAACTGAATCTTTACTGTGTTGTGCTCTTATAATATAAAGTAACAAACCGGAAGAAAATAAATGAGTGTCGACATGAAGAACGAAGACGGAAGTGTGTAACGACTGGCGGCGATCGGGGAGGCCACCGCGTTAACCCTGCCCGAATTAGTGCACCGGACGAGACTAAAATAGCGAGGCGGCGTGTACGGTTACATGCGGCGCGTCAATGTCGGCGCGCCGGCACGCCGCGTGCTCCTCGGCGGCTCTCGGCGGGTAAGCTTACACTGCGTCTGATTGCAGAGCGAGCTGAGACCAGCCCTATATGTGGAGGCGGCACTGCGGGCCCACCGCCACCGCCGCCACCGCCGCCGCCCGGCGCCGCTCTCCGCGCCGCGCCGCCCTCGCACCTCGCACTACAAGCTATTCCTGGAGTCATCTGTTCCACTGTATACGCTAAATTTTACATCTTTCTAAATATATATAACCTAAGCACACTGATGATACAAAGCTTTATAAAACCGAAAATTGTATTCTCACCAACCCACGCATGTTACGTTTATTACACGGTTAATATTACATTTGAAGATAAGATTTCAAGAAGATGTACGTCGGTGAAAATACTTTAATGACAAACGAAGAATTTAAGAGACGTGAAATATGTGAAGATTGTTGAAGAGGCCAAGGCGTTGTGCGTGAAAGTGTAAGCGTTGTTCGCTTTAGCTGGTTGACTTCGGGTCAAATTGTAATTTTGATATCATTTGGTCCCCTTCAACCAGCTGTAGTTGACATCTGTTTCGCTTTCCCAAGTCACTAATTGAAGAAAAGCTGTAATAATGAGGAGTGTGTGAAAAGCGTCGAAAGTCTTGAATTATTATTGCATTATGTGTGTTTTATACAATATTCAAATATTTTGAACCAGTTAATCATTAATGTATTTGAGCCGTTTCAAAGGCAGCAATATAGTCAAGTTTAAAATATAAGATGTATTACTAACGTATTACTTACTATAGTAGAAGCATCTGCATTTATTTAAGTGCTTAAATAATTACGGTTTTGTAACCGTAATTGTTTATTTAATGATAGCAGAAAACTAAAGCACAAAATAAAGAAAATTTTCATTAGATTGTAAAATTTTGTTGAGATGTCATTCGATCATAATCTTGTTACACATTCCAACAAAGGATGTAATACAGGCAAGACCAAGCACCAATTTAACTGTATATTAATTGTAAACTGTTATTTAAGACTGTTCTTAAATAACAGTTTAATACCTTCGTCTTTTCGATTAGATAGTACTTTAATCCTAAATACATATTTATGTAAGTTACGCAAACAGTGGTCCCGCAAGAGTAATTCATTAATTACATTTCGTCTCTGCACGCCCATTGCGACACGTGGAAACATGCATTACTTAGTGAAAAACAACGGCTAATGAGACGCGTTATTGTTGTCAAATAATTCACCGTACTTACGACGTGAATGTTCCAACAACAGATTTTCTCTTAGTGCTATTTTTTGAACATCTCTTTGATACTCAAATATTGTAATCATTTCTTTTTCATATAGATAAATTAGTACATGTTTTTAAATTTTATTAATATTACTGGCATATTTTAGTAACATATCTTTTTCACGTGTAAATCCTTAAAGAAAAGTGAAACGCGGTGTTACACGGAATGGCTTACACGGGGAAATAGAAGGCGAGAAAACTTTAATCTCAAATGTAATAAGACCAATAATATCATAATCATAATATAATCTATATAAATAAAAATGAATCGCCAAATGTGTGGCTAAGCGCAAAACTTGAGAACGGCTCGACCAATTCGGCAATTTTTTTTAAAATATGTTCCTTAAGGCACAAGGAAGGTTCTAATAGAGAGAAATAACATAAAGATTGCGTGGAAAATAATAAAAACAACACTTTTCTTTTCCCATTACAGGCCAATAACTTTTGACAGAACGAAGTCTGTCCGGGCAGCTAGTACATAATAAATTCAAAAGAATAATTTAAGTGCACAGATGTACCAAGTGCGGCTTCTATCTCATCCTCATTTTATACTATTGCGGGTAAGAGTATTGCAAAATGATACAATACTGAAAAAAATTAAAATAATACTAACATAAAAGGCAAAGGATCCAAAAATAATATCGGACTAACAGAAAAAAATAATAGAAAGATGGCTTTTAAAAGTTAATGTAACTATTGTGTCTCGTGAGTGGTACGTACTTGAATTTAGTGCGGACGGTTTGATGGCTTTACAGATTTTTTTATCAAGGGGTACCTTTGGGAAAACAAGCTTTCAGAAGGTAGTGGATAAAGTCGTTTGTGCCTGTGCTTTCGAGATATTGATTGAAGGCAGTAAAGGTTTTCGGAGCTCGCACGCGAGGGAAGGATGTTTGCAGCAGGGCACTTTGATATTAAACGAGATTATTCGGGAAACCGCTAACGGGTTTCCACTTTGAGCACATACTGCAAGATATAACATGTAAGTATTTACACGTAAACTTTGGAGCTACAACTGCAATTATATTGTTTTTTTTTTGTAATATTTTGGCACTCAGGCCGACGGCCCATCTGATGGAAATTGGTTACCGCTGCCTATAAACGCATACAATTCCAAGAGGGTTGCTGATGCGTTGCCAACCTTAGAAACAAAGTCCGAAATCCTCACCGCACCCATACCCATCAAACCGGAACACAGAAATTCTGATTGGCAGCAGAAATATGTATGGTGGTACTACTTCCTCGGACGAACCCTTCCACAAGGAGCTCTACTTGAAAATCGTGTAATGCGTCAGTAAAGTATTATATTATATTAATTCTGAAGAAGAGTTTAGTTACGCCAGGCAGACTTTAGAATGTGTTCATTAACAAATAATGTGTGAATACGTGATACAATTAAAATAAAAGTGAGAAAGAAAAATCAATTATTAAAAATGACAAATTCTTAAGTAAAAATAACAATTCTACTTTAGTGACATGATAAACGCAAAACGAGCTATGGAGCGACCATGTCAGGCATTAAATAAATAAATGATAATTATAAATTAATTAAATAATTTTTACATGAGTTATTATTTTTAAATAATATGTAACATTTATGGTTATTTCTAATTTTAATTTGTTGAACTTCCCAATTTAATTTGTAATAATGAAATTGTGTGTTATGTCTTATTTTTTCAATATTTTTTATATACCTATACCGAAAGCTATTATATGATCCAACTGTTGATTGAAATAAAGGAATTGAATTAAATTACCCGGATCTAAAGTAAATAATGTGGATGATATCTGTATCAGTATAACTACACCCTAGTGGCGTTGGACAGGACACTCGGCTAGATGTGGTGACGGCAGGTGAAGTAGATCCTTGACGAAATGGTGGCCGAGAGTGAGCAAACGTAGCGTAGAATGACCCATGGCAAGATGGGTCGATGACGTACTTCATCATGCCGGAAAGGCCCGGACATTATTGGCGCAAAACAGAGAAGAATAACGTTAAAGTTATCAAATATTACCGATACTAACAAAAATTCAATGATATTATTGCATAAAGTTAATATTTGCATTGCGCTTTAAAAACAATTATTGTATTTGTGTTAATTGATCAGAACATTTTGTTACTACTTATTTAATAATCAAGTCTGATCTGTTTGCCTATGGGTAATTGTTTGCAGGTATTCCCAAACTGGAAATTATGTTGATTTTCTTACCCTTTTCACCACTATTTACAGCGTTTTTAAGGAAGGTTTTACGCATAGGTGACACGTGTAAAGCTGCTCATGCCAGCTATTCAGATTATAAATACATGAATGCATTCCTATATTATGTAGATACAAGATATTTAATACCTGATATGTTAAATAAATAGCGAAATTGTACTAATACATTGCAATGTAAATAAAAGTTGGGCTTAGTTTAAATGTAAACTATGTAAACGAAGCTAAACTTCTTGAAATTTCAATAACATTCCTGACTGCTCTACATGATTAGTTTTTGTTGGGCTGGAAAGTGTGACTGCTGAGAGAGGGTGGTGGGGTCGCAAAAACCCCGGAGGCAGTGGCTGCAGCCGAGCCGGCGGGCGCCGCGCCGCTCTGCGGTGCGACTTTGTGCCATAAATCAAAAGCACCCGCGGGAACCCTCGGCTCGCATAATGTAAGTATGTATAAAACACTCTATCACTGATAATAATACAAAGGAATTTTAAGTAGCCGGGTTAATAGGGATCAAGAACGAATTTTGTTTGTAAATATATTTGGTGCTTTAGGTAATTTAAGGAATTATAACAAACGTTGAAGCACTTTATACTAGTTTCTATATCATGCAGTTGTCATTTTGAGAATGTATCAAATGTTTTATATGTAGTTCTGACTATCATTTGATTGCACAATCAACTCGGACTTACGAATTGTGTAGTAGGTACAATTAATTTACTGAAATAATTATGTAGTTTGGGCAACGTACAACTAAGCGTATGTTTTCGTAGTTATGTTTTACGATTGTATAAAAAGTTCAACATTTAGAGTTGTTTCAGCGACATTGGCGTGTTAAGGTGGTTGCGCTTTGCTCGAAATACGGCTTAGAAGGAAATCACCTGGCAGGCCATTAACCTAATTCACGGACGCAAAGACAGGGCGGAGACGCGGGTGGCGGCGTAGCGCCCGCTTTAATATCGCCGCGCTGCCGGTAATAAGATGGAAATAAGGCGGTGGCAAGAAACCGGGCCAATCATTGCCGTTCGCAACTTGACACCGCCAATGTACATACTTCGATAAGTATAAAGTAAATTCACTTTGGCTTTCATGTTATTTAAAGAAGTCACAATATCCAATAGGAATTCTAATGAAAATCTCAACACATTATTTACTCGGTTTGTTTTTAACAGTGTCTACTCCGACCAGTACTATCATCGTCGGTGTAACTTCTATAATATACCTGTACTGTACCTTTTATTAATGTAGCTACAGTAATAATCCGACTAAGTTCTGTTTCTCACATAACTATACGAGTCTTTAGAAAGTTCTCACATTATAATTCTTTTCTTTAAACTCCTAAACAAGAAGTTTCTAAGTCTTAAGACTTTAAGAGAACTCAAAGTATAAAGCTTTATTTAAGTCTGTAAAAGATAAGTACTAAAGACTAATTTTAAAGTAGGTGCATTACCAGTTCATTTAAAATTCATGGAATACACGGCGCACGCTTCGATGTTTGACATGGCAAATAAAATTATAATGGTACGGCAGAAAAGGCAGCGCGCCCTACTGCCCCCGCGTCGAGTGTTCTCAGCGGGAAGCTACTCTGTCACAGGTTTTGTTTATGCCTCTATTTTCTTAGAGTTTGTGCACCTAGCAGTTTGCATTTTTCACAGATTATAATTTAGCTCTAGATCTTACGATTATTGGTTTTAGTTGTTTTTAGATATTAATGAAAATATACCTATTCTGTTCTAGTATATTTTTCTAAACGCCTTCATTTTGCGTAGGTTTACACGTGGTTGATTTATTTTGTTGGTTGGAATTTCAGTTTTTGCACGTGAAAGATGTAAACGAGAAATCGATGTTTTTGTATTATAACTTTCGTAAGACACATTCATATTTATGATTAGTTACGGTTTACTCACGTGCATTTTCCGGGATTGCCCGACTAGTTTCGGACTAGTCGGGCAATCCCGGAAAATGCACGTGAGTAAACGGTAACTAATCATAAAAATGAGAAATCGATGTGTTTACAAAAGCGTTAAAGTGTATGTTCTGTATGCAATAATTTTTACGACATTGCATCATAGAAAGCTAATTACTTGTATCGACTAATCGCGGAAGCTAAAATTACTTGGTACCTACCACACAACACAGATCTCTTTTTAATATTCCGTGGTACATACTGACGCGAAGTGGAAACAAGTTTACAAAAAATACAGTCCATCGAAAACATTAATGTAAAAAAGCCAAGTCTTGCGACTCTTGCCGTAAAAAGTTCTGTGATCTAATATAGAGCGACGTTTGGCATTTCATTTACAAAGATATTTTTCGGACTTGGCAATCACGCAGCATACTAGCAACGAGCTTACCGTGGTACAGATATGTTTAAAATTTAACAAGGTATTTTGCCTCAAGCTGCGTCTTTTCAAAGTCCGAAAAATATATTTAAAAAAAAATAAATGCCAGGCGTGGCTCGACATTAGATCTCAGAACTTTTTAAAACAAGAGTCGCGAGACTTGGCTTTTTTACATGAATGTTTTTGATGGGATCTCATTTTTTTTTTGTAGTTTTTACTTCTTTTTTTGTATGGCGGTTTAATTTCGTGCAGAATGGCTACTGAATTCCGCAAAGCCCACTCTCTATCTTTCTCCTTTGCCGTGTAACAAAACCAAAGCGGCTTCTACATTTCCTACTAACGCCATCTAGTTTCATTTTAGTAAGAAAAAAAAAACGGTGCGTTTATCTACTCATGCCCGCGCGCTAGAAGTTATATTTCGACTTTATACCAGAGAGCTAATTTTTAAAGGTCTCAGGTTAAAAATGTATATTGTATGACTAGTGGCGCCCCCATTTTTTGTATCTACTCTTTTGCAGAGCTTCATACACCTTTGAGGTTCATGTCAACAGCCAACTTTATGGTGTCATATAGAAAAGAGGTTTATGTTTAAATAAAAAATAGAATAAAGATTTAAACGTATAAAACCTTTTTCGTGACGGACCTTTTTCGTGACCCAAGAAACGCGCCAAAAGAAGTGGGTATAACTTCAAAAATCGGTCAAGTGCGAGTGAACCATAGTCAGAAGATTACAATGTCGTCTACATATGCTACGTAAGCATAATAAATAATTGCCTAATAATTACGCAACCGAGAAAATATTTCAAGATTTAATCATTTTTCTATCCATTCCTTCCTAAACACTAGCTGTAATATCAAATATCAAGTTTATAGGTCTGCTAGAAGTACTTTAGAATTTTGATGACCGATGAATGAGTGACTGAGTGAGTGTAGGTATGTCAAAATAACGAAACTTTGATGGCAAATATTTTGTATGCTGTTTTAGTTAGAAACTTGTAATTTGGTAATTTAGTTAAAAAAATGAACTACCCTCTGTAACATAATTTTCAGGCATTCGCTCTCATTTATTACAAATATATACGGGGCATAAAAGTGGCTTGAGTTGTTTCGAGAAAAAGGCGGACGGTCGTGCCTGCTCAACGTTTGCGAGGCACTGCCGTGCTTCTAATTGTTTTTCGCTGTGCCGACTATCTAAGTCATATTTGCATAGAAAACAAGAGGGGCACTTTTTGAGTTCAGATACAAACGTGTCAGAAAAAAAATACCTGTAAAGAAACAAAACTGTTCGCAATTCGAAAAGCGAATCGCAATTTTTATTACGGCGTGCGCAAATCTATCCTGAATGGTAAACGTGTTTACTATTATGTAAGGCCACACTCTATCATACATGAATATTTTATTCAAGCATATGAGTCAAAGGAGGATTTGCAAATAAATACAACAGGTATGCTCTTGGGGACTGCTGCCTTCGGGGAGTCTCTACAGGGTTTTGCCAACTCATTAGGGGACCGGAATGGGGTTAAAGTCAAAGGAGTCACAATTCTATAGCTTCCAGAAATCTTAATCCGCCGCAGTTAGAATTAAAACAAATTTTTACAAGCGACTCATTAATATTTGTTATCATACCCATTTTTCGTTACCTAAACTGTAATTACTTACAATATACTTTAATCACTATTTTCTCTTTTTTAAAGGTTATAGTTATGATGGTAGCGATTTATATGATGAAACTTGAATGGTATAGAAAGTGCCATGAATTTTCATTTCCGGAGAATTAAAGCACAATGGCTGGTCTGAATTAAATATTTCAGGTGGTGCGCCGTTCTCGCGAGTTAGTGCCGAGGTTGATGAAACGACATACTCCGCACTCAGCGCCGAGGGAAAATTTAATTATTGTTCCACGACTACAGCGCCACAGTTGAACACACTTTTAAATGGTGAAGCACATTTCTGTGACATTAAATGAGTTTTCATGTTGAGTTATTATAATTGCATAAAGAGTTACTTCTATGGGTCTTCTATGGTGCTGCCAGAATAATTTTACGACGTAGCCCTAACAGGAATTACTAATTTCATAACTTTTTTAATGAAATCCGTAGCTTTCCTGCAGTAATTTTAAATGTGTAAGGGACGCATTCCATTCTGATACTCTACTATAAATTAATTTGAATACATATTCCTTTATCTACGTAGGTGTATCATGAACTTATAATATGCTAATAGGTAGATATAAGTAAATGAACACATATTGTACTTGTAAATCGATCAGCTAATGGCATATGAATGAAGCGGGCGTGGAAGTTGCGGCGGCGGTACACACGCTGGATCTAATGGAATTCACTTGTACGCAAACAAGCCGCAGAACGCCCTCGCCCCACCTGAACGTAGCAGACGTAAGTATCCGACGGGCCTGCATCACCCCGCCATTTTATCACATTACATGCGTCACCTTTAATGTGTGATTACACACAAATGACGACCAAACTCAGTGTGCATTTGTTATATGATATAAAACTATTGCAAGGTTAAACGATGAAATAGTTTAAGCTCGTAGTATTTGACATAGTTAGCTTTTTATGTAGCTAGAAGGCTCGTGAACACCAGTAGGCCGAGTAAGGCTGCGATTTAGTAATGTTGGTGTAAATCTTATACATATAAAGTTATAGTAGTGTAGTGTATAATATAATATAGTGACACTGTTCAAAAGGTAGCCAAAATTTTAAAATTAAGATTTTGAGGTAAATTCAAAGGTGCATTTTTAATAATAATATTTAAATCATAGAAATTTTGAAATTACATTTTGTTCGAAAATATCCTACATAATCTTAGGTGCAGGGCGGGGAACCCGTATGGACGTGCGGTCCTGTGTGCGTTGTTAAGTTTAAGTTATGAATGTGTGCTCTCTATTTTGTAAAACTGAATTGAGTAGCTGCAATTATTCACACGTCCTACTTATTAGTGGCGGACAGCAACAAAAAACCTTGAAAATAACATACTTATATTTTTCTATTTCATAGATCGTTTTTGTCATCGACTCTGAACCGCCCCTGAAAATCTGGCTACCCTTTAAAACGTACGTGTATAGTATAGTACTCTCATCTGAATTCACTCACTGTTAAGTACAGCCATCTCTTTGCCTATATCGCATTTTCACGATATTGTTTATAAAGTTCGTACCTGAAACAAAATATATGTTATTAAATTACGTACAAATAGTTATATGAAAAGGAAAAAGAGAGAAAAAGCTCGTAAGGGAAAATATTCGGCAACCGCTGATGGCCCTTCATATTTCACTATAATGTCGTTATATTATGTGGTGTCGCAAAGACGAAAGAGACTCCATGTGTGTAATATTTCAAACTAATATAAGTATCCACTACATAGGGACAGTGATATAGAATCACTAACATGTTATAAAAATGTTAAAGTGAAAGGCACAAGTCTGGAATAAAGTAACCAGAAAAGAATGCATACATTTTAATTTATTATGCACATGTCCCATTCTTGCTTAAATAATGTTTGTTTAAAAATTCAACGTAAAACCTGTATGTAACGCGGAGAGTAGCGAGCGCGAATCTCGATTTAGAAAGTCATATGTACTTTTAAATATATAAACAAAACGGATGTAGGTACTATGCGTGGCGCTACGCTGGAGTCGCATAGCTTTGGGTATTAGTAAGACGTTGAATAATATATCTATGTCGGGAGATACCGAGCAGATTTCTCGGAAAGCCTTAGTTGGCCTTAAACCAGATTGAAGCGCTTAGAATTCCTTACATAAGCGCTCCGCTATAATATCGGAAAAGAGATCAGAAGTTAATCTATCGGCAACATTCCTCGCGTTTCGCCGGAAGGCAGCGCCGCGCCGAGCCGCCCGCCGCCCGGCCGCTATGGCCCTCGTGCACGCGACCGCGCCCCCATACTAACTAATCGATCCTTTGCTTTGCAACTTAACTAAGCACTAAATAAACATATTGATCAATAATTTTATTAATTAAAATACTATTAGAATAAAAGGTAATAAAAGAAAATTCTGCATTTATTTTCTCAATACAAATATGATATGAAAACCTTCTCTGTGCGGGGCGATTAGCGAGTTCACACCTTTATTAATTAATTAAGGCTTATTACTTAAAAACTGCTTCGTTGGTCTAGTGGTGGCAACCGCTACTGCTGATCGTGAGGTCCTGGGTTCAATTCCCAGGTCGGGCAAAGTGTTATTGGGTTTTCCGTGTGGAATTCCTCAGTAGCAGCCCGGAGTATGGATTTGTGCCCGATTGATGGCAATAGGCTCGCTCCCTATTACATGGAACTTAAACATAACGGCGAAATGAGGGTGTTAATATACACCTCTGCCAACCCTTCGGGGAATACAGGCGTGATGTTATGTTAAAAATCATTAGTAAATAATTATTAATTAATATCTACATAATGTAAAATCCATCTATCCATTCTGACGAAACAATATATCTCTAATATACTTGTACGTACAATTCGACGAAATATAATTCATTATTCGCTCGACAGGTTTTATTTCAATTAAGTCTATTGTTATAATTCAACATATTGTATTTGATTTAAAACTGCAAAGAATTGACATGCTGGAAATTATTTGCTCAGAATATTTAAACCTTAGTAAAACCTTCAAAATTATATCCAGAATAGCTGTTTTTTTGCTATGAAGCAGAACTTGAACCTGGGGAATTTGTATGCAGACATTTATGAGTGCTTTTGAGTTAGTTCATTCATTCATAGGATTCATTATTCATCACGTACCATATTTTTTTATATAGTAACAAATATCGTAGTATATAAAATATGTTGTGTTCAAATTTAAAAAATCGGTTTTAGTTGGAGACGAGATTTACCAATCTGCAATCCGCCCAAGAAGTAGAACAAAACTCAGAAATCAAATACAGAACATGGAAACAGCGAAATATTTCTAATTAAATTATTAGGGAGCCGCTGAATCTGAAACTCATCTCTCAATTATATAAAAGGTATTACTAGGCGTTTGATGTATAAGTACAGACGTTTGTGCCAAGGCTGCCTTGGCTACCTTGTACGATTAACGTACGAAAGTGCTGTATTAGTATGCATCACATCCTATACAGAGCTAAGATAAGACCTAGGCAATATAGGCAAAACTAAAACGTCGTCTGATCAGGTTAAAAATGGCGTCTGAAGTAAGCTTATATTATTTTGCCCAGCTTCGCATTAATCGTTTAATTAATTGAAATATATTTATTATCTCACGGTCTCGTTTTCTTGGAATCTCTTTTATCTTTGCGTGTCTTACAAGGCTCAGTATATGATGTGCAAAGAGAAATACGGTCATCTTTAATGTCGCTAGGAATTAAAAGAATTTCGTGAGACTAAACGAGAATGAACTGTGTGCTAGAACCTTAGTAATACGGTCTCCGAATGTCCACTCTCCACTAATGTTGCGAAAAGAATTTGCTTGCTGACTATAAAGACGACCGGGGCATTAACCCAAGAATTCATAAGATATTTCATCTCAAACACACTTTTTTCCCTTCGCTTCTCTTTCGATATAGCTGCTTGTAGATTGTATTTTATAAATTAAGATAATTTATACATAACCAATATTCTTGAGTTGAATCTTCCGTAAAGTATTAAGAACATTGTACTGCAAATTTCTCAATTCCCAGATAAAATTAAGCCACTCAAAATATTTATATCACAATTAATCGTGGGTTGGAGCTGAAAATCAGAGTTATGTAGTGGTACCTGGCACTGCCGCCTGACATCATGCTGAGCTGATAGCCCTTGCGGCATTTATGTATGTTTTCATTATTGTGTTTTTTGTTTGCCAATTGTACTGTGTTGTAATACATTTCTATTCTATTTATTTAAGTAACCATTTATTTAAGACTAGCTGACTCGCGCAACTTCGTCTGAGTTTTTCCCGTTTTTGCAACATTTTTCATTTATGGTATCTACGGCGCACCTACCTACCCTACCTGCCTACCCTTCCTGCCTACCCTACCTGCCTACCCTACCTGCCTACCCTACTTGACTACCCTACCTGCCTACCCTACCTGCCTACCCTACCTGCCTACCCTACAATAAATTATAGCCTATATGTTGCCGAGGACTAATAGCTATATAACAAAAAAGTTTCATCAAAATCCGTATCCGTTTTTGTGTTAAAGCCGGACAACAGACTGACAGATAAACATTTCTAAATGTTTTTTTTTGCTTGTGTTACTTGTATGAAGACCCCTAAGGGTATTTTTTATAGTTTTTATTCAATGTACAGAATTGAACTCGTCTACAGTTATGTACCCATAGATTTTCCCGTTTTTGCAACATTGTTCATTTATGCTCCGCTCCTATTGGTCGTAGCGTATAGCCTATAACCTTCCTCGATGAATGGACTATCCAACACAAAAATAATTTTTCATTTCCAATCAGTAGTTCTTGAGATTAGCGCGTTCAAACAATATTTTCCCGTTTTTGCAACATATTGCATTTCTGCTACGCTCCTATTAGTCGTAGCGTGATGTTATATAAAGCCTTCCTCGATAAATGGACTATCCAATACAAAAATATTTTTTCTATTCCAGCTAGTAGTTCCTGAGATTAGCGCGTTCAAACAAACAAACAAAACAAACTCTTCAGCTTTATATATTAGTATAGATTTAATTATGGAATGAGCTTATATGTGAATAATCACATAGTATTTTATGGAATTTCATATATTCATATAATATATCGTCAGTGGAAAGGTAAAAAAGACTAAAGCGCCAATATACCTACTTTACAGTAGAGAGATTCAAAGTATTTTTTCAAGAAAATAAACATAATTATTTTTCTTAGACTATACATATTAAATAGATAGTTTAATTATCTATTTAATATGTATACTCTAAGAAAAATAATTATGTTTATTTTCTTGAAAAAATACTTTGAATCTCTCTACTGTAAAGTAGGTATATTGGCGCTTTAGTATTTTTACCTTTCCACTGACGATTTATATATAGCATATTCACTAAACATGTATGATGCATGTAGATCCTCAATACCATAGTTGTCTTTTTAAACGTAGACATTTTGTGCACACATAATGAAATATCACTTGTCTCTCGGCTTAGATAACAAACAATATACAGGGTGTAAATGAAATCATGTAATTCCTTCAAACCTCGTCATCTACTGCTGTCATAGATTAATCCTGCACGGGATAATTTGCATTCAATAAAAAAAAATTACAAGAAGTAAACATGTGCTCTTAACGTGAGGCATTTTAGCGCCCCGAATTAAATGACCGCGCGGCGAGCGATAGCCGCGCAATTCGCTCGGAGCTGTAAAATGCCTCACGTTAAAAACACCATGTTTACTTCCTGTAATTTTTTTTATTGAATTCAAAATTATCCCCTTCAGGGTTAATCTATGTCAGCTGTACATCACGAGGATTGAAAGAATTACACGAATTCATATACACCCTGTAGAGGGTACAGGGTAGGCGACAGGCGTGTTTTTGAGAACTTGACATTCGTTCCTGTCGTAAAAATATAATGGTGTAACTTGCGTTTTACGAGCGCTAGAAGTCCCGATGACGAAAACGGGAGTTAGCGTGTGAGCGTGTTGCCAGAATACTTGAATAATAATTAGGTTTCCGGCTTTTTAATATTTCTTTCTGCTATTTTTGTGACCTTCAATAAGTTTAACATAGTTAAGCAATATTTGTGATCATGTAAACATGTCTTTTTTGAAAAATGAGATAATGCTTTTTTTTATTCTAGAAATGTTTATGTATTCGGAACGCTTACAACGCTGCATGCTGCACTAGGTACATGTCGCACGGTTTGGTAGAGGTAAGTGATTTCTTTAGTCACATTCATGGCTAATATATTCATGAAAGTCTCACAAAAATATTTGAGCGCACTTCCGTCTGCTTTGTTACGAGCGCGACATAGACAAAACACACACGGGTCCGTATCAGCTTCATATTGAGACAAGCTCGCTTCCTACTTATGACGTCTTTGTAGAAAAATATTCGTACGAAAAGTGCCGTACTTAAGTAGTAGTAAGTAAGATCCTATCCACGTTCTCCTCGTTAAATTGAAGTACGAATATGGCTTTGTATAGTTAGTTTTACATCAATGAGGCATGACCAATGACCATGGAGCTTCGTAACCAGGCATCAATTATCGTTGCGAATGATTAACATTTTATGTGTTTACGACTGTACCTTTTTGTTATGGACGTGAGTGGCAGATTCCATTGAATTTATTACTCTCTAATAAAACAATAACTTAAAAGGGACCTTGTAAGCAATATATATGCGGTACAAGATGTGACTACATTTATTTAGTTAAGTATAGAAAAGCAAAATAGCCTGTATCGAACAAGTAGATACTCGGAATCTAGCAGTGTAAAAGATTTTGGAGGCATACGAGGGGAGTAGCAATGCGAAATAAAATAGCAAGCGAATAGAGTGCACGTCACGGACACGCGGCGGGCGGCGCACGCGACGCGCCGCGCAATTTCCGCTTCGCTATCAGATGCGACGCTCGCGCCGGCCCGTGCCGCCCGCACTTGCCACCATGTGAACTCAACCGAGAACGTGAAACGGGGTGGTGGCTACACGATGTTGCATTCTCCACTGAATAGAAAAGAATTGATGACAGCTTACGTAGGTACTGCGAATCTCTGCGTCATAATATAAAGACTGCTTCAGATGCCATGTGCTTCCAAACGTATCTTTTAGTTTTAAGTATTATGTAATACAATGTCATGACGTCTTTTATTGACGAGATGTAAAAATAACTATTATTCACAACGCTATTTATGCCATTCGGCATTCGTGAGTGTTGTGTGACAACTATAAATGTACTTGGATTTTGCGTGAAAGATCTTACGAATGTTGTGTAAACTTACCCTAAAATACATTTCCAACAGGCTATTGATCTTAATGTGAATGGTTCACTAGGTCCGGTAGTTCATTTTTTTTTGGGTGTGCCCCTTTCTTGGCGAGCTTGGAATGGATTTAATAATTATGGGGCAAAGAAGCGAAGCGTGTGGGGTCTCAACGGAAGGATGGAGTGAGGCAGGGTGCGATTAAATCGCAGGCGTTTCGGCATGTAACAGGAAGTGGGTCAAGCGGCGCCGCCCGAGCTATTTATTGCGTTTCCGACGAAATTGCAACCGCTATCTGGGATTTTTTATTTAAAGTATCCTTCCTAAGTGCATTCCTTCCAAACACATTCATCTAAAAGCATTTGATGTCATTATAATGTTTTAAGATGTACGAGCACACCTAATTGGTTGTGGAGTAAGGAGTCGTAAACAAATTCATAGCAGAGATACATTGTGTGTTAGGACGTTGGGTTCTAAAAACTATGAAGAGGGAAGTAGGTCGAGATAAGTTTTGCGAAGCCCATAAAGGTTCGACAAAGGCATACCATTAAAACTTTTTTTATTCGATAACGCCTGCCGTTCAGCTAGGGTAAAGTCTTAGTCGCTCTGCAATTACAGACAAGTGCCTTTAAATGAACCGAGCTCTCGAGCACGGCGCATCGCTTCGCACCCGACTGCGCCCACTCCGCCGCCTACCCATTTCCACACTAACTGTGTTAATATCATTTAAAAAGGTATCTTCAGTTATTATCTTCCTTTGTTTATTGCTCGCATGTCAATCATTTATCAATTAGTTCAATAGGTTCTTTTCGTAGCTTGTCCCATACTAAAATAATAAGTATGATGTTGGACTCTGACGTAATGTTTATAATTCAATGTATTCAGACTTTCCGTATACTTGATACTTAGGACCGATACTTGAATTAAGTTTATAAGGCTGAAATGTCTATTGTGTTGATCTTATGGTAGATAATATTTACCTACTGTAAATTCCACTCAGAAAAAGAAATGTCTTCGGAAAGATTTATTTTTCATGTATTATTCATTCACGTGTCCTCGAGCGTTTTCATTTCGACGTGATATTTTGGTCGTACGATAATGATATTTGCCATAAACCCGTGATACGTACGGAAAAGTTACATAAAACAGTGGTTTTTTTTAAAATTCAATACACGGACTAACTATTTGTGTACGAGAAAGATTTGTCGATGAAATATTGTTGGATAAAAATTATTAAATATTTTGTTATAGACAAAGAATAAGGAAAATTCTTCATAAGAACACACTAAGATGGTATATCTCCACTATTATTACTAGCGGAATCAATACAATCATTATACATAGATGCAAAATGCTCAGTTTACTCAATGCAAATATAATTCTTTCTTTCTATCAGCTTTTAGGAATCAAGGGTAATTATGTGAATTTTTAAAGATTGCAAGAAATCTAAAAATTTTGTACAAAGCTATATTCATACGTTGTAATGCACCATCTACGTTACTTATGCAACATTACAAACTGTGATTTTTAAATTAAATTAAGATAGACACGACGCCGATCTATTGCTAAGAAAGAATAATTACATCGACGTAAAAATTAAAAATAACGTTGACAACTATCTCCACAGGCTACTGCACGGTGCCTTTTCGGTAAGATTAGTGCAAAATGTGCGACGGCCTGTGTATCCGAAGATATTGATTTTGGAAAGTAGCCAAAAAAACTCCTAGAGCAGGCACGCGTCAACTGCCGCGCTGCCCCTATCCCGACGTCAACCCTTTTACGAATATTAAATTCTGTTTTGCCACTTCGCGATTCCACATTTCTCTGAAAAAATATGATCCGATTCGTAAGGCCTTTGCATTATTCACTGTTTTCGGCGATGCGCGTTCTCCCACCGGTGCGGTTGGGAAAACACGTGTTAGCTTTACAAAGATTGATGTGTCTGTCTGTAATTTTTTTGCTTTAATTAACAACTAATCATACATTTTTACAACGGAAGTAATCTTGTTTTCTCTTTATCTTTGGGACGCGGAACATTAAATTCTTTTAAAGAGATACCCTTGCAGATAAATAGATTATGAATTTTCATTTCAGAGTTCAAATTGCTTGAACCTTTAATTACTTTAAGGAAACTTGTACAAACGCGCTCTCGGGAAAGGGTTAATCCGAGCTTTGCTACGAAAATAGAACATTTGCCTGATTACAGACAAAAGGTGGCACCGTTCTTAGAAGTTTCTCCAAGAACAACATAGTCTTAATGTTAGAAAAAAAAGTACTTATTCTGTTATAAATAATGTAGCGTTTGTAGGTGCATATAGTGTGTAACTGTCTCATAAAATGTACAAAGTTAAGATAAAATGTATGAGTAAAATGAGTGTTATTTGTTAACCAAGATTTACGTACTTTATAGATAGCTAAGGAGTGACTCCCCACAAAGTTTTCTGTTGCACGAGCGTCTACTGTCTACTTTTCTCTATGAGCGGGTCCGTTTCCGTTTATCTTTGGTTGCTTTTTTGTTAGTGTCAGTTTCTTTCGTTTCGTTTCTCATATTCCACGCTACATTTGTCGTACAGAAAGAAACTAAAGAATGACACTGTGGTGGTTATAAAGATATATTATTTCTATAAGACAGTGAAAGCTTATTTATTCTATAACGTGGAGATAAAAAGATTATTGAAATTTATAACTAATTGTAACCTTTGACGTGGTATTCAACAAAAAAAATCAATAATAGCAGTAATAAGGGAAATGATATTTGGTCACGAATTCATCATAATACATACGGAGATAAATCGTGCACAGTTATACGATTGAGTAGGACTCGTACCGTTAATTGACGCCTGGCTGGGTTCGGTCTTAAATTGGTGTAAATCCTCAAGGCACAGATCATGCCAACCGAGCGGCGGCTCTCAGCGTGCCTCCTCCAATTACTTTAATTAAAACAATACCACGGCACCAGTGCTTCGTCGACTCACCGCGTCTGTTTCCCATTTCCCTATTTAAATACGAAAACGAGCTCGTAGCTCGCGCTTAGCATGCAAGATGTTGCTATTCAACTACTACACGAACAGGCACATACAGATATTCAAATACATACATACAGTTGAATCGTTGCGACGTCTATATGAACGGAATTATTAAAATCATTCAAAGAGAGTGAGAAAGAATTTTCGTTCAAAACTTTGTTGATCACGTTCATTAGATTTAATTTAAATTATCTGAAGCAACGGATAATTGTATAGACCTGCATCGATTCGATCTTCAATTTTGCGGTAGTCATTTATACTCATTTGTGTCTCAAGTTCTTAGGCGAGTGGTTTGAAAATCGATTAAGGAGTCGGGTTGATTCAGCGACTTCGAAGCTAGTAATTTACTCTCGAGTTGGCTGAAGGCGACACCTGTCGAGCGAAGTGACGGTTGATAATACGACGCGAGCGCCATTCACGCGCAGTGGAGTGCGAGGACGCGAAACCTTGAGCTATCCGCGGCTTTTACTTCGCCGAACTCAACTCATACGATACAAATGAATAGTAATATTAATGTTTTGAGCCCTTTGGTCCAATATAACAAGGAAGGTATGAAGGATTATATAGATTTGATAAAGAAGTGGTTCATATCTGATTTGTATCTTTGGTTGGTAAAGGCAACATTTATCAAACAACTTCTAGCAGAGGTAATATAAAGCTGCTAAATCCTAGCATCATCTGCGGGATTACAGTTTACACGAGGTCGGCAACGACGCGAGGGCGGCACGGCACAGCACATCTCCGACGGGAGGCAACTTTACCAACTTTCTTAAGGGCGGTTAGCGAAGTTTGACGTGCACGCGCCAGCACCGTAAGCTCTGGGATTCGATACTTGGTAACAACATCCAATAAAGAGGCAGGGCACGCATGTGTTTACGTAAAACGTTGCAGCTAAAACAACTAGTTTTTTACCAACAACGCTACGTTAAGTGCAAAGTGATCTTATAATAGTGGTAGGTATTCCGTTGCATTAGGGATACCATTTTCTCTATCTCAATGAAAGACTATAAGAAAAAGTTATGCCATCATCTATATTACTTAAGTATAGCCAGTCTGCTCGGGCCAAAAAACAAAAAGAGTTGCAAATGTAATTATTCAGTCATCTTAATCGTGGTCGTGAAAGCACTCGACTGTGTTATTAAAAGGTGGTTGGTGGAGCGGAGGTTCAGGCAGGCGGATCTAGGGGAAGGCTCATATAACTTCTACTTTTCTATCACCGGCCGGTGGCAATGGAAGCTACCTCGAGTTTTATGAGTTTAATCAAATCGTTTTAGGGGTGTCAGGGCGTACCCTAACGGCTGATTGTATGTGCGGAACACGTGTGCTGACCCGTACGATTTCTACTCAATACGTACAAACATAGTTTGGTTAAAATGGAACTGTTACAAAAATGTTGCTTTTATTATACACACCGGGAGGAGAACACGCGAAACATGTATTAGAGTTGAGGTCATTTTGCTGGTAAGTGCGACGTTTGTGCGTAGCGGTCCCACCTTGGGGTTATTTTGTTAAGATAAAATCTGATAGGGCCGCAACTGGGTTTGCCTGGTGAACATTGGTACTTTTAACAAAAAAAAAAGTATTTATTATTATTTGATATTGTTTTTTTGGATTGTTTATTTTATAAACTAATTCCATTTTTTATGGAAGATACGCTTTTTGAATTGGAATACTTGTACTCATACTAAAATAAGAAATGGAAATGAAGGCTCATCAATGTCAGCGAATACCTCTGTCGTAAAATATATGTTGTATTATATTAGCCTATCTCGGTGGGGCGGGTAGTAGTAATTCTTTTCTAAGCAGCGCGTAAAGTTATTCAAAATATGTATAAGTTACGTCCTAAGCTGGTCGTAAAACGGTATTACAAACGTTATGAAGGCCGGGGTTCGGCCGGATCTCATCACTTAGGGTTGTACGTCGAAGTCGACTATCTTTCAATAAACTCGTAAAATTGGCTCATCCAAAGCGAGGTTCGACCCCGCCCGCCTTCCCGGCTGCTTGTTGTTAACAATGCACACGTCAATATTAAATTTTAGGCGAGATAACAATATTTCAGCGTTCAAAAGTGTTATATCTTTAACAGACGTACATTCCGAGAAATTATTTTCATTGATAAGCGGAAGCGTCCTCTAACTCAAGTATTAAAGACAAGTTCATAAATTATTACCGGTTACAAAACGAACGAATGTTTATGAAACTAATTTACGGTGGCAATTTTTATCATAACCATTGCATTGACTCGTGTCGAAATGATGTACCTTTTAATGCTATTGTTTTGGTATTACGGGGTAAAAATCGTTAGGTAGAGGTCTATTTCATTTTTATGAAAAAGAAGTGTAGTCTATCAGTATACCTGAGCCATATTTTGGTGTAGCTAGGTGTCAAGCGGTAATGAGATGCGCGGCATGACGCGGGCGGCGCCGGGTGCTGGTACATGCAAGTTAGATGAGCCGCGCTTCGTGCTCTCTGTACAGGTGACGTCCGACTTATTTTTAATGCACAACATCTATTGCAATTTGTTGAGACTCAAGAAGTCGTTTATAAAGAAGGATTTAGTAACGAAGCGTTATTTTATCCTGCATACGAATCGTATAGAATATTAATATAGATTTTAAAAAGTTTTGTTATTCAGCAATATATACTGGCCTGCAAAAATAAGTATCACACTTTTAAAATTGCAATAACTTTTTAAGTACACATGATATATTTTCGAAGCAAAAAGGACTCAAAAAAGAGTTTAACGTTGTTACTATAGTTTCAAAGAAAGCTGATAAAAATTGCTATAAAACGTTTTTTATTTTAAATCTCTAACTTCTATAGTTTAGAAAAAAAAAATATTAAAAGTGTGATACTTATTTTTGCAGGCCAGTGTAGTTTTGACATCGTTTCCACAACTAATACTTACCGGGTTCCTCTCAAGGCCAAAACAACTCGTTTTGATTACCAATGGTTGATTTTTTATTGCTAATTAAACAGGCATATAAATAGACACGAAAGTTACTTTTACCCGTAATAGCTACTAACGTATAGGATGGACCCCTACTAGATTAAGTTACGAGTCTGCTTCATTATTGGTAAAGATACAAAAGTCTTATTTTTAACCAATAACGCTAGCGGTAAATTATAGCAATAGGCTATTATTCAAAGAACAGAATAGGAATGATCAGAAAATGAACTAATAGTACGAAACGCACTACGTGCTACGGTCGTAGCATTGCTACGCGCCTTCTACGTAGGACGTGTCAACAGAAAATGTAGGCAAAATAAATAAACGCATTTATTTTCTATAAGAAAATGCAACGTCTTATACAAACTAACAGCAGTATAGGATTGTTATATTATGTTACATCGTTAGCTGAGAGAGGATAAGGGTTGTTTCAAAATAACATTAGACGCATTATCAGCAGGCGAATGAGAACGACTTGAATGCCAATGAGACAAAATTGGTACTATCATGTACAAGCAAATTTAGTATAAATAAACACAAATAGATTACGGATTAGTAATAAATAGTTAACCTTGTTCTTCAGAAATGTGTTACGACGAGAGCAAACAGTTCAGGTAGAAGATTCGTTCAGTACAAGGATGGAAGACAAATTAAAAGAGCACTGAAACGCTAATTCCATTACGATTCGATGGACGGCAAAAGTCGCCTCCGTTGGACTCAAAGCCGGTAAAACGTAATTGCGACTTCACTAAGCTGGGCTCCGCGCGGCCCGATACGGACGAAAGGGGACCTCTCTGTAACGGCTGATATAAAAGCGGCAATAAATTTAACAGGATGAACGCACTACTTACACAGAACGAGCGCGGACGCCGCGCCGCCGGTGCCCGTAACGAGGGGGCACGCAACCACCGCTCTGTGTTTTAACCCGCCCCCGCCCTTCGTTTTTCAGGCTTCCCAGGACATTTTTATTTTAAACCGTTTTATTAATGACCTACAGTGTTCCACAGTGTACAACCTATCCTATGAATATCAATGTTACTGCGTTGAACGTTGATTGCTTATATTTGTATTTGCTACGTTACTTACGATAGGCTACGACGAACAATGTAGTTAAGATTTGAAACCATTAAAAAGAGACCACACCATATCCAATTTATGCTCTAAAATGCGAGTAACGAATCATATGGGGTAGATGGTAAGCATTATCTATAGATATAAATATTAATATCATTATACCAGGAAAACCCGTTTCCAAAAGACGCGGAGTTGAGACATCAAGCACTACGCTATTAAATATTCCGTTATCATGATATAGGATGTTGATATGTACTTTATAAACAAAGATACCATTAGTTTACCCAAAGTAGTAAAATGCAAAGGGAAAACATTAAACACGATTTAGAGAGAAAAATCTGCCCGTAAGTATGTAACTATGATTGTGAAATCTTAAAAGAAACTTAGAAAATACGTAACGACGCTAACGTTATGGCCGGCGTTTTACCTAGAAGGTACTGTTTCTGTTTGTTTGTAATGTTTTTGATTTATAAATCTTATATTAATGTGAGTACTACGATTTTAAATCTCGAAGCGAAGTCAAATGAAAGGTTAACAAGATATTTGTTACAAATGTAGGGTGGTAGGTTTGTTGGAACATTATTTGTAATCGAAACAATTTACCCAATCAGATGTTTTAATCAAGGCCGGTAATATCTTCTCCTTAATTTGGCTGGTGCGCGGGTACTCCCAGCTGACGGTTGGGTCCACATATTGGCCTAAAGTTATTCATTACGTCCAGTTTTAATAGTCATTCCATTGGCTAGTCAGCTATTTACCAGCCTGCGGTGGACTAGCAGCATGAACTTAACGTTATTGACAATACGTAGAACATAAAAAAAAATGCAAATGTTAAGAATCTCGTTTTAAGATTTTAATTGTCCAATTAAATTTATTTTCAGGATCTAGTGAGACAGATTGGACTGATTTTGAATCCGTATATGTTAACATATTTTTGTAACCATAACAACGCATGTTTTATTTATTCGAAGCGTTATTTCTGCGTCATATTCGTTGGTAGCTGTTGTTACAAATCGCTTTAGGAGAAGTGAGAATAACCCAAACAATAGCGGAGGGAAGCAATCGTCACAAGAATTTTGTAACAAAAGCACCTAAAAGAAAAATAGTTAATGTCGTTATTTTGGATACACATGTTTATTGCTATGAAACATGGCAGCCTCATAACAATCCCTTTCACTCTCCACAAATTGGAAGGAGCGCGTAAAGGAAAACATGGCTATAAATAAAACTGGCAGATCAACTAGATAGGCGGCCATTACCCGAGATAAGCACGACTTATATACGCGATACGTTCTTCGCTTCGGCAGATTAACGGAATGGGACTGGGTTTGTTTGCAGATATCGACGTTGAAACATTTTGGCAAGTCACAGCTCGGAAATTTATTGTGGTGTTCAAGGAGATATCTTCTTACGGACTCATTAAAAAGGAGACACGTCGTACATAAATCAGGGGTAGGCGTCGGCAGTGGCACGGCGCGGCGCGGGCGCGACCGACTCGGCGGCTCTTATCGGCACCGAGTGCGCCGGCAATAGGCGCTATCCGGTTCCGTCGTCGTCGCGCCATCGCTCCCATTGTATCTGCGCCGCTCCACTGTGAGTTACCTAGCGCCCGACCACCTAAACTTATTACATTATCCCCTTTACCGACACTTGTTTCTTACAATACAAGAAAGACAGAAACTTGTCATTAACCAGATTATTTACATCATTTTGCAATTGTGTTGTTATAATTCTCAATTAAGTGGCAAGAACTTAGACTTTACTTCGCGTAGTCATTATTAAATGTTACTTAATGGAAATAAGCTTCGTCGTAGTTTGCATCATGGTTTAAATATTGACAGTAAGTCCGACGTTAGATAACAAGGTTGTAATTGTGTTTGTGAACAATATTTATAATGTTAAGTACATCGTAATGGTAGATACAAATTTAATACAAATTACACAGTGTCGAAATATCTTGTGTATCATTACGGCGGTCATATTGCGGCGAACATAATAAAAAATTCACGACGTTCCAAGACATCCATGATATGTTGTATATCAATTTATGTGCACGGTAGCGATGTATTATAGCACGCATGGCTACGTTTTTTTAATCTCCGTAACTGTCGAATACAGGAATTATTCATATATGGAGAATCATTGTTTCAGGAACACAAGTGCACATTCGTCCATTTATTTTGAAAGTTATTAAGATGAACTTGCATTACAATTTACTTCGGAATTTTATCTTCTTCAAACGAGTTATTTGCATTCTTTTAAACGTTGTTAAAGTGAAGACGGGCTTCTGTTTTTTTTCTATTTTGTATTTCAACACTTTGTGATGGAGTAAGATATTACTGGTTCTTTGCAATTAATTTTATTACAACAGTAGGTGCCTAATGAAAAGACGGCGTAAGAAACTTAATTCAGCAATACGAACAGTGACACATAATTATGATACCCAGTTTAATTTCAGATAGTGCATACCATCACACCGGTAAATATTTAAAACCTGGCTACGTAAGTAATTAAGTCTTCAACAAGTCCGTAGGTATATCCGGCGCTGACAAATATCTATATGCACATTTACTCAAATTGGCTAAAAGATATTGTGTAAAATTAAGCGATTAGTATTCCAATCCAAACCATAATTTGTACAGGTTTTACCTTATGGCAAAACCAAACGTTTTTTGTAAGGATATTTTTACTTATAATTGAGGTGATTATTAACCAAGCATAATTTTGTTCAAATTATTCTTGATGGACAGTTAATTTTTAGAACGTTGTTAGAAAAGTCTACACTGCGGTCTTAGTCGTTGAAAATGATTTCGTTTCTTCCTTTGGGTTTAGACTTTTTATTATTTTTAATATTTGCCATGATAAAGGCGATAGTAACACATATTCTGTGAAAATGTCAACTGGCTACCTATTACGGGTAAAACGTTTCAGCTCCGTGACAGACAGACGGACGAACGGACACGGCGTAGGTTTAGTAAAAGGGTCCCGTTGGTACCCTTTGGGTACGGAACCCTAAAAACTGTTGTGTTTATCTGCCTAGTCTTTTCCCAACTATGTTGGGGTCAGCTTCCAGTCAAACCAGATGCGGCTGAATATCAGTATTTAACACGGAGCGATTGTCATCAGACCCCCACAACCCAGTTACTGGACAATGTCGATACTCGTAAAGATAGACCCGTTGTCAGACTTTCGGGCTTCTGAATACCCGTAACGACTGTTATAGGTATTAGAATGACACCCGGGACCGACTGTTTAACGTGCTTTCCGAGGCACGAATGGGTCTCGATGTGTAACGAACGGTCACCCATCCACAGACTCAACGCGCAGCTTAATTTGGCAAAATCGTATAATCCGCGCGGTTGGTAATTAACCACGAGCCACCCTAAAAACTGTTGTATTCGAAAATATTAATTTCAATGTCTTATTTCAACCTGAGCCATCATAATAGTTTTACTTTGGTGCTATCGTTTCTGACACTTTAGCCATCTCCTTTCCAAGCTTTAAAACCTGCTTAACATAGTTTTTGTTCCTTTCAAATAATAATTAAGCAAATTATTAAGCATGTTGTTTAAAGCACTTACGAACATAAAGATAAGGATTCAGTGAGCGTCACTAGTTCACTAGACCCGGAAGATCCCAACTTTTCGGAGTGCCCTGGAAATTTCCAACATTACGACCACCCGCTCCCCTTGAATTATTGGACTTACACACCTACTTACATGCCGCTGAGAGTGCAAAGTTTTGTTTCTTGTTTGCATGAAATTTCTGTGTTGTTATTTTAGTTTTCGCTAAGAATTAAATGCTAGTTAATAAAAATATTTTTTCAAACTACCAAACAAACGTGTTTTTTCATCGCCATCGTGACAAATTGATCAGCCTCGACGGTTGACACAGACAGTTTGATACGTAGATATGTTTGTGTGACGTTACACGGGAGTATAGAGCCGCGTGACCGAAGGGTGTACACGAGTGGATGGCTGAACAAATGACAATAATTGGCGTGCAGAGAGCAACGACATCGCGGCGCTCACTGCCGTCACCGACTTTAATTGACTGGTGATTTCAATTAATGCACATCGGTGAGTTCACGAAACGCCACTATTCCTGGTATAATGGCACCAGATATTCACTCAAAATGTCGTTGGCAGCTCGCTCGCTGTAAATTTACGGCACTGACGACGACCAATAAATGCAAATTTTATTGTTTATGGCAGATTTAACGGCAGTGAACTCTTTTACCAATACCGTAAAGAGGTCCTTGCACATTCAGAGTGACTTTGTTTACGTTAAATTTGCACACACCATAAAAATAAAACTACGAAAAATGTAATTGACGGCCTGGATAAAAATAATACCTGTATTATGGACACACATACTTAAATACAAACTTAGCTCAACTGTTTCGGTTGTCATCATTTCACTAATCTCACTTCTTTCATTTGGGGCAGTTTGAATCTTATAGATTTTAGCGTAATGAGTAGTTTATTACACCGCCGCGCCGCTTTCTAATGTTACTGTTAGCCTGTAACATCCACTTACGGCATCCGCCTTAATTTCCAAATCGTACGATATATTGCGAGTCGATGTTTAATTTGTCGACCTCATCTCGCCATCTATTTCGCGGTCTGTCTTGGCGCCACTTCGCTCTATCAGGGCTTTACTGTGTGGTAATTTTGGTCCACGGCTTAGACGTGTCCGGCAGACATGGCCCACCCAGTCCCGCTTCAGTTTCACGGCTTTTTGAGCAACATCAGTGATACCTGTTTTGGAGCACATTGTGGTGTTTCGAACTTTATCCGTTAATTTAATACCCAAAATAGTGCGCTCCATATCATGTTGGCAGATCTAGAGTTTAGAGTTTTGAATGTTTATCAAAGGCCAAGTTTGGGCAGCGTAGGTCAGAATGGAAAGAATGCACATGTCCATTAGTCTTCGCTTCAGTGACAGTGGAAGGGCACCCTTCATAACCTCTTTCATGGATCAGTAAACTCTTACATGCATTTTCGTTCGTCGTGACACATTTTTCAATTAATATTTTCATTTCTAACGATGTCTTCATAAGTTTATTTGATATTTGTTTTGGTTTTCTACTGGCTGTCTTAATACTTTTAGCCAAGTTACTGAATTGTTGCTGAACATCGTTTTTAATTTGTGTAAAGGATATTAAACAATTTTTAAGGTTCCGTACCTTAAAAGGAAAAACGGAACATTTTTTCTGTCCATCTGCCGCATTGGGTTTTCTCAAAATGTATGGTCTAGCTGACGTGCACATAGATCGACAGCCAAAGTTTAGAAAACATATTTTTTTTATTTATTTTGCGGGTTATTTTGAACGAAAGAAGAAATGTTCTAATAAATTAATCGTGTTAGGTATCATATGAAAGAGCTTCTTGTAAGGATATGAAAATTATTTTTTATTTATAATTTTTGGTCGAATGCACCCGGATCGATGGGCAAAGATCGTCATTAACTGGACGCCTGAAGAAGGACACCGTCGTCGAAGTCGGCCGCGGCGTAGGTGGCGTGACGATCTCGACGCTTATGCGGGGCTCACGTGGTTAGAAACGGCACAAAATAGAGAGGTTTGGAAGGCAAAAGGGGAGGCCTTTGCTCAGCAGTGGGACATTCAATAGGTTATAAAAAAAATGTTGGTCTAGTTGTCTTAATGATACAGCTCAAATTATGCTAAAAATTACCGTAATACTCCCTCAACTCCTAGGTTTCTTAAAATTTTGATTATATTTGAGTTAGTAGATATTGAATCATAGATTACCGGAAAAATATAGGCTTTTTCGACAATGTTATAGTTGCTGAAAAATATTTTTTTTGGAGAAAATAATTATTACATTTTAATTTGGTCTATTGACTGCTCACTTTAGTATTGCTACGGCAACCAAGACCAAGACCAAGAGCGAATTGGGCTCGCACAATTAGAGAATTGTGCGAGCCCAATTCGCTCTTGGTCGGTTTATTTAGTTCTATATTTAATTGTGATTTGTTTATAAGGGTGTTCCTATATCCGATATTTTTATCCTGTCTACAAGGTTAGTCGGAAAGGGGGCCACTTAATGTATCTCTGATGATTGTTTTAAAGAAAGCGTAAATATTTCAAAATTCGATAAAAAAAAAACATACTAAATTATTTTCATTTTAGTTGTTTCAAAAATTCTTTATCCCTGCTTTAGTTACGAATTCAGAAAATGGAGCTTCTAATCTGTGTAAACCCCAAATATGACCTACTAGCTGTGTCCTCACGGCTCCGCCCGCGTAGGAAGTTTTATTCCAGTAATAAATATAGCCTATGTTACTCAGTAATAATGTAGCTTTCTAACGGCAAAAAAAATAGTTGAAATCGGTCCAGTACTTTTTAATTTTATTCGTTACATACAAAAATACAAATCTTTCCTCTTTACAATATTAGTATAGAAAATGAAAACACAGCTGATCATAGCTGAGGATAGATAGAATTTAGCGTATTTTTTATGAAAGCTTTGAACAGTTATTTCTCTTAAACTAATGACTTTTGGGGAAAGTTGTAGAACAAAAGTTATCTATTATTATGGGTACTTTACACCCTTTCGGCTTAGTACCCCCTTTACGACTAACCTTGTATAAAGATTTGTCGTCGGTTTAATTTTATATCAAAATATAACTTTGTATGTATAGCCACGTATAATCACAGTTAAAAAATCCGTTTATGACTTGAGTGTTGCATATAAATTTGTAGTCGAAATTTCTAACAAAGTCTATTTAATTTTTAGTCCGTCCATCTGGCGAGATCGACGTCCATCTGATTTGGTGTTTCTTTTATAGAAAAAAGTATAACTAATAAAAACATGGTGAATGTTATGTACGGCTTTACTCACGTGCCTTTGATCGGAATTGCCCGACTAGTTTTGGTCTCACCCGGAGCCCTTAATCATGAGCTGTTCACACGGCGAGATAGAAGAAAGAAGAAAAAGAGATTAGACGAGCGACCCTTCTGTGTTTGTAGTGGTTAATAAAGGTTGATGAAGGCTTGGTAGCGACGGAATCTGTAGTAGGGGCGAGGTGGAGATAAAGAACGCGGTCTGCTCGAGTACTGATAAGGCTATTAAAAGTTACGCTCACAGACCACCGTCTGGATTAAGCAGATACTACCGATACTAAAGAAAATCTTTTAGAGAAAACAAACCAAGTCTTAACGAGGATATTGCAATAACAGTAGCTAGTCTAAAATGTTAACCGCGGTAATGTTGCTACCCAAGCAAAAGAAATAGGTGCTCGCTGCCGCATTACTCGTTTGTTTAAGATAGCGGTTCACTGAGTCGAAATTTATTGGATCGAATATCTAATTTTCTTGTGCTCGTCAACAAGATTTAGGGAAAACTACTCCTTTATTATATTTCGTACGATACTTGTTATTCCATGTAGTCTAAATCTAAACTGCATCTAAACATGAAAAGCATTAGTTGAAGCGTCGTAAAACTAAATCCCATCAAAAACATTCATGTAAAAAAAGCCAAGTTTGGAGACTCTTTTGCCGTAATAAGTTCTGAGATATCATGTAGAGCTAAGTCTGTCATTTCATTTATAAAGATGTTTTTCGGACTTGACAATCATGCAGCATGAGTATATAGTCTGCTGAGCTGTACAGAGAGAACTGTAACATAATTATCAGGCTTTTGCTCTCATTTGTAACAAAGATATAGGGGGCTTAAGAGTGCCTGGAGTTTCTTTGAGAAAAGGGTGTACGGTTGTGCTTGCTCGACTTTAGCGGGAGCACTGTCGTGCCCCCAGATATGAATACTATCAGGAATCACATCTTCTTCGTCTTCTGCTTCGCGTTGGGTATTAATCTCCGCATTAATTTATTAGTATATAATAAATAATAATACAAAAAGAAAATGTAGTAATTGTGTTAAAATTGTTGAAAGGGGCCCCACCACATTAGATTTTTGTGGGTACAACGTGTAATAATAATGATTTCTTCATAATCTTTCTTCTACAGAAATTATAAATTAAATTTATTCGCCATATAATTTTGCCTTGTTGGTCTAGTGGTCGCAAGCGCGACTGCTGAGCATGGGGTCCTGGGTTCGATCCCCAGGTCGGGTAAAGTGTTATTGGGTTTTTCCATTAGGAATTTCTCAGTAGCGGCATGGAGTCTGGATTTGTGCCCGGTTGATGGCAATAGGCTCGCCCCCTATAACATGGGATTTAAACATAACTGGGATTTAAACGGTGTACTAAAACACCTCTGCCGAACCCTTCGGGGAATGTAAGGCGTGATATTGTTATGTATAATTTTATTTTTTTGGATTAATGTGGAACAACTATTTGACTTTACGTCGTAATTTTAATGTAACGTAATCGTTTGTAACAACATCCAAGATGAGTGGTCTATTCTTTAGCTGAGAGACACAAGGAGATTTATTTTTGTAAAAAAATGTTATTACGTGTAAACTAATTAATGAACATCTTTAAATTCTGCTCACCAAGCGGAGATGTCGTGTGCGTGTCACACGGGAACAACACGATTTTATTGCATGTTATATGATAAAACACGTTGTGTGGATTGGAACAAAAGACACGTGTGAGAGAATTTTGTTCAAAGCAATTATTGTGAATAGTGCTCACTTCAGCGACGGTAGAAATTCGCGTATAAATCGCGTCACAGACCACAAACAAAAACGTGCATGTGGACCGGCGCCCATTATTCTCGACTGCATAATCGCTTCGTCCGACGCCCGCATCGCTTCCCTTGCTATTTTATTTCCTCCCGGCATAGTTGTGTTTCGACTAGGCGGAGCTTTTTCAGCGTAGCTTCAGTAGGGAAATTAAACCATGTTTAATTCTGTTTAAGGTCTGGTTCCGGTTAGTAGATGCAGGGAGCCGATGCGACCGGCGACAGACCAAAGCCACCACGCTACAATTCTGGCACAATGTGTGTCCGTTTTAATAGGATTAAACTCATTGTTACATACGAGCTGAAGGGACCATGAGCGAAATGAAATTGTTTCTAACGAAACCGAAGAGAATATTGCGAACACCGCATTTCGATTGAGGAAAACGGAAAATCGTTTCTTTCAGCTCATATGAAAAGAAAATAAATTTAGACCGTCATTTTTGCTCCAACATTTAGATGACCAGTTATTTGTACACCGTATAGTAAGCTTCAAACGAGTACATGACGCGATATCATTTATTTAATTCTCTGTTTTTGGCTAAATGATAGCAGTGATGTTTTCGTACGTTACATTTTAACATAAACTGTTCAAGATGCGTCTGATCAGTCCGTTCCCGATAGCGCTTAATTATAAACATCATTTAGTGTGGTCTACAGTTGATTTACGCCATAAAACGATTACTAAAAAGATGTAGATGGCCCTATTATATGGGACTTAAACATAACGGCGAAATGAGGGTGTTACTATACACCTCTGCCCAACCCTACTGGAAAACAGGCGTGATGTTATGTTCAAAAGATATATTCGACAAATGTAAAATATGTTTTCATCTATAATAAGAAAGAATAAATAATTATATACTATTGATCTTATTGTCTGTATTGAAAAAAGACCAGTAAATATTGTAAATGGGAGCACAATGCAGTTATTATTGTAACATTTTTGACTAATTTAGTTAATTTAGGTATATTGCTGATGATGGTGTTGATTTTCGAATTGTTTGGTTCTGATACTATTGTGGTCAAGCCGAGTGTTGCTGATACACACGCCATCATCATTTTAGTTACTCTACTCTCCGGAGGATCTCTATAACAAGGAGTTCTACTACTGTAGAACTCCTTTTAATAGAGATCGTCCGGGAAAGTACTACCACCATAGCTATTTCTGCCGCCAAGCACCATTGCTATGTGCCGGTTTGTATTATAGGGTATGGGTGCCAGAGGAATTACCGGCACATGAGGCATTTAAAAAAATTATCTAAGGTTAGCAACGCATCAGCAATCTTCTTAGTGTTGTTGTATACATTATAGGTAGATGTAACCACTTTCGTTCGGGTAGGCCGGCGGTTGGTTTGCCAAGCGATTAGGTACATACAAAAAACATGTCTATCAAAATGTAAATTGTTATTAGTATATTTTCACACTAACCTGTGTTGTTCTCATATAGTTTTAAGCATAAAATTGTAACAGTACTAAGATTGTACTAAACAGGTTGAGTTTTTGAGGAAGTGAAAGTTCATCGCACCCTTAGTAATGTAAGGGCACAACTCGAAATATCGATTTTTTGAGTTTCTGTGTTAGTTGGTCTCAATGTCAACTGTTTTACAACTTGGCTTTCACAGAAAGAGAAAAAAGACAATATTAAAGCAAATACTGTAATTATACTGTACAAAATACCGTGAAAACATAGGGTTCCCTGAATCTTTAAACGCGTTTTCCCAAAAGTTGATATTTTCGAGTTGTGCCCTTACATTACTAAGGGTGCGCTATGTATACAATACAATACTCTTTATTGTACACAAAACAAACAAGTAACATTACTATAAAAATAGTGATGTATAATGGGCGGTCTTATCGCATTAGGCGATTTCTTTCAGACAACCTTTGGAATGTATGTATGTATGTTTTATGTATGTGCTTATTGAAAATAAATAAACTTTGAATCTTAATAAAAAAGAAGCTAGATTAATAAAAAAGTCAATGAAAACAAGTATAAGTATGCCCTGGTATATAGGTATTTGATTTGATACCATGATTGTTTAAATCTTTATTTTAAGGATTCATTATTATAAAGCATCCTAATTTAAAAATAAATGTTGGATGCCATCTGTTTTTATCATCATTATTAAAAACAATACCCATGAGTTATTACTTCGCATTAAATAAACAGCTAGCGCTCCATGTGATTTATCTGTTGCAATCAATGGATACCGCTTTCGTTAACTATGCTAATTCGCAAATTTGAATAGCTACCTATTATTGGAAGTTAGCCGCAGTCGAAATGCTTACGGTTCTAGTTCCATCCATTACGAATTCAGATTAATTGCTTACTTAATGCAAGTCGTAATAAACTAAATCCGGTGCCGTGACCCATCTACTTAGACGTTTTAGCTGGAGGATTGTTAAGCGAGTAGCAGAAATTGAATTAGGTTGGGCGGGCGACGTTGTCAGAGCGAGCGGTGAGCGGCGAAGCGCCGCCGCGCCGGCACGACCGGGCCGTGCACCCTTCTTCCTACGTGCTCATCTAGTAAAGCAACGCAACACGCCATACTGAATTCAGTTTATGTTCGTTGTTACAATAGTACAAATCGAATGTAATTATATGTAAATGAAACGATACGTGCACGTACGTACATGAAGCATTTGTATTTAATTTACAAATATTATAACAATATTTGTACCTATAACCGCAGTTTCTAGTACTTATTGTATTATTTCTATGAACTAAGTGTAATATACAAATATATAGTACACCCCTCCTTATAATTTTTACTTTTGCCTAAATTTCACGAAATATAGACCTACTGCGTCCAGTAGAAGTACGTTGTGTCAACGATAAGAAAGCAGAAAGCAAATAAAGTATGGCAGGTTGCTCTGGGAGCAGAATGGTGCAATCAGGACGAGAACACTTTGACACAGCAATTTGGACGGCGCGCCTCCGATGTGTTATTTTGATTGCGCCGCTTTTGTGCGGTGTTGTTTGCGAGTCCGCTTCCTTCGTGCTTATAAAAAATATTTATGACTCCTATGAGACACGAATATTGCCTTCCACCGCCTTAATAACCTTGCTGGTAACAGAGCGACAGCCTCCTGAGGAGGTATTATAACGTAACAATTGGTTGCAAAATATTCGCACAGAAACTAATACTTTCTACCCTTCGTTCGGCGAAAACAAATGCAAGATAATAATATTCATGCGTACGTACCTACGAGTATATATACATTTTGGAACATCTGAATCTGTACAGATTAGCTTATTTCAATTTATTTCAGGATGCTTGTTGGTATTCTTTAATATTATCTGAGCTCGATTTTAGAAAAAATAATGCTGCATTTTTTTACTTTACTTTATTTATTAAGGCATATCAAGAACATAAACACAAACATTGACAAATAACAAGCAAGACACATAGACTGGTGCTTATATCAATTAAAGACATGCACAGCATTCGCAAAAGATATAAAATTGAACTTAAAACATACGAAATATAAAAAATCCAAAAAAAAACAGTATCCACGATATTATAGCTTTTTTTCAAAGTTAACAATTATAACCTAAAACATGTCAAAGAAAAGATAATGATAAAATTACTTACGAATCTAATGATAAACCTTTATATTAGTAACAAGGAGACTTTCTGAAAATTATACCGAGAATTACTTAATTTTATTTATTTACTTAATTCTTATTAATTTTATTAGCACACTAATCTATCAATGATAGTTCTACTCTTCGAAACCTTTATGTCATGGAAAAACTCAATTGGTTATTGTAAATTCCAAACAAAGCGACCATTATGAATCGTTAATAAAATGATTAGGTATATGAATGAATGATGTATGAAAATTAAGGAGCTTAAATCCTCACCAACAACATTAGCGATTGGTGTAAAAATACAGTATTCTTTTGCAAAAAATCATTAGGTCAGCCGTAGGCGGCCGGATTAAGAATACAACTCTACTCCATAGCCGGGGATGATTTGGGACACCCGGTGAACCGGCACATAAAAAGACAGGTCCTAAAGTAAGACTCTAGCACAATATACTATCCTTTACATTAGGCGTTTCCAATAAAATAAACCTTCATGGATTGCAAAGAAAAAGGAAAATATTATTTTCCTTTTTAGGGATCCATAGCTAAATGGCAAAAACGTAACCCTTATAAATTCGTCATGTTCGTCCGTCCGTCCTTATGTCACTACCATTTCACTTGGAAACAATTAGGACCACATGGTTGAAATTTGGTAGGTATGTGCCTTTTGTGAACCGCCATACATGCGTGTAGTGAAATTACAAAAAACAGTATATTTACTTATTATTTATTTTATTTAAGTGGTGAAATATGTGTTAATATCTTTTTCAAAACTACCCCTAAGTGAGGATGCAACTGGGTGTTAAAGTTTGTATGGGAAAAACTTATTCCGTGACCCGATTAACTCCAAACTTGGTATATTAAAGCAAAAAAATTAAAATCACGTTTTAGGATTTTCAAAAATCAACCCCTGAGCTATTGATAAGGGGTGGCAAAGTTTATACGGAAAATAACATTTGACATGAGCGGATCCGTGGGAGCACCGCTGGTAGCTAATAAAATGAGTGGTTACTAATACCTACAAAGGAATCACGAAGTATTCGCAGATGAGGAACAGAGGCCTCTTCGGGATTGACCCCCTCCGGAAATTAAACCATGCACGTAAGAGATAAGCTGCGACTATTGCCATCGGATCGCTTTGATGTTTGCTTATTAGATATATTCTGATTAATTGAGTATACTTTTTCACTAAAATGCCTTGTCAAGTACTATTTAAGTCAATAAAGTAATTCGTTTTAGAGTTTCAAATAAGTTCGTTTTAAGGGTATTTGACTACATAACATAACATCACGTCTTTTATTCCCCGAAGGGTCCGGCAGAGGTGTTTTTAAGACACTCTCGTTTCGCTAGTTTTGTTTAAGTCCCATGTAATAGGGGGCGATACTATTTGCCTATTATTATATTATTAGAAAACTCGTAATTATTTTAAAAATGATAAGCAACAGTGGAAAAGACAATGAAATATTTAATAAAATGCTCAAATAACAAACGATTTAAAATTGTTTACTTAACAGAGACAGGACTACTACCACAATGACGACATACCTTAAAAACTTCATAGTAACTTGACATCACTCTGAGCAATATCTGTTTCGCGCTACAAGGACAGAAAATACTCCCTTCACAAACTTCGAAAGCGTGTAGCTTTTCTATTTTTTCATCGATTTCATTTATTTTTTCACATAGGTACCGTGTTCGTTCTATGCTTTGTTTAACATAATACAAAATTATTGTATATTTTTTAAAGTAGACAAACATCCTATAATAACAAAAATATATGATTTCGGCCTTAAGCCAGATCCCGCGACAGAATATCCATCCTCACAGAATACTCATTATGTTAACTCCAGTATTGTGATGAGTAATCATAAAACACGTAGGTTTTTCATAATTACTTTGCCTTCCATTTAGTCAAAAAGTTCGCTATCTCCAAGGACTACAGCTATATCATTCTTAAGGAGTGTTTTACAAGTCATTCTTATGCTCATGAAATTGAGAATTTCATGCATTAATAAACACGTTTGCAATTAATTAAATTTCGTTAATTTACATATCTCAAAACTGCAAGCAATTATTTTAAAACATAAATCCAAATACCATTAAGTAATTATTTAAAATAACAAGCTTCACGTGAAATCTATTTGTAGATTTCATATAACATTTTCATTATTTGCAGTATTGATTGGTTCACATCAATCGCGATATGCAAATATTAGCTTCGCTCGCTGACCGGCAGGCTAGTGATTTACGCGTGTCGCGACGCTACGTTATGCAATTACATCGCTTATTAAAAATTAACCAGCATGCCGTAATGAAATTTTGCAACTTTCGTTAGATTGTTCGTAATGAAATTATGGGTGTACAAACAACGACAGATATGTATTGCACAGCTGCATGCACGGTACAGTAGTGTATGTGATGCGAGGTGCGCAGCTCGTAGGCGGACGGCCACCCGGCCACGTAAATCAGCGCGTCGCGCCGCGGGGCGCCCACTGCACACGACTCCATCTACCAACTAGCTCACTGATGCCATTGTTTGTAAATTTTAGTTTTACTTATCCGTATCTATGTTTATCTCATCCGATAAATTCAAATGTAAAATATGAGTTACATTCGAATTTAATCTATTGCGAGCTTTTCGGAAGCTAATTAAAATTAGCACAGAAATGGACCCACCGGCATGTGTAGAAAATAAGAAGCATACAGTATTGTGGTGTCCCCGCATGGGTGTATTATTAAAAACATTACAAAAAGCCGCAAGCGAAGCTGGGCGTAATGGCGAATATAATGTATGCTAATGAGGCGCGGGCGGGGCGGGCCGACGTGACGTCACGCGTCGGACCGCAGCCGCTGCCGCTGCTGGCCGGCGGGCCTAACGAGCGGGTGTGCATTTTCAATACTCAAACCACTGTCCCTCTACTAAAGTAGTTTAAAGACAACAAGTTACATTCTTGGAAAACAGGCGTGACGGGTTTTTACAAGACTTGCGTTTTCTTTTCATAAAGTTTCTACTTTCTAAAGTAGCAGGTTATATTGTAGCTGATTGTAGCAGTGTGGCACCTATGTAAGCCCGGCTACTAGTAGATAGGATATTACAGGAGATGGAGCAGGCAAAGCCATTCGCGATAATAAAAACAGCGCGAGCGCTACAAAAATAATAAAAGTTAGCAACGGGCGCCCGCGAGGCGCCGCCGCCGGGAGGGTACGGCGCGCGGTGGATCGCTGCGGCTCGAGCTGGCCTCGTCACGGGCCCTGTTTACTATCACTCCCCAGGGATGGTTATTTCTTTTTTGTTTTAGATTTCTTTTACTTTTTAACACCGTAATAAGAGCTATTCACGCCCTAACGACCGTCTATTCTATTGTGTAGGTACAATTACAATGTGTGGCCGTGTATTGAATCACTTATGTAAATCACGAAGATTAACCAATTAAACAACCCGATTAGCGTAGTGGCTGGGCATCCTTCGCTCAGGACCGCGGTTTTGATACCGGAACGAAAAAAAAAGTTGTCTGACCCCCAGATGTGTGCCAAATCTCGGTGTATATGCGTGTAGGAAACGAGAAATCAAGTGAGAAATAATCAATATATCGGTAATCTAGATTTTCAGACTGCATTCTATTGAATGCTTTCTAAAAGTAGGTAGTAAGAAAAAAAAGGAGTTTAGGCAATTGAGATAGCAACAAGATTTAGTATTATTCGAGCATGTGCAGACAAGACAGGATAAATATTAAAACTGAAAACCTTTAAAATATTAAGCACTACACTAACTTCCCTGGTTGATAATGTAGCTGATGTTTCCGAACATTGACAAACTCATTGCATTGCAGTGTATTTATTTTTAGCTTCATTATTTAAATTGAATTCGTGGTAAAATTGCTACAATTGTGCAGTGTATCTACAAATTTTAAATGTTTCGTCTATAATTCATTTAACGTTAATTATTCTGTGTACGCTATTGCGCGCCCATATTAGTGCATAAGCATAAATTTATTATGGCAAATGATTTGTGCTTTGTTTTGCGTGCACGCCGTAATAATATAATAGTAATACCTCGCAGACGAATCTCTGTGATGATCAGGGTGGAGCTAGCGCGGTGATTAAGCTAATTATCTCTCGTTGCGTTGGCAATATAGCCCATAATAATAAACCATACATAATCGTATTTTAATTAGTGTGCGTGTATTGCGTTAATGTTGTAGTAACATCTTCATAATAACAGTAACCTATTTATAGCTAATTAGCTTTTGCCCGCGACTTCGGATACATCATCGAGCGGCGGATGGGTTAACTCGAAATTAGCTCGGCGCGACCAAATAATCACTCATAAAGTCAGTCACAAAGGGTTACCAAGTTATTCGTGCGTCGTCATGTATATCTTGAGGTGCTCTAGAAATTAAGACGAGTATAAAAAAAAACTTCTAGTGAAAAGTTGTGCTGGATGACAGCTTACAAAACGTTATAAAACTGCCTATTTCAGATAATGCCGTTTGAGTAAGAGAGTAAGAAGTGACAGAAGAGGTAAGAAACGGCTCGATCGCTCAGACTGGTTCGTATCGAATCGAATAAGCACAAGAAGCAGTCTACAAAACAAGTGACGCATCTTCGGGAGCGCCGTAGAGCTGAAGAGTCCTGTTGTTGGGCCTCCGATCTCATCGACCAGTTCGGTTATGGCCGGTAGTCCACGAAAGACGTTTTAATGCAAAAAAGATAACAATGGTATAGCGATACCATCCACTCCAATTTTTGTCACATGTAACAGTTTTCGGTCCAAAGTCGAAAAATTATTAAAAAAAAATACTTACCTACATAACAGTAACTCGACTGTATAGAAGACAGATTTTGGTACAGTATCATTGATTTGACTTGATTGTAACAAGCGTTGATTTAAATAATGATGTAAGATAGACGAGTTATGTCCACTGTTTTTCTATCGGGAACGCGTCATCCATCAAACGGTGTAGACTGATTTATGACTGGAGGTCGTCGCAGCGACGCAAGTAGTGCCTACGCGCGATGACGACGCGATTAAGACGGCTGCCGGGGAACGAGGAGCGCTACGAGAAGCTACGTGATGATCATGTGACACGCGTTCTACTCACTCTTATTTTCTCGACTCGACAGCTTACGTCATAGGTTACTATTATTGCAAAGTGACTGAGAGTAATTTTTCACGTTTACGTCTACATGAGATGTTTATTAGATATGTTTTAGTTTGTACATACGCATGGTAGTTCCATTGTTCAGAATGGTATTATTAATGGACATGCAGGAGAAAGATTGGCATACCTAACTAATAATATCTATATATTGTAGTTTCAACTTTTTATACATCTAAGTGAGAGAAACTAGTCACCGATTTTTGCTAGAGGCACAAGTTCTTACGCTCAAAAATGTAATATCTAATTCATAAAGGTTTATTATTAGTAATAGTAGTCCTCATGACATTCCATTATTCAGTAACACAGAAGAATTGATTAAAATAACTAATATCATTTATCATGCGGGTAAAAAGTTTCCGAGTTACAAGGCTATCGTCCTCGTGATCCCGTGAGAAAATTGCCAGTATTCATCATAATGCGTGACATTTAAAATTACCGCCCGCCCGCTCCACAACCCACTATAAATCAACGCAAACACTAGTTTCGGCGAGTGGATTTCTATTATTAGCTCCTTATTTACATGATTGTTACACAAACCACGAATATAATTGAACAAAATACAATCGCTTTTGTAAATTCTGACACCGGAATTCTTCGTTGAAAATATTATACTTTTCCTGGAAATTCTCATGTGTGCAATAATTTAGGCGCTCTGGTTTGCTGATATTTATAGCATGGTTAACGTGGTACTGGTTTTATACGACCGAGTGCGTATAATGTGCATTTTGGCTGCGTAATTTACCTACTTTACTATGATGAGATCGATAGATATCTATATACATTATCATTCTAATCTGAAACTGTTTGCGTGTGAACTGGATAAATCAGGGATTTAGGTATTAATTTGATAATGTGGACGAATTATAAATAGGTAAGTAATATATTTATTTAGTGAAACGATTCTTGTATATATTTATTGGGCAATATATGTAGGGTTGTTGATATGTGTTGCCTCAATGAATTTCTAAAGAAAGTGCGGCAGGCTGCGGATACGGCGGTAGCAAACGTACATGCACGTTGCAATCGTCACAAGAGCCCTAACGAGTGCCGAGGCGGACTCGTCTCGCTCGTCGCGTTGGGCCGCGGCCGCGGACCACCCTCTTGCATTTATTCATGTCGTTACCGCTAACGATAATTTTATCGTGTGCTCATTTGCCGGCGCCAGTCTCGCGGCCATCCGTCAGCGAGTCCAAATCGACAATTTGTGCAACACTAAAAACTTTATTGCGACATAATTGACCCCGGTTGTAAATAACCCTCGACCGCGACATTTTATTGCTAGCTTATTTTGTACTAGTTAGGTGATAAAAACTTTAGAGATACAATTCGATATCATTAGGCTTTATTTATACAGGCTGAATTTTGAAGATGAGAATATGTGGCTACTTCCGAAACTAAAGTCAATGCTTTAATTTAGAGAAAACTAATACCGTACTGCATATTTCGGTATAACTAAATCAACCTCAACGATTAAAAAAAAAAAGATATCATCATCACGCTTGTTTTCCCCGAGTTAGGTAGAGGTTTGCTGAAAATCAACTCAGAAAGGCTCATTTATCTATCTGGTGCGTCAAGCCTTCGGTCACGAATGTCGAGGGATTATCTATGCCCATAATTAAAAAAACCAACAGGCTACCGATTTTCCAAATACTTGGCCCAGTGTAAATTACTTATATTCAGCCGCATCTGGTTCGATTGGAAGTGAACCTTAGCATATTGAGGCAACAACTGGGATGATGGTAGGAGTTGTTTTAGGAAACTTGATTCATACGAATATCTATGTGACATTCTTATATACATACCTAAGGGGCAGGGCATGAAACCTACAGAACGCCACGTGCTACGAATAGTTAGTCATATAAAAAGAAACGGAGATTGATTTTAACATAATATATCTAATATTATGTTCAAAATCTGTCTCAAAGGAATTATATTTAACTTAAATTTTCAACAAAAGCTTCTTGTAAATTCCTCTCAGAATGGTGTAGGTAGGTAATTGAATAGCAGCAGAAGCCAGTGCTCGGTAGTTAAGGACGTGGCCGGCCACCGCACGACGGCGCAGCGGCTACGGCATAATTGCACAAACTTTCATGTGCTTCGCATACATTTTCATAATTAAAGGGGCAGTTCGCACCAACTGGCAAAACTTATTTATAGCCACTTACCTCAATAATACTAGTTTGTCTAGTTGTACATTAATTACCAACTTATCGTGTGCTACATAAGACATAAATTAATGTTGTATGCGGATTATTGCAGATTAACATGCATAGTGCTGTCATATTTTACTTTATTCAATACCATCGATCTCTAATTATATCTGAGAATTGCCTAAAAGTCCTACATTAACGTAATAGTAATCGAAGAAAACTTAATCTATAAAAAAGTAGCGACCTGAAGCAGTGACTCGTATCACTATGCCAATGAGTCCATGTGGTTTATTTATTGAGACCATACGTAGAGGTTTACCACATTGATTTGGAGACGTAAACTTACAATCATTGGTAATTGGATTGGTAATCTTCTTAACTAGGCGGTAAATCACAGTCATTTCATTAAGAAGATTTTAAAAATCGTGGGAGTCATAAATGACGACGTTTCATGAATCATAAGATACAGAATCAGAATAAGGATCTACTTATATAAATAACAACATTGGTGTGGAATAAAAATATATATCTAATGAACAACAACACAAACAAAAAGAAACAAAAACAGAAAGGGTGAACTAGAATAAACAACGAAGACTGGAGTTACCTAATGAACTCGTGAAAATTTGGCGCAGGGTGTACACGAGGGGTTGCTTATTAGATATTCTCATCTCGAAAGCCAAGTCCAGTGGCGACAGCGGTATACGGGACATGATTTTAAATATGACATATGGCGCCAGCATAGCCATTATAATATAATTTCTTCTTGTTACGTCGGCTCGCCATTGTCTCCTGGGCATAGAAGAATGTAATGATATAACAAAGAGAGAAAATAATAATTTAAACCCAAAGGGAAAGTGTAAGTTAAGCTAGCATTAATGTAAAATCAAACAACACCGGGATCGTATAATTTTCAGGCACGGTTTGTAGCCATAACAAGGAAAATGTTCGGGTTTGTGAAAAGGAAGGTCTTTTCACAAACCCGAAATAAATATCTCGCTTTTCCATTAAGGACATAAAAGCAATTCCGCGAGAGTCGAATAATAACGAGGGGCAGCGTTGTCCAGCCGTGGCCTCCTCCGAATTTTATTTGCATCGCGGGGCGCGTCTCGGGTTTGGCCTCGCTCGCCTCGATTGCCCCAATAATCGCTATTGTGTGGCCCGCGACGTTTGCGGTGCGAGCGGAGGCGCACGGCCGTGCTCTCCCGCCTAGTCAACTTAGCGTACTCGCTACCGTCCGCGCCCGTGCCTGCCTCACGCGCCGCGCGCCTCCGACTCTGTCGTGCAACTCCGGAATTGCATGCGCCCAAGAAAACTTTTACCTTTGAGAAATTCCAAACGCTTCGACGTGTTCTTGATGTAAACTTGCAATATCTAGATACATAACCACTACAATTGCTAATCTATTTCTACAATATTTCTGCTGTCTTATACGACAGAGCTATCCATTTATTTTACACAATAGTAGGATTTTTAATTTGAGGCGCATACCAATAATGCCGCGTGCGTCATTCAATGCTAAATGACTACCTACGTTAGTATGTCTATATCAACGTAAAATGAGGCCCGCTTGCAGACAATATAAGTTGTCGCCCAAATGTTATTTAGTACAAAACGGGTCGCCGATATAACCAGCACATGATGAGTGACCAATGAAGTAGTTTTAAAACGACTCATCGTTCGTTTCGCCGAAAGCTAAGATTATACAAATATACGAGTATATGCACGATTGTTGGAATTAAAATATTTCTATAATTATTGATTACACGTGGCAAAGCAAAATAAATAGCAAACGTCTATTGTCAGTATATTTACCTATTGAGTAGGTACCCAAATAATTACGAATAAGATTATATTATTAATCAACGTTTTTATCGGATTAGGGTGGTTGACACGAAAACATACTAAAGCCCGTGCGAATCCTTCAGTAGTATTTTCACACTTAATTTTCTTTGAACACAGCAGCGGTAAGAAATAAAGTTAAAATTAAGACGCGAGTTTATGGGGCGTTACTGGGGTGGAGGGCACAAGGTGGGAGCCGAGGAGGTGCGGCGGTGTGAGAGGCCATTCGAATTCACCGCGCGAGCTGCGCCGTAGATAGCGGCAGGCGGAACACGTACTTCACTTCCACTAACTCCAACTATTGACAATATTAATGCACGCTTAGCAGGGCCAAGCGTCGCCGTGCACCGCCTACGGAATACTCCAAAAAAGTGCCAAATCTGAAATCAGTCAGCAACAGAAAACAATCATGAGACAGATAACATTTTATTTTGAGAACTGTAACGCAAGCTTCACTTATTGGCACTAATTTATTCCATTCTTAAGAGAAGTCTCCGGAAGTAACGCAAATATTAGACGAGGCTCGGCCCACGACGGCTGCCATTAATTCCAGAATTGAAATCTGGAATTGCGGCGGCGGCGGTGGCGAATTTACATTCATCGCGGTAAGAACTTAAATCAAGTTCTCAGTTACGATTCAGTTGCGATATTATTTTATTAAAATATGTAAATGACGCCGTTCCACCGCGTAGATACTACGGTAAGGACCTTACAATTGCGGGGGAGGATATCTCTAACGACGCAATATTTTCATTAGTGAGACTATTACCTACGAGCGTTATCACAATTTTATACAGCCTCATAATAAAATTATTAAGTCACATGGCTTGGGATTACGAATGTTTATTATATTAGTAACTTCACATTTAACGTTCTCAAAGTATAGGTAAATGGTAAAACAAAACATTAATACCTCAAACCTAACGAAGTGACCTAGATTATTTTAATTTTTAATTTATACAAGGTAAAATGAACCGATTCTTGCACATCAGCTGTATTTAATTCAATTTCCTTATATGAAGCATCGTTTAAGCTTACGGAGCTAAACCTGATGGCCTGCTGTCTTTATAGTTAAAAAACGCTACCCGCAGATTCATCTGATTCCAAGCACAAAGCAGTTTTCAATTTATCGGGAATAAATGCTTCGGTTGGCAGCTCAGACACCCAATTACCGCGCACAAAAGCTGATTACCGCGCGGGTGCGGGCGGTCTGGCGGAGCGGCGCGCGTCGTCGCCGCGTCGTCGGCGAGGCCCGGCTGCAGCGGTGCGCTCACAGAATATTTGAACGGCTTGTGAGGAACTCTTCATTTACTCTCTTTACACAAGTAGACGGTAGTGTAAAACGGCTGCCTGTGATTGAAATCGAAGTCGCTAAATATCCTCTACAAAATCTTTAAAAACATGACAAATTAACGATTGTACCTTATCTTATAGTGAAATACATAAAGACCATTGACTAATCCAAACTTATAATAAATAATATCGACTTTAACAGTAATTGAAGACGCATTCTTCGTGACCTACTCTTGGAGAGATTAATTTTTTGTTCTTTCTGTCATCTTTGCTGTGTTTTAATCTTGTTCATCAACATATGTGTATGATTTAGATTTTCTTAAATATATCGAATATAAAATGTATGCACATTTCTAGTAACTGATACAATATCACATTAGTAAATATCCCACAATATGCCGTAAATATGAAAATGCGCGGTATTTTTTTTTAATCTTATAAGTAAACGGACTCTTGTATTTCACTTACAGAAGTTTAAAAGAAGGATATAAAATGATTTAGGTACTACGGGAATTCGACACTGGCTGATTTGGTTATTTATAAATTGTCATGGTGGATGTTCCGCACGATTTAATGTTTGCCTACGTGATCAACGGTACTTGTTTTCTTTAATTTCGCAAAAAGATACCATTATTACTTCGTAATTTATTTGCTCCACGTAATTATTATGATGTAAACATACGTGAGTAAGAAGGACTCACATTTTTTTTTAATCGCTCTTGGCATGTGCACCTTGTTGTCGGCCCGAATTAATTTGCGAGTAATCCAAAACTCGCATGACAGTCTGTCAATTGGGAGGTTGCAATATTCTGATCAAAATGACGATTTTATATTTGTATTATTTTTTATAAATAGTTTCATTAAGAAAATCAAAAGTAGTATGAGATCGATAATAGAGTCACATATTTGTATGAAAACCGTTAATAAAATAAGGAATTACAGAGAGCTAAAAAAACATTGAGGCTTCTTTACAATATTAAATCGAATAGAATAAATTATATATCTCTTTGAATACACATGAATTTTTACGTCATAACATAACATCACGCCCTCATTTCGCCGTTATGTTTAAGTCCCATGTATTAGGGGGGAGAGTCTATTGCCATCAACCGGGCACAAATCCAAACACTGGGCTGCTACTGAGGAATTCCTCACGGAAAATTCCAATAACACTTTGCTCGACCCAAATCGATCGGGGATCGTTGGGGATCGAATCCAGGACCTCAAGATCAGCAGTCGCGCTTGCCACCACTAGACCAACGTGGCTGTTACGTCAATATCCAATAAATCTATTAAAATTATAATTTTAGTTTGTGGCTCAATAAATTAGATTTTGTAAGATTATTTTACTACGTTATTAGCGACTTTATAACGAGCTAGCATCTACAGTTGCATCTAGTCGTGTATCGCACGAAGGCAATGCTTGACGTGATTGCAATAAGGCAGCTCCTTCGACTATCCTGGGGTGCCAAATGCAGTGGGTCTCTGCGTTGTCGACTGAACTCCCGACAGCGAACGCCCTGGGAAATCATGACCGACGCCTTTCCACCCTTACTAGAAACGATGAATTCTGACATCGTCGCGACTAGCTTTATGGCCCAGCAAAAGTATCTAATTTGGTTTTACTAAATCGCAAATACGATGTCGTTAAATGCTTATAAACAAGTTTATCTGAACTGAATAAGACAGACATTAGTAGATAGATAGCTTTTATATATTTTTTTTTCAAATATAATTTAGATATATCGCGCATGTATCGCACTGTGATCGTCCTTCATTAACAGTGTAAACCTCTATTCTGGTTGAATTATGGCGGCGTGTCATAAGCTTAAGACGTGTGCAAACAAGATTTATGTAATTAATTTAGGAGATAAGAGCAGGCGCGAGAATACATACGTTATAGAGCACAAAGGATGCCACACCAACAGCGTCGCCCTGTTCGTCGGCCTAGATTTCTTAGTGTGATCTTACCATTGTACGGTTGATGTCCTACTGCAACATAATTTACAATTAGGTATTTTTTTTAATATTGAGCACGGTTATCGTTGTGTTTTATGTTGGTACAAATTAGTTCAGCCACTGAATAGAAAATAACGTAGATGTTATCAGTAGCAAATTATGAAAGGAACAAGAGAAACACAAATGTTAAGAAACGGGCACTGGCACACAGATAGGCCGAGGGCGAATACAGGCTCACACCGACACCGACGGCCGGAGATATTTACGTTTATCTTCGGGTAACGGCTTCATCGCAAGCTTTATTACGACATCCACTCACGTAATCCTCCGCCGACGTCATAACTCCTCGTTTGCTGGCCCGCTACAATGTACTACACCGCTTTTCCACTAGCGAAACACGGGCGGTGCATCGTGCGTCCAACTGCTATTGCATTTAATATAGACTTTCATAAATATTAATCTATGAAATTAGATGACTGTAACGAGTTGATTTAGTATGGTTAAATTAAGCAGAGAGAGTATTGAAGAAAGGCCCAAGTATTATAATTGTCTTAAAAATTTAATAAACGGTAAACTTATTAGAAAAATAGAAACTAACTAAATGAAATAATAGATTTACCAGTATCAGCTGTGACTCTGCTTACCAAATAAAGGCATGTCGTTGTATTAAAAACCGGCCAAGTGCTTGTCGGACTACGCATAGTGTAGAGTTTAGTAATCAGTACGGCTATAAGATTTTTTAGTCAAGCGTAATCTATACTAATATTATAAAGAGGAAAGATTTGTATTTTTGTATGTAACGAATAAACTTAAAAACTACTGGACCGATTTCAAAAATTCTTTTGCTGTTAGAAGCTACATTATCACTGAGTAACATAGGCTACGGGCGGAGCCGTGACGACACAGCTAGTATATGATAAACGTGAAATACAAACTCATTTTGCATGGAGTTTCTATGAACTTTTTACAGAACCAACAACATGCCATAAGATCCTCTCAATATTTTAAAACACCTAGGTATCCAAGGATACACGACAGGAAAGGATATGCTAATAAAAAAAATCTGCCCCACTATACATGTAGGGGAGCTACCCGTTTCTTTTTGTTATTGATTTCTTTTGTTAACTTTGTAAGCATTATACATATGTATAGCCATGCCAAATTTCAGCTTTATAGCACTAATAGTCTGTGAGTAAAATGACTCTGGCATACAGACGGACATGGCGAAACTATAAGGGTTTTTAGTTTAACTATAGAACCTCCTCAAAAGGGGAAAATCGAGTATCATTCTGGCATATCACTAAGGTCCGCTTACCAAAAGATGAGAGCATGTATGGTTATTTCAGCTTTAGAGTTAATTCATTGTCGTTGAATGACGGGGGGTTTTTTAACCTATTAAAAAACGCTGTAGTCCAATTTTAGACCGGTTTGAGATATTGGATCTGATAACTACCATTACTATTTTAAAATACGTAGGTATTATAATTAGAATTGGAACCGCTCACATACATACTTGTTAAAGGGTCCTACCACAGGGACCTACACTAATATTTTACTGATGAAGTTAGAACAAGGGTATATCCAAATTACGGTTTAGTGATTTACCGGCAAATTCCGAAATAAGTAAAGACATAAATGTCATAAAACATTGATCATCGGGATTTTTTTAACAGCGCACGAGTCATCAAATATAATACGAAGCTTGGTATTTAGTTTGTTATACTCATAATATATTTATCAACTGTGTTCACAAATAATAATATGCATGCACATGTACTAAAAAAAATGTTTGGAAAAAGGTGAATCAAGAAGTCATTTTCAACTTTCTGAAACACCCTCACATAGGGGTCTGGCGCGGATCCGACCCGGCTATAAATGAATATCGGATATGGAATCCATAAATACTCAATCTAAATTCGTAAATTTTCTCCGAGGATCGTAAAAAATGAAGAGGTAATCCGAAATCGGCTTACGGGTGAGGTACAGTTAAAACATTTTCACCTCTAAAGCAATTTATTAAGCTGGTTCATCAAAACTGAGTCTCAATCAGGTTTTTAACAGACATTGACTGAAAAATAATTACGTATTCGTTAGCTATAATCAAATATAACGTAGAGAACAACTCATCGTGAAAATGTATTTACATCAAATGTGCGAAGGATGAATGGTGTTGTAGAAAGGCCGAAATTGAGCGGGGGGGCTACGAACACGCCAGCTTAGTGCAGCCGCCGGAAGTAGGCCTCTAACCGCCGCCGTATAATAGCTTCCAAATTGACCCTTCCACTTCGGCCTTCGCTGCCGCTAGCGTCAGCATTATCGCTATACACATTTCATCAACTATTGTACAGCCTTGTCTTTAATATGCGATGTTTAAAGCTATAAACGACATTTTAATTTTTTTACTAGTTTACCATCTTTCGCAGCCGGGACGAAAGTGCCTACAAGTAAATTAATTTTCATACTAAGGCATTAACGCGAAATCGCATCGAAGTTTCGGAAGTGTTATTTCCTTTTATAGCAAAGGCAAACGTCAACCGACCGGCGGGACCGGGTATGAGGATAGTCAAATACATAAAAGGGATGAGTCGCGCGAAATACTGGCATTGTAGGATCCTAAGCCCTGTTTAGATTAGATCAGACCTTCGAAATAACAGTGAATGAGGACGTGGATTAACTACGGTCCGGGGCACTTCGGCCCGTGCGCTTAATGGGGCACCGTTAGGGGTAATGAGGGGCGCGGGGATCGGGCGGGCCTCGCCTTTTGCTCTACTATCCCTAGCCCAGACAAGGGAAAATATTTATATTTCGACACAAAAACCGACATGCATTTTTCTATATTAATTATAATCAGAGGCTTACTATTACAGGTTGTCTGGAAGAAATCGCCTAGTGCGATAAGACCGCCCATTGTACATCTCTATTTTTATAGTAATGTTTCTTGTTTGTTTTGTGTACAATAAAGAGTATTGTATTGTATTGTATTACTACTAAATCATCAGATTAACGTTTAAGCTTTGAAAAATTCATAAAAAAATCTGATTTACATATTAAAATTATGTGGGTGGTGTTGCTTCCGAGCGGTGCTTTACAGATGTCCCAGCGGCAGAAATAAGGGGTAGAAATTCATTTTTCAATGTCAGAGAAGAAAATTCATTAGAACTTTGAAATTACTGATGGCTAAACGGACGAAGTAAAATTTGCTCTTAATTTGTACCAAAACTTTTTCGCAAATTTTAAGAAACTTCAAAACGACTTTTGAAGTGAGAAAGATGGGAAGAGTGCTAATGATTACAGTTGTGTTTTTTATTTATGGCAATTCATTACATTTTACGAGGTCATCAATTATTTGAAGATTGTTTTGTATTTTAAAGAAAAGAGAATTATGTTTTTGTTTAAGGCTAGCAGAAAATGTGTGGCTGCAAGGTTTCCTTTTAAAGGCAGTAAGAGAAAAAGGTTAAGAAAATATGAATCTACAAAACCTATTTCCTTTGATATGGGGTAAAAAACATAGTCGACATTCGTAAATGGAGTGCACATATTAAAAGTAATAAATCTGTAGCGAAGATGACGTCTCGGTCGGGCTTCAGCGCCGCGCCGGCCGGCCAGTGCGCTCGTCGCCAGAACAACCCGATATTAGTTTACTTTTCCTCTCGAACTTACTTTATTAGTTACCCACCCGCGAAAGCTGCCGGTGATAGTTTTCAAGTTATTGAGAAGCCAAGAAGACGACCAGCATGTGCTCTTATATACACTAAACCTTTTCTAAATTTGTGTTTTTTACAACCTTTCATAAGCGGCACTAAAAAGATTTATTATGTATCTTTTAGATGGTTTACTTAACTGTCTAATTAATAAATACAACACTTTATTGATACACACATAACGAGTGCGTTCTATATTCTGTCCAAACCATATTTATACAAATCCTAAACATCTCAAACGGCTTTTTATGAAAGGAACAAGTAGCCAATGAAGAGCTTTATTTACTTTTTTCTTAATACGTAAAAGAATTTTACAATTGCTTGAAGTCAGGTTTCGAAATAGAAAAAATATCACAAAAAAACGGCCAATGCGTGTGGTACACGCATTAACGCGTAGCTTAGCACGTACGTTAGTACGTAACATGTACTAAGTAAGAACCTTGAATCAAGGCATAATTGAAGGACCGCAAAATGAAGTTTGTTGGTAACTGAAAATTGCGGATATCAAAAAACTGGTTAACGTATCTCATTCAAAATAATTTTCGTTGAAAGTTTATTAAGCGATTCTATCTTGATTTTTTTAGTCACATGGTTAGAAATTGAGGACACATAATTAACGACTTTATGAGCTAAAATAGATATAAAAGTCACTTTAAAACGTATATTGAATTTTAAAGACCTGTCCAATGAACGATACCTAAACGGATGGTAAACGCGAAAAATATTTTTTTATATACTATACATATTTTTCGTACACAAAGAATATACCTAATAAGCAACAGGTATATGTGAAAATGTTAAAAATATTGTGCCAAAGGGGCCAACAGCTCATCATAATATCAGATGGCAGTACTAAGTACTTCCACCTAACGCTGATTTTCAACTGTAAGCTTGTAACCCACGGGTGCCATACTTTCAAAACTAGTTATGATATCTAATAAGATGCGCTAATAGGTATATGATTATAAATATTGTTTCCTCAGTTTTATGTATATCTTATGTATATCTTTATCCCCTTTTTTCGTTTTCTCTACACAATTGTATGGCCGTTCATATAAAACCTGTAAAATTTCATCAGAATCGATGGAACGATGGCAGAGTTTGTAGGGACATGTTTTTCGTGAAAACGGCAATCGGCTTACATTCATAGAGATCGAGCAATTTATACTGAATTTTTATTATGTTAATTCCAGGATTCAGAGGCGTCGTAATTATCTGGATCCAAAACCACTCAACATCTATATTAGGCTTCGGAAACGATGACAACAAAATCCATAATAGACTAAAAACAGGTCAGGCGGCTTTTCGTTGACAACAACAGCTTTGTTAGGGAGGATTTTATTGGCACAAATATTGTCCAAGTCGAGCTGCGGCGCGCAATTCTCGTGATTTACCGAGCTGTTTACGCGAGCCTGCCTATCCCGATCTACCAACATTTTTACAGCACCATTTGCCCGAAAGTCAGACATTTTCTACAACACAAATCATTTTAAGTATATTTTTATGCAAATTTTACACCATCAGCTGGGAGAAGAGACTCGATGTTTCTAAAATACTGTTTTGATCTCGTTCCTATATCGAAAGATAATGTTTATAATTTGAATAAAGTCAACCTTACATATGTATAGGTACTTTATTGCGTAACGCGGTTTAATGTTTTTCTTATCTACTTAAATGTTTTTATTACAACTATACGGTAGTTTTGATGATACTTTCTTATATGGCCTTGTTGCAATGAAAAAGGTTTAAACATTCTAAGTTCAATAAAATGAATGTGACAAACTCTGTGCCTAACAATAAAAATAGCCCTTAAGCCATCGAAACATTAACAAAGTTTTCACGTTAACTTTTTGTATAAGTAGAAAAGTTGCGGAGGCATTTTCCAATCTCTGAACGAGGGCCGACGTGGACGGGCTCGCGTCGAGTCATTATGGCGCGGCGCTGAACCGTCACGGGAAACAATCTCACCTTCACTACCCGCTCCTGGATCCATAATGATACTTAAACATTATCTTAAATGTAAAATTATGTTTTTTTTTATTGAAGTGTAAGGTTAGATAACAAACGAAAACGTTATCAAACAAATATTTAAATGCTATTTTTTGTGTTTTGTATTCGATAATATAAAATAGGCATGAATGTGCTGAGTGGTAGACATAATGTAATTGTGAGTACTTTGTAGAGGGGAGTAGAAAGTCTGCTAATCCTTTTATCTAAGCGCAGCACGCGGTGGAGTTGGGAGAATGTGCCTGTAGTTTACCACCTCTCGCACCTGTTCGGCCACACTTGAGCCGAGTCGAGCTTAATCTGCCCTCTTTTTATTATGGCCGCGTTTCAGTCGCTTAATTAACGAACCGCTCGCTTCACCAACCTTACCAAACCAACGTAATAAGTTTACTTACATCATTTGAACACTTCCGTTTTGCTGAAAGAATTTTAATCGAAATGTATTTAAACGAATGAGTAGCGTAAAACAAAGTCCCACCAAAAAAAGGAATTTTCAAGCGTATCAGCTTCTCACAGATAAGCTCTACAATAGTAATATCAAGACTCACTCACACATTTGGGGACTTAATTGTTGAAATAACCAGTAATGAAGTGATTCATGCATTACACTGAAAGATTAATAAAAAACGAGCTGTAGGTATGTCTCACCTTGTTCATAATTGTAAACAAAATGTATCGAACCTATTAAACAGTTAAACGGCTTGTATCGCGTTGTCTTACCTTACTTTATAGGTTAGTTTCTTTATTCCTTCCTTGTTGTTAATTACAAGGATTAAATAAAGTAGCCAAGAAGAGTTAGATCTAAAACAAGTTCCTTCTTAATCGAGCTACGATAAGAAAGGTACATTAAAAAGGTCTGGCGTGACAACAAATCTAAAGGAAAAATCTCCGCCTCTGAGAGCCCAACGGTGATAAACGAGAAAAACTTTGGAACTAAATGGAGCATTCGAGACGGCGGAGCTGCGCTCCTGTCGCAGAATAATACTTCTCTCGAAGAAATAACACTTATAGTCCGCGAGGCTTAAAATCAAATGTCTCCGTTCTCTAGAGTTTCAAGCGCGCACGTCGTATCTGGAGGAACTCTGATAGAAAATAATCCTGATTTTAGACCTAACTTTTAGATTTATATACAACGATAGTGTGATAAACATTAGGTATAGTTTAGTAATTTCTTAAGCAGGTCCACTCTTAAGTTTAAAGTGTACTCTTTTACCTACCTGCTAGGTTTCAGTACACTTTTAGTATCTGTGAAGTACTTAGTGAAGGTTTCTAAAAGGAAAAAATATAGTCTCACCTTTTTCTTTTCTACCAAACCGTAGCTTACCTGAAAACAAAATTACTTGGTTAATTTATTTAATTAATGTTTACTTCAGATCGACAATCCATATTTTTGTTAGTAATACTTAGAAATATGTTGGAAAATAATAATAATACATCTAATTCCGTTAAATATTTAAAAATATAATTTATATGTATATACAATGAATATTAATATTATATTATTATTACATCTAATTTATTATTATCATGTTGAATTTTTGGTTATTTAGAGTTCCTTAATAAGAGTACAAACAGTAGCAATCAAATCAAGCTTTTATTCCGTATATTTTTTATGGAACTATGAGGCAACCATTCTTTGATATCTACTTATTTTAGTTAAAGGTGTCAGTGCAAGTTAACCGAAGATAGAACGTTGAAAAATCGTATAAAGCTCCAAAGGCACTTTTTTTTTAATACATGACACAAAGACCTACAGGCAGACATGGCAGACTACAGTTCTGTTTTTGCCAGTAGATTACAGACCCGCAAAAACGTTTACAGAAATAAAAAATCTGCAAAGATAATCTTACAGATTATGAAAATACTTGTGAAAATGTAAGTGGAAAAATTGTGCTGCTCCATAAATAAAATAAGTAAGTAAAAATATAATGACGAGGGTGTTCCGTGCTGACAAGGGAGAGCAAGGACAGGTTACTCTAATTTACATTAATACGAGTTTTCCGGGGACAGTGACGAGGCGGCGCGGCGGCGTTTCAACGAGCTATGTTCAGTAGGCGTCCGGCCGGCCGTGCCCGGATGCCGGACGCCCGGTACCTCCAAATCACGCGTCCCGAGAGAACACACACCTCGTAACGCCCCAGGATTATGTTATATGAAAATAATTGTCGCGTCGCTTCAGTTAACGGACCGCCAGCAAAATTACCTTCGCAAAATAAGGGTCGATGTGTTGTTTTGTTGCAGCTAACTTTCTTAATTTGATTAATTTTAGTGTGGGGATTCCGTAACGTGGGGAAATTGGAATATAACCTTCCATACCATCCGGAATCTGCCAAGCGCTTGCGTAATATTTCGTGTTTACGATTCTTGGAGTTGAATTGTTGCTATGAATGAATTTGTTACGTTATTATTTGATAACTTATTGTTGTGTTGGCAGTTATGACAAAGGGTTGTAATAGGTTTGGATTGTTTAAGGTGTGTAGGATATCTACAGTAAATGTAGCAGAATAGTGTAGGTAAGTGGTGGTATATGATCAGCAGCGCGTGTGCGATAGTATCGCGAGGAGTGGCGGTGATCGGCACGTGCGGCGCGTCAAGTGCGGCGGCTGTGTCAGCGAGCCCCAACTGAATGGCGCTGTGGCGCGCTAAGTGCCACACCGTCAATTATGTACCTGATTGACAATTTAACTGGCTACGGTTATAATGTTCTCTCATTGATGCTGGCTGGTACAAGCTAGGAATAATTCTGATTGTCAGAGCGACCTTTTGTGATAATACAAATTGATCGATTTAATTAATAATTAGTGTATTTTGGCCAATATTTCATGTAAAAACTTAAAGTGTGCAAATGGCTATTAAAAATGTTGATGTCAGCCCGCGCAAGAGCCAACCGAAAATATATATTATGTATATCGTTGGAAAGAGGTTTTCTCGTTTTAATGCTTATAGTGATTTTACATACATAAACTCACGCCTTTTTCCCATGGGGGTAGGCAGAAACTATAGAACGCCACATGCTACGACCTAAAGCCACATGCTACGACGTACATGATTTTCTATGAGCTATTAACGAAAAATCGGCCAAACATCCTAAGTATCCCTAACCACCCCTCTGGGAGCTATTTGACCAAACATCATTTTCTCTTATTTTATTTGACATTGATAAAACTAGTTAGTTTTTGTTCCATATAATATAATACATTCATTTTTAATATACTTACTTTTCTTTCTGTAGGTATACATTGAAATCCGTTTTTGTCAAATATCTTTAAAAATAGAAGTCAAATCGAAAAACGTGTCTATTGTTTACGATTAAAATCATTAGGCGAAGCACATCCATCATTAGTTATTAAAAATCGAGTAATCGTAAATTAAGATGTCCGGCCGCTTGTAGGAACCTATCCACCGCGACGGCGCGAGCTCCTCTACCGCTGGTGTACCCGAACCAATGGAAATAGCGCGTGAAGATGACACCCATACATGTCTCAATCCTGTACGCACGAAACGATTCGCCGCCACCACAGCGACGGCGCGAGCACCTCTACCGCTGGTGTACGAACCGATAGAAATAGCGAGTGAAGATGACACCCATACATGTTTCAATCCTATACGCACGAAACGATTCGCTGCCATAGACGTGCACGCACAGCACCGTTCGATTTTTATTTAGGTAATTATACTAAAATTCATAATTATACGTAACATACATACATAATATTAAAGTGCACCTATGTTGATAAACGTTTTAATTCACAGAAAGGTTGCATCAATGATTTTTAATACGAGTAATACAAATACAACACAGTTACTTTGCATAAATATGATTGGATACTGAGGGAAAAATTAAGTAGGAGTTGTGTTGAATGATGTTCACGCTTCGTAAAGCTCAAAAAGCAACATTTATGTAGAAAGATTGAAAACAAATTCACTCAGAGGGCAATATCATAATGGAGCAGCGAGGTTATTATATGAGTAGGTAGATGTAACATTCAACAAGCTGTTAGCATACTGACCGACTCTAAATTACTCTTCATATTATTTTCTACAAAAAGCGTAAGTATATTATAACACTTATTTATTAGTAATTTTTTATTAAAATAATTATTTATATTCAGCTAATTTTGTGCCTCCTCCTGGTAGCTTCTTAAAGGGAGACACGGTGGTCTATTCTTAGACGAAAACCATTAGATAACAATACAGTTACATTAAGTAAAAGATCTGATGCTGTATGACTCATTGAATTTTCCGGACAGGGTATTAATTAATAATGGGAAGTACTGTTAATTTATTTATAAGATTTTTTTAGAAATATATTATTAATAGCTGTGTCCTCACGGCTCCGCCCGTAGCCTATGTTACTCAGTGATAATGTAGCTTTCTTACAGCAAAAGAATTTTTGAAATCGGTCCAGTAGTTTTTAAGTTTATTCGTTACATACAAAAATACAAATCTTTTCTCTTTATAATATTAGTATAGATAGTATAGATGTATAATTTGAAGGGCTTATACGATTTGTGAGTTTAAGCTGCGCTTGCCGCGGTCAGTCTGTGGTGGGTGACCGTTCGTTACACATTGAGACCTCCCGTGCTCCGGATAGCACGTTAAATTCTCATTCCCAGATGTCATACGTGTAGTGACACAATAACAGTCGTTACGGGCAGTCAGAAGCCTGAAAGTCTGACAACCAGTCTAACCTTACGATATCGGTATTCTTATTGCCCAGTAACTGGGTTACAGAATCCGATGGCAGTCGCTCCGTGTAAAATACTGGTATTCAGCTGCATCTGTTTAGACTGGGAGCTGGCCCCACATAATTGGGAAATGGCTAGGTAGAACATTATGTATAATAATTTTAAAAACCTCTACCAAACATATCTACAGGGAATACACATACGGCATTGGTGACGTTTTCAACAAATATGTAATAGTCTGTAAATTGTAACTTTTGGATTGAAGTTTTTTTCTTTTTCTTTTATACAACTAACATTGAATGAATACCAATGAGTACAATAAATGTTCTATAAACACAGTAAATACGACCAACGATACGTGGCGACCATTGAAATGATTTCATTTGAGCGAGTTTCTCTATCAACCGAAATTCAGAGTGTAATTTGTTAGCAAGACAAAGTTTTGTCTTATCACAGTATTCCACGTGGAGTGTTTTGTTGGAATACTCTATTTTATTCTGTGACTAAGAAACTTTTGGCATTATATATATACCACGTCGCTACAATTTCATGCTTCAAACTTTTATGTTTATATGACCTTTAAAATAGAGTTACAAAAAATTATATCATAAGTTTAAACTCCATTTAGTACCTATTTGCTCGATTTTTTATTATGAAAGCTGAGACTAATTTAATATTTGAAACGCTGTTTTCTGACACACCTTTAATGTGAAAAATAAAAGTTAACGAAAATATAGGTTTTATTTGATTATAATATTGAAATTGATTATTTGGCAAAAAAAAAAACAAATAGCGAAATCTGGTATTTACATAAACTATATTAAATATAGACCCAGTAGTTGGGTGGAATAGATGAAAAAAATATAAACAATAATCTGTCACTGGTGCTACGGATTATTACTCTTTAGTCCAGCAGTGTAGCAGTATCACTTTAGCGCGTATATTTAATAATACCGTATAACCATAACTTACAATATACTGTCAGAAAAACTAAAACCAATTTTGTGTAGCAACAAGTTATCGGAGTTATAACACGGATGGTCCAGATGTTGATGGCACGTCCCGGTAACGAATGGAGCGCAGCGTGACTCCGGCCCCGCTACGCCGCCGTAGCGTAATTGGAAAGACGCTACGTGGCACTACGACTGCTGAGCGCCCTATCATTAGCGTCACTCACAATTTGCTTCCTGCCACCGATTCACATTGTCGCTATCGTTTACCATGTCTATTTAATTAATATAGAAACCTAATCATGCTTTCGAAGCAGTTTACAGTATCCTCGTTTTTATTATTGCTTTATTAAAATTAAAATTTATTAAGTATGACGTATGAGATTAGATTTACATTATTTGTGGCGAATTAATCTTGAATCATTTAGTATATAAATATTTTTTTACGAAACGGGCTATATTTCAATATCATTTGGTAGTGCTACAAAAGAGCTACGCGATCTTCGTATCTCCGTAGCCATACGTAGCAGATTTTATAAAGTTACCATTTGTAGCAAAAACTGTTCTTACAGAAACATCGTATGACTGTGTACATGTTGTCGTCCGATCGTTGAATTGAGCGCATCATAATGTGCCTAAGCACTATATGGAACGGCGCCATTTCATCAATTGGCCTTCTGTGTACTTATCAATTTTTGAAAGCATTTTAGAAGTTTAGTGTTACAATTTTAGTTAATTTGCAGTAATTGTAATTTTTGATTGTGTCAAGGCCGATTTCTATAATTTACGGAGAGTTACTGGTTAAAGTTGAGTCTTATATCTATATCAATAATGCCGAAAATACCTCATAGCATAGTAGATCCTCCCAAATGGAAGTAGCTATCACATGTATAATTATCATACGAGTCTATTTATCTACCCATTTTGGCAACTAAAATACTACCATTGGTATGCAAAACGATTCGTTTTTGTTTATAGAAACCGGGCATCAATCGATTGTTTCTTTCACCGTTTCATAACGGATGTCTAGAAGTGAACTGTGCCCTAAATCTCGTTTTCATAAGACTCTATTTCGTTTTCTCTCGTTACGGGAATCTTAGACAAAACGAGATAACAAACCGAATCGTTCGACAACTGACTTATCGAAAAGTTCTGCATCAGGGGCGCAGAATCAGTATATAACCATGGTCTTCTCGCCGTTTAATGAAATGCCTGGGCACATCGTGCTGTGGCTAATTTTACGACCAGACGACGACATACAAATATAACTATTTGATACAAATGTAAGCAGATTTTAATTTTGTCAAATCTGTTGTTTTATTAACTTCAAACTTCTCTATAGAATTAATAACAGATCACCAAACACATAAGATAGACATGGTCTAGTCAGCTGAATAATTTTTTTTTGTGATTTTAAGGAATAACTGGGTTTTTAGACCTATTTTTCGAGATTATTAAAAAACCCCGACGTAGTAGGGTCAAACGGACCACAGATTCGGTCTCAGCGACCCAAAAAACATAAGATAGACATGGTCTAGTCCGCTGAACAATATTTTTTTTGTGGAGCTGTTTTATGTATATCAATATTGCAAAGAGGAAAGATTTGTATTTATGGATTTTTGTATGTAACGAATAAACTTAAAAACTACTGGACCGATTTCAAAAATTCTTTTGCCGTTAGAAAGCTACATTATCACTGAGTAACGTAGGCTACGGGCGACCCGTGAGGACACAGCTAGTTATCTATAAAATATAATAAAAATTAAGTCGGGTACGCAATACGTGGAAATAACAATGAAATAAAATTAATAAGAATTGGTTTTCGAAACAATAAACCTCGTTGATGTAAGGGATTTTGTTTACTGGCTGACATATTGTCGTGTACACTGTTTTTTATTGTCGGCGTCTTGGGACTGTGGTTGATGTAAAGTATCATTATTAGTATTTTATTACGAGTAGGTACACAACATGAAAATGTATTTCGTTTTATTAGAAAGTAGGTCGGATGCCGTATGACTGCGACTGAAATCTTATCTGACAGCCGAAAACGTAACCTATGATACGGGCAATATCTTCACGGCTGATCCTTTTTAGAAAGGCAGAATTATATTTAGTTGTCAATTTTTTTCCTACTCTCTTTTAAATATTTATAAATTGTGAGTTAATGCTAATCTTTTCTAGCACTGCTGTGATGAAAAAAAAGAGCTTAAAGGTGGCCACTAGCTACGGATAATAAAGTACATGTCGAAGAAAGCGTTTTGCGTAATTAAACGTTCGGGCGGCAGCAGTTTATGTGACGATTAGTGAGCAGGGCGCGCAGAAGGCTCGGCCGTTTAATTTGCCGCTTCACTTGACACAATTCGACGCCTGACTCGGGGACAATCGCACTCGAAGCCCCGTCGACCTCCTTATCTCCCGCCGAGGTAATCTTTCCTTCCCTCGGCGGCAATAACTCCAAGTGGGCAGGATTACCTGCAAAGGGGCTTCGTAAGGCAACCACCTCTACAAAGGTTATCGATTTAAACAATGTGTGCACGCGTCACTTACTTCACTTATTTATTTTCTCTTTTAAACATGGGTTACAGAAACAAATATAGAGAATTGATTGGATCCAAACACGGTTATATTTATTACTTTTTATAAATAGATATATAAATAAAATCTTACTCGATAAAGGGACTGTCCAACACAAAAATATTTTTTCAGTTTCAACCAGTAGTTCCTGAGATTAGCGCGTTCAAACAAACAAACAAACAATCTCTTCAGCTTTATAATATTAGTATATAGGTATAGGTAGATTGCACGTGAATATTTTCATACTACAGAATATTGAGAAATTGAATTGGATTACACAATACATTAAAAAAACTCAAAATATGTCGTTTTGCTTACTTATACGTAAACTTTGCCCAATTTCAAAGTCTGTTCTTAACAATCTGCCAAGTATCTGTTTACATTTCCATATTTTACACGAAAAATATCTTTTCTTGTTGAAATATAAAGTGATAATTTCATTTCGAAGAGAGAAACCTTAAAGTGTGCTCGGTACGAATCATAAAATATAGATGAATCGCTCGAGGTACCATTTGCAAATAATTTCGTTGGCATGTAAATCTGCGCACGTAAATTCCGCTGCTGTCTGCGCACGGAAATTGAATCGTTCGAGAACCATGCCAATATATAATTTTTAGCGAAATATGACCCGACCCATTTCGGGTCTATCTACCTACTTGAATTATAAAATTATTACTACCGAGAGGCACAAGACCAAATAAAGCACTTAGCCATTTAGTATTTGGATTTTTTACCACGGAACATAAAATGCAAGTATAAAAGCGAATAATATAATTTTGTATTAATAATGGAGTATAAATTATTAATTTAAGCTCCTTTTGATTTATATACCTATATATAATGTGCGAAGTGGGTGGCCGCAGGCGAACGACTATCATGGTTCTCTATGTGAGTGGTGGACGTCGTGGCAGCAGGGATATTTCAATTTGGCCGGAGACGCGACCCGAGAGGCCGCGCGCTAGCCGCACGGCTCGCTGAACCGTAAGCCCGTTGCGGGCTCCGCCAAAGAGCAAACACCGCCTCCGCAATCTTGTGCCACGTGGACCATGCCGAACACTCGACCACGACAATCTACTGGTACAATTACCCACACCCCTGTACATAGGAACAGAATAGTGCGCTGCACATGTGTTGTGTAAGTTATGAATCGAGTTCAGTGATTGTTGTCCGCGAGGTTCCTGCTACTTTAAATCAGGCAGCTTGAAATGTTTCGTAAAAATATTATGTGATCTTTTACCTGATATGATAATAATTATTTCACCAGATAAATTTATTGCAGATGGAGTATTTCTGAGCAAAACTCGTTGGCTGAGAATAACAATGAATATGCGGGGCTCGTAAATCTAGCAAGTGTGCGCCTCTTATTGAATATGGCTCCAACTACGTGGGACTACAATAATAATAGCCATGTATATCAGTAATATAAATGTTTCTATAGAGAAACCTTTAATCAAGACCAGTAGGCATTCACATCAAAATTGAGAATAATTAAAATTATAGTTGTGTTAATAAGACGATCTTCTAACGCCAAGGTTAACTTTAATAAAATATAATGAACCCGTATATATTGTCAGGGTCAACCATGGGGAAAAGCGGACGGTTATGACGGACTCTTACCGGCTAAAACCATCACAGTGTTCCTGCGAGGACATATAGCCAGGGTCACGGGATTCGCTCGTGCTTTCACCGCAACCCCGGCAAGTCTTGGTCCGCCATTCCCTGGCCGACGCCTCCTTCGGTGGGAAAACTTGAAAACTGCGATAGTTCAGGTGCCGATGTTTCTGCGCATTTACGTTTGTGTATGGTAAAATTTTGGCAATTTTTTCACATCTATATTCTAGCTTCTAATCTGCTATAAGATTCTCTAGTAGAAACACACTCCTAGGTAGTATTTACAACAGCAAACAATACATGCGTATAACGCGCATAAAATTAGCTGTTTTATTTTTTCAAGTTTAGTCCATTTTGCAAGAGCTGATAATCTACCAGTTTTCAGTAATATAGAACAGAGTCTCACTCACTACAATTTTATTATACCTACTCCTAAAAAGAAACTGTAACAACCACCTGAATGTCAAAGTTTGTTCTACATAACTGACTTGGAACTTGATTATATAATTTGCTCTTAACGGCGTTAAATTATTCTAATGTTATATGTGTGAGGATCACGATGTTTTGGAGACACATTTAATTATTTAGATACTCGTACGTGAAGAAGGCTTAATCAACAGAAAATTTATTTGGATAATTGCATTAAAAGTCGTACTTCAATATTAAGAATTTGTAAGTAGTTATGAATTAGGTGATTTTATCAGCGTGGTGTGTCAAGGGAACCAGAGAGTTTCTACTTAATTCCAAGCTTATTTCCAATAAGCCCGTAAAATTTTACGCCGATAATATTATGCGTCACCACAAGCAAGAAATGTCATATTTGAATTTTCTCTGCCGATATCTTGGGTGCAGTCATGTGTTTTAAGAGCTTGATTTGTGGCGTTTTCCGTATACCTGAATAATTCGATATATTCGTAAATCAAAAAGACAATCTATTCGTATATACTTCAGACGTATTTACAAAATCTGCAAACATTTTGATTTAACTTTTTCTCTTGTTTTCTGCAGTACAGACGATGGACAAAGGGCAAACTTCTGGATTGTTGCAAAAAGATGCTTTTAAAGTTGCAGTCTCAGAGGGGTATTCGATCTTAACTGGAGATGGCTGTTAGCTGGAAATACATATATACGTACTTATTAACAGTTATGTAATACATATGGTTAGTACTTATACGAGAATTTAACCTCACCCAAAAATGCTTCGTTCAGGTTATCTTGCTACGGGAAATTTTATTTCGACTCAGTGTTTTTTGCCGTTATTTTGTCACTTAGTTAATGATAAGGTACCCAACATTTCTGAAGGTGAACGTTTTTTGAAAAGTGTAAACAAAAACTATCAAACCGTCTTAATCTGATGATTGAAAAAACGGATATACCTTAACGTAATATTCTCCCGGAGTTTAGCTTTCAAGTCACACGATAACACAATATTCATAATGCTGAGTTTAACATAGGCCGGTCCATAAATGCATTTAGGTAGTGTCACCGGTCTAGAGTGAGCATTTGAGCTGGCAAGTTAGACGTTTATCTCGCCATTGGTTCATCGCCGAAACATCGTCAGTCAGCAGCATGGTGACGCGACTGCAGTTGTAATTATGGTAAGCTGGTTGTTGAGCGCTTCCCCCTTGCATCCTCATTTAAGTATAAATATGAAACGCATTTATAGAACATATTTTTTTTCCAATAAATATAATCACACTCCGTTATAATTAGATACCTAATTGGCATGGCCCTAACTTTAAACCGTCATATCTGGGTCACAATGAACCAAAGAATTTTCGACATAGATACAGGTCTAATTACTTAATCGATATTTAGATACTAAAAGTAGCATTATATGAGATGTTTTTTTTTCTATGGAAACAGATAAATGTGCGTTCGTAAAACTACAATAAATCCCCAAGTAATATAAACGCGCTGTCGACATCGGCGAGCGAGGCGTGTGGAACGCGCGGCGTGGCGCGGAAGGGGGGACGGAGTGCGGCAATTTTTCTCTCCGCTGACAACATGATGTAACGCCAATATCGCACGCTGAGCGATTAAGCCGCGCACGCCGATATTTCAGACTTGCCCCTACTAACTGTCAAAGTGTCGGCGAGAACTCTGTATGCGTTGTACACAAACATGTTTATATATCATATACTTTACCATGTATGGTACGCTCTGAGCAGTTTATCATTATTTTGTAATGAAAGACAATAGTAAACCAACCTTTTAGTTGTTCGTTCACAAGAAAAAGTATTGACGGAAAAAAAACTGTATAAGCTTACGCTCTATAAAGGTGTACAGACATAAATTGCAAAAAAAACCGGCAAAGTGCGCTTCCGACCACGCACAGTGTAGGGTTCCGTAGGTGTCCTACGTAGCAAGGAGCATTTAAAGTTATTTTTGCGGTCAATAGACACAAAATTGTATTAAACTGGAAATAGTGGATATTTAACAAATTTATCAACGTATCTTGTCCAAAACAATTTTCGATGCAAATGTGCATTAGGCGCTACAAGCTTTTGATGACACGTTTGAAAAGTTAGAGGGGGGAGGGGACGACATATTGTTAACAACTTTTGAAGTTCGTATCACACCAAATATTCACCTAAATAAAAAGTCACTTAGGAACATTCATGTCATTTTTAAAGACCTATCGAACCCCACACGATGAAATGAGCGAAGAAGGTTATAGCGTTTTCAAAAAATCAGTTTCATGTATGGAATGTCACCTATAAATTTATTCGTTTACAGATTTCACCTACCTGTGAAGTTTGATACAAATTGGTTAAAAACTGCTGATTTTACGAGGGTGTGATAGACGGACGGACAAACAGATAGACAGATCACGGACATGATGAAACTGTAAGGGTTCCCAATTTGACCACGGAACCTTAAAAAGACGATCAATATTGCGAGTCTCCGATAAAATACCCAGCGATCGAGCAGTAATCACGAGAAGAATTGTAAAATAGAAATAAAAGCAGCTAATCTCAGGAAAAGAACGTTCGGATCGGTTCAAAAGATAGTTGGTAAGTCGGATCACGCAGGGAGGCAATCACTCGATAATAAACGTGGAGCGAGTCGAGTGCGCCGTACTACGGCCGCACGTACTGCTGACGCCGTCTTCTGGATGCATCGCTAGCGCCTCCAACTTCCATCTACAATATACCTCAACGACCGACACCACAATAAATCTTAACATGAAACATTTCGCTGATTTTAGAAACACCAGTCGGACGTTTGTATTACGGTGAATATTATAGTATACCTACGATAGACTAGCCAAGGTATTCGATTTAATTACAAACTTTTTAATAGACACTTGATTGAAAAGACTTTCTATTTTTTATCCACGTATCCATAAATAACTAAGGGCTTAGACTCCATGGTGTAGGCTATGATAAACGACGCAGAGCCGGCGCCTGAGCGTCTCAGCCGCTGGCCGCGAAAAATACAACTGTCATCTTGACTGATGGTAAAATAACGCCTGCGTCATGCTCCGCTCTGCATGCCAACAGCTATTGTGCTTCTCTTTGTAGCCCACTTCTTATTACATGGATAACATAATGGCGTGCCAACCAAGGTGAGTGACCATACATATTACAATCCAATTATCTGTTTTGATGGATAAATATTGCCGTTATGAATAAACAGCTTATTTTATTGTTAAGGAAAAGCGATATTCCGTCAAATTACAACTTTTACAACGTAATTTTTCATGGCATATGTAATATAAATCGGTACGTCAAACCGTTTTAAGAGTGCAAAACAACAATTTGAAAATATTAATCTCAGTTATTGCCTTACACGAGTAGTTCAAAATAAATCATCAGCCGCCACTTCAAAATTTTATTTCTATCTGTTAAATCGAAGCAACCATGAGGACGAAGAGCTAAGACGCGCTGAAGATAACTATTAAGTTAAAGATTAGATATCAAAATAATATTATCTTATTAATTACTATTAGATGATGTATTAGTCGGAGGGCAACTCCATACTGACTGCGCACATAGCATATTATAGAAGAAATCACTGCTTGCGAGAAAACTGTAGGTGTATTGTGAGTAATAAAACACGAGCCAATTGATTATTGCTATTGCGGTCACGTCGTTCAGTTACTGTTTTCACGTCTGACGTAATAACGTTAGCAACAAAGTTATGGTACATACGTGACCCGTTAAATGGTGCCATTCTTTACTCCATCTCCTCTTCTACAAGTTTCACTTGCTAGTAGATCATATATAAAATCAATGAAGTTATCAATGACGCCAAAAACGTACTGGTATGTATTGCGTGACTAGGCGTTTTTAACCCCCGACGAAAAAAAAGAGGGTTGTTTGGGTTGTTTGCAAGTTTGTCTGTGTGTCTGCCTGTGAGTCTGTCTGTGGCATCGTAGCGCCCTAACGGCTGAACCAATTTCAAACCGGTTTATTTTTTGTTTGAAAGCTGGTTTAATCGAGATTGTTATAGGCTGTTTAATAGAAATCGGTTTATCCGTTTCAAAATGATCAGCTTTTTTCACAGATGAGTAGGGATTTCAGCCAAACAATGGGTATTTATTTCAATTCCGCTCGTCCGATAATCTAACATTATATACTAACCTAGCGCCAATACTGGGTAGGGTACCATTGAGCTAATCTAATTGAGGGTTTGGATCGGAAGGTTGTTAACACTACTTCAAAATAGCTAATAATTAGGCAGACCCAACGATTTTGCCTCATGACTTAATTTGACAAGAAGGACTTTGAAGGTGGCTCAGGGTGATGATCAGCCCTCCGCTATGACTTGTTGTAGACCAATCGTGTTTGAGCTCGTATGACTCGTTACGGAAAGTACTTTCTCACCGCATTAATAATAATCGTTAACAAGGATCGACAGCCACATTACAATATCGGGGGTATTTTTAAAAAGTGTTATAATTTAATCATCTGAATTGTTTCAAATTCACCAGCAACAGGACATTCTTTGCTCAGGGTTTTAAGCAACGTTTTTAAAGATATGCAGAAAAAATCGGGCGGGGCTGTGGCGGGGCGCACAGCCATTGGTTTAATGTAAAAAGTCTATAGCAGCGAGTCTTTCTTAGGGTTACGTTGTCATACTAGGTACCATTAAAGTTTCGCCATGTCCGTTTGTCTATCCATCTGTATATCACAGCCATTTTACTGGCAAACTATTAGTGCTATAAAGCTGAAATTTGGCGTGGCTATCCATATTTATAACGACTACAAAGTTCGATACGGGGATCCGTTTGCTAATAGGTAAGCTTTAAGTTTTCATTTTTGTTAGTTATGTGTCCCCACCCTATAGAAGCTAAACTGCTATTACTGAATATCTGAAAAGTATTCACAAATAGTAGTAGAATTATAACGAAATAAAATTATTATAACAGCTAAGTGGGCTCTATTCTTTTACGAGTAGGTATTGTCGATCAACTTATGACATGTGTAAAAAGTTCGTAGAAACTCCATAACTTTGTATTTTAAAATATATATTTATCTGTTAAACTAAATTGTTTATCATACTTTACGCTTGACTACAATTATAGCCGTACTGACTATGGAATCTTACACTGCACGTTGTCCGACAAGCACTTGGCAGGATTTTTAGCGTATAGGATTGAAATATGTATAGGTATGTTTCTGTGTGATTTTAAAGCAGATTCACGTAAAAACATACAGCTTTACTTATTTTCTGGTACAACGATATAATTAATGACATGACTTTTTAGCGTAATAATATATAATAATAATAAAATTTATTTAAAAATCTTTTACTAAAATGGGTGTACAAAAATCCATAAAAGTATTAATAGCAGTCTTAAATTATGGTTAGTTAGTGCCTAAGTAAAAAAACTGGTATATAACTAAAATAAATTAATAACAGATGCAAAAATTGATTACGCGACATGGATGTTTAATTTAGCGACCTATATAGTTGCACCGTTTACTTTCGACATAGGAATTAGCGAATGGCCGGCACTCTGACATCACCTGTGAATGATGCCCGTGTCTGTTTCACTCTAGCTGCGAATATTTCATTAAGCGAGCTTTGTCAGGCCACGCCATGCATCATAGGCTACGTTCGGCCAAGCCACGCTGACGCCGTGATCCACTCAGCTTAGTAAAGATATTAATACGTGGCCTCACGTGCAATATTGCGAAGCGTTAAAAACGACATCGCAGTAATACGGTTTATTTTCCGTAATAAGTCCATCGATGATTCCACTATCTAACTTAGTGGCATTAGAATTAAACTTATTCGTACATTAGTCTGCATCAACTGATGTAAGTCAATTTATAATTATGGCCACTGTTCTATGTTCACGTTCGTTAGGTCCATGTAGTTCACAGTCATAAGGACTCACCATTTGTGCAAAAGCTTTAATACCCGGTTCGTAAAAAAATGGCGATCGTAAATGCAAGGTAGTTTAATGACTTGTCGTGCATGAAACTTGCTAAACTAAAATAACAAACGTCTCAAAGGATCGCTAACACTATCTGCGACTAAAAGTTTGATATGTGAACGAGGGGCAAGGCAAAGTAAGTAGCGCAGTAGCGCGGAGAGGTGCGGCAGGCGCTGCGCCGCACTGTGGGGAGAGGGAGGGACACACGTACGGAACTCCAGGCAAATCCGAGCACGCCACTCGCCAAGAGTTTATTACCTTCCTCATATTTACACAATTTGAGTGGGTGTTAGCGGTCTTGTCACCCGACAGCGACGACATTCAAACTTTGAAAAATCTGATACCAAACCATACCAATTCATAGTACCAACAGTACTTTCATATTTCTTAGAAACATTCTTATACGTCGTTTTCAAGATTAAGAAAAACAAAATATCTTAATGATCTAATTAGTACATTTTTTTAAGACTTTATGGTTAAGCAACAAAATCCTTATCACACAAGCCGTAAACGTCCACTGGAGAACATGGGCCTCCCAATGAAAGCAACAATGAACAAGAAAAGGGGAAATTGTCATAATTGCCATAATTACCACGCTTGGCAGACGAATGGTAATCGCAGTAGGTATGTTGTTATTAGCAGACAGGAGAATAACGTTGCTGCCCATCCTTCTGAGATAATAAACAAAATATAACAGAATAAAATCCTTAGCTCTTGATAAATCTATAGAAAGGGTGTAATGAATGAAGAGAACAAACGACTCTTAGAAATGCGGGGCAACTCGGGTGATTAAGTGTCTCATTTAAATGCAGTCTCCCAACGCGGACTTCTCAAACGCAAAGAGAGCCCGCCACTCGCGGAAAACGGAAGACGAGTCTCTTCACAAAAGGAAGGAGAGGTATTTAAATTAGCGTAGTCGCTGAAAAAGTGCACTAACAACATTAGCGAGTGGAACAATGGCAAGGCACACAAAGAGACGGAACGCGCTGACAAAACCTTGTATGCGGGGGCGGGCTCCGTGTTGGTACCGCGTGCGAGTACCTTATATTATAACATCGAACAAAGTTCCGCTTCGTCAAATCGTTAAGAGAAATTTTAAACCGCAAGATGTGCCACAGAGCATCCCGCGAACCGCTGGAAATTTCAATCTTGTAGTAAGTGGAACTTTTGTCGACTGTACAAGTACATATATCTAACGACACCCGCATTCTCGATCAAAACTTGCAGCAATGAAACATTGCAAGTCCGCGTATTTGTCTTGGGTAAACATTGCAGGTCCACAATTATGTACATCGTGCCGTACTTATGCCATCGGTCTACTTACTTCATATTGGATTATTTAAATCAATAAAAACTTAATTTTTCCGTTAAACAATTTTATAGATACCGGTACTAAAAAGAAGTTAGAAGTTATTTGAAGGAATAAATATAAATGGACCAATGATCTTCGGACTAGTGGATCATTAAGAAAGACAGAAATTCACGTCAAAAAAAAATTGTAATTCATATCTTTTCCCTGACGTCATATCATCATAATCACACTGTTTCTTGAATAATATTTCTTTTTATTTTCATTAATTCGCTTTCATTTTTACAGATGCCTTAAATGGATGAGTGTTAATTTAGAAACTCAATTACAATGAGCTAGTATACTAGTGTGGAATAAATGGTATAATTATGTTAACATATTCCCATTGTGTAAGATCATTTTTGATACCGAAACTTTGAATGTGTAATATGGGACAGCGGGACTATTGTTAAATATAAGTTTACAGGCCAACAAGGTTAATCCGCCCAAACAAATTATGAACAACATTAATATATCCTCTGTATCCGGCAACTTCCCGCAATAAGCAGAATGTATTAGTGTTATTTATCTTAGCTCGAAGCGCCAACAAAGTTTTAATTGCAAGCGCCGATACAATTTGCGTACAAATGAATTTATTCGCTGAATCCGTAGTGCAATCGTGTGCGGGTCCGGGTGGCGGTGCGGGCGGCACGAGCGCGCGGATTATCCGCGTGTGTAGAGCCGCTAATTGCGGGTAACGACGAGCCAACCGCCGCGCGCCGCCGCCTGACGCCGCACACACCCGAGCGCGATGCACCTACCACACCAAATCACCGCGCACCATCCGATCCGTATATATCATTTTCCATAGTCCGTCCGTAAGCAACTAAATGTGTTTTGTTAATCGTGCTGAAAAACGCTTCAAAATATCATAATTTGATTACCTACCATAATAAAGAACATCACTGTGATTACCGTATGATTTATAAAATGTAATAAAGACCGTATGAAGCTTTTTGACATATTTATAGCTTCGGGCTTATGGACGCAGAATAAATGTGGACAGAAAATTGTCTGGTTAAAATGTAAATAATTTAATTAAAAAAGGTAAAATCTGAAATGATAATAAGTAGACGAGGGGAACGAGGGAGGTAAACATCAGTAAAGAGATGCTGCTTTCGGGCTAGCGGAACTGGCACAGCAGTCGGTATCCGGCCTAACAAAAGGGTGATAGCGGTACGTGCGTAAATCAAACGTCGCACAATAACAAAGCCTCCCGCGACCGCCCGACCCTTCTCCACAGTCCCTCCTAGTTATAAGCCTCCCCGTATAGCCGTCGGTCGGTCCTCATAAATCTGCCATACTGAAATGTGCTCGGTTGCCGGCCAGTCGTGTGACGGACGCCGTCCATATCTGTGCCAATAGGTTTTCAATGTCAGTGTACCCGCTGTTTCGATTCAGTTAAACCCAGTCGTCCGTCAGACGCGCCCTTCTACTATCTACCCTTGTATAGGTAACCCCTTTTATGACAGGCCATTATATTTTCCGTGAAAAGAGTGTACACCATCAAAGCAACAATTTATCAATTTAAATACCGTACAACACAAACATGAATGTTAATATCTAAAATAGAATGTCGTGTACTGCGCGGTTCACGTGTTTACATCGCACACATTATTCTCATGAGCTACACACCACTGAAGCAGTCGACGGGGCATTACATTTCTCGTTCGGATGGTACGATACCATCGTACTTCGCTCCACTCGCTGCAATTAACGCTACACAATGACCATATAAATCTTCTGTGAATGCTCTGTTCGTTCTATATTCCACGTAGGTACTTGTCGACGCAGTCCAGCTTATATTCCGTTATTGGATATTATTCGTAACTACTGCAAGAAGGTCGATAACGAAGATTGATAAGAAAAAATTAAGCCAATTAGTAACGGTAAATAACAATAATGAAAATGAAGGAAAGAGTCACGGAGATCCGGGCGGCATGGATTGAGGGCGCGTAGCGTAATCTTACCTATACGTCTCGAGCCTAAGAACAAACAAGCCGCGAGCTGAGATTACGCTCCGAATAAATCAATGTTACGACGCGTTAAAATATTTAAGCTCACGATTAATGCCAGGCGCGATACGCGTCTTATCGAATGAGTAGCGGCAGCGCAACAAACGCAGATGTTTCCCTGCCGATAATCGCTCGATCCCAACAACTTATTAATCAAAGCCTACTTTAAGTTTTGTAAATAAAAGTTGAGTACCTACTTTAGGTCGTTTGCTGGTATTCTTTCTTTTGGAGACATACAATCAAATCATATATCACTATTAGATGTTATTGCAGCGGGGACAAAAAATATTTTTTGTACAATTTTGTCGCAACTTATGTCCAGCGGTGGAATACCATATGCTGAAGTTATTGATTCCATTTTAAATTGGACTAATGGCTCGTAAATCTTTCTTTTTCGGAAGCTACGTAATCTATAGGTGGTTTAGGGACTAATCACATTATTCCGCATCAATTCTCAAAAAGCTGGCTGGTTTTAATTATAATTATCCACATTACCTGTGAAAAATTCCAATGATATATGCGAAAGCAGTTTATGGCATGTGGAAGCATGCTGAATTATGCGAAAAGTGAATGCATGTGTACGCATGTTTCTATGATTGAAGGCTTGGATTAACTAAGGGACAATTGAAACAACATTCCACGAGACTTGACGTGGGACATCTACGTCAATGTCCCGGGAACAATGTCGCGGATATGTTGCCCGTCGTTTTATCCCATATCCCTACATTGCTGACATATTGAGCGGCATGTTGCGCGCACGTAAACACTAGTCAACATTTTATGCGGGACTGACGCAGAGCACCTGCGCCCGCTCTCGAAGCGGTAGCTTGCTAAATGTCCCGCGTCACGCAGAAATACCGCACAATGTTGCGCGCAACGTTGCGGGGCAGTCAAGTCTGCAACGTTGGAGCGTCACGTAGACTCAATGTTGTTTGTTGTTGTGTTGGGGAACATTTTGTCTCCTAGTGAATCTAAAGCTGCGTACAGATTATTTGCAACACAACATACTACCTTACATGTTGTGTTGCAAATAAACTGTACCCAGCTTAAAGCTTGATATACGAATTGATGCCGAAATGTGTGTTTAGTCTCTTAATATACGATGTACTAAACAACAGCTGAATTTTACAATGTTTTATAACACGAGTTATATCAAAATGTGATTTAATAAATGACATGAAATCCATATTTTATGCGGAACTGGATCTCATTCGGCTGTCAAATACATACATCGTGAACTAGCCAGCAGTTTATAGAGTTACGGTAATGTATCATGATAATGCTGCAGAAGTTTTACATGGGATCGTTAGTGGGGCTGTAACGATAACCGCAACGGATAACTGTTTCTAATCAGACGTAATAACACGGCGTGGCCTCTATCACCGCCGCCACCGTGCCACCGGCGCCGCTATAATCTTGTTTAACTTAGTTAGCGGGATTGTTCTTACTTACATATATAACTGACTATTGAAATTAAACCCTGATAACATTCGTGGTTACTTTTAATGATTACTAGCAGAGCATACAAGCGAAGATAAACACGGTGGAATTAGACACTAAATGGCACTAAAACCGCTTTAATATTGTAAAGATCTTTCCGAACCTAGGAGGACGGGTGCATATATAAAGATATACTGGCGGAAGTAATAAAATAAAACGATTTTACATCTCCAGGGGGAAACGAACGTTTTTGTCGAATGGGAAAAGTCGCGAGCGACTTCTCATTCCGCGATAAAATCAGGAACGTTTTACGACAATCTTCTATTCGATTACCTTCCGTTAAACAACAATCTTAAGAAAAAATCGTGCTCAGCGTTTCCTTGTATGTAAATTACAAAATCAGAGCTAAAACAATAATATTTTTCTAACATGTCACTAATTAAAACTATTTATTATTAGCAGTTAGGTATTATGAAAATATCCAAGATAATGGAATTTATACTTCTGGACCCTTTAAGCTACGTCTTCAAAATCGAAGCCTATCAGTGATTTAAAAAGAAATCCAAGAGGGTCGCCGCGTCGCAACACGTTCTGTTGTTTGTAATATGCGACACCGGTGGACATACGAAAAAGTGTCCGGCGGCGGGCGAGGTGACTGCCGGGGCTAGGCTCTGTGCCGCCGCATAATGAACTGGTCACGTAGCCACATTTCGTATTATTTCCCTGGGACGCGTCACGTGACTTGAATAAATGTGGGCGGTCGTTGCGCGGGCCTCCGCGGCACCAGCGTCTCCTTCGACCCTCCACAAATAAACCGCTTTACGCACGATTCGGCAGCGGAGATTCATTATTCTAACTCTTACCGATTCATAATACATTACCAAAGTTTTCTTTTTCATGGATCAGTTTTATCTGACCACCCTTACGCGTCCCTGGGTTTTTGGATCCAAATTTATGGAATGACCGGAAGCTTTTAAATTCTTTAGTGTAATAACGTGCTTCTTATATTGTGACTTTTTTAAGGCTTTTTGCATGGGATGGCTTTGTTGACTACGAGTGTGCCACCTACCTGTGAGAGTTGATTAATGATATGGTCTAGGAAGGTATTATGTAAAACAATTTTAATAAACTGAAGAAGGTGTAATAAGAAGTGAGCAACAACATGTTAGTACGACATAGGTGTATTATTTGCCTTGGAGTGCTTGTTCCGCATAAAAAAGAGCATAATTTTACTGGTTAGTAACACCGCTAAACATCGTGAGCAAACGGCATGCTTGAAAGATATTTCTCGACGGCGTGTGAAGCCAAGTCAGAGGCCCATTGGCGGCATAAACTCTGACACCAGGTTAGTCACTAACCACACGAAAAGAAGAACACCGTCAACGCTAAAATCTGAGGCCTGCTACCATAAACACTGCATTGCTACGTCACCCGCTACTTTGCTACGCCGGCGTCACCCACTGCTTTGCTACGGCCGACACCGCCCGCTATTTTGCTACGACATTCGCTACATTGCTACGCCACCCGCTACATTAGATACAACACGCGTAGTTTTTCTACTCTCGGGGAATTTGGAATTTGTTTCCAAACGACAAATCTTTACATTACTTGGAGGCTGCATTATAGATCTACCTATTTTTCTACGAGTACAAACGAACCATTATCTCAATATGCGGCAGATTCACTTAGAACGCGGCTAGCCTTGGTATGTTTAATTTATCCCATAAAGAACCAAGCCTGAATAAGCATATATAAACAAGTTAAATATTTCCTTGCACCCAAGGAAGTTCTTTACTAGCAGTACATAAAATACGAGAGAATATTTTTCTTTTAGACAAAGCTATTAAGTCCATATTTACTTCTTCCACCACGATATTCGTAGCTTCGTGCTACGAAATGGCGTAGACGTTAAGTATTTTTTTTACTGTTAGATTTTTTAAAATATTTTTGGTTAAAAATAACTTACGTACTCCTTCAATAACGAAACATAACAAATTGGTATAGTAGCAGGTAAATATTGACGTTCATATCTTGTTTTGATAGAACCTGCACAAACGTTGGCAGCAATAAAGACATCACACAAGGCGTAGGCAACACATCCTCTCGGACCGCGGTATTAGACGTGTAAGCAGTTTATTGTGAGGCAGGCTCGCTCATAACTATCCATTCTCCTAGGGATAATGTCGGACAACAAGCGACGTTATGTTTATTTCAGACAAAGTCCACGTTATAAAGGTCTCGTGCAGATAAGTGTAGCTGAATATTATCTTTACACGAACATCTTATATTACAATTGTCGGGTTGTTGTTATCTTTGAGAAAAAATTGTTCGTGAACTTATTATAGGAATTTTCTATTTGTTTCTGTTTTAAGAATGCAAACTCCCATTATTTGGAAATTCTTTGTTAGTTAATCTCAATTTTTCACGTTACCTTGGATTTCCTCGCAGAGCGGCATGGTGTAGCGCGTTGAAACCATTGTTATTCGTAAGAGTCATGTCAGCTCCATGCTCCAACAATAAAGTCAACATGTCGTCACGTTTTTTCGAAATGGCATCATGCAAAGGTGTGTCGCCTTCTGAATCCTGTAAGAGGGAAATACAATGGAATATTAATTTTGCCTTACATATAGGTTCACTGTGAGTGGTTATAATATCTATGGAAAATTAGGTCAGTATGCACTTTCATCTGTAGATAAAGTAGAGCCGGTGCCAGCTGCGACGATATTCGCCTACTGAATTATAAAGCACAGCCCGTCTTGAGTATCGCGACAATTTTCTAAAACATCAAACCGCTCGAATGAATAATTGAGGCGGTGGAGAAGGCGTTTAGGGCGTGGATTATGGCGACTTGCATAATTTATAAGCGTCTCGGAGTGGTTGAGGCGAGCAGCGAAAGGCAAAGCCGAGACCACACGCGGCACGACGCGCTGCTGGGCGCGCGAGCGGTATCAGAGAATGGTGTCGAGTTCAGTAATATAGGACGAGGCGCAAAAAGCGCGGCTACCGCGTCATTATCATAATCACCGCTGCTGCGTGCCGCTACGGTGACGCCCAAGCCGTTTTGCTTTGTGAGCGTGCATTAAGAGAACCGAGCGTTGTGCTCTGTCATTCCTGCAATTAATTTGCAAGGGTCCGTAAGATGAGTGTTTACACTTTGATGTAACTAGACTAAATCTTGAGACGATTTTGTATGTAGGGAAATCCCTAAAATAACATTTAACTTATCAGCGTTTTAATCGTTATAGCACTAACTATAGCAGTCATAGTCATAGTACTCAACAAGACAAAGGCATCTTCAGTGCTTTCCAGTCAATAAATTATGAAATATGTTTTACAATCTAAATTCTCGACGTTCCTTAAGAACATGTACTGTGCCGATTTAAAATAATAAACGATAAATCTTGAATTGACACTTTCACCTATAAAACTATAATTTACAAGAAAATATAAAAGCATATAATGTAACGGTATATTTTTTGTACCGTTCAGTCTACCTACTTATTAAAAAAGGGAATTATTTTAATAACACTCCTAGGACTCTTTAGGTCCCGCAACTAAATAAACTATATATCAGCTTATAATTCCATAAGGTAATTGGACTAGAACCATGAACTTATAAAATTATTTTTCACCTCCCTAAAATCAGTGCAGTGGCGCTGTGCATTACTTCAGATCGCGGCTACAACTTAACTTATACATCCTAAACCTATCATGTATAATAGGAATATATTCCTAGACTCACCATATTGAGATAAATATCTAGCTGTAGTCACAGGTATATCAGGGGGATGACAAAGCATCCGACACCCATTCAGATGCAGTAATTCAGTACAAGCTCAACCACAGACACGGGGTAATTCCGTGCAGAATAGCAGCATTAAATATTAATCGTATTGGCATATAGATGGTCATTAGGGCCTGTAATTCATGCCATCGTGTTGCGGTGTATGCATTACATGCAGTGCTAATTATTTGATTGTTAATAATTCTGTGTATTTTTTGTCGCTGTTTAAAAAGAGCTAAAGTATTTATTATCACAAAAAAATATGTAGGTAGTTTAAAAAACTATAAACACGCTTTAATCACGCACTAAAAATTATAAAATAATTATTTTATATCCAATAGTTAATACAAAAAGCGTGGAGCGCTTTTTGGTTGTGTGTACTTTTAATTAATTTAAACAAAGCGCTCCACGCTTTTTGTATTAACTATTGGATATAAAATAATTATTTTATAATTTTTAGTGCGTGATTAAAGCGTGTTTATAGTTTTTTAAACTACATATTTTTATTTTTTACTTTTTAGTCTTAAAATAACTCTTTTCTTTAAAGTTATATGTATATTAATTAAGTTATAATATTTTTGAGGGGAGTACTAGTAGCCACTGAAGAGTTCCACCATCCACCTCTTGGCTCCATTATCAGACCCTCGTTAACAAGCCCAATCTATTGGACTCGTCAAGACGAATCATATCACCCGAAACTCGAGGTTTTCACTAGTAGCCACTGAAGAGTTCCACTATCCACCACCTGGCTGCATCGTCAGACCCTCGTTACCAAGCCCAATCTATTGGTTTCATTGAGGCGCATCATATGAGCCTAAACTCGAGGGTTCACTAGTAGCCACTGAAGAGTTCCACTATCCACCTCCTGGCTCCATCATCAGACTCTCGTTAACAAGCCCAATCTATTGGACTCGTCAAGACGAATCATATGACCGGAACTCGAGGGGTTCACTAGTAGCCACTGAAGAGTTCCACTATCCACCTTCTGGCTCCATCGTCAGACCCTCGTTATCAAGCCCAATCTATTGGACTCATTGAGGCGAATCATATGAGCCCAAACTCGAGGGTTCACTAGTAGCCACTGAAGAGTTCCACTATCCACCTCCTGGCTCCACCGTCAGACCCTCGTTACCAAGCCCAATCTATTGGTTTCATTGAGGCGAATCATATGAGCCCAAACTCGAGGGTTCACTAGTAGCCACTGAAGAGTTCCACTATCCACCTCCTGGCTCAATCATCAGACCCTCGTTACCAAGCCCAATCAATTGTACTCATTGAGACGAATCATATGAGCCCAAACTCGAGGGTTCACTAGTGGCTACTAGTGGCTACTGAAGAGTTCCAAGAGGTGGATAGCCACCTCTTGTCTCCATCATCAGACCCTCAACACCAAGTGGAATCTATTGGACTCATCAAAAAAATCATATGACCCGAAACTGGAGGGGTTTACTAGTAGCCTCTGAAGAGTTCCGCTATCCACGTCCTGGCTCCATAATCAGATCAGCTTCAAGATACCAAATTATAGTATTGTCATCCAAACTACATATACATACGAAGTTTCATTTCGATACGACAATTGGAAGTAGGCTAAAATTGACTTCCAAGATTTTTTTACATTGTTAGTCAGTTACAAGTGAAGCTAATATAAAGCGTGTAATAAAAAAACAACTGAATATATTTCTATTCTGAACTGTGCATTCAAAATATCTTAAAACCTTTCTTTCAGAATTTTCTAAATTACTGCTTATCGCTTGAGTATTAGTGCTGTTTTTTCCTTTAAATCAGTAATTATATGGAATATAGTTACTGATACATATTCTTCTATCACATAAGAATTAATAACACTTTTAATAAAACACGTTGATGTGTTGAAAAGACACCGCACAAGGTAAACACGCGGTGGCAGAAATAAGTGTTGAGGCGAAATAAGAAATTTGATTTACGCGGCAATATCCGCAGGTGCACATGAGGTGCAGTCTGCCAGCCACCGGGCTGCGATATAAATATCCTTACAAATATTATAGACGCCTAGTTGACGGCCTCGTAACACTCGCCGTCCACATAATTTAACATTGTATGTGTGTACACGTGTGATAACCCCAATCACAAGTTTTACGATATAATACAATTTCAACAGAATACGGGTGGACTATAGTTTCTAGAAATATATAATTCAGCTAAGTAATTATTTGCAACAGTTTAGTGAAAAGAACTAGTATCTACATGCATTATTCAGTTTATCAAATCGTCTTCCAAATTATATTATTCTACGCTCACACTTAAATCGCTTACAAAAACCGTTTTTAAAGAAGGTAGCTTTGAAAATATTGTCAAGAGTACCATTACTGCGGCACTACAGTAATCATGTAATAAAACAGAAAGCGACTCGGTGCCCGAACAATAAAAACAAAACAACAAGGTAATTACTCAAAGATAAGAACAACGCGTCGAGCACGAGAAGTGGCGAGGCGTGCTCGGCGGGAGGCAGGAGGTGGCTGATATCGCGCAGCCTCTTGCTAAGGTTAAAAATTCGTTAGCCTTGATTAAAGCGTCTACTCGTCGCATTACTGTACATGAACAAAGAGCTGGCTTATCAGACGAATTAATACAGGAGACAGTAAAAATAAGCTCTACCCTAAAACAGACACTAACAGTAGCGGCACAGTTATTATAACTTATTTTAATTTATATGGAACAGTTTAATTATATAGAAGTTTATCTACTGTTTTTGCGAAATAGTTTTGTGGACACGAAACGTTCGGAGTTGTGAAAACCAAAATAAAATCTGTTTTATATTGTGCATAAAAAATCTTCGCAAACACAATTCAGTAATATTTAGGCGAAACTTCATCATTGACGAGGCAGAAAGAAAACAACTAATTGTTTAATTCCAAGCCATTAAGTGGAGTATTACGGGTGGATTATTCACGGGCCATATACCGCAGCATCAGCGAGGGCCGCCGCGCGCGTCGCGTACCTGCACGCCACCACTGCCGCTTCTGCTCAGTATACAACTTTTAACACGCTATACTCCGCATTTATTTAAAAACGATACTTTACATACGAAAGACTCATTTCTAGACGCGAAACGCCGGCTCTATTTATCACCAAAGATTTCTGTGACAGGCTGGATACCACTAAAACATCCATTTGATTGTATAAAAGTGAACAACGACCGCATGAGTTAATGATAGGTGAAACAATCAATGTGGGTGCGTATCTATTCAAATTTCCATTAAATATTGTTGCATAAATCTATGCTTGTTATAACATGGTTATTATCTAATCTATGACTTTTAGCCTATAAATTAGTTTTAAAATATTTTTCAACATGACATTCGAGTATTGTGTTTCGCATAATGCAGGAATAAACGTGTCAAATAAATGCACACAACTTTGACAATCGTTATATCGCGTTTTGCCAAAGCGAAATATTTTTGATTTTATTATTTATGTATATTTGAAACGGGGTTTTATGTGTTTGTTGAACATCAACGTCCAATGAGAGCGTTACAAAATAACTGAATTTAGTTACCTGTCCATTCGACGACACATATCGATTGAGTCACTAAATTACATATATATATATACATATTATATATATCGGATTTTGCACTAACAGGCTGCACCCTCATAAGTCGCCTTGATTGATTGTGCGGAAATAAACCCAGCTTTCTGTCCGCATCTACGCTCACTCACTCAGAGATATTATATTACGAAATGTATGAAACACTAGTTATGCCACACACAGTTCATTACTTATACATACAATGTTCATAACGACGACAAGCATCTGAAAAGCTTCATAAATCCGCAGTCCATTAGTGTTCCGATATCTCAACCACGCAATTCTTTGTTATTCAACTGGACCGCAGGCGCGGTGAGCGCTATGCTTTAGATATCGGAAAACGCTAATGTACTCGGCGAGATCTAGCGCTGAGCGGTACTCGGCGCAACTTCGTGCAATTGTAACATGTCCACCGCTGTGATTATTTAAAATATAGGTATAAAACACTCCGGTCGACCCTAGCGGAAACAATATTTCACGAATTATAATTTTCTTGTAATTAAGCTTTATACACTTCGTTTACTTTTTATTATGTGGCGGAGGAAATGGAATAAATTATACTACCAAATAATAAATGCAATTTAATTAAACTTGCTACTGTTTAAAGTTTTGAGAGTTTAAAACAATTCATATTTGCAATAAAAGAATGACTAGGTAGAAACGTAAAATATTCGGATCCACGATTTCAATAATAGTTTGCGAACTATCAATAGTAGCGCAGTGAATATTGGAGAAGGAAAGTATTTATTAGGTGAATATTGGCGCGGTGCGAGTGTGCGACATTACGGTGCGAGTATAGTTTTTCGGTCCTAACGCTGTGGCCAACGCACAGGTGTCGGTAATGTGGCACAAATCGAACTTTGGGTCAAAAACACCAACTCGGCATGTTATTTCAGCAGAGTTTTTTTAGTATATAACTAAACCTTCTTACAATATTTTCTGAGTAACTGTTTATACGCATAAATGACCGTTATCCTGACTAGCAGCGTAGCAGTGTTGCAACGTTGAATGGCAACGGTAATTCTTTCGCCAAAGAACAAGCCAGCCCACTGGTTACGCGATGTGCCAACCATTCTAAAGAAGGCGTGCACTTGGACCCCACGGCCCGAGCGTTTCGAAAACAAACGGCTCAAAGCCATAGTTACCTATGAGGCTACTATATTTGCGCCGTATAAAGGTCTGTATCGTAGCAGCAGCGCCAGTACAGCCCACCGAGCTAGGAAGATTGAATAGAGCAAGGGTGTCGACACAAGTTGCGTCCCACACGAAAGGCCTACCATTATACTTATACTACCATACCATTCGCCGACAGCGAGCAGACGGGCACGCTCGGTAGTAGTGACTGACGTGTTCAACAGATAATTGCGTGTCAAACTGCAGAGCTGCTCGTTCCACTGTCTCTAGGAAGATGGGGTGACGGTCAAAAACGTATTCATATTCCGACCAGTGAGTATGCTAAGATTTGCCTGGTTAATTTCTCAGTGTGGATCGAGGACAGGAATAGGACGTTTTGCCGTTTATTAATGCATTACGATTATTATATAACTGCATTAATTTATTATACATGTTGCTAAACATGTAACTTTACCAGATGCTACTCCAACAAACAGTCGTTCATTTGGTATTTTCCGCAAAGCAATATTCAATCGATCAATATTGCTGTGCGGCAAATAGAAAACGACAAAATCTGATCCTAATAATATATTATTTATTATAATATTATTAGGATATTAATATATATTAAATATATACGTTTTAATTCCATGCCGATGTATTTTTATATTTTAAGCTAAAAAAGCGCCCAAGTTATAAATATAAGAGGTGAGTGCCGAAGAAAGAAACCATAAAATTTCAGGTGACGTCGGCCCTTCCATAAATTTATCGACAGCTCGTGGTAACAGGCAATAAGGAAAATATTTATGAAGTAGAACAGCGCCGCGGCGATTTTCATTAGCTAATTATTAGCCTACCGACCCGTTCTAGCTAGGACAACGACGTAGTGTTTTAAAAAGCTTTTGTTACTATATACTAGATTGTTTTAAAGAACGTGGAACATAAAAGGTTTTCACATCAACTGAGCTACAAAGGGGTTAAAATACTTGCTGAGAAAAAGTCATGTTGACTTCAGACTACCCTGTACGTCGTGTTTAACAGAGCTCCCTTCAGGCTAATTGGTACGTTTAATTGAACGCCTGTTTCAGTCATTATCGTACAGGACAACAGTTTATTGGCAGTAGCTCGACGTCCGGACACACAGATCGGGACGCGTGTCGCGCTACGTACCGCGTATCGTAAAGTTGCCATATACTGGCGTAGCATTGTGTGATACGTAGCGTTTCGTAGCGCGAACAATGAAACAGGTTACGCTCCTGTGTCATATGGAGTTTTGTTTATTCGGTCTTATTTATTTTTTACCTTTGGACATGAATCAAGTAAATATTATCAAATACAGGAACTAAGTGAGCTATAAAAATGCAGTAATAAAATAGCTGGTCCTTCTGGGAAATCTGACACCGTTTTTAAGCGACAGATATTTTATGAAAATATTTTAGGAAATATTATTCTTTCTGAATGTGACACGACCAATAAATCGCATAATGGTGTCGTAAAATTTCGGTGGTATTATCTTGGGAAAACCCGGCTATTTTACATTCACCTGCGAGGTTTCCCTCCACGTCCAATTTATGTTAGTGGGCACAAAACGAACGCTGACAAATGTGGAAATAAAATGAACATACGTTTTATCTCTACGCTCACGGAGTCGGTTTTCGAGCTCGTGGTGGTGTAGGGAGAGCGCGGGTGACGGGGCGAGGGGCACAGCGCGAGCGAGGGGCGCGGGCGCGAAACGTGGACTTTTCCCCGTGCTGAGCTAGGAGCGGCTTGTATCATAAGAATTCATGTACAGTTGAGATGAATATCCGACAAAGGATCACCCGACATGCGTTAAATAAGTGAATGCATCATTGTAATTGTGAAGGAACTGACTTAGAATAACGTAATAAATTATAATTCAGAATAACCTAATTTTCATCACTACGTTACATTACACGACATACGAATACACGATAAGACATGTCGTACAGGCACGACGGATAAAAATTAAGTTATTCTAAATTATAAAGACCTACGTACATCAAATTAAAAAGTGTACCTACAATTTGTATTTAAATCTACGGGTAACTCATATGGAGGTTTCTATTCCACCAAACATAAATGTAAAAAAAACAAGCCAACTTCTCGTCAGAACAGTGCTTGGTTATCTGAAAAAAAATACTGAAATGTAGAAGTTATGCAAAGTTCTTGGTCAGGACCATACATGGCAAGTTAATATTGGGTCCCTTGAAAACTTGCCAAGTATGGTCAAAACACAGTCATGACGAGAAGCTGGCCTGTTTTTATAAAGATTGTTTTTGGTGGGATTTCAAAAGTTTTTTCAGATTCATAACCAAATGCTGTAAGGAAAACCTTTCTTACTTCTATGGCGAAATTAATACTAAATACTGCTAACGACGCCCATTTCATTGAACCAAAGTACTCACCGAGAGGAATTAAACGAGCCCTTAATCGAAGAGGTTTATTTCATTATATCATTGTTGAGTTTCTATGCCTACCTTCCGGCTCCTTCATCAGACCCTGGATACCACTTAAGACCAGAGAACACACCGAGACGTATCTAATGAGCCCAAACTAAAAGGAGTTTCATCATTAGGTAAAAACCAAATGATAGCAAATGATATCCGCCATGTTGTTTTTTTATTTCTCTCGTAATTATCTACATAAACACTCTATATTTCAAATTTTAAAACTGTAGGTCAATAGGAAGTAGGTTTATGATAATCTGAGTTAGTCAGTCATTGAATGACCGCAAAATTGGGGTTTTTAGACACTCATATCTTGGAAAATAGACACTTAAATCTATGCAAATGTTTGAAAAAAATCAATTCCGTGACGTAACTAGCCTCGGAAATAGAGGGAGGTCGAAAAGGGTTTGAAATGGTTTGTGTGCAATATTTGCAATGCGCGCGAGGTCGGTTTTGAAAGAACTTGAAAGTTGATTGAACTAGATTTTAAAATTTTAGAGCTTTTAATCGTGGGTTTCAAAACTTTATTTTCATTTGTTGTTTTTAAAGATAAATTATGGTTAGCTAAATAATTTTAGTGGTAAGAAGTCGAATAAAAGATGTTTCGTAACGTACACAATACGTGGCGCCACATGTTTCAGTGTTTTCTGCGCACGAAGCAATGACGGTTTTGCGAACTATCCGCGAGCAAGTATAGACGCGTTTGCGAGCTGTACGCGAATTCTTCGCAAATGCGTCAACAGTATTTGCAGTGGGTACGCGAACTGTTTCTTGTGCACATGCGCTAACGGAGAGTGATGCGTTCACAATGGTGTGCTACGAATTCAACGCGGGATTCCCAAATGTGGATACGCCGTAAGGTAATTTTACCGCCCATAGTAACGGTGCATTGGTTTCCCAAGCAGCGTTAATTGTGAATATCACGTCTAATAACGTTGTCACAATATGCATAACCTCCGCCAATGCAGTCACACATTTAATTTTATTTGAAATGGGTTTGCTCTTGACTGATAGTGTGTGGAGGGAAGAATTGTGGTCGACACTATCTTTGTACGGGGTGGACTGGCGCTTGATACGGGTACTGAAATCGCTGTACAGGGATTCCAGTGCTTGTATTAGGATAAATGGGGCGTTCACAGACTGGTTTGGCATCTCCAGAGGTGTTAGACAGGGTTGTGTAGCGTCCCCATGGCTGTTCAACCTATACAAGGATAGTTGTTTGACAGATTTAAAAGGGAGTGAGTGTGGATTGAAAATGAATGAGTTGCCTGTCAAATGTCTTCTCTACGCAGATGATCAAGTTTTGCTTGCATCGTCGGCGGAAGAGTTGCAAGACATGGTAACTATGATGAATGGAGCATATAATATGAAAGGGATGAAAATTAATGTAAGCAAGACGAAAGTAATGGTTTTTGAAAGAGATGCAGATGTATCTGAGTGTAAAGTAAAGATAGGAGATGAAAGTATTGAACAGGTGAATGAGGTTGTTTATTTGGGAAGCATGTTTACAAGAGATGGTAAGATTGACGAAGATGTGGAAAGGAGAGCAAATGCGGGAAATAAAGTAAATGGTGCTTTGCATGCGGTTGTGGCTAGCCGGTCGATGTCCAAAAAGGCGCGACTGGCTGTCCATAATGGTGTGTTGGTACTTACGCTTATGTATGGAAGTGAATGTTGGTCGTGGCAGAAGAGGCATGAAAGTAGAATAAATGCCGTGGAAATGCGTTCCTTGCGAAGTATGTGCGGTGTAACTTTGAATGATAGATTGAGAAATGAAGAAATTAGACAAAGTTGTGGTGGTTTAAAAGATGATGCAGTGACGAAAATTGAAAGGAGTATGCTTAGGTGGTTTGGCCATGTTGAGAGAATGAGTGAACGGCGATTAACAAAAGAAATTTATAAGGCGGATGTTAATGGGAACGCCGGTAGAGGATGTCCTAGAAGGACATACATCGATGTTATTGGTGATGTTCTTCACAAAGGTCAGGTGCGTAGTACTCTCAACCGGCGTGCGTATATGACAAGATGTATGAATGTGGATGAAGCGAAAGGGGTATGTAAGAGTCGTAGCATGTGGCGTTCTATAGTTTCTGCCTACCCCTATGGGAAAAAGGCGTGAGTTTATGAGTTTATGTCTAGTCTAGGTCAGAGGAGACAGAGACAAAGTCTACGATGGAGTGAGCTTACCCAGAAGAAGCCTGTTAACTCTAACTTTGAAGAGATTCAGGTCGAATGCGTTCGGGAACACAGACGCAGGTAGTTAGTTCCACTCTTTTGCATTATGAAGGATGTTTGAAAGCGCTTAGTACGAATTGGTGGAATGGCAACTAAGTAACGATGGTAACTTGCAGTGCGTCTAGATGTCCGATGGTAGAAGGGGGCCGGTGGGATGAGGTTGTGGAGTTCTTGAGCACACTCTCCGAAGTACAGTCTATAGAAGACCGACAAGCAGGCAACCTTGCGGCGATGAGCCAAGCTGTGAAGCTTGGCATCCACCAGTTTTTCGTCGCCAATGAGCCTCTTAGCTGTGCGTTCCACTGAATCAAGCGCAGCAAGTTGATATTTTGCTGAGCCATCCCTACATTTTTGGTAAGGATTATTCGGTAAAAAGTTAATGTAGGCTTCTGAAAATGTTGTTTCAATTAATTTGTTATACTATAAGATTAATCTTTTATAAAAGGTTAGTCGGAAAGGGGGTACTAAGCCGCGAGCCACTTAAAGTATCACTGATGACTATTTTAAAGCAAGTGTTAAAATTTCAAAATTCGATAATTTTTATTTAGGTTTAAAGAAATTTATTCTCATAAAAGACTACAGTCACTTACATGAGAAATACAATTACAATAGTGCTTATTACTAGGATTTTTCGTCGTTTGTTTTTATTTATGTAAGTAGGTATTTCTATAATGTATTCAGTAGTTATAGTTGGCTGCTATTGGAGATTAACTATATTTTTCGACTACATGTCGAGCAAGTTGTACTTTGAATACATTATAGGAGCTTACATTTTTAATGGTCGACGGTAGTTTGTTATAAATATCTGCGCCCGCATATGTAAACATTGATTTGCCGAGCTTCGTTCTTGTCTTGGGTAGAACTAAAAAACTCGCTCGGCGTGAACTTCGTTGTGTTTGTTGTTTGACCATTACAAAGGATAAGTTAGTATGGAGAGATTTATTTAATATTTTCCGGACAAGTATGCAAGTTTGATAAATATATAATTGTTTTATATTCATTAGTTTTGTTTGTTCATATACTTTGTGAGTGGGTGTTAAAAATTGATAATGAAATAGTGTCTTTATAATTTTATTTTGCATTATTTGAAGATCGCCTAGACTAGTCTTGGTGGCATTTCTTCAGATTTCAATTAGGTATAACAGGTGTGGTTTTACAAGGGAGTTATATATGGAGTAGCGGACCCGACGCGGCATGCATCGGACGATGCGTCGAAGTGATCCAATAAGAGACGAAAATTTTGTCCTGATGTGTTCGATCTGTGCCTTCCACGTCAGGGCGCTATCCATTGGTAAGCCAAGATACTTCTCGCAGTTTTTCTTTTGGAGGGGTATATTATTTATATGTAATGGTTGATGGGGTGGGATATTTTTATTTTTAGCTTTAAAAATGACGTAGCAGGTTTTAGCGATATTGATTGTTAAGAGGTTATATTGGAACCAGGAGAATAGCTTGTTGAGGTCTTCCTGGGCTTTTGTAATTAAGTCTTGTATAGAGGAGCCGAAGTAAAAAAGACATGTATCATCCGCGTAAAGAGCTACATGACCATGTAGGCCCAATTCGTGAATATTATTAATGTAAATTGCGAAAAGCAAGGGGGCTAATAATGACCCCTGCGGAACCCCACATTGGATCGGTAATAGTTGACTTTGAGCGTTTCCTAATTTGACTACTTGATATCTGTTTGTTAGATATGATCGGATTATCTCCAGTGTCGGACCTTTGATGTTGATGCTTTCTAATTTTTTTATTAGCAATTTGTGACTGACTGTGTCAAAAGCTTTTTTTAAATCAATGTAAACTCCGAGCACAATTTTTTTTTTATCTATATTTGACTTTATTTTCGAGACTAGGTCTATAGTAGCTGCAAGGGTGTTGCTTTTAGGTCGGAAACCGTACTGACGTTCGAAAAAGAAGTTAATGCCACCGAGGTGTTTTTATATACGCTTGTGTAGTACTTTTTCCAGGATTTTGGAAAGTACAGGGAGTACTGAGATTGGTCTGTAGTTTCCGGGGTCAGATTTAGAGCCTGATTTATAAATTGGAGTTACTTTTGCTATTTTTAGGGTGTTGGGGAACTCGCCATTTAGTAATAATTTGTTGAGGCATGTGGTTAGGTTATTGACAATAAGGTTTTTAATACTCTTGATGGTTTTGGTGTTGATACCATCTAAGCCTGCACTGGAGTTTGAGTCAAGATTATTGATTATTTCGATTATTTCGGCGTTAGTACATGGTTCAAGAGTGGATAGTTCGGAGGTAAATAGGGAATGAGGAAGGGCTTCGGTAAGGTTATCATGAAAATGCTTGGGAATATCAGTGGCTAGGGTTGAGCCTATGGTGGAGAAGTATCGGTTGAATTCTTCACAGATCTCTCTTAAGTCATTTATTTGTTTGGATCTTACTATAAGCTTCGGGGGGATACTGCTTTGCTTAATTTTGTTGTTGGCCAGGTGATTTACCAAGTTCCACATCTTTTTCGGCTTTTTGATACATTGAGTGAATTGATTATAGTAGTAGCGGTCCTTTGTGTCTTTAATTAGTTGTGTTACGTTGTCCTTGATTGATTTGAATTCTTTTTGTTTACTTTCTTCCTTTTTCATTCTTTCATTATTTCATTTATTTGGATCCAAAAAGATTTTTAGTTTAGTTTTTTCAAACAAAAATGATACCTGCTTTAGTTATGAATTCGAAAAATTTAGTTTCTTATCCATGACCCCAAATATAACCTAAATTGTAAACACGGGTGATCATAGATATGGACAGATAGATTTTAGCAAATTTTTTACGAAATCTTTGAAAAGCTATTTCTCTTAAACTATCGAGTTTTGGAGAAAGTTGTAGAAGAAAAGTTATCCCTTATTATGGGTACTTTAACACCCTTTCGGCTTAGTACCCCCTTTCCGACTAACCTTGTATACAAAAGTCGTAAAGTCAAAGTTATGTGTTGACACAAGTATAATTAACTATAAAGGATTTCCTAGTAACTAAAAGGGCACGGTGTACACGAATTGGCTGCAATTGGTATTCCTTACACATTACCATCTAAAATTTATTATGGAACGTCTAAAAGCGTCTCTGGACTTTCCAACCACTCGCGTAGTTCTTACTTAGATACGGTACGACGACGGACGAAACTAAGTGGAACTTTTCCCAGGTTGGCGTATATAAAAAGAATTTTTAAAAGATACTTCACATCGTACCTGCAACCAGGCTTTGAACTTAAACTCCATGTACATACCTCCAAACGTAATACAACAATATTGAAATACTAGTTTTGCCTACGAGTCCAGACGGGTTCATAACATAACATACACATTATACACATAGACGGGTTCATAGCTTGTCAAGATCAAAGTATGTGGTAATTCTGGATACAATTTACCCCCGTACTTAATTTCTCTCAAGACAGTATAGTCGTTACGACGTTGTTGAGTAAAAATCATCCAAACCTTACAAACTTTAAAATATATATAAGATAAACAGACGACTAGATGATGAGAAGTAAGATGTACGATGAATGTATTCGACTTGCCAAGCATTACAATTTCTTATCGATTCTCGTCTCAAACCAACAAATCAAACAATTAGCTTTGATGATATGTAACTTGATGTGAGATAATAAATTAAGTTACTATTTTATTTGACACGCGGGACGACATACAAAGCTCTTAATTTGGGGAAGGGTGGAAAGATAACGAGTAGCAACGAGAGGCATTTAATACGTACAGGTGTACGGGGAAGTAACCTCACAGCGAGATGGAACTCGCGTCGTAGATAAATACATCTCCCTCCCACACCAGCCCCACTTCGACGCACACTTCTGATAACCGCGCATATCGTAAAACTTTATTTACCGCCCCCACTCCAATTTGTCTTTGCGAAAGTTCCCAACTCAGATATGACGATAACTTTCAGTTGTTACGTATAAAGAAACGTCCAATACCCAATCTATGCTTTGACAGAGACGTGTTAGATATTTTTTCACAAATTTGTATTTATTGACTAGTAGGAGGCCGTAGACGTTAGAATTACTTACTATTAATTATGATTCAATATTCTTAATTCGATATGTATACGATCTGCATTTAATGTAGGATTTTTTTGCGTTTAAAAGTCTTTTATTTTTTATCTGGTTTAATTTACTGTAATAACACAAAAGTGCTTTCGCGCCCAGTGAGCTATTTCCCATAGTCCCAGAGTAATTACACGGCGCGGCTCACAAAGGCCGCGAGGCCGAAGAGCAGGCGCACAGTAGGCACGGTTGCAAAGTGTCTAATGCATTACCAATACTCTCAATCGTGTCGACTTTACATCTATACATTTAAATATACGTGTATTTTATTATAACGTGCTCATATCTGACATTTATAAAAATACGAAAATGCTAAACAGAAAACGTTTAATGGTACAAGTGCGTAATAATACCATCACGTGTCTTATTTCGAAAAATTGTGCTATTTTTGTTCTTTTGCATTGTGTGTATTCGCTTCTCATTAAATTGGAGTAAGCCATCGTTTGTTCTTTTTTAAATATTACTTTCAAATATAAATTGCCCTTTAACGAAAAATAAAAGCAATAGAAGGCAGATAAAAGCTATAAAGCTTACGTAACTTTAATTGAACGAAGAACAGTTAGAGATTTCGGTAGCTATAATGACTGTAGACAGAAGTGTAGCACATAAGAGGATTGCGTTTTTGCCTGAGGCGTACATCAAGAGAAACAGCGGAGACGATATCCGAGTGAAGCAAAATTTTAATGTTCTATTAGTTATTGGGCGCTATGATTATTCTCAAATATAGACAATATCATTATTTTAAAAAGGGTTTTTTGTCGTTCAGAGTAATTTTATTGAACATGTTTGTGACTATATTAATAGTTATTTAACGCTGTTATCGCTCGGTAGTGGCGCTGTGTGCAATCACGATGTCTTAGCGGCACGAGGACGATCGTAACGTGCGCCCCGCACCCGCTGTCCTAATGAAGCCGTAACGAAGCGCGCAATGGGAAAACCAACACCGGCGCACACCGGCACAGCTGTTGTTACTGTCATGATCACTATAAAGAGGGCCTTTCAAAACAATACAGCTTTCTTAGAAAATTACTTGTGATTCAAAGCGCAGTCTTATTCTTTATTGTCCAAATGAAAATTAAAATATAATAATACAATTTAGAGTGTGATGTTAGTGTACAATTTAGAGTGTGGTGTGACAAAGGCGAGCTTAACTCGAAAATCAGTTTACTACCATCAAACTAGAGTTTGATAAAGAGGTCGGGGGTAACTTTCAGTGTACCTATTATATATATATTACTTGTACTATAAAATACTTATATAAATAAACAACGTATAAATAGTAATATATTATAGGGTTACTTCCAATATACTGACATTTTACGGGGTTACTTTGTATCATTAATAGAACACTCTCAATTAAAAAATACCTAGGTAAACATTAGTTACATAATTAGATAACAAGTTACTTATCAAATACAGTAGCGAAGAGCGCGCACGTACTTAGCAAATTATTATGTTTATGTATGTATATACTATACTATATAATTAATATATATGCCTACTTAAATAGTAAACAAATAAGTATTATTATCAATTATTCTGAGAGGAAATGCACTTTAATTCGTTAATAAGCTTTTTCTACTAAACTTAGTCGTTATTACAGATTAGACATATAAGTATTTCTTTAATAGTAGCAGTTGCTTTGTTGTCTGTATCTATGTAATTGTACTCTAGACTCTATCAAACAACTATAAAAACTTAATATAACATTCAGCTAATTCCACATTTATTTTACAAGTGTTAACTAGCAAAAAGTACGGCAAGAGTAACGACACAACTGGGATTAACTAAAAAGCAGATTCAGATCACGGCACTATGTTAACCAGCGCACGAGTTCGATATTCGGCTGATGGCCCCCGTGCTGCCCGGCCGTGCCGCCGCAGTCCGTACTTATAATCTAATATTCGCAATTTACGAGGATCGCAGAAGTGTTCCGCTGGGAGTCATAGCACTGTCATCGCGCACGTACCTGCCGCTTGCACTTATCCTGACGTTATCTATAGTATAGTCACAGATGTAGCGTTTTATGCATTTTTACGGAACTTGTGTTAGCTGTGCTTATAAACTTGGTAGGTACCGAACTCTTTTTAAGGATGATTTTATCACTCATCTAATCAATGCGCTATCTTATGACAGCGCAGCAGAGGTCCCCAAACTTTTTTGTCTCACTTAGACCATTTGCCATGTCGTTCAATTTTGGGTAGACCCCCCTGCTTAGCTAATATTGCATTTTGCAAATTCATTGACTTCAAATGTATTTAGAGCGAAACATCAATAAAAAACACATGTTACGTTTTATACATTTAGTAAACCTACGACAGTATCTACAATAGTACTATCATCGTCGTTCTGTTTGTTACTTTTGCAGGTAAAAACTAACCAACAAAACATCTGTCTATGTGGGTTTAATGGAAAGTCAATTTAAAGTCACGACCTACTTAAATGAGATCCACTATGGTGGAACCCGTTTACATTTCACGAACCCCCAATTATTTTTTTCGCCCACATGGACCCCTTGTAGGTCATCGTCGATCCCTGGGGGTCGATATAGACCACTTTGGGTATCACCGGATTAGAGCTTAAAATTGGGTTACAGATGTTTTATAATAGTTACTATATTATCGATGTATCTGCACATGTTGTTATCTACTACTACTACTACTACTACTAAACACTCAGTCGATCAGCGAAGTATGCTTCCAAAAACATGTCAGACAGCACAAGTGTCAGAGCAAAATAAAGTTCAGAGCAAATTACAAGTAAAAGATGAATAGTGTTGGGAAGAGAACTATTACTAGATGTTCTAACAGCCATTGTATGTGACGCCGGGATCCGATACTAAAGCTCCGGCATAAAGTCTTCCCCGGATCTCGTCACACTTAGGTAAATCTCCAATATCCGTCGCTATCGGCTTCAGAAAAGCCACATGCATGAATATAGTTCCAATGTTACGTATGAATAAGGCATATTAGATTATCATTGTTTCGGGAAACTCTTACAGAATATGTAAACATGTATTTAGTATTCATGGAATTATTTTTCAGACACACTTATTCGTTATGCAATTATAAAGTAACGTGTTAGATTCCATTTATTATCTATGTAATGTTGTACTTCGGCCACATATTCTATAGAACTAACCTAAAAATAGAGCCCGCAACATAAATTTGAAACGTCCTTTACAATGCACACAAACAATACAAGATAACAAGGGGATGTTCACGTTCAAATTCAAAATAGCCCCAAAGTAAATGTAAATACAAAGGCGTAGTACAATAAGAGGTCGGCGGCGACATATTTACTCAAATTTGAATCTGGTACGTGAGGAGTCAGTCTATTACGTGACCGTTAATAGCATTCAGGCGGGAACCGGGCAGACTCGCAGCTAGCAGACTAGTTCCTCGGGCCGAATCGTTACTCGCCGTCGGAGCCCGGGGCGGGGAAAGATCTATAAATTACTGGAACGACAACTCGTTCCGCGCCAGATAAAGCTACGCCGCAAAACAATGCTCCGGACGAATGCTTTAGTCGTTAGCAAAGAGAATCGTACATCTTTATGAACTGTTTACTCGTCGGATTTTGAATTGTCTCTCGTAATTGTCGTTACTGTTCTTTTGTCCGGAATTTCACCGGCACACTCGCTACAGTCGCCCGGTCATTACTTATTTATAGCTTTAAACTCTACTTTTGCCATGAGCCCTTAGAGGATAAATACTTTTCTGTAACTCACGACTATTCCCAATTTTGTTTCTGAATTCACGTTCAAAGGCGAACGTTTCTGAACTTCCAATAATTTAATAAAGAAAGTTTAGGAAGCGTGCGTGGCTGGCACGCTCGCCGCAAAAAGCCGAAAACTTTGATTCAATTAAAACAGAAAGTTGGACGAAGAAGTTACGAGCGCGGCCGAAAGTGTTCGGTTCGGTATCGCGCAGTGCGGCCAGCACGTGGACGGCGCGGCTGCTGCCGAGACGCTGTCGGCGCACTACCACCACTAAATCAAAACTTAAACTCAGTTCTGCTAGTTCCTGAACGTTTATTGTACACATATACTACGGATTTATGTAAAACTAGTTTCACTCTGCATTCGTAGTTAGTAATTTATTAGCTTACTTTGTTAATGTCAATGAAACTTCTCACTGGACAGATTTTGAGTAAAAAAGGTGTCGGGTCCGGTGGGACATAGCCGCGTAGCCTGTGAAAGTCGCTGGTGGGGAATAAGGGGTGACGAGCATTGTTATGCAAATTGAGGTCGTTATTTCGCTACGAGTGAGGAAAGAGCGCGACAGCGGCCGCCCTGCCTGCACCCCGCGAGCGCCCCACCCGCGCACCGCAACGCGGAAGACGCTTTGCATAATTGGTAATACAAGTACGTACATACAGAAGCACAGCAAATACAACTGTGCGTATCGCGTTAATGCTCAAAGATTACACCGATAATAACAGAATATTTGGAATTTGCTTCACTCTACATAGGACTTACCTACACAAAATATTTAAGAAGTCTTTTTTGTTATCTGCTTATTAAATCCTACCAAAACACTGTCTTAGAAGGACAGCAAGGCACGAATGAGCCATTTTAAATACTTTGAGCCGTAAAAATAAGTAAAATGTAGAGTGCAGTGCGGCCGCCAAGTGCATACATTGATTTCAAACTATATTTTCATGCTGTAATAATTTCAATTCCAATTTAGCTCTTGTACAACGGTGTTATATTTTATTTTATTTTTTGGCCTTCGATTTGAAGGCAATTTTTTTTTATAATTAGGTCAATCATTTATATTTAAATAGCGTCGTAGTCAAAAAATTAAAATTCTAGGAACTAAGCTAGAGGTGTGGTCATTCATAGATCAGTGGTTACTAACCACTGACCGATGAATGACCACTGGTTAGGTACGAAATACACCATTTTTTGCCAGCTGTAATCAAGGGGTTATTATAGTGAGAGTAGGATGATGGGTCAGATTAAGCTTATGGAGGTGTGATCAAGTGTCCTAATGGTTACGATTTGATCTTTATAGCTAACTCACTAAAAATGTGTTGTGGTGTGACTAATGGCAGCTAGTATGACTAAATTAAAATGGAAAAGCTTCCTGTAAAGGGTAGTATGGCAGTACTCCGCGCGCTCACGCTTAGCTTGAGGCACTACCGTGCCAGCATATAAATATACTTTTTACAAAATGTTTTATAATCCTATAAGCTTCTTTAATTATTATGAGAAGAAAACTAGCAGCTAATTGGTTTGATTCTCCCGGTAATCGTGGCATATTGGCATCAATTTGGTGTTCATGATCACATTTGGAAAATCAAGAAATATTCGTTTTTCTACAATTTAGAAGCAGCCCAAACTCTAACCCTTCATCGATGACTAAAAATACCGCTAAATATTTTGAGGATAATTTCTGAAAGACGTGCCTTAACTTTGGCTTTTATATTAAACTAGCTATGTCCTCACGGCTCCGCCCGTAGCCTATGTTACTCAGTGATAATGTAGCTTTCAAACTGTAAAATAATTTTGAAATCGGTCCAGTAGTTTTTAAGTTTATTCGTTACATACAAAAATCCAAAAATCTAAATCTTTCCTCTTTATAATATTAGTATAGATTTGAAACATGCAGTTTAAGTTTTCAGAGTAAACAGTTCTGTACAACGAGAGTTCAAAAAATCCAATAATAACCTTGTAAAGTTTGTCTGATTTGGTAGAATAAAGAGCTGAATGTGAAAAATCGAGTTTGGTTTTTATGTTCCCAATTGAACCCAGACACAAATTGAAGTGCTTAGTATGCGATCCCGAGCGAGTTGTCATTAATCGACGTAGTATGGAATTACTTGTAGTTTAATTGCTTCAGTGATATGCCGGGGCGTAGAGTGTACGACTGTAGGTTATATTTTTATGAGTGCTCCAACACCTGTATTTTTACATATCCTTATAAAACGTACAATATACCTACTACCTAGGTCAAATTCAAAAAAGGCAATGCGTTCTTTATAATGTAACTTTTAAAATAGTGTTTCGTTTAGTTCTTCTTTGTTTCCTCCTTTTGTCTAGCATTCGATATTAAAGCTTATTATTAAGCCTTTCAAAACACTGGTACTGATTATAAATTTTATATTTTTGAATAACAGCGTGACCCAGTGTGACCTAAGATAATATATAAGTCATTACAGTATTTCTTATGTAATTTTAGATAACATTTTAGGGGACTCAGCTGTGTATGTTGTACGTGACAAGTTTTGTTTTAATGTTTTAACTGTCCAAACTTTATCCGTAAAGCAGTCGGTGCCACCTCATGCTAACGCTATAATAAAGAGGGTTCTCATAAAGCCTTAATCTGGGCTAAACGCCGTAGGAGACCGTTTTTCATGGCATAATCGACAGAATTTTTCTGCCTTTCGCTAAAATTACTAAAGTTGTGGCCATCATATTCATATTTTCGGCCGAATTATCCAATATAATAAGTTTCAAAAGAGTAAGAGACGACTTTTAAAAGGAAAAGTTCTGCGAAAGCACGTAATGGCTCATCCCGCTCACGATTCCTGCGCCCGAGGCGGAACAGGCGGACCGGCAGCGTCAAATAAGTTTCTAATTGCTTATATTACCAAGTTATATTCGCTCTTGGAAGTAATTAAGTCACGAAGTTAAAACCACATTCACGTATTTTCATAGAACTTAACAGATTTTTCCTCTTTCCAACTATACAGCGAAAGAATATTTTCTAGCAGTCATGAATTAAAGCTTTCCAGTGCGAACGTGGAAACGAAAGCACTTTGATATAACTCAGCGGCAAAGGTTAGGTACCTCGCAAACCCATTGAAGCAAAGCGGTGAAATGCATCCGCGTGGAAAAGTCATGAAAAATACCCTCTCCTTTTTACGTTGTAAGCCTCTCGAAGAGGTGACAAAACGTTCGCTCGCGGGCTCCGGCTGCGGTGTAATAAAAGTGTCGTACACGTGGCATGTGCCCGCCACGTCTCGCGCTACCTGCATACCGACTACCGATGCTATTCACGGAATAATACCAACACAGTCATATTAATACATATTAGAAAAGAAACACCGGCGAAACGATCAAGGAAAATTGTTTCAAATACACTCGGGAGCAATGAATCTGGGTCACCAATATAAACCTTAATATTTCGGAAAATATTGTTAAACATTGTTTAACATTTTAACATTGTTTTATTTATGTTGGTGACCCTGATTTATTGCTCCCGTCTCGGGATTCATTACTATTGTAATACACTCGGGAGTCCCGAGTGTTATACGATCGTAACAAAATTTCACGCATAAATTATTAGATAATTTAATTTTACGAATAATGTACGATTCATCAAAGCCAAAGCCAATGCCAAAGCGTATCAAAACGTATGGAAGCGCAATTTACAATGCAATAAAGAGAATTGACATGTAAGTATCTATAATGATCGGAGCGCAGCCGCCCTAGCTGCCGCCGCATGCGAGCGCCAACACACGCGTCCGTGTGCAATCCACGGCAAGCGCCAGGCTGCCACCGCGACCGCTCAAATATGAAGTTCACTCATTAAAGATGCATGCCAATTCTTTTTATTGCATTGTAAACTGCTTTTCTGTCCACTGTGATGCGCGATGCTACTCACTGCTACGTGCCGATGCGCTCCTACGCGCTTATTCAAATATGAATGATACTAAAGATGAACTTTCATGAATTTATAGTAGGTACTTAATAAGTAAATGGGCCAAATTCTAGTCTAGATACGAACACAAATATGTAATTAATTATCATTTTAAAAGAATAACCATCAAACAGGGAAACTACCTCAATAAAAATATAGACTATGGAAAATTCTGTATAAAACTCGCGTCTGGAACGAGTTGTATAAAAATAATATAATGTAATGTTAGAGTGGGCAGACGCTTAAATTCAGGAGATATGAAGGAAATGTGTATGCTATTCTTGCTTTCAAGTTGGCAATAACGCGGTGGATATGGAGCGTGCTTGTGGCGTTACCGTGGCAGTAAATTAAGTACGGGCACGGGCGAGGGACGCGCGGCTCACAGCCAGCTATCTTACACGAGAATCGTACACTATCTAACACCGCAACCAACCAAGAAACCTTTTAATGTTGCAAGTGCACTTATATCAGTTTCCAGTTTAAACAAAATGTAGCTGCACCGTATGTTTGTGTAACGTGTATTATGGTAACTTTTGTTGTTTATTAGTGTTTAGCTTTACCTCTGCTCAATAAATAACCGTTCAGAACGTCTGAACACTTGATTAAGCGAATAGATTGCTTACTGAAAAGTTTTCACTAAAAGGTACAATATTTTTACGAAACGAAGACCATCTTACGTCGAAAAAGAATTTCTAGAGAGAATATAAAGAAGGGAAACTTAAATTTAGTGTATCGGTCTGTGAGTGTTTACGAGCCAGGCCCCTAAAATAAACAAACCGACAGTAAAGCACAAAGGCTAGGGTTCTGGGAAATGGGTACCCATTCTGTATTTCATCACTGCTGACTAACAAACGATGCTGAGTACCTACATGTTTGGTATTTGTTTGGTTTTAAAAGTTTCAGTGTTAATTATCACAGTGAAGATTCAATAAGAAATAGATAAGCTTCATCGCCGCGTTTTAGATCATTAAGAAACTGTTGTAAAACAAAACATGACGATGCCTCTTGTAAACTATTAGCGTTTGTTCAATAAACAAAAAAATATTTTACATTTGAACGAAATAGGTAGCCAGCTATCAATGTAACTAAACCTTACTAAATATAACACTGAGCAAACTACAAGCCGAGGTAACAACTTTATTTAACAATGTAAGGCCTTTACGCTCGTTTTGTGCTACATATTCTAAGGTGAGTAAAAACTAGAAGTTGTAAAGGGTTGTAAAGTTGTAATGGACACAATAGGGTGTGAGTTTGCGGCAGCGGCCAGCTCTCACTGAGAATTGCTACGAAAAGGCAAAGTTACGTGTGCCCGAAAACTCCTAGCAACACATGTGGAAACGAGGTCAGACTGTCAATACTACTGAACAAATAAATATGTGTCGTGTATTAAAATATTAGCTTTGCCGCCTCTGATTAAACAAAAGCATTCCCTTTTTATTTTGTAACACATCATACATAAAAAATACACGAGTTTTTTAAAAGTTTTTTTACATCGCACTCAAAAGCTGTTTATTATAAAACAGATATTTAAACATGTTAGCTTAGTACAACAAATAAAAAAGTGTTAATGTTAATTGTAAAACGACAAATAACGAAGGGCTGGATGCGGGGGCAGAAACAAATTAAAACATTAACAATAGGTAATCCCCACGTGGCTAACGAGCTGGTCGCGTCATTATCACACGCCTCCGAAACTGGATTATTTTATTGTTATTATCGTAGTGTGACCATTCATTGCCTGCTTAAATATCTGGACTGTATTATTATCAGGAAAATGTGTATATGCTCGTCTGTATGTTTTGTACATTGGTGCTTATTTGCCTCTGTTTATTGACGCTTTTGATTATTAAAAGAAAATATAATGAGGTACCTATATTTTTGGTCTGTTTGGATTTGATTGAGTTTGCCTTGGATTGAGTAGACTATAATGAATATTAATGTTGCATAAGGTTGCTCGTTTGCTTCTACAGTACCCCTACACCATTAATGACCCTCTTGTACGCTGTTTTATAATGACGGAGGCTTTCATGGATAGCTTAAACACAATGTCACAAGTGGAATTTTTGTTTTGCTGTTGTACTTGCGATACAAACAATAGTTTCGTCTCAACTCACAAAAACTCTAATCAAACAAAAAAAGGAAATATAGGATGAGGGAAAATGTGTATCCATAAAAACAGTGAGTTAGGAGACGGCGCTAATGAGAGAGCATAAAGCGTGACGTCGTAAAGCCAGCGCATTAAGCGCCGCTGCCAGAAGCGTAATCTATTCGTAGCTATTTTAATTAGCATCGTAGTAATAATAAAACGGGGGTGAAGTTTTTGTGGCATCTCGGGCGATGTTTCCGAGGCGTGGTGTCGGAGCCGCCTGGCCGCCGCCGCCCGAACACACCAGCCTCCGACATCTCCTCGGTAGGGGAATACTTAAAACAACTTCTCGTTTACTAAACTTGTAAAGTTTTGCTCGCTAAAACTCTAATGGAAATTATAAATACTTACTGAAAGTCTCCTCATGTAAATGAAACAGGTAGCAGAGGTATCCGGTAATACCATTACGACACACAATATGCGTAATGAAAGAGTATAATTTCTCAGGTTAAAATAATCATCTCTCATACCACGAAAATGTGTTTTATGTACGAATTTAACTTTTATATATTTTCATACCATGAAGTAAAATGTAATTAAATAATACATTTTAAGTTGAGAAGGTTAATGAAAATTTTCAATTATACCTATTGGATTCATCATTGTTATTTCTGTTTCGACGCTAACAAACATTACCGAGTAAAGTATTTGTAGCAAGTGCTCAACATTTTTATAGCCCAAACTAGCATATTATACATAAAGTTATACGTATATACTATTATGTAGGACCAAAGAGGGCGACACAAAGAATATATTGCTCAACCTATGTAAAACTAAATAGAATATATTTGAATATGAATATGCCTATTTTCTACCCTATTCGGCGGGAGTACCGGGTTAATGTCTCAGTCGGGTTTGCATAACTGTCAACACTGCATCCATGAAGTATATTGCTCATGATATTCTTTACTGTGCGTAGAAATGGATTTTTCCGTACTCCTCAGTGGTTACGGGTTTGTTTAGGCGGCAATTTGCTATTGCAATTAACATTTGAGTATAACTGTCACATACACCCATATTCTAAGACGTTCCTCCAAAACTTACTCGACTCGACTCCACCTCGACTCAGTCTTTCTCACTACCATCGGTAGTTATAGTTGACATAAACCTCCTCGACTCGAGATTTTTCCTCAGTCGAGGTAAGGAATCATCTGTTAAACTCAAGGTACCTCGGAACCTACCTTAAGGAAGGAAGTGTCAAAGTTCGTATGTAACAAAAATGAATTTTGAAGACTTTATCGAATATGCTTACGATAATACTTACAGCTATTTATCGCGGCGTTATTTGCGCGATGCAGATAATTCAAATTATGACGTAATGACTCCCTTCTACCTCGACTCATTTGAGGACACCTCAGTCGAGGAACCACAAAGTTCACTTGAAATTGAGACTAAGAATACAATTTTGAAGGTGTTTTCGAAGCCGTCCTGAGTCGAGTAAGTTTTGGAGGAACGTCTTAGAATATGGGTGATAGTAATACTAACACAGCAAGTTAAAAATCATAGAATCGTCCAACCTTAAAGAATGGTCACGGTTCCACGAAATTACACCGGGTAAATAACAACTACCTACTATTTATCGTTATAATAGAACATTATCTTAAACGAATTGCCTAGCAATTCAGCTCGGACGATAGCTAATACAATAAAAACAAACGCCTACAAAGCAGACGTGTACATAAAGCTGTAGTGTAGCTAGATAGCGACGGAACCAACGTGCCGTACCAAGAGGTTGGACATTAAAGTGGAGCGTATCTCTGTAAACTAAATCTAGCCGGGCACGGGCACGATAGCTCCACAATCGCTTTCCTACTACCTCTTGTTTCACGCACCGGCTGTGACTGTAGCGCTAGAATAATACTCCTCTCTTGGCACATTTTGCGGTACCACTATCTATCCGCTTTATACCCAATTTTCGAAAGTATTTTCATAGTTCGGTTCCAGTTTTAGTTTATGTTAGCATCGATAGCGTCAAATAGTTTTAATAGCAACTATTTTCAAATAATATTTAGTAACAGACATTCTTAATCCTATTCATAGGACACGGATAGTAAATACCCGTTTTAAGACATTGTTGAGCGCTGCGGTTACTAAAATAAATGGAAAAACTAAAAAGAAATAAAAAACCTGGGTTTCAGATACAAAGAGTCGCTTATTCAAATTTCGTAAATATTTTTTTTCAGTTTCCCAAGTGTTTGTCGGTTATATAGTAGTTATTATTATTGCCGCATATTCAAAGATATTTATAGGCTGAAGTGTGAAAGAAAGGAAGCAGAGAGTGTATCGGCTTGTTTTTTCGCAAGAGTTGTAGACGTCAAATAGTGAAAAACAGTTGAATTTATCATGATTGTTAGCAATTATCATCGATCAATAATTGTTGATCGAAACTTCTTATATAGAACTTATACAGAAGTTCATGCCTTAAAAAAGACGAATAAATGCGAGTAGGACTCGCGCACTGTGTGTAGGTACTCCATACCGTTATATAACCGTGAAATAGAATTATTACATGACAAACTTAATTTTACGGTGTCTTTCATGTACACTGTATGAAAGAAACCTCAAAATTAAGTTTGTCAAGTTATACTTCCACACTGAATTAGAAATTAATGAATTTCGGATTGTTTCTTTTACTTGTGCTATGAGACCTTCCTGCGTGCCACAGGATTCTAGGACAACGGGAAATTTCGTATGGATTTTACTGTGTTAGTCAGTCAGTGAGCAGGTCATAAAATGGTCGCCTATTACTCGTAAACTTGTAGAGCCTACTTAGCTGTGATAATTTCCCTTGTAATTTCGTTATATATACAACTATTGTGATAATTTTTAGATGTTCAGAAATAGCAGTTTAGCTTAGTATAGGGAAACAGCACTAACAAAAAGTACTTACTGTTAAGCTTCATATTTCGTAAACGGATCTCTGTATTAAAAAAGTGTTTACGATTTCTTGTAATATTTTTTAAAGACCTATTTAACGAAAATTTCATTGTATAACCTGTAGGCGTTATAAATATGTATGGCCACGCCAAACAGCTTTATAGCACTAATAGTCTGCGAGTAAAATGGCTGTGAAATACAGACGAACAGACAACCAGACAGACATGGCATAACTATAAGAGTTCCTAGTTTGACTACGAAATCCTACAACGAAACGTAATACATACTACTGTGAACAACTCTTTACTCCACTCTTATACAAGATTAAATTTGAAATAAAGCTAATTACCTCAAAATAAATGTAGGTACATTAGCTTTAATGGATTTAAAGTTAATTTACTAAATAGAAAAGCAAGGTTGGACCATAAGATGCGAGATAGTGTCGTGCAAAGGGAGGGCCGAACCTCACAAGCAGAGGAGAGTCCCCCAGGACGGCATTACATTTCACTATAAATTTTATCCGCAGCCCGGCCGGGTACACAATTCTACTTGCGATTCTTTCATACAAAAAGCCTTTTGTTTTCACTGTCTCAGATAGGTGTTTCCGATCGAAGGGACAGCCTGTAACGCTTGATATTAAAAAAGTTTTCCTATAAGGACTTCGGCTAAGAAGTAAGCGAGGATTCCATTGCAATTAAACGCAACCGTAAAGTAAAATTCCAGATTTCAAAGAATGCTGATGTTTTTCTTTTAATTTTAGCATTTCTTCTAACAATATTTTAAGAAGAAAAAAATAGCCCGCGATACTTTCGTTGTTCCGTTCAAAGAAGTTTTGCGCAAAATATACAATTCTTGTGCACCTACTGTTATTCTTTTGCTGTATATCGTTCCAGTTATATAATGTTTGCGAAGACCGCGTCGTTTTTATCTTATTTTTCATGAGGAGCAAAATATTTATGATGAATGTAAATAAAATAAAAATAGAGAATTAGAATAACGGATTGAGCCAATTATATTAATGTTGTAGATTTAAGTTATTAATTTACAAATAGTAACCGAGTTAGAATAAGTATCCAATATAAATGGAGACAGAGAGACATTTGTCCGGCAAAATGTCGTTCGCCAGGTCAGGTGGCACACGTTGAAAGCGTTCATAAATTTACGCGAGACGAGCTTGTGCTGGGCGCAGGTGGTGCCATATAAGGGCTTTGAGAGAATGTCTATATCCACAACTAAGAAGCGTTACGTTAATAATGAATTTGGTGTAAATATCACTAGGTATATCCTCTCATCTTGTTATTACCAGTTGTCATCAGGCTTTTTGGAGAAAACTGGAACCGATTTGAGCCAACATTTCTACAAGATGCTCTTACTTTTCGGAAAAAATATTTACCTTCGCGAATATAACATGATCAAAGTTCGTTGAAGCAACGTGTGTGCGGATAGAGATAGAGACTCGGCTAACGAAGTAAACAATCGACACAGACAATTCGCGTCCGACGAGCAGGCTAACAGAGCGGCTCCAAGACAAAGGGCTGATGAATTTGATTATTTTGTTCTACTGTCTCTACCCTCCATGAAATCTAAACAAACATGCGTCCTTGCTTCGATGTGTATCCAGAAGCATGAATGTTTCTGTCAACAATAGAAGCTAGATGAAGCTATTTTCTAGAACTCGAGTTGTAGAAAATGAAATATCAAGATTAAACAGGATTTAGATCTATTAGTAACGAATTATATTTGGATGCTTAATTTATATTGTCGTCGCTCTTGCATTATAATAAACCTAACAAAATTCAAAAAAAAAACTAAATATATCAATATTAATATAATTGTCAATAGACTATATTTCGCACAATATTATAAGTTACTGATTTTAGACTAATATCTAATGATATTTTTAGTATTTTTTTACAATTTCGCTAGAGTTATTATAATACACCGGCATTGATAATATTGCTGTGACATGCAACATGCATACCTACTACTTATAGACAATACTAGGTACGTACCTATAATAGTTCAATAGAAACATGGCCGGCTGATAGATTAAAGGTTATATTAGAAAATTACCATCAGGCTTCGTGATAATTCCAAGTGGTAACGTAAAGTAGTGGAACAATAAACCACCGGTTGGCATCAATTTCACCTAGGTAAGTACCTGCTCTACAACGGCTTGGGTATAAATTATTTGGACGATGCGAGGTGTAACCGTAGACTATTCCGCATTCCGTACGTACGCTTGCAGCTGCGAGCATGGTTTGCCGCCTGCGCGCTCTCTAACCGACAACGCCAACACACAACACTGAGTGGCACGTCGCCTGCATTCCACTCCGCTGCTTCGATACAACACTTCCAATCCAATTTTATATAAGGTGTATCCAAATTCGTGTAATTCCTTAAAACTTCAGGGTCTACTGGTGACAGATTGAACCTGCGGTTATTATACGCTTGTTTTTTTTATTCTAACCTTATCAGGTCTTCTTTCTTCTTTTCGTGTGGTTAGTGACTAACCTGGTGTCAGAGTTTATGCCTCTGACTTAGCTTCACATACCGTCGAGAAAAATCTCTCAGGCATGCCGGTTTCCTCACGATGTTTTCCTTCACCGTTTTTAAGCAAATGATAATTATACAATACGCACATGAATCCGAAAAGTCACAGGTGCCTTAGTTTCGAACTCGAGACCTATGACTTGGCAGTCCGACGGTCACGACGGTCACGATTTTAAACAAAATCAGGCGAGCAATAAAAAAAAACTTTATTTTCTTTTCAATAGCGATAATACCAAAATGAGTAATCTTCGTGTATAAAATGGCTATAAAATATACTATTTAAAAATGCTTCGCCAAAATCGTTTCATTGAAATGATCATTGTGAATGAGAATGACAGTGTCCTGATTTGTAGTACTTAATCTTATTAGTCAAGTTGAAAAGCCATTGTAAAAAATATTTATCTTAAACTAAAATAAGAAAAATGGCGTTGAAAACATCTGTATAAATAGTGCACAGAGAAAGTTAAATGATTTATTACTTTAGCTAGCAAATTCGAAGGTTTTCTCCCTAAAGCAGAAGAAAGGAAGCACGAATGCGACGTGTTATTTACGACCAGTGATTCCGGCGCAACTAGGATTGTGCAGGAAATCCACCTGCAGCTTGCAGTTGCTCCCGAAGCATTCTCGCCAACTTAATTTTTATTGTTTGTTTTACTAGTTTATAGTGCCTTCGGGAAAATGTTCTAAGATAATATTTTGGTTGGTAAACGTAGGTTATAGTTGACCGACGCATCAAAGATAGATTTTTATCAAGGGAGCTAACTTGCTGCCGTTCCAGGGACATAAAACCTTACTTAGCGAGCCACAAATCCTCGTAACGCTAAGCCGAGATAAAACACTAAGCTCGCGGCACAACGAGGCCACGCTCAAATTTTTCACCTGGGGCTGCGCACCGGCGCGCCGCCAGTGAATGTGTGCCACACGAGATATTACTCACACATGAATTATGACGTTCTATAATGAAACTCAGGCTAACTTACCAGACCCACTATAACACCTTAGCTGAGTTTAACTTTATGTGCGATATATTTTATGTATTTTCTTGCCAAAAATATAAAACTCGGTATATAATCTTAAGACTTCAGAACAGAATCGCAAATGTTGAAATTCGCTGAAACGTTACATACGAATACATTACGTATTTGCCAAACCGCTGATTCAAAAGGGCTTTTCGGCTGTTCAAACGGAGTTGTGGACGCGGACGGAGCTCGGCATCCGAGATCAGCAAACAGAGAAGAGTAATAAAGCCATTAATTCCGCTTTACGTGCAAATAACATAAATCAGACTGTAGCGCCTCGCGCCGCAAGACCGCTCGGAGCAGCACGCAGAGAAGCCGTGGGTAAATTAAGCGCCTGTCATACGTCCTATTGCAGACGAGGCGGCACAACAGCGTTACAAATTAAACCAATCGGCTTAAGTATTTAATAAAAAGCCCAAAACTTACCACGTATCAATCTTATAAAAACGTTTTAAATGCATTTATCGAATAATAATTATTATTATATTATACCGGGTAATCAAAAAACGTTTCATAACGTCGCAGAAGTCAATAAGGCCGATAACACATTGCAACAAAAAAAGTTAGTTCCTCTTTTTCTAAATATTGTGATTTGTCAGAGTTGTGATCGAGAGGAGTGGAGATCTGAAAGGTTTATTTATTAAAGTTTTCTTCTGCCACTGCCAATTTATAGAATTGTGTCTCTTAAGATAAAGACAAATATTAGTTAAATAAATAATAAAAGAAACTGCTTCTTTAAATGTATTTAATTTGTAATTTTTCGTGTTAATAGTACCTACAACATACATATCTAGATTAGTCCGTTCCGTAGCTATATTTGCAGTCGAATCAGTTTTTAATCTGTCTTGTCAAACTAACATTGAGGCAAAGCTTATAAAACCACCTTCTTAATATGGTTAGTATGGTGTACTAACAAATATCTATTAACATATACATACAAAGATAGCATTTCGATGTAGTGGACGGAATGCATTCCAAAGAGCAATAACAACGACAATATTATTGGCAATGGCTTCGCTTTGCCGGGCGGACTCGTTCCGAGGATTAACGAAAATTAGATTTCAATAAGACGCTTGAGTCGAGGCATGGAACAAACCTAAGTCGAAGCCGGGTAATGCGCAGACGGTCACGCTCCACCTTTTAATGCAATGTCAGCAACCCGAGCGCTACCGCTCCTAGCAAGAGCGCTGCGAGATCTGCGCCTCCCACTACATACGCACACATTAAATAAACACTTAATCCTATGTTAAGCTGATACATGTACAAGTTATAGCTACGGTATATGCATGTTGTATTTACTGAAACAATTTCCAACCCTAACTGAAACAGTTAAGCGTTTTGTACCCGATTAAATTACGTTTGAATATACCTACACAAAATATAAAAGGTAGAAGTTAATACATAGAAGTGGCATAATATAAATAAACAACAGCTTTGGGGTCGCAATTTAATTTAGGCTCTCGAGTCCGAAACGACCGAAATAAATTGGTACAATATACACATAGGTATGTATTTCAACTTTAGTTAACATCTTTGGGTAGGTGTACCTTAGTTAGAATGCGAAATTATTTTAGGGCGCTCGAAATTTCAACATCACTAGATCCGCGTATATAAATCTTGCCTTCAAACAGTGACCAAATAACTAACAACAAGGAAAACACCCGAGGACGTTAAGCATAGAGAGCTGTTCTGAATAAAAAAGTAGCTTTCCAAATAAATTATTCCCCCAATTCGGCCGTTTCGATTCAAATTGAAAGAGCATCTCAGTATAGAGATTTCTCTAACCGCGAAGGAAGAGAGAATACAAATAGGCATATAAACGGAAATGAAATGGCTTCATGAATCGTATGGACGAGTCACATCGTAGGGCAGTTTGTCAAGGGAGGAGATTACAAAGAATTTATTGGAAGAAAAATTGAGCGAGATAGCTGGCCGAGCTCGATCTTTATTTTATGTAGGTAACACATTTCGATACAACAAAAAAATATTTTGTCATTGAAACGTTATTATCACAGAATGTAACTACGCTAAGTACACTAAATTTAGTTTTTTGTCCAAGACCATAAAAATCGTTAAGCAATAGTGTGGTTAATAAAGGATATTTTCTTTAAAAATTGGACGTCCTTCAGAACTCTTAGCTTACAGTCATGAAAGAAGAAAACAGACAGTCAGTGTAAACAATCAGTGCCACGGTAGTGATTTTCATTAGTCGTTGCGTCCATATCGGGCGACATCTGTATAAGCCTCTATGCAAAGACACACATAAACACATTCGTCAACACCTACCTACACAGATGAACAAACACAAATAGCCATAAAAAACGTAAGCACGCAGGCGGAGTCACGGATGGGTACCTAGTTCATTACATATTCGCACGCCGTCCACGTTCTGTATAGATAGCTAGCATAATTCTCACAGGGACGCCACGTTGCCCAACGAAACAATAGCAGATTATCAAACAAAACGACGTAAATAGTCCTCGGAATAGGAGAAATAGGGCGCGGGTTAAGGGTCCGTAGGATATCCGCAGCGCGACCCGAATGCTAGATGAGGTAGTTGCTGAATTGCTCTTGTTCTCGTTATCATTACCCAAAAACTTAACTTCTTTTTTGTTCCCATGTACACAAAAGGTCCAATATCTTTCTACATGTGCAGTTCAGTGCATCGTTTGATAAAGACGACTGACAGGCAACGTAGTTCTTCTTTGCGTTTAGACGATCGCATAGAGAATGTTAAACCCTTGAGACTCTTTGTAAATGTCGACTTTAGTAAAGTGGACTGTACCTGCATTGTATAGAAGATAGTAAGCTTCATTATCCTTTAAAATTAAATAGGTTGTTATTATAGACGTTTCTTTTTCTTCGCAAATATTAAAAAGTTTGTTATTTTGTTAATAAAGGGGTTTATAATGGTTTCTTACATTTTACATGGAACCTCTACTTTTAGATTGCGTAGGCCCATTTTTGCAACATCGATTAGCTCAGGGCTAAAGCGATAGTCCAGTGAAGTTTGTATGGCTGTGACAGGGTTTATATGACTAGCCCTGGGTTAACGTTGTTGCGCAAATCAGACTCTGAGTGTTCCGATAGACCAAAAACATTCACACGATGGTGGTTCTACTGTCTATTTACTTTTATTAAGAATAACGAACATAAAAAAAGGGAATAAACTTGATATGAATGTTATAATATAAGCTGAGAAATACCGTTATGGGACACATGTTGTAGTGTGACAATTCAATTATCCTTTAGTCAGGGCGACGCAATCTGACTGCCTCTCAAAACAAAGACCCTGCTAATAGTATCGCGCGACGGATAAACAGCGCGACAGAGTTTGTGTTGAAAAAATAAAGGCGCGACGACGCCCGAATAAATGAGAGCGGCGATAAACAGGAGGATCCGCATCGAGCGGAGGGTCGATACCGAAATACATTATTCCCCGATCCAAGTGTTCCGATTCAAATTGAAAGAGCACCTCCAACATGAGATTTCTCAGGCGGCGAGTGGGCGCAGAATATAAATCGACGCATAACCAGAAATGGAAGGGCTGTGAATTTCCGTTTCGTGGTGAACGATCGTGCTCAACTTTTACCAAACAAATAGAAAATTATTTGAATTATTGTTAATTAAATTTGAAGTTTTCTTTAAAAAAATAAACTCGTCCCTAGATACTTCAACGTTACCCTCTTTCAATTTGCAATCACTGAGTACCTGCTTTCGACGAAAAAAGTGAAGTCGTTGAAGTAGTAGCAACGTAAAAGAAAAGCTTTAATACTGAAAGTCTCGCTTTAAGTTAAACGCAAATTAGATTTTAATGGGACGTCAGCAATATTGACCGTCTTTCGGCCCGTAGTTGGTCTGCAACTGCGGGATTTATAATGAGGACCCATTTTTTATCACTATTTTATTGTTATAACCTACCGGAGTTGAAACATTAAATAGGACTGTAAAAAACTTTCGGAAGTAGGTACTATTGAGTTTACTGTCACGTATAGAAGTGAACATAAACTTATTTTAACTCGTTGTTGAATACATTTACTTATACAGAATAAACGGGACATACTTTCGTCCTCCCCTCATCGTGTATTCTATCCTATTCGCAACACGCCCAGCCGATATTTACGTAACAGACGCCTCTGCTGACTTCTGACACCGTCTTCTAAGCGTAACAAAGCAATGTAATATTGAGTACACATAACAAATCTGCACCGTATACATCTCCGACTGGCAGGAACCCAATTACAATCTATTTGTTGTGCGGATGTAGTAGATGCTTCTTTCATTGTTATTTTTTATAGGAATTACTAATTTGTTTGTTTAACTTGTTTGATCCGAATCATTTGAATTGCTTATCCATCGCCAAAACGTTTTATGAAGCTTTGATTTTATAATAATCTTTATAACTGTATCAACATTGGTACGTATGATTAATCCGATTAGTATCATAGCATCCATAACACATCTATGGTTATACAATCAAAGTAATCACTGTCCCTTTGTGTCTAATACAAATACATATGGTCCATTGCACATAAAAGGTAGTGAAGTGTAAAGAGGTTCGAGAAAGGCATTTAGCCCGTACAAGATGATTTCGAGAGTCGCCCGAGGCAGCGGTGGGCGGCGGACAGAATGGGTGTCCGCGAACGACGGCACTCTAACTTTATTAAGGACGAGACTCGTCGCTGAATCAAGGTGACGCGCCTTCACAATGCCCTATTCAGATTTAAATAGCTTTACGCCCAATTGCTCTTCAATATGGCTGTAGCTCGAGAGAATAGTTATATAATTAAACAAAGATTTTAGAGATAGGTTCGCATCGGAATACTTCACGAAACAATTTAACGAACTTCATAAGTTTTACGTTCCGAAAATATTTATGAGCTGAGTAAAATATAATCTTCCAAATATTTATTATCTCACGGCAGAAAATGCCGAAAAGATTTCTAATTACAATAAAAACCTCATAAAATAGAGATAATGCGAAAGCACAAAAGAGGGTCTCGCTGATTCATAAACGTTAATTAGATTTTAAAAGACATTTAAGCATTCTAACCTGTACTACTTACTGATAGTAGTATATAACTTGAAGAGAAGTAGGTATATAACCGTGTTTTTAGTTGTTATTTCGGTTTCTGTACCCAAATGGTGAAACAATAGCATAGATTCGTCTAAAACGTCAAATTTGCCGGAAAAGGCTATGGATAAAGAGTTGTAGAGAAATAGTGGGCCTTTGCCCAGCAGTGGGACAATAAAGGCAAAAAAAAACCTACTGTTAGGATAATGGTAATGAATTTCTTAATATTTGATAAGATTTTCCGTAGAATGAAAAAATACATCAAATATTTAATTACAGTACAAATGTGTAAGTATTCTTAATTAAATATCAAGACCGCCGCCGAATAATTGCCACTTTGATAATTACGTTCTCAGTATTAGGTAGTTTTCAAGACCCAATATGAAAAAGACGGTATTATTCTAAGGAAACAAACTTAGCACTGGAATCAAAACATTGTCTTTCAGAGCCTATTTTCACAGAGGTCATGTGAGATGTGAGGTATACAAATATTATTTTTACGTACCTATGTTTATTAGCCAAATTTTGAATTTCTAATTAAACTAAGAGACGCCTTTACAATTTATTTTATCATGTTGCCGGTACATGATAAGCATAAGCCGCCCTCTCCATTCCCGTGAGGGTTGTAAGATGCGGCTGGGGGATTATAACACGTTGATGGGCAGCAATATTCACCTTAACTCGGAGAACATTATACTACGATAACAAATCCGACTACTCAACAAAGGTTGTGATTTCCTATCATTCTCTACACTGGTCATCGTGAAAGGTTTAGTAATACATATTTCAGGCACAGCCCTGAAATATCTATAGGATAGGATATAGGAATAGCGCTAACCCTATAATATGGTTTTTTATTCATTTAATAGTATTTACGAAAGGAAACTATGCTATCCTATGCTATGTGTGTTCTTGTCATTGATACTATAACATAAAAAGCACTAAGTATACATTTGTAGAGTTGGTTATTTTGTTTACAAAAAGTATTTTTTCTTCCTTATACTCGTAGATTAGGTGTAAAATATATATTTGATAGATAAACTCAAAATGTGTCTAATACTGACAAGGAAAGAGAATAAGAAATGAAAATACACCACAAAAGCATGATTTTAGGACATAGTCAGCGTGCGTTTGAATACGCTAAACAAAACCTAGGCAATTCCTAAAAATATTATAGCTAACCTGATCGTCACTCAAATTATTAAGTACTATTTTCAGTGTAGACACTATTAGATGCGAAGATGTCGTATTCATTGTGTATATGTCTGTCTCACAGCGTAGAACGGGATAATTTATAACTGTATCGTACATAATCATCCTTAATTTAGTGTGAACTTACAAGTGGCGTTGAGTAAAGGCATCTACCACACGCGTTACCATGCGAACAATGGCGCGCGACAAGTAGAGGGGCGCGGGGTCTAGGGCGGCACAAAGTTTGGCAATTATGGCGACCGCATGTCTGAGAGCGTCGCTACACTCATTACCGACTGAAACTCGACTCGTCTAGATTAAAAGTCCAAGAGACACGGGTCCCGGGAAATACCACGCCAAGCGCTGGATAAGATGGGGATTAATGTTCAAGACAGCGTCTAAACAAATAGCGTAGTTAAGACTTCCCCGATAGTTGAAGTGCCCTTTGGTTAAACAACGTAATCAATTATACGGTTCAAACGGAACGATAATACATTGTTACCATTTACGTAACAGAGACATTATATAATTCCAACGAAAACAAGTAAAAATGTCTTAGGATAATTAAATCACGAAGTCTGAAAACAAACGGGGTAAGTTTAATAAGTAGCAAGCTAACTGTGCCACGCCAACTGCTTCGCTCCGTGTTCGAGAACATCTAAACAAATAACGTAGTTAGATTTCTCTTCTTCTCGAGTACTCTTAGTTCGAATACGAAAATACAGGAAAACTTATCACAGAATGTACGAGTATCTACCTAACTATATCAACCTCGTATCGCTTTTTCTATGCTTTGTAGCTTCATAAATTGTCAAGATGGTTTATTTAAAAATAATCGTTTAATAAATAAATAACATTCTGTGGTTTAAGCCACGTGTAAAAGTAAAAGATAATGGATTTACTAGCGGTTATAATTATATGCATTGCATGTAAGAGGAAATAACTGTTTAGCTCTACCTAATACGGGAGGGAAATGGAAATCTCTACGATTCCCTTCTCGCTCTCAGGAGTCTCGAGTCAGCTATGTTTTGTGTGCGTTATCGTTGATTTACGTCCATAGCTTTAACAGTTTGTGCACTACGACACGAAGTGAATTGATTGCCAGTAAAATTGTAGTTATTATTTATCCACTGGTATTAAAATTAGATAGGTAAAGATTAACCGCCTTTTTTGTTTATTTAGATCTGTTTATCCGGGCAAAAAACTCTAAGATTTAAGTAAGCGATGTAGGTTTTTTACCACGTTGTGTGTTTTTGTAATGATTCGTAGTAGTTATAAGAAGTTGTTGACGTTAAACGTCGAGTTGATAGCTGTTACTGTCTGTTCTGCAATTATGAATTTCATAATTGTAAACGCATTCAATAACAAAAAATAAATAATAAAAGGGAAAAAGACCATGACCATAAAAACTACTTTTCTATAAATATTTACACAACCTTGTTTTCCAAGAAATAAGAACCGCCTTCGCAAAACTAACTAAAAATAAGAAATCATTTTTATAACTATCTTATTATTAAAGTCGGCGCCAAAAACCTCAATCGTTTACGTATTGGCCTATAAACGGCAACTTAAAAACTTAAATGTAAGTTATTTCTTACTTTTTAGTCAGTTTTTCGAAGCAGGTTCTTATTTCTTAGAAAACAAGGATCTATAGAAAAGTGGTATTTATGCTCAACGTTTTTTTCCCTTTTTTTCTGCGGTTTTAGACGATACTGAACGTACTTTTTTTTATTTGAAATGGGTTTGCTCTTGACTCTAGTCTAGGTCAGAGGAGACAGAGACAAAGTCTACGATGGAGTGAGCTTACCCAGAAGAATCCTGTTAACTCTAACTTTAAAGAGATCCAGGTTGAATGCGTTCGGGAACACAGACGCAGGTAGTGAGTTTCACTCTTTTGCAGTGCGCATTATGAAGGATGTTTGGAAGCGCTTAGTGCGAATTAGTGGAATGGCAACTAAGTATGGATGGTAACTTGCAGTGCGTCTAGATGTCCGATGGTAGAAGGGGGCCGGTGGGATGAGGTTGTGGAGTTCTTGAGCACACTCTCCGAAGTAAAGTCTATAGAAGACCGACAAGCAGGCAACCTTGCGGCGATGAGCCCAGCTGTGTGTTTTTCGTCGCCAATGAGCCTCTTAGCTCTGCGTTCCACTGAGTCAAGCGCGGCAAATTGATATTTTGCTGAGCCATCCCAAAGGTGGCTGCAATACTCCATGCAGGATCGGACTTGCGCTTTATAAAGAGTCACAAGCTGTCCGGGCGTAAAGTATTGCTTCACTCTATTTAGGATGTCCAGTTTTTTGGCCGCAGTTTGGGCTTTGTGCTCAATGGTGGCGCCGAAGTTGAGATTGGATGTCAACTCCATGCCTAGGAGCTCGAGCCTATCGGTTACAGGAACAGATGTACCTCGAAAAGTAGGAGTTTGATTGAAACGACTCCTTTTTGCGGAGAAAAGACACGCCTGTGTTTTGGTGGCGTTAAAAGAGACCAGATTGTCATCACCCCACTGGGAGACAAGGCTTAAAGTCAAACCTGTCCGCTATACCATAGCCTCTCTCAATTGATGAACTTCATCCCCGCTGGTTTTTGCGTTGGACAAGTATCTCTCTGAAACAGTACTGTAATCTGCGTACCCAACAATACCAGGCTGAAGTAGGTCATTGATGTGCAGCAGGAAAAGATCAATAGTCATAAGCTCAGAGGAGCAGCCGTCAACGACAACTCTGATCAATCGTTCACTAAGGAAGTCTGATATCCAGCTACAATAAAAATTAAATTAAAAATTTAAAAAACCCCCGACGCAAAAAAACGGACTTTTAAAAAGTCAAAAATAATAGTATCGTTGAGCCATCAAATTCGATTGAGTAACACCTATATATTTTAATTACAGAAATTGATGGATGGCACGATAAGGTTTGCTCGTTGAAATGGCGATATAATATCGCGTCGGGGTACCGCTAAAGTAAGTCAGACCCTTCATTTAATTGACCATCTATTAATTTACTAGCTAGCTAATTTATTATCTGCTATTATTTTTTCAAGAGTGTACTAGTGTGCTGGATATCCTGGCTGCAGCATCAGCTCATCATGTCGCCACCATTGAATTGCATGTAGAATCAAATACTGATCACATCGAATCCAAACACGACATATCTGCTATTATTTTTTCAAGAGTGTAGGTACTAGTGCACTGGTTATCCTGGCTGCAACATCAGACCAAGAATTTCATAATCTTGCATAGTTATATAGCATACATGAGTGTTTCAAATTTTATTTCACACGTATGTTTGAAAGTAAAGTAATACACATTATGCGTCTAAGAACCCTACCGCAGCTAACAAAACAGCTGATAACCTTGAAATGGCTAAACCGATTTTAATAAAACATGTCTGAGATCACTCGCTAGAAAACCAGCTTTCAAATAAAAAAAACCGCACTCAAATCGGTTCACCCGTTTAAGAGCTACGGTGCCACAGACAGACAGACAGACACACACACAGACAGACAGACAGACAGACAGACACACAAAGCGGTCAAACTTATAACACCCCTCTTTTTGCGTCGGGGGTTAAAAACCAGCTGGGATGCCATAAGCAGGAAGCTTGCTGAGTAGACTTGCATGCCAGACCCTGTCAAAGCCCTTCGAGATATCTAGCGATACAGCTAGTGCTTCGCCGTGTTTTCGATGGCTTCGCCCCAGCAGTGTGTGACATACACAAGGAGGTCGCCAGTTGACCGTCCCCGGCGAAAGCCATATTGACGGTCAATGAGGAGATCATTGTCTTCAAGGTAGGTCAGCAACTTACTGTTCAGTACCCTTTCCATAGCCTTGCACAGAATGGAGGTAATGGCGATCGGTCGGTAATGGGCAGGCTCTGCACAGTCGCCCTTTTTGGGCACTGGTTGCACATTAGCAAGCCTCCAGGATTTTGGCACCGTCCTTTTTTCAAGAGAGAGGCGGAACAAGCGTGTCAATACAGGAGACAGTTCAGGCGCACACTGCCTCAACACTCTCGTTGGAATGCCGTCAGGCCCGCTGGCCTTATTGACATCTAGACTGCATAATACTCTTCGGACCTCTTTAATATGAACTGCGATCTCTGGCATCGAAGAGTCACAACGAGGTACAGTAGGTGGTTGCTTGGAGCCAGCGTCCAGACATGAATTACTTGCAAAGAGAGATGCAAATAAATTTGCCTTCTCACTCGCAGAGTGAGCCAGCGACCCATCAGGTTTCATCATTGGAGGTAAGGTAGGACGACAAAAATTCGTTCCAACTGCTTTGCTCAGGGACCAGAACTGTTTACTACCCGGAGGGTGTGATGCTAGTTTGGCCCCGATACGTCCGACATGGTCAAAACGTACTCCACGTAGAACCCGCTTGCAGAACTTGGCGGCAGAATTAATGGCCCTTTTATTCGCGCGAACTCTACGTGCTCTAACTTTTCGATCGCGGGTTTTGATCCAGGCTTGGTAGGCAGACTCTTTTCGGGCCTCAGCGTGGGCACATTCTGCATTATACCAAGGCCGGGATTTGTGACCGAGCTTGATGTCGGAGAATGGAATAAAAAACTCCATCCCCTGCCGAATCACATCCGCAACCTCGTCAACACAGCACGAGGGGTCACCCGAGGAGATGCACACATGCCGCCATGTATAAGACGCAAAAAAGTGCCGCATCTCATCCCAGTCTGCTGACTCGTATCGCCTTTCCAATATGACGGTGAGCAGAGAAGGTGCATACTATGCTAACTCATCGTTTTCACGCCTCAGTCGGCACGTCATCAATACCTTATCTGCTACGTTACAAGTACATGTTCAAATTTCCGTGATAATTCAGAAAGAGACACATTAACGTGCTGTTTACACAGCGGCTTGCAGAACTAATGTGATATTTTTCTTTGAGTGGTACTTTGTGTAGACTTGCGAGGCTTTCGACGGGTGCTCAAAGTTCAGTTTTCTTAAAATTTAGCTTTTGGCGTTTCTTCCTCACAAGCTTCTCATATCATGGTCTTCGGTGTTCGTGTCTATCAGCTTTAGCCACATCTCTTAAAGTAAATTTGTGGCTGCTCTGAAAGCTTTGTGGTCTTCAGGATTATAAACTCATACCAGATACAGATTTAAAAAGAAGCTTATAAAAGATATCTGTCTACTTGTCAATGGCGTGGTACTGAGAACGTTTCTGCTAAGTTGGTGATTTTTAAATATGACAACACTGCGACAAAGATTACGTCTATTATGTGGGTCCGATGCTGCGGCAGGGTCACCTATCACCAAGGTTTGGATTATTTAGTAACTACAGCGGAGCAAGTTAAGTTTGAACTACTTGTCTTTTTCACTACAAACACAAAATAAGGATGCTGCTAAAACTAGGATCCGTCCGGACTCGGGAATCACTTTGTCCATGTGACTTATTATGCTTTGCCTTGTTGGCATAAAATCTACTTGCGATGAGTGCTGGTGTAGAGAGATACGAGACAAATCGATTCTTCACGACATGTGGAGATAATTATTTAATTTGATACTGGAATTATGTCACTGATTAAAAACTTTACCCTCGGAACGATCACTCGGTTTGTATACCAGAGGCAATGCACTGATGTGTTAGTGCCATATTTAACGTTTTTGCTTCGTCGAAGTAAAATAATACAAGTGGGATTTAGATCACAATGGTCAACGGTATTCACGAAAAGTATAGTAATTTATAAGGTAGGTGACCGCTCTGTGGGCTTGTATGGGTCCAATTGTTGACGACGATCTGCGGCGTCACTCTAATATGCAACCTGTGCTTTAAGTATAAGACAAAGTGACTGACCTGCAAGCTTGGATGCACCGCGAGCTGTAACAAGGTCCTGACGACGCCCAGATGTCCCTTATTGACAGCGATGTGCAGCGGCGTCTGCCGGCGGCGGTTGCGCGCGCTGAGGTCGGCGCCGGCGCCGGCCAGCGCGCGCAGGGCGGCGGGCTCGTCCCCGAAGGCGGCGTGGTGCGCCGCGCGGTCGCCGTCGCGGTCCTCGGCGTCCACGTCGGCGCCCGCTTCCACCAAAGCGCGGATCACCTCAACGTGACCGTTTTGGGCTGCCGCCTGTCATCAAAGCGGTTATTAACCTTATTATCACCATACATATTGGTCTGTAGACTGCCCCATTGGAATCAGTACACAAACAGATCGGTGCTGATGAAGCAATCCACGTATCGTAAGTCGCTTTTTACAACGCCCACTGTGAAAGGTAGTAGCCTATTTTTTTAAGGAAGCAATCCAAATTTAGTATCGATTTTGGTTTAGACAGAGTTAAGACGAACTCAGTAGTTCACAGGATATTCCTTAATCAGGACATTATGAAAATAATAATACTGGTTGTTAACTTAAATATTCCTATACCTGTAGAGCGGTGTGTCCGCCATAGAAGCCGTTTACGTCCACATGTGCCGCATCAGTACGTCCCAGTATCTCGGCGCAACGCGTCGCGTCGCCATTGGCGGCAGCCTTTACTAGCTCCTCGTTCGCATCACCGGTCACATGAGATTCAAACAACTTCTTCAAAAGCGCCGACAGCCGTTCACCTATGATAACGATACATGATTGAACCACAGCGGCTAAAAATCGATATTTCTTATACCGAAAATAAAATAATATAAAATCGCCGCTAAGATTAACCTGGTTAATTCCAAATGTGTCGCGTCGACGCATTGCTCCGCCCTTTGTTCCATAGAACTCACCTAACTGAAAGTGGGATATTTTCGTTTCGCTCATAAGCAATTCTTGGGACTGACACGGTGATGAAAACTTTTTAAGCAAAAGAGAAGACACAGAAAGAAAGCACTGTCATAGCGGTGGGCGGGGCGAGCGAGATTGATAGCACTGATCCGGTTGTGTTCAAATAGTTTTCGAACCGAAGCTTTTATTTTGTTTCTTTACAAAAAAATTGAAAAGAAAACGCTCGTTTTCGGCATGTATGGCGCTTCGCACTAGCATGTTTGTATTTTAACCAGGTTAGGCCTTATTTAGAGCATTACTTAATACACTTAAAGCATAATATCATTTTAAAAGCATATCTCCATTGCTTTTGTTTTGGAGGTACAGTCAAAATAAATGAATGGTGGCGTATTAGTGACAATGCAGCATTATTAAATGTTACCTGACGAATTTCCTGGTATACTCCCATCCGACGAAGCGACTTTAGTCACAGCATTAGGATTATAAGTCCATGATGTATTGCAAACCTCCACTTTAAGGTCATTATCATGGTATATTTGCTGAACACGACCGATTTTTCCAAGAGTCTGAGAAAAAGAAAGAAAAACGTATTTTCATCAATCGAGAACGGGCGGATGCGGTCCGAATCCCGTTGGTGAATGAGACCCATGTTTTCTTAAGGCTTATTTGAAGCGGGCACAAAAAATCCACGCCTGTGGAAAAAAATATTGGTTATTAAATAAAGTTCTTATGAATAATTGAAAGAAGTAGTAGTAGAAGAGAAGTAAAAGTGGGCAATGATAGCCGAGCAGTTGTTAGCTTGCCTTCCGTGAATGAGGGTCTAAGTTCGATCCCCGCCCGCACCTCTTAACTTTTCATTTTAATCAGAATTTTATTATCACTTGCATAAACGGTGAGGGAAATACACCGCGAGGAAACCTGCATACTGGACAGGGTCCGAATAAATAAAGCAAGTGTGGTGGACTAAGGCCTTAACCCTTCTCATCTCGAGAAGAGACCTGTGCTCTGCAGCGCGACAGTAATGGACTGGTTATGGTATAATTGAAAGAAGTTTAACTGAACTCAGAGATCAAGTCTTGTCTTTTAAAAACTTTTTAAGAGTACTTATTATCTTGTTATGGATACAAGACAATTATTTACGCCGTGCTAACCTTAAGATCGCGCCGCCAGAATTTGGTACCCTAGTCAGGGGATATAGTCGCGAAGGTTATGTTTGTGTTATATAATAGTAAAATACCCAATTATGGTATTGGTAAATAACAATAATACTAAATACTCTTTGTATTTTACCGCAAAGCAGTAGTATTTCAATTGAAACAAAAATCAACGATAGCTTCTTTTTTATGGAGCGATTTTCATAAGTTTCAGGATTTGTTGGTCCCAATATACAACACTTAAAGTATAGGTAGTATCTAATGATAAATGATTTTTATTTCTGTAAATAAATCTGTAACAGACACTTTTACAAGTCAATGTAATGTTTTTTTTAAGACTAGATGACGCCGGCATTTCCTATCTGACTAGGTCTGAGAAGAAAAGCCGGAACAAACTCAGAGGTCAAGGTCTCTTTTAAAGTCCAGACATTGTAGTAAAAAAAACTATGCGAGTGAAACGATGTAGGGCAACATCTGGAATGGCCTTTTGAAGAAAGTGCCATAGCAGGTTCGAGTTGACCTGTCCTAACTGACGGCACATCTGCATCAGTCATCGCGGAGCTCAAAGCTTATTTTAGGGAGGTCAACAACCCGACAGCTGCACGACGCTATCAATCAGCTGGACATTTGTATGGGTCACAAAAAATTCGTGTATAGAGCTACCCTACATGGTACTCTTACATCTATTTAGCTTTTTGGGCCAGGGTCTATACAAAGGTGCCCCATTCTCTTTCAGTGATTTAAGCTAACTAAAAAATTGTTTATTCCACTTTCGGTTGACATAAGATTGTTTTGGTCAATACATATACAACGTGTTGCTAACTAAATTGCCACCTGTTTAATGCCACCCACGAATCGAATAAACGATGTATCAAATTAGCGCTTACTATTAGGAATATAACATATTATCTGTACTTACATGAATATATATTTATGTAGCTTCATTGTGGTCCACATAGGTCAAAATTAATTATTTTTAAAGGAAGCTATGTAAAACTTTTTTAAATCGCTAAGAAATATTGTTCATGAATGGCTACAACGGGAGTGCGTCTGAGGAATCAGGCGCGAATGTAGCCATTACACTCATAAAATTTCTCTCTCTCGCTATGTATCTACCATTTTAAAAAGTCTTCTCACCTAAGAAACTCGGCCCCGCACTAAAGCGGCATCTTGTACTGTAAATAAACCTTAAAGAGTAAACAATAATAAGATCTCTCTACAAAAAAAAAACTAACAGGTGCCATAGCCTCCGCCCACTCGCCGTGTCCGCGCTGCAGCGTCTTGACGCGCTCCTGGTCGGCGCACACCTGCACCAGGTCGCCCACGGCGAACCCGCCGCCCGCCGCGCCGCTCGATGAAGCCGACGCGCTCAGGTTGCCGCTGCAAACCTACAACACATATTATACGTTAATAGAACGTTATGGTGTATTCTACGCAAACCACGCCGCAGCCTGTGACAAAACATTCGTCGCAGGTTTCGTTAAACTTGTGTGACACAGATATTTGACTCAAAACAAACAATACAAACATGAATGTTACTCATTTTTAGGGTTCCGTACCCAAAGGGAAAAACGGGACCCTATTACTAAGACTCCGCTATCCGTCTGTCCGTCCATCTGTCACCAGGCTGTATATCATGAACCATGATAGTTAGACAGTTGAAATTTTCACATATTATGATGTATTTCTGTTATATATTTACTTTAAAATTAAATAATATTTTATAATAAAACAAATATTTAAGGGGGGCTCCCATACAACAAACATGTTTTTTGCCGTTTTTATAGATAATGGTACGGAACCCTTCGTGCGCGAGGCTGACTCGCACTTGGCCGGTTTTTAATGGTTATTTCAAAGTTCCGCAAAAAGACAAGAGTATCACTAAAACTGAAATACCTTGGTCAACACTGCAGGGTTGAACGTCCATCTGTTTCCACTGGGGTATGTGACCACGATGTCATGGTCTTCGTCGATACCGACCACGGTTCCAGTCGTGCCAAGGCACTCGAACATGCCGTCCGTCCAGCCGCCATGACCGTGTTGCAATGACTGCACTATTTCAAGATCCAGGTCCACATTCACCTGGAAATAAATAACAATGGATTTAAAATTTAAGGTGATGACTTTTAGATATAATGTCCATTAAATATGCCTTCGATACAGGCTAGAGCTAGAAGGAAGACGATGAAAATATTCCTGTTTATAAGCACTACAGTACCATAATCACAAAAGATGAAACTAACTAGTTGTTTATAAAAACATAAATATAGTTTTTATAAACAACTCCTGTATTTTAAGCTATTAAATATTTTTGGTCCCACTTTGCATTTACTCTTCAACAGCTTTCCCTATGTAAATAGGATACAAACTAACTAACCAAGCTGTTTTCTCACAATTTTCTCAAGCAAGTAGAGCTAGATTCGATCTTATACCTGATACAGTTATTTTTTCCATATTATATACAATTATACACACACCTGATCACCAACTTGTAAGCCATGGGGCCCTGTACGCCCAGGACCTAACTCTCCCAGTAGTGGTAAATGTTCCTTATACACATTTTGGCCTTTCACATCATTAACAACCTGCAAACCCAAATTTATTAACCATCATAGTAATACAAAATTGACAATAGTGTAAATATATAAAATGATTGTAAAGTCATTCAGGAAATCCATACAAAGTCATATTAATTATGTTTGCAAACATAATTCAGTGATAAACTATTAATAAGGATCATAACAAGAATGAGGAAAACTAACAAATCCAAGTACTAATAAAATACCTTTAAATCTGCCATGCCCTCAAATCCAACTCTGTAGAGATTCTTGGCTCCATTGTCCCAGACAACATATGCAGCTGATCGAGGGCTCGCCGCAGACCAGTCCTGTACCTCATTGACTTTTCCTCTCCTTCCATTCCCACCATCTTGATCTTCCCATTGCCAATCAACCTAAGAAATCATTACTATGTATATATATTACATACTTATCTTATCTTATACACTAAAAGCCTCACAAAATAACATAGCTTGGCAAAAATTTCTTCTTTTTCTAGTTCTACTTTATTAAATACTAGTGAACCGCCCCAGTGTCGCACGGGTGCAATATAGATAGTAATAGAATAGAATATACTTTATTGTACACCAAAATTGTAACACAGCTCTTATACAATAACAAACATTAAAGGGTACAATGGCAGTCTTATCGCTGATAGCGATATCTACCAGACAACCTTTGGATGAACAGGAAGTCAATGAATAAAATAGAGGGGGTAGTCCATGGTGTACTACTGCAAAATATATGCTACACACCATACATAGACATAATACTTACATATATATAAATATTGTAATATACAAGGTTAGTCGGAAAGGGGGTACTAAGCCGCGGGCTACCTAAAGTATCACTGATGACTATTTTAAAGCAAGTGTTAAAATTTCAAAATTCGATCATTTTTATTTGCATGCAAAAAGATTTTTATTTTAGTTTTTTCAAAAAATAAAGATACCTGCTTTAGTTATGAATTCAAGAAATTAATTTTCTAATCCGTGACCCCAAATATGACCTAAATTGTAAAAACAGCTGATCATAGCTATGGACAGATAGATTTTAGCATATTTTTTACGGAATCTTTGAAAAGCTATTTCTCTTAAACTATCGAGTTTTGGGGAAAGTTGTAGAACAAAAGTTATTACTTATTATGGGTACTTTAACACCCTTTCGGCTTAGTACCCCCTTTCCGACTAACCTTGTATAATATATATGATATATAATTATGTAATAGGGAAAACAAGGTAGATTGATGATGAGGTACTGATTTATGAGGAATTAGAAATGTGTTGAGAGAAGAAATGATCTTTAACTAATTTTTTTAAAGAATCCAGAGACTGAGCTTGTCTTACTGGCATCGGCAACATATTCCACAAACGTACAGCTTGGACTGTGAACGATTTGTCATAGAATTTGGTAGAATGCGAGGGCATCGAAAATCTCAAATTTTCCGACGATCTTAAGTCTCTAGTATGAGTGTCATGAAGGAACTTAAAACATTCTTTGAGATAAGGGGGGTTGCAGGGATGAACAGAACACTGTTAAGCAATGATAATATATAAGCATTCCGGCGGATTGGCAGCCACTTGAGCTTAACGCGAAATTCGGAAACATGATCATATTTGCGTAAACCAAATTACCAGTAATAGGGGGCATATAAACATTTCTCTTGAATCACTCTATCTATTGTTGAAAGCTGCATTAAAATTCATTGCATAGTTTAAAAGCTAGTGGGAGTGACTTTGTTTTATACTATGTAAAGATACCCAACCACTGCCTATACTCTCAACTCCATTTATTCTGTGGTAAATAACCTATAAAAGATATCTTAAGTGTCATATTACGTGTATTCATATATTTTAAATATAAAATTATTAACATAAAAGATATTTGAACAGCTTACATACCCCTCTCACAACTCTAGCTCCTGGAAAGATGCCTCTGACAGCTTGTTTTTTACTCTTGCGTCGTGGTTCAACAAGACATCTCTGTGCTCCCGGTGCACTTATGCGATAGAACCTGTGTCTGAGATTGTGTTTGTCACCATGATAGCAAACTGAACACAGATCATAGTTGCTGCATTCAGCACACTTCCACCGAATGCCTAGAAACAGTATATAACAATGCTTCATGGGGTTTCAATAAGTATGAAAAGTATTCTTCCATTAAATAATGTAATATTAACAGGTTCACTGTCCAGCCATCAGACACAAAAGTTAAACAATGCTGTGAATTATATGTGATTCACAGGACAGGGAATGGGTAAAGTTGACATCACTACCAAATTCCAAGAAATATAATAAAACGACAAAATATTGCAAAAATTTAGCACACTATTCTATTTACATTTGTACAAACTATAGAAAATATAGGTATACTTTATGAATATATTTTTACTTCATTTATACCTACTATAATAAAGTAAATTGTAAATTTTAATAATAACACAATAAACAATGTTGACTTACCAAATATTGGTTGTTGTCTACAAGTGTCACACATAGTTCCTTCATGTTTGACACCAGTTGGGGCACTATCAAGTATGCGCAAGTCATAAGCCCCAGAACATCTATAGTTTGCAGCAGTCCCATTGTCCCAAACAACAACAACTTCTTCTGGAGATTCAAAGTTCCTTACAGTGCCAACATGACCCTCACCACCATCCTGCAAAAATTTTCCTCTACATTAAGTAAAAATATTTCTTTACAATTTTACTACATGCTAGAATATTAAGTATTAGTCTAATTGCTTCAGTGAGTATTAGCTGGGAAATTTTTCGGAAAAAACGATCAGGATGTTTATATGTTATCATAAAATATTATTCTGTTTACATTTGTTATCAATTCATATTAGAATAATATCATCAAACACACAATAACTAAAAAAAAACAATTATAATCATAACATCTTTTATTTACAATTATAGCTATGTAAATAATATGATAGAAATAGAAAGCCTGAAGATTCACATGATAGTAAATCAAATGAATGGTAAGACTTATATTATTAATTAATGTTTTTTGTTCAACTTTGAGGAAACTTTCTAACTAAGGCACCTAAAGCTTCGAATTTTTTGAAACATGTAACAGAAAATAGTGTTTATCAAAAATAAACAGTGGTCTACCTGTTTGCCCCACTTCCAATCTGGACCTCGAATTACACGTGCCCCAACACCTTCCATCATAAATCTAGTGGCCCTAGAAGATGCTGACGAACCAGGAATATTAGGTTCCATTGATACAATATTATGTAGTTGTATAAGATGGTAAAAAGTTATTTATTCACTCCTCCACCTAGCTCCAAAGGTAAATGTCAAATCAAAACTTTTGATTTGACAGAACCGTTTCGTTCAGTAACATTTCACCACAAATAGTCTTTTACATAGACAGACATTTTTTGACGAACGCCGTAGCCGCGAGGCGTTTCCACCTCTGGCTAACGGAATAGTATATCATAAATATAATCAAAAATGATATCCTGCTAAAGATCAATTTTAGATTTTACCAACATCACTCGAATATTTTTTATCTAAGGAATAAGTAGCAATATTTTTACAGAATTTATATACAAAATCTATTAAAACTGCAAGATTCTTTAGATAGCCGCGCCGTGCCGTAAATGGGTGGATGGGTTTTTTCATACAGTTGAGGTGACGAGAGAACAGTACGACGCCCGTACAGCGCACGCACAATGCAATACGACACAACCACAGATTACTAATATGTAGCAAGGACACAACTATCTAAATTGAAATTGCCCTTGTAGCATCTCTATGCTAGTGTTGCAAACTTTATTTTGAAGGGAATTGTACCTTATACTAAAAAAAAACCAGCCAAGTGCGAGTCGAACTCGCGCACGAAGGGTTCCGTACAGTTATCTATAAAAACGGCAAAAAAAACACGTTTGTTGTATGGGAGCCCCCCTTAAATATTTATTTTATAATTCAATTATTTATTTTTAAAGTGTAGTATAGTAGTATAAATAACTAAATATTCTGTGAATATTTCAAGCGTCTACCTGTTGCCGTTTTTAATATCGAGCAAAAAATCACGTTTGTTGTATTGGAGCCCCCTTAAATATTTATTTTATTCTATTTTTTAGTATTTGTTGTTATAGCGGCAACAGAAATACATCATCTGTGAAAATTTCAACTGTCTAACTATCACGGTTCATGAGATACAGCCTGGTGACAGACGAACGGACGGACGAATAGCGGAGTCTTAGTAATAGGGTCCCGTTTTACCCTTTGTGTACGGAACCCTAAAAAGATCGTATTTTTCCCGAGATTCTGCAGAAAAAATCGTACACAACAAAAGTCTACACAAAATTAGAACATAATTTAAGGAATGAAATGTAACATAACGACAGCATGAATGGTAAAATAAGAACGGTAACTTTTCCGGAGATTTCCCGATTTATGTTGTCGTCAGGATAGTGCGTTGCGTTTTTCAAAAGTGCGAAAGGGACAGTAACTCTAGCTTTGATGCAAATAAGTTAGTAGCGCGTTCAAGTTTGTTGTATTAATGTTTTATCACAACAAAATCAACATGAGTTAACGATAAATATAGCATAATATACATCCGCTCGCCCTATGCGAGCTTCCCGCGGTCGTATACCGCCGCGTTCCCTAGACGGTGCGTCGCCGCGTCGCCTCTGTCAGTCATATAGTGAATTTCTCTTTCGCGATAGTATGCAGTGCGTATGCGCCGTTCGTTTTACCACCGCAAGCCCTCATGTTACGCGAATTTCTATAGATCTAGACTTTATACCCGTAATTATTGTTCATACCTACAATAACCTACAATCACACAATCAGTATGTTTACAAGAGATGGTAAGATTGACGAAGATGTGGAAAGGAGAGTGCTATGCATGCGGTTATGGCTAGCCAGTCGATGTCCAAAAAGGCACGGCTGGCTGTCCATAATGGTGTGCTGGTACCTACGCTTATGTATGGAAGTGAATGTTGGTCGTGGCAGAAGAGGCATGAAAGTAGAATAAATGCCGTGGAAATGCGTTGCTTGCGAAGTATGTGCGGTGTAACTTTGAATGATAGATTGAGAAATGATGAGATTAGACAAAGTTGCGGTTTAAAAGATGATGTAGTGACAAAAATTGAAAGGAGTATGCATAGGTGGTTTGGTGATGTTGAGAGAATGAGTGAACGGCGATTAACAAAAGGAATTTATAAGGCGGATGTCAATGGAAACGCCGGTAGAGGACGTCCTAGAAGGACATACATCGATGTTATTGGTGATGTTCTTTACAAAGGTCAGGTGCATAGTACTCTCAACCGGCGTGCGTGTATGACAAGATGTGTGAATGTGGATGAAGCGAAAGGGGTATGTAAGGGTCGTAGCATGTGGCGTTCTATAGTTTCTGCCTACCCCCATGGGAAAAAGGCGTGAGTTTATGTATGTATGTGTACCTACAATCAATTGTTAAACTCATAATTATTTAGTTGTTTTACTTTTATAATCCCTGAAGACTACTCCTCATAAAATTATTAATTAAAGTTGCGAAGATTCTAACATTTTAAAAGATCGAATACATTGCATACGATTTCCAATACATGGTCCTACATCGATCAGCGTCAAAAAAGTCGTTTATGTACGATTTAAATTGTATTGTTGGCAATACTGTTTTACAAATGTCACCTTGTGTCACTGTTATGACGTGAGAGTTGTGACGTCAAGTGTCAAATCAAATTCCAATTAAATAATTCGTGGAACAGCTGAATTATTAAAATTAAAATGTACCTCGTCTATTATATCAAAGAGAGAGAATTATAAAACTACGTCTATATTGTTGTGAAATTTGTGAAATGCAGAATGTCAAATGTGTAACCTATAATCAAAGACTACACTACAATATTCTAGCCATAAAATTTAATCTCAGTTCATCTGCGTGAACTCCATTATTTTCAATTTTCATCTTCATTTTTTCATTCTTCATAATTTCATTTCATAAATATTTGTATTACATAGTGCCTACTTCATTGAAGTTTGAAAGCGTATAGCGGTTTATTAGCTGCTGCAGGATTCGAGTGTGTTCAGTTTTGTCTCAATAACAAGCTTACATAAACATTTTCGCTACAATGTCTAGCAATCGCAATAAATATGAAAAAGCTCGAAGACGTCTTGCTGCTGTAACATTTTTATCAAATATATCACTAGATGGCAAGATTAGAGACTCAGAACTGTTTGTGGAGAAAACACCGAAAATTGATAAAACGGTTTCGGCCACTAAAGCTGTTGATATTCTTAAGGATAAAGATGTTACTCTGCGAAACAGTGTTCGGAATAAAAATAAGGCACCTCATTCAAGTCCAGTGCATCGTATTGGAGCTGACAACCATTCTCTAAGTTCAGACTCTGAACACACCAACATAATTACTCCAGTAAAGGGTATAAATACATCTTTCATCAGAGAAAGGTAAAAATATTAATTAGGTATATTTAAAAATAGTCGTCATTTGAAAGTAAATAGGTATATCCATAATCCTACTTTACATATTATAATGTGAAAAAAACATAAATCAGTTAATGCATCAGATAAATTTAGCAATAAAGCTAAAATCAAGTTACCACCAAAGAATGGGCTAGCCAGTCTCTTCCCATGGGTGTAGTAATTGGTGACAAATGAAATTGGAAATGTCTAGAGAATGGGCAGCAGCATTCTCCTGTTGTATCCTATCTATGTTGTGTGTGTGTTGTCCTGTTGTTGTTCTGCTGTTGCTGATAAAAACAATTTTGTGAAAAGTAAAAATTATTTGTAATTTTGTTTGTAAGAACTAGTCTATTTAATAGCTAAATGTGGACATTATAGTCATTATTCTCCAAACTGTTCAATATAGTGGTCATTATAGGCTCATGCCCTGCAGTGGATGTTTGGCTGATAAGTGTGAAATACGTATATATATTTCCTTTTCAGGTGTTCTTCTGGCACAGACTCTTTTAAAGAAAAGCATGGTTCATCTAGATCTAGAAAAAATCACCTTGTTACCCTTACTGGTGCTAATGCAGACGACAAGAGCAGTTCAGAAAGTCTTAATTTTGGTAAATCATAAATTGTTCATGTACCAAATATTTTGATAAATCATAAATTGTTCATGTACCAAATATTTTCAGTAACTAATACAAGGCATACTAGGCATGATGTTATGTTAGACAAGATTAGTTTTACAACTAATTATTATCACTAAGTATGATTATTTTTGCAGGCAAATTTAGAACAAGTAACACATGTATACCAGAACATCATGCATTAACAAAAGAAGTGCGCATGGTACGTCCAAGTAAAGGAGTGTCTTTCAAGGATGAAAGACTTGCAATAGTACCAGGACAGGGAGCTCCTTGTGTTATATTTAGCACTATTCCTTACTCTAAGACTATTCGCAACACACGGTAAATTCATTAAAACATGTTATGACCTTATTATTTATAACTTGCAATTACATTAGTGCCGCTAGTATTTAAATGATATGCATAACTTATAACATTTCCTTTTGTAGTATTGATCTAAGAAAAGATGGTGTTAGAAGGAGAAACACATCAGGCCCGCGACCACTTTCAGCCATTACAGACAACGGTATGGATCCCTTTGATCTTCTTGGGCTAGAAAAAGAAGAAAATGGCCAAGAAATATCATATTCAAAATTGTTGGTGCCCTCCAAAGTTTGTACAAGGGAACAGTACAAGAAAATGTATGAAGGTGATTTTACAGAAAAGGGTAACTGGAAAATAGTTAATCGACATCCACATGTTATTGCAAGGTAATTAATACATTTTATATCCCAATTTTGTCAAATTTTGGTATGTGCAAATCTTTTGATTCTAGAATCTAGGAGTTAGGAATAAGTGATAAAAACTGGTAGCCTATTAATGCTGAATAGAACTATCAATTAATATCCTGCCACTTTTTTGTTGAAGCCTAACATTCCTTTAACCTTTTGAACGCCAGAGCATAAATGCATCGTCGTACCCCCATGCCAAGGTAACTGTAATCCCATCGTTTTTGTCACATATTTGTGACGTTGGCATACAGGGTAAACTTTCGTTTGTCACATATGTGTGACAATGGCGTCCAAAAGGTTAATTTCTATATTATGTATAATGGTGTTGATTCTGTTGCTCACTTTGACAGTACTAAACTAGACTAAACGCAACTGTCACTTTCTTTTTCTATTGAAATAGAAAAAGACAAACACCCTTAATTTAGTTTAGTCCTGTCAAACTGCGCAACAGAATCAACACCGATATCAAAAATGTTTGTCTTTGTTGAAAGGTCCATGTTGTGCATGTAATTGAATGTTTTAGTTTTTTTAAATAATACTATTATCATCTCAAAAATATGTGTGTCCTATCTGCTCTATCTCTAATACTGTATTAACTCTGTGAGTATGTAGAGAGTCTATGTATTAATATAAAGCAATATTGCGAAATTAAAGGACAAGTTTTAAGGAAGCTAATCCAACTGATTCTAATTACATATACTAGATTATCAAATAACAGCATTCAGTCTGTTCACTTTACAGTTCTATAATTACTATAACCTAATAAATCAATGTCAGGTCACAATTGATTCAAAATATTCACAAATATGAATGCTGAGCACTCATCAGTTACATACCTGTTAATACATACATTACCCACATGTTCACATAACTACACACATTATCATTATTCTACATAATATTGACTGGTACTCACATTATCAAATGCATTTTGAAACTCATGCAGTCTTCACAACCATTTCATCACTAACAAATTTGACTTTCAGGACTAAGTTATTGACGAGGCACAAGGATAAAAAATGGTAAACACTGAACAGTTGAATTAAAATCTGCTATGCAACATTTAGATTTTGCTAATGCTACTATGTCCCTGCTAAAAATTATGGAGTCATTCTGTATATTATGATACAATAGGATAATTTGTATTATTTTATATTGCTTAGTTTAATCAAGTAATTCTTATCAGGTTACTTTAGGTGTAGTGCAGTGAATAAACTTTAAAGCTTGATATTTGGGATTAATGGTTCCTAATGAAGAACTGTGTATTTATTACGTGATATACTTACCTAAAGGTGGATACTGACCTAGCATTTACGTGTTATGTAACAGTTCGGACTCGATCATTATATCACGACACTGGGGGGTACCTACGTTAAGCCAAGATTTACAGTGCATACACTTGAAATGATAACTACAATATTGCAGTGGGTACATAGTACAGTCAGCATCAAAAGTTGATGACCACATATAGATTTTCAAAATCGCTGTACACCGTATTATACCTACCTAAATCGCTCAACATGACAAGCGCCAGAAATTAATGATTATCATAAAAGGCCATAAGTAGGTGACCATCACTTTTCAAAAGTCGCTAAACAAAATTATAGTAAAAAAAGCATAACATTCTTCGTCTCTAAAGTCTCTGAACAAATTTTTGACAAAAATAGCATACCATCGTTTATCTCTAAAGTCCCTGAACAAAATGAAATATTTTTTGGGTTTAATATGTGTGTGTATTTTTTTTCGGTATATGTGTTTGGTATATAAATTAAGTAGACACATGCACATGTAAATCACCACTCTTTTATTTATTATAAACAAAATTAAATTAAATGGTTCCATAAATCAATACAGTTCATAATTATTATTTGTTTTTATTAAAAATCAACAAATTTAAACTTTCATAATCAAAGCAAAAACAAGGTTTAATTTTTTATCAATTACAATTACAGTTATGATTAGACTTAAATATTTAAAAAAAAATTTGGAAAGTTAAATTCGAAATTTACATCCATTTAAATTTTAACTATTTAGTAACGAGCACTTTTTTTAGTTTGCAGTTCATCTACTTTTGATAGTATAAGTTTACACGCTACGTATCCGAAACAAAGTAATGTTCAGTAACTTTTGTTATTTATGATGTTAAGTTATTTTTGGACATTGCCGTGATTACACTAGCTAACCAAAATATTTTATATTGTTCAGTGACTTCTGTAAAACTGAATGTTATGATGTTTTCGGATATTATAACGATCAGCAATTTTTGACAAAATGGTGTTCAGTGACCTTTGACGAGTAGTGTTCAGTTAATTTTGAACTTTAATGATGTTCATTCAATACTGGCGCCCTATCTTGTTGAGCGATTTATGGGTAATATAGTGTACAGTGATTTTGAAAATCTGAATGTGGTCATCGACTTTTGATGCTGACTGTACCTACTCAATATAATATCAGCACATTCATGTTCGAGCTGAACTTTACAGTGCGCATCACTTGTAACATAATTGTTCAAAGTCCATATGAATGTTAACACTAAGAATAACTAATAAGCATATAGAAGCGAAACTAGCGTCCCAGACTAGCTCAAGGTCACGATAATAGCGTCCCAGGCGCGTTCAAGGTCACGACAATAGCGTCCCAGACGCGTTCAAGGTCACAATAATAGCCTACAGCCTCAGGTTGGCTCAACCAACAACTTGATCAAGCCGGCCGCCTCGCACTCGCGCGCTATTATCAACACGTTTGCATAAGTAGGTATCATAAATCCAGCAGCATCAGTCTGCAGCTCTGGCGTATCCGTGGGCGGCCTGGGGGCCTCGCAAAGCTGAGAGAGAGAGAGTAGGTGTTTATTAAGCGGCGTTTGGGGCACGCACAAAGGAGTTTCTTTTCTATACAGTATTATTTATTCCTATGGTTCACACATCAATGTTATGCTCGAAATAATGATTCCGGGTCAGTATACACCTTAATATGTAACTCCAGGCCAAAATAATATACAATATAGGTATATGTTATATATGTAAAATCACCTCATCTACTAATCTCACCAACCCATGTTATATCCTAGCTTTTATGTTATCTAGTATTCACTGCTAGAACATTATTTTATATTAAGTGTGCATGATTATCACTAATAATAACAAAGGATGTATGTACTGGAGAGGTTCAAAATAATAATATTGAAAGGTTTAAATGTATATAGAGCATGTTACATTACAAGACTTTTCCTTACTGACTATCTTTAATAGTTGCATGCTGATTTTATTGATTTCGCCATCAAAATAATAACAGCCTGCACAAATATTTAAAAATATTTTCTACAGAATAATCACAGTTTTGATAAAATTTGTAGGTGTTTTTCTTATGAATCATCTCAGAGGACAGCAATACCGTCTTCACCACCACACTCCTCAGTTGACATAAAATCATTTGACTGGGATGAAGGAACATTACTTTCTCAAAAATATGTATGTATCCACTGTAATTTTTGTAAAATAGGATTAAAATAAAAACAAAAAATAATATTTTTGATTCATTTTCAGGTTCAATACTGTCCCAATGTATTAGATGATCCAGAGCTGATAGCCGGTAAACACAGGACTCTACTAACATTCACGTCTTACATGACGTCTATTATTGACTATGTCCGACCGCAAGATCTCAAAAAGGAATTAAATGATAAGTTTAGAGAAAAGTTTCCACACATTAAATTAACCCTCAGTAAGCTAAGAAGGTAATATATGTTTACAATAAAAAATATTTGTCCAATATTTGGATTCTAACTGTAACTTATTATTGCAGCATCAAAAAAGAAATGCGCAAGATTGCTAAACATGACAATGGGGCAGTCGATTTACTGTCAGTAGCACAGGCATATGTTTACTTTGAGAAGTTGATTCTTGCAAATCTCATCAACAAAGATAACAGGAAATTATGTGCTGGAGCTTGTTTACTGCTGTCTGCCAAACTCAATGACGTGAAAGGAGAAGCATTGAAGGCATTAATAGAAGTAAGACCAACCAATATGCTATTTTTTTCTAGTAGCAGTAAATTCCTGCCATTTTGAATTTAGAATTATCATGCTTTTTGATTAGAAACCTTAATTCCAGTACCGTAGGTAGTTATTTACACCTTAGCTTAATTCCTATCCCCACTAAAATTATTTTGTAACCTTTTCCATAGTTTTTGTCATTTCGTAATCAATTTAGTTTGCTTCTTCTTATAGTTGATACCTATAACTGTAAGATGTAATAATATGTAATTTATATTTTCATATTTGCTTACGTATAGATATGTTTACTTTTACAGCGCATTGAAACCACGTTTAGAGTAAATAGAAAAGATTTGATGCGATTCGAATTCGCTGTACTAGTGGCGCTAGAATTCGGCTTGCACGTGCCACCTTACGAGGTGTTCCCTCACTACCAGCGCCTGCTGCACGACTCGTGACCTTGGCGAAGACTGGCTTTCGAGCCATGTATTCGTGTATGTCACCGCAGACGTGCTACCATAGTTGACAATCTAAGAGCAAGTGCCTGGATATAAAGTGTTGAAAGAAAAACTGATAAGAACATTCAAAAAGTTGTCGGTGTTTTGAAAGTAATTTATTATAATATAATGTTGCCTTAAGAATTCAAGTTGTTTTGTAAATAAAAATCATTACTGTAAAGTAAAATTAGATTATAAAGTAGGTCTAATTTTTAATATGGTGTTAAGACTTTGGGTCAAATCAAATACTGACAGCACATCGCCGAAAGATTTTTCTTCTCTTATAAAATAATTTAATAAATAACTTAAAACGGCCCTACCACGCTATGACCCTCGTTACGTAGTTTTGCAGTTAGCTTAACGAAAACACAATCGAATTAAAAGCTGTCGTTCCAGATAAATGAAATTTGTTTTATTAGACATGTATTCCAATAACAGTTTTATGAAAAACCACAATCAATATTATATTAATATTATAAATGTGAGAGTTTGTAAAGATGGATGTTTGATACTTAATCACGCATAAACTACTGAAAGGATTTGGATGACATTTGGCAGACAGATATACTAGACTGACTGGCTGACTGCCTTGTTAGTCTAGTGGTCGCAAGCGCGACTGCTGAGCATAATATGGTCCTGGGTTCGATCCACGAGTCAGGCTAAATGTTATTGTGTTTTTCACTAGGAATTTCTCAGTAGTAGCCCGGAGTCTGGTGTTGCGCCCGGAGTCTGGATTTGCGCCCGGTTGATGGTTATTGCCAAGGCTCGTCGCCTATTACATGGGACTTAAACATAACTGGCGAAACGAGGGTGTACTAAAAACACCTCTGCCAAACCCTTCGGGGAATATAAGGCGTGATGTTATATTATGATACCCGTTATCCAGGTACATACATAAAGTTGTTCCCCTAGAGCCTAGGGGAACAACTAGGGTCTAGACTGTACTTTTGTAAAAATGATTTTATTAGATTAGGTGTACCATTACTCAATGTGAAAAAAAATTGGCATGTCATATTATGTAAAGGGCCTACTTGGGCTATAAATTTATTATTAGAGTTTACAGCTTGAAATTAGGTCTTCGGTATATTTAAATTAAATTGCCTTAGTTTTATAGCTAATACCTATTTAGACTTTATCAAATTGTTATGTATAAAATGTATTCAGGTAAACAACTTTGGTAATCTAGATTTATAAAATGAAGATAACAAATAGACTGCCAAAGGTATTAGGACATTGAATAGTAGTAGTAAGTAGTTATATTTAAACTCTTTGGTGTCGCACTAGTCATAAAATAGTAATGCTCAAGCGTACATACATCTATGTAATAAAAATTTAATGGAGAAGAGAAAACGTTGAATTGGATTTAGTAAGCAAAATATGGCCACTTCGATATTTCCGTGGCCAAAATGTATAGGGAACGATGACCATTTTGACATAAATGTATTATAATTTGCTCGCAAAAGATCGGCCGGCCCGCAGGCAGTTCCGTCTTTACCATAAGGGCACGTGGGGCACGAGCCCAGGGCCCCCGGTCTGAAGGGGGCCTCGAAATGCCGAAACCCAGTGCAACCATGTATTTTTTAATAAATCAATTTTTAAAAACACATCGGTTTCTTAGTTCAACGCATCATTAACAAAGCACCCAGATAACTAGGGTTGCACAGCAAAACGTTACTCAGCAGAAGTTTTCTTTAATTTGAGACAAATTGCTGCTAACTTCAGACTTTGTACACTTTGGCATTGACGTTTTGACAATAAAGAACGAGCTGACCGTTTGACAGCCAAAAACTATTGCCGTTTTCGTAATTTGCAAACTCTTACTAAAGGTACAGAGATAGCACGAGACTCGCTTTGGGAAACTATCTCCGTGTAAATGAGCCTTGACTAATGGTAACTGCCACTGCCGAGTATCATGCGTATGCGGCTTTTCTTAGGTACATCTAGATCTAGCTTTAGCGTTTACATCTTGCCAGCACAGGTATCTAGATAATATGTGAATTTAATGTAATTAAAGCCAAATATGTTGCAGCTGTGATATGAACACAATGTATTTATCTATGTAGGTAAATAAACTAAGTAGATAATAATAATTAGGTATGTTGTCTTAATCGAATCGAATCGAAGTAATTTATTTTCAGTATTTTCGTTTTATGTAGACGATCAATGATCTTTTATAGTAAAATATATAATTATTTAGGTACGCAAATATTTTTGCATTTTTCGGGATTGCCCGGCTAGTTTCGGACCCAAACAGAGCCTTTAATCATGAGCTAAACATGCGGCGAGGTCGCGAGTCGAACGTTCGACTAGCGACGATGATAAATAGGTAATCATTATGAATGTGTCTCAAGAAAATTATAATAAGTACTAAAATATCATTGTTGGCGAATAGAAAGTGTTGACTGTGCAAACGCATTAAAGTGTGAGATTGTAACTTGTTATTATACTACAAATAATGCCTACATCTTATGTACCTACTTACAATTATTTAAGTGTTATTTTAATAGTTAAGGTGTGAAATCTAATGTTTGTTTTAATAAAACCCTTTCAACTAAAAATGTAAGACTTCTTTTTGTGATTTATGCTTCTTTATTGTGTGTATCTATTTATATGTTCCTTTTGTGCCAGTCGCGATTAACTTGGATAATACCGAGAGCCAGGCCCGGACTGGCCATACGGGCAAATGCCCGATGGGCCGGTGTGGCCTGATGGGCCGGTCACACAGTCGGAGAAATCGAACGAGTGAGGGGAACGTCAAAAAAAAGGTCTTCCAACTATCCCCTATCGCTTGAAAAAGAAGCCGCAAATTGTTTGTGTTTGTAAATGCACCCAAGATACAGGAGAAAGAGTGAGGGGAGCGTCTAAAAAAAATAAAAAAATTACGTCGTCCGTCTAATCGCTTGGGCCGACCGTCTCTCAAATGCCCGGGCCGATTTCAGGACCCAATCCTGCCTTGCCGAGAGCCGCGAAAAGACTCCACTCATCTTGTCAACCTTCACAGTGTAGGGACACAATTTTAACAATATGCAATTGTAATGCAATGTAAACCACTTAAAGCGAGTTCTCCCACTCGATCAGTTTACTCGATGTATTCCTGTTACCTCAACGGGAATTAGATAAAATAATTTAAAAATTGTTCCCGTTAGCATAAATGTTAATATCAGGGATGAACTGGAATAAAATTGTCGAGTTTGTGTAGGTAGGCTTTGTCTTAGCTGGGCAGCGCGTTGCATTGCGTTGCGTCTGGCAGTACGGCGTGTGTTAAAGTAGCGCGTTACGACAGTCGACGTTTCCTAGCAGCTGCGTTGTAATACAGTCTTTATAGTATTTGATAACGCTAAATTAAATTTTTTACCGCATTCAAACCGCTAAAAACAAACTACACGCGCCGCCTAACTGCACTGTTCACGTAGGCCTCTGATATAAAAAAAAAAGCATATCGTTTGTTATTTTCGCAACGCAATACAACGTAAAGTCTAAACTCAAGGTTTGCCAAAGGGCTATGGAGCGCAGTATACTTGGTGTTAATTTAACAGATCGTGTTCGAAACACAATACTGCGCTCCAAAACTCAAATTTTAGATGGGGCTCAAAAGGCCGCCCCGCTGAAGTGGGACTGGGCAGAATGAGCTGTGGGCCCGTATAGCACAAGACTGGAGTCCCGAGACAGCGAGACGGGGTCGCGGCAGACCGCGGAGAAGATGGCGGGACGAGTTGGATGCCTTTCATAATAATTGGCATGAAACTGCACAGAATCGTGACAGATGGAAAGAATGGAGGGAGGCCTTTGCCCAGCAGTGGGACAGTACAGGCTATATATTTTATACTATATTATAATAATTATAAATTTTATATTATAATAATACAACGCACTGCGCTGACGAAGGGTTATAACGCCTTCCAAAACGGTAGTAAACTAAGTTTACAATCACCCTCCAATAATAATTGTACTTGTACCTACACAAAAATGGGGGGCACCATTAGTCTTACATTATAAAATTTAAAAATAACTACTGGTAGAACTTTTGGATACCTAGTCTAATTAATTTTAAATTAATTTAAATGTATTCAGACATTTATCGCTTGATAAAACACTAATGGGCACATCAGCACCGACAAAGTTAAAAAAATGTTCTGTTACTAGACTTTTATGTATGATACTATATACCTAACATCTCGATGATACATGTTCTTCTTTTTATTAACCCCCGACGCAAAAAGAGGGGTGTTATAAGTTTGACCGCTATGTGTGTCTGTCTGTCTGTCTGTGTGTGTGTCTGTCTGTGGCACCGTAGCTCTTAAACGGGTGAACCGATTTGAGTGCGGTTTTTTTTATTTGAAAGCTGGTTTTCTAGCGAGTGATCTTAGACATGTTTTATTAAAATCGGTTCAGCCATTTCAAGGTTATCAGCTGTTTTGTTAGCTGCGGTAGGGTTCTTAGACGCATAATGTGTATTACTTTACTTTCGAACATACGTGTGAAATAAAATTTGAAACATTCATGTATGCTATATAACTATGCAAGATTATGAAATTCTTGGTCTGATGCTGCAGCCAGGATAACCAGTGCACTAGTACCTACACTCTTGAAAAAATAATACCAGATATGTCGTGTTTGGATTCGTTTTGATCAGTATTTGATTCTACATGCAATTCAATGGTGGCGACATGATGAGCTGATGCTGCAGCCAGGATGTCCAGCACACTAGTACACTCTTGAAAAAATAATAGCAGATATGTCGTGTTTGGATTCGTTTTGATCAGTATTTGATTCTACATCCAATGCAATGGTGGCAATTAACTTAATACTAAGTTTAAAATAAAAATTAAATTAAACATTTAAAAAACCCCCGACGCAAAAAAAAAACGAACTTTTAAAAAGTCAAAAATAATAGTATCGTTGAGCCATCAAATTCGATTGAGTAACACCTATAGATATATTTTAATTACTGAAATTGATGGATGGCACGTTATGGTTTGCTCGTTGAAATGGCGATATAATATCACGTCGGGGTACCGCTAAGTAAATTAGCTAGCTAGTAAATTAATAGATGGTCAATTAAATGAAGGGTCTGACTTACTTTAGCGGTACCCCGACGCGATATTATATCGCCATTTCAACGAGCAAACCTTATCGTGCCATCCATCAATTTCTGTAATTTAAATATATAGGTGTTACTTCTGCCAAGAAACAACAATATAACATTCTTTAATACGTTAATACTATCAGAAAATATGTCGGCATCTGGGCAGCTCTCACCAAATTCATTCAGCATCGCGATTGCCTTGGCGGTTGGGCTCCTGTTGGAATGAGGTGAGCGCCAGGTGACAGGGTGAGCCAGTAGTCGGTGCCGCCTTCGTCCAGTTGCACGCATGTACTGGTCCGGCACAAACAGGCAAACACGTTCTCGCACCGATGGACTGTCTATCTTATGGCGCATCAGCAAAATGTATTGCATGACATGCATAAGCTTACGGCTTTTGTTTTTTTTTTTAACGTGGATAAATCCTCATGGACTATCCCCCGTCTGGGGCAGACGGGAGGGTGTGCCGGACTTTTACCGGCTATAACCATCACGGTGTCCCTCCTTCTGACCTAAGGCCGGGGTCGCGGGATTCGCTATTGCATGCACCGCAACCCCGGCAGGTCTTGGTCCACCAATTGCTGGTGGACCTCTCCACTGTAGGGCCCCACCCCACGACCTCCTGAGAGGCGCGGGGGGCACCCTACATCACCGGCGCACCAGAACACATGGTACGCCGGGACCACCCCGGGGACCAAACAAGTACATGGGTGCCAGACTACCCCGTGTCTGGGCACCCCTGGTCCCCCTGCGACGGGTCAGATAGAAAGGGCGGCCAGGTACACACCGCCACTCCTCTTCCCCTGCGGCCCCACCGCGTCCGCCATCTGACGGTGGCGGCCCCGTCAAGGCCGCGGAAGGTAGGGAGAACGGCGCACCGTAATACCGGCACTCCTCTCCCGCCGCGGCCTTCCGCACTCAGCCGCGATGCGTTCCAAACGACATCGCGGCCCACCTCAGTTGCGATGCCGCCGAAGCGACACCGCAACCTACTTCGCCGCTACATCGAGGGCTACCAGACCCAAGCCCCAACGAGCGGCCCCTCCTTGGGTTCCTCTTCGCTTCACCGTGGGGTTCCATGCCACGGCTACTAAGCCCCCCCGCAACGACAATGCGGGAACCCAACCGGGGGGGGTGCATAAGCTTACGCCTCAGTTGTAGCGTATCATAACCGACCATCCCCGTCCCAAACAAGGAAGGATACAAAAATGGATAATACCCGTACTTTCTTTTATATATATACCGAGTGAATTTTTTCTGGATCTTCTCTATCATTAGAGCATAATTTTTTTCATATGGATCCCACACAGCTGCATTATATTCTAATTTACTTCGGACGTATGCGTTGTATAAAAGTTTTATCACCCTGACATCCTGAAACTGAGCGGAAGTTCTAATAATAAACCCAAGAGATTTATTTGCGTCCTTAGAAGTTTTGATAATATGTTCGCGGAAAGTTAATTTACTATAAAGAGTTAGTCCTAGATCACGTATTGTAGTGACACGTTCAAGTGCCACACCCGCTAACTCGTATGTCGTTGTTATTGGTGAACGAGCCCGCGAGAAAGTAATCGTTCTAAATTTGCTTGGATTAAAATAAAGTTTAATTTTTCTGCTCCAATCAACCACCGCATCAATGTCGCTCTGCAAAGCCTCACAATCTTCAGCCCCAGTGACAGAAAAAAAAAATTTTAGGTCGTCGGCAAACATTAAACATTCCGCCTTTTTGATAACACTTGGCAAATAATTTATCATTATCAGGAATTGTGTTGGTCCCAAGGTACTTCCCTGACTCACGCCGGATCTTGTATAATATTCTTGAGACTGATATTTGGCAATTCTGACATACTGTTTCCGGTCCCTAAGATAATCTGCCATGAATCTTACAAGTTGTGGACAGAACCCAAGAGACGAAAACTTCACTAGAAGTACATCGTTGTCAACAAGATCGAAAGCCTTCTTAAAATCAAAAAAGGTAATTAATATCTACTAATGCACCGGCTATCAATAATTATGTTGTCATTAAAAATCAACATCACTGAAGTGCGCCGTGTCTTTGTCCACCGTTTTAAGTAGTTATATTATCTAACCGCAAGAAACTTTGCCAGACACCGTATTGATTGTAGGTAAGTATCTACCTACTAACACTAATATCAATAAATAATTGCAGTAAAATATCCTACCATAAAACAATTAACAGCGATGTATAGTGCATTAATAATAAATAATTAAATACTCAGTAACGGGTTTGCTCAATGATTATTTGGATCACTGAAATTGCTCGTATGTCCTAACATGAAACCTCGTCCGCTCCACATCGCTGAAGTTGAAATAACCAATATAAGTACATGTTTTATTCATTCACGTTTAGAACTAAAATTGTATTCGTACGTAAATCACGTAGATCACTTGTGTTTGAGTTAAAATGAGTGTTAAGGTAAATGTTGTGATTTAATATTTAGAAATGACCTTACTATTAGTAACCCCTATGTACCTATATCCGCATAAATATCTACCCAGTAAAATTATTTGAAAAGTGATTATACCTACCTAATAAGTGTAAGAGTTACCTATTACTGGTTTGAATTTGATGTGAATTATGATGATCGCTTAGTTTTAATTACCCTGTATTTACATTCGTGAGAAAGACCCGGACTTCATTCCAGTTTGTGCATATCTACCTATGGGTAGGCAGTGCCGTAACTAGCCCTTTGTGCGCCCGGTGCGATTTACTATTACTGTGCCCTGTAACATGCTGTAACGCAGGAATGACCAACATTCATGCGCCCCCTTAGGGTCTACGGCCTGTGCCGCAAGCAACGCTGGCACCGCCCTAATTACGGCACTGTGGGTAGGTACCTTTGTAGTATGTGTATAATGAATGACTGAATATTTATTATGGCTATCTTAGTGTATTTTTTCTTTTTTGGTTTTTGTTTCTTATGATTATACAAATATTTTACATTTGTGCTAATATAATAGGTACCTACTTACACAAATAGGCAATGGTTACATCTAAAATCACGTAAGTAAGTATCGTGTCAAGTGTAGTTCTCGCCAATAAATAGGGCATTAATGGCGACAAAGGGCTAAGAGGGAGGGCAGCAGCTTTATCTTGTCTGTTAATAGCTAGCGATCACCATTCTTCTGCCAAGCATGGTGATTATGGCAATATATTGGGCCGTTCATCGCAGCGGTCATTGGGAGTGGACTTATAAGGGTTGGAATTATTAAAGTAGGCTTACCTTATGGAAATTTGAGAAGATCGGGCATAAAGCCGAACTTTTTGGTTATTAAAAGATATTATTCTCAAACTCCTGCAAAATCCGAGCAAAGTTCGATGAATAAAAAGTATCTACTTAGTGGTAAAAACATGGGCGGTAATAGGCGTAGGTACAAGCTGTATCTATAAACCCGGCTCTATGGTTTCCTTACATAAGGGTTAATCAGACAGAATGTTTGATGGTACAAAATGTTATTAAACTTGCTTCTTTTATTCAAGATACCAGTTTCCTGTGCAATATTGTGCATCCTCAGTTTGTGCTGCGGACATGAGAACTCAACGCAAGAGCTGGATCGGACATCGAACGAGACACTTGATTTAGATTCCAATGATCGGATGACAGATGACAATGACCTTGATCAAGGTGCTACCATGTGGCGATTATGGAGGCCTTTCAGGAACTGGGGTAAGTAGGTAACATTTAGGTGTCATTAGTAACTTGTAGTACCTACCTACCTACTTACCTATAAATGCAAGCATCTACGTACAACTAGTCATCTAAGTACAAAATAATACTTGTTACTGTATTGCTTGTTTCTTTTAGGTCATTCTATGTTTCATAAAAAGTTTACACGCTCCCCTACTATGAAGGAGAGCGAACATGGTGGACTGCATTATCATCGACATCGTGATAGCCCCAGACGCAAGTTAAAAAATAAAATAAAATTACTTTTTAAATTAAAGCAATTCGAAATGTAAGTATTTATTTGTTTTATTTAAATCTCTTTGAAGTATAGATAATATAAGTTCTTGTTAATTATAGACAGGGCCCGAAAGACAACGTAACCTAAGACTTTATGTTATTGCGATCATTGATCTATCCTTTCTATACATATTCATAAAGCTAATCGGGGGTCGTGTTGGTTACTTTGTGAATGACAAGATGAAATCAATAAGGCCAATCAGAGAACTATAGGGTTACCTACTTCAAATTTACTGGCGGAACTTCACAGGTTTACTAGGTATCACTAATAAAACACATTCAAATAAACAATAGGTACCTCAACTTTAATTAATTAGATAACAAAATCCCTATAGTTACCTACTATTAAATACCTAATACGTGCGTGCGCTACCTTTGTGTTCGTTCCAAAGAGTAGGTACAATATTATAGTTTCGTTCCTACACTTCCTTTATTTATTTTATTTTACTTAATTGAAATCTCCTACGCAAAATACCTAAACCAAAGACATTCAAATCACATTCACAGACATTGTCAATGTTCTGACATAACATAATCAATGATCGAATTATTTGCCAAATCTTTGGTAATTGGGCATATACTATCTGTGTAACCTATGATTGGACATTGATTGTGTATTGTGTCTGTGTTCTGTCTTGTGTATTATTGATTCATTGATTGTATTACGTTTTACTAATCTGGAATCTACATTGTTTATACCACTATTCTCTTTGTTTTCCTACAACAAAGAGTGAAGCGTGAATTTTGTCATGTAATATAACACCATATTATTTTAAAAGGCTGTAGGCATGTTTTACGTCGATTCTCAACGAACAGTCACACGCCGTGACAGTTCTCTCATTCTGCAAAAAAAACATGGTCAACAAGATATAGAGTTTGATACATGGTCTACATTACACGGACAATCCACTGTACCGTTCACTAGCGATTCGGCGGCCTCTGTGGGTAGTCGAATCAAGAGATCCGTACAAAAGGAATTGATTACTATGATGTTCGAATCAATGTTAGGCAGTATCGTAGAATCCTGGGAAGTCATTCAGTCACCAAAGGCAGGTGACAGCTCCCCTATTTTAAACGGCAAGACAGGAAGCGACCATACATTTTCAAGCAAAAAGAAAAAATTTGTTGGTTAGTCTCGGTTGATTACTTAGGCTGTTTGTAATACTTAATAGCTACCTACTTATATCTACTTAGAATAAAATTTCCACTTTTGCATCACATTTTTTAGCAACAAAATCTTCGAGATCAAAACGAAGCCGGACAAAACTTGAATCTCCGGATGATCTGGTAATTATACCTTTTTATTTATTTACATAGATATATAATCGCACACAACCCCTTAGAAATTAAATAAACAGTAATTCATATTTCCTAAAATAGTGGTAACATGGCTTTTGCATCCTGTAGTTTTTTACTTATACAATGGTGTCCCAAAACACTTCTTATATTTTTCTTATGTTTTCTACCCTTTCTAACTTTTATCCAAAGGAGACCAATCCTGATGGGCCCAAAATCGAAAGAACGGAAAAAAATGTTTTCAATCCGTTTGGAACATCATCCTGAGCATTTGGTACTATGACACCAAAGCGGTAGAACCATCAGAAGAGCAGCTGCATAAGTTCGAAAAATCTGATATCCCATATATTTGACCAAAAATAAATGTAAACATATCATATCTGTATGTATGTACACGGACTTATTTAGTGGGTCATTCTTAACCTTTTTGCCATGACTGTAATTCTGTAAATGTGACTGTAATATTTAAAAAACGAAAAGTTCGATTTTCCGCTTAGATTATGAGTTTAAGTTTATTTGTGTTCTATGTTTTGTGCATACCATGTGTTGTGCAATTCTCGCAAATAAAACAATGGCAAACATTTTCATAATACTATTTACAATTATATTTTTAATACTATTTCTAAGGTCGGACTAGAACATCTTCCAATTCTATAGATGGAGGGCGTCTCGCATTTGATTCATACCACACTACGCACATTACGTGAGACCATTCGTCGATGGGAGGTCGAAGTGATCAATGGTCGGTTCAAACCAGATATTCGGCTTTTGAGAAATGTTTATGTCAACTGCGCCTTTAACAACATGTTCAACCATTATAAGGTCGCTGCGGCTTTACTTAACGCATATCATATTTTGATCGAAGACAACGTCCACGCACAAACATTTTTAAAGATCAGAGAAAGGATTGAAATGCCCAACAGGTTAGCCGATCTTGTCTGCAGGTACAATTACAATAGGCCAAGAACTATATTCTGACCCGTCTCCGCTGACCTTCCAGATTACAACGATATACCAAGGCTCACAGAAGAAGAAAAAATGGAATTAAACTGTTTTTTTATATTTCAGTCAAATTTACAGAATTACAGTCATGGCAAAAAGTTGAGAATGACCCACTAAATAAGTCCATGTACATACCTAAATGATATGGTTCTACCGCTTTGGTGTCATAGTACCAAATGCTCAGGATGATGTTCCAAACGGATTGAAAACATTTTTTTCCGTTCTTTCGATTTTGGGCCCAACTTTGTATGAAACATGAATGATCTCCTTTACACCACAGAAATAAGCTTTAATATTATTCTAATTATGTATGTTACGGTTAATGTTAGGTGTGGATGGATAAAGCTAACTTTATCCAGATAAACCTAGTTCTATCCAAGGCCCTTTGATAAAATCCGAAATTATTACAAACTACGGACATTTTCCTTTACTGTCTTGGTGTCATTGAATTTAAATGTAGATTTTCGTGGTTTTTCATCAATTTAAGTCTCAATATTTATCGACAGAATTATGTTTTTTCGCATTTGTGTTGATTCGATTCCCGAGTCAGACAAGAGACTAATATTTTATCTAGGAACCTACCAACTTTCCCTCCATGACAAAGTGTTTTGAGACACTCGGTGTAGGCATTTCGAATGTGAACTTAAATTCGACGTATCCCTTTTAAAGCGTGATATTGTGTGTTCTATATTATGCTATAAATTAGCACCCCATGTACCTTAGCCGTCAGCCCCGGCCCCATGTAACTTCATCAGTAGATTTGGAAAAAACTGTAATATTTCTTTATTAGTTTTTGAAAAATACCCAAAATTGGTAGAGTAGTAAATATCATTTATCTTTAAAGTATCAAATTAAGATGTATATAGGACACACTATCACGCCTTAAAAAGAATAGGTACGTCGAATTCAAGTTCACACTATACCTATACATATAATACCGACTTATCTATTTGAATTTTTTTTCGTTAGCATTTTATGGTCTCGTGTATCATTATTTTTCTATATATTTTTAATTCTTTGTTCTATAATAAATTAGTCTGTAGGTACGTCTGGAATTAGTTTATTACATAAGTAATTATCAAGGTACCTGCTACGAGTCAAAAATAAAGATTTTCTATGTCTCTTTCCTTTTTCCCTTGTTCACTTTAATACAACGCAAGATGATAATTTACAAAGGAACCCTTAAAATCAGGATTCAACTATTCTTTATTCTGACAACTCTTTCACTCTTTGCATCAAATACTTTCCGAGGAAATCGCCCGTGACAAAAGGCTGTACGAGCATCGTAATCAGGGCCGCGCCGCCCCTGTGTGCGAAGTGTGCGGCGCACACAGGCGCCAAGATAGGGGCGCCGCCATCGAAATTATTTTTGTTACACTTACACAACAACATATTCTTTGTAGTGGAGTAAAATAAAAAAATAAAACCGGAGAACATTTATTTCGGTCAAAATAAAAAAAAATTAAAAAAAATAAGTTGAAACACTAAGATTCGTGAAAAAAAGAGGTGCTTCATAGGTTTCGCACACAGGCGCTGTGGGGGCTCGACGCGGCCCTGATCGTAATGATTATAATAACAAATTAATGTTTCGTTTTTACAATGATGGTACGGAACACAAGTTTCTCTTGCACTTAGCCGGTTTTATTATTCACAGGGTGAGACTACTTCTCCAACCTGTTGGTGGTCATCCCCAGATGAAAAGGCTGTAATACGATTCCGAAACGGTAATTTATATGAGGGTAACATTTCTTGCAAGTGTATGCACGGTGAAGGTCGTTTCACTTGGGCAGATGGAACTGTTTACTTAGTAAGTGTAACTACAATAATAGTAAGCTAACCTAAATGCAGCACCTATAACATACCTAGTGTTGATGTTGTCCTTCGCAAGGACTATTAAAACACTATTTTAGATTTCTATCCAGAGTCACATATAATATTAAACAAGATAACTAAACTAAAATAATAATGTCCTTTCATCTTATTTGTCACAGGGGGACAATTCTCGGTTCCTTCGAGACAATCTCGAAATCGAATTTGTATTTCGAGGTTTTTCTCGACTCTAAAATCTCGAAAATAGAAGTAATTTTCTTTAATGTTGTAGCTAATTAGCTCTAATCGAAATAAACTTCGAAATAATCTCGAGTTGAAGGAATAAAAAATTGCCATTATGAACAGATATTCGACGTGCGCTGCGTTCCGTGCTACATATTTAATGGATTTTTAAAACGCATGCGGTGATATACCTCGTACAATATACTCTTATATATAATATTGGTACTCGTACAATATTATTTAAAAAGACTATTAAGTCCATAAAACTGAACAACATTCTAAACTTGTTTCATTATAATGGAAGTATTCCATTTTTCTGCAACGAAATGTATTTGGGCCGGGGCTGATGGTATGTCAACCATTTTCGTCAAGCCAAGTCAAGCCAAACGTTATTGGTACACTACGTACGTAACGTCTACGATTTGTTTACAGTTTACATATTGTATTGAAACCGGCAACGATCACATTAAAAAAACTATCCATCGCCGCAGCATAGGCAACTATTGGTACCTATAGCTCGTTGAAGGGTGAATATTCGAAAATTTTTAACATTATTTTATCAAATCATTCTTCTCCCGGGTTGTTAACGTTATAGTATTGTCAGATTGTTTTTATTCTTGCCTTATTGCTTGACGGCAGCGGTATAGTTTCAGTTTTCATTATCATAATTATAGTAGTAAACATCTGCATTCTTAACTTTGGGATGATGCTAATGACGTTCTCAATTTTTGTTAATATTTTTCGAAGAATGCCCCTGAAGCTGATGGAATATTAAGAAATGGAAAATTTTCGTCTTCTTTCATTAAAAAGGACAGTGAAAGAAGATGGAAAGATATAGGTGAACAGTTAAATTAATCATGGGAGGGTTGGCGCAAAGTATGTAAAATATAGACCTACCTAACTATTGTTAGTTCTTACTCCAAATAAGATCTCACTTTTGTCTCTTATTGTAGTAGCTGTTGGACAGCTGAGATTTGACTTCGAAATGTACCTATATCTCGAATGGTCCCGACCAATCGAAGCAACTCGAGCGGCTCTTCGAGAAATTTCGGGCTCGACATTTCCAGAATAGCATAATATCTGGATTTTCACTCGAGAAAATCTCGGTATCGTGTTAAGTCGAATGCACGAGAATTGCCCCCCAGGATAAAAATAATTATTAAAACCAAAGTACCTAGTCTTGCGATTGCCTATTGAAGCTGACAGTAGATAATAAACGGAGGGCTCGTGGCTAATTACCTACCAACCGTACGGATCATAAGATTTGCAAGGTTAAGCTGCGCTTGCTGCGGTCGGTCTGTGGTTGGGTGACCGTTTCATTACACATCGAGACCCTACGTGTTTCGGAGAGCACGTCAAACAGTCGGTCCCGGATGTCATACGAATACCTACCTATGATAGTCGATACGGATAGTCAGAACCCCGAAAGTCTGACAACTGGTCTAACCCTTGGATATCGGCAGCACCCAGTAACTGGGTTGCGGAGGTCTGATGGCAGTCGCTCTGTGTAAAATACTGTTATTGAGCCACATCTGGTTAGACTGAAAGCTGACCCCAACATAGTTAGAAAAAGGCTAGTCAGAACATTAGATAAGAAACGGCTACGAGATATGTAGAGTGTAAAGTTAGAAATATGTAGAGAGAGACTTACCGGTAGGGTACTAGATAGAGCAAGGGGGGCCTCCTAGTCTTTACCGTTAATCACATGGCCACTAGTAGGTGAGACAAGAATTTAAATCGACTTCTACCATCCTGTAATTGACTTTGATTCTAGGGACAATTTAAGGATAATGAAATAATTGGTAAAGGTATTATCCAGTGGAAAAATGATACCTGGTACGAAGGTGAGTTCGTCGGAAACCTTCGACACGGCAAAGGTCTGTACGTGGACTCTCGTACTCAACGCTCCTACACTGGCGGCTGGCATTGTGGAACTAAACATGGAGAGGGAGTCATATACTATTCCAATAACTTTAAGAATTCATATGACGGACAATGGATCCACGTATGTATTTTTATTTAAGTAAATGAAAAAATATCGGTGGCAGTAATCATGTACGTACGCGCAGTAGAAGTTAGACTTTGACTTTAGATTATTAATTTAAGTATGTTCAGCATCTTATGAACCTACAGGTAATTCACAATAAAAATTGAGTCTCCTTTCAGTAAAATTTGCTATTTTCATTATTTAAGGTACCTACTTTGCATCGAGGTGGCGCGGCATAATTTTTTTCCATGCTGATATCTACCTATATATACAAGGTTAGTCGGAAAGGGGGTGCTAAGCCGCGGGCCTCTTGAAGTATCACTGATGACCAGGGGCGTATTTACCCTAGGGCCAAAAGGGCCATGGCCCGGGGCGACAGACTGCGAGGGGCGGCGCAAGCCGCACCTCGCTCAGCTTTTTTGACTTTATATGCCTTTTTTATTTTTTTATTGGAAAATCCTCATGGATGTCCCTCGCCCGGGGAAGGCGAGGGGGTCTGCCGGACTCTGACCGGCTAATAACCAACGGTATTCCTCCTCCTGACCGTTCGGCCGGGGTTGCGGGATTCGCAAAAGCATGCACCGCAACCCTGGCAGGTCCCGGTCCGCCAACCCTCGGCGGACCTCTCCTCTGTGGGGCCTTACCCCGCATCCTCCTGAGAAGCGCGCACGGAACACAGCGCGCCGCCTTCTCAGACCTATTATTGGTCGGGTGGCGGGTCCCCTAACCTGCCGCCCGCAGGTCACACACTAGGGTGGCTGGAGGTCATCGCGTACGCGCGCCCTCCGGCGCCCGGTGCTTCTGGCGCGGGAAGGGAGAAGAGCACACCGCTCCCTCTCCGCTTCCTCCTTGGTTGCCATCACCTCCTCGCAAAAGGAGGCGATGGCTTCCCACGCACTCTCGCTCCCGACCATGGACAGAACCACAGCCGGAAGCAAGAGGTCACCGCCGACCGCCGCGACTAGTTCGCGGCGCTGCGACCCCCAAGCTGGACACGCCTGCAGCGTGTGCAGCGCCGCGTCCTCAAGGCAGTCGCAGTGGTGACAACCGGGCATCTGTTCCTGACCTATGCGACACAGGTACTTCCCGAAACAGCCATGTCCCGAGAGCATCTTCCAGCTGGAAGCTGAGGGCGCCATGCTCCATGCTGCCGCCTCCAGCCACTCCTCCATAAGACTTTATATGCCTGAAGAAATGAAAAAAAAAGCCTACCTAATTAACAAAAACTACAACTCATTTGATTGTAAGTTTGTACGTCGCGCATCGCAACTCGGGAGACCGGGGCTAGTCGGGATTTGCACGTGTTGTTTTCGTTCATATACATAGGAGAGAAACTAAGGGGCGTGGGGCGGCGCAGACGGCGGTGGGGGTCATTGTCGTTGCGGGGGGGCTCAGTAGCCGTGGAGTGAAGGCCCACGGTGAAGCGAAGAGGAACCCGAGAAGGGGCCGCTTGTCGGGGTATCGCCGGGTAGCCCTCGATGCAGCGGCCAAATAGGTTGCGGTGTCGCATGGGCGATATCGCAACTGAGGCGGGCCGCGATGTCTTATGTGAGGCATCGCGGCTGAGTACTAGAGGCTGCAGTGGGAGAGGAGTGTCGGTATTACGGTGCGCCGTCCTCCCTACCTTCCGCGGCCTTGACGGTGCCGCCATCGTGAGATGGCGAACACGGTGGGGCCGCAGGGGGAGAGGAGTGTCGGTGTATAGTTGGCCGCTCTCCCTATCCTCTGCGGCCGAAAAGTGGTAGGCGGCGGGGCCACTAATTTGACCCGTCGCAGGGGGACCAAGGGTGCCCAGACACGGGGTCATCTGGCGCCCATGTGCTTGTTTGGTCCCCGGAGTGGTCACGGCGTGCCATGTGTTCTGGTGCGCCGGTGATGTGGGGTGCTCCCCGCGCCTCTCTGGAGGTCGTGGGGTGGGGCCCCACTGAGGAGAGCCTGTGCACCAGCAGTTGGTGGCCCAAGACCTGCCGGGGTTGCGGTGCATGCTTAGGCGAATCTTAAGACCCCGGCCGACGGTCAGAAAGAGGAATGCCGTTGGTTTTTAGCCGGTAAGAGTCCGACAGACCCCCTCGCTTAACCCGGGCGACGGACATACATGAGAATTTTCCCACAATAAAAAAAACCGGCCTAGTGCGAGTTGGACTCGCGCACGAAGGGTTCCGTACCATTATCTATAAAAATGGTAAAAAAATCACCTTTGTTGTATGGGAGCCCCCTTAAATATTTATTTGATTCTGTTTTTTTTTTGTATTTGTTGTTATAGTGGCAACAGATATACATCATCTGTAAAAATGTCAACTATTTAACTATCACGGCTCATGAGATACAGCCTGGTGACAGACGGACGGACAGCGGAGTCTTAGTAATAGGGTGCCGTTTTATCCTTTAGGTACGGAACCCTAAAAAGAAAAAAGAAGGTGGAGGTGGGGGTGACGCAATTTGTGCTTCAGTTGTTGCAAGTTGTCTCTAATTATCGCATCAAAATTAGTTTAATGTTTTGCTCTTTTAATGTTTAATGTTTTTAATTTATGGGGCGGCAAACCATACAGGCCCGGGGCGCTGAATCTTAAAATACGCCACTGCTGATGACTGTTTTAAAGCAAGTTTTAAAATTTCCAAATTCGGTAATTTTTATTTGCATGCAAAAAGATTTTTATTTTAGTTTTTAAAACAAAAAAAGACATGCCTGCTTTAGTTATGAATTCAGAAAATTAAGTTTCTAACCCGTGACCCCAAATATGACCTAAATTGTAAACACAGCCGATCATAGCTATGGACAAATAGATTTTAGCATATTTTTTACGAAATCTTTGAAAAGCTATTTCTCTTAAACTATCGAGTTTTGGGGAAAGTCGTGGAACGAAAGTTATCCCTTATTATGGGTACTTTAACACCCTTTCAACTTAGTACCCCCTTTCCTACTAAACTTGTATATTTCTCCCTAATATTCCGTGGAGTAGACGGAATACGAATGCCGAAAACAGGATGTTGTAGTGCAAGTTAGGAAACGCCTATATTCAGCAATGGTCTGCAATAGACTAGAGTTGATTGATGGTGATTTTTATGACAACTTCATATACAAATTATACAATGTGTCTGGTTTTGTAGTAATAAAACTTTAAGGGCGGTATAAACATTCAATTGTATCGACAAAAGCACTAATTATAGGGTAAGGCAGAGGTGTATAGTAACACACCCTCATTTCGCTGTTATGTTTAAGTCCCATGTAATAGGGGGCGACTCTATTGCTATCAACCGGGCACAAAACCAAACTTCGGGTTGCTACTAAAAAATTCCACACGGAAAAACCCAATTGCCCGACCTGGGGATCGAGCCCAGGACCTCACAATCAACAGTAGCGCTTGCCACCACTAGACAACGAGGCAAAAAATAAATTTCCTGTTTATTTGAATTTTACATCTCATTACAAAAACAGCTTAACTTATTCGTATGGCATTTTGATGGTAAGTCAAATATTAAAATTGCTTATCTTTTGGGGGGTGGGGAATCGACTCCACAAGTGTGATGTTTTTGTCGATAAAATTGAGTGTATTACTTCCCTTAGAGTTTTATTATTACATACCTGGACACGGTGTAAGTATTTTAAAATTTAAAGTGCTATAATGTTTCTCTATAAATATTGTATTCAGAATGAACGATACGGTTATGGATCACGAGAATACTGCGAATTAAGTGGATATAAAGGAGATTGGGATAGAAATGTACGAGAAGGTAAAGGCTTAATGATATGGCCGAACCACGATGTAAGTTTTATAGATTAAATCTAACTAAATTTAAGATCATCTTATCAGCCCATAATGAGCATCTACTGCCGGACATTGGCCTCCTCAAAACTGCTACAAAGAGATTGCCATAATCAATACGTAGACAAGTATTTTTCCGAAAATAGGGGTTGAACTTTTCGTCACCATACGGTGATAATTGGACGTAGTTTAGCGAAGAGGATCCAACCCACGCAGTTATGAGATATTCAATTTTTAAGTTTAGACTGTATTTCTTCATTGGTTCTTTGATTTAAATTTCTTGGTTTCATTGTAATTAACGGAAAAATGTATAATATTTTACTTGTTAAAATGTTATTATGTGTAGTTTGGTTTAATAAGTTTAAGGAGTATTTTGATATAAATAACTCATTTTCGATGATTTTATGGGTTGGATCCTTTTCGCTTAACTACGTCCAATTATAGCTTTACACAATCATCGGCCTCGACTTGTTTGGGCAAGTCATCCATTCTAATCAAACGTAGCTGATTATAAGTACCTACCATACACGACGCGACATGCCATCCGAGTCATCAGCCTAAGGCTGACCATACACTGACTGCTCGGGCGCAGTTCGACGATCCCCCTTCTTCTAAGTTCCTTATACCTAGGTACAAGAGCAAATTTTCAAAATTGTTCTCTTAACTCTGAAATCAAGTGAATGAGCCCAGAATGTTCTATGTTTTCTACACCGTCTGCGCCTGAGCCAAATCAGCAACAGCAGTGCATCTTCTTCAAAATCCATATTACAACTAAAACATAACTCAAGTGGTTTAAGGGCAACCTTACGCCTTTTCCTTTTCACACTACCCTACCTGTAACGACTGTTACACACCGAAGGGTTCTTGATGTGTAAAGAACACTCACCCTTTCACGGACTTACCGGGGCAAGCACAGCTTAACCTCGCAGATCGAATCGCCCGGTTGCCCACTGCACGGGTCCCTCGCGGGGTATCGCCGTAGGTACTTAATAGGTATAACAAAATTGATGAGTAGGTACTCTTTTAATTGGATTATTATCGTGTTGGTTGTAAAAATAACTCTAAAGCTACTTATATAAATTGTTTGTAGTTTTACCGTGGCGGTTGGAAAAATGGTGTCCTGTCCGGTTATGGTATTTATATATGGGATGCTTGTTATAATAATACCATGGCACTGCCTTCTATAAACGTATTTCGAGGTATGTGGGAAAAAGGGCAGCGAAATGGATATGGTGTACTAAATCTAGGACTGGGTTTAGGGTCACATTATAAAGGAGAATTTAAAAACAATAAAAAACATGGTGTTGGAAAATTCGTCACAAACAATGGATACATCCTCCAAGATAAAAAACTATTTGTTGATGACAATTTAGGGCCTTTGAACTCTGTTCTTAGCGAATCCAAATTTGGTCAAGATTATAAGCGGCCTTTGATGGAACCGTATCAATTTGAAATATGCGATAGTCGTGTCGGCCTTATTTATCATATAGATCAAGCTCTTAAAAATATCGATAAACAAGCCGAAATTAGGATAAACATAATTAATGACTATATTGAAAATAATGCTGAAAGAGATTTATCACAACTGGCTGAAAAAGATGATCACTCGTCGGAAGAAGGAATTGGACCAGAACACTTCCATAACTTGATCTCGTTTGAAGAAAGTTCGTTACGCAAATCCTTGAGATGTTACGAGACTGATTTACTAAACATTTATTACAAGTATGCTACCATATGCAACACCCAAGAAATAGGGTTTACACCAGTACTGATCCGCCTGTTTTTGTGGCAATTATATTACGACTGCAACATACACGAGAAAGGCTTAACACTCGTCGAAATTGATAAAATATATCACCAGAATCCTGAATGGCTCGGTAGGACTCCGCATAATCCGTTTGAGAAAGTATACTTTTGGCAGTTTTTACATAGTCTAATTTCAGTTGCTAGTAAATTATATGCAAAGAGAGAATTGCCGGGTCCAAAACCAGATACAATTCTAGCAAGTGCTTTCAGAACTTTCATGGAACGGGATGTCTTACCGGGATCTAGCCGACAAAGAGGTACCTAGTTTTCATGTATTTTTATACATCCAAATAATTAAATGATAAAAAGTTTTATTACTTTACTATTATTCAGGTCATTTGGTAAATGGATACGGTCAATTTGTACCGTTAAAAGCGACCCATGAGTTATATTGTGCTCTAGGAGAGCCGCATACGATACGCACTTTTCTCTGCGCTGTTCGGCGTCCACCTCACTGCGTTGAACATTCTCAACCGATTCTCGTTGAGGCACCTAGCATATGCCAGCCATTAGGACGAAATGTCTATATTTTTGGAGATGAATTGACCTTCACTGTTGGTAAATATTCCGTTCTTAATCTTTTATTGTAGTTATAGTTGTTTTGACGTGTTTGTTAAGAGTATAATTGGGAGCTGCGCGCGCACGATAAAGGTTTATACCTTCGTTTATACCTATTAATTACGTTTAAATTTTTATTCTAATTTATATTTATTTATAACACTTTTCTTTAAGACACCATTGACATAAACCTCAAAGGTGTCTAGGTCAGTGCTTATAATGGTCTGCAGAAATAGAACCGGCCAAGTGCGAGTCGTACTCGCGCAACGAGAGTTCCGTACCATAGGAGAAAATAAATACTCTTTTTCATTATCAAAATTGAATTAAAAAAATTTTGGAACCGCACAATTAAGTTTGCATGTAAACTATTTTTGTTGATTTCTAAAAAAATGTGCTTGTTATAAAAATCGTTTTATGGTTCCTGTAGGTAATATTTACAAAACCCCTTTGAACTCTATTCATTTCAGATTTTTCGGTTTACTTTCGGAGATGAGGGAGGGGGGGATGGTATTCTTTCAGACGTTTTTCCTCATAACTACTCATAAGTCAAAAACTATATGGTATAAATGAAAATAAAAATATATTTTATAATGTGTAAATGAAGCCTTTTCATATGATACCCCACTTGACTTAGTAACCCCACTTTAAAATTTCGAAGCCCCATTTCGACCCCTGTTGTAATGACAAAAATAAAACTGACTTCAAAAAAACGAAAAAAAGCATAAAATAATTACCATAATATAAAAGTAACAGATTCATAAAATAATGACGCAAAATACGCGCTCAGACGTGGAGTTGCGGACACCAGCCCGTTATACCTTATACCTTTATACCTTAACAGATTCAGAAGTCGGTGCTAATCCACGCTGAACCAAATTGAAGGCACCGACTTCTGAATCTGTTACTTTTATAATATGGTAATTATTTTATGCCTTTTTTCGTTTTTTTGAAGTCTGTTTTATTTTTGTTAAAATGTTTTTTATTTTTTTCATTTTAATGGCCTTAATTAAAACATGGTTGGACCTACTAAAAACGCTGCTCGTAACATAATCACATCATCACATTATGCGTACTGTTCGTCATTGAGGAGTTCCATTGTCTATATCCGAAGTTCTTCATCAGATCTTCACTAAATTTAAATGGGACCATTTTGAAAGAATACTCTTTCAAACAAAAAAAGAATCACAATTAGCAAAGATTATTACTTTTCTATACGATATGGCCAACGGCTCGACGATGTTGTATCACAATTCTTCATCTGTGTTATACGACACCACGGACCACTTGACATCATTTGATTCGAATTCTGTAATGATTTCGTGACATTTTCCCTTTAGTGAATGTATCCTATCTGAATCTGAATATCCTATATCAATCTTATCTCATTTTGTTACTTTATTATGTTCTACTGCATTTTGATTTGAAACAATAAACGTTTTTATTTAATATTTATCTCCTATATTCACTAAATATACATATAAATTACATTTTTAAATATTTCTATAAAAAATATACAAAAACATTTAAAAATATAAAAAATACCAAGCAAAGTCCAAGCTACCGGTGGTCAGGGCCTCAGAGAGAGGAACTTCCTGACAATACGTGCCGTGTCCAGAAGTACCGCTTTTTATATCAGGCCCTTGACCCAGCTTGACCCAACGAGAGCGTCGTCAGATGTTGGTCGAGGCTCTTGGCTATTAAGCCATTGGCCGTAACGACTATCAACCGTGCCGTCCTTCACAATATATTTCCGGTAGTTGTTCGTCATCATAACTTCGTCCATAATTATACAGACAAAACCTTCGGTTTCCCCAAAGAGATCACCGAAACGTAGCCAGGCTCTGGACGCTAGGAAATCTACATCGGGCCCGTGAAGGGCCCGGTAAAAGCGTCCGTGAAGCTCCTTGCTCTGCCATACCACCCTGCGGCCATTAGTATCCAGTACTACAGGCTTGCGCCAGTTCGCTTTAGCCAAGGAGAGCGGGGTGAATCCTTTGTCCACTGCGACTACATCTCGATGCATCCCCACGTCGGCTTGGAGGAAGTACTCCCTGAGGCTGCACACCTCGCAGTTGTGGAGGGTCTTAGCATTTAAAAAGCCTCGACCCCACGCTTCCTTGGAATGTACAGCCTCATCACCGATGAACGTGGGTGATGCATTCGGTATGCAGTCAGCAGCGTACGGACCCACCCTCCTATCCAGGGCGTCAATTTTTATTTTATTATTATTTTATTTATTAGGTCTACCAACAATTGTTTACACTAATTTACAAACAAAGATAAAACATGCGTTTAAACTCTACACAGTGCAACAATTACTTAAAGGTAAACACCACATGGACAAAAAAGAAAATAATAAAAAGTAATTTCGTAAGCTACATATTGTACAAGTTAGATATATATATATATGTATAAATAACATAACTAAATGTAAAATATTAAAAGCATCGTTTCTTTAAAAAAGTTACGTACACAGTCCAAATCTTTTACTTTTTTAACAAATCTGATAAACAGTTCAGACATTTAGATTTTTGTTTATTGAGAGAATCAAAGTGAAAATCGACCATATCACTACAACCATTCAAAAGCCTACAGAACCTAGCACATGGAGAGTTAGATCCCAACACCGTTCTTCTCATTGGAGGACAAAGTGGAGTAATAGGTTTGCGCGGAATCCTCGACGGAGCACGAAAGTTAACGAGTGCGAGCAGCGGCGGTGAGTCGATATTTCCCTTCAAGATTTTACAAGCAAACATTGCGTCATTCAGACATCTTCGTTCTTCCAAGGTGTGCATGTTGAAGAATTTCAATCTCTTTTGGTAAGAACGCACTTTTTTGGTTATTCCCACAGAAAAGGCCAAATGCCAAACGAAGCGTTTTTGTACACGTTCTAGACGCAAACTATGTGTAGCGTAGTGTGGCCGCCACACCACACTACAATACTCTAATATGCTACGTACTAAACTCTGATAAAGTAATATTTTAGTTTTAATTTGACGAAAACCCTTACATTGTCTTATGACAAATCCCATCATTCTGGATGCTCTTTTAGAAATGGGATCCAAGTGTGATGCAAAGGTTAGTTTTTGATCAAACAGAACTCCGAGGTCACGAATAGTGTCTACTTCATTAAGTTTGTCCTCATTTATGTAATACCCTGTCTTTACTGGATTATCTTTTCTTGTATATTTTACGTGGTAACATTTCTTCGAATTCAAGCACATTTCGTTACTTTTACACCATTGAATAAGATTATTAAGGTCCATCTGCAAAAGTGAAGCGTCTCTGTTAGATTCAACGATTCTAAGAAATTTCAAATCGTCCGCATACATAAAAATTTTAGAGTGCCGTAAACAATTGGGAATGTCGTTAATAAAATAGTTGAATAATATTGGACCTAGATGAGAGCCTTGTGGGACTCCAGATGAGATGTTATATGCGTTAGATTGATAACCGTTTACCACAACATAAAAAGATCTACCTCTCAAGTATGAAATCACCCATTCAAGCAACCAGTAATGCCATAAGCACGTAACTTACAAGACAAGATTTTGTGGGAAACTTTATCAAAGGCCTTGCTGAAGTCAGTATAAATGACGTCAGCTTGGTGACCAGAGTCAACGGCTTCAATCAAAAGTTCCGTGAAAGGGACCAAATTAGAACTTGTGGATAGTGATCCAACAAAACCGTGCTGATGATCGCTAATGAATAATTTTAGATGGTTTTGGAAATACAGACAGAGCAGCAACTCGAACACTTTAGCGAACGTAGAAAGGATTGAGATAGGCCTATAGTTAGCTATGTCATCGTTGCTATCTGATTTATGTATAGGCACCACCTTAGCCCTTTTCCATGTCTGAGGGAATACGCCAGAAGATAAAGATTTGCTGTATATGAGAATAAGAGGGCACACTAACTCCTCCGCACAAGACGTAATAAATATTGGCGGTATGCCATCAGGGCCAGCTCCTTTGTTAATATCTAAACCTTTAAGTTTTTTAAGTAATATCTCACTACTAATTGTTGGACTTGTTAAACATAAACTACTATTTTCGAAAGATTTTAATAATATATTAGTATCAAATTCCTTGCTCAATTCTTGTTCGGGGCTATAAACAGACGAGAAGTTGGTAGCGAACATCTCACATATTATTGTACCATCAGATGTGGACATTGATCCATTTGTCATGGTCATAGGGTAGGTACTAGACCCTCCTCTTTTATTTTTTACGTGCGTCCAAAATAACTTAGGGTTGTTTTTTAGTTTATTTTCAAGACCTTCAATATAAACATTGTAACAAGAAGTGGCCATTTCATCGCAACGCTTACTAATTAATTTTAACTCAATCAAATCCATTGGGTTTTTATATTTATTGTATCGCCTTCTAATATTTTTTTTTAAATTTAACATTTTAATTATTTTATGGTTAAACCACTGAGGATATTTACGTTTCTTGGGTACCCGTGAGGGAATAAACTGACGTATAGCGTCGTTAAGCGTCACGCAAAAAACATCCAACATCTCATTCACACTATAGCTACCCTCAAATAATTTAACCCAATCTACTTGTTTCAAAACATTACGAACTGTTTTATAATTCGCGGTACGAAAATTAAGTCTACTCCTGTCACTGTTGTATGGCAGACTGGCGCCCCTACTCAAGGAAACAACTATGTCAAGAGGTGGATGCTGTTTATCAACATTACTTATTGGACTAACACTTTTGCTCACGCTACACAAGGAATGTGTAGACAAAACTAGATCCAAAATGCGACCAGCGTCGTTTGGCACTAAATTCATTTGACTAAGTCTGTTTACATTAGTAAAATCAATTAATAGTTCACTAGTACCAGGCAAACTAAGTTTATTATCCGATTTTCCCACTAAAGTCCAGTCAATGTTGCTCAAATTGAAGTCACCCACAATAAAAACACTTGAATCTGAACATTGTTCAAAAACAGCATTACAATTATCCAAACAGTGCTCCAGAGAAGAACGGCGTATAGGAGGAGGCAGTTATACTGCGCAGAGAACCATTCGGCGAGCAGTACATGATATCGGCAAGTCAATACTTACCCATAAGTCTTCACAGTCACTTTCCCAATTCTTAATGCGTTTAGACTTTATTTGTTTATTAACGGCTATTAAAACACCACCACCTTCTTTAGCACTCTGAAAATGTGAAGTTTCTCTATCTCTTCTATATACCACGTACCTATCGTCGAACAGCTCGCCGCTCAGCACAGAGCCATTCAACCAAGTCTCAGACAGTATAATTATGTCATAATTGTTACAGGCAACATTACGAGATACAGTATGTGTCTTAGTTCTTAACCCTCGACTGTTCTGATAATATATTTGCAAATTATTGAATTTAAATTATTAAAACAAATGCACGCAATAATAGTAAAAACATTGGTTTTTATCAAGCAGGTACACATTATTTTAACTTATTTAAAATGTCCAAGCTTCCAATAAGAACATGCTCGTCGCCGTCCGTCTTTCTGACAAATATCCTGCCGTTCCTCACCCACACGTACTTATATCCTTTCTCCTTCGCCTTAAGTCTTGTTGCAGCGTGAAGAGCTTTGTTTGCAGGTGATAAATGCTCGGCGACAAACGCAGGAGATCTATTTCCAGCTATACCAAAATCTCCGGTATTGAGTTTTTCGTGGCTTTTATTTTTGTTATAATTAATTACAGAGGCCAACAGCTGATCGCGGATTCTCGGAAAGGCAAGCTGCACCACAATAGAACGAGGGCGAATATTACTCGTGTTAAGTTTAGCTATTCTTGTGCAGTGTGAAACATCGCGATCTTGAACATCACAACCGACTACTGACCCCAACTGCTTGACAATGGTGTACAGGTTTTCCTGTTTATTTTCAGGTAAACACTGCAGCTCCAGGTTGTTGGCTCGTGTCTGCTGCTCCAAATAATTTAAACGCTGACCAAGATCCGCCAATGTGTTCCGCAGTTTAATATTATCGTCTATTAATTCTTTGGTAGTACTCTTAAACTCGGTGTGCTCCGACCGAAACTCATCAAATTGACTCGTGTGGAAATTCAGAGACACTCGAAATTCTTCAAGATCAACACGAATCGGGGCCAACTCGCTATTGACAATGTTTATAATCGTAGTATTTATTTCCTTGAGCATAGTAGCAAACTCTGTTTTAATAACTTCCTGCACGATTGAGCGCACCTCCTCGCTAGTAACCGCGGGAGCTGGCTCTGGAGGAGAATTTAAGGCAGGCCTCTAAGTTCAGTCTGAGTCCACTTGAGTATGCCGAAGGAGTACATCAAGACCGGCATGACCCAACCGTTAAAGGCGCGCACCTTATTTACGCCTGCTAAAAGACTTTTAAGTACTTTTTTCAGGCGGCCATAGAAACGCTCCCGTAACGATTGCTTCATGTCGGTCTCATTGATGCCTAACGCCTCCGACACGCCCAAGTATTTGTAGGTTTCGGTTGAGGAGAGGGATCTGAGGTCTATGGAATCCGAGAGTTGTGTTCCCACGAATTCCATAATCCCTCCTCGCTTTACATGCATGACTGCACATTTGTCCACACCAAATTCCATCCTGATGAAATTACTGAAAGTTTCAGTTACTTTCAGTAACTTTATCAGTTGCAAATTGTTGGGGGCAAAGAGTTTCAGATCGTCCATGTAAAGGAGGTGGGATATTACCTGACCACCTCTTCTCAACCGGTAGCCTAACCCTGAACCCTCCAACAATGTGCTCAGAGGGTTCAAGGCTAAACAAAACCACAGCGGGCTCAGACTATCGCCCTGGAATATACCTCGCTCAATCCTTATTGGTTCTCCTCTCCCTTGAATTTGTCGACATCCTGGATAGTGAAGGACTGTCCTCCATTGCCCCATACTTGACGTCTGGAAGGCGCATAGATTTGTATTTACTTTATACAACTCCAGCACCCTCATGATCCATGTATGTGGTACCGAGTCGTAGGCATTCTTATAATCTATCCAACACGTCGACAGTTCCTTTCGGGTTCGGCGAACTTGTTGGCTAATGGCCATATCAAAGAGGAGTAGCTCCTTAGTACCGCGGGACCCATTCTTACATCCATTTTGAGAAGCAGACATGATAGAATCATTTATTATTATTATCCCTTTTTGTTCCAGACGATAATGAACTCCCTGAACCCTTAGAAGAAAACGATGAAGTTGCAAAGTTGAAACTCTTCAACTTCGAGAACTTATCAACCAAAACCATTATAAGAATATTTGCAAAAATATTTCCACGTCTCTGCAAACGCAATACAATTATGGACCTAGATATAGAAATAACGTTTTTTGAATTTTTTGAAGCATTTATTGCGTGCGCCGATGAAAGTATCCGCATGAATGAGGACGAATTGAGAGATAAATTTAATGGAATTAATGAGACAATAAAAGTGCCACCAAGTACTCCAATGGGTCAGAGTTCAAAATCCAAATAGCTAGGTAGGTATAAACAGTGCCTCATACAAAATTTTAATTTGTTTACATTGGTTTAGATATTATTATTTTTATTAAAGGTTATTTATTAACTTTTTATAAGGTAAGTACTTTATTTCTTTCTTGGCCTATTGATGAATGCAATGTACCACCTACCTATTAAAACACTATAGGTAGTCTGTCCTGTCTGTCTATTAAATAAATACTATTAATGTAATGTTGTTAAGAATTTAAAAAAAACTGTTTCGTCTTTTAATACCTATGTTCTTTATTAATTTTTTTAATTTTCCATCAGAAAACCTGATTATAAACATTTAAAGGAGACGGCACAAAAAAAATTAGGTTTTATTAAAAAAAAGGAGAAATACAAAAAGTTGCGTCCGACACCTTCTATGGCAAGATTTGTGACTAGCAACGAAATTACCTCTGCGGCAATATCTAAAATAAAAATATCGTATCACCTAGTACTTTGTTGAGCTTTTAAATATAGAGACCTTATTACTAAAATTCTATCAAAACTTGAAGGCCATTAAAGAAATATAATAAATGACAAAAATGGTAGCTAAATGATTAACCATATTATATAATTATATTACTTTACTCTATGTGAGGAACTCTCAGTACCTACCTATCTGGCTCTACCTTCTATATGTTTTTTTTATGGGAACCATCAGTAGGAAAAAGGCACCATGGCCTAAATTCAGCTTTCGGTTGCTTATAAATGGTTTTTGGACGGGAATAGCGCTCTAACTAATACCAGGTTCACACGATTCGATTCTAGTTGATCAACTGCCAAATCGCATGCGATTTGAACCCTCTGAACAGACTTTAAATCAAATTGAATCAATTTGAAGAAACAAAACGTTTCAACTTTTGTTGATCAACTTTTGATCAACTAAAATCGAACCGTGTGAACCCGCAATAACTGAAATAAGCCGATATTGGCCAATCGTTTCTTCCTTCTTCGCAATGTTTCTTTCTTATCATTTGCCAATGAATGTTGGTATTGGGCAGTCACCGAGTAATGTATAAAAGCGCTATGGTCTCCGGCAATGTGTACCTACGCAAAGAATAAGAAGGGTTAACCCTTCTTATCCTGACGATTCATATATAAAGAACGATCCCTCGCATCCACGGACTGATCAGAGCCAGCGCAGTGTAATTCCGCAGATCAACACCCGCACAATAGCTATTTAGCTAGCGCATTCAAGTAACAAATGGACAACACTTCCTTGTATAGGAAAAATCCAAGACCTGTCTATTTCGTCATATCGATGGGAAAATATACGTATACAGGGCTACAGGTTAAGTCGACCTAGATCCTTTAAGAAGTTGTAGTTACCATCACTCCTGACTGATTAGACTATGAAACACCGTACCCCAAACTTAACCGGTTTCAAGATATTGGAAGTTGAAGATTTTTTTTTAAAATTGCCGATTTTTTTGTCTATTGGCCTATTTTTTTGGATGTTTTGCCTCTAATTTATTTGTGTTTACGATTTTTGTGTAGTATATAAGTTGCTTTATTATTCTCATTACTAAAATTGCAGTAAATTGAACCAACTGGGTCGTAGTAGACGATTGATAGTTATAAAATGAAATAAATTCGTCAAAAGTATTTTTTTCTTTCAGAAATATTTAAGTAAATGTCTATGTCAGCCATGCTGCAGATGTGCTTAAAATATTCTATGTTTCATTAGCTATCCAACAAGGTATAACAAGCTAGGGTATTATCAGAAATTTTAGAAAAAAGCTTTGGTGAAAGGCTCCCAGGTAGTAGTAGTAAATAACGGTACTTAAGCATCAAATTTATCACTTGGGTCAGAAAACAAAATAAAACAATACAAATTGGTACAAAATAACATTCATTACTACGTACATACATACATACATAAACTCACGCCTTTTTCCCATAGGGGTAGGCAGAAACTATAGAACGCCACATGCTACGACTCTTACATACCCCTTTCGCTTCATCCACATTCATATATCTTGTCATACACGTTTATTACTATTTTTACAGAAAGTCTACGATTACAATTCATGTTCCACGTGTCCGCCTCTGTTTCGCACACATACTCTCATTCTGTGTCTTAATCTTTTTAAGAGAAGATTTACCCGACCTACTAGGCGATTTACCACTCAATTTTATTAGTGACATGTGGTTTCAGCATAACGGCTGCCCTGCACACTACAGGAGAAGTGTCAGAGAATAGCTAGACACTAATTATCGTAATAAGTGGATCGGAAGAGGTGGACCCATACCGTGGCCAGCTAAAAGTCCAGACCCGACCCCCATGGATTTTTATGTGTGGAGACACATGAAGAATTTGGTGAACAACGAACCTAATCCAATCTCATCTGTTGATGTTTTGAGGCAGAAAATAATCGACGCGGCAAATGAAATAAGAAGGGGTTTAACAACTGGTGTAGTAAAAACTGTAAAAAGTGGATTAAGACACAGAATGAGAGTATGTTTGCGAAACAGAGGCGGACACGTGGAACATGAATTGTAATCGTAGACTTTCTGTAAAAATAGTAATAAACGTCATTTTGTACCAATTTGTATTGTTTTATTTTGTTTTCTGACCCAAGTGATAAATTTGATGCTTAAGTACCGTTATTTACTACTACTACCTGGGAGCCTTTCACCAAAGCTTTTTTCTAAAATTTCTGATAATACCCTAGCTTGTTATACCTTGTTGGATAGCTAATGAAACATAGAATATTTTAAGCACATCTGCAGCATGGCTGTCATAGACATTTACTTAAATATTTCTGAAGTAAAAAAATATTTTTGACGAATTTATTTCATTTTTAACTATCAATCGTCTACTACGACCTAGTTGGTTCAATTTACTGCAATTTTAGTAATGAGAATAATAAAGCAACTTATCTACTACACAAAAATCGTAAACACAAATAAATTAGAGGCAAAACACTAAAAAAAATAGGCCTATAGACAAAAAATCGGCAATTTTTAAAAAAATCTTTAACTTCCAATATCTTGAAACCGGTTAAGTTTGGGGTTACGGTGTTTCATAGTCAAATCAGTCAGGAGTGATGGTAACTACAACCTCTTAAAGGATCTAGGTCGACTTAACCTGTAGCCCTGTATATTACAGACCTAAATCATCAGCATTTTGTCTTCAACACTATGGTTACAATCTAAACATGAGATATATACTTATAAGATCATGCCATAGAATAAGGTTGATACGTCGATAGGAAAATATACTAAGGTCAGGTGGCGTAAGAGGAACATACTTATTTTACTTTTAATATCATGTAAAAAGCTCTAGCATTGCAACGGAACGTACAATGTTAGAAGTGATTTATACAAAGTAAGTACTCCTCCGTTTATCAGCATTCCATGGTGCAATTAAGCGTCCGTTCGCTACTCTTGTAATTAAAATCAGCCAGGCTGTGGTGGTGTTTCACTTACCCCTGGATAATGGGTAAGTGAAACAGTCACAAGCATTCCTAGAAAATATAGTGTCTATTTCTATAACTAATATAACCTGTCAAATTACTTCAATCAAATGCGATTCCAATTTTATCAAAATAAGGCATAGATTTTATAATAAATGACAGAATGGATTTTGGGGTTGAGCTCGTGGCTAATTAACAAACGCGGATCATATGATTTGCAACGTTAAGCTGCGCTTGCCGCGGTCAGTCCTTGGATGGGTGACCATTCTTTAGAGATCGAGACCCCTCCGTCCCTCGGAGAGCACGTAAAGCTGTCGGTCCCAGGTGTCATACGAGTAACTATGACAGTCGTTACGGGTGGTCAGAATCCCGAAAATCTGACAACCGGTCTAACATTAGGGTATCGGCATTGCCCAGTAGCTGTTGCGGAGGTCTGATGGCAGTCGCTCCGTGTAAAATACTGGTATACAGCCGCATCTGGTTAGACTGGAAGCTGACCCCAACATGGTTAACATAGTTGGGAAAAGGCTAGGCAGAACGAATGGATTTTGGGGTAAGAAACATAGTAGCACTGGTCAGGGGTAACGAACTTGAACAAAATCATCAAACAAGTTTTACTCAAATATTTATTGTTAAGAAAATTATTACAAATCAGACTAAATCGTTTTCTACTCTTATTTGTAATCCTTTATATTATGTACTCTTTTATAATACTACTAGCTGTGCCCGCAACTTCGTATGCGTAGAAGTCGTAGAACAACATTACTTGCTTAACTGAAATTATTATTATGTAGGTATAGATTAGGTGGATTTAAAAAATCTTTGTTTGTTCTAACAACTATGAAAAATACATAAAAAAACGGAAACCTCACATAGCTTCGGGTGCTTTATGTTTTTACCAACGGTTTAGGCTGAGTAGATGTTTAGTTATTAGATTAGAAAATTAGAATTTTTACTAAACAAAATATGTTGTATTTCTATCAGTAGTCAGGTCCATTATAATAGGTTATTATGTTAGGTTTCCGAGTGAACAATGTTAGCAGTAGAAACACCAGGGATGTGTGCATGTGGCTGGAGAGGCATCATGGCGCCCTCAGCTTCCGGCCGACTCAGGTACTCTCGGAACATGGCTGTTTCGGGAAGTGCCTGTGTCGTATAGGCCGGGAGCAGACACCCGGGTGTCACCACTGTGTGGACTGTCAGGAGCACACGGCGCAGTATACGCTGCAAGTGTGCGCTGCGTGGACAGCGCAGCGCCGTGACCTGGTTGCGGCAGTGGGTGAGACCTCTCGCTTCCGGCTGTGGTTCTGTCCATGGTAGGGAGCGAGAGTGCGTGGGAGGCCGTCGCTTCCTTTTGCGAGGAAGTGATGGTCACCAAGGAGGTAGCGGAGAGGGAGAGGGAGGCGTCTTCCTCCCTCCCTTCTCGCGCTAGACGCACCGGGCGCCGGAGGGCGCGTGACGATCTCCGGCGACCCTAGTGAGTGGCCTGCGGGCGGCGGGTTAGGGACCCGTCACCCGACCAGTAACAGGCCCGGGAGGATGGCGCGCCGTGTTCCGCGCGCGCCTCTCAGAAGGAAGTGGGGCAGGGGACAAATTGCCCCACCACTGGAGAAGTCCACCTGAAGAAGCTGGTGGGCCAAGACATGCCGGGGTTGCGGTGCATGTAATAGCGAATCCCGTGACCCCGGCCTTAGGTTAGAAGGAGGTACACCGTTGGTTTTTAGCCGGTAAGAGTCCGGCAGACCCCCTCGCCTTTCCCGGGCGAGGGACATCCATGAGGATTTACCAACGATATATAAAAAAAGGGATTTGTGCATAAAGATAGCTCAGGTTGCTTAGGTACACGAGAGCCACATAGAGCTAATCGTACGAGAAGCAGCTTCATAGCATAACATAAGCTAACCGGAAACTGTACCTACACGTTTAAAACTGAACGGAAAATAGATTACGTAATTTAGTACACACGCAACGCCATCTATTGAGCAATTATGCTATAACAAATGATGCTAATTTTTTTCTTAATGACTTTAAATTCTAATAACTTTAGATTGAGCGAACCGATTAGGATGAAACAGAAACTAAATGTTACTCCGAGATACGTACAATATTGTCTATAAAAGTCAATCACACTGAGTCAAACAAACCGACAAACAAAGTCCAAAAATGATCGAAATGGTTTTTTTTCTTATCTTTTAACCATCCCCACTATTATTTTAAAAATATTTTCAATTTTCAAAGACGGCAAGTCTACAGATTTATGATAATATTAATAAAATATATTATGAGTATTTCAAATTAATCTATCGCATTGCCTTGCACAATTAACAATTTAGAATACACTCGCTTATGAAATTGAGTGTATTTCTCTTCCACTGCCATTCAGATAGATAGGTACCTAATAAATTCTAAATAACAATATCTTCGATTCTTTTTTGATCAAAGCTTAGTACCTTCTTCATGAGGATAGCATTTCAATAGACCTTCCGTAGACTGAGAATAGGTATAGGTCAACCAGAATCTCATGGCATTAAAAATTAATAACAAACAGTGGTTTTCATGTGGCAATGTCAACATGTCACTTGTCAAAACGAGTATGACTGTAGTTGATACATTTTCCAGTTCTGATTAATGTTTTCTTGTTCAAACATTTTTAATAAACATACTTATTTTAACAAGGTTTCCTTTTCCATTACAATAAAATTGCAAAAAACCATATATCAGCATATCATTTTGGGACCCAGTGCATAATATCAGCAAGCACATTGGGTCACATAAAACAATAAGCCAAAACCTCTAACAACATGGATTTATGAAATACATGTTGTGCCGATCCCATCTAGTATGGGATAAGGGCAGGAAGAAGATCGAGAAGAAATTAAAGAAAAAAATTACAAGTATCAAGACTTTTTATTCAAATTATCCTTGTGTTACCCACAAAAACATTTAATTTCCCTATTTGCCATCAGATTCTGGTAGACCTATACCAATTTAACGATTAATATTGGTGATTTGTGGATTTATTCGTTGTAATAATATATTTCCTCACAACGTGATTTGATACACGTAACGCCATCTATTGAAATGAAATGGTATAAACGAATACATGCTAACTTCTTCTAGGGCACTTAAAATTCGCATATCTTTTAATTGCGTGAACCGATTGCGATGAAACAAAAACGATATGTTATATGGAGATAAGCACAATATTTGTTTGTAAAAGTCAACAACATTGGATCAGTTGTTTTTACGTGATGCTTGAACAAACAAACAGATAAACAGATAAAAATTCCAAAAATGTTAAAAATGGGTTCTATTGGTTATCGTTTAACACCCCAACCAGGTTTTTTCAAAATATTTGCTATGTACAGACACGCCAACTCTACAGATTTATTATATGTATAGACTAGCGACCCGCCCCGGCTTCGCACGGGTGCAATATGGATACTAATGTGGGGCATATAAACCGTAATAAAAAAAACGCATCAAAATCTATTGCGTAGTTTTAAAGATCTAAGCATACATAGGTACAGACAGACAGCGGGAGCGACTTTGTTTTATACTATGTAAAGATATTAATCACGGGTAGGTACCTTTTTTTTTTTTTTTTTTTTTTTTTTTTTTCTCACGTGGGGAAATCCTCATGGACTATCCCCCGTCTGGGGAAGACGGGGGGGTGTGCCAGACTCTTACTGGCTAAAACCCCACGGTGTCCCTCCTTCTGACCTAAGGCCGGGGTCACGGGATTCGCTGTTGCATGCACCGCGACCCCGACAGGTCTCGGTCCACCAGCTTCTTCTGGTGGACCCCTCCTGTGGTGGGGCAGTTGCTCCCCTGCCCCACATCCGTCCGAGAGGCGCGCGCAGGACAAGACGCGCCATCCTCCCTGGGCCCGTTACTGGTCGGGCGACGGGTTCCCAACCCGCCGTCCGCAGGCCACTCACTAGGGTGGCCGGAGATCGTCACGCGCCCTCCGGCGCCCGGTGCGTCTAGCGCGAGAAGGGAGAGAAGAAGCGGCCTCCCTCTCCCTCTCCGCTACCTCCTTGGTCGCCATCACCCCCTCGCAAAAGGAGGCGATGGCTTCCCACGCAGTCTCGCTCCCGACCATGGACAGAACCACGGCCGGAAGCGAGAGGTCACCGCCGATCGCCGCGACTAGCTCGCGGCGCTGCGACCCCCATGCTGGACACGCCTGCAAGGTGTGCAGCGCCGTGTCCTCAGGGCAGTCGCAGTGGTGACAACCGGGCGTCTGCTCCCGGCCTATACGACACAGGTACTTCCCGAAACAGCCGTGTCCCGAGAGTACCTGCGTCAGCCGGAAGCTGAGGGACGGGTAGGTACCTACTTTATCATATTAAATTCAGCCTTAACTTTGTCACTTAATATATCACTTAAGAATCCTACTTTTAAATGTTTGTTCTCCTATAATAAATTAAAAATGCACCTTACATATGGAAAAACTCTGGAGGTATTTATTTCAGGCTTCTGGCTTCCTGTAACGACTGTCATAGATATTCGTATCACACCCGGGATCGACTGTTTAACGTGCTCTCCGAGGCACGGGTGTTTACATGCCTCTTTCATAAATTATCATGTTGTACGGACCCGTAAATTAAGGCGGAGTAACTAAAAGTGATCAAATATTTTCGGATGGCGATAAAGATGTCGATAAACTTAATTTAAGGATTTAAATCAGAGCCAGTAGTGAAGCAATAATCTTTTGTTTTAAATATCATCTTAGAAACGTTTGTACCCCCTTACAAGGGGTAAAAGAAACATGTTTCTCTTGACCCGGTGATAGATAGTAATTTTACTTTCCCCACTTACCATTTTGTAGATTATATTTTCAATCTTATCAAAAAATATCATAAAGACGTTCTTTAAACAAAATAGCATGCAAATGACTCAATAATTGCACCGCACTTACCAACAAAAGCAGCCTTCTTATAAATTGTTTTAGGTAGGTATCACTTAAACAAGCATAATATACAAAATCTCCCGGCTACTCGTTGTACCCTACTTTGTCAATAGATTTTTTTTCTCTTTTCTTCGCTTGGATGTGTTTTAGAGCCATCTGTGTTAGACCATCAGAACTTCATTACATATCACATCAACATAAATACTGACATTTGTTATCACAGATTAATTATAATATAATAACAAATAGCCATAATATGATGTCTATTTGTAATTATAGGTCGTAGCAGAGTAAAGGATGATTTCCACCAAACGGCTCGCATCGCATCGGATCGGAAAAGATACGAACGGATGCGGTGACAGCCGCTCGCGTCCGACAGGATGTCGACGCATACGATCGGTTCCGTACCGTCGCTTGCGAACGTTTCTGCGCCTAGTCAAATAGTGTCATTCCTACCGTGTTAACGTGTTCTAATACGACGACAGTCGCGGTAGGCGCCCGCGGTCAAGCTGCTGTGTGCGGCTTGGTAATATAGACTTTAAATACTGTGATCACGATTTAATATCGTATAAAGATTGTAAAATCCGTTCCGATCCGATTCGATGCGAGCCGTTTGGTGGAAATCATCCTTTATACTCCATCTACCTACGTTCTAAGCAATAATGACAACCTCTTTGATAACATCTTTAGAGCCAATCGGACTTTCATCCGGCCAGGAGTAGGAGTAAAATCGATTGTGCACGATTTGTATAACCCGATAAAAATAAGAATAATGAAGGTGGGTCAACAACCGATGTATGTGACCCTTAGACCTTTGTTTTATGGTCTAAGATGTGACCGTAGGTACATATGCCAGTTTATTGGGTGTTATGGGTAATTAAATGGAAAATTTAAAAAAAACAGCTCTATTATTGTAATGCTCGATGAAGTTGTAAGCTTCTATAAACTTCTATTTGACTTCTATGGACATTTGTATTCCACGAGAACTTTGACACCAGCGGTTCCTAGCAATGATGACCGAAGAGGCTCATTCACGCGCCATTATGTATACCGAGGGTCTCCCGAATGTTAATCAGGGCGAGATTATGGCGGCAGTCGTGCAGCTGAAGAACAACAAAGCTTCAGTTGATAACGAAATGACCACTGAACTTTCTAAAAGCGGGCGCGGCTCATGTTCTGTATGAGCTAGTCTTGTAAACACCGCCATTTAATGAGTTATAGAACTGTGTTAAAGAACTACAGACTCGTGTCACTCTCTCTCGAGTATTTTTTACAAGCTGTTCTCAAGGGTTACGTGCCACAAAATCCACAAATAGTCTCGCCAAAACATTCGATGAATAAATGGATTGACTTTTTTTTCTTTCACGAATTACAATCACCTGAGATACCTAATCGAGTTTAGAAAAGGCCAGAATATCGCGGAGCATATCGATATTGATCGGCAAATTGTACCTACAGAAGACCGAAGAATACAATCAGCGGCTGTGTAATGGCATTTGTGGACTACGAAAAGATTTCAAGTCCATTGAAACTTGGGCAGTTTTGGATTCTCTTCAGCGATGTTGTATTTTTACAAGCCTTATTTAGAGTATCTATACAGGGTGTAAACGAATTAATGTAATTCCTTAATCTCTTCGCTGCGCTCCAGTGTCAACCAATCATTAATCTAAGCATAATGATCTATAACCGGTAACCCTGCACAGGATTTAGCTTGATAATGTAAAAAAAAATTGTCTTATGATAGTCCCGTCGTGAGACGCCTGGCAGACGTAAAACATCGTTTTATCGTATCTCAGTAGTTTAAGAAAAACTGAAAAACACCCTTATAACACGCACTAAAAATTATAAAATAATTTAATTGATTTGTATTCGTTACGATATAAGTACCTATGCATTTTACTCTTACCAATATTTTACGTTCATTGTAGAGTAAACGCAAACATATTTTTGTAAACAATACGTGGCGGGTGATATGTAGGTACCCTAAGAAGATATTAGTAAGCTTTTCACTTCTTTTATATCCAATGGTTAATTCAAAAAGCGTGGAGCGCTTTGTTTAAATAAATTAAAAGTACACACAACCAAAAAGTTTACTAGTAGCCACTGAAGAGTTCCACTAACCATCTCTTGGCTCAATTATCAGACCCTCGTTACCAAGCCCAATCTACTGGACTCGTCAAGACGATTCATTTGAGCCCAAACTCGAGGGATTTACAACCTAGTAGCCACTGAAGAGTTTCACTATCCACATCCTGGCTCCAACATCTGATCCTCAACACTAATTGCAATCTATTAGACTCATCAAAACGAATCATATGACCCGAAACTCGATGGGTTTACTAGTAGCCACTAAAGAGTTCCACTATCCACTTCCTGGCTCCTCCAAGATACCAAATTATAGTATTGTCGTGTAGACGGACGGACGGACAGACAGACGCACATGACTAAACTATAATGGTTCCTACTAGTTTTACTACGGAACTCAAAAAATAGGTAGGAGCTTAGAAACCCTATATATATGTATAAAAGTAATCTGTGTTAGAAACTTTATGTTGCCTGGGTATACAAACTTACAAAATAATCTTCATAATTTTATATTTCTATAAATTAAAAATGACATGTGACATTATTATATTACAAGTCCGCAAAGCTTTTACACTTCTTTTATAAAACTTTTATGTACGGCAATATTTTATAACGCATCTTTATCACTTTAGTAAAAGGGATTGCAAAAATGAGGGCCAAAACTGCTACGGCAAAAAAGCCAGCACAGATATTGTTTTCCAAGAACAGATACGGACCAAAAACAAAAGTAGAAAACTGGGACTACGCCATACACGCCGAGAAAAAAGATAATTATGTATATCGCGACCAGCTGAGCAACCACGTCAGCACCTACACGCGCTGGGGAACGGAAGATCAGGGTGTACGTATGACAGAAACACGCCACATGTTAGCACAAATTTACGACAGAACTGACCCGATATATTCTTTCAAGCCACTCGTTAACTTCACATCTTATCCATGCACAGAGTAAGTATCCATGTACCTACATAGTAAGTAAAAACTTTACGACGTGTAAAAACTTTAAACGATTGTGACGGTGAATATTCTTCATGACCGAGTCAATGGGCCCCTTGACCCCATTACCCGGTTAGACTGTCTATGCCAAATCTACAACCTAATGTAGCGGTTACTCTGCCCTTGTAACTTGCCGTGGGCCATGGGGTTAACTTTCCCGTTCGTTCAATAGGAACGATTTATTGGTTGAAAAAAAAACCTGTTAAAAGTTAAAAATAAAATGTGTTCGTTGACCCTTTATTATAAGTACCTAGTAATATTTTGATCCAAGCGTCGTCGCGTCGGGGGACCGCTATGTAAATTATCATTACCTAGCTTCTTTTTTTGTATTGTTTTTTTTTATTTTATTTATTTAACGGTCCCCCGACCTGACGACGCTTGGATCAAAATATTACTAGATACGTCTTATAATAAAGGGTCAACAAACACATTTTATTTTTTACTTTTAGAGGTTTTTTGTGTCGGGGGTTATTCATTTTTTTAATTTAATTTTTATTTCAATCTTTTTAAATTACTAATAGACATTACCATCTATCTAACATCTACTCATTGAGACCATTCTTATGAGCCCAAACACGCTATATCTGCTGTAGGTAAGTTGCTGAGGGTTTGGGTATCCCGCAGACTACTTGATGCTGCAGCATCAGCTCAAGGTTGCCATGTCTTGGAAATACCACCGAAGTAACAGTACACCATTTTCCAAATTAATCGGACCTGTGAAAGTTGGTAAGACCCTTTTGTCAAGTAGGAAATGAGCTGATGTACTCCAAACGCCTGAACAGATCTTTATAAATTATAGCTAAGTACCATCTCGATCACATCAGCTTTCAAACAGAAAAAACCGCATCAAAATCGGTCCATTCGTTTAGAAGCTACGATGCCACAGACACACGCGTTAAACTTATAACATCCCTCTTTTTTGACGGGGCTTAAAAAAACTAGTTTTAGTCTATACCCGTCTACTGCTCTACATGCATGGGTCTTCTTATGAAACTAAAATAAGCCATCCTTTCTACAACTTTTTAATGTGATACATTTAATGCGGCGGTACGGGTGTGAGAGCGGCTGTTGCGTGGCGACACTCGCGATGGCAGACACGACGCCAGACCTTCTTAACTCGTTGGATTTCTTCGGTTTTAGTCGGCCAGGTTCTTTTAACACTCTAAAGCAGGCCATACACGCTAGGGTGTACCTGACAGGTTTGCCTGTACATTTTAACTGTACAGGTAAACCGGAGCGTGTATGTCACACAACTGTGCAGGTTTCCACGCCTGTACAGGCAAGTAAGAAAATATGAATTTTGATATTTTTTGCCTGTGGGTATACTTGTACAGTTTAACTGAGCAAGTAAAACTGAGCGTGTGTGGCGGTCGCCTGCGCAGGCGTCAGTTGATAACAGTTTGAGATACGTCTTTTCGTCCATTCGTAGATAATTGCAGTAAACTTGCGGCTCAAATTTCAATTGTTTCAATAAGTTGACATAAGAGAACTGTTTTCTTTCCAGTAACCATGCTTTGCACCACTATTCACGGTGTTTTCGTTTATATTTCCTTTTCTTTAATAAAACAAACAATAAACCTATTAACGCGATTGTGTCGAGATCAAGCGCCGCTGGCGGGGCCATGGTTTCAACTGAGTTTTTGTACAAGTTTATCGCTACGTGTATGGTCTATACCCAGCTCAAGTTTAGGTACCTGTACGGTTGAACTGTACAGGCAAACCTGTGATGTAAACCCTAGCGTGTATGGCCTGCTTAAAAGGCTCGATTTTACCAACGTCGGATAGCGTTTATCCAAGGAATAAGACAGACGTGTTGACAGAATTTCTATACGAAAGCTGTCAAAACGTCAAATTTATTCCTCGATTAAAGTTATTCGACGTTGGTAAAATCGAGCCTTAATTGGGTGAATATTCGAAATTTTTTAACATTATTTTAACAAATCATTCTTCTCCCGGGTTGTTAACGTTATAGTATTGTCAGATTGTTTTTATTCTTGTCTTATTGCTAGACGGCAGCGGTATAGTTTCAGTTTTCATTATCATAATTATAGTATTAAACATCTGCATTCTTAACTTTGGGACGATGCTAATGACGTTCTCAATTTTTGTTAATATTTTTCGAAGAATGCCCCTTTTATTAAATAACCTTTTAACTAATTAACAAACAATATAATAATAATAACAATATAATCCTGTACTGCGCGGCTGTTGCGGCATGTCGTGTAGCTCTCGCCAAATTTGATAATAATGACAGAGCTACACGACCAAAACCCGCCGTACCGGCCTGGCAGTGCAGGATTGAACGTCGTATTAACGAGGCTAGAGCACTCATTGGCAAACTAATCTGCTTCAGGGAGGGCAATACTCGCCCTAGAGTGATGCGCTTTGTGAGGCGGGCATTCTCGGGGACTGATATCAATCCTCGAGATTACTTGTCCCGTGTCACAGAGCGCATCGACTTCCTGAAGCAGAAGGTTTATGCATGGGCAAACCGTATTCGGAGGTATAAGCGACGAGTGGAGCGATATACCCAGAATCGCATGTTTCATAGCGATGAAAGGTGGGTGTACAGAACCTGGGAGCGACCTGATCACGATGTGAGTGACACGCATCTACCGGATAATGATGTCATGAATACATTCTGGCGCAATATCTGGTCGATGCCTGTCACTCACACTGAAGGTGACTGGATGCAGGAGGTCCAGCGAGAGTGTGAACCAATTGAGGAAATGGGGGACATTACTATTGTCCCCCAAGACGTAACCAGTGCAGTCCGTCCAATGGCGAATTGGAAATCCCCTGGCCCAGACGGACTGCACAACTTCTGGCTAAAATGGTTGCGCAGTTCACATGCTCGTTTGGCCTCACAATTCCAGTCGTCTTTGGCATCTGGGTCGCTTCCAGAGTTCCTTACAACAGGAGTTACCCACCTGCTCCATAAATCAGGTAGTACTGCGGAACCCAAGAATTATAGACCAATTACATGTTTGCCGACGGTCTATAAACTTCTTACGTCCATTTTGAGAGCCAAAATTAATTCTCATATTATAAATAATTCTATTATGTCCGTCTCTCAAAATGGATGTAAGAATGGGTCCCGCGGTACTAAGGAGCTACTCCTCATTGATATGGCCATTAGCCAACAAGTTCGCCGATCCCGAAAGGATCTGTCGACATGTTGGATAGATTATAAGAAGGCCTACGACTCGGTACCACATACATGGCTCATGAGGGTGCTGGAGTTGTATAAAGTAAATACAACTCTATGCGCCTTCTTGACGTCATGTATGGGGCAATGGAGGACAGTCCTTCACTATCCAGGATGTCGGCAAATTCAAGGGAGAGGAGAACCAATAAGGATTGAGCGAGGTATATTCCAGGGCGATAGTCTGAGCCCGCTGTGGTTTTGTTTAGCCTTGAACCCTCTGAGCACATTGCTTGAGGGTTCAGGGTTAGGCTACCGGTTGAGAAGAGGTGGTCAGGTAATATCCCACCTCCTTTACATGGACGATCTGAAACTCTTTGCCTCCAACAACTTGCAACTGATGAAGTTACTGAAAGTAACTGAAACTTTCAGTAATTCCATCAGGATGGAATTTGGTGTGGACAAATGTGCAGTCATGCATGTAAAGCGAGGAGGGATTATGGAATCCGTGGGAACACAACTCTCGGATTCCACACACCTCAGATCCCTCTCCTCAACCGAAACCTACAAATACTTGGGCATGTCGGAGGCATTAGGCATCAATGAGACCGACATGAAGCAATCGTTACGGGAGCGCTTCTATGGCCGCCTGAAAAAGGTACTTAAAAGTCTTTTATCAGGCGGAAATAAGGTGCGCGCCTTTAACGGTTGGGTCATGCCGGTCTTGATGTACTCCTTCGGCATACTCAAGTGGACTCAGACTGAACTTGACGCCCTGGATAGGAGGGTCCGTACGCTGCTGACTGCATACCGAATGCATCACCCACGTTCATCGGTGATGAGGCTGTACATTCCGAGGAAGTGTGGGGGTCGAGGCTTTTTAAATGCTAAGACCCTCCACAACCGCGAGGTGTGCAGCCTCAGGGAGTACTTCCTCCAAGCCGACGTGGGGATGCATCGAGATGTAGTCGCAGTGGACAAAGGATTCACCCCGCTCTCCTTGGCTAAAGAGAACTGGCGCAAGCCTGTAGTACTGGATACTAATGGCTGCAGGGAGGTATGGCAGAGCAAGGAGCTTCACGGACGCTTTTACCGGGCCCTTCATGGGCCCGATGTAGACTTCCTAGCGTCCGTAGCCTGGCTACGTTTCGGTGATCTCTTTGGGGAAACCGAAGGTTTTGTCTGTGCAATTATGGACGAAGTTATGATGACGAACAACTACCGGAAATATATTGTGAAGGACGGCACGGTTGACATCTGTCGGGCATGTCACTGTCCCGGTGAATCCATTCGACATATTATTTCCGGTTGTTCTCGTCTTGCTAACGGCGAGTATTTACACAGACACAACCTAGTAGCTAGGATTATCCACCAGCAACTTGCTCTGAAATACAACCTTGTGGACGCAGAAGTACCATACTACAAGTATGTGCCCGACCCAGTTCTCGAGAATGGTCATATCACATTGTACTGGGACCGATCTATCTTCACCGACAGGACTATTGTTGCCAATAAGCCTGACATAGTGGTGATAGATCGAACAGAGCGTCTCACAATGATTGTTGATATCACTGTCCCACATGACGAGAACCTTGTGAAAGCCGAGAAAGATAAGGAAATTAAGTATCAAGACTTGGCACACGAGGTTGTCGACATGTGGGAGATTGACTCAGCAGTCATTGTGCCGATAGTCGTTACGGCCAATGGCTTAATAGCCAAGAGCCTCGACCACCATCTGACGAGGCTCTCGTTGGGCAGCTGGGTCAAAGGCCTGATACAGAAAGCGGTACTTCTGGACACGGCACGTATTGTCAGGAAGTTCCTCTCTCTGAGGCCCTGACCACCGGTAGCTTGGACCCTGTTCCCGATGCCGGTGGGCTACTATTTTTTATATTTTTAAATGTTTTTTTATATTTTTTGTAGAAATATTTAAAAATATAATTTATATGTATATAGAATGAATAAACGAATATAATAAAATCTTGGAAGTCAATTTTAAGTATTTTAAACCTACTTCTAATTGTCGTGTCGAAATGAAACTTGGTATGTAAGTAAGTATATGTAGTTCGGATGACAATAGGTACTATAATTTGGTATCTTGGAGCTGATCTGATGATGAAGCCAGGAGGTGGGTAGTGGAACTCTTCAATGACTACTAGTAAACCCATCGAGTTTCGGGTCATATGATTCGTTTTAATGAGTCTTGATTGCACTTCATGTTGAGGGTCTGATGTTGAAGCCAGGAGGTGGCTACTAGTGAACTTTTTGGTTACCTATGTGTACTTTTAATTAATTTAAACAAAGCGCTCCACGCTTTTTGAATTAACCATTGGATATAAAAGAAGTGACAAGCTGACTAATATAAATACCTAGGGAATCTATCTGTCACCCACCACGTACCTATTCTTAAAAAAAAATGTTTGCGTTTTCTCTACAATGAAAGTAAAATATTGCAAAGAGTAAAATGCATATCGTAGGTAACTAATACAAGTCAATTTAATTACCTATTTTATATTTTTTGTGCGTGAAAAAGCTTGTTTTTTTGTAAACTAGGTAGGTAGGTATCTACACATTTTTTTACAGAATTAGTTTCGATGTTTCACGTCTGCCAAGCGTCCCGAGACTCTGTTTTTATAAGTTTAATTTAACATATCTTTTAATTTGTTCCATGTAGCACTCCAGGAAGAAATAAACTAATGAAGGACGCAGACTTAGCCCAACTTGCTGCAGATTTTGGGGTGATGGATTACCTTTCTACTCAACAGGACGATTATAGAAACCCTTTCCCATCAGTGACGAAACCGGTGAGACTTTTCAAACCTAACTGATGTGCCTTTTCATCTAATCTAATGCGTGTCACTCACATTCGCATGAATACGCGAACCCACAAGTGTGGGACTGACATTCGCAATGACTATGCGAACATTTTCCATACAAAATGGAAAACATTCGTACAATGTAAGAATGTTTACGCGCATGTGAGTGACCGGGGTAAAAGATAAAATAAAACAGAAGGTAACGAATAGCCGTCGTATAAAACTAAGATAATTCCGCGCGTCGTAAAACAGTTTTTTTTTTAAACTTTGTCAATATCTGTTAGCCAGGATTTCTTCTGTATCGTGAATGCGTTTACAGACACTAATCTCACATGCAAAAGCACTGAGATGCTAAAAGCCAGACAGCATTTAGCAACATCCAAGTATTTGTATGCCCTAAGAATAGACACAAATACTTACCCATTGGTTCCGGGCGCGCGCGGGGATCGTTCCAGCAACCCACAGCACAGACGCCATGTTCGATTCCAACATGAAAAAAGACTTAACTGATGATAACTAACAGCTAGGCAATGTGCTACATCCAAACTATTTCAAAGATTTCGGAAAACCTGCTGATCCCTTGAGAAATGATGCGTAAAGTGTAGTTTTGTATAGATAAGTAGGATGAATGCACAACCAGCCTTCTTATTTGAGGTGCAGATTCATCGTGGTTGACAATTGAACCACGTGATTCCCAGAAAAGAACGGGGGGCCCTTTTCATAAGTCATAAAAGACTATTCATCGTACGTTTTAAAAGGATGGTCAGCAGCGTCATGCTGTATACTGCGATCAGTCTGTGAAGCGTGGCTTTTGAAGTGATTGGCTAGTGCTCAATAATTAATAGAAAGGCCCATGTTGTGGAAGTTTTTAAGTGATATTTGAAAACCTATTGTTTGTTTGTTATTGTAGAATAACGCAGTAGGTATCTACTGCAATGCATTCAAAGTTATTCACTACAACCGTAATCTACTGCAGAATATTAAGATTATTTTACTATTTTTTTGTGATTAATTTCAGTTATCAATGTCATCTCCACCCTGGCTGCTTAACCGTGTGATTCGATCGGACCTAACGCACAACCACGGCACAGCACCACCGCGTGGCGACTACCAGTGCCTTGATACTCACACGCCCATCGGCCACATACGTGAAATGAAATTATTTCGTTACCAATCTTTTAATCCTTCATCATGTCTTCAGGATTTCCCCACTTTAACCAAATCGTCAAACGGGAATGAAAGCAAAAATTAATGCAATATTTTATTACAATTTATTCCATACAAATAATAGAAAACAAAAATTAAATTAAAGACAAACAAGAAAAAGAATCAAAACATAAACATAACTTAGTATGGATTAATTTGTTGCGAAGAAACTTGAACGAATGTAAAACAAAATTCTTGATGTTAAGTTTCACATTGAATATTGAAGCTTCAAAAACGCCATTTAACCCAAATCAGAAAGAAATATCACTTAAATAGCTTACTTACTTCTTGAGTGAAATGAATCCCCAAAAATCCCACCCTCTAGGTTTTCGAACACAAAAGTTCACAAAACAGTAAAATGATAATATTATGTATTTTGTGCCTAGAATTAGTTGCTTCACTCTTTGTTTTACAAGGTAGGTACCTTATAGAACTTGGAACATATAATGTCGTGTATTTTAAGAGCCTCGTCCACGATGACTACGATAGAGTAAAATCAAGCAGGGTGACAGACGTAGAGCAATCTACGTCGTGTACATACTACCGAGACTAGCCTAGCTAGGGCATGACTAAAGTCTATGTAGTCAACAGATACGTAGTACAATAGACACTTTCGGGGGGTGACGTGGACACAATCTCTACGTGTACGTAGAAATACGAGAGAATATAATATTAGACTAATCTCAAAGCCCCTTAGCTATATTGCTCTATTGTGGAATTCGTGGACGAGGCCTTTTGTTTTCTAAACATAAATAAAAAGAGATTTATAAATGAATTTCAAATTGTTTGTTGTTTATTATTAATCTTGAGGGAATTAATATTAAAAAAAACCTGAAACAATGTTAACATTTTACGTTTTTACCAAGGTTTTTAGTTTTTATTAGAAGGATTTAGGGTCCGTACACAAAACTGCGATGCGGCATCACATCGTAGAAATATACGAGTTTGCAAAAACTTACGAATTGATTCGCGTAATTGATTTTTCCTATATTATCTTCTTATCAGTAACAGCATTGCGCAAATCTTTTTACGCAAATTTATTCTACCTAGTATAAAATACGTTCAATACGGTTGGCGATCGTCGAGGGAATGGTCACCCGAACCTTGGAAGGAAGACGCCTTGCCGCACGACATCGCATCGCAGCAATTTACGTCGTAGTTTTCAGCGTTTCGAATTCGCATCGCGTCGTATCGCAGTTTTGTGTATGGACCCTTAAACTGTTTTGCAACACTAACATTAGACAACATAATTATCTTTGATCTAAAAATGGATAGGTACACACGGCCATAATAATAACGCCGTCTTATTATGTAGATTCCACAGACGGATTTTTTTCTACAGACTTTTGTTATAATAATAAGGATTTACTTATCTAAGAATAATTTAGATAATTCGGACACTAGGCAACGTGACGTCTCACGACCGTTAATTGAAGCAGACAATAAGGAGGCCTATGTCCTGGAGGCCAATTCAACTAACAAAATTGCCGCGCCGCTGTACGACGGCCGTTTGACTTTTTTCTTATAGATATAACGGTCAAACGGCCGTTGATCAGCTGCGATTCGATTGCGATTTTAAACAATTTTATTAATAGAATTGGTTTCTAACAGTGGACGGTAACAGGTCTGCCCCAGTGGTATCAACTTTGTAATTATGTAACCAGTACCTAAGCTATGTAACCTAAACATTGTGTTATATGCAGTGGCGTAGCTTACCCTAAACGGGCCCCGTATCAAAATTTGTCGGGGGCCCTTCTACCCAAATGCGGCGAAGCCCAAAAGGAGGGTAAAGATTTTTCATAAAAGAAATTACACACGTTGGGCCCCTGTACCCCGGGGGCCCCGTATCATTGATACGGCTGATACGGCGATAGCTACGCCCCTGATTATATGTGACAAAAAAAGTCATTAAGTACCGCTTTAAATATTAGACTGGGTTTGGTTTTGACGCTAACAGCTGCAGAAAAAAATCTTTGCATACATCACATGCATTCTACAAGGTTAGTCGGAAAGGTGGTACTAAGCCGCAGACCACTTAATGTATCACTGATGATTGTTCTAAAGAAAGTGTTAAAATTTAAAAATTCGATGAATTTTTTTTCATCATAATTTATTTTTATTTTAGTTTTTTCAAAAATGCTTCATCCCTGCTTTAGTTATGAATTCAGAAAATGGAGTTTATACTCCGTGACCCCAAATATGACCTAAAGAGTAAACACAGCTGATCATAGCTATGGACAGATAGATTTTAGCATATTTTTTACGGAATCTTTGAAAAGCTATTTCTCTTAAACTATCGAGTTTTGAGGAAAGTTGTAGAACAAAAGTTATCCCTTATTATAGGTACCTACTTACTTTAACACCCTTTCGGCTTAGTACCTCCTTTCCGACTAACCTTGTATAATCGTTATTTATTGCCCCTTGAAATCAAAAGCCTGAATTGGTTACTCTTAAATCTTCGAATAATAGGTAATTCCATGCTTACTTATCCCAAACTGTTTATTAGCATTTTCCAAATTTTATTATTGGTTTTGTCTGCGAAATCCACCTAAAAGCTTAATTATATTGTTAGGAAATCATTATGCAGCACAAATAAACATCTTAGCACCTCCTTGGACGTTATTGTTTTAAGTCCTTGCGGCACATAAAGCAGGCCGGGCTAATCGAAATCGAACGAGAGTATTACCGAACGACGCGACCCGCGTTGTGTGGCTAAGCTAAAAAAAGTATCTAGTTATGAAACACAGTCATTGAAGGGATATCCTTACATTATAACTTTCGCGAATAACGTTCATATTTATGATTGTGAACGGTTATACCCAATAGGCTCACGTTTGACCACTATCTCACTTGACTGTAAGTGAAGATACGGTCGACGATGGTTGCACACTGGCCTAGAAGTAACGTATTCACTCGAGATTTAAAAACTCCAAGGTTATAACTATCGGGAAACATAACTCTGGAAGCGAGTTTTACTTCTTAGCTGTGCGAACAATGGACGTGTTGCCAAATCGTTATGTGCGTATAGGTGGAATATCCACCATAACGCAGCGGCGCATCGCTGTGCGTCTGGTCGTCCGGTGATGGAACGGACTTGGGGGAATTAAATTGTGCAATTCCATCGCACACTTCGGAATGCACCCGATAAAATACCGATAAGCTAGCTAATCTGCGACGATGATCAAGGCTTTGAAGTCTTGTTTCTACTATTGCATCATCACGGGGCGCCTGTGTGGTCGAAAAGACTGTCAGGCGTCCGGCGACGTCGGGCTGCAGACCTAAGTTTAATAGCTTGCAGAGAAAAGTGACCGAATCTGATACAGAACGACATCTTTCAAGATGCTCCGGCAGCATGTGCTACGACACTTGCTCGAGAGGTGTCGCGAGCAGCTAACAGGCCGCAGTATGCGCACAAACTTGTGGCCCTAGCTGGCCTGCCGTGTTTCGAAACCTAGCTGAAGAGGGGCTAGCGTGTCACCGACCAGCTTCCTCAGGTAGTCACCGGAAACGGTTTTTTCGGGGAGCACCTGAATAGAATCGGACGAGAGGCTTCAGCCTATAGTTTAAATTAGGCCCTGCCTAAGTGCATTTTACGGCTAGTTTCAGACTAGACCGGAGCCGCGACATGGTTTTCGCAAGTAATCCCGATACAAGCACTGAGTATGTCTGTTGAAAATCAGAGAAATGGGTAAATGTTACTGTAAAAAGCCCAATCAATGGCAAATTCTATCCTACGATTAAGTTGTGACACATGATTTCCGAATGTCTGAATCTTCCAGGGTCCAGGCAATGTTGAGATTAGAGTTGTAATCACACCAGAGCAGAGCGAGCGCGCCGCTGTAGCAACGGACGCATGTTGGAACGAATATTTCTATTGGCATGAGGTTAAAAAAAAACCTGATAACACGGAGCCAAAATCTAATTTTTAAAACCCCACAATCCATCTTATTCTTACATGAACAATCAACTGATGCTAGCTCTCTCTCTCAGGATTTGCAAGTGAAACCTCATTTACCACTCTTCAGGCAGAAGCAGATCTGCAACTAAAGTTGCTTCAAATGGATGGACAGTTGGAATCATGAATAAATTGGATACCTTGGAAGCCAAATGATCCAAGTAACATTTTTTTTAAATAGAGTTATACAGATTTAACCAAAAATTTTACTTAGACCAGCAGGCTTCCGAGATTTCCAATAGTGATTGAGTTAAGGAGTTTAAAAATTAAATAGTTAATTTTCCTTGATAGCTGTCTATTTTAAATTATAGATCTTAGAATAGTAATTTATATTTCAAATACAGAGAAGCTTATTTCTGTAATATGTGAATTACCCTGTGCCCTATCCTATCTATATTCCTTTTATATATTGGAATTTCAATGTTTTGAGTATTTACAATAATTGTTTTTGCAACAATTACCTATTTTACATAATTTAAGGGAAATATTATTTTCTTGAAATAATATTTAAAAAAAAACAATTTAACAAATCCTAATTACTAAACCATAAAATAACACATAATCATGGTCAAAATGCTAAAATTAATTGGAAAAACACACAAAAATAAAATAAACAAAAACATTGAACTCTAGTTGCCAATTGATTAATGTGAGTAGTTTGTCAAGTTGTAGTTGTAAGTTTTGTCAAGTTACTTTGTAGTATAATAATTATACCTTGTTCAGATAAATTTGTAAAAATTTAGTGTCTTGCCTCATTGAGTACGCCTTCTTTTAAAACCTTTACCTTTCTTAGACTTCAATTTGTGTTTCTGAGACTGGCGATTACTGCTGGTACCTGTTATTTCATCAGCAATCATTCCTACTGTTGATAACTTTTTTCGACGATTTTTCTCTGCTTTTGTAACTGGTAGACGAGTTAAATAATTTTCTTCATATTCTGTTTTTTCCTGTTCATATTTAGATATTGACTGCTTAACATGATTTCCTGTGCTGACTTCTAACGGTGCTTCAGAATATTCCTCACGGAGTTCACGCATTATACTGGAGTTGAGGAATTGCTTCTTGGACTTTTCTTTGTTCTTCTTTTCATTGTCAACTCTTGAAGTGTTTTCATCAAAGTGTACTGCAGCTAATTTAGGCGGCACATAAATATTTGATTTACCGGTCTTATCTTTCTTATTGTCTCCATCATCTGAAGATTCACTAGATTCTTCCCCAGACTCATTTATTTTACTCACTAAATTTGCAGGATTAGCATGGTATGATTGAGGATCATCTTCAGATGTGCCACCAACAACTGCAGTTTTAACAAGTTTGTCAATTTGATATTTTAATTTGGAATCTATGGGACGAATTTTTTCCAGAACAGTTCTTAGCTCAATAAGTCTATCAATAGATGGATCTGATTCTATTCTTTCACCAGAGCACTTTCTTAATACTATATAGGTTAAATTAATTAAATAACTAAGTAGCATTTGATATTTCATTTCCAAAAAACTAAGGCCTTTATCTGTCGACAGTTCTCCACTTTTAACCCGGACCAACATGTTGTCCACAAGCTGTGACACCTGCTGGACATTCGTATTCATTTCTCTAAGCAGTTTAACAGCTTGGGGCAAGTCCGGCTGCTCCGTTTCATCTGAAGCCTGTAAAAAAAAAAAATAGTGTTACTTAATACACAAATGTTTTCAATATGGACATAACAAAATAGTCCTCAACTTAACATTTGTGATATCAACCCAAACCAAATTTGGCTTACCGCAAGACCATCCTAACCCTGCTTTAATACTTTATACTAAAAAATAAAAATATTTTCCTTCTTTTACGTAAGTCATTTTAGACTATAATTAATAGAAACAAAGTTTGTTAATATTCTAGTTACTTAAGTTCTCATACCTTATAATATACTAAACTAAAATGACTAATCACATGGTATAACTAAAGTAACTAAACTTCAAAACAATCACCTGCACCATGATGCTGTTTGGTTAACCTCTTTTGAAACAATTTGCATATAGATCCACTTTTATACTTATTTGGCGAGCTTTTCAGTCTGCTATAGGACCGAAAAAATCCAACATAAAAAACTCAAATAAAAAAACACTTTTGAGAATATTGAATGAATAACGACGCGTTTGACGTAAACTTTTTTCTATACTAGCCAAAGAGAATGATACTAGTCACAAACTATATAGAAATGCTACAACCACAGATAACTATATACTAGTCAGAGAGCTACAACGTATTTTAGTTTGACCATTATTTTGTATCTCTTTATAGTTTGTGGACTTTGTGGTGCCTAGGAGCTACTATAGCAAATACTAGAGAAGTCTCTTGGGCAGTGCTGCCAATAAAAATTTCTCGATTCCCCGCGTCAGTGTTGTCGATTCCCCGAAATTCCCCGCTTTTCTTCTTTTTCATCCCTGAGCGATAGTCGGACGACCTTTTTTTTTTTAGACGCTCCCCTCTCATTTTGCTGGTGCAGGTGCGACCTCGATAAATGTACCACTTCTTTTTCCTCCAGCCATAATTGGACGAGATTCCCCGAAATTCCCCGATTTTGTTCATTCCCCGCACGGACCCCCCATTCCCCGCAATTGGCAGCACTGCTTGGGCGCTATGTTGGCACTACTGATTTGTCATTGTTTCGGTGTTTCGGGCCATAGACATGCTGTTAAAATAATAATATTGTGAAAGTGAGATGACATAATGTCAAAATGTGTATGTGTGAGCAGGACATAGCATAATTTTTCTATCTCTATTTGCATATCGTTTTTTTCATGTTTGCCATCACTAGTCATTTGGCAAACAAAGAGTTAGAGATGGGTCGTATTAGGTAAATCAGGTGCTTAGTACACCTGTTCCTAGTCTGCATAAATACCTGATCCAAATACCTATTCCACCTAATCTCAATGACCTTATACACATAGCGTTACTTGGTGATCTCAATCCGCCTATTCTATATCAAATCCTGATATCAATATTTGAATGTTAAATTGTTTTGTTAGTTAAGTACGGGTATAGTTCACACTTTTAAGTGGAAGTAAATAAAAGTATTTTATTTCTATCAGCGAAATTTTTGCACGAAATTGGTTGAATAAAATAAAAAAAACTACGTTTAAAAAAACCGACTTCAAAAACTAAAAAGTACAAAATAACTTAATATAAAATTAACAGTTTCAGAAGTCTGTGCTAATCCACAATGAACCAAATAGAAGGCACCGACTTCTGAACCTGTTAATTTTATATTAAGTTATTTTAAACATTTTAGTTTTTGCAGTCGGTTTTTTTAAAAGTAGTTTTTTTTTTACTTTTTAGTGTCTGTAATGGGTTGTTCTGTAAACTACAGTAGGATTTTTCTAGATTACATCAGGTAGAATAATTACATCGTCTACGTAAACTAAAATGTTCATAAAAAATAAAATGTTCGTAAAATGAAAACTTCTGGGCCAAACTTCAACTTTCGAATATTTTGTGCCATACCTAATGCTCGGCACTTTGGATTAGGTACGGACTCGCATTGAAAAATACGTAATCAACATACCTAATCCAATATATATGCCTCACGTCTAGGGATGTAAGCGGTAAAATTACTTTCGTGAAATTCGGTAAAATACGATATTTTACGTAAAATATTATATTTTACGGTAAAATACGGTAGGATTGGGTAAAAAACGAATTAAACTACCTACTAATAAGAAAAGTTCCGAGTCCGTGGAACAGATGGAGCCAGTCACTCATTGCGACCGATCATCACCGACCGCGGTCCGCGCGCGGCGCGCGGGCAGGCGGCGTCAGTTGCAAAGAGTATAGTAATATATAGCAGTTGATCGGGTTGGTTCGAGGGAGACAGTCTGTTTGTCGGCAGGGCAGCATATTCAATCTACCTAACCTAAGTTTGTTTGTGTTTAATCGGCAACGTCGCACGCAGTACGCACGCAACTATAATCTCGCGCGCGCGCGCGCCGTCACAGACTAAAGGATACTTCGTATCGCGCCGTCATCGTACCACCATTCACCATACATAAGTAGCCGATAATACCCGTATTTTATCAGCGTTTTCGGTAAAATTACGTAATTTTGCAACCCTACTCATGTCTAGTTGTAGCTGAATATCAGTATTTTATATGGAGCAACTGCCGTCAGATCTCCGGTTACTGGGCAATGCCGATATCCTAAGGCCAGACCGATTGCCAGACTTTCGAAGTTCTGATTACCCGTAACGACTGTCATGCGTATTCGTATGACACCCGGACCCAACGGTGACCATGCTCCCCGAGGCACGGAAGACGGAGGGGTTCGATGTGTAACGAACGGTCACTCATCCACGTACTGACCACAGAGCATGTAACTATTTAGTACTGACCACTGACCACGGCAAGTGCAGCTTAATCTCGCAAATCAATAGTCAATAGTATCTTTATTTGGATGAACATGGTACAAATAAGATCTTACATACATTATTGTGGTAACAATCATATTCTGCCATGTATGGCGTGCAAATAATAACAAAATAAGTAGTTAAATACAATAAAAAAATAAAAACAAACATGTCTATGAGAAAATAGCAATTAAAATTTAGTACATTTATAATAATTATATTTTATTCTATTTAACATTTGTTACAAAGTGTCATTCATAAAATCTGTAACAGTATAATAGCACTTTTCACTTAGAAGGGCCTTTAACTTCTTTCTAAATATTTCTACTGTTAGCTCTTTGTAAGAATCTGGAAGCTTGTTATACAGGGTGTTTGGTGCATCGTGTGCCAAATTGAAATGGTCGACTGGGGGGGTCATTTGCTATCATTTTAGACCCCTAAACACTTCTCATACCCTATGGATTTTTTTCATCGACTTTTTATTATTTTATTAAAAAAATACCCAAATTTTACATTCAAATATAAATTTAAAAAAAAGTATAAGTCGTAGACTCTGAATTTTAATTTCATTTAGATGTGTATTGTATTAAAGTACTTTTAAATTCAAAATTAGTGAAATTAGCCATCTAGTTTTTTTTAAATTTACTCGCAAAGTTTCAGACTTCAATTAAAGCTGTCCATGTTACAGCTATTTACATGGCTATAAAAAAAAACTAAAAGCGACCGGGATCTTCGAACTGCCTCAAAAAAAAGCGACCGGGATCTTCGAACTGCCTCAAAAAAAAGCGACCGGGATCTTCGAACTGCCTCAAAAATTCTCTAGTCTATCCTCTTGCTAGTGATGTGCCACATGCCATAAAAATCTTTTTACAACTTTGTGAATTCGCTAGAATTGTGAATCGAGTCACAAAATACTACAATTCCAAATTATGATTTAAAAAAATATTCTAGCTTAAATGGATACCTGAAATACTTATTAAATCTGTTATCTCACTCTTATAAGGTTAAAATCTGTCTCGTATCACTCTTGGGGGGGGGGGGGGTTAATAGAAATAAAAAAAAGCATTGTTAATATTTATTTATTTTTCACATATTCTGCTCAAATTGTTGGCCTCTATTGCGAATGCAGGCCCGATATCTATTTCGTATTTCCACAGTTGTTGTACGGAGTCGCATTTCCTCCTTAATTTTATTGAACGCCGTTTCAATGCGTTGAAGTAGTACCTCTCTAGTCGGAACCTCCGTGGCGTATACCAGCTCTTTGGCACGTCCCCAGACATAAAAGTCTAGCGGAGTTAGGTCTGGGGAACGTGCCGGCCATGCAATAGGGCCATCGCGACCAATCCACGCATTGGGGAACACATCGTCGAGATATTCCCTCACAGTCAAACTCCAATGCGCGGGACAGCCGTCATGCTGGAATACTTTGGGCACATTTTCATTAAATACGGGCACCTCAGACACTAATTCGGGCAGGTCATTTTGAAGGAACTCCAAATAGTTATCGCCATTGAGGTTATCGGGCAGGTAATGCGGTCCAACTACCTGATTCCCAATCACTCCTGCCCAAACGTTTACACTAAACCTCCTTTGAAATGATTTCTGTCTTTTAACACGTGGGTTTTCCGTTTTGTTTGTCCAGTGGTGCAGATTGTGAAGATTGAGAATTCCTTCTTTGGTAAATTTGGATTCATCCGTCCACAGTATTCTTTTTCAAAAATTAGGATCATCCACATCCGTGTGTAACATAAAGCGACAGAATTCCACTCGTCTCTCAAAGTCGCCACCTGAGGGTGGCGACTTTGAGAAAAATTTAAGAGTTCTTTGTTTGTAGGTCTTGAGAGACCTACAAACAAAGAACTCTTAAATTTCTGTTGAGCAGTAAATAATTGCACAATAAGATTTTTAAGGACCGCCTGTATGGGTTAAATGATTCACTACCTGGAAGTGACGTCATACTATACCCAATACCTGCTAAACAAAGGCATCGTCAAACAAAGCGTGTACGGGTTTAAAGTTAGTTTAGAATTACGTACCTTGCACCGGAGTGTAATGGAATGGATGCTTTTCGTTTTGCTGAAGAACTTTCCACACTTTCCATATTGAAATATCAAGATGTGCTGCCACATTTCTAATACTTCTTGTAGGGTCTTCCTCAAAAAGTGCCAGTATTCTCTCGTCCACTTCAACATTATGTCGCACAATATGGCACCTTGGTTCATGAAAAGTGACACTGCCAGTCTCGCGTATGCGTCGGTATGTGTCTTGGAAGACTCTGCGGCCAGGTAATCGTCTACCAGGAAAGCGTTCCTGGTAAAGTCGTTGCGCTGCACGAGCGACACCATGGGAGGCTCCATAAGCCATCATGATGTCAGCATATTCTTCGTTAGAAAACGTCGCCATTGCAGCAACAAAAAGTCAACAAAGTTTAACAATAACACCAAAAGTTAAAACGTAACAAAAACCAACAAAACAAAGTAACAAAATGAAAAAAACGCGGAGTACGGTGAACTAAGCACACACGTCAGGTAGCAGAGGCAGTGATGTCTCGACTAAAATTATGACGGATTAACGGCGTCGGTGGCAGTTCGTCGTTTGTTCAAACTAGTTTACGCTATGCAAGAAAGAGATAGAAGAGAGATTTTACTTTGCGAGAGTGAGAAAACAAATTTTACATGTGTCTCAATTAACAATTACGCAAAAAGACTTTTTTTCTTTAGAATTTGGAATTTAGTATTTTGTGACTCGATTCACATTCTAGCGAATTCACAAAGTTGTAAAAAGATTTTTATGGCACGTGGCACATCACTAGCAAGAGGATAGACTAGAGAATTTTTGAGGGAGTTCGAAGATCCCGGTCGCTTTACGTTTTTTTTTATAGCCATGTAAATAGCTCTAACATGGACATCTTTAATTGAAGTCCGAAACTTTGCGAGTAAATTAAAAAAAAACTAGATGGCTAATGTCACTAATTTTGATATCCAAAATACTGTCATACAATACACATCTAAACAAAATTAAAATTCAGAGTCTACGACTTATACTTTTTTTAAATTTGTATTTGAATGTAAAATTTAGGTATTTTTTAAATAAAATAATAAAAAGTCAATGAAAAAAAATCGACAGGGCATGAATAGTGTTTAGGGGTCTGAAAGGATAGCAGATGACCCCCCCAGTCGACCATTTCAATTTGGCACACGATCCACCAAACACCCTATAGATTTTTGGAGCCCAACAGAATACGCTTTTCCACTTAAGTGCTGTATTTGCTCTACGAATCCATAAGTTATTTTTACGTCTATTACGAATAATTACATCAGAAAGTCTTGGAAATAAATGAGGGTTTAACTTTACAAATAATGCGATTTCTAGAATGTATAAAGATGGAAGTGTCAGAATTTTATATTTAATAAAGTACGATCTACAGTTGTCAGTTACTTTGAGGCCAAACATAGCTCTAATGCACCGTTTCTGAATTTTAAAGGCAACGTCTTTGTGAGTAGAATTGCCCCAGAAAACAATACCGTATCTTAATACGGATGCAACGATACCATGATAGGCAGTAAGTAGTGCCTCTGTGTTTACTATTGGAGCGAGTTTGTAAAGGGCATAGATGAACTACTGACTCTTCTACTTAGGGTTTCAACGTGTGCCTTCCAATTTAGCTGCCTGTCAATCGTTAAATCAAGAAATACTGCATTTTCCGCTTCAAAGATTTTGTTGTTTTGATATAGTACGTCCATTTTTAAAGAGGATGGTTGTCTTTGACTGAATTGCATTATTTGAGTTTTTTTAAGATTGATTTTTAAGTTATTGTTGTCTAGCCATGTAATAATTGAAGATAATGTACTATTTACCTCAACTTCATAAGACTTAAGTTTATCACAAGCTATGGTCACCGTGCTATCGTCTGCGAAAAGTGTTATTGGATGCGTTATTACTGTAGGTAGGTCATTAATATATATTATGAATAGCAGAGGGCCCAAAACACTTCCCTGTGGTGCTCCGAATGATACTGTACGCTCTTTAGATAAGTATGTATTTTCCTTTCTTGTCGTTCGAATCGTTCGAACCGCGCGGTTTTTAATTATCCACGGGCCTTTCAATGATTGTAAAACTTCCGGTTATTGCTGCGTTCATGTTTTACAATGGTAGTAAAACATGAACGTAGCAATTACCGGGCGAACTCGAAACGTCAATTTTTCCTTGTGATGTGAACTGTATTATTGACAGATGTCTTGCAGATGGCAGACGAAGCAAGCGATTGTATTTTCATAGAATGATTGTATTTTCCTTTAATTTTATCTGAATAATATTTATTCAAATATGTTATCGGTGCGTGTTCATATAATAAACCAACACTAAAGTAAATTTATTTCTAATAGTTTATAATATAATATTGTTATTTTCAGATTCTTTTTTATTGCTTTTTACTTAGTAACTTTATTCACCTTAGTAATGGATTCTACGTACCCGGGGTGGCTCCAGTGGAGTTTAAAAAAGGCCAGAAAATTGAAGTTAAAGCTGTAAAAATGACCAGCATACACACACAACTTCCATATGAATATTATTCGTTACCTTTGTGTTTACCCAAGAATGGTACATTTGTATATAAATCAGAAAATTTAGGCGAAGTTTTACGTGGAGATCGTATAGTAAACACTCCGTATGAAGTCCATATGGCAGAGAATATAAAGTGCAGGCTCCTATGTCACCACAAAAACAATCCTATAAACTGGAGTGTGGAAGAATCTGAAAAAGTCGCCAGTCGTATTGAGCATGAGTATTTTGTGCATTTGTGAGTATTGATTGTATAGTATGTTATGTATAATATGAAAATTGAGTTTAATTTGTGTGATATTTACTACAGCTAAAAAAGTTAATCACATAATTTCCAGGCTTGTTGATAATTTACCAGTGGCTACCAGAATTATAAACAGTGACACCTCAGAAAGAAGTATAGAACAAGGTTATCGACTTGGTTTTATGTCTAAAGGCAAAGCATACATTAATAATCATTTAAAGTTATTGCTCAAATATCACAAGCATAGCCAGTAAGTATATTTTCTGTTTTTAATAAATACTAAAATGTATTAAAGCTATAAAACTAACAAGGTTTCAGGCTATTGCTCTGTCCTTAGCAATCTAGAAGATTTAAGCTAATATCTAAGCCATTTAAACTCCTTGACATGAATAAGATATTCATACCCAGCTGTGGGTGGACAAATTCTGAAATGATGATAATTAATGATGTTTGGAATGATCCTTTGGTTTGGCAGTAAATAATCAGAGGCGTATTTACACATTTCAAATCTTGCTGCCCCTACCGACCTCTGCAATTCAATACCCTAGTTTACAATCATATTAATGACTAATAAAAGCTCAATCATATACTACTAATAAGGCAGGGTAAGGTATGCCTTAGTACTACTTATACAATAATGTACATTTGGTAAACGTAATAAAATATTTTTTATTATGCTTACTTACAGTTTAAAAACAATATATTCAATTATCTGGTATAAATAATATAGTCAATTAGGCATTTCGGCCAGACACAAAAGGCTTGGTTAGACAGAGAGTGTGGCTGGGTGGGATATTCACGTTGTTTGTTCACATGCTCTTGGCGTGCAAATTACTATGACTATGATTATGACTGCCACACGAACCTTGGCGTGGTGTGGCGTCTTGGCGTCTTCCAAACATTGTCATAGTAATTCCCACACCAAGAGCACGGCATCAACATGCGACGTGAATATCACACTCAGCCACACTATGTCTGAACAGGCCTTTAGCGAACGGTCATGTCACTCGTTCCCGCGCCACAACCAAACGCGACTACGCAAATTGTAGAAAAATTATCTAAATGGTGAAATATATTATATTATTATGTTGAATTGTTTGGGTGGACCTAATAACATTTAAATATGAATCTTTGTAAATTCTGCCTCTCAAATTTGCCGCCCCGAAAAACTGCCGCCCTAGGCTACTCAGCCTGCTGGTAAATCCGCCACTGTAAATAATATAGTAATCTGTAATGCAAAATTGTTAATTTTCATTATTGTTTCCAGGGATTCTTACAGAGTTGTTGGATTTGAAGTGGAGACTATTTCTGTTGATAAAGATGATCTGAGTTTTATTGATGATTCCTGCCATTTTCCATCTGATCCTAATCCACAACTGGTGAATGAAGACACTGGCACAAAGTTATATTTTACATATTCAGTTGAATGGGGAGAGTCTGATATAAGCTGGGCATCAAGATGGGATATATATTTAGGCATGAAAGATGTACAAATTCATTGGTTCTCTATTGTTAATTCTATTGTAGTGTTGTTTTTTTTATCAGGTATGATATTTTATTTTCTGTTTTTGTATAGAATGTTAATAATTGTTTATTTTTCTTATAAGGGCTTATTAAGACAAGTCGAATTGCTTTTAATTGTTTCTGTTAATATTTAAAGAAAGGTTGACTTTTTATTCATTATGATTCCAGTACCAAAAAGTGGTGCCATGTATATTTTAAAAACTGTTTGCTGGTCTTGCAAGAGTAATATTTTATTAATTTGAGTATGTATTTGTACATGTTCCTGTCTACCTGCAAACTTTAACTAAAGTCAAAATTGCGTTTTATTTTACTAGTAATCCATGATCAGCAGATCACCCTAACTAGCATTGGCCCCTTGTATTGCAGGTTACTTATTAAATATACTATTGTGTAACTAATCTTGAGAATGACAAATCTATTGAGCCAGCAAACATTGTAAAAGTAAAATAAGCCCCTAGTTTATACAAAGTTATGTAAAACTTTACTTTTTCAGGTATATTGACAATGATAATGGTACGCACACTTAGAAGAGATATCGCTCGTTATAATTCAGATGAGAGTATTGATGATATGATGGAAGAAACTGGCTGGAAGCTAGTACATGGTGATGTTTTTCGTCCACCACCTAAAAGAATGTTGTTCGCAGCTGTTATTGGTAGTGGCATACAAGTCTTCCTGATGGCCCTCATTACAATCTGTAAGATATCCTTTTTAATAAACCGTTAAAAAAAAAATTGATGATTGTTTTTAGCTATTATAGTTGATATAGTAGCACCTGTGGGGGCTCCAACAAGTTCTCGATGATAGTTATGTGTAGTCTGCCAACCCACACCAGGTCGGTGTGGTAGACTAAGGACGACACTTCTCATTCTGAGAAGAGGTCCGTGCCCAACAAGCGTAGCATTTTCACCATGGCCTACGGTTTTGTTGGTGGAAGAATAGATAAATGACATAATATGATCATTGTGAATATGTGATTTTGTTTATACTTGCATTGACAAAATCTTTGCTTAGGTGGTAATGCTATGCCTGCAGCAGTGAGATAATAGGCTGATTATGTTATGTGTGTATGATAGCTAGAATAAATTGGAATTGAATCTCGAATTGCTGTTAGAACTTTGGAAAACCATGAAAAGAGTACTCTTGATAGCAGCAGTAACATTATTATTAGATAAAATATTTTTACTGTTTTAATCATTACATACCTATGTTAACAATGTTATGATAAAAACGCGTTTTACTCGTAGCTTTATCCTGTAATTAATATGACTGCTGTACGCTAATAATTCTATATACTTTTCAGTCATCGCTATGCTTGGCATGTTGTCACCGGCGAGCCGCGGTGCGTTAATGACTGCAGCTATATTTCTCTATGTATTCATGGGTCTCATTGCGGGCTACTACTCGGCACGCCTATACAATACGATGAAGGGAAAACAGTGGAAGCAGGCTGCATTCCTGACGGCGACACTATATCCAGCTATCGTCTTTGGCACATGTTTCTTTTTAAACTTTTTTATTATGGGTAAAAATTCCAGTGGTGCAGTTCCATTTTCGACCATGATGGCTTTGTTATGTCTTTGGTTCTGCATATCATTGCCATTAGTTTATTTGGGATATTATTTCGGATGTCGGAAACAACCATTCCAACATCCAGTAAGAACTAATTTCATTCCAAGGAAAGTCCCTGAACAAGTTTGGTACATGAACATCTTTATTTGGTAAGATTTTATAATAAATATTTTATACTATGGCTTGCATGTTGTGTTAGAAGGGTACACGGGTTTTGGTGGGGATGTCGCCTAGCTGTTTATTAGGGTATACGCTGTGCCTATACATAATGGATTTAGGCAGCTTGTACTTATGAAATGTGGTTAGTAAAACAATAAAAACATAATATGTTTTACAATGGCATGATAAAGTTTGGCAGGACAGCCTTATAGATCACACATTCTTCAATTGCTTGAAGCGACGTCAGTTCGCGTGTGTAGCAACCAATGCGTCTACACTGTACGATGACGGGTTCGGACGACGATATTGCTGTGATCGGTCAAAGACCATAAATAAGTAATCACTGCGTTTATGATCGATTTATTAATAGTGTTAAAGCATCAGAATAGAAAAAACGACGTTTGTGGTGGAAACCCTGGCTGCAAAAAAGAAATAGACATGGTTGATTTTTATATGTAATTAAAAAGTCTTCACGAAGTTCGCAGTTACGTGACTTTATTACAGTCGTCTCTACCAAAAAATCGATGTGAACTGACGGCATAGGCAAAGACAGTGCACACACGTTCAAGTGGCATGACGTTGGATCAGTTGGCAGTATGGAAGATCAATCCTTTCGTCAATCCGCTATTCATGACGAAATAATTCATCCAATGGCATGATCAAGTACCTATATGTATTCTTGATCATGCCATTGGATGAAAAAGAAACTGATCGTGTTTCGAATGTTCAGGTTCAAACTTAATTATTTTTACAACAGTTTACAGGCGAATAAAAGAGACTGTACGAGCGAGATTGAATGATTTGTCAGTTTGTCAGTCATCCATTCTTTATTGGCACAGCTAATTTTATATCGGTTTTTACTTAATAAACTATATTTATTAATAATAAAATGTGCAGAACTTACGTACATTTCATAATGAAAAAGTAATAATATAATCATAAGATCAGTCAAGGAGAGTCATGTGAAAATTAGGGTTCAATATACCTATTAACATTTCGGTCGGGCGAGCGCGTTTCACATACCTACGTGCGCCTAAAGGGCCTGCGTCCACAGGCGGCACGGCATGGCAAAGGATTTTTAAGCTCAAATAATTTTAAACCTTATGTTAATACAATTAGCAGGCGAAGGGTTGATGTCAGACAGGCGGCCGGTCATAAAACAATAAGCCAAAACCTCTAACAACATGGATTTATGAAATACATGTTGTGCCGACCCCACCTAGTGTGGGATAAGGGCAGGAAGAAGAAGAAGAAGATGTTAATACAATAATTAGCACTCATATTTGTTTAGCATACCGCGGGATGCTCGCGGGGTGAACGTCATGCTCGTGAACGGGTGCCGTCTGTCGGGACTGGTCAGCTCTTAACTGCTATGGCAATCATAGAAGGCATATTTTTCTATTTGTTACTCTTATGTGAGTTTATTTGTTACATTAACCTGCATTATTCTCATTCTATTTATCACACTACTGTAATGGAATTGTAATGAACTACTATTTTAAAAAGAGTATTCATGGAGTTTCTTGCCGGCTCTTCTCCATAGAACCTACCTTTTGGAACCGTGCACCTAGTCGTGACGTTTTAAAAGTGCCTGAAATCTGGTCTATTTGAAATAAAAATCTTTGACTTTGATGCTTCGTCGTTCCACGGCATCCCGAAGCATCTCACGATACGGTAAATACGAGTTCTAAAAGGTATTACAATAAGCTTTAAAATTATTTGAGCTTAAAAAATGCTTTGCCATGCCGTGCCTTTGGGCGCAGGCCCTAACTCGGATGTAAGCAGTGTGCACATTGCATGAGGTCCACCATCTATGCAAAATACTGAAAAAATAAACTTAACTTTTACTGTTTCTAGGTACCCACTTCTACCGTTATTTTACATAAAAATATTTGTTACAGCATTTTGATGGCTGGTATTCTTCCGTTCGGGGCTGTATTTATTGAATTGTTTTTCATTTTCAATGCACTGTGGGAGAACCAATTTTATTACCTATTTGGATTTTTATTCCTCGTGTTTTGTATATTGGTGGTGTCTGTATCACAAATATCAATCGTGATGGTATATTTCCAACTCTGTGGAGAGGTAAAACATGTCTTCTTTAAATTGTTTATTTATATTTATCAAAATAAACAAATGTGACTGAAAAACTGTTTTCTCTGTTTTACAGGATTATCATTGGTGGTGGAAGAGTTTTATCGTCTCAGGTGGTTCTGCTGTATATATTTTAATATATTCCATATTTTACTTTTTTACTAAACTGGAAATCACCGAATTTATACCGACCTTGCTTTATATTGGCTACACAGGTAACGCATGTTCTATTAAATAGTTTTTATTATAGTTTCAGAGACTCAACTGGAATAACTTATAATTACAATAGTTTATCACATTATTCATTATTATTGTTTATGAGGTCCTGGGTTCGATCCCCAGATCGAGAAGTGTTAGAATAGAATAGAATAGAATATACTTTATTGTACACCAAAATTGGGTTCTTCCGTGTGGAGTTCCTCAATAGCAGCCCAGAGATTGATTTGTGCTCGGTTGATGGCAATAGGCTCGCCCCCTATTACATGGGACTTTAAAGGCTCATTTACACGGTACAAGTTTCTTGAAGCAAGTCTCATGCTATCTTTGTCTTTCTCTCCGGCAAAAACAGAGATAGCGTGAGACTTGCTTCAAGAAACTTGCACCGTGTAAATGAGCCTTAAACAACGGCGAAATGAGAGTGTTACTATACACCTCTGTCTAACCCTTCAGGGAATACAGGCGTGATGTTATATTTTGTTTATGTATAACATTATTCTTGTGTAGATATAAAAAAAAATGCGATGCAAATTGCCGTGTTTAAATACGGGATAGAATGTTGTCCCGTATTTTTTAATTATTTAGGATATTATCGCACGCGGACGGCGGCTAAATACCGACGAGTGCATATGTAACTGACTGTCATCGTTTATCTCACTAAAATAATATATAAAAATAGGTTGTCCCTTATTAGAACCCTGAATTCCGTATTTTGAATGCTGATGCCTCTTAAAATGATAAATCTGACCTGGGCCAGCAGTCTCGACATGGTCGTATACGTTAAAACGATCTGACGATCATAACGATAAACTTTTAAGACACGAAAAGTCGAACTTACAATTTTTTTACCTAGAGTTTAGTGCTATAATCTTAATTTGAATATCATGACATGGTTTTTCTTCATTATTAAATAATTTAGTACGACGTTAAAAGTTCATCGTTATGTTTTAACGACCAAAATCGGTTGCCAAGTGATCGCTATCGATGTCGAGACTGCAGGCCCTCGTCACCCTAGTGCTCATTGACTTGGTATAATAAAACAAGGTAGTATCTTCCCGTGACTGCTAGATCATGTGAATGTACATTACTATAGGTCAACCAGAATCTCATGGCATTAAAAATTAATAACAAATAGTGGATTTCATATGGCAATGTCAACATGTCACTTGTCAAAACGAGTATGACTGTAGTTGATACATTTTCCAGTTCTGATTAATGTTTTATTGTTCAAACATTTTTAATAAACATACTTATTTTAACAAGGTTTCCTTTTCCATTACAATAAACCACATATCAGCATATCATTTTGGGACCCAGTGCATAATATCAGCAAGCACATTGGGTCACATAAAACAATAAGCCAAAACCTCTAACAACATGGATTTATGAAATACATGTTGTGCTGACCCCATCTAGTGTGGGATAAGGGCAGGTAGAAGATGAAGAAGAAATTAAACAAAAAAATTACAAGTATCAAGACTTTTTACTCAAATTACCCTTGTGTTACCCACAAAAAAGTTTAATTTCCCTATTTGCCATCAGATTCTGGTAGACCTACCTATACGTACAGCTACTGATGAACCAATAAGCTTCGACTTTTGTTGTCAAACTTTGTTGATATAGCCTGTGGCAAAAATGACACACGGTGACGTAATACGGGTCACCGTCGGAGGAGAATACCTTATTCTATTATACCATGCTCGTAGTGAACATGTATCCATTACCTCCTACACCAAATTTAGCTGCAGCGCGTGACAGCGCGTGTGTGGTACTTGATGCAGTTGCAGGATGGCTTGTAATATATATAATTATGTCAGTGTTTATTGTGTATTGTTTCAGGTCTCATGGTGTTAACATTTTGGCTTCTGACGGGCACCATAGGATTTTTCGCGGCATACACTTTTATTAGAAAAATTTATGCGGCAGTAAAGATTGACTAATTTTATTTCGTACCTAGTGATAATTCTAATTTTTTATTTGTTTGTATGCGTGATGAATGAAATGAAAAAAGATCTTTTGCTGATTTATATTGTGCATATGATTTGTGTAAATAGGTATGTAGCTTAAATACGATTTTACAATGATCGGCGCGCGACTGAGCAGATGCACGCCCATCCGTCGGCATGCTGCCAGGTCTTTTGAGCGACCCCAGAACTGCTGCTTGCGTCGAATCATGTAGGCATGTCGTAATTTTATTTAAAAAATGGTGGATTGGGCACACTATTGCACGGGCAGTAGCATAAACGGACCCGACGGCGCCAAGCGCAAACTGACTGCGTGCGCGCGGATCCGACCGGGTTCCAAGGTGTATAAATTGCATGCGAATATGAACTTTAATTGTTGTATAGACACTTCAATTTTCTTTACATCATTGTAAAACGCGACCCGACGCGCGCCTGTCTGTAGAAATCGTACCTAACATTGCATTTTGAAATATAATATTATTTGATTATTAAAATAAGATTCCTTCTGTATAATTTCGAATTTAAGATACATATATTATTTACAAAAACGTAGATATTTTCACTGCCTACTTTTTTCAAGAACCTAAAGAATCTATTCCATTTGTACACTACTATTTCAGCTTCTAGTACTTACAAATGTTACTATTGCCTACTGCATCAAATTGTTAAGGCTCTCATAATCGTGTTTTTTTGTTTGACTCTCATTATAATTTTAAAAACACGAATACGTTTATTGAATCTCCTATATTATTTACAAACTTATCCAAAAACATCTGAATAGCAATAAAAAATTAATCGTAACCATCTTCTTATTTAAATGTAGCTTTTTCTAGCGTTATTTTAATTGCTATCGAAGTTGACATGAAGTGGGTCATATAAACTTGTCAAATTACACATAAGTACACACATCAAAAAAAGATTGCGATCACTTTGAAAAATCGATTTTTTTTTGTTACGGTAGATTATATTATGATTTATTCTTCTTTTTAGATTCTTTATTTAAAAATATAGATTTAGAATATAAAACAGTTCAAATGTTTTTCCATATAAAAAGGCTTTTAGTCCTAGCTTACGCTCATTCAGAAATCTAATTTAGTCAATTTTAACGGATTTAAAATAGATTTCGCGGAAAGTTGTGATTGAAAAATGCCAAGAGGATTATCAGAAGTTTTACGAGCAAGAATAGTAACATTGAGGGAAGAAGGATACACCACGAGAGAAATAGAGAGTTGCTATATCCCAATCCTGTGTCGTGACCACGTTGCAGCGGTACCACGGGATGGGTAATTTAGCTGACCGACCCCGCAGTGGTCGCCCAACTGTTTTGACTGCTGCCCAAAAGCGTTATATTAGATTGCTGGCAGCCCGTGACCCAACAATCAACGCCCCTAAAATAAAAGTTGAAGTTCGGGCCGCCTCTGGGCTTGAAGTTAGCACTCAGACCATTCGGAATTGCTTGCACCAGGCTGGATTACGAGAACGGAGGTCTTGGCGAGCTCCTCTGAATTCCCGGCAACGTCAACGACGGAGATTAGTGGACTAGGCTTCGGCAAAATGAAGAAGAAAACATTTGGCATAACTGTCTCTTCGTTGACGAATCGCGAATCAGTACTCATCCAGATAACCGACGTATCCGTGTCTGGAGAAGACCAGGAGACTGTGAAAGGCAAAGAACTGCCACTGGAACAGTTCAGCAAGGCGGGAAATCGGTATCCTTTTGGGGTGGTGTTATGATTGGAGCTAGAACGCCTTTGATCCCGTATCGAGGCTTCATGACAGCAGACATGTACAGAGCAGTTGCTATTGATGGAATTGTCAGAACATTCCGAGAAAACCTTGGCACCAATTTGTACTGGTTGATGATAATGCGCCCGCCCATCGAGCTCAACGAGTCAATGCTGCTCTCCGAGAATACGACATCACAAGGTTAGACTGGTCTGCTGGCTCGCCTGACTTAAACCCAATAGAGCATGCGTGGGATGCTCTTAAGCGAGCTGTTTGGAACCGTCAGCCACGTCCCCAGACAGTGTCAGAGCTCAGGGAAGCCGCTATTCAAGAATGGGACAGGTTACCCCAAGAAATGCTGGATAACTTGATTCTCAGCATGCCCAGGAGGATCTTCGCATGTGTTCGAGCCAGGGGAGGAGAGGAGTTATATTATATTGAATATAAACCTTTTATTAATAAATTTCTGTTTAAGTTTGGTTAAACAGTATTTTTCTTTCTATCAAATTTCTGTTACAATTACATTATGATTAATTACTAAATTTTTTTTATAAAAAATAAGAAATAGTTTTATTTTTTAATTTCAAACTGGGTATTTGAAGAAAACACACGACAAAGAATTTTTCTTGATAAAGTTCAATTTAAAAAATTATATCAGCTTATGCTAGTGATCGCAAACTTTTTTTGATGTGTGTAGGTACCTACTTATACAAAAACTACACATTGATCTCTGCTAAAATAGGTCTTCATGACAGTGATATCTAAAAGGGATTAGTTACATATCTGCCTTAGGCGATGAACCAACACAACTGTAAACAGCAACGATAACATAGGATGGAGCCCCTCTTGCGTTCGCCCAATGTGAATCTTAAAACGCCCTTAGACAACGCGTATCGTGCGAGATAGGTACTCCTTGCGCGGGCTCGCGCGACGATCCATTGGGATATCAGCCAGGACGCGACTAGTGGATTGCTTCACCGCACGGTCATACCGTCCGTACTAGTGTTGTACACACGATATATCAAGCCATACATTACTAGTATAAGCTCATTGCTCTCATTGAGGTTATCTTGTACTGGAAATGTATACAGGCACGCCGCTAGCTGTTTCGTCGCCCGCGTGCAATACCGAATGAAAAAGATTAATTCCCAAGCGATATTTGGACGAGCTTTTTTTTTGACGCTCCCCTCACTCTTCCGATTACTCCTGTATCTTGAGAGACACAAAAAAATTGAAATTGGTCTCAATTAGATGAATCGCTCGATTTGCCGCCCTGAATGTATATAGCTTGATTTGTCGTTGCGTGTACCTACGCGTATCCGTCTGTTCACGTGTTCAACATAGCTAAAATGCGCAGTCCGTACAAGGCTTTAAGAGTGTCAATGTGTGGTGTAATGCGCATGCAATGGTCTCCAACCAGCTAACCTATATGCGCTCGTACAAGAAGTGGGCTCACGTCAACACTCAATAGTGCGACGGTTAGGGGTTTGACTCATCATAAGCTTTCGATTCTGATCGCTATACTTTACTTAAGATTCCAAGTGTACCTGTAGCGGAAATATCTATCGCGACCAAGAAACGGAATTGTACTTATTTATTAAGATACAATTGGTTAGGTACATAGTAGATTAAAAATAATTTTATCTACACTCATATCGTAGAGTTCTAGGTGGTCGAACCAGTAATGAACAAGACCCTAGTGATCGACACTTTCCCTTTTTACAAAGAAAACAAGTACCTATTGCACATTTAAATTTTTGTATGGCACCACTTAAATCATACACAGTAGACTTCCTACTAGCCTTACAAAAATTGTCAATGCCATCAGCCGTTTTGTTTCAAGATGGCGGGATAATTAATATTGGACAGTGTTGTTGCTCCTGCCGAAGAATCCAATTATATTAATAAAATCGTTAAGAGGGTGAGTTCATATTTTCTTTAATTATTTGTTTGTTATGTATGTATGCTGAATTCCAATTGATTCAGATCAGAGGTTGTGAAAGAGAAAAATATGTTAAAAGAGAAAATTGATAAAGTAGTTAAGAGTAAATCAAATTTGCAATTAAAAAGAAAGAAGGTATTTTTTGACGATTCTACTTCAAAAAGTTCCGATTTAGAGATAAAATATGCTGAAAGTGATGATAGCTATGTAGAACAAATTGATGAGGATAACTATCTTTCAGAAGAGAAAAGAGTAGAAACGTATTTAGACAAAAAAAAAGGAAATACCAAGCGGCAACAACGAAAACCGATACGCCAAAGAACACATTCAACTAATCACGTTTCTGATTCGGACATGGATTGGCCTTTGAATATACCTAGTCTGGCCATAAATACTGTTACAATTAAAAATAAGAAAGATATTACATTTGAATTTGGAATCTGTCATTTTTATACGATTGTTCATTGAGTTTTCTAATTTTGGCGCCAATACATTGTACAATATTTTGCGATATTAAAATGGAGTGGGGTGATAAAGAGAACCGAATCGCTGTGATTGCATTACACAAAGTTGGTATGGAGCCAAATGCAATTTTTAAAACTCTCCATACGCTTGGTATTAGTCAAATGTTTATGTACCGGGCTATTAATAGGTACAATGAGACCTCCTCTGTTTGTGACAGAAAAAGATCTGGCCGTCCACGTAGTGTTCGTACGAAAAAGGTGGTCAAAGCAGTAAGGGAAAGAATTCGAAGAAATCCTGTCCGAAAGCAAAAGATTTTATCTCGGGAGATGAAGATAGCACCCAGAACCATGTCGCGTATTTTAAAAGATGACTTGGGACTTGCAGCCTATAAGAGACGCACTGGTTTTTATCTGATAATTAAAAAAAGAATAGGGTGGTAAAATCGAAACAACTACTGAAGCGGTACGCAAAGGGAAGTCACAGAAAATTTTGTTTACGGATGAGAAAATCTTTACAATTGAGCAACATTTTAACAAACAAAATGACCGTATTTATGCTCAAAGCTCTAAGGAAGCTTCCCAATTAGTCGACAGAGTGCAACGTGGGCATTATCCGACTTCAGTGATGGTTTGGTGGGGTGTTAGCTATGAAGTAGTGACTGAGCCATATTTTTGTGAAAAAGGTATCAAAACATCGGCACAAGTGTATCAAGATACCATTCTTGAGAAGGTAGTTAAGCCCCTTAACAACACCATGTTCAATAACCAAGTATGGTCCTTCCAACAAGACTGCGCCGGGTCATATATTTATTTATTTATTTATTCATAATTAATTACAACGGCTTGCGCCAATAACAGTAATTAACTGGTAACACTACACAAACATAAAACTAAACATATTACATAATTAACATAATTCAGAAACAAATAACAAGTCAGAGATCAAACATACTTAAAAACAACTATATGAAGAGAAAAAAAATCGAGTAAAGTGATAACAACAACATATAACTTATTTACCTAACAAACATAACTTTCACAATACATAAGATAATTTGACATTATTACTCTGAGTGTGTCATTAAAAATGTCACATTCCGGGACAATCTCCATAAAAGAGTTTATAGCACTATGCATGCGACACAACGGGGATTGCGCGCGCGACAAGTGCGGCAATGGGATGTGGCGAACAGTCGGTGTCGTCGAGTAGGCCTATGACGCAGGTAGTTATCAGGTACATAAAGTGTACACAAGGTATTGTGTAGCTCTGGGGAATCTACCATGCTCCTTAAAATTTTTATGGCTATTAGTATCTGATCTCTGGCTCTACGCACTGAAAGTGAATTATATCCTAACATTCCCAGCAGGAAATGAGTAGGATACATAAATGGATAATATCCGTAAATCTTTTTATATAAAAAAACGCAGGAAGGCTTTCTGAACTTTTTCATAAAGCTCGGTCCACGCAGTTTTGGTTGGAAGTGAACGTTTCGGACTTTATCAAAGCTGAAGACTGGCCGTCGTCTAGTCCCGATCTTAATCCGCTGGATTATGATTTATGGTCAGTTTTAGAGAGTACGGCTTGCTCTAAACGCCATGATAATTTGGAGTTCCTAAAACAATCCATACGATTGGCAGTGAAGAATTTTCCCATGGAAAGAGTGCGTGCTTCTATTGATAACTGGCCTCAACGTTTAAAGGACTGTATTGCAGCCAATGGAGACCACTTCGAATAAGCTTTTTATATTTTAAATTGTTTTATATTTATGTATTAAACTAACACATTGTAAAAGAAATATTATTTGCAATAAAAAAAATAAATATCTTCGTGACAATATTTATGACAAGACTAGGTATTATCTACTTCAAAGATTGTAACAAGACCAAAGAAAATAATTAGTTCGGGATTTGTTTTTGATGCTAATTTTGAAAGAGTTTTATAGTTTAATTTTGACTTAAATTTCTGAATGTGCCTACACTTGATTAAAATTGGTGCGTTACATACGTTGGATTTTATGTATTACTTCGTAACATAAGCCTAGCTGGCTGTAGCATGATATATCGTTGTTGACGATTGGATGTCGAATACTGGTAACTGTCGATCAGTGAGATTTCGGTGACTGGTAACTGTCGGTCACTGGGTATAGACACATGGATCCTAAGTGTTCATAACTGGCGATTTCGCATTTTTAATTATTTTCCTATTTTCTAAGAATTGATAAACGATAATTGAATTGTAAACCATTGTGTTGATTCTTGAGAATATTATTCGTTGTTGCCACTAATTACCGTGGATCTGAGTTTTATATTTTACTAGCGGACCCGGAAGGCGTCGTCCTGCCCGGGAAAGCAGCGCCACCTACCGGGTCCAATTGTGAATCTAAACCATCCAGGGCTAGCGCCCTGGATGGCCCCAAACGCGTAAAAGGCAACCGTTCAAATCGGTCCAGCCGTTTAGGAGGAGTTCAGTGACATACACACGTACAGTCGAATTATATATACATATAAAGATGATTTATTTGTGTGTATTTCGAACACTGTCCTAAAAGTGTCGATAATTGGATCCTTCACTAATTATGAATTCAAAAATAGTGCCATAAATGGCATACTTTATTCACGTGCATCTCTAAAAATTCTGCAACAAAAAGTTACGGTGATAACCGTTGATAATGTTGTAACCACACATTACCTACACATCTACAGTGAAAACATGGCCCGTTTAGAAGGGTCTTTACATAGCAACATTTTAACAAACAAAAAATCACTGGATATAACAATTTCACCTTTGTTTTTGAACAACCTTTTGAAAAGGTTTTAAATGTAACTAACATACGTAAATACAATGCAATTTCTAGTCGCAAATAACAGAATTATATCTCAAAGATGTTCATGTTAATTTTACGTAGATAAGCATCTAAACGAAAAAATCGCGAAAAAGGTTTTTATGTGGACTGAAGTTGAATACGCCAAATACTAAGCAAAGTTAATACCACTGGCCATAGGTTAGAAGCAGGAAAACCGTGTGTTTTTAGCCGGTAAGAGTCTGGCAGATCCCTCCTTCACCTTCCCCAGGCGAGGGACATCCCTGAGGGTTTTCCTGTGACAAAAAAGGGGGCTGTTAACGTCCACTCGGCGCAGCGCCGGCATTAGCTATCCAGGTGCCCCGGATGTGATATTCATTTTCAACCGATTTATTCGTGGGTTAAGGCGCCGCAATAGCGCGCTTCGCCCCTTTTACCCTGGCGCTCCGGGCGGCCGCTATGGATACCCGCCCCTAAAGCCAGCACTGCGTTCACTATTAGAAACTAATTCTACTAAAAAAAATCTTGAAAATCGCAGTCACGGCTGTTCGACCGTTATCTCTACAAGAAAAAAGTCCAACAGCCTGGTTGAGTTGCGGTTCAATTGCGTTTTTAATAGCACCAATCCACTAGCAAATTGTTGAAGCGAAATCTTTCTTAAAATACGCAAGTTTTGTTGAGCAAGTCACAGTAGCAAGTTCTTCTAATTTCACTTTCTTCAACAGCTCTCAACACAGTCTCCACTCAACTTTCGTGCATGTCCGAGGCACCATCCAGACGACACCAAATCGTAGCATGTGAAGAGAAGTTGGTGATTCACCCGATCTTAAACGTTATAGGTCAACCAAAATCGCATGGCATTAAAAATTAATAACAAACAGTGGTTTTCATATGGCAATGTCAACATGTCACTTGTCAAAACGAGTATGACTATATTTGATACATTTTCCAGTTCTGATTAATGTTTTCTTGTTCAAACATTTTTAATAAACATACTTATTTTAACAAGGTTTCCTTTTCCATTACAATAAAATTGCAAAAAACCATATATCAGCATATCATTTTGGGACCCAGTGCATAATATCAGCAAGCACATTGGGTCACATAAAACAATAAGTCAAAACCTCTAAAAACATGGATTTATGAAATACATGTTGTGCCGACCCCATCTAGTGTGGGATAAGGGCAGGTAGAAGATCGAGAAGAAATTAAAGAAAAAAAATTACAAGTATCAAGACTTTTTATTCAAATTACCCTTGTGTTACCCACAAAAACATTTAATTTGCCATCAGATTCTGGTAGACCTATACCAAGTTAGCCGTTGTTGGCTAAATTTCAGACATCGAGTGTCTGGATTTTGGATCAATCGCTCATTATAAAAGGTTCTAATTACTAGTCTGCCATCAATTTTACAATTTATTGATAAAATAACTATTAAAAAAAAACCTTGTTTTTTGTTGTTCCATTTTGAAAACCAGTCCCGATATATTTGTAACTTTTAAACGTTTTATTTTCCCGACTGTACCTGGCAACACTAGCTAAGCTGAAAACGGGTGAGCACCATGAAGGTATATCATCCGATTGATACGATGTAAAATGTAACCTCTTGTACCCACTTGACTGGTTTTTTAAAATAATTCGGCATTTGCTATGTTTAAAATTAATAATTGAAAGTTTGACAGCTCGTCTTTTGCTTTGTCCACCTCCGCTATTGACCAATAGAGCCCGTCTCACACGTGGCTATAATAAACAGTACCGAAGTCTACGCATATTGTAAATAAAACTATGTAACATAGAGCAAAAATAATTAATAATTGGAAACGAATTTTATTTTTAGGTATTAAAAAACAGCTGTTAACTGTAGCGCGCAATGTAAGGGCGTGCGCAGCAGTGTGCCGAATTTTCAAAAATGTTGATAATATTTGTTTAGAAAAATGTGATGATATTTGTTTGGAAAAATGTAGTGTAGTGTATTTATTAGGTAATGATATTTAAACTTCGATTTCGCAGAAAACACATAAAATTGTGACTTTGACGTTCAATAAATCTTTACCTAAAATAACCGACTGGTTCCCAGGTATAGCCTAATACAAAAAAGAACTTCGTAATGATGGGAAGAATACGCGGCTCTCGGCTTCGTTAAGGGGATCTATTAATATGCCATATGTTTATTGCGTTTCTCATAAATCATAATATGTTTTATATAATATTGTATGATATAGCTACGTGTGTGACGGGCTTCATTATGTCTGTCATTGTTGTTGTGAAGTAAAAAATTTGAAGTGTCAAAATCAAAACAAAGTGTCAAAAATGACCGGAAAAGCGAAATGTCATTAGGCTCATTGATAAAATAAATATTTATTTTTACAACATAAACGTAGTATTTTCTACGTAATTAATATTAAGTTTCTAAATTTCTATGTACAAAATGGAAACCAAAGTAGCAATAGTGACGGGCGGCAACAGAGGCATAGGATTCGAAATCGTAAAAGGGCTGTGCCAAAAGTTTGATGGTGCTGTGTACCTTACGGCTAGAAACGAAGACAGAGGACGACAAGCCATAAAGAAATTACAAGACTTAGGCCTTAAACCTCTATTCCACATATTGGATGTCACATGCGAGAAAAGTGTTCAAGACTTAGCTACACATATTTCAACACATCACTCTGGCATTGATGTTTTGGTAAACAACGCCGGCATCCTAGACTTTGATAAGGCTATATCATCACACGAAGACGCTAAGAAACTCATCGACACAAACTTTATGAGTTTGTTATCTATATCAAAGATATTATACCCCCTTCTTACAAATACAGCCAGAATAATAAACATAAGCAGTGATTGGGGGTTACTAAATAACGTACGTAAACAAATATGGCTAGACACATTGGTTAAAGAAGATCTTACTGTTGAAGAAATCTTAGACTTTGTAAATGAGTTTTTGCGGGCAGCTAAAAATGGTAGAAGTTCATTTGTTTCAATTGCGGGCCATTTTGGAGATTATAAAGTGTCAAAAGTGGCTATGTCAGCACTAACATTTGTTCAGCAGCGGCAGTTCTCTGAACAAGGCAAAGACATTTCTATTAACTGTGTTCACCCTGGATTTGTAATGACTGATATGACGAAAGGCATGGGTGACTTCACCCCAGAACGAGGGGCACGAGCTCCTCTGTATTTGGCACTAGAAGCACCCCAATCACTTAAAGGAGCGTTCATATGGCATGATTGTCACCATGTTAATTGGGATGACTAAGGATGTAATGGCTTTTTAAATTGTTAGTGTTACAACCATGTTAATCCTGTGATATCAGTGTCACATGCACTTTAAACTAAAATACATGATTTTCTATAGTTAAAACATGTTTTCATTTGTTACATATTTGAGCTTTTATGTATAATATGTACTTATATTTTCCTGTATGGAGGTTGTGAATTATTTACTTAAAAGTACATGTATATTTGTTGGCCTAATTGTGACTAATTATTCATAGTAAATTCTTTTTACCTGTTAACTTTTTAAATGCCATCATCTCTATTGATGTGATAGGATGATATAAAGTTATCTATTTGTTAGTAAAAAAAAGTACTCAAATCAAAACAACAGTTCTGTTTTCTTTCATATGTATTAGATTCCTTATCTATTTTCACTCCTTTGTTTGGATTGTTTATAATACAGTCCATTGAATTGATATTTAAGATTCAGAATATTTTCAGTATTTCAGTGTAAGTTTCAGTGTGCTTTTGGTAGACAATTTATAATACAGATTTTTATTAAAATCCTGCATTTTTATAAAAAAGCAAATATTTGTCAACAATCACTGTTTACCTACTTATTTTTTACTTAGTTCATGTGGTGCAAAAACTTCAAAATAGAAAGAAAAACAAATTATGTAACTGGAAAAGTAGGCGAATATAATATAAAATTAATTTTATTTCAAGACAAGGCAAACCTAGGTCTTTGGGAAGTTTAAAAGCCTGCATTAAAAACCTCCATATAATCCAAACAAAAATAACAAATATACATAATTTTATTGTAGGTAAAGCATCACATCATATTAGGTATGATTACAACAATTGTGTTTAAATCCAAAACAAGTCATTGAACATTATATGTATAGTTGTATGATGATAACCTTTTGATAACTTGTACCTACCTACCTACAGTCAATAAACTAAACCAGTGAGGATGAATCAGTTCTGTACATTGAATATTTATGGAGAACATTATAATGAATTAGGTATTAAGTAAGTCATTGAAAATGACAAGTTATTGTAATTGTATTTACTTATTTTAGTTTTTAAAAAGATTCCATAACGAAACATGGTTGTCGAAATATTAATAAATATTAATAATTATATATACTTACCTATATCTATGTATGGAACCCTAATAATTTCGTCATGTTAGTCAATCGGTTACAGATAGAGAGATACCTACCTATGGAGCGAAACTAATAATCACCAACATTGTTTTAAAATTATACCTACAACTAGCATTTCCTTTAAAATTTTGATCAATATTGTTTCCACTAAATACCATCAATCAATTTTAGAGATAAAACGTTCCAAGTTATTAGACATCGGTCAGTTGGCTACGTACAAATGATTCCAAGGCGACTGCACGAATAACTTGGCCGAATGTTATTTTATTATAAAGTCACGTTAACGAAATAAATGGTTTTTTATATTTCTTGGATTCTTATTGTATTCAAAGAATTGATGATTCGAGACGGAACCCTAGGTAATTCTTCATTCATTGTCCGACATCCGTCCGACGCGCACACACGCAAAAAACCGGACTAGTGTAGGCAGAAGTCTATCTTGTGTTATTGTAATCATTATCCGTTATAATTCTTCGTCTTAGGTGTTTTGCTAAGTAGGGTTGTTGGGGCAGGTTCCCTCCCACTCTTCTCGACAGATCTATCTCAGTCGATGATCTCCCTTTGGCTGAAAGCTTGTAAAGGCTGACATCTGACATAATAATAAAACAGCTCTATTCATCGTAGATATTATTTTGTCGATATCTTAAGATATTATTATGGGCGCTTGGGGTAAAACCACTAATACAAAACCAAGTGGCCAAAAGGTTGAATATGGACGGTAATTAAGGATTTTTCGACTGATCTATATTATATTACAGGTAAATAGATATAAGTACAACTTATTAACCTAACCATCACGTGGGTACCTAACTGGTAGAACACCTTTTTAAACCTAGATAATTAACTAAAAGCCGATAGGCATATTGCGATCACTAATCCGTTTATCTGCGATGGCGTGGTAATGCAAAAATTGACTTACGATTACGACCTTTTTTGTAGCGATACATCCCGAGAAGACTGAAGGCTGCAAGCGTTATGGTCGCACTTGTAGTACGGCATAGATAAGTATAGTACCTACCTATTTGTCGGGTCCTTATTTAAGCATAGACTGCAGCCTAGGGCCAGCACCAGGACCGCACCACAAAAAAAGTTTAAAATTAAAATAAAATGTTATCTAAAAAAAAAGCATTTGAAACTTGACCAGATTTTGCAGGTCAATTTAACCCCCTCCTTTCCCCGGTAAGTAGGGCCCGCACCACAAGTTAGCCTAGACATCTACAGATCCTAAATGTGCCCTTGGTACTTGTAGTAAATAGGTATTTCAGCTATATTAATGAACTTCAGATCAATTTCAACTCTTGTACTTAAGCTAAGATCTTTAAAGACGATTAACCAGAAAAAAACACTAAGCAATAAGTCCCTGGTGTATCCTAGTGGATCTGCGCCCTGCCCCCGATTCAGAATCTTTTCGATAAGCAGTTGTCAACAGACTATTTTTGTTATCTCGTTTAATCTACGATTTTCATAACGATAGAACGAGGTAAAAAATCTGAGTCTTTTGAATACTGACTTGTCGAAAGTTCTAAATCAGGCCTAATCGAAACATTCTGAACCACGGAGCTGTCCCGTCAATCTGGGGTAGCCGCACAAATAATGATCACGTCATGAATTATAATGAAAATAAAATATTAGATGTGAGTAGAGTCATGGGCAATTCTTCTGGATCGGCCGCAATTTCAGCCCCGGACTTCAACAGAATTACTTACTAGTCTTACTACAGAAACCCAAATAGCACAATTTTCCCAAACTGGAAATGGAACCCAGGACCTCACGCTTGTCAGCTGCGCTTGCGATCACAACACCAATGATAAATCAAAGTATTTTTATGAACAATATCGAACCATTTTTAAGTCTTTCTGAGTGAAGTAGCGAGTGTGTCACTGATCAACAAAATAAAACACTTATTAAATAAAATAAATAATTAAAAACATCAAAAACCCGACTGCAATAAAAGTCATTTAAAAGTAATAATAATAATATCCCCGTCGTATCGTATTTCTACGTTGACGTCGTGGTGGGGCTTGCGCGCCTTGATGAGCGCTAGGGCTATACCGGTAGGAACACTCATGCCGGGCAGGTCTAGGGTGAGAAGCCAGACCAAGAGGGGTACACATTTGCTCCTGGTCCACTCCCAGACCAAAAGCAATTTCCTTTTCCCAATTACTATCCCTAATTCCTACTCCTAATCCCAATCAAAGCCAAGGTTGCATATGCCGACGGCTTCATGGCTAGGGGAGTGCACTAGTCGCTAGTATGCCAACTCTGGAAAACAGGGGACCTTCAGTTTTATTTACCCTTGCCACAGTGAACGCAGGGTTCTGCTGTGGTCGACATTGTAAGTCCCAAGCTACTCGTGGGATGATTATGATAACAAGATCAAAAAAAAAGAAAAGGCATTCAGACAAATATGTTGTCTAGAGATGATGAAACTACGCAAGTTTCGGCGTCATCCTCTCCAAGGTCCATTTTTTCATCTATTGCATCATCACCGCCTTCAGACATATTAACATCATCTAGATCATCATCATTTTCACCACTGTCAGTAGACGTTGCGTCGGAGGCTACTTCTGCCAGAAACCTTTCACCCGCTACTGTCTCAACAATTACGAGAAAAAAAATGGAGTGAAGAAATGAACACATTCATTTGGCGTACATACCTTACCATCACAAATCTAGAAACTGACACAAGTTCATATCTTACCTCGTTACACCAACAATTCATTGACAGATTCCCGCAAAAGACTGTCTCTAATCAAAGAGTTGGAGACCAAAGAAGAGCAATAGTTTATAAAAAGCTACTTCTAACCACTACACTTGATACAATTAGGTTAGAAGTAAGCAACAGTCTGCAAACCGACAACACTGTGTTACACCCACAAAACCAAACACTCCAGTCAAATATGTCTCAAATTAACACAAATTCACCATCACAACCAAATCGTAGAATGAAATGGTCAACTGAACTCAATGAAAACCTCATGAAATGCTATTATTACATGTGTACAAAAATGGAAACCGATATGACAGTTTGGAGAAAAAAGTTAAAGGAAATGGTTGTAGAAATCTACCCTCAACTGTCTCACTTATCAGAACAACGCATATCAGACCAAAAAAGAGTCGTCATTAATAATAAAATGATATCAGAAACAAGGCTCGAAGAACTAAAAACGAATGTTCAGAATACACTAAATCAAACAAATTCTTACGAGCAGCATCAAAAATCACAAATATCATTTCAGAAAACATACAAACGCAACCTCCCTTTAACAATAACATTGCACAGTTACACACACAAGAAACAGAGTTATAATTAGAAAACGAGCCAAATTACTTACACAACACATCATAAATACACAACATAATAGCACAAATGTGGACATAAATCAGGAAAGAAACCAAGAACTAGAAGAGACATTTTTACAAACACTACAATATTTCACAAACACTCATCCTACACAAAGAAAATACATACCCAAACAAAAGTTTGCAAAAATAGTAAGTTACATTAACAATATTATCCTACCAAATTATTTAAATAATGACATAGATTTCGATACTCTACGAAAAAATAATATACAGTGCTACTTGGACAGCAGCAAAAGCTAATGGGAGTAAACTATTACACGTATCTGCTGAAAACATGGTCAACACCCGACAGAAAGATCATAAGCCTAAATGGCAAAGAAGATTAGAATATAAAATTAAAGATCTAAGAGCTAAAATTGAACGACTGACACAATGCATACACGGTAATAGGAGCAGAAAACTTACACAACAGGGTAAACACTATTCTAGAACACTACAAAATACATTCAACCCACGAAGAACCGAACACACAAATAACACACTTTTTAGATAGGTAGTCTTAAACAGAAACTTACCCTTGTAAACAGTAGACTAAAAAGATACAAAATGCACGCATCGTAAAACTCAAAACAATCAATTTAGAAATAATGAAAGACAATTTTACCGAAAACTAAAAAATTCTACCACAGACCAAACGACACCCACTAATAACGTAAATAACGTAAACAGTATTTTACCACCGATAGATGAACTAAAACAATTTTGGTCCCAAATATGGGAAAGACTAATTGGTCACAACACAGAAGCTGATTGGATTAATGTAGAGACGGAAAATAATATTAACATTGAACAAATGGAGTTTGAAAATATAAAAACAGATACATTTCATGATGTTCTTAAAAAAATACACAATTGGAAAGCACCAGGTTCAGACTATACAAGGTGTAAAAAGACCCTTCACCAAGCCGTCAACCATGCATTCAATACATAAACTAAGTAACCCTACGCAAAAATTGTCGCTGGGAAACGACTTTTTTTTTGGGTGTATAATTTCGTTTTACTGTATAGCTAATTGTAACGCACTCAAAACACTGTGCTGATAGATGCAATGAGTAGTAAACGGGTAATGGAGGTATTTCAAGTACATTTGCAACCTTCAAAACTAGTATTTTAAAAAAAGTTGTGAAAACGTTGGAACTTTGACCTCCAATATCTCCGTAATTAGAAGGTTCCCAGGCATGGTCCAGAAAAAAAAAAAATCGCAATGACGTGGAGAATAAGTGCCTTCCGGCTTTGTTAAGGGTCTTTTTACACCATTTATACCTGGTCTGGCCATAAATACTGTTACAATTAAAAATAAGAAAGATATTACATTTGAATTTGGAATCTATCATTTTTATACGATTGTTCATTGAGTTTTCTAATTTTGACGCCAATACATTGTACAATATTTTGCGATATTAAAATGTAGTAGGGTGATAAAGAGAACCGAATCGCTGTGATTGCATTACACAAAGTTGGTACGGAGCCAAATGCAATTTTTAAAACTCTCCATACGCTTGGTATTAGTCAAATGTTTGTGTACCGGGCTATTAATAGGTACAATGAGACCTCCTCTGTTTGTGACAGAAAAAGATTTGGCCGTCCACGTAGTGTTCGTACGAAAAAGGTGGTCAAAGCAGTAAGGGAAAGAATTCGAAGAAATCCTGTCCGAAAGCAAAAGATTTTATCTCGGGAGATGAAGATAGCACCCAGAACCATGTCGCGTATTTTAAAAGATGACTTAGGACTTGCAGCCTATAAGAGACGCAGTGGTCATTTGATAACTGATAATTTAAAAAATTATAGGGTGGTAAAATCGAAACAACTACTGAAGCGGTACGCAAAGGGAGGTCACAGAAAAATGTTGTTTACGGATGAGAATATCTTTACAATTGAGCATCATTATAACAAACAAAATGACCGTATTTATGCTCAAAGCTCTAAGGAAGCTTCCCAATTAGTCGACAGAGTGCAACGTGGGCATTATACGACTTCAGTGATGGTTTGGTGGGGTGTTAGCTATGAAGGAGTGACTGAGCCATATTTTTGTGAAAAAGGTATCAAGACATCGGCATAAGTGTATCAAGATACCGTTCTTGAGAAGGTAGTTAAGCCCCTTAACAACACCATGTTCAATAACCAAGTATGGTCATAAAGCTCGGTCCACGCAGTCTTGGTTGGAAGTGAACGTTTCGGACTTCATCAGAGCTGAAGACTGGCCGTCGTCTAGTCCCGATCTTAATCCGCTGGATTATGATTTATGGTCAGTTTTAGAGAGTACGGCTTGCTCTAAACGCCATGATAATTTGGAGTTCCTAAAACAATCCATACGATTGGCAGTGAAGAATTTTCCCATGGAAAGAGTGCGTGCTTCTATTGATAACTGGCCTCAACGTTTAAAGGACTGTATTGCAGCCAATGGAGACCACTTCGAATAAGCTTTTTATATTTTAAATTGTTTTATATTTATGTATTAAACTAATACACTGTAAAAGTAATAAATATAATTTGCATTAAAAAAAAAATTTTTTTCTCCGTGACTATATTTATGGCAAGACTAGGTACATCGCTCAACTTTTGGTACAAAAATTTTATGGTGCGTCCAGACCTGACAAACGCGCCGCGAATGCACCGCTTGCGTGCAGCGCGCGAGCCGTTCGCGAGCCGCTCGCGAGCTGCGCGCGTGCATTTTATGTTCGTACAAAGCTCCGCGCGCCGCTCGCTCGCAGCTCGCGAACGGCTCGCGCGCTGCGCGCGAGCGGCGCATTCGCGGCGCGTTCGTCAGATCTGGACGCACCATTACACACACCCACCCATATCTCTTTATTAACTACCTATATCAACAATTTCATCTCAAATCCAACAACGATGCCATCTTACATATCAGAAGGAATAACGTATATGCTACCAAAAGACTGCAACGACCGCACCAACTCAGCAAAATACAGACCCATAACTTGCCTACAAACTATATATAAGATAATAACATCATGCATCTCTCACGTCATCTACAAACACCTTGATACGAATAAAATATTAGCCGAAGAACAAAAAGGATGCAGAAAGTTTAGTCAGGGCTGTAAAGAACATTTAAAAATAGATTCTGTGATACCCAACCAGGTACGGCGAAAGAAAGCTGATATATACACTATGTACATTGATTATAAAAAGCATACGATTCAGTACCACCACACACGTGGTTACTAAAAGTTTTAGATATATATAGAATACACCCCCAAATCACTACGTTTTTAAGTAATATTATAAAACGGTGGTCTACACGCTTGCACCTGACATCACCTACAGGGATCGTTGAGACAGAAACTATTAAAATCCAGCGAGGAATATTCCAAGGTGACTCACTCAGTCCATTATGGTTTTGTCTTGCTTTCAAACAAATTAAACTCTTTGAGGCCAGGATATCAGCTACAGTTTAACGACACACTAAATGACATGCTAACTGACGATCAAGACTATAAAATAAATCATCTCCATTACATGGACGATATAAAATTGTACGTATCCTCACCAGACGACTTACATACAGACCACTGACCAATTTTCAAGGGACATAGGAATGGAATTCGGTATTGATAAGTGTAAAATAAATTCAGTTAGAGCAGGTAAACCGTATGAACACTCACATACAATTCAGACAGGAGAAACCATTGATTCCTTGGACGAAAATGGAACATATAAATATCTTGGGTAGGTACATTCAAAGCAAACAATTAAAACACAAAGAAATAAAAACTACACTTACCTACTCAACAATTTAAACATAGGCTAAAGTCCATTTTAACACTCCACTACTCTCTAAAAATACTGTTAAGGCAATAAACACCTATGCGATCCCCGTTCCTACCTTTGGTATAATAAATTGGACGAACACTGAATTAAAAAACCTACAGCACGTCATAAACATTACCCTGACCAAACACAGAAAACACCACTCTAGATCTTGTGTCCAGCGATTAACACTGCCAAGGAAAGAAGGAGGGCGAGCAATAATAGATAAAGTAACCTTCACAATAAACAAATTACAAACCCCGCCCCGATCACGATGTTTGACAAGCCGATCCCTTGGGAGGAGCAAGCCAAATATCTAGGAGTCACTCTCGACTGTCGTCTAACCTTCGGTGAGCACATAAGGACGGTGCGCTCGCGCGCCGCCTTCGCTCTCGGTAGGCTTCATTCCGTGCTGAATGCCCGCAGCAAATTGTCACTCAGGTGCAAATTGCGTATCTACACCGCGTGCATTCGGCCTATCGTGACATACGCGTGCCCCGTGTTCGCGCATGCCAAGCCCCACCGCCTCCATAGGATGCAGACACTTCAAAACCGCTTTCTCAGAGGGGCCACGGGTGCCCCGTGGTTCCTCACGAATGAACGACTCCATGTCGACCTTAAGGTCCCCACAGTAAAACAGGTTATTAAACGCCTTATCAAGCGTTTCATAGACGCAGCCGAAACTCACCCCAACCCCCTCGTAACATCGGCCGTCCGATACACCCCCTCTAGAATTTCTAAGATTAGGCGCCCTAGACTCGCCCTCCAACAACCCGATGACTCCATCACCCTCCTTCAAGAGAGTAGTAGGGAAACTAGCACACGTAACAGATACAAAAACAAATACCAACCGCGTTTCCGGCCTTGCCGCCGAGGCCCCCCGCGTCCCCCTTGTAACGTCACCGACCGACTCTTGCTCGCCACGCCAGCTCGCGAAGCTGAGCCTGTAACGCTAAACCAGCCCCCAAATAATTTAACCCAGCCCGATATTAGTTGCCCACCCCTCAGTGACCCACTAAGCCGAGGCCCGAACCCCACAGGGGGTGCCCTTAGTGCCGCGTCACTTAATTTATATCCATAGTTCTGTAAGCCCTGGCTGGGGGCCTTAAAGTAATTTTTGGCCACCACAGGATAGTCCGGTTAAGCAGTAAAAAAGCCGTAGCGAGCTTTACACTGTGAGTAGTCCCTTCTAAAAAAAAAAACTATTTACAACACTTAGAAAATACTTTAATTCAAAAAGCACTACTTCATCCCTACATAAAGCAATAGTCTATAATGACCAAAAACTGACCCCATTGAATATGTCTGATAAAATCACCCAAAACAATGAGAAACAGACGGACAGACAATTAAAAATATTAGAATAGACCCAGAAGTCACTGCATGGAAGACACCGCAAAGACCTTGAGCAACTTAACGTCGACAAGTTAGCGTCGCACGAATGGCTGTGTCGCGGTGATCTATTTTCGGAGACTGAAGGGTTCATGGTGGCCATTCAAGATCAAGTCATCGAAACCCGCAACTACCAAAAATATATCATGCGCGTCCCTCACGCCACCGACATTTGCAGACGTTGTAGTAGTTCTTCCGAAACCATTCAACATATTACTGGAGCATGTAAAGTCATAGTACAGACCGATTATAAACACGGACACGATCAAATAGCCAATATAAGCAATTAAATATGATTTAATTACTACACCGCCAACACCTCACTATAAATATAATCCTGAAACTGTTCTTGAAAACAATACCCACAACAATAATGTATTTTGATCGTGCAATCCTTACCGATAAAACAACACACTACAATAGACCAGACATAACTCTACTTGATAAAATTAACAAAACCACACAAATCATAGACATAGCCGTACCAAACACACATAATCTACAAAGTACAATCGCTGAAAAACTTTCAAAATATACAGACTTGAAAATAGAAATAAGTCGAATGTGGCGGTTAAGTAACGCAACCATTATTCCCATAGTCATATCGACTACAGGTGTCATCCCTAAACAATTGCATCAATCCTTAAGAACACTAGACCTACCACAATATTTATACACGAGCCTACAGAAAGCCGCTATCCTGAATACCTGCAGAATTGTCCGGAAATTCTTGCAAAAGGATAACATTGACACAAATGATCACACCACACTCACAAGCATCAAACACTACACGAACACAATCACTCAATCAAACAAATTCATCACAAAGTCACAACATGATTGTCATCTCACCACATCACCAATCAATAAGCCTAACACTTGGCTTCGGCCCGTGTTAAGTTTAAAAACCGGTCAATTAGCGCCGAGATACAAAAAATTGTATACAAAGAAATAATAATATTTTTTTAATGCAATAAAAAACATTATAACAAAAATAAAACCGACTTCAAAAAAATTAAGAAAAGAATAAAATAATTACCATATTATAAAATTAACAGTTTCAGAAGTCAGTGCTAATCAGTTCAACGCTGAACCAAATTGCAGGCACCGACTTCTGAAACTGTTAATTTTATAATATGGTAATTATTTTATTCTTTTCTTAATTTTTCTGAAGTCGGTTTTATTTTTGTTAATTTTTTTATATTTTTCATTTTAGTGGCCTTAATTAAAACATGATTGGACCTACTAAAGACGCTGCTCGTAACATAATCAAATCATCACATTATGCGTATTGTTCGTCATTGAGGAGTTCCATTGTCTATCTACGAAGATTTTCATCAGATCTTCACCAAATTTAAATGGGACCATTTCGAAAGAATAGTCTTTCAAACAAAAAAAAATTTTCATATCGGTTCATAAATGAGGGAGTAGTGAGGTAACAATCATAAAAAAAACACAGCCGAATTGAGAACCTCCTCCTTTTTTTGGAAGTCGGTTAAAAAAGAAGAGAGACATTTGCGTACAATTTTATGTGAATAATGACCTGCAAAAAAAGTAATTTAAAAGTAATGCACTAAAAAGACCGAAACAAGATTGAGAATAGAAAACAAAATTAAAATAAACTATAAATGAAGTAAACTCTACTTCGGTTTAATAGACTATATTAAAAGCTGTTTCTAAACTTAATGCGGGTAATTAACTTATGCTTTCAGCTTTTAATATTATAGTCTATTAAACCGAAGTAGAGTTTACTTCGTTTATAGTTTATTTTAATTTTGTTTTCTATTCTCAATCTTGTTTCGGTCTTTTTAGTGCATTGCTTTTAAATTACTTTTTTGCGGTCGTGTTTTTGATTTTATAAGTAATTTATTTTATTTTAGACTTTTTTTAGTGTCCCGTGATAGCACGAAGTCCGACACAAAAATGGCCCATTTTTACGCTATCAAAAACTTTTTAAACCAATTTATTATTCCTAATTAAATTTAAACTTATAACTTATATATTTTTGTTATCCCCTTTTAATTGACTTTATTTTGTTACACTACTCGATAGGATTGGTATCTTTTTAATTAACGTAGTACTATTTGGAGCCAAAAATCCGCCATTTTGTTTTATTTTTTCAAACACCTATCTAAGGACACTTGGGTTTTTAAGATGAATATAACAATACCTTAACTGTCGAAATTCATCCAGCTGTTTGGAAGATACGAGGTAATAAAGAAAGGAGACCTGACAAGCTTCATACATTTTTGGACCAAATCCAAAGTAGCCGGCCAAAGAAAAGTATAACGTATAACCGTGGTAAATATTACCGTGGTATAACCCTTCCTTGGCACTAGGGTAAAAAACCAGCGCAGATTACCTATGGGTTTTACAATCTACTAAAACTAACTTATTCATTGATGCTACTACATGTTCACAAAGTACCTACATCGCTTTATGATTTCAAAGATTGAGGAAAAATCAACTTCTACTTACCTACTTACGTAACTATTTATTTACAAACTAACGGAACAGGACCTGTTTGACCTGTTTGGACAAAGTTGATATTGAACAAAATACGTAGGTCTCCGTCATAAATTAATGATAATAATTATTATACATATATAAATAACATAACATCACGCCTGTATTCCCCGAAGGTTTGGGCAGAGGAGTATAGTAACACCCTCATCATCATCAACCTATATTAATCTACTGCTGGACATAGGTATAGTAACACCCTAACTTCTCCGTTATGTTTAAGTCCCATGTAACAGGAGGCGAGCCTGTGGCCTAACCGGGCACAAATTCAAACTCAGGGCTGCTACAGAGGAGTTCCACAAGAAAAAACGCAATAACATTTTGCCCGATCTGGGGATCAAATCCAGGATCGCACGATCAGCAGTCGCTCTTGCCACTACTAGACCAACGAGGCAGTTAAATGTATAAATATATAGGTAGGTACATATTGCGGATACGGATACGGATGCAGGCATGGTTAGGGCAGAATAACGTTGGTCCAATTATGTCCAACACATAGGCAGAATAGTTATTTATTTAACTAATGGTTAAATAAATAACTATTCTGTTAATAGTAAATCTTTTTTTATTAAACCTTAGTAACTATCACTTAACTCAGTCAGTACCTAGGATACCTACTTTAAGCACAGGTGGATGAGTAGGTAATGAAATAAAGTTTTGGAAGTGATTTTTATTTTGTTTAAGTAATTTGATTTGTTTCACAGTTGAGGCAATTCGGAACATCTTCATATTATTATAAGCTCTAAAATGTCTATTATTTAATTATTAGTTACTTTTGTTGTGAATGACCTGCACAAAATGTTTTTTTCAATCGGTTTACATAAAGGTCTCTCCATAACTCTCGGTTACTTTTTACGACAAGAAAGTATATGTTCATTGCTAAAGTTTGTAAATACTCTAAAGTTAGTTTTGCACTATCTGGAATTTCCAAAAGATCCCATAATGGCATCGACAGTAATACGACCCCGCTTAACATAAATATTAACGTTGCTATGTAGACGCGGCGAGTTTTAACTGCAGTTCTACTCATAGTGGCAGTTCTAAACAATGTTATAAGAACTTTTATATAAACATAAAAATTAATTATCAAAGGAATAAAGAGTACAGAGAAGTCAAGATACAATGCTACATTTAAAATTATCAATTTTGTTTCTTGTGAAAAGTATTTTGGGAATGACAACAATAATATTTGTGGGGCACTAGAAACAATAAAACATGGAATTAGAGGCGCGCCCCATGCAAAGAGGCCACTCTTTAGATACCTTCTGCTGACGTCAGCATTGAAAACTTTGACAATATCTACGTAAAAAATCAAACACAGAACCAGCAGCCAACTGTGCATAACTAGTCTAAAGTACGTGATAATCGAAGTATATGCTAACATCAACCACAATAATGTAGACCTGCTTACGTTCATTGAGTCAATGTATTTATACGCATCAAAATATACCGTCGTAAAGGCAAGAATGGTAGCGAGGATCGTGTTGAGGATCACATAATTTTTGAAATGGCGAAATTTTTTATTCAATGTCCACGTCACTACACCAAACATTAATACAGTCACTGTCAGTATTAACATAACATAGTCCATAATAGAGTATTCATACTCTGGAATTCCATCTCCCACCGAAGAAGAATTTGCAGTTTGTGTAGAGTCGAGAGCACTGCTGTTGGTTGCAGACATGACTGGTGTCGCGTCCGCAGCTTTTGATGCACGTTGGATATTGAATCGCGCTCGAGTAGCAAGATGCGATCACACGAGGTGCGCAGCGAACGGTTTGAATAGATTAGCTTCCACACGCTTCCACACATCTATTAAATCTATTTCAAAGAAGTAGGTTTTATCAAGTTACTATAGAGGAAACAACAGTTTGAATATCAGTTACCTTGACGTTTGACCTTTGAAATAATTATGGTACTAACGCCCCTTCTTAAGAGGAAATGCGGTCGGCATTTAGTCCATACAAACGTATTCCTCAGTTTCTTCCTTGGATAATGTCACTAGAGCAATTTTTTTTTACCATATGATATATATCTACCACCACTATGTCCCTATGTTTTGTTTTGGTCAATAAATTAATTATGAAAAGAACTAGAAACTTTTAAATGTTACAAAAATCAACCGGTTTTACCACCGATTACAAACGTCTCGCAAACAAATTTGACGAATATAAAAAATAAAAGAAAAACATACGGACATAACCAGTCTTTCTTAAATTAATACAGAAAAACATATTAAAATCAGTCCAGATTTGAAGAAGGAAACAGGGAAATACGAATGTACGATTTCGCTAATATTGCACCGGAGAAATCAGTCCGAGACAGTGTCTCTTTCGTGCTTAATTGGGAAGGTTTGCGGGAGGGGTGGGACGGAAATAAATCGCAAAAACCTATTCAAATTATTAATATTTTGCAGCCCGCGTTTTCTCTTAACTTTTTAGAATAAGTAGAAATAAATACGTATTGAAATGTTTTCACATTCTAAAACCTCATGGAGTACTTCTGTTAAAATACTTGAATCGATCACTTATTATTACCCCGTTTTTAGATTTTTCTATCTTGATGTTATAAACCCATTAAAGTTATATTAAACCAGCATGCAGGCCCTTCTACTTGTAGGCAAGGTCCCTCTATTTGTGAACTTCCTAATGTTCGTCCAGAAAAGACATACCTAATATATATTGTTTATAGGGTCGATGTAGGTACTGATGATACCTAAGGGTTCATATAATTAGTTTCGTGTAGTAGATTTCTGTCGTCTCCAGTTAAATACAGATACTTATAATTTTAGCATTTTTTTGTGAGTAGTGTTTATATGTTAAGTTCGGAGCCTAAGCTAGTTACCTATAGCTAGTTTCGCTTAGATACCTAGTATAGTACATCATCATCCAACCAGTTAAGTACTTACATATAGTAGGGAGACCTGGCTTACCCTGAAGCGAAATGTCCAGTACATTAGCATTACTTACGGAAATGAAGATGCTCTTAGTGGATGTGTGGAGTTACCTGATTAAGCGGATATGAAATGAGGAGAGTTACTCGAAGCTTCGCAGTACGTGACATATTAGTCAAGCTGGAGGGGAGTCGCCAGAGGGTGCTTGGCCACATCTTCGGTTACGGTATTACGGTATCAGTTTGGCTTAATGTTGTGAAGGCAGACATAAGAGCCAACACCTTATATTACAAGGACGCTAAAGACAGGAAGAAGGGAAGCGGTTGCAGACATTTTTGGGCGGGATAACGTTAGGAAGAAATAAATATGTATACAGGCAATTAACTTATTTATTTAACTAATACTTATTTACAATCAATTCCATTGACCTCTTGTGATTAATTAAATAAAAACTAGTTACTAAAAGTAAGAAACGGTTTTAGATCGGGAGAGAACGTTTAGGAGTTTGATTGGCTGACTTTGAAGTTGGTACCTACTTTTCCTTTATTGCCTAAAATCAAAACAAAAATAGGTGTTCAAAGATTTCATAAAAAATATGCTCAAACGACGGCTATGCTTACTAGTACTAAATGTAGCTTGGATTTTTTTCTACGTTCCATTTTATGTAAATTTTTGGCTATTTTTGTTGTGGACGAATATCACAAGATATTTTTCTCAATCGTTTCATGTAAAAATCACGCCATAAGTCGCGATTACTTTTTGCTATAAGAAAGTAAATATTCATAACTACAGTTTGTAAATACTCTACAGCTGTTTTTAAAATATCTGGAACTTCCAGTATATGAAATAAAGGCAATGTCAGTGATACGACCCCACTCAACAAAAAAATTAATGTTGCTATGTAGACGCGACTAGTTTTAACAGTAGTTTTATTCACGGTGGCGGTTCTAAACAATGTTATAAGAACTTTTATATAAACGAAAACATTTATTATCAAAGGAATAAAGAGAATACCTATTTCAAAGTTGATGTATGCATCAGCAATGGACTCATTTGTTTCTGGTTCAAAGTATTTTGATATTGGCACAATTAAAAACGGTAATGCAACAGTAAAAATAAAAGTTACGATTAGAGGCGCGCCCCAAGCAAAGAGGCCACTCTTAAGATACCTCCTGCTTACGTCAGAACCGAAAACTTTGACAATATCTACATAAAAAATCCAACACAGAACCAACAGCCAACTATGCATAACTAACCTAAGGTATGAGATAGCAAAGTCATATGCTATTACAAACAATAATGAACTGCTCTTATTAATCGCGTATAAGTACATAGTCTGGAAGAAATATCCCATTATGTTAGCAAAAATCGTAGCGAGCATTTCGTTAAGGAACACATAATTTTTGAAACTGCGAAATTTTATAATCACTATCCACGACATTAAACCAAATGTAAATACAGCCACTGTCAATGTTAACATAACATGGTCCACAGTAGAGAAATGAAACTCTTCTTCTGACAGAGACGACACTTGTTCGCCATCACCCGCCGAAGAATAGTTCGCAATTTGAATGGAGTTAACTGCACTGATGTTTTTCGAAGACATAGTTAGTGTCGCATTCGTAACAGCGCATCGGCGCGCGCGAACTTTAGGTGAGCGTTGAATATTGAATGTGGCTCAAGTAGCAAAACGTGTTCACATGAAGTGCGTGGCGAACGTTTTGAATAGGTTTACAACAAAAACATACATCTAATAAAATTATTGTAAGGAGGGGGTTTTCAAGTTTCTTGAGGAAAGAACAATTTATGCAGCCTTGATGTACCTTTAAACTAGTTTTTATATTAACGTTATTTTATATCACAACAAGAAGTAAGATCTACATATTGGATTAGTTTAAAAGAAGAAGAGACACAACGCAAATGTTATTCCGGGGTTTTAAGTGGACCCTTCCTGACTCTGGTCTGCATGAAGCAGTCATTATGTACCTCAAGCCTATTTTAGGAAGCTATATAAATCTCCACTTTGTTAGATTACACTTAAAATCTAAAAGCACGTACCTAGTTAAACTTAAAAATGCTTTCTGTGAATAATATTCTATTGAATTAAAGTTTTTATGTATGTAGGCTTTCATACGATTGATATAAGTACGACCAAACATGTGGACCTATTAATAACGTGCATACGTATATGAACTTAATACAATGACTACAAAATGTTTGCATGAATACTTCGTGCTTATATCAAACGCCCACAGAAGCCTTACATCTCAGATATAAGGCGTTAGTCGTACAGTAGAACACTACCCCTTTACCGTCCACTACTACGATTTTATAATACAATTAGGCAAGTAGGCAGTAAGCGAACGACATTAGAATCCATACAAGGAGCTGCTTGTGCATTGGTAATGAGATTTGTTGCTAAGTATTAGAGGGTTGACACTAATAAAAAGTATAAATAAATCGGCATGGAAGCATAAGTCGACGGTCCCTAACGTAAACTACCGAAAGTCGAAAATTACTACTTTTGTGGAGAGCGTTTTGAAGTTTATTCTTTGAATATTTTCAACTTTACCTTTTGAAAAACACGAAATAATATGATATTTTAACTTTTTTATTTTATAACCTACCTACCTATAAGATAAAATAATTTCACACATTTTAAGCAAATAAAATAAAAAACTGATATTCTGTAGTTTAGATAGTATACGTAGGAACCATCGAAGTATAGAAACTTAACAACGCTTGCAATGGCGGAATTTCCATCTTCTGGGGACAGATTCACAAGTTTAATTTCCGCAACACGACCAAAATAACCTATGTAACTGCAAGTACCTATTTTATTCCTAACGAATACGACTTCAACGTAGGTACCTACGCTTTCTTCTTCTTTCCTTATCCGTCTTCAACGTAGGTACATGTACCTTCGTTGCGTTTTCTGACATTAGTATTGCTTTGTACTGCAGCGCATGTGCAGTCGCTTCCTGCTGTTTCTACGCAAAGAAAGCTACATGTTCGTTAGTCACCACATTCGCCTACATAATAATAACACGTAGATTCATCATTTTGTCGGTGCTAGTATTAAGTCCCATGTGATATCCCATGCGAGTCAATTGCCATTCACCTACCTACAGGGGAAAATTATACCAACCTTGGAACTGTAACTGAGAATGTTCTGATGCGGTTCTGGACCGGCGCACCCGGTCTGAATCGATTTCAAACATTCGATCCGATTCTTAGATTTTCAGCAGTTTTCTCGAACAGTATTTTCTTAGATTCGTAGCAGAATCACTTGGGTTGACTTAAACTTTCTTTAAAAGGTCAATCATGTTTAACTGTAAGAGGTTGGGTTACGATACGACGTTTTTTTATTATTTAATTTATTTAGGGGCATACCTATGTCTCCAAGGATAAAAGAGCCCCAACGTTACCTAAACTTGACAAAAATAACAGCGACATATTTAAAAAAAAGGAAAATAATTATTGGTGCAAAATCATATTTTCCACTATATATTTTGCAGCATCAGATGTTGGTTTTGCTAATATACTTAAAAAAACCCCTTGATCATATTTTTTTAAGTTAAATTGTTGCACCAATGCTTCTCTTACAGTGTGATGCTTAACACACTCCAAAAGAATGTGCTGAACATCATCCAACATACCACAGACATCGCAATTAGGGGTATCAACTTTCTCATTAAAAATGCAAATCTTTTTGAGAGAGTCCAGAACCCAATCTGTGTAATGCAACAATGTAGCCTCTACTCAACTACGATACGAAGCTAAAGCGCCAAATACACTAAGCCCTCATTCGCACGAGAGCTTTTTCAACGCGCGTTAAAAAAGCGTTCTAATACAACAAATTGCAAGCCGTATTTGTGTTCACATGATAGCGCTTTTTTAACAAACAAGTTTTACTACGCAAGTTATTGGACTCCATTACTTGCTTAGTTCATAAAACATGCAGAAATCTACTTGCTGCTGTTGCTGTGTCCACTGGTCAAAGAAAGTCAGACCCTTCATTTAATTGACCATCTATTAATTTACTAGCTAGCTAATTTACTTAGCGTTACCCCGACTTGATATTATACCGCCATTTCAACGGGCAAACCTTATCGTGCCATCCATCAATTTCTGTAATTAAAATATATAGGTGTTACTCAATCGAATTTGATGGCTCAACGATACTATTATTTTTGACTTTTTAAAAGTTCGTTTCGTTTTGCGTCGGGGGTTTTTAAATTTTTTAATTTAATTGTTATTTTAAACTTTTTAAACTTAGTATTAAGTTAAAAAAATTAAACTTACTTTTGGCAATCAAATACTGATCAAAACGAATCCAAACACGACATATATCTGCTATTATTTTTTCAAGAGTGTACTAGTGTGCTGGATATCCTGGCTGCAGCATCAGCTCATCATGTCGCCACCATTGAATTTCATGTAAAATCAAATACTGATCAAAACGAATCCAAACACGACATAACTGCTATTATTTTTTCAAGAGTGTACTAGTGCACTGGTTATCCTGGCTGCAGAATCAGACCAAGAATTTCATAATCTTGCATAGTTATATAGCATACATGAGTGTTTCAAATTTTATTTCACACGTATGTTTGAAAGTAAAGTAATACACATTATGCGTCTAAGAACCCTACCGCAGCTAACAAAACAGCTGATAACCTTGAAATGGCTGAACCGATTTTAATAAAAACATGTCTAAGATCACTAGCTAGAAAACTAGCTTTTAAATAAAAAAAACCGCACTCAAATCGGTTCACCCGTTCAAGAGCTACGGTGCCACAGACAGACACACACACAGACAGACAGACAGACAGACAGATAGACACACATAGCGGTCAAACTTATAACACCCCTCTTTTTGCGTCGGGGGTTAAAAAATAGCATAATATAAAATAAATATATACCTACGTATAAACTAAATTATACCTACTTACTACATATAAACATTAAATACCGTATATAAAAAAATATAATGACGAATATCACACATTTAAAAAAATCATTTGATTTCAAGTAGGTATAGAGAGAAAAAAAATGTTGTTAGCCCCTTATTCATAACGTTAAAGAGCCCCAAGGACTAACAACTCCAGTTAGTAGTAAGCGTAGTAGAGATTTCAATACAAATCTCTACTACTATCTCATCATAAATCGACATTCAAACTGAGTTCATATCATTGTCATTTGTGGTTTGAATCTACTCAGATAGGGTATGCTTATTATGCTTGTATCCTTTATCCCGTGTTTATCATATTTTATTCAAATTAGCCCTGCGACTTTCTTTAAATGACTTTAATCTAAGGGAGAGGGGCTTGTGGCTTATTAACGACCGTGCGGATAATTATGATTTGCGAAGTTAAGCAACGCTTGCCTCGGTCAGTTTGTGGATGGGTGACCATTCGTTACACATAGAGACTTCGCCGTGCCTTGGAGAGTACGTTAAACTGTCGGTCCCGGGTGTAATATAACTATGACAGCTGTTACGGGTAGTCAGAAGCCCGAAAGTCTGACAACTCGTCTGTCTAACTTTAGGATATCGGCATTGCGCAGTAATTGGGTTGCGGAGGTCTGATGGCAGTCGCTCCGTGTGAAATACTGGTATTCAGCCGCATCTGGTTAGACTGGAACCTAACCCCAACATAATTTGGAAAAGCAAGGCAGAACGAACGAACTTTGATCCAAGAGAAATAGGAGTAGATGCCTGGTTAATATTTATTGTATTTTTATAGATATAAAGTTTTTTACGAATCTGTTAACACGTCTCTTGTCTCGACAGTGTCATTCAAACATTAATAAAGCTATTAAAATAATTGAGTCGCACGAAATTACAAAATTCTTTTAGTGCTCCACATCTACAATTGAATTGATAACTATCACGCGACATTAGTTATTTTGATTTCCTTAGTACATTACCTCTTGGAAACGAAATGAAAATGCTTTGATAAACACGATTAATTCCGAATGAGTTGTATTAAGGTTCGTATGTACGTAATGTTCATTTCATATCAAGTAATAATTGTTTGTTTACATGGCAGCGTCTAGTGCTGGCGTCAATATCTTTCTGTTGATTGTTGTTTTAATAATAGGTACTTCGATAAATGATAAGTGTTCAATGTGACACTTTTTTTATTTGGAGCAGATTGTTATCATCATAAATGTTGGAATGAAAAAGATTGTTAGGTATAATATATAGCATACCATATTATGTACATCCCTATGATGAGGACTGATTTCGCCAAGTTGATCTTTGAGAATAATAATTGTCGTCGTTTTGATATGATTTAAGAGGCAGATTAAAAAAACAAAGCTTGTCAAATGTATGAAACTACTCTATGGCAGCCTCTTTTTGGAGCCAGCTCCCAAGCCCAAGCTGTTGAGAGTTAATTTATTAATTACGATCTTAGGATTCTTGAGGTCGTAGACAATGGTATGTTATTCATCGTTATATAAGCTCAGCTTATATTAACATATTAGTAATTATCACTAAATAGGAATTGATGCAAATTTACCTTTATTCGCTCGAAGTTTTGACCAGGTTGCACCGGTCGTGGTCACGAGCAGACTCACTAACAACATAATTACAGTCTGTTAACTAACAGTGTTGAATTTTAAAATATTTTCTTACCATTCTTCTTTGTAGACTAGTTATATACTGATGTTCAGGCAAAAGGTTATGGGTCAAGTGTAGGTAATCTTCTAATTGTAATCATTCGTTTTAGAATGTTGTTGTGTTACTTGGTCTACTAAAGTCGAAGTATTTACTATTATGTTTTCTATATCTCTTGAAAAGATAGATACACATTTTTCTCGTTTCATATTACTTCAAAAGATAGTAGCTGTAAAATACCAGAGTATTAAATGTGTATTACTTGTAAATTATTTTTTATATAGAATTAACTTTGCCGATACCTCAGTAAATAATGCCAATTATAATGTATAAATCAGTCATAGGCAAAGAAAGTGCCTGCTCCAAGAATATACCTACATACCTTACTGGTGCCTATCCAACACAATCATAATATAATTACGTTTGGTGTTTACACGTTTGGTGCAGTGGCTGAGTGATAGGTTTCTGCGCTACGGGTCGTGGGTTCGATTCCCGCACGGAACAAATATTTGTATGGCCTACAGATAGTTGTTCCAGATCTGGATGTTTGTGCGTGTAAATATTTGTGTCTGTAAATGCACCCACGACACAGGAGAGATTCTAGTGTCGGTAAAAGGTATTTAAAACAAAAAAGAATTGAATATAATATACCATATCACCTCCTAAATTCCTGGTTAGGTCGTCTAAATACGGATCATAATAATTATAGTGAAGTTTTTAATAGATGTCACCACCTGAAACTTGCTCCAATCAAGTTTCTACTGCTGCAACGGAGCGCCTACTTATTTTATTACTGCAATGTTTAAGCAATGTGACTGTGTGGCTGTTTTTATAAATAAAATATCCAATATATTTCATATATATTTATATTGAACTGGCCTAAATAAATTACAACTTAAAACCGAACTTATAAAAACTGACTGACGATTTCACTTGGAAATGGGTGATGACCACAGTGATGAAAATATCAAAATAAATGTGTCCAAAACATTGAAAGTTAGCATCACGGTTTGACCGCAGTACTTAACGATGAAAATTTGGTATTTTAATAATATGGTATAAAGGTAAATATTTTTATTCTAAACGTAATGCTCTTCGCATTATTCAGTCACAATTCAAGTCGTAAATGTATGGACGAATCAATCATAGCTGACCGTTGTACTCTCTTTGGTGTTCTAGCCGTTAAGTCTTCACGTAACAACGTCACTTTTACAAATGAAAACACGCGACTGTATAGCTATACCTATCTAAACATAATAAGGTACATCTGATTTTTACAATAACATAAAATTTCCCACTTCAATTACATTGATATTAAACACTTATAAACAGTTTAAATTCACAATCAAAAAATAGTGTTTTAGGTTAATTTTTAGTGCAGTCTCATAAAAGAAATTAGGTATAGCCTCTAATGAACTACGTCTATATTTCTCAATATCTATAAAACACAACTTATTTCTAAAGTAAATGCATTATGACAAAATATACATTAAATAATTGCATTTGTTTACAATGGTGACATAATAGTATTGTGGTAGGTGCTCTTATTATAGCCGTCATTATTATTATGATGATACCATATCATTAAGTAGGTATGTGGCTGCTAACATCATTTTGCGTAAATATAAATTAAGGCGTGAACCTATTTAGGTAAGTAATAACAGCAACGTTAAAAAATCGATATGACGGAAGGCTTTCCAGCGCGCAAATGTGTATGGTAACAGACCAATAAGTGGTAACACACGAGTCTCTTTTGAGCGGTAAAACTAATCACATTTTCAATTATGGTATAAGTACAATTTATGGTCACTTGAATCACAATAAATATGGAATGGCTAAAACGTAAAGTAGAGCTTTTTACAGAAAGTTTCGATAACTAAATTACATTAACAGTATATAGTTTCTTGTAATAGTTACATGGTTTTATAAATAAATACAAATGGTAGGTATTAAGTATTTTGTAAAGTCTAGCTAAAAAACTACATACGTTTATTATTTAAATGCCCACAAAAATAGTTCTTGATATTGCCTTCTCGATACATGTAACGTAGTCTACGTAGGCCAACCACACGGAATAAATAAACTAAAATATATAACGCCTATTTCCTTCTAGTCTAAATAAATAAAGCGTTTCACACTCGACTAAATAAGACACTTTACTTTGGTATTATTAGACTAAATATTACTTACCTACTGTTTACGTGGTTGCTGTCATACAGTTGATGAAGAAACTGTATCATTATCTATTTATCACTGTTTCAAGGGACGGACATTTTAGTGTTTTATACTAAAAATATTCATATTTCTAACTAGTTCGTTTTAGAACATGGTTAAATAGTAATAACATATTTCACAGGGTTTTCCTAAGGCACTAAAAGGTAACAATATTTTTATTTACACTAGATAACTCCTCATAGATACTACAACCTTCTGATTACCATACTTATAAGTCTTTAACGTTATATTACGCACATCAGACCATGGACTGCAGAAAAAATATTCTGTGTTTCAGACCTCTATATTTAAGGTGTTGTGAATGACGTACCTATTTATAGATTTCATTCTTGAAATCGGGAATTCCTTACAAAATCTTTTTGCCACTATTTTGTTGTACAGATACCATCATACCACAGACGTTGAGTTAATAAAAATAGGCAAGTTGACCTACTTTGTGTGCCCATTCGTTAGGAGCAATCCTGCTACAAGTTACTCTGTTAAGTCAGTTTCCACGCGACCATTCCTGTTACAAGCGTAAATGGTTTCAGGATGCGTGTGCGCGATCTTTTAATTCGAAGAAGCGCGCGAGGCGTTCGCTATGTTTACTTCCCAGGCGGTATCTATTAAACTCAATATCTGTGACAGACACAGTAATATTTGTAATTCTATTGGTACGTATTAGATGCAACAGTGGAGCAAATTATAATGGTTTTAGTTGGTGATAAGAGGGGTAAGTGGTGCCGGAGCTTCGTCGCCGTAGTACCTGTAGCGATGGGGGACCTGCAGCGTTGCGGGTGGTTCGGCTACGTCCGAGTGCTGTGAGTCGCGATGGCGGCGTAAGTCCACCTTGCGCTGGAAAGCCTTATCGCATAGCCCGCACGAGAACGGCTTGTATCCAGTGTGCTTGCGCATGTGCGTGATCAAATTCGAGCTCTGGCTGAACGCCTTCGAGCAAACGACGCACTTATGCGGCTTCTCGCCTAAAACAAATAGTTTAATTATTTTACATTTCATTAACCCTTGCAAAAATAATATTTTCCTAATTAAATGTGTCCTAATTTCAAGCTTAACTTTAAAGCAATCTTAACAAAACAAAACGTAGATTGTACAGTCAATAAAAGCATCGACGCAGTCGCAAAATAGGATACGAAACTATTGTTTCTGAACACTGAAACTACATTACCTATATCAAACTTATGAAAACTAAAATTAACTTTTATGTTGTTCATTAAAAAAATACCATAATGGAACTTTTATTGAACAAAACCACGTTATATTCATATAAATAATCGTCTTGAAACAATCAGCGCTGATTGGCGTAAGTTACAGTAGATTAGTACCCATAGGTATTCTAAGACGTTCCTCGAAAACTTACTCGAATCGATTCCATGACTCAGCCTTTCTCACTACCATTGGTAGTTATAGTTGATATAAACGTCCTCGACTCGAGATTTTTCCTCAGTCGAGGTAAGGAATCATCTGTTAAACTCAAGGTACTTCGGAACCTACCTTAAGGAAGAAAGTGTCAAAGTTCGTATGTAACAAAAATGAATTTTGAAGCCTTTTTCGAATATGCTTACGATAATCCTTTCAAGTATTTATCGCGGTGTTATTTGCGCGATGCAGACAATTCAAATTATGACGTAATGACTCCGTCGAGGAACCTCAAAGTTCACTCGAAATTGCGACTAAGAATACAATTTTGAAGGTGTTTTCGAGGCCGTGCTGAGTCGAGTATGAGTCGAGTAAGTTTTGGAATATGGGTGTAAGATCAAACGAAAACAAAATTTCAACTAAAGATGAATAACAAATAATCAAATAGCGTTTAACACGGCTTACATTTCGGAATTTGGATTTTCTAATTTGTACATCATTTAAAGACATTACGTATCACTTCGTTGAGTAATTAAAGCTTGTATAAGTGGACCAAGACTTGTCATAATCATTGACTATTAATTATTAACGGTGAGGTTCCCGAACTGATTTAATATGCAACGTCGCCTTGTACAGCGGTATTTATTAACTTTAACGGTAATTGTTTGCAGCTCGATATAACGATATAACGCTTACCAGTTTTCGTGAAACTTTATAATTCAGAGGGTTAAGGACAGAAGGATCTTCATGTCATAAAGTTTATGCTACCACCATTTAATGAAAATATATTTAACCATGAATAACAATTGATAATTTTACCCGACCAGTTACTTTTAAAATCTCCAAAGATAGTTTACGAATAAAATTATAGCAAAAAATGCAAATGTCATTTTATAGATAGAACAGGATTTAAGTTTACTTTTTGTTTGTGCCGTGATCGCCGTGCACGTGAAGGCCTGTGAAGGCTGCGCGGCTAATTGCAGGCCGAGCCGCATTTTGGAATATTGATGATGAGGCATTTATCGGGAGGACGAGCACCATGTAAGGCCGCTGTAAATCATTCGGAACAGGGCAGAGACGTGACGAGATGTCTCCGGCCAAGACAAATATGTCCGCCACATTTTTTAGCTACTATAATTCGTCTCGTTGAGCTTACTGGAAGTAGTCGGACCATTGAAAAACGTATGCGACATTTATTTTTCTTAAAGTTCGTCTGTTTTTCAAATACAGCATAATATTCATTGTATTATTTATAATTCTCATTCACACGTTCTTTCGTAATAATTGAATGTAGGCATAGAATTAGAGATCCAGAAATTAAACTCATAAAGTAGGTAGTCAAGATGTTCACAACAGGCGTGTAGCTCTACAGGGCGACGAAAGTGCGACGGAATAAATGGTCGAGTACAGCAAAGTATATTTTTTGCTTATTGGAAATACATTAACGCGCAGTGGACGGCTGCGATTTGCTTCGAAAACGTAATTGCACAACATTTAAATATTTAATTCCCAAGGGATCGTCTGCGATGTGTTGTGTGATTGCTTTTATTGGACCTCTGCCTGTAGGTTTTCCATTTAATGAACTTGTTTCACAGTGCAGAAGTCTAGCCTATGCATCGGTTATAACACTGTATCATGTACTTATACAGCTTAATAAATCGACGAGGATAAAGTCGGATAACGTCTTCAGCAGCTGTTTACTGTCATTCCGATTAAAAGGGCAATCGTCGGAGATTACCTATCATTACACGCTCGACACGAACGTAGGTGGATATCGCAGGCGACTAATTGAGAAAGTAAAATTTTATGTGAATAAATAAATTAACAGCTACTTGGTAATGATACAAATTCTTATAAAGGACGACACGATTGAAATTATGACGGCGAAGAGTAAAATAATGATATCGGATTTCTTTATCGCAATAAAACGTGCTATAACGTTGTTAGCCGCATGCCTTATTTATATACTATGCCATAGTTGCAATGAACACCTTTTCATGAAGACGTATTTGATGGCTTCGAGTCGATCTTCTTCAGAGATTAAACTACAATTAAGTGACCTTAATACAACTAAACTTTCAGCACGGCACACATATTTATAGTTTTATGAATAACGCAATTAACAACCTTAGCAATACAAGCTTAACAATTTGAGATCTGTTTTCCCCTACATAAAAAAATTGTTATGGGTGTAGTTAAGCATACATACTACACATCAACACTAAAACAAATAACTCTTCATCGATAGCCGTTATCCATGTTAAGTTAGCAATAAAAGTTTCAAGTGAAATGATAGGGCTACGTAAAGTTGTGTAATGAGCGGGGGACGCGCTGACACTTGAGGTAAGTTACGTGAAACATGAAACAGTTGTCATAATAATTTGAGTTTCACACTACTTTGAATACACCATGTAATTTCGTTCCCTATCGTAGCTTATGACAGGCAAGTGTTATTGTTTAAATAAACCTTTTATTTCCAAGAAAGATTTTATATACGTACGAAGTAAAAGCAAGCTGTTTAGTTTACTTTTTTATCGGGAAATTGGTGAAAAATTCTGTCAGGTATTTATTTTACATTTGTGTAAGACTGTTACCAATTCGTTATCTCTATAACGTTCATGGCAAGTCGCGACATACGACACACAGTAGCATCAGAATGTTAAAAACAGAAGCCAGAACTGTAATATGTCGTCACTACAAATGCAATAAGTCCTTGAACACATCTTAAAACAATAGCAAAAGAAGTTTTTGCGCAGTTGGAAAATACATCACTATCAACTTATACAAATATATGAACACACATTCAGCACCAATTTGCATTGAGCGAAATTAATTTTATAAAGGTTATGTTATATATTTTATAAACTTGTGCAGGTATTTTTAATCAATCTTTTGTTTAGAAGCTTGCTAATAGCGTAGAAAGAACGAATCTTTTTTTTTTAATGGAATGTTGCTGTAGTAAAATCAATGAGAAAAACCGAAAGGTCAAATCGTCAATGGATTTGATAAAATATATTTGAATAAATACTACCTAAGGTAAGAAAAATACGATCATATTCAAGCGAAAAAACAAAATGATGTAAAAGGTTTTCGTTGTTACTAAGAGCTCTGCCGATAAACGGTTAAAGAATTGAGTAGTTCAAAGTTATGTGGAGTATCATTAAATTGCCAAATTAATACAAACCTGTGTGTATGTATGTATGCTTCTTCATGTCTGACTTCTGGTGGAAGCGCTTCCCGCAGTACTGGCAGGGGTAGGGCCGCGTGTCGGAGTGGATCAGCAGGTGAGTGGACAGCGTGCTTGAGCGCTTGAAACACTTGCCGCACTGCTTACACTACACCAACAAAATAAACAATTAACTCATTGTCTCTAAACATTTGCCTACAAACCTCTAATAAACTGATATTTATTCAAAGCCTGTCGTCTGTAAGTCCTCGATGCTAATGAACCATAATAGTTAGTTATCTTTGACTGACATGTAAAGGAATATTGCAATATTTCAATATCATTTGACCCCACGATGATTGCTAAGAATCGGGCGAAATATAACATCGTACGGCACTAGATATAATTATAAACCTGGCTTGGACAACGTCCATCACCTTCACTTGGACGGTGACAGCTAGTAATAAACTAATAACAGGGCTCTACCCCTTTCTACACTTTTCTTTGATTTCCCATCTAGTAACTATGGTACGGCTGTGAATTTTTTCATTGCCTAGTAATTAGCCGCCATTAACCAGTTATTATCCGTATTTTTCACGAGGACGACTAATAAAATTATTTCAAATGGAATCAAATATGGAAACGCAATGCGATGAGTCAATTTTATTGATTTGAGCGACTGTATAAAGTTTAATTACTTGCTGTATATTTTAATTACTGTCTGCCAACCCGCACCAGGCCAGCGTGGTAAACTAAGGCCTAAGCCCTTCTTATCCTGAGAAGGAGGCCCGTGCCCAGCAGTGGGACAGTAATGGGCTAATTATGTATAATACAATTATGTATGTATATATTTTTTTACTCGTTCTTGATTTTTCTTATTGCGAAAATGTGAGGATGAAACCAAACAAAAAAAAACCTTAACATAATACTAGTAAGTTCGTATGTAAGCTTTCTATTGTAGTAACGTTTAGAAAATTGTTTTCTGAATTCCACATAAAGCTACAAAAGCAAACAGAATGTTCTCTAAACAGCTTTGTGTGAAAGACAAAAGATTTTTAACTAAGTACTTGCCGTGACTTTGCTTTAGATTTATTTGATCAGATGTTTTTGGTATGCAATGGAATAATTTCGTTACTTACTTAGTTTATTTACTCGACACTAAGATTAGGAACGTTAGATATGGATTGTTTTGAAGGAGGATTTCACAACTACTTATTTGTACATTGTGTGCGGATCGTGCAAAATTCAAAGATATGAAGAGATTTAGAGTGCCCATATTTTAGTGATGTGTCTTTTGTAACATTGACGTTCAAAAAGAAATAATTTTTATCCATTTTGAGTTTGACATACGGAGGCTTTTAATATTGTTTTATACGCTTAAAGTTAAATTTTTCACTTAAGTAGATTGTTTATTAAACAGTTGATTTATAATTGGATACTTAAATTTCATAGCATTTACATCTTGTTATAATTTAACTTTTGTTGTTTAGTAGTGTCGTCCAACATAGGTACCTACTATGTTGGACGACACTACTTTCCGCGTCGCTACATGCCTTCGCTTGGGTGCTGCTTTCTGTTCTCCGCATCGCTGTCACTGCGGTGAAGCCGTCGACGGCCTCGGACACCACGGCTTGTCCTGCAGCAGGAGTGCAGGCCGTATAGCACGGCACGCCAATTTAAATTATATTATCCGTCGTGCTCTTGTCACCGTCGGCGTTCCAGCTGTATTAGAACCAAATGGCTTGGCACGTGACGATGGCAAGAGACCAAATGGCATGTCATTGATACCATGGAAGATGGGTAGGCCTCTGGAATGGGACGCAACGTACGTCGATACCCTTGCGCCATCCCATCTTCCTAGCTCGGCAAGCTGTGCTGGCGCTGCTGCTGCAGCCGCGGAGGCCCTCAAGCGGCGAAAGTATAATAACTTAATTAGTAATTATATTTTCGAGCCGTTTGGGGTCGAAACACTCGGGTCGTGGGGTCCGAGTGCCCAACTTCTTTATAAAGATCTTTCAAGGCGGCTGGTCGACACATCGCGTGACCCGAAGGCTGGCCTCTACTTTGGTCAGAGGATTAGCATTGCCATACAACGTGGCAATGCTGACAGCCTTCTGGGCACGTTACCAGTCGACAGCGATGCGGAGGAATATTTTGACGCCTTATTTTAGTTTATAGTTTTATTAGGATATATTTTTCTTTATTTTTATGTTATATACTGTACTACCTGTACCTACTTGTAATTATGTAAATATTTAATGAAACATTTTAATGTAAAAATTAATGACACACAGTTATAATAAAGCCTTATTATGTATATAAAAAAAAACTGTTAAGTTTACGATTCAATAAAATTAAACAACAACGCCTAAGCCCAGTGGCGACGCGAGTACTTATATTATAGGTACCTAAAGTAAGGAAAATTGTGCAAAAATTTAAAACGGGCATTGGACAATTCGCGATTCGATAGGCTGTCTTCAATGTTGTTTAAACCATAAAGATGTTGTAGGTGGATGCTGCACTAATATTATAAAGCTGAAGAGTTTGTTTATTTGTTTGAACGCGCTAATCTCAGGAACTACTGGTTGGAATTGAAAAAAAAATTTTGTGTTGGATAGTCCATTTATCGAGGAAGGTATATAACATCACGCTATGACCAATAGAAGCGCAACATAAATGAAAAATGTTGCAAAAACGGGAAAAATTTCCACCCGTGCGAAGCCGGGACGGGCCGCTAGTGGTTGATAAATAGGTACGTACCTACAGGTTAAATCAAATACAAGTTTACACAGGAAAGGTTTACAACATTACATATTGCATGTCTATAAAATGGTAGGTCACACACCTTAAAGTGCACTTACAAAGAGATAATGCGCGAGTGCGATTATGAATCTTCAACATGAATCATCTGCGGAAACAACCAGCTATCCTCGTTACTGGTTAATATAAAATATAAGAACGGGAAAATATGTTGTACGGCTATTAGTCGGGTGGTTAGTTGTTAAGTATGCGGTGCATGATAATCCATGGCACAAATCCGCGTAGCGGGCCCTGTGACAGTTGGCCGGGCAGCTGCACCGCCTCGCGCCTCACAAAAACCGCTACTTTTTTGGTCGCCTTTTTATACAATCGATGCACTCTCTTATAAACAACACAGGTGCTAGGGTATGACCGTCCACATATGGTTATCGGCTTGTACCACGTAGAGAGGTGATTTTTTATGATAATCGTTTGAATTTAAAAAATCTAGTGTCTTTTTTTACGAAACTGGCTTTTTATTAACGGCTTTGTGAAACCTGCTATGGTCCCACGCGAGGGGTGATAATAAAACGAAGGACTTACAATCTTAATGGAAATTTAGAATGATCACAAGCAAAGCTATATCTGACCAACAATTTAAATACCTAGTGTTGCGTTTTTATTAGAGATGAACTATGTATTACCACTTTTTTTGTGACAAATTATCGTCCTTATTACTAATTACTTAATTAGCATAATTAGCCCATTATTGTTGCACTGCTGGGCACGCGGGCCCATTCTCAGAATGAGAAAGGTTTAGGCCTTAGTCCACCATGCTGGCCTGGTGGGCAGACAAAATTAGCATTTGATTAAAATAAACTAGGCTTTAAATCCGTGCGCATTATACATTCAGGTAGTTGCGAAAAATGGTTTTCATACCCACAAAAATCTTTTTTCAATTATTTTTTATTCATAATTCGCGAATAGCACCTTTGGCGTGAGTCATTATCATTTAGTTAGTATTCATTTGATATTATCTACTATTTCTTTGAAGATCAGGAAAGGAAATACGAAAATAGATCATTTATATCAGGTTGCTGGAAATTCTGTATAAATAGTGAAAGTTATCGTTGGAAATAAGTTTTAGTGGCGCTGCAGCTAGTTGCTTTTCAAGAACTTTCAAAACAAGAATCTTAGTGCTTACTAAAATATAATTCTGATAAAAAGACGGAAATTGGAAGAAAATGTGTAAAAACAAGATCGCTGTTTTTTCAGTTATCATTATAGCGACTTATTAACTTGCCCCCATATAAGTATGTCAAAATTCGTATGAGGACTATAACTCTGCTAAACTCTTCAGGAAGCTGTAGAAGTAAGCGTGATTTTACGTGCCTGTCTAATTATGAAACAATATTTTGTCGTAATAATCTTTTAAATACAGTGCAGTGAGGCGCTTGGCGCGTGAGTGGCGCGTGGCGCGCACGCGCCCGCTCTCCTGCAGCCAGTCATTGTTTTACTACGTGCACATAATGCTATCATAATTAAAACTTATTGTCTCGTCATAAATTACTAATTAATCAATATAAATATAAGAATTATTATTGTACTACACATTCGTGTTATTTTTTTTTCGTAATAACAAAATATAAATATTTATTTATTAATCGACAATCACGTGGTTAGCAACGGCACAAAATAGAGAGGTTTGGAAGGTAAAAAGGGAGGCCTTTGCTCAGCAGTGGGACATTCCAAAGGCTACAAAAAAAACGACAATTATTGTCTCTGCGTGGTTACGGGTCGTATTTTACATCTTAATTTAATAAAAACTTTTATCTTTACTGTTATTTAATACAGGTAGTCGTCGTGTCACTTTCAATTAGGCACGGACCATCCGTGTCGATGATACCGAACAAACGCTTAACACTTTATTTTAATGATAAAGTGTGGAAACAGTCCGGGTCGACTCTACAACATATTTATCGCCGTATGACACAAGGTAATTATTCGTCCAATTATAAGCTGCCGCGCCGTGATATTAAAAGTTGGAATTTTGATTAAAACCGATGCGAATTTTTATAACAGCGGCACGTAGAAAAAACGAAAGGCACAAAAATGGCGAGAAGACGAGCCAGCAGGCTCGCGGGACGAGCCGCTAGCGGGGGACGCGCCTGCGCAGCGCGGGCAGCGCGCGACCCGTTCCGATACGAGACTACTTATTAAGACAGGGGCAGTTTTTGCTATTTGATTTGTTAAAGAGACTAAAACGGATACTGGTTTGCTATTTTAAAGCATTTTGAACGGAAACTGTACAGTTATTCTGAACTTGTTAAAGGATATAGCTATCTCTATGTAAGAGCTGCGGTTTAAGAATTTAATGCGATTAACTTTTAGCCACTTACTTGGAATGATTTTTCGTTTCTGTTTTCGTTTTTGAGGAGTAAAGAGAAGTTGAGATCTCCCGCTGGCGGGGGTTTTATGGGGTAGGACTGGTGAGAGGGTGCCGAGGGGCAGCGGCGCGGCTCCGCGCTCGGCGGACGCTCTGCCTCATCAGGGTTACTGCGGCATCTCTTGACTAGTTCGAGAGGCGCGTCTGTGTCATCGTGTCCCTCCCAACGTGAGATCGGTGATTCTGGTCCAACCTCCACTTTTTCACGCTCACATGCGCTTCCCGGGGACCATATCTGACGGTTCTTTGTTGATAAATTAAGAGGAAGCTCTTCCTCGTCTTCTGCAAACAAGCGAACATAATCGTACAAAAGGCTTAAGTGTGAAATACAGAGACATTGTCATTTTGTGTAGAGTACTAGGGAAGCAACACGGTCGACAATCGGTGGCCGGGTTGCCCTATGGTATCAACAGACAGCTAAAATATATAGATGAGTGCCGCCAACAGTTTCTCTTCGACTGTTCTTCACGCTTTTATAAGTAAATTTAAAGTCGGACGAGTCAAATCGGTCGTCTGTGGAGTGACTTATGAAATCTGTACAGGTGCGCTAGTATTTGCTGACGGTTACGTCATTGTTTGCTTTTTAATATATTAAAACTTTAGGTTACACTTTCGTCTACATTCACAGAAGTTGAGAGAAGATTGAATTCTTCCGTGCATTATACTGTAACTTCCAACCAAATATATAAACTTTAATTAAGTATGTGTTTCAGAAACTGTTTCTTATTATCTAGATATTATCAACTATACCTATTTGAGACTAAAACTAATCAAAAAACACCTTTATTATTAAAAAAATGCAATGCCTATAAATCGCAAATTATCGAGTTCTTCAAATGTAGGTAGTTAGTATGTTCCACTGTTTCACTTTTCAATTAGTCCGTGCTTTTATTTTAAAGAAACGTTTCCAATTTAAAATGACTCAAAAACCGAAACATAGAACACAATTAATTTCATTGTTCTAAATAAAATCTTTAAAATAAATTTTCTTATCGTAAGCAATTAAACGTAAGTTCGTTAATACATTAGTCACTAGTTAATAAAAATCAAGTAAGTACTTATTATGGTTTTGTCGCCCGGTTTCTTTGTTATCTCTACGAGGTTGAGTCGTAACCGGTACACTACGGATAAGAAACAATTAGAATACTTAAATAATTTCGTTCGGCGACAATGAGTAGCGATGGTACGAGCACTTAGTCGCTTTTCCTTGGAGTGTAGGAAACAAGCAAGTTTGTTCCATTGGCGGAGGTAAACGACATGTAAACGACGACATATCACCGCCTCGAGTTATTAATCGGTGCCTTACACTGATAGCTATTCTAATGAGTATTATTCAGGAGAAGCCGCGTAAGGAGGCCGAGGCGAACGATGTTTTGTAATGCTGCAAACGTATCTAATTACCATTTTGAGGATTCTTGAAACACGTAAACACTTTCAGTCTCAGGTGATTTACTCTGTTTATATGAATTAGAATGTTACAACATGCAGTGCAGTCTGCAGCGTATTGAAAAAACATTAATTCTTCAGACTTTGATTTTAGTGCACGTTTGTTTTATAGTAATTGCAAATATCTAGGTCAGTATTGACTGAAAATGACTTACAATGAAATTCTAGAGACTTACAAATAAATACTATCTACACGCTACCTATTGACAATTGTAATAACATGTCCAGACACCCAGACACATTGTTCTAGAATAAAAGTGGGCTACTATGAGTCACATTCGAATTTAAAAAAACTAAGTAACTATCTACTCTTCCGGCATCAATTAAAATTAAATAGGTACGTAAATCTAAATATTTTCACCCTGATCAAGGATACCCTAAAGAAAAACATGAAGGTTTAACGGCTTTCCATCATTTCATTACTCACAAGTGAAAGTCGACTGAGTGAAAAAGTTTTTTTAATAATAAGATGACGGGTTAGAGAGCTATGCGCTACATACTGCAATTTATTGACTTAGGATTCTCCACCCCAATCCCTTTTGCTTAGGATGACAAGAGGAAATAAGTACTAACTCTTTTTGATGTAGGATTGTGGTAGATTTTTATTAAAAAACTAGATACTAGACTATAGTTACCATCTCTTGGTGGGGTATGCCTGGCGTGGTCGAGAGGAGGCCGCACGAACTGCGGTGAGGCTCGAGGCATCAGCAGTGGCCAGACCCCAGCCCCGCTGTACAGCGCTCCAAGGCCACTGCAGTACATAAGCGCGCCCAGCTCTGTACACAACAAACTAGATGTTGACACAAGTACCGATAAGTCGCTTATAAAGGGTAAAGTTACAAAACTTAGAAGTGTAGGATTTGTTTAGTGATATAGAAATTCTAAATTTGCTAATTACATAACACGCCTGTATTCCTCGAAGGGTTGGGCAGAGGTGTATAGTAACACCCTTATTTCGCCGTTATGTTTAAGTCCCATGTAATAGGAGGCGAGCCTATTGCCATCAACCGGGCACAAATCCAAACTAAGGTCTGGTACTGAGGAATTACACACGGAAAAACCCAATAACACTTTGTCTGACCTGGGGATCGAACACAGGACCTCACGATCATCAGTCGCGCTTGCTAACACTGGACCAACGATCAGTTTCACTATTTAGGTACGTGCATACATCATTTTAGACCTAAACGTTCACTGAACTGAACGTGGGCCTGCAAATGCTCGCTTAAATGAACGGTCAAGGGGGAATTGCCATAAATACCACGCTTCGTAGACGGGTTGGTGATCGTAGTTAGCTGTTGTTAGCAGACACGAGAATGCCGCTGCCCATCCTCTTAGTTGCCTTTTACGACACCCGTTTTCTTTATCTAAGTTATAATTAAGGTACGACATGTACCTAAGTTAACGGAACATGACGTCAACATACCAGTAGCTTGTGCGTATTGTTTGAGAGCTCTCCCAGCTATTTCTATATCTCCCAACTGTAGTAAATCCAGTCGGTGATGAGAAAGACAGTCGGGCGAGCGTAGGGGAGAACGCGGCGACGGCGGGGTGCGGGGGGAGATGCTACCCTCTGGTGATGGGAACCTGTGAGCTGGCGGTGGCGGCGATGATGGCTGGAACTGCTCCGCCAGCCGCGATAGCAGAACGTGCCGGGACATTCTGCGTAAAAGAGAATAACTTCAGTAAAAACCATGTGTTACCAGGTACCTTCTAGAAAATAGAGACAAAAAAAAGACATGACCTCTTTTGTTTTCGTGCAGCTAAAATAATATGAATAAATTACGTATACAGTAAATTAATCAACGTCTGTATCACAAAAATATTAAGTATCAAGCGCCATTTTTGCATCCAATTAGAACAAACCACCTGAGCTTTGTAATTGTCATTGACTAGCAGAGGCTTATCGATCGATCGAATTGCAACCATTCTGCCTTCCCGTGGGAACCTTCAGTTTTCTGAAGATGTTTAGGTTGCTAGCTTTTGTACTAAACTATTTATATTCAATAACGTTTATTTTATTTTAAAGGTGACACAATTATTCAATGGCATAGAAAAGGTATAAAGCGAGCTAAGGAAAGGGATAGTCTTTCAAAATCAATGACATCAGGATGGAGGACACTTATTATTAAGCACCAAAAAATTATACCTAAGTACCTATACCTAAGCTAAAAACATTACTTTTATTGTATTGCTTATTAGTTTAATTAATAAACAATACACTAAAGTTATAAGTAACTTTAACCATTTTCTAAATAATAACGGTTTGTTGTCAGTCACCTTGTTCACGAAGACAACTCAATATGATGGTAAGTACTGTGTTTATCAAGATTTTACGGTCAGCGCGGATCAATTCAAAAGTTGCGATATCATCTTTGTTTTACGTGACCGACGTCATTAGTGTCCATCCGACTACGAACGTACGTATTTGTTGACAGCCCTTGCTGATTAATCCGACCGCTTGTTTGTTGACAGCGAATCGTATTAAAAGCTCAATCAAGCAAATGAAGAATCAGAATAATGGAAGTGGTCGGCGGAGCGCGGCCGGCGCCCGCTGCGTATGCGCATTAATAATGCACGTGTCGAGTAAAACAATCTTCATTAGACTAACACACATTACATATTTACAGAATGAATGTCCGCGTGTTACAATACCATTCCGCCGCCTCCATTAGGAATTAAACTCGAGGAGCTCACCACTACCAGCATACGCGGAGACATAACATTTGTCGTTGTAAATTATAAATAATGATGTCGGACAATGATTTGCCAAATTTCCTAATTACAATAATGCCCAAACAAACATCGTTCATTAATAAAAAGTTTATGTGTTGATATCGATCATATTCATGTTATCCACAAAGGGGGGATCCAATTTAGTTAATTTGTCTTGCAAATGCAAAGCAATTGATTTGTGCTATTTCCACTAATTGGCTAACGCAAGGGTTGTGTGTCGCAATTCCTTGTTTCAATAAAGCAAGTCTTTATTTATTAGATCGCAAGTAGCAATTACCTATACCGCGCGACGACTGCCACCAATTTTTTCCTTACCGTACAGTGGGAACTCTTGCAAATGTTGAGAAAATCAATCAGCGCAAAATTTTCTACAAACAGCGTCTATAAACATAGTTCTTCCTTATTTATTCATGTCTATTGTCTTCGTAAATCATATACCTCTAGACACCTGTGTGTAAGTTATAATATGCGCTCGCCGCCGTATGTTATCACTTTTGCTACGAACAGGTGTTTTTAGAAACAGATTTATTCAAAATCAGAGCAAAATTATTTTCGTAATACAAATATTGTAAGTCAATGTCAATCAAAACAATAATTAGCGTTTTATAACATTGTTATATTGTGACATTGTTTTGTTTTTTTAAATATAGGCTATATTAATTTATTTCATAATCAATGTCTAGCACAGTGCTACTTCATTTTATATTTAAATATAACTTTGTAAATTACCGATACAGACTGAAATTAATTATTTGTATCAGTATTTGTCCTTCCGGTTTGACAGTGCAGGTTGCAAAGTAAAACGCTTTGTTTCCGCGTATTTAACATAAGCGTTGATATTGTAAAATGTTATAAGCATGACAAAAACGTCTCATCGTGTTTTATTTTATATTCGTTCACTATGGTTTTTAGAATGTTAGGTACCTAATAATTCTCTTGTGATAATTTAATTTTATAATTAAGTCAAGACTCGTCGATTAAAAAAGATGCGATTGTTGTTTTTGAAATGTAAATGAAGAAAATTTTACAGAAGTCACAAAGAAAATGTTAAATAAACCGAATTAATTACGATGCATTCGCAGACAGAGAAAATATTTAGCCGCCTGGGGTTTTATGTGGCTAGGTCGGCTTGTCCTCAATATTTCTAGATATTAAACATGTTGGAACACATGTACAAATTGGTTTCGTCTTGTTTGTGCATTGCTACGTGAAAATAGACTTACAGATTATTTGCATTGCACTGCATCCTCCAGACGCGACGTGTGGTTTCGACGGCTACGTAGGTATTGCTTTAACATTGTTTGTTGTATAAACATAGACATGAGCAAATATGTGAAAAGTAGGACATTTAAAGTAGGTATGCAGTTTATGCTTCCGTAAATTTTGCATGATTTAGTTTTTCTTGGTTTTAGATTTATAAAGTCGGGTTGCAAAAAGCTCTACGCGCGTAATCTGCGTTGGTGTGAGCTTTTAGATCTTTTTAAGCCAACACTAAATTAAATTCTAAGATGCAGAATATACAAAGTATAACGAGTAGGTAGATAACTGAGATTAGGGATACCTACTTAAATGTTTAAAACGACATTAAACAGAATACTTACAGATGTGCTACGATAATGAAAATATAATCAACACGTGCTAGTTCGTATGTTATTGACAAAATTATTTTTAAATTAATTGCACTTAAAATCTGAATTAAATAAGTGCATTTAAACACTATACAAAAGTTAAAATGGAGACGAAGATTATGTACACAACTAATAAAATAATAATTCATGTGTAATACAACGTTAAAATTAATTAATGAGGATACTATTTTAAATACCCTGGCGGAACCTGGCAAAAGCTGGAATTAAAAACACCAGGCAGAAGACAATTTTCAAATTGAAATTACGTATAGATACTTTTTAGATTCTATACGGTTTTATGTATTTAGTAAAACTAAATATTATATATTCATTTTAAAAGGGTTAAATTATTATCGGCTATATGAACTTACCTCAAACGGAACTTCTACAAAGCTACGAAAATCTATTTCACTCACTGCTACGAAACACTTGAAGGTTCTACGAATTTTAAAATAAATTCTATCAGTCCAATATACACCTTAAATATAATGTCATTCTTTTGAATTAAAAGAATAAAATAAAATTAATAGTAAATGCAGCGAACGATATGACGTCGCGAAAATCGTAAGGCTGCGTAGGATCGGAAAACGTCACTGACTGCGGTGCGTCGCGTTTGACGCCCGGCACCTGACTGAAATAAGGCTCGCGCGCCCCGACCTACCCGACTGCTCTTCCACAATAACGTTCTTTTTTCAAAACTCTGCTAATAAAAAAAGAGGTCGGACGGAGGCTGAGCAATAAAGAAATGATTTGATGAAACAGGCACTTGACAGGTGGCTCGCGTCGCATCCTCGCATGCACCACTTAATTGTTGGTTACGCTTACGTTGACGGCGCAGAGGATGCACTGAAAAATGGCTTTGAAGTATTAATGCCCACAAATAAGCGGTTGCTCCCTATGTGACATTAAAACGTTCGTATTAAGAATCGCAAAAGTTAGTTAGTTGCACATAGACCGGTCCGCTACTTAGGACGAAGCCTCAGGTTAGTTACACGTTATGCTTCTGGATTAAGAATATACTGGTAAATACTTGTTAATTTGATTTGCGCCTAAAACTGAGATTAAGTAAATGCACGAGGCTTAGATTCTCGTGGCGTTGCGCCCCGCCCACCGCGCGCTATTGGCCGCCATCTAGAGCTGGGCGGAGCGTTGCTTAGATACTAACTTAGAAGCCTTTTTAACGTAACAATCTAATTTTATTTATTTACAAAACGATTGCTTCATTTATTTTGGAGCTTAAATGTAAATTAATTGATCATGTCTGTGCACTATTTACAGGCTAAGGTTTAAATTTATTGACATCATGGTCATAAAAATCGGGTCAGGGTACTGAAATTAAGAACTCTACAAATATATATTATAGTTGCTCTATGATGAGTACGAATTACGATATGTTTTAAACGCTAAGTAACATTTACGCGATTTAAAAAAATGTATAATGTAGTGTACGTTTTTAAACACGCCGTTTAACGTGATTAAGTTTGCATAAATAGTTAATACTTCTTACGGATTGCCTATGGCTTGACAGATGAAAGGTGCAATACGTGAACTTGTATACAAAATTGGCTATCAATACTTTACTTGTTGTGTGTATATTATAGTTGTAATTAAAATATTTAACAAAAAATCACTTCAAATCGATATAAAAGTACTACGTATTACTGCAACTTGCTATGTGTACATAAATTTATTCGACGCTAAGCAAATGATGATAGTAAAGAGGTTCTAGTAGGTTCTTCTAGCAATAAAGATTGTAGAGCTTCTGTTAAGTAGTTTTCTTGATTGACAAACACATTTAAGTTCTCATCAGTTGTTCCAGCAGTAAGGATACTCAACAGCGTCTCATAACGACTTGATATTTTTACTTGCTCTTTAGCAGAATTCGAGACGTTGACACTTAATTATTTTCCCTCTGTGTGACTATACTATTGTATTGGATACATGCCTGTAACAACAAATTGTAAGTTGTGAAATAAATAACTTTTAGTTAAACATGAATAATTAATTAAAGACGAATATGTCAACTTTAGATAAGATACCTGCCTATTACCTAATCTTTTACCTGGTTTCAGTTATTTCAGCAAAGAACCTATTTACTTTCCAGCGTATTTGAATATAGTCTTTCATTAATCACATTTTCACCTGATTAAGCGATTGTAATAACAATCTCGGGAAATTCAATTAAGCGGCTAATCTGCTTTGGTTACTACGTGTTTTGTTACGCGGGGGCACGTAAGGCTTCAGTGGAGGAAGTGCTTCAGCTAGTGCAGGCCGCGGGGGAGGGCGCATGCAGTGCCGCGGGGCAGAAGGGGGGGAGCATGGGGGCTGTAAACATAACGGCGAGCGCGTGTCGGGGTGCGGGGGTGCGAGCGCGGGGTGCGCGGGGCGCGCGTCACGGCCCGTTAGTGCGGATCCTCGGCGCGTGCACATGTCGCCTCGGCACGCGCCTGCGCCACTTTTTATTCTTCTTTTTTCTGTTGCTGTTTTTGTTTTCTCCCTTTGTTCGAAATTCGAATTAAAGCCTCCATTTCGATTTTTGGTGAATTAATGAAGCCGGGTTTAAGATATCACGATCATACGTCTGATAAGATTATGTTATTCATTCATAGTTTGCTGTGACTTTTATTTTAGGATGTTACCGAAAATTATTATTACATGACGGTTCACGAGTTGCTTCGAGAGAAAAAGTTGATTGGTAAAGCAACCGCCTAGATGCATAGGTGCATTATTAAGTTTCAATGTTTTCTTATTTTTGTTATCATAAGATTCGTAGATATCGCAAAAAATCGAAAACGACAAGTGGACAGGTAGGTAGTTGTGCGAGGAGATGTATGTAGATAAAGACCATGCAAATCCTTAAACACGTTCATAAAGTATGCGAGTACATGGTTGATAGATAAGTAAATCAAAATAAAACAGTTGAAGGGTAGATACGTATGTTTCAGCTGCAGGCGCACAGAACCGGTCACTGGGCCGGGCGGTGGTGCGCCGGCGCAGGCGGCTGACGCTGTCGCCGTACGCCATTCCTTACAGTCAACTTTTATTAATTGGGCAGATGAGAGCCACGGCTTCCATGATGAATGCTTATCCCTTATACGGCCAACAGTTCGCGAAACCTTTTATAGATTCTCAATTAAAAGTGTCTATTATAGTTAATAGGACGATCAGACATTGTAGCGTTTATAGAAACGAGAATATTTGCTTTAAGTATGTATAAAAACAGGTAATATAACGGAAAGGACGATTAAATGGAATAAAATATAGTGTAGGGGTGCGGGTGGCAGGTGGCTGCGGCTTAGGGATGCTCCTATTGTTCTGAATTAGATATCGACACGACGTTTGACTTAGAGATAAATAACTCTACATACTTACTGGTTCAAATTTTATTTTGAATTATCTGTACATTTAAACCATAAATTATATGTTTGTAAATCATCCTATAATATATAATATAATATATATAGTAGGTATAAGCAAAAAAGATATTAATCAGATAAGCTATCTGTCACGCCTTTTTTCACAATACTACTGATTATATTATGATATCCCTAATAGGTATTTTAATCTTGAAGTTTAGGATATTAAGCAACCCGTAATGGGCCTGATAGCCTTGTGTATATCTCCAACGTCTATATATAGAGACCTACACCCTTATGAAGATGTAACTAATTAATAGCATGCTTGTACTGACCAGTGGGTTCCATTCCAGCTCGAATTCTTAGCATTTCTTTTGTGACCTTGTCACATAAGAAGTCAATGTGACCGTATTTATTTGTTAGGAAATGTAAAAACTTGATAAATTTTGTATCACTTTTGGTAAGAAATTCGATTAAGGTTCCAATATCTTTGAAAGCTTTATTTTAAAATCTTTATTATTAACTGTTAAAATACAACTTATAGGAGATCAAATGTAATACAAGTTACCTTATAATCGATTAGGTATTGTTAGATCTACAACAAATAAAATTGGCCCTGACTGAACTTTTTAAGTATTTATACTTTGAACTGTCTCGGTTAAAGCTTTATAGTTCAAGAGTAGAAAATAACGCTTCAAATAATTGGCTATTGAACTAACGGTCTAATCTAACATATCGATAAACGCAATCGACTCATGGCGCGTCTAAGAAGCACCCTCAGTGTTTAAGACAAGATTCAGCACGCGAGTCGGCGCGTTGCCTGCGCCCGCGCCATGTGCCTTTAACGGATTTATTGAAGCGCCTGCGCGTGCCGTGCGTCATCCACTCGTTCACCGCCTTTATTTGTCGTATATATGTGTGAACACTTTCTCCACGCTTTATGGAGTCATCGATATAGGAAGCGGTAATATTGACAAGCATCTAAGTAGGCAGGTACCTACAGTGAAAATGCAAGCCATCCTAAAAGTTCAATCTTGTTAAGTGGGGAGGTTTACCATGAAAACAGTTCAAGAAACGCTTCATATTTGAACTAGTTAATTAGAAAAGAATTAATTTGAATTTCATGGTTTAGAATTTATAAATTGCTTCGAAGTTTGAACTACCAAACCTGAGAAATTAGAGATTTTTTAACATTCACGTATCATCTCACGAATATCAATCTGAAAACCAAATTGGCTGCTGGTATAAAGTTTCAGTCGGGGTATCATGTTTTTGTGTTAGTTCTACGAGAAAAGCTTGAATTTGATATATCCTAATATTTATCAGTAGAGCTTAGGATATTAAGGTGCGTAAGGTGGATAGCGATTTTAAAATCTTTAAAATCGTTTTTAAGATTTGTAGGTAATTATAGGTAAAATACTCCCAATGCAATCTTTGCCACAATGTGCAGCCATTATGCGTGATTATTCCAAGACACCAGAAGGGAATCCCAAAAATCAGTGTAACAGTTTATTGCCTAAACATCCGTTATGAACAAACAATATCAATTTGCATATCTTAGCAGTTGGGGGCCTACAGTTAGGTGGCGTCTGCGGCGAGTCATATGGCGGGCGTCGGCTGAAACCGTAAAAGCTTGCGAGTGTGCGCATGCGCTGCGCCGCGCCGGCGCACAAAGCCGCGCATTGTGTGCGTCGAGCGGACGCCACGCCCGCTCATTACGACGAAAAACTGCGCTCCTCTCCGCTAATTGCGATCATTCTTAAGCGCTCCCATATTGAGTGAGCACATGTTCCCGAAGCTGAGGCGGCACGCTGCTGCTATGTTGCGGTTTTCGATTACTGCATGTGTAATTGTGTAATGACTACGCGAGTCCTCAGCAAAAAATTACGTTTGAGATATTCATATTTTATAGCTTTTATTAATAAATTGTTAAATATACATACAGCAGTTAGTTTGCGGTAACCGACTGCTGGGCGCACCCGAGAATTTGCGTGTGCGCATAAGTAGAGCCTTACAATCGCGTCTATGGTGTTTTCAAAAGAACACAAGTATTCACTTGACTTTTGATTATTGAAAGCTATCAGAGGCATACACAGGCATGCGTACGTGTATTCTTTGACAATTTAATAGCATATGCGCTTGCACCTGCCATTGCAAAAAGTAGGCGCACGCTTCAGGCAGTGAAGCGCGGAATTCGTCGCCGCGGTCGTTCTCTAGCCTATCTTATACGCTATTTATTGGTAATTGATTGGAAAGGTGCATTAAGCCCTGTGTTATGTTTTTATAACGTTTGACCATACTTGGATTTCTTGGGTCTTTAGGTCTGAATCTAAATAATTATGGACGTAGGTATAATATGTCCGGTTTTCACATTTCACGTATACCAACATACATGTTCTTCTATTTATATTTTAATTAAATGCCATTCATAGGCAGGTTTTCCATTTATGCCAACCTTTGCCAACAGAAATTAACAGCAATTCGAATTAGAGTTTAAAACTAGGAAATTTTGTCCAGTAGTCAGTGATTGCCACTGCCAGTTGCTGTCAACTACCCTTCCCCTACAGTAACTGAAAGACATCACGCTTGAAAAAATAATTTGCGGTCATATCGTTTAAGATGTCTGTTAGTAAGTATCTCTCTTCTTCTCAAATAATACTCTTTGGTAGCCTTATACTATGCCTATAAGAAATTATCGTCTTTGATCGTGGTTCGTAGCAGAATTCTACGCTGAAAAGCTTACAACGGTTACGACAAATACAAATTCATTTTAAAGAAATATGCATATAGTTAACCTAGATAAAAGAAGTTTAAAATTGGAAAATAAGGTACCGTTAGTATTTATTTTTTTGGGGTGTTGTCTCCAACAATGATGATACTTAAGTACGTAGGTCCGGCGCATCCTGGGCTGCAGGGTCGCTACCAACTTTGCGAACTAGCAAATCTTTTCACTACGGCAACCTCTGTCGTACCAACACGAGAGAAGACCAGTTTGTTTGCATTTCATCAATTCATTTAAGTTATATAATTCGTTCATCTCTCATACTCTTATGAGCTTTAGGTATTAACTTTTTATTTTATTTTGTTAAGGATTTTAATAATATTATGAAACTATATGAAATAATAAATAGTAGGCAATTAAAACAAAATCTGTTACAAATATGGAATATGCAATTGCTAAATTATCAAAATAAGTTCAGGTTTTATTTCTGTGGGCAACGATCAGTCTGGTTTGGGTGGCTCGTAAGAGCGCTCAGTGAAGATGTCTGGGCGAGTTAACGCGTGCCCCGCGGCGGCGGCTGCGGTCGCCGCTCATGTCCGCTTAATGAGTGTTTTAACTACTGTTGGTAAATCATGCTTTTACGTCCTTCGGGCTCAGATATACGACGCGACGCCGCGAATCAGCTGCGCATCATGATTGAACTTAAAGGCAATTACTGTATGCAATCGAATGATATCGACAACAAAAAGGTTGTACGTGAAGATACATAAAACTTATAATATATCCCAAATATAAAAATACAGTAAAATCGTCATCAACAATAAAATAAAATGGCATGTATAAAGCTACATTTTTATTTAACGACACAATACTTTTATTCATACACACTACAATCGAAATAAACATCGCAATGTGGTATCCCAAGCGACGACTCGAAATTCGGATATAAAAAAATTGGGTTAGCGCAATTAACCGCCAAAGGTGCCGCGATTTTGCAGGCGGATAATGAATGGGCAATCACGCGCCTTTGATAAGTACGCGGGTTGACCAGATAGCGGTAACTGTTGGTTATGAAGGAGCTGCGTCTCGGTGGCCGGTGGCGAGGGTGGCGCGAGGGGCGAGGCAGGTCAGGACAGCGCAGCTATGCGCACGGCGGGGAGCTGGCGCGGGCAGGTGGCGCGAAGGCCACTCCGGGACCGGGAGCGCGTCGCCTCCAGTTAATTGATTCCAATCTAAGAAGTGGCCCACGATAATTCACTCTGTAAGTAAGCGTGTATCCACTCTCGCTCTTTTGTAATTATAAAACGGTCGATAGTTAACGGCATTTCGTACATCTATTGTTTTTATTGTTTATTATCAGGTTGAAGATAAATGATACCAAGAGGCTGGATACATAACAAACAAGTCTGATTGGGCTTAGACCAGTTTAGAACAAGAACGGTTCATTTCTCTATTCTGATTTTGATTTGCATTTTCTTTGCACGAAATGACGATTTTGACGATTTTATCGATATTTGAATTCTAATTTCACAGGCTGATACAGTGAATACTATCTAATTGTATTTAATAGAGACCCAAGGAACTTCTGAAAATCTGTTTAAATACTAAGATAACTTATTTACCAAATGTATTAAGTTATCGACACAAAGAACACAATTCGATCCAAATTCTAGTTCTCAACTAAGACACGGATCAAGCTTTATATTAATTCTGTATAAACTGATCATTTTGCAAGTACCTACTGATTACAGAACCATTGATTTTCATTAAGTACTGGCTAGAAGTCGGTGGCATAGCAAAAAACGAGCTTTTGGACCGATGCGGACCGCGCCGCATCGCCCGCCCGCGCCTCCGCGGCCATGCGCCAGAGTGAACCGATTTAATTGCCGTCATTAATCCGTGGACAAGACCGTTTCCTTTGCACAGTGGCTATTTCGAGTGCGGATCGCCATTTTTCTGTCCATTTTACTCGAGTAATAATAGGCATCGATATTGAAAATGACTAAATGTTTATATTTAACGACTGGGATCGATATTTGGAAGTAGACAACTGAATTACATCAATTAAGTTCATGTTTACTTATGAAAAGTAAATTGATTTATTATATCCCTTTATAACTGGTTTTTGTTTATAGATAGGTAACAATGGACAGTGAGGATGGGGTCACCTAGTAGGTACTTATAAGTTCTTAATCTCTAAATCTTAATCTTAAAAATTAAGTTTTTAAATTTTAGCTTTAGCTTTGAATTATCCACACAGAAAAACCAATTAAGTAGGTTCCTATTTAGTTTTTGTACGAGGATTTTTTCTGTTAGCGTACGCCGAAGATTATTTCACTTCACTAACCTCACCTATACCTGTTACCTATTTCTGACAAGCTCCACCACAAAGTTGAGCTTATCCTAATATTGCATAGGATGCATTTGGCTGGGAATAGACATAAAATCAATGCTATACAATTAACGATACACTTTTTATCGTATTGGAAAGGTGTGTCCCATTCTGGTTAACAGGAGTTTTACAGGTACCTATGAAGATTTAAGTTGAGCTGTTTACTCGTTTAAAATGACAGGTTCAATGATAAATTACTCATCAATGCTTGTGTTGTCAGGTAACAAAACATGCGAAGCATTTCAGACGTTATATGTAGATAAAAACAAACTGAATATAATAAAACACTTTGTTAACTAGAGTGATTAAAATCAAACACAAAAAATGCTAATCAAAGGGCGAGTGTGTTGTAAAGTAGCTGTTTCCATATATGTAAGCAGACAGCGGGTAGCGGGTATCGGCGAACGGTGCGTGTGCGACTTGCGCAGACTGGAGGCGCACGCGCCTAGTAATTACGCGCAAAAGGTCGCGCGCGCACATTGCGCTCGCTCGCGCCGCCTGCGCATACCCCATTCAACCACCATTACAGCGCCTCAGGCTCATCTTCACTTTCAAACAACATTAAGCGTGCTATGTACCAACGTCATTAGATCCTATAGTATGATCCTTCGTCATTAAACCCTACGCCGCTGCCTTGATCGTTGCTAACCGCTTGATCAATATATATGCAAATATGGAACCACTCGGCATATTGCATATTTCGGCTGACTTTATTAGTATTTATTACTGTATCTTTAAATCAGTGTTAGCCTCATTTTTAGCAGTCATATCTTTACATTGACAAAATAACACAATTAGCGTGCTGATGTTGATACATACATACATACATAAACTCACGCCTTTTTCCCATGGGGGTAGGCAGAAACTATAGAACGCCACATGCTACACATGCTGATGTTGATTAAATGACAAAATCTATCCAGACAATAATTGAAGCCGTTTCTTTGTTATTTAAATCATAAATTACAATTATTGTACAGTCAAATGAAAATTACGGATTATATATTTGAGCTATGATAATATTACAAACTACAAACAAAATATATTTAATAAAGTTACCGTAGCTGAAAAATATATAATTTGATATACTATGCTTGTTCTGTACGGGATCATGAATATTGTATCCTCAGTCATAAGCAATGAATTCAAAAACCCCATTAATTAGGTATGCTAATACATTATATTTGGCGAAATAATCTCTACCACATAAAGTAATTCCCTGACGATGTATACGAGATACTTACAAAAATTACCCATCGCATTATTAACATAAACATCAGATTATTACAATAACATCCACTAGTACGTATAGTAATTTGAAAAATGCATGCTTATGTTGACAATTAAAACGTATTAACTAGGTATCGTATGCCAGCATAGTATAAAAATTCAGTAGGTAAGCGTATCAAAGCTGCAGTATTGCTTACTGTGCCGTCATTGACCGCTTAATCTTCTTAGCACAAAATATAGTGTGCAAAAATACAGTTCACAACAAAAGTAGTTATTTTAATTAAATGTTGAAAATTGAAAATCAAACTTTTTGGTCAAAACATTTTCTACACCTCAAATCTGTGACCTCTGTTCATATTGCTCATGCTGGGCAGCAGTTAAGGCAACCAATAGAAGGTCACATGATTAAGGCGGGCCTTCGAACTAATATTACTAATATACCTACTAGTGAATGAAAGTCGCTGGGTAATACTATCTTATAATTTTAGAGCACTATTGATTGCATTAAAAGACCTTCCACGAATGACGATACTTAAGCATGTCCGGCTCACCCTGGGCAGTCGGTTCCGCTACCAACTTTACTGACTGGCTAATCTTTTTACCACAACATGAGCTATTCTCGTACATCTATACCTCTTGAAAGATTTTGTAGATGACTGTATCATAGACTGAATAATATCGTAAATGCTTTTAACGATTCCATTTAAACGTACGTAAAGATATGCAAAAACGTAAGCTGAGTGCCAGTGTTAAGCTTTCATATTGCCATAGTAAATTGTATATAGGATGACGCCAATCGAAAATGAAGATATTTTCAAGATTTTATGGATACCTATGGGTATAGCACGGTACCGGCCATGATTGCATTTAGTATTATGAGCCACCAATAAATTAACATAATATTTCAATAATTATTGTCGATCGACATATAAATTACCCACATAGACGTACGCTGCTACGACGCCGCGACGTTCACGGCAATTTATTAAAGAGTTATGCATATTTCTGTAAAGCTATTTAGTGACGAAGAAAGATACTCTATCAAAACTATGTACTCCCTACAAATATCGATATTTAATTTCACGATATTCAATTTCATTTCAAATACTTAAATCTAGGCTTCGATTTATATTATTAAGTAAATCAAACTTATCAAATTGCCTAACGCAAGCTTCCTGCTTGTCTTGTTGTTTTACTGAAAACCCAAAAAGTGACGGAAATGATTATGATCGATTACAGATAAATGTTACTGTACTAGTAGGTAACTACGTACACAAAACCCCATTTCTGTTACTTGTAATAATAGAAAATGAATTGTTTTGTGTCTGTGTTCGATATAAAACATTCTTTTGTCACAACGCTTGTTCAGCTCTTCATTAATTGCACAAGAAATACATTCATTCAACGTCTTCATATAATGCATATTTAATCAGATATCTTCCGAGACATGAAAAATGAATTATTGCAATATGTTGAAAAATATTTTGTCGCGATTCTACAGGTAAGTACAACTGAATAAACTTTTATGTAATTGGCAGCAGCCATTGAGTTTGTTTAACCGTGAGCGCCTTGAGTAGGTGTATAGAAATATTTTATTTCGCCAGGTAATTCGTTCCTAAAACAATGGGAAACTCAGACATAGGAATGCATTATGTAAGATTTAATATAGGACTTAAAGAGTACTTAAGTTCATTATAAAACAATGCACATTCTTTGTTCATCAAAAGCTGTCAACAATATAATAAAGATGTTTTCCGATAAATAGTCGAACAGCCACGGTCATTCTGTCCGGTTAATTATTAAAAGCCAATTGCAATTAAGTGTTGGCGGCGACGGCATGTGGCAGTGGCACAACAAAGCCTCAATTATGTAGGTACGTACGGCCATGAATTTCATGTGTTATGATTGTGCGACGTGTACGCGCGTCCGTCGCAGAGTGATTCAACGCATCGCGGCTAACTGCGTCTAGTCGCGACACTCACGACATCTGCCGCTGCCTTTATAACCCAACGGACTTCACTTTAACCTGTTAATTAAGGTAAACAAGTATTTCAGTCATAAATATGAAATGAATCATAAATAATAACTTAACCTAAAAAGATCTCTTCACTATTACTTACTAATTGGTTCAGATGAGACCACGTTGAAACAGTTAAATTGAAGTAGGTACCTAGTCTCAGTACAATACGGTTATTAAAACTATTGGCTATACTGTAGGACACCCATTTGCACAGATTCTGTAGATCGTAAAATTGTTTCTGGTTTAACGTCTTCTAAATATACTACATTAACGTAATTAACAAATGAAAATAGTTATTTAATTTCAATGTCACTTTGGCGGCGAGTGCATATCAATGAAAATTAAAATTTTACGATTTCGATTACGTTTTAAAGTCATAATCTGGAAGCACTCATAGCAAGCAATTAGGCATTTATTTAATATCCACATTTAAACTGAATAAAATAACTTTATAACAGATTTTAAACCTATAACCAAGTTTTAAACTGGATAATTTGTTGAAAACATTATTATTACTTGTTGATATTCAAAGATTTACCAAAAAAATACTAATATCTAATGTAAAATAGGTAAAAGACATGAAAGACTTTTCATTAATAGTAAGATGTGGCATGTTTTTTTGTATTGGACTATGTAGAAAGTGAATAATTTCTCGCCAAATTGCAAGTGTTTGTTGCGCGTAATAGCTGAGCAGGCTACGCGGTTATAAATAAAACTTTCGCGCGGCGCAAGCGCGTTAAATCGAATCCGACGATGGCTGGAACTCGTCCTGGCGCACCTGCGACAATTTTTATAGTATAAATTTGCATTAATTCATTTAGTCCTGTTTTCAACGCGGCGTATAAATGGGTTAGCCGGTAAGTGGTGGGATCTAGCCGGCGCGGGTGGACGGCGACGCCCGCGCCGTTCGTCGCGTGTCGCGATCCACCTTTCAAAGTTAATCGACAGACAAGACCATGCGCCTACTTTTTGACGTCTCCTGTAAATATAGAATATTTTATTTTGTTGAGTTTGAATAATGCCCGAAGATAAAATTGTTAATCGTTACATTTTTGTAAATTAGGTACTTACCTATAACAAAAAATTTGAATCATGAACTGAATTTTAGAGTAGGTAGCGCCTGCATTTTTTTTGTATGTATAAAAGATGGATGATGACAATAGGGCACAACACATCAGCGGCGGTATGAAACACAATGAAAGAGCGCGTGGCTGGAGAGGCAGCATGGCGCCCTCACATTCCGACTGAAGCACATACTCACGGGACACGGTGGTTTCGGGATGTATCTGTGTCTTATGAGCAAGGAGCAAATGCACCGCTGTCATCACCGTGGTAGTTGCCCTGAAGATACGGCGCGGCGCAGCACACGCTGACGGAGTGCACAGCTTGGGCAATGCAGCGCCGTCGTGACCTCGTCGCGGCAGTTGGCAGTAGCAACCTTCTGCTTCCAGTCGTGGTTCTGTCCATAGTCAGGAGCGAGTCCAGTTATTCTTCTTTTGTGAGGAGATGATGCTTGCAAAGTAGGTGGCGGAGAAGGGAGACAACCACCTCTCTTCGTATCCGCAGTAGGCTTATCGGGCGTCGGAGGGCTCTCAATGACCACCGGCTACAATAGATGTGTGCTTGCGGGCGGTGAACTTAGGGCAGGCTGTTGCCCGAGGGGCCAGGTTCACCTTCAAGTAGCGAGCCAAGACCAGCTCGGAGCAAAAATCAGCAAACTGCAGGCAAAACAACGTATTTTATCTATGTATTAAGCCTGCCCATGCACTTACTGAGATCGCATCTGTAGTAATTACCAATCGACTGTCAGCTATCATCTTCGATGTAAGACAACTTGCCCGCGTTTATTATGTAAATATGTTACAGATTTTTACTTCTTTTTCCCATATGATCTCTTGCGGTTCTAGATCCGCTCATTAAAAAGTTTTAACATGTACCTACCTACTTTTACATCTATAAGGTAAATGAAGATTTTCTTAATAAAAACGTACCTATTTGATAACAAAGGAGAGCTTGATAATAGAAAATGCAACAATAAACTAAAGATTTTCTTTGTTAAAGTCTAGAACATAATAGATGGAAACTTTTTTATGATTATTACTACGAATAAATGCACCTTATCGGCTAATGCAAACACACACGGCCGTTACCATACTTCCATCACCAATCTCTGGCCAATCATAGCGATTGTGGTTTAATCTCTAGATCGTTTATTGTAGCGGTTTATGGAACAGCCCTACGCGGTCTGATATGATGAGTATTCATTCACTTTCCATTTCACACCGAGGACTAAACAGGTTCTCTTCACACCCAATTTACTCGAAGCTTTAATAAAACACACACGTGTTGCTTACAACGGAATACACTTAAGACTTAACTGGTTATGTAATATAGATACATAGCATAATGACAATATAACATTAGACGTTACAAGGATCCGGGCTAACCGTCGACGTAACGTTAACCCATCTTTATTTATTCATTTCGTGTTCACTCGACGTTTTCCCACGGCTAAAATCGTGGTGACGTCATTACAGGTTTTACAGCGTCATTAAACCACAGAACATATTTATAGTTTAAACTTGAACGCATTAATTGAGTATTGTTTCACAGTTGAGCTGCAAGTATTGAATTATTTTCAGTTAATATCGAACTCCTGTAAAATATAAAATATTTTTAACATAAATAGTGATTTATGATGAACATTATAATAAGTATAGGTCAATTATACATTGCTTACGAAAACTATTAATAAATTAAACGGGGCGATTAATAACTGATAACAGATCGACATCATAAGTTATGGATAATGGATGTCCATATTTTTTTAAATTATTTAAATCAATTTTTACTATTACTTACTGGGGACAGTAAAATACTATCCATATAGTATACCAGGTACATGTACGTATCCGTATATGTATCTTCTTGTGGGTTCAAGTTAGTACGTTTACGCGCGTAGTACAAAAGACATCAACGACGAGGGATCTAATCGGATGTGCATACGCAGTTTTTCTAACTGAGCTCATTCTGATTAAGTTTATGAGGTTTAGTCTTAGGCTATTATTAAGCCATATCCCTCGAATACTAGAAATAGACATGTCAATCCTTACCAGCATGTAATTAAATAATGATAGTTGTTACTTAACAAATGACGTGATTTAATCTGAAAAAAGCTGTTTATGTTTACTTACTATTTATTTTCAATAGAACTTTCATCATCTTTTTTTTGCCATAGTTTTATATATATAAATGTACAAATAACAATATAATTTTGAAAAATATATATAAAACAGTACACCGCCCACGGCGCCATGGTAAGACCCAAGCTACTGGTGGTTGGGGATCCAGATTGAGGAACCTCCTTGCGATCATTGACTATCGCTATGTTAGGCCTATTAACTGTTTTAGTCCTGTCAGCTATAATTGATCTGTCCTACTAGAGCGTGAACGGTGTGAACCATTGACCATTGTCGAGAACTGGCTCGATTCCGAGCCAGCACTACTAAATACTATTCATAACATAACATAAAACATCACGCCTGTATTCCCCGAAGGGTTGGGCAGAGGTGTATAGTAACGCCCTCATTTCGCCGTTATGTTTAAGACCCATGTAATAGGGGGCCAGCCTATTGGCATCAACTGGGCACAAATCCAAACACCGGGCTGCTACTGAGGAATTCCACACGGAAAAACCCAATAACACTTTGCCCGACATGGGGGTCGAACCCAGGACCTCACGATCAGCAGTTGTGCTTGCCACCACTAGACCAACGAGGAAGTAAATAGGTACTGTTCAGTTTTGGTAATAAGGTACCTCGATGTCCACAATATTTAAGGGCAAGTTGCTGATGAATGATTCTGTCTACCAGGTTGTGTACCTATATTATGCAAATATTCTTCGTTAGCAAGATGTTAACTTCCAGAGACGACATGCCTTATAGATTCACTCGGACGATGGCATGCTCAGAATATGTCCACGTTGCCATTTTTTAGGAAGTCTCCGGTAGTTTCTTGTCTTCATAAATTCGTCCATAATTGTAAAGGCAAATTCTTTGGTTTTCCAAAGTATGCGAGTACATCAGGTCCTGTTAGAACTCGGTAGAACCTTCCGTACAGCTCCTAACCCTTCCATATGTCCTTGCAGTCCGAGGTACTTACTTTTGAACTTTTCATAATTACCCTAATAAAAGAATACTTTTAAGAAACTTTCTCCTCGCATTAGAGTCATGTGTAAAACAAAACCGCGACATTTTTTATAAGATGCCTTATGTATGATGTTATAAAAATCCAAGTCGTTTTTCGTTATTCAAAAAAGTCGTGGGGTTGCACTCCGTTTACGGCTAAAGTTACTTTGTTGCTGGATCGGGCCGGCTCGCTAGTTTAAAATTTATTCAGTCCGGTTTTATTTAGTTGAACACCTTTTATTTCAATAGGTAAGCAATCAAAATAATATATGGATAATGTTTAATTTATTAACTGCATTGTCGCTTACTGTAAAGATGTAAAGATAAGTGTTTTTGCAGGTCAAACTATACCTACTTACTATCTATTTTTAAAGGTGACCATTAATATCAATATATTAACAGGTAGGTAATGTGACTGTATAAAGACTTGTTTTTATGAATGACGGTTAAATCATAATAAAAATCGTCGCACGCGCAGCTTTGAAGAACAACAATCATATAGGTAAATCAGAAACTTGATCACATGAGCTTGGGACTTAGATGTTTACGATATCCATGTTTACCATATATTTCCTTTAACTACTTAAACAGATAAGTTTAATAAATAAACTATATATAGATCATGGATGTCTCAGTATGCACCATAACATCAAAATATATTTATTAAAATATAATTTCGGACAGTTCTAGTCCTTAGGTTTCCTTGATTTGTATAACAATGTGTCTGTAAGGTTTGGTGGTCGTCCCTCGAATCGCTGACGATGGATCCACGCCATATGGCGCCCGACATGCGCCTGCGCTCGTGCCCGCTTCAAATTGCAGGTTATATCAATTGGTCTCATTCAATGCAACAGGGGGACCTAACGTTTGGACGAACCTGGTGTTAGTATAATTGTTTGCACTTAAAACGACGAGTTTATGTACCGTTACGAATTTACACGCATAAGCACGCGAATGTGTGATATTCACTTTAGATATATATTTTTAATCAGTTTATGGAGTTGGAATTTTGCAGGCTCAGTAAAAAAATTACAAAATAGGTATCATAATCATGTCATGCCATCGCCTGAAATTCATTAATAATGTCGTGCAGTTGCTCCAAGTAAAAAGAGCTGCAGTAAAGGAGTCGTTACCACATAAGTGCTTGATTGTAACTTGTACTTGCTGCTTATAAAATGGCACTTAAAGCCTCATAAATACTAACTACGTGGTCTAAGTAGGAATAACGTTAAATCGTCTAAGAATTTCTTTTAAAATTTTGAAAAGTAACCCTGTAAATCTGCTGTACATAAATAGGTACCTACATTTAAAGCTAATATCTCCGTTTCTTTTATAAAATTACAATTTACGTTTGCAAACAAACTATCATGATTCAGTTAATAAATATTTTCTCATCATCCTCATTATAAGAATCTATAAACAATCTAACAACCCTCTAGTTCATCTCCGATGAAAACCATAACGAATCGTTTGCGAGATTAATTCCATAACGTGTCGACACTTTAATTGTTACACATTGTTTTAGATGGAGGCAATATGTCGGAGGCGGTGGGCCGTTATCTGATGAAATATGTCCGTTATGATTGGCAAACAAACAGTATGGCGCCGCCATATGTCGCGGCACGTGCGCCCGCGCATCCAACGCGCTGCTCACTCACCGATGAAACTGTAAACCACAGAGTATAAAACATCTAGATAGTTTATTTTAGGGGATGTTTTTATTTTAGATTTATTTTATTTCGTGTACAGTTTATAATGCATCTCACAGTTTTCTGAACTACCTTAGCATTGAGGATTGAAAAATACACTAGTTAGGAAGCAGCAACACTGATGGAAGAGAACAGTCTCTAAAGCCATCATAATTATTGCCACAACGGATAGTTACTACGGGGTCTTCTAAATTCGAAGGTAGAATTGCTAGGTTTATGTTTAAGGCGCTAAGCTCCGTGTTTCCATAAACGAGGCGTAACAGAAGACTAATATACACTGGCCTGCAAAAATAAGTATCACACTTTTAAAATTTCAATTTTTTCTAAACTATAGAAGTTAGAGATTTAAAATAAAAAACGTTTTATAGCAATTTTTATCAGCTTTCTTTGAAACTATAGTAACAAAGTTTAACTCTTTTTAGAGTCCTTTTTGTTTCGAAAATATATCTTGTGTACCTAAAAAGTTATTGCAATTTTAAAAGTGTGATACTTATTTTTGCAGGCCAGTATAGTTTAAATAGAATTCGTCACTTTTATGGGGACTAGCATACATTCTTATAGTAGGTACTAAATACCTATCTATGTGTTTGTATATGTCGTCTATTGCATGCGTGTAAGGACGCAATTTAATAATCTCGTAGCTATTCCAAAACTTTGTTGTCTCTTCGAAGAAAAAATGCTGTACAGTTGTAGTAGTTTGTAAACACTATGGTGAGAGAAGCCAGTGCGCGCGCGCCGCCCATCCGTCAGTGTAATCGGTAGTTAATCATTTTTCGGTTGATGGGGTTCATTGTGCTTCGCCCTACACGGATTATAATAAGTCATAGCCAATTTAAAGCGTGCAAAATTTTCAAATTACTTTTTTTGTAGAAAATATTTATCATAGACATACGCAGTGTCAACGAGGCGGGTTTTAACAAACAATAACAACGTGTGGACGTCATCGGTAGCCCGTATGGCTGGACCGCGGCGCGACCCTACTGCTGACATTGAACTCTACAGCTTGAAACTTGAGTGGTGGCGGGTAAAACAATAACTCTTTAGTTTTCCTGATATTTTGTTGTAGAAATATCTCTGATCTGAGATTTATATCTTAAAATACGAAGACTGTCATCATCGTCGTAGGTATCCTTTTCACAACTGTAATACGACACGTTGACGACACGTTTGGTGCAGTGCCTGAGCGATCGGCTTCTGCGCTACGGGTCGTGGGTTCGATTCCCGCACGGAACAAATATTTGTATGGCCTACAGATAGTTGTTCCGGGTCTGGATGTTTGTGCGTGTGAAGATTTGTGTCTGTAAACGCACTCACGATACAGGAGAAATGATGGTGTGGGGCAACGTTTATAAAAAAATCAAAAAAATAGGGTCGATTTTCAATCTAATCAGATGCGGTAGAATATATCAGAGATTGAGATGAAGTGACTGCCATCAGACCTCCGCAACCCAGTTACTGGGCAATGTCGATATCCTAAGGTTAGACCGGTTGTCATGACAACTGGTCTAAACTTATGATACCGCAGAAGCCCTGATATCTGCAGACTTAGGTACGGGCTTTTAACTTCCCGTAACGACTGCCATAGGTATTCGTATGATACCCAGGACCGACTGTTTCAAGTGCTCTTCGAGGTACGGTGGAATCTTGATGTGTAACGAATGGTCACCCATCCACAGACTGACCGCGGCAATCACAGCTTAACCTTGCAAATCGTATGATCCGCTGGTTGGTAATTAGCCACAAGACCCTCCGCAACATAATTAGAGGAGAAATCAATGTATCACGGATTTTTTTAGATTATCAGACTTTCTGGCATTTTTACTACTCGAAAGTAACAAATTTTAAAGGCATTCTAACAACTAATGCCTATCGTGGTCTTCGATGTACGGTGTGGTTTTGATGAATAAAGAACGGTCTACCATCCAAAGTATGAGTATTTGTACATAAAAGGAACAGAAATAAAAAAAATACTATCGTTACTGAAAAAAGCCCTTTTTTATTAACTTCACTAATACAACGACAAAATTATCTTCCACAATGTGCAATTACAAAAACACCTTTTATTGTATCAATACGAGTGCTATCTAACTGCAATAAAGTCTGCAAATAAATGATAATTGGGGAACTAATAACTGAATAAGATATTGTAAATTCTTATGCGCCCGTCAACCCCGTAGATAATAAGTTGCGAAAACTGATAGCCAGTAAGTAACTTCGATTAGTGTATACCATCCCTCTCTGGTTTTTTTGGTACCTATAGGTATATGTTGTTACACACGCAATGACGTTCAAGGGAAGATAATTACTGTAAGAAGTTCTGCGAGTACGCTATTTGTCGAGCAGTTTGGAAGCAAAGACAAACTGCTCGACAAATAGCGTACTCGCTCGTAGTTCCTTAATTATTACACATAGCCTACGTTGTTGATTTCTAATTTGCACCATGATTTTTTATTAAAATTCCACTCTCTGCTAAAGTGCTTATGCAGCAGAATTGGAAAATCATTAAATAAGGGATGAACACAGCCTCCTGTAGTAAGTATCTTTTACAAGGTCTTAAGGATGTGGATGGTTCTGTTGGTAGCCAAAGTTATACTTATAACCAGTCTATGCATGGATATGGACAACACTAATCATGTGAAAATAAATGTAAATTTAAGCCATGTCTCCCCACGAGTGCGGTGAGGCAGCGACGAGGCCTGGGCACGCGGCGGTGCGCCCGCATGCCGCTGCCGTCGTGGCGTAGTGCGGTGATTTGCATGCTCCTCAACCGAACCGATCACTTGCACGATAACTTTAACAGCTTCGACGGTTATAAATAAAACACATGACGCACTGGCTAATCACACGTTTAATCAAACTTGATTTATGTGCGTGGGCACTACCTACCTAATCAAAGGTTAACTATTAGGGACACAAATACTCATTAAGCCTACAATGAAAATAAACAAGTAACTATTAACAAAATAAAAAAATATTTTCTCTCTATATATTCTATATATATAGGTATAATAGACGTTTTTTTGAGAACCACAAGGCTAATAGTCATATGAACATGGCATAGGAAAATATTCAACAGATTTTTATTGAAATATACAATAACAACGCAATCATAAATTCACAACAACTGTGGCCGTAATGGTTAAAAAAACACGTTTCTTATCTGAATTCCAATATTAACCCCGTGGTTTTCAAATAGCGCCATTTTACGGTACTAAGTTAGGGGTGGTGATGCTGATTGGTGACGTGCGATAGGTACTAGTGTTTGGTTATAGGTGATTTTTCATTACTAATAGTGGTAGGTAATGGTACAGAACACTTAAGCTAAAGAAGGTAATGATGATGCTAGATTAGTTCCCACAGGAAATTGTGTGTATGACAAGAGGCATGAATGTGGACGAAGCAATATGACTGTTGGATTGTAGCTCGCGGCGTTTTGTAGTATCTGCCTACCGTTCATTGAAAAAAGATAAACTACTTATGTAAGTATGTAATAACTTTTTACGCGAACTGCGGCCACGGAAACAGCAAGTCAAGTATAAACAAATAATTTACGAAACTAATAGATAGATACATACATCGATTAGAGCAATTTTTTAATCCCCTTATAAATTAATGTGTAAAACTAATAAATTTTCTTAGAACACTTAAGCTAAAGAAGGTAATGATGATGCTATATTAGTTCCCACAGGAAATTAATTTGCCCCAAACTGCTGATGCCCAATAAATAATGATAAGGTTGCAAAATGTGTTTATTCACACAATTAATACACCCTACGAAAATAAATACATTTCAATATCTCTACCTTTATTTTCAATTAAGATACAAAAGTGGTCCAGTAAATTGAAACATTGTGAATAGCATTTCGCGACGGAGGAAACTATATATTTTAGGGTTGCGCGATTAATGTGTCGAATTCTTCCATGGCTAGCGATAAAGACAATAAAACAAATAAATTATTGTTGCGAGGTGTATCTATTATTAGAGGATGATATTAATTGCGCGTACGCACCTGGGCGTGCAGGTGACTCTTTCAATTTGGGGTCAGCCATAGTTTTGACACCGTTGCAACATTTAAAGAATTGTGGGAATTGACGCTGAGAGAGATAAGTACATATTTTTTAAGTGTTTTAATAGTTTATTTATTTTAGTGCAAAGCAAAACCTGGGAATGTAGGTACGGGTATAATAAGTTTTGCTTAGTGTCATTATAATTTACCTAATAGAGGAGATTTAGTTGCAATTTTTTTTTTAGAGATCATAATATTTGCCTTACTAGGGCTTCTCATATTCAGCCGAACCTAAGTAGTAATAAATGAAAGCCGAGCCCTAAAATTTTGAAAAGGCTAGGTGGATTTTAAATGTAGAAAGGCTTGATAAACGATGAACGTGCCAAGGCACGTTGGTCACATCGTATGCATACACCTACCTACTTACTGCATCTTGATATTGTAGTTGACCTAAGGCATTGAATAAGGCAATCCAAATATTAGTAATTTTATCACTCCAATTTAACAAAATATTATTCTTCATTCTTATGATTACGCTGTGATTATGCTATGCTCTATGCACGCTGTGATTATGTGTGCTATGCTACGCTGGCTGATTATGCTGTGCTCTTGCACAGCATAATCAGCCCATTACTGTCCCATTGCTGGGTATGGGCCTCTTCTCAGAATGAGGTTTTAGGCATTACCGCCGCGCTGGCCCGGTACGTGTTGGCAGACTATACTACATCTTCGAAAACATTTTTGGAGCCCTCTTACTCTCAGGTGTGCAGGCTTCACCGTTAACGCAAGTGATAATCAAATTCTGATCCACACGAGTTCGATCCCAGCCCGCACCTCTGACTTTTCGAAGTCAAGTCAGAGGTGCGGGCTAGGATCGATGTCAGACCCTCTAGCATGTACCTAAGACTATCACTGCTTTTTATTTATTCACAAGAGCATGATTATCAGTAAAGAATAAGCCACATATTCCCTTCCCGTGGCGACTACCTAAATGGATGTCACCAAAATGGGTAGCAGAATATTTCTGGGCGCTAATAACAACATACTGCGGTCACCAATTGGCTTGACAAGGGTGGTGATTATGGGAAATCCCTGAATCCCGATCCATATCCGATCGTTCGTTGTAGTCCAGTGTTCAACTTTGAATGTTTGTCCGATTAAGGATGCGTCTTTCTTTGAGTGCCGACGTTCCTATTTCTACGGTAATTAATACCTACATAGGTATCTAACCACTTACTATTGACATGTCATCTGAACGCAGTTTCCTTATATCCTTAGCAATTGAGGGACATAATTGAGGGATTTTGGGGGACATATCCATTTTGCTGTCGAACAAGATATTCGAAATTGGTTTCCATAGCTGAAACCTATTGTTGGAACAAGTGTTTAGTCTTATTTCTAAGCTTATAAGAAAGTTTTATATAACCGAAACAAATGAATTTGACGAGAATCTCCATAGAATGCATTTTATTTGGACCTTTTCCTATACAGTATTTAACACAACGAAGAGCAAACCTTCTAACTGGTTGATGGATAGGTTAAGTGTAATACAATCGTAAACTTTTTGTCGCTATCCACGCTAACAACTTATCACAGTGTGAAAACGCGGGCATAGTTCAAGCTATGATTTTGAAAAAAAATTGTTTTCTTACTTGTTTAAATTGTGCAGCTGATCTTGAAGGATTATGTTAGTTATGTTAACCGACTACAAAATTGAAAGAGATTATGAAAAAATGAGTATAATAAAAATTGGTGAATAACGTGGATAGTGACAAAAAGTGTATGATTGTGCTACTTATACTTAACTTACCCATCAACCAGCTTCAAGGTTCGTTCTTCGTTGTGTTACTTACCTTGTGTTGTGTTACTTGCTATGTTGACCATCAAAGTACTCGCTTTCAACGTTTTAAAACTCAAATCTTAATACAATCATTACAACGGTTCACACATTACAACGGTTGCAAAATAATTGGACTTTCAAACTAGTAAATATCTTGGTAAGGTAGTTAAAATAAAAGGCCATATAAACACTTTCCCATTTATTTAGAATATTCAATATTATTTTATCACATGTCGGTAAGAGTTGACAATAAGCACGCCAAGCATTCTTGTATCTTACCCCGAACGTCGATAGACGATCTATTCTGCCAGACCAACACCAGTAAAACATATTGAAGAACACAGAAGAGAAAGAAAAACCAGTTATTATATTAACTTGTCGAGAAACAAAAGTAAAACCGATAATATATGTATAATAACAAAGCAGTTGAAAGCTCTTATTAATTCAGCAGGTATGTAAATCCCCTTTAACTTTAATTAATAACAAAACGTAAATAGAGTAGAATTTTGTTAGCTGCCAGATGTAAATGTTGGAAACCATCGCACCCAGTTAAGATTTTTACAACACATAAAAAAAATTAAATCTGTCGTATTTTGATGTGTTGTTAAAACCTCAAAGAACCCGTCTTGTAGATGTCCCCAGATATTTAAAAAGTTAAGTTTATCGGTAAAGCCCTTCTTGTTAAGTTAATGTAAAAGGTTTTCACGAAATTGCACGTTCTTCACCATTCAAATAATAGATCCAGTGATAAAGGAATGGTGTTCTCGATACATCGACGAATTTTAATTATATTTTACAGTTCTTTAATGTCAATGGAGCTTTTAACACACTTGTAATGAGTCATAAAATTGTCATAATAATCAGGTTTTAGCAGGAGATTATCAGAATAACATTTGCAAACAGGATGAATACATTGTATTTATGTTTTGAATGAGTTCAAGTGCACCTGTGTTGAATGGTCGTAAAAATATAGTAAGCCTAGAGTAAGTAATTAAAAAAACGACCATTAATTTTGTAATGTAAAAAAGAATACCGGTAATATCGGCCTGTCAAATTCACCTTGTTGGTACGTCTGTTAACGTTATAAAATGCCGGGGCCACACTAACGCCTAACGCCATTAGTTAACGCATTAATTTGCACAAATCCCTTGTATCCTTGCCACTTAATACGTTAATTAATGGCGTTAGGCGTTAGTGTGACCCGGCATAAAAATATATTACGATACATAATTAAATAGTGGGTATACTTGTATTCTCAATAGCGTAACTTACAGAATGTTTTATATCCTATACTGGAGTGCGGCTATGGTGCAATTTTGCAGTATGGTTATTTATAATGCTACCCTTACATATTTCCAACATTTTATTATTGATATATACAATATTAATTTAACGTGTAGAAAAGAACGGGCACACAACCCCCAGAACCGGCAGAAACGACTTGTATACCAATACAAGTCGTTTCTGTTTCAATACAAGTCATAACCCAGAACCGGCAGAAATGACTCTTATTGCTATATTGTCACACCTAAGCAATCATGTATATAATTATTATTTTTTTTCATAGGGTCCGGTAATATATTTTAAGTATTTATTTCTGTACTACGGGAATAGATTATTTTTCAAACTTTGACCTCATTTTACTTGGTTCTCTCGGACCCTAGGAAAAATAAATATGCAGAATAGTTTAGGTGTGACAAATAGCAATAAGAGTTATTTCTGCCGGTTCTGGGTTATGATATATGAAATTTACCTACTCTGATTTAAACTTCGATTAACCTAGTGAATAATGTTTAAGTAAATAAATGCGCCAAGTGTATTTATAGTTTACAATTAAGAATTTAGAGAGAAAAGTATATAGTTAACATAATGTCTTAGTTTGGGCTTGATATATAATCGTTTTATCATTAAAACCACGAATTGAAAAAAATAGAGCACGTATTTTATAATGCAATGGTAGGTATACGTCGTAGCCCCAATAATAATATGGAAGGGAGCATTTCATGAGTGCGACACGTGCTGAAGGAAAGACAGATAACACACTAGCCGGAAATAGCCACGAAATATCTACAGTGGAATCCGTTTATTACGACTTCGCTTATAAAGATCAGCCGCTTATAGCGACTTGAGAACACCCTTTAGTTAGGTTTCCTTATTTGGTATTTACTGACGCTTATAACGACGTCCGTTTAGTACGACCAAATATCGCCGTCCCTTTGATGTCATTATAAGCAGAATCCACTGTATTTGCTGTTTGCCAGCCACGGTACGTAAGAGTGGTTCATCAGATGGATACCTGTCTATATGTACTACACTTTCAAATCTTACGTAATCAATAGATTGTAGAAAAGAATCCAACAGAAAGATATTAAAGTATGTTCCTACATTATAGATCAGTATAAGATTTTTTTTTTGTAAACATCGCGTCGTTGTCGCAAAGGATTGGGACTAAATTCTACTGGTACTACATTTAGAGCCACGACATATTGTTATAGACGTTGTCTTCGTTAGTTGGTGATGTAAATTATAACACGTGTCTGACAATAATATCTTAGATGTAAGCATGAAATGATATAAAGCTAACAAACAATAATGGTAACTAAATCTAGCACAGCAAAAATAAGTATCAGGCAGAATAATTGCTTCTCAGACTTTAAAAATCTGATCATGTGAGGCTCAATTCACACCGAAGTGGCAGCGGCCGGCAGCGCCTACGTCAGCAAGTGGAGACGACGTCAGCACGTCAAGAAAAGGCGCGCGGCCGCTCGCGGCGCGGCGGTGCCACGCGACGTATGCAATTATTTCAACCGATACTATGCATTTTAGTGATAGAGACAAAAATGAAAATGGTTTGACAGTAAAACTGCCAGCAGCTGCGCTGCCGGCCGCTGCCACTTCGGTGTGAATTGAGCGTTAGAATTCTAAAATGTCAGAAGCACCCTATGCCCAATAACACATAATTATAGTGTTCAACTAAATAAAAAATAAGAAGGATACTTAATATTAATAGGGACACAATAGTAGGAATAACACTTGAGATCTCAAGTTATAAACAATAGAAACAGGAATCAAAAAATTCTAAACAATGAGCTATTAAACCACGACGAGATAACTTATTTTAATGATACACTTTGTTTAAATTTAGAGGCATATAAATATTTATAAAAACTGATAACATTGGTGTCTTCCCAGTCAGTACCTATTTTAGTACTGCCAACATAAAACTGAGTATTTCACTTAGCAGGTTTCATCTTAGGGTAAGTATCTTGAAAAATATGAAATATATATATGTGATGGAATAGTGCTCCTATAACGAATTGGTCAATAGACTCCGGTCATACTATTTTTAATACTGTGTTACGGTTTTAAAAAGTCATTAAGTACTCATTAGGTTTTTTTATAGAATATATATATTTTTTTTTTTAACCTTTTGATTTCGGATTTCGATAATTAATCGTAAAATACTCGGGCTTATGAAGGTATGAGTACATAACTAATTAACATTGTAATATGTATGTAAGTATAATATGTTTATGTATCACTGACGAATTGCTTAGAGCTTAGCGAGATTAAATTATTTGGATAAGGCAAGAAGAATCCATAGTTAACTAATTAGCTGGACGATGGAACTATATTGATTGTTATTATTATTACACAACAAATAACCAGCCATCAAACTATATCTTTGGAATGCAAATGTGTATAAAGTACTACCTAACAAGAGTATAAACATTAGGATTTCATAAATATTAACAATATATAGAATTAATGTTTGTGCTGATAAGTACAGTATGAATTATCTCACATGAGCACTGAAATAGCTGTTTTAATTAAAAACTTATCCATACTTATTTGAAACGTGTAAGGCAAGATTTTAACATTATCTTAGAAATTAACAAAGCCAAACTAATTTCTTAAAATAGGTATAAAACTAGATGTCGTAGCCAAGAGTTAGACTAGATTTATTAATTGCGATTAAAGTGATAAATATTGAATATTAATGAAATATTACCGTTTGTTAGGTAGTAAATTATAAAGGTATTGACAAGGTACTCACGGGTAGTGGTCGATTTGCATTCCGTTAGCTATTTAGTATGTAAACTACATCCATTACAAGCCTCCGATAAGATCACTCGACATGATCGACGGCATGTGCATCTACATGCCTACCTGTATATATTGTGAGTATACTAGTTTATAAAAAGTATAGGCCTATGCCTTCATTGCGATATCTTGCGGTGTTTTATGTTAATACATGTTTGCATTGTTTAAATATGAACGTACTCCAAAGGAAATGTTCCTAAAACTTAACAAAAACACTGCAGTAGTAGTGTTGTATACTGTAGTACAATTATTTTGCATTGCTTGTTATACTTCCAGTGATCGTATACACATACATATACACATAACAGAACATACACATAACAGAATTGGTAACTTGGTACAATTCTATGAGGGTTCTTTCGCAATGTAAACCTCGAGCTCACCTCGAAGGCATAGACGCATTATCGATAGATAACAATGAGCACTATTATGAAAAAATATTTTTCTAATCTGCGAATAATTGTAAAATATAATATTTAGGTGGGCTAATATGTATCTATTTAAAGCGGACATGTATCATTTGAATATACAGTAAATCCGATATACACATTTATATATAAGTAATGAGAACTGTGACGGAGTTACTTCACTAACGAGAGAACCGTATATACAAATATAATGCTATAACACCTGTTGCGGAATACCATGCAGTGTAAACAATTGGGCCGCGATGCCGGCGCCGGCGGCGATGTGGCTAATTGTATGCAAATGTCTACCTCATCTCGACTTTTCCTGATGAATATTCTGCTCAACTGTAGCCTTCACTTTCTATGAATGTATTATAACTTGGCCGAAAGCCAGAAACATAGAAAATATTTTGTATTTTTAACTAGTTATGTTCACAATAACTCATTCAAGTAATTACTAAACATATTATAATAACGCGAATTTAATTGCATTGTAGCCTCGCGCTTGCCAAAAACATTATATCAATGCTTGTATTGAACTGTATTCATCCATTACTTTAGTAATGAACGAATACATGAAAATGAATTTTCATAATCATTGTTGCCACACGGAATTTGCTTCGGCTCGACCGAACGCGACCCTGAACATTTCTAATTTTGCTGTCACCAAAATTATACATTACCGATTATAGGATTTATGAATACCATTTACAGTGCGAAGATAGATGTACAACGAATAATTAATTAAAATTAATGAGATTTGATAACGCATTTATTTGAATACTTTTTAGTGCATCGGCTTGTACCCTTATCTGGGACCAATTCGTCAACATAGTGTCCTCATAATCATTTCGCTTCTAGCAGACTAAACGTATGTCATAATGTAGTTCAGTGCGATAATGCAACATATTTCATATTAACACTACTTACAAGTTGACGCACATCATTACAGAGCGATTCGATATACAAAGTGTTTTCACTATATTTAAATGTCACATTAAAATGTGCAATGACAATGAATTTGTTGCAGTGTATACAAAGACACGTGCATATCGAATCATTGCTCTTACCTCACTTTCATATTTCCACATGTGTATTCAACCTTAAAACGCGCGACTCAATGTCAGAACTTTGTCATATTATCTATCTTTCGCACTGTTACAAATACGTCATACAGTGACCACCATTGTATGTAGTAAATAGATAGATCGCAGTTATAATAAGCCTAATGTTAAAATATTGTGTACTTATTTGTGCACTAAAGATGTGATCCTCCTCATACCCGATTTAGTAGTGCCTTTGGTTTTCTTAGTCTGCTCTTTAACGCCCCTGAAAAATATAGGAATGATCATTGGTCAGTAAGATTCTATACAAATTAAATTAAATTAAGATGACTAAATAACTACAATTATTATAAATTAGTACACAACTATATTCACACACACATGCACTGCTCATATACACACACATGTTGGTTTGAGTGAACTGGCATGACCACTGAGACATCCGTAATTAAAGGTCAATAGTATTTATTTTTTATTTGTTTATTTATTTAAGCACGCTATTTATTTATCTATTTGAAACTGGTTTACATCAGTTACGTCACAATGGGTTCAGTTGAAAACCAGCGTCAGGCACTAGTGGTCTGACATTTATGCTGAACTGAACCTATTTGGCGCAGCCGCTAGACACACAGCAACTTTATTTTTGTTTATTTTTTTTCTTTTTGTTTTGTCTCTTATCAATTTTTTGTCTGCGTGTCTGACTGCTTTTGTGCCAAATAAATTTATTTCTTTCTTTCTTTAACTATTGAAAGTACCTATAGGAATGTTCTTGTGGTCCTTTTTTTAAAATAAATTACAGACATCTACTAAATGTAAGTATTGAAACCAATAAATGCAAAAGATAAATGAAAACTATTACAAATGTAGGTATGCTATTTTCGCATGAGTGAGCTCTCTGTGAATTTCATCATTACATTATCGTCTTCAGCCTCATTTTCCAGGATTTCGTTTTCTCCATGCTTTTGAGTCAAAAATTGAAAGTAGTTTAACTATATCCAAGATGAAAAACAACCAATAACAACGTCAAAGTAATTAAATATGAGTCAAAGTATTTGCTTAAATTGCAATTTTCCTTGGACCCTGACCTTTTGCCATAATAGTTAAATATTGACTATATGCATAACATGATGTCATTGTACTTCTCTATAACATCGTAAAAGCTTTCAAAAGCTGTTCGCGTTTATTATTATTGCGTGTTCTATTTTCTCTTCATTAAATGTATGCATTGAAAGTAGGTCACGTGGCATTTTTTAATTACTGCATACTTTATTGTACTTTTATTATCTTGGGAGATAAGCGTGACTTATTTAATGTACTAAATGTTGATTAAAGATTGAGATTAGCAATGGACACCAGCCTTTCACTCACAAATAACGTGTGCGAACGAGAGACAAATACTAAAAGGGGCACTGCATTCTCAATTTCTATTCTGTAAATAAACGTGTCTTAGGGAACGTACCCATACTACGTGACCCGTTCAGGGGGGAGGGGGGGTCTTCAAAATACCACGCTTGGTCACAGGGGCACTTGGTCATATACTACGGGTAATCGCCGAGGGGGGGGAAGGGGGTAAAAAATTGACAAAAATGGGTCACGTAGTATGGGTACGTTCCCTTCGTTGTATGATACTACATGTAGTACATGACAACTATAGTATCGTCTGGTCATCATTTGCGCAAAATCGTGCGTTTTGGAAATCAAGGAGGGAAGGCCTTTGCCAACCAGTGGGATATTACAGGTTAACAGTAACAGATGTTTGATGTTTTAGTACTTATTATTGTATGGGACTTACAGATAGCGCGTGAGGTCCTCAATGTCGACCAGCATAGAGTCTTGTCCCATGTGCAGCTCATCTCGCGCCATCAACATCTTAACCAACGTGTCATTCAGGGACTCTATCTGAGAGTGCAACTCGTTCACTATTACCTGAAATTAGATCAAATAAGAAATGTTCAATCAAACAACCCTTCTCACATTGACGGCAATGCAACCTAAATTGGCTGGCAACAACCGTTGCCAATTGCGATGCAACCATGTTCTCATACGATTGTAATGTTTTACAATCATATCACACGGCATTGATCACCGGACACTAGTAAGCATAAGTCTCCCGACATACATCCTGGATGAATTTAATATAATTTTTTTGCTCCACCACGACAACTTTTGGCGGTAATATCACGAAAAACTGCGTTGGCAACGTGTGAGCGATCAGCACTGCGACTAGCGCGATACTAATTTGGTTTCATCGACGTTGAAAACTAGTTTTCGACAAGTCACGCCACGTGAAGGCCGCCATTGAAATGAATGTGCTAACACGATCGGTTGCGTCGGAGTTGAAAACTTATTTCTTGTTGATCTCCCCGTATGAAAATCTAACTATCGCAGTCCACGGTTGACATAGACCTATACCAAGTTCAAATAAGAATAATTAAAAAGGTTGTCTGAAAGAGATCGCTGTGTGTGATAAGGCCACGCAATTTAGAATATCTCTAAATATGATTGATGCCCGTTATTTATCAGGTGTGCAATGAAGAGCCCGTATGCTGAATTATAAATCTTTACAGGTCACTTTCCCTAACATACAAGAAACAATTAAATAAGTATAAGTCATAAAAGCATTTATGAGGTTGGAAAGTTTATGCATAAATTTTTATTACCATAAGTACTGTGAAATTCATCTTGATATTGAACCTTATCACATACGAATTAGAGTTTAAAATGTTTTAGAGTTGCGATTTCGTTTCAAGTACTTTAAGTAATTACACAACAGCATTTGTATTATGTATACAAATTCGTAATACATAATGTAAAAAAAACTAACAAAATCTTAAAACAATAGTCATTGTAGTTGAATAAATCCATTGTGTAGTGGTCTTTGTGCATGACTCAGCATGCGTCGGAGTTGATCTTGATCCTCAAGGCTGCGGCCAAACGTCATAAAAACCAGCAATCATATTATTATCATATTGCACGTTTACATATAGCATAATATTCTAGATTTATTCAACACGAATCTTTAGAATGGGCGATATAAAGTATCAACATGAATCATGTGCACAATAAGGCAACATACCAAAAATGCTTCAAGTGGGAGGCTATTGGAATTAACAAATAAATGCAGTTTCATAACATGGATGATGACATGAATCGAGCTTGCCACATATTTTTTCAATCCTAAGTAGGTATTCGTCATGAATAACTTTGACAAAAACTATGTCTATCTATTCTACACCAATCATTACTATTTTATTAGCTCCATAGGCATTGAAAATGCACGCACCAAGGCCTACCAGGTAGCCGGAGTAGCTATGTCTATATTTTTTTGTTGATGTTGGAACCTACAGTTACTGACATTGACACAATTGACCTATAGTGACTCCAATGAATCCCACCACTTTCGTAAGATACACATAGCGGAACCCTACTAGGGTATGACTTCCGTATTTTATTGTAATGCTACTGCATCATAGACATAGCCAGAATCTGATTTCTGGAAGTTTTAAAAATTTCAATCAGTTTAGGATTTTAGGGAGCAGTGTCCTCATGTATTTGTAGTCACCAAATTGCCTAAGAAGCTTCAAGAATATTTACATTTTCTATATAAATAAAAATGAATTGCCAAATGTGTTGCTAAGCGCAAAACTTGAGAAAGGCTCGACCAATTCGGCAATTTTTTTAAAATATATTCTTTAAGGCACAGGGAAGGTTCTTATGGAGAGAAAACTCATAAAAATTGCGTGGAAAATAGTAAAAACAACACTTTTTTTCCCCACTACAGGCTAATAACTTTTGACAGAACGAAGTCTGTCCAGGCAGCTAGTAAGTAATATATTTTATCCATGACCTATGGGAGGTTTACAATCGGCACAATAGAAATAGACAGGTAGTCTCACGAACCTGCAACTGTGCAATATTCATATCGGTGAGTAACTGACGCGAAACGCGGCGTCGGTCAGGGGCCAACGGCGCGTTCGCCTTCTGCATGCTGCGCCGGAGCATCTCCGTCACCGGCGACACCGCCCGACTGCGCCGCTCGCGCTGCAATACAATGTTAACTTTTGTTGACAATTCTATTCACATCTTGCCTAACGTTGTTTATTGATAGGTTAGTTCAGACAAGTAAAAAAATATGGCAGTTTATTTTCAGTACCATAAGATCTAGGATTGATCGTGCCATTACTAAATATCAATTTGGGTAAAATATGATTCAACTCTAGTTTTATACCTCCATTTGTATGCGAGCCATTTCCTTTGCTTGTGCCAGTGCCATCCTGGCCTCAGTCTGTAGGGTTGCTTGCAGAACATAGAAGTCAGACTCTTTTATTTCAATGTGCCCCAGGGAATGCGACGACCTGGACTTTGTCGTCTTTAATGTTAGGGACGTAGGACGTAGCTTAGCACCTGTAAAAAAGTTAAAATGAATAACTATATTGGAAAAAGAAACTAGGAGTGTCTTGCGTCATTGATGAATTACATGCAAATTATTGAGACTGTCTTAGGATTGTGGATAATCAGTCATTATCGTAATAAACCAGAGATAATAAAAAAAACATCACATCTTTTAAAAGCATTATGTAGGTACTTTAGTCGTTTTCATTATTGCAATAACTTTCATTTTATACAGTTACAATATACTTCAAAAGCCAAGGTTGAGAAAGTTAAAAGTTGAATGACAAGCCTTCTGTAATGGTGTTAAATCAATTATCCGCACACAGAGTGACCCCAACATAAAACAATAGGCAGGATGTACTCACCACTCTGCACGGTGCTTATTTTGTCATGTTTTGTGATGTTAACTGATAGCGGTCTTGTTTGATACGGATGGTTGTAGCTGGACTTGCTAAAAATACTTGACCGTGACAAACTTTTTGTGTTATTATAATTTTTTTCTATGTCTGATGCTTGAGATTCATTATCAGATGCTGTTTCATTCATGAAACATATTTGTAGGTTCATCCCTGTACCACACACCACAACACATTTAGTATGTGAACATCACAAAATGATTGTGAAATACAAAACATTGACACAATCTACATACTGTCAGAATAGGATGGGCTTCTAATTGTTTATAATCAAAATATTATTTATCTTCCAGAAGTATAAAACTGTACAAGAACCTGAAGTCCATCTTATTAATAGAATGCATATTGTAAATGAAGAACTAATTTCCAAACTCAGATTAACATAACTGATATTAATAATATTTACTCAATTTGTGTTTAAAATTTTTGGAAATTAGTTTTTAAGTTGTGTAAATGGATACAATAATTAGTTACAACCCAATAGCATGTGATTAAATATCCAATCCTTGTGTCTAGTATTTGTTCAAAATATTACAATTACGATAATAATCTAAATCCAAGTTAGCTGTCAAAACAAAGATAATAACTACAGGCTAATTACTAATAAAGATAATTAATTAGTGTTTAACCAACAAAACATATTGTTTTAATTACTGTTTACATAGTACATGATATCTAGTTATTAATTAAATGAGCCATATATTTGTGATCCCACATAGAATGTTAAAATCATATAACAATACTTACCACTTTGAAGTCGTGAATGGAGACTAGGTTTCTTTCCAGGGCGGTCTGTATGGCCCATACTGTAGTACTCCTCGGCGTCTGCTCCCATCGCCAGTCGCCTCCTAATCTCTTCCCTGTCATTGCGTTTCTGTAATAAAGAGCAATGCTGATAAATTCAAGAAAGAAATATCCATGAGCTATTGTGGTTATTGCTTGGTGAAGCAAAACAATTTATTCAAATATTTTTTTAATTCTCCATGTGAAAAAAGCATTTAAGTAATTTAAAATCATTTGTATTATTTTACAAGAGAGGCATGAGCCAGTAAGGGGCTAACTAGGAAACTATCAATGAAGTTTGTCTACTGCAGTCCATTGCTGGACATGGATCTTCAGAAATTACAGTAAAATTACAAATATAAAATAAATACATATACTTAGTCCAATCAATATATTATAAAAAGCCTACACTGCCTAATACAAAAATCTTTAAGTAAAGACAGTTTATGAAATATTAGCGTGAGTAAATGTTTGTGTGGATTTATTATAAAAAAATATTCTCTCTACTGTAACCTTACATTTTTGCCATAAGGTACATTATCAGTAACAGTCACTATTCTTGTAAATTTCTCTAATATGTTAGGGTTATTGTCGGCAAGACTTGGCCACTCAATCTCTGTCAGGGCACACTCTGCTGAGCCAACAGCTCTTGGACTCAACACAGTATCGTCACAATTTTCAACATGAATATTTTCACTGTCACTTCTATTAAACAACTTTGACTTGAAGAGATGTAAACTTCGTTTTAATCCAGATTTTTCTTGAGATTTTTCTATAGTATCTGGTTTCACGCTATCAAGAATCTCTTCAGGTGTTTTGCTAAACTTCCTTCGAATGTTAGTAACTAAATTTTCGAACATATTAATAACTAGTCAGTCTTCTTTATTTTGGCAATAATAGTATGGCACGGAATGCTTTTGTACAAACGTTAACTGTAAATCGAATCGAATAAAGTAAACAAAAAAAATGGAAGTCCTGTCATTCCTGTCAATTTGACATTTAGGACAAGGTCACAGAGTGTTCCATTTAACCTATATCGGCTTTATCTAATATGTTAAGCTTGAGCAAACTTGCACAACACTTAATAAAAAATAAAAATAAAACAAGAAAATAGACTTACTAGGCAACAAATGTTGTCAACAGATTCGTGGTTATCATACGTAATTGTGTATAAATCCAAAAGAAACCTGGTATCTTTTTTGTAATGTCTTTGTTCTGAGTTAACAAAATAAGGCATTGACGCCATCACTTAACTGAATATAAAATATTATAACAATAGAAACTTATAATGCAGTCTAAGCACCACCCGCACACCTTGCGGAATGAATCGGTATTTAGTAAGAGACTGGCAGCCTGCTACGCCGCTGAATCACCTTAGAAAGCTGAACGTAGGTACTACCTATTGATAATTAACTGTTACACATGGCTGCGGCGGACGTGGATCAAACGCGAATGTGCGGGTACCGTTAACTTTACACCGCGGAATTCAAATGATTAGTTAAGTTTTATTATATTTAGTGTACAAAAATTGTAAAAATATGCAAATAATTAGTTCCATGTTAAGTGACACGTCACTTAACATGGAACTGATTATTTGCATATTTATTCGCGTTTTAGGGTTAACATTTACAATACTTTTAAATTATTAAGCTACCTATATTTTATTAATAATCAACTTAACGAGAGAGAGTTAAGTAAGTTCTTAGGCATATGTATACTTATAGGTAAGTACTTAATTTAACTCACCCGTCTCTCGGCTTCTTTTGCTGCTTTTAAGTGATTCTCAATAGCATCCAAATCTAATTTAGGCAATGCTGTTTCTATGTTGTATACGTCAAAACTTCCTGCAAGATAAAACAAAATTATTACTTTGTTATTCGGAACATTATGCTTTTTATCTCACAAACAATAACCACCAGTAGGTAACTAGGTACCTAACTAAATAAAATAATACTTTAGTAAGTAGGTATATTATTCCGTACCTATATGTATAATAACAACATAAGTACCTACAAACCTATACAGTGAATAGTTTACGGAACGTGGAATTACCTTCCATGTTCTACAAAAAAATATACCTGCCAGAAGAAAATTGTTAAGTAAGTTAAGTACCTATACCTACTCTATTTAATAAAACATCTTTACATAGTATAGAACAAAGTCGCTCCCGCTGTCTGTCTGTTCCTATGTACCTATGCTTAGATCTTTAAAACTACGCAACGGATTTTGATACGGTTTTTTAATAGATAGAGTGATTCAAGAGGAAGGTTTATATGCCCCACATTAGTATCTATATTGCACCCGTGCGAAGCCGGGGCGGGTCGCTAGTTAGATAAATAAAACCTATTTTAGCAAAGAAATGTAGGTACATAAATAAGCAACACGTTTGCTTCGAGCGGGGATTGAGCACAGTAGGTAATATAATACTTATAATATTAATTACCTATGCTTTTATGAACATAAGCGGTCAATCAATATGAGCTGAAACTCTACTTGAAGAAATGGTTCTAAAGATATATTTGTGCCTTGTCTTGATAGGCCACTTTTGTATAATGTTACCTATATGAAATGGAGTATAGTGAGGTAGATATATTATTATTATTTTCAACGTATTTGCATAGATAGTATCGAGGTCGTGCGACTCGTACGTAATGTTTTAGTACCTACTCCTTAATAGGTAGCTTAATTGAAGACAGTTAATTTCCTGTAAGATGCCTAGTGGTATTTTATATGTCTATGCAATAGGTAGATATTGTTTGTAAATATAAACCAAGGTACACCAACTGTCTAGTAAAAATATGCTAACAAAAATTATGATAACATTATGAGGCGAATATATTTACGAAGATGTCTTTGCCTAATCCTCCATGAAACACATGTGTGAATTTTTATCAATTACCTATGTGAAAAACATTTTATATGAAATAGATAAAGTTGACTTAATGTTACTCGTAACTAGCTAAAAATAAAAGTATGTAAAATAACCAACTTACCCAAATCTACATCTTTTGCATTATCATTTTTACGGACGGATGTTTTACTTTGAGCAGTGCGGTAAGAGTTTTTACTTGAAGTAATTTCTTTTTGTTTGTCTCTGGCCGCCTTGGGTTCACTGAAGTATGAATGCATTTTAGATTACACTCTTACACAATATATTACAACTCTAAACAAATTGTTCTACCACGCCTCATTTCCATCAATTCAATGTGGGCCAACTAAATTAAGTTGATACAAGGAACTCCAGAGCACGACGTGTGTATTTTCCTTCTTAATTTATCGGAGTTATACGTGCTGCGTCAAATCTATTTTAAACGTTAACCTAATCGTAAATGAGGTAACGAATTTGCATACGAAGGTTCGCAATGTTTATGAACCATACTCATTAAGTTCCCCAAATTACATCCATTAATATTAAAACTCGAAAATATACTATGTAAATATCGCAACATTTCGACGTCATTGGTTACGAATACGAAAAAATATAAGAATGAGAAAATTCATGAAAAAAGAAAATTATTTTAATCGAAAATTACAAACACTTACTTTTTCGAGTGCACGGAATTATTTCTGACACTAACGTGGTTATCATTTTTAGTAATTTTGCTAACATCTGGTTTATCTGGCGTGTGAACACTATTAATTAAACTGTAACCTTTCGAATTATTTGCTATCTCATTAGAATTTCCATCTATAATAACTTTATCTTTTTTGCTTTCCGCCCATAGTCTATCGCGTTCACGCATTTCATCTAGTTTTGGAATTATCTTTCTAAGCTCAGTGCTGAGCTGTTTAATGGTATTCTCCACATTAAGACTCAATTTCTCGGTGTCGTAATCGTTTATATTAATTTCGTCCTTTCCATCTGAGAGAAATGCGTCTGCTATCTTACCATTGGTGTTATTCTCTATTAGTAAAAACGTAGGCCTACTTAAACTCATTTCTGTTCGAGTATTTTTTTCATTTTCTTTATTTAGTTCACTAATTTCTTTTTCTATCTTGTTTTGCCGAGTCAAATTAGCTTTTAGATTATCCTCGTTTTCATCACCAACCTCAAACTGCGTCTCCACTAATTTCTTTATGACGTGATTAACAACGTCGCTAATATTGTTAATAGTATTTTCAATAGGTTTCGTAAAAGTGTCTTTTATATCTTTGCGTAATTCTTCTAAGTCATCTTGGATGTTGATATTGTAGTTAAGTAATAGTTTTATTTCATCTTCGATTTCTTTATTAAAATCACCAATAATATCTTTGGCGTGGAAATTATTCTCTATATCTGCATCCGTACAGTTCATATCATAATTAAACGACTCATCGTTATTATTATTATTCTTAGATACAGTTTTTAAAAGGTCTGGTATATCATTTTGAATTTCACTATCTACAAGTTTTTGTTGTGAATAAGATTTATTATGTGGAGACAACAACGTTGTTTTTATAAGATCAGATTTTACGTTATTGTTATTATTAATATTTTTATAATCCGTGGTTCCATTCTGACTAGGTTCAGGTTCAAACGCCAGATCCGTTATTTCGATATCGACATCATCATCGGTCATTTCATTTTCCGAATGATAAAAATTTTCAATGTTTGATGAATAATCCTGTAGTATGGAAAATGTAATCATCAGTATAAAATATAACCGCACATACACGTATAAATAAGCAGACTCGTTTCAAACCCAGTAGTATCTAACTATTCAGTAGGTAACAACTGGGGCTTCTTTTGTGTCGCTGTAACGAGCGAAGTTTAAACACTTCCAAGGTTTCTTTTCGTAAATGAAACTTTACCTGTAATGTGTGCGCTAAGTGTTGGAAGCCAGGATAATTTGGATTCACGATTCCCCTCGGCACAGGATGGATGCCGTTCTCAGACATCTCATCTGTGTCAGAATGCTCAAATGCTCTTTCCTCGTCAATTGGCGTAGTGTCTGCAGATACATTAGGATTACCTGAAATATGTAGTAAATAAGCGGTGTTATTCTAATTCTTTGTTTGTTTGGAACTTTAGTTCAATTAAATAATACCTACTTATGAAACCTTCACAAGAAGCACGGACAGTTTCTGTGGTTTCCTCCAGATTGCCCGTCTCACTGTTATTGCACGACTTCACGATATTCACGTTCCTGCTGTTGATTCGATATTGTCTATTGCATACCAGTTCCGCGCTCAGGGTCGAGGCTCCGCTGTCTGCACCGATTGCCGTATTGCTTGTGTAATTTTCAAATGTCTCCGAATCCCCGCGAGAATTATAAATTTTGTTACAATTCGTAACCTGTGAGTAATCCGTTGTATTCTCACGTAAATTGGATTCCGTACTGTTCGAAGTTAACCAACTTCTGATATCGGAATTTATGTGTGACGAAACGTCTTGTCGGTTGAATATGGCGATGTTACCATTGTCCGCTGTTTTGATCCTCATGTTTACCTGTAAAGAAACATTCTCTGTTAAAAAATATAAGTTATGATAATAATGCTCTTAATAAAAACAGAATTTGATTATGGGCATTATTTGAGAAGCCGCATTATTAAAACACCTGCGTAATCTTATGAATATTCAATGCAATATATTGTAAGCACAGCGTACCTATACAAATAATTACCAACCGACTAAGTTATAAGCATAAAACACACACACAACAATGTAAATATACACCGGCAGTAGGACACATAACTTTGTTCACCCAAATTACATTTACACAGAAATAGGTACAACCTACAACAAGCTACAGTTTCCTTCATAAAACTTTTAACTAGGTACATAGAACACCTGAGGAAAATTACCTCTATTTGGTTTGACGCAATGTAAAATGAAATGGTAGCCTTTTTGGAAGAATTCGATCGTGCGGCATAATAACTAGATAACCTTTAAGGCTATATTATAATCATTGAATTTTATATCCTAAATCCATATAGGGCGATATTGCGGATCAGTACCGGATATTGTGAGCGGGCGCTTTCTCGTCGTTCCGGCACGACTGGGGCGGACTAGAGCGGGCGGGGGCTCAACACGGCGCGGCGTGTCTCGAAGTCCGACCCCAACCCTACACGCACCCACTTAATAAACCGACCGACCTCACCCATATTTACTAAAGATAACATTACGAAAAAAACCACAGAGCACAGAATTTTCTTACATTTCCCACTCGTTTTTAAATAAGAAGGAAAGTGTCGAATCCTATTCCTCGACCCGCAAACGAAGAACTAGGTTCATATAAAATTCATGGATATGCTAATGCTCCAATATTAAAGGAATATATTGGATGAATATGGACCTTTTCAACTAGATTTTCCACGCTAATCTGCAGGAATTACAGAAAAACAAAGAAAGCTATCATGCTACGCAAATTGTAAATGCTGAGGCAAACGTGTTAAACAGATATTCAACAATTGTTGGGTTAGCAGCCAGGACAGGACATAATCCAAGTCCTTATAGTCCGTACATAGTGGTATCTATCAACTACATAGTTATTACCACATCGTGGTTGCAAAGAGAGGTTCTGCGCTGCCAGAATTATGACTCCCCTTGGAAATTCTATGGAAATCGGAAGCAAACCGACCGTCTTTATAGTCCTAGCCTTAGGCTGAGCATCCACCAGAGCTGTGCTAAGCTGCGTAGCTAGGAATGTGTTTTGTAAGCACCAATAGAATCACTTCATTTACCTAGCTTCGCTCTGCGCAGCTCTGGTGGATATGGGCTTAGCTGCGCGAGGTTTTTGTTCATACAAAACAAGCAAGAAATTCGAGCGAGGGATGTGTTGCGAGGAATGTGTTGTGAGAAATGTGTTACGAGGAATGTGTTGCGACGAATGTGTTACGAGGAATGTGTTGCTAAGAATGTGTGTGGTGGATGCTCAGCCTTAAACTCGTTGAATGTCGTGTTGCAATATTACAGAAAGTAACTTTAAAACGGCAATTTTGAAATTCCATGAAATTAAGTCATAATAAATCATCTTAATGTTAACAAAATATTTCCCAAAAATAAACTTGAAACTTTTAATTGAACCGATATCTAATGTAATATTTATGGTACAATGAATTGCTTCTAGCGAGTTACTATCACGCAGCTCATTGGTTTAAACAGAAAACTTTAAATTTTACGTCTCTGGAGAACGAACTCCTTAGATAAGTGAGAGATTTAATTAAATTTTACTTCGCCACGAAGCCGCGGTACCTATCTAATGGCACTTACGAATTTCACAGTCAAATATAAACACGGTTTTATTTTTCTTAACGGTCTCCAAAGTTTGCCTTTTCATTGCATTACATGAAATTGGATTGGATTTTAAGCTTAGAATTAGGTTTTATTATAAGCTACTTATGACGTCAGTAATTATTATTATATTCCTTGCTTTTATTATATAGGTAGCTCAATTAATTTTACCCATCGGTTTGTTACCCCAGCAACCATTTGTTTATTTTTTATGTCAAAATACAAACATTGGTATACATTATATACGTTGAAATAAAATAGATGTTTTAAACAGATTAATGATGTGTAGAATTAATAATTCTAAAGAGTCCAGGTTTTTTAACAGTGCAGACAAAGCCGAGAGCAATATTGAAGCTTAGATTGACTATTATAGAATACTGAGCTGAGGAGCGTATCAGCGCATGGCTGGCTGCCAGCAAATTGATTTCCTGCTTACAAGCGGAAACTAATCTCATTAACGAGAGAACTTCAGGGCCCTCCCAACTAATTGTTTACACTTCAAACTGCGTTGAGAAAAGGCGAAATGAAGCGCATTTTTGTCGCTCGAATGGAGGCGAAATGCCTTTTGTGTTCCCTAACAATCTCGTTAAGATGCCTAAATAAAGCAATTCAGCTTTATAATTGTTAATTTCTGAGCAGTAACGATCTTTGTTTAGGATAATTCGGCAGAAACGGAGCCGCTCGTGCCGTATCCCCGAGTAAAATGGATATTTACAATTAAGTAAGAAGGGACATTCACAAATATTTTTATGGTTGAGTGTTACAGCGTTCATGTTTTAAGTAGGTCAATTAAAATAGGTGTAATTAAATTGTTTTAAATCTTTTCTTTTTTCGAAGGGCTTTATTTATCCGATCTTTCCAAGTAATCTTGTGTGTAATTGGTAACGCATTAAGCTTGTAGAGTTGCTACGATAGAAAGTAAATTTGTCTAGCTCTGACAAAAAAAGCCTTCCATAGGTAGTCATTGCCTAGTTGATGTTTTTTTCTTTACTAAAACGTGTTATATTTTCTCGAGATTGCAACTGAGTACTTATAATAAATATTACATGTTAAAAAACGTATGTGATTTAATACAGCCATCGACAATCTCTGGGGTCTCCAGAAGTGCTCATCTATCTATCCTTTAGAGACACCCCCACCCGGGAATAAAGGCAGTGGTTATATTTATAAAGATGGAGGCTGTTTAATTTCAACGACCTCTGCACTACCACTGTGTAGTGAACTTTTTCTTTAATTTAATTACTTCTTACGAACGTATGACCTAGTTTTAACTGGCTTTATTAATATAATAAAAAACATTATTAACTTCTGTAACGGAATTTATTTAAGCCAGATCTTTGTTCTTTCAACCTTTAACTGCTTGTAAGCTTTAACAAGGATGATGAAAACTTCGCCCTGTTCTCTCCAATGTCGCCAACTTATACAAAAAGGGACTGAGGCACTACCGTTAAGATAACGCTTTCTAGGCGTTCAGCAGAAACTTTGTCAAGAATCATTTACATTTCTATACAAACGTTGTGCGTAAGTTACCTTCTTAGGAAGGTTTGGGACTCCTCGTTCTACAAGTTTTGTTAGAAGTAAATGACGTACGCCTTAAACGGAAACTGAAAGCAAATCACAAGGCCGCCGCTATAAGCGTATCGGGTCGAATCGCTTGATATCTACAAAATAATCTATTATTCAAACGACCTTTCACACAAGCCTTCTTCAAGCTTAACTTACTTAATTGATCTACTTTCTTTAAACCTAATGCCAAAAACTGTTTAACTATTTTGTAATTGAATAGATAATTCAAGTTGTGAGTTAAACATCTCAAATTAGCCTCTACAGCAGTTTTATAATATATTATACTAGCGGCCCGTCCCGGCTTCGCACGGGTCGACATTTTCCCGTTTTTGCAACATTTTAAATTTATGCTCCGCTCCTATTGGTCGTAGCGTGATGTTATATAGCCTATAATCTTCCTCGATAAATGGACTATCCAACACAAAAAGATTTTGTCAATTCCAACCAGTAGTTCCTGAGATTAGCGCGTTCAAACAAACAAACAAATTCTTCAGCTTTATAAGATTAGTATAGATTTTAAATAATGGTTTTGTTATATATATTCTGTAAATTTTTGTCATTGCATGTGTAATGAACAATTCTCTTAAATATTAAGTTCTACACTAATGCCCGGTTCCTGTAAACAAAAATGACTCGCTTTGCTTACCAATGGTAGCACTTTTTATTGCCAAACTGGGCATATAAATAGACGTGTAAGCTAATTTTACCTGTGATAACTACTATGCGTGCCAAATAAGAATAGGATCGCGCTTGCTACAACTTCACACGATTGCTGTCAAATTGGTGCTGCCAGCAAAAAAATACTATGAAAAAGAAATGTTATATTTTTTTATTCATAGATTTCATTATTATTTACATTCATTTTTATAAAATGTTATTTATTGAATTCCATAAATAGATAATTTTGGATAATTTAATAATATTTGAAAACAGTATTCATTAAAGAAATGAACCAATATATATAGTTAACTCCACGAAATACTACTGGTCACCCTAATATGTCGCCATAATAATTACTGTGTACCTAATTAATTTGGCGTAAAATTGATAAGAAATACCAAAAAAGTGAACAAAAATAATTAAACTGAATATGATTTCTTTATTTACTTTTTTGTACACCTTACACTTTGGTAATGAAGTTCACGAGTATTGCGGAACAAAATGGCGTCTTGACAGTGCTATTCTTATTTGGCACGCATAGTACTTCCATGTGGGAGGTTCTACTATGCAAAGCTATGAGGTCTTTGCTTCATTATTGGTTAAGACACAAGAGTCTCAATTTTAACCAATAACGCTCCGTGAATTATAATTCACAACTTATAGACTTTGGCCGATACCTATAGGTGTCGGACATAAGTCTACACAAAACTAGTTTTAAAAATTATTGGGAACGCTTTTGACCTAAATACGACTAACCGGCCGATTACAGTTTATGACAGAAAATATTTTTTTCCTTTCACCGCGGCCCATGACTACAACGGCCAGTAATAACAGAGTTTTATCGATCAAACAGCTAAAAAATTATTGCGAAGTTATACTAAAATACCGTACGATTTTGTATGGAACTCGGGGGGGGAATGAAGGTATTTCATTTTGTTTATTATTGACGCGTAAACTGTGCGTTCAGACCCTAATATACTCTCGGGGATGCGAATACCTCAGACCGTGAACATTATTTCGTGTTATTAGAATGTATGGGACAAGATAGTGACACATACGTGTTGTGGACTATCGATTCTCAGGGTTCCGGCTCGCACTGGTGCGAGAAGGCAGCACCGCATCTAATATTTATAGCGCGGCGTTACAGCGTGCGAGCGATCGCAGCCCGCCTCGCGCCTCACCCGACCGTCATCAATTGCTAGGAACATCAAGGACCAAAATAAATAAAATTACTTAGCCATATTTTCGAGTCGGGACTTCATATATTACGGGACTAGCCGAGTTTATTTCACAAAGGAGGCCGTTCTACTATTTTAGACGATTCAAATTATAACTTTAAATCTACTAACACTCATTGTCGCTATTCTTAGCCTTTAACTTAAGCCGCCAATTCAACAGTTTGAGAAAGGCAATTGACATTAGAACCATTCCCTAGAGCACGACGGTGCCTAATATTACCTCTCTCAATGGGCTATTTGAAAAATGAAGATAATGAAATTCAATGTCTATCCGAGATTCGGGAATGAAAGAAAAACGAAACATACAGTTATAGTTACGAGTACCTACATCAATCGGGTCTCTCCCACACTTGTGAAAGTTAATTGTTAGTGAAAGGTATTTTTATATAAACTTCTACGTACATAGAGAAATCAACAACCTATAACTGCGTAGCTTTACAAACTTTGAGCTTTATTACCAACCAATAATGGTTTCACATTTCAAGCAGTAAACATCTCGGGTTGGTACCATTTGTAGTTTTGTTTAAAAAATTATAAAATTTTAAATTCAAGTTCGATTTTGGAAAACATTATTTATTTTTCATATTTGAATCACCTTTTTCTGTGACACGATCAACAGTAGATTCATAAATGTATTTTTGGTAGTTACAATTAACTAGTATAAATAATGAATGGATCAATTCGAAATGCTGTAGAAACATCGAAACACAACTAGGGGTACTGAAGTGATGCTTGATACTTAATCGTTACTTTAACACATATTCAACAATAACAATTTGGGTCAACTAGTGTACCTACAATAACAATTTGTATCACAGTTTTCTAAATTGTTGAAATAGGCCGTTAGATCGTTTTACGAGAACCTACAAAATCCAATTTCTCTTAACTTAGATGACTTGCGCACAACTTGCAGGCGAGGACGAAGGCTATTGCCCTACATAAGTAGAAATGTATACGAGTAACTTAACCACTGCGGCCATTTAAATTTTGTATTAAAGGGTAAACAAACCTTTGATTGTGGAACATAAATTTTGCTTTAAGAATCCATTAAACCTTATCAGTTATTCTTCAATAAACACAGATTCACATACATTATTTTAAACGATACTTAGAAAATACATATTTTTTTAAAGCAAAATGAATGATTCCCTACCAAAGATTTGTTTAATTATTATACAAAATTAAATTAAAAATGGCCGGGCAATTCATACCTACCACTATTCTATTAAGGTAGTACAATTTGTTCTATGCTACTAATTAGGATATGGTATGTCTTACATTGTAAGGTAAAGTTTGTCGACCCTTTGGTGACCTGGCAGTCGGAGGGGTTTAGCTTTCTTGCGATATAGCTCCAAGGTTCGAACCCTGGACAGAAAAAATATTTGTATGGCCTACAGATAATTTTGTTATGGGCCTTGGTGTTTGTGGACGTGAGATTTGCATCTGTAAACTTATCTCCGATACCTACAGAAGAAATCGTATATAATAAAAAAACTTTAACATCAAACTGATATTATTTTATCGTTATTTTCATGGGGCTTTTTCGGCGGGTTAAAATACATCAGCACTGGCTTTGGTTAGGATGGCGTGACCCGACGCGCCCTCAGCCTTCGCCCTACGCGTTAATGGGCTACGAAATGATGGATAGCTCAAGTACCGCACGACACAATCGCGGCCCGACACCCATGGGGCCATATTTATGGAAACGCCAACTAAATAAATATTAATTATTATTTTAATTGGATACGACCGCGACAGTAAGCAAAATATTTATTTTTATTAGAAACTAGCTGCCCGCACAGACTTCGTTCTGTCAAAAGCTGCTTGTTTTGTTTTTACTATTTTCCACGCAATTTTTATGTTTTTTCTAAGAAGAGGCATAAGAACCTTCCTCGTGCCTCAAAGAGTATATAAAAAATAATTAGCCGAATTGGTCGAGCCGTTCTCAAGTGTTGCGCTTAGCAACACATTTGGCGATTCATTTTTATTGATATAGATAGATTTGTTAAAACTTGTGTTTAGTTAAAAATAACCATTTCTAAATAATAGTGTATCAGTTTTTAGGGAAGGTAGGTAAATGTTCTCTTTGCTCACTACCTACCTAACCTAATACACTTAAGGTATTCGTTTCTTAACGGTATTGAGTGCTCTCTACTCTAAACCACTTCCAATAATCTAATAAAACGAACATAGACTGAAATGTTCTTAGTGGTTTTTGTTTTCAGATTTAGTATTTAATGAGGCGTACACAAATCGTTACGGTTCAGTGCGGTCTGGCACGATCTATCCATTAGGTATGTAAGTGTTACAGTAACAGGTACTAATAGCACATAGTTTCGATAGAATTAGTAAATAATAGAATATTTTGCCTTCAGGGAATATAGGTGTGACATGACGTGTATTAATTTCGATACCTCCCACGCAAAAAGTCGTAACACGTTTTTTTTGGTAAAATGAGATTTTAGTACTACAGTTCACTATTATAGAAATACTACACATCCTTGAAAATAATATTTTCATATTTACATTAAATACCAAGATTCTTACCCGCTAATAGTCTTATCATGTTTAAATTCCCGCGCATATGGTCGTGCCAACAGTTGCGACGATTTACGTTGAACTATTGGACCGCGCACCGGCTAATCACGGCACAGTACCGACGTCGTAAGATGTAAACAGTACAAAATATTCTTTGGAGTTTGAAAATCTAAAAAAAACAAGAAACTGTGTGTGTTTTGTACTTTACTGTTTTGTTTTTATTAGATACTAGTACTATGAGTAATGTACGGTCATTAAAGATTTAAAATTAGCTTTAAATAACCAAAATGATTCGAACTGAAAACAACGGCTAATGAATGTTGATAAAATGGTAAGTTTATTTCTTACTTTAATTTACTATCATGATTTGCATGTTTATCCTAATCGTGTTAGTAAATTGTTTTTAAGTATATAATGATTTTCATCACTATTTTCGTAAGTTAATAATTTGAAATACGTCCGACGCAAAACGTCGAAACATGAAAGTTGCGATTTTATGCGCGGTCGATATTATCGTATTTAAAAAATCTCTACGCAGCATAAAGTCTTATGTCTGACATACGACCTTATTCGTGCTGTATTCGTTGTGCTTTTTAGTGGTTTAAGGTCGTAACAAATAGATACGACTTTGCGACAACAAGAATAAGGTCGTAAGTTTTTATTTTTGCCTATTTTTACGAAAATATGAGTTTTTAATTCAATCAAAAGGCCTCATTATCCCCTGTAACCTTCAATCATTGCTATATTCTAAAATTAATCCCACACTATCGTTTGCGGCTGATCAAGACAAAGATGAAGTTAAGAATCTCTCTCCTGAAAAATCACAAATTTGGACATACGACCTAATGCGCGGGAGGTGTCGATTTGTTTGTATCAAATATTGAGCTGTGTTATGCAATAATGTGTCAACCCACAAAAATATGACTTCTGTGTTAACGTCATCTAGTTATTGTTGTAAGTGTACTCAACTTGAAAAAATGCAAACTGCATTAAGAAATGTTTGATAGACGGCGATCTAATTTTTCAAGCGTTCAGTAGCTACCACAAGAACTAGATGATGTTAAAACAAAATACATATTTTTGTGGGTTGACACATTATTGCATAACACGGCCCATTTATATGACAAAATTTACAGTAGATAGGGCTTATAGAGGTATGACAAAAGCTGAGGTAGATAGTTATATATCCATTTAGTCAGTATTTACAGAATTTGAGCGTCTAAAACATATAAGGTGTTTAATAAACAAGGAAATGGAATATAAGAAAGAAATAAGTTTTGACAAAACTTTATTGGACACCAATACGTTATGCACGTATCATTATGCATCTTGTTTTTAATCTATACATTACATAACATCACGCCTTGTATTTCCCGAAGGGTTCGGCAGAGGTATTTTTAGTACACCCTCGTTTCGCCAGTTAAGTTTAAGTCCCATGTAATAGGGGGCGAGCCTATTACCATTAACCGGGCACAAATCCAGACTCCGGGCTGCTACTGAGAAATTCCTAATGGAAAAATCCAATAACACTTTGCCCGACCTGGGGATCGAACCCAGGACATGCTCAGCAATCGCGCTTGCAACCACTAGACCAACAAAGCTGTCTCAGTTAATCTTTTTTCTTATTATATCTGCTTATTAACCTGAAACAATTTAATAAGCATTGTTAAGTTAATAAAGATAAATGTTTTTTCAGGACCAACGATTTGGCATGCCCTTTGAAACGTGCGTAAATAGCAAACAAAGATCCTGAAAAGAAAACCTCAAATACTTGCCAAAAAAGTCAAGGTTGAACTAATGCTATATATTTGCCTTGTTTTATTTCTGTCCTTATCTGAGATACTGTAATATTTTGTCACTAATTTCATCATTAAAGTTATAGCCTATATAAAAGTCCATTTAGAATTTAAGGCTCTGTACGTGTAGCTGCAATCTGAAATTCATTGAAATTATAAAATTATTCACGCGAAACGGTGTCACTTTGCAACCTTCTTTAGTAAGAATATTTTCAATAATGCAACAGTTACTGGCCGTTTGCGGTCTAAATAATTAGTTTGTTAGTGGAACTTATCCATACAGGACAGCATCCATGCATTTTACATTATTATTTTGAAGGAGGAAAACAGCTTTCGTGTTTTTCTTATTTTCACATCTCATTTCATTAATAGAACTTTATACAGTGGAGTCCGCTTATAACGACGACAAAGGGACGGCGATATTTGGTCGTACTAAACGGACGACGTTATAAGCGTCAGTAAATACTAAATAAGGAAACCTAACTTAAAGGCGGTTCTCAAGTCGCTATAAGCGGCTGATGTTTTTAAGCGAAGTCGTAATAAACGGATTCCACTGTATCTGTCCATTATGCAATTTATTTTCAATCACTAAACCTATATTCATATCTACAGAATGACTTTACAAACGTTAAGGGTTGAAAGAGATTGATTCTCGATATCTCGGTGACGAGAGCTTAATAGGAACTCTCCCCAACATGTCATAATGTTGACTTACGGCCCAGTTATTGCTTTATGGCCTGAAAATATGTATAATCTACCTATGTCATGTCACCAAACAGTATTCTACACGCGTATTTATTTCTAGCAAATGTTATGCTTAAGCTGTTTTCTCAATAGGAAATGAGTAGATTTTCATTGAAACTAGCTGTGGCCGCAACTTCGTCTGCGTAGAAGTCGGAGAACAACATTACTGGCTTAACTGAAATTTGGTCGGTATTTTTTAAATCTTTCTTCATTCTAACAACTATGATAAAATAAATTAAAAATGGTGAAATATGTATTATCACTTATTTATAAAGAATCCTCACATAGTTTCGGGTGCCCTATGTTTTTGCCAACAGTTTAGGCTGAGTAGATTACCTATTAGTTGTAGATTTGAAACTTAGGATTTTTACTAAACAAAATATTATGTTGTATTTCTATCAATAGTTAGGTCCATTATAATAAGGTTTCCCTGTAAATAATGTTAGCAGTAGAACCAGCAGGGATGTGTGCTTAAAGATTGCTCAGGTTGCTTAGGTACACGGGAGAGAACCACATAGAGCTGACCGTGCGAGAAGCAGCTGACACTAAGGTCTACACCCGCAACACGTAATGTTTGGCCCTGCGCCTTGTTAATGGTCATAGCATAACATCAGCTGACCGGAAACTGTACACGTTTAAAACTAAACGAAAAATTGATTACGCAATTTAACATACCACGTTACGCCATCTATTGAGGAAATATGGTACAACAAATGTTGCTAATTTCTTTCTTGATTACTTTAAATTGTAATATCTTTTGATTCCGCGAACTGATTACAATGAAACAAAAACTAAATATTACTCTGAGATATTCACAATATTTATCTATAAAAGTCAAGAGCATTGAGTCAGTACTTTATACGTGTGGCGTGCACAGACAAACCGACAAACAGATAAACAGACAAAAATTCCAAAAAGGATCGAAATGGCTTCTATTTGTTATCCTTTAACCCTCCCATTGATTTATATTTTAATATTTTCAATGTACAGACACGCCAAGTCTACAGATTTAAGGTAATATTTTTAACTTAGAAATAGACTAAGCTATTCTTCCACAGTGGTTAAATAAGCCTAGTTAAATGACATGTTTGTGGCTTTAACTTTGGAGATAAAAGGCACAAGACAATTTCGTGTTTATTTTTTTCTTATAGATAACAATACATATCTGGCACATCGATTCTTGTGTTTATATCTAGACACGCGGCAGCGTGTCAAGCCAAGTTCAAAGGAAAAAGGAACTGGAGACGCAGCAGCCGTGTGTTATATTACACGAACCATTTGAAGCCACTTTTGACCCCTTAATAACTCAAAATCTATTTAACATAAACGCATAAAATTTGGTTTATTTATTAAAACCCCTTAGATTAACTAGAATCCCAAATTTCATAAATACAGCTCAAACGGTTATTGAGATATTAACATCTAAAAATCGGCATTTTTAACACTGACTGACATAGAGATCAAAAACCTAACCCACTTCCAGATGACCTAGAAAGTTGAAATTTGGTGTCCAGCTGGGTAATTGTGTGTATACAAAGGAAAAAGTCGGAAAACAGTGAATTTTCACAATTTGAATTTTTTTCAAGCCATCGATTTTTATTACTTAGCGCCTTTCGAAATTATAATAGCAACAAACTTTTTCTTTCGCAGGAGAATAGGTTCCATGATTCCATGATGAAAGGTCGCTTTTATCGTTTTGTATACCAGATTATTTGATTCAAGTGGGAAATAAAGATATACCTAACAGGCAAATGATAAAAAAGTTGACTTTCCATGTATTTCTAACGTTAAAAAAATATAGAAAATAGCACAAAAAAGAAAACTACAGCGTAAACGTTTTACAGATCACTTTTGAATGATGAATAATAACCAGGGTGCCAAGTTCTGTAGATAATCCTGAAATTTATTTACACAAAGCAGATATCTTAGGATAAATTGAAGATCAAGATTTGACTTGGGTAGTTTTTGTCCACTGCTTTAAAGTCAAGAAATTTATGATAAGCAAAACACGTCGTGTTTGTTCAACGGCCTGCGAATTTCGATGCACTCTGTTTTTCCGCTCTGGATGAATCTATGAACTCCGAAAAACCAATTGATTATTAAATTAAAAGCTGCTCTGGCAGAACTAAACCACCGCCACATAGAACGTGGGTTGGATCAATTCGAAGAACTGACCCTTAAAACTATGCTAATAATTCAACTGCATTGACAGCAAGAACCGCTGTTCAATATGTCTTTAAGATGATGTGACATCGAGCCACAGTACACCACTGTATATTTCAAAATATTGTATTGATTTTATTACATCCTCTTGTCTGATCAAAACGATAATATAGCAGGTATTTACTAGTCAGTTACTGAAAAAAATGTGAATTGCAACTGCGCATGCAATGGTACGAGGTTAAACGGAGCTTCAAGTGCAGCGGTCGGTGTAGATCTATACTAATACATGTTATAAAGAGGAAAGATTTGTATTTTTGTATGTAACGAATAAACTTAAAAACTACTGGACCGATTTCAAAAATTCTTTTGCCGTTTGACAGCTACATTATCACTGAGTAACGTAGCTACGGGCGGAGCCGTGAGGACACAGCTAGTGTCAAATAAAAGGAAATAACTACATAACATTCTCATAATACAACATTTGGCAAGCAAACTGTTCTGTGCTAGAAAGTAAAAAGTAGTTGTGGCGGTTTATAATCAAACTGAAACTAATTATACCTCACAAAACTTTCTAGACTGTTAAATTTGGCTAGATAAACAACTAAACATTGCAGATGCCAGTGATTTCTGCCGAGGCGGCCGGGCGGTCCTACGATGTCGCGCCGTCGGGCTCGTATTTCCAGACTCGTCTGGCAGACGCCAGGCACACAGTTCAGTCTCGACGAACACTTTATATCTATTATTATTTAAGTGATAAATGCACAGACGAGAACAGACGGGCTAGAACGACAGTATAAAAAGTAAGGATGCTATTATTTTGCTATTCTGTGTAATTTCTTAGGTAGGTATACCTAGTTATTCGACATATTGCTCTTTAGCCGTGTGAGTGTTTTCTACATGTAACAAATTAGTACCCTATGTACTCTAGCTTCTTCTTCTTTTCATGTGATTAGTGACTAACCTGGTGTCAGAGTTTATGCCGCCCATGGGCCTCTAACGTGGCTTCACATGCCGTCGAGAAATATCTCTCAGGCGTGCCGGTTTTCTCACGATGTTTTCCTTCACCGTTTTTAAGCAAGTGATAATTATACAATACGCACAACGCACATGAATCCGAAAAGTCAGAGGTGCGTGCCTTGGGTTCGAACTCGATACCTATGACTTAGCAGTGCGACGGTCACACCACTAGGCTATCACTGCTGTATATATGCTGTATGTACTCTAGCTGAAAGTGGATAAATTTCAAGGAATAGCTATTAACCAAATTTAGATAAAAATACGCGCTGTTCTTTAAAACATTATTTATTCCTAATATATCAAATTGAATTCCATTGACGTTTGGCTAAGATATATGGGCTGTTAATTTCTGCAATCAGGTCGCACTACTGACACCTGTAAAGGAATATATCGAATAACAAGTCACCTGTATAAAAGTTGTATTAAAATTGCCTTTTGAATGGTTCGTTTAACACCAGACGAAAAAAGAGGGGTGGTACTTATAAGATGGTAGAACTTAGTGGAACCTTTAGCTGTCTCTGGCAAGATCAATGTAATCACTTACAAAGAATACATTTCTCTTTTTAAATGTTGTAATTACGTTTTAGGTTTCGTCGTTTAAATTACAAAAAACAGGCCAAGTGCGAGTCGGACTCGCGCACGAAAAAATCACGGTTGTTGTATGGGAGCCCCCTTAAATATTTATTTTATTCTGTTTTTTTAGTATTTGTTGTTATAGCGGCAACAGAAATACATCATCTGTGAAAATTTTAACTGTCTAACTATCACGGTTCATGAGATACAGCCTGGTGACAGACGGACGGACGGACGGACGGATAGCGGAGTCTTAGTAATAGGGTCCCCTTTTACCGCTTGGGTACGGAACCCTAAAAATAACAATAACTATTAGTATGTGTACATTGGCTGTGTACAAATTCTTAGGAGTAGTTGTTAATACCCACTTTAAAAGTTCGATTTGAATCTAAGTTGTTTTCTTTTACATTAATCATTCCAGGTTCCATGAATTGTTGCTGCAACAGTTAACATACGTCCATAAAGCATTCGTCATGCAAATGATATGTACACGGTAACACAAACCTACAATATACCTACTCTATATCTTTAAACAAATATGTGCTTAGTAATATGTGATATGTGTACCATTACGCCCTATTCCTCGAAAGGTAAGGCGAGGTCTATAATATTGGGTGTACAATTAACTTCATTAGTGGACAATCAAGCATAGCAGACGGATTGGTCTAACATTGCTGTCAATCATCCTTAAGAATCCTTAAAATGTTATAGTTCCTTAAAGCCCTTACGCCATCACCCGAGGGCACTTCTTCACGCCTACGAAAAGATATGGCGTAGCCCGTAGGCCGTTCGTAGCGGTAGTAGACTACGCGATGAATATTTTTCTGTTTTTGCATTATTATTGGTAAAATACAGATGCATTTTTATTGTGTTAATCGGTCTACGCAATTATAGTAGGCTCTGTAGGTACGAGTATATAGATATATATATATATATAAGTCGCCGACACGTAACTTGGCAAGAGTAGAGAAAATAATTCCTCTCCTTTCTTTCTTTCTTCTAAACAGACATGTTTCAAAATAAATTATGACAATAAACATAGAATAATAACAAACAATAAAGGTGACCATTTTTTTGTTGCACTAAGTGTACATGCGCAAACATACTCCCACTACGCCAAAACCTTGCCAAGTTACCGGTGTTAAGTGCCGGTGACTATATCAGTAACAACCACAGAAATTTAAATAATAAGACAATATTATTTATATTTCTGTGGTAACAACTCTTCACTGAAGATTCACAAAAGTCAAAACCAAGCAAAGTATAATTTACAGCTAGTAGGTAGGTAGGTAAATAAGTATTCCTGATGAAAAACGATGTCTTTTGATCTTTTTGTATCTTTTCAAAGAAAACATCGTACGATGTAAATCAATGTTTTGACCTCCAATGGTATGGTATGGTTGGTCCATGGGGACTCGCACTTCAGTACTTAATGGACCTCGTCAGGCAATTTTTTTGTCATAGACGTTATATGTAGGACTGTCCACACCAGCGTATCACTCTGTTCATCCCTACTATTGATCATTGGCTACCTCTATAAATCTCTACGGTCAATGTCATGACCACTACGCAAGCTGGCAGGCGGTTGATGAGTTATTATCAGAATTCAATACGCGTTCAAAGTGACATGGCACAGCCTTAATCCTTTGACTGGGACCACACAGCTGGACACCGTCAACATCCATTGCTGAACATAAGTCTGGGAGACCTTAGTTTACTAGTGGACGCCAACTACGTGGAACATCATAAGCATTGCTATAATCAGCACGCTTGTAGGTGATTTGATAACCGCAGTATGTTTTATTAGCAGACAAAGGGACGCTACTAACCTATTCTATTAACATAATCTCTTAATCGTCGTTCACGGCACCCACGGACGGACACTATGAGCTGTCTAAAGTACATAAGGCCGACTTGCACATCATCGTTTAGCCCAGGGCTAAAGCGATAGCCCAGTGTTGTATTGCTGTGATAGGTATTTATTTGGTTAGTATTTAATACTCTTAAACGAATCTGTATAAGATGTTGTATGTTGTTTTAATAAATAATCTATTTTCAGGCATTGAATTTCTATTGATTTGCCGACATAAGCCGAGGTTGCAATAACATAATTCTACAGTATGTGACATTGTGCGAGGCAACTTCGTGACCTCAGAAATGCTTACTTATGTAGTTCAACTGACACAGCTTACACGCCATTCTAACCGTTTTGTTCGAATAAAAAATGTAATAGATATTTCTAGCATTACCTAAGTTGTGAAATATTGTACAATGTATATCTTAATAACTATAATTTGTAAAACTGTAATTGTTATTCTTCTTATAATACATTTTGTAGATAAAGTAATAAGAATCTACCGTGACTCATTTTGAAATTCTAACTACCTAGTCAAGTTTTATTTGAATTGAACAGTACTGAATGGTATAAGTTGTAATGAGGTCACAATATAAACCTAACTTTAGATAGTTACTGTATCCAAACTAAAATGAAATCACAGAAATTGTAAATAGGTACTCGACTTAGGTAGTAAATAAGCTCCAAATGTCCAAACAATCCAATGTTATAAAGACGTAATTTAACCCTACGAAACCTTATCGCCATACTCCGTTGGCACTTAGTTGGGTTTATTTATAAATGAGCTACTTAGTTTAATGCAAGAAATACTGTTCTTTGTTCGAAGAAAAACAACGTAGAGCTTCGAACATAAAATAATTTTATGTGACGTCAATACTTCATATAATCACGCTAATATGAAGTATGTAAACAGCGCTCACAGTAAAGTCTTTATTTTTTTAAGTCAGGCTACGACAAACATTTATTCGGGCGAAAGAAATGTCGAATAATGTAATGAAAGTACGTTTCTCGATTACATTGGGCTCGATACCATTAATCGAGTTGGCACAACTACTGCCAAACTGCCAACCGAAACTAGGGTCTAACATACATTGTTTTGGTTGTTTTCTAACTGCCAAGTCCAGCAGGACAACATTTACATATAAATAAGTGGTTACACGTTTATGAGACCATTAAAAACGTCTGCGATGTCTATGTGGAACTCTGATCGTTGACGTCGACACGCGTCGAGTCTAGCTGATGCCATACGAGATTACAAAACGCCAGCGTGGCGTATAATAATTTAAATCATGGATTAGATATTTTTTGTTACAAATTCTGTACTTGAACCGCAATTAAAAATTCTGATTAGATGGTAACTCTACAATTAAGGGGCAAAAAAAACCTCTTCTCAAAACTTTTCTTCAAATCTTAATCAAATAATATAGCATTCAAAAGACTCCAAGGCCTTTCGTTTCTCTTAAACCTCAATTTAATATCGTGCGTTATCGTTGCCTACCAGGTCTCTCTCTATGCATTAAGTAAAGTTCACGCTGGCAATAAAGTGACCGACGGTAAATGAACCGTTCGCGCCGTAAATAGCACTTACGACCGCCACCGGCCCTTTCCTCACTACTCACTGTTACACCAATCGTTTTAGTACTTGACTACTCTGTAACTACTGTGCGGCAGTAGTGCCGCGGTTTGTACGACAGCATCAGCAATTTAACTTTACAAAGTTATTTGCGACATTAGTATCATTTTATGTCAAACTTAACAGCATACAGTAAACTATGTTGACTCTACGAGTATTTCTGTAAAATGCGAATTCTCGTTCTCATGATAATTCTACAGGCAGCCGCAATCAGTACTACCGCTTCTATTTTTCGTATTGCGCTAGAATTTCACAAACAGCAGACGTGGAATCAAAGCACGCCGGCGGTAAAATAGCACCAAAGAGTTGCGCACCTCGGCAGATGCAGCCGCTAGTGATTGCAGTTCATTGTAAGCACTTCCTGACACTGCATTTTGGACCTTAAGTACAATGCCGAAACGAAAATGTAAATACAGATTTAGGCTGAACACTCATGATTAAACACAAACATCATAACTACAATTCGTAACTTAAAAATCTATATTGGTGCTTCGTACGTCATAGTGAAAATTGATGCAAAAACAAACCCCATGGAAAACTTACCTATACGGGGCGCCATCCTGGCTATGTGTTTCAGCGCAGCAACTGAATAATAAATGCAACTCGCAAGGTTATCTTTTATTTGTCCGTTCACTACAATCCAATGCAACGATTTCACGTTGTCCTCAATAACCGTACGTACTCATTCACTGTGCGCGTCTATATGAAGGCTTTACGTCACTTAGACTAACGAGGTTGTAGTATAAGAAACGGTATGTGGGTGGCGCGGGCGGACGTTTTCTATTCGACGTGCACCCCGCCCGCCTTTCGGTGCAAAATGATCGCGTGGCGTGGCGGTCGCACGCACCCCGCGCGTCCGCCCGCCGGCTGCAGGCTTGGGCGGCTTTTGCATAGTAAATACTAGGATTTCAGATAAAATAGCCTCTATTGTTTATACTTAAGATTATGAACATGTGTTGCAAACCCTTCTTAAATATCACTGTAAGGATACTCGTTACGTTATATCACCGTTTTACGAGTAAATTGAATAGATATTGTATTTGAAAGTAAATTATCCTACCCTTATTTCTACATAGACTTAGTTTAGTTACTTATTATTCTTTCTGGACCTAATGATATATTTATCTCAACCCATTAATAAAATTGTGTTCTATTTGAGCATTACATTCGCGGCCTAGGTCACTATCGCGCAGGCCTGTTAAAAGTCGCCAATGAATTTGTATTCAGAACGTTTGTGCACCAAGGACTGCATCTGATTGTGCATTCGCATATAGATACTCTTCTCTATTCATTCGCATCTCAACGAAAGTACTATTATAAACATATTGTTTACATTGATATTATGACGTACAATTTGTATTAAAGTTATTGAATATGTTGTTACATAAATAAATACCCATTTCGGTACTAAGCTTTTTATTAATCAGAATTCATATTGAACCAAGCCGCATTTTACTGCACTGACCTTGCCGATCGACAATTTTCTTTTTTAAAAAGCCTTTCACTGATAGGAAATAACCATAGCAACCATTAAAACGATCGTAAAATTGATTTGATGACGATGTTTTCTACGCAAAGTAGTAAAAAATTTATACGACCCACAATACGAACGAAATTCATATTGGGGTCGTTACATTTCATGCGGCTTTAAGGATTCATTCATAGTAAGTAAGTAGTTACGTGCGAACTGCGTAGGTAGGGAGGCAGTGAGGAGGAAGCCCTCTAGCTATCGTATTGTAACTAAGGACAGGCGTCTCGACCTTCCTTTCATCAAATGTATTGTATTTGTGTAGTTCGAAAACATCGAATGAAAATGGAAACTCCCTAGATGTCGCTTTAGTCAACATTCATCTGAAATAGTTTACTTTGCTTTCACACCGGTTCTATGAAGTTGTTCACGACCATGTTCATGACACTGGTAAGCCTATTGTTTGTACTACCCTCCGGTAGATGGCGCTTCTTCACAATTGTTGTTTCAAACTGCGTCATTTATTTCACACTTCCACAGATGGCGCTGCTATACATCTTTAATGTGTGAGAACAGGACAATGTTTAATTAGAATAATAACTCGTAAAATATTTTCATAGCATTCACAAGTCAATCTCACACAGTAATAAAAACGCTATGTCCCGTGCGTTTGATTAGCACATGCTTGAAAATTCGAATTCGAATATTCATCAAGAGCACTTCTAACTGCTTAAGTATTTGAAGAAAGGTATATTTTGTAACTTGGGTATCATAATTATTTTATACATGTTTTTTAATCTCCATCTAAATTATATCTAAGCATTAGGTATTATTTAAAGACTAAAAATGGAGTCTGTTATTCAAAAAGTTATTTTTTATGTTAGTAGTTTGTGTAAAACTTCACGCCTAGAATAAAAATGGGATGGTGATCAAAAAATCATTCTGTATATCATTTAATTTCTGTGATCATAATTATATTCGTTTGCATAGAATATAAAAAAAACAAAGATGTGGTAAGTTAGGAACAAAAAACATTGCTTTATCGGCAAATCTAAAGCGGAACTGTGGCCCATAATAAAGTTAATTAATTACTCTCGGTACGTGTCCTTTTCAATCTTCCTTTGAGCAATAAAACGGTTGTGATCGATTCGAAGCAAACCGCTTCATTAGCTAACTGTGTTTCAGGTTTTAAGTTAATTAATTGAGTGTATTACGTTGATAACTACATGTAAACAACAACATAACATGCGCACACCTTATTCATTTACATATTCATGGCTTGATGCAGTGTTTTAGTTTACTTTATAATATAAAACAAAACAATGCCTGTTACAATCTCTTGAGCTTTTTGACCAACTTAAAAAAGGAGAAGGTTTTCTATTCGGCGCGTATGTTTTTTTTATGTATGTACCCATATTCTCCGAGATTTCTGGGCTGATTTACGTGAATCTTTGAAAGAATATTAAGATCTCTCAAGATTGTCCCATGTAATTTTTGTCATGATTTGATAAAGCCTTTCGGAGGCAGAGAATGGAACTTCTCTACGACGAACAGTACACGTTACGTCGTTAGATTTATAATTAGAATTAGAACTATAGATCACAATCGAATAATTTTGCTTATATGTTCCTATTATAACCGTGTTATTGTTTAGTCCATTCAGAACGAAAAAGTAAAATAAATGTTTAAAAAAGCGATTTCAAAAGACTAAAAAGTTTCAAACTAAACACCACAGCCAGACGCAAAATCGTTCGATTGTGATCTTCATTTCAGATACAAATAATAATAACCCCATCACGGTACATGTGCTATGTTCATCGTTCAGGAGTTCCATTTTCTATCTCCGAAGTACTTCATCAGATCATGACAACACTTATAAGGGACCATCTCGAGAGTATACTCTTTGAAAGTCATTCAAATAAAAAAATAATCATCCAAATCTGTTTTGAAATGTCGGACATTGCATAACATACCTACATTAAATACAACAGAGTCGAATTAAAAAACCTCTTCCTTTTTTGAAGTCGGATTTGATTAATTAAAGTAGATAATTAAGTCTTTTCTTTTTGAAGTAAGTAATTATGGCCTTTCAGTGTGAACTACCGAATTAATAGCAAGCAAGAATACAAGCGTGTTGTTTCCTAATTGGAAGTCAGGCAATCTCAAGGGCTAGAATCATATTTACCAAGTCGCTTCCCACTAGCACGTTTAGGTACATAATAACAACGATCTCAGCACAACTTTATTTGCGAGGATAAAGTGGCGTTTTCACGGGTTCGCCCTGGGAATTTCTTTATTCCTAATACCATCTCCAAGGTTGAGGGTTTGTACGAAACAGTTATTACGACAAGCTATTTCAGCTAGGAAAACGTTCAAGAGTTCAAAGTGTAAACGATTTAAATGTAAATGAATTACAATTACGTGTATTAATAACTTTGTTAATAAAAATTACATCAGTCCATAAACGTCCACTGCTCAACGCGCATTTCTCAATAACCGCTTACAATGAACGGTTAAAGGGGAATTAAAAATAACCTTATGTAACCGTATCCACCACGCGTGACAGACGGGTTGGTTATCTCAGGTTATTGTTAGCAGGCTGAAGATCACTGCTACTCCGTGCCCGTCTCCTTGGCGTAATCTCTTACGGCCGATAAATCTCAATCCAACATCTATGGATTGGTGTAGATTTTTGACTTTACAGCTATTGAATTTCTGTCAAAAACTCACAGATTTTGAATTAATATCGGTTATTAATATCGGCCGTTAGTCGCCTTTTAGGACAGCGACACAACCTATTCTTTGCTGGAAACCACATGGATTCTGAGAGACCTCTTCTTTTCTTTTCTTTTTCTATAACCTTTTGGACGCCAACGTCACAAATATGTGACAAAAACGATGGGTTTACAGTTACCTTGGCGTGGGGGGTACGACGATGCATTTATGCTCTGGCGTCCAAGAGGTTAATATAAAACGTTGCCCCACACTAGGATTTCTCCTGTATCGTGGGTGGGTTTACAGACACAAATCTTCACACGCACAAACATCCACACCCGGAACAACTACTGTAGGCCATACAAATATTTGTTCCGTGCGGGAATCGAACCCACAACCCGTAGCGCAGAAGCCGATCGCTCAGCCACTGCACCAAACGTGTCGTCGTGTTGTCGTCGTCGTGTTGATGTGACTGATCACATTAATTATCATCAAAGCGTAAAAAACTAACAGATTACACACTTATCCGCATCAGCTGCAAAAGCATACTATTTCATAACAAAGCAGAACTCATTATGCTACCAGACACTCGTGCGAGGTAAGGGGCTCCTGACTTATTACCAAACACGTAGATCCTACTATTTGCGAAGTTAAGCTGCGTTTGCCGCAGTCAGTCCGTGGGTGGGTAACCGTTCATTACACATCAAGACCCCTGCGTGCCTCAGAGAGCACGTCGAACAGTCGGTCCCGTGTGTCATACGAATACCTATGACAGTCGTTACGGGAGGTCAGAAGCCCGAAAGTCTGACAACTCTAACCTTAAGATATCGGCAATGCCCAGTAACTGGAATATGGAGGTCTGATGGCAGTTGCTCCGTGTAAAATACTGGTATTCAGCCTCGTCTGGTTAGACTGGAAGCTGACCTCAACATAGTTGGGAAAAGGCTAGGCAGAACAAACTCTCGTGTGAGGTGCTTGATGGGCGGATACTGCCGAGGAAAGTGCCCACGAGCGTCTCCGTGTCTATTTACACTATTTGTGTACTCAATTTTTGCGGCAACTTCCTAGATGAAGGTTGCCATTATTGCAGCTGCTACCGCTTGGTGAGTTCCACAATTACCTATATATGTGCGCGCGTATGTGGTATAAATTACATTAGTTATCAAGTAAATAAACTTTATTTTTTAAAAACTTAACGAAAATGTTTTTTTTTTCGAATAGGTTTTTACGTGTTCTTTTGAAAGGTCAAGAATTTAATTTCACGGTTCCATAAAGTTGGTCCTATGGTGAAGAACCGGTATCAAACTCCATCAAAGATACTTTTAAATAATTTATTCTACAATTTTAAAATGTTTCGTTTTGAAGTTATACTTCTAATCACAGGATATACAGCCCTTATCCAGTTCTCGAATTGTAAAAATATATTATATATTTATATATGTATTTATAACCTATGTCCTATATTTATAGTTTTTTAGTTATCCATATAGTTAATTAAGTTGCAAATATCCATAATTTTTTTTTTTGTACCTCTCTTTGCAATGCTGTTTTCTTTGACCCAAAGGTTGACTGGTAGAGAATGCCTTGTGGCATTAAGTCCGCCTTATGTACCACCATTGTGCATTGAAGTATTAAATAAATAAATAAAAACACCATTACAACGTATTTTCAAGTTTGCCGCAATTATATAAAAGGAAATTTTATATTTATTGGTTTGTTATCTTAATTAAATCTCGAATCGATTTTATTCAATTGTTAAAACTTTCAAAAGTTAGTTGGTTGCCCATTTTATGTATTCGAGTCAGCCGCAAAACGAACTATTGGATATTCACAGGTGACCCTGATTTATAGCTACAAAAGTTAAATACAGGATGATAATCTCCATACTCACCTGCAAAGTTAATTTTTTTTTTTCGGTTTTTTAAAAAAATCGTTGCCCCACACTAGGATTTCTCCTGTATCGTGGATACGTTTACAGACACAAATCTTCACATGCACAAACCACTCAGACGCGAAACAACTATCTGTAGGCCGTACAAATATTTGTTCCATGTGGGAATCGAACCCACGACCCGTAGCGCAGAAGCCAATAGCTCAGCCACTGCACCAAACGCGTCGTCGTCGATATTATAGTCCAGCCATTTAAATTTTGTATCAAAGGTAAATAAATTCATTTAAAGTAATCTTACTCTTCTTCTTCAGTTATGTTTATTTACTAAAAATAGTATTTTAATGGGTTTTTATCATGGTCAAAAGTCGGAATTGACATTGTTTTGCGAAAGTAGCCATTAAGATATTATCACCCGGATGGTACACCTTCCCTTAGGTTTCATTAGAAGCAAATAAGATTACGATCTTACTTGCTACTTAGGTAATTCTATCGTATTCATTATTCCAATAATTACCATTTTATAATATGAAGATTATGTTGCAAAAACTTTTGGTTATCGTATTTCAACAAATACAAGATGTAAAATTTCATATAGACAAATTCATAGATTCTGTGTTTCTGTGTAAAAAAATAAACCAGAATAAACCAAAATAAACCAAAATAAACCAAAATAAACCAAAAAATAAACCAAAATAAACCAGGTCCCAGTTTACAATTCATCAGGACAGTTTAATATCGCTGCCCTACTTCAACAATGAGTATGGGTTGCCGTTAGTTAAACAATTATCGACACTAAGCTTTAAAAACGCTCTATCAGTAGTGCCTACTGTACTTTAAATGAGCCTTAAATACAGCTCAGTCTAAAATAGGCCGAATAACCGCTCACAATCGAGGCCTGTTCATTTTCATTTTGAGAGTGCTTCTACGTACATTTGTAATACCAGCTATATGCTTTTATGTCGTATATAGTCACCGGCACATAACTTGGCAAGAGTAGAGAAGAGAATTCCTGTCCTTTCTTTCTTTCTTCTAAACAGACATGTTTCAAAATAAATTATGACAATAACCATAGAATAATGACAAGCTATAAAAGTGACCATTTTTTGTTGCACTAAGTGTACATGCGCAAACTTACTCCCATTACGCCAAAAGCTTGCCAAGTTACGTGCCTGCGACTATACACACAAACAACATACGCTTAAAACGCTCCATTAATTCTCCTTCTGTAAATCGCACTTTAATGTCCAAACTTGCGTTCGATCCGGTGCGATAGTACACAGTAATATAACTTAGAGTAGTGCTTTAATAACAACACACTCAATAATGCACGTTTATAATATATTGTTGGCCTTTGTGGTATTTTCAAAACGCTAATAAAACCATGTCCAAGTCTAGTAATGTCCAAATATAGTTGATACATACAAACGGGAAATGGTAGCAAATATCACGTTCAAGGCAAGTTAAATATTCCATTTGAATCGCTACCAAAACGGTAATGATATCGGGCGGAATCGCAGTCGTTAATATCGGGCGTGTACGAAAGTATAAAAAAATTATATTTTTTTCTTAAAATAAACAAATTATTTATTAGCGTGAAGGATAGTTATGACGAAATAACCAATCTATAGCTAACCGAAACTACTATTGTTGAGCTAAAGGTCTAAATAAAAGTCCAACATCTAAAAATATCGCAACACGTAGTTCAGAGCTTAAGCTGCACTCTACTGGTCTTGAGCTGACTGGGATTAGTCGCACTCGATCGCAGAATGACGTCATGTTAAATCTCCACTTACGTCAACATAGAGAATTGCTGGATGGAAAAGAATAATTCCTACACTATTTGCAGTGTAGCATGGTGCGGGTAACATAAGACGAACTTTACTAACATGACTTAATATTTCAGTTGCATCTTAAATATCACAGTCGTAAAATGCCTTATCTATACTAATATTATAAAGCTGAAGAGTTTGTTTGTTTGTATGTTTGAACGCGCTAATCTCAGGAACTACTGGTTGGAATTGAAAAAATATTTTTGTGTTGGATTGTCCATTTATCGAGAAAGGTTATATATAGGCTATATAACATCACGCTACGATCAATAGGAGCGGAGCATAAATGAAAAATGTTCCAAAAACGGGAAAAATGTCCACCCGTGCGAAGCCGGGACGGGCCGCTAGTGAGTAATAATTGTAGTAAATTAAATAAATTTACCTTGCCAAAATTTTGTCTACCAATAAAATCAAATATTGACAGCTTTCATCCGCACCATGCTATACCGCAAATAGTGTAGTTGTCAAGATCTGAATATATGGCACGGTATAACATATTGTATAAAACATACATAACTAAAAAAAAATGCAATTACCATTGTATAAATAGATACAAATTAAATAAATACTTAGAGCTTGGTGTTTTTTAAATAAATCTTATATCACGACAACCTATAACACATCGTGAGGGAACCTTACCTACTAACGCTTAGTTTTATATTCTAGTTGCGTCGTTCTCTGAACGCGACAATAGGAACCGCCACCTGTCACGCTGGCTATGGAACAACGTACAAAGTGGACACCAAAGGCTTTTCAAGCCATGGTCTGCTCTTCCATTAACAATGCCTTTTTGTGTCACTTTTAAGGAGATTGACATTGTATATGACATTTTAACTTTTAAACTTATCGCGTTGCATTTATTACGAAACGGGCACGAAAATAAGGGCGCATTAATTCCCGTTTCGTAGTTATTATTATATTTATGACGTCACTATTCAACAATAGAATAGAATAGAATAGAATATACTTTATTGTACACCAAAATTGTAACAATTAGAATCAGAGACATTTGAAAGTCAAAAGTTATGACTAAGATCTAATTTTATGTGGCATTCCATACCGATACACAGAATGTAGCATCGATTTTGTAATTTGAACTCCTCCCCTCCTTAACTGAACTTGTTTCATACTCGTCTATATCATATCAAAATAAACGAGTATAATATGCTAAAAGTGTATTAAACGTAACAGCGTGTGTTGTTTCTGAGAGGTACTTTAATAAATGCACAGTATTTTACTCTATTGTCTTGAAAGACGTCACCGTTACAAAAGGCTAAGCTTATTTTACCCCCTTCGCTCCCCCTCCATCCCCTCTTGTCTAATACCTCATACTCTTTTCATTGTAGACCGCCATACATACATATTATATCAGTGCAAAAACAAAAATAACAAATGTGAAAGGCTACGAAAATAAAGCTTGTTGATAAATTCGTAGCACGTCTACGAAAGCGTAGCAGTTGATTTTTGCAAGATAGTGTTAATTAAGGCATTGAGTTTTGCTTTCCTTGTAATGTTACTGTTCCATTTTCGGTTCTAAGGAGTGTTTTGAGAATGTTTCAGTTACTAAGGATGCGGTACATATTTATTATTTAGTATTCACGCTATGTCGCGTGGTAGTTGTACAATGAGTGACAGAAACGTGATATTTTTTTAAATATTTTTCTCTTCGTACCCATAAAACAAAGACATTTCTATATCAAAGATTTTGATGTAATATATTATATTATAAAAGCTATTATATACTCCTTTCATCACCTTTGACTTAACCTAATTACAATTATACATAAAGCAAGGAACTTCGTGCGAACAGCTTAGTGCTTGATAGATTAAGTAGCTAATTATGAAATGGTTTTAGCTACTTACTACACAGAAGTCCAGTAAAACTGTAATTCAAATGTGTTCCGAAGTAATATTAAAGTTTTGTAAATAGCCATAATACGTGCCTGGAGGCAGATAGCAGACTGACCATAGCAAGCATTTAGTAGCCAAACCGACGTATAGTAGGCGAGGCTGATATAAGCAACCGTACTGCAACAATCAGAATGGATAAAGTAGAGAGATCTTTTTTCTCACAATGTATAAAAATTATTAAATATTTCAATAGTGATTGAAATATTTGTAAAGACTTCCGTAGGCCGCGTAGGCGATAATACGACCATATCTATGCCTTAACTTGGATCCCCTAAAATAAATTAAAATAATATACCAAGAGAGTATGCAAATGCAGCTGTAATCGCAATACGTAGGTACCAATAACAAAATACGTCATCATCATTCTAGGTCTGCAAACCAATGTTCTATCGCTATGTTCTCAAAAACCTCCACTACTGAACATTGGCCTCGAAATAGAGCGCACTGAATGAACCATCTTTACATCGTCATTACATTTGCTAAAAGCTTTCAAGTAAGCAATTAACTACAAGCATTCTTCGCATAATCTACAGCGTGAGTTCATAACGTTCTGTCATTTACATCTGTAGGCATGGTCGTGAACTTGTATAACGGTTAATTATAACAACAATCTCGTAGCTTATTATTCGTTCTAAGAATTACTCAGAAACGACTAGGTTAGAGCTAACAAGTTGATACATTTCTTGGAACGGTAGTAATTTGGTAATAAGAAATTGTTCTTAATTGCTTCGTAGCTACACTCACTTAGAAGTATGTATAGACCTAATTAAAATTAGCAAAGTGACCAGAATACAGACAATAAAACAGAATAATAATATTATTTCAGTGCAACCTTTTTATTGTTATTGTATAACATACCTACTACTGGCCACTCGCGGTTGAATTAATTATGTGGTGCCATTATAGTTATTTTCACTTCAGTAGCTCAAACATGTAGGTTTTGCTGCCCGAAATCAGTGAGCAAAATGCGATTTTGCTCACTGAGTGAGACAAAGTAACTTTCTTTTTTCAGAAAGCCGCGAATATCTTATTCAGCCTTGGGTTAATCATACAATTCGAAACATTCACACTCTATCTCTTTCCCGCCATTAGAAAGAGAGAGAGACAAAGACCAGTCCTTTCGAAGTTCCGATTTTGAATTCGACCTCCAAGACAAACACGTTCGGAATTTCGTACTAACTAAAGAAATTTTGCAAAAAGATTATGTCTTTTAATGTAATTTATTGAATTTTTAACTTATTGTTGTATTTAAACGAAAATAAGTATTTACTGCAAATAAAACTGATATTTAACCTGTAAATATTTATTTCTAGTTTCAATAATGTTACGTAATATACACTCTTTTGCAAAAAAAACGGGCACCTAAGCAAAGAATCAATTTTATTGTTACTGTTAGTTTGTTTGATACTTTTAGGTAGTTTTATCCTCAGAGTTTTGTAAATTAATTAGCAAGGAATGTTTATCGTCAGTTTTAACATAACATTTTGGTTAAATTAATGAGAAATAATGTTAAAGTTCCAAGCGATAGTAGTGTACCAGCTCGCTAAGTAAAAATGAAACACGTTTTTTGTTTGTTTTTTCTTTAATAAAGTAAAAGCAGATAAAAGTTTAGTATGGAGTGTGACCTCCTCTTGCTGAAATAACAGCTTGCATTCGTCTGGGCATGCTAGCGAGTATATCTCTTATGGTTTCTTGCGAAATACGTTGCTACTCTGCGGTAATCACATTCTTTAGCTCTCTGATGGTCTGCGGAGCCGGCTGCACTGATCTCAATCGTCGCTTCAGAACGTCGCAGACATGCTCTATGGGATTGAGGTCGGGACTTCGAGCTGACCAATCCAAACGACGAATCCCGACTTCTAGCATATATGCTTCCACATCGCCAGACCGATGGGCGCGGGCGTTGTCGTCCATAAAAGTTGAGTTTTCTCCAAGAGCGGCCAATGCGGGTTGTGCATGAGGAATAAGAACTTCCGTTATGTATTGGTGTGCAGTCCGTGTGCCGTTTTCGATGAAGACTAACTCCGTACGATCCAACGAATTTATTCCTTTCCAAAACATAACAGAGCCCCCACCATAAGGTGTGATTTCTTCAAAACATGCCTTCGCAAAGCATTCTCGTCGTCTTCGTAGCACTCGCCGACGTCGGTCTTCATCGTATAGAAATATCCTGGCTTCATCGGAGAACAATAACATATCCCAGTCGTCTTGAGTCCAGGACACACAATTTCGAGTGAAACTAAGCCTAGCAACTCGGTGCTCACGGAGTAGTTTAGGGCCGCGGGCTGGGCGACGACTGCTTATATTGGCAGCGAGAAGCCTCTTCCTGATCGTCCATAGACTAATTTGCACATTTCTTACCTCTTCGAGGTGGTTTTTGAGATTCACATACGAAGATTTGGGATTTCTCAACGCTTGACTCACCAGAAAACGATCATCCCATGGTTCGGTACATGGCTTTCTTCCAGAACCAGACCTTCTCTTGACGGAACTGGTCTCTTGATAGCGCTGCAAGGTCCTTTGGACTGCCGAACGAATCACATTTAGCCTCTGAGCCACGAAGCATTGGCTGCAACCCTCATCAAACAGCGCAATCATTTTGCTGGCTTTTATCACTTTATCTACCATTTTCGAGACCGCTAAACAGCAGTTACAATACTTCAAAATGTCAAGGAAATTAGACAATTCAATAAAAAATTGAGTTAAAGTTATTTAGAGTCGATATTAACTTTCGGGAATTCGCGCCACAAAATGTAGGAAAAAGTTGTTTTCTTTAAAAACCAGCCTCAGTCAAAAATTTGAATTTGGAACGTACTTTTTTAAACATCATGGCACTTTTATAACCGGCCAGTAACATGTTCAAATGATTAAAAGCTTTTAAGTATTGTATTTTTTTCAGGCAGAAAAAAAATCATAACCGCCCGTTTTTTTTGCAAATGAGTGTATTTTGAATAATAACATATCATGGGTGCTATTTCCGAACACGCCTTCATTTAAATAAAAGAGCGGGAATAAAATTTCGTAGCTGGCGTAAAGAGTTGAATAAGTTAAAAAATATTAAAATAATCGTAAAATATGAGTGAAACTAGCGACGAGAACAGTATTTTAACACCGGAAGAGTTAAAACAACAAGTTATTAATGCAGAATTAAGTTTTCTACCTGAGAAGTCTCGCGAGAAATATCTGAAAGCATACCATGTCTTCAATGAATGGAGACTTATAAAGGGCGCAAGCAGTTTTTCGGAGACGGTGTTGCTATCTTATTTTTTAAATTTATCACAGGCGAGGCGATCATCTACAACGTGGAGTATTTACTCAATGTTAAAAGCTACTTTAAAAACAAAACAGAGCGTGCATATTGAAACATACGCAAAACTATTAAAATTTCAAAAAAATTGAAAATATTAATTTTTCGTAACTGGATTTGGAAATCAAACACTTGTGATGACTTATGTCGTTTAATTACGGAAACAACACAACAAGTACACAAATCGGTAACGGTCACTCACTAAGTTACGACTATTTAAGAGTTTAAGAACTTAAGGATAATCAAATTGGAAACAATAATGAAATCAACGTGAACGTCGGTTAGAGCTCGCGCGGCGGTTTGTGACGTGCATTTCATGCGCGGCGGCTACGTCACTACTGGTCATCGGCGGGGGCGCCGGTGGAACGAGGGCGTCGGTTACGCTATCACCTCTCTCTTTCCCTCTTATGCATCTAGCGCATAGTCGCGAAAGCGAGAAGGTAGGCTTGCGTGGCGGCCGGAAGTACGGGGGCAGGAATTAATTGCGACAAATTTAAATTAGATTTTAAATATTTACATTATTTTGATTCACAATAAATAGTTATTTCAATATATTCCTGTTTATTATTTTATCTCCTAACGTGTTCTCGCAGCTGAAGTGAAAAGTTATGTGTGTTACACGAGAGCAAAGTTTTTTGCATCTCGTGCCTTTGAATCCCTCGCCACACTCAGGATTCAACTTTAGAATCACTCGCTACGCTCGTGATTCAATCGTTGAATCCTTACTATTGTGTAACAAGAGAGCAAAGTCGTTTTTTGCTGCGAGTGCTGATTTTGAATCCTGAGTGTGGCGAGGGATTCAAAGGCACGAGATGCAAAAAACTTTGCTCTCGTGTAACACACATAACTTTTCACTTCAGCAGCGAGAACACTTTAGGAGATAAATTAATAAACAGGAATATATTGAAATAACTATTTATTGTGAATCAAAATAATGTACAAATTTAAAATCTAATTTAAATTAATATATTCATTTTTTTTGATATTTTAATAGTTTTGCGTATGTTTCAATATGCACGTTATGTTTTGTTTTTAAAGTAGCTTTCAACATTGAGTAAATACTCCACGTTGTAGATGATCGCCTCGTCTGTGATAAATCTAAAAAATAAGATAGCAACACCGTCTCCGAAAAACTGCTTGCGCCCTTTGTAAGTCTCCATTCATTGAAGACATGGTATGCTTTCAGATATTTCTCGCGAGACTTCTCAGGTAGAAAACTTAATTCTGCATTAATAACTTGTTGTTTTAACTCTTCCGGTGTTAAAATACTGTTCTCGTCGCTAGTTTCACTCATATTTTACGATTATTTTAATATTTTTTAACTTATTCAACTCTTTACGCCAGCTACGAAATTTTATTCCCGCTCTTTTATTTAAATGAAGGCGTGTTCGGAAATAGCACCCATGATATGTTATTATTCAAAATATATTACGTAACATTATTGAAACTAGAAATAAATATTTACAGGTTAAATATCAGTTTTATTCGCAGTAAATACTTATTTTCGTTTAAATACAACAATAAGTTAAAAATTCAATAAATTACATTAAAAGACAATCTTTTTGCAAAATTTCTTTAGTTAGTACGAAATTCCGAACGTGTTTGTCTTGGAGGTCGAATTCAAAATCGGAACTTCGAAAGGGCTGGTCTTTGTCTCTCTCTATTTCTAATGGCGGGAAAGAGATAGAGTGTGAATGTTTCGAATTGTATGATTAACCCAAGGCTGAATTAGATATTCGCGGCTTTCTGAAAAAACATTTAAAAAGATACTTGGTCTCACTCAGTGAGCAAAATCGCATTTTGATCACTGATTTCAGGCAGCAAAACCTACATGTTTGAGCTACTGTAGTGACAAAGATTTTTCTTTTTAGTTGTTTCCTAAAGAATATGGCTTTTAATATTTTTTTACATTCAAAACAGCTAGGTATTTTGGTATAACTCGTCTTGAGCCTTCGGAGATCTGGGAGGCCTGAAGTTGTTGTATGTGGCCGAATTTAGCCATTTAACTTTGCAATCATACTTTGATTTAATATGTACAACTAAGATAAACATCAAATAAGAATAATATTTAAGCCCGTTATCGACCAAGAGCTAAGCTAAGTTAGTTTAGCTTAGTTCGAAAAGCTGAGATATTTTTTTATGTAAGTGTGCCGGCCGCGAACTATGTCTATTAGCTATATCTGGCATAGCTTAGCTTAGTTTCGGCGTAGCTTAGTTCTTGGGCTTTATAGACATTCATTTGGCGTAGTAGTACTTACAATCCTTCCATGATTACAAAACCAGAATCCTGAATCGATAAGGGCTCATAGACGAAATGACGCGGTTAGAGCAGACGGTGCGGCGCTCCGTACCCTCGATACTTAGCCGCAAGACCGCAAGCCAATCTACTGGATGTAGTTACATAGCGAATGTAAGGGAATGACACAATCTATATACGGCAGCCGTGATTGCTTTACTTGTAAATGCTTTTAGGATAGTTTACGACCCACTTTAAGGATCTTTAAAATAACCTTCGAAACACTATTCCGTACCAAGAGATCATTTAGACTTTTTGTCGTACCAAGCATTTTTTTAAACATTATCTTTAATTATGTTTTTATTCAGCTTCTCTTAGTATGTTTGGACTTAGGTGGTTTACAAATAAATTATTATTAATGAATATTTTGTGTTCGATGGCACTAAAATTACGTATCAGTCTATGTATTTCTTATTCAGTACCTCAGTATTTTTGCCCTCCAGAATAATAGTTTAATTTAAAAACTCATCAGACTCATTTATACAAAACGTAATATTTTTTTCTGTACAAAGTATTCGGCACGAAATGTAAACAACTCTACATTTATGTAAAGCAAAGAACAACACAAACTTATAATAATGTTAGCCTGATAACTACCAACGTTTATCTTGAAATACTCGTTAAGGAAAAATTTGGATCTCAGCGAACTTATTTAAAGTATAATTGACAATAAATAGGATACATAAATGTATTTCATGGAGTTTTGAAATTCAGGTTACCCAAATGGGGAGAAAGTATTTTGTTAGTAAATAGTCTATAGATAATTTGTGTGATGGCACAATAATATTACGTAAGCTTGCAAACAAAACAACGTTAGACAGCCTTGGTCGCGACGACATGTCGTTGTCCTGTAAATAGGTCTAGGAACAAAGAAAACAAACTAGGAACACAGAATATTCTTCACTCCTCACATCATCTTAATCTGACAACGCGATATCCTCGCATAAATCGCTCCTAAGATCTGGGATAATGCTGAAGAATAACGTGTAATACGTGTAATTTTATCGTAATAATGTTGTTACCCAGAGTAATATACGTGTAGGTATATACATCGCGAGATTACTCACGGGGAAACATCTAACGTTATTGATGCTGATCCATTACGTGCATGAAATTGAATCACAAGTTAGCGTGTCAAAATTTATGAAGATATATTTTTTACTTGGGATTACACGACACAGCTATTCTTCTTTGTGAACTTATATAATCCTTACGAACGAATCCTTATAATCCGAGCTATGAAATATAAGAAAATATAGCTCTAAAATTAACCAAAATCTCAACGCTTTACCTCTACCTACTTCTACTACTCCTACTTTTAATAGATGTAATCAAAAGACAAAGTTGTAATTTGAACATTAAACATTTGCAGACATATCAGATCTTCGTAAGATCTATGTAGCCGTCAGCGAAATCAGCAAAACGTAAGGGATCGTTTTCCTTTGGAAGCATGTATTACACAAACTGCCTTCAGGCGAATCGTAACGATCCCTCCAACAAGGTCATGAGCGAGCTATAACTTTAAAATATTACCTATAAATGTGGGATCTTAGAACGGAATCGGAACCAAAACCTCGGTAAACCTATTAACAGCAAATAACAACAAGTTAACGATAACTTGAACAACTCAAAAAATAATTGTGCGTTCTACTGAGTTAATAAAAAGTAGATTATAATAAAACCTATTCAACAAACTCCAGGTATCCTCGGTGAACAAAAATATGTACGACCACGCCTTTATTCAAGACAACGAGTACGAAGTTAATTTATTTTCGTCTTCAGCTTTTATTTTCCCGTGGTACAGGTGCACCCATTCCAGAAAGAAAAGTGCGCGGTACTGCACATCACTAGTCCTCTTACGTAACAGACAGTAGCACCATTGTGTTTCACAACGCGCAACGCGACTCACGAGTGCGCATTCACAATTGTCACCAGGCACTGTGGAGTGACGCCGCACTTACTAATTGGGTCAAGGTTCCTATCCCGGGTAACAATAAACAAATAGAATATGCCTAGGGACTAATGCTAACTTATATAAGTTTATATTTTGTTTGTAGAGTTTATATTATTTTATTTAGTGTAGTCGAAACCATAAATAATAATTATTGCCCCAGAATAGTTCAAAATAATACTCGTTTTGCGTTAAAAGAATCACGTATCATTTAGAAAATGAAATATTATCATTAACAACTGTTGAAGAACTTTCGTAACTAAACATTGTGTTTCCTTCCAACAACCAAACAGGTCTTAAATCTAGAATTGCCATGATCACCAATTGCCACGATCACCAATTCAACACGCTCGGCGGGTCATGACCGCAATTCGATCTTGAAATATCGCTAACGAAGCTGCCTTCAAACCGAACCTTCATATCCTTTATATCAACGTAGTGATATTCCTGTTTTAGTATCTCTCCTCCTTGTTGGACTTCTCGTAAAGGTTCCAAAGTATTTACGCGTACTTGTTTGAAGTACTGCTCATAAAAATATTTAGGGTACAACGGAATGTAGACAATACCTTAGTGTGTTGCGGAGAGCTCGTTTACAAGGCAATCACACTGGAGGCGTTTTCATAACAAACAATGGGCTCTTCGCGCCGGTCGCCAATACAAACGGGAGTGGATTGCTCTCCACAACGTCCAAGTTTAGAAACAAATATTGCGAATATAGAACGGTTATTGTGCCAAAGTTGAATTTTCATGATAGGTAAGTGTGAAAGCAAAGAACATATCGTTAGAAAATATAATATATATTTACCAAATACATACACTATATACTCCATGTTCCATGTGGCTATGCCAATGACGATCTCAGATGTAATAATGGAGAAACTTCGGACATTTTATCTTCTATGTGGATATGGGATATTATTTTTGTACCTTTCACTGTCCATTCTAATTTTGGTAGCTTTCCGTTCCTACCGACCGATAAATTTGCTATAGTAAAAACAAATCAGATTCAATATGTAGAGTTAGTTTATATTCCTTAAAATATGCGAAATGGTTTATTTATAGGAAACGGAACGAACGAAAGAACCCCCTTTTGAAATTGAAATTCGGTTCTGGCACTCGGTTCAAAACGTTCTCCATATCCACTCCACGCAAAGTTCCGAGATATTTGTTTTATCTCCCGCCTGCGATTCCAATGGGTAAGTTGAAATTACGACGCTGACAAACACAGGCACGCAGAATATTTATATCTCATATGAAGTATATAGTAACTTCAACAGTGAATTTATTTTCTCACGAATTTTCCTCTTCTGAAAAGACGGGTCCTTTACCTGTTAAGACGCTGCAAACACTTTAATGTTAAGCCATTTCATTTTACTTCCTCCTAACTTTTAACTCAGATAAAAACGTTGTAAAAGTTGATTGTCTGAGGGAACATGGAAGGCAAAACATAATGAGAGCTACTACATTTTTGCTATACTGCTAAAGTACTTTCTGTATAATTAAATCTTAAGAATCCATACAATTATTACGAGGTCGACTTTGAAAATTGTCTTTTATTACATAAGTAAACATGAGATACATAACAAATCTATACACCACAAAGTAAACTTTAAGTAGTTTAAAGCCTTATAAGTAGTTTAAAGAAATATAATAATGAGAGATCGTGACAACCTGACGGCACTTGGCATCATCGTTACATTCCGTACTTTATTTATGTCATAATTATCGAGAACCCAACAGGCCTCACATTTCGTAACGGCTAACTTATGGCGACAACACGTAAAAGGACGGAGTTGCACTCCAAGACACGGCAAACTTGATTACATGAGTTGGCACAGCTCCAGTTATTAGTAATATCGCTTTTGTGATATCAGTATTCGGTCTACTGTTGTCCACTATTTATTATATTAAAATCGTGTTGCTCCTTGCTGATCTGAAGGTGGTCCTCTCATTTTACCCACGAGTAAAACGTAAAGTAGCTATTAGAGCAACGTGGCTATACTGGCTGAGTCGTCGGTGGCCGCGTCGCTCTAAGTTCAAATGACTTTAGTTCTCATTTAACTTCGTTCCGTCATTCGGAGTTTTAGAAAATAGATGTCACAAGTGGTCATTTCTGAGTCAGTGAGACACGATGATACTAATTCCATCATCTTCTACAAAACCATCTCTGGATGGTAAGTGTATTAAGTAGCGCCTTTTTGATTAAAATCACTTCGATGTGTGCCTTACTAGCTAAGTTGCTATATAAATCATGATACACTAAATTAAGTATTTGTCCGACTATATTTTGTTCAGTGTTAAGACTTCCTTCAAAATCGGCAGCCAATGGTACTCGTATATTCAAGCCATTTTTATTCAAATTAATCTTGCAAAGTAGGGGCAGTACACTGTTCCCAATTAGGAAGGTTTCTGGTGCGCTGACGTTGCAATGAATAACAAATTCAAAGTAGGTACCTTTTTGCGGAAGCAATTATAAATTTCTTTACTTACTATTTTGGAGTAAGTATTTTTGTAAAATAAATTAGCTGTTGGAGAGTAGTTACTAAAAAGGTTATTTTTTCTATACAATTTCGCAGAGAACCAGATTTAGGTACTCATGTACTTCGTGCCTCATCAATGCCTATTCGCACAAACGGAGAGAGTATTCCTCCAAGGCCAATAAACGAAAAGTCGTATTCGAATTTTGTGAAAAGTATCAGGCCGCCCTTACTTAGACAAATATTTTTGTTTGTGTAATACTCGAGTGCTTCGCATATAAATACAGTCGTACAGACGTTAGGGTCGCGTCATACTGGCACATTTACATGGACTGTCTTTTAGAATCTTGCCCCCTCAGTGGATCGATGGTGTACGGCGCGCGGCGGTCGCCCATTCATCATCCGACCCGAACCTGACACCCTTTATACACATTAATTTGAAACACCACCCGAACCTTAGCAGGATTTTTACGTCTAAATATTATAACTTAACTATGATGACTATATTAGAAATAGATTTTTAAATAACTATTTAGATTTATTGAATGAACTGTTTGGGCTGGTCCTGGCTTTACTTTTTTATTCCACGTAGGTAAGGGAAATGTGAAAAAATTGGCCTTATTATTATCAACAAGGTGAAAGGCCTTCGTATTATATCGAAGAAGAAATTTTTCGGTCCAGTAAGTTTTGTAATATTTTGTATACTGAACAAATAGAAGCAAAATCTAAATGTAGGTAGCTCTAGCTAGGTAAATAAAAAGTTGGTAAACATATACTCCATGAGGAACACAACAGGTTCGACGACCTAGGATTGAAAAATACTTGGTACCTGTCTAATCATTCTGGTATTTGACAAACAAAGCTCGACACCGCTAAAAACCGAATGAAACCGGATTCGTTCTATATAAAGTTTCACCAATCAAATTCAACAAATAATTAACGTTCCTTGACTTTCGTTGGCTAGGTGTGTACGCTGCATAAGCAAAAAGTCTATTACTTACGGGTCCTATATTCGTTTTTTTTTCTTGTTGGAAAATCCGCATGGATGTCCCTCGCCCGGGGAAGGCGAGGGGGTCTGCCGGACTCTTACCGGCTAAAAAACAACGGTGTCCCTCCTTCTGACCTAAGGCCGGGGTCATGGGATTCGCAAAAGCATGCACCGCAATCCCGGTCCTATACTCGTATCAGCCAACTAATACCAACCTAAATAATTTTTTTACGCTGATTTAGCAATTCCTTAACTATTAAGGCGATTAAACTGTTGTGTTGTTTAAACTGTCGATTAAATGAAACGAATAAAGAACCGTGGTGTCCCGGGGTAAGGATTTTGTTACTACTCTAACTCTATTGCGATCCCTTTACCCATGCGGTTTGCTGAAGTGTAGTACCTTTTCAGACTCAATGACTCGCTTTGTACCTATTGCCTAATGTCCCTTCGAATGATGCTCATGCCATAAGAAAAAGGGGTGTGCTTGTATGTGTGAGTGCGTGTAATATACAAGTGATGTACGGCTACGGCACCCCAGCAACGAGGGTACCTGACAGGGGAGTGGAATGAAATTTCTCTCAAATCCTTTATTGAATGAAACAGAATTACAGCTCCAGATACAAGTCCAGCCACTCTTGAAAATCTAAATCTCGAAGATAGTGCCATGAATTTTTTTTGGCGTGTTTACGAAATATCAAAATCGATTACAGATTTCAAAATAGAAACATCCTTGGATGAAATAGGAGGTAATAATACAAAGTGCTTTTTATGACTTTCCAAATTACTTCTCCCAACAAACGTAGAAACATGAATATAATTCGTTGCGTGACAGAGCAGTATCAATAAAGTTGGGTGCTATGAGCTGCGTGTGGGCGAATATACAAAATACAACAAACTTTGAGGTATACCTCTGTACTTCTAATTTAGGAATATGGGGACGATTGATCTAAATATCTGTCACAATAATACCTAATAATTGTCGCTTGGCGATCCAATACAAATTAAAGTTTATGGCTATACCTAATCTCTTCATCGTCTTTAAAAAGTCTAATTTGTAGTACCTATTATCACTATGACTTTACAAGGTTGTCTATTGATTCAGTCGTTACGTTATCTCTAATGAAGCACGTAGCGCGGCTCCGTTTATTTGTCTATAAGATTTATCAAGGCCTTGCCGAACGCCTCGAATTTAGTGGGAATATTTCATGTCAACAAGTTTGAATCTTTTTCCAAATTTTTCAGGTCAGTTTTATAATTTTTATAGCGTTTTGGTAATTAATAAATAGTCTGTTCATTACGGTTATTGTAAATCAAGTTAGAACTATTTACCCCAGAGCCACCTTTGAAGACAGGTTCTCAACCAATTACCAAAAATAACTTATTTCATGTCATTGAGTGCACTGGTTGACCTGATACAAAATAGTTTAATTGCATTGCAACATAGATGAAAAAATCAAACAAAAAAAGGCCCTAGTACTTGTTCAGACACACAGAGATAGATATTATTACAAACTCTCTCTTCCTTTTACAACTTTTAAGTAGCAGTAAAGCTCCTTGTGAAAGAGTTCCGAGCCTGGGAAAATAATACCACCAAGCAGCATTACAGAATTCCAATTTGAAGGGTAGGGTGGTGATTTTACAGGCAAACGAGACTTCTATTTTGTCTCTTAGGTTGGCAACGCACCAGCAATCCTCTTGGTATTGTAGATGTTGATAGGCGGCGATTAGGTGAACCGTTGACCTGTTCGCCAAACTATTGTGTAATAAAACCACCTAATGGTATATAGGTCTGGTTGTGTATTGGCAATAGCTAACTAACATCAAGTGCAAACACATAACTTGCAATCATTTTACCGCTGCCATCACAGTACAGAAGAGAGTAGTTTGTTGCCATAATCGTTATGGTCCAAGCAGTAAAGACCTTAACACAGTGACCCTCATAGACTTTTGGAAACTAATGGATCTTAAAATAAATCTAGAGTAAACGAAAATTGGCCTGTACAGCGCCGGCAACGGTTATAGTTATTAGGTCTTCACTCGAAGTTATAGACTTGTAGGAGCCTAGGTTACGTACTAACTGGATAATACGTGGTCTAGAGTAGTATATCCAGTAAAATACTCACAATACAATGTACCGGCGGAAAAGAGATTAACCGATAAATCCAACTCGGCAAGATAAATAAATATGCCAATGTAGCAAAGGGATTTCAAAGGGGGTTCATAAAAGAAGTTTAAACTCCTTATATATGGCCATAGTAAATGCATAGCAGTTTAGCGCAATGTAAAAAAATATAAGACCCCGATCTCGCCCATCCCTATCCTCGCCACAAATTGTAGCCGTAAGCCATGGGAAACTCGTGGACAAAATTGTGGAATTCCCCATGGTTATAAGTTATGCCACTTTTACTCTAGTCCTAAATAATAAATAAATGCATACGTGTAAATGAGGCCCCGGCGCTGCTGCTTACATTTTTATTCGTTCCTGAACCTATAAGCACATTACGATTCCCTACTGCAAAAATGTAGAATTTAAGACATTCAAAGCTCACACGTTATGTAAAACTGAGGTAGTAACGTATTATACCTACCTAGTAAATTAAACAGCAAATACTTAACTGCCTCATACAATATGTATGTAAAAACATGTACTGTGCAAGCTGTTACCTTTAACAGGATGTATAAATCTTCTAATAGTGCTTGGATAGAGATACTCTTTCGAATTTATAGACAGTAAATAACAATCAACCAAAACCCTGCTCCTTTTAATCCAGGAAAAACAAGAAAGATACGGTAGGTACCGTACGTTGTAATAAAACCATGAAGGTATTGGTAAAAATGGAGACCACACTACGAACACCTAAAAGATATAAGAAATAGAAAGAGATAGATTTCCAAACTAAATATTCTATCTTCTTCTATTAATAGGGTATTTAGCAAGAGATAGACCACCAAAGTAAATATTCACACCCAAATGTTTCGACTTTCATTAGGCGTTTGTAGTGTGGTCTCCATTTTTACTTCTTCCTCTTAGCCTTTTCCCAATTATCTTGGGGTCAGCTTCCAGTCTAACCAGATGCGGCTGAATACCAGTATTTTACACGGAGCGACTGCCATCAGACCTCCGCAACCCAATAACTGGGCAATGCCGGTATCCTAAGGTTAAACCGTTTGTCAGACTTTCGGGCTTCTGACTACCCGTAACGACTGTCATAGGTTTTCGTATGACACCCGGGACCGACGTGAGAGGGGTCTCGATGTGTAACAAATGGTCACCCATCCACGGACTGACCGCGGCAAGCGCAGCTTAACCTTGCAAATCGTACGATCGGCGCGGTTGTCATTTAGCCACGAGCCCCTCCACTTATAACTTCATAAATAAAATAACACGAATTCACACTAACTAATTAACCTCGATTTTTCACCATTTCTTTACCTATCATCATCTACCTAGCCTATTGACTGAATATTAGTATTATTTTACACGGAACGACTGCCATCTCTGACATCTCGTACCAGTTACTGGACAATACCGGTACCCTTAGACCAGTTGTCAGAGTTTCAGTTTTCCGACTACCCTTAACGACTGTCATGGGTATACGTTTGAAAACCAAGATCAAAGGTTTAACGGGCTGTCCGAGGTACGGAGGGGTATTGATGTATAAAAAATTGTCATCCATCCATATACTGACCGCGGCCAGCGGCCATCAGCCCGCAGATAGATAACTATGCGCGGTTGTTATTTAGCCACGAACCGTTCTTCGCCAATCAGCAGACAAAAGAGGACGAAGAAGTCTATGCCTTCTATGTTCTCTTTGGTCGACTGCGGGGATAGGTTGCTGTAGGTAGGGTAATGGACTTTAGGCTCACTAAATTGTGCAATTTCTTAGATAAAGAATGAATTCATAATGTTTATGCCAAAAGAGGGTTTAGACACCAGAATTATATCTGGTAGCCCACCAATGATTTAAAAGGGGTCATTTTGTATGTCATACAATTTCATAATATACCTCGTTGTTCACTTGGGAGTAGGTATTGGGACGCATGTGCGTCTACCAAGTGAGTAATGATGCTTGGTTCGATCAAGCAAAGTCTTATTTGGGTTTATCGTAGCAGCAGTCCGCAATTTTGAATTGAAATTTGCAAAACCCTATTACATTAAATGGGAATTAATACTGTAAGTAATCTTCGGTGAAACGAGGGTATAATCTCTGCTTACCAATTCGTAGAATACAGACGTGATAGTTTACTACTATATTATATTATGTAGTTCACATTTAAACTGGAAGTTGGAACACGCTGTTGTAGTCTCCGTCTCAAAGAAAATGAGACTGACAGCGGGAATTATCGGGTTCATTGATGTCAAGTTGCTGTAGTGGGACTGCACTACACAATGGCTCACATTTCAATAACTATCGACTGATTAGAAACTGCTGCGATTACCATTTTCCGTATAATTACCTACACAAAATACTGTTATCACCAATTGTAGTGATTTTAAGAAAATATTAAGACCGTTCATTATAGCGATACCCCTATCGCTATAATGAACGAGCCGCATGGTCAGCAGTGAATGTGCACAGGTCAGTTTTAACAAACTCACATAACTGTGATGACTTTTTCATGCGAACGAAGTTTAAGCCTAGGTGTGTGTCCGATCGTTATGCGTCGTCCGATCGTAGAATTAGGCGCATCTTGATGTAACTGGGTTCATCAAACAGTACCATTTCATGATAAGCCTAACAACTACCCGCCATATCGTTTAATGCAAAACCTTCCATACCTAATATAAAACATGGTCATAATACTATTATTTTATTATAAATATTTTTAAGAGCTTTATTCAAGTAAATATTCATAGAATAACTTTATAAATAACATTATATTAAACAACAGAAGAGATAATATAAAACGTATAGAACTAAGGAACGATGTATCCCGCTGTTAAAGATCAGTCGTTTCCTCGTTTTCATAAAGGAGCGCGATTTACATTTAGCATTTTACGAGTTGGGTCGACTTCGCCAAGGTTTTGCTTTATACCTATCTGCTTATCGCAAAAAATGTAAGTATAAAATCACATTGCCTGCAGTAACATCTGAACTTTATGCATATATTCAAAATATATGCAAATAATCGTAGACCCCATGAAGTTATGGAGGGACTGGATTTAGATTTATAATCACGAGGGGTGACTAAGAAGTAAGAATCATAAAAAATGTATTTCATTCTAATTTCAGGTGATATTATTATTACTGGAAAATAAATACTTTTCAAATAAAGAACAAACATTTACCAAATATTCTTCAGGGAAAGCTGGTAAATGTTATAATTAACACTTACAATTATAACTAAACACGTTACTATCCTTATACAGGGCTAAAACAAGTGATCACTAAAAATAAAGTCACTTACGTATTCAAGAAAAATCCGTTGTGTGTACACTATCACGTTGGGTTTAATTTGAGACGTAAGGAGAGTGGGACGTCCGCGGAGCAGCGCAGGGCGGGCGCATTACGTAGCCAATGCGCCCCTACTGAAGCCTGCCTGAAGGACTGGCTCAACTGGCTGTGACGTCGGCCGGGCCGCCCCGCCCGCATACACCACTTCCTAGCCTGCCAAGTGCGACACGGAACTACGAAGACTTTTTTTTAAGAGTAAGTATAAAGTTTTACAACGCGTGGTTCTTCTTTAGTGGCTTAGAATCTTGTCTCCTATGTACAGTGCGATAAAAATATATTGTTTTACTTTACTTTCCCGATAAAAATTGCACGAAAAGCCACACTAAGAAAAGATTCATAAATAATGTACTCAATAACATTTTATTTTATTTATTTAAAAAAAAACGTTGCTCCATCCTAGGATTTCTCCTGTGTCGTGGATGCATTTACAGACACAAATCTTCACACCCACAAACATCCAGACCCAGAACAACTATCTGTAGGCCATACAAATGATTGTTTCGTGCTGGAATCGAACCCACGACCCGTAGCGCAGAAGCCGATCGCTCAGTTACTGCACCAAACGTGTTGTCAAACTTTTGTAACTTAAGTATATACCGGAAAATCGGTATATCATCGATATTATTTTAAAGGGAGGAACGAACAGAAATTTAATTAGAAGGCACATCCTATTAAGAAAATACTTTTCAGATAGGTAGGAAAATTCACCTCTTTTTTTAGCATAAAATCCTGTTAACTCTTAACTCACAAACCACCCGATAAAAGCAATAACCGGATGCTCAAATAAGCTCGATGTCGGATTAAAGCCTTGAGAGGGTAATGCGATGATCGCGGCTTTACTACGAGATATTTCCCGCCTTGGTTTACAAAATTGGCTGTGAAGACCTATTATTATAACGTACGTCTCATCAGATAGATATCTTACAATACTAAATGCTTTCGGGAAATAAATAAAAATTAAACCGTGTATAATTTATTTATTTTTGTACTTATACGGGGTGTAAACGAAATCATGTATTTCCTTCAAACCTCGTGATATCCTGCTGACATAGATTAACCCTGAAAGGGACAGTTGTTGACTCAATGAAAAAAAGTACAAGAAGTAAACATGTTTTCTTAACGTGAGTCATTTTAGCACCCCAAGCGTATTGCGCGGCTATCGTTCGCTGCGCCGTCATTTAACTCGGGGCGCTAAAACGCCTCACGTTAAGAGCACATGTTTACTTCTTGTAATTTTTTGTTTATTGAATCCAAATGTATCCCATGCAGGATTAATCTATGTCAGCAGTACATCACGAGGTTTGAAAGAATTACCTACATGATTTCGTTTATACCCTGTAGACATCTATAGGATCATAAGTAGGTATACTATTTTAAACTTAATCATTTTCAAGAGTTCTTATTATACATACTTACTAAGTACATCATCATATACCAACATTTGATGTTTTTGTTACAAAATATTAGTTGTAGGTACCCACCTACCTAGCTACCTACCTACTGTTTAGCGATCATTTTATTCATTACATTGAAGTTTTTATTATCACTCTGTATTGTTGACTCCACGTAACGTTACAGCACTGATAGATACATTAGGTACCTATCTACTTGCATCTTTGCACAACCTTTATTGTTCTAGCCTTTTCCCAACTATGTTGGGGTCCGTACCAGATGCGGCTGTATATTACACGGACGGAACAATTTCTGACTTTTGCTGCAATTCAATTAATAGGCAACAACATAATTGATGGAATCAGGCGTTACTTTGCGGAAATCCATGACCTATAAATATACAATAAAAATATTTAGTGTTAATTCCGCGAAAACAGTTGATCAAGCCTGAATCGAGTATGCAGCAAATATTAGGTTATTACCTATGAAATCAGCGTTTTGTATGGAGAATTTTCAAGAAGTTGCATTTTTCATACTAACATTTTCTTAATTTATTCAACAACTATGATCACTAATGTTTTAAAACTTTTATGCGCTAATGTTTAAAAACTAAGATAACGTATGCCACTTAGATTATGCGACAAAAATAAGTTTTGAAAAACTTAAAACAAAAATAGTGGTCATTTCTGCTAACAAAAAGAGGAGTCATTTTTAAGGTATTTTTTATGTTTAGAAAACTATAAGTAATAAGGCTTTTTTACTATTGGTAGTTGTCTATGTTGGTCATTATTCGATATAATATCAAGCAATTGATATATATTTTAAATCATAGAAGTGACGAGGTTCTCTATTTATGAGAAAAAAACGCCAATTTCATAGGTAAGGACCTAATAAATGCAAATGCAGCCGCCCTCCCGCCCGCAAATAAATGCAGAAACATACACGTTCGTCTCGTCGACCGCTTGAACGCAGCGTTCGCGTCCAAGCGGTCGACGAGTCAACATCTCCTGAGAATGCCCCGTGGAGGGGCGAAACACGTGTCGTATCGGTTTGATTTGTTTGTGTGTTACATATTATTAATCGCACCTTCTGCATTTGCATATATTTGCGGGCGGGAGGGCGGTGCTGCATACTGCATTCAGGCTTGATCAACTGTTTTCGCGGAATTAACACTAAATATTTTAATTGTATATTAATAGGAAACAACATTTTACGGCAATATGTGGTTGGTAAGTATGGACATCTATGTTACCAATATAACAGGTTGCCCCACAATATACTCTCATATTGCTGGTATGCAGCATGGGGCCATGGTAGGCAGCAATTAATAACTGGTAATAATTGAGCATGCAAGTGATACTGTAAATAGTTTCCGGGCATTGCAGACTACACATTGCCATAGAATGTTAATCGTTTACCGGCTCCTTAAGGTTTCACGGGTTGTCAGTCTTTTGGACTTCTAACAATCCGTAAGTAGGCAGCAATTAATAACTGGTAATAATTGAGCATGCAAGTGATACTGTAAATAGTTTCCGGGCATTGCAGACTACACATTGCCATAGAATGTTAATCGTTTACCGGCTCCTTAAGGTTTCACGGGTTGTCAGTCTTTTGGACTTCTAACAATCCGTAAAGACTATCATAGGTATTCGTAACGGATTCAGTAAACCGTAACTACTCTCCGAGGTACGGAGGGGTCTCGAAGAGTCCAGAATGGTCACCAATCTATGGACTGACTAGGTACGGCAAGCACAGCTTAACTAAGAGCCCTTATTAATGAAGATCGAGACGAGACTCCTATAAATGTCATTGATAAAAGTTATCTTCATCAAAATCACTCAGAAGCTTGGTAGTGACATACATTAATACCCAATGTGTCCCACCACCTTGATTTATGGAAATGTGCAGTATCTTTCGGCTGATACCTGTGATATCCACTCACTTCACGTGCATGGTGAGTGACCGACCGTGGGTCGGTAACAAACAAGCAGCATCCTCATGCGTATGCGGTATTCACAACTTGATGCGATACACGTATGCCGGGAACATGCCGTGGCAGGCGAAGAAAAGTAGGTACTTAAACAGTAAACCACTACAGTTGGTACCTACACTACACTATTTGCAGTTCCGCCTAGTGCAGTATTACCTTCAGTAGACTAGGGCGCGGCGGCAGCTGGCCGATTGCATCCGGACGTCACTACCGCCGCTAAAGTTAGCGCACACCGACGGAGTGGCACCGAAGCGATTAATTTAGTAACAATTGGAACTCAACTTAATTTGCTTCTACATAAGAGTATAAAACAAACAAAATAAAATTACACTGGGTGGCTCCAAGCGCTGCGAAGAGTGGCCGAGCAGCCTTAAGCGTCCAAAAGAGCCCGTGTAATGGGTTGATTACACCTAACGAGTACATTGGCGAGTCGGTAAATGAGCTCTCGGCCGAGAGAGTCGCCGAACCGAGTGGGTGGTCACACGAATTTACTATAGTGGGGAGTCAGTTCAGTTTTGATCACGTCGCGCCGTCTGCAATGAATCGCAAAAAAAAGGACGAACGAGTGGCGACTGGCCGAGTGACAAGCGAGTGCATGTTCATGCGTGCCGAGCGGGATAACGAGTCGCTGCGGGGGCAGAAGAATGAAGCGGGGAGGTGGGTACTCGGCCTAGTAGGTAAACAGATTGTGATTCGAGTGACTCTCGCCTCTCTGCTCGACCTAGCACTCGGCCGAGCACTCGTTAAAGTGTTTATGCCAACCGAGCACTCGGCCGAGGACACTGACTCGCCAATGTACTCGTTAGGTGTAATCAACCCATAAGCATACACACGCGGCGCGATGCGCCGCTCGCTATGTCTTGCGACCAATGAACTGCTTTCCGCCGCCACTCAGTCGGTGTGCGCTAACCCTAAGCACATGCAAATATGAAATTTAAACAACCGATCCCAGTTTCTCACAGCAAACAGATCCTCCCAAGATTAGATATTCGACTGCTGACTTTCAGCGTCTTACATTACGACTGCTGTTTCAACGTCTTGTGGCATCGCTTTAAAACACTATTTTTATTGAGCGTAGTGAATAATCCTATGTAGGTACCTACGTCTATGATTTTTATCCTTATATTTATGCGAGTACCTACCTACTAATCATATAATTTTTAATAACATTGTTAATACCTAATATTTGATAGGTAAGTGCCTACTATCTATCTGACAATAAATATTTGTATTTATTTATGTTTAAGTTAAGGCTAAGTAGGTACTATAATGAAAGAAACAGGCAGTGTAACAAAAATAACTTTAATCAATAAAATTCATATTCTAACATTACGATTACATACACGCGATGACGGAAGTTGGCTGATAATATCCATCGGGACCCATTGAATGGCGCTGAGATAGGTGAATATTCGTTAACTCCACCACACCAAAATCATAGTCAGCGAATTTCTTTAGCACCTCTGAACCGTCGAAAGATTCCCTTGACTGTCTTGAATGTCTTAGCGACGACGTAGGGTTCGGTACATTCTCGCTTACTGAACCACTTCTGTATTTAGAATTGATCAAAGTAACATGCAATTTCACGTTGGCCGTGCCATGATCTCTGTCCATGAATCCTGTAAGAACAAAATTATGTATGTTAGTAGAATATAACCATAAGTAGATATACAGTGGAGTCCGCTTATAACAACAACAAAGGGACGGCGTTATTTGGTCGTACTAAACGGCCGTCGTTATAAGCGTCAGTAAATACCAGAAAAGAAAACCTAACTAAAGGATGTTTTTATAAGCGAAGTCGTATTAAACGGATTCCACTGTATTTTGGTTTACCATAATATTTATTTTATGCTATGTTCAGAATTGGATGTACTCCCTTTAAATAACTATATTAATATGTTTTACCCATGTTATATTGGAACAGAAACCGTCATCACCTGCTTTGTAAAAATGATCCACTAATGCATCAGCTATCTGTTGAATCAATCCACTTGAGTTTCCCTCTTCTTGAACAAGTCCATACAGAACATCAATTTGTGATGGATCATCGTTCATGTATGATAGTCCCTTTAATCTGATCTTTAATGGTAAGTTACCTTGAAGTAAAGGCCTGAAAAAAATTAAGGCATAAATATAATTATAATAGTTTTCAAAAAAGCTTGTAATTTTATTCTTATAGCATAGCTAAGTATATTAGATAACTATGAATTTAATAGGTAACCAATTGACACATTATAAATAAAGTTGAAGATTCTCACATGACAACTTTTTCTTTAGCCTCGCTGAGTAGCTTGGATGCATACAATCTTTCCTCATTATCCATCAAACACATGACCCCAAGTGTGAGATGCAACTTGTTTGGTTTGATAAATAAGGACTTATCGAGACCTCTACTAGGACAATCACGCAAAACAGTTTCCTAAAAAATATAGACATGTTAATATAGACATGTTAATATCGTTGGTCAGAGTCATTACTGGAACATCTGCAAAATTATGTGTTTCGGACTCTTAAATTTTTTTTAAATATTGCTTCGTCAGTAACAATCTCATAATAAACTATCGTTTTTTTACGATATGTAGGCATATCAAACGTCAAGATTACTAAAAGTTATGTCAACAAAATTAGTCTTTCAAAATATCTAAAAACTTTAACTTGGACTTTCTAAAAACAGCATAATTTGAATTGTACCGGTAACGATTCTGACCGACAAAATACAAATTAGATTTAGGTAAGTTTTGTTAATCAGAAAATTAAACACTGACACAACCAAAGCAACTATGTACCCGAATGTAGTAATTTAAGCTGTTACCTATAATATTCTGCTGTCTTTGTGTGAAGAGCCTGATTTAGCATAAGATTTTGTACTATGGCATGACAGGAAAGTTTTAAAGCAAACTAATCATCCTAATAGGCACCGGTCTCTTTTCAGAATAAGAAGAGTTTAGGCCTCAGTCTACCATGCTGACCGTATTTGGGTTGGCATACTACACACACACCATTGAGAACTTTGTGAAACCCTCTGAGATGTGCAGGTTTGTGCACAATATTTTTCGTCATCATTAACGTAACTGATAATCAAATTATGATCCATACATGAATTCGAAAACCCTGAGATGGTACACAGTCTCCATGGAAGGCAAGGCTATAAGCAATGAAATACTATATTTTAAACAGACGTGGTGGTAGTTTGGTTCTTTGCATCAAGATTGTATATAATTATTTATAATCACCTCAAATTCTTCAAATTTTTTCAGTATTTCTGGCTGATTCATAGGTATTGATATAAAATGTGTTGATTTCTGTTTCATCCTAGATGACATCACAATAATATTTATTCTTCTTCTTGCTGCTTTTACATTCTGAAACATAAAATTATTAATAATGCCTATTTTCTTCTTAACAATTGTTCCAATTGTAAAAGTAATTACCGATGCTTTAGGTCCAAATATAACAATGTCACCTTCTTGGCCCTGTTTTGGTATCTTTATATCTGTCTTAGTATCCCTTTCAATTCTAATTTTGATTGCCCCCTTCTTTCCTATGATAGAACCTAGGTAGTGTCTGTAAAATAAATTTTTAGTTGAATTAATTTACAAATATGACACAATCACATGTTATTGATGTGTTTTTAATGAACATGCAAATCTTTTCCAATAGATTTATTTACGGAACAGCAGTGTGAGCACCATATGATGCAGCATTATATAGAAAATGTGTGAGCAGTTGCATAAAATGACACACTACATGCCGCTTAAAAATGCATCAAATATCTAACAATTTTCAAATGTTCTAGACATGCATACATACTTAGATATGTGTAAACTAGTACTGTATCTAGAATTATCAACCATAACCACTTCAAAATCATCTTCATCCCCTTCATCGAGAACATTGTTGGGTGCTGCATCTGCAAAGAGATTAAATAAAAACTTCAGTTGTGAATATAACATTTATTTAATAATACTACTAAATAGTTATTTATTATTCAAATTAAGCCTTAAATAATAAGGTATTATTTAACTTGTTGTCTAAAAAGGAACAGAAAATGTACAGTGTTATTGGTTATTAGGAAGGATGTAATACAATAATATTAGGAAGGATGTCCTATTCTTTACTGAAAACCGTATGTGTGAGTTCACACAACTAATAAATACACTTGGTTATATAACTGACGTCAATGATTATGGTGTATTAACTATCAGTAACTCTACGTTCTGCATAAGAGGTAAAAGGTCCAAATAAGATAATTAAAATACTTTAGAAGAATTTTACGTACCATTTTCATACAAGTCGTGTTCTTGGAATGCAGTTATATCTACTGCAGTATCATTTACTCTATAACATCTGCCTTCTATCCACTTTATGTGGGGTCTAAGGGTGTCAGTCATTTCTTTTAATTATGATCAATTGGTGGAATATTTTCAAGGAAACCAATGTATTCTATGTTCAAAGCTCCCGTGGTTCAGAGTACGCTTGAACATACAAGTTTGATCAAAGTCACTGATTACTGCTAAACTAATAGGCCAGCTACAGAGTCTTGTATTTTTAACTCCGAAAGTATTTATCCATATATCATTATTCTATTTATTATTTTATTTCAATTGTTTTTTGTTTTGACATTCTTTATGACAGTACATGGACAGGGTACAGATATACAAATAATTACTATAGGCCACAGACGTACTACAGAATCTAGAGATGCTACACATGTACACAGATTACACATAAATATCACTAATCTGTAGACATAGAGTATATATAAGACACCACAGACCTACACGCACAAGCCTATTACATAAATATAGTCCCACCCGCAAAGATCAGTGATACCCAAATATGGCTGGGCCGTTGTAAATAATAGCTCAAAGTTACGTAACCAGTACTAGAGTAACTTAATGTAGCATTAGAGTATTTCTAATGAAAGCTGAGAGTGACAAATGGCGATAAATTTAAAAACAATAGGTAGTGTGGTATATCATTTATATAAAATTTATTTTTCGAGTATTTAAAAAAAAATAGATTTTGTTAGTATAAATTGCCATTTATTTCTGTTGTAAACGATGTCGAATATGGAATACGAGAAGTTTCAAGTTTTTACAGAGACGCTCACGGTGCTATATCATGATCCAAGTTTACGATGTGTCAGAACCAAAATCCCTAGCAAAACTAAATGAGTATGTCGAGGAACTTCAAGTATACCCCACCAAGAACAACATAGTCTACTTAGTTTTTGGCAATAAGATTGACAAGCATATCATTTTGGGACCCAGTGCATAATAGCATAATATCAGCAAGCACAATGGGTCACCCGCGCGAACGCTCAACAAGTATTCCCAAGGACGGTTGATGTCAGGCAGGCGGCCGGTCATAAAACAATAAGCCAAAACCTCTAACAACATGGATTTTGAAATACATGTTGTGCCGACCCCACCTAGTGTGGGATAAGGGCAAAAAGAAGAAGAAGAAGGTAGTGTGGTGTATCTCCTAATTATAGAAATAAACGTATTTGATAAAAAGTATTCAAGTACCTACAAATACGTTTATTCCTATGTTAATCCAGGAATGTCACGACCAAGTTTTTGATGTGAAACATCTAATGCGGCGGTACGAGTGTGAGAGCAGCTGTTGCGTGGCGATGCTCGCGATAGCAAATATACGACTCCAGACCTTCATAACTCGTCGGCTCTTTTCTGTTTAAACGGCCAGTTTTTTTTTTGCTATTTTAATTAATTTTAATTGTTTGTTGGGTACATTCGAACAAAGTAGGTCCTACGTAATCTACAAGTGGAGCACTGCAGGTATTCTTTGCTTTTAATTGTATACATATAACCAGCACAGTCGTTAGCCATTATTTTAAGACGTTTATTTCCTAGATGTTAAGAAATGACAATAAGACTATCGAGCTGTGGGACACGAACTCGCGACCCTTCGTTTACCATGTCGTTGGGACCGTTGTTAGGCCATCTCGCCACTTGAACGTTAAAAATTACCTACTACGAAATTAGAGACCGTATTTCCAATTATTTTTACAAAATGAGTTTCGATGTTTTACATCTGCCAAGCGTTCTGCGACGGCTTCACTTTTTTTTAAAGTTCCCATATTTTACTCGTCTTTTATTAGACACGAGATTAAACATATGAATGTCTTTGATTGCACACTTTGGTTTTTTGTTGCCTATTGAATTTAACTAAGACAAACTAATTTAAAACTAACTTCGAAAAAGGAAAAATAAAGGTGCCTAGTTAACCTATTGGGCCTAGAGTTGAGTATTCTCAACCCTGAGGGCTGGGATTCTACTCTAACAAGCCAATAAAGGCAAGTTAGCAAGGAGGATTTATCCGAGTAGGTAGGTACACAGTATCGCCATTGCTATAGCTCGTCATAGGTTAACTGCCTCATTGGCCTAGAGGTAGCAAGCTCAACTGCTCAACTAGAGATTCTATATTCGATCCCCAGATAGGGCAAAGTGTTATTGTGTTATCTCCGTGGAATTCCTCAGTAGCAGCGGAGCTTAGATTTGTGCCCGGTTGATGGCAATAGGCCATAACATGGGACTTAAACATAACGGCAAAATGAGGGTGCTACTATACACCTCTGCCAAACTCTTCGGGGAATACAGGCGTGATGTTATGTTCGCCATAGGTATGCATGCCGTGTAGCCCTGCTGATAAAGTAAAATTTTATTTATTGATATAACGCAACGACGTTAACGTTTGATTACCCCATTTCAAGTTTGTACTGAAATCTAAATATTACTCCACGTAAGATTACCTATTTAAAATCACTTCTATCATAGATTTTCGAAAACCGTCGCCACTATAAAGGCTATGTTGTATCCACAGAAGACCTACTTTTATATATGGTTGTATAACACATGGTTTACTAACACACTAGACTAGGTATACACCTAGGCTTGCCATAAATATTGTCACGAAGAAAAAAAATTTTTTTTATTGTATATAATATTTATTACTTTTACAGTGTGTTAGTTTAATACATAAATATAAAACAATTTAAAATATAAAAAGTTTATTCGAAGTGGTCTCCATTGGCTGCAATACAGTCCTTTAAACGTTGAGGCCAGTTATCATTAGGAGCACGCACTCTTTCCATGGGAAAATTCTTCACTGCCAATCGTATGGATTGTTTTAGGGACTCCAAATTATCATGGCGTTTAGAGCAAGCCATACTCTCTAAAACTGACCATAAATCATAATCCAGAGGATTAAGATCGGGACTAGACGACGGCCAGTCTTCAGCTCTGATGAAGTCCGAAACGTTCACTTCCAACCAAGACTGCGTGGACCGAGCTTTATGACCCGGCGCCGAGTCTTGTTGGAAGGACCATACTTAGTTATTGAACATGGTGTTGTTAAGGGGCTTAACTACCTTCTCAAGAATGGTATCTTGATACACTTGTGCCGATGTTTTGATACCTTTTCACAAAAATATGGCTCAGTTACTCCTTCATGGCTAACACCGCACCAAACCATCACTGAAGTCGGATAATGCCCACGTTGCACTCTGTCGACTAATTGGGAAGCTTCCTTAGAGCTTTGAGCATAAATACGGTCATTTTGTTTGTTAAAATGTTGCTCAATTGTAAAGATTTTCTCACCCGTAAACAATTTTTTTCTGTGACCTCCCTTTGCGTACCGCTTCAGTAGTTGTTTCGATTTTACCACCCTATTCCTTTTTAAATGATCAGTTAAAAAATGACCATAAGTCATCTTTTAAAATACTTACGCGACATGGTTCTGGGTGTTATCTTCATCTCCCGAGATAAAATCTTTTGCTTTCGGACAGGATTTCTTCGAATTCTTTCCCTTACTGCTTTGACCACCTTTTTCGTACGAACACTACGTGGACGGCCAGATCTTTTTCTGTCACGAACAGATGAGGTCTCATTGTACCTATTAATAACCCGGTACACAAACATTTGACTAATACCAAGCGTATGGAGAGTTTTAAAAATTGCATTTGGCTCCATACCAACTTTGTGTAATGCAATCACAGCGATTCGGTTCTCTTTATCACCCCACTCCATTTTAATATCGCAAAATATTGTACAATGTATTGGCGCCAAAATTAGAAAACTCAATGAACAATCGTATAAAAATGACAGATTCCAAATTCAAATGTAATATCTTTCTTATTTTTAATTGTAACAGTATTTATGGCCAGACTAGGTATATGTTTGTAAACACTGCTTTATCCCGCGGAATTGGAGTCACTACGACTCCATTTCAGTAGGTTACCTAGTACCTACCATAGCTGAGACATACAAACTTTAAAAAATTAAATACATATGTTGGTAAAAATGATTTTGTATATTAAGAAGTGCTCGCGTGGCCTCGATCTATCATATCGGTCCGTAATCACCACGGAAAACTAGTCCTATAAAAATGACATCATCAATCATCTCAACTGTAACGCGAATACACCATACACGATCACTATAGGACATACACTTCCACAACGAACGACTTTTACCATTTCTCATACAACGGCTCCCACAAATTTCACGAGATAGTCAATCCATCTTCTGAGGGGGTAGTCCTGACCTGACACATTGTTGACAGTGGTAGCCACTCGAGGCTCTTTCTCCATTAAAGGTCAATATCAGTTTCTCAAGCTCCATGCAAACAAGTCCGCCCATTACTAATGCTTCAAAATAATACGTCGGCTTCTATGAGCTATGTCGGTAATCCTAGTTCTACGGACTAGAGACAGATGATAGATGGATAGATGGAAATACTCCTAGCATTTCTCACAGCTTGTTGAGTAACTTTGAGCTTCTAGATGAGGTCAATTAAACTGGTTGGATGACTTGAGTCTTCACATACAGATAGAAAACCCTTCCAAACCTTCCCCAAATACACTTCTTTCTCAAAATTGCACTAATCTTGACTTCGTCGTTAACTTTGAGTAAACGCTCCAAACAAGGAGCGGTACATACACGAACAATATTGGACCTGATAATTATTTTATCCATGTTTAATTTTAAGCCCCACGTTGTGAGACTTGTAAACATCTATTATAAAGTCACTTAGCATTATGACAAGGTCCTTTAGCGATTATACCATCCTAATTTTATTAAGTATATTATCTAATGTGTGTGTATTATTAAGATGTCATTGAAACCGTTGATGTTTATACAAACGAATAGCGAAATCACGAGACAAGGCGAGTCAGTATTCATATTAGTCTCAACTCAACCGTGGTCTCGATTGTGACCAAGGCGTAATTTATAGTATAGCTGATAAAACATTTATATGATAAGCTTATCATTAACCTATTGCGCTGCTATGTAGTATTTATATTGTTGTAATGTAATATACTTAAATGACACTGCAGCTTACGTGCTAGTGTTTTTTTCTCGACCAATAATTTACCTAATTATCTACATCTTGAAAAATGGATAAAAACTTTCCGAGGCCAGTAAATACGTGTTATTATAATACAAATTATCAGTATACCAATGTTAATAAAGAAGGTAAGTACATACGTAAATATTTTTTTTATTTATTACTAGGTAAATGGTTTTTCTTTATTTTTATTATAGTAAATCCTTTACCTGAGGATTTTTGTTTGGGTACTGTGTTTTACTCGTAAGTCGGTATACACTATCACCCATATTCTAAGACGTTCCTCCAAAACTTACTCGACTCGACTCCACCTCGACTCAGCCTTTTTCACTACCATCTGTAGTTCTTGACATAACCGTCCTCGACTCGAAATTTTTCCTCAGTCGAGGTAAGGAATCATCTGTCAAACTCAAGGTACCTATGTACCTCGGAACCTACCTTCAGGAAGGAAATGTCAAAGTTCGTGTGTAACAATAATGAATTTGGAAGACTATCGAATATGCTTACGATAATCCTTACAACTATTTATCGCGGCGTTATTTGCGCGATGCAGATAATTCAAATTATGACGTAAATCGTACGTCGAGTAACCTCAAAGTTCACTCGAAATTGCGGTTTTGGGGGTGTTTTCGAGGCCGTTCTGAGTCGAATATGAGTCGAGTAAGTTTTGTAGGAACGTCTTAGAATATGGGTGTATGTCTGGCAAATGATATACAAACTTTAAGGGGCCGCAGTATGCTTTATTTACTGACAAAAACATCCCACCTATGAGATCGATTCCCCACCCCCCAAAGATAGAGCAATTTTATTTTAGTATTTGACTCACCTATTCCAACCTCTACATAACCCAAGGAGGTTACATGTTACTGTGTTTACTTACTGTGTTTACTTACTGTGTTTCAAATTGTAACTAGAAACAAACTTTATGCGTGAGACGTAAAGTTTCTTTTGCATTGCCAATAGATTGTACGAAAATAAGTCTAGAAAGGAACACACTTCATTCATTGGTGCATTGGTGTCTGTCTCGCACATGTGACCACTGTTCCTTAATTTACTGAATTAGTAGTATTCGCAGACATTTTTGTACATTGTAAAATTAAATTAGAAAATCATCTATCTACGACTATCAAAGTAAACATAACACAATTCATTATTTTCCTGCTTTCAATCTGAATGTTATTCTTTATTTTAGACGTTGTAAATTAAACTTAGGTACCGATTATTATAATATTCGGACAACAGCAATTATTGAAGTTTACATGCGAGCAATACTAAATTACTATACTGAACAATTTGAAAAAGTGTGAATTAAGACGAACGCGCACCTGTCCGCACCGACCGCGCCGCAGTCGCCGCAGTCATCGCTTTTGTTGACGCCGCCGTCAACTAGACAGCCTCGCACCCCGTCCGCGCCGCGGTCGCTGCAGTCGTCGCACGCACCGCATCGAATTGCTTTCATTCAGCAGGCCGGTGACTGCCAATGACGTCATCCGCAGCGACCGCTGCGGGCCTATAGATCGCGCGCGCCGATGCTTTGTCGTCAGCTGCGTCTGGGAGAATTCGGCCGCTCGGTTACCACAGATTAATGATATACTCGGTTACTACGGGAAGCGCGGCTCGAAAACGTGTGTGAGGTTGCACAGAACTTCATACAAAGAATTAAAACGCGGCGACTGCGTTGCATACCTACTGTGCGAACAGGTACGCGTTCACCTTTAAACGTTTTTTATCTTATTTCTTCGAAATTTTGTGCCAAGATGGTGCATTTTATTCTTGTGTTGTAAGTGGGTGTAAACGGGTATCTTATTCAGTTTGTGGAATATCTTTCCTTAGGTAAGTTTCTTTGAGTATTTTTTAGAAATGTACACATTTATTTTTATTTTGTGGGATATAATTTCTCTGGCAACTTATAAATAAATACACAAGTTAGGTAGGTACACAAAACTAAATACTATTATTTTATCTTGTGAAGCTGTGAATCTTAGATTATGTATAAACTAAGCTGGGAATGATTTAACCTGCAAACGGCCATATTCTTTCTATCTGTAATTTTCACAACTACCGACAAGAGTTAGCCTTTCGACAAGTTTCAATAGATTCTATCTGTGGTTTCTATATTTCCTATTTATCATTTTTTCAATTCTTACAATTACCTACATTCCGTTAATAACCTAATATTTTTTAGCTTTTCTAACGTGTCCTTCTTTTCAAGTAAAATGTACCTATGGTCAGCTTTATAGAAAAGGACATCACTGTTTAGAAGTTTTCTTTGTCCAGACCAACTTGTCGACACTTGTTATCATTCCAGTTACATTAATAAAAATTCCATGACAGAATCGAATCAAACACCCACAAATTAAAACCTAGGCCTCACAAGGAGTGTAAATAATGTCGTTTGAAAGGCTACCTACAGCATAGAAAACCTTAAGAAATATCAAAATGCCATTTTGTTAAGCTATTTTCGTAATAAGACATGAAATTGAAATTTTAAACAATTTCACACATACTTAGGTATTTTTATCTTTTATAAAATACTACAAAACCTACCACACCCATACAACACACATGTCTTTTATGTATTTTTTTTTATATTAAACTGAGTTGTCTACAAAACTAAACAAAAATCACGCCTCTGTGTGATCTAGGTTTTAAGTTATGAGTGTTTGAATATCGTCGCTGCACTTGCAAAATCCGCTATGGGAAAAACCCCAACTTTACAGGAGAAGCAAAAAACAGTTTTTTTCCCAAACTGATAACAACATATGCAGAAAAGGACATGTTATATTTTTGTATGGAAGCTGGGCTTTGGCTGTGAACAGAGAAGAGATATTTTTTTTATGAAAGTTCATAAAATATGGAGCTTCCGTATCTATTTTTTATTTTTTTTAAAAGCACCCTTCTATTGTTTCTTTTTTTATTTAAATAATTAGAATTAAAAAATAAAGTTGCAACCCACAGTTGTTAACCCATAATTATTAATTCTGACAACACTTCTATTGGATGACATTTATTGTCATTGTCAACGTCAGTCATTGTCAAAAAGTCAAATTCAATTCAACATAATCAACTGTTGTCTGTTATTGTGACTGTGGTTCCTGTGTTTTTGACTATGTACCATTGTTTTGAGTTTTTTTTTTATTTGACCTGGCTTTTAACAACAATAGATACCTAGCGATTTTGTGCGACAACTTTGACATGATTAGACATTGATGACATTACTGACAATGACAAGTGACAACCTTGCTGACATATGTACAGTAAATATTTTATTTTATTCTATTGAGACAAGGGAATCAATGCCATACATCCAAACCATTAAGTTAATTCATTAATTTTATTTTAATTTAAGCCGTTTAATATTATTTTAATATTAGGATAAATATTATGCTTTCAAAAATGATATATAGGTATCATTTTTATTTCTAAGTTTTTTGTCAGTTTATTAGTTTTTTAACAAAAAAAATATCCGGATTTTAAATGTTTTTTAATTAAATAATGGTGCTTTTTAAAAAAAAAAATTTTTTTATGCACGTCCCAGACAGTTTTCCCTATCAGAAAAACCGCACATGTAAGCAGTTCAAAAATAAAATTATTTTAAGCCCATTTCATAACATGTCCTATAACGACAAAAGCACCCGATATGTGGGGTCAATTACCCAATTATAATTATTATTATCCAAATATAGAAAAATGATAGTATTTGGTTCAGATAAATTTAGACCTCTACATTTATCATCGCTGCGCTTGCAAAATCCGCTGTTTTTTTTTTTTAATTTCGGCTTTTGATGCTATTTTATAATACTTCTCAAGCCACGTAGGCCTGTGAAATCCGTTTTTTAATAATTTATTTGGTTAAGGAGATAGCAATATCAGCTATGTAATTTTGGCCAAAATCAGCTTGAAAAATCCATCCAATGTGTGCAAAGAGACACTCAACGTATTTTTATTTCAATGCGCGCCTCTTAGAATTGCGCTTCAATATGACACGCTGATTTATTAAAATAGTGTTGTAAATTATTTTAAAATAGTGTTGAAAATCCGCTAAGTTTTCTCGGAAGACCAACAATGAAAATTATCTAGTAGAAGCATAAATCCGTCATGTGGCGAAAATATAGCGGTATTTACGACCCAAAAAAAATTCATTTCACTTAAAAAAATCCTAGCACCTGTTATTTTTTTTTTCGTTTATTTTCAGGCAACGAGGTCCCATAGCGTGTTAGTATTACCAAAAAAACTTAAAAAAACTATGTTAGTAGTAACACACACGAGTACAAAAACCAAAACAAAACAACAAAACAAAAACACATCATCCAATTTGGGGTAGATTTATCAAGCCCCATGTCTGACATGTAGCTTGATAAACCTTTCCATAGTCGGCCCTTCTAACCTATCAGAAAAAACCGTAGAACAAAGTAAAAAAATATATTTTATGATGTCTCGACATAAAGTCAAAGGACATGTTATGAAATGGGCTTAAAATAATTGTATTTTTGAACCGCTTACATGTGCGATTTTTCTGATAGGGAAAACTGTCTAGGACGTGCTTGCAAAAACATATATTTTTTTAAATGCACCATTTTTTTATTATAAAACATTTAAAATCCTGATATTTTTTTTGTTAAAAAACTAATAAACTGATAAAAAACTTAGAAATAACAATGATATATATCATTTTTGAAAGCATACTATTTATCCTAATATTAAAATAATATTAAACGGCTTAAATTAAAATAAAATAAATGAATTAACGTAATGGTTTGGATGTATGGCATTGATTCCCTTGTCTCAATGGAATAAAAGAAAATATTTACTGCATGTCAGCAAGGTTGTCACTTGTCATTGTCAGTAATGTCATCAATGTTTAATCATGTCAAAGTTGTCACACAAAATCACAATCTATTGTTGTTAAAAGCCAGGTCAAAAAAAAAACTTAAAACAATGGTACATAGTCAAAAACACAGGAACCACAGTCACAATAACAGACAACAGTTGAATAAGTTGAATTGAATTTGACTTTTTGACAATGACTGACGTTGACAATGACAATAAATGTCATCCAATAGAAGTGTTGCCAGAATTAATAATTATGGGTTAACAACTGTGGGTTGCAACTTTATTTTTTAATTACATACATACATACATAAACTCACGCCTTTTTCCCATGGGGGTAGGCAGAAACTATAGAACGCCACATGCTACGACTCTTACATACCCCTTTCGCTTCATCCACATTCATACATCTTGTCATACACGCACGCCGGTTGAGAGTACTTCGCACCTGACCTTTGTGAAGAACATCACCAATAACATCGATGTATGTCCTTCTAGGACGTCCTCTACCGGCGTTCCCATTAACATCCGCCTTATAAATTTCTTTTGTTAATCGCCGTTCACTCATTCTCTCAATATGGCCAAACCACCTAAGCATACTCCTTTCAATTTTTGTCACTACATCATCTTTTAAACCGCAACTTTGTCTAATCTCTTCATTTCTCAATCTATCATTCAAAGTTACACCGCACATACTTCGCAAGGAACGCATTTCCACGGCATTTATTCTACTTTCATGCCTCTTCTGCTACGACCAACATTCACTTCCATACATAAGCGTAGGTACCAACACACCATTTTGGACAGCCAGTCGTGCCTTTTTGGACATCGACCGGCTAGCCACAACCGCATGCAAAGCACCATTTACTTTATTTCCCGCATTTGCTCTCCTTTCCACATCTTCGTCAATCTTACCATCTCTTGTAAACATGCTTCCTAAATAAACAAACTCATTCACCTGTTCAATACTTTCATCTCCTATCTTTACTTTACACTCAGATACATAATTTAATTCTAATTATTTAAATTTAAAAAAAACAATAGAAGGGTGCTTTTAAAAAAAATATACGAAAGCTCCATATTTTATGTACTTTCATAAAAAAAATATATCTTCTCTGTTCACAGCCAAAGCCCAGCTTCCATACAAAAATATAACATGTCCTTTGGTTTACTCTGCGCCCATAAATAAAGTATAAAACGCGTAATAGCCAATAGGTGAAAAAAACAGCAAATTACTAATTTATCATAGAGGTTTATTGGTGCCTTTTACGTGAAGAACCACTGCTAGTGAGTATGGGAAATAGTAGTTGGTGGCAACACCAGGAGTCCCGCGTCAGTGCACTCAGTGCAGATTGTGCAGTAGTGTTGCCCAACTATCGATAATTGACCTATCGATAGTTAACCTCGAAAACTAGTAACAATATCGAGAGCTATCGACAGTATTGGAATTTAACAATACTATCGATACTAATGATCGAAAAAATAAAGGTAATACTATTGATGAAGAGCAATAGTATCGATACTAGGTATTGAGTACTGATTCTATATTTATATAGATATGTAGCTTGTAACTAGTAATGATGACTAAAATCCGGATGCAATACTATCGAATTAACTATTTAACTATTAATTATTACTATTTAACATTCGTTTATTCATTATTTACACATATAATTAACATTTTTAAATATTTCTATAAAAATATAAACAAAACATTTAAAAATATAAAAAATAGTAGCCCACCGGCACCGGGAACAGGGTCCAAGCTACCGGTGGTCAGGGCCTCAGATAGAGGAACTTCCTGACAATACGTGCCGTGTCCAGAAGTACCGCTTTCTGTATCAGGCCCTTGACCCAGCTGCCCAACGAGAGCCTCGTCAGATGTTAGTCGAGGCTCTTGGCTATTAAGCCATTGGCCGTAACGACTATCGGCACAATGACTGCTGAGTCAACCTCCCACATGTCGACAACCTCGTGTGCCAAGTCTTGATACTTAATTTCTTTATCTTTCTCGGCTTTCACAAGGTTCTCTTCATGTGGGACAGTGATATCAACAATCATTGTGAGACGCTCTGATCGATCTATCACCACTATGTCAGGCTTATTGGCAACGATAGTCCTGTCAGTGATGATAGATCGATCCCAGTACAATGTGATATGATCATTCTCGAGAACTGGGTCGGGCACATACTTGTAGTATGGTACCTCTGCGTCCACAAGGTATTTCAAAGCAAGTTGCTGGTAGATAATCCTAGCCACTAGGTTGTGTCTGTGCAAATACTCGCCGTTAGCAAGACGAGAACAACCAGAAATAATATGTCGAATGGATTCATCGGGACAGTGACATGCCCGACAGATGTCAACCGTGCTACTAATTAACTATTATTATCGACAGCACCGACGGTAATTTTACTAAAATCAATACTTTCGATACTATTGCTTTCCAACAATAGTATTAATCAATTTTTTCGATTGATACCATCTTGTATTGTTGAATTCCAATACTATCGATAACCCCCTCGATATTGTTACTAGTGTTCGAGGTCACGATAGTATTGACAACCTAAAGAGAGACAATCGATAGTTAGGCAACACTATTGTGCAGTACAGGTGCAGCAGTCTCAGGTGCCTTTGCCTCGCGGACGAATAATCACAACATATGCAGGTGCAGACTGCAGTGTAGTGAAGTGACAGTGACAGTGGCGGTCATCCGTCAGTGGTAGGCGTCTTTTTCTTCTCTCCTCCACCACTAACCACTATAGATAAAACACTTCCTCCACTGAGATGAGACTGGAGGTCTCCACTTTGTAGACGTAATAATTCACTAATCTTGGCTCCACTCATGGGTAGAGTTGCCACCTTTTTTTTTTGCAGATAAAATACATTGGTTATTATAGGTAAGAAAAAAAACATAGTATCAAAATAAAGTACAATCTATCTTTATTATTATGTTAAAAACATGTTTTTATTGCTTTTTGTAGTTTGTATCAAATTAGTATCTCTACTAAACAATTGCACAGCATCTTTATAGTCTATATTTAAATTTCGTTTAACGAAAAAATATATACGACGAAACTGTTCAAAATCCCAAAGAAATCAAATCATGCGAAATAAAGTATTTTCGTGTACTTTATTGTTCTCCTATAGTATAGAGTACAATTACCTGAATTAACGTACAATACTTTATTTTACAGTACGGGTGGCAACCCTACTCATGGGTTAGAGATGGGTCGTATTAGGTAAATCAGGTACTTAATACACCTATTCCTAGTCTGCATAAATACCTAATCCAAATACCTATTATCCTATAAGCATAAATACGTAACATGTTACAACGTTACTAGGTGATCTCAATCCGCCTATTCTATACGAATCCTGATATTATAATAACATTGTAGCCAAGCGATTGTTGGGTGACCTTTTTTTTTTACCGATCCCTTCACTCTTCTATTTCTCCTCGAAATCGGTTGAATAAAATAATACTTGTTTTGTATTATATCATTCAATGATATGTGATATAGGCGGATTGAGATCACCAAGTAACGCTATGTGTATAAGATCATTGAGATTAGGTGGAATAGGTATTGTCAGAATTGGATTAGGTGCCGCCTGTTCTCGTAAAATACCTATTCTTCGGATCTGTTCTAATAAATACGACCATCTCTACTCATGGGTTTCTTTGGGAGTACTCTTGGTTGGGACAATAAATAAAGTCCATTAATTTGATGTCGTATCTGTGATTTGATGTGTTGTTTTTACCGTCATGCGATGATGACAGATTGTTGTTGTTAATCATAATCATAGTCTTAGAGTACATAAAGTAGTCATTGATGTCATAATTATAGTAGGTAGTATAAGTAATATATGATTGATTACTTAGGTACAGTGATTATTGTAAACATAAACACAATCCATCTTTCTGTAAAATTTATCTCAATTTACAAAACTATGATAAATCTTTAGTCGTTTTTAGAAATTATTATGCAAAACGTTGCCTCCGTGCGTGTGTAAAGTTTTAGTTTCCAAAACCTGATAAGTATTTCAACTCCACAGGGTCAGTGGTACGCGAACAGGCAGATGTTATTAGCAGTTCTTAAGTATAAATGATCAAGATTTACTAAAATATAACGAGCGTTAATCTTGATCATGTGATGGCTGTCGTATTTTATTGCAGACTTCTTAATCTTCAATTCCATTAATTTTAGGTACCTATTTACTTATAACATAAAATGTTGTTTTACTTTTCAGTGTTGTTTGTTGTAACGACTGCTTTATTTATTTTCAGATGGAAATAAAATGCATGGATCTCGGCGTGTTATAACATTTTGCCTGTTAACCACGGTTCTACCTACTATTCTGATTGTGCTACCCTTGTATTTAAGAAATTTTAGATACGCGGATGTTATGTATAAAATATCAGACTCTGATGTTATCCAAATTCATAAAGGCCAATCATCCATATTTTGTGAGAAGCATTCTTTAAAAATGAATACTACGTTTAGTGCATTCCAAATGAAAGGTACACCTGAAATATCCAATAAGAGGAAACATATAAGATTAAAAAAGTCAATGACATTACCAGATGATACATTAGAATATTGGGGATTTTATTTATTAAGAGGTGCTTCCGTAGAATTAAAAGCTTGTTCTGGACATGAGGGATCCAAAATTCTAGTTGTTAAAGGGGACAAAATATTGAATACATGTGGAATTCTGGAAGGATACAAGCATGAGAAAGATCCTCCAAAAGTAGAAAACCAAGGAGTACTAGTCACATTACAGAAACCTGATGAAAGACAAAAAAACAATTATACTCAAGAACATGTATTGCATATTAAAGAAAACAAAGAAACAATATTTGATGATAAGAATAATACAAATAACTTAATAATAGATTTTAATGCCAAAGACAATTATTATACAAGAAAAATGACACATATTGATCAAGCAAGACTAAGGAGAGATACAAAAAACAAACCATTGCATAATCCAAACACTTTATTAGATACTGGTGTGTATCACGGAGGGAATGCTTTTAACAGCACTGTAAAACCAGGGGAACCTGTTTCTAGGTTTGAGAGTAATTTGCATGAATGTTTTCATGACAAAATTTTAATAAACCACTTATTCCCATTCTCCATACAATGTAATAATACAAATTACTTAGAAAATACTACGATCCTCAAAGTAGTTCATGAAGTACTGCTGGATGGATATTATTATTACATATTTTATACAGATGATGGTGTTAATGATATTCATGCAATTTTTGATATTTATAAGCCAACATTCCAATATGTTAACAATTCTGAATCTAAAGTATGTTTTAATAAAACTGAATGTGAATTTAATATAGATTTCTTTAGTGATGAGTTAGTTATAGTAGAAAAACCAACTAAGGAAGGTTTACAAAATGAAGAAAGTGATTCATCTATTCTAGTCTCCATTTGCCATCCTCGAATATCTGTTTATATATTTTTTCCTGTATCTGTCCTTTTACTGATACTCCTTTTTGCATTTTTATGATATTTGTTTAAAGTTTTATTCCATTTATTTTTAGTCAATATGAACATTACCAGAAGTGTGATATTAATTTATTAAGTTTTAGAGATTAATGATGTTAAATAAAAAAAGTTGTGAAATAATATTTAATAAAGGAATTGTACTGTTGTGTACCTATAATATGTTTTTTCTAGTTTTATTTGATAGTATTCTACATAATTAAGACAATAAATGCATTTTAATTAATTGAGCTATGTCATGCTGACAACTCTTATAGGTATTAAATGGCTATGATCCTATAAACGCCCATCCGCACTAGCGGTTAACCGAATGGACGGTGAGCGACCGCGGTTGTATTTAATATGCTGTTTAATGCGTACTAAAAGCGCGGTTTCATATTAAAAACATCAAGCGGCTAGCCGCGCGATAGGTAATACTAGGTATGAGCGCTAACGGAGTGCCTGCGCAAACGACAAACGCGACACGATGCGACGCGACGCGATGCTACAAGCGACGAATGTCGTACGTTATTTTGGTAATTACTTCTGGAATCACGGGGAAGTACGACTTACAATATATGGTGTAGAAAAAATATACACCATATTTATACAAATACACTAATGTCCCACAAAGATCTCTGCTCACGCAACGTCAACGCTTCTGAATCGATCATTTCCTAGGTAGCGTCACGTCTCATCTCATCGCACAAAAAAAACAAGCAGGTACGCGTTATCTCCCGTCTCTCCACATACTGCTACACAGTACACAGGACTTGCCGTTGTTTTAACGCGCACGCAGGACACCCCGTAAGTATGTCATTACTTATGTAAATAAGTAGTGGGTTGGCAACCTGACCAGTGTCCTAAACATATCGTTGACAACTATGATAGCCAGGATTTGTCCCACGTAAGCGATTATGGCCCGCGAATAACTAGGTACCTACCCCCTTTCCAGCTAGCCTTGTAGGTGGGGTCAGGGGATCTAATAACTTCACACTTCTTGAAGCATAGGTACTTAATTATAAATATATTTCGTTTCATCATAATCGTAATCATAACTGCAAGGTGACTGCACATCCGTTCCTTGGCCTTAAGTGGTGAAAAAGAATGGGCAAGCGAAGCGATGGTCCTAAAGGTGAACGCACATTTAAGGTGGACGCACACTTATCAGAGCCGAATCGGCCGATTCGGATACTATAACTATACTTATTTTATTACTTTATCCAAGTTTTCCAAGATATTATATAAAATAGCTAGTTAATGTGATTAATTCTGTTTCATTTATCACTTTGTCTAAATTGAGTAGCTATATTACCTATACCTAGTCTGGCCATAAATACCTAGGTACTGTTACAATTAAAAATAAGAAAGATATTACATTTAAATTTGGAATCTGTAATTTTTATACGATTGTTCATTGGGTTTCTAATTTTGGCGCCAATACATTGTACAATATTTTGCGATATTTAAAATGTAGTGGGGTGATAAAGAGAACCGAATCGCTGTGATTGCATTACACAAAGTTGGTATGGAGCCAAATGCAATTTTTAAAACTCTCCAAACGCTTGGTATTAGTCAAATGTTTGTGTACCGGGCTATTAATAGGAGGTACAATGATACCTCCTCTGTTTGTGACAGAAAAAGATCTGGCCGTCCACGTAGTGTTCGTACGAAAAAGGTGGTCAAAGCAGTAAGGGAAAGAATTCGAAGAAATCCTGTCCGGAAGCAAAAGATTTTATCTCGGGAGATGAAGATAGCACCCAGAACCATGTCGCGTATTTTAAAAGATGACTTAGGACTTGCAGCCTATAAGAGACGCACTGGTCATTTTTTAACTGATAATTCCAAAAAGAATGTGGTGGTAAAATCGAAACAACTAGGTACTGAAGCGGTACGCAAAGGGAGGTCACAGAAAATTTTTGTTTACGGATAAGAAAATCTTTACAATTGAGCAACATTTTAACAAACAAAATGACCGTATTTATGCTCAAAGCTCTAAGAAAGCTTCCCAATTAGTCGACAGAGTGCAACGTGGGCATTATCCGACTTCAGTGATGGTTTGGTGGGGTGTTAACTATGAAGGAGTGACAGCCATATTTTTATGAAAAAGGTATCAAAATATCGGCACAAGTGTATCAAGATACCATTCTTGAGAAGGTAGTTAAGCCCCTTAACAACACCATGTTCAATAACCAAGTATGGTCCTTCCAACAAGACTCTGCGCCGGGTCATAAAGCTCGGTCCACGCAGTCTTGGTTGGAAGTGAACGTTTCGGACTTCATCAGAGCTGAAGACTGGCCGTCGTCTAGTCCCGATCTTAATTCGCTGGATTGTGATTTATGGTCAGTTTTAGAGAGTACGGCTTGCTCTAAACGCCATGATAATTTGGAGTCCCTAAACAATCCATACGATTGGCAGTGAAGAATTTTCCCATGGAAAGAGTGCGTGCTTCTATTGATAACTGGCCTCAACGTTTAAAGGACTGTATTGCAGCCAATGGAGACCACTTCGAATAAGCTTTTTATTAACCGACTTCCAAAAAGGAGTAGGTTACTATGATCGTCTGTATGTTTTTTTTTTGTGTATGTTCATCGATATTTTCACCAATTGTGAACCGACTTTGATGGTTATTTTTTATATATACTTCGAAATTGGTCCCATTTAAATTTGGTGAAGATCTGATGAAGAACTTCGGAGATAGACAATGGAACTCATCAATGACGACCAGTACGCATATTGTGATGATGTGATTATGTTACGAGAGAAACCAAGTTTTAATTAAGGCCACTAAAATGAAAAAAATCAAATCTTTTTTACAAAAAATTTAAACCGACTTCAAAAAAGAATAAAATAATTACCATATAAAATTTACAGTTTCAGAAGTCGGTGCCTTCAATTTGGTTCAGCGTGGATCAGCACCGACTTCTGAAACTGTTAATTTTATATGGTAATTATTTTATTTCTTTTGAATTCGGTTTAAATTTTTTGTAAAAATGTTTTATTTTAAATTCTTTTATATTTATGTATTAAACTAACACACTGTAAAAGTAATAAATATGATTTGCAATAAAAAAAATATTTTTTCTTCGTGACAATATTTATGGCAAGACTAGGTAAGTATAATGGCTGGATAGTACCTATCATTATATAATATGCGGATTTATTACTTTGGCTGTAACATATGCATTCCTATTTATGATCGGCCTATCTATTCCAGAGTTTTGACGGCTGGATTAGAGCAGTAGCTTCTGCGGTAAGTCTCCCGTTCGATTCCGCACGCACAGAACAAAATACATTTTTGTACGTTCTACAGATAGGTACTTAGTTGTTCCAGACCTGGGTGTATTTTGCATGTAAGATTTTTGAACAATACAAGAGTAGTCCTAGTAATATAATTTGTTACAGACAAGACCAGTCCATTATGTATTATATTACCGGAAATGTATACAATGGTGTCGATTGGATAGCGCACTTTGACAGAACTAAACTAATGGTGTTTGTCTCTTTCTGTTTCAATAGAAAAAGAAAGTGACAGTTGCGTTTAGTCTAGTTTAGTATAATTGTCAAAATGTGTAACAGAATCGACAGCAAATGCCGAGTCAATTTAGGAAATGTGTAAAATAATTTGTCAAAAGTTCTTTTTAAAACATACATTTACTAGGCATTGTATGCAATTCCTAAATGGTACTAGAAATTAATATTTGACAAATGTTTCATATGGCCACACAACGATCGCGACATTAATTAAAATAAGTCGAATTTAGGTACTGTTAATTCGACCATGCACCCCGACTTCGTGGTTAGGCTCTGTCCTACCCCAAGAGTTTTGTTTTAATGCGTGGAGCTAGAAGCACGCGAAGAATGCCCTATGTGGAACGAGTGCACGAGGCCGAAGCTTAGCACACTCAAAAACAAATTCATGCCTTGCATGTTGCTTGCATGATGCCGAGATATCGGTTCAGTAGTGAAGGTTCTTCAGTGTATGTTACGGAAAATGCACATTGCTGTTTAGGAAATGTATAGAACTCCTAGAAAATGTGTAGGTATAATAAAATGTATTTTACACATTTCCGGTTGATAGATCCCGAGAATTCGATATACTGACGGATTACATACATTTCTGATAACATGCATATTATAATTATGTTAGATATATATTCTTATTTATACCTACTCAGTGGTGGTAAAGCACACGATAGCTACAATACCAGACTTATACGTGGAGGTCAATCTAAGGTCGCATGATTGGAAAATCCATGCTGCTTACCACTGAGCTCAGAATGTCGTCGTAAGTGCTGTCCTGCAACCGGGGCATCGTGGAGGCTGGTTTCTTTCTGAGTATAGCGTGGAACCCATCACTATGCTTGTCAGCGAACATATCCGATGCGCCACTGTCGCGAGGCAGGCCCAATAGCATCCTGAACCCATTATTAGGTATATAAGTAGGTACATTGGATGCGCAAGGTGCTGACACTGCCGAGTGTATTTAACCCACAGGTTACCTACATGAGTAAAAAGACTGGCAAAAGGCTTTGGATAAGGTATTTTATACCCACAGCAGAACTTGCGGACCAGCATATAACACCTTGTGGGGGCTGACGCGACAAAGCCCTGCGCTCTCTTTCTAGGTATGTCGATTGTCCAAATGTCCACGTCACCGGCAACAATAATTTTTCAAAAATAAATAACTTACTCAATAATAATGATTGTAACTTGTAACACAATACTGCGAGTCTCATTGAAATGGGACACCCGGTATTGCGTTATGAAGGAAAAGCACCTACATTAAAATGTAATATTGTAAATAACAAATTTTACTCAAAAGTAGGTGAGGAATATTTCATTTAACAATTTTTAGGGTTCCGTATCCAAAGGGTGCCAACGGGACCCTATCATTAATTCTACGCCATCTGTATGTCACAGGGCATATCTTTTTAACCGTATTAGGTAACCAGTTGAAATTTTGACAGAATATGTAGTACTATATGGCAAAATAATAAACAGTCAAAAACAAAGGGGATGGGCCCCCATACGAGAAACCTCGAAAAAAGGTATTGCATTTTTTCAACGTTTTTTTTCCTGCTCTATCTTAAAAACGGTAATACATACAAGCGTGAAACTTGGTATAATTGTAATGCATACTCCAGTTAAACAAGAAACAGTAAAAACAATTACCTATTTCACAGACATGTGTGGTTTTACGGAGCGGAACCCTTAGTGCGCAAGTCCGACTTACACTTTGCTACTTTAGTCGAGATCAAACCAACACAAAACTGTGAAAAATTATCACCTTAGATTTTTATGTCACCAATTGATAGTCAATAATAAGGATCGAGTCTTCATTCGCCAATAAAATTGTGTCTTAAATTAAGGGAAGATTATGAAAATAAACTAAAAATATGATTTCCAATCTAAAAAGATGTCGGAACACTTGTGGCCCTTCAATGGAGCAATGTGATGACATACTTTGTATTTTTTTATATTTTTCCATTTTTGTTTTTAGCATACTATGTCCAACCTCTTGTATGGGAACGAACCACAGTCCACCGGTCCCGGCGCCTGAAGCGGCCGCTCTTCGCCCAGTGCTGGTAGGGCCGGCCCTGCTTGCATTGACTTGAAATGGCACTGCCTGCAGAATATTTAGATAATGAATTATAATAGATACTTACTTATATTGAACATGATTATGTCTGTGTTTAAATGTTACAGAACATTTAGATAGCGAATAAGGGACTTATAGAGGCTCTGGGGCCCCGGGGCAGCGAGTAATCGTGCCTTCATCGATACCCTTTATCTATTTTTTCGGGAGCCCCAGGGCTCGGCGGTTTTCTGGTGGTAACTAGGGCCCTGTAACGAATTACAAATGTACACCTAATTAAAATTATGTCTATAGGTACCTACTTAACATTCGTGTTACTGTTATTCACGTCCGTGAAGAGTAGCTTTCAATACCTAATTAGAGGTACCCTACAAGTGTCACCTGGTTAGTGTTAAACAAACAACAACGCAGAGTCTAAAGCGGCGGCCAAATAACCTGACCACTCTTGGCTAAAAACTCATAACATTGCAATACGTATTCTGGAGGCATGGCAGATTGCTGCCGGCTCAGTGCCACTGCCAAGTCCGGTAAGCACAGCCTTACAGTACACCTTTATCTCCAAGGACACAGGCCCATGTCAAGCCGAGTTGGGTTTCTAGTCCCAGTGGCGATCATGGGGGGGAGGGGGAGGGCGACCGCCCTGGGCCTACATTTGCAGGGGCCTAAGCGGCTTCTCGCAGCAATCAGAGTAGGGGTGTTTTAAAAAAAGTATTTCGAATAGGTACATTGTTTTCGCAAAAAAAAACAATATGTGGGACGTCTGGGGGGCATCCGGGGGGTTCTCAAAGTGTCCGGCTGAAACACGGACGCCCGTCGCGTTGGCTTTTTCGTTCATTTTCTATTCCAGCAATTGGATCCACGCAGCAGCATACACACGTATATGACTTAGGTACATTAGGTATATAAAAAGGACATGTTATATTTTTGTATGGAAGCTGGGCTTTGGCTGTGAACAGAGAAGATATTATATTTTTATGAAAGTACATAAAATATGGAGCATTGGTATATATATATATTTTTAAAGCACCCTTCTATTGTTTTTTTTAAGTTAAATAATTAGAATTTAAAAAATGAAGTTGCAACCCAAAGTAATTATTAATTCTGGCAACACTTCTATTGGATGACGTTTATTGTCATTGTCAAAAATGTCAAATTCAATTCAACTTATTCAACTGTTGTATTATGGCGTTTCTGCGTAAATTAGCACAATTTCGCAAATATCAAGTAAAACAATAATTACAAATTCAGTAAACAACCACAATAGATAGCTATTTTGTTTGACAACTTTGACATGACCAGACATTAGTGACATTACTGACAATGACAGAGGACAACCTTGCTGACAGACGGTAAATCTTTTCATTTATTCTATTGAGACAAAGAAATCAATGCCATACATCCAAATCTTTTAGTTAATTCATTGATTTTATTTTAATTTAAGCCGTTTAATATTATTTTAATATTAGGATAAACATAATGCTTTCAAAAATCCGTTTTTTTCTAAGTTTTTAACAAAAAAATATCAGGATTTTAAATACTTTTTAATTAAATAATGGTGCTTTTTAAAAAAAAGGGTTTTTTAACCACATCCTAGACAGTTTTCCTATCAGAAAAACTGCACATGTAAGTGGTTCAAAAATAAAAATATTTTAAGCCCATTTCATAACATGTCCTTTAATGTTCCTATTTTTTATTATTTTCAAGGGCGCCCGGGGAAAAATCCCGGTTTTGACAAAATGTCCAGGGTTTTTGTCCGGTGTCGGCAGTTTAGGTGATGGAAGCCCTAATTATGAGGCAAAGCCTAAAGGATGTCACTCACCGGGAACGTTCGCGCGAATGTAAGAATCGATTTTGACCATTACACTACACTATTGCGCCAGCTCGACGCAGGAGCATTCGCTTTTGTAACCGCTCGAATTGTGAGCATTCGTAACATCGATAAGTTGTCACAAATCACAATGTCAGACGAAATGGTCGGGATGCTGCACGCGACAATATTAATCCGATATTGTTATTTGCTTAAAAAAGCTAAAAAGACGATATTGGTGCCACGTATTTTATCAAAATCGTAATTGTAATGCTCGGTGTTCCGCACTCACTGCTGCAATGTAACAAGTTGTATCATTTTACAGGCATAGGCGTTTTCTGGGTGGGGCAGACGGGACGCTTGCCCCACCCTGGCAAAGAAAATAATAGGTAAATGGTCTAGATTCTGTCAACTTGTCACCCATGTCCACGGAAAAATTACCCAAAATAGGCAGACCAATGCCCGACTCTGTCTATACTTATTTAGGCCTCAAAAATAAGGTTATGGGGCAAAATTGCCCCATAATCCCATTCAGCACTGCCCCACACTGGACAAAATCCTGGCTACTCCCATGACTACAGATGTGCGCAATGTAATGCTCGCCTGGACGCATTAACATGCTCGAATCTGAAGTGTTACATTACACGCGAATGTTCCCGGTGAATGACCACCTTTAAACTACCTTAAAAATTATGTAGTTTTAGATAAATATCCGAAAAAAATTGCGCCCTACTCTCGCGCTCCTGTTCGCATTCGTTTACACTTTGATAGCCCATTTTTTAAACAATTCTTTTGACTAAATTATAGATAGACTAAATTACCTATACTAGATAATTAGTACCTACTTATACTAGAATTATCTACCTCATTAATTCTCAAAATAACTGCTTATATTGCATGAATTAGTTAACAAGTTCGGAAAGAGAACAAATATGAGTAGCTAAGTGCCAAACTACATAAAGTGCGCCATATTTAGATCACGCTCTATCCAAAGACTCGAGCTGGCACAGCTGAAGGGGCCTCGCAAGCAGTGCCGTAGCTTGCTTTTAGTGTGCCCCGTTTGAGTTTCTATTATTATGCCTTCTAAAATGCTGTAACGCAAGAATGACCAAGATTTTTACGCCACTTGAGGTTTACCTGTGCCGCCGCAACATTGGCACCGCCCTAGTCTAGTTACGGCACTGCTCGCAACAGATGAGTGCGAAAGCCTGAAAATTATGGTACAGAGAGTAGGTACCTAATGTATTGTAACTAAATTCCCAAATTACACGTTACTAAATAATACAGCTTACAAAATACCTGCCACCAGTTTCGTTATTTCGTCAAACACTTCCTCACCGATCATAAAAAAATCTATGGTACTTCTCGAAGACCTACCAAGTTGAAAGAAGTTAGTGTTTAGGAAGGAGAAGAATGAAAGCTTTGAAAATCGTGAAATAATTTCTCGTTCGTAAACCAATTATGTAGATTGGTATCACATATCACACCCTTATTAATGTAAGGGCTCAACTCGAAAATATCAACGTTTGGGAAAACGTGTTAAAAGATTCAGGGAACCCTATGTTTTCACGGTATTTTTTACAGTATTTGCTTTAATATTCTCTTTTTTCTCTTTCTGTGAAAGCCAAGTGGTAGAACAGTTGATATTGAGACCATCTAATACAGAAACTCAATATTTCTAGTTATTTACATTACTAAGGGTGCGATATCTTTGGGTACCACCTATTCATAAAAAATCTATGGAAATTAATTTTTTGAGCTGCAAAAGTAAACTTGTTCATTTTCATTAGTTTCGCAACGTAAATAATGGCACGTGCCATTAGGCGAAACACACACTGCCCCGCGCTAAGCTGCGGGTGCTTGGCGACGGAGCCACGCGTGCGGGTGCGGGAGTGCAGATCTACATCATCATGCAGATTTCTCCGCACAAACGCGCGAAACAGCAGTATAGTCATGCAGTGGTGATAATACATTGCAGAGCATTGTTTTTTATACTAAAAATGGTTATTCATTTAGAACTCATTCAGGATGCTGCAGTTATATTATTATCTGTTTGGTTTTCATATAATCAAATTAGAAGAAATCGTGCCTATAGAAGATATTGGGTACATCCCTTTTTACGAACAAGATAGATAAATGGGTCATTTGTTCAGAATTACTTATAGTAAGTACCTGGATGACAGAGCTTTCCTCAGTTTTTTTTTTAGAAAATCGACGTTTCTAAAAATGAAACCTAGCTAGATCAATTTATCGCCCCCGAAACCCCTTGCATACTAAATTTCATGAAAATCGTTGGAGCCGTTTCAGAGATTCAGATTATATACAGGGCGTCCTACGGATATGCCACATGGAGGGAAAGTACCTTGAATATTGTAGATGGAAAATTTTACTGAAAGAAGACATTACTTGTAGCTTTATCATACCGATCGAAAGGCTTCATCATAAGGATTATTTTTTGCTAAATAACATAGTGCCACAAATAAAAGGAAGACTATGAATTTTAACATTTTTAATACAAAATTAATGAAATGCTCAAAAAAAATCGACAGGGAGCGAAATAATCAAAAGAGTGCGACTTTGTATTCAACAGGAAGGGACTCATTTTGAGCATTTGATAAATTGCTTATTTTTGTATTAAAAATGTTAAAATTCATGGTCTTCCTTTTATTTTTGACATTATATTATTTAGCAAAAAATAATCCTTATGATGAAGCCTTTCGATCGGTATGATAAAGCTACAGGTGATTATTTTTCTCATGTAACGGGTTCGATTCCCGTTTCAACCATGTAATTATTTAAATATCTATGAATGCAGTTTAATTTTTTTTTTAATTCAATTATTGTCTTCTTTCAGTAAAATGTTCCATCTACAATATTCAAGGTACTTTCCCTCCATGTGGCATATCCGTGGGACGCCCTGTATACCTAGTCTGGCCATAAATACTGTTACAATTAAAAATAAGAAAGATATTACATTTGAATTTGGAATCTTGTCATTTTTATACGATTGTTCATTGAGTTTTCTAATTTTGGCGTCAATATATTGTACAATATTTTGCGATATTAAAATGGAGTGGGGTGATAAAGAGAACCGAATCGCTGTGATTGCATTACACAAAGTTGGTATGGAGCCAAATGCAATTTTTAAAACTCTCCATACCTACGCTTGGTATTAGTCAATTAATGTTTGTGTACCGGGGCTATTAATAGGTAGGTACAATGAGACCTCATCTGTTCGTGACAGAAAAAGATCTGGCCGTCCACGTAGTGTTCGTACGAAAAAGGTGGCCATAGCAGTAAGGGAAAGAATTCGAAGAAATCCTGTCCGAAAGCAAAAGATTTTATCTCGGGAAGATGACTTAGGAGTTGCAGCCTATAAGAGACGCACTGGTCATTTTTTGACTGATAATTTAAAGAAGAATGGTAAAATCGAAACAACTACTGAAGCGGTACGCAAAGGGAGGTCACAGATTTTTTTTGTTTACGGTTTAGAATATCTTTACAATTGAGCAACATTTTAACAAACAAAATGACCGTATTTATGCTCAAACCTCTATGGAAGCTTCCCAATTAGTCGACAGAGTGCAACGTGGGCATTATCCGACTTCAGTGATGGTTTGGTGGGGTGTTAGCTATGAAGGAGTGACTGAGCCATATTTTTGTGAAAAGGGTATCAAAACATCGGCACAAGTGTATCAAGATACCATTCTTGAGAAGGTAGTTAAGCCCCTTAACAACACCATGTTCAATAACCAAGTATGGTCCTTCCAACAAGACTCTGCGCCGGGTCAGAAAGCTCGGTCCACGCAGTCTTGGTTGGAAGTGAACGTTTCGGACTTCATCAGAGCTGAAGACTGGCCGTCGTCTAGTCCCGATCTTAATCCGCTGGATTATGATTTATGGTCAGTTTTAGAGAGTACGGCTTGCTCTAAACGCCATGATAATTTGGAGTCCCTAAAACAATCCATACGATTGGCAGTGAAGAATTTTCGCATGGAAAGAGCGAGTGCTTCTATTGATAACTGGCCTCAACGTTTAAAGGACTGCATTGCAGCCAATGGAGACCACTTCGAATATGCTTTTTATATTTATGTATTAAACTAACAGTGTAAAAGTAATACATATTATATGCAATAAAAAAAAAATCTTAGTGACAATATTTATGGCAAGACTAGGTATACATCCGATTATCCAATCTCTGCTGATAAAGCACTGACTCCTCAAAAATAGAATCGATGGCCGTTTAAAGAAATATGTGTGAATTGCTCCTTTTGTAGCGGACTGTACCTACCATATTTTCAAAATCTGTAGGTATGTAGTAATCCCTAAGAACGTGTAGGTAACTGTAGTTAAAACGTTTAAAGTGGCTGCTCTGAAAGTGTAGAATTATAGATGATTATGTTTGTTTATTGGGTTATTCTGGAAATAAACAATACTTACCTACAATACAAAAACATGCTTTATTGTACAGTATTAACATAATCCGTGTAATTATGATTTGTACAATGGTCGGTCTTATAGCTAATAGCTTTCTCTGACGAGCGACCTTTACGATTGAGATGGAGAAGAAAGTCACAAGATAAAGGATAATCAAGGTAGTCCGTGGTGTACAATAGACATAGGTAACTGAAGTGTTGTGTTGTGATTAGGATAAAATATGTTACATTATTATCGAGGTATAAATAATACCTATTTATATAATATATACCTATATACGCAAGCTGCGAGGCGACGTATGGCCTGAAATTACCTGCCGCTTATTATTAGGCTTTTGGGGCTCTGTTTAACATGATCACTCGCTTGATAGAAAAAATGTTACTTTGATCGGTAGACTTCTAAGATGTCCATATTATGCAGTTTACAATCTTTTGAACGGCTTGTGATATTTCAATCCAGGTGTTGTGTTCGCTCTTTTTAGAGAATCAATGTTAAAATAGGTACCCACTAGTTGATATAAGAAAAAATACTTGCCAATTGTCGGATTAAATCTGGAGTAGGGTTGCTAGGGATGTGGGATTTGGGATCTGGATATACAAATACTTTTTCATCGTTTCCGGTTGAATAACGGATATTTTACAGGTGTCCGTAACTTGGAATTCGATGTTTTTTTCTCAATACTTATCCGATAGTTTCAGTTAGTTACGTAGCTCCATTTGATCAATAATCTGGAATAGCGAGCATAATAATATAACAGTTGTGAAATGGGTACTATCAGTGTAATGTTGAGAGTTAAGACACATAAAAATTGTCATTCTTTTATATCTGAATATTGATCGTCACAAAGTGTTTATAAGCTAGAATTAACATAATTATGTTATTAAATGTATTTGGAATTAAATCAGCTTTAGAACTTATATAAAAATAATATTATGTAAGCGTAGGAACCTTAATTATCATTTTTGTCAAAAGTCACTAATACTTCGAACAAAATTTATTCCAAAAATATAAATAATTCGAAATGAACATAAAAACCATGTAGAAAACAATCTTTTAAAAGTAAAATGCAAAGGCAAATGTAAATGGGAATACAGGATACACAATAAGGACCTGTCAAAAGAAAGTAATGAACATATTGAGGAAATTTTGATTTATTATTTCCACATAGTTGTGTCCAAAGTGCGTTTCACAGGCTCAGTAGGTAGATCTTCTGTAAAACAAAATTTACACAATTCAATACAATGCTTTAGAGAAATTAAGGTTCCGATCGGGAATGGAGCGCTACAATTTTCAAGTATGTCAATAACAATACAGTTGAGATATTTCATTATATTTATTTAGGGTATTACAAAAACAGTTACCATATTATGTACAACTGGAAAAAAAGTTACAATACAGTGGGTTTCCTTCTAGAACTTTTGTGATTGAAATAGCCTCTCCAGTACCCGATGAGACCTCTGTGCAAGCGGCACAGAGGCCTGCGCGGAACGGGGGCCATCCGGCCGAGCCGGTCTTACTCCTAACTATGTATATTAAACTTATATTGATACGTCTATTATAGTATAATGTAATCATTAATTAAACTAAAACGATTATATCGGTCCGAACGAAATGAGTTCCAATGAAAAATTCGGCACAGCGGTTATTAGAAGGCTCCTCCTAATACACACACCTTATAAATATCGCAATAGAACGCAGGACACAAAGTATAAACCGGGTAAGCGCAGGCCCCTCAGATGAGGTTAGCCACATCGCTGGGCATTTCCGAGATGCTTGTATGGTAGAACTCCTCAATATCCTTGAGTGCTCTCCTGTCAGCTTCAGTAACAAAGTTGATTGCGATTCCTTTACGGCCGAAACGCCCACCTCTTCCAATTCTGAAAAAAGGAACAAATATTTCAATTAATTAAGTTATAAATAATAAGTTTTTTTTAATCTACATTCACAAAATATTCATCTACTAATATCTGTATATTATTAGCAAGTTTTGTATAGTTATCAATTCGGCCATGGAAAAACATGCCTAAAATTCTAAAATATGTCCAAAAAGTGGATATAACTATGGTTTTTTTTTTAATTCCAGCTTATAGAATAACTAGTACAAAAGTCATTACTAAAATGACAGGAAAAATGTTTTAGTATACAGCAACTAACGAAGATGCTAGGCGTTGCGAAATTACATCTGCGATTTATAATAAAAACGCCATCGCGATAAATAAACAATATTTCTTGCCATACATGTGTAATAAGCATTTATTTTCGGATAATATGTAGTTAAAACGTAGCATGTAAGGAATTTCATTTTCTCGTAATTTGTGTATATTTGTTATTTAGACTTTTTAAGATAACAAGCAATGACTCCTAGGATTTACTTGTATGTACATACATAATTCAATTCACCAGGAAAACTTAAACAATTTTTGTACTACAGACAGAAATCGAACCTATTATTTGATTATTTCATAAACATTACAAGTCTTTGATCTTATCAAAATGTATTATTAGTAACGCTAACATTCATAAGGCACACTTACCGATGAATGTAGTTTTCACGGTTAGTAGGCAAGTCATAATTGATGACGCAAGAGACTTGTTGCACGTCAATGCCGCGAGCAAGTAAATCAGTTGTGATCAGGACACGAGAAGAACCAGTACGGAACTGCCGCATAATCACTTCACGCTCACGCTGGTCCATATCGCCGTGCATGGCAGATACGGTGAAATCACGCTCATGCATAGATTCAGTTAGCCAGTCCACCTGAAAATTACAAGTCCATCACTGGCTTATAGTACATAAATAATTAGTAGGCCTGCTAAGATTGCGTTTATTCAGGAAAACGGCTGATTCATATTATGGTGTTCGACCTAAAATAAAACATATTTTACTGTTTGTCCCAAAAACAGTGGTCTTAGAGGGAAAGTAGACTTCGTTTAATTTGTAAAAAGCACAAATACTGCATTCTAACATTTTTCAAAAGTCACTTGCTTGATTAACGGCGGGCGCAGATCCGGTTAGGCGCCGCGCAGCGCATTTTTCACTACCAAACCATTATCAACTTTGCTAGTTGTTATATAATATCGAAAATTAACACAAACTAGTTCCCGAGAGCATCGAAGTGACTAGAGGCGAATATCAACTAGTAATATTATTTCACGAAAGGATAGGGACAATAATTTGAATCAAATCTCTGCAATAAATATTGTCTTATATTGATGGAAGACCATGAGATCTAACAATAACTTAGGTGCATTATAGTTTAATGACATTAAGGTGGCAAGTTTTCTAAAAAAATACTAATTTTATTTGAATTTAAGACACTGTTCTTTGGAGATTTTATCCTCATCAATGACAGTGTTATCATTAGGTGCCATAATATACAGAAGACTAAGTAGTAGTCTCAGTTTCATCAGTTTGATACACAACTTCGGCAAGACTTAAAAGCTATGAATTTAGAGATTTTTGCTTTTTAAGATAAAATGATGTCTTGTTTATAACATTTACTGTTTTAAATATTTAAAGTACTTTCCCTCCATGACCACTTGTTGTGCACACCCGTATAAGTACAGGTAAACGATCGAGAGCGGCCGCCCGAAGCCCTTACGATCGCCTGTCGCAGTCGTCAATGTGCTCTCATATTCTATTCTCAACTCGCATATAAATAAGTTTTATTTTGTATTAAACTCATTGCACCTGCTCGTACCTGGCCCATAGTAATGTGAACAGGCCTTAAATACAAAAGCGCGGGACCTCAACGGCAGGCGAGCGCGTGCTGTCGCACTCGTTTTGCACTGAGCACCAGTCACTATATTTATTTGTATCCTGGAGCCCCAGAACAGTGTGGCCCGTGACGGACGATACCCAATATGAAACAGCCTTTAATTATTAATGACGCGCCCAGTGCGGTCCAATCCTTAGTGTCCCTAATATTAACCTTTGCCAATCCTTTCTATACTATAAATATTCATACTTAAAATTTAAAGCTAAAATTTGCTTATGTTTGTGTGAATGGTACCACTATTCTCATTTTATTTTCATATATTATAAACATTTTTGCTCTGTTATGTATAAATGGAAAGAGATAAATTGGAAATAAGAAAGATCAAATACCTTGCGGCGAGTGTTGCAGAAAATGACAGCCTGAGCGATGGAGAGGGTATCATACAAGTCACAGAGTGTGTCCAACTTCCATTCTTCAAGTTCAATGGCAATGTAGAATTGTTTAATACCTTCCAGTGTTAACTATAAAAGAAAAAATTAAGAATTATTACTACAATGCAAATTGAATATTTAAATAGTTAAAGTGAACAAAAATTACTAATTGCTATGAAACTAATGTGATTTAAGACTAAAGTAGTATGAATAAACAGTTATCAGTCATTCCAATAATTCTGAGAACATCAAAATACTAGAATCTTAAATATTACGAAAGGCACAATTTCTCAAATAATTAAGGCTGTTAATGAATTGGAAATTTATGTACCTCTTCTTTCTGCACAAGAATGCGCACAGGTTCTCTCATGAAGCATCGAGAAACCTCAAGTACATCGTCTGGCATGGTGGCAGACAGAAGAATAACTTGCACATCAGCAGACAACATCTTGAATACATCATGAATTTGATCTTTGAATCTGAAATATGTATTATACGCAATTAGCATGACTGAAATATACAACAAAATGTTTTATTGATAAACCAAACCAATTATATATAGTTATTAGAGACTTGACAAATCTAGCTATAGTTCTATTTTATACACTATTGAACTTAACAAAATACACCAATTTAAAAAATAGTAATACTTTTGTAAATCGTGACATAATATTGGTAATTCAAACAAATTAGCCTTTGGAGAAGCTGCATTAAATGTTCATGTTTCAACAACAATTACTTGATACATTTGACATAATCAACATTGTTAAGATGACTCACCCTCTAGACAACATTTCATCAGCTTCATCCAGCACAAATAGCTTGATAGTATTAGCACGCAGTGCACGGCGAGTTATCATGTCATACACACGGCCAGGCGTGCCCACCACCACATGTACACCACTCTCCAGCTGACGCACATCCTCACGCACATTGGTACCTCCAATGCAGGCATGACATTTAGCATTCAAGTGATCACCAAGAGCTATCACCACCTAAAAATCACACTGTTAATCCCAAACTCTTAAGCATTAATTATTCACCAAACACAACACAAACACCACAGTTACCTTTTGGATTTGCTGAGCCAGCTCTCTGGTTGGAGCCAGAATGAGTGCTTGGCATTCACGAATACTAGTATCAATTTGTTGAAGAATTGAAATCGAGAAAGTAGCAGTTTTGCCAGTTCCAGACTGGGCTTGAGCTATAACGTCGCGGCCCTGAATGCAAGGCATAATAGCGCGTTGCTGGATAGCTGACGGCTTTTCGAAACCATAGGCATATATTCCTCTCAGCAATTCTTCTTTCAAATTCATGTCATCAAAGCTTTCCACGACCTGATGCCAGTTAGTGTCCAGTGCCCCTTGGGGTTCCATCCCCGGAGGTCCATCGTAGTTTCCTTGATCTTTTGATGGCCCATTTTTGGAATCCTCCGGCCAATCTTCTGATCTGTAAAACAGTATTTTTTTTACATTATAGTAACATAAACATGCTACAATAGTAATGTTAACCTTCATTGTATGAATAAGCAAAAATCATTAAAAACTGCATTACAGTAGCGCTTCTGTCAAATTGGCATATCATTGTTATAAAGTTAACACTAGAAATAAAAGCAATACATCAAAATCAACACAGAACAAATGCTTCAAAATGTTTTTCTTAAGAAATAAGAAGAGAAATAGTTACAATAATGTAAAACACGTGCGTTGAATCGGACTTGTAATAACGTACTCCTACCAGCGCCATGTTGGCAATCGGCGACAGGGACATTGAAATTATCTCACAATATATGGCAAATTATATGAAATTGCGTAGTGATTCCGAAATTCTGCGTTTTTTCTTTTAGAAATATCATAAATATACTCGTAATAATAAGGCTCAACTAGCTCAATAACTCAACTTACCTTCTTTCAGGTGAATAAGACATGTTCCAATCGCGGTAGCTGAACGGAAAAGAACTAGCAAAGCATAAGCAAGGTCAAGTTAAGTTAACAGAAGCTTTTTTTATAGGTTTTCCGAAAATAAGTATTTTGAGGAGCAATTTGAACGAAAATAATTTTAATATATTTTTTAAGGATTTATAATATGATGAATAGTCGATAAACGTACTCTAATTTAACAAGATGAATAATACAAAATTATTGAGGAATAAAATAGCGGAAATACGTCACGCACGATAGTTTATGGAACTCAAGCCCTCTATACACGAATCTCACAACGCGCTATCGATTAATAGTCTATGGCCAGAGCGATGACTTTAAAATCAATTTTCTTTAGACTGCCCAAATGACTCAAAACATGTGGTTTATTAAGATTTTAAATTAAACTCAAAAGTAATTAAATTGTGAAGAATTTTAATTGGAGAAACATATTAATGACACGCCAACTCACGTAGTTGTAATGTATGAAAAGAAACTAGGCGAGGTGTCACACTGCGGTTGACAGCCCGTTGCCGTTCGGCACTCACCGTTCCACAATCAGTGTGGCATCTCGCATTCATTTTCATACATTACAACTGCCACCGGCCCGTATCTGGCCCGCAGCCGTCCAAACACACACTGTGTGAGTTCCTCGCTTGCACGAGCGAAACATACCAATTAATGCTCCAACTTATTCTCATTGCACAATAACTTTCCACACGGGTTGGAACACTTTGGGCTTTTTGCACAAAAATCCTTAACATTACATAACACAAAGTCAAAGTTTTTTATTTCAAATAGACCAGATTTCAGGCACTTTTAAAACGTCAAAACTAGGTGCACGGTTCCAAAAGGTAGGTTCTATGGAGAAGACCCGGCAAGAAACTCCATGAAAATGAATACTCTTTTCAAAATAGTAGTTCATGACGATTCCATTACAGTAATGTGAGAAATAGAATGAGAATAATGCAGGTCAATGTAACATAACATAATTAGCCCATTACTGTCCCACTGCTGAGCACGGGCTTCTTCTCAGAATGAGAAGGGTTTAGGCCTTAGTCCACCACACTGGCGTGGTACGGGTTGGCAGACTACACACACCATCAAGAACTTTATGGAGCCCTCTCAAGTGTGCAGGTTTCCTCACGATGTTTTTCCTTCACCGTTAACGCAAGTGATAATCAAATTCTGATCCGCACATGAATTCCAAAAGTCAGAGGTACGGGCTGGGATCGAACTCAAACCCTCCTGTATGGAAGGCAAGCGTTCGACGGATAGGCTATCACTGCTACTATCCATAACATTATAAAATTTAAAAAAGTGTTATTTTATAAATGTGTACTGTCCTAATATACAGATTTTTAACCTAAAGAAAATAGGTAAAAAATCGTAAGTAGGCTATATCCTAATCAGCATAACATTGTTCATATTTTTCAATGTTGTCAAACCATTTCCAGGAATTGAGTTACTGGTCGTTACAGACTAATCAATGATAAAAAATATACTTGGTTTATTGATATTTTCGATAAAATACTATTGCCCTTCTTAGCCCTTCAAATTGACGTCAGTCTACGGGTTCATACATAAGCGTAGCATCGAAATGTTCTAGAGTCCGCGCCACGACTAAAATCCTTTACGCGCTATGTTGGCACTACTGATTAGTAATTGTTTCGGGCGCTTTTACACAATTTATTTATTTTTCAATAAACACAATTTTATTGTTTTTGGAAAAAAAACCTTTTTTTGTTTAAGCCTTATCAATTGGTTTAGATACGATCACTTAATACTATCGCAAGACAAAAAGAAAAAAAATCAATGTAAATCTCGTGCGAATTAATCTATACCAGTAATAGATCATTTGGTTTTTGAGGAATTACACGAATTCGTTTACTCCCGTATACACTTTATTTTCTTAACAACAACCCACATGTGGGGTCGATTTCCTATCCCCCAAAAGATAAGGCAATTTTAGTATTTTGTTACCTATTTCGACCTCTAGATAATCAAACACCTACAACTTAAAACTAAGACCTCACAGAAGCATTAATTTAAGGTGGACGCACACTTATCAGAGCCGAACGCGCCGAAAGAATCGAATTTTAGAATTAGTTGTATGAAATCCTATGAAACCTCGCACACCTATCCAAATCGACCGAATCTGACGATTCGGCGCGGATAAGTGTGCGAGGTTTCATAGGATTTCATACAACTAATTCTAAAATTCGATTCTTTCGGCGCGTTCGGCTCTGATAAGTGTGCGTCCACCTTAAAAAGGCTACAGTTAGACAACCTAAAAAAATATCAAAATGCCATACAAAAGATAAGCTATTTTCGTAGTGTAACATGAAATTCAAATTTGAAATATAATTTTACACGTATTTTTTACTATTTCTAAGATACTACAATAACTAAAATGGGTCATAGGTAAATTTTAAGGTTCTTTTTTATTGTTTTTGAGCTATTTTACAAGACAAAACAAAAATCACGCTTCTTTGAGACTTAGGTCTTCAGTTGTGAGTGTTTAAATATGTAAAGGTCGAAATATCCAAGCTAAATAATGAAATGTTTCTGTCTTTGGGCGAGAGGCGGGGCGTAATTATAAGTGACTAATCGACTCCACGTGTCAGGTGCTTTTGTTAATAAAATTGAATGTATATACTTTTAAAGTTTTATTAATACAAACCCAGATACATTGTTTATCTGTTGTGCTCGTTCATGTTGGATTTTTAGTTATATATTAATACTGGTAACACTGCTATTGATAATGTATAGTTCGACCTTGAGTTCGACTAAGTTCGACCAACTCTTCTGTGAAATGGCCAATGACGAAGGAATAATAAGCAAGTGATTATGACGATAACACACCAATATCCCCATATTGGTGTGTCATCGTTATAATCACTTGGTCTAATTTTGGTTGACCATAACTGTGGAAGTCATATTATTGAAACGACTAATAGTAGTCTACAACGATGACACGCCAATATGTGAGCATATTGGTGTGTTATCTTCATAAGCACTGGCCCTAATTTTGTTTAGCATAACTTTAGTAACCAAACAACTATGCGAAAGAACTTTATATCGAACGTTTTATGACTTTCAAAAATAGGACTAAACATGTTATGCCAACCAGTGGGCACCCCAGTTTAGACCATAGGGCTTTGTATCGTTGCCTCAGAAACTGAAGAGTAATACCTATTTGTTAATATAAATGTCATAAATATAACCTCATCACATCGTTTCAAAGGTATCACGACAATTTGACCATGAGCCAACTCGACCCTATGACAACTCGACCTCGATAACTAAATGCATGACAACTCGACCTCACCATTTCAGAGAGCTCGGGAGGCCAAGCCCCCTGCAATAAGAATTACAGTGACAGATAGCTGAAAGGTAGATTAGGTTAGAACTGTGACCACACAACGCACGAGCCGAGCGAGCGAAGCCAGCGATGCCGTGGCAGCGGCCGGCGAGGGCCAGAAACGATTCGCCGATCACTGTTTAACCGTTTAAAATCACTGTTGAGTTGCCGGGCTGTTATCAGGGCCGAGTTGTCGTAGATTTAATAAACCATAATTACGACAGCAGTTGTAGGTTTTACCGAATGTTCAATAAGTTTCCACGGTTATTGATAAACAAAGTAACTAGAAATCGCACTTTACAGCATGTATGTATGTGAACACAATTTTTCATGTATTTAGTTATATTAATTCTTTTTACAGATGGGAGCCTACGACAATTATTTTTATTAACTAGTTTGCTTTACACTGAAAAGCTGCACAATGTTCCATATTTCTTCTAGTTTAACGAAAAAGCTATTCAGAATGACAGCTGTGATTTTGTAAAAAGCACTTAACGCCATCTATTCGGAACTAATTTGACAGTGGGCATCCCCATTGTCAATCATATCGTGTAGTCTGGAGTGCGCTTAAATATGTTCGTTTTTTTCTAGCAGTGTTATTTCACTATGATTATACCATAACCAATATTTACATTTGTTACATTGGTTAACTTGTTCTTCCGGTCGTGTCTATGACTACGCTGCCATTTTGGAACGGCAGTGCTTTTTGTTCGTGTGAAGCGCTTGCTCGTTGTGAGGAGTAGATTGTGATTTAGTCAAGTGTAGTTTTATTTTAAGTCGAACTCAATCAAAATGAGCTGGCAAGATTATGTCGATAAACAGTTAATGGCATCCAGATGTGTTACAAAAGCTGCGATTGCCGGTCACGATGGGAATGTCTGGGCCAAGTCAGAAGGCTTCGAAGTAAGTTTTTCCTCTGTCAAGTACTTACTACGCGTTCAGTGATTTGCAAATTTTTATTTTTGCTGTGGATATCAGTGCCGAATGGTGATATAAGTGCAGTTTGTAGTAGGTTCGATGGATGACGAATTCTTTATCCGGCGAGTTTGACAAGATGGCGACATGTGGTGGGAGCCAGCGATTCGGATTAGAAACGTGAATTTCACCGCGCTACGAATGATAATAGTATATAATTTTCACCCAAAATAATGATTGTGTTGCTATTACCGTTGACATATGCTATACTTGCTGCTTTTATTAGTATTTAAAGACCAAACCGAAATTGCCGGCCGGTCGGTATCTTTATAAGATAATCTACATGCTATCGAATGTGAACGACGGTCGATTCTGCCGCCGGATTGTATGTTTAATCTAATCTACTTTTTAAAGTTTCGTCTCAAAAGCCTTTTGTAGAGAAGAAACTTGATAAATTGACCTGTAAATACCGTAAAGATTAGTCCTTTTCTATTATGTTATTTAATCTCATACAGATCGTTCTACAAGCAACAGGACTGGCAATGGCAAACTTCAATAATTTTATTGTAAAAGAATTTTAGCCCCATACTGAGTGCTTCAATTCAAGAGTATCAGTTAAAAATAAATCAAAAATGCAATTGGTTTAAAATCAGACTGTTGTGTACAGTGTAATTCTTTGTGGTATAGTGTGTTAAATTTCAATGAATTTTTAATTAACATTTTATTTGTAAAGAAACTGATCTAACCTTAGAATATTGGTATTTGCCCAGTAATGGGGTTGTAGAGGTCTGATGGCAGTCGCTCTGTGTAAAATGCTGGTATTCAGCCGCATCAGGTTAGACTGGAAGCGGATCCTAACTTAATTGGGAAAAGGCCAGGGGGAAGAGATTTGGAAAGAACAATTTACTTCTTTCTTTGACAAAAAATACAAGTATCAAATACATTTTAAAGTCTGAAGTCAGATCTGAAACATTATTCTCCATGATCTGCTTTTGTATTGTGTTCACAAATTGTGTAATGTTATTGTAATTATAGATCAAAAGACAGTCCTGGCCTACCTTAATAATGGAAAGATCAGGTTTTAGTTCTTTCTTTTACATGCTTGGTATGTTCTATTTGGAGATATTACAAAGAAAGTACTAGTTTTCAATTAGAAAACCTGGCACATTTTGGGACACCTATTCTCGCCATTATAATGTGTTGGGCTGAATAAAAATCTTTATATTATAGTTAAAAACCATGCAGTCATCTTACATGAAACAATATTAGATTCACATTTAATGAATATGTAATAAATTTAAATTATATTGTGACTTAATATAAAATGACTACACAAAATAAAAGTATACTCAAACATACATAAGGTTACCATATCCCTGATTTTTTTTTAAATTTTAGTGCAATGACCTTACTACTTAATGACTGGAATTGAAATAATACTTATATTTATCTTATTCTACTTAGCAATGTTATAAAGTTTCCAAGTCATAATCACAATTATATGCAATGCAGTGCATTTTTTATAGCTATTCTTTTCAGCAGTTTTTTTTTTAGTTCAAGTACACAGATCAATACCTTTTGATCTATTTTGATGATATGCTAAATTGGCCTTATTTTTAACTTAGTAATTGAAATCATACATACATTTTTTTTCTTCTCTTTCCTGTGAATAAGGATAAATACACCCAGTTTTTTGAAAAGCTTGTATAGTTACTCTTTTAGTGATATTAATTGTAATAAGGTCCGATTTTAGCAATTTGAGATAACTTTTATCTGAGGAATAAGTTGGTTGTTTTGACAGGATTTCTATACAAAATCAGATAAGTTTTTGAAAATTGGTAAAATCGGCCCTAAGACTACTAGTGCTAGCCCTATTTACAAAAAAAACTAGGTTAGTAAATTCAAAGGGTCTCCCCCTGGCATCTTACGAAATAATTAAATACATACCTATATGATAACAATTAAATTTAGGTTGAACTCTGCAGTTTAAATAACTGATTTACCAGAAAGACATAATAATGTCCACCAAATAACTGTAAATGTAAGAAGAAGCTTACTAACTAAAATATGTTAGATGATAGTCTTTGATATCTACTAGCTGTTATTGTCTCTTATTTTTTCTTTTCATTCTTTTTTGTTTACCTACTCAGTTTAAAAATTTAATTGAAAGGCAATGGAAGAACATAAATACAATTTTTAAATATAACAAACATTTGCCATCTGAGCAATTTCAGCACATATCTACTTATAACTGAAGTTTATTATTAGCTTGCGACTTTACATACGACTTCGTAGTGATTTAGGCCCTTGCTCCATTGAATGTCGAATTTCCGTAAATCCTTCTTAGTGATACCTTATCTAGAACACTGCAAATCTTAAAGTTCTAGTTACGCGTCACGCCTACGCGCTTTTTGGCCATTTAGATATTTACTAGCTTTTGCCTGCGACATTTTACAGAAACTGGACCGATTATAATGAAACAAGACTGTTTATCAGTCCATGTATCATCGAAATTAATTTTTCACGCGATGCGTAAGCAGATCATTCAATATCCTTACTTCCTTACTATAATAATATTATAATCGCGAAAGTTTGTAAGTATGTATGGATGTTTGTTACTCTCACGCAAAAACGGCTGAAAGGATTTAGATGAGATTTGGCACACAGATGCGCCTTTTTTTCTCTCGTTGGAAAATACTCATGGATGTCTCTCGCCTGGGGAAGGCGAGGGGGTCTGCCGGACTCTTACCGGCTAAAACCAACGGTGTTCCTTCTCCTGACCGTTCGGCCGGGGTCGCGGGATTCGCAAGAGCTTGCACCGCATTCCCGGCAGAGATAGACTATGCCCTGGATTAACACAGAATACTTTTTATCCGGGTACATCAAGTAGTTCCCCTAGGATGCGGGTGAAACCGCGGGTAATAGTCATCTAGTATTACATAAATAAGAACTACCCCTTACATGTAGTGCCCGATCGAAGAGTAGGTATTTGGTCTAAGCCGTACCGGATTGTTCTTCCGAAAGTTTGATCGACTCGAATCTTAGTCCAAAAATGAATAAAATTGCAAAATAACGATGCATTTTCTGATTCATTATGAATTGTGTTAAATTTTAAAATGTGTTGATGATAATTAATTGTAAACAAATACCTACCGAAGCCGAAACTGTTCGGCTCTTGCCACACACTAAGGGCCGAAGCAGGTTTGATTAACTCTGGAATCTTATTTCAAAACCGAATAAAATAAGATATAAACACTTATTAACAAAAATAAAACCGACTTCAAATTGTCTATCACCGAGGTTCTTCATCAGATCTTCAACAAATTTAAATGGGACCACTTCGAAAGAATACTCTTTCAAACAAAAAAGAATGATTAAAATCGGTTCACAATCAGCAAAGATATCGCGGATCAAACATACAAAAAAAACAGTCGAATTGAGAACCTCCTCCTTTTTTGGAAGTCGGTTAAAAATAATGATGCAAATTCTATTTTATTGTTTTAAATGTTAATAAGTGTTGGTTATAGATGATGTAAACAAATACCTAAAAAGAATAAATTAAATTGTCTATCTTTGTAAAAATTGTAAACTCTTATCTTCGGCAAAAGCCCATGGTTTATGGCCGAATGTGGCTGGAACCAAATATTCGGTCGGACCCTACTCGCATGGCATTAAAAAAATATTATAGGTACAGGCAGCATCATAAATGATAGATAGATATATTAATATGTAAGGTTTCCTTTTTAATTATGGCGTGAGTTAATCATAAAATTATATTTTTCATTTATAGATCAGTTTTAATGCTATCTATACAAAAATTACTTCTAAATAGTATTGATAACGTAAACATTCATCATGCTTTTTCCTCAGCAGGTGATTTATGACATCCTTAAATTATATTATCTATACTAATATTATAAAGAGGAAAGATTTGTTTTTTTTGTATGTAACGAATAAACTACTGGGCCGATTTCAAAAATTCTTTTACCGTTAGAAAGCTACATTATCACTGAGTAACAGGTTATATTTATTACTGGAATATAACTTCTTACGCGGGCGGAGCCGTGAGGACACAGCTAGTATATTATAAATGCGAAAATTGTTTATTTGTTTGTTACCTCATTTCGACTAAACTACTGAACCGATGTTGATGAAACTTGATACAGAGATAGCCTGGAACCCGGAAAAGGACATAAGCTACTTTTATTCCCGAAAACGCGGAATACCCGATAACCGACATCCAAGCGGGCGAAGCCGCGGGCGGCCTCTAATAATTTTTATGTAGAATATTAATAAGCTATTACTCAATCTAGGATAGGTACTTATAATTCTATTTTTGTTAACAGATATCAAAAGATGAAGTGGCGAAGATAGTGGCCGGTTTCGATAATGAATCACTGTTAACGAGCGGTGGCCTGACGATAGCGGGTACACGGTACATCTACCTCAGTGGCACAGACCGCATCATACGCGCAAAACTCGGCAAGGTCGGCGTGCATTGCATGAAGACACAGCAAGGTAGGCATTTGTTATTATGTACCTATGAGATCGTCTGTTCATGGTTTATTTGAATATGAATTAGTTTTTGATTACTTTCCCAGCCATGCGTTTCGTATCATAATCTTTTCTGAAAAAAAATCATTTTTTTTCTAATTATAAGATTAAAATAAAATTAAATTATCATCATTATTATAAAATATAATTTTGATTTGCGAGAAACCCCGTTAGAAGGCTTGTGCAGATACAGTTATAAATCAATGGCAACGATGTTAGAAAAATATATTAATAAACGTTTTAAACGTTGCACTGAACAAATGTAAATAATTCTTCAGCCTGAAGGATGTAAATTATTATTGATGACTAGATAATAATTATCAGACTCTTATGGAATTGAGGGTCTGGTCAAGCTTAGTTTATTCTTACTAATCTTTGTTTCCTTGCCAAAATGTTCCAACAACACATCACACTTGTGTTTCGCGAAGGGTTAGGCAGTAGAGCCTTTTCGGGCACAATAGTAACTCCGGACTACGGCCAAACACAAAAACAGTTCGACTGTCGGAATTTAAACCCAAAAGCCCATTATATAGTAATTATAAAGTAGTTCTCCCGATTGTAACTTTATACGTGCTAAAAATGACAAAGGAATTAATAAATATATTGCCTGTATATTTTAGCCATAGCTTTATCATTTTTCCGCTACGGTAACATGGTGATACGTGGACACTAAGACCATACACGAGCCACCACAGTCGTGTAGCCAGCGACTGGCTTGTAACTGGCCCGGTGTAAGAGATATTTTGAAGACAATGACGCTAGCCTCCTGATCCAATTGTGACCCAGTTTAAAAGCCATTCTGCTAAGGGAGGATTCCCCCCTTCTCGCAACACAGTGATGGCTCTACCGTCTCTTCGTGCACCTAAAATACGCGCCAGTGGTAAGCCAGAAGTGTGAAGTTGAAAGAGGCGACTATGATACTTTCAACTAGGGAGGAATCGTCTACCGTTTCTAAAACTGGGGGGTGGCATCCAACTTCCCAAGTGATTTACACGCGGTGCACCCTGGTGCTCACAGTTGAGGCTCTCGTAATAAACAAATCGCAGAATAAGCAACTTCTCAAATCCCTTCTCTAAATACGCTTTCTATAATTATTCTCATATTCCAACAATAATTTAAACTTACACAGAACGGTTCATTTGAAGCACAATCGTTTGGTTATCCTTTACTTGCGAAACTGAACAGCTGTGTCGGTTTTTACGTGTGAGATAATTTTTTCAGGGCTATGACGTGACTAGTTTTCACTTGACTTGTTGTATCGGCTTAATACTCGTGGCTGCCCTTGTTACCAACTTACCAACTTGCTTAACTTATTGACTATGATATGTAGGCTTTAGATAACTCTTTTAAGTGCTTTTTATAGAATGTAACTGATTAATATGTTGCATTCTCTTTATTATATTATATTAGGTAGTAGTTATACGACATTTTAGCAAATTCGATACAAAACAACAATTAAATATCACTTCGGTTTTTGTCTGCCAGTTTCCTTTTTCAGCTATAGTTCATTTTCCTACCTCTCTGGACTACGAACATAGTTACGGAAAATGGCCCACGGTGTAATATAACAATAGATGAAATCTGATTGTTATGTATAAAAATAAAACAAAACCCGTAAGCCTAATAATCTGTGGCCTAACTGCGTAATATACCCATAATAGCAGTAACGTGCTTTTTGACAGTTCGTCGTTGATCTGAATTAGGCTGCAAGTTCGTTCTTTACGGCTATGTAAATAAAATCTACAGGCAATATGATCTTATAATATCGAAAATTGTAAATATTAGTTCATTCGCCCCAGCCCTGCCAGTATGAGTTTAGTCCCTTAGCTGGAACTGCTGAAAGTGTTGTTGGTAAAATATCGTTATGTACATATTTTTTTAACCTTTTGAACGCCATCGACGGCTGTAGACGTCAAAAAATTACGACGAATTTGTCGCGTTAGGGAAGTTCTCATGCGTCTATAGCGAGGCGTTCAAAAGGTTAAGAAAGTGATCACATAATCCGCTTTCAATGACAAAGCGGCATTATCAGCCCATTAATGTCCCACTGCTGGACACAGAATAAGACGGGGTTAGTCCATCACACTGACTTAGTGCGGGTTGGCAAATATTATCTTTTTATGTTAAAGTAATATTCATATAGATCAAAATACATGAACAATAATAGTTTCTTTATAAAATGTAAACTGTAACTGTTTATACGTATTTATTTCATTATTCATATTACATAACTATTAACGTAATCATACAATTTTAATCTTCTTAAAGTTAACGAAAAGGAAAGTACGTAGGTACTTAGTTGGGCACGGTCTTGTGTGGGGAAAGTGAATCAGTGACGGGTCGTGAATGCACTACAGCGGCTGGTTTATTTAAATATTTTGTTTCAGCCGTCGTAATTTCTCTGTATGAAGAACCCATCCAACCCCAACAAGCCGCATCCGTAGTGGAGAAGTTAGGAGACTATTTAATTACCTGTGGTTATTAGAGGTGAGTTTCTTATAGTATCAGTGATCTGTCTGTAGTACATCATAGTAGACCTCGCAATCATAGAATATAATAATTGCTCTGAAGACCTCAAAAACATAATTTCTTTCTTTTACAGATCGAAGCGCGCCGTGATCTAAGAATACTATAAGATAATATTTTTTCCACAGGGAAATAAGTAACTGCATTTTGTATATTCTATAAAGTGATAAGGACCGTTCATTTGTTTTGATATTCGATAAATTATGGCGTCATCAGTGCGTGATGCGTTTAGTAACTGTGTGCAGATGCAATTACTTTGCGGATTTTGGACTCTTTTTATACGCTCACCGCTTCCATAAAGTAATTGTAACCTGTAATGGTTTAAAACTGTATTTTAAAGTTTGCTTTTATTGACCAGTACGGTAAAGCATATTCAGCTTTGCAAGCAGGTCTCAAAGCATGATGTATAGAGATTTTTTAGGTTTCTTCTCAAGCATTCTGATACTTTATCTGGCGTGTACAATGATCTAAATTTTAATTATTATCGAGGTAGACTTGCAAAAAGCGTCACTAGCCATCTAGACGAATATGCCCGCGTACAGATGCTTGAAGAGAAGTTATAATAACCACGTAATGAAATTACTGTAACAACATTATACAACATATATATATTATTATAAATAGCATTTGTGTAAGGGCTTGTTACAAAATGAAAGACACTGTAACCCAAGTATTACGATTTTAATTGAAGATCTCTAGTCCCACTGGAACCATCGTGTGAGTAATATCCGACACATCAGTGCGTGGCGGACGAGGCTCGCACCGCGACGCGCCGCGGCTGTGGCCTCCACATGGCCCGCTATTACAGTTTTCTGCTATGCTTTCTTTTTAATTGTGCCGCATTTATAATCTTGTGTAGTGAGTAATAAACATTTGCATTCTGTTCTATTCTATCTCTTAGCTGCAGAAATAGAAGCGCTCAATTACCCTGTATCCTCAGACAAGGCTTGCAGTAAACGAAGGGTGCATATTGTTTATATTTGATATTACTACTATAGCTTTGTACATTGTTTCTGATAAGCGATGGGAACTGTGTCTATCTAATAATAAAATGATTTGTATTATAACGTTTTGTTTCCTTGGGATGTATTACCTGAATTTTGAGGGAGAAAAGGTTAAGTGAAAAACAAAACTTTTATTGCTAATGAACATAATTTATTTTCCTTTTGACAAAATCTACAGTATTAAGAGTTAAGTACACTCGAATACAAGGATTGGTATAAAATGTTAAACTTGTAGCAATAACCTATCAAGTGATTTGGTTCTTTAAAATTACAACGCACGAGGATCGTTCTCTAATCTTATGTCGTAAACTATTTTAAAGGAATTCATCGAAAAATTGTGAGTTAAAGTTGCATTAGTATCTATATTTTATGTAGTTTTCCTCTGATGACTCACATAAATATTGCAATTGATTAGTTATTTATTTCGCTAAGAGCATTATATAACAATTATATCAAAGAAATGAAAAAAGCATCGGTTTTACTTGCTACGTGGTTATCTACATTTCTACACTCCTATTTATACGAAAAGAAAGTACTTAGTCGTGTATGAATGAAATACGTACTTATCACATCTTAACAAATAAATTATGCGTTGGTGAAAAGCATTACTCGGACAAATCAATACACAATGTATAATAACCGCTATACATCCGATTTAAAATAATAATACTCGAGTCCCATAAGTCAACACATCTTAAAACTAAGTTTATCGATTCCAAAACCCAACAAGTTAATGCGTTCTCTTGATTTTAGAATCGCGATTTGCTGTCAGTGTTTGGTTATTAATTTTATTTCATTATCGTAATGTAATTAATCAAAATGAGTGTCATGATGTGAAACTTGTTTCAAATACATGTTTGTAAACATGTTCGTTCAAGGAGATAAGACTTGTGTTCCTATCGGTCGTTTCTTTCAGAAGTAGTATGCGCGCGTTAACTTGCTATGCTCTACGCTTATTATCGTTCAAACAATTTCTGTCTTCCATCCTTGCTGAGTGCGAGGAAATCAAGTACATGAACCGTGGTCAAGTCGAAAGTCTTCCATTGTGTTTCTTCAAGGGTGCTCTAGAGAGTAATGGCGAGATTTTTTCCAAAGGCTTCTGAAAAAGCCTTTGCGTTGCTTCTGTCCTGGGTGCTCCTCGCCTGTTAACAAAAAACAGTTGTGATTGAAACCTCATTTTCATGTATTTAGACTGTATGTATTTTATTGGACTTATTATATTACAAGATTTTTAGGGTCCCTAACTCTTATTCAGTGAAGTATAATAACAGTAATCTGTTAGGGCACTCGGTCTTTTCAGTCTTCGGTCGGGACACTTTCAACCGGGCCCTACAAATCGGGAAGTAGTAAACGCTTTAGTGTTACGTATCATATTTTCGTATAAAGCGTGTTGTATTTAACTGAAAAAGTATGGGAAAATCCTTAACCATATTAGCTATAGGAACGACTTTGCAGAAATTTGTTATCTTACAAGAATATATTATGTACTAATTTCGTTAAATGTGAACTTTCTACAAAAAAATATTAGGTTGGTAAAAAAAATGTCCTAATCAATTCTGCTTCACGTAAGCGTTAATTCGTTCTTTATATCGGAGAAAATCGGAAGGTTGTTGATGATATAATAACTTTTTCATTTAAATTGTTCTACGGTAATCTAAATAGCGACGTGGGCGGCCGCTGCCATCTCGGTGTGAATTGTGCCTATATCTTACCACCTGCAGGGATCGGAGCACTGTTTTAATAGGTACATAATAATGAACCTATTAATATAATATTATACAAGGTTAGTCAGTAAGGGGGTACTAAGCCGCGAGCCACTTAAAGTATCACTGATGACTATTTTAAAACAAGTGTTAAAATTTCTAAATTCGATAATTTTTATATGCATGCAAAAATATTTTTAAGTTTTTTAAAAAAAAAAAACATACCTGCTTGAGTTATGAATTCAGAAAATTAAGTTTCTAATCCGTGACCCAAAATATGGCCTAAACTGTAAACACAGCTGATCATAGCTATGGACAGATAGATTTTAGCATATTTTTTACGAAATCTTTGAAAAGCTATTTCTCTTAAACTATCGAGTTTTGGGAAAAGTTGTAAAACAAAAGTTATCCCCTATTATGGGTACTTTAACACCCTTTCGGCTTAGTACCCCCTTTCCGACTAACCTTGTATTCATAAATTATTTATTAAAAACGGCCGAGCTTGGTTCTGCGCTACAGGTCGAGGGTTCGATTCCCGCACGGAACAATATTTGTATGGCCAGCCTACAGATGGTTGTTTCAGGTCTGGGTGTGTATGCTAGTGAGAACGACACAGTTTATAAAAAAATACAAAAAGAAATTGAGAAGTTAAATCAAATGAAAAAATGTTTTCATAATATGAAAACTAAAACCTGAATCTTGATAGGTACTGTCATACTGGATATAATTGTGTAAACAATAAGATTCAATTTGTGATGTTAGTACCTATAGTAGTATATTTTGCTCTACAAGATAAATGGTTTCCGCTGTATGGCAGATATAAATACACGCAAAGATAGTATTTTCCTGTTATAATTTTGCCAATAATTATAACTAAGTTAATAATGTTTATTAGTCTCCAATAGTTGATGTGAAATCGGTGGACATCGTAATAGAAATATGTCTTACCTAAATAATGTATTGATAAGCAAGAACTGTTATCAATAATACAATTTACAACCAACACATTATAAAATATTGTAAAGCAAATACAAAGTAATGCCAATGCCGTAAAATCGTTATATTCGTTTAGGGCCGTGAACCCTCTATTGGGGGACGCGAATGTCAAGTGTACGAATGCGGCGCGGCCGGCTCGTTCGTTGGTGTCTCGGCAAGCGGGTCGATACAACGCGTAGATACTGCGAGCGGTGGGGACCGACCGAGCCCATTGGATTCACAGAAGCTAAGCAGTTAAAGTGACAAACAAACAAATAGGTCTTTTTTATACACTGAGTTTAGAAATTAAATGGAGTTACGACAAAATACTAATCACCAAATGGTCGCCGGCCGGCCGACATCTGATGCCAGAATTGTCTTTTTTATATCGTCGGCCACAGCCGGAAACGAGAGGTCACCACCGAGTGCCGTGTCTAGGTTCCGGCGCTACGTAGCCCAGCCAGGGCACACCTGCAGCGTGTGCTACGGGCAGTCCTCACAGTGGTGACAACCGGCCGCTTGCTCCACACAGATAGTTCCCGAAGCAGCCGTGCTCCGAGAGTATCTGCGTCAGTTGGAAGGCGAGGGCGCCATGCGGCCTCTCCAGTCACTCCTTCATACCGCCGTTATTACGACGTGCCCTGCACTGGGTTGCACTCTTCCCATTTCGCTACGAATCTATCTAGAAAGCTAAAACGTATACCTAATGTTGTTTTACCGTTACAGTTACTGCTGCTGTGCTAGGCGAAAACGTTAACTTTATGTCCGTTCACTTGCGCAGTCGTGTTCAGCCAAACCTAATTAGCTGCACTTTTTTACTTTGATGCTCTGGATAGACATGAATTAATTTAAAGCTCACGAGACCGTAAATTATTACTTTGAAAAGACCAATAGTGCGCCGGGTACCTACTTATTAGATATATTATTAATGCAAATTACTTTGTCTTTTGGATAAAATATGAGTTACTAAAGTATATTAGGAGTCAGTTTAACTACTGATATTTAATCTATCCAGTAAGAGAAACGTTAGTAGGGCATCCGAAAATAAACCGCAGTAAGTAGGTAGTTTCCAGCACGCGTCCCAAATGCCATGCACGCTGCCTAAAATAGTCGTGGACTGAGGCACGTGAGATGCCGCACCCGACATCCGACTCCGCTGCCTGTATGCGTAATTTGTTTATGTCTTACATCGAATTAATTAATTATAATAGATTATAATGCTGTCTGTTATTCAACTTATCAACAACTTAGAAAATCAAATTAATTAGGTGCTTGTAGTATCTCATTTACAACAAAAAAACCCGGAATAAATGTACCTAATCCCTAGTAGTAGTCATTAGTTCTTAGAACATTCTGATACTTAATGGTACCGTAAAAGTTTATACATTATAATATTGAATTAAATATTAACATTAGTTGTGCGGCAAAGTTCCTTGATATATGTAAGTTTTTAGCAATCGCAAAGCTCTATTTTATTTATAGCGCGTCTCCTGCAGTGGAGGTCCATCCAATTCAAGTTCATTGGCTAGACTCCCCGCAAAGTCAGCCTGTGGCGTTGCTTATTATCTGAGCTTTTTTGATCTAGACAAAAATTAGTTAAATAGGTACCCTAATTATAATATTAAGTGCACGGATGTAGAACCACGTGGATGGTGACAAACATATTTCTATAAAATAAACAAAAATTATAGGCGACTGTTGTCTTAGCAGCTGTTTGTCACAGAATTTTTAAGAGTCAATCTTTTGCTTAACCAACGTATACCGGATATTTTGTAGATACGCTATCAAGATAGCTGCGGAAGCTCCGTTTATAGAATTGTTCCACCCAATCGATTTCCCTGTGCTAGCGGAAAGACTGTTTATTTGAACATACAGATGACGAATCTAACCGTACAGGAAATGACTAAAGGTCGTAAATTTTAACAATTTTAGAAGAACTATCTATCACATTACATCTGAATCATACGAACGCAATTCCTCTTATATACTTATTTTTATAAATTCTTATTAAATTACGCAAATATTATTTCACCGTTTCTTGTAACTGCGACTGCTGGTGACAAAGGGAATTTTAACTAATCAGGTCACGAAGATCGAGCTGGAGAAGTGTGAAGGGCTGATGCAAGGGTCGCGGGACGCGTAGCGTGTGGGGAGGAGCGCGGGGTCTACGGGTCGTCGACACTTCGGTGAAGGGCAGCGAGGTCGGTGCGTTCGCTTTCGTAGGCAAGCGGCGGGCGGCGCGGCGGCGCGAGGCGGCGGCGACGGCTCCGCGTATTGATCGCAGCTTCACAGCCACCCGCACTCGATCCGCGCTACATCTCTTACTCGATTTACTAAACGTGCACTGCTATTAGAATTTTATTCCAATGCCTAGTAAACGGTTCATTTTAATTGACAAGGGGTCTTCTTTAATGGATTTTTTATTACGATGAAGCTGTGCTTGGCTGAAACTGTAATTTTTACAAAATAATGTTTGTAATAACCAGAAGGGTCATGTTTGAGTACAGTCAACATCAGTTTCAAAATTGTGTTATGAGTAAAAATCTGCCAATTATTATTTTTACTTATTAATAAATAACGATACAGAAGTGAAATAATTGATGAATAGAATAGATATATCTACTTACTAATATGATAAAGATGAACAATAATTTACTCCCGAGAGAAGTAGGTAGGTAGGTACTTAATTGATTTGAAATTCTAAAATAACAGGGACGTATATTTTGTTTTAACTAAGTAATTGGAAACGAAGTACGATTAGGAGGCCATTTCTACTAATAAAACTAAAATCGCTATGAAACCGCAGCTGAATCATGGCTTTTCGACTTCTTTTCTTGTAAAGATTGAGCTGCGGTTCGATTGCGATTGTAAGTAAACAATTTAGTTAGTAGAATTAGCCTCTTGATCCTTATTTGTTTCTAATTATGCGCGATACGGGTGTCGCACTAGTGTCTCGTCGCATCAACTGTATGAAAAAACAAAACCGTGCCCGTGCGCATTATGACAGCCGCACCACTGCGGCACGGCTGCAGTCCGACACCAACCGTCTAAATTGCAAGCGGCCTAATGTAAGACTTTGAATGTCGAGGGTGTGTACGAAGGGTGGGGCTGCCTGTTACACAATGGCACCTACATATTTTAACCGGGATGGAATATTTTACAAACAGTAGGTACTTAGAATCTATTTGTTTTTAGAAATTTAATGTAAGTTTCGTTTTATTTTAAGTTATCTATAGGTGATAGCCCTGACTGTAACATAAGTGAGCTTGTTTGCCGCAGTGACCGCGGCTGCCGGCGGCGGCGGCGCCGTCTATTGTTTCTGCAACACGATCACTAATGCTGCGCCCGCGCACATTACCTATACCAACCTCAATCTGTCTTTCCTATTTCAATGTTCCTAGTTGCATTATGTGCTCATAATAACTATTTTGAGAAGCATAATTATCAATCCGTTTTATGATTCTGTCTATGACAATATTTATCGTTATTTAAGTGTTCTGTGCGATTTTCTTTGTAAATCTTGCGGCCACTGAACTGCGATAAAACGACGATGTATTGACCTCTTATCACTGGCGTCCAACTCTTATTAATTTACCCCTATTTTAAAAACAAATAAATAAGCTTATATTGTTGTACATATTTTATTGTTTTAGTACACAATATTTTAAAAATATTGCCGGTAGGTAACCACGGTATGCACTAGCGGAGACGCTTTCGAACCATAAGCAATTTTAATGTAATAGCTCGAGTGCACTAATTAACAACGAGAGGCGAACGTATCCGTGGCAACAATATTTACCGTTTGTGCAAAATGCAAAACTAATTGGAGTTTTGATAAGTAGGTAGAGTAACGTAAAGACTTTTACAAGACTTATTACCTAAATAATCTATTGAAAATTTAAATTTGGAGTAGTTTCAAATGTTTGTAATAATATGCAGGTCAGTAGGTAGGTATGCGAGGATACATCTGTGAAACTACTATCTTTTACTTTCTCCGAGTAACAGACTCGCTAGACAAGTGGTATCTACGTTCGAAGTCGTGTGGCGACACACTTTGCCAAACTATATTAATATAGGTACCTAGGTATCTACTTATTTTTGAAATCAAGTCGCAGGTTTACAGCTTACATTCATACATTTTCTCAGTGCTGAAATCATGGCATGTAGCTACTGATTGTTGTAGATCTAGAAGCTTTTTTTATAACCTATTATAATATGTCCCACTGCTGCGCAAAGGCCTCCCCTTTTGCCTTCCAGAGCTTAGATACTAAAATTAAACTTAACCTGTTGTTGATTAGTGCTTGAGATAAAGTACCATTGAACACCTTTCAGTTATAGTAGAAGTTATGGACGTAATCTAACAACAGAAATGCAAGACTACCTTACCTGAGACGTTTGAACAAGACAAACTAATAACTGAGTAGTTATTGAAACTTTATTAAAGATAAGCTACCTAATTGGCGGTTAAGTCACTTTCTTCGGGTAACGAACAGACTAATCTGCGCTTCGAAGCGGAACTGAATTATCCACCCACTACATTATAAGGCGCGAAGATGATTTCGAGTGTGAATAAAGCACGGAGATAAATTGCTAGAACAAAACAAGTTACTTGAGACAATTAGGTGTTTTATTGTTACTAGTGACTCATACATAATGCTAAAGATATAATTACTGTGGACAATATGAAATTAATTCACATATAATACCTATAAAGAGTTACAGGGGCACTTGGACTTGGTTCTAAGATGTTCAGTTCAATGCTGAATGATTATGATCCACCGAACGAGGATTGCAAAAAAACATGCTCGCCAAATGTGTTCGCGGTCAGCCGCCATTACAACATGAATTATTAATTGTAGACAAACGTTAGGTATGTGTGTTCAGTGGAAGTTCATCGACCTCCCTGCCAACTATGACATCAACAGAAAGCCTGTGCGCGCTCTAATAAATTAAGTTATCACTCTCGGAAATCAATTAGCATCTTTTAAATTTTGCCACCTTCGAATTAATCCGAAACGTTAGAAAGTAAAGAGAAACCTATCTATGCCAAGTTGTGAGAAGTTAACCTAACATAATTATTAGCTAGCAAAATTACTGTCGTGAACTCCGGCTGTTACCGTTACCAAACAATTATAATAATAAATTATGGTCAATTTACATAATATTTATTTTTGTATGGATTCATCATTAAACGTTCAAAAGTTAAGATAAAAGTGTTCGCTATTATGTATTTTATTTTCATATATTTTACACATTTTATGCTGCGTCCATAAAAGTATGATTGTTTTTTTCTAACATGTTCACTTGTTTTTCACTAATATCTAAATTAAGGGTGGCTAAATACACAAACAGTCACTTGCAATGAATATTAAGTAATTAGATGAGGTTATGATTTCTCTGAAGAATATATTTTAATATCTGTATTTCATATTTTAGTATCTGTGTTGTCGTGTTTACTACTGGAAACTGGAACCGATCCAAATCGTGAATATGACGCGAACGTTTATCAGCAGCTGTAGCTACGAATAAACAAGTTGCGTTACCTTGTTAAAAAAAGGTAAAAATAAAATACCTTGCCTATGTAAAACACTAAGAGTATTTGAAAATGTTCTATTAATACATAGTTGTTTTCATTTTCATAATTTTCTGCTAAACTACTAAAATAGTCAACCTACATTTTTGAGACATAAATCGCAATCTTTGTACTTTTTTTACTCAGCTGAGTCGACAGTAGGCTCTTAAAACTAAATGAAAGTACACAAAAACAAACATTTTTAATGGTCTACAAAAGATATCATGCTATCTCAATGAGTGATAATAAAAGCGCGTCAGAACGTCAATTAAGGAATACCACAACACTTGGCTCACCCGGTCTACTGTAAGCTGTAATGGACGGGAAGATTCTAACCAATTAACTAATCGCTCATTCCCAGTGGAAAGGTGGTTGTTATGGTCGATGACGTCATCGCCCTTTCGATAAAAACTGACACGAGTTTGTCACGCCACGTAAACCGAACATGAACTAGTTATTAGCTACGACTTGTGTTTAGAGCAGACGCAAAGTATTGATTTTATGGTTACCGAAATGCACATTGTGAAAACAGACAGTAGGTATCATCATTTAGGGCCTGTGCAAATGATGTCTTTTCTACGCGCAGACGACGCGCGTTAACAACCCTATGTCGAGTTGGAAACACGATGCAGTCGCAGCGTGTATAGTTTACCACTGCTTTTTTAAACTTGATGGCGCAGATGACGAGCTTTCGTAACATGCGTCGTCTGCGTGTAGAAAAGGCGTCATGTGCATAGACTCTTATAATCACAGCTCTACAAAAACAGTCCAAACTAGAATAAAATAATTAAAAGCAGTTAAAATATTTTTAGAAAGAACAGTTTACTTTGAACTAATGCTTGATAGAAAGTACTGTAAAACAACGATGCGATAGCCTATCGTAAACCTTTGAACTTGAAATCTCATTCACGATGACTTGGTATTATTTGAATAAAGACATTCGCTAGTCTCTATTATGCATGTCATCCATGTATTTTAGAATACGTGTTGTAATGTTCATTACCTTACAATATTATTGTATTTCGAAATTGTAATACGAGTAGGTAGGCACGGAAGACGGATGTCCTTTTATCTGGTGGTTTGTCCCATTGATATGTCACGTCTAATGACATGGCGACATTGTGTTTCATCGTTGTATTATCATCAGCAGGGTGTTTGTTGGGATGCTTTTGTGCTCGCAAGAATAATATAATAATTGTAATAAGTAGGTACCTACCTACTTATATTAACGTTACCGAGACTGTTATGTTAGCACTATGTAATGTAAACTCTACTTATATCAAGTTCATTGTTTTGTCTCGTACCCAGGCGACGATTATTATTATTATTGTCATAATTGATTGGACGAGCCGTTATATGAACATAAATATATAATCTAACTAAATTAATTATTATCATTATGACTCATTCTAGTTTACGTTATTCTGATAATAATATCATAATTAACGAGCGGAATACATAAGTGGCTGACGATGAGGAATAAAATCGTACATGCGAATACAGGGAGGATTCCAATTTCCGCAAAAATGTGGAAGTGTGGGGTGTCCCGAGTTGCCCCTGCAAAGCGGGGTATGAGGCGCGGGCGGGGCGCGGCCGGCGCACAGGGGTGGTACTGCGGCTGCGCGCGCCCCAGGCCCGGCACCCCCGGCTACCCCCGGGGACGCCGCGCCGCATGTGCGGACCGCCTCGCCTCCCCCAACCCCTTGCGCCGATAACTAGGGGCGCTCCATCCCTTCCCAATTGAAAGCTCGATTATTAAGCACTCATTCAAGCTTTAATACAAGATTATCACCATGGTAACTATGGTCGCGCGATGCTAGTCAATGAGATTACCTACTTATTTTCGTTTGAGAAGAATCTATGTGTTGTAGATAGATAAAGATGCTATTATAGGTACTAACCATTTGCGGAGCGCGCTGCTGGTGACGTGGCTTCCTTGTTTCGAGAATTTTCTTTCTCCTTCCCGTTGTTCCCTAGGACATTAATTAACATTTAAATTAGGTACCCATGGTATTACAGTAGCTAAATGCAAAAACAAGTTCAATACAGACTAGATTCAATAGGAAAGTTGACAAGCTGAGTAACAACTCTATTCGTTCTTCTGGAATTGTAGTGATGGATGTTGGAAACGCAGTATTTTATTTATGAATTATAGTTTGTATTATAATTAGTAAAAGTAGTTCTATAAGTCAGAGGTGTTCTATCTTTCACGTATATCGGACCCAACATAATGGCAGAGAGACTGAAGTCTATAGGCGCTAATTCGATTTTTTTCGATTCGAGTTTAGGGTTTTTTATAGAAAAGTAAAAGATAGAAATAGGTACTTCGAGCCCAAAATATAATTATGGTGTATGTGTATGTATTTAAATCCTTTAACCTGAGTACATAACGATACATACTACTTTAGTCGGAACGGGGCGGGGGTAATAGTCCACGGGCCACTTCACTGATGACTGTTATAAACTTTAAATTTCGGTTAACCAGATCACCAACCGACATTTTTTTTTTTTTGTTTAAAGCATCGATTATCCTGCATAAATTAATTAGGTAGTTACGAATTCTTAGAATCTTAGTTACGAATACTGAATTTGGGGCTACTAATCTGCGACCCCAAATATGATACACAGCTGAAGATAGAGAGATTTTAGTGTAATGTTATGAAATCTATGAACAGCTATTTCGCTGAAATTAGTGCCTTTTGGTGCTTTTGGGGATAGTAGTAGAACCAAAGTTATTCATTATAATAAATAATGCTTTATTACCCTTTTGGATTAGTAGGTACCCCTTTCCGACTAACCTTGTATAATTAATAAACAATATACCTACATGGTCGTTTGAAGGCACTATAATATTAACTATTTAGAGCCGCAACGCATATTTTGTAAATCTACTAAAGTAACTCCAACAGCACTGAAGTGTTACCACACAAAGTGCCAGTGATGTAAACACGATAGTATTGATGTACGTGTACTGTAACATTACATTTCAAAATTGATGTCGTACTGATAAGTGACCGATAACACTGCGACTAGATCTACTTGCGGAATTTAACGACAATTTACGAACACGTAGGTACCTAAAAGCAATCGATATATTTATTATCAGTTGTTACAATACGAAAGCGTTTTACTGCTAATTTTAAGATTGTAAGTACCTATGTATAAGTACCGATGTAAGAGGAAACGAACATTGAAGAACAAATTCTTAGTATCGTGAAATCTTTTGGTATTAATTACATAGACATACATAATTAACAGGAAAATGGATTTGTTATTGAACCACCGTTATATTTAAAAACATAAATTAAGATCCATCAAATATCCTGTTTTGTTTCCTCTATAACGTACACACTGACCGATAAGACCGCCGCATTGTGCAGTGGTTTTTAAACTAATTACATTTCAGTATAAACCGGAAATATCTGGGTGCAGATAGAGGAGTGCGGGTGTGGTCGGAGGTCTGCACCAGCGCGGCGCGGCGGCACATTCCCGGGAGGATCCTTTTTGCCTCGGTTGCCTGTCAGACCGGTTCTATTGCGATCGTTCACCCGAGCACACTCGCTTGCAAATTTAAATTGCACGGCTTTCCTCTACAATGTAACAAACCGCAAATGAGTATTATTCGATACCCACTTTATTATCGATTTTGCTGCGTCATCTCATTACTATTCTACAAATTAAATCAACAAGTTCTCGGAACAATACAATACCTCAGGCAGAGGTGACCGCTTGGACTTCGAACTGGTGACCGGTCTTAAAGGAATAGGGTTGTTAGTAGATGAGCATAACTTAGGAAAACAGAATTATCTTTACATTCGGTTTTTTCTAAATTAACAAGTCAAGTTAAAAAAATGCTCTGCATCTACTTCTAAAGTACGTACGACTTATCGTCTTACAAGAAGACCTATTTCGATTGGAAAATTTCTCATTGTCTAATAAATAGCCTTACGATAAATGATTAATCAATAAAGATAAAGCTCAGTCGCTTGCACCGAATCCAAGTAACGATTGTTCCAAGTGGCGGACGAGCCGACCTTGGCAGTGGCGTTGACTCGCGCGGCCTCAAATCGTAACCGACCGTCGCGCCATAGATTTAACACATGAGCCATTATAGCATCTGTATTCGACATGTCATTTTCAACTTATTCGTATAGGTATGTATTCAATTTACCCTTAGGTTATTGCCATCCCCAAGTGATCAAATTGCAGGGCTTAGATTGGCAGATACGTGTCAAATACTGACATAAATACGCTTGTGGTTCATCTGGAAGCCGATTCCAGCACAGTTGGTAAAAAGCTAGACTGACGATGACCGACTAGATTTACAAGTATCAAATAAAAAAATGAAGGAAAGTAGGTTCACGTCTGTGGTAGGTACCTATGCATTATTTGACAAGTACCATTTAAGTACTTTAAATTTCTAAAAAATCTGTTAGTGCCCCTGAATTGTGAGTTACATAATTCACGGATTCAGTCTGTGCAACTCCGATTCATCTTTTCTATCTGGCGGACCTATACCGTCAATTAACCATGTAGCAGCCACGTTATACATTGGATGATGTTCCTTATCCTCATGGTAGGTATGATTCTTTATGACCATTTGCAACAAACTGGGAGCTGTTTAGAGAGTTACGGGGTGATCATTATTATACTCGGAGACTGCTCAAGTGGTAAAAAAGACGAAGTACAATAAATTAAAATCATCCATTTTTTTATTTAGTTTAACGATTGTGAGACTCAATATGGCTAATAAGTTAAATTCAACTTTATATTTTATAGTATTTGTACTTGAAAATGCAGACAAATTGTGACTTGTTATTTTCCACATTCCACAAGGTAAACGAAGGAAATCACTTATTTCCTTCCTTAACTTTATTATAGAATACTACTAATAATGAATTGGACAAACTAAAAGCAAATAATTGTGTATAGGTATAAATAACTAATACTGATATGAATACCTACTGAATTTATTGCTGTTCTAAATATAGTGCACGCATGTCACACTTTGAAGAAAAAAATAAAACAAGGTTGTAAAATTTTAAATTATAAATATTTTTTAAGTAGGTCATTGGGCGATTCTGTTAAGCACCTATCTGTTACTATGTCGCTTATGTCAACAGGAAAACGTACGTCCAGTATGAAATCAATCAGTACATAATAGCCACAATGCCATACCTACTTATATACGACAGGAATAAGTACGCCTAGCTCATGTCAAAGCGTAGAAAAATATACAAAAATGATAAATGTAGAGCTATTTCAATTGTAGCAAATGTAATGTTTAATTTGTTTTACCTTCTTTGGTAGATAATTATAATTAAAGGGTACTTTGCATTTTTAAATAATATGTTACCTATTGAGAGCATGTGTCGCTCGGTAAAATATGGCTTTCGAAAGTTTCCTGTTATTTTATCGTATTACGTTACTCTAGTTATTTTCAAGTTGAGCAACATCATCCTTGATACCTATAATTTCTTTATAAATATATTTCCACGAAAATGAAACCTGAAAAAGCCTATGCTCCTGTAAAACCTGTAAACTGTTAGCTGTCGAAATTACGTCCTTTTGTACTAGAGATTATAAGAGTTTCTAGTCAGTCTTTTGCGTGATATCAGGTAGCAAGTGCTTATATATACGTTTTAGTAACAGTAAAATTGCAGTCGGTAAGTACGCCTTGTGTGCACAGGTGTACTAACTAGGCATGTGGTATGTGGGTGATGGTCGGCAGTCGGCAGCGCGCGAGGACCGACCGACGACCGCCGACCGCCACGTCTGGACTGGAGACAAGTTTAAAAATACATTTACAGCTCGTTCGATTCTCGCCATGGAATATAACAGATTTGTGTCGACTCTATTGATATTATTTGGTATGGTTTTATTGCTTATAGCTTCAACGTTATGATATGAATACAACCAATTTAACTCTACGAAGTTACAGCGTTATCGAACGGTGACTCATATCTATTATTTTTCAAAGAAGCGTTTCGTTTAGCGTGATGGCACGTAGGTACACTCATTATGAGGATTATTTGCTTATAAGAAATAATTGTAATATAATATTACAAAAGAGTAATCACGGCGTAGGTAAGTCGAGCGTGGCGCCTCGCCATATTGTATTACCACGAGGTCGCGGTCGAGCGTGTGATACTAAAGGATACCACTAAGGTTAAGCTTTGTAATGTCACGCACAAAGGTTTTCAGTAGATAAAGAAAAAATATCAGCTCTCAGCGAAAACGTGCAAATCAATTGCTATTAAAATGCTGACGGAAATGACTCACTTAGTTGGAAGAAAGTGCTACTGTTGATAAGTTGGTTTAACTTATCTTTATTCGTGTTGCAAGGCAAGCAGAACTTCGAGTTGTTCAAATGCATGACTTAATTAATACTCCAAATCACACGTGAGCTTCTGATTACGATAACTATGGATATGAGAAAAAAGACACGTTTTCATATCGATGAAATTAACCTATGAGCTAGTTTCTTAACTAAAACACTAATGAACACATATAATGACACAGAGCAGCTGATACACACCAAACAACTTCTATATTCAACATGAGAATGGTAAGTATTACCACCTAAGTAAATTTCTACTCGACTGTACAGTGCCATATGGCACTGCGGTTGTCGACGGAGTCATACCCATAAAAAGGTTTATGAAGCTTTTAGGTTACACGCCGGCTAAGGTCGTACATGCATCGACATGTATCGAATGAATAACGTTACTCTTTTAAGGGACTGTTTAGAGAGCTCGACAATTGAGAACAGACTACACACGTCATCGTATATCAATAGCCATGTTCAATAGGGCGACGTAAACAGTAGGTACGTTGATATTTATTCATTTCTCGAAGATAAACACATTTGAAAAGAATACCTAGGCAAATGGGCTGTGCTAAGGACATGTAGGGTTTTATTAAGCAGTGGAAAACGAATAACGAATTATTAAAATTATCAATAATCCTTCAGATGTGACATTCATGGATAAGTAAAGATAACCAATAGGACAACAGAACGTCTGCACTTCTAAATAAATTGGTGTGTTGCGTGCTACGTTGATGTTTTTAATAAAGATTTATTTGCTAACTACTGGCTCGCCGGTCGTTTAACTTTTGCTTAAATTAATTGTCCCACATTTGAGTGCGAGTATCTCCTAACGCATATACGTAACGCCGGTATTACAACTTACTGCTGCTTGTACATTGAAACTAGTAAGCACGTGGGCCTCCAAGGTGAAGGTCATCAGCGAAGGCGGTAGGCAATTGAGATTCAACAGATATTTTCCAATAAGTACTTCGTGGGACAGACTTTAGTAAAGCTTACTCAACATGACCTCGGCACATGTTTCATAGAATTATACCTCAGGTAGTCGGGCAAATTCTTTTTTGTATATTAATGACAAAATCAACTCGTCAATATGTTCATATTTTATCTACCTATGTTTAAATACAAAAGATGAGACTCATGACAAGTCCCTAAAGTGAGTCTCCAAAGTAGTATGATGTGTTCTCGGCTGTAACATTCCAACCCGAATAGTTCTACGAAACTGTTCAGCTAAAAATATAACGGAAAAGCTTAGATGTTTACTGTTAATATGATGTACTTATCAAGAACAATTTTATTACGATAGCGGATTCCTTTAGCAACAAGTGTTTTAGGCTGAATCATTGCAATTTTTTCTGTACAAGTCTATCTAGTCTTAAGCTTAGGTTAATATATTCTTTGATACGATCAATTTGGAAGTTATTTTTTATTATATTTGGCCACAGAGACCGATTCTATGCCTCTAATCAATAATAGTACCTACATAAGTACAACAATATCATTGCCTATAATCTGCAAAAGCTTGTCAAACTAAGTGGTTCGTGTAGCGTCAAGTTGAGTGAACTAATCAGGGATTATTTGACATAAAATGATTCGTTCTAAATGCAGTTTTACGCAGGTTATCTTACTTAAGAAAATGCATGTGATAAAATAAAAACACGCCCAAAAATAAAATGCCCGAAGAGTTTAATCATATAAAAAAAACCCGTACATTTCAGCACTGTCAACATGAATTCTAATATAACGAAATTGAATGTAACGAAAAATGATTGCGTTTTATTCCGCTTAAATACAGGAAATCACGATAAACACGTAATCGTAAATATGAATAGTTTAATTAACTGCTATCTTTTTCCGTAAATCGTAACATTACACAATGTAACCAATCATGTTAGAGGATAAATGTTGAGGATAAACGCAAAGTTGCGCGGATTGGTATCCTTCAACGATACGTGGCGTCAGCGGCACCAACACAGTGCTGCCCAGGACTCAAGAACAAGATTTTCCATATAACTATATGAATATTAAAAAGGCCGTACTACACACCGGATATATTATTCGTTGGGAGACGGATGTGGCGTCATTTGCATGCACGTCGCGCACGCAGGACAATACATGCCTGCGGAGTGCAGAGCTCCCGAAACAATCTTACTAACAGAATATAATATTACTACGTGTGAAACAAAGTTTTATTGCGAGAAAATGCTATTTTACGTATTTAAAAAAAAGTAAGCACTTCCCTCTTAAAATATGATTTTAATTATTAGCAAGTTATCGATGAATTTCTTTTGATAGTACATATCTGCAAATATGGGTTCGGTTTAGCCAGCCCAGATAACGTTGATGAAGATGTGAAGTTTGTTGATTACACTGTGCTATCGCTGATAGGTACCACGCCATATCAGATTGCGTTATCAATATTGGACGTGGGCAACAGATATGGAAAGCAAGTTGAAGGCGGTTCACTTAGTCCAAATACAACAACTGTAAAGGTTTCTATTAAAATTAATCAGTAAAAAAAAACTAGACTATTAAAGACTGGAGCTACTTATTTATATTCGACATTTTATTCCCATTATTATTTTATTATTACCAGGTAACTATAACAAACTAAAAATAACTAAGAGAAGCTAAATAAGTACCTAGCCTTTACGGGTGTTTCCAAGAGGACAATGGTATCCAATTATAATTGACTGCAGTTCAAAACTGTTTACACTTGAGCTTGATGCCAATGATGTTACCTAAATACTATAGGGCTGTCCCTTGATAAGATAGCCAAGTTTTAATTTTAACATGCCAATGTACACAATGAATGAAAGCTGGCCACCTTCCAAAGTATTTCAGGAGAAAATATTTTCCAGTGATTTCGGTACACACCAGGAATAGTTCACAGCGTGTTCATATTAAGTTATAGGTGACTTGAAACTGCTTCATCAAAATTAAGAACCCTTAATTAAAAAAAGTATCACAAGAGTTTTAACAACCAACGTATTTATCAGATGGTATGCTCTCATCATACATTGATTCAACTTACGAGCTAAGTCCATGAGTCGTAATATTTGATATCATAGTTGTTATTCTAGTGGCCAAGTATAATATTACTATGGTTTTAAAAGAAGATAGCGGTCAGGTCGTATGTAGGGCACTGCCGTCGGTCGCGCGACACTCCGCGCCCGCTGTTACAGCTACGATCTTGGCCTCAAATCCTGACCGGTTACCTTCTTTGGTAGCGACCGGTTTAACAGACCAAGTTCGTTGTAGAAAAGTTTACTCTCTAACACTAATATTTTGCATTAACGTACCTACCAATGCAAACGCATCGTTATATGAGCTATGATATCAGGACTTCTCGTGATGGATATGTGAATAATCAGACACAAAGTGGTTTTCTGAGAAGTACCTAAGTAATAATTTATGAGTGAGTAATAAATAATATTCGAGTCGGCCATTATCTACTTTCACGTCTCTATTAATCACGGAATATGGGTATATCGGCATCCTCCCTGGCGCTGGCGGTGGCGTGGCGCGGTGGCGGCGTGAGTCACACGCACGACAGTCATGCAGGGTGATCGCGACGAACTCTGAATCACTGACGAAGTGACTGCAGCGCGCCATACCTTGTCCCTCGCCATACTATTATGCACATATTGATGTCGCAGGTAACAGAATCGCCATTGTATCCTATTCACTATTGTGCAGCCGAACTTTTTAGGTCCCCGTAAGCGATTGTTAACGCCTTATTGTTTGTTACATGGCTTGAATGTGCTGGTTTATTTAGATTGAAATAATAACAGGATTCTAAGCCCACATACCAGTTTCATTCAATTTGATACGTTTATGTTTTATGAATATATGCATAAGTACAACATAGGTAATATTCATGTTTTGACTCATGCTTACAGCACGTTGTGTCAATTAAATCTTTAATTGAGTAGGTAGGTTCTATGTTGCTTTGTTACACCTTATGAATCTTCACAGGTTTTGTTTCTTCTTTCGTCACTGACACAAAGTCCGCACGAATTTATAAAATAGCACGACCAGAGTTAGGGTTATTAGTTATTGGACACAGTGGTGTAGTTACTGGTTTAGCAATTAGTTATTTATTACACGTTTCTAAACAAAAATATTTATTTATTAGATATCTTGTGTCATTATTAAAATATGGCAGTGTCTTGATGGCTAGTGTCCCTTGTCTCTTTGTTTGTAATAATCGACAGGATTAGATACTTCTACAATTATTTCCATGTAACTAAATCTGTATCTACATAAATATTATAATAGATAGAAATGTTTTTAAACGCAGATGTTTTCTAAGTGCGCACAAATATAAAATGAAACGGAGTCTTTATGGTCTACTAATACATATTTCATATAGGTAGGTATCTACCCTACTACGTATAACGTAGTGCAGATTAGTTTACCATATTAATTAAACAGTCATATTGATTGGGTCAATGCTTTAACATATTGACCGCCCCAGTCGGTTTTATACGACAAAGGTTTTCGTGCAAGTGTCGCCTCAGTCGTATAAATATGACTGAGGAGACGCGGACGCGAAAACATTTTTATTTGTTGTATAAAACCGCTTAGCTACTACGATTTAGCATTATTACCTACCTGAACATACTAAGGACGAAAAAAATATTAAGTGCTTCTGGTTTTAAATCGATATCTGATAACATAATATGTGAGAACATGTTTCTTTTTGTGTCTCATAAAGTAAACATTATACACGTCCACGGTTGTTTGTGCGCCGCGGGAATTAGTCACACACACAAAATATCACTAGACAAACGTGCTACCGCGACTACTAACGCCATCTATTGCCATCAAACAAAAACCCATATGAAAATAACGGTCAAAATACAAACTGGTCTTTGAAGCAAAAACATGTTAGGTACGTTGCACGTATTTAAGCTTAATTAGTATTTTAAATTTACCTTATTATAAAGATAGTTTACTTAATTTGGCTTAATTAAACTACCTACCTAAGTAATTAGTTTCAGGTAAGTACCTATCTAGGTATTACAATTATGGTAAGTACCTATCTAGTTAATTTGGGAGTGATTTATTTATTATTAACACTTGAAAGAATGGTTCATTAGATCCATCATGATAATATCAGCGAATGACAGCCGTGGTTGGTAAAAATAACCTAGAAAGTGAAAAAATACATTTTCTAAAGCATGAAAATAATTTTATATCATAATTGATGGTGATTAAAACAAAAACAACACTTTTATTAGAGGACATTCAAGATCACTGCATTTCAGTTTTACTACACGAACCATCTATATCAGAATCTGTATGAAACGAACAATGTTTGGCAATAACCCAAATAGTTTTGATCTTAACATTATGTAATTTTCTATTTGATCGTTTAGTTGCAATGATAGATATAAGGTTAATGGCATCTTATTATAAGTAGTCGTAAATGATGTCATGAACGGAATTCTTTACGACGTCGACGGGCGTAGCCATCAAAAATATTTATGGGAAGAACTATAGGATTTTATTCATATTATTCCATTTAGGGCTTTAGTCTTATGGTATGAAAAATCCTGCTGAATAATACGTCAGATTGTTTCCAGTATAACCTAGGTAGTCACAAATTTAGTTTTGGCTAGGTATCTATGCTATTTATACTCTACATATATCTATACTAATATTTAGAGGAAAGATTTGTATTTTTGTATGTAACGAATAAACTTAAAAACTACTGGACCGATTTCAAAAATTCTTTTACCGTTAGAAAGCTACATTATCACTGAGTAACGGGCTGTATTTATTACTGGAATAAAACATATTACGCGGGCGGAGCTGTGGGACATAGCTAGTTTAATATAACATTAGACAAATAAGATCCATTTTACCATGGAAATGTAAAGAAATATGCAATGTTTGTTTCGAGGGATTTAACACAGTATTTACCTATGCTTTTATGAACCATATCGGCCAATCAAGATGAGCTAAAACTCTACATGAAGAAATGACTAAAAAGATATTCGTACTTGGTGGGCCACTTTTGTGTAATGTAATATGCATATGAAATGGAGTATGGACGGTTTTTTTTTAAATCTATTATGTGACGTTGATGGTTTTTGGCAAAGATAAATATTATTTAGTAACGCCCGATTCCTAATGTCTTACCGATCGTAATTGGTTAAAATTAAGACTACCGTAAAACGGGGCTATTTGAAATTCATGGGGTTAATTGGAACGAACAAGGTACAGAATATTTTTCGATATATATTTTAACTAACTATGAATAATTTCATTTTTAATATTTATTTTTATAATAATAAATTACAATTTTATTGAAATGGTAAATATGTATAAGAAGTACGTTCCATAAGTGAATTCCAATTAACCCCATGATTTTCAAATAGCCCCGTTTTACCGGTATTGTATCTTTACCAACAAAAAACCCAAGACCACAGCTTTGCATAGTAAACCCTCCCTACGTTAGTAGCTAGCACAAGTACCTAATATTAGTTTCCAAGTCTATTTACATGCCCAGTTTGGCAATAAAAATACTACCACTGGTATGCAGAACGATTCGTTTTTGGCCACAGGAGCCGGGCATAGTCACTACAATTACCTAGCTATACCTATACGTTATAATTACACCTAGGTAGGTACCTACTCATTATTTCACCTTCAAATTTGAAGTAGGATGTGTTACATCGTGTCTACACTTAAGATGACTAATTGTTTGTCAAATCTATAAATAAATGCATTTTAGATGAACCATAAATAGACTATGGAGTACCTACATAAGTACTTATTATATCAATGACTAAGGATGAAATACCTTAATGGGTAATATTTACTTTCAGTTATGAAATACTTATTTAGTTAAACATAAAACTAGAATATTGTAGTTTTTATAAACGTATAATATATTACATATTTTGATAAGTACACGGATATTCACAATATCATAACGGACAGTGTGTATCCGGTCAAATATATTGTTGCTAAGTTAAAGCAAAAAGGAGCTAAAGATAAGTACAGTATCACGGGAAAAAATACAACGAAAATTATAGCTAGTAGGTATTAAGCCGGCTCCTACGACCATGTTTTTGTTAGAAATCGGTCCTAACATGTTTTACAAACAAAATTGTGTATTGTAAATTGGTCCGAGTGTTCACTAAACATGTTTTGTTAGTTTGTCTTGTTAGATATTTATTTTGTTGCAGGAGACCCGGTTTAGTGATATGTGAAACCAAAGCAACTAATGTCGCTGAAATATTTACAGACAGGACATTTTTGTCGGTTGATAAGTAATCTAGTGATCTACTTGTAACTACAAAGTTTTCCATAACTATACTTCAAGATTTTAATGTTTAGGTGCATAGATTATGCTTTACATAGCATGCATGAAAACACAAACTTATCACTAGTTATCCATGAGATAAAAATGAAAATTCTTAAAGGTAGGTAGGTACCTATATGTAATCTCATTTTGTTTCCCATCCACTTTTTCAGTATGTGCTATTGTAGCTTTCGACAAAAGCTATCGATTGTTGTCGGCATTTAATACACGCAACATGGGTCTTCGAATGATATGAAACAGCGCCTAGGCAACTAGTCTGCACTGCAGATTCAGAAGTGAGTTTGGGGAGTACCTATTTTAAATTCGCTCACCTTTTCGTATTAGTAAGCTGGTTACCCTGCGAAGCGCCTCTCTTGGTGACTTCTGGAAGAACTTAGGCGTCAGGTTGGGCGGCAAAGTGAGGGGTTTGCGGGCGCCGCTGCCCTCCCAAGCCACAGGGTGCTCCACGACCATCTTTGACGAGGCTGTTAGTCTGTCCAGGTGTTCCGTTGAAGCGGGCCTGCCAGCAAGCGGACTTGTTAGAGTGCTGGTAAATGAGAATTAACAATGCTTACTAATTAGTTTTCTAATATTTCGTAAAGATCAGCTTATCTACGCTTCCAGATTAAGTAGTTGGGAAACATGATTAGATCTTAATTAGTACAGTTAGCAGTGATAGCCTAGCGGTTGAACGCTTGCCTTCCATGCAGGAGGGTTTGAGTTCGATCCCGGCCCGTACCTCTGAGTTTTGAATTCATGTGCGGATCAGAATTTGATTATCACTTGCGGTAACGATGAAGGAAAACATAGTGAGGAAACCTGAACATCTGAGGGGGCTCCATAAAGTTCTCAATGGTGTATGTAGTTTGCCAACCCGCACCAGCGTGGTGGACTAAAGCCTAAGCCCTTCTCATTCCGAGAAGAGCAACTGGGCTTCTCGTGCCCAGCAGTGGGACAGTATTGGGCTAATTATGTTATGTAAGAGACCAAACTTTTAAGTTTCATTTTCCTTAGTGTCTAATAAAAATACCAGAAATATATAAAAAGTAAACTGGCACCTTACTACGAATACTACTAGTTTTGGCCTTATCAGCGTGCTTTAGTTGTTCCACTGTTAATTTGGCAAAAATACCTTTGTTATTAAAGCTTAGGTACATAAGGTTTGAGAAGGCTAAAATGATGGTGATGTACCTATCTGACACACCTATCAGGAAAAATATTTATGATTAAAGGACGTAGCGGGTATTACCGCATTACTACTAATCTAAGCCTGTGCTGATAGTACCTATTGAACTGCGATATACTGATATATAGAATGTATTTCAACTAATATTTAGTGCATTTCTTTCCTGTTTATCTGGCATTCTTTGAATTTAATATGGCAGATAAGTATGCAATGAAAAATAATTATTCACTAAAATTATTAATTATGAGTAAGTAAGTACCTATTGCTGTTTAATACATTGATTTTATGCCTACAGGTACATGGTGTCTATGATACTTAATTACAAGTTATGTGTTGCAAGTTAAACACACGTTCGGTAACTATTTTTTTATCAAGTAAGCGAAATTTGAGGCACGTCCTTGATTCACACATAATTCAGTTATAGCCGATGCGAGCCTGAAAATGTGTGTGCTATAACTTAAAGATTTCTCAAAAATCAAAATACTAAAGAAGCAATAATATACACACTACATAAATATTTTAGACTTCCGTGACGTAGGTACACACTCTTATGCGTGAGTTTTAAGTTAAAACGAAGGAAGAATTCACCTACTATCCTATATTCAATGCAAAAAAGGGATGCGTGCGCCGCGTGACTAATGTTGGCAGTGAAGTACTTATTTGTGTATAGTGTATACTCTGTGCTGATGGTATGGTTTTATTGACCTGTGTCGCTGGCGAGGATACCAGCCCCTGGGCGGTCCTCCAAGCCTCAGCAGGTCGGCGCCGGTGCAGACGCTCGCCGCGCCCATCACCGAGCCGCGCCCGTACCCGCCCAGCGTCGCAGAACTCCCTGTGAGCGACAAAGCAATGTTATAAACTAATATTGCCTATAATTATCAATGTATGCAACTACCTTACCGTGTGGTTTCTGGAAAAAAGGTACCTACATCACCCTTTTCCAAAGGTGTCGTGAAAAGCGACTAAGGGATCATGTTAAAAGGAATGCCATATGCATCCTAATAATATAATTATGCTATAATAACAACATATTTACGGTGATCACGAATCCCCTGCCAAGCGTCGTTATTATGGCAATATGCCCATAGCACCCAAAGAGTAACTAGTAACAATAGGACCGTTCGTTTCAAATCGGTCACTGAGAGACCCATGTGTAGCAGTGGATGTTTTCGGTTTGAGTATGTCTCGTTTTTTTCCCAATTCCCAAATTTTCCTCTATGCATTATATTAAACTCTTTGTTGGATTTGATCTTTATAATTTCACAATTCACACAATTGTAGGTAAGATAAAAAAAAATACACACATTTTTAGGGTCCGCATAGATTTTAGTAGTACCTACCTATCCACTAGGTTAATTGAAAACAATAAAAATCAGCGTGTTTCGATTGCTACCCTACGTCATGTCCTATTCTGTTATTTACCCTTTATTACCTAATTAACGATGCCAAATAATTGTCACGAGAAGAGAGGGATATAGTTTAAAAAAATAACTTTGGTGAGACCACAGAAATCTAAATAATCTGTGGGTGAGTGAGACCTATGTCCTGCATTTATTAGGAAAAGCAAGTGAATTAAAGAGAGGTTACTTAGCGTATGTTAATTTGACGACAACTATAATTTCATTAGATAGAAAAATTATAAAGACGACGAGAATAAAGCTTCCTTCACATCCCACTAATCCTAGACGAGCAATATTATTAAATAGTTGCGAAAAAATTATAAGAGAATAATAGTTTACTATAGGTAATTAAAATAAAGTAATTAATGAAAATCATGCTGTCATAGAGCGTGTAGAACAGTGATACCCAAAGTAGTCTATTCGAACCCCAGGGGTCGACGGAGACGTATAAGGGGTTCACGTGGGTGAAAAAAATAATTAGGGGGCCGTGAGATGTAAATGGGGGTCCACGATAGTGGATCTCATTTAAGCAGGTCGTGATTTTAATTTTGACTTTCCATAAATAGAATAACCCACATACACAGATGATTTGTAGCTTAGTTTTTACCTGAAATCGTAACAAACAGACCGACGACGATAGTACCATTGTAGGTATTGTCGTAGGTTTACTAAATGTATAAAACATAATTTGTTTTTTCACTCTACACCTCACTACTGTTAGAAATCAGTCAAAAACACATTTAAGTCGATGAATTTGCAAAATGCAATATTAGCTAAGCATGGGGTCGACCCAAAACAAAGCAAGTGGTCTACGAGATAAAAAAGTTTGGCGACCTCTGGTATAGAACATAAAGTGTGGATGCACATGTGGCTGACATTTTAGAGCACTGGGAACATAAAAATGTTATGTTTATTTATATTACAATAGTCTACAGCCTACAATAATACCATGACATCATGGGCATGATTATGGTTTTTAGGTATTATTAGTGCTTGCCATGTTAATAGGCAATTTGCTCGACTTGAACAATCTACATGTAAATTACCTGTTTGTTGAGTAGTTACGGCAAAGGACGCTTCTAATTAAGTATACAAGTGGTATGGTATTGTGTCAATTTGTGTCCCTTTGTAATTTGCATTGTTTCATAAATACCACACTTGTTTTACATTGGTGTTTTTGCAACTATTGAACTATTTTATTTTATAACATGTATGATCCTGTCGTAGTTCACTGCCTAACGAAATCATCATTCGAAAACAGAAGTCATTAATACTATAATCATAATAATAAGTAGGTCCATAATCAAAATCCCCTAGCCCAGACGGACTGCACAACTTCTGGCTAAAATGGTTACGCAGTTCTCATGCTCGTTTGGCCTCACAATTCCAGTCGTCTTTGGAATCTGGGTCGCTTCCACAGTTTCTAAGGACTGGAGTTACTCATCTGCTCCATAAATCAGGTAGTACTGCGGAACCAAAAAATTATAGACCGATCACATATTTACCGACGGTCTATAAGCTTCTTACATCCATTTTGAGAGCCAAAATTAATACTCATGTTATAAATAATTCTATAATGTCTGCTTCTCAAAATGGATGTAAGAATGGGTCCTGCGGTACTAAGGAGCTACTCCTCATGGATATGGCCATTAGCCAATAAGTTCGCCGATCCCGAAAGGATCTGTCGACATGTTGGATAGATTATAAGAAGGCCTACGACTCGGTACCACATACATGGCTCATGAGGGTGCTGGAGTTGTATAAAGTAAATACAACTCTATGCGCCTTCCTGAAGTCATGTATGGGGCTATGGAGGACAGTCACTATCCAGGATGTCGGCAAATTCAAGGGAGAGGAGAACCAATAAGGATTGAGCGAGGTATATTTCAGGGCGATAGTCTGAGCCCGTTGTGGTTTTGTTTAGCCTTGAACCCTCTGAGCACATTGTTGGAGGGTTCAGGGTTAGGCTACCGGTTGAGAAGAGGTGCTCAGGTAATATCCCACCTCCTTTACATGGACGATTTGAAACTGTTTGCCCCCAACAATTTGCAACTGATTAAGTCACTGAAACTTTCAGTAATTCCATCAGAATGGAATTTTGTGTGGACAAATGTGCAGTCATGTATGTAAAACGAGGAGGGATTATGGAATCCGTGGGAACACAACTCTCGGATTCCATACACCTCAGATCCCTCTCCTCAACCGAAACCTACAAATACTTGGGCATGTCGGAGGCTTTAGGCATCAATGAAGCCGACATGAAACAATCGTTACGGGAGCGTTTCTATGGCCGCCTGAAAAAAGTGCTTAAAAGTCTCTTATCAGGCGGAAATAAGGTGTGCGCCTTTAACGGTTGGGTAATGCCGGTCTTAATGTACTCCTTCGGCGTACTCAAGTGGACTCAGACTGAACTTGACGCCCTGGATAGGAAAGTCCTTACGCTGCTGACTGCATACCGAATGCATCACCCACGTTCATCGGCGATGAGGTTGTACATTCCGAGGAAGTGTGGGGGTCGAGGCTTTTTAAATGCTAAGACCCTCCACAACCGCGAGGTCTGCAGCCTCAGGCAGTACTTCCTCCAAGCCGACGTGGGGATGCATCGAGATATAGTCGCGGTGGACAAAGGATTCACCCCGCTCTCCTTGGCTAAAGAGAACTGTCGCAAGCCTGTAGTACTGGATACTAATGACCGCAGGGAGGTATGGCAGAGCAAGGAGCTCCACGGTCGCTTTTACCGGACCCTTCATGGGCCCGATGTAGACCTCCTAGCGTCCGTAACCTGGCTACGTTTCGGTGATAATTGCACCATCTCTTTGGGGAATTATGGACGAAGTTATGATGACGAACAACTACTGGAAATATATTGTGAAGGACGGGATGGTTGACATCCGTCGGTCATGTCACTGTCCTGGTGAATTCGATATATTATTTCTGGTTGTTCTCGTCTTGCTAACAGCGAGTATTTGCACAGACACAACCTAGTAGCTAGGATTATCCATCAGCAACTTGCTCTGAAATACAACCTTGTGGACGCAGAAGTACCATACTACAAGTATGTGCCCGACCCAGTTCTCGAGAATAGTCATATCACATTGTACTGGGATCGATGTATTATCACCGACAGGACTATTGGTGCCAATAAGCCTGACATAGTGGTGATAGATCAATCAGAGCGTCTCACAATGATTATTGATATCACTGTCCTGCATGACGAGAACCTTATAAAAGCCGAGAAAGATAAAGAAATTAAGGATCAAGACTTGGCACACGAGATTGTCGACATGTGGGAGGTTGATTCAGCAGTAATTGCGCCGATAGTCTTTACGGCCAATGGCTTAATAGCCAAGAGCCTCGACCAACATCTGATGAGGCTCTCGTTGGGCGGCTGGGTCAAGGGCCTGATACAGAAAGCAGTACTTCTGGACACGGCACGTATTGTCAGGAAGTTCCTCTCTCTGAGGCCCTGACCACCGGTAGCTTGGACCCTGTTCCCGATTTAAACATTTAAAAATATAAAAAATAATAGCCCGTGGCGGGCTACTATTTTTTATATTTTTAAATGTTTATTATAATTTTTATAGAAATATTTAAAAATGTAATTTATATGTGTATTTAGTGAATAAAGGAGATAATAAGTAGGTCCATAATCAGACTAACTTATAAATTTTGTTGAGGATCGCACGCTCGATGCTTTGTTGGCGCTTGTCACTGGCCTGGGATATTTGAAATAACCAAATAAATGGGTGTTCTGCCAACTGTCCAAAGTTGAATGCTGTGCACAGTGGCGTAGCGTGGGTGTCGGCTGCCCGGGGCGGAAGAAAATTTTGCCGCCCTCTTAACTAGGATATCTTATTTGATATAAAATGGTTCAAATATTTACAAAATATTTTTATTATTTATTGTTAAACTTTGCCGACCCCTAAAAAGTGCCGCCCCCACTACGCTACGCCACTGGCTGTGCACTCTCCTCTTACACGTAGTATTATTTTTTCTACTGTTATTATAAGTCTTGCTAGAATTATGGTTCTTGCTATTGACTTACTGGGAAGGTAGCCAAACTAGGTTGTTGTTGAATAGGTATCTTCAGTCCTAGAAATGAGAGCTCGTCAGTAACCAAACGGGTAAAAGACGACAAGCGCCTGAAAATGACGACACGTTTGGTGCAGTGGCTGAGCGATCGGCTTCTGCGCTACGGGTCGTGGGTTCGATTCCCGCACGGATCAAATATTTGTATGGCCTACAGATAGTTGTTCCGGGTCTGGATGTTTGTGCGTGTGAAGATTTGTGTTTGTAAACGCACCCACGATACAGGAGAAATCCTAGTGTGGGGCAACGTTTTAAAAAAAAAAAAAATTATTACGAAGAAGACGAGAAGCGAAGAAGTTCAGAATATACTAGCAGACGGCTCCATCGGCTACATTAACGGTCGTCATGGTCGCAAGTTAGCTGTGCCGCGTAATCATTTACTTTATTCAGATTTACAATTGATCTTTATTTTTTTATATTTAGGCCGTACATTCGTTCAGGGGACCTAGAACCGTTTTTAATGTGTTGGAAAACTACAGGTGATAATAAAAATTCTTATTATTTGCTGACAATGTGTTAGCCAGCTGAAACCACTACTTATTGATAGAGCTGTGTTTAGATCCCAACATGGTATTGCCAAATATGATTTTAAGTAGATACCTGTCTATTTTAGTTTCGTTACAGTTAATATGTGCGCTGCTGAACATGAGCTTACCAATGACCACTATAATATTGCCATAATCACGCCACTTGGTTGATGGATTGTAGATCGCAATTTGTGTTTATTAGCAGGTATACGGACGCTGCTGTCCATTATTGCAATTAAATTTAATTAAAACCTATTCTACTGGTGTCGATTCTGTAGCACATTTTGACAGTACTAAACTAAACTTAGGGTGTTTGTCTCTTTCTGTTTCAATAGAAAAAGAAAGTGACAGATGCGTTTAGTCTAGTTTAGTACTGTCAAAATGTGCTACAGAATCGAAACCATTGTCTATATTATAGTTCTATTTACTTCAAAATAAACGATTATGAAGATATAGACATATTGCAGGCTAAGAACGACTAAATTGTATATTTCCAAGGGTGTTACAAGAATCATCTATAGGAATAATGACAATGAAGAATCAGGAATGGACATCTTCCAAAAATAAAATTGTATTTTTTTTCAGAGTCTGTGGACGTCGCAACTGTATCTATTACGCCTGGTTGTGTGTTACTTAATACATAGTAGAAGATTAGCCCTTAATGTAAACGTCTGATCAAAAGGCCTAAGGATGAAATAGATTTAATGTCGATTAGCTGACCTATCGACTGTATTGAATTCATAGTGTTGTTCCTGGGAGGTCCGGTGGAGTTTCTCGGTGGGGTGCGGGGCACGTCGCATCCTCGAGCAAATACTGGCGTCTCAGGAAGGCTTGCAGACGTCTGCAGAGGACCACGACCAGCTGCTGCGGCGTCACGGCTTTGGCGCTGCAGTGTTCTACGTCTAGCTCCGCTTGCTCCAATGTCTGAAATTAAAAAGGATAGTTTATTTTTGATTAAAATGCAGACGTGGCTTTTTTTCTAGTTAAGGTTATATAGTTTGGTTATATTAGGTACTTAAATTATCCCGTGACAATATAAATCGACTCGATTTCCTATTGTCGTTATGATGCAAATCTATATCTAATATTGCATTGTATTATGTGTTTATTTACGTCGTATTTTACTGTATTTTTATCGAATAAAAGAAAAGTTGTTTATATCATGTTTGGTCCGACTGATCGCATTCATAAAAGTAGGCTCTAGCAAAGCATAGATAATAATGGAGAAGATGAAACCATACCTGTAGGCAATGTTCTTCTGTCTGTTGAACCACTCTTGAAGTTACTGCTTCTCCTGTTTTTATTGTAACTGGTCTCCATTGAGCGCGTCTTAAGGCTGTTCGTAGTGTCACGGTGTGGTGGCACCGCGGGGGGTTCCGAAGGCCTGAAGAACAAAATATTAATGTGCAAATAATGTATGTAGGTAATACTTAAAATATAGGTATTATTATCCGACTTTCATTAATTATTTTCAAAGAACTAAGTCATCAAAAAATAGTATACCTTCTCCTAGACTCCAACGTTGGTGTTGGTAAAGTGTCAGCTTTCTTCACATGACGTTTCTCTGAAGGCTGCATAATTTCCGTGTATTCATCTTCAACTTCCTGCACTGGTGAAGGAGGTAGGGGAGGGAACTTAGGCGATTCTGGGGTTTGTGGCAGAGGCCCCAATTCGTGACCTAGAATCGGCGACGGGGGTAATGGCAGCGGGGGGTGCCTGTACGAATGCTCTACTATTTGAACATTTAGGGGGAAGTCACCGCCGCTCGATACAGCAGAATCTGACGACGATGGCTGTCGCATCAAACTCACTGGTACATCTTTGGCGCTCGTTGATTTATGCATACTATTCGACCTCTTTGAACGATCACGACGGTCTATCGACCGTTGATTCTGTATTTCATTGTGGCTTGACGATTTCTGTATATCATGTCTCTTTTGTCTCTCTCTAGAACTATAACGGAAATTGTTTTCTAATATATCTTTAGATACGTCATCACAGTATTCATCCTTATGTATATTCCAGTCTTTAGGTATATATGGGGTAAAATGTTTTTGGTCCCGACCTTGACTTAATATAGCGCTAATATTGTTTTCAATCTTGCGTAGTGGCGAGGTGTCTCCGCTGGAGCCGGGCTCACAGCTCTCCTGATCCTCCTCTTCTTCCACGGTGGTGATGAGCGCTGTGCGGCTCGCGCTGTTGCTCTCGTCGGCTCCGAGGCTCGGCAGGGACACTACTCGCACCATGTTAGGAGGCACCGTGGTCAGTTCATTGACGGTTTCGTTGCATTCCGTCGGGGGTGTCTCCTCTACTTTTCCTTCTCTTATAAGTGATTGAATATTATCGAAAGTCGATGAGTACTTCTTAAAATCGGAAAATCTATTTTGGGGAGAAAGTTTGCTCTGAACTTTTGATGTGTGAGCGCCTTTCTCACTGTGAGTTTTTCTACTTTTCGGACTATGGCCGAAGTATTCCTGAGCGATATATCTATCTGGACCGTTATTTAGATCTAAACTAAGTCGAGATTTTGGTGATGTTATTTCTTTACTCAATCTTGAATTCGGTGTGCAAAGATCTATACTATATCTAGAGTTTGGAGTGTTAAGTTCGCGGCTTAGTCTCGAGTTCAAGTCAACACTATAACGAGATTGCGGCAAGCTTAGATCTGAGCTCGGTCTGGAGTTGTAAGAGCCTACTGATCCGGAGCCACTGATTGATATGCTCGATCCGTCTATGGACTTATCAGTATCTAAACTTCTATTCAAACTGTGACTATGTAGTAGGTTGGTGGGTGATTTATTAGTCGTGTTTTTGTTGAAACTTGGTAACTGTTTTCGACTTTTGCCTTTTCTGATGACATATGTACCACATGCTAGATCTTGCGCTCGTCGACTTTCTGTTTCCACATCTGAAGTTGGAGAAACGAGGGGTTCACAATGCGTCAGTGGAGGTGGCGGTGGCCAGTATTCCTCTCCCCAATCGTCGTCTACTCTTTGTGGTATTGAACTTGTGCTAGAATGCGACTGATCACCCGACTTTCTTCTTCGTCGGCCTATAACCTGTAAACAAGCATTATTATAAATAAAAGTAAATATAAATAAAATACCAATAATTGCGAATATGTCAGTAACATTATGTGTAATTACAATAATGAGCCTTGCTCAATGATTCGAAGTCAGTGACACTTAAAAAACAACCGAGTCTAGTAAAGCAACTCTCTGAAGACTTTGGCGATCGGCTAGGCGTAGTGCAATGAAAAATATACCTTTGTGCTTCCTGGAGTAAGTAGAGGATCATCACCATCGAGTGACACTTCCCAAGCTATGGAATTGCGTTTCGAAGGCGTGGTAACAGCAGGCGGCGGTGGCGGGAACGACTCTTCCAGTGAATCGTCCGAAAAGTGCTCATCGTCGTTACTCTTACTCGAACTTCTCCTCTTGCAGGTCAAAACTACGTCCTCCGTTGATCCTCTACACACTTCTCTATGTCTCTCCATAGAACCGGCGAGAGTCCGCGGAGGTAATTTCCCTTTGGGTGATAACATTTCACCGTCCGACCTGCTGTCACGTTTCATGCTACTCTTCCTTTCCGAACTTTTCGTGTTGGAAGGTGAAATTTTTGGTATAATGTAAGTCGGTGAATGTGATTCTTTTTTGAATTGTATGTTTGGCCCTGGATATATTGTCACTGGATGTTCATTGTATGGTTTGTCGTTGAATTCACTCGAGAAACCCATGAAGGGGAATATCGGTGCGTTCTCGACAGTTGGTGATTTTATGAGGTTGGTGGGTGGTGCGTTGCGCCGGGGCGGCAGCCACGCGGGCGCGCTGTCGGGTTGCGGCGGGCGCGCCCCGTGCTGCAGCGAGGCGAACCGGTACGGGGGCACTGGAGGTTGCTGGAGTTGGAAGCCGTTAGCTTCCGTGTCTTTTTCCCATCCGTAGGGACGTTGATGCCTGGTTTTCGGCTAAAATAAAGATTAAAATATAATTAGATCAAAATAAAGGAATTTATTTTATATTACATTTATTGCTAGAATTAGTCAATTAATTACCAAAACATCGATATGTATCCCAAAAACAAAGGGTTTTGAATCGTATCATAAAATACTTACAAAAGTAGTCTGTGTAGCCGTGGTGATGCCATTGACACTGATAATGGAGTCTAGTCTCTCCTCTGCCTCTCGCTGTTCTGCTGATATCGTTCGCTTTGCTGAGTTCGCTGGTGATACTCTGTAACATTTTTATGAGATCGTTAGTAAACCAGTACAAAAATTTGGTTTTATCAAAAACCGACATGTTGGATCCTTGGTTGCCTCTGATAGATTAGGCAGTAAAAAGAATTACAGGAAAACTCAATAACCCTTTGCTACATTGTAAATTCAGGTCCTCAAACCTCAGAATCAGCAGTCACGCTTGCAATCAAAAGATTAAAGAGGCTATAAGGATATTTTTAAATCTGAAATTTACCCTTCAACTTGTTGTCACGATTACAGTTAGACCACACCAACATTTGCCATAAGTCATTATCATTCTCAGTTTGAAATAACCCACTCCTGAGTATAAGCCAACTTTTATCTACACCAACCATTTGCCAAAAGTTTTAATTATTAAAGCTAAGCTATAAGCTTTTAATTATTACAGCTTTAGAGATTTTTACAAGTACTTTCTAATGTAAATAGTTTTAAAGCATAATAATTGTATCAATAATTACTTGGGCAGTAATGTAGAGATGATGCGCTGTGCCTCCTCGGGCGGCGGCGGTGAGCGCGGCGACGGCGGGTCCGGGGGCGAGGGCTCCTCGCGCTCCTCCGTCGGACGGAAACCCAGCGCGAACTTCGCTCTGAAATAAATCACAGTACTGTTACTGTCGGCCCGTATACATTCACAAGGGCCTCCTAATAGTGTGCTATACAGTGTTTGATCGAAAAGAAATGTTATCTTTAAGAGGCTTTCCAATCAGATCATCGCAGTAAGAGAAGAGGGGGATGCTGCTGGCTATTCTCTGAGTTATGAACCGGCCTATTTTCTGGAACACACATAGTTATTTGATTCACATACCTACACCTTGAACACACATACCTACACGTAGAACTGTCTTATCTTAAATAACAAAAGCCAGACTATAGTTGGGTATTGAAACTGTAGTTACCCATTGATCTATTTTAGTGGATTGAAGTGGACATTATTAGCACAAGAACCTATATTTAGTTATGCAGAATACCTACAACAAGAGTTTAAAATAAGTAATAGTAGTGTATTATGTTATTTCACAATTTCCATTACGGGGTTCAATTGACATAGTAAAAATTGGCCTGCCTAGTGGGGATGTTCTGATGTCCACATGAAACTAAACTTTTAAAGATGTTGCTTAAGTTCCTAACCTCCTGCCGTTCATGCTCATATATCCATCGTCCTCGGAGGTGTGTCCCGCGAGCGGTGAGTCGTCGTCTGTGGCCGGGGTGGCGGGGGTCGCGGGAGTGGCTGGTGTGTTCGGCGCGCGCGCCTCTAAAGACCGCGGCTCGCCCTCGTCGTACTCGCTCAGCACCTGGTCCAGCAACTCCAGCGAACGCTGCACGTCGTCGCACCCGCTGTAATATTCAAACAAATAAAAAAAATAAAAAACTGTTATTATATTCAACCATGCGAACCGATAAAAAAACGTGCTTTATAAGTTTCCGTAAATTATGGGTACACTGGTTCAAGAAAACTGACAACTTTGTATACCTACGTACCTATGTTTTTTATTCACCGGTCAGGAAACTGCAAAGTATTCAATGGGAACACGTATGTGCTTCGAAACTATGTATACCTACAAATGTATGATTTACGAGAAGGCAAAGATCTGTCGGTAACTGAATTTTAAAAACTTTAGACGGTAACTTTATCTTAATAACCCTACAAAGATCTCAAACTATGTAGTCGTAACCAGTTGCGGGGCTGTCTGTCCCAAAATGTGACAAAAAAGGTTTTCCAAAAGAGAGGTCCAAAATAAGATTTAATTTAGGTAGTTAGGTAATACACAGAAACCCATAAAATCTATAAAAAATCGATCCATATAAAATTTCTAAATACTAAACTACTTTTTAGATAACATTAATGAAGTCGGTAGATAAGGGTAGGTACCTATAAACTCAGCACAGTATTCCATAAAAATCAAATTCAATAACTCCAAGTCACAGCACTAGAGCGAACCCAATTTGCAACCGTGCAATTTCCGTGATGGTTTTCTAGTTGGATTGTCAAACTAAATAAGTCGGTATAACAAGTGGTGAGCGAGGTCGCACCACTCAATTCCCCGAGATAATGGTAAATTGAACTCATTTCCTTCACGAGGACTGGCCCCGCCTGGAGAACGTTTCCTTAACTGTACTATTAGAACCGAATTAGAGGATAACGATATAGTTACATCCTTATATCAATCAAGCGTGACGTAGTTCCATTACGGTGATTCCATCTAGACGAAGTTAGGAACGTTGTTTCAATTTGCTTATCTGACATTGTTGGAATATATTTATACGTCAGAAAAATGTGTTTACCTATTATTATGAAAAATATACTCTGTCTCCTATTGTAATGAAAATGTTTTTTTGTTCAAAGAGGTATTCGTCTTGACATTTACTTTAGGTGGGCGCTGTCGTTTTATCCCTTACCCACCTATTGGTGTAGAGCTATTGTTTTAAAGGTCAAGGAAAGTTATGAAGATCGTCTATCGAGGGAGACTTATAAAGTAAAAACTGTCTTATCTTACTGATGTACATTAATGTAAGGATGAACTATTATAGCTAATTGGTAGAAGCTGTGAGCTTATTTATAAGTATATTTTAAAGGAAGCATGTCTTCAGTGCTGAAAAGTGGTTCTCGTGGGAGGCACAAAGCAACCCTTTAGATAGAAGAGAGCTCTTTCGCCATCTCTCGATAAGCCGCTGCCGAGTGGCGGGGGCGGCGGCGTGCTCTTATATTTGCTCAATAAATTGCAGTACACTGCTTAAAATGCAAGGATCGTCTTTGGATTTTTTCCAGCTACAAATCCCAATATGAAGTTAAAAACATAAAAAAAACTTTTGTAAACATTAAATAGGTATGCAGAAAATAGATGAGATAGAAACTGATCGTGTTCTTAGATTTATTTCATAAAGAAAGCCTGCAAAATTTAAAAGCTTTTAAGGTAGAGTGACTGAAAGGCCTGAGGCGGATTTTTGTAAAATTCTTGTTATGAATTCTTGACACGGAAAAACCGATATTCGGTGAAGTCACCGCTATCTCGATAGACCGGCTTGTCTCCTCGGGCGATCTGTCCCCAATCGAGAGGATCATTAGTGTTCACCTCACTAATGATCTCCGCTGCACGGTCGAGCGTAAGGACACCAACAATCAAGTGGAAATGCTTTTTTGGAAACAATCTAGGTATGGTTCAATTTTATTTAGAAGTTTAGCCGTTAGAGCTTTAAAAATGGAATATTGCAGTTTGTTGTTACAAAAACGTTTGTTGTGGAATAATCATAAAATAACACCGATTAAGCTTCGTGTATTGTCATTATTGGAGTGGTGACATTTTCACAAACACACCCACAGATGTTTACTTTTATTTTTGTCCACAACTATGGTCTTTTTTTAAGATACGCGCACCAGCCTACGTTATTCTGACTTTTTCTCAGAGTTGCAAGTTTTGTTTTCAACATTGCTCATATTCGATGTCGGTAACAAAATATTGAAACGTATTGTAGGACATAAATTTTACAGGTAACACAATATCGGTTCCGCATTCGACGCGTACGAGCCTGGAAGCCTACTTGGCTATGCTCAGTAGACTTGCGAATTGTTTGTGTGTGTGTGTGTGTGTGTGTGTGTGTATCACGTATTGTATTGTATCGCCCAGCCTGCCACAAAGCAGAGCACTCAGCATGAGTGCCGCTGCGAGCGCGTGCCTGCCTTTGTTTTATTTCACCCACACTCCTGCGCTTTCGAAACTTTTAAGGGGAACTTCAAATTGCGTTTCTCCTTTTAACTGGAGCTGGTTTGCGCTGATTAGTTGGACGGAGTCGGTTTAGTTGGCAATTTATTTTTGCTAGCGGTCACGGTATTTTATTTTGGTTTGTTACAATGTATTGTGTATTTGTATAGAGCTCTTTAATTAAATTTAAGAGGAGCGAGAGAGCGTTTCGTCGACGTGTCAACTGTAGGCTTACATCTTGATACGGTGAGGCAGGTACTATTTATGCGGAAATGAGTGCAGCGAGGCGGAAGTGCAAAGCAACCCCGGGGCGCACCCCCGCGCGGCACCGTCGGGCGTCGACCTCGCGTACGTACGCCACGCTTCATCGCTACCTCGGAGCCTCGCCACACACAATAACAACTCAATGCCGTCGGCCTCTTAACACGGCCGCTATGGAAAGTATCTCAAAGATCAATCGAACTTCAACTCTAGGATACGCTGTCAACAGATGGCGTAATGCGATACTACGTAGAAACTAGACATCCATGATACTTGAGTACGCGCCTATTTCAATAACAAAGAATTGTGGCTACTCTAATCTGGGACTGGTTGTACCTACATATTATTATAATCTGCATAATGATATGGAAATGGCTTCTTTTTACATAGTATACAAAACAGGGTTTCATGTTATTGAGAGGTACCTAATGCACTGCAAACAAATTAGTTGTGTCCTACGTTAAAATAAAAAACTTTTTAATCAAAATAAAACCGACTTCAAAAAAACGCTGAACCAAATTGAAGGCGGTTGAAGACACCCGCCTTCAATTTGGTTCAGCATGGATTAGCACCGACTTCTGAAACTGTTATTTTTTTACAATATGGTAATTATTTTATTCTTATCATCGTTTTTTTGAAGTCGGTTTTATTTTTGTTAAAATGTTTTTTTATTTTTTCGTTTTAGTAGCCTTAATTAAAACATTGTTGGACCTACTAAAGACGCTACTCGTAACATAATCACATTATGCGTACTCTTCGTCATTGCGGAGTTCCATTGTCTAGTTCCGAAGTTCTTCATCAGATTTTCACCAAATTTAAATGGGATCAATCTGGAAGTATATCCTTTGAAATAAAAAAAAATAATTCTAAATCGGTTTATAAATGACGGAGATATGAGGGTTTTTTTTTATTTGGTATGGTTTTGCTCTTGACTCTAGACTAGCTCAGAGGATACAGAGACAAAGTCTACGATGCAGTGAGCTTACCCAGAAGAAGCATGGTAACTCTAACTTTGAAGAGATTCAGGTTGAATGCGTTCGGGAACACAGACGCAGGTAGTGAGTTCCACTCTTTTGCAGTGCGCATTATGAAGGATGTTTGGAAGCGCTTATTGCGAATAGGTGGAATGGCAACTAAGTATGGATGGTAACTTGCAGTGCGTCCAGATGTCCGATGGTAGAAGGGGGCCGGTGGGATGAGGTTGTAGAGTTCTTGAGCACACTCTCCGAAGTACAGTCTATAGAAGACCGACAAGCAGGCAACCTTGCCGCGATGAGTCAAGTTGTGAAGCTTGACATCCACCAGTTTTTCGTCGCCAATGAGCCTCTTAGCTCTGCGTTCCACTGAGTCAAGCGCGGCAAGTTGATATTTTGCTGAGACATCCCAAAGGTGGCTGCAATACCCCATGCAGGATCGGACTTGCGCTTTATAAAGAATTACAAGCTGTCCAGGCGTAAAGTATCGCTTCACTCTATTTAGGATGTCCAGTTTTTTGGCCGCAGTTTGGGCTTTGTGCTCAAAGGTGGCGCCGAAGTAATAAACATTAAAAAAAATACAACCGAATTGAGAACCTCCTCCTTTTTTGGAAGACGGTTAAAAACTACATATCATCAGAAAAAATGCAACTTATATTAACTACAACTTTGTAGAACCTACTTTCGACCGGCTAAACACGGCTCGAGACGAGAAAATCCGAATACTTGGTTGGGTTGAAACTTTTTCAGTCACGACATAATTCAACTAGTTGCTAAAGTGTACAGAACTTGGCCAATTAGTTGGTTGGAAGTTTTGTTAGTATTGTTTCTTGGGAGATAAAAACGTAGGTAGAGGGGGGTACGTTCTAAAATTAAAAGAACTAACGTAAAATAACCTACGTTCAAAATCCCTAAAATCTAAATACCTAATGTTTTTAAATACCTAAGCAACTAACACCTACCTACGAATTACCTAAGTTTAAAAAACTGATTGGACTAAATATCTAATGTTTAAAATATCAACAGTTATTACACCTAAGTTTGATACACCAACATTTGAAATACCAAATGGTCAAAATACCTAAAAAAAATCTTAGGTCAAAATTCCTAGGTTAGGTTAGGTTTGCCCTGGGATCTGGAGGCGAGGGTCCTCGCGCTGAGATATCGTCAGCGCGAGGAGGCGCCTGAGCGGAGCGAGCTCCGCCAGATCCTGGTGGCCGAGTGGAGGGAGCGACTTGCGCAACCCAGCGCGGGGCACGCCGCGACAGCGGCGGTAAGACCCGTGATGGAGGGGTGGCTGGAGAGGCGTCACGGCGCCCTCAGCTTCCGGCTGACGCAGGTACTCTCGGGACATGGCTGTTTCGGGAAGTACCTGTGTCGTATAAGTCGGGAGCAGACGCCCGGTTGTCACCACTGCGACTGCCCAGAGGACACGGCGCTGCACACTTTGCAGGCGTGTCCAGCATGGGGGTCGCAGCGCCGCGAACTAGTCGCGGCGATCGGCGGTGATCTCTCGCTTCCGGGCATGGTTCTGTCCATGGTCGGGAGCGAGACTGCGTGGGAAGCCATCGCCTCTTTTTGCGAGGAGGTGATGGCGACCAAGGAGGTAGCGGAGAGGGAGAGGGAGAGGGAGGCCGCTTCTTCTCTCCCTTCTCGCGCTAGACGCACCGGGCGCCGGAGGGCGCGCGACGATCTCCGGCCACCCTAGTGAGTGACCTGCGGGCGGCGAGTTGGGGAACCCGTCGCCCGACCAGTAACGGGCCCAGGGAGGATGGCGCGCCGTGTTCCGCGCGCGCCTCTCTGAAGGATGTGGGGCAGGGGAGCAACTGCCCCACCACAGGAGAGGTCCACCAGAAGAAGTTGGTGGACCGAGACCTGCCGGGGTTGCGGTGCATGCAACAGCGAATCCCGTGACCCCGGCCCTAGGTCAGGAGGGACACCGTGGGGTTTTAGCCGGTAAAAGTCCGGCACACCCCGCCGTCTTCCCCAGACGGGGGACAGTCCATGAGGATTTCGCCACGTAAAAAAAAAAAAGGTTACGTTAGGTTAGAACAGTGTAAATTAACGCACACACACACTCTATTGTTGGTGAATCATTTGGTTTAGATGAGGTCAAACTCCACCAAATAGTCGGTGGAGGCCCGCTGTGCGGGGCTCCTATTTCAAGAGTTTAAAGGAACCTAACCAAACTGAACCTCGGGGTTCCTCTGACGTCGGCCGTGTAGGGTTAGAATTTTGGGTACTAAAGCTATTTAGAACTGTCATTTTGTAGTGGGTATTATGCTTTACAATTATTGTATTCATGTATGATTAAAAATTTAAAATAATAATTGTGTTTTATTTGGATTTTGAACTTTACATAGGTACTTACATCGGTATTTTTCATTTTGGTCAATTAACGGTGAGGTAAACCAATTTAAGGTACTTTGTATATAGGAATTTCAAGGTTTAGCTTTATGAACTTCAGTAACATATGCATTTGACATTTCAAACTTTCGGTATTCTGAATATAGGTGAAACAATCATTAGGTATTTAGATTTTAGGGATTTTGAACGTAGATTATTTTACGTTAGTTCATTAATTTTAGATATTGCACAATACGTGGCCAGGTAGAGGTGCTTCTGCTTTTAAACTAATTTAAATCATAAAAGTAGAAAATCATTTACAACAGACATTTACACACAAACACACCGTTTCGGGACATTCTACTTCATAATCATAATTTGAGCCGGTTGAGGTCCACGGCTGAACGTGGGTCTCCAAATAGACTCGCCGATACGAACGTGCGGTAGAAGTAGATATTGTGACGGCCACGATACAAGCAATAAGTGTCTGACTAAAGTGATCAAAGCAAATTGGTATTTTTTTTAATGTGATCGGAAATTTTCGATCACTTATTTACAGGAATGTCAAGTACCTATAATTTAAAAGTTACTGAATATAGGTACCTACTGTCCTCAATACAGATAGATATTTAGAGTTAGGCAAGAATTTGCAACTTTTACTTTTTGCGCAATTAACAAAAATTTTGTGTGGAAATATTGCAACCGGTGGGTGTTTTGTATTTCTTACATTTAATAATCTTATAGGTATGTAAAGAAGACTGTTTAGTAATTTTGCATGAAAAACATCGTAATTACTGAAAACATTTATAATTATTATATCTGACCATCGTGACATTAGATGTAGGTACACTTATAGCATATTATGACCGTCACTTTACAACCCTACGCGGGAGTATGATCAACAACGCCACACTTGGCAATCTGATTGGTGATCACAATATTTTTAGCGTATAGGCGGATGCTGCTGCGTATCTTCTGAGTCTGCTATAATACACCTACTGGAAAAGAGAGGGGTCGCGGTATATTGTTTGCCGAAATAACACGAAAAGATCTTGTCACGCACTTAGGTAAATTTTAAAGCATTTTCTCGTGCTGTTGGAACTATATCTTTCTTTCTGGTTTCTCTGTGGTTGGCAAAACAATGTTTTGATTGAAAGGCGCTCCGTGCAAACAATGCTCCTATTTATTGCAGATAACTTATCTACATTTTAAACATTACATTGAGATCGAAATCTTTGTTTCCCACGCTGATCTGGAAATTATAGGAAACAATGTATCAGATGATTTTCATCTCGCAAGAGTCAACTGAGACACATGACCCGGGTTTTCCAAGAAGTCTTACCCAATGAGCTAATAGTCTTTGTCCAATTTTTGGAGTCTTTGTCCAATTAATAAACTTTAGTTGGCTTGAAGGAGAGGGGCTCTTGGCTAATTAAGAACCTCGCGGATCTTATGATTTGCAAGGTTAAGCTGCGCTTGCCACGGTCTGTCCGTGGATGGGTGACCATTCGTTACACATCGAGACCCTTCCATGCCTCGGAGAGCACGTTAAACCGTCATACGAATACCTATGACAGTCCTTACTAGTCAGAAGCCCGAAAGTCTGACAACCGGTCTAACTTTAGGATATCGGCATTGCCCAGTTTGACGGAAGTTGCTCCGTCTAAAATACTGGTATTCAGTCTGATCTGGTTAGAATGGAAGCTGACTTCAAAATAGTTGAAAAAAGGCTAGGCAGAACAGTTGGCTTTGAATCGGCTCATCTAAAGATTCATCACTAAACCTAATCGACAAAAGCTTAATTCATACATTAGCAGTAACCAATATGACACCCATTGCACCTGTACCTATAACGTGGGCATCGAAACGCCACCTATTGATTACGTCAACGGGAGGTCTACCTGTTTGATAGTAGCGATCTATGGTAGGCTTTTGTTTAGCTGTGGACAGTTAATAAAGATATGATTCTTCGTATTTCAACTCATTAAAGATAGCGTTTAAATAAAAATACCATACAACAACCTTTACCATCTTTTCTTGTCTCCAAGTATTTGGGGTTGGAATTTGAGTCTAACCAGACACCTTCCAGCAGTACTGTCATCAACGTCATGTAAAGGCTTATTTAATAAAATTAACACGAGGGCTATACATGCCATTTAGATTGTAATGTAAAATAAATCCGCGACATACATGAAATATAATAAAATCGCGTGTTACGTGACCAAAATACTAGCGATCGGCTCGTCCGACAATTTTCCGGAAAGCGCTTTCACTAAAATGAAAACTGGTTATCAAAGAGGTTTTGTACAAATATTTTTTTCCGAAGTTCAAAAATGATTATCGGTAGAGCAATGAAAGCTATAGATTAAATAGTTTTCTTTTGTTTGTGAAATAAAGAGTCAAAAAAATATCTACAATGTGGAAAAGTAATGTAAAACAGTCGCGGAAATACCATTCTTATGTGTTCATGCTCCCGGTACACGGTTCTTACAGTCAGCTGAACACTTTTCGGCTGTACCGTACCTACCTAAAAAAACCAACACTAAGTATTTGAAGAATTAGATCTCTAATTTCCTTATTTAGAATTGAACATCTTTTAATCCATACCACAATCTGATGAAAGTTGGAAAATCACATTAAAATCAAACTCTGAGACAGATATGATGCATTCGCACTACCAGTAGGTTTTAAATTACCTATCGGGAAACTTATTTCGAATATAACATCTTGGTGTGATGATAATATATCTTGATTTTAGGAAGCATTGGATTTTATACAGGCTGAGAAAGTATAATATAATTGGATTTTCTGTTAGAAATATGGGTAAAATTGTGCATCATAGTTGGCGAAAGATTTGCCCTAAATTATTTGGGACACCATTTAAGAGCAACTGTCTAAAATTCAAGAGTGGGATGTAAATGTCATGTTTGTTATTGTCAGTGTAAAAATTTAATGTGAGTAACACTTTGTTAATGTTCTATTGAAGAGGAAAATCATAGAAGGGAGCGATTGGCACTCTGAAACTACGAATACAGTTTTAATCGAATTTTGTGAAACAGGAAATTGGGATACAATAAAGGATGTACTTACAATACTAACGATGTAAATAGGCAAAGTTGTTAACCCATATCAGTCGTTTCATCAAGCCCACTGCCATTAATTTTGTATGCTAGAGTACACTCAGAAACAAAATAACTTTGTTACGTTGAAACGATACACTTTTGTCCATGACGGCCTAGGCCTAACTTATTCAGACCGATACCTCTTACCTCGATCGAATTACTTATTACACATGATTGAGTAACACATAGGTACTTATTTTTGTTCTCTATAAATAAAAGCGACTATATTTTCCCGGTTTCTTTTCTGTTGTAATCAACAGTGGCTATCGAATATATAAAGGATATTTTTTATATGTAATACGAGGAATATAGAAATTGTGTATCTGAAATGAAATTGAAAGGGAAAAATATTTTTCATGCAAATTCTATTCGAAATTTTTACAAATACCTTTACCAACAAATCCAATATGAACCTACAGTACCTATCTATTTTAGTGCCTATATCTGTTTCTATATTTATTTTTTATTTTATAGGAGGAAATCTCAGCCAGATAAAAATTGAGTAGTTATCGGATATACACACGTAGTTTCGTACTTACATTCCTATGAATGCAAATAAATAAATATTGCAGCAAAATTCTGTTATAAGTTTATACTATCAGAACGTTACATGAAAATAGTAACTCTATCAAAAGACGCCATAGCCGCTTTGGCTCAGGTATACAAAATAAATTAATCTAAGTGCACGGTAAGTACCTAAGGTTGTCTAAACGTTATTGGAGGGCTGACTTCCAGCGGAAAATCCTCGCCATCTTCGCTGTGTCGGAAGGAAGCTTTGAGGACATGCCAATAACCGCTGGAGCGGTAACAACACCTCACACAAACAAGGGCCGGAAGCAATTCCACCCGTGAGCGCATGCAATAAGGTTGACATTCCAAATAAGCATTCACTATTATCGACTGCAGCGACTTAAAGCAATTTTGTGAGTCAATATTGAACTTTTCAACTCATAGGAGCGGTGTGTTTCCTCGTACTAAAATACTGTGCTTAATCTCTAAACCACTTACATACATAGCTATGAGGGTCCTTCCAAGCCAATTTTAAAGAGTTTATTTAGTGATTATTCAATTAGTTACCGTCTGGTTTAGGTTCACTTAACTTTATATGTATATTATTAGGTACGTTTTATCACGTATCTTTTGCGATTGGCGCAGAAATCCTTTGAAGGCTTTTAACGATATACGTCGTTACGCTAACTACGATCTAATATATTTAAACTTTCAATAAGTAGGTAGTTATCACACAGTCGATGTATCAAAGTGAGGGATTGCGGTTCGTCGTCGGATTGCGGTGTTAATTAAGCAATTAGGTCTCGTCAGCGGCCTCAACGTACTCGCCAGGCGGCACGCCGCCGCCTGGCCTCGTTAAGGCATTAAAACGGCCAAGCAGCCTCCTGCGACCTTATTATCAATCCCAAAGGCCGCCAGGTAACTATAGGTAGACAGATAATAAAACCGTGTCAACCCTTAAATGACTTGGCGGCTTTTGGGTATACATAATTATTATTATGACCGAAATTGTACCACACATTTTAAATCCATTTTGCTGTATCTCTTATCCGAACCAATATATTTGTGGTGTATTTAAAAGTGAAATATTGGAAAGTATAATTTATAAGCGTCGGTTCGTTTTATTAAAAACGTCATGTGGTACGCTGAACTGAATGTACCTACACGGTATATCGTATTTCGCTTGTAGGTACAATCTGTGGCTGGGTGACATTTCCACCCTAAATCACGTGAGCATTTCATCGGAACTGTATTCACAACGTGTGGTTGTACATATTACGCAGGGTTCGGGGTTCAGGGGGCGTGGGAATGCAAAATTTGTGGTACATCGCATTTTCATTTTAATTCCAAGTGGTCGAGTAATATTTCAGCAAAATAAACGTTCTCCCCATTCTAATTTACGGCATGAGCGCGAAGATTAGTATTTATGGATCTTACTGCTTGTGGTGTAATTAGTGGTTATCAAATTAGTGCAACGGAAACCATTTTTAACGTCCAGCACCGCAAATGATGGTCTAAAAGGTCCCTTTTTTGTTTCGCTTACACCAGCGATGCGCCGTCTGCTTGTCTATTTACGACCTATATTTATAACTGATCTCAGACCAACATTTCTGGATTAATGAAGGTTTTTGACATTACTTCTATTGATATACTAATATGTATTAATAATAATAACTGCCTCGTTGGTCTAGTGGTGGCAAGCGCGACTGCTGATGGTGAGGTCCTGGGTTCGATCCCTAGGTCGGGCAAAGTGTTATTGGGTATTTCCATGTGGAATTCCGCAGTAGCAGCCCGGAGTTTGGAATTGTGCCCGGTTGATGGTAATAGGCTCGCCCCCTATTACATGCGACTTAAACATAACGGCCAAATGAGGGTGTTACTATACACCTTCGCCCAACCCTTCGGGGAATACAGGCGTGATATTTTGTATGTATGTTATGTTTCTATTGAATTTCTGACAAAATTCTACATCAATTCAGAGATTATGAATTGATATCAGTTATTAATATCAGTCGTTTAGACGCCTGCTTACAAGCCATTGAGTTACATTTACAAGCAATATAAAATAGCAACCTGAATTTACTTTTTAACTCTTAATAAAACAGAAAAGCTTCCGAAACTTGCACGAACTACCAATTGTGACATTAAATATTTTTATTTTAGTATTTACTTACCATAGTATTCATGCAAGATTATAAGATACAGGTTATAAAGAATACAATGAAATAGAGTTGAAAAGTTCTTTCTCTACGTCGATAAGTTCGTTTAGCAGACGTTCAAGCTCGTGAAGTGAGTTTAGCGGACTAGGTAGTAGGTACTTACTTACATCTCCCGTGTTCGCAATATGGATGCTTGTAACGGTTGTAAAAATGTGTCAAGTATGTGTTAAAACTCTCATAAATTCTGGCTGTCCAGTGGCTTCTACACGTTCTACCCCATTTCAGCACCAAGGGTTGATATTCAAGAAGTTCTAAAACACGTGTTTTGATTTATACAATTGTAAATGTTTAAACAGAAGCTTGCTTTTTGGAAAAGGTCCATTCTACTGCGGAACATAGCTCTCGTAGTGTCTCCATGCTGAGAAATAGATTCTATTTAAAGTACAATTTCTTAGAACAGAGATTGCGGCCAAATCTATTCAACGTAATTAAAAGCTAAAAGTGATCTGTGTTCTCGTAAACAATTAACTGATTCAAAAAGAGAAAGAGGCTAATTAGAAATCGCTTGAATTTAATTAAACAAAAATTTCATATTATTTATTAAAATTTTCGGCAGAAAATACAAAGTAAAAGTGGTATTAAAATGTTTTTAAACCTGTTCTGGTGCGGTTTTCGTAAATAAATTCGTGTGTTGACATGGGTCAAAAGTTTAAGTATATTGTTTGGAAAGTTTATATTGACCAGTCTAACTGGCAGTAAAGTAAACAAAAGCTATCGAGAACATTAGTCAAACTAAGACAGTGGCAGTAAGATTGTGTCTGGAGAGTTGCAGCCCCGAGTATCGATTTTTGGCTGCGGCCAGACGGACGACGACGCGCCAATGAAAAACTATGCTTTTTGTTCACACAACCCTAGACCAACTCGTTAGAATTTGTAAATTTACAAACTTTATGCAGAATAGTATAACTATCTAGACTCTAATTTAAATATGTATGTGATTTTGAGAATAGGTTGCATAATTGCAACTCTTTTATATTTATTTCTCGATTTTGTATAGGTATTCATAAGATTCATCGCGTTTCCTATCTGTTTTAGAAATATAATTTTAATTTGTACAGTTAAAACGTAAATCATACATATTCATTATCTTTTCGGCTACCCGCCGTAAGCCTATAAAACGGTTTACAAAAGCATTGCAACATAATACTGGGTAAGAGAATCATGGTAATAATACCATCGAGGGTTCCACGCTTCATAAATACTTACAAGCCCCCCCAGATTCATAAAAAGGATGCGCAATTCTTAGAATTTGAGAACTTTGGCAGTTACTGTTTATGTTTGGTCTTACGTAAGATATTTGTCTGTTAAACTTTTGATATGAAGTGTAACAAGGAGGGGTGTGTCAAATAAACATTTCTAATACGATTCTGCATGGTATTGTTGTTTCTGTGATTACTGTATTATATGAAAATTGGATACAAAGGGATTTTCACAATCTTATTGAGGTTTATTACATATAACGCGGTTGCTGTGATCAGTATCTACCTATTTGAATGTGGAATTGGAATAAAGGCAATTGAGACATATTGTTGCAAATAGACAATAGTACTTGACATCGTTATCTCGTCGTGTCGTCGATTTCAGTATTCTTTATCGAGTCAGCTTACTTCAATTTTCAATCAACTACAAAAAAAGTAGGATGTCTCGGTGCCTTCAATTTGCTTTAGAAATTCTTCATAGCATCGTAGCGTGTACATGCTTCATTTTATGATTATTTATTAACTATTCATTAACTATTCAGTATTTTAATGTAAGTTTTTTTTTTAAGTTTATTTATAACAAAAGGAGCTAGTATACTTAGGACCTACTTATTATTATTGCAAACTCATTTCGTTTCGTTCCTTAAGTAACGGCTATAAGCTTGATAATAAAAATTCGTTTTTACACGCTTTTTAAGAATACACCCCATTTATAGCAGTGGCTTTAGCATCATCTTCCCGAATGCGTAAACTAAACGAAATTGCACAGGAAAGTAATCTTTACGAATTAATAAATTGTCGCCTCCCTCTTGTACGACGACGCTCGCCGCCTGCCGAGGGAGACTGTGGCACCAAAGTACTGAACATAAGCAAATGTCGCCGCGGCTCCACAATAAGCGGAGACGCGCCGGATGCTGCAGCATTAGCCGCGTGATTTATACGTCTGGCAGCACTAGCTGGATTGCGTTAATTCCACAAACAATACAGGGGTTGCTGCTACGCGTATCAATGAGCAATTCTTTTCTACCTACAGTATGGCGCACAAACAAAACATTATCCGAAACGCTATAAACATGCAAATTAAGTATCATAGGGTTACACATCAAAGAGATTATTCTGATGGAATTTAAATATGAATAGGTAATATTCAAAATGCAAGCAATGGTAACCGGTTCGCTTTGATGGCGGCTTTTTGATTGTCTAAGAATAAAGAATTGAAAGGAAAGCATTCATTTACTTATTTCTATATGGATCCAGGTAGCTTTTGTTTGGGTTTTATTTAATAAAAACAGCAACAATCAAAACTTTCTGCATGATTACCGTAAACAAACACAGATGAATCTAAAATTGTTTACTGTGTTAAAGAAGGAATCACTTAAGTAAGTCACAAATTGAAGGGTAAAAGAGATGTCATTTTAAAAATCAATATAATCACGGTCGTTTACCTAGCCACCCCAACAAATTGTTCAACCCCATCAGTCGCCCGCGGTGCACTCGAGCCGTCCGGGGCGCCTCGAGCCGAGGCACCGCTCTTTAAAACTTGTGGGTAAAATTTGATCCCATACCCTTTGCGCCACGGCTGTATGGGTAGTCGGGTACCTATCTGCAGTTAATTATCTGCGTACAGAGGGGACGAACGGGGGAAGACATCGCAAAATGCCAATTTCTCCCCCAGCTACCATTCGGGCCCAAGATTCACGTCGAACCATTGAAACGATAAGCCCCTGTAATTAGTTTTAATTAAAACCATCAGAAAATAAATGGTTGATCAATATCGAAATGTTATTTTGGTATTAAAGTACCATTCGCGCATTTTATCGCCGTGCGCGCCGAGAGTACCTAAAGCAAAAACATCAGATTAAAATTCACTGAATATTCAGGCTGTCTGCGACTTTAGCGATAAACCCATTCGTTATAACGAATACGTAATAATAATGGGTAATAAAGTTGCAAGAAGAGTGAAATCCGTTAAATATTAGGTAATATGTGTTGTAAATCATGAAGGTAAGTGACGGCAATAAGGCGCTAGTGGATACAGGACGTCAAGTGTGCCTGAAAGAATACAGCCACTCCTGCTAACATTTGTCTCGAGAGAGTAATTATCGCCATCTAACGGATAAATTAGATTAATCACACTTGCTTTGACGGTCAGGTGCTAATGGAAAGTCGCGTCGGCATTACGACCTCTAAAATGTTAACGATGACGAGCTCTTCTAGTATGTCGTAAAATGCAATGTGATCATCTGACATTGTCGTGGTGTTTTAGGGAAAGTTTCAACTTAAAACACCGTTGACAGACAATTAAATATAAGTGGTTTATTTTGAATAGGATTGTTTTGTGCGATCATGTGTGGTAGTACTGAGCCCTGAGTAGTGAGGAGTGAGGAGAGGCGCGCTCAGCCGCCTCCCCCAGTAATTAGCTAGGAGCGCGGAGTGACGCCGACGTCCAACATGCTCCCGATGCGACGTTGTTTGCTAACATCACTACCGCCGCATCCATTCATAAAAAGCATTTGAGAGGAACATTAGCTGTACATATATGTACGTTAACAACAATGGCTAGTGTCTATAAATAAAATGCGTTATATCCTATTCTAGATGGCGCCACAATATGTGTGTTTAATATATTCTCGGAATATGTTTGTAGGGAAAGAAATTACCTCAACCATACAAAAATATAGTTTATTTTGAATGAAAATCTGTAAAATTTAATAAAACTCAAATTTTAGTTGTCAAATTATTAGTAAATTAAATGGAATTCAAATAAGAAAATGTTGTTACTTCTAGAAACAAAGGTAGGAGCACCGATTATAACACTCCACTTCCGCGCATATATTACTAAACATTTGAAACGAACTGGCGTAGCTTTTACGTATTATGAAGCGAAACAACAATGTGACACGACATAGGAAGCCTAAGCGGGGGGGAGCGGAACTGCGTACAGCTTAGCTCGCTGTTTTACACGCAACATACACAATGTGCTTACGAATCTCACAATATCATCCAGTCTGGAGGAATGCTGTGCGAGAGGCTTCACTTGAGTGCCTGCTCGTTAGTGAGAGAGCTTAAATTACGCCACAACTCTACGGCAGCTCTTACATGCGTAACTTACTTAAAATACGCCAGACGCAACACTGAAAAATGTTTCAATTTAATTTATCTGCGAACTGCCACGCTAACCATGTTTTGAGTTGAGTAACGCGCTTGACAAAAGAAATATCGAAGTGTTACCAAGTTTGGCGTTATTATTATATCTTGCGAATTGTTTGTTCTATTGAGTAAAGAAAATGTTATTATTTTTATTCCACACTCAAGTAGAAATGTTTGCCTCTGTATTTTCTATAATATGTGAAGTGCCAAGAGAAGTAAGAGTTTATATTAAAAACATTTTTTACAAAAAATTTAAACCAACTTCAAAAAATAATAAAATAATTACCATATAAAATTAACAGTTTCAGAAGTCGGTGCTGATCCACACTGAACCAAATTGAAGGCACCGACTTCTGAAACTGTTAATTTTATATGGTAATTATTTTATTCTTTTTTGAAGTCGGTTTAAATTTTTTGTAAAACGTTTTTATTTTTTTCATTTTAGTGGCCTTAATTAAAACTTGGTTGGACCTACTAAAGACGCTGCTCGTAACATAATCACATCATCACAATATGCATACTGTTCGGCATTGAGGAGTTCCATTGTCTATCTCCGAAGTTCTTCATCAGATCTTCACCAAATTTAAATGGGACCAATTTCGAAGTATATATAAAAAATAATCATCAAAATCGGTTCACAATTGGTGAAAATATCGATGGACATACACAAAAAAAAAACATACAGACGAACATAGTAACCTCCTCCTTTTTGGAAGTCGATTAAAAAATGGATGTGCTTACTTGTGGATAGTACGAAGTAATTTTAACAAAGGCTATCTATCTATCTATGACTTTTAAATATCATTCAAATTAAAGATGATTTATGTTCAGTATGGCTAGGTATTTTATTTACAAAAGAAAACGACGCCATTATGGGAAAGCCGTCTGTCTATCACAAAGTTTATCTTTAACAGCTGTCTGGCGTAAAGATTGGCGTGTATTCAGCGTTAAAGCACAAAAACTTTTAATTCTCGTAGCTTTACCGAACAAAAGGTATTTTGTATACCAGAGTTTCTTATAACTTTTAACCAACTATTGTAATAAAACGTCCAATATAGATTACGGAAATGTAAACTATTCGCATACCAGAACCCGTAATTTTCTCATAACAATATTATGTAAAAGTTTCCTTGAAGTACTTTCCCTGGCGTCTGCGGCTCCTCGGGCGTGCATCTGCTAGGGTGCGTGGGGGCGGTGGGGAGCTAGGGAGCCGGGGGGGGGGGGGGGGGGGGGTACGCACCTTCACTTTCGTCCGCCACCAGCGCCCCGACCTTCCCAACTGCACAACTTTCCCAATCCATTCTGTTAAGCCTTTCGTAACTCTGTTATCATGATATTATTAAAAGAATTTGTGGGCTATAGCAACATTTTAGATACTTCGTGAAGATATTTCAACACCTCGCTTTTTATGGAATCTAAGTAAATTGTATAATATATTCGTATTCATTGCACATATTGTGTACAATTTCGTTCAGCGTATCTTGATATGATGAAATCGCCGACAGAAACGAGTTACGAAATTTAACACTTAATCGATTTGTAGGTGATTATAATTAGCGAAGAATAAAAGTTCATTGATCATTAGAGACCTCTATGGTGGCAATGACAGAAAATAATATAAGATAACCAAGTTTTTCAAAATTAAATTCAAGAGGTTTTCTGCATTCTTTAAAAGGCAGGCTTTCTCTGAACTATCGCTTGGGATTAACTATTTCCCTCTTTAAAGACCCTTAAGCGCCGCCTAACAGTTAAGCGATACACTCTCTTTTTTTTCTGTCTGTCCCAGAATAATAAAACTGTTTAGTTCTAAATTAATCAGCTCTAATTACTTAATATCCCACGTGAATCAAGAACAAAATGCAGCCAATTAATTAATATTGAACTATTTAGCTACGATTGGGCGGTGTATCTGATCTGCGTTTTCAAATGATTTTATCGAATATGGCTGAACAATGAGTTTACACGGTATGATAACAGCTGGTCAGTGAAGGCCGACATCGTTCCATTATGGAAATTGACAGGTGGATGGGGTGCCTAGACTGTGCGCATATTTGCTGTACTGTTTAATAGATTTATTCTATGGGTGTTAAACTGCCCGTATAAACAATCATGTTAGCGAAACGGTAGGCTGTAAAATGTATCTACGTGCCAAATGGTGGTAATATTTTAAACTCTTCTAGAATTTTTTTAATCGATTATGTATTTTCATCGAGCACAAAGTTTCCACTTGTTTCTAATTTTTTAAGGGTGGTTTGTACAGCAGGGGAACGAAAAGGTTCGTCAGTTTTCAAATTCATTTCTTTTCCACATCGAGGGCACATGTTACCTTTTCAAACTGTTGAGCGGAACAGACCAATGCATGGAAAATTATGTTTATTTGGTAGCAAAGATCAAAATTTCCTTTTGCTTCCATATAAAGTAGTAGAGCCATGTAATGTATTTGATTTGATTTAAGGAGTTTTGTTGTAAAAATCATTACATCAATCAAATCGATGATTAAATAAATTGACATTACTTGTCAGTCACCATGTCACCATAATATCATGTCAAAAAAAAAACTTGTATTTTCATTTCTATAATGTTGTCAATACGTAGTCGGTAAAATAGTTCGTTTCTTGCACTGTGCAAGCATAAATATATTTTAAGGTGTATAACATTTTCATTCTCCTACTGTACAACGACTTACTTAATTCAATAAGCGCTAAAAATAATCAAAAAGTTTGATTGTATTTCTATCAAATATTTGAAAGGTTTGTTTTAAGATAAGATAAGATAAGATAATTTTTATTAGTTCAAACATGAGTGTACATACAAAACAATTGTCAGCATGCAAGATGTTAAAAGTAACAATACAGATCATCATGTTTGCCTTGATCAATGGCATACAAATATTAATACAATTATAAAATTCAAAAACTATTATTATTATTATAATTACATTAAATTATCTAGAATGTCAAAAACCTTCAGCCAAAAACTCATTAAAATTATAATAGGCTTTATCTGCTAGAAAATTCTTTACTTTATTTTTCAACGCTACATCACTTAAATGCTTCCAACTTTTTGGCAGTTTATTATACATTTTTGGAGCCATGCAAAAGACACTTTTCTGCATAAGTGCCGTCCTATATCGATGTAAGCAAATCTTAGTATTGTCACGCTTATTACGAGGAAATAGATCTGCCATGCGAGAATAAAGGTGAGAGTTGGACTGTACGAACATTGCATTTTCTAAGATTAAAGGGATGGTAATGTCAAGATTTTATATTTTTGAAAATTAGGCTTGTTTTGTATTAATTATGTTTAGCTTTCAGCTTTCACTGCTGTGCAAGCCACCCTGAACATCAACACAATGTAGTAAAGTTTAGAGCAACCCAGCTATCGTCGACTTCGAGTCGTATCTAATTTACGTGAATAGAAAAAAATATCAGATTTGTCATAACATTTGTAGACATATTTATATGCAGTTTACCGTGTTAGTAAGGTCGAAACGGGGTGTCTTATCTATACTATAACACTTTCTCTGATTAAAGGAAGTGGCCACTAAATCATAGCGTACCCTAAAACATGCTTAGGGCGTGGCGACAATTTATAACAACTATAAAAAATATGTATGCATCACTTTAGCATGTTATTTCGGGTTGTAAAGAACAGATTTTTTGATTTATAGTCCTATTTTTAAAAAGGAATTATTTTTCATTTAATTATTTGGTGAGTACCTAACCTGTTAAAACTGCTTGAAAAATACTGATTCCTCGAAATTATACGATCACGAGATATTTTAAAAGGTTTTTTCTAAATCCTTTTCTCTTTTCCTCATCATCACCGTCATCTCAGCCCGAAGAAGTTAATTGACTGTTGTTAAACGTGGGCCTCCCCATAAACCGTTTAAATTAACAGTCGTGGGTGGGTTTTATTTGAGTTTGAAACATCCTCCATATCATCCTGACATTATCCTACTCCTCCACACTTCCATTAACCCGGCAGAACCTTGCCCACTGGACACGAACTACACTGGTCGACTGTGGGCGCAGGTATAGCCGCTGCAGAAACAACCTGGCCAAATGGGGTATCATCGGCCTATCCCAAGCACAGTGTAAGTGCGCAGCCCCTTCACAGGATATAGCTCATCTACTTTCCAGCCTGTCATGCCCGTCCACCAGTACCCGTCAGGATTTAAATAAGAAAAAGAAGACATTCGCGAGAGTAATAAGCACGCCAAGGCAAACGGGTGGGCGATCACAGTAAGATTTTATGAAAGAACAAGTATGCTGCTGTTGCTGTTCATCCCCGTTAATATATCCCTAACTTAACTTTTACGACACCTACAGGAAGGTAGGGGGTGGGTTCTTTTAAACGGGAAACAGTAAAATTCCCTGCGAAATACAATGAAGATTACTAGTGTCCCATAATTCAGGCTATTGTTAGTATCTCGTGCTGACCCGAGAGAAGAAGAAAACATTCTAGTCTCAAAAAGGTTTTAAATTGGCATATAAGTCTTGAATAGCATGCAAATATGGAGTGTATTGAGAAAGTGGAATGGAAAAGGAACAGCATCTCTATCAATGGGAGCAACAGAAGTCCTAAGCAAATTGACTGAACGTTCGTATAGCCGTCGCATATTTGGATTTGTATTGCCCTTTTTTTACTATACAAACAGGACTTTTCTTGCAAGATACTACTTATTTGAACCATGTTATTTTACTATTAGGCTTGTGTGGAATGCCTAATCACTTGCAGTAGGAGGAAAACAAACTTAATTGATCAACAGAAACGCACGGGTCAGTTTTAATCCGACAGAGACCTAAACCATTCCTCCTAGGTATTTCATATGCTAAATATACGTAGAACTGAGGTAAATCAACTTTTCTCTCATACGAATACCATGATATTTTGTTTATTTATTCACCCCGGTAAATGATAACGTGAATTGCTATCATACATCGGAAATCGGTTGTACACGTGTGTAATCTGAAATCGAAAACGTTCGGAAACTGTGATTCCGGGCAATTATAGATTTTATGCTCCATTCTCGATTGGAATATACTCAGTCGACATCTAGCCTCGTGGTAATTGATTTTGTAGGACTAGTAGAGCGGAGTTGAGAGAATGAATTGAATTTACTCGTAATATTACCTGCAGAACCGTGATTTTGTACCTATAACTTTAAATTATTGAAGCGAATATTAGTCCTAAGAACATCTCGTTTGTCGGTGCTACGTTTCATCGCCTCATCATTACTCAAGACTATTAGAATATGTAATAGCAGCTTTCAGTGCCACCGGTGAAGTGAAAAGCAAATCCCGCGTTCTTCCGAGGATCTATGACCCCCGTCGGTATGAGTCCCGCATAACCCTCCACCTTTCCCATGGTAGAAGGTATACATAAGGCTTTCATTACGTTAAAAAAAGTAATATTATGATAACTGAAACTATAAATTTTCAATTTATTCTCTTTGAATTTAAATTGAAGTTTTGCGGTTACGATAAACATATTGAAGAATGAATTTCACTTTCATAATAGAGAATAGTGCTATATGTGTCGGAGGTATGTGTCCTTTGTATTTGTTTGTCTAGCAAGATACGGTATCTATAACATATACGCGCTCAATAATATACGTTCGGAGCGGCGATCACGGAGAAAACACAGAATCCTAAGCAAATTGTTGAAATTGGTCCTGTGTGCGTATTTATTTACTTTTATCACAGAATTGCGAACGTTGGGTGGGAACACTTTATGCCACAGCAAAAGAATTTGTGGCAAACGTCCACATTGGGGACCGATTTTGTTTATGTAAAACGTTGTGTATTTCTAATATTAAACTTTGGAGTTCTTCTAGGCAAATACTATCTATCCATTATAAATACATTAGTGACCGTCTCTTAGGGAAGTTCTTTTATGTTAAATCATCTTTACATAAAAGGCGATCCAGCTTAATCATCTCACCCACATTGCGTTTATGAAAACACAAGTAAATCTTTCGTACAGTCATGTACTACGAGATTTATGAACATTAGTAAGATTTGGTATGAATTTGTAGTTGAACCCTACGATTGTTTTTGAGAAGATAAGTAAATACACTGGCCTGCAAAAATAAGTAGGTACCTATCACACTTTTAAGATTTCAATATTTTCTAAACTATAGAAGTTAGAGATTTAAAATAAAAAACGTTTTATACCTAGCAATTTTTATCAGCTTTCTTTGAAACTATAGTAACAAAGTTAAACTCTTTTTTGAGTCCTTTTTGTTTCGAAATTATATCTTGTGTACTTAAAAAGTTATTGCAATTTTAAAAGTGTGATACTTATTTTTGCAGGCCAGTGTAGAAGGAATTGGACTCGCTGTAGGTAATGTAAAAGGTTTAAAGATCAAGTTAAGTAAAGACAGCGGTAGTTTGATCATCGTTTAAGGATATCTTAGAAAACCATTTTGTGAGTTTGTTCTTAAGACTTGAATGGGGGGGGGGGGGAAGCATTTTCCGTTTATCACAAGTATACCCATTTGTGGGAATAATATTCGCTAGTTTTAATATAACAAAATATTGCATTACATATTCTTCTCATGTTTCAGGCTATCATCATAGACAAGATATGCCTTTGTGTATGTGTACTACGTTCCCATTGATTTATGGTAAGCAGTGCAGAAGAACGAGCGGCAGCTTAGACTCAGTAATTGCTTTCCGGGTGAGTCGACAGAATTTGCATCGCGAGGCGCGGGCGCGGGCGGCTCCATCGTACCAAGATGACAAATATCCATCACTTACAATGTAGCATTTTGTAAATACACATCAAAGGCTTGTTTGTTCCGCTCCATGCATTATGATTCCGTTTTTAATTAATCAAAAATGTTTATGAGCTTATGCTGTACTCAATTAGTCCAAATTGCGTTTATCAAAATTAGTTTTTACGTGTCGTCGGAGGTGCATGTACCGTAGAGAGTACGAGTGGTAATTTTATTAAGTGAAAGTAGTGACCCTGCCAAATCCCTTAGGATGTTACTAATTAAAGTGTAAATTATGCATTTGATGTTGGCCGGTGCACTTCGTCCTAGGATTACATTCGTTCTACAGTCCGTCTAGCTGAGGTGCAACCGACACGGCGGGCCTCGCCCGTGGCAGATGTAAATGGGGACAAACACTGAAAATAATATTATGCAGCGGCGCAGCCGGCGCGGCGGCTCAGAGTATCCAACTCGATGCAAACAAGATTATACTAAGGATTTGCTCACCGCGACGTCTAATGAAAATCGTGTCAAGTGTAGTTCGAAATTAGGGGACGTTGGTATTGATGCGGATATGTCGCAGTGAAGGGATAAAACAAACGCATGATTTTCCGAGAGTCGCGTGAATTGTAGGGTCATCGTGTGGAGAGCGGCAGCTTTGATCTGCTGCGGTAATACGGCTAGCGGACCACATTCGCGGAAACTTTTACGGGACACTGACCCACTTCTAAACGAACAGTAAAAGTAATCTATAAAGCGGCCCTTCTTTAAGAATCCTCCCCTATTATAGTGATTCATAAAAAAGTACAAGCTACAAGGCTTCGTTATTATGTAAATAAAATAACCGTGAAATGGTTATAGGCATATATTTTGATACAGAACAATAGTATAAGCATGTTATTCCGGTGCACGGCACGCATCTGCTTATTACAAGTCTCAAATCCCATTTTATAAGCTTTTAAACGTTGTGGTAGGAAATTGGGAGATAGGTATTCAGTTTCGTGAAAGATTCGATAACTGAGATACCTAAAGTTTGAGTAATAAGATGAAATGTTATTGTGTACCGTCTGTTTAATGAAGGCTTTGTTAATCTTCGTTTAACTAAATTAACAACGGTTGCGGTTGTAGAAGGTGATTAAATCCATAATTGCACACGAAGCTCGTTAGGTTCTTCATTAGGTACTGAAGGCTTGAAATTAAATGTCTTTGTATATTCTATTGTTGAAATCAGCTTTGTACATGTATGATATTATGTAGGTACATATTGTACACTTGTATGAACAATGCAGGTATTCGAGCGCCGCATTGACCCACAATTGGACGGTGAGCGAAGGTGAGACCTTGCACGTCGAAGAGGCTAATCAAAGTTATGAGCTATTTCCTTACCGCATAAAAGCGAGATACTGAATTATGACAACCCCATTGCGCCGTTAATAATACAAGACCACAATACTCTGGCTGTGGGCTGTTGATGCTTCATGAATATAAAATATTCTATGGAGACCTGAATAGATAATTAATGCTGTAACGAAATTTATAGACTAACAATATTTTCTAGCATATCTTTAGAATAGTTATAGAGTTCCTAGTTCATGTTCAAAGTGTTTTTTTGTTAAATAAGTACCTAAGCTTTTAAACTGTACGTTAAAATTTGTTATCATACAATCTATAGTTAACAATTCATGAATTTAAATACAATAACAGAATTCGACAGATGCTTGCTTTAACATCATACGATGTGTTGAAATTTCGCTAAAGTCATTACGCACAACATAACATTTATAGCGCCATAAAAGCTGTGAAAATAACGCTCGCCTCCCCGTTTTTAGTGGTGTTATACCTGCGTTGTAAGGAGTAACATGTTATTATAAGGCGCCAGAAGGCGGTGGCCTTGTGCGTGACGGATCACCGCGAGATCAAGTCAAATATTGCGTCCCCGCCGCGCCGGTGTGCCCCAGCGGAGCGTTTCATACAAAAATATGTGCAACACTCCTTTTTGATTCTAAAAACAACACACCATTTTTGCACCAATTTCTGTCCCCCCGTCTGACAATACCACAGATCAATACGATTTCAATCCTGCAATGTGAGGTTGCTAATGTTGGACAGGCGAAAATGGATGTAGACCAGGTTAACAAAACAATTGAAATAGTTTATTTCATTTTGTATACGTTGCAATGATAAGCAAACACCCCGATTGTTTGAACAATCAAAAACAAACCGACAGAATCAGCTCGCGCTGAACATTTTGAAACATTTCATTTTAATAAATGTTATTCCAGAAAATTGTCATCAAAAGTTGGAGAGGTATGCAATGTACAAATAAAGTTCAGCCGAGTGGGAAGCAAGTTGCAGCTCACAATTTAAAGTTAGTCTAGGCGGATGAGTACGAACCGAGGCGAGGTGAGAAAATGTGGGGAGACAAGAATCGTTAGTGGGGTGAAGGGTGGGGCACCGGACATCAGTTCTGCCAGTATTCTCTAGCATTGATAAAGTTGCGCCCAAACCAGAGGTAAGTAACTTAACCGGCGCAGCGGTCCAACTGCAGTTAGCCTCTAACGTTGAACGCTCCGAAAACGTCGTGAACTGAATATCTAGACTCTGTTCACAGAAATTTCAGCTGTGCAGTTATATTTAGAATTAAATTATATTAGAGAAATACAATTTGGGATTGTGAAATATCTTCTATCTATGAAAGGTTCACAGCGGCGGGCCGCTAGATATTTTAGCTTGTTAATAAAACATCGTCTGCCTACCCGAGTATCGCAATGCTAAAATCCCTAATTAACGTGAGCCACATCAAAGGAACGTGGGGAATATTCACCGGGGACCCGTCTGCGAACTTCGACTTGAGGCGACAAGACGGATAGCGCCCCGCGCCGCGCCGGCTAATAGGGTGCATCGCTAACCAACTTATATGTATAGGTACTATTGTTCTCTAGCGCGGGATTCGTAACTTATACTATTGATTTGTTACTTTCGTGAACATACACGTATATTGAAAACGCCTATCTTGGTCCTTTGTTAATAGAAAACAAGATTTGGGTCGTTAACACCAGTAATGCTCTAAAGTGCTCTTATTAATCCGATTTATATAGTCAATACGGTTATGTTCCTCCAGCATTATTCTGTTAAATTCAAAAAAATCCATTCAAATTTAAATGGCAGAGAATAAGGTCGAAGGCCTTTGTCAGCTGTTAATATCTACTGAAAAAGATATCTTTCACGAGCTGTTTCTTTGTAACTCTTGAATAATAACAACAACTTTATCAGAGAGTGAAAAGCACCGGATGCCTCCGGAGACCGGCATTAAAAATATTAAAATAAGTAATTGCTCTATCAGGCCTGCACCTGCCGCCCGCCCAGGCGTACCCTACCGCCCTCCCTTGCCGCCACGCCCTTAAGTACTTTGTGATAAGGGCAATCGTGCGAGCTTCTCTGCACACTTTATGTATATTTATGCCGTTCTATTTATAGTGAGGGCAAAATAAACCTTTCACGACACGTGTCCCCGAGATGTATAAACAAACAAAGATTAGGTTATAGTGAAGGTAAACATCCGCAGATTAGAGGAAGAAGCGTCTTTAATGTAAATGTAGCAACATGTCGTAGAACTTTGTATGAATGTTATAACACGTGTCAATTACATTAAGTGCCAAATCATGTCTGGCGAAGAAAGTCGGATGTAGGTCGACAATTGCGAAGAAAAAGTTTTCGTAGGGAGGATATGAAGTGAGACATAAGAAAATAAATGAATGCTCTTATTATAACGATGATGGAACTTTAATATTGTCCATAGCTCTATACCTCCACTTCAGAAATAATTATCACAAATTGTGTTTCTTTCACGAACAGATTAATTAAAAAGAAAACATTGATCTATACTGCCTACTCCATACAGTATCAAGCAAATTTCTAGTAAATGTGATTCCGATAGGTGGTTTGTATTGATATTGTACTCCTTGAATAAATACAAGAAAGATTATCCCAAGCGCGCGATGTCGATTTCATTTTCTCAGAAATTCAACGTAATTACATAAATTCTCCTACCGGATCGCGGTTGGAATATCGGGCTGGTGTGAAAAATGATCAGCTAATACAAGTAGTTTAGGTTAATACTCACTCGGCTCCATTTTTTCCTCCCCTGTGCAGCATGCCCGCTCGTGCCATCTCACGCCCACGCCCTGGAAAAAAAACGCGCCATCCATTAACGTCAAGTCGTTCTCGAGCCTTTTCCGCATCTTTACGCTCACTAAATACAGTTTAGGCTCCTCTTAATTTATTATTAGTCGGATGATAGACCAAATTATGCCGGCCGTCCGTTCTCTCAACTTAATTTTTGTCTACATAAATAATGTATTTTCTTCCTCCGGACCGGTAGGATTGTGGTCCCCTCAACATGGTATTTCTTGAACATTTTATTCTTTTTATTATGCGCTGTTCCAATCCAAAAGTTTTGCGTAATGACTGCGTATGTATGTAATATCTAGGTAATAACTGATGCCTTTTAAAGAAGGCTTTTCAATTTCTTTATAATATAATTACAAAATTGAATTCATAAAATAATGGATACAGCACTTCTTTTATTTATGTCGTAAAACAAAGAAGGCGGAAATACATCACCTTCAAGCTAGATAAATTCCAAATCAATGTAATGGCAATTTAACAGCCTCTCAAGGAAATAAATGCAGTAATTTAACAATTTAATCAACGATCTATTTAGCAAAGAACTTGATTGATGGCCAGTCGACAATATTTCAGCGTCGGCGCGTGTTGCAAAGCTTCTAAATTGCGACATCAACGGCGATAGGTAAAACAATGAGCCACCCTGGATTTATGGGGCTCCTCGCTGCGATGCGAACATCAGAAAATAGTTGAAGTAGAAGCTTTCTTAGATAAACTGTCAACCATAATTATCTTATTTCTATTGATAGCTTTCGTGTTTGGAATTTATCGATTTGTATTCTTTGCCAAAGAGTTATTGTGTCTGTATGAGGTGTATAATTAAATAATAAAAATTCAGAGCAACCTCTACAATCTCCATAATGGAGACATTTTCAATGACTATTACAGTTTACAAAAAGATAATCGTGATTTTACCTTCTTCACATTTTTCTTACGGAATTAAAGTAGGTATGTAGGATAAAAAAGTTGATCGCACGGAATAATTCCCTTGTAATCTCGCCCATTTCACTCCTCGTCTTCATAAGTGAACACCATTGACAGCCATATACTCCGGGGGAACCGGCGCAATCTGAGTAACTTTCGGTGTACCTTTATAACGCTGTTTTTCTCTTTTTATCATTACCTAACCATGTAACACAGTTGACAGTGTTTATTATTATTTATGTAAGTATAATGAATTAACCCGAAAACGGAATCACGAAAATAGTTTTCAATTACATTACCTGTGTCATGTTACTAAATATAGTATATACCTATTCGTTCATTCATTCACAAAGTTAGCATGCCTGTTTCGTGTTACAAAGGGGCAGCAATATGAACTTTTAAGTGGATTACAAGCGATATTAGTCGTGAGCTTTCACTTTGTCATGTAATATAGCGTAAAATGCGAGTGATAATTCGGACGAGCACGCGATGCCGCCATTACCCCGGTTGCACTTGTCGACATAGCCTCTATCGTAAATCGTATCGGCATCATAAGATTGTGATTGAACACGTAACTTTATATATGTTGGAGCTTCTCAGATGTATTGATAGATGTGGTAGCAATCACAGACGCGCCGAGGTGCACCAGACGAGTACACACGACGCAGGTCTTCGTCTGGTGCGGAAATTGTTTTCCAATTGCTTCTCTATTAGCTGGTAATTTTTTACGTCATTTTGTGGCACATGGCGCATTTGCATCTATATTTATGCTGCTAATACGCAGAAATATAGGTAGATATAAAAAAAAATAACAACTAATATTACATATTATTGTTTCAGCATATTTCACCCGATTTTATCGTCACAAAATGTTTAAACAAATATTATCGCGTGCTATTTTCGTTACAGCTTATTTTACGATACATTTTATTACTGCGCTAGTTTTGGATAGTAGTATAACATCGAATTTCGACGATAACGAAACATGTATTCACAAAGCGTATTCTATTTCGTCGAGAGAATACATAAAAACTAGCAATATGAAACGAAAAAATAAAAGTGCTTATATATAAAAGCATAAGTAAGTCGTAAAATGCTGATTCTGTTTGTGTATGCAGAATAAAATTGCAAAAATCTTATGCAAATGCGTGTTCAGTGAGTGTCGAGGGCCGCTGCCGCCGCCCGGACGTAGGCTCCGATACCGTATCTCGTAGCTACGGCAACTGATAAGCGTACCTTTAAACTTTACCCATTTTATTTCGGCTCCAGTTACGTTTTATGCTTACCTTGGGTTAGCAGACCGTCTTATTTCGTTTCACACTCAATATCACGTGCATTATATTGTGTTTCTGTTGTAAACTGAATCGCGTAGCAAAGCTTATCATAAAATGCGATGTTAGTAATTTGTAATAAGCATTTTTATGAGAAAATATTAAATAACATGTTGACTTACCTAGTCATTCGATCGGGGGGTTTGATGTGTTGTCTTTTAGTTTGGATCATTCCAGATTCCTGAAACAAGTAAGTATGTCACTGTTAATTGAAAAGGAAATTAAAAGAGCTTTTATGTTATACAAAATTAATATTTCTTATTGTCACTTAATATTGTACCTCAAAATACAGAATTTAAAAAAATAGAAGTGATAAAATTCTTTACTAAATAGGAGTACCTACAGCAACCAATTTTCATCTGACGGACGATTTTTAATAACGGACTATTTCTGAGTTTTGCGGACAAAATACTCGTAGCCCACGAAAGCTCCGGATAGATACTCCATCATGCTTTCGAAGCTCATGCATCTATCAAAAAATTCCTCGCAAAAGCCATATTAGCGTAGAACGTAGCACCACGAACAAATAGGAAACACACTAAAGTTTTGTATATTTCGACGCTCTTTTAACGTTAAACATATTAATATTAGATACATCGACTCAGCATGTATCATTCTCAAATTGATCACCATTCAACCACCACCAATTCACCACAAAGGTTCTTAAGTTTTTCAAGAAAATGCTCAAGTAGCCGTTGCAACAGTATCACGAGAGCAACGTTCCAAATTCAAAATAACTCTGGTCGAAGTGATCATAAAATCTCGAAGCTGTCATAAGCCTGGATTTGATATGAACATTACCTCATAACTATATGTTTGAAGGATACTCTATTAGAACTATATTGCGAACGAGAGCGCTCGACCTCAACTGCTCGTGTCCCGCTAACACCGATCCAGATGACCCAAATGGAGCACCGACCCGTTTGCGGATCACTTCACTAACTAACTCCTCGAACAAAACGAAACAGACCTACCGCCAGGTTAATATATGGGCTGCTGCTCGCGGCACAAAAGCAATTGACAATTAACACCAGTTTGGGATTCACTGTTTGGTGATCCTGTATTATAAATTCCCCTTGCCATCATCTGAAACCGCGGTTTTTTGAGTCGCACCTGTAGCTTCAGTAAAAAGAAACCACAAAGTATATGTACACAAAGTTTAGAACGCTCTGGTATGTCAAACGTACCTAATATTTATTATACGTGTGTTGTATTTGACTATTTACGTTTATTCGAATGAATTTCGGTTATCATTATTTATGCAAAGTAATTGAAACATTGTGTGGATACTTATACACTTTTACAAACGGACCGGCTGCTACCGAAAACATAGTTTTATTTAAAAAAAATGTTAATTAACATCCAAACCCAATATTTGCCTTTCAGTGGAAAATTATAATTTTCAGCTCTTTATTTTATGAAAGCTAAAATTTTGCTGTGAGAACTTTCACGAACCGATATCTACATTAACGTAACTGTGAAATTGGTAATTACAATCGACTCGACTGTACTCACTAATTACTACCTATAGGCACGGGGAAAATTAAACAAGAAATTCAATAAAGCTTCGGTCGTGCAAAAAACGGTAACTTTTCCCGTTTTATTGTCAGATATACGGTCTGTTACGATACAGAGTTATGAAGGAGAACGGAATGTAGATAATTTACAGCGGCAGTCGGAACAAAGGCATCCCTGGCACGCGACCTACATCCTGTGCCACTATTCGATATCAACTTACTATAAAGTAACATCCACCACACTACCTTACTGATAACAATTCAATTTCGCCTAACAAATGTTCTTATTGTATTTTTATACTGGCAAAAAGACTTCTACATGTAACTTCAGCTAGTTTAAAAACGTTATTAGCTCGACAATGTACAAAACATTTTAATCGATTAAATCTGTTTGGCCATACCCAAATAAAGTTTAACAAAGCTACATAATACGAATTTATCGCGCATTTTAATTCGTGTGGTGACGTCACTCTGTATTGGTTGAACACTGAACACTGCACAGTGCACAACACTATTATTCCCGCAGCCGCACCGCATCCTACATTATATCCTGGTGTGCAGTGCCCCAGTTAGCCAGCGACAATGGAGAGAGCTATTAGAGCCGTCCATGTGTGTTAACCAGTTTAGTTCATCTTGCTTGTTTTTAAACGTTGAATGGGCTGAAAAACAGAACGAAACCGGCAATCGGGTCGGGTCGGCTTCAATAAAAGCGCTGAGAACATGATGTTTATGCGACCGGTCGGTAATATAATTTGCGGCATCACTGCCATTGCAATTGGAATATCATGTCAATACTGCGTTTTAATTAACTTTAATTAAGTCAGCATGCTGCAGTGATCTACTGAAATATTTTCTCTTCCTGAAAATGTGCAGTAGGTACTTGTTTGGGTCCGTTAGTTAATTTAATAAAATATCTACGCCAAAATGTGACATATTTAGAACTTGGGTTATAAAATACCAAGTATTAATGAAACAAGATAGATAATAAGAGAGATAGCTTCAATGCTAGAAATACCTATTTGAAATGATTTCACGTTAATCACTGTTTTATTGGAATGCGAATAATAAATGCAAGAAGCTTGAAGCTATTATTGCTAACTGCATGACTGGGAGCAGTTGTTTATTAATTGATAGGCACGCTTAATAGGATTAATTATGAGCTTCATAAATCAATACGAGATTCAATGCAGTACCTAATAATACGTGAATTATTATGACATTTGTAGGATGATTTATATTTATTTTAATGTCTTTTGTGTAGCGATTTTTGCCTTACTAATAGATTGACAATAAGGTAATATTTTTACCGCACAATAAGAATATTGCAGTCTTCATATTTAAGAAAAAAATAAAATACACAGCAGTACCTTCATACACTACATTGGACATTATTTCTTAATTACACTATGAACAATTGTATATTGTCAGAGAATCATTTAACAATACTTTCAGAACGAAAATCTACCCGAAAAAGTTCGTATGTGTTTAAGCTTTTCACATTTTAAACAATACAATAGTTCTACGCGATTCTCTCGCTTCTTATTATCAAGGCTTGTTTTGTTCGTTTTCGTGTTAACTACAAACGACAATTTCATTTTCATTATATTTGTAACTGCCAGCGGTGCGGCGGTTGCAAAGTGCATCGTTTATAAAATGTAACAATGCACAATATTCACGAGGCAAGCGGTGAGCCTCTTATCGAGGCAGGCCCGCGGGCGAGGCGCCTCCGCCCACAATCTGATTGCGGCCAGTGTCAACAGTACTGAAATAACTGCCGCCGTTTTACAAATCATTTCAAGACTCTTGAAGAAAATTTGAGACCAGTGTTAAATTATTAAATGTAAATATTTTAGAAACGGAAGCGAAAAACGTTTGTATTTCTTAACTTTAATTATTTTCAATTTCAAGACAAGTAATTGTACATAAAGGTTACCTTGAAGACTATTATTATTAGTTATTAACAATTCTCTTAAATGAGTATATATATATGAGCTCAGGTAAAATCCATACAGGGTGTAAACGAAATCATGTAATTCCTTCAAACCTTGTGATGTACTGCTGATATAGATTAAGCGAGCAGTGGATACATTTTTATTCTATAAAAAAAATTATAAGAAGTAAACATTTGTGTTCTTAACGACAGGCATTTTAGCGCCCCGAGCAAATTATGCGGTATCGCTCACCGCGCGGTCATTTAACTCGGAGCGCTAAAATTCCTCACGTCGAGAACACATATTTACTTAGTGTAATTTTTTTTATTGAATCCAATAGTATCCCGTGCAGGGTTAATCTATGTCAGCAGTACATCACGAGGTTCGAAGGAATTACGTGATTTCGTTTACAACTTGTATAGGTATTGTACCTACACATTTTATTAGAAATGCGAAAAGTAGTTGCAACGCGGCGACTCGTTATCTGATTGTAGGATACCTTTAGGCCTCGTTAGCTCGAACGCTTTTTCAACGCGCGTTGAAAAAGCGTCCAACGCGCGCAATAGATAAATTGCGTTAAAAAAGCGCTATCATGTGAACTAGGTATACTATATGTGTGTGGCTTGCTATTTGTTGTATTAGAACGCTTTTTTAACGCGCGTTGAAAAAACTCTCGTGCGTACGAGGGCTTACCGTCTGAAAAACTTATTTGCTTTTACTGAAGAACAAGTTTCTTAATCTACTGGTGCTCCACATTTTAATTTCATTTTATTAAAGCGATAAAAACGTCCTATTGGTTAATCGACACTTTTTCATGAAATTATTCTAAGAACAACAGTTAATATAAGGTAGATACCTACTTCTGTAGAGATTACATTTCTTTTGAAAATAAGCCTATACTGCTCGGTCATAAAGTAGGTCATTTGTTTCAAAGGCGGCACGTAAACTGTGATAGTAAAAGTTTTTTATGGCTCGATTACTGTGAAGACGCCGTGCTAGCCGGTTTCACTGCCGATAGTGCCTGGTGTTTACACTGTCAGCATCGCTGTGGGTATTCGCTTGATCAAGTTTGCAACTTTAATTTGTTTAGGAGCTATTAGCATCACTTTGGGCTAAAGACTTCTCCATAATTAATCACCAGCCAGTAAATAAGCATTGGAAAATAAATACGTAACTACTTATTACGAACTCCTGTTCTCCTACTATCTGCTTAGTTAAAATACGCACAAAAGACCCTCTTAAATATACCATGTAGGTAAACCAACTAAATCCTGCTAGAAGTTACTTTTATACATCTCGTTAAAAAGTCCATTATTGACGGGGACGCAAAGTTGTTTCAGGAGCGAAGGTAAACAGTGGCATTGTGTCGCTCGAAAAGCAGACATCAAAAGGCGTGTATCAAAGACGAGTGTTGCCACATAGAGGGATGCGCGCCAGGGTGGCCCCCTTCAATATATGAGGGCGCTGCCAGCTAGTTCGAATTTTACATGTAAACTACTCTACGGGAGACAGAATGGGAAAGCTTGTTTTTGTAACAAACATGCTTCCAAAATATATTACGTGATATTATACAAACTCGGTATAAGTATAGTTACAGTATACCGCCAGATATTATCTGAATGCAAAACCAGAACCATCAAAGCATAACTTGTTATCGTTAAGGATCTGGCTATACATATTTCAGATGGTAATAAATGTTATTCTATTTAATCAGCTAATAAGCTGCAAATGCATTAAAGTCGTAACCAAAGACAAAGAAAAGAAGTTCTCAAACGACTTATTGCAAGAAATCTCAACTATAAGTTCTCCGGAACACAAGATGAGATGCGGAATGCTTGTAAGAAGTTTCGCGGGCGATCGGGACCTTTTAAGAGTATTAACACAGGAGTCTTATCCGAATTAATGAAAACAAGATACGGAGGAAGTAACCACATAAATTAACACCAGTGAATATCTAAGTGATAGATAACGTTTAGTGATTCGGCAATGGGGAACCTTCGGAACACAAAGGTAAGGAACAGCGGACGAATATATCTTCCGAACAGTTCCCGTATAAAACAATAAAAGTAATTTAATTAAAGAACAGTACTTAACTTCTCCCAAGGCGCATTTTCTACGAGTGTGTAGGAATTATTGGACTTAAATAAGTCGTATTGAATAAATAAAAGGGCTTGAGAGCTCCTTTGGGGAAAAAATGTAGAAGTCGAGTAATTTACTGTGAATAATAAACGAAGACTTTCCCCTAACTTGGCGGAAGTAGAGAGGACGAGTCGAGGGCCCCATGCGACTTATGGGAATATAAAATGTATCAATTAAAGACTTTCTCTGCGGATAACGTAGTAAGAGGTTTCGAACTGTATAATTGAAGAAAATTACCCATAAAGTGCGTGAGTTAAATACGAGGCATATGTACGATGTTAGATGTCTTGTGTAACGTGTAAAAACGGATGGTAACATTAATAAAAGCTCCCCGATATAGATCAAGTTTGTTTTCAAATCGCCAACGCAAAAGAAAGTCCGTTTCTCAGTGAAAGCGGTCTGCAAATAAATCTTGTCTCGGGAAACAATGCATGCATTGTTCGCTGTAAATTGGTTCAAATAATTTACCTATAACACAGTTTGAACTTTGCCACGATGGAGATAAAATTCATAAAATTACTTGTTCTGTATATTGCACTATTGTGAAAAACTTTCCTCGTGTTTCCTGTACTGATACAATTTGTATTCATACTCTATCATATCATCAGTAATGTAATATCTGCATTCAGAGTTATATTGCATGTTTTTATTTACTATACGTCTTGGTTTCCAATTGCATAGGATTTTAAATGTATTTCTTACAATTTTCTCACGTTATTTATTTATAAAAGTACTTTTATCAGGTAAATAATCAGATCAGACTGATTCGATTTGGTTGCTATTATAATTATTATACGTAATTCCCATAATTCGACGTAGGACAAATAACTTTACGCTACATTTATAATTAGAAGTAAATCAGCACTTTATTTTAATTTGAAACAAGATGTAAAAGGATAAGCCTACTCTGAAATAATGACAACAATGCGCAAAGCACATAACAACAGCCTAGTTACAATGAAACGCGTAATAGCACATAACGCTTTGTCAACATATTGATTGAACAATATGAGACTACAGCATGACCCAGATATAACAAGAGCGACCCACAGTGCGCTGGTGTTAATGCTGTTAGATGGATCCAGGATGCCTAGCGCAGCAGCAGCTGTGTTGTGTTAATATAGGCTGAACTTGGCTCCACAATGGAGCGCGGAGCAGACAAAGCTAATATTGCTGCGTATAATTCACTATAACCGTCTATTTTGTTTATATGTGACGTTGGTAATAAGCGTGGCAAGCATAAACGTTATACACAACAATAATTAATAGCCTCGTAATAATAATAGGACTGCCTCATTGGTCTAGTGGTGACAAGCGCGACTGCTGATCGTGAGGTCCAGATGGGTTCGATCCCCAGATCGGGCAAAGTGTTATTGGGTTTTTCTGTGTGGAATTCCTCAGTAGCCGCCTGGAGTTGGATTTGTGTGCGGTTGATGGCAATAGACTCGCCCCTTATTACGTGGGACTTAAACATAACGGCGAAATGAGAGTGTTACTATATACACCTCTGCCTAAACCTTCGGGGAATACAGGCGTGATGTTATGTTTATTTTTATGTTAATTAATAGCCAGCTATAGCGTGTTTTATAATTTTTCAGCAGGTTCTAATTAGTATTTAATCTATCAATGTTTATTGCGAACCACAGTTTTATTGTGAACTGCTAGAACATGTCAACAATCCGCCTGATCAGCGCCTATGGTACTGTGTGTTTGGTTGTCTGTGCTACAGAAAAGCCCTCAATGGTTGTTTGATGTAGAAGTCTATAGAGAAGGCTTGCGAACAGTATTTATGACAAAACACTCTCAGTACCACACCAAAAAGTAAACGGAACTTGAACATTGGTACCAGTACAGGTAAGATGAAACCTCACGACGGCTTTAATAATTTAATGTATGATACTAAATTGAAATAACAAGGTGTCTTGAAATAACCGTACCGTTTGTATTCGTTAATTGGCGTACAGAGAAATGACGCTGCGATCAAAAGCAGCCACGGTAATGACTGTTTTGAGCGCGAGCACATTAAAATAATCCTATCATCCTATCCTAAATCCTAAAATAATCCTATCCTATATAATATACCTTAGTTAAAATTAGGTTCAACTTTAGTACAATTTTAAGGCTCAAAACAGTTTCAGTAACTTTCAGGGAGATAATAGTAAACTTTCTATGTGCATGATAGAGAACGTTTGTATTATTTGCCAAATTCGTAGGCAACTAAACCTGAACATAAACGAAGCGCGTGTCACGACTTTACGATAATTTTATTGGCTATATAAAACATGTGTTACTAATTTATTATGTTACGAAATACTTGGAGACAAGTTTCCCAATTGTATTTTGTGTACGAGGGTAATGACGAAATAACAAACAAATTAAATGATGTCCCTAGTCTATACTTAAGTTGTGGCAAAGAACTAAAAATCATTTCATGTATCGTTGGTCAGTAGTTATAATACCGTAATTTGTTGGGACAACAATATTGTCTCTATCTACACTGGCCTGCAAAAATAAGTATCACACTTTTAAAATTTAATTTTTTTCTAAACTATAGAAGTTAGAGATTTAAAATAAAAAACGTTTTATAGCAATTTTTATCAGTTTTCTTTGAAACTATAGTAACAAAGTTAAACTCTTTTTTGAGTCCTTTTTGTTTCGAAAATATATCTTGTGTACCTAAAAAGTTATTGCAATTTTAAAAGTGTGATACATATTTTTGCAGGCCAGTATATTTAGATTCAACATAAAAAACAAATAGAGGGTACTATGTGAAACGTACCTGGAGAAACTAGCAGGTGATGTTTTTGTCCAATGTGATTGGAGAGTAACCTGAAACAATACAAAACTCATTAAAATCATAAATAGATCAAATTGTAGGTACTTAGATAATAAATAAAACATATCGTCGCTGCGCCTAAAAAATCCGCTGTTTTTTTTTTAATTTCGGTTTTTGATGCTATTTTAAAGTACTTCTCAAGCCACGTAGGCCTGTGAAATCTGTTTTCTAATAATTTATTTGGTTAAGGAGATAGCAAAATCAGCTATGTAATTTTGGCCAAAAACGGCTTCAAAAATCCTCTATGTGTGCAAAGAAACACTTAACGTATTTATATTTTGATGCGCGCCTCTTTGAATTGCGCTTCAATATGACACAGCTGGTTTATTATTTTAAAATAGTGTGGAAAATCCGCTAAGTGTTCTAGGAAGACCGACAATGAAAATTATCGCGGTATAAACGACCCAAAAAAATACGCTATGTGACCAAATTCACTTTAAAAAAGTCTAATTCTAAGTCTAATTTTCTGCATAGGTACTAAGTTTTTAAATGTTGTTATCAGTTTGGGAAAAAAACAGTTTTTTGCTTCTCCTGTAAAGTTGGGTTTTTTCACATAGCGGATTTTGTAAGCGCAGCGACGATATTAAAGATAACACGATATAGCGTCGTTCTAAATGTTTCAAATCAAGTGCTTAGACGCCTAAAAGCTCATTTACAGGGAGGTAGTTTCTCGAAGCGAGTTTCTAGCTATCTCTGTTTTCATCGTAGAGAATAACAAAGACAGAACGAGTCTCGCTTCGAGAACCTGTCCTCGTGTAAATCAGCCTTAAGTCTAGTCCATCCTAAGTTTGCCCGGAAGAAATCGATTGTTAAGGCACACTTTATGAAATATCTTCATGCAACTTAAAACTACTATGTTCGTATATTTCTCCGGAGAAAAATAAAATATTTATTTATAAATTAATTAATATGAATTTACGTTAACCGACCATTGAGGGAATTCCCTTATCTTGCCCCAAATAAACTTACATATACCGTCCATGAATTTGTTATAACATTTAATCTCGTGATGTACTGCTGACATAGATTAACCCTGAATGGGACACTTATATTCAATAAAAAAAATACAAAAAGTAAATATGTGTTCTTAACGTGAGGCATTTTAGAGCCCCGTGCGAATGCGCAGCTATCGCCCGCCGCGCGGTAATTTAACTCGGGGCACTAAAATGCCTCACGTTAAGAACACATTTTTACTTCTTGTAATTTTTTGTTTATTGAATCCAAAAAAATGCCGTTTAGCGTTAATCTATGTCAGCAGTACATCACGGGGTTTGAAGGAATTACATGATTTCATTTACAGCCTGTATACCTAGTCTGGCCATAAATACAATTAAAAATAAGAAAGATATTACATTTGAATTTGGAATCTGTCATTTTTATACGATTGTTCATTGTGTTTTCTAATTTTGGCGCCAATACATTGTACAATATTTTGCGATATTAAAATAGAGTGGGGTGATAAAGAGAACCGAATCGCTGTGATTGCATTACACAAAGTTGGTATGGAGCCAAATGCAATTTTTAAAACTCTCTATACGCTTGGTATTAGTCAAATGTTTGTGTACCGGGCTATTAATAGGTACAATGAGACCTCCTCTGTTTGTGACAGAAAAAGATCTAGCCGTCCACGTAGTGTTCGTACGAAAAAGGTGGTCAAAGCAGTAAGGGAAAGAATTCGAAGAAATCCTGTCCGAAAGCAAAAGATTTTATCTCGGGAGATGAAGATAGCACCCAGAACCATGTCGCGTATTTTAAAAGATGACTTAGGACTTGCAGCCTATAAGAGATGCACTGGTCATTTTTAAATGATAATTTAAAAAAGAATAGGGTGGTAAAATCGAAACAACTACTGAAGCGGTACGCAAAGGGAGGTCACAGAAAAATGTTGTTTACGGATGAGAAAATCTTTACAATTGAGCAACATTTTAACAAACAAAATGACCGTATTTATGCTCAAAGCTCTAAGATAGCTTCCCAATTAGTCGACAGAGTGCAACGTGGGCATTATCCGACTTCAGTGATGATTTGGTGGAGTGTTAGCTATGAAGGAGTGACTGAGCCATATTTTTGTGAAAAAGGTATCAAAACATCGGCACAAGTGTATCAAGATACCATTCTTGAGAAGGTAGTTAAGCCCCTTAACAACACCATGTTCAATAACCAAGTATGGTCCTTCCAACAAGACACGGCGCCAGGTCATAAAGCTCGGTCCACGCAGTCTTGGTTGGAAGTGAACGTTTCGGACTTCATCAGAGCTGAAGACTGGCCGTCGTCTAGTCCTGATCTTAATCCGCTGGATTATGATTTATGGTCAGTTTTAGAGAGTACGGCTTGCTCTAAACGCCATGATAATTTGGAGTCCCTAAAACAATCCATAAGATTGGCAGTGAAGAATTTTCCCATGGAAAGAGTGCGTACTTCTATTGATAACTGGCCTCAACGTTTAAAGGATTGTATTGCAGCCAATGGAGACCACTTCGAATAAGCTTTTTACATTTTAAATAGTTTTATATTTATGTATTAAACTAACACACTGTAAAAGTAATAATTATTATTTGCAATAAAAAAAATGTTTTTTCTTCCTGACAATATTTATGGCAAGACTAGGTAGTCATCGCAAAGAGACACGAGCTCTGCATCATGAGTGTTGTGGCCGAAAGTAGTAGAACACAACTTGACGAAGGTACACTCACACTAGAGCAAAGCAAAGCCTATGTAAATCTTTTTTGGTACTTAGTACTCTATAAGAACAAAATATTAGTTATAGAAACTTTAGATTTAATAAGAACACCACCAAGTCTTTGAATAAAAAGCTTTTTAATTTAGGTTTACTTTAGGTTTGGAGGGTTTAATTATAAAAGTTTCACTGTTTCTCAGTTTGATATAAATGCTTTTTCTTCCTTTCAACTATCCCATTATTTATAATTTTAAGCACCACAGTGTCAGAAGCAGTTTAGAAGAAAAAATCTGTTGAAATAACCGATCCATTTTTTAATAAATCGCGAAACATCAAATATTCCTTCTTTTACAGCTTTCTGTGCCAGTTAACTCTTTCATATCCGATTTGATGCCTGTAATAATTGAAGCAGACAATACAAAATAAACAAGCAAGACAAAAGAAAAGATGTCTCCATTGTGTCCACTTAAGTCCGTTTATCCTGCGAGCGACAAAATTAAAATACTACGTGACATATTTTTCTCTTCTCATTTTTAACAGTCTCTGTACAAACAAAGAAGGAACACAGCAAGTAGTCAAACATAGTCACCTAAATCTGTTTGTGCGTGGAATGAAAAAATCCTTTTCTGTATAACGTGGGATTCGTGCCAACGGGAGCGTTGATATCAACATAAACAAACAAACTTAACTTTCGTATTCGGGCGTAAAAACTCGGCCAAAGGGTTCACTGACAGGCCCATATTGAGTGTACAGGAACGAATTAGCATTTCACAGAAACGCTACAAAATGCCCCCGTTCAGTAGACTTAATGAACGCGGAACATCGTCATTAAACGCCTCAGAGATGTAAACGCACATCTACGTGAACCTACCTAAGTCTAAATTTAGCAATTAGGGGTGCACCTACACTGCTGCTCGTACACATATTGATTAAGTCAAGACCTGCAGAGTTTCAAGGATTAATGCAGTACTTAGTCGGTCTCTAAACTTAATTGAAGTGGATCTTCGCTGTTAATTTTAGTACTATATCTTAGGATTGAATTTGCTTTCGTAATCGTGGATTGAACTTACAGTAATAGTAAAGATACAGATAGTTAAGGCAACAAATTTAAAACGACGCTTCATTGTTTTTACCTTTCTGTTAAATTAACGTTAACCTTATAATGAATAACGACTTGTTGTTTGTTGAAGTACTTAGCAATTATTAGATATAAACATTTTATTACGCACTAAATGTAAAAATATATGTATGCACATAAACTAGAGCATGGAGTGTAGACCGAGTTTAGAACGCAATTTTATAGTTTACCTCTGCATCAGTCAGGCCGTCGGAGCCGCTAACTCCTACTCCATAAAAACTAATGGCGACCCATTTAGCTTCGTCCACGGATTACCGAGTACTTTCACCATAATTGTTATATTTCACAATATACGTTCACTTATATCTTTAACTATTTAATAGCGACATTGTCAATAAACTTTATAAGTAGCAAGTTTATACTCAGTTAGTAATAAAACAATGACCACGTCTTTTAACAACCGCCGCTATGAACCAGAAAAGACTGTCTAAAGAAAACGGTAAAGTTTTAGGTAAATTGACCATGAAATGTTACAAAACTAGCCATTAGAATACAAATAACAGCAAGAGCATTGTAGTAGATAAAACACGAGACAATAACAGTGTTGGTAGAATTATGATAAAAGCAGGTAGCACGCTGAGGGGATACCTGAGTGTTGACAGCTAAGGATTTGAGTAGACGTGTGAAGCTCCGTAGTGACACTGTCGTCTAAAAATACGTTAAATAAACTTTCTTATTTATACAAATAACACTTGAAGATCCCAAAATAAACAAACAAGCTTACGACGATGTTTGCGTAAAAAAGTACTGTATTCTTCAGTTGTGACCCAGAATACTTCATTGATATTTTTTGTTATGGTCATTGATTTTTTCAGCACGAAGACTCCTACTTTGTAACCAAACGAACGTTGGGTAAATTATCGTTATAATATTTTACCCAGAATTTATCGGGATGATCTAATAGAAGTAGATACTTATGTACATAATATAAATAAAGTTCAGTGATAAAGCGGGTGCTATCAAAATGTTCTGACTCCGCGCCAGGATTGGCTTCCGGCTGGCGGAGTGCCAACTTCCTCCACCAAGTCTCATGGTACTGGTCTTCGAGCAAGTAAAAACTTCCATGAAATTTACTACGTACTCCAATTGCAATAGATAATATCGACTATAGACATAATAATCGTAGTAGTCAGTTAATCTCGTTTACCCTTTCATATTATGAGGTGCGTGTATTTTCAGCGGCATAACTTTATATCATTTCATTGGCTGAAACAATTTAAATCAAAATATCTGCAGCGTAAAGTAATAAAACTAAAAGTTAAATAAACTTATTGGAAACTTTTATATAACTTGGTGAGTAGTTGGGCATACCTAAAGTTCGTTTCAAGGAACAAATTAACATTAGTCCTATTTTAGCTTATTGCTTTGGAGGGACTGACATTTTAAACTTTGACGTACCGTGAACTAGCTTTTATCATAAGTGCCGGGGGCGACAGTGAGGGACGGAAAGGGGATGGAAGAAATATACATTGATATTTCCAGGGTCCTTTAGCGGCTGTCGCGATCGCGGCTCGAGTCACTCGGGGCTTCGAGCCTCCTCGAAGCCATCACTGAGGGGCAGATTGTAATCCTGCTTTGTCAGTCAACCGCGGAGACAGGAAGTGGTCGAGTACTGTTCACGGTAATACAGGGGTTGAAATCGGAAGTGATGAGCGCTCACGCATTGATTGTTTCCATTTGAAATTAATATCGGCCGAATTTACACAGTTCATGATATTCGTTACGTCTAATTAATTAATCATTAAATGATTCGCATGCTAATATTATTTGGCTCAATCTATTTGTTGGGAAATTGATATCCTACCATATATTTGAAAATACATTTGTTATTTCCACAATACCAGAGAGTGAATTTGTGAAATGTTTTTTTTTTCTAAAACCTTACCTACCATTCACCGTATGTATCATAAATAATAAAGTATTTTATTACAATAAAATTTAAATGAAAAATATCGTAACAAACTCGTAAAACATAAATCATCAAAAGTTTTGAACGCTAGCCATTTTTACGGAGGCGTATTGATAAAATATGAGTAACGTACCGAATACGGCATCATCACAGTAGCTCAATATGGGTATAGTATACAAATAGACAATATAAATAGTAGTAGTAAACAGAGTTAATATTTGTTGTAAGCGAAAAGTTTGCTCACCACGAACGACGCTACTTAGAATGGCAATGAGCCGAACGGACATGTCAGTTTTTATTTGCCTCTGCGCTAATGGAGTGAAATGAGCAAAAGTGACGCTGACGTGCTGTACGAACCAATTGGATTAATCGTTAAACAAAGGGATATAGATTGATGGAAAAACTGTTATGTAACATTTACGGGAGTATCGTGATTCTGGACTACTAAATAGTGACTATACAGTGTGTTTTTTAAGGGGCTTGAAAATCTTTCAGTGGATATTATAGTATTTGTACCTTCTATCTATACCTATAGGTACAACTTTTGTTGAACAACATACGAAGAGTTTGTATGGAAAGTTGAAATGATTTTTGTCATATTTCTTAAAGTCATAAACTGTAAGTTGTTTGTTTGTGTAATCAGTACTGAAACTTTTACTAGCCACTACAAAAACTGGCATAACTACGTAGAACATTTTTTGTCAAATTATGTGTACTTTAGAAGCATAACTTGGCATTCTGTTAAGTAAATAACTTCACAGACATAATGTTTACGTATGTATTAAATAAACACTATTAACATTCATAACTAGTGAAATTTTATTACAAGGGTAATAATGCGTGTAAATATGCAAATAGCGTCTAAATTTTCTACAAATGAAATTGCCAATTGCCAAAACTAATAGCGTTGTTTAATAGCATAAAGTTTTACGACATGCTCTTTCACTTACGAAAGTAATGTGAATTGCTTTATTTTCTACTTATCATCCCCGATACACTGATCTACAAGCTTATTCATGTCGTAAGACCATTAGTATTAATAAAATACACATAAATATTCGTCCAATAAATGAAGTTAGATTTGCATACATTTCGATGTCGTTTGATATGTCAGTGACCGTTTTATTGCACTAGTTTTCTGCATTTTGAGCAGAACGAAAGTGTTTTGTTTAATATTATAGTCTCTTGCGCGTGTTTTGCTCTACATATACAGTTTCAAACTTGCCCGTTGCACGGGTCAAAGAGGCAAGGTATCAATCACTTGTTGACAACTCCCCCAGCTCTGATTCGGAACAAAATCAAGAATTCATTAATGATAAAATGTGACATGAAAATAGATTTTACAGCTTCGTGGAGTCATAAAGGAAATCCTGAATAGGTATGCGATAATCTGACTGCATGGCGCGTGACGTCACAGGGCACGTCCGGCAGGACACAGCTGTCGTGGTCGCAGCCCTAGCCTGGGAAAGCGACGCCCTCGCACGCTCTCACTGACGTGATGGCGCGTCGCCCCGCGCCCGCCGGGACTCGCAACATTGAACGTCAATTATTATGAACTTGACTTACTTTTATTTTCACTCTGTTATGACAATGAAAACTATAAGGACATAATCACAGTATGAAACGAATTGAAATGATTGACATTTAATTAAGTATTAAGAAATTGTTGAATCATTATTGATTTCATAATTTGCTAGCTGTCAGTTACTTACAGTTACTATTGTTCGTGCTGCATATAACCAAATGTTATTTACATTCTATATTTGGTCTATACAAATGCGGCAGTATCGGAGCGTCGGCCCTTGATGTGTTCACAGTGTTAGATAATGATGCAGCCGCACCGCTCGCCGGAGATCCATAATATCTCATTTGTTTACATCCGTTTAGACTGCAGCCAACCGTAGCAGTGAGGCATCCAGGTAACCGAACGTCTGGTTGAAGTAAATAACATTTTCGGGAAAACAGAATTGCTGTTAATCTTGTATTATTAACAGGTAACAATATTTTAAAGATTACCTACGTGTGTGTTATGAGATATCCATATTTGAAATCAGTTGACACTGCATGACGAACGTGCTTTTAATTATTTACATAATATCATTTAATTTTACTTTCTAGTTATTTTTAGAGATGTTATAACATATCCGATTTTAGTGAATTTACGACTAGAGAAATCGTAATTTGACGCCATTTTCGTTGATAGCATTAAAGTGGCTAACTTTATGTAGCTTGGGTCTATTTTGGGTCGACTAACATGCTCTGAGAAGTTTAGCGGGATTGTTTAAACGGGCAGCCATGCAGTCACCGCTTGCGGTGGGCGAGCCTTGCTTAACACTGGCGATTTACGAGAACACCACTAAGCCTTGACCCTCTCGCAATACACTGCCCTTCTAATATAGTATAGTCTATAAGATAACATGACGTGGACATAGAAAGAGAACGTAGGGCGCTAGCGGTAAGGTCTAATATGTTGATTCGTAGGTTTGCAAAATGTTCCAAAGATGTCAAAAAACACTGTTCAAGGCATACTGCCAATTATTTTACACCTGCAGCCTATGGATCAACTTTACTCAAAAAGCTTATAGCGCCCTAAGAGTTCAATTTAATAATGCGTACAGGGCGCTGATGGGGCTGCCGCGACACTGTAGTGCATCAGGAATGTTCGCGGAGGCGCAGATAGATGGATTCCATGCCATCATACGCAAGCGAGTTGCTTCACTGATGCAGCGGGTGCGCGGCAGCGCCAACAGTCTCCTGACTACTGTGGCAGAGAGGGTCGATAGCCAGATCCTGAGACATTGGACAGTGATGCATGTGAGACCGCTCTTCAATGTCTCAAAATAGGTTTGAATTACAATTTCTATGCACCTAATAGTTATTAAGTCAAATATGGATGTATTCTGAAATAAATGATTTATTATTATTATTATATTAGTAAGGCCGAAGCACCCTTCACTGGAAGCAACTCAGATCAGTTTGCCTGCAAGAAAGATCTGGGGATGTCTTTGTACTAGAGCTGCCAAGACATCTGAACTTTTTTTTCTAAAGCACTTTGCAAACGGTTCAGAATCTCCAAATAAGTTTCTCTCCTTTATAGTTTCTATGAAATATGAAGTCTTTAAATCACTTGGAAATTATGCATCACAAATATCTTATCACGTCAAAGAATAGTGTGTATGTAAGGTGTAATCGTAATAATTACCCTGCGCCGCAAAATGGCCAAGTCACAAAACGTCCTCTAACTAAATACATGAAGCCGAGTGTTTTGAGAAAAAATAGTTACCAAGAGCGCTTGACTTGGCTTAAAGAGACGCGAGACACTGCATTTCTTTATATAAAATGTTTTTGTTAGGATAATCTACTTACTTACTCACATACATTAGTACCAGAGTACGTTTATGATTGCAAATACCATCCCAGCGGAGATTGCGCCACTTTCAGATGCATATTATATGAACAACACTAATGTTTGTAGGTAAATATATTAAACTCGTTACAAAGCCCTTGGGTGTTTGAACTTGGGTTACTTCAGCTGTCTAGCCGGCTGGCATACGCTGTTATATTTGCAGGTTACAGGTACTCGTCGGGACGTAATAGTATCTAATGTAATTGTATAAACGCAAGTGTCTGGATATTTGAGGAAACAGCTTATTAATAACTTGTATCAGCCATTATAGAATATATTTATGTATTTGTGTCAAAACGAAAACGTGTTAAAGCCTGAAATTCTAATCTACGTAATACCTTTAACAAAGTGTTTTTTATTAGAATATAAACATTTCCTATTGATTATTTATAAGCTCATTCAGTATCTTATAAGTTCAATATTTATCCCAAATACATATTTGATTTGGTTTTGTAGCAATCATTTTTTATTTTATATACTATGTAGAAAGAGGTGTCCATTAATGTTAGTGACGCTGATGCCAACAGTGTAAAATTAAGGGTAGGTATAGAAAATAATTTGAGATAGGAGGTAGGCATTAATTAACAACCGCGCCTATCACACGATTCGCGAGGTTAAGCTGCGCTTGCCGCGGTCAGTCCGTGGACGGGTGACCGTTTGTTACACATCGAGACCACTCCGTGCCTCGGAGAGCTCGTTAAACCGTCGGTTCCGAGTGTCATAAGAATACCTATAACTCTATAACAATCGTTACGGGTAGCCCGAAAGTCTGACAATTGGTCTAACTTTAGGATATCGGCAGTGCCCAGTTACTGGGTTGCGGAGGTCTGATGGCAGTCGGTCCGTGTAAAATACTGGTGTTCATCTGGATCTGGTTAGACTGGAAGCTGACCCCAAGATGATAGGGAAAATGGTAGGAGGAAGTGAGGAGGTAGGTATTCATAGCGCTTCCAGAAAGCAGAATTATACAATCTAGTTTCGTTCTGAATGTTATTAGTTATATTGCTTTCTTGCAACTTCAATGTGATCTCTTGTGCTTATTTATCAATAAATGAAGTTTAATAATAATTAATAACGCACGTTTACACAACGTTCTCGCAGAAGAACGTGATTTTATCACGAAACTAAAAATACTGTTGGCTCAATAACCACAATACTAATAAATCCGATAACATGGAGTTGAGTTATCGGATTTATTAGTATTGTGGATATTGATATCGATTATAACAAGTCTATAAGAAAAAAAGTGCAATAAGATAGTATCGGCGTCCGCATGACGTACGTGTATCCAAGACAGTATATGCCTTGGATTTCGCTAAGCCACTGTGAGCCGCTTTACGACCAACAAGAAGCTTGTGGATTTCAATTCTCTTTGTCAAGTGGACTGAGACGTCGGGAATGCGTTTAGAGACAAGAGCACTTACGGCGACCGATATCCTCAACTACGCTCCAAGTCAGCGTTCAGACTTAGTTTGCGGCAACTTTTGCCGGTTACACATAGCTAAGTGTTTGCTCTTTATTTTAGTAATCCGGTTAACAGAGCAGCGATTGAATATGAAACGTCATTTGCGGAATAAGAGAAACTGAGAGAAATCATTATATTACTAGAAATCGTTGAAACAAGATATCTAGTAGAGTTTCGTCTGATTAAAGTGTTTGCTTCAAAAGTAATTGCTTCTCGTTGCAGCATCGTAGCATAATTGTAACCGTATGAGTAGTAAGTAGTCCGTTCCTGGTGTAACTGCAGTACCTTGCCTCTCCGCCGCAGCCAGCGAAGGCGTGTGTAATGGTTCATTGTGTTTGCCGTAAGTGGTCTGAGATTACACAAATTGATGCTTGTGTGTTTGAAGTGAAAGGAAGTGTTCTGTTCTAGATAATGGGCTCGCTTGTTTTGTTTTTAACAATGAATCTATTTCTGATACTGCGTCGTATGATATAAAATGATATTGTTCTGCTCATATGATGTTTTTAGAAGAACGAAATACACATAACAAACAGTATAAAACCAGTTACACAACATCGTATACTTATTTATCACTCACTACAAACTAACTACATAATATAACTTAAGGTCACTCTCCGAGACAACCGAGAGGTTCTAATGAATTCACTTAGCATCTCTACGGCAAGGTAAGTATATTCATAAGTAGCAATATGACGACTAACTTTGTTGACGTTTACTTCACCGGCTCTCCGCTTGCCTTCAAGTAAAGCACAATGTATAAATGTCATGGTCTATGATTTCACTGTATTGGTATTTTTACAGTAGTATTTTTGCGTTCTTAATTCAAATGTACTGAGAATGAGAATCCTTGAGGGTTTCACGCGTCATGTGCAACCGATCGCATTTCAGCTGATAGGATATCTATGTACTTAGTTGAAAGACGCGCTCGGGAATGGCGCAGCAGCCTACCGTTCACCGTGTTGTCGCTTCCATCGAAAATCACACCTTAGTCACATTACCATCTGCACTCTTAGATCGGATTTGTCGACGGATCAGTTTGGGAGCGGCGCTAGTATTGGGCTGGTAGTAGAGTGGTTGTAAAACTAGTCTAGCGCTTTTGTCGCGTCTAGACGGCGCACGTCGGATTCTATCGGCTGCCGTAAAATTATGTGACGCGGGGCAACGTACCGGTCTAGGATATCCGGTTGAATTCGATCTTTATTCGCTTATTTCATTTATCGCAGACCTTTCCAACTTGCCGACAATTTGACAAGCTTGAAGCAACATTTCACAAAGCATTAACTTGTAGGTTTTGAATTGGATGGTCACTGTTGTCGGTGCAGCAGACTTTCTATAGGATAACTTATTGCTTACAATTTATATATTTTAAAACAAAAAGCACGCCTAGTGCGCATTAAATTTCCTTTTATACAATATTCATCCAAAAAATAGCTTTATTGACGTATTTTCGAATAAGTATGGTAGAATTTGTATGGGTATGTAAAAAACAGGGAAATGGATTTTACGGTGTTACATATTGAATGATGGTTAAGTCTGACAAAAACGGGCTGGAGAACGGAGATTATAGATTACATCATTTTCGTCTATCACGGCATTCACAGCTTGCTTTAACTCACTGCTGGGTATAGCTTCCTTTTTTATATGCCAATCGTGTTAGTAGTTCTATGCTTTGTCGAACCAGTTCCTACCTAAGTTTTTACCCGACTGCGCGACGCAAAGAAGGGTATTGGGTTTATCAGCCTTTGTATGTATGTATGCATGTATATATGTATGTTTGTTCCTTTGTGGCGCTCTAGATACCAAACGCGTGGGCCGATTTTAATGATTTTTACGTCAATCGATTTGTCTTAATCTTGCAAATGTCACTAAAGACATGAAAGTAATCAAAATTCAATATGGCGACAACCAGACGCCATACGTGAAAAAGAAAACAATGAAAGTTGACGAACTATGTTGAATGTTGAGTATCATTGAATAGATATTTGAAAATCATTTTGAGGTTTCTCCTATCATTTTTCATTTCGAATGACCATTTAGGATTTACAACGATTAAAAGTTGATCCATTGGTTGGTTGTTTGGTTTCACCATTCTAACTTAAATTTTCAATACTTACAATTAAGCTGCGATAAACTTATATTGCGGAATTTATCGTCTTATAATCCTAACTAAAAAGTGTAAGACAAAAAATGTAATTTAAAAAAATCTAAAATCCCGACTTCGTAAAAAGTGAACTTTAAATAAAAAATCAAACACCAAACTGCGTAAAAAATGAATTTAAATAAAAACTGAAAAGACAAAAACAAGTCCCATAATAGCGACTTAGGGTCCCATTACAAATCTAGACCGGCAAAAATTTTCCCAATAGGTAATGGGTCCCGACTGTTAAAGTCGCTATTATCGGACTTGTTTTTGTCTTTTCAGATTTTATTTAAAGTTCATTTTATACGCAGTTTGGTTGTTGATTTTTTATTTAAAGTTAATTTTTTACTCAGTCGGGAATTTTTATGTTTTTATTTACATATTTTATTTTTATATAGTTATGTCGTCTTCAAAGCTCAAAGCTTAAATGTTGATTCTGTGAATAGGTTGTTTTCAATACTTATACATAAGTCACTATGCTAGCTGGGTCTGACGTTTCCTAGCTAGCTGACCACTTGAGAAGAAACGCCGAAACAAACTCAGGGACTCAACCCTCGTCCAGTTAAGGACTATAGTTGGTGGTTAGTTGTGTGTAAACTGTTTGTGTAATCTTTCTTTCTAAGTTTACATCACTTTCTCAGCAGATGGATCTTCCATGAGGTAGACGTCACTGCAATAAATTTGCTACGGTAAACAATATCTAGTGTGCTTTGTTTTACATATGCACTGCAGTGCACTAAATCAGATTCGAGTTGTATTAAGGTAAGCCGTGTACGATTGACTTGCTTACGATAACGAGCATTGTTGAGCCCGGAGTCCAAGCACGTCGCGGCAAGGTTGGGTGCGCCCTATGGGTGATCAACCACTGCACCACCAGTAATCAATCGGTCGCACACTAGAATTTTCCCGCGCCATCTGACAGCCTGAATAGACGGTAACACCGCAAATTACTGGGAAATGTTTCCATGGCTACAATATCTAATATTTTTAGGAATTATATTTATTTGGAACGTAGTACACGGAAAGTTCTGGTTCTTTCTTCTTCTACTTGTATTATTTTAACTAGATTCATGATCTATGTTCTCGTCTTATCTTATGTGTAAACTAGTGAAAAGAAGATCAATATGTATTTAGTTTCAACTATCTAGTTTCTACACTGTAGTAAATAGCTCCATAACAAATAATATCTAAAACGAGAATGTGTATTTCAAATCCATTAAGTATGTTGTATGATTGCATCACATACGCAATGTGAAAAGGCTCGTTTCACAATAGGTCATTCGAGATAACCCGTACTAACTATACTTAGAGTAAATGCAACAACAAGCAACAAAGAAATCTAGATCAAATGGACAATGCGGTCTTTACGAAACTCGTTGGTAATTTGTGAGGTGTTAGCAACTTTTCCCTGTGGTGAGAGTCGTGCTAAGTGGCGAAATTGCTGGCTTTACAATGGAACAAACGTTTGCTACTGGGACAAGGGGGCGAACGCTGCGCGAGCGCATATCTGTTGCGGATCATCGCGCCGCAACCTTTCACTAGCGCCTGCACACCCGCGCGGCGCGCCCCGACAGCTCGCACGAACGATACCTCAAGCTGTTCATAATCAGATTTTCTCACGAACCACTACGTGATCGGAACAATCTTAATAATAATTTCATTTTACGGCGAAATTTTATGCAGCTAGGTACGTTTTCTTTTTAACAAACAGAAATAAAATATCTTCATAATTAAAATGTTCTTTCCGTGTGGTTAGTGACTAACCTAGTGTCAGAGGATATGCCGCCCATGGGCGACTTGGCGTCACATACCGTCGAGAAATATTTCTCAGACATGCCGGTTTCCTCACGATGTTTGCCTTCACCGTTTTTAACCAAGTGATGATTATACAATACGCACATGAATCAGAAAAGTCAGAGGTACGTGCCTTGGGTTCGAACTGGAGACCTATGACTTGGCAGTCCGACGGTCACACCACAAGCCTATCACTGCTGTTATAATTAAGATAATCTGAAACAACACAGGATCTACAAAAACAAAAGGCTTCCCAGTTTCACGCTGCGCCTGTCCCTTCATTATTAAGTAAAGCAAACGACAGACTTTGTGGCGACAGCGGACGAATAGGTATAGGTACTGATAATATTAATTAATATCAATGTAGTAACTAAATAAACATAAAACAAATGTTATATAATGTTAACTGTTGTTGGAAGCAATAGCTTTTTTGGATCACGTGTAGGTACGTAATCGAGACAATAGCGATTGCGTTTAATCTAAAATTATACAGTTGCACGTTACAGGCGGAAGGAAAATATGAATCGAATATATTCATCAGCAAGCGTAGCATGACCACTGTAGACAAGGGTGTTGTCGACAGAATAATAGACAAAATTACATAATTTTAGCTTTATGTAACCCGTAGACAGTTCTTAACATTAATTCTCAACAACCACATTCAAACGACAGTTTTTGATTACAAGTGTTAGAGCATACATAATAAGTAATTATTTTTATGTTGCAGACTTACAGCATGTCTGAACCAATTGATTTTAAAGCTTTCATTCCTGGAATTTATGTGAGAACATGGTTTGCTCCAAAAGGTTAAGAGCAAGTAGAAAAAATAGACAGTCATACATGAATGTTTCCAAAGTCACGTGCTCTCGGAAAATTCGAAACATACAAAAATTAAAAACCGAAATATTCTTTCCCAATCCCAATAGGATATTTAATAGATTATTTTGTCGCACAGTTACGTCTACTAAGGCCAATAAAAGGTGAAAGGTTACACGCGCCATCCACGTCTAATATGAAACTGTTGCGAGTCGGTCTGAAGTCGGACAAGGCCGAGCTACAAGGGACGCTCCAGATGTCCCGGAAATCAATGACAACGTTCACAACTTCCGTTCACACTATTCAATGGCCAGCAGCTTTACTTCTACTGCTACAGAAATCATGTTTTAAATAGCTGTAGCTATTATTGGCGGTCCCCGTTCTACAGGAGATAATTACGGGTTGATTTGATGACGATGGTTATTTCCGTCCATTTTCTAAAACAGGACAGGTAAAGATCGTTTTCCTGTTTCCAAAATAATGTAAACAACATTTATAAAATTTTATTATACTAGCTGTGTCATCACGGCTCCGCCCGTAGTCTATGTTACGCAGTGATAATGTAGCTTTCTAACAGCAAAAGGATTTTTGAAATCGGTCCAGTAGTTTTTAAGTTTATTCGTTACATACAAAAATACAAATCTTTCCTCTTTATAGTATAGTATTAGTATAGACAACCGTTAAACCACAGTGCAGATTGTAAGAGGACAAAGCATTAGTCTAATAATCTAATCAAATACATATTCAGTATTTGCACAATAATTCAGACAACTGTTTAATTTAATACCGATACAAAATGAGTTCATTACAACAAATTTAATGAGAAAGCGATGGCAGGCTCTTTTGAATTTCAAATGAATATCAGACGTAATCCATATTTCAGTTGAGAAGATGCTTCAAGCTTCGTTGAATTATGAGTTTTGTTAGAGGAAACAGTCAGATGAAAAACGATAGCAGTCTTACGCAATAGTATAGTATCCATATTAATATTATCTATAAATACGAAAGTAAGTGTATATCTGTTTGTAACTTCTTCACGACTAAACGATTGCACCAGTTTTTATGCAACTTGGCAGTGGCGAAGGGTGAATTTTCTTAAAAGGGAAGCCGAACCAAAAAATGCTTACCTTTCTCAAGTGTGATGCGTGAATTCCAGTAACTACTCGTATAGCTGTGGCCCTGTGGCTGACTTCGAAATCTTGTACAGATGAATTGGCTTTAGCTCACTTTCACTATACATGTAAGCACTGATACATAGAAGCAGTGTCTTGCAAGTATAATAAAAGTGGCTTTGATAAAAGCCGTTTGGGGATGGATATGAGAAGAATATCAGCAGTCCGACTGACGCTAATGTCATAGAAACCAAGAAAACGTTCTTCGATTCCAGTTTCAGATAAATACCTAAATATTACCGTTAGTTGCTCCCTATGACTAACATCGGGTTTTCGTCAATCATGACCGATACAAACTTAGCCTTATTTATTTCGAACTTTAATTTAAAACGAATGCTATACTTTGTATTAAATCATTTTGTATATCACTCGAAAGGCCAGAGAATGTGGGATCCTGTGTTGAGGAACATTGTTCCAAATGCGAATCGATTACGGTATCATACTTGCTTAAATATAACAACGTTTCGATATAGTTACCGCGGTTATCGGATGCCGGATTTTCGTGGTGGCCGCGAAAAGCTAATTATTTTTTACCTAGCAAAATTACTGTGTCGATGAACCGTTTCATTAAACTTCTATTCCGATCTACTTTTCTTCTATTATGAACTTCATACGTATTAGCAAAAAATGTTTCTATCCTACGATTTCCGAAATCATGCAAAGATAAACAACTTCGGATATGTTTTTCGGTCTGAACATGTTTTTAGGACGAATTTGAAAGATTATTAATATCTTTAAATCCCGTGTGGCTCCATAAGCTACTAGAATCTGAGAATAATATGCAAGGAAAACAAAACATTTTATTTAATTTACAACTTCCCGTAAGCCAAGGGTATTTGTCGTACCTACAAAGAACTGTTAAAATGTTTGAAAAAACCATCGCGTCGTTTGTAATTTATAATCATGTCAGGGCGAGCACGGCCTAACTGAATTACATGTTTTTTATTTTCAAAACTCAACTTTGAAAAGGATGTTTCCTCAGTCAACAAATAATCTGACAGACAGCATTCTACGTTCACTAATGCCGCCATGGTATCGAATTTACTCAATAATAACAAAATCACTACTTAAATAACTACTTTCTAATAAAACTACAAACTAAAAAACTATCTTAGTAATCCTTACTTACCTAAATACCTATTTAAATAGACGATCACCAAACAATACAACGCCACTAACCTTGTTTTTACTGCACTATCACTTCGCAAAACTATCACTAGTTTACACAAATAAATCAATTTCAACAATAATACATGAATAATGCTATAAGATTCTAAATTATGATACGAATATATCAAATCAAATGCAAATGAACAAGTGAAAACAATAATATAAACAAGCGCGAAAAAAATCTGTTGTGAATCTGTCATCCAAATATTACTATCTGAACAAATTACGAACTTCAGTAGCATTATTTCCATCTCGTTCTGGCGTACGCATTTCCTATCTCTGTCCTTATCGTAACTCGATGGATCACGGCTTGCCATCGTCCGTATATCTAGCGGTGTTATGTTGCCTCAAGGTCACGATCGCTACAAGTGAAACTATGAATTAAATGTACTGGATTCCTGCCGCGCCTGACCGGGTTTTCTTTTGCGTCATTTCAACATTTTGCTCCGAAAAAAATGTAGGCGTTTATTTATTTCTTTGATTGTTACTTTCATAAGCAAATGTTATACCTGCAATGTAACTTCGTAAATACCTAATTATTTGTTTAAATGATAATTGAAAATAATAGATACTAGTATTTGCCATATTTCGAAAGGGAAGCCGATAGGAATCGAGTTGTATGGAGCCTTCGCCCTTGGCACAGAGATAGCTTGAAGCCCAGAGATTGACAAAGGATAAATCCCAATTAAACACGTAGTTCTCCAACGTCACGCGGACGAAGTCGTGGGTAATAGCTAGTATTTAACCGACTTCAAAAAGGAGGAGGTTCTCAATTCGATTGGTATTTTTTTTACGTATGTACACCGATTACGCTGAGATTTATGATTCGATTTACGTGATTCTTGATTTCTTATGTTTGATGCGGAATAGTTGCTATTTGGTCCCATAAAAAATTTACATAGTTTGGCCCAGTAGTTTTCATTTTATGAACATTTTTTTATTTATGAACATTTTTGTTTACGTGGACGATGTTATTAGTCTACCTGATGTAATCTAGAAAAATCCTACTGTAGTTTACAGAACAACCTATTACAGATGCTAAAGAGAAAAAATAAAAAAAACTACTACTAATCTTTTTTTTATTTATACTCTATAGAACTTATTTTCTAATGAATGAATCGATTATGAACTATTTGTCATTGAAATATCGAGTGACTGATGTGGCATTTGTACTACAGTCAGTGAAAGTCCACTGCGAGACACGGATTGTATTGTTGCTGGCGTGACCTTTAAACTCGACAAGTTCGTGTAGGTGTTGCACCTAGTTGTGAACTTATACAAGATTTATGTATGTACTTTTACATCTCGATTGGTTAGTTGATAAGTCAAGTAATAAAGTTAGTTACATTATACAACAAAAAAGGTACCCCACAGGTGAGAGCTAATGTAAATTGTAAGTGTAAGTGGTCGCAATATGTAACTTATGATAGTGAACAAAATTTTGACTAGAATTTGCGAACAATAATGATTAAAGTAAACGGAAATAAATATTCTTATAGTATAAAAAATGTTTGAGATCGCGTGCATGCGAGTTTTTTAGTAAGCTGTTACTGAAATCTTTAGTCGGTAACATTTTAAAGTAGCTTCGAGATTCTGGTCACGATACGCATAGAGTCGTTAGTGATAAAACATAACTTTGCTCCACAGATAGGATATCTAAGCTATGCTCAGACGAACATCTCGCTTTGCATGATATCGTAACACTTTAAGATAACTGCACATCATGCACATTAATCACTTCACAAACAAAATGAAAGTTTCGCAAAAGCTCGATTATGCAAATGTAGACTTGTCTTCTGCAGACTGCAATATCTAAATGAGATTTATAAATACAGATTCATGTAAATTTTCCTTTCGTTTTAAAATTTGTGTCTAAATATCTTATGCAAGATCGGAAGTGAATAAACTAAAATTAGGACCAGACGTAACTATTTAGTACTTATTATAATTACAGTTCTAGAACGACGTTACGAAACAACAAACGCATCCTTGATCTGAAATAAAGTTACAAGTTACAAGTCAGGGAGGTGGAACTGCTACGTTGTGTGAATATCTGAAAGGCTGACATTTCAATTTGACTTTGTTACGCTCGGTTACAACAGCTGCTGGAACAGTGAGCGAGGTTTGATCGCTCCAAGCTTGCGGGTGACAGCATCGCTGCAACCTAATATTGATACCGCATACTGATGGCAATTTCCAACTAAATAGAAATTTAATACCTACTCTATAATAACAGAATTCACTTTTTTGTTAACAAAAGTACAGTTTTTGAAAAAAATCTTGGACCACCAGCTAACCGCACAAATTGCGTAATATGTATGTATAATGCCCACCTGAATCTGAGTTTAAAAAGTAATCCTCCGTAAACGTTAGCTCGTCCACACAAATCGTCTGCTCATTGTAAACGTAAACGCACCCGTTTAATTACAGCTTTTATTCGCCTTTATACTATTTTTATTTCCATATGTATATGATGTCCGCACAATTATTTACATGCGAAAAGGAAAGCAATATACGAAATGTTTTTCGTGACAACAAAAGAGTTTATTTATTAAATAACCCTTTACTCGATATTCTCTGAACGAGAATCGTATTGACTGAATCCGTACAATTGTACGAAATAAAATATCACATCTCTTAATTAATTTATGTGTAAACTTATGTTACGTACGTGTACGTCGATTGTTGCACGTAGGTACTAGGTATGTTTGTATTTGTACGTTATTTATTGATGCTGAAAGCAGATACCTACTTATGTAAACTAAAAAATAAAAACGAATTATGTATTACCTAAGTTCTTTATCAATTCTATTATTTTATTATATTTCTCATTATCTGTAAGTTTTCAGATTTAATAATCTACAACAATAACTATCACTTTATTGTTAACTTTATTCAGCATAAAATAGGTTGTAAATTACCCACAGTAAAATACTTACATCAAAGACCTTGAGGTAGTATTTCTAGGTACCATAATTCAATAAAAATTGAATATTGATTTCTAAAACCTTTAATGTTTAGGTACATAACTAACATGTTATTTAATCTGGAGCATTTCAGAAATTATCTATTTTAATAGGTGCGCTGTGCGACAGGTGAGTACACCCAATTACATTTCGATCAGGGCAGCGCCGGCGGCGGCGCGTGCGGTCGCCCTAACCGGATTATTGGCCGGCGCGGCGGCAGGGTTGCGGGCCTGCGCGGGCGGCGCGGTGGGGCCGACGACCTGCCGCCACCTCCCATTATAATTCGATACAGATTCATCAACAACTTAACAACATTCACCTAGCCTAGGCTCGGTTGAGTTAGATCACGCGAAGACCTTTGACCGCGCACAACTTTCAATCCAGTATGTTAACAATTCAATTTTAGTAGGCAGGCACAGTTAACCTAGTTAAAATTTCTACAATCAGTAATTATCTTGAACATAAAACTCGAATCGAATTGATGTAAATAAACAGTGAAAACCAACAAAAACTATTTTGAAATTGCAATTCCCGACATGAAGAATACAGTTTCCGCGATAGGCAATGTCAGCAGTTACCACACTATATGAGCAACAAAGAAAAGCATGCAGAAAAAGCTCGACGCTGTGTCACAGTTTACAAAAATATAAACAAAAAATATTCAACTAGTATGCGTCGAGGCGGAAACTGATACAACGTAGACAAACATTGAAATGTGATACTTCAATACGGCTCATATTGATGCGGCAAAATGGAAAATAAACTTAAACACACATTGTGGAAACGACATGATAGGTTGTAAAAACAGCACAATATAGGGTTTTGATGAATTAATTAAAACGTTAAAATTTAGTTTGTGAAAAATATTATTATTCCATGTTGTACACTTTCAATTAAATAGGCTGCGTATTGATTTGTACCTAAGTAACTTCAAAGGATTCCAATGACCCAAATATGTCAGTATATCAAAAAGGTCGTAATCTGATTACTTCGTTGATTCCCAGCTCGTTTTCTTTCGTATTCACAAAACGTCTATTCAACTTTAATTCTTTTAGGGCTTCTCTAGCCTAATTATATGAAGGGGAGTTAATTTTATTAACTAAGTACTCCGTTGTACCTATTGTTATAAATTAAAAGTGTGTCTTAAGACTAAAAATAAGATTGAATCCGTATATTTCTAATATCCGCCAATAAAAAAAATCATTCAAATCAGACGTTTTTGTCTACTATGTACCTACATTTAGTAATAAATTAAAATTAGAAAAACTGAAGTTATTACACAAGTTACGGAATAAATACAATACTGTGACTTTAATAATGTAGTTTTAAAATACCTTCTTTAGTGCTACACAAGACTCATCCTTCAAGAATACCAAATTAACAGAAAAACCTTTCTATTCTCTGCGCTTCGTATATTGATTGAAAAAAAAAACAAAAGTATCGATACACAGAAAACCAATTGATTGTTACACGCTATTCTTTTCCGTAATACCTCTTGCATTGAACAGTTTGATACAAAAGCAAATCGAAAGATTTTCCTCGACAAATAAAAGTTATACGACCTTAATTAAAAACTGAATCAGATTAAACGCAAATTCTATCTAGCTGAACATGGAAATTTCATTCGTCTATTATGAATAGCCATCTGACTATTTACTTAACCTGTTTCAGAGAGCGAGACAAAACCCACACTCATTCCACATTGATACTGCGCCGACACGCGCACAAAGGAAATAAATGACTGTCACTGCGGGAAATAGAATTGACCTATCCCATTGCACATTTTTTTATCTAACATTTTCTGTACAACAGCCATTTTCTTTTTAAATTATTATTTGCACTTACTCTTAAAAGCGTGTTTCAATTACCTCCCTTGAAAGCATGTGAGGCAATCGCTTGGAAGTCGCATAAAGGGACGCACCTTAGCGAAGTTACGCCACTTCTAAAATATTCAAATCTCGGGGGCGACTTTCCCCGCGCTCCAGTAAAATGCAAAACAAGGAAAGTTTCCCCCTAAATCAGCGGAGTCAGCAGAACGGCTCCCGGCTTGTGACAAACATACCCGGACAACAAACAAACTTTCATTTAGCTAGAACGCTCGCATTACTCGAATTTCTGCTAAAAGATGCTTTATGCTTTGTGCTGAACACAAGAATTTTACATTGTCGTCTTGTTTAATTAGTGTGTCAAAACACTTTCTTATCTTTTAATTTCTCATGACAACAAAATTAACGACATTCATGATGATACTAGAAATGACTTTATGAATATTCAACACAATGCACGTAGAATCTCTACATACCGAGGAGGATAAAATTGTGTAACAAGGATTTCACTCAATGCTATTCACACGCATGCCCGTTGTTATGAAACGGATGTTTGTATTAGCTACCAATACAGTGATAGTTATCCATACTCGGATATTTTCATTGAATTCTTTGTTTACGGACATATAGTGAAGTGCGGACACGGAGGCAATAACAAAACAGCGCTTTCAGCAAAAAACGCCAAACATTGTTCACCTATTAACTTCGAGGAGATTTTTCAATAAAATATAGTCCGTAACGGGCAACGGGCGCGGCAGAGAATGCTAACAATAGAGCAAAACAAACGAGATGGGCAGCTATTATCTCACTATAACCTAGTTCTGCATGGTGAGCGGGAAAAGCAAAACGAGGCTAAATTGCCAACGAGTTGTTTTAAAAATGGTCCAAACTTGAGAAAAAAGCAGCAAAAGCGACTGCTGTTGTTCGCGGAGAGCGTACCGACGAGTTAACGATTCCGGAATCAACATGCAGTATTGATAACATTCTTTATTAACAATATTGGAAAGTTGTTTGCCTACCTTTAGCTCAATGTTCAAAGTTGGTAACTGTAACGAAGTAGATCTGAAACAAAGAGTATAGGTATGTTTTATTATGTAACATTGTGTTTGTGATTAAGATAAGTATGGTTAGATTTATGCTAGCGTACTGCATGGAACGAGGACCAATGAGGAGTGACAGTACAGGATACCGCATCGTGCAAGACCACTTTCCATGCCATAATGTCTAATACAAATTGACTATTTACTCTGTTACTCTATAAAACCAGCACATTGCTTTATAAGTTCTGTAATAGATAAGAACCTTATAAGCACACATACATAATTGAAACGATCATTAGGATAATGGTATAATGATACAATATCATGTATAGAGTTGGTAATGACAATTGAATACCTATATTGCGCAATAGTACCTACATAGTAGCTACACTGTGTTAAAAGAATTTATTATAAACTGTAGTATCATACTAAATAGGCGTCATATACAATTGTTAATAAATTTGCATTTGCTTTGTTATGTATTGCGCAGTATAGACTGAAGCTACGCACTGGCGCTGGTCCCGGAGGCATCTAATTATCATTGGGCAAGCAGAACCAGCACATCCGGCGAGGCACGAGGGTCGCGATGGGATCGCAGCACGCACTCTCGCCCCCAATAGGCACTCTAACCGTCTTCACTTTTTCACCTAGTCAAGTGTTCTGAATAATAAAACTGTGTGCAATTCTTTAGCCCCTCGACAATGTCCTGAGCAGATCCATTGTGTTGCGTCCGTGTTCAAGAGCTTCGGGTAGCTTTAATTGTCCATTATTACCCTTACAACTTTCGTGCTCAACTTAGAGGTGTAATATTTTCGCTGACATTAAAATGTTTTGAACGAGTTTTAACTTGTATTAACAAAATAAAGAAAATAATACATTATATCTGTCTAACAATAACTAAATATTTGTATTAAAGTCCATTTAAACTACATAGTTTAGTAGTATAATAAAGTTTAGTCGATGGTAAGCAAACGAAAACTTGTTACGGAACACCCAACAGGAAGACACACTAGATTTATTTCGTTTGATTAAGTTGACGGAGAACTAAGTTGTCGAACACGCCCATTAATTTCAATCGTATTATCGTCATCCTCTCTTTATGGACCTGTCATATAAATAAAACTCCCAGCCCATTAGCTTTGGCCTCGGCCTCGGTACGATCTCCGACAAATATTACTAGGGAGCCTGCGTGTGTTACATCGGGCCCCATCAATATCTGTCATCAGTCACCGAGTAGCCAAATAAAAATGTACGATCGACCTCTACCGATAGGCCATGACGCAGAGGTTCCTGTTTCGTTCTCATATTACATGAGATGACCTAATTTACTGAAAATATTTCCCATGCCATTGGGGAGATGAATGCTATTGGGCGATAATCGTGTTATTCATATTTCTATTTTCATGATAGATAGTTACTCGAAGCTTGTGCAATATTTTACTAGTGTCAGACAAATTATTTAATGTTTATATTTTATGAAGCGGCGACTAACAACTGTGTCAAGGATGATAAGCAGAAAAAATCCTTTGATAAAGAGGAATAGAATAACCCCAGTTTTGCTGAAGCCCGGCTGCCGCTCCTGTCCTGGTACGGTAGTACACAGTAATGCCGGAGGCCTTTAATAAACGGACATCTCTTTAGCACAATAATTTTCTGAAGACTTGGAGATAGTATCTATAATAATCGTCGCGGAAAGTTACTTGCCAATCTCGAAGAGCAGAAATATTTTCACTATTTTCTTAGCCACCAAAAAATATGCGCTATTAAAAATATATAAATCAGTAATTAGAAAAACTGGCATGTAGCCAGAGATTATAATCGGACAGCTGCATTGATGCCGCAGTAGTCGTGCACATGGCCAGTACAATCTGTGTTGGTTCACTTTCATGTACCGGCGACGCAGACGCACGGTCTAATTACGAAAACATTTATGACTCAGAATAGAGCTGCTATCTTGTACAGCTGTACTTATGATGATACATGGGGATAATGAACAGACCTTAAAAATATTGAATTGGAACATAATATTTGTATTACTTATAATATAACAGTATTAAATGCGTAGGTCTCCCTTATACCTTTGTAAACCTATATCAACCTTTAGAAATGTTATGATATTTACAGAATTTCAAATAAAGTCCTCCTACACAAACGGTGATGTAATTCTTGACAAATAAAATGTAAATAAGGCAACATATACAAATTAGACAGGATAGACGTAATAAAGGTGGAAAAAAAAACAATTTTCATAGTGCATCTGTGTTCAATTTGCTAAAGGGTGTTTTATGACGCAACGTGTTAACAAAAATTAAATCAACGGGCACGTGGCGAGGTAAGGGCCGGTCAATGACCTTACATGGTAATGGTAGGTACCGTTAATTACTTTCGCAGGGAAAAATGTAGCACGCAATTATTCATTTAAAATAAGCAAACATTATCGATCAGTTAGCGAACTGGATTTTATTTAAACGGTTGTAAACAATGTGTCTCTACTCTACATACAGATTTTTGTACAAGGGTGCGTGAAATTATTTGGAGAAGTACGTATTCTATATATTTTATCCTGATAGATAAAAAGGTACTAGTACGTGTAAAGTATACAGGGTTTTTGTGCTCAACTCTAACTAATGCCAAATGTAAAAAAAACATATATCGCTCATACATGTGACATTTAAGGACATTCGAATCTCTCGGGGACCAGGGCAATAAGTAAACCCGAAACAGATACATTAGCGAAAGTACCTTAAGGAAAAACGAAGAAAAACTTAAACCTTTGAAGTGATGTAGTTTATCATCGGATGTAAACAAGAGCCATGTATTCATCGAGGCTTCAACCAGTTCGTCACGTGGCGCGAACGTGGCGTCCACAGGTCCTGATTGTACTCATCATAAAAACTTGTCACGTCGGCCCTCCCCTTTCCCCGTACGGAGAAAGCCTCCCCGACAGCGGGAAACTGGCAAGCCCCCGGGGTGAGAGGCCCGCGTCTGGGCAGATTTGTACCTAACCATAGGTAATACGTCTTCTAGCTGTATATAATTATGAAATAAAACGTCTGCCTATCCGTTCGTAGGTACACTTAAAACTCGATTTGATTGATCTACTTACAATGTTTTTATTTTCTGATGCATATGTGTGTACATTTTCGAGTTACATTGAAGTATATAATTTGTTGTAATAGATATTATTGGAAGTCAGCAATAACGATTTTATTGCTGGGAGTCGATGAATGCAGAACAAAAATTGTAGCCAGGTGAGGAGAGGATTGAGCCGGTTGAGTTTGTTTTTTGTCTACATTAAAGCGAGCAGAGCCGCGGGCACCACTAGTACCATATTATTATTAAGAATTGTAGTCCACTAGCAAATCGACGATACTAATACAGGGACACAAATACGCGCTTTCACAGTCAGAGAATCGTTGCTACGCCCGCCCGTCCGCTGGACAGCTGCTGTCAATCGGCGTAGCAACGTAGCGACTGACTGCTGACTACATTGGCTAGGTTAGGTTAGCCAGTTTTTTCTTTCGGCATCAGGTTTATAGTGAACGCATACGTACTTATACTAATACTACAAAGCTAATGGGTGAAATTCAAAATGGTTCGTTTTCAGACCGGCTTGTTAGTTTTACTTTTTCACGTTAATTAGTTGGCAGTTAGCTTATTGCAGGGTACAATGTAGTCAATTTGTTAATGTTCTATGTAGTAATTTTACTGCAGAACGTTTAAACTTTACAAGAACGAAATAACTTTGTATGACGTAGAAAGGTCACCGAAAAAAGATTATAATTTCTTTTGTTATCGCATCGCCGGCACCTCGTCATTGTAATTCTAGCATAATTCGATACGGCGCGGCGCACATTTTATGTATGTATGAACGGTAAGTAGCGTTACAAGCGATGTTTTTGCACCTTCTTTGGCTTAAGCGATAAATGCGTGTGACAAGCGTACTAAATGCAAACGCGGAGAAGGTCGTATACAGATGAAGCAATATGAGATAATTTTAACATTCGTCGCAGCACGTAGTAATGAAAACCGATTTGACAGCATTGTCGGTAATGATGATCGTATTCAACACAGCCTGAAACAATTTTAATGAGTACCGGCGTAATTACTCCCCTTTTCAAAGTCTTGAACAAATAATGGTCCATACTTTACCACTTTTGCCTATTTCAGCGTCCAAGCCCTTATTATATGGCTACAATGATAGTTACCGTCTGTATTCCACTATAGGTACACAAAAAAAACCATGCGTTTGTAAACAAAAATACAAAAGTCACAAGTTAGGGAACGTACCCATACTACGTGACCCGTTTAGGTGGGGAGGGGGGTCTTCAAAATACCACGCCTGGTCACAGGGGCGGGGGGGGGGCTTAGATTTTCGTCACGTAGTCAATATCCTCTTGGAAAATCTCGCGCTTTTTCGAGCTATATTCAAATATGGCGCGCGGCGCTTTGCGCTTTTTAAATTCACAGGTGGCAACACTAAGCCCTCGTTCGCACGAACGCTTTTTCAACGCGCGTTGAAAAAGCGTCCATCGCGCACAATAGATAAGCTGCGTTAAAAAAGCGCTATCATTTGAACACATATACAGCTTGCTATTTGTTGTATTAGAACGCTTTTTAAACGCGCGGTGAAAAAGCTCTCGTGCGAATGAGGGCTAACGCACATATGAGCATTTTTATCTTTCTTTTTCCAAAAAATTGTTTAAAACCATATTTATGAATTACTACGTGACAATTAGAGGGGAGGGGGGGTATTGGCATATACTACGGGTGGTCACCGAGGGGGGGAGAGGGTAAAAAATTGTAAAAAATGGGTCACGTAGTATGGGTACGTTCCCTTATGTATGTTAAGTATTCATAACCTTAATCCACCGTTACATAAATCTGTGTAAAGACGTCAGTATAAGGTGTAAGGTAGTTACATCAAGAATGAATGTAGGTACACTTATAAAGTAGGAACGGTACCAGGACCGGTGGATGCGACAATGTAGCCGCAGTTCCGACCTCTAAACCCAAATGTATGAGGCCCAAAGAGGCAGTCTTATTATATGGCCGGCAACTTTGCGAAACAGCCGGGACAAATCGGGCACAATTTATTGTTTTGATTTTCTCGGAATATACTTTTGCGATATAGTATTATATACCTACCTATATGTGTAATATGTATGTTCATTTAATATCCACACGCTACAAGTATGTTAGAATATTCTTATGACTATAACTGAACAGGCTATGACTAAATGAACGGTCATATATTGATTACGAGTAATACAAATCGAAACTCTACCGTTTACCTGCAAAACAACGATTCGCTTCGGTCTTTACTTATTACCTATTTAGATTTCTGTGAGTCTTTATTTCGCAAAATTCTAAATCGGTTACTAAACTAAAATAAATATAAAATTTAAGCTCTTAAATAATAAATGAACGCAGACAACCGTTCACGGCTTAAATAATTGAAATACAATCCAATCGTAAGTATTACATTTGTATTTTATCAATAAAGAAAGCTATTATAGTCTATTGTTAGAGGACAATGACCACTAGAATTAGCACATGTTACATTAGGTCTTTGCATACGAAGAATATGCGCTGTATGTAATTTTGTTTGATAAAAAAAGTGCACAAGTGCTTTGTGTCGAGTAAAAAATGTGACCCGCGTGCAGCTAACCATACGGTAAAATGGAGACCGATGTATGTAAAGCTTTTTATTAATTACTTGAACTTATTCACATAAAAATCATATATTTATTTTTGTATTTGTTTGATATCACACAATTTCTTATAAATTGTATCGTTATTGTAAATAAAAACGCAATTACCCTTTAGACAATATTGGAAAAACTGGATTAAATAGATTGTAAAAGCTATGGAGGTCGTACTGTATTTGTGCGTAAAGTAGAGACAAGATCTCGATTTTCTCTTGTCACGTCGGATAAAAAATTAATGTCAAAAAATCCGCGTTCTTATCTTGTAGCTACTCACATAGCAGTAATAACTAAGTTGGAAGTGGACTTTTAAAATTTGGCCAGCTCCTGAGTCGAACATTAATGACCTACGCCGCCGCCCTTTTGAAGGGCTGTTTTAAGGAAAACCCCCCGTTCGCCCTCTCTGCGGAAGTAATGCATTTTCCTTTATCACGGTGCGGACAGTTTGCGCACTTCTCGAGGAGGGGACCGGCTTTTACGATTATTGTGCTCACATCGTTACAACATGAGATCTGCAATAAAAAAACACTGGATTCGATCTCGCACGCCGTAAATGGCAGCGCAGTCGCTGAAACGTTCTATTCAGATACTATTATGGAGTTAGTTCGATTTTAGGAAAGCTATTTAAGGCTAACTTATGACAACGTGATATTCAAGCTGAATCCTATAGAAGTTATATAATTATGTAGATTCTTATACCAATTCAGATAATATGGACATTATAAAAAACCCGATTTAGTCGTTTAGTTTTTGCTTCAATGAATTGAAATGGTTGAACGAACTTTCGGCCTATATTGCAACACGTCTTAAGGCAGCAGTTTCTATAAAAGGGTTAGGTTAGGTTACAATATAAACAGTGTTACGACACCCGTCAGAAGCGCGGCATTTCAAAGCGTTCTGTCGCAAGCATCAGGCGAGATCTAAAAATGTCAAAATCGTGTGGATATTTTGCCTTGGGAAGTAAAGTAACGGCTGGCTTCTACGCCGGCATGGCGGCAGTGCATCGCGCACCGGAACACAGTCGGCCACGCGGAGCGTGAAATAATGCACCACATGTTGAATAACATCGTTAATTAATAGCATCGGGCGAAAGCGCAAGTGTTCACATGCGAGTAGAGCGTAAAACTTGACTTATTAGAACATTAAATAACGAATAGGGATAATGCAATGCAGTAGCACAAAATTATTGTTGTTGCAGGGGGAAGTCTGATCACTTCCTAACTGCGGAGTTTCACGAGGGCTGGTAAACTTCGCGTCGTACTCATAAGGATTACTAAGCTGCATTTATCATCTACACATTATTCAAGATCTATTTGATGGACCATTGACACGATAAAAAAGAATATCCTAACAGAAGATACAAGACTTTTAGTAACTTCTGTGAAAGAACAAAGTTTTGTCAATAAAAATGTAAATGAAAACAACAAACAATAATCCCTAATTTCCTATAACGAGCATATTGATAACTTAACAAACACTAAAGGTCCTCATAATCTTTCGGAATTCCCACCTGAGTTCATTGCCCTCTCAGAATTTATCTTTAAAGTTATAACTGTCGCCGTGTCAACCGTGTCGGACAACAAACACCAGTTATAATAGTTCACACTTGTCCATGTTTAGAACATCGACGGCCCAAAAGATAAAAACAACTTCATTTCCTGGGAATATTTTTGTTGTAGAACGGTCCCATTTTCGTATCAGTTTTACTTAGAGTGTCTTCATTTTCACAGGCACAGTATACGGCACTATAGTGTTTAAGGAAATATCAATAAAGCAGTAAACCACATGCATGAAACGAGTGACGATACTGAAGTACGTCCAGCGCACCTTGGGCAGTAAACCATGCGACCTACCTTGCTGACTGGTTAATCTTTTACCATGGCATGAGTTATTCTCATATTACTCGTGCCGACACGACAAAAGAAGAAGTAAACCACATAAGCTTTTACATTATTATCACTGTAAAAGCTAAATTAATGAAAGTGTGATTTGTCGAAGCACTGTAAGTTTAATATAGGGCATTCGTGCGGGAGAAAGTGCGCTACTTGCGCGAGCGCAGTCCGTCGTGAGAGAGCCGGGACGTGCTAACATTGCAAGTCGGCCACTCACCTACCTCGCCTCGCTCGTGCATACAAGGCCTAATTCATCGAAGTGTCTATCAATCACTTATCAGCCATGACGGGAATAAAAACCTAGTGCAACTGTGCATAGTTATTAGTTGCAAATTTTCCACGATGCGTTTTTTCTTTTCCTTGTTAGGCGATGGACTTAGGAACGTGTCAGATCTAACAATTAGTTGGAGCAAATTTTTACTTTTCGACTGTGATACTGTAACCGGCGTTTAGTAAACTTTTACTACTACTACCTACCTACTTTTATTTACCATGAATCTTTACGTAGTATAAAACAAAGTCGCCTCAGCTGTCTGTACGCTTAGATCTTTTAAACTACGCAATGGATTTTAATGTAGTTTTCAGCAATAGATAGTGATTCAAGAGGAAGGTTTAATTGCCCCACATTAGTATCTACATTGCACCCGTGCGAAGCCGGGGCGCGTTCCTAGTATAACATAAGTTTCAACACTTCTAACTTTGATAATGGCAATAAAAATGTAGTACTTTTTAAAGGATCTAAGAGGGTTCTTTTCAAATATTAAATCCTTATGCATAATTCGTAGTGTCGTATTACATCGCGAGTTTGGCGGATATCAATGCGAGGTCACGAGTGGCCGGTGCGACGCGATGTCTTGCTCCGCGAGGGTTTCACTAGAAAGCCTCCGATGACACCAGACACCGCAGCCGGCAAAACTTGAGCCTGTAAATCTCGACAAAGTGGAAAGTAAACGCTTTCCAACATGCACTACTTCAGCAAATAGACGTCATTGTGCTATCCGAACGTGTCCAAAGAGTTGGGATTATGCACTACGGAGTTATAGCACTCTTCCTCGCCTTCGGTTCAGGTTCAGATTCGTGAATTCCGTTTTGCTTGTCATAATAACTGTCCATTCTTAGGCATGTTTGACAACTCAAAGCATAAAAGAAACACGGCATAAATAGAATAGTAGAAACATCCGGCGGAGGAGGCAATAAACAATCGAAGACCCTTCCTTGCAACGGTATAATTACTGAGTGTGATTTTTTCTCTTTGTGTCTCGAACAACTACTGGTAGGAATGGAGTGCCGACTTGTAGATTAATAAAAAATCTCACGGGAAGGAAAGAGTTAGAAGCTGAGCTGAAGGTACTTTACAATTGAACAATCAGCGTGGAACATCTAGATAAAACGGGTTATGATTATGACCACAGATTACAACGCTAATGTTTTCTGGATATCTTCGGTACCTTACAAAGAAACTAATTGTATGATACGTAATCATCATTTTTGTGTGCCAATTAATTGTTTCAAGACTGATTGTGTACTTACTAATTTAATTGTTCCAATACATTGTTCTAACATAACATTCTATGAATAAAAGTACAAAAAACAAGACTGTTAAATGTAGTTCTAATTTTTTTAAGTAAGCTATGTATGCCTACCTAATTTTTTCAACGTTTTCTGAAAGCCTATTTGTAAAACTGTCACTTTTGCAACTCCAGTTTACTACCAATAATTTGTAAAATCATTTTAACTAATATTACAAAGAATGCTCGCTACTACGACCGTTCAGTGGCCTCTAAGGGAAGCTCACATTCAGCAGTGCACGTTTACGGTCGGTTTTTAAACCCCACTCGCCTTCCGGCTTCCCATTTACTTTTTATAGCGTCGTTTATTACATTCGTTAATTCATTATTCATTAATTACCCAGAAACGTTTTCATTTGATTGAAGATTAACCTGATGGTCGCATTGACTTTCCTACTCAATATTCATGACATGACATGTTTGCACGCGTAATTCATCATTTAATTGCTATCTATTTATGTTACTTTCATTTCAACCATTATTTAATCTTTTATGAAACTTCTACTGTATTATAAAATTTACATAATATACAATGATGTTTGTTTTTATAGCCGTGTGCCGATTGCGCGGGCCGGGCATCGAACTGCTGCGCAAGCGGCGGTGCGGACGTGACCTCCGCTCGATATGCACAACGGGACCCTTTATTATTCAGCCCGTGAACCCTTGCCCTTACGCGTAAGATATGCAATTTAATTCTATATTCAAAAGAATTCAGCTATGTAGGTACCTATGTAGTGTATTTATTTATATTCGAATTGAGATAAATGACCAGTATCGAAAACAGTGTAAAATACGTTAAAACGCGGTTATAAACAAAGCATAATAATTGGGAATTTAGTAAACCACGAATAAAGGAACCGTATTGACACAGCTTTTAAATCTATATTTATTCTATTAGGTACTTCTTTCGCGATCTTATGCAAAATCGGCACAACATGAAGATAATGATAAAAATAAAATAATTCGTTTTCCCCAAAAATGAGACGCTATGAAACTGATTGTCTGACTGAAAATACCATCTATCTATACGAGCACATAATTGTATTGTTACACTATAGTAGAGCCCGCTATACACCTATCAATCCATCGTCACGATATTGTCACGGTTTGGAAATCGTAAGATAAATTGCTACATGTATATAATTACGTTTATACTATGTGCAATTATGCACATCGTCGAGGATATTTCGGTCTACTGGTATGCATTTTATACCTAGTCTTGCCATCAATATTGTCACGAAGAAAAAAAATGTTTTTTTTATTGCAAATAATATTTATTACTTTTACAGTGTGTTAGTTTAATACATAAATATAAAAAAAAAAAAAAATATAAAAAGCTTATTCGAAGTGGTCTCCATTGGCTGCAATACAGTCCTTTAAACGTTGAGGCCAGTTATCAATAGAAGCACGCACTCTTTCCATGGGAAAATTCTTCACTGCCAATCGTATGGATTGTTTTAGGGAATCCAAATTATCATGGCGTTTAGAGCAAGCCGTACTCTCTAAAACTGACCATAAATCATAATCCAGCGGATTAAGATCGGGACTAGACGACGGCCAGTCTTCAGCTCTGATGAAGTCCGAATCGTTCACTTCCAACCAAGACTGCGTGGACCGAGCTTTATGACCCGGCGCCGAGTCTTGTAGGAAGGACCATACTTGGTTATTGAACATGGTGTTGTTAAGGGACTTAACTACCTTCTCAAGAAAGGTATCTTGATACATTTATGCCGATGTTTTGATACCTTTTTCACAAAAATATGGCTCAGTCACTCCTTCATAGCTAACATCCCACCAAACCATCACTGAAGTCGGATAATGCCCACGTTGCACTCTGTCGACTAATTGGAAAGCTTCCTTAGAGCTTTGAGCATAAATACGGTCATTTTGTTTGTTAAAATGTTGCTCAATTGTAAAGATTTTCTCATCCGTAAACAAAAAAATTCTGTGACCTCCCTTTGCGTACCGCTTCAGTAGTTGTTTCGATTTTACCACACTATTCTTTTTTTAAATTATCTGTTAAAAAATGACCAGTGCGTCTCTTATAGGCTGCAAGTCCTAAGTCATCTTTTAAAATACCCGACACGGTTCTGGGTGCTATCTTCATCTCCCGAGATAAAATCTTTTGCTTTCGGACAGGATTTCTTCGAATTCTTTCCCTTACTGCTTTGACCACCTTTTTCGTACGAACACTACGTGGACGGCCAGATCTTTTTCTGTCACAAACAGAGGAGGTCTCATTGTACCTATTAATAACCCGGTACACAAACATTTGACTAATACCAAGCGTATGGAGAGTTTAAAAATTGCATTTGGCTCCATACCAACTTTGTGTAATGCAATCACAGCGGTTCGGTTCTCTTTATCACCCCACTCCATTTTAATATCGCAAAATATTGTACAATGTATTGGCGCCAAAATTAGAAAACCAATGAACAATCGTATAAAAATGACAGATTCCAAATTCAAATGTAATATCTTTCTTATTTTTAATTGTAACAGTATTTATGGCCAGACTAGGTATAGTCATATGTATTTATATTACTTATAATCCATCTCACTATTCTGCTTGCGATAAATTGAAAAGTATATGGCGGGCTTAATACAGTATTACAATGTCGACAATAGCTGTCAACGCAGATTATTCTTTTGTGCATACCCGTGCGTAACGATCCGAGATCGTCCAATAATATGAAATAATAACGGATGACTTGACTGATTTGATGCATGCAGCAACAACACTAGGAAAGTTTTTAATCTACGTTTTGATGGCTAGTTTGTTGCAATGAGATTGCAGTCATTACATCATCGTCTTAAGACACGAAGTTATCAAGTGTGATCGCCTTCAATTGTTAAATGGGTTGAATTTGTAACGGTAGGATTATCTCAAGCTATAAAACGAACAGGCTTGAAAGTGAGTTTCACCTTGAGATCACATTTGTTAAGGTGAACACGGTTTAATCTGGGAACGTGCTGTTTACGGCTGTACAACTACCGATATAGTTTATAAGTAGGAGATAGTTTTAGAATACTGTTAATTGAATATTATTTTGCTGCAAAAAATAATCTTCAATGTTATATAGGTACTATCTAAAAATAAACGACCGCGACGAGAACATCTGGCCAATTCTGAGCCAGTGTTATGGATTATTTTTCACATAATTAGACTGGCTTTTCCGAAATCACGTCAAAAACGATCAAGTAGAGTGTTCGGTCTTCGTAATCTTAGAGTCCAATTATATTAAAATAACAAAAGAATCGTGAGGAACCTTGTGCTGTAGTTAGTAGCAGTTTTTGTAGCGCTTCTAGGTAAGAGATCTACTGGTAGGAATGAGGTATATAATATTATAATTCCTTTGGTAATTTATACTGAATTTAATATCGGATACGTATAATAAATGACAATAATCTCTCATCAGAAATTAATATCTGGGTTAAATCGCACTGACAAAATATGATCATATTCCTGCGGGGCCGAATAACGGAAACTACCCCATTATCTATAGTTACACAAATATGTAAATGAACACCCTTGAACAGCTACCTACTTCCAAACAAATTGGCTTTTAAAGCTGCTGAGATACTCGAAAAGGGATTATCCCTTGAGTGTGCACTTAAATGTGATCCTTTAACGTTACCGCCGTGCATATTGTTTAAAAATATCCAAATATTGTTTTAGAGAAGATAAAATTAAACAATGTATTGTAGCTAATAAATATTTTATTAGGTAAAATGTCTGGCTTAGTAGGTACTGTGTAAGAACTCAAGACGGTGAGGTCATGCTAACATTAGGTAAGTATCAAAACTTACAACACTTAACATAATAAAATATAAAACATGGCACTAGCACTAAGATAAATGTAAAGATAAAGCATTTTCCTTTATCTAGCTAGACATAATTTAGCGCAGTATATGACAACGTTTTATATTTTATGCATTTCGTTAAAACAGAAAATGTTACTAACAAATATGGTATCTTAACTGTATTTTCCTTCACTTAGTATTAAACAGGCGATGACAACATGCTTCTGACATCCTACGAGAATTAACGAACTTTTTTTGAAGTCGTTAAAATATTCTGGCTTGTTAGCTATATGGCACGGGTTTTACATTAGGCTTTACATGATTTGATAAAAAACAAATACGGTTTTTTTATTCCCACGCTGTATAAGGCGTTTCATTTGTCAGTTTGTATATTCAAATTCACAAGTAGGTGTTTAGTTAAGGTCTTCAACTATTATGAATTAATATCCTGTGATCGCCATGACCGAAGATGACCTAATCAAATATCAAAGTTTATACGATCTAGTTGACTGCGTTATTTTGCTTTTCTGTCAGAAAAATACATGTAGTTAGACTAAAATAACTGCAGTCATAACAAATAAATTACTTTCTACAGAAAATATATTGATAGGTACTTACTGGTCCAGGTACTTTTTAAGAAAAACGTGTAATAGGAAATGAGGCACGGAGGTCGGGTCCGGGTTAATCATTGTTGCCACCGTGACGTGCTTCATCACCCCGGGATCAGCGGCAATTTGTCAATCACCACGTGAATGCCCCTTACTAAAGCATTCAATAAGCGATCCCAATCCCGGCCTAGCTGACGATGCTATTATCAATATTCAATAAAATGTCTGACAGCAATTTTATTAGTCATTTCCAGTAGATGGGTAGATAGGTAGGTAGGTACTATGTCAAGGAAGGGAAAATGCTGAACAATTGAGAGAAACACTCGATTTATGTCCCTCTCGATATAATGATCCGTTTCTCCTATCCAGATGAAAAGATTAGAAAGTAAAATAAATTGGATAACTATGATAAATATCGGAACTGTGACTGTCTTCTTAGAAGTAGGTAGGTATATATGTATTTATTACCTAACTTTAAACATTCTGCACCTAATAACATAACAGCAACTTCCTAGATTATTATGGTTATGAAACCGCAAAAACTTAGATAACTAATGAACATGCGACACGACATTCTTCGCAGTAAAAGTAATTTACACAGTTTTGACATAGTATTGACATGAATTCAGCATTTATAAATTAAAAGAAACGACGTTATTAAACAATAAGCAATGCTCAGACACGTCATTAGGAATGCTACGCTTGATTGAGTTACGATAGTCTGTTGAAGTGTTGATAGCATGATATCATTGACCACTTCGAGACCTTGTCATGCCTTTTACAAACTGTTTACAAATGAAGAACGTGTTAACAATCCGAACGTAATGTCGAATGTGGCAACTGTCTATATAAACGGTGCAATTACACTGCTTTATATTAACTTGATTTTTTATTACTAAGTATCTCGGTACTTATTAGTTAATACCGAGATATAGGTATAGTAATAAACTTCATGTTTCACGTTTATCTGAAATATGAGAAATGTTCTTTGCTTAGTTTACTGATATAATATATTATGCTGAGAACATAATAAAAAATGCATAATATGGATAGATAACATTTATTCTTTAAAGCATAATAAGATTTCTAATGGAAACAAAGCTCATTCAAAGTTATATCATAAGCTGTATGCAAGAAATGATTAGGCGCCTACTATTCTAACTACAATTTGTTCAACTCCAATTTTCCCGATTGAAGATATCGCATGTCGTAGAATCGATATTAATTAAAATCGTTCAAACAATGCTGTCATTATTCGCTTCGGCAAAGCCGTCACGAGGGCTGATTGTCTCCGCAGTCCTCGCGCTAAAGGCTCGCTTGCCACCACCACTATAAAGCTGCATAATAACTTATTTCTTTGTGGTATTCATCAAATTTGTGTGATATTCCGCTTTCCCAAGGGGCATTAAATATCGAAACCTCTACAGTTATTCAACTTATAACAAGTATATACTTTGCGTCGACACGGCACGCTCATTAATAAGTGCATATGCAAGTACTTACTTAATAACGTCTTAAGTAGAAGAAGATACGAAATGATAAGTCACGATAACCAAGAGCACGACAAGACTAGAATGCATGCGTTCACTCGCAATCCCGTTAGTTCAAAGACCCAAATAACAATCATCATTGCAGAGGCACGTGAAACTTTTTAATTTAATCGATTACACACTTACACAGACTCGATCGTTATGTGCTACACGTAACACATGCAAGAAAAACTTAATGTGTGCAGTTTGCTGCTTATTCTTTCTCGCGTGACAGTAATGGCGGAAAGTTAATTTGCTTGAAATGTTTCTCACGGTGCTCACAAGCGCGTCCAGGCTTTACTGCGTTAGGCATAATCGCAGGCCCATGAGTAACTTGTATGAAATGCTACGATGAGGATTAAGTGGTTTAATACCACACCTGTGTTTACGGTAAATACCGGTAACCGCACAAACGGGAAAGAAGTGATGAAGATGGCGATAACAAGTTATTTTCAGAAATTGTGTCATGAATTCTATTTAATTTCTACCAGCACCGAATAGTAAGATAAAAACTTTGAGTAGGTATTAAATCTTAAACCTCAAAGGAAAAAAGGAAGTATATTGCAATAATATCTCCGTAGACAAACCAAGTTTGTAAAGACCAAGTAGAGAGAGCTAGGTAGACAAGTACTCTACCTAATTAAATCACAGGCTGTGACACCTACTCGCATTAGAGGCGTGAGTCAGCGAACATCTGGCGTTATGCAAGACACAGTATCAACACAAGATAACCAACCACAAACCAACTAACGTTACTTGCTTGAATCGTTATGTATTTTCCAACATTGAATCTACACAGAGTTAGAGTTCATCTCGTTTGGTTAGCGAAAGCAGACATAAATAAATAGCTTAGTCCAATAACTACTCATGTGTTGTGAATAATTTGTTTCTGTTTATATTTTCTTAGATTACCCCAAATATCATGACGTAAATAGGTACCCATTTCGGTACCACGAACACGATAAAAGAGCCATATTTTAAGCAATAAATTCTGAACTTTAGACCATCGAAGTGAACCGCATTTAAACAGGAACATGAAAATGCCAAGCCCTTACTTAATATAATAGCAGCACCGTGTCCTATTTGTGACCATTGTTTTGATCCGTAAATACAGCATTTACAGAACCGCGATGGCGCATGGCGCAGCGCGGCAAGAGCAAAGCGAATTCGACTAACCAAAGCGAGCGTGTTCGTTGCGATTGGCAACGAGCGTGAAATGTGGGGCGACGCAGCTGAGCCGCTCACCAGATCGATACTTGATACGCACACCGCGCTCTGAATGTCGTAGTGACCGGATTCGATGATTTATCCATGAGAGGCCAATTTTCTAAAAATAAAGGAAACTGCAAAGAACACTCGAGAGCACAAAAACAACGGGTACGCTAAAGTATAGAGCTTACTATAAATGGTGATGATCGAGTGTGCCAACAACCACTTGAATGATTTAATAAGTCCTTCTTTGATGACTCATGTGTGTTGCTTACACACTTGTAGTATTTATTTATGAATTTTGTTTGTAAATACTTAGAGAACTCGTTAAAACTTGACATTTAAATTAAACTATAAAATATTATAAAGCAGAGAATTATCCTCAAGATTTTCCAAGAGTAAGCCTGTATGTACAAATTGTATAAGGCTTTAGCGATAATTGTAAATCACGGTCATTTAAAATAAGTAAGCGAGTCACTTCACATAATAGTAAACACACACGTGACTATAGAATAAACAAATAAAGTGTTTAAAGTAATTCCAAGTTCGAGGTCAGCTACTTTATCATTGTTAGCTAGGCGGCCGGCTGTGACGTGATCTGGATTCTCCGGCGGTTTTTACGACGCCAGTAAGATATGTACGTGGTGCCGCCGACGACTACTGTAAGTCGTTGGTGGCACCACGTACATACCTAATCAAACAATGTCTGCACTTTCACTTGTTTGTTTTGAATAGTGTTCCAATCATTCACTAAAAAATCGAAATGAGTATTTTGCACATTAACACAATTGAGGAAGTGGAGTTTCGGATACTATATTTAAATCGCATGTCTAACTAGCATTTTCTCTCAAAAAATAACCAAGAGCTAACAAAAAAGAGAGAATATTTCGACGTTCATCGCGTAATACCCGTGATTTGAAACAATCTTATTTTTTGCAGACAATTTCGCCACAATCATCAGCAGTCACGCGAATACACACAAACATTCTTACTTTACATTGCTTAATTCAATATTTTTTGTAACAACGCTGTTAATGGAATAGATAAAAAAGATAAGATCCAACTCATAAGACAGGATTCAATTAGAACCGGTCATAAAGTCGCTTTTGATGACGGAACAGAGCGGTCACTTAGTGAGATTTGTCTGATGAGCCGTGACAGCCTGCGACCATTATCCATAATAAATAGTTGCAGTGAGGAGCCGGCTCCAGTCCGTTATCCGTCACGCTTCGAGCCGCGATCCGAACGGCAATAAATCAGTTTCGGTTTTTACTCTACGAGAACATTATATCCGTTTCTTATGTTAATAAATATAAATATCTTCTTATATAAATATCTTCGTATTGTAGGTACGTGTCATACCAACTATTTTATTATCATCGTTCATTTCCTCGATATTATTGTTGGTCTAGTGGTCGCAAGCGCGACTGCTGAGCCCATGCTCTGCAACACTGGACCCCATGGTCCTAGGTTCGATCACCAGGTCGGGCAGTGTTATTGGGTTTTCCATTAGGAATATCTCAGTAGCAGCCCAGAGTCTAGATTTGTGCCCGGTTAATGGCAATAGGCTCGTCCCCTATTACATGGGACTTAAACATAACTGGCGAAACGAGGGTTTACTAAATACACCTCTGCCGTACCCTTATGGGAATACAAGGCGTGATGTTATGTTATGTAATTATTACATTTGTCTTGGGATTACGTTTGTGCTTTATGTTGATGTTTGGAAAATTGAAATTAATCAATCTACCCTCCCTCTAGAGAAATACGAGAAGAGAAAATCTAGATATGCCGGTGACAATGATAGTAATTGCAACTTTACCTAATAATTAATGTTGCCAATATATGTTCATCTTGCATGTAATATCATATTATATAGCAGTGTGGTAAGTCGATATGAATTATGAGTTATGATGCATGCGCATTGTGGTTAATTTAGTTGAATTATGAAGGCGTGTTCTCGACCTTGAACGGTGTTCGCTCCGCTGCACCCGCCAGTTCCGGTCTCTCTGTCTCGGTCTAAATACAACACTACACATGTATTTAGTCAACATTACTTAAACAATTACACAATTTAAGATCATCAAATACGTGTTAAATGTAGAGTCTCTACTTTATTGGTAATTACATTACATAATGCTTCCAGAAGCTCAGCTCATGAATAGGATATAAAATGATGTCATTTTACATTTTCCATTTGATTCAAAGACACGCGACATAAATTACGACGTGTTAACTCCGGCCCAAATTAACCCACTGTTCGTACTTGTCCAAAGAAACTACCAAGCGATTTTATCAAAGATCTGCAGGTGAGAAACACTAGCGCTAGAACTATTAGAAAAAATGGTATTTATTAGTGCATTGCTTATATTGTGCTTGTGTGGTAATGCTAGATATCGGATGTGCCGCGGTTATGCATTAATGAGACTAACCAGTCCGACCTCGACCCGCGCCGGCAACTGTCCAACCTGCGCTAAGAGAATTAAGTCGCGTGAAAACTAATTAAACTTTGCCCTGCCTACTTTAGTATTATCTTTAACAACCACCTGTATATTGAATAAACACGGTCTATAAATAACTCATCACGTTATTAGTCTTTTAAGTGCAGAAAAGTAGAAAAGTTGCCAAGGTGAGAAAAAATTTGCCTTTGGGAAGGTTTACCAAAAGGGAGGCTGTGAACCATAAATAATGAGATGTAGGCGACGGAGGGTCATCTTTTTATCTCGCTACTTTACGACGCAGAATGCGTCACAAACACCCGTTGAACTTCATACATACAGAACAGAATACAGCCATATCTATATTTTGTAGATTCGCAGTCATCAAAAAGTTACTAAGCCTGAAATATCGTGTTGCTGTTTTTTATATATCTTTCCATAAATATAATTATTGACCAATGATTCCCCGCAATACATCAAATGTAGTTGTATGAAGATATAGATAAAATATATACATGATAAACATTAAATTACAAAGTACCCACGGTACATAATGAGAATATAGCTTTAGAAATGGGCGATCTGATTGATCATTGTTCTTGAATTCTGCTGTTGGTATCGCAGGTAACTCAAGACCACTTCTCATCGTCGTCAAGGATACGTGCACACACACACGTAAGTAGAGGGGCACCGGTGCGTGTGAGGCACGCTGCGTCCCTCGGGAGGCGTAATGTGGAACGTTGCTCGTCTTTACATTCAACACGCATTAGAGGGACGAGCCTTGCAACGTGACAGAGACGCTGCGACTCATTAATGTGTACACTAATTGCAATAATCTCATATACTGACCTTTTAATATACTATACATTAATCTCTTTTGTAATATGAGCAAAACTGCGCAGTATTCCAGTAACGATGGCGTCACTCGTGCCCACGAATTGATGCCATCATACTGAATTGAGTCATAGCTCTGTGTGCCGCATGGTATCTCGGTTGATTACCATCAGTTTGTTTACAAACAGACCAAACTGCGGTCAGCCTGTCGCTTTATTACTTTATCAATGACAATTTGGAAATTCAGTATGTTTTATTTATCCACTTTGTTTAATAAACTGATCATGAATGAGATATGATCTCATAATCCCATATTGTTATCAGGTGAGAGGAACGTGCCACCTGCCACCTAGGTTACTAAAGGCGGCAATCTAATTTTCTCTGTACAAGCAGCTCATGTGAAATGTCGTATGAACTTTTAGAGACGAACACGTAACATAACAGCTACGCTTTGTAATTTATTCTAATTTCCCGAGGGACTAATGATATCCTTAAAAGCTATTTCAGTTCCTGACACAATATCGTATATCTTGAGGCAGTTTAACTTTAATTTATTTTTAAAGTATTAATTCGACTTTGCATTGATTTATTGTGTTACTTGAGTAGAATTTGAAGTACAATTTGTGAAATAATTTAGCTGGAAATTGCTGCCATTGCGAGACGCGGTGCGACTGAACCGGGCCGAGAGGAATTAATACCTACGCTACAAATTCTTATTGAAGAGGCATAATGAGTTTACTCGATATTTCTATATCTAAACATAGCTCTTTTAAATAGGGCAGAAACAAGATTGCCGTTATCGAGACAGGAAACAGGTTCAGGAGAATCTTTGAATTATTTCCTACCAGAAGTGGAGGAGGAAATGAAATATGGAAATGAAGTGAGGTGCCAATCTATATAATTTTTCTATTATTTTAAATTCGAAAAGATGATTCGGCAAGATTACATGTGTTTGCTATAGAGAATAAATTCATTTAAGAAGGCCAGGATGATTCCACACGGAGAGAAAGCTAATCTTTCACTGATCAATAATATTAAATGTTTCGCTTTAGTAGCGCCAGAAAGAATCTAAAAACTTAAAAGCACCATTAAACCGCTCTTGTATAAAGTTCTGTGAAAAAGGAAAATCCATGGAAGCTTGGAGCAAAAACCAATTAAGATTAAGAGACTGCACATAATAATATGTATATCTGTATTATCTGTCTGTTCACAGTATGTTATATATACATTTATGTTTCAGAAAAATAATTAGTCTGTGTTTCAATCATAGATACCAAAGTCTGATGCTTTAAAAGTACATAAAGTTAAAAACCAAACATTTTACTACAATATTATGCGAAACCTGTTGAAGATGTGTACTGAACACGAAATAAGTAGCAAGCCTGGTCATATAATAGAGAAGTGAAGGCGTGTTCTGTCCGCCAGACGACCTCATCCCGTCGCCATTGTATCACGACTGCCGCTCATCAAATATGCACACCATAGCCTGAAAGAACGAATAGAGCGACTACCCTCCGGCTTGTCTATCAACACTTACGTATATTCTATCATCAGCTCGTTAATGTCCACTGTTAAACTAAGGCTTCTTAATTAACTTACTGAACAGACGTGAGGAAGTATTTCCCTTATGCTCGGTACTTATTTCCAAAACGAATCGTTTTGATTACCTACCATTGTAGAATTTACAATGACCGTTATGATAAACCGTTTGTATAGTAAAGTAAATGTTACCCGCAGATGCTAATAAGAGATGGAATAGTCTTCTACGCTAGGTACAATATTGTGACTACGCTAATGATATGCGAATTACACGACTCGTAGTTCTAACCAATACTGCTCGGTAAGATATTGGAATTGGGCATAAAAATACTGTGTCCTGATTTCGCTTGTCTATCAACAGTCAACATTTCCTAATGTCATCATTAATATTATCGATAAATTTCGCACAGACAACGCATTTTTACCTAACGGCCCGTAACGGTTCTTGACTTTATGCTTTCTCACATAATTTTGTAAAACCTGTTTTCATTGTGTAATTACTGTACCTGAACCGGTCAGGATCGATGCAGAAGGGGTTCCTGGCTACAAAACCTGTTCGGATATTTCGATGTCAAGATTTATGAGAACTATGGTGGGATAAGCATGTAGCATGCTTTGTGTATGAAATCAATACTAACTCGATCGGTACTGTCTACAAAGTTGCTGAAATTTAATTTGGAACAGCAGCAAACCTACGCTTAGTTTAGTAGCGTTTCATATAGCTGTTTCTTCTGAATGTAAAATAATATCCTGAAATAGGTTTTTTCTTTAATAAATACTAGAAGAATCTGTTCATAGTTGGACATAGCTATCCCAATAACGTCGGCGCCTAAACCAATTATTACCATCTTCAATAAGGTACTTTGAAATATTAAATACCATTAACTCGTTCTAAGTAGCTACCTTATTAATAAGAAATAAATGCATTATTAGTTACGTTATATTTTGCTCTAACCAGATATTTAAACAGTAATTTCATATGTAACCTAAACAAATTATGCCTTTTTGGTTTTACGGCCACCCACCATTTTCGTTTCTTACGATCCATTTATCCCACGCTGTAGAAAACCATTTCGCTACCGAGTGGGAAGGAAAGCTAATCTTCTGTTCTCTTCAAAGCTTGTCCAAATTAAAACGCTTTCACTAATTGATCAGTGATAGAAACGTAAACAATAAAACGCTTGTTTACTTTCTTAAAATTTATTTAGGATGCTGTCGTCTTCATTACCTAGAATTTAAACGTTTGTAATAAAAAATATAGTTAAAGAAGGTAAACAACATAAACAATCTAATCTACAAAAACCATAACATAAAATTCATGAAAGATTTTATAGAAAATAAAACTAAACAAGAAAAGAAAACATAACAAAAACTGAAGATTTGACTCAGATAGCCAACTTACCCATGCTATATTTTCATCCGGGCAATTGATAGAGTACCTATATTGGGTTTATCACGGCGAGCAGTCACCACAGTGCATATTCCCAAGGTAAACAAAGATTACGTAAACGCAATCCCACGCACGCACGTCACCCGATCGATTTTCAAACTTTCGAATACGCCCACTTACATTTTAAAGAATGACTAAGTTAGACCTGTTCCGACAGCTCTACACCACTACATCCACAACACTATCTAACCAAGTCTTTGTGCCCTTGAAATCGTACAGGTTATGTTATCGATAAAGCACAACACGCGCACTGACAGTTCGAGCAAACAATCACAGGTCAAGTTCGGAGTCGGTCTCTATGAAATTCAGTGAAAAAAAGTAGAGTCTGAATGGAGTTTATGAATGTTTTAATTAAAATGTCTTGTCCATGGCGTTTCACAAAAGATGCGATGTGTTTGCAAGGTTAGCGAACCAGTCGTCGTAAGGTGAGCCGGGGAGCGACAGTGCGGCACTCGTCCCCGTGGTCAGGCGCCGACTGAGTGAGCCGCGAGGGCGCCGCGGAGTGCGAGTGCCGAGGACGAAGCCCCGCGCTCCGCCGCCGACGCGCCGCCTGCCGCCTGCCGACAGTGCGCGCGCCTCTCCGACAAACAGCCTACCATAACATCCCAAATTCTTTATTTTGACACAATATTAGGACTAATACCATACATAGCTTTTTTCCATTTATACACTCATAATGTCAACAATCGGTTAAGGATATCCTAGCGACTCTACAAAAGGTAAGACCGACTAGATTTTTTGATAAAGTTAATAAAATTCACCTCATTTGAATGATTGTTGACATGCGTAGTTTGGTGTGAAATGTAAATAAGCTCTACATACAAGTTATTGAATATTATCTCTATGAGATTTTAACCTTTGAGCATTGGTTTTTATTATACAAAACTACATAGATACAGAATTATTTCCAATAATTTCAGGCCTTTTACAAGGAAAATATGCAATGTAGAGTCGAACGATTAACATCCGGTGACAAATATTGTTCAAAAATATGCACAATACATAAATAATAGAACATACAGAAAACAATAGCAAAAAATATCACTTCAGAATGTAAGTCATTGGCATATTATACGATCAACACAGGTCTTAAACGAAATTAAATTTCAACATCAGACAACATTTCGTTTTATGTCCATGTTTCAGAAATGAACAAATACAAAGTACCTAGCATGCATTACAGAATTCAAATTCGAGAGACTTAATCAAATTCCTGAAATAATTCCGATAATAGTTATGTAGAGTACAATTATTCTCAATGTTTACATTACTGGAGCTTATTAAATAGGAGGTAGGCAATATAGCATTATTATAAAATGGATAATAGCATATTAATTTCCTTCTTTATATTCAGAAAAAATAAGGCGTCTCTGAGGCTTATCGACACCACGCACTCTTTGCATAATAACATGATAAATATCATTTGTTATAATATTCCTCGATACAATATAAGAGAAGGGTGGCGAGCAGTCACCCTGGCTGGGGCTCTGTCAGGGGCAGGTGATTGAGTCTTTATCGCCGTCGACGGGACCCGAGGGTGCAACCTGCGTCCATGTCACTCTCACTTCCCCAACCATTTATCATAAACAGAGAATTTTCGAGAGTTAACTCAAGTACCATGATAGCAAAAGAAACAGGGGAACGTCAAATTGTTAGATACGAACGATGATGTGATAAAGTTATGGCCACCCTAAATACCGAAGTATATTTAAGTGGAACAAAATGTGTAAAAAAATCTGCACCCAGAGCACCGAGTAATGAAAACAATGGACTATTCAAAAACAAAAATAAGTCTTTCTTTCGACTCCCATAAAATATCACGTTAGTGCTTCGTGTTTGTTGTACCAAAGAAAAATGCTCGGTGCTTAATGGCAGGTAAGGTAAGAGGTAGGCAGGTAGCCGAGGACCGTCTGGCCGCAGCCGTAGGGTAGCCCACTAACCCGGGCGTTCCGAGAACCGCAGCCACCTACCGGCCACACTACGCCGCCGCACAGTAACGACGAAGAAATAATAAGCGTCATCTGGCTTATTGAACATGCAACGGTTTCTTACAATTATATAGCATGTGTATAATCTGTTTTATAAAACTTTTACACTGAACTTTTACTTTATACGAGTTCTTCGATCGTGATAAACATGTAGTTTAAAATAATGCCAGTCTGCTTTCTAAAACTGTGCCAAGGCTAGTATTAGAGTGTAATTAAAATAAACATTGATCACCGGTTGCTGTTCTAAAATAAAGATGCTGGGTATAATAATAATTCAATAGGATTGGCAAATTTTAACATGTTTAAGCTTACACAAGCACACTTATCTGCTTGTATATTGTTATTGTCATCATAATAAAAAGCAATATGATTTAGGAACCATTTAAATGTGATATTATAAAAAATCATATTATCAGAATATTAAAAGTTGGAATGTGTTCAAAAGCCATTTTTTTCATAAATCCATAAATATTATCCACGTGTCAGTTTCCAACAAAAGTAAATTTTCATAAAATATTTCCCTTGCCCTTTTGGGGCTATGCAATAGGCCGCGAATAAAAGGGACGAGGCTCCCTCAATCATCTCATCCCCGATATGTAGATACAGTTAAAAACGAGGTCTTTTTCACAATCACTGATGCAAATTTAATATTTTTCTACTGCGGTACTATTCATATTATGATTTTATATGTTACAAGAAATTTATCAGGCAAAGAGGTCGCACATTAAGGTTATTTTATAACACGGAACTCACATTATCAAAAGTCTAATATTATTATATAAAAACAAAAAGCGTAACTGCATCATGTCACATGTCTTGAGTCTTCAACATAAATCAATAAACATATCTCTGCAGGTACAAAACACAGGTACCAAAGCTAACGGCAGAGCTCATCTGGTGGTCATTTCCTGTTCAGACACGGCTCAGACACCGTGTATCCCTAAATATAGACCTAATATCGCAGATCGATAGTACGGACACCGCGTGCTTTAAAGTGAATCAACATGCAACCGAAAAAAGTTTCTTTAGACAGACTGAAAGGAATTATTAAAATAATCTCATTCAAGTGAAATGGGCGAGATTACGCGCCTCGTATTTGTAAACATTGCAATGCAGATAAAACTCAGACTGTTTACATTCGCTCAACAGGAATAAGTTGTTCTAAACTGTTGTTGCATTGTGAGCGTACGACTCTCATTCATCTTAAACCTTTTCAGATGCACGGTTTAATTCTCGCCAGACGAATGCACGGCGCGCCGCCGGCCGCCGCCCGCCGAGGGAGCCTGGGACACATAAAAACGTTCATTTGCATTGGTGCTCCTGCAGACCCGGTATTTATCCAGTGTTACAATACCGCATAATAAGAGAACACCGCGAGCTTTGACGTCTGACGCAAACCCTTTTAAAAATCTGTTGAAAAAATACGCGAGCACTCGTGGGACTGGCGCTAATTAGCCGATTATGTACGTTACACCTGACATTACTGAAGCTGAACATGCAACATTTTCACACTTACACACTTACACATACGTAAGCTAACGTAGTAATGTATAATGTTTGATGCCGGAGCCAGCAATTAAATGGACGGTAAATTACTACCGGCTGCAATTAGGACATGACACGCTCCTAATATTATGTTATATGGAGATATAATATATGCAAGTAGACCAAGGGATTACTGTCATATTGTGTTGGTATAGAAACAATATAAGGTGCTGAAATTAATTCTAAACTTATAAATTATTTTGTAAATCTTAGATAAGGTCCTTAACTATTTCACTTAACCTATTTAAACCTATTTCATTGAAATGATTGCATAACTACATAAAAGATTTGTCTATTATTAGTGTGCATTGATGATTGAATGTATATAGCGTTGTGTTCATTAATCTTTATAGGTAGTATAATTTGGTTTCTATGTAGGTAAGTTATTTTTTTATACATATAATGTTATTTGTAAGTTATAAAATAGGAAGTACCTATGAGGCTTCCATTGTAACGCAAAGTGAAATAAAGCCTCGAAAAAAAATTAAATGCAAAAAAAGTTACGTTTGTTCATGTTTTAGTTAAGAAATTCAATTGTTATTTTATTTCTGATCCTTACATTTTGTTTCTTTTGCGTTTAAACTAAAAATTCTTCTATATTCCTGTAGTAGATAAGTTTTCGAAAAATACAGATGCTGCATTTTGCCGCATTTTACTCTGCTATCATTAAAAGTACATGTCCTGGCGATCGTCGCTACTTGCAGAGATTAGGTGTCTACCCCATGGCTCCCTTGCCCGCCATGGTCCAGGGTAACAACAAACAGCAATAACAACTTATCTTCATCGTCTGTTTCATTTCCGTGTCCAAGTTATCGCCACATTTCAGGCGTTGTACCCTCTTTTTGTTGTACATACACGAGTATAAACTTGTCTAACTTACAATGATACAGAAATTCTTAGAAGAAAATAAATTGGCAAAATACGAAAAGATTAAATTGATGGATTTAAAATGATGAAAAAAATATTTATTGTTATGATTGTGACAACTTTCTCAGCGTTTGCGTCTCCATGCCTTATATTCATTTAATTATAGTAACTGTCTGGTTCAGGGATGGGGAACCAATCGACACAATATTTTGGGCACGTCACTGATCACAAAATTCATGTATTATATGACGAGCGAACGCTAGTGATCCCTAATTCAAAATTATTTGATGGCACGTCTATGACCTCATTAAACATTTCTTTAGAAAAATGGCACGTTGATACGTAAAGGTTCGCCATCCCTGGCCTAGTTGGTCTAGTGGTGGCAAGCGCAACTGCTGATCGTGAGGTCCTGGGTTCGATCCCCATCGATCCTGATCGATGAGTTGTTCTGTGTGGAATTCCTCAGTAGCAGCCCGAAGTTTGGATTTGTGCCTGGTTGATAGCAATAGGCTAGCCCCCTATTACACGGCGAAATGAGGGTGTTACTATACACCCCTGCCTAACTCTTTGGGGAATACAGGCGTGATGTTATGTTATGTTAACTCTAATCTATAGCTATACTAATATTATAAAGAGGAAAGATTTGTATTTTTGTATGTAATGAATAAACTTAAAAACTACTGGACCGATTTCAAAAATTCTTTCGCCGCTAAAAAGCTACATTATCTCTGAGTAACATAGGCTATATTTATTACTGGAATAAAAGTTCTTACGCGGGCGGAGCCGTGACGACACAGCTAGTGTATTATAAATGAAATTATGTAGTAGTGTGATAGTATGTGCCTTCTTAATAATAGCGGATGTACCTACTTAAAAAGCATAAAATATTAGATAGAGTTAAAGAAATAGAGTCAAAAACAGCCGATGTCGAACTCTCCAAAATCGGATAAAATAAGAAAAATAGTTTTTATTACAGTTTCACGAACGTTACGTGACATCATTGTCGGGTCCTATCTTCCTATATCGTTGTAGTGGTTATAGTCGGAGAGATCGCCTCAAGTGCCGCCCGTGATTTAGTGGCCATTTTTCATGTGAATTACACGTGGACCAACCCAGGCTAACCTGAGCGGCGCGCTGCCCTCTCGCACCGCAATCAATTCAACTGTTTTTATTGCGCACTCCAACCAATACATAGAAAACTAAAATTCGTTGAGGTTTTTCCTTTATAGACACGTGATTGGGTTCGATGCTAGTCCATTTTATGCGGTAGTCTGGACTTTATACGGACAATAAAATACAACGCTAAAATATTTTTGCTTATTCATCATAAGCATTACAAAAATCTGTATTTATGAAGCACATTTAATTTAATAAAAACGCTGCACATTTTTATTATAACATCTCAAAGGTATAGTCAGATGAAAGTCCCACATCAAAGGACTCTATGTATTATTAAAAAACTAATGCGTTGCTACAATATTACGTAAAAAAGAAACAAACATGGTTTACGTAGATCTACTTTTATCTTCGATGCCCAAAATTCTGAAAAGGGATCCGACTGAATAATGAACAACTTTGAAAGGGAATTGTGGAATAAATGCACAGACGAATTTCATTTTGGCAAGGGAAATGAAAAAATTGCGCCTGTTTCTGGACCGGGCCGGGATGGGCCGGGCCGAGAAGGTTCCGTAATGGCGGACCTAAATGCCAATTATATCAATTAAATACGATTGCGGTGAGCGTGGCCCTTTTTTTGACGCTTTTTTTTGTGGATTAATATATTTTTAGTATCCATTTATAGACACAACGGCTGAGGCAATATCTGTAGGTACGAAACAAGCGGTTCTCTAACGGTTGGGTAAAAGCTGAACAATTTAAATGCACAAATAAATAAATTAGAGAATATCTAATATGTTTATTTAATTCTCCATAATAAAAGCCCATGCTTGTTAACGTCTAGTCATGTAATTAACGTCTCTCATAACGATCCTAGAGGCATGATGTCATTATCAGCGAGTTTAGCAGATGGACTGGATTTAACTTTTCAGGTACATTCAATATAGTGAAGAGAATCCGCAAAAACTATGGCAGACAATGCCTGTGCTAGACAATGTCATGCCATTTAAGTTGTATTGTGTGTCCACCGCTGCACATGAAGGGCCGCTAACAGACCACTAAAATATCGCTCGTGAGCAAATAATGCCCATCACCACGCTAAGTGAAACTGACTGCCGAGCTGCCATACCTCATGGCAACCCTACTAATTGCTATGAGAACCACCCAAACAAAAAATACGACTGTTTCGACATAATGACAGGAAATTAATTACAAAATCCAATAAAATCATAAGTTAAAGAACTCAAAATAGTAGAACGGCATAATTATTCCGTTTCCTTGATGGTTTCAATGAAAAGACCTTAAGTTGGCTAAGTGGTGGGCGACATTGTGAAGGGTCAGCTAAAGTATTTAATTACGGGAGATTCTCGACTGAGCCTCGTTTGTTTCGCTACAATCTTAGCTGGTGGCTGTAAGTAGGTTAGTAGAGATCCATTATTTATTAGCAGCACACAACAAATAAATTATAATATAGATAGGTATGTAAGTACAATTTATTTCTCGTATTCATGCATATAAGAAAAGCTTTGTGAATAGCAGATTATGAAGATGAAAATTCTAATCTTAACCATAGTTTAGGTAAATAAACTACAGGCAATCGTTTCCATTTTATGATGCATAGGCCAAAAATATCGATGTCTATGGTTGATATGATCTTAAACGATCTTGCGATAAAGTCCATATTAAAGATCTAAACAATATCAATATAACAAAATATTTTATCATACAAATATGGCAACCTCTATGTTCGTATAAAGTTGCAAGCTCACAAGACAGCTCTAGCCTGTGCTTAAGCGGCCGCAAACTGTCGCTACACGCTGAAGCGAGCTCCACTAAACTGATTTTCATCATTAAGGTGCAGCAATACACCAGCGGGTTGCCGACCGTACTTTCCAACGTAAATTATTACTGCAGGCACACTGTTACACCATTTGAAAATATGAAATACAAAATACAACAGATTAAAATTTGGAAAACAATTTTAGACCCAAATGAGTTGGGATTTTCTTCTCGCTTAAAACCCCTCTGAATTTCAAATCAGATAAGCTTATCATTAAATTAGGTTGATTTTACCACTTTTTATTAAATATTTATTTATATTTAGAACCAGTTAACAGTAACTGATAGAAAACGTTATCTGTAGACAAACTTTAGGTTAACTCAAACTATGAGATGTACAAATAGTATTCTTCGTTACTCACGTTCAGTATTACATTATACTTACTTTAAGTACGTATTGTAAATAAACAAAGAGCTTCTGATGCGAAAATTCTAGTTTGTCTGACTGATGTTATTATGAGAATCACACCCATTCGTTACGCACTGAATACCTACCACGTAATTTAGCCGTCCTTTATCCCAACTTCTTTGTCAAATTACACCCTTTCATTGTACACACCCGTAGTAAATAACGCGGTGAATCTTAGAAACATCCAAAAATAAAAAGACACTGAAATTTCAAGATTTTGTCCATTATTTTTAAAATTCTTTGGTCCCTGGACCTCTATGTTTTATTCAAGCGAAAATCTCGTTCCGCATGCAAGAATGAAAGATTATGAACTTTTGTTGGCCACTTTTGGTCACTATGAACAAACTTAAATTCGTTTACATTTCTTTAAGCTTTGTCTATTCGATACTTGCTCCACGTATATAGTAAAGTTTTCTTAAAACTCTATAGTATACTTCAAAATAGTACAAAGCACAAAACAACGACGCTTATGCTATACTGTTACACTGTCACTTCACAAAGGCGACATTTGTCATATTGTATTAAGATTTATCCTCTAAAAACCCCTATAAAGCACAAGACAAGGTAATGCTTCGTAATTTTAGACTTGCTCGAGTAAAACTACGTTAAGGAAACTACCTAAATAAAAATGAGCAGACAAGATTACTCATGAAATTGCAAAAGCAGAACAATAGTTGCATATTCAGCAAGACGACGACGTAGCACATTTCATGAGGCGTACGCCCGCCAGCCGTATAGTGTCCGAAAAGAAAAATGTGGGGCGGGGGACCCGGAATAGTGCGCGAGGTCGACGACCCCGTAGGCGGGAGCCGGCCGTCTGCACAGCCTTCAGCGCCTTCAGCATTCTTACATTATTTAGCGCGATCTATGATAACTAATGGTATATTTTGGCTATAATATCACCATGAGGGAATTGAAATTGCGAAAAGAGGGCACGTCTACTGGAGGGTCTTCCTTGGCATAAACGACATAGCCGAGCGGAACTTTATTTTTAAACTCTCCGGAAATAAAGGCGCTTACTTCGATATGAGTGAACCATAAATCGGTCCCAGAAGACTTCTTGCCGGCTGTTATCTTTTATTCAGATGGACAGGCGCCACCGCACCTTATGACAAATGATGAACAGCTGGGAGAAAGAAAGGCAAGGAGTACGATGTTGTAATGGATCAGCAGTGACAAATGTTACTTGTTTGTTTGCAAGAGAAAGTTTTTGCTTTGATGCTTACAGTAAATGTATTGTATTAAGGTAACATGCTGTAGGTATTAACGCTGAATAATACATTGTAAGACTAAGCGTAACAAATGCTTTATTAACGCAATTAATTTAGGTTAGTTTCAGTTAATTCAAGACTATCTCTAAAGACTGTTACCTAATTAATGGTATCTAGTTGTGATGAGGCTTGTGTAATAAATGTACCTAATTAGAAATGCCTGAATGGCGTCTGAACTAGACTCTGTAGTTTGTGATACATTTGTGGTTTAAACCAATTAATATAAATATATAAAATGGTGTAATTATTAGTAATGGAATATTTAACAATATAAACGGTGTTAATATACCCTTAACGAAGCCGAAAGGCACTTATTCTCCACGTCATTGCGATATTTTTTTGTTCTGGATATTGGAGGTGAAAGTTCCATCATATTCACATTTTTTTTAAATACTAATTTTGAAGGTTGCAAATGTACTTGAAATACCTCCATTACCCGTTTACTATTCATTGCATCCATCAGCACAACGTTTTGTGTGCGTTTCATTGAGCTTTACCGTAAAACGATATTTTTCATCCAAAAAAAAACTCGTTTCCCAGCGACAATTTTTGCGTTGGGTTACTTAGTTTGATGTAGGTACTGAATGCATGGATGACGGCTTCGTGAAGGGTCTTTTTACACCTTGTATAGTAATTAACCATTATGCTATAGTTGAATAATTATATATATACATTTGGTAATATAATAGTAGTACACTATAATCCAAATTAAAGCATAAACAATGGCATAAGATTTATCATCATCATTAAGTTTTTTAAGTCTTAAAAGTTATAAAAGAAAAATTTTTTTTACCAAATTGATCATTTGCTATTTAACAAGTATCAAATTCATTCAAAGCACGTGCACAAATTGATTTGGGACTATAACCACAGCACGATGTATCTCAGGGGAGTAATTGTGTCAATTGTCTACGTTTGTTTTGATCAAGGGGCTCTGTAGTTACCTCATTCTTTCAGTCTTCCTTCGTTAACATATTTTATATTTAGATTTGGTATTAACAAACTGTTTTTTGTAAGCCACAAGCTTATTAAATGAAATAAATTATTTGCTTTTAAAAACGACACAAAGATAAAATAAAGTTATTTCGCTTTCATTGTTTAGTATCTACACATAACATAATATGTCGCCTTGTATTCCCGGAAGGGTTCGACAGAGGTGTTGTTAGTACACCATCGTGTCACCATTTATGTTTAAGTACCTACCATGTAATAGGGGGCGAGTCTGTTGCCATTAACCGGGCACAAATCCAGACAGGCTGTTACTGAGAAATTTCTAATGGAAAAACCCAATAACATTTTGCCCTACCTGGGGATCGAACCCAGGACCCCATGCTCAGCAGTCGCGCTTGCGACCACTAGACCAACAAGGCAGTTAGTACCTACATATTCAGGAAATAGGAACCTCCCTAATTAATCATCATCTGAGGTTTTAAGCGAGTACAAAACCCCTCACTTGCACTGCTCCGCTCGCAAAAACTAGCGAAGCTTGTAAACTGTAATGAAATACCGAGTACGACGGTACGTGAGACGGTACCGTTATCTTATTATCTACACGTTGTACAATCACTGTATTCATAGCTTTATTTGTCATGTCTCACGCTGCACATATCAGGAATAGGGAATACTATAAACTTTTATCGTTGCACTGCAAACAAAACGACAATAAATTGATTGACATGTGCGCGATCGACCGCTGCCCCTCACGGCAAGTCACAACCAGAGATTACGAGTAGACCTATGTATATCGGGGAACAAACTTACAAGTTTGTTTTGTCACATAAATGTCATTCAATTTAAGCTTTTAACATTGCAGTCCCATTTCATATAAAAATGAAACTGTATTGTAAGTTATTTTTCAGAGTTATTTGATAAAACGGCTGCTCCTTGATCATTATTCTACAGTGCTGAGTGTGTTTACTATGATTATTACTATCAGCTTTAAAGCCACTTATTTTTAACAGTAAATATCATAAAACTATATGCAAAACAAGTAGAGAAAGTTGCATAACATATAGACTAGCGTATCTTTCGATCATATCTGCCCCTCGCGCGGGTTGTATGCGAATCACGCACGAATTTTCCATATAAAGTCAACATTTTTCATCAGAAGACGTTCACTCGACGCCTTGTCCTCCCCCTCTGCCTCGCATCAACGCTTTCCAATTACATTTAACAAGAAAATTTCAAATTAATTGCATCACATATTTTTCTACACAACTGTCTTTGAGGATTACGTACTTTTAAAAACATTTTGATGGTAAGTACTTATACTAAGTAAATATTTTAGAAGTATATCTTAAAGAGTTCACCTCATGCTGCATACAGTATAACTACACTGGCCTGCAAAAATAAGTATCACACTTTTAAAATTTCAATTTTTTCTAAACTATAGAAGTTAGAGGTTTAAAATAAAAAACGTTTTATAGTTAGCAATTTTTATCAGCTTTCTTTGAAACTATAGTAACAAAGTTAAACTCTTTTTTAAGTCCTTTTTGTTTCGAAAATATATCTTGTGTACCTAAAAGGTTATTGCAATTTTAAAAGTGTGATACTTATTTTTGCAGGCCAGTATATTTATTACTGACAGTTACAGGTAATTTCTAGCCACATTTCGTCAACAAATGGTTTAACCGAATCTAAATTCGTAATAATTCGCCAGAACCTACCATTTATGTAGACAGCCATAATCTCCGTTCTAGTATAATATCCCATCGGAAATCTTTTGATACCTAAGTATTAGACAGAAATCCCCAGAGTCTTCGTTACCTCCAAATACGCAAAGAGAAACAGCCAGTACGTAAACAATGTCAATATTTTATTATTATTATACTGCTGTTCCTTTTTTTCTTTTTTCTTTTTTTTTTAGCGTGGGGAAATCCTCATGGACTATCCCCCGTCTGGGGAAGACGGGGGGGTGTGCCAGACTCTTACTGGCTAAACCCACCACGGTGTCCCTCCTTCTGACCTAAGGCCGGGGTCACGGGATTCGCTGTTGCATGCACCGCGACCCCGGCAGGTCTCGGTCCACCAGCTTCTTCTGGTGGACCTCTCCTGTGGTGGGGCAGTTGCTCCCCTGCCCCACATCCTTCCGAGAGGCGCGCGCAGGACACGACGCGCCATCCTCCCTGGGCCCGTTAGTGGTCGGGCGACAGGTTCCCCAACCCGCCGCCCGCTGGCCACTCACTAGGGTGGCCGGAGATCGTCACGCGCCCCCCGGCGCCCGGTGCGTCTAGCGCGAGAAGGGAGAGAAGAAGCGGCCTCCCTCTCCCTCTCCGCTACCTCCTTGGTCGCCATCACCTCCTCGCAAAAAGAGGCGATGGCTTCCCACGCAGTCTCGCCCCCGACCATGGACAGAACCACGGCCGGAAGCGAGAGGTCACCGCCGATCGCCGCGACTAGTTCGCGGCGCTGCGACCCCCATGCTGGACACGCCTGCAAAGTGTGCAGCGCCGTGTCCTCTGGGCAGTCGCAGTGGTGACAACCGGGCGTCTGCTCCCGGCCTATACGACACAGGTACTTCCCGAAACAGCCGTGTCCCGAGAGTACCTGCGTCAGCCGGAAGCTGAGGGCGCCGTGACGCCTCTCCAGCCACTCCTTCATCACGGGTCTTACCGACGCTGTCGCGGCGTACCCCGCGCTGGGTTGCGCAAGTCGTTATACTGCTGTTCCTTTTTTTTTTTTTTTTTTTTTTTTTTTTTTTTTTTTTTTTTTTTTTTTTTTTTTTATCGTGGGGAAATCCTCATGGACTATCCCCCGTCTGGGTAAGACGGGGGGGTGTGCCGGACTCTTACCGGCTAAAACCACCACGGTGTCCCTCCTTCTGACCCAAGGCCGGGGTCGCGGGATCCGCCACCGCATGCACCGCAACCCCGGCAGGTCTTGGTCCACCAATTGCTGGTGGACCTCTCCACTGTAGGGCCCCACCCCACGACCTCCTGAGAGGCGCGGGGGGCACCCCACATCACCGGCGCACCAGAACACATGGTACGCCGTGACCACCCCGGGGACCAAACAAGTACATGGGCGCCAGACTACCCCGTGTCTGGGCACCCCTGGTCCCCCTGCGACGGGTCAGGTTAGTGGCCCCGCCGCCTACCACTTTTCGGCCGCAGAGGATAGGGAGAGCGGCCAACTAAACACCGACACTCCTCTCCCCCTGCGGCCCCACCGCGTCCGCCATCTGACGGTGGCGGCCCCGTCAGGCCGCGGAAGGTAGGGAGAACGGCGCACCGTAATACCGGCACTCCTCTCCCGCCGCGGCCTTCACCCTTCAGCCGCAATGCCTCCCATAAGACATCGCGGCCCTCCTCAGTTGCGATGTCGCTCAGGCGACACCGCAACCTACTTGGCCGCTACGTCGAGGGCTTCCAGGCCCAAGCCCCGACGAGCAGCCCCTCCTCGGGTTCCTCTTCGCTTCACCGTGGGGCTCCAAGCCACGGCTACTAAGCCCCCCCGCAACGACAATGCGGGAACCCACCGGGGGGGATACTGCTGTTCCTAGGTTAACAGGAAATTGACACAAGCAACCCTATAGATACATAGAGAAAAACAGTACCACTACTTACATTGTGTTACCTACATACTTGTAAGTACTATATCACCTCTTGTAATTTTTTGACATGAAAAACATTATCCATGTGTATTAACAAGTCTTTTCACAGATTTTATTCGACGAATATTGAATAATGTTAGGTCTCACACGGCGTCAATAGAACGTTTGAATATGCAAGCAAAGCTATGACCTAGTTCTATAAAAGTTCTGTGTAAACTTCCTTTCCACACGTTTTTTATTCGCTTTACAGTTTTTATGTGAGTTTTCAATACGAATGTACGTAAAAATTAAATACTGTTGAAATGAAACTGAAGTAGAGCACTCATCGTATTTTGCAATAAGTATTGAAAAATTTCTCAACAAAGCTATGTAACGTAACGAAAATATTTTATGAAATAACTTAAACAATGAAATATAAAATTATACACTGGATGGAATTAAATTAAGCAATCTAACTTCCAAAAGTCGCATAATTACACTGGTCGAACTCAATTGACGTCTGACCTAAATCTGCATCTGAATGAGAGGCCGGCTCAAGTCTTCCGACAAGTTTAGTACAATCGCAGCTCAATCTTAATAATTCCAATCTCGCAGTTTGAATGTAAACAGAGCTGCACTATAAGGATTAGAGTGGTGATTTGACAAAGTTTCCGCATTTGGCAAGAGGACTGGGCTCAACGATACTAGATTCCACTGCAAACTGATAGGATCTTCAGCACTGAAGCGGTACAGCAGAAGCAATTAACTCGTATTGTATGTAAGGCTCTGTGGTTTATTTGATGAAATCAACATTTTGAGCAAAGCTATTTTCCAAACTGAATAAGGATACGTACTAAACAAACCATTACGATATCGTATCCTGTTCTATGACTAACGATCGAGAACGTTACGAATGATGATGGATTTATTTATAAAACTTCCAAAAAATCTTTTCAACGCTTCTTTTCCGCAATCAATAGAATGCTCCCTCGGTTGAGATGACACAATCTTGAATAGGCAATAATGCATTCCAATCCCTGATCTATCCCATCCGACTCATAAAACTTTCAAAGTGGAGAGGACGACGCGCCTTTACCCAAGTTTTGCTAAGAATAGAACGATGCTCTAGTTTCATCATACGTTACTGATCAGTTTCTACTCTACTCAAGCGAGGAGAATAGCGAACTGCGGAAAGAAATAAAATGGTTCTATGACGCCCTAAATCTAAATATTATACAAGAATCAAATTACTATTATTTGATTTTAAGGGACTGGTTTAAATGTCATGTGGGAAAGTCATTTATTTAAATATTGTTTTGATTGTTATTAGATTATTTATTCCATTAAAAAATTCTATACTCATTGTGGGGAACTATTTAAATTTAAATAATGTTACATTATTTTCGTTTTCCATATTTAAAATTTCGGCATGTAACATAATAATAATTATATTATCTTCTACTGTCGAAACGTTGTTGCGACAAAAAATTCCATCGAATTCTGGCTTTTTAGCAACGCTACGCGTTCAATTTATTTTCACATAATTTTATTTAAACAATAGTGAGACTTTCCACAATTTTTTTAATTCAATGAAAGAAATCCTTCGCTCGTTCAGGCTTCGTCCGTCTCGTTAACCTTATTACCGAGTATGAGTCCTGCATGCAGCGCCCCCTTAGGCGGAATACAGTTCCTATTGCATACATACATTACATTCTTCCATGACCAGTGACCTACATTAAAAAATATGAAGTTGAGATTCGAGGTGAAAGAAATATGAAGCCATATTTTTATTTACAAAACAGAAATGCTATTTTTAAAGTAAATGAACGTGGAAGATGTAGAAAAGAGTTTCTCCACACCATCCACTTTCAGAATTTGTATTTTGTTTCTTCACCAAAATAAAGCTAACTAAACACGCAGACTATAAATGAAAAAAAATGTTATATCGTAAAATCGTATCGAAAAAAAATGTTAATGTTGAAATCGAAAGAGTGAAGGGAACGACAAAAAAAAATCGTCCGTCTAATCGCTTGGGAATTTTTTTTTTTGTAAGCACTGGCCGACCATCTCTCAAATGCCCGGGCCGATTTCAGGTCCCAGTCCGGCCCTGATTACAACACTATCTGAATCAACATATTTCATTATGAAAACGAATCACAATCGGCTCAAAGACGTTTTAATACTCGAAACCATCGACCCAATCGCTACAACTCCATCAATCAATCCGTTAAAATCAGAAGCTCTTGACTAAACTGGATTAGCTATAATTGTACCTAATTATTGTAAAGAGGCAATTATGTTCAAGGTTATACGCGACCTCGTTCCAATGGATGCTACACAATCATATTTTGTATTTGATATTGTTCCGTTGGGATTACTTTATAAATTGGATCCGTATGTTGTTGGCGTTACATTGGCTTTAACTATTAAAGAAATCTGTCACGTTTTGTGTTTATGTTAAAGGTAATACCTATAATTATATAATTCGGTTTAAAGATGCTCCATTTAAGTTCATATGTGCAATATTTTTTTATATGTATAACATATTCATTCATTCCTTTTTAGATACTATGTTATGATACGGTGTGATTCACAGGCGGTAATAACTTTTTATTGTATCAGCTATAAGCTTTAAGCATAACATCATAAGCACGACACTTTATCGTAGTAATTTGATATAATTTCAAAATACTTTAGAGACATCCTACATAGGTTTACACTTATGCCTGAGATACTGCTCTAGTATATTAATTTGTATTCTTATTAAAGGCTTTACTAAACTTATATGTCTTGGGCTTACAAGCTTACTCGTATTATATTATTCTTATCTTACTAGAATAACAATAAAATCGGCTTTGATCGTCTGTTTCCCTAGCTACGGCTCTATCTACACGTATACACAAGGTACAATATATTTAATGCCGTATAAAATAAGTCAATGAGTGAGGGCCTTCGATAATATTCGCCCCTCTCTCCCTTTGTGTAAGTAGGTAATGAAAATGAAGATTTATAGGGGGAGGTAGAATTTTGGCACCTGCTTTCCATGTAGCGAAGAGTCTGTAAAAAATTATGTGCAATAATGTAATTGTTTGATAAGCTTTTATTAAAGTTTTGATATTAAATAAGTAATATTTATACAAAGCATGGCAAAGTAACTAAGTGTTTTATGTGAACTAAAAGATAAATCTAACCTTATATAATTAAGAAAATAATTAATAAAACGTAAAACAACGAAAACTTTTTAATTTATTCTTAACACCTTATATTCTTCACGGATTTGTTTGCGAATACCAATTAAAAGTTTAATTTTCTTTGTTCCGCTGATGGAAATTCGACTATACATCAAAAAAGCACGTATACAAAGGTACCCCGGCATTATTATTTTATCCTATATTAAGTAAATACACTTTATATTATATATTTTTAATATAGTAAACATTTCTTTAATACGCGAGGAAGAAACTATGATTAGTGTAATTTTAAATATATAATATACAATTCAAATGCCATTTCAGCAATCCTCGTCTTGACATGTTTCACCAACTAAATCCATTTCTGAACGAAAGGGAAAAGTGCCTACACGAACTTTCTCCTCACAAATATTATGAAAGGAAAATTCGTAGAAAGCAAACTATGGGAATGTAGGATTGTAGGTAGATGTTTATTTATATTTTGTCGATCTATCACCAGGGACGAGTTTGCGTGTAGGTACTATAATTCGAAATACCGTGATAACTATACCTAATAGGTATAGGTCTGTTCGTTAGGACCCGGTGATCGATCACGAATTCACGAATGCAGAGAACGAAATTTTTTCTACGAGCACTACCACCGACGTTTGTATAACTTTTAATTCAGCAGAAAAAAATGTTTCTGCTTATTTTGCCAGAAATATTTCTGAGATACCTACTTTATTTTTTACGTAGGTATAATGCAAACAAAGAAAGCATATTTCAAACCTTGTAATACGGACATGCGTTGAAGGACACCGAAAGTGAGGTGTGTCCTCAGTGATAATTTACTGGCGATCCCCAGGGATCATCCGGATAAACGGCGCCAATAAATCTCTAAGCGTTTTTATTGTTTACTCCATAGCAAAATAATATTTTATTCGAAGTTAAATACCCTCCATAAATATATCGGCAACATTTAGCCCGCCATTTACGACATCTGCTATGGAATTATCGAATTTTGATCACATTTTCGCTCTCGACAAATTCAACCGTTTGACTTGATTTGGTATCAATATATTTTGTATAAGCACGTTATTAAGGCTCTACTTTACATTTCTAAGTTAACTGTTGTTGTTTAATCTAGATACCTATACCAAATTAACTCTAATAGATTAATAAAACACGAACATGAAAGAGTAATCAGTCATCGTTAGTCGCCGATCGGTAATGTCCGGAACTTGGCTCTGATTAGATTGTCTTCCGGACTTGCCAACTAACAAGTACCTAGTTGTTGCAAACTGTTCGAACTCCCGTCGCAACTGAATGGATGTTGCGCGTATTAATATCCTGTTTTAATAGCAACACTCGACACAATACTCGAAAGCCCTCATACCTGAACGAGCATTTCTATTTACATATTGAATAAGAGTTACGAATCATTCAACTGTTAGTAAATTCATGTACGTATTTATTTATCGAAGTGTAAGAGTCCTTGAATAAATGTGTTTTCGTACCAGTATACCAGTAAAAAAGAATACGTTTCTAACTGCTTGCTGATTGTCATGTAGATTGTTTTTATAAAAGGATATAGAACTACACATCATAATCAGCTTGAAAACGTCCAAATAGGCTTTACTATAGTTGAAGGGATATTGCCATCACGACACTGTAGTGAAACCAAATATTATACGTAATTTTTAACTTTTGGCATAACTTTTAAATTGCTAAAACGTAGATAAATTTGGATTAAACGAATTAATATTTTGTTTCACTAAACATCGTTTATGCTGGGCATTTTTTCATAAAAGTAAAATAAATCATGTAGGTTTAGGTACAACCAAATATCATATTTTATTTACATTCATTAACGCGAGCTTAATTAATTTACTGTTCATCTCGGTTTATGAGTCAAATGAAAACGGTGCCGTTAAAAACAAATATAGCAAAGCGTTTTTAATAGCGTCATATTTTATGTAAGCTTAGGCTTTTATTCCCATGAACCCTTGCATTCGTTTCAGAGATAACAAGTCGGAGACGACGACGTGCGCCATCGAGGCGCGCAAATATCCATCTCCAATGTAATTGGAAAGCTCGCTACAATAAAAGGCTGGGGGTGACGCAGGACGATTTGGCGGCATACAGATGTGCGTACATTCACGTAACCATGTCAAGAACCCACTTTTCTTTCCTACAATTTGACTGAACATAAACCAGCTAACATTTTACGCGATTCAAGTTCGAGATTGCGTTAAGAAGTCCCATTTACTTAATTATTTTGCAACAGAAATAAGTCCAGTTGGACGATTAACTTCTTTTTTTGCTTAACAACCGTAAATACTGCCATGTACGACATTTTCCGTACAATATATTTTTTAATTATAATGTGAAACAGGACTTCTACTACTTATGAAAAAGGAGAACTGTAGTGAATTTGACTAGCACATTTAGTTTACTCTCTTGTGGCTCTACGAATGGACGAGCAGAACAATTTTTTGCAGAGACCGTGCTCTTCTTGTTTTAGCCTCCAAATTCTTGGCCTCTTTTGTTTAAAATTGATTCTACCATAACAAAAACGTAAGAAAGATTGTTACTGTCTTGTCCCAGTTTTCATTTATTCTCAAAGGATGTTATCCTTTGAGAGGTTTCTTTGTGTGTGTAGCTCTCCCACCTGTTATAGTGGAGTCACGTAGATTGGTCAAATAATAACAACCGTTATAAAATCTCCAAATAAATAGATTTATTTTAAGTACTTACAGAAAAACGAATGGCAGTAAGTCATGCTACAAAATGAAACAACAATAGCAATGTGTCTACACTACCTAATATGTATATATGCATAACAGCATTATCCACTTAATGAGCACAACAGTGAAACCACCTGAAAATAAATTTATCCCTTCTGTCTACGAAACAAATTTCAATTTACTCGCTCACGAAAACAAAAACAGCACAATTTATAGTTTGCTGACAACGCTGTCAGCAAATCCTACGCAATATGATAAAATGTTTTAATAGAAACAGATGAAATATTATACGAAATCCACTCCCGTCCCGCTGGATAATCGAAAGGTACGCAAAGCGGAAGAGAGGATCAGTCGCAGGCTCGCAGGTATGGGTATGGATGGAAAAATGAACGCTGCGTTTGATGAAAAACAGCTACGCACGTGCTTCGCGCGTCACTGACTCTACGAACACGCGTACATTTTCGTACGTAGCGAATGTAGCGACTTCGCGGACGGTTGGCTGTTGTAGTTTTTAAATTAAAAAGTTTTTTCAAATGTTTCAATTGAAAATATTAAAAACCTTGCAAATTTACGCTACGCATAGTAAATTGCTTGAACAATTTATGTTTTTAAACGAACGAAACGTAACCGTGCAAGGTAATGAGTATTCTATAATATTGATTTCATAATACTGACAATCCATATACATTATTATTGTACAATGTAGATACTAATGTGGGGCGTATAAACCTTCTTCTTGAATCACTCTATCTATTGCTGAAAACTGCATTAAAATTCGTTGCGTAGTTTAAAAGATCTAAGCGTACAGACAGCAGGATCAAATTTGTTCTTTACTATGTAAAGACACCTATTGCAGTGTCCTAACAGGGTTCATGTTTTGGAAACTACCCATAATAAAATTTTGTTGTAACATCAATGTATAACTACCACATGAAGCGATGAATTCAGATTCTGACAGAATTAAATAACATAACATCACATAACACCACGTCTGTATTCCCCGAAGGGTAGGGCAGAGGTGTATAGTAACACTCTCATTTCGCCGTTATGAAGTCCCATGTGTACATGGGGGCGAGCCTATTGCCATTAATCGGGCACAAATCCAAACTTCGGGCTGCTACTGAGGAATTCCAAATGGAAAAACCCAATAACACTTTGTCCGACCTGGGGATCGAACCCAGATCCTCAGCGATCAGCAATCGCGCTTGCCACCACTAGACCATCGAGGCTGTTAGAATTGTTGACACCGAAAAACATAAATTAAGAGCTAGTGAAACATGGATTTGCCTAAAGTTCATCCGTACATTGAGCTGATGGGTGCACACTCACAGGCGGATTAACTCGTGTTAACTAGGTTGCAAGCATGTAACAAAGCAACTAAATTTTAGACAATACAGAGGGAGGAAGCCAGCTTATCTTGCACTGGCAGCCTGAACTGGAGCGACAAAGTCGAGCACAAGCCATTGACGTCATGAGTCTGATTCGGTAACCTCTCTTTGAATAATTTTCATGTAAATATTTATTATTACAATAATTTTGTGACTCGGGTCGACATAATTCTGAGAATCGTGTTTACTCTAGTCATTTTCTTCGTTAGTCAATTAGAGAGTGGTTTTAACAAAGGCATTATCTATTAATTTTGGAATGTTGTTCATGAATTTGGTTGTAAATTTGATTTCACAGTGACGAATAAATCTTTAAATGGAGAGGTTTTATGCTTACTCATCTCTACGCCTACATGATACCTACACTTAACATGAGAATAGAAGTGCACTGTAATGCAATAAGTTACAATGTTATGATGTGAATGTTTCCTGACCCATACGATCACGATGCGTAAATATTGGATTCGCATTTGATCTGGAACAAATCAAGCCCTATCGGCCGTAAACGTCATCTTCACAATGATAAATCGTTGCTCTGACCTGCTTACAAATATAGCCAATATTCCTTCTTGTATGCGGATACATCTACTTAATACGACAAAAAACACATTACTGAAATTCATATTTGATATACCTACTTGTACGTATTTGACTATCTACATTATTATGTTATGCAAACAAGATGGTCGAGGTGTGAACAGTTGAGGAGTAGCGTGGATCGTTTCATATAATAATTAATAAGGTAGTTATTATAGGTGATTTTTCCATAAGCCAGTGTGCTTCTGACTCTCAAGAGAGTTTTTACCTAAAGGCAATTAAATTGAAATCGAACGCCAAGCAATCTTAGATTAATTAACCAACACTTGTAGTCTACAATTGTACGAATTTCTATAATAGAGTTATAACTCAATTTATGAATTATAAATCGTCAATACTCTACTAATCTTTCTTGTGACGAACAAATTTTAAATTTCAAAATGGAAAACGGAAATGCTATTTTTCGTTGGACGGCTTTCGACTCGTCACTCGATTAGGGAAGTGTTCATTAAATTACGCGATTGCCAGCATCCAGCGTCCAGTTTGTCGAGCAGATTGCACTGACGATGGAATTCCTACTAAATCAGCAAAAACCTGCCCCCGAACGTTATTCGACTTTTTGCTGAAGTTAATTGAAAATCAACGTTCAAAATAAGTTTTACAGCCTTGCTTATTAACAACTAATAAATAAAAATATAGCTGATACTGAAAAAATATATTATCAATATAGACTTGTGAGTGGGTAACCTATTGAGCAAACTGTACATCATAAATAACAAGGAGAATACTAAAACTATTAGCACAATGAATTACTAGCGGGCAAATATAGGTAACATTCATATTTTTCGCAGTTTTACTTTCAAACGATAAGCTCAGCGGATGTATCTAACCTTTTGGCATTATATTTGCATTTATGAAACTGAATATCGATACGGTGAATAGAATCGGAGCAGAGTTCTGCACGGGACTAAGATGATTAGCATAGAAGAAATACTAATGTCGTTTCAGAGATTCCAAATATTTTACAAAAAATATATTTATTCCAATAAATGTAGCTAGTAACATAACTAAGACAGGATCTAACTTACGTTATCGTAATATCATCTGTCTGATACGACTCTTACCTTGCGGGCATTATCGCTGCGCTTGTATCATATTGGCAATGTTTCACTAAAACATCGTCCTATTCAGCCCCAGCTCGTTCATGTAAACGAAACGACCTAAAATAATCATCCACGTCGATACAGAATTTGTTATTGTTATTTATCGGTGTCGACTCCGCTACTTTATGAAATATCCTACCAATATATGCTCGAGAATAATATGATATTTTTGGCACAATATTTTCCCATACTTGTCCATAGATACACAGTATGTTTGAGTTTGGGCATCAGAAGCTATTGATGTAAAAATGATACAATAATGGTCCATAAGTTACTGGTCTAGGTCGCCTAGCTTTAGGTGAATTTGGCAGTATGCCAAGTTTTCGGAACTCCTAATTTATAGTAGGTAGGTACCAAGATTATGACTACCTATAGTTTAGATCAAATTATAGCTATAATATTTTACTGTACAAAAATTTGTTAAAATATTTTATTATGTAGCTACAATTACCTACATATTGGCAAAAACAAATTGGGTACTAGGCATCTTATTTTTATAACCAACTCTGGAAAATCTGGTCTCCCTGATTCCAACGACATGCACTTCCATCTCTTCACCTTTTTCTGTCAATTTAGAAAAGGCAAATGTTAAAAATTGGCTAGATATAATTTACCCGGGGGTCGAGGTGTAAAAATGTTCTAATTAGGGAAACTTCATAGGCATTCCATTTGATTAGTGTGAAGCATAAAACTAATAAAATTGTCTGCTTATGAAGTTCACTTGTCGTAAACAGAACCCGGTAAGGGACACGAGGCAATTTCCGACTGTATCTATCATACATAAACCCACCGCATATAAAACTGTAATCTAATATTTAGCTTGACTTTCCCAATTATTTTTGGCGTCATTAATCCGAGATTAAGGTGGGATAGGACAGAAGAGGACAATAACCAGATTTGGTTTAAGAATCTTTGTTTCTCAAAAGATTAGATTCCATAGATTCTTAAACCATAACCACATTAGTCGACCTAATGCCGTTAGGTACCGAAGGACCGCGTGATGTGGTGCTATTTCATAGAGGACTATTGGCCAATCTGTAGTCTGCGATAGGCTAAGCTGATTGATAGATTCGTCGCCGAATACAAAAGACAAATCGTAGCAGTTAATATTGTTGTTTGTTTTTATAACTGAAACATTTCGTTTAACTTCTAAGTTTTGGATTTACGGCAGCAAAAATGAGCCATGAAAATACAAAGTCACCATTTTCAGTATAAGCCTTGTCTTTCATGATGACAACGACAAGGTCCGTCGGTTACCGAAGCTATTTGCGTTGGATCCATCTACGTCAAAACATTATCCCAAAATTCGACCCTTTACTTTAAATACATGACTTTTCCCTGGGACGCTTTCACTTTCACACGTTCATCAATTTGATCCAAAAAGAGTAATATTATTTAAAATTGCACAATGATTGACAGATTAGGTTGACCCTTTTTGAAATCAAATAACATAAGATTCTGAAGTCATTCTATTAGTAAATATTGGCTGGTATCGGTAATTTTCTGTTCATAAGTTAATGTATCCAAAGCACGGTAGGCCGTAAATAGGTTGTGGGGCAGACGCCAATATCCGCCTTAACTCCGGCTCCAATCCATTTATCCAGTGAAAGTATCAACCCAAGATTGATGGGGTGGATATACAGCAACGACAAACAGAGTAACTACTTGAATTGATTACACATACATCCAGAAAATGCATAACATAACAATATACTTAGTGCTTAGAATATGGCTGAACAAAAACTGATGACTGAGTTGAGTTTAAGTTCTTCCACAAGAAGTCACCATAACTATCTTCAACTAGTGATAGTTGCTAATGAAATAACTAACTAACTTTATTATATAACTAAAAACCTGATAGAACATACCTAAATAATATCTAGGACGACTGAATCTTTTTGATATTCGTAATATAATCAGAACGAAATGAAGTTCGTAAACATTTTTACATTCCTTTTTCATAGCTCAATTCACTGAAAGCCTCTTGTGAAATCCAAGCGATGAATAAAAAAAACCGTGGTGTATGTGTGTATCGTTTTGCCGAATTGAGACTGGATAAACTAACATTCTTGCGGGCTTCGAATAATTTGATAGCAAATTACATCGTACGCCGTTAGAACGTATTCTCTTAAATGTTTTACCTGTTCCTAAAATTAATAGGATTTGGCGTGTATGTATATGGCTGTATTATGTATGAGGAATGTACAGTTATTACACATCGTGCCTTCGTTCCCGTTCGTTTTATTTTGTTTTGGTAGAAGTCGAGGAATTTTGAAATGAAAGGAATCAGCTTACGTGACGCGGGCGCAAAGGGGCACCGCACCGGCAAAACGAGAATCAAATTTACAGGAAATCTCATGCCCCAATTAATATTTTGCTACTACCGCTAACGGAGTTGTACGGACTGATGTTTATTTATTTCCGTAAATAAAAACGATTTTACTTGAAAATGCCTTTTTGCGCGAAATATTCACTTAACAATTTTAATTGAGTGAACTTTAACGGAACGTGAGAATTATTTTACATGAATATAGTAATGATGATGTCTAATTGCGGGTTATTATTGTCGTTTGAAGTTTTTCTTGGCTACTGATTTAATAAACAGAGGTTCAAATAAATTGCGACACTTAGACAGTTCGTTGGCTACTGCTACAAACAATTCAATAATTAGATATTTTATCAGAAAACACCAGAAACGAGGAAAGTTAGTTATTTAACTTCCTGATAAATGATTATTATAACCTTAAACAAGATTGCAAGGGTGACAAACTTTTACTTGGTATAAATAATCGAGGAAAATAAGTTGGACGAAGAATTAATTTACGAAAATACGCGGGGTAGCCCGATGACTGATGTTATTAGATGCAAACTTAAAATGTATAATTAAATATACATAGAGTCTGTTCAAACATTGTGTTAACCTATGAAATTATTTTCAGTATTTCATTACGTATCGGAGAACAATTTTATTAGGTCTTATTATCTAGTACCTAGAAGATCTCAAAGAATTTGTGTTAAAATTTTAATGGTTTGAAAATCATACAAGTTTTTTTGAAATCTAAATCATACCTAATTTACGAGTACTTTGTACTTACGCATATTGCAGAATGTTATGTAAATATCCATACATATGTATTTCCCCGCAAACTTAGACATTTGCAAGGCCTTTGCGTGTAAGCTTCAGTTAGTTAAATATCCCCGCAGAGACCTGTAAATATCCATTACAAGTTTCAGTAACTGGCTAAGAGGCTACTAGTTGGCCAATAACGTGGCCGGCTATATTTCTCGGTCCATGTGAATCATGTCTCTGTTCATTGTACATGTCTGAGGTTTTAATAAAAGTTTAATTTCAGATTATCATAAGTAGACATCGGATTATATGCATTTGCATGTTTGCATATGTAAATGCATATAATTCTATTTTTATAGCGTTATTGCATATTTTGGTACTTTTTCATTGACAGTGCTTATTTCAGTAGTTATACGTGTTAGGCGTGTTGTATTATGCCGTCGATACGTCCACCTCGCACACTCAGCGAGCGCACTGAATCCTATCTACTCAGGGTTGCCAGATGGCGAATTTCTTTTCTCGTATCAGGGCTGCCAAATATCTCGTACTTTCAATACATAATCTCGTGTGAGTTTTTTTTAAATCTCTTTTTATCCTTAATTTACGCCATGTACTATTACAAGCTAGCCTGTGGTAGGTATATTCCTTAAGATAGAGGCCGCTAAATGAAAAAAAAACCGTTAAAAACAAACATAAGTTTTAAATTTTAACACTTTCTTTAAAACAATCATCAGTGATACATTAAGTGGCCCGCGGCTTAGCCCTTTCCCACTAACCTTGTAGATATAATGTGAAAATAAACGTAAATTCTAATAATAAATGGTCTTTTTTAGTGCATATTTGCATGCATATTTTGGCATTTTGATAGTGCATATAATCCGATGTCTAATCATAAGCATTGAAATCTTAAACTGCCTCGTTGGTCTAGTGGTGACAGGCGCAACTGCTGATCGTGAGGTCCTGGGTTCGATCTCCAGGTCGGGTTAAGTGTTATTGGGTTTTTCCGTGTGGAATTCCTCATTAACAGCCCGGTGTTTGGATTTGTGCCCGATTGATGGCAATAGGCTCACCCGCCATTACATGGGACTTAAACATAACGGCAAAATGAGGGTATTACTATACATCTCTGCCCAACACTTCGGGGAATACAGGTGTGATGGTATTATGTTTATCATCAGCATTGAAATCTTGTGCGATAAGTGTCCAATATTCTAATAAACCACAGCTAGTTCGTTAACGCCATATGGCCGCGATTTACATGATTACACAAGGGAACATATTTTTTGTTGCATGAAATATTACGACTAATATTGTATATTTTCGGGGTGCCGATTTCAGATCTGAAGTCAGATTTTTTGTATCAGCTTTAGTTTTTGACATATAAAGAAAACGTGATTTTCAAGAAACAAATAAGTTAATTAACAAAAAACAGAAAAGCAACCACTACACATCAAAAATTTTTCTTTTATAAGATATTCTAGCTAGACTTGGTTCACTAGGGCTGTTTTTAATGTTCCAACAGTAGTCCGCCATCGTGTTGGCATTCCAATGACCCTGGTACCGCTCTTCCATAGTCCGAATATCTTGATGGAACCGTACCCCTTGTTCTTCACTGAGATCACCTAGATTTTCAGGGAAACGGTTCAAATGGCTATGGAGGATGCGTACCTTAATGCTCATATTACAACCAAGCTGCTGGAAGTGCGACAACATCTCTTCAATGTGCTTCGCGCAGCTTTCATCTTTTTCTTTAGATTTCTTTGCTTTAATCGAGAAGCTAGAATCTCCGATGCTTTTTTAGAAAGGCCAAGATCTCTGACTAATGCGCTGAGCTCTTCCTGATTAAAGGGCCGGGGCTCAGAGGAAACATCTGGATTAAAATCAGTTGTCCCACTTTCATCACTTGAAGAGAGTCCAACAGGGCTATTGGCTATCTTTTACACTGACAGTTACCAACTGACTTTTGATGACAACCGAACTTCGATGACAACTGAGAATTTCATAACATTGGTATTGCGTATCACACTGAGTGGATATCTAGTTACGGTGCCTTACGTGCGGGGCACGGTGCTCATCGTCCTACCGCTTGACGCCTCTATTTTTTATCGACTATTATACGGCTAAGTTGTGTAATGCCCTTTGAGCATTACAATGCTACATTTTAGAGAACATTTTATTTTAACCGGTTTAAATACACATGACACGTGAAGTTGGCGGTAAATTCAGTTCATTGTAGTTTTGACTCGAGAGTCGAGCGGCGTAAATAAATTTAATTGTGTTATTAAGTTTAGTGCGTGAAAATAAATTCTTAAAGAAAGGTAAGTAAAACCAAAAAAATAAGGATGCTCCGGTTAAAATGACGAAGTTTTGTTTATAATGTGAAAGTTGTTAAGTATCAAAGTTTGTTCTAGTAGAGGACCGATTTCTATGTTTTTGAACTTCAACATACTAAAATAACATAACACTTTAAGTTATATGTAACGCAAGGCGAGTGTAAGTTTATAATATAATATAATGGCGTAATATATCTTATTTTAAGATGCCTGCATGACGAAGAATTTCTATGAGACAAACGGAGTGGCTTGTGGAGTTTGCGGAGATATAGCATTGGGTCGCTTTTCGGGAGGCCCTCAGGGTGCTCGAGGCACCCGAGAAGTGTGGGGCTTCGTGGCGGTCCAGCTTAACCCCGTAGCAAAGGGAACAACCAAAACACCAGACCAATGGTATAGAGTAAGTTTACACTTTAATAAAGTATCCTCTAGAAATACACCATCAACTTAAAATATTACTTACCTACCTAATACATTTCCACTCACTTCATCATTTCTATAAATACCAGTAAAGTTATTTCACATACATTTTTTGTCACACTGCCCTTGGTTCCTTTAAAATCCATAAACACACCCCACTTAAGAACCCAGGGGCTCACAAAACACTTGAGTATAAAAGAACTATCTAAAAATAGCTTGCTTATTATCATTGTGTTCTAAGTATTAGTTGCCTATCCTTATAATGATTGTGTAGATATTTATTAATTCTATCTTAATCCAATTGATTTTCTTCAATAGGATTAGGATATAACAATAGGATAAAGTTTGAAATAGAAATGTGACCATAGTATAAAATTATTGTAAAAAAATATATTTAATATTTTACAGAAACTATCAATAGATGGGACAGGCCCCTGCTGATTCGGGAATTGCAGCAACCAACCCTTTCATGTCCTATCCCAGTACATCAACAAGTATTCCTCAGCCCTCAACTGGATGTGGAATGGCTTGAAGACGAGGTTCCATCTCCATTAGGGCTACAACCCGAATCGAAGACCTTAGCGCCGTCACTCTCCGCTGAGAGACAGCCCGCCGATACTGCTGTTTCTATCCAGTCAGACGAGCAGCCCGAGGTTCCGTCAAGAGAAGCTGGTAAGTATATCTTAATACATAATTATACAGTTTCAATGCAATGATAGCTCAGTGCTAGTGATGTCGAATTCCGTAAGGTCGTGGATATGAATCCTACAATGAGCTTGAGCTTTCGTTGAAGGGAAAACATCATGAGGTGGTAAAGTACTTTGTAGGAGGTACCCACCTGTCTGGTTACCACACCCTCAAGTTGTAAATCTATTGCCTAGCACCACCACTGGTGTGTTCCGGCAGCTGCACTTGAGGCCCATTCCCTTCTAGGCCTTATGAGCTTACAACCATGTATTCTAGTCAAACACTAGCCTATACATTGTAAATAAAAAAAAACTAAGAAAAGTAGTTAGAAGAAAAAAATTAAAAAGCAAATTGATTTTTAGGGCGTGCTGAGCTCTCCTCTCTACCAGTCTGAAGGTCCGGAGACAAAGTTAGTATGTTGTGTTATAAAAATAATAAGTAATAATAAGTCTTCAATGTCAAACCAATGTAAAATTATATAAATTTCAGTTCGTAGAGATGAGAACGTGCCACGCTGGGCCTACGACATCGAAATGCGGCGTATTGCTGCTGATGCACAACTTGCAGCCGCAGTAGGAGCCATAGTCGAATGAGGGAGATATGGGATGATGTACATAATTATGTACATCGTACGTGAAGAAGTCTCGTACATTATAATAAGAATAAGTTAATAAGTACGATAAAAATTGTAAATAAGTTTACAATATTATTTATTTATTTATATTATCATTTGTTTGTATTATTTGTGTGGATAGTAAAATGATAAAACAATAAGAAAAAATTAAATATAAAGACAAAATGGCATTTATTAAATTTAGGCTAAAGCCCATTAGCACTCATTGAATGTCGACAATAAAGACAACCCCCTAAAAAGCCTGCCCTTCACCGCTTCCTAGTATTTAAACTGGAAAGAAGAAACGGCGCAACAAACTCCCCAGCAACATAAATCTGTATGTAGCATTAAAAATGATTCTATATAATTATAATTCTCATTTTTTACAAAAATAAGGACATAATAAATGCAATAGTTTACAAAATGTAAAGAATATAAAATACATTATGTCAAAATTAAAATAGGAGAAAAAACACTATAATAAAATTATTATAGATGTCACAAAAGATAAAAAACAAATGACTTAATATAATTATTACAAATTACTCCTAGTATTCCATAATCTTTGGACTAGTATGTTCCTAGTCATCTGGAATTGCCTCGATTATTGCCACCTCTCTAAAGATTTGGCTCTGTTGTTCATTGTCAACATCGTCACTCTGAGGCTCAGAAATTGGAACATCATTCCGTATATTGGCTATAATTATGCAGAACAACACATGCATTCACTATGTTGGCTGCTGTAACTGGATCATAGTGAAGTAACCTGTGTCCTAACGAACACCTCCAACATGCTTTCAACTCCAATGCAACATTCTACAGTGTTTCTGACTATACAATGAAGATCTGTATAGTGTTCTTCTGAACCTGGAGCTGCACCTAAAATAGGTGTCATCATCCAAGGGCACTGTGCATATCCAGAATCACCTAAAATATATAAATAATATGTCATGTATTAAAATATAAATAATATATTATTATTAATCAAATATTAGTTTTATTTAATGATTGAGCTCACTAAATATTTATTAATACAAATGTATTAATAAATAATATAATTATGATAATAGAATGCTCAATAATTAATGTATTAATTTAATTCATTAATTGATTACTCCATTACCAACAAAATACCTAAATAAAATCCTAAATTTTAAGATATTTGCATGTCAATAATTTGACTAAAGTTGTAAGACCTAATTCTAATTACATGTAGACCCAAATGTGTTATTTACTTTTCTGCATATAAATGAATTTGAATAACTAGCCAAAATAATATGTTAAAAATTATATTTTTACCTAATAGCCAACAGCTCTCTCTACTCCTTTCCAGCCTTTCTAAGAGCGGTTTTAAGGGGCATTGATTCCAGACATAGGAATCATGTAAAGCACCACCAAATGATGCATCAACATGCAGTGTATTTATATTTACATCACAAATCTGAAACAAGAGTCAAAAGAGTCAATATTTTACTCAGTAATTAAATATAGTACATAGGTATTTAAAGAATATGAGGATTATTCACATATCTTTAAATTTTCTTTTACTTTGTAGAATATTATATGTATCACTTACCTACTAGTAAAACATTCGAAGAATGATTTTTTTTTCTATTAAAATATGTCTCCTCATGACCAATAGGACGGATTAAAGCGACATGTGTACCCTCAATGCACCCAATAATGCTGAAAATCCAAATTTTTCCATGAACCTGAAAACAGCAATACAAAAGGACAAATCAAAATATTTTCTTTTTAATATACTTAATTATGTTTTACTATTATAATAAAAACACATAATAAACTTACACTTTCATAATTGTTTCCCTCAAAATCACAATCAAACAACAAAAATCGCAACTTTTACTCCCTTTATTAAATGTCAGCTTCGGTGATGATCACTAGAATTCGTAAAACACTACCTATGAGTAGTGTCTTTCACGAAAGCGATGACAACTAAAATTTGATGTCCACTATGCTTACGCGATCGCAATCTTACGAATATCGATACGAAAACAACTGTCAAAATGTGTTACGGTGGCTATCAGCGATAGTCGGTGCTCATGACGTCATCTTGGTTGGTCACTGAAGATAGCCGATACGAAACTAGCTGTTTGACAGTTAATCGTTGTACACTTTGCAAAGTGATCATCACTATGAACTGTCAACAGAGATACGCAATAGCCCTGCAGGTCGTGATCAATTTGTGTAGATGAAGATGCTTGTGATGTTGATGCATCGCCGGAGTATATAACTGGTTGGGTAACAGATAACAAGTTAGGATAAAACCATTTGGACCGTTTTTTTTTTGATAATCCCGTTTATATCAACCACGCAATAATAACAATCGTCCTGATGATTCGAGGGTTCCCGCCAGATCATTGGTGTTTGGTACTTGAAATGGGGTCTTTTCTTATTCGCCCATAATCTTAAAGACTCGACACATGTTTTACATACCATTTTAAGCACCCAATACCTGTCGCGGGTGTCCAAAGAAAATCTAAAGTAATCAAAGTACACCCGTTTTACGAACTCCGACACACTTAGTCTACAATCTTTAAATGTATATTCACCACATATATTACAGAAATAGTTAGGATCATTTTTACAGATATTTCGCGACATGAACATGGTAAAAAATATATACTTTTTAAATAAACTGCTCGGTTTTATGAAAGTTAAGTGTAACTAGTACGAAAATACGGTCAATAGCTGTATCTCAAAAACTAAAGCTGTTAGAGAAGGATTGCGGGTAGATTTGAAATCAGCGACCTCGAATTGGTAAACAACAGTCATAAAATTCCATGCAACAGAAAAAAAGTCTCATTTTGTTCCCTTGTGTTATAGAATAGATAGATACCAAAGAAGAAAACTGAACTAAGTAGTAAGTAGTTATTATAATAAATGCACAACGCAAATGTCGTGCGGTTCAAACTCGATTTATGTTACAATTTCCCAGGTTTTGAATTACAAATCTGTTATTTTGCAGTTACCTTATTCGTGAGTGCAAGCAAAGCAAGATAACCGGTAACGGGGCCGGCTCAGCTTCAGGCCTATAACCCTGCGAGACGCGAGTGTCGGAGCACCCGGGGCTGACAATTAGTGCACTGCGAACGCTCTCAGACGGCCCTCCGCCGACTTTCGCCGAGTTGAAACTAAACGCGACAGAATCACTCTCGACAAACTCTACACTCGCAAGACGTAGGCCAGTTATAAATGTTGCAATTTTAATGTAGTGATGACAAAAACTGTTCTGTACACCTGAGTCAGAAGGAGGAGCTACCTAATGACCTATGATACTGTGATAGTGCAACTCTATATGTCGTAGTTATGTATTGTTGTGACATTTGATCCGCCTTTGAAGCTGTTGTGACTTCCCGACTTTGGGAAACTCTAAATTTTTTTTGAATATCCGCTACTTTTAGGGTTCCTTACCCAAAGGGTGCCAACGGGACCCTATTGCTAAGCGTACGCGCGCCGTCCGTCTGTCTGTCTGTCAGTCACAAGACTGTATCTTTTTAACCGTAACAGGTAGGTAGTTAACGTTTTCACAGAATGTGTGTTACTATGGCCGCTATTATGACAAATATTAAAAATAACAAAAAGTCTAAACCTAAAGGTGATACAGAACCCTTAGTGCGCGAGTCCAACTCGCACTTGGCCAGTTTTTTCACATTACCTACTGTCATTGAAATAATAATAACGATACGGTTTTAATTTATCGCAATATTTAAAGTATCGAAAAATACTTATACTACATGTAGAAATATGTTGTTTGTCCTGTAAGCTGCTCCTTATATTGGAAACACCATGAAAGTTTCAAATTGTTTAATAATATTACTTAGGTAATAATCATGTAATCTTTATCTTTACATAGGTAGTATAAAACAAAGTCGCTCCCGCTGCCTGTACGCTTAGATCTTTTAAACTACGCAACGGATTTTAATGCAGTTTTCAGCAATAGATAGAATGATTCAAGAGGAAGGTTTATATGCCCCATATTAGTATCTACATTGCACCCGTGCGAAGCCGGGACGGGTTGCTAGTTAACTATAAAACACAATAAAAAAGAATAATTAACAAAAATTAAAAGTCCCACCCCCTTTTGGCTTCAATATAAACACAAAGAACGAAGTCGTTTGATCTGGAACAATGTCTATTGTTGGGCTACGAATGTTAATCAGAGTCCATAGACCGCATGGCTATCATTTTTAGGAGACGACAAGAATTTGAAAATACTTATTAATAAATACAAAATAAATCTTGAGTAGGTAAACATTTTTATAAATACCACAATAAGTAGGTACCTACAGTAGATATAATAATATTATACTATAAAATATTTACATTGATTCTTAAGTTTCCAAATGCATCGTATATTAAACTACTTAAATGTTTTATGTATAATACCCAGTTGTGTATAACCCATTGTTTCAAAGTTCGCCAACCGATCAATAACAAAAGATTTGTGCTATAGGTACCTCTTTCAAAATCAAAGGATATTTTCGCTGTTATTTGAAACTGCTATTTCTGTATGGAATGAATATTTGATTCCGGTACAAGCCGGAAGTGGAGGCTGTGAAGTAAGAAGGCTAAGTCTAAATCCAGCAAATCGGAAACTACATCTGTTTCCTAATTGGACAGCAGCAATGTTGAGCTTCGTTCGAACTAAAACCTATTTTTGTTATTCGTACAGACTCATACTACAATTGTGCAAGCAGCCGTAAGTATAGTATCAAGTTAAATAAGTTAGTTATAGAGAAACTATCACAGGATATAACGTATTTTGTAGTTTAAAATGTTTAGGTGTATTAAAACTTTATAAGACCCACTTGCGAAACATCATTTAGCCCAGGGCTAAAACGATAGCCCAGTGATCTTTGTATGGTTGTGACAGGTATTTATTTGGTTCCCCCCGGTGGGTTCCCGCATTGTCGTTGTGGGGGGGCTCAGTAGCCGTGGCGTAGATCCCCACGGTGAAACGAAGAGGAACCTAAGGACTGGCTGCTCGTCGGGGCTAGGGCCTGGAAGCCCTTGACGTAGCTGCCAAGTAGGTTGCGGTGTCGCCTGGGCGACATCGCAACTGAGGCGGGCCGCGATGTCTCATGGGAGGTATCGCGGCTGAAGGGTGGAAGCCGCGGCGGGAGAAGAGTGCCGGTATTGCGGTGCGCCGCTCTCCCTACCTTCCGCGGCCTTGACGGGGTCGCCACCGTCAGATGGCGGACCCGGTGGGGCCGCAGGGGGAGAGGAGTGTCGGTATGTCGTTGGCCGCTCTCCCTATCCTCTGTGGCCGAAAAGTGGTAGGCGACGGGGCCACTAATCTGACCCGTCGCAGGGGGATCAAGGGTGCCCAGACACGGGGTAGTCTGGCGCCCATGTGCTTGTTTGGTCCCCGGGGTGGTCACGGCGTGCCATGTGTTCTGGTGCACCGGTGATTTGGGGTGCTCCCCGCGCCTCTCAGGAGGTCGTGGGGTGGGGCCCCACAGTGGAGAGGTCCACCAGCAGTTGGTGGACCAAGACCTGCCGGGGTTGTGGTGCATGGTTAGGCGAATCCCGCGACCCCGGCCGACGGTCACGAGGAGGAACACCGTGGGATTTTAGCCGGTAAGAGTCCAGCAGACCCCCTCGCCTACCCTGGGTGAGGGACACCCATGAGGATTTCCCAACGATAAAAAAAAGGTATTTATTTGGTTAGCCCTGGGCTAACAATATTGTTGTTGTACAAAACGGCCTAAGTGGCTGTAAATAAATCCGTCTACCATAAACAGTGGCTTTTTTATCCTAGTGTTTTTCTGACCTATTGTAACCCTACAAATAATCTCTAGTGCCTACTACCATTTTTTTTTCTTTTTTTTTCTCGTTGGGAAATCCTCATGGATGTCCCTTTTGCCGGCTAAAAACCAACGGTGTTCCTTCTCCTGACCGTACGGCCGGGGTCGCGGGATTCGCAAAAGCATGCACCGCAACTAGTGCCTACTACCTACTACGTAGTTAGTAGGTACCTACACGGGTAAACTTACGCGTATATTTTTTTGTATATTTCAGAGTGTATCAGAGATGCCATTTCGCGCTCAATCGCTCTCAATCATACCCATATCAAAACGTTAGAGACGATACGATTTTTTTTATTTTTTTTAGTAAATTCAGCTAGTATTGTGAACTAACCTCTAATTAGTAGGCAAAAACATAACAAAAATACATAGCATGTTACATTTTGTATCCACAGTCGCATCAATGCCGACGAATGTAATGTATTAAAAAACGATAGCATTGCCTAAATGTAATCATCAGAATTCATAAGTCAATTATTTAAATTCTTATAGGGTTGATATTAATAACAGTAACGCATCGCATCTCCTCCGAAAAATAATCCATTCCGCGCGCTAAATTGCGGGGAATCAAATTTTGTGAAAAATCTCGTTACCTCGTCGTTTTGCTACATTATGTACCTACGTATGCAGAGATAGAGATTTATACGCATATGATGTGGGAATGAAAGAGTAATTTTCTACCCTGTCTCGCGTAACCGAATGTAATCTCATTACTATTTATGTAAATGTGATGTGTAATTTTACAAAGCGTGGGTTTGTGAGATGGTTATGTTCGCAATCACTGCCGAGACCTTACGTCAACACAATGTTTAGGTGTCTTATGTAGGGTATCGTTTGATCTCTTTGTTATTCGAATACTTTTATACATTAATAACGTCTGATAATGCAGCATCAACTAGAATATCTTAAAATACATACTCTTTGGAATGGAGTACCTACGTGCCAAAATTAATTCAAATCGTTTCGCTGAAGAGAGTGACAGGCATGACGGCGACAGCGGGTTAGGCTGCATTAGCGAGCGTCACTCCCTTAGCAGACGACGACGGAGTCTGTGACGGAGTAATACACAAAGTAGCTATGACGGTATATACGTCACCTGTTTCAAATCTAATCAAAGTTGAAGGTACGAGGAAGGAACATCCTCTCCCCTTGGGTGGCTTGATGGAGACTGCTTTATAAATAAAAAAAATTCAACACACTTGCTCATAAAGTGGCTCTTATTGGACCGCTTTTAGTTCCATAGTGTAGCTTATTGCGGACCCTGTTCGGTAAAATGTACCACAGATTAATGATATATGTCTACGAATTTTACTTTACATTTTTTTTTTCAATTTAGCAAAGCGTTTTATGCCTAAATTATAGTAAACTTTTTTGTTAAATAAAAATAATAAATAAACTGTGTTAATTAAAATATGATAATAAAAAAATAATTTTATCAAATTATTCATAATTCACAATAAGTTATGTTATAAATACGAAAATATTTGCTGTATTATATTTTTAATATTGGCTGTATGTTGATGTTTTTCGTGCCCTTGCTCCAAACTGCGCGCGCATCGCTGGCGCGGCGCGAAAAGAAAAGGAAACTCAAGAAACTTGCACGCCATTTTCCATAAATATTTGTTTACGTTGTCGCTGTGTGGTTGATTATTATCAAAAATGTCGACTTTAAGTAGGGAAGAAGAGCAATACGAGATTTGACGCCGCCGGAAATATTAATCAAGGCACGAAGCACACGTTGCCACGAAAATCTAGAGAGTAATACCTAGCGGCTTACGAAACTTTCATACAATGGAAAATCTGCAAAAATGCCCAGTCATTTTCTGAGAACGTATTGGCAAATAAATACAAGCACAGTTAAGTCCAAAAATGATATTGATATACCATTACCATAACACAAACTGTAAAAATGCCAACAAAAACTGTTCGGTATCATTTTGAGAATTGTACTTTCACTAATTGTTTCAATAATTTTATTAAAAGTTAATAACAATACACGTTTGTTTTTTTCCTCGCAAGTGTGTTGAAAAACGTCGTATGATACGCGTGTGCATTGATCATTACAGTCTCGGCTTACTTATCGCACTCGCCTGCGGTAGACATATATCATTAATCTGTGGCCTGCGGCTCGCACGCACAATACCGCCTCGACCGTAATGACAACATAGCACACTTATATCATAATGTACATACTATATTAGAAATAATAACGATTTAACTGGTATTAAAGTTTAAAGGCGTTCCAAAAGTGTTATTCTACGAACTAAATTATAACACCAAGTAACTGCTTATTAGCTATTGGCCAATTGAGATTTAAAAATATTTTTTCAGACATTTTCTAATATACAAATATGGGTACGTCTATGAAAAAAAGGCAAAAAAAGTAACAGAGACTGAAGTGACTCTGATTGTCAAACTAGGTGATCAGTGAATTTCGGTCTAACTACGAATATAAATATATAACACATCAACTTGCAAGACTTACTACTTTATGTCAAAACTAACTGTTAGAATGTGTACATTATCCGTACGACTTGCAAATTATGAAAATGGTAAGCTCACTAAATTATATCTCTCCACAGACCCACAAGAAAAAGAGACAAATAATTCAGCTTAGCGAGCTCACGAAAACTATTACCGTTTTCGTAATTTGGAACCTCGTGCTACTAGGAGTACAGTATAGATACCTAGTCTGGCAATAAATACTGTTACAATTAAAAATAAGAAAGATATTACATTTGAATTTGGAATCTGTCATTTTTATACGATTGTTCATTGTGTTTTCTAATTTTGGCGCCAATACATTGTACAATATTTTGCGATATTAAAATAGAGTGGAGTGATAAAGAGAACCGAATCGCTGTGATTGCATTACACAAAGTTGATATTGAGCCAAATGCAATTTTTAAAACTCACCACACGCTTGGTATTAGTCAAATGTTTGTGTGCCGGGCTATTAATAGGTACAATAAGACCTCCTCTGTTTGTGACAGAAAAAGATCTGGCCGTCCACGTAGTGTTAGTACGAAAAAGGTGGTCAAAGCAGTAAGGGAAAGAATTCGAAGAAATCCTGTCCGAAAGCAAAAGATTTTATCTCGGGAGATGAAGATTGCTCCCAGAACCATGTCGCGTATTTTAAAAGATGACTTAGGATTTGCAGCCTATAAGAGACGCACTGGTCATTTTTTAACTGATAATTTAACAAAGAATAGGGTGGTAAAATCGAAACAACTACTGAAGCGGTATGCAAAGGGAGGTCACAGAAAAATTTTGTTTACGGATGAGAAAATCTTTACAATTAAGCAACATTTTAACAAACAAAATGACCGTATTTATGCTCAAAGCTCTAAGGAAGCTTCCCAATTAGTCGACAGAGTGCAACGTGGACATTATCCGACTTCAGTGATGGTTTGGTGGGGTGTTAGCTATGAAGGAGTGACTGAGCCATATTTTTGTGAAAAAGGTATCAAAGCATCGGCACAGGTGTATCAAGATACCATTCTTGAGAAGGTAGTTAAGCCCCTTAACAACACCAAGTTCAATAACCAAGTATGGTCCTTCCAACAAGACTCGGCGCCGGGTCATAAAGCTCGGTCCACGCAGTCTTGGTTGGAAGTGAACGTTTCGGACTTCATCAGAGACTTCACTTCATCAGGACTGGCCGTCGCCGCGTCGTCTAGTCCCGATCTTAATCCGCTGGATTATGATTTATGGTCAGTTTTAGAGATACGGCTTGCACTAAACGCCATGATAATTTGGAGTCCCTAAAACAATCCATACGTTTGGCAGTGAAGAATTTTCCCATGGAAAGAGTGCGTGCTTCTATTGATAACTGGCCTCAACGTTTAAAGGACTGTATTGCAGCCAATGGAGACCACTTCGAATAAGCTTTTTATATTTTAAATTGTTTTATATTTTTGTAACACACTAACACACTATAAAAGTAATAAATATTATATGCAATAAAAAAAATGTTTTCTTCGTGACAATATTTATGGCAAGACTAGATATAGTTTTTTAATTATAGTTAGAACTACTGTTTTTTAACACTATAATCATTTATTTAACAGGCTTTTTCTCAATCAGTAACTGCTTGTTTGGTACTTTTTAAGTCCTCGTTATTTCGGCGAATTTCTAAAAGTGCTGAGTTCGGGGACTGACTACGGATTGAAATCTGAAACCTGAAATCCTTATCAAGGCCAGATTATCAATCCAGATTTTAGAAAAACATGATAGTTAACTTAGTTTCATACTATTAGGTACTCATAACTAATCCCTAAAATATAGGTAGCTGCGGACGTATTGTTTTGTTATTCATGGAAGACAAGATTAACAGACGTCCTTTCAGTGGACCGTTAGGAACATTAACCCCAGACGGAGTACGTTAGCGACAGGTAGTAGCCGTGCAACGTAGATAATCCTTGCTGCAATTGAATTAATTAGTGTGACCTGTTTTACCCGACCAGATAAACTAGGCTAACTACTACACTTGTCCACCGGAGGATCAAACCTCTGGTTATTGATTCAACCAATTAACGTCCGATCAAATTTTTCGATTTGCAGGTTGAAAACAAATGTGCCACACACTTACGGTATTTCATTGACAATGTTACCTGTTGGGTAGAAATTAATTAATACCTACATACTGGTGTCGATTCTGTAGCACATTTTGATACTACTAAACGCAACTTACTGTCATTTTCTTTTTCTATTGACACAGAAAGAGACAAACACCCTTAGTTTAGTTTAGTCCTGTCAAAGTGCGCAACAGAATCGACACCATTATCTTTGTAATGAGGGACTCGCGGCTAATTACCAACCGCGCGGATCATACGATTTGCAAGGTTAAGCTGCGCTTGCCGCGGTCAGTCTGTAGATGGTTGACTGTTCGTTACACATCGAGACCCATCCGTGCCTCGGAGAACACGTTAAACAGTCAGGTGTCATACGAATACCTAATCTGTCCGCGCGCATGCTACGCGCCGTACGCGAGCGGCGCAGGTGGTGCGCGCTTGCCGCTCGTGGAACCTGCCACCAACGTCTTCTGTTTTTCCTTTTAGTTTTTGTCAGTAATAAAATAGCCGATGCCGCAGCAATTATGCTAATGGCAGTCGTATGGTCCGACATCTTCGGAAGCAAATTCACAACTGAGGTTCATAGTTCAAACGTGAAAGAAGCTATGTGCGCACGAGCGGCGCGCGAGCCGCGCGCGCGCTTCACGCGCGCCCCAATCGAGCCTTGCCGGAGTTGCACTAGAGCGGCTTGCGAGCGGCGCATTCGGCAGGTCTGGACGCAGCATATAACAGTCGTTACGGGAAGTCAGAGGCCGAAAGTCTGACAACCGTTCTAACCTTAGGATGTCGGCATTGCTCAGTAACTGGGTTGCGGAGGTCTGATGGCAGTCGCTCCGTGTAAAATTCTGGTTTTCAGCCGCATCTGGTTAAACTGGAAGCTGACCCCAACATAGTTGGAAAAAGACTAGCCATAACGATTATCTTTGTGTCAGAAAAACGGTTTTTTCATTCTTCTAGGGATCCATTCGGAACAAAGTATTAACTTTTATCCTCATAACGAAACCCACAAATAGGACTGGTTTGTGGAATTCATACGGAATAAGATGACGGGTTTCCTTACAAGGTATAGGTACGCGGCGCGATTTAGAAAAGATGTCATTGTTAGTTTCGGTAAAAAACAATCTTTAATACTTTACTGCTTAGATTAATGATTGGTCTCTGCTCCAGCTCGAACGCCAATAATTAATCTAAGGATTAATAATAGAGCGACATGCCTTCGATGATTTGCAATGTACTACTTATAATCAAGGGGAGCAAGAGATAGAGGCTGACTGTCAACTGCAGCGGAGAAGAGCGGAACGGTGCCGAACTAACCAATAGAAATGCACAATATTCACAGAGCAGAGCGGAAACTTGAATTTTATGCAATTCTGTTGGTTAGCTCCGCACCACTCCGCTCCTCTCCACTCCAGTGGACAGGTAGCCTAAAGGCTGACACCCACAGAGTGCGGGTGCGGAACGGCTATGGAGCGATTGTAGTTTTATTATATGAAACTGTATGCGAGGTGTACGTGTACCGCACCCGCACTCTGTGGGTTCCAGCCTTAATTATATCGTACGACGTGGGTAGAAAGTGCCCACAGAAGTGACTGCTTTGACGGCAACCACGGTTCTATTTTAATTATATACGTTTTTAAACTCAGCCATATCTTTTATAGGTATTCAGTCATCATGTTTTAAAAGTTTTTTATCGGTAAGACATACGAGAATATAATTACGTTGACTTTTTAAAATTTGCAACTAGTTGATAATTGTTTATCTGTATTCATTTCCTCAATTTTGACAGTTTGCAGCTGGTGCTGTTGGATTGTTTCTGTTATGGATTTTTGAGAACTAAAAGCGTAGATATTACTCAAATTGTGGCGATAAACAAATAGGATAATCTAAATTTGCAACATTTTTAGTTGTTTATAAAATATTTTTTCCACTTGGCACAATGTATAAGGTAAATACGTTGTTTTTACAATCAATTTATAAGCAGAATATGCGGATTGTATTCATTTTGTACCATCCTTATGAAATATAAAACAAATTTATAGGTGCCTAGCATTCTGAATAGCGTATTAAACGTATTTTACGGAAATTACTTCATGAAATAGCATGTTGTCAATTTTCAACATGGCTCACTCCGGTCGTTTAGTATGGTAGGTACTCTTAAGTATAATCGTGATGCGATATGTACGTGACAGACGACACTAATCAACCTTAGTTGCAATGTAATAAGAAATTTATAATTGGTATGCTTTCAGAGTGGTTACATAAGACATTTTCATTGTTTGGACGACTGGGCGTAAGTGCCAACCAAAATACATGTTTACATGTATGTTGTTTCATTACAAAGCAACATTCAGCTGAATAATGTTTATTCTATTTTCAGATCCACTACACTCAATTTTATTCAATGATCACTTAAACATAAAGGTAATTAATACACAACTAACCTACCCTACACATGTTTACTTTTGTTTTGTTTTTATTATTTTGCATTTTATTAAACTTCTATTACCTATCTTCTTATAAAAACATCACAAAAGATATCACTGATGTGATAAGCAAGTGCCTAAATATTGATTGACTATCTTGTAGTTATGTTACAGTAAAAAATAATATAGAAATAATCAAATAGTAATGGAATATTATTTACTTTAAATTGAAATGTAATAAAACCTTAAGTTTTAACACAATTTACTGTAGCAACCAATTACCACATGAAGAAAGAAAGACAATATGAACACTTTTGTTATATGTTAATAAATATTTTCTTTTTTTTTTCAACACTCAACTTTCACTACAATAAATTAATTAACCATGTTTTTTAGGAGTACATTATAGCCCTTACACTTAAGAACAGCAAACTTTCTTTTTCTTTTTTTCTTTATCTATTTTATTTTTTCTTTTATCTCATTTATCATACTATCACTGATTGTGATGTATTTCTTCTCAAAGCAGAGGGCAATGGACCCAGTTGTTGACAATGAATGGCTTGGGTGCAAGAATGAACCAGTTGACGAAATGCAAAATGTGGGCAATATTGCTCGAAGCTGGCAGTGGAGGGAGCGGGGCACCAACCCTCCCCACTACCCTAACAACAAGACAGTACTTGAAAACATGGCTGAAGACATACTCGTGCAGAAACCACTTCAAATAAGAGTATGATTAAGTCCTTATTTCTATTTATATTGATGTCTTATGTACTGTCCAAAGTTTAATTCAATAGGGCTTAAGCAAATTCAAAGACAACAATTAATGTGTCATAAAAAATATTGTTTTCAGAGCTGTGATTTACCTGGCTATCCAAGATCTACATTTTTGATGGTTTTCAGTCCAGATGGGTTAGTAATTTTTATTTTATTATTCTTACCAAACACACCACAAAAAATATTTAAGTACATTTAATTAATAAAACACTTGAAGTGACCACACCCTTTTTCAGCTCACAAAAGATGTCCTAGAAAATTATTAGTTCATACTTAACAGAAGGCATCTTACTAGTGTCACAATTCAAACAGAATTTAAATTTTTTGGCCGTAACAGCTGGCCATACTTGAGAGAGAGAGATTAATCAAATTAAATAAAAAATGTAACATTAAATTATACTGTGACCTTACTAATTAGTAACTAGGAAAACATAAAGGGGTGATCATAATACTTGTAGAAAAAACATCTTTTGCTCTTTGACTTTTGTAAATAAGACTAAAAAAATTCATTGTTCTCCAACTATTTGTAATTTTTTTTATAATTACCCAAATATAATGGCATTGTGTATATAATAGAAAAATATTACATTTCAGGACTAAAGTAGCATCAACACATGGAAACCACAATGTGTATGTGTCTGAGTTGGCCAGTGGCAAGCATGTACGTATATTGAAGGGGCATCCTCGCACACCATGGTGCATTGCCTTCCATCCATCACATCCACTACTGATCGGCTCTGGTTGCCTTGGCGGACAAGTCAGGGTGTGGGACATTGCAAGCGTGAGTTTGATATATTTTAGTAATGTTGTAAAACCTCCTTAACCTGTTAATGGAAAAATTATAATGCCAAATCGAGTAGATAATAATAAACTTTGTAAGGTGTTAACTTCTACTTTATTTTTACTATGAGCAATTTTTGTTATTTAATTTCAATTATAAATATTGTTCTATTTTCTTTGTTTGATTTCAAAAGTGAAAAATATAATTAAAGATTGTAATGAGGAATACATTTTTTGCTGCAGGGTGGCAGTGAAGTCTGGAATGTTCGCAACGAAACTGTAATAGCTTCCATAGCTTTCCATCCACGCGAGCAACTATTAGTGATAGCAACATACAATGAACTATACTTCTGGGATTGGAGTCAGCCTGCTCCTTTCACCAAAGTCTCAACTAATAATGTTAATGAGAAAGTCAGGTATGTAAATGAACAATATATGTATATGAGTTTAAGATTATTTCAATATTTAAATCCAAATTATATATTCACTGTACAGATTTAAGGCTCATTTACATGGTGCAAGTTTCTTGAAGCAAGTCTCATGCTATCTCTGTTTTTGTCGGAGAGAAAGACAAAGATAGCATGAGACTTGCTTCAAGAAACTTGCACCGTGTAAATGAGCCTTTAGGTACTTTCAACAGACAGGCAACACTCAAAATTTTAGGTACTTACTACAAGTTTCATTAAAATTCACCAGGACATTTTTTGTAAAACAAACAAAAATCTTAATTAAATAATTATTAATCATGGTTGCTAATGATATAATTTCATAAAAATAGCAGACCCCAGGAGTACTTTAATTTTTTTTATACTAAAGGAATTTCTTAGTTATAATCTGATTATAAATATTATGCATTCTTCTTAGCTTGTGTCTTTTAGATATGTGGCTTTCGATGCACTGGGCTACAAACTTATCACTGGAATATCACTATGGGCATGTTCGGGAGCGCCAGCGAACAATTCTGCACCGCAACAGAATCCCCCAGCGGGACCGACGAATAATCCGAATAATAACTCTAGAAGAGATGACCCTGACGACAGTCCGGGCGGCAGCCGGCCTCAGGAGAGCCCAGGCTCTGCTCAAGACATGATTGTAAACTCCTACCAAAACTTGGTTCAGAGATATGACAGTTTAGTGAGGAATTATCAAAGACTGTTTATGGTTCGACATCGACTCACCAACACCCCGCCGCCTCCGAGCACGGTAATGAACAATATTATTAATTTTAACATGAATTTAATAATTCTATTTAAATATAATATTTTCCAAATAGCTTATTACTTGAAAACGTACATGTTTGCAGATCGATCGCGGCACGGACCCCATGGAGACCGATGTGTCGACGTCGCCTGGTACTTCGGGCTGGTCTCGCATCACGCGCTCCCCCGCTACACAGGACGAAGGTATCATAAAATATTGGGGATCGTAAAGAAATATTAGGAAGCAAAAGTATTTAAATTGTGATAGAGGAACCAGTATTAAAACTAAAACATGTGCTTTCGAGTTAAATCTCGAGTAGGTACAGCACCGTGGGCCTAATAAATCTATCGTTGAATTTTGTTTGGCTGGAGATGACGTTGTCAACCTTATTTTATTACAATGGACACATTGTGGACATTTTAAAATACTTTCTCAGCCCAGCATACCTTTTAAATATTATGCTACATAGATTACAAATACCAATAAAGTTTGTCTACCAATTCATTGAATTGAATTCACTATTATTCCATAATTAAGATTCATATTCTTCATTAAACGAAGAATATGCAATAATAATGCAAATTTTGCATTCCACAATATACATATTAGGCGGCAATTTTAAAGCTGAGTATCAATTTAGGACCCTGTCGAGCACAGCAAAAAGAAGGAAAGAAGAAGATTAATTAATACATGTAAATAATACGTAGGTACGTTTCGTTTTAGCAAATCCGACGCCCAGCACGTCTCGCGGCCAGGACCCCATAGACACCGGCGACGGAGAAACCAACAGTCGCTTACTGAACTTGGATGTCTTATCAATCGATAGCAATCCTACCAGGTAAGAAACAGTTACATCCTTGTTTGAGGTTGCTTACAGGTTACAGGTTTACTCCGTGTGATTACCAAAGACCACCTAACCTGAAATAAACGTAAGGGTTTTTTCATTTATTATTATTATACAAGGTTAGTCAGGAAGGGGATCCTAATCTGCGAGCCACTTAAAGTATCAATGATGTCCGTTTCAAAGCAAGAAAAAAAGTAAAAAGAAATGGTTTTTGTTATTATAAACTAGCTGTGTCTTCACGGCTTCGCCCGTAGCCTAAGTTACTCAGTAGTAATGTAGCTTTCTAACGACAAAATAATTTTTGAAATCGGTCCAGTAGTTTTTATGTTCATTCGTTACATACAAAAATACAAATCTTTCCTATTTATAATATTAGTATAGATTTATGATATAGTTACGAATTTAGAAAATGGAGCTAGGTACTATCTGTGGTGCCAAATATGACCAATGAAAATGAAATGTCGAAGGAAATGTAAACTGTTTATGATAGCTGATGGTAGATAGATAGATTTTAGCATATTTTTTATGAAATCTATGAACAGTTATTTTTCGAAAGCTATTGACTTTTGGGAAAAGTGCTACAAATGTGCAGTAAATGCATTATGCTATCATGCAATATCTATACTAAATTCATGATTCCCGATTTTTTATACGTATAATCTAAATGGACAACTTCTCTTCCACCCGTGGGTGTCGTAAAACACAACTAAGGGATTACGTCAAGAAAATGGGCAGCAGCGTCCTCTTGTCTGCTACTAGCAACGATAACTTTTTTGTTTGTTTCGTTAATGTGTAACACCCTTAATACGTCCAAAAACAGACATGAATCTGCTGCTTGATATCTGGATATGTTTTAATATTTTCAGAAATCCAACTCCGTCAAATCAGGAGCGGTTGTTTGGATCACGATCATCCGCTTTCCAACCTTTGAACGGTTCCGAGAGATCACACAGAACTATAGAATACGTGGGTGCCAGACTCTTGCCAAATCCCTTCTCGTCTTCTAATGGAACACCCAGGCCGACCAGGGTTACTTTTACGGAAATCGCTCCTTCCAGTTCAACAAATACGTCGCGCACTAGTATTTTTACTCCATCTAGAGAATCCTCATTGGGACGAGATTTCGCACTTCGCCGAAGAAACTTTTCCCCATTACAACATAATAACGACTCTACACGCACCGATGCTTCAACGGCTGCAATGAATACCTCCGTACCGCCGTTTGTACCTCGTCGTTCATTCCAGACTAACGTACCGAACGACAGCCAACCATCAACATCCGGTACTTCCTTACACAGACCAACCATGACTAACTCATCTACACAGATGAGCCCCGTGACGGCGCCAGTCGATGCACAAACTATTAACGAAAGTCTTGATTTAATTCGTGATATTTTACGTGACTCTGGTACAAGGTTGTTGCATTTAATCACTAATATGTCATTGGCGACTCTGGCCAGTGTTGAACGTAGTATTCCAAGACGAGGGAGCGGCTCGCGCGCCCACTCTGATGAAAGTGAGAGCGGTGGAAGAACGCGAGGGGGACGACCCCGCGTCCGTCTCTTCAGTTCCACTTGGCGACGTGAATTCTTGTCTTCCAGTTCTGACTCTGACAGTGATCAGTCTTCTGAAGTTAATATTTTTAGGACAAGAAATACCACGTTTCGTGAAGATGAGTCTAGAGTAAATGATCATCCGACAGCGTCTACCTCCGCCGAAAGACTACCGCACGCTACTGATAGAATGGTGTTTGAATTAAATGAGGAGTCGCGAAACGGTGGGCCGTCGCGAGAGCCTGGAGGAATCAATGTGTCCTTATCGAACAGTAGGTTTCGGGTCCGAACACAAAGCGATTCTATGGGCAACGAAATGGGACCTGCACCCACACCAGTGGGAGCCACACCCACAGCTGCAGAAGCCCCACCCACAACTGCAGGAACCACACCCTCAGCTGTAGAACCCACGCCTACAGCGGTAGGAGCCACATCCACAGCTGTAGGAGCCACACCCACAGCTGTCGGAGCCTCAACGCCAACTGGCGAGGCCACACCCACAACAACCGGCGCTTCGCCTACAGCAGATGGAGGTGATACAGCGGACGGAGCTGAAACAGCAGACGGAGCTGGAACATCGGAGCAACGTACGCAAAGTACACCTGACTTTAATCCCGATAGACCGTCAACAAGTAGGGATGATTTTTGGAACAGAGGTGGTGTAGTTCCACCTGACGAAGCTTACAGAAAAGTAAGAAGCGGTGTAAACGCATTACAAAAGCACACTGTGCAGTTGACGAATCTTTGGCTGCGAGGGAATCGCACGACCATGAGAGAATTACGTGGGATGTGGGAAAATCTACGCCGACGCATACTTATGTTACATAGGGAAACAGGAAGACAAGATGTTCCGAGTTATTATACTAGACCATTACTAGACCGGTGTATGATGTTGACTGATATGACAGATAACCTCACCCGCACTGCGAGAAATCTACGAAACAATCCAAGAAATGAAGATAGTGACAGACATTCGGCTGGAGGTCGAAATGCGCCTCAGAATTCTAACAATGCAAATAATACTATTCCAACAGAAGTTGAACGAAATACATCTAATGACAATGTAACCGAGAATAGACCATCACAAATAGGAAGATCTTCTCACGTAAGATCTTCACCCAATATGAGATCTTCTCCATCTTTAAGACGAAGACTACAATCAAACTATCGTTGGCGCCCAGAAGATGAACTTAGGAGGCGATCTCGAAATCCTACAGCTAATCGTTTAGCTCCGCGCTACACCAACCGATCGCGTCGGGACTTCGCACGTGCGATTGAAATAAGTGCTACCAGACATGAAATACGCATGCGCGCCATGCAAGTATTGTCAGTTATGTTTAACATGATGATGATGTGTCTCGAAGAACGCGGCCTCAGTCAACTCATTATTAATATGTTACGGACGTTAAAAAGGGCATTAGCTTTAACTTGTTTAATCGTAATGTCAAATAGAAATAACGGGCGATCAACTGCTAATCAAGCTCCTACACCGCAACACGTAGAATCCTTAGATGTTGTACGTATTCAAAATGTTGAGCACAATGTTGACGTGAATGTCGATGGTCCTGACGAACTCGCGCCTCCTAGTAACCCGCAACGTGTGGCGGAACCAGATGCAAACCGTTTGCAACAAAACAGCAAAGATAATAAACCTCAAGAAGTGGAGAAACCCTCAACATCTCAGACTGAAACTGTCAAAAATAGTAACAAAAATAATAGACAACAAGAAGATGCACCTCCAACATTACATAATAGAGTTTCACAAAGGTGGAGCAATCGTCTTGCTGTTCAAATTGCCGAAGCTAACAGGAATTATTCTACTACAGCAAGAAATAGAAGAGATCTGTACTTAGAAAGTAGGCGGCAAAAGGCTTTGCACAGAACAAATCCGAATGCTCATCCATTCATTAAGAAGAGAGCCTTACCTCCAGTATCGAACTATAGAATACCAGCACTGCGGTGTTTACCTATTAGACGTAGCGTGCCGAGGTTTAGGAGTCCAAGGATCGACCCACAAAATAATGAACCTGTAGCCGGCCCGTCGAACGCTCCCCCAACCTCTGACAATCCTAATCTTCAGGAATCACCTGGAAGTGAGCTAATGAACGAATTCGAGCACAGGGTTAATTTTATAAGGATAGCTCACATGCAGGCTGTTAGGCTTAGGAATGCGGCCAGAAACAGATTTAGGCGCCTGCAGACAATCCGCCTGTATACCCCGTCGTCTGTCCGGGAGATGTTCTCCCTCCAGGTAAACAATAACGGCGACAATCCGCCGGAGAGCCGCTCGCCGGGCCCGAGCCCGGCCGAAGCGAGCGGTCGGCACCCGCTGGCCATGTTCCGGCCGCATATCCTGTCGTCACGCGCCGACCCGGCCGACCGCGAAGAGCTCAGGCACCAGTTCCACACCGTGCTCAACAACGTCGCCATGCCGCTCATGCAGATGAGCGACCTGCCCAACAACAACGAAGGGGGGGCCGCGCAGCGCCTGCCCCGGATACACGAGTACCTGCAACCCATCATCCTGGCTCAGGTAAATAAAACAGTTACCTATACTATAAAGCGAATAATTGTAATCGCACTTGTCGAACGACGTGTAAGTGGAACACTGTGGTGGGTCGTAGAACGCGATGGTGGTGGACGACGAGGGGGCTCACGGCGAGGGAGGCGGCGGCGGCGGGGCCAGGCGCATGGCCGGCATGGCGGGGCTGCTGGACGCCGGCATCATCTCCGAGGCGCTGCCCGCGCCCTCGCACCGCGTGCAGGCCTGGGACTTCACCACCGGCAACACACCCGAGATATCTGACAGTACGACATTTTACTAACAGCTGATATTAATAATCGATCTCAATCCAAAAACTCTGGATTGATGTAGGTTTTTGACAGAAATTCAATACAAGTAATGTCAAAATTCTACATAAATCTAGAGATATTGGAGCAAGATCGGTTATTAATATCGGCCTTAACTCATTCATATCATGCTCTCCTTGCTCGCCCAAACCACCTAGGCACGCCTCGGGCCTCGTTTCTGGCCGAAATGCTAAGTTTAATGGCGATGTTATATTTAGAAGTGTTGTCGTAGGGTTAACACGTAGGTAAATCCCATACTAATTAATAAATTAAGTCTCAAACATATGTAATGTTATGTAGAAATATAGGAAAAAACACATTTTTCCGGTTCTCTTGAAGAGTCAACTGACAATTACTTAATGTTATCAGGTACGAAGAACGTAGTAGTGCAACGATGCAGGATTCATAATGACGCTAGTATCGACATATCTAAGGATGGCAGACTCTTGGTGGCGCTGCTCCCCGTACCCAGGTTAAGAAACACGAACCATTGGCTTGGTAAGAACACATAATTTATTTGTTTGATATATTCGAATCTTGTCGAATAATATCCTTTAAAATGCTTATTTATAGTTCTATTTTTAGTTACGGTTCCTATAATATCCGTATCCTATACCTAGTCTAGCCATAAATATTGTCACAAAGAATTTTTTTTTTTTGCTTATAATATTTATTACTTTTACAGTGTGTTAGTTTAATACATAAATATAAAACAATTTAAAATATAAAAAGCTTATTCGAAGTGGTCTCCATTGGCTGCAATACAGTCCTTTAAACGTTGAGTCCAGTTATCAATAGAAGCACGCACTCTTTCCATGGGAAAATTCTTCACTGCCAATCGTATGGATTGTTTTAGGTACTCCAAATTATCATGGCGTTTAGAGCGAGCCGTACTCTCTAAAACTGACCATAAATCATAATCCAGCGGATTAAGATCGGGACTAGACGACGGCCAGTCTTCAGCTCTGATGAAGTCCGAAACGTTCACTTCCAACCAAGACTGCGTGGTCCGAGCTTTATGACCCGGCGCCGAGTCTTGTTGGAAGGACCATACTTGGTTATTGAACATGGTGTTGTTAAGGGGCTTAACTACCTTCTCAAGAATGGTATCTTGTTACACTTGTGCCGATGTTTTGATACCTTTTTCACAAAAATATGGCTCAGTCACTCCTTCATAGCTAACACCCCACCAAACCATCACTGAAGTCGGATAATGCCCACGTTGCACTCTGTCGACTAATTGGGAAGCTTCCTTAGAGCTTTGAGCATAAATACGGTCATTTTGTTTGTTAAAATGTTGCTCAATTGTAAAGATTTTCTCATCAGTAAACAAAATTTTTCTGTGACCTCCCTTTGCGTACCGCTTCAGTAGTTGTTTCGATTTTACCACCCTATTCTTTTTTTACGCGACATGGTTCTGGGTGCTATCTTCATCTCCCGAGATAAAATCTTTTGCTTTTGAACAAGATTTCTTCGAATTCTTTCCCTTACTGCTTTGACCACCTTTTTCGTACGAACACTACGTGGACGGCCATATCTTTTTCTGTCACAAACAGAGGAGGTCTCATTGTATCTATTAATAGCCCGGTACACAAACATTTGACTAATACCAAGCGTATGGAGTTTTAAAAATTGTATTTGGCTCCATACCAACTTTGTGTAATGCAATCACAGCGATTCGGTTCTCTTTATCACCCCACTCCATTTTAATATCGCAAAATATTGTACAATGTATTGGCGCCAAAATTAGAAAACTCAATGAACAATCGTATAAAAATGACAGATTCTAAATTCAAATGTAATATTTTTCTTATTTTTAATTGTAACAGTATTTATGGCCAGACTAGGTATAGACCTTTGACATTTAGTACATTTACACAAAGCGACGCCACAAAATGCAAACAAACATTTTTAATAAAAAGTCGACTGAGAGATCTTGAAAATGTTAAAATTTTGTCAATATCGGAGGTTATCGACCACTAATGCATTTAGACTGGGGCAGTTAATATTATACCGTGGTGATGTGAGGTGTGACTCCCAGGTGTGTACTCCCTGGAGTGGGCGCGGCTCGGCCAGTGCCTGCACACGGCCGTGCTGGAGCAGAGCGCCGTGTCCGTGGCGCTGTCGCCCACGGCGCGGCACCTGGCCGTGGGGCTGGGCTCGCGCCGCTTCACCACGGCGCCCCACGCGAGGAACAACGTGTTTGCGCTCCTCTACAGGCTCGAGCCGCTCGGTATGTACAGTACGACTTTATACATTCACTAAAAAATGTTAAAGTTTGAAAGTAACAAATATTTTTTCGATTGACCACCTGACTGTTCTAGTATGCCTTATAATAAGCCCCTCACATGGCGGCTGGAAGAAGAAAAGCAGCTATTAAATTGCAAACTTCATCTGAAATTCATACATAAGTTACTGGCGGCAATAAAGCTTTTAAGTATTCTGGTCTAGTGTATGGCAGTCATCACTATACGTAAATAAATATAGATTCAATTCAAGTGCTTTAATTTTTTTATAATATACTTAATCAATAATTTACTTTGAATTTCCAGAAAGTTCAAGTCGCACGGGTCTTTCTCCTATAAAAGAGTTGGAACAGAATTGGGAGCATGGCTTCACTAGTCTTAACTGCCTTCGCTGGGCTCCCCAACCTGGCCAGGGACTTGTCTATGCAAACAACACGGGACAACTCATTATTATGAGCTAAGTGGAAATGTCATGACATATGTTTATAAAAGATATTTCAAAAGTAAAGCTATGGATGCTGTATGTCACTGCCACACTGACTGCCTTTTTTCTGACATTCAGTAAATTTATTTTAACGCATTTGTGGCAAGTTCATCACGTTCATAACTCCTAAAAGCTATTGATTCAAGTTTGTATATGTTTCATAATATAATGAGTGTCAAGTTGTATTATTTAAAAAATAATACCATAGTTTTAGGATGGACTAATCACTGATTGTCTGCTTGAAAGTCAATCCGATTTTAATATACATACGTAGTTGTAACGTCCAATACCAATGTTCTATAAATTGTAATTGATCTCTTGATTCATTGGATTGGAACTGATTGTTGAAGATATGTCTATGGTGTAATAACTGAAAACTGTAATTTTACGGTTATAGTTCCAAGTCGAGTTGAAACTTTTATGCTTGTATTACTTATCGCATTAATGTTTAAAATACATACCTACGTCAATGCGTAACACATGTAATACATGAATGAAAGTATAGATTTATCGCCAGTCTTTAGATATTTATTCTTAGTAATAAAAAGAAATTCTGAAAATTCATAGTAGCTATTACATATATTATATATTTTTTTAAGTTTTTTTTTTTCTTTTATATATATATTGTTTGTGTTATTGTTATACACTACCATCGTAAGTAGTACAACGAAGAATAGTAAGAACTAAAATCATTTGTGTTAGTATTATATAAAAAACCTTACGTCTCTGATCATGTAATCATGTTTCGATGTTTTTACATTTCTAAATTATTTTAAGTTTTCTTTCTGATTTCGTTAATACTTTAATACTCTCACGAAGGTAGTGTGATTTCAGTTCTTCCATATTATTTATAAAAACTGGCGTGGCACCCTTCTTTAAGTAGAAAAACTTTTTGGTACTAGCAATATAAACCGCCATTATTTCTTGTTCTTCTCTATTTAAATGTATATTTATTTTAATTTAAACAAGATTCTAAAAACATTATTTTAGGCTAGGTTTACACGTATCCGGTTCCACTTACAAAATTATTTCAAAACGTACTGATACATTTGTTAATGATTATGAGCATAATCTAGTAATGTGACTATTTACGCTTATTATTCCTAAATACAAAAAAGAACCGGAGCCGTGACGCCTAAGCCTAAGACTGATTTGTTCCCGCGTTTAGACTGATGATCGATTCAACCAGGGTAAGATGGATAGTTATTTGACAAGTTATGTAAAACTTGAGGGATATAGATAATAAAGTGTAATATCGTAAAATTTTGACTTGTATTATATTAATATTAAATAATATGTTTACTAGGTACACAAGTTAGGGGCCAACATTATTACAGAAAATATCAACACACACAAAATGTCTGTATAGAAATACAACCTAAGCCCATTTTTCAATGCTCTGTTTTGAGACGAGGCAGTGGTGAGCTTATTTATATGTATTTACCAACCTTAAATATCATGGGTGAAGCCTATATGTCATATCCCGAACTTCATATGACAATTCGGGCCACCCGTTTCTTCCTCCAACCTCGATTGCTCTACGAAAACACTCACAATAAAGCCTGGTCTGCGGTGACCATGTTTTTCTAACGAGAATGGGGCGGGGCCTAACTATTAACTGTGTTGTAATTGGTTTGTTCGATTTTTATCGCAGCAAACCCGGCTTTATCGACGGTAAAGAGAATAGAGATAGTTACTGGTGTCTGTAAGTAGCGAATACAGATCACACAATAGTTTCGATTTGAATACACTCTGATTTCTATACTTTATATATAACTAGCGACCCGCCCCGGCTTCGCACGGGTGCAATGTAAATACTAATATGGGGCATAATAAACCTTCCTCTTGAATCACTATATATTGCTGAAAACTGCATTAAAATCCGTTGCGTGGGTTAAAAGATCTAAGCGTACAGACAGCGGTAGCGACTTTGTTTTCTACTATGTAAAGATAATTCTAAAACATTTTAAACAATAGAGCCTTCACTAAGAATATGCGGTATAGTGTATACTAATTAATGATCATGAATATCATTTTCACGAATAGGCAGACGGACAAACAAAGGCACATCTACGAAATTAAGCAAGTTCTTTGCATTTTTGAGAACTGGTATAATTAATAGGTAACCTCCCACACTTTGAATAAGCATTGTATTTGGAGAGATTCAGGCGAGTGGTAAAAATCTGCTTGAAATCCTATAATCAAGCCTGATCAGTACCCCTAATAGTACATAGTTTTCAAATTACGAAAACGCCAATCGTTTTCGTGAGTTCGCTAAAATAAATAATGGAGCCGATTCTCTTATTCACAAACTAAACTAAAATTAAAGAATTGCTATCTTTTACTAACAGACACCGCGAGAAAAGGACGGCGATAGATAAGAACTAAGTTAGAGATGTCAAATTAGTTTACGCCTTGAACTTCACCGTGTCTTTAGTCGACACGTTCTAACCTGTCGTCTAAATATGTATGGAAATTTTAGTTCAACTAAATTTGACAGCTCTTATTTTTGTCCGTCTCTTTCTTATTTTATCAGAGTAAAAAGATGGCAATAGTCTAAATTAAGTTTAGTTTGTGCAGAACAGAATCAGCACCAATGTCTCTTTTTCATATAAATATACATCAAACAAAAAGCAGTGATAGCCTAGCGGTTGAACCATTACCTTCTATGCAGAAGGGTCTGAGTTCGACCCCAACACGCACCTCTGACTTTTCGAATTCATGTATACATTAGAATTTCATTATCACTTGCTTTAACGGTGAAGGAAAACATTGTGAGGAAACCTGCACACCTGAGAGGGCTCCAAAAAGTTAACGATGGCGTGGGACTACACCGTTAACCAACTCGCACCAAGCCAGCGTGGTGGACTAAGGCCTAAACCGTTCTCATCGGAAGAGAAGTGTTTAGGCCTTTTCAGAGGGAAGAGTCTCGTGCCCAGCAGTGGGACAGTAATGGGCTGATTATGTTTTATGTCTCTTTTTATTGGGTAAGAAAGATAAGAGTGCTCACGAAAACTATTGCGTTTCCGTAATTTGCAAACTCTTACAAGGGATACGGTCACCTGATTAATGATCAGTATTTCCTTTAGATCAATATTTGTCGTAATTAATTCATAAAGATCCATACTGATCGCGTTGGGTTGATTTTGTCCATCAACATCGTATTCGGCGTACTTTAGATCTTGAGTGCCATGGTACTTCTGGATGTTATAGGAAATTCTTCCTAAAGCGTTTATTACACTACCTACCCGATTTTTAGCGCCCGATTGAAAAGAGTCCCGACTGAAGACCGAAAATACCGGACCGGAAAATACGGGACCCTAAAAGTCGGGCCATATAATAAGCCTTTTAATAACTGTCGTGATTAGGTACTAAAGTTGCTAAATGAAAGGAAGAGAAAATGCCAACAATTCAAACTGAACAGCAATTCACCGGTTACATAAATTGTACAACGAATTTTAAATATTCAATAAAATAAAAAAACAAGATATTTTTACAACCTGGATATATTAAATCACGGGCAGTTGCTTAACATTTCCAATATCTAGTTTAAAACTTATAATATCGGTTCAGTAATAATAAAAACTGGATGGGAACTCTCAACAGTTTGGCCTATTTGAGCTGCAAAGTCGGACTATTCTGTGCGTATAAAATAATTATATAGATGTAAAGTTTCATCTAACTGGACTAAAGAGGCTATTGTGCTGCAATAATGATTCTTATGAATATTCACAATATCATTATATTAATACGTGAACATCAAAAATTGTCGTCCTTTTTTAATGTTGGTATTTTTTAAGAGTGTATCAACCATCATATATATCATTCGAAAGGTTCCGTGCAAAAGATGTGCACAAAAAAAATGTGTATGTTGCCGTTAAGACAGGTAAAATAATGGTCGAATGTCGACCACAAGTGATACTATGTTATATTTTAATTGTCCTAGATCTTCTCATTTAAATGGCAGATTCAATTCATTCTTATGACATTATACAGTTGGGATTCCCTAACCCAAGTAAACATTTTATATTAATATGATTATCCTATAGTTAAAATCTTGAGGTACTTTGTTACTATGTGTCGTTTCATAATTTCCATATAGAGATAAGATTTTATTATACTATTTTCAGTTTATGATAATGTTATCCGCGGAATATTTTCATAACTACGAGGTAGGTACTTTCTTATGGATTCGTTTAATTTAACATTTTTAAATAGTCATTATTTCCGTTAAAAATCTTCGTTATTTAGTGCAGTTTTAGCAGCAAATAAAAGACCGGTAACTTTGGCGCACTCTGCACACTTACTGCATTCATGTTTTATTTTTTCGTACCGTGATTGTGTTGCTGTGGGCCAAATGTTTTACTTGCAGCATAAGAAGGGTTGCCAGATGGTCGGGTTTCATTTGGATTGTTCCTACATTTCATATAGGTAATGTCCAAGAGTCCCAACAAGCTATAAACTGGTGTCGATTCTGTAGCACATTTTGACAGTATTAAACTACACTGGCCTGCAAAAATAAGTATCACACTTTTAAAATTTAAATTTTTTCTAAACTATAGAAGTTAGAGATTTAAAATAAAAAACGTTTTATAGCAATTTTTATCAGCTTTCTTTGAAACTATAGTAACAAAGTTAAACTCTTTTTTGAGTCCTTTTTGTTTCGAAAATATATCTTGTGTACCTAAAAAGTTATTGCAATTTTAAAAGTGTGATACTTATTTTTGCAGGTCAGTATAGACTAAGCGCAAATGTCACTTTCTTTTACTATTGAAACAAAAAGAGACAAACACCCTTAGTTTAGTTTAGTCCTGTCAAAGTGTGCAACAGAATCGACACCAATATCCCGATAAGTTAGTTTCAACCGTATTATCTAACCTGAAAATGGCGATGCCTGTTTTCCAGAAGTCTAATAAATTATTTAATGCAAAATGACTTGTGAAGAATTGTATAAATTCATAACATAACATCACGCCTGTATTCCCCGAAGGGTTGGGCAGAGGTGTATAGTAGCACCCCCATTTCACCGTTATGTTTAAGTCCTATGTAACAGGTAATAGATAACATGTAATAGGGGGCGAGCCTATTGCCATCAACCGGCCACAATCCAAACTACGGGCTGCTACTGAGGAATTCCACACGTAAAAACCCAATAACACTGGCCGACCTGGGAATCGAACCCAGGACCTCACGATGAACAGTCGCGCTTTTTTATAATTGCGTTAAGGGAAATCCACAACTATTAATATTAATAAATCATCTAATAAATAAAAAACGTTTTAACAAAAATAAAACCGACTTCAAAAAAACGAAAAGAAGAATAAAATAATTACCATATTATAAAATTAACAGTTTCAGAAGTCGGTGCTAATCCACGCTGAACCAAATTTTATAATATGGTAATTATTTTATTCTTTTTTTTTTTCGTTTTTTTTAAATCTGATTTATTTTTGTTAAAATGATTTTTATTTTTTTCATTTTAGTGACCTTAATTAAAACATGGTTGGACCTACTAAAGACGCTGCTCGTAACATAATGACATCATCATATTATGCGTACTGTTCGTCATTGAGGAGTTCCATTGACATTGACACACATCTCCGAAGTTCTTCATCAGATCTTCACTAAATTGAGATGGGACCACTTCGAAAGAATAATTTTATATACAAAAAAGAATTTTCCAAATCAGTTTGTAAATGACGGTGTAGTGAGGTAACAAACAAAAAAAATACAGCCGAATTGATAACCTCCTCCTTTTTTTGGAAGTCGGTCGGTTTATCGGTATGTTCCTACCAGCTACCTACACCCCAACTTGTATTGCAATGATCAAATTTTGTCTCATTGTCCATCAGATTTGGGTGGATTCTTTTCCCGTTAAAAATCACCCTTTGGTAAAGTGTCCCTACTGGGTTTCGGGGAAAATATGGCAACCCTACCGTAGGGTAGGGTTGCTATATTTTTCCCGTATAATTTACACGCTCTATTTTCGTGGAAGGAGGCTACGGAAAATAATATTATTGAATGATAAATTGGCTAAATATTAAAAAAACTTCAGCCTCTAATCTACAGACTAAGGAGTAGTCTATCCTTAGCTAACCATAACATCTAGGTAAGTTTCACGATTTATTAGAAAATGTACCGAAATCAACATATTTATAGCAGATTTGTAAATACATATACCTATGCAATATTTTTTCTAATACCTAAACTATTTTTATTATAAAAACGATAAAATTTTAATGGGAAAAGCTCTCCAATTGACCAGATGTGCTTAGGATTTTAAAGGATATCGATAACAGTAATGAAAAGTGACTATTTGATTTGAGTATTTGTCTGTACAAAAACCATAAAATCCCGATACATATTTTCAAAATGTTGTCCAACTATTTCGGTTATACGATCTGGCAACCCATATCATATACTTCCTCTTTTACCTAAAGGCCTATTTTACGTCTCGTCAGTCCAGCAGATGTGAGTTGGGTATGCAGTACCAGCAAAAACACTTATTTTTTAAAAGAATTGACTGATAATGTAGAATATATGGTTTTATACCTAGGTATTAACGAAGGGCAATATGTTACATATAAAAATAAGTTACCTGCTCGGAACTCACTATCCTAGATATTATTATATTTTCCTTTTTCGTATTAAATAAATGTGCCACAACCTCTTTTAACAAAAGTCCATACATTTCTAAACAAACAAGGATACTATTCAGCGGATACACTATCCGACCTCTTTACTGTAAATAATTTGTTCTTCAAATATTTTGTGATAATTCTAAGAATAGTTTAATCATAACTGTACAGTTTTCATAAATAACTCTTAAATTTAAAAAAATATATATACCCCCGACGTTGTAATATATGTGGCTGTCGATCCTTGTTAGCGATTAGTACTATTGCGGTGAGAAAGTGCTTTTCATAACGAGTCCTACGAGCTCAAACACGATGGGTCTGCAACTAGTCATTGCCGAGTGCCACCCTGAGCTACCTTCCAAGTCCTTGTCCAAGTCGTCACATAATTATTTAGACAAGTCAAAACAAGTGACGAGGCAGAATCAATGGGTCTGCCTGGTTATTAGCTATTTTGGAGTACCTGGTGATAACAAACTTCCAATCCAAGCCCTCAATCAGAATCAGCTCAATGGTATCACTAAGTTTGCACACTATGCTAGAAATTTCAAGTTAATCGGACGAATAGAATTGAAATAAATATAAATGTATGGCAGAGATTTCTACACAGACTGAAAAGAGCTGATTATCTTGAAACGGCTGATCCGATTTCCATCAAACATAGCCTATAACCATCTCGGTTAAACCAGCTTTCAAACGAAAAAACAGTATTGAAATCAGTTCATCCATTTGGGCGCTACGATGCCACAGACAGGCCTATGCTTCAAACTTATAACACCCCTCTTTTCGTCGGGGGTTAATAAGATTCTGTGTACAGGTCCTTCTTGTGTCTAATAAAGTCCTAATAGACGGGATAAGTGTTTTATTTTAAACATTAACCACTGGTAACCCATATAATAAATTAGGGATAATTACTATTTAGAAAAAATAAATGAAAATGATATAAATATTGTATTTATTCCGTTTCTATAGAATGTAATTGCATTAATGATGCTGACAAAATAATCATTATACATTAAAATATTATACAGCAATTTTGAAAACTTATAGTTACCTATCTATAAATTTAATTTAATAAAAAAATACCTGTGTAAATTTTGCAAATATGTATTAAATCATCCAAATTATTACTAAGCATGGAACAATATATGTTAACGACATCAAAGTATTGTTTATGTATAAAGTAAATAATGATAATATTACTTCGTGTTGTAATTAAAACCAATACTGATAAGAATGATATATAATATAAAATATATTTTCCTTCATGTTCAACAATTTATACTTCTGATATTGATTTAAAATACAAAATTAAACATTACAAAACGCTCCAATTAAAAAATGTCATTTATACAAATCTCCTTCAAAGATCACGGTTACCTGGTTTATTTTGTCATATCCAAAGAATATTTTTAAAAAAACTTAGGGAACTTGCAGACTAATGTGACAAAATATGATAAATATTTCGATTGTGACTCCGAAGCTGTCACTAAACACGTCATAAAAACTAAAAATGGTTTTAACAACTTACAAAAGATATAAGTCAAACCATAAGTAACACTAATTCCTACAATTGTTTATTAAAAATGTTAATTTGCTCGTAGCACAATTATACTTTCCCTGACTCATCACAGACCAAATGTAAAATCTATTTAGATTTCCAATGTTTATTACTGAACCTTGTGTCTTTGCGGCGCCGCACAACACCCTCTGGTGACTTAGAAGCATTTAAATATAATAGCATCTATAACTAACTTCTTTTTGGAGGAAGTGGCGATTTAATGAAATGCAATAAGTGTTAGTGTTCTGAGGGCTTGAGTTCTTTAATTTGCTTTATAAGGTAAGCCTTCTCATCGTTGAACTGCTCGTCTTCCGAACGATCTGTGTGGAATTTGGTGAGGAAGTCTACCAATTTATCTTGATTCCTTAGCAAGATATCCAATATTGGTTTTGGTTTATTAGGGTTGGCTACAAATACCTGAAACAAGAGTTAAGAATAAAGTTAAAGAATACTTTATATCACTATTGTAAATAAAAAACTTTGACAGATTACAATTAATACCTTAAAAACATGGAAAGCCTCAAACTGAATGTTACGTGACTTCTCTTTAAGCATATTCATCATAAGCTTAAGATTATCAGGGTTAGTGATGTAACGTGTCATTATGGAGAAGTTGTGGCGGTCCAGTAACAACTCTCCCAATAGCTTCAGGCTCTGCCGTCGAGTCACATAGTTCTCAGAGTTGAGCAGCCGCTGATAATGACTGAACACTTTATCATAGTTTGTTTCTAGAAACTCGGCACACAACATTTTATGTCGCGTTAGCAATTCCTGAAAAAAGTAAGTATGTAATATTAATTCCTTTCACAATTCCCAACTATTACGAACTTTGATTCCTGCTTAAATAATTTAGAATTTAGATGGACATTAAATTATAAGTACATTGTCAATACTAATTCGATATTATTTATTGTTTTAAGTAAACACGTATATAACTCAGATATATCACCATAGGTAAAACCATTAGGAATGAATACAAGTATAGAATCTCCTATGTGCATTCCCCAAACACCACAACAAAACACCTACTTCCCCTGTCAGCCCGCAACGTCCACGGACACCGCCAGAGCCAGTAGTTTTTTTAAACATCCTACACTTGGAATTTTTCTTATGTTGTGGGTGCATTTACAGACATAAATCTCATATCTGTTTGACACACATCTGTATGCCATAAAAATATTTGTTCTGTGCAGGTATCGAACCTGCGACCCGTAGCACAAAAGCCAATCGCTCGTCAAACTTTTGGCTCTCTACTAGATCAGAAAGTATGTAAAAGTAATAATTTAAAAAGTTTGATTTATGTACTATAAAATCATACATATTGAAAAGGTTTTTTAATGAGCTAACATTGGATGGAACTGTATGAGCACGCAGGGTAAGCTTTGGCATATAGAATATTAGAAACCTATTCTATATTCCACGCATTGACTGACTTGTTGGTTAAACCAACCCGAGGCAGTAGGCTACTATTGTGACCTTGGACGCATCTGGCACACTAGTTTCGCTTCTATACTCATATTATTAGTTATTTTTATGGTAAAACATTTAGTAATGTTACAGTAGACCAAGGCAGAAACTCAACAATATTACAAATAAAACAAACCTTAAAAGTAGAAAAGGCATCTGAGGCAATATCAAAAGTGGAAACTTCTACATAACGGAAGAAATTGTAAAAATCATCTGAATACAACATTATTTTAGCCAAAGCCTCGTATCGGGCGCACTCCCGAAGCATGGTACCACAATTGGATGCTATCTCCTGGTGTTCATACCTGCAAATATTTATATTTTGCATCTATAATACAAACAAACCAAACAAGAAAATAAAGTTAATTACCTATTAACATAAAAACCAAATGCATTTTTTCTCATGTAAGATTTAGCATTATTCCATTAAAATAAAATAAATATTGGCAAGCAATTCATCTAATATTGCCATGAAAACTATACATGAGGAAGTATCTTTCTACGTAGTTTATAGTATAATATTCCATTTCAGTTAAATAATATCATTAAACAAAATAATACCCACCCAGACATCAAAGTAAACAGTATCTCAGGCTTAGTGCATATGTACTCGACTGTGGGAGATCTGGTGCCAATCTGACGTCTAAGCACATTGTTGAACACTTGGGCAACATCCTTCTTGCCTTCAAAGTCGATGCGGTTTAGATTCTGTATGCAAATGTCATGAGTCATTAATGATAATATAACAGTTGATAAGTTATTGATGTTACTCAAATGTTTATACCTGAATGAGAAGTAGAAGCAAGTTAGTGTTGTACAGTTCCTGGGCTAGCTGTGCTACTATGATATCCGTTTGTGGTTCTGCGTCGGATGTTCCGTATAGCATGTTCTTTATCAAAACCTATTGACACAAAATCAACACTTTAAATTGTCCACTTAGTTACCAATAAAATTATTGACCTCTAAAAATGGATGGACTACAAGCTACTCACCAAATTTTTGCTCACATCTTCTTGAGCTTTTTCAGCTTTCTTATCACCCCTCTCTAAAGCAGTGACTGCATCTTTCAATGATCTCACAAGCTCCGCTGGGCTCTTTTGAGACTTACCAAAAAGAGGCATAGTATTTCGATAAATTAGACAGATGATCTAAGCAATACTGTCTACATAAGATTGTACCTGTAACGAACGAACCAATGCGTATAATTCCAACACAAAATCAGATGTTTTATGCGATTGTTCTTGATATTTCACGAGAATGCAAGAGAAAAGAAATTTGTCAAATTTATAAAACGTTTGCCGACCTGGCGTGAAGTCACTGAACTTTACAACAATGTTGAATTTAATTTAATTTTACTTATATTGATTATAAAAGCACAATTAATACTAAATATAACTCACTTTCAGATTAATATTACAATTTTCCCTAGCAAGACAGACCACACGAAACGAACAGCTGTGATGTCAATAGAAATATGTATTGCCAGTACATAAAAATATTTTTGCAAGCAAATTATATTTAAAAGCCTACATTCTCGCTCGAACCAGTGTTGTCTTTTTGTGTGTTGCGGTTTCATATAGCACTTGTCTGGATATTTGGCAGTCAGGGGCTGGCCAGCAGCAGCCTTCGGCGGGGGTACGAATCGCCACGCACTGCTCTCGCCCGTTTCGTGCGCGTCACTTCAGAATGCTATGGTTTTGTTAATGTCGCCACCGCGCCGCATCGCTCGGCCGCCGCTTGCACTGTTGCCAACTCCTAAAACTTCGAGTTGCTAAACTCAAAATGAAAAGTCGCCAGGAAGTCGCTAAAACTGTAAATAAGTGAATAATTCAGTTAGAGAGTTGGGGAATTTATCGGCTGACCTTTTTTTTTTAGTTGAATTCAATTTTGCGCTCGTAATCGTAAGGCTCTCCTATCACTGTATAATTCCGTCGAATTTACGAAAACTGTATTTCTTACAAGCCCTACCATTGATTTAATTTGTACTCCAAAAGTCGCCAGATAAGTCGCTAAAACATTTCTGGCGTCTAATCTTATTTTTTGTCGCTGAGGCACCATCGAAAGTCGTTAGTTCTAACGACCAAGTCGCTAAATTGGCAACACTGGCCGCTTGTTTCGTGGTAGCACACTCTTTTAAAATGAGGATCGAGCGAGGTACTCTTTTTACCGAGTGTGCTAGCACACTGTGCTACCACGAATGAGGCAAGTCCGCGGTGGCCTGTGAATAAACTGTGTCATGAGTGTATAAAATTGTAAATTGATGTGATGTAGTGGAGACGAAACGACATCGCGACACACAGCACACATGTGATGAGTATGACGAGGGTGAGAGAAAGGTTGTGATGTCGTCAATCGAAAACAAAAGACGGCAGTAAAATTAATCTTAGACCTTAAATCATTTGCTTAGAATCGCAAAAAGACTGGCAGACTGGGTGGTCATACTGTGTAGATAATCTGTGGTGTGTGCTAGGTGCTAGCATATAAAAATAAAAAGAGGGATTCACTCGTTTTATCGAAGTGAGTAGCTACAACTGTGATAGCACTATGCTGAGTACCCAACACTACCGCAGACTAAGACAGTGCGGGTGTGCGGGGCGTCCCCGACTACTGAGCCGACTACCTTGGTTTATTATACCATGGTATCGCCTATGTATAACGTCCCGGTTTGGGCGGGACAGTTCCGCTTTAGAGCTACGTGTCCCGCTGTCCCCGCTGTCCCGCTTTGAAAAAAGGCAACCTGTGTCAATGAATTCAATAAAAACCAGGTGCGTATTTATTAATCGCATCAGAAAACATTTTGATAACCAAGGATCAACAAGTCATGCCAACAGTTCAAATCTAAAAACCATATGTTTTTTAAAGCAAATTGCACATCCGAAAAATATAGGAAACCAGACTACACAAGATTAGTTCCTATTTTATTTTTATAAATTAATAAATAGAAAGGAAGAAAAGAAAGTAATTCTTTAGTATATATAGTATTTCTTTCTTTCTTAAATCTTCCATAAATATGTGTTTCATTCTTATAAAAAACTAGCTTTTGCCCGCAGCTTCGCTTGCATGAAGTTTGAAATCCTCGTTAAGCCCATTTTAAAGTGACATTTTAAAATCCAAAACGTCCGTCTTTTATCACCCCCAGCGGTTTAGGCTATGCGTTGCTACATTAGTCAGCCAGTCGGTCAGTTTCTCCCCATGCTTCTTACTTCAAAAATACCAGATTTCTCATACAAACTTTCAACACTTATTTCACCCATTTAAGGGTTGAATTTCCAAAAATGCTCAAACAGGTGTACGTTTATTTCTAACCAAAAACCTTAATATTTAATTTCAAGCTTCTTACTTCAAAAATGACGGACTTACATACAAACTTAAAAACCCTATTTCACCCCTTTAGGGGTTGAATTTCGAGAAATCCCTTCTTAGTGGATGTTTACGTCACAAAATGAACCTACTGTCATAATTTCAAGTTTCTAACCCCAGCCGTTTAGGCTGTGCGTTGATAGATCAGTCAGTCAGTCAGTCAGTCAGTCAGTCAGCTTCTCCTTTTATAAGTATAGATAATATAGATGTAGATATTAAAATAAGCAGGCGTCCCGCTTTGAAGGAAAAAAATAATGGTCACGTTACCTATGGACTCTGTGTTTTCCGTCCACCAGGGTTGAATTTCGTAACGTTATTTTTTACAGAAATACTATCTTTTTAACCGACTTCGAAAAAAGAGGAGGTTATCAATTCAATTCGATGCGTATCTTTTTTTTATGTATGTGCACCGATTTCTTCGAGATTTGTGGACCGATTTGAGGGATTTGTTTTTGTTTGAAAGAGCATACACTCAAGACGTTCGCATTTTGTTTTGTCATAATCTGATGAGGCATTCCGAAGATAGGGAATGAAACTCCTCAACGACGAGCAGCACATTCGTGATTGGGTAATTATTGTAATTTGTATCCCATCAAAAACATAAATGTGAAAATGGGAGCCAAGTTCAATAATAAGAATATGCGTGGTTGTCGACTTCGCCGACTAAAGAATTGAGATCTAAATGGGTGCCAAGTTCTGTAGATAATCCTGAAATGTATTTACACAAAGCAGATAACTTAGGATAAATTGAAGCTCAAGTTTGACTTGGCTAGTTTTTACCAGCAAACCGATTTTTTAGAAGAGTAAGATAATTATGTTGACCTTGCAATATAAAAACAGTAACTTGCATATACGCTATTGTATGTTATAATATAAAGAAGATAAGTTGATTAGCCAAATATATGATAACTTGTATGTGAAAACTAGCCAAGTCAAATCTTGAGCTTCAATTTATCCTAAGTTATCTGCTTTGTGTAAATACATTTCAGGATTATCTACAGAACTTGGCACCCATTTAGATATCAATTCTTTTGTCGGCGAAGTCGACAACCACGCATATTCTTATTATTGAACTTGGCTCCCATTTTCACGTTTATGTTTTTGATGGGTTAGCATTACTTTTTGTAAAGAAATTATTATTATTCATCATTCAAAAGTAATCTGTAAAACGTTTATGCTGTATAGTTTTCTTTTTTGTGCTATTTTTTACATACATTTACTTACATTTTCTTGAACGTTAGAAATACAAAGTCCACCCTTTATTTTTTTTATCATTTGCCTGTTAAGTATATTTTTATTTCCCACTTGAATCAAATAATCTGGTATACAAAACGATAAAAGCGACCTTTCTTCGTGGAATTATGGAACTCATTCTCTTAGGAAAGAAAAATATTGTTGCTATTATAATTTCGCAAGGCGGTAGGTAATAAAAATCGATTTTTGAAAAATATTTCAAAACGTAACAATTCACTGTTTTCGGACTTTTTCCTTTGTATACACACAATTACCCAGCTGGACACCAAATTTCAACTTTCTAGGTCATCTGGAAGTGGGTTAGGTTTTTGATCTATATGTCAGTCAGTGTTAAAAATACCGATTTTTAGACGTTAATATCTCAATAACCGTTTGAGCTGTATTTATGAAATTTGGGATTATAGTTAACCTCAGGGGTTTTAATAAATAAACCAAATTTCATGTGTTTATGTTGAATAGATTTTGAGTTATTGAGGGCTCAAAAGTGGCTTCAAATGGTTCGTGTAATATAACACACGTCTGCTGCGGCGCCAGTTCCTTTTTCTTTGAACTTGGCTTGACACGTTGCCACGTGTCTAGATCAGAACTGAAAATTACAATCGAATAATTTTGCGAATACATTGGTAGCTTTGTCGTTGTATTTTTTAGTCCACTTAAAACGGATAAATAAAATAGCTTAAAAAAACATATTAAAATAATACTAACCTAATAATGGTCATAATTATATTACGGTTGACATCTGTCGGGCATGTCACTGTCCCGGTGAATCCATTCGACATATTATTTCTGGTTGTTCTCGTCTTGCTAACGGCGAGTATTTACACAGACACAACCTAGTGGCTAGGATTATCCACCAGCTACTTGCTTTAAAATACAACCTTGTGGACGCAGAAGTACCATACTACAAGTATGCGCTCGACCCAGTTCTCGAGAATGGTCATATCACATTGTACTGGTATCGATCTATCATCACCGACAGGACTATTGTTGCCAATAAGCCTGACATAGTGGTGATAGATCGATCAGAGCGTCTCACAATGATTGTTGATATCACTGTCCCGTATGACGAGAACCCGGTGAAAGCCGAGAAAGATAAAGAAATTAAGTATCAAGACTTGGCACACGAGGTTGTCGACATGTGGGAGGTTAACTCAGCAGTCATTGTGCCGATAGTCGTTACGGCCAATGGCTTAATAGCCAAGAGCCTCGACCAACATCTGACGAGCAGTACCGTCTTTACCATAAGGGCACGTGGGCAGGGCCCCCGGTCTGAAGGGGGCCTCGAAATGCCGAAACCCAGTGCAACCAAGTATTTTTCAATAAATAAATTTAAAAAAACACATCGGTTTCTTAGTTCAACGCATCATTAACAAAGCACCCAGATAACTAGGGTTGCACAGCAAAACGTTGCTCAGCAGAAGTTTTCTTTAATTTGAGACAAATTGCTGCTAACTTCAGACTTTGTAACTTTTCACTACCATATTATAACAACTTGAACTACAAGTTAGTGTCAATGTAATAACCAATTATGTCACTGAACAAAAGTACATTTTGATGTTATTCACGTTCTTTTTGGCTTTCCAAAAGGGGCCCAAATTCTCTGTGCCCAAGGGCCCCTGCATAGCCTAAGACGGCTCTGCTGACGAGGCTCTCGTTGGGCAGCTGGGTCAAGGGCCTGATACAGAAAGCGGTACTTCTGGACACGGCGCGTATTATCAGGAAGTTCCTCTCTCTGAGGCCCTGACCACCGATAGCTTGGACCCTGTTCCCGATGCCGGTGGGTTACTTTTTTATATTTTTATTGTTTTTTTATAGAAATATTTAAAAATTAAAATAATATGTACATATAGATGAATAAACGTCATAATTATAATAAAATTATTTTTTTCGGAAATCAGTGCCTTCAATTTCACTTAGGTTTCAATTCTTATTTTAAAGTTATTTATCCAAATGTTTAATAATTCGTTAATTAAGAGGCCGAATTCAACTCTGCAACCCCACTCTGTACTCCAAAGAGAATGTAATATATGTACTCTGTAGTCTGAGTGAGTGATTGCACTTTATGGAACAGGATAACGTGTCATGTCAAATTGAAATTGTCAATCTTTTAGAATTTTAGGTTAGAAGGAATAGGAGAAGGATTTCGTCAGAATATCAAAAAATTAAAGAAACATCTATTTATAAAGTCATGGCTGAAACTGCTAGTGAAAAGTTGTCAAAAAAGTGAGTATCGTGTGAACCAACATGTATGCCTTGAGGAACCTGAGTGCCTTGTCTCTTAAAAGTAACAATTTCATCAATCGCTGTACAAATTTTTCATCAACGGTTTGCAAACGGTCAGTATTTTATATTTATTTATATTTATAAATATTACTGATGTGTTATTCTTTATTTATATTGTAGTGAATTGAAACGGCGGTTGAAAGCCGAGCAAAAGTTGAAAGAGAAGGCGGAAAAGGTCGCTCAGCTTCCTGTCGTAGCGGAGAAAAAATCAACCAAAGCTGAAGAGGAGATCAGTCCCAATGAGTATTATAAACTACGAACAGCTGCAGTTGCGGCTCTCAAAGAAGGTTCCAAGGAAGACCACCCATACCCTCACAAGTTCACCGTTACAATATCACTGGAAGAGTTTATTGAGAAGTATAACCATGTCAATAGTGGTGAAGTTCTAGACAGTGTTACATTGTCTGTGGCTGGCAGAGTTCACTCTATTAGAGAGTCTGGAGCTAAACTTATTTTTTATGATTTGAGAGGTGAAGGTGTCAAAATACAGGTAAATAAAAATATCTCTGGTACATTATTTTTACACAGGAATCATAATAAATACTGCAATTTTGGGTATTTTATGATATGTGGATAATCTTTGTGTTTGATCCTCTTGTGTTGATTTCAATACTTTTGCAATACCATTGACATAAATTCTCATATTTCAGGTAATGGCTAATGCTAAATTGTATGAATCAGAAGAAAAATTTGCAGCAGATACTGACAAGCTAAGGAGAGGTGATGTCATTGGCTGTGTTGGTCATCCTGGGAAGACTAAGAAGGGAGAACTGTCCATTGTACCCAAAAGTATTAAGTTGCTATCTCCTTGCTTGCATATGCTGCCTCACTTACACTTTGGGCTTAAGGATAAAGAAACCAGATTTAGGAAGAGATACTTAGATCTTATTTTAAATGATAGGGTAGGTATTAAAACTGGTTTGTGATGAGCTTATAACTGAAAGCCTCAAATCAATGTCTTTAATATTCCATTTTCCTACAGGTAAGACAAACTTTTTATACAAGAGCAAGAGTCATTGCTTATGTAAGAAAATTTTTGGACAACATTGGTTTTCTTGAAATTGAAACTCCAATGATGAATATGATTCCTGGTGGAGCCACAGCTAAGCCCTTCATTACACATCATAATGATCTGAACATGGACTTGTACATGAGAATAGCTCCCGAACTATACCATAAGATGTTAGTTGTGGGAGGATTGGACCGTGTTTATGAAATCGGCAGACAGTTCCGGAATGAGGGTATTGATCTGACTCACAACCCCGAATTTACTACATGTGAATTCTATATGGCTTATGCAGATTACAATGATCTCATTTCTATAACTGAAACTATGTTGTCAGGCATGGTGAAAAGTATTCATGGTTCTTATAAGGTAAGTTTTGAAATTTTTATATAAATTACATCAATGACCTATTGGATAATAAGAATACATTTAGAAATCATATGTTCGCTATCTTAATGCATGTCATGTCATCTGCATAATCTTTCTTTTAGTCTAAAGTTAAGCAATAGGTTATGAGACATAGGTTAGGATATCAGTACAATGATAAGACCTAAATATGTTTTATATGAAATAGTAAACTATTTACTTTGTAAATTATTATTCTTTTATTAAGATATGAATGAAATAATATTAACATTAATCTAAGTGTATTATTGAAACATGTCATAAATTAATATTCTATTATGGATACATACATAACATTTCGCTTTTCTACCATGAGAGTAAAGCTACAGAAGGCCACATAGTGACATAGCGTTCTTAGCACTATTTTATTTAATTTTCTATTGTCAGGTTAAATATCATCCAGATGGTCCAGATGGTGATGAGGTGGAAATAGACTTCACCCCTCCATTTGCCAGAGTGCCTATGATTGCAAGCTTAGAAAAAGCATTGAATGCCAAGCTACCACCAGCTGATAAATTAGGCACCCAGGAAGCCAATCAACTGCTTAGTCAGTTGTGTGAAAAACATGAAGTAAGTACTACATTTTACAAAACATCCATGACTAATACATTGTAAACTTTACAATATAAAGCCCTACTTTATTCTTTTCCATATTAAATTTCTAACTCAACTTACCAAGAAATAATAATTGTAAAGTGTGTGTGTGTTCCACCTGTACCTCAGAATGCTAGACCAAACAACAAAAAAGAAGAATCTAGGCTACCAAATACACTCATCAAAATCTGTGCAGGTCACATTTACACTTCAAAAAGGCAATTGTCGCCAAGTTCGATTGGACAATAAAACCTTTCCTCAACAAGACGGTCTACAATGTCCACCGCCTCCTTGGTGGCCAATACCTCGCAACAAGTGGCGACGGCTTCCCATGCACTGTCTCTCCCGTCCATGGACAGAACCACGGCAAGAAGCTAGAGGTTGCCAACAAAATTCTGCCTGTTAACTCCTGCGACACCCTAATATTAACTTCTGAACGAATTGCAATGAATTTTCTAAACAAAAACAGCTTCTAAAGTGCAGTATTTTGAATTCATTTTCAGATAATAGTATGACTTATCTCATTTCGGCACAAAATTGTGTCTTGGCCTGCAGGTGTCAAAATAAAACCCTGTTTTATTTCTATAGAAATAATTTACTACAGCAATGTATTGTTTTTTATTTTAGATTGAGTGTCCACCACCAAGGACTACAGCCAGACTTCTAGATAAACTAGTAGGGGAGTTCCTTGAAGAAAAGTGTGTTAATCCAACATTTATTTTGGACCACCCCCAGATTATGAGTCCTTTGTCTAAGTACCACAGGGATATCCCTGGTTTGACAGAGAGGTAATTAAACTTACTAAATAAAACATTTTTATAATGAAAACAAACTGCTACAATACATTGATGCGCTTTGTTAACTAGTATAACAGAAATAATGAAAAAGTTTTCTTTTAGATTTGAACTTTTCGTGATGAAGAAAGAAATATGCAATGCCTACACTGAATTGAATGATCCAGCAACTCAAAGGGAAAGGTTTGAACAGCAAGCTAAAGATCGTGCAGCTGGTGATGATGAGACTCCACCCACTGATGAGGCCTTCTGTACTGCTCTGGAATATGGCCTTCCACCTACTGCTGGATGGGGCTTGGGAATTGACCGTCTTACTATGTTCCTCACCGATTCAAATAACATAAAGGTAGGTTTGGATGCAAAAAAAAAGCTTTTTAAACCCAAGAAAATGTCTCTTTCTACTTACCAACTGAGACTTTATTAAGAGGGAACTGACATCATTTGAATTTATGAAATTCTTTTTACATAATATAATGACATCAATAATTATTTGAGATGTAATTTTATTATTGCTGCCTACCATACATAATATGAACTGTGTATAACAACTGCCTTTGTTTTGCCATAATCTAGTAAAACATGTAATTTTATAAGGTCAATAAATACATTTCAACAATTATGTTGTAGCTGCAAATTGTTTCAATTGTGCTCATAATTCTTTTTGTTATCAGGAGGTCCTGCTGTTCCCTGCTATGAAGCCTGATGACCCCAATAAACATAATGCTGAAGGTGAAAATGCACCCACTGAACCTCCAGTTCAAAATGGAGCATAATCAACCATTATTTCCAATTGTGTGAAATATAATATTAATAAGATTGTACTAACATTGGTTTTTCTTTTTATTACAAATAAATTATTACTTCATGTGATGATTTTTAATAAAAAGAAGTTGTTTAACAATATATTTATTTAAAATAAATTAACTAAAATTGTGAGCATACACAGGCTATTCTCATGTTTTATTTCAACATGCACATTGATGTTGATATTTCGAAGTGATTTATGTACAGATTTTTTTATTTATTAATAGAATATGTTTGCCTCTCATCTACTCACAAATGCAGACATAATATCATACTTATGAAATAGAAGTGTTGATTAAAACTATTCTTCTATTTCACTATGAATAGTTGAATTGTAATGTTCACCTAGTCTATACATGTGTCTATGATATGTTATTATAAGAGGTGGCCCCTCAAACTCTTCCCCCTGATCAATAGAGCCCGGTCCTGTTGCTTGTATAACAGTTATGGGACATTTCAAAGAATTTGACAAAGCTCTAATCTCCAATTGACCACCCCACACTTTAGTATTCTCAATTTTGTCACAATATTCCTCAAACTCTTCACTGGTCAGCATTTCATATGTATCAGTATTACTCATGAATGGAATAAAATCATCTTTATTCTGTCTTATATAGTTTGCTATGTTTTTTCTTAAATCATCTACAGATACGTCTCTCTGCTTTGTAACAGTCATTTGATGAGAAATAGCTTTGTACAAACAATCACCATCGGAAGGAATTAGGAAAATCTTCAGACCCTTTTCTTTTAACTTTGTACTTATTTCCTGCAGTTCAGTGTTTCTTGGACCATGAAGGTTTTCTTGTTCTTGCTGTTTTATTTGTTCTTCTCTTTTCTTTTCTTGCTGCGACTTCTTATCTCTTCGCTTTTGAGCTTTCGAAATTTTTACTTTAGACAGCTCATTTTCAACAATCAAAACCGAATCGGTAATCTCATCTGTATCTTTATTTGCGAATTCAACTTCTTTCTGATGTCGAACATCCAATTCAGCCTCTAACCTAGCAATTTCTGCTGTAAGCTCTTTCTTTTTCGTCTTGTCATTTTTTGCGGCTTTTTTCATTGTTTGGATTTGGGCTTGTAGTTCTTTTTTTTCTTTTCGATGTTTACTTTCCAGGATTGCTAATTCATCATTTTCAATGTCCATTATGTTTATTGATAAGATAAATGTGTTATAATACGATTACCAGTGGTAACCGGTGAAAAATCTACCAATCTCTTAAAATAAAATGACACTACTACACCACAGTGACTAACTGTCCCAGTGTCACTGTCAGTGTCAGTGTCATACAACCATCTAACGATGGGCTCCTAAGCGTTGAATCAACGAGCTAGGGTGCGCGAATTAAGTAAACGACACTCAGAGTTTATAAAAATACTTTATTTAACTACCAGAGTAACAGTGAAGATAATAATGTTTTATTCTAAGTTGAGCTGATGTATTTATAATTAATTATTGCTAAGTTAACAATTTACTTATGAACTACTTATTCGTTAGTTTAGGTGGGAGGTGATTTGCTGACAAAGCAAATCGTGTTAGTTTCAGCACACTTAACTCGCGCAAGATAAGTTTGCGCGTGACCAAAATCGGAGCGCGCGGCGCGGTTAGAACAAGTAAATATGTTCCTTGGGTCAGAAGGTTAATAAATGCATGGAAAAGATTTTTGACATCCTGGCAACTGAATTAAACCATTAAACCGTCAATGGTGTCGATTCTGTTACACATTTTGACAGTACTAAACTAGACTAAATGCAACTGTCACTTTTTCTGTTGAAACAGAAAGAGACAAACACCCTTAATCTAGTTTAGTCCTGTCAAAGTGCGCAACAGAATCAACACTAATATCACTTTCGTCAATTTGCCATTTCACAGTAGAGTTGGTCGCGCGTACAGTACATAAGCTATTATATATATTATATTATTCTAATAAATACTATTCTTTGGTTACGTTTCGTTTTTCGTAAAGTTACTTTTTTTACTGCAAAAATTAATATTTTTCCTTTTTTATCAAAATTCATTCATAATTATGTGATAAAATATGTATTGTATGTACTGTTACCATATGGACGATATATATATACCAAAATAATAAACCCATTATTTTTATTTGTTTTTCACTCATGTTTAGTAGCATGGGCATAATCAGTGCCGGCCCGAGTCTAGTTTTTGCTTAAGTTTTTGGATGGAGTGTGGAGATTAATGAATGTCTACGACAATGACCAAAGACATTCTTTAGTCATTGGACTAAACTAAACTTTCCGTATATGTATTTATAAGTACTCTGTGACTCTCAGAAACTGAACCACTGAATGATTTATACGTCAGTGAACTAAACCAATTATTACTAAACTCTTTGAACTAAACTTGACTGTTTGACATTGACAAGACAATGACGGCGACGGCGACCAACACAACCCAATCAACTGAATCAACCCGCTCACTATAGCAGAAAGAAACCGCCAAGTTATTTTCAGCTGCGTGGTTTTAGTTGATGTGGTAATTCATTAGTAAATTTTTACTATACATATTTGATGTGATACATTTTCTAGTAATATCGCTGTGAAAGAATGAATCCTTGTTCAGTCGCTGCACCTCAACAAGACACGGAAGGGGATGGAAGGTGGAATAGCATTGTAAGTTTTCAATTATAATATTAATTCGTGAGCAGTTAGAACTTGCTAGTTTAAACGGTTCAATTCACAGTACATTTTATGATTCAAATACGTGGTAATTTTTTGAAATTAGATTCGATTACACTTGCGACCTAAATTGCTAATAATCGGCAAGTGCACTTAAGTATGGTTTATCATTAATCGGTATTTAACTACATAATCAACCCAAGTTAAACATAGATTTATTGATCTATAAATGTGAACCTTCTCTATTACAATAATATGGGTGAATCGGATGAATAAGATAAATCTTTTCAAAATAATTTAAAATATAAGTATTTGTTTAGTTGCTGGACATTCTGTCTAGTAAGGACCATATTTGCATTGACAACTGTAGGCTAGTGACAAAGCACATATTCTTATAATTGGTCTCATTTTTGTTGTAGCATAACAGATTTTTGTCAGATGCGAAAGGGAAAGATGGTGATGTGATTTTTATTGGTGACTCCATCTTGCAAGCACTAGAACATACTGAAGTGTGGAACCAATGGTTTGCACCACTGCACTGCCTTAACTTTAGTATCCACAAGGATCAGACTCAAAATGTATTGTGGCGCATCAAGAATGGAGAACTTGATCATGTTGATCCTAAAGTGAGTGTTGGACAAATATATTATACTTAAATAAAACTCTTATTTCCATTTCTTATATGTATTGTGAATAAGTTATGGATTACTCCATTATACTTTTAATTCAGTTTTGTAAGTTTAATCCATTATTTATAAGTGAGTTTAATTTAAAGGTTTTTGTATTCTAAACTCTAAAATTTTGTAGGTAATAGTTGTGCATGTTGGAACAAATAATGTTGAATATACTCCAGAGCAAGTGTGTGAAGGTATCCTAGAAATAATTAGAACAATCAGGGAGAAACACCCAAGTGCTTATATAGTATTGCCTGTAAGTATAGTCTAATTATTTTGACATACTTAAATACATTTTCTTGTCAATCCTACTAATATTTCTGTATTTCATTCTAGAGTCTACTTCCCCGTGGTCAATATCCAAATACTCTAAGGGAGAAAAACTCAAAAATCAATCAACTTTTACGTGAAAAGGTTACCAACATGAATAAAGTGGAAATGGTTCCCATAGACAAAGGTTTTATACAAACCGATGGCACTATCAGTCACCATGATATGCATGACTACCTCACCCCAACTAATGCAGCTTGTAGAAAAGCTTTTGAACCTATTTATGATCTACTTCAACAAATTTTGTGTGAGGGGGAGCCTGAAAAAGACTTAACACCTTCTGAATAACACATTGTTCTATTTGTACTCTATGGCAGCTTATTTTTGCAGCGATTCATTGTGATGGAAACAGTAGTACTTATCATTAGCTTTTTTATATTAAGCATAAGTGTCAAACATATTAAAATATTATTAATTTATAAACTTTTACATTCCAAATTAGCATTATGATATTCTAATCGGCTGTGTTTATTTAATCGCTTCATTTGAAATATTTTATTTATAATTGCATATTATGTATCCAAGCTTAATTTAGCTTTTAAGGTTATGCATTTTGTGTGCAGTTTATTTATGCACAACAGGCTTAGTACTTACCTTTCTTGTATTTATTTTTTTCACATCCATGAAATTATTTAATGTAATATTAGGAAAAATGGGAAGAAGTATTATGTTACTATTGTTTTTTTGAGAACCTCTTTTTTGGAGATTTGTGACATAGCTCGGCAATTTTGTTAGTTTAATTTTAGATGCTTACATGATTCTTCATAAGTACTCACATAAGCAAGTACAAAAAGCGCCAAATCCACTATAGCAAATTATTTCACTCCATTACTTGCTCATTTCATAAAATTTGCAGAAGCTGACTTGCTGGAGGTGTGTCGACCGCTTGAAAATCGTCAAAACTTGCTAGTAGATTTGACGCTTTAGTCTTATACATATTAATATTTGCACATCACAGTAATGGAATCTATAACCAAAGATCTTGGAAGATTACTTAACCAAAGTTATAACAGTATATGAATTGCATTGGATGATTTTATATGCAATTCTATTTTTGATAATGACCTACATTTTTTAATAATGTGATAAGATCTATATTGATAAGTACGTGCAATCATTTTAGACCTTTATTTTTCATTTGTTGCAAATGTATAACCAATAATGCACAGTGTGCAGTATTAAACACTGAAATAAATATTCTCAAATATCACTGTAGGCGTATTTAGTGAACTATTTAACTGTTAAGGTACTCAAGTTGCCAAACAAGTTTGCTTGAATCTCGATTGTTATGAAATATTTATTTGCATGAAGAAGCTTGAAAGTAAACAATGCAATTATTTCTATAAAAGTAAATGTTGTTTCATTGATATTATTGATAAACCCTGGCAAAATTTATCTTTAGAACTATTTTATTTTGACGACACGTTTGGTGCAGTGGCTGAGCGATCGGCTTCTGCGCTACGGGTCGTGGGTTCGATCCCCGCACGGAACAAATATTTGTATGGCCTACAAATAATTGTTCCGGGTCTGGATGTTTGTGCGTGTCAAGATTTGTGTTTGTAAACGCACCCACGATACAGGAGAAATCAAAGTGTGGGGCAAAGTTATTAAAAAAAATAAAAAATTTTGGACAATGAAGATTCACAAATTAAAAGTCTATGTGAAAAGAGTGTCCCCGAAAGCCAATTCTGGCTACGCCTGTTTTAAATACAGGGTGTAAACGAAATCATGTAATTCCTTCAAACCTCGTTCGCCAGGCGGTCATTTAACTCGGGGCGCTAAAATGCCTCACGTTAAGAACACATGTTTACTTCTTGTAATTATTATTTTTACTGAATCCAAGTGTTCCCCTTGCAGGGTTAATCTATGTCAGCAGTACATCACAAGGTTTCAAGGAATTACATGATTTCGTTTACAACCTGTAGGTACTTTTAATAATGATAAAAGTAGTTATTAGACGACAAAATATACAGCTTGATTTTATAAATATTTATTTGTACATAATTCAACTACTGGAACTAAATTGTAACTCTCACTAGATTTATTATAAAATAAGCTAAGCTTTACATAATATGTACTAATATCTATTGCGCAACCTATTATAGTACAAACTGAATGGTAAGGTAGGACTACCAAGTAGAAGTGACTTGTCAAATAAGTTGAAGTTCTTCTTTTCAAGTTTAGTCAAATAATTGTGGATAGCTGTTGCTGGTAAGAATATCTGCTTCGTAAGCTTGGGAACTTCAATGCTTCTGGCCTGAAAACAGTTGACATCTTTGTAAGTAAAATGTTTGTTACTCATTGCTTTTATTTTACAATTAATGTTTTCAAAAAACTAATTAGTCTCCCAAAAGATAAGAAATGAAAGTATAGAGAAAATAATGGTAAACAAATCAGTATCATTATTGATTGGAAATATTATGTATCAGTTTCTCATTAGTTAGATATTCCAGTTTAACAAGGGTAGAACTAGAAGGTTGACTGAATATAAAATAAAAGCCCTTCTTTATTTACTCCTACAACTTTATAATAAACATACTAAAGGATAATAATATATTACTGGTACTTGGAACTAACATTCTTTCTCATCAAATATTTGATAACAAACTTTACCTTTACTAAGTGATGATTTGCTCTGGAAGCAATTTCAAATGTCACATTTCTCATTTTCTCACTGTCATCACGTCTCAGAACATTTTCTTGACTTATTTCATACTTCATAAGAACTTCCATGGGCAAGGAAATTATTTTATGATGACTTGATACATAGACAGACCTGAAACAGTGATTAACAGTAGAGGTGATTGTAATTATTACAAAGAGTTGTGTCCATACTGTAGAGTAGATAATTATGTTATTTGTTGCACCCAAACCTCAATATATTAGTTATTCCTTGAGCTTTTCCCAAATGAGAAGCAGCATGATCAGCATGAATATCTTTAATACCCGCTACACTTAAAATTAAATAATATATTGAAGACACAGAGTCCTCAGCATATTTTTCAACATCATCTATGCTTCTAAAATGTTTAGACTTCAATATACTGCTTCTTGATGTTATGAGTTTTTCCAAATGTCTTCGGTTAAGTCCATAACAGCTACATATCTAAAACATATTTTAACATTATTTCCAATTTTAGAAAAAAACATTATTTTTATACTTACTTTAATTTTAAACAGTTTACCTTAAATAATTCTTGTGCTACAGGATTAGCGGGTACATTTTTTAGTGTTTGCTCCTTTTTATAAATGGCATTAAGAGTGTCTTGCCAAAATTGTAATCTGAATGCAGCAGTCTGTGAATCGTTTGTTTGGTCCTGAATTCGAGCTATTTCCACATTGAAAGCTCTCAATACAAGCGCAGGAGAACGCAGAAACTTCGTCATGAGAAGAGTTGCCAAAAAATTCTCGTAGTCATGCTGTCTATCTGCAAAACATATAAAGTACCAGAACATGCGATACACTTGTCAGTCGACTTAATATTTATATCATTACTTTTACATATTATGGTTTTATTATATATTGTACTAATTACTTTACGATATCTGCACAGTAACTGATTGACGTCTCGTTAGACGTAGATTCTTTTTTAAGAGGCCTTGATATTATTTTCACGGGTTTTATAGATTCGAGCAAACGAGCAAAATATCTATGTTTATTCATTGTAAATGAGTTTTACGGGGTTCAATTCAAAGATACGGTCTTGCTTGTTATAACCCTCTTGTTTTTTCAAGCTCAATCAAATCTCATGACATTGACATTTGAGAATTTGAGATCGACCGCGATCGCCGTCAATTTTGACATTTTTGACATTTTGCTACATCTATTTCAAGCATGCATAGATCTCAGAATCAATGTTGCCAACTCGAATTTTGAAAAAGGCGTATATAGAATAGTAAATAAATGAAAGAACAATGGTCACTTTGGACTAGGCAAAAACAGAAATTATTACCGAGATGAAACTGTCACCAATATGTAGTGCATTGTTAATGTAATTTATTGGATATCTTCGTTTATTTTTAAAAACTGGGGAAATATAGTTAATCTTCTTTTTAAAATACTACTTTATTTTTCAGAACGCAGTATACAATATCTAACTTCGAACGCATCCGTAATAACGTTACTAGAGAAGTCCATACTTTTTTAAAGTCTATGATGATTTTATTTCTTAATCGTAATTAAATCCCAGGCAATGTCAACCGTATAAACTCACGTTAATTATTATACTAAGGCTAGCCACAAATAGAATTTGATTTTTTTTTAATTTGCGTACCTATGAAAAGTTCTTAGATCTGCGTCCTTTTTTTGAGTGATATACAGACGGTAACTGTTAATATAATAAGTGTTTTGTTATACAATTTATTTAAATTCTTAGTTTTGGTTACTATTTTCAGGCAAATTGATTTTATGCAATTTATTAAAACTCTTAATATCTTCCTGCGAAGGCTCGTGGTTTTTTTAAACCACTTCGTGAGAAGTAAGCCTGTTAGTGTTTTAGCGGAAAGTCTATTTCTGACGTTGGTTTTCATTAAATTTATCGCAAATTGCAAATTGGGCTAGTAAAGAACACATTTGAGACGAATCGCCCTTTCTAGAAAATACGTAGATGTACGGACTGAAGTTCGTAGGTTTGCAGGAAAGGCCTAAACTACGTAGATCTACGTAAAAAGACGTAGAGTTGGCAACGCTGTTCAGAATAATGATCTGTAGACTTTAAGGATGAGTAGGATAGACGTGACAGGAAATAAGAGTGTCGTTGCACCAACTTTCTTTTTCCGTCAAATTAGCTCTTGCGGAGACGCGATAATGTATGGAGTCATCTTGGCATCTTGGTACGAGAAAAAGCGACGACAAAATCATCTGAGCTGCGCATGTTGGCCCACAGATCTGACATTATAAATTGTCAACTAGTGTCATCTTTAGCGGACACCCGATGTAACCATTGACCTGAGGACTTTCGTTGGTAGTGGTGAAGGTTAACACGTGCTTTTGTGTATACTACAATTTTTTTCGATTTTAGTGATCTAATTACTGTGAGCTTCAATCGAGGTTTTTCCTAGTGTGTGTGTGGTTAGTGGTTAGTTTTATTGTTTTTATCAATTTTAAAGATTTTACTGTGTATCCATCATGTATACAAAAAACCCCCTGATCCTGATCCCTTTGATTTCACTCCGAATTTAACTGTTTCTCTCCCTAACATTAATGACGTTCAAGAAAACGGTATGGTCACTGAATCCGCAAGTAGAAAGAGACCTGCTGCTTCCCCCCCGGCTTCTGTAATCAATCCTCCTAAACTGGCTAAAAATATTATCGGTAGGCAGTCATATACGGCCAGGGATAATCCACCCTATATTGTCCACGTCTCTCAAAAAGATGATCAGACTCGAGGCACTGTACTGCACCCGGTAAAGTTTGGTATGTTTTTGATGAAAAACAACATCAACAATATACTTGCCGATGGTGTCAAACGTTTAGGTAGGAACCGTATATCTGTGGAGTTTAAGTCTCACCAAGATGCCAACAGTTTTTTAATAAACCCCATTCTTACTCTGCATGACTACTCTGCCTCAATACCCCAATTTAATATTACTCGGTTGGGCATTGTTAGAGATGTTCCGACAGAGTGGTCAGAGGAGGAGGTTATAGAGAATATCAAGGTTCCCCCTGGATGCGGCCCTGTTATTAAGGCAAGGAGAATGAACCGGAAGGTGATTTCTCTTGGTGTTACTGATTGGAAAGCAACTCAAACTGTGGTTCTGACTTTCGATGGACAAATACTACCGAAGAGGGTGTATTGTTTCTACTCGGCTCTTGCAGTTGAGAGATACATGTACCCCACCATTCACTGCTTCAACTGTTGTCGTTTCGGTCACACTCGCACGCTATGCCGCTCAAAACCCCGTTGTTTTAAATGTGGTCAAGATCATCCTGGTGATGGTTGCCAAGTTTCTCCCAATAGTGCCTTCTGCATTTCATGTATTGGCAATCATTTTGCAAACAATAGTGCGTGTCCTGAATTAGGTCGCCAGAAGGGCATAAAGGCTCTGATGGCTGAAAAATCTGTCTCCTATGCAGAGGCAAGTCAGGTTTTCCCTCCTGTTTCAAAATCGTATGCTGAAGTGTCTAAATCCCAGATCTCTAAAGCCAACCCAAGTCCTTCCCAGTATCCAAGTCTGACTTCTCAGTCATCTCCTAAATCATACCGTAAAACGGTTTTTCTCAAACCCAAGTCTCACGCCCCCCTTTCGCCCAGCTATGATAAGCAGGCCCATCAAGTTCTCATCCAAAACTACTCCTTCTCGCCTTCTCAAAATGGTTGCGCTTTCCCTACGGAAGCTGCAAACAGTTCAGATAATCCAGCAAATATCTTGAACATAATTACTAGTATGCTGATGGCTGTATTATCAAATAACTCACAATCTGCTGTACCTGACCACGTTGCCAAAAAATTGACACATATTCTTAGTTATATAAATAACGTTCCATCCCCTGACATTCCTTCAATGGAACGTGAGGAGTATTAATTTCTCCTAGGAAACCTGACCTTCTCTTTTTAATAAATAAACACAAACCATTGGTCTGTGGCATTGCTGAGACCTGGCTTCGCTCTGACAGTGTTTTCAGGATCCCGGGTTTCAGCAGTGTTCGCCAAGACAGATCTGATGGATATGGGGGATGCGCTTTGTTCATTAATAACAAAGTAGCATTTACCCCAATCCCTCTACCCTCTGTTGGTGACAATTTAAATGTTGTTGTTGTTAAGGTTGAGGGTATAAATGTTTTTTCGTTTTATATTGCACACCCACATATTGAAAATCTTGTTATAATTAACTTAACTTAGTAAGTAATTTAAAGGGCCCCTTACTTGTTATGGGCGATTTTAATTGCCATCACTATCGTTGGGGATCCGAAACATGCGATAATGTTGGCATAGGGCTAGTGGATACATTAGATGATCTTAACCTATGTATAATTAATGATGGCAGTGCCACACGTAGGTCTTCATTGGGGCAGAATAATAGTTGTGTCGACCTGACATTCTGTTCGTCTAATGTTGCTAGCCTTTTTATTTGGAGTCGTTTGAATATGACTTATGGGAGTGATCACTTTCCCATCATGGTTAAAATCCCTTCTAAAAACCTTCCTGATAAGACCTCCCCTCCCTTGTTAAAATACCGACTAAACTCGGCGGATTGGGATCTTTATTCTAAAATTTTGGACTTACGTATATCTTCTCTTTCATCTATAAATTCTGTGAATGCTGTCGAATGTTCCTCGTCCTTTTCTAACACCATATCCTCTACAGCTGATGATTGCTTCCCTTCCAAAACATTGCCAACAGGCAAGATTCCTTCTCCACCATGGTGGGATAGGGAATGCACTACCATGATCAGGGTCAGGAATGAGGCTGAAATGACTTTTAACCTCGACATGAACCTGGACAACCTGATTGCTTTCAAGCAGGTATTGGCTAAGTCCAGGAAATTATTCAGAAAAAAGAAAAGAGAGGGCTGGCAGGCATTCTGCAGTTCGTTGAGTCCATCCACTCCAGCGTCGGTGGTGTGGGGTGGGGTGAAGAGCTTTAGAAGTAGTTTGAAACCATACTCCGTGAACGTTTTGCCGGCGGATTTAGCTTATAATTTTTTCACAAAAGTTGCCCCGGTATATGTTCCTGGGATGGAGGAGGATCTGGGTGTCAACTCCCATATAGCATGTGACGACCCTTTAGATATGCCATTTACCCTAGAGGAACTCAAAACGGTCCTTACTTACGTTAGGGATTCTGCACCTGGTGTAGATGGATTCCCCTACTCTTTTATTGCTAAAGCGGGTGTAAAATGTCACCAATATTACCTGGACTTGGTCAATTTCTGTTTCTCCTCTGGTTACATTCCTCCATCATGGAAGGTTCAAATGGTTTTCCCTTTGTTAAAACCGGGAAAAGACCCTGGTGATCATTGTTCTTATAGGCCAATTGCTCTATCGTCCATACTTATTAAACTTTTAGAACATCTTGTTAAAATCGTCTAGAATGGTTAGTTGAAAACAGGAGGCTGCTTCCGGCGACTCAATTCGGCTTTAGAAAAGGCCTGGGTACAACTAATAGTGTGGGTATCCTCACATCAGATATCCGGCTGGCCCTTAGTAGGGATGAGTCGGTGGTTGCCGTTTTTCTGGACATATCAGCTGCTTATGATTCTGTCCTCCTCCCAGTTCTCAGGCAGAAGCTGCACAAGCTGAGAATCCCGGTAAGGATCATTCAGATTATTTGCAGTATTCTTTCAAGCCGCACTCTGCAGCTAAGAGTTCCAGGGGAAGACCCGGAACAGAGGATGGCTTGGAGGGGACTTCCTCAGGGATCTGTTATTAGTGCCCTTTTATATAACATATACACTTTTGACCTTTCTACTTGCTTAAATTATAATTGTAAATTACTTCAGTATGCTGACGATATTGCATTATTGGTCTCTGGCAGTTCTATCCAGGATGCCGCTCTGTCTATGAATGTCTCTTTGTCCTCATTATACCATTGGCTTCTTGATCACGGGTTAGCTTTGAGCGCTCCAAAAAGTACTGCAGTCATTTTTACCCGCAGACGTCGTATCCCCCAAGCTGATATTAATATCGATGGTCAAGCTATTCCAATTAAAGAAAAGGCTAGGTTTCTGGGCGTTACGCTAGATGCTAAATTATCGGGAGTTGATCACATCAATAGCACGGTTAAAAAATGTGAGCGCTCGGTGTCAGTCCTTAAGGCTTTGTCTGGTGTCTGGTGGGGTGCCCATCCATACACTTTGAAATTGGTGTACAATGCATTGGTTAGAAGTGTGATGGACTATTGCTGCTTCTTAATGGAACCTTGCAATAAAGAAGCGCTTCGCAAGTTAGACTCCATTCAGGCCAAATGCCTGAGGATTATAATTGGTGCGATGAAATCCTCTCCCATAAATGCCCTTCAGGTCGAATGTGCAGAACCACCCCTTAGCCTTCGAAGACAATATTTAGCTGATCGTTTCTTGTCAAAAGTTTTCTCCCTTTCGTCCCATCCTTTACTTCCCATTTTAGAGGAAATTCATCTTTCTTTCAACGCCTCTTCCTATTGGAATAATAAATCGGTTCCCCCATTGATGAATAGCTACAGGGAGCTTAAAAACCTCTCCTCACTTGTTTGTCAATATCCCATTCTACCTGTTTTTTCCTCTGCATACGAGGTGGTCCATTTTAGGCCAAAAGTCGTTTTGGAACTTGGTATTACCAGTAGATCCCGAGACGTAAAAGGCGATTTTGTTCGGGCCATTGAGAAATACTGGAGGGGCTGGAATTTATTTTTCACGGATGCATCTAAATTGTCACCAACGGGGTGCACGGGAGTTGCAACATACTTCCAGAATTCCAGAATCGCCCTATTATTTCAATGTCCACCCGATGTTTCTGTTTTTACTGGTGAATGTATTGGCATTTTAGAAGCTATTAATTTCATTAAGACACATAATATTAAAAATTCTGTTATTTTTTCGGATTCACGGAGTAGTATCCAGGCATTAGGTCAAAATCAAATGAAATCTAAAATCCACAGCAAAATTATTATGGATATTAAAAATTTACTGTACACTTGTTTTAAAAATGATTGCAATATTGAAATCGCTTGGGTTCCCAGTCACTCGGGTATAGGAGGCAATGAGTGTGCCGATTCACTGGCTAAGTTTGCTACCACTAACCTTGCTGATCGGAAACACTATGTTGTACATAGTTACGACTTACGGGCGGACACCAAACTTAAGTTGTATAACTCGTGGTCAACAGCGTGGCAGGTTAGTTTGAAACTTAAGGGTGCCTATTACGCCAGTATACAAAATGACATCCAGCGAAAACCTTGGTTCTTTAAATGTTCTAAATTGGCTAAAAAACCGGTTTCATCCCTGTGTAGACTTAGACTCGGTCACTGTTGCAGTCCAGTGTTTTTGAGTAAGATCCGCGTTCGCGACAATTCTTTGTGCGAATGTGGTCTCGATGAGGGCACTCTGGACCATATTTTTTTTTCGTGTCCCGCAAATTCCCAGTCCTTTGACTTGTATCGTATGCTTCCCAAAATTAAAATCCCCCTTCCTACTAATTTTCGTTCCCTTCTGACCCACTTTTCCCCTAACCTAATTAAAATTTTATCAAAATTTTTAAACGATAATTTAAGATGTAGCGGTGTGTAATAATAGGTCTATTTATGTTTTTATGTATTTTGGTGTTGTCTCATTTAAGTAGATATAGATAAAGTAGAAAAAAAAAATCATTGTTTAAGTACTAACATCAAATTGTTTTGTCCTTTCAGCCACTAACATAATTCTATCAAAAATCGAAAGTTCGACGGTCGCCTCGTCTGCAGCCCGTCACTACATGACGCTGGCAGAATAGTCGTCATCGGCTCAGTTGCCATAAAAAAAAAAAACCATTGACCCGTAATTTACTCATTGTATGTAACAAATCGTCGACTGCTGCCCACATGACGCGACCTAGATTATCATTTTGAGTAAATTGTCAATCAAATCGTGCCGTCTGTAGTAGGCATACGACGCGTTGTCGCACCCACTAGCATCTATTATGGTACAGTGTGCTCAATATATTATCTTGGCATGCAGGTGGCGCACTAGGGAACTAGGGCCCGTATTAATAAATAGCTCTCATTTGTGAGATTTTTCAACAGCAGCTACCTCAAAGTAGAATTTCATAGATACAATTTTTTTTTGAATAAGTTTCAAGTCATGTTAAAGATCTCTCAAATGAGAACTGTTTATTAAGACGGGCTTAGATTTGAATCAATAATTAAATGATCAAATAGTCACATCGCGTCCCCCCACCCCGTACACTGCCTCGCGTACACTCAGTTCACGCTGCACACTTGCATACTGCCGCAGTTTACATAACTACGCAATACAAGTCCAGTTTTACTGGGCGGCGGAAGGCGGGAAGCTGACTGTACCGACAGTACTGACACTGGCGACAGCATCAGTACGGGTCGTCGCTGTGCTGGCATCACTGGCAGGTAGAAACCCACGTGCTTATAATTCATACCACAACTTTGCCTCTATCTGTGCCTCTATCTTTACCGTGCTTTCGCCGTGCCGGTTTGGGTGCCGGGCCCGCTACTGGAAAAACGCACATTGCCATCATGGTCATCCTCACTTTATCATCATCACCATAAATCTAAATTCTATATCTATGATACATAAAAAAACCAGCTAAGTGCGAGTCGTACTCGCGTACCGAGGGTTCCGTACCGTTAGAGGAAATATTTATTACATATTAAAAAAAAAAAATATTTGTTACCGCACATCTGAACTATAGTGGGCAAAAATGTATGAATGGCACACCCACGTGCGCCACAGCTTAGACTACCTACTTTTGTTTGGAAGGTATCACAGTCATGTTTCTCTGTGCCAATGTGCATCAAATTCTGTCCGAGGCTTCCCTTTTTATTTTAAGTCGAATAGGTTTAACTTTTTCACATTTCTTTTATTGCTATTTAACAAAAAATTCTCGAAGTAAAAATTAAACATTTTTTAACTATTATCATGGTCTAATAATATAGAGTCCAAGAAGATAGCCGGTCTGTGGATATTCTCTTCATATCTTATGAAAACCTCATAAGGGCTCATTGTACTCATTATTATGAACAACTTTTACTATGGGGACCAATAAAGAAATCGCAAAAAAACAGCTGTTCCCTACATTTTGTCCAGTTGTGCGAACAATATGTATAGAGCAGCAGATTATTTCTTTCGCGATTTCAGTGTTGTCCCTAGTTGAAGTTCTGTTGTTCATAATGAATACTACAATGAGCCCTTAAGAGGTTTTCAGTTTTGGCATTTACACCTTATATAATTGAGGTCATAATACGCCACAAACCATTCATAGTGGGGAAACACAGCTGACAACATCGCAAGCAAACGAATCCAGAAAAGTCACGCTTATTCGATGGGCTGTTGAGGTAGCTAATAACCGTTTTAAGTTTGTCTTCAAGCTTCTTCTTTTCGTGTGGTTAGTGACTAACCTGGTGTCAGAGTTTATGCCGCCTCTGACTTGGCTTCACATGCCGTCGAGAAATATCTCTAAGGCATGCCGGTTTCCTCACAATGTTTTCCTTCACTGTTTTTAAGCAAGTGATAATTATACAATACGTACATGGATCCGAAAAGTCAGAGGTGCGTGCGTGCCTTGGGTTCGAACTCGAGACCTATGACTTGGCAGTCAGACGGTCACACCACTAGGCTATCAGTGCTATTGATTTGTTTCGCCCAGAATATTTCCACGGTGCAATGCCACACATATTCTAAGACTTTCGACTCACGTTATTATATCCAATAATAATATTAAATACTTAACAGTACCCAGTGAGTAAGAATATTTTACTCAGTTTAGGTACGTACACAGTTTTTAACCGACTTCCAAAAAGGAGGAGGTTACTATGTTCGTCTGTATGTATGTTTTTTTTTTTTTTTTTTTTGTGTATTTTCATCGACATTTTCGCCAATTGTGAACCGATTTTAATGATTATTTTTTTAATGAATAGGGTATACTTCGAAGTTGGTCCCATTTAAATTTGGTGAAGATCTGATGAAGAACTTCGGAGATAGACAATGGAACTCCTCAATGACGAACAGTACGCATATTGTGATGATGTGATTATGTTACGAGCAGCGTCTTTAGAAGGCCCAACCAAGTTTTAATTAAGGCCACTAAAATGAAAAAAATAAAAACTTTTTTACAAAAAAATTAAACCGACTTCAAAAAAGAATAAAATAATTAGGTACCATATAAAATTAACAGTTTCAGAAGTCGGTGCCTTCAATTTGGTTCAGCGTGGATCAGCACCGACTTCTGAAACTGTTAATTTTATATGGTAATTATTTTATTCTTTTTTGAAGTCGGTTTAATTTTTTAGTAAAAAAGTTTTTATATAATGAGTTCGGGGATATTTTTTAATGCGTCATATTTTTTTTCTTTATTTATTTATAAAGAGGGTTTAATCACGTAGTGATTATGCCACCCTCATTAGGAACCATTAACAATTAATACAACTTATTATCTTTTAACAATAGCAACTTTTGCCAATATATACAGCCCCTTATCGGAGAAAGCGATAATTCTGTTACATTTACCTATATTATAATTGAATCTAGAAAATAGTTGGACCCTTTGGGTTTCGTTCCGGACACACTCCATCAGAATATGGTGCTCATCCTCTATTATATTACATACAAAACAGTTAGGTGACTCCACTTTACCCATTAGATGTGCAAAACTGTTTAACGGAATGTGCCCTGAACGAAGTCTCAGAGCCATACTTAACCATTTCGGGCCTGCTCATACCTATTAGCTTGATCAATCCATGGAAACCGGGAGATGTTAGGCTGAATTGTTTTGTACCAAATACCCTTCGTGAGAGATCTTTGATCAAAGTATTCTGTCCATAATTGTATACATTGACTCCTAACAATATACAAGAGATCACTAAAGTAAGGAATACATGGAAAATCAATTCCATCAACCATAGCTTCCTTTGCCAACTGGTCCACCTTCTCATTTTCAATCAAGCCAATATGAGCTGGCACCCACTGAAGAATTATATTTTTATTTTTACTGACGAGTTTACATACAGATCGAAGAATTGTATAGGCTATCGGTGTTCCTCGAGTGTTCGAGGTACATCGAGCCAGGTGCTGGAGGGCGCTCCTTGAGTCCGTAAAAATTGCGTAATCACCGCTTTCACAGGAATCAATATAGGACAAGGCTTCTGCAATTGCAATTAATTCGGCGTACATTATATTTGTATTTTGTTTTATATTTAATTTAATACCATCCTGTATGCGGATCAAAGAACGTTACTCCAACACAGCATTTGTCTTTTGAACCGTCAGTAATTTTTTTATAATAATTCATATAATTCTGATTAATAAACTGAATACACATCTGGTTAAGATTATAGGAATTATAAAATACGACAAGACAACACGTTTGGTGTAGTGGCTGAGCGATCGGCTTCTGCGCTACGGGTCGTGGGTTCGATTCCCGCACGGGACAAATATTTCTATGGCCTACAGATAGTTGTTTCGGGTCTGGATGCTTGTGCGTGTGAAGATTTGTGTTTGTAAACGCACCCACGATACAGGAGAAATCCTAGTGTGGGGCAACGTTTTTCTAAAGAAAAAAAAATCGTATTGCGTTCTTAACTAATTCTGTTTGGTCTGATTGTCTTAGATAAATCCACATTGCTGACCCAAGTATTTAAAGTAAACATTTCCAATTGTGAACTTATGTAAACTGACTTCATCTTAAGGGATTCGTGAACTGTAACTAACAAAGGTTTTTTTATCCGCTGCCAATATGAATTATGATTATGGATAATGTCATCTAATTCATATAGTGAGGGAATTATGTTATTTGATGCGTAAGATTTTGACTTGAGCCAATATTTTCCCGCCTAATTCGTCATAATTAAAAATGCTCATTTCTTTTAGTGTTTCGAGTCATACCTATTTAATATATGGCTGGCGGAGCTGGGTGTATTTTGCCCACAGTCCTTTGTTTGTAAAATATTTTTGCTGATTTCTAAAAAAACTGTGCTAAGTTATTGACGGGCCGTGTAATGCAATAATGTGTTAACTCACAAAATATGAATTATGTTTTAACGCCATCTAGTTATTGTGGTAGATGTAGATCTACTCAACGCTTGAAAAATGCAAAATGGATTAAGACATTTTTTGATAGACGGTGCTCTGTTAAATTTAATACAGTCCTAGGTATTTTTTCAAGCGTTGCGTAAACCTACCACAAGAACTAGGTGGAGTTAACCCAGAATTTATATTTTTGTGAGTTGACACATTATTGCATAACACGGCTCAGACATTGTTTTATTTTTCCTGTAATATTTAGGTACATAAATCTCCATCAACTCTATTAATTCCAGATTTTTTGCTTTGCAAATTTCGGAGATAAGGGGGGGGGATTGGTATTTTATCAGACGTTTTTCCTCATAAGTCCAAAACTATGCGGCTTAAGTGAAAATAAAAAAAACCCCACTTTAAAATTTCAACCCCCATTTCGGTCCATATTGCAATGAAAATAAAAAATATTTCTTTCACTGGCAGTATAGATGGGTAAGCATTATTTAAAAAACTATTCCAAATTTCGAGTCCGTAGCATTAGTAGTTTCTGAAAGCAGTTGTGACAGACAGACAGACATACGAAGTCGCACCATTGGTACGGAACCCTAAAAACCAGACTTACTTACCTTAACCTTTTCCGGCTGTGGTTCAGTCCATGGTGGGGAGTGAGAGTGCGTGGGAGGCCGTCGCTTCCTTTTGCGAGGAGGTGATGATCACCAAGGAGGCAGTGCAGAGGGCCAGGGAGGCGTCTACCTTTCTCCCTTCTTGAGCTAGACGCACCGGGTGCCGGAGGGCGCGCGGTGGTTTCCGGTCACCGTAGTAAGTAACCTGTGGGCGGCGGGTTATGGGACCCGTCACCCAACCAGGAACAGGCCCAGGACGGCGCGCCTGTTCCGCGCGTGTCTCTCTCAAGGAGGTGGGGCATAGGGAAGGGCCCACCAAGGGAGAGGTCCACCAGCAGCTGGTGGACCAAGACCTGCCGGGGTTGCGGTTCATGCAATAGCGAATCCCGTGACCCTGGCTATAGGTTAGAAGGAGGAACACCGTGCCCGGGCGAGGGACACCCAAGAGGATTTTCTCGCGATAAAAAAAGGAAAAATAAAACGATGTCTATAACTAGCACAGTTTTTTTAGAAATCAGCAATAACATTTTACAAACAAAATTAGTTGAGCAGTTCCAAAAAAATAATGTTATTTTTAAATTAAATATTTCCTCCAACACTACGGACCTCGGTGCTCGAGTAGACTCGCACTTGGCCGGTTTTTATTTCTAAAAGCGCAAACTCTTAAGACTGGTTCAGACGGATCGAATCGCTTTCAACAAATGACTTGATCAACAAAAGTTGAAACGTTTTTGTGGCTTCAATTTGATTGAAAGTGTGTTCAGACGGTTCAAATCGCATGCGATTTAGCAGTTGAACAACTAGAATCGAATCGTGTGAAATCGTGTCGGTATTAGTTACCACTCGCCTCAGCGACAAGTGGCCGGTCACAAACTTTTTTCATACAGATCCACATGTACGGAGGCCACACATGTACGGAGAGATACTTTTTTATCGTTGGAAATGTCCCTCACCCGGAAAGGGGTCTGCCGGACTCTTACCGGCTAAAAACCAACGGTGTCCCTCCTTCTGACCTAAGGCCGGGGTCACGGGATTCGCTATTGCATGCACCGCAACCCCGGTAGGTCTCGGTCCACCAGCTTCTTTTGGTGGACCTCTTCAGTGCTGGGGAAATTTCTCCCCTGCCCCATTTCCTACCGAGAGGCGCGCGCGGAATACGGCGCGCCATCCTCCCGGGCCTGTTACTGGTCGGACGACGCGACGGGTCTCCTAACCCGCCGCCCGCAGGCCACTCACTAGGGTGGCCGGAGATCGTCACGCGCCCTCCGACGCCCAGTGCGTTTACTGCGAGAAGAGAGGAGGAAGACGCCTCCCTCTCCTTCTCCGCTACCTCCTTAGTGATCATCACCTCCACGCAAAAGGAAGCGACGTCTTGTCACGCACTCTTACTCCCCACCATGGACAATGTGCGGAGAGATCCTGCGTGATGTATTGAAAAGTTAGTCTGCAGCTTGTGGTCCGTGTGTGGCTACCCTAAACATATCAGATTGACAACAAAAATCAAACAGAATAAATAGTGCACACTGAATAAATCATACTCAAAACTCAAAATACACTTGAACACATTTTGGTTAAAAAGGATGATGTAATTTTATTTATTAATTTGCTTGAAATATGGTAGGTACATAAGTTGTTACATAAAACATTTACCAAGACATATTTCATCAGTAATATAGGCCTGCAAAAATTAAATTAAGTTACACATCTCAAATAAAGACAGAGTAAAAAAAAATACAATAAGCATTATATCTAGCAGCATGACACAATGGTGTTGATTCTGTTACACATTTTGACACTACTAAACTAGACTAAACGCAACTGTCACTTTCTTTTTCTATTAAAACAGAAAGAGACAAACACCCTTAGTTTAGTCCTGTCAAAGTGTGCGCTACAGAATCGACACCAATGTCTCTAAATAAGTGCAGTAGCGGCAATAACTATTTTTTAAGAAATCTTTAGTGGACTAAAAGCATTCTTGCACAACAACATTTTCTATAAGGTAAGCCTGCCATCCCCTTGGGCAGGGAGTTAAAAATAAGTGGTGCCATATGTATAGACACAACTTCTTCTAAAAACTCTAACTTTGGCACGGGTATTCTCAAAGTGTCGCTTAAATGCGTGTTGATGTTGAATTCAAAAAGATTACTGTGGTTCCTTACGAATTTAGCGACCTCCTTAATATAAATGTTGGGAACAGTTAAAAGATTATTCGATTTTTTATAAAGCCGGGTACAGACTTACGAAATGTAACATGCAATGTAACCGCAATGAAAGAATTTGCCGTCCACATTGTCGCAATGTATCATGCAATGTAACAGAATTCCCATAGTGTGGACGCCTTGCGCGCATGAACCGTGCACACTACGCGTGCGTACTGCGTATCTTTCATGTTACATTGCATGTTACGTTACAGCAGTCTGTATCCGGCTTAAGACTCAAACCATTTCATACCGAATAGTGCAGCAATGTATTTATTTTGCGCTATGGAAACTCATAATTTCAGATGAGTTTCCCCAGACAACTATGCCGTAACGTATTACCGAACAAATGTAGCCATGGTAGAACATTATGGAAGCTTGCCTGGATATGACATCTTTAATTTTACATAGGTCTAAAACAAACTTATTTAATTTTATGCATAAACTGTTAATATGCTCCTTCCACGTAAAATGTCATCAAAAGTAATTTTGTGCTCTGTATCTGTTGGACTAGTGTATTCTTATAACTGATATTTAATCTTATATGTTTACTTTTATATGTTTTAAATTGTATGAGTTTAGTTTTTTCAACATTGAGTTTTAAATTTATTTGCATCTAGCTATTTTATAACGTCTTTTAATGTGTTATTTATTTCAGACTCGTAGGTATTTACAGTCCATAATGACCGTTGTGACATACGCAAACAAGACACAATCATGAAAAATTGCGCGTGGAAGGTCACTGACGTAGATAAGGAACAAAAAAGGCCCCAAGATGCTTCCCTGGGGAACCACTCACACCTCATAATTAACTCTAAGCTCTGAATCGAAATTTTCTAACAAATTTACTACAATGTTAGTCTTATTGTCATATTTAGTCACTCTTGTACATTGTCTTCTATTGTTCAGGTATGATTTAAACCACAGCAAAGCTGGGCCTTTATTCCGCATTTGTCTAATTTTGTAGTGAGTTTAGAATTATCTACAGAATCAAATGCCTTACCAGTGGCGTATTAACACATTTGCCGCCAGTAGGCTATTCAAATTTTAACAACCGCGCAGATCGTACGATTTGCGAGGTTAAGCTGCGCTTGCCGCGGTCAGTCCGTGGATGGGTGACCATTTGTTACACATCGAGACCCCTCCGTGCCTCGGAGAGCACGTTAAGCCGTCGGTCCCGGGTGTCATACGAATACCTATGACAGTCGTTACAGGTAGTCAGAAGCCCGAAAATCTGACAAACGGTTTAACCTTAGGATATCGGCATTGCCCAGTTACTGGGTTGCGGAGGTCTGATGGCAGTCGCTCCGTGTAAAATACTGGTATTCAGCCGCATCTGGTTAGACTGGAAGCTGACCCCAAGATAATTGGGAAAAGGCTAAGAGGAAGGCTATTCAAATTTTGCTGCCCCTACCGACCTCTACAATTCGATACCCTAGTTTACAATCATATTAAGTAATTACATAATCATTTTTTTCAATGAAATGGTAATTTTATCATTTGTACGTATCGTCCTAATTACACCACCTTTTTACTCGTAATTAGTATGATTGTGAACTAGGGCATCGATGCGTCACTTCTTAGATTATTTTTACAACCCAACGATTTAGTTAAGATTGCACAAGAAATAGTTTTTGGGTATATTTCTGAGCTAATAAGAGCTTAATCATGTGCTACTAATAAGGCGGGGTAAGGTATGCCTGAGTACTACTTACACAATAATGTACATTCGGTAAACGTAATTAAATATTTTTTATTACGCTTATTTGCAGTTTAAAAATAATATATTCAGTTATTACTTGACTATATATATATTGTTTATACCATATAAACAATATAGTCAATTCGGCATTTCGGCCAGACACAAAAGGCTTGGTCAGATAGAGAGCGTGGCTGGGTGGGATATTCACGTCGCTTGTTCACGTGCTCTTGGTGTGCGAATTACTATGACAATATATGGAAGACACAAGACGCCACACCACGCCAAGGTTCGCGTGGCAGTCTCTGTGTGGCGTCTTCCATACATTGTCATAGTAATTCGCACGCCAAGAGCACGCGATCAACACGCGACGTGAATATCATACTCAGCCACGCTATGTCTGAGCAGGCCTTTAGCGAACGGTCATGTCACTCGTTTCCGCGCCGCAACTAAACGCGACTAAGCAAATTGTAGAAAAAAATATCTAAATGGTGATCCATATTACATGTTGAATTGGTTGGGTGGACCTAATAACATTTAAATATGATTTTTTGTAAATTCTGTACCTAAGACAAAAAAAAATTGGTCTCCAATTTGCCGCCTCGAAAATATGCCGCCCTAGGCTCCAGTCTACTCAGCCTGCTGGTAAATCCGCCACTGTGCTTTACTAAGGTCCAATAGAAGAGCGGATGTAGGAATTTGAGCGTTGATATTATTAATGATAGATTTAACTAAAGTAAAAGCATCTAATTGAGTACCTAGACTTACATTTCCGATGTATTTAGGTAAGTATTCTTTATACAAGATATTACTTTTATTACAAGAGATTCCATTTTTACATTATTTTTCTGTTCGTGTGTTATAATGTATTTAGGTAAGTATTCAAATTATAACAACTATTTTGCAGTAGGTAGGTACTTTTATTACGAGAGATTCCATTTTTACAATATTTTTCCAAGCGATACCTCAAAATTAGATCTTTAAAGCACGCGATTCCGTAAAATATTAAAATAATAAATGCGCTCAAAATTGGTTCATTAATATCGTCTAATTTGCATTTCTAGTTTCGCGAGTCATTGGTACTTAAGTGGCATAGTAGGAAAAAATATCGTTATTATAGTCTCGCTCTTATCTAAAGATGTCGTGTCGATTACAGGGCCACAAAGAATGGGATGTGCGGGCTTCTAAACTAGCGCGCAATACATTTAATCCTATAAGAGACATCATTGAAACTCTTCAAATTAAACCGAATCCAAACAAACCGTACATCCCGCTTTCTGTCGGTAAGTGAAATCTTTTATTTTTTAAACGCATTTAGGGGGCCATACACATTGTTATATACCTAAAAGGTATTCCTGTTAAGGTGAATGCGACCAGTCAGCCCGCGAAATTTCAACTATTATATTTTTATATTTTACGTAAATACTGAATGTCTCTAACATGTAATTTGATTATAAGCGCAGATAAAATATTGCATTGTATTGATGTGTGTATTTGTTCATCTTTTAAAACGACACCTTTTACGGTAATGGTGTCAAATATTATATAAAACAACTTTTTTCTGGTTTGACGCCATTAATTGCAGTAAAATGTGTCGTTTTAAAAGGTAAACAAATACGCTCATCAATACAATGCAATATTTTGTCTGCGCTAATAAAAAAAAACGTCTCAAAAATTTTCAATAACGCGGGCCGACTGATCGCATTCGCCTTAAGTTATTTTGATCTAGAACATTACTTGAGCGTGTATGACCACCAGCACACTTCCCTATTTAAGGAAAATACATAAATAGGTACCCACTGTGTTCATGATATCAATCATAATAGTCATAGTTATAATATAGCTGTTTTACAAAACTGTGGTTATATCATTATATAATAATTAGTAGATATAGGTACAACGGAAGGCTCGTACACGTGGCCGATCCAGATTCTAGACTAGACCGGAAGGAAAATCATTACATTATATCATAATTATACAACATGTAGGTAACATAAAACCCTTTCGCTGCGGTTGGCGAGTTCACTCGTTCTGTAGAATGTTTTCAGACATGGTGGTCGAGAAAACTCGTTTACGATTATCTGTCACCACAAACGGCGCTTCGAAATCGGTAACAGCTTCTACAGATGGGTTCATCGTAGCATGTATCGACAGCCCAAGTCATACTGCAAAATCTTACTCACACTTTGCAGATTTACATCTGGTAACACATACCCTCATTTGATGATATTGACTATACATTTTTGAGACAAGTAAACTCACCGACAGCACATCAGGACTGATTTTCTCAAACTGCTTATTTCGTCTTCCGTGTATCAAAGCGTTTTAATTAAAACGAGTTATCTCGCCACCCGTACAGGGGAGCAACTTTTTTTTTGTGAGCCCGTCTACAGGGCAGATTTCGTGTACGGTGTGCCCGCAGGGAAAGGGTTAACGCACACCCTCAAACACCCCAATTAGAATATTAGGTATGTTAAAATAATAATACATACACTAAAATTTTAGTTTAACATGTACCTATAATTATGCATTGTTATTTACTAAATTAACTTTCTTAAAATAAGGTTTTTTTTATTTTGTATTGAATGACGGAATTTGTATTAATACAAATAAAAATGCACTTTTAAAAGTCTTTTTGCCTTGAATTACGGTCCATTTCAGTTTGTTTTGACTGTACAGGGGTAATGTGACTAATTTCCGTAGTTTTAATTATTTTTGGGGTAAAAAATTACCTATATTAAAAATGATAGAAATCGATTCAGTAAACGATTCTGAACAAACTACTTTCAGGATGTGCGTTAATTATGTTACATATTGTTTATAGGTCAACCAGAATCTCATGGCATTAAAAATTAATAACAAACAGTGGTTTTCATATGGCAATGTCAACATGTCACTTGTCAAAACGAGTATGACTGTACTTGATACATTTTCCAGTTCTGATTAATGTTTTCTTGTTCAAACATTTTTAATAAACATACTTATTTTAACAAGGTTTCCTTTTCCATTACAATAAAATTGCAAAAAACCATATATCAGCATATCATTTTGGGACCCAGTGCATAATATCAGCAAGCACATTGGGTCACATAAAACAATAAGCCAAAACCTCTAACAACATGGATTTATGAAATACATGCTGTGCCGACCCCATCTAGTGTGGGATAAGGGCAGAAAGAAGATCGAGAAGAAATTAAAGAAAAAAAATTACAAGTATCAAGACTTTTTATTCAAATTACCCTTGTGTTACCCACAAAAACATTTAATTTCCCTATTTGCCACCAGATTCTGGTAGACCTATACCTATTATATCATTAATACCAGTTTAATGATGATATTTATGGCACTTGATAGATATGACTGTCTTACTTATTTACTTATTTTACTGTATTAGGTATAAATGTATTATTATAAAATGTCTAATTGAAAGGTTTGCAATGTTCTTAATGGACTGCCATCAAAATGTTTTCTAATTAAGGGCTGATAATGACTCTTTTTGTAGCGCGGCAGCATTAGCACGACTTGTGGTCAGGGTCAGCTTGTAGCTTTGACAATAAAATTATGTTTATCTACTTAATTGCTGATCAATTATATCTAATTTCTGTGCAATTTCGTAATGGGCTGGAGGGCATTTTAAATAACTTCTTTTTTTGAACTCTCTCGATCATTTCCATGGTTAGCGAATATGGAGACTAATGGCAGATTCCTATAATTAACCGAGCGTTATCGGTTAAAATTAAGACTCTTGTATCTTTACCAATAATGAAGCAAAGACCCCATAGATTTGAATAGTAGACCCTCCAATATGTCAGTAACTGTCGCACTTAAAAAATTAGCTTATGAGCCTATTTACATGCCTAGTTTGGCAATAAAAATGCTACCATTGGTAAGAGAATCGATTCATTTTTGACTGTAGGAACCGGGCATAATTTAATTGATCGACCAGTGACCGGTAGTAATCCGCTGTAGAGCGGGTTTCCCGCGCGGAGGCCGATCAACCTAATCAGCGCACGTGTAACATTTTAGAAACATTTGGAACAGTAAATTATCGGTTCTATAGGATTAACAAGTGTTAATGGTATTTCTCCAAAAGAACCGCAATCTGTGCCGACTGTAGACTAAACATGTTTGTCAAAGCGATACGTTCGCTTTGTTTCTTGACATACGTAATTTAAAACTGATCAACGAGTTGTTTAAATGTCGTCGTCAGTCGTATTGTGGACCTTCTCCATTTGAAAGCCATAACTAACTGTAGGTACCTACGAACCGTGTTACAATTTTCATTTTAATCAGCCGATAATCTGTTTAAAATTTACTCGTGTATACACGTGTGCTAATCAGGCAGGATCTGTTTTGTTCTCTTTCTTTTTCTTAGTGACATTGAATTGGCCTTTTCACTGGACATCATACCACCTGTGGTCTCATAATCTATATCTATACTAATATTATAAAGAGGAAAGATTTGTATTTTTGGATTTTTGTATGTAACGAATAAACTTAAAAACTACTGGACCGATTTCATAAATTCTTTTGCCGTTATTAAGCTACACTATCACTGAGTAACATAGGCTACGGGCGGAGCCGTGAGGACACAGCTAGTAATTAATATCAAGCGTAGTATACAAAGTTAGTTAAGTTACTTCTTTTGTCCATATACTTAGTACTTAAAACTTGTTATTTATTTCAAAACATCAACAACCCTGATTTAGTTACGAATTTAGAAAATAGAATTACTAATCCATATCTAAGCCCAAATATGACCTTAAATGTCATCACAGTTGATGCCCCCTTATAATTTTATATTATTAGGTACCTTCCTTATAATATATTTTTTAACCCCCGACAAAAAGAGGGATTTTATAAGTTTAACGCGTTTATCTGTGTGTCTGTCTGTGGCATCGTAGCTCCCAAACGAATGATCCGATTTTGATGCGGTTTTTTTTGTATTGTACATAGGTAGTGTTTTCATAATTAGTTTGGCACGTTTAGAGCGAGTATTTTATTAATAATAATTTTGAGTGACCTTCTGTTGTTTGTCATCTATACAGATGTGAACGCTGACATTTATGTTAAGGCTTGTTTAGACACACCACTTTCGAACCGCACCACAGCGACACAAAAGTGGGCACGAATTTGTATGAAAAGACTTGGATCCGGAAAGCTCAAACACAAAACTAAAACTAGCAGGCGGTATTGTATAAATTCTGTGGATATGTATTATTTACACGTAGGGATTTCGCACTGATTACAATTTCGTTGCTTTTGTAGTTCGTATGTAGTCCGTCTAAACAGGCCCTTACAAACGATTTCCAAGTGGTAGATTATCCTATTTGGAATAGTGTATTCGGCAGATAATATTTAAATTAAAAATAAACAAGTAACCTTGGCGTTTTAAAATATGGGGTGTTTATGTGTTTATCAAAAAAAAACTACGTTTAAAAAAACCGACTTCAAAAACTAAAAAGTATAAAATAACTTAATATAAAATTAACAGTTTCAGAAGTCGGTGCCTTCAATTTGGTTCAGCGTGGATTAGCACCGACTTCAGAAACGGTTAATTTTATATTCGGTTATTTTATACTTTTTAGTTTTTGAAGTCAGTTTTTTTAAACGTAGTTTTTTTTTATTTTTTACTTTTTAGTGTCTGTAATAGGTTGTTCTGTAAACTACAGTAGGATTTTTCTAGATTACAATACATCAGGTAGAATAATTACATCGTCCAGGTAAACTAAAATGTTGATAAAAAAATAAAAATGTTCATAAAATGAAAACTACCGGACCAAACTATGTTATATTTTTATGGGACCAAATGGCAACTATTCCGCATCAAACTAAAGAAGAATCACGTAAATCGGATCATAAATCTCAGCGTAATCGGTGTACATACATAAAAAAAAACTTATCGAATATAGAACCTCCTCCTTTTTGAAGTCGGTTAAAAACATGCAAATTGTCATGGGGAGAATTGTAGGTACCTAAATCCTATATTCTAAAGAGCCCGCTCATGTGTCATTGAGGACCCCAATATTAAAGCAAAGCTTTTAACTCACGTCCCTCAACATTACCTACACATAACATAACATCACGCCTTGTATTCACCGAAGGGTTCGACAGAGGTGTTTTTATTACACCTTCGTTTTGCCAGTTATGATTAACACCCATATTCTAAGACGTTCCTCCAAAACTTACTCGACACATACTCGACTCAGGACGGCCTCGAAAACAGCTGCAAAATTGTATTCTTAATTTCGAGTGAACTTTGAGGTTCCTCGACTGGGGGGTCCTCAAATGAGTCGAGGTAGAGTGGAGTCATAATTTGAATTATCTGCATCGCGCAAATAACGCCGCGATAAATAGTTGTAAGGATTATCGTAAGCATATTCGATAAATTATTCAAAATTAATTTTTGTTACATACGAACTTTGACACTTCCTTCCTTAAGGTAGGTTTCGAGGTACCTTGAGTTTAACAGATGATTCCTTACCTCGACTGAGGAAAATGTCGAGTCGAGGACGTTTATGTCAACTATAACTACCGATAGTAGTAAGAAAGACTGAGTCGAGGTGGAGTCGAGTCAAGTAAGTCTTAGAGGAACGTCTTAGTATATGGGTGTAAGTCCCTTGTCCCTAATAGGTAGCGAGCCTATTGCCATTAACCGGGCACAAATTCAGACTCTGGGCTGCTACTGAGAAATTCTTAATGGAAAAACACAATAACACTTTGCCCGACCTGGGGATCGAACCTAGGACCCCATACTCAGCAGTCGCGCTTGCGACCACTAGACCAACAAGGCAGTCAAGACCTACTCATTTAGGGGATAACTCAGTTGAGGCACAGATTTTTGTAAAGACCGCGTGCGAGGGCCTATAGTCACCGCCTTTTTTTTTAAGGGGCGTGACGTTTCTGCACTCGGTTGATAGGACAAAGCATACTGACAGAGTGTCTATTGTTTTTCCCCTCTCACCTCTCACAAAATTGATGATGTAGAGCGCTCTATTGACGTCTTTTGGTTTGTAATTTATATTAAAAAAAATTATAAGGGTAGATAGTAAAAATGTATTTATAGGTACATATTTGTAAATACGACGCGTTTCAATTAAATACTCAAACGCCACGTGCTTACTCTAAAGAAATATTATCATACGATCGAAATAGATAAGATAAGAAAATAAGAAACCAGCTAAAAAATGTAACTGGATCTACTGGTTAGTCTATTTACTAGATTTTTTTTTAATAATACTAATGTATTGATCTTGTATTTAGATATCTAAGGTTAACGCGTTCCGTTAACTTGAAAACCCATTTAAACTTTAGCATATACCAACCTACCTAATGAATTAGATAATACCTAGTTGAGTACCTAGTAGACATTAAAATTAAGAATTTAAAAAATAAATAACTTATCTGAAACACGTTTGGCAAGTGCCAAGTATTTTATAAATTGGGTGGTCAAACGACTAGTTCTAAACTAGGCACTAGGAGACAAGCAAGAATGTGAAGCATGTGACAGTCGAGGAAAAAAACATTGTTAATATCATGAACGAACAAGAAATTAAAGGTACTGGTGGCCATCTGGGTTTTTCCCGGATAGCCCAGTTTATTAGTACCTTCGGATGACAAAAGAATAAAATCATAGAATACAGATTTTTTAATCTTTTGTAGGTACGCCATCGACGGCTATACAAGGTTAGTCGGAAAGGGGGTACAAAGCCGAAAGGGTGTTAAAGTACCCATAACAAGGGATAACTTTTGTTCTACAACTTTCCCCAAAATTCGATAGTTTAAGAGAAATAGCTTTTCAAAGATTTCGCATAAAATATGCTAAAATCTATCTGTCCATAGCTATGAGTAGTCGTTTTTACAATTTAGGTCATATTTGGGGACACGAATTAGAAAATTCATTTTCTGAATTCATAACTAAAGAAGGAATGTTTTTTTATTTAAAAAAAAACAAATTAAAATCTGTTTGCATGCCAATAAAAATTAATTGAAATTTTAACACTTTCTTTAAAATAGTCCTCAGTGATACTTTAGGTGGCCCGCAGCTTAGTACCCCCTTTCCGACTAACCTTGTAGACGTTACACGAAGATGTGCTCGGGCCGCCAAAGACTTCAATAGCCGTCAAAAAAATACGACGAATTTGTAGCGTGGGGTGGAGGGAAGAAATCATACGTCTATAAGCGTGGCATTCAAAAGGGTTTGAGAGCACCACGTGGAGCTTTCCTACCCCTGCTGCTGGTTGCCAAGCTGACTGATTTGTCAGTCTAGCCCTTGGTTTACATACGTATAAAAGATGTAGGTATTCTACATGTATAAGTAAATATTTAAAAAAAATGCAGGTACATATGTAGGTACTACAAGTAGCAAACATTAAACACTTTATGGAGCCCGTTCGACTCACAAGCACTAAAATGCTGCATTGCGTGAATGTGATGTTGGTTTTTTAATGTTTTCCTCTTATAATTTATAAGGGGTTTCCCTACCTACCTACCGTTGATATTTATTTAAATCTCATCGTCGAATCTTCAGACGACCACAAATCAATACATTCTATTACACTCTTTTGTTGACAAAAACGTTGAATTAATATTTAAAAAAGCTTATCATATTACTTGTTTGTATTAAAATTCATTTTAAAACACGACAAACGAGAACTGTTGTTTGGGGTAAATATGTATACTTATTCAACTCATTAGCATGTCACATTTGGAGTCTAAATAGACTAATCCAAATGGACTATGCTATTTTTGGGTGTAAGTAGGTATCTTGCTATATTTTGGGATACAAACAGGGCCTCAAAAAGTAATAAGGTATTCTACTAAACTTCTGTACAAGTGTTATAAACCTCTATGAATTTTTTCCGTGAATCTCGAATTGATAAAAATAGATACTTAGTCAACATCGTACGATTGAATGTATATTTATATGCATCTCAATTTTGCATAAATGTATTACTTAACTAACACATTCAGCTGTCGAATTGTATGGGTGTATCAGGAACTACAGCGAAACTAGATTTTAACGAATTCACGCGCATGCTACACGTTCAATATTTATTACAATATTTGGATCGCACTTCAGATATTAATTGAGCGTGTAAGCATTCGCCTTAAGATTTAAATTCAACTGTTTTAGGGACTATACACACTTATCGGCATTACTCGCATTTCACTCATAGAGAATTGGCATTTTGTATGACCATTTGAACGCCTGCTTACACCTTTTAGCATCGATTTAGCTTTCGCAAGCTTTAGCACACTTTCGTAAGAATGCCTTGCAAACACGATGTAAATCTTGCACAAATGTTTGCATAGTGCGTCTAAAACCAACTAGCTTTTGGCGAATTAATGCCGATTAATGTGATTAATTCCTGAAGCTGAATTTTATTGAATAATTTAAATTATCCCTGTCCTTAAGGACACGGATAATTGTTTTGCCAAATGTCGGGGTCCTTCCCTCTTTTATTTATATCAATTAATAAGTTACATTTTATAAAATGAATCTAATTTTGTTTCAGGCGATCCTACTGCCTTCGGAAATCTACAGCCTTCTGAAAATATAATTGACGCTATATGTGACACAGTAAAACTGAATGAGAGTCGGAACTATGGTCCTACGATTGGTCACAGGGACGCGAGGCAGGCGGTGGCCGAGTACAGTGCTCACCAAGGCCCCGTAACGGCTGATGACGTCATCCTCTGCAGTGGCTGCTCGCACGCCATCGACATCACCCTCAGCGTCATCGCAGACGCGGGACAAAATGTTCTGATCCCCCGACCTGGCTACTTGATACACAAAACTCTTGGTCAAGGACTGGGAATCGAAATAAAGTACTACGACTTATTGGTAAATATTACTGTTCATTATTACAATACTTCATTAAGAAACTGCAGCTATTTTCGTTGTTTCATTGAATCCAGGTAGATGTTATAGTTAGTAGATACCACGACATCTGAATGCGATTGATAATCCGCCTGACAGACGTGATGATTACATATAGCACGAATGCGAAGGACTAATTTTATTACAAAACAACTCAAAATTTACATGACGCTTTTTTTTTCACAGCCTGACCAAAACTGGGAAGTGGATCTCGAAAGCCTGGAGAATGAAATAGATGAAAATACAGCAGCGATAATCGTAAATAATCCATCGAATCCATGCGGCTCTGTATATACCAGGCAACACCTGAAAGACATAATCGATGTGGCATCGAGAAATCGCGTGCCGATAATTGCAGACGAAATTTACGAGCACTTCGTTTTCTCTGATCACGAATTCACCGCGTTATCGTCTCTTTCTAAAGATGTCCCAGTTTTGACATGTAGTGGAGTCACAAAAAGGTTTTTGGTCCCTGGCTGGCGATTGGGATGGGTGATCATACACGACCGCCAGAATATTTTAGGTAAAGAAGTTCGCAGCGGACTTTTAAGTATGTCGACAAGAATACTGGGTCCAAACACACTGATACAGAAGGCTTTGCCGAGAATACTTAAAGAAACTCCGCAAAGTTTCTTCGACGAAACGATACTGTTTATTGAGGTGAGATTATTAGCGTTTTGATTTTAAATGAAAAGCCATTAGCACAAGTAGAAATAATAATCAGTTCAAGACCTTTCTCGAAGAATGTAGTACCTACGCGATTCGTAGATCGATATCGAAGCCATAACCAATGTCATACAAAAGTCCCTTAAGATTCTGAGAGTCCCGCTAGTCAAAAACATAAAATGGATACAATTATTTCATTGAAAAGAACGTTTTAGCAGCTACTGAAGTCATCTTTTTCCTCAACTCCGAGAACTGTGTCAATGAGTGTATTTATTAAACGCTAATTAATGAAACCAATTATAGTATAAAAGTAAGTTTAACCACGATAATATTTTTTTTTCAGAGTCAAGCAAAAATAGCATACCAGGAATTACAAAAAGCACCCGGATTGCGTCCGATCATGCCACAAGGGTCGATGTATATGATGATTCAAATTAAAACATCACTGTTCCCGAAATTCGATAACGAGCTCCAGTTTATTTCTCAATTGTGTAACGAGCAATCTGTCCTGTGTATTCCTGGGAAAGTACGTATTTTATAACTGCGCCTAATTATTATTGTCTTTTGGAACATGTGATTTAATGCTGATTCAAAGAAGAAGGTTAATACCACCTGCTGTCCGGAATTGCTTATTTATACTACATACTTCTTATAATAAGATAAACTTTATGTAAGATAGATTAATATCTATCCTACATAAAGTTTATCTTTATTCCTTGCATAGATAATTCTATGCAAGGAATAAAGAAAGTCTTTTCTTTTTCTTCTGCCCATATTGATTGGTGTCTGTACCTAATCATGAACTACGTAAAAATCTGGTTTTGTTTTTGAACATAAATCAAATAAAGAATACAAATCGGTTTATGTCTTACACCGTTAATGATATAGTATTTGTAAATTGGGCCGTGTTATTCAATAATGTGTCAACCCACAAAAATATGAATTTTATTGTTAACATCATAATTATAATTCTTGTGGTAGCTCTACTGAACGCTAGTCTAAATGCTAAGAACTGTAGTAAATTTAATAGAGCGCCGTCTATCAAAAAAAATCTTAATGCAGTTTGCATTTTTTCAAGTTGAGTACACCTACAACAATAACTAGATTATTAGAGAATAAATATTTTTGTGGGTTGACACATTATTGCATAACACAGCTCTGTTAATGTATAACCATTAAATCACTTGAACCTTTCTAAAGAATTATTTACAATGTTCGTTAATGTTCGTTTTTGCACGTGTTATTATTTACCATGTTACAAATTTTATTATAATTACTTTTCAGTGTTTCAACTATCCGAATTATATGCGCATCGTGTTGACCGTGCCTGAAAATATATTGCGAGAAGCATGTCTTAGAATCACGAACTTCTGCGAAGACCACATGATCAGCGCGACATTGATGAAAACCGAGAATGACGTTGTATCCATCGTACACGACGAGCCTACACATGTATCCTCGAAACCAAATTTGTTAAAGAATATAGCCTAACTGCACATACCTATATCTACCTTCTATATTACGATAGCGATAGTTTTATTTTTATCGGCATTCAGTGATATTTTTGTTTTCTTTTAGACAAAGGTGTATAAACTCCTAACAAAAAAGTAGACATGAAAATATATTATCAATCGATTAATAAACGTGTTTATTTGATGATGTAACTGAGTCTTCTAATTGTTTCGTCACTACTTATGTCAATAGCGTTGTTATATAGTAAACCTACGTCATTAAATATCCTATGTATTTGATTTATATTATCATCTTGAGACAATGTTGTTGTATCTGTGTGTTATTTTGTTTTATAACTTTATCACAAGTGCAGTTTTATTTTATAATTATTTTTTAATCGAAAATAAAATATTAAGTATTGATTGTCCTGTTAACATCCTCATCGTATATTAGATTCGATACTTCATTCTTGATAGCATTAGGTATTTAGGAAAAAACCTATGTCGAAAATTAACAAAAAGTGAACATTATGTAAGACATGACTAATGATTAATTAACGATAGCACCATTGCGTAAATAAGTCATTTATATTAGTAAAGGACCGATTATGCAACCTTGCGGTAACACCTGTTTAGGTTTTTACAATGTTTGATTAGAAATTCTGTTTAAGTACCAGTTTTGAATTTTATTCGTGAATGTATCTGTTGTGATAATTTATTAGAAGGATGGCTTGTAAGAAGTAAGTGAGCATTACCTCTGTTAAACTTTGTATTCAGTTGGAGGATACCAGGCCTACAAGAACCGCTTGATTATTTCGAAGTTTATATTCTACACATAGTAAGCAGGGTGGCAGAAGGTAAAATGTCCACTGCCGAACATGTACTTTAAAATAACGAGTTTCAAAACTTTCTAATAATAAAATTTTCTTACAAATGCAACATAACGAATCGGTTCACTCACTTACAGCATAGACATCACGGACAATGTAAAGGCGTCAACCTTATACTTAACACACTTTAGAGACTTGAGAGAAATAGCTTTTCAAAGATTTCGTAAAAAATATGCTAAAATCTTTCTGTCCATAGCTCTGATCAGCTGTTTACTATTTAGGTCATATTTCGGGTCACGGATTAGAAACTTAATTTTCTGAATTCATAAATAAAGCAGGTAGGACTTTTTTTGAAAAAACTAAAATCATTTTCATGCAAATAAAAATTATTGAATTTTGAAATTTTAGCACTTGCTTTAAAATAGTCATCAGTGATACTTTAAGTGGCCCGCGGCTTAGTACCCCCTTTCCGACTAACCTTGTATACTATCTGCGTATCAAATCTTGATAACGCGATGCATGATTCAGTGACTTCATCTTTGAGAGTTGTCGTTATTGTCGCTGTAGTCTGCTAGACAATCGTCGTGCTGCGTAGTTCGCATGTAGCGTGAAAGATGTCGCCACAGGGTCTCGAGAGGGACACATATTGTAAATCGGTTGATCAGCAATCTTCCCGTATCGGCACGAGCTATATGACAATAGCTTATGGTAGCGGGTAGAATGCCCAAGGTGCACCAGATGAACTTCAGTACTGTCACTCGTAGAAGTTCTTACGGTGCGTTATCACCATGGTAAAACACCATTAACAGCGGATTGGTACGGGTTGTCGTCGCGAGAAGTCAGAAGCCTAAAAGTCTGACATCCAGACCCGGGTCTAGCTCTAGCAATAGGATATTGCTTTCGCCTAATTTTTGCAAGGTGATCTATCTTCACTATTAGGTATGCGAAAGTAACCGTGGGATCTTTTCAGTTCTGACAAAGATTTTGTCTATAGCTGAATATAGGTTACCTACATGCTGCCGTATTAAGAAACGACCCTCATTTGAGACCTTAGCTTCCTTCTACCTGTCGTTTCGATATGAATTTACAGGCCAAACATAAACGTAAAAAAAGTATCTTCTATAAAATTTACTCCATGGCTGCACCTTTTGGGAGCCAGATCGTTGAGAGTTGTTTATTAATACGGGCACTAAACTGCTACAAAGGATACTAGGTACTAGGTATAGATAATAATGACAGGAAAATGTATTGAAATTTTGTATTGGTGTTCGCAGCATGTTGTTACTAGAACGCAGGAGGATGCTGAAGGCTGCTAGGCAAAGACATTCAATACTAGTAGCTAATAGCTATAGACAGAACATCACGTCAAAATTCGTGGTATTTGAATTAGACGACAATTCGTCGCTTAAGTTCTAACACCGCGTAACTCATAAAATAGTCGTTTACGCACATCATTCGATAGGGAATCGTAAACACATCGTTTGACCAATAGCAATCAATGGTTAGATCCAATAGCAACGCGTTATTTTAAAAACAAAAACAACCGCGTATGCCATTTTCCGCATTTTCTCCATTATGCAACGTAAACAGCTAACACAGCGCGTAAGTCATGTGAGTTCCATTGAGTTCCATACTGGATCGTGTCACGAAAGTGCTCCGTCAAAAAACCAAAAATAAAGATAATTATGATTTGAATAGATATTATTTAAATGGAATATTGTAGATAAAAATATTATATGATAAATAGAAAAATATATATTTTAGGCTCTCCTGAAAAGTTAACTAGGTAAGTATTTTGAGTTGCGCGGTGTTAGCACTAAATAGCGGGTTCACACGGTTCGATTTTAGTTGATCAACAAAAGTTGAAACGTTTTGTTCCTTCAAATTGATTCAATTTGATTGAAAGTCTGTTCACACGGTTCAAATCGCATTCGATTTGGCAGTTGATCTACTAGAATCGAATCGTGTGAACCTGGTATAAGCGACGAATTGCTGTTTGTCCGCAACTCCGCAGTCTAGCTGTCAATGAGTCCCGTGAGTGGACGCATTGTTATTGCTCGAAAAAAATGATTTTGTGCCTTTATTATATAAAAAATGCCAACTAGCGTACTAAAGTACTGTAAATCTCGATCCAGTCAAGCGACTGAACGTGTCTGCAGCTTCTTTTTCGTAAATAACATGTTTATAATTACAATAAAATATTAATATGACGTTGAACATTCTGGAAAATGTAAAATTTGTAATAAACTTTACAACAACAGAGGTCGTTGTTTGCAAACAAGAACGGTTTGAGTACCTATTATATAATATAGAGATGTGTATCCTATCGATTAGTACTACTGACAAAAAATAAGAGGGAAATAGTAAAGGAAAACAGTCGAGTGCAAATATAATCATGTCTATTTAGCTATCAGTATAGCTATTTTTACTTATTATTTATTTATATTCACATGAGATAACTATAATTTATAAACTAAGCCCCACAAAACCGTAGTAGTGGTTTGACTGTGGGGTCGGTGAGTCTCTGTACATTCAATAAACTTAGTAGGTACTTAAAATTATATAATTTAGAGGTAGCACCTTAACACATTTCTAAATAATATTTTTTAAATTTATTTTTAAAACTATTTTTATTTTGTTCAAATTTGTTTTTGTGATTGTAAGTTTCCCGTAATCAACATTCCAAGAGAAAAATAGATACAACTTGTCCAGAACGAACGCAACGAAAAAAAATTGGTACCTGCCCGCTGCGTTTTATACATAACTTTACACAGTATTTTCTTATATTCTAAAATAATACAAATACTGAAGATTTATTGTTCAGTATTTATACACGCGTCTTTTATATGTTATTTTTTGTGTTTGAGTTGTTTTACATACCTATGAAAGAATCACACCTCTGTGCGACGAGTGTTTGAATATGTAGAGGTCGAAATATCTGAACCAAATATTACTATTTCTCTATCAGTGGGGGGAGGTTATTATTAAATGGGTAGGTATTCAACCCCACATGTTGGGTGCTTTTGTCGATAAAATTGAGTAAGTTAGAGCGCCCTTAAAGTATTGTTACTACATACCCGGACACATTGCATATCAATCTCTGAAACCTTCATCGATAGCATTATCGATAAATGTTAAACATTCCTACAAAGTACAAATGAATAGCACGCTACCTACCGTTCGAAAGGTTAAAACGTCTTCTAACTATCAAAGTTACGTACTTTTGCTATTAAACACTAGATGGCTGTACTATGCGTGCCAAATAAGAATAGCACTGTCAAGACGCCATTTTGTTCCGCAATACTCGTCAACTTCATTACCAAAGTGTAAGGTGTGCAAAAAAATAAAGAAATTATACTCAGTTTAATTATTTTTAGTTCACTTTTTTGGTATTTCTTATCAATTTACGCCAAATTAATTACACAGTAATTATATTATTATAATGGCGACATATTAGGGTGACCAGTAGCATTTCGTGAAGTTAACTATATATATTGGTTCATTTCTTTAATGAATACTGTTTTCAAATATTATTAAACTATCCAAAATTATCTGTTTATGGAATTCATTAAATAACATTTTATAAAAATGAATGTAAATAATAATGAAATCTATGAATAAAAAAATACAACATTTTTTTTTTAATAGTATTTTTTTGCTGGCAGTACCAATTTGACAGCTATCGTGTGAAGTTGTAGCAAGCGCGATCCTATTCTTATTTGTCACGCATAGTACTGTAGAATGGGTACAAAGTTTTTCTAATCAAATCAAATCAAAAAAAAATATTTCACATAAACCAATACAGGTGCTTATGAAACGTCGAATTTAGGTGCACGGTTCCAATTAGTTGTTTCCTATGGAGAAGAGCCGGCAAGAAACTCCATGGTTACTCTTTTAAAAATAATACCTTTAACAATTTCAGTGGATACAGTACAATGATTTAGGATAGTGAGAGAACAATGAGGTCCTGACCACAGACCAATGAGTAATATAGTACTAAAAGACTTGAGTACAAAAACTAACAAACAAAATAAAATTAAAAAAAAAGTAATATGAATAATATTGTAGTAATTTACAAATTTATAGATGCAGGTCCACAAAGTTCTCACATTTACAAATGTGAAAAGGAAGCTAAACTATATAAAACAATTGACATAATTAAATGTCATCAAAACTTAGCTAAAAAATCATTGTAAAATAAGATAAAGATATCTTGAGAGTAATGATAGCAATAAAAAAAAATAAAAAAAATATAATCTTAATTGAGGATAGTTAGTAGACGTACACATATGTTTTTAATGAGGTTCCAGGGAAGCCACATGTGCAAGAACTAATGCCAAACATCCCTGTCGTCAACGTAGTCCTTAGTCTTGTAATATGCTTTTTGAGTGAGGACACGAAAATGTCTCCAATAGCCAGGCCCGGACTGGTCATACGGACAAATCGGGCAAATGCCCGATGGGCCGGTGTGGCCTGATGGGGCGGTCACACAGTCGGAGAAATCGAAAGAGTGAGGGGAACCGTCAAAAACAAAAGGTCGTCCAACTATCGTCTATCGCTTGAAAAAGAAGCCGCAAATTGCTTTTGTTTGTAAATGTACCCAAGATACAGGAGAAAGAGTGAAGGGAGCGTCTAAAAAATAAAAAACGTCGTTCGTCTAATCGCTTGGGCTGACCGTCTCTCAAATGCCCGGGCCGATTTCAGGTCCCAGTCTGGCCCTGCCAATAGCCCCTGTATGCCTACATATTTAATCTCTTTGCTGCTAGGCAACCCATTCTCTTGACACAATACATACCTTATTCTCCTTTCATTGCACCATTGGGAAGAGAGGGAGCGGTTAAAAGAGTTTAGTAGGATTGTATGTATTCGTGCTGCCTAGCCTTTTCCCCACTATGCTGGGGTCAGCTTCCAGTGTAACCAGATGCGGCTGAGTACCAGTATTTTACACGGAGCGACTGCCATCAGACCTCCATAACTCAGTTACTGGGCAATGCCGACATCCCAAGGTTCGGTTGTCAGACTTCCGGGCTTCTGACTACCCGTAAGGGGCCATTTAAGTTTTACAATACAATACAATACTCTTTATTGTACGCAAAACAAACAAGAAACATAACTATAAAAATAGAGATGTACAATGGGCGGTCTTATCGCACTAGGCGATTTCTTCCAGACAACCTTTGGATGGACATGGAGTGTAAGAAAAAAAAGAGAGAGGTAGTTCTCAGTGTAACAATTAATGAGGACACATTAAATTATTACTTTAAATAAACCTAAAAACACAAATAAATAAATATTATATACAATAAATATGAAATAAATATATATAGTGTAATGTGTATGTAATACATAATATAACCAGACAATAAATAACTATACATAAAGATGCAAACTTAACTATATTGATAGGTAGTGATCCTTGACGAGTCTTTTGAAAGTGACCAAGGATTGCGCACGTCTAACTGTAACTGGCAAAGCATTCCAAAGCCGAACAGCCTGGACTGTGAATGACTTACCAAAGAAGTTGGTAGAATGCAGTGGCATTTTTAACGTCAGATTCTCTGTTGACCTCAATGATCTCGAATGTGTGTCATGGAGGAACTCGAAACGTTCTTTAAGATAGGAGGGAGTAGAAGGATTGTACAAGATATTGTATAGAAGGTGAAGAATATGTGAATTCCGGCGATAGCGTATTGGAAGCCACTTGAGCTTAGTACGAAACTCAGACACATGATCATACTTGCGTAGACCAAATATAAATCGTATACAGAAATTTTGAAGACGCTCAAGCTTATCAAGTTGGCCCTCGGAGAGATCAAGATAGCTGGTGTCAGCATAGTCAAGGATAGGAAGAAGAAGGGATTGTGCAAGCGCAGTTTTGGTGCCAACTGGCAGTAAGTTGCGTAGTCTCCTCAGAGACCCTGCAGACGCGAACATTTTTTGACTGACTTCCTTTATTTGTGGTTCCCAGGATAGGATCTTATCAATAAATATCCCCAGGTTCTTAACTTTGTCACTAACGGGGACCGTAGTGCCATCGAAAAGAACCGGTGGAAGTTGAATCCAGTTGACTCTTGAAATCATCCTGGGACTGCCGACCACAATGACCTGGGTCTTTGAAGGATTAACCTTAAGTCCATACGCATTGCTCCATTCACGTATTAGGTCCAGATCATGATTGATAGTGTTAACCGCTTCCGACAACATAGCTGGTAAAGCTATGGAATAGATTTGGAGATCATCTGCATAAAGATGGTAGGATGAAAGAAGTTGGTTAGAAATAGTATTGATAACTAAGGCGAAAAGTAAAGGAGATAAAACGCCGCCCTGTGGCACGCCAGCAGATGTATAGCACCAGGAAGAAAAACTTTCTTCTATGCAAATACGCTGTCGGCGGCCAAACAGGTAACTACGAAATCAGAGCATTTTTGTATTACGTAAGCAGAGTTTTGGTAATTTTTGACCCTCCCCTCCCCCTTGTCAGCAAAAGTAAGCAAAGCTCTTACCCTATGCTTACGTAAACATTGGTATATTTTTTTTAAAGCTGTTTAGTTTTCTTTATTGTTATTCATGAGCAGTAGTTTTCAAGTCTAGAAAAATAAGTAAATAAATAAATATTGCTGACGTAGGTAATCACTATCCAGATCCCCTCGTCTCCCATGTCATCAAAAATAAGATAACCAAAGACCCCCCACGCCCCTTTAGGCCTCTTTGGTGCTTATGTAATACTTGAATGGCCCCTAACGACAGTCATAGGCATACGTATGACTCTCGGGACCGACGATTTAACGTACTCTCTGAGGCATGGTGGGGCCTCGATGTGTAACGTTCGGTCACCCATCCACGGACTGACCGCAGCAAGCGCCGCTCGTATGATCCACGTGGTTATTATAATATTAGACACGAACCCCCCATTGTAGGTACCTATTATACACCTTAAACCTATTTTAATAAATTAGAATTAAAATATCGGTTCTTATTTACTGCATAACAAATTGCTTGTTATTGTTTACGTTTCTTACTTCTGTTTACATTCCGAAGTATGCATGATTCGTAATATTGGACACAGGCGCAACAACATTGATTACGTAAGCAGGAGCAATACCTACTTACCTACATTACCACGTAATTGCTTGTTTACCTACCTTCGCTAGTACAAACTTTTTATATACAATAACATCGCCATATTTTAGGTGCATAATTTAAGCGTAAGGCAGATATTTCAATATAATTATACCAAGAAAAATCTAAATCACATTAATCATTAAAAGCTTGTCAAACATTCATGTTGCAATTATTGCAGTTGTAGGCGCACACTCTAACTTTGAAATGAAAAAGGTTTTTTTTTTCCTAATCGACGCTTGTAGATCGACGGTCCCTACGTACAATCTCATATGTGGTAGATATGTGATTTGCATGTTTTGTTTCCGTGACCTTCAGGCTACCCTAGACTATCGTTTAGTTTAACAAAAATAAGTCTAACTTGGCAAATTGACCTTTAAATCCACACACGACATTTCCCATAACTACAAAATTTTCTAAAATTTCCGACGTAGAACCACAGCAGTGGCAGTCCTGTAATTTTACTTTGGATTTTACTTTTAACACTGATTACCTGCACTGCTGCGCCGTTTTATATGAGACAACCAGATTGTTTTGACATTTCCAGATCAATCCTCTTGTGGGGAAGTTACTCAATTTTGTGAATGCGTCAATCACTTACACTAATGTTGTAAGCAGTATTTAAGTGGTGGGTGCATGGTATACATAATACTCCACGTACAATTTCATAAATGGCCATTACGACTTTGATTAATTTAAAGACTACCACGTAAAAGTCAATAAGTACCACTTGCAATAGGGAAGATTCCGAATAATTCCGATGTATAAGTAACATAAAAGTTAGTAAGTACCACTTAAGGTATTTGCAATACGGATGATTCCGATGTATAAGTAAGTAAGTGACGAATAATACACTAAAAGTGATTTTTATGACCTATCTTTTTATTTTTTATAATACAAATCACATATTAAACCTCTATACCAAATTTCATGAGATTACGTTAAGTAGAACATGATGTACACGTGTTTGAAACTTTGAAGCGCTCTCCTGTAAAATTTGTGTTTTGTAGTGACGGGATTATTCGTAGGGACCGTCGAGATGGTCTTGCGGACCTTTTCTATGTAACCGGGCTATTATTGGCGAGACCAGAAGGGTCTCCGAACCAATATCTAAACTAACTACCTAGCTAACTTTTTTTTTTTTTTTTTTTGACGCTGGGAAAAATGCGTTACGCATGCCCCCCCATTGGGGTATGGGAGGGGTATGTGGGACTCCCCGATCCAGATGGGATCGGTATACCCTAGTGGGTAAAAAAACCCAGCGACTTCACCCGCCTCGTCCTCGAGGCGGTGGACTGGGAATCCGGCGCAGCCTTTGCGTCCAGTCCACCGCCGACGAACGACGACCCCATGGTCGTCCGCTCCGCCGTCCCCTCCTCCGTCTGCGGAGCGGCGCCGCGAGAGGATCCTCCTCTCACGCGCGCTCCGCCGCCTCCTTCTGCGACATCACGTTCTCGCAGAAGGAGGCGACCGCCGCCCACGCCCCCTCGTCCCCCAGCATGGAGTTGACCACGCTGGGAAGCGAGAGGTCCGGCCCGACCGCCGCCACCAAGCCGCGGCGCGGCTCGGACCACGACGGGCACACTTCGAGTGTGTGCTGCGCCGTGTCCTCCGCCGCGCCACACTCGTGACACGACGGGGCCCCCTCCCTTCCGATCTGGTGCAGGTACGATCCGAAGCACCCGTGCCCGGACAGCACCTGCACCATACGGAACGAGAGGAAGCCGTGGGGTCGCTCGAGCCAGTCTCGCAGGACCGGCCCGATGGCGTCCAGGGTTCGGCGGCCAAACACGGCGGAGGCGAGGTCCTCCGCCCAGTGGTGGAGGATAGAGTCCCTCGCCTCTCGCCGGACGGCCTCCCGCTCTTCCGGAGCAGGGTGCTCCCCGAGCGCCCTGCGTCCCGCCGTCCACTCGTACACCCTGGCGAGCACCCACGCCTCGAGCTCCCAAGGAGGGGTGCCCGCCAGGGAACTACCTAGCTAACTACGCTAACTACTGTAACATCATGACTGACTATTATAGCAGCAACACCTCTAAGGGTGTCCCCAAGGAGGGACTCGAACCTCTTAGGGTGTTGAATGCGAGAGGACTGGGAGGGATACGACAACTTGATGAGGGCTGTATTAATCGCGGTGTGACTGCACGGAGTTAGAAGGGACGACCGGCTCCGCGGCTGCGGCGGGTGAGCACGGTGGATCGGGGAAATGAAAAAGGTCGTGGAAGAGCCCAATTTATACATAAATACTTATTTCTTAATACAGAAAATAAAAAAGTGGTAATGGGAAAATAAAAAAACCGTTGGAGTAAACAGATTTTTGAATAGCGGCCATGAACTAAAAAGTGATGTGTAGGTAGTATAAGAGCAACAAAACAAAAATAAGAGGATAGCAAAAATTTAACATTAACATAATTAGCCCATTACTGTCCCACTGCTGGGCACGGACATTTTCTCAGAATGAGAAAGATTTAGTCCAAAGTTTAGTCCTTAGTCCACTACACTACGAAAAATGTAGCTCCGGCTATTAATAAAAGATGTGGTAGATAGGTGGCGGTAATTAAACTTTTGGATGAAAAAAGGTCCGTTTTAGCAATCTGTGAAGGTTTTGATAGGTAGTTTATCTAACAGATGATGTACTTTCGGCTGATATGATGATCACGACTGACGCTGAATACACAACACATTCACCGCATAATTATGCTTTTTACCCGAGTGCCAAGGAAGGGTTATGTTTTTCGCGCGTGTGTTTCTTTTGTAAATTTCTTTATTACCTCGTGTCTTCCAAACGGCTGGATGGACTTCGACAGTTAAGGTATCGTTATATTTGTCTTAAAAACCCAAGTGTCCTTAGATAGCTGTTTGAAAAATAAAAATCAAAATGGCGGATTTTTGGCTCGAAATAGTAATAGGTTAACAAAAAATAAACAACCAAATCTATCGAGTAGGGAATCAAAATAAGGGAAAATAAAAGGGGATTACAAAAATACCTAGTCTGGCCATAAATACTGTTACAATTAAAAATAAGAAAGATATTTATTACATTTGAATTTGGAATCTGTCATTTTTATACGATTGTTCATTGAGTTTTCTAATTGCAGAATTGTCGACATCGGCATTGTTTGCCATTTATTAAAAATAGAATAGAGTTTTCTAATTTTGGCGCCAATACATTGTACAATATTTTGCGATATTAAAATGGAGTGGGGTGATAAAGAGAACCGAATCGCTGTGATTGCATTACACAAAGTTGGTATGGAGCCAAATGCAATTTTTAAAACGCCCCATACGCTTGGTATTAGGCAAATGTTTGTGTACTGGGCTATTAATATGTACAATGAGACCTCCTCTGTTTGTGACAGAAAAAGATCTGGCCGTCCACGTAGTGTTCGTACGAAAAAGGTGGTCAAAGCAGTAAGGGAAAGAATTCGAAGAAATCCTGTCCGAAAGCAAAAGATTTTATCTCGGGAGATGAAGATAGCACCCAGAACCATGTCTCGTATTTTAAAAGATGACTTAGGACTTGCAGCCTATAAGAGACGCACTGGTCATTTTTTAACTGATGATTTAAAAAAGAATAGGGTGGTAAAATCGAAACAACTACTGAAGCGGTACGCAAAGGGAGGTCACAGAAAAATGTTGTTTACGGATGAGAAAATCTTTACAATTGAGCAACATTTTAACAAACAAAATGACCGTATTTATGCTCAAAGGTCTAAGGAAGTTTCCCAATTAGTCGATAAAGTGCAACGTGGGCATTATCCAACTTCAGTGATGGTTTGGTGGGGTGTTAGCTATGAAGGAGTGACTGAGCCATATTTTTGTGAAAAAGGTATCAAAACATCGGCACAAGTGTATCAAGATACCATTCTTGAGAAGGTAGTTAAGCCCGTTAATAACACCATGTTCAATAACCAAGTATGGTCCTTCCAACAAGACTCGGCTCCGGGTCATAAAGTTCGGGCCACGCAGTCTTGGTTGGAAGTGAACGTTTCGGACTTCATCAGAGCTGAAGACTGGCCGTCGTCTCGTCCCGATCTTAATCCGCTGGATTATGATTTATGGTCAGTTTTAGAGAGTACGGCTTGCTCTAATCGCCATGATAATTTAGAGTCCCTAAAACAATCCATAAGATTGGCAGTGAAGAATTTTCCCATGGAAAGAGTGCGTGCTTCTATTGATAACTGGCCTCAACGTTTAAAGGACTGTATTGCAGCCAATGGAGACTACTTCAAATAAGCTTTTTATATTTTAAATTGTTTTATATTTATGTATTAAACTAACACACTGTAAAAGTAATAAATATTATTCGCAATAAAAAAAAAATTTTTTTCTTCGTGACTTTATTTATGGCAAGACTATATTTAAGTTATATGTTTGAATTTAATTAGGAACAATAAGTTGGTTTAATAAGATTTTGATAGCATAAAAATGGGCCACGTTTGTGTCGTACAGTTTTTGTTCATAAGAGTAGAGTGAATCGGGACACTAACAAGTTAAAAATAAAATAAATAATTTAAAAAATCAAAAACCCGACTGCAAAAAATAAATAATACAAGTAATGCACTAAAAAGACCGAAACAAGTTTGAGAAAAGAAAAGAAAATTAAAATAAACTATAAACGAAGTAAACTCTACTTCGGTTTAACAGATTTTATTATGAGCTGAAAGCCTAAGTTAAATATCCGCATTCGGTTTAGCAGCAGGCGGGACAATTGGGTCCCGCCTGCTGCTAAACCTAATATAGTCTGTTAAACCGAAGTAGAGTTTACTTCGTTTATAGTTTATCTTAATTTTATTTTCTATTCTCAATCTTGTTTCGTCTTTTTAGTGCACTACTTTTTTTTTTTTTGCAGTCGAGTTTTTGATTTTTAAAATTATTTATTTGCATCAGTGCCCAAGCACTGTAGGTACGTCTAAACGTACAGTTAAAACGCATACTTTACACAGTTAAATGTGCAAGCATCTGAAAGGGAAATATGACGTTAGTAAATTATTTAGAGAGAGGACAGCAGGGGACGTTAATGTTCGATTTTCTGCCAAGGAAGTTGCTTCCGTAATTCATAAAATGGTGCGAGGTAAGTCCCCTGGTTATGATGGTCTCAGATTTGAGCATTTGAAATATGCTGGTTTCCATTTATCTCGAGTACTTGCTATGTTCTTCAGCCTATGTACGAGTCATTGTTACCTACCGGATGAACTTATATAAAATATGTAGCATAATTAACGTACATTCTGAAAGTAGTTTGTTCAGAATCGTTTACTGAATCGATTTCTATCATTTTTAATCTATGTAATTTTTTATCCCAAAAATAATTAAAATTACGGAAATTAGTCACATTACCCCTGTACAGTCAAAACAAACTGAATTGGACCGTAAATCAAGGCGAAAGGACTTTTATAAGTGCATTTTTATTTGTATTAATACAAATTCCGTCATTCAATACAAAATAAAGAAAAATAAACCTTATTTCAAGAACGTTTAGTAAATAACAATGCATATACATGTTAAACTAAAATTTTAGTGTATGTATTATGATTATAACATAATATTCTAATTGGGGTGTGCGTTAATAACGTTTACATGTTGTATACCGTGGTTGTACCGGTTATAAAAAACAAGACCGGGGATGTCTCAGACCTGGCAAACTGCAGACCCATTTCGCTGGCTACTGTGATAGCAAAAGTGCTGGACAGTCTGCTTGACAAACACCTGGATAGGCACATAAAACTTCATGATGCTCAATTTGGATTTAGACCTGGCCTTTCGACCGAGAGTGACATCCTGTGGTCAAGCAGACTGTGCAGTATTATACAGCCAGGAAGACGCCGGTCCATGCCTGTTACCTGGACTTGTCCAGGACATTCGATATGTTATCATATGATATTTTGTGGCAAAAGATGACCAATGAAACAGATGTGCCGCGTGATGTTGTTGCAATGTTGAGATTTTGGTACTCGAGCCAAAGGAATGTTGTGCGGTGGGCAGGCTCACACTCGGACGGGTATGGCTTGGAGTGCGGGGTGAGGCAGGGGGGTTAGCCTCTCCTCGTTTCTTTAACTTATACATGGACGAGCTTATCGGCGAGCTCAGCAGAACAAGCATAGGGGGCACCCTATGCTTGTTCTGCTGAGCTCGCCGATCGTCCGCGTAGCTGATATTATTGACGCACTATCCATCTATATGGCAATATAGATGGACAGTGCGTCAATAATATCAGCTACGCGTACGACATAGTGCTGCTGAGCCCGTCGATTAGTGCCATACGCAGACTGCTGAATATTTGTGAAAAGTATGCACGAACCCATGGACTCAGATATAATGTGAAGAAGAGTGAAATTATGGTGTTTAAGGCTGGTAATAAATCCTTCGCTAACGTGCCTCCCTTGTATCTTTGCGGTGCCAGGTTAAACAGAGTGTCTTCTTTTAAATATCTGGGTCACTGGGTCTCGGAGGATATATGTGACAACATTGATTTGGAGAGGGAGCGCAGGTCGTTGTCTATGCGCTGTAACATGCTGGCCTACAGGTTTGCACGGTATACCGAGCAACTCAAAGTGACATTATTTAAGGCCTTTTGTCAATCTTTTTACACCTGCAGCCTGTGGACTAAGTACACGCAGCGTACATACAGTGCTCTGCGTGTACAGTATAATAACGCGTTCAGGATACTGTTCGGGCTGCCGCGCCACTGTAGCGCTTCAGCAATGTTTGCGGTGAAAAGCGTGGATGATTTTCATGCCATCGTGCGGAAGCGTTGTGCGTCTCTTATAAAGCGCATGCGGGCCAGTTCGAACAGCCTTTTGAGCGTGTTCGTGGGCCGCTGGGCCTCGCTGATGTGGCGGCACTGGATGCGACTACACACTGCGGTTGGTCGCGTCCAGGACTTGGCATAAACTGGCACTCCTGTGTGGTGCCACTTTGTGATTTTTATTTCTTTCTGTGGCTTTGTTTTTTGTATGTACTAACAATAGCACTATAAGGTTTTTTTTTGTTAGTAACAGAATATAGACTACGTCTGAAATAAATGTCTTATTATTATTTTATTGATAAATTATTTTACAAGTTACGTTGAAGCAATTATTTAATTAAAAACACACTTTCTTATCGTACAGGACCCCGATTACTTAAATATAATAAAGTTTCATTCATTACATGGGTAGGTACTGTAAAGTAAAGGTTCTTAGTTATTTAAAACCCGAGCTGCGTATGTATATTTAACTTTATTTTTGATGTCAGAGAGGTAATGAATAATCAAATACCTTATCGTAGTCTTTAAGCGGTAAGCTTGTTATGATGAAATAACCAAACTTTCCATGTCGTTCTGGAATATTACACAGGGAAACTACTTCGATGTAAGTTGTACCTTCTACCTACCTTACTACTAGCTACTATTTATAAGAAATCCTTTACGCATTTAAGCATACCTATCATCTATACTAATATTATAAAGAGGAAACATTTGTATTTATGGATTTTTGTATGTAAGGAATAAACTTAAAAACTACTGGACCGATTTCAAAAAATCTTTAGCCGTTAGAAAGCTACATTATCACTGAGTAACATAGGCTATGGGCGGAGCCGTGAGGACACAGCTAGTTTATTGATAACCAGGTTATTCTAATATTTATTTTATAAATAGGTACGTGACCTATAGGTAATAGAGCACACCCGTCTTTTATTTTAAATCACGTCTTGCTAAATCAGACGAAAAATTTAATAAAATAGAGCTTCGTAGGTTAAAACTCTTCTTAAAAATGATAGAAAGTTTTCATTTTATCAGCTCGTTTATGTTATTGATATTTTTTTATCTAAAATCGACCGTATTTTCAGGTTATTTCAAAATAATTTTCCACCAACTGGTTAAAGCTAAAAACTTTATAAAAAAAACATGGTCAAGTTTAGTTTAAGTGATATTTGTGGAAGGTCTTAAGTATTTTCTTTAATATAACCGATGAAATAAATGGAGCATTAAAATATCCTTATGTAATTTATTTTACAATTTCGTAATGTTATGCAATAGAAATTTAAGCTTTCTTTGATTTTGGGGGTTGGATAAGGCGAAAATATAGTTAGTATGTAAGTAATTTTTCGTGGTGTCCCGTATAGGAGTGAGTGTATTAAGTGCTATAGATATCCGTAGCTCCTAAAGTGTAAGTATAGGGGCAAATATGTGGATTGTAGAATATATAAACAACCTGATTCTATTGCCGTCATCACATCTACATTTTCAAACCAGTTCCACGACTCGAGAGCCTGTGCTTGTCAAACGCCACTGTTCCGATACAAAACTGAGTTGTATCGAAATGCGAGCAATATTCTCAATTCAAGTTTAAGTGTCGCCGCAGCTTTCAATATTCCGCAAGTTTTGTGCCGATGTCGCGACGGTCTCGAGGAAGCAATACATGGGAGGTGCGTGCATCAGCGCTGGCTCGCAATACCCATAACCTGATACGGGATATTGTCGAGAACCTTCAGGTTGAGCCGAACCCCAACAAGCCACTCATAGCGCTTTCAGTCGGTTAGTGTCTTTTTATTACATTCGAAAATGTTAAATTATAAAGGTCCAATTGTGATATGTAAAATTTAATTGCAAATTTTGATTGTATTTTACGTTATTCGCGTTTATCATTGGATAAACGTGAATAACGTAAAATAAACTAATAATGAATACTGATAATGTATAGGATATAAAAGCTTTTTTAATATTTTAATTAAATAATAGCAAAACTGTAGGTAATACCAATAGTGCTGTTTTATAAAAATCTGGATCATTAAATAAATGGTTGTAAGAAGAGCTACCTACAAGGTAATCTATTTATAAATGGTGTCAATATTTAATTTTTGGTGTGCCTTTTTGCCTGTATTACCAATATTTTGTTACATTACTTAATCCAAAAAAAATTGAACTTGTTAATTTTCAAATTCTGTTTTACAGTAACATTAATAAAGGTATGTAGGTACGTAGGTACTTAAACTTACTTACTTACGACGTAACTACGACTTAGAAAGAAACAGAGTTTTAGGTTTGAGATGCAGAAAGCGCGACGCATATGCAATAAAGACGTATTATTGCGTTACTTATATTACTAATGCTGCGTAAAAGTCGTGAAAATTAAATTAGCAGAAATGGGTTAGCTGAATGCTTATTACAAATCGAGTTCACGGGATTTCGATTTCACAATATTTTTAACAAGGTATACTTAATTTGTTTTGCACATTAGGTGACCCGACAACTTTTGGAAATCTTAACCCTCCCGAGCAAGTGTTGCAAGCTGTTCGCGATAGCAGTGAGTGGCTTATCAGCCGCAGCTATGGTCCCGCAAAGGGGCACATCGAAGCAAGGGTGGCCGTAGCCGAGTACAGTGCCCATCAGGGGGACATTTCACCAGAAGACGTCATTCTCTGCAGTGGATGCTCACATGCTATCGAACTTGCAATCACCGTGATTGCTGACCCAGGACAAAATGTGCTTGTTCCACGGCCAGGATTTATGATATACAAGACGGTAGCTGAAGGATTAGGCATAAATATCAAATATTATAACTTATTGGTATGTTTGCTTTCTTAAAAATATTTTAATTCCAATTTACATACAGCATTAGAGGTAACTTCTTGATTGTCACATTATTGTAGAAACTGCAGAAGATTTTTTGATATATTTCACAATACAATGAGGAAATGTGCGAAAGCTAGGGGCATAGTGGCGGGATAGACTTGTATAAATATGAGGTGATGTTAAACGAGTTTCTAGAAACATAACAAGTTTCAAGTTTCTTGTGGAATGGATTTGCATACTGCTCATTTACGCTTTATTTTATTTATAACTGCGTAAATCCTTGATTAAAGGTTATTTAATGAAACGATAGATCATAACTATGGTGATGTTTTTTGCAGCCCGATCAACAATGGAAGGTAGACTTAGAGGATCTAGAGAGCCAAATAGATGATGATACTGCCGCTATAGTTGTTATTAATCCGTCGAATCCCTGCGGCTCAGTGTACGACAAAGAGCATTTGTACGAGATACTCGACATAGCATCGAGAAACCACGTGCCCATGATTGCTGATGAAATATACGAACATTTTGCTTTTTCCAACCATGAATTCACTGCGTTATCGGCTCTTTCTAAAGATGTCCCAATACTAACATGCGGTGGAATTACAAAGAGATTTTTAGTGCCTGGCTGGCGCATGGGATGGGTGATCATCCACGATAGACATAATATATTAGGGAAGGAAGTTCGCAAAGGCTTGTCAAATCTGGCCACTAAAATTTTAGGCCCAAACACCTTGATACAGAGGGCATTGCCGGCCATATTGACATGTACGCCACAGAGCTTTTTCGATGATGTTGTGCTATTTATAGAGGTAAGGGGATAAGCTGAATTTTTACCGTTTTATTTTTGTTTACGGATACGATAACACGTGCCTTCATCAATAATAAAATATTAGAAAGAATTTGTTAATTTCTTACCACTCCCATAAATACTATAATTTTTTTTTTTCAATTTGATTGGTGTCCCGTGTTATTGTTATTTTATCACAACTCATTTGGTAATCAAGTCTTTTTCTCGTTTCCAGAATCAAGCAAAACTAGCTTTTGATGAACTGCGCCGTGCTCCCGGCTTGCGTCCTATAATGCCACAGGGAGCTATGTTCATGATGATTGAAATTAAAACATCGTTATTCCCAACCTTCAAAAATGAGTTACAATTTGTTGAGCGCATGGTCGCTGAGCAGTCAGTTTTTTGCTTACCAGGACAGGTCAGTATTGTTTATTCTCAATTAGGTACATTATTTTCCAAGGCGTGCTTTTCGTGACTTTATCGTATAATTCTGACCTGGATTAACGTAAAATCTATCGAGAAGGCCAAGTTCGGCACTGATCTTTTGATATTATATTATCCTTCGTCAATGACATAGACTAGAAACATAGAATGGCTCCAGAATTGACCCTTGGGGTACCTCCATTTTGTAAGTGTGCCTATGGAAGTGGTATTAATAATGGCCACCGTTTATTCTAAGTGGTTGTTTTTGAAATAGGCTGTCTGTTGCAAGATCAATAGAAAATCCTTAAAATCAGAATTTGAAAATGAGTGCCATGATATTAATTTTTGTTTCGTTTTATTTTATAGTGTTTCGCCTATCCTAACTTCATGAGGATTGTATTAACTGTGCCCGAAGACATATTGCGAGAGGCTTGCAAAAGGATGATACTCTTCTGTAATGACCACATCGTCTCCAGAGAAAGTCTTAAGGAAATAGATAGTGACATAGTAACTGTTTCCAGCGACAATGACGTCATCTGTGACAATGGTACTGCACATGTTGCTTAGAATAATGTTTTTTTGCCAATAATAGTAAAATAGATACATATCATTTATTAATTAAATAAATGGTTTCAATATGCCTGAGGTATGTTTTTTGAAGCATTGTGTGTTATTAGCCCGTTGAATCTTTGTTACAAAGACATTATATTTGAAATAATATCACAGCAGTTTTTTGTTGAATTCAAAATTAATCCCATGCAGGTCAGTCTGTGTCACTAGGTACACCATAAGGTTAGAAGGAATTACAAGAATTCGGATACAGCTGTATAAATATATAAAAACTTGTGAACTCACATTAAAAAGAGTCAAGTACCTACCTCTTAAAAAAGAATCTCTTGCTGTATTCCGTGGTTTACACATTAGGAGATATTAACGAAAATTTATATTATGTTTGCATTTTGTTGTCAGTGATTGCATAATTATGTATGACGCACCGACCCAGTGCATGGAATGGTATCACGCATGCACCAAGTGTATGGTTTTGCAGATATTTTCCACCTATCTACCTGCGCGTCAACCATTTCTGCATAATAAATTCCATAGATTGCTTATGTATAATTCTCAAACTGGTATAATTTACTTATAATAAATATTATGTGCATATTTTGCAAGTTACAACTAAAGACAAATTTGTAGTTACCCTTTTGTTTATGTAAATAAATACTTAATAATAAGTACCTACCTATTGTCTTTTTTAAATTCATATCGTATATTTGTATTTTCTTGACGTAGGTACGTCCGTATGTCGAGGTCCTTGGAGGTTAATTCTACAACCTAACGAAATTATTAAAAATCGCTATTTGACTTTTTTATTGTAAAGATAACGGCCGGACGGCCGTGATTGAGCTGCGATTTTATATAAGTAGTTTTGTTATTAGAATTGGCCTAACGTCAGTCGCTGCAAAGCCGCCCCGTGTCACGACATGGGGTTCGATTGTAATACAGTTATATTAACTAATAATTGCATTCCGAAGCATTCAGTGTTATCACAGGGTATCCACAGATAACGATATGTATACTAGTCAGAGATCTACTACTGCTGCTACACACAGTGGTTCAAGTTCAGCGCCCATACATTTGAAAGGTTTTAACAAATATCAATATTAGTAACACGTTACAAGGGGTTGTCACATAATACAAATAACAAAACTTTTAACGCCCAAATGAAGTACCTAGGTACTTAACCGTTCTGTAACAAAAGTAACGCGGCTAAACAAAAGCTGCATAATCACACATGCGTTATTTTGACATTTGACAAAATAATGCAAGGGTCACAGCAGTTCAGCCATCTTATCCTGGCATTTTTCTATCAATATTTAAATTAACAAATTTTGTCGAGTTGATCGTCGCAGTGGCTAAGGTTTGCAGCGGTAGGTACCTGAGGGTCAAGGTTTTTCCTGACTCCACGATGGTGGTCATGAAAATTCAGTTCATTCTACTCCTGTACCCAAAGGCCAGTCTTTGAGTCTGATCCCTGTCTATCTTAGCCCACGGGGTTTTGTCGATCACTCATCCATCCATAATAAAAACACCGTGTTCGAAAAAGTTGCTTAACTCTTTGGATCTATCGATCTACGCCGCACCGTAGTCATTCATCTAAGGGCCCAGGACCTACTTGATTTGATAGGTAAATCATAAATTCGAGGGCTTGACTGTAATGCGGATGTAGGCCAATTTAAAATTTGAAACGTTGTCAAAGGAAACCTATGCTAACGTAGGTACGCGTGCAGGCGGTACAGTGCGCTCGATTACCAGTACTTAGGTAATATTATTTGGCACTCAAATTTAATAATAGGCTGCGATATCGTGAGTAAATATTCAGGATATTGCAGTCCTCGGCTGGCTGGAAAAGGCTGACGCTGACGAGGCTGGAAAAGCGAATTGGTGACCACTGATACCTCCCAGTTATTGGCGATGCAAAGATTCTAACTAGCGCCTCACGTGTCAAAATTGTGAAGCTGCCTAAGAACGACACTGACAGTTTTTGATACAATTTCCGTCACGGAAAAATTTATTTATTAAATATAAATCAGATTTATGTGGTTTCTTGCTGGACGAAACAATAATTATGATGTCAGTAGTCGATGTAATTAAAGCGTCTGCAGGATACATAACCAATGCATTCTGGAGAAGAGTTATCAATTAAAATAATTATATTATCTTTATCAGAGCTTCTTTTAGGAATATTCTGAGACGGTACGACATTAGGAAACAACTTCTGCCTTTTAGAATCTGGAACAATAAACATAATCTCATTATCTGACGAGAAAATCGCCTTAGCCTAAACTAAATAAATAACTTATAAAATACATGTGAATATAATATAAATACAATAAAACAATTAAAATATAATTATACTTATGTACTGTTTGGAAAATAGTTTGAAGCTTGAAAATGATGAGAACAAACTCTCATTGTTGGTGAAATCGGCTTGCCTATTCTTAAAGCAGTCTTCCATTTTTTCCATCATTTACAATGAAAGTTAGTAAGTTAAGTCAAATTAAAACATGGAAAACATCAAGACGAGACACATCTGAAGAAAATTTAATTATCTTTAGAAACCATCTCCAAAACTTATCATTTTCAGATGTATATGGCACAGAGGATCCAAATAACGCCTACCTATGATAACTTTTTAGAAATATTTCAACTCCTGTATGACCTATGCTTCCCCATCAAAACAGTCATATTAAGATCTGAAAATAAGATCAAATGTGTATCTAGTAGGTATTAGAATCTGCAGCAAAAAACAACGCCAATTACTCTGGAAACAAAGACTCAATCCTACTAGTCAAAATAAAACGACATATAAAGAGTACTAAAAAAAAATTAAAAAATTATCAAACTAACCCAGAAAGCACAGAACAACTTTCTTATTAAAAATTCCAAAAACAAATCTAAAACATCCTGGCAAATAATAAATAGTACAAAATCTGTAAGTGAACCTATAACAAGAATAAAAATACATGATTTAATATTAACTGACCCTAATGAAATAGCTCAATCATTCAACGACTTCTTTATTGATCAAATCTCAGATCCACCCCTGAACACAACTAAAAATGCTGTAAGAATAACGTTTAACCCTCATTCTATTTTTATGGCCCCTGTTGTCCCTCAAGACATTACAAGGGTGATCAAATCTTTAAAGAACAAGAAGAGTTATGGATATGACGGTATTTCAACAAACGTTATAAAATTTGTCTGTTCTACTATAGCTAACCCTCTAAGCCACATTATTAACGCATGCATATTTACTGGAACATTCCCCGATAGCCTAAAAACCACAATAGTTAAACCACTCCATAAGAAGAACAATAAAGAAGACATGGCTAACTTTAGACCAATAGCTTTGATCCCCGTATTATCCAAAATCATTGAAAAAGTAATTTATGAGTCATTTCATTCATTTCTGTCAAAATACAATATATTATGTGAGGAACAAAAAGGCTTTCGTAAAAATAAAAATATAAACATGGCCATATACGATCTAATAAATAAAATAATGGTTAATGTGGATAAAAAAATACCGATGATTTGTGCCATTTTTACCGATATGAGCAAAGCTTTTGATTACGTGAACCATGCAACGCTTTTGGTCAAACTTGATGCTTACGGTATACGAGGGAATGCTCTACGTCTTATAAAATCGTATCTAAGTGCACGTCTTCAATATACAGAAAACTCTAAAATATGCGTCAAATCAAAACGTGAGGTTAAATATTTATCTGGTCCTAGGGAAATTAAATATGGCGTTCTGCAGGGCAGCGTTTTAGGGCCATTGTTATTCCTGCTGTATATAAATGATTTACCCCGACACATCCCATACCCTTGTGTGTTATTTGCCGATGATAGTACGATCCTAATAGACTGCCTCAACAAAGAGCTTTATGAAAATGAAATAAATAATTCTCTAAAATTAATAATAAACTGGCTTAACGATAATAATCTTGTCATAAACCTCAATAAAACAAATATAATGCATTTCTATCAAAAAATTCGTCCTTTAAACCTAAAAATTAATTACAAAGAACTATTGATAGCGTTAACGTGGCTAAATTCCTGGGTATATTGATTGACAGTCAATTAACTTGGAAACCGCAGGCTGAAGAAGTTTGCAAAAGATTAAGCACGTCTGCGTATGCTCTCAACAATCTGTCCAAGAAAGTTAATGTTGATACATTAATGGTTGCATATCACGGTTTGGTGGCCTCTGTTCTAAGGTTTGGTGTAATATTCTGGGGTAATTGTTCCGAAAGGGAGTCTATATTTAAAGCCCAAAAACGGTGCCTATGATCCATTTTCAATCTCAAGGTTACAGATAGTTGCATTCCTTTTTTCAAGACACACAAAATACTAACTTTTCCTAGTATATACATTCTCGAAGTAGCTATTTTCGTTAAAACTAATAAGCATCTATTTCCTGCATTAAATGATACCAGGATGCGAACTACTGCCATGAGATCAAAATATCAGAGTCTATTGTGTACTGGTGGATATAACACTGCTTTGCTTAAAAAAAACATTATTGGTATGGCACCTATTATATTTAACAAATTGCCAAATTGTATTAAGGATAAGCCCTTAATAAAATTCAAGAAACTCTTGTCGTCGTTGCTGACAGAAAAATGTTATTACTCTGTTACCGATTTTATAAATGATGAATTGTAATATTTGCTTCACATTATTTCATATATTATGTAAATAATTTTAAACTTAGCTGATCCATGATCTCATTTTGAATTTAAGTACCTAGTTTCTAATTATATGTAAGTCAACCACTATATTTTTTGTATGCCACCAGGCAGAATGTACTGGGAATATATCTGAAACGAACACCATTATTGTAACACCTGCATTCTATACAAATAAAGAAATTATTATTTAATTATTATTATTTGACGTGACAACGTCTAATAAAACGATGAACGCCGCGCCGGCAGCATCCATGAAAAAGTGTGACTCATTGTCACGTTCCGTCTGAAGCGAGCGTGCGAGCGAGAGTGCGAAACAAGCGATAGAGAGGCACGATGTTTTGTTATGACGTTGTCACGTTAAACTATCGTCCGTAAACCGACTTTACAGACAACCAATTTTTCTTCATAATTTTGTCTATTGGAAACAAAATGAAAACTTATTCCCGAATCTCCGTAAGTACTACATTGAGGAACGCAACAATATTTCGTATTTCTGCTTTTATTAGCAACAGATTTCTGTATGTAATCGTGATCCATCTGATTATGTCTAAACTTAACTGACCTCAACTTTAAAGCAGTGTCGTTCTTAGAAAACTTCTAAATTTCGCCGCTAGAGGCGCACGGATAACCTTTGCATCGCCAATAGGTCGTCAAAGTCATGTTGGTGATATATTAGTGCCTCAGCCAGGCTGTTCATTCATTAATGACCACAATTCATCCATTCCATTATGTTACTGCTTGAAATACAAAATTAAATGTCAGATCCTGTACCTACATAGAAATGTAGTTCCCTATTTTGTCGCTTTCTAAAATATATAGAGCATTCTGTAATATTTTATTATATTAGCAACACTGGTCTCGACCTTTCTTTCTACCCTTTAACGTTCCATTGCCATTCAACATCTACATTTTTGACATGCTGAATATTCACCATCTCTTTTTCACTGCAGCGGTACTCATCTCGTTAGATCCATTTCGAAGCTTACCAAAAGTAATTGCTGGGTCTTGTCATGTCATGCATTGCGTTTGTCATGTCAAGTGATAGTGACATTCATTAAATCCGCAAATAGTTTAAGAAATAAGTGCAATTAATAATCTCCTATCCAAAACTAGCTACTAGCGACTTCGAATAATTAAAGTGTTACTGTCTTATAAAATGTCTCAAGTTAAATCGAACAAAAAGTTCAAATGGGCTTTGGATTACAATCAAAAGTAGGTACAGACTAATGTCTTGAATAATATAAAACTATCACGTTGGTTGGTTATAATAAAATTTCATTATTTTAGGACTCGTACACAGACCACTGAGTTGCCATCTCCTCCAGGTTACAGCCAGTCCACTAACGCAAGCTACGCAGAATCATCGAGAGACACCGACTCTAATTTACTTTTGATTAAAAAGCTGTGGGATGTTGCCCTAGGCCCTCTAAAACAAGTGCCTATGAACTTGTTTATAATGTACATGGCTGGAAACTCCATCTCCATTTTCCCAATTATGATGGTAGGTATGCTGATTGTTCGACCTGTGAAAGCTTTATTTGCTACGCAGAGTACATTCAAGATGGTTGAAGGCACTCAAGCAACAGGACAGAAGTTTGTGTATTTTATTGGAAACATTGTCAACATTCTATTAGCTCTTTATAAATGTCAAAGTATGGGACTGTTACCTACACATTCTAGTGACTGGTTAGCTTTTGAAGAGCCTCAAACAAGAGTTGAACATATTGGAGGTGGTCTGTCACTTATATAAATGGGAGAATTGAAAATAAAACTATTTATTGCTAACTTTATTTAGATTTTCATTGTATAGAACTACTTAAAATATTACAATAAAGTTATTAACTGACTCGTGTTTTTTAATAATTCCTATGTTAGTCTTGTTTTTATTTATCTCCTTTCTTGCTGGGGTCGTTCATCTCTGCTAGTTTTAATTTCACATAGCTTTGAGCCTTTTCAAACAACGCCATTGGGTCTTCAACATTATCTATCTGTTTTAAAGAAAGAAAAAGGATAATTTATGTTATACAAGCGATAGAAAAATTCATTAATATAATCAAAATTATTTATTTTATATTCCTGGTTCAAGAATGACAATAAATATGTGGATAGAAGTTCATAGCAAATATTTTTGACAGAATATGGCATGTAAGTACACATAAATGTTTTGATACATGTAGTTATCCATGTTACTGTATAGTATCAGAGTGATATTGTCACCCTAAAGTGAAATTGAAAACAAAAACTGTACAAAAGATGGTGAAGCCAGGTGCCAGGTTAGGTGGTCTAGCCACAACAAACAAAATTGGGGAGCTATTTATTACAAATAAGAACCACATTCTTTATTGCAGTTATATGTTTGTAAGCAATTGGGTAACATGCAGTTTTTGATAATAGGTATGCAAGTAAATTCAAATGCTTATGTTCTTTAAAACATAATAATCCTTTATGACAATGTGTAATACATAGTTGGACATTCGATTTTAGTCTATATTTTACCAAACTAATGTAAATAATTATCATACAAAATAAAAAGAAACATAAAAAAAGCTAACCAGGTCTTTTTTGCCTTTTCACATTGTTCAGCTGTTCTCTTACAAACTCCACTAATAGCATCCTGCATTAATTAGAAAGAAGAAACAGTATAGGTACAATCTAATATGACTAGGTAAGTTTCTACATAGGGTAAATAGAAATGGGACAGAACAAAAGAGGCCATACAGTAATAGGTTATTTTAAAATACAATTATTTGAACCAGGAATAATATGAGTGCTTTTATTGTTAGTCATTGCAGATAATGGCAGGATTGTCAGTTTTTTGCTTATTGAGAAAAAATTTGAAAGACCACTTAATCATGTAGGCCTCCTTTGCAAGGTACTGTCAAAGGCATATGTACATATACCACGAAGTCTCATTAAAAGGTAGCCCTCAACGTGATCATAAATATTGGAACAACCAATAGCTCATAAACAAGTAAACATCGTTTGATAGATAAGTATGTATCTAAAAAGTATAATAATAAGTATCCCTCATATGGCAGAGCAAGGAGCTTCACGGACGCTTTTACTGGGCCCTTCATGGGCCTGATTTAGATATCCTAGTGTCCATAGCCTGGCTACATTTCGGTGACCTCATTGGGGAATCCCAAGGTTTTGTCTGTGCAATTATGGACGAAGTTATGATGACAAACAACTACTGGAAATATATTGTGAAGGACGGCACGGTTGACATCTGTCGGGCATGCCACTGTCCAGGTGAATCCATTGACATTTTATTTCTGGTTGTTCTCGTCTTGCTAACGGCGAGTATTTGCACAGGCACAACCTAGTGGTTAGGATTATCCACCAGCAACTTGCTCTGAAATACAACCTTGTGGACGCAGAAGTGCCATACTAATGGTATTTGCTCGACCCAGTTTGCCACATTGTACTGGACTGGGATCGATCTATCATTACCGATAGGGCTATTGTAGCCAATAAGTCTGACATAGTGGTGATAGATCGATCAGAGCGTAGTCTGGTGGTCAGGGGCCTCAGAGAGAGGAACTTCTAACAATTTAGGAACTTCCTCTCTCTGAAGCCATGACCACCGGTAGCTTGGACTCTGTTCCCGATGCCGGTGGGCTAATTTTTAAATGTATTTTCTTTAGAAATATTTACCTAATAATGTCATTTATATGTATATTTAATGAATAAAGGATTATAGTATCCTTCCATAAGATATTATAAAAAATAAAAACAACCACTACCTACCTATATGTAAACATTTTTCACAAATTAAAGATCGGATATCGGTATGGGCCTTTGTCCAAGTGGCGTCGGAAGATGATATGTTATATAAAGTATTCAGAGCTTAATTATAATCTTATTTGTTAAAGCCCATGGAAATCGCAACCATGGGAAAAAATATTGTAGTATTTACAAGTCCTATTTCCTTAAGTCTTATTTTTAACTAAAAGTTAGACAGTACCTATTTAGTATTCAGAACGAGTGAATATTAAAACATACAATTATTATAAGTACGTAAGAGCAGCTAATATTACAAAAATAAAATATAGAATTACTTTCTCGAGGAAAGAGATAGGTATGGTGTTTCTCCAATGTAAAGGGTGAATTCTCTAACCAGGCGGGTCTTATGCCTGGCGGGTTACTGCCAAACGGTTTTTTTTTCTATTAGACTGCTTGTAGTTTGCGGACCGTTTCTACGTAACCAGGCAGTTATTGGCAAGACCTGAAGGGTCTCCAGCCAAACCAAACGGTTAATGTTGGGAAGTTGTATATATATATATATATATTATAGTCAAAGATCGATATGTAGCTTCCGCGGAATGACTGGTTTATCCCAGGTTGACGATCGCCTTTCGGCAAACCCCAAAATAAATTCCAAATACTGCCTTTGACTGATATATTTTTAGGCAAAAGTAGAAGTACCTAACTCTTTAGTTAACCGTCAAAAGCAAAATGATCTGTTTCGGGTTCTGATGCCTAGTCTATCCTAGAAGCGAATAAGGCAAATTCATCAAACGTCGATTTGTAGGTACTGCACTTGTTGCATGTTTAAACAGGTTTATACATGTTAGCCTAATTCTTCCCGCCGGCTAATAAATTCATTTGTTATTCCATATTAGTACATTGAACGTGCGGAGGTGTAAGCTTTAATATGAGTGAACCAAACTTAAAAACATTGGAACAATAAACATTAAAATTATTAAATGTCTTTTTTTCCTGTACCTAACATAGGTCTGACTTGACTGGTCAAACCCCGATTTGATTGTATTGAGTTTCGACGTTTGACTGTTAAGTTGGTCTCTCCTAAGATTAGACATAAATTCGTTAGTTAAAGGCCGAAACACGCTATTGGTTTGGAATTTGACTAAGACTTTTTGTCAGACCTGAGGTTTCACTAGCCAAACCTAGAATCGCTTGAGCTTCGAAGTTTGACTATAACATATCGGTATGCGCGTCACATTTTGATAGTGCGATGCAGGATTCTGTGACGTCATCTCTTGTCGCTGCAATCCCCATGCTGCGTAGGTTGAAAAATCTGCCGTGTATAAAAACAGAAAGCAATCAAACAGTATTCACTATAACGGCAGTATTAATGAGTTTCACAAAAAACAGACAATCCCAGCAAACAAAAACAAGAGATTGAAGAAGACGCGCATAACCAGCGCGAACTTCGCGCTGGTTATGCGTGGTTATGGTTCGCGTGAGAAGTGTGCCCCTCCCTCAGGTCCCTCGGTCCCCTTTAGTGCCTTGGTTTTACCGTGATGCGTTTGGTGAGCCTAACTATCTCATTTCCACGCAGTTATAAAAGAAATAGGTACCACATGTTTAAACTGCTCTGACTCAGACGCGTGCAAATTAATAATATTAAAGTGGCTTTATGTATATTAATATTAGAATATTCATATTTTTAATATTTCATTTTAGCCGATAACTTTTTCTCCGAGGATAATTTTTGAGCACCCATAGAAAAAAAGCATCCCTTGAGCTTTAAAATAAGTCTCATCTCATCATCAGACGCCACTTGGATCGCCCCCCTCCTTTAGAAAACCAAATCGTAGTCAGCCAGTTGATTTTAAAGAGTCTTTATACAAGGTTAATCGGAAAGGGGGTACTAAGCCGCGGGCCACCTGAAGTATCACTGATGACTAATTTAAAGCAAGTGTAAAAATTTCAAAATTCGGTAATTTTATTTGCATGCAAAACGATTATTATTTTAGTTTTTTCAAAAATAAAAACATACCTGCTTCAGTTATGAATTCAGAAAATTATTTTTCTAATCCGTGACTCCAAATATGACCTAAACTGTAAAAACAGCTGATCATAGCTATGGACAGATAGATTTTAGCATAATATGTTATACGAAATCTTTGAAAAGCTATTTCTCTTAAACTATCGAGTTTTGGAGAAAGTTGTTGAACAAAAGTTATCCTTTATTATGGGTACTTTAATACCCTTTCGGCTTAGTACCCCCTCCCTTTCTGACTAACCTTGTCTAATAGAACGATTAAAAGATTATAATTTTTTTTTTATTATAGTATTTCTTCTAAAATATGTTAGAATTGCTTGGGTTGAGTGATAATCGGTGGCGGGTAAGTTTGAAAGACTTTTCCTTAATTTTACGCCTTTCACTCAATTACCTGGCTGTTACCCGCTACCTTGCGAAGATCGTCGTCCACCTTGATGTGAATGATACGACAAATTGATGATATTCATGTACACATATTAATAAATATACATCACACCTAGCCCAGGCCGCCCTATCTTACGATTGCCGATCCGCAGTCTCCACGCAAGAAGACGTCTACTCCAACCGTCATAGGTTCTAAGGCTAATATGGCCGGCCCATTACCATATCAGCTTGCTTATTCCGTGGGCTATGTTGACTACTTTGGTTCTCTGCCGGATCACTTCATTCCAGATTGGATCCCTCAGAGACTCTCAAGCATAGCCCTTTCCATAGCTCGCTGAGCGACCTTGAGTTTGTGGACCAACTGTACCGTGAGTGTCCACGTCTCGGCTCCGTAAATCATAACAGTTACGACGCACTGATCGAAGACTATGTTGCAATTGTGATGAGGAAATCCGAAATCCACGCGGACGAGGTCGCAGGCAAAGTTCTAGTTATAACTTACAATAGATAAATGATAGATTTCTTGTTAAGGCCTATAAATATGAGCGGTAGACGTTACCGGCGCTGGAAAGTGATATCCCAGTGGGAACGCCTTTTTTATGGCAGATATTAGCTGAAGCTGCAACCGCGACCGCACGAGGACTCTCTGTTACTGGTATCGTCTTGAAATTAAGTACACCTGTTCAGTTTCGTTCCATAAACTATAATTCACGGGCGCTCTTAACCTTGAAACTGTCCAAGACTTTATCTACCTAGGCGCTAACATAATCAACACAGGGCCATGCAAAAAAGAAATTAGCAGACGAATACGGATAACCAAAAACGCAATATCTCAACTGCAGAGAATATGGAAAGACCGTAAACTCTCACGGAAAACCAAAACCAAACTCACTCGAGCTTTCCATATTCAATTACGGAGCAGGAACGTGGACATTGAGGAAAGTTGATCGTAACGCATTTGAGATGTGGTGCTGGAGAAAAATGTTTCATATTCCGTTGACTGCCTTCCGCACCAATACGTCCATTCTACAGGAGCTAAATATTAAAACCAGGCTGTCTACCATTTGTCTCCATAGGATACTGGAGGAATGATTGCCACAATCTCGAAGAACTAATGGTAACAGGCAAAATCGACGGCAACATTCCAGAGGTCGAAGCCCTATCAGATGGTCCGACCAGATCCACCAATCTTTAGATACAAAACTCCACGAGGCATTCCGCATCGCCAAAGAAAGGCAAAGGTGGCGTAAGGCTGTCAGAGAAAAAATGATTCCATGGGGGAATCACGACCCTCAGTAATGAGGAACACGACGCGAGGAGGAGGAGGTTCCGTTTCGATGACAATACGTTTACATAATAGAGATGAGCTGCTGCAGCCAGGATCGTCACTGATCGAGGGAATTCTAACTTGAACTTGCTAAGAAAAATACTAAACATTGTATTAAAGTCTTAAGAATGTAGTGGCTGAGTACGACTTACTTTTCAGAACCCTAATTTGAGCAGTGTTTATATATTATTGGCTATCACGATGAATACATATTTATGATCTTTAAGACGTCTACAAATTTATGATTTGTTTCAGGGAAACTTATTATTGTCCTTTTTGGATACATACTTATCTATCAAACGATGTGTAGGTACTTGTTTATGATCTATTGGTTGTTCCCATATTAATTATGACCACGTTAAGGCTACCTTTTATGAAACTTCGTGGTATATACATATTTATACCGTTGAAATGTACCTATGAATTATATGAATGCTAAACATTCACATTACATTACATTTCTGGTAAGTAACATCAAAAACTGTTTTTGTGTTAAATTACCTTATAGTTTTGAGCCACGTAAACTCCAGTGTAAACACCAGCGCCAAATATGATCTAAAAAAGAATATAGTATAATTTAGTTCTTTTTTAATTATGTGCATACGTGTCCCAATGTATTGGAGCTTTATTGGGGCTAATAATAATTGTATACTTCGAACGAAGTTTCCTTGACCATCGATACCTTGATGTCTTTCCCTCGAGTCGAAGGTTTACTTCTTCGATGGGTCCATCCATGGTATAAATTAGCATATTATGGATAGGTCGTTTGTTACTTCGAAGAGCCAATAGTTCGAACGCTTATAACCTCGATGGGTAGGTATTTACTTCGATGGAACGTTATGGTACGTCCAGACCTGACGAACGCGCCGCGAATGCGCCGCTCGCGAGCGGCGCATTCGCGGCGCGTTCGTCAGGTCTGGACGCACCATTACATCGATGGTTTTTTACATCTGGCTGTACACTCGCTGAAACAGTCCGAGACTTAAGCCCTTTTTACATGCGCACGGTCACCCTGCCGTGTAAAGTAGTAATGTACGAGCTATTATAACAGCTTTTACAAGGCACGGCGACTGTGCCGTGACCGTGTGTCGCCCGTGCTCATCCACTACAAACATGGTTTCGACGCGGCAACCGTTTTTAAACATGTTACTTACGAAAAAAGCTGCAGACACGTTTTGTCGCTTGAGTGGTCCGAGATTTACAGTACCTCAATATAGATTTCAATATAAAATAACGCAATAACTATTTTTTCCTAAGAATAAAAAAACGGGTCTACAAGCAAACACCAACTGGCCTCTGCTTCAAAATTAGGAATTTTGACTATTGTCCTATTTATAACTACTACTATTGAATTTCTTTGTTTCATTTAAAATCTACTTTCCCGTGAGCTTTTTGTTGCCAGATAGCAATATCTGACAACAAAAAGCTCGCGGGAAAGTTTCCGTAAAACGTCTTCATTCCGAATAGAACTGACAAACGTTTTCGATTGCGGATTTGTGAATAGAGTTTAGACGACACCGTCAGACACTTTCCGATCGGATGTGGAAAGGTAGTTCCGATGGTTGAGAATAAGCATGCTAATCTCACAGACTAGCTATTGAAAGGTCACCCAATAAACAGGGTATACAAATTTAAATATCTGGGCCACCTGGTAACGGATGGCCTAAAACATGATTTGGATTTAGAGGGAACGCAGAGCATTATCAGTTAGGGCGAATATGCTGGCCTGCAGGTTCTCTCGATGTACAGCCGCAATCAAAATAATCCTTTTTAAGACATACTGCATATCGCTGTACTCGGGAGCCCTGTGGTTCACATATACCCAAAAGGCTTATAATGCTCTGCGTATCCAATACAATAATACGTACAGGGTATTGTTGCGATTGCCACGCTTCTGTAGTGCCTCAGCAATGTTTGCCGACGCACGCACTGTAAGTTTTGACGCGTTGAGGCGAAAGAAATCTGCCTCGCTACTCCACAGGTTGCGTGGCAGTCCCAACACCATCCTGCAATCGATAGCAGCCCGGGCAGATAGCCCGTTAGTGTAGGCGCTAACTAATCGCACCCGATCTGTTCTAGTTATTAAGTACTAACATAGGCTAAGTTATATTGTTACTAACACAATGGGCCTCTCTGTAGTCTGTTAAATAAATAAATAATAATAATAATTTTGTTTGTATTGATTGGAGGAAACGACCTAGCGAGGTAAAGTACTTTCAAGGTAAAAAAAGCTATCGATGTAACGTGCCATCGAGTAAATAGGTACCCATCGAGGTTATAATGTTACGTTCTAACGACCTATCTAAGAAGTAAACCTTCGAGGGTAAGACATCTACGTATCGATCGTCGAGGAAATGTCGTTCGAAGTACAGTGTAAGGGCGCTTTCAAAGAAGATGGTTGGTGTCGGACAGCAGCCGTGCCGCAGAGGTGCGGCTGTCGTGTTGTACATGGGGGTGGGTTGTTTTCTCACATTATCTCGTCGCGTCAACAGTATGAAAAACATAACCGCCCGTGCGCAGCATAACAGCCACACCGCTGCAGCGGTGAGAGCGCCCTTAGGTGCGTTATACGCTCACAAAACGAAAAATATATTCTGTACACAACGGCAGCACACACACATATTTACTTGTTCGAGAGCTACTGAGGGCACAGGCGATAATTGGCGCCTTTTTTACGCTTTATTTTCTGCGCGCTAGTAACGTGTCTACCTCTTTTTATAATAATGATTGCCTTAAACCCGCCTTGTTGTCAATTCAGTAGTATACACTTACACTAGTTTTGATAAGTGAGAAGACACAACCCATGGTTGTGGGATTGTTGTTCCTATTTGGGATGGTTAAGGATTCCAGGGTTATGGGTAGGTACTCTCATTTAAAGTACATTTTACTACGTACATTATATATTGGTTTTTAATAAATTAAGTTAGCAATTATTATTTCATATTAAAATCAACTTGTCAATTTGATATTCTAATTTCAAATCTTTTTTATGAGTAATATTTTTTTAATGTATTGCAAGAAGTTTTATACCACTGATGCTATGCCCGGTTTACACGAGGTTAGTCTTTCACGGTAGGATAGCAAGCTAGTGCTAATAAGCTAGCAAACAAGTTATGCCTATACACAAGGCTAGTTTTTCAAAGCTAGGATAGCAAGCTAACTATCCCGTAGCCTATCCTGGCTAAAGGCTCATTTACAAGGAGATAGTTTCTCCGAGCGAGTCTCATGCTATCTTTTTTTTCATCGTAGAGTAAGACAAAGATGGAAAGAGTCTCGCTTCTCGCTATCCTCGTGTATATCAGCCTTTAGTCAGGATAGGTTACGGGATAGCCAGCTTCCTATTCTAGCTTTGAAAAACAAGCCTTGTGTATCCTAAGCATAACTAATTAAACCAGGAGGCTTGACACATGCTAGAGCGTTATAAATGATAACCGGAAATTTTAAGCCTAAATCATTGCACTCAGTGCAATCAAGCAGTGATAGCCTAGCGAACTCTTGCATTCCATGCAGGAGGGTCCGAGATCGACCCCGGCCCACGCCTCTGACTTTTGGAATTCATGTATGGATCAAAATTTGATTATCACTAGCGTTAATGGTGAAGGAAAACATCGTGAGGGAACCTGCACACTAGAGTGGACTCCATAAAGTTCTCGATGGTGTGTGTAATCCACTAACCCGGACCAGGCAAGCATAGTGGACTAAGGCTTAAACCCTTCTGATTCTGAGAAGGGACCCATGCCCAGTAGTGGGACAGCAATGAGCTGATATGAGCTGATTGCACTCGTTGCATTATCACTGCACACTAGCCGATCGGATACTAATATTGCCGGCCAGACGAACCTAGTACTTACACAAGTCAGAATATTACAATGAGTGCTAGAAACTCAAAAAAAATTAAGCCTTCGCTGGACGCCTGGCAGATGTGAAACATCAAAACTGGTTTTGTAAAAAAAATGGCTGAAACAAACCAAAGCGAGCCGACAAGTTACGAAGGTTTGCCGTCGTGTGTTTGCCATCGCGAGCGTCGCCATGCAAGAGCCGCTATAGATACCCGTACCGACGCATTAGATGTTTCACATTAAACATAGAACCCCATCCTATTAAACTGACCCAGCTTGAGACCAATTTACTATCTTCGTGTGGACGGCGATACTTGTAGGAACATGATTAGCTAAAGAACAGTGACAGTGCGATTTGTATTTTCTGACGTAGACGATATGTTTCTGCTCAAAAATGGCAAAAGTAAGTAACAAGGTAATTTGAATTCAACGTAATTTGAAATTTGTATACAGGGAGTTTAGCGATTCACTGTGTATTTTTGAATTAAAATTAAGTAAATCAGTCGTTTTGCTAACTATCACGGTGTTTATCATTACAGACGTTTCACTAGTAGGTCGTTTCGCTTTAGCGATGTTCTTCCCACAAAGGTATTTTAAATTCGGATGTTTTAACGTTCTGTCATTTTGGTAGATTGCCCTTCTGATATGGAGCGTGTTTGAAGAACGCCAGTATCCTAGTAGCATTGGCATAAAAAAAAAACTTAAGGAACAGTAAATATTCCCTGGACGTGTTGTTATTTTAATCATTTCAATAGTACTGGCTTAAAATTTCCTAGCATCGTGTAAACCGCTCTAGCTTGTGCCAAGCCAGGATAGTAAGCCAGCAGAGGACGCCCGAACACTAGCTTGCTATCCTAGCTTGAAATATTAGCCTCGTGTAGACCGTGCAATTTAGAGATGGGCCAACTCTCAATTATTCCAAACTGAGTTAACAGAGTTGAAAATCCCCGTAAACCGGGTGGCAACCTCAATTATCTGAAACGAGTAGATGCTGTTGACAGGAAACACCAGAACGATTGTTCGTGTCACTTGGTCAGTATTGTAACTAGAGATCGCTAATAGCGGGTTCACACGGTTCGATTTTAGTTGATCAACAAAAGTTGAAACATTTTATTCCTTCAAATTGATTCAATTTGATTGAAAGTCTGTTCAGACGGTTCAAATCGCATGCGATTTGGCAGTTGATCAACTAGAATCGAATCGTGGGTACCTGGTATAACCGGGATCCAGACTCTCGAATACTCGAATACTCTCGATACTATGAGTTTATATAATTTTAATAGAATAATTATTGATTAATCGATAATTATAAATCGATAATGGTAAATCGATAATGATAAATTGATAATTGTTCTTAAAGCTCGCGCAAATAGATCTTGAACACTTTTCACCCCTTTACAAGTTGATTTTTGAGAAATCTTTTCTTAGCCTAGGCGTATACTGAGGCGCAGGACGCGCAGGCAACACACTTCAGTCACAGTTTATCCATATACCTACTTGGGCAACGCCTTTGACGTCCGGCGATGTCACCGCCCGTGTACGCGTTGCCCAACACATATTAATGATATTATAATATGTCTCAACTGTATGGATTTGTATATGTACTCCGGTTTTTTTAGCTAAAATCCGAAGAAAAGATAATTCTTTAAGCGAGTGTGGTCTAGAGGAGGGTACTCTGAGCACTTGTTTTTCTTTTGTCCTAAAAAATCTGTCCCCCTATATGATTTACTGATAGTTGATATTCCCCGTCCTATTAATATTTCGTTTATGTTAACCTTGGCTCATAACCCTTTAATTAAAATTCTATATACATTTGTTAGGACTAATAATATACGATTGTAATATAACTCCTCTTTATTTATATTCCTTCTCTTAAATCCAATCATTTATCTTCCCTTTTTCTCCTTTTAACTCTAAATGTAATTTGTATTGTGATTGTTTATTAACATATTGTAATGTCCTTTTTCAGCATGCTCATCTGATTTCAACGCTACAAACACCGGTCAATAGTTTCTGTTTAGTGTAATACTTTACATACTTATTGCAGTGTCTTTTTCAAACTTGACGTTGGCAGAATCATTGAATAACAATGCAGCCATAAAAATTAAATTTGAATTGAATTGAACTGTATAGATTGTAAAACTGTGACTGAACTGTGTTGCCAGCGCGGCCTACGCCCCGCATAGGCTTAGGCTCAGTGCGCGTTTTCGTTATAAAATACGAGTGCTCTTCAAAGGGCAATGCTCAAAACGCGAAGACCAAAAACTCAGCATCAATCACAATGAAAGTTATACCAATTAATAAGCTATATATACAAGGTTAGTCGGAAAGGGGGTACTAAGCCGAAAGCGTGTTGAAGTACCCATAATAATGGATAACTTTTGTTCTACAACTTTCCCCAAAACTCGATAGTTTAAGAGAAATAGCTGTTCAAAGATTTCATAAAAAATACGCTAAATTCGATCTATCCTCAGCTATGATCAGCTGTGTTTACATATTAGGTCATATTTGGGGTCACGGATTAGAAACCCCATTTTCTGAATTCATAACTAAAGCTGGGATGAAGAATTTTAGAAAAAACTAAAATAAAAATTATTTTTGATGGAATTTTTTTTATCGAATTTTGAAATTTTAACACTTGCTTTAAAATAGTCATCAGTGATACTTTAAGTGGCCCGCGGCTTAGTACCCCCTTTCCGACTAACCTTGTATATATAGCGTTAGTAGTGTACTGTATAAGAGTTAATAATCGAATCTAAGGGATACCTATAAGACATAATTACAGAACAATTTTTTAAATATAAAATCAGCTAAAAGTCTTAAGTAATTTGAAATAAAATTAACTTGTCCAGTACAGAAACTCCAAAATTATAAATGTTGTAATTGTTTTTATGTGCGGTAGTAGAATAGTATACCATGGTGCAAAAAGCTTTTACAAAAAATATTAATTAATTATATTTGGTGTAAATAAACTGACCATATACTTATAATACCTCATGTCCACTATACTGTCGAAGTAGCAACTGTCTTTTTCAACCTTGGCATAGGCAGAATCAAATTACGATGGAGCCATAAACATAAATTGGAATTGGAAGTAGCATCTTGTCCTAGTTTAGTCATGGTTGCTCTAACATATTGTCGGAGTAGAGTAGTGTCAGAGTTCTATAATTTTTAAAATAGCATAATGACATAGTTCAATAGCGTCACAACAGCATCTGTCAAATAAGGGTTTGTCCAAATTCAGTTTTTGAGTCTAAGATTTGTTTTTGATTCACATGTCTTTAGGGAATCAGTATTGTGTCAGACTTAAGGCACCCACTGGATCTCCCTCTCCCACCTACTCACTATGAGAAACAGTAGAGTTCAATTTTCTTATGGTTTTCTGTACATTGAGACAAGGGCCGCCCTGTGGTCCACCTTCCATTAATGTTCAGCATTTAAGAACATTGGTTTCAAAGTAACATTTGTGTACTTTATACACACTAATATTATGGATATGAAAGTGAGTACTATCTGTCTGTTTTTTACTTCTTCATGACTTAAACTGCTGTATTTACTAATTTTGATAAAATTTGGCACAGACAGCCTAAAATGTGGAGGACATAGAATACTTCTTACCAAAAAATATTGCGAGCAGAGCTAGGGTGTCGTGTAGTTTATTATAAAACTAATTAAACTAATAGAATTATAAAAACTAGAGAGTAATCTTAGTAACTTAGCTATCAGATAACAAAGAAATTATGTTAGGCAACAATAAAGCAGATGCCATACATAACTTGGATAGTTCAATTTATCAAAGTATCAATTCATCATTATAAGCATAAGAAAATAGCTAACACTTATAACACAAGACAAAACCAAAAATGTAAGGTTTTTAGTTGAGACTATCTTATGCTATGAAATTACATATAAGTTATTGTGTAGTCACGATAATCTATTATTATCTTTGCTCGTGAAGAAGGCGAAAATCAGCTGCTAATGGCTTTTTAAATTTTAAAATGTACCTAGTTAATATGTCAATTTGAAAGAATTCTTCTAAAGTTGAAGCTCTTCTTACGTTTAAGGCAAGAGTAATGTTTTCTAACCATAAAAATCCATTACACTTCCTAATTTGTTGTATCATTGTCATCACATCATTGTTTATTTTTATAATACCTTTATCTTAAAATGTTATTTTAAAAACAAATGTCATAATACTACTTACCAATCCTTTGATCATCTTTTAATTAGAAATATTATTTCCCGTTGTATTATACAGTAAAATATTTTTGCTGAATAAAATTGGGTAAGATCACTTTTTTTTCGTATTAATTCAATCAAAGTGAAAGAACTTTTTTCGTAAATTTACGCAGACTTTTTGATTTGACAGTTCTCATCATTCTCATCATCATCTCATTCACTATGATACTCGCGGTAGAATCAGTGTTGCCACTGCCTCTCGAACAAATCCCATACACACGACTTCCCAATTAACCTTTTGGACGCCCTATTCACATCTATTATAATGACAAACGAAAACTTACCCTGTACGTCAACGTTACAAATATTTGTCAAAAAATACGGTACACCATAACACGAAATAAACTAGGGTCTGGCTAACGAGAGATGTCTACGAGAAACGGAAGCAATAAAAAAAGTCTTCAGCTATCAACAGTGGCTATATATTAAATTAACGGTTGAATTTTCCAGAGAACTTGATTTTTGTTAGGTACATACATTAGTGTAGATTCATATGTAGAAACAGGTTAGTACTTAGTACTAATAAATAAGTATTACATAGATGCAGATATATTACTTTCCTCTATGCATGTCGAGATTTTGTTTAAATTGCCGCCGTTTTTCGTGGACAGTTCTATTTGTGACTAGTGTTGCCGATCGATAGGCTAATATCGATAGCAGTACGATAGTCTATCGATAGTTCAACGATAGTATGACTATCGATAGCTAAGAAGGTGGCAATAGTACTGTCAGAGTGCATTACTATCGATAGTATTGAAGTTCAGAAAAGCAATACTATCGATATTATCGATACTATATATACTATTGAATCTTCAAAAAAACAATACTATCGATAGTGTCGATACGATTAATATTATTATCTTTAGGAGCTTCGATAGTATCGATATTGTCGATACTATTGATGCGTGTCAATAGTATTGACGTGAGCCATGCTATCGATAGTGTCGCTACTATCGATAGTCCTATCGATGGAGTAGCTGATTTTCAATTTAAACTATCGATAGTGAAACTATCGATTGTTCGGCAACACTATTTGTGACCGATAGTGTTGCGAGTCGCGACGTATCATCATACGTCCATCGATAATAATCATATTCGATGACGATCGAGTATGATATCCATCGATAATATCTATATCTGTACAATCTTCTTTACATAGTATAAAACAAAGTCGCTCCCACTGTCTGTACGTTTAGATTTTTTAAACTACGCAACAGATTTTAATTAAGTTTTCAGCAACGGATATTATAGTGATATAAGATTAAGAGGAAGGTTTATATGCTCCACATTAGTATCTACATTGCACCCGTATGAAACCGGGGCGGGTCGCTAGTATAATATAACTTATAAAGATTAGTGTGAATTGAAATGAATTCGGGCCTCGGCTTAGTGGGTCACTGAGGGGTGGGCAACTAGTGTCGGGCTGTGCAAAGTGATATTGCGCTAGTCATGCTTGCCAGCTGTGTCACCGTACTTCCATTCTTTTATGTGCGCGGCATCAAAATTCATTTAAACCTTGTGGTATAGACACAATCACTTACCAAAATTACAAGACAATTTTTTTTTAAGCAAAGTTCCATTAATAATTTCGTTTGGTTTTATTGACACCATGAAGCATCCATGAAGGTAGTTGTTGATATAAACCTCAAAGTTTTCTAAAGCACTGCAAAAAAGAGTACGAAAACAGGGGGCGCCACTAGTCATACATAAGAAAATGTTAACTTTAAAAATAAGCTCTCTATTATAGTAGAAAGTCGAAGTATAACTTCTACCGCGCGGTCATTAAGTACATGCATTATTTTCGTTGAATCTGATAGCATCCCATGCAGGATGTGTCATCAGCATAGAATTATTATAATTATTCTATGGTCACCAGTAGATCACCAGGTTTGAAGGAATTACACGAATTCGGATACACCTGTATTGTTTTGTGGTTGTTCTTGAGTTTTATCGTGATTTCTTTGCCTAATCAGCGAAATAATGCTTTCTTACTTTCTTGCGAGATCTGTAACAGTACTCGTACAACAATGGTATCGATTCTGTTGCGCACTTTGACAGAACTAAACTAAATTATTGGTGTTTGTCTCTTTCTGTTTGGGTAGTATTTAAACGAGTGACTGTAAATTGAAGTTTTAAGTGACAAAAATAATTAATTTACGTTATAGTATAGTAATACTTATTACTCACTCACTTCAGTCACTTAGTAAAGTGAGCGACTGACTGCGAGTGACGAGAAATCAACAGCAGCAACTTACGAACACTAATTTGAGTTACTTAAAATACAAAATGAGAAGTTTCATAATATTTGAGCGACCTAATATTTGCTTTAGTGTCAACGTTACGCATTTTTTTCAATATTTGCCTTTGCAAAAGAGGAAATCTGGCGCTCGGCGGCCGCTACCGCGGCACGCTCGCTTCGCTCGCTCGCCTTCGCGCGTTGCGTGGTCGCAGTTCTAACCTAACCTAACCTAGACGTTACGAATTTGACAAACTGTTTATAATATTGCAGTTGCCCTCTCTGTATTTCTAGTCGCTCACTTAGTAATTAAGTCGCACGGATAAAATTTTAATATCTGAAATGGATTAATCACAACCCACTTTTTGTAAGCTCGTTCTGGATTTTATTATTAATCAATATTCGTCTTTAGTTTACTTAATTTTTCGCTTAGGTACTCAAGTTATTAAAACATATCTCATCATCAGTCGCTAAGTTTTTGTTTTATTCGATCGTTTTATAATTCACCTTTCTGTTTTAATAGAAAAAGAAAGGGACAGTTGCGTCTAGTCTAGTTTAGTAGTGTCAAAATGTGCTACAGAATCGACACCATTGACTAAATTGGTAAGAAAATTGGGATGCTTTTGCCCTGCAGTGGAATACCATAGGCTAATAAAAATAACCAGTTTCCCGTACTTTTCCATGTTCTAATGCGTAAAAGAACTTAAAAATATTGATAAATCGATGAATAGACACTCTACTCTACACTACTGTAATACGGTACAGTGCAAGATTTAACAAGATGTCGTTGTTGTTGTGGCGCCCGCGCCGACGTCACTGAGGAAGCGTCTCTTTGTCGTCTCAGCGCCCCGTCAGGGGCGCGAGGAAACGGGGTCGGGGCTGTGGCCCCCTTCCCGTGGTTGCGGGCGCGATCCATTACTATGGATCGGTCTTTTGGTCGGCTAGTGTATGCCTGTTAAGTTGCGCCTAGGCCGCGAAGTCTCACTTCGCGGCGGCCGGTGAGTGTTTGCTATTGGTGTTTCTGTAGGGGCGCCTGAAGTGTTTCACGCCGCCCGTGCGACCTGACCCCAGTCAGGTGAGACCCCCAGTTACCTGGGGGAGGCCCGACGGAGGTCGATACTAGCAACAGGGCGGCGGCTTTGGTTGGCGCCCGCCTACAGAGGGTGATTGACCTATGATTACAACGCATTCAGAGCTAGCCGATTACGTTGCAATACATAGGACGTATGTATGTATAAGGCGACTTGAGATGTGTGTACGTCGCCTTATGTAGACGCTATGTGTGTACGCTCACCCTCACGTGCCGCGTACAGCGTGTCAATCCCACTTTAGAGTGTGCAGTAGTGATTGTATGTCACGCGCGCCGCAGCGCCTAGCTGTTAACTAGTAGCTGCGCGCGCGGTGGATGCGTGTTGTGATATGTGTGGAGTCTTTTTGTGTGAGTAGGTCGCGTGTAGCGTGGTTGCGACCTACTCAGGCGTCATGTCCGGTGGTTGGGGCCACTGAGGAAGCGTGCCAAAATAGCGGCGTATAAATCGCCCGAACCTGAATGCACTTTTGAATATTGACTTGAATGCTTAAATGCATATTTCATAAGTGTTATATTCTTTTATGGTAATGTACTCACGTAGATAATCGACAAAAAATACATGCATAAACCCTATTAAATATCATGAGGTTCATTTTACTTTCTTTGTTTATTTTTATTGTTGATACTTAAACTTAAACTAAAACAATGATAGGAAAAATACGTGGTTATTATTATGACATCATCATATTATACATTAAATATAATAGGTACTAATTATTTACAAGAAAACAAAATAACAGTTAATTACAACATTGTGATGGAGTCTAAAATTATTTTATTTATAATAAATACTTAAATCATAATACTTTATTAGTTTTCTCTCGTAATACGACGTTACGACAATCAAAAGAAGATAATAAATCAAATCGTTCTACCTAGCTCAAAATGATAATAAATTCGATTGCTTAAATGATGTTTACATTGTAGAAGATATTGTTGTAGGTATACTAGCTGGAAGCCCCCATTATTGCCCTCTTATTTATTGCCTAACTTCGGAGTATGGCTGTAAGTATGTATTCCATAGTTTCTATAATAAACATTCATTATTCACTATTAGTCAACTCATAATTTACTTACAGATAAAATTATTGTTTGTAATAGGAATATTTACATAGCTACGAGTAGTTATGTTTTTGCTCTACAGATATAGAAAGACTTAAAAATATCTGCAAGTAGCTACCTATGACTTATAATTTCTTAAATAACTAACTTGAGTCAAGGAACTTGAACAGTTACTACGAGTTAACTCTAGACATGATACAAGTAAGGTACGTACATGTTCACTTTAGTTTACGCACGTTATAATTGATGTAAAGTACCTACTTACCTACCTAAGTAATTTTTTTGTCTGCTATAAATATAATTTAAATAGGTACCTAGACACATGTAAACCACTTAAGATAAACCTAAACTAAATTTTTAATTACAAGGATACTTTTCTGGAAAAATCTATTATATTCTAAACACAATACTAAACATAGGTACATTTTAACAACCATGAGTAGGTACGAATATTATCACATAACATGTACTGTAACAATTTGTTTTCACAGGAATCACTTTGGAAATGTCAAATATTAAGGCCAGACGAGGGCCCAATCCTTACCGCCTATGTCACATCGTTGTCTCCAAGTTATCGTTAAATAGTAGGTAAGCGTACATACTTGTTTTCAAAGTGTTATTAACTATTAACCACACTTTAGACACTAATTATCTTATAAGCGCACAGTTTAGCCTCACAAGCACATTCGTTATATTTATAAGTATCCATAACCGAGCATTGTTTTAATTTGACTAACGTGTTATTGTTCTGCATTTCTAAAAAGATACTGAATAGAGTCTTCATGAAGAGCAATCATTAACATGATAATGCCGCCCGAGAGTATTCCTAATATTGCCAGTAATAAATTAATACTTTTCCCATGGTTGTTTTGATTTATTTCTGGCACTAAATCGGCAAGGGCAATGTAAAAGAAAGTCCCAGCCGTTGCGGCATAGATCCATTGGGAAGCAGATTCATGATCTTCTGCAAGCCAAATTCCTCCCGCCATGCCCATAAAACTGAGCACTGATGAAAGTAGATTATAGTAAAGAGCACGCCTGATGCTCATACCGGACCGTAGTAGCACAGCGAAGTCACCGAGCTCGTGAGGGAGCTCATGACAAAACACAGCCAGTGCAGTTGCGAAACCAGTCACCGGATCTCCACTAAAGGCCGCCCCAATTGCTAACCCATCTGTTAAATTGTGTAGTCCGTCTCCTACAATCACCATGAGTGCTGTTGACGTCATCGGTCGGTCAACTGGTGGTGGAGGTGAGCCTGGCATCATTGCACCGAGTTCTATGGGCTCTATTTGTTTGCCAGTATCTGATTTAATTTCTGTGTCCGACTTTCCTGAGTCGTGTGAGTGAGCATGACCGCCACTTATCGTTTGCATAATTGCTTCAACACTATAGAAAAGCAAAATCGTGAGGAAGGTGACGCTGCATTTTAATACGACTTCGGTTTCTTCTTGAGGTGCTGAAGGAGGGCCGTGCGATTTGAGGGCATGCGGCAGGAGATGTAGGAGCGCGTCACCGCACAACGTGCCTACGGCAAGCGCTACCAGGAAATGTAACACGTGGCTGAATATTGCCGACTTGAGCAGCGGAACAATGGCTACTCCGAGTAACCCCGTAGCACTGATCACCAATATACTTAAGGTTGCGTATATCCAAGCTACAAAAAGAAGTATTTAGATATTAGATACCACATAATTGCTATAATGCGATGATACTATAATAAGTAGAAATAGGATTCAGACGATATTATATTAGGGAATGTATTTATAAGTACGTTAAAATTTATGAAAATAACAAGTAAAAATGTTTAAGGCACGATACAAAAATAATAAGAACACCTATAAAATATATTTGCTCTTTAAATTATTTATTACACTTCAAAAATAATCCTTTAACAACAAAGTTAATGGTTCGCACTTTAATTAATCAATAACCATTTGTAGGTACCCATTAAACGAATGGTGGAAAGTGATCGGCAAATCACGAATCGTTTCTGGCCTTCTGGTTCTGGCAATCGCCGGTCGCTACTGCGGCAATCCTTGCTTCGCTAGCTTAGCTTGTGCGTTGAGTAATCAAAGTTCTAACGTAACCTAACCTACCTATGATAGGTAACCTATCAGCTATCCGCTTGTTATTTTATATCTTGTTGGGACTTTAAACTTAGAAGCATTATAATTAAAGTGCAAACTCTTATTTTTAAAGTTCATATAAATACATCCCTTGTATTAGAGATCAACATTCATTCAATCATATCAGTAGTTATAACAATTCCGAAGGTACGGTATACCTACGCGGTTCTTAGGTGAAATATTTTGTCAGTTCAGAAACTTGACACAATATTGAATGTGGTGAATAACAGCTAAATGTATCAGAGCTTGAGCTACTTACTCCAAAATTTGTCTAGTTTCGGTGTGGGTGCATCTGTTTTGTAACAGGACCGTTGGTCTAGCTGGTATACCAGGGCGGGACACATTTCCAGGAATGTTTTGGGCTTGATAGTTATAACCCCAGGGGCCTCGTTCTCCATTCCATAGACTTCCAAAATTTCCCTTGGAGATAAACATGATTTCTTCAAGATGGGCTCAGCTGAAAATGTTTGAAAATATTTGTTTAAAACAAAAACTTAATTTCTATCCACGACTAATGATAAGATTCGGTAATCTTTAGTTTTATAAATTATTTAGGCTCGATAACCGAGTTACTTTAATATGTAAACGTGAAACCCAATGACAATGATTTCAACAATACAATTCATTCGTGGATTTATGTGACAGATCCTTGGTTGGGGTCAGCCAACTGCGCAAGAGCAGCCGTCCACTCGGTAATAGGATAATAGCGATTATAAAGGACAATTCTCCGTCCATTGGCGTCATGAGCATCATGTTTTAGCAGAGAGACATAATGCGAGCAATAAAGGCAAGTATTTTCAACAAAAGGTTAACAATGCGACAAGTGCCTTGGAAACTTTGAAGTTTTTAAGTTCTTGATTGAGATTAAATTGAGCGTACGTGATTTTGTGAATGGAAACTATACCAGTTATTGAATTCCGTTACTTTAGTGTAAAAAAAGAACATTTTAAATTAGCTTCCTTCATAAAAGGGCTACGGCCGACATAGTTAATGCTGTCGCAATAAACGAGAAAGCAGCGGAACTATCTGCATCGCTTTCTACCAAACAACAAGCCACACCGGATTTCAAAACTTTGTTGTTATACTCTAAAATTCTTCGACACAAACATGATTTCAACTATTTTCACGTTTTCAATAATTATTACGACTATGTTTTTGTTAAAGATACAACATACAACTTATTAGAAAAATTATTGAGCCTGATTTATCTACCAATTAAAGGGATACCTATTAGAGACTTGAACATGGCGAAATATGTCACTTTGCAAATGAACACTTTACTCCTCAAATTTTGAAAAATATATCTATAGAAAAAGTGTTTGTAATAAGGATGGAAATAAAAGAGGCAATTTACAGAGATTGGTCACAGTTCAGAAAATACGTCTAATATAAAGTACCTACCTACTTTAACTACCATTGAAATTGATAAAAAATTGTGACAGTCGCTTGTTCAGGAAATGTAACTCCGTCGATTGCAATACATAATAAGTTTTTGCTTTCGTATGATGGAGTTAGGTACAATTTTTTTTCTCAGATATAATAGTCTGGTAGGTAAGTAGGTAAATTATATTTTTTTATGCGGAATAGGTATTTTCGTTGAATCAGATATTTTTTTGTTTGTTTGTTGACAACAAACTTTACGTTTTCTTAAACAAAATTGTTTGTTAGCAAAACTATGGCTTAGCTCTTTAAATTCCTTTAATATTCAACAACTCCTTATTACTTTTGGTAATCGTTTTGCTGCCATTTGCTGTGTAGGAGTGCATTTCTGCAAACGGTAGGTATGAGACTAATGGCTGAATTACGTGAGGATAGTTTATCGAAGCGAGTCTTTGTCTTTCTCTACGATGAAAACAGAGATAATACGAGACTCGCTTCGAGAAACTATCTCCGTGTAAATGAGTCTTTACACTTTATTCCATTTATTGTTTGGTTATTCGTAAATAATAGCAAAAGATCAATCATACGATACTAATCGGTCATCTTTTCCTACGCTAGCGAAGACCCAGAAAGAGACTAAAAACACATCATTGTTACGTAAATTGTATTTCTTATAGTCTCTTCCAGAATAATTAATCTTTTTTCTTCTTCTTATAAGTAGGTAAGGTTTTTTCATTAATTTTATACAGTTTTCTAAAGCATAATTATTCAATTTCAACATGTGTCTAAATTCTGTTGGTTGTGTGAAAATCAATGAAGGAATTCGTCGTATCAGAGGTTTAATGACTCCTGGCTCATACCTGACGCGCTGCGGCGTCCATCGCTTTTCTTGTGTTGTCCTTCAAAGGTGTTGTTAATAAATTCATCAATGGATGAGCCATGTGCCCTACGGATCATAGCCCATCATGTATCATATTACAGGTCGATTTTATTGTAACCCTCATAAACATGTCATATTGGGTTGTATAAATGTATATTTAATACAGCAGAATTAAATTATTATTAACGACAGAGAAAATTGTTACATTTATTCAGCTCGGCAGTAAGCAAATAAAGAGGAAAATTCATTATAAAGTACAGACCCAAATATCGCCTAGTTTCAAATTTTTTTGCATAATTATTAGATATCACTGACATTTTCCATTCAAGGGTAAATATTTTAATGTAACTAAATTGATTAGACCGTATTTCCTCATTTCCATTTAGGTGTTTACATTCTTTGGTTTCAAGGTTTAATTAGTCACATTTGTTAGGCTGACTAAGCTTGCGATTTTTCTGTTGTGAAAAGTTCATTCGTTTAGTGTTTGCAGTCTCCGGATTATAAACAAATAAATTTTTACACGGGTTCTTACTAGTGTTACCTACTATTGGTTGATTTGCGAGGTATGAAGAAAGAAAACAACAATGTTACAACGATTATAATCTCGAGGAAGACTTAAAACTTGACCGTTGAAAGAGGTGAGGTCCTTAGAAACCCCGTGGTCACTGGGGATTGGGAAGATCTACTATAATGGACTTGTGTAGCCCTTTGTATTAAAATAAATAGGTATAAATGATGTATATTACGTTGTAGGTGTATAATTCTTATATTATTAATGGTTATGAAATAGAATAATATGCTTTATTGTACACCATAACAATAGCAAAATACAAGCAATTTAAAACAAGGGGTACAATGGCGTTCTTATCGCTAATAGCGATTTCTTCCAGACAACCTTTGGAAGGACTAACACCCATATTCTAAGACGTTGCTCCAAAACTTACTTGACTCGACTCCACCTCGACTTGACATAAACGTCCTCGACTCGAGATTTTTCCTCAGTCAAGGTAAGGAATATCTGTCAAACTCAAGGTACCTCGGAACCTACCTTAAGGAAGGAAGTGTCAAAGTTCGTATGTAATAAAAAATAATTTTGAAAACTTTATCGAATATGCTTACGATAATCCTTACAATTTGTTATCGCGGCGTTATTTGCGCGATGCAGATAATTCAAATTATGACGTAAAGACTCCGTCGAGGAACCTCAAAGTTCACTCGAAATTGCGACTAAGAATACAATTTTGAAGGTGTTTTCGAGGCCGTTCTGAGTCGAGTATGAGTCGAGTAAGTTTTGGAGGAACGTCTTAGAATACGGGTGTAAGAATACTGAAAGATAGATCATGGGAGCAGTCCGTGGTGTACTAGTGCACAATTTTAATTATGAATTAATAATATAAAGATTATCATTATACCTATGATGCTTTTATTTGTTTGTTATGCGCAGCTTGAATTATTCCATGCCGTTGTTATCTAATCTGCTACACTTATTTTAGATAAACAAATAAATGCTGACTTTGTATTTAATTTATCTAATTATTATTGTCACGAATCCACTGCGCCGGAATTGTAAACACCACATTGTAAATAGGCAGAAACATTCATAATTATCATTATGCATCTCAATCATTTACCTGCTGCAACAATGTATCGCCATATTCCTCGATTTAAGTAAATTTCGTCGCTCTTCATCAGCGCAAATTATTTTTCAGGTAACTTTCCCTTTCAAAGGGCCGCACAGAAAAGATAATAATCTGGCTAGTCTACAACGAGAATGTCTTCAAAATATTTATAATGGATGGAGTTAGATCACAAACAGATGCTTTAGAAAATGCAGACCCTGTCGCGATAGGCTAGGACGCGATGTAAGGTGGTGAAGAAGATAAACATGATCAACTATTAAAAATCTGAATAAAGTAGGGAACTTGCATAAGTAAGGAAAGGCTTACGTACGCACTCATTAGTAGCTCGATTCTGGCTGCGGATAATAATGATGATGACGATAGAGAATACTTACGGGTTGATGGTGATCTACGATGTCTGTGTTGTGTGTCGTGCAGTTGTCGGAAGGTTCCGTTGATCCGGTGGATGGCGAGGTCGTGAGGTGACGTGAACACACGTCCTCCGAGCCCAAGGCTGTCTAACAGGTGCTCGAAACCCTGTAAAGATAACATTGAATTAATTAATAACGTTTCAAATAGGAACTGATTCAGTTTGCCCTTGTTTTTATTCAAACTCAAATCTAAGATCAAATTCGTAATTTTATTTGTCACTAGCTTTTGCCCGCAGCTTCGCTTGCGTGATTTTTTTTCACCCCCTTGGGGGTTGAATTTCGAGAAATCCCGTCTTAGTGGATGTTTACGTCACAAAATGAACCTACTGTCAAAATTTCAAGTTTCTAACCCCAGCCGTTTAGGCTGTGCGTTGATAGATCAGTCAGTCAGTCAGCTTCTCCTTTTATAAGTATAGATTTCAATCGTGATACCGTGGCTCTCTCAGGTGGTAACAGTACTGGAGTATGCATACATTTTCATAGAGCGACTGCTGACTTATTTTAGAGCCTATAATAGGGAGCAAGCAATTTGTTTTTATTGTTTTTACAGGCATGTTTCTTCCATCAATCTCTATCCACTCTACCTATATCCCCCTCCCCACGTACTCTCGTACACCGCGGCGTGGCGTGCTCTGCATTCTACAACTTATTCTACTAAAGTCGAAATTAGACTTGTCCATTCGTAATCTATAAATAGTAATAGATATCTATTCGTAATCTTCAGAACTTGGTAGGATTGACCTGCTGATGTCTAGCTGTTGTGCCCTTTTTAATAACAACAGTTAAAACCACCTGTAGTTAAGTCAGGTGGTTCTGTTATGTAAGTAGCAAAAACTAAAAGTAGCGTTTAGCGCTGAATTATTCATAATCATCCAATTAATGTCCCATTGCTGGGCACGGGCCTTTTCTCAGAATGAGAAGGTATGTCTATACCTCATCTGTTAACGTCTGTTAGTCTGCCACGATGGTCTGCTGGGGGTTGGCGATGGCGGACTACACACACCATCGATAACATTTCTGGAGCCCTCTAAGTGTGCAGGTTTCCTCACGAAGTTGTCCTTTACCATTACCGCAAGTGATAATCAAATTCTGATCCGCACATGATTTCGAAAAGTTGGAGGTGCGCGCTAGGGTCCAACTCAGACCCCCCTGCGTGGAATGCACCAGCAAGCAAGCTTGCTCGCTGCTATATTGTTATTGGCAAAAAATTAAGAGAAGCGTAAAGCTGCCCTATTTTATCCTTAAAATTATGTCAGACGACTTTCAAGTTGAAGGACGACCTATCTGCAATATGTACCACCGATAATAAACGATAACCTCAAAACGTATAATCTTTTGAGGTAGTGAATATCAGTCAGAATTCGCAACGGTCACTAATTTTGATAGCTGAGATTATGTTGTAAAGATATGTGAATTAGCAGGTTTTATTCGATTTTTAAATTGTTTGCAAGAATGAATATTCTATATATATGTAATATTAATTTATAGATGTAACTGCGTAAATAACAAGCGATTAGCTACGAATACGACTTGTCAAGATGTATGTTACTTGTCCTTTGTTTATTTTTCATCCTCGTTTTTAAGACGTTGATTAGTATGTAAGTACCCAAGGATTAACATAAGATACGTTTCTATTAAACAATTTTAATTATCCATTGAAATGTTCACATTTGCTTCAACAATAGAGCGACATCGATGAGCTCCCAAAATTAATTACGCAATTGGCTGTCTTAAATGGAAACCGTGAAACTAAATCTGCTCAAGATCAAGGCTATTATAGATGTTGGTACAGTTACCTACTTGGATAGGTACACAAAAGAAACTGTAGGTACCTACTAGATCTATAAATTATTTTAGAATTACAGACAGCAGTAGTGCCACCTCAAAACGTTAATCGCCTCTAGGTTTCCAACTACTTTAGATAACTATGTATATATAAGTGTAATTCTGCTTTATGTATACAGTGTTAGGTTTTATTATTTTTCTATTTTATTGTTTATGTGGTCACTGCGTCCTGGGCTTAATAAAATGTATTTTATTTCTTTTCTTTGTCTTTCTTACCGAATTTATCAGTAAAGGAACATTAAACGAAAATACATGCATAATCAAATATCACATAGTAACTATGTCTGATTTCTTGGGTTTGAAGGCAGATAACGCTACCTGTCGGGTGGCCATGTCCTAAGAGTGCAATTTGGATAAGCAAACACTATTTTTGAATTTATTTAAGTTTGAACTCAATATGGTGGAATATGGAATATAGAAAAACATATAAATTATCTGATTGTATATGAGATACTATTGTACGAACTCTGTATTGTTGTAATAGGTATACACTCATTTGCAAAAAAAAAACGGGCGGTTATGATTTTCTTTTTGCTTGATAAAAATACAACACGTAAAAGGTTTTAATCATTTGAACATGTTACTGGCCGGTTATAAAAGTGCCATGGTGTTTAAAAAAGTACGTTCCAAATTTAAATTTTTGACTGAGGCTGGTTTTTAAAGAAAACAACTTTTTACTACAGTTTGTGGCGCGAATTCCCGAAAGTTACCTTTAACTCAATTTTTATTGAATTAACTTATTTCCTTGACATTTTGAAGTATTGTTACTGCTCTTTAGCAGTCTCGAAAATGGTAGATTAAGTGATAAGTGAGGGTTGCAGCCAATGTTTCGTGGCACAGAGGCTGAATTTGAGTCGGTCGACAGTCCAAAGGACCTGGCAGCGCTATCAAGAGACTTGTTCCGTCAAGAGAAGGTTTGGTTCTGGAAGAAAGCCATGTACCGACCCAAGGGATGATCGTTTTCTGGTGAGTCAAGCGTTGAGAAATCGCAAATATTCGTACTCAAGTAGGTACAACCTCGAAGAAGTAAGAAATGTGCAAATTAGTCTATGGAAGGTCAAGAGGAGGCTTCTCGCTGCCAATATACGCAGTCGTCGCCCGGCCCGCGGCCCTAAATTACTCCGTGAGCACCAAGTTGCTAGGCTTAGCTTCGCTCAAAATTGTGTGTCATGTACTCAAGACGACTGGGATAGGGTATTGTTCTCCGATGAAGCCAGGATATCTCTGTACTGTTAAGACCGACGTCGGCGAGTGCTACGAAGACGAGGAGAGCGCTTTGCAGAGGCATGTTTTGAAGAAATCACACCTTATGGTGGGGGCTCTGTTATGTTTTGGGTAGGAATAAATTCGTTGAATCGTACGGAGTTAGTCTTCATCGAAAACGGCACACTGACTGCATACCGATACATGACGGAAGTTTTAATTCTTAGTTTTAATTCATGCACAACCCGTATTGGCCGCTCTTGGAGAAAACTCAATTTTAATGGACGACAACGCTCGCGCCCACCTGTCTGGCGATGTGGAAGCGTAATTGCTTAGAGGTCGGGATTCGTCGTTTGGATTGGCCAGCTCGAAGTCCCGACCTCAATCCCATAGAGCATGTCTGGGACGTTCTGAAGCGATGAGTGAGATCAGTGCAGCCGGCTCCGCAGACCATCAGAGTGCTAAAGAATGTGATTAACGCAGAGTGGCAACGTATTCCGCAAGAAACCATAAGAGATATACTCGCTAGCATGCCCAGACGAATGCAAGCTGTGATTTCAGCAAGAGGAGGTCACACTCCAGACTAAACTTTTATCTGCTTTTACTTTATTAAAGAAAAAACAAACAAAAAATCGTGATTCATTTTTACTTAGTGAGCAGGTACACTACTACCGCTTGGAACTTTAAACATTATTTCTCAATAATTTAACCAAAATGTTATGATAAAACTGACGATAACCATTCCTTGCTAATTAATTTACAAAAGTCTGAGGATAAAACTACCTAAAATTATCAAACAAACTAATAGCAGTCTAATAATCTATACAGTCGTTCGACGAAGACGTCTAGACAGGTCAATCGTGCGGGGGGCAAGGGGCGAGACGCGGGAAGAGCGAGCCCGAGTTACACACGCCATTTTGTTAGTAACTCGGGACATATTTTTAAGGGTTGTCGTGCGCATGTTTTAATGTTTGTAGTTATGTTATTTTATATTATTCGAGTAGGCAAAAATAACCAAGGTAAACAAAATGGCGGGCGTAAGATATAGGCCTAGTAAGAATTTAAGAGAGGTATTACTCTATGGAAGTGTAGTTTTAATCCATGCAATAATTTAATTAATAATTTATGAATTGTTAATAATATCTTTGAAACGGTGCGTCATACATCAAAAATAACCAAAATTTTGGTCCCCTTAAAGAAACCCCCGACATGGGCTCCCTAAGCTGATCTCTCGGTCACCCATCCATAAAATGACCTCGATGTCAATTGCTTTACTTTTAGTTTATGAAAATAGTCCTGGTGAATCTGCAACGCGTGATTATGGAGACATGGGCTCCCTAAGCTGATCTCTCGGCCACCCATCCATAAAATGACCTCGATGTCAATTGCTTTACTTTTAGTTTATGAAAATAGTCCTGGTGAATCTGCAACGCGTGATTATGGAGACATGGGCTATAAGCTGATCTATCGGTCACCCATCCATAAAATGACCTCGATGTCAATTGCTTAACTTTTAGTTTATGAAAATAGTCCTGGTGAATCTCCAACGCGTGATTATGAAGACATGGGCTCCCTAAGCTGATCTCTCGGTCACCCATCCATAAAATGACCTCGATGTCGATTGCTTTACTTTTAGTTTACGAAAATAGTCCTGGTGAATCTGCAACGCGTGATTATGGAGACATGGGCTCCCTAAGCTGATCTCTCGGTCACCCATCCATAAAATGACCTCGATGTCAATTGCTTTACTTTTAGCTTATGAAAATAGTCCTGGTGAATCTGCAACGCGTGATTATGGAGACATGGGCTCCCTAAGCTGATCTCTCGGTCACCCATCCATAAAATGACCGCGATGTCAATTGCTTTACTTTTAGTTTACGAAAATAGTCCTGGTGTATCTGCAACGCGTGATTATGGACAAGTGGACTGTTGAGTGTTGGTATTGAAACCCAAGATGGCGGGCATTATTTTTGAAGTGAAACTTCTTAGACGGCGTCCGATTTTTATGGGAGAGTAGACAAGGATGAGAGTTCAAAATTGATCTAACATACTTAAATAAATGATTATTACTATATTATTGACTATTATTGAGTTGTGACAACCCTAGCCTTTATACCCTTCCGCGACATTGTCTAGACGTTTTCGGCTTTTACTACAAGATCAAAGGCGTCGCACTACTGTACTTCTTTATACTGTGCTAATAGTAACAATAAAATTGGTTCTTTGCTTAGGTGTCCGTTTTTTTTTTGCAAAAGAGTGTATTAAATATCTCGGATTTAATTCAGTGTCCATGGGGCTCCTCATGGTGTCATTTGTGTATAATATGTAACCAAAAATGTACTTAAAGACATCCTTGGTTACATTAGTTAGTACCCCAGTCGACAGTTTTAACCAGCATTGTTAATACCACTATATGTTTTTGTGTAAGTCTTAAATTGTAGTTATACCTACATAGAGACCCATTGTTTAACTATAGTTAGGTTAACAACTACTAGTTCAATTATAACGTTGTGATATTAGAGGGATATCATGGTGTCCCTTAGGGGTCAATCTTCGGACCCATTGGTCTTAAGACTTAACTTATTTCGAATTTAGAACCAGTGTTTCTTTGATTAGAGGTAGGTATATTCTAAATAACCTTGCATTGTAATAGTGAGGGAGAACTACTTATAAAGATGTGTCGTAAGGCACTAATTTGTTGTTTCCGGAAAGTCATTACTATATTGGCCTTGACAATACAGGTGTATGGCTAAGGTAGTGTTTTATTTGCCACTTAAAACGTAAATGGTATTTGGTATAAGTACGTAAACAATATTTACCTAGGTAGATAACCTTTTACAAAATAACAAACCCACAAACATTACAAGGCGCAAAAAAAGTTTCACCTTGACTTTTGGCTAGATTTTTGTTTTGACTAGGAATAAGAGAATAAGGGACGAATGAGGTTCCATATATGGAGCTTATGATTATAAATAATTAAGAAAACTCGTTTTTTGAGACATATCAAAAGGAATTACTAACTACAGTAATAAGTTAATCAATAAACTTTTTTTTTTAATCAGTACCTAACTGCTTTTTTACCTTTTTATTTTTTTATATCTTATCTTTAGACTCATTATAGATAATGATCTGAGAAATAAGTAATAAGTTTACCTAGTAGATGAGGGAAACGTTTTACCTCATCTATGTCTTATCAGAATATAACAAACACAACATTTATGTAAATTACCAGTAGAATTGTTTTCATGTGTAATTTCCTTATTACAAGAGACGCCAATTAAAAGATTAATTATACTAATAGTATCCTTCTATTATGTTCGCTTATCGCTTAACTCATTGTAGTTAAAAGTGCATGTATAAAAGCAACAACGAGATTGAAAACATTTGTATGTCAACCGCACGCGCGCACACGCATGAAAATGCACAGATGCGGACGATTCTATCGAAATCGTCAGTGTAAGATTATAGGCCAAAATAATACCAACATCAAAAAAACGAAGTTCACAATCCTTTGTAGTTTATTTATACATATAAATATGTTTTTATAGTAGGAAATTGATATGAAATTAGAAACAATATGTCTCATACGACACTATGTTAGTAAAAAAATTTAATTACAATTTCATTTTATGGTAATTACATGTATTATGTAGTAGTTCGTTACGATGTTCGACTGTTTTGTTTATCTTCAGATATTTGACAAGCTTGTATACCTAATTATGTCGCAGGGAAATGACGACACCAGAGATTTCGTGAAATCTTTATATACCTACCACGAAATCCGATGTCGAATATTTCAACCGATTACCTTATGTTAGGTAGGCACTATAAAAATTTTGTGATTTGACATAATGCTAAACTATTTTCAGTAATATGTAATTTCATTAGACCGATGCCAAAGTAAGTAGAGAACGATCACGTACGGGCTTCAATTAAACTTTAGTTCTAAAAAAGTTAATTATGCTTTATCATTTAATATTGTTCTTTTTGTCAACCAAATAAAACTTCAATCAGTACCTAGATATTATTTCGATCAAAGTTAAAAGTTTTTGTGTTTAGTTGATTTGAATTTTATCATTATCATTAATGATGACAGTCCTTTGATAGCTACTCTACGCATTTTTTTCGGTTAATCTTTTTACGAATCAACTGAAAATTCAATAAGTACTTATAAGGACATATACATACTTACTATATCTATATATCTTATTAAGTAGTATTGGCTTTCCGGTGACGATATACATACTTAGGTTACAAATTTAAAATCCCTCGTCTGAGTTACAAAGAACGATGCGCTCGATTCCATTTACTTCCACTTGTAACTCGGAGATATATATCTGACATACGGTTCCTAATGAATATAGCACAATCAAGGATTGAATGTCCTGAACTTCTTTCTAAGCTGTCTCTGAATGTTCTACCCCGACATTCTCGTTTGAGAAATCTTCATGTTCCTTACGCTCGCACAGTTTATCGTTGCAATTTATTTATGAATTCGCTCAGTTAAAGCATTCAACCGAATTGTTAAGAACGAACACCCCTCAATTGATTTGTTTACAAGCAGCTTAGCATCGATTAATACTATTCTATCTAAAAATGTTTCTGATTTCGATGCTTATTAAGCGGTTGCGCACGCACTTCTGTCTATGTATTTAATCTATACTTACTATGTTAATCTCCTTTACTTCTACAACAATACTCTTTTACTAATTGTGGAGGCTTGTAAATAGCTTGTCGTGAACTACCTCACTATTATTTACTGTATTGTTAGCTGTAAGCCATCCAAATACAATGAAATAAATAAAATAAGATTTTCAGTATTGTATTTTTTTAGGTTTAATAGTTAGTTGATTGAAAGGAAAATGGGCAAATTTCATATATCAAAACCCAGAACTAGCAGAAACAACTCGTATCGGTATTTGTCACACAAATTATCTAAAACAATCCTTTTTCCTAGGGTTCGGGAGAATCCAGTAAAATTAGGTTACTTTTTTAATCCATGGATTCGTCGCGTTTGGCCCTAGTCGCGTCTAATGGTAAGTGCAGATAGGATGTAAGATGGCCACACAAATCCAATTAACAGATATGTAGAGGGATTCTCCCTTTGGCTTCCAAATACACACGACGGAACACAGCAAACTGCTTGGCGTCATACGTTACTGTGAGAGTGGTAGCTAAGACAGGCGGATCGTACCTATAAATCCTACCACCAAGTCTGCTGGATTTTGTTTAATACATATTATAACACGCGTCTATTCTCAGTGCGGTGAGGAAGTTTTATATTCTACTAACCATATAACTAGTCAACTCAACCCCAATGGTCGTCAATGGGTAGCGTCATCAAGGTAGGGGATTGACTCTGCTGCAGATACAAGTAGTCCTCTGGGCAAGCACACAGTTTATCTCTGACTATGAACATTATCTCACATTATAGAGACGGAATATATTGAGTACCTAATTAGAAATATATATCTTATTTAATTGGACCACCTTCAGAACTTTGATAATCTTTCAATCCATTTTCTGATCAAGCACCTCGTATGGTGACAGTTTATGGGAGGAATGTAATTGCCTTTACTCAGCAGTCCACTGCGATATAGTCATTAGTATAAATATTTTTTATTTCTGTATTACACGAACAGTTTATTTTTCAAACATTCATTTCATTTTATACTGGCCGTAGGAAAAAACAGATACCTAATTATGCACGATTGTTTCAAATATAAATAGGTGTCGTTTCTGCTTCTTCTAGGTTTTTTTGCCCATTCTCCTTTTAATAACACGACATCACGCCTGTATTCCCCGAAGGATTGGGCAGAGGGAGGTGTATAGTAACACCCTCATTTCGCCAGTTATGTTTAAGTCCCATGTAATAGGGGGTGAGCCTATTGCCACTAACCGGGCACAAATCCAAACTCCGGGCTGTTACTGAGAAATTCCTAATGGAAAAACCGAATAACACTTTGCCCGACCTGGGGATCGAACCCAGGACTCTATGCTCAGCAGTCGCAATTGCGACCAAACGACCAACAAGGCAGTCAAATCTCCTTTTAATCTTTATAGAAAATTCATTATGGAGTTGATTCATTTTTTTCTAGAAACGTATTCTAGTTTTGACCTTTTACTAGCATCAGTATAGTGAAACGATATACCTATAACTGAAAATAGTTCAGCATCTTATCATATCACTAGATTTTTTTACTAGTAAATTGTTGGAATATTTGACAATATCCGGGATTTCATTTCCCTGCGACGTTATTTGATAGTGATCCACCTTACAGTACATACTGTTCTTAAGTACATTTCAAAACATCTGGTGGCATTCGTGCTATGTTGTGTTTATCTTTTTAGTTTGAGAACAATACCCCAAAGGCGTAATTTTTCGCAGTTTAATGGACTTGATGCTAATTTAGAAATAAAAGTCAAGTATGCCATTATTTTGTATGTGTTCCGTACGCAACATGCTTGTGAAAATTAATTTACGCGTATGTACGTCACGTAACCACCATATCGACACGTCGAGGTTTCAGACACCTACCTAAATAACACAAACTTGAAAATAAACAGATATATTAGAAAAAAAAATTACTTATCTGCCGATTACACAATTTATGTCATAAGCAAAATACGAATATTACGAATAAATTAAATAGAATTTTGAAATGACTACTTAATTGATTTAAAACAATTTAATATTTTAGTAATTAAGTATAATAAGCAGGGCGAATAGCTAAAACTGCGGGAGATACTCCCTAAATTGTAATATCAATCAAGTTATATTTGTTTCACATTCAACGCACTCATCTAGTCCCCGTAGACAATCTGCGACTTCCTTTTCCGCAATTATAATCCCAGTAGAAGAAGACGTTAGTCAATTACTATACGTAAACTCAATTATTTCAAGCAATATAGTGATTCAATGATTTGTATCTGTTTAATAATCGATATTACAAAAAATACTAAATGGCTGAATATATGTAGTTAAGTAATGCATTAAAATAAACTGTTCAATGAAAGAACAATAAGATGACTGATGTTTTGAGAGCATACAGGTTATGTAGCGATGAGAAACTCTATGCCAAATGTGTCACAAGCTATGCTAGCTTTATAATTTTTTTTCAAATTAGTAGTTATCAATAGATCGTCGAATTTAACTAAATATTGATAAGCGTGTGATAAGGAAACTGTCGTAACATTTAATACAAATAGTAAAGTTACATAGTTCGATGAACTTCCGTTTTGTAAACAGGGAAAGGTGTTTTAGATCATTTCAAACCTGTAGAATTATATTCAATACGATGAGTAATCTCTTGTCAAATATATTAGTTGATTCTAACCTCAGATCACAGAGGAATTCTTACAGACATGTCTTTAACAGTAAACATAATAGTATCTAATTGTACTAGTATAAATATTATTGAGTAGGTTTCATATTAAACCGCTGGTATTGTGTCGTTTGTGAATCAATTCTTTAAAGCAGTTGATTATTTAGTTACAAAATATATAAAAAGACTGGGTAAACATTGCGATACCGCTTATACTCAATCTAGGTAACAGCGGACCATAAAATATTTAGGTACAGTAGTTTAGACAGATGAGAAAACTGTTCATTAAAAAAAAATTGCACTCACCTCAAAAGTAATGACGCCTTTATCTCCGTATTTATCGAATATTTTGTCAATGAAGTACTGCTCGGCAGGCAGGGTATCGTTGAGCTGGGTGCCTGCGGCCGCGTCGGCGCGCAGCGTGGCCGGGCCAGGGCCAGGGTCGCTGTCTCCGGTGGCGGCGGGGCAGAGCGCCAGCGCCAGGACTACGACGGAGCACGTTGTCAACATGTTCGCGACTGATGTCCGCGCTCGCGGCTCGCACGGTGGCACGCTGCGTGCGCCGGCGGCGGTCCCGCGGCTCCGCACCACACTATCAACCGATCAGCCTCAACAGCGCTCCGTTGAACGTGATAATGTGACGCGACGCGTGGCGCTCGCGCATCGGCTGACCGCTCTTTTGTTTATTTATTTGGAAAAATCAATAATAAAATCGCGAATCAAGTTTAATGTTAGACGCAGTCAGTTGTGGAAGCGTGTTTGTTACTTGAGGTGAGGTGTGCGTCTGCGACTCCGCGCAGTGACTTTCACCCGTAGCTCTCTGGAGGCTCCGAGGCCGGTTGAACACCGTTACTGATAATAAGGTGTATTTACGGAGTGACCGGCATCGAGACAAGCTATCTCATTTGCTTATTTGATTTGCGACAGGTAGCGTAATAGCCAGCCTAACGCTTGATGGTCTCTATCAGCCAGTGTGGACAGGGATGGTGGAGCGCTTTGATACTGTTGAAAAATAAGCTTGATATCGAATTTTATACGTTGAGTTATTTACTAATCATATCTAATATGATATTTTAGACGTGTTAGTAACTATTATCGTGGAAGTCAACAACTCAACGTAAATAGAAGTACTTACGTACCATTCATTCATAAGTTATGCTTATCGAATATTATGCTATGTCCGTTTGGATTTATTTTTCAAGTAACGCTGTGTTGTAGTAAATTTAATCATTCCATAAATAAATAGTTAACACATTCATGAGTTGTTCCACTTCCTTCTTCCTTTGGTGCTATACGATGTCTTTTGTTTTCGCAGTGATATAAATTTTTGGTCTCTTTAAGTACTTGTGAGTCTGAACACGTCCGAGTTACGTATCACGATTACTATTCACGTCTAGGCACAGGTGTTCCTAGATTCCTACAAAGGCAGAGCGCATCTCACAAAGAACTACTACGTCAGGCCATTAACTATTATATAAAGTTTTAAGTAAAATAAGGTAAGTAGGTATCTGTTACATAATACTGTGGGTCAAGCACTCAAAGAGACCGTTTCAACTATTTGTCACGATGGATAAACAAAGCCAGACAACAGTAGTTGTTTCCGTAAACTACGAGAAATTTTAGCAAGAAAATAAACAATAATAAGTTAATTGACTTGTAGTAAGTTTGAACCTTGAGGCTGTGTTTACACCGGCGTACAAAGGCGATTAGAAAGTGAGTCACGGATCAATGAGCAAGATCATTCGTTATCTCTAATTACTAATTATAGTTAGGCTAGTAAAATGTAGTTTTTGTATTTATACATCTCGTTTTTAAACTTGTATACCTATTCAATCTAGTTGTTAAGCCAGCTGCCTTAAGATCTCTTACAAAGCGAAAGAAAAATATTATTGGTTGTGGTACCTAAATTTAGTGTGAAAAATTAGCATTGTTTTCAAATGTGCACATGCCTCATATACGAGTCATACGCAAGCAATGCGCTAATCTGTTTCCATTCGTAACGCTGGTAGTTGTTTAACATGTACAAAACGAACAGTGCTTGAACTAATTTCGAGGACATTATTAGTTATGGGTTATGGGCAGTAATTGAATTAAAAATTAAGACTTATCTTGGGTTCTGTACCCGATCGTAAAGACAGTGTTTTATCTGTCCATTTGGCAGATAAACGAAAGTTCAAATATTCATCTGGCTCACAGGTGAAATTTGGGGTATTTCCCAAGGTACAATACTAGGCCTTTCTATATTTTAGTGTTATATTGATGATCTTTTTCATATTATGTGCTTCAAAATGGTTCGATATGGTATAAAGATTTTATGATACTTAGTTCTTTAATTTTTTTAGATGGACGTGTAAAATTCAAAATAATCTATAGGTACTAATATTATAAAGAGGAAAGAATTGTATTTTTGTATGTAACGAATAAACTTAAAAAAACTACTGGACCGATTTCAATAATTCTTTTGCTGTTAGAAAGCTACATTATCACTGAGTAACATAGGCTATATTTATTACTGGAATAAAACTTCTTACGCGGGCGGAGCCGTGATTATTTATAAAATGTCTTGATTTGTCATCAATCTGTAGTGATTATATCTATAGTCTGTTACAAAATTTACTCTAAAAATTTTGTGGAGTTACTCGGCATCGGAAATGGTACAACTTTCGTCGAACAACTTTACAAAATTCGCGTATTTTTTTATTACTTTCCATACAAATCAAATAAAATTAAGTTGTTCTATGAAAGTTGTTCAATTTCCGATACTGAGTAACCCCACAAAATTCTTAGAGTAAATTTTTTAACGGCCTGTAATCAGAAATGATGATGGAAATCAGTTTAGCTCAAGATTCTAGGACATGGTGTCGTTCCTTTACTTTAACAAAATCCACTAGCAAGTTTTACTGCGCCAGTCGTGATTTGCGCAATCGACTTTCAAACTGCGGACACACCTGCTGCAAGTCGACTTCTGCAAGTTTTGTGAAGTAAGCGAGCAATGGAGTGCAATAACTAGCGCAGTAAAACTGGCACGTGGATATGGCAATTAAGATCAATTAATAAGACGATAAAAGTGAATACCTAGCGGCCCAAAATTGTTTGTACCTATACAATATTTTCAGTACCTACCTACCCTGCGATGGGGGTAAGTTCATTCAAATTGATTTACTGCAGAATATGGCGATATTTTTAGGCTGAAAAGAGTAGAGTGCGATGTCACTTCACTCTACATCGTAATATGTATTTTTACGACACATTCTGCGGAAAATTCATTTGTACGAACTTACCCCGTTTCAGGGCTTGCTCCGACTTACTCTATTTATACAAAGTGGGGAGGATATAATGACACATATTTTATGTTACGTTTTGCGATTATGCACAAAAGAAAAACAATCATGAACATTCAATAACTTAGTTAATGGAATTTTCTTACGGTGTAATAATTTTACACATAACTCCTCGTGTACTAGGTGTAAACAAGGGGTAAGTATCTAGATTTCTAGATCTCCACGTGAAGTTAAAAGTTAGTTAAGTCTGTCATCTGTTCAAACCAAAATGATCTTTATTTACACGTGTAGACACGATAGAGCTGCTATAAGTTTCCACTTTAACGTCCCTTCACCAAGAGTTTTGCAAACATCTTTTACAACAACTTCTCAATTGTTAATAAATCATTATTGTAATCTTTTGGTTATATAGTCTTCTAGTTATTATTATTTTTAAATAACAAATAGGCGAACTATGTTAGTGCCGTGCACACCTTTAATTGACAAGTTCGCTGTAGTACCTATAAATCCTAATATTAAGATTTCTGTAAATGTTTTCTCAACACACTTGCTCGTAAAGTGGCTCTTATTGCACCGTTTTTAGGTTCATAATGCAGCTTATTAAACACGCGTGTTTTTTACTTTACCATTACCGCACTAGTGCATTTTACTTTAGCAAATTTATTTTAGCAAAGCGTTTTTATATATAAAAAATAGTAAACTATTTGCGCGCGCATAGCTAACTCAGCTACAGGCACGGAGCGCGAAAAAAGAAAAGCTACTTATCAAAATAAACAATTGAGCTTTTTATTATCATAATGTACTATCATTGTATTAAATACCTAAAGTCTGTTTTTTCCTCGCAAGTGTGTTGAAAAGAAGTCGTATGAATCGCGTGCGCATTGATCATTACACTCTCGGCTCCCTTATCGCGGTCTCCTGCGGCTCGCGAGCATAATAATTATCGCCTCCAGTGTAATGACAGCACAGCACTTGTATCATAATGGAGTCACTATTGTGAACTAGTAGTTGGAGTGCCATAATAAATAAAATAAAAGAGGAATAAGTGAAATTTAAAACTCATGTGAAAAAAAATGGTTGAAAATAGCAGATTTTTTGTGTACAATCTTAAAATGCATTATAAAATTATATTGTTTAATACGTCATTACCTATGTCATCCCCACTTTGTAAAAAAAACCGTAGCAAGATATGCCAAAAACTAATTGTTTTCTAGATTAGCTCGAGTTTACATACTTCTACAATCATTATTTTATCATAACATTATGTTATTAAAGACTTAATTAATTATTTGGATTTTGAATATCTAAACGTACTCAATATGCGTTGAAATATTTCTAATAACTAACTGTTTCACACAATGTCCTCAATTTTATCTACGATATCAATTGTACGGGATTAGATAGATATTATATTTAATTGTTGTAATGAAGTCGTAAATACATCCTCATAACAGCAAATAAGGCAATGTCAATGTTAAATAAGTATCTACCTACGAAGGTTGATTCTTGCGACACCGTTTATATTATAATAGGTACCTTCTTTAATTATTGTATAGTATTGAACAATTCAATGTTTATCATATAAAACCACAATTTACTTTATTATCTCGTGTACCTACTATTCATGAGACCGGTTTTAGGTTTACGTGTACCTATAATTATAATGCAAGTACGGGTCGCGACGTATCGCGTCGCCGCGAGGTGAGCTCGTGAAGGAGCCTTCAATCAAGAGTTTCAGGGACTTGATAATCTTGATTCAGCAAGCAATAGGGCGCGCGCCCGGAGCGCGTTTGGCGACAAAATGTATGGCGCGCGGCCTTTTTATAATAAAAATCGTTTTTGGTCCGAGTTTGTTACATAGAGCACCATACGTTTTGTCTTCTACACGCCCCGGACGCGCGCCCTATACGATTACTAAATCAAGTCTGCAAATAAAAACCATGTAGGTCTAGTATCTACTTACGTGAGTGAAGTTGTACTTACTCATGCATGACATAAGCATAGAAAGTGTAATCGTCTTCTGTCCATCCATTTCAAAGGATATTGCTCAAATTACAATAATAAATTCACATTATAATGATAGGTAACATTTTATTAATACAGAGTGTAAACGAAATCATGTAATTCCTTCAAACCTCGTGATATATGTTCCTCAAATTAACCCGGCACGGGATACATTTGGGTTCAATAAACAAAAAAATTACAAGAAGTAAACATGTAGTCTTAACGTGAGGCATTTTAGCGCCCCGAGTTAAATGACCGCGCAACGAGCGATAGCCACGCAATTCGCTCGAGGCGCTAAAAGAACATATGTATACTTCTTGTAGTTATTTTTTTATTGAATTCAATAGTATCCCTTCCAGGGTTAATCTATGTCAGCAGTACATCACGAGGATTGAAGGAATTACATGATTTCGTTTACACCCTGTAGGTATAGGTACAGAAGGTATGTAACACAACGAAGAGCAAACCTTGTAACTGGTTGATGTGCAGGTCAAGCGTAATACAATCGTACACTTTTTATCACTATCCACTTATCACACAGCGTGAAAATGCGGGAATAGTTCAAGCTATGATCCAAAGACTAATTTGCTTCCTCTTGAAAGAGCTCAGAGAGTAATTTTAAAGGTAGCAAACTTCCATCCCTTCTTCTTTCCCACAGATCTGCTATAAAAATCCTGCAAAGTCCTGACAGTTCGCCAGCTTTTCATTATGCACTTAGTATTAAAACAGCACACTATGCTTACCTACAATGCTGACAATACTAACAAAAGACGGAAAGATATAATATGCATATCGATTGCAACCTCAAAACATGTCTTTGTAAAACGATTTTTTACATTCTTAGGTCCATTTCTGTACAATAGATTAAATAGAAAACTAAGTACCTATCTATCAATTAAATTACTTTAGCTGTAAAAAAATATACTTGATTATTTACTAACCATAGATTATGCAAATACAAAACTACTTGTTGTCTGCAAATAGTACCATTAACATGCTATGTTATTTTTATTTACCTAAGTTTTAATTAAGCTTTTACTTTATACTCATTGTTAATTTATTACATTAAATATTTAGGCACTTTCTAGCCTGAAGCACAGGTTTAACCTAGTTCAGGCAAATAAGCAACCGTGCTGTATTTTAATTGTTAAGGTATTTATTGTAAATGTGCCCATTGTATAAATAAATGATTTATTATTATTATTATATTATATTATGATATTCAGGATTTTGAAATGTTGTTGATATTTTACTTGTTTACGTTGTGCAGCTGATCTTGTAGGATGGTGTTAGTTATGTTAACCGACTACAAAACTGAAAGAGATTAAGTAAAATGAGAAAAATTGTAATTGGTTAATAGAATGGATAGTGACAAAAAGTGTATCATTTACATACCCATCAACCAGTTTTAATGTTTGGTCTTTGTTGTGTTATGTACTGTAGAGTTAATATTATTAGGTACAGTTTTCTTATTCTTGTTCCTTAATTTACACAAAATAATAATATATAATACAGTTTTCTTGGTAAATTCATGTACAAAGGCGAGCTTGCTTAACTCACAAATGAGTTTTCTAACAGCAAACCTTAGAGCGATAGAGAGATTTGATGTTGAGGAGAACAATTACCTAAGGGTACAAGTTCGATAAAATTACAAATTAAATACATAATAAATATACACATCTACATAAACTAAATAAATATGTGAATAGCACACAATACATAAACGTAATATCTACATACAATATAATATGTAAAATACTACATACATACATATAGGTCATGTAGACAGGTAATGTTCCCTAATTCTTTTCTTAAAAACATCTAACAACGGGCTATCACGTAAGGAGCGAGGAAGAGAATTCCAAAGGCGCGAAGCACGAACAGTAAATGATCCATCATAACGACTCGAGGTGTGGGAAGGGATACGAAGGAGAAGAGATGAGGATGAGCGACAAGGTTTCCCTCTAGGAACAAGAAATTCAAAGCGTTCTCGAAGATACATAGGAGAATTAGGATTGTGGAGAACAGAAAAGAGAAAAGGAAGAATTGATTTGATTTTGATTTGATTTGAAAAGAAGGAATGTGAGTATCACGACGTAGCCGAATAGGAAGCCACTTTAGCCGCTTCCGAAATTCCGACACATGGTCGTACTTCCAAAGGCCAAAGATGAAGCGGATGCACAAATTCTGCAGACGTCCTAGTTTATCTAAAAGTTCCTCAGTTGCGTCAAGAAAGCAGACATCAGCGTAGTCCAGAAGGGGTAGAAGAAGAGACTGAGCAAGAATTATTTTAGTAGGAAATGGCAAGAACTTCTGGAGACGCTTTAAAGACTGAAACGAGCAAAAATCCCTCCTGCTTACTTCTGCAATGTGAATGTTCCAAGACAGGTTGCATTCTAGAAAAACACCCAAGTTTGAAAAGACACCTTCTTTGAAAAGACTATGGCGACAGAATCGTACAAAATTGGAGGGAGAGACTGGTGATTCATCAAGTTGACAAAGTACCTGCCACCATTAATGAGAGCTTGTGATTTTGTAGGATTAACCAAAATTCAGAAACCTTTAGCCCTTTGACTGATATTGTTAAGATCATTATTGATGGCGTCGATAGCTTCAGGAAGCTCATCGAGTTTAAAATGGTGATAAAGCTGCAAGTCGTCTGCATAGAGATGGTAATGAGAAGCTAATACCGAGAAAAGAAGAGAAGATAGAAACACCACCCTGAGGAACACCCGCAGCAAGATCGCACCACTCAGAGGAGGCCTCATCGGAGCGAACCGACTGCGAGTGACCCCGAAGATAAGAATTAAACCAAGCAATTACAGACGGAGATATATTAAGAGAGGATAGGATGCCTAAGAGGATGTCAAAATCAACTGAGTTGAAGGCACTGCTAAAGTCCAATAATACCATCACTGTAAGGAGCCTGTTTTCCATGGCCAGTCGGATGTCATCAGTTATTTTAACTAGAGCCGATACAGTGCTATGACCAGGACGGCAATAAGATTGGTAAGGACTTATCAGACCATTAGAGGAGAGGTAATGAAACAGTTGATTGTTAACAGCACTCTCAAGGACTTTGGATAGGATAGGCAGTATGGAAAATGGACGGAACTGGGATACCGAAGAGGGATTGGAGACTTTGGGAAGAGGTAAAACATGCGCCTTCTTCCAAGCAGAAGGAAAGGAGCTAGTAAAGAGAGAATAGTTAATCATGTGTAAAATGACGGGGGCTAATATACTTAGGATAAGAAGAAGCATCTGGAGTTGAATACCATCATCACCCACTGTTTTCGTGGAAATGGATAAGACAGCCCGCTTAATATCCCATTCTGTAACCGGGTGAAAAGAGAGTGAAGTAGGTACACATTGGCAGAGGAAGATTAGAGAGATTGCTAAGAGTGGAAGATTTGACGTTATCATCCAGAGTGACTGGAGATTTGGAAAGATGATGTTTTCTTTACTATAAGTAAGGTCATTGTGGGCAAATCCGTCTGCGGGGCAATTCCGTACACATGCATTCCATACACTACCTTCCTCGATAAATGGACTATCCAACACAAAAATATTTTTGGAATTCCAACCAGTAGTTCCTGAGATTAGCGCGTTTAAACAAACAAACAAACTCTTCAGCTTTATAATATTAGTATAGATTTGTTGGCCTGCTCTTCAAACACGGCCAAAACAAATTTAAATTAATTAATATTTAGCCGTCTCGTTGGAAATGGCCGTAAACTCACTTTGACCAATGTATTTTCGGCCATTGTTTAACTTGTTAAAATTTCTGACTGGCTGATGAGACAGGTTTTCAGGAAATCATCTAAGTTCTGTATTGTTTATCTGACTGAAGATTTAGTTTCAATTAGTGCATTTTATTGCCATTTTACTGTCTTTATGGCCACGAATTAGTTACCAAATTATTCGTTTTCGGCTTCATCAATTTTACTAGGCCGAGAAGTAAATGGTTAATATTCTTCTTTTCGGCCGTCACTTACTAAACGACTAAAAAGTGTTTTTCACTACATATTATCCTCAAAATAGGCGGCCAAAAAATGACCACACAAATTAGAAGAGGTTACATTTTATGTATAAATTGTTTGTTTCCGAAGAATTCCTTAATATCCATTTAATTTAAAAAGGTTATCTTTTAGTTTTCGGTATGTAGGTACCTATTTCCTCTCAACATCTTAGGTAGCTATCTGGCCATCAAATCTAAATATGTAACATCTAATCTTTCTTCCATTTCAATCAAAATAACACAAGTACAGCTTATTCCCAGTACACAGTAACAACATTTATACAAGGTTAGTCGGAAATGGGGTACTAAGCCGAAAGGGTGTTAAATTAACCATAGTAAGGGATAACTTTTGTTCTACAATTTTCCCCAAAACTCGATAGATTAAGAGACACAGTTTTTCAAAAATTTCGTCAAAAATATTCTAAAATCTATCTGTCCATAGCTATGATCAGCTGTGTTTGCAATTTAGGTCTTATTTGGGGTCACGGATTAGAAATTTAATATTCTGAATTCATAACTAAAGCAGGTAGGTATGATACATACATACATACATAAACTCACGCCTTTTTCCCATGGGGGTAGGCAGAAACTACAGAACGCCACATGCTACGACTCTTACATACCCCTTTCGCTTCATCCACATTCATACATCTTGTCATACACGCACGCCGGTTGAGAGTACTACGCACCTGACCTTTGTGAAGAACATCACCAATAACATCGATGTATGTCCTTCTAGGACGTCCTCTACCGGCGTTCCCATTAACATCCGCCTTATAAATTTCTTTTGTTAATCGCCGTTCACTCATTCTCTCAACATGGCCAAACCACCTAAGCATACTCCTTTCATTTTTTGTCACTACATCATCTTTTAAACCGCAACTTTGTCTAATCTCTTCATAGGTATGATATTTTTTTGAAAAATCTAAAATAAAAATCTTTTTGCATGCAAATAAAAATTATGGAATTTTGAAATTTTAACACGCTTTATAACAATCATCAGTGATACATTAAGTGGCCCGCGGCTTAGTACCCCCTTTCCGACTAACCTTGTATAAGTATTATCAAAAGAAAAATTACTTTGTAACTTACCTTGCAAAAATTTCGCGCGCACAGTTTTTTTTCTTGTGCAAGACCACAGAGTAAATAAAAAGTGCAAGACACACACATGCACTGACACTTTCGGAGGTTGATTGAAGACACAATTGAATCACTATAAAGTTACCAAATTCAAAATGTGTAGGGGTTCATTCGAAAAGTAAGTAGGCTTTGATTTATAAATGTGTAAGCTAAAGTTTTCTTACTATCATGAATTATAACCACGTACCTATACTCGCCTAAAACCAGAGGTGGCCGGCTAACCGGCTAAACCGTACTTTGGTCAAATTCAACACCGACGAACGTTTGTTGGCTTTCGTTGCTTTTGTGTGTGTGGACACTACATAATAAAGTGTTTTATTCAAACTATTGATTTTATTTAGCTTGTTGGCAAACTTTTCAAGCTTCGTGGTTTGTTTTTACACTTAAAACTGCGTCCGCGAAACATGGTAATTTATGATAGTTCCATTTTATCATACCTACTATTATTCTTAATAAAATAACATAACATAATTAGCCCATTACTGTTCCACTGCTGGGCACGGGCCTCTTCTCAAAACGAGAAGGGTTTATGCCTTAGTCCACCACGCTGGTGCGGGTTGACAGACTACACACACCATCGACAGGTTTATGGAGCCTTTTCAGGTATGCAGGTTCCCTCACGATGAATTTCCTCCACCGTTGCCGCACGTGATAATCAAATTCTGATCCGCGCATGAATTCGGAAAGTCAGAGTTACTGGCCCGGATTGAACTCAGACCCTACTGCATGGAACGCAAGCGTTCAACCGCATACACATTTGAAATATAAGTAGGTATTTACATATTTACTTATATTCATATTTATTTAAGAAAACAACTTAAGGTCAAAATTACAGATTACAGAGTCCTAAGGACATCCAAAGTAAGGACGTCATTCTTCAGAAAAAGTACCTACCTACGTAAGTACTTTATTTACTCCACTTTGATTTTTAATGACACAATCGCTTTGGAAACTATTCTCTGTTTGCTAGACTAGTGCTCACTAGAGTCGATATGTAAACTTGTAGATACTACTATTTGTGATGGTATTTACTGACTGCGCCCAAAGTAAACATTCCCATCCACTGGGACAGATAGCCAGTATCAACACGGTACTCTAATCGATGTATCAACATCAATTAAAAACATTGATATAATAGTTTTTCAAAACATGCGAGCACTGGAGTACTGACACATAGCAATAAAAGAACAGTGATGTGACTTGATAAATAGAAACATAAATAGCGCAAAAGGATGAATAGGAAATATCTATTCACATTCATAAACAGTACTAGCACTTTGCCCGCGGCCGCGCCCGCGTGAATTTCAGACTTTGCATGCAAATTTCAACACAGTTTTTCACCCCTAATTCACTCCTATGCTGTATGAAATGAGAATACAACACATAATATTTCTTTGTTTGTGTTAAATAATCTAATTATTCATGTACTACAATAATCCATCTTCAAAAATACTTACCTACCAGATTTCTCATACAAACTTTCAATCTTTATTTCACCCAAAATCCCTCAAACAGTTGTCCATTTATTTCTAACCAGAAACTATTATCTATTTAAATTCACGCTTGTAGCTTCGGAAAAACTTTAATCCCCTATTTTACCACCTTATACCCATAAGGTGGTAAAATAGGGGATTAAAGTTTGTTTTTGTTTTAGAAGTTCCAAAAATCTTTTCTTGGTCAATACCCACGTCACAAAAGGAATCTACTGTCCAAATTGTATGTTTGCAGCTTTCGTGGTTTAGGCTCTGCGTTGACGAATCAATCTGTCAGTCAGGACATTTTTTTTTATAAGTACCTATATATGGTTGTGTGTTGTTTTATAGAATTTCGTTTCACATAAATAATTTATCATATTATCATTTCATAGAATAATTCAATACGCAGAATACTTACTTTGAAAAAAATTAAATCATTGATTTTTGTTATAAATAAGATTTTATGTTTCGATATTCATATCATAGAATAACAAATCAAATATTCTTTATCTTCATATTGTTTAGTTAATATAAAACTTATTACCAAGAAAAACTCCACTCAGCCACTAACATCTGGCGGAGCTCACTCCGCCCAGGCGCCTCCTCGCGCTGACGATATCTCAGCGCGAGGGCACTGGCCTCCAGTTCCCAGGGCACGAATCCGGCTAGGAGGCTCGTCGCCTCGAAGGAGATCGTACGGTACCCCCTTATCACCCTGACGGCCATCGCCCGCTGCGGTCTCCGCAGGATAGCGACGGTGCGGGCCGTCAGGGTGTCCGCCCCGATTGGCGACCCATAAATGGTCATGGACCGTACGATCCCCGCGTTCCTAACCTAACCTTCTATTCTGGTAGCAGCTCGTTTCTGATGGCGATCCGTTTTGTGGTGGGGTCGCAGTTCTAACCTAACTTAACCTACTTTTCTGGTAGCAGCTCGTTTCTGACGGGGTCGCAGTTGTAACCTAACCTACTTTTTTGGTACACTTTGAGTCTTTTATTATTTTATTTCTTAAACGCTAAGTTAATCTTACTAAATATTTATAAGAGATTTATTTATAAAATTATGGATAGCATAATGTCTATTTTTACATTTTTGTTGGAATAAAATACAATGTAACAGAGAAAATGATAAAAAATATTCACTACTAAATCACAAAGAAAACTTTTATAAAAATATTGAAATTAGAATGACCGGCAAGTATAGGGCGACGAGGGCGGAGTAAAGGCTGGTTATTTGCTGTGCCATGTGCCACCTCACCGCATGCAACCTCTCCTCGTTATAGATTTAAGGACCTGTTTTTTTAAAATATCTGAAACGAGAATCGAATAATGAATAACCTTCCTTCAATATGTCACTCGTTTAACCAGTCATACTGTATTATCAGCACATTACTGCTCCACTGCTGGGCACGGGCCTCTTCTTAGAATGAGACGGTTTTAGGCTTAACGTTGGTCTAGTGCGGGTTGGCGAACTACACACACCCGAGAACGTTTTTTTTATGTTTCCTCTTAATGTTTTTTTTCACCGATAGCGCAAATGATAATCAAATTTTGAACCGCACATGAAAAGCCACGAGGTGCGGGCCGGCATCGAACTCAGACCCTCCTACATGGACGGCATGCGTTTAATCGCTTGGCTATTACTGCTTTTTCATTGCATCCATTCTTATTATAATTATAATAACTCATTATTATGGACGAAGTTATGATGACGAACAACTACCGGAAATATTTTGTAAAGGACGGCACGGTTGACATCTTTCGGACTATGCCACTGTTCCGGTGAATTCATTCGACATATTATTTCTGGTTGTTCTTGTCTTGCTAACGGCGAGTATTTGCATAGACACAACCTAGTTAGTGGCTATGATTATCCACTAGCAACTTGTTCTGAAATACAACCTTGTGGACGCAGAAGTACCATTACCACCAACCCAGTTCTCGAGAATGGTCATGTTACATTGTTACTAGGATCGATCTATCATTACTGACAGGACTGTTGTAAGCCTAGCATAGCGGTGATAGATCGATCAGAGCGTCTCACAATGATTGTTGATATCACTGTTCCACATGACGAGAACCTTGTGGAAGCCGAGAATAATATAGAAATTAAGTATCGACTTGGCACACGAGGTTGTTGACATGAGGTTGACTCAGCAGTTGTTATGCCGATAGTTGTTACGGCCTATGCCTTAATAGCCAAGAGCCTCGACCAACATCTGATGAGTCTCTCGATGGGTGGCTGGCCAAGGGCCTGATACAGAAAGCGGTACTTTTGGACACAGCGCGTATTGTTAGGAGGTTCCTCTCTCTGGGGCCCTGACTACCGGTACCTTGGAAACTGTTCTCGATGCCGGTGGGCTACTATTTTTTATATTTTTAAATGTTTTTTTTATTATATAGAAATATTTAAAAATGTAATTTATATGTACCTATTTAATGAATAAAGGAAATATTTTATAAATCATCATAAAATATTCTATAGAAATACGATTGTTTAATATAATTTGATAAATCGTTACTATTCGGTTCACCGTAACAACCTACTTCGGTCAACTCCTGAGCTGACATGAGAAGAAAAGCAACCGATGTCGGTATACATTTAGGTAACTTTTTTTTTAAGATTCTTTCAGCCCAAGACTATTTTTGGATTACAGGCTCTGGAGGTCCTTTATGTACCTCGGAGCGGGATACAGAAGAGCCACCTGAGATGGCAGTGCAACCATTTGCTTCGAGTCAAACACATGACGAAATGAGAAACCTCTACCCAGAGGTCCAGGAACCGGAATGCTTCGGGAGGATGTACCGAAGTACATAATATACTACGGGGTTATGAGCATTGAAGAGGCCCCGGAGTCTCTTACCGCAGACATCCTAGAATTACTGACAAATAGGACATGTTTTGGGTGACATGAAGTTATGATGACAAAACGGCGTGGCGGTGCTAAGTGCTAATGTGCTTGATTTGCCGCTGCAGCCATGATAATTGTTCACGATATAAATTGAACTGTTTGTTATAGAAAACAAGAAGCCATTGGACATTTTCGATATAAAGTCCCAATAAGTTGAAAATTGCAAGAGAGACCGTGTTCTGGCTAATTGAAGTAAGAAAAAACAATGATGTGATGTTGGTATCTGAATTCAATGCTTGTTGCGTTAAATTCTTCTTATTTCTAACAAAAAAAGGTATGAAAGTAATTTAGCTCTATAAATATTATGTTTAGATGTTTTATGGAACCTCAATACGTTTATCCGTTATACGACGGTTGCACAAAACTTTTGAAAAATAAAACGATGCTCCCAGTGGGTGCTGCCGGCGTGATCAAGCCGTTAGAGTAAGACCAACTAAACCTTTACATTTTTTGCAGATATTGCAAAATGTGAGGAACGCATTCATTCACCCGTAACGCACGTTTCCAATGTGTTTTTCAATATGCTAAATTATAGAAAATCATCTTTATTCCAGCCTTTTTCCAACTACCTATATATACATATAGGGCATCCAGCGACCCAGTGGTTGAACGACTGTTGTGTAAGGTACAAAGCACAATATTTTAAAAAAAAATGCTTTCCTCTTCACTAATAGGATTTCTCCCGTGTCGTTGAGTCCACAAATCTGTACATGCACAAACAGGCAGCTAAGTAGTTACGTTAGCTGGTTAGCACTGTGGGTGACAGTCGGGACAACAAGATTATATAAAATAAGATTTAGGTAAATACGTTAGTAATGCAAGTTATATTTTGCGGAAACCATCATATCAGGCAAAAATACATAAATATATTATATTATAATAATGTAGTCAATTATTATATCTATTCAAAAATATGATAAGAGCTACCAAAAATACTGTTTCAATAAGACGTAATTTTTTTGTCATATCGATGGTTTGAATATTATTATAATCAGCGCACAGAATTACTTTACTACTGCATCTTGACATTTGCCTTATACGTACTAACTTCAACCTGTCCGCGTACAATACACAATGATGATGGAGAGAGGTGGCCTTCTTGGCCGGAAACCATGCGGCCAAATATCTGAGGTATCCTGCATAAAAACTTCTTAAGACTTGCAATATCCTGAAACGGTGGTCGTTATTATGCCTGCACAAACCTGTGTATTGAATCAGTGAACGTTTTTTAGGTTTCTGTAACGGTTACGAAACTTTAATTTGTTCAATTTTCACGGTAAGCATACAATGGCGACGTCGCGACTAGTTCATAACAGTGGATGTAGGTACGTGATTTAAGAGCCAAGCACGTCAGTTTTCATGCTCTGCCGACCACGGTTTTGGTGAAAAAACATGTCTTTTTGAACGCGGATAAATTATTTATTGGACAAATAATACAAATACTAGGTCTATGCTAGTTTTCTTGTATTGCAGGTATAAAAATGTAGGGAAAATCAAAAGATTCCGAGTAAGTAAATAATTGTGAGAAACTGAGAATATCCAAATTGGAATTTTTGCAGAATTTTAATTTTATAATAACAGTATGTGCGTTATCGGGAAATGTACGAGTAAATACCTTAATTCGAAATGGTGTGTTATTTAATTGGTAGGTTAAAATAACTTTTAGTGATTCATAATAAACAAACAATGATAGGAAATACCCAAGGTGGAAAGCATCCAGGACGTAGAAATTGTACACGCTGTTCATTGAATGATTACAATGAGATACCTATATTGTGTGCTTATCTCTGCAAGTAGGTACAGTCATGAGCATCAACATGTGTAGGTATAACACGTAACGAAATTTAAAGTGAATTAAGAGAAAGAGTTGTATTGGAAATCTTCAAATGTTATTAGCATCCTAGAAACATTTAAAAAATTGAATCGGAGTTTAGGTGGAAAATCACTTGAATTTCGCTACATCTTGGTGTTCATGATTGTCCCGCGACCCCGGCCGTACGGTCAGGAGAAGGAACACCGTTGGTTTTTAGCCGGTAAGAGTCCGGCAGACCCCCTCGCCTTCCCCGGGCGAGGGACATCCATGAGGATTTTCCAACGAGAAAAAGAAAAAAAAAAGGCTTATCATAGGCAAAGCGCGATTGCTTATCTAAACAATTAAAGCAGCTTTAAATTGAGTTGACAATATAGTCATAATTTATAAAAAGCTTTAGACAGTGAGTTGATAAAAATTTTGACTATATTGTCAACTCAATTTAAAGCTGCTTTAATATTGGCAGAATATAATTTATAAAAAGCTTTAGACAGTGAGTTGATAAAAATTTTATTCTGCCAATATTTTGGTATCAGTGATACCTGTATTTTTTTTATTCCTGGAAAATTCTCATGGATGTCCTTCACCCGGGGAAGGCGAGGGAGTTTGCCGGACTCTTACCGGCTAAAAACCAACGGTGTCCCTCCTTCTGACCTAAAGCCGGGGTCACGGGATTCGCTATTGCATGCGCCGCAACCCACCCAGGTCTCGGTCCACCAGCTTCTTCTGGTGGACCAGTGGTGGGGCAATTTCTCCCCTGCCCCACTTCATTCTGAGAGGCACGCGCGGAATACGGCGCGCCATCCTCCCGGGCCTGTTACTGGTCGGACGACGGGTTCGGGATCAGTGATACCTACAACAGGCTGTCAAGTAACCCGTAGCTGCTTTCAGAGCATTCCGAGTAGTCATATACAATCAGTACATGCTCGCATGCTTGAGGAATTCGTGACTTATTAGCAACTGCGCCGATCATACAATGTGCAAGGGCCACTTGCCGCGGTCAGTCCGTGGATGGGTGACCATAAGTTAAACATCGAAACCCCTCCGTGCCTCGAAGAGCAGGTTAAACCGTCGGTCCCGGGTGTCATAAGAATACCAATGACAGTCGTTACAGGTACCTAATCAGAAGCTCGAAAGTCTATCAACCGGTCGAACCTTAGGATATCGGCATTGCTCAGTTACTGGGTTGCGGAGGTCTGATGGCAGTCGCTTCGTGTAAAACACTGGTATTCAGCCGCATCTGGTTAGACTGGAAGCAGTGGCGTGCCTATAGGGCAAGCCCGATATTTTTTTGGTACATATTTTGATATTTATAATTCGTCTGATAACAAATAGTTGGAGATCTTATGATCGAATTATGGTTTACTAATGATAAGCATAAAATATATTGTCATAATTTACCTTGCACATCAAAATAAGTACCAAAAAAATATCGGGCTTGCCCTATAGGCACGCCACTGACTGGAAGCTGACCCCAACATAGTTGGGAAAAGGCAAGGCAGAACAACATGCATTAAAACGGCTATATTAATGTGAACCGAGACATGCAGTAGGTAGTGGTGATAACAGATGAATAAACACACGTACTAACAATGATTGTATTGTATTATCAATAAGAAATTTGTCATATACTTAACATCTATTCACATATAGGTATTAAACCTATCACTGCATAGGAATCATTAACTTATCTTAGTTATAACAGATCTGTTCTCAATATTATGCTAACCGACTTATGCCATATAAATCGACATAAAGTAGTAAAATAAAAAATAGCAAAAATAATTAATCAGATCACACTAAATACATAAAGTTATTTTATAAAGATCATAAATCCTTGAAGTCTTCGGGGAGGCATAGGAATATTTTGGAGCAGGCTAGATTGAAGGAGTTGCAAACTGAGAGCATCCATTGAGGTTTGTTTTTCCATACGATGAAGATGAAGTAAACTGGGACTCCGATGGCGATGAAGGCGACACCTATGCCGACTTCCATGGGGTGTGTGAAGCACGAGAACACGACGACGAAGGTGCAGATGATGAGGAAAGACACTGGTAGGATAATGCTGACGCGGATGGGTCGCTGGAGGTTGGGCCGCGTGTACCGCATCCACAGCAAGCCGGCCACGGACGCCAGCGTGAACAGCGCCTCCACGGCCGTCACGTACACTATCAACGACTCCACGTTGTTTGATAACAGCAGCACTAGCGTCGCTATGCACTAAAAACAAGGAAAGAATTACTTTATTCAGAATACAGTTCATAGGAGTGTACGCGCAATTTGATTTGGAATTAGTTTCCGCAATAAGTCAAGAGATGGCGCTAGATGTATTGATTGCTTTTTATTTTTCCGAGAGGAACTAGAAGAAGAGGGTCGCCTATTATAGATTTGACTAGACAGAGTTGTTACATTAGGTAGGTACACTTTCGCGGGTATTAAATTATCATTAGTGATAGGTAATGTAGCTCTCGATGTTAAGTCTATAGGTACTTTCTAGAAACAGTTCCAATTTAATTAGCTTTCTATTATGACCGTGTCAGAAATCATCAATATCATCATCATATTAATGAGATCTCAAAGCAATTATAAAGAGCTATAAAACTGGACAAAATTAAAAGAAAGTAATTATTACTGTAGTAACTCTAAATCTACATTTGTTGCAGAACATAGGTAAGTACCAATTACTTTGTGTGTTATGCAAAAAAAACCTACAAGAGATTATTGGAATGAAGTTTTTAGCAATCACTAATCATTATTGTTCTTCTATGGACTGATGCCGGATTTTATCTCGTACGAAACTCTGAGCAGAGAAATTTCCCCATTAAGTATCTAAAGTATGAGGCCAAAATCATCGGAGCACGATTCGGTGTTGAGACACAAGCTACATTAAAGTTTTAGCCTTGAAACATAATGTTCGAGGGTTCAACAAGAGAGCCCGGAATATGCAGCACACAGTAGGTACCGTTTGTTATTCTTTTTAATAAAAGAGCATTTGCTAAAAACACTTACAAGGAATAATAATGAAGGTACTGGAGTCAGCCTTTTTATATCAATCAAAGATATCGCAAGTGGTAAGTGTCCATTCCTGGCTCCCACGAAGAACAGCCTGGACGACGCATAGATGGCCCCGTTTAGGGACCCAAAGGTGCATAGAGCGACGAACAGCGGCATGATCCAAGACATCATGCCGAGGATCTTGACGCTGAAGGTGACGGCGACGGCCTGAGAGATGTGGATCTCATCGTTGGTAAGCACTGCGAAGTACGCCACGTTGGTCAGTGCATAGACTAGGGTCACTACTGGCATGGAGATGCAGATAGCGCGAGGTAGGTTTCTGGAAAATAGAAACGAGTGTTATTTTTTTAAATCAAAGAAATTATCCTTTACATTGACACACACTTAAGGGAGTAACGCACTTGGGCGGTCTTCAACGATTCGGCTAATTGTTCACTGATAGACTTAGCTGCTATAAAATTGAAGAATAGCCTATTGACACCTCGTTGTTGCATAAGCAAATTCGTTACTGCAAAGTCAGTTCTCTTGCATTTCGGAAGGTTTTAGGATATCTCGCATCTGGGTGGTGCACCGCGAGCGAGCAGGCAAGGTTGACGTTTCACGACGAGACGAGAGGGAAACAGAATGTGCGGGTTTAGGGCCAAGCCACATCTGACGGAAGATACGTCGCCGCGTCGCCGATAGTAAAATTCTTCGAGTAAATTACGCAGCGGAAGATCGGCGAGATATCTTCCGTTAGATGTGGCTTGGCTCTTAGGCATGGTTTATACAGCTGTGGCGAGTGGCGGAGACGTGGAGCAGACACAGGTCTCCTCCATAAACTTATATCGCGTAAATTATACACAGGTGACATGGCGTTCGCCACAGCTGTACCTATAAGCCATGCCTTAGTTACCGCCTCTCACTTCGTCATATAACAAACTTGTTTCTTATTTTGTCTTATTCTTTGTAGCAGTCTATTAGTTGGCTCATACCCATAGATAGTGGCGGTAGAGGGAGGGGGGAGGGGGTCGTAGGGGCCATGACCCCCCCCCAATCGAACACGTCAAATAGACAAACCTCCAAAAAAAATTACAAAACAAAAGTGGAATTAATTCTAATGTGCTCAACTTATTTTACTGTTAATATGACCCCCCCTCCAAGTCTTAGGCTGCGACCGCGCCTGCCCATAGGCATGGGGCAACGAATGGACATTATTATACTATGGCCCAATAATATATTATGATAACGTTGAAGATCTTCAAATTTTCTAACCTTCAGTAGGATGATGACCTTTTTGTTTTTTTAGGTCCCTCTCGCTTTTTCTGTGACGAGTTGAAAACTCTAATCGTAACGCAATGGGGGACCTATGTACCATAATAGGGGGACCGTGAATCGTTTTACACTTTTACGTTTACTATGAATATGCCCATGTATTAGAAGGTTGCATTTTTAGCAAGAAGATTCCTCATACTTATTTGTGCAGTGCAGAAACCGCATATAAGCGGTGCGCTTTGTTGGAGAATGCAGCTAGGCAACAGTTGAAGAAATAAATAGGCACAGAGTTAGCGCAGCGGTCATCGACCCGCTTGTCCAGCGCTGAGGCCATTTACTTTCCTTTAAGGTACCTACTTAATTAATGTTCTGTGTTTACGTAGAGCAGTGGACAGAAATCTGAAGTAACCTAATGGTATGCTTATTTAACTTTTTGAACACCACGCTATAGTGTGAGCACTTCCCTTCACGCCATGCTACAAATTCATCGTACTTATTTGACGGCTATTAACGTCGTTGGTGGCTCGAGCACATTTTTGTTTGACGCCTATAGCCGTCGATGGCGTTCAAAAGGTTAATAAAAAATTAAAGCATTTAAAAAATATAGGTAAGAAATATATTTTAAATAAATTATTCATCGACCTCTGTTGTATAACTGCCATGCTTATCTGTATTTAATTTTAGAAGAACTGATTTACATTTCCCACGATCTAGTTTGTATTCGCACTTAATGATTATTATTGTGTTTACACTATGGACTAGCACGGACCACCAAAGGCGCGCATTATAATTAATTAATGAGATATACAAATAATATAGTGCACTATTAATTAATGTATCCAAATTAGTTATGCATGAGACCTTTTGATGATAATGAGCTTATATATGCTATTGTTTGTAGTAAACACAAACAGTTATTAATTTATCACCTACCAACAGAGCGTTGGTTTGAATGATACGGTTAAAACAACGGCCATTTTGAACACTTTTACAAACAATAGGAATTTATATATCAAAATAACAAACTACTTATCATTCAACGACTCACTTGTATGGCTCCTTCAATTCTTCCGTTACGAAGTTTAAGTAGTTCCATCCGGAGTAGGAGAACAGTCCCGTATAGAACGCGATAGCAAGTTCACCGGGCTTCGTGATCGTGCCCTCCATCATGTTCTCCAAGTTCTCCGTGTGACCGGAGAATAAGTACCAAAGGCTGGCGAAGAATGTGACCAGCAAGGCGAGGATTTTCGCCGCTGTGAACCAATCTTGAACTCGCGTCACCCACTTTACATTGTAACAGTTGATGAATGTCAAGAAACCTGTAACGAGACAATTACACGAATGAGATTATTGTTCGTTACTACGTAACGTATTTGTTTGGATCAGATTGTAGTACAGTATATTGTTCTAGGGTCAACAATGCAGAACGAATTGTTGGATGCTAATGAACCTTCTTGAATATGGATATACCTTGTCCTTGATAATATGGCAAGTACAAAATATGTATGAAAACGCAACGTTCCATTCACCCGGACTACATTTTGCAGTCTATGCCAGTGGCTGTGTTTCCAGTTTCGTTGTGACGTGGTACCCTCCATAGAGGCTATGATTTCTTGTTTTTCTAACATAATCACGCCCATATTCCCCGAAGGGTTAGTCAGCGATATATAGTACCACCCTCATTTCGCCCTTGTGTTAAAGACCCATGTTATAGGGGGCGAGCCTATTGCCACCAACCGGGCACAAATCCAAACTCCGGGCTGCTACTGGGGATTACACACGGAAAAACCCATTCTTTGTTCTTATCTTTGAACTAAATCTAAAACACACAGAAGTACCTAAATCGATTCGAGCCTACTTCACCGTCATCTCATGGTGATTACGTACGGACTTCTCGAATGTAGGTCAAAACTCCTACGGAAGTCATCGTTTACATTCTAATAGCAAAATCACGTCCAGTTATTAAGTGCCCTTACATTCTATACGTTGAGCGTGATAATTCCGCGCAAGAGCGTGTGTCAGTACGATGCGGGAGGAAGCTCTCATTATCCTGTCAGGCGCAATCAGCACGGCGACCGCGCCACAATACACCTAGTATACCTACCGGGAGATAAAGACGCGGTCACAGTCGCCCTATTGGAATGACAGCTTGAGGCCTCAAGCACAATACATCGCTTCATTATGATAGATCGCGTCGTGCAACTCATTATAGGCGATCTTCCGTCAGATAAGGGCTGGCGTAAGCGTATCGTAGCGTAATAAAAACATGTAACGTTAATTAGATTTCGTCCTCACATTAAGCATGATTTTAGCAGTTTTTGAGCGTGGTTTTTGGGAAAGAATGCTATTTTCCTTTTTGTTGCTGGAATGCGACAAATTAAACACATATTTCAAGATGATTCAATCTTCTCTGCGCTGATAACAATAACACACTATGATCACCAATTCAAATACCGAGCGTACTGATTTATAAGCCCATACCTACTCAGCGGTGGACACCTACGGGCTAATGCGATGGGGATGGAGACAAAAGCTTTTAAATTGCCCGAAGTGAAGCTAGTCTCTACATTATTGCCGACATAGACTTTGAAGTAAGGCATGCAAGTTATTTTCGTTAGAAAGCTAATTTAAAGCACTTAAAACAAGTCAATGATCCAGACATGTCAGTTGAACGTGAACCATAATGGCATCATCAGCCTTTGAATACGATACGTACTTACTATTGAAAAGAATTGTACGGCTAACAAAATTTTTACAATAACGAGTTCCCAATTCAATTTTGAAAAGCGCAAATAATTCGTTGGAACATTATTCCAGGGAATGAAACCGGTTCACAGCATGGGATGATGACAATGTGTCTTCTGAGCGAAAAAATGTTCTTTATTTCGTTGTTGGGCATAACACGAGGCATACTTGTGCAAATTGCGTGAGAGAATTCTTAAATCATTGAACAAGTTTCTTGGAAACTGAATATCGATACAGGTTTCATGTTGAGATTTCTGCGTATGATTGAGACGAGATTCAAATAAGACTAGACATATCGACAATAAGTCAATGCCTTTTCCATTTTGGGATTCATAAACAATGTATTTTATAGATGTGTAAAAAGATTCCGAACATTCCAACGCTGCATTGTAAGGATAAGTAATTTTATTATTGATATGTAGGTACTAAGTTGGTGTACCAAATCCTTTAAGATTTTTATTCTCCAAAGAGACTACTCTGCGTGTTGCTCCAAATAGTCCGGATTTCTCTTCACATATGAGATGTGAGAGACAATTGATTACGTAGCTATTAACAAAAATACTTTGCACGTTCTACAATATTGAATTTAAGAAATTTGTATTTATAAGAGCTTCGATCAATACTATTATTGATCGAGGAGCCATTAAATACTGTTAAACAAGGCTAGGTTAAACAAACACTTTGTAAGTTCTGTGTAAACACAAAAACGTCACTCGTAGTAATGACCTAGTAACCAACCGGGAAACTTGTCTGGCGCCATCATTTCCATAATCGGTTCATTGGTTAGACACAGACACGAAAGTAACAAAAAAAGAGCCCCACATGTGCGTCTGAATCGTGCTTCATACTTTGTTCGGTCACTAACCGGATCGTGTCTTCACGCATTCTACTTATAACACTATGGGGCTCTTGTCATGTACATCGATCATGATAGCGAATACAATTTAAATTAGAATTTGTAATTTCTATACGTATTTTAGATAATAGTTGAAAAATTTAAGCTTTCGAGCATATAAAGGGCCACAATTTAGATTTCTGTGGTAAGGTAAGTGCACATTTGGGACGGCAAAACCATGTGTGTCTGTTGAATATGTTACTTTTTTAATTTTTTTTACTATTCCATCCCACGCGTAGCAGCTTTTACTAGTGACAGAATATATGATTGATAATCTTCCCACACATGGTTTTAATGTTAGTACAGTCATCTCAATGAATGGCAGAGTCTTAAAAATTGTGATCACAAATACAGCCAGTAACAGTGAGAAACTCAGCTTTATACTTAATTGTGATAGCAACAGCAGTGTCATATACAATCACGTGAACAATCATCCAGGCGAGAAGTAGGGCTTGGCATCAATCTCTATGCTTCATCGATTTGTTACAAGATATAGTACTAACACGTAATAAGTGCAGCTATGAGGCTCACAGCGGTGTCTGGAGGTGGACAGGCTGGCCATAAAGGTTTGAGGATGTTCTGCGCGAAGGTCAACGCAGTGATGGCGTTGCCAGTGGGCACCAGGATGAACAACGCCACCCACAAGTACAGGAAAGCAGGCAGTGGTCCAAACGCTTCTCCTATGTACGCGTAGTCACCTCCTGACTTCGGAATCATTGTACCTGAAATTGAAAAACTATTAAACATATATTATTGAGAAAAATAATTGAAATACAAGTAATTTTATGTATTAGTGGTTATTAAATAATAAATTAGTAAACTGGGGGGAGGTTGGAACTCAGAAAAATAATTAAAAAAAGTCCTCACAACGAAGTTTAACAAAGTAGACTTTTAACCTCAAATTAGGGTTATAGGAACTTAACTACTTATGTAATTGCTTTTAAAATCAGGAATAAAAACATTCAGCATAATTATTATTTTGATGTCATAATTAACAAAGAATTAAGTAATAACACGAATTTATAAAACTTATTTTGGATGCAACAGATTGTTAAGATTTTCCGGAGATAGGTACCAATACTTGATGAATGAAAAACAGCAAAGTAGCAGCTAGTGATACTTTTTGTGAATGTAGGTATAATATTTAAATATTAAGGAGCGTTTCCCTTCATATCAGAAAATTGGAGATACCTAAGCTTTTAGCCTGCCATTAGATCACATAATTTATGTTAGTTTCAATGACTCTATCGGTGGTCAAAAGACGGGCTTCAAATAGTGTGTTGTTGCTAATTGTGAAGTGTGTTTTCTTATTTTGTAATCCGGCTGATGTAACATCATTGAATCATTTCAAGTGTGACGACAAAATTTAATTTGCTTTCGGTAAATTATAATTACGAATACGAATAACGTGGTTCTCGTGATCAGGTTTTAAGTGGTGTTATCGCACTCTTTGTAACTGTCTTTTCTCCGTTAACAATCATAAGATGATGTAACATCCTTGAACTCTGTCGAATAATTTTGCATCGGCGAAATTAAAACATCTGTAAGTACATCGTTTTCCTCCTATTGATAAACAAAATAATGGCAAATAATATTTATAGCGTGTTTAAGTTAGAACATTATTGCTGAACAACCTCACAAGTAGGTAAGTAACCCTAATCCGGACGTAAGGTCAGCCTATTGTGTTTTATTATTTTCTTATGTAAAATGGAACGTTGACCGATTTCCTAAAATCCTTTGTCACTGAACTGTGAACGGTTGACAATTTCAGTTCCGGGTACAAATGTTGCGTAATGTGCTCTAAAATAACATATCATTATGTATAGTTTTCGTTTTCAATGGGCAAAAGTCGGCAAAACCGGTCAATTCTGAACGTCTGTCACCTTCGTTGATATTAAATAAAATATAATTAATACGACCTATTTGTTACGCAAACAAGTTCCTAAGCAATATTTATGTATTTGCTTTTGGAATAAAATATCTCATAATTTTTGGATTTTTTTAACACGTGGGACTACAGTGGTCAATTCTTTTCACCCTCCAACCTACTTCGCACATACATTGTAAATTTAATGTCACGGTCTACTAACTTTAACATTTGGGTAACTCACTTCTACTCATAACTGCCAAAAAGCAACTGCCTGTATATAATGACCTCAGTAAAAACGGTCGTAATTTTTTACGAACATGGAATCTTTTATTTATGAATCCATCTAATTCCAGTGTCCTTAGGCACGAGAACTCAGGCTGTATAAATATAACAGCTATAAGAACCTTACGATGTAATTACATATATTTAGTTTCATGGTTTATAGGGTTTGCTTTGGTTTATTGCTTCTCCAATAACTTTAGACAGCCTTCTTTTAGTAAAAATCTACTTAGCTTGTCCTGTCATCTTGATCTGGGACTGACCGTAACATTGTGCGATGATTATTTAGCCCTTAGCTCTTCCAACATGCGATAGATCCGGTCTAGTCCAATTTACCTTGGTAGCTTTTTGGGTCTAGCTGTGTTATATAATATACGCAATACTTTTGAGTTTTTTTATGTCATACGCAATGTAGAAGAACTCTATCAGTAGGATTTTCTTAATGTGATTTTTTGTAATGAACTTCATCGACATAGTATTTATTCTCATGGAACGTATTGTTTTGAAACTACATCTATGCAAATCATATGACGAATGCCTTTTCCACCAAATACAGTACCTCTAGACTACTTATTCCTTTAGCAGCGTGAAGACCAGTAACTTAAAAAAAATGTTAATAGAAAAGCTTACTAATTACTTTTTTGTTATAATTACTGTTTTAAAGTAATTTTCTTTTCCGTGTTGGTTAATTATTATCCCATTTTCCGCTTTTTGTTACCTATTAATCTGGCTGGCTTATTGGCTGAGTCCTCTTATCCCAGACTATAGTAATCATTTATCCTATCTATGCATACAAACATTTTACGACTGAAATATTTTATGGATGGACAAAATTAAATATCGGTGCTTGTTATCTACCGGTAATAAAACTATCAAGTAATAATACCTCATATCGGTACAGAAATTTATGGCTAAGTTGGCTTGCAATATTTGTAACTATGAGTGATGGTGTCCTATAAAGAGCAATTTAGAGCTGAGGAATTAATATTTTTTTGTATCTGTATGTAGGCAGACTATACCTTGTCAATAGTCAACACTATGATTATAAATGTGAAGGTGAGTCTGCCTCTCTGTTTGCTACATTTTCACGGCCAAACTACCAAACCGATTTTAGTTTTTTGCAGAGATGTAACTCGGTTCCTTGATAAGGACATAGGTAGTGTTCTTATAATCCCGAAAAATTAAAAACTTGACACTGACGGAGCCTTATATTTTTATATTAACCGTATAGCATTTTATAAATTCTTATTAGTGACAGTCCGTGACCCCAATATTATAAATGTAGACCTTTAAAAGGTGAATTGTTTTCCCTAGCCTTTTCGCAATTGTTCTATGTTGGTGTCTACCAGCTACCAGCCTGACCAACGAATATCTGAATGTCAAATTATGATTTTGAAATCCTAAATGACTTAACAAGAGCCATCTGCGTCAGACTGATTCAAAAACAAATACGTGTGAAGTGCAGACCCTACTTCGTCAAAAGTTATGTAGTTTGTAACTTTTAGTAGTACCTGCTAGTAACCCAGTCGATACGTCTGCATTGCGCCTCAGGTTAACTATGCTATTACCGAGGCCTTCTTCTTATTACATGGTTATTTAAATTCTATTTATGGATATTCCCTCTATACCTACATCATAAATGGATTTTACCTATATGACTTTCAAGTATTTTTGTATTAACAACAGTTAATACAAGTAAATCCTGATAACGTAACAAACATAAGCAATAACAAAAGTCTTAAATGACGTACAGGTTACAAAAATTCCGCGTACATTACCACTAAACATGAACAGATTGTCAATGTTTTGACTAAATACAACCACGTGGTTTTAGCTAAGTACCGAAAATATTAGACAAAGGACAAAATAAACCTCCTTTTCTAAAATAATAGAATTCTGTAACTTTTATTATTTTATCGTCAAACACATGGTATTTTTGCCTACAGATGGAAGTTGGTGTACCCATTTAGGTACCTACTAATAGTGTGAATAAGTAATCCACGCATGTTTGTTCTTACTTCTTCTATGGTTGGTATTTAACTGTATCGTTTAGTTTAGTATGTTTTTTATTCTTTATCTTTGTCGCGTTTGATTCTAGTAGCAGCTGATGGCAAGCCCAGACAGTGCCTAAGATGCAGGACATGAATCCAAGTAGCAAAGATAGGTACTTAAAGAGGGACACCCTTATACCCCTTTTGGCTCTCACATACACATTGCTTGTCGCCGACTTTAATGTGAGGGGTGGTAGCCAGTCGGACTGTAAATATTCTACCACCAAGCAAAGTTACGGAAGCTGTTAAAGTATTGAGATTAAAAGGGGCACAATGGATAATTTGGATGTGGATGTAAGATGTAGGCGAGTAACGGGTTCATTACACCTTACCTTGATAACATTCTTAATGAAAATGCCGTCATTAATTAACGTACGATGATGTTAGATTGCAACTGATTAAATTAATTCCACTCACCTAGCTCTGCATAGCAGAGAGCTCCGATCATCGAGAGGAAGCCGGAGAGCACCCACACGATCAGCGCCATGCCCTTGGACCCAGCATACTTAAGGGCTAGGCTTGGGGACACGAATATTCCTGATCCAACTATCACACCGACAATTATAGCTACACCATTAATCAAACCCAACTCCTTCTTCAAGCGAACTTTTCCAGTGGATTCTTTATCACCGGTATCATTACTTTCTGGGCCCATATCCATCGCCTTCGGCGGAAGAACATCAATATCACTCACTTTAGCCATGTTCGACGTTTAATAAAATAAAAATACTATGTGGAAATAGGTGGCTTGAATGACTAATAATAATAAAATTAAACACTTTCACACATTGTCAAACAGCAAGATGTAGCACAGCCGAAATTCAGAGGCACCGACATACAAACATTGCATCACACTGCGGAGTGAGCTGCGGCGGGAAACACCACGTGCGGCGATGAACACCATTGAATTACCATGGACTGATAAAATATTTTACTCCTGCGGTTTATTAACCGACAGCAGCTGATAACACGACGGAAACCAATAATAAATATTAGCGTAAAACAGGCTCACAATGTTGTATTTAGGTTAAAATATTCTTCACATTAAAACACCTGTTGTGAATTATAAGCTAAGTGTTTTTATTTGACTGTTTTTTTCGTCTACTTTATTTAAAAGATTTTCTTTTCTTATTTTTTTTCCCGTTCGCGATCGTGTCCGTATGCTACGATGAGTAGACGTTCGACGTTACGTCCGCTTGCCTTACTATTCACTAAGCTACTTTGCAAGTTAACCACGAGCACAGTCGTCTGCGTCCGCATGGATGACTCAAACACGAAATGACATGGGTGGAACACCATATCGAGTTAAAATCAACTCTAACTGTAAAGTAATTGAGGATACTTTTAGTTTAGTGTTGGTCACGGGAATTCACTGCCAAGTTCGTATAACTAGTTTTTTTAGTTGTCTCGTTCTCACCATCACCATTCTATGTGCACCACCACGTGTGCATTTGGCACAGTTATTTTTTGAACAATAACTTCTAAAATAAACGACACTGATAAAGTGTTGCCACGTATGGTGATGGGCACATTGACCGTCTATATGAGGATTAGGTCTTTCACGTAAGCAGGATATGAGCAATTTTCATTTATAGCTTGTTCGCTGCAAAGAGGTCAATGACAGTGCTGTGATACGAGATATCAATCTGTATGGTGAAAGCTTCAATTTATGTTTCCTATTCAAGTATCGGTAATCCAACATCTATATAGGTAGCCGTTAATAGTGCTATCGAATAATATCTATAGCTCATTCACCTACGACACTAAGTATTTATTGAATTTCTTTGATCCACCTATGTAAGCACGGCTCCGACGGTAATACACGCTCGGTCTAGGGATCGATTCGAATTTCATCTTAGATTAAATTCCATAGTTCAATGTTTTTTTTATTTTTGCTTTTTGAATGATTCCAGTGTCCAGTCAACGCATCAAATTGAGATCAAAAGGCGAAGCGGGTGTGTTTTTAAAGCATCAGTTATCGTGATTTACGTTCGTAAAAATTAGAAACAGATCAATATTTTAGTGGGTAGGCGACGATAATGTTTAGGTGTCTATAAAAATAAGCACTGCAAGGCGCCCTAGGATTATCAGCGAACTGTTTAATGCAGGGATTTGAATAGTACCTAAACTAATGGGTCTTGTTGTTATCATGATATCTTTAAACGTTAAAGGGATAAAACGCCCAAGGAGACAGGTGAAAGTCTAGTCCCGGTTGCTGTCGATACGATCAGAAAAGCAAGAGACCTTGAGTAGACCAAAAATCGCCAAACGTGGTGTACCTACCTACAGTTGGACTCTGCCCAGGCAGATGGAACGACGAGCAACAGATAGACAGTTGGAGTACTCTGGAAAAGTCACGAAGATGGAATACCGATTATTATGACTCCAATTCGGGATAGGCCTAATAAGGTACAACGATTCTCTGGATTTAGTTGCGAGTTACCGCTGATAATCTCTGACAACACCCCTGGTGCGATAATTATGCCTCTAGAAATTAAGCGTTTAGATAGATATGTTACCTCCCTCCCCTCGTGTAAATCGTAAAAAGAGCCAAATGAGAGAAGTCATTATGATAATCGCGCACGGCGCGGCGGGCTAAGCGTATGCGTAACTGGTGACGTAGGTACCTACATACTAGGTTAAGTAGTAACTATTAACAACTGTTCCTGCATAAAGCAACCACGTGTAGCTAAGTATGAGTGCTGACATGTGGTTGCCTACGCCATATGGATCGGTTGGAATTTGGATACATGCTTGCTCTAAACTAAAGGGAAAAACGTCTTAAAAGTTCGTGTTCAGAATGTTCACTCTTTTCCGATTTTTTTGTTAACCTCTTTTACTAGGCTCAATAATGATTGAGCAACGATTGGGTTCACTAGGGTTATGAGGATTTAAACTCACGACCTTGGGATCGTCAGTCGTTTGTACTATTGTCATTCGAGAATTGGCTAAGAGCTCTATCGCACAACTTCTCAATCGCCAGAACGACGCGGCGACGCCTTAGCTTTCAACATACAACTTCAAAACTCATTCAAAATAGACTAGAATTACTTCGTTTTTTTTTAATTTCAATGTTACAAAAGACAGCTCCCAGAAACGCCCGCCTTTCACCGCTTCCTATCGTCTACGCTGTGAAGAAAAATCTTTAAAAGACCCCTATCAGCTTATGATGTATGTACCTACTGTTTACTTTTCGGATATAATTTAATAATAATGTTATTATCTATCGTTCCTTTTTGGTTCGTAGTAATTTAAATATTACAAAACTGTGTGCTGTATGTACAATTAATGTTCATTATTCTGTATTGTGCCTCTAAAAGTAGGTCACATTCAATATCAATACACAATTAATGTACGATCTGGATTTTGGGTAAATACATAATGATAATGTTTTGTTTTCATTTCATGTATTTTGTAAAGAGTAAACGAAACATAATGTTATAACAATAAATAAAGAAAATAATTAGGGACAATGATATCAATAAAAAAAGTTTTAATCTTTGTCTTTGTTTACTTCGTATTTAAATATCCTCGCTGTTCCGTCATCTGAGGTGGTAAGGATAAGGTTCTCTTTTGGATTGTAACATAGATCTAGCACTTCGGAACGGTGTCCAGTGAGCATTTGGCTTCTTTCTCCAGTTCTGCCCTCGTAAACTCGGATGGAACCGTCAAGGCAGCCGGTGACGAGTTGGTTCTTCACCCATATCATCTTGGTAACGCCCCCTACGGCGTCGTCTGATTTAGCACAGTGATGTCGTATCATTTGTCTGGCAACATCCCACACGCTTACTGCTCCTGTTAGTGTTCCTGTAATTAAAATAAATTATAGAATAAAACAATTTTACTTAGCAGTGTTAGTCAAGCGGTTTAACGCTTGCCTTCCATGCAGGAGGGCCTGAGTTCGACCCTGGCCCGTACCTCTGACTTTTCGAATTCATGTGCAGATCAGAAAGAGACAACTGCATCTCGGACTGATTTCTCCTGTGCAATATTACCGAAATCGTACGTTCGTATTTTCCCGTTTCCTTTTTCAAATCTGGACCTAATTTAATTTTTTTCCGTAATAATTTAAGAAAGTCTTTGTTTATGTCTGTATGTTTTTCTTTTATTTTTTATTTTCGTCAAATTTGTTTACCAGATATCTTGGAACGGTGGTAAAATCGGTCGATTTTTGTAAAATTAAATTGTTTCTAGGTCTTTTAATAATTAACTAGCTGTGTCCTCACGGCACCGCCCGCATAAGAAGTTTTATTCCAGTAATAAATATAGCCTATGTTACTCAGTGATAATGTAGCTTTCTAACGGTAAAAGATTTTTTTAAATCGGTCCAGTAGATTTTAAGTTTATTTGTTACATACAAAAATACAAATCTTTCCTCTTTATAATATTAGTATAGATTTATAATTAATTTACTAACAAAAACAAAACATAGGGACATAGTGGTAGTAGATATATATCATATGGTAAAAAATATTTGCTCTAGTGACATTATCCAAGGAGGAAACAGAGGAATACGTTTGTATCGACTAAATGCCGACCGCATTTCGTCTTAATAATGTTATTGTATAAAAAAAAACTGATATAATATGACTATACTTCAGCTAAATAAATTGAATAAGTAAAGAAGTTGAGGATGATATTTATCAAAGTGCCGGTGACAGCAGGAGACAGGTAGAGATCGTTTTTAGCACCAAATCAGTATTAAGTAAACAGAGGAACACGATACACACTAATACGGCTTGAAGTTACATAATATCTCCCAAAACTCAAATGATGTTTATTGTTACGGATTATTTAGATCATATGAAAATATTTTTTTACCTGTGGCAAGGAATCCCAACTGTGGGTCTTCTGCAAAGGCCACTGTTTCTAAGTCATTCTCCGTTTCCATTTGACCTACAATCTTGCCATTGCTTGGTGTTGTCAGCACTACTTTACCTGTAAAAGATAAAACATGACATATTAGAGATGAAGCTAGAATTATCATTTACATTGTTTTCTTGGAAGCTTTAGAATGAAATAAATCTTGTGTCAGCACAAGTTACATGAAAATAGCTCATGCTAAAATAAAGTAAAATATATTTAGTACAAAATAACATAACATAACATCACGCCTTGTATTCCCTGAAACATTCGGCAGAGGTGTTTTTAGTACACCCACTCTCGTCTTGCCAGTTATGTTTAAGTCCCATATAATAGAGAGTGAGCCTATTGCAATTAACCGGGCCCAAATCTAGAGCCCGGCCTGCTACTGAGAAATTCCTAATGGAAAAACCAAATAACACTGCTGGACCCGGGGAATGAACCCTGGGGATTTGGTAGAAATTGAAAAATATGCACCATAAGGCCGCGTTCCCACTTTGTCGTGACGACAGATAGTCGTGTAGTTTCAAGTGTCGTGGCTTATATGTATATTTAAATGGAGGTGTTCACATAAGACGACACGATTAACTGTCGTTCACGACTTGTTTTTGCAGTGACGACAGATTGTCGAGTCAATGGGAACGGCTAGCACGACAGTCGTCCAACGATAAATATATCGTCACGACATCGTAATGTGTCGTTGTTACGACTATCTGTCGTGGCCACGATAAAAATATCGTCTCGTCGTAACCTGCTACTGGTGTGCAAACGACAAAGCGACTGTCGTGAAACGATAAAATGTCGTCGCGATCCAATGGGAACAGCTAGATACGATAGTCGCTAAACGATAAAAAAAGTTGACGACAAACAGTCGTTATAATGGGAACAGCTAGAGACGACAGTCGTCAAAGTCGTCGTTTATCGTCACGACATAGTGGGAACGCGCCCTAACAGCTACATTCCCTAACAGAGTAGGCTAAATTGTATTTTTATAATGTGAAAATAGCCTTAGATCCGATTTTACCAATGTTTGTAGCATTTATCTGAGCAATAAGTTAGACATTGTGAAAGAATTTCTATACAAAAGCTGTCAAAAGGTCAAATTTATTCCGCTGAATAAAGTTATCCCACGTTGGTAAAATCGGCCTTTCACTGTCACTGTCACTTATTGGTTGAGGAAGAATGATTAGCATGAGTTGAACACTGTATATGACAAATTGATGCACCCATCACACCTTCCAGACAAGCTGATTCATGGGAGAAAGATAGGGTGTTTATAATGGAGCTTAACTGAAAAGTAATATCTAGTATTAATCATTAAAAATTGAAATCAAAAGTGAAATAAGTCAACCTCACCATCAGTTGAAATAGATGCCATTAGGTTATCATCTGGATGAGTATCAATAGCAGTCACTCTGATCTGGTGAACTCCTGCAGGCACCTGGTGCAGGACAGCAGATATCTTGAGGTCCCATATCTTGACCGCTCCATCCTCATAGCCTGCTGCTAAACGAACTCCATCATGGAACAGCTGTAATAGAATTAATCATTTATCTTATAATAATTATCATAATCATATCTATAGAAATATTTAAAAATATAATTTATATCTATATTTAATGAATAAAGGAATCATAATCAATGACTGTACAGTTTGTGTTATATTTTCTTACATTATATGCATGATTAGTTGGAAATGCAAATAAGGTGACTGACTCAACAACTTTATATTATATTCATCAAGTCATCCAACTTGCAATATTGAACACAAAAACAAGATGATAATACTATATAACATATCCTTAGTCTTACACCTCCCACCGGGGATGGTCCATGACTACTCCAATAGTGTAGCCGTAGACAGACCCCAGCTGGTGCCCCATTTTAGATTAAAGTTCTCAAAAGGGTCTCTGTGTATTGGATCTGTGTCCCCTGTATGCCTTTCAACTAGGGTTTGGGAATTCCCGACAATTTCAAAGTCCCGGGACACGAGTCAGCCTACAATCAAAGTTACAGGAATTCCCGGGAATTTGAGGCTTTTAAGTTTTTTTTTTTTTTTGGTTGGGTAAGCCTTTTTTGAAGAATTTTAATTGAGTTAATTTCTGGTGAAAAGTATTAAAAAAAGGCAATTTTTTGTCAAAATCAACATTAACATTAATTTCAGTTCTTAATAATTGGTTTGGTTATTTCTTTTGATCACACACAGTTTCACTTTTAAGCAGTTAAATCTTATAGTTATAAAACAAACTTAGTTAAAAACCATACTAATTCTTAATAACTTTACTATTATCTAGTAATTCTAGTATCTAAACATTGGTCATAATCACAACATTTTTAATTCTCATAATTACACATTTGTTTCATAATTAAATAATATATTGTGAAATAAATAAATAATAAATATTGTGCTGTGTACTCAGTAGTTATGTAGTAGACCAAGTAATTATTCATTAAACTAACAGATGGCACTAGGCTCCTTCAATTATTTGAAAATAAAAATGATTACATAACAATTTCGACAATCTTGTCTCATCTCGAGTCTCGTCCCGAAAGTACCGGGACTCGAGACAACTAAAATTACGAAAAGTCCCGGGACTTAGAGACACAAGATGTCCCAGGACCCAAACCCTACTTTCAACGGACTTATTACACTCGGAAAAAGAGCAGTGTGATTCAATGGGTTCTAAAGATACACATAGTATGTTAATGGCTAGTGAGTATATAGATGACCATTACCCATAGATTTAGAAATTTCTCTATCATAGAGAATGAATGTGAATACCCCATTATAGATTGCAAAAATGCTTACCTTTCCACACTCTACTTTTATATTATGTCCTTGCAATACTTTGGTGTCTCCTGAAGGTACTTTGAATACATAAATATCTCCGGACACCGCACCAAATATCAGTACCTTAGCACCAAAGTGCCACAAGCCCCATGTCAGGTCATCAGCTTCATACTCAAAGACAACTGTCCATGGTTGTTGCTGGTTCTCTTCAGTGTTGCATTTCCAAACTTTGATCAGTCCACACATATCAGCAGTGGCTAAGTAAGAGCCATCAAAACTAAAGCCAACGAAAATGACTGAGTCTTTATGTCCAACACAGTCCATGACTAACTGTCCATTGTCAACATTCCATACATAGGCTCTGTCATCTTCTCCGCCAGTGACTGCTAGCTTGCCATTGGGATGCAGATCACAACAAAACACTGAGCCAACATGCTTATTGAATACAAAAGTCGCATGATCTTCTGGTGGTTCCATTTCTATATCCTCTTCTTCTTCTAAATCTGTTACCTCTTCCAGAAACTCGTCTAATCCAATCTCTTCCACTTCATCGTAATAGAACATACCTTCTTCATCCATCGCTGTTATTTCGTCGCCATTTACAGACGACGGCGGCGTGTCTTCTTGTTGATTCTTCATTATCTGGAAGCGTAAAACAAGCAATTTTATTGTCACAGGACAGAACATGAATGAAAAATGAAATAATGGTGCAATGTTAAAACATTAAACTAACCTCTTTCATAAGTTCACAATGGGAAAACCTAAAGTTTTAGTTTAGTTTTGTATTTATTACAAACGCCTGTTTCTTCGCTAATATTTAAACGTTCTTAAGATTTGAATAACATTAATTTTCTAGTTATCGTCTTTTTAGAACACGCGTTGAAGTCACAGAACATAAGTTGAAGTTCTTGACAGTTCTTTTTCCTTTGGCACACTTTGACAATTGCGACGACGTTGTCGGAAATAATAAAAAAAATCGTTGTTTCTGTCACTTCATAGTGGACAGTTGAGCAAGCTACCTATAGCACTGAACCACGCCACACCATGGTCGGCACTCATTATATGAATTGAGAATTACTACGGCTGCTGGTTATCCAAATGTAGCAGTCAGTAGTCGTCAAACATGATATACTTCGAACTTTAAAAATCACTTGTCTATCAGAACTTTGGATATTATTAATAATTTTAAATCAGTTTTATCGCCTGACAAAACACTGACTAACACAGCAACACCGACAAAGATTAAAATTAGTTTCATTTATAGACTTTTAAGCATTAAGTCTGTACACCGTTAACTTAATAACCTAATATCCAGAAAAATATTCTTTTTTTTTTAAATTTTATGAAGTTGTCAAATGTTGAGTTTTGATTTGACAGCCCTTGAATTTTTTTTAGGTTATGTGCTGTATATAAATAAGAAAGGAGAAATAAGCAGTTCCTAGAAATTCTAAAAAATAGTTAACTCTGAATAAAAATAATTGCTTACCAGGACCGTATATCCAGATAAAATGACTTCTATTAACAGAGGTATCAAATAATTTTACACCATTTGGCTTTGTTTGACTTTATTTGATTTTATGACTAAACCTCTGATTTTTCTCTTTTTCAGTTTTGTTACTGACGCAGGCACCGTTTTTGATAGCTAAACGATTTCGTGGGAAGATTAATATCCAAAAGCCTAGGAAACCTCACTTTGAGAGACAACTTTTGATTGATTTAGCAAGACCTACATATGGCCCTCCCAAGTTCACATTACCTGATGCTGCCCTTTGCGATAGAGGAGAAAAACTGTTCGCAAAGCAGATCGATAACCCATTTGAAAGAATATTGGCCAATGAATGCCTCAACTGGTTTAACACATCCAAGATGGTTGTATTTTTACATGTTAACTCAATAAGTATGGAAGATAAAACCCCCATTTTCGCCGCACTCGCCAAAAACAACATGCATTTGAGATGTTATGGTAAAAAGATTGTCAGTATGGCAACTACAGGGACACGCTACGAAGCCGTGAATCACCTGTTCACTTCCCATCAAAATATACTATTTGGTCAACCTGAAGATGCTGCTAAAATGTTCAAAATTATGAAAAAAGCACCTCAATTAGTTATAATGGGTTAGTTATATGTTATTACTGATATACTTGGATATATTATATGAAATCATAAGAATGTTTGTGACATACTGACTGTATAAAATTCTTGTAATAGAATTATTATTCATTATTTATCAATACAATCTCAAATAAAAATTAATGGAATCATCTATAAAGGTTCAACTTTTTAAGAAACTGCCACCAGGCCACTGCTTGTTTCTATGCCTGATATAAATTCTATTAAATTAAACATTTAATACAAAACTTGATTTTTTTACATTTTCAGCTGGAATCATACAAGATAGACTGATGTCAAAAAATGAGTTACTAGAGTTCAGTCAAATGCCGAACATTGATGCTGCCAGGAGTCAACTGTGTGCAGTCCTTGAAAGTGCAGGGTCCTGCCTTGTGAGACAACTAACTCAAAGCCAGCAAACTCTTGTAGGCCATCTAGAAAAGCATGTGGAACTTCAGAGTACCTCCAGCAATGAACCACAAGAAAATGCACCGAAAGAGCCTGAAAGTACAGCATAATTGTGTTAATAAAATAATAGATTTATTTGATAGTATAAGAGTTAGCAGATTTTATTGTGGTTTTCTTTGTTTATATTTTTTTTTGCTTTTTGTTAGAGCAAGACAACAATATTTGAATTCTTTAGCATTAAGTGTTATTGTTGCTCTAATTCTGAACATAGGCCTTCCTCATGTTGTCTTGTAATATTAGTTAAGTACGTCCATAGCACTTCTTTCTCAACAGAAGTAAAAAGCAGGAGTCTTTCGGACTAAATTGGCTAATAATAGCAATTTTTTTGAGAGTAGTCTTTTTGTTCCATTGCTCTCGCCTTACTCGGCCGTTTGCCCGTCAGTTAACTGGAGATCTCGCAGATCGTCTTCCACTTCCTATGACTATCGCGTGCAATCGAGCAAAAGTTTGTTGCTCGTCCCTCGTAAGCTCGCTTTACTGCACGTCTCTCATCAAAACGACGTGAAATGGGGCCTACTCCGAAAAGTGAACGTCGAAGTTTCGCATCGAATAGAAACAGCGACGAACATCGTACAAGATGTCAATTAACGTTGGTGAGTAGGGTGAGCGAAAGACAAAATGTCAAATCGCGAAAATCGAATCGATCGTTGGTTCCGAAAGACTCGTGGTTGGAGAACATGCGGTCCGTCAGCGAAACTTTAGTTCGAGTGTCGGAATAGGCCCCCTGAGCCGTTAAAGCCGTTCTGTAATTTAACTCACATGATGTTATGCTTGCTGAAGAACTCCCATCTTCCACCCAGTGGCGTAGCGTGGGTGTCGGCTGCCCGGGGCCGAAGAAAATTTTGCCGCCCTCTTATTTAGGTATTTCAATTTAATGTATACTATACATTACATACATTAATTATAGAGAACTTTTCGGCAAGAACAGTCATTATTATTTTGCATTATACAGGTTAGATTTTAAATAAAACCGTCTTTTATTATTTATTGTTAAACTTTGCCGCCCCCTAAAAAGTGCCGCCCGGGGCGGGCAGCCCCTGCCGCCCCCACTACGCTACGCCACTGCTTCCACCTACTGACTTTTGTTATAACTGGGCACATATTCGACAGAAAACCTTTTTCTGGGTTACCAAAAGCTTCTTCTTTTGAATGAGAGCCAATGGTGTCGATTCTTTTGCACATTTTGACAGTACCTACTAAACTAGACTAAATGCAACTGTCACTTTATTTTTTTATTGAAACAGAAAAGGACGAACACCCTTTAGTTTAGTCCTGTCAAAGTGCGTAACAGAATGGATACCAACGTTTCGCAATCGCACATCAGGTCGGTTCGATCACTGCCTTATAAATTCCGGTCTGCGTACGTCTGCTTTACCAAATTGAACGTTAGTAGGTATCTTATGAAGAGCTGCGTATTCCTATTTAATTATCTCCAAGAGTTTGTACTCTTAGAGTGAAGCCAAGGCAGTGGAATCATGGAAGATACTCCGTTTTTCCGTGGTGTAATTAAAACTATTACTCTCCTCTGCTTGAAGGTAGTGAAGTTACCAAGTGAATAACGAGTCGCCATTAAAGCCCGGACTCCACCAAAGCGGAGATGTGCGGAGAGGAGAGATGTGTCGTAAACAATCAATAGGATTTCGTTATTTAGAGGAGATGTGTAAATAACAAAATCTTATTGGTTGTTTACGACACATCTCTCCTCTCCGTACATCTCCGCTTTGGTAGAGTCCGGGCCTAAACCATTATAAATTAACTGCTCTAACATTTGCTGCCACAAAGTTGTGCTATGGTATGACATATTCATTTCAAAGATATTATTATCACGTAGGTATATAAAGTTATCATTAAAGTTATAACTCATAAAGCATGTCGTTATGAAGAACATCTGTGAATATTTTAAACCTTAATTTAGAAATGAAAAAGATTCCGAATTAAAATTCGGAACTAGTTTCACACCCTGACATTAAATTCTGAAATAATTTCAAACATTTAATATAACATAACATCACGCCTTGTTCTCCCCGAAGAGTTCGGCAGAAGTGTTGTTTTTTAGTACACCCTCGTTTCGCCAGTTATGTTTAAGTCCCATGTAATGGGGAGCGAGCCTATTGCCATTAACCGGGCACAAATCAGAACACCGGGCTGCTACTAAGAAATTACTAATGAAAAAACCCAATAATACTTTGCCCGCCCTGGGGGTCGAATCCAGGACCCCACACTCGGTAGTCGCGCTTGCGACCACTAGACCAACAAGGTAGTAGACGTTTTAAAAAAAGGCAATTTCAATATATTTAACAAATTTATTTTATTTCAATCTTGAAACACAATCTTTGGTTGGAGTTACAGCTTATAATTACTTAGTCCAATAGAGATCAAAAGTTAATGACTATACAAGCAGGATTGCTTCCATGAGAAACTTACTTTTAATAATACTTGAGCAACACCGATTTCATTGGCACTACGTAATAGTAAATTTCATTTACGTAGCTGGCTAATCTTAACCTAAAAATACAAACAATATTAATATTGGCAGTTACCCTATTACAAAGAGTATTTTCTATTCAAAAGTATTATTGACATTTAATTCACTTAATAAACTTAATTCACTTAATTCTAAAATAATAAGTCACGGTGCTGCGACGCGGCTCGTGGCAGTGGCTAAAGCAGTCAGGGCCACTGCTGCTTCCACCTCGTCTCGATCATGACGCGACAATGTATTGATTGTAATCCGTTGGATTTTTGTGTCTGGCTTTCTTCGTTTACCATCTGCCCACCATGAGTAGTTGCACTCACTAGGTTGGAAGCGAGCTGCACTTTCCAGCCACTTGCTGAGTATCATCGGACTTGTAATCGCTTTGGTTTCCTCTCGTTCAATCTCATTAGAATCAGATTTGTAGGAATTATTGTTAAAGTTAACACACTTTTCTTTCATAATTGAAGATGTGTTGGAATCATCGTGGTGGTATTCAGTTATCGTTTCGGGACTGCCAGTGAATTCACCATCATTGTCTATATTTTCATCTGGGTTGGTGGGGTCGGACTCGCTCCATATGCTATCATCGGAGCAGATGCTGAACTGTTCCACATTACCCTGCGCACGATCATTGTACGTGCGTATCAGGTGTCCCCATGTTTGTTGGTTTCTATCTACATTCACATTTTTCAGCTTTCTTCGCCAGTTGGCAAACCAATTACAAATCTGTAAATAGATAATATACAGTTCATTTATCGTTGTATGGTTAACTTTGGTACCACTAAGCTTCTACTAAAATACAAGATATAAAAAAAATTTGGTACTTTTATAGGTAGGTTCTTAGTACCTAAGTTGAAGCTTAGGTACAACACGTCACACGCCCCGTATACCCGTATCAATATTCGTACAAATTTCGCAGAAATTAGTTCATTAGTAGTTAAAACCTCAAACAATACTCAATCTAGTTTTTCACTTAACGTTAAACGCTGAACAGTAGTCAACAAAGCAGAGACAAAAATAGTGCCTATTTATGTACAAATAGCAATTTCTGGCATCGATCCAATTAGGTTGCTGTTAGGCACAAACATGATACCTACGTTTAAAAATCGGGAAACAATGAACTTTGAAAATATTGTATTAAAAGCTGTTGTAAAGACTTACTTGAATGTAAGTGAGGCCTGTTTCGCGCGATAAATATTTTTTTTCTTCTCTGTTGGGATATGGGTTTTCTCTTCGTCGCACTAGCCAGTCTTTGAGATATCGTTTTATTTCTGGTGTGAATAGCCTTTTTTGCGGACGCTGGCCCGCAACTAAGCTCCTTCTGTAAATTAATAAAAAAAAACATTAATCCACTGGGTGATAAAAACACTGTCATAACATCGAGGCTCATAAATAGTTACAAGATTTTTAATAAAGGGCATTCAGGCACCGTAGATGATTCGTAAGTGACGCACAAAGAAAATTATACAGAATACTGAAAGTAATGACTCATGCATGTCAATGTTTGTAGCCACTAACCGAGTGTATCGTCTGTTTCTGACAGGTCTCGAGGACTTTCCGAGATCTTCTTTCATCGTTGTATCAGTCATGATTTCTTCTTTGCCTTCGTCAGGTTTTTGGATTAGTGTCATCTGAACTTGTATTACTTGATTGAAACTTGAATTATTGTCCAAATTAGTGTTTAGTTAAAGAGCAATACGTAACGAGTGGACAGCACGTGCAAGGGCACTACCGCTTGCGACACGACTCGTGTCTCGCAACACTGCCGCTGCGGGGGATGCTTAGTGATCTATTAAAAAAATAAGGACATGATGGCATAAATAGATTGTCTTTCGAACAGTATACTGTATAATTACGTGAAACAGATATATAGATAACAGTATGTTTTAGTTGCTGCATTGATGTAACCGAAATATGACGGTCACATTCCTCAGTTCACTTTTAGATGTTATTTGTCCACGATCGTCTCCTGAAGTGCACATTGGATATTTAACATCGATTTATTTCAATATGTTAACTCTACTTTAATTGGCCGTATTGTTTTAATGTTTCCGTATTCAGTAATTACCACAATGAACAAAAAACATGTTAACTATTACGTGTGCTCGAGGGTCAATGTTCTTGTTTTTGAATGGCCGAATTAAATTTAGTGTTAATTAGATCATTTTCTGAGTGAGAACGAACGGACTGATTCATTGAAGTGATTTGCGTACAATATAATTTTATTTCACTAACAAGTTTTTGCCATAATGTGAAAATTCTGGTACGTACCTGTGTGCGGGAAAGCTCGGGGATTGTGTGAAAATGGCGTCGGATAAGCGCGCGACGGCAGCGCCGCGGCGCGGGCGCATCGCCGCTGCAAATACGTGTTATTTCAGGATGTCTCCCGCGGTGTCTTCAAAAACATGATTACAATGAAAAACATATAGTTATACTAGCGGTAAGTACATAAATATGTTCTTTTCGGTAGATCATCACCAATATACTGAGATTTTTTTTAATAATGTATAGTAGATTGTAGAGCAACATAAATCATTTTCTGGCAACAAACTGTAGCCAATATAATGTAACATTTTTTGTTGATAACCAAGAAAAGACGCAATATAGGGAATTTAGAATGACGTATGGATGAGAGTGCATCAGTAGCAATGAATCTCTCACTAGTTGTAGAGTCGTGTAGTCCTGTCACGACCGTTCATTGTAGTGTTCTGTAGGATGCCCATGTTAAGAATTTTGTGAGCAATGTATCGACTTTAAATATACTACTTGAGAGTTTGATGTAATTAACAATAGCAAGAGGGGCTCCTAGCTAATTACCAACCGCGCGAATCATATGATTTGCGAGGTTAAGCTGCGCTTGCCGCGGTCAATCAGTGGATGGGTGACTGTTCGTTACACAGCAAGAGCCCTCCGTGCTTCGGAGAGCGCGTTAAACCCGTCCCGTCTCGGGTGTCATACGAATTTCTATGACAGTCGTTACGGGAAGTCAGAAGCCCGAAAGTTTGACAACCGGTCTAACCTTGGGATAGGTATCGGCATTGCCCATTAACTGGGTTGTGGAGGTCTAATGGCAGTTACTCCGTCTAAAATACTGGTATGCAGCCGCATCTGCTTAGACTGGAAGCTGACTCCAACATAGTTGGGAAAAAGGCTGGGCAGAATTCTAACAATAGTAAGAGCGATAGGATTTTCAGAAGATTCTGTAGAAGTTTTCCCCTGTGAGGCATTTAAAACGTTGTAGAGTCTGGCAAACGAAAGTAGAGACTGAAAAACCGCGGCATATTTAAAAAAATATCAGCATAGCAACCCCAAAATAAAGGAATATCCTAATTTTGATACTTAAGAATTATTTGGTTTTGTTGAAAAATAGTTGCCATATAAAAATATTGAAAATAATTCGAGTGTCTACTTTCGTTTGCCAGACTCTAGCAACTTATTAAGGAGGGTCAACAAATTTTCATGTTTAATCTTTTGTGAATCAATGGACTTGGCGACGTCTACTGAAATTCTGAGCATAGGTACCAGAAAAATCATCAGTTGTTATGATTTTAGCAATTAATATAATATCGATCTACTGCATTTCGTCGTATGCATACATTAAGCGTTTACACCTAGATCTCTATTTCTTAATACAAAGATACTAGTTTATAATAAGTTTCCTTTTACTTTATGTACTTCCACGATTAGCGAAGGTTGGTAGTCAGCTCCACATATTTCCTGCGGTACCCCGCGAGGCCAAACCGAGGCCATTGGTTAGCACTCGCGACCCCTGCCCAGTCTCTAAGGTTTCTCAACCACAAACTTCTTCCTCCGATCAACGTACGTGTTCCCAATTAGCAATATAGCAGTGATAGCCTAGTAGTGTGACCGTCGGACCGCCAAATCATAGGTCTCGAGTTCGAATCCAAGGCACGCACCTCTGACTTTTCGGATTCATGTGCGTATTGTCAAGTAAAGGTTGTCTGGAAGAAATTAAGCGCTATCGAAAGAAATTAAGCGCTATCGAAGAAATTAAGCGCTATAGGAAGAAATTAAGTTATCGCTTTAAGCGATAAGACCGCCATTTGTACTGTTCTTAATAACGTGTTCTCCTTCTGTTTTATTTCTTTTAGTGTCCAATAAAGTATATCTATCTATCTATCTATTGTATAATTATCACTTGCTTAAAAACGGTGAAGGAAATCATCGTGAGGAAACCGGCATGCCTGAGAGATATTTCTCGACGGCATGTGAAGCCAAGTCAGAGGCCCATGGGCGGCATAAACTTTGACACCAGCTTAGTCACTAACCACACGAAAAGAAGAAGTCTCCAATTAATCTATGTATTCAATAATGCTCTCTTTACACCATAAAGACTCCCAATTCTTTGCTATGTAACTATAAGATTTAGAGTGTGCTTCTACTCTTATTAGGTGATAATACTCTTACTGTTCTTCCCTAGTTCAATGCATTTATTATTGATTCTTATAACAAGTTCAAAATCTTTAGAAATTGGGAAAAGTTTAGAGTAAATAGTCCCATAAAAAAACCTTTTAAGTTAAACGGTTTTATCTTGCAGTACCCTGCAGTACCCCTGCAGCATCAGGATTTGAGGATTGAAGGTTGAAATTATTATAAAGTTGTATTGTCATGGGAATTGAATTTGTGTGCGAAGTTTCAAGAGAATCGGTTAAAGCAGAAGTAGTTGAAAAATCTGTCGCAAGATTTGAATCAAACAAACAAACAAATATAAGAAGTAAAGCTAATTAAAACCGTTGAAAAATACTGTCTTCAAATCGAATTTTGGAATTACAATACAAAGTGATTTTGTATCGATAACCACTTGTTGATACCCTCTGAATGGGTTTTACCATCTGACAATACAATACAAATACTCTTAATTGTACATAAAACAGTTGACACTACTATTTAGAGATTTTTGTTACTTCATACGCTTCAAATTCCGCGAGTCCCAAACAAATAGAAAGCTTTAACAATGTTCAGGTAGTTTCGTTAACGTGTTAGTTATTTGGTTGATAGTACCGATAGTATTGTGCCCAGGAAAATGATGCAACTTCTTTGTAATCTATCATCATAGCAATGTCGCATAAAACAAACCGCAGAACAGGAAGGTAAATGAAAAATTTGAAATTCTAATATTATGTACAATTTTTTTAACCATTAAGTTTAACAAAATCAATTGTGTCTCGAAATCTCTGTCAAAGTTTACAAGATCGCTGAATAGGGTCTTTAATAATTTTGCCGGCTGCAACAAGTTTGACTTGGGTAATGGGGTTTTCCATCTTTGTCTGGTGTGTACGGGACACATGTTGGTGTCCCTGTCAGGTGCGGCGCGGTCCCGGTGCGCGGCACGCTTGGTGCTTCATGACTCGCTGCTCTCCACAGTTCCACACATGCGCTGCGGCGACTTGTCGGAGTGGCCGGCTGAATCGCGTCCTTAGTACACAACGCTGACGTCAGCACCGCACCGTCTATTCCAGTTTAGCAGATCATAAAAATGGCAACAGAAAGTGATTCAGTCGTGTGAGATATTCCGTGGCGGCGTGTCCACTCCATGGTCGTGTGATACCGCGTTACAGCGTGGATAGCGCGCGTATTTGGCCCACGTGCGTTGCGTTTACCGGTGTACACGATTGATTTTTTTGCGGAATGGGCGAAGAATCTCAGGCCAGCGATGGCAAAGTGGTTTTAAAACGTAAAATAACATTATTCAATGGAGTTGGCATAATTATTGGGACTATTATTGGTTCCGGTATCTTTATATCTCCGACAGGAGTTTACAAATACACTGGGTAAGCGACTGTTTATATTTCCCGCCTTTTGGACTATGTTTTCAGCTACTTGTTCGCGTGTACAAATTAAATTCTTCACGTTTTATTGCCTCGCACTTATCGCTGAATTCGAGACGCAAGATTTGTTTGCTGAATAAACAAAAATCTGATTGCTAAATTAAAATGTAACAAAATTGTGGTTTGTATTTAATTTAACCCTGTTTCTTGAATGTAGGTACATATATTATCACAATTTTGGATTATCAATGTATTTTATTTCTGCATAATATCTTTTTAGTGCAAAATTTAACACGACTCTATCATTAACAAATGGTTGCTTAATTTCAATAAGGTAGCAAACATCTCATCTACAATTTTCAGTTTTATGTTTCAGTTTTATTATTTATCACTGTTTTTTTTTTACTTAGATTCTATTTATATCTAATCAAACGTCCATAAATTTTGCGTTCAGTAATAACCACAACGTTTATAAATACCTAAGCCAGTTTACAAAACAGTAAAATTACAAAATTTACGCAATCCAAAATAATGCGTATACACAATTACATAAAGGCTTGCTTGCCATTACTTAAAACGTGGTGGTCAGTAGGTGACACCGGTTGTGTACTTTCATTTATGGCATTGTACACAACACACCTGTGGCTACGAGAGGTACCTACAGCCAGCATACAAATTATAACAACTTTATGAAGTGTAAATGAAAACTTTGCTAAATAATATTTTAAGGAAAAGAGAATACTTAAAAATCTTTGTGACTATTTTGATAAATAAAAAAAAAATACTGGGCTCTACGTTTTTTTTATAATTCCTTTCTCAATACTCAATTCTATATTGCATTCTATAATGTAATTTTAAAACAAGTGGTACGCCAAATGTTGCTGTCTGTACATACTACTTGTAGTGTAGGTACTGGTAGTAGCCGGTAACCAGATGGTTGTTATTCTAACAAGACTGGTGAGCGGACCCTTCCCACTTAGCAACACGGCTAAGGTGTCACATGGCAAATCTAGGTTATAGAATATCGTTACCATGGACCTCACGATATGTAGTAAAAGAAAGTCACACCGCGATGGCTTACATAATATATACTTATTATAATGTTTAGCTGCGGTTTACGTTCAATAAACATAGTTCGAGTTCGAACTGATGACTATGCTGTGGTATTTCTACTGACTACCACAACTTTTTTGCTCAGGCAGAAAACCGACAGAATTGCGTTCTTAAAATAGGAGTCAACCATTTTTATTTAAAACACTTTATTGCTTGTCGTCTTTCTAACCCATTTTCAAATGCGTTCAATTTCAAGAACGGCGTTTTCTCACTAATTGACTTCTAAATTAACGTGATCTACAAAAATGGAATTTGGTAATGACCCTCCATTCTATATCTATCTATCTATTCGTATCTACATATCATTTAAAGAGGGATTAATGGAAACTCGATACTTTTGACGTCATAGGGGAAATCAAGGGATCATGTGTCGCTAGTTCGCTACCTATTGTATTCAAATTTGTTGAAGCCCTTAGGGTATGTTAGTGTTTTAGTTTCAAAAATAAGTTCAATGGTTTATTGGAAACCACTTTACGGATGGAAGTTTTAAGGTCTTACAAATAATCGTTGTAATGTTTTGAAAAAAATAAATAATAGAATCACATCGTTCACAAAATATAACGACGTTTGAAAGGCTATTTGTACTAAGCGACATTTTTTTAAAGTTGCAGGAAAGAGATTTAATGTTTCGTTTTTCGAAAAAAAAACATTATAAAAAAACTACTGAGTAGATTTTCGTAAAATTAATACATTATTTCCGTAAGTACGTACTACAGTTTTTAGAGTTAATTACGTGAATATACTTGCTGTATTTTCTGAAATAAATGTCGCTTAACACAAAATGCATCGAATTTATTGTTTTCAGGAGTAAGGCAAAGTGGTTCGATTGCCTGTAATATATATTATAGCTGAAAGTAAATTACTTCATGTGTTGACATAGAATATGAAGCAGAACAAAGCAAGAAGAGTTATTCTCAAACACTCAATGAATTGAGTATGAAGCAACTAGACTGGAGTAACTTCATACAGACGACGATCAGTGTTCAAACCGAATCAAATAAAATGTTTTTTATTATTTTAGGGTCAGAGATAGGTTCCTAAACCAATGTTATGGTACAATATCAATACCCAATAAAAGATTTGCTCATTAAGGTTAATTTTAAAATAAAAACACAACTATTAAAACGATTAAATCTATTATTGTGATAGGATGCAAAATGATTCAAGCGACTTTACATATTATTCTGATGGAATGCAAAATGTTTCAAATGACACAATCAAGTATTTATAGAAAAAGCTAAACGCCTTAACGCACATTAGATCTTGAAAATAGTAGCAGGAAAAACGATTCAAAAGACAAACGAGAAAAAAAAATCAAATTTTGTGTCGGTTGATACAATGGCCTCCAAAATGAGAGCAAAGTAAGTGTGGGGTTCAAGCGCCAAAAATATGCTCTAAAAAATTTGAAACCTAGCTCAAACGACTCAGAAAAATTCGCTGATCCCAAATATGTATATAATTCAATATCGCAAAAAAATTCGCTTAGACCAATTAGCCTTTCAACCGTCGTAAGATCATAAAACCGTTGCACTACAAAACGATAATACCTAGCGATTGAATAAAAAAAAAAATTAGGTAAAGCGAATGCTACAAAAATACGCATTTTTAATAAACAAATATTACATAGTTGCAGTTAAATGCAAACAATAAAAAAGTTACAGATAATAAGTTCACGATTTTCTCACGGTAGTTTTACAAGGCATAATTGATAGGTACGCTTGTTTAGTTTCATTCATAACTTGAAATCTAGTAGACTGTCATGGCCCTGAGGTTAAATGCTACTACTAGTATACCAATTTACGTAGTATAGGTATCTATCAGCTATTTTATGCGTAGGAGTATGTAACCTACCTAAGCGTCTTAATTTTAGCGACAATTATTTTATTGTGCAATAATATTGCTAACTAATGTCTTAAGAGAGACAAGAAAATCGTCCTTGACTTCGTAACTGACTTTGTTCTTTTGAATTATTCACTAAAACATTTTGCTTCAATACACAAATTCATCATAACCATACTATATCATTTGTAAATTATTATCAACAATTATTTTATTACACTATTAACTATCTGTCATAATGATGATTTATTATTATTTGTTCTTGCACAAATAAATTGACTATCAAGTATCACATATTATTTACATTGGTCATATCGTGAGTCCTTGACTTCACAGAGTATACCTGACTTCCTGAGGCGCAGAAATAAATGATTAAAAAATATTTTATTTTTCGAATTAAATTAGTTAAGACCTAACCTTTTACCATAACCGAAAAACAAAGGCAAACCCTACAAACCTTTCCCAAGTTATTTACGAGCTCATTCATGACGATTAACCAAGACGGAAGGTATTTTAGTACTGGAACGTGCACATATCCCTACCTAATATTAATTGCTGAATCGTCTCGGCCACGAAATAGTTTATTCCCTATGAATAGACTGAAATCACTTTACGTGGGTGGTTCTAGAGATGACGAAGATATCCATTAATAGGGTAGCAGAACACAAAGGGGTTATGTGATTAGTAAGATAGATAGATAGGTGCTTTGTTAATCTAGTGGTCGCAAGCGCGGCTGCTGAGCATGGGGTCCTGAGTTAGATCCCTAGGTTGGGCAAAGTGATATCGGCTTTTTCCATTAGGAATTTCTGAGTAGCAGCCCGGGTCTGGATTTGTGCCCGGTTAATGGCAATAGGCTCGCCCCCTATTACATGGGACTTAAACATAACTGGCGAAACGAGAGTGTTACTAAATCACCTCTGCCTAATCCTTCAGGGAATACATGGCGTGATGTTATGTAAGATAGACAAGATCTGCTAGGTAAATATATATAGATTAAAATATTATTCGTGCAAAACCGTATTATGCTCTGGCCTAAGTCTTAGTAGAAGGCCGAAGTTCATTAGAATAGTTAAGTTATACATAATAATAATGGTTAATATTATTATCCGCTCATGTTTTACTGATGATCAACCAATATTGGACTATTGCTATAATTATTCTTACCTTGACAGAACTCGTTATATGCATAGATGCCAATCTTGTGGTAATAGCTAACAAACTCGTCTAGTTACGCCAAAGAGGTCGTCAGACATGGATTTTGTTCGTATATAAATAAAAGCTCGCCGGTGTCTCGGTGTGTCACACCGTTAATTCAGCCCTCATCAAGCTGTCTCCCCCCCAGTCCTCTCGCAAGCAACGTCCTAAGCCAAGGTTCGAGTCCCCCCTAGGGGACACCCTTAGTGGTGTTGTTGCTTTCTAGTCATGATGTTAGTATAGTAGACGTAGTAATAGTAGTTAGCTTAGGTTAAGTATTTTACTCTCGTCGGGATTGGTTGGAGACCCTTCAGGTCTCACCAATAACTGCCCGGTTACGTAGAAACGGCTCACCAATAACTGCCCGGTTACGTAGAAACGGCTCACCAATAACTGCCCGGTTACGTAGAAACGGTCGGCAAGACCATTTACAAGCAGTCGAATAGAAAAAAAAACAAAATGTTGCGGTGCGTCTGGACCATTAAATAGCTCTACATTGGTGTCGATTATGTTGCGCACTTTGACAGGACTAAACAAAACTAAGGGTTGGTTTCTTTCTGTTCAAATAGAAAAAGAAAGTGACAGTTTCGTTTAGTCTAGTTTAGTACTATCTAGTCTGTCTAGTTAATAACAACCGCGCCGATCGTGCGATTTGCGAGGTTAAGCTGCGCTTGCCGCGGTCAGTCCGTGGATGGGTGACCATTTGTTACACATCGAGACCCCTCTGTGCCTCGGAGAGCACGTTAAGCTGTCGGTCCCGGGTGTCATACCAATACCTGTGACAGTCGTTACGGGTAGTCAGAAGTCCGAAAGTCTGACAAACGGTTTAACCTTAGGATATCGGCATTGCCCAGTTACTGGGTTGCGGAGGTCTGATGGCAGTCGCTCCGTGTAAAATACTGGTATTCAGCCGCATCTGGTTAGACTGGAAGCTGACCCCAAGATAATTGGGAAAAGGCTAAGAGGACACAGTACTATCAAAATGTGCTACAGATTCGACACCATTGTTTGCATAGCGATACCTAAAACACAATCAAGGGTGAATGAAACTGCAAGCAAGATGGGTATTAGGGCTAGAGAAGGAAGTATGAATTTGAGTGCATGCCTTATTTTATAGTCGTTTACTAAGCTTGCTCAAACAAAAACATTTTCAAACAGTCTGTAGAAGAAATAATTAACTGATCTTAAAATACATTTTAATTCACCTTCTAGCATTAGGTCGCCCAAAGCACGAACCCGTAGTACGAGTTTGCAAATTATGAAAACGGCAATAGTTTTTGTGAACTCGTTAAACTGAATAATAATTATATTTGTCTCTTTTTCTTGTCGGTGTGTAAGATAGATAGAGTTTAACGAGTTAACCAAAACTGCTTTTTACCGTTATCGTAATTTGCAAAGTCGTACCGGTAAACCGGGGTACTTTGAATCCCGGGGTAACTTTGATAAAAAAATCGTTTCGTAATAAAACTCAAATTGTACGAATTCGGAATGCATTCTTCCTATTATTTTTTTACGTTTGGCAGGTTAGCGTGTGTTTAGTCGCAGTGGGTGGATCCTTGCCGGTTGATGAAAAATTATTTAAAAGATGTCAGTAATAGTTTTGTGTAATTATTTATTCCTTATTGGGGTTACTTTCGAATTCCTTAGAAAAAAAAGGAGGTAGGTATCATAGTATTACCAACATTTTTTTTTCTCAAAAAGTAATATGAAAAATAATAATTTTATTCAAGAAGTAGTTATCATAAACAAATTCGATATTTGCATTTTTTTTTTTTTTTTTGCTCTCATATTTCAAGAGAAAAAAACATTTCAATTTTGAAATTGATGGAAGTAACCCCAATTTACGGTACTAGGGTGTACGGCTTCAAAACAGAATTCGTCTGCAGAAGAAAAAAATATTGATCTTTAGAGATAATGCATTCAGTTTTATAACCATATATTTCATTAGAGATTGTTTTTTTAGCCATGGCCTTACTCAATAAGATTATTTTCTTCACAGGTCAGTAGCCGCATCGCTGCTAATATGGCTTGCGTGCGGTCTGCTTTCAACATTGGGGGCGTTGTGCTATGCGGAGCTTGGGACCTCCATCACGAGGTCTGGAGGTGACTACGCCTACATCTACACGGCCTTCGGGCCACTGCCAGCGTTCCTGCGATTGTGGATCGCGTTGCTCATCATCAGACCGACAACACAAGCTATAGTGGCCTTAACCTTCGGCCATTACGTCGTGAAGCCCTTCTTCCCAGAATGTGATCCACCAGAAGAAGCTGTCAAACTTCTAGCTGCTGTCTGTTTATGTAAGTTGTTTTTGTACTTCCATTCTTCTAAAGACTTTCTGGGTACTGGATCGAATCTCATGGATATCTTCGTTTTACCAGTTTTTTTGTCAGTTTATCAGGCACCGCTTTCCTAAGAAACTGTTTCGATGTGGCCTTTAGTACTTACTCAAGACCCAGTATTGAAAAATAGAGTCTTATGTTTAACGTTGCACGATGTCAATCTTAATAAACTTAATAAGAACTGATTTCCCTCTAATGCTCTGTAAGTGGTGGTACGAGTAAATTAAATAATGGCTAATCAAAATGAAATCGACAGCATGAATTGGTTTGAATTGATGATAAACGATACATGTGGATTTTTGTGGGAGATGTGGGCTGATTTAATCTTATACAATATTCGCAATATTTTTTTATCGGTGCATCAATTTTGTTTTCGAAAGTTATAGGTATGTACGTATAAAAAATACTTTGAACCTCTTATCTATTTAATATGTATGCTCTAAGAAAAATAATAATGCTTATTTTCTTAAAAAAATGGTTTGTATCTCTCTACTGTAAAGTAGGTATATTGGCGTTTTAGTGTTTTTACCTTTCCACTGGCGATATTATTATTTATCGTTACTTTCTAAATATTAAATGAGCAATAAGACCAGTTATATTTGTACAAAGAGTACACGTGTATTTTTCTTGTACCTACGTAGTTAACTTGTGTGAGAGTGCAAGGTATTTTTTATACGACGTTAACATGCGCACGATATTAAATGTAAGGCACGAAGGTTCGTTTGTAGTATAAGAGTTAAAAAATGAAATACTTTATTGATTGTACAGTTTCTTAAGTACCACTGAGGGTTAGTTAGGTCGTTAGGTAGAGGTTTAGTGACTACTGTCTCTCTTTTCCCCGTTGGTCCCTTGTAACAGAGGGCGGTATTATCGCCAATTATTTCAATCTTTCTTTTTTCGTTTCGTTTCGTGTCGATAGTACTTCCTTTATTAATTTGGCTCAGTAAGTGGCCACATTGATTGCGGCATCAGTGGCGCTTTGAGGCCTTCAAAAGTGCATGTGAACCCGTTGTTTCTGGCTGAGAATGGTGTGGTATGTGGCCGTAAAGAAGACTGTTGATCGTAGTTCTAAGAGCTGACGTGAAGAGGATTAGTCAGCCAGACAGACACTGCGTTGCTGTGTGCTGGCTATCCAAGGTGCGCCACTAGGAGGCTCATTACGTGGGGCGTCTTCTAATTCTACCGATTTTAAATTGAATAAAGGATATTAAGATGTCCGCATTTGCGACTGTAATACCAATGAGGTAATAAGTAAAGCATAATATGAAATAATTAATTGTTTTTCCTGTATATGTCTATCCCATAAAAAACATTTATGTAAAACAATTATGCAAAGACCTGCGACTCTTTTGCCCAAAAAGGTTCTGATATTGCATGTGAGGCTGACATTTAATTCATAAATATATTTTACGGATTTTGCGATCACGCAATATGAGGATATAGGTACTGTGCTGCAATATGAGGAAATAAATAGAATTAATTATCCAAATGCTTAATAAGTAATATTAGTTAATATAGGTAATGGCTCTTGTTTCCGATAATACTTTATCCCTAAAAAGTTACTGATTTCCTTCTCAGTGGTTCAAACAGGAGAGAGGTTTGAAACTGCTTGCATTATACCTACGATCTGGATTCATTTATTAAACACATCATTTATTTACTTGAATTTATTATTATTCTTAAGCAAGCAGTGATAGCCTGCGGTTGATCGCTTGCCTTCTAGGAAGGGTCTCCATAAAGTTCTCGAGTCTGTCAACCCGCACCAAGCCAGCGTGGTGGACTACGGCCTAAACCCTTCTTATTCTGAAAAGTGGCCCCTGCCTAGCAGAGGGCTAAATAAAAAAAAACTTTCTTCTATCGTGTTCCGCTAGATAATTATTAAAATACGGATTGCATAGAGACAATGGAAAACTTTATATTGGTCTGTCGTTGAAAGTTCATTGTCTATTTTATCATAGTCTATGTATCATGATTGTTATTGATTTGTTAACTTCTTACTTAATATTATGTAATTGTGGTCATTAACATTAGTAAACTAAATCACTATCTGTGTTCTAAAAAAATATCGATAAGTAGATAAGTGTTGTTAAAACGAGTGCTTTTCCTTGGAAAGGACCATGGGGGATTTTGTATGAACCCCGTCCCCACCCTACAACAGTCATGGTATACGTGTCAATTTGTTCATTGGGACCCAAAAAAACCTAAAGTTCCTGTATTAGTTCCAAAAGCTATTGGGTTTATTTATAATAAAAAAAAATACTTTTCGGCAAAAATGTATTTATTTTAAACAAAAAATATATGAATGTATATGTATTTATGTTTTTTTTTTTTACTTTTATCATATTTATGACTAGCCGCGTCTCCACGGCTCCGCCCGTAGCCTATGTTACTCAGTGATAATGTAGCTTTCTAACGGCACAAGATTTTTTTTATAATATTACTATAGACTGGGTTTATTAGTAGCCACTGAAGAGTTCCATTATCCACCACCTGGCTCCATCATCAGACCCTCAACACCAAGCCCAATCTATTGAACTCGTCAAGACGAATCATATGACTCGACACTCGAGGGGTTTACTAGTAGCCACTGAAGAGTTCCACTACCCACCTCCTGACTCCATCATCACAACCTGGTTATCAAGCCTAATCTATTGGACTCGTCAAGGTGAATCATATGACCTGAAACTCGAGGGGTTTACTAGTAGCCACTGACGAGTTCTACTATCCACCTCCTGGCTCCATCATTATAACCTCGTTATCAAGTCTAATCTACTGGACGCGTCAAGATGAATCATATGACCTGAAACTCGAGGGGATTACTAGTAGCCACTGAAGAGTTCCACTATCCACCTCCTGGCTCCATCATCATAACCTGGTTATCAAGCCTAATCTATTGGACTCCTCAAGATGAATCATATGACCTGAAACTCGAGGGGTTTACTAGTAGCCACTGGAGAGTTCCACTATCCACCTCCTGGCTCCATCATCACAACCTGGTTATCAAGCCTAATCTATTGGACTCGTCAAGATGAATCATATGACCTGAAACTCGAGGGGTTTACTAGTAGCCACTGAAGAGTTCTACTATACACCTCCTGCGTCGTGCTCTTGACTGTACTAACAATTACATTTAGTCGTCTATGAAAATATTATCAAGAATTTGTGCTGGTGCATTAAAGTCAATATGACGCCCTAACCCCATATACCATACAATGGATATTATGTGCGCACAACTTCCTACAGTGCGATTGCCGGTAAGGCAAGTGCAGTACCAATAAGCAATAGCATGTCTGCCAGCCAAATCCCGGTCTATTAAAATATAACTATAATAAATACGTGAACGGACATGGCGCGACTGAATCCGTACTCTGACTAGCCAAACATTATTTAGCACGATATTGCATCGCGATAAATCGTTTAACTCGTTATCACGGAAAATAATAATAATAATAATAAGTTGATGTTACTATCCCGCATGATGGGAATCTCGTGAAAGCTGAGAAAGATAAACAAATCAAATATCTTGACTTAGCACACGAGGTTGTCAACATGTGGGATGTGGAATCGGCAACCATTGTGCCGATAGTCGTAACGGCCAATGGCCTAATGGCCAAGAGCCTCGACAAACATCTCATGAGGCTCTCGTTGGGTGGCTGGATCAAGGGCCTGATACAGAAAGCAGTCCTCCTCGATACAGCGCGTATTGTGAGGAGGTTCCTGTCTCTGGAGCCCTAACTGCCGGTAGCCTGGACCCTGCTCCCGCTGCCGGTGGACCCCTATTTTTTATATTTTTAAATATGTATTTTGTTTTCTTTTTATATGTATTTAAAAATGTAAATAATATGATAAAATGTGAATAAAGGAGATAATAATAAATAAATAAAAAATAAAAGATGAATAAATAATAATAATAAAATTATCTATCCTACTAGACGCTTCAAATGACACATTTCAAATCTGTTGGATGGTGAGGACATTTCTTCTCATAAAACCTAAACCCCACATATTTGAAGGACGTTGCCATAGTAAAAAATGATCTAATCTACTAGACGCTTCAAATGACACTAATTTCAAATCTGTTGGATGGTGAGGACATTCCTTCTCATAAAACCTAAACCCCACATATTTGAAGGACGTCGCCATAGTAAAAAAATATCTATCCTACTAGACGCTTCAAATGACACTAATTTCAAATCTGTTGGATGGTGGGGACGTTTCTTCCCATCGTCCTTTAATTTCGCTGAAACATTCGCCCTAACACAGTTAGATATTTTAAGACATTTAGACTACAAGTTTCTAATATCCATAATTCCAAAAATAGTCAACTGCTAAACAAGGTCTCGAACATTGCATATTTAATAGACTTTTGACCTCGCCTATTAAGAACTGAATTTTGCTGATCAATACGTAAGTAATACTGGTTTCTTAGCAACTTGTTTACGCAATCCGTTGGGAACGCTTTCGGTCTTCGTTTACGGCTCCGGCTCAGGTGACGGTATTGTTTGGATAAACAAGCATGGTTTCCCATAGTGAAAGTCAATTGGCTCGTAGTTTTTACGTAAAAGTGGAGTCGTTCATTCACGTTATCGTAATGTTTATCTAGTACAAGGAATCTGTTTGTCAGTAGGGGGCTATCTACTAGAACTCTGAGGTTATCAAGGTTTCATTTATAATTTGCTCATAAACAAATATATTGAAATGTAGGTAACTACAGTGGAGTCTGTTTATTACGACTTTCCTTATAAAATTCAGCCGGTTACAGCGACTTGAGAACACCCTTTAGTTAGGTTTTATTATTTGGTATTTTCTGACGCTTATAACGACGTCCATTTAGTACGATCAAATATCGCCGTCCCTTTGTTGTCGTTATAAGCGGACTTCATTGTAATTTTACATATTTTCATTTAATTTCATGATTCGTCCAATGACATTCTTAACAGTATACTTTTGGTAGTGGTTAGGTGCTTACTCGAGCGCGATTCGATGATATTGTGTCCAACTTAGATAAACAAAAGTACAATATTGTCTATGTCAGGCAACAATACTGCTGATTACAATAGGTGGTCGGCGTGACGATTTATTACTTGTCTGGAGAATGTGTGTCAACTGTCAACGTAACTTTCCTACGCACGCTACGATTAGTGTTGCTGGTGTATTATTTATTAGAAAAGATTCTATCAAATATTTTATAAACATTTTACGTAGAATCTGTTCTACTATACGATTCCAAACATGCATTATGTATGTACTTTTTGTTAAAACTGTTTTGTTAACAATATCCTTCAGATCATTTGAATTCTATGAACTCAATCTGGATTGTCCAAATTTTCCGTTTCAGTGCATATGAATACGCTTTATGCGTCTTGGAACTATCGTATTCGAAGTGCAAGCTTGGTAGTTCAACATTAATATTACAATTAATCCATCTTATCCATCGGTCATTGATCTAAACATTGACTGAGTTCAGTTTCTTCAGTCTCAGAATATACTGACCAATAAACGATGTTACAATTTTAATTTTGTAAGTGACGTGTACCGATTGAAATTGATAAAACTATTCCTAAAAGTGTAGATCTGGATTGAATCGGTATTGTGCCTGATAATAAATAAAGGCAGACTGGCCCCCTATCACATTGTTACCTGATCCCGGCATTGAACAACTGCTGTTCGGTAGAACCCCTCTTCTTATTTATATTTTTAGACTTGACCGTGCTCACGAACATAATCTGAGATGAAAGCGGATCACTTAGAACAATTTATTTTGCAACGAATGTTCTCTTTAGTATGGGACATTTATTTGAAAATGTGATGCATAGTTTTGATAATTGTTTTGCAACACCTGGAAAAGGTTGCTAAGCTGTATATAATAAGACTCTATATAATAAGTATCTATATAATAATACTCTATATAATAAGACCTGCAGTATTTTACCTTAGTGTGCAAATAAATATTTTGAGTTTGATATAAGATATGAAATTACAAAATACGCTGTGAAGCTGGCCTAGCGGTCAGCCCATTTATCATTATAACTGGTAGCTCAAAACAGGAAACGAGAACCTGTCCTTAAAATACATGTAGGTGTCCCTAAGCTCAATTCAAGTTTATATCTGTAGTCAGAAACTTGCCTAGCAATGTCTCCTACTTATCGTGTGTTATCTTATACAAAGACATTTGCTAATGAGAAATTAATTGCTTAACCTTTCAACGCTTATTTATCCATGGTAATTACGATAACGATGTATTTATACATGCATTTCTAACGGACCCTTCAGCTAGGGTTGACAACCCTATAGTATCCTACTAGGTATATTACAAGTCCTACTACTTTTTTTAAAATATTTAATATGTTAAATTAGTATATTTTCTTCTAAAGCAAATTCATAATACCCTGGGAGTTCATATTTCGAACAAACAAAAAATACAAAATGTTCGATCGTAAATAAAAGCTCGGTGATTTGAAACATAGGTAGGTATTTTTTTTCTAATATATCTGTTATATTTTTATGGATACTGGGCTCGAAAATACTAGGTATATTTAGTCTGAAAAAAGTTGTCAACCCTACCTTCAGCCTAGTGTTGACTATCTACATAAATAATGGGATTCGGTGAAGCAAGCGATCCTGATTATTTATTAGTTGCATAGTTGCCTACAAACATAGAGCTTAAATACATTTATCAGTTTATTTACTGTAATAGAAATAAATGTATAGGTATGTTAGTAAAGTAGGGAACCGCAATCAGGTATGTCGCGGTTGCGTTTTCCCTTTTCCTCAATTCATAATAATTGTTTATGTGGAATTACTACTTCATAGAAGCAGTCTTTAGAAAACTATTGCTGGAACAGGGAGTTCCCTTTGAATTATTTGTAGGAAACAATAATATTACATTCACCTTGTTTATATTGAGGTAGTTATTTTAAAATTAATGAATACCTAAACCACAAAGACAACTTGAGGTAAAACTATTCAATAAAGTTCATTCGTTTGTTAGTACACTACACTGCCTAAACTTATCTCCAAAAACATTAACGTTTCGCAATTGCATAATGGAAGATTTTGGAAGTCTGATTTTTTTTACATTTACAAGTAAAATTTCCATTGGGAATTCCATTATAACTTTAAAGAAATTCAAATCAGAGGTACAGTTTACTTTGAAGCAAAAATATGTATATAAATGAAAATCTATAGGAATAGGAAGCCTTTAATTATATGATTGCATTGCGTCTCAGGGCGGATCTGCCGGCGGAAACTCCACTTAACCCAATTGCTGTTGATAGAGGATCGGCTGTCTGAAAATGAACCTCCATCTTGTCAGCCAGTGCTGGCGTAAATTAGTTTACCAATTACCGATATATTCTAGAACTCGTGTGGACGTTGACGTTTGAAAACGGGATAAAAGCTTGCAATAATGCTGGCAATTCTGAAATGCTCGATAATAAATAAAAAACGGTGCTGGCACGTTGTTCCTAGATTGATTTGAAACGGAATCAGAATTTTTATTTGTGATATACAAGGTTAGTCAGAAAGGGGGTACTAAGCCGAAAGGGTGTTAGAGTACCCATAATGGATAACTTGATCTACAACTTTCCCCAAAAGTCATTAGTTTAAGAGAAAAAGCTGTCAAAGATTTCTTAAAAAAAATCGCTAAATTCTATCTACCCCCAGCTATGATCAGCTGTGTTTACATTTTAGATCATTTTTGGGTTCACGGATTAGAAGCTCCATTTTCTGAATTCGTAACTAAAGCAAAGATGAAGATATTTTGAAAAAACTAAAATAAAAATGATTTTGCATAATTTTTTTTGTCTACTTTGAAATTTTTTACACCATCATCTTCCTGCCCTGATACATGAAGTGGCCCGCGGCTTAGTACCTCCTTTCCGACTAACCTTGTATATGTAAAATGCATAGTAGGTACATAATAAAGTTTAAGTACTCTATGATCAGGCATACAAAAATAAAGCATGAAACAAAAAACACATCTAAATCATACAGACTATAACATAATAAAGATGATGATGTTTGATTGTAGATGAAGGAGAAAAAAAGCAGAAATATTCTTAGAAGCTAATAAAAGATAGCTATGGCTAAAATATTGTATTTAACGAAGAAAACATTATTGGGATTAATTTCTGAATCCGAACATTTATCTTTGCCTCAATCTTGGTCCTCCTTGTTGTCACAATGATACTTAGCAGTTTATGTTTATGTAACCTAGTTTCAAGATCACGTTTAATTCAAAACTTGATCTAATAACACGTTCAAGTTGCGGTCAATGTAACTCTAGGCTAAAAATTACGACCAGCAAATACATCTTTGATATCTTTTACATAGTTTGTGTAAGATAACACATAACTAATTATTTATTACCTATAGTCACGATTGATTATTGCCTATCAGCTGATTCGAGACTAATTAGGCTTGTTTATGTTATCAAAATCCAACTTCGATTTATCTTTAGCATCTTCAGCTCAGGGCTGATGAGTAATCGTTTTGGATGAATTATTGACGAAAGGATTACACAATATAGTCTGGAATTAAATGATTATTACCTTATTCGATTTATCTTTAATTGGTGATAGGATAGTTAATGAAGAGTCAAATTAAAAATTCGGTTTTAGACTTTTTAATACTAGTATAACTTAATTTTATCTATATAAATAAAAATGAATCGCTAAATGTGTTGCAAAGGGCAAAAGTTGAGAAAGGCTCGACCAATTCTGCAATTTTTTTCTAAATATATTCCTTAAGGCACAAGGTAGGTTCTTATGGAGAGAAAAAACATAAAAATTGCGTGAAAAATAGTAAAACCAACACTTTTCTTTTCCCACTACAGGCCAATAACTTTTGACAGAACGAAGTCTGTCCGGGCAGCTAGTTTTATTTTATTCATATAAATGTGTGCACTGACTATTTGGATAAGAAACCTTGTAAGGTGCTATAGGATTATTGAAACCACAAGTTAGGCATCTACTTACCAACATGACATTTGAATCGATAGGACCACAAGTGTGTACGGTAGCATAGAGAAAATATTCATAATTCAAATATACTGTTTTTGTTGTCTCTTAACAATTTGATTGAATTTAAATTAATAACAAATTTTGTGCCAGCAGTTGCGGTTATACAAAAATTAACTATTTTTACCTGAAACTAGTTTCTTCAGAATCTTTAAGATAGTTGATTGGTATAGTTTTTATACCTTTTTGTGCCACGTTATATGTTTGCTAAAAATAAGTTCATTTTCGACTTGGATTCAATAGGTAACTACACATATCAGTGGACCGCGAAAGATACCTTGAGGCCTTTGAAGACGATCGGGTTGGTAACTTTCCGTGTAGGTATTAGACAACGGCTGCATCTATATGAAACACCTAACAGCTAGTTCACACAGAAAATGTTTACAGGATCCGTTTTAGCGGATCCGGTTTTAATCTGTTCATGGCGCCTCTTGTTGTATGAGCGAGTTCACATACACGACACTATTCCGAATCCAGTAAAAATACTGGATCCGTTATTTTTATCGTATCCTGCCTGTCAGATGCGATGCAGCTACCATTTGTTTAACTAATCCGTCTGTAGGTATAGGTGTTAACAACACATCCACTACCGACGGATCCGTTAAAACGGATCCGCTGTGTGAACGGACTGTAAGGCATTCCGCACCATACTAGGGAACTTCTTAACGTAACATAAACTAGAATGTAACTTATTTCAACAAAACAAAAAAGTTCCCGCATTTCTGACGAAAATCTGTCTCAGCTTTTCTGTATACTAAAAATAGCGTTGTGTATTGTTCCTTGGCTTACAAGCGCCTTACCTACTTACTATAGGTACATATTTTGTATAACCCGTACGTGTCGTATCCAAATGCAAATTTATTTCAGAGATTTATGTTTACACCTTGTTCTCATATTACTATTAGTAATACCACGTAATACGCTCTTTATTACAGAAACAGTTATAAGCGTAAGCTATAAACTTGAGATGGTACGCTATCGCATAAACAAATATTTGCAGTTGTCGCTACTCGCACCGAAATACGACCCGGAACTGTTTGTTTGGAACAATGACGTTGTAGACGAACCTAATGACTCGCTGAAATGGATCACTTCACTTAGATCAATTTATAAATACTAAAGAATAAGTAGGTTTTATCTGCATGTTGTACTTATAGGTATTTATGCTCTGCTGTGACTTTGGGTATTATGACAGCACGCTGTTTGAAAGAATCCAACAGGAGATGATTTTTCTATGACTCTCCTTGACCAAGGCGCTGTTTCTAAATGCCACATTACAATTCATAATTTCACCATTCGCCAAGTCATAGGTCTCGAGCTCGAACTCAAGGCATGCACCTCTGACTTTTCGGATTTATGTGCGTATTGTATACTTATCACTTGCTTAAAAACAGTGAACGAAAACATCGTGAGGAAACCGGCATGCCTGAGAGATATTTCTCGACGGCATGTGAAGCCAAGTCAGAGGCCTATGGGCGGCATAAACTCTGACACTAGGTTAGTCAATAACCACACGAAAAGAAGACCATTCGTCAATAGCAACTTTTTTACATAACACGTTTTCATTTATTTATCTGCGATACAATAGGTTATGCTTTATAACAAAGAGTTAATAGGTACGTAAAGTTATGTTTACGTTATTCATAAGCTTTGGGAAGGTTGCAATAACTGTCAATCATTACACTACTCCAATACACGTTCGTCAAACGTGTGCTGTGTTACCTTTGTCCATTTTATCATTCGTTTTTCTTTACCCGTAAAGGATAATGACTTGGAGTCATATAGATTATGAAAAAGATACATACTGCCTCGTTGGTCTTGTGGTGGCAAGCACGACTGCTGACTGTGGGGTCCTGGGTTCGATCCTCAGGTCGGGCAAAGTGTTATTGGGTTTTACCGTGTAGTTTTCCTCAGTAGCAGCCCAGAGTTTGGATTTGTGCCCGGTTGATGGCAATAGGCTCGCCCCCTATTACATGGGACTTAAACATAACGGCGAAATGAGGGTGTTACTATACCACCTCCGCCCAACCCTTCGGGGAATACAGGCGTGATGTTATGTTAAATGGTAAAATATTAGTTGTGGCAACACTTTTCCACTATGCAATAAACTACAGTCACAAAACAGATAGGTACAGAAGTCAATCACATGTATGTACTTCACTTTTCATACCTACGCTCGGCGGTCGCTCTATCTATATATCTATCTCTCTCAAACGCAAGGCACTAGCGCTCGCACTCACTCGCACTCTAGTCCTAAACAGTCCGAAATATCGTGTCCGTGAGCAGTGTCTATGTGTGCGTTGCTCGAGCGCACTTGTTTGTAGATTGACTTCTGTACCTATCTATTTTGTGCTACAGTGGAGTCCGCTTATAACGACATCAAAGGGACGGCGATATTTGGTCGTACTAAACGGACGTCGCTATAAGAGTCAGTAAATACCAGATAAGAAAACTTAACTAAAGGGTGTTCTTAAGTCGCTATAAGCGGCTGGTCTTTATAAGCGAAGACGTAATAAACGGATTCCACATTACAATAAATCTTTGGATAGCGTCATGATAGTGCATAGCGTTCACGGATAACTTTTTCAAATCACTGCATTAACGGGTGTGACATTTGAATATTTCATATTCATGACGTCTTCTTTTACATAAAATATTTAATAGATTATATAGATAGGTAACCTAGCTAGTTAGACAAGTTTTGTATATCATTTTGTGAATATAGTAGAATGACGTTAACTAAGTTATCATAGAATCATGTGACTGAGCTTTTTATAATGTGGAAAGAAGGTATAATTAAAGTATAGGGTTGCTATTCGTACCGATACGACAGGTCGTGTCATGTCACCGTTATTAGAGATGGTTTCCCGAAGTCCCGACAAGCTATAAAATATCCCGAAGAATGATGGGCGAAACTTTTAGTGAGAACAGAGGTGAGACTGAAACGTCACACGAGCTTAATCAATTCAAGATTTGACAATAATCATGTCTCTAGTATTTCTGGCTATAACTCAATTGTAGAACGCGTATATTTACTGATGGCCGCGCAGTGAACAGAGGGACTGCTTGAAAGTCGACACAGTCGAAGCGATTCTTCATTGCAAATTTAATCTAGACTAAATTCCGAATTAGTCTAAATCTAGAAACAGAAAACAATTAAATGAACATTAAATGATCTAGTTTAATAACCACTTAGGTGACCATGTAACACCTTTTAAAACTTAAGAAAGGAACCAAAGAACAAGGTTAGATCAGCTCATTTTGTCATACCTACTCACTCTTTTATGTGAATTCTAGGGATAGATCAGGCTTTTGGACAAGCTTTTGAATTGGCTTTTAGCTATTGAATGTTTAAATGTTTTTTTGACGACACGTTTGGTGCAGTGGCTGAGCGATTGACTTCTGCGCTACGGGTCGTGGGTTCGATTCCCGCAGAGTCTGGGCGTTTGTGCATGTGTAGATTTGTGTCTGTAAACGCACTCACGATACAGAAGAAATCCTAGTGGGGCAACGTATTTAAAAAAAAAGGTTTTGGCTTTTTAATAACTATGTAGAGTAAATTATTTTCCTTTATTTCACAGGTGTTCTAACAGCGATCAACTGCATCAGCGTGCGTTGCACGATGAGAATACAGGATGTGTTCACCTCGTCCAAGCTACTGGCGCTGATCGTCATCATCATCTCCGGTGTCTACTACATTTGTATAGGTAAGTTGATGATGATTAACTAGTGGTTTTAACGATCAAGGTAATTGTTGGTCTTAAGAAGAATGAATATTAATTATTAAGAGATTAATAAATCACTCCGTTAAGTTATTCAGTAATGGAGTGATGGAGCAATAAATTAGATGGCGGTGGCAATAAATAATTAACAAGTAGTACACTTATTTATCATTCTTATGGCGTTGGCCAGATAACATGTTGAGAAAGAGCTGTAGGTACTTCATTGAAATACAATACTACCAAAATACATAGAATAAATAGGTACCTACCGTAAACCGGGGTTACTTTGATCAATTTCAAAATTGAAATGTATTTTTCTCTTGAAATATGAGAGCAAAAAATGTTTTTTAATGTTTGTTTATGATTACTTCTTGAATAAAATTATGATTATTCTTATTTCTTTTTGAGAAAAAAAAATAAATGTTGGTAATAAATGTTAAACTATGATTGGGGTTACTTTGATACCTCCCTTTTTCTAAGGAATTCGAAAGTACCTAACCACAATAAGGAATAAATAATTACACAAAACTATTACTGACATATTTTTAATAATTTTTCATCAACCGGTAAGGATCCACCCACTGCGACTAATCACACGCTAACAGTGACTTTTAATGCTGCCAATCGTAAAAAAATATAGGAAGAATGCGTTCGGAATTCGTACAATTTGAGTTTTATTACGAAACTTGTTTTATCAATGTTAACCCAGGATTCAAAGTAAGCCCGGTTTACCGGTACTAAGTTTCAACAACGTCCATTGTTTGCGCAGCGCGACATAATTTTGTCATCGCATTATCTCCTTCCGCGACGAGACAATGTATGGCTTATCTCGTCTCGGAATGAGATAATGCGACGATAAAATTATGTCGCGCTGCGCATGTTAGGCCTACTGGGATGAGTCTCTTCTAATCATAGACAGCCTATTGTAAAGGATAACATACGGAAGTATCGGATGAGTTTATTTGTACAGATAATAATTGTATCACGATCGGTTGATAAAGCTAGATTACGCATGTAGGTACGCATACGCATCAACCTTCACAGATAACCGTGGTGGGTCAACTGATAGAATGATTGATGGGCCAAGGTCAGTTATAGTTAGGCTATTGTTACTCAGAAGCTTAGTACTCGGAAGGCTCTTATGACATAATTAATGTTGCGAGAAATTCGCAGTATCACGCCTCTTTGAATTTAGTTGAGATAATAACACGCTTTATACATAGAAGATACGTATCTATGTGGAAATACATAGTTATGACTCGGCTGTCTTGTCAACCCGCTGCTCTTTCTCTCATGTTGGCCTATACGAGAAGTGGTAAAAAAATTAACCAATCAGCAAGGGTAGCGTGGCTGACTGCTTAAAGTACGCCGGACGTACTAAGTATCGTGGAGGATCTTTTAAAGTACGCCGGACGTACTAAGTATCGTGGAGGATCTTTTAAAGTACGCCGGACGTACTGAGTGTCGTGGAGGATCTTTTAAAGTACGCCGGACGTACTAAGTATCGTGGAGGATCTTTTAAAGTACGCCGGACATACTAAGTATCGTGGAGGATCTTTTAAAGTACGCCGGACGTACTGAGTATCGTGGAGGATCTTTTAAAGTACGCCGGGCGTACTAAGTATCGTGGAGGATCTTTTAAACTACGCCGGACGTACTAAGTATCGTGGAGGATCTTTTAAAGTACGCCGGACGTACTAAGTATCGAGGAGGATCTTTTAAAGTACGCCGGACGTACTAAGTATCGTGGAGGATCTTTTAAAGTACGCCGGACGTACTAAGTATCGAGGAGGATCTTTTAAAGTACGCCGGACGTACTAAGTATCGTGGAGGATCTTTTAAAGTACGCCGGACGTACTAAGTATCGTGGAGGATCTTTTAAAGTACGCCGGACGTACTAAGTATCGTCACTCGTGGAGGCTCTTTTAATGCACCACGAACCCGCTAAGGCGAGGTGACCAAGGGAACTACCTTTTTTGAGAAAAGTTCACATCTAGCTGTGGACTTACTTGCTGTTCTTTTACAAGCAACAACAAGTTCGGTTTAACAAGCCGACGGCTCACCGGATTGAAAGTTGTTACCGTCGCGTCGTCTACAACACCAAGAGGATTGCTGATGCATTATCAAACTTAGAGACTAAGTTGGAAAATGTCATGTGCCTGTAATTTCACCGGCACCCACACCCTTCAAACCTGAACACAGCAATACTGCTTGGCGGCAGAAATAGTTATGGTGGTAGTACTTCCCCGGAAGAGCTCTACTACTACTAATTGATGGTTGTTGATGTAAACATAGCAAACTGTCAAACGACAGTCTCTAGTCCCTCGTACAGTAAAAATACCTACAACTTTGTACAGGGTGCAAACGAAATCATGTAATTCCTTCAAACCTCGTGATGTACTGCTGACATAGATTAACCGTGAACGGGATACATTCGGATTCAATAAAAAAATAATTACAAGAAGTAAACATGACTGTGTTCTTAACTAGGGATTTTAGCGCCCGGACTCAAATGACTGCGCAGCGAGCTATAGCCGTGTAATTCGCTTGGAGCGCTAAAATGCCTCACGTTAAGTTTAATTCTTGTAATTTTTTTGTTTATTGATTCGAAAAGTATCCCGTGCAGGGTTTAATCTATCTCAGCAGTACATGACGAGGTTTGAAGGAATTACATGATTTAGTTTACACCCTGTAGAAAAGCATGCAGCTTGAAGTTTATTTAAAGTCGCACTTCTGCACTTTCGATATTGTACATAGGGACAGTCAATTAATGATTATTTATCGATGAGTATTGTATTATTATATTATTATAATTAACCTGTACTGTCCCACCGCTGGGCAAAGGCCTCCCTTCATTCCTTCCATCTGTCACGATTCTATGCAGTTTCATGTCAATTATCATGAAAGGCATCCAGCTCGTCCCGCCATCTTCTCCGCGGTATGCCGCGATCCCGTCTCGCTGTCTCGGGGCTCCAGTCTTGTGCTATACGGGCCCACAGCTCATTCGGCATACGGCAGACATGTCCTGCCCAGTCCCACTTCAGCTGGGCAGCCTTTTGAGCCACATCTACAATTTGAGAATATAATATTGAATATTGTATAAAATTTATTAAAATAAATATATTAGTACATGTACATTACGTGTACCTTGTACACTGGTGATTGGTTAGTTTAATTAATTCAAAACTATAGTAATCATGATAACAATCTATGTAAACCGACCATATCACTAGGTAGGCTATTTATGGCGCGGCCGTAGTTGGTTAAGGTGTCCAAAGGCATTTTACTAAGATGCCACGTGACATAGCGGTATGGACAGGTGGATTCCTTTCGTACATACTTTTATGGATAACCTGTTGTTGCAAAGTGTATAACTTTTTTTATGAGCAAAATTGTCATTGTGTTGGGCCGTTGTATCCTCGTGTATTTTACAACGCTATGATAATGCAATTATGAATTCGTTTGCCAAAAGTGCTGATGGAAAAATATTCGTTTATGGACTATGGACTACGTCTATATTCGTCTATGGAGTATATTTAGACGGTATATTAGGACTTAGGAGACCCATAAACAGGAGCCCAATTCTACTAACAAAATTGTTGCCAAATCGCAAAAGAACGACAACTGTGTGTGAAAATCGATCTTTGCTTTTGTTTTTGTTGTCAAATAATTTGACAGTTTTTGTAAACGAACACTGTCAATCGGTTCGGCTTCGGTTCGCTTCCGATTGATCAATATAGTTCAACGTTCTGTTAGTAGAATTGGCCCCCAGCTATGGATACTACGGTAGATTATTAGATATGGTGACGAATATGGTTTTCAGATCCTTATAATTCAAATTTATTTTCATTTGTTGGTGTTGTTTTTGGTACATTTTACATGAGATCTTAATAAAAAATAATTAGTTCCTCAAAAATCTACCTTAAAGGTGTACACTCTTTCACATAATTAGACATTATTATAAAAAAAGAATAATCAACATATTTAAGTAAATAAAATAACTACAACAAAATATAACATAACTTAAACATAAAAAACCAGCAAAACATTAACAATTGAATATACATATAAATTATGAATGGAAATAAAGATAATAATTCATTCTAAATAATTATCAGCCTGATTAGTTAGTTTTATGTGTTGGGTAAAGGCAATGATCGTGATAATCATTACGACACAGTACATAACTTCTGACATTGAGGTTTGGCACAATTGGCACAACTGCACGTAAACATTAGTATCGAATTTTATGGGAGCGTAAAAGGAACCGAACGCGCATGTGTTATCAGCAATGAACTCAAAATAGGAAATAACCTTTAACGTTAAAAAATATACTTTTAAATATATCTCCTTCCCTTATCATTTAACTAATGACAGTGATGTGGAGTATTTCGTCGCCTAGCGCTCGGTTCCTATAAACAAAAACGATTCGTTTTGCTTACCAATGGTAGCATTTTTTATTGCCAAACTCGGCATATAAATAGACTCGTAAGTTAATTTTACCTGTGATAGCTAGTTCCATATGAGAGGGTCTACTATGCAAAGCCATGTGGTCTTTGCTTCATTATTGGCAAAAAAATATAAGAGTCTGAATCTTAACCAATAACGCTCCGTAAATTAAAGGAATCAGCCATAAGTGCCCTTTATTATAAAAAAATGTACTTAATTGTAGTTTCATACGTATTTTGTACTAGGTATATTAAAAATCTATACTAATATTATAAAGCTGAAGAGTTTGTTTGTTTGAACGCGCTAATCTCAGGAACTACCTACTGGTTGGAATTGTAAATTATTTTTGTGTTGGATAGTCAATTTATCGAGGAAGGTTATAGGCTATATAACATCACGCTACGACCAATAGGAGCGGAGCATAAATGAAAAATGTTGCAAAAACGGGAAAATGTCCACCCGTGCGAAGCCGGGACGGGCCGCTAGTGTAAGTATATGAATGTAAATAAGCTTTGAAAGTTTTAAATATTGAAAGTAATGGGAATTGTTTCACACCCAACCGAGAAAGTAACTACGTACCTTTTTTATTTGATTGCCTTGTTATGAAACGAAATAGAAAGTATAGAAAGTTTAAAGGGCCGTATCTAAACCATCATAATGATATTATTACGTAGTAACATGTGCGTTTCGTAGACATTCCCTTACCAACTCATCAAACGTAGTAGAAGTGGATGATGCCTGATCTTCAGAAAGAAAATTTGAAGGAGATACCAATAGTTTTACCTCAGATAAAGAATAATCTTTATTTGAAAGTGTTCCAATGAAAAGCTAGACGATGATACCAACATAATGAAAAAGGCACCTATAACGTCACAAATACTATAATCGCGTAGTGCGTAAACGCATAGACATTCCCTTAAGCTTATTACATTGAAAAGCATTGCTGTAAGATATTCTATATTTATGTTGTAAGTATCTGCGTTCTGAGTGCCAAACGTACCTACCAACCACAGAAATCTAAATAATATGACAAGTACCAACCGATCCGCTTCACCAAAAAAAAACGATAACTAAGTGAGTTAAGATTAATTGATGAGACGGCGACGTAATTAATCAACTTTAACCTCGGATATCATTTATTTCGGTTTAGATAAAAATAAAACAATGTAAGTAGATAAAATAGAATAGTAAATGTACTTATTGGTACACAGTTCAATAATCAATAGGTATGATAAAAACTATAAAATAACAACATACCATCAGGTCTTATGTATTCCCCGAAGGGTTCGGTATAGGTGTTTTAGTACATCCTCGTTTCGCCAGTTATGTTTAAGTCCCATGTAATAGGGGGCGAGCTTATTGCCATTAACCGGGCACAAACCCAGACTCCGAGCTGCTATTGAGAAATTCGTCATTGAAAAACCCAATAACACTTTGCCCGACCTGGGGATCGAATCAGGACCCCATGCTCGGCAGTCGCGCTTGCGACCACTAGACCAACAAAGCATTAATAAAATAATAAATGATAAAAAATAAGTGCCAAATGGGCCACCAGCTCAGCATAATGTCAGATGGCAGTAGGTACTATATAGGCACTACCACCTATTTTTTTTTTTTTTTTTTTTATCGTGGGGAAATCCTCATGGACTATCCCCCGTCTGGGGAAGACGGGGGGGTGTGCCGGACTCTTACCGGCTAAAACCACCACGGTGTCCCTCCTTCTGACCTAAGGCCGGGGTCGCGGGATTCGCTATTGCATGCACCGCAACCCCGGCAGGTCTTGGTCCACCAGTTGCTGGTGGACCTCTCCACTGTAGGGCCCCACCCCACGACCTCCTGAGAGGCGCGGGGGGCACCCCACATCACCGGCGCACCAGAACACATGGTACGCCGTGACCACCCCGGGGACCAAACAAGCACATGGGCGCCAGACTATCCCGTGTCTGGGCACCCCTGGTCCCCCTGCGACGGGTCAGGTTAGTGGCCCCGCCACCTACCACTTTTCGGCCGCAGAGGATAGGCAGAGCGGCCAACTAAACACCGACACTCCTCTCCCCCTGCGGCCCCACCGCGTCCGCCATCTGACGGTGGCGGCCCCGTCAGGCCGCGAAAGGTAGGGAGAACGGCGCACCGTAATACCGGCACTCCTCTCCCGCCGCGGCCTCCACCCTTCAGCCGCAATGCCTCCCATAAGACATCGCGGCCCTCCTCAGTTGCGATGTCGCCCAGGCGACACCACAACCTACTTGGCCGCTACGTCGAGGGCTTCCAGGCCCAAGCCCCGACGAGCAGCCCCTCCTCGGGTTCCTCTTCGCTTCACCGTGGAGCTCGAAGCCACGGCTACTAAGCCCCCCCGCAACGACAATGCGGGAACCCACCGGGGGGAGGCACTACCACCTAACGCTGATTTTCGAGGCATTCCATTTAGCGCACCAATTTGAATAGCATCAATTCGTATCATACATAGTAATAGGAATAGGAATGCCTACTATTGGTGTGATTCGAATTGGCGCTATTCAAATTGGTGCCTAAATGGAATGCCTCTGATTTTCGGCTGCAACCCACGAGTGCACTACGCTCAAAACTAGGTAACTAATATTTTGAACTAAATAAAATGTATAAAAAATTAAGAAGGAAATTAGAAAAAAACAATTTAAAATAATGAAACTTTGTGTTAAATAAAATCATAAGAGCAACGCGGACGACGGCCATCGGTGGCCGCGTTGTTCTATGGATAAAATACTGAAGATGTTGTAACTTGTAAGTGTCAAATAGTTTAGTTATAATTATTCTGTGACCTCTTTGTTTATTGGTGTGAATAGGTGAGCTATACATCGTACCCATTATCTCGGTGAATTCCTAGAAATCCTACCGGCTGTGTTTGCATCTAAAATCGGCCTAACTGAGATTTTTTAATTAATTCGATAAGATGTTTATTCTAAACTTTGTCGAGATAATATAAAGTTCACATGGGTCACTTTAGTTAATTATGATTAATAATGTTATTGCAAAATTTTCAAAGTTAAGTATGCAAGTTAATGAACTTTTAGTTACGATAAAGCTCCACTTGTTAAAACATAGAGTAATTAATACTTACCTGGCTATGATAGAAGGGTGGTCCTATGAGGTCATATATGTCGATAAATGGATAATTATCCACTGGTCCGTGACACCCATGGTCCCATACGACTACAACCATAATAAGAATGGTGTAGTATAGCCATAGGGAACGTATCACGACGCTCTACGTGCGTCGAGCGACAATGATGACGACTAAAAATCAGGGTTCTTAAAAATTCAATATTATCTATCTATCTTCTTATCTTTGTAAAAATAAATTGCCGTGCGTTAGTCTCGCAAAAACTCGAAAATGGCTCGACCGATATGAGTAATTCTTTTTCGTTTTGTTTGCCTCAATCCTGGGTTGGTTTAGGAAAAAAAAATAGGAAAAACCCAAAGGAATAGCTGAAAAATCAAAAAATAAAACGAAATTGGTAAGTTTGTATGGGGATTGCCACTTTAGGTGGTACATACGAAGTTCACCGGGTCATCTGGTTTATAATAAACTAGCTGTGTCCTCACGGCTCTGCCCGTAGCCTCTGTTACTCAGTGATAATGTAGCTTTCTAACGGCAAAAGAATTTTTGAAATCGGTCCAGTAGTTTATAAGTTTATTCGTTACATACAAAAATACAAACATACAAATCTTTCCTCTTTATAATATTAGTATAGAATATAGATGTAGATAACAAGCTATCAGATATTTGATATATCGGATATTTGCGAATTTCCTTTTGTAAATGTTCTTAATAGGTCAAAATTCATTAAATATGTTAATTAAAATTTTAAATACCACTTCTCTGTATACGATTTCAACTTCGGAAAAAGTTCATCATTTTTTTTCTTTTTTGTCATGTTTTGCCAGTGATTTGTGGATTCTGCCAGAATTGTAAAGTTTTAACTATAAATATCTACATAAATATCAATTATTATATCATGATACATCATCTATACTAATATTATAAAGAGGAAAGATTTGTATTTTTGTATGTAACGAATAAACTTAAAAACTACTGGACCGATTTCAAAAAATCTTTTGCCGTTAGAAAGCTACATTATCACTGAGTAACATAGGCTATGTTTATTACTGGAATAAAACTTCTTATGCGGGCGGAGCCGTGAGAACACAGCTAGTAATTAATATTAACAAACCCTGCTAAAAATGCATTTGTTTACACATTAATTTGTAAACAAGCGTTTATTTCGTATAAATAAAAAATATAAAAGATCGAAGTATGCATACATTATGCGTGTTCTATGTTTTTGTGACGTACTTGAGTAAATGCCAATAGTCACTTATCGCCACTGTCATTAACTAATTTATTGTCTACGAACCTACCAATGGAGTCATTCTTCCATTATTATGATTTATGCATCGAATAAGCTTGGCTCTTGTGATTATTATGTATGAACGCAATCAATTTATGATACCTACGACATGTCGTTGCTAGTATCCGACGTTGATAGGAAAACCTCTGGTGGTCTGTTGCGCGTACCTATTCCATATTTATGCCCTTCGCAAGCATAGGTAATTTCTTAAAATGTTTTATTTATATGGCTTCGAGATAAAATATGTACTAAATACGTAGGTTTTACTATTGGTAGCCAATATACTTAGGTACATAAAAAATATACTGGAATGGTATTTACCTTGAATTTTGCAAATACATAGAGCTTATTATTGTAGTACTTATCGTAAAACCTATTTGTCTGACAATGCAGAGTTTTATCTAATTTTGTTAAATCGCCAAGGATCTTTAATGTAATTTGAATTTTGAATTATTGCTTTATCATAGTTACTTGCATAATTTACGCAGGAGAATCACGCATTTATGAGTTTAAGTAGGTACCTATAATATTAAAACCACTTGAAAGAAGAATCTAATATACCTACATACATACTCTGTAAACTATTCTAATCACTGTGTTTTATTATCTACAATACAAAAATATCGGAAATAAAATTTAAGATCCACCTTAGGCTAGTAGAACGACATACATAATTTTTAGACTTTATTTTTGACGTTTCTATACGGCTTATAAAAAGATATTTTCAAAAAATATTGTTCTTAATTATCAGGTCACACCGAAAACTTCCAAGGAGCGTTTGAGGGACAGTACAGTGCAGGCAACATCGCCCTCGCTTTCTACTCCGGTCTCTTCGCGTTTGGAGGTTGGAACTACCTCAACTTCGTTACTGAAGAACTACAGGATCCATACAAGTAAGTCTTGTCTCAACTGATATTTGTAAACAAACACTGGGTGTCTCAAATGGTAACTTGCATTAGAGCCTAATAGGTATGAATAATAAACTATGCAAGTATGTCCTTAATACAAGTACTCAAGTAGTTATATAACATGTGTTCAAGTCAAAGTTTGCTTATATACATTTACACAACTTTTGCAGAGAAAAATATATTGCAATAACTTTTACATAGATACCTAACAAGGCAGAAGGCAAGTTTGTTCGATCTCAGTTCGTAACTAGCATGATTGTACAGAAAACACGCTCGATGATTAGGGGATGCTGAACCGATCCTTGTTTAAAAATCGCGTAACCGATTATTCTTCTGTTTTTTTTTTGCGCGTAGTATAGGTATTTAGAGGTTATAATAGGTACTCAGCAAAAAAAAAAAACAAAAGAATAAACAAAACGTCAAGATTTTTTTTGTCAAGTAACAGACACCTTTTTCTTTTATACCCTTTACCCGGGGGAGGCGGAGAGGTAGGTATGCCAGACTCTTACCGTCTTAAACTACCGCGGTATTTCTCCGAAGTTTCGCTAGTGCATTCACCGCAACTCCGACAGGTCTTCGTAGCTTTCGGTCTTGATCCTTTCTTTGGTAGGGCCTTGCCCCATGTCCTGCGATCCTTCATTGCGCGCGAGGTACACGACGCACCACTCAGAAACATGGGAAAATGACGTTCCTATCTAGTAACGTTACGATTTTCCTGTGAATAACAAAGTTTTCTACTATAGTTCGTCGGCGGCTGAAAAAATCCTTTTATATCCGTATTGGGATTTTAAGAAGCGGCTCTAGCTATCTTACGCACTATACCTACAGGGTGTAAACGAAATCATGTAATTGCTTCAAACCTCGTGATGTACTGCTGACATAGATTAAACCTGGACGGGATACTTTTAGATTAAATATAAAAATAATTACAAGAAGTAAACATGTGTTCTTAATGTGAGGCATTTTAGCACCCCGAGCAAATTGGGCGGCAATCGTTCGCCGCGCGGTCATTTAACTCGGGGCATTAAAATGCGTGAAGCATTTTAGTGAAAAATAAAAAGAAAAAATACAAGAAGTAAACATGTTCTTAATGTGAGATTAAGAACATGTTTATTTGTATATTTTTTATATCCAAAAGCAGAATTAATCTAGGTTTGAAGGAATTACATGATTTCGTTTACAACCTGTATAGTCATTACCAGATATTTATCTATACATATATCTATGCCTCGTTGGTCTAGTGGTGGCAAGCGCGCCTGCAGATTGTGAGGTTCTGGGTTCGATTCCCAGGTCGTTTTTTCAGGGTTTTTTCCTTGTGGAATTCCTCAATAGCAGCCCGGAGTTTGGATTTGTGCCCGGTTGATGGCGACAGGCTCGCCCCCTGTAACATGGGACTTAAACAAAAGGGCGAAATGAGGGTGTTACTATACACCTCTGCTCAACAATTCGGGGAATACAGGCGTGATGTTATGTATGTATGTTATCTATATAATATCGCTGAGCTTGCAATTTCTAAGACTAACAACTTTTTGCTATAGATACCTATCTATTTGTTCTTACCGAGTTTATGCAACACACGCACCGGTTGCGTCATTCAAAGTGGAGCAAATAAAAGGATCGGTGTCAAGATCGACAATTTACTGTTGTAATAGGCTAGAGTTGTAGACTAGATAAAATCTTAAATCCCCTGGAAGTGGTCCCCTAGAGAGCTCCTCAAATACCCCTTTTGTTTGAGGTTGCGATTAGGGTGGCGCATGTGCGCACGCGGTCGCGTGTGACTGTGTCCTTGAGATAAATAAATATTTAATGTAGCATTTTTTTCTAGATTCTAGGCAATGACGTAGGAATGTTGGCAAAGAATATTGTTTTATTCAGTGGATACCCAAGTGAATTCACTCTTCCTATTGCATGTATTATTCATTGAGACATTTATTTCGCGCCTGATCGTAGCGAATAGTGACCACCAGACATTTCGGTCTATTTACTCGAGTGGAATTAACACTCAGAAAGTTTGCACTCGATTGTGTGCCGACAATAAAACAATATAGTCGAGTTTTTTTCTGCGGAATTGATTAATTTAAATGGTTTGATTTTCTTATTGCGTACCTAGGTATAAAGTACCTAGATGAACTTGAATGTCAAGCGTTGTTTATGCTAGTACATCCGATACTTATCTCCGATTGTCTGAACTGACTATCGGATCGGATTTACCAAATACACGTTCGGTTCTCGTATGTTTTTGGTTCAGGGAGTCTGACGTCCAATCCGATAGTCGGATCGGAACCGATCTGATGTGTATGCTTGTTCAAACAAATTTTAATGTGTGAGCTGGAGGATTTCCGACAGTCTGATTAGAATACCGGAACAGACTACCGGACACAATAGTATCGGACGTCTATTCTCGCGCTAAGACGGCGATTTTTGTAATGCTTTTTATGGATTTTTAGCTCATTTTCAGTTATGCCATGTTTATCGAAATCGACAAACAGATTTTTGAAATAACTAGGTACATTTTGTTGTCAGTGCAATTCTGCATCAATAAACATTTCTCACAAAAATTGAGTTGGTGTTAAGCAAGCCCCAAACTCTATATACATTATTGTCTACCTCGTTTTTTTTCAAATTAAATGTATTACTTGTAAAACTACAAGAAATGGTCTATGAAAACCCAGGTTTTAACCCCCCCCCCCCCCTTTTTGTATGATTTTAGAAAGTATATTTGGCATAATTTAAATCTGGGATTATCTTTAGTCTTGGCTTAAACTATTTCTCGTAATAAATGGGTGCAGTTTCACGTAACTCATCGATCAACAAACGCAACCCGATGCAAAACTACTCCTCTTCTTCCTGCTCTTATCCCACACTAGGTGGGGTTGGCACAACATGTAGGTATTTCATAAATCCATGTTGTTAGAGGTTTCGGCTTATTGTTTTATGACCGGCCGCCTGCCTGACATCGACCCTCTTGGGAATACTCGTTGCGCCGTCGCGCGGGTGACCCAATGTGCTTGCTGATATTATGCACTGGGTCCCAAAATGATATGCTTGTCAATATTATTGCCGACCACTAAGCAGACTATATTCTTCTTGGTGGAGTATACCTACTTGGAGTTCCTCGACCCACTCATTCAGTTTTGCTAGGGACTTTGGTTTTGACACATCGTAAACTAATATAGCACCGTGGGCTTCTCTGTAACAACTTGATGTCACACCCGATGCAAAACTACACGAGTAGGAAATCAAATGAGTACATCCCTAGCCCGAAGTCCAGAAGAGACCGAGACTGTAGCACAAATTCTTAACACCTTATCACATTGAGAATAAGTTTATACGAAACTAATTTCATTAATAGGTTTATCACAGCTGGCTGGATGCCAATATCCGTCATTTTCTCCGCGATGCATTTACATATTTGACCAAGTTACCTAAATCAGTGTTGACTGTGACATAATTTTCAACATTAATAGCATTTTAACGAAAACATTGTGCATGCAATTGTTACAAATTAATATTATAGTAATTACATCGTACTACAATATATATATATAATAGATAGTATGCATTCATTTGTCAGCACATAAGAAATACGTGCTATACAACGTCTGAACTAGGTAGGTACCGATTACCGTAACGTTTTATATTAATCAATAATTATTTTATCTTGCAGACGTTTGAAATTTTAATTAAGTATTCAAATTCATTCGACGTTAGTAATTTAATTTAATTCTTGTTCCATTTAGATTAAAATCTTAATGTACTTGATTCTCAAAGTTCAATAATTTGTTGATGGAAGATAAAAATATAAAAATGCACATAATTACAATGTGTAATGTCAGGATAATCTAGCTTCAATACTACAGATTGTTTAAATACTGACCATAAGCTATTCTTCTTCTTCTTTTCGTGTGGTTAGTGGCTAACCTGGTGTAAGAGTTTATGCCGCCCCTAGGCCTCTGACTTGGCTTCACATGCCGTCGAGAAATATTTCTCAGGCATGCCGGTTTCCTCACGATGTTTTCCTTTGATAATTATACAATACGCACATGAATCCGAAAAGTCAGAAGTGCGTGCCTTGGGTTCGAACTCGAGACCTATGACTTGGCCGTCCGACGGTTACACTACTAGGCTATCACTGCTTGTCACCGTAAACTATTAAGAATTATATTCATAATCTCTATAGCGACGTTATTGCGATGCATGTTCACTATTCACTGTGTAAGTGACATTCCCGACATACCACGTAGAGTAATAATTTTTTATGTGCTTCATTTTCATTGCTCGCTATTTCAGGAATTTGCCCCGCGCGATATGGATCGCCATGCCCATGGTGACTATTATCTACGTTTTGGCGAACTTGGCCTACTTCGCTGTCGTCACTAAACTGGAAATGATGTCAAATCCTGCGGTGGCTGCGGTAAGTTTGTTTCTTATTATGTTTTTGCTGATTGAGAAGATCTTCAGATTTTTGAATGCGTTAGGTTTTACGATATCGTGAAGTTCGAGTTATTAACTGCTTACCCTGATTTGGGTTGTTTATTTCAATTCTACGCTAGGTTCTATTTTTAACAGACTTCCAAAAAAGGACGAGGAGGTTCTTAATTCGACTGTATGTTTTTTATTTTTGTATGTTTGTTCCGCGATATCTTTGCTAATTGTGAACCGATTTTAATGTTTCTTTTTTTGTTTGAAAGAACATTCCTTCGAAGTGGTCCCATTTAAATTTGGTGAAGATCTTATGAAGAACTTCGGAGATAGACAATTTGAATGCGGTTTTATTTTTGTTAATAATATAACTTTTTAACAAAAATAAAACCGACTTCAAATTGTCAATCTCCGAAGTTCTTCATCAGATCTTCACCAAACATACAGTCGAATTGAGAACCTCCTCCTTTTTTGGAAGTCGGTTAAAAAGTTATTATACCTACAAGGTTAGTCGGAAAGGGGGTACTAAGCCGAAAGGGTGTTAAAGTACCCAAAATAAGGGATGACTTTTGTTCTACAACTTTCCCCAAAACTCGATAGTTTAAGAGAAATAGCTTTTCAAAGATTTCGTAAAAAAATATGCTAAAATCTATCTGTCCATAGCTTTGTACAATTTAGGTCATATTCGGGTCACGGATTAGAAAATTAATTTTCTGAATTCATAATTAAAGCAGGTATCGTGTTTTTTTAAAAAAACTAAATTAAAAATCTTTTTGCATGCAAATAAAAATTATCGAATTTTTAAATTTTAACACTTGCTTAAAAATAGTCATCACTGATACTTTAGGTGGCCCGCGGCTTAGTACCCCCTTTCCGACTAACCTTGTAGTCAGGGGAATTTCATAGATCTTTAGATGACCAATATTATTCCTATTCGCCAAAATTTGCTATATGTATACATAGATTTGCGGATGGTATTAATAATCCGTCCCAATTCAAAATCTATGGATTGATGTAGGTTTTCGACAGAAGATCTATACATATAAGTATACAAGCTGTAAACGAAATCATGTAATTCCTTCTATCCTCGTGATCCTTTTGGATTCAATAAACAAAAAAATTACAATAAGTAAACATGTGCTCTTAACGTGAGGCATGTTAGCGCTCCGATAAATGATCGCGTGGCGAGCAATAGCCGCGCAATTCGTTCGGGGCGCTAAAATGCCTCACGTTAAGAGCACATGTTTACTTTTTGTAATTTTTCTGTTTATTGAATCCAAAAGTATCCCGTGCAGTATTAATCTATGTCAGCAGTACATCACGAGGATAGAAGGAATTACATGATTTCGTATACACCCTGTATAATTGCATCGTTGGTCTAGTGGTGGCAAGCGCGACTGCTGGTCGTGAGGTCCTGGATTCGATCCCCAGGTCGGGTGTGGAATTCCTCAGTAGCAGCCCGGATTTCGGATTTGTGCCTGGTTAATGACAATGTTATGTTATGTTATCAATATAAGTAGGTAATGGAAAAAACTTACATCAATCTATTTTGGATTGGGATCAATTATCTATACTAATATTATAAAGCTGAAGAGTATTTCTGTTTGTTTGAACGCGCTAATCTCAGGAACTATTGGGTGGAATTGAAAAAATATTTTTGTGTTGGATAGTCCATTTATCGAGGAAGGTTATAGGTTATATAATATCACGCTACGACCAATAAGAGCGGAGCATAACTGAAAAATATTGAAGAACGCGAAAAATGTCCACCCGTGCGAAGCCGGGACGGGCCGCTAGTTAGGTAATATAGGCCGTTAGCGATCACAGCAGAATACTTAAGGTTTAGTAGGTAACTAGTGGTTATGGTTTTTATTTGTACAAGATAATGAAGGTTAACACAGCGATGTTTGTTAAGACGATGGCACTGAGCACTTACCCATAAAAACGTGGGCTCCTCTAGAATTTTAATAAGCACGAATAGGAAAGAGGTAGACCTTGACAGGTCGCGACATTGTTCTTAGACGTTTTAGAAATATATGTTGTCAATATTTGTTACTGTACCAGCAAGTAAGTATTATGTACTTATAAATTTTACTAAGGTTTAAGAAAGTGTAACTTGGCTACTATTTGGCTTACGAAGCTAGATTTCAGCCAGAATCAAAAAGAGCACGCGCTTGCGACAATAATGACAGGATTTTTTTTTTATAGAGACCATGTTTTATGTCAGGGCTTCCAGTTTTGCATCTGGTAATTACATAGGTGCGGATCAGAATATGATTATCGCTTGCGTTAACGGTGAAGGAAAACTTCGTGAGGAAACCTGCACACTTGAGAGGGCTCCAAATAGTTCTCTATGGTGTGTGTAGTACCCCAACAGGCCGGCATGGTGGATTAATGCCTGAACCCTTCTTCATTCTGAGAAGAGGTCCGTGCCCAGCCTTGGAAACAATAATAATAATATATTTATTGTCATAAAGAAACATACATTAGTATAGGTATATACTGATTTACAGGTTGCTAACTACGCTGCAGAAGTCTGTATACAGATTTTGTGAGCCCTGCCTCTTAAACTAGGATAACCTGTATCTTAAGAGACAGTGTTCAGCTGTGAGGTTACTTAAAAATAGGGATTATACAACTGCGGACTGTGCCAACTCATTGTTCGTGTTAACAGTCAAGTTTACTTTTAACCATATATTATAATTTTAGAAAAACGGAAAGATAGGTTTACCTTCGAAAGGTTACAATTAAGTAAGACTAGCTGTTGCCCGCGGTTTCACTCGCATCCTGCGAGAACTACTTCATAAAAGTATCCTATGTTTTAATCCAGTACCTATATGGTCTATCTGTGTGCCAAATTTCATCTAAATCCGTTCAGCAGTTTTTGCGTTAAAGAGTAACAAACATCCATACATACAAACTTTCGCGTTTATAATATTAGTATCTAAGGAAGTAAGGATTGTCTAATTTGGTCTTCTTTTACTTCGGCAGGTGTTCGGTGACCGTTTGTTCGGCGGATGGAGTTGGATGATACCGGTGTTTGTGGCGCTGTCAACGTTCGGCGGCGTTAACGGTGTGTTGTTCACGTCAGCTCGGCTGTTCGCTACCGGCGCGCAAGAGGGACATTTGCCTGCATTCTTCTCGCTTTTCCACATAAAGAAGCAGACGCCTATACCGTCTCTTATGTTCACTGTGAGTAGTTCTAGGATTTTTCATAATATTATGTCAAGAACTTGTATGTACCTAAGTAGGCCCAGAAGTGGTTTAACCCCTTTTATACCAAGACTAACAACATCTCTTCTATCGAAGTAATTTTCAAGCTAAGATAGATAATATTTTTCTAACTTAAAAAACAATCTCATCGTTAGACTGATGGATAAACTGATCTGTGAGTACGGTTGCCAGGTGTCCGGCATTAGCCGGACATGTCTGGCTTTTTACAGTTGTGTCCGGCCAAATATATACAAGTCCAGCCTGTCCGGCTTTTGTTAGGCTTTTGGTCAACCCCGCCCCGCCAAAAGATGCCGAAAGAAAGCGAGCGAGATAAATTTTTTTCTTTTAAAAATCAATGTTTCAGGGCAAAATGTCCGGCTAAATATGAATCTGTGTCCGGCTTTTCTATTTTTGGGCCTGGCAACCCTACCTGTTAGCAAATGTACGTAGTAATTAAAACAGTGAGAATCACACTGATTGTTTAGTCATGTCCAAAAAATCATTTCTTACATCAGAAACGAAATAACGTATCTACTTATATAGATCGTAATCATATTTACCTAAGTAATCTTTACATAGTATGAAACAAAGTCGCTCCCGCTGTCTGTCTGTCCCTATGTATGCTTAGATCTTTAAAACTACGCAACGGATTTTGATGCGGTTTTTTTAATAGATAGAGTGATCTAAGAGGAAGGTTTATATGCCCCACATTAGTATCTACATTGCACCCATGCGAAGCCGGGGCGGGTCGCTATAGTACCTACGTAATAATAATAAAAAAAAAACAATTATATCTTTAATTTCCAGTGTTTCTTCTCGCTTCTGATGTTGACAACGAGCAACGTGTTTGATCTCATAAACTACTTTTCGCAAACGTTGTGGCTGTCAGTGGGCGCCTCGGTCGTGGGCATGCTGTGGCTGCGACGCGTCAAGCCAGACATCCCGAGGCCCATCAAGGTCAACATCATCATACCGTACCTATTCCTGATTGCCATCGGCTGCTTGGTCATCATCCCAGCCATCACTCGACCAAAAGACACCGCTATAGGTATAGTAATACTACTGTCGGGCATCCCAGTCTACTACCTCTGCGTCAAATGGAAGAGCAAGCCAGAAATGTACCATTCCTTCTCTGGCTGCATCCTAAGGTTCCTACAGAAGCTTTGCTCATGTATTTACTTAGATTCCTCTGAAAGAATGTCGAATTGAACTATTAAGGAAACAAATTTGGAATCAGATTTCGTGTGGCTTGAACGAAATGTTGAAAATGATGGAGTGGCTTGAAGTTTGTAGTAACGAATATATTTAAAAATATCTTGTTAGGATATTAAAATGTAAAGGACCAATATGATACCCTAATGTACATTTTTTCGAGATTGTTCGTTTATACAGAACACTGTGATAATCATCTGCAAACGTACTCGTATCATAAATATGTCCCGTTTTATGAAAATTTTGATAGGACGTGTTCGTTCTAGATGAATGTTTTGGACGAATCCTTGCAAAATAAACTTATTTTTACGACGTTATTTTAGTTTAGAGTTTCTACAGGAAGGACTTTAAATATATCAGAATATCTTGAAAATAGAAGCCAAGTTAGTAGGTATTCATAGACCGTCTGCTTTATTGAAGTGCTGACAGGGAGCTCCAAGGCCGTGATCCTCCACAAAATCAAACTCTAGACAGTAAAATATATGGGTAGACTGTTGTAATACCTAGCTTTGGTTAAAATTAGATTCTCATTGGAGGTTTTATCGGTCTATTACTGAATAATAAAGCGTTCGCCCCAATAAACGTGGGGCGCGAGTGGGTCGTATCGACGGTGCGCCCGCGCTCGCATTGGTGTGACATGCTTCATAGTAGTGTTGCCGTACATAGTTTAAATTGAAAATCAGCTAATCCATCGATAGGACTATCGATAGCATGGTTCACGTCAATACTATTGACATGCATCAATAGTATCGATACTATCGAAGCTCCTAAAGATAATACTATCAATCGTATCGACACTATCGATAGTATTGTTTTTTTGAAGGTTCAGTAGTATCTATATTATCGATAGTATCGATACTATCGATAATATCGATAGTATATACTGACACCGCGCATAGTATATATTATACTGCACTCTGACAGTACTATTGCCATCTTCTTAGCTATCGATAGTCATATTATCGTTGAACTATCGTACTGCTATCGATCGGCAACACTACTTCATAGACGACCCGCTCACGCCTTGCGTTTGATGTAGCGATGGCTACATGACGTCGAACATCAATAAAGTGTCAGTCATATTGAATTGAATTGAATTTTGAATGTAACTAAATACCTACTCAGCTCTTTTCATGACCAATCGATAGACCGTTGATGTGACCTTGTGACTCCAACTACATTCTTATGAATGAAATACATTTACTTTTCAACTACATATTTCATTTAATATAGGTAGGTAAGTGTATTATGTTGTTACAGTACAAACTATTTGTCGGTCAAAAGTACTTTCAACTAAAAAATCAGGCAAATCTACGTTTGACTAAAGCCAATGATTAATATTATTTTTGACTGACTTCTACAGTCAAAAGTAATTTTGACCGAAAAAGGGTTGTGACTGTATCATAAACAAGCTTTGCGTATCTACATATTATACTTACAATACAAGCGATGTTACCTCTTTTTATACTTAAGTACCTAATTTATATTTTATTGTGGTAATTTAACTGCTCTCTGAATATCTAACTTACTTAAACATTTAGATATTAAGAGCCTATGAATATTTTAATAACGATAAGGTACGGACATTCCTACAAAGCACTGTTTTAATTAGACCTAAAGTTTAGGCGATATTTGTTATTTTGCTACGTTTTTTTTTACAACTGTTTCGAGATAAGTATTCTGATTTTTTAGAGTGACATTGTTATTTATACAGTTTGTATTTAAAATATAATGACATGGTTAATACCATATTGTAATACAAGGGTAGCTAGACATAATCTAAATTATTGTGACTGTTAGTGTCTTATCAAAGAGATTAAATGGGGTAGGCAACTGTGGAACTAATGGCGCCACTTTCGATTGTACCTATGCCATCTTATTGGTTGCAATGTGTTTGACATTATTGCTAATATGAATATGATGGTTCTGATTGGTTCAAATAACTAAGTATGGAGGTGCTGCCATCTGCTTTGGTTTTGCGTTGCCTTCCCCATTAACTACTACGTTTGAATGTTTCTGTCTCTTATACATAATATCAAAAGTATGTACAGAACCTAATCATTTTTATTGATTGAAGAATGTTATTTGCATTAAAAAAAAGTATAATTAATACATAGTGTATTATTATGACGTATTTATATATGAACGTTTATGTTACTACAAAAAATGGTAAAAATAAAACTATATCTATTTATATTGTTTTTAGTACAAAATATCCTCTGCCTTTATAAAAATATCCTATCCGTGCAAAATGTACTCAGTGCCCGTCTCTTGTTTTACGCAATGCCACTGCGCCCCCACCGCAACGCAACCACTTGCGCAGAAAACTTTCTTTGTAGTGAATGTTTTCTAAAACCCTAGGTATATGCGTGCGATTACGACCAGGGTGTCGTGAGGATGTGACATTCTCATACCATTATTAATTAAATAGACACAAAGTGGAAATCAAGTCAAATTCCTACATAAAGTAAATATCTACGTACACAAAAAAAAACAATTGTGTTAATAGAAGGAATGAGTCGATTTTCTTTCATAATTTTTCAAACTGGTTGACTCATTCAACTTGGCGGCCAACTGTGAGGATGCGGCTCAAAGTGCTATCGGCTGTCGAGGACGAGTCCCAGGCTCCTTGATCGTCAACTGGATGCCGATGTGGACGCCTCCCTCCACTATGTAAGATCCCGAAGGTGGTGCCTTCCACGGTCGTAAAAACACAGGCCCCGGACTTCTGTAAACCCATCTCGAGACCCACCTTCCTACGATTCTGCCAAAGACTTGCGCAACCTCCCCCGGTGCCCTTCTGACGTCACCAGCGTGTGGTCGGCGTCACACGCAACGCCGTGCCGTGGAGGACCGCACCGCGCAGCAATCAGTCCTAATCTATGTTCGACAAGAGCAGCCTCAGGAGTGATCCCGTTCTACCCTGCCCTGTTTTAGTCTTTACGTACTTGAGACTAGTTTAGACCGTAAAATTCTTTGAATTCATTCATATTTGAAAGTGTTTACGCACTTGGTAGCTGTATCACCTGAGACACCGATGAGCACGGGTAACTAGCGGGTCGGGCAACCAGTCAGATGCACGCGTTTGTATGGACGCCACACGACGAGTGACTTTGGAGGCAAACATACGAACATAAGAAGAGTAGGTAGGTACAAGAGATACTTGTTTACAAGTTGCTCGGCTTGAAGAATTAAAGCTGGACAGTGAAGTGGCCCACAAACCGGTTGTCGACGACTAAGGGAACGTACCCATACTACGTGACCCATTTTTTACAACTTTTTACCCCCCCCCCCCCCCCCCCCCCTCGGTGACCACCCGTAGTATATGCTAATACCCCCCCTCCCCCTCTAGTTTTCACGTAGTAATTCATAAATATGGTTTTAAATAAAAAAAATGCGAACAGAAAATTATTTGGCTCAATGTGCGTCAATGTTGCCACCTGTGAGTTTAAAAAGCGCTAAACGCTGCGCGCCATATTTGAATATAGCTCCAAAAAGCGCGAGATTTCCCTAGAGAATATTGACCACGTGACGAAAACCTAAGCCCCCCCCCCCCCTGCACCTGTGACCAAGCGTGGTATTTTGAAGAAACTGAACTGGTCACGTAGTATGGGTACGTTCCCTAAGTTGCAAGTGCGTAAAACTAGCGAGTGTACCTATAAAAAATTGTTTAGCCTAGATTAGGAACTTGATGTGTCTAAATAGTTACTGGTCAAAGAGTTTAAATATAAGTAATACTATTGAATGTCTTTCTTACTGGTACTTGGGTAATAAAAACAACTTACTGTTACAATGTCAACCGCTCATTTGTGTTATGTCAAAGTAATAAGAAACAACGAAACAACTGATGTCTAAGTGTGTAATAAAAATGCTGAACATAAAACATAGATCGTTTGTTAATGTAGCGCGACAAGCACGTCAGTTCACAATACTCGCCCCGTTGTACGTAAAACGGTGGTACCCCGATGAGTCGTTTATAAAAGAATTTAGCGGTGTAGTGATGTACCCCACGCCAGAGGCAAATAAGTACTACAGAATAATATCTCATGCAAAACTAAAGCCAGTTGAACGTAAACTACAAAACATGGTTATCAATTTTGGTCCTCAACATCCAGCTGCCCACGGCGTTCTTCGTTTGATATTGGAACTGGATGGCGAGACTGTTGTCAGAGCTGACCCTCATATTGGTTTCTTACACAGAGCTACCGAGAAACTAATGGAACACAAACATTACAATCAGAGTTTGCCCTTCATGGATCGTCTCGATTACGTATCCACTTTAGCAAATGAGCAAGGATTCTGTATTGCTGTCGAAAAACTTCTTAACATAGAAGTACCACCGAGGGCAAAGGCAATCCGAGTTTTATGTAGCGAATTAAGTCGTATAGCAAACCATATGCTTAATGTATCAGGCACAATACTTGATGCTGGTGGCATAACGCCTTTCTTTTGGATGTGTGAGGAACGAGAAAAACTATATGAGATGTTCGAGAGAATCTGCGGTGCTAGGGTACACTGCTGCTATCTCCGTCCCGGTGGAGTATCCCAGGACATTCCCATTGGCTATCTGGATGACATTTATGAATTTTGTAGTAAGTTAGGCTTTCGTCTCGATGAAACCGAAGACATTGCAACCACAAACCGATTATATTATGCTAGGACTGCAGGTCTTGGTATTGTAAGTGCTCACGATGCTATGAGTATGGGTTTCACGGGTGCGATGTTACGCGGCAGCGGCGTAAAATGGGATATAAGAATTTGCGAACCGTATGATGGATACGATTTATACCATTTTGATGGCGTTGTTGGTACGTTCGGTGACATATACGACCGATATCTTTTACGTTATGAAGAAATACGCCAATCCTTACGAATTATCAATCAAGTGATTGACACGATGCCTGAAGGAGAATATAAGACTGACAATTCCAAAGTTAGTATGCCTTCTAGACAAGAAATGAAAACATCAATGGAATCCCTAATTCATCATTTTAAGTTGTGCAGTGAGGGTTATCCTGTGCCGCCTGGATTTACATATTCCGCGATCGAAGCTCCAAAGGGTGAATTGGGACTATACATGGTAGCTGACGGTACGTCGATTCCGTATCGGGTTCATTTACGTCCGTGTTCATATACGCATATATTGGGAGTATCCGTTTTGGGGCCGAAATTAATGCTTGCTGATATTACTATGCTTATTGCGTCAATAGACGTTGTCTTTGGAGATGTCGATCGTTGATCATTTGATTCATTTCAGTTTCTTACATTATTTTCCATTAGTTTTATTTATTTACCTACTACTTTAAACATAGGTATGTATGTAGTTACCTATTCTTATAATAAATAGAATTTTATTATATTGCCAATTTCATTCTTCTTCCCGTTACCTTTGGTCCTTTTGCTCATTACTGCAACAAGCTAGATCTTTTGTGTAGCCACATACCTACAATAAACCATTCAACATATGACTGAGCTTCAATGCTGCAACATCTTACCTGCGAGTTACGATGCGACCTGCATAAGATATGACACGGGCATATTAAGGCTTAAGCGGCATACATGATCCATTGAACCGAATTGAAGGGAAGATTGGTACGTGTGTTTCTTTTTATACGACTAAAGCTCTAATTATCTTAAAATTAAAAACAAAAGATCGTTTACTGCAACTGAACTTGGGGACGTCCAAGACACACATACGTTTCTAGCTGCGCGCTGTATAGTTCGGACATCTTAGATTAAAACACCATAGAATGCATTGGTACTCATTTCTCACTTTTAAAACCAAAAAAGGGAAGTAATAGCTAAATTCGTTTACATATCGTCAGTGGGAAGAAAAAAAGACTAAAGCGCCAATATACCTACTCTACAGTAGAGAGATTCAAAGTATTTAAGAAAATAAACATAGTTATTTTTCTGCACTTTATTGAAGGCAGTCAAGATGTAGTCGGTACACAACTGCAGACTGAATGTGCAGTCCACTTGCAGTTATGTTTACGAATTTGAAATGAAATGTGACGTCATTAGCCCCATAGGACAGATCCCTTTTGATATTCTGATATTTTTCTCTTCCTCTTGCCTTCTTATTCCTCTTTGAGTTACAGACCCTCTACGCCACCCCGTAGGCCTCTGTGTAGCAGTCTATTTTTTAGTCATGTTCTGAAAGTGCGTCATTGTTTACCTCAAAAGCGGGCAGAAAGTGCTTTTCTTTCGTAGGGTCGAAAAGTAATTTGAAAATCGAGCTAGGATTTTCTAACTCTGTTTATCGTAGAATTTTATGAAATGTAACTATCTTTTTGTAAATTAGAGGTGCTTGACCTTTTCTTCTACAGGTTAACTGTACAGGTTGGCATTTTTACGGAGCTCCATACAAAGTGAAATTGATTCTGACTGTGTCAATAATCGATTCCGTAAGTTGTTTTTAAAAACGCGTTAGACAGTTTGGTCTAGTACCTTGGCAGAGGGGAATGATCATGCGTGCCGAGTTCATTGGTTTAATAGTCTAAGGATTAAGGTAATAAAGACGCGTCGTTTCGACTCTGCGGCAGTGTGCTTTGTGTTTAACATGTTAGTTGATTTTTAGTGGAATTCCATATTTTTTAGTACTGACCAAACATTTTTGTTAGTAGATTGTCTAATTTTGTACGGTCACACTGAATGTCACCATACTGTCAACTGTCAGTGTCATTAAAGTCTATAAATGTCAGTAACGAATGTCAGTGTCAGTCACTTTCAATCCCCATTCCAAATCCATTATTATTTCTTTGTCATTAAGCATTAATAACAATTAGTCAGCAAAACAAAAAATTACAACTGTTTTATATTTTAAAAACTTGATAGGTAAATAATCATGTTGAAATTTGAAATAGTGTCTTCAAGAACAGTGGACCGCTCTGAGAATGAAAAAAAATTTGTAGCCTACATGTTGCAAGTAAGACAAGATTCAACAGAATCCGGGGTGTTTGATCCTGACCCAGCAAACGTTGAGAGAAGATACACCCACTTCCTAGATCTTTACAATGGTTTGAAAAAAGAATTTCCGGCTTTGATGAGTACTGTGTCATTTCCTAGAAAGGTTGGTAAACAAGTGTTAATTTTTAGTTCATTGTTATTATTATGAGTCATTATGTATTTGCAAGCATTGCTCTTATATTCATCAAGTAGGCGTATTACGTAGTCTGTTTATTTTTATTGTTTATTGATTAAGTATGTTATACTATACTTAGTGAAGGTTGGAGATTTTGTAGCAAAAGACATTATGTGGTCAATTCAATTACAAATCGTGTTTCGCAAGTGATCACTAACATTGTGATGTAATTTTGTGTCAATTATTAATATTTTCATAAAACTAATATATAATATCTATCTATGATTTTTGGTATTTGTGAAAATGTCTATAGACTTTTAGGAACATACCGTTGAGTTTATAGAAAACAATAAACGAATATACCTAAGACTTTATGAAAGTGCCATTGATGTTTAAAATAAATACAGTGTAATCCCTTCATTACAACTGTGCTTAAAGCGAAAAACCGCTTATAGCATTTTGCAAACACCATTTAGTTTGGTTTTCATTGAAATTTTTAAGAGAAAAGGCTGTTTTTATCGACACGTCGTCTCGGGATATAGCAACCAACTAATTAGCGAAGTAGCGGATTGGTGACGTAATTTTAAATGAAAATAAGAATTTTCTTGTGGTTACAATGACGCGCCGTTTATTTTGTTAATAAATTATCATCACTTCAAGGCATAACTTATGTATAAATTGGTGTTATAAGTGGCAACAGTCCTTCAATTTATAGAGATGACGACAGAAAATATTTTTGTATTTTCTAAATTATTATACACAGTATTTTAACATAGGCAAATATCTACTGATGCTTATTACAATAAATGCTTAGTATGATCAAATATTGCATGTCCCTTTGTTGTCATTATAAGCAGAGTCCACTGTAATAAATTAATTGATCTAGATGCAACATAAGCCCTTATCTCCTCTTAATATAGCTATTGTTACTTCAAAGTCAAAAGTCAAAGTCAAAGTATTTATTTCAATTAGGCACATAAAAGGCACTTTTGAACGTTCAAGTTTACAAAGAAAATAGAATTGATTCTAGTTGCCCCTTCCTAAAGGTAGTTTTGTATGGAGAAGAATGGGCAAGAAACTCCACCGTTACTCTTTTAAAATGTCTTACAATATTTTGTATAGATAAATTAATTATACAATTATATGTGAAGATGATTCTGAATGTATTTCTAAAAATATAAATACATGATACACACACAATTAATGAAATTTCTGAAATCATCATTATTTCAGATTGTCGTGGGTAATTTCGATCCGAACCTAATATCCACACGCTGCGACGCATTTGAGGCACTGCTGGATTTGATAGCGAGTGAGTCACAGCTGCGGGACACCCCGGCTGTTATCACATTCTTCCAGGACACTGAGCTAAATGAAGCAAAACGACTCATCAACAACGGCAAGTTTGACCAAGCACTATCGGTTTTGGAGACAAGTTTTAAATTATTAAATAAGGTAAGTCATTTTAATAATGTATTTGTTTATAAATATCTTTTGTGTTGAATGTGTAAATAAATGATGGATTCTTTTTTAGTCAACAATGCAGGCCTTCTTGGCTAGCATTGTTGACTAAGAGGTAAGCTAGATGTAGCACAATGTAAGCAAGATCCTCAAATGTAAACATTTCCTGGATGCGGTGCACCCTGCCGTGCTACTTGATTAGTGGCACTGTCTTGAATTGCTGTGGCATAACCTTTTAATCTGCCAGCCAGCTGTCAGGTCTATCATGGAAAGCTAGACCAAGATTCTATTATACTTAAAAATGTTGTTATCGTAATTTACCTATGTGCAGTATATTTCATATTAACCTTTTTACCGCCAACATACACAGATCGCGATGCCTTGCGAGCGCCAACCTATAGATGTATAACGAAATATATAGTAAACAGTAGTGATGAGCTGATGATCTGTTAAATACAGTAAACTTACTTTTATAACATAGTTAAAATGAAGAGCTTCTAATAAAGTTGTGCCGCTGGAAGCACGAAAATCTGGAACTTCTATTGAAGTTGGTGGCGGTTAAAAGGTTAATTGGCATTTTACCTGTAAAAGACTTGAAAACAGTTGATATACCTGATATTCTTTTTCTTGATTGAAAGTAATTTAATGTGCTTTTTCCAGGTGTATACGGATAGATCGCGTGTGGTACTCAGTGCATTATGCCGCATTGTGGCGTGTGCGGGCGCAAGTGGCGGCACTCTAGCAGGCCCCGTGGAGCGCTGGGCGCAGCTCGCGCTCAAACGATACGAGGCAGTCAGTGACTCTGATCTCCTGCTTATATACATACCGCTCCTGCATATGTGCATTTCTATATGGTTAGTATCTATCAGTGATAGTAATAAACGTAGATTGATTATGCCGCTATGAACAACATTAGTCGATTGATTTCTATGGAGAGTGATATCGTAAGATATGCGGTGCAGATATCTTATAGTATTTGCATTGTTTATAACAGCCTTCAATCATAGTTTTGTATGAAATTGAATCGATCAATCTGCCTAGCCTTTTCCCAACTATATCGGGGTCAGCTTCCAGTCTAACCAGATGCGGCTGAATACCAGTATTTTACACGGAGCGACTGCCATCAGACCTCCCAATGCCAAGGCAATGCCGATATCCTAAGGTTAAACCGGTTGTCAGACTTTCGAGCTTCTGACTACCCCGTAACGACTGTCATAGATATTCGTATGACACCCGGGACCGACTGTTTAACGTGCTCTCCGAGGCACTGAGGGATCTCGATATGTAACGAACGGTCACCCATCCACGGACTGACCGCGGCAAGCGCAGCTTAACCTCACAAATTGTATGATCTGCGCGGTTGGTAATTAGTTTTGCATGAAATTGAACATCTTAAAAAAATTACAAATTTCAATATTGGTGCGATAGACGGTAGAGGTGAGTGTTTTATCTTTACGGTAGTAAAAGAGATTCCTATGTTTATTTTATGCACGTTATATCAGATATCCGTGGCCTCCTGCAACTCAGATGATAAGATTACTTGCGAATAAACAAATGTTAACTGATAACACTACTATTGAATTCATTGAACTGTTAAGAAAATTAATCTTCTTTACATAGTATAAAACAAAATTGCTCCCGCTGTCTGTACGCTTAGATCTTTTAAACCACGTAACGGATTTTAATGCAATTTTCAGCAATAGAGTGATTCAAGAGGAAGGTTTATATGCACCACATTAGTATCTACATTGCACCCGTGTGAAGCCGGGGCGGGTCGCTAGTACGTTATAAGAAATATTAGTAATAAGGCTAGGTAGGGTAGGTTGAAGGGCTCGTGGCAACAACCGCACCGACCATACAATTTACGAGGCTAAGCTGCGCTTGCCGCTGTCTGTCCGTGGATGGGTGACCGTCGTTACACATCGAGACCCCTCCGTGCCTCGGTGAGCACGTTAAACCGTCAGTCCCGGGCGTCATAATAACAATAACTATGACAGTCGTTACTGTTAATCAGATGCCCGAAAGTCTGACAACCGGCCTAACCTTAGAATATCGGCATTACCCAGTTATTGGGTTGCGGAGGTCTTAGACTGGAAGCTGACTCCAACATAGTTGTGAAAAGGCTAGGAGGAAGAAGAAGTAATAATAATAAACTTTGTATTTGATTCACTACATCTAACGGAAGATGCGTCACCGATCTTCCACCAGTACGCATAATTCCATACCAACATCTCGCACCGTAGACATTTGACCGAAGATGCGTTACTAAAATTACGCGACGGATGATCGACGACGTATCTTCCGTTACATGTGACTTGGTCCGTAAAGTAGACACTGACAGAGGATACGGATGCCTACACGGACGCTACTTGTATCGTGGGAATCGGTAATCCGAACCGAACATACTCTGATGATAAGAAAGAAAATAATTTATTTGAGTCTCGTTACAGACATACAGACATACAAACATAAAATAAAAAATCAACAATATACAAAAGTTATATGCCTCTACGAGACAAAAAAAGGAGCCCATCTCAGCATAATGCTGCTACACCGAAGTATAGCAGCGCTGGTTTTCGGATGGGTCCTGTAGTGAAGCCACGGGCAGCCACGTGCAAATACAAAAATTAATTACATAAATAAAATAAATAAATTAATGAATTACAATAAATACATAGATATTTGTACGTAAATGATGACGTCATATCTTATCAGAGTCGATTGCTACGATTCGAGTAGCGTCTGGGTTGCACTATTAATTATTCGATCTATTTTTAGGGAGGCACTAGGCAGAGACAAGTCGAAGTTAGTGGAAGAGCTGAATGATCTACGTAAGCGTGGGATGAAAGTAGACTCGGTGCCGAGCCTCATGGAAGCTGTCGACGGCCTGGCCAACACAGTCTAACGAGAACTACGGCATTAACTCATTTTGACTGTTTATTTGTTTTACTGTATAATTGGAATGTATGTACGGTATTTTACATATTTTATGGACCAAAAAGTATGATCTGATATATCTTGCGGGCTTATTCTAAATAACTGTACTTGTTGCGTGTAATGCCCGTCGGATGCGAGGCCAGCATAGAGGCCAGTGATTTAGGGGCCATTCAAGTATTACGTAAGCAGAATTTTGGTAATTTTTGACCCACCCCTCCCCCTTGTCAGCAAAAGTAAGCAAAGCTCTTACCCCCCCCCCCCCTCCCCTCATATGCTTACGTAAACATTGGTATTTTTTTTTAAATCTGTTCAGATTTCTTATTGTTATTCATGAGCAGCAGTTTTCAAGTCTAGAAAAATAAGTAAATAAATAAATATTGCTGACGTATTCACCATCCAGACCCCATGTCATCAAAAATAAGCTAACCAAAGACCCCCCCTTTGGTGCTTACGTAATACTTGAATGGCCCCTTAACGAAGTCGGCGACTAGCGTCCAACTTGTTTCTTGTAGAAGATTTCAATTTTGGAGATAAACTGTGTCTAATTCCGAGATAGTCATTAATTTCGACACCAATAACTGCCCTGTATCAAGAGGCTCATTGTCACTATATTATTTTTGTCTTGCTAACTGTCCTTGTGTTCGGGGGGTGGATTCTCGGGTCGTTTGTAGTTCTAACCAGACCCAACAGATGGCGCATTTATCGAAAGTTAAATTCTCTGGGCATTATATTATTTGAAACGATATGTAGGTATAATTGTGTTCTCATTTGTATATTTGTAGCGATATTATTATTTTTAAATGTATTTGTCGTAGGGAAATGATGACCAGGGATTCGAATCTGTCTTACTAATGTCCGGTTCTCATGATAAAAAACGAATCGTTTCGCTTACCAATGGTATGGTAGTATTTTTTGTTGCCAAACTAGGCATATATTATACTTGTCTTACCTGTGATAGCTATTAACGTATGGCAGGGTGTACTAAAAACTATGGGGTCTTTACTACATTATTGGTAAAGATATAAGAGTTTTTTGAATTTTAACCAATAACGCTTGGTAAATCATAGGAATCTACTATTCATAGTTTAGTATTTTTTCAGTAAGATGAGGCCGGTTGGAATATTCGACATTATCCGCAAATTCGTGGTATCCCTACGACATATTATACACAATTGCTAAAAATTGTATTGGCTTTTATCTCATTAGTTCGTAAGTAAAGTTATTTGATATTATGTGATTTGTATTGATTTATCGATCTATTTATATTATAAATATAAAAAAAACAATAAATTATTGTCTACTGTTTTGGGTAGTTATATGTTAAACATATTAGTTTAGAAGAGAAACAATTGGATTGTGCCTCGACTTTTGTGGATTTTGTGTTCCATAATAAGGTATTCTTCTTCTGATAACTGTTATTGAGGGAAATGAGTGAACTTGTCAACACGTATTTGGATTTTCTATATTCCATTCTGGGGTTTTTATTTGTCTACGAGGCGTTTTGATTGTTAGCTGAATTTATAAGCGTGCTTGAAATAAAAATTTGTAATGTTCATTTTAGTGAACTAACAACTGGTCAATTTAATAAAAGTAAGCAAGCATTAAAACCTAGATAAGCTTAGAATCGGCATGTCACATTTCTAAAGCACTGATTATGCTCCAAGTGTCACAAAATCATAATTATATTGTGAGTCTTTTAAATTGTGAAGAATGATATTAAATTAGTCTAGTCGTAACCACAAATATATTATATTTTATTTTTTATGAAAGCGAAATATAATGAAATAGCTTTAGAAATGCACTGTGTAATTATTTAAAGGTCAATTACATTATAAAAGTAGCAATTTCCTAACATTCATAATTTTAATCTACTTTTTTAATATGCATGGCCTGAATTTAACTCGATATGTATGTGATTATAATGGCTTGAATTTTATTTTATAAGTGCAATTATAATAAGCATAATATTCAAGGTATCAATTAGATAAACTTTAGAAAAATATCATGTAATAAAAAATAATATTATACATAATATATGAACTTTTTGGTCGTTCTAGTTTCATAATCCGTAATCAGTTTGTTTAAGAGCTGCTAGACGTTATCTATGATATTGTTTACTAATAATGCTAATGCTAAGATGACTGATATTTTATACATTTGTAGCCATTGTAGGAAATAATAAAAATTATATACTTATTTCTCATTGCAGCTTTTATTTGTAAAATCATGATAAGAGGCTTCTTCTCTTGTGTTGGCACAAGCTATACGAGCTTGACGAGCTTGTCGTGGTGTAAAACCTTCAGATCCAAAACGTGAACTTCCTAAAAGTAGGTACTAAGTACCTCAAAAACACAAATTCACAAAACGTTTATAACTCCCAAAAGGTCAACTCTCGAAACGTGTACTTTTTCATGAAGTTGATCTTATAGGCATGTTAGAATGCCAGTCGGCGAGGCTGGTAACGAGGCTGACTCTTTAGGGTGCGCTGGACGTACTTCAGTATCGTCACTTGTGGTGGAGGCTCTTTTAATGCCCCCTATTATGAAAGGCTTAAACGCAAAGTTTTATAGGAACTGACTCAAACTGAATTTACTGCCGAATTAATATTGGGCCGAGTATGATACCTTGAGGCACACTTAAAATATCCTGTTCCCCAGACATCTTCCTCATCATCACCTTCATCTCCCTTAAACATTATACTCGCTTTGCACGTTGTCGCTGATTTTAGAGGTTCTGCTGGCCCACAGATGGCAAAATAATGACCCAATTTGCCAACCTTAATAACCCAAGCCTGTGAAGCTACAATGTGGGTCGATCCACAAGATGACTAAGAGCGGGGGCACACGATGCGTTGCGGCGCCGCACCGCAACGATTTCACTGTATCGGTGGGCACATGAGTGGTGCGGCGCCGCAACGTTAACGTTGGACAAATGGTGACGCATAACAACGGAGCGGTGCCACTCCGACGTTGCAACGCATTCACCCCTCCCCGCCTCGTCTCGGTGGTTGCAAGTCCGGTGCGGCGCCGCAGCGCATCGTGTGACATGCCACAGATATTTCTATGTAAGACGACGCAGCGACACCGCTCCGGCGCTGCACCGCCACCGCAACGCATCGTGTGCCCCGCTCTTACAGTGACGTTGTCAAGCGTTGGGTGATTAACATTTCTTTACATATTGAGAGCTGTCATCGATTGCTTTTAGGCGGTTATTACATTGTATCAAGACAGGCCAGGGGGGCTAATAACGTCACATTTGGTGAATCATATCTTAACTTACTGCATGTGGGCTGCAAGTACCTACAGCACATCCAGTCGGCAGTTATCATGCATTGCATTGACTGCATTTTAATTGCCTTGCAAGGTGTATTTGGCAGTTGTATATTTTGTAGTTTTGACTGGATGTGCAGTCCACTTGCAGTTATGATTACGAATATGAAACGAAATATGATTCACCAAATGTGACGTTATTAGCCTCCAAGGAAGACCGAATTAGTTTTTAAGACTCAGCTCGGTGTAGGGTGATATAAGGATGGCCATAACGGACGCCTAAAGCAGTTGATCGTCGAGCGACATAGTTACACGAATTCAAGTAGCTTTTTTGAGTTTGGATTTGTGCCCGGTTGATGGCAATTCAAATTCAAATTCAAAAATCATTTATTTCAATCCATTAAAGATCATATTGTTAGTGAAATTATAATTTTAACTATAATAATTACCTACATATAAAATCAAAATTAAATTAAAATCATAAAATAAAAACAATTAATAATACGCCTGCCTCTGAGTCATTTGTTTGTTTGTCATTACATTAATCATATAACAGTGGTTAATGTACTGACAATCAAACCTGTTCGCAAATACGCTCAGGATGGTGTTAGAGGTGGTCCGGAGCCTGCGCCCCAGAGATGTGCACCGCTTTCGCATCGTCGTGTAGAAACAGTCGACACGCGCGTCGGCGAACATCCCTGACGCGCTGCAGTGCCGGGGCATCCCCAACAACACCCTAAACGCATTATTATACTGAACACGGAGAGCGTTGTACTGCTTCTGATTATATGACCCCCACAGGCTGGCCGTGTACAGGGACGTACAAAACGCTCTGAAAAGAGTTATTTTGACGGCCCCCGAGCAACGGACAAACCTGCGGGTGATCATATTGGCCCTCACAGACAACGCCCTCCGCTCCCTATCGATGTCCGCATCGTCCCTCAGATCAGAGGTCACGATATGCCCAACATATATAAACTGTTGAACTCTATTTAAGTTGACACCGTACAATCTAATAGGTGGGACAGAATCTGGGCAGCTCCGACCCCTGGCCCGAAAGACCATGCATTCACTCTTCTTTACGTTGTAGAGCAAACCGTGATCCAGCGCGTAACGCTCGCAGATGCCCAGCAACCTGGACAGACCACACACCGAGGCGCTCAGCAGCACCATGTCGTCCGCGTAACTAATATTGTTGACACAAACACCGTCAATATGGCAGCCGACACGGGTGCTGCTGAGCTCCTCTATCAGTGCGTTCACGTACAGGTTGAAGAGCCTCGGCGAGGTCAGCCCTCCCTGCCTCACCCCGCACTCCAACCTGTATGGCTCTGACAGAGCACTCGACCATCGAACAATGTTGACCTGGTTTAGATACCAATACTTGAAAATGTCTATCAGTTCAAGAGGCATTGAGATGTTATTTAATTTTTGCCATAGAATGTCATAGTTAACCAGGTCAAACGCCTTCGAGAGGTCGAGAAAACGGGCATAAATAGGTGTGCTCCTGTCGGAATAGTACTTAACAGTTTGCTTCAATAGGCTCGTTTTTCATGGGACTTAAACATAACGGCGAAACGAGGGTGTTTCTATACACCTCTGCCCTACTCTTCGGGGAATACAGGCGTGACGTTATGTTTATGTTTAGTAATCTAAAATATTACATGATTAGTGCTGTACCTAAATTTTGGTGTATGGGTCGTCCCCTTAGCATCAATACCTAACGATGACGCACTTTATTAGGAAATCTAGTTTATCAAATAAATAAAGTACATACCTATTTCAAGCTACGGATAATTATTACTAATAACGAACCCCTATGCGTGACCCAATACGCACGGTTTCTGTTTTACAAATATAACTTAGATCTATACCTACACTTACCAATTTTTTGCCATCCCTACTCGTTGCTGTTCTGTCATAAAACAGTGTTCAATTTAGTAAATTGATTGGGGATTCACCAAAACAATTTGCCCTTCATAAAGGTAAATTAATTCGGTTCAATTATTTGATGTGAGGGGTCCTAACTGCGGTTGAGTGGTTCCTCCATTACTGGTAGTTAGGTACATGAAACCACTGGTTTCGATCAAGTAGTAGGTAGGTACTTGGTTAATGTTCTCATGCCATACGGCGAATTATTCGTATATTGATTAATATTTTCGATGGGAGAGTGCAAAGTTTATGACTTTGAAATAGGTCTATAGTGAAGACTGAACGGAACGACTGCCATTAGCTTCCGAAGGTTAGTTTTTCTAAGGAAAAGTAAACTTTTACAGGTCAGAATGATTGTTAACGGTATCGTTATACTAACAAATATTTTTAAAAAGATTACCTATTAACCATATTTATTTACAACTAGCTGCCCGGACAGACTTCGTTCTGTCAAAACTTATTGGCCTGTAGTGGGAAAAGAAAAATGTTGTTTTTACTATTTTTCACGCAATTTTTATGTTTTTTCTCTCCATAAGAACCACCCTTGTGCCTTAATATGAATATGTCGTCTTTACGTCGTCATGTATGGGTTTAATATAAAATGTTTAAAAATATATAAATGTTTTAAGGAATATATAAAAAAAAAGCCGAATTGGTCGAGCCGTTTTCAAGTTTTGCGCTTAGCAACACATTTGGCGATTCATTTTTATTTATATAGATGTGCCTGAAATAACGTTGATAGGTCCCGTTGATAGGCTATATTCTATTTTTGATTTTCAGGTACACCAACCTGAAATATTGAGTTTTTAGTTTAACAGTTTTACAGATTGAATTTTTACTTACTACAGGTGTTCTACGACTGAAACATAGCAGTGATAGCCTAGTGGTGTGGCAGTCGGACTGTCATGTCATAGATCTTGAGTTCGAACCCAAGGCACGCACCTCTGACTATTCGGATTCATGTGCGTATTGTAAATTACCACTTGCTTACAAACGGTGAAGGAAAACATCGTGAGGAAACCGGCATGCCTGAGAGATATTTCTCGACGACATGTGAAGCTGAGTCAGGTTAGTCACTAACCACACGAAAAGGAGAAGACTACTGAAACAGGATTTTCTTCTATTGGTTGACGGGATCCTGATTGTCCTTTGTATACCTTATTGTTCAATCTATTGGGTGCGATGATAAGTATGTGAGCAAGCTAGTACATTTGGGCAAGATGGATTTCGAGCGTTACTAATGCAAATTTCGCATTTGATATTTTTCATCGAATTCAAGTTCCCAAGTACTCAACAACATTTAATTGTTCTGAAAAGCGTAGTTAATATCGTAGGCATGAGCATCAGTGTTGACTCGAGCGAGGTTCCGTCACGCGAGGCCGCAGCCAACCCTCAAATGCCTCAAATCACCTAATTGATTCGCGTGGCCCGTCTCCTTAGACACGGTGAGTCGGCGAGCACTGCCCACCCGGCCTTAGGGAGTTGTTTGCGATCCCGTCAGCCCCAAGCTTGTTAATTCCTTGAGGAAGTTTCTAGTGGCACGCGATACATCCAGATTTATCAATTTAGGTAACTATTTTTAAAGGGAGCTTAAGAAAGTAGTATTTTCTTGTTTTACGCCTGTGATTCAATCCAAAATACTAGTTCTGTACTAAATTCCAGAGCGATTTCAGTTTTCTTGGAAATAAAAGATTGATTCCAACATTATAGGACCAAGGTTTGACGATCTCAATTACTTAATCGGTCAATTGGTTGTTGTAGACTTGTTGATCGTACGATAACAGGGAATGCAGTTTGATAAGCCGCTGTTGTGTTTTCTTATGTTTATATATGATCACAATAACGAATGGAAAATTACCGTTTTGTTTAGATTATTCATTCTATCTTTTATTTGAGTACCAAATACGTAGTATTGGCTTCTGCGACCGACCGTGACTATAATACTCGTGAGTGCTGTTGTTTATTTCCGAAGCCTTTGGGTAAGTACCTAATCTTATTGTTCACTCAAGTGCCTCAATATCTCTCAGCAATGTGGATGTCAGCAAAATATAAAAGAGACCTATTTATCTGAAAAGCTGGTTTTTCATTACAGGTCTGTATAAGGAAGCAATAGATAGGTAAGAAGTCCTTTAAGAAGCAACTTTGTTTTAAGCGCGCCTGGTAACCGCCATAAATCAGCCGTTCAGAATTTACGAGGGCCCTCCGCAAATCGGTTTATATTTTCGATAAATAAAATTGGCGCGGGTTTTGCGAGGTAAGCAGAGGCAGTTAGGAGCGCGTCGCCGCCCGGTGCCGCCAGCTGCCGCGTGCACATAAACCCGACTACCCTCGCGTTTTCTTGCTGACAATTTTTTCCTGCTCCGGTCATTACGCAGCTGGGCCCCAAGACAAAACGGCGAATCGTTTAAGCCCTCTCCGGAGACCGTCCAATTTTATTGTGTGTACCTAGTCGAAATTGATATGCCGCGCGAGCGTCGACGGCTCGCTCCATATGACGGACACAGGTTCCGCAAGGGACCATTTGCTGCCTCGCGAATTTTGGACACTAAACCTTACAAATGGCCATCGCTACTTTGATGTTTTCTCATAACGTAAATATGATGTTTGTGTCAATAATGTGACCTGAATATCGGGGAAAGAAGGTCGACCATTTATTATGGATTGAGTATTGAGAGGACGTTTGGACGTCGAGGATAGAAAGCTCTGAAGGTTAAAAACATTAAATCGTACATAATTGTTTATGTGAACTCTACTATGATGTAGTCTTCTTTAATTGTACCTCTTTTATAATAATTTTATTAATCTGTTGAAGTGTCTAAACATCCTTAACTTTAGATTTCGTTTTTTCATTCCAAATAAAATGTTGTTCAATATTCTCCTTTCAATAGCTTTAAACAGTTATGTCTGATAAGAGTGAGTGCGACATTACCGTAGTGTTAGGAGTGTTGATAGTATTTGCGTTGCCGCTGACGCTTCTGGTGCCAGGGCTGTCGGTGTGGAGCTTGGTGCCTAAGGTGCGGATCTCGCGCCTGCACATCATCAGCCAGGACCTTACCTGGTCGCAGCTTAATGCTGTCATAGTTTCACTGTTGTCGTTGTTTTTCTGCCTCTATCTTGAAATTCGGAAAAGAAAGTAAGTTCCTCGACTCTACTCTTCGATCTTTATTTTAGAGTTTTAATTTTGTTGAAGTAGTTGATGCTTTTTAATTTCAGAATTCACTAGGAAATTAAGCTGTTAAATTCCAATTTAGGAATATTCTTACGACTGCATCAACGGCATATCGAAGTCCACATGTCTTCAGCATAATTATCATCAGTAGGTACTCCGTGATATCCGCCCGTAAACGACTACTATACTCAAGATGGGCCTTCCAATAAACCGCGACAATGTACTGTCGTAAGGAATATTGCCACAATCGCAGTATGTTGTTATTGCGCACAAGAGGATACTGTTGCCTTTAGTCTTTTTGAATGACACCCGCAGGAAGCGAAAGGCGTGGCTTTTTCCCTTCGTACCACTCATGCAGTGGTTTTGCCTGAAGATTCCACGCTGGCGGTTAGTGGGTTGGTGATCGCATAATCAACCTTTTCGCATCAGTGATGGTATAAAATATGTAGGTCCCATTTACACGATGTTTTACTATAACGTTCGAGAAGACACGAGCTGCAGATAGCACTATTTTTACGTAGTGTATCGTGCTGCCTGCTCGCAAGCACCGTGTAAATCAGGCCTTAATCATTTGCAATTATTTTGGAAAGGTTAGACGACATGGTAGAAAAAGTGCTCACGGTGAGCCAAGCGACGGACGACACGATGGTGGTGGAGCGGGTGCGTCAGGCGGCTGCGGTCAGGGTGTGTGTGGAACTGTTGGACGCCTCGGCCGAGCACTACGAGAACCTCGTGCTGCTGCGCGATGAGCTATGCAAGCGAGAGAGGCTCAAGGGACAACACCCGCCTGCAATCGAGCCTAGCTGCACTATGTAAATTTTCAATCTTCAGGGGTACGAAACACAGCCTTTTCAGCCTTATGGAAGTAATTATATTATTGAACAACATGATTGTGATTTTAAAATATTTTCTCATCTCATCATTCAAGCGTGTTTCGCACCCAGGTTGTCACGCTAATGGATTTTCAAAAGCATTTTACAACTATAAAATTTAATAATAATGAATGTCGTATTGGTAGTCGAAATACTTGTGTAAGCGTAATTAACGTTACTTGGCCTTAAAAATAAACAACTTATTTTTTAAGATTAATTTAAGGGTGGTATAATTGTAGGCTACTAAGCATTGTATTCGCTGATGATCACCATCTACTACTAACATTCGCCCAGCAAAATTTGGGAATCGGAAGAGCAGCAGACACACAAAAAAATTGCCCCTAAACGAGTACTGCTTCTAATAGATTTTCAGTTATCAGTCTTAAGGGAGAGAGCAACTTATTCAATGTCCATGGGACTCAGATGGCGAACTCTTTCTTCGTCAGAAACCATCTAGTCAATACTATTATGTACAAAATTAGTTTGAAAACCAAATAACTAAAATTTTTAAGCTCCTAGTCTATATCCAAGAAATAAAAAAAACCGTAACAGTCAACTAAAAAGTAACTAGTGCTGACCGCTGTGAAAATAAGAGTTTTTATTCAAGTGTCTCAGTGCTAGAAGTGTTCATTAAAGCAAGGCAACGTTCTGAGGCTCTCGCGGGACGCTGCCGACGCGAAAAAACCAATCTGGAGCTAGCAATTATGGCAAATGACCTAATTAGACCCCACCGGTGCCTGCCTCGTCTCGCCACCGCAAGATTTTTCACCTCCCCCGTTGTTTGCGGTCTCAGAGAGAATTGGCTTTTAATATGTGTCGAGTTATTTTGTTTTGTGTGAATACCATGGACTAGAGAGGGTATCATGGTATTGTAGGAAAAGATGCTTGTTTTATAAACATTAAGTTTGTCTCTACATTTTTTTTCTGTGAATCTTGAAATTAATTTCATAATCGCTGTTTTCCTTTGGAACTGATTGAATACGGGTTGGGTGCTAATATTAGCATAGGTCTAAGTAAAAAATACATATACAGAGTATCCCGTATATAATAGATAATCCAGCATGTGGTAATGAAGGGGCTCAGGGCCTACCCGAAACATCCCCATATCATGTTCTACGATTTTCTATGGTTTAGAAGTTAAAACCTTGAACTTATGAACCACTTGGAGTAGCGCGATGAAATTTACAGGATTTGTAGTTAATTAACCAATAAAGGAAATTATTGGCTATAAAAATACTATATTGACATTTCAGCAAATCGTCATCTAAATATTCCATATATTTTGTCGACTTAGGCGTTCGATTTAATGCTGATCGCTAATATTAGAATACCTAATATTTAGATAATAGGGTGCTCTGCATTAGTTAGCAACCAAAAAGGAATAGAATGTCTCATAATTTTATTACCAGATCTGAAAGTAGACAAAATGTATTCAGCGCATTACTGTTTCTGATTGGTGTCCCTCATTTATTACCAGCTTTCTTATTATATCTTCAATTCTACATATCTCTGTATCTTCTATTTTCTTCTAATAAGCAGTTCCAGACTTTTGATTAGGAATATGAAATTTTATTATATTCTTAATTCGATCGTCTGTTCGTACATGACAAGTCGCAATGTGTTTTGGTTTACGATATACGAAGCCGGCATTACGACAGTTGTGGTCGTCAATCGCGACTAAATAAACTCAAACGTGCCACGTCTTTGGCAACTTTGTTGCAATTTTGTAACAGCCAGCTCAGAAATTAACGAAAAGTTCTTGCTGACGATTTAATTATCGCATTTGGGATCTTGACTACAAAGGAATAGATGAGTGGTAGGTACATAATTATTATAGAGACAGTAACATCGTTAATAAACGAGAAAACCTAAGATATTGGAACCCATTTGTTGATATTAACATATAAGAAATAGTTAGGTTTAGTTGGGTGATACAATCCGCACTCGGAGACACATTTGTCTCAGACACGTCTCCGCTCCGCGCCGTGGTGTTAGCGGGCCTGAGCGCGTCTTCCTCTATTTTCATTAGACGGATCCGCCGGGAGCGGATCAGTCGCTCGCAAAAATAAATAAAACTGTTATTGAGATAAGCATCTGCGCGGCGAGGCTTTTCGCTAAGTCCCGCTGTGTCGCGCTGAGCAATGTACCGAGATATGTTCGGATTACGGCGCGCCGCAGCTCCGTGCGCTTTCCTTCATATCTACTACTTTTCTTCAGTGTTTTGCAGCTGGAACCCATTTACAAAAATTATCTTCTGTATTTAGGTATTTAGAGGCATTATAAACTTGGTAAGTTATTCATAAAAAATGTTTAAAAAGAAAGGAGGTCGTACACTTAAGTGTACTCTCGTAATGCTTCAGCCCTCATTACGTCTGCCGAAAATAAAAACAATTACAAAGATGCCGCGCGCTGTTCAAGAGCTCTTAAGTGGGACAACTGAAGACATAAAGTGGTTGAGTTTACGTGGAGTATGCGTGGAGACGTAGACGCACGGATTAGATGTGCACTCATGAAGACGATGCCGTGCCGCGGCCGGCTTATTGTTGCGGCAAATTGGCCGCGCATCGCACCTGCGGCGGCCACCTGCCCACCCCCGGATTAATTTCTCATCACACCGCCCGTCTTCCCGGGAAATAATGAACATCCTCCAAGAAAAATGCCACTGAGCCCAGAGATGTCGCTCCACTTGATTAATAATAAACTCTGTATAGCCATAGCTAGGTTGTGGTACAGATTTTTATGACACCGCTCTCTTGAAATTGGGAAAAAATATAAAACGAGTTAGAAAATACATTTTACAGAATGTTTTTATTAAGAATACATGAAAGAGATTACAAAATGTCGCAAATAGGTAACACTGTGTAGCTACCCACTTAACAGTGTTCGCGACGCAGATGGCAATTTCACGGTTCACAACTTCTTGCCTCGTATCCCATATTGTTTTTTATAACTCTGAAAAAGTATTTGTTATCTACATACATGAGATAACAGGTTGCAAATAACATTCTCTATTTAAATTACATTGTCGCGAAACTGCAACGGTTTATAATTTGAAAATTGGTCACAATTACTAAAACTGTACATAATTAGATTAAAAGTTACATCGTCGTCACATCATTTACATGGCACCGGCAGCTTTCAGTCGTTACGAACAATTTCGGTGACATTATATTACCGAAATTTGATTTTAAACGGCGACATTGTGACCACAACGTCACGAACGCGTCATGCGATACTTTTGTCGCAGCCGCAAGATGGCCGGGAGCATCTGTCGGTTTGTCGCTCTTTCCCTGCAAATAACCGTTTTCTTGATACAATTATTGCAATGTTATTATTACTGCGGTTCACGATTCATTACTTACATTCATAGGAACAAATGTAAGTTATTTCAAAAACGCACCAAACAAAATTAAAAATTATTTAAATAATATTCATACGACAGTCGTGTCAAGTAAAACAATCAGGAGGTTTTTACTTTTAATACTTTGTAGTAAGAAAGATGCTAAAAACAACTTAAGTATTGGAAATATTTTACATACAAGCTTACTACCTACTACCTTTTTTTCTGTTTATCATTAGAAATGTGGAAAAAATCATGCAGGTGCATTACAATCAACAGTTTTAAAATATTGTATTAATAGAGTGATAATAGTATTCCCTAATTTTTTTGACTTTACACCTAATGAGTTTTCATAGCAAGACGGCTGCGTTGCGGCTACGCTTACGAGTAAAGCTCTTTGCTAAGATATAATAATAATTAAGTTATTGAATACCTAATAGACCTGTTAACATTTTTTCTTTTACGAGTACACGTGATTAATTAGGTTTGGTAACTTATTTTCATCTTGAGTCTCTTATTTCCAGTGGCGTACATTGGTTTTCGGACTAGGTAGGCAGGCACTAGCGATGTCGCCTTTCAATTGTACGCTTAAGCCCATTTCAATACGATTCTGAACAAAAGAAAGCATAGCCATACACGCTTATTTTATTTATAGTAATAGTTAAAGATGGAGTACCTAGTTACTTAAATCTTATGAATTAGGCACTGCTTAATTGGCTATATGTAATGCTCGCCACTGTTCCCAAACCCTGTAGTGTACTAGTCTAGTAACTAGACTAATAAATAATACAGTTAAATTCAATTCAGTAATACAACATTTTTTGGATATTTATTTAATACTTCAATGCACAATGGTGGTACATAAGGCGGACTTAATGCCACAAGGCATTCTCTACCAGTCAACCTTTGGGTCAAAGAGAACAGCATGGAAAAACGAGGTACAAAAAATAAAAATAAATTATGGACATTTGCGACTTAATTAACTATATGGATAACTAAACAACTATAAATATAGGACATAGGTTATAAATACATATATAAATATATAATAAATATATACCTATACATATATAATATTACTATAATATGTATATAAGCAAAAAATAAATAAAAAATAAGAACAATGTATATATCTAATAAATACTCATTATAATTATGACGAAAACTGTAAACGTCAACTAGGATGCAGTGATTTCAGATAGTATTCACGGACATTGCGTTTTAACAAAAATTTGTTGGAAGCCTTTTTAACATCAAGGGGAAACACATTCCAGAGTTTAATTGTTTAATTGAGGGTAGGTACTATTTTCAATCAGTATCAGGAGCATATTCATTAATGGACGATTACTATAATTAACTGAGCGGTGTTGGTTAAAATTAAGACTCTTGAATCATCACCACTATTGAAGCAAATACCGTAGGTATAGCTTTATATAGTAGACGTTGCCATACGCTAGTAGCTATCACAGGTACAATTAGGTTACGAGTTTTTTAAATGCCTAGTTTGGTAATCAAAAATGCTACCAATGGTAAGCAAAACGTTTCGTTATTGGCCATAGGAACCGGGCATTAGTAAAATAAACTACTCGTATTATACAAGGTTATTTTTACTTTTTGCTAAACCTGAAACTAATTTGTTCAGAATAACTAGGCAAATCGATTGGTGTAGTTATTAGTAGAACCTACCATGTTAGATTTTTTCCAAAAATAGGTTTAAATTCCAACTTGGATACATTAGGTAGGTATATAGGTATAGCAGTGGACGAGGGGCTCGTGGCTAAATAACAACCGCGCCGATCGTACGATTTGCGAGGTTAAGCTGCGCTTGCCGCGGTCAGTCCGTGGATGGGTGACCATTTGTTACACATCGAGACTCCTCTGTGTCTCGGAGAGCACGTTAAGCCGTCGGTCCCGAGTGTCATACGAATACCTATGACAGTCGTTACGGGTAGTCAGAAGCCTGAAAGTCTGACAATCGGTTTAACCTTAGGATAGCGGCATTGCCCAGTTACTGGGTTGCGGAGGTCTGATGGCAGTCGCTCCGTGTAAAATACTGGTATTCAGCCGCATCTGGTTAGACTGGAAGCTGACCCCAAGGTAATTGGGAAAAAGGCTAAGAGGAAGATAGATATAGCAGTGGACACCGAATAAATTTGAGGCCTGAGACGGTAGGCTGTTTCTGTGTTTTAGACAATCTCTGCATGGCACGCACCTCACGCATTTTGCATCCTTATTGTAGAACATAACTCAACATTAACTAGCATCGAACTTAAAGATTTATTCATAAAAATCAGGAAATCAGGCAGTTTTGATAAAAATCTTTTAAGGTGTCTCGGCTTTATCTACAGCAAAAATAGTGTTGCATAAAGAAGATATAGGGAAAACATATATAATTAACCCATTACTGTTCCACGGCTGGGTACGGGTCTTTTCTCAGAATGGGAAAGGTTTAGGCCTTAGTTCACCAATCTGGCCTGGTGCGGGTTGGCAGACTACATACACCATCGAGAACTTTATGGAGTCCTCTCAGGTGTACAGGTTTCCTCCCTTCACCGTTAACGCAAGTGATAATCATATTCTGATTCACACATGAATTTGAAAAGTCAGAGCTGCCAGGATCGAACTCAGACCCTCCTGTATGGAACGCAAGTGATCAAGGCTATCACTGCTTAGATATTATTGCTGCTTTATTTGGGAAAATAACAAAACAATAATCTTGTATGGATTAAAATTATACTGATTAAATAGCCAAGAATATCACATAATCTTTAGAATGATAGTAAGCATTCGTCAAGACTTATTTCATTACTTTCTAAAGTACACTAATATAAATAGTTATACGACTTTTAGATGCACAAATCATTCAATTTGAATACCTAGTTGCTCCTTTAAAGACAGTAGACTATCTACATAAATTTAAATTGTCTTCTGTGCCTTCCTTAGAATTATTTATGTCACTATTTATTGTATTAACATAAATTGGACATGAGTTATTTTATTGGCCCGAATGCGTCGAGAATCGTTGGACAAAGGTTATGATTGTAATTCAGATTTGTCATAGATCGTAAATGCAGCGTTTGTTTATTTTATATACTGACTGAAGTAATGGTCGTTGTACCTTACTGACTAAAGTAATGGTCCTTGTATGCGCAGTAGAAATTGAATTTTATATGCTCTTGTTACAGTAGCTAGGCAAAAACGTTTACAAATCTTAGCTCAAAGTTAATATCCTTTGTCGAATTTCTCGGTGGTCGTAGTGAAGTTTTCCATCCTTACTAATATTATAAACGCGAAATTTTGTATGTATGGATGTTTGTTACTCTTTCACGCAAAAACGGCTAAACGGATTTGGTTGAGATTTGGCACACAGATAGACTATGCCCTGGATTAACACATGGAATACTTTTTATCCGGATACATCAAGTAGTTCCCCTAGGATGCGGGTGAAACCGCGGGTAATAGTCTAGTATCGAATAATTTCATTCTCAGAATTCAGAAAAAAAATTGTTTGGTTCCTCCTGTCTCTTCATGCAGGTGTCGAAAAATGTTAATGAGTAGGTACATCAATTACCTACTTACTTGGACCGAAGAAAATGCATTGGGAAAATAAATATCTATCCGTACGGTACACATAGGTAGGTACAAGTTATCAGTATAATGTGGTCTTGGTTTCGCTAACGGCTACTAAAAAAAAGTTCATGTTTATTTTGCAGCAATGATAGCCTAATGGTTGAACGCTTGCCTCCCATGCAGGAGAGTCTGAGTTCGATCCCGGTCCATACCTCTGACTTTTCGAATTCATGTGCGGATCAGAATTTGATTATCACTTGCGTTAACGGTGAAGGAAAAACATCGTGAGGAAACCTGCACACCTGAGAGGGCTGCATAAAGTACTCGATGGTGTGTGCTGTCTGCCAACGCGCACCAGGCCAGCGTGGTGGACCGAGGCCTAAACCCTTCTCATTCAGAGAAGAGGCTCATGCCCAGTAGTGGGACAGTAATGGGCTAATAATGTTATATGTATTTTGTACTGCTATAGCTTAGAAGTAAGTAAGAATTGGAGATTTATTAGAATCCAGCAAAACACCAGGAGAATGCTGGGATAAATAAGTTGAACTATTATAGTCGTGAGACTAACAATTTTTTTATCATTTTAACACAGTATACTCCCTTTGAAACTAAGCTCACCAACATTAAAAATCTATAGGTACCTACTATATCTATACTAATATTATAAAGCTGAAGAGTTTGTTTGTTTGAACGCCCTAATCTCAGGAATTACTGGTTGGAATTGAAAAATTATTTTTGTATTGGATAGTCCATTTATCGAGGAAGGTTATAAGCCATATAACATCACGCTACGACCAATAGGAGCGGAGCATAAATGAAAAATTTGCAAAAACGGGAAAAATGTCCACCCGTGCGAAGCCGGGACGGGCCTCTAGTAATAAATAAACGTATAAGTAATTAAAATTGAAAATAATTACAAGGAGTTTGTAATTATATACCTACGTGTGAAACGGTTTTCTTTCGAAATAAATTGTTAAATTATTATTTTCATTAGTATTTTGCGCACGTAATAAGTACCTTCTACAATTTTTTAACCGACTTCGTAAAGGAGATTTTTGCGTAAAGGAAGTTTTTTCTTTTCAACTACATATTTATTCTTTCTAACAACACGATTTTATGGTTTATAAGAAAGGACTTATTAACGACGTGTGATTAATCAATGTAAAGGTTTCTGTCCATCTGTCCCGCATATTGTTTTTGTCACGACTTACAATAGTCTTACTTTCATCGTGTTTTTCATATTAGTAGAAAAAAGTACCTTTTTATATATTTGGTAGATTTAAACAACGTTAGCCGTGTCTGGTTCATGTCGGTATTATGTTTCATACTGTTGCTTCTTATTACAGTAATTAACAACAAAAAAGAAAAAAATACTCGTCAGTGATGTCCTACCATATTCATCGTTGTCAAAACGACAATATCGTCAAAAATCGCTAGAATAATTTTTAACATGAATACGACATGTTACATATCGATGTGCATTTAATGCCACTGGCACTCGATCATTCCTGTCCAAACACAAAATATCGAGAGCATTCATATCCTCGTATAAAATCAGTGTAGTGAACCGTTTTGTGGGCGCTCCGAGTGGTCGCCCACCGCAGGGGTCCTGCATTCAGCGCCATCCCTTACTTTAATTCAATAATCGCGTATGAGACACAAACACGAGTCAACTGACCATCGAAACCCACTAACGACCATGCGACAGACACATCATAGCTGCGGTCGATTGCTTATCGCTGACCATAGAGCGCAATAGATTCAGAGAGTTAGCATACAAATCTGGTAATGTATCTAAGTACTACTTGTGTTTTGCACATCATTTTATAAGTAAATTAATACTATGGATGTTACCCAATGGTGTTGATTCTGTAGCACATTTTGAAAGTACTAAACTAGACTAAACGCAACTGTCACTTTCTTTTTGTATTGAAACAGAAAGAGACAAGCACCCTTAGTTTAGTTTAGTCCTGTCAATGTGCGCAACAGAATCGACACCGATAGCTCAGTTTTGCACTACCATTGCTGGGTCGATAGTATACAAAACAAATGTAGCGCTGAAGAATCTGAAGATGAAGAATGTCTGATTTATGGATAATTTGTGGATGATTTGTGACTCCGCTATAGCCATGCAGATTAAGCACTATCTTGTATTAGTAGTTAACAATTGAAGTAAATGAGGTAACCAGTTTTTCAATGTAGACAATACTTTTCAGATGACTGAAAAGCTGGTTGAAATAAATAGACGGTAAAATTTAATGAAACTGTCGTTTACGATTTAATTAAACGAATCCATCGTACATGTTATAATCTTCTCGTACTCTCTATTATAGTATAGGAGTTTTTAACAGTTCTGTTGTCAGTTTACTCTATGAATAGTTTAGCGTAATGGGGTATTGTTAGAGTGGCGTCGAGCGGCAACTAACGTCTTTCAGTAACATTACTGTAATGTCTTCCCACTCGGCGACGCTCCCCGCTGGCCCGACATCCATCGATACTAAGTAACAGATCGCTCTCCACAATCACAACTTGAAAATCATTAGGTAAACTATGTTGCGTTCCGCGCATATTTTTCATCAATCAAGGTTACTATAATAAGATGTACTTTTTATTTTGTTATTTGGGTAGGATAATAATATTTGTGTAATAAATATAGTCAAAAAACGTTAAACTGGTTACAAACAAAGAAAAAGGACGTTTATCATATACAATGTCTCTATGTTACAATACCATCATTTCATTTGATATGTTAACGATATAGCACCAACAATCTCACATTAAGCCTTTTCATCTGTCAAGTCTTAACAGCCATGGAATTGGGTTGTAATTTACGATTTTATCTCGTCGGACACCCCGCATAGGGGCAGCGGTCAGTGTGGCCGGCGAAAAAACTTGCACCAGGGTAATAGAGGGATAATGGTCATCGGGTCCGGCCGCCACGCCCGTCCTGTTGTGACTTGCCAAAATAGAGTCGTAATAATGAAAGATGGCCCGCGTAAGTTGCGCGTAATTTAGTGCGATCTGGTAACGAGCGCTGGGGGCCATTTTCTAGCTGTTTGTCCGGTGGGCGCCTCTCTTGTTGTATTAAGTGGTCGGGGGTGATTCAGTTTCACTTTTGTTGGTCACTTTATGTCCCATTCGTATTTATTGCTGACATCGGCAGTAGATAACGTTGTCACTGTTAATAATAGCGGACCACTCGATTATTGTGCAATACAAAGCGGCGGGATGATAAATGGGATACGTATATGAGTCGTCAAGGATCGAGGTCGCGTTAAGCCAGCAGTCGAGATTGATGCTGGTCGGCCGCCGGTGCCTGACAAATAGTTGGTCCAACGGAGGCATCGCAGGGCGTCTTGCCATAAATAAGGATTACGCTCGTGACCACGCAGTCTTGTGGAGTGGACGCAGAACACCCTCTGTGACGGCTCCTGGCGCCGCACAAGACTCATGTCAAACGTCTCTGTCGTCCGCATCGTTTGTTACTCAAGACACTTACTTGAGAAATCCAACAGCTATAGAATAAATTGTATCGCCTTCATTTACAAAGTCTTTTCGTCTTTGGCTTCCGCGAGTCGCGAATTTGCGTTACTTCGGCGCCTAAGTCCCAAATCACAAGTTAGAAGACGGGTATCAAGTTTGGCACGAGAAGCGCTAAGCCTTGGCTGTTTTAGACTCGGCGGCGATGTTTCAATCGTAAGTGCGCCTGCGGCTTAAGGGCTCACCCCTACTCTGGGTTGCGTTGAAACGCGCGTCTAACCTTCATTTCGTTTATCCCGTTTTCACTGTCTTTACAACCTATTTCGGTTCACCAACTGAAGATGCTACATACTAATTAAAATAGTAAAACATTTTACTTGTGACGTTAGCGTTGTGTTTGAATAGCTGCAATAATAATTAATTTGACTTTAATCAAAAGGGCACTCGTCGATTGTTTCTGTCGTGCATCTGTTAAGTAGATTGCAAATTGACACGCTCGATAAACCTGAATAGTCAGAGTTTGGAGAAAGGGCTTTAGTTAGCGATGATAATCTCTTTGATAGCTAGGGGTTAGGGTGATCATTGTCTCACTTATACTGAATAGTTATGGACTTATTTAAATGTTGCATGTGAAAATACATACTTCCTAATACAAAGCTTGAACATCATAATTTTGAATACCTATACAAGGTGTAAAAAGACCCTTCACGAAGCCGTCAACCATGCATTCAGTACATCAAACTAAGTAATCCTACGCAAAAATTGTCGTTGGGAAACTACTTTTGGGTGAAAAATTTCGTTTTACTGTAAAGCTCAATGTAACGTACTCAAAACACTGTGCTGATAGATGCAATGAGTAGTAAACGGGTAATGGAGGTATTTCAAGTACATTTGCAACCATTTAAATTAGTATTTAAAAAAAAAGTTGTGAAAAAGTGGTCCAGGAACTTTAACCTCCAATATCTCCGTAACTAGATGGTTCCCAGGCATAGTTCAGAACAATAAAAATATCGCAATGACGTGGAGAATAAGTGCCTTTCGGCTTCGTTAAGGGTCTATTTACACAATTTATATTAGTGACACATTCAATTAGATACATTAAGTTATGAGTAAGTAAGGTTTATTAAGTTTAACTGCATTACACTAGATAACAGGAAGTCGTAACGTCTCATCTTACCTCCGAGCTCCGGGACATGTGCACCCCATTTCATAATTAGGGGCCATAGTGTTATCTCGTGAAATCTCCAATTACATAGATGTGTATGGGCAGCGGGCGGACAAGGTCCAGCCTCCGAGGATTAGCCGATGGTTAGTCTTCTCACGTCGTGGCCGAGCCGGGGTTTCAATTAGAGCGACCCGCCCGGCACGCCGGCCCGCCCGCACAAATGACAATATTGGTTTATTATAGCCTCCCATGAATATGTAACATAACTTTGTTATGAGTCAATATCGTAAACCTGTTCGTAGCAAACAAACGTTACAGATAGGTAAATGATAATACTTACCTCTTTATATGACACGAGTATAAAAAGTTGACGGCGCAGCGTAGGTCATAGATGGGTCGAGCTCGACCCACCTTTTACGCATGGTATTATAACACGTTAAATTAAAGGGTTGTTGCGGCACGTCTACGTACTGTGTCTACATATTTTTTAACGTTTTAATCACGGATCTACATAATAATGTGGAACGGGACTTGCCGTCCATCCGACAACTTGATTGATGTGCCTTCCTAGATTTAAACGCCCAAAAAGTAACACGCTACACGTCCGCAAAGCTTTTACCACACAAATATGGCATCCGTAATACCTTTGTTTTATTTTTAAATACGACCCTTTCATAATTAGCGTAATAAATTATAAAATGATAATAATACGAGGGCCATCTTGTGAAACGCTTTAATACCGCGCGTCGGGGGGCGCCGCCGGCGACCGCATGTCAATCACTCTCCCGAATGTAGAACAATTCTTATTTCGAAAAAGAATAAAAAATGAGTATCACTTTTATTTTGTGTCCCGCTTTGTTCAGTTAGCTCGTCGTGGGTTCGAGAGAGACAACGTATGAAATCGGTCTTGTGGTAACATCTGTGCTTTATAATAGACGCTTACGTAGGCTTCTTTTCGGGGATCGGTGCGAGCCCGGTGGGATCGCTTTAACATGATTGATCTGTTTATTTTACATTTTAAAGGAGCATTTTTACGGTTGCTTGTCAACTTAATAACAAAGTGTTTTATTTCGGGATACGTTAAGTTCAGTTTTATTGATAGGTTTCTTTTAACATTATTCATTATTATTTTATTCCCAAACGTTCTGAGATATTTCAAAAGTTTTTTTTTGTCTATTCGGCATTGATTTGGTTGGTATTGGCATGTTGAGGGATTATAAAATGATGATGAATTACAATGACGTAAACATAGAATAAATAAGCGCCACTACTTATGGATAGGAAGTGTTTCTAAAAATAGGTGTTTTTTGTAAGAGTTTGATGTGAAGTGTGGGTGTAGGCGCCAGGGGTTAAAGAGAGTGCTACTGTGTATGGATAGTTAACATTTTAACAAAGTAAGAGGTCGGCGAATGTATGGGCAGAGCTTTTAACGTCGCCGTCGGCGTCGGCGCGGGCGCATTGTAGGCACCGCTATCATACCAGACTGACAGGTGCCGATCTACTTAGGTGTTTTGAGAACTACCAATGACTCTATTAAAGTGGTCTGTGTAACCGGGTTTTAAAATGTAATGACTGGTAGAGAACAGTATCTATTAATGCTCCGATACTTTCATCGATCTTTAGGTAACGATTGAGGAACATTAAGACGAAAAATAATTTAATTTATCCAAAATTTCTATTCTATTGTATGAAAAGCAGATTATAATTGCATTTTAAGAGGTTTAAAATAATCAATTAAATGCCTAAATAAACCCAAGTCCTGTGCAAAGTTACAAACACAGTGTAAACAATAAAATATATAAATCGCCACAATAAACCTATTTACTCTACATCAAAATTCATCGACAAAACAAAATCAATTAGAAACGACTTCAACGAACAAATTAATAGCGGGAATCGTTTAAGACGTGGTGTTTGTATTGTGCGCGGCTCGTTAAAGGAGCAAAAAAATGTTGCTCCCGCGCAGGCGAGCCGCCCGGCTTGCTTATCGGAAGCAATTACACGTTGTTCACTTTATTAATTTCCATAACTACCCTCGCGACATCAAAGCGAGCCGCGATCGCGTGCGCCGCCCTCGCTAACGGACGCAAGCTATGGAAAACTGGGCTGTTAGGCTGAGGGAAGTTTCTTGTATGGAAAATTGTTTGAAATAAAGTTTACAAATAAATTCCTGAAGTTTTTGCTTCAAATTATTTATTGTATGCAAGTCGTATATAACCGTGAATTAGATCGAATTTAAATAGTTTGTTACGTTGTCTATATTTTTTGTAGGATAGCAAACTAAATATTCTAATTATTTTTCGTAATCAGTCTCATTGTGACTTCTATTTTATTGGGTATAAAATTTAGTTAACCCCGTTTCGTCTTATAACTTGCGCCTGCGCCACTGCTACTGTTTACCGCGTTGAAACCCTTGAAGACGTTTTAACAACGCTCTCGGCCTGGCACATACACTCTTTGATGTTTAGCGACACTTCAAATACTCTTTGCTCTTCAAAATACATTCATCCTTTGAAAATTTGTATTACGTAGATAAACACTGATTTACAAGAGACAGTCGCTACCTTTTTGCTCTACGTCCAATATGTAAAGTATCTCAAATAAAAGACAGGCGAATCACTGGATACGATAAATCAGTATTCCAAAACAAACAAAATTTACATGCATCGCGAGAGGTGAACAGTGGAACAGAGGAGAGACTTATCTCGCTAAAACGATTCCCACATAAATAAAGCTCATCGGATATGAAACCGTATTTACATAAGAAAAATATAAAGAGGCCTAAACGATAGGTCCATAAGGGCGTCGGTATCGGGCGGGCCGGCGCTCGGGACGCTGCTCACGTCCACGGGGAGCGCTGCGCCTTTAATAACAATACGAAATATCAGTTCGTTCCTCCGATCGCAAATCTACGTCAATAACATATCCAATAGTAGCGCTCAATTCATTTCGACATAATCTAATATAGCGGGGCACGTTTCCCGCCTAAATCTCCCGCCACATGTCGCCAAGATGGCCGACCGGGCGAAACGCGAAACTAAACAAAAAGGAGATCACGAATCGGTAATATCTTTCGAGTCCATAAAGTTAAACGTTTATTTGCAGCGATATTTTGTCCTTTTGTAGATATTGCTTTACTATGTAAGTACTGGACGTGGGTCTCTCCCGTTGATATTTGTGGAAAATTGCCCAGAAAAAGTTAAAGTCAACCACTGGCGTAGCTACTTCGTTGTTACGTGAATAAACAAATTCAGTCAACATTTAAACAGATTTCGCAGTAATTTCAGCCAAATTGCTGCCAATTTTCTTTAAAGAGTTATTTTGAAACCGACTTGGTTTAGCTAATTGGACCACTTTGTTGCGGTTAACGGAAACCTAGGATTAAGTTAAATGACTACATCAAAGCCAATTTGTCATTAAAAGCAAATGGACGGCAGTTCGTACCTATGTAAAAAGAAAAATATCAACTTCATCAATGATAACTAGAAAACATGTACATTTTCTTTAATATACTTAATTAGATCGCATAGCTATGCCAGTCTACTGATGAACTTTAAAGCTTCCTTCAAAAATAGGTAACACTCGTATACCTATAGCCGTCATTCTAGGCGAGAATTCATATATGAAAGAAAGAAAGAAAGTAAAAGTATTTATTTTTTCGCCCAAGCGGACGCACACGTATGCTTAAAAATTAAAAATATAAAAATTCTTAAAATTAAAACTTAAAACTACAACAAAAATGTGTACTTAAATTTAAACATATTATTATAATTACCTGGTAACCCAAGCACAAAACAGTTAAAAAAAATACGAGCTTCTAATTTATAGTCTATGGTGCATGGGTTACCTAGGCATTCTAAATCTACATACTAACAATACAAACATTTAAACATGCTGAATTTGTGCGTCGCATGACAAAGAATGGAATATTAGGTACCTACATAAGTTTACTTTTATGTATTTACATGTGTTTTTTCGTTGTAGTAATAAATGTAGTGTTGAAAGATATTAAAGGAGGGCTTTCTAGATCTAAAGGGCAAATCATTGCCTGGTGGATCAGTACCTACCAATAGTGTATGATGGAACCATGAATTAACGCACTATTTGGGCCATCTTGGAAGCATTGGATAGAAAGATTAATGAGGTTCTTTCAGCTGTATTCATTAAGTTAAACCTGAATTATGCAATTGTACAATAAAACGGACAGTCTGGTGCAAAATCAAGATAAAGTCCAAATATACTACAAATACCCTTAGAAACCTTAGGGTTAATCGTAAATTAACGTAATACGTTGGCGTTCGTCAGTACAAATAGTCGGACGAAATAGCTGCAATTAAGCTGGCCTTTCTAATGCACTGATTGATCAATCATCGGACGACAATCGAAGGAAGTGCTGCTTTGTCTGCGGCCCGCATTGAACGCGGACGTGCCACCCGAATTGCTGGGACATAGACTAGACAGGTTGTTCGGCTGGTTTTGTGCCTAGTTTATTTGTTTCAGGTTTATTGATGACTGTAACAATATTACTTAATAGAAAAATACTTTTTCATTGTACGTTTTACTTACTGTTGTATACGTAACACTACAGTTGAATGTTTTTGAAATAATTGTAGTTTGTAGAGGGCGTTATTGACTTTCTACGAGCCTGTCCTGACAATAAAATTAAGATAAAAGCTTAGATAGAAATTTTAAATTTTTATAGATAGAAATTTTATAAAAAAGCTTAGATTGCCTCTGTCTTCAGCAGTCTTCATTATTTTATATACTCTTTTGTGGGAATTAAGGGCTGGCGGACCTTAACACAGGTTATTATGTAACCTAGCTAGGACGCCAGAACGGCTTTATAATTGTTATCCCTCTAGTTTTACTATTATCCCTAATTTGTCAAAATATATTTTTGTAACAAGACAGTATCACACATTTTGAAAGAACCCGACGATATTTTAATGTTGTAGTTACAATCAACACTTCTTCTCGTACCAGTTTTCACGCCTTATTTCCTGAAACATTATTAAGAATATACAATACTGTTGTACGATAACTTAATTAGAGTTACTGTTCATTTATTGAACTTAAAATTACAAGAAGCTTCATAATAAATCCGATCAATGTGAGGTATTCTACCTAAGGTCATAAACTTTGAAGGATTTGATCTTTATCGGTAATGGCAGGGTACCTACGCCGATTGATCCGTCATTGTGGCGGAGAGCAGTGATTTCAGCAGGAATTGTTCTACCAGACTCCTGTACCTACCTGCGTAATACACGAACAAAGCTCTTCGATTTGATTGAATAAAGATCATGAATTAAATAAATGAAAACGGTATCAATCAAAAACATTTGATAGACATCTCTTCTTTCTGAAAATCTTCTTTTATACTTATAACATAATCATTAATGTGTTATCTTTATTGTATTGTTTGAATATCCAGGTCGGGTTAAAGACTCGATCAACAAGTTGAGTGTGTATAATTATTGGTAGTCGTCACTACTTAATTACTTAGGTTATATGTTGATGCTCATCTTCATATAGGTATTATCTTGGTTACCCATTTGAGAAAGTTTTCAAAGAAATGTGGCGATCTTTGAAATTTTTCATATTCTTAAATACACGGAAATTTGCGACGTAATCTATTTTTAACCGACTTCCAAAAAAAGGAGGAGGTTCTCAATTCGAATGTATGTTTTTTTTTTGTATGGTTGTTCCGCGATATCTTTGCTAATTGTGAACCGATTTTAATGATTCTTTTTTTGTTCAAAGAGTATTCTTTAGAAATGGTCCCATTTAAATTTGGTGGAGATCTGATGAAGAACTTCGGACATTGACAATTTGAAGTCGGTTTTATTTTTGTTAAAAAGTTTTATTGTAGCACATTAATTGAAACTTTTTTCTAAACTTTACCGATAGGTTTCAGAATTCTCACAGGTTTATTCGGCGGCTGGTGCTCACCAAAACAAACTAGTTGGCACGATCTGCAGACGGGTGAGCGTTTTCTATTAAGACCATGATCTGTCACGAACTGCCATATTCTTGGGCTGTGTGAGTGATGGCGGCTGTCGGCGAGATGTAAGGGTCGTCGGTCACGTGCGGCGATTGCTATTGATTTCCATTTAATTCGGCGCGTGCTTCCACTGGCCTGCCTACTGTAGCCGCCGCCATCAACGACAAATTGCTGCTGAATGAACCTCTGCTGCCTTCATTTCCACTGATTGAAGGGTGCTGTTGTTTTCGTGTTTTGTTAGCCACTTGTTTTCTTATGTTGGCAATTCGCATATGGGTTTTAATTCACAATGAAGATTTTAGGGCTTGCGATGTGGCGAGTCTTTGGCGTATTAATTTCAATATAACTACAAACAGTCCAATGTTTGGAACGAACCAATAACTTTAGGTGGAACGTCTGGTCTATATTTCGGAGAAAGCTGAAAAGGACATGCATCGTTTTTCTAATTTATCTTGGTTAACGACGCGGTCGAACAGTCGGTAGGCACAATGTCACAAATAATAACAAATAATTTAGTACCTAGTCATTTCGGTAGTAAGTAGTAATTGTATATACAAATGATTGCATTAGATGAAATAGTCTGTCCTCGGTGTTCGAGACAATAGCGCGCGTGACTCCATCTCGCATCGTCCGCACTACCGCCGCTACGCTGCGCCCGCGCCGCTGATTGCATAGAATTTTCTATAAACAATGCTATTCTATTAGATGACCTACACCTTGATTACCAATGTATTTTCCAGCTACCCAGAAAATTGTACAACAACAATTTAAAATTCCGTAGCCAATTTAAAAAGTTTGCTAAATATAAACCTTTATTTGATCAATTACTTTTTGATACCCTTTTTTGCAAGAAAATTGTTTTTTTATTGAGGCCAGTAAATTTCGAGACGGCTTACGCCGCCCAAAAATTAATTGATCGGATCTCGTTTCTCAGAGGAAACAGCGCGGAAGAGTTTTAATTAGCGAGAAAAAAAGCACCACAAAACTTCCGACGTAAAAAAGCGGGAGACAAGGGTGGGCGTAGCGAAGAATAAAAATCTCCCGCTCGTAATGCGGGCAACATTTGTGTGAGGAAGACGCTCAGTAATGGAAGACAAATTTCAATATAATTTGCAATACATAAGCGTGTTACTTTAATAGCCCAGAACCACCCTTCAAATTAAACGGGGCTTAAGTTTTATTTTATTTTTTCCTCGTCGGTTCGATCGTGTTGTGGGCGCGTAAGCAAGCTCCGCGGGCCACGGGGAGAGTCGCGCGACGCACAGGCCGCCCCGAGAAAAAAATATAATCCGACCAAATTAATTGCTCCTACAAGCAATAGTGGCGTGGCCGCGATGCCGCCAAATCAAATTAAGGACGCGCTATAAAAACCAAATTAGTGCCCGCTTTAACCGTGAGGGGGTATTTAGTTACAAGACGTTAGTTCAAATCCTGCCATTTTCATTAACAATAAATATCCCCTTGCAGCCGCACAGAATCCTTATTGTTTTACTTTTTACACCCTTGTGTCCCGAGTGGGATATAGCGCGCGGACGACGGCGACGTCTTGTACTGAGGCTGGCTAATTTGTTCTTTTTGTTTACTTACCGGGCAAAGGTAATAAAAATTTGTGTTGCGCGAATTGTATGGACTTTAAATTTTATATAGCCGCCGGTGCCGGGACGAGTTTTGCATTTAATTGGGAAAAATTTAGGGTCGGCGAAGCGCTTCTGTGCGGATTCTTAAACTAATTGGATGGCCGTTACAACTTTTTTGTCTTAAACTTTTACGCAATTGAAGTAGGGGTGAAAAGGGACATTAGAAAAAATATATTTTACTCTAATATCCAGTAAGTATTACGCAACTTTTTGGGCGAATACCTGAACGAATTCTGTCGGACCGTTATTTGGGTCGTTCTATGTATATTTCATAGATGCAGTTATCACAAAGGGGTGAATTTGATAATTTTTTATCTGGGTCGGCGGTTGGTTAATTAAAGGCGATGCAGTGGATTAGAGGCCGGTGGTGATCTAAAACAATAAGCTGACACCGTCATTAGTGGCCGGCCGGCAACCCGCTGCAGATTGCTGCACCTCCCTAATGTGACGACATTTATTCCCTTCACATTTAATTTCGTATTTATTATGCCCGCGGATACCTGTGCTATGCAATTGTGTTATTAAGCCGAAGATTCCATTTTTTTATATCAATTTCATATCAAGTTTTTGTAAATTTTATGTTGAGGAAGTTTTAATTATTTTTATGTGAAAAAAGGGAAATCATGTATTTTGATCAGTTTTAAGAAGTAAGATCGGTTAATATATCTTTTGTTCGTGTTGATTAAATCCTGTTTGCCGTGGAAAAATATTTTTTAGATAGACATTGCACAGTGGTTCTTATTTCTGTGGTGGACACAGATGCAGCAAAAGAAAATTTTAATTTTTTCGCCGTAGGTAGTTACGTCGGCTTTTTAATGGAGAAAGCCTTCCATTTATGTTGCAAATTCTGATTATGATGGAATGCTTCTTCTTGCCATTTAATTTGAGCAGAAGGCGTAACACTCTCAAATGCATTTATAAAATACTAGCCGTGTCCTCACGGCTCCACCCGTAGCCTATGTTACTCAGTGACAATGTAGCTTTCTAACGGCAAAAGAATTTTTGAAATCGGTCCAGTAGTTTTTAAGTTTATTCGTTACATACAAAAATACAAATCTTTCCTCTTTATATATACATGGGTTCAAATAAATACGGAAATAAAGTTCGACACAAATGCTGGTAGGTAGTGGTGATAAAAAACTTGTTAATTACTTAATAGAAAAAACGCATCAAATCTGCTTTCAAGCTAGCTGTGAAGTATGTCCGGAACTAATTACACGTGAGATAGATGCGAGAAGGAAATTGAATTCAGTATTAATTTTATCAATTAAGCAAATTGCTACGAGGAAAAACTTATGTTCATATAAATGTAGTAGGAGGGTGCAAATGATGGTAGGATTTATGGGTTTCCGTTTTACCTGGTAGAATAACGTAAGTATGATATTATTATCGCTATCTTAGCGTTCAGATTTTAATTAAAGAAATAAATTTATTTGGCACGAAAGCAGTCAGACACACAGACAAAAAATTCATAAGAGACAAAATAAAATAAACAAAAATAAAGTAGCTGTGTGTTTAGCGGCTGCGCCAAATAGGTTCAGTTCAGCATAAAACTAAATGTCAGACCACTAGTGCCTGACGCTGGTTTTCAACTGAACCCATTGTGACGTAACTGATGTAAACCAGTTCCAAATAGATAAATAGCGTGCTTAAATAAAAATAAATACTATTGACCTTTAATTACGGATGTCTCAGTGGTCATGCCCGTTCACTTAAACGAACATGTGTGTGTATATGAGCAGTCGTCGGGAAAACTCGATAAGCGTTTTCCCGATTACAAGCGGACGAACGGTCATTTCTTAATTCTTTTTTATACGAATTGACCCTGCTGCCCTTACAGAAGTTTTCAGTGTAGGTATCTAAACGTGGGTGGAAGCTATTGTTTAGGTATCAGCCTGATATAACTTATACCATTATTTCTAGATATACCGATCGATATCAATATAATATATTTACACACTAATAGCTTAGAACATGAGCGATTAAAATCTATTTCTATATACCTATATTCTAAAACACCCTAAATTACACGATCAATGTACATATGAAAACATAATAATGGATCGGCGCGATGTAGTTTAAACATATTGTTTGACGTTCACCATTATTACAGGGTTGAAAAGCCGCCATACGAATATCGTAATTATATTATTAAAATTACCACGACGATTGCAGGAAACGTGTTATTTAACGTTGGGTGATAAGATCTTATCGGCTGATCCTAATACCCGATGTGTGGATATTATCGTGCTACCTGACGAAATCGCCCGGATATTCGGTGGATATTCGACACATGGCCGCTATTACGCTTTTGTGTACAGGCTGTAGTTTTTTTCATTGGTATATAGCTGAAAGTTTACAGAAGAGACTTTATTTAGCTTTTAAGCATATTTTGATTAACCGATATTTCAATTCGTTGTGGTTTATAACATTTTAAGTGACTGGTGCTTTATTGTAATGCATAAAAGTATTTTTTGATTGGCTCATGTTAGAACTACTAGAAAAGCTCAAAGATCTGTTAAAATCTAAAAGATTGTACAACAGTAACAGCTGGTTCACACAGAAACTGTTTACAGGACCCGTTTTAGCCGATCCGTTTTTATTTTGGTGATGGCGCCTGTAATTGTTTGAGCGAGTTCACATACACGACAGTATTCCGAATCCAGTAAAAAATACTGGATCCGTTATTTTTATCGTATCCTGCCTGCCAGATACGACGCAGCTGCCATTTATTTAACTGATCCGTCGGTATAGCTGTGTATAACACATCCAGTATTTATCGACGGATCCGTTGTGTGAACGCACGGTAACATGATATTAAGTATTAGCAAACATAACCAATCAGCAATATTATAAAATTGCAGCCGCAATGGTAAAATGATGTTGGATCTTTAACAACTCTCTTAATCTTTTCAAATGCAGCTCTTACATTATTTCTGCAATGCCGCTTGTTAAATAATGTTACTATCCTCGCTGCCATCGCATCGCCCTCGTATCGCTTCGCTTCAGCAATATGGTCGTTACCTAAAGATTAGTGAAGGAACCCCTTCAGCTGACCCGTACAACTAGCGCGGGATGAAAAGCCACTGTCTTTTATTTTTAAACTAGCGGCCCGTACGGGTGGACATTTTTCCCGATTTTGCAACTTTTTTAATTTATGCTCCGCTTCTATTAGTCGTGGCGTGATGTTATATAGCCTATAACCTTCTTCGATAAATGGACCATTCAACACAAAAAAAACCATTTCAACCAGTATTTTCTGAGATTAGCGCGTTCAAACAAATTAACTATTCAGCTTTATAATATTAGTATAGATGAGCATGGAAAACACGGAAATACAGAGGTCTCTTTCTAATATTCGGTGATGGAACATCACATCAATCTTTGCGTGCCAAAGTGTGCTTGTTAGACCTAATTGCGATTAAAGTTTCTCATGTGGAGCTTTTTTTGCTTCGTGTAATTATTTTTCGGACAATCTCATTAACGATTACCCGTATATTTTTTTTGTTATAATGTTAAATGAAACTTTAGTATAAAAATAATAAAGTACTTAATTAACTATAGGAAGTATAGTTTAACGCCAAGAAAAATGCTTTATGACAAAACTTTGATCTTTCGTAGCCGCAGCGAAACGGAGTAAAATCTATCTACTTATACCTTTTAGTACCTGCAAGGGACTTTATAGGTAAGTAACATGAAGTTGATAATAGTGAACACGCCGTATAAAGCATTATTACGAGACAATGCGGTCTGTTTGTCTATCACGATAATCTGTGGACTGCTCATTTCAATTCCGTGTTGTGTAAACGCCCTAATGGACTCTGGTAATGTGACACGCTTGACGATTTTACTCACAAATTGTTGTACGAAACTCTATTACAATCTAATGACAGTCACCGTCTAATTGCAAGGTTATTACGTTTTGTTGTGCACGCGGCTTAATGATAGCACCGGGTAATTATTGAGTGAGGTGAAACCCTGAAGATGTGTCGAATTGAATCGTCGGCCCGGTAATGACGGGGCGCGGGCCACTGCCGGATGCCGCTGTATTAACCAACTATCATTGGCCGCATAAGATTAATTTTTAATTGTCTTCACCCCCGGGCTACGTTTAAACTCGATACACATTCTTTATAAACATATAAATTGCAGTATATCTTGTATTTTAATAAGTAGCTGCGTGATTGATATTTATTTGCAACTGTGTATCCTTATAGCATGTTATTAGTAGAGGTTATAAAGTTCAGTGTATCATTAAAAGGAAAAACTAGATTGATTGATACATTTTATCGCTTCGTTGAATAACTTTTAAAGGGTAGAATAACTATTTGTGTTCCTTATCAAAATAATGCATCTAGAATACGTCTTTGCTAGTAAGATAGTCTGACTTGCTTTCTCACAAAAGAGTTTTTGTTACAAAATCGCAACAGGAAAATCTTTATCTTTATTCTAGCATGTTATTGCTTTCAAAGTTATCCAACAAACGGTGTCATTAAAAACTAAAAGTCAGCCACATCATAAGCGCCATCATTAACCACATGTAAGTGGAACAAAAAGTCGATACGGAGCTGTCACGACTGTCATCAGGCGTCACCACCATGAAATATGGAAACGCAGTAATTCAACGTATCACTACAATCTCGCCCAACATCTAGAGCGAGTGAACGAGTGAGCGAGTGAGCGACGAATAGATTTCGTGAATAATTTACTAGACAATGGACTGTCAACTCTTTTATTGTATAATTTCAGTATTGTCGTGTTCGGCGTCACGAGAAAGTGGCATTTGTTCGTAATAACGTTTAAATATGTTTGCGTAAGCTTTGTGAAAGCGTAATGACTGGCGAAAATAATCGCTGTTTTATGATAGAGACAATGTCTGGAGGACGAGCTGAAAGTTACAGAAAGTTAAAAGTTTTACTTTAATTATTGTTTTGAAACAGTATTTGCAAAACATACCTAGATCCTTGACACCCAAGATAAAGTTGAAATGAATACAATACAATTTTTCTTTTTCATAAAGTTATGGTCCACCACCTCGTTATTCTTTCACGTGGTAAAGAAAACTAAAGATCATGACGATCAGACAGATCAGTAATAATACATTATGGGTCAAATCTGATTTCACTAAGACTTACAAATGAAAGACTGCAGTCATTCCACTTATAAACGAGTGCCGAGTTGCAACTCACTAGCTACTTAATTGCAGAAAAGCGGGACGTGGTAATTGGCTCGCAAAACGTTACTATGATGAAGGAAAAGATGACAGATATGCTATAATGTGTGAACACTAATAATATGTGTGCCACTCAACGCATCTTATCTTGGAATAATTGACAAGAATCTAAGATGCCTTTTAACTAAACGTCGACATTTTTAAAGCTCTAGTGCACACCTATCCAGTTTACACTTTTCCAAGGTACAAGAATACCTGTAAAGTCCACCGAAGCGGATTTGTTTGTCGCTTGGCGCTCGGTGCGGTGTAACACTGTAAACCCCGACCTCTTATTTTTGCCGCGTCGCCTGAGACGGACCCGGATTGATTTACGGGGCCAAGTGACTTGCCCCAACCCGACCCCGGCTTACTCCTAACTAAGCTTTATTCCGGGATTACGCAAAACACACGCCACCAATCGCTGTGACGTGTGCCGAATTGAGAACAGCTCGCCAAGCAAGGGTTGAGTCCTGATACTGTTTAAGATGTTAAATAGATTTTTAGGAAAGTTTGTTTACGTATTTTTTTTATAACTATCTAATGATACGGTTTCATTTATTTTACCAAGTTGTAAAATAATAATATATTCGTGTAATAACATCGTTAATGACCACGATTTTGTTTCCCACACTTAGCTATAATGCAAACAGCAAAGAAATGAATATTTATGAAGAAAGAGATAAACTCATTTATGGCATAATTTAAGCCACTTTCGAAAATACCATCGATTGGTCAGATCAGGCGGAACTTTAATAAATCCCAGTTTTTTGTTTAAGTTATTACACCTATTAAACGCAAACTAAGAAGACACGTTCCGCCATTAAGGCAGTCTCAAGCAGCGGGCCGGCTGAAGCGCGGGATATTATCGCGCCGCTTGTTGCCCGCGTAAAATAATAATGGCCGAACTTCCGGTGCCGGCGGCGCGGAAAACTTAAGCGAAAAAGGCGGGAAACGCCTCCGGCCGTCGCCGCTAACTTTGTTAACCGCTCGGATGTGACGTCACTTAATTTATTAACACATCCCTACCTCCGCCGAGAGGTAATTCTTGGTTTTTACGACACTTTTCCACTTCTCACTCAACGTGCTACAATTTTGTAGAGCTGCGCGCTAGGCGAATAGTTTTTCTTGACATAGATTTTTTAAAAACGGTTATACGTTTCGATAACTAGTTTGATTGATCTCTTAAATCCTTATTTATTTGTTAATTCAAAACGAAAAACTTAGCTTCATTATCTACGTAAAGATCCAGATTCTTATGGAGTGAGGAAAGTATGACGTACTTATGCAACATGCATGGTATTTAGCAGTTATCCAGAAACGTATAATTATGTGTGCTTGTCATTCAACACAACGTAGGTATAGGTAACTAGGCGTAAAGTGCTAGGCATAAAAAAATAGGTTGCTAGGTACGTTCATAAATCGTCCATAAATCGTTCATCACTAACGACGTGAGAGGTCATCCATTGAGTATATTTATACGTCATAAGACTACCTAATTAAGATCTTTAAATATTAATATATTAAATATTCAATTTAATGACAATAATAAGATTATAAATAATAATGGTTTAAGTATTATAATTTATAGCTTGGCGATCAAAAGGTTAATAACGTTATTATAATATTTTATCGGGCGGTACTATTGTCATCCACTTAATTATATTAAGAAACTGTATTTTTTTAATAAATGTATACTAAGTAATATTCTGAAATAAAATGAGTATATTTATGTATTTAAAGAATTGTATATTTCAATCAATGTCTGACACAAACGTGGCATCCGTCGCTAACGACAAGTAAAACTTAAAAACAACGTTTCCAAAAAACAAAGCCGACGGAAAATCAATAATCGAAACCGCACTGAGAGCACTCGAATAAATACACACCGACTATCCAATAAAACACGTGAATCGTTTACAATTAAAGCTTTAAATCGGCAATAGGTGTTGCCATAAATCGGACGAGAAAACAATCAGCGAGGCAGCGTCGTTCGCAATTAGCGCTGCGTGGCTCGATAAATTTGCATTAATGCTTTCGAAAAATCCGAGCGGCAATAATTTTCGCGTGCCATGTGTTGTATAGTGCGCGCCTACCCCTACCTACTTTTTCACTGCGGCCGCTGCCAAACGAACTCGTAGCTACTTTTTTCAGCGAACAGATTTACTTCGTTCACCTGTAGTTTCAGATATCTGTCCCGATGTTTCTCTTAGTATTTTGGCATATTGTGTTGTTTCGTGAATAATGCTCTGCTTACTAACGTAACATCAATAAGTTATAAACGTTATTTAGAAGGAAGTAATTTGTAGTTTTGAAGAAACAAACTTTAATATGGTCACTTATAACAGCTTATTAAAATTATTGTTGATTACGGTTTAACAAACCAATAGCACAATTGTGTTTTGACAAGAATGCAAATCAACGATTTCTGCACATTGAAGACTAACCCCTTCCTTAGACAAACTATCGAGAAAACCCTGATCAAATCTGACAGAGAATTTAAGACCAACCCTTATCCTAACATCGGGTACATTCGAGGCGTGAGGCGCCCGAATCTCCGATGGACATATTTTCACGTTGGCAATTCACGCGTATCCGCGCTTGATTTACGCAACGCCCCCCGCCTCAGTGCACTTTACACTTTTGCAGCTCCACGCACACGAACGCCTATTAATTGATATTCGCCGCGACACACTCCACACATTTTTATACACATTTTCCGATAAACAATTCTAGAGCGACACACTTTTTGTTCACCGAAACTTTTAGTATGAAACACCCAACAATCTGGTTAGTCTGCTTTCGGCTAATCTTTGACATACAAAGCAGGATTTTATTCATACTTATTAATACGTTTTTTAAGCCGTACTACCGATACAATTAGTAGACTTTAAATAAGACATCATAAGCGGTATTTTTATCGGTTTGTTAGTTTTTTTCTTTTTTATCAACTGAAACTATCGGATTTAGCTAAAATGGTGTTCGATCGTGTGTAGGCGGCGAAATCAATTTAGCATGCTAATAAGCGAGTCCCCCGGAGAGATAATGAGTCTTATAAGTCTCGGCGCCCACCTCTCGGTGCACACATCACACGTGAAGATAACCGGTTTATTAATAACCACAACTTGACTATAAATACCCTATGAATTTAACGCGAAACTTACGGTTTATATAAAACAGACGATTTGTACGACTAGTGTTGTACTTTACGTCTTTTTAATAGTGTATTTATTTAAAGTTGTATTTTTTATAGATTTGTTTCAAGGTAATGGTGAAGCGGAGTGGTGCAGGAGCGTGGCTGTCACGCTGAGCGTTATGTCCGATATGTCTCTATGTTTATGTCTTATGTTCCCAAAACTGTATGTGGGCTGTTTAACTATGAAAAAACAATTGAATTCAATTGAATTGTTTGAATGTTTTATATCAGAAAACTACTTGGCTTGCACCATTTCGATATAACAGTATCACCCACCATACAGTTTACTGTGAAAAGACTTAAATTGTATGCTATCAAAATGGAAACGCTTAAAAGTTCATGTTGTTGTCGACTTAATTTGAATACTAGATTAATTTGTTGACTGAATTATCGTCAAATTTTATGGACCCGTGTCGCCTGCACTATCAATGTGTTGTATTCTATTTCATCATAAAAACGTATCGTCCGGTGCAATACCTGTATCGACTTTTTTGTTATTTATTAAATATTTATAGCATATAATAAACTCGAATGACAACTGCGCACAGCACATCGAGAAGGAAAAGTATTAAAAACATTTTTCAAATTTTGTGGAGACGTTAACAGCGATATTAAATAACATCTCTATTCACAATAAAATGTGTCATAAAATGTTTAGGGATAGGTAGAACGGACGACGAGCCGGAAGAGTCTCGCCGCGGGGGTAAGCAGACCTGCCTAATATATGAAAATATTCAATTTTATAACATTCTGTAGCGATAACATCTTCCTGTCGATTTGATATTTTCGGCGGTAAGGTAATATTATCCGCTGGCCAGTGAATGGAGGACGGTGCCACGCTGCGCGCGCGCTGCCAACATCGTAACTTAACACTTAATCATTTATACGGACACTTTATAGTCCCTACAGGGCTGCCCGATGCTGAGGACCTCGGTCACAATGACACTTCACTGTCGTCTGGAGGGAAGCATGTTTAGTAACGATATAGGCTGTTGTTCATTGCTACTCATTTGAATATAATGTATTTTCTGTCCATAAAATAAAACCTATTGTAAAATAATCGTTTTATTTGAGAACGTCCATTGCAATAGTGTAAACTAAACATCGGCCGTCTTAAGGACTATTAGGTAGGTACAATTTTTGGTCATTACAGAACATTGTATTATTGGGTTTTATTCCTATAGTTTGTTTTATAATACTGAGTTTTTATTAATTATCCTTTAGACTAGCTGCCTCTATTTACTACACCATAACATTACATAATATCACGCCTTGTATTCCCGGAAGGGTTAGGCAAAAGTGTTTTAAGTAGAGGGTGTACACCCTCGCTTCGCCAGTTATGTTTAAGTCCCATGTAATAGGGGGTGAGCCTAATACCATTAACCGGGTACAAATCCATATTCCGAGCTGCTACTGAGTAATTCCTAATGGAAAAACCCAATAACACTTTGCTCGATCTGGGGAACGAACCCAGGGCCTCATGTGCAGCAGTCGCACTTGCGACCAACAAGGCACACCATAACACCCAGACACATACTACGAAACATAAAAACTTAAGTATTAAGATATTTAGCATCAATGGTCTCATGACATTATCTCATGAAAACAACGTGCCAACCAGTGAGGCTCGTCCATTAAACTGTTTACATAAAAGGGCAGGCCAGGAGCGCAGATGTCATAAGTCAGGCGAGTGAGCTGGACAATAAATTAGCGGTCGCTGGCTGGAGGATGACGGCGATGCGTGGGCGCCGGTAGCATGAACACTTCTGCTTACGCAGTATCGTGTTACAGTTTGCAGACTATAATGTACTATTTTAGGGCTTGTATGATTTTACTAAGTAATCGAAAAACTATTGTTTTTTATAATTCGGATGAAAATGTATAGTCGGGGAACGAAAATGTTATATACCTTTAAGTGTATTTTTGCTTGCACAGTGCAAGAAACAACCTATTTTACCGACTACGTATTGCCAACATTATAGAAATGAAAATACAAGCATTTTTGACAGGATATTAAAATTATAATGGTGAAATGATGACAACCACTAGTAATGTCAATTTATTTAATCATTGAATTGATTGATGTTATAGTTTTTTAAACAAAACTCCTTAAATCAAGTCAAAGACATTATATGGCTCTACTATGTCATATGGAGGCAAAAGGCAATTTTGATCTTTGCTACCAAATAATTAAACATAATTTTCCATGCATTGGTCTGTTCCGTTCAACAGTTTGAAAAGGTACCCGCGATGTGGCAAAGGAATGAATTTGAAAACTGACGAACCTATTTATTCCCCTGCTGTACTTTATTGTTTCGAATGAAAATGTCTGGTGGAAATAATCATAGGTATAGATAACGTAACCTAACTGTGTTTTCTATGACTCTGAGTACATATTAGAGGAAGAATTAAATTCTTAAATAGCCATAAAGCTGATGCAATGCCAGCAATCAGCAAGTTAAGTATAACATAAGTGAAACTCTCTGAAGAAAGCCTTCGGTATAAGAATAATAATTAGTATAAGAGTTTATCATGCAAACAAATTTGACCCTTAATAAATATCATTCAGTTAGGCAGTTCATAGTTCCATCGAAAAATGAACGAGTGTCGATAAAATACACGCATACATAAAGTATACGTACCTACCTACCTATATCGAAAATAAGTTTATTTTTATTCAAGCTGTGACCGAATGAATATAACTTCCAAGTGCATCGATATCAATGAGAGTGAGTCAGGGACTGATGCCAAAACCTGCGAACAATAACAAACAAGCGGGCGTGCAGCACTCAGCCCTCAGCCCCAAGTTATGAGGGCCAGCACAAAAACATCGTTAGTCAACGAAGTGCTACCTACCACACCAGCCCATAACACAGTTCATTATTTATATTAACAGTTTAGCAGTCAGTGGCAGCTCTCTCGATCCCGACTTATAGCCGCGTGAATATGCGTGGGTATTATTTGTACCCTTGTTAAGCGCTGAGGACATTATAAAAATGATTCCTTTATCCGCGCTGTGACACTCGCTGGAAATTGGTCGTTTAATTTATGATCATCATAAAAAAGGATTCGAACCCGTGCAGGTTGGAATTTCATTCATAAGAACGCAGAGGCGTTTGGGTCTTTATGGATGGATGTTTTCATTAATTTAACGCGGATCCGGCGATGCCACCGAGGTGTCGGGTGTCCGGTGACACTCACACCCGATCTGACAGATAGCGAGGCTCGTGCTGCGACTACCGTTCATCCTTGTTCAACATTTGTCACAGCTCTCAGGTTTCTCTGATGTCATTCACACAAATATAGCATTCAAATTAAAGTTCTAAGTCACTATGACTGCATAGCCTTGATAAGTACCGATCTATCTTTGATATGAAGAAGTGCAACTCATGGTCAGGTCGTGTTATGGTTATTTACATATTAAATCACGCATTCCTTGAGAGTCGAGTACGTGACTTAATTTATTGCCGCGATCAATGTAAAATAATTCTTAGACATTACAGAAGATCGGTCATTATTCATTATGAGTGGTGGATGATACAGCAGGGGAGAGCGTCAGGCCACCGAGTGACCGGTCGGGGAGGTGCGGTGCGCCCGCGCACATCATCAGATAAGCGACAATAACTCGATACGCGTTCCAAATAAGCTCAGGAGCGCATTAGTTACCCCGGTGACCGACACCGACAGTTCGCCTAATCCACTCAAAACATTCGGAGACATTTGTCGGCTCGCGGCAGGGATCGGGTGATCGATAGCGCGACTCGCCACAAAACGATAGATAAAAGCCGATAAGTCAGAAGAAATATGACGCGAACAAAATCGGGAGATGTACGTAATAAGATAAAAGTCAAACAATGATTCGACCGCGGATTCGCCGCGGCATAATTTATGTGACAACGCGTGATGGACGAGCGGCGACTTTCGGTAAACTATTTACATACGGCGGCGGCCGCGCTGTCGGATTGGGTTCTGCTTGTGACAGAGGGTGGGGCTTAGTACCGAAAACAAATGTCACTGTTATTTATTAGGTTACGGTACTATTAAGCCTAAGACGGGAATTATGGTTTGGGGATAGCCGTAAAACCATTCGGTAGCGCCTAAGCTGGGCGAAAAATTCCGCAAAATCTCTGCTTAGTGGTACTTAGACACCGGTAAACATTAAGGGTTGAAAGAAGATTTTAGCCTGCACAATTATTTCTATTTCTCATTACGTATGTGTAATCACTTAATTATAAGCCACAGTCCGCATTTCATCCAACTTTAACTAGGTTAAGTACTTGAGTGACTTCCAGACGTCTTGGCACGCGGCGTCTTCACAGCGGCAGCGTGGCGCGATGCGGTCCCACGGCGATCGCTCTAATTGAATCAAAAGCCGCGGTCTCGCGCCCGGCACCAACTCCCTTAGCACGTCGACTTAGATTACTTCCGTCTGTAAGCAGGTAGTCGGACCATATAGATGGTTATATGTATAAGGGGTTGCAGACAATACTGTGAATGCCCCCTTCCCAACACGTAATGAGAAGTCGTAAAACAAATTCTATATCTATGGGTAACCATCTCTCGTATCGGCACGACCAGTATGAGAAGAACTCCTACCGTGGTGAAAGGATTAGCCAGTCAGTAAGATTGGTAGATGAGCTGACTACCTAGAGTGTGCTGGACGTAGGTACTTAAGTATCGTCATACAATGTGTTACACAATGTATGGAAATACAATGTGTTAAAGTAATCGTCATCAGTATGCTGAATCCTGAATCTTTCATTGATTACTTTCATGTTATCGCACTTTTTCCTACTTATTTTTTAAACTTATTAAGACAATAGGTCCTATATAAAACATTTCTGAATCTCATTCTAAAACACTCTTCTTGGAGAACTCTATGGGGAGTCTCGAACATTTAATTGACTTTTTTCTCACGTATTTGAAAAGCGTTTGCCGAATTAAGTAGGTACATCAGGAGGATGGGTCAGCAGCATCCACATGTGTTTATTGAACATTAATCATAAACTGCAGTCACCAATCAGTTGAACACTCGTCGCGTCGTGAAAACGGGCACTGAAAACAAGATTAGTAAGTAAATATTAATATTATGTTTCCCAAAGAGAGTCTTCAGGCAGATGTGAGTTAAATGAAACATAAATTACGGCAAAAGAAAAAATCCTTTGAAACTCGTGAAGTCCAAAAACAGCTTCTATTTATTTACATTGACCTTATTGTATATAGAGATGGTTGGGATGTTACAGTGGGGTGGCTGCTGTCGCCGTGTCGAGACACAAATTGAGTTGGTAGCTACAGAGGACGGTCGTAGGTGAAAACGTTAGGCGAGCGACAATCCCCGCGGAGACAGCGTCGAGGCAGCTCCGCGTTTTTATCTCGGCGTCCTCGGCGCGGCGCGGGCGCTCGACCGTATAATTGGATGAGAACGGCGCGATCCCAATAGCGCGCCCTTATCTGTTCGCGGCAAATCCACCCCCGCCCGTCCCCCCACACACCCGCGACGCCCGACAATAAGTTTTTAGTGAGTAATTCAAGATAACCCCTTGATGTTGTTCATTTTCACACTTCCTTTCGCGAGAACAGCTCTTTATTGCGTAATATGTAACTGTCTCGTCGCCGACGGGAGTCCCGGGGGCGCGTACACAAACTTCGCCCCTTTTATGATGTTAATGCGATCGCCTCCGACCCTCCTATCTGGATAATGATAATTGCTTTTTCCGAAATTATTGTTTGATGTTGTCGCTCGATGTTATTTCTGGAAGTCCCTTTAATGATGTTTTGACTTTTGACGTTAGCAGGTAATTTGTTTAAAATATATTCTGCATAATTTTCTAGCATACTAATTATTTATTGTGTTGAACCTTAAACCATATTATTACCTATCCAGTTGGTTCTACAAAGCTCTATGTATTTTTAATTCTTTTGTTTTTATGTTCTACGTTGCGCCTTTCTCTCCCTTACGATTTCCTTAGTCTGGATTCACTTTTTGTCTTTACAAAATTGTATTTGTTCAAGACACAATCATTCGATAACAGATACAGCTTACTGCATTTCCTTCCGCTGTATCGGAAGGCTGCGAATTGTCGTCGTATTATTATACTGCATTGGATATACACTAGGTGACTCTATGCTACGGAATCCTTTTTACGGCTACGCTCTCCGCTGTATAGCCACTGTCCACCCCTGTATAGTCAACCCCATCTTTGGCTATTTAGTTTTGATTATGGAATTTAACAAAGGGCTATATTTTTAACCACGAATCTATTAAAAAAAAAAACCTCACACATTGAGAATTTTTGGAATGTTCGCGGGTAAGAGTAGGATCTTCAAAATATGTTTTTCTAAATACAACAATATAGTAGAATAATGTGAGCTGAACATAGCAGAAACAACGGCAGAGGCGGTAATAAGTAATGTTTCAGGCTCCTGTAGGCACGCTTAACTGACAATATAACAGAGCCTTGGTAATGACGCCAAATATATTATGTTAATAATTTTACACGAGACATATGTACAGCAATAATTTATAATGGGCACGCGTAGATAAGCTGCAAAGTCCTAAAAAGCTCCAGATCTCGTCTAATACCACACAGTATGGCAGTTACTGGCGCAGATTCTGTTGAGTATCGACTAAACTTAGTTAAAAATAGTGGCTATCTTTTACTTACTGTTAAACTAAAAAGAGATTGAAGAAAATTAGAGCTGTATTTGATTGAGACGACAATAACAACATAATATCACGCCTGTATTCCCCGAAGGGTTCGGCAGAGGTGTTTTAGTACACCCTCGTTTTGCCAGTTGTATTTAAGCCCCATGTAATATGGGGCGAGCCTATTGCCATTAACCAGGCACAAATCCAAACTGCGGGCTGCTACTGAGGAATTTCAAACGGAAAAACCCAGTAACACTTTGCCCGACCTGGGGATCGAATCCAGGACCCCATACTCAGCAGTCGCGCTTGCGACCACTAGACCAACGAGGCATTCAGACGACATTTAGTGTTAATTCCGCCAAACTAGTATGACTAGCTAGTTTGGCGGAATTAACACTAAGGCTCAGTTGCACCAACTAACTATACTTGTTAACTTGCCATATTTATGTCAAATTTGTACTGATATGACAGAAAGTTTGGTAGGTATAGTTACAGTTATAGTTAGTTGGTGCAACTCAGCATAAATATTGTAATTGTATACTTGTATGTCATAGATTTCCGCCAAGTAGCGCGTGATTCCATTATTTAAACTGCTGAAGCTAATATGTATCTTCTAGAGTGCTGAACTTTAACATGTATCTTCCAGGATCTGTCGCTCGCGCGTTTTATCAACAAACATATTTATAAATTAGAGTCAAAGACATTCAATACTAGTAGCTATATACTTACAACCATATTCTAAGACGTTCCTCCAAAACTTACTCGACTCGACTCCACCTCGACTCGCTACCATCGGTAGTTGTAGTTGACATAAACGTCCTCGACTCGAGATTTTTCCTCAGTCGAGGTAAAGAATCATCTGTCAAACTCAAGGTACCTCGGAACCTACCTTAAGGAAGGAAGTGTCAAAGTTCGTATGTAATAAAAATGAATTTTGAAGACTTTATCGAATATGCTTACGATAATCCTTACAATTATTTATCGCGGCGTTATTTGCGCGATGCAGATAATTCAAATTATGACGACCGATCGATGACTCCGTCGAGGAACCTCAAAGTTCACTCGAAATTCCGACTAAGAATACAATTTGAAGGTGTTTTCGAAGTCGTTCTGAGTCGAGTATGAGTCGAGTAATTTTTGGAGGAACGTCTTAGAATATGGGTGTCTCTTTGATTAGAGTGAATAACTGGTTTGACAGCTCTTAAATTCCATCTCTTTCTTGTTTTGTTTATTAATAAAAAGACCTCAATATTTTTAGTTAAGTTTAGTCGGTGTCTAACAGAATCGGCGCCTGTGTTTATCTTTATCATTTACGTATACGGAGTGGTTCAGGAGTCGGCAGCGCGAACTGTCGTCATATTCCAGCGCTATCAGATCGGCTCCCCGGGGACGCGCTATCTCCGCGCCTAACCGCATCCCGGGAAACAACTGCTCGGAACAACTACGACATGTTTATATTTTTAAATTGTACATGACGTTATGGCGGGGAAATTCTAATGCATGTGTTTGTTTTTGAATCTGCTGTAGTATTTAAAACAATCGTTTTCTAGTTTGTTCTGTTCTGTTCTGCCTAGCTCTTTCCCAACTATGTTGACGTCAGCTTCTAGTCTACCCAGATGCGGCTGAATATCAGTATTTTAGACGGATCGATTGCGATCAGACCCCCGCATCCCAGTTACAGGGCAATGCCGATATTCTAAGGTTAGACCCGTTTTCAGTCTTTCGAGTTTCTGACTACCCGTAACGACTGTCATAGGTATTCGTATGAGACCCGGGACCGACTGTTTAACTATAGTGTCTGTCATTTATTATTATGTGAACAAAAGTTGATAAAGTATTATACTTTATCAACTACCTATCATCAACTATAATATTAATGCGAACTATATTTCGCGTAGGTATTCAATGCATATAAAGAATTACATTGAGGCTAACATCCAATACAAAGCAGCTTAAAAACAGAATAATTCAAAGATTTACCTGTTTAGCATCTGCAAATTTAACGCTTTTGTATACCTACATATTACCTAAAATGATCGGCAGATTCAATCTTATAAACCCCATTCAATAACGCAAAAAGCAATTTGGAAGTTCGTAGAACAATTTCGTCAGATCAAAACACGAATAAAGCTCATCTTGACGAGGGATCAATACGAGAGGCTCCGTGTACCGTGTAGCAGGAGTCGCGGCTCACGTCGCCAGCTCTCATTTAAGGATCCACCGAAAACTTATTTTTTACTGTGTTCATTATTTTGAGTGAAATTGCGAGAGCATTAAGTTGAGTATAGGGTGGGAAGCGACGGGCCTATTACCGGCCGCCTTGTAATCAGAGCCGCGCCGGCCCCATCCGCGCCAACACAACACTCGAAACACATATCATTAATTTGTTAGCGATTTCTTGGACTGTTCCTCGAATTGCCGAGAAGTGACATACCATGTAACTGTATGAATTCAGTTCTTTAAAAATATTTTGGCTGTAAAGGTTGTTTAAAGGTTATTTTATTTTTGCAACTTTGAGGCCATAATGTAATCTTTTTATTAAGGATACAGTAAAAAAAGTCGATAACATTGATCATTATACGATATAGTTGCATATGCATGTAATATATTCAGCATAATTTTACACTTGGATGTTACAATTTAACATAGAGTCAGTATCGGCGCGGCGCGGCGCGGCGGGCGGCGGGCGGCGGACAGAGCGCGGCCCGTGGCAACGCATCATAAACGTGCCATCGGCGCGCCAGCCCTATAATTTCCTCCCTAATTTTCCCATTTTAAACCTGTGATCCAAATTAGGATTTGCATAAAATTGTTAATGACAGTTAACGCAATATTCGACGTGTCAAAATTGGCGTCTACCTATTCCAATTTTATTATGGACTATATTATCGCCGAGACCGTCTTAAATTGGGTTCGAGCGGGTAATTTGGCTTAAACATTCGGTTGAGCAGAAGCTAAAAAAGTTAATGTGAACGGTATTAGAATCGCTTTTTATAATGCCGTGCACGTAAGCTTTATAATGTCTGCTAAGTGTCGTTCACAATGGGAACATTCTGCTGGAATTACTGTCATGAAACAGATAACGTAACAGTGACCGCAGAGATTACAAGTGTTTCGGAGCCGTAGTTTCTTGGGTGGCAATAATTACTTATTCTAACACTTTATTACGGCTAAATAATGATAATAAGTGAGTGAGAGAGCTCGGCGGTGGCGTGTCTCCTGTAGCCTGTAATCTTGTGCCGGCCCTCAATCAGGCATTTCTCACCCGGGCGCGTTGAAAAAATAATACCTCCCAGAGATTTGTCTATAATTTGTCGGATGCCGCACGTCCGCCGCACGTACGGAACCGCGCACACCCGAAACGTAGCAGCTGAATCGGTTTCTATTCCTTTGTTATTTTATTTAGACAGTAGCTTTCTAATATATCTACACTATAATTTTCGGTAGATAAGTATAATCGACTTCTGTCGGGTTTTAATATAAGCAATTTGGAGTGTTACGCGGAATTACAGATTTAAAATCTGAGTTTTCGAGAGATGTTGATAATAACCAAATGTCTTATAACAAAAAAGGTACTGAAGAGCGACTTAACTTACTATATTGTAATACAAACTATAATAAACATTATGTCGGTATTAGGTATCAGAAATATCACACAATAGCGTTTATCCTGTCAAACGTGGTCTATTCATTCGCCACGTGTGCTGTGACCGCACCAAAATTTCCGATGTTATGGGAAATTAGCCGACAAACTTACACATTCTATAGTGTTATTTTGACAGTTGACTGACAGTTGCTTTCGATGAAGAATTATGCGTAACTGACAAGTGACGTAAACTGAGATAATCTAACAACATTGCTTTTATTTCCATCGGGCAGCCATCAAAACAGTTAACACCGTAACAATATAACCTTGGGCAAACAATAAAATATGGAAATTGTAAAGTAACAAGTTTCTGAACAAGCTTGTCGAGTTACTTGAGGTATTTTTAGTAAACAATAGTAACTAATATTAAAGAATATTATACTTAGTATTCAATTCGCATGTAACATTACTGAAGACGTTCTTTTGATTTGGTCAGATAACTTTCGTACGACATTATTGGCAAGAAAAATAAACTGTTCTGCGAAGTTCGATACAAGATACAATCGAGGCACGAACGAGGAACGTTTAGCTCACCACACTGTCACTTGGGCCACACAGCTCGAGCTGTCAAGCAACATGAACGATAGCTTTTTGAACGCTACCTAAAGTCCCGGGCTACTCAGCCAGACAATGTCCATTCATGTAAGACAAGTTCGTGTTGCTGCCACAAAATCGATGTTAATCTTCTTTATATTTACGCCTTTTTATCCTTGCGGGTTAGTAATAAGCCGGAAGATACATTTAATTTAAACTGTCTACGTTACAAATGTAGTGTTACCGAGTAACATGTGTGACATTTCGTGGTCACTTTTAAGATGGCGTGACGGAAAGGAGGTATACACCCAGCAGTGTGATGATGTGAGCTGAGTACCTATCTACTTATCTTTTTATAGATCACCTTAAAATTTTGATTTAATTCACTTATTTCTTTCATCTAATCAATCTCTATTAAATTAGATAGTTTGATATTAGTTCTATGGAACCTTTTTTGCAAATTGCCATTAGATAGGTTATTAAACGTACTTTAGATGACAATGATTTGCGCGTGAGGAAAGTAGTTACACCAGTGTATAATTAATGGTGTCTCCCTGCACGAAACAAAATAATTGCCGTGAAAAATCCATAACTGTTGGCGAATTGTCGTAATATGTTTTTTATAAGACGTTCGACAGACAGTGGCGGCAGGTGAGAGAGTTGATCGAAGCTCGATAAATTGGATTGACAGCTGGTGTGTTGCTTGCGCAAGAGTCGTTGCCGCTTTCATGTCAGACTTGTTTGCGTTTCCCAACTTGCAGATAAACGCAACAATCTTCTACTGTACAACCTATTGTGTTGCTAATTTACCTGTGTTTGATACAAGATTTGTTAATAGTTCGTTTAGCAGGGAAATTGATTTGGAGCTATAGATACGTGCAATAAAAGGAAAGTCTTTTAACTTTTAACAGAGGAAAACGAGTTATCGTATTGCAGGTAGCGTAGATTATAGATACTTCTACCTATTAAGCTTTGATTGTTTTCTGTCCGGCCCGTATCTCTGACTTTTCGAATTTATGTGCGGATCAGAATTTGATTATCACTTGCGTTAACGATGAAGGAAAACATCGTGAGGAAACCTGCACACCTTAGAGGGCTCCATAAAGTTCTCGATGGTGTGTGTAGTCTGCCAACCCGCAACAGGCCGGCGTGGTGGACTAAGGCCGAAATCCTTCTCATTCTGAGAAGGAGGCCCGTGCCCAGCAGTGGGACTGTAATGGGCTAATTATGTTATGTTGTGTGTTTTCTGTAGTAACGTCAAGTTTTCTTACCACAAAAGTTTGTACCTTGTTGAACTAATGGGGAAATACTATTGACCCCACTGGCTTTTAACTTTGACACCAAGCACCTGTAAACGAAAACCAAAGCAGACAACAAAACATGCTTTTAAGTGTCACAACAAAAAAACTTATCTTTATATAGGTATATATAATTCGACTGTACGTGTGTATGTCACTGAACTCCTCCTAAACGGCTGGACAGATTTGAATGATTTTTTTTGTATGCGTTTGGGTGGCGCCCTGGATGGTTTAGATTCACAATTGGACCCGGTAGGTGGCGCTGCTGTCGGTGTGTCACCAAATTTGCGGGCAGGACGACGTGTGCTGGGTCCGCTAGTTTGTTATATGTTGTGAAACTAACCCTTAACGTTTTTCTAGCCACTCCAAGAGCACGGTGTTTAGCAAATTAAACGTATTTAGCGAATGAGAATATACGTAACTGTGTCTTGTGAACGTATACTGGACTGTCAGAAGACACAATTCCGTGTTCACATCCGGTGCGCAGGGGCAAAGATGAGTCGTGGTAATGTCCCATTGTGCATGTGGGGCCGTCGCCTCGCTTAGTGACGGATTACCGACTCTTTAGCCGCTTATTGATGCAAGCAGCTTTGTATCCATTACCTTGGTCAAGCCGACCGTTGTGCTGGGAATATTGGAGTGTGATTCAATGTACAGGGAAATAGATGACATTGTGGAGCTGTTTGGAGTTTAGGAAAACATAATAATAATAGGAATAGGAAGGACGAAGGACGAAGGACGAAGTTATGATGACGAACAACTACCGGAAATATATTGTGAAGGACGGCACGGTTGACATCTGTCGGGCATGCCACTGTCCCGGTGAATCCATTCGACATATTATTTCTGGTTGTTCTCGTCTTGCTAACGGCGAGTATTTGCACAGACACAACCTAGTGGCTAGGATTATCCACCAGCAACTTGCTCTGAAATACAACCTTGTGGATGCAGAAGTACCATACTACAAGTATGTGCCCGACCCAGTTCTCGAGAATGGTCATATCACATTGTACTGGGACCGATCTATCATCACCGACAGGACTATTGTTGCCAATAAGCCTGACATAGTGGTGATAGATCGATCAGAGCGTCTCGCAATGATTGTTGATATCACTGTCCCACATGACGAGAACCTTGTGAAAGCCGAGAAAGATAAAGAAATTAAGTATCAAGACTTGGCACACGAGGTTGTCGATATGTGGGAGGTTGACTCTGCAGTCATTGTGCCGATAGTCGTGACGGCCAATGGCTTAATAGCCAAGAGCCTCGACCAACATCTGACGAGGCTCGCGTTGGGCAGCTGGGTCAAGGGCCTGATACAGAAAGCGGTACTTCTGGACACGGCACGTATTGTCAGGAAGTTCCTCTCTCTGAGGCCCTGACCACCGGTAGCTTGGACCCTGTTCCCGATGCCGGTGGGCTACTATTTTTTATATTTTTAAATGTTTTTTTTTAATATTTTTTATAGAAATATTTAAAAATGTATCAAATATGTAAATAGATGAATAAACGGACAATAGGAATAGAAATAATATAACCCCCATTTTTGCAACATTTTTTATTTATACTCCGCTCCTATTGGTCGTAGCGTGATGTTATATAGCCTATAACCTTCCTCGATAAATGGACTATCCAACACAAAAATAATTTATCAATTCCAACCAGTAGTTCCTGAGATTAGCGCGTTCAAACAAACAAATTCTTCAGCTTTATAATATTAGTATAGATTTAAAACTGTAATTTATATGTGTATTTAGTGAATAAAGGAAATAATAATAGGAAAAAATAATATTATAAATAATAATTGGTGCGAAACCTTACCTATATATCACACCAGAGAGTCTCTATAGCAATAAAATAACTAAATACTCAAACGCTACTCAATTTTAAGTTGCCGTTAATTTCGTGCTGTCACTGTCACTTCGCCTTAAAGTGACAATGACAGCACGAGACTTAGCGGCAACTTAAAATTGAGTAGCGTTTGAGTATTTGGCCATAAGAATCTTGAATTAGGATACTGGTGCTATCTAGCTACATTTAAAACCTAAGTCAGACCATGAAAAGAAATAGACTATCCGCCTATTACCTACTTACGTCACTCAGGGGAAAGCAATACTATGGCCTATTTTCGACCGAACGCGAGAACCAATTAATTATTAAGAATTTCTTGACGTCTGACTTGAATGACTATGATTCAACAAATTTGTGTAACTAACGTTAGCTAAGAAGGGTTAGGGTGTCATAAGAATGTATGGTTGCGGTGTATGCTTTTGCGAATCCCGTGACCCCGGCCGAACTGTCAGGAGGAGGAGTACCGTTGGTTTTTAGCCGGTAAGAGTCCGGAGACCCCCTTGCTTTCCCCGGGCGAGGGACATCCATGATGATTTTTAAACGATAAAAAAGGGTGTCATAAGAATACCTATGACAGTCGTTACAGGTAGTCAGAAGCCCGAAATTCTGACAACTGGTCTAACTTTAGGATATCGGCATTGCCCAATAACTGGGTTGCGGCGGTTTGATGGCAGTCTCTCCGTGTAAAATACTGGTATTCAGCCGCATCTGGTTAGACCGGAAGCTGACTCGAACATCACCATCACCATCTCCCTGCCCTTATCCCACACTAGGTGGGGTCGGCACATGTGTTTCGTAAAACCATGTTGTTAGAGGTTTTGGCTTATTGTTTTATGACCGGCCGCCTGCCTGACATCAACCCTCCTTGGCAATACTAGCTGCACCGTCGCGCGGTCCCAAAATGATCTGCTTGCTGACAACTAAGCAGACTATGTTCTTCTTGGTGGAAGCTGACTCCAACATAGTTGGGAAAAGGCTAGGAGGAAGAACCTTAGCTGATTGAACCTAAGATTGATTTTCACAAACCTACCTGTGTGCCTATATTTCATATCAATCGAATACACTGTCAACGGCGTAGCGACGTCTTTACCTATACACATAATTTAACCGAGTCACGTATCATTTAAGCGCAGATTAAGGGTGTACTCCAATGACCCTTGCGATTAGTAGCCAGAGTAGAAACCAGTGGCTACGGAACGCAAAGCCGCCGGTAATTGCGGCTTCGGCAATATCCCGGCAAGCCCCAACTTATCCCCGAGGATGTTCGTTAGTGATGCCCACTCACTCACCCGAACGGGAAACACTTTCAAAACAATTGCCAACTGACTGTATTGCTCTAAAATAAAGTGCTATTTTACAAAATACTTAAACTCTGTATGCAATGTTACCAATGTGGACAGTGATTTTTGGAGGTTATTTTAAAGGGTCACAGGCGCAATTCAAATCCTCTTATAATGATGCAGCATTGAATAAAATTTGGTTATACAAATATCAATCAATCAATCTTCTTCGTGTTCTAAATCCTGTTGCCGTGCAAACCTAAGGTTCTATCATTAAGCTGAAAGTTCTTTGTTGTAAGTTATTTCCCTGACTAAACAAAAATTAAATTGCTACCTATTACAGTACCTACCTGTTATATCAATCATATCAAATCATTTTTTTTTATTTCACATAGACCAATACAGGTGCTTATGAAAAGTCGAATTTAGATGCACGGTTCCAATTAGTCGTTTCCTATGGAGAAGAGCCGGCAAGAAACTCCATGGTTATTCTTTTAAAAATAATATCTTTAAAAATTTCAGTGGATACGGTCCAATGATTTAGGATAGTGAGAGAACAATGAAGTCCTGACCTCAGACCAATGAGTAATGAAGTACTAAAAGACTTGAGTATATAAAATTAACAAAAATAAATAAAAAAACAATATGAATAATAGTAATTTGATTTTTTGATTGATTTTTCAAGTTCTTTATTACTACAAAAGTTGTTACACTGGTGTTTATAAATGATTTTATTCCATTTGTAGACAAGTCGTGATTCATTTTGTTACATAGGCTAATTCCGCCTTTACAAACATTAAAACATATATTTATTATATTATTTCGCGTTGACATGAATTAAACCTATAATATACATTGTTTAACTACAAGGTACGTGCAAGTCTTAGTATGGACCCACGTAATATTTAATGTTTAAGTTAATAGTAATTTACAAATTTATAGATGTAGGTACACAAAGTTCTCACATTTACAAAAGGGAAAAGGAAGCTAAACTACACTGGCCTGCAAAAATAAGTATCACACTTTAAAAGTAAATATCATTAAAAGTGTAGTACTTATTTTTGCAGGCCAGTATATATAAAGCAATTGACATAATTAAATGTCATCAAAACTTAGCCAGAAAATCATTGTAAAATAAGATAAAGATATCTTGAATATCTGCCTAATCATCGAGTTAGTAGCCGGACCCAGCTCAATGCCTAATTGGCGCATTTTTACGGTCAAAGGATCAATGGCATAAAAACAATCACACTGATAAATTACTATCAGAGTTAACTAACTGAAGTGAATGTTAGTGATTTCTTTCACCGCGCAGCTGCCGCCCGCGCCGGTGCACGCGCGCAAGTCATCCAGGCATCTCGGCGGCCATCACAAATTACAAACAAAAAGCTAGGAGCGTCCTAATCTGACGTCGCATCACGTTCGATCATCGACTGATCATGATTTACGGACACGCTGAACGGTGATAGGTGATCAGCTCTATAACAATTGATTCTCGTTTGTTGAACTTGCGTGCGCGCATCATCCATTTCTGTTTATTGTACGTAGTCATTGAATGGCGTCAAATAACATACAGCGATATGTACTCAACAAATCTGTACAACAGCTGTTCTTTAAAAGCGTATGGTGCTTTCAGTTAACTCACGTATCGCGGAACAAGTCAATTTCGCAATAGGTCACGCGGTTTACTAAGCCTCTAATGAATTGTGATTTATGAGTTCGGTTTACACAAGCCTTTGTTCACTTTTTCATATTTGGTAACTAGGTTGACGTTATCGATGATGTTGGACTGCAGTTGTGCAACTGATTTACGTAGTATTTTGTCTATAAAAGAGTGTAGATAGTCTGTATTTGTTGAACAACCTATAGTCAGATAAGATTTCGGTGTAACCCAGTATTTATACCATGTGTTCCACAAAAAATACTGATTGATCATCGGATTCACCTGTGAAATATTCTAAAAATGTAACAAAAGCGAAGAATTAAAGTATCGATCGATCACAACACGAGTTTTGTTTAGCACGTATCTGGCGGAGCTGGGTCGAGCTCGGGGCACCGAGCCCCACGTCAGCCCACCTGTCCGATTAGCATCACCTTCTTTATACGGGTCACTCAGTGACGGCACGCCGCACGCCGTGAGGCGCAACACCAATTGAAATCTGTTTCGTTATGCCGTGTCAAAGGATCTAGCTGACGCGGAGAAATGCCGCTGGATTAGATGATGACTAATAGCAAGAAACGCATCGCATTCCCCTACTTTATAGCTGTTGCGTGATTCAAAAGCAATCAACGTTATAGTCGGCACTCAACGATATCAAACTTCCATTACCGTGCAATATCAATAGACTAACAATCGTCTGCTTAATTGATTACAAAAACAATGTTGTTGGCGCTCCGGCGGATACGTTCGTTTACTTCCTCGGTTCTTGCATATTAATCCGAATTAAAAGCAGCGACGGGTACCAAATACCGAGCATTAACCGGCCGGCCCTAGAGACTCCATTACGGGCAATAAAATGCCTATTATTATCGAGGGCCGAAAAGCTGATGCACGCGATGCAATTACTTGATTGGCGGTGTTCTGGCCTGGTCGGGCTGAGTCGTGATTGATGGTGTACATAATTAGAAAACACTTCAGCGTGTGTCTTCATCGGCGCAATCTTAATTGCGGGCAGCACTTACTTCGCTGAGTCAACCAGCACGTGCCACAGCATCACTGTGCCTTACTGAGCCGTCGATAATAATTCGATACTGTCTGAAAAACATTCATGTTTGATGTACGGTACGGCTGCAACCACGATAACGTTTTAAACGCTGCTTTATGTGCCACCGATATGAGCTAAATCACATTTCATAAGATATAAAAGAAATTCTTTAAACGATCAGCGTGTTTTGTTCGTTTAAAAGGTGAGTCTTTAGGAACTTAAAATGTATAATACTCCTTTTATTTTAAGTCCTATGACGGGAAGAAGCATCACCTGTGCAAAAGGACTGGTTTTGTATTCAGCTGTCTTACCAGCGACATCACTGAGGGGATTGCTTTCTATTGGGAAGAGGAGAGGCTTATGTCCAGTGTAACATAACGATGGGCGGCATAGTAAATGCTTTGAAATTATGATCAGTGATGTCTTTAATTTATTTTAGGGAGTGACGATCTAGGTGTAATGTTAGAGTGGAACAATAACAATTTTTAAGGGGCCCATAATACCTATACTTACAGTTTATTTTTGATTAAATCGACAATATGTTAAGATCAGCATCAAGCTGCCATAGTATAATCTCGTGTTGACTGTCTGCTCTTCTGGACATAAACAGCAGTTGAAAGTGATCGTAAACTCTGTTTTATTTTTAATTTGATTGTCGTACGTAGTACGTAACGTACGTACGTAGTAATTCCAACAATCACTTATTAATTATCTACGTGGTATGTAATTAATTTACTTAAAAACATACATCATAATGACACGAACTCCTTGAACGATTCCAATTTGCGTTGGGAACTGTTTTCTTTCCATTTCTACATGTGTAAGACGCACTCAAAATACTTCCTAAGCTGCTTTGCAAATGATACAAACCATCAGGCGGAGAGTGAGCGGCCGATAGTGGCCGACACCTCGCAGATTTATGGCAGAACGCTGATATGGCCGCTATTTCCGGACCATATTGATATTTTCAACTCGCTGTTCGGCTATTAGCTTCCGACGCGCTAAAGTACTTCGCGAAATGAATTCACTGCACCTCAATGAACACCAATATCAATTTCATATTATGCGAACACACTGAAATAAAAATAACCATAAAATTACTGATGCAAAACAAAGTATTCTGTTCAGATTGCACACACATACACACTGAAGGCTGGCGCGCTGCATTTTATTATTTACCACGGCTTTGTTGGAACTGCATGCAATTGAAACTACTTTACAGTCGCAAAGCTTTTCTTAGCTTCGTTGCATAAGTCGAGAGCTGTGAGGCGGATGCAGATCGGCGGCCGGTGGCGGCGCAACACGCCGCCCGCGCCGGTCCGCAAGTAATCAACCTATTAATAAGGGGCTCAGCTCTAATGCGACCAATTAAAACGGTGACTCTCGTCTTGAGACGCCCACAGTTTTTGGGTTCGTTCCAGCCGGATTAGGATTGCTTCGACGAACTTACTGTGTGTTTTATGCGTTACGCCGTCCATGCTTCGCGCGATTGTATTTTATCTCGTTTTCATGAGAATTTCATGTAAATTCGTGATATTAATATTCAATTGTCGATAGCAGTCATCGCTCGTAATTTCAGCCGGGGGCGAGCATTAAGTATGGACCGTGACCGCGTTGACAGGGCGGGAGGAGGGCGGCGGCGGCGTCTTTGTCGGCGTCGTTCTTTGATCGGTGCGCGGGCGCCAGTAGCGACGGGATCGAGTGCCAGTTTACGAGCACCGACGCGTTTTATTACCAGCTGCCTGGTTCAATCAATAAGCGCGAACGGCCATTAGCGAACCTACGCGGTGGCAATGTTGCATCGGCCAAATTTCGCACGCCAAGTTCAGTGCCTTTGATTTCCACGTACACCTGATTCATTCGTAAGAATAAAATAAATAACATAGTGATGTAGCGGAATTTTTATTCAAATAATTTAATGCCTATAATTTAACTAATGCGATAAATGTTAGGTTCTATCTTCCGAATGAAAGGTAAATACAGCGTACCTAACCTGCTACTTATCTTTCTGTTTAAGTTATAACAATCAACTGAGGTAAATGGGAACTTGTTACAACTTATAATAAGTATGTACTGTTGCGGTAAGGCTTGAAGCAGGGGAGAGGTAATAGCAAATTGTGTAGCTTTACTTATAGCGAAGAAAAAACGTGAATACGGTGTTTGCATTGTATATTTAAACATAAAGGACATTCAGAATATCCTCTCTCATAACGATTTCATAGTTTACATGGAATAATTTACCATATCGGGTTTAAACAACAAACTTACTCTAATTAAGAAAAAATCTATATTAAAAAAAAAAAACATTTTTGTCAATTTTATGTGTTGCGTTTTACACTCAAGAACAATATAGGTACCTAATTTAGCATCATTGTGAGCGTATAAGCAGTTAAAAAACATTCATGAATCTAAATATTATAAAGAGGAAAGATTTGTATTTTTGTATGTAAGGAATAAACTTAAAAACTATTGGACCGATTTCAAAAATTCTTTTGTCGCAGAAAGCTACATTATCACTGAGTAACGTAGGCTATATTATTTATTACTGGAACAAAACCTTTTACGCGGGCGGAGCTGTGAGGACACAGCTAGTCTATCTATATAAATAAAAATGAATCGCCAAATGTGTTGCTAAGCGCAAAACTTGAGAACGGCTCCACCAATTCGGCTATTTTTTGTTTTTATATAGGTATATTCCTTAAGGCATAAGGAAGGTTCTTATGGAGAGAAAAAACATAAAAATTGCGTGGAAAATAGTAAAAGCAACACTTTTCTTTTCCCACTAAGGCCAATAACTTTTGACAGTACGAAGTCTGTCCGGGCAGCTAGTATTCTATAAAATAAAAACACCAACTCATTACCTTCGTTAGAAATTCATAGAAAATACAGCAACTTAGTTTCAGTCTACAGCAGATGTCGTCATGTTAGCGCTTTCAATGCGTGGCCAGTTTAAAACAATTAATCGATATAAGCGCTACCGAGCGGCGAGCGATTCTCGCGAGCAATATATTTAGCGTCATTAAGTATCGATATGCTTTCGATACGGTACCGTTTATGCGCTATAAGAAGACTACCGCGAATCTGATGCGCAAAAACAGTTTCATCAACACCAACTAAGGACGGGACGGTAATTAGCTTCGATTGCCAACGAGAACGGCTTTATGCAATATGGATAAATTTTTCGTTCGTTGTTAAATGGTTGATTTTTTATTAGATTTATAATAATTTCACACCTTTAATAAAGTAACGGCCTATTTCAAAAATATTAACTTTTGGGAAAACGTGGTAAAATATTCAGGGAACCCGATGTTTTCACAGTATTTTTTACACTATAATTACAGTATTTGATTTAATATTGTCTTTTTTCTCCTTCTGTGAAAGCCAAGTGGTAGAACAGTTGATATTGAGTCCATCTAACACAGAAACTCAAAAACTCAACATTTCGAGTTTTGCCCTTAAATTATTAAGGGTGCGATTTGTTGATTGTATTAGGTTATATTTATCGCTACCTCCATAAGTGGCAAAAAATGGGACTGTTCATAAAACTAGATTTTTATATTTAGAAAAAAAACTACGTTTAAAAAAACCGACTTCAAAAACTAAAAAGTATAAAATAACTTAATATAAAATTAACAGTTTCAGAAGTCGGTGCTAATCCACGCTGAACCAAATTGAAGGCACCGACTTCTGAAACTGTTAATTTTATATTAAGTTATTTTATACTTTTTAGTTTTTGAAGTCGGTTTTTTTAAACGTAGTTTTTTTTTCCTTTTTTAGTGTCTTAATAGGTTGTCCTGTAAACTACAGTAGGATTTTTCTAGATTACATCAGGTAGAATAATTACATCATCCAAGTAAACTAAAATGTTCATAAAAAAATAAAAATGTTCATAAAATGAAAACTACTTAGCCAAACTATTTTAAATTTTTATGGGACCAAATGGCAACTATTCCGCATCAAACTAAAGAAGAATCATGTAAATCGGATCATAAATCTCGGCGTAATCGGTGTACATAGATAAAAAAAACATATCAAATATAGAACCTCCACCTTTTTGATGTCGGTTAAAAACATCAATTGTCAGCTTCCAGTCTAACCAGATACGGTGGAATACCAGTATTTTACACGGAGCGACTGCCATCAGACCTCCGCAACCCAGTTACTGGGCAATGCCGATATCCTTAGGTTAGACCAGTAGTTAGACCTTCGGGCTTCTGACTTCCCGTAACGACAATCATAAGTACCTACTCGTATGACAACCGGGACCGACAGTGTAACATGCTCGTGACCGTAGCTTAAACTTGAAAAATCGTGTTATCCGCGCGGTTGGTAATTAACAAATCGCCGTCCCCGGAGAATATAATGGCATTCGCAAAAACCCAAATTTTTCAGAACAAAATAAAAAACCGATTTTTGACGACTGCTTGCCAGTTACAAGCAGTACTTGGCACTGTTAGAAGCACTGCTTGCCAGTTACAAGCAGTAGTTGGCAAGCAGTCGTCAAAAATAGGTTTTTATTTTGTTCTGAAAAAGTTGTGTTTTTGCGAATGCCATTATATTCTCCGGGGACGGCGAAATATCAATTACGATTTACAAATAAATGTTCTCTTGAGGTTAAATTGTAACTAGTACCTACATTATAATGTAAAATTGTAGATATTTACAATTCAATCTCATCATCAACACCGTCAAAAGCAAAACATAATTCTTTTTTTTTTATCTTTTCTTTCTTTTAATTTTCCTTTACCTACATGTTTACATACAAAAAAGCTTCATAATATTTTGCAAGGTGTTTAAATAAGTAATAGTTCTTTGTCGTCCACTATCTTCAAAGCAATAAAATGATATCGTTACAGCATAAGGGCCGCAGTAACAGCCGACGCCGGTCGAGCGGTGCGGCTGCCCGAATTTGCAAAAAATCACGCCTCAACAGTAAACCTTGGTGTACTTGCAGAGGGTACAGTCTACATAACAGCCAAGTCATCGACGTCTAAATAATAATTTCATTGAATATGAGGCTGCTCTCTGAAGACCGCTATAAACGTTTTTGGGAGATATTTCTATAATCGCTCCACTTGGCATTACCGCAATATGATGTACTTATTAATTAGTGTTTAGGTGGATGCTGTTGCTAACTTGATAAATATTATATCTAACTCGACATTGAAACTAATTGTTTCATGGGAAGTTATAATCTGTTAGTTGATTTCTGAAACCACTCAGAAAACTGGTGAAAATTACTCCTTACATTACGTACAGATTATTCCTGTTTAGGCCTTACTACTATTCTGCCTTTTTTTAATGTAATCACGGTCACCTATCTCGAATACTGAAACTTAATACCTACTTCATAATATAACATCACACTTTGTTTTCCCCGAAGGATTCAGCAGAGGTTGATTTTTAGTATAACTCTCGTTTCGCCAATTATGTCGAAATTCCATGTAATGGGGGGGAGCCTATTGCCATTAACCAGGCACATATCCAGAGTTCGGGCTGCTACTGAGAAATTCCTAATGGAAAAACCCAATCACACTTTGCCCAACCTGGGGATCGAACCCAGGACCCCATGCTCAGCAGTCGCGCTTGCGAACACTAGACCAACAGGGCAGTCGACAAAGGCAGTGAAATGTAATAATAAATGAAAATGCATCATATTTGCCGACGCTACGTGTGAGAGCGGGCGGCACAAAGAGCGAGCCAGCCAAGCTTACAGGTGCTTAAATCGCGATCAAACATGATCGAGACGAGCAGCCTTCTCTGCTACCTCGCATAAATAATACCGCTCAGCACATGATAATTTATATACGTTATATGAAACTTATACGTTTATCCGCCAATTTAATGGTGAGAATCTCAGCGTTCAATTTCCCGAGTACATAGCATGCAAGTAATTTTAATTATTTAGCTACAGTAGCCTAGTTATGGATTTGCGAAGTTAATCTGCGCTTGCTGCGGTCAGTCCGTAGATGGGTGACCTTTCCTTACACATCGAGACTCCTCCGTGCCTCGAAGACCCCGTAAAGCTATCGGTCCCGGGTGTCATACGAATACCTATGACACTCGTTACGAGAAGTCAGAAGCCCGATGGTCTGACAACTGGTCTAATCTAAGGATATCAGCATTCCCCAGTATCTGGGTTGCGGAGGTGTGAACGCAGTTGCTCAATGTAAAATACTTATAATGCAATCAGCTGCATCTGGTTAGACTGGAAGCGGACTTGGAAAAAGCTAGGCAGAACAGAACAGCCTAAATCAAATCAAATAATTTATTCTTGTTAAACATAGGTAGGTAATGCCTAGTTATGGATTTAGTATATTTCAAATATTGCAAGTAGTAGGTATAGTTGTATAATTTGCTGGTAGGTATCATCCAGCAATTGAGCTGCAGATGTCAGATGGCAATCGCTCCGTCTACAATGCAGATACTTATTTACCGCCTAAGTTTTAGAAAACTGTGTAGAAAACTGACTGCGGAAATCGATTTAACGATGTGAAAATAATAACAATACAAGTTTATGCTTTAAGCAAGCTAAAGTTATTGTAATTCATGCTACTGAAATCGTAAAAAATATCTTTTACTTCAAGAATCAACATTTAACAACTATTACCGAAAGTGCCTTGAAACAAAAACTTACAAAGTCCATTCAACATTAATATTTCCTTAACTCCACAAAGAGCTCTTAAGAGCACTAAAGCAGTATCAAATGTGGCGCCAGGACCCTCGACAGTCGGCAGCGAGGTATCCGTGGTTAATCTCTTAGTGAGCCGCCGAATCCATCACTCTTGAACACGTAAATAGACCGAAGAAAAAATGCATGTGCCCCAGTTATCTGCACCGCTGTGTGCGCCTGTACTTGTTGCTATCGGCCTAATGGTGTTCGCTTTGTGTAGCCGCTTGTACTTAGGTTTACCTGTTTATGGTAAGGCCACTGTGGGCAAATCCGTATACGGGGCAGTTCCATACACGTGCATTTTTATTCATTCCAGAATAGTTAGTGAATATTTTAGTTTAGTTAATAAAATCTTGGTACCTATTGTAATTATGGAATTTTATTCTGAAATAAAGATATTATTATTATTATTAATAATCAAAAACTGATGCTGTTGTATCGTCCGAGTTGACAATAGCGTTAATATTTCTGGAATGAATACAAATGCATGTGTACGGAATTGCCCCGCTGACGGATTTGCCCACATTGACCTTATGTGGAAAAGAAGGATAGTGAAGTTGCAGGACAAGAAGCATCGCTCACAATAAACTGATAGTAGGTACATAGATACTATTAGACGACAAAGCTAAGTGTGGGTTTTTAACATTATAGTAACGGCACAGTTCTTACTTTTTAACCGACTTTCAAAAAAGGAGGAGGTTCTCAATTCGGTTGTATTAATTTTTTGTTTATGTTTGTTACCTCATCCCACTGTCATTTATAAACTTTTCTTTTATTGTTTGAAAAAGTATGCTTTCGAGGTGGTCCCATTTAAATTTAGTGAAGATCTGATGAAAAACTTCGGAGAAAGACAACGGAACTCCTCAATGACGAACAGTACACATAGTATATTATAAAATTAACAGTTTCAGAAGTCGGTGCCTTCAATTTGGTTCAACGTAGATTAGCACCGACTTCTGAAACTGTTAATTTTATAACATGGTAATTATTTTATTACTTTTTCGTTTTTTTTTTAAACTGGTTTTATTTTTGATAACATGTTTTTTTTTTTAAATTAAGTTTATGACGTATAATGTTCAGCATGAGTACCACTTGACATAATCAATCATTGCCTTAAAACTGTCTGAATAGTATATTTATCAATAGAGAAATATTTACAATAAAAAAGTGGATATACAACTCCTCAGTAGGAATCACAATACTTTGTTTGTCCTCTTAACATTATTAACACATCTGTTGTAGGAAAACATCTCTCTTCACCCAAATAGTCCAAGATCACAATTGTCACCAATTAACAGGGTGTGGGGGCGCAAAAAACGACCACCATGATGGAAACACCTTGGCTAATGTGCCAGTTGACAAACCAAGATAGAGGGCGTGAAAAAAATATAGTTTTGCGAAACCGCAGGGGTGCCAAGTTAGTGGTCGAGTTGTCCAAACATGGACCTCCATGGGTGACCACGTGGACGACTTCTGATAGGTTTTTAATGAAGTTGCGAGTTTATTGTGGTTTAATGATAGGTGTTTTTAAGAATTGTGTCTATTTTGAAGTACTCAGAGCAATACAGGTGGTCGATTTACGATAGCCATTTATTTTCTTAGGTGGTCTAGATTAAATTACTTTTGCAGTTAAGTGTCTGTTGTAAGCACTATTTTCAATTTAAAATGTCTCGAAATTTTAATCTATTTGGATCATAACAAGTAATTGCGGTCATCTACTATTAACCATTAGTGAAAGTTGCAATGCTAAGAACTAGATATTGTTAGATTAGTGGAAAATGTTGCTCTTGAGGCATCTTGATTCTGAATTTGATTTAGACATGTGAAATGTACTGAAATTATATTGCCCGGGCTTTCTATGAAGGGGATAAAACAGTTTCAGTATCCATTGATTCAAGCAGGTAGGTTGTATGGTTTTCTATCTAATACTTATAATATTTTCATGCGTAACAATCACTATTATTAATTCGATTACGAAGATCGATCAATTATTATTTCCAAGTCTTGACACAGTAAAAAGTATCGCGAAATCATTCACCTTCAACAATCAGTCCTTGAACTCTGATAGTATAAAAACGAGCAATTTTTCTCGAGTCATTGTAGGGGCCACACTGACTGACCGCAAATATGGCGCTTGTGGGTAACCGACATTTAATTTATACTAGGAGACGCCCACAATAATTCACAAGTACAATAGGGGACCACTGAAAGCGTCTTAATAGCGTCTTGAGTGAGTCGCGAGTGGGTCGCGAGTGAGTTGCCGTGATGAATGGCACAGTAGGAGCTAACGAGACTCGTATGACGATGGCAGCTGTTTACCGATTGTGGTTAGGGTACTTTATGTATAAGGGTGGCTATACCTTAATATGTGGTGCTATTGTAAGTATATCTTTCTATAAGATGAAGAAAAAATATCAATTGTGAATTGCGTTTAGTTTCCTCGGCTAAATTAATTAATCATCATGAAGCGCAGTTATGATATAATGGCTTTATAAATTGCCAATACCTAAGGGCAACACATTTAAAGAAGGAAAAAGACTGATAAATATGTTTTGAAGTAGGTATCTAATTTTATTAAATCTAGTCACGTGTAAGGTGTAACCAGTTACTTAAATACCAAAACTAGTGTGTTAGAGTTCCTCCTAAACTTTCATACTTCAGTTAAGAAAAAGACGGTATAGTAAGGTCTTACCTATATCACTACTGCCGCGGGGTTGCGGTGAATGCTTTTGCGAATCCCGCGACCCCGGCCAAACGGTCAGGAGGAGGAACACCGTTGGTTTTTAGCCGGTAAGAGTCCGGCAGACCCCCTCGTCTTCCCCGGGCGAGGGACATCCATGAGGACTTTCCAACGAGAAAAATAAAAAAAAAAGGTACTCGAATCGTAACACCAAAATATTTTGACAATTCTTTCTATAATAATTTACTGCTTAAATTTCACCAGTAAATATATAACTTGTTCCCACTATTTGATTCAAATATTTGTCACAAGTCTCACCATAACCAAGGTGTTCTTCAGACAATTATTATTGTGTCTTGTTCGAGGGGGGCAAAACATCTATTGAATGTGTATTACGGTACTATGGCATAAGAATGAAAACAACGACCTCCTATATATAATAGTAATTTGAAGTCACAAACGACACCAGGTGGATCACGCTGTGCTGTGTTGGCTAAATAAAGTCATCTTCACATTTTCCTTGACAAAATATTTCGGTCATTTTAAGAGTCATTTGATTTTATTGACATGGAATAGTAGACTATTAAAATAGTGGCACAAAAAGCAGTGATCTTGAACTTTGTTTGAGGTACTAATGTAAATAATTCAGATAAGTTTTTATTGATGTAGGAAGTGATATGATTACGTACAGTACAGCAATGTTTTGTTCTTCAAGGAGTTATTTACCGGTCTATCGACCCGCAAAGAGCTTTCTGAGGGAAACGGCCAATTTAATGTTTGTAACCCACGAGCAAGCAAACGGTCTCAATTTACTGTACGTACTTAACTCGCGTGTTTCTTATGCAAAGCTACACACATCCGGCATCGACGATGCTTGACTTGATCTTACAAATAAGTAGGTACTTATACGTAGATACAACTATAAACGATAGGTAATATTAAGGAGAGGATTACTCGCTGTAACATCGTGACACTTTGTAATGAGCCCTGATATTTATTCGTAGATTTATATATTTACAAAAGCATAATAAAATAAGACGGAATGCGCGTCGTGTCGAGTGAAGGCAGCGACCGACCGAGCCAGATATGTCTTCGTCACAATTTACATAAATGATGTATGCGATCCGCCTAATACAGCGCGCTGGTCATTTATTAAGCAGTTATGAGCATGAGGCGCGCGGGCAGCCGGGCCGCATAGCGCGCGTGCCGGCCGCGCGCGCCGACAGCCGGCCCGGACACGGACCACACCAGAACAAGACTCAGTACCTCATCACAGAATGCCATGTTCAGTTCTGGGTCAACGTTGTTGACGTATGTAAATGGACAAAACGATTGTTATCTTAAGATAAGTAACGTTGGACGCCACTTGCCTCATGGCACAACTGTTCCATTCGAATGGAATGGAACTCACGCCGAACTTCAAATCGTTACATCATTCATATTTTTTTTGCAAATATGTCAACTGGACATAAAAACTACGACATGTTCGGAACTATTTGTGTGTATCCACGTGTGAGCGCACACGCCCTCCGTCGGCCGGTGGTCGAGCGCGGGTGGTCTGCGCGCGCGCCGCCCGCGGGAGGCGTCAGCTTCACACGTCTACTCGACACGTTTCTAGTGCACGAAACGCACGAAACTCAAACAGTCCTACAGCTGACGTCACAAGATACAATTTCCAGCAATACGAAAAAAACACAATGTTACCTTTAGAAGATCACCACTGCACTGAGCAACTCATTAAACATGATAGTAGGTCTACCGAAAGTAAAGATTTGGACGTAATAACAGATGGGTGTTAATTGCTATCATGAGGCGTCAATAATTGTTTTTTTAGTCACTAATGCCAATGGAAGTTCCGGGTTATGAAAGTTTTTGTAGGGTGTAATCAAGTCGTAATCAGCGGTTTGGCTAGAGCGTGTGAGCTACTCCGCGGCCTCACTTCAACGCAGGGAAAATTATTAGTTTGGTGGATCTATTCCGGCGTGAGTTCGTGTTGAGGCGTTTGTGAGTGCCGTATGAAGACATTAGAGCGATCTTTATGATCCGTTGCGTGTGGTTCAGTGTGTAATTCATGGCGCAATCACATCTCTCGTGTCTCAGCAATTTATGAATAAACATCGGTTTCTAACACCATTGAATCATGATTATTCATTTTTTGTTATTAGAGGGATATTTAGAGGCATAGATACGTATTATAAGTCTCATCCGGAACCCCAGTAACGTCATTAACCAGAAGTAATAAATAAGGCAAACATAAGTTTTGGAAAACAATTTGTAACGCCTTACTACTATCATAAATCACTGGCGTGCATCTTGTTTCACAGAAACGGAGCATTGCCGAAATATTTAGAATCGTTTCTGTCATCTCACGGGTTAGTTTTTGTGGATGCTGCTTTTTGTGCGGGACCGCTACCGACGGCGCTAATGAGATGAGACTGATGAAAGTTAGCGTGCACGCTAGCTGTAAATATGTTTATTTTACTAAATAAATAAAAAAACTACTTGTAAACTGTTACTAATTTAATTACTTTAACGAAGGTTACATTAAATAAACAGTCATGAATGTTAATTAAATATGCATAATAACAAGTTGTGTACCTACATTGTACAGTGAGACAGTCGTGAACTCAGGGCCACCCACGCCCACCTAATAGTCAAACGCCACAGACTAGAAGCACGGAAATCGTCCGTGACGTAGCTTGTAGCATGTCATGCTCCTCTGGCTACCTCGGGAATCACAACATTGGCGAGTAGGTACGTAACCCGATTCTTATCTCCTTCTATCCCAAATTGTCATCTTATAAAAACAAATATTACGCTACGATGTCGCTACATTTAGGGTGACACCAACATGGTTTCCTTCCTTCGTAAAAAATACAATCAGCGTAACAAAAACATGACAAACAAGAAAACTATCTTGCAAATAAAATTTTCTATACAACGAATGCGGGATCCGACAGATCCTATCTCAAAACCCACTATTTTCCATCGGAGTCGGCCATATTTTTGTCAATTTTTCGTCTGACGTATCCCATTTCCTATTCAGAAAAAAACATGGAGTAGACGTGAAGTTGGAAAACAAGGGTACGGAAAAAAGAGCGTCTCGTTTGAAACGACAGATAATCGTGTTAGCCGGCCGCACCGGCGAATAACTGATGGGAGCCGCCGAGCCGCGCCCGCTGCACCGAACACAATGAGATTGCGGTGTTTTTTCCGCCGACGCTCCGCTGAGACAAACAAGGGATGCAAATTCGTGTTGACACCGCGATCCATCTTGTTCGCCTCTCCGGAGACCAGTTCCTGAATAAATAGTACCGTGATTGAGACGTCCCTGCGGTTTATTTGTACGAGTACGTAGCACGGTTGCAGATGTTTTTCTTGGCCGTCGTACCGAAAAATAAGTCTCGATTTCTCTGTGCGGGAGTAATAAATAAACGTGAGGTCAGTGAGTAGTGGATGCCAGCAGTTTAGTTTCGCTTAATCTTGGAAACAAAACTGGCGGTGTATCGTAAAACAGGAGCAGTGCGACAGCGGCGCGCTACAAACTGTGACCTTACTGAATGAAGAACGGCGGCCGCCCCGCGCCTCGACACAGACTAACGCCCTGCACTGAATATTTAAAGCAGCTTTGCTACTTTTTATATTTCAGCATAACCCCATCTTGTAAAACACGGTTTTGTTATTTCTTCAAACAGACAAGGTAGACCACGAATGATACTCGTTTGAAATTGAAAATACACATGTTTTCTACAAATGCAAAAAACAATATCTTTTATTTATTTTTAGTTGAAATAACGTCTTAGGCACAGCTCGTGCCTCCATTTTGAAATCTTTATGTCCACTGAACATTTTCTCAATTTTCGCCATTTCTCTACCCCGCTCCCGTCGCCTACACGGTGGCAACGGAAGGGTACAGCGAATAGATCATCCTCTGGATCGGCCGCGCCGCGCCACTGTCCAATAAATATATTGTTTCGCGCACAGCCAGCGCAGATAAAGCAAGCTCGCGCCTCGCTCTGCCTCGCTGCCTTTGGGTGTCGCTTTACTATGAGCGGACATGGTTTTGAAATAAGAACCGAATTTATGAATACTTTGCTAAGACCCTCCACAACCGCGAGGTGTGCAGCCTCAGGGAGTACTTCCTCCAAGCCGACGTGGGGATGCATCGTGATGTAGTCGCAGTGGACAAAGGATTCACCCCGCTCTCCTTGGCTAAAGAGAACTGGCGCAAGCCTGTAGTACTGGATACTAATGGCCGCAGGGAGGTATGGCAGAGCAAGGAGCTTCACGGACGCTTTTACCGTATTTTTCAGTAAAATAATCCAATACCTATGGTATTTTCAATCTGTTGTTATATATTTCCAACTTATAGCCAAACGATTCTTCATGTTCTGCCTAGCCTTTTCCCAACTATGTTGGGGTCAGCTTTCAGTCTAACCAGAACCAATTCTTAATAAGCAGCCAATTTTACCTATAGATTTTCGGATGAAACGAATGAAACTATACTACCTATGCATTTTTAATAGATGAGGTGTTGTATTTAAACTAATAATCAATATAGGAACTAGGACAATTTTGCTGAAAGTATAGTCGAAATAATGAATGTTGCTATTTATAAAAGTAACTAAGAACCACTGTGAGGATACAAACATATCCAAAGCTCCAATAAAAACACGTTCAGTTAAATTTAGTGTAACAGATGCTATAAAGATCGGCTACGAGCGTCTACGAGGCGTAACCGCGTAACCTTATCATTATCCAATTCTTCCGTCATCTACATGAGCTACGAGGCGTCCTTTTGAAAACGTGGAGTACCTTTATAGAGATTTTTATTCGAAGAAATAATATTGAGCTAAGATTCGTCGCTCGCATTGAGACCGTACCCTAACTTCTATGCCCGGAACAGTGTCAGCCAAACGCGGAGAGCTTGGCGTTTGCACATTATGACTAGCCGAGGGTGTGTTATATTATCCTTATTTATCATTTCAGTGTTTTACTGCCGACTAGCGAGCACCGAAATACTGCGGGTCAAGCATGAAATGACCAATGAAAACTTAGGTGCAATCTTACTGTATGATACTATAGTACGGAGAAAATTCATAAAGGATAATGAAAATAAGTTTTGTGGTAATTTATTCTCAGGTTAACGGCAATAAGAAAAGGTAGAGTTATTGCTGCTAATTTTACTACTAGTGTTTTCTCAGCGTAAAACGTCAATGATTTTAGAAGCAGGCCATGGGTATAATTTGCACGGGCTTTTAACTACTGCCACTAATAAACTGAAAATTATACATGGTTTCCATCAACACGCCTCTTATATATTGTGTGTAAGTACCAAAAACATTTACCTAATTGTATAACAAACTTTAGTTAAATCCGTAACCTATTTGCCTAGAATATTGTCGGGAGCCGGCAAACGGATGATTCAAGTGCGCTATCAAAGCGGGCTCGGGGGTAGTACGAACGGAAAGAGGAAATAAACAAAAGTGGAGAGAAACCAATACGATTTAGCGGGTCCCCGGAGAGGCCCCGACGCCGCGTGTCCGACCGGCCGTATTGTCACGTCGAAGATACGTAACATGGAGTGTTTAGCTTTACACTCGTAGATCTTTGAAGAAGTAGACGTGGAAAACTTTTCGAGGTATATTCTAAAGTGAAAATCAGTATTAATTTTATGTATTGTTAAGAATGATTGGTTATAATGATTGAATGGCGGATTATACTCATGAAGGCTGGTCAAATAAGAATTGGATTATTGTTTCTTGTCATAATGATTTTGTTAGATAACTTTAGTACGTACAAACTGTCTTATAATATTATTGCCAATCTATAAAAATATATTTTCCAAAAATATTCCATGTACATACAGACATGTGTAAACATTGACAGCCTTGTTGGTCTAATGGTTGCAAGTGTGACTGCTGAGCATGGGGTCCTGGGTTCGGTTCCCTGGTCGGGCAAAGTGTTTTTCATTAGGATTTTCTCAGTATCAGCCTGGAGTCTGGATTTGTGCCCGTTTGATGGCAATAGGCTCGCCCCCTATTACACGGGACTTAAACATAACTGGCGAAACGAGGGTGTACTAAAAACACCTCTGTCGTACCCATCGAGGAATACAAGGCGTGATGATGATGTTATATTATTCCATGTACTGTTTTTGCTACGTTACGATTTTATTATAAGTAGGTACCTATAGAAAACATAAAAATAGTGCAATATTAACACGTTGTCGAGTGGAGCTGAAAAATGTATAGCTCTATATTATTGTTTTGTCTTGATTTGATAACGCGATTTTTTTACTTAAACATAAGTAATCTCACTGACCATAAACAGCCCATTTGCGACCGGAACCCACTTAGCTACGCACATGGGAGGCTCTTAATCACGATAAAAGTAGTAGTAGGATGTGTCGCCCATTAATTAGAATCGGACCTTCGTAATTTATTCAGGTGACAAGAAGCGGTGCGACGTTTTGTCGCTGTTGCGTCGTTCGAAACGGTCGCAGGTTGCCACGTCGCGCCGTGGTCGCGCGACATCTAAACGAGACTGCAGCACCGGGTATGTGGCTAGGAGGAAATAAATTTGATTTTGAGAATTTAAATTATTGAGAAACTCTCTGAAGAATCTCAATTTGATTCTACAAATAAGTAGAATATTTAAATACTATGAGGTATGAGCGATTTATTAGGTTTCATCTTGTAGCTAATTTGATTGCGCTCACCATCTGGACACTGTCAAACGATGCTCAAAGACAATATTGATATGTTAAGAAAATTTAAACAAACCTGACTTTTCCGGACTTTAATTCAAACTTTCTACACTACACAGAACCTATTTAATATATCAATAGACAAAATAAGACCCATTTTACTGAAGCAAGGAAATGAGTAAGGAAATGAAACGAAATAAGCAACACGTTTGCTTCGAGTAGGAGTTTAATACAGTATTTTGTTTTTATGAGCCTCGACGGTCAATCAAGATGAGCTGAAACTCTACTTGGTTCAAAGGATATAAGGGTGGGTCACGCTAGTATGGAAAATAATAATTTGTTTTTGGTTCGACTTGTAATAGCGGTAAAAATGTACCAGTTGCTTATATGAATTATAATAAAAAGTTTCATAACAATCGGAGATTGTCTTCTGCCTCCGGATTGACCTTGAATTTCTGAAAACAACCAAAAAATCTAGGATACTGAAAACTCAAACGACTTTTTCCGGTTTATCGTTAATACGGGTATAAATAATAAACCCAATATAGGACATTTCCAAGCACTTCAGGTACGATCCATGGCAAAAAAGACAATAAGACAAGCTTTGGTCTAGTTAGATGCAGTACAAAAATACGACTAAAGGAGTCGCTTTTCGGTATAACTTCAATAATTATTTAAAACAATATTAACAAGTGTTTTGTTTACTATTTCGACGTTAAATTGTAGATATGCTAATAATATAAGCACTGAAATATAAAGCTTTAATTGTGTTTAAGTGTAAAGACCTGTTTGAAAAATATCGAATTTAATTGATGTTTTTTAAACTTTGAAGATAATCCGGAGGCAATTGCACTAAACTTATTGCAATAATATTTTACACCCGTCATAACAGCCTCAAATGGCAATATAATTTTGCTATTAGAATACATAATTCGAAAAAATGTATTTTTGACCCACCCTAAATACGTGCCCTGGTCGGCCAGTTTTTCTATTGTTATATTAAATGGAGTAGAGGAATATTAAACAAAGAAAATTATTTTCCAATTCAGTTTCCTTGTTCTTATCAGTGTCAGTGGCGGAGCAGGGTGCCACAACAAAAAGACTCGCGCGAAGAAGATGGATCGTGTGTACTTCACCACCGACCTAGCGGCCACATGTTACACTTTGTACTTAGCCTTTTTGGACTACCTCCCTGATACATTATTTAGTACATTTTTACGTAAAGCTTAGCGTGTTAGCAGTGCGATTCAGATTAAGTGTCGACTAGCCCATGGACTAACCTAACTGTCAGTGTCCACGTCTTGGTACGTAAGCTATGACCAACATGATAAAGATAATAATAACAGGTTAGTAAAACAGGTAAGTATCTAAGCTTTGCTAGAAATAAAATATTTAGGAATTCCAAAGGCACGAGATAATATGCATTTTCTTTGAAAGAGGAAACTAGTTTTCTTTTCTTTTTTTTAAACGTTGCCCCACACTAAGATTTCTCTTGTATTGTGGGTGCGTTTACAAACACAAATCTTCACAAGCACAAACATCCAGACCCGGAACAACTATCTGTAGGCCATACAAATATTTGTTCCGTACGGGAATCGAACCCACGACCCGTAGCGCAGAAGCTGATCGCTCAGCCACTGCACCAAACTATTATATATATTTATATATTTCCTTAGTTTAAATGTATGTACCATGATCTACATAAATAATAAGGATTGTAAAGAAAATGTAATGCTTCAAAGATAATAAACTGTTATTTGGAAAAATAGTAAAAAACCAAATTATAAAAAGTATGTTTTTAATCGTGACATATACTTAGGCAATTATAATAACATATTGTATCCACCTTATTTATGTCGTTTTTTAGTAGATAATTATACAATACTTGAAATAAAAGAGTTAATAAACTGGTAAGAACTTACGTATGGACAGACATCGTAAATATGTAAAAAGATTTTTGTTTCAATTATGCATCAGTCTATGAGGGGTTACGGTAACGGCAGACATTACCAGTATTACGATTTTTTATTACAGTGTAAATATAACCTACATACACGCCTATATTTCCCAAAACTGTTAATAGATACACCCATATATCTTCGATAACGGCATTAATTTTTCTGTAAAAGAGAGCGCGCTTATTGCTATTCACCGGGCACAAATGATAACTCCGGGCTCCTATTAGGCGTTTCCTATCTAAATAGTAATATGACACTTTTCGCGACTTGAGAGTATCGACTAAAGAAAAGTAAGAATGAATCGTCCAGGACTTCATTCTTGTTAAACTGATTTGCGAGCATTTGACAAATAATTTTCAAGACTTCATGATTGTAGCAACGTATGTACATCTTAATTCGACCTGCATTTTATCTTTCCATCTCACCTTCCCGTATAAGAAGCAAAACCTTCCTATACCATGATTCAGTCTTTTGTACCCTCTAACACTCAGTTACCACTATCATGCTTTTGATGTCCGGTTTGGAGAATCAAGTTTAAATAATTGTGTACATGATTGACAGTTTTTGCAGTGTTTCGCTTAGGTGAGTGGTGAATTTTACACGAACCCGTCAAATCTGGAGCTCGCGGGTATTTCGGACTATTGTGGACGAAAAAACAATACAGAAGCAGTTATATTTGGTGTATGTGGCGTAGACGTATGCTACGCATGACGTCACATACACCAAGCAGTGGGTGAAAATGGGTTCACAACATAAGATATTTTTCGTAGAACAGTACATTTCTGATGTGACAATTTTTTGATGTAAGAGCTACCTGTTAACTTCAGGTACAATTATGAAAATTCTTTCCGTATTGGGTAAGCATCTGAGGGAACCTTTGACATGGTCGCTGGTTAGGTGAATAAATCATTTTGATATTGCAGTTCACTGATAAAACTATAAGTCAGTTTCCTGTTAGCAAGGAAATTTATCACATTTTTCTCATTTCACTTATACAATTGGTACCAGAGTAAGTAATTCGGACGCATGTTCTTTGGTTTTTATAAAATACTAGCGGCCCGTCCCGGCTTCGCACGGGTGGACATTTGTCCCGTTTTTGCAACATTTTTCACTTATGCTCCGCTCCTATTGGTCGTAGCGTGATGTTATATAGCCTATATATAAAAGGAGAAGCTGACTGACTGACTGATCTATCAACACACAGCCTAAACGGCTGGGGTTAGAAACTTGAAATTTTGACAGTAGGTACCTTTTATAACGTAGGCATCCACTAAGAAAGGATTTTTCAAAATTCCTCCCCTAAAGGGGTGAAATAAATCACGCAAGCGAAGCTGCGGGAAAAAACTAGTAGCCTATAACCTTCCTCGATAAATGGACTATTCAACATAAAAGGATTTTTTCAATGCCAACCAGTAGTTCCTGAGATTAGCGCGTTTAAACAAACAAACAAACTCTTCAGCTTTATAATATTAGTATAGATTAGCTGTACGGCTAAATTAATAATCTCACCTTTCTCCCTTACTCTTTTTCCTATATTACGAGATGTGATTGGAACATCAGTTATATTCTCACTAAGTATGTAATTGAAACTCCCCTAATTACCCCTTTTTATTCTGGGAAGAAGTCCGTGCCCTGCAGTGGTATAGTAATGGGCTTAGTATGTATGGATGTGTGTGTATGCAGTATGTATGTAATTGAAACTAGTTACTATGTTTAATCAGTAACTTTTATAGCACTGTTGTACGTTCTCAGATTTGTTGACGTGCATGCATCACATATCACTAGAGATCGGATAATCGGATGCATATTTACCTAAAGTTAATTTTTCACTACGAAAGTATGGAAAAGGCTTCTGAAAATAATTTATTAGAAAAAAAACCCGATATCACCGGATTGCATAACTAATCGAATGCATATGATTAGGTACTTGATTTTAATTTATAAACCCCCAATGCAAATATGTGTGTATGTAGGGTGTAAGAAAGTGAGAGGTGCATGTCTGTGTTAGTTAAAAAAAAGGTACAACTTTAGGTACGTAAATAAATAAATATGCATCCAATTCTAGGTAGATCCTATTCTAAGGAACACTAAATTTGACGATCCCGGAATCGCAGGATTTTAACGATACAAAAGTGTATTCCATGTTAGCCAACACCTGAACTTTAGGTAAATATGCATCCGATTATCCGATCTCTGCATATCACATTATTAGTCTGACACGAAATTGTTTTTATTGTTTGTCTAATAACATAGTTATTTTACTATCTATATTTTAATAACAATACATAATATATTGACATACTGTTCCTATCAAGAAACCAATCTTTCCTTCGGATGCTACTATATAACGCATGGTAGGTAGGGTCATCTATGCGACGCCATGAACGCCATACTACGTTAACGTTAACCACCAATCGTAGTTCTAACTAATAACGGTCTTCTTCTTTTCGTGTGGTTAGTGACTAACCTGGTGTCAGAGTTTATGCCGCCCATGGGCCTCTGATTTGGCTTTACATGCCGTCGAGAAATATCTCTCAGGCAGTCTCCTCAAGATATTTTCCTTCACCGTTTTTAAGCAAGTGATAATCATACAATACACACATGAATCTGAAAAGTCAGAGATGCGTGCTTTGAGTTCAAACTAGAGACCTATGACTAAAAACGGTAAGTAATTAGGATATAGGTACAACGTGTTACAAAAATACCCCTAATGCCGAAAGGGGTTAAAAGGTTCCTTGTAAAGAGTCTATTGGCAATATTTGAAAACCATAGTATGACCTAAAAAAAAAGAATTTAGATAAAACATAAAATAATCGTCATTGAAATGCAGCCCTGAAAACATAAAACTAAAGAGTAGACTACCCAGAAAGTTAAGCCGGGTACAGACTTACGAAATGTAACATGGAATGTAACACGCAATGAAAGAATTTGCCGTCCACATTATCGCAATGTATCATGCAATGTAACAGAATTCCCATAGTGTGGACGCCTTGCGTGCACGAACCGTGCACACTACGCGTGCGTACTACGCACCTTTCATGTTACATTGCATGTTACGTTACAGCAGTCTATACCCGCTTTTACCTAATTTCCTCTGAAAGGTAAATGACAACAACCATAAAAGACTACTTGATTATTTACATTTTTCATGGGAAATTATGTAACACGTTGTATAGGAACTCGAGATTCGTTTCCTCTTGTGACACCTACAGAAACGCAGCCGAAACAAACAACGAAATTTTTGTTGTAACCCTTCATTCTTTTATTCCTCGTAGCTGTTTGAAATTCTCCTCATTTCTTAAAGGGACTATTATAATAGTAAAACAGGTCTACTACTAGGTGTATGTTACGTGCATTATGTCGGTAATATTGCACTGTATGATTTAACTGTTTCAATAAGGGAACGGTGCTAAAATTTTATCGTTCCAGAAAGCGGGGCAAGCAGCTGCGTAGCCATCTATTGGGTGGACGGGCCGGTGCAATAGTGTGCATACTAGTACTTATTTATACTAACTTAGGGCAATATGTTATATATATGAGATTGTTTCGCTCTACGTTCAAGTAGAATTAGAAAATATATTTTAGTAATGTTTTAGGCTTATACCTACTGTTATCCGTAGATATGACATTTTTCCTGAAGATTATATCTATTTAATCAAAATTGTACTTCAATTATTGTAATAGAGGAGAGGTAGTGACATGGTAACTGTAGAGTTTTCACTACTCACGTCACATTGTTGGTGATAAGTTGCCAACTTTGCCTGCAACCTAAAGTGAAGTTTCCTTGCTAAAGCCATTCAGCTTGCTATTATTAAACAGCCACACAGGTAACTGTATAGGTACCTAGTTATTTAATCATCTGAAGATTTTCATATAGGTACAGTCACGTGTACTAATATGTATACACATAGCGATATTCAAAGGCGATTTTCTTCTAAAATATCTATTAGAATTATGAAATATTACAGAATTAGTTTCTACAAATACACACGAATCATGTTATCGAATATTTCTTAAATACAAACTATTCTCTAAAAGGAATTCGTTTTTTAAGTTCGCTATGTGTATACATATTATTACACGTGACTGTACCTAGTGCATTTAAAAATCATAATTTAAACATTGAAACAGACTTAACGTAGGACATTATTGACAATGGTGTCGATTCTGTAGCACTGTACTGTCAAAATGTATACTTGCATGCCTTACTTATTGAACTGGTTGATGAATTATTTAAATGTGTTTAAGAATCGATATTGGTATCGATTCTGTTGCGCACTTTGACAGGACTAAACTAGACTAAGCGCAACTGTCACTTTCTTTTTATATTGAAACAGAAACAGAACTCCCTTAGTTTAGTTTAGTCCTGTCAAAGTGCGCAACAGGATCGACACCAATAAGTTTCGAACTTTACCATCAGCATACTTAAGCATAAGAAGCAATTATAAAAATTCAAAATTATTTAAATAAGCCAACATTTTTTATGTAGATATCCATAGATATGAACTTTTGAAGTAAGAGTAGACTTTCTAATATATATATATAAAATAATCAACGAATTTATAAAAAAATATGGTTTTTGAAAATGTTAAAAAACAGTCAAATTAACTTATTTATTCTATTTTGTGTTAAATACCTACATGAAAAAGAATCGATTCAATACTTGATGTCCCTGCTTATTATTATTTGAAGAAGAGGAACTAGAATTTGTAGACTGATGTAAATAGTTCCAAAATAATGAATAATAATTACCTACAAGTACTAAGTCACATTTAACAGAAAAACTTTAACCTTTTCATTTAGGTATGTGTCTAACTAAATTGGTAGGTTGCTAAAACAATTTTTATTTGATAACTAAATTAATAGGTAACTTATTTTAAGTCACTCAAAATAATTAAATTATTTAAATTTTTAAAAATGCGGGTTGATTGTTCACTGGAATATACTTATTTTACTTGTTCACAGAAAAAAATAATATACTTATTATTCGTGTATCATAATTTTATTATTTTCCCCTGTTCGCACCGAACAGAAAAGTCGTTATTGTCACATCTTTATTAACATAATTTGTTGAACTAAAATAATAATTTCTGGAAACGTCTTCTGAAAGACCTCAGGCTTTCCGTCGAAAAAACGAAACATGTCGCGTACTCGGACGATACTTAGCAAAGAATTGCCTCTCCCACACCGACTTGCACAGGATGCACACCCGAACACAGAACTCTAAAAACAACTCTATGTGACATTAATAAAGTTTAATTTTGTGCGCGGAGTGGCCGTCCCGCCTACAAGGGGCGTCTGTCCCCCCCTCTTTCGTCGTCGTCCGCGAGTGCGTTCACACGAGTTGCTACTTTTAAATTTTAATCACAACTTGCTCGTTGATTTGGACAAAAAGTGAAATGGACGCGTCCTGTGACAACTGAAATGTTTGCAGTGTCATTTGTATGTAATGCAGTGATATAACCGCGGGTAGGTTGTGATAATTGAATTTTTGATATCGGTATGATTCATAGGTTTGTTTGATGAGTCGTTGTGGGTTGTTCACAATAATGACCGGGAATATGTATTGTACATATCAAACGACTTATTTTTATGAGTCACATAAAGTATAATTTAAATAGGTACCTGTATTTCGAGCTGAATAAAATATTTTGACAATCGTAAATTTTTACTTAACTAAGTAAGTACATAATTCAATTTCATAAAATAACTTTTTCGAAGTTAATTTTAACTGTAGTTAAATTAATAAATAATTATTAAGTAGATAAACATAATATGTAGTTTAGTTGCACACCTCGTAAATGTTAAATTAGGTCAACAGGTTTTCCTGAAAATTGTACACAGGTGGTCCAAAATAAAAAAAAACTGACTTCGTTTTCAAGTTTGTTTTTGTCAAAACTTTATTTGTATGGGATTAGTATTTTCTTGATGTGAAGTTAAGAATTTTAAGTGGCAATCTATGTTTACTATTTCAGTCGTTAAATCGTTTCTTCGTGTGAGTGTGAAAATGAAATCTATAAAACCATTAAAACGAAAGACTTGGACATGTTTCTTATGCATGTTTCTTAGATAAAATGAAAAATAAAACAGTTAAATATTATACGTGCATTCCTACTCAATTTTATATACTTATTTTGCTATTGATTCTTATTCTAAATCATATTATGGAGACCGCGTGAATATTAGTTTTCCGGGATAAAGATAAGATATTTATTTTCGTAAAACATGAGTACAATATTAAGGTTTTCTATGTAAGTAATTAGGTAGCTACATGTTAAAGTACCTAAGTACCTATGTGCTGATCTACCATCGTACTTAGGTACTTGCAAAATTTCATCCTTATACGTCATGCCAGTGTTGTGATGTAAGAAATACTTGCATTTAACCATTCGTATTTGTAACATTTGTAGGATTAGAGTGTAAGGTAATAATTTTTATTACAGAATATTTTGTTGCCTATTTAGGAGCGAAAGGCAATACGACTGCATGGTTGTACTTAGATACTATTATTTTTAGTATTTTTGTTAGCCAATTCAGAGGCCAATGGGCGGCATAAACTTTGACACCAGGTTAGTCAATAAACACACGAAAAAGAAAGAAGGTTTTTAGTAGAGTCAATCTACAGGAAAATGCGACCTTTAGCCGGGCTTAGTAGTTATAGTGAAAATTCAGCGCTACATTACCAATTTTATTTTTTCATATCATGCCACTAGGAGCCTAACTGTTAATTGTCAAAAGGAGCAATTTTTTTTGAATAATTAAATTAATAAAGTACCTGTGTATTTTTCCCTTTTGTTGAAATGAGAAACAATAATAGAAGTAAATAAAATACGTGGCATATCTAATACCTTTAAACGAGCAATTCTTATATATTAGGTATATATAATCTGAATCTCGGAAACGGCTCCAACGATTTTCATGAAATTTAGTATGCGGTTTCGGGGGCGATAAACCGATCTAAGTAGCTAGGTTTAATTTTTAGAAAACTTAGATTTACCAAAAAAAACAGAGGTAAGCTCGGTCATCCAGGTACTCACATTTAAAATAGGCATTGGAATTATGACAGTTCGTTGATTTAAACGCAATATTGGCGCCAAATTTTAATAAAATCATTTTAATCAAAATTACGATTTAAATTGTGTCTTGCTTATTTTTGTAGTCAAAAGCATTTTTTCTTGGCATTTTTTGAAAGCGGAATTTTTTGAGACCAGATTTATTTTCGAGAGTTACTCTACATTTCTCTAATCTATATCTATACTTCTATACTAATACTATAAAGAGAAAATATTTGTATTTTTGTATGTAACGAATAAACTTAAAAACTACTGGACCGATATCAAAAATTATTTTGCCGTTAGAAAGCTACATTATCACTGAGTAACATAGGCTACGGGCGGAGCCGTGAGGACACAGCTAGTCATTTGTATGATAAGCCAAATCTGGTTTAACATGGACTTATTGCATTTTTATCTCCAAAATTCTTGAGAAAACTATAGACTCTTACAGTAAACTGCTTCCAGCATATCAGAGAGTGTTATTGTAGACACAATCTCGTAAATGCCCTTGACAATATTTTATGAGACATGCAATGAATTATCTGCTTTTATTAAACAATAATGACTACGGTCATTTTCACTGCATCATTCCATTGGCTACGTATGTAGCACCTATGCTACGCGGTGAAAAAGTTTTTAGGATAGTAATAGAAGTAGACAGGCGATATTAAATAATTAAGTTTCGTCAAACAACTTAATTTTTCTTATAAGTATATTTCAATTTCTTTTATTTTCAATACTACAACTTTTCAAAATTTGTAGATAATACCTATTACTTTCAAGTATGACATCTCAGTGTGCAATTTCATAAAGAATTCGTGTGACTAGGTACATTCATCATTATTATAAAACGTGTAAGTAAGCAATAAATTTTATTCAAAATACCGAAGGCTATTCAAAATTAACTAATAATAACAGTTATTATCGTTGCCTTACATGGAAATCAACAAAATAATTAATGCGATTCGTCACAATTCGCGTATCGGCGGCCATTTGTGCCGCTATTACCGGCTCAACTTCGATAAGCTTTATTGCCTAACGACATGGTTAGTTTGAGCTCCTCGCACGTAATAAATTATTATAAATACAAAACTAGGAGAAAGTCTGTGAGTTTAATTTTCCGCAAATTTGATCTAACGCTATAAAGGTGGGCGCAATCTCGCGCGTTCGACGCAGCGTTGATTGCGCATTACCACTGTTTATTCTGCCTCCGCTCGGCACACGTAATGAAGTTTATAAAGTCGGTCTAATTGAGCGGTTACTGTTGATTTTCAGAGAGGTAAGGTTACAATAACACTGCCATTAGCGATAGACTCAAAGGGGCTAGAGAGCTCACATGGTTTTGCAGTAAATTCGAATTTCAGAAATTCTCTTTATTGCTTTACGTATAGCATCGAAGAAAATAAATCTAATCTATGCTAAGCGATGGCTACTAGATTAGTTTTATAACAAAAGGTAGAAATAAAAGAGAATCTAAATCTAATTTAAATTAAATTTTCAATTGGAGGATTTCAATTTGGCCCGGTTTTTCGTTCGGTTGTTTTCTGTTAGCTTTTTAGTATGTAGGACAGTAAAGTAGAACTGGCAGATAAGCTAACGTAGCTCTTCGTTTAATGAAATTCTATTTTTGCCTTTGTTAATTGATTTTAAACGTGGATCGGATTATAAGTTCGAAATAAAACATTTCTTAAAACTCATGCGCAAATATGCTAGTTTGAGTGCTTATGTATCACTCACGTCACAGCAAGTATTTATTTGTAGGTCTCTACGCACACTTATTGAATTCTATGTAAATGTGCAAGCAGCAACCCATCTGCTTGGAGCTATTTGCGTCATGTAATAAACTAAGGGCTTATTTATTCACGATATAACCGCGAATATTGTGACGCGGTAATCGGCGCGCGGGCACTTCCCCATCGATGGCGGCGAGCTCTCACAGTGCATAAATAGTGATGCGAAGCGTCGGCGCACCGAGTAATTCGAATAAATACCTCGATACGATCGGCTCACCGTTTAACGAGAGAGCCTTTTCCGCGCCGCGGTGAGCCGTTTAGCGAATTTCAATAGTTATCACGCGGAGAAAAACTCGCTCGCTGAGAGGGACGGGCGCGAGCAGCAAGGCCAGCGCGAGCGGGACGGACTTAATAAGAAAGAAATAATAAAAAAGCGGTTGTGTGTGCGTGGTCGGAGTGTGGTGGCATAGGGCGGCGATGCAGGCCCCTCCCTGTGGCGCGCCGCCTGCCGCCTGCCGCCGCCTCAGTCGAGTCGACAACGCGCCGAGCCGCACCGGTCCGCTCTACCCGCGTCCAGAGCGCGCGTAAAAAGTTTCAACACACTGTACGAAACTTGCACACCGTGATTACGATACCGAACTACGTAGCGACCATACTTTCTTGCGTTGTTCTATAAAAGACTAGCTGAAAAGTTTGTGTTTTTAATTTTATTCAGAAAAATCTGTGATTTTTGCGATTTCTGTAAATATTGAAAATTCTTTTTTTTTTTAAAGAAAAGCCACTTCATATATTTTCTTACGTTCGTTTATCTGTTTCAAAGCTAACTTAGACAATATCCATAGTCATCACTTCATTAGTAAAAGTGCAACCCGCAGCAAATTTTCAAATTCGAAGTTGCAAAGATTATGTACTGTAACATCGATGGGATGTTCGGACGGTGACGGCGAGTGGTCAGCTGGAGGCAGGCTGGGCTCGCAGGCGATCAACTTGATGCTGCTGCAGGGCGAGGCTCGCGAGCGGCAGGGGCCCGCCATGGAGGAGGACTGCTCCGCGCGCCCCTGCGCCACTGATTTCTCCATCGCCGCCATCATGGCTAGGGACCGGCAAGAGAGGAGAGAGAGGCGGAGACACAGAGACCCAAGGGAAGACACGCTCATGCCTTTAGGTGAGTTCTTTTACCTACTTAAAGAATTGCTAAAACTCTTAAGCTGGGTAGAGTATCAGAATCTACCTAGAAAAACTCTGTTTGAAAACCCAAGTTTTTTTATTAGGTTCTCCAAAACCATCAAAAACTTTTCCGAACTTGAACTTTCAATAAGATTAAGTTCCTTTCAGAACTGAAACTTCAATAAAAGTTTGATAAGTGTAACTAGCAGCGATAAACATTATTTGATAAGCTCTCCTTATCAAGGTTAAGGCCAAGTAGAGTTTTAGCTCGTTTTAAGTCTTCCATGATTACCTACACTTTTTAAATATTCATTCATTAATTCCAAATATTTTGATAATTTCCAAAGCTAATACTTACATCACTAGAATTTTTACGGTATTTTTTTATGAAATGTTATGTTTGTAAAAACCTTATTGATCTTTCTTAAAGGAAACTTATATGTAATGTACCTACGGTAAGACACTTTACATTGTGTAAATGTTGTTTACATTTCCTTAAAACTGAGCACTAAAAGTTATGTCAAAAATTATCAAATATTTCGTCTTCTTCACAAGTATGTTTTATTCATCTACTTTCCTTTCTTTTGACTGTATCAAATGTATTAAAAGGTCTATCAAAATTTAACAACACATCTGATGAATTATTTAGGCCTAATACTGCACACATTTATATAAATAAAACTGCCATCATCAGTAAAAATATATCTATATTAAAAGCATATTTTCCTAATCGATTCCAACTTCTATTGATTGGCTATGGCTGTCAGTAAAGGTATTGTAATATTTTCTTGTAAAATGAAAACATTCCGATTATTTATTGCTATAGGTTCTTATCGCAAATAAATATTTATTTTAGCTATCAGCAAAGTGTTTGGTACGAAATTTACGTTTTCATAATTAGGTACTTACTTGATAGAAAATGACAAAAAGGAACAGCGAAGATACAAAAAGATTAAAAAAAAAATTCAAGTTGTTCTGTTTTCTTGATATTGTTTAGACAAACATACATTTTTAACAATGCTCGTCACTAAAATACTCGATCTTTTTGTAAACGCAAAGGTAATTTATGATCCTTCCTTTTAGTTATAGTAACTTTGATAGTCTCATAAAATTAAAATGGAAACTAAGTTTTATACCTTTAGCAAGAAACATTTTGATTTGAAACTGCATCATATATTCTGATGATTATTTATCAGGTGCCTAAAGTATTTTTATTGATATTAATGTCGGACCTTTAAAAATAAATTTGTGTAGGGTTAGATTACACATTGTAAGTACCTAATAACTTTATTGTTGATCATTTTTAAACTCTATAATGGTCAAAGCTATAACAATTAACGTAGTTGAGAAATACGTCTGAAGATGATATGAAATATTATCAGTACTCATGATAATGGGAGAAATAATTATATTAGATACTAGCGGCTCGTCCCGGCTTCGCACGGGTGGACATTTTTCCCGTTTTTGCAACATTTTTCATTTATGCTCCGCTCCTATTAGTCGTAGCGTGATGTTATATAACCTATAACCTTCCTCGATAAATGGACTATCCAACACAAAAACATTTTTTCTATTCCAACCAGTAGTTCCTGAGATTAGCGCGTTCAAACAAAAAAACTCTTCAGTTTTATGATATTAGTATAGATAAAGTTAGTCAAGTACCTAATTAATAAAGGGTGGTTGTGGTGATAATGTTGAGCTGCATTTTCGTTTGCCCCATTACAAATAATATAAAAATCGCAAACGCAATAGTCGCCTTAACTTATAGCACAACTTACACTAAGTAGTATCTGCCAATCATCATCTCTAGACATATTTGCTCATTGTCAATTCTAGGACATGTAAATGATAAATGATTTATATTTCTGTAAATAAATCTGTTACAGACACTTTTACAATTCAATTGTATGTGTAATGTATTTTTACCGTTTCACAATAATTCAGCAAAGGGTAATAAAATACAAAATATAACAATACAATAATAACATGAATTAAATTACTCCCTATTGCAAAAAGTAAAACAAAAATGTATGTTCTTACCCAACTACGAAATAGCAAAGAAGAATAATGAATTTAACAGCTTACGTTCGATTGTAGCTTAGAGTCTACTGAACTGATTTTATAAACTTATGTATTAATCGATTCCTCTTTTCGTAAGTGCCATAGGTTTATTTTTTTTAAGTAAAATAACCGAATCTTTTCTACGGAAAAATAAGAAACAAATTGCTGAAAAATCGTAGAAGAAATTCGAAAGACAATATCTATTTACCTTTTCTTGATCTTCCATGGTATCTGGTGCACAAAGAAGATCAGATATTGTAATTTCCATTATAATAATAATCATATTCACAAAATATTTCACAGTTAAATAAGCCTATAAGATCCTAAGAATACCAGTTCTCAAGAGTTGTATGTTGTTAAAACAAATTAACTTATAAATAGCAATTATTTCTTATTGAATGAAGAATTTAGTTATTAAAGGTAATTAATACTTAAAACAAATACGTTGTACGAGTTGTAGAGTGCATTAACTTTTAAGTAATTTTTTACCGTCGTCATTATCTTTTAAGAAAACAAGTGACTTTACATTATAGCAATATAAATATTTTTTATAGATATCTAAAGCGATTTTACATTTATTCCAAGTATTAGTAATAGTAGGGCCAATTTTTCAAACATCAGATAAGTTATCTATGGAATAAATTTGACGTGCTGACACATATTTTATAGGTAGAAAATGTTAGACCACAGAAATCCAAATAGTACTGTGGTTAGCACAGTATTTATTTATTTACTTATAGTAGACTAACTGTGTCCTCACGGCTCCGCCCGTAGCCTGTTACTCAGTGATAATGTAGCTTTCTAACGGCAAAAGAATTTTTAAAATCGGTCCTGTAGTTTTTAAGTTTTTTAGTTACATACAAAAATACAAATCTTTCCTCTTTATAATATTAGTATAGATAACACAGTCCATACTTACTTATCTTGGCTCTAAGATAGGTATGAAAAATTCACTCTCATTCAGTAATTAGATAAACAATAAAAAATATCGCTTCGTATGAAACTGCCTCGTTGGTTTAGTGGTGGCAAGCGCGACTGCTGATCGTGAGGTCCTAAGTTCGATCCCCAGGTCAGGCAAAGTGTTATTGGGGTTTTCCGTGTCGAATTCCTCAGTAGCAGCCCGGAGTTTGGATTTGTGCCCGATTGATGGCAATAGGCTCGCCCTCTATTACATGGGACTTGGACATAACGGCGAAATGAGGATGTTACTATATACCTCAGCCCAACCCTTAGGGAAATACAGACGTGATGTTATGTTTAAAAAAATATTGATTGTTCTACCAATTAATTACAGTTACTTACTGAACTAAACAAGCTTTTAAATGAAATGCGTCGACATGAGTAGAGTAATTTTTATTTTAAGTAAGTATATTTAACTCTATAATAAGCACATTGGATTTCGAGAGTCCAGTTAACAGTAATTATAATTGTTTTGCTATGAATGTACCTGACACGGTTTTAAGAATTAGGTACTCCAAGCTGAAACGACTTTAGTTAGTGTGTTTTCATAGTTAAATCTTTTTTACGTACTTAGTCAATGTCCTAATGATTTCCTTTAATATCGTAAGAAGCAGCTAAGGGATAATGTCCGGTGGATAAGAAGCACGTAAGAAGTATCCAACGATATACCACAAAAATGACTAAATAATAACATACTGCTATGAGCAATCCAAGCGGATTGTGCGCCTAGCAAAGCTCTATTACAGATCTAAATAAACAGCATAATGAGAAATTTTGTCTATAATACGATGATTACGATCTAAATATATATAGAAGATCATGCAGGTCGAGGAAAATATTCTAATTAATATACTTACTATAGTAAAGAAAATATTAACATCCAAAATCACCTTTAAATATTGTGTGTTTATTAAATGAAATAATCAAAATTTATATAGAAAATAAATCTGTTCTGCCTAGCCTTTTCCCAACTATGTTGGGGTCAATTTCCAATCTAACCAGATGTGGCTGAATCCTAGTATTTTACTCAGACCGACTGCCACCACTCCACAACGCAGTTACTGGGAATGCCGATATCCTAAGGTTAGACTGGTTGTCAGACTTTCGGGCTTCTAACTCCCCGTAACGACTGTCATAAGTATTAGGGACCGACTGTTTAACGTGCTCTCCGAGGCACAGTGGGGCTCCATGTCTAACGAACGATCACCCAAACTACCCAGCTCCTAACCTAAATACTCAAAACTAAACTTGTATAATACAAATCTAATGGTGCGTCCAGACCTGACGAACGCGCCGCGAATGCGCCGCTCGCGCGCAGCTCGCGCGCCGCTCGCGATCCGTTCGCGAACTGCGCGCGAGCGGCGCGCAGAGCTTTGTACGAACATGAAATGCACGCGCGCAGCTCGCGAGCTGCGCATTCGCGGCGCGTTCGTCAGGTCTGGACGCACCATTAGATTTGTATTATACAAGTTTAGTTTTGAGTATTTAGGTCTGGACGCACCATAAGGTAAAAACGAATTATATACCTATACAAAACACGTATAAAAATAATTATAAGGTGCACTCAGGCGTCAAAACATTCCTCCACATCACATCTTAAATGAAACATGAATTGGAAATCATCAAAAATACTGACATTGTCATTAAAGGCAATAATAACAACTGTAGAGCCGATCAGAGTTTCATCCGGCCAGGTCGCAGCAGAATCTGCGCACAGCGCGGTGACTGGCACAGCTAATAACAATTACCATAGCGAACGTGGTGGTTATAACATTATCGTCTCAGGGCCACTCATTGTCGCTAAGTAATGTTCAACAGAAAATTTACAGCCCGATGTGATGATAAGGATTAATATAACAATGGGCCCATTCATAATGATACATGTATATACATAGTGCCTAACATTTTTCCTGACACTATCAGCAGAAACTAAAATAAAAGTTTTTTAAATAAAATCTTTCAAACCGAATCTCTTCAAAGTTAGAGTGAACAGGCTTCTTCTGGGTAAGCTCACTCCATCGTAGACTTTGTCTCTGCCACTTCTGAGCTAGACTAGAGTCAGAACAAACCCACAACAAATAAATAAAAAATAAAAAAAAGCTTTAGGAACTACAAAAAGTGTCGCTGAATAAAAGTTCATATGAACAAAAATCTCATAATTATGGAAAGTAATGTAGGTCGTTGTAGGTACATTTTCAAGTCTTAAAGGGAATGTCCCATAATTATTATGGCTCATATTGAAAAGCTCTAAGTCTAAAACTTATTGAATGTAGGCTCGCATGTTCCATGCCGGATATTATGACGACATTAGGTTTATCCATTTAGAACACCAATCGAAGTAGGCATTCATTTGTTAAAACATTATCCTCCTTTGTGTCGCGAAGTCGGGTAAAAAAGGTTATTATAACGGATTTTAATCACACAAATGTCTCAAAAGCAAAACATCTAATTTATTTATTTAATTTGTTTTGATTAACGTTGTTTTCAATAACCACTTACACTAACCAAAGGATACGTTTATTAATAAAAAATATAAAATCAAACTATACTAATTATAATAAAATTAACATTTTCCAATCGGAAATAATTTTCTAAATTACTTTACATAACATCACGCCCGTATTCTCCGAAAGGATGGGCAGAGGTGTATAGTAACACCCTCATTTTCCGTTATGATTAAGTCCCACACTCCCAGTCACAAATCCAAACTCCGGACTGCTACTGAGACATTCCACACGAAAAAAACCCAATATAACTTTGCCCAACCTGGGGTACGAACCCAGGACCTCCCGATCAGTAGTTTCGCTTGCGACCACTAGACCAACGGGGCAATTTCTAAATTACTCCATTAATATTCGTTATAAGAAGATATTTGTTGTAGTTTAGAGATTTAAGAGTATATAAACACATTAAAGAAATAAAACTAGCTTCTTGTGTAATTTGTTAAAACTTTACAAAGAGAAAGGGTTAATTACTCTGGCATAGGGTTACTAATAGAAGCTGGGCTTGTAATTTGTCATAGTGCAGCTCTTACAAATTTTAATTCGCTACATTTATGGTTAATAGTTTCTAGTACTAGTAGTCCTAGGATGTATGTTTTCGCTTAATCTGCAAGAAAGATAGTACGCAGGCTATTCGGGAACTAACTGAACTTTAGCTTTCTAACGCTTACCTACTCATATGTCTATTCATTTTTTTTATACGTTTTTAAAGCTGTTGTAAGATCAAGCAAAATATCAAAATTGAACGTACAAGGTCAAGAAAGTACAACAAAACTAAAAATACAAGTAATATTTTAAATAACATTCATAATGTTTCTATCATAATAAAATTATCACATGCCGTACAATAAAGTAAAAAAAATGGTAGAGCGACGCTTTTGGTCACGGTTTTGCATGGTAGGTCCTCCGTCATTTATTGACCAACCTATTTTTTACTAACTTAGTACCTATATAGCACCGTATCTGAAAAAAAATCTGTTTTATATGGAACGGATCAACGTCTTTATTTTTTTTTAATCTATATAAATAATAATGAATCGCCAAATGTGTTGCTAAGCGCAAAACTTGAGAACGGCGCGACCAATTCGGCTGTTTTTTTTAATATATTCCTTAAGGCACAAGGAAGGTTCTTATGGAGAGAATAAACATCAAAATTGCGAGGAAAATAGTAAAAACAACACTTCTCTTTTCCCACTACAGGCCAATAACTTTTGACAGAACGAAGTCTGTCCGGGCAGCTAGTTAAAAATAAATAAATATAACGTTTTCTGGACATACTCTAGACGCTTCCAAATACGTTCATTAAAATCAGTCCAGTCTATAACATTACTGATTTAACTAATATTGTTCGTTCAATATTGAAAAGCTATATTACTTCTAAAAAAAAATAGGTCTTCAGAAACAACTCTGCCTCCTTCAAGATTTAAAACAATCCAATTTATTTTATACTAACAACTCGTTTATACGCGTAAAATTTTCTGAAGGGTTTTCCACACAAAATTGAATGATGAAAAGTAAATCCAGGGTTGCCACACCTTTTTTTAACAACTAACATAATATAAAGACCGTTTGTCGGTTGTCAATCTGTCATTTAATAGAGTGTGAGATTGAGGACGAAGAGATATATTTAAAAAATATACGTCAAAAGTATGTGATAAAGAAATTAGAGATGTTCCAAATTGTTTTGACGCCGTCGCTTCTAAGATTGTAGCCTCATAATGACTTCATTATGATGACAGGTTTTTTTTTCGACAAAGCGGAATAATGTTCTAGTGGCTACTTAACTAAATATACATCTTTAATGACGCATCTATTTTTCTCGAGATTTCTAAAGGAATCCATAAAACAGTATTATAATGTTAAGAATTTTCATTTCGTATTTTACAGCTCAAATCATTGACCTCAACAGACTAGCGAAAAAAGAGTGGAAGATGATGAACAGACGATTGACGATTATCATTTGTTTTTTCAGAAAAGTTCGTGGACGCGGCGGCTTCGGCCTCGGGATCCCCTTCCCCGCCTCTAGCGGAGTATGAACGTGATTCTCCCGTGGACGTGTCGTCGACGTCCGAAGCAGGGTCCGCCAGTGGAGCCCCGAGTGGCTCCCGGCCTCTCTCACCGCCCCCCAGGAACCCACAGCTTGTGGAACGGTGGTCCAGTGAGGATATGCGACACATACAGTGCAACCTCGAAACTAAAGAACTCTGGGACAAGTTTAACGAATTAGGAACTGAAATGATTATCACTAAGACTGGAAGGTGAGTCCCTCTTGGTTTTCTAATAGTTTAAGTCATCACAAAAAATCGTCTTAGATTGTTTAAAAAAAAACGTGTGGCATTTGAGCCAAATTAGCGCCTACTCATTTATCTACTGCGTATATATTTAAATTAATTAAAATAAGTTTTTTAAACTTAAGCAAAATAAGTTTAATTTCCGGCACATTATATACTACTTATGAAAAATGGTCAAATTACAATCAATTTATTTTGATTACCTGCGTTAAAACCAACGATAGAAAACCAAAGTCGTTTTATCGCAATTAATATTTCATTAATTAAACTGAGAGGCGGATTCATAACAAGCAGTACCTACTGACGTAAAGCACGCGTTATTAACCACTTAAATGACCAAACGAATTGTTTTTAGGGTTCTCGTGTTGAACTTGACGAGAAATTAAAAACTCTGTGGTAGGTAGGTAATCGAATCGCGATTGTTGGTTAACGAGATCAAGGCAATATCGACGGCGCGTTTCAGAGGCGATAAGGTAGGTGGCACAGTGAAGGCGATGGCGCGAGGCGTGTCGGTCGCGGCGCGCTGGCGAACAATGGGCAATCGACCGCCGCGCCGCGCGCCCGCCGCGAGAAACCGCCCGTGCGCTACTCGCACGTAAAACAATGAACGCAACAATCAAAAACGTAACGATCACATCAATTGAACATAATATAATTGCCGTCCAAATAATCTGCTCGTTACAGCTACACAAGATCGAGTTTTCTTCTCATTAAAATCTGAAAGGAGCGTCTTGGAAAAGTCTGAAAATGTTCGATCAAAACTATTTGACCGTTAAAAAGTGATTTCTTTAATTTTAACCCGTGTCCACTTATTGATATACTGGAGAACCTCACGGAATCTTAATTTGTGTGAGTTCGTAGTGTTCCTCGGCCACTTTTTTTACAACAACTTTTGTGGCACTGTGCTGGACGCCATCCCATATTTCTTTCATGAAGAACTCACATATTACCAGACTAAAAGATAATGATAGCATAGTTCCAATTATAATTAAGCTGTCTCATTTGGCTATACATTTCAAATATCATCTTTGAAGTCCAACTGATTGATTTAATCAGTACCTATAGAGTACTATACATCTTCCCACTATTGGATTTCGACGGCTAACTTTCGCTAAAATCTGATATTCAGCCGTATCGTTTATCCCAATTTAAATTTGGAAAAAAATCTGCAAGTGTTGAGCGCCAAATCTATCTCAAGTTCTAAAATATGTGTTTTGCTTTGATTATGAAACCATCAACAGATATCACGAGTACGAAGTTCTAGGACTACTGTAATATAAAAGTGCAGATTAAAACTCAACTAAATCTAATAAGCAGTTGCCTGCTTAGCTATATTTGACATCAGTGCAGGTGAAAATGATTTGTGTGTAACTGTTATCAAGGAAACACTAGGACGGTAGTCAGCCGCGCGGCGGAGCGGCGTACACCGACGACGCTTATCGACGCCCGCGTAAATCAACGCGACAGCCCACCGATCGTGACAAATTCGCAAACCTAATCTTTTGATAACGTTGTAGCTTACTCAGACAAACCGCACGATACTCGCCGCTTGTAAACGCTCTGCAATATTCGCTCTTGTGTTCCATATATCTCATCGTTAACTAAGACGTTCCGGGAAAATTATAATAAGTCAACCCTCATATAAACTTCCCAGCTGCTTCGATACCTGAACCTTATTAGGGAATCTAACCCATTTCACAGCTTCGCTTTGAAATTTATTTAATGCTAAATACGTCGTCTCCATACAAATAAATGTGAACAAAGGCCGGGTATAATGTACAAAACAATGAAGGCTCTTTCACGGACTATAAAGCTGTATTAATACCTCACTTATTTATTCCTTATAATGTTCTCGAGTTAACGACGCTTCGGGCGTCCAGTTTTTCTACCACGCACCATAAAATACGACATCTGGAAATATATACCAGTCGCATTCATTTCCGAATTTAGCAACACAGAACACAATAATAACAGTGTTGATTTGCTATAATAACCGTTCGCAAAAAAAGAGTGTAGCCATGTTTCGTTTTTATGAGGATGTTTAGATGCGATAGATCTTCATAATTACCTCGCGTTATCTCTTTTTCCACATTATCGATGCTTTAGATACGGCCGGAATCGGTAATAAAAGATTGAGCGTGATAGCAGGCGTTACAAAGGGCTTTGGGAAGTCGCAATGGGAGACAATTTGCCACACACCGTCACGCGAGCTTATCCGAGTCGGCCCCGTCGATTAGCATAAATCTCGCCAACTAACCGTCACAAATGAACGACGGGCGCGGGACGCGGGTAACAGCTAAACAAACTGACGCGAGCGACGATGCGATCGCGCGACATTCGCATGTCGCGGCGACGATGCGCGACGAATCGCGACCGTCGGCCGCCCGCATAAATCAGCATTATCTCGCGAGATAGCCGCGCGCCTGGACCCACCCCGCCGTATCACGCGGAGCCCCGTGTCGTTCGAAAAAATTAATGACTTGGAAAAACGATTCGCTTATGAGGGATCTTTCACTGTAATTGAATTGCCCCGCAGAGAGTGGCCGGATTGTCGCGCAATATGTCGAGTAGGTTAGATGATACCGAATCTGCTGCACCGACGTTTACAGATCGATATTCGAAAGTATATAACCCTTTCGTGATACAGTCCAAAAACAACATGGGGGTCCAAAACACTCACCGTCCATTTTTTTTAATAGTAATAAATTCTTAACGCTCTCAATCAAATCCCTATTACTGATTAAATATTTCATGCCTCATAAAATATGAAAGACAGGATTGCAGCAAAATCCCCACACATTATCTCACCCCAAAAGATAATCGCTGCACGCGTAATAGAATAATGTAAATATGTCGGTCTGTCCGTCGCTAGTTGGCATGCTAATCGCGTTTTCTGTAAGCTTCGTTTTAAAACCTGCCGCTTTGTCCGCCGCTCTTTTAGTTTATTCAACGGGGACCCATTTTTCATCCGCTCGGCAAATATTTTGATGTTTGTCGATTACGCGGCTTTGTGTGCGAAAGCTTTCATAAACGGAGAGTCCATCTGATGCCTTTGTTTATTATATTCAACAAATTAGGCACGTTTATTAATACGCTGATAATATCGGAAATGACAACTTCTATCAATTGAATTAATTGTCATCATTAATAATGTGGTCAGTTGATTTTTTGTCTGATTTGAACGAATTATGAGTGTGGGTTTTCCTAAAAGAATATTTAAATAACTTTATTGATTAAATACATTGTTGCGATGTGTTTTACATGATATTCTATTCAAAGTAAACACGTTTTAACCATAACTAAATGATTTAAAATAGAATCCGGTCACAAAACGTTTAAATCATCAATAACAATGTTATAACACTTGTCTGTGTCCCAAAAAATACCGGATTTTGAAGTCACAGTCCAATATTTTTATTGGTCTGAGTTTGAAGTAGACTGCTTTAACTGCATTCAGATTTGTAATCTCTAAAGAAAATTACTTTTATGTGATATATTTGCATTTATATATGCAAACAGTCTTATAAACACGCGTATATACGTTATATATGTGAGAATAGTGCTAACAGATTTAAATTAACATGTTTTACTAATACACAATACGATCTATCGTCGATAGCACGTAGCTCGCTGAAGATGTTTTCGGCGGTTCGCGTTGCCAACACTTTAATCGTTGGAGCTCAGTTGGCAGCCAACACGCTCTTTGATTTACTTCTCACCAGCATCTAACCGTCGTAAATCTTCCACATATATGATATATAAATACACTTTTATCTTATACGTATGTATTCAAAGGCATTTTAACTTAACAGAACGTCATAACATCTAAATTAAGATTATTCTTGTTTATAAATTACTCGTCGACTGTTTGCGGTCACAAGCTGTGGTATGTAGTGAAATATTTTTAAAGTCTTTCTTTATAATTAAGGTTATATACATCCTTCTTATTTGTTTCATTTTTTTTAATAAAGTTTGTTAGTGTTGAAGTCAGGTTGAAGTGGGTAGTCACAAAAACATCATAACATCACTGTATTTCCCGAAGGGTTGGGCAGAGGTGTATAGTAACATCCTCGTTTCGCCAGTTATGTTTAAGTCCCATGTAATAGGAGGCGAGCCTATTGCCATTAAACGGGCTCAAATCCAGACTCCGGACTGCTACTGAGAAATTCCTAATGGAAAAACCTAATAACACTTTGCCCGACCTGGGAATTGAAACCATGACCCCATGCTCAGCAGTCGCACTTGCGACCACTAGACCAACAAGGCAGTCAAGGTAGTCACAATTACCTCTTATTTAAAAAGTACCTGGATGACCGAGCTTAGCTCGGTTTTTTTGGTAAATCGACGTTTACTAAAAATGAAACCTAGCTAGATCGATTTATCGCCCCCGAAACCCCCTGCATACAAAATTTCATGAAAAAGCGTTGGAGCCGTTTCCGAGATTCAGATTATATATATATACAAGAATTGCTCATTTAAAGGTATTAGATTAGATTAGATAAACATGTAAATATCGCTTCAGATCTTCAGTAGCAGTGTCACACTGCGATTAGCTTTGGATTTCCTAACTACTACTGGCCAAATACATAACGCTACTTAATCTTAAGTTGCCGTTAATTTCGTGCTGTCACTGTCACTTCGCCTTAAAGTGACAATGACAGCACGAGACTTAGCGGCAACTTAAAATTGAGTAGCATCGGAGTATTTGGCCATACGTGTCCTTAATTCGTTTTACAAAATTTTAATAATTGTCTGCCTTACCTAAATAATCATTATCTATTCTTATTCATTATATTATATATTCTTATTATATATTGCACACAAAATAATAATATATAATACAGTTTTGTTGGTAAATTCATGTACAAAGGCGAGCTTAACTCACAAATGAGTTTTCTAACAGCAAACCTTAGAGCGATAGAGAGATTTGATGTTGAGGAGAACAATTACATAAGTGTACAAGTTCGATAAAATTACAAATTAAATACATAATAAATATACACATCTACATAAACTAAACAAATATGTGTATAGCACACAATACATAAACGTAATACATACAATATAATATATAAAATACTACATACATACATACAGGTCATGTAGATAGGAAATGTTCCCTAATTCTTTTCCTAAAAACATCTAACGACCTACCTAGTAAGTATCTACCTAGTAAGTTGCCGTTAATTTCGTGCTGTCACTGTCACTTCGCCTTAAAGTGACAGTGACAGCACGAGACTTAACGGCAACTTAAAATTGAGTAGCGTCGGAGTATTTGGCCAGTAGTGTCCTTAATTTGTTTTACAAAATCTTAATAATCGTCTGCCTTATTACCTACCTACCTAAATCATTAGTACCTATTACATAAAAAAACGCTTTAAAAAATTTTAAGATAAAATATGAACATGCTGTTAACATTTCAAATTGGCAAATATTAGTGTAATGTCACACGACACATAGAACGTTTTTACCTGTAATGGCACATCGCGCTACGAATTCCCACAACTACGTCCACAGCGATTTATCGAACAATATTGTAGCCGGCCCCGTGCGTATGTACCAGTCGTGTTTGTTAAAAGTGCAACTTATAAATGAAGTTTTACTTTTGGATGCGCTACTTTTTCAGACTTTTTGATGGTTATTTTATTATTATCTTACAAATGAACTTTTTCATTATGAAATAGAAAACGGAACCATATTCTGTTACTTCAGTAGATACCGGGTAATTAAATCACGCAACTTATTAATTACCATATCGTCAGTGGAAAGGTAAAAAGATTAAAGCGCCAATATACCTACTTTACAGGAAAGCGATTCAAAGTATTTTTTTAAGAAAATAAACATAGTTATTTAATATGTATACTCTAAGAAAAATATATGAATATATATTTCATACTCATCATTTCATTTTAGCCGTTTTTTAAACGTTTTTTTGTCTTGTTGGTTTAGTGGTCGCAAGCATGACGGCTGAGCATGGAGTCCTGGGTTCGATACCCAGGTCGGGCAAAGTGTTATTGGGTTTTTCCATTAGATATTCTCAGTAGCAGCCCGGAGTATGGATTTGTGCCCGGTTAATGGCTATAGGCTCGCCCCCTATTACATGTGACAAACATAACTGACGAAACGAGGGTGTACTAGAAACACCTCTGCCAAACCCTTCGGGGAACATAGGACATGATGTTATGTTATGTTTTTTTTACGAAAAAAATAACCATACATTCTTCGTTTTAAGTTCAAAATTATTTATCTCTGAATCGTTGCATTGTGAACTTAGAATTCAAACATCTCTAATGAAAGCGCGCAAGGGCACATACCAATACTTAATTTCTATGATATAGTGATATCTGCAATATTCTTCCTTGAATACACAAACCATGTTCTTGAAAATTATCGAAACGGTTTAGGCGTATCCGAAGGTTTAAAATATTTTCGCTGTTCAGATAACGCTGGGCGCACACCGCGCTTACACGTGCACGAGGCCAGCTCGCCATTTGTCGCACTCGCGCGATAATTGTTGATATACGATCGCGATCCGACACCGTAATTGTCAACGCTTAATCTTCTAATTGGCTCGCATTTACCAATGCCAACGTGTCGCCTCTGCATTCGCATCGATAGTTCGTTCACAAAAAAAACAATGTCAAATTTTTCGTAACAATCGTTAAACATAACCGACTCCTATAAAAGCGTGGATCGAGCAGAGTTGAAAAGCAATTCGCAACGCCAATTTCAAGAACAGTAAAAAGTGCGATTCACAAGTGCAACTTGAAACGGCGTTTAAGAGCGAACCGAGGGCGGCGCCCACCGGGGGCGAGAAAACAATTTGGAATTTTATCGGTGGCGAGGTGGGGTGCGGGTTGCGGGGTGGCTGGGTGGCGCGTTACCTCTGATTTATGTGCGACATTAGACGCGAGGTGGGCACGACGCGCGAAATGCACACGCGCCGCGAGGACCATTGCCGCTCACTTGCCACTCACTCACACGCCGCGCCCGCGCCTTCTTCAATACAACACCATCACGCTATTTACGTAACAACACGCACCTTCACGACACGACCTAGGCTAAGGCAACAGAATGTGCTTAAAAATTACAAATAATATATGATAAAACTTCACTTTTTCCTCATTTCCCTACCGCGCCTGCTTTAGGTAATAAAACTGAATATAGCTGAATAACTAGTAACTTATTTAATTCCTTCAATATCTTGGCAGTTGTTTCGTCCCAAACGAAATCTTTCAGCAATTAAAATTTTATCGAAATAGCAGGATTAATTAATGGAACCTTAATGCAGCTTAAACTTTACCAACTGATGCCGTGGATATTTCAGTGTCATTCGAATTCAAAAGCTAATTTCACTAAAACCTTAAATGAATCGAGTTGGTCGGAGCTCGCACATTATTTAACTTGTTCCAAGTTTAAATTGAAAACGCCACCAAACTCTTTGCGGAGTCAAAGTCAAATTTTGAACTTTGCCGCTGAATCGGAAATTTCTTTATAAATATCTTATTAAGCTTAAATTCAGTTGGTGTCACGCTGCCGACACTAATTTTATTCGTGAAAGACGGCGACTGAGCGACGGCGAGACGCGCGGCCGTAGGGAGCAGTGAAAATGTATGCAAACGGAAACGCGATATTTGACGGAGCTGAAAACGACAAAAGAATTAAGGAGGATGTGGCCGAGGGGTGGCGCGTCGCGACGCGACGTCGACGACACCGCCCGCGCCTCCGCGCCACCCCTGTCACATCGCGAATTCACTTTACTGTGTCTTATTAAGAGATTAGCTGTCATTTCAGCGCGATCAAACCCTTTCATTTGAAAACAATGTATAAATTACTTACTTAAAACCTCTAATGGCCGTGTATATATAAGTGTACCCTACAGTATTGAAACATGTCATGGAAACGATTGCCATGTTATGTATAATTAAATTGGAAACTGTAAGCACTAATTTGTCTATGATTGTAATGAAATGAAATGGAAAATTTTAATTTTCGGGCATTAATAATTCAAACACTCAACCCTATCTAGGTTATGTGAAGTGAACACATGCAGCCTATTTGAATACGCGTGTAATAGATGTGTGATTCATGTAAATGTACCCTTAGCAAGTGTATCGCGGGCTAATCTGCCCCCGCACCCCGCCCCGCGCCGCCAATATGCCGCGAGGGGGTGGCGGGGTGCCCGAGAAAACGTGTAAACTAATTATGTACATTTTCGTAGCCACTTATTTACATAACCACGGCCTGAGCCCCGCTTTCACCGTGAATATTTCATTCGTAATCTTTACTTTGACGGTTTAATATGACAGCTGTTGTTTTGTTTGGAGGAAACTTTTAATTTTTGTCGTTTTCTTCCGGTGGCAGCGCCCTTTGTGTGCGCGTTAGGCCGACGCCTCCCGTAATGATAGGTGATTGTCGAACAACTTTTTTTAATACGGATAAACGACTGGGAAACTTCGTAAGGTGTAATTTGGAATTTTCACCGAGACGTGTCGCTTGTTGTCTGACAATAGGGAAGGTACTTATTATATTGATGACTGTTTTGTATACCGTACGAGGGAGTTGTTGTATTGATAGTTTGAGAACAACAGATATCGATTGGTTTGAAGGGTTGTCAAGTAACGTACGTGGTAGCTACGAGAATGATTCATGAGTCGTCAACAGGCTGAGTTGTTGTGAAGTGTACAGGAAGCCGATAAGTAAAACTATTAGTAGGTAATGAGCGAGTGTTGCGGCGTTTCGCGGGTATTTATACCGCGCCTTCGCGGGAACTAATTTATGGAAGTAAGTACGCGGAAAATGTTTATGTACGTACTTCGGCCCTCCCGCCCTGCGCCGTTGACATCCGGTGCCTTCGCTATTTGCTGCTACTAGGCAGCAGACGTGGAATATAATACAGTAAAGCTCAATTGTCTGGAATTATACGAACCTATGCTAACCAATTTCACAGCTATTAGGTAGGTACATATTATGTGAGTTCTTCGAAACAATCAAGAACTGAATCACAAAAATAAATTACAATAAAATTCAGCAAATGAATTCTCAGAGAGTATAAACGCAAGGCGTTGTTTCAGCACAAAACGAACGGCAAAGACCACCGCGTGCGCATAGCTGAGGCCTTTGATGCTGCAACGTTTAGGAACGAGCTGATGACAGATGCGTTTCATGTAGACATTGCTCACGGGTTCTCGTCTCACTAATGACTCTTTGAGATTATTAACAGAATCGAAAACAATATAGAGGAACCAGGCTTGATAAATTAATATAATCGCGATTTTCTTTTTGAATAGGAATTATTATAACTCTGACTTTCCAAAATCATGTGCGAATCTGAATTTGATCATCACTTGCGTTAACGGTGAAGGAAAAACATCGTGGGGAAACCTGCACACCTGAAAGGGCTCCGTAAAGTTCTCAATCGTGTGTGCAGTCTGCCAACCCGCACCATGCCACCGTAGTGGACGAAGGCCTAAACCCTTCTCATTCTGAGAAGGGGCCTGTGCCCAGCAGTGGGACAGTAATGGGCTAATTTTGTACGTTATGACGTTTTTTTTAAGTAGAATGTGAGTCGGCAGTGTTAATAGAACTTCATTATATTATAGAGCTTCAGTCGTATATAACTATTACTAAGATGTAGAGTGGTTATAAATAAGGAGATAAATATATTTCTCACACTGCAAGACAGCTTCGGTCTTATTATATGTACCTAGTTGAGTAAGTATTTCTCGTACATTATTCATTACTATGTAGCACTTAATAGATTTGTACTACATAATAAAACAGTAAATGCCAACTGAAATAGCGGAATCGCTGTAAATATAGTCCTTCGCTCTATGGAGACCGTTTTTCTCTCCATGCAGGAGGAGAGCCACACGTAAAACAACTTGTAACACTTACTGCAACATTAAAACAAATCTGCCGTTTATTACAAGAACTCGCTAATATACTGAAACTCGTCGCAACTATTTGGTAGTAGTAGACGCAAGCTATCATATAGGTCACGACATTATCGTGGTGCCTCCATCGTTCCGATTACAGGCTGAGACGAAGCTCCGCCCGCTCCCCGTTGACATGTAGCGTTTTAACAGTCAGTACGTGCCTCTGCCACCCCTGCCACCCCCAACCACTCTGCCACCCCTAGAACTGACGACATTAGCAGCCGCAGACATAGGGCACGTCCCGGCCAGACGTTGACATAGGTAGCTAAAGTTAAATTTGCTTTCAGCTGTACGTAACATTTTTGGAGAACTAAGAGTTATTATAAGTTGAGATTTTATAGACTTTTTAAGTTTTAATTTGGCGTTAACAGCGGTGAATTATGGATCTAAGATTCAGCCAACAGAGTTTCATCAAAACTATTGAAACCCCTGAAAAAATTGAGAAGGTTTTCAATAGATTGAATGACAATTTAATGTGTCAGTTGAACATAGATTTTTGAAGCATTAAAAATGGTTTAGGAGCTTTTTAAAATCTTACTTGTTCTTGAATTTAAAAAAATGTACAGCATTTAAGTTTTCTTAATACCAAAAAGATTTGTACTAAACGTCCTCCTCTATTTATTCTACAAGTTCAATTCATTCACGGAATTGATTCACCATACCTTCAGTAAACATAAAAATACATAGGTAGTTCAAACCACGGTTGTATATCATTACATATAAAAACCGCAATGTCAAACATCATGTATACGATTATCTGCAATAGTGCTTTTTATATAAGGACTATAGTGGTGTGTACATGAGTTAGATGACATAACTAACTGCTGGCAACGGACTAGTGAGTTTACGCGCCCGTCGCAATGGCTCCCTCTTTATGGAAATGAAAACAAACTAACTATAGCCCTCTATACCCTAGTGTTTCTAACTTACAAGCTGCCTAGTTATAGGTTGGTACCTAAGCCTGGCTTAGCTAAGTTATGGAACAGTTGTCGCAAATAATTCTTTGAGAAAATACTGGTATAATCTGAGCTTGTTTATTTTTTCTGAATAGAAGTGACAATTTCTTCTACACGGTAATCTGTTGTTTTATGAAGAAGAACTCTGTCAATTTGTTCTTAACTGTAACTCTCAAGTGCAATTTTATTAACCAAAGATGAATGCTATGCTTTGAATGAATTTCGTTTCTGTATTTCAGAAGCCAGAACAGTTTTATTTTAGCGCATTCCAGAAACACAGCAACGCGATGACGGGAATTCATCAATAACCAGTGTTCGGTACAGAAACACTTAAAGCACTATTTGTAATTTTGTAAGCATGCAGGTTTCGCTAAACAGCGCTATAATAAGCGACCAGGGAGGTAGACGACGTGGGGAGGTGCAGGCGACAGTTTTCGCAATATTGTCGCCAAACTTCCCAATTTCGGTGTCGACTTGCGAAACTCCTCGCCGCGTTTTGTGAACCTTACAGGTGTGAGTAGGTACTTGTTATATGTAGCGTGCCACCGTCTATGAACGTGACTCCAAATTGTGGGCTTTGCGGGAATTAGCGGCGGATTTGCAAGGAATAATTCGTACGAATGCTGTACGTTTATCTGCGTATAGAGCGTTTCAGTTTACCGGATTCGTGCATCAGGATGAAAATGGTGCTGTTACTTTTGTTTAAGACGAAACTGGAGACTGTATACATGTATAACAGTCCTTTAACTACGACTCATAGTCACCCGTTTTATTTGTGTTATTGCAAGTTCGTAGTACTAGTTCAAACATGACAAAAAATGACAGGTAGGTACGCTTGCTCCTCCCACAAACAGTGGACATTATTATTCATTCTCTAAAAATTCACTAACGACCGAAATAAGCGGGCAACAGGAGGAGTGCGAGCGTGTTCTGACATCGTTCGGCGTGCAATGTGACACCATTAGCGAAGCGAACCGCGCAAATAATACGAACAAAACGAGGTGTCGGAATTTCGCGCAGCGGCGGCGCGGATACCGAACGCGCCGTCTCCGCCTCCAGTTGTCCTATACTGAGTTACACAGCAGTGGCTATAAAACTACTTATATCTATCATACGGTCAGACCACCAACTTTATCTTCCTGTTTCATTAAGTAGTGGCTTTTGTCGATTACTGTATCATGTAGTCGTAGCAATGTCGTAGCCGTGACGTAGACGATGACAGGGCCGTCGAGATCCTCACGTACATTTTTGGGGACATAAAATTTTAATAGTATTGTTACGAAAAAAGGTACTTAAAGAAGAAAATCGTAGCAGGATTAGATTGGACATAAGATAAACATTGGTGCGTTGTAGCCGTAAGCAAACTATTGCAATGGAAATCAGTATTCTTCCAACGAAAGAAACTATTTTTCATGGATCTGTTATGTGCATATTGTATGTACCTATGTATTTAACTACAGTAAGGATTGTTTACCAAGATTGTATCTAGATAGGTACGAGCACCTAGTCGTTAACGTTGATAAACGTATGTAGGTACTTTGCAAGTCTCCAACATGATTAACATACATGTAGATTGGTAATAACCGGACAGCAACGTTAGCTACTTGTCGTATGCTTCCTTGACTGCATGACGTATCTTCTGCGTAGGCGCACCATGCCGCCATGCGTCTACAGCGAGTGACAGATTCCACGCTGAATTCCACACACTCTCAGATACCGTACGATTCAGTACGATCCGCCTCCGCACAATCCGGGCATTTTATTGCAAACTAACGATCTCAAAATCTCGAAGAATGTTAAGTAGTTACGGATGAGTTTTGTCAATACGGGAACGTCTAATTAATATTAATTTTGTGATAGGTGAATGCCTTTAGTTTTTGGAAAGGTATAAAGGACAAAAAGCCAATGTTTCCGGTGCACCGTGCAACACGCGCGCTACAATAAAGGCAGGTACACACGGTGTGTCATTACCTCGCCGCGCCGCAATTAAAATGGTACGCATAAGTAATATTTGTTTAAATTCACTAATTATGTTACCGCTAATAAATACTTACACGCCACATCTGCTGTGCACTGCACTAATGGCGACGTAGTGTATTGTACAAATGTTTTATTTGCTACGCGCGCCGCCCGTCCGCGTACATGTCGTACCTTGTAATTTTCTGTTTGTGTGAACACGGTTTTTATGTAAACATTTAGTAGGATATAGGTAGGTAAATGTCAGGGTGCTGGTGACGCCAAATGTAGCTATGAGAATAAAACATGTGCTAGTTTAGTGAGATTTGTTTTCAGGCTATCATTAAGTTTATAATTTATGAGTATAACATACATAACCAGCCCATTCTCACTACAGAGCACGTGCCTCTTCTCACAATGAGAAGGATTTAGGCCTTAATCCACCACGCTGACCTGGTGCGGGTTGGTAAGTTGCAGGTTTCCTCACGATGTTTTCTTACATTATTGATTCAAGTGATAGTATTTATGAGATGCGTACATGAATTCGAAAAGTCAAAGGTACGGGCCGGTGTCGACCTCAGACCCTCCTGCCTGGAAGGCAAGCGTACAACCGCTTAACACTGCTTATTAACAAGATATAATAAAACAACAGGTTATTTCTATATTCATATCTATTCACATTGACGTGTCATCACCAGTGATCGGAATAGGTAGAGCTCATGTGCCTAAAGTTCAAGGAACAGAAACGAAAAGTGGAGACTTCCTTACGAAAATTTATTTTTTCGGAATATTTGTTCCGAATTTCGGAATATTACTTAAGTACAGAAATCAACCTCAATAATTAAGATAGTCTATCTTAAGGTTGCTATCTTAATTATAGAGGTTGATTTCTGTTTACGTTTAGTTCCAATAATTGTACAAAATGAATAAATGGTATGAAAACCTATAAATTGTTTTTTTTAACTTGTTAATTCTAACTATTAAAGCTGGTATGAAAATTAAATTAGCTTCCGCACTTACTTACGGCGTTCAAACGAAGATAAGGAGATTACCTTTATTTTTTAAACAATAAAATTCTTACACTTTTTTTTAAACAGAAACAGTAAATGAATTCGATAGTAGTTTTACTTTATTAATTTTAGTTGTAGGTACTTAAGTAATGTTCCGACATTCGAAACAAATATTCCGAATAATAAATACTGTCGTAAGGAAGTCTCCACTTTCGTTTTTGTTCCTTGAACTTTAGGCACATTAGCTCTACCTTTTCCGATCACTGGTCATCACATAACCTTTCAGTTTAAAATCATCTATCAAACCCTCAGTTTTACCGTTTAACTAAACAAGCAGAACCATCAAGATACAAGTCAAAACCGAGTAAAATAAATGATTTATTACGTACACATTTTGATATGGCAATTGAAACTTATTAATAAATTAAGCGTTACAAATATTTTTACGGGCATTAGCATTAGCGAGTCGCAAGCGTTGTGTGACGGCACCACACCGCGTGGCTGAACTTATCTGAGATCTCGGCGTCTATCCAACACAGATATTAATCAACGGGATTGACAAAATCGTGCGAGTGTCGAAAATTTGACGCGGTTTTGTACCCGGACCTCCCAGGAAGAACTATATTTCACGCGGAGCCACGGCCGCCGCCCAACCACGCCCCACTGCTCATTAACTGACTCTAATGCGCATCAATCTCATACTTTCTCCCTACGTGAAAAATTCAGTTGGAACGACACGTTTTTTTCTTTCTGTAACGCCTTAACATGACTACATGTGTATTTCAATGTTCTTACATCGGATTGATTTGATGCCACACATGCTGACAAAACAGCGGCATCTTAATACGATATTGATGATAGCTTACAAATAACCTATTCTAATGTTGTTGATATAAGCGGACAGGCTGATGGACATAATAATTAATTAGCACTCGAGAAAAAACTAGTGTAACATAATGAGATGGTGGCTGGGTACAGCCGCACAGGCGTACAGGCGTTCCTGTCTGTAATGATCCCTGGTGACGCGCGATCATTTGTCATCGCGTCACTCACCCGTCAGCGCCGCTGATACGCCCTTTTCCTTTATAATCGCAAATCGAGATTGTATGAAAAAGTTTAATAAGCAAAGTAAATATAAAAGGGAATGTATGTCAGTCACAGTTATATTGCAAACAGGAAAACGTGACGAAAACGTTAGCGATTATACAAAACAATTGATATTTTTAAGTCAAATGTGAGCTTTTGTAGAAGCGTTGAAATAAGATGAAGATGTAATAAAGGCCTGGTCAGACGGAGAGCGTGGCTGGGTGTGATACGTCGCGTGTTGGTGACTTGCTCTTGGCGTGTGAATTACTATGACAATGTATGGAAGACGTCACACAGAGACTGCCACACCACACCATGCATCACTTCACGCTCTCAGTCTGACCAGGCCTTTAGAATAGCTAAATTATACCTCAAACCTGTTACACATTAGATTCTTACTAAAATATGTTTATAACAAGACCAAAATACACTCGTACGTAGGTATAAATCCCCATTCAAAAGCTAAGTGGGCCTGTTCTCATGCCCTTAGAGAAGGTTAACACTAAATGTCACGGACTTTTTTGATATAGGTTCCGTACGTGTGGTGAATGGTACAGATCTAACTGATAGCTTATTGTGACTCCTACAGGTCTAATTGATTTTCATAGTACGAACTGCAATGATTAAGGGGGAACGCAGACAGCAGACTTTTAGGTCCGACCTTTACGAAGTTTGTATAATCGACCACCGAAATCATTTCCAATTAATATTTTTGGTATTTAGTACGTTTTGTAGGTCCGTGTGTTTTACAGAACGTGTAGTCTATTACATAACATACATAACATCAAGCCTTGTGTTCCCCGAAGGGTTTGGCAGAGGTGTTTTTAGTACACCCTCGTATCGCCAGTTGTGTAATAGGGGGCGAGTCTATTGCCATTAACGGGGCACAAATCCAGACTCCGGACTGCTACTGAGAAATTTCTAATGGAAAAACCCAATAACACTTTGCCCGACCTGGGGATCGAAACCAGGACCTTATGCTCAGCAGTCGCGCTTGCGGTCACTAGACCAACAAGGCTGACTAACCATTGATAAATTAGCTACCGATTCCGTCATCTGCGATCTACCTGAATCGGTTTTCACAATTTGAACTGCAATGACTAAGGAGTTCTCAATAATGTTTAGTTGTCATAGGAGCTAGAGTGTAAAGTTTCAAACGCATGTCGGATGCGGGCAGGCGACGAGTCGTGACCGTGTCAGGCTCGTCAGTCAGTCAGTGTGTACCCGACACCTCCATCAATCCGTCACGACGTGACGACCATGGCGAACACTACACTTGGCTGCTACAGTTTATAAACCGTGGATTCAAGTTCTGCAACTAACATTTTGCAAATCAAATGTCATTACGAAACGGGAAGTTCACATTTCTACTTTGTGCCAGTTTTATATGAAAACTGTTTGCAGTTGAGTGATTTTGCTAATTGAATAACGTGACAATATTATACAGGGTGTAAACGAAATCATGTAATTCCTTCAAACCTCGTGATGTACTACTGACATAGATTAACCCTGAACGGGATACTTTTGGATTCAATAACAAAAAAAGTGACAACAAGTAAACATGTGTTCTTAACTTGAGGCATTTTAGCGCTCCGAGTTAAATGACCGAGCGACGGACGATAACCGCGCAATACGCGCGGGGCGTTAAAATGCCTCACGTTAAGAACACATGTTTACTTGATGTATTTATTTTATTGAATCCAAAATTATCCCGTGCAGGGTTAATCTATGTATGTCAGCAGTACATTACGAGGTTTGAAGGAACTACATGATTTTATTTACACCCTGTATAAGGTGTTACAAAATAAGCTCTAAGCATTTTGTGGAATTACTCAGTATCGGAAATGGATCAACTTTCGTAGAACAACTTTTGGAAGTTCGCGTATTTTTTTAATACTTTCCATACAAATCAATTTTTTTTTAATTTATATGAAAAGTAAACGAAAAAAACGCTTATTTCGAAAAATGGTCTTACGAAAGTTGGTTAATTTCAGATATTGAGTCACCCCAAAAAAATCATTAACGTAAATTTATTAACAGCCTGTATAATGTAAACAGATAATCAGTTATGTGAGCATTATTAATTATAGATTTAGGCGCTCTATAACGTATTAGAACTGGTATCATAAACATTATAGGTCAGAATATTAACAAAATAATCTTTAAATAGTATAAAACAAAGTCGCTCCCGCTGCCTGTACACTTAGATCTTTAAAACTACGCAACGGATTTTAATGCAGTTTTCAGCAATAGATAGAGTGATTCAAGAGGAAGGTTTATATGCCCCACGTTAGTATCTACATTGCACCCGTGCGAAACCGGGGCGGGTCGCTATGCATAAAAAAGTAAACTTAATCTTGTTTAATTAACAATCGCGCCCATCAAACGACCTGCAAGGTTAAGCTGCGCTTGCCGGGGTCAGTCCGTAGATGGGTGACCGTTCGTTACACATCGAGACCTGTCCGTGCCTCGGAGAGCACGTTAAACCGTCAATCCCGGGTGTCATACGAATACCTATGACAGTCGTTACGGAACGTCAGAAGCCGGAAAGCCTAACAAGCGGCCGTACCTTAGGATATCGGCATTGCCCAGTAACAGGGACACGGGGGTCTGATGGCAGTCGCTCCGTATAAAGTACTGGTATGCAGCCGCATCTGGTTAGACTGGAAGCTGACCCCAACATAGCTAGGAGGAAGAATATAAATTTAATCTTATGATCATAGATGGATGTATAGATTAGGTACTCTTAATTGTTCTAGTGAACTAACTAATAGTGTAATAAACTAGTGTTTAAAAACACCAATGCGTAAACTGCGTAGACGCTAGTTTTCCAATTTTAAATCAACATAGTTTTAACCGAGCTGGACTTACCATTGACGAGGAAGCCCGAAACTGTGTAATAGTCCATACTTAGCTGATAACAATCTACTTTTGACGAGATTATCCGAACTTACTCAATCGCAGTTGGTCGTTGTTTATCATCGGTTAACTGCACCACAATCGTTCGTAAGTAGGCCTATTATCCGACATGAAATATTCATTGGCCACCGACACAGATTGTTGTCACTCGTATTATGCGGCAGAAATCACTTAAGGCTGACTATAGAGGTCTATTAGCGATAATTCGCGGTAATGGCTGCCCAAGCGAGTTTGCCGTGTACGACAGGACACGATGCAAATGTATATAATGTAGCTAATGTCGATGATAGCGGTGTAATACATGGAAACCTGAAAAAAAAACAAGAAAAATTGAATTCTCACAAGCATGGAAACTACTTATATAAATTTATTATTTCAGTTTAAATACGTTTAAGGTTACTTATCTTTAGCTACTTACCTACATTTTAACAGAGGAAAAAATACGCGCTGCCAGATATTAAATGTATTTACTTATTATCATATGTAGGTATAACGTTGCGAGTGTGATATGTATACCAATCTTTTAATTAACTATTGTTATTTACGTGGTTCTACTTTGCCTGTTATGTAGTTTAGTTTGCGATACAATATCGATCCTTAAACACATTTAAATAATTCATCAACCAGTTCAATAAGTAAGGCACGCGAGTATACGAATAACTTTTATTACCACTTCCGATCCAATAAATCAGTGATAATTTAAATTGCAAATAAGTAACCGATCTCTATATATACATTCGCACAGTTTTACTAACAAATTATCAACTATTAACATCAATAATATCAAGCTAGTCAAGCTACAGTTATCGAGTGGCTAGCGACAAAACTGCGCTAATGAGCGCTCAGCATTCGCAATCTCGCGCCATCTGTCTCTAATCAACGAATCGAGTTAATTAAAACGCTTGGCAATATGGCGGCGGGGTGTAATTGCTATTAATAAAGCGCTTTCCTGTATAATTAGACGGCTGCGCGCGCGGATTGGCTGCTCGGCGGGCCCTAATCACGACGTGATAACATTGCGCTAATGGCGTGCATAGCTTTCTATTGCAAAATCACGACCTGCGCTGTTAATGCCGACGCGACGTACTAATTCGGCTTTATTGTGTGATGTTATGTTTCAGTTTATTTTACTTTTTTTATTATTTTTTATGTGGTGTTGAATTACACCAATATCATTCTCCAAAGTATTTCGAATGACTAGCTCATAAATATTTCGTTAACTGTCGGGTATCAAGGCTGTCAAAATATCATCTCGCTAATAAAATGTGTTGATTGAGTACTTATCATATTCACAAGACGAATATAAATACATTACCAAGAATCGTTATGCTATTTTAAGTAACATCATTAAAGGATTCATGGTTGAAAAAAATCCAATAGCCCATGGAAACAGATTCATCAAATGAGACGCCGAAGGAAACAATGATTGACGAGTTCGCACCTCGGCTCGTGCCTTTCTAATTAAGACGACATGCGTGCGCGCACTGCTGCAACTCTTCGCGCTCGTTTAACTCGCAACTCACTCATTTTGCCCTGTGTCTTGCTACATGTTTAATTGTTACATTAACTAACAATGTAGGTACTAAACATCCTCAACATACTTCAAAACTACCGTTAAGTAAATTGCAATCAAAATGACAGATAAGAACATTTCCTTCTCACATAATAATAAATCGTGTTTCTCCTGCTATTTATAGCAGCAGAGAACTTTCATCTGAACAATACTAATCTATAGCAGACGTTAATTTATGACACATGTATAAATTTCAATCATAGAAATGTATTTTAACAATGTCATAACGATAAAAGCTCGCTGTAAACGGGCGCCTCTTATTTCTGTCTTCGGTACATGCTCATTAAAGCGAGTCATGTGCGCGACTCGACGTTCTTTTGCTCTCGCTCGCTTTTCCGCTAACTTTTGGGTGGTAGGATGATGGACGACGTCGGTGGTCATATATCATTGCGGTAATATATCGCGAGTGCGCCGAGTGTCGCCATTAACGCATGCGCGCAATTGCCCGTGCTCGAGCGCCTGCATGCGCATGCACCATCGCGACTGCTATAAGAAGCGTCTCACAAATCGACGCGCGCGACCACAGCTAAAACGTGCATAAATCTTATTAATGCTATTCTTATTTTCGTCCACTCTCGATCTGTAAAATCATTAGAACGCGCAGAACGACTCTAACGTCGCCGTCGTATCGCCTTTGTTAAAATATGCCAACGTTATATTCAGACATAAAATTTCCTAAGAAGGAACATCCCAATCAAAATTATATTGTAAATCATAATACGTCTACACAATCATGACGAACGGCCTGGGTGGTCGACAGTCATCAGTTATGAATGTTCTTGTAGTTCGCGGGTCAAAAGCCGCATACCGTTTGCGCAAGCCCGATGGCGAATTGTCAAGCGTTCTCGCGCACCGCTGCGCCTCTGGCATTGTCGACAAAAAGTGAGAGGCCGATAGACGAAGCCGCATCTCAGCTTACAACTAAAGATTTGTTGTTTCCGTTCTCGCCGCCTCAATGACTACCATTTTATGTCGATTAGGAGATAGTGTTTCACGCGCCCGCTACCGACACCAGTTTTTGTGACACTCCTTTCTGCTTACAACGAGTTTATTATCGTTGATCAGTGGCTGTCGGTTGTTTTTTGTGATTTCTACTTCAACGTTTCGTTGTTCTACTTTTAGTTTCTTTTTATTTTGTGCTAAATATTATATACAGTCCCCCTCTTTAAATTAAGAATGACAACAGGAAACCGCAGTCACATAAGAGAACGCAATAGGAGCTATTATGTCGACCAACCGCAAGCAATTTCACTCAGAGAACAAAAACATACACTTTTACAAAAATGTCTACCCATTCATCTTTCTCCAAAGGAGACATTAAAGAATGTCTCCGTTAAGGAGGGGAAGGGGACGACAGCCTAGTATCAAAGTCGTATGAAACGATTCACGCTGAACCTTTATTTTTCCTTACCGCACCAAAAAGGACTATTCAATTTTGAGCTCTATCGCTGCTAAGCATTAGGTTTTTTTATAGTTTTTACTGTAAATATTTGTTATTGCTGACAATGTATCTGCGGTGGGGAGAGTACCTAAATATAGGCGGCGACCCTCTTAACTAGGGACTACATTTATTGAGGGACACGCTGCACTGATGCGCCATTTGTGAAATATGAACTGGATTTTCCTGTGATGCCCCTTTCTAATAAACTTTAAGCCTTTATAACTACAGTTCTGATGTTACTATAAACTTTCTGCGTTTGGGTAGTAGTTACTTTATTATTTGTATAATATTTGTTATTTTCGTGCTATACCGAGGTTGAGTAGTAATTACATGCGATAATTTGCGATACGATAACACCAGCTCTTAATGAGCGAAAGTATATTAGTGTCGGTCTCAGCGAGCGATAATTTTAGTTCAGCCGAGTAATTGACGAATAATTGCGTTAATGTGAAAATATACGGTTTAACATAACAATGGAACGAGGAAGTCGATAATATAGAAATGTATATTATTATAACTTTATGTTTTGCAAAAATAAGCGCTATGACGTAATCTTTGCGCGGTTTCTTTGTTATTTGATCATAATAAGTGTAAGAATGCCTTATAATTAGTTATTTCTTTCAGTAAGTTATGTTGTAAATATTTTATATGATTTTGAACTGTTTTCCTACAAGTAAGCTTAAAATGAAAATTCTTCGTAGTAAATTATTTAATGAAAAAATATGCAGCAGAAATGAGACAAGGGTTTGTGCATACTTTTGTAGAGCAGACGTTCTCGGTAATTATTCCTTGAAACCTAGGTATACATATTATTTAACCAACGTATTTTTGATTATTGATCTCCACCAATGACACCCTTGTTTAATTGCACATAAACAATATTGTTGTAATATGTGAGATCCTCAACACTGATTTCTAGCTTAAAAAAATATTGCCTAATTTTTTTCCTTCTTTTCCGTGGCAGACGCATGTTCCCGACGGTGCGCGTGTCGTTCGCGGGGTGCCGCGCGGACGCGCGTTACGCCGTGCTGCTGGACGTGGTGCCGGTGGATGGCAAGCGGTACCGCTACGCATACCACCGCTCCTCGTGGCTGGTGGCCGGCAAGGCGGACCCACCTGCACCCGCGCGCCTCTACCCGCACCCCGACTCGCCCTTCTCCGGCGACCAACTGCGCAAGCAGGTCGTCTCCTTTGAGAAGGTCAAACTCACCAATAATGAGATGGACAAGAACGGACAGGTTAGTTAAACTTATTCAAACTACTTACTTATTTCTGGTATCATTTGTAGAATCACTCACACCTTTTACGAGAGACTAAAAATTTTCAAACAGTTTCTGAAACATTTTTATTTTTCATCACAGCTGGTCCTGAACTCAATGCACAAATACCAACCGCGCATTCACCTGGTGTTGCGACGAGAAGGTGCAATCAACGCGCCCATCACAGACTTAGAACAAGAAGAATTCAAGACGTTCATATTCCCAGAGTGCGTCTTCACAGCCGTCACCGCGTATCAGAATCAACTCGTAAGTACCGTGACAGATTTGGCACACCTTGTTTACTACTGATGTCCATTTGCCACGTACGCGGTTTATTTGGCATCGGGAGTCCTGTTCTTAATTCTATCATTTGATTTCTAAAATAGATCAGAGAGACAAACGTTTGAAATCGCATAGCGCCGGTCGGCTGGGTATCGACGAATACTATTTGAGTCGCACTAATTGCATCTCGCTGAAAGGTATGTCCAGTCTGAACAAAGGGAGGTGGCACATAATTTTTGTGTATCGGCGGCCACACGCGGGCGACGACGCCGACGACGGACGGACAGCGCGTCTGACGGGTGCACCACGGTGACGATTAAAGTTTTCACCCGAGCTAAATATAAAGCCCTAGTCGATGCCCCAGTCGATCGTGTCCAGCGACGTCTTAGCTATTATTGCCAGTGGTTTTTCCATGTATAATTTGCTCGCCGAAGATTTCTGAGAACCGTCCGCTAAATTGTGTCAACTTTCAAGTTAAACGTTCTCTGAAACACACGTGCCAATTTCGATCACCAACGGTAAAACATTCGTGAGTCATTCGGTTGTTGTGAAAATAAGCTTCACAAGTTTCTCGCGCGTTGTGCTTCGTAATTATTCGGCGTGTGTAATGTCTAATGACAGGTTGGGTGTGACTATGAGCACTTTTATGATTGAGACATATTCTGTAAATTGGACAAGTTTAAGTAACTTGAGGTATGTAGTAGGTTCACTTCTTAATGAGCGACCCGCTGCTCGCTCCGTTCATGAGCTCGCGGACGTCGCGCCTGCAGCCGGCAGCGCATGTGTCGCCACGCGCAATTAATTCTCTGTCACAAGAGCGTTTGGGCGTCTCCAAGTTCCTCGTTTTGTATCATCCCGTGTAGTAAAATAATTAGGACGTTTTGAGGTTCATAAAGGAAGCGTTACTTTATATCGACAACGCGGTACATAAATCTTCATTCGTTCGTTAATTAGCTGTTACGGGCTCGGGTTCAGTATTACAATTAGATAATTATGTTTCTTAAACAAATTAATTTATTGTCTTATTAGAAAAACTTTTTGTATATTTTATTTTTATGTTTTCTTGCTGGAACAGAAAACGTAGTCTAGGCATTGAACATAAAAATCTGTATTTCTGCTATTCAATATCAAACTAATATTAATAGAAGCAGATGCCCATTAGTGTAAAGCATTAAGCATGGCCACTGAGCGCTATGCGGAGGCTCCACCTTCGCAGCCGGCTTCCAACGACTCCCCAGGGTAGTCGATTATTGATTTTCATTGATTCTAACGCGTTCCTAGATTTACTGCCTACGCCTAGTGACAGTGCCATCGATTACAGATGCGATGTAGCTAGATATGCAAGTTACCTATACAAACTACAATGTAGAAGCGATAGGTTCTAAAATCATATTTACAAAAACTTTACTTGAAAAGGCTCAGGCTACTATATTGAATAAGAGATAAAAAAAGGAAAATTTATAGGGATCAATTGAGTTTCAAAATGTCGGAGGTAGATAAACTACTTCACGAGGTAAAAAGCTCGGTATCAGCGCCTCGATCACAAGTGTCCAAGGCGGGCGGCGCGCGCGCACCTCGATTTGGCTGACGTCACAACTCTGACAGCTAAAACATTTGTCGAACAGCGGAGATAGTGTCATTGATAACTCAATCCTTAATAACAATAAGAACACACTTAGCATGTTTGCACCTGCGTGCCAACCAAGATCGATAGTGCCCGCATGGAATAACTTTATGCCGTATAAAAAGTGGCCAGCTTAACACTTCATCAAAAAAGGAAACACATAATCCTACACCACTAATAAGAGATAAGAAAATGTGAATATTTTAACCACTATCTAAATTTCCAGAAAAAAAGTGTCACCAAAATTTAATGCGCGCGCGACGTTTGTTAAATCGATGGGAATGAAACATCATTATTGGTGCTTTATCATATTGGAACGTTGATATAAGATGAGATAAAACGTTGTACAAAAAATGTGAGGTGTATTTTTTGTGTGTGTATCGCGGTGTGAGACTGAGCGTCGCCTGCGCGCACGCCGCGGGGAGGTTTCCCGGGAAAGCGCCGTGGGCCCGACCCGCTTCAATATTTAACATTTTTACACCCACCACACTATTGTCCTGTTGCTCTTTTTCTCTAGAATCCTTTGTCTGAGATTGGACTCGCATCGAGGTGACAATGTTTGTTGGAGTTTACGCATCCTCAATGCACACAATACGTTTTTTTTATTAGCCGATGACTTGTGAATTTGTTATGATCGATTGCCTCTAGAGGATATTCGTAAAATAAAAACTTGCGGATAGCAACCTGCGACGACAATTTAAAAAGTTCTTAACATGTTCAATGTTCAGTATACCTACCTACTTTACAAAAGTAAAAATATTTGTTTATTAAATTAAACTTTTTCGAAAATAGTCTTTAATTCCATCCTTGTTTGTACTAATTCAATTAAAGATTCTAAGTCTGAATTCCGTTTTCTAAACTGGTGGAAACTTTACCCACTTTTCTGGTAGTTTTTATCTTATACTGATTTTAGTCCTACACCTGCTGTCGACTCGGGGTCAGCTTTCATGTTTCTTTCAATCACCATTATAAAAATTAAAAAGATTATATTTTTTCTGATATCATAGATACAATCAATCAAAGCGATGGGTTTACGCATTCTGAATAGTAATGTTATTCACAAGTAAGTCCTACATATTAACATCAACTGTCTCGTTTAAAGACACGAGTAGTTTGTTCCAAACAAGTCTACTACTAATCTAACAAGTACACCACAGCGTTTGACAAATACAAAACGTATAACAAAATAAAACGATTAGAGAAATCGTGTCAGTAGTTGTGTTGGTCATGCTACATCACACTATTACGCGGCTTGAGGAGATAATCACGAAAATAACTGCGCACGCTCACTCTCATGTAGATGCAAACACGCTCAATAGACGCTTAATTGAAATTTATATCTCATTTCTCAGTATCAACAATCAATATTCTAAAATCTCCGAAGCTATTCTCACATTGAGCATCCACAAACGAGTTCTACGTGAGTATAATCGAACAATATAATGAAGGAGTAAAGGCAAACACAATTTCAATAACAAAGGGCAACCATGACAAATAAACATATTTCACGGGCCAAAATGGCTGCGGTCAGGTGTCACGAGGTGTCCCTCCCGCACTCCCCGCTGCCTCACCCCCTCACGTTTCTTTTTCTTCACCAATAATCGATTCATTCTTTTCAATGCGATCCTTTTATATTTGTTAACTTATTGCTCGTTTGTACAACATCGTTTTGTTAAAATATTTCTTTATTCTGTCATTAGTTTCCTGTATCAATTAAGCTTTTTTTTCTGTTTGACTTTGTCTTTTTGCTAACTTCCCAATCAACTCCAAAATTAGCTGAACAATGTAGTAGGGTTTTATAGTATCTCTTCAATATTGTTAATTATCGAATCAGTTCTTACTTATTTCAGGCCATATAAATTTTCGTTCATTTAGAAATTACATATGTATCTAAAAATGTATAGGTACCTACAGAATCTAGATTTATTAGAAGATTAAGAAATATCAGAATATCGATAATATTAAATTATAAATGCAAGATTTCATTTGGTAAATATTGACAAAGACGCTATCAGATATTAAGTTAGCATAGTAACTACTTTATTTATCATTGCTAACGAAGAAAATTTAAAGAATTGTAATAATTACCATAAAAACATCAATGTCACTGTATCAGCTCATTATTCAATAATTCAATAAATAATACGACTCGATAACACGAAACGCACATAAGTCAAAAACACAAGAAGTCAACGTACTTGCTTAAGAGTGGATTTAAAATAATTTAAGATGAAATTATTTATTGGGTTTGTGTCTCTTTCTCACTTATTTCACGTTACGAGGTGAGTTATATGGTGCTCTCGGTCGCTCCTACCATCGATCACTGGAGGTGTGACGTCACGCAGAGCCGTCGTGTGCGGCCCGACTCAATTTATTGCGTCTGCGCACCAAGCCACCACAGAAAAACTAAACATTTGTTTGTACACCAAGTCTTTAATTTAACACAATGTCGTATATGGATTTGGAATATTGACGGTTAAGAAAAATTATGTGTACTTACAAGAAAAAAAACACAATTCAAACCTTTATTTATCCTGTTATTAATTAATCCCCAGATTTCATCAAATTATTGGATTATTAAAAACTTTTTTATTATTAAATTTATGGTATTGCATGACATTTTGAAAAAAATAATTGTCTACAGTTTGAAGCACGTCAAACTCATTCCGGATATTATTTTTACAACTACATAATTTATGCTTTACAAAAATTATTGACCTTTGAAATGTGGCAGATTGCCTACTCGCTTATATTTCGAGTTTACAGCCGTAACTACGGGCACGAGTGTAAAGTAGACCTTATTCTGACAGTGGGTCCCCTGAAGGACCTTATGACTCGTTTGAACAGAGAGGCAATAGATCGTCTACCAAACTAATTAGCTATTGGGCATATCGACAGAATGAAATTGTTAAAGGTAAATCTCAAACCAAATACAACAAAACCTGAAGGCAGTTGAAATGTGGATGTGCAGAATGATAATAAAAATAGTGACAGAGATAGCAGACGATCTGTACAACTTACATACGTTATCATTCGTAGTGTCAGTGGGATCAATAAGAGATAGCCTGCAACTGATTGACGTACTCGACGAGGACGAAAGCTGAAAATTAATTTATTGGTTTGATAATAAATCGTGCCTACTTATTACAAAGAACAAAGATCTCTTTCATTATATTTGTTATATGCAGTAAATACTAAGGGTTGACCAAGAGCACAATTTGAAAACAAGGGTCGTAGAGAGACAGATGTTGGTTTCAAGAAATTAATTTATATTTTTGGACAACTAAAAGAATTACTATTTGTAATTAAGAAAATTTACTTTTTTAATTGTTCATTTTCCTGAAGGATTACATAATTAACGGTTGTTTAACTATATTTTATGGTGATGAAAACCAGTCTAAGGCCTTTATGTTAAATACCCGCTATATCCGTATCCATCTCTTACATTTCCTACGGGTTTTTTAAACTTACAAAACCGTTATCTGAAAATCATTGCTTGTTATTGACAAATGTTGTTTATAAATACTTACTAAACAAGTTTTGAAAGTGCAATTAAATCGGACTGTTCTGAACACTTTCTGGGAATATTATCACATATTGGTGCCGTTATACGTCGATACCACATGCAGCGTTCATTATTTTGGTGCATTTACGAATTACTGTCAATAAAGCATCGGTTTTCTGGAAACCGTCGTTACACCGCGCAGCTGTAGGTCGTACACGCTTCACGAGACTTTCGATAGCAGAACACTTTGAGGAACTCTCATTAAACAGCTTTACATAACTACATTCATTTAACTGCCATATTATTCTGAGGTTCATAGTCACGAATTAACGGATGAGTAAAATTAAGAGGAACAGCTGTTATCTTACACTTATGGCTTAGCACTCAAATTTTAAATGCTTTTAAATATGTTTTCAAGTCGATTAAAGCACATTTTCCATTCAGTTGTGACAGTCATTTTATTCACACAATAGAAAATAACCATACACTTCACATAGGCATATTCCTCAAATACCTTCTTCATGTTATTCGAAAACTGTATAGTTTTATAGTTTGTTGAAACTCACCAATAAATCTAGTTTATGGGTGACTTCTTTGTAAATTCGTTTGCACAAGGTAGGTGCATCTAAATATGCCGTTAGTTCGTCTACTAATACATCAGTAGCAGATCGCTGAGTCGTCGTTCGTCGCAGCACTGCATCAATCAATGAGATATGTAGGTAGAAGGAGCGCGCGCGCACGCTAACGTGACATTTATTTATTCTTCACAATGTTCCTGTCATGTCCCGATCGTCGCTCACGTGTTCCTTTACACTACACACCGTTTCGTCTTGTTATGAACTGTCACTAAACATTCTAAGCGTGCATTCATTAGCATTCATTTTTACAGTAGGACCTAATAACTTTCTTTAGGCATATTTTAATTGTTAAACTGATCATGGAAACAAAAACATTTGAAAATTATCCTTTATGCAAATGTCTCATCTCTTATGTCTTCGTATGTAAATGCTTAAATAAGACATAAATTCTCCTCAACTCCGCAGCTTCATTTATTAGCGCACGTGCAAGACATCTGTGGACAAGTTTTTACCGTCAAATCGGAGTACGAGGCTGGTACTTCCATAAACAATACATCACCACCCCAATAATTAGAGCATCGTTTGCAGCGATGCGCGCGCGGCGGTCGCGGGGCCCGACGGCGGCGGCGCGACGCTCGTCTTTCTCTCCTTGACGCCTTTTTATGAGATTTTTTGTTTCCCGCCCGGGAATAATGTCATTATGGCGCCTTTAATGTTGTCAGTGAACGGGAGCGCGCCCGCGCCGCCGCCGCCCAGGGCGAACGTTTGTTGATACTTAAATTAGGTTGTTTTGACACGCCTCGTTCTTATGTTTGTACTAAATCTAATAAACGTCTGTAGCGAGAAAGCGTCTCATTCATTATTCCGGTATTCTCTTAACGATAATATATTTTAAGTAGTTTTGTATAATTGAATACTGTGGTATTGTAGATGAAATGCGTCGCTGCCAGTGGGAGTAGACGGTGACGTTTACGTAAACGGAATTCGATAAACAAACATGAGCCATGGAAACAATTACGGGCGGTGGGACAGCGAGGCATACATAATGTATAATCCGTCAATATTGTCAGCTACTACTCGCATTGTGGTCGAGTCATTACGTGAGGCGCAGGCGCGTCGAGTGTCGCCATTGTAGTCAATGGCGCTGCCAGGTGGGTGTGCAAGCGTAAGTAGCTGCCACGACATGCCGGTGACCCTCGCACTGGGCGCGCCCCTTTGCTGCATTAATATACTCCACCAATACATTCGACCGTGGAAAAACCTAAGAGAGCATCACAGCCTTCATAATCGTGAATTCAGACATCGTGTTTGTCTAGAGACATATTTACCTACTAACACAGACGTCGACATCGCCGCTACTTTAAAAAAAATCATACGCGGAACTGGCAGTAATGTACTCATTCATATTGCGAGGATGAATGTGAATTGAATGTCGCAGTGGCGGACGGTCTACCTTCTAAAGTCAGGATCCGATTTCCATGTAGCTGCGGAACAAATATTTGAATGGCATTTACATATTTGGTTTGGTTGGTGCAAGTGAGAGCACTAAAGTTTTAAGGAATTTTTTAGTGAGAAGTATTCATAGGAGTGACACTGGTTTTGAAACGGTTGAATGTTAGGGCTTTGGAAATTCTGGTAATGTAAGAAAATCATAAGCAGAGAAGAAACTTAAGAAGAAATTCGTAATTAGTGAGTAGTTATTACTTAAGCACCCATAAACTATTCAGTCAAAAATCAGATAGAGTTGGGATAGCACTAAATAGATGAAGACTGCCGCACATATTTTTAGAAGAGATAATGTTAAATGGGCCACGAGTGGTAACAAATGTTCTTTGTCTAGTTTCCCTGTAACTATTTTCGAAATCATTAGTCTTCGAGTGACACGTTGCTCGTGAAATTACTCACCGCAAACCTGAAGACTTGACACAGAGTGGTCAATATTTTGTACTGTTTATGATTTTCCTTTGATCAGGAGCAATGAGACGGAGATATTTGTCAAGGCATTTCATAGATTAACAGAATTAACGCACCTCTGATGAACTACTTCAAACAGATGCATAAATATCTTTAACAAAAATTAAGAAGTTAAGTGTCGCTACCGTGGAATGTCCGACTGTAATAAAGTAAACGCTTTACAATGTAACACTAATCATGAATTACTTTGGCCGTGTCTATTGCTCTTTGTATTTTTTTTGTTTTGAAGTTATTGTATTCAAAGGAAAGAATTAATTATTGGAGTATCATAAACACTCATAAAATCTGGTACAGAAATATCCTCTTACAACAATAATTACAGATTCATCTGAGTAGGTTACTAAACGATAGAATTTTTATTTTGACAGCGTTTTCGTCAATTTAACACTTTGCTAGTTGCGTTATAATTTCCTCTCATTTTCTTGAGTTCGTTGCGCTAAAAACCGTGTAGTGTGAGTGTGAACATGTGAGAACAATGTACAATTAGGTGCTGCGTGGGCGTGTGGGCAGAGCGACAGGTATGCGGCGAGGCGGTGGCGGTGGATACCCGCGCGACTCAATCGCCAGGTAATTACCGTCGCCGACTGGACACGCTGAAAGATTGACACCACCACGACCACTCTCGATGACTTGTTTATTGCTCACCATTAAAAAATAATACATTTTTTCTCACCTCAGCATCATAAAACTGCCAAGAATATGCTTAAATTTGTATCGATATTGGTTTAATCCGCTCAGATATTAGGCGAGCAGGCGCTATTTAATGGTAACAGGTTTCTGTGGAAGGTTTTATCGTAAATATTATTCACAAATTGTGTGGAGCCTCAGCGGGGGCGCCGCGCACCGCCACTCAGCGAGGGGGCGATTTTTCATCGACGCTGCCTCTGCTCTGCCAAACACATTTTTTAACACCTCACCCCGAGCTTAAATCAAACATTTGCTTTATGGTTACTTCAACATAATTCAATATTTTTTCTTGCAATTAGTAACAATACATTACACCACTTGTTTCATAATCTAAAACGTCTCATTCTTTCCAAAATTTTTGGGGAACAATATTAGAAGAAAAGCTGTATAATAAATTCAACTTCTTTATTAGTTCCTAACATGCAGACAAATAAATATGTGCACATTACTTGCTCCTGTACCAACAATACCTGTGTAAATGTACTATCAAACTTACATTACGTGGCTCATTTAAAATGTGCACAGTATTGTAATATCGTGGTAGTCAACTAAAGTGATAAACCGATGTGGAATGTCGTCAATAAGTTAACCTTATTAGTTGGTGTGTGCTGAACACTGCGGGTGGTGCTGCCAGGGCCCGTTCACACTGAGATATGGAGAACCTTTACTGACCCATTACAATATAAACGGCTGCATAATGAAATTAGCTCGCTTCGTCTGAACAGCTCCTTATGATAATCGTCGACCCTTCTCTTGCCATACACGTATTATTAAAACCATGCCTATTACATAGCTATGTTAACCACCCTTAATTGATTATATTATTTGTATGAACATCACTCCATAAATATTAGATGGTAACTGCTTTAGTCACAGGAAATCATAGTGTCTCTTTTGTTTCAGATCACGAAACTGAAAATCGACAGTAATCCATTCGCAAAGGGATTCCGTGACTCTTCACGTCTCACTGAGTTCGAAAGGTAACTATCATATAAACGTTTGTTGCTAGAGATGTTGTTTGCAGAGATGAAACAAATTATACCCCGGTATCGATATCTTTTTTCGTAGTGTATAAAAAATGTGTAACTTTTGATGCGAAAGAAAATGTTATTTTGTTATTATGATAGGCAATTGGAGAGATACTCAAAGTGACAGCATTAATTTATTATTTATGAGTGTTCATTAAGTCTCATTACTCGTGCGACACAATTCGGTTAGTTCTCTAATCGTAACATCTATTGGCTACGCTCTCAGAAACAAACATAACTGTCTGATGCTGATTGATATCTCCACGCGAGCAATTATGTCTCTGTATTTATTGCTTCTTAGCCAATCCAATGTATTTAATTGCGGGTGAGCCGACATCAAGTTTCCACCCGTGTAATTTATAATCTAACAATTTCTCTCACCACATTCGCTTCGCAAATTTCATCTCTTATTGCTTGCTTTCGCATTTCTAATGCCGTATTGCTCTATGTTCTCTTGATTATTGGGTGTTTTATTTTTTTTGTTTGTCTGTTGAGATACTATATCACGGGGGAGCACGAAAGAACATCAGTCTTCCCCGATGACGCGCGCTACAGCGCCGCCAGTCATAGGTAGATACGATCATACAATCATATTACATAACAGCTACAATTTACTCGCTAACGTTCATGTGTCTAAAGTGTGTCTCCGTACCTTTTCAGGGAAACGATGGAGTCGATGCTGGCAGAGCAGCACTTCCTTCGTTCACCGTTGCGGCCCTTCGACCTTGACCAGCATAACAATAACCTTACATTGGAGGAGAAGGCGATCCTGGCGGCGCGGTCGCAGCTGTTCCTGCGTGCCGCCTACCCGCTGTACGGCGTGCCAGCAGCGGCACTGTGGGGGCAGTGGGCATGCTTGGCACCGCAGCTGCTGGCACAGCAGCACCTCGCAGCCTCTGGGTCAGGGCTTCAGCTTCCGCGGCCTGTGTACCCGGGGGCACTGGGCGCGGGTGGCGTGGGTCCACAGCCGCTGGCGCAGCACCGGTTCTCGCCATACCCGGCTCGTCGCGGGTCGCCCGGCTCGTCGCCGGACTCGCTTCGCGACGCCAGCCCACACCCCGCGCCGCTGCACGCGCCGCACACCCCGCACAACCCGCACGCGCCACACCCGCCCCACAGCCCCACTTAGTGATAAAATGTCGAATAAAAACCTCCCCGAGATCTCCCTGTAATAATATGCGATATTGTATGAGAGTCTTTATATAGAATGTTTTCTGAGAGAACACAAAAGAAATTTTTGAAGTGCGTCGGTGTTTTGCTGCGAAACGAGATGGCGTCGTGAACTTCGATAATTTTATGCGCCGAGAAGTGAATAAACTGAGTGTGAGTGTGTGCAGAACATTTAGAAGTACGTCTAGAATCGTGAAGGTCTGAACACCGCGCGCTTCTGTAACTTTATCGTTACTCAGACTGTGAAAAGGTTGTATTATATTGTAAAATATTATTTAACAGTACTTTAAATCTGTAATTATTGTTATATGTTCCTAATAGTTTTGTCTCGTAGTGACGATTTCTGCTAAATTCATGTTATAGCAAATTAGAGTTAATTACAAAAGATGAAGCATTTGATTGCTGTGTACATTTTGTTCATATCTTTCAGATTATTGATAATAAAAATTGGAAGGTTGTGGGGATATTGTGAGAACATTACAAATTGAGTTGATGTCGTAAACATGGATAACTCAATGACATGGACATCGTTCAATACTATTTCTGGCTGATTTCATCTTGTTTAGGTAAAATGTGCAATACAACAGAAAAAATGTTTTAGTGAAACTTTAGTAAGATAGATGTATTGATAATTAAATAGTAGAAATTATATTGCTGTCTATGTTTACGATTAATTCCTACATCTGACTACAAACGGATGCATAGATGTACCTACATGGTTATTTTGTAGTTAAATTATAGTTATTATAAATAATATATTGCTAAAGAATAAAAAATTAAATGTTTGTTAACATATACCTGGCTTGTTTTATTTATAACACGTGAAGGAAAATCTCTATCTTCAAAATAAGTTACATTCCCTTTATATATGACAACTTCATAACAATAAGGCCACATATGACCGCATAGAGTACAATGAAACTCTCATTCAATATTAACTACATAATAGATTTTCTAGATTTTAGTAAGAAAAAGTGGTTTTTCAAATGTGCTTCAGAGTAAGCATTTATTGAGATTGACATTTATAATTTGCCTAATAAACGTTGTCTAGATCAACTGCCATGATTGTTAGGACATGCCCATAACCAACATACCCATGTTGGTGACCATATTGGATAAGAACATATCCCCGCGACTAATAAGATCCTCTAATCTTATTAGTCGCCTACAGGTCTAGTAATTTCATCAAAGAAATATAAGAATATATACTCTTCTTCTTCTTCCTGCCCTTCTTCCACACTAGGTAGGGTCGGCACAACATGTATTTCATAAATCCAAAACCTCTAACAACATGTTAGAGGTTTTGGCTTATTGTTTTATGACGGGCCGCCTGCCTGACATCAACCCTCCTTAGGAATACTCGTTGCGCTGTTACGCGGGTGACCCAATGTGCTTGCTGAAATTATGTTAAGAATATATAGGTATTCGTCAATTTTAAAGACATGAAACAGACAAGACTCATGGTGACACTACTCAGGAGGCTTATGCGTTAGGTAAATGATCACGTGACTAATCATCAACTCAACCTATTTGTTGGAGGTAGACTTATCAAAAACAGCTGTGAAAAGATACATAGAGTTATTATACTTAAAAGTAGGGGAAAATGAAGGTGGATCTGATATTTGGCCGCTTAGGGGTAAGGCAGAGCCCAAAGATATTTTAAAGGAAAAGTAGGAAGAGTTGGGTAAGGAGATAATTGATGATTAAAACAATCATTGCGCGGCATATTGCCATCAAAGCGAAGAGAAAGTGCATCAAGAGTGTCATTTGCATTGATATCTTGCTACTTGAAGGTAGTGGGGTAATTTTAATTCGCAACCACCGACATTGATACATGGGGAAATCAAGCTTAAGATCTCTCTCATTTAAACCATCTACCAGCTATTAAAATTAGCTTATATTGCATTGAATGAAGGTTAAATCTAATGCAAAACGATAAGATGTTATTTTTGTAAACGACAGGGGACGTATAATATACGTAGTTGACAACAAATTGTTTGTAATTTACTAGATGGCCGTTAGATGGCGGTGCGCGGCACATTACGTACGTAGCGTAATGGATAGCTTCAGCGCCTTCTTTATGGAATGAGTCTTTTGTTTTCTAAGTTTAATGGTCGATTCCTATGATTTACGGAGTGTTATTGGTTAAAATTAAGACTCTTGTATCTTTACCAATAATGAAGCAGTGACCTCATAGCTTTGCATAGTAAGCACTTCCATATGGAAGTAGCTATCATAGGTAAAGTTAGCTTACGAGTCTATTTAAATGCCCCGTTTGGCAATAAAAAATGCTACCATTGGTAAGCAAAAGGATTCGTTTTTGTTTATAGGAACCGAGCATAAATCTATACTAATATATAAAGCTGAAGAGTTTGTTTGTTTGATTGATTGTTTGAACGCGCTAATCTCAGGAACTACTGCTTGGAATTGAAAAATTCTTTTTCTGTTGGATAGTGCATTTATCGAGGAAGGATATAGGTTATATAGCATCACGCTACGACCAATAGGAGCGGAGCATAAATGAAAAATGTTGCAAAAACGGAAAAAATGTCCACCGGTGCGAAGCCGTGACGGGCCGCTAGTGCTGTATAATATTGTAAAGAGTAGTTTGGTGAATAGGTACTTGAATTAGGGATTATGATAATAAATAGATATTTGTTATTAATTATTTTGCTTTTTATATTCAAACTCCTCTAACGAACAAAGTTCATCGTAACCAATAGGAAATATTTATAAATTATTCGTATTACCTACTTACAGAGGTAGGTACTAAGCAAAACATACCTTAAAAGCACTTAAGTATTTTTGTTTCAACTAACACTCGTTTGTCTCTTTTATACAAAAGTGTGACGGATTGCGAAATTGTAACAAATTAGAGCGCCGGCGGGCAATTATGCAAAGCGGCTATAAAGTTATCTTTAGGAAAACAACGGCGGCGTCACCCCACGCCAACTATTCAATTAAAATGAAGCAGTGTCGAGGCGAGGCATTCGAGTCACATAGAGGAAGGGTCGACTACATCGAATTAGTTGCGCGCGTGGCTACATTACTGGGACAAATTTCACGTCCCCGGGGCACCGGCCGAGGCCCAACAGGGTCGGGGATGCAACGCTAATCTAATCGGGATTGTAGCTAATAAATGTTGTAGCCAGTGACACTGCTACCAAGAATTTATTGCTTGTAAAAGTGTTTCCAATCGTTGATATGGTTGGGATGACGCTCCTATTTTGATAAGCTCCGATTGAATTTAACGTTTGACTGAATATTTCATTTGATTTTAGTGCCGGTTGTAATGTTGTTGCGTTAATTAAATATAGAGATGGGGGCAGTATTTGCTAGGGGATAGTTATTGATTATGAAGAATCTGATGAACTCAAGTTTTCATCATTATGAGTCTTTTTTATATTCAGGGTTTTGGGTCTATCCTCTATTTTTAAAGAAGTCTGTGACCGTTCAACAGTAAAAGCTCGTATCATATTTTTTTTACAGCTAATCTAAAATTTCTCACAAGCCACCTTGGAGCTAGTATCACATCTAATAATGAATTAAAACATAAGTAGAGGTAGACAAGTACGTACTAGTAGAGACAAAGCCTTATTCAGTGTGGCTTATCGGCAGGCTGGCGGAGCAGGGCCTGTAATGCGGCGTTATTGGCCACTCGGCCCATAATCCCCTTTTAACTGCGGCTCCCGAACCCGCCGACGTGCCCTGAATGTTTACGTCCAGTTTCTTCTGCTCGTGAACATTCGCACTCCTTAGCGGTGATGTCGACGACACCACGTTACGTGCTCGATGGTGACGTGATGTCGCGGAATTAGTTAACTTGAGAATTCTTTAGTAATTCTTAGTTTTAGGTCGTAAAATATTATTTTAGGGTGATCATTTAAACGGTTAGCTAAATATTTTAGTTTTGGTAAGCGAAAATGTATAATTGATCAGCGATGCATGATTAGAGGATAAAACTGTATTAGATTTTCAACACTACGGTTTTCTGCGTTGTTAAAAAGAAATAACCACACTTCTAACCCCACATAACCTAGTCGAGGTACAGACTATTTAATAGCAGATATTTCTTGCTGACCAAACATTTATATCGCGAATCATTTAATTACTTCTCTTATTTTAATTTATAATGTCGAATAGATACTACCAAATTATCAATGGATTGGGAATTATTTTTCATCAAATACTTACTTCTTAATCTGAAATGTGTAACATTGCTCAGACAGATCAGTCTTCATAATTATCTGTGTATAAAATTAAGTCTCAAAAAGAGAAATGTAAGATTCATATTTTAGTAAGTTTTTAAGGATGGAGAATCCTTTATGTTTATGGGACACAAAGAAGGAATTAAGAAAGTGCATGATTATTAAACCCTCGTTTAACTTTTCTACAAGTCATAGTTAAATAAGAACGGAAAACGTGGATTTCATTCCTCGTGCCTATACGCTATGCAAGGTAGGTAGGTAGAACACAACACAAGTTCTCTCGCAATCAAACCGGAACGGACTTTTACGATGTAACGCAGACACTTGAGCAAGACATACCTTCTGTTCCCAACATTTGGGTTGTAAAGAACAATGTTCTATATCATTTACATAAAGCTTGATTTAATACATAGGTACGAAGGGCCGGGGCTCCGGGAGACAGGACGGAGTACCGGCAGCCGGCGCTAATGTTACTCCGGCGTACCCACACATCTCCGTATTTCAGTAAAACTGCAAACGTAACAGGGTAATAAATTCACGTTTATTACCGCAAATATATGTACTCTTACCTTGGCAGTCGCTACCGGAACAAATCGTGGGTCCGCCGTTTACGCGGTATACGCGAAACGTGCGTTATGAAATATTAACGTAAACGCGTGCGTTCGCTGAAACAATGCATATAGAATAGCTGAGCAGGCCTCATCGCTAAGGTGGGCACATTATCAGAACGGTGCGCTAATGGAATTGAGCGTTTTTATTTATTGCCTGTGTATTCATTGGTGCGTGGCGTTTATGTGTATCGCGGCATAACTCACTGTTTATGTTTTAACGATTTAATGTACTTAGGTCTGTTCTACAGCTGAATTAATTGAAATCCTACAGTTTCATTGAATGACTTTAAAGATAATTGAAAATTATCTTAAATACATGATTAAATTCTAATATCTGCAAAATAAATTTTATCTGTATCACCTACAGACTACTGTATTAATGAGTAGGTTAGTTGCTGTATTTTGCCTAAGCTATGTAAGATTTTTTATAGTGCTATTTGTACTCTCTATGAAAAAGATTATCTTTTTAGTTCCTACCGGGATTTTAATATACTTGTATTTATAAAGCAATACAATTATTACTCTATTCACATAAGAGTACCCACTTAAAAATAATGCAGTTCACAGAGCTCGCAGCGCATATTGCAATTCGATAAAGTTATTCGCGTTCAACAACGCGAATGATCTGACTTTTCCCGTTTTTCCTCTACGAATGGCTACTCCCTCACCCTGCCCTCACACCCGCACCTCCCCCGGCCTCCCCTTGCGGTGCAAAGTTGAGGGCATTAGCGTGTTATCGGCGGCAGCGGCGTGAAGAAGGCGCCCACCTGAACCAGTATTACAACACCCCCGACGACACGTTCAATTACGGTCGTAGCAAATTTTGTTCAACACATTGCTGGCTTTAAATGAACGACTAAAGAAACGGAACCAAGAAACTACGCAACGTAAGCAAAGCTATGCCTTACTTGCTTACTTTCTAGCATCCCTAATAGGTGTAACAGATACTATCTATAAGCGTTGAGATGTGGGGATAGGTGGGAAGCGTGAACGTGTTTTGCAAACCAGCCGAGGAAATAAGGTGTCCCCAATTTTACTTTGTCGACCGCCACTGATAGCAGATAATGTAGTGTTACGAGGGAACTTTGTAAATGGAACCTTTTTCGTTATGTTTTATTCCACGAATGTTATGGTAATTTTGCCGACAGACCTTTGAGAGCAAAACATTTGTTCAAATTGTGTGTTTTTGGTGCGTAGATTATTTACTAAACGTCGAGTTTGTTATTTTGAGCTAATAAACAATTTATCAGAAAAACTACCAAAATATTTTATTTACGTTTTCATCCTGTCAGTCGACAGGAACATAATTTATTACATTGATAGAAAACGATTTGTTCACATCGAAAAATTCGCCCGCCTATCGTAATGCATTCCTAATCAAATCCATGCGGTCACAGACAAACGCAAGTATCAAGTTTATGGGGCAGAGGTCCCCGCGGGCCGCGAGACCATTGACAGGTTATTGATACAAATAGTCCCCTCCCCGCTCCCCCTCTCTCCGCAACTACCCCACCGCACCCCCGCACCCCCCGACAACACCAATAAAACCTGATTGATATTGTGTAAGTGCGCCCGGAAAATGTGGGAACTCGATTGATGTTACAGCCAAATTCGATTGGAGGAAAATTGAAAAGAACGGCAGTAGCAAAGAAAGTTTCACTTTATCTGAAGGTGTTAAAGTAGAAAATTGATTAGTTTAGGTGAGGTCTAACGTCTTTTCAGTATCGGGAAGCGTGTATTGATAGTAGTCGGAGGCGTGAATAGTGTTGTCTAATGGTGGAGCTGCACGTGCTACTTTAGAGTATAGGTACCTACATGCGTATTGGTAGTAGGTACCTGTGTCTAATTATTGGTATTGTTAATTTGATTCAGGGTTCGGTGACATTTTTGAACTACTTAGAACACAATGACGCTATTTTTTATAGTATAATGTTGATATGTAAAGAAGTACACACTTACAAAGTATGGCGACACCTGTATTGAAAACTCTAAGAGGAATGTTAGCGTCTCTACCTTAGCGATTTCTTGGAATCTGGCCATGTGATCTATGAATTCATTAGGTCTGACACAATTTCCAGTCCACAGATTACGCAAAATTTATTTGGTATGTATTGCTGGATGGTTGCTACCCATTCACAAAGTCATCTATGTAACCCAAACAACTCTTTTACAGCCGAAACAAATAACCGATCTCAATTTTAGGTTTTTGATAAAAATTCTATGGAATGTCAAAAATCTACCTACATATCAATCCAGAGATTTTGGATTGAAACTACTACAAGTTGAACCTAATCAGCGTACCTTTAGCTACATAACTTAGGCTAGTATTCACTAAGATTAATTCTCTAGTTAAGCAACCATTTACCTAAATTTCTAGTAAATTTTTCAAATAAACGGTTGGTTAATCAGAAATCTAACGATAGTGAACACCAGCCTAGAACTTTGACACCGTTTCCTTAATGGTAAATAACTTCTATGAATATCATTTAAATTAATAGATCGAAGTATTTAGGTATAATAAATTATGCCTCACAAATCAAGAACTCCTTACTTAGACCAGACTCGCCACTATGTAAACTTGGCCTAACATTTGAGCACGTCACAGACCATGATGTATCCGCGTGGGCGTTATTGACAGTGATACTCGATAATATATCCAAAATGGTAGCAAAGAGACATGTCTCAGACATGCAAATAGCACAGCTTAGTTCTTGACGAGACAGTGGCGACCCCTGGTGGTGTAGGCGGTAATTAACAGCTGATAGGCGTTACGAGTTAGACAAGCTGACATGTACGATTTTACACCGGTCATTATCAACAAGGCTATCTCATGTACCCGTATACTACTTATCGTACAACAGGTATTTACATAAGTTTTGACAGTTATGTGTAACTGTGTAAGTGTGTCGAGGTTCCAATAGCAATAGTTGTAATTACAGTACCTACCTAGGATTCGTTATAGAGTAGGTTATTATTGACCTATAAAAGAATAGTACTTGGATGGTTTTATGTTTTTGGTAAATCGACGTTTTCTAAAAATGAAACCTAGCTTGATCGATTTATCGCCTCCGAAACCCCCTGCATACTAAATTTCAGGAAAATCGTTGGAGCCGTTTCCGAGATTCAGATTATATATATATATACAAGAATTACTCGTTTAAAGGTATTAGATAGATAGATTAGATTAGATATTTGAATACTTACTCTGTAAGCATAATCTATAATTCCTTCCATAAATCAAAATTGATATACAATCCAAATTGATCACACATTCACTGCCTCGAAAATCAGCCACAGTCGTTTTTACAACAAAAAGAACAGACGAACGGTAGCCACAAAGTCAATAAATCATGTAATAGCGATTGAAAGTCGAACAATAATTGAGACAAGCAAACAATTTTGCTTAGTAAGGTCTCTAAGGGCCGCCCGGCCGGCCAAATAGAAGTTATACTCCTCCGATCAGTCCCATTTTACGGCACACTTGAGGGATAACGGGTGTGAATGGCCACCCCATTGTGGGAAAATATCTATTAAATATTTATGAACGTTATATTGAGCTCTGAATATTACTTGTATCGGCAAAATGTAATGTTTATAGTAATGTGCTGTGGGAGTGTTTTTATAGCTCATAACTGCTGAGTAAAAATTGATACTTAGGTCGTAACGTTAAAAAATGTAGTACATAAGGTTATGAACCTTAAAAAGAAATGTGCATGTCTATGTCTGTTTTCAAATACGTTTCTAAATGTTCTGTTAGTTCACTTAGTACCTAACTCCTTGCAACTAGTGAGATGCAAGACAGTTTGAGTTCTGTGATCGTGCAGAAAACCAACATAAATAAAAATCTAAATAATAGTTCCGAATTATTAAGAAACTAGTCTTGTACAAAATGTATAATCACGCTGATACAATAACGAAACCAGTAATAATTATTACAATACGACATAACAATAAAAATCATCGAGCTATAACAATTGAGAGGCATTTGCCGAAATCCCCCGTCGAAGGCAATCACAGAACGCAATGAGAATAGTGTAGGGCCGCATTACAAGCGTGGAATAAATCAATTACCGACACCCGCCGCGACAATTACACTTGTAAAGTTGTTTCGTGGTGATTTGCCCACCCGCACACACCCACACACTACACACGCATACACGAGAGCCTGACCCCTGACGTTTCGGTAATAAGAGTATCAGTGTCGCTGTCTGTTTCAAACTACACTCACAAGCTTATGATACCCCAATCAAGGGACCCTCTGATTTGAGAGAACGATACTTCCATTTCTACAACCAAAACAAAACTTTATCTCGCTACTGTAGAACATGTTTTCGCTAGAGTGACATTCGAAGGAAGAGTTTTCACAAATAAAGCAACGGATTCTGCTGTACAGCAATTTTATTATTATGAAATGAGTGAGTGTAGAGGCGTAAAATTAACTTGTCGGCATCGGTCTGAGGGACCTTTACATTGCGAAATGTTTCCGCCGAGATGTTACAGGCTGGGTAAATGATACTTTATACAGCTGTTGTTGTATCATTAGGTAGGATCAAGTTATGAAGTATTTAGAACCATATCTAATCATTTGAGTGAATATAGCGATAATTTTTTATGGGGAGATATTTTATCTGGCTGTATCTTGAAAATTTATGGAATAAAGATTGTGTGTTGTCACACTATATATTTTAGACTTCTAAAGTTAAAAGCTGGGTTTCGTACCACTCTTAGTTCTGCAGTAGGTACCTAATAGATTTGTATGTCATGTGTAAGTAAATATTGTTTTAGAAAATTACATATCAGGTCGTGACGACTTGTATTTATTATTTTTAATAATACATTACATCATACCTGTTTACCCCGTAGGGTTGGGCTGAGGTGTATAGTAAAACCCTCATTTCGCCGTTATGTTTAAGTTCCATGTAATAAGAGAGTGAGCCTATTGCCATCAACCGGGCACACATCCAAACACCGAGCTGCTACTGAGGAATTCCACATGGAAAAACTCAATAACACTTTGCCCGACCTGGGGATCGAACCCAGGACCTCACGATCAGCAGTCGCGCTTGACCAATGAAGCAGTTATTTTTAATAATGTTAATTGTAATAAATAATACTCTAGATTCATTAATAACTTGTGTGCGAATAGTGTACCTACGCTCCAGCCTTTGGAGGATCTGTTTGCGAGCAGTGAGACATTACAAATTATAGAATAAATATAAGACTTGCATAGCTATTAAATAGATTTAAAGCCAACATTATTGCCAACGCTGTAGCTACAAGCTACATAAGCATACGTTGTGCAGCTTCGTTTGCAGATTATTTTAGCTTAGGCGAGCTGTAGCTGCAAGTTTAGCAGTCACCACATTTGCCAAACTCCTACGTAGCTAGTTTGTTAGCGGAACTTGGCTGTAGTGGCTAACGTTTTTCAGTTAATCTAGTTTTAAGCTTCAGGTGAACAATATTATTGGGGACAATTTTATTCAAGATATACGTTTGTGTGGTTTGAAATAAAATATTGTGTGGGTAAGTAATGAAATTCAAGTAGGTATAATATATGTTTCGTGTATTGTATCTTCTTTTCAAGTGGTTAGTGACTAACCTGGTGTCACAGTTTATGCCGCCCATGGGCTCGATGTTTTGCTGCACCGTTTTTAAACAAATGATAATTATACAATACGCACATGAATCTGAAAAAGGTGAGGGAAAACATCGTGAGGAAACCGGCATGTCCTAGAACCAAAAATTCGAAGACATGTGACATCTACCAACCCGCATTGGGCCCGCGTGGTGGATTACGGCCCATACCTCTCACAGAGAGGAGGCCTGTGTCCCAGCAGTGGGAACATTATAGGCTCTGACATGAATCTGAAAAGTCAGAGGTGCGTGCCTTGGGTTCGAACACTTCGAACTCGAGACCTATGACTTGGCAGTCCGACGGTCACACCACTAGGCTATTACTGCTATATTGTTGTAGGTAATTACTCTTTTATTAACAATTCGTTTTGATATTATTGAGTCCCCACCTATGAAATTGGCGTTGTTTTCTCACAAATAGAGAACCTCGTCACTTGTATGATTTAAAATATTCATCAATTGCTTGATATTATATCGAATAATGACCATCATAGAAAATAAAAACCTTATTACTTATAGTTTTCTAAACACAAAAACTACCTTAAAAATTACTCCTCTTTTTGTTAGCAGAAATGACCACTATTTTGGTTTTAACTTAGCCAAAATTTATTTTTGTCGCATAATCTAAGTGGCATACGTTATCTTAGTTTTTAAACATTAGTGCATAAAAGTTTTAAAACATTAATGTTCATAGTTGTTAAATAAATTAAGAAAATGTTAGTATGAAAAATGCAACTTCTTTAAAAATCTCCATACAAAACGCTGATTTCATATGTGGGGACCTAATATTAACATAACAATGAAGATAAGATTTACTACACTACAAACCTTTTATGATATTTCCCTAGTTTAGCATGTATATCATCATGGCAACATTTAATTAATCCAAGCAACTTTTTCAATGACTAGTCAACGTTGTTGAATGTCGCACAGGTAACGTTAGGTGCCTATTTAATGTTGCTAGAATAAACGGTGCCATAAAAGCTAAGACGAAGTGCCCTTTACCCGAACACTTTGTTTGCGTTCCATCGGCCATCTTTATAGCCTATCAATACATAATATCATATTTCCTTCCCCTTGCATTTCGCCGATCGCAGTGCATTGAATATCTGCAGGAGGCACGTTTAAGTATTTTCTGCACACCTGAGAGGACTCCATAAAGTTCTCGATGGTGTGTGAGTCTGCCAACCCGCACCAGGCCAGCGTGGTGGACTGAGGCCTAAACCCTTCTCATTCTGAGAAGAGGCCCGTGGCCAACAGTGGGACAGTAATGGGCCAATTATGTTATGTATGTTATATTTTCTTATATTTTACGTGAAGTGTCGCTTAGAATTCATCCAATCTCTTTCTATCGGTGGATTAAAGGCTACATCTACCTGCATCTATCTAAAATCCTACAGAGAAAATCTGGGTTATCTGCGTTGTGGGGAGCAAAAGGCAGTCGGTCTGATCAAACTATGAAGCTTTTCATGTCGCGAATGAACAAATCTGCTGTATATTTCAATTCCAAAAACTAATTATTCACAACTAGCCTTTTAGATATTTTCTTAGCTCACAGAATTTCTGTGATCGGAGGATATTTCTGATAAGTAGGTATAACCAGAATTAAGGAAATTTTCGGAAACTTTAATTTCCTATACATGTTTCAAGTAAGTATGATGTTTTACTCAAAAATATCAAAATTTCATATCACAAAAATTCATGTCAGAAACAAAAAGTACAGAGCAGAGCCAAACCGTCTGTGCTGAGCTAACATTCGTGATCGACGGTGCAGCGCAGGAGTCATAAAATTTGATGCCGCCGGAATCTGAGTAGAGTCCGGGGCGATGCGTGTTTGAATAATAACACCTTTTATTTTATAGCCTACTATGTCGCCAGTTCACAGGTTCTGCAACATAAGCTCTGGTAAAAGCTTATGTAACAAAATATTAGCTAACGAGAGCAGTAAGTTTGAGATCTGGAATTGTTATTTTTTTTGTTCGTTAGGAGTTCGTTATTCATTTTTGGACGGGAGTCTAGAGCTGAAACAACGCGTTGTGGAGATTCGTAAAAAAACAATTTTGAATCGTTTTCTTTTTATAATATCGAACTTTCTTTAAGCACTATTTTAAGTTATCAAAATAATTAAACATATTGATAACGCAATGCATAAAAAGGCGTTAAATATTGACCTGTGTGTGTAAATTGAGTATTTAATAAGTATGGTAACCTGTTTTCAATATTATATCTAGTCATCACATAAAAAGTTAATTAAGACTCCATAATGGAGACACTTTAGTTCTTATTTATACGCACAAAAACATTATCTGATATTGACATCTATGGGTACATACCTAGTTATTGTAATGGCACTTTTACATCATACTCACTACTTACATTAGTATCATACAAATATCTTCTAATTACTACGTTTTGTATACAAAATAATAATCCAGTAAAAAAGCTTTTAAGTTAAACGGTATCTTGCAGTAGGTACCCCTGCAGCATTAGGATTTGAGAATTGAAGGTTGAAATTATTATAAAATTGTATTGTCATGGGAATTCAATTTGTGTGCGAGGTTTCAGGAGAATTAGTTAAGCAGAAGTAGTTGAAAAATGTGTCGCAAGATTTGAATCAAACAACCAAACAAAAATACGAAGTGAAGCGTATTAAAATCGTACACATTGAAGATAAACGTTGTTTTCACACGACATGTTATCGATTCATTTTCTATGAATTATTAACTTAGATTAATGTTGTCGGTAGCTGGTAACCCAGATAAAGTGGTAAGGAGGGTAGTCGTCAAGATGAATCAACGTACCCGACGTTATAAAAACAGTGGTCATTCGACGGAGCAGAGGATTCTATGTCGAACCGCCGAAGAAGTCTGACCTTTTATATCTGACTAGCTGTGTCCTCACGGCTCCGCCCGTAGCCTATGTTACTCAGTGATAATGTAGCTTTCTAACGGTAAAACAATTTGAAATCGGTCCAGTATTTTTTAAGTTTATTCGTTACATACAAAAATACAAATCTTTCCTCTTTATAATATTAGTATAGATTAGCTTGACCTTATTTTCTGGTCTTGTGTAAATTATTATATTGTGAACTAGCTTCCGTAACTAACCACTAACCTAAATATAAGTACTCTCAGTGGTGGAGTCTATGTTGGTTTTATTTACTTTATTTACCATATCCGCAATCCTGACAGATAGATATTAGCTATAACTGTAATGATAGATTCACCCCTACAAGATTCTGTTGCCTGTCTTTTACGTTAAAACTTTCTTTTGATACATAGTTGTCCAAAAGGTAAATTGTTCAAAGGGTAACATATATTTTATCGGTAGAGTCATTAATTTCGTCAGATTTATTAAAGACAGCACAATAAATAAACAAACTACAATTTAAAAGCACCTTTACGTTTTTATTTATTCATTGAATTCTTTACTAAATTAAGTATAACATTTATAAAGAAATACAATTACTTACATTAACTTTACCGTAAACGAGAGGTGTGGCCCAAAAATATATTGTAGTTAACAAAAGAAGTAATTACATTTATAATTAAACTGATGTCACTGTTAATTGGGAGAGGCGATGAAAAAGTGGGTGCTAGCGTGTTGATAAATTTAATGCAAATATTGGACGGTGCCTCCGCCACGTTGAAATTAAGTAATATATTACGAACAGTCGCAGCCGTTTTATTTTAACTTCCGATTACTGAATTAATTGTTGTTGTTTTTAATTTAATTTAAATGTAACATAACATCACGCCTATATTCCCGGAAGAGTTGGGCAGAGGTGTATAGTAACACCCTCATTTCGCCGTTATGTTTAAGTCCCATGTGCGAGCGAGCATATTGCCATCAACCGTGCACAGATCCAAACTCCGGGCTGCTACTGAGGAATTCCACACGTAAAACCCAATAACACTTTGCCCGACGTGGGATCGAACCCAGTAATTTAAATGTGCTTAAGTCTAAAGTACCAAATTCACGAGCTAGTTTTGTTGCACAAGTTATTGTACTTCATTGCTCGCTCAATTCGTAAAACTTGCAGAAGTCGACTTGCTGAGACTTTATTTTGTGCTGTGAGCCTAGCGAATGATGCATTATAATAGATCCTTTGGTTGTATGTACCCTTTAGTTTATATCACTAATGATGTCTTGTATTTATTACTAGACCTTAAAGGTCTAGTCTCGCAGTCGATTTTTACGACCTGTCTATTAAATGTTCTGCCTAGCCTTTTTCCCAACTATGTTGGGGTCAGCTACCAATCTAACCAGATGCGGCTGAATACCAGTATTTTACACGGAGCTACTGCCATCAGACCTCCGTAAACCAGTTACTGGGTAATGCCGATATCCTAAAGTTAGACCGGTTGTCAGACTTTCGGACTTCTAACGATTGTCATAGGTATTCGTATAACACCCGGGATCGACTGTTTAACATACTCTCCGAAGCACGGAGGGATTTCGATGTGTAGCGAGAGGACACCTATCCACAGACTGACCGCGGCACGCGCAGCTTAACTTTGCAAATCGTATGATGCGGGCGGTTGGTACCTAATTAGCCACGAGCCCCTTGACCTGCCTATTGAATGCAAAATGGAAAAATCAAATAGGGACATTAAGTTTTTCTTATACTTCCGATACAGCATCACATTCATCACATTGACGACAACTTTGGTGCAGTGGCTGAGCAATCGGCTTCTGCACTACGGGTCGTTGGTTCGATTCCCGCTCGGAACAAATATTTGTATGGCCTACAGATAGTTTTTCCGGGTCTGGATGTTCGTGCGTATGAAGATTTGTGTCTGTAAACGCACCCACGATACAGGAGGAATTTTAGTGTGGCGCAACGTTTTTTTAAAAAAGAAAAGAAAGAAAGCGTCGACTTAGTACGTTTGGACCATACATTAACTCCCAAAGTGGTATGTGAATAACATTCAAATGCACGCTACCACATGAAAAGGCAATCACGACAACTATCGCAACTTAAAATCATCAAAGAAAAAACTGTTTGAAATTCTGTGTCACATCGAAAATCATTCTTAATATTTGATAAATTCGAAGCGATTGTCCGCTCCGGCTTTTCTTCAAGGCGGCTTCGTTTTGAGGGTTTAGTGGTGGCGTGATGGATGGACGCCGTGGGAGTTACCACAATGGTGCGGTAAGATGGTGAGACGATAGCTTTCGGCGAATACGCGGCGTCACCAAGCGGAGATCGTATCACACATGCGCACAATGTAACAAGTCACTACGGATCAAATGGTGACGGTCTTGAAAACTTCTTTGTATCAATAGGTATCAAATATTTTGGGAGCTTACCTATGAATCTACGTATGTCGTAAATATTTTTGTAGTACTAAGTTGTGAATGTGGGTTCAATCAAGCAGAAGGGTAGCGGTGTACTCCTATGAGCTCGTGGGCTAAGTAGTGTATTAGTTCCGAAGTCATGATCTCCCGGCCCTTATCCCACACTAGGTCGGCCCAACACGTATTCCTCTTCCACTCTTCATTATCAGCCATCATCTCAGTACTCACTCCTTTCTTACCCATATCATCCTTCACACAATCCATCCATCTTATCTTTGGCCTATCTTTATTGTATATACAAGGTTAGTCGGAAAGGGGGTACTAAGCCGAAAAGGCGTTAAAGTACCTATTATAAGGGATAAGTTTTGTTCTACAACTTTCCCCTAAACTCGATAGTTTAATAGAAATAGCTTTTCAAAGATTTCGTAAAAAATATGCTAAAATCTATCTGTCCATATCAATGATCAGCTGTTTTTACAATTTGGGTAATATTTGGGGTCACGGATTACAAAATTAATTTTCTGAATTTATAACTAAAGCAGGTATGTTTCTTTTTTTTTAACTAAAATATAAATCTTTTTGCATGCAAATAAAAATTATCGAATTTTAAAATTATAACACTTGCTTTAAAATAGTCGTCAGTAATACTTTAGGTGGCCCGCGGCTTAGTACCTTTCCGACTAACCTTGTAGGTATATTCACATTCATAATTTTAACACTGTTTTTCCGCCCGCATAAAATGTCAATACCTCGTTAAAATCTTACGCCTCAACTTTTCAGTGACTGGCGCTACTTTCAAACTTCCTCTGACATTCTGTATTAGTACCTAAGTACCTACCTACTTCATATTAATGTGCCCAGTAACAACAAACTTCGATCACCAATCCGTTTGCACAACGTGGTAAACTTAGTTATATTTTAATTTTATGGCCCATGAATAAATAACTAAACTAAAGCACAATAAATAAAACAAATAGGTATAAACTAAGTTCGGTTAACTAAATTCGGTTTTGGTCTTCCTTCCCAGCAGCGACGTAAATCTCCTGCCGGTTTAAAGTCTGAGCTGAAGAAGACGGACCTATGCATAGCAATTCTGCAAAAGATTGTCTATTTCCTATTCAGATTACGAGAGATCAAATCGCATCAGACATTCATAGGTCAATCATTACAGATTTTCTATTGCTTACTATGGGCTACGTTATCGTCTCCATATCCGGGGTATGCTAGATGTATGACATAATATTTCATATAATTATATCTGTAGGCTACGGAGAAACTGGTCGGCGATCAGAATCGTCAGTATCGGGATATCAAAGTATCGGAGTAGCGTGGTATCGCTAGCCAATCCATTTCTATGACTTCCGTCCTATTGTTAGATATATCTGAACCGTTTACGAAGGTTTCTAGTTCATTGTTCGCACATTTTATAATTATATTAAGTTATTATGTGTCTAATTTATGAATAGATTGGGCTAAAGTTGTTACAATAGTCAATGGACTGACACAAATTCTGTTATTGTTGTAAAAATATATCGGCACATTAAACACTACAATATGTCGAGTTAGTAATTAATAACTTACAAATTACCTAATTAGTTTAGGTACATTACACACGGAGTTAAAAAGTACGTTGCTTGTCCTAATATCCAAGGTGTGTCAGGAGCGGACCACATCAAACGTTGGTAATGAAAGTAACTGCGTGGCGCGGGCGCAGCGCCGGATGTGCCAATTAAACTATCACATCATTCATTACTTTATTACAGAACGTCCCCCTCATCGCACCTCAATTATATGATCGTAAAACTTACAACATATTCAGTATACGCTTCAGGTCGGCGTCATGCACGCTTTCTAGATCACTTTCTTTAAGTCAGAGCCCTATATTATGATTGAAAATTTAATCGGATGAAGAGTTATTCGGTCCTTAGAATACACTTATTTAAGATAAAGCAGATATACTCCATAAAGCAGCTTTTTTTTTGAAAAATAACCTTTTCTAATCCGAAAACTTAAGAGGAAGATCTATAAAACCATGGTTAGACCTGCTGTCTTGTATGGATCGAAATGATAGGCCACAAAAAGGATAAATGAAAGACAATTGCATGCAGCTGAGATGAGAATGCTAAGAGGGATGTTTGGTATTACGCGAATGGAAAGAATTAGAAATGAGTATGTAAGAGGAAGCCTGAAAGTGGCGCCGGTGACTGAGAAGTTGTGTGGAAACCGGTTGTCATGGTATGGGCATGTGATGTGGAGAAACGAGGAACATGTCGTGAGAAAAGTATTGAGTATGAATGGTTATAAGAGTAGAGGAAGACCAAAGAAGCGATGGATGGATAGTGTGAAATATGATATGGCTAGAAAGGAGGTGACTACTGAAATGACGGCTAATACAAATGCATGGAAGAAGAAGACATACTGCGCCGACCCCAAATAAGTTGGGATAAGGGCAGGAGGATGATGAACCTTTTCGAATCCGTCTTATACTAGAATGTCCCATTTGGCGTGCTGTATAAGTAAACTGCAATAAACACACACGCAAATAAGTTGCAGCTTATACGTATCTGACGAGCCAATCTTTCATACTACGATAACCTAGAATAGAAAGCATTTGGTGTTACCGATCATCCTGTAAGTACCTAACTACAGTCGCGAAAATGTATCACGATAGCCCCAAGTTGCCTATCCCAATCACGCATTGTAAGGCTAACCTAACGTATACTAAATATGTTCAGACTCAACAGTTTCTAAAAGTTCACTTGGATCGCGAGTGTAACGGTCAATTATCGCAAAGGAAAGCTATACCTAACCTCTACTTTGTTGACATCACGAAACACCTTCTCTTTAAGGTTTCGATGGCTATAAAGATAAAACTTAAGATTACGATATTTTTAGATCGATAAAAGCCGTGCAAGGTACTATAGTTTCGACCTAAATGTCGTATGAGGACATGTCATACTTGGAAGGATGGTTAAAGAAATTTATTTTCTAAAAAAATTACAAATTCACTTACTGAGAAAAAATATAAACTAATTAACAATGTTTGCTATCAAGCGTGGCTTAGTGGAAGAACTGAACTTTACATACCAATTGCTTTAAATAAATCACAAACAATATTTTACCAACTTATTATCTATAAACAAAATAAAGAAGGTAGTTGCAAATTTTTATAAGGATTTTTACGGTTAAGGATGGCCAACAGATCATCTATTACATAACATAACTTCACGCCTGTATTCCCCGAAGGGTTAGGCAGAGGTGTATAGTAACACCCACATAACATTATATTACATCAGTGATATCCAAAGTGGTCTATATCGACCCCCAGGGGTCGAAGAGCCCTACAAGGGGTCCACGTGAGTGAAAAAAATGATTGGGGGTCCGTGCGATTAAATAGGGGTCCACGATAGTGGATCATATTTGAGTAGGTCGTGATTTTAATTTTGACTTTCCATTAATGGTATAACCCACCACAGATTATTTGTTTCTTAGTTTTTACTTGAAAACGTAACAAGCAGACCAATGACCATAGTACTATTGTAGGTAGGTACTCTCATAGGTTTACTAAATGTATAAAAGATATTGTGTGTTTTTTTATTTTTTTTTCACTCTACACCTCACTACAGTTAGAAATCGGTCAAAAACACATTTGAAGTCGATGAATTTGCAAAAATGCAGTATTAGTTAACCAGGGGATCTACCTAAAACCGAAAAACATGGCAAGTGGTCTACGAGACAAAAAAGTTTGGGAACCTCTTTATTACACAGATAATCGGCGAGCTGGTATTTGATCTGAAGCTTTTCGAGGTCTACCTCTAGACTAATGCTTAGTCATAGACATGGTCTAATGATAGTGGTCGAGGCTAATTCGTCACGGAATTGTTTATATGTTTTTTTTTACGAGAGACGTTTGTGCTAAGTACTCTAGCAGTGTACATTTAAATATCTATAAAACGTGTTGGCTTCAGATGATCAGAAAAATTGTAGTGCTGCGTAATGTCCAATCTGTCACAAGATGGACTTTGAATAAAAATAATGAATCTTGGAAGTGATTTTTAAATTAAAGTAGGTATCAGTAAAATAGGAATAGGTAGTACTAGGCTTGGTTCTTTATTTATTTATTTAATGTTTATTTCAGATTGACAATCCATATTTTTGTTAGTAATACTTAGAAATATGTTGGTAAACAATAATAATACATCTAATTAATATATTATATCTGACAGGTAGTATTTATTTACACAATTATCATTTACATTTTAACCTAATATATACAATATAAAACTAAACTACAAACATACAAATCTAAAATCAAAACACCAATATACAAAATTATTAAATACAAATTATTCAAAAATATCACTTAGGCGTCAAAATATTCCTCCTCATCACCGTCATCCGGAAGCGTGCCCAGAAGACTGGCAGCGTTGCCACGCTGGATGGCAACGCTTATTCTTTGGCCAAAGAATAAGCCAGCCCTCTGGTCACGCGAAGCGTCGACCAACCTTTGGGCAATTTCTTTAAAGAAAAGATGTGTACTCGGACCCCATGGCCCGAGCGTGTCTAATTAATTATTTGACATGCATCTGTACACACTGCTACAATATTGGACAGTCAGTTCGGTTAACCACAACGCTAAGAATGCCGTTGCTACTGCCTCGGATCCGACTCAGCAATGATGCAGCTCTCTTTCTGAGAATGGCATGAAAACCCGCGGTACGAGCATCGGCAAATATGCCCGAAGCACTACAGTGTCTCGGCAGCCGCATCAGCATTCTAAAGAGAGATCAAGTTTTTATTGGAAAAATGTCAAGAGACATGACCAATTTATTTTTTCGTATCCTCTCGTTAGATACTTGACGGCCGTCGTATTATTATTTAGGTGTATTCATTAACAGCGTCAACATCAATCATTGCAATCTTTAATGATGACCACAATTCATAATAAGACCGCAAGATTTGTTAATTGAAAGGCGAACTCCTTAAACAGATCATTTAATTTTAAACGTCTTGCCACGTAGGTAGGTACTAATTCTACTTCAGACCTTAACATTATTATCAAAACAATCGGACCGGTCGGTTTATATTTTTCTACACGGTTCGTAAATCGCGAGTCAATTAACTACAATGTTGTCGAGTTGCGTCGATCGTATGCATGTAATTGCTGATCGTTATAATAGCTGAATAATTTGACGGACAGGAATGTGTTACGTGATGGATATATCTGTTTAATGATAAAAAGGAATCAAGAATCTTGAGCCTACTGTGTTGAAATGCTAGAATGTTAGATCTAAATTGATACTGGAGTAATGGCTAAGTAATTAGATATATTTTATTAGACAACAACTAAACACATATTCATAGAATAAAATAGAATAGAACTTTATTCGCAAAAATATTTACAAAAAAAAATAAGAAAACAAAGCCGTCGGATTCTATTATTCTATAGATAATTATGACACTAGCTGTGTCCTCACGGCTCCGCCCGTAGCTTATGTTACTCAGTAGTTATAATATTAGTATAGATTGGAAGAGAACTACTTAAAATGTTGATAACTTATATTATATTTGTGTCAAGAGATCCGGGAACACGCTAAAACACGGCACGTTTGGTACAGTGGCTGAGTGGCTTTCTGCGCTACGGTTCGCGAATCCATTTCCCGGGCGGAACAAATGGTTTTTTTTCAAAAACCTTGCCCCTCTCTAGGCTTTCTCCTATATCGTGGGTGCGTTTACAGACACAAATCTTCACATGCACAAACACCCAGACCCGGAACAACTATCTGTAGGCCATACAGATGTTTGTTCCGTGCGTGAATCGAACCCACGACCCGCAGTGTTAAATATTTGTAAGTAAGATATAAGGATAGTTGTTCCGTTCGCATGTATAGATTTGTGTCTGCAAACACACCCATGGTACAGAAGAAATATTAGAGACAGCGTTTTGTAAAGAAAAAGTATAATAATAACGTACATATCAAACTATTTTCTATAGATTTTATTTAATTGTTAGTCTCGCAAATTACTATTGAGTCAGGAATTTCTTAATCATTTTGTTATAAACCGATGCTGGTGAATTTCAGCGCCAGGAAATACTTCCGACTTCTCTATTCAACTGGACTGTTGACAGGACAATGGCTACTAACTACAGTAGCCGTAGCTCTGCACAACTATATAAGCATCTATACTATATTTCACATAACAATAGACAAAAGGGGCCAACAAAGGCACGAATATCTATTGAATCATTTCTTCAAGTTTTGTACCATTTCAGCTCATCTTGACCGACCATTTACGTTCATAAAAGTATAATACTATGTTCAATCTTTGCTGTATGCAAATGTGTTGCTTATTTCTATACATTTCTTTACTAAAATGGGTCTTACTTTTCTAATGTTATTTTAAATAGAATACCTATAGTGTAGGTGTTGTCTAGACTGATATGCTTTGAATGTTTATACAAGGTTAGTCGGAAAGGGGGTACTAAGCCGCGGGCCACTTAATGTATCACTGATGACTGTTTTAAAGAAACTGTTAAAATTTAAAAATACGCTAATTATTTTTTTCATGCAAAATGATTTTTATGTAAATTTTTTCAAAAATTCTTAATCCCTGCTTTAGTTACGAATTCAGAAAATGGAGCTTCTAATCCGTGACCCCAAATATGACTTAAAAGGAAAACACAGCTCATCATAGCTGAGGATAGATAGAATTTAGAGCGTATTTTTATGTAATCTATGAACAGCTATTTCTTTTTTTAAACTAATAACTTTTGGGGAAAGTTGTAGAACAAAAGTTATCCATTTAATTAGGTACTCTAACACCCTTTCGGCTTAGTACCCCCTTTCCGACTACCCTTGTATACATTTCTTTGCTAAAATGGCTCTTAATTGTCTAATCTTATTTTAGAGTAATTATAGTTTAAGTGTGGTCTAGACTTAAGCTTTGAATGTTTATATAGAGTTCCTTATAATTTACGTGTGAATAATGCAAATAGAAGAAATAGAATCAAACACTATTGAAAAAAATATTTTTTTCAATAGTGTTTGTTTCTGTTTCTTCTAAATGCTGGCTATACAGGGTGTAAACGAAATCACGTAATTCCTTGAAACCTCGTGATGTGTTGCTGACATAGATTAACCCCGCACGGGATACTTTTGGATTCAATAAAAAAAATATTACAAAAAGTAAACATGTGTTCTTAACGTGAGACATTTTAGCGCCCCGAGTTAAATGACCGCGTGGCGAACGAGAGCCGCGCAATTCGCTCGGCGCGCTAAAATGCCGCATGTTAAGAACACATGTATACTTGTCATAATTTTTTTTTATTGAATCCATATGTATCCCGTGCAGAGTTAATCTATGTCAGCAGTACATCACGAGGTTTGAAGGAATTACATGATTTAGTTTACACCCTGTATAGCCAGCATTTAGTTACAAGAGGTTGCGAAAAAATATATAGAAACATTTTCGACATCAGTATCATCATAATCATCCATAGCTTGTATCTACTCACTTATCTACTGGGTATAAGGACCGAGTTACATACTCAAGTCTATCAGTATCGATATTAAAGTATGCGAAATGAGACTTTAGGCCTATTTACATAGATACTTATAAGTTAGGTAACTAGTTAACTTGTCGATTTAGTGAACCAACTTGAGCAAGTACGAATTTAACTCGCCAATATCCGTCCAAAGCGAGTTAACTCGCTACTTTGTTTTTTTTTTATTTTATCATAGGTATGTAATACATATTCAACACAACTTTTAATCGCCAAACTGCTGAGCAGTTTGTAGGCGTTCTGCTCCTTTACACTTTTAAACTTATACTACCCAATCAACACATCATCTTATTTTTACACATCACCTTTAATTACATCTGTATTATTTTAATAATCCGAAAAAAGTAATTAAGAGGTCATCAACTCCTTATTAAGTCTTTTCAGCTTCATTTTACATTTAATTCTATCACCATCTCTTAACAACGGGTATTTATTACTTACCAGAAGGTAACTTGCTACTCAACTTATGATCGTGTAAATAGGCCATAAGCCTAATTTCGTTTACCTCAATACCGATACCGACAGACAATAAATGTTACCACACTTCGACGCACAGAAATCGTGCTAAGTTTACGTGTTCATCCACTTAAACGCAATAAAGTTATTAATATTATTATTTTTAATTACGACAACAACATAACTGGATACGAGAAACGTTTTTAATCTACAATAACGTGTTAATATTCAACAGTTTATGTTATAACTTATAACTTAGTTGCAGTGCAAGACATACGGATTTGTTAACTTAGAAAATTAATTCCTACATACGTATATTATAAGTCAATTCTTGGTTATCCATATAGTACTTAGATTTTTGTAGAAGAAGGTAGGTATGTGTATATGTATATATGATACCTATGGTAATATTACTAGATTCCTAGTGGACCCTTATTCTCAATGACGTTTAAGAAAAACACACATATAAAGCGACCGCCTTACAATTATATTTTAGCAGTTCTTGGTGGTGCTGCTTATCAAATGATGACAACAATAACATGTCAAATTCTGTACATTTACCTAAAATTAATACCATATTTTACCGATTGCACATTCTGATGGTAAAGCAGACGTTTTATTTACGTGTTACGTTTCGTTGTCTATACTATCTATATCTACTATAATATTATAAAGAGGAAAGATTTGTATTTTTATATTTTTGTATGTAACGAATAAATTTAAATACTACTGGACCGATTTCAAAAATTCTTTTGCCGTTAGAAAGCTACATTATCACTGAGTAATATAGGCTACGGGCGGAGCCGTAGGACACAGCTAGTGTCATATAATAATGCCCAGCACGATAGGCTAGAAATCAGTATAATGTGCTAAGATAGAAAATTCTATACCTGCGGTCTACCTTGTTTTTGTGAAGTGAGTCAATGCAATGAATACAAAATGCAATTTACATACATTTTTGTACGATGTGTACCTACCAAAATGTGTGAGTAGTACCTAAATTGTCTAAATACATAAGTACATACATACATACATACATAAACTCATGCCTTTTTCTCATGGGGGTACGCAGAAACTATAGAACGCCACATGCTACGATCCTTCATACTCCTGTCGCTTCATCCACATTTGTACATCTTGTCAGACACGCACGCCGGTTGAGAGTAGGTACTACACACCTATCCTTTTTGAAGAACATCACCAATAACATCGATGTACCTATATCCTTCTAGGACGTCCTCTACCGGCGTATCCATTGACATCCGCCTTATAAATACCTTTTGTTAATCGCCGTTCACTCATTCTCTCAAGGTGACCGAACCACCTGAGTATACTCCTTTAAATTTTTGTCACTACATCATCTTATAAACCACAACTTTGTCTAATCTCATCATTCCTCAATCTATCATAAGTAATCTAAAATAATAAATGTAACCCTAGTCTTTGTAAAATAGTTAATTATTGTGTACCTGCCGTTTCATAACAATAAAAAATGTTCTTATTCTGCAGGTGTACGCCAATTTGCCAATACATGATAAAAGCAGTCTGAATGAAACTGATGCCTACAGATACAAGTGTTTATGAGCAGCACGCATTTGTTGTACCATCGCAGCATCAGTCTGATCTCGACCAGTCGCGGCGAGGCGTGGTCGCGAGATGTTATCACACCCATTAGCGGCCGTCGCGCCCAGCCACTATCTGCCTCATCGGCATAACTTGCACCACTATCAAACATCATAATTCACACACACAATACACAAATTTCATCTTAAATTGAATGTAGTACGAATCCTTTTCGAACGCCACCTCAAACAACACAAGGGACGTTTCTTTGACTCCGACAAACGAGACTCATCTTTCTCTATTTTGTAATATTGTTCGATGTGATTTTTTCCGCGTTAGATTTTCGTTAAGTTCGATGCGTATCACATTCGTAATTTGCGTGATTCGGCCGTTTTCGACGATGATAGCTCGAAGGCCTTCGTCAAACGTCATTATATTAGACAGCCAAGCTATTCGGGGAATGTCTCACCCACGCACAGACTGGATGGTGCCTAATGCGTTTAGGATTGAATACAGTCTGATATCGATCTCGTTTCGTAGAATTTCGATGGCGTTGCCGTAAGAAAAATTTATGTCATAAATAATAGCTTAAAGAGCTTGTCAGTGATATGTTATGGCGTAATCTTTTATTGATATTTTCGTTTGATATGATTTAACAAAAACATTTTGAAAGTTGTAAGAAGACGTGATTCAAGTCAATAATAATTGTCATATCAAAGGTCAAGTTACTAATTTGCGACACTAAAAACCCGCCAAGTGCACATTAAAAATACACATAAAACCATTGCTTTTTCTTCCAGCCTTCATAAAACTGTGTAAGAACCATTTAATACGTATTCCATACTTCAAATTACTTCCAATAATTACGGGTAAGTATTTTAACTTAATTCGCCAAACAATCTGCCAAACTGAGACACCGAGGTGAATCTGTAAGTGTTCCGTTTAACCATTTTTTGCGGAACACTAAAAAGAGTCGCATTTGTGGAGAGATTATTTAATGCTTTTAAGAATTTAACATGAATATCCCACAAACATCTCTTATCTTGTTAAACATCACAAAAGTTAGACGCTTCTCAAATTGGTTGAAGTGCAAAAATGCGAACTTTTTGTTGTAACACAATATTATGGTGATTATACAGTGTTGCTAGATATTTTCATAATGAGCAGTCGTTACATGTAGGCGAGCAAGCGTGATAATTGTCGGCTGATCATCAGCCGAAACATCTGCTACTCGATTGCACTCATCGCCTACTTAGCATGCACCGTGCCAATTTTTTTAATAACTTCACAATACGTTGAGGAAACCGCAAGAAAATTATTCGCAATTATCGATGTAATCGAAATTAAACGCGATTTCATGTTTATTTCATTGAACATTTAATAGAATGTAAATCATAATCATCATACTACATAATAAACAAGCAAAGAGTAGCACATGCATGCAGCTAAAGCAATATTTTAATAACATACAACATGTTATGATGAATATTTATAATACGTGCACCTAAATCACAAGAAATGTTTCAATTTTATTTCAAATAAACAGGTATTTTATTCTTGTTTGAAGCATACATTAGGTGTAGTGATTTATTTTGTGTGTGTTATTTTATGTAGCGTAGTGAGAAATAAAGCCTTAAAAGTTTGACCTTTTGAAAATGTGTAAATAATAAAGTATATAAATATCCTATTATTGATGGATTTGTCATGCATGTGTTCTACGTACGATAAAAGGTATCTAAAAAGTATCTCAGCAGAAATGCAAACTATAAAAACTATATCACACAAAAAATATTATTTAAACGGTTTTTGTGAAGAAAGAAATAGCAAGACGGACATTTAATGCGAAGAAAGAGCCTATAAAACGTTAATTGCAATACGTAAAGAAAATCCAAAACGTAAAGTGGGGGGATCGACTCGGCACATGCTATCCACGTTACTTCTCAACAGTTTATATCAGTACCAGACATTTTTAACTTTTTTGTTAGCGTTGTGAATTGCTGAAAGTAAAGTCTAGGTCCTCGGCTTACCAACCGTGACTGGAGATTGAAAGTCAATCGATTAGGTTCGGGAACGGCGAATTCAGGTCGTACCCTTTACTCCATTCAACTTTATTATTCATCTGAATTACCAGTCTATGGACTGATAAAAAGGGAGTATTTCTTTAGCTTACAGTGTACCGTTAATTGTTAGTGCTGTTTGCTTATAGAAATCATACTTAAATAAAATATAGGTATTCAACGAGACCACGATTTATTATGCAAACTATAAAAGTCATACATTATTACTAAGCACATAGGTAATATAAGAAAACTGGCATAATTTACGATGCTATTGCACTTCCTTCCTACGTAGCGATATCATTGAACAAAGATCGATATCACCAATACCGGCTACGTCAAATAGCAACAATTTATGATTCGCGTAGCATACTCGAGCTGCGCGGGCATCGTGACCGGCCGCGAGCGCAGCTACGGGCGGGGGGAAGGGGGGGAGTGTTGTCGGCGAGAACAAAGAGCGGCAGTTCAAACGTGCCGCCGCGATGCCCGCTAATAAGCAATAAACAAGGGGGCGGAGTCGGGGGGCGCACCTGAGGGATCACCTCGCGCCGCAATACAGCGTCCTCGCGACCTGCGCCTGCGCCGGCGCAACTACACGCTCGATACATATTGGATAAAACTTATACCCCGAGTTTTTCATATCTCTGGAATACCTACAGAGCATCAGGTAGATTTTTGCTCTAAGCACAATGATTTCTGGAATAGATGCATTTACAATTCCTGAAGACAGGAAAGATTGGTAAGTTTATGCTGTCTCGTATATTATCTTAGTTTCCAAATGGTGTTGCGTTAAAATAGCTTATCAAATAACGAAACTCGAGGTATAAAATTTTAACAAACTAAGTAAAGTCGTGTGTATAATATAGACAAGCTCATCAGAGCATCACTGCTCACTTTTCAGTGCAATTAATAGGCAATAAAATGGCGTAAATGACGACACACATTGTTGGCGCTAGCCCGCCATTACTGAGATAACTAAAACTCTCACGCTCCGTACAGCGGACTCGACACGAAAGTATTTTTAAATGTTACTTACACTTTTTATGAGCTAATTCTACCTACATAGTTCTATATTGTGTATTAAGTATTAGCTCTTATAACACTCGACTCTCGACAAGCTTGTGAGCGCCAAAGTTAGGCCGAGGTCCAATCATAGTACACCCAACATTACGTCGATGGTGGGTAAACTCTCATGTAAAAGGAAGCGAGCCTATTACCATTCACCTATTAGATTTTTTTGCTAGTTTTCTTATTTCGTTTAACTCGTACACAAAACGAAATAACAAACTGAATCGGTCGACAACCGACTTAGCATAGTATTAAAGAGGCCGATTAATACTAACAAAATTGTTTAAAGTCGCAATCAAACCGCAGCGCAACCACGACCGTTTTACCGAAAAAAGAATTATGATATGAAAGAAGATTGATATGAAAAAAGTCAACCAGCCTTGGTTGAACTGCGGTTCGCTTCAAATTTTTTAACAATTTAGTTAGTAGAATCAGACTGCTCAGTTTAGTGATTGCGAACGCAGCCGCTGTGCGTGAACAGCGTGGTTGTCATATCCTAGGTCAGGCAAAATATGTACATGACGAAAGTCCTCTTGTTTTTCGTAGAAAGAACTTTGCCTCACACTAGGAATACTATTGTATAGTGGACATGCGTTTTCAGACACATGCGCAAAATCCCAGACTTTAACGGCATTTATGAATCTCCAGACGACAGTGTGGTACCTACTTATTTTAGAAGCACTGTAACCATAATATTATTTTGATAACACGCATATATGTATTGTATACTAACATTTATTTTTATGTAAGCAATCAATTGCACAATACAGTAGATAAGGAAGTAGAGTTGTCTAAATAATTCAACATAGATTGCCTACATAATGTGGTCCAGGCTATATTTTTATTTTGAATGCTGGACGACACCAATGCACTTTAGTTATTGTTTTTACGAAAATAATAGCTAAAACAAGGCAAGTAAAGCAACCTTTTAGTACCTAAGTATTTATCAAGTCTGCGTTGACATTCCCACAAATAAAACCAATCCCAACTATCGCATACGTCGGTGGGGTATTAACCCTCCGCCACCGCCAGTGCTCAACCGTCCAGGGCAGCGAAATGGGCCGTGATGGGCACGTTGCCGCCATTATCGTTATTATCGACCGACTACTCTGTCCGTCTGTCTGAATCTTGCGATCGCCTTGAGCTGTTTCTATTCGCGTTTATGTTAATGTGTTAGAATTTACTTAGCCGTTGGTAAGCGAAGAACGGGACATGTTATAGGACTAGGAAACTTTTTAAGGTATTTTTGTTGCTTTGAAATTGTTTAGTTGTACTTAAAAAAAACATGAAACATTTTGAACGATGCTTGGAATAAAACTGCGTATTCTGCAGTTTTTTATTATCTTTCTTGTATTGGTTGCTAGCATGAAGTAAGAAGAATTTGGGTATTAGAAAGACATATCTTATTCGAGAATCGTAAGAACTTGTGTAAATAATATAAATCTACTTACAAGGTAATTAGTAATTGCGGTAGCTTCCTAAGCGGTGATAGATGTCATTTAAGAATGAGAGCGCACTGCTTCGGAATGTATTTTGTTTAGCTGATCCTTATATTTACCTAGCTGTGTCCTCACGGCTCCACCCGTAGCCTATGTTACTCAGTGATAATGTAGCTTTCTAACGGCAAAAGATTTTTTGAAATCGGTCCAGTAGTTTTTAAGTTTATTCGTTACATACAAAAATCCAAAAATACAAATCTTTCCTCTTTATAATATTAAGTATAGAAGTATAGATGACAGTTCCAAACCACAACAATCACCCCAATCATAAACCGCTACGTGGATTTTTGGAACTACCTATAGAGTTTTCTGAGAATGATTTCGGTAAACTATTAAAATATTTGAACCTTCAAACACGTAAGTACGACTTCTACCAATCGAATTGTTATGAAATAACCTAAACTATTTGTATGTTCTTGAACAATCCATGCAAAGGTCTGTAATAACACAATATCAAAGTTCGCATTCGCACGTAGTTATCAAAAGTAACAAATAACAGCGCAGTTAGGTAACCCTGCGGCAGTTAGTCTGTCCGGCTGTCGATCACCGCGCGGTAACGACGTCTCCTCTCCGCACTGCCACGGCTGCCACTCACCCACACGATAATCATGCTACTTTGCACCAACTACCCTGTCAATCAAGGCTCTAACTGTTCCATACATCTAAACACACAAACTCACAGAAATAATTTAATGAAAACTTTTTATTTTCTAGCAGAAACACTGTCTTGATTTTTACAATTCGCACAGGTGCCACGGCGCATCAATCACCGTGATAGACTGGATATCTATCGCCAATAACAAAGCAATCGTTGGGAACAGCGTGACGGAGTAATTCGTCGTTTCCCTTGCTGGACGCGACGATTAGCCCACCTCTATTTACTTGTCTATCCGAACGCTAGAGCTGGCAGCTGACGCCGGACGCGGCTGACAGACACACACCGTTACAACATCGACTTAGAAAAACGTTTGCCACGGACAACCGTTGTGCTGGCCCGGACGAGCGACACAAACATCTGGACCGCTCCCCGATTGATAGGTGCGGTACCTCGGTAATAGTCCGTGAAGTGTCTCACTTGATGTTTACTTGTCTTTCTATTCCCATTTGATCGAATTAGATTAAACTAGTCACGCTCCACGTCTCTAACCGTAAGCATCGCATTAGCTTGTACTTTAGGTGAATTCTACACTTAAATGTTCCCACAGGCGCAATATGAGCCGATCGCGATCGCATAGGCCACGACCGGGCACAGGGCTCGCACGTGGGCCACAGAACGTCTATCGTGCTTAATCACTGATAAATCTGCCACACCACGGGAACAATGCCACTATGACGCCCGACAAATGAACGCAATTAATGCCAATAATTTTAAACGTTCCGCCGAGCATAAAACTTGCCCCAAACAGTACAGAACATTCATATTTCGCTTAAGTACCTCGGCTTTCCGACTCCTTTTAATCGATGTCAGAATCTAAAATTAGTTTCCTTTCTGTGCTGTTATTCCGCGCGAGAATTGCACGAACATCTTTCAGCTAACAATACCCATTCGAACACTTCTCTGACAGGACATTAAATCCTCGAGAGCTTTCTTCGAACTAGTGTTTCCCTTGAAAACTAATCAGCGCCAGCCATTATGGGATCAGGCTCCGTCTTTACGTACGCCAATATATCTCGCGCGCTCCCCGGGCGAGGAGAGCGCTCGTCCCCGAGGAATTAGCTCCGACAACGCCACAATAGTCCATAATTATGAAATGTGTTGTGATTCCAAAAAGACATGCAATTTTTCTCAGGCGGCGAACAATGCGAGACGGTAATGAAAGGAGTCAATCAGTCGATGTCTGCGAAATACGCCCGTGCTAATTTATGCATCGCTGGGCGCGGGCAGGCTCGCGAGCGGCCATTCTCCGAGTCTTTAATGTCTCTCACGCAGACACAAAGGGCGACCAGGCCACGTCAGCGTACGCTCAAATTGTTGTGAGTGCACGTGGGGGCTCACTGATATTATGTCAATGCAACGTACAAAACATGAAAAACTAGAGTCATAGATATCGCGCTCATACGTGTCCTCCTCGCACGATACGTGAGACCTATACTTATATCCTAGCCTCATATGAATTTATAGCGAATGCCGTATTATTTACTAGCATTATACGCACAATTTGCGAAGCTGTCGCAAGGGCCAGCTATAATTTCCCGATGGCAGCAGATCCATCAATACCCGCCTCGGGCTGCGGCCGCTTTCAATTTGTAGGCCGCTTACATCGCCGGCAATTACCGGACGGACGGAAGGCCGATCATCATCGATATACGCGCTTAATAATGCCTAATGACACTTAATAAAGACAGAAAATAAAAGTGTGACGATTATTTATTAGCCGTCTCGTAAATAGTAACGGTTCGTAGCAGTGGTTAAGAAATATCGTCCTTGATAGTTGATAGACCGGTGGGCAAATTGTGCAGTTCGTTTATCAAAGTACTAGTTATTGTTTTATACCTATTCATTATACTTATAGAATCAAATTGATAGCTTTCATTTTTGCGTAAAGCTGCAATGGTACGTGTCTGTCTGCAAGGTTCGAGAGACTATAATATGGACTCTGAATGTTGTCACGACATAATTGGTATCGTGACTGTAATATTCTGTGTAATAAAACTCAACTTGGGGATAATTAGGAATTACATACAGACACACAAGCGTTGTAAGCACTATTTTATACAGACGGCAATCGTTGGTGAGTTAATCAAGCGTGACAAACGGATTGACTATGTTAGGTGCCAGTCTTTCCTTTTTTGTTTAATAGATAGTTGGAAATCTTATAACAGATTAATCTGCATATGATTTTGGCAGTCTTTAAATAAAATTAAAGCTGAATTTAAAATTGGTAACGTGCTTTAATATCGTAGAATGAACAGATTCTACAATTAGCTAAATGCTTAAGAACCTACGGAGTTGTATGTTTTGTTACTTTCAAATCTAAGACATGGTTGTAAGTGTATCATCATTAATAACCTATAAGGGGTATCCATGGAGTTTCTTGCCGGCTCTTCTCCATAGAATCTGCTAATTGGAGCCGAGCATTTAGGCCCGTATTAAAAAACAACTCTCATTTATGAGATGTTCCAACAGAATTCCATACATACGACAATTTTTTTTTTTAAATACCTCTTACCATGTTTTTGAAACTACACTTAAGGGATCTCTCAACTCTCAAATTACAGTTGTTTATTAATATGTGCCTTAGTTTTTGACATTATTTACCTGTATTTTAGTGTATTTGAAAATGAGTTTGAATTTGACGAGCTTTTCTCTAAATGAAACATACTGCCCATAAATGTCACTGGGTAACGGGTATGACTGCAGAGCCAACCCTCTTGCACCGGTAACTGCTGCCATTCACTACCAGCCTGGGTTGTTCAGAGTCTAACACATTGATGTTGGCAAGTTGGGTCCCGCCATCTGTCGGTTATCAAAGCATTGTCGTTTACCAGCACCGTGCATTTACTAAGTTGGAGTTAGTAAAAGACTATAATAATTCGTCGAAATACAATACTACAATCAGTTCTATCCATTTCCCAAGGACTGATGTCAGGCAGGCGGCCGGTCATAAAACAATAAGCCAAAACATGAATATGAAATACATGTTGTGCCGACCCCACCTAGTGAAGGATAAGGGCAGGAAGAAGAAGAAGAATCAGTTCTATCCATTCTTCAGACCTGATACTCAGCTTCGATCGGATACTAAGTAGGTACCTATATGAACGTGAGACCAGTCATTACGTCTTCATGGGTAAAATAAAACAACACTTAAATTTCATTTCGGTTTATTAACACTTAGGGCTGAACCCTGATATGTGTCGCTACTTCCGCGCGTCGCTCGCATTTCGTACAAATACATAATATATATTACATCAGTAGACATAAAGAAAATAATGGTTATAATGTAAAATTAAATCCATACAGTGTCCCCACACTAGGGCTAAACAAAACGGTGATTTTTGTATGCATAACGATTCAGATAGAAAGCAAATACAATCTATCCATCAACATTTGTCTCGTCGTTGGTCTAGTGGTGGCAAGCGCGACTGTTGATCGTGAGGTCCTGGGTTCAATCCCCAGGTCGGACAAAGTGGTATTGGGTTTTAGCCCGGTTCACGGCAACAGGCTCGCCCTCTATCATTATATGGGATTAAACATAACGGCGAAATCAGGGGGTGTTACTATACGCCTATGCCCAATCCTTCGGGGAATACAGGTGTGATGTTATATTTATGTACTTTAATCAGATGATGAAATTATTCTACCATGTAAGTTGAATGGAAAATGATAACTATTATAAAATTGCTGATTTACGTAGCAGTAGTGTAGGGACACAGACAGATAACGGAAAAGGTATTTTAAATATTTAAAACTTTTATTTACTGTTCGAATTTGATTAATATTTGCAATTTATGTTGTAATGTCCATATCATAATGTTTACTTTTTGTCTACATAAATAAATAGATAAATTTCTAGTTCGTTGTGTAACGGTAATCCATCTTTGGAGGAAATGATTTCATATATTTTTTTACAATATCCTTTTGTTAAATGTATATCAAGTGATTGATAGAAGTTAGTAGATTAACATAGAATGTGATGCATGTTTCCGTTTGATATTTTGTTTTTGTATTAATCAATACATGGATTAACAGGATCTTAAGGTTTTTATTATAACAGAGCTCTATGAAGCCGACTACATACATTCTAAGTAACTGATCCGATTTCGGAAGTACAAAATATTATTTATTTATATGAGCCTACTGCATGCCTACATTTTATTAGTCAAAATTTGTAACCAGATATTGAATATAATAAATTAAATAAAATTTGTTTATTGACACAAAATACAGGTGTTACAAACTTATTTGAAGCCCTGGCTCCTGAGCTAGGTAGCAACCTGTGTTACAGGAGCCAATAATAAATATAGATAATATGTATAGCTCCGGCTTAAATTTCATCAACAATACAAAAAAAAAGATATAAAAAACTGGTTTCAACAAATAATACAACATCGCTACAAAATATTAACGTTTGATCCACTTCAAACTTGAAAACAATTGTAACCACAAATGGTCTATGAATATGTAACCTAAATCCCATTAGTATTATTACTTGGACCCTCACCCCAAGCTTGTTCAATAATATTTCAATATAGTAGGGGAAGTATTCGATGTAACATTCATCTTGCATCCAAAGTCATTTAAAATTTAAGCACAAATTTATGATGTAGAACTAAATTGTGCAAATAATAGTAACATTTTTATTTTGTACCACTTAGTATTGGAGATTTTTAGGGAAGGCAACAGCCTCGCCCAAATACTTCGTGGAATTTAGCAATAATGATAAATACATTGTTAGGAGTATATAAATACATAAGTACAACAATGGGAGCATCCGCGACATATTTCTCTACTAATACAATACTTCTTCAAAACCTCTTATTTGATATAAACATCTAGGTGACCCACTATGTACAGTGCTTATCCTACAAAAATAATTTACTCAACCACTATACAGTACATACATTTTCATATATCTTACGGCTACAAGTAGAATATAAATAGTCTTATAATAGAATGTACACACAATACACAAAGGTACATTATAGCTAATACATCACTTGGGTTTGGAATCCGTCTCAGAAGACGTTAATGTATCAACATAAATTTATGAAGTTCTTTTAGGGACTAACCACATTTGCGAGCAGCAATCTGTTACTTATGCGTTCAAATCGATTGGATTCACCTTTTCCGTTCTTTTATAAACTGCCTGTGTGTTTCAAATAAAAACTGATGCTGACAAGTATGGTTAGTCCTTTAAGAGCAGGATTTAGATTACGACACTTATAGTCCGGTCATTCAAATTTACTTTAAAAATCCATTAAAGATACACAATTTTAAACTTTTAAAGAATAAATGATGTTAATGATTATACGTAAACGTCAACCACATTGTGTACCACATCACATTCTAGGGTAAACCATTATGTCAGTATAAAAATTAGAGCACATTGTCTCGCAATAAGTGTCGCAGTCTAAACGCAACTTAGTCCATCGGGAAACTGTTGTCTCTTTACATGTGTCATTTTTATAACTGACGTTGCAACGAATACATACGAATGAATACATGTAAGGATATCGACTCTATAGGAAGCGCATCGTGACTTTACCAGTTCACTGTGGACCATGACAAAATTATCATTTGATGCCAACAAGCGTAGGAATAGTGGCAAATAAAGTTATCTGATGTACTCGTATGTTATGTTACTTGATATAAATTTAGTTTATGGAATGTTTAAAATAGTCGAATCATAGTTTCAGATTTTTTTCTTTGGTTTATTATATCAATTTATAATGATGTAATTAATCAAAGATAGAGATTCCCAGAAACGAAAAAATCAAAGAGAAAATAAAAGGAAATAAAATATCTATTTATGTGCAGGTAACTATTGTTAATTAATATTCATTTCGATCTACATTAATATTACTTTTCAATATTATACTTTCGGGTAGGAACCTTGAAATTACGTTTTAAAGTACACAATATACCTATCGACAACCTCTTAAACTACTCTCAGTTACATACATTCGTCTATTAAGGTACTAATTTGAAACTCACTTTGAATAAAATAAATAGTCTTTTATAAGCCGGTCTCATCATTCATAGGTATAGTTCAAGCGAGTAACTACTACGAATACTCGATAATGATGGAGCGGTCGTCACAGCACGTTTTCGTTGAAACCTGTGGCTCTAGTGCCAACTTTTAAATACATTCAGTCGAGTTCTGTGGTCTTCCAACTGAACTGTTTGCCTTGTTTATACAAACTCATGGTAAGAATTTGTATGACAGTTCATTGGTAGCGCTGAAACTGACTGACAATAAGAGATCCTGGTAAGTCCCACGTCTGGTTAAAAAAACACAGTCCAAGGAGGAGGATCGCCATCGGTTCACAGAGGATGCCTCGGTGAGGGCGAATGCTGCGGGCGCTGTGCGGACTGCTGGGGTGCGGTGGGGTGCGCGGGCGGCGGGTACGGGCAGTAACGCAGCGGCGCGGGCGGCTTCTGCAGCCACAGGTCGTGCGGCAGCGCCAGCGGTTGCGGCCAGGCAGCCGGCCACGCGCGGCCACCCAGCGCCAACAGCTGCAACGCGGCCGGTGAGCGCGCCCACGCCGCTCGCTTCTCCGCTTCCTCGTCCGCGCCGCCCGCATACAACCGTAGCGGAGACCGCAGCAACTGCTGCTCCATCAACATCAGCTCCATCGGGTCTCTGCGGAGAACGAACAAGACCACCGTTAAATGATGCTCGTCATGTATGTATTCATCAGTAACGCTTCAGCAGTATTAGTGTTACATTGTTATATCAGATACGACCATCATAATTGACTTAGATTTTGCAAGCAGATGTGTGGAGAGTGAAGATTATACGGAAACCAATTTGTACGTAGCATTTCCAGTGTCTGTTATACATCCGGGAGTTCTTATAAGAAAAGTATTTTTGGAATAATATTCATATTGAGACGAAGTTAGTTTTCTGATAGTAATAAGTCCTATTTCGGTAAAGTTGGCGAGTGGAGCGCACGATCGTGTCGAGTTCCGCGAACCTGCGCGTTTTGCGAGGCGGACTGTTCGTTGGGTTTCATCGGTCCGTAGTCTATAAAACTGAGTTCGGGGAACGACACCGGCCACCGGCGGCCACGTGGCGATTTCAAATCTCATAAAACGTTACGAACGTCACACTAGAAGCTGTTATGTAAAATTCAGCCTCGATGAAATACGACGTGGTCAGCTTTGTTTACGACTCGTACGTTTAGCTTTGATTTACAATGCCAGTATAACTCCAACATTTGCAATAAGCAGAATCTTTAAATAAAACACCTACCTCCACATATTGTGTTGTAGATATTTTTTAATACCCATTGCCCATATGGAAAAGTGTTAAACAAGGAGTGTATCGCTGTCGATTGTTTCTTCGAAGCGTCTTTACGAGTAGTGTCGCAGTTAACGAGGCGCGCCGCGAGCTCGTGCGTGAGTGCGTCCCTTTACAGCGCGAGTGCGTGATGCCCTTTATCGGTTCCTGGAGGTTGTCGCGACCGCCACCGATCACGCTTCCCGTTAACTCGCTATTTTCGCGTCTCTACGAAACTATCGACACTTATAAGTGTGCAATAATGCGTCTTTCACGCCTGCTCAATAGAAATCTAGTTAGTGCTCGGCCCCTTCCCGTTTCTATAGAGGTATGTCCGTTGTGGAGCAAGCGTAAATCTGAGGAGATGTTATTAATAATGGGCTCCGTCTTGAGATACGAGCGTTAGTCCGAGAGCGGCAAATGAGCGTGACGACACGGCGTGCTCGAGCTAAGCCTCAAAATTGGCATGACATCACGAGATGCCGTGTCGAATTTAATCTATCACCGGAGTGGCGGCCCCGGGCGCCGGCGCGCTCTCCCCGGGAATTAAAAACAGGTAGTGCCCACACACGCTAACTTATATTATAGATTTTTTATTGAACTGCCTAATTTCTATAAAAACTAATAATAGCTGGCATTATTGTTATAATCAAGCCCGTATTAACCACAACATCTCAGCGATTTCACACAATATTATCACGTGATTTTATCTCAAATTCAAGCTTACTCTGTAAAGGAAGATATTCGTAGAGGCGTAGCCAGCTTGTAGAGAGGAGACTACAAGTTATTTTTATTTAAAAATAGGCCTTTATAGAATTCAATATAGATTTGATATGACTTTTAAATTGCGCGCAATGATAAAACACATATGCTAGCATTGCATGTTCAATATGTCCCTTGAAACCTCGAACCTCAAACTCTTCCTCGGCTAAAAAGCTAATTTATATACGTAAGTTTTCTCTCAATATTAAAACATTTTAACTTCGTGCATAATTGCAGGCAATCAAAACTGAATGTTAAATTGTGAACTAACACATTCCACAACACTAATATCTTAAAATTTACACTTACAGCTTCAAGTTACAAAAGGTAGTAAGCGGCTTGGTATTAGTGCTGGGAGAAGGCCTGTTTCACCGGGCGGTTATGTCGTTTCGGGTGCTGCGGGGGCGTTAATGGCGTATTTATTATGATCTCGGTATCAGCAGTAATAGCCAACACTCTCCGCCGGCAAATTACAGGGCGGCGGTTCTTAGAGGCCGCCGATAGGCCCGGCCATGCTCGCGCAGCCTCTTATCGATATCTTGCGCCGACCGCTTATCGATATTTGCGAGCAAATGCATAATGTGTCTATCTGATAAAAAATGAAATATTATTTCCTTTACTCTTAATATTTTGCTTAGTGTGGATTATTAACATACAGATTTATAGCATTTAGTTTAACTTTAAGGTTTATAAAAATACTTTAATCCTTATTGTCTTATTACTAAGTTATTTACGGCGCTCATAGGATTATTTAAAGAATGACAGTGTTGATCTATTTAAGGATCGTCTTAGGGTTGCCCGCTGTAAATCACTCACATTGCTGACTCATTAGATATAAATAGCATTAAATGGTTGCCCAATAGTTCTTTGTCTATGATCGTGTAACTAAATGTGATAGATGGTGGATGTTTAAAAAATACTTAATGTAACGTAACTGTGAAACACGCAGCGGCCGGCGGCCAGCACGCGGTTGTCGTTAAAGTTATTTCTAGCTCGTAAGTGAATCGCATGCAATTAACGAAGAGGTGCGTCCGAGCATAAATATAACTCCTCGCCGCTAAATATCAGCTCTGATTGAGCGAGGGGCGGATCTTATTAATTAATGGATGAAAAGCCGCCTCGACCACCACGCCAAATAACTCCACCGCCCGATTCTCACACAATGGCAATTCATCATACTTATTGTCTGACGATTTCGGACGTCAGCGAAGGAAGTCATTAAGGCTGAGCGCCGTTAGGCGTTGTTTTAAATATTTATATTTATGACGGTGTGAATTCGGCAATCAGAATAGAAAGTATTTAATAGTTGACCGGTCGCGTTGAACAATACAAACGGAAGTACTTAGACGGCTTTTAAAATTAACCTACACTCGTCAAATCAAGTGGTACGAGTGACAGACAGCCGAGTGGCAATTCTCGTCGAGATTCTATCGATAGAGGTGCGCGTTGAACTGAATTAACCGTTGAGCTATGTGTGAGCGCGGGCGCACAGTAGCGGCGCGCGGCTGACACCAATCAACGGAGCACGCGATATGCGAAACCTCTAATTATTCAGCCTTTCATTCCGTTATGTTCGGTTCGAATTTACAGTCGAGTGAGACCGACAGGAAACGTCACATACTATTAAAAAAATTAAACACATTACTTTTGAGTTCTCTTTGTAAGTATAAAGCAGTTTGTAGAGCATACAAATCAAGAATCAGGTTTCTTTCTTAACTTTGCAATAGTATTTTTGTTTTGCTGTTCATATTAAAACTAGTTTTAGTAAAGCTTTCGATTCACTAAGTTCTGATTTGTCGATTTAATAAGAAACTAAACAAACATAAAGTACAACACTTATTTTTTACAAAATACCAGCCGTCAATGGATGACATAGAGCGTGGGCAAGTAAACGGTAGTGCTCAGTGCTTAGAGTCGGTAGCGACCAAAGGTAGAGAATCAGAGGAAGCGGTAATTGCGCCGATAACATCTCGAATTAGCCGTCAATCACTGCTCGAGAACTATCATCGAGCGATGCTGTATCAATTAATACAAATCGGTAGCTACGCACTGACGCCTACGTCGATTACATTATTAATAGGTCCGATAATTCCGCCCGTCATGCTACTACTGGTCAACAAAAAATCTTAAGAGCTAATGCGGGAGTTTTTGTAAGTACTCCATTTCAAAGTAAACAATTTCTTGCATGGATGTATGAGAACAGGTTGATTAACATATTTTTAATGTTTTCTATCAGGCACATATTTTATCTCATAATCATGCTTTACGTTGTCGTCGAGTTGAATGCTACAACATAAAAGCTACCACACAACCTTGTATCCGTCGAGTGAACGTCAAATTGCTTTCAATATACAATCTTTAAAGGTGAATCGGTAATTGTTTATGCATAGTCAATTCAGCAGGTTGTTGCTAAAGTATAAACACGTGAGCGAGAACGCGTCAGTCCACACACCGCCCCCGGAGAACCGGTCCAGCCCGGGCGTATGGGCATCACACCGATGGCCAGATAATAGAAATGCGCTTTAATTTGTCGTTTAGGGCATAATGAGGAGCGAGCCCTGTGATTACGCGCCGCCGCCGCCGGCTCCGGCCGCCGTTGACGTGAGCTGTTTCCACACGCCGCCGCCGCGCCGCAACCCGCCCTCCGCTCGCAACCACGCAAGCTCGAACGTGTTAACATGAAACTAAGGACACCTCCCTACTGACGCCATAAAGATCAACTACTAAGAATAAATAAGAAATATTGACAAATAGGATACCCGACTTCTACAATTTAAGCAATACCCACTTATAAACTTAGAGTTAATTTTGTCTTCAATCATTTTGTGACCGTATAAAATATCACACAAAATAAATAAACAACGCGTCACTCAAAACACCATTTTATGGACAAGACTGGTTTGATTATTGTTACGAGGAACACTTGTTTGAACTGTAATAGGCTTTGCTCACCACTTAGTGAGTTCTATAATCCATGTTCTACAATGGTCCTCTTGAAAAACACTAAGCAATAAAGCTTTGTCTGTCTTAGGGAACTCAAATTTTATAAAATGTAGGTTGCGTTTATGCGTAAACGGCGTGTGCAAAGTGACGCGTGGCGTTGTATGGAACTGTTCACACATTTCCCCAGAACAAACATTTTTATGGAACTTGGTGAAGTTCTTCATAAAAGCACCCTAACTGTTGTCCGTGGTCCGTTGATCGTGAGTCAAAAGTAGTGGTCGGCTCATGGGAACGCCCGGCCGTTCCTTGCGGCGCATTCTCGCCTCCACCGCCTTGCCCAACACCTCGACTTAATGAGCGAAACACGCTATTCCGCTAAATATTAATTTTTACATTAAATGTATGGATCGGTTCGTATTCAGATCTTGGAGGATCTCATCTATTAATAAATGTTCTTTGATCGATTATATTATCATTTTATGCACGATGTTTTGAAAAAAAGAAAAAAAAATGGTTTCAACACGAGACACAAAAGCAATAATTATAAATAGCTTTATATTAGTCACAAAAAATAAATAAAATAGGCTATGTGTAGCTCTTGGTTGCGCCATATAGGTCCAGTTCAGCATAATGCCAGAGAACTATTGTTTGACGCTGGTTTCCTAATGAACTTTGTGAGTTGACTTACGGAAGTACCTAAATAATCAAGAGAAAAAATACTTATAATAAAAAAACTGTATTTAGTGTTAAATATTTAATATATTAAAAAAGGGAAGAAAGTAGATATATAAATAAATCGTACAAAAATACAATACTTAATTAAAGAAGCAACCACCTGCAACCTGAGTAGGTTAACCTAACATTTATATTCATTTTAGTAAAAACCTGTATTAACAGAGTATGGCACTTAAATGTAGAGCTTGTAAATGTTATCAATAGCTGATATCAGTGGCGTAACTATACCATCAGAGGCCCGTGGCAAATTCATAGGATGGGGCCCCAGTAAAAATCGTCACGTTGTAATTTAGTTTTAATTAATCACTGAAGTATAACAGAATTACAAATTTACAATTCTTACTTATTTTTTTTTTTTAATGTTTGTTTACTTCTGAGCTCGCGGTCTCTTGGGCGGGGGCCCTGTCGGGCCGGGGGCCCGTGGCATTATGCTAGCCCTGCCACCCTATAGTTACGCCACTGGTTGATATATAAAAATAATAAGCTGACTACCCTAACTATTGATTGCCCAGAATTGCAAATTCGAAATTCTTCTCACAGGTGCAATGAAAAATAAGGTGTAATAAACCTTAATTTTATATAAAGTTTACTATCGCACTTACTATGGAGTGTTATTTCGCACTAGCCTTGCAAGAATGCGGATAAACCATGACCATTATCATATTGTGCACAAAGGAACATTAAAAATACTAGCTTCGTCGTAATAGTTTTAAAACCTAGTTACTTTGGACACGCCTTTCAAGGTTTTTAAACGACTAATACCTTCTAACAAGGCGACAAGCCGACTGCAACATAAGACTCTTGTAAAAGTGATTTATTTAATACGGCTTCGGAAAGACGCGTATTACAATGAAGTACATTCAACATATTTGTTTAAACATATATTTTGGACTAGCTGTGTCCTCACGGCTCCGCCCGTAGCCTATGTTACTCAGTGATAATGTAGCTATCTAACGGCAAAAGAATTTTTGAAATCGGTCCAGTAGTTTTTGAGTTTATTCGTTACATACAAAAATACAAATCTTTCCTCTTTATAATATTAGTATAGAAAAGTACCAAGTACGTTTATCTTAAGAAAGTATAATTTGCGAGTGGTTTTCGCTTAAGAATACATAAACAATAGGATATTTAGTTTAAAGAATGACTATTGCAAGTACAACGTGATGGTTACAAGATATTAGTTTCAGTTGACTGCCATAACTTACAGGATGGTAATCAGCTGAAACATTCTTCATCTTTAGTTCTCAGCCGACATGAATGTTCTGTATTTTGTAACCAGTGAGGGTTTTAAGCTCGACCACACCGAATGCAGCGCGAGCAGTAATGTAGCAGCTGACTGCACTGTTGACGTGTTGCTATCATGCTGGATAAGTACAATGTCAATTGTCATACATTATAATCATTGTAGCATCGTACACGTACTGCACTCGCAGCTGCATTTGATGTGGGCCAGCTATACAGAACATTGACATCAAAATTTTACAAAGAAGCTCACGGTGCTATATTAGTTTACATGTCAGAACCAAAGTCCCTAGCAAAACTGAATGAGTGGGTCGTGGAACTGCAAGTATACTCCACCAAGAAGAACACAGCCTGCTTAGTTGTCGGCAATAAGACTGACAAGCATATCATTTTGGGACCCAGTGCATGATATCAGCAAGCACATTGGATCACTCGCGTGACGGCGCAACGAGTATTCCCAAGGAGGGTTGGCGTCAGGTAGGCGGCCGGACATAAAACAATAAGCCAAAACCTCTAACAACATGGATTTATGAAATACATGCTGTGCCGACCCCACCTAGTGTGGGATAAGGGCAGGAAGAAGAAGAAGAAGCCATCATCATATCGTAACAACCCGTAAATGTGAACTGCTGAACATGGGCTGCATAATGACCGCTCTGCAATAAAAGGCTAAACTGACTCGTTGGTCTGGTGGTGGTAAACGCGACTGCTGATCGTTAGATCCTGGGTTCGATCCCCAGGTTGGGCAAACTGTTATTGGGTTTTTCCGTGTGGTATTCTTCAGTAGCAGCCAGGAATTTAAGCCCACCAATCCACAATGTGAAGAGCATAGATATGGTATAACAGTATAGGTAGTCTCGTCCCGTGACAGCTAGATCACATGACTGATCTATACTACGCCATACCTATTGATGAACTAAAAAGCTTCGGCTTCTGATGTCAAACTTTGTTGTTATTAGTGGGAAAATGTCACAAATCATGACGTAGAAGCATAATCACGGGAAGAAAATACCTTTTATTACTATACTAGAACCAAAGGTATTTTTTTTTATTACTACAAGCTTTATTATGAAGACAGTTTGGCGATCACAGTGTGTCCTTATCAGCAGATAGGTAAATTCTAGAGACAATTTCTCACCCCGTGTCCTGCGTAAGCGATGCGATACTACGCAACACGACGCGATGCTATTTACACATCACGTCGCGTCTCGCCGCAGACTGCAATATAGGCCGCCAGTAAGGAATGTTATTGTGTTTAGATCGCGTTCGTCGCATTTGCAGCATCGCGTCGCGTCGCGGTTGTTGCTTACGCCGGACACCCGTTTAGTCACCTTTTACAACACTGATAACGAGAGGAGGATAGCCTATTCTCTTCCGGGAATCACATGGTGTGAGCCAGCCATAAAAGACCTAAACTTTTAAGAGGTTATTCACCACCGAGTGTGAACTTAGAGTTTATTGCACTCGTACATTTCTTTAGTGTCCAGACGAGTGTAGATACCTACTTTTACTGTAGAAAATGTTAGTGTGATTACTTTCCCACGTCTATCGCGTAAAATAGTCGATTGTTTGCGGCGAAAGGTGTCGAGATATCGACAGTAGAAAGATATTGAATGACTGAGATGAAAATGAATACAATAGTGGTGCTAGTGTGTTCTCTAGGTGTGGATTAAGTGAACAGGAATGATCTGAGTTCTGTTTTAAATTGATATAATAGGTATGTTACAATAGTCAAGCACATTACAGATTTGGTGTAAATTTCTGTTTGTAATGACTCTACATATACCTACAGGGATACGTCTTCTTTTCGTATGGTTAGTGACTAACCTGATGTCAGAGTTTATGCCGCCCATGGGCCTCTGACTCGGCTTCACATGCCGTCCAGAAATATCTCTCAGGCATGCCGGTTTCCTCACGATGTTTTCCTTCACCGTTTTTAAGCACGCGATAATTATACAATACGCACATGAATCCGAAAAGTCAGAGGTGCGTGCCTTGGGTTCGAACTCGAGACCTATGACATGGCAGTCCGACGGTCACACCACTAGGCTGTCACTGCTGTTTTACAGGGTTACTTTAATTCAGGGACTGAAAGCGATTACGGTACGTGGTTGCGATACTTACCTTTAAAATATAAAGATACCATTTTGTTATACAAAGTAAGTCGGAAAGGGGTACTAATCCGCGGGCCACTTATTATATCACTGATAAAATAAGTGAAATATAGTATTATAGAAAGTGTTAAAATTTAAAAATTCGGCAATATTTTTTTTCCATGATTTTTTATTTTTTATTTTAGTTTTTTCAAAAAAAATCGCCCCTGCTTTAGTTATGAATTCAGAAAATGGAGTTTCTAATCCATGATCCCAAATATGACGTAATTTTACATTTGTAAACACGTCTGATCATAGCTGAGGATAGATAGAATTTAGCGTATTTTTTATGAAATCTGTGAACAGCTATTTCTCTTGAACTATTGACTTTTGGGGAAAGTTGTACAACAAAAGTTACCCATTATTATGGGTTCTTTATCACCCTTTCGGCTTAGTACCCTCTTTCCGACTAACCTTGTAAAGGTTAGGCTATACCTTTATTTTACCTTTTTACGATTTCGGTACCGAAAACCAACAAGTGATGAATGAATCATACTATTTACACATTGATGCTATCGTGGGCCTCATATCGAAAGACAGGGTGGCGCGGCGATTCAACAAAATAAATCCTTATTTAAAAGTTTAGATACCGGTACCGAAAAATACCGTTTTCCATTTTCAAACTGTACTTTTTGGTACCGAAATTTATTGCAGCAGCGAAATATTCCGGTAACCGTATTTAAAAGATATCTTAATTTTCGGGTTATTCAGTCCCTGCTTCCAATTAACTGGCGAAACTTCACTGGTTTATTTACTTCATAATCTATACTAATAAAGCTGAAGAGTTTGGTTGTTTGTTTGAACGCGCTAATCTCAGAAACTACTGGTTGGAATAGAAAAAATCGTTTAGTGTTGGATAGTCCATTTATCGAGGAAGGTTATAGGTTATATAACATCACGCTACGATCAATAGGAGCGGAGCATAAATGAAAAATGTTGCAAAAACGGGAAAAATGTCCACCCGTGCGAAGCCGGGACGGGCCGCTAGTATAAGATAAAATTAGACAAATATCTTTATAACCATTTCTTCAAATATAGTTTCAGCTCATTTTTATTGACCGTTAAGGTTCATAAAATCATAATAGGTACTGTGTTCCCTGCTGGAACCAAACGTGTTGCTTATTTCTGTACAGTCACGTGTAATAATATGTATACACGTAGCGATCTTAAAAAGCGAATTTGTTTTAGAGAATAAAGTGTAAGTAATTAAGAAATATTAGAAACGGTAATTCGTGTGTAATTGTAAAAACTGTGTAGAATATTTCATAATTCTAATAGATATTTTGGAAGGAAATCGCTTTTTAATTTCGCTATGTGTATACATATTATTACACGTGACTGTACATTTCCTTGCAAAAATAGGTCTTATTTGTCTAATGTTATATTAAATAGAGTACATAATAGGTATATTTAATACAATACATTCAAATAAATAAACATCCTATATATATTAGTTAATTACATAACAACTGTAGGTAATGTTTCGCCAGTTAATTTGAAATAACCCTGTATATATTTTTCTAGAAGAATTCAGTATTTCTGTTAGGTACTTAACTATTTCTAGATTACTAATTGAAGCTGCCTTGTTGGTTTAGTGGTCGCAAGTACGATTACTGAGGGGTCCTGGGCTCGATGCCCAGGTTGGGTAAAGTGTCATTGGGTTTTTCCATTAGGATTTTTTCAGTAGTAGCCCGGAGTCTGGATTTGTGCCCGGTTAATGGCAATAGGCTCGCCCCTTTTAACATGGGACTTAAACATAACTGGAGGAATGTGAGTGTACTAAAAAACGCCACTGCCGAACCCTTCGGCAAGTACCTACAAGGCGTGATGTTATTAATTGAAGCCTGCGATAATTGTGGTCATTGCGAGGTTAGACAGTTACCTAGATGTTTTCATGTCACGAAATCAAGGACACACACTATTATACAATATCATAATTATAAAACCACCTAGCAGAGGACGGCTTATTTTATGGTTTTAGTTTAATAACGGTATAAAGTTTTATACGTTAGACAGTAAAAGTAATTAGTACCATGACATCATGACATCATCGGTTCTAGCGCATCGGTTGTCTACATATAAAATACTTCAATAATTTAGCGCAAAAATCTTTGATTCCAATTAATTGTTATACATAATGAAATGGTTGAGAAATCAGCATTCAGTTAGGTACAATTGAAGCAATCGATACCTTAATTTTTTTTTTTATTTGTTACGAGGCCTGCATTTGGCCGCCATCCCGCCTGATGTTAAGCGATGATGCGGTCTACGATGGAGCACGCTTGCCCAGAAGAAACCGATTTACTCGTGTCTTGAAGACACCCAGATTGTAACTGTCGGGGAACACCCACTCAGGCAGCGCGTTCCACTGTTTGGCGGTTTTCACAATGAAAGTGGAATCAAAACGCTTCGTTCGGGTTTTTGGTATATCAACCATGAACCGATGGCGCTTTTTCGTGCTTCTGGCCGACCGATAGAGAAAAGGGCAGGGGGGTATTAGATCATGCAGATCTGAAGCACACTCTCCAAAGTTATTTTGTAATAGAGTTATTCCTTGTAACAGTGCTGTAGTTACTCATTACAAGCATCAAGATTATAAGACATGTCGCATCAATTGTTTCAGATTGATGCAACATGTATTGTAGGTAGGTCGGTAGGGCTTTCAGAAACTCAATAACGTTGACATAAAATGCTATAAATTAAAACGTATGTTATTTTAAATATTCTTTTGAAACATTGTTATCGGTATCACTAACACTCGAGGGCACGTTCTCAATACACCCTCAAGATTATTTTTACGCCCACAATCTCATTCGCAAAGTCGATTAACCCGATAACGCGGATAACAACAGCCCTAAATGTGGGCACCGCTCAGCATTCAGCCGCATTCAACCGCATTCATCCGATATCGGCCGCAATCAGCGGATGAACGTTTTTAATCTTTTATTCATGTAAAACCGTTCGCGGCAAATTGCAGGGCGGCGGACCTAATGCCTTTCAACTGTTGCTAATAACCTGTCAATTTATCAAACTGGCCCGCCATACGTCGTTTTAGACCACTTTAGCGCAAATAAACTAAACGCGCTGGATGTCCGTCCGTCACCGATTTTTGAAACCTCAAAAATATTGATGGTTGTTAAAATTTAATGGCAAGAATGTATGTATTCGCGTTAGGTGGTTAGAGTGACGGTGTTTGGGTACAAAGGACCGGAAATGCGTAACATTTTTAACCAGATCTTGACACTAACGTTTTGACGACTAAACCATAAATAAATAATTATCATGACATCATCAGCATGTAAGACGCACATCTGAACAATGAGGTACCCCGTATGGGAAGTGGTAACGTAGAGCTTTATTGAACCGTCGTAAAAGAATATTGCTATTATCTTCACGATTGGCGATCGTAATCTATTTACACACAAGAGAATGCTGCTGCCCATATTATCTTTGTAGTCTTCGTGAATATCGTACACCTATGAAGAAAGAGTCTCCAGTCAGCGAAAGACTCATGGGAAGAGAGGTGCCGGTCATATAATGCATGGGTTTTTTATATTGGATTGTTCCGTGTGGAATTCCTCAGTAGCAGTCCGGAGTTTGGATTTGTGCACGATTGATGGCAATAGGCTCGCTCACATGGTACCTACTTAAACATAGCGGCAAAATGCGGGTGTTACTATACACCTCTGCCCAACCCTTCGGAGAATACAAGCGTGATGTTATGATTGTTAAGTAGTCATGACAGCATGCTCTAATCAAACAAAGTTGTCTCAACTCACCTATCAAAGTCCGTCAGTCGCGAAGAATCTCTGAAGCCTTTCGCGAAAGGATTGGAGTCTATCTTCAGTTTGGTGATAAGCTGGTTCTGGTAGGCGGTGACGGCGGTGAACACCGTCTCCGGGAAGACAAAGGTGCGGTGCTGTTCCCGCGTAAGGTCCGTGATGAGCCCGCCTCCTTCACGGACCTTCACCAGGTGAATGCGGGGCTGGTACCGGTGCATCGAGTTTAGGACGATCTGCGGGAAGAAAGGAACATGTTAGTTTCTCTTTGCTATTGCTAGCAAGCTTATAATTGAAGAATTTGATGAATAAAACAAAATGTTTGAAGTCGTTATTATACCAAGTTGTAAACAACACACTTAGGTACAAGTTTTGTACCTACCTACTGTAATTAATTTACTAACTAATTTTAAAATGCACATTATACCAACACTTAGGTAATATAAAAACGGAATACATTAGATTAAATAAAGTTTTTCTTGTGCCTACTCTTACTTAATAAAAATGTGGCTAAATATACGTTGCCTAGGTACAAATTTATTCACTCGAATAGGAATTACATATATTAAAATTAATAAAGACGTAAATGCAATATTTGTTAATTTTAGCACAGAGCAACCAAAGCATTTGATTTCCCAACTTTATCTAGAACAAGTGACGCGTTCACATTTCGCGATTTACGAACGAAACACTTCAAGTCATCAGTCAAACACGTCGCCAGTTTAGAACTTATGCGAATTATGTAAAACATGTAATTCATCAGAAGGCAGATGTTCAGAATGATACTACTGACGCATGATACATTACGTATAGGCAGGAGACGTGTGTTGAATAAGATAATAGCCAAAAGCTATTATCATTATTTTAAAAGACTGTACACCAAGAATGGCAAAGAAAGGCAAAGAGTAGGCACCCTTCCTCATTCATTCTGAGTTTTATGAAACTAACGAGAGAGATAAAGTTTAGAGCAGTGATACCCAAGGTGGTCTATATCGACACCCAGGGGTCGACGACTACCTACAAGGGGTCCATATGAGCGAAAAAATAATTGGGGGTACGTGAGATGTAATCGGGGGTCCACCATAGTGGATCTCATTTAAGCAGGTCGTGACTTTGATTTTGACTTTTCATGGAATGGAATAACCCACATACGCAGATGATTTGCTGCTTAGTTTTTACCTGAAAAAGTAAGAAACAGATCAACGATGATAGTACTATAAACTATTGTAAGTACTGTCGTAGGTTTAATAAATGTATAAAACTTAACGTGTTTTTTTATTGTTTTTCGCTCTACACCTCACTACAGTTAGAAATCAGTCAAAAACACATTTTAAGTCGGTGAATTTGCAAAAATGCAATATTAGCTAAGCAGGTGGTCTACCGAAAACTGAAAAACATGGCAAGTGGTCTACGATACAAAAAAGTTTGGGGACCTTTGGTTAAGAGGATGGGCAGCAGCGTCCTCCTGTCTGCTTACAACAACGAATTGCGATCACCAGGACGTCTATCAGTACGTCTAAGACTGTGGTGGTTGTGGCAATTTCCTCTTTGACCGTTCATTAAGGCGGTAATCGGGTGGCCTAAGTTCACCAGTTGACATTTACGAGCTGATGATGATGACAGCAAGATTAAGGCACTATTAGGAGATTTTCAAGAGAACTAGCTATTCTGCGCTATTTGTGCTGTCGCTGAAAATCAGCGCTGTGGCTCCGTTTTGCATGTGAGACACAGCATGATGCTGAGCCATGGCCGTTTTGCGCGGATCTGACGCATATGTTTCCCAATAGTTTTGTTTTGGTTTTGTTTTACACTTTTACTTTGTGCGTCATGTTGGCGCGAATAAACAATTTTTCTTTCTTTTCTTCTTCTTTCTATTTAACAAACTTTAATTATTTACGTATATGTTAGTTTATCTATACTAATATTATAAAGAGGAAAGATTTGTATTTTTGTAAGTAACGAATAAACTTAAAAAGTACTGGACCGATTTCAAAAATTAATTTGCCGTTAGAAAGCTACATTATCACTGAGTAACATAGGCTACGGGCGGAGCCGTGAGAACACAGCTACTTTTATATAAAGTCAAATAACCCAACTTTTGGATAATGTATGTTAATAATTCAATATTGCAATACCGATTACATAATTTAATAGACTTATATGTACTTACACTAAATGTTTGCATATTATAATTATATAGGTATATATATATATCATAATTATATAATTATGACTAAGTATTATGGATCTTTATAAATTATCTTAATTAAGACCGAAATTGTACGAATAATAAAACGAATAAATAATTCTAATTCTTCTGCGATCAACAATCCATTTGTCGAGTATGGTGATTACGTCACTGTTTGCCGTAGCGGTATTGTAGGTGGCACATAGCGTAGCAGCGGACGTAACCAAAGACAAAACCAGCCCAAAAATAACTTCATCGGTGAGATCCTGGGTTCAATCCCCAGGTCGGGCAAAGTGTTATTGGGATTTTCCGTGTGGAATTCCTTAGTAGCAGCCCGGAGTTTGGATTTGTGCCCAGTTGATGGCAATAGAGTCGCCTCCATTACATGGGACTTAAACATAACGGCGAAATGAGGGTGTTACTATACACCTCTACCCAACCCTTCGGGGAATGCAGGCGTGATGTTATGTTATAGGTATGTTATGATAATTCATGTCCATTGCTAAATTTGGATATCCCATTGATCAATACAACAATCATCATCATCCTCCTGCCCTTATCCCAACTTATTTGGGGTCGGCGCAGTATGTCTTCTTCTTCCATACATATCTATTAGCCGTCATTTCGGTAGTCACCCCCTTTCTAGCCATATCATCTTTCACACTATCCATCCATCGCTTCTTTGGTCTTCCTCTACTCTTATAACCATCCACATTCTTACTCAATACTTTCCTCACGACATGTTCCTCGCTCCTCCGCATCACATGCCCATACCATGACAACCGGTTTCCACACAACTTCTCAGTCACCGGCGCCACTTTCAGGCTTCCTCTTACATACTCATTTCTAATTGATCAATACAACAATATTACAGAATATTACTTAAATCCCGGACGGAAAATATCCACCAATTAAGAGCTAGCTGCTAAAGTGACTAGGCGTGTTAGTAATTGAATTAATTGAAATAACTAGTTTTTGGAATTCATTTTACGTCGACGGAGCATAAAATTTAAATTTCATAAATAATGTTACATGATTAAACTTATAAATTATACATTATCAAACTTTTGTTTTTTGTTGCAGTATCTTGAGAACAGCAAAAAGACATGATTGCTCTGTGGAGGAATGAGGTATGGAGTTTCTCCAACGAAAAGGGAGGATTCTCCAACCAGGCGAGATCTTATGCCTGGCGGGCTACTGCCCAACAGTTGGGAAGTTGTATGTACAGGGTTACTGGTAACTCGACGTATTCCTTGCAGGACATTATAGTAGGGTTGAAATGCAATAAGTTAAGCCACCAAATGTTCTACCGAAGTTCAGTAGTTATTGAGATATTAATTATTTTAGGTTTTTATTGAAAAATTCCAGATTCAACCATATTTGCCGATGTGTTTGGTATATTTGAACTTTTAATTATTAACGTAGATCTGCTATGGCATTAGCTATGATAAAAACGTAAACAATACATTCTCGCCGTACATTATTTTTAAATAGGCTTCAAAAGGTTGAATATGGGATAATTAAAAAAAAAACACAAAAACTACTGAATTTCGGTAGAACATTTGGTTGCTTAATTTGTTGCATTTTAACCCTTCTATAATGTTCCGCAAGGAATACGTCGAGTTACCAGTAACCCTGTATACTATCTGCGTGACAAATCTTGATATCGCAATTCAGGATTTGTGACGACATTTTTGAGAGTTGTCATTTGTTGTCGCTGTAGTCTGCTAGACATTCGTCATGCTGCGTAGTTCGCTTGCGGAATGATAGATGCCGCCACAGCTCAGCAAATGAATGATCGAAGCTTCCTTTCTGTTCCATCTAAATTATTCCATCACTGGCTCCAATGATTCAGCAGATACAGACTTGAGTTACACACGAAATCTATCCACTTAGACATTAATTAGTAAACAGCGTTATCTATTCACTAATAACAATGTCGGTGATTTCTCATAACGCGGGCCCGTAATTAATTGGGCGATGTCTCGGCCGATGTGACGAGGCGATAAGCCGGCCCGACGCGAACTGCCCATGGTTTTACTGCCCTGATGAGATAATTAAAGTCTGTAAATTAATTAATTTCACTGCCTAGTTATTTTTATTGCGGCATCGTGTTAATTGTGGCCGCAAAGGCGCCGATTCATTTTTGTTGTTAGATTATTAACGTGACTATTCTTTCTTTATGGTTCGTATAATTACGGTATTATCTAAATGTGTGTGTATGAGCATGTTGTAATGCTCTGTTTTATGTTAAAATGTATGTCTTAATCAGATTTTACGTTTTGCCCGGCCTTTTCCCAACAGTTTTTCCGGCTTGATATTTTTACTTGCTCTTTGGCGGAATTCGAGAGGGTGACGCTTAATTATTTGTCTTCTATGTAACTGAATTGTTGAATTAGGTAAATACCTGTATTGACAATTGTACGTTGTGAAATAAAATAAAAAACTATGTTGGGGTCAGCTATTCTAACCAGATGTGTGAATACCAGTATTTTACAAGTTACTGGGCAATGCCGATATCCTAAGGTTAGACCGGTTGTCAAACTTTCGGGCTTCTGACTACCCGTAACGACTGTGAAAGATATTCGTATGACACCCGGGACCGACGGTTTATCGTGCTTTCCGAGGGGTTTAAGGTGCTTTTACGGAGGGGTCTCGATTTAAAACGAATGGTAACCCATCTACGGACTGATCGCGGCAAGCGCAGCTTAACCTTGCAAATCATATGATCCGCGTGGTTGTTAATTAGCCATGAGCCCCTCCTTAATTAGATTTTACAAACTAAGATACTTAATTTCTTATCTACCTATGTAGGTACAAGACCAGTCTAGTCTGCGCCATGTTGAGAAATCGTAATGCTAGCTGTAAAATATCACGGCATCCATAAAACATACGGCTTTGTGCTTCAACACTTTAGTTGGACGAACCAGTATATTTTCCCCGAAGGGTTGGGCAGAGGTGTATAGTAACACCCTCATTTTGTTTTAAGTCTCATGTAATAGGGGGCGAGCCTATTGCCATCAACCGGGCACGAATCCAAACTCCGGGATGCTACTGAGGAATTCTACACGGAAAAACCTAATAGCGCTTTGTCCGACCTGGGGATCGAACCCAGGACCTCACAATCAGCAGTCGCGTTTGCCACCACTAGACCAATGAGGTATCTAACATCTTATTAACCTTAATATTTAAAAAACAGCTATGTAAACCGCTGTTAGTGTCACAATCAAAAGGAGCCTGAACTATCGATATAGGTACATAGCCTAATAAAGCTTGTAAAATGTTAATTTTATTGGTCGGAATGACTTCGGAGATTATAATATTGATTGAAGCTAAAATGAATACACAAGCAATCAATGTTAGCCCTTCACGTATTCGTAATGATGTGCAATGTGCATAGTCTTTTATTAAATAATTTATCAATAAAACACCCAAACATAATATTGCACAAGTATACCCACCTACGCGTCCAGTCTAAGCAGACGGCTGAATACCAGTAAGTATCTTACACGGAGCGACTGCCATCAGACCTCCGCAACCCAGTTACTGGGCAATGCCGATATCCTAAGGTTAAACCAGTTGTCAGATTTTCGGACTTCTGACTTCCCGTAACGACTGTCATAGGTATTCGTATGACACCCGGGACCAACTGTAAAAGGGCTCTCCGAGGCCGGAAGGGTCTCGATGTGTAACGAACCGTCACCCATCCACGGACAGACCACGGCAAGCGAAGCTTAACCTCGCAAATCGTATGATCCGCGCTATTGGTAATTATAGCCACGACTCCTCACGTTCACACAAGACAATACTTATACATGAACCGTTTTTATCCTATATTTAAGTCAGATTGGACAGCCTCCAATCTGACTTAAAGCCTTTTACCTAAACGTTTACCAAAACTTAAACTGTTTCGCTTGTTCTTTCTTTACGGTAGTGCCAATAATAGACGCTCTACATGATAATAGGTACCTATTGACATCATCAAGAACATCTCAACAACAATATTATTATTGAGTGGCACAAAATCCCTAGCGTGTATGATGAGTATGGGCGTGGTGGACATCATTACAGCACCTCTAATATCCTCACCTGCGCCTGCGCCTAATGAATGGGCGCCCCGCCCGGCATTACCGGCGATATTCACTTTAACTTATAATTACTGGGTTCTTTGGGTGGTGATCCTAACACTTGGAATTAACTTTGAGAGATATATAGACTTTTAAAGTTGTTACCACAAATGGATGCCTTCGCTTTTAATACAGCCCAAACACCATTAGAAAAAAAAGTTGATGTTCACCAACATAAAGTCTCTCGTTAAACAACTGTTTACCTAAAGCTCTAGAACATTTTTCGATTAAACGGTTGTTTACCCAGATAATGTTGGTGAACCCCAACCATAGTGTTACTGCTTTGTTTTCTTTTGAGTGCACGGAGTTGGAAAAACCAAAAATAAGAGAGTTAAGTACCTTCCTACCAATACCCAACTCCTATAACTAGCTAAATTAAAACACTACTGGCCAAATACTCACACGCTACTCAATGAGGAGGCACACGCAAAACGAAAGCAGATGGCAGCAGCTCTGTTTTTACCAATTACAATCAATCTTAAGAGGAAATGCGGTCGGCATTAAATCGATACTAACGTATTCCTCAGTTTCCTCTTTGGATAATGTCACTAGAGCAAATATTTTTTACCATATGATATATCTACCACCATTATGTCCCTATGTTTTGTTTTTGTCAATAAATTAATTATTATAAGAACTAGAAACGTTTAAATTTGACAAAACAAATTTGACAAAACAAATTTGACGAATATAAAAAATAAAAGAAAAACATACAGACATAACCAAAGTCTTTCTTAAATAATTACAGAAAAAATATTAAAATGGTCCAGATTTCAAGAAGGACACAGGGAAATACGAAAGTACGAATTCGCTAATATTGCTCAGGAGAAATCAGTCCCAAATGCAGCTGTCTCTTTCGCGCTCAATTGGGAAGGTTTGCGGGAGGAGTGGAACGGAAATAGATCGCAAAAACCTATTCAAATTATTAATATTTTGCAGCCCGCGTTTCCTCTTAACATTAGCAATAATGTCATATAAACTATAACCAATGAAATTGCGTTGGTACAGGTCGATGGTGGCGCCATTAGTTCCCAAGTGTGCTACTCCATTTTAAGTTGCCGTTAAATCGGTGCTGTCACTATTACTTTAAGGCGAAGTGACAGTGACAGCACGAAATTAACGTCAACTTATAATTGAGTAGCATTTGGCCATACGACCCATAGTAATAAAGTCCTTTAAACATAGGCTAGGAGTACCTACTCTCAAGTGAATCAATCTATCAAAATGTAAAATTCGTCTGAATTTTATACAATTGACTTTTTTTAAATAATAATGACAGCTGGGTAACGGTCCTTTGTTGTTTGGCATCAAAGACACTAAGTAGTTGGTTTTACTTTTGAATCTATACTAATATTATAAAGCTGAAGAGTTTGTTTGTTTGAACGCGCTAATCTCAGGAACTACTGGTTGGAATTTAAAAATTATTTTTATGTTGGATACTCCATTTATCGAGGAAGGTTGAAGGCTATATAACATCACGCTACGACCAATAGGAGCGGAGGATAAATGAAAAATGTTGCAAAAACGGGAAAAATGTCCACCCGTGCGAAGCCGGGACGGGCCGCTAGTGAATGATAATTTGATTTGTTTTATTTTGACAAAACATCTACTCTTCTATCTAAATACATATATATCTACCTATATTTCTGCTATCTATATCATCTTTTATTTATCTATATCTTATATCTATTCTTTAATATTCCGGTTCGGTTCTCAACAAAACCTCTAGACCCAAGTTAACCATTTTCAAGGCAAGAATCGGACCGTAAGATTCTCATGTCTACGTAGTCTTTATCAAATGCATCTACCTTTGTTATCTCATCAGTAATAAGTGTAATCTTACCTAATTGGCTACAAACAACATAGTTAAGTACCTGTTTCTTATATGTATGTAGATCATTCTTTCAAATTGAACAAGAATGTGATAATCTATCTAGTTGATGGAACTTACTTTGCGAGTGGCGGAAAATGTTACAGATTTTGAAGTCATGGGTAGGTTTAGGACAGTGGACGTTTACAGGCTGATATATGCCATAAAATTCAAACGAACAAGTGTTTTAAAACCCGTAGTTAGGGTCAGAAACATAATTTCGAAAGAAGTACCTACCTAGGTAGGTAGTTACTGAAATCTAAATACTAAATGAGAATATAAGTCCGATTCTTTAAAAATAAGTGTGTATAATGTACTTATGTACCGAATAAGAATAAATAGAATAAGCGTTGCCATCCAGCGTGGCAACGCTGCCAGTCTTCTGGGCACGCTTCCGGATGACGGTGATGAGGAGGAATATTTTGACGCCTAAGTGATACTTTTGAATAATTTGTATTTAATAATTTTGTATATATATAGGTAGTATATATAGGTAGTTAGTTTTGACTTTAGATTTGTATGTTTGTAGTGTAGTTTTATATTGTATATATTAGGTTAAAATGTAAAATAATTGTGTAAATATTAAAATGTTACTTATGTACCTATCTATAAGTTTATTTATGTTAGAAAAAACCCGGATTCATACCATTCATACATTTAGTTAAGAAAATAAAACTATAAACATTTAAGTTTATAGTTTATAGCTTATCGTATTAACCACAAAAATAAGGCTATGAACATGTTAAACAATGCTCACATATAATTATTATTTAAATACGCAAGCACCTGTAAGAGATTCCTACTTTCGGATAGTTACCATCTTAATCCGCAGATATCAATAGGTACCTACCTAACAAAATTACGCATTCAATAAAGCTGCCTAAAGCTGCCGATACGAAGGCATTACTATAATTATACAACACGGCTATCACGTACGGCGTAGGCGACGACACGAACCGATCTGAAGGGATGCGGCGCGGCACGACCCACCCCAGCTCCCCTGAAACTACCCACCATACGAAATTAATCTTTAATTTCTAAGGAATAAGATGACGTTTGCGGTGGTGGCCAAAGTGCCGGATGGCTATAATTGCGGTGGGAGGCGTTGGGAGGGTCGTGGGGAGGAGCGGAACATGGCCGACGGTGGGGGACAGATGGCTGCCGACCGTCGGCCCCGCTGGATGTGTCTGTGTTATCACTGTACAATATGTTACTAAGACTAAACAAAGAAAACATTTATTTAATTAATATGGAAATACCTAAGTCATCAATATTAGTTAAATAATCAAATTGGTTATGTAACGGGTACCATAAACTAAATTAAAAATCCAATTAGACTGTCTAACGTCAATTTAATGTTGAATGAATTAAAAAGCTAGCAGCATAATTGTGCTTTTTAATTTTTCCATAAAGTAGCATGACTGCGTAACAAATTACAATATTATATTAAAATTGAATAAAAGTTCCATAAACCGTCATTCGATGTATCCAATCAACAGTAAAACTTGTACGAATTAATTTAAATTTAATTCTGATGTTTGTGTGGATTGTTATTGCGTCGGGTGACAGTGTTGGGTCGGCGGGCCGACTGCCGAGTGCCGACTCGTCAATAAGCGGCTGCGTCGATATTTCGATTAGCGCGCGAGCCCACGGATTACAGCGGATTTTCGCCTCCGCACCGGAGCGCCGACAAATTGGCCCATTTGTACCTTACTCCGAACACTCGTGACACAGCCTATAACGACACGCTACGTCTAAATAAATCCGACACCATCAACCGCTACCGTTACAAACATTAAAAATATTTATTTGTGACACAAAATGGAAATTACGTTTTTATTAATTGCCAATATACGGTAACATGAGACGGGAAACTATACAGTAGTGCAAAAGTAGCGATTTAAATTGATATATGCAATAAAACCGATATCTAGCGAACACCTGCATAAAAGATGTATGAATCAATAATTCATAAACGATAAGTTAAGGATTATCTAATTAATTAATTCGAATAATTACCCACACACCTTAAAGTTATTGATAATTAGCTTATTTCACAGCGCCGGTGGACAGATGAAGTTATTAAAATCAATGTAGACAATGAGGCATATATCTATTGATTCATAAACAGTGCTCATTAGGTATGTATTAGAACATAAAGTACGGTTTAAATTGCCGCTGTCCGTAACAACGGTTAAAATAATGAATTTATTTTAAACAAACAGCACGTGTCCATTCAATATGAGATGTCAACAGATTGAATCGAGATGGAGCCGTGGGCGGGCACAGTCGCGCACTCAACTCTAAACATAGATTTTATGAGTTTTTGTTAATATTCTAAATTAGGCGAAGAAAGGTAGATAACCCAATTATATGCAGATATAGAGAACATAAAGGTTTATAAATAGTTAAAAATGTAAAAACTGTGGGTCACTATTAACCTAACATGTTTTTATTACTGCAATTAGGTAGGTATTTAGATTGAAAGATTTCCCATATGCTTAATTTCTAAGAAAGTGAGTACTCAATAAATTAATAGTTAATTGGTTAATCACACTTTAATTATAAATGTTGGTTTGCCACCTTTTATCTAAATTATTTATACTTAAAGCTATGAGATGGGATGTCGGTAATCAGAACTTTCAAGACCAAAGCCTTTTACTTTTAATAAGCGATATTTATTTAGCGCCAAGATTAGTAACAAGAAGAATATCATAATATTTACCTAATAAATTAAATAACTAATAGATACTTATATCATCAAATTGATGAAGATATTGTAATAAGAACGAGATTAGCGCGCGACTGTCCCCGTGTGTCGTCGAGGACTCGAGGCTAAGTCAACAGCGGCGGTAAGCGATGAGTAACGATCCTCTAAAGTAGCGGATTTCTTTGCATTTGCATTAGTTAGCGCTCGCCAAGAAATCGAACCCGTTTTATTACCGACACCGCACTCATAAATACTCAAATATTATTTGCTTAACGATTTGCAGAGGTATTTTTTATTTTTAAATACTATCAATAGGTACTTTTTGGTTGTGTTTACCTACCTATGTGTTCAAGAAAGTATTATTTTCTTTTTGAAATAGGCTTTTTGTGTTAGACTGTACAGCACACCTCTATGTAAATATAAATATGTATAAGATAAAAATAATGAATAAGGATGAGGTTGCGAGATCAAGTGACTGTTAAGTTGCATCTATGACAAGTGAATAGGTAATTTAATTTATTAAAATATAAGTAGTTAATTAACAAATTGACACCTAAGAAACAAAAATCTAGTACATTAAATGCTATTATTTACAGAGATTTGATCGATTTGAGTGTAAACCGACAAAATTGAAAATATTCTTCTTATAATAAGGCAAGCTTACATTTTATTACACAGTCATGAGAACACACACAAAATCTAATAAATACCTACAATAATGTTTAAACTTTATACCTTAATCAATTTCATCTTTTATTGGCCGTAGCGTCTCAAGTTCACAAATTCATATGGAACATTAAAATAACTCAAAGGTATGTAAACGTTCATCATAACATCGGTGGCAGTAAAATATCTCCAAATAAAATACTCGCTCGTAAAGAGACTGACATCGGGAGTCCAATGAAAAACTGGTAAATCGTCATTTAACTAGAGAGGCGCGTCGCGTCGCCGTCACCCGGGGAGTCACGATAAACGTCACCTCGGAATGAAAAAAATATAAAAGTTATATTAAAAAACGACCTCCGATTGAAATGAAGTGAGACGATGGAATCAGAAAAACAAATAAGACTACAAATTGAAGTGAGAAATGTTATGTCGCTGTGCGCGCCCCCCGCGAGGCCGCTCCACTCGCGTTATGGACTGGAGGGCTTCTTAAAGCTATCGTTACAACTCGTGATTAATACGCCGAGTCGTATCAATGACGCAGTGTCACCGCAGCATGTGACGGCCATAACTCTGCCAAATGAGCCCAACTCCTCACGGTGGCGCCGACTATATTTGCATACAATACGTGGGACAACCTGCCCCACGCTTTGGACAACATTCCATCACAAGACTTGCATCAAATCATTGCCAGGAAAGATCATTTACGAATTCCCTTGAAAAGATCATAAAGTAAATAATAGATAACGGATAATTATGCTAAGAAACAATGCACAATCGTCAAACAACTTTCAATATTAGAAACTTAAACTGCCTCTCGACGGGCGTAGTAACTCGTAAAAATATAAACATAAGTTTCGAGTCGTTGGTATGTGCTTGCTTAGAGACACATTTTATTGGTAATAATTACAACGAACGGAGTGATTTATATATAAGGCTTTAGTTGCTAAATAACGAGACAAAGGATTTTCCCTGAGCGGACATAAAATCTGATGTTTAGTGGACGCAGGCAGACAAGGAAGGTGACAACAGACTGGCTCGTAAACATGCGCACGCGCGCTTCAAACAAACACTGTATAAATCAAACGCTAACCATACGAGGACATGAACACGTCACTGCAAAACTATCCTAAATTTAACACAATGAGAGAGATTTTTATCGAGAATTCATACATATTAATCATATTATACCTACTACAAATTACAATCAAATATTTTGCAAAATTCACCTAGAGTTCTCTATATCGTCAGTGGAAAGGTAATAGGTAATTAAACTATCTATTTAATATGTATACTCTAAGAAAAATTACTATGTTTATTATTCGCACCCTTAGTAATGTAAGGGCATAACTCGAAATATTGAGTTGTGCCCTTACATTACTAAGGGTGCGATTATTAAAAAAATACTTCGAATCTCTCTACTGTAAATTAGGTATATTGGCGCTTTAGTCTTTGTACCTTTCCACTGACGATATGGTTTTATACAATCTGACAGCAAAAAAAATGTTTCAGATTATAAATCATGCATACATTTTACTGAGAGATACTTTTGCACTGAAGGCTAGAGGTGGATCATTGACGGTTTTCGTGGCAATGGAATAGAACAGCATTTTTTTTTAAATAACAGTCTGAAAAAGCTGTTCTTTTTTCAACAGCTTTTGTCAATCGTATTTTTTGTTTTTCGTATTCGATTGGTAGTCTTCGGCATTTTTTTCAACTGGTTTGTCAATCGCTCGTCATTCGTATTCAATCGGTAGTGTTCGGTACGAAATATTAATAATGAACTACAATCATAACATGCTGGCCCGCAGGTTCGCGCGATGTACAAGGACGGTTAAAATAACGCTTTTCAAAGCTTATTGTCAATCTTTCTACACGTGCAGCCTGTGGGTCCGGTATACTCAGTGTAATGGTGCGTCCAGACCTGACGAACGCGCCGCGAATGCGCCGCACGCGCGCCGTTCGCACGCAGCGCGCGAGCCGTTCGCGAGCTGCGCGCGAGCGGTGCGCGGAGCTTTGTACGAACATGAAATGCACGCGCGCAGCTCGCGAGCGGCTCGCGAACGGTTGGCGCGCGAGCGGCGCATTCGCGGCGCGTTCGTCAGGTCTGGACGCACCATAACGTATGGAAAAACATTTTATGGCGGGTAACATGTGTTTTTATAATAAATACGTATTGAGACCCCGCCACTGCGATATTACACGTTTATTTGTGTTATTGTAAATTTTGGTAAAAATAAAGAACGAATATTTATTACAACATCGTCACACACGCCTTACAACTACGCCAAAACATCGGACCGCCGCGCCGTGCTACAACACCCGCCAACGTAGAGTTCATATTTGCTTGGCAAAAGCCTTCCTACTACTTTTTCTCTTGCCCTCGCGCTCCTGCCGGGGTTAGTTCGTTTTCCGCCGTCGCACAGAGCACTACCCTCGCTCTATTCAAATAACAGTATATGGTCGCCGCCGCATGGTCTCAAGACACTTTACAAATACTTAATCAAACTGTTTTATTTTTGCACCCCGACTAATACGTACTGCGTGCTGTACGCAACACTCAGCCGGCATATAGTGATCTACGTGTCCAATATAATAATGCAGTCAGGGTGGTGCTGGGGCTACCGTGGCGATGTAGTGCTTCTGGGATGTTTGCGGAGACCCATATTGATGGTTTTGCTGCCATCATACGAAAAAGGTGCGCCTCTTTGGTGCCCGTGTTCGCGGTAGGACCAACACTATTCTGAATGTGTTCGTGGATCGTTGGGAGACACCCATGATGCGGAGATGGATGCAACTCCACACTGATTTTACGTAAACAAATTGTTACTACTAACTGTTATTACTAACACATAATATGGATAAGATTCTTGTCTGAAATAAATGATGATTATTATTATTACAGCTATGTTGAAATAAAATTGGGTTGATTTTTTGAAACAATTCGTTCGTCAATTTTTCAATGGCATACATTTTTTTCAACCTGTTTTGTTAAGAAATGGAAAACAGTTTAGGCATATCTGATAAAAAATCTGTTTTAAAAAGCCGTGCGTGGATGCAATGCCCACTGCTACTGAAGGCCTCGACAAATACGCACATAATTATTTTTAAGCTGTTTTAGCCCCTAACATATTCAATTTAGTTTCCTCAGCATGAAATTAGCCAGTTACAATGAGCTTCGTGACAACACAATGTTTAGACACACTCACATCGGCTATAACCGCTATACAATGCCCTATTCACAACTGTAAATCTGTTAACTCATGAGGCACTCAGCCTCATTATTGAGGTAAGTTGCAATTTTCTTATATTTAATACCTCTTGTTTTTCTTAACTTTATAGTAAATTATATTATACAGCGGATTCTACAAAACTATTCCATTGTCTGCTAAACACCCATAAGTGATTCTTACTTTAACATTTTAAGCGTTTAACATCTCAACATAAAGCACCATCAGACACTTAATAGGCTTAAAAATTGAAACGCTTTCTAACATAAAAACGTCACTGTAAAACTGAGAAAAATATTTATAAATTATATTATATACATAAAATATATTAGTTATAAAAATATATTAGCTCTAAATCTTTGACTACACATTTTATTACTTATTTTAATGTCACAATACCGTCTGCGTTTAAATTAAAGGTTTACATAAAGGTCTGTGTGCAAATAAACGATTGTATTGTCAGTAACGGTTTTATTACTTATAATTTGGTCGTTCGGTAGGAATAAACTGAGTGCAAATATTCGAAGTGGGCAGTTTGAAACGCAGCGGCAATGGCGACCACTTCCGGCGTCTCGCCTACACCCACACTTTATTCCAATTGCCCTTATTATGACATAAAAGTAATTCACGATACTCACTGTTAACATCACCACAAAGTATATTTAACAACCGTTAACCATATTTAAGTTAACATTGTCTGGCTTTAATTATGGTCAAGTCTGGAGTAAAAGTTGGGAATGGAAACTACCTTGAAGTTGAACTAAAGATTAACACTGCATTATACACTATTCGAGCTTTTATTAACTGAATATATTTGTAGTATAGTCAGTGGATTGAGATTCAATTAATCTTATTCATGTTTTATGTTTAAAAGAGGCGCTCGTGGCTAATTAACAACCACGTGGATCATATGATTTGCAAAGTTAAGCTGCGCTTGCCGCGGTCTGTCTGTGGATGGGTGACCATTCGTTACACATCGAGACCCCTCCATGCCTCGGAGAGCATGTTAAACCGTCGGTCCCGGGTGTCATATGAATACCTATGACAGTCGTTACGGGTAGACAGAAGCCCGAAAGTCTGACAACCGGTCTAACCTTAGGATATCAGCATTGCCTAGTAACTGGGTTGCAGAGGTCTGATGGCAGTCGCTCCGTGTAAAATGCTGGTATTCAGCCGCATCTGGTTAGACTGGAAGCTGACCCTAACATAGTTGGGATAAAGCTAGGCAGAGCTATATTTTATGTTTAAACATCTCTCTCTGTACGTCATGATAAATTAAGAATTTTAGCAAGTTTTATATGGCTGAAAGGGCTGTAAGGCTCTCAACTTTAACATCTAAACTGTATAACATGTAAACATACATACATACATCGATAACTGCCTCGTTGGTCTAGTGGTCGCAAGCGCGACTACCGATCGTGAGGTCCCGGGTTCGACCCCCAGGTTGGGCAGTGTTATTGGGTTTTTCCGTGTGAATTTCTTTAGTAGCAGCCCGGAGTTTGAATTTGTGCCCGGTTTATAGCAAAACGCTTGCCCCCCATTACATGGAACTTAAACATAGCGACAAAATGAGGGTGTTACTCTGCCCAACCCTTCGGGGAATACAGGCGTGATGTTATGTTAAGTTATAAATCGATGTTATTAGTGATGTTCTTCACAAAGGACAGGTGCGTAGTACTCTCAACCAGCGTGCGTGTATGACAAGATGTATGAATGTAGACGAAGCGAAACGAAATATGTAAGGATCGCAGCATGTGTCGTTCTACAAGGTTAGTCGGAAAGGAGGTACTAAGCCGCGGGCCACCAAAAGTATCACTGATGACTATTTAAAAGCAAGTGTTAAAATTTCAAAATTCGATAATTTTTATTTGCATGCAAGAAGATTTTTATTTTAGTATTTTAAAAAAAAACACCTGCTTTAGTTATGAATTCAGAAAATTAATTTTCTAATCCGTGACCCCAATAATGACCAAAATTATAAAAACAGCTGATCATAGCTATGGGCAAATAGATTTTAGCATATTATTGAAGAAAACTTTGAAAAGCTATTTCTCTTAATCTATCGAGTTTTGGGGCAAGTTGTAGAACAAAACGTGTTGTTGTCCCTTATTATGGGTAGGTACTTTAACACCCTTTCGGCTTAGTACCCCCTTTCCGACTAACCTTGTATAGTTTCTGCCTAACCCCATAGGAAAAAGGCGTGAGTTTATGTATGTATGTAAACATATTTAATTGTCAGACTATACTTCTACTACTGTTTAGTTAAGTCGATGATTACTCGATTAAGTTGCGGCAAAATACTTTTCTTTTTCGTTTCACAGACTAACCAGTAATCAAACTGCAAGCCTGGCCGATTCCTCTCACTAATTGCATGTGAGCAGAAACAATGAAAGCTCCCACTCACCAGTAATTGGAGGCAATAAAGTTACTTCGTTGTATTTTCATAAGTTGAGATAATTATATAGATTATCTGTAGTTTAGTGACTACATTGTTTTTATATAGACACGACGAATATGTTTTTATTATTTTGACGATTTGGTGCAGTGGCTGTGCGATTGGCTTCTGCGCTACGGGTAGTGGGTTCGATTCCCGCACGGAACAAATATTTATATGCCCTACAGATAGTTGATCCGGGTCTGGGCGTTTGTGCATGTGAAGATTTGTGTCTGTAAACGCAGCCACGTCACATAAAAAAAAATTGCGTCTTTTTACAGAATATTCTATGAAGGAAACAATGTTTAAGAACAATTTTTATTTTATCATCTTATGACAAATGGAGAGCTCTACCATTTTAGTTATTATTTTTTTATTCGTTTTTGTGTTACAATATTGCATCTTATCCTCTCTTTGGCCTTAGATTATCAAATCTATTACTATAGAACTATTTGCAGTTCTGTCATGGTGATATTTAGTTTTTGTCCAAGATACTGCCTTCTGACCTCGTACACCCGCATGAAAATCAGGCTTTGCCGCATGATATTATGATTGCACTGAATAAAAGTCTCAATCCTCCGATCCCTTCACATGCAACCCTAGGATATCTTATTTTCCGGGGACCTACATACCTAATAGTCTCTTTATAGCTTTATAGGTTTTATAAAGAAGTAGATTTATAAGGTTTATCTATAAAATTGATTGTTATGTCAGTGTCACTTACATAAATGAAAGTTTTATGAGTACGATTGTATTGCCATCCATGCCGTTAGATGTCATAAGGTGATAAGCGCGTTGATATATTTATTACATTGGAAGGGCGCTGGTATTTCTAACTTTTAATATCAGCTATATGTAGGTATGTAACTACGTACGTAGTGTAGCACTTTACAGCTTGTATGAATAATTATGATGTGTTTAATTAAGAACATTACGAAATACCACTCTTATGTAGATGAGAGATGATTAAAATATTAATAATAGTTATAGTAAAATTAGTCGCACTGTTTAATGAGTGACTGCGGGTGCGGAGACGGTTAGTGAGCCCAAGGTGTATAATAATTACCGGTGTAAGGTATACACAGTACGAGCGCGCGCCGCGCCGCAGGAGTCCCGCTGACGCCGAATAACTTATTAATTTATATTACACCTAAACTCATATTCACAACCTACCCGAGTCACCTGTCTAGTTTGTTTGTTTTATAATCGCCTTATTTCAAAATACGTTAACGACGTGAAAATATCAACAGTAATTAAAAAACGCAAATGATCGCCGAGAATTGATGTTTGTCGTTGTTCATTAAGACGAGTGGCCGGACGGCGTGGTGAGCGTTTTATTAAATTTTATTGGCTTGTATATTCATACAACACTCGGACGCCGCGATAAATTAAAAAGGGATTATTAATGAAAGTATTTCGCGGATATCGGTGCGATACACATCCGCCGTGTGCCGATATACGGCAGCCCGGTCACAAAGTATAGCCACAACCGTGTTAATGACGTCGGCTTTTTTGCTAATGACCGCCATTATCGTCTCACTGTCTCTAGCTGAAAAGTGAAACAAAGCGCACACCGCTGTCGATGTGCGTCACATACGTAATCAACTCGTTTTAGGTGAAAAATCGAATAATAAAGTAGATAAACGCCGTTATGCACACATCTTAAGTGCATTATAATTGCTTGGCCTACTTGAGTCGAACGTTGCAAAATAAATAAGGCCTAACGACATAATTCGAAGTGTAGTGGAATAAATTGTAGTGATTATGTGAGCAGGGTGTGTGAGCCTGCGGCAGACTGTGCACTGTGCACTGAACAGTACGAGCTCATGAATGCTCGATGGTCGCCCGCCCCTCAGGTCACCGGTGTCGGCCGGCCAGCAAGCACCGCGGGCGCTCACAATGACAACTGATACAGCATTAGTTTGTCATAAAATACCCTCGCCCGTTTGACATTTCATGTTTCATTACCGCATAAATAAATTACGAAATTTTATCAACGATCTGTTTATGCAATCAACAGTAATTTTGTAAAATGTTTATAGTTTAACAACTTAAACAACGTCGCTTTATTCAAATGTAGGTAATAAAATGTTCTTTGTCGCGAATTTTGCCTGAAAATATTATAGCTTGCTTGTAATTTATTGGGTCGAGATTGTTGAGTAAAGAAATGGTTATCTATGTGAAATAAAAAGATTCTCATTTGAATACTATTTCTTTGACAAAAGACATCAACGCCTCATTTAGCAATTGCAGAAATCGTTTATCTATTTCCGCCACAAATTGTATGTGCTATACTTAATTAATAACTGTCATACATCTGTTATTTCCTAAAATTGTGAAGCATAAAGTTGTAATCTCATTATTTAAGTAAACGACCAAAAAGGCATTCATTAATCATCACAACTCGTGTTTAGTGGTGGACCACGAACAGAACTGGCAATTTACATATTTTCATTAATTACATGTTCGTTTCCTACTATTAACCTTGAATTCTAATCATTATTGTACACAAAACATATTTTAAAACATTCTTTATTTTAGTTAGTTAGTCTTTATTTGATAAGACATTAAATAAAAGCATATAGGGTTACCTCAAATTAACAACGTGCGTGCTCTTTGCTACTATATTAGTTAGATAGGTACCTTGTTATCTAATTAACTAAAGTTTAGATGATAATTTGACGACACGTTTGGTGCAGTGGCTGAGCGATTGGTTTCTATGCTATGGGTTGTGGGTTCGATTCCCGCACGGAACAAATATTTGTATGGCCTACAGATAGTTGTTCCGGGTCTGAATATTTGTGCATGTGAAGATTTGTGTCTGTAAACGCACACACGATAGTGTGGGACAAAAATTTAATTAAAAAAAAAAGTAAATATATTGAATGTTCTGCCTAGCCTTTTCTCATGGGATCAGCTTCCAGTCTAACCAGATCCGGCTGAATACCAGTATTTTAAACAGAGCGACTACCATCAGACCTCCGCAACCCATTTACTGGGCAATGCCGATATCCTAAAGTTAGACCGGTCGTCAGACTTTCGGGCTTCTGACTTTTTAACGTACTCTCCGAGGCATGGGAAGGTCTCGATGTGTAACGAACGGTCACCCATCCACAGACTGACCGCGGCAAGCGCAGCTTAACCTCGCAAATCGTATGATCCGCGCGGTTAGTGATTAGCCACGAGCCCCTTAATTATTTAATGTGTTCTATTAATGATAGGTACAGTAGTAACCCTGTGAAATTTCACCATTTAACCTTGTGTTACGTTTACCCATCAGTTGTTTACTTTCTCGGGAAATTTACTTATAACGAACAAACAGGGAAACAGGTTTATTTTATATGTCTAAGTAATAAATCTTCCAAGCCGACAATTTTATAGTTTCAAGCGATGCTAATACATCTCTCATTGTTACACTTTTGCTTACAACTTAAAGGAAGTGCGTGCATACTTTTAATTATTATAATAATACGCAGCACCTCGACTTGGTTTTACTTTTTACTATTATGTAATAGTAAACCATTCTAGCAAGTTATAATTCTCTTTTATTGCGTACGAATAAACAATATTTGCATTTTCCGTTTGTTTCTAGTTGCAACTGAAATGGAGTGGTATAGGTTTCCATAACGAGACCTAAATATTCACTCACTGGATATAATTAAAGGGATAATAATAATTGGGATAAAACTCGACAGGTAAATTTTAAAAATGTAGAGTTGATATATTCCTTATTTTCTATATCTATAAGTACGTTCAGGTCTACCAGTCTAACCTTAGGATATCGACATTCCCCTGCAACTGGGTTGCGGAGGTCTGATGGCAGTCGCTCCGTGTAAAATACTGGTATTCAGCCGCATCTAGTTAGACTGGAAACTGACCCCAACATAATTGGGAAAAGGCTAGGAGGAAAAAAAAATACTTTCAGGTACCTAATCATATATCATTAACAACAAATCAAACTTAAATCATTTTTTATAAAATCTTAGAATATAAAATAAACCCTATCCCATTCATACTATGAGATAAATACACACAAAACACAACTATGAGAAAGTAAAATATATTACATCAAGATTTACGGATTTAACACGCCACTGTCGTTGGGAGGTCTTTGTGACCGGAGGCATATCGGCTCGTAGCCTCGGAGCGCGAGCCTCAGCGGTCCGCGCTCGTACAATCGCGATCCGTCATCGCTACTCGCCGTACTCGCCACGCTTTCGTGTGACCGTTCTCATGAATTCTAATAATCTGACCCCATTCCGACACACGATTATACTAAGCTTTTAAATCAACCCTTCAAACATTCACAAAGGTCTCTCATACTTTATGAACGGATGTAGAAATTAACTTGAAAGTTTTGCTTTTAAGGTTGTGGTATTCAGCTGTTAGAGTCGACTGTTCCCTAAATATAAAAGGATTTCCACAATAAGTATGTTTAAAGTATCAAAGAATTATCTGTCTTTCCTTTATTCATAACATAAATAGTAGGTACATACAGTAAACGTAACATTACCTTTGACTACAAAAAGGTGTAAAAGCATACACATATGTCAAGGCAGATAGGTCCTTAGAGGAAACAAAAACAACACACAATTTTGCGTAGCGCACGCGACTACTCAGCATTTCAGGGTTAGTTTACAAGTGTCGTGAATGCAGCATTTATTTTATTATTTCGACTACAGGCAGTTAAGTGGCGCGCTGATGATTAATTCGTCGGCTCCATGGAGTTTTTGTTCCACAATTAGGCGAGTGGACACGAACGCCCGTGTCGAGTTGCGTGGCCTATACATTGTTACCGATGTTAACGACTCACCAATTCCAGTTCCGTTTCTGATAATATATTGCTAATTAGAAGTTTTATTTATAAATATTTTCGTGTATTTAGCCGTTTCTTGAAGCGGAATAATATAAGTTAAGATTTATTGTGGGGAAAACTTAGTTTCGTGTAATGCCGGTAGCGAGTCTATTAATATTTATTTTATAAAGTTATATTATTATGCTAGGAACATCATAATTAATTTTAATATTTAGGTAATTACGCATTATGTAATTAATTAAATCTTCAGCGTCGGTAAATTGTTCTTACACTTTATTCTTCATTGTTGATGGAATTATTTTGAGCGTTCATTTTAACTAAGACATCGGTACTGTTTTTAACCAAATTAATTGTTTTTTGTTACTCGGGTGTACAGTATTCATGTTAATTTATATTTCACCAGTCTCGAAATAACTAAAAATATGTTGTTACTTTTCGCTGGTAAAGTTTCCGTAGGGTAGTCCCAGCGAAATAAATTAAATGTTCGCCAGACGAACATAGGTTACTTATACAAGGTTACTAGCCGCGGGTCACTTAAAGTATCACTGATGACTATATTAAAGCAAGTGTTAAAATTTAAAAATTCGATAATTTTTATATTTTTGTTTTAGTTTTTTCAACAAAAAATCATTCCCGCTTTAGTTATGAATTCAGAAAATTAAGTTTCTAATCCGTGACCCCAAATATGACCAAAATTGTAAACAGCTGATCATAGTTATGGACAGATAGATTTTAGCATATTTTTTATAAAATCTTTGAAAAGCTATTTCTCTTAAACTATCGAGTTTTGGGGAAAGTTGTAGAACAAAAGTTATCCCTTATTATGGGTACTTTAACACCCTTTCGGCTTAGTACCCCTTTCCGACTAACCTTGTAGATTAAATGCAACCAGTTCCCTCAACTCACTGAATTCCTTCTTAAACAACCTTGAACTTGTAACTTTGCCTACGTAAGTACATATTATGTATGTATATTAAAATAAGTTATTTAATTAAATAAGTCTACGATATGAGCACGATACTCATCGGCCTAGCTATGGGAAAGCCAATTAGGTGTGTTTTGGTGAGAGCCGACTCCATCCATCATATTGCCACGCCCCTTGGTTCCGTTCCGTCGCCCTCCTTCAACAAACCTTGAGTGCGTAACATAACCTAACATTGTTCAATTACGAACAACTATTTAGAATATAAAATGTTACGTTTTATGCTAATCTAGGAGTGAAAGATAAGAGAATGTATCAGCTGTTCTGCTGTTAGAAGAAACGTGCTAAACTTTTGAAAAATTAAAAACTTTTACATCAATAGCACGTATCAACTGCTACTTGCACTACAATACTACCATAAATAATAACCTGTATTTAAATCGAAGATTTTTTATTTGTTTTTTTTTTTTTATAAACATTGCCCTTCTCTAGGTTTTCTCCTGCATCGCGGGTGCGTTTACAAACACAAATCTTCACGCACAAACATCCAGACCCGGAACAACTATCTGTAGGCCATACCAATATTTGTTCCGTGCGGGAATCGAACCTACGAACCGTAGCGCAGAAGCCGATCGCACTGCACCAAACGTGTCGTCAAATTGATTGTTTTGTATCTAAGTAACTAATAGAACAAACTAAAAACTACCTAGGTAAGTAGGTGCTAATTGGGCAGCCAGCTAAATGCATTTAACATTTTCTAACACGTCCGTAGACGAGTTCTTCGTTTAAAGTAGTATGTTTAACAAATAACTAGTAATTCTAGTTAGTAGTCTAATTGTAAAAGTTAAATAAAGTTACTAGACACCTGCTTGTTTATTAAATAAAAGATATAAATATCTTACAACTCTAAGTAATAAGTTATTCATAACACGATCTACATAAAACGATAAAACTATGACAATAACAAACAACTAATTTAAAGTTCACTCTCATCAGTAGAAAATCAATTTACAATCGTGATACTATCGCAGTGCTATCGCACTCTTCATAACTGTCATATTCCTGACTAACCTATGTTAAGTAAATATTATGCCCAGTAAACGAGATCTCTGGATTGTTGCACAATAGGTTTGTGTGAGGGTCTTGGTATGGTGGTGGTGTGTGGTCGTGACATTTGCCTGCGCCAGTGTGCACCTGCGCTGCGGAGGTAAGTAGCCGTGAGGTGCCGGCTGACGCGCCACGACATGTGCGACTAATTTGTTGCCAGCAACGCACTTATTACACTCTCCCCGACGACGCCCGAGGTGTCACCGACACAACAATTTTGCCCGTAATTCTATAAATTGCCACACGCATAAGGAAGTGGTCCACGTGTCACGAAGTCATCTCGAGGGATGTGTGAAATGCAGGAAGCATTTACAGGTTATTGAATGTCTTGTTCCCGTTTTCTTTTATTATTTTTTGTTATCAAAACATTTTTGTGGTATCGTATACTTATGAATCATTAATATCAATCATTCTGATTCTGTATTTAATTAAATCTCCGAAATATGTATACAATTCGAACGAACATATCGTAAAAGCCATCTTTACATTGAATTGCAAAGGTGGCCAGTGTATAATTAAATGTTGACGGATAATTTATAAACCTCGATTTGCAGTGGCGCACGCACTCGGTTAACCCGTAGCCGCCGTCAAGTAATAACACTAACAGCCATTAGCTATTTTCTGGAGCAGAACCAAGTCGACTCAAAGTCTACAGTTAAAATCGTAGTGTCGAACACACGATTTGTGTAATTAGAATTACATGAATTTATATCACTTGTGAAACATTTAGATGGTACACACTAGTCGTAGGCGCTCGTTAGCCGCCGGCGACACCCGGGGCGCACGTAAATCAACCGTTTTACGTCAACACTTTATAGCTCATTCAGGCTCGGCCGCTTTATCACCTTGTTCTTAGCGCTACAACAACCTCCACGCTACTCTCTCTCGAAACCGATACGTTACACTTTGTTGTTTATAAATTACGACTATAACAACCTATTGAATCAAATTATGATTATAATCAGAAGCAGGTACAGCACGTCACACATCATTAATCATTCATTTCTAATAGAGCTGCGTCTCTATTTGTCTATCGCTATGATTAACGAAAACTTTTGAACGTAATAATTATTACGTGACATCTTTATGATAGGTGCTCACCTGCCCATTCTTGTCCATCTCGTTGTTGGTGAGTTTGACCTTCTCGAAGGAGACGACCTGCTTGCGCAGCTGGTCGCCGGAGAAGGGCGAATCAGGGTGCGGGTAGAGGCGCGCGGGCGCGGGCGGGTCCGCCTTGCCGGCCACCAACCACGACGAGCGGTGGTACGCGTAGCGGTACCGCTTGCCGTCCACCGGCACCACGTCCAGCAGCACGGCGTAACGCGCGTCCGCGCGGCACCCCGCGAATGACACGCGGACCGTCGGGAACATGCGTCTGCCAACCACAAAAAATACACTCATATAATTAAGTGCCAACATTTAAAATTACTTATGTTAAATTTTATGCGAGTCATAAAATTTAAAATGTTTCCGTAGGAATTTTATTCATATAGCGACATATTATAACGACGTTAAAACTTAACTTTCAACTATAAATTTTCGAAGTCCCTGACGAAACGGACCTCACCGCGCTAATGACCTCATAAGAACCGACCGAAAACTAAATTAGACATTACGAATACAAAAAGCTTATAATCCCCGAAAGTGTTTTACGAGACCAAAACACATGCTCGCAATAAAAAAAGATGATTAATGCATCTTAACAAAAACCACCAGAGATCCGGCCACGGACGGTGACTTGTATAATTACAGGGTGAAACGCGAACTAGGAAATCAAACAAATATGATGTATTCGATTTTAATGCACCCCTAAATGGGCCGAAGCGCTTCCTGCCGGCCAGGAACCGATAACATCTCAACATCGTTTATTTATGATGTAGTCTTTCTTATTATATATTTTATAAACTTTAAACGGCACTTTTGTAATTTCGATGCCTAAACAAGTAGTCAGGGGTCTGTCAGATTGCATAACCGTCAACATACAATTTGTCTGTCAACTATAATATGGTATAAAGTTACATTGTCAAGCTGCGGTAGTGTCCGTTAGTATTAAATATTAGAAACGATCGGTTTATTATGGATTAGAGGAATTCTTGGAATGCGAGCAATAAAATCCAGGATTGAATGAATGAATTAATAGCAGTCATAAAACACAGACCAATGTCAAAACATTATTAAAGAAAGAAAAAAGTATTATATTATCTAAGAACAAGTTAGTATAAGTCGATAAAACTGGCACATAAGTCGCCCGCGAGTTAAGCGCTGGTCATAAATAAATTGTATTGAGGTATGTTTTGAATGGTTGTGTCATATCGATGGCATCTGTGGTCAGGTTTGACAATGAGAGGAGTCGCGCGTCGTTAAGGCGAGGCGGCGCGACGTCGGGCGACGGCCGCGCCACCCAGCGCGCCGCGTAATGAGCCGCATCCATCACGGATAACAATCGATCGCGGCCACCAATTGCGTCACATGCACCAACAATGCTAATCGATATTTTTTACCTCCTTAACGATTTTAGGCAGTAGGTAATCGGGGTCAGTGTGTTTTTATTTTCCTTCAGTTGTTAATAAAACTTAGGTACCGACTACGACTGTCTATTTCAACCGATTTCATCATATTAATTAAATTCACAAATTGTAAATGAGAGCTAATTGCTGCGGATTTACTTTCATCGCTCTTTTCCATTCAATATTTATTTCATAGAATAAACAAAACTTGTTCCCTATTGTGTAAGGTGCAAATTGCGAAGGCTGAACCACGACCATCCGATGTTTGAAGACATTTTCCAAAGCTTGCGTTCATGGCTTTTGTGACTGTTTAATAAATCTAGCAACAGAGCTGACTGGAAAATGACATGAAAGCATTACTCAGCAGCAGCTGCCACTTCCACTATGTCCTAAGTATACCAAATGCGTAATTATTGTTTACTCTGCGACATTCTGGACATAATGGCTTTCACGTTTATTGAGTTATGAATTGCCAATATCATCGAGCTTCTACGGACCTTGTGTGGCTTCGAAATAAAGCTTGCGTTAAGGACTACTTCGCAGGGTACTTAACCTTCAATATTTCTTGTGACCTTTCAGTTTATAGTTAGGTACAACTTGTTAATGTCTTGTAATATTACCTGTGTTGCCTCAAGAATTAAGCGGCAATTATCTGAAGATAACAATGTTCGCAAATGTGTTAGAATTCTAATTAGTTCTAAGTACTAAAACATAATCATAAAAAGCATATGACGCAATGTCTTAAGATTATTAATAACGTAAAGTACAGCTAACAATTAAAGGGGTCTGTAGAAACTGAGGTAACGATCTATATTAATGGCGCATTTCGCGAGTAATAAAGTTGGTAGAATTGTCGGCGGACCTCGGTCGGTCTCATTTACATAATTCATTAATAAACGTCGGGGCTTGATGCCCTCGGATAAGCTTAACAAAATACCCAATTGAATGTATGTATACAGACAAATGCGAGAACTTTTAACACAATTACTGAGTATGTAAATAGCAGTTAGATCATTGCGCGTGTAGATATACTAGTTTAACTACTATCGTTATTTGAGAATAGTGTTGTTGAGTGTGTCTACAGGATATTATACATTAATTAATGACTTAGTGTTCGTCGTGGGAATTATTGATTTTCCCACATTATATAATATGAGGTTAGATAGGACTGCTCTGCTAATGAATATTCCATGTCGACTCTAGCTGCCTGAATTCATTACCAACTGACAGTAGATAAAGTCAAACGCGTAAAATTTTAATTGCCAGAAATCTTACGTTGTAACATGTTAATTGTTGGCGATGTATAGACATTCAAACAAGAAACTTTATAAAAAAATATCCGTAAAGATAAACTGGTCCACAAATTACATAAAATTAAGTTTTATTACACTGAATTATTTCTATTTATATCTTTTATTATTAATGTTTGCGGTAAGAGACCACAGGTATGACAAGGTACGCATGAAAGAAGCCTAATTTGAGTTGATTGAGTGTAGCAATTATGGAGTACCGCATCCGGAGTGACTCGCGAGGCGTCGATATGTCCTCGACGTACCGCACTTCTGTCGTAATTGTTTGGAGAAAATAAAAGTATCTTTACAAACAATTGTAATGTATTGTATAAAGTTGACAATCATTATATTGTATTGTACAGTATACTTATGTGTCACGCATCTGTTGAGTGGAGTTTCATTATTGGCTGTTGTAGTTAATAATATTCTGCCAAGCCTTTCCCCAACTATGTTGGGGTCGGCTTCCAATCTAACCAGATCCGGCTGAATACCAGTAAAAAACACGGAGCGACTGCCATCAGACCTCCACAACCCAGTCCAACGGCAATGCCAATATCCTAATGTTCTATCCTAAGGTCCAGTTGTCAGACTTTCGGGCTTCTGACTTCTCGTAACGACTGTCATAGGTATTCGTATGGCACCCTGGACCGACTGCTTAACGTGCCCTCCAAGGTCCGGAGGGAACTCAATGTGTAACGAACGGTCACCCATCCACAGACTGACGCGGCAAGCGCAGCTTAACCTCGCAAATCGTTGATATGCGTGGTTGGTAATTAATTGGTTTGTTATAGTTGATAATAAATTGAAATAATCTTCCTTGAACACCATACACTACAGTATTATATTGAATGGACTAGCTATTACCCGCGGTTTCACCCGCATCCTAGGGGAACTACTTAATGTACCCGGATAAAAAGTATCCTATGTGTTAATCCAGGGCATAGTCTATCTGTGTGCCAAATCTCATCCAAATCCGTTCAGCCGTTTTTGCGAGAAAAAGTAACAAACATCCATACATACAAACTTTCGCGTTTATAATATTATAGTAAGGATCTATTGATCAGATTATGTTTTTACTATGTATACAAGGTTAGTCGGAAAGAGGGTACTAAGCCGAAGGGTGTTAGAGTACCTATAATAATGGATAACTTTTGTTCTACAACTTTCCCCAAAAGTCATTAGTTTCAAAGAAATAGCTGTTCAAAGATTGCATAAAAAATACGCTAAATTCTATACTCAGCTATGATCAGCTGTGTTTACATTTTAGGTCATATTTGGGGTCACGGATTAGAAGCTCCATTTTCTAAATTCGTAACTAAAGCAGTGTCAATGAAGAATTTTTGAAAAAACTAAAATAAAAATTATTTTGCATGAAAAAAATAATCATCGATTTTTTAATTTTAACACTTTCTTTAAAACAGCCTTCAGTGATGCATTAAGTGGTCCGCGGCTTAGTACTTACCCCCTTTCCGACTAACCTTGTATAATCGATAAATATGCTTAAAATTCGCCTTCAACAAAAAAAAATTGTAGACACGAGATGTTTCCCTTTAATTTGTACAAATTATACAAGATCCCAAGCAGCTGGTACATTGTACAATTTTTTGTTCTTATTTCTATGAAAATGGCAAATTACCTTTGGATGGTTATTTATACAAACCCATTACGAATTAACTTACAGTTGAGATAATGAAGTTGTAAATAAGTAGAAGACATGTTATTATGATAACAAACTATGCGCCTGATAATCAGATTATTGTGTTATTTATTACGTGAGTGTGACCTTTTGTGTAATTGCTCGGTAAATACCTACAATTTTATTGTTTGTGCGTCCATTCTGGTAATAAGTTTGCGGTATTAATTGTCAACTGTTATTTCAAATTAATATGTTTGTTCCACGCGTTGCGTGAGCATTGAATTGGGTATTTATCGAGAACAATCTAGGTATGTCTTTTAGTGTAGGTACTAGAATTGTATACAGGGTTACTTTTAACTGGCGAACTTCACAAGGTTCCTAGGAATCATTATTAGAACACATTTAAATAAAATATTCTTAAACTTTAGTTATAGATACCAAGATACCTACTACGAGTACGTGCGTGCTCTTCGCTACTGTGTTAGTTTTATCTAATTAACTAAAATTAAGGTATTGTTTACTAGAACATGTTCTATTGTATGTAACTGCCTCGTTGGTCTAGTGGTGGCAAACGTGACTGCTGATCGTGAGGTCCTGGGTTCGATCCCCAGGTCGGGTAAAGTGTTATTAGGTTTTCCGTATGGAATTCCTCAATAGCAGCCCGGAGTTTGGATTTGTGCCCAGTTGATGGCAATAGGCTTGCCATCTATTACATGGGACTTAAAAATAACGGCGAAATGAGGATGTTTCTATACACCTCTGCACTACCCTTTAGGGAATACCGGCATGAAGTTATTTTATGTTCTATTAATGATCCTTAGTAACCCTGTGAAGTTTCTCCAGTTAATTTGTTGAAGACACCCTGAAGGTATATTTTTTCTGAATACATACATACATACATAAACTCACGCCTTTTTCCCATGGGGGTAGGCAGAAACTATAGAACGCCACATGCTACGACTCTTACATACCCCTTTCGCTTCATCCACATTCATACATCTTGTCATACACGCACGCCGGTTGAGAGTACTACGCACCTGACCTTTGTGAAGAACATCACCAATAACATCGATGTATGTCCTTCTAGGACGTCCTCTACCGGTGTTCCCATTAACATCCGCCTTATACATTTCTTTTGTTAATCGCCGTTCACTCATTCTCTCAACATGGCCAAACCACCTAAGCATACTCCTTTCAATTTTTGTCACTACATCATCTTTTAAACCGCAACTTTGTCTAATCTCTTCATTTCTCAATCTATCATTCAAAGTTACACCGCACATACTTCGCAAGGAACGCATTTCCACGGCATTTATTTTTTCTGAATGTAAGTATTATTTCATATAAATTGACTTTTGAAATACTAGCCTGTATGTACTCTTAATGCAGTAAATAATACTGGGCTCACCTACATACTCGGATGTATCTAACTAAACTAATATGTAACATGGCATTTCACCGTCAAAGGCCATATAGCAATGTGAATATTTCGCTTTTTGGGGCTCTATCGATACGATGCCTTAGACCTAGTAAAAACATTTCATATCTATGCTTTTTCCTTATCTATTAGCAAGGCTAAATAAACTTATTGTAGAGTGTACATTTCGATGCAGACCTCCTCTGCATATTAGCTGTACCAATACATTTCAACAAAAATCTATTAAGACAAGGCAAAAGAAGATAAACGAGTAATATTCATATAAAACTTTACCCCTTGTGGTCACTGCAGTCTGCAAAATCTAACAATTGTGCCGGTTAATTTGACAACAATAATAAAAATCTTTATTTATACAAAAGCCTTCAACATTGGCAAAAGACTAGGTCACATGAATGTTGGTGAATTAAAGGATAACAACAATAACAGCGTCTAGCAATGGCAACCAATCGAAGCGTGGTGGGTTGGCCGAATCTTCATGGTTCTAGCAGTATAGATAAAATTGAACCACTTAATATTGTCACAGTATTTTTCTTTACGTAAAAGGAAGCATTAAGTTTTATGCATATTACATGCAAGTATAATACACAAGACTGAGATAATTTATTTCTTTGAATATCCTATTATCCTTTATATGGTAAGCGATAATTTGCTATTAACTATTTCTTCTTTTTTCCAATAACGAGTTAATCTGTCCCATTTAGCGCCATATAAATTGCTTTTGAATAATGGCGTAAAAAAATTAATGATGCTAATTCTCGGACTCTATTAGATCGATCATGCAAATAGACGCCCCCCCCCCCTTAATTATTCCTGATGTGTTTATCCGTCCATTCCAAATAATATCAGATTCTTCTAATAGGGTTTAAAAACAGTTTGGTTGGTTTTGTGTAAAACTCTCATCGAACACTGGAAATGTTTTGAATCTCTGCTAGACGCTAGGATTTAATTTTAATGATTCAATGAGACCCTTTTGTATTTTATTTATTTGCTCTAATTTTATTTGCAAGTTGCACAATGGAACGCAATGAAGGATATAAAGCACTCCCATAACTGCTTGGGAAACGCTTTGAAAATGGTAGAAAGTAGCATTAATAATAAAACCTAACTAGTGTATGGCTTGATGCCTTCTAATAACTCCCTAGGCTGACCTCATGACAGTTTTCGAAGACAGTTTTGTGCTTTAAGACTAAAGTTTGGCGTAAGGCTCAAAACTGTGTCAGCAGACACAAAGCGACCCGTGTGCGGTCAGCCTTAATACTTAACTAAAGTATTTTCATAAAAAAACATTCTGTATTAAAACTTGTTAAGGAGGTAAGCGTATACTCAATATGTATGGATCCAACAAATTCAAATATGAAATTTAAATATTTTTTATACTATAATATTACCAGAAATTATGTTATTTATACCTTATGGTTATTAATTCACTTTCACTATCGTAGAGTTTTAGATATGTATTTCATAAACAACGCAGATAATGTCTTGTGAAACTTTAAATTGAGTGTTGGTATTGCTTAAGTAAAACGCACTTATAAACTACTAGCGGCCCGTCCCGGCTTCGCACGGGTGGACATTTTTCCCGTTTTTGCAACATTTTTCATTTACGCTCCGCTCCTATTGGTGGTAGCGTGATGTTTTAGCCTATAACCTACCTCGATAAATGGACTATCCAACACAAAAATAATGTTTCAATTCCAACCAGTAGTTCTTGAGATTAGCGCGTTCAAACAAACAAAATCTTCAGCTTTATAATATTAGTATAGATAAAACTTTTACCAAACTTAGTTAAACATAAATCTTACAAAAAATAATGCATTTAATAAAAATATTTTTAAGGTTTGTAGGGGCACTCTATTTTTGCAACTAGTCGGTAGATATTGTGATAACAATTAACTCGAATATCGCCTGAGTGCTAACAATACCCGACATATTTTTAATAATTTATAATTAAATACAGGAAATTCCTCAACAAATAACTATTTAAATTTAAACAACACCACGTATATGAGCATTCCGATCTAATATCATGTTTCTGTGCCATCGCGATAACATTTCTTTCATATTATAGAAGAAGTGTATGGTTCCGTTATACACCTATCATGTGGTGGTTATTCCACAACATGTTGTATTCGAATCCATGGGTGGTATCATTATGAACGATAAGATCGTTATAACACAAACTATGATCTTTTGAGTCTTCGCACTCCGTTTACAAAATGATAAAGATTTTATTTTTTAAATACTTGTTTGTTTGCTGACATTTTCCGAATATAAAATATGCTGTAACAATATCACGTGCAGGTATTTTTTTGTTAATGCATCATCAAATACAGAGAGTCCATAACTGAAAAGGGTACGTCCAGAAGAAGGTGTAAAAGTTTCTCCTGCCCTTCTAGTTATTTTTTTTATTATTATTGTAATTTTCATGAAATATCATTGTTATAGAATGGGCCTTTTGGTCTACCCCTCCTCTAGCAACGAATGACGTATCAATAGAAATGTTACCTTAAGTAGATTTTCTTTTTGTATTACAACTACTGTCAATTATTAGTATTTATCGAGTTAAAGCTCATTAAATGTAACCATTTAAAAACTATGTTAAACTATGTTAACTATGTTTATTATAAAAGTTATCATTGTTTTCTACTGCCTCTTTGGTCTAGTGGTAGCAAGAGCAACTGCTGATCCTGAGGTCCTAGGTTCGATCCCCTGGTTGGGCAAAGTGTTATTGGGTTTTTCCGTGCGGAATTCCTCAGTAGCATAGACTTGCCCCCTATTATATGGGACTCAAACATAACGGCGAAATGAGGGTGTTACTATACACCTCTGCGCAAGCCTTCGGGAAATACAGGCGTCATGTTATGTTGTTTGTTTTCTGCTAATTGCCTAACATGTCTGTAGAAATAGATAAATTACATAATTCTGGTAATTCTATTTAAAGATGTACAATAAACGTAAGGACAGCTTTTGCAACTGCTTCGTTTAATTTCGACATTACATTTGCATTGCATAGGAAACTGTAATAAAGGCCTAACTGACTCAACAATCAGCATTGTGGGAAATTAGATAATATTGAAATATACGACACCATTTATAAACGTCATATTCAATCAAGTAAACTATTAATAAGACATGAATGCTAGCATCGAACAACTAACGAATATCTAATAGATCTTATTTACAAACGACGAAGGCATTGCGTAGGTAATTTATATCTATCCAATATCTAATCATTTACAATAAGTTGTTAGATATGTATGTATTTATGAGTTGAATAGAAACATGACTGGTTTTCATGAAATGTCATCCACTCATACAGAGCGCGTTTGCACGCAACTTGGGTCATCGACACCGTATTTTATATGTTTATTTCAACTTCCAATTTATATAAATTCCCGCACATTAGTTCTGCAATTACGCAATTAAACTTATGTCATACTTACAGGTGTTTCATAGCCATTAATTTTAAAATTATATAAAAACAAGGTATGGTTACTAATTATTCGACCTTAATCTCAGCTTAAGATAATTCTAGACGAAGTTTCTATGGACATTTATTCATTGTTATACGAATATAATTACTTTACTAGAAGGAAAGTGTTCAGTAATACGAAACCTATCAGCAAATAGTGTATTACATTGGATCACGTAGGTACATGTGTGTAGCGCGCGTAGTCGCGTGGCGCGTGTCAGCTGTCTGTCGCTTACGCGTCTCGTTATGTCGCGCGTCGTCGCCGCCACGCGTCGTGTCGCGCGGTTAATCTCGCCATTCAAAACAAAATATCCTGTTACTACAGACAACTTCGTGTGAAAACGAAAAAAATAAAATAAAAATTCAACAGGATAGAACGTTCGCTGGAAACTCGCGAAGCGTCGCCACCGACCGAGACTGAGAGCGCCACGCGAACTGTCATTTGTCAGACGGCCATTTTAATTCCTGTGTAAATTATACAAATTGACACTTGACATGTTTTGTCGTCTCCCGGGTAATCGTGCGAAATGGAACTCTCATTTTATTACTTTTGTAAAGTGGTGGGAGCCCCCTCAAGTATCATCTATCTGGTCATACGATCTCGGTTTATGTCTTCCCTTTGTTAGCTACCAATCCGTTAGCATATCTACGACGGGTATGTTTTCTCACATTTTTTATGTGTCATGATGATTTCTAAAGATAAATAACTATTTAAGTTAAGATATATTTAGATATACCTGTGTATTTTTCGTGCGACAGTGAGGCAGTGTGAGAGTGATGGGTCAGATTTAAATAACCTACAGTGAGGTAAGTATATTGACAGATTAAGAAAGTTTCTTCGGTGAAGTTTTAATTTTACGATGTCGTTACACATGAAAAATAATGGAGACATAAATATTGTGAAAAGTGACGTTTTGTTAACGACCTCAAAGCAATGTGTATAAAGTAGCCGCGCCGCGGGGCGCCGCACTACAGGGAAACGCTTTGCTAATTAAAAATTCTTCTTTGTTTTTGCGTCCAGATTGTAGTTATGCGAGAAATGTTTTATTGTTTAACACACGATAATTTACAATAAGTAACATAGCATTAAGTGGGAGCGTAACATTCTTAACTAAACTGGAGTTATTTGTGTAAATCAGTTCACGCTGAGTTTACGTATTTTTCACTTAGCACCACATAAAAATATGAATAGGAAATACAAAAAAAAAGATTAATGAAGTCGAGATATTTTATAGCCTATGTAAATTACGCTTAGATAAGTACTTTTATACCTTTCTTTAGGAAAGTATCGTAGTCTACGCTGTAAAACAATTAAATAATCATGGAATTCTTTTCAAAACTTCGAAGATAAATACATGTGTATCTACAACTTTAACGATGATGTACCTACATGCTCAATATCTGAGTTATTCCACAAGAGTATGCAAGGTGCTAAGGTGTACGTAAGCAATGATTTAAGAGGCCACATTAAAGTTTTATTACACCGTAGCCTGTTCAGCTGGCAGCGCGTTATTTCATTAAGAGACCCCTAAATAAAACCCTACACAACCAAATTTCATTCTGAACAATAAATATGAATCAATGGTTGGTGCGAACTATATGTATTTTATGTACCTGCTTAATATTTTTATAGTCGAGTAATAACAAACTTTCGTGCCTGGGATGTAATTTTATACAGGGTGTAAACGAAATCATGTAATTCCTTCAAACCTTGTGATCTACTGCTGATATAGATTAACCCTGCACGGGATACTTCTGGATTCAATAAATAAAAAAATACAAGAAGTCATCATGTGTTCTTAACGTGAGGCATTTTAGGGTACCGAGTTAAATAACCGCGCGGCGAGCGATAACCGCGCGGCGAGCGATAGCTGCGCAATTCGCTCGGGGCGCTAAAATGCCTCACGTTAAGAACACATGTTTGCTTCTTGTAATTTTTTGATTATTACATCCAAAAGTATCCCGTGCAGGGTTTATCTATGTCAGCAGTAGATACATCACGAGGTTTGAAGGAATTACATGATTTCGTTTACACCCTGTATAAGCACTCACAGGGTAATGTTCCAATGAGACATTTGTATGGTGAACGAATATCTGTTACTAAAACCATCCGAAGTACCCAAAGAGCAAGAAATCATTGAAAATTTACCCCTATTTATAGTAAGTATTTATTGCTAACAAACACAGAAAACTCTCCTTACAACATTAGGTACCTATGTCGTATAACTTGAATTGTATGACAGAGTTATGAACTATCGAGCGAACCAGAAAAATCTGTGTAGGTAACTTATAATAGAGGTACCTATTATTAAAGTCTTATTTTATATATTTTTATAAAGTAACGAAATATGTTTTTAAGTATGTTTAAATGTAACAAAAAATTCAATAACAAAATAGTTTGTCAAGCGAAGCGCCCTCGTAGACTTTGTGACGTCGTAAGTCGTGTGCCAATACAAAACTAATTAATATCGGCCGCCAATTATAGACCAGTTAACATTAACAAGGTGCCCTTTAATTATTATCGTTGGAATCTGACTATGACGTCAGTTTTACGACACTTCCGCCGGAACCCCCGACTCGCCATAAAGCTAACTACACAATCGTCGATGTGCAACATTCGCCCTCGTAAACAACGCCACTCCAGCACAAATCCAACGGTGTGACTTCGGACTAAATATTAAAACACCGAATGACCCAATATAACTTTACAACGTTCATAAAACTTGAAATAGGTTAGTGTTATTTCGTATGCAGCAACACTTAACAAACCATAGATTTATGTTTTTATAACAGTGCAAGATAAGATAATCCATAACTTCATAAACCGATCTCGGTAGTCGTAACGACACGGTGCGTGATAAACGATGCAATAAGCAATTTCTAAGCTACATAAAATGAATTTCACATAAGCAAAAACGTGAAATTGTAATCAAGACATATCCAATGGGAAATTCATCGAGATGAACTAACTATTATGGATGTGGCGATAAATCAGCAGGTAATGTACAATTAAACAATTTCACATGCTCAACACGATCGACTCGCGTGTCACGTTGTAGGTAGATATGTGAAGCATACTATACCTGCTACTATAATAATTGTTGGTCTTTTTATATCTGTTCGTTCTGCAGCGATTTCTGTGGCAATTATAAATAAACAGTAGGTGCGTGAGCGTATGTAGTAGACAAGCCGTCGCCACTGTCCGAGGCGATTATTTCCAACAAGGCTACAAGCGAACTGGTGATCATCACTACGTGATAGGTCGACGGTCATTATCACTAACCTAAAGCTGGTATACGTTACCAAACTTGTTCAGATCCAATTTTCATGACACATTTAAGTATTATTAAATGTAATTAAATGAACACGAACATCGTAGCAGAATTGCAATCTTTTAGACATGTATTTATTCATTATTCGCTAAAAAATATTCTCCCAATAATTCTTGTCTGGTGTTGAATGGGTACAGCCTCTAACTGAGCCTATACTAGAAACGAACTATAGAATAAAAAACATTGTTGCTATGTTTAGCATCACGCTTGTATTCCCCGCAGGGTTGGACAGAGGTGTATAGTAACACCCTCATTTCGCCGTTATGTTTAAGTCCCATGTAATAGGGGGCGAGCCTATTACCATCAACCGGGCACAAATCCAAACTCCAGGCTGCTACTAAAGAATTACACACGGAAAAACCCAAACACTTTGCCCGACCTGGGGATTGAACCCAGGACCTCACGATCAGCAATCGCGCTTGCCAGCACTAGACCAACGAGGCAGTTACTATAGAATAAGTACCCTAAAACTTAGGACTTTCTTAGATTTTTAAGATTGAACATCATTCGCAACGCGTAAAGTCACAAGGATTGATGTTGATACCTACATCTTTCAACAAATCACAAGAACCAAATTCTAATTGAACTAATGAAAGTTCATTAATGTCCGAAGGTTTCATGGAAATATTTATCTTTGTTGGTTCATAGAACTATAAACCCTGCAATTCTGTAGTAATTATGATATTTAAATAGGGTTAGAATTGAGTAGAGTATTCGAAACTCAATTCCGTCCGTCATTAGTCGGAGAGAGGGGTAGACGTTTTGTCATTATCCGTGTTCATAATAATCTTGGGCAAGTATCTCGAGCGCCACCTCGTGTCGAGATTACGCCGACATAATTAACTGTTTTACACGCTCCTAATGGCTTCATTTCGCTAATGACCACCTCGACTCCTCGACTCGTCGTCCTATCTACACAACTCCAATATTACCTACAAGCAAATTTACACCTTTAATTTAAATTTTTAACATACATTTTTGATTAGCGACAGTCATTCCTACAATCATTTATTAAGGAAATAAGTAACTTTATTTGCAATAGTACAATTAAGTTTTACTTAGATTTTACAGCTTAAACTAATGGAGCTATTACTTTATTCGAATCAAACTTACGTGATTGAATAGTTTATTATCGGCCATTAACAAGATGACATCCGTTTTGAATAAAAATCTCGACTTATTATTTAGTTTTACTGCCTATAATGTCAGTGGCGATTTTATTGAATTAAATCAAGTTAGTCTGCAAGTAATACTGCTGATATAACAATCTTCTTCCTACATTTCAATCATTCTGCCTAGCCTTTTCCCAATTATGTTGAGGTCAGCTTCCAGTCTAACTAGTTGTGGCTGAATACCATAATTTTACACGGAGCGACTGCTATCAGACCTTCGCAATCCAATAACTGGGCAATGCCGATATCCTAAGGTAAGACCGGTTGTCAGACTTTCGGGGTTCTGACTACCCGTAATGACTGTCATAGGTATTCGTATGACACCCGGAACCAAGGGCTTAAGAAAGAAAGAAAGAAATTTATTTGGCACGAAAGCAGTCAGACACACAGACAAAAAATTCATAAGAGACAAAACAAAAGAAAAAAATAAACAAAAAATAAAGTAGCTGTGTGTCTAGCGGCTGCACCAAATATGTTCAGTTCAGTATAAATGTCAGACTACTAGTGCCTAGTGGGTTTTCAACTGAACGAGGCGGATGTTCATCCATCCACGGACTGACCGCGGCAAGCGCAGCTTAACCTTGCAAATCATATGATCCGCGCGGTTGTTAATTAGCCACGAACCCCTCCAATTTCAATATTGAAATAAATTAATTTCCAAATCAAAATTTAATCAGTATCGAAGAAGTTCGGTGCCATGAATTCGATTTGCTGCTTCATTAAGAATATTGTATGGATACTTAGAGATAGACATCTAAACGTTATCAGGGGTATATCAGCACTATAATGTGACTAATCATTCGAATCGAAATCTCACATTTATAAATTAATTATGAATTTAATATTTATGAATTCAAAGCTATTAGGAACTGCGATAATTTTATGTCCATGTAAGTCTAAAGATCACAGATAAGTTAATAATTAATTACGGAAATTTACGAAATCTGAATAAAACGCCATACGTTCTGTAGCTAACACAAAACTTTGTTTTGTTACTTACTATAGTAACGATATTAGCACGCATACAGTCAACTTTATTACTAGCAACGATTTTAATTTCCTCGACCTGCATCGCAGTCTTGTTAACAGAACATTTATCATGGGATCGCATTATGTTACCCCGTGTAATTACCATAAGTATACAACTACATCTCATACCTGACGTATAGACCAGCAGAATAGCCTTAATCACATCCTCCATATATAATTTGTTCGTACTCTGCCAATGCAAATGCGCTTATGAGTACCTAATAGCTTCGCAGTGGTAAAGTGGCCTTCTTGCTGTCAACAGGGGTGCAATTATCTCATCAACATAACGTAATGGAGTCGGTGATATCTTGCACAATCATTACCACATTAAATGTGATACGATTGCACTAAGTATGGGGCTTGCTCTTTTAAATTAGGAACGCATGTATTTGTTTTATTTACATGGATAATTAAGGCATCTAGTATAGGTAATTTTATGATTAAAATCATTAAATTAATTAAGTATACTTTAAAGGGGTTAAAAAAAAGTTTTGCAGACGCAAAATGAAACTACAAATTACCTAGTATGGTAATGTTACTTTGCAGAATTAAATGGTAACACAAACAAAGTTTGTTACTGCTATTCATATTATACACTATCTGTCTAATCGACAAATTGCCATGCAAACAACACAGGTTGTACACTTTCCATTATAAAGATAAAATTAACAACTTACATCGACTATATGTATTACACGAGTGTATTTTATTATAATATTCCGTGTCGTATCGATATAAAAGTGAATTTTAAATAACTAATATCTTAATAATTGTATTCATATTTATAATCTGCTAATCTGTTGGTTTTCTGTGTCGTAAAGTATGCTCGCGCCTAGCATGTAAATGAGATCATAATTCGGATTGAATTTCTCCTTCTCATTTCGTGAACTCGAGGAATTTAAATCATATTTTCGTATTTACAATTTCTTTTGCTACTATTGCCAATAAGTTCAAAACTGAAAAAGCAATGTACAGTTGTGGCGATAAATGTTAAGAGCTGAATTTTCTGAATCTATTTTGATAAAAAATTATGGGTTTCATTTTTAAAACATAATAATTTTTAAATTATATAATATTATATTAATATTTAATAGAAATTAAGTATCAAGACTTGGCACACGAGGTTGTCGACATGTGGGAAGTTGACTCAGCAGTCATTGTGCCGATAGTCGTGACGGCCAATGGCTTAATAGCCAAGAGCCTCGACCAACATCTGACGAGGCTCGCGTTGGGCAGCTGGGTCAAGGGCCTGATACAGAAAGCGGTACTTCTGGACACGGCACATATTGTTAGGAAGTTCCTCTCTTTGAGGCCCTGACCACCGGTAGCTTGGACCCTGTTCCCGATGCCGGTGGGCTACTATTTTTTATATTTTTAAATGTTTTTTTTATATTTTTTATAGAAATATTTAAAAATGTATCAAATATGTAAATAGATGAATAAATTAAATATCATTCTACTAATACGTAATTTTAAAAATTACAAATACAACTGCAATGTTATATTTTTAATACTTAATAAATAAATTATTTTGTATTAAGACTTTCATCAACTTTTCAACAACTATACTTTTAAGCTCTGGAATGCAGTTCACAAGTCGGGAATTAAATAGGTATAATATAACGTTATTTTTACGGGTTGGGAAATAACCCTCACAGCTCACCATGTAGGAACCTGGCACACACCATTCTTTTACGATGTTACTATTATGAGTTTTCGCTTGGGAGACTTTAACTGCCTTAGACTTGTTCAGTTAGAACAAAGATTTTTTTCGTGATTTGTATTCTTTACATTAGTTTATATGACTAATTAATAAAATACTAATGTGCTTCCACTGATATATTTATTATTTTAAGGCATTGCAGATTGTAGGTACACATAAAAATATGATTTACAATTAATTAACGCTTTCTTACATAATTAATTATTCGTGTGGTTCGTTATGAAAGCGCATGGATTTAATAATAAAAATGTATATTTAACAACATGTGAGTTTTAAACGACATGAATATGGCGGACCGGTTAGTGCAAAATAATAATAATTGCACGTCACTCCCGTTAACTCAGAAGTTACATAATGATACGTTAATAATTTATGCCGAGACACTTTTTTATGAGATCTCTGGTACTTGCTTACCAATTAATGAGTAATTACGAAATATATTTGTTGTACTTAAGTTGCATACTTTATTCGCGAAATGAATTATATTTTTTTAACAATGTTCATCTAAAGGCAACCTGTCTATGTTTGATTAAACGATTGATTGAACTAGTCTTCCTGAGTGAATATTTCTTTAGGGTATTACCTAATCACAGAAATCTAAATAACTCTAAATATAAATCTAAGTTGTGTTAGAATCAAAACCTAATGCTAAAGCAGACGCAAATAGAAAATCCATCACATGTTTGCAAATAATGTTCAGCTGTCATCCCGCTTTAAAGACGGGACTACATCGAAAGCTTTCTGCGTATAACTGTACACGTTGTAAAGACAGGGTCACACTGATAGACGCCACGACACTGATGCCACGTTCACGTTAAATGAACCGTTGAACAGCTATAAAAGCCAATAAGGCGTAACGCAGGTGCCAGAGACCGGTACAGATATCTTTAGATTAAAACCCACGTGTATGCATTCTGTTTCTCTTCCAGCAATAAAATTAAACCTATCTCTGATATAATTACTTAAGAAGGGCCTTATCTCAATAAACTTGAATGATAGTAACGTGTAATCTAAGCCATAATTATTATTTAAAGTCCCATTACAAATGAGTGATAACAGTTTAATAGTTAAGAATTGATTGAAACCAAACTGATGAAAATTTACTAACCTACAGATATATTAAAAGCAATTCTTGCAAACAAGTTCTTAATCTATTCAAGTAAGTTCATATTTTTCTATTTCTATGTAATCGAAAGAATAACAATTACTAAACTTGAGTTAATCAAAGTAAGTTGTTTAGCTTATTACATGAAACGTAACGTACCTAACCATTAAAAGGATCATAAAAATTACATGAACATCGTTATTCTTCCTGACAACTATGATACCTCAATACTGCAGCAAATAATTATTGTTTCAAGCGCTTAATTTTTAATAATAACTTACGGCCATACATGCTTAATAACATTATGTTAATGACATCAGTGCATTGTATGAGGTCTCGAAGCTCTTTCCGCCAATTACATGCATAAAACGAGTATTTTGTTCAAGCAGTGTAACCATGTTCCCACATATGCTCGGCTCAAGATTGATATCGCCACTTAACCCAAGTCAGCTGCTGATGTAATTAGCGATGCGACTCGCGACCCACTCCGCGAATTTATCTTACACTCCTTATATCTCAACGGGTTGGTTTTACTTGCTTTAGCTAATTGAAACTGGTGAAAAATTGCGACCACATACCGAGCAATTTAATGTCGTTGCCTCCAGGTACGTATGTAATTCAAACGATGCAATGTTTACTTTTAATCGTTAATGGTCAGCAGACCCTCAATAACCATAACTTGGCCGGCCACGATAAACTAACGTCTTTAAAACAACATTCGTAATAAACGAGACGTTATTATTGATGTTTGTATGAAGGCAGATAAATACCACAAGCTGGCAATTGTGCCGAGATGTTTAACTTGTCTGTTTTAAATAAAACCTTTATGTTTCCTTGTGAAATGAAAATTGATTGTTTGCTGATTTATATGGCGTAATGACGGCTAACAATGTGTTACATAGAATACGACTGTATAGCAGATTGATGCGAGATGTCAAATCGCTGTTAATGTGGTATATGTGCGAGAGGCTAGAGTGTGGCGAGTCGCGCGAGTGTGGAGGTGCGCGGCGTGACGGACAGAGGGCACGCTCGTTAGTGTGACCGCACCATTATCGATGATGGATGACCACCGCCGGCGCCATATCGACACCCGACAAATTTAATTTAGACCACTAATGTTGTGTGCTGTTACTTATAGATAAAGTGATTATAGCGTCAACGTGAACTATCTAATATCAAATTATTTACGTAAGCACCTAAAGGATTAAGTAATTATTAAATCGTTAAATGAGCAAGTCAGACTTACAAGTGTAAATAAACAGAATTTACATATCTTATGGTTATTATCAGTCGTTATAAAGTTTTTGCAAAGTTACACATCATGTATCCATGATTGCATCAATGTAGGTATTACAATGTTTCGATAATTTCTCAAGCACGTTAACGTGGCTACAGCATACGCACATAAATTTTATAACGTAATTCCGTTTTAATGAGCACAAAATAACATTTACAGGTCGCTCGCGAAGAGATGTAAACTGCTTTAATTGCACCTTTAGCAATCGAGCACCTTAGTCGCTACGAGCGTCGAATCAACACCTTACATCCAAATTGGTACATAAACACGACGCTATAAACGGGAGCCGGGACTTTACTGCGGACTTTCAGTTTATTGAAATAATAATGAGTAAAAATGTGCGGCGGCTTGCCAAAACACGGAGATGTTGACGGTGGAGCAGACAGCGGCGGTGGTAGACAGGTAGGTCGCGGAGTATGTATATGTATGACGGGGAGGCGGGTGGTAAATGCAGTCGGTCGGGGCGCTAACGCGCGCGGGGCGCGGGGCGGGGGAGGAAGGGGTGCTGGGGAGCAGACGTCGTCGAGGAGCGTCGGAGGCTGCGATCGATGAAGCGCGGACACGCCTCGCGCACGCCACCGCACGCCACCGCAGCCCGCAGCCTACACTCATTGTTGATTCAGCCGCCGCTCCTTCGTCTACTATTATATGAGTACTACTTCTCTCGTACACGTTACTGACAACCCGAAAGCTTTCTCGGTGAACATTCATCATCTGTAAACGAGTGACCTTATTCGGAGTTCTAACCGAACAGCCGAGGATCGTCTCTCGTCTAAAACGAATCGAATCTCGTTTTATATTTAATGCATGTGAGCTGTCAAGAGCTGTTCCAAATGCGATGAGCGTGTTAAACGACTGTATTGTGAAGCGCTGTCACTGCGGAGGCCGGTGCCTTTGCCCAAAACCCTCGCCACGTCGATATTATCTCGCCTCACGGACTAGGAAGCCACTCGCTTCTACTAACATCCACGCGGCTGCACAAAAATAAAACAACTTAATCTGACATCAACCGATTTTAAGTAATCTGTTTCACTAGTAATTCTTAACGAATGATTTAGAAATAGGTTAATCCTATATTTTGGTAAAAACCACTTCATTATTTCAAATACGTGTTTAATATTAAACATAAATGCATCGTATCAATTAACATCTTTACCTCGATTTAATTAAAATGACTACGTTAGTATCGTGGGTATTCGTGCAATAAAAAATTACATATTCTGACAAATTATTGTTGTTCATTAAAAACATAAAAACTATCTTCAAAAAAAGGACATAAAAAGCAAACTCCGTTATCGGTACATCTGAAATCTTGTCAAAACGGTTAGTTAAGCGCGGGATCAGGCGACGAGTACAAAACGAGTGACGTGTCGAGCCGACCGCCGCGAGCGACGCGGCCCGCACCTACAAACTAAGCTGAAATATTCTTAAATCTCACCAGAAATAAGATCCATATTCCTGTATGCGCACCAGTCTCGACTCTAAGATTACAATTTTGTGAGTGACGATCAATTTGAATTCCTCAGGACACTGATCCGTCACCGATAAAACATTCTAGCAGCGTTTGGTGACAAGTCATTTGTGCACTTGTAATCCGGGAGATTAAAGACATCTCCATTAACAGTCCGAACCGAGCGACCGTCTTTGACTGATGAAACCGACTCAAGTTTTTAAATTGCGCTTAACACGCATCTAATTGCTTTATATGCCCACTAATATGCCGTTAATTTTGCCATAATAGCACTGACGGAAGCAAATTATGAATATTATGTCTATAAATTCTTTTATCTTCAGGCCGCTCCTCCATAATTTATCATCATAAAATAATAAGCAGGTTTAATGAGGCATCAGTCAAAATTACCACGCTTTGTAGAACACTACCAATGTGAGCGTAAACAACTGCTCCAAATGGTCAAATATGAGCACCTATGTACACTTAGGTTTATTAGTCCTATGTAAGGTTCCAGTCGAGTTGGCAACAAGGGCTGTTCCGAGCGAGGGAGTGCGCTTCTATGTGTTTGTGAGGTCATAATCATAAGTACGCACCGCGACTCTACATGTGTGGGACAAGCACAAGAATGCCTCGGATCCCGCATCCTGGTTGCGTTTATTTACGAAGCCGAAAACATGTATCTAGACATAATATCTCTCTACTCTACATACGCATAGACGGTAGTAAACCATAGCTGTGTGCCTAGTTATACAGCTGTTGATGACATGGCCGGATTTGCGCACAAACTGTAGTAAGTCACGCGACAGCAAGACAATAAAAACTTATCAAGCCTCTTATAGCTAATTAGGCCTACGCTTATTGTTATTTATACGCCACACGATAGGATATTTACAAGTCAGCGGTGTCACAGAGTTCATGACAGCACGAAAATACTACAAATATATTCATAGGTTCCGTACCTATTAGCATTGTTGGATGTAATTGACGACATATACGACTTCATACATATTTTTGAACCTTGACCTGACGTTAACGTTAAGTATTAAAATTTACACATTTGAAATTTCTAAGCAACGGTATTACAAATGTTTAGTTGTTATTGAGTACTACACGCCGTGATTGGTCATAAGATAGTGTCACGGCATGTCGGTGTACAGTTTGACGTGACAGCTTGCACCTGTGTGTGCGTCGGCGATCTAATTCGTCCGAATGTTAATGAGGTGTGGGTCTACGCTGGGCCCGCGCCGCGCCGCGCCGGCCAGCGAGCAGCGCCTGCGTAACCCGACGCTACACCTGTCCCGATATGAAATAATTTTTATTTACAGAGCCCTCCGGAGATTATGAATATTTCGTTGTGGTATCGCGGCCGGCATCGGACCGCATATTATGTTACATCGCAGAGTAACCTATGACGATCCATAATTTACAAGGCGGACGCTCGCTCGCCGTCTCTGCATTTCGGTAAATAATATTTTTACTTGACACCTTCCCTAGTAGGTAGTCGTCTGACAGTGTTATAGAGTTTTTGTTAAAATTGATTGAAACAGACGCTCGTATAATCAAAATGTATTATGTTAATCTATCAATAGAAATACAATACATACCTATCAGTAGTTAAATGGTGGAGCAAGAAGTTTCAATATGTATATTTATACAATGAACAATGTTAGCGTTTGGGAAAATTAACACTTAAAAATTAATTAGGTACCTACCCGCGACTTTGTATGCAAATTTTTATGAACATATCAAAATGTCTACAATCGTATCCGCTTGTACATGACTTTCGGATAACGTATTTTTCTAAGCACTTATAAGTAAGTACTACCAAAACAAAACGGGAGTGCATTAAAAGTACCTCCACAAATTACGATATATATAATTATGTATATAGCAGTGACAGCCTAGTGGTGTGACCGTCGGACTGCCAAGTCATAGGTCTCAAGTATGAACCCAAAGCACTCAACTCAGAATTTTCGCATTCATGTGCATATTGTATAATTATATTATCACTTGCTTAAAAACGGTGAAGGAAAACATCGTGAGGAAACCGGCATGCCTGGGAGATATTTCTCGACGGCATGTGAAGCCAATTCAGAGGCCCATGGGCGGCATAAACTCTGACACCAGGTTAGTCACTAAGCACACGAAAAGAAGAAGTGACGATATTCAAGTACCTACGTCCGGCGCACCCTGGCCAGTCAGCCTCTCTATAAACCTTGCTGATTACCCAATCTATTCACCACGCGGTCACGGTATGAGCTATCTGTAAAGCTCGAGAGAAAAAGACCAAAACAAATTCGCATTGTAAAGGTACTGTTTATATCACTCATATTACATCTATGTAACATTTCGTCGCTGCGTCTGCAAAATCCGCTATGTATATTTTTTTCGAAAATCTGTCTTTGAGGCTATTTTATAATACTTCTCAAGCCAACGTGCACCTGTAAAATCCGTTTTCTAATAATTTATTTGCTTAAGAAGATAGCAAAATAAATGATTAGAAAACGGATTTTACAGGTGCACGTGGCTTGAGAAGTATTATAAAATAGCATCAAAGACCGATTATCAAAAAAAATACATAGCGGATTTTGCAGGCACAGCGACGATTTGTACATTTTCGCGAGATAAAGAAATGGTAAATTAAACGGTTCTTATTAATCGAAATTACATAGTGAGAGTCAAGAGCTAGTGAAGGTTCCGCAATAAATCATCTTCCACACGCATCATAGTAATCCATACCGTGCCGTTTAGGGTTCCGCACAGACACAAAAAAATAACATGATACTACACACTGCCTTTAATTTATTGAATATGTATGCGTTTTTATAGGTAATAAACCTATCTATATGATTGTAAAATTGCTTTAAGGTGTGAAATTGAGTACAAACGACTTGAAGTCTTATTCCTTAGAGCTACCATTGCGCGGACCGCTATAATGTAATATGAGTACGTGTGTCGACTAGTAATATTTTAAAGCATAGCAAAAAGGTGCATAATGATGAGCAAGTGGGGGTTGCGTGGAGAGCTGCGGCCACGGCGAGGAGTCATCAATCATGCGGCCGGGCCGCCCCGTGACGAATGCCAAGCCAAACACCATTGTGACCGATGCCACCCACACGCGGGACGCTCGCGAAATACACCGTACCAAGTGACGTCACAATATTCGAGGTTCCGTAAGTTGGTTACTTATGTAAGAGGTTTAGGTAGGAACTGCAATGAATTTATTGGTATGTTAGAAAACTTTAGCCAGTTGTTAAAAACATCAATTGCTGAATATGCATAGCGACGCCCGGCAGTGAAATCCTTGTAAATAAATTTTTCTTCAAAAGCGTTTTATTTGTTCTTTAAATTGATAAACTCGTCATACACAGACTAGTTCAATAAACTTTCAATTCAAATGCTTCTAAGCTATCTATGACGTACGAAGACAAACTTGTATTAACATTTGATCGGCCATTTTTTTTGATGGAGACAGATACATCTATCTTTTAAAAAAACAATTTTACACATACGTGGTTTTCACTGCCGGCCGAAGATCGGTATATTATCTTCTCTTATTCCCTTAGATGAGGAGAATGCAGAATTCTGTTTCTATAATTAAAAATTGTTCTGACTGTTTTATAACAAGTTGGACCATTGATATTTAGGCAACTCCTTTATCAATTTCTCTCATTTGAAATCGGCAGTTGACGTCATCTAAATAAATTCCTTATTTTTTTATATAGAACCCTAAACCAATAAAATACTTGTCCTTTGCGAAAAAATGTATTGTAAATGCTCATTGATATAGTGCGACAGTACATTGTTGGTAAATTAATGGTGCACCTTACGCGGAAGTGCCTTCCAAGAAACTCCCCCGTCGCGACCACTATCAACTAAGTTGTAAATGTTTGATATTATTCATTGGATCTACCACACACGTGGTGGTATGTTTATAATGGAATAATATTTATTTACTAATACGCACTATTAATATATCAAGTGTTCTGAGAAGTTTGTTTTTTGTGTTAGTTCGATTAATTTAATCTACATGTAGATTTGTTTCTGATTCTGGTAGCTAATGACATACTGCGATCACTAAATTGTCTGCCAAACCTGGTAAATAATAGGAACTTGACCGTTCATTGTAGCGGTCATTAGGAGGCTTCTTCGTAAACATTCACAGGCTTCTTCTTCTTTTCGTGTGGTTAGTGACTAACCTGGTGTCAGAGTTTATGCCGCCCATGGGCCTCTGACTTGGCTTCACATGCCGTCGAGAAATATCTCCCAGGCATGCCGGTTTCCTCACGATGTTTTCCTTCAGCGTTTTTAAGCTAGTGATAATTCTACATTACGCACATGAATCTGAAAAGTCAGAGGTGCGTGCTTTGGGTTCCAACTCGAGACCTATGACTTGGCAGTCCGACGGTCACATCACTAGGCTATCACTGCTATCACAGGCTGATAATATTATGTCAATAAAACAAGCCCGGACTGGCTATACGGGCAAATGCCCGATGGGCTGGATGCCCGATGGGCCGGTCACACAGTCGGAGAAATCGAAAGAGTGAGAAGTCGCAAGCGAGGGGAGCGTCTAAAAAAGAAACGTCTTCCGTCTAATCGCTGGGCCGACCGTCTCTCGAATGCCCGGGCCGATTTCAGGTCTCAGTCCAGCCCTGCAATAAAATCATTCGTAGAATAATACGTAGCTTCGTCTAGTTCGTAGCTGACGGCTACGGATATGAATTTGTCCAAAGACAGCACCATAGCTACCACAGCTACATGTAGATATGTAGGCGCACTTTAGCAATTTCACCTAGCCAGGCACACATATTCATAACGTCCGGTTTAATCGGCCTCAGTTCACCTCAGGGAATGTATGGACCGCATGTGCAATTAATTGGCTTATCGTGACTTTATTGATTCGGTAAGGCGATCCGTTTTAATTACCGCCATCGCTCATTTGCCGCTGATTGGCTCCCAGCATACCTCAATATACTAGCGTACTAGTTTCTAATGGAACCCGGCCAATTTCAAGATCTCTTACAAATGAAGCTAGAACCTTGATTACCACGCCTACCCACTTTATTCGCGTAACTATTTTAATTAAAGAGACTATTAACGCCAGTACACTTAAATCAATATTGACTAGAATTGCCAGCAAATAAATTCCGCCGGTAGTTATGAATACGACAAAGTAAAGTGGCAAGCTGTTATTTGCATTCTTTCCGCGATCATTTTGCTCACACACATTGTATATTCTCAAGGTATATTACACGCTGCAAAACACTTAATGAGGATATAACCTGTGTTTATAGTGTCTTTTCTCCAATTGACTTTCTAGGCGAATGCCTCCAAAACACAACTGTGGCTTTGTCGCATTGTATAATTTTGTATCGTAAAAAGGGTAACAAATATAAAAGTTGTTCGTTGAGCATATGTCGTGGCGCGGTGCGGCGCGCGGAGTCTGCTATTACAGCTAATTGACAGTACGCACACGAGCTGTGTTTACTACGTATTTGTCACTTCCCCTCCGCTAATGACATGTTACACACCTATGACGGAGGAAACTTTTAAAAATAAACAAATACTTTGACGACTACCATGAGTGCGCGACCGCAACGGCAAGGCACAGCAAGAACCAATTTATGAACAATGGAATTTAAATATGTGTAAGTTTTTATGAACAACTTTCGAAGTTAGTACAAGTCCCTACATTATTATACTATATAGAATTTCCCCGTTTGCAAAAAGAAACAAGTGATAGTCATAAGTTCATAACTGAACCAATAATTACACATTTACTTCAACCCTCGGAGTGAAGAACTGCAGCAAACATAGTTATCAATAATCATGATTTGGTTAATGGCCCGGGGCGGGCGTCGAGCTCCAGTACAACGGACTCATAATAAAGATATAATATCAGCGTACTCTCCCGAGGGTGACGAATTGCTTGTACGATTAACTCTTAAACGACAAATAGAGGAACTCCCTTCCCGCAGCCCTCCTGCTCGGGGGTAAACTAAGCCACGACTTCCGCTAATTATTCGGGGGAGCGGCTCGGCAAACATCGCCGTCCCTCTCGCTCTCTGCGAGCCGATGCACATCTCCGCAAAAACTCTCTGAAAACCAAAATTTTCCCTTCTCCCGACGGGCGGTCATATTTCTTCCCTCTCGCTCCCATTAAACACGCCGTAAACGCTTTCCTTTTTTCACGCCCTCGCTCTAATAGAAAGGCAAATTACGAGCTTACGGGCGCGGACGGGTGGCGATGTACGAAACCGCCGCAGCCGTGCCTGCTGCGTCCCGCTTTCACCCGCCGACACACATATTTCCGTGCTCTTCGGGAAAACAGGGGTCGACTACGTGAACTTTCGCGTCATATGTTTATACTCGTATCTATCATGCTACCACAACACAACAAATGTACGTAGACTTGCACCTAAATATTCATTTTTGCAACCACTCTGCAAATAACGAAGACGCGCCTTAGGCATGTGACGGATATAAAAAACACGCATGACCTATTGAATAGTGTGTATCCTCTTGATAATGATAAAATCGTTTATTAGCACATAAATAGCGCACATTCTTTTGCGATTAGAATGCGATAGAAAATGGCAAATATTCCCTACTAGATCAAGAGCGGCTGATTTTTATGCAAGTTTTTTCATCCTGTATTTAGAACCGGTCACAAAAATATTTTAGGTATCTAATATATGAAACAGCCTGGTGGCAATGCATTTATATTAAAATTAAAAAAGATTTATTGTGAAGTCGTTTCTCGTGCCTTTAATTTATGTTGTTTAAAGTCACAGACACGAGTTTTCTTCATTCAACTATTCGTCACAACAGTCATCTTGGAACGGGAAAGCAGCGGTGTACTGTCCTGACACGAACTGATCGCTCATAGTAGAATTAGGACTCATGTGATAGGTAGAGGTGTCTAATGTCACTCCCCAGGTAAACGCAATATCAAACCTGGGGTGTTGCTCAAAATTTCCCAATATAAAATCAACAATAAGTAGTCTAATCTCGGATTCAAATCCAGAACCCCTTACACGACAGCCTTGGGTTTAATCACTTGAACAATTGTGACAATTTTACTGAACACTTAATCATCACACTCGTGGACACAAAGGACATGCATGATGAGAAAATGATGACATTAGTAGTCCATAAATTACGAAACTAAACTTGATAGAGTTAAAACAGACTGAAATCTCCCAGTTTGCACCAGAACCTCAACACAGACTTCAAAAATAAATCTCTACATCGAATAACGACATCAATGTTCCAGTAATAAAGCGGTCATATTTTTCAGGCAGGAACCCAAGAGCGCTGCTGTCAGCCCCTGACTCCCCGAGTGAGTCGTTGTACACGACGCATAAACATGGTGGCGACAAAGCTGACGAGCGGCTCGCGTGACGTCACACATTCTACATTGTATGCACCCCCGCTCCCTCGATCAACTCAAAGGCTTCATGGAGGAATAATGCCGTTAAACCCAAAGTCGCCTAGCGAATGATAAAGAACTATCTGAAGCCAAGAATCATCACTACCTGACTGTTATTGGACCTTAAAAGTTCTATTTCTAGATTTGTCAGAAGCATAATTATCCAGATTTACTTTTAAATGAAGTACCCACAAAAAGTATAAAGTATCAAGTAAAGTATCAAGTTCTGACTTTATATGGTATGTAACTGGCTGGCGCGGCTCAAGCAACCTTTTAATTGATCTTCAATTTGCGTTACCCGGATCAACCCCAGATTTAGCTGAGCTTTATAGATTTCATTTAAAACTGACTCTAGCCTATCAACTACTTAAATAATATTGTCTAAGGTCAAGTCTATACCGTAACGTGTTCTAAATTACAAGTCAAACATCGCCGCCGCGGCGCCCGTCACAAATGGAACCTACAGTTTCATGATTCGGTAATGAGCACGTGCCGTCAGATTGTGGGCTTGTTCATACAAATGGCAGTCATTTTCGAGTTATCGACTTAACACCGCCGCGGAAATGGAAAATAATAACTTCATCGGTGGGCGGCGACACGTACGGATATAATTTGGACGCATTAGACGTAGTTTGTACGAAAACTTGCGGCATAGTGCGTGGCTACCTCATTATTTCATTGTTATTTCCTATTGTTTCGTTCTTGGCGTTGGCAAAGTGAAAATGTATTTTTTTTCTATGTTTTATAACTGCGTTGTTATGGATTGAAATAAAAATTATCGTGCCTCACCTACATAGGCAGGTATGTCCTACATTGTACATTTTATCCACATGTTCTGATTCTTAAAGTACTTATCGTCGGTCGGCAGTGAAAACCACGTAAGTATAAAATACATATTTTTTAAAGAGATAGAAATAACTGTCACCTGCAAAAAAAATGGCGGTTCAAATGTTTATACAAGTTTGTCATCGTACGTCATAGATAGCTTAGAAGTATTTGAATTGAAAGTTTTTTGAACTAGTACGTGTATGACGAGTTTATCAATCTATGGAACAAATAAAACGCTTTTGAAGAAATTTTTATTTACGAGGATTTCACTGCCGGGCGTCGATATATTAAATCCATAAATCTGAATTTCGCTCGCAATTGCACGCTGTGAAATCTATAGAATAAATTACTTGATTGCATCAATTGCAGCTAAAAGCGCTTTTAGCTATATTACTTTATGATTTACCGTTACTTATCCGATGTACGTGACTCAAGAAGCCTTTAAAATCTTAAGTAGCATCTGTGAAGTAGTCAATGACACCGACACGTTGGAACCAACCCTTACTTCCGCGACATGAGCTATGATTACGTTTTTGTTACATCGACGGGCTCGGCCACCCCGAATCCACATAAAAATAATTTATTCCTACCGAGGGGTAGCTGTGAAAATTTAACGCTCTACTTGAAAAAAGTGACACCACATGACGACGTCTAATTCGACGTCTATCCTTTACTTTCTGGCTATGAGTGAGAGTGACAACATGCTACCCCGTTTTTTAGTTTACAGCCTGAAGCTACGTTTATGATTTAAAAAGTTCACGGTGCAACTGTCGCGTGAATGGTATCGCTTCCGTGTGCTGAGTGCTGATCGGCTCGACACTAACGACCTCACTTAATTAGTAACTCGACAGATGACACACAGAACTCCTGCCACTAGGCGCACGTCTGTTACTCTCAGTCAACAGTCAACTTAATAGCTTTTTACATACATCAAGATAGCATTAAAACTGCTTTGATACATTGTAAAAGTGATACTCAGAACAACTGACATCGATCGTTATTATAAGTATGTGTTATACAAATCTAGCACCTCAGTTACTGATCAAATTCTGATGCGATAACAAGGCCACTTTACTGTAAGCGACCGAAAAAGAGCGTAGTCAATTCCGGAGTGCTGTGAGTGAGGTCGCGGCGGCAGTGGTTAGTGTGGTAACGAGAAGCGGGTCGGGGGTCGCAGTCGCGGTCGCGGACACCTCACAATGGCTCGTTTGGTGCACAATGCCGCCCCCTCGCAGCCCACTTCATTACGCGTGTATTGTGCCACACACGGCCACGCGCACCTAGTGCCAGTGCTGTGTGACTCCTGTGACCCACCGCCGCCGGTGGCCTACCAAAGCATTCCACATTAAGCGAACCTTTGTTTTCAGGTTCCGGTCCCAGTAATCAACATCATCCGGTAATTACTTCAAATACGAAGGTACCTCGGTTAAAAGCAATTAAAATCTCCAGTATCCAAATATTTATGACATTAATATAACATAGGTACTACATCATAATTCATTGATTAATATATCAAGAGACTCCTGGCGTTACGTCGATTTTAATAAGCGAATTAATGTAATCAATCACAATGAATCGACGTGTAATACGCCACACCGATGGAATATTAAATCATTATCTATTTAAGCATCGAATGTTCGGCTAATAATAGTCGAGATAATATCTCATTGAGCGGTGTGAGTGGAATGGCAATGCGCGCGATTGAAGCGATCACAATGGGCGTAGGAGTAAAACCAACACGCGCCCGCGCACCCAACACAATACCGATCTCACAATGGAGGGCTAATTGTGCGACGACAGACAGATACCACCTCATTGTTACTTACGCCAAGAACTAAAACTCGATGTTGTTATTATGTTATAGCTAGTTTCGGGGTCGCTTCCGTGCAATCAGACCAGCTTTCCAAACACCAAACACCTCTATCGACCTCTGGCAACGTTAATCGACGCGTAAAATTAACTTCGAAATTCGATTATGAGTGTACAGTCAAAAACTCACATCAAGAACATATCTTCAATGCAACGTCAACGAGCCGTGAGATGAATGATGATTACTCTCTATGAGATTCCCGAAATCGCCGGCCGTTGTCCATGATTACGTAATCAATCTCCGTCGGCGTCTGCCGTCAGCCTTTCATCGAGCTGCGCGAGCGCATCACTCTCCCCTGTATTCAAGCGCTTTTTACACCTTTTTTCGTAATTATTTAAAGTCGCTTATTATGTTTTAGGCGTTAATGCCTGTTAAATGACCACCCTCTTAATGATGTTCCTCCTCAGTACTCGGCTCGATCTTATTTTAAGTAAGGCTCATGGTACTTTATGGTCAAATCGATTTTAAAACGGGTGTTATGAAGAAAAATTACACAGTTTTCGTCGAAATACTTAAGGAGATTCATGATGTATAAATCATTTGCTCTTGACGATGTAAAGTTTTGAAGATAAATACATGATAAGGGAATGCATTTGCAAGCGTCTTCAGCTCTCGGCTGCACAATTGCCCGGTAGCTGACAGTTCACACCGGGTGCGTGGGCGCTGCCTCATTGTGCGCACATCTCATTTTCTCGCATTGAAATCACTGTAACCAGTAGCTAATACTTTCAACATTAATCATTGTGAAATCGCAATACGTTGAATGCAATCTGATTATTATTTTGTACATTTAATTCATTGGTGTTGTTGTTGATCTTAACAAAATGCCAACCTTATGATTTAGTATGAACGTGTGCTTGTGCGCAATTAATGATTGATCATCTTTATGACAGTGTGTGCTTGCATATGCACAGTAATATCTTCAATATAATCAAAACAAAATAGTAATTTAATATATTATGTAACATAAGAATACCTATTGGAACTAGCAATCACATAAACGTCATACAATTTCATTTATTTCTATGTGAAGTATTTCCACGAACTAATTTCGCTGTGAGTATTAATTAATTCGTGTGATGAACATAATTGCGTTTTATTGCAACACGTTGGCGGCGCGGCTTGATCGAGTTATCGGGCGATCGCTGCGCGTGCGCCGGTGGACACGAACGCGCGCCTACCTCATCACCTTACCAATTAGGTACTAACTACGAGTTACATTGATGAAAATACGACAACTTTACGTGCAAACCGCCAATACAGACTTCCTTAGCTGATTCTAAATTACTAGGTAGTAGTAATAAAAAATATTGGGACAACATTCTTCCAACCTACTGCTAACCTTTTCTGCGTTCTATATTAACGTACTTAATTGGTACATGCCTATTATACTGCAGGTAATAAAAACTGAATTCCTCAGCAAAAATATATATTCGATACACTTGAACTAGCTATAGCTTTTTTTACAATAAAAAGTCCTATTTTTTTTATAAAATAATAAATATATTTTTTAAACGTCATGCGGGCGTTGAACTCTTTTCTTAAGCGGTTGCGCGGGTGTATGCAGACGTGTCAAATTGAAAGGTGCATTAGTGCAAAATAACACGTAGCCACGAAAATTTCAATTAAATTTAATGCACATGTCGGCGTCTCTCTCCCCCCCCCCCCCCCCCTTCTCCACCCTTAACCCCGAACACGATTTATTAAAACCGATTACGAAGCGAGCTAAACCGACGCTCGATTGACTTTGCACTTGCTTTATCGGTGCCGATACATTTGATTCCCTAAAATATGATAACGATATCTCCATCAACGGCTTTATTACGTGAAACAGGTGATTTAGTGTTCATTTCATTTTAATGTCTTATAAATGTGGTCTGATAGGACATGAAAATATTTTACTTACAAAGGAATAAACATATTATAGGCATATTATTCCTATAATGCATGTCAGTTGGAAAGAGGGGTCCGAAAGAGTATTTATATACCTACCCTTAATATTAAACAACTTTTGTTCTACAACTTATTCCCGAAAAGTCAATAGATTTAAAGAAATTGCTTTTCAAAAAACGCTAAAATCTATCATCAGGTATCATCTGTGTTTTCATTTTAGGTAATTTTTGAGGTCACGGATTTGTAGCACCATTTTCTGAATTCATAACTAAATCAAGGATGTCTATTTATTTTAAATAAAAAATATAATATTTTTTTTATGTACATAAAAATACAACTTCCTGTAATTAAGTGGCTCGCGGATTAGTTGGTAGGTACCCCCTTTCCGACTAACTTTGTATTAGAAAACAATTATTTTTATTCCTGTATGTAATGATGAAATTATAAAAAATGCATGTCTCCTTGTTTTACAAAATACGACCCTACGTTGCCGTAGCATAAGTTAAATATTCATTCACTATGATTATCTGTGGTGGGCGAATTGAAACGTATACGATAAATATTAAAATCCTTAATGTCTCAATAAAGTCACAAAACGCATAGGAATCACACAAACAATATAAGACAGCCCCAAAAAGTGATCGATATCGCAAACAGTTCGCCGTTAAACCCTATAAAATACAGTTGAACAAGTTTAATATTCTCAATACGGAGGCACCTGTTAGAGCCGCCCCTGGCCGGCAAAAACTGTATTATAACCACTCATAATCAACAGTAATCATTGACTACAATAACTGTCAAAACGGCACTAAATATTGTTTGTTAAATGCCATAAGTTTTGTATTTTTTACAACGGTCCCCACCTTTGGAGAACGTGGAGCGGACTCGAGTGGCACAAAGGAGTAGGTGCGGATCAAACCATGTGCCAGTACTGCCAGGTGCTAAAGGTTAACATTAATATGAGTATATACACTTGCTTATGTTTCCTCTTTAATATTCAAATAAATAAACCTGCACCTTATAAGTTGCGTTTATTATATTTCTTATGATAGCCCGACGTGTGCACCTAAGTCGTGTTAGATAGCCAGTTTTAGAACTCTGGGTGTTAATAACGAAACGAACGAAAGATATTGAGGGAAATATATGTCCTTATTTTTTAAATGAATTATGTCAATATATTTTTACAGCAAATTTTTCGCATATATTAGATTGATAAAAAAAAGCCTTTGTTCCTGGAGTTCGTTACTAAAAGTGAAACTGCAACAACCTATAATTGTTACCCAAAGGTCATGATAAAGTTTCAATCAGTAGAAAACACAGTCTACCTGGTTTAGACACGCACATCTTATAATGCATGGGCATCACGTCCGCCGACACACCGGCGGGTAATTGTCCGAGGTATTAAAAACCGATAAAAACCATTAATACGACGGGCGATCGGTCAAATTGCGGATACCGATAATTTACGTAGGAGACGCCCCTCGACCGCGAGATGCACTCCAACAGATAATTAAATGAACTACGACTGCGATGGTACCTACTTACAAGTGGTATGTTGCATTTTAATTATATAAATCATAGTAATAAATGAGAGCTCGTAAATTATCAATACGCGCGTTTGATGCTAAACTAATTGACAGATATTGATCGACTTTACTACGGAGAGAAAACATTTTAAAATAATAATTGCTTTTACAAGAAGCTGCAAAGAATGTTATTTGCAGAATTCAAAGTGAAGCGAGCAATAAAGAACTTAATAACTATGGATTTATTTGTAAGCGAAAGGTTGTCTGCACATTTTAAATTTCGCGGTAGAGCGCTCAGACATAATTTCAACACTGTTTTATTGTATGGATTTGTCGATGACGAACGATGTTGAAGTCAACCGCAGACCGATATTGCAATAACATTGTTAACGTATAAGCGTCCGACATAAAAAGGGCACGTTATAGCCTAACATTCAAATATTTTGGACAAACTCATTGTCAAGAAAGGTCCAGTAGACATAAATTGTCCACCAGTTAGCTCCCTCTAACAAAGTCCACTCGGCAGTAAAGTGGCCGCTTGTAAATCAAAACGACGAATCCAAAAAATGAAAAAAGTAAATAAATCGAGATGAACCCGACGTTCCTCGTGAGCCACGCAACACTAGTGATGCGCTACTTAGTTGTATGAGGCACTGTCGATAAAATATCCTGTACGCGCACCGTAATAAAAACATCTCTGATACGAAACTTCCGTAATTCGATATAAGCACGTTTATAAGAAACAAATATTCCATATTAATGTTAATATTTCTACCTAGTTCATTTTCCTTGTACATGACAATAAATGTAAAAGAAATACAAAACCTCTATCTCACAGTCAATAGTATTACGTATATCCATTCCAAATATTTATAAGCTTATAAACCTTATAGTAGAATTAGGAAAATTTTGATAATAAAGTACGATATTTGGTGGTCCCGGGCAGACCGTATCGATGTGGAAAGGAACGGATTGTGCATCGCAATAAAAAAAGATAAAGCGTATTACGGGATGTCCGGAGATAAGGGCCACTTTATGTTTTCATATTAAGTTTGACATAAAAATGAGCGCAGTAACGCACTTTACTGCTATTGGGTGCCTTTGTTAGTTTAACACTCGTCTCGCCGTGGTGTTTCCACTACTGTTTAACATATATTTTACATCCAAAGCTTAATAGATTCAATAATATAGTTCTTGGATTTGAACAAAATGGTAATTGAAATCTGTTACGAGAAATGAGAGATGGTTTCTAATAAAACTGAATTCGATTTCAATTGTAGTCAAATGATTGCTCTATTGATAGATATGCTATTAATCAATTTTCTCTACAATTTACTGGAAGTAATTTAATATTTTCCGCGTCACTTATAACAAAAAGATATCTAAACATCTCCCAAAGAAATTAATAGACAAGGCATTGTAAAGCAATTTGAAAACACGCTCCGCCACCCTCCCCTTGTAAAATTTGTCCCCGATATCCCGTTTTGATTGGACGGGTTGATTTATCTCTTGTTTAGGCGTACATGTGAAGATTACACATTGTTGATCCTTTTTTGTTTTAGGACATATTTATTCTGAGCGAGCCTCTACAGAATACAATACGAAATTAGATATTTTAGCAAAAACGAACACCGTTTAAAATTAACTTTTTAACTTTGTATCTAAAACGCATGATTAGAACATTATTGCAACTAGTTTGTAGACATATGTATTTATTTATTTATCTTTATTACGTAAAATCAATGTTGTTTTCCATCGTTCAATTGAAATTAATTGTTCCAAGTATCAAAACTTACTAGTCTAGTATATCTATAGTGTACGCTATGAGAGTAACAATAGGAACCTTTCCCCGGAGATTGAAACGCTCTCCGGGCTACTGCCGGCTACAGTGATTTAGACTAACTGCACTTGTTGCGATACGAGGGGCTCTCCCCATTGCAGATAACATATGACAGGCGGCTAATACGAGGATTATACTCATTCCACACACTTGTTCCGACAAGCTATTTTACCGTAACTGCGACGGAACGTGGAGCTACAAGCCTGCATCAGTTAATGACACAAAACTACAGTCATTCCGCTAAGTTACTAGGCAGATCTTATTTTGCCGCAACACTTATGTCCGAACCTGTTCACAGCTCCTACCATTGAAATGAGATATTTTATCACGAACTATAACTTCGCCACGCAGGTAATAAATTCTGCCATTATTGAATAAATATATGGTCATAAACAAAATTCCTGGAGATGAATAAGATTTTAAAAGCGTATTTTATAAAACGTGTTAAAAAATGTCAAACACCAAACAAACGTTTTTTTTTTGTAAGTTGTTTGACGTGTCAATATTGCGCGCGCGCCTCTGGAGGGTTGTATGTCAAAGCGCGACAGTGTTCCCGGGGCGTTCGGGCCTCCAGGCTTCGGGGCGGCAGGCACCGTACACAATGCCAATTTTCCGCTCACCGCCACCGACTACGCAATTATTTAGATAAACCTCTCGGCGTGACTATAAAAACATCTTCCCCTCCCCCACGCAACGCTGTTTGTTGTCTTTGGGGCTTTGTGAATTTATAGCCCGGCATTACGCCGACGGTTAGGAAAAAATGTACTTTTAATTTATCTCGTTAAAGGGTTGAAGGACGGCCGGGTTCGCGAAGTAATTATTCCGGAATTGGCCACTTTAGCTGATGAATCCATTTCGTTGTACCCTTTATTGGGGGGCGATTGTGGAGTGAATTAATTTGTTTTTGACTCCGATCTCAACGGAGTGAAAGATTACATTATGTTGATGAGTGAAGCAATTATTTAATAATATTTTTTCCTAACCTTCGGCTGAACATAGGTTATGAAAAAAATCTATAAATACTGAAACTGGAAATACATTATGGATAAAAATAAACAACGTATTTAAAGCGTAATTAACTCACTTAAAATTACCGTAAGGATATAAAAACAATGACTAGAAGATCAATCGATCGGATATGACGTTCCTATCTACATGGATAATTTCACACCATATCTATTCCCGTGGGTGTCTTATAGACATTCTTATCGGGCGAGTCGATGATCGCAGAATCACGTTAAAGAATTGACAAATCGTCCCTGCTAACCATATATTTAGTAACAATATTTTCGCGTGCTCAAACTCTCTCCTCTTAGCCTTTTCCCAATTATTTTGGGGTCAGCTTCCAGTCTAACCAGATGCGGCTGAATACCAGTATTTTACACGGAGCGACTGCCATCAGACCTCCGCAACCCAGTAACTGGGCAATGCCGATATCCTAAGGTTAAACCGTTTGTCAGACTTTCGGGCTTCTGACTACCCGTAACGACTGTCATAGGTATTCGTATGACACCCGGGACCGACGGCTTAACGTGCTCTCCGAGGCACGGATGGGTCTCGATGTGTAACAAATAGTCACCCATCCACGGACTGACCGCGGCAAGCGCAGCTTAACCTCGTAAATCGTACGATCGGCGCGGTTGTTATTTAGCCACGAGCCCCTCGCGTGCTCAAACTACAATCTAGAAAATATATTAAAATAGCTATCTGTCTAGTATAAAATTTAACAATTCCTCACTTTGACCTCAACGATAAAAACAGACATTGTAATGTTGAATGACGATTATTAAAACGAGAAAACACAAATTATGTACATCTTTGTCATCAAATGATGAGACAAAACGACTGTAATTTTAACAACTAGGAACGGTTATTAATTGTTAAGATGTTTTGAGACTTTGTTTCTTTTCCTTAGAAATATAATCTCTTTTTTTTATGAGGATTTTGAATATTCAATGTCATAACGATCATATTACCTGGGATAGATAATTATTATATTATAATTTTACCTAGGAAATGTTGTTAGAATGTACTTAAATGTAGTTTACCTGCCAGTTTTAGTGATGATCATCTCGGTACCAAGGTCGTGGAACTTGTCCCACAGCTCCTTGGTCTCGAGCTGGCAGTCTACGGAGAGCAACTCCTCACAGTTGCAGGAGGTGGCAGGAGGTAGCGGCCGCGCTGGTGACGGTGTGTCCCGCTCACCTAGTTCTGTTCATAAAGGTGTAATGTTAGACAATGTTGTTATGACATCCAGGTATGGACAGCGACATGCTGTTATTAATTTTCAGTAAGTATACTCATCTAGTCGTTCGTAACGAATTGTATTATTAGATTTCTTTATGATTTTTTTCGTCACTGAGTAAGGGCTTGTACACAAAACTGCGAATCGGCGCGATGCGAATTCGCAACGCAGAAAACTGCGACGTAAATTGCTGCGATGCGATTTCGTGCGGCAAGGCGTCTTCCTTCCAAGGTTCGGATGACCAATCCCTCGACGATCGTCAACCGTATTGAACGTGTTTTATACTAGGTAAAATAAATTTGCGTAAAAACATTTGCGCACTGCTGTTACTGATAAGAAGATATAGGAAAAATCAATTCGTAAGTTCTTGCGATGCGTCGTGCAAGCTCGTATATTTCTACGATGCGACGTCGCATCGCAGTTTTGTGTACAAGCCCTTAGGCTGCCTTTACTTAAGTGTACTTTGCTCAGCCTCGTTGGTCTAGTTGTGGCAAGCACGACTGCTGATCGTGAGGTCCTGGGTTGATCCCCAGGTCGGGCAAAGTGTTATTGGGTTTTTCCGTGTGGAATTCCTCAGTAGCAGCACGGAGTCTGGATTTGTGCCCAGTTGAAATAGGCTCGCCCCCTATTACTTGGGGATTTAACATAACAGCGAAATGAGGGTGTTACTATATACCTCTGCCCAACCCTTCGGGGAATACAGAATACATGTTACTTAACTCAGTCTGCCGCAGCTCACTGCTGACCTTATGTCATTAATAGCCAAAATTTTTATAAGCTTAACTTATTCCTAGCGGTTCCTCTACAAAGAAATATTTTTGAAACATGGCTCTAATGGCTCTATTACTATGATAATATAATTTGTAAATGCAAAATGCATTGTCCTTCGGCTGCTGTCATGATATTTTGATTAAATTTGATTCAAGAATCTGGTAAAACTTCTATTAAATCTATAAAGAAATGTATGTTTTTAGCAAGTATCTTCGACTTTTATAAATAGTGCGATAGACATGTGTGGTTAACGAGACAGTTGTAACAGAACCCATAAGATTGTGTGCCATGAATATGCATGTAATATTGACTACACGCCTTAACATTATATGACTGTCATAGCAACAACAACTGTGCCCGTTGTAAAAAAAACTACAACAAGTATGTGACCTTAAGTTAAGGCTCAGTTTGTATGGATATTGTTCAAAACAACACGCTATAGTAGCAGTTAACTAGATATTATTGTGTAAGACCATGTGGAGTAGTTTTATGAAGTTTAAACATATCTACTGTACCTACCTAGTGTTTTATTGTACATTGATGTTAATTTTATCATAGTAACAAAGAAATTATATACTTCCTCTTAGCCTTTTCCCAATTATCTTGGGGTCAGCTTCCAGTCTAACCAGATGCGGCTGAATACCAGTATTTTACACGGAGCGACTGATATCAGACCTCCGCAACCCAGTAACTGGGCAATGCCGATATCCTAAGGTTAAACCGTTTGTCAGACTTTCGGGCTTCTGACTACCCGTAACAACTGTCATAGGTATTCGTATGACACCCGGGACCGACGGCTTAATGTGCTCTCCGAGGCACGGAGGGGTCTCGATGTGTAACAAATGGTCACCCATCCACGGACTGACCGCGGCAAGCGCAGCTTAACCTCGCAAATCGTACAATCGGCGCGGTTGTTATTTAGCCACGAGCCCCTCATAGAAATTATATACATAACAATATAAATGTAATCTTGTATAATACAGATCTAAAGTAAAACTAAATATATATTATACAAAATACGTTTAAAAAATGTACTCAGGAAGCAAAATATTCCTCCACACCACTGTCAGGTATTATACAAGGTGTTATTTAAATAATTTAAAACCTCAGACACCCCAACTGATTTTAATTATAATCAATTAATCTAGCTATTATTTATTTATTTTTATCAATTATTGTAGAAGATATTTAGGGGGCTCGTGGCTAAATAACAACCGCGCCGATCGTAAGATTTGCGAGGTTAAGCTGCGCTTGCCGCGGTCAGTCCGTCGATGGGTGACCATTTGTTACACATCGAGACCCCTCCGTGCCTCGGAGAGCACGTTAAGCCGTCGGTCCCGGGTGTCATACGAATACCTATGACAGTCGTTACGGGTAGTCAGAAGCCCGAAAGTCTGACAAACGGTTTAACCTTAGGATATCGGCATTGCCCAGTTACTGGGTTGCGGAGGTCTGATGGCAGTCGCTCCGTGTAAAATACTGGTAATCAGCCGCATCTGGTTAGACTGGAAGCTGACCCTAAGATAATTGGGAAAAGACTAAGAGGAACACTATTGTAGAAGATATTTGTATTTTTTATTGACCGGAAAATTTTGTTACGAATTTTTTTGTCTGATTATTTTGATCGGACGACTACCCCGCCTTGCCCCCTGACTGCCCCTTACTTACCTACGTATTTAATTTTAGTCTAGGTCGTGTGATTTGTGGAAATCGAAAAATGAGATAGTAAAAAAAAAATTTGCAAAATATTGCCATACATTAAAAATTTGTTAAATCGATTCTACTCTCGATACTGAACAAACTACTTTCAGTCACCCCTATTACTTTACTTGTAAACGTTTGTCAAAGATATGAAATGGTCCTAATTAGACTAAAGAGAGCCAACAATAGTAAAATAACATCACACCTTGTAATCCCCGAAAGGATCGGCATGCGGCAGAGGTGTTTGAATACACCCTCGTTTCGCCAGTTATGTTTAAGTCCCATGTAATAGGGGGCGAGCCTATTGCCATTAACCGGGCACAAATCCAGACTTTGGACTGCTACTGAAAAATTCCTAATGGAAAAACCCAATAACACTGCCCGACCTGGGGATCGAACCCAGGACCCCATGCTCAGCAGTCGCGCTTGCGACCACTAGACCAACAAGGCAACAATAGTAATTTTGTTATATCATAGTATGCACATACATAATAATATATCGATTCTATGACTAACGTATACCTACATTGATAGGTACCTACCTATAACACAGCGTTCTTTTAGGGCCAATTTTTCAATAGGCAGATAACTTTTATATTAGAAATAAATATGGCGGTTTGATATATTTTCTCTACAAAAGCTGTCAAACCGCCATATTTATTCCTAAGATAAAAGTTATCTGACGATTGAAAAATCGGCCTTTAATCTTTCAAACAGCGTGGAAGTTTGTGCAATTTAAAAATGTTGAAGTATTTAATTAATTTATTATGGCACCTAAGTAAAGGTACTAAAACACAATTACTAACAATAAAGTTACACATTTACAAGTCCAATCTTGTTACCTTAGCCGCTACTGTGACTACATTATAAATAGTTTTCTACACACATTAAATCAAAGAAGCCAGTGTGAGAACCGAATTGTGTCTGTCTGAGAAAGTTTGTTTATAACTTTAATAACACTTGTCTAATAACATCTTCAATTACTTTTTGTTGTACTATAATGGCGGCCGCGCCACGAGATACAGCAGTAAATTGCACTGAGATTTCACGTAACTAAATAAAATGTCAGATTAGATTAGGTCTTAGAAAAAGACTAATATATTTTTGTGGAAACACATCGAGAGAATTCCGCAAACAGATATTAATAAGGAAAATATTGAAATATTTATTAGGTATACAAAATGTTTTATAATTATAGGATACTAGCTGTGTCCTCACGGCTCCGCCCGTGTAAGAAGTTTAATTTCAGTAATAAATATAGCCTATGTTACTCAGTGATAATGTAGATTTCTAACGGCAAAAGATTTTTTGAAATCGGTCCAGTAGTTTTTAAGTTTATTCGTTACATACAAAAATACAAATCTTTCCTCTTTATAATATTAGTATAGATTAAATAAATAATTTTCTGAGAAAAACCTTTAAAAAGGCACCTGTAATGTGTAACCAACCGAAATCTTTAGAAAAAAATAAGCATATCTATTTATCTTGCCTTCCATACACCCAGACAATTCACATATCGTGTTACGACAAAGATAGAGATAACGTAAAGGTAAACAGTGACTATTATCATAATCATTATACCCTCAATGTACTAACTAGTCTTTTATTGGCTCCTACTGTACATAATTAAGCGATATAGAGCACACTTCAACGGAACTACTCGCATATTACCTATAGAAAAAATGTATGTATTGACGAATCCTTGTAGACTTTACTCACTATAGAATGTTGAAAGCTAAAGTGTGAGCAACATAAATCATAATGTCATTGATATTGCATATATACCTAAATAAAAATGTTAGTACCTAGAAATAACTACTTCAATAAACGAAATATCCATTTGTGATATTGTCAGACTCGGTTATAGAAATTCTTAAATGATTTTATAATCATTTACCAAACTCGGTCCTCTCCATTATTGATATAAACATATTTAAAAACAGTATTAAAACATTGTTAGTAAAAAAAGCATATTATTCTGTTACTGAATATTTACAGGATAAACTTTTGTAATTCTTCTTTTACTGTCTTTTCTTTTATCATTGGTACATACGTGCATAGTTTCATAGGTACCTATTTTGTAATTTTGCATGCCTCATGGTAGGATATGGCTAATGGTCACTATTGTTTGTATAAGAACTTTTGTACCCATATTCGCAAATTAATAAATAATTTGATCTAGCCGCTATAGCTTCATGTATCTCTTATTTTCAGTTCTATTTAATAGCTATCACCTAAAGCCAGGTCCCTTCAAAGAAAAAAGAGCATAAATCAATTTTAAATTTCAGTTTATTTTAGTACTTAACATTTAAGTCTGCTCTCTAGCAGATACAAACAGATCTTCGGCTCGTTTAGATTTAGACAAACAATTACCAGTCTCTCAAAAACCCTATTTTTCTAGTAATACTGACCAGAAGAAGGAGCAGGTGAAGGCACGGCGTGGTCGGATGCATCCCGCTCTCCGTCAGAGCACTGTTCTACGTCTACCTCCACGTCTTCGTCCGGCAGGGGGGACCGGCAGCTCGACGCTGGTGAACTGAGCGACGCCGGTGAACTCTGCCGGGATACCGAACCTGTGGGACGAAGTAGTGGTTAAATATGTTTTTTTTGCTGCAGACAATATGATGTCATTTTACCGATTTCAGCCATAACTACAACATTTTATGGCTTCCTATTATTATTGGAGGTTAAAAACGTAATATAGATAATTATAAGTAATAATAAAAAATATAGGTAAGTTCGTTAAACCGACGTGCGATGGAATCGATAACACTAGGGCATGAACCAGTATCCAGCACTCAGTGTAACACTGACACAACAAACTGAGCCGGCTAAAGACTTACAATGTAGCAAAAAAATATCGTACTGCACAACTTGCCAGGTTCCCCAAACATCAACCTGTTTTTTCATTCTGCTGCAAACCTAGAAGACTGATAATGATTTGCCCATTATAGCATAAGATTTTAACTAGCCAGCGCAAACACCACAGTTCGGTAACGGGTTCCGATGTCAACGGTGTGAGAGGACTTCCACAGCAGTCAGCAACAAGCTCGCCCAGAGTTTAGACTATGAACATCGTATTCTTTCTGAAAGAACTCCAAATATGCAAAAACTGTTCAGTTTCGATGTTACCGGCATGGAATAACCTGATAATGAAAATCAAGCAGAGTGCCTAACTTTACGAACTTAATTGCAACATTAAACTTAATGAAACGAGGTACTAGCCGTGTACACTTAAGTTTTGGCTTTAGTAATACAAAATGTCAACTAGCTTTAAAAGCAAATGACGATACATCGCATGTAATAATTAATAGACATCGATTTGAGATATAAAACGGAACACTCAACAATAATACCAGCAGATTTAGCCGCATGGCGAATTGACAATTTAAAGATGTCAATGAAAAACAAAGAAAAATTATCTCTTATTGTTAGTTATTTTTTTTTTCAAAAGAGTAAATACAGTTTTTGCTTAAGAAATAATAATGTAGTACAACATAACTTTTTAGAGCATTATTTTGAAATTCGTCCTCTCTATAACAATCTTTATATCGTAATGAAATTATCCATTTATTATGTATACTCTAAGCAAAATAACTATGTTTGTTTTCTTAAAAAAATACTTTGTATCTCTCTACTGTAAAGTAGGTATATTGGCGCTTTAGTCTTTTTACCTTTCCACTGACAATATGAAGCCGGATTAACCCTTTAATAGGAAGCATGTCTGGGCAAAATTGAAAGTAAAAAATAATGATGGCTTGATAGCTTGCAAAAACTGAGGGAAAAATTAATGTTTTCTCATAAAATACAAAATAATACACGATGCTAAAGTAAGAGTAAACTATTTTTAGCACAAACGTTGCTTTTGCTATTGCTCTGCAATTAAATAGCAATAAAGGCCTTGGGTGGGCTACCGTTATCTGTAACGACAAAAAAATAATCGAGAGCATTTACGTTATTTTTTAGCTTTTAAATCGTCCACAAATGTTATAAAAGGCGTCATATTTGGCGCGTTTTTTGTTTTTTGGTGAGTCCAAGGCGCTTTTATCAAACTGATAGATATACTAATAGATATGCAATTTAATCACTCACACTGTCAAAATAAAATAACAAATGATTCTCAAATATTTATTTACATTAACGTGGTGTATAAATAATACGCTTCCAAAACAATGTATGGTTGTTGGTAGGTAGAAATTCATGTAACGGTTCTCCTATGTTAAAAATGAGACAGTTTTGTAAAATAGATACACGACGAGATTAAAACGATAATTAACATATTAATATCTTACAATTAAGTATATGGCTGAACTATATCATGGTGGTTTCTTGATTAAGCTATAAAATGAAGTCAGTCTTGCATGTCATTTTATTATCATTCCGTTCTAACTGCAGTTATAATTCATTATTGGAATTTTAACAATTCCACTAAACAGTTAGTAGTTGTAGAAAAATAGTAGATTACGAAGTAGATTATCATTCCTATGTTTAACTGATGGTTTGCTATAATGATAGAGCAATTTATTAATGAAATTTATCGTTATTGGTTATCTAAATATTTACATTAAGAAATCATACATAACAAACAAACAAAATACTGATAGAAACAATCAACATTTAACTATCTTATCGGGGATTTTAGTATTTCAATAGCGTTTAATTATATTGTTAACACTTGACACCATTGAAGAACGATTAAGCTGAATTGGCAATCAATACAAAATGTAGGACCAGTAACCTGCAAGACATAGTTATATTGATACCGATATCTACAAGGTTTAAAACCTTTTTTTACACTAAACTTTTGAAAAAGAGCAATCATTTATTGACAAATCTACACAATATAGAAAATTCTTCTATAACTAACTCAATTGTATAGAATCCAGTTCATAACCCCCCCTCCCCCCCCCCCCCCCCAATAAGTATTGCAGACTGTATGTGTTCGTATGGGCAGAATTATGTGAAATAAAAATAATAATGCTGTATATTTGTAGTAAGTTGCGTGTCGGTACACTTCGGCCGGTGTCGGGCGCGTTCGGTTCCACACAATTAATCTGAAATAACGAACTGACCCGTAACACGACTCCTGCGCATGTGCGCCTGCTCCCACCACACCAATTAGCATTAAACCTTTTTTTAAATACGTCTCCAGGTTTATAGCTGAGTTTTAGTGTAATTTTGATGTGTTCTAGCTGTTTTTGGATTTGAGTTTGTACATTTTACGTACATACCTACTGCTTGCTTGCTTGTATGTTTTGGAACGTCCATTGTACAGATTGACCGGATATGGACCTAGCCAAATGCGAATATTCGTGTCAAAAATACTGGTTTGAATATTAGGCTACCAGGAAAAAACTGCTTGTAGCTTTTGATAGCGTTCTTTTGTTAATGTTTTATGATGTTAAGAATTCTTCATTTAGATCTAAATTTCAGTATTATTTGTTGTAAAAAAGGTTCCTAATGCAAGTCTTCTCAGTAGATACTTACAAATGTCTTTAATAACATTTTTGTTTACTGATTACTATATTACAAAGGTCTGTATATCTCTCTGCTTAAAAATAAAGTTTACTTGAATACTTAATATCAAAAAATTGCAAATAACAGTTGTTAATGGCGCTAAACCATATTTTTTTAATTAACAGGACAAGATACCTTATGCCGTTTTGTACACATAGTACCTAAAACCAAGTGAAAATGCTTTGAGATATGTGTTTATAAGAAATATTCAATCATTTTTGGCATATCAAGATAACTTTTAAACAGACCATAAAGCGTGTGGACCAACGAAATGCATTTATCCAAATTCTAATTAGGCATCGAATGTTCAGCTTAAACCGTATGTTTGGTAAGTGCCGAATATGCCGAATGCAGAATGAAAATCGAAAATTCTATCCATAATTAGATCCTTAGTATAGGTACCAAATTACATTAATGATACACTTAAATAAGGTTAGTTTGACTGTATTATGTAGATGATTGCATTGTTTTATCACAATTTTCTATTTTGACGCAACTTTTAATAATGTTTTTCTTCATTTATATTAAGTATGGGTATTAAGTCAATAAGTCATAGAATTACTAATAGATGTAAATTAAAAGGTAACAATGTAACGTCATGAGATCATGGTTAATCGTAATAGTGTCTAGTATTTAAATTGTGCTAGGTTTATATTGTTGTTATAGTGATCGTTAATTATAAGTCAACCGACAATAATTTAATCCTTCTCATGTTCTTTAAAACATTTAATTCTAACAATTACAGACCTCTACATTTACAGAGCTAACACTACACACAGTTGCAAGAAAACGGTTTAATTAACTAGGTAAAGTTCGTCCGAGAATTGAGTTTATCTGCCAAAAGTCTGAAAATATTGAAAAACCTTCGTGAATTCCTTCTAACAATTAAAAAGGTAACAAAGCAAGATTCTTCTTTCTTCTTCATTTACTGAATAATATTTTACAACTAAGAATTAATGATCTCATAATTTATAGCAATAACAATATTAAGACCCGCTTGCGCAACAACTCTCTAAATAAAATTAGCGCTAAACTTGATTAAAATGTCTTGTATTTCTGTCAATTATTTGAAATTGATAGAGACATAATTTAAAATATTAGCGCTAATTACATTTAGTGAGTTGTCATACAAGCAAGCAGACCTTAAAGTCATTTGGCAGGTTCAGTTTTTTTAACAAGCTCAACATCTGTTTAGCTCATCAACTTTAACTAACGCGTTACCATCTCTAAATCGATTTAGAAATTGTTGAGAAGGGAATAGTCACATGTTAACCAATTGTACCAGACTAAGTTATTACTGCTATTATAACAATATTACTCTATCAATCACTCTATCGCGGTCTTTAACAGTTCATGTGTGAAAATAGGCCTCTCCGAAAATCGTAAACTGTTACTTACTTATTTTGTTCCATATTTAATCAAATTTAGAAGGGCTCTACACACTTTTCGATTTAGGTCTGCTGCTCTACATTTTATCTTTGGATTTAGGGCAATCTCTCTTCTCATTACCGAATAGATCGAAAGATGTGTAGACTCGCCATTTTTTTGCAAGAAGGTTTGTATCATTATGTTAGTGTTTAATTAGGCCTATAGTACCGGTGTGTGGCGGCGTGTGCGCGACGGGGCTGCGCGGCTCGGCGCCGCTGCGGGCCATAATCGCCGCAATCGAGAAGTCAGTCGCCCTCGTCTTGCCCTCCTCGGCCACCATCCTCTCGCCTCCGGCCCTCCAACACTCCGCGCTTTCCACATCCATGAAACAACTCTCAGTACCTCAGTCCAACACTAATCTGCACCCAACATCTCACCGATACCGGCCCGTACATTGTTTTCGTTTATGCATTTTCTTTGAAAGAAAATTATTTATTCACCGACTTTTTTGTCAAAATTTTGACCGTTACGAAATTATTTTCATTTTTAATTTTATCAATTATATTTATTATTTTATTAAAAAACACTTCAGAAGTTAAAACTGCGTTAATGCACAATTACGAATTAATTAACCAGTCAGACGATCGTTAAACGCGTATTTAAATAGCAGTTGAAATTGTCCGTTATGGTACACGAGCGAAAGCGGTACGGCGGCTGAGCGCGGACTGAGCGCGGCGCGGGCGCGGCGTGCGGGGCGGGGCGGGCAGGCGGGGCCGCCTCCCCAGGCAACCACTGGCCGCGCTACCCGCTGTCACCGATACCTCCCTCCCCCCCACCTCGAGCACCCCTACACTAAGCTTTTCAATAACAATAAAAATAATAAAATTAAGTTATATCTTATTCCATATTTGGTCCAGCCATTGTGAGTGTGTCATCATAGTTAAAATAAATTTCAGCTTTTATAGTCATCGACTCTATCAAACAATAAAAAAATTAATCACCGACCCACACCTGTACGTTTTATGAAACGGCTATCAATTGTTTGTCAAACAATAAGTTTATTTCCCTTAAATATTATTTCAAAACGGATCCGCTTTGTATTAAAATGATTTTTCATGAAAATTGTGTCAAGTGAAAACGCGCGCGCAATCACCGCGCGAGTGCGCCGCCCATAAAAACAGATCAGTAGATTAGAGCGAGATAGACATAGACCACAGTGGGCGTGCGCATGCGTTAGAAAGAGTCGAAAGGATTTATAACATGGAACGAACAACGTTCAAAGACGTAACTTTATCAATATTTAACGTGAAACTTTACAGCATGCCAAATATTATATATTTTTTAAATAAAAATATTTATTTTGCCTAACGTGTGAAGCAATAATTTATTAGAACAATTTTGTTACTTTGTAATATTTTACAAGACTTCATGTTTAGATCAGAGTCATGAGATAGGGGGGAGTAATGTAGAGTTGGCATTTAAATAACTACCTAAGTTCTTCAGAACTACCTTATTAGTAAGAATGTACGGATATAAAGTATTAGCTTGGTACCTAGTGTTCGAAGAAGAAATTTCTTTAAATAGCTTTTCTAAATTAGTTATGGAAAAGTAGAAATAAAATAGGCCCAATTTCTTTGTGATAAATTATAAAAATACTCTAACGTTCCCGAATAATACTTATAAATTTTCATTAAAGGTACCTATTATTTGGTAGGATAGTTACATTTTGTTACTTAACTATCATCTATACTAATATTATATAGAGGAAAGATTTGTATTTTTGTATGTAATGAATAAACTTAAAAACTACTGGACCGATTTATTTTGTTAGTAAGCTACATTATCACTGAGTAACATAGGCTACGGGCGGAGCCATGAGGACACAGCTAGTCATTCATAAATTAATAAACATACCTATACCCAATACAAAATTAATTTAAAAATTGCCTACATTTTATAGAAATCAGGAAACTTTCTATTTCTTCATCTATCGATGAGTTTCTTTATTTTTTACAAAAGAATGGCCTCAAGAAGGTAGGTAATAGGTGTAGTATAAACTGAAAGTATTTCATGGTCAGGACGCAATGCAATGGAATAATGTGCACATTGCCTTACCCTAAAAATATTAACATTGTATCTACTTATCTCCATTATAGAACGTGAACCTCCTAATAGAGCGCTGGATAGAGAGAGAGAATTTAGCCATGATCAACATTATTAGAATACGAATTAATTATCGATTTTTGTTATTATTGATAAATGGGGACGACGCTGTTTATCCTCCTAACTTATTGTTGTAAAAAACCACTCTCAACAAGATGAACTAGGAGCAGTATCAGAAGTACAGCTGTCAAAATATAAACGTCATCGGAATTTCATACATTTGACAACTTTTTATTTATTAAATCAGCATCACTTGGGATAAAAATAGATAGTAAGAGGAAACTCTCAAATTAGAGCTATTTAGTAACACAGGACTAGGTCGTTCTAATAAATCGAAGGTCTGATGTCAGTCGCTCCGTATAAAATACTGGTATTCAGCCGCTTATGGTTACACTGGAAGCTAACTCCAACATAGTTGGGAAAAAGGTAGGCAGAACAAAACAGATCGTCTTTTACGACACTCATGTGGAGAGGTTGTCTATTCTCCACCGGACTTCAGTTAGCCAACCCTGATTATGGACGCTTTTTTTTTCTCTTTGGAAAATCCTCATGGATGTCCATCGCCTGGGGAAGGCGAGGGAGTCTGCCGGACTCTTACCGGCTAAAAACCAACGACGTTCCGTCTCCTGACCGTACGGCCGGGGTCCGGGATTCGCAAAAGCTTGCACCGCAACCCTGATTATGGATCCTAGGTCTTCACCGTTATCGTATCTTGCCAGATTACACGCGCAAAGACATCTACCGACAATTGATTCACATCTCCGACCCTATTTGCTTACGAGTACATCACTTTATACATAACGTGAAAGCATTTGATAGAGTGGCTCCTATAACCTTTAATAATTCAAGTGCTCTGTGAAATGAGAGGACTTCTAGACGTTTGTTCTCTTCGTGTGAAGGAATGAAGAGCGAGATATCGCCTTCCTCATCGCATTATGATATGACGTCAGCGGAAGACGTTGAATACAGCCTGCGTCATAGGGTTGCCTGTTGGGCACAGACTCGCAATGATTCTAGGACGTATTTTTCTGGAGTGATCTCTTGTATATGGGTATACGAGAGATTGTTTAAGTTTTTGATTGTGTTAATATCTACTTGTAACCTTTTTAAATAAGTTTAATATTGGACGTGCAGGACCTTCAGGAATAATAGAATGATACTTTTCAAATTGCTTTCGCACAAAACCCATTTTTTACCGACTTCCAAAAAGGAAGAGTTTCTCAATTCGATTGTATGTTTTTTTTTTGTATGTTTGTTCCGCCATATCTTTGCTAATTGTGATACGATTTTAATGATTCTTTTTTTGTTTGAAAGAATATTCTTTCGAAGTGGTCCCATTTAAATTTGGTGAAGATCTGATGAAGAACTTCGGAGATAGACCATTTGAAGTCGGTTTTATTATTGTTAAAAAGTGATTATTATTTTATTCAAATCTGTTTTGGAGGTGATTAATCGAACTATTATCAATACTTACCTACTAGTTATCTGCTCTCAACGTCATAACATATCATAACACTACGCCTGTATTCCCCGAAGGGTTGGGCAAAGGTGTATAGTAAAACCCTCATTTCGCCGTTATGTTTAAGTCCCATGTAATAGGGGGCGAGCCTATTGCCACCAATCGGGCACAAATCCAGACACCGGGCTGCTGCTGAGGAATTACATACGAAAAAACTCAATAACACTTTGTCCGACCTGGGGATCGAACTCAGGACCTCACAATCAGCAGTCGCGCTTGCCACCAATAGACCAACGAGGCGACGTCAACGACATACGGCAATATTGCGCTCCACATTATGATATTACCTAACTTTACAACACTGAACTGAGTTTTACGTATATTTGACACCCCTCACGAGATAGAGAACAAAACACAGCATCTGCACCTCCACACAAGTATAAAATTCCGTCTTATAGACAACACGCTCATGCTCTCGCGTTATTTGTGAAAATATGAAAAATACTGCGTACTTAAGGGGCTATAACTCTCTGGGTGAGGCATTAAGACGCATTATGAGCCACTCGGATGTTTTTCAATTTGGTGAAATGGCGTCTGTGGTGTTCATCTTTATGGCAATATGTACCTAACTTGAATGCTCCGACAGGGCTTGAACCCCGGTACGTGTGGCTGTACCGACACTCTTTGTTTATTTCATTTACGTCCAAGCAAATATTTCGACACTTTTTGCTGAAATGGACACACTCGTACTTAAACAAGCTATAGCGACCTTAATCTTACCTCAGACTCATGTATTAAGATTTAAATTGAAGAATTCAGTTGATTGCACATTGTTACATACCGCTGTGCCTATGGCACAGTCGTTTAAGAACCTGTGTACAGGTGATAAGAGAAAGTAAATCCGTGCAACGTTCTAAAACTTTTGTTGGCAAAGGACAAACTTAAGTAGGGATAAAACTAAGGTACCTACTCAGTAAGCCGTATAACCAATGCAATATAAATATTTGCTATTTTGTATGCCGACTAATCCTACTAGAAATGTCACACACAACATTGTGCGGTTGCAGAGGAACTCATAATTCATTCTCAAAATCAACACCATTGACAAAATGATATAAAAAATAGGAAATAGTGTAAAAATAAGTTGCGTGGAGCGAAACACAATGCAAACCATTGTGTTATATTGCATAAAACGAAACTGCGAGGAACAAGAGCGCTCTCGGCGCCCATATTTTTTTTCAATTCGAAATTCGAATGTCAAAACGTCAGTGAGCCTATGAAAGCAACCAAATATTTGTAGCCTGTTGGGAACACACACGCGGCAGTGGCCACACAGGACGCCATATTGCAACGTTAGAAAACGGCTGTAAGTTATGAGTTTTCGCGCAAAAAGTTAACGCAATCAAATCAACGACATATCGGTCACACGTCAACCGTGAAATGAAGTGTTCAGCCGACGGGTGTTCGGTAGAAAATTGGTTTTGGATTGAAATTGTGTTGAAATAATGATGTTCTGATTCTATTATGTAACGTTTCATGTTTTATTACTTTACCTACAGTAATCCAGTATTGCAATGCAAAAAAGTACGGTCGTTATTATACATAGGAAAACCTACGTTTCTTTTTAGGTTAGGTAAAACTTATTTATTAATCTTTTTTGCCGGACCCGGGTATGTCCTTAAACTACGTCCAGTTGGTACTGGACGTAGTTTAAGGACATACCCGGGCGGTGGCCCGCAGGACGGGCAGCAGCGTCCTCTACATAACGGTGATCGTTCTGCGATTCCCAAGCCGCCTGCCAAGCGTGGGAATTATGGCAACCCCCCACATTTTAGTTGCTATGGGTGTTTCTGTAGGTGTGGCGGTCTTCAGGCTGATAATGATGATGAATCTTTTTTGCATTCGTTAAACAAAGCTTGACATCCATTGGGTATGTGAAAACTGCTCGAAGTCACGTGTACTTCCATTATCAAAATGTTACTTATTATTTCTGTAAGTACTGACAAGTTAGCTTATCGCCTACGTCCACCACGCCAGCATATCACTGAAACTTGATTTATGACTCAGGCAGTTAACACATTCTTAGGTTTGTACTGAAATCTGCACATAATAACGAAATATACTATAGGTATGTATGTGTTTGTGTAGGTACCTAAGTATATTCGTAAGTATCATAAGTGATTAAAAGACATATCACGACTAATAATATTTAAGTACCTACGGCCGGCGTACCCTGGGCACGCCACGCTAGCAACCTTGCAGACTGGCAAATCTTTTCACCACAGCTTGTACTATTGTCTAGCTCGTGCCGACACAAAAAAAAGTTAAGAAGTGATCAAGTAGAAAGGTATTTTACACAGACCTGAAAAAATCGCCCTTATAACATGATATAGTGCCGTTGTCAGTTTGATATGTTGTGTAATGAAAAATACATTCAGCGTTTTCATACGACCTCGCAAAATAAACTGAAGATTCACCCGTCACCCGTGACGGAACTCAAAAAAACGTATAAATGTTGGTGTACGACAAACTGATGCCATAAAATGTCATAAAAAATATTGCGCACATCGCTCGGTTTAAATATTTGAATAAAGAATAAGCGAACATAAAAAGGCTGCTAGGTGGGGAGCAAGGTGAGGAGCAACAAATCGCGCGCATTATAAATGACAAATGTAAGCTGCGCGCACGCGGTGTAGGGTTTCGCCCACCCGCGCGCCGGATTAGTTTCAGCTTACTTTCCGCTCCGCTCCCTGTGCCCTGCACCGAAATAGCACTCGCCCTCTGCCCTTGACGTCTGACATACTGATATCAATACTACACTGATCCTGTACTAGACTAATTGATTCTCAAATAGGTATATAAATAGATGGGATTTTCAAATTGTAAAGCCCCTTGTTGCAGGTAATTTAATGGAAAAAGACGTTTTTAAAACACTTATAGAGTTCTACACTTCTGCTGATGGATCTACAGAACGGTAGATATTAATTTTGACCATGGACCATCTCTAGTTCTCTGCACCTATTCGTGTTAGTGATAGTCGTCTTCTAATGGATATCTAGTTACGGGATCCTTGATGTTATTCAGTACATAAAGCAATAAATTTAACAGCAAAGGATAGTGAGAGGCGGTATGACGTAAATCCGGTAATAGTGTGTAGGTACGGGCTGCACAGGCGCGCTCCACGTGAAGCGCGTGTGAGAGCGACAATGCGCCCGCGCCAGCCGCCACAATGGCTACTCTACGCTTGCAACTAAACCTATTGAATAATTCTCACTTGAGAGTATTTAAGCTTTTATCGAGGTGCGGCCATAAATCGGTGCGCAGACGCTGTAATCCCCGCCCCCGCTGCGCCCGCGCCCCGCCGCTAGCTATAAACAGAAGTCAACGTGTTGGACTTATAAATCGTGTTCTTAACTATTGTATCTCACGCCACAATAATGAAGTTAGCTCGTTCAGGAAGAAATACGGGCACCACGTGGGTGGCCAACGCGGTCGGGATAAATCCCCACAGATTATTGCATACGAATGCGTTTAAATGATTTTTTGTGTGTAAAGCGGTAGTCTGCGTTGACACCCGAACCTCCGCAACCAGTGAAAGGGTCCCTGAAAAAACAAACGTTGACCGAGCGGGGCGCAGGCGCAGTGCGATAACGCGGCGACGACGTGTCAGCCCACTATTACCTCAGCGTTTAACGATCTCGTCAATAACCGTAAAACAGCTTCTAATGACTAAATCTTCCAGGTTATTAGATAAAGACAGTCGTAAATTGCGAGTATTTTATAAAATATCCTCTCAAATGAGTTCTTTTTTTGTAGATATAAGGGAATTTATTGTATTTCTTGGGTCATCTTACGACGTTATCAGCGTTAAAGTTAAATAGTGCAAAGGGCTTCAGAGCACTGCTTCAAATCGCTTAGAAATACTTGAATACTGCAGTTACAGTTTATCACCTATTCATTACTGCATGGTTAGTAGATAAGATATAACTAGATATAAAATTCAATTTCAACAAACGGAGAGAGAGAGTGAGAAAGTCGAAGAGTTGAAAGTATTTAGTTATATAGTTTACATGTAGAGTCACATTGAAAATAATGCAAAACTTGTTTTTTTTAAACCTTAAACACTGCAAACATAAATTGGGTTCACCCAATTCTAATCTCAAAATGTGTGTGAGCCTTGCTTCCTGTTAAACATCGACCAAAATGATTTGGAGTGTGCCAGCCTGCCAGGTTACCACATGTTTAGGGTAAACGTTAATATACAAGCAAGCTCTGTAAGCACGACGAGACGTGAGAAAGGCCGTGACGAATGTTCACCATTGATATCCGAACAGAATGCGCGTCAAAAGGCGTGCGTAATCGCCCTTATAAACAAACACTCGCGCTCAACACTAAAACTGATGTATTTCACCAAACTTTTATATTCGTTCGCTCCAACTTAAAATATATTACTTTTTCTTTAGCACCTTTTGTATCTTTTAGTGCCTTGTGTCCCCGCTTTTATGGGTGCAGGCGGTTCGTAAATCATTGTAGTAGAAGTGGTGTACACTCGTAAACAATAACGTTTCCCGCGGGGCGACCGGACGGACGGACGCGACGCGCCAGCATCTCGGCCGCAGGCGACGACAATCAAGCCTTATTAATATGTCTAAGCTGTTAAAATGGTCATTTTGCAATACATTATGTCAACAGCGCGTAATCATTGCCATTGTTCTCTAAAAAGACATCACACAAAATGATTTTCCAATTGGTAAAGAAAAAATCTATTGAAGACTCAGAGTCGCTCAACAAAGAAGAGATATTTAATACTTAACACACAGAGAAGCTCAGATAATATTAAGCCATAAAAATATTAATTTTATTTCGACAACGAAAATAATTTTCACACTGAGTTCAATGTGGACATTACATTCCCAATAACCGTTAATCCGAAGACGTGCCACAGTTATAAATTAAACTTTATATCATTTTTAATGACCGCCTCGAATGGTGTTTTGATTGCGGCCGGCTGGAGGCGTCGACAACTCGGCTCGATGATAAGGCGACAGTTAACGCGACACACAAAAAACGCAAGTTTAATGGCCAAAAAAGCGACTCTCGCGCAACTCAAACATAACAGTTCAAGCCTGCGACAACTTAGCCACAGTTTTATGTGAATTCCTACATTGCAACACACCTCAGTTTTACGAGTATCTATAAAGCTCAACTTGACGTAAGAAGACGTTAATGTTTTTTTAATTATTCCTAATGCCACCTTTTGTAAGGCATCATGTACTTCGAACCGCGACCATGACACAACCGCGCAATAAAATAACTGAAATTTTTCAGCAGTAAACAGCAATTTAATTTTCGAAATGCGGTTTTTGTTTGACTTTAGTGTGCATATCGTTGTAATTTAACGCTTATTGGTGTTTAAACAGCTAAATAAACCGTGAAACGAGGCCACAAAACGCGTAAAGACCATCGAACGATAACAAAAAGAGCGCCATTAATCTCTCATTGTGTGACGTCGGTGAAACGTCCCGTTTTGTTTGCGGACTCGTCCCGATTTATACGAACATCACTCGTTTACAGTTCGCCATTGTCCTTAAACCGACTGGGTGTGATCAGACACAATGAACCTTACAAATGGGGCGAAAATAACTGTCTATAGATCATAACTGTGTACACAAGTCATAAATTAAATGATGTGCTGCAATAGAAATGCAATGTATGTTTTTTAACATTATCGGTCCTGTTTGAGTAACTGAATTCAGGTTAAAAGTTGCGTGATCTAACTAGTCTCGATTTCAGGTAGAGATAGTATGAGTTACACACAACATGTAATTTGTCGGCATTTGCAAAGTGCTCAACAATTACTTGCCTTAAATGTTTCTTTAAAATATCGAATGCATTGCACCAAGAGACCGTTCGCTCATCCGCTAAACCAGGATAAGAATTTGTTGCTATATGAATATTCTTTTGTACTAGTTGGTCCCACGAGGCGCGCGTCCCGCGTCCCCGGGGCCGCCGCCCGCTTCTCATGCTCCGCGATTGACAGCGCGGGACGTGTGACGGCCATTGTCACGCTGACATGTTGACACTGTCAAACTTGACTTCTGTCCGGATTCCGCATGTAAATCATAAATACGGAAATATTACCCGCTTGAGCTTGACGTGCACAATGTAACGACAAATTAAATAATAGAATAATGTAGAAAAGTTTACCGCGCACAGCTGCCGTTTCGTTGCAAACGTTTTTGATGATTATTGACGTCAACGCGGACATGAAAAGAATAGTAGAAATATCGCATTACTTGTAGAACTAGATTACGAACCGACAACGGTCGGGATAATGGTTAAGTAAAGGGCCCTAAACCGTCTTTTAACACTCAGCATTGGATGAACCAAGGCTGAGAATGAAGAATCAGTTTTTGATTATGATTGTCGTTAAGATTTCTAATTGCCTTAGGTTTCATGCATTTTGTAATTACCAATAAAGAAACCTCCATCAAAATAGTCTGGAGAAGGTGAAGACCTGCAAGGAAAATGCTGTACAATGAGAGAAATAGTAATCACTCATTGTGAACTAATTCAATTGAAGGTTCGGTAAGCTTTATATCAGCTCACAGTAGATCACACTATCACTACGGTAGAAAACGTCTATCAATGACTGCTGAAAGAGCGACTGACAATTAAATCGAAATTATTTTCTTTGAGAGTTGCTTCGATCAAAACGATGAATCTGCACTCAGTGAAACCAGAAACGCACCACAAATAAAAGAAAAATCCTGGTCGCACTCTGATAAGCTCACTATGAGATACTTTAAAATAACAAATATTAAGTAGTTATCTGAAACAGGTGAATAAAATGTTACGATAAGGACATATACATACATACACATCACACACATATATACATGACTACAGTTCGTGTTTGTTCAGTCCGTTGTTGTTTAGTAAACACTATATCCATCATTGAATTTCTGCAGACCTCGTGCATATTCTTTGAAAATATATGTAGTTAACACAAGCTCATTCAAGTAAGACACAACATTTTTGAGAAATTTACAGTTTGAAAGAAAACATAAGTTTCAAATGAGCAAATGAGTACGAGACGTGTTTCGCCCCCCGTGGTCACGTCACCCTGGGCGCTCTCCTGCCGGGCCGACCCTGGTGACAAACTGACAATTTAACTATTCACCTCTAATGTTGTTTAGGGAATATTCAATGGCTAAACAATCCGTATTATTTATGGCCACGTTGTGCGCCCACAATACAAGCCTCGTCTTAAATTCTTTTTAAGCTGTTTCATTTCCGGACACAGACTTGTTCAAAGTGTTTTGCTTTAGGTGCTTTGTTGCTATTTTTGCATGTTAACGTTTTCTAAAGGTTGTTTTTTTTTATATAGGTACCTACAGGGTGTAAACGAAATCATGTAATTCCTTCGAACCTCGTGATGTACTGCTGACATAGATTAACCCTGCAGGGGATACATTTGGATTCAATATAAAATAAATTACCTGAAGTAAACATGTGTTCTTAACGGGAGGCATTTTAGCGCCTCGAGTTAAATGACCGCGAGGCGAGCGATAGCCGCGCAATTCGCTTGGAGCGCTAGAATGCCTCACTTTAAGAACACATGTTTACTTTTTTGTATTTTTTTTTATTGAATCCTCTTGTGTTCCGTGCAGGGTTAATCTATGTCAGCAGTACATCATGAGGTTTGAAGGAATTACATGATTTCATTTACACCCTGTATATTAACCTTGAATAACACCTAGCAAAGATTGTTTCATTACAATAAAAATGAAATTCAAATCTTCATTTGTTCATTCTTTATCTCAGCGCTAAAATAAGTTCATCCGAAACAAATCTTCTGCCTAGCTTTTCTCCCAACTATACCTATTGGGGTCAGCTTCCAGTCTAACCAGATGCGGCTGAATACTAGTATTTTACACGGTTGTCAGACTTTCAGGCTTGTGATTTCCCGTAACGACTTTCATAGGTATTCGTATGACACCCGGGACCGACTGATTAACGTGCTCTCTGCGACACGGAGGGGTATGTAACTAACGGTCACCCATCCACAGACTGACCTCGGCAAATGCAGTGTAAACTAACAATTCGTATGATCCGCGCGGTCGGTAATTAGCCACGAGCCCCTCTTACCCGGATCAAATATCAATTTCAAATATCCAACTGACTTCAAGTTTTCAAAAACTAATCTCAAACAAAAACAAGCAATCACACCAACATAAGTGAAGTGATCCGTCCGGGAAACATTCAACGTAATCTGTGTGTATTACACAAAGATTGCGCCGTCTATTGGGGAGAGCGATCCGCCCCTCCTATTAGCCTCACTTTATCTATTCCGCTGCTCCCCTCGTCTTTGTCCGCCGCTAATCCGCCAGGGAAGTGGCTAAATATCTTGTGTAAATAAACATTTCGCCTGTACCATTGTCAAGGGATGAGCGGGACTGTAACGAATCGGATTATGCGGCGTAAGGTGACGGTATCATACTCCGTAATTAGTTTGAACCAAAGCAGGATTTATTGTTTGTTGTGAACTGATCTCCTTTGATTTTAATTTGAGGGTTACACTTGACATTTCCTTAAACAGATCAAGGTAGAGACTCAACCTTTATTGAACTTAAAACTTTACAGGTACAATGATGACTGTTTAATATCAAACAATATTTCCTGTATGTATGTATGTATGTAGTATTTTATATATTACTAGCTGTGTCCTCACGGCTCCGCCCGTAGCCTATGTTACTCAGTGATAATGTAGCTTTCTAACGGCAAAAGAATTTTTGAAATCGGTCCAGTAGTTTTTATGTTTATTCGTTACATACAAAAATACAAAACTCCAAAACTCCAAAAATACAAATCTTTCCTCTTTATAATATTAGTATAGATATAGATATTGTATGTATTACGTTTATTTGTATTGTGTGCTATACACATATTTGTTTAGTTTATGTAGATGTTGTTATTTATTATGTATTTCATTTGTAATTTTATATAACATGTACACTTAGGTAATTGTTCTCCTCAACATCAAATCTCTCTATCGCTCTAAGGTTTGCTGTTAGAAAACTCATTTGTGAGTTAAGCTCGCCTTTGTACATGAATTTACCAACAAAACTGTATTATGTATTATTATTTTCTGTACAATAAAGAATAAGAATAGAATATTTCAAAATCTTCTCACCGCAAGTACTACCAATGTTTGTTTCTTAAAACACAAAATAAATCAATGTCTGCTACGGAAAAGCAATTGCTTGTGACGGTTGAAGAAACATTCCGCAACATGAATCAGAACAGGCAAGCATAACATATCATTGGACATGAAGAATTAATACTCTTCAGTATAAAAAGTATTTTTAAACAAGTGAAGAAGTTTGTGTACCTACTTAACAAAGACCATATTTATACTAATATTTCCTATTAGTTTTGTTCTTATTCGATACAAGAAGGTTGTAACACGTAATAGAATCCACTACCGAACACAAACAATAGTAAATGGCCACTTGACGTGAGGTAACAATGGTAAGGATTATCATAGTGAGTGCTACAGCAGACAGGTCTCCGCCCAGCGGTGCCACACTGCCACTCCGTACCAACGAGCAATATGGAAATATCCAGTGACTATCTTTAGTTATGCTCCCTACACAATATTTACAAAGAGCAGTCAGGCACCAGTTTTTAATAAGTACTGTAGGTAACGTTTTCTAAACGATATGCAAAATTCCAAATACGTCACGTCAATTGTTCCAATTATAACTCTCTTTTGTTTCTTAAAAAATACGTCATCTTTTGATAATTATGCGTTGCGATTGCGAGTTCTATGCACCTCTTCAGATAAATGCAGATTATGCAGATAATATCTGCATCAGGGAAACTTCCTTTTTCAATAATACTTAGGTACTAGTTGATATCGAGAGCATATATCTCTACCCAGAATGAAATTAATGAAATATTTTGTCACAAACAGTAAAGGTAACGATAATCCGTTACCCTATGACCACGACCAACGAAGTGTATGTAGAACATGGTATTTGCATAATATATCACACCGGAGCCTAATCTAATTTTAGGAAAGCTTCGGGGACCGGGACCGATGACGCTGCACATAGCGAGGAAGGCCGGGCGCGCACCGCATGCCTATTCATGAACGACGACGGCTGCACGACGTGCCCGCACCCCACCGTATTTGAATAAATACAATTAACTTGTTTGTTTTATTCAGCCCGTTACGCCCCTACTTGGTGACCTGACCTTCCGGAGATCGTCGCATTCTTTACTCCAATGAAACCACAATCTGAAACATGCATCTTGCTGGCTTCGAATACATCGATGGCGGCCGTTGGTGAAATTGAAAACTATTTCGCTCAAGGATAATATTCAAATTGCGGCTAATGGTCATATTCGGCAGCGGACGACTCAAAGGCGAGCAGGCCGCGGTGCCCTGCACTGTTATTATCTCAACACCATCGCTCTCTCACCTAACCCATTCCTTTTTTAACAGACACTTCCATCTTCTTCATTCCCTCGCAAAACGAGCGGGACCTCCGGTCGTTTATACTAAACTCGACTCAGGGGCGTACCTCTGACAATTTATCATTTAGCGTTGCCTACAGACATTATTTGAAACGCATTAAAATCGCGGTTGTGGAAAATTTGTCGGCATCGAAATTAGTACTCCACTCGAAGTGCATAATTTATCGCTTAAGCCGCATCCGGTGCGAGCCGCGATATTTCTAATTAGAAATTCATTGACGTTGATGATCTCCAGCATCTAACGTCATAGTGGAACCCAAGCAGATTCCAGGTCACTTAATTATTAACTAACGTATTAGCGCTAGTTAAGGAGTCATCGCTTAAGATAATTATGTTATTTATGGTAATAACTATTGAGTTATGAAGTATTAGAAGTAAAATTAATTTCTAGAATCCGGTTAATTTTAATCACCAGTTTGTATAAGCTTAATTATTTCCTAACGATCCATATCTCGATAAAGCGGCTTATGATAAGTAACTGTAAATAATCGCTGAGAAGGTTTCGATAATATCAAGTTACACGGAAAGTTGAGATAAGATTGGCCTGTAAGCAAAAAAGCCGGAAGCAGTAGAATATGAATATGGGATCTAATATTGTTGATAGGTATTTAAATTAAATAAGATTTTATTTCGTCCTTCACTTGTTACATTCCAAAGCTAAACAATTTTTTTATTGATGTAAATTCGTATAAAATATTTCCATTCGTGCAGCGATAAGGAGAGCAGGAGAGAGTGGAGCACGGAGCTCGGCCGCTGGCCGCTGCCCTGAGGAAGCTGTCACGCGCGGCGCGAACACGTGATGAATATGTATCGGCAGGCTGTAGCGGCGCCTTGTAATTTGAGACTCGCCGGTAATTATTTACGTGAGAATGGGCCCGGGCCGGCCCCGCTGCCCCGCACCACGTCCCGCTTGGCCCCTCTCACCGGAACGAATCGTTGATTGCGCGCGAGTTGAGATGCCGCCGCCAGATTGCTGCTCACGCTCCGGTGGCCAGCGCTGCGCCCGCGCAGACGCGCCGACTGCCCGCTCCAACAGACCCACACTTGTTATGTAGCTTTACCTGATACGCATTCAACGTACAAGCTGTGACAAACAAAAATACCAGCTCCATTGCAAAAACATACAACCGTTACAAATTACCCACTCTACTGGTTTACCGGCTACCTGAAGCATGCAGCTAGAAGCCTAGAATATACAAGGTTAGTCGGAAAGGGGGTACTAAGCCGCGGGCCACTTAATGAATCACTGATGATTGTTTTAAAGAAAGTGTTAAAATTTGAAAATTCAACAAAAAAAATATTGTGCAAAATTATTCTTATTTTAGTTTTTTCAAAAATTCTTTGTCCCTGCTTTAGTTACGAATTCAGAAAATGGAGCTTCTAATCTGTGACCCCAAATATGACCTAAAATGTAAACACAGCAGATCATAGCTGAGGATAGATAGAATTTAGCGTATTTTTTATGAAATCTTTGAACAGCTATTTCTCTTAAACTATTGACTTTTGGGGAAAGTTGTAGAACAAGTCATCTATTATTATGGGTACTTTAATACCCTTTCGGCTTAGTACCCCCTTTCCGACTAAACTTGTAAAAATATATAAAATTTTCTGAACTCTACAATAACTTCCAAATTAATATGCTTGAATAATATAGGCATGTTCCCACACGAAGTCAAAAGAAAAACTCGTTGGCAAGTATCAAAAATGTCTCATTTAAAACAGATAAATCACATCACATTAGCACGGTAATTTAGCACGAGACGACAATATAAGCGAAACAGCGATCTCATAACGTTTTTTTTTTTCATTTTTGAGAAACCGCGTGTTGGAGTGATGACGGTTGTTTTGACTTGTCCTGACATTTGCGTGTTCCAGTCCCGTGCAGACTCCGAGGATACTGGCCCAGTCGACCGACAATAATGTAGCCTAAATTAATTTGCGAAACGACTACCTGTGTTGATATCTTTAATATAATAACAGTAACAGAGTAACGATGCCGACGTATTAAATTTCCATAATAATTTATAATCCCTGAAAAATATGATGAATTTACTGATAAGTATAAGTAAAGACTAAAGGTAATTGAAATGGTGAACACAAAATCATAAAATAAGCAAAAAAGGACATGAATCTTTTACGAACAGCGCGCAAAGATACATTCAATATAAACTCGTATGATGAACACAGCACATGGTTCATTATAAAGTACCTACATTCAGTGCCATCTGGCGATATAAATAGAAACTAACAAGTTATGTGGTTACCTAAATTACTATGCATTGAGGCAGGTCAGTGTACTATGCATCTTATGCATGATATCGTTTTTATAAGTGTTTGAAATTAATAAATTGACAAGGGCACTTGGTACCACTGTGTTTGTTTAACAACAAAATGTTAAATTGACTGCTTTCAATGAGTGGGCACGTCGTGCTGGCGCGGCGCGGTGGCGCCCCGTGGTGTGCCCCTAAACACACACAGACCGCGGGGCGCCGCACCCTGCCCGCGCCCTGCACACTAATAACACCGTCTTTCCCTCTGTCATGCCTTATTTCATCCAACCATCTCTTGTTTTTTCCATACTGTCGTTTTTTCGAGCTGTGAGCCCACTTGGAACATTAACAATAAAACGAGTTCCTGATGATAGTAATCCTTCATCCTCATTGTCTTTTGGCAGTTTCGTGGAATAATATATGTTGTGCTCTCGCGACTTGATATCTGAACGTCATATTATAAATGGCGTCGTTTAAAATATTTTAATGCCCTCTACATCACGGCGATATTAATTTAGTACGCTTGAGTTGAGCGGTCGCGGTGCCACCGATGGAATGTTAAATGACGGATTACCGGCCGCCGAGATTGAAAGATAACCAACCACTCGAAATGTTGGAGATTCTATCATTGCCACATTGCCACATATCGTAAGCTTTCTTTTACTTTATAATACCTTACCTCCAGAAACGGATATCATTGCTCTACGCATGCTAAAAGAAACATTCTTATAGTTCATTGGGAATGGTTTAGAAGTATGCTGTAATACTCGTATATTTTTTAAACTGAAGCAATTACGTCTAAAGCGTTCCCAATGAACTATAAGAAATGTTTCTTTTCTTTCATATAAAGAAAACATAATTTTGTAATAATAACATAACATTATCTGTAGGTAACAAATAAAACAACGTGCAACTTCGCGTCACCTAGCAACGGTTGTCATGACTAGTTGAATCTTTCTTTTATGAAGTTATTCTCCTGTATAATTTTACGAAAGCTATTTATTATAAATAATGGTACGGATCACTGTGGACATGGTGCGTAAAAAAGCTGAACATCATGAGGGCTTACTGGCACCACTGGAAGAGATAGCACTGCATCAGGAGAACATTGAGAAAATAGAATATATCCAAGACTGGTGTCCGAAACTCACAATACTTTTAATGCAAAGTAATCTCATCGCCAAGATTGAAAATTTACATAAGCTGAAAGGTCTCGTTTACCTGAATTTGGCTATCAATAATATAGAAGTCATTGAAAACTTGGAAAGATGTGAATCATTAGAAAAATTAGATCTTACGCTCAATTTTATTGGTGAAATCGTTAGTGTAGAAAATCTTAAAGATAACTATAATCTAGTAAACTTATACCTAACTGGCAATCCTTGCACTGATTATGAAAACTACCGAGATTTTGTAATTGGTTCTCTACCACAACTTAATCATCTTGATGGGCACGAAATAGACAGATCTGACCGAATCAAAGCATTACAAAACCTTTCAGTTATAAGGTCAGATATACTATTTGAACAAGAAAATTATAGACATCAAAGAAAGAAGCAGAAAACCCGCCTTGAGCGGGACATTAATGATAAATGGGAAAATGAATACAAAGACATGGATCCCGATGAACGAAACAAGAAATTTTATGCAGAAAAATGTGAACATGCCCCTGAAGTTCGCTATGAAATGGAAAAAATGCGACAATTAAAACTAAAGAGTTTTGAAACTGAGGACAAGAAAGAGGAAAAACGAGTGTACAAGTTTTTTGCTCCAGATGGCAGACCTTACAATATAAATCAAGCAAAAATAGACTTTGTTTTCACTGATCACGATCCTGAAAAATATGTTTTGGATTTAGCAGTGTATAAATACTTAGATTCAAATCTTGTTGATGTTGATGTCCATCCTAATTACGTAAGAGTTATGATAAAAGATAAAATATTTCAAATTCATCTTCCAATGGAAGTGGACACTACTAACTCTACTGCCAAGAGATCACAGATCACAGGCCATTTACTTGTAACGATGCCCAAGGCTAATGCTGTCATCAAAAAGCCCGTTAAACCAAAAAAAGAAAATAATAAAGAAGCCCAGTTATATACCGAACAAAAAGTAAAAGATTGTCAAAACTGCTGTGGTCAATCAAGGAGAGAATATCTAGAAATAGGGCCAGCAGACAACTTTTTAGATTTTACTAACATTACTCAACAGAAATCGAAGCCTGATTACATTGACCCCAGACTAAAATTGGGTGGAAAACAGCCGTCAATAGACTTTGTAGACAACCCAGAGGTTCCTGACCTCATTTGAAAGTTAACTCATCTACGAACCATGTAGCTAAGGCAAAAAAAATAAAGGCAAGAACATGAAAACACCTTTGTCAGTAAAATATTTTATATTTTCGCATTTATAAACTATTTACAGCACCAATTGAGGCAGTCCAAAACTGTCATCACTCTTGTACCTATATAAGGCTTTTAATATCTATTAATTATATAATTTAAAATATAGTATTCCATATTATAATATTAAATTTAAAATATGCATAGTATTGCAGTTTTGTAAAACCGGAATTGATGTGTAAAAGATTTGAAAATAAAATAAGTATTATTAGCTGATGTGACTTATTTCTTACTTTAAGTAGATGCATTAGATACCTTACGCTAGGAACATAATAAATAACTTAAATAATAATATTGTTGAGACGGCACAAATTAGTTATTGACTATCGAGGACAGGCCATGTATATCATCATTAAAAATATTGCATCAATTCATTTTTTTACCGCAGAAAAAAAGAGGATTATGCTATGTTTAAAAATTACACTTAAAACTGTAGCTGTACTTGAATGCTTTTTTTTTTAAATATTTTTAAGGCTTAATATAATTCTTCTGAATACAAACCTATTTCTTCAATAACGAAGGTTATTTTAGAATAATAAAACAAACACAAAACAGATATTTTGCCATGACTTAAAATTCGGCCTGGGACTTGTCACAACGCAACACATAAAAATACTTTGTTCTAAGTTTGTATCTAGATCTGATGACTTTCAACAGCATCTGGCGGTAGGCCGTTGGTCTCAACCGGTGGCGCGACCAAGAACGACAGGAATCCGTCAACGTCGCGCATCTCCTTCGACGAAAACTTGGCAGAGATCTGGTGGCGCCCTGCCCACGGCGGCGTCAGTTGATACTGAGCAGTCGCAAACTCGCCTGGCGCCACGTTCTGGGAGAACAACAAATTACGTAGGTAAGTTAAAAGCTTCGTATGAATCTAAACTTGATTCTCTGTGGCACTCCCACTAACGTAGCGTACATAGTAGTTCTCGTCTGATGGAACAGATGGCGCTAGTAGTATGATTTAAACGGATGGTTGGATGTCTTAATGAATTTTCGATTTTACCTCCTCAAAAATTCATAGCAATACATGTAATTAATACATCAGTTATATTTGATGTATAATTAAGTTATACTAAATTAAAATTAAATTTTAATGTATAAATATAAATTAACTTTATTACGATGATTTCATCATCGATATTACTTACCCCATCGAACTCAATCTTAAGCTGCTTATCAAGTCCAGGTCCTTGAATGTAAAACTTGCACTTGGTGAGTGGGATGGGCAGTGGGTTCTCAACTTTGATGGAAACTGTGAACTCCTGGCGCGAGACAGGTTTGCCATCAATGCTGATCTTGATATCAGGATTGCGGACTCTGAAGTCATCTTGCGCAAAGAAGTCAAATTTCCTATCCACGATTGTCGCTAAACAGGCAATGTTGAACGAAGCCTGTAAGGTGATAAAGTAAAAGTTAATTAAGAGTAAGGTAAGGAATATCCTTGGGGTTCAATATAAGCATGCACTAAAGCAGGTCCAAAGAGTATAGAAAAGAACCAAATTGCAAAACTTGTACTAGATAGACGCTGACCTTAGCGTCTCGCATTCACATGACAGCGACATATGGACGGATATTGAATGAGTAATTTGTTAACCAAATGATTACGGTAAAGTCCTTCATATGAGATAAGGTACCCGTGTAACATAAATATGAGAAGCTACAACATAGGACTATTACTCTCAATTCGCTTTTTCTCTAATAAGTGTCAATATTACCTGATCGACCAGCTTCTTGTAATAATCATCAAAGGTGACAAGCATTTTGATGAGCTCCTTGCCCTCTGGTTCGAGGTTCATGTCAAACTCGGTTCTCTTCACTCCTTCTCCAGTTACTCCCGTATAGGTTACTGTATCTACACGAAGGATGCCCTTCACCTGGTGAGAGTTGGTACTTGAACGATTCCTAATGTGCACGGCCTGAAATTAACAAGCATGATATGTTTATGTACAAACAAGTAATAGATCCTAAAGCTGGCGACATAAAGAGATAGAATACAAGGCCAAATCTCAGTTTAACCACCGTTATACGGTAGTAGTGTTTTACTTCCAATTCAAAATACAAAAAACTTTAGAAAATCTAAACATACCACATTGAAGTCCTGGCCAATCTTAATGTCATCGTGTAGCTCAAAGTCGAAGGTAACATCATTGAAGGCGTCATTAAGGTAGTACCGCGCAAAAATGCTCTCCGACTTGCGTAGAGCCTTCTCCATCGTCATGCGCTCCTCGCGCGTCCGCTCTGGGTACTTGTATGTGTTCGTGATGTCCTGAAATATCAGTAAAGTATTTTAAGATCATTACAACTTGATCCTTGAAGATATTTAATTCCAGAATAAAAGTTCCTCGCGAATAGCAGAAGATTGCGCTGTAATACAGACTCCGGCCAGTAACGGTATTATCAAGCCAGACAGAAGAGATAACTGACCATGGTTTTGCCTAGGGTAAGCATTATTGCTACCTCTACTTGCCTCAGACCAGAGGCCAATAGTTGATCTACATACCTCACGTTCCATTTTGCCAATGGTTTTTGTTGAAATGTTCTGTCCGATGGAGACTGCGTCACGGGCCATCAGTTTCAGTGGTTGAATTTCTCCAGAATATTTCCATAACACCTAAAGTAAGAAAGCAAAAATATCAATGCCTATGAAAAACTTGCAAAAAGCAATGTATTGAATTATCATGTGGTTAAATTCTGAATTGGCTTAATTTTTGCAATTTCCTTGGTACGACCTGAATCGTGCAAGATCACTGCACCATTCAGGTCGTACCAGTGATTATCTTCTACCACTCCTAGGATCATAGGCGTACCTTATCAGCATTGACTTCAGCGAAGACATAAGCAGCATCGTAAGGTCTCTGCAGTTCTCCGTCCCTGACTGCTCGTAGTGAGGCTGGTCCGCATCGGAACATATCTTCGGAGGTCTCTTGCGGCGTCGAATCGAGGGCTTGCCATCCACCGTATTCAGTGCCCAAATCTGGACGGTCCATCCATACCTGCGAAATAGCAGTATTTTTTTCAAAGCTTTTTTGAAAATATTTTGAAGAGAGGAAAATAAGATATTATATTTTGAATCCTTCCTAGATAGAATCTACATAGCGAGAACATTTCAAAGTTATTCAAACCGCTAGAATGTGAGCGATGTCTGCTAAATCGGAAGCATTAAGGCGAGTACATATTTCTTAATAAAACCCTACGTCGTAAGTACAAACATCATAAGAGTCATAACGATAAAAAGTTATTAGCTTTAAACATTTAAAGCTAGGTTATCTGGGTTAAATTATTTATACCATTTACGAAATGAGTCATCAATCGATCTGATTTTGCGTAGGAGGCAACGCATGCACTTGGAGGCTATTTTAAGCTCCGATAATAATGTGCGTACTTGCAATAACTCACGACAGAATGCGTCATAAAAAATCTAAATTGAATTTTCTATTTTGATGTGGATCAAGCAAAATGTAACCAATTACCACTAATCTCTAGCCATTGTTAAAACAAGCAGCCAGCCACAGCAGCAATCAAATCCAAAAAAGTCTTATTCTCACCTCGTTCCAGACGTGATAGTTCCACACCGAGTCCCTAGTGAACTCTTCAAGAGTGTTTCCTTCGTCGTCCTTGATGATGTCGATGGTGAGACTTCCTTGACTATCGTGAGCCGCATCGTATCCTGACACCGGTCGGCAGGGAATGCCCAGAGCTCGGCAAACTGTAAAATTATTGTTTCTATTTTCAAACCACGACTCACAAAACTACCTACAGTTTCTGTAAGACTTTTTTACATTTAGCTGGCTATGTTATTTAAACAATATTTCTTACTTGTAGTCAGTACACCAGCATACACCCAACACTGTCCATATTTGATGGGCTTCTTCTTCTCATAATACTTCTGTAGGATGGCCAAAGAGCCGACCCACTTGAGAGGGTGAGTGCCTCCGCTATAGTCTGACAGTTCGGAAGCCCAGTTGCCGATAATTACACCATTGTCGTCTTGTGCGTTTACTGCAGCTGACAACGCTCTTGACGTCCGGATTGGGTCACTTCTGGCGCGACCTTTTACCTAATAAAGTAAGTTAATATAAATAACAAGGACATTACAACAAATTACACGACTAGTTACCTACTCGTATCGTACTTGCTAATATCATTAAGATAACGGATCTCTCCGCTTTTCTTATCTAGAAAGTCGAGACAAAACCAGTTTCTAAGTGGAAATGGAAATCTACATGCAAATACCTTTCCAATTTCTCTGACTAAATAAAGTGCACAGTCCAGTATATCTTTTTCATACTGCGCGTAGTTCCATGGTGTGGGTTTGATACGATTGTAGACTCCTCTGAACATTAGTCCCCCATCTTCTAACACGTATTCGTCACGATGGCTGTGACCTGAAAAAGTATGCCAGACATTTTATTAATTTATTTTGTTTTGTTAGCAGTTATAAATAAGCATACATTAGAAACATGATTTTGACATATTAGAAAAGCAGTTGAAATAAAGTTTCCGCTTAGTTTCCGCTCGTGCAAGAGGACACCAATCACAACTTATGAGTATATTTTGGATCATCATCAACCTTGTTAAAGTAACCGGCACGAATCTTGACTGCTGACCTTGTTGCACAGTACCTAGTCGATTTTGTATGCGATATTGCTAATGCGCATCAAAGTCAGCGCACAACATCCGTGCGGGTTACTGTAACTAAATTTATTAGTGCTAATTTACTGACCTGGCATATAAACACTGTCTGTTAGGCACCAAGGATTGAACAACACGTAGATAGGGAGAGGATGTCTATAGCTAAGAGAACTGCCTCCACTAAGTCTGGTGTCCACATCGAGCCTCCATGCGGCTACAATGCAGTCCGCTGATGGGGTCACAGCTACCATCAGGTGAGAGTCTACTTGACCCTCGTAAGTCGCGCTCCAAGCTCCGAACGTCTCCGAGCCTTTCTCCAGTAACGGAACAGCGGCGGATGTGTCGTCTGATGGTCCCCGTGTTTCAACGTCTGCGTAATAGAAAATACAAATGATCGTACCATTATTTTCGTCACTTATATCTCAGCTTAATCAGTACGTTATGTTATTACAAGCTGAGATAATTCCAAGCTCGTGTCGGTATACCATTTTGCGGTTTCAAAGGCGATTGTGTTAATCCCATCAAACTAAAAGAACATGCTCCCAAACTTTTTTGTGTAGTATCATGACCGACAAAACAGTCTTATCTAAAAAATGAGTATGTAATTTTTTGTAAATACTAGAATAATAACGAAACGGATTTTAATAATGACTCCTTAGCTTGACTTTGCCTAATTCTTAACACAGCTGTACAAGATATCTTTTTGTGCATTGCAGAACTAGATAGCACAGAACATTTTAGCACCAAACCTTTATATAAAAGAAGGCCCACATTTTTTGTATAATAAATAGAACAAAAGTAACAATTACCTGCAACGTAAAAAATAAACGAGACAGCATCTTTACTGGCATCGTACGGCCTGTTTAGTAAAATATCTAGTTTGAAGGCCTGTCCTCGTCGCACGACCAGGCATTTGTCGACGTTCCTTGTCATCAGGTTGAACTTGTTCGTGTGGTGGTTCTCGCCGTTCGTGTCGACACAGAAATCAATTCCCTGCACCGCAAGCACGCCCTGCCGCGTCGCGTCGACGACATCTGAATAAACAAACAGAATATTATTGTTACAATGCATTCGGATGTAGTTGTTGAGTAATATACTCGAGTACTTATTGTAGTATAATGCACATTTGAAAAAAATCTAGTTGATTCTTCGCCAACATCTAAGTCATCCAACGAAACTTAGTGAATCTTATCAAAATATCAAAACTATCTTATAGACTATAAATCCAACGTCCAAATAAATGCACCTAACTTTCGACTAATAGTACAATTGTTACTATTCACGGTACAGAATTCATTACAGTTAATGCCCATATAGTAAATATTAAACGGAATTGTAATGGACAATTATGAATGAAAACTTCCGAATAACTATTCGTCATGATCAAAAATTTTCGCGCCCAACAATTGGCTGCTAGCCAAGATGTCAATCTTATAATTACACAATTTGCACATAATAGGTGACGGCATTTTGCTATTTTACAGCAGAATTTTAAATATTTTAGGAAATAGTGTTATTATGGTTAAGCATTATGCCTTATTTTAAGGAAAGTTACTCATCTCAACTCTCGTTTTGTTTTAAGAATTGGGACGGTACGATATTTATTTATATTATCCCACTTTTTGAAAATAATGTTTTGAATTTTATTAACACCTGCTTCTAGCTATAGGCAGCAATTAAAACCTTCTTTACTACTATATTTTTATTTATCTATCATTTCTTCCTGTACGTTTAACTAATAATTTTATTACCTGGTTGGAAGGGCACAATAACATATTTTTCCCGCCTCGCAAAATAGCGCCGCCACAAACTTTTAAGATACTCCATTCTTTTACGATCACATTAAACTTCCAACAAATAACATTACAAAATCACTTGTATTCATGCATACACATTAGTTCGTCAGTTTCGTTCGAATTGAACCACAGTTCGTATTGTTGCTAATTATTTGAACAAACGTGTAGTTCTTTTTGCATGCCGTCATGGACTGGGAGCTGCAGCGCGAAACTCAAGAACTACTCCTACATCCAAGATGAACGGTGATGTCATAGTCAATATGGAATGAAAAGCTTCATCCAGTTACTGAGAAACTGATTCTGTCCATTGACGAAACCAAGGCTAATCAACGTTACTCATATCATTAGTATCTAACAAAATCATGCCCAAGTTAGAGGTGATATCATTAAAATGTCAACATTATCGTAAGAACTATGAATTCATAGCTAAACAATTTTCTAATAGACGCAAATGAAGTAAGCCCGTACTAAATCAATTACATAGACATAAAGATAGTAACATAATATCTGTTAAATTAAATAATTTTATATTCATTTGTTTCACAACAAGTACCCACATTATGAAGTCACCTGGAAAATCAATATCATAAATCACAGACACTAGGTACTATTACAGTTACGTGTTAAAATTTCAAGGTAAGCTAAAATGTTGACATCATAATATAACATCACGCCTGCATTCCCCGAAGGTTTAGGCAGGGGTGTATAGTAACACCCTCATTTCGCCGTTATGTTTAAGTCTCATGTAATAGGGGACGAGCCTCTTGCCATCAACCGGGCACTAATCCAAACTCACACATATTGACATCATAATAATTATATATTATAAAGGCACTTCAGATTTTGCGTTATTTATTTATTTAATACTTCAATGCACAATGGTGGTACATAAGGCGGACTTAATGCCACCAGGCATTCTCTACCAGTCAACCTTTGGGTCAAAGAGAACAGCATCGAAAAAGAGAGGTTATTATTTTACAGTTCTATGATAGCGAGAGCTCTCCTTTTCAAAGATATTTGTTTATTATAAATGTGACGTCACACTTACTGACCAATCATTCCGAACCTGTAATGGGTTTTGTGCATAATTATTATGTAACAGTAGGTACCTATAAATTGCCTCTCTATCGCTATAAATTGAAGTTATCTGTTTATTAATTAACACCTCGCCCCTTTAATGCGGGTCAATTGAAGTCATGCGTTCCTAATATCTTAATTTGATAACCATTGAGTGGTCCATCATAAAGTATGAATATTATTAAAAAAAACTTATTAATTTTCAATTTATTTTACTGTTTTATTGTTTTTTACTCAAATTGAAGAATATTTTGAAATTCCTCATAAAAACATTGACAGTATACTGAGTTAAGATTTCTGCATACTTAGGTATCATAGACTGAGGATTTTTCGCTACTATATCTACGCTTAGGTCGACAGACTCATAGATAGTCAGATAGTCCTTGGTAGAGTTGGTCCGCTAAATGGAATGCCTCAAATTTATTTGCTGTCAAACAATCTCTATCCTTTTCCATCTTAACATTACGTCAACAGTTCTGAATGTAGCCTAGGTAACCTAGATGTGCTTACGTGTCGTCTAAATGAGTACTAGAGAACTTGATAGCTAACCTCACAAACTTTTAGAGCTGTTTCGCTAAGCAACAAGTTGGGCATACTAAACACCAAACAAGGCCGCTGGACTCCTTTCATCGCCTGTCTGGCAAATAGCTAAATAACTTATTTGGTATTAATTACCACGTGGGATGGACCTTCTATACCGGGAATGTCGGCCTTCGGAATAATCAGCGTATAATAGATGTCCCACACACACCGCACACGGCGATGCGTAGGAATCTAGCGATTAAGAAGCGATGTGAGATGTGCTTAGATAGCTATTAATTGTTTCCAAATTAGATGCACACTTGATTTTAATCAATGAATGAGATCTTATTTTGGTGCAGATTAAATTTACAAGTAGGATATTACAATGCCTCCTTCGTAAAGGACTGATTGTGAGTTCGCTTTTAGTTTTTCTCCTTAAGCAAGTTTAGGATGATCGAATGGTCTTTGGTAGTTCAAACGACTACTCCTCACACAAGCCATGTTTGAGGGTTTATTAAGAAAGATGTGTGCGCTTTAAAAACCCTACTTCTTTTTTTTAATCAAAATACCAGTGTAGAGGATTTGGCTCTATCAACCTGATGTAAACAAAATTGAAATACGATCACTATTTTTAAAAACTCACCTACCGTGTCTTTTTATATTGCAACTATAAATTAGAGCCAGCACATCAAATAGGACTAATTCATCCTATAAAACTGGACGAGTGGAGAGCGTAAATTTTATCTTTACTATGGTAGGTGACATTATTGTTACGTTCAGTCCGAGTGCCTCCTCAAATGATTTGTATTGCTCCTATATTTCCAGATTGTCAGTTGTTTTATGAGGTTATTCTACTTTCAAAGTGAAAGTAAACAATATGGGGGTAACCATTTATATAGTAAGTAGTCCGAGATAGGGAATTGTTTGTGTTGTGAATATACATGATTATAGATAAAGTAGAGAGTTAAATATACCGATGAAATTCGTACAATTTTAGATGTTGAAATCAAGGCCGAATATTTTTGTTCTGTTTCATGTCAAAATTTAAGCATTGGCTCGCAATCATTAGGTACTATTATAAAACATTCTTTATCCAAAAAAAGTTCATTTGTCTACTAAATTGTTTGTGAAATTTCTTTAAGACAACATGACCTACTTTTATTTGACGGAGCTGCATGAAAAGCTGCAACAATAACTCAATTACAATCGCGAGCGTGAAACATGAACTTTTTAATTATTTCAGTCTATTTCAGTTACGAATCTCAGTTACAATGACTCACTACTAACAGGCGTAACACGAACTACCGCGAAACAAATGTATCACTCGTTAAATCTTCAATAACTTATGTCTTATTCAGTCATGATATGATCCATGACACATGTCATGTCATGCCATAGAAGGCCTGCAGAGCATCACATAAGTACTACGGAAGAGGACGGTGTACAAAATGTGGATATTTTTATTTACTTGCGTACATATTTGTGTTGGTCTTGCGAAGTTAAAAAACCAAGCTGTGTCAGTATGTCCGGTCTTTTTGGGAACAAGGTATTGGCATTGACAAATGTGTAGAATATACGCACATCCTCCGTCTTTTTATACCTAATATTCTCAGTACTGAAGCTCCGGAACTCCTTACCAGCAATTGAAGGTAATGCCTTAGTGTGGACTTTTTGGCACTACGATTTGTACTATGTACCAATATTATTACTGTTTGGCCAATTTGAGTGTGCCAGGCGTACCCAACTCGAATTTCAAAACCAAAATGATAAATTAACTAGTTACTGGAGAAAATCAGACGACAGCAAAGTTATTCAATAGTAGTAGTTAATCTCTTTTGTCGACAACGATGCGGAAAAATATTTTAATGCCCTCTTTTACTTTATAGTTTTATACTACTAGGATATAGTTTTCTTTATTTGTATCTGTAATTATGTAAATATATTTTCTGGAGAAAATCTATAGGTACTTAGTATTATAAAGCTGAAGAGTTTGTTTGTTTGAACGCGCTAAACTCAGGAACTACTGGTTGGAATTGAAAAATTATTTTTGTGTTGGATAGTTCATTTATCGAGGAAGGTTATAGGCTATATAACATCACGCTGCGACCAATAAGAGCGGAGAATAAATGAAAAATGTTACAAAAACGGAAAAAGTATCCACCCGTGCGAAGCCGAGACGGGCCGCTAGTAAGCAATAATAATCATTACGTTCTTGACATTTATTCAGCTATGTTTCATCTAAAGTGAATTTGGAATTTGCAAAACAGACGATGACACACATCTACAAGAAGTTTTATGAATGAAAATATGAATTTTCTATGAGGTTTTCCTTGTTTCAGAATTGTTTGTACATCTATTGTAACAAACTTCACGACACAAGTTTACATTGTAATTATGTACTTTATCGATGACTTTCAAATCCGGATAAACAATAACATACACTGGTCTGTATCTGTACGTGCTGTATGTAATAATGCCTGGTTAGTCTAGTGGTGACAAGCACGATCGTGAGGTCCTGGGTTCGATCCCCAGGTCAGGCAAAGTGTTACTGCGTCTTTCCGTGTGGAATTCCTCAGTAGCAGCCTGGAGTTTGGATTTGTGCCCGGTTGACGGCAATAGGCTCGCCCCCTATTACATGGGACTTAAATATAACGGCGCAATGAGGGTGTCACTATACACCTCTGCCCAACCCTTTGGGGAATACAGGTGTGATGTTATGTTATTTGTGGCTGAACTGAAACCAGTTTCCTACACATGCACGTTAATAACACTTGTCTTTAGTATCAGGTACCAATATCAAGGAGCTAATTACATTGTATTCAATGTGTGATTCATGTTTTATGTACGGATTATGTTTACAACTGTCAGTCATACTCAATACCCGGAGCTTTTTGGTTTGCCTGTAGCAAAATTGTTTTAAGAACCTGCGCTACGCTCGCCAGTTCACCTTGGAATTGCATGCCATGACATAAGCGCGTACAGCCTCTATTTCTTATCTGTACCGTCAACTTGAAACTTTAAATAGCTTAAGTTAACTGTACTTTAAAATCTCTAATTAATAGTTAGTACTAAAACCGTATTAAAACTATTTAAATAAACGCATAAAAAAATATGAGATTAAAATTACTCATTTGTACTGACTACACGACTAATTGATGTCTTTTATTTTCCTTATACAAGACTGCTTGCTACTATAATACAATTATTATGAATAACATAAATAGTAGGTAGATATTATGTTAACTATATAGATTTATGAAAAACATTAATGAATAATTATAGTATTATTATTTTCCAATGGGGAAATCTCTATGAGTTTCCAATTATGTACCTAAAAAATTCCCTTGTGCGTAAATAAATAGGTATATATGTACTTATATTTGCTTTAGAATAAAGTTATAATTACTTTGTTATACGAGGGCAGAGTGATAAGTCTGGTAAAAATCAACTAAGGAATAAAGTTATCGCAAATTGCACATAGTCTTTTTATTTAACACTTTTTTGAGAATCTAAATGATAACTTTTAGCCAGTTATGTCGGTTATCTTTTTTTTGACAGCCATTAAATAAAAACAATTGCTTGAGTTTTCGCAAACATGGCGAAAAGTGAATTTCGTGTGTTGATTAAACATTATTTTTTGCGTAAAAAAACTATTACGGAAACGAAACAAAAGCTTGACAAATAATATGGGGACTCCGCTCCGTCGATCAAAATTATTCACAACTGGTTTTCCGATTTTCGTTGTGGTCGTACGAACACAAGTGATGCTGAACGTCCAGGACGCCCTGTTTAGGTCACGACACCAGAGATGATCGCCAAAATCCATAACATCGTATTGAATGACCGACAAGTAAAAGTGCGTGAGATAGTTGAGATAGTAGGCATCTCAGACGAACGTGTGCGCAATATCTTACTCCAATGTTTAAGCATGAAGAAGCTCTCCGCGTATTGGGTGCCGCGTTTACTCACTGTGGAACAAGAACACACGCGTGTGACCACTTCAGAGGCAGGTTTGGCGTTGTTTCAACGGGATAAAATGAAATTTATGCGTCGTTTCATAACAGTAGACGAAACGTGGATCCACCACTATACACCAGAAACCAAGGAACAGTCAAAACAGTAGATTGCTTGAGGCGAACCTGCGCTGAAGAAGGCCAAAGCAGTTTTATCGGCCAACAAAGTGATGGCCACAATTTTTTGAGATGCACGTGGTATAGTCTACATTGAGTATCTACAGAAGGGTAAAATGATTACCAGCAAATATAACAAAGTTTTAATGCAAAAACAGCCGCATTTGTCTCAGAAGAAAATCCTTTTCCATCAAGACAATGCACGAGTGCACACCTGCGCGATCGCCATGGCCAAATTCCATGAGTTACACTATGAGTTACTTTCTCACCCACCATATTCTTCAGATTTAACCCCCTGCGACTATTTTCTGTTCCCGAATTTTAAAAAATGGCTGGGTGGAAAAAAAAATCCTCCAATGAAGAGATCATGCACAAAACTAATGCCTATTTTAAAGGGTTTACAAAATCGTATTATATTCAAGGGATCGAGAAGTTGGAGAAACGTTGGATGAAGTGTATGGAGCTAGGAGGAGACTATGTTGAAAAATAAATAATAACTTTTACAAAATATATATTCCTTGTTTAGTTTTTACCAGACTTATCACTCTGCCTACGTAGTATTGTTGTGTCTACATTATAATTATAAGGTAAATCTACACAACGAATGTAATAATTCGAACATCAAAATTGACGTATCCATAGGAAACTAATATGAATTTAGTATATTTTCCTGAATCCAAAATTCCTGGTATATGAATACGAACATTAACAGCAGATGAATTACCCACAAAAAATGCTCTATTACAGTTACGACTAAATATAGAACAAACAGTACCTACAATCAAAAGTTATTGTTGTAGATACAGCAGAATACAAATATGCTCTATATTTTTGCCAATTTGTAAATTCCCGCTACATCTCAACTTTCAGGTGGCATTTTTGTGCTCCCATTCATTGTATAAAAACAGCTATATGTACATAACGCCTGTCCCTATGAACAATGTAGGATTTGCAAAACAGTAATTTTACAGGAGAGCGCATCAAAGTTTAAATAACTTATATTTTTTAAATATACTAATTACCTATATGTATATATACGACTTAGTTAACATGGCTATTTCAAAAACTATGAGCAAAAATTAACTTTTTGTTAAAGCTACTGAAAGACAATGCCTTTTTTAGGCCAATAGTTAAATAAAACCAAAATCAAGTTAATAGGGACAGGCGATAAGAGAAAAGTAGGTAGGTACCTATTATCCAATGCTTATCATTTCGTTTAAATAAAGTAATTTAAAAACCGGCTGATATAAAGTAGAACTGCTCTGTCTCGTCGTTAATACCACATGATCAACCTTAACAAAGTCCCTACACAAGTACTTATACAAGTACAAGTATTGACATACCAATAGGTGCGCAAAGTGTAAACCAGTTTACAAACAGTAGCGTTCGTAAGACCTCGATGGATGGAATCTCGGAACAGGTTTGGCTTTAAGTGATAAATGATAAAACCAACATATTTTACCGATACACGAACAATGACGATAATGTGTGCAGATGGCCGATTTAATTAAATAAAAAGGTTTTATATACTATTTTATGTGGCATTAAATATTCTTTAATTTTGTCTTTATTCCAAAAAGCTAGGTCGGGTATTTTTGAAGATATTGAAGATTTTCTAACCCTTTTTCTTTGCGGTCCAGTGTATAAGTTTGGGTTTTTTTGTGCTATTAGATTAAAAGCTATAGGTATTAACAATTAAAATATTTGTACACCAGAAGTGGTAAAATATAAGAGACTTTAATATTTTATAACACCTATTGCACTATATTTTCACAAATAAATTGATCGTTCTTTCTTTCTTTAGCCAATTTTTGCGTGCAACTGAATCCGGGAACCGAACCCGTAGCGCAAAAATCCAATCGCTGAACCACTACGCCAGGTGTCGTCATACCCAACATTGTTGGTTTTGTTCACGTTGCGAGCCCAGATGTGTTAAAAGCCACCATTTTTATTTTTAACCCACTTCAAACCGATGGAAAGCTATAAATTAAACTGTGTTTATATCTGCCTTGTTCGTTTCTGTCATATTTAAATTCTGTCTTCAATCTGACTGACAGAAAAATATAGGACAGTATCAGTTTCTGTACGAATATTGGACGACGTTCAATATTATTCTCATTTTCATTCATGTTTTAGAAATTTGTTCGCATTGAAAATGTATAGAGATGGACTATCTACCTATAAAAACGTATAAGATCGAGTTTTTATTGAGTAACAGGATCAGTAGAACTATATAGTTACTTTTATTAACTAACTGAAACCTTTGTGACAGATTTATAATCGAACGTTTACCAAATAACACCAATTAATGACAGTTAACAACTCCAATATTTTTTGTTGTCATTTTTCTTCTGTTAATGACAGATCAGCGTTAATGGTAGTTAACAATTCCTTAAATTTAAACATTAACATTTAAGATATACGTGAAATACTTCTAATATTTATGTTAACTTCTTCGTTAACCACTGTAAGTAGGTACTTGGTAGTTAGGATTCACAGCCTAACTACATCTAAATGATGGTTCATTAGAATCTTCCTACAAACACTGAAGCGATCTCTACCTTAAATCTTGACAAGTTAATTACTAGTACACCTACATACATACTTTCAATCATTTTTACAAATAATACTAACAATTGTATTGCACATGATGCTAACCTATCCAAATCTCTTTTCAGAAATTACCACAAAATATTTTAAGAGGTAGAGTTTTAGTTCAAAACTTTGAGTTTTTTTGTACGAATATAAATGTAGAGTAGGTGTAGTATTATATTATGTAAAGTTGTGTAGGTATAACATAGATGTAGCTTAATACATTTACTATTATATTATAAGTAGAGACATTATTGTTTTGACCAATTTCCATATATTAAAGAGGTCATATTTATTAATATAAGTAGTATGTATCTGTTGCCGCAGCTGGCAGAGTCGAAGCCTTTACCTTCTAACTTCATCAAAATACGCATTAAAATTATGTTAATGATTACCTACACGTGTTATCTATTATAAAACATGAGGTAACACCAATGTTATTTATGCAAGTTAATCAAAACGTAGGTAAACTCATTATCTTAAAATGCCAACATGGAAGAATTTTTATCTGAATATTAAATTTATATTTAGAGTTTATATCATCGAATGGTTATGACATCACAAAATTTAATTCTATTCAATATTTATTTAAGGTGACCTTGACCTACCAGTTGAGGTGTCCCAGTGAGGAGGTCGCGGCAGCTCCTTGAGGTCATAAGAGTCCGATTTGCGAAACCCATAGCACTGACACAGAGGAGGGCAACAATGTGCCAACTTACTCTTCACAGCACCCATTTTAGAGTCATCAATCACTCACTAACAACCACATATAATGAACTGTAATCTCTTTTAACTCGTTTTATAGACCACTCTAATATCAATTAACGCACTAAAAACGCGATTAGATCATAGCCGTTCGTGATCCTTTATACACCATCAGTTTGCACAGTTTGCCGCAATGTAAACAAAACGATCAGCTGTTGTTTGAATTAATGGTTTACCGATAGCTATGTTAGCATCGTATAAACAAACACTTTATAAAATTATAAGTTTTATTTTTATAAGAACGTTTAGTAGGCGCGTGCGCACCTCAGCGCGGGATCAGTTAGTCTGTGCAGCGTCTCTGCTGAGCATCCTCGCTACCTTCGCTCGCGTGACCTCTTATCACAACCACACGCTTACAGAATGTTAGGTCACTCTCAATGAACGTCATTCTTTTAAGCATCAGTACTAATGAATCACATATTTAACCTAAATAACTGACGTGAAGAACAAAGTACAAATTCCCCTTAAGTTTAAATGAGTATATAGAACTTGGAAAGTACCGCTTGAAACTAACACGTATTAGCTACTTTAGCTGAAATGTTTTAGTCACTCATCTTCACAGAAATCTAAAAACCAACACTATGTCTCATGCGCCCATCAACGACTACATGCACCCATTGAGTATCGTCGCTGCGCCTGCAAAATCCGCTGTGTTTTTTTTTAAATCTGTCTTTAATGCTATTTTATAATAGTTCTCAAGCCACGTGCACCTGTAAAATCTGTTTTTAATAATTTATTTGGCTAAGAAGATAGCCAAATAAATTATTAGAGTATTTTACAGTTGCACGGGGCTTGAGAACTGTTATAAATTGCATCAAAGACAGATTTTCAAAAAAAAACACAGCGGATTTTGCACCTTTTATTTTACCGACGGTATTCAATGTTTCATTCATAATAAGTGCAATGCTACTTCTTATTAAAATATTTGTATTTAGATTCTGACTAGTAACGATAGTAACTGTTCTGATTGAACTGTTGTCTCAGTACTGTTTGTGATGGGCTCTACTATGACCACAGGACCATTGAGAGATTACCTCTTGTGCTGCCTAGCTTTTTCCCAACTATGTTGGGGTCAGCTTCCAATGTAACCAGATGCGGCTGAATACCAGTATTTTACACGGAGCGTATACCAGACTTCCGCAACCCAGTTACTGGGCAATACTTCTTAACAGAAAGAATACCTTTTAACAGTCATTATTTGACATAAAAAACTTCGGTCTCGTATAGTATAGTATCTCTTCTGGATACTTGCAATCAAAATGCAAATATCCTATACAGAATAGTGTTGACATAATCCGTGGTATTTATTACTTCTATCATATAATCAAACAATGCAATTAAAAAAAAAGAAAATATAAAAAAGTTATTAAAATACAGGCTGGTTTAGAAGTGAAATAAATAAAAAAGTAATTTATTATGGAAAAGAAATTATAATAAAACGAATGATATCCACTGACCTCTATGAAATGAAAAGTATAATAATAGGTCAGTGATACATCGCACAATTATTTTCATGCTCCACATGCAACTTCTAAATTAACAAAAATAATAATAACATAAACATAACATATCACCACGCCTGTGTTTCCCATAGGTCTGGGCACAGGTGTATTGTAAAACCCGGGTTCATTTCGCCGTTATGTTTAAATCCCATGTAATAAGGAGCGAGCATATTGCCATCAACGAGCCGATTTCCACACGGAAAAAACACATGCCCGGCCTGGGGTTCGGACCCAGGACCTCACGATCAGCAGTCGCGCTTGCCACCACTAGACCAATGAGGCAGTTAAAAATAATAATAAAAAACATATCATAAGATTTCTTCACTGTGATTTTTGTGACCCCGTGGCACATACGACTCTCCAAATTATGCAGTATGTAAGTACCTCAATAGATACTAACTGTCGCGAACGAACGATAATTTACCTAGTTTCCTTGAAATACCTTAGTATACATACAATGTGTAGGTACCTGTAGTACCTGTACCAATTATACTCACAATGCACTTATATAATTATCTTCTATCTTCCTATATAATTAATTATCATGCATTCCACAACAATTGTTACGTTGGTAATGATCTTGATCTTGTAATAGGTACGGAGCATGCTCGTGTTAGGACGCCTTGTTTGTACGTTATACCGTGAACAAACAAAATATGTCGTAAACGGTTGACAAAATAAAGTTACACACGATTATGGTAATTTACTACACATATGACATCACCCACGGCTCACCCGCGATCTTTCTTGTACTCAGCTGAGGAAGGCCTCGCTCCACAACCCGTTTCTTTCCCTTTTCTATATGAATGAAATTATTCAATCAATCAATTATTCAATGAATCGTGTTATTCTTAGTAATATTCCAGGAATTGTTGTATCATGATTGTGGTCAAAAAGACGTCACAGACTTTGACGCATCTCATACCAGTTAACTTTGTTTCCATTTTCAGAATTTTCCGATAATATTGGTGCATTATGATTAAGCTCCAGTTTAATCACACAACAATAAACATCATAAATCAAAACTGCATTTAGGAAGTTTTTAAGATAAATTAAGACAGGTTTAACATTATAATATAAGACAGGCATAAATGAGTCATAAAGATAATGCGACCTTGTTGAATATTGTTACTGTCAGCCGAAGTATGTAGCAACAGCAGCGTGTCGGCAATATAACGTGATCGAGACATATTACCTACCCTAGTAGAGATAAATAGACGTAATTGTAACATAATAATAGGCCCCTTAATTACACTGATCTATAAATAATAGATTGATCCGGAAAAGGTTTAAATAAATTCAAACAAAATATTTTTTTCTCCCTAAGCACTACAAAACTATTCGTCAAATCTATCGATCAAATCATTCACCTCTTAAAAATATCATAAAATTACGTTTTTTTTAATGCTGAAACTTTTGACGAGACATTGTAGAGCCAGCACAGTGGTTCTCCACCCCTACAAAGCGATTGTTTTTTACTGTGGTGATTCCTGTTTCTTCCTTGAACTTGATTTTTTATTTATAAAACATTTACAAATATTGTGACTTTATTTCCAGGAATCGCTAACAAATGCTCGAGTCACCAATAAGACTGTCACTAGCAGCAGTAGTAGAGTGGCACTCGTTGCTTAATTGTTTACACTTCCGATGACAAAATGGGAATAAAATTAATTAGAAAGGAAAGGTGCATTTAATTTATAGGTACTCTTGTAAAGTTTGACCGTAGTACCTATTACAATAAATAATGATTTTATAGAACAGCTACATAATTTTTTTAATTTGGTCCTTTGTAGTATTTCTGTGCTAAGGAACAGGACGAGGAAGAGGCTCCTTGGTGTATGCTGTATGCCGATGACATTGTGCTGGTTGCCGAGAGTGGCCTAGAGGTCCAGAGAAAATTGGAGGAATGGTGGCAAAGACTGGAGAGTGTTGGCTTGAAAATTAGCAGAAGCAAAACGCAGTATATGTTTTGCGATTTCGGAGGTCTCTCCAGTCCTATGCCTATTACTCTCGCTGGTATATCCTTACCAGTCTGCTCCGACTTCCGGTACCTTGGGTCACTCGTCCAAGGGGATGGTGAAATTGACCGAGACGTTACGCATCGGATCAACTCAGGTTGGATGAAATGGCGACAGGTCACAGGGACAACTTGTGACCAACGGATGCCCCTCAAGCTGAAGGGTAAAATCTACAAATCCATTATAAGACCTGTCGTGCTGTACGGATCAGAGTGTTGGGCCGTGAAGAAGACGGATGAAAGAAGATTACACGTAGCGGAGATGAGAATGTTGAGATGGGTGTGTGGAGTGACGCGAATGGATAAAGTAAGAAATAAGTATATTAGAGGAAGTTTGAAAGTGGCACCAGTGACAGAAAAGTTGAAAGGAAAGCGTTTGTCTTGGTATGGGCATGTGCTGAGGAGGGATGAAACACATGTGACTAAGAGAGTGATGAATATGAATGTTGATGGATGGAGGGGGAGAGGGAGACCTAAGAAAAGATGGATGGATTGTGTGAGGGAGGATATGAAAGATAAGGGAGTAAATGATAATGAGACGGCTGACAGGGAAGAGTGGAAGAGAAAAACATATTGCGCCGACCCCAAGTAACTTGGGACCAGGGCAGGAAGTAGTATTTCTGTGCATTGTCTTCGATGATACTAAGTCCAAAGAAAACTTGAATAAATAATTTATTAGCTTTTAGTTATCTGCATTACCTACAGTCTTGCATATTTTACGACATTGTTATTAACCGTGAAAATAGGTACCATAAACCAAACAATTCTCAAGTTATTACAACATTCATCTGAATCGATATTGTGTAGCGTTCGCCAAAGCACGTTCCGATACTATTTGCTTTGTAAATCAGCTAACTAACAGTCAATATAGAGGCAAAAAATAGAAATACCAGACGTGGAATCGTTCTATGATAAACACATTACGAAGAAAATACGAGTTCAGATGTCAGCTGCTGACGAATAGTGCAATGCAACAGAAGATAGAAAACAATCAGATTTGCATGATATGTTTTCTCATCACGCAATTAAGTCTCTGGTTAAATATAATTGCAAACCTTGATTATTGCTTTCTGTTAATAGAATAAATATTTTCTATTTTACTTTAGGGAAACTTTCGAAGGGATTCAAAACCACAGCATAAAGGGTAAGAATAGAGAAAAAAAATTGGTTTTAGTTATTCAATAATTACGTCATTCAGCAAGAATATCTGCCGTTTCCTTAGTGCTTGTCAAGACGAGCACACTTTCTGATATGCTTATAAGGAAAAGCAAAGTGTATGCATAGTTTAAACCAGGGCTTTCCCATATGACTGCAGAGCTGAAGTACCTGTGTATCATCATTACATCACTCGGTGATATATTGACTACTATGGAGTCATAACTACTGCTGACAAAAAAACAAATGACCAACATGACACAAAAAAAGATTAAAAAAGCTCTAATTTATCTGAGTAATTACACAACTTGCGAGGATTCCTGGACTAGGGTGATAAAATATTGAGTAATTTATTAAGTACTTAGTTGAAGACAAACGAATATTTTGTATGTTGACTGATAAAAGGTAAGGATGAATAATGCATTGTGTCTGTAATCGTTAAGTAGCTACCTCAGAAGCAGTACCTACTGGGGTACTCAATAAAAATGTGTAAGTAGGTACCTACTTTCCAAAGTAAGTACCTATTTATTTTCTTTCGTAGTAGGTAAGAAATGATAACGTCGTTCAAACTAGAACAAATCGAACTGCTTGGTCCAGAATTGTAAAAACATGCTCGGGAATATTTCAGCCGTGCGATTTGGGCTACCAAAATATTTATATCTTCATAACCGCCATGTGCATAGCGGATGAATATACAATTTCATAATATATAATAAATTTTAGAAAACAAAGTCGAGGCTAGGTACTTACATAGCTTTTGTTAGAGTAAAACGGTAGGTACGACCAGTACCTATGTATTTTTGATTTTCTAACAGTTTTAAAATATAAAAGGTATGATCACCTCGCTGGGACTTAGCAAATAGAAAGCTTTTCTCTTCATAAGGGACTATGACTAGATTCTACACCTAAGATTTTTGTCTCTTGTTTTCTGTGCTCTACACCACTCGTAGCTCACGCGATACAAAAGTGTAATCGAGGAGGTCAAGAACAAATAGTGTCATTTACACTTTAGGCTTGAAGCTTTTTTTTTCATTGAACTTAAAGCTTTGGATTTTATCGATTTCTGAAGAGATTTGGTTCAAAAAGTGCCATATTGCAGAGAAAATAGCATCTCGCAAGTCGGAATCTGATCAAAAAGTGACATTTGCAAGGCAAACAGACAATCGTGAAATAAAAATCTAAATTGTTGAACAAAAACGAAAAATTTAAATGACCTTTTTGTTCCTGAGCTCCTCAATTATAAAATGTTGATGACGGGTCTAAAGAAGAAGGTAGATTCTATCCCAAATAGCACAGATAGCTGTATAACTACTCAATTTTAGACCTATCTGAAACTCTAAGCGTAATAACTCTCTTTTAAGAGTACACTAGTTATCCTACAGCTGCATAACTGCTGTCAGTGATATTTAAACAACTTAGGCTGATTAAGAGCTTCATTAACCTTCTGCAACTGAGGTGGGATTCTCATCAACATTCGACTGAGGTGTAGTCTGTCAGGCGTCACTATATACAGTACGATTTGTTTATAACATTTAGAAATAATAGAGCTCTGGTTCTATTTTACGATTAATGGGTTTATGTATAATGAAATAAAAATGAATAAGCATCCTCAAAACAAAAAACGAGTATATTATGGAATCATTTATTGAGATCGGTATTTTCATTATTTTTACGCTTAAACTTACAAAACTATTAAAAAAAAAACGAAATAATAAAACTTCTATAAAACTGTTAATATTAATCTTTTAAGCGTTATCTTATAGCTCTAAAACAAAAAACACAACGTGATATCACAGTTCAATTAGGCACAAATCAATCTCAAAGTTAACCCTAAATCAAAACTTAAGTTTACAGTCTTGACTTAGTGGAGAAGAACATTATAGGCAAATTGGCCTTTTGCATGCGCAACAGTGGTACCTTGTTTGCCTCTTTAATTTACTGGGGCATATGCTGCATGACTTCCTACCAGCAGGACCTGGAAGCTGAGCCACGGGTGGAGGGGGAGGCATATCATTGCCTAAAACTCGCGTTTTAGAAAGACGGAGTTCTCTGGGCAGTCTGTCATTATAAACGCGTTCTTTTAAGCTGGAAAGAACCAATTCTCTTGCCAAAGATAGTAAAAGGTCCCCTCTTCGCAGCTTGGCACCTGGACAATGCAGGAGTTGCTGTTTGTCCTCGCTATTTCCTTCTTAGACAATAAAAATCCGTTTTTTCCAATGTAGTTTGGACCACCTTGGTCACCACAAACTAAAGAACTCCTCGTCTACAGAGTTAAAATCGCTTTCACTCGATTGGGCATTCTGTTCCTCGAGGTCGTCGTTTTCCTCTTGCTGTACATTTCCTTCCACATAATTAGGATCTTCTACCGAATTATCAAAATCGCTAAACTCGTTTCTTCTTCTAATTCTTCAATCCATTCCTCAATCTGCTATCATCATTTGTATATCTTCCACTGCTGTCTCGTTTTGGTGGCCCACTATCTGTACTTTGAGTCGCCATCTAAAAAATTATGAATATTATAAGATTACCAAATTAAATGTGAGGTTAAGTCTGAGAGACACTATGGTAGTATTAATATGTTACTGATGGAACGACTAACAGACACTATGAATCTAAAAAGATATTGGTGAGGTGACGTCTATCAGAATCAACGTTTATTACTGTACTTACGTCTGTGGGACACCGGCAGTCGAAAACTCCAAACATACACACCCCTGGGCCGCCCGCGCCTCACTGACCGTCAGCGCGAGCCGTTATAGGAAGGTACTGAGCAAGACATAGCTACATCACGCCATGTTACGATCTGGCAACATTTTTTTGGTTTGGTGGTGTCCAATAGACTACCACCTCAGTCGCAGAAGGTTAAGGCTGATTAAGACCGGCAAAACTACCATTAATACGCTAAGAGTGCTTTAAAGGTATATTTTCAACGACTCTATTCAGCTTTTAACCTTTTCTAATGCCTTAACAGTAGTAAAGGCTGTTTAGTGGATGAAATTACGCCAAATGCTGTATAAGAAGGTATTTGTGAATTCCTATTACTCTGACTTCTTAAAGGGGCACGTGTGAACTATTATGCCGTTAATAGCTGTATATTGGATGATTTGTGGCCCACATTACAGCTTACTGCTGAATATGTCTACCGCTAATCAGCCTTTATACTGCCATTGATAGTGTCTGCATAGCGGCTGTTTAAACATTCACTAGATGCCTCGCAGCTGCTTAGAGACTCACTAGTGTATCGAATTAACGGCTTCTACTTTATAGTGGTTCACATAAGTACCTTTAATTAGACTTTATCTGAATAAAAGTAACATGTGGTACTGTAATCATCAATCAGTGTAACTAGTTGATGGCGATTATACCGACGTATATATATGTTATTGCTTTATAAATATGAATGCGACTTATTCGTGGAAAATGAAAGCTAGAACAGGGGGCATTAGAAGAAAATTATCGAAAGAGCACCAATGAATTATGAAGATGAAGACTAAGGGGAGAGCTTGTAGACCTTTAAAAATAAAAAAACAGCTTATAGCTGCATACAGTTCACATGTGTAATTTTATTCAGCTTTTTGCTGATTAACAGTACACTAGTAAACTATTAGACAGCCTCTTGCAGCATATAAGAGTTTTAACTATTCACGTCACTTTTAACATGAATCCACCATTGTATTTGTATAACCTATAAATATACTGATGCATTTTTCAACTTTTATGATGTTTTGTGTATGAGTTAGGAATGTATTGCATTAGTTTTTACTTCCTGAAAACATAATAATAACTTTTTATCTTATAATTATTTTCAAAGCACTAAAAATTGTTTATTCAAGTTTTCATCACGGCTTATTTATATCACATAACTAATTAAAAACAGAATATTTTCGTGGCGCATTAAAATTTTCTTAGACAATATATATGTATAATGTCAGTGAAATTACTTTCCCAATCATTTTTCTTTTATAAATATGTAAAACAATGTCAACCAGGGAATATGAATATTATCCACGTATAATTTACTTCACGAAACATAAGTGTTCAATTGGCAGCTAGCTAGCTATATTTGCTTCTATATGTTTGCTACATCAAATATGTTCACTTTTACATTGGCCGCAAGCAGCCTTTCCCAGTTTAAAACGACCCATTACTGAATAAAGAGTAACTTGTGATCTCTTAGTCAGTCGATATTCAGCGCATAGTACTGTCGTTACCCTTTATAAAACTGTTAAATTGCTGCTACACAGCTCCTAAGCAGCTACGTGAACTTAAGGCTGAATAATTTGTGCCCATTTAAGAGTTATAAAAGCTGTACAAGGCCCTATACAGCCCTTATGCAGTTTTTTTATTCAACTTTAAGCGTAATTGGAATCCGTTATTCGGCTGATAAGCAGCCTCGTGTGCTACTTGGGATGATTTGAAGATAGACAAATTAATACTTCCTTAAAAATTAATAAATAGTTTGTTTAATTGTGCCCTAACAACAGGTAAATGATGCTTTCCCTAATCTAAGCCTAGCAGTTGGTGTGAACTGCACAAATTATAATTACCATACGACTTAGTACCAAGTTTGCACTGAAAAGAACTTCCCTTTAAATGCGCGGTCACAACCTACATTTTCAATTACTAATAAGATTTCACGTTAATTACGCATAATTAATTATAGTTGAATGTTAACGAGAATACAAGAGGGGTCTTGTATTCTCGTTAACATTCGAACTGATAGGTACTTAGCTTACGAGTAGGACCATCAAGATCGTTTCTTAAGGGACTATGAGCCCATCAGAAATGTTTATTTTAATTTTAAATGTTTCTGTAGGCATGTATTAATTACATAGTATCACAAAAATCTATCCATTTAAGGAATAATTGTGTAATGGTTAGCTTTTTGCCGACTTTGATATTCAGTTTTCTGAAAGTCAAAAGGGTCTCAAAAGAATAAATAAGAAATTAATTTGATATAGGTGTACCTATGACACCTATGTATTCTATTTGGATGAGCTCATTTAAAATGTTTCACAACGGGAATACCAGAGGCCCTAGGGCCTCGGGTATTCCCGGCCCTAGGGCCAATGAACTGCAATGTGCCTACATGCTGATGATTCTCAGTTATCATACTGGCTGTGGGCTATTTAATCGACTTTATTAGTCACCCAAATTGGACTTCGTACGACTTAGTACAATCTCATGTACCACTCACTAGCTGTGCTAAGTTTATAACCAACACAATTTATTATTGCTGCAATTATCAAAACAATAGTCGGGATATTAGAATAATATAACATTATTTGCAGTGAATGCTCTTTATTTTTGAGATCCCAAAAACACACAAACACAGTGCAAATTATTGTAATTAAGTGTAAGTATTTTATAAAGTTGTTGTTATAATGATTACAATAGTTATATAAAAACTTATAAAAATATGCAATAGGCAAATATATAAATAGTTAAACTTAAAATCGTATCATTTCTTAATACTAAACTCTTCCGAGAGTAATAATTCATACATATCAAAACAATGGCACTTGAAGCATCGGTTTCCTTAAAATTAAAAAGTAAATAATATTTATTATCACACAGTGAAAAACGTGCATGATTATTTTTTGTTATTTTTCATTTGACATGTGCTGGTGATACAAACGAGATACATCAGTACATAATATAAAATTAACAAAATCCTTAAAAATCGCCAGGTCATCGTTATTAGGTATCGCGTTGTTCGTTAGTATAATAAAGTATTCTAGATTGAACATTCGTACATTCAATAAAAAACTTACAAAAAATGACATAAATAAAGAATAACTATAAGAGCCAAGTATGGATGGCGATAGGTGGACGTTTAAGAGGTAGTCTTTATGATGACGACCTCTTCTTCTTGAACATACAAATGCTGTTCTGGCGCTACGTAGGAAACGTAGGATCGGTCCATCTGAAGCGCAGGAGGTGAGGCAGGCCCCGGCGAGGTGCGCGGCGAGGGTGCTCGGGGCCCGGGGGCTAGCTAGCCGCGCACATTCACCGTGGTGCAGCCGAAGATCTCGTCCAACTGCCGCGACGAGAACGTCACCACAATGCGACGCTCGCCATGTCGCCGCGGCACGAACTTATCCTGGTAGTTCACGAACTCACCCGGCTTTACGTCGCGGAACCTTATCTGCAAACACAAATACATTTATTGATCTATGCTGATACTTCCCAAAATGAAGCATTATATCTTTGTTTGGTATTTACCTGTCTCGGCCTTTGCACACCAGGACCTTCGAAGGTGAAGTAGCAGTCTGTCAGATGGACACTCAGTGGGTTCTGGAAGCTGAATGTGACAGCGCATTCTTGTCCTATGCAGGGCTGGCTCCTCACCTATCGGATATACCATCGAACATTAGAATTATGTATACTTACCGGAATAAAAACAAAAATTAGGAGCTTTAACAACCTGAACTTGCATCCTTGGCTTGTGTAGTGGGAAGTCATCCTCGTCCGACCAGGCTTGGCGGGTCTGCTTCACATAGGCCATTGCGTGCACCTTCACCATGGAGTGGTCCACCAGCTTGTCCATGTATTCCTGTGGTGTGACGTGCAACTTCAGCACTTCACGCTGTCCAGCGCGTACGATAAACTCTCCTTGAGCCCTCCGCAGCCTTGAGGCGATGGCGCCAGTGTAGTAGCAAGACGAAGCCGTCAACACGCACCAGATGGTACGGTCTTCATGCGATTTGTTCTGTTGGCAACCGTAGAATTATTAGTAGTTATTTAATTATATTTTAATTATGGTTAAAATGCTAAACAATGATTATATCGTAATATTTCATTTGATGAATTGGTACCTGAATATTCATCGTGCAGTCAAACGGCTGTCCATACGGCACGAGATCAATGTCCATAAGATCGAAGTAAACATCTTCGAAGTTGCGATCAGGGTATTCATAGTATTGTTGCAGGCGTTGATAGCCGCGGCACGAGGCAATAACCGCAAGACGTTCGGGAGACGAGCTGTCGACTGTCTTGTACTCGTGTGTGATCTCCAACATGTCACTATCACCTTCATCATCGTCACGGTTCGGGTTCTTGGTAAGAATCTTGCGGCCAACTCTATAAATAAAAATCATGATACCATTTAATTCCATAAGTATTAAGCAAGTTTATATCATGTAGAAAATTATTTCAGTCATGTAAACTCACTGATACTGGTTCGAAGCCATCCTAATGAAACCCCACTCAGAGTTCTCTTCCTCTTGGAAGTGGCAGAGTTCTGCGTTCAGCTGACAATACATGAAGGGCGTATCGTATTGGAAGCCAACCTCGCCACGGCGAACAGCCTCAACACTAGCTGGACCGCAATGGTACACAGCTTCAGCTTCCTCTTGAGGCGTGGAATCAATAATTTGCCAGCCACTGTAGCCTGAAGTAGAAGTAGAAAATATGTGTTAATGTTTCGTTTTTAATTAAAGAAATAATTACTTTATTATTTTTTGGTACCTTGAGGCAAATCAGGTCGCTGCATCCATACATCATTCCATACGTGGAAGTTCCAGCAGGAATCATAGCAATCTTCGTCAGGTCCATTGGGTACTTCGTTTCCATCACGGTCGAAATATTTGTCCACGGTGAAAGTTCGGTTCGTATCATGGGCTGATACGTAATTGGTGACTGATCGGCAAGGAATACCCAGTGCTCGGCAAATCGAGACCACAAGCCCGGAGAATACCCAGCACTGGCCGTATTCGACGGGCCTGCCACCATCAGTGAGATAACGTTCCATGATAGCCACGGAGCCTGTCCAGGCATGGGGCGCAACGCCGTCTTTGTATTCGCCGTCGTAACGGCCCACCATAAGTCCATCATCGTCGTGGTTCGCATTTATCTAAAACACAATATGCGTATGGAGAATGTGAAAGGTTAAGGTTATCATCAATTAACGTAGATTTTTTTATTGTTGAACTCACCATTGACGAAATAGCCCTGCAAACACGAATCGGGTTACCACGTTCAGAATGCTCGAGGCCACTGCGCTCCAACAAGTACATGCAAGCAGGCAACACCGCGTCATCAAATTGACCGTAAATCCATTTGCGACCCTTTGGTTGACGCCAAGTGCCACACCAAATCTTTCCCTGCTCGTTGAGTACATATTCCTTTCTGGATGATTCATTGTCCATGTAGACGGGGTCCTCACGACACCAGGGATTGAATAGCATGTAGATATCTTCATCGCATTTGTAGTCATGGCGATTATCGCGCTGGCCGAAGCGGTTAGTTTGTACCCAGCAGTTCCATACACCAACAGGCGCGGTAGCCGGTACATGCACTTGAAACGTTATTGTGTTTCCATCTTGACGCTGAATACTAATGTCCCATCTGTCCATATCATGAGCAAGTGACGCCAAGTTCTGCATAGAGCCATGGCGTGATCCATATCCACGGCCAAATGTAGAATGCTGAGCTGTTCCTCCATAGCGATCCATCATAGGACGGTCCATGGGTCCATGTGGGCTTAGAGGGCTGTGCTGCAAGGGCAATGGTTCATTGCTGAACGAACTGCGGCGGACTCCGTAAGTTGTAGTTTCCCTCATACCACTCATTGGGCCCATGGAACCCATTGTTCCCATAGCTCCCATAGTTCCCATGGTTCCCATAGTTCCCATTGTCCCCATGGTACCCATAGTTCCCATGGTTCCCATAGTGCCCATTGTACCCATAGATCCCATAGGGGCCATACTGGTACTTGTATCCTGCATGCGAGACATTCCCATCCCCATGCCCATTCCCATCATATCACGAGAATGTTGGAAGACACCTTGCTGGTTACTCCAATTTACGGGCAGAACTACACGGGTACCTTTCGTAACACTGGGCTTTGGACCTGTGAAAATATTTAATTATTTTATTTATAATCTTTACATAGTCTATAACAAAGTCGCTCCCGGTGACTGTACGCTTAGATCTTTTAAACTACGTAACGGATTTTAATGTAGTTTTCAGCAATAGATAGAGTGATTCAAAAGGAAGGTTTATATGCCCCAAGTGACGCCAAGTTCTGCATAGAACCATGGCGTGACGTACATTAGTATCTACATTACACCCGTGCGAAGCCGGGGCGGGTCGCTTATAAATTAGTCGTTAGTCGTCGTAAGTGACACGATAAGTCTCAGATTTTGTCGAATTTTTCAAGGAAGATTCTACTAAACTCGTGGCACAAAAAAAATTGTCTTGCACTTTTAACTGACATTTTAGCTAATAACAAAGGGTTTACTTACCAAAGCAGAAAACGATGCGGATCATATCTTGTTGCTTGTCGTAAGTCCTGTCGAAGCGTACGGCAAAGAAGAAGTTCTGGCCCCTCCTAAGGACGGGGTTCGGGAGGATATTATCATTCACCAAATCATATTGTTCAGTGTGATGGTCTTTGGAGTTGTCTCGGGAATAGAACTCAGTTAGCTCCACCTTGAGCGGCTGCTGAGAATAATAACTTTGAGGTATCATTTCCATGGTATCCTGGCGGCGTCGGCGTTCATTCTGATCAGCCATCTTGCAAATCAAGTTGTGAGTATACTGCGTATTAGGACTATTCCTCATCGAGTGCTTCATGCGGTGCAGTGAACCCGTACTGTGAGAGCGGCCCGGACGATGTTGAGCAGTAGGCCCGGCACGCTGCATCGGCCAACGACGAGTTTGTCCAGGGCGCTGGCAGAAGCTAGAGATGTTGTAGTAGGCAGACAACCCAGGAACATAGTTCGAAGGCATCCCACCAATCGTCATCGGCTGCTCCCTCATGCAACTCAGCGTGCTCATTCCCGATGTCAATCCAGTTATTCCACCCAAACCCATTCCAGTCATGCTGGACGTCATGCTTGAGGACATTCTGTCCATACTAGATCTTCTGACCATAGACATCCTTTCGTAGCAGCTGTACGTGTATCCAAGTATTCCAAGTCCCGATACAGGACCTCACTGTGCTCCGGGATGACACCAGAGCGAATGATGTCGTTGGGAAGATTTGGGACCTTTATATAGTGCTAGTCGGCATAAAGGATCGTTCACTGCCCTTAGGTGTCAGTTGTCATCGCAGGCGCCGGAGTCACTAGCTTCTGGGAGCGCTATTGTGCATGTTCACTGACTCGTAGTTAAAACAAGTACACCTCTCTTACATAGAACTAGTTACTACGCTAACACTCCGTGCGTTACGGTGTACAGTTATGTAGAGAATTGCTTTAATAAATTAACCAAATTAAAAAGAATGCACGTTAGGTACTTATAGTTACTCATCAACAGTACCTAGTCATGTTGCTGATGTATCTAGTTAGAATGATGAAGATATATCTATTGAGATACAGTGGATAATACCTAGTCGGCGAGTTCATGGAAAATAAAAAGAAATGAAGAAAGAATGTTCAGATATCGCACCCTTAGTAATGTAAGGGCACAACTCGAAATATCGAGTTTTTGAGTTTCTGTGTTAGATGGTCTCAATATCAACTGTTATACCACTTGGCTTCCACAGAAAGAGAAAAAAGACGATATTAAAGCAAATACTGTAATTATACTGTACAAAATACCGTGAAAACATAGGGTTCCCTGAATCTTTAAACACGTTTTCCCAAAAGTTGATATTTTCGAGTTGTGCCCTTACATTACCAAGGGTGCGATATTATCTCTTCATCTTTTTTCCGCTGCTATACGTCATCCTGTACGACTTCCAGCCAACGTCTTTTTGTGTAACCGTCTTGTTCCGGAACCATTGACATTTTTATCTCCTGCCCTCAGCCTGCACACAATGGGCATGAAATGGCCAAACCACCTCAAAACCACAGAAGCTAAAGCTTCCCCAGAAGTGTAAATTGCGCGTGCGGATAAAATAAATTTAAAACCCTTTTGTGCCTAAATATCCTCTGAGATTTTATACAGCCAACGCGTTTTAAAGTACCTACAACAAGCACAATTCTATGTTCGCCTATTGTTTAACATAAAACAAGGTAACGCACTGCTACCAAATGCACGCGTTGTTTTCTGTTCACTTTAACTTGACCAGTTAACCACACACCTTATTGCTAAATATCTATTGTAACGACCTGTTATAGCGCAGCTTGAGAGAGACTATATCCACCAGTGGAAAACGATATGTTGAGTTTATTAATTCATTGATATTCAAGTATTTACCTATAGTAAGAGCTAACATCTATGTACTTCTAAATAGATTTTTTATTAATGTTTTAGTTCACCATCCTTTTCATATCACAAATCACCACAATACACCATCTATCAGCTAACACCATCTGTCATCAATAACCAATCACCAATCACGAGTCACCAGCACCCAATGCCTATCAACAATCACCGGTTATCAGTCGTCTATCACCAGTTGCCTATTACCAATTACTTATCACTAGTCAGGTGTAGCATTCGAAAATCAGCGTCATTTCGTAACAATCATTCAATCTTGACCTCTGCTTTGTATGGGACTGCATAAAATAGAGACGATACTCTGTATCTCAAGACCTACGCAAGCAATTTAAATTAAACTACCTCAGTTTTTAAGTTAGGCTATTAGCTAGTATTTGCTACCTTGGTATAATTGAACTAAAATATACCGAATGTTACACTAATGCTACATTAATGTTACATTTCATGGTCTTCCATCAATATTATTGGAGAGATTTGATCCCTAATAATAATTGACTCAAATTGACCATATCGATTGGTGATATAAAAATACAGGTTGATATTTTTCGCATTTGTGTTGGTACGATGTCCAGCTCGGGCAAGAAACTAAAAATCTTTGAATTAAGTATTTCCATCTATTACGCGATCCTACGCCGACATTATAATTATAGAAGATAGATATTCCAGTTTTAAAACCATGTCTTTTTTATGATTGTATTATTGAACCAAATAAAATTATTAGTTACATGGTACTTACTTATTACTTCCATGATTTGTACATCCGTTTCCGGACAGCTTAGAATTCGAACTTCTATTTTTTATATAGCAACACTCGTTGCTTGGCAACGATATGTTGTTGATCAATAAAACAAAATGTCAATCAACCAAACTCCAAAGTAAGGTTTAAATGTGAACTGTCTCTAATTGATATTTTTCATAGGTGATTGATGTTTGTAACGTTTAGTTCATTTTTATTTCATAAATGGGTAGAGAATGACTCTCTATAAGCTGTTTAGTTATAATGTGGAAATTCAATACAAGAGTTGCTTATTATCAAAAGCAACGTTTTTTACTTTGATAACCACAATATTGAACTTGATTTTACCTTTTATAGTAGCCTATAAGAGCAGAGGTAAGCACTATTTGTTATGGTGGTTTTCGTCAATTCAATGTTTTCTGTATTATATTCCTTGCTTTTAGGATTTTGGTTACGATCCCACAGCTTTTATGAACAGCCAGTGATACACTTCTCGTATGAGTACCTGCTCGTAGCAGAATCCGACGATCCCAGAAGACCTATAGAATGTGGCGAGACTAATGGAAAGTATGCAAACTCTATGAAAAATGAAGAAAACTGTGTGGAATTCCAAGTATGTGCATAATACCTAAACTACTAAATATAGGTATGTATTTCATTATAATCTGAACCTCTTTGGTATAATCCCAACTATTTCCCAATTACAGGTACAAGAATATGATATAAATAGTGATGGCAGGAATGATCTATTATATTTTAAATTCAATCTCAACATACCACAGGAGAGGACAATAACATCTATAATGTTAATCTTAATAATGGATGTCCAGTTAAAGGTACTTACTCTTCTCTTTCTTTTCTTTCCAACATTTTAAATACTTAAGTTATCCTTGTAACTTTACATTATCTCTAAGCTCAAACCAATTTAGATTTTTTTTCTTTACAGACAGTTTGTCCTCTGCATATGCAAAGTATGGCTGTAATAAACAAAGACTTTGCAATTCCACCTTCCGGTTTTAAATATTTAGCTGATCTCCAATTTTACCAAATATCTCATTTATCTTGCAAACAAAACATCATACACACTAAATACAACACTTCCATATTTAATTATAATAAAAACAGTCATGATAATGGAATAGACTACATGCTGGAAACCTACTTTTTGAGAGAAGGTAAGATTAATCATTCTGAATAGGTATTAATTTTATTATAATAAATATTTTATATCAACATAATTATTTAAATAATTTTGCAGTCACTACAGCTACCAAAACTCTATATTCAAGAAGTCAGAGTGGGCATACAGGTTCCATGCAAATACAAGTTACCCTCAGGGTGCCAGAAATGAAAATCAGATACATTCCAAGTTTAATGCAAGAACTAAAATGGGCATGGCCTCAATATCTTTCTCTGGGTGTTGTTTTCTATTGGATATTTGATAAAATCAAAAGATTTGTATTCAACAATCGCTTACTAATGGCTTGGGAAATACTACCTTGGAAGAGACATGCATAAAAAAGAAGAAAATCTATAAGAAAACAGGTGCTTTAATAATTATTCTGTCAGTTAATATAATGATAGCAAAACATTGTCTTCCAGTGCAAATTATGAATGAAGAAAATTGTGTCACTGGATTGATGTTATTGTTGGCTGCTTACAATCTCAAATATTTCTGCTCAATTCTCGTAGTGTCCATTTTACCCCAAATGTTGAATTAAAGTAGTATATGTCCATACTTTATTATAAAATAAAAGATGTAAGTATGTAAATGTATGCTATTTTTACTTGATAGAAACATGTAACAATTACTACTTAAACACCTAAACATTTATTTAACAATTTACAATTTGGTTTTTGTGGGTCACTGGTTAAAAGTAAGGGCTGGAAAAGTACTTTCATAGCCTGCTTTCTTGTCCAGTTCTGCCCTATTATCTTCAATAATAAATGTCTTGCCAGTGTAGTCGTCTAGTTGCACTAGCAAGTAACGGCATACATAATTGCCATATTCATTCTGCAAAAAATCAAACATTTTATATAGTTTAGCAAGCAAGTTAATAGACTTCTTTTGCTGACCGTGGGTTGGTGCAATCATGCTTTTGGGTATATAGCGCTATTAATAGGACTAAACAATCAGGTTATTAATTTAAGTACTTTAAACTTTGGAAGAAAGAGAGTGCATTCATGCACAGTATCCACTCTATAATGTTATAAGTTAACTATTAAGTTTTCTTAAAGTAAGTTTATTGATTACTGTTTCCCATCTTCAGTCAAAGCTCACCTGTTTCATATCTAGTTCCACAACACCTTTGGTTCTAATTCCTTTGATGTAAAACCTCATTCTCATGTGTTTAACTCCATCCTTCTCATACACGGCATGACTGACATGAGTGCGCCTTCTCCTAGTGGTTTCTTCGCCATAACCTTTGATTGGTGCCCCTAACGCATCTTCTACTCTAGGGTCCTGAAATGAATAATCACAGAGATACTTAAATACTTTTATTATTTACATACTTATTAGCATAATAAAGCAAAGGTGTGTTGTTGAACTCCCACAGGTGTCATTACTATATTAAGTACATAGCCATTTATTATATTCCAAAATTATATTCCAAAATAGGCCACTACTGGAAATTTAATAACAGATAAACTGGTAATCAAACCGGGACTTGCATCCACTGACTAGACCAATGAAGCAGTTTTTATTATTACTGGTTAGAAATTCTACCAGAGTATTATTTTACCCACACATTCAGAATCAGACCCAATTTTATACCAAAATTTACATATTACATAACGTAACATCACGCCTATATTCCCCGAAGGGTTGGGCAGACGTGTATAGTAACACCCTCATTTTTCCATTATGTTTACGTCCCACGTAATAGAGGGTGAGCCTATTGCCATCAACTGGGCATGGATCCAAACTACGGGCTGCTGCTGAGGAATTCCACACAGAAAAACCTAATAATACTTAACCCAACCTGGGATCGAACCCAGGCCCTCACAATCAGCAGTTGCACTTGCCACCACTAGACTAACAAGGCAGTACAGTTACATATTAAGTACAGTGAAACTATTTTTTTATTGTATGGATGCTGGACAAGATTAAAATTATCATAACAAATATTGATCTTGGCTATTTTTAGTATCTACATAGCTCACGATAAAAATATCCCGACTTGATATGTTCTACTCACATTCTTACACTTTTCTAATGCCTCTGAGTAAATACTGTTTGGACTATTGCTTGAAAACAATTCTCGGAAAACATAGTAAAAGATGACTCCAGTGACACCGATGCCCACTAAAATCACTCCAGTGTACGACACGGTCTTAGTCGTTTCTTTGATTTTCTCCCCTAGGGGTCGGACATCTGTGGTCACTTCGCTTCTCTCTTGACTCCTAGCCAAGCCGCCTTCTTTTCGAGTTGAGTAACAGCGAACATATCTAATTTTCGATAATTGTAAAATCGCAGGAATACATTCGACTGTACTTGTAGTGCGTAAAACTGGAAACAATTTCGTTATTATGGTCATAATTTACACTCCTCACCAGCAATTTGGTTCAAAAAGAAATAAAATCCTTGATTTATTTTTGCAAAATGTACATGTACTGTGCTTTTCTGACACTTGTCTTGTCATTCAACAATCAGTCAGTTATCAACTTATCAGGTCATCAGCATGAAGGTATAGGTTAAATTTTTCCAATCATGAACACTCGTTTGACCGCAAATGTCATTATCAGCTGATAAATATTTTGTGTTATTACGTTTTTTTTTTTTATTTTTTTTTTTTTTTTTTGGTAATAAATCTATAAGAAACGCTCTATAACATTATCTATGACTTATTCAGATTTGCTATGGTTTTCTTTTTTTGACTTGTTGTTTATCAATAATTATTCTGATTAGCTCATTGAGCCAAACCAAACGGAGCCAAAGCCTATCGAAGCTATTTTTGAACGAACCTTTTTGTGTCCACATGAAACTGACAATTCGTGTCGCGTTCCAGAATTGTATAAATTATAGCGTTACGATTGACTTTGTCACTTTCTTACCTTTTAAATTATGAAAGATGTTACAATATGACACAGATATCATACAATTTTACCAGAAACGCGATTCATTTTTATCGATCGATTTGCGTTGCAGGCGCTAACTTGGTCGATCTATGATTGTTCTAATAAATTATTAGGATGTAAAGTAGTAATAAATATGAAGTTTGTCATTCAAGTGGTTTACTTGCAGTATAAGTATATCACAAAATATTAACGTTATTGTTTGAGACTCGAACGTTTATAATAATCACGAAACAATGGATTGGATAATTTCGGATGAGCTAGGGCTGACCGTGGGCCATCTGGTGGGCTGGGGAGCAGCTGGTGCTATGATAGTGGGTGGCGTCGCCCCATACATTCCCCAGTACAGGCAAATCAAGAGGACACAAGATGCTGAAGGATTTTCTTTATACGTTTGTTTAGCACTACTCATAGCAAATACTTTAAGGATATTGTTTTGGTATGTATCACGATTTTAAATTATGATATGGGATCTATTGAGAACATAACAGTTCTTCACAAATTAGTGTTTTTCATCATAGTATCAGCGTCCATCTGGGCCTGCAACTGCTTAGTATGTCGACATTCATATTGCCATAATAACCATGAATGGCAGATAGATTGTATTATTTTTCTAATTCCTAATGTTGATATAATTCAAACATTTATGTTATAAGTTCGAGAGTCTTTGCATTAGTCCCCCTAAGGCCAATTCCTATGATTTACTGAGAGTTACTGGTTAAATTTAAGATTCTTGTATCTTTACCAATAATGAAGCTAAGACTCCATAGATTTACATAGTAGACCCTCCCATATGTTAGTAGTTATCACAGGTAAAATTACTTTACGTGTTTATTTACGCATAGTATACCTAGTTTGGCAATAAAAAAGCTACCATTCATAAGGAAAACAATTAGTTTTTAGCCATAGGAATTGGGCATTAGTTGCCATTTCCAACTCTCATTGTTAAAGAGGGGGTGGCCTATTCTTGCCTAAGAACTACAGAGAAATCAAATGGATACCTTTGCTTGTAACTAACATCCACAAAAAAAACATAATTATTTCACTCCTAAATTAACACTATTTGTAACTTTTTTAACTAACAATGTATAAAAGTCTCATAAAATAGACATGAGCATGATAAAGATATGTATATTGAGCAAGTTGATTTCCTAAATGTTCTTCATTATAATTTAAATATTCCAAATACCTAATTAATAAGAAAGATTCTTGAGAGTTATTTTTGAGTTTATACTAAGTAGTAGCTATGTAAAATGCATGATTTGCTTCAAATAGCAGGAAAATGTGAATTTCCACAAAATGCATGGCCCACGTTTCTTTAGTCAAATGTCTAAAATATTACTTTTTTTTTTTTCAGGTTTGGAAAACGTTATGAGTTACCACTGTTAATCCAAAGCATAGTAATGAATATCACAATGTTTGTCATGATACATCTGTGTGTAACTGTTCGGAAAAAGAACCAAATTATAAGGGCAAGGGAGAGAATATTTACAGGTTGGTATAAGTGACCGCATACAAGTGTGATTATGGTTTTATTTTCAACAATTTTTAGCATCTGATGTTCTATCAAGACATCACTGTAAAATACTCATTGCCATTAATTATTAATTATTTATTGCTATTTTAACATATTTTTTACACCCCTGTAGTTACACAACACTAGGTATATTTTGCACCCTTTTTAGTTTTCTATCTTTGTATATTTACTTTCCCTTTATCTCTCCCCAATCATATTAACAATATGATAGATATTTCTTAACACACTAACTTTCTCTATATTTATTTGCTACGGTTTATTTTACTTTTAACATTATTTTATGTTCTGTTTGGTGGTTGGTGTGATTGATGGTGAAATTAGGTGCAATATTCATGTTATATATACTATTGTGTTGTGTGAACGGCTCAGCCCAGCCGGATGAAACGGCACGCTGGCTGGACCAGCGCAGCGGCATCGCTGGCGGGGAGAAGCCCCATCGCTTCTATGGTGAGTGCCTGCTCTCTCTTCAAACTTGACATAAGCATTGCTGCAATTTGTTCCATGTGCAAGTTATCATTATTGTTTTTGTTTCAGCAACCCCATGCTTTGACAATATTATTTGGAGTTTACCGTGTATATGTCACATATGGGATATTAAACTTTCTTTTTCATTATCATCTTGCTTTTATTTGTTTCCATTGCATGTTTTCTGAATTTCATATATTGAATGGATATGTCGTATGTAATAAACAAATCGAATTTTGTAGTTGTAGTATCATTGATAGTAACTTTTAATCATAAGGTCAAATGTTATACCACAATATCTATATATTTTTACATTGTATAAATGTGTCGCTAACTCAGTTCAATGCTCTTATAATTATACAAGTTATTCGGTATCAAATAGAGTCATGACTGGGTCAAATTCGTGACAGATATCTTATCTATTTATTGATGTCATTTACTTCAGCATGATTTCCTACTTCATTGAGCATCTTGGTATTTATAAATGTATTAACAAATTACACTATTAACAAAATTAACAATATTTGTATTTTGTACATTTTTAATATGGTGTGGTGATATACAAATTATGTTAGCTATCACTTTAATGAAGAACTACAATAAAACTGACATTATCTGTTACAGATATGGAAAAAAAGTATTTCTGGGCCTGGACAGACTTCCAGAGCTATGTAGACTGTATGTTGGTGTTCTCGGTGCTGGGCGCCGCGATCACATACTTGTTGATAGAGTTCTCGCCGTTCGTAGAACTAATCGGGTTCCTCGCACTGTTCACTGAAGCCATGCTCGGTGCACCTCAGATAGCAAAGAATCACCAAAACAAAAGTACTGAGGGCATGAGGTAAATGTCAAATTACATAATCACATCAGCTGCTAGACGTTGCAGATCTTAGCCTCCTAAGTCTTCAACAATTAATGAGCGTAAGGAAACATTTCTTTAATCAGTGATCGCAATTTTAACGCTATTAAAGATGCTTATAAGTCTTTTCCGACATCCACGGGTAGAGTGTGGTAGGGGTATTGGACGTTTTGTTGAGACTAAAAGACTTATAACATCACGCCTGTAATCCCCGAAGGGTTGAGCAGAGATGTATTGTAACCCCCCCATTTCGCCGTTATGTTTAAGTCCCATGTAATAGGGGGCGAGCCTATTGCCATCAACCGGGCACAAATCCAGCCTCCGGGCTGCTACTGAGAAATTCGTAATGGAAAATCCCAATATCACTTTGCTCGACCTGGGTATCGAACCCAAGACCCTATGCTCAGCAGTCGCGCTTGCGACCACTAGATCAACGAGGCAGTCAAAAGGCTTATAATAAATAGCCTAGAAAAATTAGTATTAGAAAATTTTGTTCGTTAACTGTCTCCAACGCACTTAAAACGCAAGTAAGGCCGCCGCGTCATCTCCAATCTGTCGCTTAAAATTGAAAACTCTCTCATTTATTATCTTTCTTTACATAGTATAAAACAAAGTCGCTCCCGCTGTCTGTACGCTTAGATCTTTTAAACTACGCAACGGATTTTAATGCAGTTTTCAGCAATAGATAGTGATTCAAGAGGAAGGTTTATATGCCCCACATTAGTATCTACATCGCACCCGTGCGAAGCCGGGGCGGGTCGCTAGTTTATCTATTAATTAATATTTATCATGAATAACAATTAATTGCTCATATTTCAGCGTTAGCATGGTGATAATGTGGACGTGTGGTGACGTATTCAAGACTGCATACTTCGTTTTAAGAGAAGCGCCTCCACAGTTTTGGGTGTGTGGAAGCCTTCAAGTCTCATTAGATGTTGTTATACTCTTCCAAGTGAGTATCACTTTTGGGATACACTATTGCCTAGTAATAAAAGGTCTTCTCTTCCCGCGATGGACTGAAACTACGTCACAATTTGTAATATTATTCTACCAAAAAACAAAGTTTGACAACCGCATTGAAGCTTACTGTTTCATCTGCGCTTATAACGTTGTCTTGAGCTTGACGTATGACCCGTCACAGGAAGAGAATACCTGGTGCAGCAATATCATTGTACCACGAAATACACTAAACCAATATAAATTAAACAATGGTTCATTTTGTCATTACGGCTGAGATATAACCACGTTGTAAGGGCTACGTAGCCGTAATACCCACGGTTGGTTTACAGATGGTCAGGTGAACACAACATGACGTTATTGGGTCGCATGTGGATGCCCAGCCTTCTGATATTACCTACCTGTAATGGGTGAGTGACGTAGGTAAAACGAAACGGGAACGACGTTCACATGACTCATATTCATACATACATTCCTTTGCAATTAGGTGTAAAATCTATGCGCTTTTATTTTATAAGTTACGAAGATTTATTAATAAATGTTGTTAGGTAAAAGTGTACTCCACGCCCGCCACTCGCATTTTCAGTTAGGACCTAACACAATTCAAACATACTCATTTAGTGTTCATGTAGCAAACAAAGAAACTAATCGAGTCAGCCTGTCACAGTCTACTACTGAATATAGTATAGGATCCCACTATAGAACGACCTACACCGAGCTGGTTATTGGATGAAAAGTATTTTATATCAAATTAAATATGTCAATAAATATATTGCAAATGGGTTGACTAAAAAATTTCAGTCCAGAATATGTTTTTTTTTTTTAATGATTTCACTGATTTGGCTAATAGAGAAATTCCATACCAATCGAAAGTGTGAAGCCTGTAGAATATGCAAACGTTAGGTTGACTATTTTTTTCCCGTCACAACTCTTGGGTAGGCAGGTAGGTATAAACACAGCATTTAAACAAACCAGTGAAATCCTAAAATAAAATAATTTAATTAGTCATATTCTGGACTGACATTTTTTAGCAACCCATTTGCAATATATTTATTGACATATTTAATTTGATATAAAATACTTTTCATCCATTAACCAGCTCAGTGAAGGTCGTGGGATCTTAGACTAATATAGGCCTCTCCCAAATTGCACCACAACACTCCGTCCTCCTTCTCCTCCAATAGGGAAGACTTCCTACACACATTTTTTAATCTTAAGGCACCGCACACTACACTTTAGGCATTTATGCGTAAACGATAATGCATATCGATGTCAACAACATGCGACATGCTCGTTGATAAGCGAATCATCGCGCTATGACGAGCAAATAGTGACGTCTCTCGAAAATTTTATATTATACGCTCATGTGATATGGTAGCGCCTAAAATTGACTTCGCAGTGTGGCTGAAGCTTCATCTCTATAGCAAATGAAGGAAAACTAAATTAATGACGTGGTCCTATTGATTACAGTACACGTCAACAAAGAACAAAGAACTATTTTATGAACAATTTAGGAGTAATATTCGTTTATTATTTCAGGTGTGGCTGTACCGCCACAACACCGCGGCGGCGAGGCGGCAGCGTCGGGGCGATTAGCAATGGACAGAGACCGACTTATAGCACGCGCCGGGTGCAGCCCGCCCGCCGAACGCAATCTGCGCTTCTATTGCGTTCTGTGCACCTTACTCGGTACAATTAATTTGCCTTCCCTACATATTATGACGATATTTTCTACAATATGGCTGTGGGTTGTGTGAAGTTAAGTTTTATTTCATTTCCATATTCACCATTGCTTTCAATGGTATAAAAAAAACCTAAACTATGACCAAACTTCCTCAGTGCGGAAAAGAATTGACTATTTAATCGAAATCTGTCATTTTTATTACGTTTGTAGTGGTTGGAATAATTCCTTAGGTTGACGGTGCTATAGGTTTGTGCCTAAAAGAATATCAACGAGGTTCATAGAAAAAGTACTAGTGATGACGTTTGAGCCATTGTTATTATTAAATGAGGTGAAAATAATCATCGATAGATTTATAAAATTAGAGTGACCAAAAAAGTTTTCCTGTCTTTTTAAGGTGATTTTACTAGTCCTAACAATTATACGCATTGTAAGACTAGAAATGCTTGGTAGGTTCTAAATGGTATGAATAATATTACATTATTCATACTGCAAATTAATTAATTACAATAATTATCTGCATATAATAACAACGTTCTGAACTTGCAAAGATCACATAGTGAAAAACATCCTAGTACAAGCAAGCATTTTTAGCGTAGCTGGAAGAGTTCTCGAGAACTGCAATAATTTTTAATTTGTTGTTATAGATAGAAAAGTACAATTTGTATGTTATTTTGAAATATATTATGACTGTGAACAGCTTTTAGGAAATGCCTGTATTTAATATAAGTACATAAATACCGCATAGTAAGAAATATGCCCCAAAAAAAACTTAAATGAGTTAATGTTCTTAACTTCCTGTAGGCTTTATCATAATATAAACTGGTTCAATAAAGAATGGATATAAATAGCGGTTGAAAATTCATGCCGTCTCACTCATTTTGTATTTCTATCTTTGTTTCGCCCCGTACAGTATGGACAAAAAATGTTGTAAATAAAATGCATTCAAATTAATTCCATTAATATTCAAAATTGGAAGCCTTTTAAATTTTTTTTTGCAAATTAAATCTGGATATCCATTGACCACAAAATACTTAAATGATATTAGCCAATTATTTACCAGGTTGATATTTATATAATTTACAAAAAAAAAGGATGTATAATACATTAATATTTTTTATTATTTTGCTAACCACACCGTGCATTTCATAAGTACATGCCGCTATTCCACTCTTTATTGGCACGGCTTATACTTACTACATTATTTTGTAAGTATACTATATTCTATTACTTGTACATATTATAATATAATTGTTTATTCCAAGAAGTCAAACTATCAATAATGTATTTCATAGATATATAATTATGAAATATAATAATGATGAAGCATTTGGCTTCTGTAAAAATGCCAATTTAGATAAAAGTACATAATATACACTACAATATTACGTATAATTATTAATATACAATATTGATACTATACAATATTTAAGCAATTTATAATTATAATATCCCTAAAGAACCAAAGTAATTATTCATTTCATATTCGGTTTTATATAATCTGGGGATTATTATCTACCAACATATTATTCAGTTGCAGCGAATAAATATGAAAAAATAAAGGTTTTTATAGTAATTATATATTAGATACAGATTTATTATATGTATAGATTAACCGAGATTTGAGTGCTTTGCCTCGTCTTAAAGAACACCTACAATGGTGTCGATTCTGTAGCGCATTTTGATAGGACTAAACTAAACTAAATGTGCTTGTCTCTTTCTTTTCTGTTTCAATAGAAAAAAAAAGTGACAGTTGCGTTTAGTTTAGTTTAGTACTGTCAAAATGTGCAACAGAATCGACACCAATTTCTGCTTTGATATTGAAGTATTATGAAATATTTACATTCCTCCATATTTTATTCCATTTTACCTTTTTGGTACATGTACACGAAAGTTTTGTAATGAGCGAAAATGCTTCTGACTTCGACTGTTAAAAGTTATCCTAACATTCTGATAGCGCTTCTAAAAACCAACTATTTTATATGTTTAAAAATAGCCATGACGTTTCTTCCTAAATTGTGTAGAGTTAGTGTTTCGTATAACGCATTTGTTTGGCTTTGAGTGTGTCATTGTTAAGACTAAAATTAGGTTACGGCTTTAAAAACTAACCATTAAACATACATTTAGAAAAAATGCATCCAAAATATAAAAATTACTATGAATTATTATTATTTACTACAAGTTATACTTTGAAACGTGTACCTACTTCTTGAAAGGTTGTATCTAAGAATATAGATGGATTACTTATTGATTAAGTTTTTGTGTGTTTTAGTATTTAAAATGATGTATATTTAAATGATAGAGGCATCTACGGAGATGAGACTACTCTCATTCATTTTAATTATAGCAATGCATAATACACTGGCCTGCAAAAATAAGTATCACACTTTAAAAGTAAATATCATTAAAAGTGTAGTAGGTACTTATTTTTGCAGGCCAGTATAGTTTCTATTATATTTATTTAAGTAAATATGAAGTATTATTGACGATGCAAACGTGTCTCAGTTTTAACATCGTTAAAGTCACCAGTATGTACAAATGTGTTTATGATTAGCAAATTTATATTAACGTTGTTAAATACATTGATTCCTTGTGGTAACATTTACCTAGCTATTTTATACGTACTTTAATAAATAAATATTTGAAGGGTGCTCTATTTTATTAAAATTAATCACTCTTCATTTATAGTTGTAAATATACTGTATACATTATCGGTTGGAGAAATAGGTATGTTTTACTCTCTTTGTTCTCCATTTTTAACTACGCGCTGTAAAACGAGTTTTTCACCTCGGAATACTTTAAACTTTATCTCATGTATAGAAATCGATAGGTATTGTAAAAAAGCTAGATACACAAGGACACAAGGGCGGGTACGGGTTTTGATTACAAGAGCCAAACTGGCAATGGATTTTCTAATAAGCAATTATGAATTTGTGTTTTTGTGTGGACGTTGTCGAGACGGCTTTTAAAACCCTTACAAGGACAAAAAAGGTTTTTTAAAGTGTCCTGGAGATTTAGATCGTGGATGCACAGACTTATTAGGACTAGGGTCCACTCGGGTAGACTACCTAGTAGCTAAAAGTAGCTAGTAGCTGTAGCTAAAAGTGGGCCAATATAATGAAAAACAATCAAAAAAGTTGAATTAAAGTTTAATGTAAAAAAAAAGTAGACGGCGTTAAAAAAACATTAATTCAGTAATCTTAAGTTGGCAGCTGGTGTCGATTATGTTGCGCACTTTGACAGGACTAAACTAAACTAAAGGTGTTTGTCCCTTTCTGTTTCAATATAAAAAGAAAGTGACAGACGACAGTTGCGTTTAGTCTAGTTTAGTACCTACTGTCAAAAAGTGCTACAGCATCGACAAATCGTTAAATTTTAGAGTATTTTGATACGAACGCATAAGAGTTTATCGTCGCTGCGCCTGCAAAATCCGCTGTTTTTTTTTTAATCTGTCTTTGATGCTATTTTATAATAGTTATCAAGCCACGTGCACCTGTAAAATCTGTTTTTTTTTTTATTTGGTTGAGAAGATAGCAAAATAAATTATTAGAAAACGTATTTTTCAGTGGCACGTGGGTTGAGAACTCTTATAAAATAGCATCAAAGACCGATTTTCAAAAAAAAAATCACAGCGGGTTTTGCAGACGCAGTGACGTTATATCACGGGCGGGCCATACGTATATTGATGAAGGGCCGCGGTCTGTGCATGCCTGAGTTAGATTAACCGTAGTTAAAAATGTCTGAGTATTCCTAACCCCGAGGGACAACGCTCACACATCTCAGTTGACATACGAGTACAATTTAACGAGTGCGGATTATTGAACGTTTATCACTCATAGTCACAGAAGTAGGATGGATGTAAAACTTTTTTGTAACATGGATGACCCTACGTACACACGTATAGAGTCAATATATCGAAGTAATATCGTCGGTCGGCAGTGAAAACCACGTATGTGTAAAATACATTTTTTTAAATAGAAATAACTGTCTCCTGAAAAAAATGGCCGATCAAATGTTAATACAAGTTTGCCATCGTACGTCATAGATAGCTTAGAAGTATTTGAATTGAAAGTTTGTTGTACTAGTACGTGTATCACGAGTTTATCAATCTAAAGAACAAATAAAACGCTTTTGAAGAAATTTTTATTTACGAGGCTTTCACTGCCGAGCGTCGATATGGTCTAGCCGATAAATGATAATTTTCCAAGCGCTATATGGATAATTGGATATACTGATAAGAAAGCGTTTGATGTGCATCTCCCTAGGAATATGGTCAAGACACGACATAACATGATCACTTCGGTCGATTTATAAGCAGTTTTGGGACTTTATGTAATAATATTTTATTGCAACGTCTTTATACTACATGTTTGCAATTAAGTAAGACTAAAAGATGCATATGAAGCGTTTTCTTATAAGCATCTTCCAGTATACAGGGTATAAACGAAATCATGTAATTCCTTCAAACGTCGTGATTTACTGCTGACATAGATTAAAGCTGCACGGGATACTTTTGGATTCAACAAAAAAATAATTACAAAAAGTAAACATGTGTTTTTAATGTGATGCATTATAGCGCCCCAGGCGCATTGCGCGGCTACCGCTCGCCGTTCGGTCATTTAACTTGGGGCGCTAATATGCCTCACGTTAAGAACACATGTTTACTTTTTGTAATTTTTATTTTATTGAATCATAAACTATCCCGTGCTGGTTTAATCTATGTCATCAGTTCATCACGAGGTTAGAAGAAATTACATGATTTCGTTTACACCCTGTATAACCATCGCTAAGAATATGATTATAAAACGGCTATAACCATGTTACTGCGACAAATACACAGGACACGTCTAGGTAACACCCACCCTGTTATAGTTTGTTAATTATTAATTATGTCACCGTGATTCCAGTCAACGTGATTGTGTACAGTCGTTAACACTAATAGATAGCAGAAAAAGGCATTGGGGTCGATTCTGTTGCACATTTTGACAGTACTTAACTAGAGTAAACGCAACTGTCACTTTCTTTTTCTACTCAAACAGGTCTTTCTGTTTCAGTAGAAAAAAAAGTGACAGTTGCCAGTAAACGCAACTGTCACTTTATTTTTTTACTGATACAGATCTTTCTGTTTCAGTAGAAAAAGAAAGTTGACAGTTGCAGTTGACAAACACCCTAGTTTAGCTCAGTCCTGTCAAAGTGTGCTACAGAATCGATACCAATGGTATCGATTCTGTAGCACTGGTTGTGCACTTTGACAGGATTAAACTAAACTAAGGGTGATTATCTCTTTCTGTTTCAATAGAAAAAGAAAGTGACAGTTGTGTTTAGTCTAGTTTAGGACTGTCAAAATGTGCTACAGAATCGACACTATTGGTGTCGATTCTGTAGCACACTTTGACAGGACTGAGCTAAACTAGGGTGTTTATCAACTGCAACTGTCAACTTTCTTTAATCCTGTCAAAGTGCACAACAGAATCGACACCATTGTTTTCAGTAGGTAGTTTACGTCAATCACTCATTCGACATTTCTTCGAGCGTTATAACGGTCGTACTTAGTGGCTATCGACGGGGCAAAAGCTTTTTTAATTAGGTATAATATGTGACTTTAGCTTCTAAATAAAGTTACGAATAACATGAGTAATTTAACCACAGTACAACGACACTATTTATCGTGTTCCTTCTGTACCTACACTACCTACTTATAGTACTGTTTTAACGTTGTGTACAATTCAATACATAAACATTGTAAATATAATTGTATTCATAATATCGCGTAAATAAAATAAAAAATGCTTCCGCTAATTACTAATACATCAGTCTTACGTATTTATTGTTAAATACTTATTTAATTTAGTATTTGTGATACGTCTTCCCGATAAATGTATTATGTGGGATTAATTATATATTAAATAAATATACAGTACCTATATAAAATCGGTACAAAAATAACTATGAAACATGAAGTCGAGAGATAAGTATATAAACGTGAAGGAACATATCATATTTATAATGATATACATATTATAATTTCTGTTGTATGAAAATATATAAATATATTTGTCAATTAATATTAAGTAGATATTGTAAATGAATGAAATGTAAAATACCCATCGTATGTTGTGATGATAAAATGTACATGTATTTGTTGTGATTTTATGAGTTACATTTTCTTAAATGAAATAAAATTATATTATTTGTTAAAGCTTTTTTATTTCTATTACTGAGTTCGTATACCTACTATTCCCCAAATTCAAAACTAATTCTGTTGTGACTGTACCAGAAACTTTGTCAAGAAACTTTCAAAATAGTTAGCAAATAACAACAATAACCCAGATGCAATAACCTGCCAACAATCAAAGACTTAAGTAAATAACAGGGTAGCTCGCTACGCTATTATACGCTTTGTTAAGAAAATAAAGCTTTGCAATCATCATAACTGAGCTTACCCGCGTCATTGAAAGGTTGCCGACAACAGCTAACCCTTAATTGCGAGTCATTTGTAACTCTATATTGTATGGGATAGAAACGTTAAGGGGTTTAGGGATGCGTTGGTGTAATGAAGGGTGGATCGATGGGAGGTTGTGGCGAGTGTTGCGCCCTCTAGCAGGTTGGGGCAGCGCGGCGGCGGCAGTTTGCCGGGCAGGCGGGCGGCGCTCGGGCGTGTTCACCACTCTTCGCTCCGGGCCTGCAGCCTTAGACCACCGACACTCGAGGTGAGGACAGTGCACCACTTTATAATGTCGCTAAGGTACATATAAGTACTTACATCTATCCGGATCATATTGATTTACGACGATGTGATCAAGTGCCTGAATTATTTCAGATTGTGCGGATATTAGAAATAGGTAGATATTATTTTATTAATATATTCTACTTAAATATATTTTTTGGTATATCCACGTAGACACAGATTCTTCTTTTATAATTAAAAATATTGCATCTACTCATGTCGTTAAAAAGTTCTTTAGAGAAGGCAGTTTGTAATGAGCTTACACTAGTAAACCCATTCCGAGTGGCTCTGTCGTCCGCGCTAAGTAAATAACACTGAGTGTGAAATCTCAAACTGCCTACCTAATTAAAATTTTACTCCCAAGCTTTGAGAGTAGTTAGTTTTCATACTTAAACCGAATTAGTAATTAGATAGGTAGGCACGTAATTATGATACGTCGGCATTTATTATTTTTTCGTGGAGGGTTGTAAGTCGTAATCCAATATTTTTGCAATATGATTAAATTATAATGAATAATTCAACTACCTACATGAACGTTCGTTCAACTTTCTGCAGTCCTGGTAAGCCGCTATAAATCGCGATAAGTAGGTTTATTTCTTTCCTCTGCGCCCAATTTATTGTTCTAGTAACCATGGGGATTTTATGGGCTCATATTTTGTTTGTTTCTTGCGGCGATGATAAGATAAGGGCAACAATTTTATGATGGCGAGGTTTTTATATTCTTCGACGAATTGATGTTGAGATAGCTTAGTACCTTAGTACCTAGCTGTTATATTTAGAACCACTCATATTCTAAACAAACCCGATAGGTATCAAATACTACTTAAGTATACACGTATTCTTACTGAACATTTGCACAAGTGTAACATTTATCACGGTAGGTAGATACAATACAACATTAAACATAAGCCGTTTATTTCTACACCATAGCGTTAAAACTTCTCTGTAATAAGACACAAGATACTAGGTAGACAGAGTTATTTTCTACAAACTGTCGTACGAATCTGCATTGTTCCGAGTTGAACCAAAACTCGGGCGGTAAAAGTTTATTTGCTCTAAAATAATAATATTATCTGGTCTTAACGTTTACCCAATTACTCTAATTATATTTTTAGAAATAACAAGTTTCCACAACTCTCATTCACTTAAAACTTTTAACAATGAAATGAGTTAATTACTTTAGATGCCTCCATCATAGGTACCGAAAACAAATGCCTACCAACTTAGGTACCTAGGTAGGTATCTATCTCCTTTGCTGTCGCGAATTCGTCATTCGGGTAATAACATTAATATATATGTATTATATATATATATTATATATATATATATAATAAATACTTAGATAATTACCTACTATATAACATACTACCTGTGTCCTCACGGCCAATAAATATAGCCTTTGTTACTCGGTGATAATGTAGCTTTCTAACGGCAAAATAATTTTTGAAATCGGTCCAGTAGTTTTTAAGTTTATTCGTTACATACAACAATACATATCTTTCCTCTTTATAATATTAGTATAGACTAGCTGTGTCCTCACGGCTCCGCCCGTAGCCTGTTACTCAGTGATAATGTAGCTTTCTAACGGCAAAAGAATTTTTGAAATCGGTCCATTAGTTTTTAAGTTTATTCGTTACATACAAAAAATACAAATCTTTCCACTTTATAATATTAGTATAGATTAGGTATACAATATGACATAATAATGACAAACAAGGCTAACGTATTTATTTAGGTACGGTAATAATGGTGAAGGAAGAGTACAAGAGTATACCTAGTCTTCCCATAAATATTGTCACGAAGAAAAAAAAATGTCTTTTATTGCAAATAATATTTATTACTTTTACAGTGTGTTAGTTTAATACATAAATATAAAACAATTTAAAATATAAATAGCTTATTCGAAGTGGTCTCCATTGGCTGCAATACAGTCCTTTAAACGTTGAGGCCAGTTATCAATAGAAGCACGCACTCTTTCCATGGGAAAATTCTTCACTGCCAATCGTATGGATTGTTTTAGGGACTCCAAATTATCATGGCGTTTAGAGCAAGCCGTACTCTCTAAAACTGACCATACATCATAATCCAGCGGATTAAGATCGGGACTAGACGACGGCCAGTCTTCAGCTTTGATGAAGTCCGAAACGTTCACTTCCAACCAAGACTGCGTGGACCGAGCTTTATGACCCGGCGCCGAGTCTTGTTGGAAGGACCATACTTGGTTATTGAACATGGTGTTGTTAAGGGACTTAACTACCTTCTCAAGAATAGTATCTTTATACACTTGTGCCGATGTTTTGATACCTTTTTCATAAAAATATGGCTCAGTCACTCCTTCATAGCTAACACCCCACCAAACCATCACTGAAGTCGGATAATTCCCACGTTGCACTCTGTTGACTAATTGGGAAGCTTCCTTAGAGCTTTGAGCATAAATACGGTTATTTTGTTTGTTAAAATGTTGCTCAATTGTAAAGATTTTCTCATCCGTAAACAAAATTTTTCTGTGACCTCCCTTTGCATACGGCTTCAGTAGTTGTTTCGATTTTACCACCCTATTCTTTTTTAAATTATCAGTTAACAAATGACCAGTGCGTCTCTTATAGGCTGCAAGTCCTAAGTCATCTTTTAAAATACGCGACATGGTTCTGGGTGCTATCTTCATCTCCCGAGATAAAATCTTTTGCTTTCGGACAGGATTTCTTCGAATTCTTTCCCTTACTGCTTTGACCACCTTTTTCGTACGAACACTACGTGGACGGCCAGATCTTTTTCTGTCACAAACAGAAGAGGTCTCATTGTACCTATTAATAGCCCGGTACACAAACATTTGACTAATACCAAGCGTATGGAGAGTTAAAAATTGCATTTGGCTCCATACCAACTTTGTGTAATGCAATCACAGCGATTCGGTTCTCTTTATCACCCTACTCCATTTTAATATCGCAAAATATTGTACAATGTATTGGCGCCAAAATTAGAAAATTCAATGAACAATCGTATAAAAATGACAGATTCCAAATTCAAATGTAATATCTTTCTTATTTTTAATTGTAACAGTATTTATGGCCAGACTAGGTAGATGGCGTAGCGTGCCTTGGCGGGGCCCCGTATAAAAATTTGTTTGGGGGCCCTTAGGAAGGGTAAAGATTTATCACAAAAGATAAAAAATGTTTGCATAAAATTAAAAGAAATATTTATTCATCATAATTATTTATCTGTCACTTTTTCCAAAATTTTTACAAACTATTCAAATTAAATATACACTCTCCTTGCCTTTTTTTTCCGCAAACTGATTTATTAAATCATTTATAGCTGATGATGACTTTAGTTTTTCTAAAGTTTCTGCCTCTATAGACAATAGTGACAGGTCTGACAGTTTTTATTCATTTTTGCTTACGCACGTTGGGGGCCCCCGTGGCCCGGGGGTCCCGTATAATTGATACGGCAGATACGGCGGTAGCTACGCCCCTGCTTATAAATGAAATAAGTAACATTCTTATTTAGCACTCCCTTATTTCACAAAAACAAAACACTTGTCTCTATGTAGTAGGTCAATATTTTATAGCAAACCAAGGAAATGAGTCTTTATTTCTTATTATCAAACATAATAAACATTGAGTCGGAAGCGATGAAGACTGCTTAAAAGAATTCCGTGTCGTGTTTTAAGTTTAACCATAACCGACATTCAATATTGATTTAATCGGTCCGGTCTTCCACACGCTACTTATAAATATGCGATAATTGCAAAATAGCTATTAGCTTGACCATAATAATATATACCTAAGTATCAACGTCACCCGTTTGTGTATTATGGTCACGTCATGATCTCTGGGGTAGGAAGTGCAGTGTCAACTTGCATCTTGAATACGATGCGAAATGCGACAAGCTTCTCAAGGTGAATGCGACGCGAGGGATCGTAATTATGGACAAACTTCCTTTGTTTAACTTTTCTCCGACATTTTATTTTAAACTAACGCATGAAGGCGATGCCGACATGCAGGCATTCATTAATGCAAGACTATAATATCAGAGTGGGTAGGTTTTCCTTTTAGCCATCCTTCCAGTCCTTTTACACATCAAGACTTTATTGAGTTGGTGTACATAAAGACTTTGATGCGAATAGGTATTGTTAGTACGGGCGAGGGCTAATACTGCAAGATATCAGCCAACGTCTGCGCGTAACTCCGAATTAACCCTATTTCCCTAGCCCTACTGTTATGAAGTTTTAACCAGGATTCCTGTTATCAGGAGACTAAGGAGATAACAGGAAGAAGTGGGTAACAATGGGTTGTGTGGACGGTGGTTATTCTCACTGCCGGTCAAGCCGGCTCACAAGACCGATCGTAGGTACTGACGGCTAATGTCTTGGCCGCAATGAGAGGTAGCAGGGTAATGAGTCAAAGTGGAATACAACTAAATAACTGTTTTAATTACATAATTAAAACCTTAAAAGTAGGTATACTAATCCTAAACTAAGTACACATTGACTCCTATGCCGTCCATGATTATGTTGTATCGATGCAGTGGTCTTCAATATTTCGGCCAGTTGGATGTTAGATGCTGACGCCGAACCAATCTTTGTACAAAAAACATAATACGTCGATAACAGCAAGTATGATGAGAATCAGATAATAATACTGCCGTGTTTTTAATTATGGATTGCAGTCGCTTGTTTATATTTGAACGTGTGAACAGGTACTTACTCATCAACACAAATATTATCATCTATAACATAATTAATAAATCTATACCTACAATGTTTTTTTTTAAAGCATAGTATAAAACAAAGTCACTCCCGCTGTCTGTAGGTGCGCTTAAGTCTTTTAAACTGCGCATCCGATTTTAATGCAGTTTTCAGCAATAGATACAGTGATTCAAGAGGAAGGTTTATATGCCCCACATTAGTAACTAAATTGCTACCGTGCGAAGCCGGGGCGGGTCGCAAGTAGTCTATAATAACCTATAGTGGATTTTTAATAGGACAAAGACAGTACAATAACTGAGTATGTACTTATGTATTTAGTACCTAGGGGAAGATGGGGTAATGGTAGTCAGCGAGCAATGCCGGTCACGTCAAAATCTAAGAATCCAAAAACATTCTGCTATCGCTACTAGTGTCGCCATTTAGTATGCGGCCAAGTAAACTTATTTACCAAGCGGCGCCATTTTCCTTCGCGCGCAGTAATTTTGACAGCTATGTTAAAGTTCGGGTGTGTTTTGTTGAAATAAAATCGAAAATTCGGTGAAAGGTAAGTTTTAAGTGATTTATACCAATCAATATCTGTCTTAAAGTGAATTACTATACATTTATAAAATGTCGTTTTATTTTGTTTTGGTACATTTTACAAGCAACCCTGTGTTAATTTTGAATGATCGGTAATAAGTCAACAGTAGACCGCCATTACCCGCACCTGCGGGTAATAGCGGTCAACGAAGGGTTTTACAAAATTATTAAAAAATAAGATTCCCGTAATAGATTGATAATGCGCCTCATATATATCTATAGCCCACTATATAAGCTATGTAAAAAGTCAGTTTCCTACACCTTAAGTCTCAGAAATAAAATAAAAAAGGGATTACTGCTTAAGTGACCGCCATTCCCCCATGTTCCCCTACCTATATACCTATAGTTCTGAAGATGTTAGTGGATAAATTTGACTCGCCTATAGTCAATCACTTCGTGCAGGTGCTGGTGAGACAGGAGTGATTTGCTGTGGTGGGTGATTTTTCTTGTAGGCACTTACGAGACGTTTGTGTCAACCGTCTGTTTTTTCATTTGCTTAGCCTTACACTAACTTAGTTTTTAAGCCTTTGTATAGGTACTAACCCGTGGACCATTTTGTTGTCTGAATAAATACATTTATTATTATTATTTATTATTATAATATAGGTAAATTAAATCGAGATATTATCTCGATTTAATATTTAGATACCTAAATATATTAGGTATAATTTATAATACTTACCTACTTACTTTTCGTGTGGTTAGTGACTAACCTGGTGTCAGAGTTTATGCCGCCCATGGGCCTCTGACTTGGCTTCACATATCTTCGATAAATATCTCTCAGGCATGCCGGTTTCCTCACGATGTTTTCCTTCACCGTTTTTAAGCAAGTGATACCTAATTATACAATACGCACATAAATCCGAAAAGTCAGAGGTGCGTGCCTTGGGTTTGAACTCGAGACCTATGACTTGGCAGTCCGACGGTCACACCACTAAGCTATCACTGCTATTATATACTGCTATTATTATTATATTATAATTATTACCTATAATTTGAGACCCAATATTGTAGATTCGATAAAAATACAGCTATTTTATATCAGATGTCTGGAATGTAAAGAATTTCTCGTCTAGGGACCGCAGCCGGGCCCACCGGCTGATTTGCATAAAGTACAGTCGGTATAAAAAGTGTTAAGTAAGTATTATTACTTTTTATTCACATTACGTGTCAACGCGACAACTTTTTTAAAAGTAAGTACTTTACGTGCCAAATAAGAATAGCACTGTCAAGACGCCATTTTGTTCCGCAATACTCGTGAACTTCATTACCAAAGTGTAAGGTGTGCAAAAAAGTAAATAAAGAAATTATATTCAGTTTAATTACTTTTGTTCACTTTTTTGGTATTTCTTATCAATTTTACGCCAAATTAATTACACAGCAATTATATTATTATTATGGCGACATATTAGGGTGACCAGTAGCATTTCGTGAAGTTAACTGTATGTTAACTGTATGTAACTGTATATTGGTTCATTTCTTTAATGAATGCTGTTTTCAAATATTATTAAATTATCCAAAATTATCAATTTATGGAATTCAATAAATAACATTTTATAAAAATGAATGTAAATAAGAATGAAATCTATGAATAAAAAAATATAAAATTTTTTTTTTCATAGTATTTTTTTGCTAGCAGTACTAATTTGACAGCTATCGTGTGAAGTTGTAGCAAGCGCGATCCTATTCTTATTTGGCACGCATAGTACGTGTTTTTTCATGATTGCTAATAACAATGCTGCCGAGACGGCAAACATCACAAAATAAAGATAGCTAAGCTAAATCGTGACTAATGTTTAGTGCATGATAATTTGCGTTGCGATAGCGATTTTGTCCAATGAGGCAGGCTGCAAGTGCTGCAACGTATTGCTATTCTCAGGCTATTTTCCATGTCCATACTGTCCATGTACATACATAAATTCACGCCTTTTTCCCATGGGGGTAGGCAGAAACTATAGAACGCCACATGCTACGACCCTTACATACCCCTTTCGCTTCATCCACATTCATACATCTTGTCATACACGCATTGTCCATGTTTCAAATATAATTATTAGTTTTTCTCATGACTACGTAGGTATTTGATTTGAACTTGTTACTCGTAGTGATGCATACCTAATAATATAAATTTTAAGTCGATTACTTAAAAAAGCACCTAGGTAGGTACTAACCGGTAAAACATTATAGTACCTACCTAAATTAAACTATGATATTATTATGATAAGTTGGCTTTATGCAGCATTAACCTGATGATCCTGATGTAGAGTAGACACGATGCGCCTGGGCCATTGGTACCTACATATTTACAGTGCCCTTATTAAGGTAATTAATAGACTAAAAACAGGAAGTGAAGCGATAAACAAAAGAACTCAAGATTATTTGGTTTGCTAAATACTTTTGTTCTTTGCACGCCATAACGCTAAAAAGGGACGATGACGCACAACTCCTGCGCATTTTGCACGCACAACTCCTACGCATATTGCTATATATTCTACGTTTGTGTATACGTATAACGGAATTAATTATTACAAATAATGGTACAAGTCCTAACCAAGGTCGACGAACATGTCCAATGAATAGTAATTACACATTATAACGAAATAACATATTTTGTTTAGGTGCTACAACAAAGAACGGTGTAGAAAACACAATATTCAAGGTATCAACCAATGTTTTGTCACCTGGCGAGCTGGCTCATTATTTGTATCCTTATTATAGTAGTGATGTGCTCATAATAAGGAAATAAAGACATAATAATAATACAAAACACACCTATTTCTTGAATAACAAAATTAAATGTTGCTAAAATGTTACAGATAACTTTTCCTTCTTGGTTCAAACAATTATCGCGTTAATTCATGTAGGTACGTAATATTTATTGAATTTTACTGTAACACATAACATCACGCCTTGTAGTACCCGAAGGGTAGGGCAGAAGTGTTTAGTAACACCCTCATTTCACCAGTTATATTTAAGTCCCATGTAATAGGGGGCGAGACTTTTGCCATTAACCGTACCTACACAAATCCAGACTCCGGGCTACTAAGTAATTCCTAATAGAAAAACCTAATAACACTGCCCGATCCGGGGATTGAACTCGGGACCCCATACTCAGCAGACGCGCTTGCGACCACGAAACCAACAAGGCAGTCAATTTTACTGTAAGTACATAAATAAAGTAGTTACTAAACTTGAAACCAACTAAAAGGCCCGGTAGGTACGTATAATATTATAATAACTCCTTGTGAACGATATTATTATGAAAATATAAGATTTTGATTTATCTACTTGTCCGTTGCACATCGGGGGGCACGACAGTGCCCCCGCCAAGTCGAGCGCGAAGCAAACACTGCCGTACCATCCTTTACTGGAACCATTTCGCCACATTTTCAGGCCCCTATTTGAGAACCTCTGGATAAGACCAGAACGCAGAAATTTTCGTCATCCAGTAAGCTATAATCACATACTTAAAATCCAAAATTTCAAGTCTGTAGGTCATTTAGTTCCGAAGTAAAGCGAAAGCAAAGTTTCGCATTTATGACACTCACTCACTCATGATCATCAGAATAGAACTAGTACTTCCCATAAACTCAGAGAGCTGAAATTTGGTACAGAATTAGGGTTTAATGGCCACATAAAGGGAAAACTATAAAAACTAGGATAATCGAAGATCTGGAGTACCTGGTGACCCTGATTAGAAAACACAAGAGCCCAACCAAACTATTAGAGATCGACATACCGCCTTTACAAAAAATATTCAACTTGGTAGGCCGCTTCATTTGATGTCTTAAATCGAAGGTCTGAAGTATCTGATGAAGAACCCTCAGATGGTCTCAGCTGTATTAGAGATATGGTAATGCCCCCTTCTACTATTGGTACATAAAAAAATCGACTGTCATTGCAAAAATCCAGCGTAGTGGGACACATCTTCTAATCTAATTTAATCTAGCCTATAGCGTCCCACTGCTGGGCGAAAGCTCAAGCTTCAGCGATCACCGAATATAACCGGTTTAGGCGTAAATACCGCGCCGATCTTTCAGAAATTAAACCGTCTAAAAGAATAAATAATGAACGCGAATGGGCAATACGAAAAACTGTTGCTACTGTACAAGAATCAGAACCGGAAAAAAAGAAAAGAAAGATTTGTAATAATAAAAAAAACTACTCCTAAAAAGAAAAAAACTGTGTCAAATAAGAAAATCTAATAAAATAGATCAATATGCCCACGTTTCTACAAAAAGAAGTGAAATCCCACCAAAAACATTCTGTAAAAAACTAGCCAAGTCTCGATGGAGCTGCTTGTTTATCTCTAAAAAGTAATGAAATCTAGACAAAGTCGTGCCAAGTTCCTTATGCGATTTCTTTATTATTGTAGTTAATGTTGTGTGACTTGGCCGTTGAAGGGCACACAAGGGTACAAAACCAGGTGCTCCATGACACCATTGCACCAATCTGTCGCCAGAATCGCTACCCATTGACGATGGAAAATTGCCACTCGGAAAACGTTGATTCAATAACCAGTCAATTGTAGGCTTGATAAAGCTGCGTATTTCAATAATACTTATGTATAGTTAGGCGAGCCTAAAACAAACAGTATAAAAAAAACCAGTAGGTACAGACGGACTTCTAATCATTGATAGAAGCCCGTCTGTACCTGTCCCGTTGACTTGTACCCACTAACGTATAAAGAATGTTCAATGGCCAAGTCACACAACATTAACTACAATAATAAAGAAATCGCGTAGGGAACCTTAGACTTGGCACGACTTAGTCTAGATTTCATTACTTTTTAGAGATAAACAAGCAGCTCCATCGAGACTTGGCTAGTTTTTTACAGAATGTTTTTGGTGGGATTATAATTAGACCTGAAGATGAATTTTATGTAGGTACCTACTTAGGTACGTACGCAAAACGCAAACAAATAAAATGTACCAGGCTTTCGATGGAATCGTAAATATTGAATGTTAGGTTAATTGACTTCAGACAATATTACTTTTATTTTCCAAATCTCTCTTTTCGTCTTCAATCCGTATCCACCCAATGCTAAGCTAAGATCTTCTCAATTGCACGCCATTCTCTTCGGTCTTGGGTCTTCCCCGCTATCTTGATCACATCGTCTATCCGCCTTGCGTGAGGACTACCTATGTTCCTACGACCAGTTCTAGATCTCCACTCCATTACCTTTCTACCCGTAACTTTTGTTGGATCTTCGGCATGTGGCCGGGTCTACTTTCAACTTTGTCCAATTCCAGATTGTAAAAAAATGTTTTGTCTTTAGAGCTGCAAGAATTCTTACCGGTTGTAGTAAAACATTGAGTTGTAAAACATCTTTAAAAAAAACATTTACAATAACTGTATATACAAGGTTAGTCGGAAAGGGGGTACTAAGCCGAAAGGGTGTTAAAGTACCTATAATAAGTGATAACTTTTGTTCTACAACTTTCCCCAAAACTAGATAGTTTAAGAGAAATAGCTTTTTAAAGATTTCGTAAAAAATATGCTAAAATCTATCTGTCCATAGCTATAATCGCTGTGTTTACTATTTAGGTCATATTTGAGGTCACGGATTAGAAACTTAATTTTCTGAATTCATAACTAAAGCAGGTAGGTATTTTTTTGAAAAACTAAAATAAAAATCTTTTTGCATGCAAATAAAATATAACGAATATTGAAATTTTAACACTTGCTTTAAAATAGTCATCAGTGATACTTTAAGTGGCCCGCGGCTTAGTACCCCCTTTCCGACTAACCTTGTATATCGAGATTTATATTCAATAAATATACTTAACAATAACATAAGTATGGCAGTGGGCCTAACCGCCCCGATGAAGCGCGAGTCATGCCAACTATAACAGGTAGAGACGAACTTCGTCTACATGTACAGTTTCATTATCTATCTATATCTGTGCCTGTAACTGCCTCGTTGGTCTAGTGGTGGCAAGCGCAACTGCTGATCGTGAGATTCTGGATTCGATCTCCAAGTCGGGCAAAGTGTTTTTGGGTTTTTTCGTGTGGAAATCCTCAGTAGCAGCCCGTAGTTTGGATTTGTGGCCGGTTGATGGCAATAGGTTTTCCCTCTAATACATGGGATTTAAACATAACGGCGAAATGAGGACGTTACTGTACACCTCTACCCAATCATTCGAAGAATACAGGCGTGATGTTATATTGTGTTACCTGTGTCTGTACAATGGAAATATTCAAACAAATAGCAGGTTGGTTAAAGAATAACCAATAGAATCCATTTCGATCATTTTTGGATTTTTGGCTGTTTGTCGGTTTGTTTGTGCACGTCTCACGTAAAAATTACTGATTCAATGCTTTTACTTTAATAGACAAATGTTGTGCGTATCTCGGAGTAACATCTAGTTTTTGTTTCATCTTAATCAGTTCGTTCAATCAAAAGTTATTAGAATTTAAAGTTATCAAGAAGAAATTAGCATCATTTGTTATACTATATTTCGTCGCTGCGCCTGCAAAATCCGCTGTGTTTTTTTTTAAATCTGTCTTTGATGCTATTTTATAATAGTTCTCAAGCCACGTGTACCTCTAACATCTGTTTTTTAATAATTTATTTGATTAAGAAGATAGCAAAATAATTAAGATAACAAATTATTAAAAAACGTAATTTACAGTTGCACATGCCTTGAGATTTTCTCAAAGACAAATTTTCAATAAAAAGCACATAGCGGATTTTGCAGGAGCAGCGACGATTTGCACAATAGATGGCGTAAATGGCGTTACCTTTGTGGAGGAACGAGATAATATGGTGTTCCTCCAACGAAAAGGGAGGATCCTCCAACCAGGCGGGTCTTATGCCTGGCGGGCTACTGCCCAACAGTTGATATTGGGAAGTTGTATTTTATATACTATCTGCGTGTCAAATCTTGATATTGCAATGCAGGATTTGTGACGACATTTTCGAGAGTTGTCATTTTGTTGTCGCTATAGTCTGCTATACATTCTTCGTGCTGCATAGTTCGCATGTGGCGTGATAGATGCCGTCACACCTTAGGCCCGGTATCCACCAAAGCGGAGAGGATAGGAGGCGAGAGGAGATGTGCTGCGAAGCTGGCAGGTTATTTCCACCAAAGCGGAGAAGTGTAGTGGAGAGGAGATGTGAGCTTTGTGTAGCAGAAATGTGAGCTGTAAGAGATCGAAACCAGTCAAGTTCTGTCTACGAAAGGAAGACGGCCTAGACACTTCTCCGCTCTGCCGCGCCGCTTGCTCGCTCGCCGCACAAAATTCTATAGAAAAATGAGACATCTCCTCTCCTCTCCGTTTGATCCATTTCCACCCGAGGTAAACGGAGAAGAGATGTGGAAATAACGAAATCGGATTGGTTTATTCAAACACACCTCTTCTCGTCTCCTCTCTTCTCCGCTTTGGTGGATACCAGGCCTTACACCACACTCTCGTAATCGATTTTCCGTTTAGTTTTAAACGTGTACAGTTTCCGGTCAGCTTATGTTGTGCTAAAACCATTATCAAGGCGCAGGGCCAGACACTACCCGTAGCGGGTACTACCTTAGTGTCAACTGCTTCGCTAACGGTCCTATGTGGTTCTCCGTTGTAAGCAACCTGAGCAATCTTTATTACTCATCCCTGGGTTCTACTGCTAACATTGTTTACAGGGAAGGCTTATTATAATGGACCTGACTACTGATAGAAATCTATACTAATATTATAAAGCTGAAGAGTTTGTTTCTTTGTTTGTTTGAACGCGCTAATCTCAGGAACTACTGCTTGGAATTGAAAAAATATTTTTGTGTTGGATAGTCCATTTATCGAGGAAGGTGGGGCTATATAACATCACGCTACGACCAATAGGAGCGGAGCATACATAAAAGATGTTGCAAAAACGGGAAAAATGTCCACCCGTGTGAAGCCGGAACGGGCCGCTAGTACAACATATTTTGTTTAGTAAAAATCCTAAGTTACAAGTCTAATAATTAAAAATCCACTCAGCCTAAACTTATGGCAAAAACATAGGGCACCCAAAGCTATGTGAAGTTTCTTTATAATTAAATGATAATACATAGGTATAACTCATATAATAACTGCCACGTTGGTCTGGTGTTGGCAAGCGCGACTGCTGATCTTGAGGTCCTGAGTTCGATCCCCAGTTCAGGCAGTGTTATTGGGTTTTCCGTGTGGAATTTCTCAGTAGCAGCCCGGAGTTTGAATTTGTACCCGGTTGATGGCAATTGGCTCGCCCCCTATTACCTGGGACCTAAACATAATGGCGAAATCAGGTTGTTACTAAATACCTCTGCCCAACCCTTCGGGGAATACAGGCGTGATGTTATTATGTTATAGTTCACGGTTTTTATATATTTGTTTATAGTTGTTAGAAAGATTTAAAAAATACCCACCTAGTTTTTGCTAAGCAAATAATGTTGTTCTCCGACTTCAACGCAGACGAGATCGCGGGCTCAGCTATTCATGAATAAACACAAGAAACAAATAAACAATAATCATCATCCTTTTATACAAGTCTAAAGATATTAAACAATGGTCGTATGAAAGCGCCACTTTGTTTAGTCATAAACATCACATAGCTACATTATGTTTGAAATTCTCATTTCACCGAGCGACGGCGGCGAGAAGGGATGAAATAAAATCTATTCAAAAGGCCTTTGAAATCATTGTCTTTGAAACATACCCCGCTAGCTTTTGTAGAGGTTGAAAACACCTTATTAAAAAAGAATTCGAGAATGGAGCTGCGTTTTAAATTTGTATTACGAGTTTTTCGATTTACAACAGCATTGAATTTCATGTACCTTTTATTGCGCACAACGGAAATCAGAAGCCTTTAAAAGCAGTATTTTAATTGGTATGGGTAAATATTATGATAGGTACTTAATAATATGAGATTATACAAGGTTGGTCGGAAAGGGGGTACTAAGCCGAAATTTAAAAATTTAAATTAGAGTACCCATAATAATGGAAAACTTTTGTTCTACAACTTTCCCCAAAAGTCATTCGTTTAAGAGAAATAGCTATTCAAAGATTTCATGAAAAATATGCTTAGTAAATTCTATGTATCTCCAGCTATGATCAGCTGTGTTTACTTTTTAGATCATATTTGGGGTCACGGATTAGAAGCTCCATTTTCTGAATTCGTAACTCAAGCAGGGGTGAAGAATTTTTGAAAAAACTAAAATTAAAATCATTTTACATGGATATTTTTTTATCGAATTTTGTAATTTTAACACTTTCTTTAAATCAATCATCAGGTGGCCCGCGGCTTAGTACCCCCTTTCCGACTAACCTTGTATATCATCAACTGCCTCGTTGGGCTAGTGGTGGCAAGCGCGACTGCTGATCGTGATGTCCTAGGTTCGATCCCCAGGTCGCGTAAAGTCTTATTGGGATTTTTTCGTGTGGAATTCATCAGTAGCAGCCTGAAGTTTGGATTTGTGCCCGGGTGATGCCAATAGGCTCGCCTCCTATAACATGGGACTTAAACATAACTGGCTAAACGTTGTACTAAAATTCCTCTGCCGAACTCTTCAAAGAATACAACGCGTGATGTTATGTTATGTTTGTAAATAAGTATCAGATTACATGAATATATCGCATCAAACTCCCTACATTTTTTCCACAATGATGATCTCTAATATCATATTTGTTGAATCATTGCTATTCAAATCAGATATTTTCAAACAAAGAAATCATAACATTGTAGTTCCACTGTTTTCAAGAATGTGTATATAATACTGAAAACAATGAACTTCTGCGAAAAACGTACATAGGTACCTCAAGCAGTTTGCGCCACAGCTATCTTATATATGTCTACAAGGTTCAATATTGCTCGGACGACCATTAATATGAAGAGGGTTGTCATCCCTAGTGCAGATCTCTAACTACACATTTTCATATACATACCTACATATTGTACACGTATATCTACGAGAAAGTGACTACAGAACTGCTCTACATTTTCTATCCGTTGCCGTTTCATAGGTAAATAGTTTACATACTTTTGGGCATAACTGTATATATCTCAGTTTCGTGAAACCTTAGTATAAGTTTTGTAGGTTCTTTATTAATTTTTAGGTAAATACTTACTGCTTTTGTGCTTCTTTTATCTATACTAATATTATAAAGAGGGAAGATTTGTATTTTTGTATGTAACGAATAAACTTAAAAACTACTGGACCGATTTCAAAAATTCTTTTGCCGTTAGAAAGCTCCATTATCACTGAGGCTATATTTATTACTTGAATAAAACTTCTTACGCGGGCGGAGCCGTGAGGACACAGCTAGTTGTTTATAAATCGCAAGAGTGGCCTAAGCTATACAAATCTTACACTATTCATATGGAACTCAATATAAAAAAATAAAAATACAAATGTTACTATAACACTGATGAGATCAATTGCCTTGTACATAATTTGTACCTACATTTTCTTTACTGTTTCATATCTTTTACTATTAACACTATAGACATTGTTACGTCTAGGTGGAAATCATATAAATTGTTACGTCTACATGAAAATCACGTCCAATATTTCCCTTGAAGTACCTGTTACAAAACTGAAGGCAAATAAGAAAATGGTGTCGATTTTGTTACACATTGTGACACTACTAAACTAGACTAAATTCAACTGTCACTTTCTTTTTCTATTGAAACAGAAAGAGACAGACGCCCTTAGTTTGGTTGTGTTAAAGTGCTCAACGGAATCGACACCACTACGTTGTGTGGATCATCGCGTTTCATTTAAAAGGTGGGCAGATGTAAAGTCCTAATTACATCAGCTGGTCCTCTGCCGCAAAAAATATTATACAGGGTGTAAACGAAATCATGTAATTCCTTCAAACCTCGTGATGTACTGCTGATATAGATTAACCCTACGAGGGAAAGTTATAGATACAATGAAAAAAAAAATACTAGAAGTAAACATGTGTTCTTAACGTGAGGCAATTTAGCGCCCTGAGCGAATTGCGCGACTATCGGTCGCCGCGCGGTCACTTGACTCGGGCCGTTAAAATGCCTCACGTAAAGAACACATGTTTTTGGTTGGAGACCCTTCAGGTCTCACCAATAACTGCCCGGTTACGTAGAATAGGTCCGCAAGACCATCTACAAGCAGCCGATTAGAAAAAAAAAACACATGTTTACTTCTTGTATTTTTTTTCCATTGAATCCAAAAGTTTCCCTTTCAGATTTAATCTATATGCTGATATCACGAGTACATCACGAGGTTTGAAGGAATTATATGATTTCGTTTACACCCTGTATTTCCGACTAAAATGGATTCGATGTTTTTCCGCTCCAATTTCTTATATCGTAAATCGCCTGGTCAAAAAACCAATTAACATGCAAATAAACGAGATGACACGTAGTAAAATAAATCATAACTCATTCTGCCTGTGTTGTGGAGAGATATAAGTGGTGTAAGGGAGGGTGTCGGTCCCCACAAGTCCCCAGGCCTCGTCGCCTCGCTGGCAGCTCATAACATCACGCGCCAAACCAGGGTGACCCTCCCCTCATTTCATTTGTGCCGGACCACATCTCAACAGGATTTCCCGACGAACGCATTTTTTTATCCCAATAATAGTATCGTTTGTGGATCGTCCGGGAAAAATATTTTCCTGCATTATGTATCTACCACGTGTGGCCGCGTATTGGAATAAATTAATAACGAATACCTGACACGATACCGGTAACTTTATATTGATTTTTGTTGTGTGGTGTCATGTGGAAGCTATTTTATCAATGAAATCCAATGCCATCTTTGCGACCGTTTGTTTGTGCTTAGCATTAAGATGTAATATCCATAAAAAAAATTATTACATTCTTATCGCGTTTTCAGTTACATCTTTTGTTTTTACTGAGTTGTAATTCCTTAAATCTTCTTTGCAATCTTCCTTAAACAAGATTCAACAAAGGCATTAATTACTTGTTTAAATATTCATAAAAACAAAATATTACGAGAGCAAAACTTCCGCATAAGATCTTAAAACTTCCTTACATACTTTCCAAATTTTCGACGTAATAATATAACCGTCTCAGTGTTTGCTATCTTATAAACAGGGTAACAAAGAGCTTTGAGTAAAGCCCGGAGTTTCCTCGGGCGATGTAGTCTGTCTCGAAAATGGCGTAAATTTTCCTCTAGTCTCGCGTTCCGTATCCGGTTCCTAGTGCACGTCGTAAAAGCTCTCCGCGGTCACAAACACGTATCACGGAACATAAAACCGTCTACATTTGCGAACACTCTGTGCATGGCGTTGCTTATGGCTTTTATTACATAATTACATTAAGCGTTTGCATCATATTATTAAATTGTATATAAAAGGGAAAGTAAAATCTTGTTATCGTTAAACTTTTCTTGGAATAGGTACTGAAGATTTTCAAATAAAGGCTTTTTTTATCATTGAAATTCAGGAAATCTAACTTTACTAGACAATCGTAGTGTAGGACAGCTCATCCATCTATAATATTACTACAAACTAATAAATATACACCTGTATGACTCCTACAGGTGTATGTTATAGTTATTAGATAAACAATAAAGGCACACATACATGCTTTTCTAAGAATTTCAAAGAGTAGTAATTTAAGCTGCTGTACGTGTACATTACCTACCTTTACGGTAATTAATTTACAGAGGCTTTAAAGACATGAACTCGGTAGGAATTCAAACTTCCTTACGTAATCAATTGTGTTCTCGCCGCCGACATTGCCGAAGAAGGGTTCTAGAGTAGCCTTCTCTTGTGTTATATAATCGACTCTGTTTACTCGTTAAAATGTTTGTAAACAGTAAATCGCACCTACATTTAGGTACGTAGAAGTATTTGGACTTGCGTAGTTTTTGTCTTCGACAGCACCAGAATAGATTTTTGCATTGCTTATACCAATCCAAGATATAGGTCCAGGAGAGCTCATTACGTCACATTTGGTGAAAATATTTCGTGTCATATTCTTAATCATAACTGCAAGTGAGCTGCACATACAGTCGGCAGTTGTCTTGTCACGCAGTTGCTCAAATTGCATCTTAACTGCCTTCAACTGCGTTTGGCAGTTGCTTAGTTTGCAGTTGCGACTGGATTTGTTGCAGTCCACTTACAGTTATCATTACGAATATATAAACGAAATGTGATTCATCAAATGTGACGTCATTAAGCTTTCAACTCTGGTAATCGTCATCGTCATCTTCTTACTTTCCCGGAAACAAGTGAAGCCTGACGTATTATCTCCCGTCGCTGGGCAGTGAAAACCTCGTAATTGCAATGAACGTAATTTTACAGGAGAAGATAATAACTGTCTGTTAAAAAAAAGTATGAAGTGTAGATGTAAGGTTCTTCTGTTTTATCATCTATTCATCAATCTATTTCATCTTAGAGCTATGCACGTTCGTTCTAAATATGCATTACAAGGTTTTTTACCCAACAAATGAACAATAAAAATACAAATGTATTTGTGCTTTACGTGGTTTTCACTGCCTAGCGACGATTTGGCAGTTGCTTAGTTTGCAGTTGAGACTGGATTTGTTGCAGTCCACTTGCAGTTATGATTCGTATGAAACGAAATGTGACGTCATTAACCTTTCAGCGCTGGTAATCGTTATCTTCTTACTTCCCCGGAAACAAGTAAAACCTGACGTATTATCTCCATATACAGTGTGTTCTTAAAGCAAGTAATTATTATAAAAACTGTCGCATAAAACATCCATTTAAATCTAACGCTTACGCAATACTACAAGTTATTTTCATCATAGTATTTCCTATAGAACCTATTATTTTCATCGTAGTGTTCAGAGTAATTGTAGTAGTAAAGTGCTATTTTATACAGCTTGTTATCTTGAAAGACATACGTATCTGAATTCGTCTGAGTGGTATATGCGCGTTAAGGGTCTGCTCTGACGTCATTTGCGGGGGTGGAGGTTGCCGTTTCCCTCCCTCTACACCCTGCCACCCCACACTACCCTCGCGTCTCTTGAACGTAGTGCTGTTATCGGACTTCTGTTAATGAATTCGCATTAATTGCGTCCCATTAGCTGTTGTTATAAAACCTTTGACATTCGGGTCTCGCGCAAATTGATGCGAGTTACCTTTGTATGACTTCAGCGTTGAATATGTTAGATGATATACTTATATATACTGGCCTGCAAAAATAAGTATCACACTTTTAAAATTGCAATAACTTTTTAAGTACATAAGATATATTTTCGAAACAAAAAGGACTCAAAAAAGAGTTTAACTTTGTTACTATAGTTTCAAAGAAAGCTGATAAAAATTGCCATAAAACGTTTTTTATTTTAAATCTCTAACTTCTATAGTTTAGAAAAAATTGAAATTTTAAAAGTATGATACTTATTTTTGCAGGCCAGTGTAGTTTCAGATCGCGTGGTAATTAAATAGTTTTGTGTTTAACTCTTGCTTCAGCGTTGACAGTAAGTAAATAAGTTTAATTCATCCAAGTTTCTCTAACTCTGTAGAAACATGAAGCGATATAGAGCTGAATACATTTTGTAACAAGTATATAATTTAAGTATAAAAAGCACGGCTTATATTTATCATTTACAACAACCTATCATCCGTGCAACAGACTATAATGTCAAGGCAAGTCTCAAAACTGGCTTCAGATTGCAGTTCATCGGACTTCGTATCATTTTTACTGCATAGGTACAACATGAATAAGCTTGACATTTAGGAGCAATTTATAAATTGCACCAGTAAACAACAATGTCATTTCTACCAAACCACTTTTGATTCACAAGAAATAATGTTTTACCCGGAATGGGTTCACTATACGACCGCATCACAATAAGCAACCTCTAGGAATGTTTCGGAACACTTGGAATTTGCGTAGGAAGAAAGTTTCTACGAGCAATAACCGTCTCTTTATTATTTCAACATTGTTTATGGCCATAAGGTTCCTTGAACTGGGTAATGTGATTGAACATCAACAATTCCCAAATTCAACAATTCCCTAGACTTCGTCCCGAAGCCGTTATCAACTTAGGCATCATTTAATTTAATACGAGTAGTGAGATTTTTATAGATTTTTCCATTCGTCTTTCATAAATGAAGCTCCCTCTTCGGGTACAATATCAATTCTATAGTTATTAAACTTTAATAATAAAACTTTTACTAGCGTAGCTCTCGTAGCTCTATAGTTTCTTTTGATTGGTTACTACGATCAGTTTTATAGAACCGCATTATTTCTTTTTGTCGCATTGGCTAAACATTCAAGTAACGAATTCGGGCCCCAGAACGAAACAAAAAGTATGGCCATAAGTTTCGGTAGTCGGATGTTCGGGAGCATTAACGCGAGGGGAGCGAAGATATAAAAGTAAAATTTCTACAAGGGGTCGCACGCTTGAGAAAGCGCCTAATCAAATGATTTTATTGAGATTCATTAGAGAGGGTAGGGTGTACTTACCTTGTGCTACTAATATAGACTGTCCACTAGAAGGTCGGTTCAAGACAAAAACGATTTTCCTTCACCTTGGACTTTTAACTTTGTCGACATTGAAATATTAAACAAATGACTTAAATTTTTAATTACCTACCTATATGCTTGTAGAATCAGGTTGTCTATAATATGTCCAAATTAGATTAAGAGCACAATATTTTATTTAAATAAGTAAGTACCTACTGGTTTTGATAACAAGTTTGTTTTTGTGTCGCTACCGCATTCATTGCATTCTTATAATTAAATAGTTACGTAATTATTATGGTCGCTTATTAACAAGTCTGAGCTTATTTAAAAAAAAACTTAATTTGGGTACATTTTTTAGACATAGGTATTAGTTTTGATATTATCGAAGCAACCAATGTGTGTGTTTGCAAAATTCATGAATACGCTTTTAGTACCTACCTAGGTTTAAATGTACCTTTTTTGCGGTTCGATCATGATTCTACTACTCGTAGATAGCTTATGAGGCCTCGATAGTATTATCAGAAAAATGTGCCGCGGTGTCCTCTTGTTTATCAACTAATTAGACCGTTTACACGCGTTAAGAAAGAACAACTCGAAAATTCCACATATCGACGGTCGGCAGTGAAAACCACGTATGTGTAAAATACAAATTTTTAAAAGAGATAAAAAAAACTCTCCTGAAAAAAATATGGCCTATCAAATGTTAATACAAGTTTGTCATCGTATGTCATCGATACCTTAGAAGTAATTGAATTGAAAGTTTGTTGACGTACACCAGTACGTGTATGACGAGTTTATCAATCTAAAGAAGAAATAAAACGTTTTTGAAGAAAATTTGTCTTACAAAGTTTTCACTGCCGAGCGTCGATATCTAATAATTATGCCAATTGGTCGTATTAAGAATTGAGAAGAGTCGACAATAAATTCAAAGGATAATAATTATTATTAATTACATCAATACCTAGTCGCCCAGTCGACTGGCACTGACAAGTACGGTGATTAAGTACATTTATTGTGTGGGTATTGTTTATAGGTTGTTGTCATATTGGTGACTAGTCTATATAGTAGGTAGCATTATTAGCAGCAGTATTTTTTTATTGCATAGTCATCATAGACATACATACATAAACTCACGCCTTTTTCCTATGGGGGTAGGCAGAAACTATAGAACGCCACATCATGTGGCGTTCTATAGTGGTCGTAGCATGTGGCCCACATGCTACGACCCTTACATACCGCTTTCGCTTCATCCACATTCATACATCTTGTCATACACGCACGCCGACGCCGGTTGAGAGTACTACGCACCTGACCTTTGTGAAGAACATCGATGTATGTCCTTCTAGGACGTCCTCTACCGGCGTTTCCATCAATTGTACCTAATCAAGATATCGGGCGGTCTCTTGTCGCCACGTGTGGCGATACTGTTTATGAAAGTATCTTTTCATGACCTAGGACACCTACGCACCCTAGTGAACTAGGTACATCCTAGTTTTTATTTTGGGAACAGCTAAATTAGTGCTCGTCCGTAGTAGGTGGAAGAAACTGATAAAGTGATGATAAGATCTAATTATGTTGCTAGTTCAAAAACGTAGAAACAATTTAATTGCCAAAGTAGAGATTTTTCCATTATTATAAACAAAATCTTCTTCTTCTTCCTGCCCTGGTCCCAAGTTACTTGGGGTCGGCGCAATATGTTTGTCTCTTCCACTCTTCCCTGTCAGCCGTCTCATTATCATTTACTCCCTTATCTTTCATATCCCCCCTCACAATTCATCCATCAACATTCATATTCATCACTCTCTTAGTCACATGTGTTTCATCCCTCCTCATCACATATTATAAACAAAATCAAAAAATCTAAATCATTTTTTTTATTTCGCATAGGTAAACCAATACAGGTGCTTATGAAAAGTCGAATTTAGATGCATGGTTCCAATTAGTCGTTTCCTATGGAGAAGAGCCGCCAAGAAACTCCATGATTACTCTTTTAAAAATAATAATTTTAACAATTTCAGTGGAAAACACAAAAAATATATCCCTGTGACTAAAATAATAAGCTCTATTTCAAAAGCTTTTTGTGTGCAGAAAAGCTTGTAGGTACGTAACCAAAGAATAAAAACAATATTCTACGAAGAATTAAAACAATATTCAAAAACCCAATTCTAGGCTCATTGTTTTTACTATGTGAAATTTCAGCATGTTCATGAAATCCATAATCATATTCGTCGCTTAAGTTCTAACACCGCGTAACTCGAAAAATACTAAGTAGTTTTGAGTTACGCACGTCAATCGATAGGGAATCGAAAAACGCATCGTTTGACCAATCACAATCAATGGTTAGATCCAATAGCAACGCGTTATTTCAAAAACAAAATCCACTGCGTGTGTAATATTTTTTCCATCAAGCTATGTAAACAGCTAAAACAGCGTGTAAGTCAGGTGAGTTCCATACTGGATCGTGTCGCGAAAGTGCTCCGTCGAAAAAACCAAAATAAAATAGAATATTGTAGATTAAAAACAAAATTTATATGATAAGTAGAAAAAAGAACTATTTTTTGCTCTCTTGAAAAGTTAACTATTTTGAGTTAAGCGGTGTTAGATCTTAAGCGACGATTTCATCTTTATATCAACGATATTCTAAAGTGTGATGTATTTTGAGTTGAGCGCGTATCGATCGGACGGATTATTCGTCTCCACCCCGCAATGAGCCTTTTAGTCCTGAGGGACATAATCATATCGGGCAACTTGCCAATAACTTCGTAAGCTACGGTTATTGGACGTCCTTTCCCTCAATGCCAAGGTCAGTACAAGGACACTTCAGTCTATAGAGATACCAGCTAATAGTGCTAATACCTACACGCAATGAATTCTGGATAGGCTACGTACTTTTCATGTCATTAGTTTACAAAGACATTCAATGGTGTTGATTCTGTTGCACATTTTGACAGTACTAAACTAGACTCAACGCAACTGTCACTTTCTTTTTCTATTGAAACAGAAAGAGACAAATAACCTTACACCCATATTCTAAGACGTTCCTCCAAAACTTACTCGACTCGACTCCACCTCGAGTCAGCGTTTTTTACTACCATTGGTAGCTATAGTTGACATAAACGTCCTCGACTCGAGATTTTTCCTCAGTCGAGGTAGGGAATCATCTGCCAAACTCAAGGTACCTTGGAACCTACCTTAACGAAGGAAGTGTCAAAGTTCGTATGTAACAAAAATGAATTTTGAAGACTTTATCGAATATGCTTACGATAATCCTTACAACTATTTATCGCGGCGTTATTTGCGCGACGCAGATAACAAAATTATGACGTAATGACTCCGTCGAGGAACCTCAAAGTTCACTCGAAATTGCGCTTAAGAATACAATTTTGAAGGTGTTTTCGAGGCTGTCCTGAGTCGAGTAAGTTTTGGAGGAACGTCTTAGAATATGGGTGATATTCTCACGTACCTACAAATCATTACCTCGAAAAGAAAAACAAGGAAAATCGGCCCATTTTTGGCTGATATCAGATAACTGACCTCTAAGATTTATTGAAACTGAACTGCCTCGTAGGTCTAGTGGTAGCAAGCGCGAGTGCTGACCGTGAGGACCTGGATTCGATCCCCAGGTCGGGCAAAGTGTTATTGGGTTTTTCCGTGTGCAATTCCTCAGTAGTAGCCCGATGTTTGGATTTGTGCCTGGTTGATGGCAATAGGCTCGCCACTTACATGAGACTTAAACATAAAGGTGAAATGAGGGTGTTACTATACACTTCTGCCCAACCCTTCGGGGAATACAGGCGTGATGTTATGTTATATTGTTTATTGAAAGTTCTAAACCAATAGACACAATTTACAAATAATTTGTATTGTATTTTGTATACTAATATTATAAAGAGGAAAGATTTGTATTTTTGGATTTTTGTATGTAACGAATAAACTTAAAAACTACTGGACCGATTTCAAAAAATCTTTTGCCGTTAGAAAGCTACATTATCACTGAGTAACATAGGCTACGGACGGAGCCGCGAGGACACAGCTAGTATATTATAAAAGCAATGACGCACGACAATATATTTGTTACGCCAATTTAAATAAGATTAACTTGTAAAGAAGAGCATCTTAATTGATTTTGCAGCTGCTGGGTCTTCAATGAAGATCAAAGTGATATTAATTAGGAGAACTATAAATCACACTGGGCCACGGCTGGCTGCATGTAAAATGTCTCGCTGAAAACATCGTCAGTGGTTGACATTAGTTAATTTCAACTCAGGTCATTACGATCGATTCTTCTGGTTTTTCTTCTACAAAGGTAGTTTGTAAGTGCGTATTTTTGTTATGTTTATTTAATTTTACCTACTTAAGTACCTAAATATTAAACAAGTCGTTGTGTAAAAGACTTCATATTACTCCTAGTACCAATCTAATAGGTATCAATAGGTATCTAATAGGTAGCTTTCAAAGCACAGAAAAGATGCATAAGATCAATGTTCCGACTTTATACAACAGACAGCTGCAAACCATACTTCCTACAACATAGAATCCTAACTCTTCCGTCAATATACATACCTACTAGAGATCGCACTATTTGTTACAAATAATCCTCAATTATTCCCACGACTATCTGACACAGTAGTTAGGAACCGCCGAGATAACAATAGGTTGAGAATACATGCGGCGAGGACAGAGATTATGAGAAAGAGTATTTTTTGCATGGGTCCTAAAATATTTAATAAATTACCAAGAGAACTCAAAACTTTAAATAGGTATAATGTTGTTCAAAAAAAGATTGAAAGAGATTCTAATTAATAAATGTTATTATAATTTAAAAGACTTTATGAATGACTCACTTTAGACTTATGACATATGCATGATGTATTTTTATTCTTGACATTTTAATTATATTATTTTATATTTTTAATTTTGATTGATTTTATCATTTTAATTTTCAATGGAGATTACTCATTTGTACACCTTTATAGGTAAAACATGTTGGGACTATAATTACTAATTAAAAATCAAAAATACTTATGTGACCATGTGACATTGTAAGTATTATCACCCATGTTTAACACAAATAAAATGATTTGATTTGATTTGATCAAATTTTAGTGTACAGTGTCCTAATCGATGTGGAATCGGTTAAGATGTTGCCCACAGATTATTGATATAAGTATTTGCCAGTTGACATATTTTTTTATGTTATTATTTTACTGATCTTTCCTTTTTTTATTAAAATACCTACTTACGTCCACTAGTCTTGATCTTTGATTTGCAAATCTAGAAATACTGATTATCTAGAAATATATATCATTGAATATTACTCATACAGGTAAATATTTAACGAATGTGTCATTCTATTCTTAAACTTTGTTTTCTCTGTTTACAGTGAGTGACGAGAAAAAACGATGACGAACTTTTGAGGAATTAAAGGTGAGGCAACTGGATCAGCGAACTCTTGGAAATACAAAAGTTCCTGTTGCGCCGGCGCAGCTTGCCGAGGTTCATTCACAGTCGGTGTGCAGCGTCGGCCGGCCGGTCGTGCGGGACATGCGCCGACGCACTGTGACACACATGCGCGCACTCCACTACGCATCCACCGAGGTGCGATAACCGACCTCCTCCAGCGTGCCAAGTTTCGATTTCATCGACACTCTTGCCTCGTAGTCGCACGTGCATTGCAGCAGACGCCGCACATCAGGGACCCTCGCCGTGCGAGACGCCTCAAGTGATGTAACACATGCAAAACATTTGAACGATTACTGGCTGCATAGATTGACTCCACATTCGAATAAAATATTTAGACGTTTTCGTGACATGCCGCGTAGACGTGCGACAGACGTGTGGATATAAAATAAACATCGTGTGAAAGTTGAATAATCATTTCTAAGAGTTGAGTGCAGCTTGAAGTGTAGTTTAATTAGTGCAACATGACGTCCCGGTCAAAGGAGAAGGTGGCAGCGGCATTCCGTAAGCTGTTCCGGTCTCCGGAGAAACTGGACAATGAAGGTGCAGGGCCGAGTGGCTCGCCAGCGAGGCGCGGTCTGCTACGGCGACACAGGTAAACATTTATTTATTTGTATAGATAGCAGTGTTTGTCGTAAACATTAACTCGAACTCAGTAGAAATTATGAAAGCGAAGAATTTCATAAACAAACAACACGACGTTACAAGCTGTTGTAACATCAGTCTCAAGTAGATGTTTGATAACATAGAAGTGACGGCCGGTCACGTAGTCACTCATTCACGGTAGTGAACCCCACGGGGCTCTCACATCAAGCATTCATAATTAATCTAGACACAATAATCTTGGTTATCTTGGTTATTTCATAACACACATAAGTGGTTAGTAAATAACACAAGGAATATGGTTATGCTGAGGGTTATGCATTCAGGTAACATAATCTTCTTCATTTGCATAATTATAGGCTCAGACAAGCTTAATTATTTGTAAACACCGTTTGATTACACTGTAGTGATTTTACTTAGAATGAGGATAGATACGCACTTGAACGTAAATACATCGATTTCGCTTGTTGGTTTATAATAACACTAGCGACCCTCCCCGGCTTCGCACGGGTGCAATGTAGATAGAATTAGATACTAATATGGGGCATATAAACCCTCCTCTTGAATCACTCTGTCTATTAAAAAAACCGCATCAAAATCCGTTGCGTAGTTTTAAAGATCTAAGTATAGGTACATAGGGACAGACAGACAGCGGGGGCGACTTTGTTTTATACTATGTAAAGAAGATCATCATACCACCATTTTTGTAGAAAAAAAATATAATTCTGGAGAATCTTTAATCATTCCTTAAGACATACCTAAACCTCAGAAATGCATGTGTTAGGTGTATAAGCAAAGTACATATCAATCTCCACAGCATTCGTAAACCACACGTATTATCACCACATTATAAAAGTTCTAAACCTTTTATCTTATGGAATATATTTAGATTTATATATATCTATATTTTCGTAGGGAAGGCCCTACTGACATCCTACCCTACTGGACACGACAGTCTATCCAATAACAATAAATTGATAATCAAATCAATGAGCAGTTTTTTGTGGATCCTAAACAAACATAACTTTCCTATCTTAAATATTAGCATGATAAAACTAAAAAGCAGATAACCAACAGGTCAAGATAAGCTTTAAACAAAAATATTTTTAGACAAGATGCGTTGACCTACTTCACATTACCCTACATAATTATTTCGTTACAGATTACAAATGTAGGTATCTCAACTAAGTACAGTCGGGGAACGAATATGTTATACACCTTAAGGTCTATTTTTGCTTACACAGTGCAAGAAACAACCTATTTTACCGACTACGTATTGCCAACATTATAGGAATGAAAATACAAGTATTTTTTTTTAAATTATAATGGTGACAAGATGACAACCACTAGTAATGTCAATTTATTTAACTATCGAATTGATTGATGTAATGGTTTTAATAACAAAACTCCTTAAATCAAATCAAAGACATTACATGGCACTGCTACGTCATACGGAGGCAAAAGGCAATTTTGATCTTTGCTACCAAATAATTAAACATAATTTTCCACGCATTGGTCTGTTCCGTTCAACAGTTTGAAAAGGTAACATGTGCCGGCGATGTGGGAAAGGAATGAATTGGAAAAATTACGAACCTATTTGTTCCCCTACTGTACATACGTGAGAAATGATTAAAGTAGGAGTACAAACTCAAGTTCAGAATAAACCGTTATAAGGTTCCTATAAATTATGCACTGTTTTAAGATCAAGGCACTAATTTGAGACACGCAAGCGTCAGTACACATTCAGATAAGGTCAATACTAACTGAGTACGTATCTAAATACTAAACGCTAGAGTGACGACCAAATGTTAAAACAAATATAACACACGTCAATGCCACATAAACTTGGCAGCCTGCACTAGTTCAATAAATATTTGAAAGGTCCGCATAGGCGAAGGTCAATTATAACCCATCATAATATCGATTGGTACCTTTAAACGTAGGTCAGACAAGGTTGTAGATGAGTAACGAAGATATAAACAAAAATGGAGTTAAAATATTTAAATTCAAGTGAATAACTGAAACAAAAGCACTAGCGCCCTTTCAGTTTCATTCGAGCAACAATAGATCATTACGTAGCCGCCTCTTGGAAGTGCGAATCCGATTCTACGACATATCTCGTCTCCAGTGGCCGACAAACAAAGGCATTGTTTACATACAGAAGCTCATGGGCACGGCAAGTATATTGTACCAGTTATCGACGCTACCGCTACAATGACTGACGTATCAATCCGGAATATCGCAACAAAGAGGTCCCAAGCAAAAGGCTACACGCAACCGCAACGCTCCGTTTGTTTATCTAGCCATTGTTAATTATGACACACCAATATAAACAATGATGGTAGAATAAACAAAACATTAGCGATCCATTAGGTGCATGTCATCAGATTAGATACGAGCTTGATAATAATAGGTCAACATAATAATCAGACGATGACATATCTCGAGCCTCGAAATATTTTGTTGAATAATGAGGCACTTTATTTTTAGCTGTAATCAATACCTCAATGTACTATGTAGTAAACTCATTTGTATGGGCTTCTATTAGGTAGGTACTTATGTTGTATTGTTTTGTTATTGATTTTATAGGCGAACACGTTGGATGAATGAGTAAAGTTATCACTTTGTTAGGTATTGGATAAGAACAAAATGTTATAATAATTTGAGAAGTAATTTTCGGTGAACTCTGTAATAACGTTAATGTGAGTGAATTTTGAATTGGCTGACTGACTGTCCTATAACATTTTGGTTAATTTTTTTGCACCATGCTCAATTTTTATCATACTTGAATAAAGTTTTCAATTTAAGGAAATAGTATGTGCGAAACGAGTAGGTATTTCTAATTCAAAATTCACTCACGTTAATGTTACGTTTGCGTCACTAATGTGACAGCATTATCCTTTTCTACCGAAGAAGAGCAATGACAATCAAGTAGGTACCAAACGGCTAAACTTTACTAATTTTACTTTTGATTTATTTATTTATCTATACTAATATTATAAAGCTGAAGAGTTTGTTTGTTTGTTTGAACGCGCTAATCTCAGGAACTACTGGTTGGAATTGAAAAAATCTTTTTGTGTTGGATAGTCCATTTATCGAGGTAGGTTATAGGCGATATAACATCACGCTACGACCAATAGGAGAGGAGCATAAATGAAAAATGATGTAAAAACGGAAATAATGTCCACCCGTGCGTAACTGGGACGGGCCGCTAGTAATAGATAAATAACATCCAATGCCTATTATTTATTGAAATTAAAAAGTACAATGGCTCATTCTTGTTAGAAACGCTTACTGTGTTAGTAATTATCAATTAAAACAGACTATACACGACTGCACGCAGCGGGCAAGCTGCAGCAGCGTGTGATGTAGGGACAGTCCAGTCTGTCCGCAATCCTTGCTAGGACACTGTTTGTGCCGCGGCGCACCCTACGCGGACACGCATCGCTTGCACATGCTCGCATGCTCGCAAAAGCAGTCAACGCGCACCTCCACAAACACCCTGCAGTGACGCGGCAGCCCCATCATTGCCCGCGTTATTATACTGGACGCGGGGGACTCCATAATCGTTGCGTGTGATTGTGATCCGCCCACAGGCTCCACGTGTAAAAATATGTACAATAGCTCTACAAAACCTGATTTTGACAGCCTTGGCGCAACGTGCATACCTGCGGGACATCATGTTATATCTTACTGATGTTATTAATGCGCAAAAATGCAGTGGTCTTTATTACATTCACTTAAGGTGCCAATTAATGGTCTCTACTAATTACGTTCGATTATGAATGGTGAATTAAATTATATTAAAATGAACGCGGAAATGGGCAATAGTATGATTCTGACGACGAGCGACGTGACTTTTAAATTGACTCATAGTTATACTTCGTGGTAGTACCACGTACCTACGTAGATAGTACCTTAACTAGCTTCAACTAGCTTTTTGTGCGCCTGGTGTGTTTCTATTAGGTAGGTACTGCGCCCTCAAAAATGCTCTAACGCTGGAATCACCAAGATTTCTGCGTCCCCTTAGGGTCTGCGCCCTGTGCCGCCGCTCCACAGGCACCGCCTTTTGGCTGATTCCTATAATTTCCGGACCGTGCATAGTAAAATCTCTTATGGTGGTAGCTATCACAAGTAAAATTAGTAAGCAAACCTTTTTGTGTACTTGTTTTTGTGTACCGGACATTAGTTACGAAAATGTAGATAGTAAGTACTAAATAGTAGTTTAGATTGACATCGCCATCAAGAAGGAGGTTCTTCTGTAATACAACGTGTAATCAGACAAGTGGGGGGACATATTTATTAACGGAGGTGTTCCCTTGAGTTTTTCTAATCCATTTATCTTCACGTTATTTCGATTTCGCATGTTAGTATATTTTAAATAATAATATGTATATTACTGAGAACATAAAAATGTTGAAATCACTTCCTGACTATTTTTAACCGATTTCCAAAAAAAGGAGGTTCTCAATTCGACTGTTTTTTTGTATGTTTTTTCCCTGCTATCTTTGCTAATTGTGAATCGATTTTAATGATTATTTTTTTGTCGTAAGAGTATTCTTTCGAAGTGGTCCCATTTAAATTTGGTGAAGATCTGATGAAGAACTTCGGAGACAGACAATTTGAAGTCGATTTTATTTTTGTTAAAAAGTTTTATTGTACATAAGTATAGTCCCACTTGGTCTTCGTTGTCTTTCTCCACTTCGCTTAATTTTTGCTTAATACCGCTTTTAGTTGTTTCATTCATATTAACTACTCTTGCCCTTGCTTGTCTGGTACCTACTCAATCTCCACGCCTCCGGCATTTTCGAGGCTATCAACAAGGAGTGCCTAATAACAGTATTTTCAGGCTTTCATTATAATGCCACCAGGCGAAAAATCCTCGAATCTGATGAACCAATATATTATCAATGTAAAGTGCCTTCGCTTGGCATGTTCAAATCACCTCAGAGTTTATTTCAGAATAGATAAGTAAACGTTTACTTATACAAGAAAACGTTATTCATGCTCAGTTAACGGTAAGTGTCTAGTATCTACTCTGGTTAAACCAGACAAACAGGAGTTAACTGCTAGGTGCCAAGCACACCTATACTTCACTTTCATTTCTAAAAATACACCAAGTTTATTGAAGATTTCCCTCAACCGTAACTTCAAACAATTTCATGTGAATTGTGGAGTTAGTTGTGCAGGGTCAATTTGCTATCGTTAACCTTTAGTTAAGTGGAAGTGCTGCGCTTCCAGTCCAGCATAAACTCCAGGGATAACGTCAACACTTCTTATTTTAAAATTGAAAATGATATTGATTCGTAAAATAATGCATTTTAACATGCCATAACATAATAGTCTTAATTATTGAGAACTAGACTGTTACCCGCGGTTTCACCCGCATCCTAGGGGAACTACTTGATGTACCCGGATAAAAAGTATCCTATGTGTTAATCCAGGGCATAGTCTATCTGTGTGCCAAATCTCATCCAAATCCGTTCAGCCGTTTTTGCGTGAAAGAGTAACAAACATCCATACATACAAACTTTCGCGTTTATAATATTAGTAAGGATAGTAAGGATATTAGTATGGATGTTCTTATGTTACTGTTTACAATATTATAGGGGTAACATTTACGTGTTAGCGCGACTGCTGACCGTGAGGTCCTGGGTTCGATACCCAGGTCGAATTGGGTTTTCCATTAGGAATTTCTCAGTAGCAGCCTGGAGTCTGAATTTGTGCCCGATTAGGTAATGGCAATAGGTTCGCCCCCTACCCCTATTACATGCGACTTAAACATAACTGGCGAAACGAAGGTCTACTAAAAACACCTATGTCGAACCCTTCGGGGAATACGAGGCGTGATGTTATGTATTTACCTATGTGTACTTATATAAGTACACATAGACAAGATACATATCTATGTAAAAAATAACAACGAGAAATAAGAGGACTTTAACCGTAGTCAATATCCAAAAATTTAATATTTATTATTTTATTACGGTAGGTAGGTAGATATGCATTTTGTTGATGCAGCTCTAACATAGGTACCTACTTAATTATATGGGTATGTAACCGGTATTATTACATTAATTAAATTGATATACTTAATGCAATTATAGGTACTTACTTTAAATATCGGTGCAAATAAATTATGAACAAACTATTTTTAGATCGAAAGTTCAGTTTATCGCTGTACTGGAAGTTGTTTACGTAATCTGTGCAATACTTTGCATAAATCTCCAGGAAGTCATTGACCTGTCCGAGGCGCATTACACCCGCTACTTCATTGGATTCAATCCAAACCCGAAGGGTTATTAAAATAATTTTACACAACATAACATCACGCCTGTATTCCCCGAACGATTGGGCAGAGGTGTACAGTAACACCCTCATTTCACCGTTATGTTTAAGTCCCATGTAATAGGGGGCGAGCCTATTGCCATCAACCGGCCACAATTCCAAACTCCGGGCTGCTACTCAAGAATTCCAAACGGAAAAACCCAATAACACTTTGCCCGACCTGGGGATCGAACCCAGGACCTCACTACTAGCAGTCGCGCTTACCACCACTAGACCAACAATTTTACTTATGCTCATAATATGTTACATACATAACCGTTAATATACACCACGGCGATTAATTAAAATCTGTAATGGATGCGGTCGCTCCAGTTTCGTTATAATCATCCACTGTTTTGTTGCTTTAAGAGGAAACGCGGGCTGCAAAATACTAATAATTTGAATTGGTTTTTGCGATCTATTTCCGTCCCACCCCTCCCGCAAACTTTCCCAATTGAGCGCGAAAGAGACACCTGCAACTCGGACTGATTTCTCCTGTGCAATATTAGCAAAATCGTGCTTTCGTATTTCCCTGTTTCCTTCTTCAAATCTGGACCGATTTTAATATTATTTTCTGTAATAATTTAAGAAAGACTTTGGTTATGTCTGTATGTTTTTTTTTTAATTTTTTTATATTCATCAAATTTGTTTGCCAGATGTTTGAAAACGGTGGTAAAACCGGTTGATTTTTGTAAAATTTAAACGTTTCTAGTTCTTTTAATAATTAATTTATTGACAATTACAAAACATAGGGACATAGTGGTGGTAAATATATGTATATTAGGTATATGGTAAAAAATATTTGCTCTAGTGGCATTATTCAAGGAGGAAACTGAGGAAAACGTTCGTATGGACGAAATGCCGACCGCATTTCCTCTTAATCACACAAAGCATGATTAACGAAGTGAGACGGTTCATGACGAAGTAGGTAATCTTTTTGACAAGTTTTTAAATAGGTAGGTTGCAAGTTGAATTTAATGGCCGGCTAATGACTAATAAGTAAATTAGAAGAACTGATTAAAATAAACCACAAGTAGAGCAAAAGAATTATTTTATTTAGCTTTAAAATATTGCAATTATCCTCTTTAAATGAGTCAGTGGAATAATAAATCATTTCAAATTTTCCTGGTACCTATTGGTAGTTAGGACGGTCTGTTTTACTACCTAGATGGAAAGAATGAGAACATTGAGAATCAAATATTTTAGAATACTTTTCTAAATTGTTTGATGTTGATGGACACAATGAATGAACAAGTAAAGTTTTAAGTTTCTATATTAGGTATGTAACGTGACAAGACCAGACGCACTGACAGCGTCGCGTCGGCGCGGCTTCGTCCTGAGAATTGCAGGCAGACTGCATTCCTCACACAAACGGATTCGCTGCTAGAATACCTTACTTGTTCGCATACATACAAGCAAACTAGGGCATTCAATGAATTGAATTTGCATAAATCCCGCAGCTCTTTGTTGTAATAAGATAAACAAGAGATCTTTGAGCGCTATGATGTGCTTGTGCGTGGTTAAGGTCGCTAAATCGTTTGGGACGTAAATAGCGTTGAAGGCATAAGTTATATTTTATTCATAAACTAGTTGCAAGTCTACGTAAAACCACAAGATACGTAGGTAAGTAATAGAACCTACCTATCTACTAGAACGCAATAAAATTTTAGCAACGCAATACATCTGTTTAATTATTATTAGTAATACCTAGATAGATCCACAGTTCACAGAGAATAAGTATGTATGATGCATGCAGGCAGGTACCTAATGTTCATGTGAGATGCGTAGAATCATAAGTATACCTAGCATCGCTTAAAAGGTGCGGTAGGACAGCAATATCCTCATTTACTTACAGGTAAAGTCAGCTAATGCCTATAAATAGGACGTACTGATCATCTGAATCTGCTTCCAAATAAATGAGCCCAATATCAAAAGAACAACTCAGCATTGAAATGTAACCCCGGTCACTCACATGCACGCAAACATTCGTACATTGTACGAATGTTTTCTGTTTTGTATGGAAAATGTTCGTATAGTCAATGCGAATAACAGTCCCACACTTGTGGGTTCGCGTATTCGTGCGAATATCAGTGACCCATATAAGGCCCTCCTCAGACAACTTTTTAGCAGGCAGCAGTGGGTAGTCAGGACAAGCTAACTCTGCAGAGGATTTATGGCAACTCCAAACAATTACTATAAAAAAATATTTTATTTTATTTTACTTTATTGGGACATTTAACAGTTACACATTACAAAAGGTATGACAGAATAAGTTTTAAACTAAATAAACGTGTAACCCACACCAATGTCCGCGAAATCTATCTATCTAATCTATCTATCTATCTAATCTATCTAATACCTTTAAACGAGCAATTCTTGTATATATATATATATAATTTGAATCTCGGAAACGGCTCCAACGATTTTCATGAAATTTAGTGTGCAGGGGGTTTTGGGGGCGATAAATCGATCTAGCTAGGTTTCATTTTTAGAAAACGTCGTTTTATCCGTGTTTTCAGGCAATGAAAAACTGCTACATTAGAATATGAAAGTGAATTTCGCCGCGATCTACAAGGTTAAAATAGCTCAGGTGGAAAATCGGGCGGTCCCGAATTCAGAAGATTCGGTTCGAGTCCAGGTGCTTATTTTTTCCCCTTTTTTTCAAGTTCCTTCTTTTTCCCTTTTTTTTCTTTCCAATAAACACGATTTACCAAAAAAATACCGAGCAAAGCTCGGTCATCCAGGTACTAATTATTAAAGAATACAGTGGAATCCGTTTACTTATTACGACTTCGCATATAAAGACCAGCCGCTTATAGCGACTTAAGAACACCCTTTAGTTAGGTTTTCTTACTGGTATTTACTGACTCTTATAGCGACGTCCGTTTAGTACGACCAAATATCGCCGTCCCTTTGATGTCGTTATAAGCGGACTCCACTGTAGTTAAATGCGTGCATTAATATTAATGAAAATTAAGTAAGCACTCAAATGTGATTTAGAGATAATAGGTATTAGATAGCTACTTTAAAGAGATATATAAGATATACTTTGCAGTGTCATCATTATTCCAATCAGAGTTGGTTTTGCCATAACCATACCTACTTACCTAACCCGGCAGAGCAAACTTTGCATTGGAAAATGTCGATTTTTGTAAAGATTTTAGTTGTTCTTTGCAGTGCTGCCGTTACAATTCTAATGCGGAGTTAGCTTAGCCTGACTCTATGCTGAACATTGAACAATCAACATTCGACCTGCAGACGTTTGCTTTAAGAAATAGATATTATCGAGCATCGTGCAAATGGGATCTACCATCTACCAGTTCGTTGCGTTTCCTGTCTTCTGCCAGCAGATTATCCAAGGTGTTTATGGACGTCACAGTCCGATGTGTTGGCTACTGCAACCTGGCTGCCTGCTGCGTTATTTACTCAAAGCTACTGATTCAGTTCGTTGGCAGTTTTACATATCATACATCAAACTGTGGCGGTCATTGCCCAAGGCTGTGAATTTATTGCCAAATACCGGGTATCTAAAATTAGTTAATCCGTATTAATTTTGTATATAGGTAAGTAGTATCATCATGTGACCTACTACATATAACCAAACTTCCTAAAATTGTGTCAATAAATAGCGTCACTGAAACCGTAGGTAGGTATCTAGCTAAAAGATCGTAGCAGGTATCTTTATTCGCTAAGCGTAGCCCAATGGTGAACATTATTTTAGCATCCACATTTTAAGGTTATCAACTACGTACAAAATTAAACTCCTTGCTTATTAAATAGTACCGAACGATAATAACGTTGAACGAGAGCCCATTTGTCTATCAATAGATGGTAAATAGGTAAGACCTACGACACGCAAAAGTACCTACATACTTATAACTATAAAGTAACAGAATACATAGGAATGTATGTGGGTCAATGATATAAATAAACCGAAGAGTGTACGATGCAGGTTCACGCGTGACCACAATCACGACTTGTTTACAGAAGAACGCCTTCGCTTCTCATGAACTGGAAAAAGAATGAGTTCATTGAAATCCGTACAATAACATTTCGTCGCTGCGCCTGCAAAATCCGCTATGTATTTTTTTTGAAAATCGATCTTTGATACTATTTTATAATACTTCTCAAGCCACGTGTATCTGTAAAATCCGTTTTCTAATCATTTATTTTGCTATCTTCTTAACCAAATAAATTATTAGAAAACTGATTTTACAGGTGCACGATGGCTTGAGAAGTATTATAAAATAGCATCAAAGACAGATTTTCAAAAAAATATACATAGCGGATTTTGCAGGCGCAGCGACGATTTGACGACCTGCTAATTAGGTGCTCATTTAAATAGTTTTTCTTATTGTGCCAAAAAGCTGAATAAGCATTTATCATTGCCAATATTTACCTACTAAACCTACACTGAGTGTTGTGTTAAATATATTTTAATAAAAAAATACTTGGTTCCCCAGAGACGGCGTAAGTCCAGCAGAAGCGGCAGCAGCGAGTCTCCCAGCCAGTCCAGCGGCCACAACCCTCGTTAAGAAGAAGGCAGGAGGAGCCAATGAGGTGCGCGAGCGCGCAGCTGCAGTGCGTACGCGCAGGCTGATGAAAGAGTTGAAAGAAATCCAGCGGATACAGAACAGCCGGACTGATCCTGTATTCACGGTGAGATACTAAAATCATTATATTTTTAGCAGTAAGGTACATTCCCCTTTTCAATTATCAAGTCTAAAAATATCATGAAAATAAGGTCTTGATCTTTTGAATGCAGTTCTAAATTGAGGTAGGTTACTTGTAATAAAAGATGCGAGATAAAAACCGTTAGATACCTACGTGATAACGTTAGATACTATTATAATTATGTTCTCGATACAAATTGTTTGAAACAACTTTTACGGTTTCTCTTTATTAATTGAATAAGTTACTCAACCGTTTGGTACACTTCGATATAAAACGCTAAGATTACGCATTTATAGATGGTAGGTATCACGTTACGATTCAGACTTCAATTGCTTGTTTGTTACAAAAATAGTAAATCATAAATCTTACTATATCTCAAAAACTATAAAATAATCACACCCGTCGTCGATGGCTTCGTAAAAACAGCATCTAGGCCCGGTAACCACCGAAGCGGAGATGGGCGGAGAGGAGCAACGTGTCGTAAACCATCAGTAGGATTTTGGAGATGTGTAAATAACGAAATCCTATTGGTTGTTTACGACACATCTCCTCTCCGCCCATCTCCGCTTTAGTGGATACCGGACCTTAGGACTGTAGCCTGCTTACTGACAGAGAAGTGTAAAACATAAATATCACCAATCAAGATAGTTGCCTACAATATACTGAAAATTCACAATCTTCACTGAGGTACTCAAACTGTGTTAGCTAGTGATCTACGAGAAATCAGTCCGAGCAGACGCGTAACGTCGTAAGTGGTAGCTCTGTAAGCTCTGTGGTCACTGACTTCGAGCACTGACGTCCTTTCAGAAGAGAATTTAATGTCCATCAGTTAGTCAACGACACAAAGCAATCGTTATACTTATAAAACACTTTTTTTTACAGGTGGAACTAGTAAACGACAACCTGTTCGAATGGCATGTGCGCCTGCACCAGATAGACCCGGAGAGCGAGCTGGCGAGTGACCTCCGTGAACTACACATTCCTCATATACTGTTGCACCTGATTTTCCCAGAGAACTTCCCCTTCGCACCGCCTTTTATGCGGGTCATCGAACCCAGGATAGAGAAGGGTTTCGTCATGGAAGGTGAGTTCTATATTTAAAGCCGGAAAGATACGAACATCTCTATGAATGAAGCTCGGATTGGCCCTAGGCTAGAGCAGCTTAAAACTTGTTGCGTAGAACATGAATAACCGGTGAGACTTGAATCCAGTCAAGTCGCCTTTTATCAAGAGGGTAGTCCGTAAAATATTCATGACCATCATTGCTATCTACTGGTAATGCCACGAGATAGAATATGAGGTACAGCCAGGGTTCATATTCTAAGCCAGCCAAATGTACCTGATCGCAAAATTCTCAATTTGTCTATGATTTGAATTATGTCGGGTCATTGTTGCAATATAACAAAGACTAGGCGTAGATATCCGTGTGGCTACGGCGATGAATACACCACCGGTTAAATGGCGCTATTTTAAAACCACGGCATGAACATCGCCTAGGAGATATTTGGACATATTTTTAAACTATCTACAATTCCAAATAAGTATCTAATACATTGAAATCGTAATACATAATATCTACCTGTGGCCGTGATTTTTAAGAAGTACGTTCCTTAGTTCAATTCCAATTAGCCCTGTGGTTAATGGTATTAAAAAAAAAACATTTTACGGTAGGTACCCCGTAACATGTAAGTCGTGGGTGGCGTAAAATGCAACTAAGAGATAGGGGAGAGGCACCATATATCGGATAGTTGCGTAAATTCGGATAGTGCACTATCTCGACTTTTTGAATAGTGACATCTATTTTTTATTTTATACTCTTGTAAGCAATCATAGGATGGCGCCGCTGCAGAAAGTTTGACTGTCTATTAACAAAAATGGCGGAACAGTGAGCCGACGTTACTTTTTTTGAACCCGAAAAAATATTTTTTGTATAAAATAGTGTTGTTTCCATTGTGGTGAATACAAATTATTGTTGTAAGCGCTACATTTGATGAAATATAGTGTTTATTTTATTAGATAAACGCTTTTTGATTACCATAAAAGCAATATTTAAAAAGTTGTTCTTGTTCATATCCCGCCATGTCAATTCTTAATATCGGATACCTACGCGAGCCTTAGGTATATAAGATATCCGAAATTACGAATAAGGTAAAATTTATTAAAAACGTGAGGATAAATGTCCTACCTAAGCAAAAATACACTTATTATATCAAAAGCGATTATTGTATTGTCAATAATCACAATGTATAATATTAGGGAGTTCATTACATTTTCACAATAAGTTTCCTAATACCAGATATAATAGAAATTGACTTTTTGCCCTAATATCGGATATCTGATTAAAGGAAACCTTTTTAAAAACCATCAATTCTGCCATTGTGTACAAAATATTATGTAAATCAAAAATTTTAAATGTAATGTATTAAATATTTTTTTGGATCTTCTTTGTCCATGAAATATAGATTACAAAAACATAAAATTTGAAGCTCTAAGTGATTATATTCTATTTTATTTTTAATTTGTAACAAAAGTATCCGATATTTGGTGTCTTTCCCCTAATATGTATCTTCTCATATGGGCAGCGGCGTCCTTCTTTCTGCTACTAACAATACACTGCGATCATCAAATCAGTCCCATGTAATAGAGGGGGGCTGTAGTCTGTACATTAATTTAACTTTGCTTGACCTGAGAATTGAACTAGGGACTTCAGTACCCACTTGTGACCACCTAGACATTTATGTATGTTATTTTCATATTTTATCAAGGTGGTGCAATTTGTATGGAACTGCTGACCCCGCGCGGCTGGGCTTCCGCGTATACAGTAGAAGCTGTGGTGATGCAGTTCGCGGCATCCGTGGTGAAGGGGCAGGGTCGCGTGGCGCGGGCGCCGCCGAGACCCTCCTGCGAGTTCACGCGTCGCCGCGCTGAAGAGGCATTCCGCTCAGTCGTCAAAACACATGACAAATACGGTTGGGTCACGCCGGCACTCTCCGATGGTTGAGTTGCAAAGGTAGGTACTCCTTATGCTGCGTTCAGACGACACGCGCCCGCTAAGCGCACGCCACGCGCGTCAACACCCGCGTCTATCTCGCTTTGATTTTTTTTGTATATAATTTGAGTCTTATGACACATCAATAGATCACAAATTGCATTTATCGAAGTCCAACCGCACACGCCACGCGCCCGCCTCATGCAAAAAAGAAAATGTCAAATTATATACGAAAAATTTCAAAGCGTGTTAAATGCGGGTGTTGACGCGCGTGGCGTGCGCTTGGCGGGCGCGTGTCGTCTGTACGCAGCCTTACACATATAATACTGTGTATGCTGTATGTATTTGTGTAGTAATCCTAGCAAATATCCTCCCAATTGGTAGTCGTCGTCTAAATTGATAAATGATGCCTTGACGAAATGTAACTCGTGGCCAGTTGTGAGGACTCAATATTTGGGTCAATGTTACGAACTACTGCATATTGTAATATAGAGGAACTGTGTACCTATTATATGCTAAATAGCTTATTACTACGTTACTAACAAATCTATTGTTTTCTGTTTGCAGTTCGCGCTGATCAACTGTAATGCAGAAAGGATCTCCTTTAGTTATTTTTCAAGAACAATTTTTAGTCGTAACTAGTGCAAATTTTGATAATGCTCTGCTCTGTGTAATTAGTCTATATCAACTTGTCTAAGATCAGTGGAGTGTTTTATTGGAAAGTCGAAAAAATATAAATTACATTAAATGTATAAGTCTAGGGTGAAATGGGGGCGATGCAATTCAAACTTCTAGAAAGAAGTTTATTATACCGACTAACTAAACATTTTCACAAAATGCATGTTAAACTGGTTACATAAGCACAAACATACGCAATCTTCTTCGGTACCAAATCTCGAAATGTGTGGTGATTATGAAACTCATCCTATAAACAAGGTCACGGCCGTGACAAATAGGTACTCCGTGACGAATCGTAAAGCAGACTTGGGTGCTAACAGCAGTGCAGTTTGTGAGCGATGCTGTTGCTTATAATGTTGGATTAAAATGATCTGTACTTAGATAAATAAATGTGGTCTCTTTATGCATTTTCCGTCTATGTGTGTAACTTACTATGTCGTGCCAAACTCGAATGCTCATCGCCTACTTTGTAACGCTCAATTTTTTCGAATATTCCCATTAAAATTTTAAAATGTTCAATTCCACAAGAGCTCGATTTAAAAATCTCGAATATAAATTAAAAAATAAAGTTAATATTTTGCAGATAAAAAATATTGATGTTTTAAAGGAAATGTTTCCGTCCCAAAGTCATTTAATCATTTTGATAACGTTAGAGATTCGTAGTTTTTAAAATCCACCAAAATGATTCTAAAGTAGTTTGTCATTTCATCTTTGATCTATTCTTTGTATTTACTTAAACAATAACTGGAAATAAGTGTATTTTTATGTAATACATAATGAAACAGTCTAGGCTCTGCATGCTTTGTGTAAAGTCTGTAGTAGTTACACTGCAGCTATTTCATGAGTAGTGAAATGCTCAAATTAGTTAATAATTTTAAATTGTGAAATGAAAGGCTTGTGGTAAAATTAATGTAAATTAGGAAATAAAAATAGAAAATTGATGTTGTTAATTTGTGTGGTGAACCAAAGATGTTTTATTTTTATGTAAACTTCATTCAGCGCAAATATGTGTAAAATTATACTTTGACTATATGTACAATGTTATAGGTGTAATAATAAATACCTGCTCAAATGATAACTTGATTTTAATAAACCCTCAGATAACATCCATATTTACGTTAGCAACTCATTACAATATTTTATAAAATACTTAATGCAGATTTACCATTCTAATTTAACAAATAAAAAATGCATATTATCAGCTGTACAACGCTATTACACCAGGCATCCTGTATGCACTAGGTACCATGACAAGACATATCTAGTAGTGGTCAGGAAAAGATGTGCTATTTGTCATGCAAAAATTTAGCATGGACATTCCCTAATATCAAATGGTCCCACCATCCCACTATTTTAAGATTCTTTTAAAACAATTTGATTATTGAATTCCGCAAAAATAGTTTTTGCAACAAAACAGCTCTGCAATATATTCACATAAAATAGAAGATGATGCATTGTTTGCAATTTTTAGGCAAAATACATAATTCTGAACACACCCAATAGTTGTATGGATAAGTTACTATAACACATTTTCTTGTTAAAGTATGGTAAAGTGCTATATAGTTTCAAAATCAGTGGCATGTCCGTATTAATGTAACATTTCAGTTCATATACCTCAAAAAGCTTACCTATTCTGACCACAAACAAGTCTGCGCTAATTTAAAAAATTGCGATACATATCTTGTCACTATAAAGCTGCAGTTTAGGAGGTTTCAATTGAAAGAAATGTTGTACAGTGTTATCACTTTATACAAGAAATGAAAAATAAAATTAATTGTTATAAATATAAGATGGAAACTGTCACAAGCCAGATCAGCGCCCCCCTCGCAGTGCCAGTACTAAATGAAGGACTGACCCTCCTTGAACTTTATAGTCTTGTGCCGTCTTCTCATCATTCCTGGAAAAAGAAATAAGAAATAAAGTTAATATGCTTAAACAAAGGTTTTATAAACTTCCTATAATCCCTAAACTCTTTAATATCTTATTATAATTATTAGAGGTCAAACCTAAAGGTCTTGTTTTGGGATTTCCAAAACCAATTGCATTAGTTAGTAATGCTGAATGGTTTCTGTAAAAGGCTCATAGTTATTAACACAGTGTGGATGCTACTTACAGGTGGCCGTATCTACAAAATACTATAGCTACACTATTTTGGAAACTGATGCACCTTGTGCATCATATGATGTCCAAATAATGCATCAAAATATACAAAAAATTCAAAGTAGAAATCAGAAGTTGGAACACAGACTAACTCTTACTGATTGTTTTAATTGTGGTTGTGTTGAAAAACTTTTAGTAATAATATTTCAGTCACTATAGGTAATTTCGAAAGTGTTAGTAACAGCTGCAAAAATCTAGAGAGCACTTATGATGCATATCATACGTAAATACTATTCATACTTATATAAATGAGAGGGCTACAAACTTCAAAACATAGTTGAACAACTTGGTATTCTCCTAACTCCATTCTGAACAAAGATAGTATAAGTACCATAATCGTGTTATATATGCATATCACTCTGGTCATATTTGGAGTGTTCGAATTTTCGCGAATACACTGTAATGATGGTGTAGTACCAAAGTCAGTAACAAAGAAACAAGATTACAAGAGCACTCACATTTGTTTTCCAGAAAATATAAGACGCTGCTGCTGCGGTGGAATGCCTTCTTTCTCTTCCACTCTCTCTTTGATCCTTTCTACTTTGTCTGTAGGTTCTATGTCTATTTCAATCTCTTTTCCCGTAAGCGTCTGTAAAAGAAACGAGGTTATAATAATACCCTCAATTTAACAAATAAATCTTCTTCAATTTATCTTACCTTTACTTTAATCAACATTTTGTTAGATTTGTTTATTAAATACCAATAACTAAACCAATAAAATCAATGTTCTTTACTAATAATGCGCTTATTTCTTTATAATACGGTAAAATATCTAGTCACTTTTTGCTTCTGCTAATCATTTGACATTTTGTTTGACAGCCTTTGACTTGACACATGACACATTTGACTTGAACAGTTGAATGACAACGATCGATTACAAATTTCTTCAAATAGTCGAATAACACACCATTACTAATTATCACCATGCCGCTAAAATATATAGTATTGGCAACATTGGAAAAAACGCATAATCCCTCAAAGCAATAGCTGTTCTATTGTCGTAATTTGTTGTTAGAGTGCGCGCAAGATAACTCTGCGCGTGACGGAGGGCGTGCTAAATGTTGCCATGATCGCAAAAATACAAAGTACGACTTTTTAAGGAAAAGTAATATATTCGTTAGCATTAAAATTGGGCCGCACTCTTGCGGTTTATTATTTTAATTGAGCTAAGTTATGTTCGTTTCAATTTACTACCTATCAATGAAATTAATTAGTATTTTTACGTAATTGGCAAAGGAACAGAACTAAGCTGATAAATGTGGCGTGAGTGAATAAGAATGCATTATGATAATTATCGTCTGATGAGGTAATCTTTATTATTATATTTTCTTTTATTCCTAAAATCAGGTAGATCTAGTGACAAAGTTAATAAAACGGCAACACTATGGCGGACCATGATTAGTTCCGATTTTGGCCGCGCGCAGAGTTATCTTGCGCGCACTCTAGTGATGTACATCGCGGGAAGAGAAGAATAACTTAACCTAGAGTGCGCGCAGCGCGCAAGATGACTCTGCGCGCGGCCAAAATCGGAACTAATCATGTTCCGCCATAATGTTGCCGTTTTATTAACTTTGTCACTACATCTACCTGATTTTATGAATAAAAGAAAATATAATAATAAAGATTATAAGATTATAAAATTGACAGAATTATCAAATGACAGAGCTACACGACCAAAACCCGCCGTACCAGCCTGGCAGTGCAGGATTGAACGTCGTATTAACGAGGCTAGAGCACTCATAGGCAAACTAATCTGCTTCAGGGAGGGCAATAGTCGCCCTAGAGTGATGCGCTTTGTGAGGCGGGCATTCTCGGGGACTGATATCAATCCTCGAGATTACATGTCCCGTGTCACAGAGCGCATCGACTTCCTGAAGCAGAAGGTTTATGCATGGGCAAACCGTATTCGGAGGTATAAGCGGCGAGTTGAGCGATATACCCAGAATCGCATGTTTCATAGCGATGAAAGGTGGGTATACAGAACCTGGGAGCGACCTGATCACGATGTGAGTGACACGCATCTACCGGATAATGATGTCATGAATACATTCTGGCGCAATATCTGGTCGATGCCTGTCACTCACACTGAAGGTGACTGGATGCAGGAGGTCCAGCGAGCGTGTGAACCGATTGAGGAAATGGGGGACATTACTATTGTCCCCCAAGACGTAACCAGTGCAGTCCGTCCAATGGCGAATTGGAAATCCCCTGGCCCAGACGGACTGCACAACTTCTGGCTAAAATGGTTACGCAGTTCACATGCTCGTTTGGCCTCACAATTCCAGTCGTCTTTGGAATCTGGGTCGCTTCCAGAGTTCCTTACAACAGGAGTTTCCCACCTGCTCCATAAATCAGGTAGTACTGCGGAACCCAAGAATTGTAGACCAATTACATGTTTGCCGACGGTCTATAAACTTCTTACGTCCATTTTGAGAGCCAAAATTAATTCTCATATTATAAATAATTCTATAATGTCCGTCTCTCAAAATGGATGTAAGAATGGGTCCCGCGGTACTAAGGAGCTACTCCTCATAGATATGGCCATTAGCCAACAAGTTCGCCGATCTTGAAAGGATCTGTCGACATGTTGGATAGATTATAAGAAGGCCTACGACTCAGTACCACATACATGGCTCATGAGGGTGCTGGAATTGTATAAAGTGAATACAACTCTATGCGCCTTCCTGACGTCATGTATGGGGCAATGGAGGACAGTCCTTCACTATCCAGGATGTCGGCAAATCCAAGGGAGAGGTGAACCAATAAGGATTGAGCGAGGTATATTCCAGGGCGATAGTCTGAGTCCGCTGTGGTTTTGTTTAGCATTGAACCCTCTAAGCACATTATTGGAGGGTTCAGAGTTAGGCTACCGGTTAAGAAGAGGTGGTCAGGTAATATCCCACCTCCTTTACATGGACGATTTGAAGCTCTTTGCCCCCAACAACTTGCAACTGGTGAAGTTACTGAAAGTAACTGAAACTTTTAGTAATTCCATCAGGATGGAATTTGGTGTGGACAAATGTGCAGTCATGCATGTAAAACGAAGAGGGATTATGGAATCCGTGGGAACACAACTCTTGGATTCCATACACCTCAGATCCCTTTCCTCAAGCGAAACCTACAAATACTTGGGCATGTCGGAGGCGTTAGGCATCAATGAGACCGACATGAAGCAATCGTTACGGGAGCGCTTCTATGGCCGCCTGAAAAAAGTACTTAAAAGTCTTTTGTCAGGCGGAAATAAGGTGCGCGCCTTTAACGTTTGGGTCATGCCGGTCTTGATGTACTCCTTCGGCATACTCAAGTGGACTCGGACGGAACTTGACGCCCTGGATAGGAGGGTCCGTACGCTGCTGACTGCATACCGAATGCATCACCCACGTTCATCGGTGATGAAGCTGTACATTCCGAGGAAGTGTGGGGGTCGAGGCTTTTTAAATGCTAAGACCCTCCACAACCGCGAGGTGTGCAGCCTCAGGGAGTACTTCCTCCATGCTGACGTGGGGATGCATCGAGATGTAGTCGCAGTGGACAAAGGGTTCACCCCGCTCTCCTTGGCTAAAGAGAACTGGCGCAAGCCTGTAGTACTGGATACTAATGGTCGCAGGGAGGTATGGCAGAGCAAGGAGCTTCACGGACGCTTTTACCGGGCCCTTCATGGGCCCGATGTAGATTTCCTAGCGTCCGTAGCCTGGCTACGTTTCGGTGACCTATTTGGGGAAACCGAAGGTTTTGTCTGTGCGATTATGGACGAAGTTATCTTGACGAACAACTACCGGAAATATATTGTGAAGGACGGCACGGTTGACATCTGTCGGGCATGCCACTGTCCCGGCGAATCCATTTGACATATTGTTTCTGGTTGTTCTCGTCTTGCTAACGGCGAGTATTTACACAGACACAACCTAGTGGCTAGGATTATCCACCAGCAACTTGCTCTGAAATACAACCTTGTGGACGCAGAAGTACCATACTACAAGTATGTGCCCGACCCAGTTCTCGAGAATGGTCATATCACATTGTACTGGGATCGATCTATCATCACCGACAGGACTATTGTTGCCAATAAGCCTGACATAGTGGTGATAGATCGATCAGAGCGTCTCACAATGATTGTTGATGTCACTGTCCCACATGACGAGAACCTTGTGAAAGCCGAGAAAGATAAAGAAATTAAGTATCAAGATTTGGCACACGAGGTTGTCGACATGTGGGAGGTTGACTCAGCAGTCATTGTGCCGATAGTCGTTACGGCCAATGGCTTAATAGCCAAGAGCCTCGACCAACACCTGATGAGGCTCTCGTTGGGCAGCTGGGTAAAGGGCCTGATACAGAAAGCGGTACTTCTGGACACGGCACGTATTGTCAGGAAGTTCCTCTCTCTGAGGCCCTGACCACCAGTAGCTTGGACCCTGTTCCCGATGCCGGTGGGCTACTATTTTTTATATTTTTAAATGTATTTATTATAATTTTTATAGAAATATTTAAAAATGTAATTAGTATGTAAGTTAATGAATAAAGAGAAGATTATAATAGACCTCATCAGCCGATAATAATCATACTGCATTCTTATTCACCCACGGAACATTTATAACCTTAGTTCTTTTCCTTTGCAAATTACGTAAAAATACGAATTAATTTAATTAATAGGTAGTAAATTTAAACGTACATAACTTAGCTCAATTAAAATATAATAAACAGCAAGAGGGCTGCCCAATTTTAAGTCTCACGAATATACTACTTTTCCTTGAAAAGTAGTATATTCCTTGAAAAGTAGTAGTCGCGCGCAGAGTTATCTTGCGCGCACTCTACCATACCATAGTCGGTCAACAATTTTATTGACGACCGTGACAATGTCAATATCAGTCACAAGTTCAAAACTGTCAAAAGCCAAGCCAGTGTGTGTGTTTCTGTTTGTTTTGTTTTCTGGTGTTTGTGTAATTTGTAATTAAAAAGATAACCTATTTAATAGTACAATTTCCAAAGACAATAATTCATATAAATAAATTTAAATATTCCAGAATAATTCATCCACAGAGTACTTTTATATATACGGATTTATGAAATTAGGTATTTAAATAGGTAAAAATATGTCACAACTCCAATCAATATTTAACCGAATAGAAAAACTTACTCATACAGGTAATTATATCACATTGATTAATCACACGTTTATTCATTGGTGTTACAGTTCTTGTTTTACGTTAAATCTTTCTAATACATTTGTCTTCTTTTCTATTCCAGAAGGTCAGTGTGAATTTATATCGGTCCTTAAAGATATCGCAATAAATGAAAATCAATTTATATCAGAAGCTACTTTTGAGATATTAAAATCGTTTTTACAAAAGATTTTTTGTGCCATAGATGAACTGTCTACTGCAATTAAAAACGATAATACAATTCTGATCAGCGTGAAAAATCAAAAACTGTTAAGAACATGTTTTCAATTAATAACATCTCTTGGGATTTCACCATGTCTAATACCAGGGCTTGGAATAGATTTGTCAAAGAGATGCATCACAGGAAACATACTTCCAAAGATTTCTTTAACTGATGAGCAGAAGTATCAGATGCTAGTAGAGTGCACAGATTTTTTTACAAGAAGTTACAGTGTATCAGTTCTTAAAACTATTATTATAACTTTGCATCTATCAGATTATTTGGCAGCATTGATACAGTTATCATTTGCACCATTTAAAAAACCAGGCACTTACAATAATTTTATTATGACCCAAGAAATGTATGACAAGCTAACTTCAGATAGAGAAAACTATGTAAGTGTTTATAATGATCTTGTTATAAATTGTTTTCAACCAATACTAATCAAGGAATTACTGGTACTGCAAAGTGGAAAAGATCCATCTCCTCCAGCTTTTGTAAAAAGAGTTATAGCAAAGGAGTTGAGTCAAAGGCTCCTAACAACAGGAGGTTTACTGAGCCTGATCAGATGTTTTATAGAAAGTTATAATATTGACACAGGATTTGAATGGAAAAAAATTGACATGATTTGCAGAATCATTGCAGTGAGACATGGCAGTGCTACAGAAAGTGAATACCTTGCTAACATTTGCTGCCAGTTGCAGCAAATACTGTCGTTGAACAACACACATTACCAAACAGCTGCTGTAGCATGTGTACTGAATTTAAATGAAAAGTACCCTCAGTCTGAATATGTAGTTTTGTTAGTCCATGAAGTATTTCAGGCCTTTGATTATGATAATTTAATATCAAATTCTAATTTGCCTGGTACTATAATATTGTCACCTCAAGAAGTAGAACACAAAATAAATGTTTTGCATGCATGTGTGTGTACCATGAAGTTAAATTGGCCTGTCCAACTTTTGATACCAAACTTATACTTAATTTATACAATAGGAGTTAAGTGTACAAAGAGTGAAGAATTAAATATCAAAGTGAAAGATATAATTATAAAAAGTTTAGAGAAGTTAAAGAAAGAAGACTTACATGATATGGTTAAAACCTTTTTATTTGGTAAGGATACTTCCAATTCTTCAGGAATACTAGTTGAAGAATTTGATGCTGGTATTGCTATAAAATCAGTGGCAAGTTGTGAAGATTATGTAAAAGATGAAGCTGTGATATACTTTATGAGTTTATTCAAACATGCAACTGATAATGCACTTGTTATAAGCATATTTGAAGCAGCTTTAAAAATATTAATAGATCTTAATGTTAAAAGACAGAAAAAATCAAATAAAGATATGCTGTTAACTGAAGATGATCCTGTTTTAATTAATGAAGATGATCAAAAATATGCAATTATTCTTCAGTTACTCTCAGAAATATCAATATCACCAAGAATTGTTAGTTCCTTAAAAACAAACCCCATGGTTGTATTTGATTTTATAGAGCACTCTATTTTGAAACAAAATTCAGTAAATAATGATGAATGTGTTACTATTGCTCTAGTATTACTCAATACTATTTTATCGAATTCAGACAGAATAGAAGAGTTTGAGATAAGGTTTAAAAGTTTAATACCATTGTTAAGAAAAATAGGTGGAGACGATTCAAACTTGAACAGCATTCTGTGTAAAGAGGCACTCTCACTTATAACATTAGAAGGTCCTCAGAAGAAGGACACAGCATGTGAAAAGGCAATATCTGATATATTTGATGAGCTGCTGCCTGTTAAGGCACATGGAATTATTGAACTAACAAAACTTATTGATGCAAAAGATGCAGAAACCATTTCTAAAAAACATTATATGTTTTGTATCTTCCAGGTAAATATTAATTTATTCTAGATCACAGCACTGACATACACTGTATATCAGGGGCGTAGCGTAGTGGGGGCAGCTTTTTAGGGGGCGGCAAAATTTAACAATAAATAATAAAAAACTTTTTTATTTAAAATCTAACCTGTACAATGCAAAATAATGATGACTGTTCTTGCCGAAAAGTTCTCTATAATTAATGTATGTAATGTACTTAAATAGAATAGATAGTAAGAGGGCGGCAAAATTTTCTTCCGCCCCGGACAGCTGACACCCACGCTACGCCACTGCTGTATATCTACCACCTTAGTAATAATTGCTATGTAAAGTTATAACACTGTTTAACATCGTTGTAACCTTAAATTTTTTGATGTATAAGCTAATCATAACTTTAGGCGTCTTTACACCTGTAAGTTTCCCTTATGCAAGTCCCTTACGATAAATTTGCAAATGTAAACTCTCCTGTAAGTAGCTTATCGACTGATTTGTAAAGTCAAATTAATTGTCTTATGTCACTTATATAAATTTTACAGAAGCAACATAAAAGTGTATTGGTGGCCTAACATAACGATTATTGGTAAGGGGATTAGTATATTGTATGTTTAATACTGTATTAATTGCTACTAGGTTCTTGATAATTTCCGATTAGTTTTTATTAATATTACATCGTCAATGTTTTTGCAGGAACAGCTAAAGGATGCAGATTCTTACATTTACCTCGCAGCTGTCAATGGCCTGGCATCACTTTGTACACATTGTACAGAAGATGTCTTACACCTATTATGTAAAGAGTTCTTACAAGAACAGAGAATTGATGAACAGAGAAATATTCAAACAAAAGAAAGTGAAAAAAATGCTGCTGAGTTGAGGATGAAGATTGGCGATGTTATTGTGAAGGTTACTAAAAGATTAGGTAAGTAATAATAACCATTTTTATAAAAGCATGCATTCTAGCATGTTCCTGTCTGAGATCAAACCCCTCATTTCTTTGGGTACATGACAGCATGCAACTATTCAGTAATGACAGCTAACTGCATAATAAAGAAAGACCTACATGTGCACTGAAATGATTGACCAGATGGTCATAGTATCTTATTCTTTATAGACTAATAATTAGATATACTGGGTGTCCCAGAACACATGGTCATGGAGGGAAAGTACTTTAAAAGTTATTAAAAATAGCTTTTTAGCGTTTCATACCCAAAGGGTAAAACGGGACCCTATTACTAAGACTCCGCTGTTCGTCCGTCCGTCCGTCCGTATAGATAATGGTACGGAAACCTTCGTACGCGAGTCCGACCCGCACTTGGCCGGTTCTTTTATGAAGAGACTTCGTTTTATTTTTAGAAGTAAGAAATTCTATATTTAAATGTTTTTTAGTGTCTCTCGCCTGACCTGAGCAATTAGTATTAAGTTATATACTATATAAATGATACATTTATTTTTTAAGTATACAGTTGACTCTCGATAGGTTGAAACTCAAGGGACCAGGGAAAAATTTCAAATTACCAAGAGTTCAAAATAGCAAGAGTTTGATCAAGATTCGAGATTTATTATTTTAAACATTTGTACAATTATTCACAAAGAATTATTATTTACTGAAAAGTAGTCCGTAATTTTCTGTTGAGTGAGCGACTTCAGTCTATCATTGTCCAATGAATTTTCGATAGTGGTGAGAGCTGCGAAGAAATTGTCACTTGTGTCGGTTCTCAGGGCGTAGAAGCGTAGGTTGCTAAGAGATCTCCTTGCCTTGCTCAATGTGACTGGAATTTGCGGTTGTTCCTTTTCGTTTTCTTCCTTGTCTTCATCCAGAGGGGGGCCACATTCATTAAAGAAACGACTTAACTGATGACAACAAACGCTTCAAATTATAGAGACCGTGGAAGCCTGGACTTCAAATTATTGCATGTTGGCGGGCAAGATACTATTCCTTCAACTTCAAATTACCGAGATTTTATTCAATTTATCGATTACTAGCTGTACCCTCGCGGCTCCGCCCGCGTAAGAAGTTTTTTTAGATGTTTGCGTAACTTTAACCGTTTACGCAGCGCACGCAACGGAAGCTCTCAAAAAGGAATAATTTTTCCCGTTTTTGCAAAATTTTTCATTTTTGCACCGCTCCTATTGGTCGTAGCGTGATGTTTTATAGCCTATAACCTTCCTCGATAAATGGACTATCCAACACAAAAAAAAAATATTTCAATTCCAACCAGTAGTTCCTGGGATTAGCGCGTTCAAACAAACAAACAAACTCTTCAGCTTTATAATATTAGTACAGATTTTTCAAGGGACTGGGAAAAAAATTCAAATTATCGAGATATTCAAATTAACGAGTTTCAACTTATCGAGGGTCGACTGTACTTAACTATTGTTACAGGTGAAATGGGAATAGTTCATAAAACTATTTTACTGAACACAATGCTCTGTGGCTGTAGGGATGAAGATCCTCTTATCAGGACATCAGCTTTGTCAAATCTAGCGGAAATTGCTCTGGTGCTGCACTATAGAATTGGAACAATTATATATGAGGTAAACATCTTATTAACCACGCTTACATCACCTTTTCTGTTAGAAAAGAGACCTTTACCCTGCAATGGGACAATTACCCATGTTTCTTGTCTATCAATAACTTCATAGCATCACGTCTGTATTCCTCGAAGGGCTAGGCAGAGGTGTATAGTAACACCCTCATTTCGCCGTTATGTTTAAAGTCCCGTGTAATAGAGGGCGAGTCTTTTGCCATCAACCGGGCACTAATCCAAACTCCCGGCTGCTACTGAGGAATTCCACATGGAAAATCTCAATAACAGTTTGTCCGACCTGGAGATCGAACTCGGGACCTCACCATCAGCAGTCGCGCTTGCCACCACTAGACCAACGAGGCAATAACTTCGTCTTTTTTTTTAGGTCTTGCTTTGTATTTGGAGTATCATAGAAACTGACAAAGCAATAGAGTGTCGAAGGGCAGCCGTCATGGTCATATCAAGCTTGATCAAGGGATTAGGCAAGGAGGCCTTAGTGGAACTAAAAGAAAACTTACTACCCATATACAGAACATTAAAAAACCTCTACAGAGACAATAATGAGGACACTACTGTTCGACTTCACGCCCAAATAGCTTTAGAAGAACTCAACGATGTTGTTAACCAGCTTCTATTCTCAGAATTGAAGATGGAAAAACAAATATTTGTACTGGACGAACCACAAGATGTGTTCAAATAAAACACAGTGAGGTTTACATTATTTGTTTTAATCACACTCTTTTTCTTTTTTTTTATTAACTTAAAATTAAAATCAACACAAGCAGTCACACGAAAAAACATGGAATTTTGTTTAACTACATAAGTACTTTTATACTGCCATTCACAAATAATTGAACATAAATATGTACCAAAATTAATTCCAGATTCATAAGCATCCGCATGACCGCCTCACACAAGTCTTAAAAAAAGATCGTCGTTAATATCTATGGCAATCATAGCATTGATGTTAGTGATCCAAGTGCATAACAAATACTGGCCACGATTTATTAAAAATATGCCAATAGTTATTCTCGAGATTTAACTATATAAATAACAATTTTACGTTTATAGGAAGCCACAGTAGTCGGCCCCGAATTTTCACATTTTGTTAGGGCTCATTATAATTTATTTGTATTTACATTACTTATTCAACTCTAATCAACTCTTCCAACTTTTCTTCTCAGTTCGAATAAAATGTCAATATTGTCGTACAAACGTGCACTTATGTCTAATAATTAAATTAAATCAATCACTATAGTACTTCAAAATATTCACGCTTCCGACGTATTATCGCCTTCATTAGGTTTTTTAGGGGTACTTTCTTCTTTCTCTGACAGCGAAATTGAATATACAGAGCTGTGGTCAGAAAATCTGTCTCTATTCCGTCTACTGAAGAACCCACTGCGAGCAAGAGAAGAGACCGTCGCTATAGATATGTTGTCTCTGTCAGCTTGCGGTACCACCTTCCATATTAATAGTGCGATGCCGCCAAACGCAGCCACTACTAAAAACATGACCAAGCTGACCTCACCAAACACGCCTGGAATAATAAATCAAATATAAGGAGGACGGTTATAAATCATAACCGTATAAATTTTCAAGTAAGCGTTTAAAACATACTTTGTTGTGATTCCTCCTTTCTTGCTTCGAGTCTCGCAGGTTGTAGCTCATTGTAGTCCATGTCCTGGTCCTCATAGGGCTCAACAGATCCACTGGAAGGTTTACTTTGATGCAGCAGATCTCCAGGATTGGATTTTGGCAAGTTGATGCCAGCTCTGACCGTTAGTGTCTCGGGTTTATAGGTACAGAGGACTAAGAATCTAAAAGAAATGTATTAGAAAATTATTGTTTAGTTGTTTACTAAGGATATAACAAAATTTCCAATACTGTTTTGTCAATAATTACCGTCTAGTGCTGTGCGTGAGTATAGGTAGATTCTCCTGCACGATAACGTATGTGGCAACTGTAGTGTCGTTCACTTCAGAGCCGCACTCGTCATGATGTATCCGCAATATATACGCGTCTTGGGCGCTGTTCGGATTGCCCTGGATTGAACATCGCTCGGGGCCTCCATCGGCGGCTTCAACAGCGATGCGACCTCCGAAAAAGGGTCCTGTAGACACTTCAACTTCACTCGCGTGTGGCAGGCATTGTGTGGCCCGAGCTGAAACTGTAAAAGGATATTGTTTAGTGTTTTGCTTGCAAGATACAGTCATCCCAACAAGACGTGTACTTCATATCTATGTGAGTGGGATCCACGCAGGCCCGCCGCTAGCTGTTTCGTCGCCCGCGTGAAATACCGAATGAAAAAATTACAATGACTTGAATTACGTGATGAGCAGTGCATTCCCCGCGTCAGTGTCGAAAATTCCCAGATATTCCCCGCTTCTTTTTGATTAATTCCCAAGCGATACTTGGACGAGCTTTTTTTTTAGTCGCCTTCCTCACTCTTTCGGACATTCCCCCACTCTTTCGATTACTCCTGTATCTTGAGTGACACAAAATTGAACAAATTGAAATTGGTCTCAATTCTCCGAAATTCCCCGATTTCTCTCATTCCCCGCACTTTCCCCCCACGGACCCCCAATTCCCCCCGATTGGCAGCGCTGGTGATGAGTCGCTCGATTTGCCGCCCCCTGGGTGTGCCGCCCGTGTGCGGTGCACGCTTTGCACGCTCGCTTACGACGGCCCTGGATCCACGTAATACAGAAGTAATATTTTGTGGTAGGAGCTGGAAGTAGTAGGACAAGAATGGTACTCGTAGCCCCAGTTGTGATAGGGTAAATGCACTCATACAAACGCAAAGCGCATGGGTCTTTTTGCCTCCACTGTATAATCTTCGTTGCAATATCTAATACAGCGGTTCCAAAATTAAACAATGTTTATAAAAACTTACATCCTTTGGTAGGTACGATAATAATTTTCGAGCTGATCGACTGCGGGTCGGCTAAATCCCGGGCGTCTCGTCTGACTGGTCGGACTTCGAACGAGTATGTGGTAGCCATTCGCAAGCCAACGATACGTGTGCTGTACATGCGCCCGCGCCTCGTTCCTGACGGCTGACTCGTGGTTGTAGACGCTTCCGTCGTACTCGTTGAGGCTCTAGTAGATTTTTCTTCTTCTAGTGTATCGATCACCTAAAATATAATATCAATAAGCTTGAGCTGATTCATTACTAACACCCATATTCTAAGACGTTCCTCCAAAACTTACTCGACTCAGAACGGCCTCGAAAACACCTTCAAAATTGTATTCTAACAATTTCGAGTGAACTTTGAGGTTCCTCGACGGAGTCATTACGTCATACTTTGAATTATCTGCATCGCGCAAATAACGCCACGATAAAAAATTGTAAGGATTATCGTAAGCATATTCGATAAAGTCTTCAAAATTAATTTTTATTACATACGAACTTTGACACTTCCTTCCTTAAGGTAGGTTCCGAGGTACCTTGAGTTTGACAGATGATTCCTTACCTCGACTGAGGAAAAATTTGGATTCGAGGACGTTTATGTCAAGGCGAGGTGGAGTCGAGTCGAGTAAGTTTTGGAGGAACGTCTTAGAATATGGGTGTAAACCTCGTGGTTTCCGAAGACAAGGAAACGACTCATCTCCTATCTTCTCTCTAGTGTCTTATAAGGCGACTAAGGTCGAAGAGGTTACATCTAAAGGATCAGCAGCATGTGTGTTAATATCGAATAGGTTTGCAAAGCGTTGTGATATTCCTTAAAGATCGTTTATTGCTGAAGTATTAAGAAGCACCGCAGTAAACGTTTAAGAGTTGATGTAGTAGAATGATGTCACCGTTAAGCTCAATATTTAAATATAATCTGATTCAATAAAAGAGAAAGGCCACAAACACTGGCAGCGGTGCTATATTAACACGTAAATACAGTAATGACTGGCGGGCATGTTCCTTGTCACAGTCACGCCGCAGTCACGCTCGGCGCGCAAACCCCGGCCCATTATCTCCCGTTTCGGAGTGCCAACTCATTGCCAACATATACTATTGTAGAATGTCATAGTTTTTAACGACTTATATTACACACGACTGTGCCATATTGGTGAGAAAGGTACACGAAAAAAATAATACTATTTCTCTTTTTAAATTAGTAAATTACCTTAGTCCTGCAGCGATATTGTCCCCATGCCTGCAATTCGCAATAATGCACTTGGAATGCTAACACTTTCGGTCGGTCTTCTTCGTCTGGTTTCCCATACTCCCATCGTAGTCTCACGTCGCGAAAGTCTGGCTCGCCAATCAGGTGCAACACTTCTGCAAAACCACAAACATAGAAATTCAGTTCCGATAACAAATATAGGGGTGTTAAACGTTACGGTCGGATGCATCAGCATTGCAGCGATCCGGGCGTGCCATTAACCCAATGACTTGCTCACTGAGCCGTTGTTGCTTCCAATAATTATAGTATCATCGATGTAATGGGATCTCCATTGCGCTCAATTTTCAAGCCGACTTGAAACCAGTGCGTGGATAGCGAAATATCTCACATTACGGATAGTTCAATCATATTCAGACCCCAGGCGTGTCGCGAATCATAATATATGGAATTGGTTCACTCGTCAGTCATCACCTAGTGAAAGAGTAAGTATATAGGCACTAGGCGACAAAGTAAATAATTTCTACTTGAAGGAAACCACGTGAGTCCACTTAAAATTATTGAATAAGCAATGCTGTGGTATACTAATTTGAGAGTGGCGACTAAATAAATAGATGTAGGTACCTACAACATTTAGAAGTAAGTAGGTATCCGAAGGAATTCAGCAGACTATTTGGCAATGTTCACCACATTATAATTTGTGCTAATTACACACTTTCATTTAAAAAAATACTCTGACACTAATAATTCGAGTACCGAAATAAAAAAATAAAATGAGTATTTTATTATTAATCTATCAAATCTATCTACAATTAATCAACGCAGGAACAAGTTTATAATGTGATTCAGAAATATAAGTCTGTGTTATAAAATGACTTTATGAAGTGCACCGTAAGCCGGAAAGTGTAACTTAGAATATTTAGCTGCCTAGATTTTAAAGCGGTTAACCGCAATGGTCTTTTCGGACTAGATTAGAAAATTAGGTACAACTGAAGATTTTAATCAAATCACCATGACCCTTGACTGTCATCTTTACGTATGTACGTCTTCCTATAGTGAGTACTTTTATTCGATTTAATTAAATCAGCCATTCACGGGGCTTGGCTGGACATATCACTCTCTCAAATAACACATTAAAATTAAGTATCTTTCCTCGGATTATGACGAGGATCCCGTTTTCTTAATAACATTCGGCACGGCCTCATTGGCTACTGCAAGATCAATGTCCTTTTCCATGAAATGACCAGTTTCTGCTTTTACACGAAGCGGCTGCCGTCTGGCCTCTTCTCTTGAGGATTTTTTTTTCATTGTGCTAGTCCACTTTATTCTTATGATCGTCAAAAGGTCTACATATTCTTTCTTGGCCGTAGACAAAACGGCTAACAACTATACGACAATTAATTATGTCCATCACTTTTTATGGTATAGTTATTTAAGTAATAATGTTTTTGATTTGATCTCTATATCTAGTCTATCATCTATCAAATATATATAATATATCATCTATCAAATTGTTTAGACAAGATTAAAAGAAAAAAATACTGCCTAGAATAACAAGCAATATAAGGCTCTGAACCGCAAATATTTCAGAAATGATAATACTATGGACATTAATTAGGGATATATGATTTGCTTTGCAATCATAGCTGTGAATAAAATGTTGCCTGATATATGTAGTTTAGCTTACTATAACATAACATCACGCCTATATTTCCCCAAAAGGTTGGGCAGAGGTGTATAGTAACACCCTCATTTCACCGTTATGTTGCAAGTCCCGTGTAATAGGGGGTGAGCCTATATATTGCCATCAACCGGGCACAAATCCAAACTCCGGGCTGCTACTGAGGGATTCCGCAGGGAAAAACCCAATAATACTGCCCGACTTAGGGATCGAACCTAGGACCTCACGATCAGCAGTCGTGCTTGCCACCACTAGACCAACGAAGCAGTTGAGCTTATTACCTATGTTAACATTAAATTGAGATTGTCATTGAAGTTGAGTCCGTCTCTACTTAACCCTTTGAGAATTAAATACTGATGATTCATTTACACAAGGACCTCCTTTCGAATTTATACGTAAAAACGCACAAAGAAGAAATGAGGCCAGCCAACTCGGAAAAGAATTTGAAATTGTTCAAAAATATTTATAGCGGTCTAGATTACAAGAGTCGTAAAAGAAGCCAAAATCATATCGTATATTTTACAGACTTTACGTTTTTATCAGGAGCATCTATAGTCCTAAAAGGAAACATGTTTTGCTCAACAAAGCAAAGAATGGTTCAAATAATGTGCAAAATTATTTTATACTAGCGGCCCGTCCCGGCTTCTCACGGGTGGACATTTTTCCCGTTTTTGCAACATTTTTCATTTATGCTCCGCTCCTATTGGTCGTACCATGATGTTATATAGCCAATAACCTTCCTCGATAAATGGAATATCCAACACAAAAATATTTTTTCAATTCCAACCAGTAGTTCCTGAGATTAGCGCGTTCAAACAAACAAACTCTTCAGCTTTATAATACTAGTATAGATTTTACATAAATGGACGCGCCATCGTCCTCGATTACAACAAAACCAGAAATTGTTCAGGCCTCGAAATGGAATTGCAATCTCATTAACATTTTTACCACAACACCCGACACTTTAAAACGGATGTGGCCTCACATCTCTCTGAGAGGAAGCGCCCGGTACCATCAGTACTCAACTCACAACATATCTGATCTCACTCACTCATATGTGTACCGCTTTGTGTTGAATACGACTATACGGATAGTAGTAACATTAATTTTTCAGAGAAATTCATGTCGATTTGACAACTTCCATTGTTTCATTCCATGCAGAAATGATAGAGGGAAAGAATAAGTCAAAAGAAGGGCCAGAAACCTGAGATTTTAAGCATGCAATCGTAAAGTCTACCTTATACACATTAATTAAAGCAGCCTTAACGAATAAGGTACATTTCAAGAAGTACCATGTGTCTATATTGAGAAGTACCTATGCCTAATCGCCTACATTACATAAAACTGCGTGTAGTGATATCTACATCATTATATAAATAATGTTATGTGGTGAGCATAATGGCACAGATTTGATGGTATGACGGATGCGCAGGCATGACCCGACGACTGGACCAGAACGACCATTGTGGCTGGTACAATACCTAGCTAGGTATCTACAACCAATGGCTGATTTGTTTTTATACAATTATATTGTTTTTATAATCGAGTCAAATCTACAACGAAAATAAGATAATGGATAATTTGCCCTTTGGCCAAAAATAACAGTATTAAAATATGGAATAAATGGGCTGAAATATACAATTATCCTAACGATAATACTAAACTTCGGCCCGTCCCGGCTTCGATCGGGTGGACATTTTTCCCGTTTTTGCAACATTTTTCATTTATGCTCCGCTCCTATTGGTCGTAGCGTGATGTTTTATAGCCTATAACCTTCCTCGATAAATGGACTATCCAACACAAAAATAATTTTTCAATTCCAACCAGTAGTTCTTGAGATTAGCGCGTTCAAACAAACAAACTCTTCAGCTTTATAATTTTAGTATAGATTATCTAAATTCACACCAAAAGAAAAGAGTTAGAAGGAGCGCGTAGAACTAATGAATGACGCCCAAAAAGGAATACCAAATAATATTGTAATAAATATATATTTACTGGTATCCCAATGTCCAGTTTAATTAGAGTTGATTGATAAATACCGGTAAAATGGGGTGAATAGGGATGCACGGGTGAATCGGGACGAAACTTTAAAATTGATTTTAACGTTGAAATAATATAGTTTGTTGCCAACAAGGACACTTGATCGTTAATTATAATACAGTAAACACATTAGAGTCCTTTATGGCAATAAAATATATTATTATTTCAATTTTAAAATCCCTTTGAAGGTTTCGTCCCGATTCACCCCTGCATCCATATTCACCCCATTTTACCTTGACCTTATTTTATTACTTTTCTATTTGTCATTCCTTTAGCGGGTGTCACTCTTTACAATCTACGCGATCTGTCTAACTTTTTTTATTTTGTCTGAAGATCTACGTAATCAATAAGTAGCAGGTGTAAAGAATCGAAAGTAAAAATGCTGTTATGATAGTAATTAGCGAAACGTCTCTGCTGTCTTCCGAAAGCGGTTGCAATCATACCACGTTTTTTGCGATGCCTATTCAATGCATAACACTTTACTACTTTTTACCATATGAACTGTATCTATGTACCTACACAGAATGAGGGATCGGAGCATTTATGTCTATATTTACACGCTTCTCTGTACAGGAAATGCGTGAGGGACTTGTTCATTATGTAAGCTCTTGAAGTGGATGTACCTAATTACCTAATGCCTTCAGCGCTATCTTTAACAATAGTTTAAAATTAATGGCAGTTTTTGCAAAATCTGTTTCCGCTAATTCAACTCTTACGAACTAAACGATATCAGTTAGACTACATGTATTTTTAATACAGATGAAAATAAAATTATCACTTTCAGAAAAATCTACATTGCTTTTGACTGGTTTTATATGTTGATGAATTCGTAACAGTGAGTCGTCATTGTGACGAGCGACTGGCGCGAAACGGCACTATCCAAACAATAACGCGTTTCACGCGTGATGCTCTTCCTGCCGAGCTTTATGGGGCCATCTGATTTCATGGTGTCAATGCGGCAGCTACCGCTAACATAGACGTGAATAAACATCGGAACAAATGCAAACTGTACGGAATAATGATCATTTTGTCGAAGTCAGTATTTTTCACGGGGACCCAAAGTGTTAGAAGGGCCGCGCGGATCATACGATTTGCGAGGTTATTAAGTTGTGTTTACCGCGGTCGGTACGTGGATGGGCGACCGTTCTTTACACATCGATCCCCTCCGTGCCTTCCTGTACCTGGTGTTATACGAACACCTATACTATATGTCTTTACGGGTAGTCGAAAGCCCGAATGTCTGACAACCCGTCTAACCTTAGGATATCGGCATTGCCCGTAACTGGTTTGCGGAGGTCAGATGTCAGTCGCTCCGCGTAAAATACTGGTATTCAGCCGCATTTAATTAGACTGGAACCTGACCCAACATAGTTGAGAAAAAGGAGGAAAGAAGGATAGGAGAAGGGCCTAGGTACAGTCACGAGTAATAATATGTATACACATAGCGAAATTAAAAAGCGATTGTCTTCTAAAATATCTGTTAGAATTATGAAATATTTAACACATAATTTTTACAATTACATACGAATTACTGTTTCGAATATTTCTTAATTACACTTTATTCTCTAAAACAAATTCGCTTTTTAAGTTAGCAATGTGTATACATATTATTACACGTGACTGTACATGTCATATGCCAATGACATGTACCAATATAGGTATCTGTATGACAACCGGGAGACCTGGACCGACATAGACGGGTCGCCATCCGAAGGATGGAGTGGTCTCGATGTGTATCTTAGGACCGGTTCCATCTAACACTAGACTCTGGCAACATCATGTGATTTGGCAAAACGCAATAGCCATTGAGCCAGAGCATCTCTAAACTATTTTGAATGCATTCATTAAGATATTGATAATTTTCTTCCAAACTGCTCTACATAACATAACGGAGTTGAATAAATGTTCCTTAATTCAATTCATTGTGGACTATTACGTCTGCCATGCATACAAAAGCAATAAAAATACACCATGGTCAATGATATGCATCGTTGCGCGCACGTTCATGAATTCCGAGATCCGATTGTTTTTGTTTCGCGATGCAACGACAAGAATAGCGTCTATTTAACTGCCACCGTTTAGGGTTCAAGAAGGATACCTATTTATTTTTATTTCACAAGTATAGATTCTATTGGTATTTTAGGGGTATTAATTAGCTGCTGAGAACAGATATAAATCACAAGATGAAGTCAAGTTATCTTGACGACATTGTAGTAAGTATCTAGTGCCTCCACCGAGATTCCAGCCGCCGCGCCGCCCGCCGGGCGTTATTTAAGCAGCATCTCGGCAATCTGAAGGATCTCAGACATTACACTGTTGCGTTCCATCGTCAACAAGTACCTGCATAAGTGTGTAATTTGCTATTTTGTAGCAATTACTTCATATTACAGCACATAAAAGAATTACTTGACAACATTAAAAATAGAAAACGAGTTGCCTGTTAAAGAACGATGGCATGTCTGATGGGACCCTTCAAAGTCGGAGAAAAGATGTAAACCTATATTCCATTGTTGGGCGTGCGTGTATAATCTCCGTTTTTACCGAATTCAATTAAAAGTGACCCACTGGCGAAGACGCGCTAACAGAACAAAACAGAGTAAGTACTTACTTGGACAAAACAGACGACACAACAAGTTCAAAACTTTGTCACAATGGTGTTTAGCTACTGACAAAATTGAGGGCAGATGAAATGGAGACACACGCTAAGAAATATTAAATTTGAATGCCAATTATCTAACTGTAACTGCATTCAACGGTTTCTTTTAATTTGTATTCATCCTATAAGTAGCCGCCCAAGCATTATTTTCTTCTTTTAATTGTAATGCTTACGCTACATAAATAGCTAGAAATTGAGGTGACGATGTCTTTTACAATGCCGCTGCTTAGAAATTTGGTCAGACGTAAATAGCGTAGCGTAGTGCATTCTTATTTCTTTTTTTATTTTAAACGTCTAATTACTTGTTTACTCAAAGTAAAGCTTTATAATTATTTAATTATGTGTGCATTAGAGCGAGGAGGAGCGTGAACTGTCGGGAATACTTGGAGAAATAGTTGGCATCACCGGCGCCGGCGCTGTCGTCAGATAAAATGTTTTAGTTATGCTTACAAGTTTCCAAATGTTTTTTATTTGTTGAACATTATAAAGTCTAGCAAGAGGTCAGCACTTGACAGTTGGCATTTGAGCAGCCGTGTCCGTTATGTTTGCACAATTACTGAATGCGACTATGCGACTGCTGAGATTCGTGCCCTTTGCTGACCCTGCGTAACATACCGATAGTCCACTTACAAGATAAACGTGACGACACATATACATTACTTGTTTAGGTATATTTTAGGGCATGTTTTACCCAAATACCTTATAAGTCTCGGTTATTTTGCATTAAAGGTCAAAATTATATCCTAATTATGTTAACATAAACGTGTGTACCAAAATAGGCTTCCTTTGATATCAAATCTGATAGACTTATACATGAGTAGGTACACGATGCTATTTACCTTATTGGAAGACGGAATGGCTTTAGGGCCGACACAAATAAAAGCGTTGCGGCATAGCAATGGTCAATAAAAAATTGGCGATCTAGGTACAGTTGAATGAAGTATTGCTTTAGTTTTATGTCGCCAATTTTTGCGTTGCGACGGCGATGTCGCGTCGTTCGCATCGCTTTTGCGTGTCGGTCTATACTTAGATATTTATTACACGTGATTGACAACTTAAGTAGTTTTGCATCTTAGTTAAAGCATAGTTAAAGAGTTACGTTAGATCATAATATTAAGGTAAGTAATAACCCAGATAAAGTATTGATTAGCAATCCAGATGTTATGATAGACCGACTGACTGCCTTGTTGGTCTTGTGGTCGCAAGTGCCACTGCTGAGCATGGGGTCCTGGGGAACGATCCTCAGGTCGGGCAAAGTGTTATTGGGTTTTTCCATTAGGAATTTCTCTGTAGCAGCCTGGAGTCTGGATTTGTGCCCGGTTAATGGCTCGCTCCCTATTACCTACATGGGACTTAACAGAACCGGCGAAACGAGGGTGTACTAAATACACCTCTGCCGAACCAAGGGGAATACAAGGCGTGATGTTATGTTATGATAGTTATTAAATAATTTATCGTGAAACTCAAAACCATCTCAGTAAGTTGGTTAGGTATCTACTTACTTTATTAAGAGGAAACGTCACAGCTAGCTAGCATGATAATTTTTATAAGTGTTAAAAACAACCCATTTTATAAAGATCCCACAGATTTATTGATTAATGTCCGTGAAAACAAATTAGCTTCTATAATTTATTCTAGGAAAGTACATAAATCTATAATGATCTATGCAGTTACGTCACCTTAAAGCTGCGTTAAAGACATATTGCAGGAATTATGTAGATTTGTACTTAAGCTATGTGCAGGCGTCGCCATCGTGGAATAGCCACGGGTAACGGCTAACTTGATCGCCAATAAAATGAATAACCGTTTATGGTTGTGCAACTGGAAGAGGCGAAGTGGTTACCTACCGTTCCCAAGAACTTTTATGGATAACCACCGAGATACTGAAGGTAGGTACTTAAAACCCTGTGGTATTACAAAAGCCACAACATAGTAACGGATATTCTGTTGATAAGCCTGTGCCAGCCATTACACGGCCAAAATCTAGTTTAGAGTTTTTTATACACGGAATAAATATCTAATTAGTAAGATCTAAACGTTGATTCACTGTCTGTAAAAGGCAATTTAAGTGGGTAAGGTACCTAATCGAAAATGGCAAACTCTAATAAGGCCGAAGAGCCGTTATCGATTGCAAATCGGTGTTCCACACGATGACGAGGAGGAACCTAAATTACTTAATCTGGTAGGTGAATGTGGGTGGTAATTTTCTGTTTTGGCTGAACGAGTATCCGCAGAAGGCTCGGTCGGCGACACACGAACGCTCAGGACTCTTAGACCTACAAACTACTTATCAAACCACGTTGCACCCACCAGATTTATGTTACAGGCATACATGCATCCGTGTGCAACGGTATAGGTACCTACACTATAAGTAGTACCTCTATGGACATTTAATACGATCAGTGTCCTCTCTATGAAATTATTTCTTGACTGTTGCCCACAACATCGTTTGTGAGAACGTTGGGACAATTCAAAACGGTTATATAGATATACATTTATCTTCTAATAATTTCTGACTGTAGACAATGAAATCTGCAAAATTAAAGACATAAGATGTCGATGAATGCCGTGTGAAAATAAATAAACCTAATTTTGATACCTACCGTTAAACAAACTTGCACAAACAAAGGGTCTATACTGTGCATAGTTGTTTCTGATTTTAAACGAGTCCAGATTTATGTGCCATGTTTATGGTCAAATACTCAAACGCTACTCAATTTTAAGTTATCGTTAATTTCGTGCTGTCACTGTCACTTCGCCATAAAGTGAAGGTGAGAGCACGAGACTTACGGGGTGTCTTGCGTAAGCGACTAACGCGACGCGATGCGATGCGACGAACGCGATCAAAACAACGGCATTCCCTACTGGCGGCCTATGTAGCAAGACTCAACGTAACGTGTATTTGTTCCGTGTCGTGTCGTGTCGCGTCGCGTCGCATCGCATCGCATCGCGTCGCGTTTGTCGCTTATGCAGAACACCCCGTTAATGGTGGCGTAAAATTGAGTAGCGTTTGAGTATTTGGCCATTAGATTGTTATAAAAATCACACAAAATGTATTTTAAAATAGAGCTAGTTTGTTTAAGCAATGCACAAGAGTTCAAAATAATTTCTATCCCATAGTGGCTTCTCAGAAAAGGCCCGCGGCGTACGTTCACTTTGGTTACTTTATCCGCCGGTCAGCACATTATGTGCCCCATTCTGTATCCGCTAATGACTAGGCTCTATTGATAGCCAAACGTAGCCTATAATTATTTATTATTAGCTTTATTGTTGCATTTGTTACTGTATCGTTAATCGTCGTATAATCGTTAATTACATTTAAATAATAAAATCGCCTTAGTTTGTAACTAGATGCAGAGTAGATTAATTTACGCTTAGAAACTAATAATATTTAAGGTAAGTTTTAATACACATAAAAGCGCGTACCTAGGGCATTGGCTTCAAGAAATCAGTTACCGCGCACGATTCCAACAAATTAAATGACTGGAAAAGCCTTTGTGCAGGTAGAGTGCGAGCCGAAATGGAGATAAAGTCCTTGAATCTTTTACAAATTTCTCAGAATGTTTTGGTATAATATTTCCAAGGTGTACCTAACAGCCAATGTTTATTCACAATAAAATGACCGACTTTTGCGACATTTAGTTCACATGAGAAATCGAAAACTTATTATGATAAGTAGCCGTGTTAGTACACTTATATTAACAAGACAGTACTATTCAATGAAAACCGGCACTTCTCATTTCAATGTCTTGGCAAATGTTATCGATAGATCTAAAATGAAATTATCAGCTAATTAACGTGACGTGCAGTCAAACACGTTCAGTGAAAGTAGTTTCACACTTGCCCCATTTAGCGGGTCACTGTCACAAAACAAGAGCAAAACGATCATACCTTTCGGCGCGACATTTCTCATTAGACCGTTTAGACCATAGAGATCTAAAAAAACGTTTCATGGAGGATTACGTGGAGTGTGGTTGAGAGGTTATTAGAGCGGCTGCACGTCGGGTCGGGGTTGTCGCGGCGACTCCACGAGTCACACGCTACCGTTATCGCATGCTAATGCCGACCGCGAAATGTTCCACCGATGTAATGACATGCACACTATGGAACCGCGCCTGCTCTCCCAATACGGTCACGTGTGTAGCGTTACCATGCCATGACGATACGCCGAAATTGAATGACCGGTAAAAATTGGTCTGGCAAAATTTTAGATGAGCAACTTCAACGTTTCATCGTTTGAATGTGTTATGGATAAGATTTTGCGGCTAAATCATATCGTACGTACCGGTAAACTTTTGTAGACCACGAAATAAACAGTAAAATGTAGTTTATTTAGATTGATATTTAGATTGTAGGTGTGTGATAATTATGCCGTGACTAACATTTGGTAACATCACAGAAATACTTCCAATATCTTTTGGTAAAATGTTGCACATTTTACAGTTTAAGTATATAACAACATCACGCTTGTATTCCCCGAAGGGTTGGGCAGAGTTATACCTACCTATTAACTACATACCTCAGCGAAATTTCGCCGTTCTGTTTAAGACCCATGTAATAGGGGGCTAACCTATTGCCAACAACCGGCCACAAATCCAAACTCCGAGCTGTTACTGAGGAATTTAACCCGGAAAACCCGATACCACTTTGCCCGACCTGGGAATCGAACTCAGGACCTCACAGTCAGCATTTTTATTAGAAGGATGATATTAAAATGAAGTATGTTTGCCTACGATTAGATACATAGGTACTACCTATATCATTACCAACCAGTAAAGTCTTCGTAGCTAAAATGGGAGCAGAAGAAATGTGATGTAAATCATAGCTAGTTGGCGCATCGTTTTTGCTATGGGTACTTTGCACTGGACACGGGTAATCCATCGTAATGCAAGTTGGCGAGCATTAGCTGAACCTGACCTGACGGTGTGTGATTTGGCTCAGCGCGGGCGGCGCGGACGGTCAGCCCGCGGCGATTGTCTCTTGTTATCGCAAAGCACTTTGTTACTAGTTGAAGTCGATTAAAGTGCCTTAGTGTAACGCCAAGCAGAGCTAGCTGCACTGCTTACCTTTCTGTCCCATATCGTACCTGAGTAACAATCGGAAAATAGAAGAATTCAATTCGTTACGATCATCTGTCATTGTCCACGACCTAGATATAATTGCTCGAAGATTTTCGTAGCTATAAAACGAATCAGTCCATGTCATGTAAACAATAGAAATAATGTAGATTGTCGATTATAGAGGCATAATCAGAAATAGATGGATACTACAATATTGTGCCGCCAAGTACCAATTGTTCTGTTGTGCAGTTAATTTGACCGAGGCAATCTCGGAGATAGTGAGATAAGCTGTGCAGATGGGCTGCGTTCCCGCTGCGGCTGCGATCCGTGACATAGATAACATTAGACGAACGTTTCCTGCCAGGTTTGAATATGTCTCAGCACACTTATATACGGTTACATGGTAATTATGTAGGATGTTACTAAACCGTTACGATAAACCCTTTACCTTTTAAGCCCTAGTGTATAATAAGGTATAATTGTGTAGTCTTGTTAGCTTCACAAAGAATATCGACGGAGGGTTATCACACGTTCATCTCGCGGCTGACGTGAATTACATGAGTGCCGTTAAGGTTATGGATGCAATAATGTGGGAAAAGTGTGAAACATCGATAGTTTGCGGTAAGTGAACATCGCTGTAGCTGTATCAGATCGATGTTGCATAAACTTGCGCATGCGACAGATAGTATAATGGTCTCATAACTCGACACGCAGCTGCAACCTCGTTACAGTACTTTTTTTTTATTGCCTGGTTGTAATGTAGTGTTGATGCTATATTCTTTATACGAAAGAAAGGATAATACCTACTTACAAAAAAATGGTTATGTTCTATTTTCATAATCACACCACGAGCTTTGCGCGTTCTGGCTCAATACAATTATGTGCAAGCGTATTCATCATAATATTCCTGCCCTACCACCAAGTTACTTGGGGTCGGCGCAATATGTTTTTCTCTTCCATTCTTCCCTGTCAGCCGTCTCATTATCATTTACTGCCTTTATATTGCACAATGAATGCTTTCTTTTCCCTTGGATGACCCTCTTGTTTTTAAGAATACTTAAGTGTAAGAATATTCATAGCATCATTCACTTTTTTTATCTTTATACCACCCGTCCTTTAGGTCGCTTATAATTGTTTCGTTTTGTTACCATTCAAAGAAAAATATTGTAATTTCATTGGACCACACAATTGTGTTTTCGTTTTTCTTTGAGTGCGACGACAAAAACAAGATGAGAGACGAGAAACACATGCACCGTCTTACATTCAAACACCAATCTGTATTCAAAATTTTCAAAATAGAGTGTGATGAAATTAGAATGCAAATTAAAAGTAGGTAGGTAGGTTAAATTGTACCCGAAATAGACACGCCAACTAAAATTTTTCTACAGTTATTCGTAAACTTTTAACAACTACTAGGTCGCTGTTAATTTTCAACATAAATATGACTTTGGTACGAAAAATTACGTGACAAAGTTATGAGTTACATTACATATTGAAAAAGAAAAGATTAATTTAATATCAGTAGGTACTAGCGGCCCGCCCCGACTTCGCACGGGTGGACATTTTTCCCGTTTTTGCAACATTTTTCATTTATGCTCCGCTCCTATTGGTCGTAGCGTGATATTATATAGCCTATAACCTTCCTCGATAAATGGACTATCCAACACAAAAATATTTTTTCAATTCCAACCAGTAGTTCCTGAGATTAGCGCGTTCAAACAAACAAACTCTTCAGCTTTATAATATTAGTATAGATTACGTTTGCAAAAATGTATTCCACAGAATCTAGGCACTGCAAGTAACAGAGTCTAACAGAGATGTGTTTTTTTTTCTTTCTCATAGGAAAGTATTCTCATTTTACGCTTTCAGGTTTCGTTTCAGACCATTTCAGAGTTAGTTGTTAGTTTGTACCTAAACAAATTTTTAGTCTAGACGTTACGGCCCGGATAGATGTGCTGCGTCGAGATGTTGCTCAAAAAAGTAATCAGAGAAGCTGTTGGTTGTCTATGCATGTTTTGAAAATGAAGGAAAGTTGTTGAGACATGGAAAAGTGACGTTAGCTGGTACAAATCGCGCTATGCCTGCATCTACATCCATTTAGACGATTTAGGGATTTGCACCCTAGGTAGACCGAAAAATATGACCATACACAAATAATTATAAAAATCTTTAGGTTTTTTGAACAACTAAGTAACTTCTTTCTACCTGCTTCCCAAACGACTGACGGACATCGGCATCCACAGCGCAGGAAGGTTGGCACATGGTTCTCAATCGGCTCGCCCATTATGGGAACCACGGGACAGTGGAGAGCAAGAAAGGAAACTAATTAAAGCAGGGATGCACAGACTTATTAGGACTACCACTCGGGCAGACTATGAGCAAAAAGCAGGCCACCAAAATTAAAAAAAAAAACAAAAAGTTGAAATTAAGTTTACTGAAAAAAAACGTAGAATTGGCATTTAAAAAAACCTAAAAATATTGCAATATTTTCAAACAAATGCATAAAAGAGTTTAATTCACTGGTAAGCCGCTTGTATACTGACGACGGACCGCATGCGACCCTCAGGCCATGGGCTATGCATCCCTGAATTAAAGCCTAAACTGTGCCCTATACAGTTCTGTATACTCAAACGGGAAGGCTGAGTCCTGCACTGAACTATGAAACGCAGTTTTTCTCTTAAAAATACCAATGTCATAAAGCTTCTCCTTTTTCCTAATATTTGTATGAAACATGAGCCGTCTTATAACAAAAGATGTTCTAAATAAAATCCAGGTTTTAAAATAGCCCCATCTCTAATTGTTAATGATTTTAGAAGGTGATGGGCATCTTTTAAATCTGGGTTTACCTTAGTCTTGGTTTAAACCATATCTCGTAATAAGGGGGTTCGAGTCGTACTGCAAAAAGTTAGACCTTGCCAAAACCGTGAAGGTGTTTAAACCCGGTTTAGTTTAAAATAACTGTTAAAACGATTTTGCGGTAAGACAGAAGGTATCCAACGCTCAAACAAAATAAGGATAAGGATTTTAGGGTCTCTTAAATTTTTAAAACACTTATATCGTTAATGTTTGTGGAAGATTGTTAAAAAAAGGTCATTTTGAATAGCAGATTAATATTCGATGTGATCGAAATCGGTCCATTGGTTTCGCTAGCTAGAGCATAAGACGGAGACACGCACATACATATACAGATATATTGCAATTTCATGTCCTATTAAGAAAGAAATCTGATCAAGATACGGTTTATTGCGGATTCGAAAGAATTACTTACCTAAATACCTACGTGTAGAAATAATAATAATATAATAATTTATCATTTATTCTCTCTTCACAAAGCGGACTTAAAGTTAGTGTGTAAGAAATGACATTGTTGCAGGGTCAGAGTTGAAAAAATGCAGTTTTAATTTCCTAACACCTAGCTACTTTTATCTAACACCTAGTCATTGATGAAATCATGTAAATAGATGTCAACTTAAACAGCTTTTTTAATATTTTGCACTTCGCTTTGGATACTTGCAGAATTCTAAGAGATATTAAGGGCACGGCAGCATTCAGTGGACAGTACTAACCGTTATCTACGTCTGTAGAAAATTATTGCTAAAGGTATAATTTAAAATAACATAGCGACGGATCCTACTTATATTAATGCCAGTGCAAACACACCATTTTTTATTAGAGGAGTTAAGTCTCATAAAGTCTACATTAGTATTACCTACGTATGACCCGTCGATAATATTTATGAAAGGTATCTATTTTATTTAACCTTCCATGCAGCTACGCTGGCTCCTGAAATTCCCGTAGCAGATGTGACCATCGTACCCAAAGCTCTATTCAACCATTAATGTTGGGGGGCGAGCTTACTAACATGAAAATTCAAACACCAAGGGCTACAATTATTGCGAATTTTAGAAATACAAAGTATCATTATCCGATCTTTGGATCGAAGATCGAACTAAAGCTCTAACTTCCGCAGCCGTGTTAGTAGCCACAAAATCAACATTTATCTATACTAATATTATAAAGCTGAAGGGTTTGTTTGTCTGAACGCGCTAATCTCAGGAACTACTGGTTGGAATTGAAAAAAGATTTTTGTGTTAGATAGTCCATTTATGAAAGAAGGTTATAGGCTATACCTATAACATCACGCTACGACCAATAGGAGCGGAGCATAAATGAAAAAAGTTGCAAAAACGGGAAAGATGTCCACCCGTGCGAAGCCGGGACGTGCCGCTAGTATAATATATTCACAAGATCAGCATTTAAGAATGAATTTTAATTATTTAATAGTTTTTTAAAATATCTCACCTTCATTTTCATCAATTTCAGCAATAGGAGACACGAAAGAAATTCGAAAAATAATTCCAATCAAAAATAAATATGTACGGCAAACCATCATGTCCTGATATTTTTTTTATAGCAACACATGAATTAATTAATAGACACAATTAAAAAAGATCGCTACAAAAAAGTTCGCGTTTACGTATAGGCTTTCGCGGTTGCGCAGGCGCCGGCGCTATGAGCCAACATGCGTTTGCGCTGCAGTGGCCACCGAACGACTAACCAATAATATAGTCGAGACAAGCTACGCTTTTGGATGTGCACAGTTACACGCGACCTCCGTGCTTGAAAGGATTTGAAGTTCAAAACATAATTTATGATGTAGGTATGACTGAAAAATAAACAGGTTCATATTAATACTTATGATGCGATAAAAAACTAATCCTAAGCTCTTAAATACAGGATGTAAACGAAATCATGTAATTCCTTCAAACCTCGTGATGTACTGCTGACATAGATTAACTCTGCACGGGATAATTTTGGATTCAATAAAAAATAAAATTACAAAAAGTAAACATGTGTTCTTACCGTGAGGCATTTTAGCGCCCCGAGCGAATCGCGCGGCTATCGCTTGCGTCGCTGTCATTTAACTCAGAGTACTAAAATACCTCACGTTAAGAACACATGTTGACTTCTTTTAATTATTTTTTATTGAATCCAAATGTATCCCGTTCAGGGTTAATCTGTGTCAGCTGTACATCACGAGGTTTGAAGGAAAAACATGATTTCGTTTACACCCTGTATACCTAATACCTGGATACCTACTGTAGGGGGGCTGAGTTCCTGTGTGACCTGTGACCTAACTAAAAAAGAGTTTATGAAAATTTTTAATGATTTTTTCCAGCTATGGATCAGAAGAACACCAGATACATATTGTTAGCTATAGTCTATGACATATGGGGAATTCTTCTTAATCGTCCAATCCTACCACAACCTGCAAGTCTGCTGCCAAAGCGCCATTGCAGGGCCTCATCGACACTCATCGTCCGCTAGCAAACGGATCCACGACAAGTTCCGCCTAGCCTTTTCCCAACTATGTAAGCTTCCAGTATAACAAGATGCAGCTGAATACCAGTATTTTACACGGAACGACTGCCATCAGACATCTGCAACCCAGTTACTGAGCAATGTCGATTTTGGATTGAGATCGGTTATTGGTTTCGTGAGTGTCATTGAAGACCTCAATCTTACATTACAATTGCAAATATGAAATCAGTATTACTGATTCAGTAATCATATAACCATATCTACCCACAAAATCGTGACAATCAAAGATATAGTTAGTCGTTGCGTCAATACACTGCTGCATTAGTTACACGAATGTGCTAATAGTATTATATAAAATAAATAACACATAACGGCAATAAAACTTTTACAACATCCATAACATGTAACAATGTCTAGATATTCCATGGCAACCGCATATCAATATGGTATTTTATAACATAAATTTCTTTTTCGAGTATTTTTTAATATTTACATTGAGAAATTGTAAACTATTTTTAGACCTTATTTCAAAACCATTAAGAATATTGCTCTGTACGTGTATATTTGAGGCAATCAAATTATTATTAGCTGCTGTGAGTGCGTCACAAAGGAATAACTTTTGATTTTGTTATTATAAATCGCCGTTTATTTCTGTTGTAAACGATGTCGAGTACGGATTACGTATTACGAGCGGCGCAGGAACGATGCAGAACATTGACATCAAATTTTTACAGAGACGCTCAGGGTGCTATATTAACTTACGTTGTGTCAGAACCAAAGTCCCTAGCAAAACTGAATGAGTGGGTCGAGGAACAGTAACTATACTCCACCAAGAAGAACATAGTCTCCTTAGTTGTCGGCAATAAGATTGACAAGCATATCATTTCGGGACCCAGTGCAGCAAGCACATTGGGTCACCCGCGCGACAGCGTAACGAGTATTCCCAAGGAGAGCTGATGTCAGGCAAGCAACTGGTCTGCGAGAGATGTCGTGCGGTGTCCCACAGGGATCGGTCCTAGGGCCGCTCCTGTGGAACATCGATTACGACTGGGTGCTGCGCGGTGCGTTCCTCCCCGGTGTCGGCGTGACCTGCTACGCCGACGACAGGCTGGTTACAGCGCGGGGAGGGACACACCGGCAGGTGGCCATTTTGGCCACAGCTGGGGTTGCGCAAGTCGTCGAGAGGATCCGACGATTAGGTCTCGAAGTGGCCCTGCAGAAGTCCGAGGCCCTGTGTTTCCACGGGCCCCGGAAGGGACCACCCTCGGGATCCCACATTGTCGTGGGAGGCGTCCGCATCGGTGTCGAGTCGACGATGAAGTATCTGGGACTCGTCCTCGACAGCCGGTGCGATTTTGGGCCGCATTTTCGGCAGTTGACCCCCAAACTAATGGGAGCAGTGGCTGCGGTTTCGCGGCTGCTGCCCAATTTGGGGGGGCCCACAATGCCAATGCACAATGCAAGGACTCTACTCGGGGATCGTACGGTCCATGGCCCTTTACGGGTCGCCGATTTGGGCGGACACCCTGACGGCCCGTAACGTCGCTATCCTGCGGAGACCGCAGCGGGCGATGGCCGTCAGGGTGATAAGGGGGTACCGTACGATCTCCTTCGAGGCGGCGAGTCTTTTGGCCGGATCAGTGCCCTGGCATCTGGAGGCGAGAGCCCTCGCGCTGACGATATCGTCAGCGCGAGGAGGCGCCTGAGCGGAGTGAGTTCCGCCAGATCCTGGTGGCCGAGTAGAGGGAGCGACTTGCGCAACCCAGCGCGGGGCACGCCGCAATAGCGGCGGTAAGACCCGTGATGGAGGAGTGGCTGGAGAGGCATCACGGCGCCCTCAGCTTCCGGCTGACGCAGGTACACTCGGGGCATGGCTGTTTAGGGAAGTACCTGTGTCGTATAGGCCGGGAGCAGACGCCCGGTTGTCACCACTGCGACTGCCCCGAGGACACGGCGCTGCACACTTTGCAGGCGTCTCCAGCATGGGGGTCGCAGCGCCGCGAACTAGTCGCGGCGATCGGCGGTGACCTCTCGCTTCCGGCCGTGGTTCTGTCCATGGTCGGGAGCGAGACTGCGTGGGAGGCCGTCGCTTCCTTTTTCGAGGAGGTGATGGTCACCAAGGAGGTAGCGGAGAGGGAGAGGGAGGCCGCTTCTTCTCTCCCTTCTCGCACTGGACGCCAGAGGGCGCGCGACGATCTCCGGCCACCCTAGTGAGTGGCCTGCGGGCGGTGGTTTAGGGGACCCGTCGCCCGACCAGTACCTAACGGGCCCAGGTAGGATGGCGCGCCGCGTTCCGCGCGCGCCTCTCGGAAGGACGTGGGGCAGGGGAGCAATTGCCCCACCACAGGAGAGGTCCATCAGAAGAAGCTGGTGGACCGAGACCTGCCGGGGTTGCGGCGCATGCAATAGCGAATCCCGCGACGAAAGAGTCTGGCACACCCCCCCGTCTTGCCCAGACGGGGGATAGTCCATGAGGACTTTTTTATTTCCACTCTATTTTATTTCCACACGATAATAAAAAAAGGCAAGCAACCGGTCATAAAACAATAGGCAAGACCTCTAACAACATGGATTTATGAAATACATGTTGTGCCGACCCCACGTAGTGTGGGATAAGGGCAGGAAGAAGAAGAATGTCTAAATATTCCAAAAATGATCTACTCGTAACAAACAACTATGCGCTCTATATGTATTTACAAACAAAATGTAGCGACGCCGATTTTCTTGCGCATGCGTGATAACATTTTGACATTCAGTGGCATCAGTGCTCAGTAGGATCTTTAGCAACATATGGTTCATAAACAATGTGGATATCGTGAAATAAAAGCTTAATATTAATTAGAACATGGGAAATCAATTCAAAAACGTGGCGGTGATAGCCTGCCTGAAAACATTTCTTTTCGTTTTCAACGTCATATTTTGGGTATGTTTTAATTCCATGTTAATTCGCTAAAACTATTGCAATTAATAATATTTTTTGTATTTAATTTAATAATATCCTACAGTAATTAGCCCGAATAATAGTAAAAAGCCCATCACTAGTACATTTATGGTGATATTAACTAGATAATATATACACCTTACGAGATGTTTTGCATCCAGCTGTTAGTAATTAGTCATGAATTTGAGATGTGCTATCTAGTGTATCGAGGACTTCATCTAAGTATAGCTATTACTGTTCTAATCAATAACATTTTACATAAATCGAACATTTTACATAATCGGACATTATAAAAACTTAAGTTAGAAGTAATTATCTAAAGTAACGAGCTAAACTCGTCCTCTGTTATTATGTAGTTAGGTATGTATAAATATGTGAACTAACACTACTTAAACATATAAGTGTAGTGAGACAGTTAGAACCAGTTACCTAAGATAACACTCCACGATAGAAACAGAATACGTATTCTAAAAAAAGTAATTTAAAAAGCGCAAGTGTATTTTTTATAAGATAGAAATCCAATGTGAAATCTGCACTGAAATATTCAAGCAGATGTATCATGTATCGCTTCACAAAACATAAATCTCCCAGTTGACAGGATTGCTACTCTTGGTGGTGGGACTATGGGCCGAATTCGACCTGCACAAATACATGGAACTATCGCCAGAATTCTCGGGGACTGCTCCTCACGTGATGATCGGTATCGCCTGCCTCATCGTCCTCGTTAGCTCGATCGCCTTCTCCTGTATCATTAAGGGCCAACCGGTTCTTCTTTACATAGTAAGTAGTCGTAGTAGTACCTACCTACTCCGCCGACAACTAATGCAAGTTTGTGCTTCAAAGGCAACGATAAACGCTATGGTGTTTTTTTTTAAGTTTGAATAAGGAACTAAATATAAGAAATGGGACCTATCAATAAAGCTATATGCCTATTTCCTAACCATGCCTGAAAATTATTGGTCAGATGACAGTTATACAATTCATACAATTTCTCTTATTCTTCCAGTATGGTGGATTCTTGGCCTGTATCTTCATGATGGACGCGGGAGTGGGTGCTTCAGTGGCGTGCTACCGTGACACCTTCGCCAAAAGCCTCCACGATGGCCTCACGGGAACTATCACCAACCAGTATCCGCACAAAGCTAACTTCGATTTCGCACAAAAGAATGTGAGTCTATCTTTACGAGATTAACACCCATATTCTTAGACGTTCCTCCAAAACTTACTCGACTCATACTCGACTCAGAACGGCCTCGAAACCACCTTCAAAGTTGTATTCTTAGTCGCAATTTCGAGTGAACTTCGAGAAGTCATTACGTCATAATTTGAATTATCTTCATCGCGCAAATAACCCCGCAATAAATACTTGTAAGGATTATCGTAAGCATATTCGATAGTCTTCAAAATTCATTTTTGTTACCTACATACGAACTTTGACACTTCCTTCCTTAAGGTAGGTTCCGAGGTACCTTGAGTTTGACAGATGATTCCTTACCTCGACTGAGGAAAAATCTCGAGTCGAGGTGGAGTCGAGTCGAGTAAGTTTTGGAGGAACGTCTTAGAATATGGGTGTAAAGGTTTAAAACATACTTTATGTCTTCCGACTAGACATGTAGGTAGGTAGGTAGGTACCTACATACTTAGTTCCTATTTTTTCCAGGGTTTATTTGAATATTATGCGGCCAATAACATTTTTTTTCGATAGGATTCAAATTGATTGATTAAATCAATTATGTAAAACATATAAGTACCTAGGTAATATCTATGTATGTATAGTTATGTATTAATTAAAGTAAAAAATAATCTAGTGATAATCTTACACTGGTTTATAACGTTATTTTATCACCTCTCTCTTCATCTTTGGTTAATTGCCTCTCTCTTGTATTCTGCGTTTAATTAACAATTCCGTGCGCGTGTTTAACAGTTGCATTGCTGTGGCGTGTCTAACTACACAGACTGGATGAGACTGTCACCACAAAAGGTGATCCCTATCTCGTGCTGCGTCGACCCCAACAACTGCGTCACGGCTAATTACAGCAATGTGTTCCAACATGTAAGTTCCATTTACACTGGCGGCGTGTGGCTCTGGTATTTGCGTACATGCTCAAATACCCGTGCCTCACGCCCGCGCCATCTTCAAACACGTTTTCAAATGTTAGCACACATGTCTGGCTTTAGAAAAACGTTAGAAAATATTTTATAACGAATAAGGGATGATTTCCACCAAACGGCTCAAATCGCATTGGATCGGAAAGGATACGAACGGATGCGGCGGCAGCCAATCGCTTCCGGCAGGATGTCGACGCATACGATCGGGTCCGTACCGTCGCTTGCGAACGTATCCGTTCCTGCGCCTAGTCAAATAGTTTCATTCCTACAGTGATGACGTGTTCTAATTTCTGAAAGGATCCGATCGGATACGACGACAGGCGAACGGAGCCAATCGCGCGTCGCAGCATAAGTAGGTACTTTCGGCTAAGATCGCGTGTCGCGGAAGACGCCCGCAGTGAAGCTGCTGTGCGGCTTAGTAATATAGACTTTAAATACTGTGTACACGACTTAATATCGTTTAAAGATTGTAAAATACGTTCTGATCCGATGCGATGCGAGCCTTTGATGGAAATCATCCTTAACTGTCATTTTAAAATACTACATAACATAACAGAACGCATGTATTCACTCAGTTTGGCTTTTTCATGCACAATAAATAAGACAATCTGTCCGTCTGCGTGTGCTCAATCTCGACGTTTTTTTGTGAATACCGTTGCCTTAACTTAGCCTGCATTTGAGTCACCTACAGCGTAGAGCTTTTAATAAAAATGTGTGACTAGGTCCATATAACACCACGCCGCGCACGCAGTGTTGAGTTTTGCGTGTTATTATAGATCAAAGGACCACCCTCACAAGTTCTCTACAACGAGCAACGCCACGCTACATGCACCACCGTCGCAACAAATTGGTTTCAGTCCGTTCTTTGAGGGACGTAATATTAACTGTAGATATGTACGCAGAAACGTTAGCGAAGTGCTGTTTTCTATAAAATACCTAATGTGTTGTTTATTTTTGTATGTCAGGGTTGCTACGCGGTCATCTCGGAATACTTGGAAAACAACATCGACCTACTGGTGGGCATCGCCATCGGCACCGCGCTCCTCCCGCTCGTCGGCACAGTGTTATCATGTTTCCTAGCCAGTTATATCAAGAAATCGAAATACGACGTAGTAAACTAACGACACCTCATATGTAGATAATGATTATGACTACGTGAATCTCAATTTTTCTAATCTCTTCTCGACTGATGCTATCCATGTTGGACATTTTGCATTTATTAATAGGTATTTGAAATTATATAAATTGAATATATTAAAATTTATGTTTACAACTTTAATATTGTATAAAAAGTTTATGTATTCTTTACAAATTTTAAAAGTATAGTCAATTTTTAAATGTTATTAAACTTCAAGCAAAGGAACACTGTTTTATTAACACTTCAAAGTGAAAGTATTTATTTCAATTAGGCACATGAAAGGCACTTCTGAACGTTAAAATTTACAACAAAAAAATAGAATTGATTCTAGTCGTCCCTTCCAAAAGGTAGTTTCGTATGGAGAAGAATGGGCAAGAAACTCCACCGTTACTCTTTTAAAATGTCTTACAATATTTTGTATAGGTAGATTAATTATATGATTTTATGTGAAGACGATGCACCTAGAATAAAAATATAATGAATAAAATAAAATTACTATACCACGATAGATAAAAAGATTGAAACTTCAATGAAAAACCAGGTGTTCAATAAGAAAATATTTTATTTCCGATAGGTAATCCTATATCTATCAGAATATACACTTAGTCTTACAGTAAGTAATTTGTAGACGTCTTACAGCAAATTTAACATAATAACATGTATTTGTCTGTATGGCTTCAGGTTTCAAACATAATAAATTACGTGCATTTTGCAGTCACAACGAAACGGTAACTACTCATTAATTGTTCTACGATTTTATCACTTTAGTCACTATCAGAGCTATTTTTGTCATCTTTAGCTTCAGCTGCTTGTTCCTGCTTGTAATGCCTGTATTCTGGTTTCAGTTCCCACATGTTCTTGTGAGGATTCTTCAGGTTATAATTACATACTTCTTTCAAAATTTCTTTCAGGTACACAATGGGTTGTCTAGTAATCTGAAACAGAAATTAAAATAACAACCATTAATAAGGATTGTACTTGATTATAACAAGCATATCATTTAGGAACCCAGTGCATAATATCAGAAAGCAAGTAAGCACATTGGGTCACCCGCGCGACAGCGCAACGAGTATATTTCCCAAGGAGGGTTGATGTCAGGCAGGCGGCCGGTCATAAAACAATAAGCCAAAACCTCTAACAACATGGATTTACGAAATACATGTTGTGCCGACCTCACCTAGTGTGGGATAAGGGCAGGTAGATGATGATGATGACTTGATTATAACAAGGAATATCCAGAATTAATAATGAACAAGTAATGTATATGTTGCAGTCAAAACTCTTAACCAGTCAAAAATACTATTGACTAGCAAAATCAGTCAAAAGTACTTTTGACCGTATACTTTAGTCAATAATACTTTTGACTAAAATAACAGTTAAAAGTACTTTTGCCCAATGGAGCTGGTTAAAAGTACTATTGACTAAGTGATTCCGTCAAAAGTGGTTTTGACTGGTCGTATCAGTCAAAACTCTTAAAAAGTTAAGGTGGTCGATAAAAATAACGACAAACGCACATATAAACTTTTTAAGTGTATGTTTTCTTTGTATTGATTGTAATGCCAAATTTTTCGTAATAAACGATTTCACATTTAATAAATATCTATTTTATTCACACCTAACGAGTTAATAATGCTTTTGACTGATGCTTTATTGCAGTTAAAACTACTTTTGACGAAGAGCGTCAGTCAAAAGTACTTTTAACCGCAAATTTGCAGTCAAAAGTACTAATAACCAATAATTTTCAGTCAAAACCACTTTTGACCAACCTAGTCAGTCAAAAGTACTTTTAACCGCAAATTTGCAGTCAAAAGTACTAATAACCAATAATTTTCAGTCAAAACCACTTTTGACCAACCTATTCAGTCAAAAGTACTTTTGACTGGTTAAGAATTTTGACTGCAACATATACAATCAGTCTCAACGTGTATCAAACTAAACATATTATCCTGCTTTTGTAATAATTTTATTTATGCCCACTGTTTCCGTAGAGAGGAAGTAGAAGTTTGAAATCAAGGTGAAAGGGCTTTGCCCAACAGTTGGATATTACAGACTAAGTTTCTATGTTAGTGTAGCGTTACAAGACATGAGCTTTGTTCAAAAAACAACATATTTTATAAAGCCATCTAAAAGAACTTGTTTAGCTGGAAGATAAGCCCAAACTTGTAACAATCACTACATCAGCTGCCAAGTTCCTATGACCAATTTCTGACTCTATCATCAGATCAGCTCAATGGCACCATCACCTTATATTGTCACTGGAACTACAGATAGCGGCCCGTAAGTTGAACCAAAATGGCGGTCGTCCGCGCAGGTATAAATCGTGGCAGCTATGATTACGCGCGGCCCCTCGCGTTGCACCTCATACTGCACTTCGATTGAGACCCGAAAATGTGTTATTGCGCATTCAAAGTCATAGTTCAACTTATGTGCCGCGATTTATACCTGCGCGAACGACCGTCATTTTGGTTCAACTTACGTGCTGCTATATATCTATACAAGGTTAGTCGAAAAGGGGGTACTAAGCCGAAAGGGTGTAAGGCCCGGACTCCACCAAAGCGGAGACGAGACGAGCGGAGAGGAGATGTTTTTAAACAACCAATAGAATTTCGTTATTCGTTATGAAAAACATCGAGTCGTGTGAATAATGAAATTCTATTGGTTGCTTAAAAAAACCGCTTCCGCTTTCCTCTCCGCTCGACTCGTCTCCGCTTTGGTGGAGTCCGGGCCTTAAAGTACCCATAATAACGGATAACTTTTGTTCTACAACTCTCCCCAAAAGTCAATAGTTCAAGAGAAATAGCTGTTCAAAGATTTCACAAAAAATACGCTAAATTCTATCTATCCTCAGCTATGATCAGACGTGTTTACATTTTACATCATATTTGGGGTCACGGATTAGAAACTTTATTTTCTGAATTCATAACTAAAGCAGTAACGAAGAATTTTTGAAAAAACAAAAATAATTAAATTTTTCATGGAAAAAAAGTTAATCGAGTTTTTAAATTTTCTTTAAAACAATCATCAGTGATACATTAAGTGGCCTGCGGCTTAGTACCCCCTTTCCGACTAACCTTGTATATGCAAATTTTTCTATTGGATGATAGAAAGTTGGTTAAAATTTGAGTAGGTACTGATTTAAGAAAGGAAAGATACATTTTTACAAAATAAAAGCTTGTCAAAAATTAAGCCTCTTCTACAAGTTTTGAAAAGAAAATTACAAAATCATCAAATCCCAACACACCTTTTGTAAGTCTTTAATGTTGTAATACTGATGTTTTTCAAAAGCAGCAAACAGCATGTTGAGGACAGCCTCCTTGTCATCCCTAGCTTTCTTCCCTTCAGCCGTCTTCTTCTTCATGTAGTCAATCTGTAACAAATAACACATTTCTGATAGACATTGTAAATAATCAATTACATTACAAAGGACTTTATCGACGCTCGGCAGTGAAAACCAATAAAATTCGGCAATAAAATTTTCTACAAAAGCGTTTTATTTGTTCTTTAGATTGATAAACTCGTCATACACGTAATAGTTCAACAAACTTTCAATTCAAATACTTCTAAGCTATCTATGGCGTACAATGATAAACTTGTATTAACATTTAATTGGGCATTATTTCTGCAGGAGATAGTTATTTCTCTCCTTCAAAAATTTGTATTTTTCACATACGTGGTTTATTTTTCACTGCCGATCGACATTATAGTATTTATTAAATGTAGTTTAGTATTTTAGATTTTAACATAACATAACATCACGCCTTGTATTGCCGAAGGGTTCGGCAGAGGTGTTTTTAGTACACCCTTGTTTCGCCAGTTATGTTTAAGTCCCATGTAATAGAGGGCGACCCTATTGCCATTAACCGGGTACAAATCCAGACTCCGGGCTACTACTGAGAAATTCCTAATGGAATATCCAATAACACTTTGCCTGACCCGGGGATTGAACCCAGGACTCCATCCTCAGTAGTCGCACTTGCAACCACTAGACCAATAAGGTAGTAGATTTTAACAATATTATTATAACTAAACAAAAGAGCTATGCATTCCCAATATAAGTTGGGAATACACAGCTTCATTTGTTGTTGTGTGTACATTTGGAACCTAACATTAATGCGTAAACTTTTCACCACCACGGACTTCAATATAAGTTCCAGATTGTCGTGCTTCCAGCACCACAAATTCGTTAGAAGCTCTTCATTTTAACTATGTTATAAAAATATGTTTACTGTATTTAACAGGTCATCAGCTCACCACTACTGTTTACTATATATTTCGTTATACATTTATAGTTTGGCGCTGGCGAGGCATTGCATTCTGTGTACATTGGCGGTGAAAAGGTTAATCAGATTTTTGATATTGCAAATTAAGCTAAGGATATTTACAAAGCTAATCAGCAATTTATTGAGGACAGTTCTATCAACAATACATTTATATGTCAAAAAAACTTACATTATGTTTATGGTCTGAAACTGGCTTGAAGTTCTGCACTATCCTGTCTAACTGCTGCACTTGCCGTTGAGGCATCAATGCCTTTCTTATAGATTCTGACTTCAATTTATAATAAGTATTGTCTGCAAATGGCCTACATTCCAATTTTTGCACAATTCTACCTTCCATATAAAGTTTCTCTGATTCAGGTACCACCGCATCTGTGTTAGATGCTGAAAAACAATATATCATCAAGTTTAATAAGATAACTCCATCCTTTATTAGTTTTAACCAAGCAACAGCTGCAGTAGCATCAAAGTTCTTAGATCAAATTTAAAATAAGATATATCCAGAATAGTTGTGACAATAAAAGTATTACAATACACATACGAATAGCATGAGAGAAGACTCCTAAAGATTGCCTTGTTACATTGGACACGTCAAGACGATGTTCCTTCGGTATGTTCTGTTCTCCAGCTTCCTTGAGACAAAGTACAGCCTCAGACAGAGATAATTGTACTTGCGCTCTTTGTCCCGGCGCTCGTGAAATCTTCAACTTGCCCACTTCGATGTTTCCTGGCGCTTTTTCCCATTTGTTTGCTATATATTTCGGAACTTTTACAAGCCAAACTCCTCGTCCAGTATTTGACAAATCTAATTCACGGTCGATTTGGGGAGCAGGAGTTGGTGTAGTCATTGTGATTAAACTCTTTGTTACTATTTTCGTGATATTTTGATATAAATATCCACAATCTAAATAACCTATCCGCAGCTATCTGTCAGTTTACTAGATACATTTAATTATGCCCATGGTATCAATGATACCAAGATAGCATTATTTAATTTTGACATTGACATGACAGTGACAGGTTTGATTGACCCATAGTATTACTGTCTCTGTGCCTAAGGCTTTAAGACAAGACTTCACGAGACTACCGCCAAAGTACCGCCTACTACTGCCGTGCCGCTACGCGTTAAAGGGCTGTGTCCACTACCAAGTCTTGTTGCGCAAGTCGTTGCAGTCCATAGCTTACTTAGAGTACGTTCCAAGTTGTATGTAGTACCTCCAAGCAAAGGACTGCAACGCATTGCCGTACATTGCTTGCTTAGTCCATTTTCAACCTGTAAGCACGCCATCCAGCAGCTCGTCGACTTTTACCAATTTTTTGCTACGAACTAAGCAAGTAATGGACTGCAACTACTTGCGCAACAAAACTTGTCTTGCTAGTTTATTTGGCACTTTAGCTTTTTATAGTCTGTATTGCTATTTTCTACCGTACTCTCTCGCCTCAGATAATAATAGAGTGCGCGCCACGAAAGAAGGCCCGCGGAAAATTGTGGAACTACATTTTCAAAATTACCAAATTTAGCGAAACGGTCGCAGTCGTTGCAGGTCATGAGGTCACCGTGCAACTGATTTCGATTCGATCAACAGATCGCGAGCTACACTACCCAAAGAACTAGGTTTCTTTCTTGGTGGAGCACCTAATGATTAGAAAGAGTGCGACGACGAAAGAAACTAAATATGCGATTCGATTGTATAAGATAAAGAATGTTACTGTAAACAAATGAGCATAAAGTTCAATTTCGTTTTGCGAGCAATTATCTGTTTCTATCGTCTGGATGTCGATTACTTACGAGTACGACGCTAAAGTAGTGTGTCACATAAATTGAATCTTTTAGAGATCCATCATTCAATCACTCGCCTATAAGTTGTAATCGCGTCAAATTGAATCGATTAATTGAGTTGTAAGTCGTAAACTAAACGTAAACGTAAATGCCAGATACCACCCCAGATCTACACTCTTGTCAAATTTGTCGATATGATTTTTTGTAAAGAAAGTGTTTTAGTTTAGATTTCTATGTTCTACGTGTTTCTGTCCAAGATGTTTTACAATTATTACTATATTTCGTAATAATATTCTTCGCTTTCGTAATAGAGTAATGTGAAATCATGTTTGGATACAGTAAAGAGGCAGTAAGAGTGAAAGTCAAGGTTTGTATTGTGTTGATCAATTATTTTTCATAAATTAAAAGTGGAACATCTGTTTATGTCGATATTCCGCATATTATTTCTATAAAATATTATCCAGTATACTCCATAAACAGGTTCTATGTTACTATTTACTCGAGTGTCAGTAATCAATATTTGGGAATTCCATTTGGAAAAGTATGTCAGAAGAATTCATTGCTTGGAACAAAATAATGAAAGTTTTAATTAAAGTAAGGCAATAACAGTGTTTGTATTTTATACAATCCTTATTAATGTATTCCTTGATAATATTATAAACAAATTATGAATTTTAAATAACTTTGCATTAATAAGTGTTTTTGTTTTCATAGAAATGTGAGGGTAAACTTCAACCTGAGTTACGAAAGTTCTCAGTTGACCCTCAAATAACATCTCTGGAAGTGTTACAAAGCATTTTAGTGAAGGCATTTGATATCAAATCTGATTTCACACTATCCTATCGAAGTGTTGATGACTATGGACAGGAGATCTATTTGCCTCTCCTATCTGACTGGGATTTGGATGCAGCTTTTCTTAAGTAAGTTTAATTTTGTACATTACAACATAACATACATAACATCACGCCTGTTTTCCTCGAAGGGTTGGGCAGAGATGTATAGTAACATCATCATTTTACTGTTATGTTTAAGTCCCATGTAATAGGGGGCGAGCCAACTGCCATCAACGGGGCACAAAACCAAACTTCAGGCTGCTACTGAGGAATTCCACATGGGAAAACTCAATAACACTGCCAGAGCTGGGGATCGAACCCAGGACCCCAAAATCAGCAATTGCGTGTGCCACCACTAGACCAATGAGGCAAATGAAATGAAATGAATACTGGACGGATTTAAAAAATATTTTGCCTTTAGAAAGCTACATTATCAATGAGTAACATAGGCTATATTTATTACTGGAATAAAACTTCTTACGCGGGCGGAGCCATGAGGACACAGCTAGTTATAAATCAATTAATTAAACACTTGCCATAAATTCACTACTTGAAACTTACTCATAATATGATACATTCAAAAAGTGGTTACTATTTTACAGTATTGCTTACTGTTACTGTACAAAAGTATTTCTTTGATGAACTATTATGAAGGAGCAGCAGGAATAATTATTAACCCAGCTCAATAATAGTGGATACTTGTGATTAGTCATCTTTAAAATTGATTTACCTATTGCAGGGCACATAATATAGCCCTCACTCAGAAATCAGAACCATGTGTGCAACTAAAAGTGGATATGAGACCCTTTGCGGAAGCATCGGAAGATTGGGAGCCGCCCAGCGTAAGCTCGGCTGCTCCGATGGTCAACCAGAACTATAAAGAGCAGCCAACAGTTGCACCGGCACAGCAACAGACCGATAAACCAGAAACACAGACCGGTCTCCAAGGAATAATCATGAACCAGGTAAGCAAACCTAGATTTAGAACTTTCTTTGTAAATGTTCTTCTATGATCTTTAGTTTACAGTCATAATTTTTGTTAAAAATAACATTTTTAGTCAATATTATACGAGGTTAGTCGGAAAAGGGCTACTAAGCCGTGGGCCATTTAATGTATCACTGATGATTATTTCAAAGGAAGCGTTAAAATTTCAAAATTTGATAAAAACGAAAACATGCTATATTATTTTTATTTTCGTTTATTTCAAAAATTCTTCATCCCTACTTTAGTTACGAATTCAGAAATTGGAGTTTCTACTCCGTAAACCTAAATATGACCTATAACGTAAACACAACTGATCATAGCATATTTTTTATGAAATCTTTGAACAGCTATTTCTCTTAAACTAATGACTGTTGGGAAATGTTATAGAACAAAAGTTATCCATTATTATGTGTTTTTAACACCCTTTCAGCTAAGTATCCCCTTTCCGACTAACCTTGTATATTGACATCACTGTGCTTTAAAGAAGCCTATGTGAGTAAGTTATTAACAATATCTGAAAATTCTGTTTTTTTAATCATGCATAGTCAGATTATACTTTCATTATGTTGTAGGAACTAAGTAATCCTCTTCTCAGTGTACCACAGCTATAAACAGTGGGCGCTTTTGTAATCATATTAAAATAATTAAAGGATGGATAATAATGTTTTATATCCTGGCTGATATCTCTAGTGGTTATATAATCAAGGGCATTGGAATAATATAAATTTGTCTTATCAGTTGTTATTTGTTACTTACTGCTTCTAGTCTAGTGGTTGCAAGTTGCAAGGGTGACTGCCAAGTGTGAGGTTCTGGGTTTGACTACTAGCTCGGGCAAATGTTATTGGATTTAGAGTTGTGCCTGATAGATTCGAATATGCTTGCCTCCATCTAATGTTGGACTAAATACTGTTATTAATAAAATATGGGTGTACAATAGTTCACCTCTAGGCTCTGCCCTACCCTCCAGGAATTATAGGCATTATGTTTTACATAAATATATAATTGACAGGTTGAAAAAACATTCAACATGGTATCAAGAGCCCTGAATCTATATGATGACCCAAACACCGCACCACGACCACCACTGAGTGACATAGAATTTAGAGCATTCCTGGATGCTGTTGGACAGATCACTAATACCTCCAAGCTTAGGGAAGTTATATATTGCGGCGGCATCGATCCTAGCCTGAGGTTGGTATAAAACTCATTTAAAACAAACTAAATTATTTGAAAAGTAAATAATCCTGAAAATGTTACTGAAATATACCAAAGATATTTAGAATATTCTTCATATTTAATTTCAGAAAAGTTGTATGGAAACATATTCTCAATGTATATCCTGAAGGTATGACTGGCAAAGAGAGAATGGACTATATTAAAAGAAAAGCAAATGAATATTATGCTCTAAGAGCACGCTGGAAAGACTGTATCCAAAAAGGAATGGTATTACAAATAGTATAACTTATTCCATTGTTGAATTGTCCTGTCAAAATATAGAATCTTACGAGTTTTTTTTTTCAGGTAAATGCTGATTTAGCTTATGTAACTGGTATGGTTCGAAAAGACGTGTTAAGAACTGACAGACATCATAACTTCTATGCTGGTAGTGATGACAACCAAAATATAGCTTCCCTCTTCAATATATTAACTACGTAAGTCGTGCTGTATGTCAAAATAATATTGGTCTTGTGAATCCATAGCAATCAGGTTCTTACTAAAATAAGTTCTTTCATTTTTCAGGTACGCCCTGAACCATCCCACTGTAAGTTATTGTCAAGGTATGTCTGATCTAGCATCGCCGTTGCTCGTGACGATGGGCGATGAAGCCCATGCGTACATATGCCTTTGTGCGCTAATGACACGTTTGTACCCCAACTTCCTACTTGATGGAGAAGCCATGACAGTAAAATTCTCACATTTGACTGAATCCCTGCAGGTTTACGATCCTGATTTCTACAACTACTTAAAATCACAACAGGCTGACGACTTACTATTCTGCTATAGATGGTTACTCTTAGAAATGAAACGAGAATTCGCTTTTGATGATGCTCTCAGAATGCTCGAAGTATTATGGGCATCCTTGCCTCAGAAAACTCCTACAGATGAATTATGTCTTAAAGAAAAAGAATTTGATCCCGCGATGGAAATAGACGATGATCCTCCACCTTTGAGTCCTCTGATAAAAGCACCCAGAGAGAATGCTTATACTAAATTATGCGCGATAAGACGACAAAGTTCAAGTTTCAGCCTTGCGAATGTGAAAGCGCCGAAACTTGCCACTTGTAAGCAAATGAATCACAGCCTAGACGAAAATGCAACACGTAAAGTAGTAACAAACCCGTCACTTCGACATGCAAAGGAATTCCAAAGTTTAGATGATGCTGCTTTACACACGCAGAAACCGCAATTAGATAGATATGAGACAGAGAAAAATAAAGAAAATAGTTTATCACCAAAGGACTCTAAAATCCACACTAGAAGGAGTATGAAAAGTGTTCCAGAACATGAGAAAACTCCATCGACGCAAGATGCTCACGCCACTGCGTGGTCGAGCACTGGGAATTTAATGAATGGTACTTCACATGGCGACGTTAAAGACACACCTCTAGGAAATCAAATAAGATTGTTACGAGATAAGATATCCGTACATAATAATAAATTTTTTTCTTCACTCGATAAACTTGACTCAGACTCTGTTAGTATAGACACGTCCAGTAAACAACCAAAAGCTAAAATGATTAAGAACTTAAATGAATTTCTTAATTTTGCAACAGGAAGTAAAGTTGGTGCAGTTACACAAGAGAAACTACAAAGAACTCATTCAGTCATTGAAAAATCTTCTAAGGAATGTCCAAGAATAACTCTCACTAAAACATCTCTTGATGACGTGAGGGTGCATAGTTCGAAAACAGACAAAACTAGTAAAATGAATAAAAATATTTATTCTGATACAAATGATGGCAGCAGTCCTGATGACTCACAAGAGTACTATCCCATGACAACGTCTATGACACGAGAATTAAGACTGGAACTAGAACATTTGGACCGTCAGGTTTTTGGCCCTTCATATGTGAACAGATGTAGCATGATGTACGACTCTCCTTCAGATTCGACTAGCACTGACGACAAACCAACACATGATTGCACTGAAATCAAACAAGAGCTTAAAATTGTTGACGCTACAGAAATACGACCCCAATTATTAGAAACCGTGAAAAAGTCACCTTTACTTGAAACTGTTAGATCGAATGCCAGAAGCGCTGAAGATATTTATTTATGGGAAAATCCATTGCACAGAAATACACCGACAACAAGAACGACAGCGAGTTGCCCACAGACACCTGACGAACAGGCCGAGCTAGATTTCGATGGAGATACCGGGGAAATATTTGAAGAACATTCTGGTAAAAAATCAGTAACACCAATAAGGTTATTAAGAAAAAATCAGTCGCTAGAACCCCAAGAGTTATATCGAGATACAAAACATTCTAATACGCATTCCAGTGAATCAGAATCTTCTGAAAAGGACCTTGGTGAATCGACAAACGTAGAAACTGTTAAAAGTAATCAACTACACAATTCCAACACATCAAGGTCACAAAAGTTCTTCTCAAGTATGTCTCAAGAATTAGAAAACGCAAAAAGGAACTGCGAATCACTTCTCAATGCCAAACAAACTAATTTGCACAGTGTTGCATCGACCATAAACAGCTTTCAGAAAAAATACGAGGTGTTTAAACCTCCGATCCAAAAAACTGCTAGTGTTTCTTCAGTGACCAGCGACGGTTCAACTAAAACTAGTATTAGCAGCCTTCCACCCCCAATCGTGTTCGGAGGTGGTAATCCATTTTTGATGTTCCTTTGTTTAACTGTCTTATTACAACACAGAGACTATATAATGAGGAATCGTATGGATTATAACGAACTCGCGATGCATTTTGACAAAATGGTTCGTAAACACAACGTAAACAGGGTACTGAACCAGGCGCGACAAATGTATGCTATTTATTTGAAGCAGCAAGCACATAAGACTGGCGATATAACCACTTAATTTAAAGATTGGAAGATCTCTTGTAATAATTATATTGCTCATAAGGTATAATTTTGGTCATTATAATTATATGTATGTATTAAAACACCAGTAGGGTAAGTATTACTATGTTAGTAACGACCTATTTAATCCCAATTTTCTGTAAAAAATATCTTTTTTTTTTATTCAAGCGTTCGGCACAGGTATGGATTTAAATAGATAACTCAAGTTGACCTACTTTGCAGCCATTACGCTGTCACGCTGCTAAGTCCTCTCGACCGTTTCCGATTCCGCTACCGCGGATGGTTGCAGGATTTATGTACGCGGCGCGACCTCTCATTAAATAGCCCTCGTTACATAGCTGGTTGGAACAAAAAATGTGACATGGTTGTGTTCATATCTATATTTTACTGCGTTACATAAATTGGCAATGTGAATATCAAGGAAGATAGGAATAATGTGTGTTGAGCGCCAAATCCACTAGCATTTTACTGCGCTAGTTATTGCACTCCATTGCTCGCTTAATTCGTGCAACTTGCAGAAGTCGACTTGCTGCGGGTGTGTCCACAGCTTGAAAGTCGGTAGCACAAGCCAACATGCGCAGTCAAATGTACTGGTGGATTTGGCGCTTTAGAGCGAGATATCTTGACAGGACTAATCTGAATGCGTGAACGTATCAGTTTGAAATTATTTTCCCAAAATGTCATTTTTTTAAAGTTATTATACCTTTAATATTAATACATAATGGTGACGTGTGCACGCAGTGCTTGGGCTTAGCTCAATCAAACAAAAAAACCCGTCAACCCTCACATTTCATACGTAAGTATGAAAGGCATTTTACTTTTTTGCATACATCTTTATTGAAGTAACCTCACGATCTTTACGTAGAAAGAGAAAATGCCACATTTAAATATTGCTACACAATCCTCTCATATAGAATGAAAATGAAAAAAAATCTTAAACAGTTTACTGACAAATCGTTTTTTGTCTCGCGTTTTTGTCACCGTTGCCGATCTATCTATCGTAGTAATAATATCTATGCTTGTTTTCATACATTTTGACAAAGTTCCGGTAAACAATGTTTATTTACTTATCTCAATATTTGTGGTCCAGCCTCGATAATGTAAAATGTACAATAAAGCGCCAAATGGCTGCACAGCCAATAATAATATACAAATCATGAATAAACCGGTTTATTATTGGCTGCGCAGCCATTTGGCGCTCACTTCAGACTCGCCAAGATACATCGGCCGTATTTGTAACATAGTTGAATCATTTATGATCTTATATGCCGCCAGAAATATTGAATGTTTTAAAATCAGCAGCCCCATGTATTTCATAAGTAGTTCTAATACCTATAATCTCAAATTCACTGAATTGATTGTGCTATCATTGAAAATTAAATGCATTTACAAATTAATTCACTCTGCATTATAATCTATCGAGAGAGCAGCAATATTATTATTGAATCTGTAGTTTTTAGTGTTATATATTTTAATGATAATTCCAAAGAGCCTTTATTTGATAAATAATTGTGATATTTAATTTTTCTTATTATGTACTTTACGACAATAAACTAAAGCTCTTGCGTTATTGTATAGCTCTATATTTAATTGCATTTCGCGATACAAAACCTTTATTTTTATATATTGAATGATGATGATGATCCTAAAAAGTATTATTTTATTATTTATCGAAACTCCTACTAGCGAATCGGAAGTATGACAGAATTCTAGTCCTTTTTCAACATAATAGCAATTATTGCTCTTCAAAAAAGTTGCTTGCAGGCCTATGCATTTATATTTTGTACTTATTATAATCAATAAACTCAAGTGCATATTCCATTTTAATTGAATACTGATTGTAAAATGCTACAATTTAGTCATGTAAATAAACGATCTATTCAAAACTATATAAAACTACTTGTATTATTTATACACTGTCTACTCGGATTGCGCTTGAAAGCGCGGTCGCTTAGCTTGAAGTCCTGTGGGTACGACGATATTAGGAGCACGGACTGCGCGGAGTTTAGAATTCTGCCCAATATATGGCATAGGTACCTATGCTCCCACATAAACTTGCGGACTGTGGTGTCCGCTGTGCAGCAGTACTTTACTATTTAGCCTACTATTTTGAGGAATGTTAGCGTGATGCTATGGATTATAGAAATTCAGTAAGTACCTTTGTTGAAAAATAAAACTGGGCTGCCTTAGTTTTCCAATGGATAAAACACACACCGAAGTTGACCAAAGCAAAGGGCGCGGTGCCGCCAGGTTGCAGCATCCCATGACGTGTTGCGCCCGCCAGGTCTTGTTGGTAGGTTAAAATCGCATATCTGGCGAGACGTAGCGCTGAGCATTTTTCACTGCCAAACCATTATCGACTTAACTAGCGTTTAAATAATATCGAAAATCAATTAACACAACTAAGTACAGATAGCGGCACGTAAGTTGAATCAAAATGGCGGTCGTCCACGCAGGTATAAATCGCGGCTATTTCGGGAAGTACCTGTGTCGTATAGGCCGGGAGCAGACGCTCGGTTGTCACCACTGCGACTGCCCCGAGAACACGGCGCTGCACACTTTGCAGGCGTGTCCAGAATGGGGGTCGCAGCGCCGCGAACTAGTCGCGGCGATCGGCGGTGACCACTCGCTTCCGGCCGTGGTTCTGTCCATGGTCGGTAGCGAGACTACGTGGGAGACCGTCGCTTCTTTTGCGAGGAGGTGATGGTCACCAAGGAGGTAGCGGAGAGGGAGAGGGAGGCCGCTTCTTCTCTCCCTTCTCGCGCTAGACGCACCGGGCGCCGGGGGGCGCGCGACGATCTCCGGCGACCCTAGTGAGTGGCCTGCGGGCGGCGGGTTAGGGGACCCGTCGCCCGACACCAGTAACAGGCCCAGGGAGGATGGCGCGCCGTGTACCGCGCGCGCCTCTTGGAAGAAAGTGGGGCAGGGGAGCAATTGCCCCACCACAGGAGAGAAGAAGCTGGTGGACCGAGACCTGCCGGAGTCGCGGTGCATGCAATAGCGAATCCCGCGACCCCGGCCTTAGGTCAGAAGGAGGGACACCGTGGTGGTTTTAGCCGGTAAGAGTCCGGTATACCCCCCCGTCTTCCCCAGACGGGGGAAAGTCCATGAGGATTTCCCCAAGCAAAAAAAAAGGTATAAATCGCGGCAGCTATGGTTACGCGCGGCCCCATTGTCCGGTTGTCTCTAGAGGTGAAAGGTGATTTTCGAAATTATTTAAACGCCAGCAAAGTCGACAATTCTATGGCAGTGAAAAATGCTCAGCGCTGCGCTTCGCCAGATCTGCGCCGGCCCTTAGAATACCATTGTATCCCCTAGTAATTAGATTAGGGTGGGGGCTTCGCTAATTTTGACTAACCCTATTTGGACAGTTTAGTTAACGCCAGAAGAGGGTCAAAAAAACCACAATCGGCGATTTTACTAGTGTTTGTACTAGTGGGGCGTCATAGCTGAAAAACGTTCTATAGGCACCCCTAGTAAGTTTACAAATTACGCAAACAGCAATAATTTTCGTGAGCTCGCCAAACTCCATCTCCATTATACACCCGCAAGAAATAGAGACAAATAATATTTCAGTTTAGCGAGCTCACGAAAACGATTGCCGTATTCATAGTTTGCAAACTTGTACGAGTACGGAATAAAATATATTTGTCTCTTTCTACCCGTGTGTAATCAGCGATAATTTGCCGTTTCGTACTAGGGGTACATATACATTGAAAGATAGTTTGTACTGCTAGTCTTTCGACCATGGCTGGCTGCTGCTTTTCATTTTACTCCTTTAATAATGTGAGCTGTGTTATGCAATAAGGTGTCAACCCACAAAAATATGAATTCTGTGTTAGACATCTAGTTATTGTGGTAGGTCTACTCAACGCTTGACAAAAATGCTAATTACATTAAGATTTTTTTGATAGACGGCGCTCTGTTAAATTTACTACTGTTCTGGGCATTTTTAAGCGTTGAGTAGACCTACCACAAGAACTAGATGACGTTTACACAAAATTCATATTTTTGTAGGTTGACACATTATTGCACAACACGGTCCATGTGTAGGCCAGTTGTGTCTGGTTGTGAAAGAAAAATGCGTATACGGGATTGGTATTGTGAACTCTATTTCATTAATATGCACTTCTACAGCTTCAAAGTCTGGTTGTGTAATCAGTAGAATTAGTTTAAGTAAACCCAAGGCGAAAACGTAAAGCTTGTCCTCTGCCACTAACATTTTAGGTTCACTACATAGCTCCCACAACTACGAACAAGATTAAACCCTTTTATGTACAGACGGCTGCATTAATTGGGTAAGGTCCCTGGTAAATTTGGAGGCTCTAGTACCCTGACACTTGTCTTGTAGTTTTATGAATAATAGGGATTGTAGGCCTCTCTAAGAATACCTAAATAAAAATTGAATCAACTAGCTAGAAGTACTAGGGTGCATCAAAATAGCTTCTACAAGATACCCAATTCATGCAGCTGTCTGTACATAATTTTGTTTTTTTTATTAGGTTTGTCATTATGAACTTGTGGTAAGGCTAATGGTTACGTTTACACGAAGATAAGTATAATAACAATCAAGTATTATACGTTAACGATGGCACAAATAAAAATCTAAATTTTATACTATACTTGTTAATTTATTGACGCCAAACCTTACACGAACTTGACTAACTTACTGACTACACAACAATATCACATAGGTAGTTTCCAGTCGAAATATCGTCACCGGAAAGCCAATACTACTTAAGCGACATTTTTGGCCAAAATGAGTTATTATTATATATCCTTGGATTGGATTTCAAAAATCCAATCCAACGATGTATATAAATAACATTTTGGCCAAAAATGGCGCTTAAGTAGTATTGGCTTTCCGGTGACGATATGATTCCGACATTTTCTAGTCTACGACTAATTTTATATTGTTTGATTATTTATACAGCAAACAATTACGAGAAAGCACTAGTTTCGTTTTTTTTTCTATTTCCTCTTGTTGCCGCCGCCTCCAGACAAGATGATAGCGATTCGCATGAAGATGTTCAAGACGTCCAAGTATACGGAAATAGCACTGTAACAATACATTTAAGTTACAAGTTATAAATGATTCTATTTGTTATGCCTTATGTATGCAGTTAAGTTTGTAAAAAACCTTTAATAGCACACAATGGTGTCGATTCCGTTGTGCAGTTTGACAGGACTAAACTAAGGTCAGTATTACAGAACGAAACTCAAGCATTAATCTCTGTTTAAAACTAGTTTTGAGTCGACTTTTAATTTTAGAACATTCCTCAAGCATAGATTCATTGATCATAGTTCAGCTGAGTTTGGCTTTATTCTAGATCGTAACTCAGTTCGTAGATTCGACCCCAAGCAGTGATTTGATCTGTAATCAACCAATCGATCGGCTCGATTTGAGTCTCGTTTCATCTGAGTATAGATTGATTGCCGTTCTGGAATAAGACCGTTCCTCAAGTACTGATTCTATACTTAAACAGTGATCAACTGATTAAGGATTATAACCTTTTATGGGGCAGAATTGCCCCATAATCCCATTCTGCACTTTCAGATTTATTGAAAAAACTAATATTTACTGTCTGACTGAGACTGCCCCATCCTTACAAAATCCTGGCTACGCCCGCCTAGACCCTCCCATAAGTTAGTAGCTATCACAAGTAAAATTATTATTAGCTTAGGAGTCTATGTGCCCAGTTCGGTATCCTTTTGCCTGACTGCGTCGTTGGTCTAGTGGCGGTAAGCGCGAATGCTGAGCATGAGGTCCTGGGTTCGATCCCCAGGTCGGGCAAAGTGTTAGGAATTTCTCAGTAGCAGCCCGGTGTTTCGATTTGTGCCCGGTTTATGGCAATAGGCTCGCCCGTATTACATGGGACTTAAACATAACTGGCGAAACGAGAGTGTACTAAAAACACCTCTACCGACCCCTTCGGGGATTACAAGGCGTGATGTTATGTTATGTTATAAAACTTGTATTATGTCGTAGTTTCGGGTATACCCAGAGTTTTATATGACAGAATATTAAACCTTATGGTAAGTAATGGAAATTTTAGTACAGAAAATGGATGTTGAACAAATGTTATATTCAACAAAATTATGTCGATCGCTGTTATATCACACTGAAATAATTTGGGATATAACTAGAAATTAAGGAAATTTTAATTCTACTCACGAGTTTATCGGGTCGTAAGGTCGCATTCCGTACATAGGATGAGCTTCAGCGCGTTTGATGATAGCTTGTGTGTCGTATAGAAGGAAACCGCCGAATACGATCAGACCACCGTACAAACTAATTGAATATAATCCTGAAACAAAAATTGATATTTTAACCATACCGTAGACGACGTAACGAATATCAATCAAACGGCAATAACACCAGGGCCTGATTTGCGTTTCTAAAATATGTCATCTGGCGCACTTTGGCAAAAGCCTGGTCTCTCCTTCTGAATGATTATTTTGTAGTGATAATGAATAAATAATAATTCTTAGCCTTTAAAAATTATATTCTCTGATAACATTATGTATAGTGGCAATATTTTTTACTCTGGCAACATTACATTACAGCAAAAAAAATTGCCAGAGCAAAAGAAATTGTCTGGTTTAATAGAAATCTGTAATTTTCGGAATATTCTCATGTTCGTCATTACCCTAAAGCACTATACTTAATACTTTTTTTAGGCAGGCAGCAGCAGCTGCTGCAGACGTTTTCTGCATAGTTATTAAATAATGTTTAAAGTTCAAGTACCTGCTCCAAGTGCAGAAGTATGTGGTATGAACATGCCAGCAAGCGAGGCAGCGAACACGGCACCCAGGCCCATCGCTAGCGGCGCGCGCATGTTCAGGAATTCACCCGACGGTGCACATATCGCAATCGTGCTCAGGCCGCCCACGACACCTGCCGTGTACCTAGGAAAATATAACAATCTATGTAAATATTTTATTTATAATAAAAACGTGCACGATGAACTATGTAAACTTGTAAGAAACTTTTTAAGAGCTCACACTCTTGGGACTAAGACACACAAACATGACGAAACTACAAGGGATATGTTTTGTCGTTCGCCTAAAGAACCTTAAAAAGACAGGTACGAGTTTGACCTGCATAAACAATCAGTTCTGACGATTGAATTAGACACATACCTATACAGATAGATGGAATACTAATGAATTGAGTGATCCCAATAATTGAGGTTCAATTCCAGTTGATTCGTGACTTTAATAAGTACCTAACGAACTTTCTTATTTGATTAACAAAAATGCAGCAAAATAATTTTACCATGCAGCTCGTGTCAGCGCTGCCCCGCCAAGGAAGCACATGGGGGCAAGGACAGCCCCCATAATGCCGGTGTGTACCATCCATGCCAATTGTTTAGCACCAAAACCGGGTTTGTAATCCATGCTTCGTACCACCATGCCAGAGCCGATCATCAAGCCAAGCGTCACAAGTATTGACTGAAATATGGTAAAATACAATAAGTGACTACATCTTATCGTCGCTGCGCCTACAAAATCCGCTATGTATTTTTTCTTGAAAATCGGTCTTTGATGCTATTTTATAATACTTCTCAAATCCACGTGCACCTGTAAAATCCGTTTTCTAATAATTTATTTGGTTAAGAAGATAGCAAAATAAATTATTAGAAAACGGATTTTACAGGTGCACGTGGCTTGAGAAGTATTATAAAATAGCATCAAAGACAGATAAAAAAAATACATAGCGGATTTTGCAGGCGCAGCGACGTTATATACCTGTGTCACAGGGAAAATATTTCGCGAAATCCCTAGAGGTTACCACAAAATGAAGAATGATGTGTTATATTCCAAACGTTTACCTCTTACTGTAATAAAAAAAACTACGTTTAAAAAAACCGACTTCAAAAACTAAAAAGTATAAAATAACTTAATAAAGATTTAATTTAATACACCTCTTATGCAAACCTAATACCTTTACAGTTTCAGAAGTCGGTGCTAATCCACGCTGAACCAAATTGAAGACACCGACTTCTGAAACTGTAAAGGTTTAGGTTTGCATAAGAGGTGTGTTAAATTAAATCTTTATTAAGTTATTTTATACTTTTTAGTTTTTGAAGTCGGGTTTTTAAACGTAGTTTTTTTTTTTTTTTTACTTTTTAGTGTCTGTAATAGGTTGTTCTGTAAACTACAGTAGGATTTTTCTAGATTACATCAGGTAGAATAATTACATCGTCCAAGTAAACTAAAATGTTGATAAAAAAATAAAAAAAATCATAAAATGAAAACTACTGGGCCAAACAATGTTGAATTTTTATGGGACCAAATGGCAACTATTCCGCATCTAACTGAAGAAGAATCACGTAAATCGGATCATAAATCTCAGCGTAATCGGTGTAGCTACATACATAAAAAAAAAACTTATCGAATATAGAACCTCCTCCTTTTTGAATTCGTTAAAAAACTAGTGATTTGACAAAATCCTAAACTAGTTTCAGTGATTAATCGTTTCACTAGACTGATGCTAGTAAGATGTCAAAATAAGAATACTTAACATTACGTTTCTACACTAAAACAAAATTTTAATCAGCTCGAACATTATTTCTAAAGAAATATTTTGGTTGACGATTAGATAAACATAAATAATTAGTTATAGCTTAAAACACTATCTCTCCTTATTCAAAATTAGAGTCTGGGCCCTGATTACGATATTTAAAAAAACAATGAAACCTTTGCAGTTTTTGGAGGCGCTACTTGCAAAGGCTATTCGGTAATAACACGTCAAAATCAGTACGTTCAAAATTGATAACCTATTTTTTAATGCAGTCATATTATTAGTTACCTATACCTTTTTGCAATTTCCACTTTTATACATAGAAATGGTAAATTATGTTAATAAAGATATCAAAATTATTCACTTACCATCCACCCATTTCTTGCAACCAAGTTGAACAATACAGGTGTTCTGAACACTGAGTACGCACTACCAGCGGTTAAAAGAATAGAACCAGCGATGTATCCATATGTTGCTTTAATGCGGTCTTTCACATATTTTGGCCAGAGACTGAAAATAAAGTAATAAATAACAATATTAATGGTTAATTAGTTTATTATGCCTGACATTTTAAATCTGTTTTATTTTATTATTTAGCAGGTTTGTTTCATAGAAGTAGGTAAAGAAAGAAATATGTTGCCTGGTAGCTGCTTACTATTGCTGTTGGAATATTTAGTGTTTTTTTACAATTATCTTGAGCAGTGGTGGCCCAGTGGTAACGGCCCCGACTTACGAGTTGTATGTCGTGGGTTCGAACCCAGCCAGGCGCATTACTTTGTGTAATTTATTTCATCACCACTGCTCTCAAAACGGTGAAGGAAAACATCGTGAGGAAACCGGCATGTCCTAGAACCAAAAATTTGAAGACATGTGACATCTACCAACCCGCACTGGGCCCGCGTGGTGGATTACGGCCCATACCCTATCACAGAGAGGAGGCCTGTGTCCCAGTAGTGGGAACATTATAGGCTGATGATGATGATGACAATTATCTTTTTAATTAACAATGATTTTCCATTCAATGTTAATTAAATAGCTTCCAGTTAAAATAAATCACGAGACAACAGCTGGTACGATTTTCATTAGGGTGATGAGATTTGTTACAGAATGACAATACAACAAGTTACTGTGCCAAAATAATTAATCACCAGTACCTACCTATAAAACTGCCTAGATATAATAACATCATACAAACAAAGTCATAAAATTAGCATGTTTATACTTACCTAGATATTTTGTAACCTCGTTTTTTGATGGTAAATATTAATACATCAATCTTGTTTGTTGGTTTAATAAAGCAATGGAAACATATTAATTTAGATATAATAGGTATTATAACAAAAATATAAACAGGACAAAAGAGGAAAATGAAGACATAAAGTACAGAGTTGTTACTTACTGTGCTTCTGTGCACACTCCGGGCTTCACCCCTGAACCATAATAGCAGAGTGCTGCTAAGCTCATGGCGGAAGCTCCTGCCAATGCACCTTTTCCTAAGCTGAAGGCTGAAAAAAAAAATATTTTCAAATATCGATTCATGGCTTAGTTCACAAATGTTCTAAGTACAAAATATTCAATTATACAGGAGGGCCCTGCCTCACGTCTGCAATTTTAGCAAAACAGAAAAGTTCGGATTTTTTTTCAAATGTCCGGTGTTTTCTCCTGATAACTATTATAATGATCTGGGAACCCTATACATAGATTAATCAGAACAGCAAACTAGTAATAATCTTTAGTGCGTGCACACGTAAATAACTGTTAAAGAACCAAAAAAAAGAGATAAGGGAATGGTATTTTTTATCATAAGTCAAAAACTATGCAGCACAAAAGGAAATGAAAATATATTTTATAATGTGCAAATGAAGCCCTTTCATATGAGACCTTGACCTAGTAGCCCGACTTTAAAATTGGGACGCTCATTTTGGCCTTTTTTGCAATGAAAATATTTTAAAAATTATTTCATTAAATTGCAAATTTTGCAATAAAGGTAAGTATTTATAAACCATGTTTTCATTTTTAGGGTTTCATAGTCAATAAGATTGACAAGCATATCATTTTGGGACCCAGTGCATAATATCAGCACATTGGGTCACCCGCACGATGACGCAATAAGTATTCCCAAGGAGGGTTGATGTCAGGCAGGCGACCGGTCATAAAACAATAAGCCAAAACCTTTAACAACATGATCATAAATCCACGAATTAGATATTTTGCCGACCCAACTGGTGTGGGATAAGGGCAGGAAGAAGATAGTCAAACTAGGAACCTAATTTATAGTTTTGCAATGGCAGTCTGTATGTCACAGCTGTTTTACTTTCAGACTATTAGTGCTATAAAGGTGAAATTAAGCATGAATTTGCAAATAAATTGTTCGTTTTTTTTTAGATTGGCGCCCCTACCTGTAAAGTCAGGTTGATTTGTTTTTTTATTCACATATTATCCCATCACGTGAATAATAATATGTATAAGTATTGTTGAATAGGTCTTTCAAAAATATTGCAGGATGTCATAAACAATTTTTCAATACTGGGATCAAAATATTAAGCTTCAAAGTGGTAATTTTTGTTAGAATTATATCCCCACAGCTCTACAAGATAAACCGCTATCTCTGAATATCTGAAAAGCATTCTCAATAGTAGTTATATATGAAATTAAAAGGAAAACAATCACAGCTAAGTAGGCTCTACTAGTTTATGGGTAGTCAACCAACTTATAACATGTAGTTGGGTCTGTAAAAAGTTCATAGACACTTAATATCAACTGCAAATATAACTTTGTATTTTAAAATTTATTAATCTTTTATCCTGAATTGTTTACTATACATATATACATTGTAGTCAACTAAAACATGTTATAGCCATACTGACTATGGAACCCTATACTGTGCATAGTTGGTCCTATAAGCACTCCGCTGGTTTTAAGGGTTACGTATTCAAACTTTATATTTTCATTGTGTCCGTCCGTCACATCCTCGTAAAATCTACAATTATTAATCAATTTGTATCAAACTTTGCAGGTTGTGTTATCTGTAAGCCAGCTATGGGTGTGAAGAGCAATTCACAAAGATAAAATAATTTTGAGTACTGTAAAACTACTACTACAGTACTGATGAAAACAAAATCGCACTTTTAGTGGTGTGGGGTATCGTTGGATAGGTCTTTAAGAATGACTTCTAGGATTGTAAATTATTTTTTTATTTAGTTAAATATTTGGTGAGATATAAGCTCTGAAAGTCGTTAACAATACATTGTCCATAGAGATTTGTTGTTTTAAGTTAATTTAATGATTATTAATTTATACCCAGAAATAAGTCTTGTAGAAGGTAATTATGTAAAATAATGGTTTAAAACCTAATTAATTGCATATAATGTGTTTACCATAACCAAAAGTATTGTCCAATCTCACAATCAAAAGTTGCCTGCTAAAAGCTAATCTTCAGTGGAAGCCAGTAACCCCACAATACCAGTTGTATGTAAAATTTTAGATACCAGTGAATGGTTAAGATTTCATCAGCCTAACCAAGATGTGTCATCTGAGTAGTTTTAGATATTAGTAGTAATTACCATTGGGTCCGGCAGGAGCCATAAGTCTCGACCATAATGTGCTTTGCGATTGAGAAGAAATTCTGGAGCGCGGTTCTCGGGCATAGTTCCTGATCACATAATTTTTAGGAACAAAGTTCTTTGGAACTGGAGTCTTGAGGGTATGGCCTACGTTTAGCACGGAACGCGCAACGCACATACGCGACAACATGATGCAATCTAGAAAAAAAAACAATAGGTGTGCATTATTCCTATTGTAATGTATAAGCCCGTATGAGCAATCCAATTTATTTATTATAAAAAGAGAAGTATAAGTAGGTACTCACAATTTTTATAGCAGGGATTGGTTTCTGTTTCTTTTTTTGTTAACTATTTTCCTATGAAAAAAAGGAAAAAGGTTAAGAAATCTGAAAATATTTTGATACTGCGTGCGTTTGATTTTTTCGTACAAATTTTAAAGTACTCGTGGATTGATTTGATTTCAATGTTCACTGACTTAACTGAGCGGTCGGTTACCAACAGTTACCAATCAACAACAAATTATTGACTGTTGAATGTTGATTAAAATATTATTGATTGTTGACTGAAGTCTGAACTGACGGGGACAATTGAAAATTCTGAACTTTCGGTACTTTTCTGGAAACATCTTTTTATCCTGTGGCCGAGCCCCAGTGTTGCCAGACGCATAGAACCTTTTATCTGTAGTAGGGACTGCTATAATCTGTATTAAATCTGTATGCTATTTTAACTTGTAATCTGTCTATAATCTGTATGGTCAAAAGAACCAAAACTGATTATTATGCCTACTTTATCTCATGCAGTCAAGTTACATTGTTTACATTAATTCTTTTGAAAACAAAGGAATAGGTTTGATTATCGTACATTAAATAAAGACTAGACACAAATGAATAAAATTGTTTATTATTTAAGTATTTATGTAGGTACTTATTAACACAATCAATATCAATTGCCACTAAAAGTATGTGCAATATTAATTATTTACGACAAATGCATCACGATAGCGCAGTATCCTGGAAAACACGCAAAAATCTTTGGTTAGGGAATTCTCTATTTGAGAATTAAGTGAAACTTGTAAAGCCATACTATAAAACGAACGTGATTTGTTAAAAAATAAGTTTACCATGAAGAATAGAAGCAAACAACGTGGCATTTTACCGTAGACAGTCGTTAGTCTGTCTACACATTTTACTGCGTCATTTATTTTGTAATTATTCAATATAATGAGAAAGTTCTGTATAAAAAATAAAAATCTGTATCCATTGCTAATCTGTATCCCGCATCGAAAATCTGTATAAATACGGAGAAATCTGTATATATGGCAACACTGCCGGGCCCGCCGGGCTGGCCCCAATCCAGCCAGTGTTGCCCAGCTTCAAAAACTTGATAAGAGTATTTTCTATATCGATAGTGTCTATACTCCGATACTAACAGGGAGGGAGACTCAGATTAATAACAAGCTTAAATAGTTCGCTAAAATAGCAACTGAACTCAATATATTTGCATCATTTTGACTTATGGAGCCGCTATGATGTTAGAGAAGGACACGTATACAGAAGACGTTTCGAAATTTCGTAGGTAGTCACTAATTTTATTCTGACTAGCGATGTGACCCACTAGATGTCAACGTTGATAGAATTTACAATGACATGCATTATAATATCTTATACTGCCAAAAATAATAACCGTACCTAAAATATATAAACTAATAAGCATACGTAAGAGAGAATACATACATATATTTTTTTTGAGAATTGGGAGTTGTCCAATATTTTAGGTTTCGTGTTCGCAAACGCACCCAAAGACACAAGAGAGCGCTAAAAAAAAAGGTCGACCGACCGTCGAAAAGAGCGAGGGGAAGGCCAAAAAAAGGTCGTCCAACCATTGCATCGCACATGCACCAAAAAATGGAGGGAGCGCGCCTACAAAAAAGAAAAAAGGTCGTCCGACTATCGCTCAGGGATGATAAAAGAAAAGAAGCGGGCAATTTCGGGGAAACGACAACACTGACGCGGGGAATCGAGAATTTTTTATTGGCAGCACTGGTTAAAACACATCTTGACTGAAAGACTTGTATCTATGGTCATAAAAAAAAACTTTACTAGTATTTTGTTTAGATTTGGACCCGTCAATGAGCACGTGGATTGAAACTAATAATAAGTTAATTTTGTCAGTTTATTAATTCTGAATAAGTTCACAATGAAGAAAATTAAAGCTCCTGTTAAATTATCTGAAAACTCAGGTTCGTTTTACACTTTGTATTGTTCGATGTACTTTGTAGTACCGGTCATCATGGTGTTCAGCAGTGTTCATCATCATTTAGCCACTGCTAAAAGCTGACGGATGATTTATGATAATGATTCATTACACAGTATTCATTGCTGACTATTTGCATCTATTACTTACTACATTCCTGAAATGATTTAGGTAACATTAAATCATATAGGTACTTAACCTGTATTTCGTCAATGATACAGAATCTCATTGTTATACGATAGGTTAATAGTAAATGAAGAAAAATCATTTATATAATTACTATTATTCCAGATTCGGAAGAAGAGCTCAGCCCCGAAACTCACAAGAAATCCTTGGAAAAACTCAAAAACACAGATCCCGACTTCTATAACTTCTTGGAAGAAAATGATGAAAACCTATTAAATTTTGATGTGGATTCTGGTGATGATGCATCAGACCAAGAGGATAATGATGAGGATGGTGATGACAAACTTCATAAACCCGGCCCACTCAGGGGTGATAGTGACGAAAGTGATTTTGAGGTATATCAGAGAGCAAATGTATTGAAAATATTTCAACTATTTTTTTTCATTTATTTGTACAGTATTTTTTCTGTACGAGTCTTGTTTTATGTTACTTACTAGTGATACTGATAGGTATGTAACCTAAGGCATACAAAAGACAATTAAGGTCAAACTTGATGATAATTTCATACAAAATTCTCACCTAAACTTTTCCAGGATGAAGATTCAAAACCAGTTCATGGTAAAATCACCCTCAAAATGGTTGCCCAATGGCAAGCAGAACTTCAAAGTGAAGTCAAAGTTAAACTAACAACACTGAATACAGTTATAAAGGTTTTCAATGCAGCCATGTTGAGGGCCACCAGTGAGGATGGTGCCACAAAGGGAGAATATAAAGTTGAAGGTATGTTATTTTTTTTCTTGTAATTTCTATTAGATTAGATGGCTAACCTGGAACTAAAGTGGTCTATGATACAAAATAAACATTTTCAGATAACAAATGAAAAATCCACTTTAAAAATTTAAAATATCAAATAAATTCTAAAGTAGTATTTTAATGATAACCTTTTTGATTTTGATGAACCATTGTGATGACCGTAATGACACATAGACTACTTTTGCCCGGATTTATTTATCGTTTTTATGTTCAAAGATGCTCATAGATGGATTAAGCCAAAAATGTTACATAGACCACTTTAGTTCCAGGTTAGCCAGATAATGAATATTTTCTTTCATTCTTTATTGTGTTTCTTCTGAGTAGGAATGACACGACCTATGCAACTAGAAGGTTAATCTTTAATATAAACTAAACTCAAACCCATTGACTATCTCACAAAAATACAATGTTATGCAATACCTATTCTTGTTACAAAAAAATACTTGCTAGTTTAATATTATTTTATAAAAGAAAATAATATCAATCTTTTAATTAAGTATATTAATCATTTAATTTTATGAAATGGTAGTATTATAAATCATAATCCCATATTTTTTATAAAATTATTGTCTACAGGATCTTCTGTTTTCAATGCTGTCATACAGATGTGTGTCCTATATTTGCCGGGTGCCATAAGAAAATATTTAGGAATGGAGCAGACTGGGAAAGATCCACAAAAATGCAAACACTTCATTAAAATTAAAACTCACTTGATTTCATATCTCAGTGATTTACTGAAACTGCTTGGAGGAGTCACATCAGAAAATATATTGACAGTGTTACTGAAACATTTGCACCAGATGTCTATTTATGTTGGTTGCTTTATAAGAATAGCAAAACAAGCTCTGAAGAAACTGTTGACTTTCTGGAGTACTGGTGAAGAGACCGTGAGAGTGTTGGCCTTTCTGTGCATATTGAGGATTACTAGAAACCAGCAGCCAGCATTACTTGATCTTGTTTTAAAAGCCATGTATTTGACTTATGTTAAAAACTGTAAATTTGTCAGCCCATCCACATGGCCAGGAATCAATTTCATGAGAAGATCACTTGTAGAAATGTTCTCATTGGATCTGAATGTGTCATATCAACATGTTTTCTTATACATTCGACAATTGGCTATACACTTGAGAAATGCTATTGTTGTACAAAAGATAGAAAACAGACAAGCTGTATATAACTGGCAGTTTGTGAATTCATTGCATTTATGGGCAGACTTGTTGGGAGCAACTTCAAATAAACCACAGTTACGGCCATTGATCTACCCTCTGGTCATGATCACTACTAATACAATAAAACTTGTGCCAACACATCAATATTATCCTCTGAGATTCCATTGTGTTGAGATATTGGTAAATCTTTCAAAAGAATCAAATACCTTTGTGCCTATTTTGCCATTCCTTGTTGAGGTAAATATTTTCTATTATTCTAATAACAAATTATTCAGGGTGATTCATAAAAAGGGGTCAGTAGGAAATTTTTTAAGTTATTTTGTTCTAAGGAATCATGGCGTCAATTATATACTAATGAAAAACTGAAAAATAAAAAAGAACTCGTGCTTATTACGGGAATCGAACACTGTCCCGTTCCTTGGAAAAAAGAAGTTTTACTGTGATAATGAGGGTTTTCTGAAAAATGTTCTACGTGAGATGGCAGCACTGTAGCGTCAGGTCCAACCACCTATCAAAACACATACACGATTTGTATTTTTCGATAATTTTTTTGGTTTATTTATTCTTAAAAACGTCACAAAAGGAATATTGTTTTCTAAAATGCCACAGTGTTGTGCAGTGCCTATGTATGCAAACAAAGACAGGAGGGTGACTTGCGCCTCTCTTTTTGATGAGCTCAATCTTCAGTTCGGCAACCTTTCTCTGGCCGCAATCCATAATAAAATCAGTAACACTTCCAAATACGTAGAAATTCACAAAAAAAATATACGTTCGGTAAGAATCTGTGCTGACAGCTGTTTGGACCTGACGCATACGAAGCGCCGTCTGGTGGCAGAAAAAGTATCGAAAACTCATTGAATAAGTATAGGTTGAAAGGAATAAGACTTAGGAACATGGGTTTTTGAGACATAGATACTTAGAATGTGATATGAATGTGATTCCTATTTTTTTGTATCTTTCCAGGTTCTAACAACATATGACTTTAATAAGAAGCATAAGAAGGTTTCCATGAAGCCATTAGATTTTTCTTGCATTCTGAGATTAGCTAAGTCCCAACTGATGGAGAATGGTTTTAAAGATTCAGTTATAGAGCGTATGTATGGTCTTTTGTTAGAATACACTGCAAATGAGTCACACACAATTGCGTTCCCAGATATAACACTGCTAGCTGTAATACAGGTATGTCTAAATATATTTTGCACAAACAGTTCTCTTGTGATTAATGTATGATAATCCTAAGGGTACCTACGCACTATGCGGTTAGCCGGAATGCAATCAAAAATATGTACGAGAAATTAGTTTTTATCCGCACTGCGATGCGACTGCCGGCCGACCGCTCCGGTCGCTCGGAGGGCTGCTATACGCATTGTGCGGCTCAGTCTGCGGCTGCCTGCCATTGAGTGTCTTGCTTCGTTATAAATGTTTTTAAAATGTTCAATAATTCTTCAAACAATTTCAGACTCCTTCTAGTATATCCAAAAAACTTATCTCCATACTTTTTGAGCTCTTCGAAAAATAATTCAAAACACTTGCGCTCATCCCGTGTTTGCGAGTAAAAGGATGCACCCAGTACCTTTTTCTCTGTTTCTTTTTTTATATAACGCGAGTAAATATAATAGATAGCCGATAATAGATGAGCCGATCCAACCGCAAACCACGACGGTTTCTCAAGCGCACGTTCCGGTTGCGGTTGCGGCTACCCGCTACCCGGCTAACCGCAAGCGCAACCGTATCCTGCGATTAGCCGGACGGTTGACCGCATTCCGGCTAACCGCAAAGTGCGTAGGTACCCTAAGATTTGAAGTAGACAACTGATTTGAATTTAAATTCACCGTACTTCAATTCGGATTAAAATATTTTTGCAGTTAAAACAATTCTTGAAGACATGCTCCGTATCAAATTACACGAAGAAAATGCGGCAGTTGCTTGATAAGATTGAGGAAAACTCTAAATTTATAGAACGTGAGAGAGCTAAGATTAGTTTTTCTTTGAGTGAAGAAAAAATGATAACAGCTTGGGAGACCAGTATTAGAACAAAGGGAACACCATTACTAACATTCTATGAAAACTGGAGTAAAATAAACAAGATACAAAAACGTAAGAAGATTACCAAAAATGATGAAATTGCTGGTGAGCTGCCCAAGATTAAAAGGCCTAAGATATCTGATGATGCAATTCAAAATGCTCCAGAGAGCAATGGACCACTGGTATTGTTCCCGTCTGACGACGAGGATGAGGATGATCACTTCAAGACAGAAGATATTGATACCCCTGCTCCAAAGGTGAAAAAAATAAAGAAGAAGGAAAAGAAAAAGCCAGCTAAGAACAAAACCATAGATAATGACGAGAATGTTGAAGACAAAGACGATATTGTACAAGAGTTTAGTGTAAGTGACTGGTAATAAATCAATCACTTTATTAAAATTGTTTTATTAAACATGTGATATTATAAAATATTTCAATAACATATAATAATAGACAAAAAAACTATTAATAACAACACAGACAAACATATAGATCAAAGTATGCCTTGCAGAAAGAAAGTCCAGTGCACCTTTGGCTCATGCGGCTCGCAGTTTTCAATAGTGAGAGTACCTGTGGGCATTTCAGTCCATCCTTTGCTTGGCTTATCTGTCAGATAGACTTGTATTGCGAAGTCCTGTCAAGGAACACAAGTAAAATAATTATACTATAATCTATATTGATTTTAAATTTCTCTGTGACTGTATGTACGTACAACGATTACTTAGAGAATGGGATTGAAAATGGCGGATTTACTATTTGCCTTTCACTCACAGAGAACGCGTGTGAGTGAGATGTCAATAACAACGAAAATAGAAGCGCCGCCATTTTCAATCCCGTTCCTTATGTAATCGGGTTGTATATCTAAGTAAGTCCTGCACACATTGGGCAGGCAGCTTATTTGCCATCCCTGCCACTTGGCTAATCGTTTCACGACGCGGTGTGAGCTATTCTTATTCGTATAGCTCGTCGGGTGCCGTCCGACACCAGGCAAAAGCAAACTGTGACGTCATTAGCTGAAGGTGCACTTTATTTTAAGCGAAAAAATATTCCTATAGATTCAGACATAGTTCGCATTTTAACCCTTTCCCTGCGGGCACACCGTACACAAAACCTGCCCTGTAGACTGGCTCACCAAAAAAAAAGTTGCTCCCCTGTACGGGCGGCGAGATAACTTGTTTTAATTGAAACGCTTTGATACACTGAAGACGAAATAAGCCATTTGAGAAAATCAGGCCTGATGTGCTGTCGGCGAGTTTACTCGTCTCAAAAATGTATAGTCAATATCATCAAAATGAGGGTATGTGTTACCAGATGTAAATCTGCAAAGTGTGAGTAAGATTTTGCAGTATGACTTGGGCTGTCGATACATGCTACGATGAGCCCGTCTGTAGAAACTGTTACCGATTTCGAAGCGCCGTATGTGGTGATAGATAATTGTAAACGAGTTTTCTCGACCACCGTGTCTGAGAACACATTCTACAGAACGAGTTAACTCGCCAACCGCAGCGAAAGGGTGAAGTGAAGTGCTTCTAACCATCTTTGCTTCTATTGGTTCATACATAGTCTTCACATAGAAAAATTCATGTCTGTCAACATATACTTTGAACGTTCTCGTATCAGCAAAAATATTTTTAAACTTGATAGTTTTGTGCCCGCCAGCTGTTATTTCGAATGGACCTCTAGGTTTTGGTTCAGTTGCAATTCCTTTCATATTGTATCTGTAACGGAAGTAAACGGACATAAGCCCAAGGAATCTCCCTTCCCAAACCGGCAAGGAACGACATCATCATGGTTATAAAGGGATTTTAGGTAACATCGCTATTGGAACACGAAATGTATTGGTTATGAAACGACTGTTTCTGGATCCGCCACTGCTACATAGCCATAAGTTGTTGGCACGTTCTCTATCTAGGTACCATGTAATACAATCGTAAGTACTTAATCTTTTTCTTGAGCGATTCAGAATGACTCGGAGTCGAAGCGCATGGAAACCACACTAAGATTATACGTAGTACAAAACGTTTGTAGAAAAGAAACAGACACGCCCATTCGCGAGAATGCGCGTTTACGAGCGGCCAAAGCTTTTCTTTTATTCTCACAAAGTTTATCATTCATCCTTTTATGCGCAGCATCGAAATGTTCTATAACAAACTAAAAAGTATGAATTATTTATTTTGGAGCTTATTTAACTTTGCAGAGAATAACCCTACGGATTTGGTCCCATAATAACAAATGAATAGAATAACATATTCTAACGGAATATAACATTATTTTTGTTTGACCGCGGCGCTTTCCGATTTAGCCCAAAATGAATGATGTCCTTTGTACATTACTTTGTGGAGATAGAGGTTAATACAGTGTCGCTTCGATGCACTTCAATTCTGCGTCAAAGTCGTTTAATGCCCGATCTATTAATGTGAATATTGCGCTATTGTTACTGAAAATAAATAACGTAAACTTACATAAATTCACCAGCAATAGCAGAGTTAAAAGAAATTTTACAGTTTTGAACACCGAGCTCCGTGGGTTCGAACCATACCAGAAACTTCCCTTTTTCAAAGGGGCCTAGCCAGTACTCTTTTTCGGCTTGTATTGATGGATGAGATACCTACAAAGAGTAATTATTAATAACAACATCAGGTCTGTATTCCCCGAAGGTTTGGGCAAAGGTGTATAAGTAACACCCTCATTTCGCCGTTATGTTTAAGTCCCATGTAATATTAACACCAATAACAATTACCAATACCTACCTTACTCAGTTAGGAGGCGAGCCTATTGCACTCAACCGGGCACAAATCCAAACTCCGGGCTGCTACTGAGGAATTTCACACGGAAAAACCCAATCACACTGCCCGACCTGGGCATCGAACCCAGGACCTCACGATCAGCAGTCGCGTTTGTCACCACTAGACCAACGAGGCAATTATTAATAGTCTATAAATTAGCTATCTACTCAATCTATCCGCAGATAACCTAGGTACAGATCTGCTAAAAGAGTGCACAAAATGCGAGCGACACTAGTCATACATAAAATTAAAATGTTAAAATAATTTCCTTGGTAGAACGTTGGGTTATAACTAAGTGGGCGAATATTCGAAAAATATTAACAAAAATTGAGAACGTCATTAGCATCATCCCAAAGTTAAGAATGCAGATGTTTAATACCTAGTATAATTATTTATTTATATAAACTTTCGCACAAAAAAAAAATTATACAGAGGCGGACTAAATGCCTTAGGCATTTTCTACCAGTCGACCTTAGGGTGATGCAGAGAAAACATGGTAGATGCGCTAAAAAGAGCTGTGTCATGTGATACAATATTAAAAATAAACACAAAGATAAGGGAACATTTTTGGCAATAATATTACCTACATACATATTATATATTTACATATATATGTATATATATATATTAATAAACTTATAAATAATAGATATTATATACATATGCATACATTCATATATATTAATTAATATAATATATTATACAATACCTACAAATATATATACAAAGATAAATCAGTGCTGAGATTCTGCCAGAACCTTATGAAGATACTCACGCACTTTAATTTTAAAGGAGTAGCGACTGGTAGCCATCCTGATTTCCAAGGGGAGCGCATTCCACAGAAGAATGGACTGAACAAAGAAGGAAGAGTGTATAAAGTTAGAACGGTGAGAGGGACATTGAAGGAGACGGTTGTGTGAAGAGCGAAGATTCCTGTCATGATTGGAGCATATGTACTGAAAGTGAGAAGTTAGATAAGTAGGGGAAGTGGGAGAGTAGAGAAACGAGAACAAGGTAGTCAATGCCCTTTGGACTCTACGTTGGCGAATGGGCAACCATTTAAGTAGCAACCGATACGCAGAGACATGATCATATTTACGAAGATTGAAGACGAATCGAATGCAGTTATTAAGAAGGCGATCAAGTTTGTTGAGAAGATCTGCATTCAGGTCATAGTAACACACATCCCCATAGTCAATCATGGGAAATATTAAGGTCTGCACAAGCATTGCTTTCGTGTTTGATGGCAATAAGTTTCGCAATCTGTAGAGAGATCGCAACGTTCCGGTGACTTTCCTGCTGACATTATTGACTTGGGCTTGCCAGTGGAGCGTAGTGTCAATGTGCAAACCAAGATCCTTAACATCAGGGCTTAGAGGAATAACAGTTCCATTGAACATAACCGATGTTAAGGATACACTGTCCACTTTGCTCACATTTCGGGGGCTCCCTATAAGAATCGCCTGACACTTAGTCGGGTTTACCGCCACACCGAACCTATCAGACCAGTTCTTGATAGCCACCAAGTCCCGGTTTATTTTGTTGATCGCATCAGATACACCGTCGACACTTGCTTGGCAATATAACTGTAAGTCATCAGCATAAAGATGATACGCACACTGAAGCTCGGGGGTAATGAGATTGATAAAAATTGAAAACAAAAGAGGAGAAAGAATACCGCCTTGAGGAACCCCAGTCTCTAAGTCATACCAACTTGATTCAGACTCACCCACATGAACTGACTGCTGGCGTTCCTGAAGATAAGAAGAAAACCATTCCAGTGCCTCCGGAGAGACCATGAGATAGGAAAGAATGGATAACAGGATTTCGTGACTGGCGGTTAATACCGCCAGTCACGAAGTTACGAAGCCATGCTTTTAATAAAGCATTTGAAAAATCAACCAACACTAGGACCGTAACTTTGGTGTCTTCCATACCAGCCCTAATATCGCCAGTCACTTTAAGGAGGGCAGAAACGGTACTATGACCAGGCCGGAACCCGGATTGGAGAGGACTAATGAGGGAGTTATGGTGGATAAAATTATGATAATGAAAACTCAAACTATACCGCTGCCGTCAAGCAATAAGACAAGAATAAAACCGATCTGACAATACTATAACGTTAACAACCCGGGAGAAGAATGATTTGTTAAAATAATGTTAAAAAAATTCGAATATTCACCCAAGTACTGTATTAACTACAAGTTGTGTCCTCACGGCTCCGCCCGTAGCCTATGTTAAATAGTCAGTGATAGTGTAGCTTTCTAACGGCAAAAGAATTTTTGAAATCGTTTCAGTAGTTTTTAAGTTTATTCGTTACATACAAAAATACAAATCTTTCCTCTTTATAATATTAGTATAGAAAAAAGTAATGACCATGCAAATGAATTCTGCCCTGCTGTCACTCTTATTGTGCACCTTGAGACGTATAGGAATATTAGTCCCAAGCGAAGTGACGCATTCGAGGTTCTTCTCTTTTGCAGGCAGACATTTCAGTATCACCTTGTAGATATAAGTGCCGACTAAATAATTAGACACCTCCAAAACTTGCTCTGTTTCACCCACCACTAAAGGTGCATATTTCATTGTTAAGACTGCCTGTAATGAATAAGAGATCGGTATTGAATAAATGAATGAACCTATCCTATCGTAGAGTGGTATATAGCCAAAAGAACGCTATAGGCCTCTCAAGTTGCATGTAAACGGCCAGCCGTCAATTCCTTGCCAGCCGCAGCAGCTTTCACGGGGCTACACCGTCGGCCACTTACCTGGATGTTTGCGGAAAAGTTCGTTTTACCTCTTATCAATTATTTAAACTATTATTATGCTATTAATACACGAGTTATGTAGGTTATGGATAAGGCTCAATTATGAAATTAGGGCTGGAGTGCCTCAAGGCTTTCTATTAGGGCCCATACTTTATTTATTTATTATACTCTTTATTGTACACCAAAATAAAAATGTAAGTACAGTAGCAGTCTTAAAAATATTTAACTTATCGCACCCGGTGATCTCTTCCAGGCAACCTTAGGATGGAATAGAATGAACTGGAAATGATATAGGTAGGGCAGTCAATGGCGTACAAAAATACAAACATCATCTTATATACTATAATACTGAACTAATATATGCACATAATTATAGATATAAAATATATACATAAATACAAAAAAATATAGTAAAAGTAATATTTCTTCACCACCTTTTTGAACACAGGCAATGTTTGAGTAGGTAAGTACGCCCTATTGCAATTGTTAATGCATTTCACAAACGAGCGGCCTGAACCGTAAAAATGCATTGGCATTTTGAGTCTTAGATTCTCTGATGATCATGAGTGTAACCAAGAAACTAGATACGTTTTTTGAGGTAAGGTGGAGTAGAAAGAAGGAATAGCACACTGTAGAGCAGTGAAAAATAAGAGCATTTCAGCAGTAGGTAGGCACTGAGGTAATTCATTCATATGCAAACCACATAACGTCGCTGGGCAGTGAAAACCTCTTAAAGCACAAATTCATTTTTATTTTTTATTATCATTTGTTGGGTAAAATGCCTTATAATGCATATTTAGAACGAACGTGCACAGCTCTAAGATGAAATAGATTGATGAATAGATGATAAAACAGAAGAACCTTACATCTACATTTCATACTTTTTTTTAACAGGCATTTATTATTACCTCCTGTAAAATTGCGTTCATTACAATTACGAGGTTTTCACTGCCCAGCGACGATAAGTACCTAAATATGGATTGCAATATTGATAAAAGTCGTTATAATTGTTAATATTTAGCAGTTTTTTTTTAAATTAATTAATTTTAGTTATTAAAGTAATTTCGTATGTTTGTTTTTTAAATTAAATTGGAATTAGCCGGCGTTATGACATTAGGTATGTACAAGCTTGTGAAGCTTGGTTGGGTTCAAATATTCGTCTATAACTGTTATGACAATATGAAACCAAGGAAAATAAATACGTTACCTCTGAATTTCCGTTGATTTTTAATAATTCAGGACATTGGAGCTCCTCACAACATATGTCATAAACGGCATCATCGGAGAGCGGATTTTTCACGATTAGATCTCTTTGTGCTATCTCGCGCGCACGGCACGCGAATGTCAAGGTGTCTACTATAAGACTCGGCGTAACAGTCACTACAATGTTGTAATACTGATACTCCTGACTCGCTTTGTTTGTGAATATCACCTAAAAACAATTATTTGTTATTTCAGAAAGCAGGGTCTATACTTTGCTGCCTTCTAGGTAAATAAGTTCGTAGATTCATGTAAAATATCTCACAGCATTGTACTGACTTTGAATGTCATTTCGCATTGCTCGTAGCATACGAATGCCCACCGGCACGTGGCAGCCGCCTCGCCCCACGTTTTTACTATGGGTGGGCACTTGATTTCGTAGTACCCATCGAATTTCTCTGGAGCCACTTTCACCAATTCGGTAGTCGTTACGTAAGATTCGGAGAACTGAAAACAGTAACAGTATTTTTTGATGATTTTACGAACCAGAGTGAACTCTAACGTCAGTCTGATTTTACGAATAATTGAGTTAGTACCTACCTACTAGCGATGAATATCCCAAAAGATAAACATAGGTAGGTAAGCAAAAAAAATATACATATATATTCTACATTAAAATAAATTATAGTAGGTATAAGTAATAAGGTTATTAATAGACATCGGATTATATGCACTATCAAAATGCCAAAATATGCATGGAAATATGCACTAAAAAAGGCGAAATATGCACAATCAAAAAACAATTTATTATTAGACTTTACGTTTATTTTCACACTATATCTACAAGGTTAGTCGGAAAGGGGGTACTAAGCCCCAGGCCACTTAATGTATCACTGATGATTGTTTTAAAGAAAGTGTTAAAAATTATGTTTGTTTTTAAAAGTTTTTTTTTTCATTTGACGGCCTCTAACTTAAGGAATATGCCTACCCCAGGCTAGCTAGTAATAGTACATGGTGTAAATTAAGGATAAAAAGAGATTAAAAAAAAACACGAGATTATGTATTGAAAGTACGAGATATTTGGCAGCCCTGGTACGAGAAAAAAAATTCGCCATCTGGCAACCCTGAGTAGGTAGGATTCAGTGCGCTCGCTGAGTAGGTATGTTACTAGGAGACCGGGGACAAAAGTAACAGCGGGTCGAAAGTAACAAAGGCTCTGTAGCATTGTCCAATGGCCGAAACGCTGCATGCGGCTGTTGAAAGACAGGCGACGACGTCCCCCCCGCTTGCGATCAGTTACCACGCGCGTGCCGCGCTCTAGATTGGGTTTAGAGGACTTTTAGTGATTTTACGCACCAAAAGTAAGTTTTTTGATGTTTATTCATTTAGTGTTTTCGTAGTATTAAGAAGATAATATCAATGTGACTATTTACCTAGTAATTCCTGATTAGATTGCCTGTAGAATTGTATAAATGATTTTTGTGCAGTACATTCAGTTTTTAAGTACTAACGTATGTAATAACAAAAACGTGGTTGGGTATAAAAGTAACATACCACTACGGGGACATAAGTAACATGTTACTTTTGCCCCCCTATGAATCAATATAATTCATTATAAGTTGTTTTTTTCATATATACTATATTTATTTTGTTTAAACAGGATGCCGCGGCAATGTGTTAGAAAAAAAGACAGAGGGATCACTGACACTGATGAAGAAGATTGCTTTTGCCTCGTTTGTTTAGAGCTTTATAGCAATAGCTTACCAAACGAGCAGTGGGTACAATGTGTTGATTGTAAAAACCGGCCAAGTGCGAGTTGAACTCGCGCACGAAGGATTCTGTATCATTATCTATAAAAACGGCAAAAAAATCATGTCTGTTGTATGTGAGCCCCCCTTAAATATTTGTTTTATTTTAATTATTTATTTTTAAAGTGAATATATAAATAAATATTCTGTGAATATTTCAAGCGTCTATCTGTTGCCGTTATCAATATCGAGCAAAAACAAGCAAAAAAATCACGTTTGTTGTATGGGAGCCCCCTTAAATATTTATTTTATTCAGTTTTTTAGTATTTGTTGTTATATCAGCAACAGAAATACATCATCTGTGAAAATTTCAGCTGTTTAACTATCACGGTTCATGAGATACACGGGGCATTCTTCGAAAATTTTTAACAAAAATTGAGAACGTCATTAGCATCATCCCAAAGTTAAGAATGCAGATGTTTAATACTATAATTATAATAATGAAAACTCAAACTATACCGCTGCCGTCAAGCAATAAGACAAGAATAAAAACAATCTGACAATACTATAACGTTAACAACCCGGGAGAAGAATGATTTGTTAAAATAATGTTAAAAATGTTCGAAGAATCACCCACACGGTTCATGAGAAAGACAGACGAACGGACGGGCGGACGGACAGCGATGTCTTAGTAATAGGGTCCCGTTTTACCCTTTGGGTACGGAACCCTAAAAATGGTAGCACGCTGCATGTACCAAAGATAATTCATACTACCTTTGTCATAATTGCCAGTCTAAACAGAAATATTAATCTCATAAAAGTTGATCTAATTACCTATTACTTAAAGAGTAAAATATTATTTCTAAGAGGAAGTTATTATCATTATGTTATTCAAGAGAAAAACATATGTTAAGCTTCGTGTTTTTTGTTAATTATTTTTGTAATAAATAATTCTTACATTTAATCTTGCATTTCTTTTTTATTACATTAAATGCACAGAACCTTTATGATGTTACTTTCGACCCGTGCCGTGTTACTTTCGTCCTGACCCTGAGGACGAAAGTAACATTCGCCAAGTTATTTTAAAAGCTGTGTAACTTTTATAAACTGTTATCTATTAAGTATAAGTATATATATATATATTTGTAGAGTATAAACGAAACTTACATGGCAATGTTAATTTAATCAAAAATATAATTGATAGCCAGAAATTACGGTAAAAGTACAAAGTGTTACGTTTGTCCCCGGTCTCCCCTACTCTTTGTCGCTGAGTTTGTGCGAGGTGGACGTGTCGACGGCATAATACAACACGCCTAACACGTTAACTATTGAAATAAGCACTGTCAATGAAAAAGTACCAAAATATGCAATAACGCTATAAAAATAGAATTATATGCATTTGCATATGCAAACATGCAAATGCATATAATCCGATGTCTAGTTATTAATAATAAGTGACTTTGTAACATCGTTTTAAATAAATAATTTTCTTCCTAAAGGATTAAAAAAGGAAAAGTAGTTTATGAACAACCTCAGTAATATTATACACAGATAATGTTTCGATATGGACATCCTTGGCTGGTACACTTATATTAATAGATCCGTTAGGGTTTGGATGTTCGGCAATTCCGGTTAATGTCACGAATAATGCACTTTCACCAAGAGGCGAGTACAAAACTTGACCCTGGGAACAGGAAAACAAGAATTCATCAGTATGCAAAAATAAATCGTCACCGGAACTTAAGCGCCATTTTAGCTAAAATGAGTTATATATTATATCTTTGGATTGGATTTTTTTTCTACATCGATTAGTTTAGATTTCGTAATATAATAGAATAAAATACGAAATCCCAACTAATCGACGCAGAAAAATAAAATCCAATCCAAAGATATAATATATAACTCATTTTAGCCAAAATGGCGCTAAGTAGTACAGTAGAAACTCGATTAACCGGACTAATTGTTATCGTTAGGCATTCGGATAATCGAAAATCCGTATAATCGAATGTATAAAGAATTCACGGATTCCATGACGAGATTAAATCTGTACAACCATCCGTTACTTGCCACAAACGATTCATCGCCACCTAATTTTTTATTTAACTGTAATGCTTTTTCACAGAGCAAGGGACCAAATATCGGTTGCCCAGTAGGTCGTTTTTGTAAAAACCAACAATACAAAGCATCTTCTAAAAGTTAATTTTTCGGTTTCTTCATCATTTTCCGATGTTTACTCCCGTCTTCACTATCTAATTTGCAGGTGCACAACAAAATTGAATCGGTATTCTTCTTAATGTCACTTATCGTGGATGTACCTACGCCATACCAGCTAACTTATTCTTACTTCTTCCTCCTTCGGTTTCTCCTTTTTTTTTAAATAAATCAATAATATTTATTTTATCTTTAAGCGATAACACCACTCTCTTACGCTTTGACATTTTTAAATATGTAGACGTAGGTCGTTAACCGTCCGCGCTGCGCGAGCGCATCAAGTTTTGGCGCGCAACCACCACCGTTCGGTTAATCGCGAATCCGTATAACTGAGGGCCGGATAACCGAGTTTCTACTGTATTGGCTTTCCGGTGACGAAATGACCGTCTCAATAATTAGTGAAAACCATAAAAATAATGAAAATCTTTACATCATGCCTGCCGATAGTTTTCGGTTTGAAACTGACAGGAATTTCGTACGTAGAATTGGGTTCGACATTGATTTCCTTCAGAGTTTCGAATGGCCCTTCCGATATTTCAGACAGAACTAACCAAAAATCCTCAGTGCTGGAAACACAATTTTCATAATTACCTATGTAGTTTAAATAAATAAAAACACATAATATAGACCGTCTATTGTTGGTCGCCCAGAGGTAAAGGCCCCCCGCATTCTTTGCATCAGGTTGCGGGTTCAAAGCCTGGCATATATTTTATCAACGTGCCTTTTCAAAGTTATATGTACTTTCTAAAATAATTTAAGACACCATTGACATACGGTGTAAGAAAACATCTATCATCTGGATTAAGGCTACGTTTCCACCAGAGATGTGCGAAGTAGCTGCGCGGTGCGCGGATGCATAGCGAGGCTGTGGAACGGTGTGAGCGTTTCCACAGATGTGCTAGGCCGCTGAGCAGTGCGAGGATGCGTAGCGACGCTGTGAAACGGTGCGCAGATGAGCGGTGCGAGGATGTGTAGCGGGCTCGTTTCAGATGCGAGATTTCTTCATCGCAAATTGATAAATATAAAAGTGCTTTTTTCCACTGATCCATGTTTTCTGTATCTACACTATACATCTACCTCTGACAAACACCGTCTAGTGACTGCTATTTTTTCGCTCGCGTCCGTCCCTCGCAACATATCCCTCGCACACATCCTTCCCTTCTTTTGTATGTACAAAAACCTCGCTCCGCTGAGCAGTTTCCACTAGAACTGTCCTGAGCGAGGCTAGGTAAATGAAGTGATTGTATTGGTTCTTAACAAACACATCCCTCGCTACGCATCCTAGCACATCTCTGGTAGAAACGCAGCCTAATGATCCGAAATTGCCAACACGCAGTGAGCAAGCACGGTGATTATTGCGTGTTCCTTCTCTGTATAAGGAAAGGCGTAAGCACTGCAGTGGGTTAGTTACATGCTAGTATTAAGTTTATTAATAATATTATGTATTTATTTTCATCTAAATTACAGCGTCACACTCACGGATTGGTGATAACGATATAGTCGGTTCGTACTCCACGGACAGGACATTCCATGTATAGACTTTTATTTTGAATGGAACCCATGTCGACGCATGTTGCGTAAAGCGCTAGTTCAAGAGGCATGTAGTTATCAATGTTGCAACTTGCCTGAAACATGTGTGTATGTTAAAATATTATTCACACTAGAATAAATTAAGATAACTATTGTTCCATATCCAGTGCAAGAAAAATATCGTACACGCTCCTATTTCGTAGGTAGGTACCCGTTGTGAGTGATAAGTGGATACTTATTCAACACAAGACAACAACGCTTAGTTCGCTGACGACGTCACCTACAAGTAAATGTATTTGTCGGTGGGGTTTCGCGATATTTCCGAATATGATGTATGAGTCTCATTAGGCGGTTTTACGGAAGATATCGGGGATACGGGGGGTCTTTTGGACCGTCCCCTTTACATTTATCATCCTTTTGGGGTGTATGAAAAGGACCTCCATACGTGACCAGTCAGCCCCGTGACCAACCTTGCTGACTGGCTAATCATTTCCTCACGGCATGAGCTATTCTCATACACTTCGTGCCAACATGAGAGAAGACGAAGATCAACCTTTTTAAAACTCAGCTTAGTCGATAATGTCACTTATCCTCGGTTTCCGAATGGCTGATCGACACGAATATTAACTAATCCGCTATCAAATATAACGTCAAGCGATGTGATTGGATTAGTATTTTGTCGACGAATCACATTCGTTGACATGAGATTTGACGACAGATTAAATTGATCACTCAGCTTTTCAGAAACCTCGGTTTCCTATGTTAAGGCTCATTTTACACGGTGCAACTTTCTTGAAGCAAGTCTCATGCTATTTCTGTTTTTGTCGTAGAGAAAGACAAGGGCAGAACGACTCTTGCTTCAAGAAACTTGCACCGTGTAAATGAGCCTTTAGTGTCGGTGCCATCAGTGTGAAGATTCTATGATACGTACCCAAACTTTAATAAAGGGGTTATTATTGATAGGTCTAAACGTTATGGTGAACGTTACGTTGGTGTGAGCAGCTATAGTGCCATACTGCGGGGATATCGTGAACTCGTCCGAAATCAACGGTTGCCACCAAAATCTGGACAAAACGTCAAAAGAAAGATGAAGTACCTACTTAGTTTAATAAAATATAATGAATCAAGTTTATTGACTATTTTTTTAGGAAATGACATAAAGTGAACAATTTTTTTCCATAATTTTAGGTACCTGTACCTATAATGAAGGGGATCACACTAACTTCAATATAGAGTGTGAAATGATAATGGGCAAAAGTTACCACAGCCTTGCATAGGTAAGCGTTAAACATTGTCCAAGGTAGACTTACACCCATATTCTAAGACGTTCCTCCAAAACTTACTCGACTCGACTCCACCTCGACTTGACATACACGTCCTCGACTCGAGATTTTTCCTCAGTCGAGGTAAGGAATCATCTGTCAAACTCAAGGTACCTCGGAACAGTCGGAACCTACCGGAAGGAAGTGTCAAAGTTCGTATGTAATAAAAAATAATTTTGAAGACTTTGTCGAATATGCTTATTTTCATCCTTACAATTTTTTATCGCGGCGTTATTTGCGCGATGCAGATAATTCAAATGATGACGTAATGACTCCGTCGAGGAACCGCAAAGTTCACTCGAAATTGCGACTAAGAATACAATTTTGAAGGTGTTTTCGAGGCCGTTCTTAGTCGAGTATGAGTCGAGTAAATTTTGGAGGAACGTCTTAGAATATGGGTGCTATAATCAGGTCCTGTGCCTGAAATAAATACATAAACTATTCAAATAATACTCATACTTAATTGAAATAGAATTTACCTGGCACCAAAATCACCCTTATTCAGTAACATCACTTTGAGAATCTTGCATCCGCGTTTGCGCACGCGGCCGAACTGTAGCGAGTTCTGACTGAAGGACAGACTCATTCCCGTCGCACAACCACTTAGACTGACCAGAGGCCGCTCGAAATTTAACACTTTCATATTTAGCTGAAATTATATCGTTTATTCACTGTATATACATATTTTATTATATTTTTAAATATTTCAATAAAAATTATAAAAAAAAAAATAAAAAAAAAAGTGTAGCCCACCGGCATCGGGAACAGGGTCCAAGCTACCGGTGGTCAGGGGCTCAGGGAGAGGAACTTCCTGACAATACGTGCCGTGTCCAGAAGTACCGCTTTCTGTATCAGGCCCTTGACCCAGCTGCCCAACGAGAGCCTCATTAGATGTTGGTCGAGGCTCTTGGCTATTAAGCCATTGGCCGTAACAACTATCGGCACAACAACTGCTGAGTCAACCTCCCAAATTATATCATTATTATAACTATGTATCCTAATTATTTGGTTGCGGTTTCAATTATGTCGAGTATAAACATATTTAATCAGTATCAATTAGCTAAAAGTTGGATGGTTGCGTTAGTATGCTGAAGCATGCCAAAGCTGAACAGATGCAATAACGTGAAAGCATGTCTACGCATGTTCATACAAAATGCCCATTGTCGATGACTGAAAATGCGAATTGATGTTATATTAATTAGTAAATCGTCGCTTAGGTAACAATACCGCCTAAGTCGAAAATTGGTCACTTGACGTTTTATACGTCATTGGATAGATATTTGCGGCGCGCATCGAATGATGTTAGAAAAAAAATAAAATTGTCCAATCACAGCGAGTTATTCAAACAGTTCTGGCACCGCGCAAGTCGTTTGTAGTGTCCTTTTAAAGATAATAAAGGCTCTTTTACACGGTGCAATTTTCTTGAAGCAAGTCTCATGCTATCTTTGTCTTTCTCTCCGACAAAAGAGATAGCATGAGACTTGCTTCAAGAAACTTGCACACCGTGTAAATCAGCATTAATCAGTTTTTTGTTTCTCCTGAAAACTTGTCAAATTTAACTTGAGCGATATTGTTACCAAAGCGACGAAATGTGTTTCGTCCCCTATAAAGATTTGTTAACCGGATTTTGATCAACTATCTCTTGTTTGTCAGCTACGGCCCACTGCTCTTCACCGTGGAATATACACTTTTCACGGTACAATAAAATTTACGGTACATCAAATAGGCAACATACCTGTACACTAAGCGTGCTTATCATGCCAACCGGCTTGAATTGTATTTTCAAAGGAACTTTTTTGTGAGGAAGTATGGTGCATTTATTCGGTACTACTTTCAAAGAGGAGAGTGCGTTCTTTATATCCATAGCTATTTGCTGGCGGACCTTGTCATCTTTGTAGTTTTGCAACATTTGTACTCTGCGAAGTCATATCAAATAGACAAATAAAAAACCGGCACGTGCGTATCGGACCACGCACAGTGTAGGGTTCCGTGGCATGTATAAATTAGCAAGGAGAATATTTTTCTTTTGAGACGAATCTAAAAATTCAAAATAGCATTCATCTAATAATAGTGGATACTTATAAAACTTTTAAACGTATCTTGTTCGAAGGAATTGTAGTTGAGTGTCCATTAGGTGCAACAAGCTTGATTTATTAAAGAAATTTGTTGCCACAGTTGGAAAGTTAGATGCATACACACATGCACACGCTCACACACAAATACACACGCTCACACACACATACACACGCTCACACACAACCAACACAACCTCGCACGCACGCAAACGCACCTACACACGTACGCACAACGGTGTGTCATGAGTCGTAGACACGTACACACAATGGTGTGTTATGAGACGGACACGATGAAACTATAAGTGATCCTAGTTCACCCTATAACCATAGTATAGCTAAATGCAAGTGCTTTACAAAATGATTACACATCCATGCATATCATACGACGTTATCCCTTAGCATTTATAAATGAGATATTCTTAGAGCATTATATTAATAACTGCGCGTCTATCTAAACTTCCTGTACTATTTTTATGCTGAAGTGACAGAAGCAGGTGTCTTCGTGTATTTACGAATAAACTGATATCTCGATTTACCTCGATAGTCCTGATTTAGGCTGTTGAAAATCCGTAGTAGGAGTAAGACAAACACTAGTAGCATCGGACTTGGTCGTATCTTCTACAACAGGATACATTTCTCTAAATATGAAACTAGCTTCAATTCGTATTTTACTATGATTCATCACTTCGATCGTGCGAATAAATTTTTCTCCCACTTTCACGTGGCCTAAGTCGAAACTCTTTTGGCACCCTTCATAAAGATCGAACAAGAGAGGAATGCCTGGCAAACAAACAACACATTATCAAAATAATATTGTAATTAATTGATAGGTAGTAAATAACTTTTTAATATTTCGTATGAACGAGACGAACCTTCTCCTTTAATAGTCACGTTTTCTTCGCACAACGAGTTAACCCAAAACTGCAATGTGAATTCATATTCTTTGACTTGCTTCGGGCGGAAGTAAATCTTTATTTTCAGTCGCTTGCCTGGCTTGATTTCGGTCATTTTCTCGTAATCGACAAACAATTCCGGTAGACTTGAAAAATTTAAGTCGACACTGTAACATAAAAAAAGCCGGCCGTGAGAGGAGTTCTAGCTAACGGTCCGGCTACACGTAGGGACTGGCTTGCGCAAACGGTTTGTGCTAACGTTTGCCCCGCAACCGGCACTGTCGGTAATAACGATAGCGTTTGCGCAAACATTTATCTTAACGTACAGTAGTCGGCTTTTAAATTGGCACGGCGCGGAACATGAGTGAAATATTCGGCTATGAGGCTATGGGGCTATTCGGTTTTGTAGAGCGTTTTCTCTGTTGTACGTTGCACTGTTAAATCTGATATGTCTATATAGAGTTGTTAAAACAATTTGTGTTCGTCAAAAATAAATATTTTTTACTATTATTCTTATTATCCTCTATCCGTCAGGTCTACTCTCTCTTACGCTCCCTGTTAAAGGCTTAAAGTCCGTCTAAAAACTGCCGTAGCTTCAGCAACTCGCTCAAGGATCTTTAAAAACTCAAACATTCGGTTTTATTAAAAAAAATATTTATACACATTATATACAATTTTGCGAAACTTACCATGGCTAGGTTTGCCTTTCTACATAGGAAATGACGTCAGACGCCATTTCAAAAATTGGTGGTTATAACAACCCTAATTTATATTTTAAAGTGACAAATAACGTGTCATAGACAATCAGCGTGTAAGATGACGCTATACAAAACCCCGAATTTAACCGAACATCGTTCTTGTCTCCAATGTGCCCTTTTAAAAGCCGACCACCATGCTTCTTCGTGCAAATTAGAATTTGCGCAAACAAGATTGAGCGTGTAGCCGGATTATAAGTATGTCATTAACCAAAATATAGAACAAAATTCTTTACATTATAGGAGTTTTATCATTGTTAGTTAACGCGATGTTTCTTTTGTAGGTGAAATCCGGTGCATTTATAAAACACTTTTTGAAATCAACATCCATGCACGAAAAAGAATACATAGGTTTTTTAATTTCTGCATGAATAAAAAGATTGTACACTGGTCCATCTGAAATCTATACAAAAAGAACATTACCTTCAGTATTTTTTAAAAACAGGTCCACAAGTAAATGTGTTTTAGTATGTATGTACAGTACTACTATAATTAATTATATGCCGTCTTTGGAAATACGAAATGCGCGAAGATGGTATCCAATAAAAAGCTTTTACAACATCACTGTCACTTTTGACTTTGACTGATACATTTCTCAGCGCAATAATTGCTCGCATAATTCTTATTATACAGGGTTACTGGTAACTCGACGTATTCCTTGCAGGACGTCATAGAGTGCGCGCAAGATAACTCCTCTGCGCGCGGCCAAAATCAGAACTAATCATGGGCCGCCATAGTGTTGCCATTTTATTAACATTGTCACTAGATCAACCTGATTTTAGGAATAAAAGAAAATATAATAATAAAGATTATAGTAGACCTCATCAGACGATAATAATTATAATGCATTCTTATTCATTCACGGCACATTTATAAGCTTAGTTCTTTTCTTTTGCAAATTACGTAAAAATACAAATTAATTTAATAGATAGGTAGTAAATTTTAACGTATATACATACATAACTTAGCTCAATTAAAATATAATAAATCGCAAAAGAGGGCTGCCCAATTTTGATGTTCACGAATATATTACTTTTCCTTAAAAAGTAGGACTTTGTATTTTTGCGATCATGGCAACATTTAGCACGCCCCCCGTCGCGCGCAGAGTTATCTTGCGCGCACTCTAGTACCGAAATTCATTAGTTTTTTAGCCTTTACCGCGTGCGACAATTTTTTGCCCTGACACATTAGGAAATAGGGAAACTTGTACATACGGATAATGTGACAGGGAAAGCTATGACCGGAATTTGCTTGAGAGTGAAGTATAAAGTGCATTCCATTTTATTAGCGGGTGTGACGTGGCCGCTCTTCGGTTCTATTCTCAGCTGCATGAACTTTTTAACGTTACTACCATTGTAATTCCAGTCGAAGAAGAACGTTGCAGAACCATTATTCTTTATAATAAACGGTATTGTTCTTTCATATGTCGAAGCAGTCTAAAAGTTATAGAATAATGCAAAGTAAATTTTATTATCAAATAGATTATTTTTTCATAATAATATTCTAAATTGTGTTCTGAATTATAAAAGAATGCGAGTTGACGCCCGCTGCTACGTTATTTTCTGCTCCAAGGTTCGAGCTATCTCAGTGCGAACATCAAGTTGGTTCAATAGTTTGTCATGAAGAAGTGACAGACACAGACAAACTCAATTTTGCATTAAATTTATAATAATAATATGCATGAATTAAAATATACCTGATCTAAATGTATATTGGTAAGAGCTTCACTGTTAAGTATATGTTCATTGCCTATTAAATAGTAAGTTACTTTAGGTTTAATAGAAAAGCTTAACGCGTTAACACACAGCGTTAAAAAATTTGTCAAATACGTTACACTACAGAATATCTTAAACGACAGTGGGCCATCCTGGATCGGCGTGTAAATAATGCTGGAAAAAGAAAAACAGACACACGAATTATAAGCATGCCAAACTTAATAGGTAGGTAAGCGGGTGTATGAGGCGCAGGACTGAAGACAAGAAGAAAAAAGTGAAACCTTGGATACTTTTTATCAATCTTTTCCATATAGGAATTTGTAAACAGGGTACATTTTTAACCGGTGCGCAAATTTTGATAGGTATGTTATACTTACATAAACGAGATATAATAGACAAGTATTTATTATTTTGGTGTTTATAAAAAAAATATCAAAATTAACGTTTACAAAAAATCTTTATCAATCTTTGAAACACATTTTTATGGTCACCTAGTCATTCTACTGACTAGAGACGGCTTATCAGTTACGCGTGCGGTCGACGCGTCTTTGATTATTATTACGAAAAGATGATGATGATGTCTATGATTTGTTTATTTTAAACTCGGATAATATGGTAGAATAAATATAAAAAAGGTGCTTAGCTATTCATGTTAATATGTCCTATAAATACAAAACCACCCAAAAAAATATGCGTACTGGTTAAATGTTTTTGCTGTATATTTCCGATGATCTATAAGGTCTATAATGTACCATTCCACTGTTGGGCAAAGGCCTCTCCTAATCACAAACAGACCTTTCTTAATTCAACATTAAAAAAAACTTTGTTTCTCGGTAATTACGATTTTAATGAAGCACCAAATCTTACTTTATCGGTGTTTCAGATCTCGGTTTCAGCGTGCCGTAGTTGGGCTCACAAATAACAGGCGTCTTGCCAGATTCATTACACAACGAGTTACCCTTGAATTCAAACTTGAGAGCTTCAGTCTCATTATTCTTCAGTATAACGATGTTCGTCGTGGTAAACCCAACTAAAGAGTTTCTTATAACGAGAATTGTTGGCACGAATACAACTTCAGGCTCTCTTACCAAACCAACAACTAACATGTTCATAACGAGGTTATAAACTGGTATTATGAACCTCCATTGCGACTCGTAATCCTATAAACATTAAGCAATTTTATCATTATCACAAATCTGATAAAATAATTAAATCTAATTTTAAACAGTTAATTACCCCAGGGGCAGTAGGAGAAAACGTAAAGGTAACATCGGTAGAAGTGCCTCCTTCAACGTATCCCTTCAACATGTTGCAATGAACTGGTATAAGCTCCGGCTTATCAGACATAACCATTTCAAATATAAATTCATACGTTTCGCTGGTTGGATTTATCACATTAAATGTCCTATAAATATTAAAAAATATACATAAAAGCACGTAATAATCTTGAAAATTCAAAATATTACACACACAGAATATACTTCGATTAATCAGCTATTGTGTAACCCCATGGTACAATAATATTATGTGTGATGCTTTCTAGGACAGGCACATACGAATTTTACTTTTTCTTTTCGATACAAATTCTTCGCTTTTTAACCTTTTCACCGCCAACGTAGTCAACGTACACAGAATGCGATACCTCGCCAGTGCCAAGCTATAAATGTATAACGAAATATATAGTAAACAGTAGTGATGAGCTGATGACCTGTTAAATACAGTAAACTTATTTTTATAACATAGTTAAAATGAAGAGCTTCTAATGAAGTTGTGGCTCTGGAAGCACGAAAATCTGGAACTTTTATTGAAGTCCGTGGCGGTGAAAAGGTTAAATGTACCGTACATAGGAGAATAGTTTTATGGTTTCTGAGTTACAACGTATTTAATATGGTCGTGTTAGGAGGATGCCTTCCTCCTAGTGAGTGGCCTGCGGGCGGCGGGTTAGGGGACCCGTCGCCCGACCAGTAACAGGCCCGGGAGGATGGCGCGCCGTGTTTCGCGCGCGCCTCTCAGTAGGAAGTGGGGCAGGGGAGAAATTGCCCCCCCCCCCCCCCCCACCACTGGAAAGGTCCACCAGAAGAAGCTGGTGGACCAAGACCTGCCGGGGTTGCGGTGCATGCAATAGCGAATCCCGCGACCCCGGCCTTAGGTCAGAAGGAGGGACACCGTTGGTTTTTAGCCGGTAAAAGTCCGGCAGACCCCCTCGCCATCCCCGGGTGAGGGACGTCCATGAGGATTTTTCAACAAAAAAAAAGGAGGATGCCTTCCTGACACGACCACACACCCATTAGATCACTTGGAACAAAATTAAGGGAATTTATAGTAGGTAACTAAAAAAATGCTCTCTATCTACTATAGGTTAGAATAAGAATTTTAACCCTTACTGTACTCTCATACCATATGAACTAGTATTTCTTAATCTACAGATTTCAATGTTTATAATTTTAAAAAAATTGACGGAGACTACTGTGTCGTTTCGATACGTAGTAAGGTCACAAGCTTGTTTTCTGTGATCTAAGGTCTCAACGTCACCATATTTTTTTATTTTTCACGTATCCAATAGCGGCTCGTAGTGGTAACTTCGCTTGGCGGAGAGAAATACTCGTCGCTTGAGCTCGACACGGCGGCCGGTGTCACAGCACTCAGGGCTCGTTTATGGAGAGGCAGCGCCTTGCCCATCGCGTATTGCGTCCCGTCGCGGTGCCTTATGGCCATGTATGAGAGCGTTCATGCATAAAAAGTTTGCTTGATATATTGCTCACGGTGGAGCACTCGGCCGGCATCACTTTGGTGCACACAGCGTTAGTCGCGGCGGTGCACGCGGCATCGCAAGGAAAGGTGACCGTAAACGAGACCACATATCGCAATATATTTGTATTTGCGCGTATGACACCCAAGGCACCGACGCGGGCCCCGTTTCAGGTATCTCCACGTTTCACACGCCGCTTCTCCATGAACGGAGAATGGCGTGACGCACTGCGCGTCTTGACGCACCGTATCTCTATAAGAGCTCTGCCTCATTAGTGCGTTGCGTTGCGTCGTCGCAGCGTCAACGCTGCATCGTTTTCCATATATTTTAAATGACATGCCACATTAAAGCGTTGCGTCGTCGCACGCGACGTTTCAACGGATCGACGGACGAGAGATGAAGCAGGGGGAGAGTGATGCGCTGCGCTGTCGGAACTCCGATGTGACGACGGACAGTGTTCCACTGCTAGAGGGGCAAACGAGACTGACTGAGGTGCGTGCGTCGTCCTCTTGCGCAGCGACGTCGTGCGTCGTCGCAACGCAGATGTGGCATACAATGCGTTGATCCGTTGCGAGAACGCAACGCAACGCACTAATGAAGCATCGCCCTAACGCATGATAGGGTGGTATAATTTTCCTAAAGCACATTTAGAGCAAATAATTTGTACCGCAAAGAAAAAAATATCGTTTCTGGCTGTTCTAGAAAGCATTACACAATAATTATACTTCGCTGTAAGAAACGAGACATGATTTTGCATCTGTGTGTATGGCAATGGCAGTGGAAAGTAAGAAAGTAAAGTATGTGTCCTGTCAAACAAGGTGTTCGGACTTGTAGTCGCAAAATTGCAATCTCATGTGTCGTGGCGGGAACCGTACCTACAATGTATGTAGTCATTTGTATACCTTACCATGTTGTTCTTCCGGATTGTTAAGAAATAAATATACAAACTTTTTGTAACATCCTGATCCCAAAACATTAAATTCCAATATGGTCATATGTGGAGGTAAAGCCACTCCTGTGATTTTTCTTCGGCCTGATGTCAAATAATCGCTGTCCTCGATGTCCAGGTGGACGTACGGGATCAGTGATCTCGCTGTTAGTTTGCACGAGATGTTCTGATCATATGGATCAAGGTTATCTAAATAGAAGTTTTATTTAATTTTATTTATATTACAAAGTTATAAACGTAACAAGCACACAAAATAACAGAAGCCCTGTGTCGTGGGATCTAGTTTCCTCATAATTAATTATTTTAAGAAAAGTTCTCTAATAGACTCGTAATAGCAATTATTAAAATTTAGGAAATTAAATTGTTAAATACATAAGTATTTTGTTTATTTCCTGAGAGAGTTCAAACAATAATGCGCAGACTCTCTGCGGATGAAAGTCTGATTGGCTCTACCGTTGTCATTATTACCTATAATGATAATATCAGTTTTTTTTATTTATTTAAATATGTGATATTCAATGTTAATATTTTCTTTCTGCAAATTACTATTTTTACCCCTTTACGTGTCAATTTCTTGATATTAGCGTCGATTCTGTAGTGCACTTTGACAGGACTAAACTAAACTAAGGGTGTTTGTCTCTTTCTGTTTCAATAGAAAAAGAAAGTGACAGTTACGTTTAGTCTAGTTTAGTAGTGTCAAAATGTGTAACAGAATCGACACCATTATCTGTATTACTGTTTAGATTGTATTAATATTTTTGTAGATGAAATGCTAATGATTTAGATCTGCAATTCTAGCTCATATTTTTTTCCAATCGATAGAGAAAATAGTCACATCTTAATTTTTTCCTAAAAAGTAAGTACTATATTAATGCTGATTCTGTTGTACACAAACTAAACTTAATTTAGGCTATTGCCATCTTTTTCACTCTGATAAAATAAGAAAGAGACGGACGTAAATAAGAGCAGTCAAAGTTAGTTGAACTAAAAATCTACAAATTTAGAACGTGTCGGCCAAAAACACGGTCAAGTTCAAGGCTTAAACTAGTTTGACATCTCTATCTTAGTTTTTAACCACCGTCCTGTCTGTTAGTAAGGCCCCTCGCCCACGGCGACTTTTTGTAGCGATGCAGTAGCGATTCTGTCGCGCGTTCGCATCGATACAGTCTCGATGCGGTCGCTAGCTGTTTGCCCTCGCCCACACCACGATTCTCAGTCGCGATGGAAACGCAATAATGTCGCGATGCAAAAGCGATTCAGTAACGGCACAAAAATGCCACAGTTGCAAGATGGACTCCGTTGAGGCAATATTATTCACGTTATCTTTGGTGCTGTAGCGCATTAGTAGCGTGTTGGCATCGCTTCTGTAGCGCGTTGAAATGCGACTAACGCGCGTTAGTAGCGATGCTGTCGCGCGTTTACGAAACGTGCGACAGCATCGCTACATTCGCTACAAAAAGTCGCCGTGGGCGAGGGGCCTAAAAGATAGCAACTCTCTAATTTTTGTTTAGTTGGTGAACAAGAGAAGCAGCACCTTTGTCTATTTGTTACTTGAATGCGTTTGGTAAAAGATGCTTATTTTTTAAAGGAGTATTAATGTATTTAAACTTGAGAAGACATGTGACTAAACAGCAATAGTGCAGATTGGTTGAAGCTACACTGCGCTGGCCCTGAAAAGTCCGTGAATGTGGGGGACCGTTTTTGACATATCGATTCGTCAGCATAAGAGTAGGCCTACACATTGCCGAAAACCACAACGCTGTTATACCTAAATTACTCGGCGACTGCCCAATTACATTTATTGGCAAATTATAAGAAAAAATACTGAGAAAAAGGAAGGAACGATTAGCCAATGTCGGCTCGTTTCGGTTAGGTTTACAAGCGCAAACTTTCCTCGAGTGTTCCTTAAGGTAGTTCGCGACGTATCTTGAGTTTGACAGATGATTCCATGCCTCGACTGAGGAAAAATCTCGAGGCGTGGACGGTTATTCCAACATAACTACCAATGGTGTTGAGGAAGGCTGAGTCGAGGTGGAGTCGAGTGGAGAAAATTTCGAGGGATCGTCTTAGAATATGGGTGTAAGTCGTGTGAATCCGGAATTAGACCAACGTGGTCGACTACACAGTCATCGGTGGCCGCGTAGCTCTATGGTTGACATAGAAGATGACAGAACGCAACTTTTCTAGTTAAAAATGTCACTTTTACGGAACAGTCGTATTAAAAATACGTATCGAATATACACGAATTAATACATCGCACCCTTAGTAATGTAAGGGCAGAAGATGACAGAACGCAACTTTTCTAGTTAAAAATGTCACTTTTACGGAACAGTTGTATTAAAAATACGTATCGAATATACACGAATTAATACATCGCACCCTTAGTAGTGTAAGGGCACAAGTCGAAATATCGAGCTTTTGAGTTTCTGGTTTAGATGGTCTCAATATCAACTGTTCTACCACTTGGCTTTCACAGAAAGAGAAAAAAGATAATATTAAAGCAAATACTGTAATCATACTGTAAAAAATACGTTGAAAATATCGGGTTCCCTGGATCTTTTAACACGTTATCCCAAAAGTTGATATTTTTGAAATAGGCCTTTACTTTATTAATGATGCGACATGTATATGAAATGCTACGATACTATAAACATGTTGGATTTTTTAAATATTATGAGTTAATTATTTCAACTGAACCCTAGAGCTGTAGTTTTAATTTGGGGCTCTCGTGTTCGGCGTTTAGATCACCTCTTTTATAAATGTAAAACCAGAAACAATTTACAAAGTATTAGAAATAAAAAATCATTGTGGAGTTTTAGTTACCTATAGAGCTTTTCAGTCTAACTTTGAAATCAAACGCATCAAGAGGTGAAAACGTGACTCTGAAAACTCTGCTTTGACCAGGCTTCAAGCAATCTTTAACCGGTTCTATTGTGAACGGCAGGTCAATCTCAAACCATGTATCGACGCTCTCTCTGCCCTGGCTTCCACTGAACAGTGTAACATTGCTAGGAACTGATAAGGAATTAAGATTAAATATATAGAAAGAAAGAAAGTTTATAACAACTTATAACAGCTTATAATCTGCTTATAACAAAATGTTAGATGTTTTAAATTTGTACGCCTTGAAGGGCAAAACATGTACGGTGCCTCTTTGATTTTTTTACATCATGCATGCAGGATTTGTATGTATTCGCATGTTTTAACAAATAAATGATCTTTATCTTTAACAACTTTTTGTACTTCTTTATAAATAGTAGATTATTTAGTAGTTCCATCTAATAAGCTTAAGTTCAATTACACCTTACCATTATCTCCCGGCTGATCAGGAATTGGGTCATAAGTGTTCATCAATGGACCATTGAAATCATTATTCGTTTCCACTTCAATTAGTTTCTCCTGCTTTGCCTAGTAATCGGAGATGGGTTTAAGTCTGAAGTCTCCACATAACGTGGTTAAATATATAGCCGGTTTTTTTATAACTACGCTTTCAAAATACCGTTCATTTAAATATTATTGTTGTAGATAAGGGATGCAACTGTTCAAAATAAAAGATGCATCTCTACATTCATTGAAAATATTAACTGTTGAAATTTGAAAACGCTATCATATAATATTTGTATATTTTGAGATTATACACTATTCATAATGAAGAGGCGAAATGTTTACTTAATGAATACATGGCTTGAGAGTTGCGTTTTCACGCCTATTTATGAAATTAAAAGGAAAACTATCACAGTTAACTAGGCTCCACAAACTTCTGACGTGTAGGTAGTTAGGTTCAGTAAAAAGTTCCTAGAAAAGAATTGACTTAAATCAACTGCAAAAATAACTACAACATCGTTGGTTCGTTTCTTTCCATTTTACATTGAACATACTGCCAACTACCTATGTGGGGAATATGGGGAACATTGCTTTTTAAGGGATATTAATTACTTACATCACGATTTTTATTTTTATATTTGTCAATTCTGGCTGGAAATTCGTCGTCGATTTGAAAACTCCATACGATTTTCATCGGAACATGACCAACATTTTCCACAGTGAAGTCGAAATTTCGTGTCTAAGTATCGTAAAAAAATACTGAGTTTACAATATAAAAAGTTAATACGAAAATACAAAGTTGTAGAGAAAATGAACAATTAACCTTATAAATAAATGTGTCAGGTAATTTTATATTTTCAGACAATTTAGAAACGTATTTTGTATACTCAGTTTGTGCTGAATAAACAATAACCATATTTATACCTCCTAGAAAATTGTTTGATGGTGGAATAGTTTGTTCATCAATAATAGTTTCGCATCTTTGATTAAGGCTTGAATCTCTGAAAAATATCAGAAGAGGTGTATCACAATAAATATTATACCAATCCGTTTATTCAGTAGGTATCAAGCGATCCCTGCCAGCCAGGCTACACAACGCCGAGAAGAGTCGTTAACGTTACAAAGGCTGTGGTTTGCTGCAAGCACCTTCTTATTCTTCTTAAGCGAATCATGTCTCAGAAACGAAGCGCCCAGTATAAATTGTCTGTTCTTGCCGGCGGTACTTCGGAAGGCAAATGTATTTTCCCTATTTTGCAGCCTGTCGAGATATTTATGCTGAGCACTGCGATCTTATAATTTAAGGGCAAACTGCGAATGTCCGCGTCTGGGGTCAACGGCTCGTCGCCGTCGCCTCTGTGTTCGGAAGTTTTTAATGAATTCTTGTCATTTTTTACCTACAGTACAGTATACGCATCTGTCGTGCATATTTTAATGCATACTTCAGAAGCATACTGCGTCATGGATGGCTGTACCATTTATCTAACTTACGTATTATGATCAAACAGGGTGACTATTTGACGATTATCCCAAGTAGTTCCTTTCATATCAAGCGTAAGAGAGTCATCGCTAATTGCTGTTAACTGACAATTTAGAAACTCCTGTAAATAAAATAAAAACAAAATTACTCCTTTGCAATAACGTCTTGCATTACATTGCTAATCCATCGTACCTTTCGTAAAGTAACGGGCTGTCCAGAGAAGAAAATAATTTCCAAGTCCTTCTCTTCACCTGGCGATATGTAACCCATAGATGGTTTTATGACTAGACAGTCTACCTCAGCCCAGCTAAACTTGTATACTTTTTCAGAATTATTGACCATGACAACTGATCTTCTATGCAAGGAACATAATTCACAGCCACCTACGGTAAGAAGAAATACAGTGTGACATGTACCTATTGTAATGTACGCGCAAGTAGTTGGCCGCGCTTTAGGCGGCGCCAGGGGTGAGACGGAGGGAGGGTAATAATGAACATGACTTACACGAGATTATTCAAAAATGACTTCGGTATCTCAAGATATCGCATTTGGTGTACACAAAAAATTTAAACGAATTTGATGTCTCATTACGAAAGTAGCTTAACTTGTGTATGGCACTTTGATGTTTCTTTAAGTTGTCTATGCTGTAGCCTTCCAAACGACATTAAATTTACGCCTCTGTGAGGCTTAGGTCTTAAGTTATGGGTGTTTGAATATGTAGGAAATTGATCTAACTTTGATGGGATGTGATATCGACTTAAAAAAATGGGGTGTTTTTGGTCGATAAGATAAAGGATACTACGCCCCCCCTTAATGTTTTTACAGTCGTTTACCAGACATAATTGTGTATTTATCAGAAAATAACAAAAAATAAACGATATAGTCTAAGATCCCTTGAAGAACGACCTTCACCGAGCTATATATTTTATATCAAATTAAATATGTCAATAAATATATTGCAAATGGGTTGAGTAAAAAAATTCAGTCCAGAATATGATTAATTAACAATAAAAAAAATATTATTTTTTAAACATTTCACTGGTTTGGTTAATAGACAAATTCCATACCAATCGAAAGTATGAAGCCTATAGAATATGCAAACATTAGGTTGACTATTTTTTTCCCGTCACAACTCTTGGGTAGGCAGATATAAACAGGTCATCGAAACTAGTAATTTGCACTGGTCTGATTAATGAATTAAAGTTAAGTTAAAATAAAGATTATTTCATTACGAACATGGTGGTATAGGGTTGTCTGCGAAAAATCAGTCCTGAATTCAGACTGTCGAGTTTTAAAAAGTGAAATTTTGCTGCGAGTGAAGACGTGCAACAGAGAGGTCCCAGCGAACCATCCCATGCGATAGAAGAGGACACAGGATTGCAGCTGTGTGTAGTTCGTCCATTGAATGAAAGAGAGTGCGCATGCTATTTGTCCGTGATAATGATAAAGATAGCGATAGACTCGTAAATGCTGTGCATAATTTTGGAGTAGCTTAATATTAAAATAGAAAACAGGATTAAAATAGGAGATTTTATGTGACATTAAAGTATATACATCTTTAGTAAATAAAAATATAGTGATACATATATAATACTAATCTTGAAAATTTTATTTCTTTTATCAGTAGACAAAATAAAAACGAACAAAGCAAAAATGTATCATAAAATAAAATATAAATACAACAGAACTGTTTTTAAATTTACAAATTATTCAGCATTCGAGTCATCGGACGCAAAATTGTGATCTACAACTTCAGAACATTCTTCGTCATCGCTTTCTGTTTCAGTTGGTTCCACAATGTCTTCTATCCTTAAAGGTGTTTGATACCCAATGAACCCTAGTGGTTTTAAATATTCATCTAAGAAACAACCGCAGTTCTCAGGCTGAAGTTTCATGCATACCGGATCCATTGAATTAAGCCTCATGGAATTTACGAAAATAGTTCGTAATTTTTTTTGTGTCAATGATATCCAGCATGGTGGTATAGTGTTGGAGTCAAACCCTTTAATTTTTTTTAAACTGTTCACTGTCTTCTTTAGCAGAGTATTTTTTTTAGAAAAATGCGATATCTCGCATCATTCACTTTGATGCAGTTCTCGATGCCATACATACTAGCAGTAAATTCTTAAACGGTGTTAATTTTTTCGTCAATGAAAATATCGGCTTCATCGGTTAATGACGCAAAAACTGTTTGATATCTTACATTTTTTGAAAATAGGTTAAAAGGTTTTACTTTTCCTACAAACTATTTTCGTAAATTCCATGAGGCTTAATGCAACGGATCCAGTATGCATGAAATTTCAGCCTGAGAACTGCAGTTGGTTCTTGGATGAATATTTTAAACCACTAGGGTTCATTGGGTATCAAACACCTTTAAGGATAGAAGACATTGTGGAACCAACTGAAACCGAAAGTCATTTATTTTTATTTTTTATGAATGTTTTAATTTTTTTTATTCCAGTGCATTTAACTTAGATTAAAGATTGGTCTCCGCCTTGGAGCGCGGCGGAGACCAATCATTAATCTAAGGCTTTAAGTTTTCATTGATCTTTTAACTGCTATTAGATTGACATTCAATCACCAAATTATTAAATATCAAGTCCACATTAGCTCCTTTATTCATTGAATATACCTAGTCTGGCCATAAATACTGTTACAATTAAAAATAAGAAAGATATTACATTTGAACTTGGAATCTGTCATTTTTATACGATTGTTCATTGTGTTTTCTAATTTTGGCGCCAATACATTGTACAATATTTTACGATATTAAAATGGAGTGGGGTGATAAAGAGAACCGAATCGCTGTGATGGCATTACACAAAGTTGGTATGGAGCCAAATGCAATTTTTAAAACTCTCCATACTCTTGGTATTAGTCAAATGTTTGTGTACCGGGCTATTAATAGGTACAACGAGACCTCCTCTGTTTGTGACAGAAAAAGTTCTGGCCGTCCACGTAGTGTTCGACGAAAAAGGTGGTCAAAGCAGTAAGGGAAAGAATTCGATGAAGATAGCACCCAGAACCATGTCGCGTATTTTAAAAGATGACTTAGGACTTGCAGCCTATAAGAGACGCACTGGTCATTTTTTAACTGATAATTTAAAAAAGAATAGGGTGGTAAAATCGAAACAACTACTGAAGCGGTACGCAAATGGGAGCTCACAGAAAAAAATTGTTTATTGGTGAGAAAATCTTTACAATTGAGCAACATTTTAACAAACAAAATGACCGTATTTATGCTCAAAGCTCTAAGGAAGCTTCCCAATTAGTCGACAGAGTGCAACGTGGGCATTATCCGACTTCAGTGATGGTTTGGTGGGGTGTTAGCTATGAAGGAGTGACTGAGCCATATTTTTGTGAAAAAGGTATCAAAACATCGGCACATGTGTATGAAGATACCATTCTTGAGAAGGTAGTTAAGCCCCTTAACAACACCATGTTCAATAACCAAGTATGGTCCTTCCAACAAGACTCGGCGCCGGGTCATAAAGCTCGGTCCACGCAGTCTTGGTTGGAAGTGAACGTTTCGGACTTCATCAAAGCTGAAGACTGGCCGTCGTCTAGTCCGCTGGATTATGATTTATGGTCAGTTTTAGAGAGTAAGGCTTGCTCTAAACGTCATGATAATTTGGAGTCCCTAAAACAATCCATACGATTGGCAGTGAAGAATTTTCCCACGGAAAGAGTGCGTGCTTCTACTGATAACTGACCTCAACGTTTAAAGGACTGTATTGCAGCTAATGGAGACCACTTCGAATAAGCTTTTTATATTTTAAATTGTTTTATATTTATGTATTAAACTAACACACTGTAAAAGTAATAAATATTATTTTCCATAAAAAAAAGTTTTTTCTTCGTGACAATATTTATGGCAAGACTAGGTACATATAAATTATATTTTTAAATGTTTCTATAAAAAATATAAAAAAACATTTAAAAATATAAAAAATAGTAGCCTACCGGCATCGGGAGCAGGGTCCAATCTACCGGTGGTCAGGGCCTCAGAGAGAGGAACTTCCTAACAATACACGCCGCGTCCAGAAGTACCGGTTTCCGTACCAGGCCCTTGACCCAGCCACCCAACGAGAGCCTCATCAGATGTTGATCGAGGCTCTTGGCTTAAAAGCCATTGGCCGTAACGACTATCGGCACAACAACTGCTGAGTCAACCTCCCACATGGCGACAACCTATTGTGTCAAGTCTTGATACTTAATTTCTTTATCTTTCTCGGCTTTCACAAGGTTCTCGTCATGTGGGATAGTGATATTAACAATCATTGTGAGACGCTCTGATCTATCTATCACCACTATGTCAGGCTTATTGGCAACAATAGTCCTGTCGGTGATGATAGATCGATCCCAGTACAATGTGACATGAGCATTCTCGAGAACTGGGTCGGGCACATATTTTTAGTATAGAAAGAAGTATATATTATTATTAATGTAATAAAACCTAGGCAAAGTTGTAAAATGTGAGGCTCATGCAGGAAATAATGTTACACCTGCATACTTATTTATATAGCTGCCTATTGTCTGGCAGTATGAGGCTGTGTGCTCACTAAAATGTCCTGCTGATGGTGGCGTTGTGTATCAGGTCGTTGAGTTCCCTGCAATATGGTTGAGCTGAGCGAGGCCGATGTGCGCTTTATTCTCGTAAACAGGTGCTGCCTGTTGGGAGTCCCAACTTGGGACTGGTCTTATAAAGCAAATTTTCTTATTGCTTGTTATGTAGTTATCTATATTGTTTTCAAATTACTGAAAATTGTCATACCAGTTTTTTGAAAAGAGTATTAATTTTGTTTCGTGATGGCTCTTCTGCATATGATCTACCATTTGGAACAGTGCATTTAGTATTGACCTTTCAAAAGCGCCTGTTATCTGGTCTACTTGAAATATACATTTTGACTTGATTATATGAATAAAATATTATTTTACCAAAATTTAGGACATATTTCAGAAGAGAAGCTGAACTCGGAGATTCACTTTGTCTGATTGAAGTTGAGGACACCTGTTTAGCCCTCTTGGCCTCAGATAGTTTGCTTTTTCTCTTTTCGCTACTAGCGCTTTTACTTTTTTTGTCTACGGTAGACATAGTGGATATGGTCCTGCTGGAAGAATAATCACTTTTTTAACAAAAATAAAACCGACTTCAAATTGTCTATCTCCGAAGTTCTCCATCAGATCTTCACCAAATTTAAATGGGATCACTTCGAAAGAATACTCTTTCAAACAAAAAAAGAATCAATAAAATCGGTTCACAATTAGCAAAGATATCGCGGAACAAACATACAAAAAAAAAACATACAATCGAGTTGAGAAACTCCTCCTTTTTTGATAGTCGGTTAATAATTAAACTTTTTAACAAAAAAAACCGACTTCAAATTGTCTATCTCCGAAGTTCTTCATCAGATTTTCACCAAATTTCAATGGGACCACTTCGAAAGAATACTCTTTCAAACAAAAAAAGAATCATTAAAATCGGTTCACAATTAGCAAAGATATCGAGGAACAAACATACAAAAAAAAATACGTACAGTCGAATTGAGAACCTCCTCCTTTTTTGGAAGTCGGTTAAAAATAGAATTAATTATTAACAAGCGAATTGCAGATTAAATTAGCAATGTGAAGAGCAAGATATAAAAGCACCTACATTAGGAAGCTCTTACAACATGATATGGATTAACGTATTACAATAGAAACAATAAATACTTACAATAAAATCAAATACTAACCCATCTCCATATAACTTATACGCATCAAGATCTGTATCCATAGAAAGCATTTCAAGACCCATTAAGAAGACATCTTCCATAAATGATTCACCTTCACACAACACCTAAAAAATAAAGAGGAAATCTAAAGTAAATGAGTCACTTAAGTAGTGCTTTGTGTGTGTATAAAGGTAGTCGTTCAAAATGTATCAAACAATCCTTTTAATAGAAAGCAGACAGAAAAATCAAACGGACCGCAATTCCTCGAGGCCAGTCTAGTATTAAGTATCAGGATAATTACACATTAACATTATTATCTATTATTAATTTGGAATACCTACTGAAAAGTAAGTGTTCCTTAATATGTAGTACATTATGATACAATATGCTATGTGCTATGTTGGTCTTTACAGCCGAGGCGGTGCCAAGCGCGCGAGCCGTAGGCGAGCGCGATATGGGTGCCGAGAGTAGGGTTGCCATCTTTTTTTTGAATAAATATAGTATTTTTCCCAAAAAAGATGCAAAAATATAGTACTTTTGGGAAATTCAAAAAAAAAGTACACATTTATTTTTTAACATAATGTATTTTTCCATCTATATTTGTTATTGCTCTTCGCTTTGGCTATCAATGATCTATTACCTTTAAAATAATTGTAGGAATCTGAGCAATTTAGATTCATATTAAAATAAATTGACAATTCATTTTTAATTAAATTAATAGATGCTTTATTTCTTTCTTCTTTCCGTTTTTACAGTTAACATAAAAAAGCGCGACAGTTGAATTAGGGATAAAAATATAGTATTTTGCGTACTATATTATTTTTCTATAATATACAGGGTGTCAGCGTATTCGTGTAATTCCTTAAAACCACATGATCTGTTACTGGTATAAATTAATCGTATACGGGATTTTTTTGATTAAAAAATTATTATTATTTATTTATTTTAATTATTTGTTAGAACATTTCACATTAACATAAATAAATGGAAGCCCGGCGACGCAGCTGGTGGGCACGATTTGCACGATATCATTCCGCGCAGTCAATTAACTCGGGGCACCAAACTGACTCAGGTTAATTACAAAATTATTTTTATTTAGGATATTTTTTTGCTAATTCTGCTATAATTACCCCTTTAAGTGAATCTGTGTTAACAGTACCTATACCACGAGGTTTGAAGGAATTACACGAATTTGTTTACACCCTGTATAGTACAATTGACTGAAATATAGTACGATACTATATATTATAGTACGGGTGGCAACCCTAGCCGAGATTGTAGTGATCAATGCACACGCGTTTCATATGACGTTTTTCAACACACTTGCGAGGAAAATAACAGACTTTAAGTCTCTAATACAAAAGTATTTGTGAAAATTAGCGCGTGGATTTCGTTGTAAACTTATATAGGTATAATTAATCTGTAGTGCCTGTGGCCGAGTTAGCTATGCTCGCGCAGGTGAAAGACCATAGGGCAAACAGCTTAATATTTAAAAATAATTAAACAGATTATTTTTGTGTTTATTACACAAATTAATTGTAGGCAAGGGATAACAGAAACCGCAGGATGCAATGAATGGTAGAAAATAGTCAAGCCAAAGAAAATATGCGTGCAAAAAAATTACTGAAAAAATATCACAGTACCAAATGTGACAAAAATACCGCGGGGTGGCGCGACTGTCGCCCTAAGCAACCTCGCTGGTCCCCATCATCACACATTAAACAATATAATTTTATGCATCGCCTATCTTATATCTAATATCTTATACCTTTAAACGAGCAATTCTTGTATATATATATATATATATATATATATAATCTGAATCTCGGAAACGGCTCCAACGATTTTCATGAAATTTAGTATGCAGGGGGTTTCGGGGGCGATAAATCGATCTAGCTAGATTTCATTTAAAAAAAATGTCGTTTTATCCGTGTTTTTAGGCAATGAAAAGCTGCTACAATATCATTAGAATACGAAAGTAAATTTCGCCTTCATTGACGATGTTATAATAGCTCAGGTGGGAAATCGGGCGGTCACAAAAACCTGAAACCCCTGGTTCGAGTCCTGCTTATTATTTTTTTCCCTTTTTTTTAAGTTCCTTCTTTTTTTTTACAAGCTTTTATAATTTATTTTTCTTTTTATACGCTTATATTTAACTTGCAATGTTTGTATGTTCGGTTGAAATCTTGCAACTGAATTTTTAATCACTTCCTCTTATCCTAAGGAGTTGAATTTAAAAATTTTGGTTCATTTCCGATGACAATGCATTTTTTTGGTAAGCATGACCTGAATCGACATCCAGGATTAGCTCCAGATAAAGGAACTCTTCAACGCTCAACAGCACAGACACGAAATGTTGTGTACGCATTGTATTATGATAGCCGGTTTTAAGTTTTACCGTGACATGGTTGCTGCACTCAGGGTTTGGTCCTGACTAGGGAACTCTTCAATGGTTAGCAGCACAAACACGAATTTTGGGTACGCATTTTATTGTGATAGCTGGTTTTAAGTTTTGCCGTGACATGGTTGCTGCACTCAGGGTTTGGTCCTGACTAGGGAACTCCTCAATGTTTAGCAGCACAGACACGAAATTTTGTGTACGTGTTTTATTATGATAGCCGGTTTTACGTTTTACCGTGACATGGTTGCTGCTCTCAGGGTTGGGTCCTGACTAGGAAACTCCTCAATGTTTAGCAGCACAGACACGAAATTTTGTGTACGCGTTTTATTATGATAGCCGGTTTTAAGTTTTACCGTAACATGGTTGCTGCACTCAGGATTGGGTCCTGACTAGAGAACTCCTCAATGGTTAGCAGTACAGACATGAAATGTTGTATACGCGTTCAATTATGAAAGACCGTTCTAAATTTCAACATGATATACCGACTAAAAAATAAATAAATGAATAGTACAAAAAACATTTTTAAAAACAAGCTTTTATTTAAATGGTCTTAAAAGAAGAAATTAAATCTATCCCATCAATTTATTACATTATACAACTAATTTATTTAAATATTATAAAAGCTTGTCGGGAGATACTAAATAAACAAGAATGCAATATGTATGTACAATAACTAATAAATGTAAAGTGTAGTAATTCTAAGAAAAAATGTACCTATGTACCTACTTCATAAAATTGTATTTCTCGCGATAAACTTTTATATTGTTTTAATAAATTAGTTGTATAATGTAATAAATTGATGGGATCGATTTAATTTAAAGTTTATTTTCTTCTTTTTAGACCATTTAATTCCTTTTTTTTTTCTAACCAAAAAACAAGATTTACCAAAAAAAAAACCGAGCTAAGCTCGGTCATCCAGGTACTATTAATTAATGTTAACGAAACGAAATGTTTATTTATCATACTTTAATTAACAAAGTTTATTTATTATTTTATAAGTAATAAAAAAGTTTACTATTTTTTAGGTATACTTTGCTAAGATTTAAAAAAAATGTAAAGTGAAATTCGTAGACATACTTATATCATTAATCTGTAGTATATTTTACCAGACTAGTGTGTAATAAGCTACATTATGAACCTAAAAGCGGTGCAATAAGAGCCACTTTACGAGCAAGTGTGTTGAAAAACCTTTTATGGGATATACTAAGCTATTGCTGTAAGTAGTTTATTAAACGTACTAACCGTAAAATACTCGTAAGCATTGTGTTCAATGGATATTTTTATATCGCAATTTGTTCGGCCCTTCCTTATTGGATTGTAATAAACATTCAATGTTGTTGTTTCATCTGGTTTAAGTATAACTTTCATACTTAAGTTAAATTCATCTGAAACGTTGAATTCAGTTTTACAATTGTCATTACATCTATTGTTTTGATTAGAAGCAACATTATTAAATTAATAGTTGATGTCGTTTCACCCACCATTCGTTCCGGCCAGGACCATATGTTCACTGTTTAGCGCTGCACTCAACCAGAATATAGGTCTTGCTTCATTCATTGTCTGTAAAACCTCTAAAACTACTTTACTATTTACAGAGCTTATATTTTTAAAGCGAATAGCTTTTCTACTGGTAGAACCAAGACATGTTACTGCAAACTGGAGCACAGCCATCCTTTGGTGTATTAAACGAGGTGATATCAAATCTATTCTAGGAATTACACCTTCTCCTATAAGACATATATTGAATGACTGTTGTTGGTTATCCAATAATTTCAGTTTTATTTCCAATACCGCTCGATATTCCTGAAGCGATATAATTTTAATTATTATCATAATACAGCAAGGTGAAGATAAAAGGCTGCTTATAGAAATAAAATAAAGTCTCCAGGTAGCATTCGTTTTTTTACCATGTATAAGGTGTAGATGGTGATAAGTTGAAGAAAGGGGAGATAAAGAAAATTGTATTATAATTTACATCACCTAGCTTGTAAGTTATATACGGTTATACGCAAGTTAACCATTTTTACCGCTAGAATGATAGGAATCAGTTTAATATAGGTACATACGTATATTTACGTTTGCAATCCCCGAAGAGGTGTATTACAGGAGTCTGGTACACCCACGTTTTGCCTCCGGTATTAAGTCTCACGCAATAACGTAATGCCATTTTCCGGGCACAATTTATAGTGCCAGGTTCGTTGCCTCTTACGACACGCTTATCCAGCGACAGAGGGGATTATATTATTCTTAATCCGTCCCCACACGGATAATAGCTGAAAATATGATATCTCAAATCCTGCAGACCTTTGTTTGATTAGGTTTGGTTGGGAACTTGGGATTCTTTACTCAGGATTATTTCTCACCTATCCATATCCGGAACGAAACATTTAGGGGGGAAGCATTTCCTTACCCGCCCATACAAAATAATACACGAGGACAACTGAAATCTCTGTGTGTATTGTAAAAATTACATAATGTACGTACCATTAGCGCTTTTGGAGTGAAAATTATTCCCAGATTTTTATGTAACAAAGGTTCTATATGTGTTTCAAACTTATCCAATGAAAAAATATTTGGACCAGAATTTGATTGATGGTGCAGTTTCATGCTGAGTGCACAAGCCACAAGTCCATTATTGTAAAGATCTATTGCACCTATGTGACTTGAATTTACTGTGACACAGAAAAAATATAACGTCACCGAATTCTCCGCAAAAACACAATGCGGTGATGACTGAAAACATGAGAAAAAGGCCAATAACATAATAAAAGTATTATCTAACTCAATGACTTGTTATGTCATTAGAGAGATTATGTTGGCATTACCTCTGGTACTTTGTATTCTGATAGATTTTTAACAATTAAATGCTCTCTAAACGTAGTCTCAATATTCCAGAGATCCAAGTTTGGCATAGCTCCTGTGCCGACTAGTCTCAGAGGCACTCCCTGAGCTTCAGCAGGGCATGTGTCACTTATTATAAAGCTAATGGTCTCCTCAAATTTCCGTGCTGCTGTTGCAAAAAATTGTATCTGTATAGTTCGACTGGTGCCAGGAGGAAGCAGATTGTCTTCGTTCATTATGAGGAAACTGCCACATTTCATAGGAGGATTCCTTATTCTGTTTAAGGTTTATTTAAAAGTTAATATTGCATGTAATGATAATCTAATATTAAATGAAATTTTATATTTATATATTATTGTATTTTTTTTAAACACGTACTTATTATCTTTTCCTCTAACTGAAGGTGAAGGGTTATGAGGTTCCACTTGGTATGCCGCAGGTAAAATTATCTCGTAGGTCACTGGGCATTTGCTTGTGTTATTCAAAATAACATCTCTCATTATTCCAGTACCGACAGGTATTATATGGAAATTTAATTCGCCCAGCGGAAATAAGGTGAACCTTGAAAATTAAATATGATTACTCTTTATTATTATGGTCTGATTCATACAATACACTTTATTAATGAACTTATTTATACAGTAGGGGAATGAAAAGGTTATGCACTTTAAGGTCTATTTTTGCTTTCACAGTGCAAGAAACAATTTATTTTACCGACAACGTATTGCCAACATTATAGAAATGAAAATACAAGTATGTTTGACAGGAGATTAAAAAATTATAGGTGACAGACACTAGTACTGGCAATTTATTTAATCATCGATTTGATTAATGTCATGGTTTTTACAACAAAACTCCTGAAGTAAAATCAAAGACATTACATAGCACTACTACGTAAAGGCAAAAGGCAATTTTGATCTTTGCTACCAAATAATGAAATATAATTTTCCATGAATTGGTCTGTTTCGTTCAACAGTTTGAAAAGGTGACATGGGCCCGGGATATGGGAAAGGAATGAATTTGAAAACTGACGAACCTTTTTATTCCCCTACTGTACTTATCACTTACGTGTTGTAAAACGAAGCTATGGTAATACAAACTGGGAACTTGGCAACAACGACCTGGTCCTTACTGCCGTCTAGTAAGGAGCAGATGTAAGCGGGCACATTGACGAGGTTCATGGAGGTAGAAGGCGTGCATTCAAATTCGATGGCTATCAACCTGAGGGTGGCCGGAATTACTCCACACTCGGGCACAGCTTCGAAGGTTCGCAACAAGGATGGCTCCGGAAAGTTCTTGACCTTTTTCAACCTGAATGTCATTAATGTTTAGTGCTCAAAGTTTTATTAGCATATTTATCATGAGTACGGTTTTCTTTAGGTAGAGTAAGTACTTGTGATGTAAAATTTTATGTTCCAAAATATAGCTGTATTCCGTATTGACTAAAGTTTTATGTTATAAAAAATAATTTGGTATCCTGGAGTTCTACGTCTTTCACAAGTTTCTTCTTCAATATTTTTAACCCACTCAAGTAAAAAAATTACAATAATATTTAAGTACTAACTTGAAATAAATATTATATTTGCCTCGATTGAGCAAGTACATCTCTTTAACAACAGTAGAATTTACTTTGACGTTGCCATAATTAAGATAGTTCTCGCTGGGGTTTTCATGAGCACATTCCACCATGACATCGTAGCATTCCGCGGATAATGCCAAGTTGTCTATCACCATTGGTTCCCCCCGCCCGTCTGCATCATAAATCTGTAATAATATTAACGTAGAGGTCATTCAGTTCAATTTGTTTAGTGTGACTGCCGCCTCATTGATAAAAGCAAGGCAAAGAAGTTACTAACGCAATTATGAGCTCCAAGACGCAATTTAGTTCTCATAATATAATTTAGTTTTGGCAGGACACATTATATTACAAATTTACTATTACAATATTTAGTTTTAATTTGCCAAACTAGTTCATCAAGCTTGTATGCAGTATACAGCACCGCCCTCACGGCCGCAAATATATAATATGTAAATGCATAAGGTGCTAGATTAATGTAATGCAACCCAAACCGATCCAACCACATTAACCGATACAATAACGTTTGCATGTTGCATACTGCATTCAACCTTGATAAACTAGTTTGACTGAATTAACTAAATATTATGAACTTGGTATATTTGTATGTCATAGATTTCCGCAAAATAACGCCTGTTTCCATTTTTTATTTTAGTTCGTAGTTATTATAAAAGATTAACAAGCACCTTTCCACTAAGAAACAAAATAAGGCTTCACACCTAACTGCAGTGTGATTCTTTATACTAAAACCGCTCATTAATAGGAGTGACGTCCCAATTACAATCTATACTAATGTCTAAGAGCCCGTGAACCCCAGACCTTCGTTATTTTATAAAAGCTGAAACTGCGTCAGCGCATGCTCCCAACACAGGTAAGAACGATGGACCATTATGAAGTTTAGGTTACCGTGGCTTTGGTAGGTAAACGGTACTAAAGGTGTGTAAAATACCGATCTAAATTCATCAAATAATAAAGTATGATTTTTTGGTATTACCTTCAGAATATTATTAAAGATCACGTCATTCATTGCCAGACACTTAACATCGTGGCAACCCCTTGCCAGATACCCTTAATGTTCATGAAATTATAATTCTACTTACGTTATAGTACAAAAGCTGATTTTTATATATAATACTTGGGTAATAATTAGATGATATTTCCTCATTAGCCAGACATTTTTGGTAGTTCCTGATGGAGGTGGAATACCAACATAGAAAGTGTGACAGTGTTTTAGTATTCAAAATAAGAATCTGTCACTCAAAATCTGTTCCTTCAACTCAGAAAGTCGGTGTATGTAATTATTGCTTTTGTGTATAAATAAACGTGTTCTAACCAAAATAGCCTCTTGATTTCAACAGGGGGCGAGCAATGTATGATGTAATGTGTTAACTAATATTGTTTTTGATGTGATTTTATTTTGAGTTATGATTTGTAATAGATAATTTTATTTTGTTTATGTTTAGTATTTTTGTTATTGAGCTGTGTAAAAATTGTATATCAGTGAACGATAGCTCCTGCTGAATATACTGTGTACTTAGAGTGTGTGCACACTGAGTAGTGTAAGGGTGCGTGCACATGTAGGTGATATGTTAGGTAGATACTTGTAATGAGAGAGTATATAATATAATCTTGCGCATGCATGATACTACAGATTAAGGGTGCGTGATGGAGGTGGAATACCAACATAGAAAGTGTGACAGTGTTTTAGTATTCAAAATAAGAATCTGTCACTCAAAATCTGTTCCTTCAACTCAGAAAGTTGGTGTATGTTATTATTGCTTTTGTGTATAAATAAACGTGTTCTAACCAAAATAGCCTCTTGATTTCAACAGTTCCAACCCCCTGCCAGACAAGCATGTAGGGTAGCTGTAGGAGCAAGCGCGGGGCAGTATATACAGGTGAACTCGAATTCGACGTATTCCCTTTAAGGCGTGATAGTGTGTCCTATATGTAACAAATTAACACCCGAAAGTCTGCAGATGTCGAGAAATTTCAATTTTTATAGTTTTTTGAAAAATACCCAGAATGCGTTATTAAATGTTATTTAACTTTCAAGTATCAAATTGAATGGCTTTGATTTCCATATTAACTTATAGCTGATACTTTAACGAAGCTTTTCACGTATTCAAATATTCAAGAATACCAACCAGTTGAAAGGAATGATTAAATAGTAATTAAATGTATTAGGAAATCATCCAGGTACGCGTTATACAATGATGATTATCTTAAAAACTTATTGCGACACTTAGTGTAAAAAATACGAGAAAGACATCTTTATTTCATCAACTATCCAATGAGCTACGAAGGTTAAAAAAAAAATTTAGTCATTCTTCGAAAATGTTTAAGAATACGGACAAAGGTGGAATACGACAATTGTCAGGAATTGAGAAAACATTTGCACCTCTGATCCCGACACGAGCCTTAATTCTGTATAATAACTGCAACACTTCTACTGAGGCCACTTGCACCAGTGTTTCTGCGCTATTTATTACATTGCATTGACTGATATGTATAGTATATCAGTCAAGTATAAGTATATATATAACGCAATACTTATAAGGTCACGTGGCTTAAAATGACAAAACGGAACTCTTAAAAAATCACAAACGATATTTTACTTTTTGATCTAATCCAGGTTTTGTAGCTTGAAGAGATATTTGCAATTTTTTGTTTTTTTTTTAAAACGTTGCCCCACACTCGGATTTCTCCTGTATCGTGGGTGCGTTTACAGACACAAATCTTCATATACACAAACAAACAGACCCGGAACAACTATCTGTAGGCCATACAAATATTTGTTCCGTGCGGGAACCGAACCCACGACCCGTAGTGCAGAAGCCAATCGCTCAGCCACTGCTCCAAACGTGTCTAAACTTAGCGCAACCACGTGGTGGGCTAATAGTAAATTTGATAATATTAATATTTTTATTCCTCCTAGCGCACCAACGATCATTGTGTATTTAAAGAGGGACAATAATTAAATAGAAACATCGATGAAAAAAATTTGGAAACTGTTAGAAAATATATTTAGGACGGTATTGTACATTGTCCTTTGCTATTTATAATATACTAGCTGTGTCCTCACGGCTCTGCCTGCATAAGAAGTTTTATTCCAGTAATACATATAGCCTATGTTATTCAGTGATAGATAATGTAGCTTTCTAATGCTAAAGAATTTTTGAAATCGATCCAGTACTTTTTAAGTTTATTTGTTACATACAAAAATACAAATCTTTCCTTTTTATAGTATTAGTATAGATAAAGAAATTTCCTTTCAAGGCTACGTATTCTGGGACACACGGTATACAAGAAAAAATATTAAAGAAAAGGTATAACATACATTTATAGTCAGTATTTTGTATGATATAACACCAACTCGGCACGCAATATATGTAACAGGAACAACTTGATTGTCATGTCTCTGCACAATGCCCGATGTTTGTGCTATAATAAAATCTTCAACAAATTCATGGGCGTTGCTTATCTTCCACATTATTGGTAGGATTGAATCGTTCTTTACAATAAACCTATCATCTTCTCGACGATAGAGTAGAAGCTTCCCGTATTCTAGAGAAAAATTACGTTAATTACTATTGTGGTTATTTTAGAAGTTGGTAACTATAGGAATTTTTATGGAAGTACTTATAAGATAAAGCGTAACTACACAGGTACACACAATAATTCGGCCGCATTTTCGGCAGTTGACCCCCAAATTAATGGGCACAGCGGCTGCGCTTTTGCGGCTGCTGCCCAATCTGGGGGGGCCCAATGCCTCTTGCCGGAGACTCTACGCGGGGATCGTACGGTCCATGGCCCTTTATGGGTCGCCTGTTTGGGCGGACACCCTGACGGCCCGCAATGTCGCTATCCTGCGGAGACCGCAGCGGGCGTGGCTGTCAGGGTGACAAGGGGGTACTGTACTTAGACTTTTGGCCGGATCAGTGCCCTGGGTTCTGGAGGCGAGGGCCCTCGCGTTGAGATATCATCAACGCGAGGAAGCGCCTGAGCGGAGCGAGCTCCGCCAGATCCTAGTGGCTGAGTGGAGGGAGCGCGCAACCCAGCGCGGGGCACACCGCAATAGCGGCGGTAAGACCTGTAATGGAGGAGTGGCTGGAGAGGCGTCACGGCGCCCTCAGCTTCCGGCTGACGCAGGTACTCTCGGGACATGGCTGTTTCGGGAAGTACCTATGTCGTATAGGTCGGAAGCAGACGCCCGGATGTCAACACTGTGTGGACTGCTAGGAGGACGCGGCGCAGCACACTTGCAGCGTGTGCGCTGCGTGGACAGCGCAGCGCCGTGACCTGGTTGCGGCAGTGGGTGGTGACCTGACGCTTCCGGCTGTGGTTATGTCCATGGTGGGGAGCGAGAGTGCGTGGGAGGCTGTCGCTTCCTTTTGCGAGGAGGTCATGGTCACCAAGGAGGTAGTGGAGAGGGAGAGGGAGGCGTCTTCCTCTCTCCCTTCTCGCGCTAGATGCACCGGGTGCCGGAGGGCGCGTGACGATCTCCGGCCACCCGAGTGAGTGGCCTGGGGGCGGCGGGTTAGAGGACCCGTCGCACGACTAGTAACAGGTCCGGGAGGATGGCGCGCCGTGTTCCGCGCGCCTTAGAAGGAACTTGGGCAGAGGAGAAATTGCCCCACCACTGGAGAGGTCCACCAGAAGAAGCTGGTGGACCGACACCTGCTGGGGTTGGAGAAGGAGGGACACCGTTGGTTTTTAGCCGGTAAGAGTCCGGCAGACCCCCTCGCCTTCCCCGGACGAGAGACATCCATGAGGATTTTACAACGATAAAAATAAATAAAGAGATACCCACAATAATAAACTTCATAAGAATAACCAGGACGGTTTTCAGGCCGAATAAGTAAGTCAGGGAATCGATATTACAATTTTCGTTGATTCAATATTCATCTTACCAATCGTCTTGGTGAGCGGCAATATTTCAATCATAGGCACAACTCCACTACATGCGATGTTCACCATTACTATTTCGGGATTGTCTTTGACGCAAAACAATAATACACTCGAGTGTACACCTACTACTGTAGGAGCTGCCGAAATTGTGAGCTTGTCGCGACAACCGGGCTGCAGCGGAAACAATTTGTTTGTAAAAGTTTTTTACCCAACTGTTTAAAGTAACTATATAAAGTTTATTTTATATTATAAACAATAAACATAATAATATAACTTTTTAACAAAAATAAAACCGACTTCAAATTGTCTATCTCCAAAGTTCTTCATCGGATCTTCACCAAATTTAAATGGGACCACTCCGAAAGAATACTCTTTCAAACAAAAAATAATCATTAAAATCGGTTCACAATTCGCAAAGACATCGCGGAACGAACATACAAAAAAAAAAACATACAGTCGAATTGAGAACCTCCTCCTTTTTTGGAAGTCGGTTAAAAAAGAAAACGTTCTATGTTAGCACATCTTAACTTAATCATACACTTACATAATTATATCCCATAAAATTGACCTTAGCCGTATTTCAGGGTGGAGGCGGGCGCGGGTGCTAGCGCGGGCGCGTGTAAACAAAATGGTATGAAGACGCCAGTTGCATTCACTCCCGCGAGCTGCGCGCCTGCATGAGGCGGTTGCGGGCGCGGGTGTTTCTAATGGCTCAGTCCGCTCGTATCGTTCACAGTAATGTAGCGTCTGACTGCGCGTGTGGTTCTAAACCATTTTGATACACCCGCTGAAGCGTCGTCATGGATATCAATACGAAAGAATTTATATCTTTGAGTTAATTTAGAATTTATTTAAATTGTGTGTACCAAACTTCATATATTGCAATTTCCATTTCAAGTACGAATTTTCCATTAATAAAATCAAATCGTCATCCATGTCTTCTAACTATGCAGAAAAGTTTGAGAACGACCAAACACACGCACGCTACGATACCTCGTTCGGAACTACTGTGAACACGCAGACGCCAAGACCCGAGCGCCCGCGCCCGCCCCCGCACCCGCTAGTGCAGTCTGATTGACCACATAAAGAAAAAACATTCGACAGTTGTGTGGACACATTCTGTAAAGGTACCTACCTATATTTGAAATTGTGAAATAAATTGATTCTTACTTGTAATTCAATAAATGTTTTGTCTATTTGAAACACTGTAGTATCTTCTAGAAACTCAATTACAACATCTGCAGTTATTAGAGAGGAATTCTTTAAATCGATCGAATACTCTTCTTCGTAAATTCTGTAAAAAAATTTCGTTTAGTGGTAGTTTTACGGGATGATCTAATCAGTTCATTAAAATGTATCCTTTGACAACTACCGGTTTAATCCGATAAATATCGGTCCAAATTCAAACACTTTAAGATCATCTAAATATGTTATTTTATAAACTTTATCTTCATTAGTCCTCCTAACAAAATTTTCAAACATCTTTTTAGGGCGACTATCCAATCTGAAATAATTAAGTGCAGGAATATAGCCATTCGTTAGACATGACATAGGTAATAGTTTGTCAGATAATGTGTTGTGGAAAAAAGGGAGTTTTAATTCTATGTATATTGCATAGCCAATAACACATTTGGTAATACAAAAATAACATAATTATCTATATTGGAACAAAACACGTCATGAACATTATTAACGATTTAAGAAGAAATAAAAAGTTTCTTCAATAACAATCTACACACCGGTCGTATTTTGTATGTTACAAATATATGCTTGATAGATCGCAATTTTAAGATTTTACTATTCCATCTTCTTGTAAACATATTTATCCGACAGACTATTTATTATCCATTGGTTAGTGTTAAAATACCTTGGTAAATCACAAATCCCGTTAACATTAATATCAGCTCTCGATTCAGGCCATCCACTAACTTCAACATATCGTTTGACACTATAGTTACCTTCTTCTTGAGGACTAAAAGAATATTTGCATCTCACTAGATCATTAGGCTGCATTACCAAACGTGTTCCAAATGCTGAAAAACGAGTATTATTTATTTTGAGCACAATCCTCACAGGCATCCATAGAAATTATGTTATCGTGAAGTAAGAAAGCTGTCCATTGCAGTGTACATAAACTAAGAATGTGATTATTTTGAAGATTTCTAAACATGCCCATTATAAAGCAAAATCAACGCCGTCATTGCCCCAACCGTTTTCTGGGTTTTTCTACTGCAATCAGACCTCCGCAACTCAATTCCTGGGATTTATCGAAATTCTAAAGTGATTTAGATACTATGGGTTGCGGGAAAGGATTCTCGGGCTATCCGTATCTAACATGTAAAACTATGTTAAGTATTTTTATGACAGTGAGCGGCCAACGAAGATACACAATACGTATTTGATGTTTCAAAGTCAGTGTTTAAAAATCTGTTATCATTGCAATATTCCTATTTGGTCAATGATTAATTGCGGCTGCTAGATAAATCCAATACTGATAATAATTACTATCGATGGGTTTGACACTGCGTAGCGGAAGTGGAACTAAATCTTTTGTGTCGTCACTGTGCTCACTGCCCTCAATATGCTCCTTCTCAATAGATGCAGACGGAATCTCACTCGTAGATGTTTGAGATGAAGTCACCTAGAAGTACCAAGTTAAATCTATATAAGGTGTTAAACAATTAACTCCGACGCGATGCATTGCATGTCAAACTTAAAAATAGTTTTTGTGATCGAATTCGTTTATTAAATGATAAATGCACTTTTGGTTAGAAAACCTCGCAGCAACCCGAGAACATACAGCATGTATGGTTTTGGATCATGTCTATAACAAAACAAAAAGTCATAGGCATTTTTCAGGAAAGGGTGTTTCGCTCTACTGTATAATTTTGTTCTAGACTTAAACGAACTTTTCACACGTCACCTACGATAAGTACCCGACAATGTAAATAGCTTGATAGGTAATGGTTTGTTTTATAATAATATATCACCTTTTTGCCACAAGTGCAATGCCATTTGGACAGAATGTTCATTACATTATCTTGAGTGCTGTCGTCCAACAAATAGAGATCTGTTAATTGGTTACATTCACATTTTTTTATCTGAAATTAATGTTATCTTTAATATTAAGATGGATCACGAAAACGTTGCGGATGACTATGCCCTGTTACAAAAATACATCTCATACTTTAATGGATAGATAACTCCTTTTTATGGATAATTCAGGTCTTTTCAAAGGCTCAGGCACGAACATGTGTCCAGCAGAGGCCAAACCTCCCTTTAAAGCCTTAGATGATGTCCCGTGATATACCTATATTAGTTCTGAATTAAGGTTGATTCTTGGCTAGTTCCAATTATAGCTAAGCAATAGAGTTTCATGTCAACGCCCACTCAAAATTGTGTCGCGCGTTCTTTATAGGCGAGTACACACTAGAGCATTTTCTCGAGCTTTTCCATGTAATGTAACGTTGTTACGAATGGTACAATAAGCAAAGGCTCAATTTAAAAAAAGCATTTCCATGTAATGTAACGTTCCTGCGAATGCTCGACGCGGTGTTCGGAGTAATGCTCACGGAGAATGAGCATTTACTCGTAACGTTCCTTTCTATTTTGAGTTTACTCTTCGTTGAAAGGTTGGACCTGCAGGTCGCGTGTGCTGTGTTTATCTTGTAAGGTGGTGTGTTTGGGAGACAACTGAAACGCGTGTTTGTTGGTAATAGACTGAGTATATTGTTATAATGAACCTGATTAAATATGACTTACAACTACTACATCTCACCTCCCCTATTAGAGAAAAAAAAAATACAATTATGTTTTTTTTTTTTTTACCTTCGCAGAGGTTCATTGTAAAAATTATGTAGATAATACATAATTATATAATTTTACAAGTACATTTTATAAAAAATAATTTACATAAAATTTTAATGTTTTACTTAGAATACAAGAATTCAAGATAATATTAGGTTAAACTACCATGATTAATTCTATAATTAAACAGTTGCATTTACATTGATACAGTAGGTATGTAAATGTTTCAGTATAGGCAAGAATACAAGTTTAAACATAAATATAATATCGTACAAATTATGAGAATAACAAGTTCACTCTAGGATACCTTTACAGGGTTTAGTGCGATTTTTATGCACAACATCCTCCTTTCCGTTTTTTAAAATTCTGACGTTACAGTCCAAGTCGTCCAATACCAAATATGGTCCTATAAAAATTGGATCCATCTTATTCTCTGACGGATTTCTCAATAATAATAAATCACCTTTATTATAATAAACAGGGTTTATAACAGTGTCGTATTTATTTTTCCTCCTAATTTTGCTTTGTATCAAATTATTGCGAGCATCTTTTTGAGCCAACTGCAGTCTGTATTTTAATTCTAATGCATAGTTATCATGAGCGTATAGGGGATCTACTACATTGTTGTTAAAATTTCCTGGCAATAAACATTGCTTACCAAACACTAATTCATGTGGCGTGTAGTTGGTTTCCGTATGAACCGTGTTGTTATATGCAAAACACCAATATGGTAACCAACTACTCCACGCTGCCGTCTGATTTTGACAATTTATTCTTAAATACGCACCCATCGTTTTATGTGTGTTTTCCAACGCTCCGATGCTTTCGTGATGATATGCTGTAGAAAAAAGTTGATTAATTTTTAAGAGTTGGCATATTCCTTTCATTGTGCTGGAGATGAATTCTGAACCACGGTCGGTTGCTATTTCACGTGGTATGCCAAATCTTAAAATAAAATTATCAACAAATGCACGAGCTACACTTACCGCATCTTTGCTGTGTAATGGATACGCTTCGGTGAATTTTGTCAACTCACATTGTAAAGTAAGAACGTAACTAAAGTTATTTGCATCCCTCGGGAACGGCCCTACTATATCTAGGTACACTTTCTCGAATGCCGAGTTAGCCGTAGTTGTAACTTTCATGGGCTGCTTGGTGCCCACCGAATATTTCTGCTTTTTACATTGGTCACATTTCGAAATAAACTCAGTTACATCCTTTTCTATACTCGGCCAAAAATAATATTTTTTAATATTATTCGTCATTCGCCTAATGCCTGCATGGCCACTCGTAGGCAATATGTGAAAGTCGTTCAATATGACCCGTCTATTATCTAAATTATTTATTCTTTGTACGTCGTTTACTATGCATAATCGAGGCCCGGACCATTTCTCGCAGTTATTTATTTCTTTTACAAGTTCACTTATAAAACTATTATTATTTTTATCTCGCAGTATGCATATCTCATTTATAGCAAATTTTTTACACAAAAATAACAAATCTCTCACCAACTCGCTTCGCGTAATTGATGATCGAGATATTGTATTTATATACATATGCGACCTGATTGGCACATATATAAAATATTTATAATTTTCGACTAATATACCACTTCTTAATAGTTTATTTAAACCCTTATTATCAATCAATAAAAGTTCAGTAATATCTTTCGGTTTTTTAATAATATCCACAACTCTGGGATGACTGGTAATTGAGTTAGCGTCAACAATTTCGACCGACTTATTACTACTATTATTAACATCACACATTTTGATTTTACGAAGTTGCGCCCTTGTCATCACGTTAACCACTTGCTCATTCATCGTTTTTAAGTCATCGGATGTAATTATAATCCGTGACAGCGCATCCGCTACTGAATTTGATTGACCTTTTAGATATTCTATAATGAAATTATATTCTTCTAATTGTAATCTGAACTTCAGGAGCCTACTAGAAGGGTCCCGCATAGTGAATAAATAAACTAACGGTCTGTGGTCGGTCTGTATTTTGAAACGTCTTCCGTATAAATAAGGCCGAAAATGCTTTATACTCCATACTATCGCTAAGAGTTCCTTTTCAATAGTAGGATAATTAATTTCTGCCTTATTTAGACTGCGACTAGCATAAGCTACAGGTCGTCCATCTCTATTACACAATACTGAACCAATAGCCTTTCCTGACGCGTCAGTTTGTAATACAAACTCATTCTTTTCTGAAAAATCGGGATATTGTAGCACTGGTGGGCTCATCAACGCTGTTCTCAATTTATGAAATGAATGTTCACAATCCGTTGTCCATAAAAATATAGCGTTTTTGGAACATAATTTGTTCAGAGGTAATGCCAATTCCGCAAAGTTTTGTATGAATTTCCGGTAATAATTAGCAAACGCTACGAAACGTTTAATTTCGTCAGTAGTTTGGGGCTTGGGATAGTTTTTTAAAACCTCTATTTTTCCTGGATCTGGCAAAATTCCTGTTCCTGATACTACGTGTCCTAAATAAAGTATTTCTTTTTGCAAAAAATTACATTTAGCGGGATTTAACTTCAAGTTGACGTTGCGTAATCTACTGAAAACGTCTAATAGATTACGATTATGCGATTTTAAACTACGCCCTATTACAACAAGATCATCTTGGTAAACCAGACATTTATCATAATTGAGACCCGACATTGCTATAGTCATCATTCTACTAAAGCTACTGGGACTAGATTTTAGTCCCATTGGCATCCTTGTCATCTGATATTGATTTTTATCTGTCGTGAATGCTGTACAAGGTCTGCTATTTTTATCTAACTTTATTTGGAAAAATCCTTGAAATAAATCTAAATGTGTAAAATAAATTGCCCCAGATAAAGAATCTAGTATTTCTGATATATTAGGTAACGGAAATTTGTCGTCTTGTACTTGATTATTTAGCTTACGATAATCAATTACTACTCGCCATTTTTTATTGCCTGAGTTATCAAGTTTCTTCGGTACCAATAACAAGGGGCTAGACCATGCACTTCTTGACTCTTCGATAATACCATCGTCTAACATATTTTTTATCTGCTTATCTATTTCAGCTTTTTGTGAATGAGGCAATCGATATGGCTTTGTGTACATGGGACTGCTATGTGGCTTCAAATCAATAGACTGTTTGTATACCGAAGTTGTAGACAATTTGTCACCCGGTAAATGGAATATGTCCGGAAATTTGGCACAAATATTTTCAATTGACCTCTGTTCTTCATTATTCAATCCACTTAAATTTAATAATGAAAATAAAGTTTTTACTCTGTCCGCATTAACCGTAGGAATATCGAATTGACAAATAAAATAATCGTCTAGCTTACTGGTGCTAATCTTAAAGTAATTTAATGTTACGTCCGTATCTTTTGTATTCAAAATACGTATAGGAATTTTTCCATTTTTCGGCCTAGCCACGATATTGGCTAAGAAAACACCTTCGCATAACTGTTGACTTGATACTACACACTCCTCTCTTGAATCGGTTTCAACATAATGTATTGATTCGCTGCGCGCTGGCGCTATTAGATAATAATTATATTTACTTGATGTGAAACAATCAAAAGTCAACGTAACATAATTAGATTGTTCTGTTATTAATTGCAATGTACTAAACTCAAAGTTCAATACAGCCCGATACTTCTTGAAAAAATCCTGCCCTAATATTCCACTAGCTTTACACGGCAGATTTTTAAACACAAAAAACTTATGCATAAAATTGTATTCATCATGACTTAAGCTAAGATAAACATATCCTTCCGAGAATACATCTCCACCGATACCTTTGACAGTAACCCTCTCTATATGGTATGGTATTTGTAAACGCTCTAAACACTCGGACTTAATCCCAGAAATTGACGCGCCGGTATCAATTAACCAGTCATGTTTATGTTGCCCGATTTTAAATGAAACTTTGTTTAAATTGTTACATGAGAGAATGACATTAGGCACGAAAAAACTGATTTAGCGATTCCGTATTTGGATTATCTGTAGCCATCTCGCGATTATTTTCCGCCTCGTCAATTGTTGCTACCTCGTGATCAGTTGCTATGACGTTTATGTTACTTTGCGATCTAAAACCACGACCTCGATTCTGCCTACCCCTAGCGCGAAACTGATTTTTATAGCTATTACCTCGATAATAATCTGAAAAGTGCACCTGAGACTGCTGATCTCGCTGCTGATTCGAGTATGCATTTTGCACGGGTCCTCGAGAATCAAAATTCCGTTGCGGTCTGTATCCTCGTCGAGCTCCCCTAGACGAATAATAAGGTTGTTGGTACATACCCATGAATTCCTCTGAACCACCAGAAGATGCTTCCTCGTCCAGTGCAGCCTGGATAGCTTCTGTCAAGGAAGAATAATTACGCGCCGCTACAATCGTGCTCAAGCGACGATCCCGGAGGCCGTCAGCGAATCTTTTAATCGCAATTTTTTCGTTTAATGGTCTCAAAACGTTGTAATTACTTGAGTTTCCCTCGGCCTGCGAAATCGTCAAATCAACGAATATTTCGGATATGTCTTTACCAAAGTCTGAAATAGACTTATTATTCTGCCGTAATTGTTGCAATTTAGTCTGTAACGCAGTGTGACTTTTTTGAGGTAGTAACAACTTTCGCATATCCCCTATAAGTTCATCAACAGTATCGTATTTTTGCAATAATTTTAGTTTAGCCAATTGCGATAACCTATTCTTCAAAACAAATTGTATTAATTTATTCTTACATTCGGAACCATTCAATATGGAACTATAATACTCTATACTCTCAATTAACTGTTTAGTGTTGTCATCATTTCCAGTCATAGTTGGCAGAAGACTTAATGCAACTTTTAAATTAAATGTTTCTGTAGCCATTTTTTTAGAAGAGGATTTCTCCTCTTTTATTACCTCACTACACAGTAAAATTACTTCTGAATATAAGCTATTAAATTCTTCACAAATTCTATTTACTAATGAAATCTCCTTTGTCGAAAGTTTTGCCGACTTAGATTTGGTTTTATATATGTCTAAATATTTATTGTATTTTATTAATACCCTCAGCGCTTCCTCCTTCTTTGTTTCTAATATTTTACCTACTCTACGGCTTGGACCAATTTTAATCAGATACTTTCTTATAGTTTGGAGCTCATTTAATATAAGACCTAATTCCTCTGCCATAACATATTGGTACAATATTCCACAAACATATTATTATGAATAGATATAAATAGAAACGCTAAAAAAAATAGTACACTCGCTCACTAGCTATACTTGCGCACTTTGGGGCTGAGAACTCTGCTTATACCGATATTATCACGCACTAAGATTTCACACGCACTCATTGATGATAAACGTCGTATTACACGATGACCTCTGGCTTTCCGAATTGCGGCTGGTGGTTGGTTACCTGGGTTTGGGCCCTCTTAAGAAGACTGGAATACCTCTTGAGCGTCAACTTATCCAACTTCCTGTCAATCTGCTTGGCATGACATCGTTTATATAATTTGTATATGACCACCAGCATTCCAATTGCCAGAATTGTGCATATAATTACGAGAATCGTGTTAGTGGTCTCATGCATCTGTTGTGTGCGGGCATAATTCGAACCGGCTCCAGCAGCTTGGGCTATCACAACCTCTTCTTTAGTGCTTGAACCACCCATTTTGACAATAAAGACAAATAAACGACTTTGAAAATGACGAACTGCAACGCGTCAAATGCGCCAAACGACGTTCAATTAAATATTCCATTATATTAAAAGTTCACACAAACTCTTTGAATTGTTTTCATTTATGAGTCCATATATGGATTACACGCGCGCGTTCACTGGCGGGCTCCTGTGACAGTCACGGTCGCCATGTAAGGTGGTGTGTTTGGGAGACAACTGAAACGCGTGTTTGTTGGTAATAGACTGAGTATATTGTTATAATGAACCTGATTAAATATGACTTACAACTACTACATCTCAATCTTACATGATGAGTTATATTAAGAAACAAAAGAAACTTAGAAATAGAAGTTGGTGGCAAATGAACATAGAAATAGAAGATAGTGGCAAATGGACATAGAAATAGAAGATGGTGGCAAATGACCATAGAAATAGAAGATGGTGGCAAATGAACATAGAAATAGAAGATGGTGGCGAATGAACATAGAAATAGAAGATGGTGGCAAATGAACATAGAAATAGAAGATGGTGGCAAATGAACATAGAAATAGAAGATGGTGGCAAATGAACACAGAAATAGAAGATGGTGGCGAATGAACATAGAAATAAAATATGGTGGCAAATAAACTTAGAAATAGAAGCTGGTGGCAAATGTACAAAGAAATAGAAGATGGCAAATGAATTTAGAAATAAAAGCTGGCGGCAAATGAACATTTACAATGCACACGTCACTCTGCGTCGCCCGCACTCGTGCCTTTGCTCGATGAAATCTTACACCAATACGCTCGGTGGTTTGTAAAATCATATTGTAACAAAACGTCGAGCATGGTGCTTGAAGTGCGGTTCGTGAAAGGATGATACATTAGAGCGGCTCGTTGTTCTGTTACACGTAAATGCTCTATACTCACTTTATGGCTAGCATCTGAGACTTTTTTCTTGCGAAAGTCCTCATGTATTTTTATTTATTTATTTATTTCAAGTATTACATGGGCAACATTACAGTTAAAACTAATGCGTTGTACAAATAAAATATAAACAACACATGTATGTCCCTCGCCGGGGAAAGGCGAGGGGGTCTGCCGGACTCTTACCGGCTAAAAAACCACGGTGTTCTTCCTCCTGACCGTCGACCGGGGTCGCGGGATTCGCTAAGCATGCACCGCAAATGCGTAAAATATTTCTAAGTAGGTACTTATTGTCACTTTGCAGGCGATGTGAATTAAGCACTGGTTATTTAAGAGGGCGTTCCCCTTTCACAGACGTCTAACTTAAGGACTTTTATAAAGATTTAAAGAGATTTTAGGCGATATTGAAAAATTTATTCTATAAACATTCTTCAGGATAACATTATAATTATATTTTAACCATATTTTCGTCTTGATTTGTTGCCTAGAAAGAGGAGGAGAAAGAAAATTTATTTTATATTTATTTTTCTATATCAATCACAAGCTGTGTCCTCACGGCTCCGCCCGTAGCCTATTTTACTCAGCGATAATGTAGCTTTCTAACGGTAAAATATTTTTTGAAATCGGTCCAGTAACTTTTAAGTTTATTCGTTAGTACATACATACAAAAATACAAATCTTTCCTCTATAATATTAGTAGAGATAAACTACGATAACATGTCCCGCCCCTCCAAAATTCAAAACGCTTCAATGTATTTGTGAAAGTATTTATAAAGCTCCACCAATATTCCCAACGCATGTGTGCGTGTTGAGCCAGCCGTCAAACAATAAAAATCAACTACATACACACTCTTTCGTAAAGATGTGACTAAACACATTGAAATAGTAATTTGGAGGGGCGGGACATGTTATCGTAGTTTATCTCTATAGATGTATGGAAATAAAGCTATTGTTTAAATATTTGCGATTATAATCAGAAGGTGGATACACTGAATTACTATTGATAAAAAATTTCAATACCTATCACCTAAAATCTCTTTCAATCTTTAAAGAAGGCTGAAAGTTAGAGCGAGACGGCAGTGAAGCGCATTAAAAGCCTATTAAAAGCATTTTTTTAAATAGTGCATGTAAACCGCGTGCTTATAGTTTCTAAACCTTCAAGCTGGCCAAAGTGATTAATTACTTCAGAGTGACTAGATAAAAAGCTTCAAAAAAGAAAATGACTCGTGCCTTATTATTTTCACTTATATAAAAGCATTTCTTAATAATTAAAATAAAAGGTCGGGCGTCTTGGAGACAGAGGGAGAAAACTCTTATAGTACAAATAAGTTTACCGGAGTTTCATCCAAGTACCACCATACAAGTGGTGCCTCATGACGTATTATGGGAAAGGTCTTAGGCAGTAAAACAGTAAATTCTTTTCTTTGTACTGGGGTTTTGAGGATATCGAATGCTTCTTCATTTTTTAAAGCGTCTTTAACTATAATCGAGTTTGCAAACATATTCCTCAAAGCATTCTTGTATTGCAAACAAGGGCACATTATTAATGTCAATGGGAAGCCTCTGTCGGCGAGACATACTTCCGAAACCTGTAATATGAAATATTTACTAACATATCGTATTTAGAAGAAAATCTTTTTAACCATGAATACCATGATGCGCTTATTACCTGAGGTTGCATTTCAACATTTTTCTTAGTTTTCTTTTGAGCTGACCCTACGATCTGACCGTTAAAAGTGTATAAGGGATACTCCATATCAGCCGCTTCTATGTTCCAATTATTTGCGATATTAATAAGTTGCTCGTATGTAGTTTTATGATATTCGTTGTATTTCGTATTCATACCAGTATATTCACTAGTGGGTCTTCCTGAAAGAATTCATTAATAAGGAATGGGTTTAAATAAACATAGTTATTTTTGCAAGAATTAATAATGTCGAAAGTACTTTTAATATTGATTACCTTTAGTATCTTCCTTCTTTACTTTTTTTTTAGATTCGGTTACATCTACAGTTGTTAATAAAGTTTTACTGCGTTGTTCTGGAAATTAACAAGGTATAAATAAAATACGATTACTTATATAAAAGTTAAAATTCAACAAATTATACTAGCTAATCCGTCTTTGCCCAACAGTGGGGGATTGGCTTCGAGTCTAGTCAGATGCTATATAGGTATCATAACTTTACAACCGTAGCGATATCTAGAACCCACTTCTGTGGTAGACCAGGTATAATACGTATTACAAATAGTAGCGACAGTTTAACGTGTTCTGTGTGGCATTGAGAGTAGATCTCTATGAATTTTATTAAGAACCGTCAACCTTCCAAGAAATGAGCGCAGGAAGCGTCTATCAATGTGCATGTAACCCATTTGTACCTGGTTTCTATAAACAAAGACGAATCGTTTTTTTTTTTTACTAATGGTAGCTTTTTTTATTGCTGAACTGGACATATAAATAGACTCGTAAGCAAATTTTACCTATGATAGCTACTTCCATATAGGAGGGTCGACTATGCAAAGCTATGATGAGGTCTTTGCTTTATTATTGGTAAAGATACGAGGTCTAAATTTTTTAACTCTCCATAAATTATAGGAATCAGCCATTAATCACGAGAATAAAAGTGATCATAAAAAATTAAACCTATCCCCGCAAACCGCAAGTTTACTATAAATACCTTAGAACACCTCAGAAGGATACACCATTTGGCTATTATCAATTATTATGAGGTTTAATAATTTAAAATCGATACCAGTTGGCGCCACTGTGAACGTAGACCTGTTATTTGTTTTGCACAGTCAGCAACAGAAGCCGCTGAATGAACACAATTAAATTACAATATTAGGTACACATTGTAATTTAATTAGCGTTACAACATACCATAAATTGCTGGCTAATGTATTATGACATTAACATTTCGATTGAGTATTTGACATTGATAGGTCTACATAACAATAGCGCCATTCAATGCTGCCATTGCCGTTGAGTCAGATAAATTATACTAAGTAAGGAACTCTGAAAAACAAATTAAATGCAGATAGAGTATAAACAGAAGATCACAATGTTTACAAGTAATGTCGCACCTTTTCCGATCTTATCTTTCTTATTCATGTTTCCGATTGAATTTCTGAAATAAATGTACATAAATGTTTACTTCTCTTGACATAATAGTGCGAGTGTGTTGCGGCTAAGACTAGGTGCATTTCGTGTGTGTGATGTGCAGCACGGAGCGGTGCACAGTTGGCAGAAAACGACGTGTTTTGGCAACAAATCGGCCTGCAAGTCAATTCGTAACCGATTTGATCGATTTTTTTTAATTTGCAGAGGAGATCATCAGCTACAACGTGCCACTGCAAGTATTTTGATTTTATGCAACCTAACCTAAAAAAAATGGTTTACGTGGTATATAAATCTACAATTTACATATGAAGTCCAGGGTGACGGAATTTGTCCCCATACATTTACATTAATGTTTAACTTTTAAAAGTTAAATATTAAAATACTATGTACATTTTATGTCCGTAAAAATAATTTGGAATAGGTTTGTTAAAAGTAACTTTTCTATGAAAACCTTTTTCTATATTACTTTTAACAAACACTTACTTTTGACAAAATTATATCGAGCTGCGCATGTCAGCCCGGCTGATCAGCGCTAACACTGTACTATGTACTATCACTGTACTACGTAGGTACTATCACTGTAACTGCTACGTTCAACCCATGACATGCCTCTTTTAGTTAAATGATTATTCTGGGACATAATCTCCTTTTAGTTTTTTGTGTGGTGTTGACCATATAGAGGGGAGCTGTTTAGCAAGTAGTCACATCTAGCGACTCTATTGCCGATTTTAAACCGTGGAACTTTAAATCGTGTAATAGTGTGTTGCTTCCTATTCAAAATGTAAAGAAATAGTTGTTGTCGACTTTCTGCTTGAGTGACTTTTCGCTGCTAGACCTGACGCGACGTATTTTCAGCCTAGTGTGTTGTGGGTAATTTAAAAAGCATAGCAGATCGCACCAAGCTGAACTTCCATCGCGTATCTTCAGCGTGGTGCGACGCTACACTAAGAAGGGACTTTTCGAAAATTAACCCAAAAGGGGTGGTAATTTTTATACGCCAAGTTATGTTCACAGGGTTTATAAACTTGAAACTTGGCACAAATACTTTTTAAAATAAATAATGAAATATTTTTTATTTATCGATTTATCAAAACTACCCTTAAAAAGAAGTGCAGGATTGTGTTAAAGTTTGTATGGGAGAATCTTTCTGCGTGGCCTGATGCACTCGAAACTTGGTATAAATAATCTTTAAAGCAATAAATAACGTGTTTTAGGGTTTTTCGAAAATAAACCCCTAGATGGGTGATAAGGGTGCTAAAGAATAAACTTGAAGGTTGTGGTACAAACTATCGAACGTAACTAAAAACACGTATTCATTGATTATCATAATATTATCCCTATGCAACAGGGTGTTGGTATGAGATAATCATATTGCATGACCCGATTAATTAGAAACTTAGTTCGAATAATCGCTAGAGCTAATAAATCTTGGAGATTTTTTGAAAATCACCCTCTAAGGTGTGAAAACAAGTTTAGCCGAAAAACCTTCTTTCCTGGGTGAAACTTGGCATAAATACTCGTCAAAGTAAATAAAGAATTTTATATTAATTGAATACCCAAAACGACCCCTAGAAAGGGTGCAACGGGGTATATAAAAACATTGCGCGAGCGAAGTCCGCATGGGCATCGCTATTTTTTTTCTTTTGGACATGTTGTATATATGATCCTTGCTGACCATTTCTACGTAACCGGACAGTTATGAAACGGGCACTGTAGTGTGTTATTCTCTATTAGTACAAAGTAAGTGACCTACCCAAGCTTCTCCAAATATTTATTTCTTCTAGCTTCTAAACCGTAAGTAACATATAATGCCTTTAAGTCTGGGGCAGCATCTTCATACTCTTCTGCGTCCATGTCATCAAAAGAGGTTACGATTGCCTGTATTTCAGTCTCACAGTATACTTTTGAATGGACTCTATAAAACGTTATTAATTTCAAAACCACATCATTTGAGCAAAACATCTAAGTTTATTGAATAATAGGAGATACAGATGTTAAATTAATTTTGTGTGTAGTTCAAAGTACTAACTCATCGAGTAACAGTTCAGCTTCTTTTTGGTTTTCGTCATGTATTTGTGCCCATTTAGAAAAATCAGATTGACATAGTACGAGATGAATGTTCCAAATACTACGTTTACATTTAATCAATGTAGTTAGCACTAATGGAGGATTCTTTATGACGATACTTGTTAATGAGTCTACCACAAACCCACGGTGATATTTGTTGTGATAGAATAAATCGGTAAGAAGATCTTGAATTAAGTCCTGTTAAAGTTAAAGGTAGAGTTATTATATATAACATTATAATCATAATAAGTATGCTTAAGTGCAGCAGTCATGCCATAAATATGTTTACGCTAAATTCACAAGTGTACTTAAGAATCAGTTAATGTTTTTTTTTTAATATTTTATACATAGTATATAGGTATGCAAACTGATGCTCATGCGTACATGCCATCTGTAGGGCTAGCTCCTCCCAAACCGCTTTGAAAAAAAATAAGTGTACACGAACACGCATGTGTTTGCAAAACACGAGTGAGAATAATTATTATCTTTGATCATACAATGTGTCCAGTTTGTAGTAATAAAACTGTAAGGGCGGTATATACATTCAATTTTATCAACAAAAGCTCCCGAGATGTGGGGTCTATTACCCATTTATAATTATCCCCCCCTCTCCACAAGATAGAAAAATTATATTATTTGGCTCAGATGTTTCGACCTGTTAGATAATATACTATATACTGGTACTGTACATATTCAAACACTCACCACTTAAGACCTAAGTCTCGCAGAGGCGTGATTTTTGTTTTATTTTGTAGAACAACTCAAAAACTAGTAAAAAAAACAATGTCTCATTACGAAAACAGCTTAACTTACGTACTTTGATATAACTGTACCTGGATATAACTGAGTGTAAATACCGCCCTTAAAGTTTTATTACTACATACCTACCCGGACTGTGAGAGATGTATCATTTATCGTACCAAAACAGCATAAATAATACTACTACAGGGTGTAAACGAAATCAATCATGTAATTCCTTCAAACCTTGTGATGTACTGCTGACATAGATTAATCCGACAAGGGATACTTTCGGATTCAATAAAAAAAATATTATAAGAAGTAAACATTGTGTTCTTAACGTGAGGCATTTTAGCGCCTCGAGCGAATTGCGCGGTTACCGCTCGCCGCGCGGTCATTTAAATCGGAGCGCTAAAATGTCTCACGTTAAGAACACATGTTTACTTCTTGTATTTTTTTTTATTGAATTTAAATTTATCCCTGCAGGGTTAATCTATGTCAGCAGTACACCACGATGTTTGAAGGAATTACATGATTTCGTTTACACCCTGTATAGTAAGTAGACTAGCTTCTCACTTATCAGTTCCACCTGACATATTAGGCAATCAAATTTGTTAAGATCAATTGGTAAGCCCTGTGTGATTTATGTGCCACTTGGACAATTTGGCAGTACGTGATCCATAGGAAATCAAACCCATTTAACAATTTGTAAAATAATTTTCAAAACGATATTTTGTAGCAGAATTTACTAGTCTGTCTCCAGTTAGAAGGAAATCATATTAGTTTTATAATATTTAATTATTGATATTTAAATATTATAAAACTGATTAAAAATCAAATTATTATAAATATGATTAAATAATTAATGATAATAATGGTTGATGTCCATATATTGACTCAAAAATCACGCGATCCTCTACTTTTGTGGTAGGGGGTATCTAGGTGTTAATAATTATTTTAAGATGTATATTGTTAGTCGATTGCTATCTGTGAAAATGTGTATTAGTTATTAGGATAAATAAAAATATTTATCAACTTAAATAAGTGTATTTCTTCAGGAGAGAGCTAGTCTTGTGTAGTTCGCGAACGAACTAGTTCGTAAGAGCGCTCCCACAGATGAACTATGCGAACTAGTTCCGTCATTCCCCCCCGCTCCATAGTTCATTAGTTCGTGACCGAATGAGCAAGGGTGGCGTCAACCGAATCGAAACGAAAAGTTTTGACGCGGCAAAAGTAAGTGTTTATTTGAACTGTGGTCATCAGGTACGTCATGTTTGTAATGTAAAATGACTATTAAACTATTAGTTAATGTTTGTAATATACTTTATTATGTATAGGTGTGTTTTGTTTTAGGTTATTTTTTACGATGTTATCAAAAAGAAAACATAGCTCCCTGTGGCATCATTTTACAGAAGATAAAAAAGCGAAATGTAACCATTGTTCCACATTAATAAGTATTGCGGGAGGGTCGAATAGTAATTTAACCCGACATATGAAAACAAAACACGTTTTGATCCCATTAACTGTCGAAAGACAAACACCAATTTTACCTAATTTAAACTTATTTCAATCTCAAAGCACACGTGAATCGGATAATATAATTTCAGTACCATCAAATATAGTAGACTCCCAACAATCAATGAACCAATACATTCGTAGACCACCGCCAGTTCGAAAGGTTGAGCAAATTGATAAACAAGTTGTCAAGATGGTAGCTAAAGGGCACCACGCTCTAAGAATCGTAGAAGAAACAGAATTCCGTAAACTTATTGAATTAGTTTCTCAATGCCCAGGCTACAAACTACCCTCAAGAAAAACTGTATCTGAAAACTTAATGTCAAATTACTTGGTTGCAACAATTATAATGAGCGACACACCAGCCAAAACTTGTGCGATTTCATGAAAGATGTTATGGCAGAATGGAACATTTCACACAAAATTGCTGCTATCGTTAGCGATAATGCAGCAAATATCTTATCTGCTGTCGGACTTGGTGAATGGCGGTCCATCTCATGCTTTGCTCACTCTCTAAATCTTGTTGTACAAGAAGCTACGAAAGAGATATGTGACGTTTTGGGGAGAGTTAAAAATATTGACGAGTTTTTCAATCGTAGCACAAATGGAAAATTAAAATTGACTGCTACGCAGCAGCAAATGAATTTGCCTGTTCTCAAACTCAAACAGGACGTACAGACCCGCTGGAATTCCACTTTTGATATGCTTAAGCGAATAGTACAGGTAAAGAATGCAGTGATTGCTACGGTTGCACTTCTACGCCCTGATTTAACTTTAAATGAAGGGGACTGAGAGGTAGTAGAGGGCGTCTTGCCTCTACTTAGTCCATTCTACGAAATAACTGTAGAAATTAGTGCCGAAAAAAATGTTACTTTGTCTAAAGTAATTATTTTTACAAATTTACTTAAAAGTTTTTTGCACAAGCATGTCTCTAACAATACTAAAATATTTGCTGTGCAATCAGTGTTAAAGAAAGGCATGGAATTTCGTTTTAAAGACATAGAGAATAATATTATATACGCTGAGTGTACGATTCTGGAATCTCGATTTAGGATGAGAGGATTCAAAAACCAAAGAACCTGTGAAATTGCAGTGCAAGCCCTCAGAAATAAAATCGGCCGAGTGACATACATTCAAACGGAGAATCGAGATACTCCAGAGGTTATTCCTACTTCCAGTGACTCATTGGCATCTATCTCCAGTAGTAAAACTAACAGCATAAGGGACGAATATGATCAAGAAATTAGAAAAAATACTAGGCTATATAACCAACTTGCTGCTGGAATTCGCGAACTGGATAAATACCTCAACGAAGAGTATTTACATCGAAAGGAAGATCCGCTTCTATGGTGGCATGAGCGTCGTCAAATATACCCTCATGTTTACGCGTATATGTTGAAAAGATTTTGCGTCGTTGCAACATCAGTACCCTGCGAACGCGTTTTTTCGGCGACTGGTCAAGTCATAAATGAACGTAGAACACTATTGTCATCGAATAAAGTTTCCAAATTGACATTTTTACATAGCAATATGTATTTTTTTTTTTTAATTTATGTAATTTACTTGACAATTAGAAGACTGATTAGAGTAATGGAACGTAAAGTATTAAAAATATGCGATAACACACGATCTCTCTCACAAAAGTCATACCCTCTTATTACGAGAGATGGACTAAGAAAAACCTTGGTTTTAAAATAGCTCCATCTCTTTTTGTTATATGACGTTAGCAAGTGATGGGTATATTATAAATCTGGGTTTATCTTAGTCTTGGTTTAAACCACTTTTTGTAATAAGCGCCATTATGTTTAAATGTTAGGTAACATATTTATAAGTTTAAGTGATACATTTCAGTTTTATTATAGAGGTAATATTGTTTGTGCCATGTGGAACTAACCTGTACCTAATAGAAGAAAAATTGTTGATTATTTGTAAAAAAAAAATATAAAAATTTTGATTACCTATTAAAAGTTGATAACTTGTTTTGCTTTTTAATGTGTTAATCTGTCAAGGAACAGAATAATATTACTTTCAAAACTTAATAAAAATCTTTAAAAAAAACGAAACCTTTTATTCACTAACTAAACTAAGAAGTGTATTTATTTATTGCACCAATAGCCTAGGTACTTTTTAAGAATATTAATTCAGAGGTTTTTGCTGTTCATAGTGTAAAAATTGTAGGTAAAAGTACGGCACTCCATAATCTTGTCGCGTGCCTTGCAGGAGCAGTATCAAAACGAGCGAACGATCTGCCTTACTCTGATTCGAGCTGGGAGCTGACGAATTAGAAGAGCGAACTAGTTCGTTTAGGAGTGGCGAACTAAACTGAGCGATCTCGTCGCGAACTACTATGCGTAAGACTAGAGAGAGCCACAGAGCTAACCGTACGAGCAGCAGCTGACACTAAAGTCTATACCCGCAACGCGTAGTGTCTGGCCCTGCGCATTGTTAATGGTCATAGTAAAACATAAGCTGTTCGGTAATTGTACACGTTTAGAACTAAACGGAAACTTGATTACGCAATTTAACATACACATAACACAATCAACAAATTATGCTAATTTCTTTCTTGATTACTTTAAATTATGTCTTTTAAACAGATAAACAGACAAAAATTTCAAAAATTGTCGAAACGATTCTATTGGTTATCCTTTAAAGCCCCCACAATTTTTTTATTTAATATTTTCTACGATCGGACACGCCTAGTCTACAGATTTATTAGGTATATGAATAGATAGATAATATCACTAATCTGCGATTATTTCTCTTTGAGTGAGACTACTCCACTTGTGAGGTAGATGTTTCTTCATCCAACCCCGTTTTTTTATTTTTCCTCAAAGTACCGTCACACACCACCACCACAGTGACCGTGTCCATATATTTTACCGACTACAAATAGTGAGGTTGAGTTATTTTAATCACTGGAACCAAGTTGCAGATAATTTGTAAATCAAATATTTGCATTTTTTTATTTCAATCGTTTCACGTCCTAACTTTGAATAGTAATGGCGTTCGGTGGAGAGGACCTAATGTGATTTCTTGTGGGAAGGTCCTAACAAATTATCACCTAGAACCTAGTGATTAAAATAACTCAACTTCGCTATTTGCAGTCGGTTAAGTATACGGACACGGTCAGAGTAGTGTGTGACATTACTTGGAGGAAAAATAAAAAACGGGGGTGGATGAAGAAACATTTACCTCACAAACGGAGTAGTCGGTACTTCAGTCTGCTCGTGACCACGATCAGTGTAAGGTCGAGACGTCAGGTGAGTAAAGGTAAATTCGCGTTAATTCCCGTTTAGTAATAATTATTATCATGCGCTGCGAAAGTTTAAAAGTTAATATTTATATGTTCGTAATAACCATCTGGAACAAAGTGGAAGATCCCATAGCTCCTAACATTGAGTGAGATGCGACTGATGATGCGGTCGGAGATCTCTTTTTCTTCTTTTCACTGCCTCTCGATCGAGGGGAAGCGACATTTTTTATTGTGGCTAAATATTGAATTTTCTTTAATATAACTTCAAATTCATCACTATCGTCGATATCATCTGAAGAAAAAACAATAATTGTTTTAATAAATTGTAGTGTTACGGTCAAAGGGGACTGAGCATATCCTGCTAATCCTACCCTACTAATATTTAATTATGGAGATGGGTGGATGAATGGATGTTTATTGTTTAATGACGATTTGGATGGACGAATTTGGATGAAGTTTGGCATACAGATGGATCATGTCCTTTATTAACACATAAGATACTTTTTATCTGGGTACATGAAGTAGTTCCCCTAGAATGTGAATGAAATCGCAGGCAACAGCTAGTATTATAATATAGCTTTACGACCTTCATTAATAATATTGGGTGCTGATACTGATTCTATTTTTGTATTTTTCTTCATTAATTCGTAATTCTCATCAATGGCGGAAAGAAGAATCACTTTCGCCGAACAATTGGAGACACATAGCGCTTCAACTATACTCAGATCCACATTTATAGTCGGTATATCTAGGTGTTTACCAACTGTATACGCCATTTCTTTACATTGCATTTCTGAAAATAAGGTTTTTATTATTATAAGAATGGTTTTTATTTCGCCTCTTATTTCGTCGGGTGTTAAAAAGACATTTCTAGAGCTTTTTGGCATTTAATTCCTTATTTCGAACACTTGGATTTATTTAGATAAATGAAAAATAAAAACTAGGTATGTGTGTATTTTATGAACTATTAAAACAAAATATAAAAATGTGCCCCAATAAAAAACGAAAACTTTTATTTTTTGAAGCACCCTTTGTTCATATACAACGCTATTTTTAGTATAACTACACCAGAACCGAGACACCCCAACAAGATTTTCATCAGAACTACCAGGATAATGTTCATTTTTAAATACATCTCCAAGATACACATAAGTTTGTTCCCCAGTTATGAAATGCGTGAGATATGCCAAACAGGGGTCTTCTAATACACGGTAACTTACCGCGCCGATCGTCTCTGTTCAAGGTCCATTGATACGCGTAGAAACCTATTGAATCCAAGTTGAAATATGAACTTTTTTGGAAAAAATATAACATGGTATAAAACTAAACTAATCGATTGTCGTGGTAATTCTGAATAAACTAGTATCAGATTTAGTGTAGACTAAAAATAGCCTTGTATATAATATTTTCATAACAAACATTCATTTAAAGCTAATTGTTAATTTATACTTAACATACTTTGGAAAAGCTTTGAATACCTTCACATGGAGAGCCATGAAAAAAAATGAGAATGCCTTTCACATGTTTATCGCTTGAGTGGTCCTGGTCGGTATGATCAAAAACGTGTAGACATTCCTTCAGAGGGTCCACATGTCTATCCTTCATATTTTTTATGTCATCTGTAAGAATTAGGAATAGGAATGTAGGGCTTCGATAAGTTGGTGCAAAATTTACGATTCACACCTGGCAAAGCCTATCGGAGCAGATGGATGCGATCAAAAGATTGCAATAAAAAGAATTGACATGTACATTTGAATTGATATAATTAAAGTCAATATTTACGTGCCTTAGCGAATTGTTATAAAATGACAGGAAAAAATGAATTACTGAACTGTACCCTCAGAATAATGACTAAAGCATAGAAGGAAGGCTAAAAAAGTAGCTCTGCAACAGTCTTTATTCCCGTTCTATCTTATAGCACGAAACAGGATGTGGGAATGAGATAAATGATTTACTCTTAGTTTTACTTTTTTTGTTTTGTCACAAGGTGACCAGAGGGCTGGCTTATTCTTTGGCCAAAGAATAAGCGTTGCCATCCAGCGTGGCAACACTGCCAGTCTTCTGGGCACGCTTCCGGATGACGGTGATGAGGAGGAATATTTTGACGCCTAAGTGATATTTTTGAATAATTTGTATTTAATAATTTTGTATATAGGTAGTTAGTTTTGACTTTAGATTTATATGTTTGTAGTTTAGTTTTATATTGTATATATTAGGTTAAAATGTAAATGATAATTGTGTAAATAAAGAAAAATAGTTTCGCCTTGAACAAGATGAACTGTCATTTTGTTCTATTTGATCTAATTCAACCCGTACAAATTTAATAGTACTTTGCTTCAATGTCTGACAGTCCGTTCATTGAACTATTTGACTTCTTCGCGTGTTCATTGCTATGCGTTTGTCGTAGGGATGCTCGATCCAGGTGCTTTGTATCGATATTTTGTATCGCAATGGATCATATCTCACTGTATCGATCCATGTATCAATCCACACAAATTCTTGGTCCGCAATGACTGCGCTGCTGGCCACGCTATGATGGCCTCGAGCTTAGGTTAGCTACGCTCTCGGCCTTCAAGCTTGGTCATCATTGGTGCCCTTGCTGTCCGCGCTATAAAGGCCTCGACCTTCGGTCTCGGCCTTTATTCCAGCTTGTCCATCATGAGCTGCAATACTGACCGCGCTGTGATGGCCTGGAGCTGCGCTACACTGCGCTTTCGGCCATCATCATTGCTACCAGCAACGCAGTCATTACAGACCGCGGCAGTAATGCACTATTAGTTTCAGATTTCCTACACACCTAATTAGGAAGAAACAATGGCTTTCTATAGTGTCTCTAAAATGCTCATTTTATCTAACGGCAAAGATATGTTTGTTACATTTTAAATGAACGAGAGATAATGATTAAATGAATAGATACCTAATCAACATATTTAGTTTTATTTTTAAGTCGGACTATTAGCTACACTAACAAAATAGATATTTTCATTGAAATGGTCCTATTGTATTATTTTACACATTTTAAAGCGCATCAGTTGAAAACACCGATACGCGTAAAAATGTGTAGTACCGATTGGTCGGTGTATCCTACCAGAATTACCGCCCAGTAACCGGGTCACACGACCCACTAGGACGTGGTTGGTCAAATTATGTAATACACCACAATATTTATTACCAGAAAAATGTTTAGTAACAGGAATAGAACATTCTGTTAAAGCTAACTTATCCCGCGAGAGTAGCGTAATCAAGGGAAATCCAAAACACCTATGTCCCATTACAGTCTCTTATATTGGCAGTAAAAATTACGAATTGAATTGAAACAAAAACCTATTTAAAACTCTCCCTGTTATCAAATCCCGTCTACGTTCATGAGTTAATCTATCAACTAGTGGTAGTTACCTGCAATAATTTCAGCTTCAGTTAATATATGTCTAGGAGGTGTTTCTTTGGGCGATACGGTGGACTTATGAGGCGATTTGGGACTCTTGGCTTTTCTAAAATAAATTGAAGAAAACCAAAGGTTAGATTGCTGTAGTAAACCAAATCTGTTGCTGCGAATAGGTCAAGGCAAAGCAATTTTTGTTCCAGTCGGTCTTCGTATAATCTTAAGCCCGGCTTTGTATAATCTTAAATACATGCAAAGAGCGGGGAAAGCGGTGTAAATGCCGGACGGCACTTGCTATGCCGTGTGTGTGCATCACCTGAGCACTTACAACGTTAGACATAAACTACGATAACATGTCCTGCCCTTCCAAAATTCAAAACGCTTCAATGTATTTGTGAAAGTATTTATAAAGCACCACCAATACTCCCAACGCATGAGTGTGTGTTGAGACAGCCGTCAAACAAAAAAAAAACAACTACATACACACTCTTTCGTAAAGATGTGACTAAACACATTGAAATAGTAATTTGGAGGGGCGGCACATGTTGTCTATTAGTTTTATACGCGATATAGTGTCTATATTTACTGTACTGGAAAAACAGGTCAAAATTAAGGTCCTATTTTTTTACATTTTTGAAACGAGTATAGTGTTCTGAATACTCGTCCTTCAATATGTCACTCGTTTTACCAGTCATACTGTATATGACAGCTACGTCTGTGACAGGCGTTATAGTAGTCAGGGGGCTTGCTCCCAACAGCTTCTAGTTCTGTAAGCCTATCGAATAATGTCACGTTATCAACGTAAACGTAACGTAAGTGAATTTTGAATTGGATATATTCGTTTCGCACATACCACTTAACCTTTTGAACGCCAAAGCATAAACGCATCGGCGTACCCTCCACGCCAAGGTAACTATAATCCCATCGTTTTTGTCACATATTTGTGACGTTGGCGTACAGGGCAAGCTTTCGTTAGTCACATATATGTGACAATGGCGTCCAAAAGGTTAATTAAATTGAAAACTTTATTCATATCTATATAATGATACAAATTGTGCACGTCGCAAAAAAATTTACCAAAATATTATAGGACAGTTGTATTCACGAAATTATCAAATGTTCGTGCTAGACCTACTGAATCAAAAGAATTTGATTCGAATCGAATTAATGTCAATTCGTACTTTTTATAGATTCGCCCGATTCAGAACTCGAAGCTGTCGGGAGTAAGCCCTCTGTTCTATGTCAAGCCTAGGTCATGATTTTGACGGAAATAGCGAGTTTTCATATAAGGACAAACTAGTATATATCCTGGCTCCTGTCCAGACTATGTCACACTTGCTGGAATGTCCCATATGTCCGTCCACCTGCACCTTAGATGATCTGAAGAGCGCCACCGAAGCTGCAATTAATGTGGCCACCTACTGGGCGCAAGCATTATAATTTATACATCATGAAGTACCGTCGATACGAAAAGAAAAAAGAAGAAGAATCCTAGTTCCAAAGTACCTAAGGTAATTTATCCTTAAATTCTGTTAGATCAGTAACACATTAAAACGTAGATGCTGTCAATATTACGTGCAAGAGCAATTATGAGTCCTGGTGCAGCGCCCTTGTCCTTGTCAAAGGTTAATACTTTAACACTGCGTGTAGAATCTTCTTTTTATGAATATATGGCTATAAACCTATCAGCGGCCATCAATAATTATAATTATATATTTATGTATTAAATTAGAATATGAATGCTTATTTTGGTGTATTCAGATAAAAAGTTATACCAGCCTGTAAGTGTCCCACTATAGGGACAAAGGTCATAAGGAGCATTGATCGCTGTAAGTGCAAGCGGAGACGTCTGATGTGAGTACCCGCCGCCCGACCAGTAACAGGCCCGAGAAAGATCATATCATTTCTTTCCAGGAATTAAACCTTATCAACAACATTATCGATACATCGATACCGATATTTGCACGAAATAAAAACGATTTCGAATTCAGGGTGGATTTACTGTTTTTACAAAATAAATACAGTTTTTGACTGACAGTTGTTGACTGCCTCGTTGGTCTAGTGGTGGCAAGCGCGACTGCTGATCGTGAGGTCCTGGGTTCGATAACCAGGTCGGGCAAATTGTCATTGGGTTTTTCCGCGTGGAATTCCTCAGTAGCAGCCCGGAGTTTGTATTTGTGCCCGGTTGATGGCAATAGGCTCGCCCCCTATAACGTGGGACTTAAAAACATAACGGCGAAATGAGGGTGTTACAATACACCTCTGCCCAACCCTTACAACTTAAATACAGTTTTTGTATTTTCCGTTTGAGCTCATGAATCCTTTCGCCACTTTATTTCTCATCTTTTAGATTTTAGCATTACAGCCCATCTCAATAACTCAACTTGCCACGTTTTCCAAGACAATTTTAAATTATTATAACATTTTTATAAGCACTTTCATATGACATTAGTTTCACAATGGCCGCTCATAGGCAAAAAATGCCCATTCATTATAAAATTGGTAATCTACAAATAATAACTAGTGTAATATAAAACCACAAAATGCATACTTAGAAGGAGGTGTAGATTTTGCGGCTACCACTTTGTAAGCTGCTTCTTCCTCTTTCTTACTGAAACACAGAATTAGTAGATGGCAGCAAAACGCAATAAATCTTTTTACATCAAGGTTATCATATCAAATCTCATAACTTGTGAATTAAGAGCGAAAAAAGTTAATGCAAGAAATTTACAGCTATGGATAAAATCTGGTTGTAGAACCAATTTACTAGTAGATAATACATACTAGTCATACAATAAAATTGCAATACTAGTTAGTTATTCATACACAAAGACATTCAATTGCAGTAGTTATAGACAGGACAGTACGTCAAAATTCGTAATTTTGAAGTACCTAGACGCCGGTTGGTGGTTGCTCGCAGATCAAACTGCGGTACGTATCTCTTTGTGGTTAAGCCAAACTGGAACTTGTCTAATTTATAATTTGTTCTACTTTTACTTTTTATCAGGTTTTTTATGATCTATACAAATTGTTTTCTAAATAAATAACTTATAAAATACCAGGACAATCTCATTGCTTCCTTGATTCAATGCGTATTAAGTAAAGAAAATTTCGTTCGTTCAATCTTATTATTCAATCTCGGACTTTGAAACCTTCATCGATATCATTATCGATAAATGTTTCCATCCCTACAAAATACAAATTATTGGCACGCCACCTAGGTCATTAAAATCCAAAATAAAAAAAGCACGCCACCTATAATTCGAAAGACTATAGTCTATTTATTTTCAGTCAGTTTTATTATTAGTCTATTTATTTTCAAAGTTTCGTACTTTTGCTATTTAATACTAGGTAGATGGCTTTACTGCAGAATGGGATTAAAGATTTTTTTTAAAATGTCTCCCCTCTATACCTACTTACTTATTTATTCTCTTTGTTCATGCATATACCTACAATTTCAATAATCATCAATGGTATTTATAGCCAAATACTTTTTTCTTGTTTTCTTTCCTATCAACTGCATGTATAATGTATATGGTCTCGCGGACCGTTTCCACGTAATCGGGTAGTTATTGGCGAGATCTGAAAGGTCTCCAACCAAAGCCAAATACTCAAACGCTACTCTGTTGGGACAGGTCCTCTCCAACTGCTCTGGAACTTTGCTCAAAAGGCCAGTCCAGGCGTTGCTCTGCATTGTCCTCACACAAATTTTTGTTACAGAAAATATGTCTGGACTTGAAAAGAGACCTTGACCCCTGAGTTTGTTTCGGCCTTTCTTCTCAGAGGTAGTCAGATAGGAAACGCCAACGACATTTAGTATAAAAAAAAACCGACATGTAAAAGTGATTTTTAAATATCCAAGTTGCAGAATAAATAATTTCAATTCATTTTACTCAATTTTAAGTTGCCGTTAAGTTTCGTGCTGTCACTGTCACTTTAAGCCGAAGTGACAGTGACAGCACGAAATTAACGGCAACTTAAAATGGAGTAGCGTTTGAGTATTTGGCCATTAGACTAGTAAATATCAAACTTATTGTAAACTATAATTATTGAAAGTTATTATTCTATTAGCCGGTTGATTTGCTATTTCACGCACATACCAAGAGCATTGTGCTGCTTTAACTAAAAATAACTACTTTGCCGAGATTTATTACGCGCACCTCCTGATTCGTTCATGAAAATCCTTGACAAAATTCGTAACTTCAGGTGGCATTCCTATTCCCGGTCTTATGGCTGGAACTAACATTTCTTCTGGCTTATTGTAGTATTTATAAAGTAACTGGAATATATCCTCTTCTTCGTACCATTTTCTACAAGAAAACCGTAAAATTATAATAATCTATAGGAAAGCTAGCAGTAGTATCTAGTAGAAGATTGTAAATAATGTGAAGTATGGTTTCCTGTATAGAATACGCCACCACGACCCTTTTGACATGTTGTCGGCGTCTAATAGCGGGTTCACACCGTTCGATTTTAGTTGATCAACTTTTGTTGATCAACAAAAGTTGAAACGTTTTGTTCCTTTAAATTGATTCAATTTGATTGAAAGTCTGTTCAGACGGTTCAAATCGCATGCGATTTGGCAGTTGATCAACTAGAATCGAATCGTGTGAACCTGGTATTAGGGACTTATTCGTTCAAGAGCAACATCCTCCACCAACAAAGGATATAAATCATTAGTGATCTAGGAGGCAGGAGCAGTGGCAGTCTGCGGACTGATAAAACTGTGATAATTATGATGAAGATGATGATTATGATGATGATGAAAGTGAACTGTAGCCATGAAATTATTTACTTACACATCAGTATGAGCTACTATCAGTTCTATAGGAAACGGACAAGGATTCGTTAGTCCAAAGTAGATGTCAGTTGTTTCAGCCCACGGTAGTGTAGGCGGAAAGTTTACGTTTGGGCCGATAATATGTACGTGAGGGACAATGCCATGTCCTATAACTGGAATCGTCATTTTATTGGGGTTCATGTGAAATTTGAATATCAGTAAGCCTTCATACAACATCTGTTAAGTATAAAAATATAATTTAGTTTTTATATATTCGTAAAGATAGCTTTACGTTACTAACCGATCTCAATCCAAAAGTCTGAATTGATGTAGATTTATGTGTGTAATTGAGGCACCCACCCTCGTACAGAAACTTTACCTACCCTATGTTTTAGTAGGACCTCCAAAGTAAATGTAAACCGAAGAGAAGAATTTGTGGGTATTATTATAAAAACGTTATAGACGTCCAAAGGTGGTGCCTCAATCCTTACACTAGGAGTTCTGGATCTGAAGAACCACATTAATTTGCATCTATTTCTTTGCATTAATATTTAATAGTACTTTTGGAATGAAGTATTTACTACAATATTTCCTCTTTTCTATATTCTTCAGATGCATTGCAGATGAATTTTGCAGATGAATGGCGAGAAAATGGTTGCGCTTAAAACGAGTGAAACATATCACGAATTCATAAACCACTTCACTTACAGTCTCCAAATTTATGGCAAATTTTTCATCACCTTTGGACATCTATAACTTTTTTATAATAATACCTACTGTATTTTTAGATTTACTATACCAAAAACGAAGCTATCGGGACAGTTTTTTTCTATTATTCTTTGACTTGGTTGCGTTCCATCCTAGTTACACCTAACGGTAAGCGCAGACAGGGCAGCTAAGATGTAGCACACGAATTCTAGTACTTAACAAAGGTATAGAGGGATTCCCCTATACCACTCTAGCTCTTACATACAGCCGGATGACGGAACAGAGGTAATTGCTTGACGTTAATGTGAGCGTGGTGGCTAGTCAGTCTGACCGTATAGATCCTACCACCAAGCTTGCTTGGTTTCATTAAATCTTACAACACGCGTTCCCACATGGAACAAAATATTTCGAGGAAGAAGCTTTTATTCAGGGAATAAATTATTCTAAGCAAGCTTGAATTTTAGATTTATAAAGTGACTATTTTGGGCATTGTGCCTGGAGACACTTTAAATTAATCTAAGAATAAAAATATTTCGTGTGGATAGATCTGTTAATTATTGGAGTATAGGATTTGATGACAATTTATATATTATAAACTTTGGTGACCGAAAATATAGTTCACTTTTTCAACACTGCGTAAGAGTGAACCTATAATGTATCAATGAGCCGAATCAGATTGATTAGAGACGAGGCACTAAGACTACAATATAAATTATAGGTACCAAATATAACGTAAATCAAATAAAATGTAAGTATAATAAACCTCCATTGTCGGCTTAAAAGCCACGCTGAGCCACCCTCCTTGATTAGGTTCATATTTCCCTGAACTGTCGAGTACCACCATAGGAGCAGGCCCAGGTACCTTCAGCCTTAAAGTAACGTACCAAATACATGTTGGTTTACCCCTGAAAAAAAATACCAGCTTAATATTTTCCTTATAAATCAATTAAAATGTCAACGCGAAAAAATTATGAAATACCTATTTAGCTTTTGACCTGCACCCGAATAGCGTGACACACTCACAACAGCAATAGCTTTCATTTCGAAAATATTCATGGCACAGCGCATTTGTCGAGAGAACGGGTTGTTTTCACAACGGTGCATACAATGCACCACATTTATCGAGTCACCATATTTAATTGTTGAGCGACTTGCCACTATCATCGATTTCGCCGTAAAAAACCGGCTTAGTACGAGTCAGATTCGCGCACCGAGGGTTCCGTAAGTTAGTTTGTAAAGGATGTTTCTTATTTTTAAATAACTGTGCAGGGACTTCGTTTTATTTTTTCTGTAATATTATGTAAAAAATTCAAAAAATATTGGTGGCTAGCCACCGCTCGATTCTTCCCTCGTTTGCTGCCGCCCGCACCACTCTGGACCGAAAAATTCAAAAGATATTGGTCTACTAGCCGCCGCTCGATTCTTCCCTCGTTTGCTGCCGCCCGCACCGCTCTGCACCGAAAAATTCAAAAAATATTGGTCTACTAGCCGCCGCTCGATTGTTGCCTCGTTTGCTGCCGCCCGCACCGCTCTGCACCGAAAAATTCAAAAAATATTGGTCTACTAGCCGCCGCTCGATTCTTCCCTCGTTTGCTGCAGCCCGCACCGCTCTGCACCGAAAAATTAAAAAAATATTGGTCTACTAGCCGCCGTTCGATTCTTCCCTCGTTCGCTGCCTCTCGCACCGCTCTGGACGGTGCGCATGGGCGGCTCCTCTCCTTCTAATCCGTACCTTTTTTTTCGCCGCGCCCCCAACGCACGCCTTTGTAGAGAATCACTCGGCAAAATTCGAACACCTCGCCGCGCGCCGTGCGCCGTTTGCCGTGCCGAGCTACGCCACCGCTGGCGTTGATAGCGGCGAGGTCGTGGCCAGACCGTAATGCTTCAAGAAACTGGTGTATGCTTAAGCATGCATAATTATTGTAAAAGCATACTCGTGCGAAAGCATGTTTAAGCATGATCGAAATCTATGCGCATAAGTGTGACCAAAACCATTTAACTTTTGGCGAATTGCTGGTGATTAATGTCATTTGACTGTTGGTTTGAGAAAGGTTTCACGTGATACAATTTACTCACATATTTTTTAATGGAATGGTACTAATAATTTTGTCACCACATCTCACAAATCCAAAGTCAATAATTGCAACGTTTGTCACCAGATACGGCACCGCGCACAGGGCTTTGATCTGGATTGGAATTGTCACTCCATATGGTACCTAAATAACGAAAACCGGTTAAATAAAACATTAAAGCATGTTTATTAAGCTTTTTAGTATCATAATTATTACCTCTAGGTTAAAAAATGTTTCTACATTCTGTTCCAGTTCCGTAAAATCGGTAGAGGTAGGAGAAAATGTAACTTCCAATTTTCCCATTTCACCTGGATTTAGTTTTCCACATAATTTCATTCCTAGCCATTCGGGAACATTTGTGCCTTTTGCAAAATGTAACTTCGTTGCAATCGGTCCATAATTTATGATTTCAGCTGTACATTGCACCTGTTGATATTTATAAAAAAGGAATGTGTGAAACTTTATGAAATGATTACAGCTTATACAAAATAACCATTCCACTTACCGTGCTTCCAGTAATTACTACTCCATAATCTATGATGTAGGGTATAGTCATGAATCCAGGTATTGGCCCCATTTTTGACGTCGTAGAGTAAGCGGTCAATATGTCTGGTCGTTGTTTTATATGATCTATCACCAGTAGTCTTTCTATTGCCAATTCAATGTCCATTATTGAAGGATACCCATCCTTAAAACATAAAAATATGTAAAGGATATACATAATATATACATATATTGAATTAAAATAGCCATGGACGGCAAGAAAATATGGATACCCAAGATGAACAAATGTGCCAATCTGATTTAAAATCAGGATCTTCGAAACATTTCTCAGTCTGAGGTGAATTTAAATGTTTCTCTTTGTCTTTACTGAATATTTCACTGATTGCTGCCAAATATGGTTGCGTCAAAGTTGAAATGGCAGAATATCCTACTTCTAGATTAAACTGCAAAATGTATAAATATTAGATAAATAAAAATTAAATTAAATAATTGTATACTTAATTACCGTATCTCGGTACCAGAATGAGGTTGGTATTAGGAAGAAAGAAAAGTCATTTATTCAGTGTAGAAACACAGACATTAACTATTTACATACATACACAAAACACAGGCACTGTGTACAAATTTGTATACCTAGGTCGCATTTATAATTTGAAATGTAGGAATCGAACTCATGGTTTTGCGGCCAGAAAGCGAACGCTATATAATACTTACGTAGCGCCATTAAGTGGCGTTAAGCACGCATTAGAGAATAGAGTAGTGAAACCGGGGTTTTTTCTGTGTTTAGAATACCTACCAATTTTGGCCTCGCACCGGTAACCTATCTAATACTAAACTTGTAGGATATTTCATTAATACCATAAAAAGATTCAACAACGAATCGAAGGGCTTAAATAGACTGAAGACTCCTTGTTCAGCTTTGGCACGTAAGTTTAAAGTATGAAAATAATTATGATTTACATGTCTTATTTATAATTTGAGAATGTTTTTGGCATAGTTATCATAATATCATAGCCAAATGAAATGACCGTAGTTTTAATAATAGTCTGCAATACAATGCAAAATCGGTTATTAGCATAACGCGAAAGTATTGTGTGTTTAAATTTTGATGGTTCAGTTATATGGCGTGCCAAAACCGGAGCTCCAATTAATACTCCTTGAAATTGTGTTAGACCTTAGATTAATCATTGGTTTTCGCTGCGCTGCAACTAGATAACTCTCTACCTGAGAACAATAGCTCCTTAAATGCGGCAATCGTAGTGTATATTGACTATTTGCAAGATGTTAGTGTGCGTGAAAAAATAGTAGTGTCAACTTCTAAACTTTTACCCGATTAATGAGAAAATGTATTTTATAGTTTACTAGTTAAGTTGCTTAGAAAATACATAAATGATGAACAATAAATAAATGGCGAATGTATCAATATATTTTAGGGGTAGTTTTGGAAAATCTGTAATAAGTATTTCATTTTTCTGCCACGTTTCAAGTTTACAAACCAAGGTAATAACATTTCTCATTTAAACTTTACCGCCCCTTAGTTTAGTTTAGTTTACCTGGGCTGTATCCGCACTTAGCCTCTTGATTGGGCCATTGTTTTACCGCCCCTTTTCAACCCTCTATGGATTGACTTTCAGAAAATCCGTTCTTAGTGTGCGTTTTTGCTATAAAATACACCTACCTATGTACCTACTCTCTATATTTCAAGTTTCTATCTTTAGTGATTTAGGCTGAGCGATTCTAAAGGTGGGTTTAGACCAAACGAACATAAGAGCTAGAGCTAGAACAAGCACAGAGCGTCGTTTTTTGGTGTAAACGATCATTCGTTTTCATCATTTACATTAATGAAAACAAACAAGAACTGGAATTCTTGCACAGGCTCTAGAGATGTTTTGAAGGCAGATTTAAAGCCTGGTCAGACAGAGAGCGCGTGGCTGGGTGTGATATTCACGTTTGCCACGCTCTCTGTTTGGCGTCTACCAAACATTGTCATAGTAATTCGCACGCCAAGAGCACGCAATCAACACACGACTTGAATATCTCACCCAGCCACGCTCTCTGTCTGACCAGGCCTTGATTCACTATGCAAAACGGGCATTTTACTTTGGATTCTGAGCAACGTTTTATAATACACGCAGAACGTCAATGTTATACACATTGGTTGCAGCAAGACTGACTTGAGTATGCCAACTTCAGTGTGATATTACTTGCCGCATTTTACTGGTACGTTCAGTGGTATCCAGTTGGAGCGCAGCGGAGATCAATCATTAATCTAAGTGTTAGACATGTCATTTTTCGGTAACAGAGAATAAATGGCAACATGACAATGACAGGTCGCTTGTTGCTTTAATTCTTGCGTACCATTCATCTAACTTTTGGTTCAAAAAAATACCTTCTCGTTTCCTTTGTCTAATTGAATTTAGTTTAATACATTATATAATAAATAAAGCTATCATATAACTTACACATTTAACGGGATACTCCCTATGTAACGTTAAAAATACTTGAGGTATAACCCCCCAACCGAATACTTCAATAGGAATATGGGGAATATGCCCAATTTCTAACAGAAATACTCTATGAAAATAGCCCACCACACCAGGTCTCATTACGATTTTCATTTCAATTTCTTCCTCAGGCTCTAATAATTTCTCAAGAGGTACTATTTCTAGAATTGTTCCTTCGATTTCATTTTTAAATACAGGCTCATTTAAATAAGTTGTATATTCAAAAGGTAGTTGTGCTGTATTAGATATTTTTAACTCTTCAATAGCATTTTCATGGAAAGACCTTATTTTGAAATTTATACTCTCAGTATTTATTCTATACATCAAATCAGAGCTTTGACCGGTTACGATGATTGACTCAGGCGGCCCTCCTAAAACTTCGCATTCCAGAATGGCGCGAACATTAATGTTAGATTTTGGTCTAAATATCACATGCACATACTGAATCTCGCCAGGTTTAAGTAGTCCTCGATGTGATACTAATTGCAAAACTTCGTTAATATCAATTTTGTTAGGCTTAGAAAGTTTGGCAAACTTGTGTATCCACTCAAATTCTGTGTCATAATAACCATCTATCATGGGTGCTAATTTTCTAATCATGCGATTTCTCATAAATTCAGTATCAAACTGTGAATCAAAATTTAAAATTGCCATTTTATCACGAGACCATGATTCTGGATTATTATTAATTATATTTTTCAGCACCTTCTCGTGTACTGATGCATCTGCGGTGACAATAGCCAAATTATCACACAGACGGGTGGTTCCTAGGACAGAAACATATTGTATTTGATTAATTTAATCATATTAATATTCTTAGGTACGGTCTACCTCGTAGTCGTAGCCCATCATGAAATGTTATTAACTTATTATTAATCTGGAGTTAAAGCGCATTTTTTCGCAGAATGCGTAGATAATAAGTCATATTATTCCATGCGGACAGCCCACACTCAACTCACACAAAGACATTTAAGTTAGGACAATCCAAATCCTTGAGACCGTGAGAACGGATCTTAAGCTGCTGTCAAGTGACTCGACTCCAGTCACGACGGTGGCCGTCAGCAAAATGACCGATGGAAAAGATCGAAATCGATCTTATTTTCGGCATTAGCTCACCCGAAAACCCTGGATATACCCATGAAGAATATCTTGAAAATTCACATGGCCACCAACTTTGTTTTGTGAACTGACCTCATTAGGGGCCGTCCATTAATCAGGTGAGGCTTGAAAGGGGGGGGGGGTGGGGGGGGGTTTAGCAAAAATCACGAAAAATATCACAAGGGGGAGGGGGGTGCAGTAAGATGTCACGTGTATTTATTTTTTGTCTAACGCGCGATTTTTCTAGCGAAAAGCAGTGTGTAGTGTGACCTTGACTCGCCTTTGCCAGGCAACGAACGAATATGTTATATTTTTTGCATGATTACAGCATTCCTCTAACATTATTTTTATGCCAGTCAAAAACAACTTGCAACCTTTCTGTCTAGACATTTTTGTCATGGTCCTTAATTTCAGAATAAAATTAGATTATACTTTATACCTGTTATTAAAGGTAATATTCTAAAAATTTTAAGATTCTTTGTAGGTACTAAAAAATACACGTGATATTAGGTGGGGGCGGGGGGGTTAGTCTTAAACCTTACCACGTATCACCAAGGGGAAGGGGGGGGGGGGGGTTAAAAAATGCTAAAAAAACATCACATGAATAATGGACGGCCCCTTACCTTAATATTAATAAAACGTGATTATATAGGCTGAACTCAAATTCGACGTATTTCCTTTAAGGCGTGATAGTGTATCCTACAATATGCAACAAATCGAGCCAAAAGCCAGTAGATTTCGAAAGAAATTCCTATTGTTATAGTTTTAATAAATTAGAAAAATTGGAATTTAGGGTATTTTTCAATAAAAATACCCAGAATTCGTTATTAAATGTTATTATAGCTTTGAAGTATAAAATTAAATGGTTTTGATTTCCATATTAACTTTTAGCTAATACTTTAACAAAGATTTTTGTGTTTGTCAAAAATAAATAATTTAATGAAATGGAATGTTTTTATCATATTGTAATTAACACAGTATAATTTCACCAAAAAGTTCACTATTTTTACGAGCAAGTGTGTTGAAAAAAATATTAAATCACTGTTTCTCTTGTAATGTGGGTGATGTGGAGGCACGAATAGAAAAAAATATTCGCGTCTATGGAAGAGACCCGATCTCCATTGATAGACACAACTACATACATAATATAATAACGTTTATTAGCAACCAGTACCGATAGTTCCAGTGTCTTCAGAAGGGTTTCTGCCAGCACTAGATGCACTGCATGTGTATTCCATCGGAAGCTCAGGCTGTGTTGAAAATTAAATCAATTAGTTTTCTATTTATAATACACTAGCAGTACTAGCTTGTGCCCGTGACTTCGTCTGCGCGGGCTTCAGATTATAAGGAAGCGCTATCTATTAACAAAGTTCAGAACTAAAGTGTTGTTATTAGGGCAAGAACATTGTAAATTAACCAAAAGGAACACATTACCGGGATAATAAGTATCCGCATAAGTATCCTGGGATACGGTCTATCTGTCTAGCACAAAACCGTACCCAAAACGAAATCCGTTTAGCCTTTTATGCGTGATTATGTCAATCTTCAAAAACTTTCATATCTATGTATAATATTAGTGTCATTCTGATTTTCTCGTTATAGATTGTCATGTGTTTTAAATTTTTAATCAAAAGCACTTTTGATCTGCATACTTTAAAATACCTTTATGTTATCGGAACCCTAAGACAGTAAAAAACTACGCTTTGTATTACTGAAACAAACAATCAACCTAGAACTATTTGACCAAAAGTATCAGCCAAAAGTGCGTTTGTTTAATTTCGTAAACTAAAAGTACCTACCTACTTACTTTTAGTGTTATTTTACGTTAAATTGTCTGTAATGTGCATACTTACTACGACTTTATTTGTAATACAACATTTTTTCCATTGAAATCTGTAGCAAACCAAAAGGGGTGTGGCATTTTGTATTTTTATGGCTTTGCTTTCTATGCTTCCATTCAAAATACATTGGAAGTCCACTCTCGGTGGTAAAACAATTATATTTGGGAAGTTAATCGTTCCCACTAGTTTTATGGCATCCTAAAAACGAAGATATAGTATAATGTATATATGCAAGAAACAACAATGTATTGAAATATTGATAAAAACAGCTATAGTATTTTTAAGCACAAAAAGCACTTATAATTCTGTGACGTGCAAAATAAATTTCACGACTGGTAGAACAATAATTTTACTAAATATACTTACATACTTTGTTTTTGTAATTGACGACTACGCGGATCGGTCAGAGTGTACCCTTAGCTGCGCTTGCCGCGGTCAGTCCGTGGATGGGTGACCATTCGTTACACATTGAGACCCCACCGTGCCTCGGAGAGCACGTTAAACTGTCGGTCCCAGGTGTCATACAAATATCTATGACAGTCGTTACGGGTAGTAAGAAGCCTGAAAGTCTGACAACCGGTCTAACCTTAGGATATCGACATTGCCCAGTTACTGGATTGCGGAGGTGTGATAGCAGTCGCTCCGTGTAAAATACTGGTATTCAGCCGCATCTGGTTAGACTGGAAGATGACCCCAACATAGGAAAAGGCTAGGCAGAACAAACTTACTTTGTTTTTGTGGCCTTTAAATTTAATCCTCATTAAATCACAATACACTCTAGACTTGAGATTTAGATGTTTTGTTGTATCAAACAATATTTGCAACTTCATAACTTCCTGGTCTTCTAAACGTTCTTCTACCGTATGCGTGAGATGAAACGCCATTTTAATTTTATAAATGTCTTGAAAGAAATGTAATGATCCTTTCCGTAATGGTTCCACGGGCTTGGCAGTTAGATAATCAATAAACGTTCGTGATTTATGCGGACCGATCTCGTTCAGGATATTTTGAAGATTTAAATCAGACTTTCTATAACGTATACAACAACACATATTTTGTTCATCAGATGGTGTTTTATAAGTGCTTAGTTTCTGAATTATTGCAAATGGTGGTTTAGCACTTATGTCGATGTCCAGTGGTAGCTTCGATACATTTTTTATAGTGACAATATCTGCGAGAATATTTGTTTAAATTAATTTATCATAAAAAAAATTTTTTTAATCCATTCCATACTAGAACATTTTTGTATACATTTGCACAAAGGGTAAAATCTTAGATTAATGGTTGATCTCCGCTGCGCCCCAACCGCAACGGACACCCACCAGTCACAGTGAAACGGCCAGGTTAATATTTTAAGTATCGACGTGGTCTGTCAACATGACAAGGTGCAACCAGTGCGGTGCGACGCGGGTGTTATACTTATCGTCTTTTCGAATAAAGCCGATATCACGTCGATAAGATTTGCCAAAAAAATAAGATTTACCCTTTGCGAAAAATAAAACCAGCCAGGAGCGGCTATCCGCATGGAACCTTACACGGTACGTCGTCGTCCGACATGCATGCATCTTTACCATACATTAGATTCTTTTAATCAAGAGTAATGTATGGTAAACAATTCAGATTAAAACACTTACAACACAAAACAATAAATTTTAAAATACAAAGTTATTTTTGCGGTTTATTTAAGTAATTTTGTATGAAGTTGCTATGGACTTTTTACAGATCCAACCACGTGTTTTAAATTCGTCGACTATTACTCGTAAACCAGTAGAGCCTTCTTAGCTGTGATAATTTTCTTTTTAATTTTGATTATACATAATTATAGTGTTCGGGAATGTAGTAATAAAACTTTCAGGGCGGTATATAAACTCAATTTCATCGATGGTAATACCCCACTTGTGGGATCGAGTCCCCAGCTCCCCACAGATAGAGCAATTTTAGTATTTGACTTACCTATTTCGACTTCTATACAAGGTTAGTCGGAAAGGGGGTACTAAGCCGCGGCCCACTTAAAGTATCAATGACGAATATTTTAAAGCAAGTGTTAAAATTTCAAAATTCGATAATTTTTATTTGCACGCAGAAAGATTTTTATTTTAGTTTTTTCAAAAAAAAAACATACCTGCTTTAGTTATGAATTCAGAAAATTCAGTTTCTAATCCGTGACCCCAAATATGACCTAAATTGTAAACACAGCTGATCATAGCTATGGACAGAAGCATATGTTTTACGAAATCTTTGAAAAGCTATTTCTCTTAAACTAGTGAGTTTTGGGGAAAGTTGTAGAACAAAAGTTATCCCTTATTATGGGTACTTTAACACGCTTTCGGCTTAGTACCCCCTTTCCGACCAACCTTGTATAATCAAACACCCACAACTTAAGACCTAGGGTCACAGAATGTCATTTAAAAGGCTACTGCATAGGAAACATCAAATTGAATACATAAGCTATTTTCGTAATGAGACATGAAATTATAAACAATTCTACACACATTTTTAACTTTTTCTAAAATACTACAAAAAATACAGGGGTGACACGTGTCTTTTATGTTTTTTTATTAATCTTTCAATTGTCCTACAAAACATAAATCACGCCTCGTATGAGACCTAGGTCGTGTTTGAATACTTAGAGGTCGAAATATCTGAGCGAAATACTATCAATTTTCTATCTTGGGGGCGAGGGGAGTGTAATTATAAGTGGGTAATCATCCCCACATGTAGGGTACTCTTCTCGAAATTGAATGTTTATACCGCCCCTAAAGTTTTATTACTTACTACAAACCCGAACACATTGTATACTACTATTCAGTAACGCTTTTTCGATACAGAGATCCGTTTACAACATAGTATGTATGTAATGTATAGCTATATCCGTTTACAATTATTCACCGTGAATACTTTCAGACCTCCAGAAGTAACGCTGTAGCTGGTAGGGGGTGGGGAAACGTGCCTAACTCTAACAAAAATAAATACTTTAAAGTTTTATATAATTATTGTAAACAGATCTCTATATCGAGAAAGTGTTAATGAAATTCCCCAATATTTTTGGAAGACATATTCAACGATACTCTAGATCTAGAAGATAGGATAATTATGTGAATAACAAATCACCCATATTTTACACTAATTTACTTTTTGAATCATTTTTTTTAAATGGATTCATAAATATATGTAACCATGGTAATTTCAGCTTCATAGCTTATAGCACTAATAGTTTGCGAGTAAACCTGCTGTGACATACAGACGGACAAACAGACAAACGGACATAGTGAAACGATACGGGTTCCTATATACTTGACTTCGGAACCCTAATAATGTGCACATCTTTGGTTATTTTTTTTCAAAGAAGTAATAATCTAATTTTCTAATCTACAGTACCCGGTAGTAAATATGGCACATCGAGCTTTAGAAAGAGATATTGGCTAGCTTTTGGCTTTATAGAGCGTCGTCTCTGTCGCACGAAGCGAAAAAACGTCAGATGTAGGTATGAGTGACAGAGACGACGCTCTACGAAGCTGAAGCTAGCCGATTATCTGTTTCTAAAGCTCCATGTGTAATATTTACTACCGGTTACTGTAATTATTTTATTATACCCGTCAACTTATAGAATTCGCTGTACGGGCCATAGTCAAATTGCAGATCCACAATAGAAGGAGACACTTCAACTTTCGGATCAACGAACTCTGCTATAACTAGACACTCCAATAACAACTCTTTCTTATTTATGCCTTCCACGCTGCCAACTAAATACCACATTTCTTTGTATGTTGTCACTTTATAAGAAATTCCAGTTACAGTCAATTCAAATTTCTCTCCTGCCGAAATTTTGAACGATCTTGGGTCCAAATTGAAGAATCCGCTGAAAGTTACATGTGTAAAATGTTAATTTATTATTTTAAAAGTATTGACATTTAATTTTGAAATAACCAGTAAGCTGTACGTACGCTGTTGTTTGTTTAGTTTTAGGGGCTTTGTAATGTTCACTCCATTCCAGCGAGTGCAACCGTGTCCCACAGTTTTCCATTATAACTTTGCAATTCAGAGGTATTTTTGTAAAATGTCGTCCGAGAACTATTTTGTCCCGTAGTTCACCGACCACTATACTCGTCCCGACACCAGTGGCGGATAATGGTACTAACTATATTTATGTCAAAACAAAATTAAACGTCTATTACATAATATGGTTTTAGTTATCTTATGTGCACGTTTAGATGGAGTTGCGAGTGCAAACTGAATTCTAATTGCAAATCGAAAATTGTAGATTAATTGCCGCACTCAGAGCCGTTTAACGGTTACTTAAGCGACTTCTTAGAAGAGATTTAATTAAATCTCTACTAAGAATTCGCTGTTCGAAGTTAAACGTCACTGAGTGCGGCAGTAAATATATTGTCATAAAGTAATATTTTAGTATTATTATCTACAATTTTATTCTAGTCTTATAATATAATTCTGTTGTTGAATCTTTTTTCATTATAATAGTAATAAGTAACTACGTTGTATCTTATTGAGAAGTAGAACTTACAATGTCCTTTACTTTCTCTAAATGTAGCACTGCTTTATTCGTATAAGAGTCGGCGTCAATCAAGTACAAAGTTAATATTAAATCTGTTTCCGATTCAGGCTCTACGTAACCTTCCGTAGGTGATATTTGCCATCTTCCGTCTTTGTTTAGCTAGAAAGTTAAATGGTTTTATTTTAGTTTAATAACCATTCAGTTTAGGGATGAGACGTGTTTAGGCTACCGCGTTTTAAAACCAAGTCTTCACTTCGAAGTAGAGCGCCCTGGTGCGCACGGAAAATAGTTGCAAGTGTGAAAGTATTTGTTAGTAGGGCGCGGCTGCGCGAAAGAGGTGGAACACACCAGAATTAAAAATACTTGCATAGGACATGGATCCATGTCATCCTATAAATAAGGAGCACAATAGTTTATGCGAAAAAGAAAATACTTTTAACTTCCAAATATTTTTTTCACAAATAAGATTGTGGTCCTTATTTATATGAAAAAACGGAGCGAGTTCTCTTAGGCAAGTATTTTCAACTCTGGAAGCAGAAGGCGCGGGCAGGCGCTGGTTGCAGCACGGTACGAACTAGACTTAATACTGCCAAATACTTTCAAGTATTTTAAACCCTGGTTTTCGACCTTAGTATTTTTACATATTTAGACTTGGAAGCCCTGGTAATAGTGGTAATGAATTTTGCAAGTATATCTCGTCCCTAATCCGCTATACCGCCACTGTTACAACATGTGGCACCAGTTAGCAAAAGCCACAATAGAAAAACTGAGCATAAATGTATGATACGGAATGTATGATATAGTAGGAATGTTTACAGCAATAATAATTAAGAAATCTTACCAAAGATGCAGTGAAGTTAACATAAACTGGAGAATCATTACATAGCGTCAGAACTTTCTGCGATCTAGTTAGCAATGTGACTTGCCCCCAATGTAATGCTATGGGAGAGCACGTCACAATTGGACGGACACCACAGCCCGTGATCTGACAAATCTCGATGGGTTTTGTTAGTCCAAATAAGTGCATCCTATTTTAAAAATAAAAGAATTTGCATCAGTTCCTTCGAAAATCTACAAGGTGTAAACGACAGGTGAATATTTTGTAAATTTTACAGATATTGAAAGCTGATAGCAAAACCAGGTTACCTAACGAATAAAAAGACAGATTTTTTTAAATTAAATCGTTTTGTGTCCAATATTTGATTAACTTTGATTAACTCGTTTACGGCACCCCCAACTGAATAAGTTAGGTTAGGATAGAACTGTGGCCAAACGGGCGCGAGCCGAGCGAGTGCTAGATCTGAGCTGGTCGTAGTTACTCGTTTATGGCGTTAAAACTGGAAGCACACGCGCGTGAGCCGAGCAATCGAAACGAGCGAGCCGCGGCAGTGGCTGGCGAGCGCCAGATCCGAGCTGGTAGTATTTACTCGTTTATGGCACCCCGACCGGATAGACCAGTTTAGAACTGTGACTACACGCACGCATCCCGAGCGAGCGAAGTGAGCGTTTCACTACTTTGATTAACTGATAGTTCTATGAAAAGTAAAGTCGATGAATAGTTATTCTAACAACTGAGACAAATTCGAACCGATATTTTGATGAAACATTGTTCGATTACACGTGTGAATCAAAAAAATATATGAAATGATATTCGTGTAACAGTTTTCGGCGACCAGAAATTCGATATTTATATAAAACGTTACTTAATTTCGTGAATAAACCTATTTATTGTTGAAATTTTTTCCACAGGCAACCTAGTTTTGATATCAGTAAAGAATTTTTCAACATTTTGATTGGATAGCGAATATTATGTCTATGCCTATAATATGTGTTGTAAGTCTCCACAAGGCAACGAAGAGATACTCGTGCTCCGGCATTCATACTGCACGTGTCTGTACGAAATAGCCGAGGCAGGCCCGCCCCTTATCGAATAACAATTCTAGGTACGGTGTAATTTATTTGTCATGTCAATGCAACCAAATTTATTGTTACTGAAGCCATTGCAAGAAGGAGCTAACGTCTAGACTCCAGACCCAGAATATTGTGTTGTTTCAATAACTGTAATAAAATCACACATACATAATTTGTTGTTTTCAAAAATTGGTGCCGCACATACTAAGAAATTGTCTGTCAGAAAATTTCCGGATGCGACAGTCTGCGGGTCTAATTCATACCTACAAAATGCGTAGAGTATATTCGCGCACGCGTCACAAATTTTTTGCAACGCTTGCGCTGCTCTACCTTTATGTCCCCGCCCTGCGGATCCCCGGCGCTGCGGACCCCCGGCGCTGCGGACCCTCATTGCTGCGGACCCCCGGCGCTGCGGACCCTCATTACTGCGGACCCCCGGCGCTGCGGACCCTGATTGTTACGGGCCCCTGGCGCTGCCGACCCCCCGCGCTACCCTCACACCTCGCCGCATCGCACCTGCGAGAGCTAGTGGGACGCCACACTCACCCAAACATTCATGCACAGGAGCGCACCCTGCGCTCCGTCCGGCTATACTAACACGCTTGTTACCAAATTATGTACCGTATCACCTATCTCTTCAGTTAATGTAACAATAAAAGTACGACAAAGGCGTTTAATTGAACTACTTCCGTCGTACTCCAAGTGCCTGACCGAACAGAGTTCATCATCATCATCATCATCATCATAATATTTTATACATGTAGGAGCCCTTAAACATCCATTGTTAAACATGGGCCTTCCAATAGCCGCAGTGTAATGAACAGTCAAAGAGGATATTAATATTGATGATTGCAGTTGTCATCGTTATTAGCAGACAGGAGGACGAAATTCCCTTAGTTGCGTTTGGGTTTCGTACCCACGTGTGGAAAAGGGCTGTCGTATTCTTTATAAACTTCAAATATCGCTTGTTTATACCTCACTTTATATTCCTGAACACCCAACACGCTTGTTTTTATAATGACTGGCAGACATATTGTACTATTTGGTTCGATAAAACCTTCTTTTACCCCAACTTGGACATCTAAAGTTGATTCTTCCTAAAATAAACAAATAATTATTACAAAAGATATGTACTTATGATATTTCTTAATTATTTGAGTATTTACAATATTACCGCTGATTCTTCCAATGTGAAGTATCCCTGAATATCGTTACATGTTATAATTATTTCACTATAATAAGGGAAATCCAAGAAACAGGCTCGTAGTTTGATTTCTGCTGCAGGGGTTATCTCCGGCACCATGGCGTTGAACATCACCGGGAGGATAATCGGAGGACTGTCGGACTTCTCTAGTTCTAATTCAAGTGAAGTTTGATTGGCTCTGATCAAGTTTGCCGTTAACGTCACCTGTCATATGGAACACAATTTGTAAATTATAATTATTCAAAACAATATTTATAATTTCAAGCTTGAAAAATAAACTTAATTCAGTATAATAGCATATTCTAGGGTCATATTCACAAATAATGAACCCTGACCCTAAAACATTTTTGTACTTAATTACTTGTAACTGACAGAACGAAAAGTCATGTGTAGAATCTAAAAATACGAATAATGTTGAACAACCTTTATTGATATCCTCGATTCCGGGTCTATGTCAACTTTACAAGGCTCGATATTAAATTCTCTAGGCCATTGAGGAATTTCAGGCTTAGGTTTGTCAGTCACTGCGTAGTCGCTTAGGGTTATGCTGCTAATTTCTGGACCATCAGACGAGATCTTTAAAGATCCACTGACGTGCACCACTGACTCATTAATAACGTCCATCTCCAAGGTTTTAGAAACACCTATCCCAGAACATATTTAAAATAATTAAACACTTGTTTTGTCCAAAATTAACGGGAATAATGAGACTTAGTTCAATTACTTTCAGTGATACGTCCGTTGTAATAATAATTATTATGTCATGTGACCTTGTTAGCTAAACTAATGTGACCTTTTGAGCTAACTAGCGCTCAATGTCAATGTAATGTCTCAAGTCGAGATAGCTGTTAGAATAAGCCTGATTAACAGACACATTAATGCCGGATTCATACTAGAATTTTATGTCGTATCGTGACGCATCAACGCGTGCATGTGACGCTATCGGATTTATAAATTTTGTATGAAGGCGTCCATGGTATTCTGACGTGACGCGTAGGACGCGACGCGCTGTATACAAACTTAGCACGTTCGTAGGACGAAATTGTAGACCTTGCTACGATCGTAGCGCATTCGTAGAGTGAAATTGTAGACCTTGCCACGATCGTAGCGCATTCGTCCGGTCAAACTGTATACCTTGCTACGACTGTAGCGCAATCGTAGGGTGAAGCTGTATACCTTGCTACGACTGTAGCGCATTCGTAGGGTGAAATTGTAGGTCCTGCTATAAACGTGACGCGTTCGTAGTAGGCTTTATAATTTTTCCCTTCGTAACAATTAATAACAGTTATCATCATTTTATTTAAGTTACGTAGAGTGTCTTGTTATTCTTATATTAATAATTAGGATATAAGATTAATTATTGTATATCTTACCTACACTAACCATTCCATAATCTAAACATGGTATACTAAAAGTAAGTGATGGATATATTACTTCGCCTCTGAAAATAACACAAAATACAAATACACAATAAACTCTCCCTTGTATCTAAATAATCATAGACATCTACTTAACACTCATTATTGTCCAGTAACTGGGTTGCGGAGGTCTGATGGCAGTCGCTTCATGTAAAATTCTGGTATTCAGCCGCATCTGGTTAGATTGGAAGCTGACCCCAACACAGTTGGGAAAGGGCTAGGCAGAACATCTACTTAACACTAATCATGATAAACATAGTTAACTTACTTCAAGTACAGTTTTAAAATAACACCTGTATCGCGAATATTAAAGTTTATTTCTTCAAAAAAAGGTCCCTGGTTGGAATTGCAGAAAGAGATGACGAAAATTTCTTTATCACCGGGTTTTAAACAGTGTAGTTCTGGAGAACATGATATTGTGCTACCAAACAACGTGGGTAGATCTTTATATAATATTACCCCATTTATGTGTCCTAAATTAAAAATAATATTTGAAATAGCATCTTTGAATCTTTGCATTTACATTGTATTAAAAATGTAACTAGCATACCCTTATTGATAGCAACAATCTCATAATTATAATGCTTGTTAATATATACACAGTCCATATCTAGCGTCTCTATGTTGAGTTGAATGGATGGAGGCAAGGAGATCCCGACCAGGTTCAAGGGCACACGGTTTACGAAACCATCTATGTCTAAATGACAAGTTGTGTTAAATTCTCCTATTTCTTTCGGACAAAATGTAATTGTCAATTCAGTCGCTTTATTGGGCCACAGCTTTCCTTTCTGTAGATCAAAATATACATATATAGATATAATATAGAATCAATCACAATATTAATATAATACGACGACACGTTTGGTGCAGTGGCTAAGCGATCGGCTTCTGCGCTACGAGTTGTGGGTTCAATTCCCGCACGGAACAAATATTTGTATGGCCTACAGATAGTTATTCCGGGCCTGGATGTTTGTGCTTGTGAAGACTTGTGTCTGTAAACGCACCCACGATTCAGGAGAAATCCTAGTGTGGGGCAACGTTTTTTTAAAAAAAAAAAAACTAAACAAAAATATCTGTTATATTATTTACTTACAATTGGCTCAATTGTGAAGTGTGTATTCTGGTAAAGTAACGATTCGTCCGCCACGAGTGCCTGGATTTCATCAAAGAATATCCTTGTGTAGACTCTTTCATGCTCGTCACTGCTCATTACATCATATTGCACTAATTTCATATACTTAGCAGATTCATTCTCTTTCATATTGTAAAATACCGTTGCTAATTTCACTTTCTCTTCAAAATCTGCGAGTAAAGTTGCAAGTCAATTAAAATACTGGAGATTGTAAATACTTTATAAACTGCCTGGTTGGTCACTAGACCAGTCGAAGTAGAGTAGTCACGCTTGCCATCACTAGGTGGCAAGCGCGACTGCTGATCGTGTGGTCCTGGGTTCGATCCCCAGGTCGGACAAAGTGTTATTGGGTTTTTCCGTATGGAATTCCTTAGTAGCAGCCCGGAGTTTGGATTTGTGCCTGGTTGGTGGCAATAGCGTCGCTCCCTATTACATGGGACTTATGTGGGTGTTACTATACACCTCTGCCTAACGCTTCGGAGAATACAGGCGTGAAGTTATGTTATGTTTAAAAACTCTCAATAGAAAGTTGTTAAGAGCAGGAACTGTATTCTTAAGAGGAAATACGGTCGGCATTTAACCCATACAAACGCATTCCTTAGTTTCCTCCTTGAATAATGTCACTAGAGCAAATATTTTTTACCATATGATATACCTATATATCTACCACCACTATGTCCCTATGTTTTGTTTTTGTCAATAAATTAATTATTAAAAGAACTAGAAACTTTACAAAAATTGACCGGTTTTACCACCGTGTTCAAACATCTGGCAAACAAATTTGACGAATATAAAAAATAACAGAAAAACATACAGCCGTAACCAAAGTTTTTCTTAAATTATTACAGAAAAACTAATTAAAATCGGTCCAGATTTGAAGAAAGAAACAGGGAAATACGAAAGTACGATTTCGCTAATATTGCACAGGAGAAATCAGTCCGAGATGCAGGTGTCTGTTTCGCGTTTAATTGGGAAGGTTTGAGGGAGGGGTGGGACGGAAATAGATAGCAAAAACCTATTCATATTATTAATATTTTGCAGCCCGCGTTTCCTCTTAATAATACGTGCAGCAACTTAACACTACTATAAGTTCTATTTTGAATAATACTTACCATAATCAACACAATCGTTCTTCATACACATGTATGTAAGTATATGATCAGATTTATTAACTATCTTATAAGTCTGCTGTCGAATCATAGTGTTGTACGTGTCGAAGAATCTGACGACTTGTTTCTCTAGTTCCACGCTGACGGTATACGTCGATCCCGACAACATCACGCTAAAATTTTCTCCTGATAATGATATTCAGGCATATATTAATTACATTTTAAATTAATCTCAATTCTCACATAGGTTTTATTTAATAGACAATAGTATTTACCTGTTTCAAACACCGCATGTAATATTCCGTATGTATCTCCCAAATGCATTGTTTTAAATATTACACTGATATCAATTTTTTGATTTTTGTTTAAATAAGCCGATTTTGGCTCCACTGAAAATGGGCTGTGAAAAAAATAACAAATAGTAAAATTAAAATTGCAAAGCATTTACAAATTCACGAATAATCTCCTGAAACATACCATTTACAACTGAGTGTAAAACCAGCATGTACTATTCCAATGTTATGGACTGTCATCAAAACACGATTTTCTACTTTGACTGGAATCTTCGGAATGTCAACTTTGTCAGGAAAATCAAATATCGGTCTAGGACCCATTGCTTAAAACAGAAAATAAAACCTTTAAAACACCACCCTTTACATCCTAGTGGTTTACTCCGCGTTGACACCTAGATATGCATACGTACCATAAGTAGCAAACATGCATGTAGATATTATAAACCCTGCATTATGTATTCAAATTATTTTATTATTGTTATTTTACGGAGATTGCGCAATTTCATGCCAACTGCCACTAAAACTGCGCTCGCCCAATCCCTTCTTCTCCCAATCCTTGATTATGCCGATGTCAGCTATCCTGATCTTACTGAAGTGCAGCTAGATAAGCTTGAGCGACTCCAAAACTTTTGCATCAGATTCATATTTGGTTTACGCAAATATGATCATGTTTCCGAATTTCGCGTTAAGCTCAAGTGGCTGCCAATCCGCCTTCGCCGGAATGCTCATATTATATTATCATTGCTTTACAGTATTCTGTTCATCCCTGCAACCCCCCCTTATCTCAAAGAACGTTTTAAGTTCCTTCATGACACTCATACTAGAGACTTAAGATCATCGGAAAATTTGAGACTTTCGATGCCCTCGCATTCTACCAAATTCTATGACAAATCGTTCACAGTCCAAGCTGTACGCTTGTGGAATGCGTTGCCGATGTCAGTAAGACAAGCTCAGTCACTGGATTCTTTTAAAAAATTAGTTAAAGATCATTTTTTCTCTCAACACGTTTCTAATTCCTCATAAATCAGTACCTCATCATCAATCTACCTTGTTATCCCTATCACATAATTATATATCATATATATCTATATATTACAATAAGTATTATGTCTATGTATGGTGTGTAGTATATATTTGCAGCAGTACACCATGGACTACCCCCTCTATCTTATTCATTGATATCCTGTTCATCCAAAGGTTGTCTGGTACCTAGATATCGCTATCAGCGATAAGACCGCCATTGTACCCTTTAATGTTTGTTATTGTATAAGAGCTGTGTTACAATTTTGGTGTACAATAAAGTATATTCTATTCTATTCTAAAAAAGGGTGAAAATAACTACATACTTTTAAAAAGACCTTTATACAAATTGTTTACAGGTGTAAACGAGGCGTAAGAAATAAACTGTAATTATTATAAGCTCACCAATGAGAGGTAAAACATATTGATCCACATCAGTATGAAATATTACTCTGTGAATGTAATCCTCATACTGAACTGGCATGAAGGTAATGGCAAAGGAAACGCTGATTCCTGGAGCCAACCTAGATAGTAACTGTCCACCACAAGGTTTGATCAAAAAGTACGAAGACTCCTTGTATACCAAGTTAAGATAAGTTGGACCCTATTCAAAACAAATATTTATTAGACAACAGCTACCAAAAATAAAATAACAACACAATAAGAAAAAGTAGCTAACCTTGCTTATATTTTTAACAGAAAACTTGGCGATTATTTTATCATTAGGTTTAAAGTTTTGAAACACAATAAGCTTGGGCGTGAAAGACAACGCAGGTTTGTTGGGAGTCTTGCCGGCGACGCTTACAATGTTTTCTATTTCCATATTATTTAAATTCTGCAGCCGCTGCTGCGTGCTCATTTTCATTTCTTTCTCATATTCCGAAGGAGTAATCTGTCAAAGAAAAGTTTGACCTAGAAAGTGTCCTAAAAATAGAAGCACTTACCATTTATATTGAATTCAAGTTGAATTGTTCAAAAAAAGTTTCATAAAAGCTCTCTTGATCTTCAGCTAATCTTAAATAAATGTGGGTTACCTCCGTAGACGGATGAACCAACTTCTTTTTAGCAAGTAAGTGGTACAATTCCGCAGTAAAATAACCATTTTGTTTAAACTTATGCAATATTTCCATACTGCAATATTCAAACTCTTTGAACTACACATTGAAATGACACAACATTATTTACATAGAAACGACCTTGGAAACGGTGACTATTGGTGTCATAAATATGAATGTAATTTAAATATAAGTTCGAACACCTTCTTATCGAACACTGTACACCATGAAGGTATAATAGGTAAAAATTGAGATCACACCTACGAACCCTTATGGTGCGTCCAGACCTGACGAACGCGCCGCGAATGCGCCGCTCGCGAGCCGCTTGCGAACTGCGCGCGTGCTGCTCGCGTGCAGTTACAGCGTACGTTTGGTGCGCCGCTCTAGACATACATAGCTTCTCTCGCGTTTGAACTATGAGCCTCAGTTGTGAATTTGCCTCCAAAGATGTCGGACCATACGACTGCCGTTAGCATAATTGCTGCAGCATCGGCTATTTTATTACTGACAAAAACTAAAAGGAAAAACAGAAGACGTTGGTGGCAAGTTCCACGAGCGGCACGCGCGCACCACCTGCGCCGCTCGCGTACGGCGCGTAGCTTGCGCGCGAGCGGCGCGCGAACGGTGCGCGAGCTTCGTACGAACATGAAATGCACGCGCGCAGCACGCGAGCGGACCGCGAGCGGCTCGCGAGCGGCGCATTCGCGGCGCATTCGGCAGGTCTGGACGCAGCATTACGAACACCTACCTACTGAAAGTCTAAACATTTGGCCGTGAATATTTATTTTCTTTGGTGGTCTATCTCTATTTATAAAAAGATAGATTTCCAAACTAAATTTCTATCTTTTTCTAAATAGGGTATTTAGAAAAAGATAAACCACCAAATATTCAAGGACCAATGTTTCGACTTTCAGTAGATGTTTGTATTGTGGTCTCCATTCATAGTAGGTACAAACACAAACATGTTTCATACAATACCAAAAATACTAGCTAAAACACTTTACTTAAACCTCTGGGACGTTACACCTAAATTATTCATGGTTCAAGTTCAGTTCTCATTAAGATCAGATAAAAAATCAGTTTCCACAAAATATGGACCTAATATTATTCTCTTACATCACTTTTTTGACATTGTCCATAGGTCCCAAGTAATTTGGGGTCGGCTTTCAGCCTAACGAGATGCAAATGTATAATATCTTATTAAATCTGTATTTATTTATTTAATTTAGAAATAAGTACCACCAATGTTATTAAAATATTCTACATAGATGTAGGTGCATTTAGAATTACGCTCATACTAAGCAAGATAATTTATCATTGGTAATTTCAGTTTAATCCTAAAAATCTTCTTATATATAACATCAATATTAAGAAACAATTTCGCAAGGTATTTGACTCCGGCTAGAGGGGGCATTGGGCATTGGGATGAGTGCGGAAATAGCAGCGCGTCGTAATTTTAGTGGAATCGGGGCAACGCGGCCGCGGACAGAAATAGAGGCGGCGGCACACGCGTCTTCCCGCTGTCAATTTCGTCCGCATAGGGAGCACGATTAGCAGCCACCGGCCACTCGAGCTGCGAAGAAAGTGTAGCACGGAACCGTGCACCGAACTGCCGGGCCAGGACGTCGCGAGTGCAGTGATAAGGAACAGTGTGCAGTTGCATAATTATGTGAAAATGACCTGTGCAGCCCAATATAGTGAATCATTATAGTGTTATTGCATACGGAGTTTAATATATTCGAGTAATACGCCGGCAGAGGTAAGATCTATACTTAATTCATCTAAATACAGATGGTATAAAAATATTTACTTATAAATAGTAAGGATACACGCAGTTAATATGCACGAATATATACTTACTAATCGTTATTTACATTACAAAGCACTCTTTCGATATTTTGGGATATGAGTGGCGGAATATAGGTCGACAAGGCGTCGACGTCGTGGCAACGCCCGCTCTATCCCGGTCACAGCTGCCGTTTGCAAATGTTAATAATATCGGAAGTTAAATACATAAAACCCAATACCCACATATCACTAATAAGTAGGAAATCACCGTATACCTAGATCGGTTAGTTACTGGAACAAATATTAGGTGTAGCCAGCCAAGAAAATTTACATAACTGTATAGTTATGTTGCACTGTAATCATTTCGTGCGGCTACAAGCTATTATAGAAAGAAATAACGAAGAGATAACCAACACTAGTCAGCGGTAAAAATGATAATGGCCCTCCCTTCTCCCACGTAACTAATTTGTCAATTCGATACATCGAAACTAGCGTCTACGAAAAGGCAAAACATAAACAGCAATGCCATCGCCACGTAGAGACCTACCGTTATATGCCAACTGAAACGAACAACTATATTTTTATACCGGTGCATGACATGAACAGAGATGCTGAAGGGTCGCGGTCGCGATCCGCGCAACGTGACGTCGCCGCCACCGACGCCGGCGCACCTCGTGAGTGTGCTGCGTCCGCCCACGATGGCGCACGCGGCGATGCGGCCGGCCACACCATCGATGCACCGAGCGCCCCTCGCCAGACCTGAGCCTGACTACGAAGTCGTGGAGTTCCCAAGTGAACAATACGTCAATGCTAAGATACAACCACCACCACCGCCGCCACCGCGACCGCCAACAGGTTGGTTAATATTAAACTGCTAGTACACAATGCTTTATATTGGTACAGTCAAATGCACAATGACGAATTTTACTTTATCTTAAGCTGATTTGCCGTGATGACAATATGCGCTATCGTGGGTCATAGGCATTGTAAACCCATAAGATAACATAACTATATCGTCAGTGAAAATGTAAAAAGACTAAAGCGCCAATATACCTACTTACAGGAGAGAGATTTAAAGTAAATCAAATCTATTTTTTTTTTAAATAAACATAGTAAGTACTTTGAATATCTCTCCTGTGAGTAGATATATTGGTGCTTTAGTCTTTTTACCTTTCCACTGACGATATGTATTTAAAAATGCTGCTGAAAGTGTTCGACTTTAATTGAGGAATTCATTTGTCTGTAATTTCAACATTCATCAGAAGCACTTACACTACTTTTAGAATCACTTGAGAATTTATTTCTGGGAAATTCACGAGGGTTGCATTGCAAGATACAACATAAAATATTTATTACCTACTTAATAATTATCATCAAGTTCAAAGCGAACTAGAAATGGAATGACCGCAAGACCAAGAGTTTAGCAATAATAAGGAGAAAACTGGCGGTTCAAGCAACGCATTTGCACGTAAGTACCCTGTGAATCCAATACACTGTAACTACGAAAGACAGATTTTGAGAAAATGAGCAATAACTTTTATTTTTGTTTTCAGTTTTAGTTAAACAAAGTGTACTTTGCATTGCGATATCTCAGTTTTCATGTATAAGAACCAAAAATATATGAATGCAGGACCATGTAATAGGCAAAGAGAAATCGAATGGACGTTGTTAATTTAAAACACTGTAACTGCAGATACAGTATGTTGGATTCACAGGGTACCGTTATCTTCTTCTTTCATTATACGCTTTATATTAGCTTCACAATCTTGGAAGTCAATTTTAACCTACTTCTAATTGTCGTATCGAAATTAAACTTTGTATGTATATGTATAGTTCGGACGACAATACTATAATTTGGTATCTTGGAGCTGGTCTGATGATGGAGCCAAGAGGTGGACAGTGGAACTCTTCAGTTATAATTTTTAGTGCGTGAGAAATGCGTGTTTTTTAAACTACATATTTTTATTTCATTACAATTCTATAAATTATAATAATAAATACTTAAATCTTTATTTCTCCATAAATGCATTTACATAATTTAGATCTAAAAATGGCTTAAGTTAGTGTTCCAGAGTGAAGAACCCTGACTTCTAAACTAGGTTTATGTAGTTGTATCTTAGAAGCCAGTGTCCCTTCAAAGTTATGTGCATATAGAAAATAGGACACACATTATACACAAAATCCATTAGAGCCAGTTCAAGAGAAATAAAAAAAAAAAGGAAAAAATAAGAAAGTGTTATGTACCTATGTTTCTAGTGTGTTTGTCTGGAGTTATGTGTGTGAGGATGTGTGAGGGTGTTTGAGGGTGTGTGTATGTTTGTGAAAGAGTGTGAGTGACTGTGTATTTAGTATTTCGCTTTCATTTTTAGGTTTCCGTAGTTTAACTATGAACCCTTATAGTTTCGGCATGTCCGTCAGTCTGTCTGTCCGTCTGTATGTTACTAGCAGGACAATTAGTACTATAAAGCCGAAATTCGGCATGATTATGAGCTATGCATATTTATAACGCCTACAAAGCTATGAAGTAAAATCGTTTAAATATTTTTTTAAGGTAAGTCCCTCCTCACCACGTAAAGGGGGCGGTATTTTTTATTCGCGCAGTTACCTCACCAGGAAGGGGTATCGTTGAATTGAGTAAGTATTTTAAAAATATTAGGGATCTCATAATAAACCGCATTTCGATACAAGGATCCGTTTACGGAATAGTTATTAAGCTTTAAAGTTGTCATTTTTGTTAGAGCTACGTTTTCCCACCACCTAAACCAGTAAACAGCTAAACAGCTAAACCAGTAAATATGTTGAATATCTGAAAGTGACTGGGTTGCGGAGGTCTGACGGCAGTCGCTCCGTGTAAAATACTGGTATTCAGCCGCATCTGGTTAGACTGGAAGCTGACTCCAAGATAATTGGGAAAAGGCTAGGAGGAAGATATTTCGTCTTAAATTAAAAGGAAACCTATCACAGCTAAGTATGCTCTATTAGTACCTATGACCTAGTTCCCAAATACAAGGTTTAAGGTTAGTCAGAAAGGGGGTACTAAGCCGCGGGCCATTTAAAGTATCACTGATGACTATTTTAAAGCAAGTGTTAAAATTTCATAATTCGATAATTTTTATTTGCATGTAAAAATATTTTTACTTTAGTTTTTTTTTAAAAAAAACATACCCGCTTTAATTAAGAATTCAGAAAATTAAGTTTCTAATCCGTGACCCCAAATATGACCTAATTTTAAACACAGCTGGTCTCTATGGACAGATAGATTTTAGAATATTTTTTACGTAATCTATTTCTGAAAAGCTATTTCTCTTAAACTATCGAGTTTTGGGGAAAGCTGTAGAACAAAAGTTATCCTTTTTATGGGTACTTTAACACCCTTTCGGCTTAGTACCCCCTTTCCAACTAACATTGTATTAACAGTTGCGGAATACCGCAGGTCTTGGGCCTACTTCTCTTCCTCCTGTAGATTAACAACCCTTCTGACATCAGTACCCATAAATGTAGGTACCTATATTATTTGCCGACGACATAGCTTCATGTAACAACTTGATGACTTACGAGGCAGAAATAAATAAGACTAACTGTGATAGATTGGTTAGAACTTATTAACCTCAATTTTAATTTTAATAAAACTAGTTTTGATGAATTTAAAAGCAAGAATTATTATTATTTAAAAAAATATAATTTACAATGACATCAAAATTAATGAAGCTGATAATATAACATTTCTAGGAATAACTCTGACAAACACAATGACTGAAAACCGCAAATTGATGTAACATGTCACACAATTGTGTACTTATGCCCTAAGTAGACAGGAAAACCTCAACATTGGAGACTACTTTGCTGGCTTACCATGGTTACAGCTTTAGGGAAACGGTTCCGAAGTTAATAGATGTTTTCTATCTCAGAAGCGACGCATTAGAGCAATGGTCGGAATCCCACCAGAGGTATTCCTCTAGTATTTTTTTTTTTTAATAAAAAAATTGTATAGGTATACTAACGCTAGGTACCTACCTAACATGTACATCTTTAAGGTGACAGACTACTAATTCTCATAGTTTAGAATGTTTACTAAGGTAAGTGATAAATATCCTAGAAAATACAAGACACTAGATAGCCGGCCTCATTATTCAAGAAATGTTATATCCAAATCTATAGCTAGTAGAATGTATAAAATTTTATGAAGTAACTACCTATAGGTACTTTCAGTTTTTTTTAAAGCGGAACAACATTTTGTTTTCAATTTGGGTACCTAAGCCCTATTTCCAGCAGTGGACTATGATAGACTAAGTTGAATGCTTTATATTAAGAACACAAGCAGCATTTTCCAGTAACTTATAACTACTGTAATCATTTACCAATCAGGTTTCCATCAAATTATTCGTCGAAGAGCCACGTGGATTATTTTCATATTGTACCTATGCCGATTTATCATCATCATCCTCAGCCCGTATAATGTTTTGGGTATTCAGATATAAGACATTTCAGATATAAGGTATTCAGATATAAGATATTTATAAAACGATATTTTTTTTTTATGCAGGTCACCCTGCAGACGCGGGCGCGTCATGCGGGCTATGCGGTGGAGGCGGCGCGCGAGTGCGCTGTGCAGAGTGCGGGCGCCGAGCGCTGTGCGCGTCCTGCGACGACATGTACCACCGACACCCGAAACGCAGACATCATCAACGACAGGTTATTGTATTTGCAACTTCTCTAAAAACATAGAATGATACTAGTGTTCGCTTAGAATATACTAGACTACTGTGTGGTGTGGTCAAACGTTCTGCATTTTCTGTTTAATTTGTCATGTTTTTAGCCATACAGAATATAGATGTTTATGTCGTAGCATGGCTTTAAAAAATATTCAATGACATCAGACAGCCGTATAATTAATGACAGATGAGCAAATCCAATCAGGCTTTATCGAGAATATAATTTATCTTTTCTGTTTTTAAATCGTTGTCCCACGTTAGGATTTCTCCAGTACCGTGGGTGCGCTTAAAGACACAAATCTTCGCATGCACAAAACACCTAAACACGGAACAACTATAAGTAAGACATACAAATATTTGTTTCGTGAGGGAATCGAAACCGTGACCCATAGCGCAGAATGCGAATCGCTCAGCCACTGCACCAAATGTGTCGTTAATCTTTGTAAACAGTCTATATCATCCTCCTGCTAAGCAGAATCTTTTTCACTATCTTTTTCGGTTTTGTCCCTTTTCAACTGGTCAATGTTAGTGCTGAAAGGTCAAAAAAGCTTACTATTCGACAGACAGACACATAAGATACCTACTATAAAAATTATTTAATATTTTGACTAGCTTTTATTGAATTTCAGGCATTATCGCAGTCACAGTTACGAGAAGAAAGACCACCACTTCCGCCAAAGACAGCGCCACCTGTGCCACCGCCGCGAAAACATAAGGTAAGCAACTTTTATGAGTTCTTTTTTCTTTTGTGTCGTCACGAGCCATGTGAGAATAGCTGACGCGTTTGCCAGTCAGCGAGGTTGGTAGCGAGGCTGACTGCCTAGGGTGCACCAAACATGAGTACGTAGAACGTAGGTATCGTCACTCTTGGAGGATATTTTATGAGTGCAATTTTGTAAAACGGTAGTTGTAAGAAGTAGTAGATCTCCTTGTGAAAGAGCTCCGGGGTACTACAATACTACCGCCATAACTATTTTTGCCTCCAAGCAACATTGCTGTGATACGGTTTGAAGGGTATGGATGCGGATGAAATTACAGGCACATGACACTATACAACTTTGTCTTCAAGGTTGGCAACGCATCAGCAATCCTTTTGGTATTTTAGGTGTGGAGGTAACTACTTTCCATCTGATGGCCGGTCGGCTTGTTTGCCAACCTAATAATAAAGACACAATTTTTTAAAGTCTGGATATTGATGTGTTATAGATAAGCGGCGACAGAATGAGCGCAAGTCCCAAACCGCCTGTAATGGATCAACGGCGAGCAACACTCAGCTCACCGCACCATATGTCTTTGATGATGGGATCACATGGCCAGGCTCCTACGCTGCCACACGGCAACCACATCCCGCCTCAGCATGGCCATCAGCAGATACCTCTACATCTTCAAACTAAAGTGACTACAACGCCCACACCGCACCACCTCGGCAGCATGCCATTTCTTCCAACAAACATACATCATACCGCGGCGCCGCATGCTTCAGCCCAGGGACAATCTAATACACTCTCACACATGAATACAGCTTGGAACCGCCCACGGGGATCACTACAGGGTTTCGGCCTGCACCCAAATATGGTAATAGTATAATATGTACCTATATCAAAGGAATTGCTTAATTGTAGCTGCTTAACAAATATAAACTTATATTTATGTTCAGGCTGTACCCGCAGAGCCATGGGAAAATTCAGACAATATGGCTCCAACTATGCAAAACTGGGGTCGACCTCTACGACGAGGAGCGTCCGTACTAGAACTTAGCGGTGGTCCGCAAACTGCTTGCGCCGGCTGCGCCCACTGCACTCCCATGCCCTGGCGGTATGGCAGCTGTGCCAGCCTCGACCACCCCTGGGCCAACACCAACCCTGGCTGGGCGCCCACATGCTATACACCTGGTCATCCAACTCACAACGCACACAACATGCATCTGCATCCACATATGCAGCAACCACAGACACCACAGCCTTACAGGAGAGGTAGGAACTTATATTTAAAACAGTCTATAAAAAATTGTTACGAGCAAACTCAGACAATGAATTCGCAGTTTCAGCTGAAAGTCGTGCCGTTTCTCGTGCTGCATCGCGTGCTGGATCGCGGGCAGCGTCGCCGGCTATGAGCGTGCGGTCCCGTACGTCTCGGCGGCCGAAGCACCGAACACCATCACCACCGCCGCTGCCATCAAGTGATGCAGATTCCGAAAGCGAAAGCGAAAGTGATCATGGCCCTCCTAGTAAACCGCAAGAAACAGAAAAAGATTCTCTAGGACCTGCGCCCCCACCGCCTAGCTCGACATGGCAATGCGAGCACTGCACTTATGTGAACGAGCCCGGAGTGCGAGTATGTGCTGTCTGCTGCCGTACACCAGTTACTGTTCCTAAAACGATTACAAAGGAAATCAGCGAGAATGTTGAAAGATTGAAAATCAATTATAAAGAATCCCCCTCACCTGCACGTGTTACGGAGGAGCCCCGAATTGAACGAGGTTAAAAATAAAATAATAGATAGTGTACCTACATCATTTGTTAATAATTAACTAACTAGTGTCTTAATTTCAGAGATAGAAAAACCAAAAACTAAATCGAAAAAAGAGCGCACGTCTACTGGATGCGGGCCATCTCCACCTCGAGAAGGGAATACTCCTAAGAAACCAATAAACCGACTCGTCACGCCAACACGAGATCAAAATATCAACAATCGTAATGAAAAGTTACAAGAAAGACATGATATGGCTGTTGGACCTTCACCACCTCGGGAGGTTCGGAATGGCAATGACACGAGACAGGACATGAGTACAGAGATATCTCCTTCACGAGATACTAATAAGACAATGCGAGTTTCCCCCTTCCGAGACAGCAAAGAATCGCCAAAACCCGAAGTTCCAAAGCGGCACAGTATATCTGTAGGGCCATCACCGCCCCGAGATAACGCTTATGTTAACACTCCGCTAAACAGTTCTTCCATTAATGTCCAAAAAAAGTCCACTGGGACATCCCCACCTCGAGACGCTGTTGTTGACCGGCGCTCATCATCATTAGCAGCTAGCAAAACCAACGTATCGAATACGGGTACATCCCCACCGCCGCAAAGCATCTCTACGCAGGTAAACTAAAACAAGTTTTGTTCAACAAACCTCATCTGAAATAGTCACATAACTGCCTTATCTAAGAGATGAAGTTCAGCTGCTTTTGTAGTCAGAAAAATTAGGCAACTAAGTGACTTAGCTACTACCCGTCTTGTTTATTTCGCGTACTTCTACAGCATAATGTCATATAGTATTCTGCTGTAGGGGGCACCGGCTTTTGCCTCTCGATATTTATATTACAGAAGAAGGCAACCCGCAAGTTCTATAATACCTTGCGAGTCCCTTAAAGATTTCTTGTGTCGACTCAATTAAATCATTCACTTGACTGACAGAGCTGTATTATGTGGTGTTGCTGGAGAGTTTGCTGCGCCGTTTCTTCTTCCTAGCATAAACACTAGAAAGCAGTAAGGGTGGGCGTTTTTGCGGGCTGTCTTTTTTTAGCATTGAAAAGAACTAAATAATTCTAGTCTATTTGGAATATATAAGTTTTGATTTTGAATTCTATCCAAGCTTTTGTGAGTAGGTCAATATGTTAAACTTAAAAGAACTTGTGTAGATTGCTTTGTCTCAATTGGCCTTCGGACCATTGATAGTTTGTTGTAATACGGTTCACTGTATGGAATTTTAATTTTTTATAAATATTCCAGACCTATGAAGTTCCGAACTCAAAGGCATGGGAACGCGCGCCATCAGTGTCTCGATCACGACCGCGGAGACGTTTTCGAGACGACAGCAGGAGAGAGCGATCTCAAAGTAGACATTCGATGTCGAGCGATACCCGCGTAAGTCAATTAAATCTTCTGACGCATGTAATGTTGCTTAAACTTATTCTTAAGAAAATTTGTTCCATCGTTTGAATATTACGAAAAAATTTATATATCAGGAAAGCGATCGAAGCGTCCGTACAGCTGGTCCCGGCAACAGATGGGAATGGCGCGAGCGTGACAGCAGCCCAGGAGGAGAGTGGGGAGATAATTACAGTCATTTGTCCCGTCGTGCCTCGCATCTAGATCTACGTCGTGCTCGTCCTAATCGTCGCTCTACCTATTACGGGTCTGAGGTAAAAATTAAATTTATGTACTAGACCAATCCCCTAAATAACGGCACTAGGTTTGAAATATATAGTACCATGAACTCGCGCGATTAGTCTATTTCTTCACAGGCGGCATCTCCGGAACGACAATCTACAACTCGGGCCATTTCACTTGAAGCTCTAGCTGGAGCCGGCGCTAAGAGAGAGGCAGAAAGAGGAATTCAATTGGCTCAATTAATGGGTGAAGCTGAAAGGCTGGGCTTTAGTGCTGCTGAAGTGCAAGCAGCATTAACTCAAAGCCCGGCATCGCCATTAGCTTGGTTGCGAGAACGCTGGCCAAGTCTATGCGCCGGAGTGCGCGCTGCCGCCGCACGTCTCGCGCCGACTGCTGCTATCACTGAACTGGAAGCAAGAGCAGCTCTTGCCAGACATAGAGGAGCTATGTGGCCGGCCGTCACAGAATGCGTCGAAAGACATAGACGACAGGTATACCACTAATCTACTTTAAATGTTTAATAATTTTGTTAAAACCCGAAGACTTAAATATCACTTATTTCAGACGGAGTTAATGGGCGTCGGAGAGGAAGGAAGGCTGCGCGGGCATGTTTGGGGTTCCCCTGTGGGCGCAGACGATGATGCAGCTCCTCCTCGCTCCTCATCCCGCCACTCTCACCGCATGCGCGGTAATCTCAAACGAACCACAAACCAATAAAATTATCGTTGCATTACAAGATCACACCATCATCGTACCACGTCATAAACCTTCACTTTACATTTCAGCAGAAGATAGCTCAGATGAGTTTGAAGCACCGACACCACCTAAATTTCAAGACGACGACTGGATGTATTTACCGCTAAACGTGAATATTAATGATTACGAAAGAGAAGTCACCGTTATAGAAAATAAATTCACCGACAGAAAAATTACTGAAAAAGAAGATGTAGCAAAAAAATTAAAAATGCTTCTCCAGGAAGCCGGAGTCCCTGTGATAGACGAAAACTTGCTTTTGCAAGGGCTACTATCTGGCCATGCCGTCGAAAAAATACCGAATCCTAATGTCAGTACTAAGACACAATCAATTGATTTAATTCAATCTGAGAATGATTTTATCGATGCTTACAATGCCTTAACAAGGTCAAGCCCATTACCTAATATTAATAATTCTATCAGCAACGCCGTAATTATAAATGAAAATAAATTAGGCTTGGATCCAAAAGACTTAAAAAACAAACAAGTATTAAATGCTATCACACCAAATAATCAACCAGAAGCTCCAAAGCATAACGAACATCAGCAGACTGCACATGTTGATTATAATCAAACACCAGAAGTTAAACAAAATGATAATAAACCAATTGAATACGAGCAAACAGATAAACATATGGTAGCTTCGGACAACGAGCTTATTCAGCCAAGCACCTCACAAACTGGTAACCCTATTTTGAATCTAAATAAACCAGAAGATAAAAATTTAGAACGCGTTAATCATAGACAAATAGATGAAAAATCCAACAATCTGACAGATATTGTGGATGACACGCAAAGGCTTATACAACAAATGAAAGAAGAAATTAATTCTGATATAAATTCAATTGATGGTAGAACCGTATCACAAAGTGAAGCTGAATCTAGCTCTGATGAAACTAATGATGAACAAGTATCGAGCTATAGTGACACTGAAGAAAGAACAGATAACATAACATCTGATGAGAAAGAAGATACCAGTTCTGAAGATGAGGATCTAGATCCTCCTGCAAAACGGGAGGTGTTACAGGATAGAACAAGCTCTGAGGAAAACGAAAATTTCGAAGAAGCTTTAGACCATGTAGAAAACCAGCTAGAAGATTTTAAACATGCAAACATTGCAATGCTCAACTCTATAGCACGTACTTTACAAGAAGAGCACACTTTTGCAGTAGAAATAAATGAACCAGAGACACAAGATATTGTAAGGCCTTCAAGAAAACAAGACGTGAATAATAATTTGTTTATTTCTGTTAACAGTTTCGAAGAAATTTATGAAGAACTTAATACTCAAAAGAATGACATCAATAATGTTAATAAAGAGGAAGTTGTTCACCAAAACGCAGATGACAATCTTAAGTTTAAGAATATTGAATTATTTGCAAGGGAGGCAGCAATTTTATCCGTAATGAAAGATATGGCTCCAACTAAATTAGTGATTTCTGAGAACAAACACCCTGTTTTTAATGCCGTACTAGAAAACATCGAGCAAATTCAGAATGATGATTCAAATATAACGACAAACGAAAACGAGGTCGAAATTGAATCCAAATCTGAAGAAATTACACGACCTGTGTTAGAACAGGTAGAATTCATCGATCTAAGTTCTGCTGTTAACCATTCTGATCAAACTTTACATACATCGTCACTAAGCGATGGTGCTGGTGCTGATGCTCAGAGTGTATCATTAAAACTTACAGAAAATGACATAAATAATGAAGATTCTGTAGGTGATATCCCAACGGATTCAGTTAATACAAATTTGAATGACGAACAACCAGATAGTCCCAATAATCACCAAAAAATGATACCTGGGCAGTTTCCTGTTGATATTCCAAGTGACAGCAGCAATATTAAAAACTCTATAACAAATAAATCTAACATACCAAAACTGATTAGAATCATACCTAGTAATAAATCAAAGAATGATAAAAATTCTCCAAAACTCATCGTTTCAAAGGTCCCGGTGCGTCGAACATCAATTAAACAATATCCTGCCCCTGCTCCTCCTAAATCTCACTTTGGTAATATTCAAAGCGGTCATGTAAAACAATTACAAACTAGACTCTTTAATAACAAGGTAATTCCTTCCAAACCTGTTCCTACATCAATTGAAATGCCAGAAGTGAAAGCAACAACTTCAACTTTAAATAAGAAAAAACAAGCTCCGTCCCCGCCTTTAAAACATCAAGAAGAAAAACAGCTTTCGTCCCTTAAAACAACGACTCCGCCAAAAGAGAAAAAACAATATTTCCGAGAAACTTGTCGTACTGAAGACGAATGGACCGACAGTGATTCTGAAGACTCACAATTACAGATTATAAAGCCAACTGAAGAATCAAAACATTCACCGCCATCACCGCCTCCACCAATTACTTTGCGACGTGTTTCGGGTCAAATCATTGACTTAGCTAAAGTGCGACTTCCAGAAGGTTCACCAGAGGTAAGTTCCTATTGAAGTTTTCAAAGGCAACGGCATGGACTAAAATTATCCATAAACTATGTCACCTTTTAGAGACAAGCGCGTATGCTACTCGCTGAGGGTGCAACGGAGACATGGGAGCAGGCACAACTCGCTGTGGAGTTAATATCACAAGGTGCTGAACCGCCGGCTGCACTACTAGCTGCACTTGAATGCGTTGACCTTACTTCTGCTCTTGTTTATTTATATCAAGACTGCGAACTCTGTGCATCTCGACTTCCAGAGCATGAGGTGAGTAAGTTAAATACATTCTACTTTTTCTTCGAAATTCTATCCCTAAAATGCGTATTTGATTATTTCACAGATGGTGTCTATGTTGCGTTGCACTCATCGATGCTGTCGTGAATGCGCACATCATTATTTCACAGTACAAATAACTGAGAGAAGCATAGCTGACTGCGTATGTCCCTATTGTAAACTACCTGAATTGGAAAGTCTACCGGAAGATGCCTGGCTCGAATATTTTGCACATTTGGACATACTTTTAAAAACTCTGCTTGAAATAGACGTACATGAATTATTCCAAAGAAAGGTAATCCACAAAGATTAAAGTTTTAAACGGTTTTAATTAGCTTCACTTCGTATATTTCTTTGTTTATTTGTTTGTTTCTAATCTTGCGATAAATTTTTCAACTACTTCTGATTAACTAATTCTTCTGAAACTTCGCACACAAATTCAATTCCCATGACAATACATTATAATAATTACAACCTTCAATCCTCAAATTCTGATGGTGCAAGGGTACCTACTGTAAGATAAAACCGTTTAACTTGAAAGGAGTGATTTACGATTACAATGATTTTGACAAGACTTAAGCGTCGCATTAGAATAGGACAAATTTCTAAAATTGACAGGATAAATAAATACGAGGAGGCCCACCGGCAAACAAGGCCTTCCCTCTGAATATTAAACAACGAACCACCTTATCATGCCTAGCAAGATGATTGATGATCGAAGTGGCACGTGCTCTATGTACTTACAGATAGATGCTACTTTACAGTTCTTGAAATCAAACTAAGTTAGTGTACTCTTACAATACCTCGTGGTTAAGTAGAACTAGCTTATTCTTGGTTCGGAAATCATACGACACTTTATTTAACTTTTTGAACAATTGTTACAGTTACGAGACCGAACCTTAGCTCGAGATCCAAACTTCAGATGGTGTATGGAATGTTCTTCAGGATTTTTTGTTCATCCGAAACAAAAGAAAATACGCTGCCCAGAATGTAGATCTATAAGTTGCGCTTCGTGTCGAAAACCGGTAAGCTTAAATAAAATATTTTATGTTTGAAAGATTTATACTTTATGATTTTAATAAAGTGTAAAAATATTACTTAACTACCTACATTTATACAGTGGAATGCTAATCACGAAGGACTTAGCTGTGAACAATATACTGCGTGGCTAGACGACAATGATCCTGAACGTTCAGTTACTGCAATCCAGCAACATTTACGGGACAATGGCCTGGAATGTCCACGATGTCATTTTAAGTACTCCCTGTCCAGGTACTTCCACCTTGAAATACAAGATACTTGCCTGATATTTTAATTATTTTTACTCAAAAATGCTTGTAATGTGGTCATTATTTTGACAACCTTCTTTGAGCAAAGTCGACGTTTCCGCGCTACTTGAATAGGCGCCCGCAAGTTGTATGGAATTTCATTGCTGGTGAGTTTTAGCCACCAGCAATTTCCTTTGAAAATCCATTATTGTCGAGTTTTGTTTCAAAAATAGTCTGGTGTAAAAAGTTTTTATTCATAATTTGGCTGTATAGGTACAGGCAGCACAATCATTAGAGACTCATTAAAAAAAAAGCTAAAGCCCGGGGAAGAAACAAATCGTTACTTTAAATAAATTCTTACTATACTAAGCTGGTTTTATTTAAATTACTCGCATTGTTTGAGTAAAGCACTATACAAGCCTTGGTCCGCAATGACTGCGCTGCTGGCCACGCTATGATGGTCTCGAGCGTAGGTTAGCTATGCTCTCGGCCTTCAAGCTTGGTCATCATTGCAGCCCTTGCTGTCCGCGCTATAAAGGCCGAGACCTTCGGTCTCGGCCTTTATTCCAGCTTGTCCATCAAGAGCTGCAATGCTGACCGCGCTGTGATGGCCTGGAGCTGCGCTACACTGCGCTTTCGACCATCATCAGTGCTGCCAGCAACGCAGTCATTACAGACCGCGGCAGTAATGTACTATTATTTAATGGTATGGAATTAAACCATATCCATAAGGTGGAAAAATGTACTTGCCTATAACGATTTTGGCTTTTAAGTTTTTCTATGTATGACGTTGCTATTGGATTAAGGAAATAATAAAACCTGTTTTAAATTAATATACATTTTAGGGGAGGCTGCATGCATTTTACATGTACTCAATGCAAATACGAGTTCTGCTACGGCTGTGGAAAGCCATTCACAATGGGTGCACGATGTGGCCTGAGTGAATACTGTGCTAAGTTAGGACTTCACTCACATCACCCTAGAAATTGCCTGTTTTATTTACGGGACAAAGAACCGCATGAGCTACAAACTTTGCTGCAGGTAAACACGAAAAACTAATAAATTACATAGATTAGAGACTAACACCACCATCTACATAGCATGTCAAATTATTTTTGACGTCACATTTGGTGAATCATATTTCATTTCATATTCATGATCATGACTGAAAATGGACTGCACATCCAGTCGTAACTGCAAAGTATGCAACTGCCAAATGCAGCTCGAAGGGAGTTAAGAGCAGTCGGTGCAACTGCGTAATAACTCAACCGACTGGACGTGCAGCCCGGACGTGACCGGACGTGATTACGATACGAATATGAAACGAAATTATGATTCACCAAATGTGTCGTCATTAGCCCCCTGAGTGCGCATCTCTACCGATCCCGCAGTCGGCAACCATGTAAAAGTTGTTATTGTGTCACTTCTGAGTATCTTAAACTGAGATATGAAATTGATTGAAAGCACTGATTAACACCAACGAATGAAACCCCGATAATGATAACAGAATGAAATAAATCGAATCAGATTTAAATATTTTTATTTTTTAGATGAACAACGTCGCATACGAAGTGAACGCAGCTGAAGGCAGTACAGGGCGATGTCCTGTACAGTTGCAACGAGAAACACCTACAGGGCTCGTGGATGGCATGTGTGGCAATGACGCACCTGCTAACTATGCAGGGCTCTGCAAGTAAGTATAATGTACCTGCACATTCTGGTGTAAGTACATTAGAGGTCTACAAGCACCGCTTGCTAATTATTATGCAACCATATTGGTTCGTGGCATATGCGTATGTAAAAAACTACTAGCACTTTGCCCGCGACGTCATCTGCGTGAATTTCGGACTTGCGCATACAAATTCCAACAACCTTTTTCACCCAAAATGAGAATACAACACGTATTTCTTTATTAGTATAATCTGATTATTCGTGTTCAATACTCATCTTCAAAAATACCAGATTTCTCAGACAAATTTTCCATCCTTATTTCAACCCCTTAGGGGTGATATTCCTATCAATAGCTACTTCCTGTAAGACTGGAAGCTGACCCAGCCAACAATACTATTCGGGATTTGGAAAAACGCTGCCGATGTTTACAATCTATTAGTTGAAACCAAATTACATAAAGACGTGCTAAACTGCTAACGACGACTGATATTCGCAATAGTGATGCGACTCGAGCCAGGTTTTTACTCGAGTCATTCGAGTGAATTTGTCAAACTCGTACTCGATTAGAAAAAAAGTATTACTCGAGTCTCAATGCACTCGAGTTACCGAGTCAACTCGGCGCATCGAGTTGAATCTGTTGCCACTAGATGTCACTTCACTATTTTAATATAGGTATTTGTTTAAAATTGCTAAAAGAAATCTCACTGGAATTCCAAACTTGCAACTCGGATGAGATTTTTTACTCGAGTGACTCGAAAACTAGAGTATGACTCGAGTGAGGTAGTAAAATTGCTCGAGTGAGTCGAGTCACAAAATTCGAGTCGCATCACTAATTCGCAATCAGATTATACAGAAGTTCTGTTTCGTAATTGTGAGCGAAACAAATATGTGTTCACTGTTACTAATACATGTGCTTATATTAAAAAAAATACTACCTATTTATGTACTATAAGTACTTACTACCCAACTATATCCAACCCTCAACTGTAAATAATAACCAAGGCTGACGATCCCAAGTCCCAATGGTATAATAATCATAAAATGTCAATTTTATCAACAAAAACGCTCCACCCGTGGGGTCGATTCCCCCCCCCCCCCCAAGATAGAGCAGTTTTAGTATTTTTTGACTTATCTATTTCGACCTCTACATAATCAAACACAACTTAAGACCTAGGCCTCACTGAGGCGCAAATTAAATGACGTTTAAAAGGCTACAGCATAAGACAGCCTAAAGAAATATTAAGTGTCATACATCATTTAAGCTATTTCCGTAATAAGGACATGAAATTCAAATTTTAAACATCATCTTACACTTTTTTTAACTTATTTTAAAATATTATAAGAACTACTGGGGGTAACACGTGTCTTTTATGGTATTTTTTTATTAGTCTGAGTTGTTCTACAAAGCGAAAATTTCGCCTATGTGAGACCTAGATCTTAAGTTGTGAGTGTTTGAATACAGGGTGTAAACGAAATCGTGTAATTCCTCTAAACCTTGTTATGTAGATACTGCTGACTTAGATTAAACCTGGACGGGATACTTTTGCATTTGGATAAAAAAATAATTACAAAGAGTAAACTAGTGTTCTTAAAGTGAGCTATTTTAGCACCCCGAGTTAAATGATCGCTCGGCGAGAGATAGTTGCGCAATTCGCTCGGGGCGCTAAAAAGCCTCACGTTAAGAACACATGTTTACTACTGGTAATTTTATTTATTGGTGCCAAAAGTATCCCGTGTAGGTTTAATCTATGTCAGCAGTACATCACGAGATTTGAAGGAATTACATGATTTCGTTCACGCCGTGCATACAGAGGTCGAAATATCTAAGCCAAATACTATCATTTTCATATCTTTGGAGAGGATAATTATAAGTGGGTAATCGACTTCACATGTAATGTGCCTTTGGCGATAAGTTGAATGTGTATACCTACCGCCCTTGAAATTATACAAGCCCGGACACATTGAATAAGGAGTACTCTTGTACTCTGTGCAAATAAATAGATGCTGTCCACCTACAAAACCATATTCGCACATATGGTCCCAGATCATAGCTAAGATTTTGTGCAAATAGATTAACATCACCATACTTGACGGATTGGTAATCGCAGTATGAAGACATTAGTACCTACCCTTGTGGTTACGCATGTGATTTACTATAGGTATATCTCATAGAAATCCAATCATGAACAAAAAATCAAGGATAATGTGGAAATTGGCGTTTCACCTAGTCAGTAATAATTATGGTGACTTCAAAACAATTTGAATGCAATGCCTATTACGGTCGAGGCGTGCGAGGCGGTGAGTGAGGTATGTGCTTGCAGGAACCATTACCTGGAATACCTGAGTCGGTTGGTTCGCCGTTGCAACGTCGACCCGCTTCCGATCCTGGGAGTGGACGACCTCGAGACGCTGGTGCGGCGCGCCGCGCTACGGCCGCCGCCTCGACCCTACGGCACGCTAGACGGCCTCTACAAGCGGGGCCTCGTCGAGGTGTGTTGACACACGCTGTACTTGCAGGACACACTACGTGGAGTACCTGGCGGGGATGGCGCGCGGCCTCGACCCTATCCCCATCATGGACGTGAGCGAGCTCGTGGCTGAGCTGCGCCGCCGCGCGCTGCCACTGCCCGAGCGCGGCCCCTGGGACACTGACCCCATCTATGCCGGGATGTGTGCGGAGGTACAGGCACGAAGTGCCTTCGTAGCCCACGGACATACATGACTGTCAAATTAAGTTAAATACATATAAAAATAGTACCGAACCGTCAATTAACCTAATATTTTAATTCCACATCAAAGGTCTAGTTTCAGTACCAAAAACGATCACATGAATTCGTGGATTCGAACCAGAATCCGAAGTCAGAGAAAATGCCCAATTGGTTTTTCTATTAGAAAACTCTCAGCTAGGTATACCTACGGCCCGGTGTTGTAATTTAACCCAGTTTGTCAAATCAAATCAAATCGTTTATTTGCCAGAAATACATTTTAAATAGGAAGATTTTACAGCCTAAGAGTCACTGTATTCTGCCTGCAGGCAAGCGTGCAAAAGTCTTGCCGCTCGTCCGAAGTTGTCGTATTTTCCGTTGGTTGCATTTAAAACAGAGTGTGGCATAAGCATTAGATAATGATAAAGGGAAACTGGGGCTGATATAAACATATCAGAGCACCACGAATTTACTTGATTCTGCAGACGATAACAAGGCATTTCGTCGAATTTTGTGAAATCATATTTTTGTCGTTTTCTTGTTACTTACTGATCCTTTGGTTTTAGAATCAGACTCGCATTGGACCGATTCATTATAATTATTATGCACGTTTGCTAACATGAATATATACTTAATTATATTAATGCATTAATAAATCAAAAACAGGTACAAAAAGTACAGCAGGTAGTGTTTATGCGAAATAAAAATTAAGTACGAGCTTCTCCGGAGTAGTGAAGATATTCTGATAGATTAGTATATTAGCCCTAGTCCCCCTTCAAAAGTTTCCCACTCTTGGCGACACAACCTTTATAAGCGCTACTGCAGCCTGGTATTATAACTTGTTTTATATGTTACTAAAATAGCTTAATAATTGTTACAGATAGTTAAAGAGAAGATTCCACTGGATTGACGAAATTTATAATGACAAGTGTCGGTTGCTTCAAAATATAATGGATTAACATTACATACTGAGCCCATAAATTTATATAATTAACATTAAAATAAAATACAATAATATGATTTTATTAAGTGATTACATTTATTTTCCTTAAATAAAAAACTATTCATCGCCGAGCGAAATGTTCATTCATATGACGTTTGTCACGTTGTATGTAATGTCTGTTGGAGTGGATGCGACTTTCAAGTGAATCGGGTAAAGCACGCGCGTTGTAGTGTTGTGCGGAGCGCGGCACATGCGTGGGGCGTTCGGCGGCGACGTCGGCGGCGCGCTGTTCGGCCACGCGCCGCCCACGCTGGATCTCCCGCTCGGCTCCCGCAGCCGCCATTTCTGCTAATCTAGCAGCTCTTTGTTCCGCAGTCAAGCCGCCACGTTTCTTACTTTCCCTTTGGTCTACATCTTTATTTCGCCTTTCTTCATCCCTAGGGTATTGTCTTTTAGAGTTATGTCCACTATCATCATTCTTCTTATCATAACGCGAAATTTTATAATCTGCCTCATATTCGCGCCTCTGGACATGCCTTTCTGGAGTATAGTTTTTATATTTTCTGGTCATATCTTCACTATCTGAATGTTGTCTATTCTCAGAGGTTTTCCTTTTCCGGGATTCACTCTTACCACTTCGATATTCAGACGATATTTTACTGTTTTTTGTATCCTTAACCCTACCTTCTTTTTCTTTATATGTTGATTGCTCATCATCATCACTATCACTATCAGTAGAAAGTTTACGTTCCTTCTTCTTTTTTTTCTCTTTTGAATGTTTACCTTTCTTTTTCTTCTTCTTAGTTGGTTTTTTGTCATCTGGAGATGAATCAGGTGAGGAATCATCAGAATTTAGGAGAGTTGCCAAATCTATACTTTCCTGCCCCCCTAGAGCATTCAGCTTAGCTGCAAGCAGATCATCAAGATTTTTATCTTTCTTTTTGGATGTTTTCTTAGATTTGCTTTCTTTTCTTAAATCCTACAAAAAAAAAGATATGACTAAACGAAAAAAACATAAGTAATAAAAAGTTGATGAAAGCTATTTTAATCACTATAAATATGTATTTTTTTTATTAATCCTCGTAGCTTAATAATAGAGATGCTAGTCTTAAAAGACACTAAAGAGATACTAGTCGGTAAAAAACCGGCAAAGTGCGAGTCGGACTTGCACACTAATGGCCATTCACGCAATCATCTGTCATTGACGATAAGTGATTAATAATTTCTCATACTATTATGAGTATGACAACTATTACTTTCTTGTGACATAAAAGGCACACAAGCTGCCAACATGGCACACAAATGATTCTAGTTTACTTTCACGGATTCTCATAGAAACTGTGTTAGCAATCCATATGCAGACGATGGACTGTTAGCATTTTCTGGAACACATGGAATATATTACAAGAATGAGCCTTGCTTATATCATGGCTATAAATAAACCGTTGTATAATACAATTATATAGTGATAACGTTTTTTTCAACATTATGTCAGTTTCAATAACTAAGTACCTACTTAATAAAATACAGGATGTAAACGAAATCATGTAATTCCTTCAAACCTCGTGATGTACTGCTGACATAGATTAACCCTGCACGGGATAGTTTCGGATACAATAAAAACAAATTTACAAAAAGTAAACATGTGTTCTTAACGTGAGGCATTTCAGCGCCCCGTGTTAAAGGACGGCACGGCGAGCGATAGGTAGCCGCGCGATTCGCTCGGGGCGCTAAACTGCCTCACGTTAAGAACACATGTTTACATCTTGTAATTTTTGAAAAATTAATCCTGATTTATCCCTTGCTTGGTTAATCTATGTCAGCAATACATCACGAGGTTTGAAGTAATTACATGATTTCGTTTACACCCTGTATTTTAATAAATGTCACAATATGAAGCTGCATTATTTTAAAATTATTGTTAACCATCAGTCATATGCATAATGCAAATATACAACAACAATAATTTTAAAAAGTAAAAATAAAATTCATGCACAAAGATTCATACACAAATCTCTGAGAAATTAGAGCATCTATTATAAAAATTGAAATGTTACCTGTTCTTTTCTGAGTAACTCGGCTAGACGGCGACGTTGTAAAGGATTATTCAACAAAGCAGCACGAGCGGCCCGCTCACGCTCTTTTATCAAAAGTAATGGATCTTCACGAATTTTCCGAGACATGTCTACTTGTGCATCGCCGGCTGCAGTTAACATACTAGACCCAACTACTCTTCTTGATACAGCTGGGATACCATCCTGTTCTAATTTATCTGCTTGTTCAGCATTTTTATCAATTGATTTTCCAAGTAAATATGCTTCTTGGTCAACTTTCTTATCAGGTTTCTGTAAGAAAATTCTTGTTATATTGAAAATACTATGTAAGTACACAAACTTTATTGAATTATTAATTGCCAGTTCCTACAATGAAATTGTAAACAGCAAAGACAATAATGCAGACAGAAAGTACATGAGTACTTTCTTTCTGCATTCTCATTCAAACTATGAAGTTGTGCTGTTTTATTTTCTACATAAAATTAGATTACACGTAATTTATATAAGAGGTGTAAGTGTAACATGATTGTGAGAGCATCAATTTTTTTGTCTAATTTTTTTCAGAAATATTTAATCTATACTAATATTATAAAGACGAAAGATTTGTATTTTTGGATTTTTTTAGGTAACAAATAAACTTAAAAACTACTGGACCAATTTCAAAAAATCTTTTACCGTTTGAAAGCTACATTATCACTGAGTAACATAGGCTACGGGCGGAGCCGTGGTGAGGACACAGCTAGTTTTTTATAAATCAGTATGTAAGTTGAGATATAGAAAACTATGAGGCTGTGGCTGTACTATGACTAACTATAACTTATGTTGAGGTAATTGTTAATGAGCAACACTAAATTCTTAATGAATATTGCTAAGTTTATTAAAGTAATTTCAATGATTGTGTTTAGCATTTAATTTGATATTCTAATTGAGGTATCTCGAGATTTCTGGTAATTTTTGTTAGGTGTTATATTAAACTGTTCTGTGACAGACAGACAACGTAAAGCCTAAAGCGCCGTAGATATAAACAGATGATGATGTTTCCTAGAGGCTAGAGGGTGTAGTGGAGTACTAAATAAGGATTTTTCGAAAATCAACCCCCTAATGATGCAAAATGGGATGTCATGTTTGTAGCTCAAATCATATTTCCTGAATGTATCAACTTGAATTTAAACTTGATATAAATACTCTTCCACAAAAATAATAAAACACTTATTTCAGATTATTTTAAACAACCCCTAATAAGTGGTGCAACAGGTTATTGGAGTTTGTATAGGAAAATCAGGTTTCCTGTTTATATGACTTTCCCTGTGATTTTGCAACCTGAACCATTATACAAAATCCGAAATTCACACAGACAAAGATGCAGACAAAAGCTATTTAAGAGCCATTTCACAAAATTTGAACGCTCGAGTTTAGCAGCAGCATCGTGTGTGTGCGTAATTACCCACACGTACACAACGCAAACAGTGCAGCGCACTGCACTTCCTTCATCTGGAGCTCATCCTGGATGTCGATTCAGGTCATGCTTACCAAAAAAATGTATTGTCATCGGGAATTAACCAACAGTTTAAAATTCAACTCCGTAGGATAAAAGGAAGTGGTTCAATATTCAGTTGCAAGATTTTAACCGAACATACATACAAACATTGCAAGTTAAGTAAAAGCTTGTAAAATAGCTATCAAATTTCGACACCCACAAATAAATTAATTTGTTACTCAATAATAACTAAATGATTATTAAAATCATCAATACAACCTACTAAGCTCATTTAATACTTTTTTTTTAATGACTTTTTCATGAAATATTCATTGAACAGGGTAAGGTGGGCGGCGTTAGAAAATTTGAATTTCGCGGGCTACCCTGGTGCTTCCACCTTAAGTGATCGATAACTGGGTATATGAATTGCAAATAAAAATAATATCTCCCTCGCTTCTGTTGCTTTGTTTAAGGCTGCAGAATTTTTATTTTTCCTTTTTTTGACACAATGGTGTGGTATATACAACCCTTACGCCCCATTGCTAAAACTAATAAAACAGAAATATAATAATTATTCTACAAACTACTAAAATCATACTATAGTTGATAATAAATGAAATTATTACTTCATGAAAAAAAAATACAAAGAGGATCAAAATGTTGTAGTCGTAGTGTAACAATGCGTTCACGATAGATTTGCTCGAAAATCTGGACGCGGGAAAAAATGACACAGGTCCTACGTCGGCGGGCGCTCGTGCCGTTCTAAACAGTGCCCGCTTATGCATCGTAATTTATTCCAATTTAGAGTGATGTTAAAAATTATATTCTGTCTAATTAAATGAATTGAATTTAATAAAATTTTGGAATTAGTTTAGTAAAAGATAACAGTTTATTTTTACATGATTTTTTTGATGTTATTACGCTTTATTCATACCAAAAAATCACGATAAAATAGCGATATAAAACGTAAAAATTGACCTAGAACTTTGTTTTTTACTAATTAATGTTATTAATTATCGATATTCTAGTACAGTATGTGTCGACAAAACTATATGTCTGATGCTTTATGTATTTTTTTCAGTGAAATTTATAAATATCAATGATAGATATAGGAGTCTGAAATTGACTCTGCGATGATTTTTCAGTAAACTAGTTGTGGGAGATTAATCACTACATAGTAAACAAATAAGTTTTTGTAAATCTGTTACGTGAAGTGTCAATATGAAAGACTAGTCTATTTTTAACATGTATTCAATAATGTCAGTGTTGTCTAAGATGGTTAATTTGGCGATTGAAGTCTTAGATATTTGCGCGAAAACGTGAAATGGCTCTTAAAGAAAAGAACTAAAAATGTTTAAGAGACATACTTGAATAATTTAGTTTAACACATAAATGAATGTAAAATACCAAGGACAATAACATTTGTCTCTATGTCATGAGTGACTTCTCCACTGTAAGAAGCCTTACATTAAGAAATTAAATATTTAAATTATAAGAAAAAAATTGTTGAAAAAAGAGCTATTTGGACGTAGTTAAGCGAAAAGGATCCAACCCACACAGATATGAGATATTCAATTTTTAAGTTTAGACTGTATTTCTTCATTAGTTCTTTGATTAAAATTTCTTGGTTTTATTGTAATTAAGGGACAAATGTATAATATTTTTCTTGCTAAAATGTTAATATGTGTAGTTTGGCTTAAGAAGTTTAAGGAGCATTTTGATATAAATAACTCACTTTCGATAATTTTGTGGGTTGGATCCTTTTCGCATAACTACGTCCATTTGATATCTAGAAATAATTACAATATGAACAATAATATAAAAAGTAAACCCTACATCATACATCCAGGCCAAACGGTTATCGTTAGTAGAGGAGCTACTGCTTTGTTTCACAAGACTGTTTAATTCAGCACGGTCTCGCTCCTCTGCACGTTCACGTTGTAATTCCAACATCCGCTTTTTCTCCTCTGCAGCAGCCTGTTCTGCCTTCCACACACGTTCCTGGTTTTTCATTGTATTTGGATGCCATGACTTTTTAGAATTCTAAAAGATAGACTTAAGTAAGTTAACCATAATAATATTTTACTTATTTTACTAAGTACTTATGTAAACTATTAGGTCAGCGTGTCATCTCAGGGACAGGATATTGTTGATTGTTTAATATGTGTAGTTGATCGATAAATAACAATATTCTGCATCTGTTTAGAACAAATCTTAAAAATACAATGTACTAACACAAGTTCTATTATAGTGAGCATTTAGAGGTAACCTTACCAAATCTCCACCCCCCATATTGGTTCTTTTTTTTAAATACTGGGAGTAGTTCGAATTAACTGTTTAAAACTTTGAACTTTATGGATACTGAGATATTAACTATTTAATAATGTTGTTAGATTTCCTCCTATACTTTGCATATAAATAAATTCGAATTAAACCATTATTTGAACCAAGTACACGGAACAACAATACAATAAACATTAATGTGTGAGCAGAACATCTCTATAACTATAAGTAACAAGCTTAACAAGCTCTATAACTCTAAACAAGTTCAACTTCGATAGAATTTGTATTGTTAATTATACGTAATACCAAAGTTACCAAATTGTCTGACACTTCTGACAGTGACAGAACACAACACTGTTGCCAGGCCCGGTCAACTTTGTATGGGGGGGCGATGATTTAACTGATGAATTTAACTGAATTTACAAAAAATCGAATTAACTGATGACTAGGCAGCATGGTCCCTGACCCTAGCCTGTTCTGCAAGGAACGAAACGAAAAAAAAAAAAAGGGGGGGCGATGCAATTGTAGAGTGCGCGCAAGATAACTCTGCGCGCGGCCAAAATCGGAACTAATCATGTTCCGCCATAGTGTTGCCGTTTTATTAACGTTGTCACTAGATCTACCTGATTTTAGGAATAAAAGAAAATATAACAATAAATATTATAGTAGACCTCATTAGACGATAATAATCGAGTCATTCCCAGGTGCCACCTCTGGTGACGCCCCCACTGGTGGCAAATGGGATATTTTAAAATAAAAATCCCAGTCGTCACCAGTGGTGGCGTTGATGGTGGGGGCAACTGGGAATGACTCTAATAATCATAATACATTATTTTTCACTCACAGCACATTTATAAGCTTTGTTCTTTTCTTTTACAAATTACGTAAAAATACTATTTAATTTAATTGATAGGTAGTAAAACTGGCTCTTTATTATTTTTTACATCCATCCACGCCAGTTACGACGTAGTACCTACACGCCATTGAAGGCGGCCGGCGGCGCGCGCGCGCTGTATACCTATTTTGATTGATCGTAGCCGAAAATCAAACGCTAGTGACGCGGCGGCCGGCAGTAGTCCCCCCGCAGGCGCCCACGCGAGCGCACGTGTTTCTAGGTTCCGAGCGCGACGCACGGCACGGCGACGTACGACTGCCTGCAACGAATGTACTTCCAACATGATGGCGCAATATGATAGGCGCGTCAGGGACTACCTAAAATACGAGTACGGTCAGTACGGAGATCGTTGGATAGGTCGAGGCGACCCTGTTGCCTGGCCAGCTCGCTCGCCTGATCTAACGCCATTCGATTTTCACGTGTGAGGTAGGGCTAAAGACCTAGTTTATGGTAACGATGGCAATATCTTCTAGTGCCGAGGAACTAAGAAATCGGATTGTGAATGCTTTCGCAGAGATAAGTAGTGACTTCAGTGCGCGTGCAAGAACATGACTGTCATAAAGCGTGCCGCCCTCTGTGTCCAACAGCAAGGCGGATATGTGCAGCAATTAGGGTAAATAAAATTGTTGTTGTTGTTTAAATCATTGTAAAGAAGACTGATTCAAATTTTTAAACACGCCAAATCATTGTTGTAATAATTTGTAAGCCTATTTAACCAGTCTACCTACCTGCAATGCAGTAAAAACCTATTACAATTATTCATTTTTACGACTTCGTAAAAATGTGTGACAACGCAAAGTACCTATTTATTATTATTTTAACCCATTGACGCATTGTCCGACGTGAGTGAGCGACAAATGCGGCAACGCGAAACGATACGACGCGACTCGACACAGTGCGAAACAAATGAAAATATCAAAAGTAGATGTTACTACACGTGGCCTACGTTGTCGAGTAGTCTAATTAATAATGCGGATTGTTTTTTACGCAACGATATGCGTACACGAAGTGGTAAAGTATAATTTTATTGTGTTCTAATAACAACGCTTGAAAACAGTACCTTCTTAACCATTGTTACAATAAAAACGAACTACCTACTTATTGACATCGCGGCAGTCAGTTGTGCATTGTGTCGCGTCGCGACTTGTCTCTTTCCATTGCTAACCTAGGACAACCCAAGCGAGGCGAACTCTAAAGTTAAATTGGGAAAAAAAAAATCTCTCACGAGCCGGACTTGAACCTGCGACTTGGTTCAGAACACCAGTCGATTTAACCGCTAAGCTACCGTGAACTCTTTATCCTGCTCGTGAAAAAATTATAACTAAGTACCTATGCAAAGTAGGTAGGTACAAATAAACACGACAGGTAGGTAGGTATCTAAATCAAATTATTGTGTCAATAATTTGTCAGTCCAAAGCCTGATAAAGTGTGATGGAGAATTTGAATCAGACAGTAGGACGTTTAGTAGATAAATCATAAGTAGGTACTAAGGGATACAGTCAGGGGTACAGTAAATAATAATTAAATAGGTTTTAAGAAAGACAATTGCACTCGACAATTGCGACCGCCCTAGTCGCGCCAAGCCACTGTACCTACTATGCCGCTATTATGTTGAGTACGTACCTATGTACTTACTTAGGTAGGCTAATGAGTGAGTAGGTCACTAATTAGTCAGTCGAATTATCAATTTAAGATTTAGGATTTCTGATAAGATCTATCAATGGTACGTACTCCGAATCAGCTGATCTGAGTCAATGACCTACCTACGCAGTATTTGATTTTTTTGCGCGGGAACCGGAGTTTGGGCGGCACTATGTACTTAGGTAGGCTAATGAGTGAGTAGGTAACTAATTAGTCAGTCGAATTATCAATTTTAGAATTAGGATTTCTGATAAGATCTATCAATGGTACGTACTCCGACGCAGCTGATCTGAGTTAATGACCTACGCAGAGCGTTTGATATTTTTGCGCGGGAACCGGAGTTTCGGCGGTACGACGATGCACCAGTGCCGCCCGCCACTTGACAACAGAGTAAGAGAGAGAGAGGGAGACTCAGAACTCGGACGACAAGCACTAGAGCCCGCCCCCGCGCGCGTTCATTCATTGAGGAAACGTTTCATGCCAAGTGAAACCAACATTATTAAAATTAAATTTAGCAAAGGTGTAATTTTTTTTTATTATTATATTAATTATTATTTACTACAAGGCATGTTTCAAACCTATAGATTCACCTCCTTAAATATTTCGGATTAATAACGTTAGACCTTATATAGCGTACCCAATATAACTTGGCAGGCGGCGAAATTGAGAACTAAAATGTACTGAATTTGAACTATTTTTGACATAAACAAGCCTTTGCATGCAGCGCCACCATAAACCGCCAAGATACAATGGATACTCTTGTCTGGGTACGTCCATCTAAGACTACTATAGTCGGACCGTTAATTCGATGCAGTAACTTGACAGTTCAAAGCAAAATAATGATATCATACTAAAACTAATAGTGTTGGGTAGTTAACGATTTTACGAAAAGAACGAATCCGAAAAATAGTTCAATTTAAACAAATCTCTACAAATTCTTTGTACCTCTTCACGATGCTGTTCTCTTACACCCAAAATGAGTGATAGAGAATGCCTTATGACATTAAGTCCGCATTATGGATCACAATTGCGCATTGAAGTATTAAATAAATAAATAATTAACCTTATGTTCAGTTATTTGACGCTTCGAAAACGTCATATCAGTAGTTACTAGTGGTTACGGCTATTTTTAATAGTGATATATCCTGTTTTGATCCTCCAGTTATTTTAGTTAATAAATTCAATAAAAAGTATGCATATAAGTACATTATTAAGTTCATTCGATTTCATTCATTCTTTTTTTCACCTCACTACCTTTTTTTGTCAAAAACTGGTATCCCTCTAACTGTCAAGTTACTGCATCGAATTAACCGTAGGTAGGTATGTACCTAGAGTGCGCGCAAGATAACTCTGCGCGCGGCCAAAATAGGAACTAATCATGTTCCGCCATAATGTTGCCGTTTTATTAACTTTGTCACTACATCTACCTGATTTTAGGAATAAAAGAAAATATAATAATAAAGATTATAATAGACCTCATCAGCCGATAATAATCATACTGCATTCTTATTCACTCACGGCACATTTATAACCTTAGTTCTTTTCCTTTGCAAATTACGTAAAAATACGAATTAATTTAATTGATAGGTAGTAAATTTAAACGTACATAGCTTAGCTCAATAAAAATATAATAAACAGCAAGAGGGCTGCCCAATTTTAATGCTCACGATTATACTACTTTTCCTTGAAAAGTAGGACTTTATATTTTTGCGATCATGGCAACATTTAGCACGCCCTCCGTCGCGCGCAGACTTACCTTGTCCGTAGACAGAGAAACCAATAGACAAATTGACATCGTATGTCGCATTCACATAAGAAAAAGAGCAACTTACGCCGTTGTCGTGTAAAGAAATGAAACAGAACGATTAGATTTTTTGTTTCACGGAGCGTGCCACTTTTTTTTCAAGGTTAGCAGACTACTTTGATAAACAAAGTTTGACAGCTGACGTGCAGCTAGCTATCGTCTTCCTTTAAAATACAGTTTTATGTGCTTTAGGATAAGTTATTCATGTTATATTTTGTTTTGAACAATTTAGAGTTACTATTTCTACAATTTTCTTTAATAAACATGTTGCGGTGTATTGTTAAAGGGTGTAAAAGTGATAGCGGAACGAAGATGCCGGGATTGTCTTTTCATTCGTAAGTATACCGCTCTATCAGTTACTAGGCATTCAGTAACGTTTTATTATGTTCATATAAATTGTGTCTAATGTACTCTAGACGTAAATTCCTCTTTAAAAAAGGACAAAAATAACAATTATAAATTCTAAATTAAAAACTTTGGTCTTGCCAACTTTTCTATAAATTATTACCCACTATCATAGGAAATAATATGTATTCTGCAGTTTGTATTAATTAAATATCTGAAATATTTAATGGCTTGTTGCAGATTTCCTGAACCTGATAATTTACATCGGAATTGGATTGTAGCTACAGCACGAACAGATTGGACACCAAAAACGTCATCAACAATTTGCAGCAGACATTTTGAGAAATAAATGTTAATCAAAAAGAAGAAACTTACACTGCTATTCCCTAATGCTGTACCTATTCTGGTAAATATTCAGTTAATAACCTATCAAGGTTTTAAAAGATTTTTATATGTTTAGGGTTTTAAATCTATATTGTACAATTGCCTGTTGCAAACATAAGCAATAAATAACTGACACAGGCTTCTTTTAGACTCTATGAAATACCAAGAACTTAAAATACTATTTTCTGTAAACATCATCTTCCTACACTAAAATACATATAAAAGCTAATAAAAAAAATTGATTGTCTGTAAAGTAGGTTTACGGACGATAGTACAAGTAGTAACGCTGCTTGTTCACTGCCTCGATGCATCAAAATCTCGAATAACTAAACTACAAGCTCGAATCATCGACAGCACGAAAGCGCATTGTCTTGAAAAATCATTTCTCGAATTTACAGAATAGTAGAGTGCCGTTCTTACGGCATTCGATTTCAAATAGGGAACGCCGCAAGCCGCAACGTAGAAATGGTTTTATTACAAGACTAGCGACTCGCCCCGGCTTCGCACGTGTGCAATGTAGATACCGACTAATGTGGGGCATATAAACCTTCCTCTTGAATCACTCTATCTATTGCTGAAAACTGCATTAAAATCCATCGCGTAGTTTAAAAGATCTAAGCGTACAGACAGCGCGAGCAACTGTTTTATACTATGTAAAGAACCCTCTGTATAGAAATAAAAGACAATTAAAAATCTTCCTTACTCGAAATATCGACGTCAGAATCTTAAACTGCTACCTACCTATCTTCTTGTAGGTAGTGCTTGGTAAAAATATGCTTAATTAATTGCTTAGACTTAAATTGTCAGTGAGATATCTAGGTACCTATTAAAATTTAGGAAATTATGATTGCGTTTTACATCCGATTTTTGAACCAGATAGGTAAGTAGGTACCTACCTACAAGAGCAAATTTTTTACATGAATCAAATCTTATCTCAATTTCGATTTTTTAAATATACCTACCTTACTGTTGAACTGGGGCAGTGAATACTTAAATTTCATGCCTTGAGATCCTCAAGGCATGAAAAAAAAACGAGATCCAAGTGTTTCTTTTCTATCCAAAAAATAATAACGTTTTAAATTGCCTGTACTCTCTAAGAATAAATTCATCCATTTTTATGCATCGACCGCCACCGGGGCGCGCGTTAATTCCACGCCGTGATTTACCTAAACTGCGAAATGAAAAATATAAAAAAATAATTAATTAAATTGAAATTAACCTATCAAGGTTTTAAAAGATTTTTATATGTTTAGGGTTTTAAATTTATTTTGTACAATTGCCTGTTGCAAACATAAGCAATAAATAACTGAGACAGGCTTCTTTTAGACTCTATGAAATACCAAGAACTTAAAATACTATTTTCTGTAAACATCATCTTCCTACACTAAAATACATATAAAAGCTAATAAAAAAAATTGATTGTCTGTAAAGTAGGTTTACGGACGATAGTTTAACGTGACAACGTCATAACAAAACATCGTGCCTCTCTATCGCTTGTTCCGCGCTCTCGCTCGCACGCTCGCCTCAGACGGAACGTGACAATGAGTCACGCTTTTTCATTTTATTAGCCGTTGTAACGTCAATAAACATGTTCTATTATTTACCCACAAAACCAGAACCTACTATCATATAAGAAATCGCAGTTATTTAGAACCACATCATCATTATCGTCCATCATCAATCTCCTGCCCTCATCGCAATTCATTTGAGTTCGGAAGCATGGCTTCTCCCCCGCATCGCATGCCTTTACCTACCGATGATAATCGATTTTTCAGGCTTTATCTTACGTACTAATTTCAAATTCTCACAAATTGCGAGGTAAATTTTTCCTCCCACGGTAACCCTAAATATAGTGACGCATTCTTTTTTTTTCTCGTTTTGCGACACGCTTTGCCGGTGTCTATTGTATTCTCTGTCTACGGAATTAACTGTCCAACTATAGGTATATTCATCTATGTCCGAGACAGAACCAAAAAGTTCAGGCATAAAGTTTATTTTGCATTACCAATAGATGTACGAAACGAATGGTCTAGAAAGGAACACATTTGTACGTAGTGGTGTCCCTCTCGCACATATCGCCACTGTTCATTAATCTACTGAATTAGTAGTAGTCACAATCGTTTTTGTGCATTATAAATTAAGAAATCATCTACCTACGACTAACAAAGTATAAACATAACACAAATTATTATTTTCCTGTTTTCAATATTTATTTTATTATTGGTTTTAAACGTTGTAAATTTAGACTACTGCTCATGGGCGTAGCCACGATTTTGTCCAGGGTGGGGCAAACTCAGTCAGACAGTAAATATTTGTCTTTTCAATAAATCTATAAGTGCAGAATGGGATTATGGGACAATTTTGCCCCATAACCTTATTTTTGAGGTCCCAGTTAAATATAGACGGAGTCGGGCATTGATCTGCCTATTTTGGATAATTGTTCTGTGGACATGGGTGGCGAGTTGACTGAATCTAGATCATTTACCTATTCTTTCCTGTGCCAGGGTGGGGCAAGCGCCCCATCTGCCCCACCCTGAATACGCCTATGCTGAGTGCCGCATATAATATTCGAACAACAGTAATTTATTGAAGTTTGCGTGCGGGCAACACTTAGTTACTATACTGATCAAATTGGCGGTTTATTTAAAAATTGTGTTGAATTACTTTGTTTTTTTTCTTCGAAATTTTCGTGTCAAGGTGGTGAATAATTATTGTATTGTAAGTGGGTGTAACCGGGAAACTTATCCAAGTTGTGGAATATTTTTCTAAAGGTAAGTTTCTTTGAGTAATTTTTAAAAGTGGTCGGTAATAATTAATTTTTCTCAGAACTTATTTTATAAATCAAGACAAAAGTGACACAAAACAAAACTATATTTTTCAATCATGTTTAACTTTTAGTGTGTGTTAATTAATTACGCGTCGAATATATAGAACCTCCGCCTTTTTTTAAGTCGGTTAATAATAGTGTGTTTCGGAATCAGCCTTACAAACATTATGCGTTATTTTTACGTTACCGTAACATAGTAGCGTCTATGTTACTCTATGTTACAAAGTGGCAAAATCTACGTCCTTACCCTAATACCTGCATTCTCGGTATTTTTGTTTATTTTTTAAAAAAACTGTTTATGATGTAGGTACCCCCAAACGGCCATATTCTTTCCATTTGTAATTTTCCCTACTACCGACAGGAGATGGACATTGGACAAGTTTCAATACCTTATCCAACTATGTTCTCCAGTCTACAACAAAGTACTATGTGGTAATTATCTATCTGTGGTTTCTATATTTTCTATTAACCTATTTATACTTACTTGGTAGGTACCTAAATGAAAATTCAAATAATAACATTCCATATTTATTTCCCAAACGCATAAAACTAAGCTATCATTTTATTATATCAACCACATTTTAAATTACTAAGTAGGTACCTACATATAAGATGTCCCTACGTAGGAACTTGAGATACTGGAAATCGAATGCCATAGGATCGAATAACACTTGCTCGCTTACACGTAGCAGTACTTGAAAGCGATAAATTATGTGCGCGAGCGACAGTTCACTGCCTCGATGCATCAAAATCTCGAATAACTAAACTACAAGCTCGAATCATCGACAGCACGAAAGCGCATTGTCTTGAAAAATCATTTCTCGAATTTACAGAATAGTAGAGTGCCGTTCTTACGGCATTCGATTTCAAATAGGGAACGCCGCAAGCCGCAACGTAGAAATGGTTTTATTACAAGACTATCGACTCGCCCCGGCTTCGCACGTGTGCAATGTAGATAGGTACCGACTAATGTGGGGCATATAAACCTTCCTCTTGAATCACTCTATCTATTGCTGAAAACTGCATTAAAATCCATCGCGTAGTTTAAAAGATCTAAGCGTACAGACAATTAAAATTCTTCCTTACTCGAAATATCGACGTCAGAATCTTAAACTGCTACCTACCTATCTTCTTGTAGGTAGTGCTTGGTAAAAATATGCTTAATTAATTGCTTAGACTTAAATTGTCAGTGAGATATCTAGGTACCTATTAAAATTTAGGAAATTATGATTGCGTTTTACATCCGATTTTTGAACCAGATAGGTAAGTAGGTACCTACCTACAAGAGCAAATTTTTTACATGAATCAAATCTTATCTCAATTTCGATTTTTTAAATATACCTACCTTACTGTTGAACTGGGGCAGTGAATACTTAAATTTCATGCCTTGAGGATCTCAAGGCATGAAATTTAAGTATCACCTGTACGAAGCGGACAACGGACATCATAATATACGAAAGAATAAGTGCGGGCGAGGTTCGGCGACGGCGGGGTAGCGGGGTGAGGGCGGCACGGCTCGTGGCGCGCGGGTCAGTTGCGGTCGCGTTGAGGAAGGTTGAATCGGGCGCACGAGCCGTGTGGCCTCAGTACCGCGGTTTCAAACGTTCGGTGACCGTGCAGCGCGTGTCGGTACTCCTCCCCGCGCGCCGCGCCACACTCACCTCTTGCTTGTGCCCTCCTCACTGTTCACTTTGTGAACTACGAACCTTTCCTCTGACACAGTACAATCTATAAGTATGTATATAATAATATTATAAATAGATTAATGTACCTACTTACATCAGTATTTTATGTGTAATTAATTACCTATGTAGGTAGAATGTAACTAATTATCTCAAATAGGTCACCTTGTGACTTACGATATTAAAATTTTATTAAAAAAAAGTTGTTTACATTTGCACGTGGAAGAATAATTATAAAATACAAGTAAATATAGCTTAAAATTAGATGTATCATGGATGATCTTCCATCCTAAGTAGGTGTAATTTATGGTAGATACTTAAATAATATAAAATATACTAATATTATAAAGCTGAAGAGTTTGATTGTTTGTTTGATCGCGCTAATCTCAGGAACTACTGGTTGGAATTGAAAAATCATCTTTGTGTTGGATAGTCCATTTATCGAGAAAGGTTATAGGCTATATAACATCACGCTACGACCAATAGGAGTAGAGCATAAATGAAAAATGTTGCAAAAACGGGAAAAATATCCACCCTACCCGTGCGAAGCCTGGACGGGCCGCTAGTATTATTTAATATATAATGAATTTTGGGTGGATTATATTTTTTGTATCTTTAGGAATTATTCCTATGATTTTATAACATTAATACCTACCTACTCTAAAATTACGAAAATTTATCCTAACCATTAATCCAAACAACAATGCGGAATATATCGCGTTCCTCTTTTTCATTCTCATTTATTTGTGCTGATTTTTTTATTCATGAGTACGTAACTACGTATGTATTTATATACGTATTGCAAATTGAAATATATGTTGTATGCGCATAATTTGCTGTGCACATAATGTTTAAAAAGAAAGGGAACGCGTGTCATACTTTCTAGCGGTGACATGACTTTAAAAGAACTTCAGTCTAATGTCTAAAATATGTACGAAAAATGTACGTAATTGTACGCTAAATAAAACAAAATATACTATAAAGACTTCGCAGAAAACAACAATCGACGTGTCACCGCCAGGAAGTATTCTTTCTACCGGGCGCTATACAAAGGTCCAACCAAAATACCTGGACAAACTTTTAAACAGTGTTCAGTTCGTTTAACTAAACATATCTATGCAAAAAAAAACGAGATCCAAGTGTTTCTTTTCTATCCAAAAAATAACGTTTTAAATTGCCTGTACTCTCTAAGAATAAATTCATCCATTTTTATGCATCAACCGCCACCGGGGCGCGCGTTAATTCCACGCCGTGATTTACCTAAACTGCGAAATGAAAAATATAAAAAAATAATTAATTACATTTACGGATGAGAAAATCTTTACAATTGGGCAACATTTTAACAAACAAAATGACCGTATTTATGCTCAAAGCTCTAAGGAAGCTTCCCAATTAGTCGACAGAGTGCAACGTGGGCATTATCCGACTTCAGTGATGGTTTGGTGGGGTGTTAGCTATGAAGGAGTGACTGAGCCATATTTTTGTGAAAAAGGTATCAAAACATCGGCACAAGTGTATCAAGATACCATTCTTGAGAAGGTAGTTAAGCCCCTTAACAACACCGTGTTCAATAACCAAGTATGGTCCTTCCAACAAGACTCGGCGACGGGTCATAAACCTCGGTCCACGCAGTCTTGGTTGGAAGTGAACGTTTCGGACTTCATCAGAGCTGAAGACTGGCCGTCGTCTAGTCCCGATCTTAATCCGCTGGATTATGATGTATGGTCAGTTTTAGAGAGTATGGCTTGCTCTAAACGCCATGATAATTTGGAGTCCCTAAAACAATCCATACGATTGGCAGTAAAGAATTTTCCCATGGAAAGAGTGCGTGCTTCTATTGATAACTAGCCTCAACGTTTAAAGGACTGTATTGCAGCCAATGTAGACCACTTCGAATAAGCTTTTTATATTTTAAATTGTTTTATATTTATGTATTAAACTAACACACTGTAAAAGTAATAAATATAATTTGCAATAAAAAAAAATAATCTTCGTGACAATATTTATGGCAAGACTAGGTATTACGCTGGATTAAAACATCTCATAGCTGAACTGACTACGGAACCATACATTGCGCGTCTGAGACGCACTTGTTGTTTGTGTTTTGTGAATTCAAAGGATTTTGTTTGAACGGAGAGCCGTAAGAGGCCCCGCCCGCTACCGCAAGCATTGCAAAATAAAACTGAAAGTTCATTTTCTCCACTATTATTCGACGAAATCATATTTTTTTTCTCTGACATTCTTCTAGTTATATTTGGAAAATTGCTACAATTTTATTAGAATAGTTAGGTAAGTACCTAGGTTATTTTTGTTTTATACATTTTATTTTTTTTACTATTACCGTACGTGAATGAGTGAGCTGCGATAGTGTTGCACTTGTAACTTATTCTAACAACTAACGGTCTAATATTTAGATAAAAACAACACATTAAATTTTGTTAGAAAAAAATTAGGCACTTTGTTTAAATTTACCATTTACAATTCTATGCTTTTAGCAGTTTATATTAAGTACTATGTAAAGTCAGCCTCAATAAAATAATGCTAATTTTGCTAATTTAAAAAAATATCCTGCCAACACATTCTACGAAGTACCTACGAAGACATAGGTTGTTAAATTTAAAAATTAAATTCGCTATTTGTTCTTAATTTCCCATTTCAATTTTGCGCAGTGTATAGGTAGGTAGGTACTTACCTACATCTTATTGAGGCTGACTGTACTACCTATCTTCCTAGAACGATAGACAACGATGACATTAGAATTTATTTTCAATGGCAAGGTGAACAAGGCCGTTTATGTATTAAGGTATTATGTAAGTAAAGCGGATACTTGCGTGCTTAACTACCTACCTCAGTATCTACTTATTATTTAAGATTATGACGTTACACCATAGAGTTATCGTTACACGTTACTCTGTTGTTTAATTTTGGGTTTAATTAATCTTAAATGAAGTAAGTACAGTACCTACTTAAGTCAGACAGTCAAATATTTTTGTCGTAAAAGACTGAAAGCGCTCCAACCAAGATCAGTCTAATACTACATAGGTACCTAATATTATACTATGTCCTAAAGTCCTAACGACATAATTACGTATTATGTCCGTAACTATCTTATGACTTGTCCACAGAATATTAAGATTCAACAAATAATAATATATATAAATAAAATGCATTAAATTAGCTGAAATTTTAGGAGTCTAAATGAAACTGAAACTAGGTAGGTAGTTAATAATATAAAATAAAAACTGCTTCCGGAGACTATTGTAGGTACGGGTCACCAGACCCACCTAACATAGTTCGCGTTATGTTGTTGTCCTAGACAGACAGACAGATATCGGAGAGGGAGAGTGCGGAAGGGAGAGAGGACAGGGGGGGCAAGGGAGTTACGCATGCGCACAGTGCGCAGAGTTCACACGCGCGCTTCGAAACCGCGGTGCGCCTCCACGTGTACGCTAGTGTTGCCCTCTTTCACCCGCGCACCGCGCCTCGCGCGCGGTTCGGACATTCCAAGTATTCCAACCAACCTTCAACAAACGCGCTCCGTCTATCGCGCGCGTGGTAGGTATATATATATGTTATAATAGCGTTATGCTTGTGTAACAATTACAAATACCCATACATAAAAAATGAGTGTGTATGAAAACAATACTTGCTTATCCAAAATATTGAATTCTAATCTGGTGTTCTGCGTTAAGTAGGTACTATACCTTTGGAACAATTTTATTACAAACTAAGAAAAAACCTATGTAGATAAGAGGTACAACTTCGTTTTATTAACATCTTTAAGATTGGTAGGTTCTATATTATATTTCAAAACACAACAAAGGTTCATAACCTTTATAAAAAAGTGCGCTGGGTAGATTAGGTGTCTACCTCAGTGTTCTGAGGTGTCTACAATAGACTACTACGGAGCGGTTATGATATTTTGTTGTTACCTACCTATCTATGATTTTTGGCACAGGAATAAAAGCTTACTTACTTAGGTCAACAGAATTTTTGTTATAGGTAGTTAGGTGTAGGCTACATAGATTGATATTTTAAAAATGATCAATATTCTCTTCGTGGACGGAAAAAAGGCTGATTGGATGATGATTAATACTTCTCTCTACTGCGTCTCATTTTCATAAGTAGGTGTGGTATGTAGTGATTTATTAATACGATAATGTATTAAACATACCTATACCTACGTAGGTCAACATAGTGACCCGAAGCGGAGAAAAAGCATAACAAAGGGTGTAGAAAAAGCAGAAAATTTGAACATGAAGTGAAGCGTTGGCGTTTTTTATTGCTCCCGCTCACTCTCATGCCTCACAACGCTACCGATTTCGCTCCGGCCTGGCTCCGCAGCGCGGCATTCGGCTGCTGTCGGTCGAGTGAGTGTGTCGTTATAGTTGTTCGCTGTCAGACCTTTGTACACAACCTACGCCAACATTAACAACGTTGAACCTTGATAGAAAAATCATCATCATTGTATAACATGATAGGTAAGGATTTCTTTCTAAATAATTACTCCTGCTTTATTTCGGTACCTGTTTAATATGTAATGCAAATTAAGAAAATTAATATAACTTCAGTGTCTAATTAAAATGATGCGACACACCAAACACCTACAAGTGCAATTTGAGTAATTTTTTAACATCGTTTAATTTGCATTGCATTATTATAATTATGCTATAAGTAAAAAAAAAATATAACCAACCTACTTCTAATGATTAATTTTTCATTCAGTTTTCGTACTTGCACAGTACCTAGGTGTTTTCTGTAAAGTAGGTCCATCCCCTGTATATGAACGATTTCACTCAAGTTGTCCTTAAGATGTACCTACCTATAACTTAACGTAAAATAATGCAATTTCTCATTTGCAAACGCATACTGTATGTAGGTGTTTTTTTTATTTTTTAACTCAAATGTATTATTCTAATATAATTATATCCCTCGAATGTTTGTCATATTATTGAATATATTGACTGAAAGATTAAAAATAAATAAGAAATGCGCTTGTAAATGGGGCGGGGTAGGGCGAGCGAGAGAGGGATATCTACTTGAGTGCTAACAGCGGGGTCGGCGGCCCAAACACGTGGAGGCCTGCACCGCGGCACTATCGCGCCGAAACCGCGGTGCAGGCCTCCACGTGCTGTGAGAGGACATTCACTCGGCTTATGCTCCGCTCCCCTCTTTCCGCTCACACCCCTGTGTGGCCGTATTATGTTGGTGCATCCTGATATTCCTGATCGCTGCATGCCATACACAACAGACACTGTACTGTGAACGGTCGTCGCGTTTGATCGGAGCGCCAATCATAATTACGGTCGACATAACACTATGGAATCTTTATCGTCTATTGAAATAAAGCAATATCGTTCGACAGGTGAGGAGGAACGAGTCCACCAATGTGGCGAATGTGGGCTAACGCTGTCCACTCGGAGTGCACTAACAGCACACGCACGCTCTCATCGTGCCACTGCCGATGCTCATCGTTGCGACGTTTGCCACAAAACCTTCGCCGTGCCCGCAAGATTAGTGCGTCATTATCGGACCCATACTGGTGAACGGCCTTTTGAATGTGAATATTGTCACAAGATGTTCAGTGTCAAGGAGAACCTGCAAGTGCATCGTCGGATTCATACCAAAGAGCGACCATACCGATGCGGTGTGTGCGATGCAGCGTTCGAACACTCGGGAAAGCTGCACCGCCATGCTCGCATACATACAGGAGAGCGGCCGCACGCCTGCCCCCACTGCCACAAGACTTTTATCCAATCGGGACAGCTGGTCATACATCTACGGACTCACACCGGTGAAAAACCGTACCGATGCCCTGCGCCTGGCTGTGGGAAAGGGTTCACCTGCTCCAAACAACTCAAAGTGCACTCGCGTACACACACCGGCGAACGGCCTTACACTTGTGACATATGCCTTCGTGACTTTGGCTACAATCATGTCTTAAAATTACACCGTTTTCAACATTATGGCGAGCGCTGTTATCGTTGTACCGTTTGTGATGGCACATTTAACACCAAAAAACAAATGGAAGCTCATATATATAAAGAACATGGTGCAGACACACCGCGCACTCAACAGATGCCATCTACCGAGTCGCTGGTCGTGAATGGAAACGTAATGTGTGATTTGGTCGAAGCTGCTTTGCAGCAATTACCTCCGACTCCTCCTAGTTCCCCACCGTCTCCACAGTGTCCTACGGTTCCTGTTTCTACTGTACCGGCATCCTCTCCGTCACCTCCTCCCACTCCGGCACTAACAACCTCAATCCAATACACCTTTGCGCCATCGTCATTGCCGCCACGGAAACGGAAACTCATCCCCCAACCTGATACGGAATTACCAGCTGTCCGGCACACTTCGGTAATACAATTTGCTCCTGCTGCCGGAGCAGATTCATAGTAGGCAATGTAGTGAAGTTTACGTTATTTACCGTATTACATACCGAATGTGGTATTTTCTTAGTGTAATTATCCAAGGCTTTTTTAAATTTAATGGCTGTATGTTGACTCTGTATGAAATTGTAGTGGTAGTGTAAGGTGAATCGAGTAAGTGAGTATGAATAGACTGTAGGCAGTTGTGTAAAATGTGAACAAGAATATCTGTAACCAATGGAATGTGAAATTATAATGTTTAAGAGTTGAGGAAAAGACTAATAAAGCTACATATTAAGTGCATTTGTGCCGTTATTGTTAGCAAAATAAGTTTTTATATTTATCGTGTACGTTTAAGGCTAGTAAAAATAAAGTACAATATCGTATTTAAATATCGAGCCAATACTTATTTCACCCTTATCCCCTTCTGACTATTGAATGCAAAAATCTATGCCTAATATGTACCATTTTTTGGAAGTTCACATCACATTGTATAGTATCTAGTCGAAACATTTCGCATTGAAATATGACTTAATAATATGCTTATTATTAAGTCGTATTTCAATGCGAAATGTTACGGTAATAAGTAACTACTCGTAATCTGTCTGTCGGATAAATGTGTTTACATAGGAAAAATAAAAGGGTATTTGAAATCTATGCATAGCCACCTTGTATGATCTATATGTTTGATCTATTATTGGTCCAAGCGTTTGATAGATTAGTTGTTTCAAATACACACAAATACAATGCAATATGTGGCAACCGTTAAAAATTGAAATGGTGTCGCTTCCCCCTTCAAAAGAAATATTCTCACTCGCATTTCTAAGAAAAATATTAATAAATATATATTGGACATTCCACTCAAAGACGAATCTCGGTCATCATTACCGTTGTACCGAGACGTTCCAGGCTATACAATAATCACAGGGTATACCTATTATATTAAACCACATAGAGCACGGGATTTAGACTGATTAACAATCTTTACATAGTTTATAACAAAGTCGCTTCCGCTGTCTGTACGCTTAGGTCTTTTAAACTACGCAAGGGATTTTAATGCAGTTTTCAGCAATAGATAGTGATTCAAGAGGAAGGTTTATGCCTCACATTAGTATCTACATTGCACCCGTGCGAAGCCGGGGCGGGTCGCGTCGCTAGTAAAAAATAAAAATCGTTTTTATCTTGCGATAGGAATAAGTGATCGTATCTAAACCACCTGATAAGGTTTAAATAAAAAAAATCTTTTTTTGCAAAATATACCTAGTCTTGCCATAAATATTGTCACGAAGAAAAACATTTTTTTTTATTGCAAGTAATATTTATTACTTTTACAGTGTGTTAATTTAATACATAAATATAAAACAATATAAAAAGCTTATTCGAAGTGGTCTCCATTGGCTGCAATACAGTCCTTTAAACGTTAAGGCCAGTTATCAATAGAAGCACGCACTCTTTCCATGGGAAAATTCTTCACTGCCAATCGTATGGATTGTTTTAGGGACTCCAAATTATCATGGCGTTTAGAGCAAGCCGTACTCTCTAAAACTGACCATAAATCATAATCCAGCGGATTAAGATCGGGACTAGACGACGGCCAGTCTTCAGCTCTGATGAAGTCCGAAACGTTCACTTCCAACGAAGACTGCGTGGACCAAGCTTTATGACCCGGCGCCGAGTCTTGTTGGAAGGACCATACTTGGTTATTGAACATGGCGTTGTTAAGGGGCTTAACTACCTTCTCAAGAATGGTATCTTGATACACTTGTGCCGATGTTTTGATACTTTTTTCACAAAAATATGGCTCAGTCACTCCTTCATAGCTAACACCCCACCAAACCATCACTGAAGTCGGATAATGCCCACGTTGCACTCTGTCGACTAATTGGGAAGCTTCCTTAGATCTTTGAGCATAAATACGGTCATTTTGTTTGTTAAAATGTTGCTCAATTGTAAAGATTTTCTCATCCGTAGATAAACAATTTTTTTCTTTGCGTACCGCTTCAGTAGTTGTTTCGATTTTACCACCCTATTCTTTTTTAAATTATCAGTTAAAAAATGACCAGTGCGTCTCTTATAGGCTGCAAGTCCTAAGTCATCCTTTAAAATACGCAGCATGGTTCTGGGTGCTATCTTCATCTCCCGAGATAAAATCTTTTGCTTTCGGACAGGATTTCTTCGAATTCTTTCCCTTACTGCTTTGACCACCTTTTTCGTACGAACACTACGTGGACGGCCAGATCTTTTTCTGTCACAAACAGAGGAGGTCTCATTGTACCTATTAATAGCCCGGTACACAAACATTTGACTAATACCAAGCGTATGGAGAGTTTTAAAAATTGCATTTGGCTCCATACCAACTTTGTGTAATGCAATCACAGCGATTCGGTTCTCTTTATCACCCCACTCCATTTTAATATCGCAAAATATTGTACAATGTATTGGCGCCAAAATTAGAAAACGCAATGAACAATCGTATAAAAATGACAGATTCCAAATTCAAATGTAATATCTTTCTTATTTTTAATTGTAACAGTATTTATGGCCAGACTAGGTATATGAATTATATTTTATGTGACAGAACATTTCGATGTAACGTTTAAAGAATGAAAGCACGGCGACACAGCTTGCGGGTACGACTAGTGCGATATCGCTCCGCGCAGTCAGTTACCTCGGGGCGCTAAAATTACTCGGAAATAATCTCTTAACAAAACTTTTAAAGTTAAACGGTTTTGTCTTGCGGTACCCCTGGGCCCTGCCCTGCAGCATCAGGATTTGAGGATTAAAATTATTATAATGTTGTATTGTCATGGGAATTGAATTAGTGTGCGAAGTTTCAAGAGAATCGGATAAGCAAAAGTAGTTGAAAAATCTGTCACAAGATTTGAAGCAAACAAACAAATATACGAAGCGAAGCTAATTAAAACCGTTTAAAAACCCCTTGCAGAGTGAGGTTTGAAGGAATTACACGAACTCTGATACATCCTACATACCTACCTACTGGTATTTTATCAAGAACCCACAATATTGACATCGGTGAGTTTTTCTCTTTATCTAAATAACAGACCAATAAAATAGGTTCTAAATTCAGAATTGTTTCAAGAAATTGTATTATTAATATTTTTTTAGCTTAGTTGTAATTCTGTTACGGCTCGCGGCTAGTTACAAACCGTGCAGATCATACGTTTTGCGAGGTTAAGCTGCGCTTGCCGCGGTCACTCCGTGAATGGGTCACATGGGTGACCGTTCGTTAATACATCGAGCACAGATTAATGATCATCGAGACCCCTCCGTGCCTCGGAGAGCACGTTAAACAGTCGGTGCCGGGTGTCATACGAATACCTTTGTCAGTCGTTACAAGAAGTAAGAAGCCCGTAAGTCTGACAACCGATCTAACCTTAGGATATCGGCATTGCCAGTAACTGGGTTGCGGAGGTCTGATGATAGTCGCTCCGTGTAAAATATTGGTATTCAGACGAATAATAACATTAATTTGCTTATTTAATAAGTCAAATAATATGCACTTAAACAGGCTTTTTAAACAATTCGATAATTTAAGATTCGAATAGCCATGCAGAAACAATTCTTGCTATATGTACCTACCTAGTTTATTAGAAAACCTACTATTTCTATTAAGTAGCACATAATAATAATATTTGTATTAAAAAAACACCAATCGAATTGAGAACCTCCTCCTTTTTGAAGTCTGTTAAAAAAATTGGGTGTTTGTAGAGAATTACACAAAAATATAGAATATAGATATGGTAGTGGTAAAATATGGTGTTTTTTAAATAACGTTATTCTTTGTTAGCGATCCTCAATAAAATAAATAAATAATTGATGCAAAACAACATTGATTATACCTATCGCGTTTTCTTTTCTTTATTTTTATATACCGACGTGCATCATCCTAACGTGCAATAAAACATACCTACGTGCAAGAGCACACAATAATATGGATGCATTTTCTAAAGGTAACTCCATTTTTCTACTTTAGAGAGAAATCTTGAGTGCGGAACGGCTGCGGACCGGAATTGCAAAGTGTCGCACTCGCACAACGCCCGCGTCGTCGGCGCGTCCCGCAGCTGCTCCAAGCCAGTCATGAATTTATTGTCTTGAAGTTTATCATTATGTATCGTTTTATTATATGAAAATAATCTCCTTTAGTACAAAGGTTTTTATTTTTTATGTTCTGTTATTACCTATTATTTTCTAAATAGTCAATATGCACGTAGCCATCGCACTCCCAGTCCGCACTCGCACTGGCAGTCATTAATCTGTGGCACTGGCGGCTCTTCTATGTGACATCAAATACGGAACGCCATAATTATACAGATTTACGGACTCCGCTACATTGCCGGTCCGCAAACACACGCACGTTCTAAGTCTGTCACTCACACAGAGCACACGAAACGTCATCCCGAAACGCACGGCTGACGGCCCGTTACCGTACCGGCACACGCTCCATTTCTTAGTCAGTGTCATAGATAATATACTATATACTGGGTCAGTGTCGTAGACATATATCATTAATCTGTGGTCAGTGTGACACCTTGTGTCACACTTCTCATTCAATTTCATACAATACAACTGCCGCTGGCCCGCACCCGTCCCGCAGCCGTTCGGCACCCGCATTCCATGGGCTCGTCTTTATTGTTAGCCAAGTAAAAGTTCAATCGATTTAGGTTTTAAGATTTCAAATTTTTTCAAGTTTTCAAGGTTATTAGTGAGAGATTTTAAATTAAGTCTATTTAAATTTTAATTGTTTTAAAGCGCCAATTCAACAAACACGTTTCACTGCACCAGTTGACTTCTGCAATCGACTTTCAAACTGTGGACACACCCGCAGCAAGTTGACTTCTGCAAGTTTTACAAAAATGAAGCGAGCAATGAGTGCAATAACTTGCGCAATAAAACTTGTTAATAGATTTGACGCTTGAGAAAGCACTGGATTGCAATAACTTGCGAAGTAAAACTTACTATTGCAAGCGCTTTAAAATTCATGTTCAAGCTCATTAGACATTTCTTAATTTGACATCTTACTATATTATTTCTATTTGCGGTGTAGCATGGTTAACGTGACCATTATTTTTTCCCCTGAAAACGGGACACCTGCATATTTTAATAATTTTTATAAGAAAGAAACACATATTTATGGAAGATTTGTTAAATTATTTAAAAAAAATAGGAACTAATCTTGTGTAGTCTGGTGGGCTGGTTTCCTATATTTTACGGATGTGCAATTTGCTATAAAATATTAGGTTTGGTTTTTAGATTGGAACTGTTGGCATGACTTGTTGATGTTATCCTTGGTTATCAAAATGTTTTCTGATGCGATTAATAAATACGCACCTGTTTTTTATTGAATTTATTGCCACAGATTGCCTTTTTTCAAAGCGGATCATTTATGTTTTTGGGGACAGCGGGACACGTAGCTCTAAAGCGGGACTGTCCCGCTTAAACCGGGACGTATGGTCACGTTAAGCATGGTGACAGCTGTCAGTATTTGATTTTATTTGTATAGTACCTTTCAAGAAAAGAGGGAAAAAAAAGAGGGGCTCGTGGCTAAATAACAACCGCGCCGATCGTACGATTTGCGAGGTTAAGCTGCGCTTGCCGCGGTCAGTCCGTGGATGGGTGACCATTTGTTACACATCGAGACCCCTCCGTGCCTCGGAGAGCACGTTAAGCCGTCGGTCCCGGATGTCATAGGAATACCTATGACAGTCGTTACGGGTAGTCAGAAGCCCGAAAGTCTGACAAACGGTTTAACCTTAGGATATCGGCATTGCCCAGTTACTGGGTTGCGGAGGTCTGATGGCAGTCGCTCCGTGTAAAATACTGGTATTCAGCCGCATCTGGTTAGACTGGAAGCTGACCCCAAGATAATTGGGAAAAAGCTAGAGGAAGTGCCTTTCAATAGAATCCGGCAATCATGTAAACAAACCAATTTAAACACTTCATTTTGGATTAATTAAAATACTTAGGATGAAGTAATGAACAGTGAGTGAACTCTATCTCAATGATCAATCACTCACTTTGACATCAGTATAGGTACAACACAATGATCACAGACAACAGACTGTCAAAATATTATCTTGTTTACATTATTGCAGGATTCTATTGAAAGACATTAACATTTTGGCAGGATAAATTTATTCAATTTACTACAGTTATTACTGATTCCGAATTTTCGACTATGATATTCTAGGGTGCAACTGAAATATTAAGCCATGATTGTAAAGTACGTCTAATGACACCCGAATCATGGCTCATGTTACACCACAAATAGTGTAGTGGTAATAAATAATAATAACACTAATTACTAATTTTGACAATTTGGTTTTTGGTTGAAATTTCTTTAGTCATTGTTCTGAGGTTGGAATATTCGACATCATCCGTGTTATCCGTGTGTGATTTTGTAGTATCATTTTGTCATTTCCCTGCGACATTTATAATGGCTGTTTTTTTAATAAAATCAATAAAACGAGTTGTATTATAATTGATTTAAATATTATCAAATTTTTCGAGTAGTTTTTCTGCATTGGTAACACTAGCATTAAGATTGTTTGTTTTGAATTTCTGTTCCGTAGTCTTTGCTCTCAGTATATAAAATGTACTCTGTGGTCTTTGCTTACGCCGTCCCTACATATTAGTAATCTGTGCGCCGTCCTCCGTTCTCTTTGGATTGTTTTGTCGTATTTGTATTTTTTTACTTTATGTTGTCTGTCAGTAGAGTTGAGTGAAGTTTCGGTGAAGTGTAATTTTGTGCCTATATCAACTTAAATCAAGGATTTGTTAGACAATCAATCATCCAAAATGGTATGTATGCATGATATACAAAAGTTTGATCCGTACCGACTGTGATATTCCTATTATTTTTTAATATTAGAGTTGTTTCAATTGCACTTATGCCTTTCTTTACAAACTTTGTTACCGGTAAAGCCGGTAGACAAACACAAAACATCGCGATGCATAATACCTGAAGTTTTATATAATAGTACCTAATGTCTCTTTTCAGACGATCGGGAAGAATAATAAAATGCAACAGCATATTAACTATAGGGTCAGAGTAATACTTCAAGATTCACGAACATTTATCGGGACATTCAAGGCTTTTGACAAACACATGAATTTAATTTTGGGAGACTGTGAAGAATTTAGAAAAATTAAGTCTAAAAATAGCAAAACCGCAGATAGAGAGGAGAAAAGGACATTAGGATTTGTCTTACTACGCGGTGAGAATATTGTGTCCTTAACTATTGAAGGCCCGCCTCCGCCTGAAGAAGGTTTACCTCGTGTACCAATACCGGGTGCAATCGGAGGGCCCGGCGGTGGCCGTGCGGCGGGACGAGGTGCAGGGCCCGCGGGCGCTCCACCTGGTTTACAGGGACCTGCTAGAGGTGTTGGTGGTCCTTCGCAACAACATATGGCCCCGGGCTCCCGAGGACAACTATCAGCTCCACCTCAAATGCGTGGTGGACCTATGATGGGGGGACCACCTCCTGGTATGATGGGAGCTCCACCAGGAATGGGCCGTGGCGGTCCTGGTGGCCGTGGGCCCCCAGGAATGCGTCGCTATTAAAGCCAGTGCAGTGATTTGTGTCATCACATTTGAATTTATCATACTTGTGGAATTGAAATGAAACTTTGTATCATGTGTTACTCATTTGTGATTACAATTTGTGTTAAGATTTCACTAAAGAGTTATCCAAACATTATGTAAGAATAGAAGATTCCCAATGGTGAACTTATTAATGAAATGCAATTTTTTTCCTTTTGTGTAACTATCCACATTTTTTAGAAACCAAAAACGCATTGTTGTCACAAATGAGTGATGTTGTTTATGGTATAGGATTTAAATATATAAACAATAATCAGTTGTAGTATTCTATAATGTCTGATTATTAGAGCTGCATATTTGATATGATTATTTGAGATAACTTGAAGGGGTTCAATACCAATTATAGTTGTAAGCAATATTGAGTTTGTTTTCATTAAAAGCTAATAATGGAGTCCTCTTCCAAGCTGCACCACAATACCTTGTTCCTTTGCATCTAGTCTACCGATGTCTAGCTGTAGGCTATAATAGACAATTAAAAAATAGTTGAGCCTGTATTCTTAGTCTTTATTATAGTGTGCACTATACTGTATTTAATATAACATTTAACAAATAACACCTGTTTTAGTAAGGAAATGTTTAGAAATAGGCAACATGTTTGCATTCCAGCAAGGATTCAATGCAATATTATGCTAAACTTAATCGGTCAATCACAATGAGCTGAAACTATATTTGAATAATTCTTTTAAAAAGATGTATGAATGTGGATGAAGCGAAAGGAGTATGTAAGGATCATAGCATGTGGCATTCAATAGTTTCTGCCTACCACATGGGAAAAACGGTGAGTTTATGTATGTATGTAGTTTAAAAAATATTCGTGCCTTGGTGTGCCTCTTGTCTAATGTTATATTAAATGCAGTATTGAAAAATTTGTAAAAACAAATATAAATTCAAGAGAACGAAAGCTTTTTGCCATTTTAATGTAATAACCAGCCCATTACTGTTCCCTTGCCGGACACAAGCTTATTTTCAGAATGAGGAAGGTTAGACCTTAGTCCACCACGGTGGCTTGGTGCAGATTAGCAGACAACACACCCCACCTAGAACATTTTTTTAGGGTTCTGTGGCTAAACTATGAACCATTATTACAGTGGAGTTCGCTTATAACGACAACAAAGGGACGCCGATATTTGGTCGTACTAAACGGACGTCGTTATAAGCGTCAGTAAATACCAGATAAGAAAACCTAATTAGAGGGTGTTCTTAAGTCGCTATAAGCGGCTGATCTTAAGCAAATTCGTAATAAACAGATCCCACTGTAGTTTCATGTCCATCCATATATCACAGCCATTTAACTTGGACATTATTGGGCTACATGGTTAAAATTTGGCAGGTAGGTGTATTTTCTGTAAACCTACATACAGGTGGAAAAAGAATATATTCAGGGGTGGCACTCCATACATAAAACTGATTTATGAAAAAATTGTTTTTCACTCTCTGTTGTCTTTGGATAGGTCTTTTAAAAAGACAGGTTCCTCGGTAACTTTTTTGTTTAATTTAATACTTGGTGAGATAAATGAACTCCGAAAGTCTTTGTCATTGCGTAATATATATCCTCTGTCTAACTTTCCAACCATGTCATCAAAAATTGCTAAAAATCTAGCTTGTAGCATCTAATGTACACTTTCAACCAAAACTATGTTGATCAAAATATTCCATTCAGTATTTGAAATATCCGCTATTTTGAGTTTAGTGACCCCAAAAATGACTTTCATTTCGCAATATCATTGTGTAACAATATAAAATGTATTCTCTGCTACTTAGTTCATGCTACGGAACCCTACACTGTGCGTGGTCCGACACGCACTTGGCCGGTTATTTAGATCGCTCTGGTGTGCCAATCTCCTCACGATGTTTTGCTTCACCGTTAACTCAAGTCATATTTAAATTCTGATTTACACATGAATTTGAAAAGTCATAGGTGGCCGGAATCGAACTCAGATTCGCCTGCATGTTCAACCGCTGGGCTATCACTGCTTTTAAGATGTAGGTACCAACAAAACAACAAATCTAACACCCCCTACAACGAGTTTTCTATATTAAGTACAGACTATTTACTACAATGGAGACATCAAATCCCTATACTTGTCTACTGTGGTAGCTGTAGTGTTCACAATTAAAACAATAATACTTAACACCTTTTTGTAAATCACTGGTACTGTACGTAGAACTCTTTATTATTCTTATCTTCCCCCAAGAGAACCACGAGTGGAGGTGGTCTCCCATTCTTTGCCGGTAACCACACGGCCAATCGTATTTCTTTGAAGACAATAGTCCCGCGTGTATATTCCAGCCATTTAAAATGAACATGCTTCGGGATTAGAAACCTTATTTGTTTACACAAAGATAATCCAATTTTTTCAATTGGAACTTAAAATGTTTTATGACTTTCATAGTTTCCGTCATCCTGCAAGCAATCAATTTAGTTTGCTTGTTCTTAAAGTCGATATTTTTGTATGTTAAATAAAATGTAATATATAATATTTTCATATTGTCTTACCTACGTATAATAGGAGGTAGGAGGCAAGTCTTTCAAGACTGATTACATTTTTAACTCGTGAAACAACTGGATGTGGAGTGTATAGAATAAGTAAACAAGGATGGTTTTTTGTTATTAAAGATCTGATAATAATATATTATAATTATCAATGCAGTTATTTAACTAAAAGTCACTATTGCTATGTAAGTTGATCTGTTAGGCTTGATCGCACGAACGCTTTTTTAAGATGCGTTAAAGAAACGACAATGGAAAAGTCGTGTTAAAAAAGCGCTATCATGAACGGCTTGCTATCTGTTCTATTAGAACGCTTTTTTAACGCGCGTTGAAAAAACGTTCGTGCGAATCAGGGCTTATAATTACTCTTTACACCAGCTAAATTAATTATATACATTTCATTTATTTTCTCCAAATATAGTTCGTGGATTAGGTATGTTCTATTTTTTAACAAATTGTAAATCTATGTGATAGTTATTAATTGGTAGGTAATAGATACACTAAGTATAAATGTGAGATAATGAATACAATAAATTAACAATGATAAATCAATTAATCGCAATTTCCTACAGCTAATATTAGAAAAAATATAAATAATGAACTGGCTTTTGCAATAAAATATGAGGATTTCAGAGGTCTATTTCTATACAGTAGACACCTACTGGATAGATATAACGTACGGAACATTAATTTAGACGTCGAATCTCATAAAATGGAGAACAGCTAAACTGAATCTGACCAGTAGCGGCAGTGACAAAGCTAGTGAGAACAAAATTCTATATTTATGAGCGAGAATGAGAATGGTGAGAGAATCACTGAAGTATTTTAATTGCTAATGGCAGTAACCGCAAGATGGATGGCACCGTTTGCCATCAACGCCACAACGACAGCCGCCACTGGTGTCACCTTTACCGCCTGGCCCCCAGCGGCGTCCGCGGGTCACCCAACATATCTCTGTTTTGCACGCCGAACACTTCACCCAATCACATCCCCATTTCTTAGTAATTATCGCACTGCATTCAGGACATTCGAGAGCTTCTCCCTTGCTGATTAAGGAATTGAGTAACGTTCTAGTTCCATCGTCGGTTTCGTTTGCGTTGGTGCTCGTACTCGCCGCTTGCTTAAGCTTAGCACGATGCTGCTCGCAAGTTTCTCCATCGTGAATAGCCTTAAATCATACAATTAGATTTAGTATTCATATTAATTCTAAGTAGGTATTCAAGACATAGGAACATGGAAGACGGAATACAACACATAACGTAAATAATCAGACGCCTCAAATCAGGGCCGTATTTGAGGTGAGGCCAGCACCACAAAAAAAGTCTAAAATTACAAAAAGTTATTTTGCATAATGCACGAGGAGTGTTGCAACTAGGGAGACACCTATGTCCAGCAGTGGACTGTGATAGGCTTTGGGTTAGAAAATTGCTCAAAAACGACTTCAAGCACAATACAATATTTAAAATGTTACTTTTTTAATGAATTAGGTATATACATTTTTAAGAATCCATAAAACAATCATTTTTAGGAAACCTTAACTTTTATACTTGAATCGTTTAAAAATGTATATTTTAAGCGGTTCTTGAAGCGGAAGTTTTACGATCAATGGCTTGGTTGCCATTTATACAAAATTTTAATGGCCGGACTATAGTTATCGATACGCAACTTAAGATCAGAAAGTCACCGCGCCAATGTGGTCGTCAATGGAAAATTATTTTTATTAAAAATGCAGCGTCATCCAAATAACGGGCGTTTGCGCGATCGTGTGATCAAACATACTATATTTTTAAGTTTCTTAATTGAATTAATTAACGGCCGGCCCATATTAATAATCGATCATATTCTAAAATCTATGGATTGAATTGATGTAGGTTTTTGTTATTATGTTATACACCGGGTGTCCCAGAACACAATGTCGTGGGGGGTAAGTACTTATTATTTTGATTTTTTTCTATAACTATTAGCTATAGAAAAAAATGGATGAGGCAAGAATTGTACAACAAAACTATATCAGTTGTTTTTGTTGTAAGACTCGTAGATAAGGAGTTATATCATAAATACTAATTTTTGGGATCTTTAAAACTGATTAGCACCCAGTCTGCTGCATCAGTATAATTTCAGAGGGTTTTTTTTTGCAGCGCTTCCTTTTCACTAGTTTAACCTTTATTGATCCTCATACAATAGGTAAGAGACTATTTTGTTATACTTAAGTACTAAGCTGTTTTCGACACCAGCTGCCTAACCATTAGTAGTTATTTACTTGTCAAATGAAATTCCATTATAACTTTACCTGACATGGCACACAGTTGATACATTTACACACGGGGCACGGAAAACGTTGGACGCCCGGTTCACAAAGGGCCCAACCTTTACAATCACGAGTACGACAATGAAACGCATTTCGCGTCCCGCTTTCTGCTGCAGCTAGACCTCGTGCCAGCCAGCGTTCGTAGTCCTGCGGCGGCACAAGGGCGCGGATCTCTCGTTCTTGTAGCATTCCTCGGCAACCCATAGCCGGGCAGGGGACATCTGGTTCTTCACAATGTCGCACCACATCGGACAGACAATCTTTGCAGAAAATGTGTACGCATTCGCGCAACACTACACCTTCACCAGGTGGATATTCTTCCATACAAACTTCACACTCAAAGTTTTCTGCACTAGGAACTAGTGCTTGTTGCTCCAGCTGCACTAGTTCTGTATAAACGTCACCGGTTTTATTTTGCTGGTTGTTCGTATTATTACCCACTGTGACATTGTTTTTTTGTGAGATAGTTGCTTCAGGTTTCGTTTCTGAAATTACAAAATATTTAAAGAAATCGTTAATAATTAAGATTTGACATATTATTTCTGGTTGTTCTCGTCTTGCTAACGGCGAGTATTTGCACAAATATAGCCTAGTGGCTAGTAACTTGCGCTTAAATACAACCTTGTTAACGAAGAAATACCATACTATAAGGTATACAAGTACGTGCCCGACCCAGTTCTCGAGAATGGTCATGTCACATTGTACTGGGATCGATCTATTATTACCGACAGGACTGTCGTTGCCAATATATTATGCCTGACATAGTGGTAATAGAGCGTTTAGGACTGTTTAGAGCATCTCACAATGATTGTTGATATCGCTGTCCCACATGACGAGAACGTTGTGAAAGCTCAGAAAGATAAAGAAATTTATCTTATCTTGACTTGGCACACGAGGTTGTCGACGTGTGGGATGTTGATTCAGCAGACATCGTGCCGACAGTCGTTGCCAATAGTCTAATAGCCAAGAGCCTCGACCAACATTAAAGAGGCTCTCGATAAGCAGCTGAATCAAGGGCCTGATACAGAAGCTGGTACTTCTGGATACTACCCGTATTGTTTGGAGGTACCTCTCTCTGAAGCCCTGGCCGTAGCTTGGCCCCTGTTCCCGATGCCGGTGAGCTACTAGGTTTTTTTATTTTTAAATGGTAATTAAATGTCATCTTTATTAACGCGAAAAATGACAGCCTGTATTTTTATTTCACCAATCAATACGGTTAATCTTTAGAATCAAATCTCAGCAACAAACATTTCGTCTTAAATTGTTGGAAGACCATGAAATCTAACGTTAAGCTTAGGTACCTACATTTTAAATTTAACGACACCAAGGCAGCAATTTTTACTCAAAAACAACTTTTATTTAATTATTACTAGCTAACGCTCAGCTCAGAATGCGTTGTTGCAATGCCTCTTTAATTTTTTTGTAATTTGTTTGAAGTACACGTATAGAAAGCACACACATTTACGTGTAGGTACTAGATAAATAAAAGACCTATGATTTTTTGTTGATTAATTTAAATTTGAAAAAGTTTATTGAAGTACATACATTGGGTATACAATATTTTTGGTCGTGAACGCATAGAACACGAACACACAAATACCTAGTCTTGCCATAAATATTGTCATGAAGATTTTTTTTTTTATTGCAAATAATATTTATTACTTTTACAGTGTGATAGTTTAATACATAAATATAAAAAAAAAATTAAAAAGCTTATTCGAAGTGGTCTCCATTGGCTGCAATACAGTCCTTTAAACATTGAGGCCAGTTATCAATAGAAGCACGCACTCTTTCCATGGGAAAATTCTTCACTGCCAATCGTATGGATTGTTTTAGGGGCTCCAAATTATCATGGCGTTTAGAGCAAGCCGTACTCTCTAAAACTGACCATAAATCATAATCCAGCGGATTAAGATCGGGACTAGACGACGGCCAGTCTTCAGCTCTGATTAAGTCCGAAACGTTCACTTCCAACCAAGACTGCGTGGACCGAGGTTTATGACCTGGCGCCGAGTCTTGTTGGAAGGACCATACTTGGTTATTGAACATGGTGTTGTTAAGGGGCTTAACTACCTTCTCAAGAATGGTATCTTGATACACTTGTGCCGATGTTTTGATACCTTTTTCACAAAAATATGGCTCAGTCACTCCTTCATAGCTGTTAGCTATGAAGGAGTGACTGAGCCATATTAGCCCCACCAAACCATCACTGATGTCGGATAATGCTCACGTTGCACTCTGTCGACTAATTGGGAAGCTTCCATAAAGATTTGAGCATAAATACGGTCATTTTGTTTGTTAAAATGTTGCTCAATTGTAAAGATTTTCTCATCCGTAGATAAACAATTTTTTTCTTTGCGTACCGCTTCAGTAGTTGTTTCGATTTTACCACCCTATTCTTTTTTAAATTATCAGTTAAAAAATGACCAGTGCGTCTCTTATAGGCTGCAAGTCCTAAGTCATCTTTTAAAATACGCGACATGGTTCTGGGTGCTATCTTCATCTCCCGAGATAAAATCTTTTGCTTTCGGACAGGATTTCTTCGAATTCTTTCCCTTACTGCTTTGACCACCTTTTTCGCACGAACACTACGTGGACGGCCAGATCTTTTTCTGTCACAAACAGAGGAGGTCTCATTGTACCTATTAATAGCCCGGTACACAAACATTTGACTAATACCAAGCGTATGGAGAGTTTTAAAAATTGCATTTGGCTCCATACCAACTTTGTGTAATGCAATCACAGCGATTCGATATTCGATTCTCTTTATCACCCCACTCCATTTTAATATCGCAAAATATTGTACAATGTATTGCCGCCAAAATTAGAAAACTCAATGAACAATCGTATAAAAATGACAGATTCCAAATTCAAATGTAATATCTTTCTTATTTTTAATTGTAACAGTATTTATGGCCAGACTAGGTATATTAGTTCTTATTTCATGGACTTCCTTTAATTTTTAGACACTGTATTTGTTAGAGACAATTGATCCCCATTATTGACCCTATCGATAACTTTCAACAGGTGCCATAAAATAAAGAATCGTACTTTTTCACAGTTTCGTCAGATCGATTCCCAGTTTCGTAGTCCTGTTAAAAGATTGCAAATCTCGAAAACGGCAATAGTTTGCATGAGAATTATGGTTTCGAATATTTCTTCATTGCAATCCATTCACTAACTTCATGCTTTTGAAGTTCACTATGTGTATACATAATTACACGTGACTGTACGCTGCACAACACACCCACAGGGGAAGAGACAAATATATCATTCAATTTAACAAGCATACGAAAAGACAGGTTTAGACTGGAAGCTGACCCCAACATTGTTTGGAAAAAGCTATTAAGAAACGAGTAACAGCACACTGAAACTACCTATTGCCAATTTCGTAATTTGCAAACTCGTACTAGGCGTACCTTTGAACGCAGCTTTCTTATTATAAAAGTTTTTCTTGTAAACGATAAAATATTGCTGCAGATTATCTTCTCATAATCTTATTACTTTGACGCCTACGAAAAGATAAAACACCGAAAAGGATGTTTTCTAAGAAGGAAGAAAAAGCACGTACCTACCTGGTTGTACTACACATAAATAAAACGGTGCGCTGAAGTCAGCGCCAGCGAGCGATGAGATGGGTGTGTTGTCGTCAACACATAAAGCACGACCAACAATCCACCGCTGTAGATTTGTTGCTAAGCCGAGTGATGTCTCGGCTTCTCGTCGAAGATCTCGTATACATGCTTGTCGGTTTATACGTAAATGTACAGGGCCCCTCGTAGCTTCCCGGTCCTCCACCAATACTGCTATTCTGAAATTAAATAATTGTCTTAGATAAACAAAATACTGAGGCAAGGACCACAAATAATACCGCAAAGAAAAGAGGGATACGGGCCAGGGCTGCTGTTAATTGCCTTGTTATTTCCGCCTTCTCCCCGACAACTCTACAACTTCAGTTACAATTTAGTGCTTATTTGACCCTAAAGGCAAATGATTAAATATAATACGTTACACTTACGTGATTATGTTGTTATCATTATTGTTAATAGTTTCTTTTTTAGCTTCTTGTACTTTTCGTTGCATGTCTGCATCTTTATTATTTTGGAGTGGTACTACTTTTGGTGTTTCAGCTTTAGAAACTAACGATGTAGTGACCTTATTCGGTACTAAAACAAGACTCGGAGTGACTTTACCAGCTGGTATTTTCGATGGTGATCTTGCCTTAACCGAGTGTGGGTCATTGTGTACTTTTTGGCGAGTTTCGTTATTTGTAGTATCTATCACAACATTTGGTTCAACCTTGCCTTCCTTTACCTCTACGTTGTTAGTGGAGGATGTTGATTGTTGAGATAATATTTGAGACGAAAATGATAATACTGAACACGACAAACGTAATTGGGCTAGTTTAGCAGCTGCTTCTGCTGCTGCGCGTTCGTCTCCTTTAGCAATAGACTTTTCAAGTTGACTAATTAGATCTCTACGGCGAGAATGCTGGTTTTGTGTCTCTATATTGTTTGCAAAATTTTGTGCTTTTGTGACTGTAGGCACTTTATTTTCTTTGGGTTTATCTGATTCTATGACTTTTTTAGCTTCTGTTAATACCTTTGGTCGTATGTCTTTTTGGGACATTAGTTCCCCTTTACTGCATTTCTCCAAATTAATTTTATGCTTGTTTTCAATTTTGTCCTTATTTACAGGTAATACACTTATTTGAGACGTGGAAGGAACAGCTAACACATCAGTAGACAACGTTTTTACACTTGTCTTTGGGAAAACTGACTGAAGATTGACTTCATCTGTTGTAGGTATTTCATGTTTTAGTTCTGGTTGTATAATTTTTGCTAACTGCGGTTTATCCGAGACTGGATTCTTAGGTACATACATTGGATTTAACAACGACGATATTTTTAATGGTGTATTCAAGGCCTTCTTATCTTGAAGTGGCACGATTGTTTCCTTCTGTGGCACTTTTTCAGTTTCTTTAACTTGAACATCGACTACTGGGGCCTGTGCAACGCGTTCATTGTCAGTTGCAAGTTTGAATGCAATGTCCAAATTATTATTCAAGTTTTTCTTATACGCTGATATAACTTGTGCTACTAAAGCAGTTTGTGCAGAGGCTGGATATGGCTTTTGCGTCGACGACACTGATTTCGGTGCAGTTTTTAGTAAAATGTTTGACGTAGAATTTTTCTTTTCATCTTGCGATGTTGATCCGACCCGAAGAGTAGGAGTCTCTGTAGAATAAGAATTCCTCTCAAAGCCGATTGGTTCAACAGAAGTTTTCGGTTCTGTTTTGGCATTAGAATCATGTTTCGGTCGTTTAGGAAGTGAATCTTTCATTTCTTTTAACATTTCTTTGAGTTTTTGTTTGTCTTCAGCTTCATAATTTATGTTAGACGTAATCAAGCCCTTTCCAGTTTGTGTGGAACTACTAGAAGCTTTAGATACAGCACCACTTTTATCTTTAACTCTTTCAGAAGACACCACCTTCTGTTTAGATACGCAGTAGACACAAGTCACTACTGATGAGTTATATTTTCGTAAACAGCGAATACAAAACCAAGACTCGGCTGGATTTGAACTATGTGAACCAAGTTTTCCAAACGGATCATTATTGTTTTGCTCCGTGGCCTTTAACTTACATGTTTCAATTATTTCAGCTGCTTGTTTATCTAACTCACTAATACTAGGAAGTACTTTCACAGAAGTTGTATCTATACTTGAATTTCTTTTCTTGCCGTCAAAAATTTGCTTTAGAAAGCTTTTTTCTGATTTTACTTTTGAGTCTTTAGGGGTCGAATCTTTCTTACTATATTTTTCTGATTTACATCCCATTGTAATATCATTATTTCTTAATTTAGGTTTATCCTGATACGCTTTTGAACTCATTTGTGCAACAAATGTACTAACTTCGACGTTTTTTAGAATTTCTTTGTTGCTTTCCAATAGTCTACCAGGTGGTTGTGGTGCAGGTCGTTTTCTAGTATGACGACGTGTTAAAGATGCAGATGGACCTCCAGAAGATGCAGATATAGGAGGCAGAGGCGCGCGCCGTTTACCAGGAACGTGCGCTAATCGACGTTGATAACACTCGCTTGTAGCTCTCCTTTCTCGATCCCATCTGCTAGATTCAGCGTTAATTCTTCGAACTGGCGGTAAACTAAAAGCGTCGTAACCGCAAGTTCCTTCACTCTTAAATAAACCGTATTTGCGATGAAGAGTGAGGTCACGATCGTGGTGACGTCTTAGATTTCTATCATGCACTCTTTTTTTGTATGAGTCAGTCGGAGAACCTGGTGGTGGCAGAACTAGTGGACCTGTCGCAGTTTGATAGTGTGCTGGTTTCAGGAATGCAAAGCTTGCAACCGTTCTATCTGAGCCGGCGCTTGAGATGCTCTCACTGGAGACGGATCGGTCGTCGCGACGTAGCCACGAAAATAACGTCCATAAGCCCGTAGACAATGGACGAGGGCGACCCTCTACCTCTACGTCGTTGTTCATCACCCCTGAAATGTAATACATTCGGAAATAAGAATAAACATTAGTCAGTATTTATATTTCAGGTTCCAGCTTTGTACTGTTTTAGTCTGCTTTGTTATTCATACGTACTCTGTATCCGTAGTACGAATCTGCAAATTACAAAAACGGCAATCTTTTTCGTGAGCTCAACCTCAATACTACTGAACCCATTTTTTTTACTTCCTTTTCTGTGGGTGTACTTATATTGTGCACACTAAAGTCATATTTTTAAAATGTTCTATGATTTTTTTAGATAATTGAAAACAAAATTCGTTTAAAAATAAACATTATTTAACAACACGAAAAAATACTCACCCAATTATAAGAAGCTGCGCCCTTTCTATACATACATTTATCGGATATTTTATGACTAGGTACTACTAAGATTATCTATAGCAATCTGGTGGATGCCTACCTACATACCAACACCCTCAGACTAAGAAAATAGTTGTGAGCTGACACCGTTAGATCACTAGATAAGTTAACTATGCATCAACACAAATTAGATAATGTAGGTACTTACGTGGCGATGAATCAAACGAGGGTAGCAAGTTTCGTGTCTACTGTAAATTAGACCATATTAACCTCAATTTAGCATTTTACTGTGCAAAAGTAGACATTTTAATCACTACATGCCATTTTTCCAAATGATCCATCAGTATGGCAGAAAACTGAGTGGTGTACGATAGAATAAGTAGAACCGAACATTGATTTGTGGACGAAATGGATAAACAACGGTGGTCGCGCTCAGTTCGTGATTGTGAACAAAGCGAGGTCGCGCTCGGGCACTGACGATTAGCTGCGACTGCGCCGCACTCCGCCCGCCCAGCTATATTTAGCGGAACTTCGCGACTTCGTATTTGCTATTTTCATTTCATTCTTCATTCTTACACACTAAAGGTGCTCCGACCCCACTTCTTTTTAATTTAAACTTCCTGGCGTGTTTTGTTTATCTTAAACTACTCATACTGTAATATCATTTGTTTAATAGGTCAAATCAATACAGGTTCTGACCTATATTAAATTGAATGTAATCTACTTAACGCTATTTACGTTATCTACCTACTTACGTAAATACCCATTGACTTATTATGTGTATGTAAATATCTACTTATATCTTAGCTTTTTTACACAGTAGTGTATAAAATACATTGCAAAAATAAGTATAAAGTAACTTACTCAAGAATTTAAAAAATAATGTGCATGTTTCTTATGCTGTTAAAATAAATATTTTAAAGTTAAATAAATTGTATTTTTTTTTACTTTTTTAAATGCTTGTATTATCTACTTACTACTAATACCTATAATATCTACGCACTATGGTCTTTAATTATGTTTGATTCAGATTAACATTAAAATAAGCATATTGCAATAATTTATTTTTCTTTAGAGATGTATTACACCAATCAAATATATTTTGTACCTATAACTATATGAACTAAGGAAAACTGATTGCGCCGAAATAAAACCGGTATCAAAAAATGGTCTACAACATTTATTGACTTAGTTCTTTAGGCGACGCTTTCGCTTTCGCAGAGTGTCTTTCAACAGAGCTATGGATTACTAATAAGGAAGCGGCCACACGTGCAGTTAGGTCAGCTTGATTTAACTCATGCGCCCACGGAACGCGCCCCCACCGCATTAACTACAACAAAAATAAATAAGTAAATAGTTACACATTTTAAAAGACAAAGTTATTTTAGTAGCTGGTTTAAGACATAGACATATGGAGATTATAGGAACTTTTTACAGAGCGAACTACATTTCTTATGTTGGTCGACTACTGCTCGTGAACAGAGCCTACTTAGCTGTGATAGTTTTCTTTTTAATTTCATTAATAACCTACTACTATTTTAAATACTTTCAGATATTCAGAAATAACGGATTATCTTGTGGTTTGCGGAAGGATTTTATCAGGAGGATGGACTATGACTTACATCGGTGTTAATGAGATTAGAGATACTATCACATCACGTCGCGGTCATCTACCGGCTTGGCTATCTAATATAATTTATATAATAATTCCAAACAACATTAGGTACTCTAACTTTAAAAGAAGTGACAAACCTGATATTCTTCTTCAAGGCGAGCCAACAAAACTGCCTCCTTTGGTTCCAGGCGTCGCTCCACGCAGGCCAACATTAGTATTGGCGATTTCAGAGCCTCCACGCCGAAAGACATAGCTATATGAAGAAATGGTTATATTAGATAATAATATCTAGAACTCTGAAATTATCAATATATTATGAGGTCCGGCCCAGGCAACATTTCTGCAGTAAAGTACTTAAAGAAGGTAGGTACCTATATTTGAAGCCACCGTTTTTAACTCTGAAAAACAGTGAACAACTACAAAACACATGTTCATGGAAGGAAAGTACTTTAAATATAAAAAAATGCAAAGTTTACTTAAAGGAGACTTCATTATATTTGTAATATTGCATTCAGATTTTCTGCCTCAGCCGAGAATCGAAAAGATAAAACCGCGTAACGATACCCTTCCATATTTTACGACACCTGTTGATAGATATCGATAGGGTCAATAATAAAGAACAAATCTCTTCAACAAACACAATGTCTTAAATTCAAGGAAGTCCATGAAATAAGAACTAATAACAAATAAAAAAGATGTTTTTTGAGTACCTATTTGCTGCCTTGTCAGTTGATTTCATTGAATTGAAATATGCCTAAGTTAATGATAGTTTTTATGGTCTTCCATCAATTTAAGACGCAAATGTTTATTAAAGAGATTTGATCCTAATTATTGACCCTATCCAATGGTGAAATATGAATACAGGGTGTCATTTTTTCGCGTTTGTGTTGGTTCGATTCCCAGCTCAGACAAGAGATTTTGAAAATCTTTGAATGCAGTATTTTTTACTTTTAAAAATAAAGCGAAGATTCGTAAGCAAATTTGGTATTATTAATATTTAAAATACTTTCCCTCCATGACCATGTGTTCTGCGGGACACCGGTAGAGCCTCTAGGAAAAGTGTCCGCTCACGGACAAATTTCGTGTTTCCATGATTAATACCAGGTGAACAAAATCGCAGGCGAGTAGGTACATATAACAATTGAATGGCATCCCGGCCTTAGTTGACCTTGGGGACTAGTAACGTCACATTTGGTGAATCATATTTCGTTTCATATTTGTAACGCACAGACATCAGTACAACCGCACGAAAAGAAGAATACAACATAGCCTGTTTTTATCAAGTTGCTCGACTTGGTCTCCAACGAAGTTCCAAAGTTTTGGTCACCTAAAGAACTGGTCGGCAACGATCAAGTCGGCAGTGCGTAATGGTTCTTATGTAAAAAAAAACCCAATGTGAAATTATGCAAATTTATGTTAGGTACTTACCACTAAGTGCATCTAAGTCATACGACAAAAAGTATCTAGCCAAAACTGCTCTAGTGTCAGCAGTCACAGGCGGTGGTTCCAGATCTTTGGACATCTCTTGGACTACATTAAATCTCTTTTGGAACCAGTCTAATATAGGGCCCCATTCTTTTTCCTGTAGAGTTCGTAAATCTTCTTCCTAAATAAAAAACGACCATGTATGAAAAAAATTGGTTAAATGTTTAGTCAAAGTTCAGTATAGTCCATGATTAAAGGCTCCGATGGAGCCGTTCGGCCACCCAGATAATATGCATGTGGTGAGTAAAGTCGTACAGAATCCTAATATGAATTTCACTAACCAAAGTACAAAACCTTGAAACAAAATAAATTGTGGATCCCCTTTTATTTTTTCTTTAAAGCATGGTGATTGCCTTCGATTCATCCAGTGTACAGTCTGACTCTGGCGTTGTATGAAACTTGCTCACACATTTTCTATACACCGCGCCGCTATCGCATAAATGCAGCCTTATGGTCAAAGCACACATATCAACTCGGAAAGGGATTGTCAACGTATCGCCTATCGTCGCGCCGTCAAACAGGCGTCAACCTAACGTACCAAAGCGGATCAGCGGCTCCGATACGTCGACCTGGCTACGGCTAGGCGACGCCGCGCTTACGGCTCGCAGTGACAGTAGTGTGCTGCAGGCAGGCCGCGGGAGGGGCGAGAGGGGCATGGGTGGACGAAGAGACGTAAGCGCGGGTACCATGTTGACCACGCACCGCACTGCGGTTCGCGATCTTGTCCCGAGACGAGGCGATTACGTTACGATTCCGATTAGTGTACGTTGCAATAGGGAGTTTCATACAAAGAATACTGAACGGCTCGAGTTGATACGGTGACGATCCCTTCCGAGTTGATATGTGTGCTTTGACCTTTAAGCATACAGACAAATAGCTTTCGTTCGAAATTTTACTTTAAATACATGGCTCTATTAATAATTGACTCTATTACACCTGTGCATGGATATTTAAATTATTGCAATTAGTTTGTATTTGTATTTGAGGAAAGAGGTAGGGTCCTATGAAGTTCCTTGGTCACTGCGTCTGGCAAAGATCTATTGTGATGCCTTTAGTAATATTAAAACACCTCCCCAAGCTGCAAGCCAATCATGAAATTGACTAGGTATGCTATGGTCTCGGGAGTGGAGGATTTATCATCAGACAAGATTAAACGGCCTCCGAGGTACTGACTTCTTGTGTGATGCAATGCTTAAATTTCGCCTAGGGTTTATTATTCTCGACAGAATCTGCAAACTATAGTATCAAGGCTCATTCGGTGTAGGTGTTTATTCAGTTTGCACTGACCAATGAGGGTCTTTGTCAGTATCTTAATATGGTTCCTGGTTGAGTGTGATGTGTATTAAAGCTCTCAAAACCTGAAAGGTTGATTAACTTTTATCATACATTTTCTTACCTCTGCGTAAAAAAGAATAGTGTCTGTAGAGAAGTACTCTAGGAAATAAATTGCAATATCATGTGGTGTTAATTTTCCAGGATTATCCAAAGCAGTGTTGCATAGTGCTGTCTAAAAACAAAAGAAAATGTTTAATTATTCTCATTATTTTCTTAGAGTCGTGGACTAAGATCCCGCAGTTGCTAGACATATTTTATTTTATTGGGACATAAAACAGTTACACGTTACAATTTTAGTAAACAACAAAGTAGGGTAATGGAGGTAAACATGTAACCCACACCAATGTCCGTGGAATAAACTGTTATGGAGATATAAAACAAAACCACGCATCTGCAGGAGGCGATTTAGGTTAGGAAGAATTCAAAAATTATTGTGCAAGCAATTGAATAGCCATTCTTTTAAATTATGTTTCTAAGAGACGACGGAGGGGCGCCCGGCATTGGTTATGCACTTTACAGTGTGGAACAGCCGGGGCACGCACGCACCTCGCCGTAATACAGTTCTAAGTACAATATAACAAAGTTTATTGGTGATATCAGAGCGGTCAAAGTGGTTGTTACATAAGCCGTGCAGCATCACAGCCATAAGTAGGGTGCGCCTGGACTCCAGGCCCAGGAGTTTGTATTGTTTTAACAGTTGTACGTACGATAGTTTTGAACGGTAGCATTTATAGTGAATAGAGCGTAAACATTTTTTTTTGGACCATTTCAAGACTTTGCTTGTATCTATCATATAGAGGACACCATATTGGGGCTGCGTATTCCAATTGGACGCGTATTAAGGTTTTATACAAGATTATAAACGTATGTGGTCGTTTGAAATCAATTGAGGATCGCATAACGAAACCATTCATACTATAGGCTTTGTTAATAATGTTATCAATGTGAAGGTCGAAATGTAATTTTGAGTCAAGTGTAAGTCCTAAATCACGAATATGGTCACTTCTTTAAGAGTAGTGCCTTATAAAGTGTAACAGTATTTGATTAGATTTTTGTTTTTTGTGAATGATATTACATTGCACTTAGGTAAGCTAAGATGAAGCTTATTGTGTGAACAATAATTGGAAAGTCTGTTGAGGTCTTCTTGAAGCAGCAGTCTTGTGTGTTTTTGCACGACTTGTAGATTTTAATGTCGTCGGCATACATACGTAAATGGGAGTTAATAAAGCAGCGTTTTATGTCGTTCACGAACAGAATGAAAAGCACAGGGCCCAACATGGAGCCCTGAGGCACCCCAGAAGTAACGACAACGGAGTTTATTTACAACGGATTTTTGTTATAGTATGAAGCTTAAGATTTTCTAAGGCCAGTATTAATGAACAGCTCTCATTTGAGAGTACTTCCAACAGCAGCTACCATAAAGCAAAGATCCATACATAATGACTATCATTATTCTGTGCATATGACAACATTATTTTTTAAATACCCACCTCTCAAGTCATATTAAAAGGATCTTTCAATTGAGAGCTGTTTGTAGTGTGTGCACTATAGTAGGTAACATTATATTATCTGTGCTTGGGGTATTAACCGTGAGTAATGACTCTTTGGTAGGTATAGGTCAACCAGAAACTAATGACATTAAAAATAAATAAAAAATTGTGGTTTTCATATGGCAATGTCAACATGTCACTTGTCAGAACGAGTATGACTGGTGTTCATACATTTTCCTTTTCTGATTAATGTTTTCTTGTTCAAACATTTTTAATAAACATATTCAAAATAATAACAAGGTTTCCTTTTCCATTTCTATAAATTTCAATACATAGAAAATTTTAACAGCTATGCATTTTGTTATGAGAAATAAATAAGATAGGTTGTAAGTAGTCAGCTCTGCCATACCTTGCCTGTATGTTAATTCATGTAGGAAGAACCAATATTCATAATACAATATTGCAGTCTATAATAGTAAATAATATATTCCAACAGGAAGTTAATAATAGAATAGTGAATATTAGATTAATATAATTACAGTAATTAAAGAAAAAACTACAAGTATCAAGACTTTTTATTCTAAATACTTACCCTTGTGTTACCCACAAAAAAAATTAATTCCCCATTTGCCATCAGATTCTAGTAGACTTATAATAGGTAGTCAAAGTATGTGAAAATGTTGGAAAACAATGTTATAGTAAGAACCATTCTCACGAAAATTACTATTTTGACTAATTTTGGTGTCACATTTTTTCCCCATATAATCGAAATCTATACTAACTACCTCTCTCAATTGCCCTCTTCTCTTAACCTTGACAAACGAAATCATCAAAATTTTCACCCATTAAAATGAGAAAATATCCAAAGTTTTTATAAATATTCTCTAATACTTTTGTGACCATAATGCATCTATTACCTTTTTTTTTTTTTTAGCGTGGGGAAATCCTCATGGACTATCCCCCATCTGGGGAAGAGGGGGGGGGTGTGCCAGACTCTTACTGGCTAAAACCACCACGGTGTCCCTCCTTCTGACCTAAGGCCGGGGTCACGGGATTCGCTGTTGCATGCACCGCGACCCAAAATTGTTTTGTCTAACTTTTGCCAACTGTGTTGGAGTCAGCTTTCGATCTAACCAGATGCGGCTGAATATCAGTATTTTGCATGGAGCAACTGCCATCAGACCTCTGCAACCTAGTTATAGTGCGTTCAATCCATTATTTTTATGAGAGACAGTCTCATTGTGTGTAAGCACTTATTATTATCTTATATAAGTGTGCATATGCACACATCTAACTATTGTGTGGAGTTAGAACTAACACAATTGCAATTTAAAATGCACACTTTTGCACTGTAGAGATTTAGACAGTGGGTCGCGTTTTCGTGGATTGAACTGTCCATACTGGACAGTGCCGATATCCTAAGGTTAGACCAGACTTTCGAATTTCTGACTACCTGTTGCAACTACTGTCATAGGTATTCATATGAGACCCAGAACCGACGGTATGTTATGTTTTAGTCCCATGCAATAGGAGGCGAGCTTATTGCCATCAACCAGGCACAAATCCGGGCTCCGGGCTGCTACTGAGGAATTCTACATGGAAAATCTCATTAACACTGCCCTACCTGGGGATTGAACCCAGGACCTCACAATCACCAGTCGCTCTTGCCACCCCTAGACCAACAAGACAGTCACTGTAATACCACTTTCTGATCATTATCTCCCTGCCTTTATCCCACACTAGGTGGGGTCAGCACAACCTGTATTTCTCTTCCATTCTCTTTTGTCAGCCGTCATCTCAGTAATAATACCACTTGCTGGTAGTAAGAGTATATCAACCAGACGACAAAGATGAATGTGTATGGAGACAATGAGATATAAAATTACTGCAAAATTTCACAGCAGTCTCTGACAACAATTCTGTCTTAATTGCTGGTGACTTTAACTACACCTTTTTAACTGACCATCACCAGTCTGGGACAGAGAAACTTTTCAAGAATATATTTCTCAACCATAACCTATTTCAGTTGAACAATACTAAGTAATAAAATTTACATTACTTGCTTAGGAAGCATAGTATATCCAATCTTATCAGAAATTCACTATCACATTAACAATTTGTCATCTGGCTGTTATGTAAGGTATTTTAAATCCTATCAACACTAGTTAAATTTACAACACAGATGTATTTTTACAAACGCAAATAATACAAACCAAGTGCATAGTAGGCTGTGTTATTGTTTCAGTTTGAGCATCCCACTCGGCAGCAATAGCACGAGCAAGGGGTTCACTGTTTACTGCCAAAACCTTGCCATTGGGTGTTTTAAGACGATGATGATCTAAAGTGATTTCCCATTTATTGTCACTTTGAATTATACCCGTGCCACGGTAAAATCTCTTACGTGTAGCTGAAATGACAAATAGTTAAAGTACTAAATTCAACAAATGAAAGAAACTTTCAATAAGAATGTATCATATGAGTGACATGCTTGTATGACATGATATGACGGACATACAGTTGTACAACATAAAATTATATATTTTGCAATTATAAGAAGAATATGATAATAATAAACCAATAAGAAATTGAATAATACCATAATTTTGCTTACCATAATTTTGGTATCTCACACATCTAGGACAGCTAGTTCTTAATAATGCTGTAATAGTAGTCGATAAACCTAACATCTTTCATATAATAAATATCTGTAATTCAATAATAATTTATTTCTTACTACCGAGTATCTTAGGTTATCCCTTAAAATATTACGGACACAGAACAGAACTTAGATACCCTTACGGATGAAGTGACAACTGACAAGTGACAGACAAGTAGATAATGTTATGAGTTAAATGACAACTGACAGTGTCAGTGTTAGTGTCATTTGTCATGTCAAGAACACAGACTATACCTACTATATCATTGTCACTGAGGTAGGCTATCGCCATGCCAACACCAACAATGAAAATGTACTCCACAGGCAGGCTAATAAGTTATAAGTAGAGATGACTACGTTACGTAGGTAGGTGCTACTCTGTGTACAGGACGATGAATAATGAAGTAGAAAGTTTGAAGTCATTGGTACGGGATCCATACGGATCAGAGTGATATCGATACGTTTCTTAAGATACCGAGTATTTATGTAATCAGTTACTTTTATTTCGATACTTTACCGGGTTACGGTACTTACCGTTTATACTCGAAACTTTTTAAAGTCTAAAATTTAAACGGTTAAATAGATATTGAGATTTTGGTTGGCGAAAATCAAAGACATTCTACCTATTAAATCTCTTTGGCGAAAATGTATGATTGATCAGCGAAGAAAATTGAGTCCGATTTTCAACAGCAACCTTGTCTGCATTGTTAAAAAATAACCGAGTCGGGTGCTCAGACGATTTAATAGGTGATATTTGTCACTGACCAAACATTTATATCGCGATAATTGCTTCTCCTTTTTAGGGTTCCGTACCCAAAGGGTGCCAACAGGATCCTATTACTAAGTCTGCGCCGTCCGTCCATCCGTCCCCCTGTCAGTCACAGGGCTGTATCTTTTTAACAGTAATTACTAGCTAATTTGAAAACACCATAAGATCAAAACACTACCAAGATCTTTGCATCTATAGAGTAAGTTCTGACTCTAAATTTATTGCGTAACAGTAACACTAGTTTTTCGTAATTAATTATTTTTAGAAGTTTTCTAATAAAATGTATTTGAACATTTGCTTTTAACTGCAAGAAAAAAATATTAATTTACGACGTAAAAAAAAATCTTAAACTTTGTTTTATTATTTTTTGTTTCTTTGGTGCGCGATGGTTTTGATATAGAAAAACTGACAATTGCCATTTTAGTACCTACACTTTTCAATGCTTTAGTAGTATTTCATAAAACAATATAGCAACATGGGTTACAGTATTAAACAGTGTTGCCAGGTGCACTGTAATTACAGTAGATTCACTGTAATCTTACTGCTTCTACTGTATCCTGTATTATAAATTTACAGTGTATGAAAAACACTGTAATTCATTTAATGTTAAAAAATATATATATCTGCGTAGAACGTTTTATAATGCAAAAAAAGCCTAGGAGCCATATTTGGGCTGCAACAAATAGATTCTTGCCGGCCGTTTACAAGCAATTTAAAATTTTAACTGTTCCATGCTTGTATATTTTAGATGCATGTTTATTTGTATTTAAGCTGAACCTTTTTCGGGAAGCTTCAATTCTTATAGTAGACGGGCACGACATCAGCATAAATTATACAGACCATTTAATTTTACTAGACTGACTTTGACATCTAATAATAGTTAGTTAAGTAACGTATATTAAAATATTCAATAAAAATCCTAATAATTTTAAATCACTGATATTTTCTAAATTAAAAAAAGAGTTAACACGGTGGCCTGCTTAGAAATGTTTTTATACCATTCACGATTTCTTTGAATACAAATTGTAAACTGACACTATTTTGAAAAAAAAATAGTACCTATGTTGTTCCTAACTTCACATAAGTTGTTCTTGAAGTTGGCAAACTTCATGCTGGATAAATTTATAAAAATGAACCTTCTTGTGACACAGATAGTGATTAATACATGTACTTTTTATTTAATACATGTAATATTTAAAAATTATTTGTCTTTTTTTACTGTAAAAACGCTGTATTTAACTTTATAATATACTATGCGTGCCAAATAAGAATAGGATCGCGCTTGCTACAACTTCACACGATAGCTGTCAAATCGGTACTGCCAGCAAAAAAATACTATGAAAAAAAAATGTTATATTTTTTTATTCATAGATTTCATTATTATTTACATTCATTTTTATAAAATGTTATTTATTGAATTCTATAAATAGATAATTTTGGATAATTTAATAATATTTGAAAACAGTATTCATTAAAGAAATGAACCAATATATATATACAAGGTTAGACGGAAAGGGGGTACTAAGCCGCGGGCCACTTAAAGTATCACTGATGACTATTTTAAAGCAAGTGTTAAAATTTCAAAATTCGATAATTTTTATTTGCATGAAAAAAGATTATTATTTTAGTATTTTCAAAAAATAATCATTCCTGCTTTAGTTATGAATTCAGAAAATTAATTTTCTAATCCGTGACCCCAAATATGACCTAAATTGTAAAAACAGCTGATCATAGCTATGGACAGATAGATTTTAGCATATTTTTTACGAAATCTTTGAAAAGCTATTTCTCTTAAACTATCGAGTTTTGGGGAAAGTTGTAGAACAAAAGTTATCCCTTATTATGGGTACTTTAACACCCTTTCGGCTTAGTACCCCCTTTCCAACTAACCTTGTAGTTAACTTCACGAAATGCTACTCACCCTAATATGTCGCCATAATAATAATATAATTACTGAGTAATTAATTTGGCGTAAAATTGATAAGAAATACTAAAAAAGTGAACAAAAATAATTAAACTGAATATAATTTCTTTATTTACTTTTTGCACACCTTACACTTTGGTAATGAAGTTCATAGAGTAGGTTAAGTTCACGAGTATTGCGGAACAAAATGGCGTCTTGACAGTGCTATTCTTATTTGGCACGCATAGTACCTACCGATACTTTTTAACCGACTTCCAAAAAGGAGGAGGTTACTATGTTCGTCTGTATGTATGTTTTTTTTTTTTTGTATGTTCATCAATATTTGTGAACCGATTTTAATTATTCCTTTTTAATGGATAGGATTCGAAGTTGGTCCCATTTAAATTTGGCGAAGATCTGATGAAGAACTTCGGAGATAGACAATGGAACTCCTCAATGACGAACAGTACGCATATTGTGATGATGTGATTATGTTACGAGCAGCGTCTTTAGTAGGTCCAACCATGTTTTAATTAAGGCCACTAAAAAGAAAAAAATAAAAACTTTTTTACAAAAAAATTTGAACCGACTTCAAAAAAGAATAAATTAATTACCATATAAAATTAACAGTTTCAGAAGTCGGTGCCTTCAATTTGGTTCAGCGTGGATCAGCACCGACTTCTGAAACTGTTAATTTTATCTTTATGTCTTGTGTCGATACTTTTGATAAAATTCTGGAAATCTGTTATTGAGTAAAGTATCGATATATTCGTTTCGATACCGTAACGTAACCCTGTGACATGCGTTAGTATCTCAATATTGGGCCGAAACCAATAATCTATCTATCGGCGGTTTGCCCTGCTAAAGAAAGAAATTTGACATAACCTTCTAAGTAATGTCAAATTACAATCTTTACAGCAAACCATCGGTAGATAGATTAGTGGTTTCGGCCGTAGATTGAGATAATAACGTACGTCAACAAGATAGAGGTGAGACGTATCTACGGGAATAGGTTTTTTTAATAGGTTTTAGTATTTATCCTAAATACTGAATATCATATCCGTAGTCCATCCATAGTCTTACAATCGCAATCGCAACAGTGTTGTTGCTAACGGTATTTAGGTTGCCGTATTTAAACTCTGGAATTGCCGTATTTTAAGAAAAAAATGACAAAATGACTTAATCTTAATATTAAGGCTCCCACAGAGTGCGTGTGCAGAACGGCTGCGAGCCGAGTGCGATCCGGTGGCAGTTGTAATGTATGAAACTATATGCCAGGTGACAACACTAACTGCGGAACGGAGCGTGTGCAGAACGGCAACGGGCGATCAGCTACAGTGAGACATTCTATGATCCTTCCGTCCGCAGTCCTCACTCGAAAATCTAGTGATAGTAATTATAACATTATGATCTTTGCGTGGCTAGAGGTAAAACGCGTACTGAGTCTTTGAAGTACGAGTACATCCAAGAACTAGAGCTGAAAACCTGTTCCACGAGTATTTTATAGTACGCGTATCTGTATGAATAAAATCAGAACTAAGTATCCCATTTTTATACATTAAGTTTGTATGGACACAATCATTTCGAGTTATAATATCAATACAATAGGTAGATTTCGAATAAGTTAAAATAGCCAAGTATTTTTTTTATTTAAATTCAAAACCCCTCTTCATATTTTCACAGGTTTCGGACTGTAAAGCGCCAAATCCTCTATCAAGTTATGATGCGCGTGTTGACTTGCGCAATCGACTTCCAGGCTGTGGACAAAGCCGCCGCAAGTCGACTTATGTAAATTTCATGAACTTAGCGATCTATGGAGTGCATTAACTTGCGCAACAAAACTTGCTAGTGGATTTAGCGCTTAAGATTTTAAAGTATGTACTCTGTTCTGTTTCCGATGCCAACGGCTAGCTACTACTTTTTAAATTTCTTAATGTTTGATATTATGGAATGTTTGAAAATATAATTTAAATGTGTAGAAATTAATAAGAAAATAATAACAATTAACAACAAAGAATGAGAATAAACTAGATAATAATACGAAAAATGGATAACATAATTATTCATGAATAAATAAAAGAAATAGTTCTATTATGAACTCCCGCTCGAATCTAGCCCCAAAACTAACTTACAATCGCACCTATCTAAAGGCTTAACTATCTATAAATACTATCAAAAGTGAATGCATGAGCGATAGCGTGACTTGATTGTAACTCGCACAGCGCCTTTCACATCCCGTGAGCTGATCAAGACGCGTAGGGATGTGTGTTAGTTAGTAAATAAAATATTTATGAAATAAAATAGGTATGAAGTAAATCGAAGCGTACTACGTAGCATCATTTTATTATATACGTACATAATATTTTAGTTTTATCGTCGTTTTTGGTAAACAAAAACCACTCTGTACCAAAATTACGTTTTTCCGAATCAATCAAACACAAAACTATTATTTACATTGAACGACTTGATCTTTGTAAGAAATACGTACAGTAAGAACTACACTAAAACCTGCTTCAAATTAATTGACCATTTAAATACAATATTTAACCTGCAATTAATATAATCATTGTGCGGTTATTGCGAGACTGCGGTACATCTAGACTAGATACTCGTTCGGATGCCGATACGGTCGGTACTCAATATTTAGAAGTACAAGCTAGAACCTATTCCAATAACCGGTTCCCGTAAATACGTCCCACCTCTAATGCAGTCCGCCATTCCATTGAACAACTATTGTCGCGTAACAAAGCCGTCGTCGATCGTATCCATCGTATATTTTTGAGAATAGTGAGCTAAGCAAAAGGATTTGTGCTTAGAAAATATTGTGACTTTGTGTTTATTGTTGTTCGTGACCATGTCTTCTATGGATATTGATCTGTAATTGTAACGTTGGTGTTTATACTATATATTTTTGTAGGACAACAAGTGAAGTGACGCGATCTCCTTGTATTAGGGCATAACAAGCTATAAATAATTTGCTACCGTACAGCAATTTGGTAAATCTATCTTTTCTTCTTATTTGTGATGTTCCCGCATTCCATCAGCGCGGAAGAAGAACAGAAGACGAAACTGATTCCGAGTGTAAACTTACTACACTCAAAGAGAAAAGGAATATTCATACACCCCTCGGCTATGTACAGAAATAGTGTCCCGAGTTGCACAAATATAGGGGCACCGCTTTTTACAAGTAATTTGAGTGGGTAAACAGTGAGAGAAATAAAAGTAGAGAAAATGAAACTTCTAGAGAGTGGCCGTTTAGAGGCACTGAGCAGAGCTCTTTCGATCTTGAACGGAGATAGTGCCGTACAGGGTCGCGTGGAGAGCTACAGCTGCAAGATGGCCGGGGCTGAGAAATCTTTCTATAAGCGATTTACAGCTATAGGAGAAACAACCCTTGAAGCATTGTCACCACCAGAAAGTGTCATGTATAGGTAAAATTATAGATGTTTCTGCCATACCTTTTGTGTGGATGCATATTATAATTTCTGTATTTTTAAATTTTCAGTCGAAGCTTGTCTGGTGATGAAGATGGTGTTCTCTGTGACACCATATCTCGGAAAACTTTGTTCTACCTGATTGCTACACTGAATGCTGCTTTTCCAGATTATGATTTTTCAATGGCAAAGGTTAGTAGAGGCTTATATTGATAATCAAGTATGACTGCAAGTGTTGTAATCATATTAATATGTGAATATCGAAAATTGTTATTTTTTATACAAGGAAGGAAATTAAGCTTAAATCATTTGAAAGGTATGGAGAAATAGACATGTACAAAAAAATGTGTGTATGTTGCCATTAAGGCAGGTAAAATAATGGTCAAAGTGAACCACAAGCAATATTAGCAAATATTAATGCGCTTCGGCCGAGATAAATAGTTGTTGCAAAGCATCGGTCAAAGTACAACCTCGGGAAGAGATGCTTAGAATGTTACTAAGCACTAACGTTGGCTAAGCCTTTGCTGAGCAATGACTATTCATCTTGGCCTTAGTGTTGTGGTTATTTTCAGACAATAATAATAAAACTAATTACCTATGGACCTAGGTGCACATATAATTTTGTACTGTTATTTATTATGTATAAAAAAAGAAAAGGTAACTTTACAAAAATTTATGATACCCCAAGGAAACAAATATGAAAAAGGAGCCAAGTTCGGAACATTGGAATTGTGGGATGGTTCGCTTCGCCGATAAAAGAATTAAGATTTAAATGGATGCCAAGTTTTTTAGAAGTTCCTTAACTCATAGCTACAAGAAAATTTGTTATGTACCTTGCTATTAAATATGATGGCAAGTTTTTACAAACAACTCAATTATTTGTAGTATAAATATGACAACTTACAAAGTTTAATTTTAAGCTTGTATTATAAATATTTCATGTTAAACATTAAGTGATAAAGTAATAATAATAATAATGTAAGAATGGGTCCCGCGGTACTAAGGAGCGACTCCTCATAGATATGGCCATTAGCCAACAAGTTTGCGGATCTCGAAAGGATCTGTCGACATGTTGGATAGATTATAAGAAGGCCTACGACTCAGTACCACATACATGGCTCATGAGGGTGCTGGAATTGTATAAAGTGAATACAACTCTATGCGCCTTCCTGACGTCATGTATGGGGCAATGGAGGACAGTCCTTCACTATCCAGGATGTCGGCAAATCCAAGGGAGAGGTGAACCAATAAGGATTGAGCGAGGTATATTCCAGGGCGATAGTCTGAGTCCGCTGTGGTTTTGTTTAACATTGAACCCTCTGAGCACATTATTGGAGGGTTCAGGGTTAGGCTACCGGTTGAGAAGAGGTGGTCAGGTAATATCCCACCTCCTTTACATGGACGGTTTGAAGCTCTTTGCCCCCAACAACTTGCAACTGGTGAAGTTACTGAAAGTAACTGAAACTTTTAGTAATTCCATCAGGATGGAATTTGGTGTGGACAAATGTGCAGTCATGCATGTAAAGCGAGGAAGGATTATGGAATCCGTGGGAACACAACTCTCGGATTCCATACACCTCAGATCCCTCTCCTCAACCGAAACCTACAAATACTTGGGCATGTCGGAGGCGTTAGGCATCAATGAGGCCGACATGAAGCAATCGTTGCGGGAGCGCTTCTATGGCCGCCTGAAAAAAGTACTTAAAAGTCTTTTATCAGGCGGAAATAAGGTGCGCGCCTTTAACGGTTGGGTCATGCCGGTCCTGATGTACTCCTTCGGCATACTCAAGTGGACTCAGACTGAACTTGACGCCCTGGATAGGAGGGTCCGTACGCTGCTGACTGCATACCGAATGCATCACCCACGTTCATCGGTGATGAGGCTGTACATTCCGAGGAAGTGTGGGGGTCGAGGCTTTTTAAATGCTAAGACCCTCCACAACCGCGAGGTGTGCAGCCTCAGGGAGTACTTCCTCCAAGCCGACGTGGGGATGCATCGTGATGTAGTCGCAGTGGACAAAGGATTCACCCCGCTCTCCTTGGCTAAAGAGAACTGGCGCAAGCCTGTAGTACTGGATACTAATGGCCGCAGGGAGGTATGGCAGAGCAAGGAGCTTCACGGACGCTTTTACCGGGCCCTTTATGGGCCCGATGTAGATTTCCTAGCGTCCGTAGCCTGGCTACGTTTCGGCGATCTCTTTGGGGAAACCGAAGGTTTTGTCTGTGCGATTATGGACGAAGTTATGATGACGAACAACTACCGGAAATATATTGTGAAGGACGGCACGGTTGACATCTGTCGGGCATGCCACTATCCCGGTGAATCCATTCGACATATTATTTCTGGTTGTTCTCGTCTTGCTAACGGCGAGTATTTGCACAGACACAACCTAGTGGCTAGGATTATCCACCAGCAACTTGCTCTGAAATACAACCTTGTGGACGCAGAAGTACCATACTACAAGTATGTGCCTGACCCAGTTCTCGAGAATGGTCATATCACATTGTACTGGGACCGATCTATCATCACCGACAGGACTATTGTTGCCAATAAGCCTGACATAGTGGTGATAGATCGATCAGAGCGTCTCGCAATGATTGTTGATATCACTGTCCCACATGACGAGAACCTTGTGAAAGCCGAGAAAGATAAAGAAATTAAGTATCAAGACTTGGTTTGGACACGAGGTTGTCGACATGTGGGAGGTTGACTTGGCAGTCATTGTGCCGATAGTCGTTACGGCCAATGGCTTAATAGCCAAGAGTCTCGACCAACATCTGACGAGGCTCTCGTTGGGCAGCTGGGTCAAGGGCCTGATACAGAAAGCGGTACTTCTGGACACGGCGCGTATTGTCAGGAAGTTCCTCTCTCTGAGGCCCTGACCGCCGGCAGCTTGGACCCTGTTCCCGATGCCGGTGGGCTACTATTTTGTATATTTTTAAATGTTTTTAATTTTTTATATGAAAATATTTAAAAATGTAATCATATATGAATACAAGGTTAGTCGGAAAGGGGGTACTAAGCCGAAAGGGTGTTAAAGTACCCATAATAATGGATAACTTTTGTTCTACAACTTTTCCCAAAAGTCAATAGTTCACGAGAAATAGCTGTTCAAAGATTTCATAAAAAATACGCTAAATTCTATCTATCCTCAGCTATGATCAGACGTGTTTACATTTTACGTCATATTTGGGGTCACGGTATAGAAACTCCATTCTCTGAATTCATAACTAAAGCAGGGATGAAGAATTTTTGAAAAAACTAAAATAAAAATAATTTTTCATGGAAAAAATTGTTATCGAATTTTTAAATTTTAACACTCTCTTTAAAACAATCATCAGTGATACATTACGTAGCCTGCCGCTTAGTACCCCCTTTCCGACTAACCTTGTATAAATAAATAAAGGAATAATAATAATAATAAGCTATGGTGCTACTCCTCATTGATACGGCCATTAGCCAACAGGTCCGTCGCTCCCAAAAGAGTCTGTCGACATGCTGGATAGATTATAAGAAGGCCTATGACTCGGTGCCACATACATGGCTCATGAGGGTGCTAGAGCTGTATAAAATAAATACAACACTACGCACCTTCCTGAGGTCATGTATGGGGCAATGGAGGACGGTCCTTCGCTATCGTCTTGCTAACGGCGAGTACTTGCATAGGCATAACCAAGTGGCCAGGATTATCCACCAGCAACTTGCTTTGAAAAGTATAACCTTGTGAAATCGGAGGTACCGTATTACAGGTATGTGCCCGACCCAGTTCTTGAAAATGGTCGTATCACGTTGTATTGGGATCGATCTATCATCACTGACAGGACTATTGTTTCCAATAAACCTGATATAGTGGTGATAGATCGATCAGAGCGCCGCACAATGATTGTTGATGTTACCATCCCGCATGATGGGAATCTCGTGAAAGCTGAGAAAGATAAACAAATCAAATATCTTGACTTAGCACACGAGGTTGTCAACATGTGGGATGTGGAATCGGCAAACAATGTGCCGATAGTCGTAACGGCCAATGGCCTAATGGCCAAGAGCCTCGACAAACATCTCATGAGGCTCTCGTTGGGTGGCTGGATCAAGGGCCTGATACAGAAAGCAGTCCTCCTCGATACGGCGCGTATTGTGAGGAGGTTCCTGTCTCTGGAGCCCTAACTGCCGGTAGCCTGGATCCTGCTCCCGCTGCCGGTGGACCCCTATTTTTTATATTTTTAAATATATATTTGTTTTCTTTTTATATGTATTTAAAAATGTAAATAATATGATTAAACATGAATAAAGGTGATAATAATAATAGTAAGTAGTAATTGACTATTAAAACTTGCCAAGTACACTACACGGCGAGATGCTGCGATTTTATATACAATATTACCGCGCCACTCCACTGCAGTGCTGTTCTGCCTAGTTAGTTATGTTAATAGACACTCACACCGGGCACACCAAAGTCTAGTTTCGGCACTGTATATACAACGAAATTATAAAAAAACATTTTAACAAAAATAAAACCGACTTCAACAAAACAAAAAAGTAATAAAATAATTACCATATTATAAAAGTAACGGATTCAGAAGCCGGTGCTAATCCACGCTGAACCAAATTAAAGGCACCGACTTCTGAATCTGTTATTTTTATAATATGGTAATTATTTTATTACTTTTTCGTTTTGTTGAAGTCGGTTTTATTTTTGTTAAAATGTTTTTTATTTCATTCATTTTAGTGGCCTTAATTAAAACATGGTTGGACCTGCTAAAGACGCTGCTCGTACACATAATCACATCATCACATTATGCGTACTGTTCGTCATTGAGGAGTTCCATTGTTTATCTCCGAAGTTCTTTATCAGATCTTCACCAAATTTAAATGGGACCATTTCGAAAGAATACTCTTTCAAACAAAAGAAGAATTTTTCAAATAGGTTCACAAATAAGGGTGTACTGCGGTAACAAACATTAAAAAAAAAACATACAGACGAATTGAGAACCTCCTCCTTTTTTTGGAAGTCGGTTAAAAAGAAAAACCATCACAGCTAAGTAGGCTCTACTAGTTTACGAGTAATACATAGTCAACTAACTTATGACATGAACTACTTGAGTCTGTAAATAGTGCATAGAAACTCCATACAAAATTACTTAAATCAACTGTAAAAATAATGTTGTACTCTTGTATACTTATTCTTTTAACTTGAATTGTTTACCATACATTAAGGTTAACTAGGGCCCATATTAATAAACAGCTCTCATTTGAGAGATCTTCCAACAGCAGCTACCATAAAGTAGAATTCTATATATGTGACAACTTTTTTTTAAATATATCTGTTTTCTAGTTAAAACTACACTTACCAGGGATTTCTCAAATGAGACCGGTTTTTTAATATGGGGCTGAATCAGCGCCATCATATTCGAATCCATGCATAGATTAGCATAAACACTATTCATAACATCAAAGACATAGCTTGTAAACTTATAAGTTTCCCGGTATCTCCATGAGAGATACCAAGAAATCAAACAAACCATAACATAATTATGTTGATGATGCATTCTGCGTTATCAACTATAGCATGTAAAATTAAAATCATTAAATAATATTTATAGTAGTAATATAGTCTTAAGTGTGTGTGCTGATGCAGGCATCGACTCTACTGAGTCGGCGCATGCATCAGCGCATAGCTAAGTTATACCTGCATGTCAAAATGATGCCTGCCGGTACATGCATCGACTTTATTGAGTCAATGCATGTACCACCAGTATCAACGAAATAATGTAAATGTGTATATTATAAGAAAAAAAAAAAAAAAAAAAAATCAATAATAATAATATTAAATAAGTAAACATATATATAATGTGATGGACTCGCATAGCTTAAGTAGAATAAGTAATATTTATAGTAATATAAATAATACATGTTGTATTTCCGATACAGGAGTATCAAATAAGAAAAATAAAATAAAAAGTACCTAAACAATTAAATAACAGCAAAAAAGAGCGCGGACGAAATGTCTGCGGTGAATAAACTCATTTAAAAAAAAAAAAAAAAAAAAAAAAAAAAAAACTTATAAGTTTGTTTTGAATTACACAGAGCAGTGAATTCAGTGCAGAGCCATCACTTAGTTGGGTGCAAGGTGCAGTGGATGCTGCGCTGTCGGCGGTGGGCGGCGTGCGCTGGCGCCAGTTGCGGCCCGCGCTGTGGACTGCTGCTGATGAGGAGGTTGTGCTGCCCGAGTGTCGCATATATAGCTACAACCCTGATCTTGCTAGTGACCCTTTTGGTGAGCCTGGCTGTCTATGGGCATTCAATTACTTCTTTTACAACAGAAGGTTGAAACGGATTGTCTTCTTCACTTGTAGAGCGATGAGGTAAGTCATCAATCAGTTATCAGTATTATCCTAAAACTAATACAATTAACGCGAATTTGTATCCTAATCAGTACTCTGTTTTACAGTCCTGTGTGTGCAGTGGACTCAGGCGTCGACTTTGCCATGGATGAAGATGATGAATACAACTGAATGAAAACTTCCATCATTTAAAATACTGAGAAGAATTTGGGTTTATTAAATCCATAAATACACAAGCACAGAAAATAGAAGTACTCTATAAAATTAGTGATGAAAAGATTACTATTAATCGTAATCAACGATTATTATCGGCATTCAGCATAGTCACGATTCGTTAACGATTATGCATTAAGTAATTATATTTTTGTAGATTTTATATAAAAATTATTAATGTAACAATTTTCATAAACTGAATACGAACACAACTTTATATTCTGACGATTCGGGGACAACCCACAGCTAACATTATTATTCATTATTAAGGTTTTACAATATTTTGTCTTCAGTTTTTAAGAATGACATCTTAATGAAAGTTAATTACTAACTTAGTTGGTGAGATTTTGAAAAAAAAATAGATAATCGTAAACGCTAAGTAATAATCCTTTCATCACTAAAAAAAATATCAACTATGAAGAGAATGCATAACATAAATGTTATATTCTTGCAAGTTATGAATAAGGTTCACAAACTTCTTATAGATCCCTATATCAGCCTTTATAAGTTGTTTGTCGTTTTTTAGTTTTTACTTAGTTGCTCTATAAAAATAGTTAAGAAGCACTAAATATCTACAATTCACACAATCTGCATTTCTTCCTTATAGTACACCATTGCAACATTTCCAATAAAATTAAACAGCAACTTGAGACAGTTTGCTTAAAATTAACTTAATCCACAAGTTTTGTGTATAATTCAAACTCTGATTAATTTACACGCTACAGAACTTTTGACAAGAAAAAATATAGCTAGAGAATCTTCGGATTGTTCTTTGATCACTGGAAAACCTCTGCTGTCTAAAACGAAATTTAATGTATTTTAATGTTATGAATAGGTATGTATTTTGATATTATAATAATATCTGATCACCATTAATCCATCCACCAATACAACATGAAATTTTATATTTTTTCACAGTGGATTTTGAATGGTTTTTTCTTCACTAACCAAATATATCTACTACTCATATAGAGTCACTACATTGCGTGTTGAAAACTATAGAGATTTCACAGTATATGTGACATAAACTCTTTACTAGTTATAATCACAAATTTTCCATTAAGTAAGAATTTGTAAAATCTGAGAAATCGCGTGCAGATAAACCTGTGAGATAAACTGATATCCTAGATAAATAGTGTATATTAATATGTATCTAACATAAATTATGTAAATATATATATATATATATATTATAATATAAACAAGGTTCCGAAGAGGCCGAAGAAAATTTAACGATGGCCCTGGAAGCACGAGCTGAATACTATGATCAAAATGCTCTTTGGCCTTACCTCACAAAAACCCAGTCATGTGTTTTATACATCTGCAATCGACACGCATACCTGACTCTTGGAACAACTTCGATATTGAACATTGCCAGAAACCACGTTACCTGGGTGTAACTTTAGACAGAGCCTAACTTATCGAAGCCATTGTTACAAGGTTAAACAAAAAGTGCTCGCGCTGTTTGACACTCTTCTGTCGAATTCTCGCTTCATCCAAAAACCTCAGACCGATGACTTCGTTCAATTGCAATCATGTAAATACAGTGGAATCCGTTTATTACGACTTCACTTATAAAGGTCAGCCGGTTATAGCGACTTGAGAACACCTTTAGTTAGGTTTTCTTATCTGGTATTTATCGACGTCCGTTTAGTACGACCAAATATCGCCGTCCCTTTAGTGTCGTTGTAAGCGGACTCCACTGTAGATAAATATATTTGAAAATAAGCTAAGCAACCCTTCTGTGTCACAACTTTCAGTTCATGGAAAGACGCTTGTTTATTTTGGTGTTTTCAAAAATCGTTTTTAACAGATATTATGAAAAATATAGTGTTTATTAATTTTAATGTTCGTCTCTTTTGCCAATATGAACGTTTTGTTATGTACCTATTTCCTAAAATGTAGAAATTTGAGAGTTATTGTGTACAAAGTTAGTAATCATTTATTAGCATTATTTGCGCGTCGGGCATTTGCCTTCAATATGTAACTGTTTGTATCCATAATTAATTAACCCGTAGTAGTCTAGTCAAAATAGACATTCAACTTTGGATTAATTCGCATAGGGCTGTAAATTGTTACAGACCTTAAATACATCACTACTAATTTATTACAAATGAAATGTCAAAAGTCCCCAACATTCCTACTAATGCAAATAAGTTATTCAATGTCAAACAAATCGGTTAATCATGTCATCGTAATAATAGTTTATAGAGTTGTAGATTATGTGATTCTCTATAAAAAAAGGTCTTCATATTTTTTCCTACGAATACGTGATAATAAGCCATTTAAAAAATTGGAAAGCACATCTATACAATGTGTCCCAGTATGAATTTGAAAGCAAGTTTTCGACCATATGTGTCACGTGCTTTTGTTGACAAAATTGTGTGTATATGCTGCAACTAAAGTTTTATTACTTCATACTGGGACACATTGTATAAGGAACATGCTCGAACGTAAGACTCTTGCACAGCCTAAACGGCTGAAGGAACCTTGCAATTTGGAGAGTAAATGTAATTTATAGCGAAAAGTCACTATCTTCACCCTTTTGGGGTAATTATTTATTTTTAAGAGTATCTGTGTCAAGTTTCAAGTTTACAAACCCAGCAAATAAGAATTTTCATATAAATTATAGCACCCTTTTTAGGGGCCATTTTTATAGCACCCATTAGGGGACTAATAGATGACTTCCAATTTTTGAAATCGCGATTTCTTACGAGTGATTAATTCGTAGAAAAAATATTTTAAGACCTTTTCACTGTTCATTAATCTACTGAATTAATAGTATTCAGTCGTTTTTGTACATATCGTCTACTTACTGACTATTAAAGTAAATCTAACTTTATTTTATTCTTTATTTTAAACGTTGTAAAAGATTACCGATTATTATAATATTCGGACAGCAATAATTATTGAAGTTTGCGTGCAGGTAACACTTAATTCATTACTGTAATAAACAAATTGGCAGTTTTTAAAAAAAAAGTGTGGATTAACACCCCCTTTGAACGACATCGAGGGCTATAATAGACGGCATACGAAAATGTGCTCGGGACGTCAACGACGTCAATAACCGTCATAAAAGCACGATTAATTTATATCGTGGCATGGAGGGAAGTGCTCATACGTCTATAGCGTGGCGTTCTAAAGGTTAAACGTTATTTTATCTTATTTCTTCGAAATTTCGTGTCGAGATGGTGAATTCTTGTTTTATAAGTGGGTATAAGCGGAAATCTTATCCTGGTTGAGGAATATCTTGACTTTCCATATGTAAGTTTCTTTGAGTAATATTTAGAAGTGTAACCATGTTTTTTAATTTTGTGGGATATAATTGCTCTAAGAACTAATTTTATTGATCAAGCCACTGTGAAATTTAGTTTATGTATAATCTAAGCTGTGAATGATGTAAAAACGGTCTTTTTTTTTCATCAGTAATTTTCCCCCGACCGGAGATAGACTCTCGACAAGTTTCAATAGGTACACTGTCAATCTGTGGTTTCTATATTTCCTATATAAGTACAATTTCTTAACTACTTTTTTTTTTAAAAACGTTGCACCACACTTGGATTTCTCCTGCATCGTGGGTGCGTTTACAGACACAAATCGTCACATGCACAAACACTCAGACCCAGAACAACTACCTGCAGCCATAAAAATATTTGTTCCGTGCGGGAATCTAACCTACGCCCCGTAGCGCAGAAGCCAGCCGCTCAGCCACTGCACCAAACGTGTATACATTCTTCCCTTAAGAGAAAATGCGGTCGGCATTTAGTTCATACAAACGTATTCCTCAGTTTCCTCCTTGGATAAGGTCACTAGAGCAAATAATTTTTTACCATATGATATATAAGGTCCAACCAAAATACCTGGACAAACTTTTACACAGTGTTCGGTAAGTTTAACTAAACATTTCTATGCAAAAAAAAAACGAGATCGAAGTGATTTTTTTCTGACCAAAAAATAATAAAGTTTTAAATTGCCTGTACTCTCTAAGAATAAACTCATCCATTTTTTATGCATCGACCATCGCCGGGGTGCGCACTACTTCCGCGACGTGTTTTACCTAATAGGCGAAGTGAAAAATGTAAAAAAAAAATGTAATTAAATTAAAATTAATGATGAAAAACATTTTTTGGTTAGAAAAAAGAAAACACTTGGATCTCGTTTTTTTGCATAGAGATGTTTAGTTAAACTTACTGAACAATGTGTAAAAGTTTGTCCAGGTATTTTGGTTAGACCTTATATATCTACCACCATTCATACCACCCTGTTTTGTTTTTGTCAATAAATAAATTATTAAAAGAACTAGAAACGTTTAAATTTAACAAATATCGACCAGTTTTACCACCGTTTTCAAACATCTGGCAAACAAATTTAATATAAAAAATAAAAGAAAAACATACAGACATAACCAGTCTTTCTTAGATTATTACAGAAAAAATATTAAAATCGGTCCAGATTTGAAGAAGGAAACGGAGAAATACGAAAGTACGATTTCGCTAATATTGCACAGGAGAAATCACTCCGAGTTGCAGGTGTCTCTTTCGCGCTCAATTGGGAAGGTTTGCGGGAGGGGTGGGACGGATATAGATCGCAAAAACCTATTCAAATTATTAATATTTTGCAGCCCGCGTTTCCTCTTAACAACGAAATATTTTTAGCTTTTCTAACGTGTCCCACTGTTAGATATATGGTCACCTTATTAGAAAAGGACACCACTACGTATCATAAGTTTTCTCTTTCTAGACAGACTTTTCAGCACTTAACAAGATGGATATTTACGTTACGATTAACCGATTTTTTTGTCTTTTGACATTGAATAACATATTTTTACAAGAGTGGGAACGATGGGGACTTTGACATTTAATTTTAATGATCAAATGATAATCGTAATGAGTCACTGAAAATGGTCTGTACCTACCAATTTTCAGTGACTTGTTCCGAAACTAAAGCATTTTTTTTGTCTATTTTGACTTGACTATAGAATCTCGGACTATTGGTCTGAGCATAGAATATAATATTATTTTTAGATAACATACTGGAATGAAAATATTGTTATTAGTGTATCTACTCTTATTTTGAAGATAATCTGTAATTTCTATCATCGCCGCTATTTCAAAAATCTAGACCATAATATTACGTTTCGATTTTGATCTTATTCATTGACATTTATGTATGTTCAGTTTCCTAATGGGATGGGATGTATTACAATACCAACAGAATCTTTCACAGTGCTAACAATATATTTTAAAATGTGTTGCTGATTTTTTATTTCATCCTGTCCACTTATACAGTAGTCTGCTTTTAAGATGGCACGGCGCGTCAGTCGTCAATATAAGGAATTGGCTTTCTTTGCATGGTCAGTCTTGTGAAATTGTAGGCACCTATATTAATGTGTGTAAGTATTTTTTCAACACACTTGCTCATAAAGTGGTTCTTATTGGATTGCTTTTAGGTTCATAATGTAGCATAATGCGGACTAGTCCAGTAAAATGTATACCATAGATTAATGACATAATATTATGTCTACGAATTTCACTTTACATTTTTTAATTTTTTTTGCATATCGTTTTTACACCTAAAAAATAGTAAACTTTTTTATTATAAAAATAGAATAAATAAACTGTGTTAATTAAAAATATCATAAATAAACATTTCATTAAATTATTTATTTTTGTCAGCAAATTAAAAATAATTAATGTAGGCGACGCATAAAATTGTTGTTTAATCTGTGACGATGGGCGACCGTCGCGCCACCCCGCGGCATTGTTCCCTCATTTGGTACCGTCATATTTTATCAGTAATTTTTTTTTGCACGCATTTTCTTTCGCTCGCCTATTTTCTACCATTTGTGTTATAAACACAAAAATAATCAGTTTTTTTAAAAATATTAGGCTGTTTGCCATGTGGTTTTTCACATGCGCGCGCATAGCTAACACGGCCACTTGAGTTTGACAGATGATTCCTTACCTCGACTGAGGAAAAATCTCGAGTTGAGGATGTTTTGTCAACTATAACTACCGAAAGGCTGAGTCGAGGTGGAGTCGAGTCGAGTAAGTTTTGGAGGAACGTCTTAGAATATGGGTGATAGGCTCTGTAACTTCCAACCATACGCCAAATCTGAAAAAATGCATGGATGGGTATTTGATTGCTAGTTACTTTTGTTTTAAATTGTTATGACAGAATGATGTCTTTGTTATTAATAAGTTTTAGTGTAGCGCCACACCATGCTAAAATTAGCGACGAAAATTCGGTGGTTAATTTTAAGTTTCGACGTTCTCGGTTGCAACGACACACCAAGGCTGAAATTACAATCGACGCGATATAATTTACGCTTTAGCAGAATGGACTTCGATTCTGTGCATCGACAATTCTTGCGGCAACTAGAATTTCTGTCGTGTTATCTTGCGCAGATAACATGGAACTATTTTAATTAGCCAGAGATTTTTGTGTGTATCCATTAAATACTATAAGGATACAAGATAGTCAGTTTCACCGTTATGCAAAATACAGAACATATTCCGATTTTTTTTTAGTAGTAGGTATAATACACAGTACCTACCTATCTAAGCATGTCAATTCCGTTGTTTAATGAACTTTTATTTTACATCAGTAACGATATTTTAAGACAAGATGCTAGATGTATTCAGACAATAAACTCGCAACTTTAATAAAATATGCAGTTATTTCATAGACACGTAAACATGTACAGATAAAAAGTACCTATTTTTTATTTAATCCATCAAGTCTAATAAATCGAATATAAAAATAGTTTTCAACCCACAGGTTAAATCTACCCAACCACCAATATGTAATCCCGGTAAACCGGTACCTACTAAATCTTAATAAATAAGTATTTCTAATCAGTATCTACGAAATTCCGAACATATTGAATGACTGAAATAAGTAATTTATTTTGCAGAATATGGGTACATTCTTATTCCATATCCAACCATGGTGGCATGCAAAATTTTTCTTACCTAAGTACCTAATATTAATAAAGTTAAGTAACTACACAATTATGTACTTACACTAAGTACACAATATTACCTAATTATAAAAAAATAAAGAGAATCTTAAAAATATAAATCCTTTTTATTTCTCGATTGTCCAATCGATTTTAATCACAACTGGTGACTCTATTACCTATCTTAAGAGGAAACGTGGGCTGCAAAATATTAATGGTTTGAATAGGTTTTTAACCGATTTATATCCGTCCCACCCTTCACACAAACCTACCCAATTGAGCGCGAAAGAGACAACTGCTTCTCGGACCGATTTCTCCTGTGCAATATTAGCGAAATCGTCCTTTCGTATTTCCCTGTTTATTTCTTCAAATCTCGACCGATTTAATATTTTTTTTCTGTAATAATTTAAGAAAGACTTTGGTTATGTCGGTATGTTTTTCTTTTATTTTTTATATTCGTCAAAGTTTGCCAGATGTTTGAAAACGGTGGTAAAACCGGTCGATTTTTGTAAAATTTAAACGTTTCTAGTTCTTTTAATAATTTATTTATTGACAAAAACAAATTATAGGGATATAGTGGTGGTAGATATGTATCATTTATGGTAAAAAGTATTTGCTCTACTGACATTATCCAAGGAGGAAACTAAGGTATACGTTTGTATGGACTAAATGCCGACCGCACTTCCTCTGGGCTACATCTGACCGAAGATACGTCGCCGATCTTCCGTCGCGTAATTTACTTGAGGAATTTTAGTACCTAATGCGTCTTCGGTCAAATGTGTACGGTATGAGATGTTTATATGGAATTATGCGTACCGGCGGAAGATCGACGGCGACGTGTCTCCCGTCAGATGTGGCTCGGCTCTAACTCATCGAACTTACGGTTGTGAAGATAATGGTGTGTCGCTTCCTACCTATTCAAAATGCATAGAAAGCGTTGCCGCCGAATTTCCAATCGGTCGACTTTCCGGCGCCGGCGCGGTGCTGCGACATACGAGGGCGGGTCAAAAAGTTCGCGGAATGGAGGGGTGGGGGTATTTTTTTTTACCTGTCACTACTTGTCAACTCAATACAACTATAAATACTAAGTTTTATTCCAATCGCTTCATTAACCTTTGAGATATCGCTGGATACACAAGTCAATCGGGAAGAAAACATCAACTATGGAGAAAATTGAGTTTCGTGCCGTGATTAAGTTCCTCAGTAAGCAAGGAAAACCACCACAAGTGATCATGGAAGAAATGTCATCTGTTTACGGGGACTCTTGCCCTGGAAAAACAATGATTTATAAGTGGCATAGTCTTCAAGCAAGGTCGGGAGTCGATTGAAGACAATGAGCGTTCAGGCCGACCGATTGAAGCGACGTCCTCAGACATTGTCGAAAAAGTTGAAAAACTTGTTCTGGAAGATGCCCGTTTAAAGAAGAAACAAATCGCAGAAATGGTTGGTGTATCATCTACAACCATTTTGAACATCCTCCATGATCATCTTGGCATGTCTAAGGTCAGTGCAAGATGGGTTCCGAGAATGCTCACACCGCTTCAGAAACAACAGCGCGTCGAGTGTTCGCGCGAGCTTTTGAGTCTGTGTAGTGAGAACAGAGATGAATTTATGAACCAAATTGTTACTGGAGACGAAACTTGGGTTCATCACTATGAACCTGAGTCAAAGCAGGAGTCTATGCAGTGGCACAAAAAAGGTGCAGCACCTCCGAAGAAGTTTAAAGTGTCGCAATCGGCCGGCAAGATTATGGCTACGGTCTTTTGGGATGCAGAGGGTATTTTATTGACCGATTATAAAGAAAAAGGTGTCAATATTACCGGAGAATATAACACTACATTATTAGAAAAATTAAAAGACGCTATTAAGGAAAAAAGAAGGGGAAAATGGACTCGAGGTGTGCTCGTTTTGCACGACAATTCACCTCTTCACAAGTCATTCTGCGATGGCTGTCCTACACAGATGCGGGTTCGGAACACTGAACCACCCTCCTTATAGTCCAGATTTAGCCCCATCAGATTATTATTTATTTCCAAATATGAAAAAAAGCTTCGAGGAAAAAGATTTACCGATGATGAAGAAGCGAAGTCGGCTATTTCTACGTATTTCGAGGCAAACAACAAAACATTTTTTTGAATGTATTTATAAACTTTATGAAAGATCTGAGAAGTGTATTAGGCTTAAGGGAGAATATATTGAAAAGGAAAAATAAATTTGGTTTTAATTTCGCACCCCTTCCTCTCCATTCCGCGAAATTTTTGACCTCCCCTCGTATCTTCAGCCCTGGTGTGTTGCGGGTTGCGGGTAATAAAATTTACAAAGCATTATAGGCGTTTAGTTTACCTGGGCTGTATCCGCACTTAGCCTCTTAATTGGGCCATTGTCCAACTATAGGCGTAATCACGCCGAATTTCCGTTGAGTATTTTCGGCATTGTGTGGATATGGTAATGCTTAGAGATATGGTATACCTACCATGTTTCAGTTAGCTGCATACAATTTTATTGTATTATATATACGACTTCATAAAATAAATGTTCCCGATTGTGTTGCGCAACTACAAAATTTAACTAAAAAAAAGATATCGTTTACTTTTAGATAAAACAAGAAAGAGATGGAAGAATATTAGAGCTGTTGATGACCTCGATGCCGTCTGAAACCACGGCGATGTTCAATTGTCAACAAGTACCTAAACAACGTAGTTACATCTAAAAATGTTCCATCTCTTTCTTATTTTGTATGTTAATAAAAGATGACAATTATTTTTTAGTGAAGTGTAACAGATTCGGCACCATTGTCGTGTGTAATTGGAAAATATTGTTTAGGTACAACGGATTAAACGCAGGCCACATCGCGAGCTGGTTCGAGCAACGTTTCGCCGAGCCTAGCTGCTTTAGCGACTCAAACGATATGAACCGAAGTTTGAAAAAGGCAGCTCGCGAGCGAATGAGCGAGCTAGCGGGCGAAGCGAGGCGAGGGAAACTATATAAACTAAGCGAAGCTTTGGCGAGCTAAACTATGTGGGTTCACACCGAAAACTACGGATGGACGGGCGGGAGAGCGAGGGGAGCGTTTCGTCTCATCGTCACTCGCGCGCAGTCGCATAGTTCGTCGATATACATCATATTCGCAACGTAACTACACTCCTGTTCGAAAAACGAGCGTCGACTAGTCTGGAGAAGATCGCCAAATCGGGAGCGGGCGGGGGCACCGGGGCTTCAAGCCGAGCGAGCATCGTTTCACCTCTTTTCATACTAGATTTCTACTACTTAACGAGGTGAACGAATAGCATCGCTGGCATCGTCGGATATTTCGTTAGTATCGTTTGTATCGCTGACGTAGCTTATAGCGGGTTCACACGGTTCGATTTTAGTTGATCAACATTTGTTGATCAATAAAATTTGAAACGTTTTTGTTGCTTCAATTTGATTGAGTCTGTTAGACGGTTCAAATCGCATGTGATTTAGAAGTTGATCAACTGGAATTGAATCGTGTGAACCTGGTGTTACCTTTGTAGTTCGGGGTGTGAACCGATTTATGAAAAGAGGTGAAACGATGCTCGCTCGCTAGCTGGCGGCGTGGCCTGCGCTTTAATAAAAGTAAAAAAAAACTGCAATCTTTAATATTTTTTATGGAAAGTTCACGTCTGATCAAAAGTTTAATATTATTTATTAATTTAATAAGTAAAATACGTAAGTAAAAAAAAATTGCTTTCATAACAAATGAGCAAATGTCTCCAAAGACATCTTCCCTCTAGCTCCCCAGTTAAATAAGTCAAACGGTATACTACTATTGTGTTGTGAATCCTTTTCAGGTAATTAAGTTGGTCAGTGGGGAAACTTATCGAACAAAAATGACCACCTTATCCCTAGGCAGTATCGAAATGTGTTTATGACATACCCCAATATTATTAAAAGACTTATTGACGAAACCATACGTGATGGAGGTAACTGAATAAAAAAACCACCTCTACGGAAGGTACCCAACAAAAAAACATTAAGCGATGTTATTTATCATCTTTATAGGTGTTATAAATCTGTATAACCATGCCAAGTTTCAGTGACACACAGATGGACAAACAGTAGGCTAATTCACGTAATTACATGACGCGCCGATGAAGTTGCAGTGACACTGCAGTTAAGTTTAAGTTTTAGTGCTAAATGGTATTCTTGTAATATTTGAACTGCGCGTAAGCTACACGTAAGCTGCGCGTGAACTGCGCGTCAACTTCACGACAGCCAAACTTACCTACGGTGTGGCCATACGAGAGAAAAAAAATACTCACTAAATCATCGAATAAAATCGATTAAGTTTCAATGAATATTACGTTATAAAATATTAAAATAATATCACAATACTGATTTTAATGCTTTTTCTTGCCACAAAAACAAATAATAATATTTTGATTAACAATAAAAGATATAATTTGCTAAAATTTGGCTGAATTATGGTTTATCATTGCTGCATAAAACAGATAAAAATAAAACTGTCAAAATAAGAGGAGCGCCAAAGTTGAAAAAAAAAAAATAGTGTAAATTAAAAACAAAACTTTATTAAGGTATGTTTAATATTAAAATATATTTATGGATGTGCAGTGAAGTTTACTTTACGAAGAAGTAGCAGTTTAAATTCCTTCCTTTATTATACTAACAATATCTTGAACAGTAATAGTGTATAGAAATTTTACCATCTTTTAATATTGTCACGGGCATCCCTTGTCATGGGAAACTTTATATATTCTGTGAATATGCTTCTTGTGTAAAGTGAATATGCTTCTTTTGTAAAGGGCTTTGGTGACTTGTCTGATGGCTCTTGAGACAGTAGGCTGTGAAACACCATGGGACTTTGGGTTTGGTAAGACCCACTAGCGTAAAAAGCCAGTGTTATGAGAACCTGAAAGTTATCCAATTATAATTATAGACTACTGTCAAATAAATTTTGTATTTTGCATTAGGTTTGTACCAAGATAAGCAGTTTTTAGCTAACCTTTGCTTGCACACTTAATCCATCATTCCTTCTCTCCTTTGGAATACACGTTCCTAATCGGTAAATTAATTGCCGGGTCACATCCTTGCTCAATCGGTATGTTTTTATAAACTCCCGATCTGATAGACGGAACGGATCTACAGTAATTCTACGTCGACGTTGAGCTTGTCGACGTTCTCGATCGTCTTTTTCATTTGATAGCGTTAGAATGCTCAAAGCCAGACGAAAACTCATATTCCCTTAAAATAAATAAAAAAACATTTGAAATTTAATTGAACGTGACTTGTAGTTAACAAGAATGTCTAATTATTTAATTTTTACTAACAATATTTAATTATAAACACTTAAATTCACTAAAAATACAACTTGATGCCAACAAAAGTAAGTATTGAGGAACTTATGTTGCGCGTAACCAAAACCGCACGTTGATCGAAGTAAAACTTACAATAGCTGTCATTTGAAACGTCAAATGAATACAAGAATACCCACAAAGTTGCGTTCGGAATCACGCACTAATGACGCGTAGTAGTAGAATGCTGATAATGCGCTCGCGTGACGCGAACTTGACGCGAGCGTATCTGACAGCGGTCGCCGATACTACGTGAATACGAAAAGCGTTGTTTTGATCGAAACTTAACTGCAACTACACTGCAACTTAACTTCTTCAGTTACGTGAATTAGCCTACAGGTGGACATGGTCAAGATGTAGGACTTTCTGGTTTTACTACAGAACCCTAAAAATGACAAGTCAGGATAATGGTGAGGATGATGAAGAAATGAGGTTCAGCATATACAGCCAAAAGAAAAGGCCGTAGCAAGATAATGGAAGCCAATGTGCCCTTGCCAGAATTTATATGTTTAGGAAAAATAAAATTACAATCAATTTCAAGTATTATTTTTTCTGCAAAACCCTAAGGAAGTTTATCGACAAAATTTGGTAAAATTTCAGTACTAAATTGTAAGTAACCACAGAAAAAAGCAGCCCAAAATCTTCAAGGGTACATTGACTTCAATTATACTGGTACAGCCTTTATGCTTAAAAAAAAACTCGTTACTTTTTTCAGAAAATATAATAAACAATCAAAACATAATAAACTTTTATCGAACTATACAACAGAGAAGGGAGATTTAAAAATAAAAAAGATACCCTACGTATCGTCCATATATCTAGCTATGTATATGTATGTACACGATGTATATTTACAATGCGCCTAGCAGCGCTTGTCGGCGGCGGGTGGCGGCGCAGGCTCGGGGTCAGCGGGCGTGGGGTGCGCAGGGTGCGCGGGGTGCGCGGGGGCCGCGGGGTGCGCGGGCGGCGCGGCGGGCGCGGCGTCGCGCAGCTTGGCCCGCGGCCGCCACGCGTCCAGCAGCGCCTCGACGCGCTCCTCCGTGGGCCCCCAGCGCGCGTGGCCAGCCGCGTTCTGCAGCCACACCACCACCGTGCCGCCGCCCCATCTGAAGTACACCTCGTTCCTGTGACATGTCACGTGTTACGTGGGCTATATACGTGTCTTACGCCCCTACTAATAAACCGCTCTCATGTGCGAACATCTTTCATCAATGTTCTTTTGATAATTCTTGAGATTCTGCCCAGGGCAATTGAAATAATATTTAAAAAAATATTATGAAATGAAGATTTGGTTTATACTGTGACAGTTACTCTTGGGATATCATGTGCAGAATCGATTCAAAGAATCGATTCATCGATTATTTGTATTAATCGATTTGAAAATCAATTAATTATAATACTCGTCAACCGAATCGATTATTTGATTTAATCGGAATTCTATATTATTCTATTTAAAAAACTAGATGTCACAATTTATAGGTTTTTGGCTGTAGGTGCCACAAGAAACATGCAATGGTATAAAAAGAGTTTGACAACTGCAATTACTTTTCGCGCGCTTGGTTATTATACACGTACTCACAGAAAAACGTTTTGATTTCGTTCTGTTTTGGTAAAATTAAGAAACGTGAAAAAGTGAAAATTAAATTGATTGTGATTTTTTTTGTTGCAATAAAATTGATTAAAAAAGTACCTACTCGTAAGTTCTAAATTCACCAAGTTTGGCACTTATCATTTCCATTAGTTTCCTTATTAGTACCTACCTTTCGTCTTTACACACGAAAATGTTCAAATAACAATCATACAGCTAGAAACTTCCCTACAAATTGAATTTTAAGTAATTTTGAGCCAGTCTTTGAAGTGTTAGGTTAATCAATTAATAATCGATTTCACGGTGAAAAGATAATCGAGTAATCGATTCTCAAAAATAATCGATTCTGCACATCATTAGAGATATCGCTCCCAAGAGCAACGTTGCGAGCAGTTTATTAATATAGGCCCTAATTATTATACCAAAATAATGATATAATTAAAGAATAACCTACCCGATTAATTGGCTATCAAGATTGGTCTTTTGAAAACTACTGAGCTCCTTTCATTCTTTTTTCGAGTATTATCGATCAATCAAAAACTAATTCACTCCTCAGTCTCATGAGGTACAATTGTAATAGTTAGTTATTCGGATAGTAATATATATGTACCTACATAGTTTAGGAGCTAACTAAATGAACATTTATTAATCCGAAGTTGAAGAAACTATGAATCTACGAATTGGACATGGGTCAAGTATCATGTTGTCGGTCATGAACAGTGGTCGGAAATTGCCATGCGAATAGTTAATATGGATATTCCCAGTTATCAAGCGATCCCGGATTTTACGATTCTTTGTAAGACAGTAATATTAAGGAATTCAAACAAAACATACGCAACACGTCCGAATAGAATATAAGACTATGTATTTTTTGCTATTTTAAAGCAAAGCAACTAGGTACTTCTGAACACAACACATGAAAGAAATAGGTATGGATACTGATACTATGGTAACTGCACCATAACATATTTTCTTAATAATGTATGGTAAAGTGATTGTATAATGTTAAAATCACGGTGGCATGTCTATATTTAAGGCAGGGGCGACCTTTGGGGGTGGCGAGCAGGGCAACCGCCCGGGACCTCGCGCATTCGCGCAACATTCCAAGGAGAAAAATATTAGGGACTAATGTTTATTTGAATTTCGCGCTTTACGCTGCGCCTTATAAAACTTTGCATTTCTCGTCAAGCATTATCATTAAAACTATTTCCACAAAGACAAGGGCCTCACAAAGACCTACCCGCCCGGAGCCTCGCAATGGCTAAGGCCGCCCCTGATTTCAAGGCATGTCATTTCAGTTCGTTGATCTCGAATAGGCAAGCTCAAACCTATTCCGACCTCTGGTCATGAATGTCAAAATCGTAATGGAAATGATTAGCGATGTATTCGTACTTAAATACTTAGTATATGGCAATATAAATAGCCTGAGGGATAATTACAATAGTAATACGTAATAATCAAACACATTTATTACATGTTCTATTGTCTTCGCTTCTCAGCGGCTATCTGGTTCAATTGTATCTTTTTTTTCGTAACCTCATAATACTCCACGTCACTGCACACAACAAAAAGTAAGCATAGACCAGTAAGTAAAAGTATTTAACTAACGTAGTTCTTACAATTCTCTGACAATCACTGCACTAAGAAAAGTCAAGACATCATTAACAGCCGAAACGAACCAATTAAAAAACCTACTTCAATCCAGGGTTTGGATTAAGATCGGTTATTAATGTCGGCTGGAAGTCGAAACATACCGTATCACTATATTGATTTTAAAAACAAATAAGATTTTAATATAGAGTTTTTTTTAAGTAGGTATCCGTGCCGTGTAGTTTCTCGACAGTTCTTCTCCATAGAGTTTTTATTTAGAACTGTGCATCTTAATGCTTGATCTTTGTCCCTGTAATAGCCTATTTGTAATAAAAACTTTAAACTTGACCAGTCTGGTAAAATTACCGCCAACAGTTGAATGACATTTCGTATGTTATGTATAATCATTATTGAACGACTCACTTGGTAAGAACATGTTGAAATCCGTGGCGGTACTCGTGCTCAAAAGCTGGTATAACCACCTAAAACAAAAAAAATACAGTAAGTATATTTATTTTTTCCTCTAAATATTGTTCCGTCACCTTATTACCAGTCGTTTTGATGCCTGTTATCCTTTGAGAATAATCTGACCCGTTTCTTATTTTTGTTTCAAAAGTAAATGTTATAAAAACCGACGCAACTTAGTCATGCCTGTCCGGGCTATTACTACGTAAAGATCGGCAACGGTAACAAAAAGACCAAAAACGATTCCTTGTTATTCACATTGCCAATCTATGTAACGTAGTAAAGTATATACCTATAGTCCGGGCTAATCCAGTGGTGCATGCGGGACACTAGGACTCTCAGCTAAAGACCCTAGTGCCATCTAAAGAGTTATCATCGCACGTTACGCTTGTCACATTATGATGTAAAGACTGGTCAGATCCAATGATTTTCGGTGCTTGACAGGCATAACCAGTTATATTAGCTTGTTTATTTTGCAAGCTCTAGTTCTTTAATGAATAAGCTTACTGGTTATCTTGTTCTTCTTATAAACTCGGAGCATAAGTCCGGGCGCCGTCTGTTCGACTTTAATTGGTTTGGGACGTGAGTAACGTCATGCCGAGACCGAAACAGAAAGCGGCATCATATGGACTATACAAGGTTTGTCGGAAAGGGGGTACTAAGCCGAAAGGGTATTAAAGTACCCATAATAAGGGATAACTTTTGTTCTACAACTTTCCCCAAAACTCGATAGTTTAAGAGAAATAGCTTTTCAAAGATTTCGTAAAAAATATGCTAAAATCTAACTGTCCATAGTTATGATCAACTGTTTTTACAATTTAGGTCATATTTGGGGTCACGGATTAGAAAATTAATTTTCTGAATTTATAACTAAAGCAGGTATGATATTTTTTTGAAAAAACTATTTTTTTTTATGCAATTGAAAATTACCGAATTTTGAAATTTTAACACTTGCTTTAAAATAGTCATCATACTTTCGTGATACTTTACGTGGCCCGCGGCTTAGTACCCCCTTTGCGACTAACCTTGTATATGCAGCATCGCGCCCAGTTATTTCAGTGACTTTTCCTTTTTAGAAGAAGATGCTACAGCGAAAATAATTTCGTGAGATTAACTCACCATTTTCACTTAAACCACGTTCAATAAAGTTAAGAGTAACGGACGCGTACTGCACTACGCTCCTAAAACATTTTTATCGGGGCAAAGAAGAATACTGCTACAAGAAGACGCTCTTGACGAAATCCGTATCGCGTGGTTCTCCGCCAATAATAGGACTACCCCTTCCCGTGAATACCGGAGAAGATGACTACGGTCGCGTGTTTGAAGGTGCAGAATCGGCGGCGTAATGTCATACAATATACTTCCATACAAATAACTACAACTCAAACAATACGTGCGGAAAAACGGGTCTCTATAAACGCTCTATTATATCGTCATAATTATTATTATGTTTGACTTGTCTGCTTTACGCCCCATCACGCTCCGCGTCTCCATGAACGAGGCATAAGGGATAATCTCGATTACCGCTAGAATGCTAGAGAACTAGCTAAGACATGCCCAAGCGTCTTCAATTATAATATATATCCTGTATAATCTTTATAAATATGTCATCGTCTCTGGAGAGCCGACTACACTTCCATCTAGTGCCACGTTGGGTGATGAAGTAAAACAGGTTATCAGATTGTTTTAGATCAAAGCCACTGCTGCTCTAAAGAGGTCTACAGTATTAATTATACATTCGGCCATCACCATCCTTCGTGTTTTGTTATTTTTAAACTGCCCTGGGATCGTCCTGGTTAACATCCGTAAAATCCTTACTGTAATGAAGGATGAGGTGACCCGTGTGGCCATGATCTAGAAACTAGGGTATTTTGGCTGACAAATTTAATGGCTACCCGCAATCTGATAGTTAGCAGATCCTCGTCAAGTAGACAGGTAGTACTGCATGCAAATGAGTTTTAAGTTTGGAGCATCTGGATCACATACACTACAAAAGGCCGTTATGGAATTATTTTATGAGCAATGGCAGCTATATCCAACTTTAAATTGAAAACTGCAATTACCATCTTATTAATGCAGGTGAAGTTCACTTTTGGAGGAGATAGATATATGTGCAAAACTCCACTAAAACCCAAAATAGGATTAAGGAATCCTATCCGGTGGCAAGGAAGCACACACACCAATCAAAGCATAAAAATGTCACCAATCCACCTACCACCTAATTTTACAAGAATAAAAAATTAAAAACATAAATTAAGAAAAAGAGTTTGAATAAGGAAACCTGTTTTCTTTTGAAGTGGCTGGCTTGTAGCTTGTGTAGTGCGTGCGTCTGTCGGTCGGGCCACTCGGGCAGGATGACCACGAAGCTGAGCGGCTCGGCTGAGTCCTGCAGCAGCCGCTCCATGTGCCGCAGCGCCGCTTCTAATAGTTCCTCGCAATACGGCGGATGGGCCACCATGGACCCCGATACTGGACGTAGCTCTAGAAATGGACTGAACAAATACTTTTCATAAAATTTTTGTTAAACCATTTTTTGATCCATAGGCACCATTATGCCAGCAATAAAACATCCTTATTTACCACTAACATTAAGAGCCATTTCACGTTTTCGCGCAAATATCTAAGACTTTAATCGCCTAATTAACCATCTTAGACAACACTGACATTGTTGAATACATATTAAAAATAGACTAGTCTTTCGTATTGACAGTTTTCGTAACAGATTTACAAAAACTTATTTGTTTACTATGTAGTGATTAATCTCCCACAACTAGTTTACTGAAAAATCATCGCAGAGTCAATTTCAGACTCCTATATCTATCATTAATATTTATAAATTTCACTGAAAAAAATACATAAAGCATCAGACATATAGTTTTGTCGACATACTTCGTACTAGAATATCGATAATTAATAACATTAATTAGTAAAAAACAAAGTCCTAGGTCAATTTTTACGTTTTATATCGCTATTTTATCGTGATTTTTTGGTATGAATAAAGCGTAATAACATCAAAAAAATCATGTAAAAATAAACTGTTATCTTTTACTAAACTAATTCCAAAATTTATTAAAATCAATTAATTTAATTAGACAATATAATTTTTAACATCACTCTAAATTGGAATAAATTACGATGCATAAGCGGGCACCGTTTAGAACGGCACGAGCGCCCGTCGACGTAGGACCTGTGTCATTTTTTCCCGCGTCCAGATTTTCGAGCAAATCTATCGTGAACGCATTGTTACACTACGACTATAACATTTTGATCCTCTTTGTATTTTTTTTTTCATGAAGTAATAATTTCATTTATTATCAAGTAAAGTATGATTTTAGTAGTTTGTAGAATAATTATTATATTTCTGTGTTATTAGTTTTAGCAATGGGGCGTAAGGGTTGTGTATACCTACCATTGTGTCAAAAAAAGGAAAAACAAAAATTCTGCAGTCTTAAAGAAAGCAACAGAAGCGAGGGAGATATTATTTTTATTTGCAATTCATATACCCAGTTATCGATCACTTAAGGTGGAAGCGCCAGGGTAGCCCGCGAAATTCAAATTTTCTAACGCCGCCCACCTTACCCTGTTCAATGACTATTTCATGAAAAAGTCATTCAATGGTATTAAATGAGCTTAGAAGGTTGTATTGATGATTTTAATAATCATTTAGTTATTATTGAGTAACAAATTAATTTATTTGTGGGTGTCGAAATTTGACAGCTATTTTACAAGCTTTTACTTGCAATGTTTGTATGTATGTTCGGTTAAAATCTTGCAACTGAATATTGAACCACTTCCTCTTATCCTACGGAGTTGAATTTTAAAATGTTGGTTCATTTTTGATGACAATACATTTTTTTGGTAAGCATGACCTGAATCGACATCCAGGATGAGCTCCAGATAAAGGAACTCTTCAACGCTTAACAGCACAGACACGAAATTTTGTGTACGCATTTTACTATGATAGCCGGTTTTAAGTTTTACCGTGACATGGTTGCTGCAGTCAGGGTTGGGTTCTGACTAGGGAACACTTCAATGGTTAGCAGCACGGACATGAAATGTTGCATACGCGTTCAATTATGAAAGACCGTTCTAAGTTTCAACATGATATACCTACCAAAAATACAAAATAAATTAATAGTAAAAAATTTCTTTTAAAAACAAGCTTTTATTTAAATGGTCTAAAAAGAAGAAAATAAACTTTAAATTAAATCTATCCCATCAATTTACTACACTATACAACAAATTTATTTAAATAATATAAAAGCTTGTCGCGAGATACTAAATAAACAAGAATACAATATGTACAATAAGTTATAAATGTAAAGTGTAGTAATTCTAAGAAAAAATGTATAGGTAGATACCTATGTATTTCATAAAATTGTATGTCTCGCGACAAGCTTTTATATTATTTAAATAAATTAGTTGTATAATGTAGTAAATTGATGGGATCGATTTAATTTAAAGTTTATTTTCTTCTTTTTGGACCATTTAAATAAAAAATTGTTTTTAAAAATGTTTTTTTATTGTTTTCATTTTAGAATGAGAAATCGCGTGAATCGAGTAGAGGAAGGTAGTACTTTTAGAAGAGACGCCGTGCCCGGTACGAGTGAAAAGTCTGATTCGACAACAGATATTGTATGTTTTAGTAACAATTTTATGTTTAAAACAGAAGTTTATTTAGTAGTAGGTATAGGTACTACCTTAATTATTTCTTTAATTGTATATGAAAAAGAACCTGTTGCATTAGACCCTGGACTTGACGAATCAATGGAACTTTCAGACTCGATCGTAAATATTTTTAGTACTTACTCATTTGTATTTCTTTAAATTTCAATATCAAACGCTTTTGTCATCAATAGCTTTTGTCTTAGAACGATTACATCGTTGATGGCAGGCGTATAATTGATTTTCAATACTCTTATTCTTATTCTTTATTGTACACAAAATAATAATATATAATACAGTTCCGTTGGTAAATACTCCTGGAGTAAATTAATAAATATAAGCGAACACAGCAAAAAGTTCAGCGCTGTTTCTCTTTTTCTATTATATACTTTACCATAACATACATTTGTGTTTTTTTATTAGTCTAGAAAGCTTTAATAGATTAATAGACTGAATAAATAAATTATCCTTTTACATAAATCTCAAACCAAGGTGCATTATGATTATGACGGCTCAAGATTGTTTAGTCCGTCTCGACACTTGCGCTGCACTGTTTGCGTTGTGTACGTGTGGGTAATTGCGCACACATACACGATGCTGCCATCTTTTACCGAAACTCGAGCGTTCAAATTTTGTAATGGCTCTTAAGCGTTGAATCTATTGTATACTAGGAAATCGAATTCAAGGTCAAATATGTCTACAAACGGTTGTCACTGCCAATGTAACAGTTATCACTGCTAATGTGACTATTGTCACTGCCGAAGTGGCATTACAGTGGAGTAAAACATTTTCTTGTGAAATTACGTTACCAATAAGTCTTTATTTTTTGCTGTTATTTCAAGTTTATCGTAGGATGTCTTATGCGTGCTCTTTACATAAATACTAGCTTTTACGGCAATTACAAACTCAGACCCTTAGCTTTGAAAGCAGTAAGTAATTAATCGTTGGAAGGTATCAGTAGCTATGAATTGTTTTTAAAAGGAAAGTTATGAGGAAGTAGAGTAACTTCAATGTGTTTATATTGCATTTAATTTAACCACTATCACGTTTTTGATAATTCAGAATCTGAATTAATTACATTTAGGTATTATAAACTGATCTGCTACGCAATCAATGAGGTAGTCGTGTTGACATATTTTATCTTCTTTTATTATTTATGTTTAATGCATTCAAGACAAGCAGTAACTTCGACACGACTCATCTCCGATAGGACTTATCCTCGATACGACTCATATCCGACAGAACCCATCCTCGACACGACGCATCTCCGACAGGGCTTATCCTTGAGAGGACTTTAGTCGTCGGAGCCCCGTCATGTCGTACCCAGCCATTATATGAAAAGCGAGCAAAGAGAACTCGGGACTAGGAGCACCCCGACTCGGTTGGTTTGGGTTCAAAAGGGATGACGGGGGATAGTGGAACTAAGTCCCCGTTGTCCTGGTCTATGCTTAAGGAATGGCAGCTTTGAATGGTGCTATTGTTATATAGATCTATCAATGTCAAATACTCAATCAAAATGTCAATGTCACATTAGCCAGTAATTTATGGTATGTTGTAAAACCAATTAAATTGTAGTACAATATACCCAATATTGTATTTTATTATGTTTATTCAACAACTCTTGTTGTTGACTATACAAAACAAAGTTTTAATAGGTTACATTAGTGGTCGTGCCAATTGAAGTCGATTTCAGAACTACTCAAAAAATGCTGCCATAGTTACTGAGCCAAATGTTGAAAATTCCTGACTATTGAACACCTTGAACTGTTTATTTATCAACATTTTTAAAATATAAATTAAAAAAGATACATTGTAATTTAATTTATATTTTTCTTTATAGCAATTTCAATAATTTTTTTAACAGCCATGGTTTCTGGACAAATCCTGTCTCTCATTAAGTTCAAGTTCTTCTTCGTTAACCGTCATCCGTTCATCCTCTCTAAACGACCACCAAAGTAAGAATTAGTCTAATCAAATCACAAACTTACCCTCTAGATCCAAAATACGAGTCAGTATCAGCAAATGCGGAACAATACTGTCTGAAGTAGCAGTCGAGTGGGCTCGCGAAGCATTCGAAGGTTACGCCGAAGCAGCGATGCAGGCACTCAAGCACAGGCACGGGCAACGACATTTGCGTGAGCTGCGCCTCTCCGCCCGCGCCCACCCACGCCGCGTAGCGTCGCAGCAGGCACCACACACGGGACAGGAACTGCTCGAACTTCTTGTCATCGAAGCAACTGTACCGGTACAGACACTCCTGCGGATCGTGTAATATTCGTTATCGAATTAGTATGAGCTGTTTAGGGAACGTACATACCTATACTACGTGACCCGTTCAGGGGCGGGGAGGGGGTCTTCAAAATACCACGCTTGGTCACAGGGGCGGAGGGGGGTGTCTTAGGTTTTCGTCACGTAGTCAATATCCTCTAGGGAAATCTCGAGTTCTTTGAGCTATATTCAAATATGGCGCGCAGAATTTAGCGCTTTTTGAACTCACATGTGGCAACACTGTCGCACATATGAGACATTTTTTTTTAACTTTCTGTTTGCAGAAAAGTTATTATATATGTCGGAGAATAAATCATTTAGAAAATAAAGGAGGGTAGTCGTCAAGATGAATCAACGTACTCGACATTATAAAAACGGTTGTCATTCAACGGAGCGGGGCATTCCATATCGAACAGCCGAAGAAGTCTGACCTTTTATATCTGACTAGCCTATCCTTATTTCCTGAATTTGTGTAAATTGTAATGTTGTGATATATTGTGAATTAGCTTCTGTAACTAACGACTAACCCAAATACAAGTACTCTCAGTGGTGGAGAGTCTGTTTGTTTTATTTACGAATTACCCGCTTTACCTTCTGATAAGCAGACACTGGTCTAAACTGTAATGCTATACTCAATTCTATCAAATTCTATAAACGGTGTGTGTCTGCGACATATATGTATATTAACCATATTTATATATTACTACGTGGAAACTAGAGGGGGAGGGGGGGTATTGGCATATACTACGGGTGGTCACAAAGGGGGGAGGGGGATAAAAATAGTAAAAAATGGGTCACGTAGTATGGGTACGTTCCCTTACTTTTTATAGCTTGTTTGGGCTATTATTGTTTCAATAGTGTTCTGGAATATTTCAGTAATATAGGTTTTGTTCCTATGCTTTTTCACGCCAATACAGAAATACAACAACTGTCCATAATTCATTTTGTTTAGTTCCGTGCGTTGCACGTATGTATGAATCTATACCAATGATACCCAAAGTGGTCTATATCGACCCCCAGGGGTCGACAGCGACCTACAAGGAGACCATATGAGTGAAAGAAAAAATAATTGGGGTTCGCGAGATGCTATGACCATTAACAAGGCACAGAGCACTACGCGTTGCGAGTGTAGACCGTAGTCTCAACTACCCGACTCTCTTCCGTGTACCTAAGCAACCTGAAAAATCTTTATGCACACATCACTGATGTTCTATTGCTAACATGGACCTGACTACTGATAGACATACAACATATTTTGTTTAATAAGACTAAAAAGCCTAAACTATTGGCAGAAACATAGGGCACCCGAAGCTAAATGGGGTTTCTTTATAAATAAATGATAATACAAATTTCACCGTATTTTATGTATTTTTCATAATTGTTAGAATAAAGGAAGATTTAAAAAAAAATATCCACCTAATTTCAATTAAGCAAGTAATGTTGTCCTCTAACTTCTACGCAGGTGAAGTTGCAGGCACAGCTAGTATAAAATTCTATTTGTATGGATTTGTGCTTACAGAAAAATAACTAGTTTCAATTTTTAAAATATTGCTTTCTTGTGCTGACTTACAAGCTAACAAAACAGTATTCTAACAAGCTTACCAGTTTTTGTAAATAAACAGCATTGAGGACCTGTGTTTCGCCGAGATAGCGCAACAGCGTCTGATCGCGGTCGAGGAAGTGCTCAACGAGCGGAGGTCGCGGCGCCGGTACCGCGAACTGTACCGGGTAACACCACACTTTGCGCAGGGCTGCCTGCTGCAGCGGCGCTTGAAGTTCCTGGTGCCATAGCAAATACAATTACACATTATACAATCTGTAAGGTCACGCTGCCGCGGCGCTTGCAGCTTGCAGCGTGGCTATGCGTAAAAATGTGTAAACAAGTTTTTCTCTCAGACTCATGCCACACAATCGTAGGTAAGTAGCATGCTAGCTGATGGTCTTATTATGGTCAATGTCTGAAAAATGTTCAGAACATGAAGAAATCATATTTATGAATTTTATTAATATAGCATATTACTAGCAGCTTACTCTCCTTCGCATTCCCTATCATATATAGTATCGTTGGATAAGTCTTTCAAAAAGATTACAGGGTGTTAGGAGAATTGGACCCTATGTGCCAATCTTAATAAAATCTATTTCACTTCAAGCACAACTGGACTACTTCCCAGCCTTATATCAATAGTTAATCTGAGTTCACAACCAAGGCAGAGGAACAGGTACTGCTTACTGTACTGAATCTTCAGGAATTTCCTCCTGCAAATTTTTCGCTAGCATTTGTCCCCTACCCCACCCCCATAATTCCAGTAAAAACATTTGTAACTTATTAGTACCAGATAACCAGGAACAAAAACCTGCTATTTTTGGAAGCATTTCAAGATCCCATCAGTGCTAAATTACACTCTGTAAGCCATTCCATGCTAGAACAATTTAGGCAATGGTAATATACAATTTTTTATACATATTACTATCATTTTACCTGTATTCCATTTTCTTTAAGTAGACCACTATGTTTTTCCCTTATCTTGCGAGCATATTCAGCAGATAAGTGGTAGATTTTGAGGCAGATTCCTTCAACAGATGCTTTCACAGTCTCAGCCAGATGAGGCTGACATTGTCTCTGAAATCAAAGCACAGAAGATTTTAAGACTTTAAAAGTCCTAATAATACAACATGGAGCCCATAAAATTGAATCATGTAATAAAAAACCATAATAACAGACAGATAGATTGCCATTAAGCTTCACAGCCTCGCAGGATTGTCACTATCATTCCTCTTTCCAAGCTGAATCATAAGAGAGCTGGTGATGAAAACAATGGTCTTAATTTAATAAAAGAGATCATCCTTAATCATTTCGACGGCCATTTAACGTGGTTATTTTAAAAAAACTATACAAAAAGAAAGCCAAAATCAATTTAGGTTTAGAGATATGAAAGGAACAAAATAAGGCCTATATGTATAATTGTTTTGAGGCTACAAGTGCAGATTCTTTTTGATGAGAATCTCGCTAAAGTATCATAAAATAATAAACCTCTTCAATAATAACTCTAATGCGGCAGGCTTGGTGAAAACAGTTCTTTGGCGGAACGGGCTGGTATTTATATTTTATCACACCAAAAAATATTTAAGTAGTTAATAGGATGAAAAGAACCAAAAAATTATTTTAAAAATACAGAATTTAAAATTGTTTTCTAAACAGAGACAACACCACTGAGAGCTGATATTATAACATATTTAGCCTAAGCGAATACGAGGGTGCAGGCCGCGCAGGCAATACAGTTCAGCCACAGTTTTACAATCTATGCAGTTGGGCAACGCTTTTCATGTAGGGTGATGCCATGCCACTGCCCGAGTAATGCCATAGCTACTCCACAGCCCTCTGAACGGTGCCCATTTCACATGACAAGGACTGCAACTGTTCCATCCACAAAACCGAACTTCAAAATCGTGTAGGCCAGGTACCTCCTATTTTTTCGTATATTTTATTTTTAACTGATTTCAAAAACAACTTTATAAACTTAAGTTTGTTTTAGTTCAATTAAGTCTGTGCTAATCCAGTTGAATCAAATTGAACGCACTGACTTCTGAAACTGTTAATTTAATAATATGGTAATAATTTTACTCCTTTCAGTTATTTTTTAAATTAGTTTTTACTTTTGTTATGTTTTTATCTAATACTTATTGGTGCCACAAATTTAAATTATAATAGTGTACTAATTCGTGAACAACTAATACTCCAACTAGAACCTCATCTATATAGGTAATTCATGTTCAAACTACTAATAGTATTGTATAAAAAAAAAGACTACCAAATGTAATGAAATTCATGTGGGACCAACACAAGAGTATTCTGCATCAACTAAAAAAATAATTAATTCGGTCCACAAATCTGAGAAATCGGTGCAGACACATAAAAATAAAAGTTATACATCAAAATAATAACCACTTCTTTTTCGAAGTCATTTGAAAAGGATGAGGTTCTCAATTCGTCTATGTATTGTATATGTTTATGTTCTTTCAAGACTTTTTGTTTTTTAAACTATTTTTGACAATTATTTTTTTTGTTTGAAAGATTGTACTCCCGATGTGGTCCCATATAATTTCATTATTATCTGATGAAACACTTTGGCGATAGAGAATTGAACTCCTCAATGAGGAACAGCACACATATTGTAATCGGGTTATTGTATTTTGTATCAAAAATTTAAATCACAATCAAATCATTTAGCATCTGGCTGTATTATTTAATCCACTCAAAAGGAAAGAAATTATTAAACTAAAAAAAAGTTTATTCTAAGTAGGCACCATGGAAGGCACCAACATCAGAAAGTCTTATTGTGTCAATTGTGTGGTCATCATTTTAAACTTTTCAGTTTTTTAAAGTCAGTATCTACTTTTTTTTGTATTTATTTATTCACATACTTGTGTTCCTTTTATATTTTTTTCAAAATAAGTTGTACATTTTTAATAGTAGTCAAGCACCCTATTATCATTCCCGTTTTCATTATTAAAAGTTTAATAAATTAACATCATTCACCCTTAAGTGTGCCAGCCTGTCTTGGAAATCATCATAGGTAGCTCCAACAGTTCGCCTCAGCCATTGAAATGTATCTTCCGCATTCCATTTCACTACCTTGCGACTTTCCGGTGATGCATTTCTTGATTCAATCATTTTTTTTGCTGCTTCTGCATATCTTGATAATTGCTTTCTTGCATCTCCAGTGAACTTTGGATGAGTTAGCTTGATCGGAATGTCATTCATAATTTCTTCATACATAGAATGTGATATTTCCGGGAAACAATGACTAGGCAGGAGTGGATCTGAACCACCCTGATCATTTACTTTTCTCTCCATCAACCATCGATTGAAAGAGTCTTTAGGAGCATCTATACTTTCTCTTGTGTGGCATAACTCTTGATAACATTGTCTTAATTTATTAGCCAAAGTAAATCTAAATCCCTCAATTTCTGGATGGGGATGTGGACAAATAGTTGGGGGCCTTTCATATATTACAACATTAGTTGGTACTTCTATTTCCCATGGACCAGCAAGTACAAATTTCTTTGGTGGAGGACCATTATCCTCAGATGGACGACGTTTGTTAGCACCAGGAGTCATATTACCAGCGTTTGATGGTCCAGTGTGACAAATACCCAATGGATCTGTTATGGGATCAAAATCCCTCTTAACTGCTGGTAATTCCCACATTGATTCACCTGATAGCTTGTTCCAAAAGTATGGCCTGTTCTCTCTTTTCGACCAGTACTTCCGCCAGCCTTGTTGTAATAAATCGGGATGCAAGTCAGCAGCTAGGTGTGGGGCCAGTGGCACTGGTGCGCCTGGCGTTTGAGGCGTCTCACCACTTGCACTTGGAGACGACTGGATCTCTGGTGAGGAGTCACTCTGAGTTGTACTCTCCCACGTCGAGGAGCCGGCAACAACTTTGTCACGAACATCATTCATATTGGCTTTTTAATAGCAAGACTACTAGATAAATACGTGAAATTTTTAATAAAATTATGAGGCTTCGTAAATCCAAGTATAAAACTTATGTTTTATTATTGAGAAAACTGTTTATAAGCTAATAAGGTTCCAATGAGTATATTTTTTTATTTAGAAACACAATATTGATAGCACCTTCTAACGAAAGCAAAAAAATACGGTTGATTCTATTGAAACACATGATAACACATAACTAATGATTGCACAAATAAAATTATACAAAATAAACAAAAATCTTATTATCAAAACTAAGAAAACACCGCGTCGTATGTTTTAGTAAAGTAGCGTAACTCCCCAAGCGCCGCCATCACAAAATGACAACTGAGTTTGGTTGGTTTGGTGGTTTGGAGTTAGGGTTGTGTTCGTCTTACGCTTATCACATCAAGCATAATATCGATATTATATAGAAGCATGAAAAAATATTTCTAGAATCGATCAGTACGAAATTATTCGATTGAACAGAAATGCAAATAATAAAAAAACATGGGTGCATATACCTATGAGTCCTAAAGGGTATTACATTAAGTTTTAAAATTATTAAGCTTAAAAATCTTTTGCTACACCGCGCCGCCAGTGGGTGCAGGCCCTAAAAATGGACGCGCTTCAGTGTTGTTTCTGACAAATTTAGGGTTGCCGTATTCTAATTCTAAAATTGCCGGATTTTTAGGGAAAACTAAGAAAAATGCCGTATTGTACAAAATGTTTGTTTAAAGGTTTAAATAATAAAAAGAAAATACTAGTGATGTATGTACTATGCGTATACTACTTTTAAACTTACTTATTTTATTCTTCCCATATAGGTTTTGAATAGTTTCTAGTACTTCTGATGCTGTCGCATGTAGGTCATACTGTTTTTATCTTTCATTTTACGAAGAAGCAATGAGAGATTGAGAGAATCACAATAGGTACAGTATAATAACAATTATTCCGGGGATTCCCACACGTCCTAGAACCTACTAGAATAAGGAACTAAAGATTTTAAACATTAACATCTCGGAGATAAGGTTGCATTTGGTAGAATTCTGATGACGTTTCTTTTCGTGGCGCTTCTAGTTTACTTTACCTATGGTTTACAAGTTGGTGCGTTCCATTCAACGATTTTTTTTATTTACTTTAGTCAATTACCGTATATTTTAATACGGTAATCAAAAAGCTGCCGTATACCGTATTTATGATGCCTAAGATGCCTGAATGCCGTGTACTACGGCAATTGCTGTATCAAGAACAACGCTGACGCGCATCTGCCCGCACCATACACACCGTAGTATACGAAGTATCTCTAGTTAGTCTGTGGCCGTAGTCGCCGCAGTCATCGCTTTTGTTGATGGTACTGCGGTAAGCGCTGCTCGAATGTATGTGCGAGGTTGCATCACAAAACACTATTACTTCTCATACAAAGAATTCAAACGATGCAGCCAGGTACAGTGCGCGGCAAATAACTGGAACCAAGATGGCGTTGACTGCGTGATCTATGTGAGGTCCGGGCACAGAGTACATTTTTAGGTTCGGGTCATATCATTCGTTTTGATGAGTCCATTAGTACCGATCACGTGATCGGTACTCCGCTTTTAATTATTATGAGATAAGTATACTAAATAACGATGCAGCTTGTGAATTTTAAAGATATTCTCACCCGAAAATAAGATTGAAACTCTAAAACCAAGATGACGACCACGTTTTACCTAGTAAAGTTTCTTAATAACCATCTTGGATTGAGGAATAAGCTCTATTTACGGCATCCCAGCACCCCTGAAAGTCTTAGGAATAATACCCAGAGTAATAAGTAAATTTCAATGTCCGCCATCTTAGATTTATTAAAAATTTATGAAACTGGAATGCAACTAAAAAAAATTGTACACAATTTGTTTATACAGTTCCACAGAACTTGTACCGGTAAAATGGGGTGAATAGGGATGCAGGAGGGAATCGAAAATAAACTTTAAATTAAGTTTTAGAAGTCGGTGCTAATCCATGCTGAACCAAATTGAACGCACCGACTTCTGAAACTGTTAATTTTATGATATGGTAATTATTTTATTCTTTTCATCGTTTTTTTGAAGTCGGTTTTATTTTTGTTAAAATGTTTTTTTATTTTTTTCGTTTTAGTGGCCTTAATTATAAAATATGGTTGGACCTACTAAAGACGCTGCTCGTAACATAATCACATTATGCGTACTATTCGTCATTGACTTGATTGATAGAACTCTCTATTGTCTATCTCCGAAGTTCTTCATCAGATCTTCACCAAATTTAAATGGGACCAATCTGGAAGTATATCCTTTCAAATAAACTTTTTTTTATCTAAATCGGTTTTTAAATGGCGGAGTTATGAGGTAACAAACATTAAAAAAAAAAAAAACATACAGACGAATTGAGAACCTCCTCCTTTTTTGGAAGTCGGTTAAAAATGGATTGTAACGTTGAAATAATAGTTTGTTGCCAACAAGGACACTTAGAGCACTACCTCGTTAGTGCGTTGCGTAGCGTTGCGACGTCGCAGCGTCAACGCTGCGTCATATTTCCATAAATGTATTTTAAATGACATGCCACATTAAAGCGTTGCATCGACGGATCGACAGACGAGTGACGAAGCGGGGGGAGGGTGATGTGCTGCGCTGTCGGAGCTCCGGTGCGACGACGGACAGTGTTTCACTGCTAAAGGGGCAAACGAGACTGACTGAGGTGCGTGCCAGTGTTCCCAACCTGAAACCAGGAAGCTATCGTACCGGGGTCGTAACATGATCGTACATGGATCAAAAATGACAAAAAATATCGTACCATCAGGATAATAGCTGTAATAAATTAAAAGTGACAATAATTTGTCGTGCTGCCAATAAAAAAGTGTTGTCAATTCCCCAAAATCATCTAAGCGATAGTTGGGACGAGCTTTTTTTTAGAACATAATTTTATTTCTGTCATGTCTGGGACACTATGACCAATATGCAGTCGAAGAGTGACGAGAACTTCTAAAAGGTCGTCTATCAGTGATCAGTGTACTGAAATTATCGTACTTTCTGCGTACGATACTAGTGGTGTACTATCGTACATCGTACGTAGCTATGAAATTATCGTACATGTACGATAATTATCGTACGGTTGAGAACACTGGTGCGTGCGTCGTCCTCTTGCGCTGCGACGTCGTGCGTCGTCGCAACGCAGGTGTGGCATACAATGTGTTGATCCGTTGCGACGACGCAACGCAACGCACTAATGAGGCATCGCCCTAAATCGTTAATTATAATACAGTAAACACATTAAAGTCCTTTTTGGCAATAAAATATATTATTTCAATGTTAAAATCCCTTTGAAAGTTTCGTCCCGATTGACCCCTACATCCCTATTCACCGCATTCTAGGGTACTTTTAAATATTGTTAAAATGATATGGATATGGCTTAACTGCTGTTACCTTTGTATTATTTTGTCAAACGTCAAAATGAGGTATGCGCGGTTATGAGGCTGTTCTTTTTGACACGTCACTTTAACTTGGACGTTTGTATGTATGATAAAGCTCGTGACACATCTATGTATACGACTGAAAGACTTGTATCTATGGTCATGAATAAAAATTATAAAAAAAGCTCGTGTAATTTGTGTGACAAGTAACAACCCTTTGACAGGTGTTACAAATTTTGACATTTCTTAAAATCTGTCAAATATAATATGGGCGTTGAGCGGAACTACAGTACCCGGCAGTAAATATAGAGTTATCGGCTAGCTTCGGCTTCGTAGAGCGCCGTCTCTGTCACTCATACCTATGTGACGTTTTTTCGCTTCGTGCGACAGAGATGACGCTCTATAAAACCGAAGCTAGCCAATGGTGGCTGTAGTTTTTAATATATTTGTTTGCAAATTTCCATATTTGTTTTACAATTGTTCTAAGTCTACTACTAAATCCTACGATTTTTATTTTGCGAAATACCAGTATGGTCCCTCAGTTCACACGCACGTGATTCTGTTGCGCATTTTGACAGGACTAAAGTAAATTAAGAGTGTTTGTCTCTTTCTGTTTCAATAGAAAAATAAAGTGGGTTGCGTTTAGTCTAATTTAATACTGTCACAATGTGCAACAGAATTGTCACCATTATCTCTTTCTAAAGCTCAACGTGCAATATTTACTACCGGGTACTGTACTGTATACCTACTGTATGTAGTACGTACACTGTGGTCATAACATGGTTCAGCCGTTCAGCCCGTTATTAAAAAGTACTCTGTGATGTGATCGTATCGTCGGACTTTGAAACTTTGACCAGAGTCCAATATTACTTTACTGTGTCCGAGCCATTAGTTTAGAAACGCGATAAAGCAATAGAACGTGTTTAGCTTCTATAGTGTTTGTAGGTAAGTAATAATTAACACAATCATGCTGTAGAGTATAGAAAATATGTTTTATAACACACAATATACTCGCACTCACGTACCTACCTACTTATAGTATCATGACATTTTTGAGATTAAAATATAATATTAGTAACTGATGGTTTACTAACTCCCGTTTCAATTCTTAATTTGAGAATAAAATGCAGATCTTGTATCTATAATATTCGATAATTTTATTTATCATTAAGCAAGGTTGGGTTTCCTTCTGTCATTTTGCTGTCGGCTCTGAATACAGAACAAACTAGAAACCACGTCGTCATAATTATCATGGCGATTGCCTGCATTGCATACATGCAATCAGTGTCCAAAACAAACGTCAACGCTCCCTCCCCGCCGGTCCTACCTTACCTCTCTTCACAGACTAGTTAGAGATACTACAGACAGTACTACTCATACTACGTATCCTCTCTCTAGAGTAAATATGTTCCTTGCCTTACCTCCCCTACTACGTGAAACATTGCTAGCGCGAGGTGATTTTACAGTTTCTTGGGTAAAGGACATTGAGCCCTTTTGTATAGACCAATTTACCCACGGCGGCGGATAAAAAAGAAATAACTGGAATAACAAATGAAGCACTGGGAGCAACAAGGGCGTTCGGCACCCAATGACAGTTTTGATATTATTGCATCAAATTAAGCATTGCCCCATCTAGTTTCATATGGCAAAAACTCATTTCGATTCATTGATTCTAGATGGCGTGATAGGTATTTATTAAGATGATTTCGCTATGCCGTTGGTGCATGGATTACTTATATGCATTTGAATTTCAAACACGTTACGACCGAAAGTTGCGATAGTTTATATAAATGTAAAAACATGTCCGAAATCGGTGATTTCAGTGCAGATAATGACTAGACTGATTATGTTCTCCCAAAAAATAAAGGAAAAAGACGAAGAAGAATATAAAGTTAACGGAAAAAATGTAATTTAATTTTAATTATTAAACCAAATGATTACTGTGATTTACTTTTAATAATGAGTCCAAATGAATACTGTGATTCACTTTTAAATAAAAATGATTCTTTTAGATATCCAAAGCCATTATTTATGCCTTGATATCCTTTAAAAATATGAAAGCCCAATTAATTTACGGGTTGGGTGCAACAAGGGCGGATAACATGTATTCAAAAAAAATGTTATTTTGAAGTTTCTAACAATCTTAAAATAATAATAATAGGTACTAGAATCTTATAACTGAATCATGGTACCAATAAATTTTATAAGTACTTGAGATTTATCCTAATCTATTTAAAAGTTATAATACATCAAAAACTTTAACTTAAATTATCTCAGAACTCACTTTTTTGTGTAACGCCCTTGTTGCACCCAATGCTTCAAATATAAGGGCTCGAGATTATCACAGTAGGTACCTATCGGTCGTAATATTATGGACGTGAATATTGGGAATCAAAAATATGAACAGTTTTGCAAAACTTCTTTATCCTGCAATATATTGTGCAAGGCAGTGATAGCTTAGTGTTTAAACACTTGCCTTCCATGCAGGATGGTCTCAGTTCGCCACCGTCCCGCACCACTGACTTTTCGAATTAATGTGCGGATCATAATTTAACGATCACTTGCGTTAACGGTGAAGGAAAACCTCATGAGGAAACCTGCACACCTGAAAAGGCTCCATAAAGTTCTCAAAGGTGTGTGTAGGCCGCCAACCCGCACTAGGCCAGTGTGGTGGACTAAGGCCTAAACACTTCTCATTCAGAGAAGAGGCCGCCCGGCCGGTGCCCTGCGGTGGGACAGTAATGGGCGATTATGTATTTATGTTATGTATTATGTAAAGCTGCGTTTCCACCAGAGATAATTATGTGCGCGGATACGCGAGCGCGGGAGGTGTGCGATGGATACGTGCGAGGAATGTGTGCGAGGCTGTGTGGCTAAGCGGGCTACTTGACTACCAGTCAATAGACAGTGTTTGTTAGAAGTGGACGTGTATACGGAAAATAGACAAGACACAGTGAAGAAAATGTTCACATTTAACCATGCGAGATGAGGGAATGGAGGCAGAAGATACAGAAATGAGTGCTGTGCTGCGCGAGAGAGTCCTCTACGCATTCTCACACCACTTAGCTTCCTCGTACAGCTTTGGTGGAAAGAGTCACACCGTTTTCACAGCTCCGCTACGCCTATCCTCTTCGCACATCTCTGGTCTCTACGTCGTTATTTTACTAAACTTTTTACCTACGCTTTCTTTATATTGGTTTATAATGTCAAGGCAAAATTAAAATAGCTAGATAAAATAAAGATCAATGTAAAAATAACAATGCACAGACAAGATATATTTATTTATTCTTCTTTTATTAATATCTATAATTAATTATGAATGCAAACTTCTAATGTATGTATCTACAGTGTTTATTTCGTCTTACTTGCATATTTATCTAATTTCAATTAAAATTTAAGAGTTAGATAGTTAGTAGTTAAGATCATTAATAAACTCAATTATGATTGGCTAATTGTACTTAAGGTACCTAAAACGATTTGAATTCAAAGGGTTCCTCCAAAAGAAGAATAGAATCCTTATAAGATCAGTCAAATGACTGACTGTCTTTTCAAAGGTACTCGCAAACAATTCGCGAATGCGTCATTGCTCGACTCTAAAACACTGGGTACTTGTTCGCACCCAACAAGCGAACTGCTTACGAACAGCTCGCGAACGTGTCCATACTTGCTCGTAGGATGTGTAGTTCAGTAAGGCCAAGCACGCCTTTTGCACACTAGCACTGTCTACTGCTGAACGCGAAACATCTAACCAACAGAGACATTTTATCAAAACAATACTGGTGGCGCTACCGCGACGTCTGTCGGTATAAAAAGGGTTTGCAAGTATTAGCGAAACGAGAGCAAAACTTTACAGATAATGGTGATGGGTAGTATTATTTTGTATAGGGATTATGTCAAGATATGTCAAGATGGTGTATAGTATTATCACATGACTAGCTGTGTCCTCACGGCTCCGCCCGTAGCCTATGTTACTCAGTGATAATGTAGCTTTCTAACGGCAAAAGAATTTTTGAAATCGGTCCAGTAGTTTTTAAGTTTATTCGTTACATACAAAAATACAAATCTTTCCTCTTTATAATATTAGTATAGATTGATAAATATCTCACAGAGACAAAGTTTCTAAGAAGCACACAAAAGGGGATACCTAATTCCTGTGGCATAGCCACCCTTGCCGCCATTTTGTTTTTTTTCACAGTTGCGGCGCACTTTATATTATGGGTAGAGGACACTTAAATAAACAAAGAAAGTTGCAATATGGTGCCCTAAGTACGTTGTCAAGATATTTGGAGGTAAAGATCCCCATTTGAGTACAATGAAAAATAACATATATAGCGCCTTGTATTCCCCAAAGGGTAGGACAGAGGTGTTTTTAGTACACTCTCGTTTCGCCAGTTATGTTTTAAGTTCCATACAATAGGATAGGTAGGGGGTGAGCCTATTGCCGTTAACCGTGCACAAATCCAGACACCGGGCTGCTACTGAGAAACTCCTAATGGTAAAACCCAATTTTTTCACAGCTCCAAGGGATTCCAAACCTGAGTATTTGATATTAATTTCAACTTGATACCTCTTCGCGACGGACAACGAAGTGATCCTATAAGGGTTTCTTTTTTCCTTTTGAGGTACAGAACCCTAAAAAATAACTAACTACGCATATAAGCACGTAATTAATTCATTTTTTGTTTAAGTGTCCTCTACCCATATACATATATCTGATTCAATGTACGCCGCAACTTTGAAAAAAAACAGAATGGCGGCAGGGTGGCTATGCAGGCTTCCATTGAACAATGTTCGAACCCCTTTATGCCTACTTTGGTAGGGTTGTCAGAGGATGAATTGCAAAACGCATTCTGAGAAATGCGCTGTAGGAGTGATGACGGAATATTATTTACGTCTCGACAATCTTTTGTTTTAGTCCGAGATGTTTGCCAGGTTAGTATCGTAAATTATATTCCTGAGGTAACCCATAGAAAAAAATCCATGGGGGTGAGATCCGGTGATCTTGGTGGCCATAGATGTCTCCGAAGCCACGTAATTAATTATTGTGCAGCATGAATTGATAACGTATGACGCACGGTGTGGTCTTGTCGCACAATCTTTGTGACATCGTGCGGCACTGTGGCGCCACAGTGCCGCACGATTTTACCCCGGGGTAAATCCAGATTTATGTATTATTATTTCTAGGGATCGTCTCGTCTTCACAAAAAACCTGCTTTTTCTAAACTCACCCTTGTTTTTTCCAGATCAAGTATTTTTATACAAATGGCACTTAAAGGCGTTAAAGTTATAGAAATGATGGGCTTAGCTCCAGGCCCATTATGTGGAGCCGTATTAGCAGACTTTGGGGCAAGCGTAATTGTTGTTGAAAAGGTTAGTATTTAAATTAAAAAATAGAATAATAAACGCCATTAAAAAGACATACCTACTTAGGTGCAGCCAGGTATCGATATTAGGGATGGTTTTCAAAAAGGTAGCTAAACTCCACCCAGCATAACTTAGCACGCGGCGAAGTAAGGAACTAAATTAAAATGTATTGAATTTGAAGTATAATCACGTTTTGCATGCGTAAGAAGCTCTGTGCCGGTCTGAAATACTAAGTTGTACTGGGTTCACTGTATTTAATATTAGCGGATAAACCCCCTGTGTGTGTAGGTACCTACCAGCTATCTACTTAATTCGTCATTTTTACAAACATTTTGGGGCAAATTCTGACGAGGTTTGAACTCCCAAAACCACCCCATGTGTTTATGAATATCATTATTAGTTAAGTATACATTTTACTCTTATATTATAATTATCAAACTCTTATTACTAAGCAAGTACTTTTACTCAAAAATGCTTGTAATGTGGTCATTATTTTGACAACCTTCTTTGAGCAAAGTCGACATTTCCGCGCTACTTGAATAGGCGCCAGCAAAGCTGTATGGAATTTCATTGCTGGTGAGTTTTAGCCACCAGCAATTTCCTTTGAAAATCCATTATTGTCGAGCTTTGTTTCAAAAATAGACTGGGGCAAAAAGTTTTTATTCAGAATTTGGCTGTATAGGTAGACGTATAGGCAGTACAATCATTAAAGACTCATTAAAAAAAACTATAGCCCGGGAAAAAAACAATCGTTACTTTAAGTAAATTCTTACTCTATTAAGCTGGTTTTATTTAAATTACTCGCATTGTTTGAGTAAAGCACTATATAAGCCTTGGTCCGCAATGACTGCGCTGCTGGCCACGCTATGATGGCCTCGAGTTTAGTTTAGTTTACAAATTAGACGATTATATCCAGGATAAGAACGCTTGGAAACATGCTGATCCAGCTCCATAGGACAATTTAGAGTCTAGACAAAATCAAACTGGTTGCTATTGTAATTGTATAATTAATTTTTTTAAAGCTATTTATTTTAGATTCTATGAGTAAGTACCTAAACTCACACACTGACCTATTACTTTGAAATTTTTGGGAAAACGTATACTTTTGCAATGTTTGTAAATATGTGAGCGCCATGTATCTATCACATAATTAATATGTCATTGTTTAATTTATTTATTTTTTTACCTTTTGTGGTATAGTAATTTTATTCTAGGTGCATCGTCTTCACATATAATTGTATAATTAATGTACCTATACAAAATATTGTAAGACATTTTAAAAGAGTAACGGTGGAGTTTCTTGCCCATTCTTCTCCATACGAAACTACCTTTTGGAAGGGGCGACTAGAATCAATTCTATTTTCTTTGTAACTTTAACGTTCAAAAGTGCCTTTTATGTGCCTAATTGAAATAAATACTTTGACTTTGACTTTTAGCTACGGTCTCGGCTTTCAAGCTTGGTCATCATTGCAACCGTTGCTGTCCGCGCTATAAAGGCCTCGACCTTCGGTATCGGCCTTTATTCCAGCTCGACCATCAAGAGCTGCAATGCTCACCGCGCTGTGATGGCCTAGAGCTGCGCTACACTGCGCTTTCGGCCATCATCAGTGCTGCCAGCAACGCAGTCATTACAGACCGCGGCAGTAATGTACTATTATACTCTTCTTTATTAGGTGAAATTTTATTTAACTGGCACTATTCGTTTGTACGTCTTTCCGTTTCAAAATTAGTATTCGAATTTTAACTCTCTTTCTATCACAAATTTGAACTAAAATTTTGCTTTTGATTATATGTATACATGTCTAGGTAACGCGTTGGGCTATTAAGTACACAATTTAAAAAACAAAAGCAGACTGCATAAAAATCGAACTAAAAAGGTAGAAACAAGATGATGTAGAAAATAAAAAATAAAAAGGACTGAAAAAAATTAAACAAAACGTACAGATGTAAGTATAGAGAAAATTTACGTAGGTTTTCAAAAAATCACGCTATATTAATTCATAACACTCAGTCTGAGCCATTTCTTATTCCACGGCCGCCATTTTGATTTCATATAAACAAACCCTATAACCATCGCAGGCTTAGATAAGTCGATAGACACCTCATGCATTAAAATCCATTAAGCCGTTGGGACGCTTCGAGGGTATAAAGAATCCCACATACATATCTAGATACAAAGATACGCGTGAAGAATATTACCGTCTTTGCTGTCGTGCTGTCGGGTAAAAAAAGGCCAGATTTGACGGGCTTGTGTGACAACGTTATACAAAATTACAAGGACCCTCAGATTTGTACGGTATCGATTTTTAAAGCAATCGGTCCATTAACAAAAAAACATACAAAATGACGGCCATTTTGTTTAATCTTGACAGCAGATTCGTTCTCTGTGATCACAACGATCCTCGTACTACATTTAGACTCTCGCGCGAGCCTCCACGAGCCATTCCGCACACGCTCCGTTCCACAGTCAGTGTGTCACCTCGCATACAGCTGTATACATCACAACTGCCACCGGCCTGCACCCGGCGGCATGTAGCCGTTCTGCTATGTTTTGCACGCAAACTCTGCGAGTTCCGACATTTAAGCATTTTCTTACAGTATGATGGATCGCTAGATTTACAACCACCGAAATGAGTTTCCTAACGGCTGCACATTCGTACTTGGAGTCTATTGCCACTCCCAGCACTTTCTCCTTATCGTAAATTTTATTAATATTCTTTATGTGTATGTTTTATTTATGTAAACATCCTTTATGTGTGTTAATTTTATGTTTGAAATTCTAATTTATTTACAAATAATTATATTTCTGTTATATACTATGAGCGCAATGTTATCCTAGACTTATGTTACATTAGATCTAAAACTTATATGTGTAGGTAGTATTAAACTGTCAGTATAAGTTGGTCAATAAATAAATAAATAAACTTTCAATATACAAGGTTAGTCGAAAAGGGTTTTAAAGTACCTAGGTACCTATAATAATGGATAACTTTTGTTCTAGAATTTTCCCCAAGTCAATAAATTGAGTGAAATAGTTCTTCAAAGATTTCATTAAAAAAACACTACGACAACCCTATCATCAGCTTTGTTTACATCTTAGGTTATATTTGAGGTCACGAAATAGTATAGTCCGGTCATTAAAATGTTGCACAAAATAAAAGATAAACAAACTTTTGATCGTAAAACATTCATTAAATATACACATTATAACAAAACCTTAACACTTAATCTTCAATAAATAACACTAGTTTTATAAAAATAATAAGGTATTTTTGACGAATTCTTAAAGTAAGTATAGGTACCTAATGAATGTTACATACACGATCAAAGATTTGTTTAGGTACCTTTTATAAAAAATTAGGCGCACAGCCACAAATACAAAATGACCGACTATTCCCCTCGCAATAATAAAAACCGACCAAGTGCGAGTCGGACTGGCACACTAAGGGTTCTGTACCACCATTATTTTTAGTATTTGTTGTTTCTATAGAGTATGCACTACAGTTATACCAAGTTTCACGCTTGTATGTATTACCGTTTTTAAGATAGAGCAGAAACAAAAATGTTAATATAATGCATTTTATACTTTCATTCATTCATTGTTAGGTAATAAACCTTATTTCGTTCTATCAGTGTCTCGTGTTTCATAAAACTATACATATACTTACTTAAATTATATACATATTCATTATTCAATTAACTTGGGGACACTGTTACCAGTGGACCGTGATTAAATTATAACTAAATTTGACAGATACTGGTGACGATTCTGTTGCGCACTTTGACAGGACTTAACTAAACTAAGGGTGTTTGTTTCTGTTTCAATGGGGTAGGCAACTGTGGAACTAATGACGCCACTTTCGATTGTTCCACTGCAATCTTATTGGTTGCAATGTGTTTGACATTATTATTAATATCACCCTGATGGTTCTGATTGGTGGAAATAACTAAGTATGGAGGTGCTGCCATCTGCTTTAGTTTTGCGTTGCCTTCCCCATAGAAAAAGAAAGTGACAGTTACGTTTAGTTTAGTACTGTCAAAATGTGCTACAGAATCGACACCATTGTCCTGAAAATGAGCGTTTTGTAGCTATCGTGGTATGAACGGGGTCGGGCTGAAAACGTCAGGCTGGCTCGGCTACTTTTAAGTGCTTCAAATCTCTAGAGGTATATAAGAAATGAAAGTACATAAATGCTTGTGCATCGAATGTACTCCTCGTACATTCGATTAATACACATCTTGCAACCTAAAGCAACGGGGCTGGGCCAGCCTGACGTACATAGTTTAAGGCATAGTGGTGTCGATTCTGTTGCACATTTTAACAGTACTGAACTAGACTAACGCATCTGTCGCTTTCTTTTTCTATTGAAACACAAAGAAACAAACACCTTTAGTTTAGTTTAGTCCTGTCAACGTGCACAACAGAATCGACACCATTATCTAAGCTATGAGTACCAGTATTACTACGTAAATAGTACGCCCATTAACAATTTTACTATGAAATTGAATCTTATGATTGTATAACTGGGAAAGGTTCTTATTCCTAAAAAAATATATTTTTTACAGATGAATCCAAATCAATTCGATGTAATGTCTAATGGAAAAAGAATAATATCCGTGAATTTAAAAACTGAGGAAGGTGCAAATGTGGTTAAGAAGCTTTGTGCTACTTCGGATGTTCTTTTGGATACTTTTCGACCAGGCATTATGGAAAAACTGGGACTAGGACCTGAACCTCTTATGAAGGAAAACTCTCGCCTTATCTATGCTCGATTAACTGGATATGGTCAAAATGGGTTCTACAAAAATAAAGCTGGGCATGATATAAATTATGTTGCCATGTCTGGTATACTTTCACTGCTCAGCAAAAACAAACAGCCACCAGTACCCCCTCTTAATCTTTTGAGTGATTTTGCGGGAGGTGGCGTGTTGTGTGCTTTAGGTATATTATTAGCCTTGTTTGAACGGACTAAATCAGGGAAAGGACAAATAATTGACACAAGTATGACGGAAGGAGCGGCGTACGTCGGAAAGTGGTTATTTAAATCAAGAAAATTACCATTCTGGTCGGGTGAACCTGGGACAAACCTTCTAGATGGGGGATACCCGTTTTATCAAACATACAAAACTAAAGATGGCAAGTACATGGCGGTTGGAGCACTTGAGCCACAATTTTATTCAAACTTTTTGAAAGGGTTAGAGCTCCCAGAAGAAGAGTTTGTCCAAGCAGGCAATAATGAATATTGTAAAAACAAATTTCAGGAAATCTTTTTGCAAAATACCCAAGAAGAATGGTGCCAAATATTTGACAATTTAGATGCATGTGTCACTCCTGTATTAGATATAGATTCAGTTGATAAACATAAATATCGTGCATCTGATACTTCTTTTTATAGAGATGTAAATGATACAGTTGTACCTGAACCTGTTCCCAAAATGTCCCGTACGCCAGGAATATCCTGTGATCATAAGCCTTTACCAGAACCAGGACAGCATACCATAGAAATTTTATATGAATTGGGTTTTAGCAAAGATAAAATTGAAGATTTTATTAAAAATGGGCATGTTTATGGCATTAGAAAATCTAATTTATAGTTATCTAAAGCTTGTTTACTTTAATTGAATATAGAGGAAACAGAATTTTTTACTTCTAAAAATTTATCTTCTACTGATGATAATATATTTTTATTTAAGTATATTCGATGTACATGGATTAAGTTCATAACTTTAAATATATTTTTTAAATCAAACATAATTATACTATGGTTATAACCTACTTGTGACACCCCTTGTAATTGGGATAACCTTTTCTTGGCTATATAACATAGGAATGTCACAAATGACAAAAAGTCCATGCCAAAATGTGATTTTAGTATGAGCTGGCAATCTGTCGCAAATTCAGGTGAGTCTTTGCACTCTTCAATCTGACGTTCTACAATTAACAAAGCTTTTTGTAACGCATTCCACACAATTTCTATGTTACAAGCATTTATCCAATTGTGATTAACAGAAATTGTATGCAATTCATTCATGACTTGGTGATGCCAACCGGATGGGACAAATAAAGCATCCCCTTTTTCCTGAATAATTTCATAGTATGTTATGTCTTCATATTTGTCAGGTTCAAATACTAAAGGAAGGTTACCGAACTGATCTTGTAACTTTTGCTCTTCTCCCGGAGGAAACAGGGTCCATTTTTTTCTTCCAACTACGTTCACTGACCAGCTGTATGAACAATATACATCTTCATGCAGTGGGGTCCTGTAAAATTAAAATTGTCATATTTAATTATTCAATAATAAATGTACAGGGAGAGTCCTGTCTAATAGTGGATTCCAATTGGCTGTATAATACTAGAAAAACTGCAATAAAACTGTTGTTTACGTTAAGACTAAAGCAACACTAACAGTACTTATCCTAATTTAGTTTTTTGCATAGGATTAAAATAAGACATTGTTTTATGAGAATTGATTTTTTACACAACTTAGATGGAAATAATTACATCTGTGAAAAAGTTTAATATTAAACTCTCTCTCTCTGTTTAGTTTTAGGCAGCTCATTCTGGTGTTGTCTGAAAGACATAGCACACTATAACGACTCAACACTAACTCTACTCAAAATAATGCATCGAAATAAATATGAGCTTTGTATCATCTCACGTACAGGACATTATTCAAAATTAAAGTGAAGGTATAGTAATGTATGACGCATGGACTACGCGTTCCCGACGCGTCATACACTACAGCCCACTTATGACCCGATGACGGTCCGCTTGCTACTCGTTGGACCCGCGTTGCCTACTCGCCGGGTACGCGTTGACTGCACCAGACTGCATGCTTACAACTCACGTTAAACGCGTTGTCCGTGCACTCTGTGCAATGAAAAAACTAAATTGTGGTAGGTCTGATATAGTTTACGCCAAGCTGTAGCCTAATTGACAACGCGTTGTCCACTCGTTGACGCCGCGATATCGACCTTTGGACGCGGGGCGACCGCCTAGTAGACGACAAGCTGGCGTCCTGTTGACGCCGAACCGAAAGTCGGAGTTGAGACGGTGTTGGTCTAGTGTTGAGAGTTGAGTCGTTATGGTGTGCTAGTAATCTGTGTAAACATTTGAATTAATGTACTTTTTCAGATCTAATTTTCCTTCATTTCTTTCTTGTTCTATCTGCAACTAAAAGAAACCAAGGCAGTGGTATAGTTAAACGGGCAGGTTTCTGCAACACCACGTCAAAGCGCGTATTTTGCGTGCGTGGGATGAAATATTATTCGATCCAACCTCACTCCTCAAAAAAGGCCAGTAATCTTTTGATGTTGCTGATGAACTCTCGGAGTGTACTCTGGTTACCGAAGTACTTAGCCCTGTATATTGCGACCTCAGGACAGGATGGCAGTGGTTATAAAAATAATTGAATATTGATAATATCCAATATTTTCAGTTCAGATTAGTCAGTGCATAACAGAATCAGTACCATTTGCTAATAGTTTACACTAAACTATCTGCAGCATTGGGAATGACATATTATTCTAAAGACTAATCAACATGTCATTTATTCAACAGACTAATGCTGGATTACTGGACTTATGTGCTGTGTCATAACACATCAGTAGGGACATCTGACAATATAGGATTGGTATATTTTGTATGAAGGTGTGACTTATGTGACGTGTAGTGTAGTGTGTACACCTTCATTTTTAGACATGGTTAAAATTACAGAAAGTATGCTGTTTTCATACTAAATTGACGTACGTTTTTTTTACATAAATCTCAACTGTGTTGCTTTTTAATATGGTTGTTTCATAACAATGTTAATAAATCATGTTATTTGCTATGAATTTATTTTAATTCCTTTCAATTCTATTATCTCATCAGTTTACAAATGTATGTACCTAGACCCTACATGCAGCCCTGGTACATAGTATAACATATAAATAAATGTTTGTTTGTATCAACAGAATAGGTAAGTATCACACTTCAAAATTTAAAACATTTTATACTCTTTAATTAAAACATCTTACCAGGATCCCTTTGGACCAATGTAGACAAACATAAAATCATCTTCTTGATTATCAACAGCAAATTCGTTCAGCCAATCCAATGTAAAATACTGTGGGACCTCATAAAACTTGTCATCTGGTCGACTTCTCTTCAAATGCCAGTCTTTTAAATATAATATTCTACCATCAGTAGTGTTTTTCAAATACTCTATGTATTCATTTACCTTCATATCAGATTTACATTGAGAATTGTATTCTATAATTGTACAATCCGCTACAGGAGCAATCAGATCTCCATATTCTTTAATTAGATGGTCATAATTGATTTGGTCAGTTTCTACCCACTCACTGGCACATTTCCAGTTTTCTATTACATTTTTTATAATACAAGGTAAATTTTTTAACATATAATTATTAAAAAAGTCTTTAAAATCAAATCTAGACTGCTGGAACTTCGCATTGTCAATACTCCAGTCCTTATAATCATACTCTGGAATTTCTATATCTAATGGACACTCAATTTCAATCTCAGTCTGAGTCATTTTTGTGCTTGTGATTGCTATTTATGATTATGAGCTTCTGAGAGTAAGGAAAGGAAACTTCCCTTGTTTCGCTTTAGTTCAACTTATGTAAGCCCCTCCATTAATTTCTTCAATAATTCAATATGAAAGTACTTAATTTATTAAAACACCTTCATTTGACATTTTGATTGACATGACATTAGTACCCAGTGCTGCCAATAAAAAAATCTCGATATCCCGCGTCAGCGTTGTCAATTCCCCGCTTCTTTTTGATTCGTTCCCAAGCGATAGTTGGATTGGACGACCTTTTTTTTAGACGCTTCCTTACTCTTTCTATTTGTCCTGAATCTTGGGTGCATTTACGAACACAAAAAAATTGCTGTTACTTTTTCCAGCAATAGTTGGACGACCTTTTTTTTAGACGTTTCCCTCGCACTTTGGGTGCATTTGCAAACACAAAACCGAAAAAATTGAAACTGGTCTCCGTTCCCCAAAATTCTCCGATTTCGGTCATTCCCGCGTTCTCCCCGCGCCAACACCCGATTCTCCGCAAATCGGGGATTTTCCCCGCGATTGGCAGCGCTGTTAGCACCACAGACTATAGTCTGTGCCACAGACTAATGATATGTCTACTAGTGCTGCCTAACTATCGATTGTATATCAATAGGTTGTCAATACTATCGTGACCTCGTAAACTAGTAACAATATCTATAGAGCTATCCAAAGTATTGGAATTTAACAACACAATCGATAGTATCAATCGAAAAAATTAAGTAATACCATTGATGAAGAGCAATCGTATAGATAGTATCGATGTTATAGTCAAAGATCGATATAGCCTCTTCGTGGAATGACTGGTTTATCCTAGGTTTGACGAACGTCTTTCGGCAAACCCCAAATTCAATTCCAATTCTGCCCTTGACTCAAAGGTCAAAAGCAAAATAATGTTTCGGGGGAGTCAGTCGATTCGACCGTGCTCTTGTTCTGGCTCGCACTTATTGACTCAAGTCGTAATGGACTCGTCAAGTCGTTACTCGTTGTAGCTGACTCGCGGACTCGCGCGGTTGCGATTTGCGTACTCGGTATACATAATATAGGTCTTACATTACGCAAATTTACGTATTTATTTCTGTGATACTTTAGTTGTGACTTGTGAGTGTTATTGCCTATAAAATGCTCCGAGTTTTAAAAGATCTATAGTTGGGGAGTTTTTTAATAAATTGACAGAGGACAGGAAAATAACCTCAACCAATTGCAAATTATGCAACGTCAATTATAAATAATTTGGTAATACTACCAATCTGCATGACCATCTAAAACGGGATAATTAATGTTAAATTTTGATTAAGTAGTTAATTAGCTTTACTCGTACTTGATACTATGAGCAGGCTAATAAATTATTTTTATGAAACTTTTTTTTTTCCTACTTATACTTACTATAATACCCATTTATGAGTATTGACCGTCTCCAAGTCGCCTCAAGGCCTATCGGCCTATTATAGTGCAAGGGCTATTGGCGCCTATCGGCCCAACGATTCGCGGCGCAAGTTCGAAATGTTGCATTCGTAACTCGTGAACGTCTTCAAGTCGGCTCAAATCGACTCTGAAAGAAAATCATGAAGAACCATCGAGATGTTTTGACTATAGAATTAATCGACTTGAACATCTCGGACTCGCCCATCGCTAGTGCCATAGTGCCGTGGTGTCTCTGCTGCGTTTCGGTATTACACTGATTATCATTAATCTGTGGTATTTGACGATAGCTCAAAGAGTTACTAATAGAGGTGTAAAAGTAACGAAAAAATCACGTACCCGTATTTATTCGTTACTATACATTCAGTACTCGTTACTATCGTATCGTTACTCGTTACTTTCGTTTATTTCATACTATTACATAAAATTTATGAAATTTTAGTGGCAAAATTTTATGAAAACACTTTTTCACAAGTGTATACTTTTTTTTTTACTGCATACCCTGTTAAAGAAAACTTTGTTTTGAATATTTGAAATTTTGACACCATAATGCGCGCACATCGGTTCAAATATTTTTGAAGTATATCCGCACAAATTACATATATTTTCATTTTTTTAACCAATCACGTTACGAATAGTCTGCGAACATATTTTTCATGTTCTTTCTATAATTTTATTATAATTGGGTTTAAAAAAAAACATTGGGTCATTGAAACAGCGTATGTAACCATGATACGAAACATGCGAGTAACGAAAAGTATTCGTGAGTAACGTTTCGTTACTCGGTACTAGATGGCGTACCGTTACTTAGTAACGAATACATACGGTTTGCTACAGCTCTAGTTACTAATAATATGGGAATAGAGAGCACACTCACGAGATTTTTTGTCACCCCTATAGAACAGTATCGCCGTCTGGTATCATATCCCTTGAACTAACCCAATATTATGCTTTAAGTACCAACATATACGTATATCTATACACCCTCGTATGCACCTATACATCTATTCATATATATTTTGCTATAGAGTAGGTTTTCTAATGGGAATTAGGAATACATGCATTATAAAAAAAAACAGTTTTGAAAACATTTTGTATTTTTGTTTTAAGGCACTTCGTAGCTTTGTTCTTGATTTGAAATATTAGTTAAGATTTCCAAAAAACAAATACAATTAATGTTTACAAAACTGAAAATTTTATTATACAAGCACAAAATAAAAATGATTATATCTGTTTAATAATTCATTTATTTATCTTGTTATGGCGGTGTTTATTATAATACTGCTGGGCATACATTTTTATCTCATCATCACCATTAAAAGTAAGCTTTCCGGCAAAACAAAACACAAGATATGAAAGGGTCTATTTCGCGAAACACAACACCAAACCAAATGAAGTTCCCGGATGGAAAACTGCACAGGAAGACGGGAGGAGGAATACGCGCAACTCAATCGCACTTTGTATAAAAATATTGAAATTATTGCCAAATATAAAAAATATATTAGGAAATCAAAGATTATTAAATAAATAAATTTTAAATAATTAGATGGTACATATTTAAATAATTTAATAAAGCATTACTTTTTACTTCGTTTTTAATAAAATTAAAAAGGTGCACATTTTCGCATTTAATAAAATTGGCCAAAACGCCATCTGTTTCGCTATTAAATACTAGATGCTATTAAGTTTACAGGGGTATAGTGCGAGATAGAGCTAGTGTCTCAGCGAAAAATAGTCGCCTATGTCAAGTATGGCAGTGTCACCCCCCTGCGATAGCTCTAATAGATATATCATTAATCTGTGATAGCTCTTGACAGTGAAGAAAGATTATAGAAATATCTTTTCACCAATAAACGAAATCTACAGAAACTTATATCAAAATGTCTGTAGCGTTTGCAGCACGAGGCAATCGGCCTCCTTTGAGCCCGGCACAAATCCAAAAGATGTTAGACGAAAATGCTCATCTGATACAAACTATTCAGGAATATCAAGCGAAAGGTCAACTTATGGAGTGTCATCAGTATCAACAAGTATTGCACAGGAACTTGGTCTATTTGGCTTCCGTCGCAGACGTCAACCAAAACATTCAAAGTATTCTACCGGTAAATATAAATTAATAACTTTGTGCCTGCTATTGAAGCAATAATAAAAGATTTATCATCTAAATATTGTTTAAACAGTACAACGTTAATGATTGCTTTAGTTTATTGCATTCAACAAGCAAATAAATTGTTGGATTTATTCTCAAAAAGTATGACATGCAAAGGTATTATGTACTAATGACATGGGAACATTTCACTAATTCTAAACTATTATCTGTCTCACTCTTTATGTTCTGCCTAGCTTTTTCCCAACTATGTTGGGATCAGCTTCCAGTCAAACCAGAAGCTGTTGAATACCAGTATTTTACATGGAGCGACTGCTATCAAACCTCCACAACTCAGTTACTGGGCACTATTAATAACCTACAATACTGTTATATTTATTACTTAAATTGTGTTATCGTAGGTTGAACAAGTAACAATAATAATTTAATTATGGCATTAACACAAAGTCATAGGAGGGTTTGCAAACAATAACCAGAACCAGTAAAAACAACTCATATTCATATTTGTCACAATTAGGGCAGATTTTTCAAGTATCTTATAACTTCTTTCTGATCAATCGCAATTTGACATATTTTCTATACAAAATAAATCAGACTCCAGGCTGCTATACCCCCTCTGAGGGGAAACCAAAGCCAGGCGAGAACACCCAAGAAAAGACCAGTATTTTCACTGATATCCATCTAAAGTTTTCTATCCCAATGTAGCAGATGACAGCATATCTGAAGAAGAAAGATTTTATTCTAAACCAGGATCACCAAATGTCACATCCCCTGCCCCCCCCCATTGCTATTAGAGAAGTTTGTGCAACCACTAAAAATATTGGTGACAGGAAAGCACCCAGCTTTGACCTTATAATGAAGGAAGTACTTAAACAATTACCAAAAAAGGTAGTCCTGTTTCTAACAATGCTTTGTAATAAAGTAAAAGTGCAAAGTAAGTTAAAGTGCCACACTTCTCACAGTTATTGAGGGAATTACAGATACTTATAAAGCAGTCATACCACCAAATCAGGTCACACCCTCCAGGCTCATCAGCTTACTCTTAGTATTGCCCTAAACTTTTTGAAAAGCTCTTATTCTGCAGTAGGTATACAGCCAATCCTAAATGAGAATTATACAATACCCAGTCACTAATTTGAGGTCAGGACTCAGCACTCCGCAGTCGAACAGGTTCATAGGGTGTGTGACAGGATAAGGATATCACTGGAGGAAAAACAGTTCTGCTTCTCAGTCTTGCTGGATATACGGGTTTTGACCAGTTTTAGCACAAGGGTCTACTTTTTAAGATAAAACGTACCTTCCTCACAGCTACTATAGGCTGATGAAGTCTTACATATCAGAGCGATTGTTTCAAGTTAAAGAAGCTGGCGTTCCACAAGGTTCAATTCTGGGGCCAGTCCTGTAAATGACTACACAGCTGATCTGCCCACAGTGGATAGTGTGACTACTGCTACATTCGCCGACGATACTGTAATACTAGCTAGCAACAAAGACCTTACAATTGTATTACAAATGCTACAGAGAGATCTGGATCAAATATCCAAGTGGGTACAGACGTGGTGTATACAAGTTAGTGTGACTAAATCAGTGCAGGTGACTTCCACATTATTTAGAGCCAACTGTCCTCCAGTGAAGTTTCATAACACTACACTACCTCACAAAAACAGTGTGAGATACTTGGGCTTACAACTCGATCACTGCTTACTATGGAACCAGCACATAAAGACCAATAGCGACGATATATGTTAGACAACCTTCACTGGCTATTAGGGCATAACATTAAACTTTCCACAGTCCAATGACAATAAGCTTCTCATACATAAAACCATTTTGAAGCCCATTTGGAAGCCTATTTGGATGTACAGTATTCAACTGTGGGGAAGCTCTAACAACTCCAACATTTCGAATATACAGAGAATGCAAAATATAATCTTGAGAACAATATACAACGGGCCTTGGTTCATAATAATTACTGAAATCCATGGTCAACTTCATATGAACAGGGTGAAAGAGGAAATCAGCAAAATTTCCATAATCTATGCAAAAGGACTTGTGAGGTACCAGTCCTAACAAACTGGCTAGTGGCTTGACAACTCACACTTCCAAAAGCGACTTAAACGGGAAGTCATTCTGTAGATTAAGGAACAACTTAACAAAATGTTAAACTTATGAGTAGTTGTCCTCATTGGAGGGTACACTCAATCTACCAAACACCTCTTAGCACATCTGCTTATAGTATGGAAAACTAATTGCAGATAGTAATAGAAAAAAGAAAAATGTCAAATTGCCATATTTGTAGCTCAGATAAATTTATCTGAAGACTGAAAAATCTGCCCTTAATGTCAACAAAAAATCCTGATTAAGTATCTCTTTTTTCTGAGAGAACCAGTAAAATGAGGTTAAAGTTTCTAAAATATTCTGTGTAATACAGAAAAAGATAAATATTTATACTAATAATTCTATCACAGTCAATGCAAAGCTGGTTATAGGCAATCTATAAATTGTCACCAAACAGTGCTTGTGTAGAAAATTAGTTTAAATATTATCAGTGTTCTAAAGATTAAAATCAGTCAGTTAAAACTGATATTATGTACTTATGTCTAATTGCTTGTTATATTGCATCTCTATAATGTGAGATAATGTACATATTCAGAGAACATTGGATGATTGCCCAGAGGACTACCAGTAGGGTGACCATGCTTGAATTCTCATTTTATGCGGCATCAGTATCCAAAATATGGAGATATTGCCCATAGTCCGCCTATTCTGTTCACCTAGATGGACCACGTCATATTACCGAATTTCTGAGTTGGCTGAAAATCCAATTTTGGCTAGTCACTAAAACCTACTGCTGATTCAAGCTAATCAATTATATTTTTGACATAAAAAAATATTTTTACAGCCTCCTCATCAGCTGGCTGCTGCAAGCGCGCAAGCGCCTCCGATCAATTCACCTTCTCCAAGTGGTGGTGATGTTTCTGGGGGAGCTCAACAATCCTACAGACCACCTGGGGTCTCGACAACACCAACAAGGCCAACACAGTCTTATGGTCAACGACCGTATCACCCACAGAATCAGTATCAAGGACAGTATCAAGGTGCGCCAGGTGTTTATCCTCCACAACCAGGTTATGGACCACCTAGCCAAGGATATGGACCACCTAATCCTTCTCAACAACCACAGGGTTACCCTCCAAACTCTAACTATGGTCCGCCTATAACTACTACTCCAAGTAATTATCCGCCATCTACACACCCAGGCACGGGGTATCCTCCATCATCGGCACAACAACCCTACGCACCGCCTCCTGGTAGTCCCGCCGCCGCTGGAACACCCTACCCCGTACGTGGGGCAAGTCAACCTGCTTATACTGGTAATTCGGTTTATCCACCTTCACAAACAAGCTCGAATTACCCTAATGTTGGAGTTAGTACTTATAACAATTCTACTGGGTCACAACCACAACCCTATCAGTCGCAACCTTTCCCTAATACCACACCCACATCAGCCTACAGTACGACTCCCACATCTCAGCCAAACCGTTCCCCTCAACCTCCACCTAGTGGTTATTCGTCGCAAAACCCACCCACATCAGGATATGGATCTCCATCTGCACAATCACCGACATATAATTCTAGTTCTCATGGAAATAATGCCCCTCCTACCTCCGTGGCTTCTGGAGCACCTTCATCGAGTGGTCCACCTGGTCAACAATACCCCCCTCCTGGACAAGCTTCTCCTTACCCTCCGGCTACTCAGCCACCTTACTCCAACCCATCTTCTCAACCTGGAAGCCCTGCGCCGTCTGCTTCAACAGCACCACCACCACAAGCGTCATACCAACAAAATCCACAAAACTATCCCCCAGCAGGAGGTGGTTACCCGCCACATGCTTATCAGCAAGGATATCCCCCTGCTCAATATCCACCGTCTCCTTACCCGTATGCTCGTGCCCCAACACCAGGAGCTCCTCCTCCTGGTGGTCCGCAACCTTATCCTGGCTATGGGTTCCAACCGCCTACTCAACAGTAGAAAAAGTAAGAGTTTTCTAATATTATAGAAAAATCTGTATAACCTAAGTGCCCATCTGCGAATGCACAACCCGAGCTCTGTTTGCATCACGTGCAAGAGACTCCAGAAAGACACGTTCGCGATTTCGATTCGAATTCAATAATAGCTTGATAATGTCCGAAGTTTGTAATAATTTCGAATTTTATCCAAAGGCCTTGGATAGAACTAGGTTTATCTGGATAAAGTTAGCTTTATCCATCCACTTAGCATTAACTGTAACATTCACATATTAGTATTAGAACAATGCGCAATACAATTGTAAATATAGACTTGCAGAATGTGCAAAGAGCTCTGATCTGACGTAGCAACACGAAAATAAAATAAAAGCTCATTGTTTACCAATAGACTACTTAAATATTTCATTTGAAATAATACAATTAGAATAAGGTAATAATTAAGACCTAGCAAAAGAGTAGTTGCAATATGTCTAAATTATTATAATTTTTTTAATGTGTCCTATTTAATTGTGTGCCATGGGCCTTATTTTGCGTAGTTACGTCACTGCACAATTTAATATTGTTTATTTATCATCATCCTTCCATCCAAGACACCTGGGTTTCGACCACAAAATGTAGTGGTTTCAGCACCACCCTTCCAAATTGTGGCGTAGCTAAGCTTGTAATAAAGTGACGCTCATTCATATTGTAAGTAGCAAGTAGCAGTCAGGATGATCAAATATTTAGATCCAAAGTGATCACTAATATTTACTCAACCAAGGTTGTCACATTATTTAGACATTTCACGAGCGCATCTCAACCATTTTACAAGCTTTTTTATTTTAAACCTCGTGTCAATGTCTATAACAGTCATATTGATAACGGTTTGAATGAACTCATTTGACGCTGTTCGTGTTCCGATATGTTTGAGTAAAATAGATGGTGTGAATAATTTGACAACCTTGATTGGGTTTATATTAGTGATCATTATGGATGTTTCTAAATATTTTGTCATCTTGAAAATGCTACTTACTATAATATGACGCTGACTGTACGTTATTTATATTATAATAAATGTTCGGTCAAAAACGGACATTTTTTGTCACGATGCTTAAATATAATATTGATTTTAATAAAATAGTTATGATGTTTGTTCATAAAAAAACCGGCCAAGAGCGATTCGGACTCGCGCACTAAGGGTTCCGCACCACCACACCTCTGTGTAATAGCTAACTTATGAAAAATGCATTTTTTTCGAGGTTTATTGTATGGGCATTTTGAGTTTGGACTTTTTAATATTTGCCATGATATAGGCCATAGTAACATATATTCTGTGAAAATTTCAACTGGCTACCTATTTCGATTAAAAAGATACAGACAGCCCTGTGGCAGACACACAGACGGAGAGACGACGTAGGTTTAGTAATAGGGTCTTGTTGGCACCCTTTGGGTACGGAACCCAAAAAAATACTAAACGGTCTTCTTTAGCTATAAGATTATTGAATTAGTATTTAGATATACAAATCATCCACTGATTTCAATTTTTCGACACAAAATATATGCATACTTCCAGTAACAGTCAATCAATGGTAATAGAAAACATTAAAGATCTCACATAGTTCTACTGGATAACGGGCAGTCTAAATTTTCACTCTGGACGTCACCTTTTGCTACCCTGTATAATATATGCTATCGCTTGGCACTGGGTACAAGGTGCAGCAAGTGGATTTAACTTGCCTTCGTTGGCCCAACCAGGTGCTGGACCAACGAAGGCATTATATCTATACATTGCGATCGTTAGCAAGCTTCGGTACTCAAAAGGCCAATAAATAAGGCGCCGCTGCTTCTCAAAACAATTCTTCATTTCATTAAAAAAATTGTAGTAGATAGCTCTCATTTTACTAGTATATTAAGCATTAATTTTAAAACGCTTTTTCTGTTTTTACTATAAGTAGGTATAGTGTTAATGTTGGACCATGTTTTTAGGACTTCTTAAGTACCTATCACACTGAAAATGAATTCGCTCAATTACGACATTTTGTATGATACATTTTTAGGAGAGATACAATGTGCCAATTCGTAATCGAGTAAAAAAAACCAATACACAAATTTCTAGTTGAATCGTATAAATTTGAAAATGAATTAACGTGTTTTTCGAAATTGATTTACAATGCATAACTTGTTCTTCGTTAATGTAACGCGATTTTGAAGTCGAATTAAACCAATCCGTGTACTACTACTACTTGCCTTTTGCTCACAGAGAACGTGTGTGAGCGAGATGCAAATAACGACAACAATAGAAGTGCCGTCATTTTCAATCCAATTCTTTACAGTTTAGGATCCCGCGATTGCCATGTCTGGCGTTATAGCATAATGCCGAGGATCCTTTGCTGCGCACGGAATCCATTCCCACTCTGCTCACGTTAGCTTCATGTGTCTGGCGTATTCATTGCAGCGCAATTTAATTTCCCATATTTGTTAGAGATTTAAACCTTATAATTGACCCTTTCGATTGATGCCATAAAAGTACAGTTTTGCCATATTTTAGCCGGTACAATTCCCGGGTGTGGCAAGCGTATTTTCAAAAACTTTAGAATTCAGGTTTGCATCTTTTTGAAAATAAAGGAATGTTTTCTTTGAGAAAAATTGGTTATCTCCAGTATTTAGAGTAAGTACTTTCCCTCCAGGTGCGGTTAAAAATTTCCATCCTGTATATAAAATTGTATTTTGTGATAGATCGTACAATAGGTAAGAAAATATTGAACTTTAATAGTATAAAATTAAAATTTTAATAAAGCAATGCAGATAAATATTATCTATAATATATGATTGCGATAGTGATTAAAATTTGTATTACATATTAACTTCAAATAACATTTTTTTACTATAGTATAAATACGATTTAAATCAGGGATGCACAAACTTATTAAGATTAGGGGCCACTCGGGTAGACTATGAGCTAAACGCGGGCCAACATAATTCAAAACAACCAAAAAAAGAGGAAGAAATGTATTTAATGAAAAAAAAACGAAGACAAGGCATTTAAAAAAATATTAAATCATTTATTCAGTGATCTTAAGTTGGCCCCTATTGTTAAAATATTGCAGTATTTTCATACGAATGCATAAGAGTTTAATTCGCGGGTGGGCCACACGTATAATGACGAAGAGCCGCATGCGGCCCGCGGTCTGTGCATTCCTGATGTAAATGATGCGGTTGGCAACACTGTGGTGCATAGGTGCCCTTCCCCTACCTAATTCATGCGTAGCGTAGCCCAACGCAGCAGTGAATACTCTCGTATATTTCCATACAAAGCGAAATTGAAAAACATGCGTAGTATGGCCGTGCGCAGCTGTGGATCCTCGCCTTAAAGCTTAAGATGGTCTGTGTGTATTCACTACCTAAAGTAGTTAACAACCTTTGGGTATTATGAACCGTGACTAAGAATTCACTTCCGCCAGACACTTGTAATTGAATTGTACTTAAACTAATGTTAGATTTTATGGTCTTCCATCAACTTAAGACGGATTATTTATTGGAGAGGATTACATCGGTCAAGGCCGTAGCTAGACTGTGTAATCAGGACTTAGCAAAGATGGTGACAAAAGGTTCAACCGGTGAAAAAGGATCGAAGATTATAGTTTAAATCTTTATTCGAATTTATATTTTTTAAAGGTTACCTTTTTTAAGGTCAAACAAACAATAATTCTGTCTCTATTTTTAACCGACTTCCCAAAAGGAGGAGGTTACTATGATCGTCTGTATGTATTTTTTTTTTTTGTGTATGTTCATCGATATTTTCGCCAATTTGAACCGATTTTAATGATTCTTTTTTTAATGGATAGGGTATACTTCGAAGTTGGTCCCATTTAGATCTGATGAAGAACTTCGGAGATAGACAATGGAACTCCTCAATGACGAACAGTACGCATATTGTAATGATGTGATTATGTTACGACTACGAGCAGCGTCTTTAGTAGGTCCAACCAAGTTTTAATTAAGGTCACTAAAATGAAAAAAATAAAAACTTTTTTACAAAAAAATTAAACAGACTTCAAAAAAGAATAAAATAATTACCATATAAAATTAACAGTTTCAGAAGTCGGTGCCTTCAATTTGGTTGAGCGTGGATCAGCACCGACCTCTGAAACTGTTAATTTTATATGGTAATTATTTTATTCTTTTTTGAAGTCGGTTTAATTTTTTTGTAAAAAAGTTTTTAGTTTTCACTATGGCAAAGATTATCACATTTTAATATAGGTACCTAAGACGCGGACGCCTTCCGATACTCTGACTATCGGAGATAAGTATCGGATCTGCGCGGCAATAAACGCCCGATACTTGTCCTCCGGTGAGCAGCAGTCGAAGTAGAACTTCTACCGCGCGTACACGCACCATTTAAAAAAAGTATACAAACAATAAGTTTTTCCTTTAATGTCGTAAATAGCCGGCTTAACGTTGAGTTTCGGAAGATCTGTATACCTTGCATTCTTCAGGAGTATGTACCGAAACTTACCGCATTTTTGTGGGAATATGATTCGAAAAATTAATATTTAGTATTGAGTTATAAATTGACAAATCGAGTTAAGTTTTACGGATTAAATGAAAAATGTACCGAAAAACAGCTTACCTACTTATAGCCGAAAATACGTCCGTAGGTAATGAATTCTGAAACAAATAAGTGTTTGGATACCGCGAGGGGCGAATGAACACAGTAAAGTTTTCATATAGTTCGGCTTTGGTGCCTGCGCTGTGTTGTGGTTTCGGATCTAATTACAATTCTAACGTATTTATAGCAGACTTTATGATTTGGAATGGTTAATGCATTAACATGAACTTTCACTTCACCTAGTAGCTGATTTTAGTTGTATCGGTTTATTAATATGATTAAATATAAAGAATTTCACTGGTGTTCTAAGAAACCTTAGTGTTATATTACTGTAACCAAAACTGTTAAGAATTATTAATACTTAATAACATGCAACTGATTATTCTAGCATGGTTTATCACATTTACCAATCACTGCATCCTTATTATTATTATTAAGGTGGCTTCATTACCACACATAGCCGACGACCACGGACACTGAGCACACCGGTTGCACCGAGGCTCTTCTAGCGATGGACGCGCACCGCGAAGAGCCTCTGTCTGTGTGGGTGAATTATTCGAAGTTATTTTGTCATTCGGAAATGCCAAGTGAAAAAGATCATATCGCTGCAGCTCTTGTGGTATTATTCAGTTATAATCATTAATGTGCTTAAATAAAAACAAAGTGACGCGATAAACCACGCTGGTGTATCTCAGCGTAGGTATAACAAGTCGGTCAAGGTAAGATTTTGACGCTCGTGAGTGCTTACACGGATAACCGCGGGCTGCCTCGCAAGAGCTCGCACCGCATCTTTGAAGTTATCGACTCGTGGCGGATACGACGCACCGCTACGGACACATCTGCGTCACCACTAACGAACCTCTTCGTATGGTGCGCCTGTGCGAGCTCATGCGTGGTAATCCGCAATGTTACGCACCGTAAAACTGTAGGTATTAGTAAGTACCGACAAATGCGTTTATTACATTTACCGTAACTAAACACAAGTCATACTGCCATAAACCAAAACTTTTGCATTGTGACGGAAATTGAATAACAATGTTACTAGCTCTGCCGTGCGATTCATAAACGCAGTAAGTACTTGTACTAATTTTTGACAAAAATGAGTTAAATATACCTATATTCGTAATCACCATAGGATTGTGATTACGAATATATATTTAACTCATTTTTGCCCAAAATGTTACTTACTGCGTTTAAGAATCGCGCGGCAGAGCTAGCGTTCTGACTAACTGACGATTTGAACAAATATTATTTACTTAATATAATTTAAAATGATGTTTATAGAAAGACCTTTGCTAATTTAAGTATAATGAATGAGTGATACTTTTAATTAAAAAAAAATATGTAGCGAATCGATAATCAATAAAAAATAATTTCCACAAGAAAGTATTTCATTTTAAACTTAGCTGATCCAAGTGTTTTTATCATAGGTAGGTTGATACTACAAAATATCTAATAAATATCTCAACAGAAAGATGTACACTAACAAAGTAGATTTTATTTACAGGAAAACAAATTTCAATGGTGTTTCTTAACAATTTAATGACAGGTTTCATACTATATATTATAATCTGTTTTTAAATATCTTCAAAAGAAATAGACTGTTCATCAAACGGTTGAACAGAATCATCATAATACTCTAAGGGCAAATCTGCAATAAATGGCTGCGTAGGAAACGGAGGTGATGTCGTATGTTTCTTCAATGGAAGGATTGTATCAAACAAATAGCACATGGCACCGGTTTCACCAGGTATAGCAACACCCAATGTCCAGATCACATTATGTTTCGTGTTGATACGTAGAATTTTCAGGCCACGTAGTATCCGCCATCTAAAAATAAAATTATTGTTACCTGTTACATGATGCTATTTAATATACATGACGTCATGCGATCGTAGAATTGATCACATCATGATGTGCCTGGGCATGTCATGAAACGGCGCCATTTCTCGAAATGACCAACTGTCTGGCCGTTATATCTCAATGTGCCCAATTGAAACTCAGGCGCATCGATGACGAACAAATTTTTGTCGATATTCCTACAAATGCATTACCACATTATGATATGGCCTTACGTCACTGGTATCGTTTGGCCATTTCATGAGATGGTTACATTTCACGCCACTATTGGCGCTGTCTCCCCTTTGCTTACGAGTGTTTTATACTTTTGGTCGTGCGCAGCAATGGATCCACGCCTTAATAACAAATTAAGACCATCTGTGGTAATTTTGCAAAAAAAAAGTTCCAGTGCATAGCTCCTATGAGAAGCGTGAAGATATGTACGCCTGTGTAAGCCCAGGTTCTTAAGTAAAACTACGACAACAATGCCACCAAAATTGGTCCCATAAAAAATATTGTTTTGACATCTGTATCAATAATATTAAGAAGTCAGACGATGTTAAGAAGTATATAAGTTACTAATCAATCAAATAAAATTAAAAATTCAATATAATTGTATTGTCATCAGAGCTACATGTATATTCAAAATTGCTGCCTGACCGGATAAAAGGAACTGGCTTAAAATTGACTTGCTATCTTTGAAATAAATAAATATATGGAATTTGATATTATTCTAAAGAAAGTATAGACAAAAATAAGGGAACAAATTAGAAGCTACACATTTTTACGGAGTGATGTACTATGTGTGCCAAATGAGAATAGCACTGTCAAGACGCCATTTTGTTCCGCAATAGTCGTGAACTTCATTACCAAAGTGTATGGTGTGCAAAAAAGTAAATAAAGAAATTATATTCAGTTTAATTATTTTTGTTCACTTTTTTGGTATTTCTTATCAATTTTACCCCAAATTAATTACACAGTAATTATATTATTACTATGGCGACATATTAGGGTGACCAGTAGCATTTCGTGAAGTTAACTATATATATTGGTTCATTTCTTTAATGAATACTGTTTTCAAATATTATTAAATTATCCAAAATTATATATTTATGGAATTCAATAAATAACATTTCATAAAAATGAATGTAAATAATAATGAAATCTATGAATAAAAAAATATAAGTTTTTTTTTTCATAGTATTTTTTTGCTGGCGGTACCAATTTGACAGCTATCGTGTGAAGTTGTAGCAAGCGCGATCCTATTCTTATTTGGCACGCATAGTAAAGTTACTGTGAAGTTTTTGACGGTATGACGTCATTGGGTTAGTAGGTAGCCTTGTCTCTGTCTGGTGAACCATTTTAAATTGTTTATAACTTGAGCATTTTATTTAATATTTAATTGAGTGAATTCTAAAAAAAAATAGTCAATGAGGTGGATCTACATCGAGCAAGTAGCTGATTCTAGTGTCGATGGATTCCGCAGCGATACTGGATTGGCATTATGGCCTGTTCCAGGACTCTCAAAAAGAGTAAAACAAAACCAACCAAGTGCGAGTCGTACTCGCGCACCGAGGGTTCCATACCGTTGAAGGAAATATGTTTTTTCCATATTCAAAAATAAATTTTCGTTTTTCTGAAACTGCACAACTAAGTCTGTAGGTAAAATATATTTGCTTATTTCTAAAAACTGTGCTAGTTATAGACATCGTTTTATAGTTCCTGTAATTTTTACATAAATCTCCATTAACTCGTATTTATTCCAGATTTTTCGCTTTGCAAACTTCGGAAATAAGGGAGCGGATTGGTATTTTTTCAGACGTTTTTCCTCATAAGTCAAAAACTATGCAGCATAAATGAAAATATAAATCCCACCAAAAACATTCTGTAAAAAACTAGCCAAGTCTCGATGGAGCTGCTTGTTTATCTCTAAAAAGTAATGAAATCTAGACAAAGTCGTGCCAAGTCTAAGGTTCCTTACTGCGATTTCTTTATTATTATAGTTAATGTTGTGTGACTATTGATTTATTTTATTAGATTTTCTTATTTGACACAGTGTTTTTCTTTTTCGGAGTAGTTTTTTTATTATTACAAATCTTTCTTTTCTTTTTTTCCGGTTCTGATTCTTGTACAGTAGCAACAGTTTTTCGTATTGCCCATTCGCGTTCGTTATTTATTCTTTTAAGACGGTTTAATTTCTGAAAGATCGGCGCGGTATTTACGCCTAAGTTAGATTAGAAGATGTGTCCCACTACACTATTTTTGCAATGACAGTCGATTTTTTTATGTACCAATAGTAGAAGGGGGCATTACCATATCTCTAATACAGCTGAGACCAGCTGAGGGTTCTTCATCAGATACTTCAGACCTTCGATTTTTGACATCAAATGAAGCGGCCTACCAAGTTGAATATTTTTTGTAAAGGCGGTATGTCGATCTCTAATAGTTTGGTTGGGCTCTTGTGTTTTCTAATCAGGGTCACCAGGTACTCCAGATCTTCGATTATCCTAGTTTTTATAGTTTTCCCTTTATGTGGCCATTAAACCCTAACTCTGTACCAAATTTCAGCTCTCTGAGTTTATGGGAAGTACTAGTTCTATTCTGATGATCATGAGTGAGTGAGTGTCATAAATGCGAAACTTTGCTTTCGCTTAACTTCGGAACTATATGAGCTACAGCCTTGAAATTTTGGATTTTAAGTATGTGATTATAGCTTACTGGATGACGAAAATTTCTGCGTTCTGGTCTTATCCAGAGGTTCTCAAATAGGGGCCTGAAAATGCGGCGAAATGGTTCCAGTAAAGGATGGTACGGCAGTGTTTGCTTCGCGCTCGACTTGGCGGGGGCACTGCCGTGCCCCCCGATACGTTTTATGATGTGCAAACGAAGTCCTTTCATATGATACCCCACTTGACTTAGTAACCCCACTTTAAAATTTCAACCCCTCATTTCAGGCCCTATTGCAATAAACTAAAAATATTTTTTTCCATTGTTTCACTTGCAATATAAGCATTATTTAAAACGATTCCAAATTTCAAGTCGGTATCATTAGTAGTTTATGAAATAAGCAGTTGTGACAGACAGACGGACGGACGAAGTTGCACCATAAGGGTTCCTTCTTTACCGTTTTGGTATGGAACCCTAAAAAAGAGTAGCCTACTCATTATGAACCACACTACTTGAATATTTTGTTAAAAACGATAATTCACCTGTTTCCCATGTGCCCAGGCATCTTAGTACCAGGCCATACTCGAGCTTTTTCGCCTCCACCACCAATATTTCCTGGCCTCCTATGAGTTTTGGTAACACCGTGTGATGCTGGCATTCCTTTAAATCCCCAGCGTTTCATTACTCCTTGGAATCCTCGATCCATTCTGCAGATAACAATTTCCTTCATTACTATGACAAATCAAAGGTATTAATTAATTCCTTGTTTTCTAATAAATAATATTTGTAATAAATTAGTCAGCCATAAAAACTTAAATTTATCTATACTTAGGCACTTCAATCAATAATTATTAGTAGTAGAGTCATTATGACACCACAAACTAGGCAGAAATATTTGATTGCAAAACAAAGTACTCTCCTATTTTAATTTAGATTGGGCCAAGTACAGAGAAAATAAAGAAGCTAATATGCCACAGTGGGCGTTTAAAAATTGGTAATTTAAAGGTGCTTGTAAACAGTGGAAATAACATGCAATGTGCATGTTGAGGCACTTGTGCATGTTATACAGTGTGATTTATTTATTTAACTGAGAGTATCATATGAGGAAATCCTAAAGGAACCAAAGGAGCTACAGGAAAACTTTCTTTGAAGATATTTGCTCATTTTTCGTCTTCTTCTTTTCGTGTGGTTAGTCACTAGTCAGTTCGTGTGATGTCAGAGTTTATGCCACCCATGGGCCTCTGAGTTGGCTTAAAGTGCAGTCGAGAAATATCTGTCAGGCATGCCAGATTCCTCAATATGTTTTCCTTCACCATTTTTAAGCAAGTCATAACAATACGCATATGAATCTGAAAAGTCAAGAGGTGCGTGCCTTGGGTTCGAACTCAAGACCTATGACTTGGCAGTCCGACGTTCACACCACTAGGCTATCACTGCTGTTCTAATTTTTCGTGAAAACAATATATTTAATTTTCCATTCAAACTTTCCATAAAAACTAATTAATTAAACTAATAGCAATATTTTTATTATACTTATCATCTCAGTTTCAAGTAAAGTTCAATTCGTTGTATTAGAAGAAAAAGAATCTAAGCAGCAGAAGTTAGTCAAAGATGATAATTTTTTTCATACAAATTGTTCTAACCCCTGAACCTAGTGCCTATCCCCTTCGAACACCTATGTACCCAGGTACCTGGTAAGCCAATGCACTAAGGACTAACACAACAACTACTGGATGAACCATGGTGAGTGCAGGCAGGCCAAGGAGGCATTTTCCACCATTGATAGCTGCATCACCAGACAGCTACTCTGACTGTCAAAATAACAACTGCTAATATTTAGAGCATACGTTACTGGACATGGTTTTTTAATAAACATATCTTAGGAGTCATAGATAACCCTCTATGCAGAGTCTGCATGGAGGAGGATGAAATAACAGCACACTTGCTACTGAACTGCCCTTAGGTGGCTGCATGTGGGACTAAGTAATTTGGTAACCCAAGTACTCTCCAATAGATCATCAGAAACATGTGTTTGCTGGCCTTCCTCGGGAGTTGGACTGGCTCGAATTATTCCCACTTATACATAAAACATGCGTTGTGTCATGGAATTGCAGAAAATTGTTTATCAAAGTGTAGGCATTTTAAATTGTTTTCAACATTAAGTAGTAAATTTTACTTACGTTTTTGCTCGTACATCTATGTAGTCTCCAGGTCTAAAATGAGTTGCAAGCAATGGTGTTCCTGGTGGTATATAAGATTCAGGTGAAACCATGAATCTGCCTAAATGCCTCTTAGGTAGCATGCCTGCATTATTAAATAACCCACAATACTCTTTAGTGACAGTACTAGGATCTATTGTCTCTGAACCAACTAACATACATCCCAATTTCTTCTTTTCTTTCCACACAACTCCTCCTGAGGTTTTCATTGGATTAAATTCTTCTGGAGGGATATAACGTATTACATGATTGTCTACAACCTTAAATTAATACAAAAAAAAAACATTTACATTGTTTATAAGTTACAACATTGTTCAGAAGACCATCATGTAATGAAGTCTTAGTTTCATACCTGTAATAATGTAGTAAGCATTTTCTTCCCATCCTTTGACCAAAGTGGATAATTGCCTATTTTACGAGCTATAAGTCCTACTCGGCGAGTTTGTGGATTCCACTGTGCTGCTTGGTTTGGGTCAATATTGACCAAAGGTGAATGTAATGAGGCTTGACATTGCTTTTTATCTTCCATTACTTCTTCAATAAATTGTTTATTTTCCCGAGTTATAAATTCCTCTGATGCCTGAAACATTTTAGGGTCAGATGGTCATCTTAGCCGAATTGTTTAATAACAATAGAATAAGTTGAGATTTTTAACCATTTATTTGGTGGTTAAAAACTAATCTATATCTATACATATCTGTATCTATACATATAATAAAACTGTAGAAGAGTTCAATTCTGTACATTGAATAAAAACTAAAAAAATACCCTTAGGGATCTTCATATAAGTAGAACAAGCAAAACAAATTAATTTTGAAATTTTTGTATGTCTGTCTGTTGTTTGGCTTTAACACAAAAACTAATAGATGGATTTTGATGAAACTTTTTTTGTTATATAGCTAGTAGTCCTCGGCAACATATAGGCTATAATTTATTAGGGTAGGTAGGGTAGATATGTAGGTAGGTAGGGTAGGTGGGTAGGGTAGAGTAGGTAGGTAGGGTAGGCAGGTAGGGAAGGTAGGTGCGCCGTAGATACCATAAATGAAAAATGTTGCAAAAACGGGAAAAACGCAGACGAAGTTGCGCGGGTCAGCTAGTTAGATCGTAAAAGTAATACATACCACTCTTTCTTTGGGGATATACCAATAAGGAGGTCGAAATCTGGGCTGTTTATACGATCGAACGAAGACATGATCTATTCTGTAAAAAATAAGAAAAAAAAAAAAAAACTAATTTAGTCGTGTTTTTTCATAACATGTAATAAAGACAACTATTTCGGCAATTCCTAGAGTAATTATCTACTTTAATATTATTAAATTATAACCTCAATTTGCTTAAAGTGTTCCGCAATAGGTTCATGTTACAAGAAGCCATGATTTATTGTTCAGTCAGAAAGTGAAAACTTTAAAATGTTTAAATATTATGAATATATTTACTACATAACAATATATGAGGTTTGTTTGATATAATTGTTACGAGTCGAGTTTATTTAATTCAGTAAAGAATAAAGCTGACATTAGTAACGTTTGACTTTGACAATGACATAAAAAAATTGACATAAGTTATATCGTTGCCATTGACTTGACAATTTTTTTATAGGCAACATTGAGAGAACGCATCAAATATTTCATTAAAATGCCCTCAGATTAATAACACATGCTTTAGTAATTATTCTGAGAAAATGCCCGAGTTATGCCCGCCCCGCTACAGATACAGATGACATGGACACGATTTGATTGTCATTAGTGCAGGCTTTGGGGCTTTGTGATCGAGACTAATCAATTAGCGGCCCCTGATGCGGCATCGCGACGCTCGGATCAAAATTACTAGGTACTTACCTACTTATAATAAAGTAGGGGCAGCAAAATATCTTTTTTTTACTTTTTAGAGGTTTCTTTTGTGTCGGGGGTTTTTTATAGTCTATACTGATAAAAAAAATACTTCTCCAATCTATGTCCAATAGCGATGGGCATGGGCGAGTCCGAGATGTGAATTGAAAGAACCGTAATAGTTGTTAAATTACAATCGAGTCCACGATCATCTCGGTCTCCGTTTAAACATTCGAGATGTTTTTCTATCATTCCGAGTCGATTGCCTCGCTCGGTCGCTGCGACCGGGCGACTGTGTCGTAATGGACTCGTCAAGTCGTTATTCAGTATATCCCTATATACATAGTTTGTGCGTTATTCGTTGCAGTTGACTCGCGCGCACTCGCGCGGTTGCGATTTGCGTACTCGGTATTTAGGTATTTTATTACGCTAATAGACGTATTTACTTCTATGATACTTATGTTGTGAGTTTTAGTGCTTATAAAATGCCTCTGGTTTAAAAAAATCTATAGTTTGAGAGTTTTTATAATAAAGTGACGGCGGAAAAATAACGGCAACCAGTTGCAAATTATGGAACGCCAATTATAAATATTTTGGCAATACTACCAATCTGCATGACCATCTAAAATTGTATATTTTGATTAAGTAGTTAATTAGTTTAATAGTTTTACTTGTAGGTACATACTTGATACTACGAGCAGGCAAATAATGATTTTTATGAAACGGTTTTTTTTCCTACGTATAATAATATAATAATGATGCCGTTGTGGTTTTGTTTAGCCTTGAACCCTCTGAGCACATTGTTGGAGGGTTCAGGGTTAGGCTATCGGTTGAGAAGAGGTGGTCAGGTAATATCCCACCTGCTTTACATGGATGATTTGAAACTCTTTGCCCCCAACAATTTGCAACTGGTGAAGTTACTGAAAGTAACTGAAACTTTCAGTAATTCTATCAGGATGGAATTTGGTGTGAACAAATGTGCAGTCATGCATGTTAAGCGAGGAGGGATTATGGAATCCGTGGGTACACAACTCTCGGATTCCATACACCTCAGATTCCTCTCCTCAACCGAAACCTACAAATACTTGGGCATGTCGGAGGCGTTAGGCATCAATGTGGCCGACATGAAGCAATCGTTGCGGGAGCGCTTCTATGGCCGCCTGAAAAAAGTTCTTAAAAGTCTTTTGTCAGGCGGAAATAAGGTGCGAGCCTTTAACGGGTGGGTCATGCCGGTCTTGATGTACTCCTTCGGCATACTCAAGTGGATTCAGACTGAACTTGACGCCCTGGATAGGAGGATCCGTACGCTGCTGACTGCATATCGAATGCATCACCCACGTTCATCGGTGATGAGGCTGTACATTCCGCGGAAGTGTGGTGGTCGAGGCTTTTTAAATGCTAAGACCCTCCACAACCGCGAGGTGTGCAGCCTCAGGGAGTACTTCCTCCAAGCCGACGTGGGGATGCATCGAGATGTAGTCGCAGTGGACAAAGGATTCACCCCGCTCTCCTTGGCTAAAGAGAACTGGCGCAAGCCTGTAGTACTTGATACTACTGGCCCCAGGGATGTATGGCAGAGCAAGGAGCTTCACGGACGCTTTTACCGGGCCCTTCATGAGCCCGATGTAGATTTCCTAGCGTCCGTAGCCTGGCTACGTTTCGGTGATCTCTTTGGGGAAACCGAAGGCTTTGTCTGTGCAATTATGGACGAAGTTATAATGACGAACAACTACCGGAAATATATTGCAAAGGACGGCATGGTTGACATCTGTTGGGCATGCCACTATCCCGGTGAATCCATTCGACATAATATTATTTCTGGTTGTTCTCGTCTTGCTAACGGCGAGTATTTACACAGACACAACCTAGTGGCTAGGATTATCCACCAGCAACTTGCTCTGAAATACAACCTTGTGGACGCGGAAGTACCATACTACAAGTATGTGCCCGACCCAGTTCTCGAGAATGGTCATATCACATTATACTGGGATCGATCTATCATCACCGACAGGACTATTATTGCCAATAAGCCTGACATAGTGGTGATAGATCGATCAGAGCGTCTCACAATGATTGTTGATATCACTGTCCCGCATGACGAGAACCTTGTGAAAGCCGAGAAAGATAAAGAAATCAAGTATCAAGACTTGGCACACGAGGTTGTCGACATGTGGGAGGTTGACTCGGCAGTCATTGTGCCGATAGTCGTTACGGCCAATGGCTTAATAGCCAAGAGCCTCGACCAACATCTTATGAGACTCTCGTTGGGCAGCTGGGTCAAGGGCCTGATACAGAAAGCGGTACTTCTGGACACGGCGCGCATTGTCAGGAAGTTCCTCTCTCTGAGGCCCTAACCACTGGTAGCTTGGACCCTGTTCCCGATGCCGGTGGGCTATTATTTTCTATATTTTTAAATGTTTTTGTATAGCTTTTATTGAAATATTTAAAAATGTATTATAATATGTATACAAGATGAATAAACGAATAATAATGAGACGGCTGACAGGGAAGAGTGGAAAAGAATAACATATTGCGCCGACCCCAAGTAACTTGGGACCAGGGCAGGAAGAACGTATAATACCCATTTGAGAGTCGTGACGGTCTCCTAGTCGTCTCAAGACTCGCATCCATCGGCCCAAAGACTCGCGGCGCAAGTTCGAGATGTTGCATTCGTAACTCGCGACCGTTTTCAAGTCGGCTCAACTCCGAGAGAAAATCATCGAGTACCATCGATATGTTTTGACAATTGAAATAATCGCTTCAACATCTCGGATTCGCCTACCGCTAATGTCCAATCCATATGTCCATACTATATCCCTAATAGTTTGTGGTCCAATCCTTTCCATTTTTTATAGGTTATTTTTATTTGTTTACATATATTTACATGATCATGTTTCTGAAAATTCTTTTGTATTTATCATTTTTATGTGTTCTAACGCAATCACAGAACGATGACATAATTATATCAGGTCCAGGACTCAAACCAGAAGAAATAATAATGCCGGCAAGATACTTTTTCATTAACTTTACAAATATTAATACACAATTGTGAGTAAATAACTTATTTCATACATTAGTAGCCTGCGCTGAGCGCGCTGCCCGAGCTGGGTAATCCGCCCGCTTGTGCTGCGCCATGTCCTCAGAGCAGTTTTCGCAGTGATGACACCCGGACCCGGGCATCTGCTCCTGGCCTATACGACACATCAGACAAAATAAAATATTTGGTCTGAGTACGACACACACAGCACAAGTAGGTACCTACTACTCGAAGCGGCCATACCCCGGGAGGGAGTATCTATTGTACTCTATGGAGTATCTATTGTACTCTTAGGGAGTATCTATTGTACTCTTAGGGAGTATCTATTGTACTCTTAGGGAGTATCTATTGTACTCTTAGGGAGTATCTATTCTACTCTTAGGGAGTATCGGCGTCAGCCGGAAGGTGAAGGTGCCATGGCGCCTCTCCAAAACATTTCTTCATCACGGCCTTACTGCCATTAATGCGGCGTGCCCTATGTTCACAGAGCATTCATTTGAATCATTCTTTATGTGGATCATTCTTCGTTGATATCTCGTTCTTCACATGTGCTTGTTCCTTTAAATGTTTAGCAGCTTTATTTTTTTTTGTTTCCAACATAGCATTCTGTTAAACTTTATACTAAACATAAAAATCAAGTTTTTTGCTCAATACTCAGTTTTTCAATTAAAGCAGCTCAATATTCTGTTACAAATCAATACTCTATTTAGCCTTTCAAATGTGCATACAAATTTAAAAAAGCATTGGAAAATCACTGGATTGGCATTCTAAATGATTTCAGTAATGGAATGGGTACCAGATTGAAAGTATATTGCCAATCTATTTATCCATCTATTGAAGTTACTGGTACTGGAATCAAAATACTGGTCAGATTTTATTGCCAGACTGGAATGTGGAAATCAATCAAATGGCACATAATTTATCTATGATGCTTAATTATAGAGCAGATAGATTAAAATGTATTGTGTATTTAGGAAAATTATACTTAGAATTAATAATATTGTCTGAATATATACTTAGAATTCTCATGTCAATATCATTGAAATATTTTATATTTACAGGTACACTCCTGAATTAAATAAAAAATTGGTTGTAGAAATAGATGGCAGATCTAGTACAAGTAAACATTGTCGTGTTTGGGTTAACAAATTAGACAGAAAAGATGGTACATTTGTTGTGCGCTATAAAATATATGAAACATGTTTAGATTTATCTATCCATGTGTACTATGAACGAAAAGATGTGTCCAATTCACCTTACAGGTTTAAAGGTATGTACATTTTCTACAATTCATATTAATAATAATATCTTAATAATTTGTTAAACAAAACTGTAGGTACCTACTTAATTGAAGTTTATACAAAAACCGGTCTTCGCGGCTAAGCCCGCGTGGATGTGGAAAACCACACTTGGAGAAGAACATAGGTTCTATGCTCTTCTCTTGGTTCCAGGCTATCTCTGTACCAGGTTTCATCAAAATCAGTTCAGTAGTTTAGTCATGATGAGGTAACAAAGAGACAGACGGAGAGTTGCTTTCGCATTTATCTAATAGTATATAATGATATTCATATTGATTGACCCAATTCAGTGCTAAGCTAGCACAGTTGTTAAGAGCAATGTAGAGATAGATGATGTCATAGACATCTGTTACATCATCTATTTGTTACGGTTAATAAGGCAGGTGGGTGGACAAAGCTAAGTAGTTAACTTTATCCAGATAAAGCTAACTAGTACTATCCAAGGCTGTTGAATAAAGTCGGAATTTAAAAATAAAATACCGTATTTTGAACTTTATCCAACTACTATTAGATAATTCTAACTTAAGGCCCGGTATCCACCAAAGTGGAGATGGGCGGAGAAGAGCGGAGATGTGTTGTAAACAACCAATAGGATTTCGTTATTTCCAAATCTCTCCGCTTAGATTCCGTGGACATGGCTCAAGCAGAGAGGACAGGAGATGTCTCAAATTGTTTCGCGTGATCAAAACGGTTGCGAGAGTGACTCGACTAGCGAATGAGCCCGCCCATCCCTGCTCAGCTCTGCTCTATAGCCAGCATACATCTCCGCTCAGCTTCGGTGGATACAACCTAGCTGCAAAGCCGCTCTTCTCCGCCCATCTCCGCTTTGGTGAATACCGGGCCTTATCCAGACATAGTCAGATAAAGCTCGCATTATCAAAAATGTATAAGTTAACGTCATGGATTAGGAACTGCCTCCGCTTCACATTCATAACATCGAAAAAAATAGGTCGTAACATGTTAATCCGAATCAGCACACTAACTCAACCGGGTCAGACTCTGTCCTACCCCTACAGTTTTATTTTTAAACGCGGAGCAACAAAACTTGCTTTGTTAGTGGAGTGAGTGCTGCCTGGGCCAGAGCGCGAGTGAAGCGGAACGCCGACAAAATAGTTTTCTGGCGGAAAAAAATCAGGAAAACTGGATGATTTCTAAATTAAACAATAGTTTCTATGAAAACCGACAGTAAATCGATCTTTGAACTAATTGCGTCTGGTTGAAGGTAACATAACAAAAATAAATAAACATTACCTATCCAATTGCGTCTGGATAAAGTTAACATTATTCAATAATAGCTGTATAATGTCCAGTATTTGTAATAATTTCGAACTTTATCCTAAGGCCTTGAATAGTAACTAGCTCTATCCGGATAAAATTAGCTTATTTCATCCACCTAACATTAACCGTAGGTATTATATTTATTTCGGCGGAGGATCGCGTAGGTAATCCGTATTTTCGTGAAAGCACGCGGAGTTTTGCGTAAATTCGCAATAACGCTGTGGGTAAACGACGCGCAAATCTTCCTAACATCAACCGTTGGGCAGTAGCCCGCCAGGCACAAGACCCGCCTGGTTGTAGAATCTTCCCTTTTCGTTGGAGGAACACCATACCTTATTCCACTACAAAGGTCTCATTACGCGAGCTTACTCTAAACAGATCCAGTAACTTCGTGAAACCACAGGCTGAGTCTAGTGTTTTCATGACTTTACTAAACTAGTTTAGACTTTAGACAACATGTAATTACGGTTTTGTGTAAAAATACGAGGATAATGCAAATGTAATCTGTTGCAGGACCCGTCTATCCTGACCAATGTAATTGTCCAGAAAAAGATTTTGAAAAATGGTATAAAGACTATGGCTGTTTGCATACATACAAACAAATTATAAAAGATCTGAACCCATTTCACAATTTAGATATGAAAGAGCAAGTACAAAAAATTGTACAAAAATATTATCAACCAGAAAGCACCAGTTTCTGTCACTATGCCATAAAACATAATGAAGTGTATCGTAATTGTTACGGGAAACATGTTGGTTTCAATATGTTTTCTGACAATGTCATATTGTCTTTAATAAGGAAAGTGAAATTACCTGATATAGAACTAGTAATTAATCTTGGCGATTGGCCCTTGGTCCACAAAGGTGATAACCCATTGCCCGTCTTTTCATGGTGCGGCAGTGATGAAACTTATGATATTGTTATGCCAACATATGATTTGACAGAGTCTACTTTAGAAAATATGGGAAGGTAAAATAAATATGTCTTTTATGTGCAAATGCTGGTATAATTATGTGATTCAGGTATATCCTAAAATTGCTTCTTTGCTGGTTACAGGGTTACATTGGATACATTATCAGTTCAGAGTGGTGCAGAACGTGCATGGGAAGAGCGCGAGCCGCGAGCTATTTGGCGGGGTCGCGACTCGCGCGCGGAGCGTTTGAAACTTATAGATATTGCACGTGCCAATCCAGACTTGTTTAATGCTTCCCTCACAAATTTCTTCTTCTTTAGAGACAAAGAGTCTCAATACGGACCAAAACAACCACATATATCATTCTTTAAATTTTTCGATGTAAGTTTTTTAAGTTTGTAATACTTGATATTTTGTCGAAAGAACTATCTTGGGCGCTATGTTGGCACCACTGATTTTTCGTTGTAACAGCACCTTAATACGTTCGCGCACGGTAGTCTTAAGTGCTTATTACACTATTCGATTTTTAGGAAATCGGAAGGTGTGGATGGAGTTAGAGAGTTAGACAGTTAGATTCCGATTTAGGAAGGTCCCGATCGAAGGTTCCTAAATTGTTTACGATTTATGTAAGTGTAATCCCAACGGTACGATTTAGAGCAGTGTTGCCAGATCGGATTTGTAAAGGAGATGTTTCATTTTCGGCCATAAGATGTACATTTATCGAAAAAGGGGAAAAAAATCCAAGAATTGAGGAAAAATATTCTTTCGTGAATTTAAACCTGATTTGATGTGCACAAAATATAATAAGTTTTCAATTATTGCCATATTCTATTCAACATGGCGTCCTACAGTTTGCATAGCCTGCTTTCGTTCTGAAATCATGTCAAATCAAAACATAATTCACGTAGACGTTAAATATGAAAGGTATGTGTTCTTGTACAATTAATAATAATTATTATTCTCTTAGCCATCTTTTTCGACTAATTCTAAGTTAGTGTGACGATTTCATCGTTAGAAATATATTTATTCTTCTTTTTTGACGTGTACTTCTGAACGAAAAATTCAAAATGTCAGGTCACAGTCAGTCAGTAATTAACAAATATCAATTTCTAGGTTAGGTAAACGTCATCTTTACAACCTCTCACGGCTGTCATAACTCTCACGACAAACGTCAAACATTTTTAACTTTTATTTTGTGCATAAAAAACATTTGATATTATGAAAAAAAATTTTACTGTAAGCTATTCAGGGTTTAGTTTCCCAGCTTTTCTAAAAGGTACACGTTATGGCCGGAGTCCCATATAAAAATGAAACATCTCCTTTACAGCGGTTTGAGTAAATACTTACAGTATTTTAGCATAAAAATACAGTATATCGTAAAGTAGAGCGAAGCGAAGAGCAATAAAAAGTATATATGGAAAAGTACATAATGATAAAAAATAAATGTATACATTTTTTTCCCTGAATTTCTCAAAAGTACTATATTTCTGCATCTTTTTTGAGAAACATACTATATTTGATCAAAAAAAAGGTGGCGACCCTAGTCGTCGCTCCGATTTAGAATTCAATTTAGTGTAGTGTGATCACTAGCTTCTAACTTCCTAGTTAGTGTTCCTAATTAGATTTCCTAAAAATCGAATAGTGTAATAAGCACTTTACTGAACATTGTTCAAAAAAGCACTAACAAACTCCATACATTTCCCAATCACTGTTGTAACCGTACTGTCGTATAACATAATATAATTTCATAATCATAACATCAGTACGGTTATAGCCGTTACCGTAATACCATAAATAAAAGTCGGCATTTACAGAAATTATGTATTTAATGAGTCGTATAGCTCTTAAATCACAGTCTTTAAATTGTTAGGAACTTGCTTCAGTTCACTTCAGTCTAAATTAAACAAAATATGCTAATATAACTCTTCTCTTCTTGATCGCAGAGGCTCATCGTTTGAACTCGACAAGTCATTGAAACCGGTTTAAAATCTTGTTCAACACTGTATGTGTCTTATTCTGGAGTCGAACCAGGCGTAGACACTTCATCTAAAATATTCCTGATACGCTCACTATCCGTTTGTCTTCGTCTATTCAGCTAAAAAAGATATACCTACATTATTCAAATAATACGATAATAATGACTGAATATTATTGGCTCAATCCCTATCCAACGTTTTATAATACAAATACTATATTCTTTATCGTATATGAAGCAAGATTATTTACTCAATATAGCCACAAAAAGTATTTTTATTTCCTTTTGATATCGGAGCGCAGCGAACAACGACACGAGTCCTAAGATGACGTTTCGAATGGCACTGAATTGTGCGCCGAAGTAACTGTCATACAATTACAACGGTTACAGCCGTAGTATAGATGTGTGCATACTCGTAAATGTGCGTGTACTGAACTATGTAAAATACACTCTAGCACATTGCATTTTGGCAGTAGAACGTCAAGCTCTTGATAAAGAGTGCCAGTGGAGATGTATTATATGAATATTACGTACAATTTACGCTGCTTAAACCGTACTGATGGTTTTATGGAATTAAAGATTTACGGCAGTAGCCGTACTGGCGATATTTCAATTTAAAAAAAACGGTCATAACCGTTACCGCGCGCGAACGTGTTAAATAATGAAAAATCAGTGGTGCCAACAGCATAGCGCGGATTTTATACAAGGTTAGTCGGAAAGGGGGTACTAAGCCGCGGGCCACGTAATGTATCACTGATGATTGTTTAAAATAAAGTGTTAAAATATCAAAATACGGTGAAAAAAAAATACCATGTAAAATTATTTTTATTTTAGTTTTTTCAAAAATTCTTCATCCCTGCTTCAGTTATGAATTCAGAAAATGGAGTTTCTAATCCGAGACACCAAATATGACGTAAAATGTAAACACGTCTGATCATAGCTGAGGATAGATAGAATTTAGCGTATTTTTTATGAAATCTTTGATCAGCTATTTATCTTGAACTATTGACTTTTGGGAAAAGTTGTAGAACAAAAGTTATCCATTATTATGGGTACTTTAACACCCTTTCGGCTTAGTACCCCCCTTTCCTACTATAGTCCGACCGGATAACTCGGTCCTCGCCCGCGACGTTACAGGGACGCGGGGGATGACGACTAAAAGATGATTTCCAACAAACGGCTCGCATCGCATCGGATCGGAAAGGATACGGACGGATGCGAGCCGTTTGTTGGAAATCATCTTTTAGTCGTCATCCCCCGCGTCCCTGTAACGTCGCGGGCGAGGACCGAGTTATCCGGTCGGACTATAACCTTGTATATCGAGTTTGACGTAATTTGATTTTAAAGTGTCTAAGCTTTCGTAGTACCTTCGGCTAAAGTTTAATATTGGTCTACGCTATGGAGAACTGTTTCATTTTCACGCATCTGTGTCCAAAGCGCGAAGTGCGCGTTTATTATTACCGTGACATATACATATTCGCCAACGCCAATGTTATATCGTGTAATAGCACATTCTTTGAACTATGGATTCCCAATTTCGTTACATTACCTACCGTGCGTTATTTCTCTTTCAGTATAAATATCAAATCAATGTTGATGGTACCGTAGCCGCATATCGTATGCCGTACCTTTTAGCTGGCGGCGGCTTGGTTCTCAAACAAGACTCTCCTTACTACGAACATTTTTATGGACAAATCGCCGCTTGGGAACATTTTATACCCATAACACGGGATTTGTCAGATTTAGTAGATCGTGTCAAATGGGCACGGGAAAACGATGAGAAAGCACAACAAATTTCTATGAATGCAAGGAATTTCGCAAATGAACACTTATTGCCACAGCATGTTATTTGTTATCATGCCGCTTTATTTTGGGTAAGTAGGTAATATGTTTATTTAGATAACCCATCGGACATGCGCATTGGCAATATCAGGAAAAATATGTTGTCATGTAACATTTTGATAAAGTTTACGTGTTGAGAGCTTCTCTTCGGCCTTAATTTGTAGGTTATTAAAAGCATTATAAAGTTTTTTTATGCCTTAGAAATAATGATGAAAGATTTATTTTGACGTTGTGTTCGCAACAAATTCTGATGTATTTTCAGTGTCCGCTACTAATGTGTTACTGGTATACATTTATCCACTTGTTGAAACCAAGAGAACCGAAATTAAATAAAATGGCTTCTTTTCAGGAATGGAGTAAAATTATAAAAGGTGAGGTCAATATAGAAGAAAGCATGACTCATGTACCACAGGCTACATTCGCTTGCGATTGTAAATCGCAGAAGCAAAAGAATCGGGAAGATCTCTGATATAATTAGAATCTATCGAATTAATATAACGTTCAAAGTAATCTCAGTAAAATCTGGTCGTAAACGCCAATAATTATGTAAATAAAATAAGTTTATGGTAGAAAGAACAAATTACTAATTTAAATGTATATGTTAACTTGTATTAGGTACAACTATTTTATAATTTATACAAGCTTTTTTTAATCATACATTTTAATTACCTATGTGACGTAATACGGCGTGACGATTTAATCACCAGCACTATTTAAGTAGGTGAATCAACCCATGATATACCTGGATCAATAAAAACTTACAAGTACCTTTCTCCAAAATGTACCTATATTTATTTTTCTAATGCAGTCAACCTTGATAAGCCCGCGGGTGTTGACCTCATACGTCGTACATCGTTCGGCGATGGTAGCATTGCACACCTTATGGTACGTTTACACGCTTGCCGAGGCTTGCCAAACGTCCACAAACACAAGCGTGTGAACGGGGTGTTTGGCTTGGCTTGCGTGAGCTTGTCGCCGATCCGGACTAGTGTCGGTTTTTAAACACAGATCAAAGGAAGCTTGCGGCAAGCGCTTGCGACATATTTACACGTTGGCGCGTGTTAAGTTTCGCTCACAAGCTCGCACTAAACGGACGGTTTTAGTTTTACGCTACGATCATGAATAGTAATTACAATGATAATATGTAACGCCTCGCAATCGTATGATAAAAACAGGATAAAGCATCTGTTTTTTTCCGACAACAGTCAGTACGAATTAATACATTGTAATCTATTAACTATGTTAAAAACATTTGAATTTGATAGTTAGGTACGGTTTCTATGGATTTCTAACATCCACCATCTTCTCTGCCGAACCTTTCGCTTCTTTATTTTTGTTTATATTTTGAGTAAAAATATGTCAAACCAAAAGCAATAGCCGACACAACTTCAACGTCTACGTCCGCCATGCTTGCCTGTCCGGAACACACTAAAGCACTCGCAAGCGTGTAAATGGCATCCAAGCGTTTGTAGAGGCTTGGAGCTTGTGGACGTTTGGCAAGCCTCGGCAAGCGTGTAAATGTAGCATAAAGGTACCATTACATCCCAAAAGCGCCAATAGCGCTAATAGCAACACCGAAACTATCTTCGCACCGCACAAGCATCCAAGTGCTCCGAAAAATAGACCAATTAGGTCTAATAATAATTAGTGTGGACGTGAATGTTGGTCGTGGCAGAAGAGGGATGAAAGTAGAACAAATGCCGTGAAAATGCGTTCCTTGCGAAGTATGTGTACTTTGAATGATAGATTGAGGAATGATGTGATTAGACAAGTTGCGGTTTAAAAGAAGATGTAGTGACAAAAATTGAAAGGAGTATGGTTAGGTGGTTTGGTCATATTGAGAGAAAGAGTGAACGGCGATTAACAAAAGGAATTTATAAGGCGATGTCATTGGAAACGCCGCGTAGAAGACGCCATAGAAGGGCATACGTCGATGTTATTGACGATGTTTTCACGAAGGACAGGTGCGTAGTACTCTCAACCGGCGTGCGTGTATGACAAGATGTATAAATGTATAGTTTCTGAACAAGTTGATTTATTCAATAGTGTTATTGTAAATTGTTAATTTTTTTTATGGGCCATTTAGCTACGTCTTTTGTGAATAGCCAGTTACTAGTGTAATACGTAATTCGAAACCTTTTTGGAACTATGACAAATTGAAGTTTAATCTTTCTTTTACTTTTAAATGCCGGAGTATCATGTCGGTCTCAGGCTCGCCAAGTATGTGGCCGAATTTAGTATCGATTGATATAGGTAGGTACTTGCCATCGAGTATCGAGCCAAATTGGGGGTCACTGTACGGGATTCAGCTTGCAACCTACAACTGTTTTGGAAAAAATCTAATTTAATGAGATCAATACTCAACTACATTGAAGCATTGCAGGTGATTAAATCTGCATCCTGTATTCTGTGTATACTACTTAGTGCAATGTCATTTTAGGGTTGACTTTTCAATCGATTATTTTTTCTGGGGAATAAAGACGTTTTGGTAGCTTTTCTGTATAGAAAATCTGTCAATACGTCAAAATCAAATAAAGATTATCTAACAATTGAAAAAAGGCCCTTAATAAAACAAAAGTAAGTTTTAATTTTATGTTCATATTTATGTTAAGTCCAAGTTAGATGCTGAATTATATCAAATTACATCACAGTTACGATTGCTTTTATTGCCTATACTAGACAATGGATCCATATAAGTCATAATTAACAATAATGTAACATAATTAAAAATTTATAAATAACAATGAAATCTCGTGAATAAATAATTTTTACATAGTATAAAACAAAGTCGCTCCCGCCGTCTGTACGCTTAGATCTTTTAAAGTACACAACGGATTTTAATGCAGTTTTCAGCAATAGATACGAGTGATTCAAGAGGAAGGTTTATATGCCCTACAGTATCTACATTGCACCCGTGCGAAGCCGGGACGGGTCGCTAGTTACCTATATTATATAATTTATGGGTGCACCCTCGTTGTCAACTTGCTAGAAATGGCAGTCATACACGTTATTGTATACTTGATGCTTGCAAAAATTTACTTGCAAGTGTGTGCGATGATGATAACTATCACAAGTTTTCTAAATATACAGTGGTCAAGTGATATTCTTCAAGCTTCGTGCGCTAGTATACTTTTCAAGCACGCAGCAACGTATATAGCTGTCGTATCACAATAATAAATTTAATAGATATCGATATAGTTATCTGTAAATTGATAAATGCATAATACAAATTGATTTGTTCACTAAATGCCCCAAATATAAGCAATCTTATTTTATAATAGCTGCAATACGTAAAACGCTCTCCCTAACTTCCAGGAAAGTTCTTTTACGTAGTTTTTTTTTGGAAGTTTTAAATACTGGATGTTTTTTCAATATATGCACTATTTTTTTAACAATCAAGTAGTCAATTAACGCACTGGTGATACTAGGGCGCGCTATCGGTACATGGCGACGTCGGGGCTGCGGTAGAAGCACATGTAGGCGTCGGCCAGCAGGCGCTTGGCGTGCGACGGCAGCGCGCGCTCGGCCGGCGCGCCCGCGTGCAGCGCGCGCCCGCCCTCCTCGCTCAGCCACGCGCCCAGCTCCGAGATGCACACGATCTCCGGGATGTTGTACCCGTTGCGCTCTCCTGAAGTCACGAACGTCATACATTATGTAATACAGTTCGCTAATTGTTTATTTATAACTTTTTGTACAATACGGCCGACGTATCTTGGCGAGTCTGAAGTGAGCGCCAAATGGCTGCGCAGCCAATAATAACTGGTTTATTCATGAATTGTATAGTATTATTGGCTGCGCAGCCATTTGGCGCTCACTTCAGACTCGCCAAGATACGTCGGCCGTATTGTAATAGGTAATAGAAAAGAGTAAGTCCGGCGATATACTTCTGTATCATCAAACTCATTTCTGCCGCGAAGTAGCTTTGCTATATTCCGGTTTGAAGGATGCCAATGAAATTAGTCACAGAAGAATGATCAAATTTAATGGACCAAAAACCTAGAATCGATTCAAATGAGACGTATCCGCATTATTAATATGTTATAAGTAAGCTCTTTATGAAATCATTGAAGTAAAAATAAAGCTACTCACCTTTTCTGTCAGCCATCGAATCAAAGAAACACCAGGGCGCGTCGTGGCCGACCCCTGCCTTGACAAAGGCCACATAGTGACTGGTCTCAATGCACAGTACAGCAAACAGCTCCATGTACACCCGCGGAACCGGACAGGATTCCAAAATGTTTGCGAACTCCTCGCACACTGTGAGCGGTGTGGCCTGAAAATGACTCGTATGTATGAGTAAGTAGGTACCACAATGTCACCGAATAAAGGCTTTAAAGACAAGATTTTATGTTCGAGCTGCACGTGAATAAATAGCTACCGTGCAACTGCAAGACTGAGCAACGGTGCTTCCGGTAAGAACTGGATGGGTTACAATATACAGGCTGTTATTTTTTTTTCGAAATTCGCGGATTTTTATGGTTTTCCATACAAATCAAATATAATTATTTTTTTATTTGTTTGGAAAGTAGTCAAAAAAATACGCGAAATTCGAAAAGTTGTTCAGTTTTCGACACCGAGTAACCCCACAAATTCTTAGGTCCGTATTACAGAACGAAACTCAAAACTGGTTTTGAGTAGAGTTTTAATTTTAGAACGTTTCTCAAGCGTAGATTTATTGATTATAGTTCAACTTGTAGATTCGAACCCAAGCAATGATTTGATCTGTAATCACCCAAGTATGGTCAACACCGCGCTTGAGCGTAGATTGTCTTGTCAATTATAGTTATATTTTACTCTTTCTTTGTTGCCTTTATTGCTTTAGTTCTTTTAAGCCTTGACAAAGGCCATCAAATCACTACTATAATTAGGATACTTCAGAGAGCTTTACTGCAATCAAAGACATTCAATTATTTAATCTCTGACTGCAATAAATGTGGGATTTTACTATTCGGGACTGGAATAATAACGCTGCTTTACATACAAAATCTGTTTAACTTTTTTAAATTATAATAAAAACCTTGTTATCGATACCAAACAAAATCAAAAAAATTAACTCTACTTTTTATAAAATACGTTCATTCATCAAAGCTTGACTTGACGAGCATGACGTTCCTCAACGCCAGAAAAGGATAAAACATGAAAAAACGCAATTCCGTGCTGACAGATGTGGGTTAACCCTTAGGGCGATGCCTCATTAGTGCGTTGCGTCGGCGCAACGGATCAACGCAATGTATGCCGCACCTGCGTTGCGACGACGCACGACCTCGCAGCGCAAAAGAACGACGCACGCACCTCTAGCAGTGGAACACTGTCCGTCGTCGCAACTCGCACCGGAGCTCCGACAGCGCAACGCATCACCCTCCCCTCGCTTCGTCTCTCGTCCGCCGATCCGTTGAAACGTCGCGTGCGACGACGCAACGCTTTAATGTGGCATGCCATTTAAAATGTATGGAAAACGACGCAGCGTTGACGCTGCGACGACGCAACGCAACGCACTAATGAGGCAGAGCTCTTAAAAGGAGAATGACACGATTGGACCCACGAAATATAAAAAATTACGAACGCCGTGAGTGGGCTAGTATAGGTATATTCCACAAAGCAAAAGGCCTTTATCTAAAAATACTTATATCAAACGCGATCACCCACTTTTCATACATTCCAATTCCTGTTTTTTTTTATTTGCTGGCCACGTATGAGACTAACTTTTGGAAACAGGTCTTGGCAACAGTACCATATTTTACTTTAGCAATAATTAGCAATTATGTCTACAAATTATAATTGATTTCAGTAGATGATGAGATAACAGATTTTTACACAATTTAATATTTGGGTTCCTATAATTATGATAGCGACTTGGTGCCAATCTAAAATATATTTCTTTTACCGGTCGGTACAGTTGTCGCAGAGCGCGCCGGCCTCTAGCGCGGCGCCAGCACACGCTGTGCACTCCCAGCGCGCTAGCGACTGTTCACTGTACATACCGTCCCTATGCTACAGTACACAAAGCTACCTTGTGGTGCGGGCGGGTGGCGTGCGCGATGCGGCGACAGTTGTCGCAGAGCGCGCCGGCCTCTAGCGCAGCGCCAGCACACGCTGTGCACTCCCAGCGCGCTAGCGAACCGCAAATCGTGCACTGTCGCGGCACTACATACAAAAAATGTTATGAAATGGTATTTTTGTGCAAAAATATCGGGTTCGAAATCGAAATTCTCTAATAAGTGCCACATTTAAAAAAAAAACTGCTGGTGTAGTTTTCTCCAAAATTGAGTTCTCTTTTAGACTTCTTTTTCTTATTTCCCATTATTTCTGTTATGGCCAACTAATCTCGCTCATAAATCTCACTCTGTCTGTATGTCATCTATATATACTTTTGCGCGGAACTTGTACTCTGTTATATTAGGTCGATAATCGTGATTCGCAAGCGCAGCCCTGTCGTAGGTACGCACACTCAGTTAGTTGGAACCTGTACGTGCACACTATGAAGTAGTTGTAGACTGTATTAGTCTCCAGTCTAGGATCTCATTTGGGACCCATCACATACAAAATATCTAAGAACTTTCATTTGTAATAAGTTCGAAAGTTTCAAATAAAACTGATATTTTATAAAATACCGATAATTCAATGTCAAAGTATGATATTTGCAGCTAACGAAAAGTCTAGAGATCGGTTTCCAAAAAAGTTCAAATTTCTGAGCTCCGTTACGGTCTGCGCTCTGTGCCGCCTTACTTTAGTGTCAGCACACTGCCGTACTTACGGTACTGATCACAGTGAAAACATTTCTGGGAGAGGACAATGCATAAAAATGTATGGACGGTGTCCTACGTGGTAAATGTTGATCACCAAACATAAAAATGATGTCGATGTGTTCGGAATAACCTACTATTACTGTTATACTCGTAGCAAATATCAGTTCCAAAAGCTTTTTTAACTATGTTAAAAAAAGTGTTTTTCAACTATGTTAAAAAAAGTGACAAATGTGTATTATAAATGGAACACTTAAGTTATGGTATAAAAACCTATCAAGTGTCTTCATCCATTGTTTAAATTGTTTGAAGAACGGGATCCTGAAATACTATGCCATAAAGTTACTTTTCAGTTGCTCAGGATCAGGAACAACTTTTCTTTTTGTTTGTTTGTTTGTAGAGCTTACTTTTTAGTACCCTAATACACTTTAATGCACCCAGTTGTACTACGAGGTATGTCTCTGAAACTAATTGATTTCTTAACTGATCTGAAGCCTGTTGAATTATTTTTAATCGAAAGTAGTAATCAGATTTTAAATTTGCTCCCCTAAGAAGGTAAAAAAAATCACTCAAACGAAGCTGCGGGCAAAATTTATATTTTATAAAATGTGTCTTTGTATTATCTTCTTTACAACTGGTGTACAATAAATAGTAATCTATCTATCTATCTATCTACACTTATAGGAAGACCAGGATCTCTAGTCTAAAGTAAACCAAAATAATATGGCGGCGAATTGGGCTTTTCCTTCCAACTAAGAGAGTAGGGTCGGGTCATTTAGTATTCAATAAACATACTTACAGCCTTCGATTAAATCAGTAACATCCAGAAGAGGCGACGGTAATACTCTTTGATAAAGTTTGTATTGCTTGCCGAATCGGGGCATTTGAATGATAAAAGCTGCTGGAACCTGTAAAGAAAATTCTTATTATATTGACAATACGACGAAATGGATGCGTTCCTTGAAAACTGGGAGGAAGTAGTGTGGGATCGGGAAAGAGGCCTTTGCCCAGGCGTGGGACAGCATAGGCTTATGATATATCGATTATCGAACCATAATGTGACCAGGAATCGGTAGCATGCATTAAAAGCGAGTGAAGCGTGCTCGGGACTCCGAGCACGGAGCACCCTGACTCCATTGGTTTAGGTTCTTAGTTCGCTCGCTCACCAGCCCCATCATCCTCTTCGAGCGTTTTGTCTTGTTACCACACCGCTCCGAAAAAGGAGCCCCGGTGAGCTTGTCTCATCGACTTACGACCGATATTAATAACCGATTTAAATCCAAAATCTCTGGATTGGTGTAGGTTTTTGATAGAAATTCAATAGAAGTAATGTCAAAAACCTACATCACTCCCAGATATTTTGGATTGAGATCGGTTATTCATCAATAAAAGTGACTTTATAACTGTAATATTGTTACCAAATTTATTGAATGCCCCACTATTATGCGTGAATTATTAATAATAGCCGGTCAATGTAATTAATTTATGACTGACCTCTTAAGTTGCTTAATATTAATAACTAGCTGCTGCCCGCGACGTCGTCTGCGTGAAGGCTCTACAGCACCAAAAATACCTAAGATGCCAGTGTCGCTAAGCATTATAAGTAAACAACTTTTAAAATAGCATTAACATATAAGTTTTTTTTGCAAGCGAAGCAAGTGAAGAGAATCCTGCTGAGTTCAGTCATAAGATGTGACTGAAGGAAATAGAGAAAATAATGGAGGAATACATTCCAGGACACAAAAGAGTAAAAATACGTACAAAGGTATCATACCTTACAACACTTCCCTATAAACTACGTTGGTAGTTATGCTGCCAGGAGCCAAAATGTAAAAAGAGTCAGGACTGGTGACGCAGGAGCAAGCGACGTACAGTTGCCCGTGTGAGAAGCAACTCGTCCTGAGGTCAACACCCGCTGCCCTCAGTGTCTGCCCCTGCGACTTATTGATGGTCATCGCGAAACAAACACTCACGGGGAACTGTACGCGCTTAAACTGGAACGGGAAGTTATGAGGTATGAGGGGAATGCGTGTTATAAATACTGCCTCGCCGACGCCACAACCCGTAAAAATTTCCGCCTCAATGGTATGTCTGTGGAGCGAGATGACTTTAAGGCGGGTCCCGTTACACAACTTCGGAGGAGATAGGTTCCGAAGAAGCATAATCGGGACACCGACCTTCAGCTTGATAGTATGCGCTGGAAGTCCACTTGCTGACACGGAGTTCAGAAATTCCACGGGATAATGTGTGGCGTCATCTTGCTCGACAACAGTGTTTATCGAGGTGTAGACCACTTCATTCCCCTCAATTTCCGAGAGAATGCATTCGTTAATTGCTGCAGCCTGATAATTTTTGAGCGTCAAAATGGCCCGCTCACACACCCAAGAATTCTGCTGGTGCGGTATACGACTGGTGTCTCCGTACACACAGCGAATGAGTTCTTCTAAGCTGGATACCACTCTACCGAGAGACTCTGGAAGCACCCCCTATCCACCTCTCTCTTCTGGTAGAGTGCCTTCGCCAAGACTTAGAAGGACATCGGAGAATTCTTGAGCACGTGCATTGCCGCCGAGCCGAGCTCTCATATTAATGGTCAAGCGCAGCGTACGAACTCGTGACCACAACGAAGATCGTTTCAACGAAGCATTCACCTCGTCAGCCCTCGATCCCCGCGTCACCACGGGAAGCGTTTGCCGGAAATCGCCACTGAACAGAACTGTGACACCACCCATCAAATGTTCGTTCCTGCAGGGTTCTGTCCACGGCCTCAACTGCCTTCCTATTGGCCATCGTACACTCATCCCATACGATCAGAGAGCAATCCTTGAGCACGTGTCCCTTATCGCTGTTACGTGACACACTACAAACAGGTGTTTCGGCGCTCTCTAAATTGATGGGAATTTTAAACATGGCATGTGCTGTCTTGCCACCTGGAAGCAGTGTGGCAGCGATTCCCGACGACGCTAGAGCAATAGCAATTTTGCCTTGCCTCCTGACCGCTGCAAGTATGCCAGTGGTAACAAATGTTTTTAATGTTTTTTATTTAATGTTTTAGTTTTTTTTATATTCATTTAAGTTTATAATTAGGTATACGACATGAAAATATATTAATTACCAAGCAATAATCACACAGATAAATACCGAACAAAAGTATTAACAGTCAATGTTTATTTAGAAAATGCACATTACCATCTATGACTTTTAAGAATGACTAACTACTAACCTCGCCAACATGATCAAATTTAAATTATTAATTTCCAAAAAGTGTTAACATGTAACTTGATTTGATTTTTATAAAATCTCATAAATGACGCTGCTTCAAAATTGTCTTTATACTACTAACATTCATTAAACTATGTTTCTCTGCCCGTTACTTAAATGGCGTAGTTTTTATAGTGTAAAGCTAGATAATAGCATGGCTTACTCAAAAACAACATTTAAATATGCGTCGTTAGATTACACGCTGTCACAGAATGCGTAAGAAAAATAAAGATTCACAGCTCCTACCCCGTAGGTGATAGCGTGATAATATGTAACCTATATGTTGACCCGACCTCTTAGTAATATTCATGCAAAATTTGAAGTAAATCCATGCAGTACTTTTTGAGTTTAGCCTGGACATACATACAGACAAACAGACAAAAATTCTAAAAACTATATTTTTGGCTTCGATATCGATTGTAGATCACGCCCCAAGTATTCTTTTAAAAAAATATTCAATATACAGTTTTGACTTTCCTACGATTTTATTATATGTATAGATAACCGATAATTATTAATAATTTTCTTTTAATTACAGTCGTCCTTGCTTCGTTCTCCTCAATGTTTAGATAACAAGGCTAGGGACTTAGCTTCCAAATTAGTGCATGAAAAATATTTAATTCAGAACAGAAAGTTGGAGCGATTATCTCGGGATAGCCACAGTGATAATGTCCACCATTCAGATATTAATCCAGATTCAGCACACTCTTTCCATCCACGCGTTAAAAATTATACAAATACCCAGTTTCCATCTTCTGAGATATCCTTATTAGAAAAAGGTCTTAAATATAATATAAAACCAAGGCTGTCCCAGAAATCACTCGAAACTTTGGTAGTAAATTCGGAAATAGCTTGCTTTAGAAGTAAAAGCGATGTCGCCGTTAAGCATCAGGTAGCAGTTCAGATTAAGAAAGCTTCAACTTCCCCCATTTCTCATAATTTCACAGAATTACAAGTATATCGGTCATTGCAAAACCAAACTATTCAAAATAATTTAGTCATTACGAATGCAGACAAGGGTAATACTGTTGTTATTTTAGAAAAAAACAGCTTATAACCAGAAGGTTAACTACGTCATTCAGGGGGAGGGATTCGCGTCCAAGCGATCGACGAGTCAACATCTCCTGAGGATGCCCCGTGGAGGGGCGAAACACGTGCCGTATCGGTTTGATTTGTTTGAGTGTTGCATGTTATTAATCGCACCTTTTGCATTTGCATATATTTGCGGGCGGGAGGGTTTTGCTGCATACTGCATTCAGGCTTGATCAACTGTTTTCGCGGAATGAAGACAAAATATTTTTATTGTATATTTATAGGTCATGGATTTCCGCAAAGTAACGCCTGATTCCATCATTTATCGATGCTTAGAGTCGTGATTTCTATGAAACACTTTTAATTTTCTGTGAACCACATTCCGCCATTTCGTACTATCTTCTGCAGCGCGGACAGCGTTGCTAACACTGGAATCGAGTGTCGAGCGAATTTTTGGGACCAACGCATAAGATTTTGTTCCCTAGGTCTCTTTTCCTCCACTTTGCTAGTGACTAACAGTTTCTCATCACCTCGCTTGCTGGCAACGTGTCCGAAGAAATCGAGTAACCTGCGGAGACACGTGGTAGAGTCTGGTTATGATATTTAGTTATTCGAGTATTGATGCATTGGTTCGATGGGCTATCAAGTTATGCGAAGCATCTTTCTCCAGCACCGCATCTCAAAAGCATCGATGCGAGTGCGGTCCAGGCGGTTTAGGGTCCAGCACCGTACAAGACCATGGCAAATACCAGGCTGTTCGTTTTATTTTAAGGGAGATGTTCCTGTTTGCCCAAATGCGGTTGAGCTGTGACATGGCGTTCTTCGCCATTCCAAAACGCTTTCGCACGAACCATTGCTTGCAATCATGGAACCCAGGTATCTATGTCAAGTTTTAGCGCGCCTTTGAGCTCCAATTTGCCTGTGCGGTCCACTATCATGATGATTTTGGACTTGGCCCCATTTATAGAAGTCTGAGTTCATTACTGATGCATTCCATCCTATTCAAGAGGGAGATCATTTCGGGTACGCTGGTGCGAACAATGTGGTTGGTAATATTGTTGCCTCCCATAATGACTTATACACTAACCGTAACAAATACACACAAAAGGTAAAAAATTAAGCATGAGAATTTTAGGGCTATAGATCGTTATAATAGCAATTATAGCGGGGCGGGGAGGGGAACATACCTAACCAGTTATTCGGTATGAACGTTAGCGAAATGATGTCTATGATAAATTGACAATACAGTTATGCAACTATAAAATTTGACTTAGAATTATATGGGATCCAATATGGATCCCATTTCTAGGTAGTATAAAGATCCTACCTCACTCAGTTTTACGCCAGATGTTGTAAAAGACTGTTCCAAAAGCTGTTGCACGCTAGGTAACGAAACGTGTTCGTCTTTCTCTACAAATAGTTGGTAACAGTATGCTTCTTGGCCCGAAGATAATTTCAGGAACGGCTCGGCTCGCAGTAACTGCGCTACTAACCCATTTAGGAATTCTTCTGGGTCCTGGAATATGACGATTTAAATAAAAATATATTTGTGAAAGTCATGTAAGGCACGGCATGGAAATTTCGCCAGTGCTTGTCAGCAATTCTACCTTTTCTTCCGAAGTAAGTCCAGGCACATCAGAAAGTCGTTCGAGCAAAGTACGCAATTTCATGACTCGGTCAGCGCGCACATAGCCATGCCTTCTCAGTGGGTTCACAATTTCTTCCCGAAGAACTCGCTGAACTTCTGAATAATGCGGCGAGTCCTGCAAATATATATTTTTTAAATACGTTTATACAAAGTGTGACATCTTTAACCAGAAAGAAGTTCGTTAGACACTTAATCGGTTTCATAATTTTTTATTAAGTGTAATTTAAATAATGATTATTAAAAATCAGATACTCAATCGAGATCAAAATAAAAAAATAAAAATTAATAAAGTTAAGGCATTTAGACTGAGTTTTAAATGCAGTCAGCAATGTTAGAAGCTATAATAAATTCAAGTTAAATTTTAGGTATTGTATTGTGTTTTTAACCTAATATTATAACTGGGGTGTTTGAGGTTTAAATCTGATTATATCTGTTGTGAATAAGCCGTTCCGGGCAAAGCATTTGCCACCACCTTACTCTTTCCAAGAGCGTCTCAAAAGGTAACTGATGATAAGCAGCAATATCAGTGGGCTAGGAAAAAAATACTGAGTAGCAATTAGCAGTTAGTTTGCCATATTTGGAAATTAACGGTCAATTGGACGTAGTTAAGCGAAAAGGATCCAACCCACACAGATATGAGATATTCAATTTTTAAGTTTAGACTGTATTTCTTCATTAGTTCTTTGATTAAAATTTCTTGGTTTTATTGTAATTAAAGGACAAATGTATTATATTTTTCTTGTTAAAATGTTATTATGTGTAGTTTGGCTTAAGAAGTTTAAGGAGCATTTTGATATAAATAACTCACTTGCGATAATTTTGTGGGTTGGATCCTTTTCGCATAACTACGTCCAATTAGAAGCCAGAGTTCAGCAAGGAAAATTTACGGGCTGATGTGACAACGAAGCGTGTGTCCAACATTATTAATGTGCATATTACGCTCTACTAAAGTGACTTTTACGCTATCTCCCATAATTATATTGTACCTCAGGTTCAGGCGGGCGATATAAGAGGGTATCAAAGACGCTTGTGAATGTGAACATAGCAAAAAGTGTAGCATCAAGGTAACAAGAGTTGTGATGTCCTTGGATCCCGCGGTTCTTGCCTGCCAGCTCCCCGAGCGAACTCAGTGGTGCCACCACACCAGGCACCACAGGGCAGTCCGGCTGAAAGTTTTTTCATGTTTCAGTAAATTTATCGTTTGGATAAAACAACTAAAGTGAAATATATACCTACATACGTTAATTCAATGCAATACAGTACATGTAATTTAAGTCTGCCTTTCTGAAGTGAGCGATCACTGATGATCGCGTAGGTACAGATGAGAAGAAAATTGTTCGCAAATAAAAAATGTGTACACAAGCCGTGGCAAAACCCTAATAATTAAATAAAGTACAATGTTACAGACTTATCTGTCTCAATTATATCGTTCGATAATGAAATTTTAATATCGACATTTACGCTATCACTATTAGAAATTTTCTATATCTGGCAACACTTCATCTGTCAAACAGTTCGCGGAATTCTGGATTTTACTTTTAACTGTTATCTGTCCAAATATAATTGTACTTAAAATTAAGGAAATCTTTGGCAGAGGCCTTTGTCCAGCTGAAGACGTCTTACGGCTGATATGATACTTTAAATTGGGAAGGCATGAGATGCTGAAGTATACATACACACAAGTATACACCTATAACATTTTACCATACCTGTTCGAAATGTTCAGCATCGTGTAAGTCGGCGCGATCGGGCGGCGGCGTGTCGCGGAAGCGCGCGTCGCGGCGGCACAGCGGCAGCGGCACGAACAGCGCGCGGCCCGGCGCGCACGAGAACAGCCGCGCGCCGCCGCGCGTGCCGTCACCCAGCCCGCACACGCTCTGCTCCAGTTCCACACCCGCCGTCGCTGTATCTGAAATTACATTTTACTTTTGAATTATTTTTCAATTAAATCAACCTGAGACGTATCATTACCTGCTCTCAATTTGATTCGAGTGGGTGCAGCACGACTACATTTGAATCCCATTTATAACTTCTTTAAGTAGGTAAGTCGGATTGTGTGTAATCTGTCCCCTAATTATTGTAATTATTGTGTACCTATTGTTTGACATTATTTATTCATGTTAACATTATATAAAACTGTTTGACACTAGGTATATTTAAAAAAAAACTGTTTGGAACTTTTGAATCTCACTTGGAATGTTAATTAATCATTGTATTTTGTATGTGAATTGCCTATGTATATATTCAACACAATGTAAATTGTTTTTATGAATAATAAATCAATCAATCAATGTACCATTGCAAGCACTAGCGACTTGCTCTTCGTGGCATTGTGATGTTTATTTGCACTATGGCAAAAAAGTTGTAAAAACAGGCATACATGTACTATACCTACTACAGGCACCAAAAAATATGAAGCAATATCTTATACCTTTGAACGAGCAATTCTTGTATATATATATATAATCTGAATCTCGGAAAAGGCTCCAACGATTTTCATGAAATTTAGTATGCAGGGGGTTTCGGGGCCGATAAATCGATCTAGCTAGGTTTCATTTTTAGAAAACGTCGTTTTATCCGTGTCTTCAGGCAATGAAAAACTGCTACAATATCATTAGAATATGAATGTAAATTTCGCCACCATCTTCAAGGTTGTAATAGCTCAGGTGGGAAATAGGGCGGTCCCGAAACCAGAAAATCTCTGTTCGAATCCAGATGATTATTTTTTTCCCTTTTTATTTTCAAGTTCCTTCTTTTTCTATTTCCCCTTTTTTTTCTTTGCAAAAAACACGATTTATCAAAAAAAAACGGAGCAAGGCTCGGTCATCCAGGTACTAGATGCTATAAACAACATAGATTTACCATCAATGACTCCTATCCATCTGACTACACCATAGTAATGTTGGTCGACATCTGTAGCAACTTCCACCAGTGATCCAACTCCGATATCCTCAGGCACATGTACAGGGGAAGGCCTGGAAGCGGGTGGAGCTGCACGAGGCGAGCCCAGCGCCGGGGAGTCATATAACTCTTCAGGGGCGGCTTCCGCGTTACATATATCTACAAATCAGATTAGGTATCTTATTATTTATTTTACATAATTATTATGATATTACCCAAAACCTATAGGTATATTTAATTGATCCCTTCCATTAAATGATCCTATAACAATCTTATTTATTAGGAATATTAATAATTGTTAAGAATATTTTTTGTTGAATTAACCATAAAATATATTACAATAAACATAAGCTAAAAATTTAATTCCATTGTTTGAACAATATTTTCATTCAGTTCGAATCTGGTACACTAGTCTGCTGCCGGAAAGCTAGATTCCCGTAAAAACTACGGTACGCATTCATGAAGTAGGTAGTTAGCAAGATCGTAATTGAATAAATAATTTTGACCGTACACTGTTCACATTCAAGCACACAAAGCGGTATTTCATCAATAGATAAGTCACGTAAATACGACATGTCGGTAGATGAGGAACCACGCGAGCGCGCCAGGTAGCCGACCGCCCGCGTCTCACTAACGTCTAAAATTAGAACTAGAAGTGCTAAAATTGGACGACAGATAGACGCGAGTTCTACGCTCAGTGTTATAGCAATAATATTGTGTTTGTCAATAAAACAAAGGAGAAATCTGTGATAAAACTATTATACTCCACAGCGATGAATAAACCGGTAAAGTATTCCGTGCCGTATGACATAATAAATAAAGATTAAGAGTAGCCTTAGAAAAGTGAATATGTCATCTTGTATCCATGGTAGAAGTTTGCAAATCACGAAAACGGCAATCGTTTTCGTGAGATTACTATACTAAATAATATATGTGTCTCATGTGTAATAGAGATAGTGTTCAGAGAGATCACAATAATTATTATCCGTTTTCGTAATTTGTAAACTCGTAGTAGGGGGTACTGTAATAACATTGACATCTCACAAAGTCACCTTAATGTTTCTGTCTTATTAATAAAAAAAGTATTTAGTTTAATTATTGCAGTTTAGATATTTATTTGGCACAATAACGTTAAAAGTCTGCAAAAATTTACGCCTTCTTTAGGGAAATGGGTACTTTCCCTAAAGGTGGTGTAAATTGAAATATTGGGGTTGGCAAATATTCTTCACTTTATTTTATTTTTAAGACAGAAAAGATGCCTACATCAATAAAAAAAAGCTTGTACAGTTACGTCAACTGAAATAACTATGAAAAAGCATGCCACCACCAATAACTGCACCATAATATTTTACGATACCTGTTCATAAGGCCAATAATGTGGATGAAATCTTTCCAGTAAACGTGTCTTAGATTAAAAGTCTATAAGACACACTAATGTAATAAAATGGTAATCCACCCACCTACTAAAATTCCAGTTTCAATTTTCTTAGGTTCCTGAATCATTTTTTGTCGTGGGTCTTCAGTAAGTGTCAATGGTGGTGTATTGATATTTGTTTTGTTGCGTCGTCGCTCTGGTGCTAAATGAGCCAGTAAATTCACTGACTTAACTCGCTCATTTTGTGAAGTTCGCTGCATAGTGTTTTTGTGTCTACGATGCAGCGATCCATACTCAGTGCACACAGGCTCACGTGGTGCTGGCGGCCAGCTCCCTCCAATCAAATGAAATAGGTCTACCTAAAAGCATGCTACATTAATTGTATTCAAAAAAGTACACCTCATAATTATTGTATGTATTGAAAACTCATTAGGTATTAATTATTGTGAATATATGTTCTGATTGCAAACTGAACTGGTCCAATATAATTATAACCACTTGCCAAATTGAAGAAGTACTATGCGTGCCAAATAAGAATAGTACTGTCAAGACGCCATTTTGTTCCGCAATACTCGTGAACTTCATTACCAAATCGTAAGGTGTGCAAAAAAATAAAGAAAGAAATTATACTCAGTTTAATTATTTTTAGTTCACTTTTTTGGTATTTCTAGTCAATTTACGCCAAATTAATTATACAATAATTATATTATTATTATGGCGACATATTAGGGTGACCAGTAGCATTTTGTGAAGTTAACTATTTATCGACAGGTCCTACGTATACTGGTGCAAGTGCAAAAACACAACTTTATAGGAGAGCGGTTTAAAGATTCTAAATATATAATAATATCCTGTATAAAATAATGCTGTTATTTGCATTCGTTTTGCAAAGTATCACCGAAACTATTTATATTAAACAAAAGAAATTAGAGCAAGATAACGGTGTTTTGAAGGCGATTGATGTAGAAAAGTGGATTTCGCATTTTTGCAGGTTGCATCAGTATACATAGGAGCCGTTGATATATTGGATCGTTTCTTTAATGAATACTGTTTTCAACCATTATTAACTTCTCCAAAATTATCTATTTATGGAATTCAAGAAATAACATTTTATAAAAATGAATATAAATAATAATTAAATCTATGAATAAAAAAATATAACATTTTTCTTTTCACAGTTTTTTTTTGCTGTCCGTACTAATTTGACAGCTATCGTGTGAAGTTGTAGCAAGCGCGATCCTATTCTTATTTGGCACGCATAGTACACTGTGTGAGCTTAATAAAATAACAACATGCATTAGTATACAAATAAGAGTGTTGACATGAATTTACTTTTTAAATTGTTATTCACAAAATTAAAATCCATAGTATGTTAGAATATTATGTTTTTTTTTACTGTTAGTGGATTAATATCACCTCATAATAATCATTATTATACATTATACATGAGTAACACAAAAGAAAAAATAAGTAATGAAAAATTACTGGGAGGCTGCAATAAGCGATATGAGTTCCAAAATTGACATTATTTAAATATTACACACTGATTTGATTACATAATAAAGTACCTAATTAAATTAGTATTATAACAATACACAATACACATACATACACATTGACCACAACACAAGTTAGTTGTTACTTGTTACGTTTGTTAATATTTATAAAGTTAAATGGTGCCATAATTTATATTTAATTTTGTCTTGTGACATTAGTGATAATATCCAAATATTATTTATCAAAACCTGTTGGGTGTCTCTCGTGTGATTATTATCATTTTCTGAAGATATTTCACTCGTGTCATTATTCATACTCGTCGACGAAGTGTATCATCTAAAGTTACAATTTACTGTAAGTTATGTTTTTATAGATCATTGCTTGTTTATTTGGTACGAGCAGAAAATAACTAACCTGTTAATTAGACAATCGCTTGAGCTTTATAATAAACCACAAAAGTAAAAAAGTAATTTGCTGGTTTTGATATAGTTTTGTTTTATCAAGTGAAACAAGTCATCAAATTTTGACAAATTTGACATTTTATTTGTTGTTGTTGTTGTTATAATGTTCGCCAATGTGGGCAGGCAAAAATCGTAAGACCATACAGCCAAATAGTCTTCTATAGTATTATTCTGTGTAGTCTGTGATACAAGTTACAGAGTAAAGGCTGCAACCCACGGAGTGCAGATACGAAATGGCTGCGTGCCGGCCACAGAACACAATTACTCAGGCTGGGTGGGAACTGGGAGCCGGCGCGACGTGACATGCGGCACCGCGCCGGCCAGTTGTAAATAATTGTACTGTATGAAGCTGTATGCGAGGAGATGTCAACATCAAGGTATAGGTAAAAATGAAGACCACACTACGAATACCTACTGAAAGTCGTAACATTTGGCCTTGAATATTTACTTTGGTGGTATATCTCTATAGGGTAACGTATTTAGAAAGAGATAGATTTCCAAACTACATATTCTATCTTTTTTAACAAAGTGAATATTCAAAGCGAAAAGTTTAGACTTTCAGTAGTTTATAGTGTGGTCTCCATTTTTACCTATACCTTCATGGGTGTCAATGGTCAATCACATCACATAGAGTCTACGCCAGTCTGCTGCGCCACGACTGAAGTTTCTTGGGCGCTATATTGGCACCAATGATTTTTCACTGTAAAAGAGCCCGAAACTCAGATTAATAACAAACATAGATAGCTCGCTAAAATAGCAACTGAACTCAATATATTTGCATCATTTTGACTTATGGAGGCGCTATGATGTTAGAGAAGGACACGTATACAGAAGACGTTTCGAAATTTCGTAGGTAGTCACTAATTTTATTCTGACTAGTGATGGACTCACTAAACAACGACGATAAAATTTACAATGACATGCATTATCTGCCAAACACAACAACACAACATCATAGACTGCCATAAATAATAACCGTACCTAAAATAATATATAAATTATTAAGCATACTTATGAGATAATACATACATATATGTGCGTCGTTTATTTGAAGTTTGTTCAAAATCAAACGATACTTTATTAAGTACGAACTAAATAATTCGTCATCATCATCATCATCATTACTGAAGTCCTCCTTGATTCCCTACAGTTCTTTATGTATCCATGTATTAAACATGACCCGTCTAACCCCGAATGTATTTAATTGCCATAGTAGATGTATTGTAGATACATCACATAGCGGCTACAAGGCCGTTACTGCCAGCTAGTCTACGTTAAACATCGATCGTTTTTATTTTCGATAGTTATCGATAGTTAGCCCAAAAACTATCGATAGTATTGATACTTTCGATATTTTTCTAAAAATGGATAAATTCGATTAAAACACATATATTTAATTAAAATAAATAATTTTAATGTGCACTAAAACATACATTTCAATTAAAATATTGCTTGTTGTGCTTTAAAAACAACACCATAATTATTTAGATATTTCAGTTTTTTCGCTTTAAGCCTGTTTCGGTGTTCAGTCAACTAACCGGCTTTTGAAAAAATCTCTAGAGATGAGGAATAATATGCCATTGCCATGCCATTGGCATTAAGTCCGCCTTATGTACCACCAATTGTACATGAAGTTTAAATAAATAATAAATAGTACTAAAATAAACTATAGATAGTCTATTGATGTTTAACATATACTATGCCAGCGTACCATACTCTTCGCACTAACGGTTGGCCGCTAGAGCGGTTAGCCGCCGCGATTAAATTTTCTTTGCCATATAGTGCGGTTTAGTGCATTCATAAAGCGAGGTTTCATATTTTAAAAAAATGAAGCCGTCGCGTCACAGGACGCTTGGCAGACGTGAAACATGGAAATTCATTCTGTAAAAAAACAAAAAATTTGGCCGTATCAAACAGAAGAGAACTGACGAGTTGGGAAGAATTCAAAGGTCTGCCATCGCGAGCGTTCGCCACGCAACAGCCGCTCTCACCTCACACCCATACTGCCGCATTAGATGTTTCACATCAGAATAAACCGCGCGGTTAACCGCCCTGGGCCCCTGGCGGCTAGCAGCTAGTGCGTATGAGGACTGCTTACTCTTTGCGTTGCCGTACCGCACACGCTCCGTAATCCGTTCTACTGCAATCTTTTTTTTTAATGGCTGTTTCTCATTACATGACGGTTACTTTTTTATCAGCCTAATTGTAATAGACTAGTCGATTTATCTTCGATCGATTTGTGTTAAAAAATAATAGTGAGATCTCTACTTTGTTCAATGACAAGTAGTGGTCAAATAAGACAAATTGACAACTATTTTGTAGTTTGTGGAGGTACCTGTTGTACATAAAATATAATATATATATATGCATTATTATTGTGTTTTAAGATTATAATGAATAACAACGTTTCAAAAATTGAATAATCTCAAATATAAATTCGTTAATTTGCCAAATACAGGTGATTGTGAAACAAATGGTAGAAGTATAAAACGTTACACTGTATTTTACCATTATAATAATACAATGGTGTGCAAATTATTCTATTGTTAATAAAATTTTAATTATACAAGGCTATAAGCACGCACTTCAAGTTAGGCAGAATGTTTAGAATTAATAACTTCATCATTTAAACTGAAATTTTAAGTAGTTAGAGGCAATCTTGGTAAGATGTTATTTTATGTAAACACATTTCTAATTTACTATAGATATCTCAGCGCGGGTCATATGATTTGCAAGCTTAAGCTACGCTTTCCGCGGTCTGTCTGTGGATGGGTTAACTTTCGTTATACATTAGGACCTCTTCGTGCTTTGGAGAGCATGTTAAACTATTGGTCCCAGTTATCATACGAATACCTACTACAGTCATTATGGGTAGTCAGAAGCCTGTAATTCTGGCAACCGGTCTAACCTTAGGACATCGGCATTGCTCAGCTACTGGGCTGTGGAAGTCTGATGGCAGTTGCACTGTGTAAAATACTGGTATTTAGCGGCGTCTGGTTAGACTGGAAGCTGACCCCAACATAGTTGCAAAAAGGCTAGGCAGAACATCTATTTTTATTTAAGTTTTATATTTCTTACTATGTAAATTTTGTTATTAGTTTTGTTTAGATCATAGTAAGCAGTAATTGATGCCATGGTAACTTAGAACATTTAAATATTTTAAAACTCTTTTCTTATAATTTTACAGCCTGTTCCAGACATGATCCGTCAAGGAAGTATTGATGACATAAATTCACAACAATTTTTAAAGATCTCTAATTATGAAGACACAGTCCGGCAACTGGATATATATTATGCCATAGGTTTGTTTATTGATTTTAAATACACCTAACAAAAATCTTATCTCTAAAGAAAATTGTGCTATATGTAGGTACTATTGTTAGGCAGCTGCATTATGCTCTTCTGAATTTTACTACATTTACTGTCTAAACTTTTAAGGAAACAAAATTCTCATGAAAGCTATGCAGATGTGGGATGAGAACTGTCCCACAGTGAAACATTAGGAGAAAGATAGTAATAATATTACAATAACACGTTTTGCATTATACTGCGGGTGTATTTAGAGCAACTTTTGTTTTTATTGTTATGTGCTTATCCAGATTTCATTAGTCCTCTGTTGAAAAGAATTAATAACATTATTAATTATAACAAATAAACATTATAGTGGAAACCTAAATGCAAAATGAGGAAGTCAAGACTAAGTACTTTAAATCATCGACTGAATCAATCTTTAACTTTTAATGGGTTTCTTTATTTCAGTAAAAAGACAGTTATTAAGATTCCAAAGTCCAATTACTGGGCTGTTTCCAGTTTTGTCATCAGACCTCCACATAGGCAGTGTGAGAGATAGTATTTATTGTGCATCAGCAGTATGGGGATTATACCAGGCATACAGGTAATCCGTATTTCATAATAGTTAATATTTATATGGACTGATGTAGTATTTATGGTCTAAAAACTGCATGGTACAGTAGAATTTGATTTGGCGACTGTAATAGTGACGCAAGTCGCGTCGCACTAGCAAAATTCGATGTTGGCGGGTCGGGGCACATCCGCCCGCAACCCGCGGCGTCCCGCCTCGCGGTGTGGCAGTGTGTCGCAGCTCACTTCACAGCAGTCAGTAAGATTGCACTGAACTGTAACCACAGATTAACTAATGTATAGTTATAACCCACCAAATACCCAGGTTGCTTTTTGAAAGAGGATTTTAGACCTGTGATATAAGATAATCTTTAAATGGATGCTGCAATCTTTTTGCATGGAATAGTACCTTAGTCACCTCTTACAACGCCCAAAGGAGTATTGATTTTATGTAGTACTGTGTGAGTCTCTCAGTCTTCATAATGATAACCAACTTAAATATACCCATACTTATTGTAAAAAAAATGATATTATTATTCTATCTAGTTTCTATTCCTGCTATAAGTTGCTTAAAAAAACGTTGCCCCATACTAGGATTTCTCCTGTATCGTGGGTGCGTTTACAGACACAAATCTTCACACGCACAAACACCCAGACCCGGAATAACTATCTGTAGGCCTTACAGATATTTGTTCCATGCGGGAATCGAACCCACGACCCGCAGCGCTGAAGCTAATCGCTTAGCCACTGCACCAAACTTGTCGTCAAAAATATGTCAAGTGACATATTTTTATGAAAATCTGTGGGCTGTAATAGAAATAAGTAACATTATGCAAAAAAATAATATAATAAAACTATAAATTAATTGCCTACATCCAGTAACAGTGGAATTATAACACATTTCAGACGTATTGATGATGACAGAGGCAAATCTCACGAGCTGGGTCAGAGCACAGTGAAGTGTATGCGCGGCATCCTGGAGTGTTGGGTGAAGCAGTCGGCGCGTGTGGAGGCCTTCAAGACGCGACAGAGCGCCGCCCACGCGCTGCACGTCAAGTTCCACCTCACCACTGGGGAACCTGTCCTCACTGATGAACAGTACCATCATCTACAGATAGATGTTGTGTCCCTATATTTATTGTTCCTTGTCCAAATGATCACGTCTGGACTGCAGATTATTTATACTCAGGTAACAAATATTATCATAAAGATACCTAATAATAATAGAAATAGGGATCTTTTCTTAAAAAATATTTTCTTTATAGGATGAGGTGGCATTCGTTCAAAATTTAGTATATTATGTAGAGCGCGCATACAGAACGCCAGATTATGGCATGTGGGAAAGAGGATCTAAATATAATGATGGAACGCCTGAAATTCATGCATCTTCAATTGGTATGTTGTTCATTCATATTATAATGTAATAATTCATAATGTTTCTTACATTTAATGGATACCTAGTGACATCAAATTCATCTCTGTTTCTTCAGGTATGGCGAAGGCGGCTCTTGAAGCCATCAATGGATGCAATCTTTTCGGAGACAAAGGAGCATCATGGAGTGTAGTTTATGTAGATATTGATGCACATAATCGCAACAGAAGTATTTTTGAAACTATGCTGCCGCGCGAATCTAGTTCTAAGGTAATGTATAGTAATACTCATTTTCGTAGAGGGGAGGTCTGTTAGGTTAGGTTAGAAGTGAATTTCCATTTCGTGCTTTTTTTACCGTGCAGAATATCGTAAGTTGTCGCACAGCTATAAGTCGCGGACGTGACCTTGAGCGCTTAGACGTCTGAAACAAATGTTTGAGGGGCATTGTAACTGTTTAGACCCTATTGCTATTAACGTAGGATTCATATTGCGGGGCGCCCAAAGACGACCGTGCACATTGTAAGTCACGACCAGGGCCGGACTGGGACCTGAAATCGGCCCGGGCATTTGAGAGACGGTCGGCCCAGTGCTGGAAAAAAAATTAATTCCCAAGCGATTAGACGGACGACGTTTTTCTTTTTTTAGACACTCCACTCGTTCTTCTGTGTCTTGGGTGCATTTACAAACACAAACAATTTGCGGCTTCTTTTTCAAGCGATAGGCGATAGTTAGACAATCTTTTTTTTTGACGTTCCCCTCACTCTTTCTATTTCTCCGACTGCCTGACCGGCCCATCAGGCCACACCGGCCCATCGGGCATTTGCCCATTTTGCCCGTATGGCCAGTTCGGGCCTGGTCACGACCGTCAGTCACGTTGCGACACATCGCTTTTTCAAACTACGCAATTCCGTAATACAGTCACTTTATCTATATGCTTTATTATAGTATACAGATAAACTATAATAAAATTATTAAGGGCAATAAGTCTACTTCCAACACATGTTCACGAAAACCGATTAGTAAGGGTAATAGAAATAAGCAACAGAACACTTTTTTATGATTGATGTTTGTCTCTCTGTCCGTTTGTTATTCCCACATAAGGTGAGAACGGCTGGTCGGATTTCAGTTAAACTTTCACTATTGTGTAGCGGGCAAAGCTAGTAATTAATAAATGCGTACAAACATAATCATGACCTTTCTCCCATGGAGATAGGCAGAAACTACAGAACCTGGCATGCACTTAATTTACTCAGTTACAAAATGCTGAGTAAGCCCTTAGGCGTCGTTCATGGAGATGCGGAGCTTAGCGCAAAGTGTGATGCGGGGCATAAAGCGAACAATTGGGTAGATGACATTTTTTTAAATTAATTGTTTCGAAACTTACAAAAACCGTAGGCAGGCATAAAAAAACCAATGAAATATATAATAAAATGTCCAAGCTGTAGGCAATTTAAAATTGTTAATAGACAGAGACCGCATTATTGCACGATGACGTCATTGTTCAAAAAGTTCATAGTAACTTGACATTATTCCGTACAATGTCCGTTTCGTGCGACAAGGACAGAAAACGCGCCATTCAAAAACTTAAAAACGTGCATCTCGTCCATTTTTAGATTGATTTTATTTATTTTTACAACGATCGTTTTCTTCCTGTACCTTTTTTGATATAATAAAAATTCAATCAAATAATTCCTAATTTTTTAAAGTTGTCAATCAAAGAATTCAAATATGATGAGCGTTTACGGCACCGCGTTTTCCGCGCATTTTTCTTGAGTTTTAGGCATACCTAGAAGAGAGTACGGGACCGTCCATTAATCACATGAGGCTTGAAAGGGGGGAGGGGGTTTAGCAAAAATCAAGAAACATCACAAGGGGGGAGGGGGGTCTAGTAAGATATCACGTGTATTTATTTTTTCGTCAAACGCGTGATTTCTAAACCGAAAAGCGGTGTGTAGTGTGACCTTGACTCGCCGTTGCCAGGCAACGAACGAATATGTTATATTTTTTGCATGATTACAGCATTCCTTTAAAATTATTTTTATGCCAGTCAAAAACAACCTGCAAACTTTCTGTCTAGACATTTTTGTCATGGTCTTTAATTTCAGAATAAAATTAGATTATACTTTACTAGCGACCCGCCCCGGCTTCGCACGGGTGCAATGTAAATACTAATGTGGGGCATATAAACCTTCCTCTTGAATCACTCTATCTATTAAAAAAACCGCATCAAAATCCGTTGCGTAGTTTTAAAGATCTAAGCATACATAGGGACAGACAGACAGCGGGAGCGACTTTGTTTTATACTATGTAAAGATACCTGTATTTAAAGATAATATTCTTAAAATTTTAAGATTCTTTGTAGGTAGGTACTAAAAAGTACAAGTGATTTTGGGTGGGGGCGGGGAGAGCTAGTCTTAAACCTAAAAATGCTAAAAAAACATCACGTGATTAATGGACGGCCCCTACGCGGCGGAGTGCACGGCAGATCCCGCCTCTTTATAAACAGACCTAAGACATCTCAAAAGAGTCAGACACCAATCTTCGATAACTATAAATACTCGTCTAAATTATTGTGTGAATATACAAGGTTAGTCGGAAAGGGGGTACTAAGCCGCGGGCCACTCAAAGTATCACTGATGACTATTTTTTTAAAGCAACTGTTAAAATTTCAAAATTCGATAATTTTTATTTGCATGTAAAAAGATTTTTATTTTAGTTTTTTCAAAAAAAGTCATACCTACTTTAGTTATGAATTGAGATAATTAATTTTCTAATCTGTGACCCCAAATATGACCTAAATTGTAAAAACAGCTGATCATAGCTATGGACAGATAGATTTTAGCATATTTTTTACGAAATCGTTGAAAAGCTATTTCTCGTAAACTATCGAGTTTTGGGGAAAGTTGTAGAACAAAAGTTATCCCTTATTATGGGTACATTAACACCCTTTCGGCTTAGTACCAGGGGGTACTTCCGACTAACCTTGTACAATATTTGTATTTTAGGGCGTTGACGCGGCATTGTTACCAACAGTATCATTCCCAGCTTTCGCTACACACGAGGAGCACTTAGTTCAGTTAACAAAAAATAATATATTAAAGCGATTGCAAGGCAAATGTGGATTCAAAAGGTTTAGCCGTGATGGCTACAAATGCGTGCTAGAAGATCCGCATCGGAGGTATTACCATGAAGGGGAATTAAAGGAGTTTGATGGCATCGAGTCAGAATGGCCTTTGTTCTATGTAATGATGATTATTGATGGCGTTTTCCGTACCCTGCCCGATCAAGTTGAGGAGTACCAGAAATTATTGAAAGCTAGGATATACATGGACGAATTTGGAGGTATGTTACACCTTTTCTCATGTAGAAATAACAAGTTGGCAGTTCTGCTAGTAGTTTTTTGCTCCTTTTAAACCTTGGGTATATTATTTCAGATCCAGTAATTCCTTGGTATTATTACGTACCTCGCGAGGGTATAGAGAATGAGCGCAATGAACCGAATTCAGTCCGCAGATTGCCAGCAAGTAAGTACTAGTGATAATTACCAAGATAAAGTGCGTTTTTTGAATCAAAATCAACTTGAATTAGGTTATACATATACAAGGTTAGTCGGAAAGGGGGTACTAAGCCAAAAGGGTGTTAAAGTACCCATAATAAGGGATAACTTTTGTTCTACAACTTTCTCCAAAACTCGATAGTTTAAGAGAAATAGCTTTTCAAAGATTTCGTAAAAAATATGCTAAAATCTATTTGTCCATAGCTATGATCAGCTATGTTTACAATTTAGGTCATATTTGGGATCACGGATTAGAACTTAATTTTCTGAATTCATAACTAAAGCAGGTATGATTTAAAAAAAAAAAACTAAAATAAAAATCTTTTTGGATGCAAATATAAATTATCGAATTTTGAAATTTTAACATTTGCTTTTAAACAGTCATCAGTGATACTTTAAGTGGCCCGCGGCTTAGTACCCCCTTTCCGACTAACCTTGTTTATATGACTCTGAACCTAAACGAACAATATTAGGTATAGCATCATGTTAATAGAGTCAAGGTCTTTCAAGAGCTGGGCATATCAATAGACTGACACTAGGGTAAATGTAAGCCTTGAATTGTTTTGCCTGGAACGTAATTTCCTTAATCTATGGCTGGTTGGGTTAATTTGCGCACTTGTATAGTATAGAACAAACAGACTATAAAAAAAATCTGATTGGCTTTTATAATTGTGTACTCGTCATTCACTTGGACTATTGAAAATCAATACCAGCAAATATGTTTTAATAAAAACTGTAAGTATATCGATAATTTACGTTATTTCAAAATATCAATTCAACAATTCCAGATCATACCAGTGACAGTAACGAAAAAGGTAACAATGTAACGACATTGAGAATGGCTCTTTTCTTCTTGTTTAACACTTTTTCGTGTTTTCTAAAGTATTTAACATGAATCAACTTATTTTTTACGAGTATTCGGTGATTTTATAAAGCTTTCGTCTAATTTTTCATTAATACCAATATTTTTGCTTTCTTTACTAAGTATAATTAATTATCTTTGTCAACTACTGTACTAACAATTTTCTGTTTCCGGACGTAAGAAGTGACTAATACCGCTTGTAACCTCCTTTATTTAATTGACTAGCAGATATTTTTAGCTTATTAATGCCAAACAATATTACGTGCTTTCCCTGATCAAGTAGATTTTTCTTTTAACTTCATCGTGAGCATTTTTGCAGAGCAATCGCATACCGCATGGGCCTAGCAGAAGTTAAATTTATTATTGGCATCATGTGACTGGCTCACGGCTCTGTAATTTATTTTCAATAATTAAGGCTTTAATCGCATTAGAATCGACCACTGTAGGTAACTCACTGTGTTCCCACGAGACAATTAGAATAATAATGAGAGTAACCTTACGCACAACGACTAGGACATTAGACTGGCGACCGATTGCTAGTAAATTAGAACTCCACTATCGTGGTAACCTCACTAGTAGCACGAGCAATTTTTAGCTTAGTTAGAGAGGTTGATATGAATATTAGTATTCCTGATAACCATTTTAACGATAGAGCGTTTCAGATCCGTTCACTCACGAAGTTCCGCCCTTCCATAGTAAATTATCGGAGTGCATTTCACCGTTTGAAAAAGCGACCAGGGTCCAGAAACAATATACGCAAAATTTCCGAACGCCTGAACACTCGCGACCTAAGGTCCGTATTACAGAACATTCCTCAAGTCCAGTTTGATCTTTAATCAATTGACTTCAATAATATACTTGAGTCTGAAGCTGAAGACGCTCTTTGGTTACGCACACAGCCGCGTTATACAGATACGTTTACAACTACATTAATAAAATATTGAGGGGCGCTATGTCGTGAGTGAACAGCCCGCCTAGATAAAATCCCTTTTCCTTAAATCTAAACGCCTGCGGAAAGGTCAAATTATATGGAAATGACATTTGCTTTCGCTCGAACTTTAAGGAAAAGTGAGTACTCGCCTGCGAAGTCATAATGGTGCAGGGCAAGGTGATGCGGGTATGTGTACGGGAAGGGGGTAGCAGAATGAATGACAGACATCTTCCGTTTTATGAATCAGTACTATGGTAATGTAGATTCTGATGTTGAATTTACTTGATACATCCAGACACAGGTGGTCTGTTCCTTTGGGCGCAGTCACTGTTCGTATTGGCTCAGCTGTTGACCGGAGGACTGCTGCACGTGAACGAGTTGGATCCCATCAGGAGATACCTGCCCTCGTACAATCGTCCAAGACGCGCCGGACGGTACTCCGCTTTTCAGGTCAGCTAATGATACCAGAAAATTATCTAATTTAATTAATAAGATATATTGTATTCCTATATTTTATTCAACGACGACACGTTTGGTGCAGTGGCTGAGCGATCGGCTTCTGCGCTACGGGTCGTGGGTTCGATTCCTGCACGGAACAAATATTTGTATGACCTACAGATAGTTGTTCCGGGTCTGGATGTTTGTGCGTGTGACGATTTGTGTTTGTAAACTCACCCACGACACAGGAGAAATCCTAGTGTGGGGCAACGTTTTGTAAAAAACAAAAAAATAGAATCCAAGATACTTTACTATCTTATATAATTTCAAAAATACAAACTTCTTAATTGAAATCCGTATTAATTGGTTAAAATTTCAAAATTATTTTACTTTCATGTAAAACTTGAAGGCCAAGCCCACATTTGTAAGTATTAGGAGTAAACAATATGTTGGCATGTGCTACAAGAACAGCTGCACAGCATTCTGTGAATTGTTATTATTTCTTTGCATTACTTGTGCTCGCATGCATGGAGCAGCTATGCTAAGCAACAAAGTACCTACACTTATTATATATTACTACTGATTTTATTATCTATATACGCTTAGAATGGTTATGTACTTATTTAACATAAATAAGTATAATTTAATAATAAATCGTTGACTGTAAATTTTAACCGACTTTGAGACGATAATCTTGACAAAGAAGCACCTTATATTATGTGTCTTACACCGGTCTTCTTTATAAAGTATACATATATCTCGCGACGTAAAAATACAATGCTTTCTCAAAGCACTTTTTTATGGTTCCGCAAATGAAAAACGGAACCCTTATAGGATCACTTTATGGTCGGTGTATCTGCCTGTCCGTCAAGGCTCTTTTTCTTAGGAGCAGCGAGAAGTATCGAGTTGAAATTAATACCAAATACTAAAGTCTGCAGCCATAGTCCTGTAAATAAAGATCAAATTTCAAGTTTCTAACTCAATCAACTCAATTCAATAAAAAGATACGGAGATTCAGTTTGTCTCGCAATAATTTTTATTACGGTTATACATATAACGGTACAGTACCCCAAGGCGCGAATCCTACTCGCACTAGCCCGTCTTTTTAATTAGATGCAAACATATTACTAAAGAAATGCATGATAATGTTCAAAAAGAAAAACAACAATATTAATTATCCATTTATACAGGGTGGAAAAAACGAACGCTGACTGAAGGAAAGTATCGTTCGTTAGGTAACGAGGCGAGGGTAAAGAGGCGTTCGTTTTTTCCAACCTGTATATTTTTATTACAGTAATGAATTATTTAATTTTTAGCTTGGTTCGTGCACATTGGATACGTATGCATTTCACATAGCAAAAATATATTGACGATATTTGATGTTATTATACATTTCGACGCAGGGTATAGCGACGGACTTGGTGGTTCAAGTTGTATTAATAGCAGAGTCCATGCGTCTGCAAGCCATGATGGGCACCTACGGCATTCAAACGCAGACGCCACATGAAGTTGAACCTGTCCAGGTGAGACTTAAAACATTTGTGTCAAGCATGTCGTCACCGGAAAGCCAATACTACTTATGGTCAAAGCACACATATCAACTCGGAAAGGGATCGTTACCGTATCGCCTTTTGCCTCGCCGTCAAACAGGCGTCAACTTAACGTAGGCACGTAACCAAAGCGGATCAGCAGGTCCGATACGTCGACTCGGCTACGGCTAGGCGACGCCGCGCTTACGGCCCGCAGTAACAGTAGTGTGCTGCAGGCAGGCCGCGGGAGGGGTGAGAGGGGCAAGGGTGGACGAAGAGACGTAAGCGCGGGAACCAAGTTGACCACGCACCGCACCACGGTTCGTGAGCTTGTCCCGAGGCGAGGCGATAACGTTGCGATTCCGAATAGTGTTTTGCAGTAGGGAGTTTCATATAAAGAATACTGAACGGCTCGAGTTGATACAGTGACGATCCCTTTCCTAGTTGATATGTGTGCTTTAACCGTTAAGCGCCATTTTGGCTAAAATGAGTTATATATTATATCTTTGGATTGGATTTTTTTTTCTGCGTCGATTAGTTCGGATTTCGTATTTTATTGTATTATATTACGAAATCCCAACTAATCGACGCAGAAAAAAAAACCAACCCAAAGATATAATATATAACTCATTTTAGCCAAAATGGCGCTTAAGTAGTATTGGCTTTCCGGTGACGATGTGGTTGTATAATGTGTGCAATAGTTACGCAGATCGTCCTGGCCGTTTCATTACCGGTAAAGAAATAACCCTGCACTCCCTCCCATTTTGAGTCTCGTAAAAGGCGTAGGGTCGAAAGTGGAGAAAGCTCATATTCAGCAGAGGAATTTCAAGGACTGATGTCATATTGGTCATAAACTAGCGAATATACAAAATATTTTAATTGTATAAAAATAACGTGTAAATTAAGTCTTATTTTTGAAGGTGTGCAGTTCAACGCAATTGGTACACGTGTACAGGGAACTGGGTGTTTGTCCGAAATTGAAGCTCACGGGACGTCCTATAAGACCTGTGGGTTCTCTCGGCACAAGCAAGGTATGTCTCACTTAACTTTAATCTTCTTTGAAGCAGTGTATGTAACTGTTGTGTGTTTTTACGAATATACTATATGTATGAAATTAATATAATAATAAAAAAATACTTAAATTACTTGTTTAATTTCAGATATACAGAGTTTGCGGCATGACGGTGCTATGCTATCCGCTCATATTCGAAGTTTCGGAGTTCTATCTGTACAGGGATATGGCTTTGCTTATTGACGATATTAAGACTGAGCTGCAGTTTGTTGGCAAGTAAGATTACTTTCAACATGTAGATTTTTTTCCTACTGGCACTTAATTATTTGTCCGCTGTGTATGTTACATTGTTATATTTGGTAGAAACCTGTAATAACAATTGTAAGTTGTAAAATCCTCATTTAAGATTAAAAATACGGTTTGAAATCATTTATTTCTTCAAAATTACAAATCACTTATAATTCTATTATAAAATAAATCAAATTGGTTGTCGAGAGAGGCGCGTAATAAACTTATTTATTTTAGACTAGCTGTGTCCTCACAGCTCCGCCCGCGTAAGAAGTTTTATTCCAGTAATAAATATAGCCTATGTTACTCAGTGATAATGTGGCTTTCTAACGGTAAAATAATTTTTGATATGGGTCCAGTAGTTTTTAAGTTTATTCGTTACATACAAAAATACAAATCTTTCCTCTTTATAATATTAGTATAGACTAGCTGTGTCCTCACGGCTCCGCCCGTAGCTTATGTTACTCAGTAATAATGTAGCTTCCTAACGGCAAAAGATTTTTGAAATCGGTCCAGTAGTTTTTAAGTTTATTCGTTACATACAAAAATATAAAAATACAAATCTTTCCTCTTTATAATGAGGAATTAAGGAGGTAGTTGCAAATACATCTGTCACCGTGCGGTGATTCTAGTGTGCTTTGTTTTGCTTGATAGTGGAAGGATATCTTTATTTGCTTACGAAGTATAGGATTAGAAAATTTAAAATTAGCTGGCCAGTGGGCGCTATTAGTTGTAGGATCAGTTATTTTCCCATCTTCATTTTAAGTCCACGATCCTCCTCTTTTGATAACGCAGCATAATATGTCCTGTTAGATACTGGCGCCTGTCAGGTCGTCCCACAGTGTGCCTGTTAGTGCGAGAGGAGCACATGCGCGACCCCCACTTCAAGCACATGTTGGACCTGTTCGCGATGCTCAAGAAGGGCCACTGCGACGGCGTCAAAGTACGCCTCGGAAGACTCCAGAACTTGATCGCCAGCTCTTGTATGGGTAAGTATTTCTTTGTTTTCACACGTTGCTGTTATTGACGTCCGCCCATAAACGTTTACTGCTGAATATGGACTTCCCAATGACTTACATAGAACGGGTATATTGTTATAATATTTTCTACCATATTGATCTAATACTCGCAAGTTGCCGAGCGCGAGTTTGATTTCTAGGTCCGGTAAAATGCTATTGAGTTTTTCTGTTACAATTTCTCTGTAGCAACCCAAAGTGTGGAACTGTCCACGGTAATGCCGTTAGTGTCAAACTGTGGGTAAACAACAGTACATCTCTGTCGAATCCCTTCAAAAATAATGACGTTATGAACATAATTATATTTTTCAAAACTGAAAAAAATACAACTTTAATTAAATTGCCCACAGAGCATCTGGATTTCATGAGTCAAGGCGAGTTCCCATCCGAGATGTTCACTCAGTTCAGACAGTTGGAACACGAGTACATCGGCTACCAGTCCTTGACAGACGTTCCGCGGACGCTCACGTACCGCGAAGATAATCTGTCGTACGAGTCATATAAAAACCGGTCCACGCCCGACGTGATCTCCGCTCTGAGGTCCGTTGACAATATATTTGCTCAGTGCCAACTTTGGGGCATCTTGATAGAACGAGAGGGACCAATGTTTGAGGTGCGTATTTTACAGACTTTGGGCATGCGTCAAAATGCCAAAATTGTTGAAACAGTGTATTACAACTAAATGATAAATGAATGCTCCATGCCCCTATTTATTGTAAAGAACTTTTGAAACAGTGTATATCAACTAAATGATAAATGAATGCTCCATGCCCCTATTTATTGTAAAGAACTTTTGAAACAGTGTATATCAACTAAATGATAAATGAATGCTCCATGCCCCTATTTAATGTAAAGAACGTTTGAAACAGTGTATATCAACTAAATGATAAATGAATGCTCCATGCCCCTATTTAATGTAAAGAACGTTTGAAACAGTGTATATCAACTAAATGATAAATGAATGCTCCATGCCCCTATTTAATGTAAAGAACGTTTGAAACAGTGTATATCAACTAAATGATAAATGAATGCTCCATGCCCCTATTTAATGTAAAGAACGTTTGAAACAGTGTATATCAACTAAATGATAAATGAATGCTCCATGCCCCTATTTAATGTAAAGAACGTTTCAAGTTCATTCATGACACATGTAAGATCTTCAGAAAATCAACACATTCCACAGGTTTTTATGACAAATGATTCACAGTCCAAGCTGCTTGCCTGTGGAACTCTTTGCCAATTTCAGTAAGAGGTGCTCAATCATTGACAACATTTAAAAAAACTGGTTAAGGAGCACTAAGGCTACTATAAAATTATTTATATCCTTTCATAATTCTTAATTATTGTTTCAACATAGGTGAACGGCACAAACGCTCTAGAATCTCTAAAGAGCCTGTACCATAGCGCGGGCACGCTGCGACACTGGCGCGCCGTGCGGTATTGCTCATCACTGCTCAACCACACTGTAGACTCTATCAGCCCGTTCATCACAACGGTCCTTGTTAATGGGAAACAGGTGATTATTATATTTAAGATACTTTCACGACACTGACATAATGCTTAAATTGAAATATTCACAAGTCATCGTAAAAGCTATTCCATAACCACAGTCTACTTACTCCATACAGTCGTTGAATGCACGATGTCCCGGGCTGACTTCAAAATTGCCCAACACAGTCCCTAGCTGTCTTTAAAAACTGTTAATCCTGTTCCTCCAAAACTTACTCAACTCGACTCCACCTCGACTCAGTCTTTAGTTGACATAAACGTCCTCGACTCGAAATATTTCCTCAGTCGAGGTAAAGAATCATCTGTCAAACTCAAGGTACCTCGGAACCTACCTTAAGGAAGGAAGTGTCGAAGTTCATATGTAACAAAAATGAATTTTGAAGACTTTATCGAATATGATTACGATAATCTTTACTACTCCTAATGATTCCGTCGATGAGCCTCAAAGTTCTCTCGAAATTGTGACTAAGAATACAATTTTGAAGGTGTTTTCGAGGCCGTCCTGAGTCGAGTAAGTTTTGGAGGAACGTCTTAGAATATGGGTGATACAGGTGACAGTGTAGACTACACTGTGCCATGATCATGAAATACATTCGAAACTATACATTATCTATACATTTCTTTGTTTTATATAACTAACTTATCTGTACTGTTATTCTTATATAGTTAACAGCGGGAGTCATTGGACAGAAGGAGACCGTGTTTGATAAGCCAATGACGCCCGGCGAGATACAGTCCGTTATGTACTCTACTATACAACCATATGATGTTATTGGTGCAGTATTACAACAGGTTAGTCCATTCATTAATATTTGATATTTTTTTATGAGCTTAGCCAAGCCTTCCCCTTTTTCTGTCTATTATACCTCTCCATTATGGTGTTTCTGACGCGATAGAATCACTTCCAGAATATTGCTTTCCATTCTTCGGTGGCAAATCTTATGTTTAGACTTTTGTTGCTCTGGAAGATACCACGTTTAAGAACCGTAAGTTGAAGTAGGCGAAAGTTTCTGAATAAGGCAAGGTTGCCCTACAGGGTAAACATAAAATATATCTTTACCCCGCACTGTGAATAATGTTCGCGCGATTTTTATATCGCGCTATAAAAGGACGCGCATTTTTATATTCGCAGTGTATGTACTTCGTTAGATTTCCACATGTCAAATATTTAATTATTCGCAGTTCGCAGTGCGTGGTTGGTTTAAATCAATTTAAATGGTGGATGTTTGTGCGTGTGAAGATTTGTGTCTGTAAACCCACCCACGATACAGGAGAAATCCTAGTGTAGGGCAAAGTGTTTTACTTTAAAAAAAAAACACTAAACACTACTTAATTTTCAGGAAATCGTGCTATACTCGGGGCGCCTCATAGGTACAAACCCGGACATGTTCCGCGGCATTCTGAAGATCCGCGTTGGCTGGGTGCTGCAAGCCATCCGCATCTACCTGGAGTTGTTCCCTGAAGAGAAGCGTGCCGACGGCACGATCGAGAGCCTGTCGCCCTACAAGCTACGAACGCTGCTACAACGAGTCCTCACTGTCTCCGATTGGGCTGAAGAAAGAGGGTAAGGGATTCAACACACATAATTATCAATCATAGAAAATGGGCATTATGTATGAACATGCGTACGCATGCTTTCATATTTGCGCATCGATTCAGCTTGCGCATGCGTCAGGACGGATACGCATACTGTAAAATACGTTAGCAGTTGAAGTTGAAAGCATGCCTATTTCATGGGTGATACGGATAAGTGTGTCTAAAACCATCCAGCTCTTTGCGAATTGATGGTGATCAATGTGAAAATAGTCTGTTTCTACGGCAGGTGGAAAAACAGACAATGACACAAAGTATCTAACGATACGTATCGCTCTCCATATATAACCCGCGCCAATAAAGAAACGAATCTAAAATGGCGGTTTGTACTTGTAATGACAGATCGGACCGTCAGCAAAACTATTGCCTGATTGGTGATATTTTTTCATTAAAAGCCTTTGTTGTTTGAAAAGTAGTAAGTTAGTAAGAAAGTTATTAATAAAGCCGACCAACTACGAACGGACTCGCGAACCGCAAGTTCCGTACTTTCCTCGAACGTAAAACCTATCATCTAATTATGAGCACATAATTAAAACAAAATATTATATTGAATAGTGGCTGCAATCCTTTGCGTGAGGCGACTCACACTTGGTCGTCAAATGGAAGACATCGTTCAAGATTATTTTCTTCTTCAAAGTATTTTATAACATAACATACGATTTCGAAGAATCTTTCCTCATTTACGCGAGCTCATTTTTTTAACGTCACCACCAAATATGTTAACAATAAACAACAACGAACGTCAATAACAACGAGAAAACTTAGCAGAAAATAAAGAATAGTAACAAATAACAATTTAACAACGATTTAGAAAGAGATTCATAGACTGTTTTTTTTTGCGTGCTGTACCGATGTGTGTGACTAAAGACAGGAATAATGTACGAGTGAGATGGAATGATTAGTGCCGCCATTTTAGATTCGTTTCTTTATTGGCGCGGGTTATACCTCTTTATCGCTCGCATCTTAACTTGGTTTCATAGTACGGGGTGGTGACAGACGCGGTCAGAGACAACAAGTTGGCGGTGAGGCGCGGGTTACGGACGCTCAAAAGTCATTGTCCATAACTGTGCTCTTATTTTTTAAAGTTTTTATCTTTTTATTTTCAATACAGCTTCTTAAGTCACATAGAAACGACAGTTAAGAGGAAGCTCTCAAATGAGAGCTATTTATTAATACAGGCTGGAGAAACAGTTCATCATTTCAACAAACTTTAAAATACAGTAGGTAATACCCCGGACTTACGCGATAGGTGGGACCAAGAGATAGCCGTGTAAGTCGTCGTCGCGTAAGTCGGGGTTCAATCTTGCATATAAATACGTATAAAGCTTGTGTCATAAACCGAATTTGCACTGCGTACGTATTGTTTTACGGAATTAAAATTGTTATTCAACACGGAACACGTTCGAACTTGTCGTAAACCGAACACGCCGATGCGCGCGATGATCAAAAAGAAAAACCGCGTATCTCCGTATTTGCGTAAAACGGGATAGCGTAAGTCGGGGTATATTACTGTACATTATTTTTCCTAACAGATTGACACCATTACAAAGGCGACAACTAGAAGGCTGTCTGTGTCGCGTACCAAAACACTTTTACATACAAGTGTGGGACATATTGCTGCGGACACCGAAAGGAATTATTATTCAGGTATGTACCTACTTAAAAAATACAGTCATGTACTATGATAGGTTGATTTGATTATTTTTCTGATAAGATTACCGTGATGAATTTTGCCAATATTCCGTTACAACGGGTTGGTGCAAAAAGGGACCATGCATTGATCAAAAGATGGGATTTTGGTAACCATAGCAACAACATAAATGTAACAACCGGAGTGCCATGTTCCGTTATTGATAATATCCGTAATAGTAGCGGTCATATAATATACAGTTGATTCATAATATTAACTTTTGCTGTTTAGTAATAGTATCATTTAAATAGGAAATCCGTCATCCTTTTTGGATTACAAACTGTCCGTTTAGAAAAAATACAATAAATTACGAGCATCTTTATTACGCTCTAATAAAGTATAAATAAAATAACTAACGAAGGTTTTCCCGCTATCGTGTAAACCAGTGGTCGGCAACACGTGGCCCGCGGGCGCCCTTCTTGCAATAATTACGTTGTGCGGGCATTCAAGAGAAGCGCTGGGCGTTATCATCAAAATTATGAACAAGTGCGGCCGGCCTCTACCTCATTTTGCCACTATGTGGCCCTTGCCTACCAAAAGGTTGCCGACCGCTGGTGTAAACTATTAAATCATATAAATAACAATAAAAAAACCACTCATGTAAAATACAGGTACTTCATTCAGTAAGCTTTAAAAGAAAACGACGACACTATGGGCCCTGTGATTGACAGATTGACTGCTACGCAACGTACAACAAGTATTTACAGATACTTAATTTTTCCGGGTCTCGGTGTTTACATTGTGCATGTGAAGGTTTGAGTGTAAACGCAAAAGCGATACGAAAAAAAACCTGTGCATGATATGCGTATTCACGCGCTGTTGTTATGAATCATTTCTATAATATCGAATCGTTGATTGATATTTTTAAAGCAACGCCGACAAATGCCTATCCCAGTGTGAATTTTGGCACAAACAAAAATATAGTATCTATTATCATCGGAATTAATTAAATAAAGATAAATGTTCATATATTTTTGAATTTTCTCGTCACCTAATCTTCAGTTTTCTTCATCATAAGATGACGTACAGACAAATTAAGTTTAAAAAGATCACTATGACACACATGGAGCACCGCTGCCATCGCTTGACCGAGCCGTCGCCGCCGTTGGCCGCATTGCTCTAGTATGCTGATAAATAATCTTTCCCGCGAATAAATGACGTGTAGTAGAAAATCACGTACGTGTTGTTTTGTTAATCAATTCTCTCACGGTGCAAACTTACACATGTACCGCATGTTTTATACTTGTTTCTATACCTACTACACGTCGTTCATTAACTTGATTTGTGCGTGTAAAAATGGTAGTTAGGTGCTCTTGCTTCGAAGGTTATTTCTTTTGTGTGAGAAACAAAACAGGGCACTTTTTTGTCGAATGAACTTAGATCAGCATTTCCACACATGCTTCCAACCATCAGTGATGAGCCGAATAAGGGTTTTACCGAATACGGATAATCGGCCGAATGTTCGGTTAAAAGTTTACCGAACCGAACATTCGGCAGGATTTGGCGCTTTATCGTGCACTGCAAAAATTCAAGTCTATACTTTGTCGAACGCATTGAATCCCGCGACCCTCCCGACCGCTGACGCTGCTACCCCCGGACTGTTATTGCGTCATCTAGTTAGCGACAAAATATTGGTACGTGCATTTGTTTTTGTGTACAAAATCGTTAAATCTCAGTAAATTGACAAAAAACAATTAAATAAGTGGAAAGAAGAGGTCAAACATTTGGACTTCTTTTTGAAAAACTGACGATAAATGTTAAGACACACTTGATATGGCTACAAATATGTAATTATACTACTTTATACAAAGATAGAGGCAAATTTTTAACGCATGATTATTCGGTAGTAAGTTCGGCATTTTTGCCGAATAATCGGCCGAATACGAATATTCGGTAAACCTGCCTAATATCGAACATAAAACGAATGTTCAGCCCATCCCTACCAACCATAGAACTGGAGGTTCTAAGGATATGCCCCTATGGTTTGAAGCCCGCGATATTCAACCTGTGTGCACCCCAGGCATTCATTTATGAAGTCTCAAACGTGTTCGTAATGCTTCTGAGTGGGATCCTAGCAAAAAAATAGAAACCACATTTTATCGGACGGTATAGAAACCATCGAGACCATGCGGCGGGTGACACGGTAGCTGTAACATAGGTATAGGGAAGCATGAACAATGTCACTCTAAACACGAGGCGCGAGCGCCCCGCTTTTCCACCGCGATGTCTATGGTGTGGTGCGTGCCGCTAATAGGATTCCGGCAATCGCTACTGCTACCACAACGCGGGTCCCGAATCCTACCTACCCACTTTCTATTTGCGGAGACTTTACTAAGTTCTATGATGTTTTCATTAATAACGGTAACCAAAGCATCATGATTGTCGCGCCAGGGCCACTCGATCCCGGCGGACCCGACGCTCGTCAACATGTCCCGCTCGGAGCTGTCGTTCGCGCTGCTGGTGGAGGAGGCGCTGGTGCGCGTGGACGCGCCGGCGCGTCGCCAGCTGTGCGTCGAGCTGCTGTGTGTACTCGCCACCATCCTACGCCGCAACCCCGAGCTGTACCTGCAGCAGCCGCTACACGTTGACAAACTCGTCGATGACGCCCAGCTCACGTACGCGAAGGTAAGCTCACCTTATAATAATAATCCCATCAAAAACATAAATGTGAAAATGGGAGCCAAGTTCAATAATAAGAATATGCGTGGTTGTCGACTTCGCCGACAAAAGAATTGAGATCTAAATGGGTGCCAAGTTCTGTAGGTAACCCTGAAATTTATTTACATAAAGCAGATATCTTGGGATAAATTAAAGCTCAAGTATGACTTGGCTAGTTTTTACCAGCAAACCAAATTTTTAGAAGAGTAAGACGTTGACCTTACAATAGGTATAAAAACGGTAACTTGCATATAACATAAAGAAGATAAGTTGATTAGCCAAATATAAGATAACTTGTATGTGAAAACTAGCCAAGTCAAATCTTGACCTTCATTGAATCCTAAGATATCTGCTTTATGTAAATAAATTTCAGGATTACCTACAGAACTTGGAACCCATTTAGATCTCAATTCTTTTGTCGGCGAAGTCGACAACCACGTATATTCTTATTATTGAACTTGGCTCCCATTTTCACATTTATGTTTTTGATGGGATATTATTACTTTTTGTATAGAAATTATTATTATTCATCATTCAAAAGTGATCTGTAAAACGTTTACGCTGTAGTTTTCTTTTTGTGTTTATTTCTACATTTTCTTGAACGTTAAAAATACATGGAAAGTCCTCCCTTTAACTTTTTTTATCATTTGCCTGTTAGTTTATTTTTATTTCCCACTTGAATCGAATAATCTGGTATACAAAACGATAAAAGCGACCTTTCGTCATGGAATCATGGAACCTATTCTCCTGCGAAAGAAAAAGTTTGTTGCTATTATAATTTCGAAAGGCGCTAAGTAATAAAAATCGATAGTTTAAAAATATTTCAAATCGTAAAAATTCACTGTTTTCTGAATTTTTCCTTTGTATACACACAATTACCCAGCTGGACGCCAAATTTCGACGTTCTAGGTCATCTGGAAGTGGGTTAGGTTTTTGATCTATATGTCAGTCAGTGTTAAAAATGACGATTTTTAGACGTTAATATCTCAATAACCGTTTGAGCTGTATTTATGAAACTTGGGATTATACTTAATCTCGGGGGTTTCATTAAATAAACCAAATTTCACGTGTTTATGTTGAATAGATTTTGAGTTATTAAGGGCTCAAAAGTGGCTTCAAATGGTTCGTGTAATATAACACACGGCTGCTGCGTCGCCAGTTCCTTTTTCTTTGAACTTGGCTTGACACGCTGCCGCGTGTCTGGATAGTATCTATAAATATAAGCTTTGCCCGTTAGCAGTATGTGTCAATATAATTTACAGACAAAGCTCGATGTTGTGTGCTCGATTCTGAAATATTAACAACTGCCATAGAGCATAATATACCTAGTCTGGCCATAAATACTGTTGCAATTATAAATAAGAAAGATATTACATTTGAATTTGAAATCTGTCATTTTTATACGATTATTCATTGAGTTTTCTAATTTTGGCGCCAATACATTGTACAATATTTTGCGATATTATTAAAATGGAGTGGGGTGATAAAGAAAACCGAATCGCTGTGATTGCATTACACAAAGTTGGTATGGAGCCAAATGCAATTTTTAAAACTCTCCATACGCTTGGTATTAGTCAAATGTTTGTGTACCGGGTTATTAATAGGTACAATGAGACCTCCTCTGTTTGTGACAAAAAAAAAATCTGGCCGTCCACGTAGTGTTCGTATGAAAAAGGTGATCAAAGCAGTAAGGGAAAGAATTCGAAGAAATCCTGTCCGAAAGCAAAAGATTTTATCTCGGGAGATGAAGATAGCACCCAGAACCATGTCGCGTATTTTAAAAGATGACTTGGGACTTGCAGCCTATAAGAGACGCACTGGTCATTTTATAACTGATAATTTTAAAAAGAATAGGGTGGTAAAATCAAAACAACTACTGAAGCGGTACGCAAAGGGAGGTCACAGAAAATGTTTGTTTACGGATGAGAAAATCTTTACAATTGAGCAACATTTTAACAAACAAAATGGACCGTATTTATGCTCAAAGCTCTAAGGAAGCTTCCCAATTAGGCGACAGAGTGCAACGTGGGCATTATCCGACTTCAGTGATGGTTTGGTGGGGTGTTAGCTATGAAGGAGTGATTGGGCCTTATTTTTGTGAAAAAGGTATCAAAACATCGGCACACGTGTATCAAGATACCATTCTTGAGAAGGTAGTTAAGCCCCTTAACAACACCATGTTCAATAACCAAGTATGGTCCTTCCAACAAGACTCGGCGCCGGGTCATAAAGCTCGGTCCACGCAGCCTTGGTTGGAAGTGAACGTTTCGGACTTTATCAGAGCTGAAGACTGGCCGTCGTCTAGTCCCGATCTTAATCCGCTGGATTATGATTTATGGTCAGTTTTAGAGAATACGGCTTGTTCTAAACGCCATGATAATTTGGAGTCCCTAAAACAATCCATACGATTGGCAGTGAAAAATTTTCCCATGGAAAGAGAGAGACCGCTTTGAATAAGCTTTTTATATTTTAAATTGTTTTATATTTATGTACTAAACTGTAAAAGTAACAAATATTATTTGCAATAAAAAACATTTTTTTTTCTTCGTGACAATATTTATGGCAAGATTATGTATGGTATATTATCTCACGTACGGCTGTCGGTACACAGGACAGCGGGCTGACAGACAGCTGCGCGCTGAGCTCTGCGGCGCCGGGCGTGTCGGTGGGCTACCTGGCGCGCGCCGTCGTCAACAGCGTGCTGCAGGGGGACGCCGCCGCCGACCTGGAGCCCGGCGCGCACCCGTCGTGCCTCGTCTCGTGAGCGCACCGCTATAATGATGCTGTGACGCTAAGTCCTTCGATCGTGTCATGCTGGGTGCACTGAATAATTTTATTCTGTAAACGAAACTCACCTCGACCTCGACGGTCAACTCGACATCGATAATGACAGTAGGTGCTATGCGTGCCAACTAAGAATAGTACTGTCAAGACGCCATTTTGTTCCGCAATACTCGTGAACTTCATTACCAAAGCTTAAGGTGAGCAAAAAATAAATAAATAAAGAAATTATACCTACTCAGGTCAATTATTTTTAGTTCACTTTTTTGGTATTTCTAATCAATTTACGCCAAATTAATTATACGATAATTATATTATTATTATGGCGACATATTATGGTGCATTTCATGAAGTTAACCATATATATTTGGTTCATTTCTTTAATGAATACTGTTTTCAAATATTATTAATTTATCCAAAATTATCTATTTATGGAATTCAAGAAATAACATAAAAAAATATAACATTTTTTTTCATATTTTCTTTTGCTGGCTGTACTAATTTGACAGCTATCGTGTGAAGTTGTAGCAAGCGCGATCTTAGTTGGCACGCATAGTACTATGCGCATGTTCAGGCACTCGTACCGGTTATATGCGTCACGTAAACTACCGTGTAAATAAGTACGCGGGTCAAGCAACTTATGCCGGTTTCACGCATCAGTAGGTGCATCCGATGCTATCGGATTCATATATTTTGTATGAAGACGTGCACATTATCCTGTCGTGATGCGTATTCCCATCACTTCAGAATAATAATAATGTGATAGGACGCAACACGTAAGTCTTGTTTTAGTGAGTAAATTCATTAGTTAGAACTACGAAACGATGTGACTTATCGTATTTTTATGCAAAACATTTGAGCGTATGTGGAAATTTGAATAAAATAGGACCTACTGGAAACGCCGTAACGAAATAAATGACCATGTAACCCGCACCTTTACTCGCATTAGTTAGTTGCATGGTATCTGAAAGGAAAATGTAGCCCGCGCATGTAGCACGTGTGAGTAACCCTCGCATGTAGTCCGCACCTGTACAAATGCTCCAGTTACTTGCAACGTATACAAGCACTTATTGCGCGCTATTTTGTTATCTACACTGTGTCACTATAGAAGTCGAGTTACCAGTCGAGATCGAGGTGAGTTTTTTACAGAATCCCACTAACTTTGTTCGTTCGTTAAACCGTATAGCAAATGTTATAGTAAAGATCATTGCTTGGCATTCGATTGGCCGGTTCGTACTCAATTTCACACAATAATGCAAGTTCCTCGGCGATGAAACAATATTGTGCACGGGAGAGTTCACTTCCGTGGAATGTGACAATTTATATTTTCAAATTTGGCAAAGCGGGTTAAATGTCCCACTTTTCGTCTCGTCTTGGAAATCGCGCACATATTATACGTTTACCATTGTTAGCGACATATTATATTTTTATTATACTTGTTACCGTTGCCTAAGGCGACAAATGTTACAGCCATATTTAGGTGTAAGTGAATCATATTTTAATCGTGACTGATATTTAGTTAATACAGTTTTTATAAATTCATTTTGAAAAAATGCGTTTTAATGTAAAGAAGAACTGTTTTATCACATAGACATGCCAATTTGTGCGCTAATGCTATCAAGATTTATGTGTCACCAGGTTCACTGAGGACCAAGGTAAAAAAATTACAACTGTCAAATTCCTTGCGATATGCCATCATATTTAAAATGTTATTTCAGACTAACTCTATAGACTAAATATCTGTTTTAATATCAGTTCAATTTTTATCTCGATTCACAGTGGCACCGCATGCCTCAAATTAGCCCCCAAATTAGAAAAAACGTTCTTATACCTTGACGTTTTGACAGGTTTGTTTAAAAATTCTGTCAAAACGTAGACTTATTTTTCAAATAAATGCTATCCGATCCGACGGACGTTGGTAAAATCGGGTCTAAAGTACCCCCTAAACCAGGGATGGCGAACCTTTACGTATCAACGTGCCATTTTTCTAAAGAAATGTTTAATGAGGTCATAGATGTGCCATCAAATAATTTTGACTTTGTGATTATTGGGGATTATTGGGTCATATAGATAATACCTACTTCACACTTTTTTTCGTAGTGCATAATGAATTTTGTGATCAGTGACGTGCCCAAAATATTGTGTCGCATGGCATTGGTTCGCCATCCCTGCCCTAGACTATCAATATTATTGTGCCACATTTATAAAAATGTGCAGTATTATTGACAGTCTATGGATGAAAAAAAACTGGAGCAAATAAGGAAACTCAATAATATTGATAGGACTAGGGGCCACTTAAGATCTGCATACACAAACGAAATTTGTAAACATGCGGAGACACAGTTTCTTTTTATTCCTATATTTGTATTATAAGTAAATAAAATAATGATTTAGGGCACAACATCGAAAAAAGACGCTGACATGCATTCCTATCAAGACCTTGTCTGTTGAATGTACAGGCGCCGCGTTTCAATGCTGCTCTATACAATTATAAAATTGTTAAAATCTTCGCCTATTGTTATTACAAGTAAAAAACTATAAGATTGCGTTTGTTTCAAAATTAGTTAAGTTTACACCTGTAATATCAATATGCTATATCAATCATTCACAAATAGTGAATTAAATCTTTTGTGATTGGAATTTAAATGTTATTGTGTATCAGCAAAGAAATACATTCACCTGTGTACATTAATTTCATGTTTTGTAGATCACAAGATGTTTCGAAATTATACATTATTTTACTTTAAAATGTAATATGCTGTGAAAACCTTATCAGAATTAGACATTTAACAAATATATTTTTATAAAAATAAAATTATGTTAATTATCATGTTTGTTTTATTGTATAATTTAGGGATTATAAAGGCGGGTACAGACTGCTGTAACGTAACATGCAATGTAAAAGGTACGTAATACGCACGCGGTTTGTGCGCGCAAGGCGTCCACACTATGGGAATTCTATAACATTGCATGATACATTGCGACAATGTGGACGGCAAATTCTTTCATTGCGTGTTACATTGCATGTTACATTTCGTAAGTCTGTACCCGGCTTAATGATTCGGTATGAAACGGTACGGTTATTTCAATCTTGATACGAATGACGAATGCATCGTATAAACTATTACGATGCAGTAGGTATATTCAATTGAAATATCGCTTATTTTTAATTAAACAAGGTTTTATCAACATTCATTCTGAAATTCAGCTATTCAAATAACATATTTCAATTAAACTAGCTAATCATACAAACTTATTAGCCTTCCTCTTTCAAGTGTTAATGAATAATATAAAAACCTCACAAAATAAGTTATTACCTACTTTTAGGTAAAATTGAGCACAGACTTGGCGGGGGGAATAGTATTAGTGATTAGTACTCGAGTATAATAATTTACTAAGGGCAATTTTTGATCCAGAAGTTATAAAATCTTTTTTTTTTCTGCTCGGGTCTATTTCTAGAATCAATGTGGATTAAACTACTTGTTTTTTTCTGTACTCCAGTGGTGTCGCAGTGGTGTCCAAACTTTTTAGCCTAAGGGCCACACTGACTCCTCCACTAAGTCCTAAGAGACCAAAACCTAGTTCGTTCATCATACCAAAATCCTGTAGTTTTGATGAGCACCACCAATCCGGTCAACAACCGCGGGCCGGATTGGCGGTGCTCGCGGGCCGGTGTTGACCCGCAGGCCGTAGTACGGAGACCCCTGCTCTGAAGTGTAAGAGATCGAAGCAGCCGTGGAAAATAGAAAAAACATGAAGACTTGCAGAACCAAGGCTAAGGGCTAGCGCGCACGGTCTTGCGTTTTTTTAACGTAAAATCTGTGAAGTATGGAGTGTCATAGAAGAGCGTGCACCGCGATGTATTCACCGCATGCTAATTTACTTATATTTATTTTATTCGTTGCGGTAAAAAAAACGCACTACTAGTCACTGCACAGCAGTGCGCGCCCGCACTAAGCCCACCTTGCGGTCCACTTCATGCTAATAGTCATGTTTTGGTGTGTCCGTAATGAATAATAATATTTTAAACGGTATTGATTATGGTAAAAATATAATAATCTTCTGTTTACGATTATCGGCATAATTACTGTTTTATCCCAAATTATATATTTTTTAAATAAACTCCGGTCCACAATTAGGATGTTTTATTATATAAAAACAATCACATGTATCCACAGGTAACGAACAATCCTTCACACAAACCAGACTTTGTTCATACTGTAGCACTCATTTCACTACTTAAATAAATTAAATTGGCAATATGGCTACTATAGTCCATTGTATACTTTATTATTTGGTGTTTGTTTAAGTATTTTCCGTAGTGCTGAAACAAGAAATGTAAGGATTAGATATGAAATAAAGATCAAAAGAGTATCTTAAGCCGATATGACATTTGCGAATGTATCGTAGCGAAAGTGATTACTATCGCGACGGTTACTTTTGTGCAAGTATAGTCATGAAACTATACCTATTCGAGAAGTATGAAAAATATGCGAAAATAAAAGGTACAATGGTATCGTCGCGACGATACAGTCGAACATGCAATACCGGCTTTTTATATTCAAGTAAATCTATGCGGTAGGTACAAATATGTAGTAAAAATAATAAAAATACCTTCTTTTTCTTGATCAGTGAAGTCCTGTTTAGGGAAATCGATATCAAAAGTGATGTAGAGATTTCCATGAAGATTATTATTTTCAAAGTTAGGCATGCCTTCACCCTTCTTGCGGACGCGGGCGCCAGCCCAAGTCACCTTGTCGCGGGATACAGATACTTTATGACCATCCAAATGCACCAGTTCCATTGTAAAACCAGCCAACGCATCCTGCAAAAATTTATAGTTTGAGTGAAACTGCACAAAATTTAGACGATTATTATAGCTCTTAAAATAATGATAGTAGATAATTGAATACGATAGCACTATTCTCTACTTGTATTTTGATTTTACATTGAACTCGTTGAGCCCGGCCGTGCCAATGCCCTTGTTATGTGCCGCGTATAGGTTAAACATGGAGTGTGTGGTCGTTATAAATAAAAGGAAGCCTATTTAAACGAGTTAGTACCGCTACGTGTCTTAAATATGTACCATACTTTTTATTCCTAGTCTTTTTACTGTCTAAATTACATATTTAACAGACGCGGTCTGCGATGACAGTAGTCATCATTGACAGTGCGAGGTGCCCATGAGCAAACAGCAAAAAAAAAGACCAAACAGTAAAATTAATTTAAATAAAAAAATTGGTAATCCAAAACATAAAAGGCGGGGCCCCGATAAAAATAATCTCGTAAGTATTATAATTATATAGAAAAGGCTGTTTATAGTCCATTCTTATGACAAAATGCTAATAATGATAAAAACTCCAATGCATACATATTGGGGACTTCAAGTCATATTGGCTATCTGCTTATGCCACAAAGGCTTGAAGCCAATATATTGAATAATACTGTTGTTAATTAAATCGCTATAACATTTGATTAACAGTATACTATTAAAGTGTGGAACCATGCAATGCTATAATGATTGGTGACCATTCAAGATAAGAATTTAATCTACACATAAAAAAATTTACAACTATCATTTATATAGTTATATTATTCACAGTCTATTATAAACAATAATACAAACTATAGTCTTATTTGCTAATACCGGGAATTTAGAACTATTGTTGGTGAAATGTGGGTGTATATACCCCTCTGTCAACCTCCAGGAATACAGGTGTAATGTGTTATGCAATATACTTAGGTCGCTTATTGACAGAGACAAAGGTGTTTAACCTTTTCACTGCCACGGACTTCAATAGAAGTTTCAGATTTTTGTGCTTCCAGCGCCACAACTTCATTAGAAGCTCTTCATTTTAACTATGTTATAAAAATAAGTTTACTGTATTTAACAGGTCATCAGCTCATCACCACTGTTTACTATATATTTCGTTATACATTTATAACTTGGCCCTGGCGAGGCATCGCATTCTATGTATGTTGGCAGTGAAAAGGTTAATAAAAGACTTACCTGTAGAGTTATGGTGACATTGGTGTAAAGATCATCTCCTTTACGTGTGTACTGTGGGTGTCTCTCAGTTGTGAATATAATAATAAGATCTCCTGGCTCTCCATCCATATGTGGTTCACCCTCTCCTCGTAACCTGGACTTATGACCATCTGGTGCACCTACTTCAACCTGAAAAAGAAAACCATTTTAATGTTTTATGTTGTAAGTACCTATAAGAAGTTTTAGTTTAGTTCTTACAGCTAATAGTGGTTTTGCTAACTTGCTTAATTTTTTCAACACAATGCTAATTGTTATTATCAAAAACTTCTTATCTATATTATTATCAACCAAATATAAAAAAAAAACAAATTATACCTGTTACTAAGTTTTATATTAGTATATTTTTCAATAAATATTGGAAAGTATGGCCTGAATCATTTTCAAATAAGAAAACATGCAATAAATTCATCAAAATTAAAACTATTCATTACATTTTTCATTTAGCAAACTGTTCATGTAACAGACATAAAAGTAGGTCAGTCTGTTGGATAAATGTGTTTACATGAAGGTTTTATAGGAAAAGCTTAAAATGTGTTTACATGAAGGTTTTATAGGAAAAGCTTAAAATGTGTTTACATGAAGGTTTTATAGGAAAAGCTTAAAATGTGTTTACATGAAGGTTTTATAGGAAAAGCTTAAAATGTGTTTACATGAAGGTTTTATAGGAAAAGCTTAAAATGTGTTTACATGAAGGTTTTATAGGAAAAGCTTAAAATGTGTTTACATGAAGGTTTTATAGGAAAAGCTTAAAATGTGTTTACATGAAGGTTTTATAGGAAAAGCTTAAAATGTGTTTACATGAAGGTTTTATAGGAAAAGCTTAAAATGTGTTTACATGAAGTTTTATAGGAAAAGCTTAAAATCACAATCTGGTAACATGGTTGGTTGTCAAATGACTGTTGTGTAGAGTGACTGTTATTGTTGCTAAATGTTATAACATTCATATAAGAATTATTTTTATTTTGTAATACAGTATATAGCAAAACTCCTGCTGTTTGTGAAAGGGTATGGGTAAGGGTAAACATATTAATAGATACAGCTACTAAAGTTTTAAAGGCTGAGCATTTGAAGCAACTATCAAAATGTATAAGATCATAACTATATTATTTTCTTGATGTGGCTTTACATGGATTTCAACATCACTTTTATTTTTACACATAAACACATTTATCTGACAGGCTATAGAAAAGAAATGTGGTACTCATCAATTTTGTATTAACATAACTTTTTTCCCTAGTTATTATTTAACCTATAGTACTAGTAATCATATATCGACGGATCTTACATATACTATCGAAACTACAAAATCAGTTTTTATTTTATTATGTATGTATACTGATTATGCTGAGATTTATGATCCGATTTACGTGATTCTTCTTTAGTTTGAATCAGAATAGTTGCCATTTGGTCCCATAAAAAAATATTATTTTATAACCTTTAAGATAACATAATTGCACACATTTTAAGCAGATAAAATAAAAACTAAGATTTTGTAGTTTCGATAGTATACATAGGGACTGTTGATATGATCTTTTGACATAGTTCTGTTTAAAAAACTGATCTAACTCACACAGAATAATATGTAATGAATAATTATAATTGTATGTAAAGTTACCTCAATCTCTAGCAACCGCTCTTCATTGACAAACTTCACATTAGGACATTCATCACACACAGTCTGTTGCATCATCTGGAATCGTCCCGGTCCAAGGTTCCTGGTCACCATTTCCTGCCTGCAGTTACATTTGCGTGTACCTGATGCTGGCTTGATCACAGGCTTATTTCGAGTTATCTACAAAAAAGAATAGCATACATAGAAACATTTTGAATAAAATTTTCACACTAAAATGTAAAGAGTTTGCATCTTTTAATTTCCTATAAGATATTTGGGTTATTCATAACAGTCAAATACTACCTACAATGATAATTAGCGACCCACTAACCTCTATGAAATTTCCATTATAGAGTTCCTCGAGGGTGACGGTGAGATCCATAATAATATCCGCACCGCGTGGTGTTTCATGCTGTTGTGGCTCGCCACCAAAGTGGAAACCAAAGTCACCAAAGAAACTTGCAAATGGGTCATTGTTATTCATCATACCATCTTTCTTCAGACAGTCTTCACCACAACGATCATAAAGTTCTCGTTTTTCGGGATCCGAAAGAGCCTCGTACGCCGCACCAAGATCTTGAAACTTTTGTGACGCGTCAGGATCATCTTGATTTTTATCTGGATGCAGGGCTTTTGCTAATTTTCTGTAAGCTTTTTTGATTTCATTTGTGGTCGCAGAACGGGTTACCCCGAGAATTTGATAAAAGTCTCGACCGGCCAACGTCAGTACTAAAGCAGACGTTAAATAAATTAAACATATATAGGCAGTGTTACTAAGCATTTTGTTAACTTTACACCTAGGAACTAATTTAGAAGCTAGTAGCTTAAAATTCAAGTAAAAATCCGGAATAATATTCCTCAACACATTTCGCCTTTTGATAACAGCAGTACTGATTTGACAAATCGGCAAACGAAGACAATTCGTCCATTCGCGATTGGTCGTTAAGCTCGTTAACCTATGTAGAACGAAAAAGACGGAATTCTATATTTCGTAAAACAATAATCTAGGATTTCGCTTCCTTGGCATAAAGTTGAAAATAGAATAAAGATTGGGTTAAAAACTATCCAATCATCTGAAGACTCGTAGGCTCAATGTTGCTACATTAAAAACATATTACTGCATTGCAATTTTTTGTTCATGGTAATAATTAATCATTAGTTTAGTCGAGTAAGAATTATAACCTCTATTTTTCGTTTATTTTTTTATCTGTATGTAGTTAGTAGTCTGGTGGTCTTTTTGAAAAGTCATTGTGTGTGATTGTGATTTTCATTCGTCGATTACTGACAGTGACGTTTTCAAGCATTGCTTGCAAAAATACAATTCGCTTTCTCACAAAATCTTATCAACATAAATAGAACTAAATTGTTGAATTTAACAATTAATAACTAGATAAATATGGCCTCTATTCTTGTACCAGAAATACCAGCTCCAGGATTTTCATTTGAGAACTGCCAACGGTAAGTAATGACACGATATTATGAACCTTTAACCATTCGTTACTATATTTTAGACCTATTAAAATTATTTTCTTGTTCCTTACAGCAATGCCTTCTTGGCCCAGAAAGGATTTCCGGCTCCTAAAGCAACTAAAACCGGTACCACCATCGTGGGTATAATATATGCCGACGGTGTAATTCTCGGCGCCGACACCAGAGCGACTGAAAATACTGTCGTATCTGATAAAAACTGTCAGAAAATACATTACCTAGCCGGGAACATGTACTGTTGCGGTGCTGGCACTGCCGCTGATACTGAAATGACGACGCAAACAGTGGCTTCGCAGTTGGAGTTACAGAGACTGCATACAGGGCGCACGGTGCCAGTCGAGACTGCTGCTACCCTACTGAAGCGTATGCTGTTCCGTTACCAGGGATACATTGGTGCTGCCCTGGTTCTTGGTGGTGTTGATAGAACTGGGCCTCATATCTACTGCATATACCCTCATGGTTCTGTAGACAAGTTGCCCTATGCAACAATGGGTAAGATTATTTTCTACATACCTATTGCCCTTGAATAAGAGTTTTGCGACATTAACTATTCTAAAGACAATATTTTCATTTCAAACTAGGGTCTGGCTCTTTGGCTGCCATGGCAGTATTTGAATCTGGTTGGAAGCCAAACATGAATGAAGAAGAAGGCAAGAAACTTGTTCGTGATGCTATTGCTGCTGGTATCTTCAATGACTTGGGATCAGGTTCTAATGTTGACCTGTGTGTCATTCGCAACACAGGACCTGCCCAGTATCTCCGAACATATGAAGAGGCTAATGTTAAGGTAATAATATTTAGGGTGCACTTTCAGCTTATCAAATAGCATGTTATTATAGGATCTTAGAATAACGTGATAAAATATTTCAGGGCAAGAAGCAAGGATCTTACAGATATGCCCTGGGCACTACAGCAGTGCTGAAGCAGCATGTAATACCCCTGGAAGTCACATCCGTTAACATTACTAGCTCTCAGCCCATGGAAGTGGAACCTACTCACAGTCGCCGTTAACTTCATCCAATTTTACATTATATTGCTTATAAAATAAATGTAATTTTCTAAAATAAGACCTTGGTTTATTTAAAAAAAAAACAACCTTTATAAAAATAATAATTTAATATTTTCTCAATACAAAAATATAAATACTTGTGGACGGATTGATTTCAACAAGAATAAATAGTTGTTGCTAAGCATCAGTCGAAATTAAACTTCATAAATTCCTACTTTGGCTTGGCTAAGTGAAGTTCCTCATAGTGACATAAATTAACAGTTCTATGGACATTACTTAGCTAAGCACGACCTTAGTTATAGTTAAAGCGAAAGTATTACTTTTGTATTGTACTGGAGACCAGCTTTGTTGCTTGAATAACAACGAAGCCTACAACAACGTTCTTGAAGTTACAGGCTTACGGCTAGCGCACACGGACAGAGTGGCGGCGCCGCCTGTAGGCTCGCACCGACTCTTGGACGCTTGTGGCCATCCAGCCGCTCTTAGCAGCGCCTTGAGCCTCCTAGTGTGAGCTTGTTTCGCTATTCCAATTCCTGTCGTATGTAGTAGCAAATTAAGTTGAATCCCAATTTTCACTAAATTAATAGCTTCGCCGCCATTCAATCGGTGTGAGCTAACCCTTATAGATACTGTGTGCTCTATATGATTTAACTAACTGGGACCCATGAGGAAATGCTAAATCAAAGGAGCTACAGGAAAATTTTCTTTGGGAGAAATTTGCAATATTATTATTAAAACAATATTGGTATACTTAATTTTTTTGTTAAGTGTGAACTCCATAAAAATTAATAAAGTTGCCAATTTTTTTACTTTACACTTATTGAATAAGTTATATCAGATAAATAAAATGTGAGCAGCAGAAGTTGGTCAAATCTGATGAGAAACTTTTTCATAGAAATTGTTCTTGGTAAATCTTGGTAAGTATTTATACGTCGAAAAATTTGTTGGTTGATATCCTCAGTAATATTTATTATGTCTTCTAAACCAGTGTCCATTGTGACGAAAGTGTTAAGTCGTCAAAATCTATACATGACTTAAGCTAAGCATTGCTAAGTATTGGCTTTCACTTATTTTTTTAAGCCTCGGCTCTGTAACTAATATTTATCTCGGCCGGAGTGTCATTAGAACAGCTTCTATTATAACCTTTAACTAACAACTTGACAGTTATTTAACTATTTGGAATGATTTGATCTAACTTTCTGTCAATACCACATTTATTAAATGTAAATTGTTTCACGCGAGTATCACTCATGTCTGCCTAATTCTGCTACTTTAAGTGGTGCTAATGTTATACATTCTTATAAAGCATATTTGAGTATACAGATAACTTAACAACAAACTTATATTTTTAAAACTTATGCTTAATTTAAGTACTTATATTAAACTATATATTCATATTTAAAGTAATAAATAAATTGTGACAAGATCTTTGAAATGGCAGCTGAAATTGAGGTTGGTAATATCAGTCATCCTTTCTTATGAAGTATAAAATCCCAAGTATCTTTCCATCTGAGATTCAAGAGGTCGTGTTCAGTCAGGTCAATGTTCCCATAGTTGAGGACACTAAATTTCTTAAAAGTTATTACAACATACGCTAACCATACTGCAATACATAAAATAAATATATTTGTAATTGGGCGAGTTCTTTCTCGCGACTGAATAATATAGTAAATGTGATCCATGACAAATGACAAGAGTAAGATTTTGAAAATATAAGCAGGCAAGTAGTGATGAAGGAACAGGGTACGGTCCATAAAGAAATAAGGGAGGTAGTGGATCCAGTAGCCTAAGAAGAGAATACAGCCAGCGTCATAGAACTTCTGCAATGCCAGCGGTGGTAAGTCGGTGCAGGCACGACGTTGACGAATGGCATACAGTGCGAGGAGGGCACTGTATAGAAGAACGGAAATTGACCCGGTGTACCAGGTAATTAGATTTCCGATTAAATGTACTTGAGCCTGAAAATAAACAATCAGTTAACATAGTCTAAAGTCGGGTCCCCTAGGCGTGTTTTGCAATTACATATTTGCTTTCCGTATCCAGTAGAAAACGTGTTTCGTGTAGATGTTTGTGTGAACTGTGTAGGGCATAACAAGAGGAGAGCGAAAACGATTAAAAAATTCTTAAAATTCATAGTCTTGGAATTTCCAAATAACTCACATTTGAATTAGGTGATAACCAATACGCGATGGACCGGGCGAGCAATGGCCACTCAGTAGGCTCACTCGCGAACATATGGCCATGAGGTGCATCGGGTGCGTGTGCTATCATTTTGTATTGCAACTCTGCAAACTTTTCCCAAAATGTTAACTGAGTCACAGCGGTCGGTATCATTTCTGCAGATACAAGCTCGCGTTCCCTTTCCTTCCTGTCTTCAGCTAAAATAATCAAATAAAGTTAGTGGTCCATAGTGAAAGCAATAATGGATAATATTAAATGTATTGTATAGTGTTACCCTTCGTATATCGATGTTCTTCAACATTCCATACTGTATCTTGATGAGTGAGTACTTTATCAGCAACCACTTCATGCTGATGGAAGCCCCACGAAGGCAACTGGCGTCCACTGAAACGTAGCGCCGAGCCAGAGTCTACGTGCACCAATCGAACCAAAGACCGAATACTGTCCCATGTGGCGTCTTCGCTGTCGCGATTCACGATATCAACTCGCCAGAGATTCTGTGCCGGCATCGATACGTTATAGTCGATGTAGCAAGAAACTTCCTATAAAAGGATAGTAAGTTTTAAAGTTTTGAAAAAAAAAACAATAATAAAGAAGAGTAATTTTTGTTACTCCATACTTGTGACTGCGGTGAAACGGGTGAAGCGACATCGTGAGAGTTCAAAGCTCGACTTGTAATACCGTGGAGTAATTGTACAACATCTCCGTGTCGAATGGCGTCAGGCGGCCGCGAAACTGACAGCGATGCCTGGTCCGGACGCTTCACTATCCACCAGTTGTTCACGTCCTTGAAGCTGTAGCATGTGACTTGTTGCTGGTGCGACGAGCCGCGCCCGTCTGTGTATCGTACTGGATATACGTGAGCGTGAGAGTGGAGCCAACATGTGCGTCCATGCGTGTGTCTAAAGCAATATAAAGTTCATGAGTAAGATTACCTTTAAGTAAGAAACAATAATTATTACAAATTATTACCTAAGAGTTATTTGAGAGCCGTGTGCGACATGCAATGGTTGACCCCGGGTTATACTTGCAAGTCCGCCTTGTAGCGACGCTTGGAATGCGCTTGTCATGACACTGTCGTGCGGTCCAGCTTTCGGTAGCATTGTCAAGTGAGCATAGAATACACCCACATACACCGCAAACGGAATAACGGTGAGTATAAGAAGCCTCCATAATGCCGACAAAGCAAGTCGCAGTCCAGATTCCGAACGACCAATGCGGCGCCAAATCTGTCTTCCAACAAGGAAAAATGCTAGCAAGTATGAGTACACGCCTGAGTATTTTACTCTGTAACAAAAGAAAACATTTATTGAATATACAGTGCAATTATTACATTAGCAACAAGTGAATGCGGGTCACTCACATTTGTTTGAATACGCGAACCCACAAGTCGACGGTCCCTACGTACCTATACTATCGAAACTACAAAATCTCAGTTTTTATTTTATCTGCTTAAAATGTGTGAAATTATGTTATCTTAAAGATTAAGTACAAAATAATATTTTTTTATGGGACCAAATGGCAACTATTCCGCATCAAACTAAAGAAGAATCACGTAAATCGGATCATAAATCTCAGCGTAATCAGTGTACATACCTACATAATAAAATAAAAACTGAGATTTTGTAGTTTCGGTAGTATACGTAGGGACCGTCGAAGTGTGGGACTGATATTCGCAATAACTATGCGAACATTTTCCAGACAAAACGGAAAACATTCGTACAATGTACGAATGTTTGCGCGCATGTGAGTGACCGGGGTAACATTCGTATACGAGTGTAAAGCGCTAAATCCGTAGCAAGTTAAATTGTGGAAGTTGACTTCTACAACCGACTTTCTCTGTGGATGTGGACACACTCGCAGCATGTCAATTTCTGGAAGTTTTATCGACTTTCAAGTACTTGCTTTAATGACTTGCGCAATTTTAGTTGCTTGTCGATTTAGCGTTTTATGGCAAAAGAGGACTCGAACTCAAATTAGATACTACTTTCAAACCAGACTCATGCCCCGAGTCCAAATTCAAGCAATGACTCTCATTTCAGGCTGTGCCTAGATTGTTGGATGGTGTTTATAACATAATCCAAAATGTATTATAGCTCATAATTTGTTTGAAAATTATACTCACGAAAAGCAACAACCAAGCGAGAGAGCAGCGATGCAAAGCCATACAACACTCGCAAGGCCAGTTCGGCGGGTACTTTTAATGGCACACAACACTCCACACAGTCCAAACAGTATCTGTATACTTTCTAGTAACATAAACCTTGACTGTGCTAAGAAACAATTTTCTGAAAGCATGAAATAAATTTCAATTAATTACTAGTCAGGTAACAACACCTTGTGGTTCAGACTATAAATCTTCTTTACATAGTATAAAATAAAGTCTCTCCCGGTGTCTGTACGCTTGGATCTTTTAAACTACGCAACGGATTTTAATGCAGTTTTCAGCAATAGATAGAGCGATTCAAGAGGAAGGTTTATATGCCCCACATTAGTATCTACATTGCACCTGTGCGAAGCCGGGGCGGGTCGCTAGTATAAAATAAATTAGAACTTTCAGTCATAACTAAATCACAGTGTACCTACTACATACAGTGGGTCAACGCCCATACATTTGACAGTTTGGTGGGTCTTAACAAATGTCGAAATTTGTAACTCATTACAAAGGATTGTCAATACAAATTACAAACTTTGAACGCCCAAATTAATTAACTATTCTGTAACAAAAGTGACGTGCCAAAACAAAAGCCACATAACCGCGCGTTATTTGATAAATAATGCAAAAGCAACGGCCGTTCAGCAGTCTTACCCTGGCATTTTTCTAACAATATTTAAATGTATAAATTTTGTCGAGCTAATAGTCGCAGTGGCCAAGACTTGCAGGGATAGTTATGAGTCATATGTTACTCCTAAATCCAAGATGGCGGTCATAAAATTTTCCATGGTTTCCTTATTATTTCCATGGTTTTCTTTCAGGGGTGCTGATGCCGAATATAAAATCTATTAGTTAATGGCGGTCATGAAAATTTGCTACTTAGTTAAATGAAAACTTGTAAATATATAATAACAATATTTAGTAAGTATTGATTTCGCCAAACAGGTGGTCAAGCCTGAATGTGGTATGCAAATGCAGAAGATGCGATTAATATAATAATTAAAGTAAATTACAAACTAGACATCCAAATTTACCGTAAACCTGCACATAGTGACACCACTGCTATTCCCGCCCATATTGTCTCCCTTCACAACATAAAACACTAAATATTGTTATTGTATGTCATGGATTTCCACAAAGTATCGCCTAATTCCATTATTTAATTAAAATTTACTTAGTAAAACGTGGTCGCCATCTTAGTATTTCAGAATAGACCTTATTTTCGGCATTAGCGCCCCGAAAATCATGGATTTGACACCAATGACGGCCAATCTGCAAATTTTCAGAACTGCCATCTTGGATTTGGATTTTACCCCATTTTCGGAATGAATCCCCCCGAAAACCATGGAATTGACACTCTTGATTACTATTTTTTAAAGCCGCCATCATGATTTAGAATTGGAACTCATTTTCGGCATCGGGAGCTACGAAAGTCATGGAAATTACACCCGTGATGAATAATTGGGAAATTATCATGGCCGCCATCATGGATTTTATTTTCGGCATTAGTTCCCCTGAAAACCATGGACATATGAAGGATATCTTGAAAATTCTTAAGGCTGCCATCTTTGTTTTGTGAACTGACCTCATAATATTCCCAAAACGTGATTATAGCATGTACATGCTCGTCTCTGCAACTATATCACTTCCATTCAAAATCAGAAAGCACAATCCCTGGAACTTATGTCCCATGTTTGCACAATCGTTCTGAGACAATGTTCTACGTTGACCAACTGTAAGGAGTAATATATGGGTAGACTGTCTAAGTTAATTAAATTATACTTTGAATTTCTTGGAAAGTATAAATATAAGGTCATAAAATGATCCTATTTGAAGCCGAAAACAGTAAGTTTATAGACAGACAGACCACATTTTATCTTGTAGATAGCTTTGTCTAACATACCTAGCATGATCATTTTAACTAGGTACATGCTTTCTTTGCTGAACTCCAAGTGAGATTTACACTTAATACATTTTAATTAACAACTAGTACTATTATTATTAGATATTAGTAATAACTTTACAGAAAGGCATTATTACTCACCAAACAGAACCAGAAGACCTGCGAGAATAGCAGTCCAGTGATATAAAGATATTTCCAACATTAATTGATATGTGACTGCTACTAACAAACTTCCAGCTATTGCAGGAATTAAACGCAGAGCATTCACAGGTACATTCTCTGTGTAGGGTGTACCTATTCGGTCAAAGGTAAAGTTTCCATCATAGCCAGCAGCACGGCCAGCTAAGTACAACAATTGTTTCCCAAGAGGTGGATGAGCGTCAAAAAAGAAAATTCCCTTTGTATACAGAGATACATAACGCCCATAGTGTAATTCATCAAACCTAAAAATATTTATATTGTAAAATATATTTATACATTATAAAACATTTGAGTATAAGATTTTGGTATAATTACCAACTTCATTTGATTTTTAAGGGTAAATTATATATTTTACATATTATATAAAATTACTTACACAATATAGTGAGGTTCATCAAGATTGGGGAGTCTGGTGCAAAGTGCCAATGCCAGTAACCCAAGGAACACTAGATTTATTTCCAAACGCAAGTACACACCTAAAGGCGGTTTGTCCACATCCTTAGATTGTGTGGTATCTTGTACTGGCTCCATTACATTTTCGGCTGGTACATTATCATCCTTTAAAAATATAAAGTAAAAAAAGGTATAAGCTTAAACCATTAAATATTTTGCATAGAATTCTGTAGTCCTAGTGAAAAAGGGTATAAGTTAATTTGTAGACAATAGAACTACCCTTTATCACTAGACCAGAATTTTACTTTTCATTGGATATAGAAGTGTAATCAATATTTATTAATAATTTTTCAACACGCTTCTCCTGTAACTTTTTAAGTTTCTAAAAAAATCTTGGAATTTGATTTGCACCCACTTCTGACTGTCGCATTGATATGGAACTTTTCAAATGTATGCAATTCTGATGACCATACAATAATATGGTACCATTGAGCTGATGTCATGATGAAGCCAGAAGGTAGGTACTGGAACTCCTCATGGTTACTAGTAGACATTCTGAGTTTGGGCTTGTTTGAACTGATTTTATGAGATCTATTCAAAATACATATGGTATGTATGGTGGTAAGGGTCTCACAATGGAGCCAGAAAGTGGGAACAAAAACCTCTTGGCTACCAGTAGACATAATAATATTGAATTTGGGTTTGTTCAATCTGTTTTAATGAAGTCTTTCTATTGAATACAAATGCGGTACCATAGTGAAAGAATCACTTTCTCTGTGTCAAACAATCAATTTTGATGCCAGACTAAAAAGTGAAAAATAATTATACATGTCATGTATTTAAGAAATTAAACATAAAAACATTGGGCATTTTCTGCAGTAGGTACTAAAACATTTTTATAGGTGGAAGATGATGAGAATGTCAAACGTTTTATAGCTATAATTTAGCACCCCATGCTTTTACACTTAATTTCTTAATTAATGAAATGAAGGTGAGCAGAATACTGACATTTTCATACTTATTTTTATTTTTTTTGTATAGTAACAAAAGCGTGCTTATATATACTAGGTATATATTTTTCAAAAGTATCAATAATTATGATAAAAATTATTTGTAAGAACACTATTAAAATTTCGTTGTTAACACTAGTTTACCTTACTGATTAGTAGGTATTTATAGTGCCGGTATACTACTTTGTAACAACTTTAAAGCGACTTTTCATGTTTGCCAATTGCTGCAAGCCCCAAGCATCTGCAAGTAATCAATCATGCACAAACATATGAATGCGTTGCAAGCGCTTGACGCTAACTTCCTTTGATTAGTGTACAAAAACCGAGACAAGACCGGATCGGCGAAAAGCACTTGCAAACACCTGCAAGCCAAACCAAATACCGTATCCATACGCCTGTGCTTGTGGATGCTGGCCGTTGTTGGGCAAGCATGTAAAGCTCCCCTTTTCCAGTTTTACAAATTCTGTGGTTTCCAAGAGTTAGTATTTTGTTAACTACTTACCACTTCTCTTTCGGTATTTATGGGCTTTTTTAAGTAACTGTCTGCCTGAAGTTCGCTGACCTCCTTATTTTTCTTTTTAATTATGCGTTTCTTGATACTGCTTGTAGATACATCCATGTCTATGTTTAAAACTATCTTTGAAACCACGATTCTTTCACAAAATCATAATCATATGATTATAACAATATTATATTTGTAAAACGTAATATATCGTTCACAATCAAACTAGCCTTAAAGCATTGACAGATTAATACTGTCAATAGTCTATGACTGTCACCACAGGGATAACGTAGAGATGGAGCATATACTAGAACAGATCCAGGGATTAGGTATTTACCGAGACTAGGTCGCACCAATTCCAACTTTTAAAAAACTCGATCCACCTAGTCTCAATATGCGTGCCAACTAAGAATAGGATCGCGCTTGCTACAACTTCACACGATAGCTGTCAAACTAGTACAGCCAACAAAAAAAACTATAAAAAAAATATGTTATATTTTTTTATTCATAGATTTCATTATTATTTATATTCATTTTTATAAAATGTTATTTCTTGAATTCCATAAATAGATAATTTTGGATAAATAAATAATATTTGAAAACAGTATTCATCAAAGAAATGAACCAATTTATATATAGTTAACTTCACGAAATGCTATGGTCACCCTAATATGTCGCCATAATAATAATATAATAAAGTATTAAAAGTCTTTTATCAGGCGGAAATAAGGTGCGCACCTTTAACGGTTGGGTCATGCCGGTCTTGATGTACTCCTTCGGCATACTCAAGTGGACTCAGACTGAACTTGACGTCCTGGATAGGAGGGTCCGTGCGCTGCTGACTGCATACCGAATGCATCACCCACGTTCATCGGTGATGAGGCTGTACATTCCGAGGAAGTGTGGGGGTCGAGGCTTTCTAAATTCTAAGACCATCCACAACCGCGAGGTGTGCAGCCTCAGGGAGTACTTCTTCCAAGCCGACGTGGGGATGCATCGTGATGTAGTCGCAGTGGACAAAGGATTCACCCCGCTCTCCTTGGCTAAAGAGAACTGGCGCAAGCCTGTAGTACTGGATACTAATGGTCGCAGGGAGGTATGGCAGAGCAAGGAGCTTCACGGACGCTTCTACCGGGCCCTTCATGGGCCCGATGTAGATTTCCTAGCGTTCGTAGCCTGGCTACGTTTCGGTGACCTCTTTGGGGAAACCGAAGGTTTTGTCTGTCCAATTATGAACGAAGTCATGATGACGAACAACTACCGGAAATATATTGTAAAGGACGGCACGGTTGACATCTGTCGGGCATGCCACTGTCCCGGTGAATCCATTCGACATATTATTTCTGGTTGTTCTCGTCTTGCTAACGGCGAGTATTTGCACAGACACAACCTAGTGGCTAGGATTATCTACCAGCAACTTGCTCTGAAATACAACCTTGTGGACGCAGAAGTACCATACTACAGGTATGTGTTATGATACATGTTTGCCAAAATCATTCGTGTGTCAGTCACTTGAATTTGAACCCTAATTCAAAGTGAATACAAGTAACGCGGCGCACACTCGTGTTTACATAATTAATTATTCGTGTGCCAGTCATTTTAATTTGAACCATATTTCAATGGCATAAAAGTCACGCGACGCGCACCGTGTTGTGGAAGAATATATTCTGTCCTTTTTTAACTACACTATTCCGCAGTTCTTCCATCTTTGTCTGTCGAGACTCGAGACTAGTCGGGACTAGGCAGACTTTAGACAATAGGTACTTTGACAATACTCGATGTGAATGAAGACTATACGATGCAGTCGAGTATCAAGTACGGACTCATGCGAACATTGTGAACGTGATCTTGTTTGACGTATTGATACCTACTCGATGTCGCAAACACGTATCGGACTTATTTTAGTGATCGGTTTTCGTAACGAAGTTTTGATATATTGTTAAAGAAATTAGATCTATTTTTTATTAAGACATTAATTAACATGTAATGTATTAACAAAAGGCTCCCAAAGGAAGTAGTGTCGCTTGGGATCATTTTACGGTCAAAGGTCAACAAATGGCTAAGTGTAACATTTGCAAAATAACATTTTAAAAGTTCTGTATCAAACCTCACAAAGCACATAAAACGTAAACATCCATTCGTAACTTTAGTTGGAAGAAACGACGTACCGACTGTAGGTAAAGTATGCGTATTTCATGGATTAGGTGGACTAGGTGGAACAGGTATTTGGATCGAGTGCGATTGATTTGTACGGAGTTGGACTAGGTGCACCTAGTATAAAATTTACCTAGTACGCCATCTCTAGGATAATGTCACTTTCCCGTAGACCGTGCGACAGCTTGGCCTGAGAAGTGAGATACGTCATCGGTGTGGTGCTGCCTTTACGTGTAAATTAAAGCAAAATGCATTTTTTCACTTGTTGTTTTTTGTGGTAGACAGGTATTTTTTATTTATTTATGACAGAAACGTGGGAATATAAAATCTTAATTCGGGCAGGCATAGATAATATCTCAGATAATAAAATATACTTTAGACTAATATAGGGTAATGTCAAGTCATTAATCTGTGGATTTATAATGGCGGGATTGGTTGATTGTGTCAAGTGTCAACGAAAATATTAAAGATAGGTTTAGATTAAAATCCAAACAGGTTGCTGAATAGATTCGTCGTGTTCGTAGGATAAATACAATTTGAAGTTAGTACACAATGGCTTCGAAGGAATTAAATGTAAATGATTGTCCAGTGGAGACTTCTATTTCATGTCCCATTTGTAATAAAGTTTTTGAGAAAAACTTGATAGAAGAACATGTTAATAAATGCTTATTTCTAAATACTCCTGAAGAAAATAAGTCAAAACAAAATAAAATTGAACTATATAATAGCAAACGAAGTAGTTCTCATTTAATTAATACTACTGCACATGAAAAACGTGCGCGAATGAGCACAAGTCCAAATTCTGGTAAAATCCTGGTGAGTAATGTTGTTTATGAACCGGTATTGTTAACTGAGAATTATATAATAAAATGTATTCTTAGAAACCGCAGAATTCTGCAACCAGTACAAAATCCCTGCTGAAGGAAACTAAAAACATACCTTTGGCTGAACGCATGAGACCACTAAATCTGCAAGATATCATTGGTCAAACGCAAGCATTTGGTCCTGGATCAATGTTAAGGTCTTTGTTAGAACAGAAAATAATACCCAACATGATTCTTTGGGGGCCACCTGGTTGTGGGAAGGTAATTTGTTTTATTCAGTACTTTGTTATTGTAATAATTCTCACCAAGCTAAATAGGTATGGTAAGCTCATTGTCTAGAATATATTGTTATCGACAATAAGATATATTGAACAATTTTGTCCCTTTTAACAACTGCATGTTATTATGTTAGGAACAGACTGTATCCTCTCTTTTCCCAAGTATATTGATAAAGAGGTTCATAGGTACCTTAATACAACATGTTAACACAATTTTTTCAATGGTTTACATTGTTTAAGTGGTTTGATGACATCAACAAGTTACAATACCAGCAGTTCATTAGATTACTAAAGTTATTTTATCAACAGGCTACTACATCAACTAATTTTAACATCAGTTCACCAGCCAGACCAACCACTTAGAATATCAATGGCTATTGACATTTACTACACAAAATATTAATTTCTGTTCCCATCCAGTATTGTTATTATTTTAAGTCAATATTACTGGGACTAGGCTAAGTAAAAAATATTTTATAGAATAATGTGTGTATAGTAAAAACCTTTTTAAAGGCTTTGTAAGAAGCTTATGTATGAAGACTATCCAAGTAAAGTATTTGTAGTCTTTGGGAAGATTTGCCAACAATCCATTTTTGTAACAAACTATGATAGAGCAGAATTTAAGCTTTGAATAATACTATCATTTAATTATAAACCTAATGATTAGTTCCTGTCATAATAAGTTCAAAATTTCGAAATGTTCATATATTTACGATGCTGACATGTTGATTAATATGCAAAAAATTGATTTCAGACATCACTAGCTAATGTGATTTCTAATATTTGTAAAGAACAAAATAACATGAGATTTGTAAAGCTATCTGCTACAATGGCAGGTATTAATGATGTTAAAGAAGTGGTAAAAGTTGCCAAAAATGAAGCCCAGTTCAAAAGACAGACTGTACTCTTTATGGATGAAATTCATAGGTGTGGAATGTCACATAAGAATATAATTAATTAATGTTAAAAGAGAATGTGAGAATGCATGACACTTACTGACCTAGAAGTCCCAACTAATACTACATTACCTATGAGATAAATATTATAGTATTATTCCTTGCACCTACAGGTGTATGGCTATCATACATTGAAAAGATGAGGGAGTTAATAATCACATTAGTTTCAAGTGTACAAACTATCTGGTATCATAGACTTAATTATAATCACATTATAATTGCTTACAATTTTACTGTTACAGATTTAATAAACTACAGCAAGACACATTTTTACCCCATGTGGAAAATGGCACTATTATCCTTATTGGTGCTACAACTGAGAATCCTTCATTTAGTCTAAATAATGCACTACTCAGCCGATGTAGGGTTGTGGTAATGGATAAATTAACTATAGGTGATATATTAGTCATTTTAAAGCAAGCTCTTATAAAAAGTGAAAAGGCAGTAATTGGGAACCTCAAAGAAGACTTTGAAAAATCATCTGAAATTGATCTACCTAAGTAGGTGTTATATGAATGATGATATGAATGTTTATTTGCTTGAAATAAGTTACATAGGTGTTTTATATGATTAAAAGTCTGTCTTTTCGCCTAGTTGGCATGTATTACAGTAAGCTATAATGTGTAAATAACAGGTTGTTTATGTTAATTTTGGTGTAAGTTAAGGTTAATGTCAGTTTGGCTGCGAAATTCAATTTTTGAGTTATTTTATATTTTACGTAAAAAATGATTATCTATAAGACGTAATTTTATTATTTGCGCAGACAAAATATTGCATTGTATCTATGTACCTTTTAGAATGACATGTTGTATTGTAATTTTATTGAACATGTTATAAATAACTTTTCTTTTGCTAACCGACTGTCCGCCGATTGAAGAAATAGCTTTTTCATAATTTTTCTCATCATTATTATCATTGGTTAAAAACAAATTGAAGTTGATTAGTTGGAATATGTACATTTCACTTTCTATACATTATATTTATTATTTTTTAAGATGCATTATAGAAGAAGCATCATTGCAGTGGCTTGCAGAAGTGTGTGATGGAGATGCAAGGGTTGCCCTTGGAGCACTTGAACTGGCACTCTCAGCAAGGGAACCTGGTGCTGAGCTGCTCGCCACAGGGCCAGCAATACTTAGTCTTGAAGATATTAAAAATGGAATTAAGGTATTACAATGATTATAGTACCTACCCTTTTTTTAAATCACAACCGTTCTTATAGGTGTAGGTAGTTCTAAAATCTTGTATTTTTAATATTTGGAATATAATTAACAGAGATCACACATGATTTACGACCGCAAAGGTGAGGAGCACTATAATACCGTATCGGCAATTCATAAATCAATTCGAGCAAGTGACGATAACGCCGCTTTGTACTGGACTACTCGCGCATTGCGCGGTGGCGAGGATCCTTTGTACATTGCTCGACGATTAGTGCGGACGGCATGTGAAGATATAGGTAACATCAATCTATTCTATTATGTATAATATAATACAGTTTATATAAAATCTGTTCCGTGACTGACTCACAGAACGCGTCCCACAATGAAGATAGAAACATGAAAGTTACTCGTAATTAGCGTAATGGTGTCGATTCTGTTCTGTTGTACATTTTAACAGCACTAAACTAGACTTAACGCAACTGTCACTTTCTTTTTCTATTGAAACAGAAAGAGACGAACACCCTTAGTTTAGTTTAGTCTTGTCCAAACACATGTACGCAGAGATGTACGTTCTTACCTAATCCATTTACAATTATCACTTTTAGGTTTTATCAAAACTCGTAGTGTCCAAGAAAAACACGTAAAGTACTTTGTAAAAATAGTTTTTTTTTTGTATTCTTCATATTTTTATAGGTCATCACATAGTTTATATCGGTTGAAGACCTTTCAGGTCTCGCCAATAACTGCCCGGTTACGTATAAACGGTCCACAAGACCGTCTACAAGCAGTCCAATAGAAAATTAGAGAAAAGAAAACATATTTGGTATACTTACTTATAATGTTATTTAACAGTAAAATAAGTAGGTACTTAATAATTATATTAAGCTGATTTTTGGAAAGAAGATAAAATTAATAAATCTTGATAATCGACAGGTTTAGCAGATCAGAATGCCATAGTAGAAGCTGTTGCATGTTTACAAGGCTGTCAGTGCATAGGAATGCCAGAATGCGATGTTTTACTTGCACAATGCGCTGTAAGACTTGCGAGAGCACCTAAAAGCAGAGAAGTATACTGTGCTATGAAAAAATGTCAAAAATCGTTGGCGGAAACAAAGGGTCCTTTGCCACCAGTTCCACTCCATTTGCGTAATGCTCCAACTAAGCTAATGAAACAACTAGGTAAATATGTATATTAATTTATAATTTTAATGGACAGTACAAAGACTAATCGAAAATGTACTTAGTTTTTTATACATTTTGCTTGTTACTGTTGAAACAACAGCCTAAAGCCCAAAGCAAATGAGTTCCGGCCGCGACCAAAGATGTATGATGATGTGTCGATATTATTATAAGCGTCCACAAACTATCGTTAAGGACATGAATGGGGGCTAATTTAAGGCTGAATATCCGCCTAAAAACATAAGTATTTCGACTGTAAAATGAAACAAAATCATTTATTTAATTTTATTTTCCTTTGGAACTCACGGGCTAACTTCCGTGCGGAAGTCGGGTCCTTTATTAGGCTTACGCACTTAAGTATACAGGTCCAACGTGAAGAAGTCCCTTTGAGAATTTTAATCTAAAATAGTGTGCAAAACTATTGTAATATATTGTAAGAAATATCTGGAAGAGGTGTTTAGTGGACTGGTTAACTTCTATTTCCGGAAAAAACGGCGTCAGACTTTCAACTTTAAAATTGAAATAGGTAAGTTGGAAGACCGTGACTCGCCAACTCACTAGACGGACCCCCTGTATAGCCGTCAGTACAGGCGAAGGGGATAGCATCGGTGTGAGTGGCTAAGAGTGTAGAGAGGTGTAACCCCGATTTCGTCGTCACGAGTCAAAAAGACTCTTAGTGTTTCCTCACTATAGCACCATTAGACACATCCACCCCCAAGCATATAGCTCTGGCAGCCGACAAAGGCAAGCCAGAGTTGCGACTCCTGCGGGCACTCTTTGGAGTTCCACACCAGCCAGCCAATAAACGCAAACTAGAGAGGAGACCCTCGAGGCCCTCTCTGAAGCAATAAGGTACGCAGTGTCACCTCTCACCAACAGCTCGCCACAAGCTGCCCCGCGATAAATATGTACAGCCACGCCAAATTCAGCTTTATAGCACTAATAGGTTAGTTTGTCTATGGAACCCTACAAATGTACCACGTGAGTAATATGTCCAAAATTTGTTAGTTGATAATGTTATATAATGGTGTTAAGGGTCTACGAACCCATAAAGTTTCGTCACTTCCGTTTGTCCACACCCCTGTAAAATCAGTTCCTAACCAATTTGTATGAAACCTCGCAGGTAGGTGTTTTCTTTAAACCGCCAAGGATACAGGCGTGTACTGAAAATTACGAAAAAACAATATATTTTTGGTTATCACACAGTACAGGCATATGAGTTGAAAAAAAATATTTTTCGCTCATTCCCTAAGTGACTTTATTATTTAGGTGAATATTTGATGAGATATGAGTTCCGAAAGCCGTTAACAATGTCTCCCCCCACATAGGATTACCATTACAAAATTGAGGAATCCTGTCTACAGTGCCTTAAATGCCTGATTTTACAGAAAAATGCCTGTAGATCTCTCTCTAATGTCGGCAAGAGAATAGCTCATGCCGTGTCGCGAAAAGATTAGGCAGTTAGAAAGGTTGGTAGTGGGGCTGACTACACAGTGTGCTCCGTACGTACCTACTTAATTATCGTCACTCAGTGGCTTTTTGAATGCACCCTTATGTCTGTTTCGGAGTAATGCCGGCCGCACGCCTGCCTAAACCTTAAAATGCCTGTCATAATTATTATGATAACCAAACGCCCCGAAAAGGTGTTCATTAAAAAAAATTGAGGGGATCGTGGTTAATTTACTAACCGCACGGATCATGATTTGCGAGGTTAAGCTGCGCTTGCCGCAGTCAGTCTGGATGGGTGACCGTTCGTTACACATCGAGACCCCTCCGTGCCTCGGAGAACATGTTAAACAGTCGTCCCGGTCCGGGTGTCATACGAATACCTATGACACTCGTTACAGGAAGTCGAAGCCCGAAAGTCTAACAACCGGTCTAATCTTAGGATACCGGCATTGTCCTGTAACTGGGTTGTGGAGATCTGATGTGGGGAATGCAAAACCGGTTTTTTTTTTCGGGTTTTGTATAAAAAAATCCGGTTTTCGGATAAACCGGTTTTAAAATAACTTTTTTTTATTCTTTGTCTAAATTATATTTTTATGATACATCTTGCATATTTTGAATTATTAAATAGAAACGTAGGTATCTATTAAAAAGAAAAACATTCAAAATATCAATGAAAGTGCAGAAAGGAGACCATTCATATTGGGCCCAAAATCGTTTTATTTTTTTAATATTGCAGTCACACTTACAGAATTACAGTCATGGCAAAAAAGTTAAGAATGACCCACTAAATAAGTACATACAATAAATGATATGTTTACATTTATTTTGGTCAAATATATGGGAAATTAGATTTTTCGGACTTATGCAGCTGCTATTCCGATGGTTCTACCGCTTTGGTGTCATAGTACCAAATGCTCAGGATGATGTTCCAAACGGATTAAAAACATAATTTTCCGTTGGCTGACTTTCGATTTTGGGCCCAACTTTGTATGAAACATGAATGGTCTCCTTTGGGTAAAAGGTTTTTTTGCTTTTTATTCTTAAGCTAAGTAGGTACAATATTAGTCACCGGTATCAAAATATCAGTTATAAGTATCACGTATGACTAGAAAGTATTATAAAATACAAAACCAACATTTTATAATACTGAAAATCTGGCATAAAATTGTCCATATTATAAACTGCAAATATAATGGCAAAGCAAAAGAAAGTCTACTGCGCTTTCATTGATTTGGAAAAGGCCTATGATAGTGTGTGGAGAGAAGAATTGTGGTCGACACTATCTATGTACGGGGTGGACTGGCGCTTGGTGCAGGCACTGAAATCGCTGTACAGTTATTCCAGTGCTTGTGTTAGGATAAATGGAGCGTTCACATACTGGTTAGGCACATCCAGGGGTGTTAGGGTTGTGTAGCGTCACCATGGCTCTTCAACCTATACATGGATAGTTTTACACAGATTTAAAAGGGACTGAGTGTGGATTGAAAAAGAATAAGATGCCTGTCAAATGTCTTCTCAACGCAGATGGTCAAGTTTTGCTTGCATTGTCGGTGGAAGAGTTGCAAGACATGGTAACTGTGATGAATGGAGCATATAAGATGAAAGGGATGAAAATTAATGTAAGCAAGACGAAAGTAATGGTTTTGAAAGAGATGCAGATGTGTCTGAGTGTGAAGTAAACTTATGAGATAAAAGTATTGAACAGGTCAATGAGTTTGTTTATTTGGGAAGTATGTTTACAAGAGATGGTAAGATTGACGAAGGTGTGAAAAGGAGAGCAAATGCGGGAAATAAAGTGAATGGTGCTATGCATGCGGTTGTCGCTAGCCAGTCGATGTCCAAAAAGCCACGGCTAGCTGTCCATGATGGTGTGCTGGTACCTACGATTATGTATGGAAGTGAATGTTGGTCGTGGCAGAAGAGGCATGAAAGTAGAATAAATGCAGTGGAAATGCGTTCCTTGCGAAGTATGTGCGGTGTAACTTTGAATGATAGATTGAGGAATGATGAGATTAAAAGAAGTTGCGGTTTAAAAGATGATGTAGTGACAAAAATTGAAAGGAGTATGCTAAGGTGGTTTGATCATGTTGAGAGAATGAGCGAACGGCGATTAACAAAAGGAATTTATAAGGCGGGTATCAATGGAAACGTCGGTAGAGGACGTCCTAGAAGTACATAGTTACATCGATGTTATTGGTGATGTTCTTCACAAAGGACACGTGCGTAGTACTCTCAACCGGCGTGCGTGTACGACAAGATGTATGAACGTGGATGAAGCGAAAGGAGTATGTAAGGGTCGTAGCATGTGGCGTTCTATAGTTTCTGCCTACCCCCATGGGAAAAAGGCGTGATTTTATGTATGTATAAACTCTACTTTTAAAATGAAACCATAACTCAATAGCGTCCGACAATAGCTAAGGTACTCAATGTTCATAACTTCATGGAAATAAGTCTTTTAAAAGAGATCAATAATAATTGCAATCAAGTTAATTCTACTTTGCTCTAATGGCTGACATCAAATGCACTGTTTTGACTGACATGTGGTGTTGCCATTTGATAATAATAAAATAACTCGAAAAACCGGAAATGTGAAGAAAAAAACTGGTTCTTTTTTATAGTGTCAAATATGCCGAAAAAACGGGTTTCTCGGTATCGGATAAACCGGTTTGCATTCCCTAGTCTGATGGCAGTCGCTCCGAGTTAAATACTGGTATTCAGCCGCATCTGGTAAGATTGGAAGCTGACTCCAACATAGTTGAGGCAAAGCCTAGGCGGAGCGTTATTAAAAAATCTGAAATAAATTAAGTTTGTAGCAACTGTTTGTATTATTTTCTAAAAAATATTAAATATATTCTTCTTGCTACATAGTAACAGCGCGAGTTCGACTCGCACTTGGCCGGTTTTTTTTTTATTGTGGGAAAATCCTCATGGATATCCCTCGCCCGGGGAAGGCGAGGGGGTCTGCCGGACTCTTACCGGCTAAAAACCAACGGTGTTCCTTCTCCTGACCGTACGGCCGGGGTCGCGGGATTCGCAAAAGCATGCACCGCAACCCCGGCAGTTCCCGGTCCGCCAACCCATGGCGGACCTCTCTGTGGGGCCTTGCCCCACGTCCTCCTGAGAAGCGCGCACGGAACACAGCGCGCCGCCTTCTCGGGAAGGCCTGCCTTACTCTATAAACCCATTGACTAGAATTAGAAATTATTACATATAGATGCCGAATAATATTACCGCTTTTTCAGGTTACGGGAGTGGTTATAACATGGCACATAAAGATGACTCTGGATTAAGCTACATGCCAGAAGGTATGGAGGATAATGATTTCTTCCATGGTGATAATTATAATGATGATGGATAGGTAATGTCAATAAAATAAATGTATATGAAAATTATTATTAAATAATAAAATCACAAAATTCCTAGTGTCAATGTTTTATTTATTTGGGATAATCTCATTTCACAATTGTATGACATGGTAAAAATTTACTATATACAAGACGCACACATAAATGTATGTAATACATATTACAAATTTACCTAGAACATTGTACCTTTCGTAGAACAGCGTTTGCCACGATTTCCGATCCTAATTTTATAAAAATAAAATAACATATTTCTTACTTTACAACATTTACTACTGCACATTGTGCACAATTTACATAACATTGATGCGGCTTTATTCTTTTGGGTCACATGTTTGTTAATTAATGCTTCTAAGTATTTAAGAATAATCTATTGTTCATTACTAAACATAGCTTGTATGTTTAAGTAGTAAGTGGTTTACAGTTCAAAATGTGAACCAAGATCCTCACTATTATATACAAATAACTTTAACTTTAATTGCATACACTTCACACTGTTTACAGGTGATGAAAAGCATTAAATAAAGTCGCCTTGAAAGTAAATTGCCTTTTTGTATTTTTATACATCATAAATATGATAAATAGTAGACTGTTTGTAGAGACAGCAATCTGCAATTTTAATGGAATAAAAAAGAACGTTAGACATAGAAAAGTTTGCAAATCTATAGAAGAAAATTATTAAACTCCCTTATAACACTAGTCTCAGACTATAACTAACTATGCTAAAAAGAACATTGTAACTAAATAAAATAAATTAGAATCAGACTTCTAATTTGGATCCTAATCTTGGGAGGAACACTATTCCGTTTGGGTCCAAATGTTTTTTTTTTTATCAATACTACATCACTGAATAAAAAATTTACGTCTAAACTCATAAAATAAATTCCATGTAAACAACACAAGTGGAACGTTTTCAGATTTAACGAAAATTATATATAAAATATAGTTATAGCTAATGCTAATATTGGCCTTAGAAGATAAATTCTGGACCGGCCATGTCGATCGCCCAACGGAATTTGTCGCGTTGAGTTTTGTTGTAGATTTTTTCAATTGGTACACCATGTTTTTTGCACCTGTAAGCAATTAAATAAAAATATTTTATTATTTCTTAGATTTAATCAACAACTTTGTCAACGTTTTATGTACTTACCAAGCTACTGAGATACGTGGATCAAGATAATTCAGTTTAGAAGTACCAAGGGCAATCGTTTTATTTTCGTCACGATCAGTCTCCTGGAGTTCTAGTTTTTTCAGTTGGTCTCTCAAACGTTCTAGTGCTTTCTTTTTCTTATCACAAGCTAGCTTCTCTTTAACAGAACCTCGTTTGGCAGCTTTTGTTGCTTGTCGTATGTCTTCCTCTGCCTCATCTACTTGATCGCGTTTAGCTTGTATTTTCTCCTTCAAAGCCTCCATTGATTTTGAATGACCTGAAAATAATAGCGTTTATATAGAAGATGGTTAATTTGTATATAATGAAAAGAACATTTTGTTTCTTAACCTGAGAGTAATATGATAATCTAGCAGGGATAAGATTATAATAATACTAATTTGCTTTTATTTTATAGAGACTAGCTGTGAGTGTGACTTTGCTTACGGAAACATAAGGTCTGCTTATCACCCACACTCAATAGCGTAATACTTTGTACCCCGTAACCTGACCCGCTTTTTAATGGATGTGGCTGCCAAATTTCAACTGTATCTGTCCAGTAGCACTGGCGTGAAGCTCAAAGTAACAAATGGATAAAAATTCTAAAAACTAAATATTTGGCATCAGTGTCATTCCTAGGATGCGTTACACTTGCTTTTTTTCTAAAATCGTTACATGTACAGTATTAGCATCGTTACAGTTTGATTATATGTATAGTTACGAATAAAAGCCGAATTGCGGTTATACCTAGGTTTAGCTATTTAATGACAACTAAAACAGGTGTAGTCGGGTGCTTTCAGCTAAAACTACATTTAGCCACTTAAGATTAGCCTGAACTCCTAGCACCCTGACTCGGTTAGGTTAGAAGTGGAGAGATTATGTTGTGATCACTTTTCGATTTCGTAGGTGTATCATGAACACAAAAAGTTTGCGGGACACTGTCCTGTATCACTGGGGATGAGAACGCAATGATAGCCTCTATATGAAAACGTACTAAGCAGTTTTCATGAGACGGAAACAGAGTTGTTACTATATGAAAATAAAATAATCTAGACTAAGGAAAAAATATTGGGTGTAACAATTGAACGACAATAACAGTTATCGACTTGTTACTCTTTGGAAATAGCGCATAATCGTTTTGGGAACTCACACTTATCTCAATTTCACAAAATTTCGATTTGTTACACTTTGGAACTGAGGTACTGATATGTAAGCGTACCAAGACTGGTTTCACCTCACACCCTATTTAATTCCATAAAAAGTAACACTGTTATACCTAAAATTAATTTACCTTTAGGGACAGCACGTTGATGATTACAAAGGACAGCTACAGCTCTGTTTGCACGGTTATAGGCCAAAATCTTTTCTGGTATAGATACATCAGCATCTGTTAGTTCATCTAATTGTCTTTGCAGTGTAATTGACGCGTTATACGTACGAAAGACCTTGGCAGTCAGTCCGGGCATTAAATCCTTTAAGTGTTCATTCAGTGTTTGTGTGTTAAGTCTGTCAAAGAGATCATCTGTATCTTTTTTATTTTCCATGAATAACTCGACATTCTTGAATACACGTTTCTCAACCGGCACTTCATTGTAGTATCTGATAGAATCTTTACCAAGGAAATCAAATACAACCACATACTCTTTACCATCTTTTTCTTTATGCAAATCTATGTGTTCAACACGCAACGAACAACAACCCACTGTGTCTGCTTGATCATCATCCTTTTCGTTACCTGCTCTTAATGCTAGTTTATCAATAAAGTATAGAGCGACTGCACGCTGACGAACACGCATTTCTTTAGCCTTCCAATCTTCTTTATAGGTTTTTCTGATTTTGTCAATACACTTGTGAAGTTTTCTAGCAGTTTCGTACTTTTGCCAATCTTTCTCACCTTTTAATTTAGAACTAGGATTTAACATGACATACTTAGCTTGACCTTGGACATTTTCTGTCCATGAAGCTAACCAAGTAACAGTGTTGTCATGTCTAACTTCTCTCCACTTATGTCCTGCGGGTGGTTTAGGTATTTTACTATCTTTCGAGCAGTTAATCAGCACATCCTCAGGCATTACACGTCTCTTCAACATCCCCATTTTCGGGTGTTCACCACGCCCTCTAAATAACCCAGGGGGTTCTATTCTAAAGTTACCAATTTTTTCTTTATGACCATCTATGGTACAAAAACCATATTCTTTTTGAATTTCTTCATTCTTAGCTTTAAGTGATGCTTTTTCTTCTTTTGTTCGATTCCTGTTCTTTTCTGAAACACTTAGAAAATAAGCGTGCATTTCCTTAAAATTACATTTTGAGAGATCCTTTATAAGTTTTGTTTCCTCATGAGTCATCACTTTACGCCAGTCAGTAAAGAAATTATTGTTAAATGTGGATTTGGTTGTATAATCATGGTCCAACATTCGAGCATAGAATCCAGCAACTTCTTCAGCACCTTCTGAAAGCCTCACCTCTTTACCATCATAAAAGAATCTAACATTATCAGGTAAAGGTTCGTAATCCGGCGCAAATACTGGTCCTTTATGCTCCAAATATTTCCATTTAGTTCCATCATCCTTCTTTTCTTCTTCCCACCTTAAGACAATAAACAAAAATTATTACTAGTGCAATATAAACAAGATATACACGTATAACATAAATACCGACACACACTTTGGCCTTCGATAACGCAATTGCCTCACAACAACTATACTTATAGGTTTTAACTTTAAAACTGGTCTTATTATTTTTACTGACAGATTTCTGAAGAACATCTTTTTTAAAACATAACCTCAAAATGTTTGTCACATTGTTGTTCAACAACGCCATCTATTCGTTATTTAAGTAACTAAGGCCAAAGAGGTGGCAATAGCATTCCTAAGGAAAGAGTTTATTGACCTTTGTTTTGCAAAATACATGGTACATTATAAATTATAACAACTAACCATTTCCAGACTTCTTGATCATCTTCTTGTTTCTTTTTGCGTTTTGTTGGACTGGGGCCATCAATCGGCTCAGATTTCACTTTGCTTGGCTTTATTTTCTTTGCCTTTGATTTCTTCTTACTAGGTTTTTCCTCTTCTACCTCATCATCATCGTCGTAAGTAGGTTCTATGAATAAATAATAGAGGTATTATATAAGTCCGATAAATTATTATTATAAAGATACAAAATTAATGTATATGTTTAAATATGGACTACAAACCTTTTTTAATTTTCTTCTTTGATTTTTTACGCTGGAGTAATGGAATGTCTTCTTCGCTCTCACTGGGCGCACGTCGTTTATTACCAATTTGTTTGGACTGTATGTAGAAGAAAATAGTTTATTTGGTGCCAATAGATACAATTATAACAGGAATTTTAATGATATAAATCAAATTATTACCAATGATGAATCTTCATCACTATCATCTTCAGGTGGTAGTTCTGATAGTGGTTCATCTTTAAATTGTGCTAGAGAATAATCACCAGTTGAGTTGAGCTCTCCGAAGTCATAGCTTCCATCATTCATTTCCTGCTTGTCATCAACTTGATCTATCTATTTAATCAAAACATATTTTTTTTATGTGAATGCTAAACTTCTTTACTTATCTAATCCTTACACACAATTTACCATCTTTGGTAACAACATACCATCTTAAAAATACTTAACAGGTTCACTGTTCAGACAGCAAGAATACATAATAGATAAACAATGCCGCTAGTTATATGTGATTCATGGGACAGGGAAATTTAATAATACATTGTTACAGCTCACATTAAAGTTTACCAATCTATTTGGTGTGAGGAGCATGGCAGAAAATCACAGTAATATTAGAACACAATATTACTATGAGATTGATAAGGCACCTTTGCTAATGCTTGTACAATATGTTTAACAATAAATAGTATAGTGTGTGCCAGATCAAGTTATGGACGGAAAGTACTTTAGATATAATTCATGGCGAATTTCATTTATAGGGGAATTCATACAAAGAATTTTGAAGTCTTGCCCAATGCTCATATAAAATTGACAAAACTGCGAAACAGTAATACCCTCTCTTATATTGCACTGGTTGACAGATACTGATAGGGTCAATAATAAGGATCAAATCCCTCCAACAAACTCATAGTTAAAAGGAAAGTTCATGAAATAAGAACTAGCAACAAATAAAGTAGTGTTTTTTAAGTAAATGTGAATGTTAGATTTCATGGTCTTCTGTTAACTTAAAACATAATGTATAATTTCAACATATAATATGATCCTTATTATTAACACTATCAGTGGGTGACATAAAAAACACAGGTTGATATTTTTATGTTTCTATTAAATCAGGCAAGGGACTTCTTTATTTAAATTTCTAAAATAATTTTAAATAAAATGAAATTGCCTTTAGTGTTTTTTGTAATATTTTAAGTAGGTACTTTACCTCATACTTGGTTGAGACACTCATGATTTTTCAGGTTACACTCACATAGCTCATATTGTTAAATTATGGTATGTGCAATTTAGTGATAATTTAAGTAGATTTTCATAATATAAGATTAATTACCTGCATGGGTTCATTCTTGATGAGGGAATCTTGATACTCTGATTCAGTTTTGATTTTATCCTGTTTTTCACTACTGCTCTTCTCTTTGCTTTTACTAGAGCTATTAAAAAATAAATAAATCAGATATTGTATTGTAAAGAACTGATCATGACATAAATATCTAAATAGCTCTATATTTATTTATTGAAAGATTTCATTGAAATCTTTAAATATAACATGTGCCTTACAATAAGTAAATGAAGCTAAAACATACAGATGTAATTTATTTATCTTAAATGGAAGTTAATTTATATTTGTATGCATGTATGTATAAAGCTTAACCTCTTAGTACATGCAGCTTAACCTGTTAGTACATACATTCTAAATCTAAATTTGTGGTGAGGGTTATTAAGTTGTGCTAACTTTTAATGCAATCCATTAACTAAAATATATCTCAAAAGAAAATAAATAAGTTCTGAAATACAAAGAATTTTTATGACTTGTACCTCTAGTTGACAGATAATGTCATGTCACTTTACTATTTGGTTCTGAAACTATGTGTTCTACATAGAAGATTAGTAATTTATGGTGGTACAAGAATATATAAGTAGTCACATCACATGTAATAATATATATACACATGGCAAATTTCTTTTAAAGTAGGTACCTACCTACAGTTTGTAATTAAGGAATTTTCGAAACAATAAATAGTATGTATTTGAAGAAACTATGTATGTAATATTTTACAATTCTAACAGATACCTTAGAAGGAAATCGCTGTTTTTACATATTATTACATGTGACTGTATATAACCGATTCTAGATGAAATAAGCACCTACAATTTATGGAAAAATAATTATGTTATACATAAATAATAAATAAAAATTATATATTCTTTGCGAGCCAACCTGTGTTTATCTTTAGAACTTGAGTGTTTGTCTTTATCACTGCGGTGTTTGTCACTTCTGTGGCGATCCTTTTCACGTTCTTTATCCTTGTCCTTTGACTTGTGATCTTTAGATGAACTCTTTTGATCTCGGTCTTTGTCCTTAGACGATGAAGAGGATGATTTCTTGTCATCACTGCTGCTCTTATGCTTATCTCGGTCACTTCTCTCCTTGTCCCTATGCTTGTCTCTGTCACTGCGGTGTTTGTCCTTGTCGCGATCTTTATCTTTGCTGCTATGATCACCACGCTCTTTATCTTTTTCGCTGCGGTCTTTGTCTTTACTGGAGGACTTGTGTGAGCTGCTGTGATTTTTACTAGTTGAGTGCTTGTCTTTATCTTTATCTCTATAAATTAAACACTTAAATAACAAACATCATAGGCCAGGAAGGCAGAAGGCATGTGAAGTAAGAACCTTCTGGAAAAACTAACCTGCTGTGTTTGGAGGAGCTCTTGTGGTCCCGATCTTTGTCTCGGTGTTTATCCTTATTTGATGACTTGTGACTGGACTTATGCTTCTCGGAGCTACTGTATCCGTTGTGGACACCGTTCACGTGTTCATTTCTATTACCATTTACCTTTCCCTGAGAACAATATAGGTACATTTTAACATTACCAAAATTGACATAAATTGTCATCACATAGTAAATTAAGTAAACCGTTACACTATAGAACACCATTAATTCTGCAGATTTTTATTGTCGAAACTTTCCAAACCGACGCTTAGCTTCGGTTTGTTCGGACACTGTAGTTGACGCCATATTGGGACTTAGAAAATTTTCGTTTCGTGGAGACTTGCGTTCACCAGTAAACAGCACAATTCGGATTCCCGTAAAGCATAAACGCAATTCAAACTAAGAGATAATGAATATACAAATCTATTTAATCACTTACTGATTCACAATCATTGTCGCTAGCGGGGTTTTCGACACTCATTTTGCCTACGTATTACCGACCGACGTTAGCAAGTACGAGTACGATTACATGAGGCCGGTCGACACGAGCGAACGCAAATCAAATTCTTCTAAGTGCTGAGAAGTGACGAATGCGCATGCGCCGTTCCTCCCAAAATTGTAGATAACTTCAGGTGAATCGGTTCAATGTGCGTTCTTTCACAGATTAGTTAGAGTTCTTGGTCAGACCATGAAGGTATTTATAATGGTTGGACTATTTTGTTTGTTGTGTTGCTACACTCAAAATTGTAGAACCTCGTTCGTTCGTCAAAGGTTATACTTTATTTTGCTTACGATCCGAGCGAAGCATCTCTAGTACGTCTGTGGGTCCGAGGGTCCGAGCGTCTAACGACTACTATATCATGAGTACTACATGAGCGTCATTAATACCTATGTCATTAATTGTCTCTATTTTATTTTTTAATAGATATGTGTCGACGCGTATTCGTAATACCGAAACTATGTATTGGCATAGTATACCTACTATATTATAGTGGTTCAATTTCAATCTCAGGGTTCAACGCCCATATATTTGACAGGTCTGAAGTAATATCTAAATTTGACATTTGTCGAAGGGTTGTCACATAAAACAAATTACACAAACTATATCAAACAAACGTCCAAATAAATTAAAGTTTTACAAAAAAAGCGACACGCGAAAAAAAGCTACATAACATAAGCAAAGATACGTAACAGCAGTTCAGCCATCTTATCCTGGCATTTTTTAACAAATTTTAAAAGGTCAAATTTTGTCGCACCGATTGATGAATTGATCTTATATTCGTCATCAGCTTGAAGCGTGAAAGCATGAAAACCATGAATATGACACCCATGACGGCTAGAGTCCCTGCCACGACTGAAGTCTCTTGGGCGCTATGTTGGCACCACTAATTTCTCATTGTTATGGACGCTTTTACAATGAGAAATCGATGATGCCAACATAGCACCTAAGAGACTTCAGTCGTAGCGCGGACTCTAATTTATAAATGTTCATCGCCGCCATCTCGGATACAGATTTTGACCTCATATTCGGTAACAGCCCCCCGAAAATTATGGAAATGGTATCTATGTCGACTAATTTGAATTTATTATAGCCGTCATCTTGGATTTAAATTTTGACCTCATTTTCGGCATCAGCACGACTAATTTGCTAATTTCTATGGCCGCCATCTTGGATTTGGGTTTTGACCTTATTTTTTTAACCCACGAAAAATAAGTCTGAAGCATGAAATCAAGACCTATGATGTATAATTAACACATTTTTGTATCTTCGATTTCAAAATCGATCTTATTTTTGTCATCCGAAAACCTTGGATACCATGAGCGTTCATGAGGAATATTTTGAAAATTTACATGGCCACTGTGTTTGTTTTTTGAACCGAACTTATATTACCTACCTTAATTTTAATAAAACGTAATTTTAGTATGTAAATGTAATTCCTATGAACTATTTCACTTGTATTCGAAATCCGACAGCGAAAGCCCTGGAATTTATGTCCCGAGTTGCAGTATACATGGCGGTTCGGGAAATAAGCTCCGCCCACTTCCCCCTGCACGATTGCTCTGCGACAATGATCTACGTTGACCGACTGTTTATGGATTAATTATTGGTAGACTGTGGTATTGGTATGATTATTCCCAATACCAGGTTTTGAAACTATTTATTTTAATAACTAACACCCATATTCTAAGACGTTCCTCCAAAACTTAATCGACTCGACTGTGGAGTCGAGTCGATTAAGTTTTGGAGGAACGTCAAGTTGAGGTGGCTCAACTTGACATAAACGTCCTCGACTCGAGATTTTTCCTCAGTCGAGGTAAGGAATCAACCGTCAAACTCAAGGTACCTCGGAACCTACCTTAAGGAAGGAAGTGTTAAAGTTCATTGTAATAAAAAATAATTTTGAAGACTGTCGAATATGCTTACGATAATCCTTACCTATCATTTTTTATCGCGGCGTTATTTGCGCGATGCAGATAATTCAAATTATGACGTAATGACTCCATCGAGGAACCTCAAAGTTCACTCGAAATTGCGACTAAGAATACAATTTTGAAGGTTTTCGAGTCCGTTCTGAGTCGAGTAAGTTTTGGAGGAACGTCTTAGAATATGGGTGTATGTATTGATGACACTGTGCGCCGAGTTTGCTTTAGATATTTAATGTATCACCGGTATTAAAAATAACTGTTCTATAGACAATACCAATACTCTGATAGCAGCGCATCGCTCGGCTTTGTCTGCCTGCGGACCGCATCCATCGGGTATTGTCAGTACTCGGTATCGCGTATCGCACGCGGTTCGCGGTTTCAACCAATAAATAGATTCACGCAATAAATAGTTATTGTGGAACCCAATACTGCATTAAGGTATTGCACCAATACATAGGTACTGAAATTATTTACGGTTTATGACGCCTATGTCTACTTTTCAATAGGGCAAAGACTATCAGATGTATGACGCAGAGGCCTCCCGGCCTTCCGATAGTCGGAATAAACTAACCAAACCGACGGCAATAGACATCCAATAGGTACATGTCTTGTCCCTGATGGACATCAGTCGAAGTATAACTTCTACCGCGCGTCCATAAGTACACGCACTACTTACTTATTTTTATTTATTTAAGAATGAATCCTTGTAGCATACCTAGTTATATTATTGTGATAACAACCTAACAGGTAAAATTAAAGTTATTATCAGGGCCGTAGCTGAGCCCTTTAAACACTTGTTCGGGAGCCTCCTCAGACGTAGCCTGGTCAACAGCCTGCCCGACTACCGACTGTTGTCGGGCAGCTGTCGCAGCTGTGTCACCGCACCAATGCAAGCATAGATTATGTACCTACTAATGGGACTAATAGTAGACGCGTGAGTGCTGGCTCGGTATTCTACTATCCGCTTTCGTGGGAAATATCTCCTCTTTGGCAGCCATAAACTAGTGGACAGCGGAAGACTGCTGATGCCGATTTCACACAAGGGCAGAGCAGTGAGACAGTAATGAGCAGAACAGTAAACAAACGTTCAAATATTCAGATGGAGGCAAGACAGCACAGTTAAAGCCTGCTGTGCCGCAAGTAAATTTTCCTGCCACGCTACACTGCCCTCGTGTGGGAACACGACCGGGGACCGATAGTTTCGAGGCAGTAGAGAGCGAAAGGTGGTGGGGGAAACAAATTGCCATAAAAAAATAACGATCGGCTATTAATTGTGCTGAGCTGATTACTGTTCTGTTGACATTCAAATAGCAGCAGCTGTTCTGATCACTACTTTGCCTCGCCGCCCCGCTATTGTATGAAATGGGCATAAGTGATCTAAACTTTGTTTGAATAAATAACTATTAGGTATAGGTAGCTGCAGGCTTATCAATGATAAAGCCTCTTGGCCAAATCTGCGCACGGTCCTGCTACGGACAGCACCTGTACATACTTAACTTCGCTTTAATATCAAAATAAAGGTGGGATCACCCATAGCGACACGGCCACAATACGTATGGATGTGTGGTTTAAAAAGGTTACGAACACACGCGTGGCTCGTTTGGATAGTTATGGTATCCACGCACATGCTATCGCGTGTGACACTCATATGGCCCTTCTGGAGTATGACGGATCCGGAAAGCACACGGGAATCATCTTCAGGAGAATTGTTTACAAAGATAATGACAATGAAATTGCGAAATTTATTATTAATTCCGAAAAATAAGTGTCATTTCCAGAAAGCATATAAACATGAATTGACTTGCGAGACGGATATGCATGGCCGTGGGCCAATCTGTGCGCAGCAGTGGAAACATATGCTCATGCACATGCGCATGCAGCCGCCCACGCAATTGAAGGAGGCATCTGTTCATATTAATAGCGACTGCGACTCATTGCTTTATAGGGATTTGTATGCACTGCACTGCTACTACACACAAATTGGTGTCGATTCTGTTGCGCACTTTGACAGTGCTAAACTAAACTAAGGGTGTTTGTCTCTTTCTGTTTCAATTGAAAAAGATAGTGACAGTTGCGTTTCGTATAGTTTAGTACTGTCAAAATGTGCAACAGAATCGACACCTTGCGTCATTTTCAGATTGTGATGCCGTATTCGTCATTAAAAATAAGATTGGGGTCGCTGCTATCCGAATGCTTGTTGTCGTCGCACTCCCAAAATCGCAGCTAATCGATTGCCACATACAGTGTGTGAGCCGCTTCGACAGCGGGCGCTGCAATCCCGCACCTGTTCGCACCGTACCGTATGCGCTACAGTTGCCGCAGTCATCGCTTTTGTTGACGGTACTGCGGCGAGTGAATGAAGGGGTATGCGAGGTTGCAGAGAATTTTATACAAAGAATTTAAACGGTGCGTATGTTGCGGACAGGTGCTCGTCCACCTTTAATGGTCACTCGTCAATTAATGTTTTTGTTTCGATCGATGAGGCCATGATAATAAAACTAGGTACTTTCTTCCTGAAAGTGTTCGGCCAGACTGGCAGCGCGGTGCTGAGAGCGGCGCGGGTGCGGGAACGCGCGCGATTTAGCTGTCCGCAGTGGAGCGTGGCTTCGTTCTGAGCGTTGTCGTGTCCAGTGTTTGTCATATTCATATGGATGAAGAAGTCTTATTTTTTACTGGAAAATTCTTTCTAAAAAACGATGTTTCGACATCCACAGTGCAGATCGTGCTTTAATAGCACTTATTAATTCTTCAAAATTTAATTTTGAAGACGCTATCACAACAACGCGCGTGGTCAGGTCGAACTAGTTTGAGATCCCCCGCTCCCGCGCGGGTTGTCGCTTGCCGCCCGCGCTCTCACTGCGGCCACTTGTATGAACGACCTATGGCGTGAGCTACCCGCGCGCTCCCCGCGCCCGCGTGCCCACTATGGACACTCAAATGAAGTTCTTCTGTTTGAACTCGCCGCACCGCGCCCGCGTTTGCAGTCTGGCCAAAGGCTTACAGTACCCTGAGTGTGAGTTTGTTGTCACATTGCGAAATACGTGACGATCAAGTTAATCGAGCTAACTAATGAGCGATGGTGTTTAAAAATAGTCTGAGTGTGAGTTGTAATATGACATACTAACAACAGCTCGTATCGTCACTTGTCCGAAAGTATGCCGAACGTTTTGTTATTTTTTTAATGTTGCCTACAATGTATCCAGACATGAATTCGGCGAGATAATACGACTTAAATATAAATCTTATCACAATCGTGTTAACAAGCGTTATGCGTGCCCTACGTAATTTAGACGTATATTATTATTTATGAATGAGATATTCTTATTTCGTTTTAACGTGCAGTGAGTAAAGGAGATGTGAAATGAGTAAGTCTGTGGTGTTATGTTTCCACTTCAAAGTTCAAAACATTCAAAAGTTTTGCGCGTTCGTAATCTCAGTTAAGGAGTTTTATTGTGATATTTCTCGTGATTTGTGTTTATATTAGTTAGGTATAAGTAATTATCTATAAAATGATTATTGTGCATAATGAAGACCAGTGCATCAAAGTTTGAAATGTTAGTTAACTTCATGGAACAGTAAGAATACTTGAACTTAATAATAATATTCAATATAACTACGTCTCTAGTTGTGCATCTACGTACTTATTTCAAATAAAAAAAAACTCTTATTTTACATACACTGAGACATACCTACATAAACCTACCATGCACGCAAAAGGTAGAATACAGCATAGCCTACTATTGTACTGGAATACAGACGATCCAAGGTTTGGAACGCTAAACAAATTTATTAAATAGTGATCATACCTACTAGGGAAACTATGAATACACAGAAATGGAAGAAGGTATGTACTTGTAGCACATAGGTATCAATGTTATCCTAATTTTAGTATTTAATTTTGGTTTGATGTGTGTAACTTAATAAACAATTTATGTAATAAGCAGTATAATACAAATAAAAACAATTACCTATTGTAACTTTTCGTAGAATGTAAATAATATGTGTATTTAATAAATAAAGTATGTTTTATTTACCAAATAACATTTCTATTTGACATAATATGTTTTAGTGTAATGGTTTTAATGTGATATATGTTAATGGAATAAGAAATAAAAAAATATAGTTTTTGATACACATAGGTAGAATTAAACAAAGGGTTAGTAAAAATATATGTACCTATTCAAAAATATATAGCGTACAGTGGCTTGTGATTTAAAAAATTACGTGCCGTCATTATAAAACACAATTCACCACAATATTACACGCAAATAATACGAACGTAACTAATGTAAACAACATTTCACCTGCCCAACACCAAGTGAGTTACTTTACTACAAAGTTTGTGTGTAGAAACGCTTGGAAACGTCAAATTCTAACTCGCACTCGCAAAAACCCGCAAAAAGTTCTCCGAAACGGTACTTTGTGTGACAAGTTTGAAATACCCAACTATTGTAGTATCGTTAAAAATCTTACACTCACTGTTTCAGTTTACAATACTTTCCGCCAGGGGCGCTTTTTACGTTTTCATACATTTAACACTCGATACACAAACATGGTAGTAGCGTTTCCTTTATGAAAAAACTCACACTCGGGGTACAGATAGATTACGTGACTGACGGACCGATACTACATCATAGCTACCGATGAAACAATAAGCTTCGGCCTAATTATGTTGTTATTTACGGGAAAATATGAAATAAAATATCACAAAAAAATGGTGATGTAATACCTGTCATAAATTATACAGTCGTTTAACGTAGAACATTGTCACAGAGCAATCGTGCGGGAGGTGGTGGGGGAAATGAGCACGGGACTAAATTCCAGGGCTTTGTTGTCTGATTTCGAATACAAGTGAAATATTTCATAAGTGAGGACGTACGTCGGTCGGTTCAGAAAACAAACATGGCGGCTATGTGAATTTTTAAGATATCCTTCATGAGTGTATCCAAGATTTTCGAATGAGCTAATGCCAAAATGAGATCGATTTTGACATCCAAGATGTCGGTTACGAAAATTTACTAATTCATCACAGGTGTTAATTTGATGGTTTTCGTGGTTTCTGATACCGAAAATGAGGTCAAAATCCAAAATGGCGACAATGAAAATTAACAAATTAGTCGGTAGGTTTCCTGGGGTACTGATGCCGAAAATGAGGTGTCATTTCAATGGTTTTCGGAGATGTTGATGCCTTATATGAGGTCAAAATCTATATCCAAGATGGCGGCAATGAAAATTTACAAATTAGCCATCATGGGTGTCAAGTCCATGAATTTCGGGGGTGCTGATGACGAAAATAAGATAAATTCATCGGCTGGACAAAATTTGTATTTTTAAATAGTTATTGTTAGAAAAAGGCTAGGATAAGATGGCTGAACTGCTTTGAATTCTTTTGTCAAACGTCAAAATTACGCATGCGCGGTTTAACCGCTTAAGATGTAGCTTTTGTTATAAAACGTTAATTATGTACCTAATTTGTTTGATAAAGTTTGAAATGTTGAGTAGTAGGTTAGCGTGATATGGACATGTTATGCGGAAGGAAAAAAGACCTGTTAGGTACTGGAAGAGTATTAAATATGAATGTGGATCAAAGAGATTTTGATGTGGATGAATATACAAATAGAGGTAGGGCAAAGAAAAGATGGATGGAATGCGTGCAGGATGATATGGGTAAGAAAGGACTGAGTACTGAGATGACGGCTGGTAAGAGGAGAATGAAAGATGAATACCTACTTACGTGTTGTGCCGACCCCACTTAGTGTGGGATAAGGGCAGGGAGATGATGATGTTCGATAAAGTTTGTGTAATTTATTTTATGTGAAAACCCTTTTGACAAGTGTTACAAACTTTGACATTTCTTAAGAACAGTCAAATGTAAGTATAGGCACTGAAGCACTGTATGTAGAGTGCGCGCAAGATATTTAAGTCTACGCGCGGTCAAAATCGGAATTAATCATAGTCCACCACAATGTTGCTGTTTTATTAACTTTGTCACAAGATCTACCTGGTTTTAGGAATAAAAGAAAAAATAATAACAAAGATTATAGTAGACCTCATCAGACGATAATAATCATAATGCATTCTTATTCATTAACGGCACATTTATAAGCTTAGTTCTTTTTCTTTACAAATTACGTAAAAATACTTATTAGTTTAATTGGTAGGTAGTAAATTTTAGCGTACATAACTTGGCTCTATTAAAATAAATAAACCGCAAAAGACGTCTGCCCAATTTTATTACTCCCGAATTATATTACTTTTCCTTAAAAAGTAGTACTTTGTATTTTTGCGATCATGGCAACATTTAGCACGCCCTCCGTCGCGCGCAGAGCTATCTTGCGCGCACTTTAGTTAGTAGGAACACTGGTAGCAGGTACCTATCTTGTTTTTTTTTTTTAATTTATTTCGAATAAGTACCTTTACTCAATGTTTTAATATACCAGTGTTGCCAGGTCCAATCTGAAAAGATCCGAAGAAATCGAGCCCAAAAATCAGGATTGTAAAAAAATGAAGCCGTTGCGGCACGCCTGGACAGATGTGAAATATTGAAGTCAAAGTCAAATTTATTGCAAATAAATGGCTTTGACTTTGAAAAAAAAAAAAAAAAAAAAAAATATTGAAAGACATTATGTATAAAAAAATCTGGTCGTATCAAACCGAAGAGAGCCGACGAGTTACGAAGGTCTGCCGTCGTGAGTCTGCCATTACGAGCGTCACCACGCAACAGTCGCTCTCACACCCGTACCACCTCATTTGATGTTTCACATCAAAAACAGTACCTACTTACCTAATTTATGTTTAAGAATAAATTACACCTGACGATTTAATTGCTTCATTTTATTGTATAATTAACATTAGCTATGTATTTACACTGTATCCGAGCACGTAATAAAAGGAAATGCGAAAAAGAAAACCACATCGATTTAAAAATAAAAATGTACTTACTTATTACATGGTGGAAATGTTAAGTATCAATAAGCGATTATTCTTTCATTGCTTCTGACTGTACCTAAAGCAGCACATAATCTGCTTACCCTTTTGGGAACTGCAAGCTTAGCTTGACAGTTATGTTTGGAAAAAATCTGTTTCTTTATAGGTTATAAGTAGGTAGGTTCCTGTAGGTTCATTAATTGTCCGGTATTGTTAGGTCTCAACAGTTACGATAAAACAATCAACAACAAATATCGAATGCGGTCAAAAAATTCTATCCCTACTAGCTACGTCACGACTAAGGGGTAAATTAATTTATTTTTCCTGTCTGTCACCGCTGCGCTGGAGGCAACTGAGAGCGGGAGGAGTGGCAGCGGCCCATTTCCATTTGCCACCTCTGGCGACGCCAAAGCTGTGGCAAATGGATATTTAAAAAATAAAAATCCCGTTCGACACCAGTGTACAATGGAGTTATGTCCTATATAACATTATTGCCAGTGTATGTCTATCTGGCAGCCCGCAATCTCGATTTTCTCCATTTTTCGACGCGCAATAGCTTATCATTAAGAACTTATTTTGTACCTACTTAAATTATAGTAAGCAATTATAAATATTTTGAACCTCAACAGTTCTTGATATAATGACGTTTTAAATGCAACGTCTAGCTATCGGGCCCTCAAAGCAGTAGCGTAGCGTGAGTGTCGGCTAGTCGGCTACCCGGGGCGGAAGAAAATTTTGCCGCCCTCTTATTTAGGTATTTCAATTTAATGTATATTATACATTAATTGTAGAACTTTTCGGCAAGAACAGTCATCATTATTTTGCATTGTACAGGTTAGATTTTAAATAAAAAAGTTTTTTATTATTTATTGTTAAACATTGCCGCCCCCACTACGCTACGCCACTGCCTCAAAGATTTTTTGACAAGTGTTACCTAGGCTTTTCATATTATTGCCCAACAGGGCTTATATTTTGTACCGTTGCTTACAAATCCTGAATTGCAATTTTTCTAGTGCTATAGGTACTTTACAATATATTCATAAATTAAATAACCGTCCGGTCAGCGGGTCCACAGCTACCAGGATATGATTGCATAATTCCATTTTGGTTTTGAATTACTTAATAAGATTGATTCATTGATAAGCTATCGCTACCACTACATACAATAGCATCTTCATTTATGCAGGTTACCAAGGTCCTCAAAGCATTTACTAGGAGTAGGATGTGTACAGGTTGAAGCACCTGATTTAGCCGGGGAAATCATGTGCTCGTTATCTTCCCTTACATTTTCTTTTTGTTTCGTTGGAAATTCTGGTCACCGAATTGCATTTTGCAGCCACTTCGTATTTCTTATGGAACTTATCCGTGCTTCTGCCAGATTGTGACGATTTTGCAAAAATGAGGTAGCTAAATCGACGAAACCAGTCTTTTAAACTTGATTCGGAACTATTACATTAGTTGTATAAAACTTTTATCTTTTAAAACACTGAACAATTAGTTATAGTCGCGTAAATCTTTATGTGCGTGTGCACATAAAGATAGATGATAGAGTAATTTTCATGGTAAAATTTCAAATTTTCTCAAATAACTTCCGAAATACAAAAGATAGAAAGAAATTTGGCAGAACAAGTTTTGAAGGCATTTGATAACTAAATACGATGGCATTATTCGTTTTTCAAAATTAGACTTTTTTTTCTCGGAATTGCCTATTGCCTACCTCTCCCATACATTCGATCCACTGTGCAGTGGTTGCGTTGACGGTGGCAATGACTGAAAATAACAGCAGGTACCTACAGAATTAATTACTTATATAATAATATAAGAATTTTTGTGCTAAATTTACTTTTCCATGATACTCAAAGCGGTGTTAGACATTTTTTAAATGCAGGTGTAACACTTGAAAGTGAATAAATGCATTTTATTTTGCCTCTCCTGGTTAATTAATAAGCTCACCAAACACTTAATTGAAACTCATACTATCCAAGTAAAATGAGTTCACAACAGCTGTACAGCTCTGCAGAGAAAATAGAAAAAAACTGAGGTGACTAAATGTGTTCACAGTTTTGAAATTCATGGATCTTTATTTCTTAGTGAAAAAAAAAACAGTTTGGCTATACCATATCCAAAACCATTAAGGAAAAAAAAAATTACAATTATTTTATTTCATGATGTTTGCTCAAGTTTAGTAGTTGAGTAGCCTAAAAGGATTGCAAAAAAAAAAACAGTCCTTGATTAGGTTTTGATATGGGGTACCTTTTTGCCTGTTACATTTCTTGCACTATTTAACTATTTGAGACATTTAAAGAAAGATTTAGATAAATAAATATTAACTAATTTCTGTTTGTTGATTGACTTTCTTCTTTTGATTTTGAATATACAGGCTTTCCATTTGAATCCCAGGTGCTTTTGAGTTTTCTAAAGGCAAAAGCCATGTATACAGCTAAAATAAAAATAAAAATAAAAATACATTATGTACACAATACATTATGAATACATGTGGGTTCCTATATCATGTATTCACAAATTGAACTACTTTACTATTTGTAGGTTGTACAGTGGAATCCATTTATTAATAATTTGTTTAAAGTGAAGAACTACTTATAGCGACTTGCTCAACAAAATGATTTTCATTGAAATTATTAAGAGAAAAGGCCATTTCTATAACTACTAAAAGACTCCGGGAACAGTCACTTTTAAGCAACATAATTTCAAGGGGAAATATAAATTTTCTTCTGGTGATAACGACGTGCCTTTTATTTTGTTAGTAAATGAACATTACTTCAAGGCATCATTTACATATAACTCAGTGTTATAAATGGCGATTGTCATTCAATATGTATATATAAACAATGTGTTACAAAAATACCCCTAAAGCCGAAAGGAGGTTAAAAGGTGCCTTGAGAGTCTATTGTCACTATAAGCAGACTCCACTGTAGTTCAATTTGTGAATTCACATAATTAGGTACTTAATACTTACTAGCTACTTCCCATTCACATGAACTCATTGTGCCAATTCTATCTCGCTCAGTCTTGTTGTCCTTGTTCTCCCAGAACTGTTGTGCATGTTTATACTCTGCTTCATCGGCAATAAGCTCTTTGCCAGGAGGTGGCGGATAACTTTCAAAGCACACAATTCTTTGCAGTAGTTGTCTGTATTTTTCAGAGTGATCTTTAAAGAACTCTGCAAATCTTGCTTTGTATACTAATTCCAAACCAAAGTCAGACGCAAGCTTAGTTAATATTTTGAAATTCACTAAAAATTCAGGACAATCTACAACTCCTTCTAGATGAAAATCATATTTTCCACCAAAGAGGGGATAGCCCTCCTTAACATCAAAAAGTAATTTAATGTTGTAAATTCTGTTACCAAATGAGCCATCAGGTGATTTTTGTCCTCGTGACACAATTTCATAAGCATCAGGAATTGTTCCAAAAAAATAACCACCTGGTTTTAAACATTCAGATATGTTAGTCAGCATCCTTTTTGCTTGAGGTAAGCTTTCAAAACTATAATGCAAACCGAATTGGCAGCTAACAATGTCAAAATGTAAAGAGGGGTCTCTGTATTTATCCCTTAGTGTGTCTTTGGAGCAATCAGCTGCTATGAATTCAGCAGAAAATAGTCGCCCACAACGTGCACGAAGATCGTCATATCGTGTCTGACACTGCTGCACTGATACCTCGGCAATATCAGCAAAAACAACATGTTCTACTCTAGCTTTCTGCCATTTGCTTAAGTCACCTCCTTTACCACAGCAGATATCCAGTACTCTCAATGATCTACCATAGTCTTTTTCTCGAATTTTATCCGTGTACTCTTGTATCAGTACACTTTTGACCCAATTATTAAAATTTCTGAGATAATATATGGGTGAATTAAACCTTTCTTTCAAGCCTTTCTCTTCTAAGTGGTTATAGTGAGCTGCCACCACAGAGCCGTGTTCTTCATCAGCAGTTTTCTTTTTAGGCGGCTCATTGCTATCGTCATCATTTAAGTGACTTTTCGGTCTCTCAACTGGCAAAACCTTTTCTTTATGATCACATTGATCGACAACATTTTCTTCGGACTTATGAGAAGGACTCGACATGTTTTGCAATTTAGTTGGTCTATTATGCAAGTAAAATGTACATTACTGATAAAATTTGTGTGGCTCGCTTTAGCCTAATACAATCGTAATTAATTTAAACTTATTTTATTTATTGAAGAAACACTCGCGGCTCGCACGTCACGTCACGTTCTGTATTTTTAATTCGTTCGTTCGTTCGGTAAGCTGGGTTCAGTCCACAGATTAACAATTAGAATGATAGTGATATACGAGTTCGGTCATTGGGTCGGTCTTTACATTCAGATAATGGTCAAAAACAAAACACTAGAGATGGCGATAATGCTTGGGTACGAGGCTTGAGATTATTGATTGGTCTCGTCTATTTATTAATTAATTTAAAAAAGGTTAATTTTAATAGTTGAAAATATCAGTATTTTTTTAAATTCAAGTAGGTTCCTGCATAATTTGGTTAATGTTTTTCAATATGAGTAGGTAATGGTGTCGATTCTGTTGCCCATGTTGACAGTGGTATCGATTCTGTTGCACATTTTGGCAGTAGGTACTAAACTCATACTAAACTAGACTAACGGCAACTGTCACTTTCTTTTTCTAATAAAAGAGAAAGAGACAAACACTCCTTAGTTTAACTTAGTACTGTCAAAGTGCGCAACAGAATTGACACCGATATTTTCAATATTCTAATGCGTTTAAGGTGGAAGCGATTGGTTGGTCTACTACTGAGCACAGGCCTCTTCTCATAACGAGAAGGGTTTAAGCCTTAGTCCACCACACTGGCCTATGGAGCGGGTTGGTGGACTACAACACCATCGAGAATTTTTTGGGAATCCTCTCTGGTGTGCAGTACTCTTGCGCATAGTAGTTCGCGACGGAGATCGCTCAATTTCGTTCGCCGATCCCAAACGAACTAGTTCGCTCTTCTAGTTCGTCAGCTCCCAGCTCGAATCAGAGGAAGGCAGATCGTTCGCTCGTTTTAATACTACTCCTGCACGGGCACGTGACAAGATTATGGATTGCTGTACTTTTACCTACAATTTTTACACTATAAACAGCAAAAGCCTCTGAATCAATATTCTTAAAAAGTATATCATTATTGTAAATAATACCTAGGCTTATTGGTGCAATAAATAAATACACTCTTTAGTTTAGTTAGTGAATAAAAGGTTTCGTTTTTTAAAGATTTTTATTAAGTTTTGAAAATAATCAACAATCACATAAACATATTATTCAGTTCCTTGACAGATTAACACATTACAAAAGCAAAACAAGTTATAATCAACTCTTAATAATCAATAAATTTATATCGGTCACGAGCTAACGAACTATGGAGCGGGGAATGACGGAGCTAGTTCGCGTAGTTCATCTGTGGGAGCGATCTTACGAACTAGTTCGTTCGCGAACTACACAAGACTAGTGTGCAGGTTTCTTTACGATGTTTTCCTTCACCGTTAACCATAGATAATATACTATATATACTAACCGTTAACGGAAGTGATAATCAAAAGCTGATCCGCACATGAATTCCAGTTAGAGGTGCGGGTCGGGTTCGAAATTAAACTCATGTGCATACATGGAAGGCAAGCGTTTAACCAGTAGGCTACAATGATATTATAAGTAAAAAGGTGTAGATAGGTTACCTACACAACATTCGATCTTCAAAAACGGCACACTAACACACATAAATAACTAAATAATGCAATAGCACACTTCATTACGATTAGACGTCAAGACAGGATGGCACGATTCGATTATCGCGAAAGAAAAAGAGACAAATATAATTGCGTGAGTGAGTCGTCTAGTGTAGTTGAAACGATGTAGAATAAATTAATCAGATATGACATTTTACCTTACACCGTGATTTATGCCTAAAATGCGATTCACTGATGAGTTAATAAGTAATAATAATATTCAAGTAGACGAAGTCGCTATAAAAATGCAACATTAACAAAACCGTAAACAAATTACATCCAAAACAGGAAACGCAGATTTTTTTAATAAAGTGTATCCCTTGCCAGACATGTACTTGTCTTCGACTTTAAAATGATTGGAGCATATTTTATTCGATTTATTCGGTTGCCAAAATTCTTCATTTCTCTGTTTGCGGACTATATCCATCCACTGGATGCACCTTAGTTCATTTGTTGGAAATCTAGAAACAATTAATTTATTTAATACTTACACTTAAAGATAAACATTCTACTTTACCACACACTAAAATTTATATTTTGATTCAATGTAGTAATATAATATTTAATTTATCCTCCCTCATCATAACAAAAATAAAAATATACATTTGAGTATAAATAATAATATAATTATGCCACCATTTGTACCTACTGTCAGGCAACTGACTTGTCTGTTTCTTAGGCATCATTTTACTCTATGATCGGTAATGACGTTTTAGGAATATAGTGTTTGATTTGTTAAAATATTAAGATAAATAGGATTTTACGAATGATATGTGATTCCTTGACTTTTAGAAGTTTTGGTTGTATAATATGTGCAATATCTCATAACACACGACGGCATTTTCGGAAGTTTAGGGTCACTTTTAATGCACTCGGTACGTGAAGTGCACCCGTTGACGCTGGCAACGTGACACTGACGTCAAGTCTGGCTAATTAGTCACATTTTAACGTGTTGCTTGCTGAGCTCTTATATACTATCTACACCTTTTTATTTATAATATCATTGGTAGGCTATCACTGCTTTTGTAAACCTTATTTTGCTTTTTTAAAGTACACACTGACCTAAATGCCTCTTAAAATGTTATACGGCCGCAAGTAATGAAAATCAGGTTTTTACGAAAATATTTTTAACACTTCATTTTATGTTGAGATAAGTACATACTTACTATCTATCTACTACTACTAGTACTTATTTTACAGATTGTAGCTTTGCAAATTTTCTATGAAAAATATCCACCGACGACGAGAACCGAGTACCAATTGCCTTATTTTACTTATTAGACATAGGCCACACACAAGTAACATTTTGCTATCACCCGCACCAGGTTACTGTGGTGGACTAAGCCATAAACCCTTCTCATGCTGAGAAAAGGCCCAGTAGTGGGACAGTAATGGGCCGATTATGCAACTAGACTTGGTGCGCAAGGAAACATAGATTAAGTTAGTCTCAGCAATACAGTGCCAAGAGAAGTTCCTTGCCACCTACAGACTCATAGCCTCCTCAATCCAAAATATCCATTCAAGTCAAAATAACGAATATCAATCATCAGCGAAAATAATCATCAGCTTACGATCCACTCGAAAAAAAAAGTGAGTAGGTACCTACATAAGTACCTATTAGAAAACCCTACTCAAAACTGACTTTCCCTCATGGACCTATACTAAATATACTGAACTGTACCTAATTGCTTAGAGCCTAGGATCTAGCCAATAGCCAAATTTACCTAACATCTACATAATTGCTAAAATCTTAGTCGTTGTGATCAGAATTAATAGTACTTAATTTTCTTAGGTGTTTCTTTCTTACAATAATGTACACTGAGACAAACAAATGTCGACACGTTTACACATATCTACTGATGTTAACAATAATATTGTGTTGATTACAGAAGAAAACGATTATGTAGGCGATAGTGAGACAGGGCAGGTCCGGAGGAGCCAGGCCCGCCGGGGCGGCGGCGCGCGCGGCGGCGGCGGGGGTTCTGTGCCGTTACGTGGTGCGCGCGCGACGGCAGCGGTGCCACGACGCGGACGTGCTTCACTCAGTTCGTGCGCGAAAGTCGTTACCTGCGTCGCACGATAGCACTTCCCCACACGCGAACGTTATTCCTACTGCACGCCAAAGCGAAACGAATCAATTCATCAGCTAAGAACATCATTGTTTGAATTTTAGTGATCGAGTGCACAGGACCTACAGGCACCTTAATGCGTTACAACCTTGTGAAGTAGTGAGAAAGCGCGTGACGTCAGAGAGACCGGCCACCGCGATCATATGTTGGACGCGGATGCAGTGATGGAATGTGGCGTGTTGTTATGGTGACGTGCGATGGTGCAGTGTCTTGGATTACCTGGTTTCTAGCCGCAACGCCGCCAGAGCGCGGTTCCTCCACGGGAACCATGCGTAGAAAAAGATGAGCCAGGATGCTGAGAGCTTGGTAATATCATTTTTGTAGTCCCACATATCACCACTAATCTATACACCACTAATCTATAGTGCCTATATAGTCACAAAGTGCCAAGTTTCTTCAAGTCTCTACATAAAGAGACGAATAGCGCGATGAGTTGTCTAACCACTACTGACAACAATCGTATTAGATCACTATTGAGAAAACTGCAGAGACGATTTCAGTTTGGCTATTTATAATGATGATATTATAGACAGTACATAAAGGTTTCTTAATACGTGTGTATTTATTTGAACTGGTGACGTTTATTCGAGGCTGGTTATACATTCTGCTTAGTCGGTGGGTGTCATTTAAAGGTTTTATGTAAGCTTGTATTATTAATAATGCAAAAATTGCTTAAACTGCTAAATGTAGATAACGTTCCATGTAGATCACGAAATTTTCCTGTTTTAAAACTTAAATAGTATTGGTATGTGAAATAACAGGATAATTACTAGCAGTATGTACAGTATGTTATGTTGTATTAGCCGTAGGATTAAATAAGCACACAGTATAGAAAATAACCAAACCTAACTTTTAAAACCTTGCCAACACTGCATTTTCAGAATTCGTTTGCTCATCATCCTTTAGCACTTAGTCGTTACCTTACCTGTCAGGCTTTTGGATAGTCTTAATTGGAAATATTATTTTGTTGAGCGATGATTCAGTGCGTGGGCGCTGTTTCTCGCCCACAGAAGAATAGAGAATTGATCATCCATTTAGGTCTTAACTTATCTATCGGAAAGGTTATTGACTTTTTTACTTGACCAGGCCATGTTTTACCTTGCATGCCACTACTTTACAAAGTTTTGATCAGTGTTAGCCATCGTGGACTCACATTTACAAGAAAAAGAGGAGACATTCCAAAATATTTTCAATTGATTTGATTTTGCACCTCATCATTGGCCTAGCCTTCGCTAGTATGTTGGGATAGCTTCCATTGATTTCTTTGTTATTTAATGGTGAAATCAAATTGTACACATATATAAACTTGACTTTTCATTACAAAATAAAAGTACGGCACAGATTGCGATATTTGTTTTGTTATTCTAGCAATAACGCAGAATGTTGAAAGCGTTCGTGGGACCAGTGTGGTTTGCCACACGCGCGCTTGCTCCAGTTTCTGCCCTATTGTTAACTTTCAGATTTCCTTCTGTTCTATTCTATGATAAATGGAATGTGCAAGGTGAAACAAGAAATTGATATCGACTATGGGCTATTGTATATATTTTTAAGTTATTTCTTCGTAAACAGCGTGGCGAGGGCTAGCGGTACTTCTACGCTGATAACTACGAGTAACTTCTGTATGTCGTATGGTCTCTGGCCGAGAATAAGCAACCCCATTCATTCACGTCAATCTTGTAGGTAATCGAGAACGGAATTTTATCAGGGGGTGGTACGGTGTCACTTGGGTCCTGGTTCTCCTAAGATTATAACAGCGATTGCTTAGAGTTAACATAAAAACTTACAATAGATCTCATAGATTGTATGAATTTTATTTACAATGCAAGATCAGTTCTTCTAAGCAAAACGCGTTCGGTTTAGTAAAAACGCTAAAACGAAGAGGACAATAGTACAATATAAGGAGTCTACCGCTAGAAAAGTCACCAGTAGACCTGTCCCTTAAACTAGAAAGTTCTCTTTACAAGTTGTACTACTTTAGAAATACAAAAATATGCTTTAGAGAAAAGAAATCTAGTTTCACTTTCCGACAGAAGTTGTCAAATGCTCATCTATTAGGAGAACTACTTAGTACATTTATATAACTTGGCATGTAACTGAAAATCTATTACCTAACCTAAAACGTGTCCTACATTTTATAAGGCTACTATGATAGGATTGTTGTTGTTTTATAATTTGGATAGTTGACATCGGTGCGCGAACATTTCGACAATCGCATTTTTCTGTAGAAAGTGAAACGGCTTGGAGCCCGGACCTTCGACTAACACTTTCACGTTACATTGCATTCTATAGAACGGGAAATAACAACTCACATAATTAACTATTCAGTGGAAGTATAGGTATCATTGAGTAAGTACCAACATTTTGTACCTACTATTACTTTGCTGAATCTTCTAACCCTTGTAACCTGGACTTTCATAAAATCGACTCTAATGTAACTATTATACATATTGGTAACTAGCGGCCCGTTCCGGCTTCGCACGGGTGGCAATTTTTCCCGTTTTTGCAACATTTTCCATTTATGCTCCGCTCCTATTGGTCGTAGCATGATGTTATATAGCCTATAACCTTCCTCGATAAATGGACTATCCAACACAAAAATAATTTTTCAATTCCAACCAGTGTTCCTAAGATTAGCGCGTTCAAACAAACGAACAAACAAACAAACTCTTCAGCTTTATAATATTAGTATAGATTAATATATTCTGTTACTGTTTAGGTCTCTACAGCTGCATGAATGTAACGGTGTTCTAACCCATAAGTCAATGGAAAACTGTGCTCAACAAAACATGTCTGTTGTATAGCGCGCGTTGAGATCTTTTGCACATCGCGCTACGATTATGTAATGTTTCGTCTATTCGTGTCTACTGGATTGCAATATAGGTATCTTCATATATCATGACGATTGTAATTAACTTTCGAGTATAAATTTACTTACTTACTTCATGTTCGTTGTTTAAACAGCAGGTACCTATTGACTTTGTTGTGTAGGTCGTATATCGATGTTGAAGAAACGCATTGGAGGATAATCGTCCAAGTGGTTTACTAATGTTTGCCATAATTTAAAATACCATAATTTTGTATACCATAATTTTATTTTCCATAATTTCATTAGAAATAACGCTTCAGTTGCCATAATCGTGATATTACATAAAATCATTTTCACTTATTTCATTGGTCATAATCGATCAAGTGTCATAATCATTTTAATCCATAAATTTATTTGCTATATGTTTCATTTTCAATAATGTTGTTTTCCATAACATTTATTCACCATAATATAAACCTAATCTACCATGCATGTTTGCTTTGCAAAAGAGGAAGTCTGGCGTTGCGTGGTCACAGTTCTAACCTAACCGTTTCGGTTTTTCAAACTGTTTATTGTCTAAAGATTGTTTGCTATAATAAATCATTTGATTACAGACCAAATGCCTTAATGACATCATTTTTTGTACCAAACAATAAACGTTTCTAAATTATATTAAATGTTGGTTATGTCAAGTATCGATTATGTAATGTGTTAGTTATAGAAACTAATGATTACAACACATGTCATTATGGAAACTTATTTTATGGCGAATAAAAGTTATGACTAATAAGTTGTTATGACAAGCGTTATTAGTATAAATGATAATAGTGCAAGTAAATATTATGAGGGGGGACGATTTAGTTAGTTAGTTAGTTTACCTGGGCTGTATCCGCACTTAGCCTCTTGATTGGGCCATTGTGCGTGTTTAGTCTTACCTTCCTACTCCAACCAACCCAGGTCGTCCCAGAAGGTTAGCAGCCTCCTCAGGTTGCTGCATGCCTCCGGGAGCGATGCTGGTGATTGGAGAGTCCGTGCCCGTTGTTCGGCCACGCTCCTGCATTCCATAAGCACGTGCAGCGGCGTTTCTTCTGTCTCCATGCATCCTCTGCACAGGGGACTGTCTGTTACACCTATAGTAAATAGGTGCTTGTTTAGGGGACAGTGTCCTGTTAAGATTCCAATAATCTTCTGGATGTCACCCCTTTTAAATCTGATGAGGTTGCGGGACAATCTTTTTGATGCCACCGGAATTGCATTTTTAGTTTGCCTGCAGCCCTCGCTGTTTGTCCATTCTGATAAATGGGTTTCTTCTGTTTTTGTGCGCAGCCATGTTTTTACTTGGGCCTGGGGTATGGGCAGTAGCGGCTCCGGTCCGTACACTATTGTCTTTGACCCCATTTTGGCCAGGTCATCAGCTGCGTCGTTTCCAAGCGAGTTGCTGTGTCCTTTGATCCACTGCAGAGTTACGTTATTTATACTTGCGATGGACTGGAGACTGTTGTGACATTCCAGTATAAGGACAGAAGTTATGGTGTTGTTTTGTAGGGCCTGAAGTACGGATGCACTGTCGGAGATGATTTTAATTTTTAGGTCTCTGACGTCTCTGGCTGCAACCGCCTGTGCCGCTCTGGTGATGCCAATACATTCCGCTTGGAATATTGTGTTTACTCTGTCCGGGGTGAAGTCCATTCGAGAAGACGCCTGCCCCGGTACCATGTGAGATTTGGAGCCGTGTGTGTATATCCTAACTTCGCGACTGCCAGAGCTATCTTTTACTTCTGCGTTGAGTTGGATATTGCATCTTCGATCGAAGAAGTGGTGACATGGTGGTCTGTCCATGGGCGCTTCAAGAAAAGGAATTTCTTTCAGGATCCCTTGCAGAACTTTGGAGTGAGCTGTTTATATGTTTATTGTCCATAAGCCGTTTGCCCTAAGTCTTAGGGCGGCTGGCCTCGCCTCCTCCTGTATGACCAGATCTAACGGTCTTAGGTTCAGGAGGTACTCGATTGCGGCTGATGGGGTGGTTCTCATACATACAGTAGCAGCTACACTCGCTAGGCGTTGTAGGCTCCGGAGTTTCGTTTTTACTGTGGTTAATTGTGTTCTGGGCCACCATACAATTGATCCGTAGGTTATAGAAGGTCTGATGACTGATGTGTACAACCAAAGTGTTATTTTCGGATTGAGACCCCATCTTTTGCCAACTAGTCTCTTACACTGATAAAAAGCTATACATGCCTTCTTTGTTTTTTCCTCTATATGATTCGCCCAGTTCAACTTGCTGTCAAGTATGACGCCCAGGTATTTCACTTGTGTTGATAGGGAGAGTTTGGTGTTAAATAATTTTGGTAGTTGAAGTTCTGGTAACTTCCTTTTGTTGGTGAAAAGGATAAGTTCTAAGGGTTTAGTGACAGTCGTTGCTCGTCACACCATTTTTCCACAATCTGAAGGGCCGAACGCGTGACCTGACATAAGACGTTCTCGGCGTTTCCATTTATCAGTATTGCTAGGTCGTCTGCATAACCAATAGTAGTGTAACCTCTTTCATTTAGCCTCCTTAGGAGGCTGTCCACTACTATTTTCCATAGGAGTGGTGATAAGACTCCTCCCTGAGGGCACCCTCTAACTACCTTTGCCCTCGTGGTAGTATTCACCACTATCTGAACCGCCCTTTAACTGACCAATTCAGTGATCCAGCTACGAATAACTGGTTCCACTTTGAATTTGTGTAGGGCGTGGTTGATGCTGTTGTGCATAGTTTTATCAAAAGCCCCTTCTATGTCAATGAAGGTGGCAAGTGTTGAGGTTTTGTTTGTGATAGTCGTAGGGGGGACGATTATGGAAAACAATAATAGTACAAATGATTTTATGGAAAACAAGACGATACCCGTCCAAGTAGTAGGTATTAACCAAATTACTTCATGGATTGATTATCGTTATATTATAATAAATGTAGTATACAATACATAGGTATATAAGAGTTATGTTATGAAATTCTGTCACTATCGCCAGCGTAGCCTTTCAATAAGGCCAGCTTCCTAACCAGGCGTGGCTAAATAATTTGTTTTTGTTTTGTATCTTATGTACACTTTTACCACTTTCGCTGCTAATAGAAGTAGTTACATTTATTGTAGTTTACAGAACAGTACATTTAGCAGAAAAAGCTATTGTAGAAATTTCGGGAATATGATGTTGTTGAAGCAACTTCCCTGTCCTTAGGGTACCTACTCACCTGTCGATAGAGTAATATCATTAAATTTTGGAATCTATTATAGTAGGTAGAAATATCCGTACAAATGTCATCTAAAATTAAAAGATTTTTATGTGTATATGGAATTAAATAGTAATAATGTTATACGAATTTACTTACATGAAGGTACACTGTCTTTTTGTGAGTTTGATGTCTCTCACCTATTTTACAGCGTAAAAACGGAACAATTCGGCATTTTTAGGGTACCGAACCTCAAAAGGAAAAAAAGAACCCTTATAGAATCACTTCGATGTCCGTCTGTCTATTTGTCTGTCTGTCTGTCAAGAACCTTTTTCTCAGGAACGCGTGGAGGTATCAAATTGAAATTAATATCAAATACTCAGGTCTCCAATCCCTTGGAGCTGTGAAAATCAAACTTCTAAGTCAACGCAATCAAAAGATACGGCCGTTTATGCCGCGTATTTTGACACTCAAGGGAATCAAAACCTATAGGGTACTTCCCGTTGACCTAGAATCATGAAATTTGGCAAGAAAGAATGTACAAGTAAAGAGAAAAATCCGAATACCGTAAATCCGAAGAAACATTAAAAAAAAAATGTACGGTACCCTCGGTGCGCGAGTAAAACTCGCACATGGCCAGTACTTTTTTTTTTAAATAAACCGTTTCCCCACACTAGGATTTCTCCTGTATCGTGGGTGCGTTTACAGACACAAACCTTCACATGCACAAACATCCAGACCCAGAACAACTATCTGTAGGCCATACAAATATTTGTTCCGTGCGGGAATCGAACCCACGACCCGCAGCGCAGAAGCCAATCGCTTAGCCACTGCACCAAACGTGTCGTCATCTACAATCCGCGCAGCCAGACTTATGGTCAAACACTCAAACGCTACTCAATTTTAAGTTGCCGTCAGTGCCGTAACTATAGGGTGGCAGGGCTGGCAAAATGCCACGGGCCCCAAGCCCGACGGGGCCCCCGGCCCAAGAGGCCGCGAGCTCAGAAGTAACCTAACATTTTTAACAAAATTAACTCTTAGCCTTTTCCCAATTATCTTGGGGTCAGCTTCCAGTCTAACCAGATGCGGCTGAATACCAGTATTTTACACGGAGCGACTGCCATCAGACCTCCGCAACCCAGTAACTGGGCAATGCCGATATCCTAAGGTTAAACTGTTTGTCAGACTTTCGGACTTCTGACTACCCGTAACGACTGTCATAGGTATTCGTATGACACCCGGGACCGACGGCTTAACGTACTCTCCGAGGCACGGAGGGGTCTCGATGTGTAACAAATGGTCACCCATCCACGGACTGATCGCGGCAAGCGCAGCTTAACCTCGCAAATCTTACGATCGGTGCGGTTGTTATTTAGCCACGAGCCCCTATCAAAATTAACAACAAAATTAACAAAAAATTATAAATTTGTAATTCTGTTGTACTTCAGTCATTTAATAAAATTAAGTTACAACGTGACGATTTTTACTGGGGCCCCATCCAATGAATTTCAACGGGCCTCTGATGGTATACTTACGCCACTGGTTGCCGTTAAGTCTTGTTCTGTCACTGTCAGTTTAAGCCTTAAACTGACTTAAGCCTTAAACTTTAAGGTGCTGGTAGCCGTAAGTAAAACGAAGTTATAATAGAATATAATTACAATTTAGAACAACGGCCTTTGATGCGTGCTTTTTGAGAAATTAAAAATTATTTTTACTCAGTATTGAGGTTTATTTAGAGTAAGACTATTTCAGTTCCTACTCATGATAATTAATGTTCTTTTATCATGCAACGATTTCTTCTGTGCAATGATTTATCTATAACTTCGATTGACATTAGCCACAAATCTTCTGAACTTTTACTTTTATGCCCACGTGGGCCCAATGCTTTGAGAGGGGAAATGCTTCATATGCCTATTCCCTTCCGATTTGTAGGTGGCCGCGTAGCTCTATGTAGCCAACGGTCTGCTAATTTGATTGAATTGAGACTGAAAGTTATCACTAACAGGTGATTATCAGGCGTTTGTATTGGTTGCAAAAAATATCATTTGATGATCTATACCAGAGGATCCCAAACTTTTTTGTCTCATAGACCACTTGCTACGTTTTTCAGTTTTGGGTAGTCCCTCCCCTGCTTAGCTAATATTAGCTAATATTAATATTTGCACTTAACAAATTCATTGACTTCAAATATGTTTTTGACTGATTTCTGACTGTAGTGAAGTGTAGAGCGAAAAAACAATAAAAAACACACGTTTTCAGGTAAAAACTAACCAAAACATCATCTGTCTATGTGGGTGGAAAGTCAACATTAAGTCACAACCTGCTTAAATAAGATCCACTATCGTGGACCCCCGTTTATATCTCACGGACCCCCAATTATTATTTTCACCCACATGGACCCCTTCTAGGCCGTCGTCTACCCCTAGGGGTCGATATATAGGTAGACTACTTTGGGTATCACTGATCTATACCATAGACCGCGAGAAAATTATTTACTTATAAAGACTGGAAAAATTAAAGGTCCCACAACGTTCCCTTGTGGAACTCCCACAACGCAGAACCAATGAGTTATTGTTTCGTTATGCTAAATGACAAAATTCGTAGAGTAGATAGTTTAGTAGCTACTAGCCAAGTCGCCGACGGGAGATCCTTACATAAATCTTCAAAATATTTGTTTATTGACCTCATACATTTGAGTAATTTCGCAAAAGAAAACTTGTTTGTAAAAGTAATTCAAAACAACTTGTTTTAGGTTTACCATAGTTAACTGTAGCAGGATTAAGTAAAGTAAAGCTATATTAGTAGGCCTAGCACGAATAGTATACCTAGTATCATAAACGTATTGCTAATGTAAGCGAATTTTGAAACAAAAATACCAACTGTCCTGTAACATTTTGGTAATTTTTTTGCGACACGCAATTTGTATCATACATAGAAAGCGAGTATTTTCGAGTCAAAATGTACGTACATTAACGTTACGTTTACGTTAGTAACGTTTACGTTAGTAAATGTTCACACAATTATTGACTAGTTTCATATTATAAAAGTTTACCTATAGGCGTAGCATGACCACCGTAGAAAGGGTTTTGTTGACGGAAGAATAGATAAAATGACATTTGCCACAGTGACAATACGTTATTTGACATATTTTTCTGTCGACAAAACCCTTGTCGACGATGCTCATGCTATGCTTGTTGGAATGATAATTTTGCTTAGTAGCCTGTAGCTATCTTCGGTTATTCATTTACCAATATTGTGATATACCTATTTGATATAACATTTTTATTTATTTATGACGTACTATGCGACGTCATGATCGTGGCGTGTCGGAAAAACCGAGAGAATCCTGCACATGCGTGGTTTCCTTGTCGCGTCAGTCCTCTCGGTGTAGTGCGATGGATTGGAGCTCGTCGCGGGCTCAGACGACGCGCGCCGGGCGTCGAGTGCGGAAGGCCATCACTTGTCAACGTCTATGCCTTTACTTTACATTCAGTGACACAATACACTTCGATAAATTAATCTTGATTCAGTATATTTAGTGGAGTGTTATATCAGTTAACTCAAATTTTCAATTTAAAGTTTTGTTTATTTCATCTTTGTGTTAATTTTCTGTGACTGTGAACATTGATATAAATTTGTTGTCTTTTTATATGACCGTGTTTTGAGTTCAAGTGTAATTTGCATGGTAATTAGTTGTTATACCAATTATTTTGTTATCGGGTATGTAGTTAATGCCAAGAGTTAAGAGGTCTTGCTTTTTTATACATCCTTAAGTACTAGATACATTCTGTGTCAACTATAAAGTTAGTTTTATCAGCTGAGCCTCAATAAATGGGTAGAGTTGCAGTTTATGACAAAACTTTATACTACTCAATGTTACCATGAGTAGGTGCGTACAAAGATGTTCATTAGGCGCTGAGTATGACTAACAAAGATTCCCATCTATATAATCAGACATAAGTTTGTTCGCTATTATCATCGGTGTGAGAAGTAACTAAGGTTGATGACACTTTTTGCGCGTATTTTTCTACATAACGTATTCGTCATTTTAGAATAAGTTAGTTCCATAAGATTGTATTATTTAGTCATAATAATATCACTAAGAATGACGTACTATGCATGTAACAGTTGTCGCCAAAATATTAAAATTACCTACAAGAGTCGCATGCAAAGTATAGAGAGGATAAAATGGGGTAATGCTGGACGTTTTATTTTACACAATTCTTTTTTGTCAAGTAGCATGCTATTTTATGTATATCCTATTAATATACGATTTAGCAAATAATATCACGAACAACTTAAGCTCGGTTCAGGCAAGTAAAACAAAAATAGTTTTCTGGTAAAGTTTCTAAACTTTAGGGCTATTTCTAACTAGTAGCTCATTTTAAGTGTACATTCTGCTACTATTGAATAATTTGATAAAAGTATCTACTGATAATAAGACAGAAACATGTCTATCTAGAAATTAACTTATCTAATCTTACCTAAATATTCAAGTAAAGTATTCCAGTGAAAGACTAGACGCATTATATAGTACCTAAACAAACCAATTAGTACTTTTGTTCTATAACGTAATTCTCCCATTCCCGATAGTACTACTGTACCGTCTAGATAACGAGCATGGACACAAGGATAGCTCTCATACGCAAAATGTCTCATTTTATACGAGTAGGTGAATAATAGGAGTGGTGTATGGAATCCAGGTAGGATTTTAATAGCCTTTTCGGTTCTTTGTACGGTGTGCACCTGACGGCCGGTGGCGGCCACCTGTCGTTTCCACTCCGTTTCGGTACTCTTACCGTATTCACACGTGGTAAAAGCGAAATTTCGGGGCATTATAATGAATGCTGGCAAGCACCTGTCGTTTGCACGGCTTGTGCACTTTGGCCGTTTAAGTTATATAAATTACGCTTCAATGTTGGAGATTGCTTGCTGATTAATACGTAGGTATATTCCATTTGAAATAAATGTGTACAATTTGGTTTTTGATTGCGAATCAATAGCAAATCTTCTGATTTCATCATACCACAAAATTATGACATTATCAATGTTTATTATTTCACTATCTTCAATAAACATAATTAGAAAATGTAATTCGCAAGCTGAACAGCAATAAATGCCAGTTTACGGGCGAGATATCTTAAAATACACTCACACTGACCCAGTAAGGAGTTCGCTTGAATTCCTTAGAAAACGTTCCACCGCGAACCACTATTAGTGTTGCAATTTATTGCATTTTCACTGTTTTTAAATATGTTGAAACACATTTTAGGTTAAGAGGATAGAACAAGTTAGTCTTTTTATGTAAGTACCTAATCTTTGTATTACTCTAAATCTGACTATATTATTTATAAACATAATTTATTTTGGAGATCAGAAGAGCATAAGAAGGATCAAATAGTACCTACTTAAACACGCCTAAGTTGACGTTGTTATTGTGCAACATGAGATATCCATAGTTAAAAGACGTTAATACCGCGTGTAGTGTACCTAGCTCTCGTCGACGGCCGCTCCCTTCCTCAATTATCCAATTTCCTCGTCAGATATCGACCTAGTCTACAGACACGTATTCTATTGCTAAGCGGCTAAAGTTGTTATGCCGTAGTTATTCAGAACAGGTCGTGTTTCGTAATCTATACTAGATAAAATAAAATCCTAATTTCAATGTTACTTTTTGAAGTAATTTAATTTGTTATGTAGTTTTTAAAATAGGAATATCGAGTTTATTATGGAGATTCAGGTTTACCTGGCGTATCCAGTAAAACTCTCCATCATCCATAGAAGCGAAGCTCTAGGATGACGTTTTAAAATTTATATTGTGGATAGTTGATTCTGGGAAAAGTTCCTATGGGAAATTGGTAATGAAAGCGCTTCGGTGTTTCTGCTAAATAACAGCTATTTGTTTGTCTTCTATCGAGTTCGGACAGCAAGTTATCCGTACTCGATAGAAGATAGTGGAGTGGTAGAGTCCTATGTAGTTTTGCCTAGCTTTTTAACAACTAAGTATGTTGGGGTCAGCTTCCAGTCTAAACAGATGCGACATACTGACTGTCAAAAAGTGCATAATACGGATTAATAATATGGTCCGGACTATATTGGTAACAAAGTTAGGGATTGTACATAATTAAACAACAAACGACTCTGACTAAAAAAAAATTAATCCTAAATTATCAAGAATTATTGAACGTTATTTATTCATTTTGAATTTTCTAAGTGTGTCTAATCAAGAAGGATCACTAAAAGTGATGAAAACGTAACTATGGACATTTTTAGCAAATGTACGAACTCATAAACACTAGTGTCGTTATCAGTGTCTTTATCTAATTCCTACCCACTGTTCAAAGTTGATGTATTATTGTTGATGTTGTACGATCATTCGCACTGTAGGTTAAATCTATTATTAAAATTATACCTATGACAACAAAAGGTTTGATATGACGTATTTGTAAAGGCAGAAATCATTAAAGGATTAAATGGGTTTTTTTTACGTTAAGTAGTGTGTTAAAGTAATAATAAACTGTGTACCCATATCACTATATGACTTTTGGTGTATTATACTATGTCGTATGTACGTCACACCAGTTCTACATATTTACATTATTTGTTCCTGAAAGTAGAACGGTGATAATCCTTGTTTAAGTATGCATAAAGTAGGTAAAGTATTTTTTTTCGCTTGGAAATTATATTTACGTAGTATTAAGAAAAAATAGTACTGTTTTAGTGATAGAAACATTAGAACGTGTTCTCAAATGATACATTATTTTTAGTGACAGATTAACTCTATTTAGCTGAATGTTGGTTTAAACTTAACTTTTTTTTTTTTTTTTTTGTTATTGTTTTTCTTTTAAAAAAAACGTTGCCCCACACTAGGATTTCTCCTGTATCGTGGGTGCGTTTACAGACACAAATCTTCACATGCACAAACACTCAGACCCGGAACAACTATCTGTAGGCCATACAAATATTTGTTCCGTGCGGGAATCGAACCCACGACCCGCAGCGCAGAAGCCAATCGCTTAGCCACTGCACCAAACGTGTACTGAACAGTAATTTACGATAATGGCGTACTACTACTACAAATGAATGGCACTATGTAAACAACGTTATAATACGTAACAGTGAATACGAATGTCGGTCAAAGTGTGCGTGTTGCAGCGCGCACATAGGATGTCCTTGTCTTCAAGCGTTCATGTCGCACCTTGCCGACAATAAGAGCGAAATTCAATCGTTAATCAGCTGTAGTGCTGTTTAGCTTTCAGAGAACTAAGATTAATCATTCGTTAGTCCTGACAAAGAACTGATAAGCAGTACATTATTGTAGTGTGTTATTTTTGTTATTTTACAACTCGCATGTAACCAGTAGGTACCTACAATTTGTTTATCCCCCCAGCTTAAACAGGATTTTGTGTTAATCATGTAATGAAAATATACAATGACACATAAGTACTTATAATCAAAAGTCGTCGTCCGGCAGAATGCGTTCAGTTTACTCATGTCGAATAATAAATAGCTTGTTGTCCGCGCGACCTTATCATCCGACCTAGACCTTGATGCCTCGTCTCGTTCATCTAATCTAAAATAGTTTCATCTGTTTATTTTTAGATACAGAATCTTTGTATGCGACAAGCCGACAGTTTTCATAGATATCTTTGTAAATATTTGATGACTAAAGTTAACTATTATTATCTTGGCAATAATTACTTAACCGTTTAGTTGAATCAGAATTTATCGATGAATTATAAGTTTTCCATTGCACAATTTGTTTTAATTAGGCATCGCTGCAGCACAAACTGTCTGGTAGTACAGTTGTGTGAAGGAGTCGCGATGAGTGATATCGTAGATGACGATAGTGTTTTGGTGGAGCAAGTGGAGGTCGGTTGAGATGCTAGTGCGGGGGTGTGTTGGGGGTGAGTTGCGGCACTCGTTGGCGGAGCGCACCAAGGCACTCGCGGCGCAGTGTCACGCGCTGCGGTCACCGGCCCGCGCTGAACGCAGCTGTGAACGCCGCAGGACCAGGCACCGAAAATCACAAACGCGGTGGTATGTTAAAGTAAGTTTAGTTCCTGGAATTGCGAAAATGTTAAAATTAGCATATTTCGGATGTCCGAATCGCATCTTCGAAATGTCTACTATTTGAAGTTTGAACCCTAATATTTAACGGTTTATCCAAGAGTATTATTGTTTTTTTAATTCGAGTTCGTTTGGGTTCGGTTCAAATGATATTTGTTTTTATTTAAAAACAAAATGCACACTTAAAGAATGTTTCGCTGCAGGAGTCAAAATTCGGAGAACTCGAGTCACTCCTTTTAAATCAGCTAGCGATTTAACTTTTCGTTTTATTGTTAGGTCACATTGATTACACCTCAAGATATGTATCACACACCGGATATTGCTATTTGGTAGTTACAAATCATCTCAATGGATGAATCAATGGGTTCTATGATATTTACATGACAAAACAACGCTCTTCGGCTGTTCGTTGACTCATTCATACTTTGTCACGTTATAAATAATTTAAGAGTAATACACACACCGTAAATGGAAAAATGAATATGTTTTAGGCATTTAATACTGTTGGGCACTAAGTGACTAAAATGTAATATTCAATTCAAATAGAAATACTTTCGTAAGTACTAAGATTAGAAAGTAGTACTACCTACCTTTCAAAAATTATTACGTCCATAACATTTTGGTCTTTCGCCTTCTTTTTCTTATTAGCAGGTTTAATATTATAATCACTTTCTATAATTATCTCACTTGACGTTTAAAAGTGTTGGTAAACTAGCGAAATTAATTAAGATATAATGATTTTTTTTCTTTATAAGTACCTACTGTTTTATGTTTGGAGTTTGAGGTTAGAGTGAATAGATAAACCATGTAAAATACTTAAAAAGCTTTACATTGAATTTATCTCTGTAACTGTAATAAATAATTCATACAATTGTATTTATTTATCTTGAGTAAAACAAGTTTAGTCAAATTAGATCAGCCGTTCTTACAATAATCTTATACAAATAAAAAACGGTAAACTATTATGATTTTTTAAGTTATCTTTCCATATAGATTTAATTAAGAAGGTACATAGTACCCCGGTATTGATGTACATGAATGATTAACTAAACAATACTAAACATGTATTGATTTGTATGCGTTACAATTTTCTGACGTCATTGGTAGGTATTTAGATTCTTGATTCATTTGCTATTACGAATCTGAGCGCTTTTTAGCGAATACTTACTTCGTTCGGAAGTCGGTCTCGATAACTGTGGTATTCACGGTCCATTCTTTTTCATTTGATTTTTGTTTGAAAATGACAAATTTTCTTTCCGCGTACCAGAAATTCATATTATGTTCAATTAAGATTTTGTTTCAATGATATAGGTGCAATAGTAACAGTGTTCATAAGTTTAGTTAATGTTGCAAACAGTGTCAGTAAATCGTCTTATCGGGTACGTCTGCAGGCTTCGTTAGCAATGCAGGTCAAGGCTTGAGTTATGTGAGCGTCGCTGCGCACGCGCATAGGAATGCACGCTGGTTGCGCCCGAGAATGCGGTAGGCTGCTATGCGGGCCCTGGATACATGTAATAAGTTATTTGGTAAATATTGACTACCTGAAAAGAGAACACCTTGTATTTATTACAGTTTACATGCTTATCACTACATTTAATAATCGAGACGAAATGTCAAACGGACTGCTCTTCCCATTGCCTTAAAATAAATATAATAACTAACTAAAACATTATTTTAAGATCTTATACTTATTTTCCTACATTCTGACTCCAAATGGGTAAAATTTTATTAGCAAACAATCTATACGTAGGTATATATTTAATAAATGTGTAGACTTGGCGAGTAAATACATTGAAAATATTTTTTAAAAAATAGTGGAGGGGTAACCAACAGAATCCATATCGATCATTTTTGGATTTTTTGTCTGTTTATCTGTTTGTCGGTTTGTTTGTGCACGCCGCACGGTAAAAGTACTGACTCAATGTGGTTGACTTTTACAGACAAATATTGTGCGTATCTCGAGGTAAAATTTAGTTTTGGTTTCATCGTAATCGGTTCGCTCAATCATAGAATATTAGAATTTAAAGCAATCAAGAACGACATTAGCATTATTTGTTGTACCATATTTGCTTAAAAGATGGCGTTACGTGTAAGTTAAATCGCGTAATCATTTAAAACGTTTACAGTTTCCGGTCGGCTTGTGTTATGCTATGAGCAAGGTGCAGGGCCAGACATTACGCGTTGCGGGTGTAGACCTTAATGTCAGCTACTTCTCGCACGGTCAGCTCTATGTGGCTCTCCCGTGTACCCAAGGCTAAGCAACTTGAGCAATCTTTATGCACACATTCCTGGTGGTTTTACTGCTAAAATTGTTTACAGGAAAACCTTATTATAATGGACCTGACTACTGATAGCAATGCAATGTAGGTATTTTGTTTAGAAAAAATCCTAATTAAACTAAACTATTTGTTTGTTAAAAACATGAGTATACAATACGATGTTAAAGCAACAAGCAATGTTAGCATGTCAGGTGTTACAAATAAAGTACAGTAGCTACAATGCTACAATGTACCTACGTCCCAGTAGCAAAAGCCAAAGGAGGATGGGTCTTTTGGTCTATGCCTCCTCTAGTAATGAGTGATATATCAATAGAAAGGTAATTTTAAGTAGATTTCTTTTTGTATTAGGTACAGCTACTGTCAGTAATTAGTATTTATCGAGTTAAAGCTCATTAAATGTAACCATTTAAAAACTATGTTAACGCTCAAATATTGCTATTTATTATCTTTTTTTACACGTTTTGCCATAGGATCTTTGTCATAAACATTATTTAAGATACCTACCGAAGTAACACACGTAACATTGACGCCTGAATTTCCCGAAGGGGCAGGCAGAGGTGTATAATACACCCACGTTACGCCAGTTAGGTATATTTAAGTTCTTTTTCTTCACACATTTTTTGCAATTAATATGATAAGAACGTAGCGATACTTTAGTATAAGTAACAAAAAAAGAAGAAATTGTGATAGTGTGGATATAAACGATTTTTCACTTTAAAGGTGTTATAACACTTAAAATACTAACAATTGACTTTAGTTGTGTTACTACCAAATGTTTCGCTTAAAAAGACCTTCCCAATAACATATCACTCATTGCTAGAGGAGGACTAGACCAAATTCTAAACATTTTGCCCATTCTCCTTTGTGTGCCAATTTGTGTGGCGTACAAATTGCTTGTATGAAAATTCTCTTACAATTTATTTTTCCAAGTTACATATTCAGGAGCATAAAAGTAAATAGAGTAATTTCCTAAGTAACTAGCTAATAATATTTGTACCTGCTCGGGAAGAGGTTATAATTTGTTATGCAATGAAGAATCAGGACGTGGGGTGAAGTAGGTCATAGGGTGGGTTTAGGGCCCACAAACGAAGTGACTTGAAGGACGTCCCTGAGATAAGAGTACCTTTATCACTTTGTGCCTCCGAAAGATTTGAATAATAGATTAGTAGATGTTTTATTTGCTGAAAATTGATAGAAGATACGTAGCTATATTTGATGTTTTTTGTGGCATTAAATTTAATACAAATTAGGTTACAGTTATGGCTACCTAATATTTGTTAGTATGTTATCCTCATATTTCCTCGAATATGTTTTGTATCGTGATAATTGTCTGAACAAGAGACTATTTGTGTTTGGTTTGCTTATGGCATAAAGACTTGCTGCGAGTTCGTATGAATCATAAGTGACGAATCAGTTGTACGTACAAAGGTGATCGAATTATAATAACTACACAGTGATTCTACGGCTTCGCGGAATTTTGTGGAAAATATGATAATTCCATAAGTCATCAGTGCCATTCTTGAATTTAGAGAAATTATTCTTTTTTGAAACCGTGTAGGTACTAATAAAAAAGTAAGCCTATTTACTTGTGTTCAATGTTGTATTAGGACATTTAACATACGTAAGTTTGGTCAGTCTACTCGAAACTTAAAACTCATTACTCTAAATTGACTATATTTACTTAAGTCTTTTTCACCGCTTCACCGCTTCCTAGTGTTTATGCTGGGAAGTAGAAACGAGTAGGTAAGGTAAGAAGAAAGTAGTTTGGTGAAGCAAAACATAACTAAAGGATTCCCGCTCAAAGCTCTGTCCTAGATTCTTCTTCATCTGAACCCTGTAGGGCCTACAGGGTAAAGTCATAGATATTTCAATGACCTACTGCAGTGTCGACCTTTTTAACATCTATGACTTTGCAGAAATGCAAAATAGAAGGTGACCATATCTCAGGTGCGAGTATAATTTTGATAAACAAATAAGTAGGTACATAATTGCTAACGATTTTGCTACCAGAAAGTAAACATAGTGTTCTCTGTAAGCACCTAATAGGAATATAACACTAATTGTTAAGTGAGTGAATCCATAAAATATGTGCCTATAAGTAGGAAACCAGCCACCACCCTATCAACACATAACGAGGTCCTAGTTCCGACCTAGCAAATAAACTGACTCAAAGTCTTACACAGAAATACATTTTTTTACACGACGACCTACTGAGTGAGTGAAATGAAAAGGAAGATTTCCCAGAAGGCGTTTCCCGGGATTTGCTAAATATACTACCTACTTAAGTATTTTTTCTTCGGCTTATTAACTTGCTTTTAGATCTTATTCGCAGTATCTTGTCAATATTTTGTTCGATGTGTCGAGAAAAATGTTAGGATGTCACCTACCTTGGTTATGTAACAGGATGTCGAGTTCTATTTCCCGGCGCAGCAGAAATAGGTCACCATAGTAGTGCTTTATGCAGTCATGGAGTACCTATGCTTGAGTTCTAACCTAACAGACACCTTGCCACAATATAATTGTCTGCTATTGTCACTTTTACATGTTAGGAAACAATATGGTAACACTTGTATGGTTTGTTTACCTAATAAAGGGAAATATTTTATTGTCTCTTTATGTATCAGAGCCGTTATTTTATTTTCACATGTCGTGAAGTTAATTAGCTGAATGTTAATCACTGCATATTGCGTGGCTATTGTAAGTAGTGGGTCACAGTCACAAGTGTCTGAGGTGGTTCTGAGGTCGTTGTCACCGTGACTATTCGGTCCGATGCTCGATACGTATCGATTGCAGAGGTGCCGACGAACTCGGCCAGACTTGTTTATTTTTAATAACTATTGAAACTTAGACATTAATTATCCTTATTAGCCAGTGATTTTTGAAGGAGAAACTGATTTATAAAATAGCACTAAAGACTGCGATGTTGAAAAAAGTTTTCATTGCCGTCATATTGTTACACTTTATCGTTTATAAAGTGTATTAAAATTTGTATTCTGAGATGGATACACGATTATGACAATGTTGAATACTCATGTGTCCATTATGATTGCTATTTATTCACGACTAATGTTATCTACGTAATTGATTTTAGGATAACTACCGAAATAAACGTCAAAATTAAGTATTTACCTATTACTTAGAAGTATAACCATTATATTAATACTCTTTCATATTATTGGAATTCGAAATTCTGTATAAAGTTGTAATAAACATAGAGTCTGTTAAAAGTACGTGTTTAAAATGCTTCTTGTAAGATTTCACCATAAAAGTAGTTGCTTTTTACTGTTTAGTATGTAAACTGTGGTGTTTACGTCGAGATGAGCGTGGAAAGTAAGAAAATGTGTGCAATGTTGTTTTTCAAATAAGGAATGGAGCGAGTACACGCCTTTATGAGCTGCGTCTCTAAGCGGTGGCGTACACGGTGCGACGTTGCAAAAGGGATGACCGACATTCCTTAAGATTCGGTGTCAACTTTTGCTTGCAGAATGTGAGGGATGTTTCTTGCAGCATTCAAATGAATGGTCTTGTAACCGTTGGGTACTTGGGCACTTTGTAACAAGTTTGTAAGTTAAGTGTGAGTTGTAGTTTGCATAAGGTTTCCAACGATGGCATCGTCTTGCCCAATAGTAAGTGTGTGTTTGTTCCGGGTACCATCAGTCGTGGCGAGGGCGCGCCGCCGGCCAAGCGCGTCCGTCACGCCTGCCGCCTGCCCCACGTCGCACAATGCCCTCCGACTTCACCGCTGTCCTTTGTTTAACAACAGTTTTCTAATAATCACCAACGACTTTTTGTTAGTAGACACGGTTCAATGTTTTAAGAAGTTTAAATTATTATTATACATAAGTTCCTACACCAATTTCCTATTTCCATTTTATCGTAAAATGAAACGTAGTTTGCAGTAACTACTTTACTAACTACGTATTTTCCTAATAAGTATCAGTATTGAACATAATTAGCAGTCGTTGGCTCTCGATTAGATCGAGTGCACTCACCGGGTTGTATAGAAAGGTGGCGAGAGCGTGTACGTGTCAAAGTGTCATACAGATGCGTGGGAGCACAAAGGATCTTTTGAACACATTCTACATAAATAATTAAGTGGATCCGTAGGATTCAATGACCTATTATTATCTTTTATTAGATTTTTCTATCAGATTTTCTCCTGTATAGTCAAGGATACGTTGCTTGGTATCTATGTGTGAAACTATTTCAGTGTTTCAGTTTTACGTGTGTGCATAGGGGATGCAGACGTCACTTCATTATACGGGCGGCGGGAGTGCGTCACTCGGGAGAGCCGCTCACCCGTCACCCGCCTGGTGTCAGCTCCAACAGATGTTCTATTTTAGGCCCAGTGCCTATTATCATTTGAAGCCTCTTCAGGCTTTGTTGCGCGCACATAATAACTTGCGTCAGAGATTTAGGGAGATATCTGCTTCAATATGTTAGTATTTTCTCGTGTTCTTAATAATCTTATCACCCAAGTGCCAATATGGCAGTACCGATTTGTACCTTATTCTACGATTCATCAGTTTTTGAATTATTGATATCGTGTATTTGTTACAAGTTATTGTTGCTGCTCTACGTCATTCGTAGGTAGCATCTCTTGATATGATAAGATTTAAAATTTTATAATAGGATCATCTTTTTAAACCACAAATTGAATATCACGGGGATGTAAAATAAGACTAAGTTTACTAAGTTACCAAGAACAGTTAGTAAATATACGTCCTTTTTGGAGACGTGTCTTATAATCAGACAAAATGAAAACGTAAGACCTTTCTCTTGAATGTTTTTGCATTACAAAGTTAGTTAAAGAACGACACTGAGGACATTGATTGGGTATATATAAGATTTATAAAATACCTAGGTACTCGCAGGGAGGTATCGCAAAATGAATATTGGAATTTAATTTCACGGCGCACAGAGTATAAATTACGTTACTCTGGGTTGCGAGCGTAGGCTGACAGTTGCCGGTAATTGGGCTAACATGGTGCCAGGTGGAGGTGCATGGGGTGGCAGCGAAGTCACCCGTCTTGAGTCATCTGCTATTTTAAGACTTCCAACTTGCTGTTGCATGTCCGATCGATATTAATGCTTACTGTTAACTTCCTAACAAATTCACTACAGGTTAAATTAGAATTAAATCGAAGTTTACCCCGCGACCTATATTTGTAAATGCTTCGACACACTTTGTACCGACGCAGTATAGATATACAATGAATGCCGACTATTCATCACCATGACTATGCACTTAATTAAATGCCTTGATACCCCAGGTACCCCGGACTGGATAGCGTGCTTTGTTCTTCACTTTGATTTGAATTTCACAATAACACTTTTACCTTGAATACGAATTTCGAATAAATCCGTGCCAACATTCTGTTTAGACATATAATTTCGTTAAACACAAAGATTTAGTTCATTTCCTAAGGTTTCTTAAATCTATACAGTAGAAATAACAATTGGATTGAATGGACGTTAACAGGGCTTGACCTTTAGTCCCAAATTCTTTGTCGTATCCTTAAAAGGTTTTGTAGGAAGGTTCCAATGTTCAGTCATGAGAGATTTTTCAAGTGATTGCGCATTTGTGAAGGGCCCTAGATCGTATAATGCGTAGGTCGATAATATCACATCGATTGAGTATTGTTACTTGGCCCAACACCGAAGGAACGTTCTACAAAGAATTATTATTGATCAATAGATACGAGTACCTACGTGCTTGTTGGTCGTTCATTCTCTATCAATTTTCTCTATCCTTGCTTCAATTTACTAATTGAACCAAGGATAGAGTACACTGATTATTAGCAAATAACGTTTTTTTAAGTAGGTACCTTTAATTTGTACCTACGTTTTGGCAGTCATGACTGATCAAAATCTGTGCGATCAATATCCATTACAGATTTGGCCATCAACTTATGACCCCTGCTAAATTCCAAGAAGCATTTACTGATTTATATATGTAGGCTTAGCATCTTATTTTATTAATTACCTACATCGGGAATTCAGGAGTTTATTTTTGAACGGATCGCATTCGAGGAAAATTGTTTATTCAGAAGATAACCATCAAAATTGTAGTACACAGAATATTATTATATTAGAAAAGAAAGGTCAGGCGAGGTCAGCCGGCGCCGGCTGGGCTGCTGGCGCGTTGACAACAAAGTTCGTACAACCACAAATTTTGTACAATTCATAGTGTTTTGGAATTACATTTTGCAATCTTAGAGCTATGTTACCTGCTAATTATATTCCAACTGTTGCACTTAAGATAGCTCGTGTAAAAATTATAGATTCATACCGCTAGATTCTTGACAATCAATGTCTTTAAATGAGCGATTGAAGAACAGAATTCTAAGAAACAGATTAGATCTAACTGTTCAAGTACCGAAATATAATATTATTTAAGTGAATATCCACTTATAATTATTATAAATGATATATGTGTGTAGCGTACAAGTACAAATTTAAATTCACATTTGAGAGATATATAATTTTGGTGATCAGTTTTAGATTACTCTACATCACGGTTAGTGTATGTACTAGCTTTCCTAAACATTCTGTAGTTTCTAGGTGCGGTTAGAAGTGCTAGGACCGATGGGGAAAAGTTAGCTCTATACACATGGCAAAGTGGTTTGGAACCAAAACAAATTTTCAACTTTTGTCTCGTAGTACACGTATTTGTTACACGAAAGTGCCAGGCAACCTACCTTGCAATCGATATGAATTGTATTGAAAACCCGCAAAAAAGTGATGTGTGTACTTGTACAACATTATGTGCAGTTAGGTGTTCATTTCAATTTTTAATTGATCGCAACAACTTTGTAGTTGAGCGAGCAAGTTATTAATCGCTTCATTGGGTGCGCGCGGGCATATCGATGTACGTCACATCGACCAATCCTTGTGATAAAAATATTTACTTTTTGTAAAAAATGCTAATATTTGCTCGTAAACATTTTCTATAATCTTTATTTTTAAAAGAAATGTTATCAATGCGCAAATGTTGGTCAATTATATAAATATCTTGATACTCTACTTTATTACAACAATGCTGAGTTATCTCACCGTGAGTCTGGTATGCATGCTTCGTAAAAATAAATTGAAGAAAGTATTTTTTTATATTTTCTTATACAATGTTGAAAGTTTTGCCATCATAGTGAAAAGTAACTCAGTGTTGGTCGTACGGTGTAGTTGCAAATTGAGAAGCAAATACTATCCTTATTCCTATTTATTTTCTACCTTTCTTATTACCATCGCTCTACCTACCTGTCTGTCTGCTTTTAAATTCTCCTGAATGTGACAGTTGTGTAGGCACTTATTCTGAAATGTTTAATATTATTTGCTGAGGTTATGGTGCTATATTGATATTTTATAGGGTATGCCGTAAAACGAGAGCCTTAGGAATTGCGTTATAACAACGTCAACTAAAACGTCGATGAAGTAGGAGCTAGGGAAGATTAGAAAGCTCGGAAATTTTAAATGTGAAAATAATTAAACTAATTATATGTAAGGGGAAGAGCTTAACCTTCAGCTTCTCTTAAGATTAACCTCATCTGTACGCGGTGCATTCGGTTATTGACGAGGTTTGAGCTTATCCAACAACGTCCTTGTTAGGTTAAGATGTAAGGACGCGAATACCATACGTATTTATATTTCAAGTACGGTTTCCAAGCAACGATCGGTATGCAGTAATTTCTATATCTATAATATAATGATTTGTAGGTAAACCTATTGGATGTGCGTGTATTTGTTTGAGCTAATAGGATTTATAACAGGTGGTCATGTTGCGTTGCGCATATTAAGCTTGTTTGATTCGACTCAATGTAGAGGCACGTGTTGTCGTGTTATGAAGTTAGCACCTGGGTGGGTATCGCGCAGCAGCGGCGCGCGTCATTGACGTGCTCTATCGGAGTTTTTCACGCGATCTCTCCACGAAGAGAGCAGTCGCCGTGCGCCCGCGCTGCAGCGCCAGCGCTTCTATATTACCTACATATTTTGTAAAAAAATATAATTATTTCTATAATTGATTGTGTTTGTTACGTGTATCATAGCGTTATGCAAGTCGTTTTCAAAATTAAGTAGTAGGTAACAACTTTTATATTAAAAGTGTGAAAGTTTTCGATAGATTGTGTTGTTAGTTATGCGATGTCCATGTAATATGCAAATTCACGATTTCATAATATCAACGTAGTAAAATGTGACGATAATTACACAGTTTAATAGACTGTAACGCAGTACTTACTTAATAGTAGAAAACATGTTGTTATCGAGGGAGAGTTCGCTTTGGATCATTTAATGAGTGCCAGTGATTAAGAGGTGTCGGTGGAGCTTAACAGTACGAATTGATTAAAAGTTGCGTAGTGTCGGGTCTGGAGCCGGATACCGAGGTGGACAAGTGTGCCGTTGTCCGCGTCCGCAGCGATTTCTCCCGCGTCACGCACGTCCGCGCTGCTCGCATACTCGCTCGCCTCTCGCCGCTGATTGATCCAATTACGGCTTTACTGGATTTGCATGTGGATGTATTGTAGTGGCGCGGTGCAGTAGGTAGTGAAAGTGAGCGTGATGCGGGAGGCGCTCAGCTGAGCTGAGGTGACGTCGCGCGTGACGTCGCGGACATGGGCCATGTGGAGGATCTGCGGCGTCAGTAAGGCCGAGCCCGTGCTGTTCGCTCGTAACGTAGACGATGATTATGTAAGAACCCGTCAACATACAACCCGTTACAAACGTAACACATACAATCATCTAGACAATTATGACACTTCCCTTATCTTTACAGCTAAACACGTTGTTGTAATGTGCCTACCTAATGCTATTGCTTGAAGCTGTGTGTCTGTAATTCTGTATACAGGCATACGTATATTAGGCGTCGCATTTATTTGACGTGAAAAACAAATACTATGTCTTCCACATCCAATTATTCAGTTCTAAAGAACTCAACAATTTATTCATCGCTTATTTCATTGAATATCTTCGACGGAGCAGGCAATACATGTATAAGTGGAATTAGTTATATTGCTAAATGTTACCTTAATAATAACGTAGGATGAATATGATTTATTTTTTCAGTATGTTAATTCGTAAGCACATGTTGTTGTTGAACTATTATGTTGACCTGTTGGTGGTGTGTTCCAGCAGCCGACATGGCGGTTGTGGGGCGAGGAGCGCGTCGACGGCGCCATCTACACCGTCTACCTCAAGAAAGTTCGCTACCACCGACCTACGCGGAGTGCTTCTAGTGTGAGTGTTAATACTTTTTGTTCGTTACTCTAGCACAGTTAGTGCTCTATCGGATATACGTTTGTGATCCCCTTCCGGCAGAAGTGTAGCTAAGGCGTACCCCAGCATCTACCAAATAACACACGTGTGATACACATTATTGGCTCCCATTCTCATCACCTATGAAACAGTGTGGAAGCGTATCGCAAATCATTAATAGCGATCCACTTCAGTATCATTAGTACCGTTACGTTAATTAACAAAAATGTTAATAAAAAATAACTAGTATTGCATGTTACTACAATGAATTTACTCGATATACGTAACCAAGATATTGTAAGTTGTTAAGTATGCTTATTTCATACTCACTACCGTGACTTCGACGACCTATGACTAGGAATCACTTATGTTGGCACCCACTTATATGAGCTATATTAGCTACCAAATAGTCGAAATTTAATACTTACTAAGTATTTACGATAAATTAAACAATACTTTTATGAAAACTTTATTAAGCAGATAAGTAAAATTCGTAATTTATATAACGACATAAAATAGTTTTATAGCTTAGTTACATTTATTGCAATATTGTCGGATTGAGACTATTTATATTTTACTGTCTCATTTATATTATTATTTAATGAGACTAAAATATAAACGATGACGGTAAAGTGAGCTCTGGCATTACCATTTCCTCGATCGAGTTTATTACTCAATTGCATAATTATTTTTTGATGACACTACATAGTGTAATGTTTAGTAAGTAATTACTTTTATTATGAACTAATATACCTTGACACAACAGCTATAATGTTATAACAGATTCTTCACCGTAGCCTTCATAAAACATTTTATGTCTCAGAACAAATACTTTTTAAATATTATTAGTATTTTCTTTCTATTGTGTTCGTATGTGCAGTACGTTACCGTTCCGATTTACGGGTTGCGATAACATTTTGTAGAATACAAAGTGGCTATAAAACATCGCGGTTCAGTTCCAATCTCTAACAGAGCTATATTCATGTATATTTACTGTAAAGTACTATTAACATCCCGGATGACTGACAATGGCGTACAAGGTTGTACATGACAATTACTGTGTACCTACAGCGTAATTTTGGCGTGTACCATACAATTTTAATTCTTTATTATCGTGTACCTTTTAATTAGTCTGCACTATAATGTATGGTGTTATCACAATCTGCAGTTAAATAGCACGATGTAATGTCGATTAAAATGCATGTAGAACGGTTAACACATATGATTTGAATCTTACCTGGAGCCAGGGCCGGACTGGGACCTGAAATCGGCCCGGGCATTTGAGAGACGGTCGGCCCAAGCGATTAGACGGACATCGTTTTTTTTTGACGTTCCCCTCACTCGTTCTATTTCTCCGACTGTGTGACCGGCCCATCAGGCCACACCGGCCCATCGGGCATCCGGCCCATCGGGCATTTGCCTGATTTGCCCGTATGGCCAATCCGGGCCTGCCTGGAGCCCAATTCTATTAACTAAATTGTTGCCAAACCGTAAACGAAAGTCAATTCAGTTTTTGTTAAGTAACGAAAATTGTTAAAAACTGGTTTTTTTTTGGTTGTTAAGGAATTTGACAGTTCTTTTTAACGATTAATCATCATTTATGTTAGTAGAATTGGCATTCCTGTTCGCTCTAATGTTATAAACATTCTAAAAGAAGCAACACTAATTACATACATAAACTCAAGCTTTTTTCCCATGGGGGTAGGCAGAAACTATAGAACGCCACATGCTACGACCCTAACATACTCCTTTCGCTTCATCCACATTCATCATGCACGCATACAACTTGTTATACATGCACGCCGGTTGAGAGTACTACACACCGGTCCTTTGTGAAGAACATCACCAGTAACATCGATGTATGTCCTTCTATGACGTCCTCTACCGGCGTTTCCATTGACATCCGCCTAACTAATAACTTACCTTGTCTATGTTCATACTCTAGTAGGTTTAAAATACAGACTTTTAACGGAAAGATTCAAAACTATTAAACAAAGATCTTTTATTGTTTTGACTACTTAGTTCAGTTTTAATATCAACCGATTTTGTTTGTTCGATTTTGTACTTTACAATAATATTGATTTTTAGCACTGCGACGCCACGCTATTTCAATGTCGTTAAGATGGCAATCAAAACAGTACAGGTATACACAGCTGATGACAAAGACAGCGACATGTGCAGTGTAAATATCATGAATCATAATTCAGTTACATTGTTGCTATTCGTTACTTATCCTCCTGTTAACATTCCCAAGAGGTCGTTGTATGCTTGCGAATTATTATGAAATGACAATCATTGGTTGAGATAAGAATTTATTGCGTTTACACGTAAAATATCAAGTTAACAATGGTTGAATGAATGGACGGCAAACTGTTTTCCTTTCATTATAATTATTTCATTCTTTCTTCACTTACGTAAAAAATTCTGAGTAACAATGAGAGAATATGGTCATACTGTATTATTAGATTGAGCTATGTAAAAGTATTTTCCAAGATCCCGTTGATGTTAGGATCCGTTTCCCACCTAAGTATTATCCATTTAGGTAGGTTATAGCTAGTAGATCTTATTTGGTTTAATATAATTACCTTTTTTTTTCCTTTTTATCGTTAGAAAATCCTCATGGATGTCCCTCGCCCGGGGAAGGCGAGGGGTCTGCCGGACTCTTACCGGCTAAAAACCAACGGTGTTCCACCTCCTGACCGTTCGGCCGGGGTCGCGGGTTTCGCAAAAGCATGCACCGCAACCCCGGCAGGTCCCGGTCCGCCAGTCCCTGGCGGACCTCTTCTCTGCGGGTAATATAATTAGTCTTTGTATAAAACAAATTTCAGTAACGCCGTATGAATGAACTAAAACAATACAAAACATGTTTGACAATATACACATTACTGGGATACAGTGAGTGAAACACAAGAGTATAATACTATGTGTGAGATGTGGGAACCTGCATTCATTATTAACTTCAGTTTTGTTCGCTGATCTCACAATAGGTTGACGACTAAATTGCATAAAATTACATACCTACTCATAATTACTTGAAAACTGTGTTATTATTATAGTTTAAGCTCGTTTTGTTCTCAATGTTTAATTCTAGCTTTCTTAAGTATTTGAGCGACAGCTCTCGAAATGCTTACGATCTCTACATCAACTCAATTCAATTCAATTTGGTTGAGTGTTCTTGTTTGAACAGTTATTTTTAAGCAGCTCTTTTTAGGTATTTTGAATTTATGTTGAATAAGCAGCTATGAATACAGTCCCCCCCGGTGGGGTCCCGCATTGTCGTTGCGGGGGGCTCAGTAGCCGTGGCGTAGATCCCCACGGTGAAGCGAACCCGAGGAGGGGCTGCTCGACGGGGCTTGGGCCTGGAAGCCCTCGACGTAACGGCCAAGTAGGTTGCGGTGTCGCCTGGGCGACATCGCGGCTTAAGGGTGGAGGCCGCGGCGGGAGAGGAGTGCCGGTATTGCGGTGCGCCGCTCTCCCTACCTTCCGCGGCCTTGACGGGGTCGCCACCGTGAGATGGCGGACGCGGTGGGGCCGCAGGGGGAGAGGAGTGTCGGTATGTCGTTGGCCGCTCTCCCTATCCTCTGCGGCCGAAAAGTGGTAGGTGGCGGGGCCATTAACCTGACCCGTCGCAGGGGGACCGAGGGTGCCCAGACACGGGGTCGTCTGGCGCCCATGTGCTTGTTTGGTCCCCGGGGTGGTCACGGCGTACCATGTGTACTGGTGCGCCGGTGATGGGGGGTACGCCCCAGAGGAGGGTCCGGTGACGGACAGCCGCGGCGGTTTCGTGGATGAGTGCTTACGCCGGCGTGTTCCCGCCATAAGCGGCAGTGGAGGACACCATGGAGTTTTAGTGGGTTTGAGTCCCACATAACTGCACTATCGCCCCGTGGTAGTGCAGTATGCGGGCGCATATCTCCAGAACAAAAAAAGCTACGAATACAGTGTTTCTCCCATAGTAAGCAATTTGTCCGTGACATTATGTTTTGACTACACCAATTAAGACATTTCTTGGTTATTAGTCACTTATTCCACTGCACTAGCACCGAGTTAATTAAAATAATTTTATAAATGAAAATCTGTATCACCCGCCTTTCACTGAATGACACAGGAAACTCGTTAATCATGGATTAAACTTTGTGGTATGTAGTGAGCTAATTATTGATTTGTCTACAATAATTATGAAACATTAATTTACAACTTCTTTTCTATAGGACGTACTTAATGAGGCTTGCATAGTCGCGGTAAAGCGAACATAAAGACTCGAAAAAAAAAATGTTCTTTTGTTTTTAATGCTCTGGACTCATTTTTAAATAAGAGAGTACAATTAGCGCTAATGTGCAAATGGTCAGCAAAATCGTAAATTGAGATTATTAAAAATCATGTTGGAGTTGGCCTTGAGAAGCTGTCCCTTATCACACTGGGAACCGGGACTTTTAATATCGTCATTGAGCTATTATTAAATTATGCCTACTCATTTGGGAGATCCCCTGCTATCGGTTGTTGGTTATTATGGTAAGGATTATACAATTCAAGGATTGTTTACGTAATCACAATAAGTGTACTAAAGCTGAAGAGTTTGTTTGTTAGTATGTTTGAACGTGCTAATCTCAGGAACTGGAATTGCAGGTTGGAATTGCAAAATTCTTTTTGTGTTGGATAGTCCATTTATCGAGGAAGGTTATATAACATCACGCTACGACCAATAGGAGCGGAGAATAAATGAAAAATGTTGCAAAAACGGGAAAAATGTCGACCCGTGTGAAGCCGGGCCGGGCCGCAAGTATAACATAACTAGCGGCCCGTCCTGGCTTCGCACTGGTGGACATTTTTCCCGTTTTTGCAACATTTTTCATTTATGCTCCGCTCCTATTGGTCGTAGCGTGATATTTATAGCCTATAACCTTCATCGATAAATGGACTATCCAACACAAAAAGATTTTTCAATTCCAACCAATAGTTCCTGAGATTAGCGCGTTCAAACAAACTAACTCTTCAGCTTTATAATATTAGCACAGATTACAAGTCATTTCTAAAATTGTTTGATTTAAAATTCAATAAGTACTATTGGTATTGTATCGTGGGAGCTTTGCAAATGACGCTAAAGGACTCTGTAACTGGTACAAGACTTAGAAATTGATTTTCCTCATTTTTGAAGTAAAGCCACAATATGTCGTAACGATTGAGTCACATCGACTTGTAAACTAGATCTTGTTACTCATGGGGACATTATTATGACGTAGTTGTGCGGTTTATCCCTGTTTACAAAATCTTTAACAACATTATTTTGGAAAAAACGTCTAAAAGTATGGAAAACGTATTGATCAAGGACCACAACTTTTAGCAATAACGGTACCGGTATACAAAAATATGGTAGGTACCTCAAAATAATTTCATCTTAGTAACCATAAAACAAAATTATTAATTACTAGCTGTGTCCTCACGGCTCCGCTCGCGTAAGAAGTTGTATTCCAGTAATAAACATAGCCTATGTTACTCAGTGATAATGTAGCTTGCTAACGGCAAAAGAATTTTTGAAACCGGTCCAGTAGTTTTTAAGTTTATTCGTTACATACAAAAATACAAATCTTTCCTATTTATAATATTAGTATAGAAGATTACCTCTATTTTGGATTATCTTTATCTGAGGGAACTTAAGGGTTACCTGTATTAGGTATTTTGGTTATCACTTGGTTAACTAATCGACCTGTCTCGCTTTCTCCCAAATTCTTTGAATAACTATTGGGTGATTGCGTGTGCCGTGTGAGATAGAGATACATTTTATTTCGGTTGCCGGTTTAATACTGGTATTACATTTTCTTTAAAATTACTTTTAGGAGTTAAGTGCCGATAATTGACGTAAAAAAAATAATTATATACCTAATAGACAAGTAAATTTTGATAATATGGAATAAGCGGCGTCCCTCTTTCTGTTTATTAAGAATAGCAGCTAGTAGCATCATTCTTTCTGTTAAAGTCAAGTAAAGTCAAGTGCGGTGATTAGGCATTGAAAATATTTCTTGCAAGCACTCATTGAAATGGTGTATTAGGAGGGCCATGTTTAGAAGTTGGTGATGATGATGTAATTTATGACCATATTATTTTCAGGAGTCGGACGACGAGATCTCCCACCTGGAATGGGAGACGGTGCGCGTGCGCTTCGTGAAAGCGGGCACCGTCGAGCGTCTGGTCGAGGCGCTTGCCACCGACGATGGGGAACTCGAGTCCACCTACGTTAACGTTTTTCTAGCTACATATCGGTTAGTTGAAGAACATATTATATCTTCAGATTAATCTTCAGTAATTGATCCTTCTATATACGCCTTCAATACTCAATCATTTATTGCATTCCACAATGTATTGTTTAGGTGGTAAGTAAACATTTGTTGTAACTATCGTGGCACAGCAAAAGAAAAAATTGAACGAAAAGGACTTATTTATACATGCAAACTGACATAATCTAAGTAAAATTTAAGGTAAAATTTAGGGTAACATTTTATTAATTATTAATTTAATCTATTTTTTTATGATTTATTTATATTATTATGTCAGTTCTATGGATTTGTCAATTACCTAAGTATTAATTTATACTATAATAACATTTATTTAGTAAATTTTTGTTAAATCTATTTGTAAAAATTGCAATGTTTTTCTCATTTCTGAGTACCTCGGGTAGTTTGTTATACATTTTTATCGACATAACCAATGAACTAGATGAGTGCATCCTTCTGTAGTAGGTACTGCCTGTGTCACTACTGCGCAGAGGCTGGTCAAAATAAAAGGTCGTGTCATTCCCGTAGTCCAGCTTGTCCAAGCCTTGGCGGACAAGTTGCTGGATACTGTAAAGCCTGCATTTTCGCAACGGTGACATAGTTGACTTTCACCAGTTTGATAATTACTTACGTGATATCCTAGTCACTCCTTATTAATTGCATCGCATTGTTAACATTTCCAGTTCTTTTGCGGAGTGCAGCCGAGTGCTAGACCTCCTCCTACGACGATATGAAGCATTGGCAGCGGAGGACGTGCATCCAACAGCAGTGGACACATCGCAGCAACACCGAAAGTGAGTTATTATCAGTCTATTGAAACTACTATATTTGTTACGGAATCCAGCTTGAACAATTTTAGGAAATAGCACTATTTTAATAGCTCTTGTCCACGACTTGACCGATTGTTCTCATCTACCTATATACAAATAATATGGCGGCTTTGTGTGTTGGAAAATGAAAAACAGTGTATTTTAATTTTAGATTATGGCTACATACATCTCTTCCTTTTATATAAACGCAACATCTATAGTTGTGTCTAAAAATACAGCAACGATTGGCCGGTTGCTGGGAAATTATTTGTGTGCGGTCTTTATAAAAATGTATTCTTGAAATATCGCATTTTAATTATTTTTTCTGATAAATCTGTCTGTAACTTTTTCTATTATGTTTCATTAAAAATCATATACGTTCACTTAAGGATTTTCAAGTCTCCATAGACTGTAACGGCGTGGACATTTCCATTCTTTCTACGCTTCCACGCTATAAAAGTTTTGTGATAGTCATAACTTATATCTATGCTACAGCCTACAGCCCTTCAGATCACAGAACCTTTTTTCTGTAATCTGAGGCTACAGTTAATGTGAAATACATTACCTACCTGAACTTCTCAGGAGAGCATTTTTTTTTCAATAATGATTGTAATTATTAATTACAGAATTTTAACTCGACTCGTTCATTAGTCTTTAAAGTTTAAAACATGGCAGCTTGCTGTTTGTTTATTTTTTGTTAATATAACTAAATCTTCTTTTGCGTTAGTCTGTAGTCATTCACTGCTATAATGTCAGTCTTCCTGGATCGCGATGTTCTATATTTGTATCCTAATTGTTCTAGGACTCTGGTTGCGTGTCTCCACGTGTGGCTGGACACCTACCCGGAGGACTTTCGCCAGTCTCCGCACCACCCCGCACTGCAACAGCTACTCGCCTTCACACAGGTTCATTTACCTGGAACGGAACTACATACGAAGGTATGCATCAAATGTTATGACCTTTTTTTGAAAATGATTGTTGTCATAATTATATTAGTTGCCATTCCACCTATTCGCACTAAGCGCTTCCAAACATCCTTCATAATGCGCACTGCAAAAGAGTGGAACTCACTACCTGCGTCTGTGTCCCCGAACGCATTCAACCCGAATCTCTTCAAAGTTAGAGTTAACAGGCTTCTTCTGGGTAAGCTCACTCCATCGTAGACTTTGTCTCTGTCTCCTCTGACCTAAACTAGAGTCAAGAAAAACACGTTTCAAATAAAATAAAATAAAAAATTATGATGTACCGTGTGTACTATACGTGGCAGATAATGGCAGCTAATTTTGAATGTGATTGATTATTTTTCAGGTATTACAGAAGTTAGCTATATTCAGTGCGGAGCGAAATGGAGGGTCTGGGCTCGGCACCGGCATGTGCCTCGCGCCGGGCATGCGGCTCCCGGCGCACCACACCAGCGCCTACCGCCTGCCGCACGTGCCGCACCGACACTTCGCCGAGCAGCTGACTCGCATGGACATGGAGTTGTTCAAGAAGCTCGTGCCGCACCAGTGCCTCGGTGCTGTGTGGTCTCGAAGAGATAAGGATCGCTCGCACGACGCGGCTACCGTTTTAGCCACGGTTAACCAATTCAACGCCGTATCATTTCGAGTGATTTCGACAGTCCTAGTTGAACCAAACTTAAGGCCGCTCGAACGCGCCGAAATCCTTTCAGCCTGGCTGGATATCGCCCGAGAGCTGAGGGTGCTCAAAAATTTCTCCTCACTAAAAGCGATCATCTCCGGACTACAGAGTAATCCCGTTTATAGACTAAGAAAGACGTGGGCGATACTAGCCAAAGAAAAAGCTGAATTATTCGACGAACTCGCACGTATTTTTAGCGAGGACAATAATCGGTGGGCTCAGAGAGAGTTACTAATGCGCGAGGGTACAGCGAAGTTCGCGGATACTGTCGGCGAGAACGATCGTCAGCTTCAAAAATTGTTGCATGAGCGGGGCTCCCCTGGGGTCAGTCATGGGACTATACCTTATCTTGGAACGTTTCTAACCGATCTCACTATGATCGATACCGCTATTCCAGACACGGTAGCTGATGGTTTAATAAATTTCGATAAACGACGGAAGGAATTCGAAGTGCTCGCTCAGATTAAGTTGTTACAGGGTGCAGCCAACGCCTATCATCTGCCTTTGGACTCGATGTTCGATAGATGGTTTGACTCTGTTATTGTGCTGGATGACCGAGAGGCGTACCAACTTTCATGTCAGATTGAACCACCGACAAATCCTCCCAAGGAGAGGCGACCTAAGAAGATAAACGACGCCAACAGCCACGGTCACAAAAAGAACGACTCGATCGCAAGCACCAGCTCAAGTAACAGCTCACAGTTCTATTGCGAGACTGACGGCACAGGTACAGCGTGGAAGAGAGACAGTCTAGAAAGACGGGTATCACCGACGCGACTGTCACATGGTTCATCATCGTCGTCACTGCCTTCTCTAGATGTATCCCTGTCGAGCGCCACCAGCGGCCAGAAGCCTGCTAACGGCAAGGCGGGCGGCGCCAGCCCGGCCGCGCCCGGCGTGCGCACCGGCCCCGACTTCTACATCATCCGCGTCACGTACGAGTCCGACTGCGCCGAGACCGAGGGCGTGGTGCTGTACAAGTCCATCATGCTGTGCAACAACGAGCGCACGCCGCAGGTCATCCGCAACGCGATGCTCAAGCTTAACCTCGACGGTGACCCGGATGGATACACCTTGGCGCAAGTTCTTCCCGAAAAAGGTACATACATACATACATGCAAATATTCGCACCTGTAACCCCCGAAGAAGTAAGCAGAGGTGTTCACCTATTACAGGAGTCGTTTGACTTCTGGTATCCCCATGTAAGGTAGCGAGCCTATTGTCATTTCTCGGATACAATGATGCAAAGTCCGTCTCCACCGCCAAACATGGGCCTCCTCTACAATTAACTTTCTATGATAATTTCCACAAACACTAGGTACGCTCGGCAAGCAGATTGGTAAATCGCAGTATTGTGTTATTATAGCATAAAAGGATGCTGCTGGCCATCCTCTTAATTATCTTAGTCACCTTCTACGACGAGTACTGAAAGAGTGAGTGTTTCTTTTTTTGCTTGGCCATCCTCAAAACAAAGTAGCCTTTAATAAAACCCACATTAAAAGAGGGCATTGTTTAACGAGTGAGTGAGTGTTTATAGTGATATTATTATCACTCTTACCGATCGAAGTAAATATTACAATTGAATATGATATTGTTTCAGAAATGCTGCTCCCCGCTAACGCGAACGTGTACTATGCAGTGAATACTGCCTATAACCTGAACTTCATATTGCGCCCGCGCAAGACGCAGCAGCTGGAACCTGTGGTGAACGGAAAATCACGCGGTAAACGCCCTTGATCTTGTACACAGTGATGATTCGATTAGACAATTGTGCTTATAGAATTCCTACACGTAAGGTTAAAGGACGAACGTTCGGTGCTAGAGCGAACTCTACAAACAGGGAATAAGATAGACTTCAAGGATTTCGCATTTATTGTTTAAAGCTATAATTATTTCCAATTTTTTTGAAAGATCTAGGTACGAAGTTTAGTTTTATTTTAGTGAGAAAGACTTCAGTTTTACGAGTTTGTCCTGTTGTGCAGATCTGATCGCATTTTGCTTTGAAGCTAGGCCTAGCCTTGTATTTGAAAGTTCCTTTGGTAACTAATTTTGCGACTACTGAAATGCATTAATACGGACGGACGCGCTACTTACAATTTGTGTTCCCATCTATTCTTAACGTGCATTTCACGGTGTCTACGATGTATTATTTGTATTGTACTCATGTAAATAACTTAATATAATGCCACCTTTAGCATAGTATTGTGAATTTTCGTTTTATGTATATGTGAATTGTTGTTTGTATATAAAGTTGTGTAAATAAGAATCTCATGAATTAATATTGTAGTATAATACTGAGCCAAAGGCAATTTACGTCTAATAGCAAGGTGCTGTATCACTTTTGTATAACGTTTGTATAGCTTTAATATGAACATGTTTTATAAATTGAATTTCGTATTACATACTTATAGAGTTTATGTGTTTAATGTAAAAAAGGGTAAATAAGCGGGAACAAAGTGATTCAGAAGTTGTTCACTAAGCCAGTCGGTTTAAGACATGTTTTTGATTAATATACCTACATTTAATGATGGCGAGGATAATGTTTCATGGGAGTTTTCAAAGATCAATTCATTAAGTAATTTTTGAACACAACTGAATTTTTGTTTGGCTTATGACTTTAAGATAGATATAACCTGACGAAAAGGTGTGTTTGCAAATTTAACTGGTCTACTATTGGGAGAAGTTTCAACATGAAGTGATTATGTAGTTTCAGTCTAGGTAAAGTAATACGCTATAGTTGTGTGTCCACTGTTGGAAATAACATCAATTCAAAGGCCATTTTATAAAAACTTAATAACGAACCCATTTCAAGCACACAAGTAAGTTAATGTGTAGGTCTACGTACTTACAGCCATACATTAAATGTTCTGATATTCGAAAGTATCATTATGAAGACAATACCTATATCTATGCAGTATACTCACCGTTGTATTTAACTTACTTAATTCTTTAACGTGACCATACGCATACAATATAAATAAGATTCACGGTGTGCCTAATATAAATTATTATTTAAAAAGTATTGTTCATAATATTATATTTAACTCATATAACCTACTCTGCATATATTGTAATTTTATATGTTACCTACCCTATGTATTAAGTGCTCAGTATGACATTCGTAATACTTTTTTTTTGTAAATATCTGTATCTAATTAAAGTGTAATTTTGTAGTTTTCCACCAGTGTCGCTGTAACATGTTTATATTCGTATAATAAAAGTTAACGAAATCTTTTCTGGTTAGTTTTAATTGTCGTAAGCAACCCAAATTGATCAGATGGTCTAAGTATTATGGTTGCCATAATGAAGGTATACGCCTGCTGGATGGTGGTCATATTATGCCTATTGACTTTTAGGGGTAGTGCATTGATTGGTAGTGCTTTCGAATTCTTAGATCACGGTCAATCGAATTTAGGCCGGAGCCGCACTGGTACGGCGACAGCGACGCGACGGCGTTTTCGTGAAAACAAACTCATATGAACATATGTCTGTGGCCGCACTGCAGAAACGACAAGCGAAATTTATTGTTCACATCGTAAAGAAATTTCAAATGTTCTACAAGTAATGAGGGTGTCCGCATTAAATAAAATTATTCGGCGACCCGCGATGGCACTTGAATTTCGTACGACAAGCAGCGGTGCGACGGCGATTTGTCACGATTTCCAACAAAATATGCGGTGATGTACTACCGCGCGGCGTTCGTGCGAACGAGCGCGACATATTCGAGCGAACAGGTGCGGCCACGCATTAAGCGACATAGCGGCGTTTAGCTGGCTTCTCGCTTTTGCAATGCGTCGCTGTCGCCGTGCCAGTGCGGCCCCAGCCTTAATTGCAACATTAGAATTTTTTTCAGACTTGTAATAATTGGAGAATGGTTATGTTTCTTATGTATCCATACATATATACGTACTCATGTGTGTAACCCTCGGATGGGTAAGCAGAGATGTTCTTCTATTACAGGATTATGTACATCTACGTTTCGCCTCTTTTATTAAGTCCCATCTAATAGGTGGCAAGCCTATTGCTATTTTTCGGGGACATTGGGGGATGAATTTGAGGGGAATTGTATTCTTAATCCAAACGGACGGACGTTTCTTTCGTTTCTTTTGAGAACATAATACATAATATTATCGTTAATCCGCCAGTAAAAGTAGGATCTGAAAACTACAAAGTTATTTCAATCGTAGTGGTGCCACCTATCAGTTATGTTCAACATCTCGTTCAAACATGATTCTGTACAATTTAGCGGTTTATATTAGGTATTTATAGGTTTCTTGTAGTTTGTGGTTCTGGGTTTTTCTGCTAGATAGAGTCATCATTAGTTTGTAAGCGTTTACCTCTGGGCATGGACCTTCGTATACTTACATCGTTACGAATGAACAATCATGAGGAAATATTGCCATAATCAGCGCGCATGCCAAACTGATTGGCGATCGGTCTATATATTATGTAGTCAGCGTAAAGAAGGATGCAGCTGACCTACCTTCTGACATATCTTTCTTTATTGGATTAGATTATATTTTACGTTTTTTTTTTTGGGTATTTTGCGTTATGGCAAAAACTTTGTTAATACCTACTGCTGTAGCCTGATGTGATATCTTTGTCGTTGGTTTACAAAAGAACCATGTGGGTCAGTGTGGTAAGTGCTGGCAAGTAAGTGGTAAACTTTAAACGTTAGAGTTACTATGCTCTTTCGAAGTGAACCCAGTAGTTCACGGGCGCCCAGGCCTGTGAACTACAGGATTCTGAACGTGGTGGTGGTGGCGCACCTGCGTGCTGCCACCGGTTGACAGCGGCTCGGCTGAAAATTTCATGGCCAGCGTATCGAGCGGAGGACGCGCGCTCCGGACTCCAGACGCGCAGTCGCGCCGCGCCGCCCGCCCGAGCGCCTCGCACGCTCGCCTCGTCTACGCTGACACACTCGCTCTGTGACAACCTTGCCGTTCCGACCCCGGCTCACAACAATAACACGCGCGACCTCCACAGTACCGTCTTTTACACGGAGCGTCGATACCTTCAGTGCTGGGTGCGAGTGCAGTGGTCGTGCCACGTGTACAGGTCCCAGGGCCGACGGCCGACATGTGAAAAACAAAGCCTTTGTGACAGCGCCGGCCAGCGGCATGTGGTGTGGCAGAGTTACGCACAAAATGAAATAATAAGGTAAGCTTAAACAGCCTATATTATGACTGAAATCGTCACTCAATGAAACACGTTTATTTTTCACATAGTAATATGTGACTGAACACTTAGTTATAAGGTGTTAAATTTAAAAAAATACCCTTTGAATTTAAATTCTATACAACTTTCTTTTAAAAGCCCAAAGTATTCTTTAGGTCAAAGACTTACGTGAACGGATATGTGTTGCATGATCAAGGTCAGAGTTCATTTATGTCAAATATATTAGTACAGATTATATTGCTATGGCATGTACCTGAAAGCTGGTATTATTGAGCTAGTTTGTGTGGTGGGAGCGGCCGGAGTCCGTCCGTAGCGAAGCTCTACGACTGCCGCAATCTGATTATGGCACACCCACTAAGCTACAAGATATTTATACAACGATATTTAGTAATACAACCTAGATATTAGAGATAAATATACAGAGAAGAGGATTATGACCAATTACATACACTTTAATTGACATTTTCAGAAAATACTGTGTTCGTAGCATTTTCGTAGCAGCTCGTAGCAGTGTTTTGTCTATTAAGTTAGCTGGGTTTGAATACAGGGTTAGTTGTAAAACCATTGATAACTTAAACATAGGTCGCCTTGTTAAACATAGGAGGCAAAATAGATTAGGTCAACATACGTTTATTGATCAGATTGTCATTAACGTAATTTTAAATAAATCATGGACATTCGTATTTAATAAGCTTATTATTTTATCAGTATTAGATATCGTTTACCGTGCCGCAGGCTCGCGTGACAGGGGTGCGGCGTGCACGCAACTCGCACAAAACGATGCAATAACTCAGTCCCCTCACGTTTTGTTTCCATCGATCCTGGCAATCATGGTTTGGACAAAAACAGGTCTTTTACTTACTTAGTTGTTTAAAACACACAAAAAACGGACTGGACCACATGATTTTTTGCAATGTTGACTTAAAAAGCCACTTTTCTGCATATCATCACCATTATGATGCTATAAGCAGCAAGTTATCAGCTAATTATACAATAATCTCATACAGCCAAACTGTAATGAGGCTATTTCGAGCCTCGAGCACCTTACAATGTGCCATTTACTTGCGGATACAAGTTTGCGCGGGGGAAGTAAATAGATTAACAGAATCTTGGAAACTTGTGTAATTTAGTTGTGAGTTCCTGCTTCAAAATTATGAAATGTTCTTGTAGTTTGACAATTTTATGTTCAAGTTAGGGCAGGTTACGTTGGGCGAGCTTTATGAAACAATTCATAAAAATAAAAACATGTACGCATCCATTCATACATATATACCTAATCACGCCTATAATTCTCGAAGTGGTAAGCAGAGGTGTTCTCCTATTACAGGAGTCTAAACACCCACGTTTTGCCTCTTGTATTTTAGTCCTATGTAATAGGTGGCAAGCCTATTGCTATTTTTAACATGCACGCAATTTAACCGTGCGTTCACACAGCGGATCCGTTTTCACGGATCCGTCGGTACTGGATGTGTTGTTCACATCTGTACCGACAGATCAGTTGAACTAATGGTAGCTGCGTCGTATCTGGCAGGCAGGATACGATAAAAATAACGGATCCAGCATTTTTTAGCATTTTTTGAATATGTCGTGTGAACTCGCTCATACAACTACAGGCGCCATCACCAAAATAAAAAGGGATCCGCTAAAACGGGCCCTAGTTTCTGTGTGAACTAGCTGTTAAATATAAATGTTTTGAGAATAGAGCGTTAGTCCTTGTTTTCTTATCAATCCTTACTGGAATAGTGTGATTAAACTGGCTCGTGGCTAATTATAGCACCAACCGCGCGGATCAACCGCGCGATTTGCGAGGTTAAGGCGCGGTTGTCGCGGTTAGTCCATGGATGGCGACTTTTCGTTACACATTGAGCCCGTCCTTGCTTCGGAGAGCACGTTAAACCGTCGGTCCCGGTTGTCATACGAATACCTATGACAGTCGTTACTGGAAGTCAGAAGTCCGAAAGATTGACAACTGGTCTAACCTTAGGACATCGGTAGTGCCCTGTAACTGAGCTGCGGAGGTTAGATGGCAGTCGCTCCGTGTAAAATGGTAGTATTCAGCCGCAGCTGGTGAGACTGGAAGCTGACATCAATATAGTTGGGAAAAAGCTAGGCAGAACACACTGTAGTGTGATTAACGCCGATATTCCGAATAGGGACATATTACTTTTCTGGTTCTAAAACCTTTAGTGATATTAATATAATTAGTCGCCGCTATTATTATCACACTCTTGCTCAGATGGACAGACAGACAGACAGACATGGCGAAACTATAAGGTTTCCTAGTTTGACTACGGAACCCTACAAAGTATAAGTTGAACATTGGGAAATATTTAATAAAAATAATAACTAGAGCCATTTAAGTAATTAACTACCAGGTGTATAATATTAGATATCATAAATTAGAAGATAACTTGAATGTAGAACAAAGAAATGGTGTAATTGTTTAACTATAAATCGAAACAAAATTAGGTTGCTAGTGTAATTCCTTAGGCCATAAACTATCCAGACAGGCTTATTTGACTTTTTTATGCGATTTGTGTTCGAGTAGTAAAAATTTACTGGCCATTACCCCCAGGATCCTTTACGATGCCTCGGGAATGGTGCACCCGTTGTAAACCGGGACATATTCGCCTGCTGAGTGAGCCAAAGAGGATTTTCATGTTTACTCAAGGGCTTTCCACATACCATCAGATATTTTATATTACTTATATACTCAAAATATATAGGTATACCTATGTGAAAAACTTATATACTCAAAATATATAGGTATACCTACCTATGTGAAAAAGGAAGAACATTTTGTACTGCTTTGATCTAAAAATATGTCGAACTCAATAATTAAAACGAAATCAAATCGAACGTAAAGTGGTAATGAAAGAAATTTGGTTGTTATTATATTAAAGATACTTGTTATTATAATAAAATACCTACCTATCAACTGGCCGCGAAATGATCGATGAGCTAAACTTTATATTTTTTTAGGATTAATACATATTAGCGCCTAACAGTTACTTATATCTCGTGGGCGATTTTGCATTTACCTATATTTACCTAATATTTAAGTATACAGTCAAGTAATAAAAACATAAGTTTAAACGGAAATAATTTAAAGGTCTTTTGACACGCGAACTTGTTTCGTATTCAGGTTTGCGTCGGTTTTAAATGTTATATGTAAGTAAGATTAACCTTTCCTCGGCTCTTCGGGGATTTTTTTACCCAAAACTGAAATGTGTACAATCTTGGAAAATTGTTTACTTTAATAGCATTATGAACTATGCTTTTATTAGAAATATTTTAGTGTATGAAAAATGACGGAATAGTAGGTGATACAAACCTTAACATATTCTATGAAAGGGTAAAGGTTTATGAGGTCAAATGATCCATTATTTAATAACTTATAATATTTTCATGAATTCCTTTTCTTTGTACCTAGCCTTTTCCCAACTATGTTGGGGTCAGCTTCCACTCTAACCAGATTCAGCTGAATACCAGTATTTTACGCGGAGCGACTGCCATCAGACCTCCGCAACCCAGTTACTGGGCAATGCCGATATCCTAAGGTTAGACTAGTTGTCAGACTTTTCGGGCTTCTGACTTCCCGTAACGACTGTCACAGGACCGACTGTTTAACGTGCTCTCCGAGGCACGGAGGGGCTCGGTGTGTAACAAACGGTCAGCCATCGACGGCCTGACCGCGGCAAGCGCAGCTTAACCTCGCAAATCGTATGATCCGCGCGGTTGGTAATTAGCCACGAGTCCCTCGTTTAGTTTAATTTTCATGAATTCCTACACTACCTGTATGTATGTATATTTTAGTTCTCAGTTGGTTTGTATCAGAAACGAGAAAATCTTTAATATAAAAGTGACTGTTTTGTGAGATTTATCTGGCAAAAGCATCAATTCCTAATTGTAGGTACATTATATTCTCACAAAATGACACCCTCTAAGACCCTGCCAAATGTTAATGACATGACACGAAATTTGGCACATACAAGCTCAAATTACTTAATTAATTATTATATTCAGAGAATTGCTGTATCACTGGGTTATCAGACCCATTTTCCGTGAACAAAAACCTGCAGCTAAGTATAGAAAGTGTTTGGCATTCCTCTGTGTTCCAATGTGCCTGTAAGTGAATTCAGCGCGTAGACAGAATATTTGATTGCGAAACGAATACCAATGAGTTTCGTCGATGAAGATAATGGAAGTTCAATTGGAAATAAAGTTCCATTTTCGATTTCTTACTTGTAAATGAGATAATAACTATACATAAATATATATACCAAACGAAAATAAGTAGTTATAGGATAATATTAGGAACTATATGGATCTATAGTTATACATTAAATGTATAAATTAATGATATATAACACCAAGACTACATTTTCAGGTTGAAATAGGATTCAAGCTAACGTAGTCACGTCTACTCTGACAATGACTGCTGTTAAATCTTTAACGCGCATCTAATTGAATAAACAATAGCTTTTCAGTGGAGGGTTCGGGCTCGTAAATCACTGGAAACACGCTTATTTGAAATAAGCCTTTCTGCCTTCCATAAACTAACAATAACCTACATTCAGTTTGCATCAAAAAGCATTGGAATACCTTTGTTCCGTTGTGAGCGGTTCACGATATTTGAAAGTAGCAAATTATTGACAGTTCAATCAATAATTCAGAGTTCAGGCTCATTTCTTTGTTGGGTATAAGAGTAATTGGTGATGTAAAGTTATTTTAAAACCCAAATGAATAAGTAAAATAATCTAAGTATTTGTGATTTTAAGATTTAATAATTTAAACCACATTTTTTTACAACTAAGCATCCTTTTTGTGTCGGGTCAAATATAGATCCTTGCTGACTGGCTAATCTTTTCAGCACGGCATTAGCTATCTTGTGCAGCTCGCTCGTGCCGACACGAGAGAGGAATATAGGCTCTAAAGTTTCAGTCTACTATTGTGATTGCGTGGGTAGAGTGACATGTCAGTAGCCATTAGCACAGGAAATTAGGAATTATCGAGTTGCGGTGAGAATACCTGTATGTATGGGTGTGTAGTTTTGTGTGTTTCTATGGTTTCGTATGTAAGCTGAACGCTCTCTTGACGAATGTGTTCGGCGATGGAGAGCGTTTATCGCCCGCAGACAATGCTTGCGCAGCTCGCTTAAAGGAAATTCTCGCTCAACTTCACTCTTTTGCTGTCGGTTTCCGCCCACTCCCGCTCCAGTTTCCATTGTGAGGTTGTTTAGCACTTTTTAACTATAGACAAAATTGAAGGACCCAGTTGTTAGTACAGCACTCTGAAGTTATTTAAAAACGACGATACGCTCGTTAAATATTGTTTTTATTACCTCTTCTTTTTATATAACTTTTTTATTTTATGTAAATCTGCACTGATACCTCTTACATGCATTGCTGCACTGCGTTAAGTCTAACAGCATTTATATTAATTATTTTCTAAATAAGTGGGCTCCACTAAGAGATCCACTAGAGCGTATCGAGTGTGATTGAGAAAAATATTCAATTTCATGTTAAAATTTGGCAGTCATGCTGCGTCGCGCTGCGCGTTGTCTATGTCACTTCCTACCTCTGTGAAACAAAATTGTTCGATTATTTTCGGTTGTTTCATCGGGACGCAGCAGCAAATTAGTCCATTTGTATGCTAACGGACTTTCCGATTCGGATGTGAATATGGGTAAAGGAGTATTTATTGCTATCAGCTTTTTGTTTTTTTATGCGCAAAACGGCGCGGCGTTCCCTTCGCAGCAATTACTGTAGTATATAATATGTATGTAAGTTTACGAAATATGTTACAAATGTTAAAATTAAATGCATCCTTAATATTATGTCGCACCCTTAGTAATGTAAGGGCACAACTCGAAATATTGAGTTTTTGAGTTTCTGTGTTAGATGGAAGAGAAAAAGACAATATTAAAGCAAATACTGTAATTATACTGTAAAAAATCTGTGATAACATCGGGTTCCCTGAATCTTTTCACACGTTTTCCCAACAAATTATATTTTAAAATTTTTGAAATAGGCCTTTACTTTATTAAGGGTGCGATGTATAGTTTCCACGTTTTCCTTGGCTTAAAAAAGGCTAATAGTTCAATACTAGAGTGGGTTCTGCCTACGGTTCTTTTAAAGGTAACCGCCCGTTCACACAGCGGATCCGTTTTAATGGATCCGTCGGTACTGGATGTGTTGTTCACATCTGTGCCAACGGATCAGTTTAACAAATGGCAGCTGCATCGCATCTGACTGACAGGATCAGGCCCGCCGCTAGCTGTTTCGCCGCCCGCGTGCGAGCTTTCTTTTTTTTAGACGCTCCCCTCACTCTTTCGATTACTCCTGTATCTTGAGTGACACAAAACCGAAAAAAATTAAATTGGTGTCAATTAGACGAGTCGCTCGATTTGCCGCCCCCTGGGTGTACCGCCCGCGTGCGGTGCACACGTTGCACGCCCGCTTACGGCGGCCCTGGACAGGATACGATAAAAATAAAGGTTCCAGTATTTTTTACTGGATTCGGAATATTTACTGTCGTGTAGGTATGTGAACTCACTCATTCAACTACAGGCGCCATCACCAATATAAAAACGGATCTGCTAAAACGGATCCTGTAAACAGTTTCTGTGTGAACTAGCTGTAAATCGTGATATCTGGTTGATTTGCAAGTTTCCGGCAGAATACAGAAAATACTGCTATAGCCAGGTTTCATTAAGTTGCGGTCTGTAAACAGTTGTAAACCAGAAACTCTCGAAGTACGTGAATGAGTACACATTCTGTACCTAATAAGATTCTAGCTAAAAGTTTATAAAACGCAACAAAGAATAACCAAAACTAAAACCTCTATTTATGTAAACCGACTGTACAACTTATGTACGGACGTGAACGAGAAACGAGCCGGTGAATTTTAAAAATGCGTAACACCTGGAACTGCATAGAAATGATTATTTTGTAACTTCATTGTGCAACATTTTTTTTACGGTTCAACTTAATACCAGTCCGAAGTCAGCAATATATCCATACTTCCCACGCAAAAAGTCGTAACACGTTTTTTTTGGTAAAATGAGATTTTAGTACTACAGTTCATTATTATAGAAATACTACACATCCTTGAAAACAATATTTTCATATTTACATTAAATACCAAGATTCTTACCCGGTAATAGTCATATCATGTTTAAATTCCCGCGCATATGGTCGTGCCAACAGTTGCGACGATTTACGTTGAACTATTGGACCGCGCGCCGGCTAATCACGGCACAGTACCGACGTCATAAGATGTAAACAGTACAAAATATTACTTTGGAGTTTGAAAATCTAAAAAAAACAAGAAACTGTGTGTTTTGTACTTTACCGTTTTGTTTTTATTAGATACTAGTACTATGAGTAATGTACGGTCATCAAAGATTTAAAATTAGCTTTAAATAACCAAAATGATTGGAACGTGAAAATAACGGCTAATGAACGTTGACAAAATGGTAAGTTTATTTCTTACTTTAATTTACTATCATGATTTGCATGTTTATCCTAATCGTGTTAGTAAATTGTTTTTAAGTATGTAATGATTTTCATCACTATTTTCGTAAGTTAATAATTTGAAATACGTCCGACGCAAAACGTCGAAACATGAAAATTGCGATTTTATGCGCGGTCGATATTATCGTATTTAAAAAATCTGTACGCAGCATAAAGTCTTATGTCTGACATACGACCTTATTCGTGCTGTATTCGTTGTGCTTTTTAATAGTATCAGGTCGTAACAAATAGATACGACTTTGCGACGACAAGAATAAGGTCGTAAGTTTTTATTTTTGCCTATTTATACGAAAATATGGGTTTTTAATTCAATCAAAAGGCCTCATAATCCCCTTTAACCTTCAATCATTGCTATATTCTAAAATTAATCCCACACTATCGTTTGCGGCTGATCAAGACAAAGATGAAGTTAAGAATCTCTCTCCTGAAAAATCACAAATTTGGACATACGACCTAATGCGCGGGAGGTGTCGATATGAATAGCGTACAATTACATAATACGAAAGCGTTTGCAAATAAATACGTCAAAGTTTTAATTTTCCAGCAGCTGCTATAACTTTTGCGAAACTCGAGATTTACTCTGATCAGTATATCTATTTATGTTATGTTCTAAGAATTCTATATTATTACTCCATCTAATATGTAGATGAAACTAGCTGGAATCTAAAGGAAATATACTAAACCTTGAAACTATAAATAACTGAATACTATCTGTAATAAAAGGCTTCTTATCCGGTCGCAAGGCTGAATATACTTATGAAAAATGATGGCTTATTCGACAACAAGAGATAAACAATTTTGAAGTAAATAATTTTCAATATCATGTTGCGATGATTACAGTTTCTATTTTAGTAAATGAATGTACATAGTGGTAATGTTAGCTTTTTATCCAATTCTCTTCCTTCAGCCAGTAGGTACCTACTTATGTAATTTAAGTAGATAAGTACCTAGTAAATAATTTGTATTGTGTTGTTTTCTATGCAATATCTAATGGTGTAGACTGTACTGAGATCGTTTCTTGGATTTGTGGATATATTTGAATACTAAACTGTTGATTTGAATATTTTTCTTGGGTTCATAGTCCTAACAAAGTTCGTGTTTTCATCAGCTTTATTATGACTAGTGAAATTGCATGAACAGGGTGGGTCGTCGGCTTCCCTGAAATAATAATATGCTTCGTGAAAATAATCGGACACGCAAGCGAAAGATCACGCGTCGATTAGGCACATAATAAGCTCTATGTTAAATTTAACTTGCTTTTTAAGACAATGTTTTAAATTGTTTCCCTGGTTCCGTATTCAATGAGTTTTCGATGATTTGTGTTGCTTTTAATCAAGCTTATTCTATTATTAGCTTATGATTCTTTCTGGTCTTCTTTTCCTGTCTGATAATAATTCGTTTCAAATGATGTACCGATCACATTTCTTATCAGATCGAAACACGTCTTGTTTATTAAGCTTTCCTTTTGCTTTAATCTTTTGCGTTTTGAAGATTTGCTTAATGCTCGAGTTACTCACGTTAAATTGAAAGTAAAACATTTTTCAAAGCATTCTTGATCTAATTGAATGGTTCTTTTGATGTGTCGGTTTAGGCCAGGCATCGGCCAGGTGGAAAATATTCAAAGATTGTGCTCTGAACCGGGTAATGTCTATAGACTCCGCTGGGTTGTAAATTATATGCTTCTCTATAATTAACCTTGAATACATGCCTTATTTTAACGGAAGTTGTTGTGAATACTGGAACATTGCTGAATATAAGCATCTACTCAGGTAATATGTGGACAAATATTTTAGCTATAAGGGAATAGTTAGTCAATATCTTCGACAAACAGAAGAGATAAGTAGTATATTTATAGCAATGCAATAGTATGACAGAACCAATCAGGAAGTAAGCCGTCCGTGAGCCAGTGTACGTAGTAAATCCGGTAGCTCAACTTCGTCCGTGTCCCATTGACCTACATTCGCGCCCTTGAACCCCGACCCCCCGCCCTCGACACCCGCACACTCCCGTGACGTCATAAATGCCCTCCGCAAGCATTGTCTTTTAAGTATATTGTTTTGTTCTAAAATAAGTCAGCGCTACTGTATGTAAACAAAGCTATAAAATACTTGTATCTATAGTTCTAGAAATAATGGCTTTATAGGAGAAACAATGGACGACGTCCACGATTTTTTCGAACAGGAGAAATATTGACGCGTGGCCTTTGTTTTAAATATCTACCTACTGCTGAAGACTGACTTTAGGATACATAGAATATTCGCATGGAGTGATTCTCTTTATCACCATACCATAACTTAATACCATCCAACCAGAATATAAAAATTAAATCTGCCACCACTAAAAACAAACATAATCAAAGACCGAGTCAGTTGGACTGAAGATGAGCTTGAAAACTGGTCCTACCAAAACCCGAGAAATTGATGCGTTGACGTCGACGTCGCGACGTCAGGCAAAAGACCTGACTGACGAACGGATGAAATAAAATAAAAGCTTGCAATTCATTAATTTACATAATTGCTATAAATATTAATTTTACTGGAATATTAATTTATTTTATATGGTAATAAACAACTCCAATCAACATAAAGTGAAATCCACATAAATTGCATGTTTTTTTATTTTGTGCGTGATACGGAATTTTGGTAAAATAATTTTTCGAAAATACCATCAGTTAAAATGTTTTTAATCTCCTTGAAAGAAATTAATGATTACGTCAATCATTAATTTATGATATCGAGACGCATACCCTACATATGTTACAATGTCTCTGAAAAACACCTTACGCAAATTCAACCGGTCTTTTATTAGCTATAAACGCTCCATTAGGAAATGGCTTTTTTATTATAATGTTTTGTCAGGTAAAAATGAAACATTGATCTGGACGTTACAAACATATCCTTTTTTAATGTATTTGCCACATTTTTTTGTCATATTAAAGCCGATTATCCGTTCGCCGTTTTTGGTAAGCATATCTTTAGTTTGAAAACAACGGAATAATTTAGTAGCAAATACCGGGCAGTGGCTCGGTTCAGTTCACTGAAGCCTCGTGGCGGTTGTAGGCAAATTTTCCATTTGGTTGTCTGTGGTTCCCGCTTGTTTCCCAAGCCAGTGGCTCGTTCAAAACTATTGCTGTAAAGATGCAGGTAATATTGTCCATGGGGTTTTTGGTAGTATTATTTATGCCTTTTTTAAACCTTATTGACGGATTAGATTTCTATAGAAAAGAACTTGTAGGTAAGTACAAAAACACATGATATAAATAAATGTTCATAATTTTGCATTGTTCGACAATTACTTTTTAGATGTAGGTAGGTAGAAAACTTTTATTTCATGTGTTCTCCATTTTGTTCCCATTTAAATTGTAAAGAATTAGGTGAAGGTCTATACACTAATCGGATGTTATTGTACATTTGTTGTTTACATTTCAAGAACAGCATTTTCTCGTTTAGCTTTTATTAGGGTGCTCTCAGTGGTACCATTTTTAGAATTATTTCAGGACCATTTGGCGCTCGTTCCAACGTTCAGCGATGAGGCTGGAAATACACTCGTTTCGCACCAAACGGCTTTTAAAATTCAATTAGTGAACTACTTTACATCTTATTGACTTTGCTGTAGGTATGAACAAAACTTAGGTGAAATTCTAAATACGTGTTTTTGACAAAGATAAGAATTTCCTTCTTTGTAGGCACTGTTTAACCTTTTGGACGCCATTGTCACACATATGTGACAAACGAAAGTTTACCCTGTACGCCAACGTCACAAATATGTGACAAAAACGATGGGATTTCAGTTACCTTGGCGTGGGGGGTACGACGATGCATTTATGCTCTGGGGTTCAAAAGGTTAATAAAACATAAAAATTAAACAAAAGTGTAGTTTCGTAATATTATTTTTGCCATAAGCTTTTTGTCCATAGAGATCCCTAGTAACATATCCACCAGGCTTAGCAAACGTCTCGGGTCGGTTATTACAGGCAGTTGTCAGTTGCCTATAGTGTTATTAGTTCACAGGTGTATACTGCTCTGCAATCCTTCGGCACAATCCATTAGTCGGCCCTTACGACTCTCATGAGAACCCGTGGGCTCGGATCTTGTAAAGAACTACACACTTAGAATAATAATATTTAGAAAGGGCTTGAGCAGGATGTTAAGCAGTACGTGAGTGCAAGGCGTGTCCATCTATTGCATCTTATTGAAATGTAATATCTTTTACGGAACCTATATCGCTCTCAATATCGCGATTAATTTATGACATGAACGTACAACCTCGTATCTACATGTACTAATATTATAAAGCTAAAGAGTTTGTTTGTTTGTTTGAACGCGCTAATCTCAGGAACTACTAGTTGGAATTGAAAAAATATTTTTGTGTTTGATAGTCCATTTATCGAGGAAGGTTATAGGCTATATAACATCACGCTACGACCAATAGGAGCGGAGCATAAATGAAAAACGTTGCAAAAACGCTAAAAATGTCCACCCGTGCGAAGCCGGGAGGGGCCGCTATTATTCATATGAGTGAAGACCTTTGCTGATACCAAAAAGTATCTTATTTTTTGTTGAGTAATTGTTTGAGTATAGTAATTTGAGTGTAGGATGTATAACGAAATTAAAACGAAAATTATCACAGATAAGTAGGCTCTACTAGTTTACCAGTAAAAATCGATCAGCATATGACATATAGTTGAGTCTGTAAAAAGTTAATAGAAAGTCCATACAAGATGACTTTAAATCAACTGCAGAAATGGCATTGTATTTTAAAATATAGTTTTATCTTTTAACCTGAATTGATAAAAACAAATGCTTCGTTCTTAAACAGCATTTATTTTACGTTAGTACTTTCGACAGGTTTAAAAGGCTACTTTAAGTTATGGTGTATAGGCACAATCAGGATGCGATGCGGAGCAGTGTTGCCTTGGATGGTGTGTGCATTTATCGCATGCTTTTTGTCAACTCATACCTTACTTACTGACCCGGTTTTTTTATATTCCCAACAGTTCTTCCTCGAAATAAAACCACTTAAAGTTTTCCCAAATAGTAGGAAAAACTACTCAGGTTATTTATATCTCTACATAAGAAGAAATGCAAATTCTTATCAAGAATTCCTCGGAAAAGCTAATAAAGTCTAATGAATTCTATTGTATAGGTATCTTGAATGTTCCACCGGTAGTAAAAATGTATGAGACATGAAGTGGCACGACGTAAAAGCGATATAAACTTGTAGTATGCGAGTCAGTTGGCTGTCGTGCCGGGGCGGGTTGGCCCCCGGCCAGGAGCTCATCCGTCCATCCTTGGAACTTACAGAGATAAATTATCACAAACAAATTGCATCCGTTTGGCCAATTTCTTTCAATAATATTTAAGACTAAGTAGTTTTAGTGTTGTCAACTGTTGCACTGATATATTAGTGTTTTTATTTTTCTTTACTGAAAAACCGCCAAGCGCTTTTTAATGTCTCGTCTCTTTCAGATGCTATAAAGATATTTCCAAACTTTGCTGTTACTTATATTTCAATTTCTTAACGAAAATCCATTCTGGTAGGCAATTACTCCTGGGGGCTAATTACGTCACATTTGGTGAATCAATTTCGTGCCATATTCATTATCATAATTGCAAGTGGACTGCACATCTAGTCGCAAATGCAAACAATGCAACTGCCAAATGCAACTTGATGGCTATTAAGATGTAATCAGTGCAATTGCATGACAACTACCGACTGGCAGTTATGATTACGAATATGAAACGAAATAAGATTCACTAAATATGACGTTATTCGCCCCCCTGATAAGCGCTACATTGTACACTCAATATTGTAGTTGGAGTTCACCACAAGTTCAATGGGGTTTTGAACTCACAACCTTAGCTACTCAGCCTTAGCCTCGACTAGTCGTAACATGGCTATTAATGGGTCATTCTCATTTTCTACAAGGTTTATTCTCATTGTGTATACGTGTTATAGGCAGGCTACACAAGGGAGGATATTGAAAAGATTTGGCTCTAAACATTCATGTTTCATATTTGTCACATCTAGATATTATATTATACAGTTTTCACATAGAGCTCAAAAGCTCTTCGGCATACCTAGAGTGCGAGATACACTACTGTAGGCTGAGTAGGTTTTATTTAATCTACGTTTAACTATAAAATCTGTACACAAGACAGGTTTATCCATCGTGAAAATAAAGGACAGCACATATAACGCAATAAAGGACAGCACATATAACGCGTGTACTAATATTATCTTATTTGATAAGATACGACTTGTGACCGCAGTGCAGACGTTATGCAACAGAAAGGCGTATAGGTAGTTACCGTTTCATCAACAGACTGCGCGATGTCATTTTGTGCCTCTGCAATGCACTGGATATGTTGGATATTGGCCACGAAGTTAGAGATAACTATTGGTTTCGAGTGATGTCTCTAGTCCAGTCTTACATGTATAATAAATAGTACATTATGATATAAGTGTGCTATAAGTTGGTCATTACAGCCGAGGTGGTGATAAGCGCGCGAGCCGCAGGCGAGTGCGATAAGAGAGCCGAGAGTGTAATGATCAATGCGCACGCGTTACATACGACGTTTTTTAACACACTTGCGAGGATAATAACAGACTCTTTCAGAGTCTTTAATACAAAAGTATTTGTGAAAATGGCGCGTGGATTTCTTTGTAAACATATACCTACAAATAATTAGTCGAGTTAGCTATGCGCGCGCAGTTAAAAAACGACAGGGCAAACAGCCTAATATAAAAAAAAACTGATTATTTTTGTGTTTATAACACAAATTAATTGTAAGCGAGAGATAAGGAAAACAGCAGGATGCAATGAATGGTAGATAATAGGCGAGCGAAAGAAAATATGCGTGCAAAAAAAATACTGAAAAATATGACATTACCAAATGTGACAACAACGCCGCGGGGTGGCGCGACGCGACGGTCGCCCATCGTCACACATTAAACAATATAATTTTATGGGTCGCTTACATTAATTAATGTTAATTAGCTGACAAAAATAAATAATTTAATGAAATGACATGTTTATTTATGATATTTTAGTTAACACAGATTATTTATTCTATTTTTATTATAAAAAAGGTTATAATTTTATAGCCGTAAAAACGCTTAGCTAAAATTAAAAAAAAGGAATGTATAGTGAAATTCGTAGACATATATCATTAATCTGTGGTACATTTTACCGGACTAGTCCGTAATAAGCTACATTACGAACCTAAAAGCGGTCCAATAAGATCGACTTTATGAGCAAGTGTGTTGAAAAAAATATTACTCAATTTACAAACAAACAAACAACGAAATATCATTTACTTATTCGAATAAGACTAAAACCAATTAGAGGCTTAAGAACACCAAAAAATAAAAGACAGTCTCCAAAAACGCCAGCCCTGCACTTTATGCAATTCGTTTTCAATATATTATTTACTATTTATTTAAGACCGTTTTCTATCTTTGCTATTTTAATACATTAAAAAAAACAAATAATGAATAATGATAATCCAAAAATAAATAAGAATTTTACATGTATTTTATAAGTACAGTAAGGGAATGAAAAGGTTTCGTCGTATCCCACATCGCGGGCACATGTTATTTTTTCAAACTGTTGAACGGAACAGACATTTAAAGGAACAGACGTTTAAATAATTGTTAGCAAAGATCAAAATTGCTTTTTGCCTCCATATGACGTAGTAGAGCCTGTCATACCAGTCCATAATTTAATTTAATTTTAAGTCGTATCTTTGATTTGATTTAAGGAGTTTTGTTGTAAAAACCATGACATCAATAAAATCGATGATTAAATAAATTGACATTACTTGTCTCTCACCATGTCACCATAATATCTTGTAAAAAAAAACATGTACTTTCATTTCTATAATGTTCGCAATACGTAGTCGGTAAAAAAGTCGTTTCTTGCACTGTGCAAGCAAAAATAGACATTAAGGTGTATAACATTGTCATTCCACTACTGTACATCTCCGTTTACTAACCACACACTCCACATCTGAGACAATTAGGTCGTGTCATAGTTCATACTGCTTGGTTATAAGTAGATACTGTAACATTAATTTGATCTCACTTCACAATAAAACCTGTATGTTTTCATGAGTAGAAACAATGGTTGGCAATATACCTATACAAGGTTAGTCGGAAAGGGGGTACTAAGCCGAAAGGGTGCTAAAGTATCTATAATAGGGGATAACTTTTGTTCTACAACTTTCCCCAAAACTCGATAGTTGAAGAGAAATCTTTTCAAAAATGTCGTAAAAAATATGCTAAAATCTATCTATCCATAGCTATGATCAACTGTGTTTACTATTTAGGTCATATTTGGGGTCACGGATAAGAATCTTAATTTTCTGAATTCATAACTAAAGCGAGTGTTTTTTTTTGAAAAAACTAAAATAAAAATCATTTTGCATGCAAATAAAAATTGTCGAATTTTGATATTTTAACACTTGCTTTATTAAAATTGTCTAAATAACAACTGCGCCGATCGTACGATTTGCGAGGTTAAGCTGCACTTGCCGCGGTCAGTCCGTGGATGGGTGACTATTTGTTACACATCGAGACCCCTCCATGCCTCGGAGAGCACGTTAAGCCGTCGGTTCCGGGTGTCATACGAATACCTATGACAGTCGTTACGGGTAGTCAGAAGCCCGAAAGTCTGACAAACGGTTTAACCTTAAGATATCGGCATTGCCCAGTTACTGGGTTGCGGAGGTCTGATGGCAGTCGCTTGATGTAAAATACTGGTATTCAGCCGCATCTGGTTAGACTGGAAGCTGACCCCAAGATAATTGGGAAAAGGCTAGGAGGAAGCTTTATTAAAATTGTCATCAGTGATACTTTAAGTGGCCTGCGGCTTAGTACCCCTTTCCGACTAACCTTGTATATTATTATTATTTTATTCTATTACACTGTTTTATTACATAATTTAAAGCTGCAAAATATTTGAAGTAGTCAATATTATGACTTAGAAAGATCTAGGCTGATGTACGTCGTATGCTATCTGTGAGCTCCCATTCCCATGTCTCAGAAACGCGATACTTTAGGATACTAGTGTAATTAACATTTTTTGTTTGTATTGAAGTCCTCTATAGATTTATCAAGGTTTGACTGCGATTTCGCGATTTTTGTAAAATGGCGGTCTTGTAGGTGTACGAAGTTACAAAGCCCTTTAATTCTTTATCGCGTAATATATTTATAATTATTACTATTACTCGATAAAGGGTTAATAAACGGTGGTAATGCGGTCAGAGACACCTCCATAAATCAGCGCCGTCGGGTAACCACATTTATTAGGCTTACAACGCCAAGGAAGTATTCCAGTATCAAGAAATTAGAATTATACTTTAATTAAAGGTTATAATTACTTTGTAAGCGTTTCCTCGCGTTTTGTTTAATTTGGAGGGTATTTACCTAGGCTTTAGCGTGCCATAAAGAAGCTTGCGTCGAAAGGGCCGAGGTGACCGGAAGTCGACCGCCGCGCCACCGGACATCGCGCCCAATGGTCGGAAGCTTAATTTGTACTTAAGCCCTCATTACGGATTTTATGACAGTTTACGACAAAGATGTACTGTATTTCTCTGATAAGGGATATTCAACTTTTTGAAAGAGATTTTTTGTATAAGGTATTGTTGTATAAATATTTATGTATACGTGTGTCTGTTTATAGTTATAATTCATGTCAGAAGTGAATATTATTTGAGTCCATCGAATTATTGCTGACATGGTGACATAACTTCATCACAGGCACATAATCTAGGTATATCTATACTAATATTATAAAGAGGAAAGATTAGTATTTTTAGATTTTTGTATGTAATGAATAAACTTAAAAACTACTAGACCGATTTCATAAATTCTTTTGCCGTTAGAAAGCTACATTATCACTGAGTAACATAGGCTACGGGCGGAGCCGTGAGGACACAGCTAGTTAGTAATATAATTGTGTTTATGATAAGATAATGGAAACATCCTTTATAAACTTTTATTATATAACTGTCTATCAGGTGATATGTGTTCAGCAGTGAACGTTTATGGCATGATTGATGATCATAATTATGAAATAATGTAAAAGAAAAAGAATATTAATTTTCTATTTCTGTTCGCGTTTACTATAATTGTCTCAACAAGTATCTTTATATTTTGTTAACATCGAACAGCTGAAACGATGTTAAACGTTGCTTTATTATTATTTTTATCCTTATAGTAATTAAAGATCCCAACCACACGACATGTCTTCCAAAATTTTGAGGCTACAGTTGCTTCCTGAGTAATTTTTTACCGCAGTTTACTTTTGTGCGGCAATCTTTATAAGCCACACATAGATTTTATGGTTTTGTTCAAGTTGAGACGTTCTGGACGTTTATTGAAAGGAGCTCACCTACGTTGTAACGAAACACGCAAGTTAATGATTACTGACCCACGTAACTTATTTCCAACATTAGGTATAATTTCTACCTATATCTTAAAAATAAATAGTCTAGAAAGGTTGCTACTTTACTGTTTAAAAAAAGCCGTCCAAAGAAACCCCTCGATGGATTTTATTCATCTGTCTCTAAAATGCAAAACTAGTCTTGGCAACGGCTTGTAAATAATTGAAAACAATGAATGAACCAGAGTGTCCATGAAAAATGTATGTCGTGGTTCACGATCGAAGCTAGAGTCGACGTTCCCATAAATTGGACCGCGCCCAGGTGTTACGCTTACTACTTCCTTCGCTAAATTGCCTAGAACGACGGCACTGCTAAAACAGCAAATTATTTCCTTACCTTCCAGTTTTTACACCTTCCTAGAAACTTGTCCCAATTCTAGCAAGTCTTTTAATAACAAATTTTAGTGGATTTTGTCCTAGGAGTGAGCATTAATATTTTATGACGTAGAACTGGGAGATTTATGGTCCGGATTATTTCTTTAGAGTTACTGAGCGCTTTGTTGGTTATTTTCTTAAAAATATTTTGAATAATTATACTTAAGAAGATCTCGTTGAATACGACGGTGACGTTTAATTTTAAGTTTCTTATTTAATTTAAATAATTTAAAAATTTATGAAACTGTAGGTTTTAAATATTACAAAAGCATTAGGTACGTATGATGCAGTAATTTTATATTGTTACAATTTGAGATTGGAACCAATCTTCAGCAGTAAATTGAAACAAGCGATTAACTAATAAAATTAATTAACTGATTAAAATATAAGAAAAGATAAAAACCTTTGAAAAATATATGTCAAAAACAAATTCAATCTGCATGTGAAAATTTTAATTTGAACATAAGCGCGATCGGCCCTTTACTGTCCCACTGCCGGACACGGGTCTCTTCTCAGAATGAGAAGGAGGTTAAGCCTTAGTCGAACACGCTGGTCTTAGTCGGTACGAGTTGGCGGACTACACATCATCGACCTATAGTAGACCTAATTCACCTGGGCCTTTTAAATATACTTATAGTAAACTTCATTAACTTGGGTACATTAAGTCTGTTTATAAAAACTCTTAATTAAAGATGAATAAGGTTAACACCTTATTCATCTTTAATTGATATAGAATCTTCATGCACCAATCTGATCAATCTAAGCTACTGGAATTGGGATTCATAAACAGTCTTTGACAACTGATAATCACTGATCCGTGCATAATAACTACATAACTGCATCAGGTTATTGTGTTGATTCCCCGTCGTAATCATATATCACTACTCTGTGATTCCTTGCACCCACGACTTGGTAATGAAAACATTTTGGAGCCTTCAGGTGTGCAGGTTTCCTCACAATGTTTATCCTTCATTGTTAATGCAGGTGATAATCAAATTTTGATGCGCACATAAATTAGCACTAACACTTCGAGGTGCCAGCTGGGATCTAACACAGACCCTTCTGCATTTAAGAAAAGCTTTTAACCGCTAGGTTATCTGGTTTTCTTATATCTGTCTTTGAACAACATACCTAATTTTCAAATTATCCTTGTTACAGAAAGCATCGTGACCCCCGGCATGAGGTCGGGGGAGGCGGGCGAGGGCTCGGAGCTGGCCGAGTTCGGCGCGCGCTGGCCCCCGCCCTACAACCAAGGCTACGGGTGGACGCGCTCCGCCACGCCGCAGCACCCGCCCGCGCACCACCTCGCCAGGCACTCCAGGAGCCACCAGGTACAATGTGGTAGATGTATATGCTTGGAATGATTCCGTATTTGATGTTACATTGAGACATGACCCCTATTTCATAATGTGGACTACAACAATACGTGCTCCGCCCACAAATCTCGCCGTGTCACCTTACTGTTGTAATACTTCCATGTAGGTATCATTGGAATACGTTATTTTTATTGTGGTCTGACTCAACTGCACGTTTTATTTGTAGAGGACCGCAGATGACGTTCTTTCATGTAAGAAAATTGTACACCAATGTCGTCGGAGAAATTTAATTTCTTTCCCTTTTTTGTTTTCTATTGTAGGCCTTACCGATTTATTTCTCAATAAGATAGAATACTTATATATTTCTGGTTACCCCTCCATCTAAGCTAGGCTCCTCCTAGTCGTGGATTTATCACGCTTATAGTGCAAAGGTAGAATTAGAATACAACTACGTAATTGCCAATTTAACGCCTTAGCGATCGGACTATTGTAGTCCTAACTCTTCACTTCTGAAGAAGACTCTTGGCTCTTTGCCATAATTTTTCTATTTAGATACCAATTTAACTTGGAGTCTGGCGTTAAAGTACCTATGCAGACTACGATTAAACAACAAAGTCAATGTTTCGTGATTTTTAACAAAAATACGCAGAGTTATATTTTATTTTAAAATGTGATGGATTTATTGATCCAGTAACTTAATTATAAAGTTCTGATTGTTTAGGAGGAATTGTCTAATTGATTTGCCAAGAGGGTTCAATCTTAACCCCAATTAGGTTGAAAGTCCTCTAGTAGAGGTTATATTTCATGCAACCAGTGGTTGCAGGACAACCGGCACACGAGCTACGAGGCGGAGGACGCGCGGGGGCGTGCGCGTGGCGGGGTATACTACTCGCCGCCGGGCACCTCGTACACCATCGTGGAGCGGCCGGCCTCCTCGCACGGCCATCACACTTCGTACTCCCACCACTACGCGGGAAAGCTGTCCCGAGCACCTTACCTCGGCTCCACTACTATTGCAAATAGTGCAGGTGATTATATCGATGTTATGTACAGTTGGTTTAAATGTTAATAATTCATCTAATATATATATTTCTTGGGATTAAGTCTGGGTAATGTGGGCCTCTGCCCTCTATCAATCAGAAATCCCAAGTAGATTGCATCGCTGCCCTTTTTTGAAGTATAATCACTTCCCTGGGGTAACTAAATCGCCTAGTCCTCGCAGCTGGGATTTTACTTGCTTTTCGTAGAAAAAAATAGCAAACTGTACTGTCTAAAATAAGTATGATATTTTGTCAGTAGCCGGTGCAACAAGTTTGAGGAACAGTACCAATCACCTGAGCGCGCCGAACGGCAAGAAACGGCCGATATCGCCGGAGCAGGTGCTGCGGCTGTTCGGGCAAGGCGGTGCCGCGGCGTTGGGCAAAGCGCTGCCTCCGTCGCACCCCCCTGCGCCGCTGCCCGCTCCCCTGCCCGCCCGCAGGCACTCGCCCGCCAGCAGCCCCAGCAGCACTACGCATCATGTAAGTGCTCTTAGTGCATCACTAATTGCATTATTTAGATGCTGCCACGATCTAACTGGAGCACTACTTAATTAGGCTGCTACAGCTCTCTCCTGAAATTCAGGTTAATTCCGAGAACGTTCGTGATTAGAATTAGAGTATCAATCGTTGTTTAGCTCTCTGTTCAGTTGTTCATAACTTGCATCTGCTTACTTCAAATGTGAGCAATTAGCACAGTTAGTTACACGGCATGGCACATACTAGACGAAGGTTGACTCTACAGTTACATTACAGTACTGAAATTATAATCCATATTTTATATTCTTAGTAATAAAACCTTGAATTTCAACAGCTGTTGAAATTGCGGTGCAGCAATTATTGAATCAATATTAGGTAGAAAGTATCGTCAATGATGTCAGTCGGTGAATTGAAGTTCCAAAAATAGCTAAATATGAGGTAAAGAGGGTAAGGGGTGTCATGTGTGTAAATTATTCCAGGGTGAGGCCGTGCTCGCCAGTCGATACCACTACTTTATTCATGACCACAGCGGCGACCGTTTAGGTGCCGACAAGATGGATATGACAACACAGAAAAGAACATTTTGCTTTATCCGCATAATGTACATAGGACAGTGGCCTAATAAATTGAATCGATGTATGTATGTTTTAAGTTTGACATCACGTATGGCGTTGATACCCATCAGTGCCCAGAATGTCTGAAAATAACTTATGAACTTACACGTGAAATGAAACATTGTTATCGGTCAGTGTAGGCGTGTCCATACAAAACTTATGGTGTCATGTCATGGTCAACGGTGGTCGCGCGACTGTCATAGGTAGGTTCAGTCGTCGTCAGAAGGCAGTCCAGTTTACAGTGTATAAAGCGTTATTTACTGTAAAAGATAAATACCTACAACAAATTTTGATTTTACGCAAACTTTTCGTAACTTTATTGTAAAATCGTTAGGGCGCGGTGTCGTACCATTTGACCCAATTACACTGTATTTTTTCCAAGGCGGGAACGATAAATATTTCAATTTGTGAACGACGGACGACTCGGTCCACGACGTAACGGCGGTCTTATTTCCTCGTAGCTGATGTGGTTAGTCGGGAGATATCAAAATAAATATAATTTATATAGAAACATTTGAAAGCAACTGAAAACGCAAAACGTGTAGTTTTAACAGGCGTGAAATTTTAAGAAATTGGAACCTATTGGTTATTTCGAGTGTTATTTTTTGGATTAAAGAAATCAGTACAAAATGAATGCATAAAAAGTTTTCAAATTGTGCGTGATGTTCTTCAGTGTAAAGTGCTTTAGTGACAACGTATACTTAATAGAAGTTCCAAATTGGATTCCACCGAGAATAATGAGGTAATTCTGAATTTCGTACCATTCTGCCACATTTATAATATACAGACTATATTTCGATAAAGTAGGTACATATTACCAAGACGTATGAAATGACTTTGTTCGAACGTTCACGTTGGAGCTGATGCAAGTAACGCGGGTGCAATAATAGGTAGCTGTTTTTAAACTTCTGGATCAAATAAATTGAAACGTACTTAGGGGCTATTCACACCATCCCAAACAGAAACTGAGCAGTTAATCACTGTTGGAAAGTGTAAGGTATCTTTAGTAAAGTTGTATGAGCCGGCAGTATTCCCACCAGAGTACCTCGTGAGCGATTACAGCTGGGAAGCACTTGTTGATGTTAATATGCATACAGGCATGGTTATGATAGGAATTGTGAAATTGAAACTATTATTATACTATTTCTGAGTATAAAATTGTACTTCGATGATATAAAAATAAGAAAACACTTAATGTGATTAATGCTATAGTTTGGGTGTAACATTGTGTTGATAGGATTGCTCCTTACTTGCTCCAGTTCCCTATGTACCCTTACCTTTAATCAGGCCACTGACATTGCAATTGGCGTGGCCACCTACGGGGCTAAAATAAATTAGAAAGCTGTACCATAGATACGATAAGAAGTAGAACTATAGTTTGTAGTTGTGCTGAATATGGACTTCCTGATAGACCTCTACAAAGTACGTGCTTAGGTCCGCTAGGTCCTCACAAAGGAGGATGCCTCTTTCGATTTTAAGAAACTCCAGAGGTATAGGGGGTATGGCCAATTCTTCGTCAGTGAGAATACTGACGTTATTGACATATCATAAAAACATAACTTCACGCCTGTATTCCCCGAAGGGTTAGGCAGAAGTGTATAAAAACACTCACATTTTGCCGTTACGTTGAAGTCCCATGTAATAGAGGGCGAGCCTATTGCCATCAACCGAGCACAAATCCAAACTCCGGGCTGTTACTGAGAAATTTCACACGGAAAAACCCAATAACACTTTGCCCGACCTGGGGATCGAACCCAGGACCTCACGATCAGCAGTCGCGCTTGTCACCACTAGACCAACGAGGCAGTTATTTAGTTTATTGACATACATTCCCTTAAATGCTTTTCGATATAATTGTTCAATAATGCAATCCAAGTATGAAGTACATAATTAAAGAGCAAGTGATTTCATCTCAGCCAAGGCTTTAGAAATTCTGTGTAGCGGATACTTAAATAGACGTGGATAAAATATGCATGAACATTGTACAATGGAAGCGAAAACATAGTTTTCAAGTAAATCTCGGGCCATGTAAAGTAAATCTCCGATGTAAATATTCGCTACTCGGAATGCCTGCAGCGGGCGCTGGGCGGGCGGGAGCGCGAGGCGTGGGCGGCGCACGGCGCGCGAGCCGAGGGCGGCCGGCTTCTAAAACTTCTTTGAGATGTTAAACGTTCGCCTCGAGAAACATTGTTTACGCAAAATAGGGGCGCGCATTTTATTGCTTATGAACGCCGCGTCGAGTACAATATCGAGAAAAACAATTCGTTGCGTTGTTACTGGCGTTTTTAGATATTATTTCCATTCGAATCAAAGTACCCTTTTGTATTGCATCTTATTGAAGTATAAAGGATTATAATTTTATTAGTTACAAGCACGCAGGTAGTATGTGTTTGTATATTATTCTGGTAAACGCCACCAAACATGCCAGGTCACGCCGTAATGTAAAAGAAACACGTCACTCACTGAAAAATTTATAAATACGGAAGGCAACTGTAACTTAATAAATTTTGCTACCTACATGTTTTACGCGACTGTGCGTGTAGCGAACATGAGGTTTATGCCCAGTGAAACAAATTCAGGAATCAGTTTTTAGATTTTACTTTTTCCTAAGCGCTGTTTTCCGATGTTTGATTTCATTTAGATGTAGACGAAATATTTAAAAACTTTATCCATAAAACGCTATTTTACATAATAAATAAGTACTTTGCTTTGGTATCAGAAATTGTTTACTTTCGATTACCTTGGCAAGCAGATCATCATAATTTAATGAGTCATTTTAGATGGTCTCGACTCACCTAAAAAGTTTACATGGCAAATAATAATTTAGGACCAACGATAATTCAACGACCGTAATTTGACAAGCTTCTGTTGAACAACAAAGGGGACGGGCCATTCAGTTTTTACACAAACACAATTTAGTTTAAGTAGGTATCGGGCACATCGGTCACGCCTTTATTCCTAGAAGATAAACAGAGGTTTAAACAAGAAATTTAAGCGTCTTTAAACTCAAGAAAGAAGTAATAATAAGTTGTTTATTCTTTGTCAATGCGTATGACAACATATTCTGAAAAATAAAGTTTAAGTGAAAGAAAATGTAGAATAATATTACTTAAATAACGGTTTTAGTCTAACCATGAATCCAGCGGTCAGCAATCTAATTATGTTATATTTATATCTGCTTTCGATGGATAAGACCTTTGTCTAAATGTGGACTGCGATCTATCATAGAGATGGTTTATAGTTTTCAATTAGAAGAGAAGAGGTAGAAGCTGGAAGCTTTCTACACGTTTGAATGGCTGAGTTTATTTTGTAAAAGGTTTCTGACGAGTTAGATTTGATGGCTGTTTTTCTTTATATTACACGTAATATAACATCACGCCTGTATACTTCGACGGGTTGGGCAGAGGTGTAGGTATAGCAACACCCTCATTTAGCCGTTATGTTAAAGTCCCACGTAGTAGGGGGCGAGCCCATTGCCATCAACTGGGAACAAATCCAAATTCCGGGCTGCTACTGAGGAATTTCACACGGAAAAACCCAATAACACTTTGCCCGACCTGAGGATTGAACCTGGGACCTCAAGATCAGCAGTCACATTGCCACCTTATATTAACTGTGTATTTTGTCTGCAGGCAATATACCGTGCGGGCGAGCGGGAGCGCGACCGGCCGTATTCGTCGGGCGGGGCGCCGCCGCCGCCGGCGGAGCCCGCCACGCGCACCGTCACCATGAGCCGGGACCCCGCCGACTCACATGGCTTTGGCATCTGTGTCAAAGGCGGGAAGGAGGCAGGTGGGAACCTTCCATGTCTGACTGTATCTCTGTATCTCATAGTCACTCGTATTGTACAACTGTTCTTGTTACACAGACGCAGCGAATGCGTGGCGAAATAGTTGGTACAATTTTTGTATTGAATAGTAAAAGAATGTGAGAGAATATGGCCCTCTTAGGATGAAGTACTAAGTACTTCCAGGGTTAAAAGAGAAATATCTAAATCGTTTTAGCCACTCTTAGTTCGCTGTATTTGTGTAGCAAAGGCGCTGTTTATGTCAGGGATGCACAGACCGCGGCCCTTCGTCAATATACATGCGGCCTGCCAGCGAATTAAACTCTTTAATGCATTGGTATGAAAAAACTGCAATATTTTTAACATTAGAGGCCAGCTTAAGATCTCTGAATAAATGATTTAATAATATTTTTAATTTACGACCTGGTTTTAGGTCACAGTCTGCCCGAGTGGCCTCTACTCCTAATAAGTCTGTGCATCGCTGGTCTATGTGTTATAATAATATAATCAATCAATGATTGTAAATTGATTTATTATACGTATAAATAACAAATACAAAGTAGTGCTTTTTTACTATAAACTATTGACTCGGCGCTGCGGCGTGCGTCGTAAACAAATCTAAGTATACATTCATACCAGATCTAAGTACGATTTCTATTTTATATGAAACAACACCATAATCTCCCAATAAAAAGCAAAAGGTATTAGGTACGCATCGTTAGCCGACAACCGTAAGCTACTGACCAGACGAGACTGTCTTATCGATTACGAGCTGACGTGGGCGGCACGCAAATAGCGCTAAGAGCGGTCAGTGCCTAAACAATGACTCGACGTTACTTGTGATACACGTTACATGTTCTATTTGTATCATAACAATTTTCTTTATGGATAAATAACCCTTTGTGACTCGAATACAAAACATGTGTTACTATCGTGAGTAGTAATAGGTTTTTTATTGTTATCTGTAATTATTCGCTTGGACCCCAAATGTGTACACTTTTAATCGCACGAGGTTCAAGGGTTATGAGTTTTCGGGATTTAATGTATCGTATTAGTAACTAGAGGTTACAAATCTTATTCAAGAAAACATTACACTTTTTGCAAAAAAAAATGTGATTAAATAAGTACCTAATAAAATTAAATAAGTTTCAAAATTGCTTGACAAAATTTAATTACATTATTCGTGTTCAGCAGTCCAAAAATATTTTAACTCAGTTAGGTGATATCGAACGTTAGAATCTTTTTATAAGTTTTAAAGAAAATAAAATATTCCGTCTTGTTCAGCAGGATAGGCGGTCGCTTGTGGCAACTTTAAATTGTAATCCCGCTCGAGTGAACCGGCAGACGGCGGGTTATTTAAATTGCATAAAATCTCTTGCGAGAAAGTGCGCCTATTAACCACGAGTCGCACAGGAAAATACTTTTTAATACACTAAGTTACATGGCGGGAAAAGTGGAATGTATTTATTTTTACTGTTTGCGATGTTAACTAGGTATCATGTCTAAATAATTATTGAACATTTGGTACAATTAATTTCTATTAATTCTGGGTATCTAATAATATTATTAAAATTGCATTATAACATTAACTTATAGATGTCTACTGCCGAACATGAACCTCCTCATGGACTGCGGATAAACAGTCGTGTCGTGTGGGAAATACTGTCATAATAAACACGCATTCTACTATTAATTGAAACCTAAAACCCCCATTGAAATTAGTCCTGCGAAGCACATGAATTCTTTTTTATTGTCCCAAAGACACATCTTCTTACTAAAGTTCTAAAAAGTACACTGAATTTTAATATCCAGCCACAAAGACAAGATAAGATCCTCCTCGGTTGATATTGCATAAAGCTTCCATTGTAAAGGTTACATTGTTGCCAGGTTTTGAAATTATGCGGGTTTCATATCTGGATTTGTTCAGGCTAAATATGCTGTAAAAGTTTTGCCAAATACAACAATTTGATTATTGCAGGGGTGCATGGTATGATTAATTGATAAATTCAAAGTAAAGGCATTTTTCTCCTGCTAAAGTAATACATTCCTCTTCTACAAAACGTCATACCTATAATTATCGTCACATTAAAAATACTTGTACTTTAAATCCTTTTTCAGTAGGCATTACAATATATGTTATTGCCAGCAAGAATATTTCAAGAAAAAAAGACTATTGTGAAACACTATGGATTTTATTCGGCGCCAAAATTGAGGATCTTAAAATGCTTTTTTTAATTTTATATTATGTTTTGCATTTTGGTACGTTGGCTAGTTGTAATATAGGTGTATAAATTTAGTTAATGTAATAATATTTAGGCGTAGGTGTGTACATATCGAGAGTGGAGGAGGGATCGGTGGCGGAGCGTGCGGGTCTTCGCCCAGGGGACTCCATTCTGCAAGTCAATGGCACTCCGTTCTCTGGGATCTCACACGAAGATGCTCTTAAGGTAAGATATCTACATTTTAAGATGCCCTGATATAGATATCTGTAGAATATTTAGGCAGCGATCTAATATAAGTAACAAAGTAACAGTAAGTACCTATATTTACATAACGGCATCTACATTTTTCGTATGTGTGTTTTCTGTTGTTCAGTAAAATTCAATTTATATTCTGTAGACTCAGTCTCTAATTCCGACTCATTGTTATTTTATGCATTATTCTTTAGTAATATCGGTCATTAAGCTAACTATTCACCAGTTTAGACTCATAAATCTGTCTCAAAAATCCTAAATCTGGCGCTCGGCCCATTTTGTGCATACATTTGGAAGCCAAACACCTCGTAAGCTATACGTATCACGATTAGCATAATGATGCGGACGCTCTGATATCTGTAAATTACACGGTAATTACATATGACGAGGAGGTACAAGTAAGACTTGTTGCTGCTGGCAAACTGTCCTGACGGTGGGCCAAATGACTCCAGCTGATGTGCGCCAAATGCCTTCACTATTAAACCGCTGACTGAATTCAATAGTGTCACAAGACAAAATTCAACAATTTGAGAAAAAGCACAATTAAATGTTCGTTGACAAGTGCGCGCGCACATTCTAGCTCGTTTTGAGTGTACTGTATGGAATAAATAGTTGATGTTTAGTTTTTATATATCTACGTTAATGCTTCAGTTGCCAGCAGTAATAATATTGATGTTTTTTTTGTTATTTTGATTAATATGAGGACCAGAAGATGGTGACTTCGATTTATGCCAGTATTGCATTTTATTTTTTTTACTTTTTGGTTTAATGCCAGGACTAATCTTATGAAATTAACACGCTGGGTTTTAATGCATAAAATAAAGTACGTAATTTATGACAAGAATTCATCACTAACTCAAAATGTCAAAAAATTTACTTGTGCCACTAATGAATTCAGTCAGCGAAACAGCGTCGCTATTAGGAATGTTTTAAACAGTTAACTAAGCACACCTGCCAAAATACAATAGAAACTCAGTTTTGTTTAATAGACTTTTCAGTTTCATAGTAAAATAAAAACAGACATTCAGGGATGGCACAGATTTATCTCTATATTATGTAGATAATTAAAACTAAATATACAGCTGTGCCGGGGCACCACCCGCTCTTTTTCACAATTAGGTACAATTATAATAAAATATTTTTGTCTATTATCTGTCGGGATTGCCGAAACTCGAAATAAATAATAATATTTTTAATTATCATTTTAAAACTTGTTAGTAATATACTCGTTAGGATAGAGTCGGGGACAAATAATTATAAATTATTAGGTACAGCAAGAAAGACAAGTTATCATACTGAACTTAAAAAGTCGAAACAACTCAAGTGCAGTTATACCAAAGAATAAATAATAGTACAGCATATATAGGTACATAATATTCGTAGGCATCAACGAGCTCATCGGCTCATACTTGTCAGTAAACATTTGAGTAATGATAACTATTATTGTCATTGATTTCAGTCTCGTCTAGGACACGTGCGATTCTATCACCCATATTCTAAGACGTTCCTCCAAAACTTACTCGACTCATACTCGAGTCAGGATGGCCTCGAAAACACCTTCAAAATTGTATTCTTAGTCGAAATTTCGAGTGAACTTTGAGGCTCCTCAACTCAAATGAGTCGAGGTAGAGTGGAGTCATTACGTCATAATTTGAATTATCTGCATCGCGCAAATAACGCCGCGATAAATAGTTGTAAGGATTATCGTAAGCACATTCGATAAAGTCTTAAAAAAATCAGTTTTGTTATATACGAACTTCGACACTTCCTTCCATAAGGTAGGTTCCGAGGTACCTTGAGTTTGACAGATGATTCCTTACATCGACTGAGGAAAAATCTCGAGTTGAGGACGTTTATATCAACTATAACTTACCGATGGTAGTGAAAAAGGCTGAGTCGAGATAGAGTCGAGTCGAGTAAGTTTTGGAGGAACGTCTTAGAATATGGGTGTATTTCTCAATAAAGGTGTTGATATGTTTTTTACTTTACCAAGTTTAATTGTGCTGTCATTACTTTCTGTTTAAGCATTAAAACTTTTGATTTTTTTATCTTTCATAAGTTTACTGCTGAAATGTTTTATTTCTGTTCAAGATGTTGAGTAATGTTAAACTTTAGTTAGTGCAATGAAAAAGACTAGCGAAACAGGTATAATCCTATATAGTAGATTTGAAAAAGAAATGGCTCCCACGGAATATACCATATCAGGCTATTTATTATCTAACTGTCACATCCAACTCGAGGCAGACGTGTTTAATATCGACTTTGCAGAGTGCGACATCAGGAAATAGAGCCCGTATTTATATTGAAAGATGCTATATGTAGTGAAAAGTATTTCGAGATCTAATCCATTTGGAACTACATTTATGTACAAGACAATTTATATATTGAATTACTATTGTTTTTCATCATCATCATCATCAGCCTGAAGACATCCACTGCTGAACAAAGGCCTCCCCCTTAGATCGCCACATCGAACGACAATCCGCCATTTGCATCCATCGGTTGCCCGCGACTTTCACAATATTGTTTTTAATTGAACATAATTAGACAGTGCCTTAATATTCTATCAATCAAATTAACTTATTGTAAGCCTATCACCGACTATTACTGGGTATAGGCTGAATGTACAGCTTCGGGGTGAAAACGATGTACGATGTTAAATGTATTTTAACAGCTACACCGAGATGCCGACTAGTTTGCACGTAAAAGCGCTAATTGCTCAATTGGGAGCAATACGAGTTCACAAACAAAAATGGGTCTGAATTAAATAAATATGACGTTATATGTCACGTTGGGATCATTTTAGAAAATGCTTTAAGCACATCGTGTTATATTAACGATTCCTATTATTTACTACTGTATTTTTACCTTACATAGTTTAATTCATTTTAAAGGAATAACAATGTTTAAAATCAAAAGCTGAAACCTTCAGATTAGCAAACCTTATACGAAAACACATTTAAATACGTTGGTTCCTATTATTCAAAATACAAATAATTCAATGCACCCCCTGAAAATACTTATATTTACAATTTGTTTTGATACTGTATGTAGTTAGTATGTTTGACATAGTATTCAAGTTTTATTGAAGTACATATTTCCTTATTTACATTATTCTTTAACCTGGATATCCGACATGCAAACGGCATTACTGTGGGTTTGGAAATGACAGGCGGGCACGAGAGGGAGACGTTTTCTATTTCCGTGTTAATGTCGACCGCAGTCGAGGCACCTACGCAACAAATTATTCTGAAATCGTCCAGACCTTATAAATACTTAAACAGGTTTTACATGGCTGCGGAACTTTACTTCAAGTATGAAAAACTATTATTCTTTGGTTTTATTTCTAGTCCAACGTGGTGAGAGTACTTTTATAATATAAGAAATTGATGTTTTCCTATCTTCTTGTTGAACTAAAGATTTCTTAAACCTTCTGATTTCCGATAATCCCCAAATCCCAATGCAGATTTACCATTTCTATATAGAAGAGGAAATACCTATTTGATCGTTAATCTTGTATTCGGTATCGTGACTGAATAGCGTTAAGGTTAACAAGAACCGGACGGCGCTTTTCCGTTTCATATTTTCTTTTTATTAGAAGGCTAATGACAGCTGGCACTCCTTATGCATTGGATTGATAAGCATAATCTAAGATAATTGATATCAACATTAAACTTTTACGTTTTCCTTGTATTTTTAAATATCGTTAGTTTTTAGTTTGAGATTGATTATGAGTACATGCTAAATAAGTTGATTATCTTTTTGAATACTTAACCATACGTAGGTATCTTCCTATAATGTTTATTAATAAAACCCAACTGATCCGAGTCAAACCGATTACACGGTTTTGTGGGGCTATGTCATATTGTAATAATTACCTAACAAATAAATAAATAAAAGTATAAATAAAGTAATAATAGTTAGAGATGATATTATAAAGTTTTTTTCAAACTAAACGAGCCGTATTGGGTGAAATCAGTAAAACATTGCTGTTTCAAACGATGGTTGCATTTGGTTTAATTAAAATCAAAAATCAAAATATTTTATTTGTAGAACATAGGTAGGTAATTACAGGTGGTATTATTTTAGTGAACGCTATGTCTAGCCTAATCGGCGTACAAATATTTTAACAAAACATGTTTAGTATAATTCTGGTTAAAAATTATAAAAATATTCTTATAAAATTAACAAACACTAATAAAATATTCTCACCAAAATTGCCAATAGGTAGTAGATATAATAAACTATAATTTAAAACAATAGTATAACAATCATGACCAATAATGAAATAAAATTATAATTTGTCAGCTAGGTATTCATTCACTGTGTAGCACGTTTTTTTCATTTAATAGTTTAAGTAAAGCTTTTTTGAAACAGTGTATGTCGCCGAGTGCTTTAATAGGTCTAGGAATCTTGTTACAGATCCTAGGTGCCATTCCTAAAAAGCTTTTTGTGTAAAGCGCAGTGCCATGTGGATTAGCGCATATCTCTTTGTTGCGTCGTTTGGATCTCAGTGTTTCAAAAAGGTGGAAGTTTGATCTGACAAATACCTACTGCTGTCTCAAAAATGTACATACAGGGCAATGTTAGGACCTTAAATTTTTGGAAATACGGAAAACAGCTTTCTGTTGGTTTAAGCTTAAACACAGCACGCACACACCTCTTATGGGCCTTGAACGCAATTTGCTTGTCTGTAGAATTACCCCAATATACAATTCCAAAACGTAGTGTAGATGTGACATAGGCCTTGTATGATACTAAAACAACGCACTCATTTGCTATTTTTGCCAGATTATAGAGCGCATATGAATACTGGTTCAACTTCTTACAAACAGCTTCTACTACATAACATTTCCAGGTCAGATGACTATCCAAGTGAAGTCCTAAAAATCTAGCACTGCTGGTTTCAGCTATTTTCTGATTTGCGTAATTTACGTTTAAATTAAGCTTTCCTGCACTTTGGTAAAATTAATTAAATAATTATAATGAATTTAATAAAATAATAAATTAAATGATCTAGGTACTTATTTACCGAGTTTAGAAGTTCGGATAGGTATGTAAACAATATTGACTTTGTGAAATAAGGTAGGTACTCAGCTTATATCCATTACCAGGAGAACCGAGGTGAAAGTTCCTAAGTCCACATCAAGTTCTGTTTTTTTTTCAGAAAAGTTTGTTTTCTCAGTAGGTAAGTATACAGTCAGTGTTAGACTTGGCATGATATCGGCTATGGCAGTTATATTTCAGTTGTTTGCAAGTTTTTATAGCCATCATTTAGTAAGTGCCAATCTTCTATACTTATTATCAAAAGTATGTGTTTGGATCAGATGCCTTGAACGAAAGTTTCATATTTGTATTCTTTTTCGATACTTAGATATTGTTTTAAGGAAAATTGAGGAAACATAATATAGATATCATATAATGTTAGTAATTTACGAAGTGTAGGTAGGTTTAGGTAGGTAACATAGGAAAGTGGGTAGGTCAGGTAAGCGGCACTATTTTTGCAGACGTTGTTGGACTTTTCCTTCCGCACTTGACGATACCGCTTGATTTACGATGTCGCTTCCTGACATTTACTGAGACCTTTTTGTAAAACACGGCTTTAGTTGTTCCGTAACAAAGACATTGTGTTAAATTATTAAATTTTATCGTTAGGAACTCTTCCGTTTGTGTAATATACCTGTACAATGTATCTAACTAGAAAACGTAGGTCCTTAATATAATTAAGTTCTTTCTTCGTAATGTCAAGGGCGAAAGATAACAGCTTTTAATCAAACTAGATGAATTATATCTGATAAAATATTGCTCCTACTCAGATATCTAATTTGTTATATTATGGAAAAGCTTGTGACAGTTATATAAATATACCTATAAGATAGATAGGGAGTGGACAGTCGCGCCGCGCCGGCTGGCCGAGTGTCGCCAGGGTGTCCCGACGTCTCCCCCTGGCCACGGCGCACTACCCATCAGCTGACGAGATTTTATCACATACTAACATATAAAAGTACACGCGTAGATAGTCGCTTTCATTCCTTTTGTAAAATGTCTGTGAAACTAGGTACTTATGTAACTTTAAAAGTATAGCAATGGAGCCAAATTTTTCAGTCATCTCTACGTAGGTACAACTTTTGTCGTAAAAAGATCTAGTTTTCGATAAAAACAGGCATGATCTATATTATAAATCTCGATTGTTACTTATTTCCATAATAGGTAATGTTGCTCGCAGTTTCACATGAACGAGTAGGCAACACGACCAATTCATACATTCGCATAGACGATTCCGGGTCGCTCAGTCTACTTCCCACGATCTTCCGAGGCGTTTTATTTTGTCCCCTCGGATTCTTGCATCCCTGTCGTTCTTCCTTTTTAAGTTACCCTTGAGCTAGTTGTGCCATTTTTGCTTTGGCGCGCGTCCTAACCCTAACCCGCTGTTATTTATGAATGCTGCAAGCGAAATGCGAGTACCTAGGTACTACTGGACGATAATTTTATTGCATAGATCGGTCACGGGCACATGGACACTCATCGAATTGGTTATGTCGTAAACTCCATTTAATCAACTAAAGTATTCATTTATTAATATTTTTATAAAAAAATAAAAAAAAACATTTACGGAACAAAAAAAAATTTACACAATATATAAAAAATTGTAGCCTACCGGCATCGGGAACAGGGTCCTAGCAACCGGTGGTTAGGGCTCCAGAGAGAAGAACTTCCTAACCATGGGCATCGTTTCTATGAGTACCACTTTCTGAATCAATCCTTTGATCCAGCTGTCTAACGAGAGGTTCTTCAGATGGTGGTCGAGGCTCTTGGCTATTAGAATAGTAACTGTAATGAATATCGGTACAATGACTACTGCGTCAACATCCCACATGTCGAGAAAGTCGTGTGCCAAATCTATATGATAGTATAATACTTTATTACATTTAATTGAATTTATGTAGGTAAAGAAAAAAATTATGAACTTAAAAAAATAATTATAACTGGAGCAATAACACCGCAGGTAAATTAACTTTAATTAAATACAAATTATGTCCTGGCCCAATTATATAAAGCCATAACATGAATTTGTTTCTAATGTGTATGATATTAAGATTTATGGCACATTAAGTATGTTTTATGAGTATTGGATGGCATAAATACATTTATGTGAAACGTAAAATTTTATGAAGTTAGGTTAGGGCTTCTCGTTACGATAACCTACTTATTATTTGTTAAAAACAACATTAGTTAAAGTTGTACATTTTCTGTTAGATGTTAAAGTCATGCCGTCAGCTGACGATGACGGTGCGGACGGCGGGCGCGCTGGTGGGCCGGGCGTCGTGCTCTTGGATGGACCGGTACGGCCGACCAGCCTCGCCGCCGCCTCAGCGCCCGCCCCGCTCCGCCAGCAAAGACCGCTCCATACGGAGGGTGAGTTTCACTAACAAGAAAATCACCAACTTTTGTTGAATGTGTGCCAGCATTGACGGCACAAAAATACCTGTAATTTATTGTAACACCTCATTCGTCTACATCGCGTGTACCTACAGGCTACATCTACGTCCTACATAGACTTCATATGCCGTAAGTAGTCACCAAAGATGTCGACAGTTACTTATAAACGCCTAAATGAATTTATGTCCTCATAAATTTTTATGTCCAATTCCGTACTCGTAAATATTTTATGTCACTGCATATTGGGGTTAGAGGTCGGAGAGCCTTGTGGTATGCTAATCGCAGTCAACTAACCACAGAATTCTGTCGTTAGCGGTTGTAATGATGTTGCGTCGCAATGCTCGCATCGATCTCAGTGACATCACCCAGATGAGCCCGATCGTAATAAACTACATTTTGGGGAAAGAAGCCATTCTTAAGCTGTTGTGAGCACAGATTACGTGTTTATGGGGTTACATGTATAATAATGACGTTGTATGCCAAGAATTTCCTAAATAGCTATTTCCTCAATGTTGTATCCGGAATTTCATGAATCTCCACTTTGTATAACGCATTTTCTTATTAAAGGATGTTCTGTTTAAGATATGATTACGAATCACTTAATTACTAAATAATACATCGGTAATCATTTGAATTATGTGTGCAGGTTGACCTTTGTATAGAACCGGGACAGTCATTAGGACTAATGATAAGAGGCGGGCTGGAATACAACCTCGGCATCTATATCACCGGGGTCGACAAGGATTCCGTTGCAGATAGAGCCGGACTTATGGTAATTATGTTTTCACGTTCAATTTGCTTCATGGAATACTGCTTGCGAAACTTGTGACCTTTAAAGCTGAAAGACGATTGGAAAATGACAAATAACTATGCAAAATTAGCACTGAACAAATTTTTACTCTGATAAATTATAGAAAAGGTCAAAAAAATCTCATATAAAGGACTAATATCAGATAAAAGTAGGTACTTTATGTGGGTCCTTTTTTATTTCTCTCGTAAAAAGTATAAGAGCCAATTTGGAAGAAATTTTATCAACTCTTTAATATGTATTGCGTGTGTCGGGTCATCGATGTGTCATTTATACTATGAGATACAGAAATATATTTTTAAGTGTATATATTTTTTTATACATTCTAGACATATACTGGTAGAGAGATACTTTTATTCTACATTACAAAATACGTCAACATAGTTAAAATTCAATTCACTTTAAAGTATTTGGACGCTATGTAAAAGGAATAAAAAGTAAGTTTACTGTGAATATAAATTTCAATCTAGTGCGCTTAGATTGCTGCAATTTCGTTGTAAATTAACGCGACACCCAACTCTGGGAAACTTGCGGAGACGGCAGGCAAGAGGCCTGGCGAGACGGAATTGCATTGAAGTTTGTGCCAGCCGAGGGCACTTCATAGTCTGCTAAATTACTGGTTTATTCCCCATTAAACTTGCAACGCTATGGAAATGACATTTTGCTTAGCTGCTATTAAATTAAGTTCTAGTTCTGCGAGTATATTTCTGAAGTTAAGTAAATACATCGTTTCTTTTACTTACCCGATAAGTTTAATGTTTACCGGATTGCGCAAATAATATTTAATTTTCGTGTCGCGAGTAACGGTGCGAGGTGTGTTGGCAAATTTATAGCGATAGAGCCTGAGAGTCGCCCCGCCCAGCGCTTTCTGCACGCTACCTAGCTACATCCGAGCCTCGTAACTTACGTTTGAAACTTTAACCAGTAACAATTTTCCAAGTATTTTCATTAAAACAAACCGCAGGTGAAAATAATTGTTCGATCACACTAACTATAATGAGAGTATCAACAAATTCTATATTTGGGTTGTATTCTGTAAACGTTCATACGTGTGCGTCTAATTTGTGCATTTTTTACGCACAGGTTTGTAAACAGGGACTAAAAGCGGTTATGGTACAATGTTATGATACTTTTATAATGTAAGGATACCGTTTTCTTATAAAGGTTGAGCCATGCCTTTATTTAACCTTACGCTTTCGGTACCGAAAAACATCGAGTGATGAATGAATCATACTAATGAAACATTGATGTTATCTGGGGCCTCGTAAAAAGGTGACGAGATTGTTCATCAAAGAAAACCCTTATTTATTAAGGTTTAGGTACGGATACCGAAATATACTGTTGCGCATTTTTAGACTCTACTTTTCGGTACCAAAATAATTCAGGTAATTAGAATTTAGAGGTATGACGTCATACGGTATTTTAAATTATTTAGTCTCTGTTTGTAAATGACAAGCGAAGTTGAACGACGTGGCAGATATATTTTCCGCTTAGTTCATATAATAAACAAATGTCCTGCATAATTGTTACGATTATACATTAGGTTGGAGACCAGATCCTGGAGGTGAACAATCAGTCGTTTGTAGACGTGACGCACGACGAGGCGGTTGCTCAGCTCAAGTACCACAAGCGAATGTCCTTGTTGGTGCGGGACGTTGGGAAGGTCCCCCACGCGTGCACGGCGTATGGGGAACGAGAGGCAGCTCCAAGGTATTTATAATATTAATATTGTAAGTTATAATCATATTGTGATAATCACGGTCGTACAACTCAATTATCACGAACGAATGTCCTTGTTGGTGCGGGACGTCGCCGCGTCGGGAAGGTCGCGGGCGTTCACGGCTTATGGGGAACGAGATGCGGCACCAAGGAATCTATTACATTGACTAGAACGAATAAATGTTGTACGCCACGAATGTTTCTGTGACAGTGTGACCCCAAAATAGTGTTGGAGATTCCTGTGAGCCCTGGATGGTTCTTTAATGCTTCACCTAGCAGTGGCAGCAAAAGGTTTTCAGTGGAACTAACTAATACTACCTAAGTACCAAACTGGCGCTCGAACGGAAATCAAACTTTTGCTTAGGGAGTTTACGAAGACAGGTCAGTTTTGTACGTGGGTATAAACCTACATAGTTATTTATATAGAAGTACTACTTGAATGACCTAGCTTTGATCGGTATTTTTTTTTTGGTAAATTGACATTTTCTGAAAATGAAACCTAGCTAGATCGATTTATCGCCCCCGAAACCCCCTACATTCTAAATCTCATGAAAATCGTTGGAGCCGTTTCCGAGATTCAGATTATATACATATACAAGAATTGCTCGTTTAAAGGTATTAGATTTAGAGAACACGGGAAGTAGGTACGATGTCTCCAGAGATACATACGATTTGGTCGGTTAGGATGCGTGTGGTATCTAGCCTTTTCATTTCCCTTCCGGTGGTCAGGTAGCAGCCGCTTCATGTAAAATACTTCGATTAGACTAGAAGCCAAACCTGTTATTCGAGAATTGGTTGGGCTGATGATGCTGATTCGACTGTTACGTAGAATAAGCGGTTGGGGCAAGCGTCGCGGTGCCGCGTCGACTGCCGTTGAGCAGAAGGCGCGGTCACTGCTGCCACAGTGTGACCTGCCTGCCATCGCCTACTACATGGAGGAGTACGCCGCGAGGAGACTCACGCCCGACTCCTTCCTCACAGTCGTCCGGGACCTGCTCGATACGCCGCAGAAGGTATGTAGCTTAACCATCATTTATTTCCTCGCATTAGGATAACCCATGGTTATCATAGGTTGTAGGTAGCTTTTATAACTTACTAACTGTGCTCCCGCGGCTGTGTCCGCGTAAATAATTTGACTACAGCGTCACCTGTCGGATCGTAGCATAGCTACGAACCGACATCTCGACAAAAAAAAAAAGTGTAAATATGATCTCAATCGGTAAAGTCGTTCTCAAGTTATGGCGTGACCAAGGGAAATAGGGATTAATTTTATATAAATGTAGATTTTGTAAGTCATAAAATTAATAAAAATAAGTTTAATCAATTAAGAGTTTTGACTATAACATGCACACATATTAAGCTCATAAACTTCCAGACTCTGAATAAATATCTATATTGTACCAATGCGAGAATCGATCCCGCAATACCTAGTGCAGTGGGTGGTTCCGACAGCTGCTGCATTGAGGTCATCACACATATATGCCACAAAACAGATGACACATTTAAGTAGGCAATAGAGAACGCTTACTGTTAGAACTGGGCCTCCACCACAGGGCTACGAAGAGATAATGCTATAATGTATTCAGATACTTTCAAAGCCTTCTTTTTACTTTTGCCAAACTCCAGAATGTGCAGTATTGACTTTATGGTCTTGGTCCTTTTGATCCCTATTTTGGGACAATCTGCATTAATAATACTTACATATCTACTAAAGGTAATGAACATAGTTATGAGTGTTGCTCAGAAGTTTCTCCTTTGAGCAATAAGGAAAACTGTGAGCGATATGGTTAGGGACACCATATTGGATTACAACTTGGTAATTTATGCACAAACATTGTTAAGCTGATGTTAGATTGTGAGCACTATCTCCATATTTTATTTGTTACTTTCAATTTCAATATGCCAATTGACTTTAAATGAGATTGTTATCATTATTTACTAAATATTTCACGGTTTAATACGTATTTCTCTTGCTTAGGTAAGTTAGTTATTTTCTTGTTCCGCCGCTCTGATTTTACTTTCCGTGAAAACTTATTCAATTTTATCGCTAGAGTTCAGATCTTTCGCTAACTTTAGCTCCACGTGAAAGTAGTTTTTAAAGATAAATAGAAATCCAATTTATTTCGATTTCTATCCGCCGATAGTAGTCAACAGGGGTTCGAAAATAAGCCGTGATGATTTATCGGCGTGATAGAAACCTGCTGACAAAATATGATTAGCTCATGATTATTAGATACCTAATTATACTTATTTTATGCAGGTTTATTCCATTCTGATTTTCCACTTTGTTGACGTCTTTTATTCGGAGTTAAAATTTACGTAATTCAAGACTATTATTTACCATAATAGAGGCGTGGAATTTACAAATGAGTTAAGTGCCAAAAAAACAATGAATGAGGAATTGAATAAAAATGGATTGGCTGCCCAATGTATATTTTGCTCCTTTGATATTAAACATTTTGAATTCGCATTTTTGGGCACTTAGCCCATTTGTAAATTCCACGCCTTAATTCTAAATGCCAAAGTTAAACGAATGGATACCAGATTCGTCGTGTATACATGCTTACAGGTCATATAAAATAGATACTCGTTCCTCGTGTATTCGATACCGACTTAGCACGTAGAAAACGTCTTTAATTCGAAGACTCGTATTGCATTATTCAATACATCGCGAATTTTGTTCACCGAGACGATATCAAATTTCTTCCCATCTCATTTTGCGTCTCGCCGCACGCTTTTTTTTATTGTATTAACGTAATTTGTGCGATGTCATAAGTACGTATATGGACGCTATTATCAATACATCATTACCAATCATACGCGGAATAACTTATGTCTTGTGCAGAAATGCTCGTCACTCGGCAAACAACAATTTATCTTTCAGAGCAGGCGCACAGGGCCTGTTTACGATACATATTTAACGTTCGTTAACGTCACGAGTAGTACCAAAGTATTTAAATCCTTTTTGGCTGGAATTATAAGTGCATTTAGGAGTTAACTAATTATAATATTCTAGCGACCCGCCCCGGCTTCGCACGGGTGCAATGTGGGGCATATAAGCCTTCCTCTTGAATCACTCTATCTATTGCTGAAAACTGCATTAAAATCCTTTGCGTAGTTTAAAAGATCTAAGCGTACAGACAGCGGGAGCGACTTTGTTTTATACTATGTAAAGAAATAATCGTAGAATGTCGCCAATGTTTTTTTTTATTGCAATACACTTTCCAGTGGAAGCGTCGTATCCTTTGTCCTTATCTATCCCATCTACCTGTTTAACCTACATTCGCCAACTCTCACGTAACCTCGACAATTTCGGTCCAGTGCTAGTTTCCCAGTGTTATTTCTTTATACAAATAATAAATGAGATGTCCTTTGCAGTACACTCTTCTGACGGAAATACGAGAATTCATGTTACCGGAGGACCGGGCGAGGTTTGATGAGCTCGTGTACAGGAGAGGCGAGGAGCCTGTCGACCATCACATTAAGGTAATTAATTAGCTTTCACATTATTAAAATAATTAGTAATAAGTACAATTAATAAATCTCAGATTGAACCCTAGTCGTAAAAGACCGTGTGGTGTGGATTTAATGTAGTTAATTGCGATTACTTCTATAGAATTTTCAGGTTATGTTGAACCCTTTTAAAAAGTTAGTTTGGATACCTACTACTATGACTGTCTCGTGTATCACGAGCACAATCACGAGGTTATACGACAAAATCTATCAGACAAAGTAGGTACATTAGACCACCAAAGAATCATTGCAAATTGTAGAGTAAAAAAAATGATCATGTAAATACTAATTCGCAAGGTTTTTTACAAATAATTCTCTTCTTCAGCAAAAAATAAAGAGATAAAACGTATTTTCTCTGAGTTTATTAGGCAAGCTTTCGTCTTACAATTGTAGTAAGTAATCTGTGCTCCACCTGCAGTACCTAATTAGGATTCCGCCCTCTTTGCAAGATTGCTCCGACTAACTGACTTAATTTAAACAATGTTTTTTTGACTAAGATAAGATAATTAAAGCGAATAATAAACTATGCCTTTTGTTTATCTTCAACTTAACAAGAATATTCAATCTTTCGTTTGGTAGTCATGCGTAGTACATACACGCAAAAGGTACATGCACATATAAACATGATAGTTAAACATTCACTTCATTAGATAACTGAAAATTACACAGTCGCTTTGCGAAAATACATATTTACATATCTTCATTCATAGAACATACGAAACTACGTACATTTCAGTGCAAAATCATTTGCACAAAACTTAGTTGATGCTTACGATTTGTTGGTAGCGGGGTCCCGAGCGACACATGCTACCCTCCTCGACGATGCATGAGTTGCACGACCCGGTAAGTGCACACGCTTTACTTATTCACTTGACTGTACACAAGGACGTACACAGCTGTTCCAAACAATATTCCAATATTCTCAAATATTTTAAAAGTATAGATCATTCATAATAAAGAAGTTACTTCAATGAATCTATCGATTCGATCAAGGATCGCCGGGTACGCCCCTGTCGCTGCATGTTCCATCGATGTCATAGTTTGATTGCTTTCTATAGTAGATTGAGCTTTGTTTATAAATGGTTAATAAATGTATTCTTTTAATACCATGTAGCCATCATGAAACATCAATGAAACACCTTTAAGGTCAGGCCTGACAATCGTAAAACTCCCATTACAGCGAGCAAAATGTGGGTATTAATCAAACTTTACGCATACTTTTCTGAACACACGTTAATCACAGCCTGAAAGAATTTAATCGTTCTTCAATATCTTTCCCAGATCTGTTTTGCTCAGTCATGGACTTTATGAGTCATGTGTACTAACTACATGCAGTAGTATTGTTGTGCTACATTACTTTGGGGTTTAAAGTCCCTGATCAATTGAGAAGTTAGTAACTCTTCCACGTACGTTACGTGAGAAGTAGTTGAAAGTGTTGGGGCTTTCGGGTCAGGTTGCGGGTTATTGTTATAGGAGGGACCGGCGGAGGCACCTCTCGTAGCCGACCATCGCTCGCCCTCCGAGGACTCCGGCCTGGGCCTGCCACCGCATGACCATGCTTACAGGTGACCTCATTATATGACTGACCACACTTACATTCAAATAGCTAGAGCTCGTTACACTAAGAAAAACATATGATGTAGCGGTTTTCATGAAAAGCGGAAGGATGTAAAAAATATTTGACGTTCAGCTGAGGCTGTGCGAGATCAGAGAACCGTAAGCACGAGAGACCGCACCTCTAATGAGCGAGGCGTAAATCCCTCATCGCCGGCGGGGCCTCTTATAAAGGCGCTTTAAGCTAAAGTACCACTAAAGTGCGAAAGCAAAGGCTGAGTCCTCGTCGAGCGTTCGCTTTCGTCCGCTCTTTTACATCTCACAGCGAAAATAACCCACAGTTTTCCACGAGCCCTTGTCTCAGCGCTCATTCTCGCGAACCGAGCATCTCATTGGCTGGTCGCCAAACACTTCCAATTTTATTCAGTATTGGAATCGATTGTTTTATGACAGCATAAACGTTCCCATTTATTGTCACCGGCGGTTTAGTGCCATTGTCCTGTATCCGTAAATAACGGTTGTTTTAAATTTACTGCCAGTAAAATTGATGCGTAAGCGACGTTTAAGCTTTTATGGAAGATCAATTCAACCAAATTGTTTCAATATAAACAATTGTAATGTATTGTCGCGGTCCATACTCATCTAGAAAAATTATATCTAATGTGTGTGCTGCATGACGTCGTATAGTATCGAGAAGATCAAACAATGCCTGCTTCCTTAAATAACAACGAAGGCACGAATAATTCATTAGTTACAAATGCATAGCTGTAACTAAACGTTACGTTAGCTCTGTTCAGAGCAACGTGAAATTTGCATATTTTGCACACAATGAATATAATAACGATTATATCCGTTAACTATTTTAACTTTTATAATGACTCTCTGTAAGAAATATTATCCCAATAGGAGTAGGAAATAACATCGACCGATTCAAAACACAAACATTTAGATTAGGTACATCCGAACTCGCCAGTGCCTCTCTGTATAAGATCCCGTTATAATCGGTTGATTGTTGAGTTTGTGTGTTATCCGTATGGTATTATGTGTGAATTAGTTGATGGTGTAGCTATGTGTGAAGGCCTGTTGATGTGACGGTGGTGTTGTATGGGGCAGGAGCGGGCGCGCGTGGCGGCCCAGCGACGCGCCGCCCCCGGAGGACGACGTGGAGCCCCCGCACGAGGTGATTTTGCCAGAATTACCTTCTACACTTATCTTGTCGACCACATTCACTTCTCTGCGCCTTGTCTATAGCAGTGTCCTGGGTGTCACTCGCGTTCTCATCACCGACCATTCACACTTACTTTAGATATTTCGACTGATCCTTACTTACAGCTGTTGTAGCTCCTGCTCAAGTTCTACTTTCAAGCTTGATCTTATATATAGTCATAAAAAATAAAACACTCAGTAATTACGGAACCAGGTGACGCTGTATCGCTTTCATGCATTAATTTTTTATCGAAAATGTCAAAAGCGTTTTTACATTACTTTGAAGTTGGCTGATAAATTCAGTAGCTTAGCTGGAGTGGCACCTAGGCACTACCACTGCATAGCTATGTATCTCACATTTTCTTGCATGAGTCGATTACGGCTAGCGAGTAGAACTAAAACAGCTCACAAATATGGCCGTTATTTCCTGTATTGCATTCCATGGGTAAATCTGGCAAATATTGCATTCCATGGGTAAATCTGGCAAAATTATAATTTTTATTTATTTTTCATCACGCAAAGTATGGGGAACATTGGCAATTTAACTGTGCGAAAATATGTATTCGGTAATAGCGGCCAATAACAGTGTTTTCTTTCGACTCTATTAGTATAGAATAGTCTATTCACGTAGCGTTCTTTTCTTGAAAAGTATTTTCATAAAAGAGGATGTGTGAAGCTTGTAAAAAAATATCCCTCTGTATGGACTCATTCAGAAGAGTTCTGAGTGAGAACATAGTTGATTTAAAAGAAAATAGTTTATGAGCTTAGATTCGTTACATCTCGTAATAAATCTAGATGACTAATGTAATTTAAAACAAATATGACGTCATTGATAACAGTATGTAATACAGGGCGTTTGTTTAGAATACTATTTTAACCCACAGAAGCAACGGCTCGTTGGTCTAGGGGTATGATTCTCGCTTCGGGTGCGAGAGGTCCCGGGTTCAAATCCCGGACGAGCCCAAGAATTCACTTTTTGCAAATATTTTGTTCATTTCGTAGCTTTTTATTTTAATATCGTTACGTTTATAAGTATATTAATTAAAAAAATAAAAATCACCACGATACAATTACGAACGACACGGAAAATTTTATGACCTACCCTTTATTGAAAAATATTGGTTAAGGTGAATTTCTGAACTTCGATAAACTTTCTATTGATTTATTATGAATTTGTTATAGCTTTTTAATTATTATTTTCAAGTTAATACTTACTATATTTTTTCGTAAATTTACTTAAGTAGGAATTTACTTCTTTTTATATCCATGGAAAAGGGAAAGAATAGAAAAATAAAAAGCCATAAACACGTTTAGTACAAAACAAACATTTACAGAAGCCTTATTTTTATTTCTTAGCTTATTTCCTGAGTGTGTCGTGGTCACGTGCCAATAAGGTACTAAAGAATACCTACTCTATCGGTGTGTCTGCCGGAGACAATTTTGGCGTCAATTATCCTAGTCATTTATAAAGCAAATTTGGCACACGTGGAACTTGTTTACTCTGAATGTCTAAAGCGTTTTTAAGGTTCCGTGGCCCAATACTAAAAACGGAACCCTTATAGCTTCGACAATTCGACATGGCCGTCTTTGCAGTCTGTTTTCCTGGAAGTTAGTCCATACGCGTACGTCACAGCCGAGTTCTTCGGTTTATTATGATACACAGTGCACACTTACCTCAAAATCAGGAATCAGGTTTAATAAACGCGCCTCATTTTTTTCTTGGTCGTTCCAGTATTAAAGGTCTCCCACCCCACCTTGTCTCTGGAGTTTGCAAGCCAAACGACCTGAAATAACTCGTGATTTTATAAAAGGTTTGATAAATATTTCAGGAAAATAAAACGAGGTATCAGACATTTACAGTTTTAGAAGTTTTTTTTTAAAATATTTTATACGGAATCCTCGGTGCACGACTTGATCGGTTTTCTTAATCCTGTCTATGTTAGTAGTTTTGGACACATTTTGATGTACTTAGGTAAGTATAATCATAAAAATAAAGACACTTTAATTTAAAAATCTTTGATTAGGAGTAATTAAGGATAATTTTGCTAAGAACAGACAATGTTCTACTAAGAAATTAACTTCTTTTAAAAGTACCTACCTAATGCTGTTCTTATAACCTTAATTAACCTTCGGTGAGGTTGGTATCTATCGATTTAATTAAAAAGCCATCTTTTCACCGCGCCTTCACTTGTTAAAATTAATGAGCGCTAAAGGCTAAACTCTAAACCATCTAATATTATGACGTCAGTAAGTCGGTAAGCGCCATTTTGATACGTCATAAAGATAAGTGGAGCTTATTCCAAGGATAAAGAACTTGACTCTAATCAGTTTTTCTTTGATATAGCTTATCTACTAAAGAGATCAAAAAATAATTTGCTGACTACAAAGAAATAAATGAAACATACGAACGTAATTTAATTAAGAATTTAGGCGAACGTCCAGGGAATTAAATTATTATTATCGAAATTAATAATCAAGAAAGCGTTCTTTAATAAATATAGGACATCTATTATAAATGAAGCATAATAAGAACGAGGGATCCAAGGAAGGAGGTGGCTTTGTCGGCAATATGCTTTATCCTCCCCAATGTAATTAATTAGCTAATATAACTAACTATACAATACATACTTAGCACTTTCTAAACGAAATGAGTCCAATGAGACCTTGTTATGTAAGTATGTCTTGTTTGTGATCCTTCTGTAGCAGGTAACGTTAGATTTACCTTTCCGTCCAGAATAGACAAAGATAAATGGACCCTACTACTTCTTACCCACCAAATGTTTATTTTATATTCAAGTAAAAGTTGTTTAGGGCAAAGGTTTTGTGTGCTTTTAGGTAACAACTACCTAACTAATCTTCTAGTAAGGATCTATGAAATAAGGCCTAATCCTTTATGTTCCGTATAAATCCTTTGAATTCTAACTTTTAAATAAGCTCGTAAATTCAAATTCATTTTAGAAGTTTTGTTGTGGCTTTATAGGCAGCAGTTATTGACCGCAGCTACATTTTACTAAGGCTGTAGGAAAGTAAAAATATTTCCGGCGCGTACTTGCCGCGGGTGCGCCATAAAATCTAAAGTTAACAGGGAGCCTCTTAAACAAACCGTAGAGCGGCTACGTAGGGCGGGCGCGTCCCAAGGGCGGCAAGGGCGGTTACAGGCGGCTCGCGATATCAGTGCGCGGCGCGCCGGGCGCTCGGCATGACGTCGCGCCGGCGGCGCCGCGTCGCCTTCCGCGACTACGTACCTATGGACGTGCGCGCCATGGCCAAGGTACACAATGTAGAATCATAGACAGTTCGGTACCATTTTCAGGCTTAACGTAATATAGCACTAGAAATGTAATGCGATTTGTTTCTATTTTAGTTTTTTAAGTTTCAGGGTTTTTTTTCTTCGTAGTTACCGTTAGGATTTTGATATGTTTGCTGTTCGTAACGTTTTAAATATTCAAAGAATATTTGGAATACTCCTTGAGCATAATATTATAAATTTACTGTATATGTTTGTACATGTGTGTGATGTATTGTGAGTGTATAGGTATCTACCTACTTTATAATGGAAATTTCGTGTACATGCAACTTAATTAGGTATACGTTACTTCAAATGTAATGAACCTTAATATCTAATTAAAGGGCCTGTTAAAACAGTTGTTATAATTTAATTACTTTTTAGGTGTATAACATTCACTATTCCGGTTTAATAATGAGCAACTGCTAAACGCCTGATACATTTAAGCTGCAACAATGAGAGGACGTTAATTTAAAGCTAACATTGCAATAACGTCCATATTGAATCTTTTAAATCAGTTTTATTTGTTTTATGAATTGATATACGTACGTGTAAAAATATTCAGTTTACGCTAAACAATTTGCTACTCTAAGAGGTCTCTTAAACCTAATGAAATAGCGCGCTTATGATTTATAATTTATACATTGTGCATAAATTCCCGTATGGCTTTTAGTTAGAAGGGTGTGAGCAACTTTCACGTAGACCACGGATTGTCCTGCATTATTAACAGGGTTGTTGTTAACGACCCGCCTGTCCCTAACCCTAGGTTGGATAAATAAAGAGAAGGAATTCGTTAATAATACAAAAACATACACAAACATAAAAGAAACACGCCTCTGTTGTGTTTCCGAAGTATATTTAGTACCTTCCTTATTCTTAGAATTCGCACCAAAAATAATATACACAACAAGATCGATCAATAACGTTAATATTATTTATTGTTTGTTAATATCGTTAATATGAAAACACCGTTGAAGTCTGCTCTTTGGGGAGTCATCCTTTATAATCAAATATGACACAAATGTAGCTGGATAGTTAAACTTATAATTTAATTTCATACGACCAATAATTTTCGCCGGAGTCGTAGCGCTTGTAGCGTATCGTAGCCTGTCTTCAGAATCTTTTTTGTAGGCGAATGGGAAAATCCCGGATATTATCTACGATCTGTAGCAGTCAGGTGCTACGATAATATCGTCTTCAAAAAGTGCCAGTTAAGTCAGCCTACGAGAACCGGAATGACCTATATTCTATTGTTGACACATAGGATTTACGCGGGAACATGCAAATAATAGGTTAAGTACACTCTGTCGTTATTATGTTTTGAGATATGCATACAAATTGCATTTTTTTATAACTTACCTATGTGGTATAATATGAAGTTACACAAACATCAGGCGTCGCTTTTTAAAACCCCGTTAAGGAGTATTTTAGGCTATGGTAATTTAGGAATGAAGGTACATTGTCAGAAATGCAACAAAAAATACAAAACCGACATAAGTAACAAGTAGGTACAATACTGAAAATGAAATCCGATAAAAACACTCCAAGGTTGTTTACTTCTTAAAATTAACAAAGATTTGGGTCGCTTTTATTTTAGATTGGCCTTTATCAGTTGCGTGACTACTTATTATAGTTACACGTAAAAACTATTGCGTTCAATGGCTCGGGTTAAGCGATAACTGCTAACAAGTTCGATTCGATATTTAGCACGCAAGTGTCCTTACGCCTTAGTAAGCTCACACCTGCTACCGATGTTACTTACAATTTTAACTGTTTATATTATAACGCCTTAGACTTTATTTGTTTATAAATGATACGTCTTACTATCGCTTCATCGTCATATCATTAGATCTCTGCTTTGATTTAATTACCATAGCATTTTTAACAACGTAGATACTTGTACGAAGATTTTATTTAACAGAGTAACAATCTGCAATTATATCACATTTTGTTACGCAATATCAACGAAAAATAAAGGAAAATACTCACAATACATATTGTGTTGTGGCGTGAGAATCTGGATCTCACGCTAATTTATTTTATAAGTCTTCATTTTGTTTCAGACTAAACAGAACCGGTTTTATTAAAAAATGCTTTACAGAGATATTATTATAATATGACTTTTTCTGCGTGGTCGATAGACCAAATTCAATATGTTTGATTTCCCGAAGGGCTTTCATTAATTTATTCCCTTGGGTAAAACTTAACTTTTCAGCTTTTAAGTTGTAGGAACCAATGAGCGTTCTGTTCTAATTCTTATCTAATATTATTGTGATTGATTGTCCATCATCAACGTTATATCTAAAACTTAAATTTTCTATTATTTGCAAAGTTAAATGCCAAGCATAGTACAATGCTCTGCTAAGTGCTAGTAAAATTACCATATTATGTATGTGTGATAGTGATATGTGACTTTTTGTTATTTTAAGCATAGTTTAGATGCTACTAGAACGATAACAATACTTAAGTTCCACGCGACTTGGCGCTAGCCGAAACTGTGCCAACATGCAAAAATAGCGTGAAAAATCAATTGCATCGTCGAGACAGTTAGTTGGTCATCCCTCGCCCTGCAGTTTGACCGCGAGTCTTCACTGTTTCACATCCCTCTAACTTTGTCCCTTATGTCTTAGACATTTTATTAATAATAAAAACTTTCTATGTAGGTTGTAGTCTAGACGAAACTTTATCGTGTGCTACATAGAATTACGTAGTTTTGATGCTTCTCTATTTCGTTCTTGCGTGTTAAGTGTGATGCATGTTATGATTTGTGACACGGTGCTGTCTAGTGTTTTGTATATGTAGATCTACCTATTGTACTTATGTGTTTCACATTCGTTGGTCTGTAATGTACTAATGTAAGCTTAAATATTGTTTAACATGTAAGGATTAAACGCACGTATGTGTGCAGGAGTACGAGGAGGAGGGCCGGCGTTCTCGACGTCACTCTTCCCCGTGCAACTCGAGAGAGGGCAGCACCACCGCGTTACACACGCAGCACTACGATGATTCCGTAAGTATCTAAAATACTGATCAATTAGTAAAATATAACAAAATTAAACATATACTATCTGCTAATAATCTGCTGTAAATCCCAAACATTTCTTTCTAATCAAGTAAAGTTACTCGGAGGACACCGGTCTGTCTCTTACCTGAAGTTAGCAGAATTATTCTTTAACTATGCCTACTCAGGGTATATTTAGACTACAGATAAATTAAGATATGGCTCCTCCAAGCCAAAGTACCTACCTACGTTTTAAACAAGACTTTTTGAGGAGGCGAACTGAACAGAAGAACATTTTTGTTACCGGATCACGAACTTTATTAAACTTTATGAATTTTATCATTATTGCGACTACTAAGATCTTTCACGACGTTAGTGTCGAAGTTTCTTGTTACACTGAACAAGATCATTTTGTTTCACAAAACTTACAACACATCCTTAGGAATCTTTAATGTCTTTCTTTTTACGTAAACTATAGTTGATTCTACGCTAGTTAATATGAATATAGGCCTTTTACGCAATCCAAAAAACAACACGAAGAGTCTATATGAGTTATTAAACATAGAATCGTCTCTGGGAAACTGCAACGACATGGAATTGTGTGATGGTAATAATCTTTAAATTACTGTTAACTTTCGCTTCTATAAACCCTACTGTAAGGCTCTTTTGCACAAGGACCCGCTACATGACGGTCTAATGGTGGCAAGCGCGACTGCTGACCGTGAGGTCCTGAGTTCGGTCCCCAGGTCGAGCAGTGTTATTGGGTTTTTCCGAATGGAATTCCTCAGTAGCAGCCCGGAGTTTGGATTTGTGCCCGGTTGATGGCAATAGGCTCGCCCTATTACATGGGAGTTAAACATAACAGCGAAATGAGGTCGTTACTATACACCTCTGCCCAACCCTTCGGGGAATACAGGCGTGGTGTTATGTTATGCATTTCAGTCAATTGTTTGAAGTTGATAGAGACATTTAAATATAAGACATATTATTCAGCCTTACTGTCCCACTGCGGGGCACGAGACTCTTCTTACCCCTCGTTTACACCTAGGTATAAAACATGTATCAGATATTTTTTCGAAAAAAATATTAAAAATATGCATACTTTAAGTAGCAAACAAGTATGTAGATCTTTAAAACACTTGTTTGAAATAATTTACACATGATCATTAAGTGTTAAGACTAAGTAATTTCTTTTAAAAAGACCTTTACGCAAATTATGTTTACAACTTGTTTTTAGATGTAAACGAGGGGTTAGAATGAGAAGGATTTAGGCTTTAGTTCACCACGCTGATGTTCAGCACTAAATGAATTTAGCTTGTCGTCGTGCATGCGGGCCTAAATATCATGTTAGTGCCTAATCACACTACTCCGTATCTTATCTATACAAGAAAAAAAGGTATATACGTTCCGTTTAATCCTAACAGATGTGGGTACAATTTAAGTTATTGAACAGTTTCGTTACAATAAGCAGTTGTTGTTTATATAAATGTTTGGTGGTATACAGTGGATACCCACCAAAACTCATTTGTAACTGAATAGTTTGGCTCCGTGCCAACCCTCTGACACAGCCATCTTGATCTCACAGATCCATCTAAAACGTTGTATGAAATATTACTAGCGCAGCTTAGCTATTCTATCAGAGTTACTTGACGTCTATTTTTAGCATTTTGTACAATACGCATCAATTGTTTGATATCAAAAGTATTTTTGTCTCTTTTCACCAAGATAATTATCGTTAATCAAATTAATTTATACATCGATGGCAGCAAAGTAGATACGGACATACAATACAATACATCTACGTTTTTAACAAAATGCTTTTTTTTTTTTACAAAAATGAGCTTAAATCAACCATATCTACAAGTCTGTACTAAAATAATTTCAAATTACAAAATAATGAAGAAGAAAATCTGGCATGTAAATGAAGACACTCGATTTCTGAGAAACATCGCAGCAAAATGGCCTCTATTTTTTACTAAATGTGCTCTCCTGTAAAATTGCGATTTTGTAGATGTCTTCTTTTACTTTGCTGCCATCGACATGGTTTATGTACCTATTTAAAGAAGGCGCCTAGACACTTATACTGATTCATAAAAAAACATTAAACGATACATCAATATTTATTTATTAATACTTATCGAGATTCAATAAACTTATTCTAAAATAATGTCAGTCTAATTAACTAAGTCTAATCGTCGTTAACAATAAAACTGGTTTCGTAGCTTTAAACATGAATCTACTAGATAATTAACCATACTTTTTGCTTTAAGACAAGTAAAGCAAATTTTAAATTGCCATTAGTTTAACAAAAGAACAAATCTATGTAAATTAATACTGACAACCTTTTTTACATAAGAATACTAATGTCTTTCCGATCATTGTATGTAACTCAATGTAATTTTATATTCTTAAAGAACACGTCACACCTTCCATTTCTGTTATAATACCATTTGACATATCCGCTCACTTTTAAATCTTGCATTATATCATGACATGGGTATGATTTGTGTGAAATATCTTTTGTTGTCTTTGATTTTTTTTAAATAAATATGTATTACCGTTTGCTTTCATCCAAACGATAATAGTCATTTCACATTCGATGAGCTAAGTATATCGGATATTTAACTAAATAATAACACTAACAACTACAAGTGATGATAACAATAACCCGGTCGTTTAACATGCGTACAACGTGTCTGTAACACTTCGTAAATTTAGCAAATCACGTTCATTTGTTTTATACAATGTCCGTCAAAGTGCTTATGTATTCGCTTAAACGGGTGCGCAATGGGGTCATTATGCCATTGCCTAGGTTTAAAGCTAAATTATATCTAATGCTTTGTTGAGAGGTCATAGTTTCTCTTGCAGTGATCGACGCAGCTCTTCCGTCGCCTTAGTCAGGTCTTTGTCATGGCGACGTTGCTTGCCAAGATCTCCTCCGCAATCTTCTAGATAATCCTTCGGGGGTTCTACGGGATACTTGCTCCCGAATTTCGGTCGGGGGATTCTGACGCGTTTGACATCGCCCAACCAGCTCTCCATTTTAGATGCTTGAACGATTGATTCTGAAAAGATATAAAAAAAATGATTATGAATTGTATGATAATGAATATAAAAGTAGTATTAGTAAACCCATAAAATTGTTCTTATAATTTAAATATAAGTACAAGAGTTGTACTCGTTGCTTGTGACTTCATAATTCTAAGGACATCCTTAATAATCTTTATTTATTTATTTAATACTTCAATGCACAATGGTGGTACATAAGGCGGACTTAATGCCACAAGGCATTCTCTACCAGTCAACCTTTGGGTCAAAGAGAAAAGCATTGAAAAGAGAGGCACAAAAAAATAAATAAATATGGATATTTGCGACATAATTAACTATATGGATAACTAAACAACTATAAATATAGGAAATAGGTTATAAATACATATATAAATATATAATAAATATATATATATATATAAAATATTACCATATTACTTTATGCCTCAAATCAGTTTATAAATAACACAACAGTTTAGTTTTTGATATTACTTGACTGATACGAGACCTATTGCGCCAACTAGGAAACTGTTAGTAGTCATTAATTGAAACAGATTTAATCATATCTGATCGAGTAAGTACAGGCCGTGCAAAAAGTGGCAACACGCACTACCTTGGCGCAGCGCAGTTGGTCAATAGTTGTGTAAGTAACGATGGTCATTGGGCAGTGGTGAAATCCTTAATAAGCGCGGTTTCATCTCGGCGCCAGGCGTGGGTGCCCCCGTCAGCTAGTGGCGAGATATTTATGGTAAAGCAACACAAAATCATTTTGAAATTATTACACAGTAGTCTTAGTTTAATCTAAGGTAAAACAATATCTTCTTAGAATATATTGAAGTTGTGCCGCCTTAATAGCTGAATCGACATTAAGACAGTACCTACTTATAGTTTTAAATTCGAATATATTTTCATATTGGTTTCGGTGCAGGATTACTTTATGAATGATGTTATTATCTAAATGTATCATAACGTCTAATGATATCACTTCAGGAAAACATTTACTATGGGCTGATTTGTATTAGTTGTTTATTTGGTCACGGTTTCAGCACATTTGTCTAAAAATAGAATGTTAATTTTAGTATAAGAAATCGAACATAACATAGAAGACGATAACAAAAACAGTCTTGTTACAGCATTAATGTTGTATCTTCACAAAACATATGAAGTGGGCCTCTTAACTGATACTGTATGTATCGTAATCGCATCTAGATCGTACTCGCTCACTGCGTCGCGTCGTATAAAAAGTGATTAATAACTAGTCAGTCGTTCCGCGCATCTTAAGCGCAAAGACAAAGATATTTTATTGCACGAATAGCTTTCTCCAGCGAAAGTGTTGCTAAACGTGGTGGCATTATTTCTATTTGACGCTTTCAAATACAATTTGCTTCGTTATTAATAGGCACATGATTAATGGGCTCTACGGTGTGGTATTCAAAGGTTGTCAAAACAAAGCTGTCGCTTTGGATAAGAGAGATTATGTAATTAGGGAATTGATCAGATTTTGATAAACACATTTTACCTAATTTAGATGTAGGTAAGTATTATTGAAATAGCATATTATAATGTTACATAAAAGTATTAGCTATAGGATATATTTACATGTATTCATGTGGAACTTAATGTAAGACAGTTTCGTAATACTCGTAATATCCGAGAAAGCGGGCCGACAGAATCAAATGCATTTTCAGGTCCGGTAGTTGGTACAAATCGTGACTCACTACCGTGGGTGCCAGCCGAGACGACAACCGACACCTAAGGGGCTCACTGAGAACAGATTCTCAGAAACTTCTGACTCAGCTTTGATAGTAATATCAGAAAAATAAAGATAAGATATTGATTTGAAATAAAGTTAAGAAGTGATTGTAAAAACGATTGGCCCGATACAGTTAATAGTATTTTTGGTCAATAAAAGCAATAAATCCAATTACCTACCAATTTTATTTGAAAGTATAGAGAATTTGAGCAAAATTTTGTAGCAAGTGAAAACCTTTAGTTTTGTGTGATTGTTATGTAAACTAAGCCGTGCTGCTCAATGCTTTCTGTAATAAGTAAGAAATATTTTTTATCCATCTATGTTATTTAAAATAAACAAACTACGATATTAACAATACGAATACATGTTGCGCTTGAGAGGAGCAGAGACTTGCCGGAAGTGGGACGTCGCGTGCGCATCGCCCACACCTTTTGTCGTTGGTCCGTATTAATTGTGCATGTAAATAAAGGAAAGTACATAAATAATGAAACATTATGATTATGGATATTGATTCTGCAGCTGACTTAGTAACATTAGACGCACCCACTTTCTACCCAGATTTTTTATCATTCATTAGGGAAATATGTCATAATGGCTCCATGGAATGTTAACTTAACCATGGTGTAATGATGAGATAGTAACACTTTTACGATGTTCTAAATTGCTTTGGTACGTGACATCGTAAGTAACTCATGGGGCCTATAACTATGGTACTTTCTCTTTCGAGTGTAGCTGATAGGTTTGGATAAGGCATGTATTGGATTCCAATATGGTGCAGAATGTAAATTGAAAACCTTACGTTGAAATACATACATATTTCGTGTTAATGATTCCTAAAATAGGTGAGCGGAATTATATTCTTACCAAAAATAGTAACAAAATACGATCCGAAACAGCGTTGGGCATAAGTGCCTTACCCAAATAAAAAATTGCTATTTCTATAAAAGCCGATATGAAATTGAAATACCAACAAAATGAAGCACCTAATAAAATCTAATCCAATTAAATTAAAATATCTATACCAGTTAATATAGTAATAATACCAGTTAATAACCAGTTGCTAACTTTTTCCGATTGTCATTTATATTTTGATGACATAGTTAGACCAGTAAATGCTAAGGAGCTCACAAATAATACTTTCGCTACAGAAACGAGATTATAACTAATGTCACACATTTAGGTAAGTGTGTTAGATATATCTATGGCAATTGTATGTAATGTACCTGTCATGACAATTTGATACCGTTACCTTGGCGATATTAGTGATAATGAACCGACGTTCCACTTGGTAGTTCCTTTACGACAGAACATCTGTGCAAGTAGGTATGTCTTGCATGTATACTGATTTCTCTTGCAAGATAGAATTTCAGTTTGCAAGTAATTTTATAAGAGTTATTACTTATTAATGCGTTAATCATTAATCCATTGTGGGCGGACGTAATAACAAAGATCTATTTAAATTTCATCTAGAAAGGATTTTCTCAAAAAAATATTTTGCTAAGTATGTCATTAACGAAATTTAGCACATGCAGTACTTATGTTAAAAGAAAATTATATAACCCGAACGCGGCGCCTTCGTGGGTTAGTATTATAAATTGAAATCAACCAATAAAAACACTTTTTATAGCGGAAGAATTACATTGTAAACCTAATTTGCATTATGTTGACCAATTATGCGCAGGAAACTGAAAAGATTGAGCGTCTAAACAGGAAGACCAGGGGGTACTTGTATGGTCTGACCCAATATTTCCTGCAATTACCAGCCGTTTCCCGTAAACTCGTCGTGCCACTTTCTACTTTGTTTCTGGAAATGTTTTAAGTTGTCGGTCTATATTTAAGTGTTTATTTTTACTTCGCTTGAGCCGAACAAGTTGTATAAAGATACTGAGCATAAAAGGTTGTTACTTTATCCGCTTTAGTAAAGCTTTTTTTGTTGTAAAAAGGAGCTTAACTGGTTTAAAAATGTGCTGCCTGCAGCACAGGCGATTACCTACATCATTACTTACTTCCGATCAATCTTTCAACAATAAGTATGCAGGCTCCAAAAGCTGATAAAAATAGTCCTTTGATTGATAACACGTTTTAGAAAAACGTACGTACCTAATGTAAAGTATGTTAAATAATAATTATAGAATGCGTTATTATTTTGTAAAATATCTATTTTGTGATTTGACTCAAAGTTTTTTTTCATTAATTAGGCAATGTGAATAGGAACTTAATCTATTTTATAAAATTCCAGTTAAGTAATCAAATAAAGATAAAAAATTTAAACTGTAAAATGTGCAGTCGATTTCAGTTTTTTCGCTTATCGTCTGAACCTCTAGGCTTTAAAGAAATATAGATACCTGCCGTGTGTCACGCATCATATAAATTACTTACGAATGATGTAGTGGATACTGTCAGTCATAAAGTTGGACACAGAACTGACGTATTACCTAATGCTGTAATATAAAAACTTACTGTAAAAATACAGTTGAATTTTCTACATTTGCACAAAAAATTATGATGACCGTCTCACGATGTATATTTAAGCTTTAAAATATTTTTTAAAACGATCCCTTGTAGCACATGTAGCGAGTTCACGAAGGTGAATTTGCATAACTATGTTAGTGTTAGAGAAAGGCAGTATTGAAATTCATAATTATGTGTGCCGGCAGAGATGATAAAATAGTGCAAGGGTTGTAAATGACAGGCCCCATCAGTCGGTGAACTTCCGCTTTGTTTGGCTAGCGGGACTGCGACGTTATGTTATCACGACCGCTCTCCCACGCCACCTCGCTAATTGCCGGCCTTGTTTGTCCATACAAACCTGCTCACAAGCCACAGCGGTGCATGCTCATTTGCCTATACTGCCTATTTATTATTTATCCGCCATCGTCTGACTCATTTATTCTGTTCACGGAAACACAATACCAATGACAACAATTGTCCCCATCGAACTGTTGTCTGATTAAATCAATATAATGCATTGACAGATATGAGATTCTGGTCGATGAAGTTCATACATGTATGTAGGATTTTGGAAATTAGAATGTCCTTTTTTAGGGTTCAGTACCTAAGTAGTCAAACTAGGAGCTCTTATAGTTTCACCATGTCACAGCCATTTTACACGAAGCCTAATAAATGCTATGAAGCTAAAATTTGGCATGGCTATACATATTAATAACACCTACAAAGTGTTGAAATCGTTAAAAATATTATTTTTAGGGTAGTTAGTTCTCTTACATGTAAAGCGGGGGTAATGTTTATTTTATTTTCGTATCCCGTCTTGAAGGTTATTGTGGAATAGATCTGTCAAAAATATTGCGGGATATCATAAACAGTTTTTCGATACAGGGATCTGCTTACGAAATATTAAAGTGATCATTTTTGTTAGGGTCATGTTTCTCCAATAAGATATACCGCTATTGCAGAATATCTAAAAAATATCCACAATATTTTGTATTTTAATTTTTTTATTTAGCCTTTAACTTGAATTGACCGGTTTTTTTTGATAATGAGATTCCCCCTACTGTATTTTTGCTAACCATCTTTTACTCTTTCCTATTTTTGTAACCCAAGTCAAGTGCTATGTAGTTATAGGTATTAAATAAACGATTTGTAGTGTTCTGCGTATTTCTAGGGCTCGCTGCAATCTCTCTTAAGTTGGTCGTGCGCTATTGTGACCTGTGGGTCGACATTAATCTTTACTTACACCGCTTTCGCGTACCGTAAACGCAATATATTAGCCCAATCAATGCCTCTCTCCCATTCGTATCTTGCATTAATAATGGGGTTTTGTTGAAGAAAATGTTTCCGTGCTTTTCTTAACGCATTTACGTAAATAACTTCGCCAGTAATTCTTTAATATAAATCAAGTAAAACGGGAGAACGGTTCTTTTTCAAAGGGCCGGAAAGCTATCGGTCCGCCGACAAACTGTATAAGGAAGGTGTACTGTAACATTAACCCCTTTGCACGGCACGGCTCCGGTTCGTGATCTCTACAATATTTCTCGTGTAGTGTAATCTCGTGCGCGGCGATACAATAGAAAATGAAGATACGTCGATTCAGTCTGATAACACGAAATCTTGCATCGCGCATCGTTACAATATCCTATCATTGATATATATCAGCACAGCACTCGATCTGAAGCGTCAAGATTACGTTATTTATATAAAATTCAATATCATGTATTAACTTGAAGCTAAGCAATCGACTTTTATCACTATGTATAGTTATCCTTAAAACTAAATCCAATGCATGATTCATATTGTTAAGTGAATTACATTCAGTAATAGAATTGTTTTGCTCAAACATTTGCATAACCTTGATATTTTTGATAGTCTAATGCACTTAACCCAATCTCAGTAGTGCTCGTCAGTGATCAGATACCTATACTACTAGTTTTGAATCTCTCCTAGCAAATGGTGTAAGTATAGTAAGTCTACCATTCCATTCCAATCGTAGAAAGCGTGTCATGGAGCTTCGCCGGCTGTGTTGTTGATGGATAAAAAAGTGCATAATTTACAATAACACAATAGCAACACAGACATCTCTTGAAGGCCTTCTGTGTCGAGCTGTGCTGTGTCCTTGTTGCATACAACAAGTCAGTCAGGCGTGGCGCCATAAACACAGAAAAAATACATTTTACGAAAGATAAATGGGAGTTGATTAGCAAACCTTCCAAAATATTAGTAACCATTGCCCAACCGAGATTTATTATTTTGCCTATCATAGTTATAATAGTATGTGAACTAACGCGAATTAAAGGTTTTAAAAGAGTAGAACGCCAAAAACGATCTGCCTTTAGAGTCACTTTCATTGCATTAACGTAGGTATAGCATTGGATAAAAATAAATTGACTTTCTCTGCCAACATTAATCTCAATATCTCAATGAAATGAAAAAGGAAACAAAAAAGCATGGAAAACCTGTTACAGAAATAGTAGGTAGGTAATAAAATGGTTTGGACATTTCACAATTGTGTATTTTATGATTTTATTGACTAGATTATTGTAACCTTTCGTTAAATTAATATTATATGAAAATAGAAAAAGTTAAATCCATTCGTTTCACGAATAACAATATGTCAAGGATGACATCTAGTTTGTTAAGGAACTCCTGTCATGTCGGTCACCTCGGAAACCAAAATTATAAAACAAGGCAAAAACACAATGAGCATACAAAAAATATGATCAGTTTTTTCTTAAAGATTAAACGTTAGTTATATTATAACACAAATGTGACTGAAGCAAAGATGTGAGCGGCTCTCATTATACAACGAAGTGAGACAAGGATATTTTTTCTGCCCATGGCCCGAAAAGAACCGGGCCGAATGCAAGCAAAACTTGCTTTGATGAATGTGTTCTGAATTTCGGAATAACGAACTAAGGTAAAACCACATGACCGTACTTCTCGTGGATAGATGTGCAATATTTAATTAAACACACATGGAATAATATCTTAATGAGATGAACATTATAGGAAATGTTCAATTGTGCTTTTAACCTGATAGACTAATATAAAAATAAATAATGACCTACTAAACTGAGTCGCTGCTAGGTACTTACTTTGACTTGTTTACCAGAACTTGAAATGTTCACAAAATAATGTAGGCAAGCGGATAAAAAAACAAGCCTAATTCAATGCACGATCTTCACATGTTTTGTAACATTACATTATAATGTCTAATAAACAAAAGGTATCCACAATCGTATTGTTTTGTTTACAGCCTACCAAACTAACTGATGTTGTAAGCGGATCTTATACGCTTACTTGTACTTGTATAAAACTCTATTTGGCACACTGGCCTCAATGTAATATTTAACTTACCTGTCACGGTTATCCTGTTGACAGCGAGATTGCACTACCTTCTATTTGTAAACAAGCCAGAAATCGTTAAGTTAAAAATCGCAATCTTAAACGTGCACATGTGTCGGCGCTTGGAGCGAAACTGACCGCCAGAGCAGAGCGAACGCCTGGTAAGCCTGGTTCTGCCGGTGTGCGAATCGAGTTCACTTGATACTCAACTAGCTACGCAAGCGTCGCTTTGAGGTAGAATTGGTTGTATGCCACAGGCAATGACTACGGCCACCCACGCACACCATTGTCGATTTGTAGTCAATAACATCCCTGTCCCGACAACACAGAATAATCGAATATCACGTTGGATGGATAATAAAAATAAATTGAGTTGGTACTAAATCAGCAAAGGCGACATTCTTCATGATGGATTTATGAATGATGCGACGTTAAGTGTGAAAGCGAACGTTACATAAACAATGTAGTCACAAAAGTAGATTCTAGTATAATGATCTGTTGCTAAAGTAAACACAAAAATTCATATTAATTATGAATAATATCTAGTAAACTTTTAAGTAAACATTGTTGTATTTCATTGCTTAAAATTAGTTGAGATTAAAATTAAACGTAACAACAATCTGTCGTACGTATATAGTTGTTACATAAATAGTCCAGGTGATTGATATAAATAGAGTAAAAAATAAAATAAAAATCATAATTATATGTAAAGAAATATGTTAAATATTAATAAAATGATACGATACGTCCATATAAATAGGAATGGGACTTTGAGTATTACGATTTATCGGCTATTTCACTGTTTACGTCTGATATTGATATCAATACATACTATTAAGCCATCTTTAATAGAATCATGTTTTCGTGTTTGTGTTTATCAAATAAATACAATGGTTAATGAACAAATCGTCTTACCAGCTCGCACCGTTAGTTCCCACGCGGACATCAGTCCAAAACTGGACAAACCGGAAATATCCAAGCCAACCACCTGTGATTCCCATGTCTTGTGAAGACTATTTATTTTTTTACAACTTCAATCACGCCGCCTGATAAATCTTAATTATCCATAAGATTAATATACATTTTCCCTATTGTTATAATAATCAGAATAAGGCGTCAGTACGCAGCTCAGTTGTCTATTAATCTTGTTTGGTTTAATTTATTTTGTTATTCATGTTAAAACTTATCCGAAAAACTAAGATACTACACTCATTAAGTACATTATTTTTTCCTCGTACAAACATATTCTGACTAGTTCTACCTCGGTAATTTTTGAATTATACGAGTAGGTCATTGGTCTTTGTACATTCGATATTAAGGGTTCAACGACTTATACCAGTACCTACACTGGTCCTTTAGCTATTATGATTTTTCCGGTCAATAGTAGTGCGTGATAAACCTACTCGTATGTAAAGCGCTAAACAGATAAAAGTTCCTTTTGGTTATAATCAGTACGTAGGTACGGAAATGTATAACAAAGCGATATAATTAAACATGTTTGTAACACGCTCCATTCATTATTATGTAAAATGGATTTGCACTTATAAAAAGGATTATTGTACAAAAGTGAAAAGTGTTGCGCGCGGTACAAATTCATTGCCAAATCTACTTGTTCCAGTTTCCAATACAATTGTCATAGATTTCTTTCTTTTGTCCATTGTATGAGACCACTTATTTCCAAAGACGTTTATTTGTCGTCAATTTTCCGTTTCTGCTAATAATGTTATAGTGCTATTATTACACGACAAATTATTATCTAAAATGATTACCAAACACACAAGAACTTTACTATACTTACTATTAGACACTATAGTATTTTTTTGTAGTACCTAATACTAATGTAGCGTGTCGTGGTCATCAGAGAGTTGTTATCCGACCACACACGTGTTTGATACATGCTTATCATATTTCACGCACAGAAAGTGTAATTCAATCAATCGAAGTGTTTACAACGATTAATGAAGCGTACCTATTCGGTGGTTGGTAAAAGTGAAATTAGTCGCGGCTTTGTTCGATACAGTTACAGTTTCACTAATAGGGCGTGGCTCTGTCTCCAGAAGCTTTCGCGGTTCAGATACCAATAGTTATACCTACGTGTGTTGATATAAGCGTATTACACAAGAGTAAAACCCGTGCGGCATAAGGCAGGGATAATGGGAACATAAATATTATAAAACCAAACAGTATTTAAATAGAGAAGCGACCAAAATTATATTATGTTGTAATCATAACTAATAATGCGGGGAAAGGACGTGATCTTAATTAAGAGTTCCGCGTAAGTGTGAATACAATGTGTATTTTTTTACTTTTACTTTTCCGACGAGATATTTTAGTGCGCTTCGAAATTATTTTTTTGGGGATAAAGGAGGCTATTACATTTATATATTTTGCGAAAGCTTGTATAACAATTAGAAAATAATGATAACGAAAAAACGTTCTTGATGGTGTGTGTAGTCCATAAACCCGCACCAGACGTAAGCCTTTCCGAAGATGGGCGGGCATCCGATTTCAGCATAATGGGCTAATTATGGAATACTTTGAAAAAGAAAAAATATTATTTTAATCTTCGCCGGATTGAAAGTTCCATATTACCTATATTAGTATAAGATAAATAACATATTCTTTTAAATGGATAGGTACTGCTGCAAATGTCTAGTGTAACTACTAATACGAACAGTCCTTGGAAGTGTTATTCTATAATATAATAAACACAATTTCTTGGGAAACCAATTACCATTAGCAATCTGAGTTCCATTAGTTTAGTATTGTACAACAAGGGGATGCAGCTATTCATCTATCCGATTAGTCTCGCTTGATAATGAATAATTGGCCTTTCACATCTATAAACGATGGCGTCCGAGGTCAGCATCAGAATTTCACTCCTACTTTTACGTATAGTTAAGTTCTAGAATTTCTCATCAAATTATGTTGATTTGAACTCTAGCTTTGAATGATCGTTTCATGTCATATGAACAAATGTATGATTCAACAGACTAACGAACTACTAAGCTCGAGGTTGGTTCGTACTCTACTTTGATACTAAAATAGTAAAATTTGATACAGGTTTGCACTTATAATTATAATTTATTGCCTGTTATATTTATGGCAAGCACATGTTACTGCTATTTAATTAGCACTTATTATTCATGTTGGTAGATAAAGAAGTTTACCAACGTATAGAGCAGTTAGAGATTCATCTGGCACACATCCAACGGTAACACCAAAGCCTTCATACGTTCCCGTTGGTGCAATACGTTATCTAATGGCTAAATTTAATTTCTCTGAAATCATAAAGTATCTAACGGATATTGCGATTTGGAACATAGATAATAGAGAAATTTTGTTTATAATTACGGCTAGTAATGACAGCACATCGCTATTCGATGAGATAAGAATTTATACGTTAACGGTTCTTGATGTTTATAATAGTCAATAATCCTCTATTGTCACGGAAGCGGATAGAAGGCATTTCTGGGTTTGCTTGAGGTTATTTATGTTTTATGTTTATAAGCTAAACCGTAAGAGGTACACTAACTTGAGTGATAGAATTCAAAGATCGTCGATCGTAAGAGCAGTCAGGTTACACGTATTTACTTAATAACTCCAAAAGAGCCGTAAACGTCACGTCCTAAAAAATTTCAACTCGTAATCTGTGTGTAGCCTCCATTGTAACGGGCATACACTGGCTCTGTATGTATGTTACGTATGATTACGAATTAAGATTGTACGTAAGCGTGCACTTACAATAAAACTACGGAAAAGGTCAACGCAAACTATAAAAATATTACAAAAAAATTCGTTCATGCGTGCAGTCACGACATCTGAAATAAGCGCTTGTTAATATACTTATACACAAGGTGTATATAATGTGACGCCAGGCAAGCTTTTTATCTGATTCTTAATCAAAAAGAACCTAAATTCTACCATTAATAAGCCCTACAACCTCGATCGACTGTATCTACGTTGGTCGAACCTAAGAAGCAGTTTGTAATTATATATCATTTCAAGTTTTGAATCTATGCCATCAGTACACGAATGATACACGCGATGTTTAAAACTCATGCTTTAGCTCAGCAGTCGTTTGACAATTTTCAATTATCAGTGAAATAGATCAGTTTGAATATGTATTGACAAATATTTAACTATGTGAAGTGGGATTCTGAGTTGCCGATAGTAAAATATAGATAGCAGCAGTTCGGCTGCTTGTATTGGCGGACGGCGTCGTACATCGCATCAGAACGGGCGCGTGTCGGACGACATCGTCCGATGTTATCTCATTATTTATAGAAGACGCTAACGAGACGCACCATGTCGCGCTCGATTCTAGATACGGCCCCTAGATATACGCTAGATTTGTGAGAAATAATCTCGTTATGACAGAGTAAGCGCTTTGTGTTTTTTACATATTTTTCTAAGATTACATGTATCTAAAAATTTTGTTAGAAATGACTACGGATTTACAGATAGAGCAAGTAGAGATACAACATTAAGTACAGGGAAATAAGCAAATATGGAATCCTTAATAAGGAATTACAATTAAAATTAATTGTTATTCTATTTCTATAGTAAACGTGGATCACCACTTTCAGGTACATGTTGACCCCAGTCTCGGAGAAAGATTCTCCCAACCACGTTTCCGCGGGGCTTCAAATCCTTAATCATTATAGGACCACCAGGATAGTAAGCTAGCCTAGCTTAGTGAAAATTCATATCTTTTTAAATAAAGGGCCTACATTTATCACGGATAGGTTGTTTCGGAATGTTAAATTAATAATATTTTACGAAAAATCTTAGGATATTCTATTGTTAAGGCTTTGCCGTAACCTTATAAGTGAATACTAAGTGAAACAAAATGATGATCTTCCAAAATTATTACATAACTGCCAACAACTTGCCCCAGTGAAAATCAAACAAAAGTCTATTCTTTATCGAACAATGCAGAGTTTTTCTATGAACAAACGCTAAATTTGTTGACAGATCCGACAAAGTAAACGCGACGACGAGGTACACAGTATAAACACAATAGGACAAAAATTGTTGCATGACTTGAAAGTTACCAAGTACGTTAGTGCCTAGCTTGCAGTAGACGAAGAGTGATAACATCTTACCATTTTTGTTTCATGCTAACTGACAAATGTGACATGTAGGACCAGGTATGTATTTTTATTACAAATTCTCAGAATTTTATTATATATATTTTTATTATGACAGCGTGCGGTGTTATAGACCCTGTTACAGTCCAAACAAAACAGAGTAAAGGGTTAGTAAATAACGTTAATTAAGGCTTGGCAAATAATTTCACTTTTACATACCTAAGTAATATTTTGTAGATAGCTAGCAATAGTAGTATTTGCTCATTTTTCTAGCATCTATCTATTTTATGATAGAACAACTACTTATTCAATATAGATGTTATGATGTTACCTTACACTTTGTACAAGTATACAGACGTGATTTGTGAACTTATCTACTTCGTAGCATAATCGCATCGGACTGAATTTTGAATCTCTTAAGTAGGATATGTCCTATAGTGTACCTGTCTTCAGCTAGATTTATGCTAGATGCTTAACAGTCACTATAACATTCAACATGACAAAGAACACAAGCGGCTTGCTGTGTGGCAAACTCAACGTGTTAGGAGTCGCGACATAGGTTGAGTAACGGAGGGTGAACGATCTGGTCCTGAGTGAGTGTGATGTTTCAGTGCGGCTATCTCGAGGGGCTGCGCTCATCACTCGGTGGCTGGACGCAGAAAGTAAAATCATGGTACTGGGGACGACCTCTAGTAAGTGGCCCGGCCTCTCGCCGCCGGAATGACCAGCGAACTGTCCTAGCACATTAACGATTCTTACATTTGCACGAAATTAAAAAAAAACTTAATTTTTTATTGGAAGTTCTTGCTTCGAATCCAAAACGATTGCTTGGTGTTAGTAAATTATTCAGTTATTGTATGTTTTCACTTCTCTTATCGTTGCACTTCATTTCGGTGTTAATTTTATTAGTATAACATTTATTTGACCCATAAATTTATTTCGAAGTAGTGACGCACATCTCAGTGATTTAATTTATCATTCCGGTTATATCATTAGCCTGTAGAGGTATTATTGTCTTGAATGGATCGAGCTAACGTGCTGCATGAAAATTTTGTATAAACTGATAATCATGTCACAAATCCTTAATTTACTTTTAACTTCAGTACCTAAATAGTGTACTTATAAATTAAATTTCTAACTATTTTTTTATATTGAGATCAGAATTTTCATTTTTATATTTGCAACTAGAGCATGGTGGCATAAAAGCGTAACAGGACTAAAATGCGTTAAAATGATTTGTTGTCTTATTTCTAGTTTTCTTTATTTATTTATTGCATTTTCGTTGTTTTATTCAGTTCGTCTCTGCTTTATTTCTTGCTGTTACAAAATTCGCCTACTCAGGTAGGTAAACGGGATAAGAACTCTCTCCATAATACATTTAACACTTGTAAAATATACCCACTTTGAACCACGCCACCGAGTGATCGAAACGCATGAATCCAAGCCTCTAGCACACATCTCACTTACAGCTTCTCAATACATTCGACGTATAATACTCACTGTACATTTTGTAACTGAGAGGCACAAGGTCGTAAATCAACTCTACCTGTATCTGTACCCAGTATCTACAATTCGCTCGCATCAGCCGCCATGGCTGCGGCACGTCGCTGAGTTACTGCCCTCTGCCGCCCAGCTACACGACTCCTCAATATTCTTAGAGCACTAACTTGTAGTTAGAGGCTGAATTGAATTTGCTATTTATTAGCATAGTAGAGTAACAATTTTAGTGTGGATGTGTATAATTAGTTATTAGGACGTAGGAATTGGAAGGAATACCTACCTATCAATAATTGTATCCGTATTTCTGATGTAAATTTTACACAAACGAATCGAAAGTGACTTATTGTTGAGCTAGCAGTAAACTTAAAGTAAACATTACGGAAAAGTGGTAACTTTTTATAGGAGTTAGCACACAATTTGTCACGAAGTTTCGACATGAAAGAGGATAGTGGTGCGTTGTTGGAGGAGCGAGGCGGTATCCGGCGGCACCAGTCCATGCAGCGGCTGCAGCACGACGCGCCCGACGAGGCCCGCGCCGCGCGCGTCGTGCCCGACCACCACGGGAACCTGCACATCACCGTCAAGAAGACCAAGCCCATCCTCGGCATCGCCATCGAAGGGGGCGCCAACACTAAGCACCCGCTGCCCAGGATTATTAATATACATGTGAGTTTATATTTTGACTTGTAATTTCATTCCGTCGCAGTATACGGCTGAACATAGGCCCAGAGGCGCCCAAACTTTTGAATCAACCAAGCATTGTATATAAATAGTAGATATAAAAATAATAAGTCTACTTTTGATTATTATGCCGCCATCTGCAATTGTCAGAGCTTCGTCGATTGACGTTTGGGAAACTACCTTATACCACAGTATAAAGATTATACCATGTGTCAACTGGTTGTTATCCCCATAGCAGTTCCTGGTTCTGAACATAGTTTCCACTATTTACGTTACTCATCAATCGGTACATATTTCCAGGAGCACGGAGCTGCTTACGAAGCTGGCGGGTTAGAGGTGGGCCAGTTGATCCTGGCGGTGGATGGACACCGCGTGGAAGGCTTGCAACACCAGGACGTAGCGCGGTTAATAGCAGAGTCCTTCGCACAGAGGGACAAACCGGTGAGTCACCAAGTAATGATCAACTGTATATAACATAAAACAATAAGATAATGAGGTCTAAAGGACATTTGATAGTGTTTAAAAATTGAAACGTCACTAACATGTAACAAATAAATGTGAGTATCATGCCCTTAACGTTCGCAGGAGATCGAGTTCCTAGTAGTGGAGGCGAAGAAGTCCAACCTGGAGCCGAAGCCGACCGCGCTGATTTTCCTGGAGGCCTAACATCTACTGTCCCTCCCCGCCAGCGACCCGCCGGCCGCGCAGGGCAGCGCGGCGGCGCGGGCCGCCCTCACCGCGCACACCACGGAATAGCCAACTCCAACCTGCGCTGCCACATGCTCTTCTGAGCGCAGCCGCAGCGTGACGTCACGGAGCGAGCCGCGCCGCGGGACGCAGGTATACCAGTAGGCTATACGAATCTAATGGCACAAGGGAGGCGATCTATTTAATACGCGCTGATGACGAGTCGTCCGGAGCGACGGAAGATTAGTTACGAACGTTACGATGCACCGCCCGACGGGTTTTGGATTTAATCTCTCGAGACCGTGATGCGACCCGTCATACGATGGGACGCTTCGGGTGTGCTAAATTTTGTAAAACGTTTTCTAGGAGAGTAGCTATAAATCCAATTTTACCAGTAGGCGGCGACTGAATTTTATAAAAAGAATCTCCTACTTTTACCGTTTACTATAAGTTCATCTTAAAATTCACAAATTTTAAAATCACAATTTTTAAAGAATTAGAGAGATCGATCAATTCCGTTACTAATTTAATAGAACTAGAGTTGTAAAGAGATGACGATAACATAGATCTTTCGAATATCATTTTGAATCGTGCTAATTAAATTTCAATCGATCGGCAACGGTGCTACGAGAAGATATCATGTTTCAAGTAAAGTATCGTCCTCGAGTCATGTTTCCATCAGTAGTTGTCACTAGTGTTCGTGTAGAGTGCTTCGGTCGGCACATCGCCAGTGCCGCCAGTGCCGCCAGTGCCGCCAGTGCCGCCAGTGCCGCCAGTGCCGCCAGTGCCGCTAGTGCCGCCAGTGCCGCCAGTATCGCCAGTATCGCCCGCAGCGCGGCCCGGCTCGGCGCGCTCCTAAGCAAGCTCACCAAATGATTTCGCCGCAGTCCATCATTGCATTGTCCCCATACACTTCCTTTTAATAATGAGTCCGACAATTTGAATTCCAGTTATAGAACCATTCCTTTGAAATCAAAATTAATTACCATTTAGTACTAAACCCATCTTAATACATTTGGCTCTCATAATTGAATCGCATACACTTGTACATTCGGTTCGTCCTCGGTAGATCGCTTCGTTTAGTTTGCTTAGCGAGTGTCATAGTCATTCCATCAGGTAGTTAAGCGGTGAGTTAACGAAAATAGGGCGGAGAGGGATTTTTAGCCCACTCTTTTAATGATATATATATCTACGTAAATAAATGAATGTGTGCAATATAATCAAATGTTAGATGTTAGAATCAATAAACAGTCTTTGACGTCGATGTTATAGGTCATCATGCGGTGACGACTCGGTAAACTAGCGGGACACTATTGTTATGATATCTTGTGAGTGAACCGCATGTCAGCGTGCAAGAGACCAATTATAATATCGAAATTATTTAAAATCGCTATGGAATCGCAACTGATCCACTCTGATTTTATCTGTCTAATAAAAAAAGTCAAACGGCCGCGGTTCAGCTGCTGTTCGATTGGGATAGAATTGGCCTCCTGCAAATTGTACAGAGTAGAGGCGTGACCGCGTGATGCCCGCACTGTTCCCGGTGTATCGATGTGAGTGTTGCTAGAGCTTTTACTATAACGTACAGCTACAGCTGTAGATATTGTACACGTTCCCACAATAATACCTACTTGTATAAAATTTGTATAAATGTAACAATACATGCTATAACTGAACCTCATTATCCCTTATTATCTCAACAAGCAACCGTTGTAAATATATATCTGTATCTACTAATAAGCTGTAAATATCAAATTTGAATGTATTATAATATAAAATATTATTATAAATATTTATTGAAGTTAGTGCCAAAAGCATTTTACATTCCCCACTAGGCGCATCGGCAGTGGCAGTAAGCTCTGCTGACATCAAGATATATTTATTACTTACTACAGTTTATCGATTGCTAAATACGCTTCTAATATTAGGATTTGATCATGATTGAAATATACTTTGATTGTATAATTACAATACATACTAAAATAAATATATATATTAATCTATATTTTCACGTTGTACATTATGGCATTATGAATATTTCAGTACCCTTTGAGAACATTTGTGAATAGTTCAAATTGTGTCACATAATAGACATCCGCCTTTCCTGATTACTGTTTTATCCACAAAATTAAAAATGAACAGAAAGTGCACTGAAACAAATATATTTTGTACGAGTAATTATAGTTAATTTTAAACTGATACCTAATTGTATTTAAAGTACCTATAAGTTTTATGATTACAATTAAGCGGACATGTATGTAAAGGCAGGCGCGTCTGACCCGGCCAGCCTTCTATTTGAGTCAATTCATCATTTACGTACGTATTAAACACGTCAAACCAAAAGCAATTTAAGTAGGAAATAAGAAATTATTTTAGCAACAAACTATTTTAGGTTACCTAATATGTTTATACATATATTATTATTATTATAATTTCGCAAACCTGCTTATTGTTTTGTTTGGAGATTTGTTTACCAAAAGCTTGCAGTAGTATGTTTAGATTATCGCGTCAGTCAGTACTACAATCGCCTTTGAATCCCGCAGTGCCTCTCATTATTGGCAACCTAAATTTATCCTAAATATTGTAAGCCGTCCATTTATGTTGCATTTAGTTTGTCCTCGGATGCTGTAAGGTTAATGTTGATCTGTATGGACCTTAGCTAATCTCAATTTGGTAAACATTTCACAGGTATTTAGGTGAATTTTAAACTTCGCGCAGGTGTTTCGTTGAGAAGATCTATGTTGTAGTCTGTTGTTAAGTTTGTCGTTGATGACAAAAATATATTGTTATCTAGATAATTAACTTTTGTTTTATTTGCCTTCCGATTGATTGTACCCGGTTCTGACAGACGCTCTCACACACATGTATTTCCGGCAAACGACTTCTGCTGAGCATGTGGGGACGAACGAACGATAGTGAGGGTCCGACGTCATATCCACCTCAAATATAATATGATTGGAATTTTTGTGAACGCCGCGCAGAAGGATTGTGTTCCTATCCGTCTTAAATAATCCCCAAGTCGCCTTACGGCCGATATTAATAACCGATCTCAATCCAAAATCTTTGGATTGTTGTAGGTTTTTGATACAAATTCAATAGAAGTAAAACCTACAGCAATCCAGAGACTTTGGATTGAGATCGATCCTTAATATCGGCCGTTATAGGCAGTGGCGTAACTATACAATCAGAGGCCCGTGGCAAAATTAATTGGATGGGACCCCAATAAAAATCGTCACGTTGTAATAAAATTTTAATAAATCACTGAAGTAATTACCAAACAGAATTACAAATTTATAATTTTTTACTTAATTTTGTTAATAATATTAGGTTACTTCTGAGCTCGCGGCCTCTTGGACAGCGGGCCCCGTCGGGTCGGGGGCCCCGTTGGGCCGAGGGCCCGTGGCATTTGGTCAGCCCTGCCACCCTATAGATACGCCACTGGTTATACGACACCCTCCAGAAGAGAAAGACTTGCGTATTTTCTGCTGTGAACAAGATCGCAATGAACAAAGGTGCTTGATAATAATTCAGATAAAATCTAATATCATTAATGTTACTCACGGCTTGAATGCACATTTGGCACCCTATCACGCCGTAGGGTAGTAAGGGTTTGAAATTCGTTTTCATCCCTCATGCTCTAGGGAAGAAAGTTATTTAAAAATGCTAAGGCTGAAGGTATCCAATGAGAAAGTATCTATGGTTTTCATCGTTTTGTCCCTTTTAACCAATGTGATTATTTAGTTGGATAACGCGACCAAAACCTATAAGCCTACTAATACTCTAAAGTTGTAATAATGCCTACGGCGTAGTGGCACTACGCCGTAGTCGGGTTAATTAATAAATATTTCCAACGGAAACAATTTGGGATTATACTATATTGTCCTAATATAACTAATCTTATTGGGCACTATTAAGTACACATATATTGCAAAGTAAATACCTATCTATGCATTTATTATCAAAGGAATTTCCTTTTTAATTTTATGCCTAACGTAATATTATAATAAATTACATATAACAAAATATTGTTATAAATATTTACTCCTTCAGAGAATATAGTTGTGATGTTGCGTATAGTTATTGAGTGTGTGTTTGATTGAACCCATACGCCTGACGTCGACGGCTGAGCAAACATTTGCACCACTCACTATTATTAGCCGATAAACATGGCATTTAATCACAACAATAAATTACTTAGATAAGATAATTGTTATTATTTCAAGTAAATATAGCAATTATAAATTATTGGAATGTTGTTTCAAGTTATGCAACATGCTGTGAATAATATTTTGCTGGGCCGAAGTTGCAGTAAACTTTAAACGATAGGTATATTCGTAGGTAAGTATAAACTGCTATTCAGTGTTTACAATATAAATATCGCTTTATTTATACAGTCACCAACTGTTGTTTTTAAGAATTTATATTTATTTTAGGTGCACAATCACGCTCATCCGTCATTTTCTCATCTGTGTTACTTACCTATTGAAGCTAATCGAAAAATAAATTCATAATTTGTAACTTTGTAATAAACACGATAAAAGTACACATGATAACTAAGTTCACCTACGTGAATACAGTTGTATTAAACAATAAAATTATCTAAAAAAATAAGGATAACATTTGTTATTATTACTGTTATCTTCCTTTTCTTATTGTTTCCACGGTGATTTCAGAATAAAAAGGTTCATCTCATTCTTATCGTTTTGTAAAAATGAGTAAGCGACAAGCAATTACGCTGGTTAGGTAATTGTTGCTACTAGGTACTGCTTGCTTGATTACACGTTAAATAATCTATAGGTAATATACGAGTAGGTACCTATGTACGTTTGCAATATTTAAATCTGATATTTTTACAATGTATGCCAGGCTACATGCAGATACGGCTTGGTTTACGATTTGCAGATCTTATTGACACCGCTTAGAGTTATTTCCATCCGATAAGGGTACAGATTGTGACGATATTGCATTGCAAGTAAATACTCGCTGTCATGGGCACAGCCAGGCAAATGGGCCATTTGTCTCTCTTCCGCTTTAGACCAAAAGCAATAATAGATCCCCGAGTAGATTTCTAGTTTTCTTACAATAAGTAGGTACATGATTCTATAGGGTCTCAACTGGGGAAAAACTTAGACTTAGCAATAATAGTACTATTGATCGAAGTTTTAGCTGAACCATTTTTCTTTCCAAAAGATTATCCTGAGACATCCACGGTGAAGTTTAAGGCGTAAACTACACTCGTGCACATATTTAGAGGAACGGAAAAAAGGGACATATTAGCATAAAAACTGTTTTATTCGCGTTTATTGAGGGATTGGTTAAAATGAATAATTAAAACTAACATTGTTGAACAAAACAAAACAAACTTAAAACAAAGTAGAGACAAAAATCTTAATACCGTAGTTATAAGGAAAATGATCACTTCTGTCCTTTCATGGAGAACATTTTAAATTGTTTAAACGGCAGAATTTTTTTCTAATGTTTACAGTACTCAGTATTTAGTATTACCTCCTCTTGCTGTCAAAACTGCCTGCATCCGTCTAGGCTTACTTTTTGTTAAGTCATCAATACACATTTTTGGCATGAGATTCCATTCTTCTATCAATGCACTTTTTAGGTCTCTTATGTTAGCTGGTACTGGATTTCTTTGTTTAACTTGACTTCAGAGTTTATCCTAAACATGCTCTATTGGGTTAAGCTCTGGCGAGCGTGCTGGCCACTCCAAAACTTCGATTTCAACATCTCTAAGATATTCTGAAACTATCGTTGTTGTGTGGGGCCGAGCATTATCATACATTAAAAGAAAATTATCTCCAATGTATGGGGCAAAAAACATCAAATTCTATTCTTAAATATCCGTTACATACCGTGCCGCAGTAATGGACTCATTTTCCACGATGTGCAGCTCCGTGGGTGCTCCTATGCAAATGCCTCCCCATACCATTACTTACCCTCCACCATAAAGCTTATCTTTCTCCGGGCCGTCTCCATACTTTGACCCTTCCAACATCTGGCAAAAGCGGGACTCGTTAGTGAAGAGTACTTTTCTCCAAGCATCATCATTTCAGTTTCGGTGTGAGCTAGCAAAATGAAACCGACCTACTCGATGACTTGTGGTAAGTAGAGATCCTCTGGCAGGCAAGTATGCGCCTATTCCAGCCACCTTAATCTTATAGTTTTGGTGCTAATTGTAACTTGTCGAATTTCCTGGAGCTTGGTTTTTACCCCAGAAGAAGTGAAAGTACGATTTCTTAACACACTGCTCACAATAAATCTGTCGTTCCTTGCTGTTGTTACTTATTTGCTACCTTGTCATTTAAGTCTCGTATACTCTCCAGTCTGCTGGTATTTTTTAACATTGCGGAAAATGACGGACTTGGAAACTCGCAATCTTTGAGCCACTTGATTGTAAGTGTAAAACATAGTAAAACATAGCAATTCTCTAATTTTAGCTTAGTTGGTGAACAAGGGAATTGGCACTATTTTCTACTTCGAATACCAGATACCTATACAGTCTAGACTCAGACACATCTTAGCTCAATTCTTGAAAACAAGATTTTATAGAAGAGCAAGTAGTGTTTTGTTATAAGTACGTAGGTATAAGTATTTATTTACGTTATAATAACGTAAGTACCATTACGTAAAAACTTAGAAATAACAACTTAGTGTAGGTACCAGAGATGTACAAAATAATTTAAGAAATGTATTTAAATACAAAATGCAAATACTTTTTCGATTTACTATTTCAAATGCAAAATACCAAATAGTTTAGCGTTTTGTATTTTAAATGTTAAATGCAAAATAGGTATTTTCAAAATACTTTTTCAAAATACAAATACCTTTTGTCCAATTCAATTCTCTTTATTTGTATTTATTACACTTTTTAACAATACCAGTTGTTCGAATACATCATCACTCATTTTTCTTCTGTTAGGTCTCATTATGATCCCACCATAATAAAAAAGTCTGACTACTGGTGCTGAACTTGGTAAGCATGTGTTGTATTTTTAACCGACTTCCAAAAAGGAGGAGGTTCTATGTTCGTCTGTATGTTTTTTTTTTGTGTATGTTCATCGATATTTTCGCCAATTGTGAATAGATTTAAAAAAAAAATTTGGTCGAAAGGATATACTCCCGAGGAGGTCCCATTATCATCAAGTCAGGATCTGATGATAATCTCAAGGTAATCGAAGAAAAACCAACTAACAATGAAATAAAATCTTAGAAGTCAATTTTGACCCACTTCCCGGTTTCGGATTGAGCTAAAATTTTGCATACTTATGTAAGCACTAGCTTTTGCCCGCAGCTTCGCTTGCGTGATTTTTTTTCACCCCCTTAGGGTTTGAATTTCGAGAAATCCCTTCTTAGTGGATGTTTACGTCACAAAATGAATCTACTATCAAAATTTCAAGTTTCTAACCCCAGCCGTTTAGGCTGTGCGTTGATAGATCAGTCAGTCAGTCAGCTTCTCCTTTTATATATATAGATTGTTACTAAACTTACCAATAGTACCAACTTTTGAGCTGATCTGATGATGGAGTTAGGAGGTGGATAGTGGAACTCGTCAACGGCGAACAGCAAAGACACGAAATTTTGTAAATGGATTTAACTATAACATAGCCTGTTCTAAACTCCATCTGGACATGGCTGCTGCACCCAGGGTTGACTTCCGGGGAGGGAACTCCTCAACGGTGAATAGTACAGACACAAAATTTTTTTAATGGATTTAACCATAATATCCTGTTTTAAATTATATCATGACATGGCTGATGCACCCAGGGTTGATTTCCAGCGAGAGAACTCCTCAATAGTGAATAGGACAGATATGTTTTTTTTTGTACATGCATTTAATTGTGATAGCCCGTTTTGGCGTGGCGGGGGAAGCGCAGTGCGGCGCAGGCGGGGGGACAGTGATGTAGCGGCACAGAATAACTAATAGTACTTGGTAGCGGTAATCCGTATCGGTAGTGGACATAGTTAAACCGACTTCAAAACCACAAATAGGTACACAAAAGCGAAAAATAAATTAATATAATTATTCTAAGCGCTACCCACTCATCTACTTACCTACTTGGCTTGGCTGGCACCGACTTCAAATAGATGGGTGGGTAGCGCTTATAATAATTATATTAATTTATTTTTCGCTTTTGTGTGCCTATGTGTGGTTTTGAAGTCAGACGATTAAACTAAAGTTAAACGATAAACTTGATTTTGATGCTTGTCATAACGCGTCGGCGTCACGTTTCATAGATAATGTTCGTTGTTTTCGTTTGTCACTGACACGTTAGGCGCGCAAGGCTAGCAACGCCTCTAGCGGTCAAATTGGCCAATACAAGCATCTTTCGTTCATTTAATTTTGTTTGACTGGTAGGTAATGTTGGCTAAACTTAATCAAAAAGTATTTTGCATTTTAAAAGTGCAAAATACATCTCGAAAAGTATTTCAAATAAAATACAAAATGGTTTTTATTAAAAAGCATTTAAATGCAAAATAGGTATTTTGCATTTTGTATTTGCATTTTAAATTCAAGTAGGTATTTCAAATAAATTGCATCTCTGGTAAGTACGTACGTAGATACATCATACGTATAATGGATGTCTGATAAATATTGAAAAAATACGAAAACAATTCATTATACTTCTAAAACATTTCACTAATACTTACATCACAAACTGTTTCCAAATCATTTTTTTAAAGTACGTCAGACAGGAAATGCCGGCGCCATCTAGTCTTAAAATAAACATTACATTGACTTGTAAAAGTGTCTGTAACAGATTTAATTTACAGAAGAAAAATCATTTATTTAGCGTTTGTCACAACATAATAATACTGTCGTGTCGTGTGCCGTGAGAAACCGGCCTACCTCCTAAACGTGACCTTTCTAAAACACCGTTACAACTTATGGTCACTTCGCAAAAGGTTTGATGATTGCAATAAGTTTTTTAATATTAGCGGACATGAGGATGCTGGTATTTATCCTCTTGACCCCCACGGAGCCTTTTCTATTTGCCCGGATTCACAAGACCAATCTTCGTCGAGAACACGGCCATCTATTTGAACGTACAAAGGCATAAATGCAGAGAAACGTGGAGTGTATAAAGACAGCAATTTAGAATAAATCGACGGTCCCTACATATACTATCGAAACTACAAAATCTCAGTTTTTATTTTATTATGTATGTACACCGATTACGCTGAGCTTTATGATCCGATTTACGTGATTCTTCTTTAGTTTGATGCGGAATAGATGCCATTTGGTAACATAAAAAAATATTATTTAATAACCTTTAAGATAATATAATTTCACACTTTAAGATAACAAAATCTCAATTTTTATTTTATCTTTATCGCTTAAAATAAGCAGATAAAATAAAAACTGAGATTTTGTAGTTTCGATAGTATACGTAGGGACCGTCGAAATACGACCGCAGTTTTAAATGTTGTTTAGGTAAATACTTATTTCTTTTTACCACATTAACTGTGATATATTTGTCTATAAGCAGTAGATGGCGAGCGCATTTCGACAACGGTTACTTGTCCAATGCCCCGTAAACGCTCGTAAGTATCCCGAGCCTAGAGTTGCAACACACTAAGGCTCAGTTGCACCAACTAACTATAACTGTTAACTTGCCATATTTATGTCAAATTTGTACTGATTTGACAGAAAGTTTGGTATGGTTAGGGTTATAGTTCGCTGGTGCAATTCAGCCTTACACCCATAATATTCTAAAACGTTCCTTCAAAACTCACTCGACTCATACTCGACCCAGGACGGCCTCGAAAACACCTTTAAAATGCATTCTTATTCGTAATTTCGAGTGAACTTTGAGGTTCCTCGACGGAGTCATTACGTTATAATTTGAATTATCTGCATCGCGCAAATAACTTCGCGATAAATACTTGTAAGGGTTATCGTAAGCATATTCGATAAAGTCTTCAAAATTCAATTTAGTTACATACGAACTTTGACACTTCCTTAAGGTAACTTGAGTATGACAGATGATTCCTTGCCTCGACAGAGGAAAAATCTCGAGTCGAGGACACTAACTGCCTCGTTGATCTAGTGGTGGCAAGCGCGACTGCTAATCGTGAGGTCCTGGGTTCGATCCCCGGGTTGGGAAAATTGAACTATAGAAAATATAATTCATAATATTCATTCATAATATAATTCAATAGAAGCACGCACTCTTTCCATGGGAAATTTCTTCACTGCCAATCGTATGGATTGTTTTAGGGACTCCAAATTATCATGGCGTTTAGAGCAAGCCGTACTCTCTAAAACTAACCATAAATCATAATCCAGCGGATTAAGATCGGGACTAGACGACGGCCAGTCTTCAGCTCTGATGAAGTCCGAAACGTTCACTTCCAACCAAGACTGCGTGGACCGAGCTTTATGACCCGGCGCCGAGTCTTGTTGGAAGGACCATACTTGGTTATTGAACATAGTGTTGTTAAGGGGCTTAACTATCTTCTCAAGAATGGTATCTTGATACACTTGTGCCGATGTTTTGATACCTTTTTCACAAAAATATGGCTTAGTCACTCCTTCATAGCTAACACCCCACCAAACCATCACTGAAGTCGGATAATGCTCACGTTGCACTCTGTCGACTAATTGGGAAGCTTCCTTAGAGCTTTGAGCATAAATACGGTCATTTTGTTTGTTAAAATGTTGCTAATTGAGCAACATTTTAACAAACAAAATGACCTGGCCTTGACCTTGGCGCCAAAATTAGAAATCTCAATGAAAAATCGTATAAAAATGACAGATTCCAAATTCAAATATAATATCTTTCTTATTTTAAATTATTACAGTATTTATGGCCAGACTAGGTATATATATATATATATATATTTATTTATATTATGAAATACACTTAAAAACTCTTAAATTAAACAGTTTTATCTTGCAGTATCCCTGCAGCGTCAAGATTTGAGGATTGGAGGTGATACCCAAAGTGGTCTATATCGACCCCCAGGTCGACGACGATCTACAAAGGCTCCATGTGGGTGAAAAAATAATTGGGGGACCGTGAGATGTAAACGGGGGTCCACGATAGTGGATCTCATTTAAGCAGGCCGTGACTTTAATTTTGACTTTACATTAATGGAATAACTCGCATACAAATAATTTGTTGCTTAGTTTTTACCTGAAAACATAACAAACAGACCGACGACGATAGTATTATTGTAGGTAGGTACTGTCGTATGATTAATTAATGTATAAAACTTAACGTGAGTTTTATGTATTGATTTTTCTCTCTACACCGCACTACAGTTAGAAATCAGTCAAAAACACTTTGAAGTCAATGAATTTGTAAAATGAAATATTAGCCAACCAGGGGGTCTACCCAAAACTGAAAAACATGGCAAGTGGTCTGTGAGACAAACAAGTTTGGGGACCTCTGGTTTCAATTATTATAATGTTGTATTGTCATGGGAATTGAATTTGTGTGCGAAGTTTCGGGAGAATCGGATAAGCTGAAGTAATTGAAAAATCTATCGCAAGATTTGAATCAAACAAACAAATATACGAAGTGAAGCTCACTAAAACCGTTTAAAAATAATCACTGGTAAAAATAAAACCTATGAAACAACTGAAAAACTACTTTTAAAGCAAGTATATTATCTTAAATCTTATAACCACGGCATAGTCCGAAAGGCTCTCGAAAGTGGAGGCACTCTAGAACGTTCTTAAAACAGGCAACACAAACAAATTATAATTATGAAGATTCAATCAAGTCAATTCAAGACTGCATAATATAATGATAACAGATTAGTTGCAAAGAATTTTTTTTTATAGAAGGCTATCATCGATTGGTAGAGACACTGTTGGTATAAGTTCAAGGTGTTGAACTGCAAATTAAGATTAATATTCTTAATTCATAAAAATTGCCACTTCAATGACTGCAGAAAAAATCTCTAATTTAGAATAGCCTGTAATTAGATCTGTTAAGTACCTACTCCAACTTATACTTATCTTATGGGGTTTCATAACCAATGAGGAAGTGCCTTTCAATGGAATCCGGCAATAATGTAAACAAACCAATTTAAACACGATTACTCCGTACCTAATTACTTACATTTGAATATCAATCCTGATCATATTCACATTTCAAGGAACCATACATTGTTCTTACAATCATTTCGACACCAAATAACTTCTCTAAAATAGTTATTTTAATAAAAAAAATACTCGAGCGACGAAAATTTCAATAATTCGTAAAAACTGCCATATACATTTTTTACTCATCAAAGTCTTGTTTGTCTTTGGAAAGTTAGTGTTGTTCATCGTTGTTACTCACTAATTGATTTTAAAAAGATTTAATCATTTGAATCAATGAGTCACTTCGAAAAAATTAACTTTAATAATGATGGCTAAACTCAAAGTTGCGGATTGCGTGATTTTTTTAAGGGCAAAATAGTCTTGTATCCAGCGCCATAAACGGCTAAATATTTAAAAAAAAAATTGTTACTTCACTCACTGTCACTGTCCTGCCTGTGAAAAGTGGGTATTGTTCCGAGTTCTGTGCGTTTTTTTCTGTTTCCTCTAATTATCGACGACTTTGCTTTGCTTTTTTGTATTTTGGTTTTTGGACATTTTCTTTGCGATTTGGTTGGACTTATTCTTGGGACGACGACTTCTGCGTGATATCACGCACGACTTTGTTTTTGCATACGGATGGATCTCTTTCTCAAGAAACAAGGAGGTAACAATGTTTTTAAACAATTAATTTTGTAAAATGTAATAAACAGATACACAGAACCACTTAGGGCCGATTTTACCAACATCGGATAACTTTTATCCTAGGAATAAATTAGTCATTTTGACAGCTTTTGTATAGAAATTCTGTCAATACTTCTATAACTCATTCTCTGGATAAACGCTATCCGACGTTGGTAAAATCGGGCCTTAGAGATGCTATAAACTTATAAATCCAAGAATACCTAATTATAAAGTGAAAAATTATTACGTGGTATGTTTAGGTTATAATGAGTGAGCCGCAACCCAGTACATAAGGGTCGAAGACTCCTCCGCCCGCCAAAAAACGAAAAATTCATTTGACCACAAGGGAAAAGAAAATTTTTGTGATTATTTATAATTATTTAGAAAAATCCTCTTCTACATACCCATCCAAAATGGAGTTATATAAAATTACTTCAGAAATTATGGAGGTGTCTCAGCATGTTGTAAGAGATACCATGAAGCATTATTTAGAAACTCAAGAAATACCACAGCCAAAGGTAACCTAACCTCTTTAACCCGTCGAGCGTTTTTGATCAACTAATTCACTTTTTAGGAGAGACTTTCAAATCGAGCAATAATTGCTAATTTAGATGAATTAAAATAAATAAATAAATTATAATACTTATGATGAAGCAATGAACGGTGAGTGAACTCTATCTCAATGATCAATCACTTACTTTGACATCAGTATAGGTACAACACTATGGTCATAGACAACTGTCAAAATATTATCTTTTTTACATTATTACCGGATTCCATTGAAAGACACTAAATGTATTAAAATTGTAAAAAAAAATCAAAGAATAATTGGGGCTGAGCTGTGGGCAAAAAATAGTCTAAAAATAAAAATAAAATGTTTTAGATAGTATCTACTTCGCCGCAGAGGCAATATGCAATGCCAAATGCATATTATAACAATAAATTCCCTTGAATATCATTTAACCCATTTTATTTTAACAAATAAATTGTGTTACCCTCAGACAAGAAGACGTATCCAAAAGCCAATCTCCCGGTCGAAATTATTTCCATAATTGGGAACGTATCTAAAATTATAACCGTTTAGGTTCATCAAATAAAAAACACTTATCCGTTGTTACCCTAACAAAGTTAATGTACTGTAACTGTAACAATGAAATACTAACCAAAACTGGTGTCAGTGTTGTATTGCAAAAATTATATAATACTAGCGGCCCGTCCCGGCTTCGCACGGGTGGACATTTTTCCCGTTTTTGCAACATTTTTCATTTATGCTCCACTTCTATTGGTCGTAGCGTGATGTTATATAACCTTCCTCGATAAATGGACTATCCAACACAAAAATAATTTTTCAATTCCAATCAATTTTCAGTTCCTGAGATTAGCGCGTTCAAACAAACAAACAAACTCTTCAGCTTTATAATATTAGTATAGATTATACAGAATTATTTTTTAATCACCATCTAAATTTTTTCTACGCATTATGTATAACGACGATTATGTATGACTTAAGACCCAATTTATGAAAAACAATGGGTAGGTCAAATTGTCGCACTAAAATAATTTTCAGGAAAGAATTATCATATTTAGTTAAACGTTAAATACTACGCTTGTCGCGCATGCACTGAATAAGAGAAAGGAGCTCTCACCATTTAAACCGCCTTGGACTGTGGTTAAACAAACTGAACACCCCGATTCACTCCCGTTCCGTCCCATAGTAGGGCTGGTCCTGCATCAGAGTGAGTTGAACTACCATTATTTTTTCAAAATTGGTTTTTGTATATGTTAAAATGCTGAATGGCTACCCCATTGAGCGCTACGAATGTACGACCCAGAGGGATAACATTGCAGGTGGATTAGTAATGGTAGTATACATAACTGCATCGTATGACGTAAGTACAATATTGACATGAATGTTTATTTGGACTGAGTGTCTAGCAGCGGAGTAAGTATTTTATAATATTATTTATAACTTGAGCGCACGTGCATTACAGTGGCTAGAAAACCTTTCAGGAGTCAGTTATAACTTTTGTTCAAGGATTTATTAGAATAAGATAAAAAGGCTTCTGACCATCACTACTAAATGTTTAATTAGCTTGTTACAGTTTGTACGAGATGATGAAAATGTATTTTTAGCTATTAAAATACGTTTCGTTGGTCTAGTGGTGGCAAGCGCGACTGCTGATCGTGAGGTCCCGGGGTCGATCCCCAGGTCGGACAAAGTGTTATTGGGTTTTTCTGTATGGAATTCCTCAGTGGCAGCTCGGAGTTTGGATTTGTGCCCGGTTGATGGCAATAGGCTCGCCCCCTATTACATGGGACTAAAACATAACGGCGAAATGAGGGTATTACTATACACCTCCGCCCAACCCTACGGGGAATACAGGCGTGATGTTACTTTAAAATACGCTGTGTAAAGTTTGTCGACACGCACTAGTAGGCGACCTAGTTAATTAGTTTTGATGACGTCGCCTCTACTAGTATCTAATACGTTCGTCATTAAACTGTGCACATGCTCTAAGGAAGTAAATGATGCGGTCAACTTATTAGCGGAACCAACCAGATATTCTGTTATCAGTCGTTAGAAATGAAAACGTTTATCTATACTACATTTTATTATAATTTAATTATTATATCGTTAGCGTTTTACGGTGGTTACGGTAATAAGACGAACTAAACCTGTGTTTTTTGTTTGTACCTATTATCCAGCCTGGTCGTTTTTCCACGGCTCACGACACAACACGACAAATTGTGGTGACGTATTGTCGTGACGTTTCGTGAGTAGACGGTTCATAGAAATACAGCACTTGGAGCCGTCACAACATTTTATCATATCATGTGCTGTGGAAACACGGCTTAAAGCTAACCTAACCAGTTGCGGCTGAATATAAGTTTTTTACACAAAGCGACTACGCAACCCGCAAGCCATAATCTGTGTGATATCAAAATCTTATAGAGGTTGTCAGACTGCGGTTTCTAAATACCCACTTCCCATACCACAGATAATAAAATACTATAGTCTCATACTAAAGGGTGGGCTAAAATATTTTGCAAATAGCAACACTGAATATCTCGTAAACCGTTAGATAGAAGGGCGCGCTGTTGGCGAGAAAATAATTATGCGTCGCTTCATGCGATTTTAGTCACGATAGAGCGCTTCACGGAATCACAGCGCGCTTTTTGTGTTAAACAATTTTACAAAAACAATGACTCCTATGTTACTTTACTACGCCTGTTTAGTATTGGAACCTGGACCTTACACCTTGCGATTTTTTTGTGAGCATACCTGATAAAATGAAGAGTCTACCACAATAAACCGACGACAATACCCCAATTAAAACAAAACATCCACGAGGAGATAGCCGCGATTCCCCGCATGTGTCAGAGAGTTTTCCAAACCGTAGTCGATTGTAGGAGTGCCAACGACGAGACGGGGCACATCAAAAAGATGTCATTTTTAAAAAAATTATTGCAATATGTGCAAAAAATTTAGGCCCAACTGTATTATTCGTATGCCAACCAGGAACGATAGCTTAATGTGTTCTTCCAGCCACGGCGAGGTTTTCGACGCGTAACTGAAGAACTGAAGCTCCAAATCCACTACAAGTTCTACTGCGCAAGTTATTGCACTCCATTGCTTGCTAAGTTTGTAAAACTTGCAAAACTCGACTTGTTGCAAGTGTGTCCACAGGTTGAAAGTGGGTTGCAGAAGTCTTACGGAATAAAACTTGCAAGTGAATTTGGCGCTTTAGGAGTGACAGGAGAAGGCCCTGCCTGCCTATATTTATCTCGCAGAACGACTGGTCTGCGCGCTACCCAATTTGCCACGAGCCACTGTGGCCTGTTTTGTTTTATGAGTTTCTTATAATAATTTATACAAAAACAACCTTTACGAGATAAGCATCAGTCTGCTGCTATTAAAGTAATCATAGAAAACGACGAAAGATTTATCTCGTTACATAAGAGTAAAAATCACCTTTATTATTATTTCTCAAGTTGTTTAAACTTGCACAGATTAGGAACCGGATAATACCGCTCTGTGCCTCTGTCTCTAATTAAGTAGAACTAAGATACCAATAAATATGTATCTAATTAAAATTCATATTTTCTTTGGACATAGCAACGGTCTGATATGTTTTATATTTGACCAAATATTTATTATAAAGACTCTACTCTCGTATATTATTAAAATATTCAAACAATATTTTAAAAAAATGTTTACTAAACATGGAGGCAATTTTCTTAAAACTTTCCGAGAATACTATTTTTTTTTCTTAGAAAACACGTTGCCCCACACTAGGATTTCTCGTGTATCGTGGGTACGTTTACAGGCACAAATCTTCACATGCACAAACGCCCAGACCCGGAACAACTATTTCTAGGCCATACAAATATTTGATCCGTGCGGGAATCGAACCCACGACCCGTAGCGCAGAAGCCAATCGCTCAGCCACTGCACCAGACGTGTCGTCGAATTTCAATAAAATTAATTGTCTTTTATTACTTTGGATAATTAACCAACTTGCTATAAATAGATCTGCCTCTTGATTGTTACTTACTCAGCAATCACTGCTGAAGGTACAAATATTTACAATAGGATAGTAGGTAAGCAGTGATAGCCTAGTGGTGTGACTGTCGGACTGCCAAGTCGTAGGTCTCTAGTTAGAACCCAAGGCACGCTCCTCTGACTTTCGGAATTCATGTGCATATTGTATGATTATCACTTGCTTAAAAACGGTGAAGGAAAACATGAGAGATATTTCTCGACCCATGGGCGGCATAAACTCTGACACCAGGTTAGTCATTAACCACATGAAAAGAAGAAGTAGGTACCTATCTATGTTGTATACCTGTATTTGGATGCCTATGTTGTATACCTGTATTTGGATGTAGTATCACAGATCCTCGATCCACCGATGCTAGGGCCAGCACAAGCTTATGAAAATCAGAGCAATGTTGGATTCGTTAGTCGATAAATAGAATTCAGTGTTTGAACTTTTATGAGAGGATAGTGAAAGGGAATTAATCATTTAATTTAGGGTAAATGGCTAATTGCTGTGAGTAGCTACTATAGGTATAAGTAGTTTGTATAAGTATCTATACTTATACAATCATATTCTTTTTCGGAATGACCAATACTCCAAAACCTTGAATTGAGGCATAAACAAGTTTATTTGTCTACATTTTCAGTAGCTTAGGTCTGTAGATAAAAAAGGAGATAGATAAATACTTATACAAAAATTGTCACAACATTTACATGATTTCTCTTGATTTAAATGTCATTGGACTCTTATAATTATTTGTAATAACATTCTATAAAAGAGTTCTCACTAAAATCGTTTCTAATTTGTTGATAAGATAGAGAAAAAATATAAACATTTTAATGAAACAAAATATTTACTCTAGAAGTTAAGTAACAACTTGTTTAAAATATAATTATAGATAATTATATTTCTTTGTTTAATCGGTTAAATATAGCTTCTGTATTTTTAAAGTGATCATTTTAGACTAGCTAAGATCACACTATTTTGGGATTGGGGCCTTGGTATCATAGCCAGTAAAGATACATAACTTAAAAAATATATAGATAGGTACCTACTACCATTATTCATTCATAATTAATGTATTTTTTATCACTTCTGTTAATAATGATAAGACTTATACCTGCTCACCTACCTAACCAGTTTTCTAGATTTAAATAATTTTGATAAATATGTATCTGCCATTATTGCTATTGCGTCCGGCGGGGAACATTATACAAATGTATGTATGATGCAACTTTGTATACGGATGTCGTCTAATAATGCAGCGTGATGTTTCGTACATCAGAGCGTGCCCCTCGCGAGAAGTCGTCATCGGGCAATTAGCCACGCTTCACAAAGCGCGCGTCCGCGCCGCGCCGCCACGCCTTGTCGCCAGACGCACACGCAGGTACGAGTCTGACTGCAAGCCAAGTCGCTAACCAAACGATACAAACGTAGTAACTTGCATCAGCCACACGTGTTCATTGTTTCATAACTTAAATCAGTAAAGGCGATAGCTGTACTTACGTACGCTTTCCTTAGTATGCACTATAATTAACAAAATCGTTTCCGTTAACGTTTATTAAAAAATGGCGACTTTGTACTCTCCTAATTTGTAAATTATTTACCTTTAAGCCAATATAAATTGTCGATGCAAACGGCTCAAAATTGTTTGTGTAAATATAAAGGGGGCCAAAGGTCTCTTTCCAGCAGTGGACATTAAAACCCTGATAATGATGGATGGAGATGATGAAGGCAATTTTAATAATGCCAGTAACATTATTATGATATTATATTGCAGAGGTAAGATATATGTCCAAAACAAATTATCATGCCTTTAATTATAATTCGCGCGTGGTTAGAAAGAGGTCATCAAAGGTGTATTGCTATCGTAAACCGACGCTTCCTAATGACAGCAACAAGTAACAATATGTCGGTATGTGATATGGGGGGGCAAGATTATCGCTTATTGTAATTTATAAGTCACCATTTCAATCCATAAAGCTGAGTAATTTTGTATCAGAATGACTGCATCTTGTTTCTGAAAGGAAACCCTCAAATGTTCTCGACTTTCCGGAGTATGAAGGGTGGCATTTTACCTCCTTTTTACCGTAAGGCGGAGAGAAGAGGTCCGAGACCTCAATTGGAACGCACCTGTGCTAATAGTTTGCGGCGCCTAAGCAAGACTCGGGAGGACGGAGTCGTCTTACAGGTGCTCACAGCAGGACGTGAGATAGTTTAAAGGCCGCCAAGAGCACCAATTCAGAACGTCCGCGTCCGTGTCTCCGTGTCCGTGTCTATGATATAGGTACCTAATGGCTATGGTGACTTGTGCTCAAAACTGCAGTTAATATTATCAGTTTTAATACACTTGGCCTCTTTGCCCAGCCAGGGAAATAAGCCCAGGGCTGTTGGAATCTGCTTGCTTTCATTAAGCATATCATCATAATCGTAAAGGGTACTAAAATTCATGGGCTTCCTAACCTAATAGGCTGCTACAATTCCTGGTCGCAAGGGATATTGTAGATCACTTCCAGCCCATCCTCTTGTCATAATTCATAAGTCGGTATTACCACCTAAGGCGAGGGAGGGGTTGTAATGCTCTCTCTCACCTCTGCCAGGAAAAATGTAACGTTTTTTTTTCCTTAGTAAATCCTCATGGATTTCCCATGCCCGGGGAAGGCGAGGGGGTCTACTGGACTCTTACCGGCTAAGAACCCACGGTGTACCTCCTCCTACCGTCGACCGCGGTCGCGGGATTAGCATAAGCACGCACCGCAACCCCGGCAGGGCAGAAACACTGTACTTACCACAGTTGACAAAATGTACACATACAAAATAAAAAGCATCTTTATCTTAGAATAAAGAATCATGCATAATATCAATGGTAAATAAAATTAATTGAACATTTAAATCGATACGTGCGATGATATCAGCGTGCAATACGTGTCAATTGATAATTATGTTATAAACAGTTGACGGTGATCTCTGAACGCACCAAATCTCAATCATAACGATGGTAAACATTTCGTTTACAAGTTTATTTTATCTACGACCGGCCTATTGGGTTGATATTAAAGGGTCACTATTGGATAGCTTATAGTGAGTAGATTGTAAAAGGGTCTCATTTACTAATCTTATCGTAGTCCACAGTTGGACAAAGACATTTTAAGTGACTACGCTGAGCATCGGAGTAGTGATTGTAGAATCAGCTCTCTCGCACACGTGATGTTGCTAGTACCAGCTCGGGGTTACTGGGCTGGCAACCTAAATGATTCGAAACGAATCAAAACACAGGACATAAGAGAATTTGGTGCAAATCGGCAGGTGTACCGCGAGCCAGTGAGGTGACTTATGGGAGAGCTTGATGTTGTGTGCTTCCCCCTAATTTCGATTCCGAGCTCCATATATTTCTATGAACCGTTTACTACGAAACTAGTAGTTGTGTCGTATCGTGGACTTTTCTTGTGTCGCCAGATTTCGTCGTGTCTAGTCGTGAGCCGTGGAAAAACGGCCTACAAGGGTGTACAATATTAACTTTTAAACTTTCGCGTTGCTTAATAATAGTACTTATATAATTTGTTTTTATTTTTTTTTAATATTTAGAAATGTAATTTATATGTATATTTAATGAATAAAGGAAATAAATTATTAAATAAAGCGTAAATTCCCCTTTAGTAATAATTATAATCCTGCAAGACGAACAGGTTGTTTTAATTTATGTTGAAGCCTCTTTTAGCAATATTAATGGGTTTGACGTTCGCAATAATTAATAAATTCACCAGACGGTGAGCATCAATTTGTATAATATCCAAAAGTTGAAATTCCAATGTTTAAAAAGTATGATGCGAATAAAATTTGTTCACAGTATCGGCTCGTATTCGATTTGATTTCATTAAAACGGAAGTGCCAGCGGGCAGAAGCCGCGACGTCCACGACATTGAATGAAAACATTACATCAGCCACTACAAGGGGGGCATACGAGGTCTTAACAGTTGACACCTTGGACATTTAGGACAGTTGTAACTTTTAGAAACTATTACTAAACAAAACAATATATAATGCATAGACAATTTTACTTTTTTATATGTGCGATAGAAATTATTTAGGGGGAATTATAAAACGATCGAATAAAAAAAAACTTAGCAACTGATGATGAGATACTGTTTTAATAACTCGAGCGGTATGAATTTGAGTAAGCGAAAAATTAACTAAAGTAACGACGTATATTGATTAATAATAAAATCCAGAACGAGGTTACAAAAAGTGGGTTGTGATTAATCCATTTCAGATATTACAATTTTAGCTGTGCGACTAAATTACTAAGTGAGCGACTAGAAATACAGAGAGGGCAACTTCAATATTATAAACAGTTTGGCAAATTCGTAACGTCTAGGTAAGCGTGGAACTGCAACCACGCAACGCGCGAAGGCGAGCGAGCGCAGCGAGCGCGCCGTGGCAGCGGCCGCCGACCGCCAGATTTACTCTTTTGCAAAGGCAAATATTGAAAAAAATGCAGGACGTAACGTTGACACTCAAGCAAATATTAGGTCGCTCACATATTATGAAGCTTCTCATTTTGTATTTTAAGTAGGTAACTCAAATTAGTGTTTGTAAGTTGCTGTTCTGTTGATTTCTCGTCACTCGCAGTCAGTCGCTCACTTAGTAATACTATAACGTAAATTAATTATTTTTGTCACTTAAAACTTTAATTTACAGTCACTCGTTTAAATACTACCCATTATTTAGTAGGACATTAAATATTTTTAACAATGACAAAAATAAAACTATGCAATGTTTGATGGAGAAAAGTTGATCCCATCAAAAACATAGGTAAATGTGAAAATGGGAGCCAAGTTCAATAATAAGAATAATTGCTTGGTTGTCGACTTCGCCGTCAAAAGCATTGAGATCTAAATGGGTGCCAAGTTCTGTAGATAATTCTGAAATTTATTTACCAGATCATGAAGCTCAAAATTGAATTGGCTAGTTTTTACCAGCAAACCAAATTTTTTGAAGAGTAGGATTATAATTATATTCACCTTACAATATAAAAACAGTAACTTGCGTATTACATAAAGAAGTTAAGTTAATTAGCCAAATATAAGATAAGTTGTATGTGAAAACTAGCCAAGTCAAATCTTGAGCTTCATGATCTTATAAATAAATTTCAGTATTATCTACAGAACTTGGCACCCGTTTAGATCTCAATGCTTTTGACGGCGAAGTCGACAACCAAGCAATTATTCTTATTATTGAACTTGGCTCCCATTTTCACATTTATGTTTTTGATGGGATATTATTACTTTTTGTAAAGAAATTATTATTATTCATCATTCAAAAGGTTTACACTGTATAGTTTTCTTTTTTGTACTATTTTCTACATTTTCTTGAACGTTGGAAGTATATCGAAAGTCCTTCCTTTAACTTTTTTTATCATTATTTGCCTGTTAGGTATATTTTTATATCCCACTGGAATCAATAATCTGGTATACCTATATATGTCAGTCAGTCAGTGTTAAAAATGCCGATTTTTAGACGTTAATATCTCAATAACCGTTTGAGCTGTATTTATGAAATTTGGGATTATAGCTAGTTATCTCAGGGGTTTTAATAAATAAACCAAGTTTCGTGTGTTTATGTTGAATAGATTTTGAGTTATTAAGGGCTCAAAAGTGGCTTCAAATGGTTCGTGTTACACACACGGCTGCTGTGTCGCCATTTCCTTTTTCTTTGAACTTGGCTTAACACGCTGCGGCGTGTCTAGATAGCAATATTAATCGGTTTGACGTTCGCAATTAATAAATTCACGAGACGATTAGCATTTTGTATAATAAACAAAAGTCGAAATTCCAATGTTTAAAAAGTATGATGTGAATAAAATTGGTTCACAGTATCGGCTCGTATTCGATTTGTTTGTTGTCATTAAAACGGAAATGCCGGCGGGCAGAAGCCGCGATGTCCACGACATTGAATGAAAACATTACATCAGCCACTACAAGGGGGGCATACGAGGTCTTAACAGTTGACACCTTGGAAATTTAGGACAGTTGTAACTTTTAGAAACTATTACTAAGCAAAACAATATTGAATGCATAGATAATTTTACTTTTTTATATGTGCGATAGAAATTATTTAGTAGGACATTAAATATTTTTAAAAATAAAACTATGCAATGTTTGATGGAGAAATCTCGGTCACGTGTTGAAGCATGATCTGCGTGATAGGTATCAACTGCTACAACTTATGACGGGAAAGGTTGAAGGTAAGAGACGCTTTGAGCGAAGAAAAAGAAAATTAATAAATCGTAGCTGAGGAATGTTTGGACATGACAATGAGTGGACACAAATTTTCTGTGAGTTGGTACTTAAATTCAGCTCTGTAGTTCCAAGAGTGCAGACTTGCAGAGTAGTTTCATTAAATGGGCCCCAGGTTTCGCAAAGCTGACAACCAACCCCCAAAAGTGGAGCGGCACCAGTGGTAGATGTAGTGTTGTGTTTTGAACCACTATTACCCTATTCGCTGAAATTTTTTATAAGCTCTTGAAACATGTAGGATAATAATGATTGTAACCAATTTAAAATTAAAACTTAAAGACAGACTCCCAGAAGTGCCACTTGTAATGCTATAAAATAAAATTTATGTATTACGTTATTTAACGTTAACGTTTATTATTTAAAAGACATTTAAAAAGTATAAAAACCGAACGAAAGAGAGCAACGAACTTAAAAAGCGAAATCTACAATAAATACCCGTCTCTAACATTATTATCATAATGTATCATCATGTTGTTTCGATTTATATTTTTTTCAATTTTTATAAAAAAACTTGTACCTTCTTGTTAATTAGGTTTTGTGTTCCTAGTTGTTATTTATTTTAAATTTCTAGTCATGGATTATAAAACAAAAGAAAATCTGGTCTACCAATGAGTTTTTTTTTCGTTTACGATCAGTTTGACTGGCCACTAACGGGATTGGCAGCCGCTAAAAACTAGTCTTTGCCAGACCACAGAAAGCAGTCATTGCCAGTAAATGTAAAAAAAATACAATTCAATTCGGATATTGTTTCGAATATTTCTAGTAGGAAATCGTAGTAGGCCATCAAATTGTTGCAATAGCTACTTATTCCGGTATTTATGAGACGCATAAAATGTCGATATCTCTCACATTGTCACGGACTCATTGTATGGGCATCATCTGACTCCTGACCTGAGATCACCCTGTGATATTTCGCTCCAATTTCATCCGGATTGCGCCTGATCTTTGGATTGGGACAGACCGTATCAGAAATCGTGTATGTGCAATATTTGTTTGGATGGTTACGTAATGCGTAGAGCTTAGTAACAGGATACACAGATACAGGTAATAAAACATTGTAATCGTGACCTCTTTAGTAACGGGACACGTTAGAACAGCTTGTTAAAAAAACTAAACGGAAATTGTATTTCAGAATAAAATTTATATCTTTTTTAAATGACAGAAACCATGACAGTATTTTTGTTTTTATTTTTCTTTTAGAATGTTCATATTAATGGCCATTTAATTAACGTCCTAGCAGACAGAATAATAACCAGTTTGTGTTATATTTCATTAGTATTACACAATATTAATTATCGTGGTACATTATTTAGAAAAAAATCAGACGTGTCTTATCGATTGCGTATCGTCTCGTCTGTCATTGAACAAAATTGGCGCAGCATCGATAAGACCTACATTTAACGTTCTTCTCTTTACCTAAAATATGGCATAAAAATTCTTAAAAACCTATTATAACTACAAATAAGAACCATGAAGTTTTAAATTAGACTTCAAATTTAAAATATTCTTTAAATTTATATTACGCGTATATTATAATTATCTAACTATTGTGTAGTGCTTTGCTAGATTCTCTATGGTTCTCCCACGTTACGCCTTAGACTCTGCTGCATTCATCTACCAAATCTAGTCCAGTCTACCCCAGCTACCATTGAACAGAGAAGTTCTAGTTTGCATATTTGCAGTGATAGTCAAGGAGGGATCGACGGCAAAACACTGAATATAGAGATTTTACATTGATCGACATCATCAAAAGTCCTATACAAAGTACCTCAGAAAGTGAACAGACGTAGTCAAAGACCCCACTTATTCAAATTTTACTGTGTTATTTTTTATTCCATTAACCATATACTACGGTGTTTAAAAACACAACAAAAACAACAACATAGATACAACATTCATAGCAACCTCACGTTGTAATTACATCATAATTTTCTTAGGAAACGCAAGTTTTTCCACACCCTGCTGTTGATTTGCATACGCAGGAAAAAAACAAAATTACCGACGCAGTTATTTAATCTGAAAAAGAATTTATTATGCGTACCAATTGAGGAAAACTTTAATAAAAAAAGCCTTGTGTATACATAAAAACAAGATGTGTAATAATATTTATATAAACAATATGATAAAAATCCATCGAAAGAAATAAAACAAACCGAGAAAATTAATTGCATGTCATGCACACAATTTACCCTAATAAATTATGTATTATCTATAATGATTCGTAATTTTTAAACATTATGGGTCTTTAAAATGTTCTGGAGATTCGGCCAAGTGCCGGGCGACTAGTGCAAAACTTTTTTTTCTATTCAACTGCTTGTAGATCGTCTTGCGGACCGTTTCTACGTAACCAGGCAGTTATTGGCAAGACCGGAAGGGTCTCCAACCAATGGAGACGAGAGTAAAATACTTAACCTAAGCTAATTACTACTACTACTAACATCATGACTAGCTAGCAACAACAGCACTAAGGGCGACCCCTAATGGGACTCGGACCTTGGCTTAGGGCGTTGCTGGCGAGAGGATGGTGCTAAACTGTAATCGTACCACTATATAATTGAAAAGGTTCACAGCAGGCGTGCAAAAACTACCGCGGCATTAGTCTTTTGAGTGTGGTCGGCAAACTATATGCGAAAGTTTTAATTAATAGACTGATAAGAATAACACGAGAAAGTGTGGGATGTTAAGGCAGGGTTCAGAGAGGGGATGGGCTGTATGGATCAGATCTTCTTAAGGTGCATAGCCGAAATACATCTGGCAAAGCACAAGAAAGTATCATTCATTCATTTGGAGAAGGCCTATGATAGTGTGTGGAGGGACGAATTGTGGTCGACACTATCTATGTATGGGATGGACTGGCGCTTGGTGAAGGCACTGAAATCGCTGTACAAGGATTCCAGTGCTTGTGTTAAGATAAATGGGGCGTTCACAGTCTGGTTTTGCATCGCCAGGGGTGTTAGACAAGGTTGTGTAGCGTCACCGTGGCTGTTCAACCTATACATGGATAGTTGTTTGACAGATTTAAAAGGGAGTGAGTGTGGATTGAAAATGAATGAGTTGTCTGTCAAATGTCTTCTCTACGCAGATAATCAAGTTTTGCTTGCATCGTCGGCGGAAGAGTTGCAAGAAATGGTAACTGTGATGAACGGTACATATAAGATGAAAGGGATGAAAATTAATTTAAGCAAGACGTAAGTAATGGTTTTTGAAAGAGATGCAGATATGTCTGAGTATAAAGTAAAGATAGGAGATGAAAGTATTGGAACAGGGGAATGAGTTTGTTTATTTGGGAAGTATGTTTACAAGAGATGGTAAGATTGACGAAGATGTGGAAAGGAGAGTAAATGCGGGAAATAAAGTGAATGGTGCTATGCATGCGGTTGTGGCTAATCAATCGTTGTCCAAAAAGGTACGGCTGGCTGTCCATAATGGTGTGCTGATACCTACGCTTATGTATGCAAGTGAATGTTAGTCTTGACAGAAGAGGCATGAAAGTAGAATTAATGCCGTAGAAATGCGTTCCTTGCGAAGTATATGTGGTGTAATTTTAAATGATAGATTGAGGAATGATGAGATTAGACAAAGTTGCGGTTTAAAAGATGATGTAGTGACAAAAATTGAAATGAGTATGCTTAGGTGTTTTGGTCATGTTGAGAGAATGAGTGAACGGCGATTCTTCTTCTTCCTGCCCTTATCCCACACTAGGTGGGGTCGGCACAACATGTATTTTAGAAATCCATGTTGTTAGAGGTTTTGGCTTATTTTTTTATGACCGGCCGCCTGCCTGACATCAACCCTCCTTGGGAATACTCATTGCGCCTTCGCGCGGGTGACCCAATGTGCTTATATTGTGCTGATGTTATGCACTGGGTCCCAAAATGACATTATGCTTGTCAATTTTATTGCAATGAGTGAACGGCGATTAACAAAAGGAATTAATGAGGCGGATGTCAATGGAAACACCGGTAGAGGACGCCCTAAAAGGCCATACATCGATGTTATTGGTGATGTTCTTCACAAAGGACAGGTGCGTAATACTCTCAACCGGCGTGCGTGTATGACGAGATGTATGAATGTGGATGAAGCTAAAGGAGTATGTAAGGATCGTAGCATGTGGCGTTCTATAGTTTATGCCTACCATCATGGGAAAAAGGCTTGAGTTTATGTTTTTAAACATACAATATGTCTAATGTACCTACCTACCATACTGCTCCTTTTGGCAAGTAGATAGGTACTTAGTTCTATTTGGTATTACAGGGTCATAAAGGTGTGGTGAGGGGCTGGTGGCTAATTAACAAACGCGCAGATTACACGATTTGCGTACATAAAAAAAAAAAAATAAGATGCGCTTACCGCGGTCAAGCTATGGATGGGTGACCGTTCGTTACATATCCAGACCCCTCCGTGCCTCGGCTCGGAGAGCACGTTAAACAGTCAACTCTAGGTGTCATACGAATACCTACGACAGTCGTTACGGGAAGTCAGAAGCCCGAAAGTCTGACAACCGGTCTAATCTTAGGATATCGGCATTGCTCTGTAACTGGGTTGCGGAGGTCTGATGGCATTCGCTCCGTGTAAAATACTGGTATTCAGCCGCATCTGATTAGACTGGAAGCTGACTCCAACATAGTTGGGAAAAGGTTAAGCAGAACGAACGACAGGATCATAAAACCATTTAGTATCTATTTCTGAGGCCAAAAAATATGCATACCAATGGTTTTAATATTTAATTTAATGGACTAATAAGCTACTATGAACATGGTGCGCCTTCTCAAAGCTAGATTTTTTTATATTGTTGTCCATGCATTGTGCAAGCAGCAAAGTGTCATACTGCTGACAGAGATTTCTCTGTAAGGATTTCTGAGTAAAGTGATGTAGATGATGAGAGATAGAGAGATGAGATGTAGAGGCGATTCGCCTGTATCGCCTATTCCAAAAACCCGTCCTAAACCCGTGGCGTTAAAATTTCGAATCTAGACTAAAGCCGTAAACTGTAAAGGAAATTGAGAAACTCTTGGCACGAAATGTAAGTAATTTGCAACTGTCGTCAATTTTCTTTCAAAATCGAGACAAATCTCGGAATATGAATTGCTTGAAATCCATCTTTTATACAGTAGTTTATGTATGGTTTGGTGGAAACCTTTATTTTCTCTTTCGTCATAATCAAGAGATAACACACGTAAAGAAATGTTATATTATGAGCAATCATATTATAAATATTTATATTAGCCTTGATCTTGGGTACGAATGTCACAAAAATATTGTCCCCTACAGTTCAATACCTCCGAGTGGGCTCGTCACTTTGAGATTAATTTACCAGTTAGATTAGGCAAGTAATGACTTGTTTCTTAGGTAAGCAACAAGGCATTATTTTGAGCTAAGTACCTGCTTAGCTAAATTAACGTTATGCTAAGTACCTACTTAGCATAACGTTAATTTATATAATTAATTGTTATAATAAATTATACAGCAAGAGTAAGATGTTTATGAAAATAATTTGACGAAACATCAATATGAAAATAAAAAATATTTTTTAAATGCATATTTTGACAACCTCGTTATTTTTTATAGTATAATCATAGATTCTAACTTATCTCTTGATTCTTGAAACTGAATATAAAACTACTTTATGTAGGTCGGTAAATAAATCTAGGCACTATACCTACTTGCCTCTACCTGGTAAAGGCCTCGTTTTAATCGCCTTGTTTTTTTAACACATCAAACCAGCTCTTATATAGTGCGCCTCCTAGAAAGCAACTACAATAAACAATCTTATGATATTTTCCCTATGAGCAGGTGATCACAGTATGTTGTTATAGATATAACCGCAAAGGAAAATGCTATTCCATTCTACTAACATGATCTCATAGTCGCGTTGTGCGACATCCACGAAAAGACAGGGGGTTTTTTTTTAAATGAGTTTATTCACCGCAGACATTTCGTCCGCGCTCTTTTTTGCTGTTATTTAATTGTTTAGGTACTTTTTATTTTATTTTACTTATTTGATACTCCTGTATCGGAAATACAACATGTATTATTTATATTACTATAAATATTACTTATTCTACTTAAGCTATGCGAGTCCATCACATTATATATATGTTTACTTATTTAATATTATTGTTTTTTTTTTTTTTTTTTTTTTTTTTTTTTTCTTATAATATACACATTTACATTATTTCGTTGATACTGGTGGTACATGCATTGACTCAATAAAGTCGATGCATGTACCGGCAGGCATCATTTTGACATGCAGGTATAACTTAGCTATGCGCTGATGCATGCGCCGACTCAATAGAGTCGATGCCTGCATCAGCACACACACTTAAGACTATATTACTACTATAAATATTATTTAATGATTTTAATTTTACATGCTATAGTTGATAACGCAGAATGCATCATCAACATAATTATGTTATGGTTTGAGAGATACCAGGATGCTGAGGGCATTATTACATTTATTACAAATTTTATTTTTATTTTTACACATTTAGGTTTTTGGAGTTGGTATTTAGGCATTTTTATTACAAGGTGTTGGTTAGGGATTTTTGGATTTGCCAGCCAGGGATTTCGCGGCTTTGAGCAGAGCTTCCACGACTGCTGCGTCTCGGTGCTGCATGGCCGTCTTTAGATTGTAGTCGACGACCGTTTTGGTTGGTGCACCCATTGCTCGTTTTGCGAAGCGGCCTGTGGCGTCATCGGCGTCATCGGTGTAATAGACGCAGCTGACTGTGTGTCTCGATATCGCCACTACCGCATGGGAAACGCTGTCGTGGATCTTGAGCCTCTTTGTCTTGGTGTTTATGACAATGACATGGTCGTATCTCAGTCCCTGAGCCTCGTGTATGGTTAAGACGCGCGACCCTTCGCCGGTGCCGTATCCCTGGTTTACAAGAGAAGACTTCTCCTCTTGTGTGTGAACCAGGAATAGGGTGTTTTGGGCGATATGCGATATTTGCGCACCTGTGAACCTTTCCACCTTCAGGGAGTGAGCGTACGACAGTGTCGACTTGGAGGAGTATATACCGGAGTATATCTCGCTCAGAGCAAAAGCCACGTCCATCGGGCAGCTGTGTGTACAAGGCAACTGTTGCGTGATGGTGGCTACCAAATTTGGGCGGGTATACCTTAACTTGAAGAGGTTCTCTCTGTCCAAAAATGGTAGCTGGTTTACGTCTCCGATAAGGACAATCTCGCTTGCACCAGACAACTTTGCCGCCATGACTATAGCCCCAAAGTGGTTCATAAGAGCCTCGTCTACCGTGAGGCGGTAGCACCTACTTGACTTCTTGAACCCGTTGGCTAAGATTGAGGCCATAGTGCGCACCTTGAGTCTTGCGAGATCTCCTAAGCGGCGCGCAAGCTTCTCTCGGAGATCTTTAGCGGCTTCAGTTGTGGTGGTGACTACCACGTCCTTCTCCCCGTCGAAGTTTTTGACAATCCAAGTTGACTTGCCACATCCCGGGACTCCGTTTATCCACCTGATACTGGGTACTGCCCAACTTTCCTCTGATGCTGCGACATCTGAGGTCCCCAGAATGGATTGCGCCATTTTGAGGATCTTGTCGTCCAGCATGATTCTGGTGCATTTGGCGGTAACCACTATCGGGTCGTCGTCGGGTGTTTTGAACTTCGGCTTGCCCGAGCTCTCCGTCTCCACTTCATTCAAGGCCACGAAGCCACTTGACGCGCTGTAGGCTGCCATGTATGACCCCGTCATTTTTCCTATAATGACTTCGGATTTGACGTTGTCATATACCGCTGCCTCGGCTTCCTCTAGCCTTACCCTTAACAGTCCTTCAATATTTAGTTGGAAGGACTGATGGATCTTCCTGCAAGTCATGAGGTTGACCTCCCTGGTCGCTGTCACTATTGCAAGGTATTCGAGGAAGGCGCTCTTCACGTGGTCCGTAGGGCCCGACGTAGGTGCGAGAGATGGTGGGATGACTTGCCCTTTATCGGCCCTTGTTGGGATGGGCTCCTGCTGTTTCATCTCTCTTGGGCGCGCTCTGAAGAAGCTTTCCGTGGCTGACTCCTGCCTTGATGGTTTGCTTTGATTTGGGAGCAATGCCTGGAGGAAAGTGCCGAATGCTTTCAGGCGACTCCTCGACTGTGTCTTCTCCTGCGGGCTGATGCTGTGCTGGCTGGCTGCGGCTTTTTCGGCTGCCGCCTTCTGCTGCAGCCTCTCTGAGCCACTCTGAGTAGCCGGGCTGGTTGACGGGTTTGTCGCGGCGACTGTATCGTCCTTGGGAACTTTGAGGAAACTCAGAGTTTCCCCCCTGTCCTCGTAGACGACCACCTCATGATGTTCTGAGGCTCTTATACAGCCGAAACGATCTGTGACTTCCCCCCTCTCCCCCCCGACCGTCATTGCGTCAACGCTTATTGTGCGGGCTGTGATTACCGTGCCCTCTCCTGCCTCTCTGATTTGTTGGAGCACTGAGCTTGCCTGAGCAAAAGGAGTCTCCTCTCCCCACTCGAATAGTGCGATCGTCTTTTCTTGTGATCGCACTAGACGGCACCGGTGATTGGCGACTTCCACTTGGGGCAATGCAGTATACTTGCTGGCTGTCATGCTCGTTTTTGTGGTGCTCCCGTTTATCAGAGCGGCAAGACCTGGTGATATTGTTACGCGTTGACGGGCTCCGACGTGGCGGGTGCCTATGCAGAAGCTTAAGCCGAGCCTCTCTTCCTGCCTGTTCATAAACAGGGCCACGCCTCGCAGTCTGACGCCAGGGACTCCGATCCCTCCGCATGCCAAGAGTTGAGTTATAGGCATGGTGCTAGGAGCTGGTTGTTGGCTGACTGCTGGTGCTACTGGCTGTTGGCCGCTGTTTACGTTTGTGTTTTGTATAGTGTTTGTGATTTGTGTTGTGGTTAGTGTTGTGGTGAGTGTTGTTTGTGGTGTGTGGGTTGCGTTTTGTGGTGTTGCTGTTGGTGCTTGGTTTGGGTTTGGGTTTGCAGATGGCAGTTGTGTTAAGGTTTGTGTTGGATGGGTTGCGCCTGTTTTGTTGGCTGCTGCTGCGACTAGGGCGGCTTTGCTCGCGAATGCCAAGAAAGGTTTCCTGGTGTCCAGTCTCTCCATGATTTTATGGAGTGTGGACTGGTTGAGCTGGGTTTGGATCTTGATTTCCAGCTCCATCCTTTCCAGACCGAATCTTGGACATTCGAAGAGCAAGTGCCACACCGTTTCATCGCAGCTGGGATCGCAGACGCATGAGGGACTATCTTTGAGGTGGAAGCGGTGGAGGTATGCTGAGAATCCTCCGTGTCCTGTTAGGACCTGCACATGGACAGGTGTTAATTTGACGTCTCTAAGTGTTCTCTTCGCCGCTAGGACGTCTGGGAAGAACACTTTAGTGACCGATCCTGTGCTGGAAGACAGGGGGTTAATTATCCTTTGACGAAACCAAAGGTCCAATATTTTTAATGCTGCTTGGCCAGCTAGACGGCAGAAAAAATTATGGTAGTTGATAATACCTCCCCGGATGAACCTATTCTACAACTACTAGTACTAACACAATTTAATTATTTAATCTGCGTGCAATATTAATATAGAAATGTATTTATTAGTCAAATAAACAAGAATCGCGAATCTTTATCGCTTACTTATTCGCATTCTATAAAAAAAGGTTCTTTATCGGCACGTCCGTCCACATTATCACAAAATCTATTTACTTAAGAAATGTAAAAACATTTGTGACGTCAGTACTGTGTGCCTTTATGTAAACGTCACATAATTATTGTGATGAATATGTTATTAAACATCATAATAAATAGATGACGGTTCGACGGACGCAAAAGGTATCATAATTTTAACAACTGTCACAACATATTTTCCGTAACAGTTGGTAATATGACTTGAGATAAGTACAAATATATGAGCGTCACTTAGGCCTTTATTAATAAACAACCATGGCGGCCTGAGAGTTGGCTACCAAAAGGCGTTGCCATATACCTAGTAGAATTTCACACATTTGACAACTTTTTAAATGTAGCCCTTAAGGCATATCTAAACGACACTTAGGAGAGCTCTCAAATGAGGGTCGTTTATACAGGGTTACTGGTTATTGGTCACGATCTCGTGGTGGGGTTGTAGGACATGTTTTCCTGTATCTAATAACCCAGTAATGCACTATACGAAAAGTACTTACAGAAAAATGAAAAAAAAACCTATTGGAAATACTACCTAATCAATGATTTAAAAAAGGTTGCTTTTATAATCTTATACACAACTTATACTCTTTGAAAACAAAATGATAGTAGCGAATGTTTAAAAGTTCAACAAAACAGACAAACTGAATCTAAACATCTTGCGGACGGCACAAAGGCCAGATGTCCCTCTTCGTAAAGAAATCGTAATCAAAACAAGATAAACGACCTTAGTTAGTGAAGATCTTGAATAGGAGACTACTAGCATTTATATACCTAAGTCAGCACAACAATACCATACACGAAGACAGGATTGAAAACTTTCAGTAAAGAATTTAAAAATTAATGGTTTCTTGTTATAAATTCATGATTATCGGGAAAATGTTGAAAAGATGACAAGCTTTTAGGTGTTAACCCATTATGCAATAATAGTAGATTGTATCATAAGGGAGCAAAATAATATTTTTACGGCGAGGGCGCTTTTTTGAATCCAGAGCGAAGTGAGGGATTCTTTAGTAGAATCCTGAACGTAGCGAGGGATTCAAAGTACGTCGCCCGAGCCAAAAATATATTTTACGCCCGAGTGATACAATCTACTTTTCATCACCCACTATGAGAAAATAAAAGGCGCCTCATATTTTATTGTAATATTATTATTTAATAAAACATAGAGCAACAACTAAATTGAAATTAAATAGTATCTAATAATAAAACAACTAAAAACTTATATTTACATTTGAGACATTTTCGCGACTATGCGGCAAAGATAATTGCGGCGCACTTATAAAGAGGATTAAAAAGTCATTACTGCCCGCTAAAAGTTTCTTATAGAAAACACCACCTTTGGGTGCACTGAAAGGCGAACCAAGTCGTCCTTTTCGAATAGATGGGATGAAAATATAATTACCGCTAAATATTCTACACCACAATGTTCCTCATTTCGTAGACAAGAGTCAATTTGCTAGGTGTTTCTAAAGATGTTATCGTGGTGGAAGCACGAATCTAGAGCTGGATTATTTTCACGTCTACTTATTATTGCCACAACACAATAAAACTCTTAATCGAGTGTCAAATATCATGTATACCTTTTTAATGTATGACACTCTACATATCAAAGTAAGGAGGTATACTACATTGCCCTGCAATTTGTTATACCAAACTAACCCTAAAACGGCGCTAATCAATTATGTCGTTTCCATAGTTAGGTACATTATTTTCTTGCGAATCGATCGCGTTCGCAAATCACGTCTCCATTTGAGCGGATTGCGGATCGCTATTGGTTCGCTAACATAGGTAGTGGATGCATGAGATGATGATGAACTTTAGAACGTGAATCCGCATGAAAAACACGAGAACGCCATGACTGTGACACATTTACATACTTTGGTTTCTATCATTTGCATTGCACTATCAAACCGGACATTTGCATAATTGAACGAGTGATAATCTACCTATATATAATTTCTACCCGACGCCTCAACGCCCAGATACATAGAGCAACAATAATAATATATCATACATTCAAGTTATTAGTAAATACCTATACATTTTTTCACCTACTCACCCACCTGTTTCTAATAACGACAATTATGCTGAACGAGCGCGAACCGGCAACGAGTTAGAATATTGCATCATTGTTTGTAAAGAATTATATTGATTATTTATTCATGGGAAGGTGATGTTTTCGTGGACGCAGACGCAATCGCGAAAACGTTTTTCATCAGAATATTTATTATGTTATTCAATTAATAAGTACCTAATTCTAATTCAAGGACCGACAGGTTTATTGAATTCAGGGTCTAAGAATGATTCCTATTATGTACAACACCTGACTTTTCGCATTGTTTATAGAATGGCATTCATTATTATTATACAATATCTTTTTATTCCTATATCTAGCCGCAACGTGCGCTTCACGAACGAGAAAGTAGAAATAAACTATCTTAATTGAAATTAAATCTTCATAAATAAGGAACCGGTTTTATTTACCAATATATGGAATTTAAAAATTGATGATAACATATTCTATGCACTGCAAAGTCACAAGCTTTCAGTGTGTGTAATAAAGAGGCCTGAGTTAAATCCTGATTGCCCTTAGAAACGTAGAAAACCGAATTAAGTCACTCCGAGTAAAACCAAGAAATGGCAAAATATGGGAATTAAGCTGCTCATCAAAAAGCTGGTTATTAATGATACACGACCGCTGTAACGGAACCGAGGCATGAGGGCGGGAAGAAATACTAGAGATTACATACAGTATCAAAATACGTAACAAAAGCGAATTTAATAATATTATACGGAAATGGGGTCACGCATTTGTTTGGTCAAAGAAATAAGCTGCAATAAATAACGTTTGATAACAAATGACGCGAATTCGGTTGTTTGTGGGTGTCGTACGATGCCATGTGACGGAGGTTGGTTCACCGCCCTACGTCATAGCATCAGCATCACATCGAAAAGCAAAGCAATAATTTAATAAACGGAGGCATAATTGTAAAAGCAGTAGGTATAGTGTGGAATATCTTTTCAGTACAACTATACATAGTTACATTATATTATTTTACCTACACAACTTAGTACAGGGCCTTTTTGATAATTTAGAAATATCGTATACTTATAAAAATATCCAACCATCTAATAATTACCAAATAACTCAGTATTTTGTACAATTTTATGAATAACTTGAGGTCAGATTAATATCTCAGTAATAATGACACTGTCTGTTGGTATTGATAACTTCTCTGAAGGTGGTGGAAGCACACGACAATTTTAGAGGCGTGCGGCCGCATCGGGCGGCCCCGGCCCGTGCCGGCGCGCGCGCTGCAAGATAGCGTGAGGTTACATCAGATCGCGGCGAGTCGGCGCGTGCCCTCCCGCTATATAAGTTACTGTGCCGCGACTTGCTACTCATTCACAAATCGCAAGTGCTAGATGATAATACGATATTAGTTTGTGGCAATGTTCTACGCTCTCATGCATCATCCTACAATCGTGATTAATAACCTGAAATACGAACAACTGTGGCATAGTGACAATTGGTGTGACAGTCATTCCCCGCGTTTCGAGCATCAACAGAGATAACCCAGAACCCTTCGGATAGAGTGCAGTGATTAAAAGGTAAATATTATTTGTTTTTAAAAAGTCGTGTTGTAAGAATTATGATTTACATTAGGTAGAGCCGGATAATAAGCCTTGAATAAAAAAGTTTTTATATAATGGTAAAATCACTTTGAAAAGAAAAATAATATTTAATCCGTTTGTATAAAAACATTAAATTATCATATAGTTAGATAGAAATTTTAACACAAAGTAGAGTTTAACGGCAGCCGTTTTTTTTATCAATAAACTTTTCGTTTGCGTCAAATACAAGAGATAACGGTTCTGACAATCGTTATTGCCAAAACTTCTCTTGATAAAAGCTTAATAATTATCTGCTGTTTAAAAATTAGGGGTCACTCGGTGACAAGATAAATTGTTTTAAGATATTATCGTACGAGAATGATGAAGTAAACTGCCTCTAGTTTCCCTTATATAGGAAAATGTTGCTAATCCTTTGGTGGTGGCTTGTCTAGACGTGTAAAACGATCCGAGTTAACGGTATCGTATTTTAACTATTCACGCTCTGGTGCTTTCGCTCAGGGCTAGCACGAGTTTATCAATAGTTTAGTTTGACTTGTGGAGGTCAAACTAAATTATTGATAGATACACAATTTTTTATAAGTTATTTTACAGAGCGGTTCCCTAGCCATAAACTTATTGTTAAACCAAAGAATCAATCGATCAATCGATTGATCAATCTAAGGACTACACGAAATGTTTGACAACCCTAACAGTTAATGAAATGCGGACACTAATATGGTTTCATAATTCCTTTACAGAGTGACAAGCGGTCGATCAATTAATCGAGTCTAGATAACCTGAGCGGACTAACGTGTCTGTGAGACAAGATAAACTATACAGAAAAGTCAATTTTGAAGATTGAAAATGGCGACTGTACAGACCCCGCCTGAGATGAGCCTTTCGGCGCCTCTGCCGGTACAACAGGACCAGTCTGAAATAGATTTGATGGCGCTGACCATGGCGGCGCTGCGTTTCGTGAACCCCTGGTCTGTAGATGCTAAGCCGAGCCAATGGCAAGACCAGATAGAGCCGGGAGCACCCGAAGCCAAAGATCGCACGATCACCTTGGCAGAGGTACGCCTTCACGACTCGCCGCAAGATTGCTGGGTGGTCATTTACGATCGAGTATATGACATAACCACTTTCTTTGACGAGGTAGGTTCCACATATACACATGATTAGTTAACCATTGCCATGAAAAGAAATTTGCCCAAAGCTATATTTCTGTCTTTTTTCTTATATTCTCGTCACAAACCGTAGCCATCTAGCTATAAAGATATTTCCTATTGTTTCAGCACCCTGGAGGAGCGGACATAATGTTCGAGTATGCGGGTCATGACGCGAGCACCGCGTTCCGAAGCTCAGGCCACTCCCGCATAGCAACGAAAGCTTTGGAACGATTCCTCGTCGGCGAGCTGCCTCTCCAAGAGCGCATGTACCGACGACCCGGAGGAATCCGTCTCAGTGACATACCAGAATGAGACTACGAAATACACCAGCGCTTCGCACTGCCAAAGTAATTAAGATTTATTTGGTTTAGGTTGAAGGCTGCGGTAATTTTTTTGTTTCTCATCCTTCGGTCACTCTCAAGTTACGAAAATCTTAGATGTTGACTGACAGGTGAATTAAAAATTCATGTTAATTGGAAAGTGGACGAAAACGGTGTAGAAGACGCAAGCCTATAAAATGATAGAACAAAACTATCCCCTCTCTACTCTAGTTGACACCGCTGTATACGTATACTTTTCTTATTGTTTATTTTAATCAAACCAGCAGCTTTATTTTAGAAATAAATATGTTAAGAGTCTGTTGTCACATTAAAAGTTTTTTAAACCGAGATAGCTTGTAGGCATATTCAATTTGCTAACCGTGACTTGCTTATCCGAGAATTATTGTTACTGTTAACCTCAGTAAGTGATGTCAGAACTTTGATAAGCGCAGTCTGGTAAAACGTGCTTAATAATATTCATTATAACTGTCACCAAGTGGTGGGTGTTTTTAGTATTGTATGATATTTGCATTTATTTAAGTAGCTTGATCTTGTTGGTCATGTTTGAATAAACTTCTTTTTAAATAAGGCCAATAATACATTTTAGAAAGCTAACCTCTTTGTTTGTTTAGCGACTTTAGATATAACTCAAATATTAATTATCAAGTATTAATTTTCGCTTACGTAGAAATAAGTGTTTTCTCTTATGTTCCTACTATTATATAATTAAGAAGAAGAAATACAATTTTTGCATTGATCAACTATGAATTTTATTTACCTTTACTATAAAACGAAGCAATGTATTAAACATTCTTTGAAATATAATGAAACAACAAAAATATGAGATCCGATTGTCATTATAGAATTTTATTAGAAACCCAACATCTCCCTAAGATCCTAGGTAGATCTCATGAAAAGGACATAAAGTAAGAAAGTAGTTTTACCTTGTGACAAAACTAATTATGGACGACAACAGTTTTCCTCGTCGATAACCTTAGTGTAACAGAGTTAACTGTCCGCGTACCTATTACAATCAGTTTTGTGATTCACTCGTGAAAGATAAATATTTAAAGTTACGTAATATAAATATATTTATCAACAATATTATTGTTGATAAATTTTGTTAGAATACCTCTATCACTAGCCCTGAGCCCTGACTATTACTAGTAAGGGTCTTGACCTCGCTTCGACAACTAGTTAAGGCAGATATTGAATAGAAATAACTATTAAATAAAGTTTTGTTTAATAAATAATTATTATAGTTATGAACAATTATTACTATTTTAAATAAATGCAACAACATTTAGGTACCTTTTTTGCAGTCTCACACTTTCTTTCCAGATCTGGAACAAACAAAAAGAAATTGGTTTTTTAACTCTTTTTTACATACAAAGTTCTTTTAGGGCCGATTTTACTAACGTCGGATAACTTTTACCCTAGGAATAAATTTGACGTTTTGACAGCTTTTGTATTGAAATTCTGTTAAAAGGTCTGATTTATTCTTCGTATAAAAGTTATCCGATGTTGGTAAAATTGACCTTTAGACAAGTAAATACTCTACCTGGAAAAGGAATTCGAGACCAATAACGTAAACGAAAAAAAAACAAATAGCCCAGTTGCCGGGGTAGTTTTACCTTGCAAAAGATCCGTCGGTTCTGATTTTTGGATATTATGTGTTATATTTAGGTGTTCTTATGAAAATTTCAAATTTTCGATCTTGAGTGACCACCGCGCGCTCCGCCATTTTGGATTAAAGATCCCAAAAATGAGTTTTTATTAAATAACTCCTTATCTATGGGCTTTACGGCAAGAATAGTTTTGTAGAAGATTAAATTCCCTGCAATTCTTGGCCGAAGCAATTTTTTCTATAGCTAATAATTTACGACATATTGCGCTTTAAAGTAGACAAAATACATAATTATTACAAAATCTAATTTTGTAACCTGCGACGCAAAAAGTGGGATGTTTTAAAGTTTGAAGCCTGTCTATTTGTCTGTCTATCATCTGTATGTCTATGTGTTTATCTGTGGCAACGTAGCTCCAAAACGGATGAACCGATTTAAATACGGTTTCTTTTGTTTGAATGCTGGTTCAATCAAGACGATTATAATTTTTGTTTGATGGAAATCGGTTCAGCTATTGCAAGATCATCAGCTCTTATCACAGTTGGTGTAGTGATCTCTGCCATACAATGTGTATTCAATTCACCTTTCATTTAAGTAAAAAGGTTTTTATTTGTATACAATAGCCACCCTCTTATTTTATTAAGACGTCACCTATCCTATGTTACCGAGCGTTATGTAAGAATTCTAACGACACATTTTAATCGGTTTAGGTGTTTAGAAGTTACAGTGAAATAAAGAAACTCACACACAAACATAGATGAACCCCAAAAACTTACACTCCTTTTTTATTTTTTATTCTTGACTTGGTCGCGTTTGGCCCTAGTCTCACCTGATGGTAAGCGCAGACCCTGGTCTAAGGTGGAGCATACGAATCCAAGGAGCAGCGATATAGAGGGGTCCGCTATACCCAGCTGGCTCTCACATACACAAGACGGAATACCGTAAACTGCTTGGCGCCGGACTTTAATGTGAGGGTGGTAGCTAGCCGTACCAAGCTCGCTGGGTTTTGTTGAATCTTACAACACGCGTCTATTCCCAGCGTGCGGTGAGGAAGTTTTATATTCTAACGCGTCTCCACACGGGGAACTCTTTTCGTTGGGCAGTCATGTAAAAAGGTTTCGTAAGTGAAAGTTAAAAGTCCTCCAGGGAAATTCGTTTAGGGTCGCTAATAATTCAAGTCCCAAGTGTAAGTCGGTCCGAAAGAAGCAAGATCTACCTATTTTAAAACATTTTGTCTGTTTTTAGCCTAGTTTGAAGGATGTTCCTTTTAACTAGACTAAATAACAGATATAATTACAAGAAAAAAAGGAACTACATACTTTTGGACTAATCTAAATGGGATTTTGTAGCCTGATTTTAAATAAAAATAATAATACATATATTGTATTGGCAGATTGTATGTTTTCTGATCGAATACTCTCTCGTAATAAATTTCGGATAAGGCGAGTTTAAACTGGAAGGCTATAATAAAGAGTTTATCATCTGTCATGGTCTCAGGGTAAGCTCCGTAAACATCACGTTTGATAGTAAACTGTTTTCCCCTCCAATAATAATTAATAGTCGCAAGTAGGTATAATAATATGACATAGATGTTATAAACATAGATGTTAATAATCTCAAAGTCCAAAGATATCTATTGAACGAAAAAATGTACCAGATGTATTAAGCCGGCTTTTCACTGTGGTATATTATATTACATCCCGGGATATAAATTAATATCGATCACCATTTATACTAATATTATAAGGCTGAAGAGTCTCGTTTGTTTGTTTGTTTGAACGCGCTAATCTAAGGAACTACTGGTTGGAATTGAAAAAATATTTTTGTGTTGGATGGTCCATTTATCGAAGAAGGTTATAGGCTATATAACATCACGCTACGACCAATAGTAGCGGAGCATAAATGAAAAAATTGCAAAAACGGTAAAAATGTCCACCCGTGCGAAGCCGGGACGAGCCGCTAGTTTTTAATAAAACCCTTTACACTGATATAATATATTATATTCCAGTCGTGGGATGTCATTTATATCTTGTGATATAATATATCTCATAGTGAAAAGCCGGCTTTAGAACTATTTAGAACTTTACCCGAAAAAGAGTAACGTCTAAGTCATAACGGATTTATACGGGCCGTTAGCATATTCAAGTAGGTTGGTCCGGTTTAAGAAACAGGCTGTCGAATAACGTCAGCGCTACACGAAATGGATAGAATCGCCGCAAATATTCTGGCTGTTACCAACAAGGAAGCCAGGCCAGGTACTGTATATGTACATAGGGGAACGTACCCATACTACGTGACCCGTTCAGAGGGGGGGTCTTCAAAATACCACGCTTGGTCACAGGGGCGGAGGGGGGGGCTTAGGTTTTCGTCACGTAGTCTCTAGGGAAATCTCGCGATTTTTCGAGCTATATTCAAATATGGCGCGCAGAATTTAGCGCTTTTTGAACTCACAGGTGGCAACACTCGCACCTATGTCTTTTTTTTAAACTTTTTGTTTGCAAAAAATGATTTAAAACCATATTTATGAATTACTACGTGAAAACTAGAGGGGGAGGGGGGGTATTGGCATACCTATACTACGGATGGTCACCGAGGGGGGGGGGTAAAAATAGTACAAAATGGGTCACGTAGTATGGATGCGTTCCCTAGTATAAAACAAAGTCGCTCCCGCTGTCTGTACCCTTAGATCTTTTATACTACGGAACGGATTTTAATGCAGTTTTCAGCAATAGATAGAGTGATTCAAGAGGAAGGTTTATATGCCCCACATTAGTATCTACATTGCACCCGTGCACAGCCGGGGCGGGTCGCTAGTGTTTTAATAATCCGTTTTCCTGAGGACTATGCACAACGCAATGAATTTTGTTATATTATCAAAATAAAAGCTACTGCGATTGCGAGTGTCTTAAGCAATTAAGGTGCAGGATTTTTACATAATAATATGAATAGTGGTCCCTATCGAAGCAGAATTAAATAAACTAAACAAAAAAAATACTCACAATTGTTTATAGTTTAGTGTGTTGACACTAGTATGGTATCTCAAATAGATTAGAAGAGCGAGCGTCATCAGTATTGCTGTAATCTGTAGAGTCCACTCACGGGGCATACCACATTTCGACACCTTCGCTTCTTCAGGCGTTATCGTCAACTGAAAATGAAATACCGAAATCTTATAAATATACCAGCCTTAGCCCGTGGTAGTCCACTGGTGATCATTCGTCTTTCTAAGACTAGTTTTAATAATCCCCTCTCAAGATAGAGACCTGGGAGCAGCATCCCAAGAGGAGCTGTCAAAATGCAAACGTCATCTGAATTTCCTGTTTTTTTAATTTACCAAATTTCATCACATCTGATATTAAAACGACACATACGAGGGTGCTTTTAAAATGAGAGTTATTTATTATTGCAGGAAGTCATCCGTTTTGCTAACTATCATAAGTGTCGCGGACGTTTTTGGGCCTAGTAGATAGTTTGTTCTGAGTCTACGCGTTTGTGCGTGTGAGATTAGGGTCTATAGATTGTTGTATCTACGATACAGGGGAGGTACACTTCGAAATATCGGGTATTGTTTAGAAATATTTAAAGACATTATCTGCAGACTGTTTAAAAAATACGTCAGCCGTAAGACATTAACTTAATTCTTTTAAAGAACACTTACCAAATAATACTTGGGGTCCAGTCTATTTCTCCATGAGAATGAAGGTACTGTATATTCGATGAATTCAATCTTATGATCAGGCGTGAAGCTATGTCGCACGACGCAGCTGTGATGCGTGTGCGCACCGAACGCGGCGCGCGGGTGAAGGCTCTCCACCAAATATTCAGTTGATTCCTTAGACAGGCAGTCCCAACGCTCTTCGAACATACTGTTTCTTTCAGGCAGTGGGGCCGCGTCGGGCTCCGTGCATACATTGTCCGATTCTCTATACAGGGGGTAATGCTGAAATATATTTTGGAAATTAATACTTTATCGCTTATCCATGTGACTACTTCAAATTGGAAAGCTCAGCTAATTAGGCAAAAGCCTTCTTGTTCTGTTCCTAAGACACCCTACACTACAGATGGCAAGAGCCTAGAAGTCGTTGCGACCAATAAGTGTTTTAAAAGCAAATAAATTGTATTTTGTTTATTTATAAAACCTTACTTGCATGACAATTGGTCTGCTATATCGTTCCAATTTCTTCTTTCCTTTACATAAACTTGATCCACTACTGCACTTTAAGATATCTGCGAAATATTTCAAAAGTGTAATCTTTTATAGTCAGTTGAGGCTTCAGCTCACAGCGGGCGGTACACTTAAGCCAGTAGGACGTAACACTATGTGCCACAGGGCGAGCCACATTTTTCATATAGTTTTTACAGGCCAGCAGGTAGTCTGAACTCATAGTCTTTTTTGTGGCCAGCCTTTTGAACAGTATTATCAACGTGAATATCCGTCAGCTGCTTTTGCTCAGACGATGATGATAACGCGTCCCTCGTGACCTCGTCCATATAATCACGCACAAAAATATATTACCCGTTGTCCTAGGTGAGCGACGCGGCGCGACGCGACGTAATGCGACCAATACTTCACGCGACGTGTGTCCTATTTTGTAGTCATTCGTGAGCGGCAAACGCGGCGATCTCAGTTCATTATTATTTTAACCATGGGCATGTATACTGTGTTGTTACTCGAAAATTCGTATTTTAAATACTTAGCCCTACAAAAATTTCATAAAAAAAAAGAAGGAAGACCACAAATATCATCACTTCACACTGCGTCGCGTCAAGTCGCGCAAAATACAAGTCTGCGCTTCGTCGCGTTTTGTCGCACATTGATTAAGGCGACTACGCAGGCCACAAGTAGGCTGGGTACGGTTGTGCCAGGGTACGGTTGTGACTGGCTCCTGCGGGGGGCGCTCCTCCCGGGCACGAGTGTCATCTGCTACGCGGACGACACTCTTCTCACTGCCCGGGGGAAGAACTTTGGGGAGGCGGCCTGTCTGGCATCGGCTGGCGGGTCCTTGGTGGCGGGGAGGATCCGCCGCCTGGGGTTGAGGGTGGCGCTGAACAAGACCGAGGCCGTATTCTTCCGCGGGCCTCGGCAGCGCTGCCCACCTGACGCCCACATAGTCGTGGAGGGCGTCAGAGTGGAAATCCGGCCCCAGATGAAGTATCTGGGCCTGGTGCTGGACAGCGGGTGGCGCTTCGGCCCGCACTTCAGCGGGCTGTCGACGCGCCTGCTGAGGGCCGCTGACGCCCTCTCGTGGCTCCTCCCCAACCTGGGAGGTCCCAGCGCACGATGCCGGCGTCTGTATGCCGGCATCCTGCGGAGCATGGCCCTCTACGGGGCCCCCATCTGGGCGGACTCCCTTCGCAGGAGGGAGAATGCCACCGCTCTCCGCAGGCCGCAAAGGGCCATTGCACAGCGGGTGGCGAGGGCATACCGCTCAGTGGGCTTTTCGGCGGCGTGCGCTCTGGCCGGCACCCCCCCTTGGGAGCTCGAGGCGTGGGTGCTCGCCAGAGTGTACGAGTGGACGGCGCGTCGGAAGGCGCTGGGGGAGCGCCCCGTCGCTCAAGAGCGGGAGGCCGTACGGCGGGAGGCGAGGGACGCCATCGTCGTCCACTGGACGGACGACCTCGCCACCGCCACCTTTGGCCGTCGGACGCTGGACGCGCTCGGTCCAGTTCTGCGAGACTGGCTCGAGCGGCCACACGGTTTCCTCTCTTTCCGTCTGGTCCAGGTGCTGTCAGGGCATGGCTGCTTTGGCTCGCACCTGCACAGGATCGGGAAGGAGGAAGCCCCAGCGTGCCACGACTGCGGCGCGGCGGAGGACACGGCGCAGCACACCCTGGAGGTGTGCCCGGCTTGGTCTGAGCCGCGCCGCAGCCTGATTGAGGAAATCGGCCAGGACCTCTCGCTTCCCGGCGTGGTTCGTTCCATGCTGGGGAGCGAGGAGGCTTGGGCCGCGGTCGCCTCCTTCTGCGAGGACGTCATTTCGCAGAAGGAGGCGGCGGAGCACGCGCGTGAGGACGACCCTCTCGCTGCGCCGCTCCGCAGGCGAAGAAGAGGTCGGAGAAGACGCCATCTTCTCCCTCCTCTTGGTGGTGTTGGGCGGGCGACAGGCGCGGGGGTGCCTCCGCCCGCATTGCACTCCACACCACCTCCGCCGGACATTCCCAACCCTCCCCCCCTGGGGAGGACTTGAGGGGCCTGCCGCGAAGGCGGGCGATCGTCGGAGGGGACTGGATGTAAAGGCTACGCCGGTTTCCCAGTCCCCTCCAGTCAGACGATGCGGGAATGCCGCTGGGTTATTTTAGTGGGTATACCGGGCTTGCCCGGGGAGTCCCACATAACCCCCCATTCCCCCAAATGGGCGGGTATGCGTAATAGCATTTTTTCCCAGCGCAAACAAAAAAAAAAAAAAAAAAAAAAGGGTACGGTTGTGACCACTGCGGTGCTTCAGGTGCTTCGGCATCGGACACACCCGGGCCCTCTGTCCGTCCACGGTCGACAGGTCGGACAGCTGCTACCGCTGCGGCAAGGACGGGCACAAAGCCGCCTCCTGCACGGTCGGTACGCCGCACTGTGCAGCGTGTGCTGCCAGTGGCCGCCCGGCGGGCCATATGATGAAGGGGAGGACGTGTAATCCTCCCCTCAAGAAGGGCAAAGGGCAGGCGCCGATTAGGCCTGCTCTTAGCGCCGTCGTTCCCGTGGCGGGAACCTCGGTGGCTGCGGAGGAGGGGGGTGCGATGTCCGACTGATGGATAGGGTCATCGAACATCGCATCCTCCAGGCGAACATCAACCACTGCCGGGCAGCCCAGGACCTGCTGATGCAGACCATGGCTGAGTGGTTGGTGGACTTGGCGGTGGTCGCCGAGCCCTACTCGGTCCCTGGCAATTGGCTGGGCGACCGGGACGGCCTGGTGGCAATGGTGTCGCGGTCTTCCACGGACTCCCCTCCCCTCTCGCTCTTAGAGAGGGGTCCGGGATACGTGGCCGCCGCGTGGGGGAGTGTGGCCCTAGTTGGGGTCTATTTCTCCCCAAACCGCCCTCTCTCAGACTTTGAGGACTTCCTGGAGGTCCTCACTGCAGTCGTGGGGAGGGTGGCGCCACGCCAGGTCGTCGTGTTAGGCGACCTAAACGCCAAGTCGGCGGCTTGGGGCAACCCGGCTGCCTCTTGCGACGTCCGGGGGCGCGCCGTCGAGTTTTGGGCGACGTCGTGCGGTGTGTCCCTCCTCAACAGGGGGGCGGTCCACACGTGTGTGCGGCAACGGGGAGGGTCGGTGGTTGACGTGTCGTTCGCCACCCCCGTACTAGCCGCACGCATCGTGAACTGGCGGGTGGAGATGGTGGAAACCTTGTCGGACCACCGTTATGTGCGGTTCGACATCTCCACCGAGAGTCCCCGGGGGGGGATGGCCCGCTCTGGTAGGTCTCCCTTCCCCCGGTGGGGTCTCACTCGCCTGGACCGGGAGGCAGCCAGGGAGGCGGCCTTCCTCCAGGACTGGCTGTCGCCCCCTGTTGGGGCCCTGGACGTCGACGCCGCAGCGGTCATGCTCGGGGGATCCCTGACCGAGGTGTGCAACTCCAGCATGCCTCGCTCTCGCCGTCCGCCTCCCCGTCGCGCCGTCTATTGGTGGACGGAGGAACTGGCGGGGCTCCGTGCCGCCTGTGTGGCGGCCAGAAGGGTCTACACGCGGAGCCGTCGGCGTCGGCGCGGCGCCCGTAGTCAGGCAGACGAGGACCGCCTCTACGCCTCGTACAGAGAGGCGATAGTGGCCCTCAAGTCGGCTATGTGCGCCGCCAAGGACTCGGCGGGAGCCGAGATGCTGGAGGGTCTCGACAGGGATCCGTACGGGAGGCCGTACAAGGCGGCGCGGAACAAGCTGCGCCCCCATGGTCCCCCGCTGACGGAAACCCTCGAGCCGGCACTGCTGGATGGGGTGGTCCGGTCCCTGTTCCCGCGCAGGACCGACTTCTCCCCACCAGCAATGGATCCCCCGCAGAGTGCGGCGGCCTTACCGGAGGAAGAGGTCCTCCCGGTGACTGCGGAGGAGTTCCACGCGGGAGTCGTAGGCCTCCGCGCCAAAAAGACGGCCCCTGGACCGAACGGCGTCCCGGCACGGGTGGTGGCCATAGCTGCCACTCAAATGGAGGACAGGTTTCGGGATCTTTTCAGCGCGTGCTTGACGGCTGGAAGGTTCCCGAAACTTTGGAAGGAGGGGCGGCTGTGCCTCCTCCGTAAAGAGGGGCGCCCGGTCGATTCCCCCTCGGCATACCGGCCCATCGTACTTCTCGATGAGGTCGGTAAAATGTTCGAGGGGATCATCGCCCGCCGGCTCAACAGCCATCTGCGGAGGGAGGGGCCGGACCTGTCGGACGCCCAGTTCGGTTTCCGTCGGGGCCGGTCCACCATCGACGCCCTGGCCGTATTGAAGGCCCAGGTGAAGGAGGCGGTGGAGGTGGGGGACGGAGTGTTGGCGGTGTCATTCGACATAGCCAACGCCTTCAACTCCGTCCCCCACTCGACTATATTGGAGGCACTCCGGTATCACGGAGTGCCCCAGTACCTGAGGGGCCTCCTGGCCGACTACTTGGAGGACCGCGAGGTCCTCCTTGTAGACAAAACGGCCAGGTTGAGGCGATACGGCGCGGAGTCCGGTGTTCCACAGGGGTCGGTTCTGGGGCCCACCCTGTGGAACATCGGGTTCGATTGGCTCCTGCGGGGGGCCCTCCTCCCGGGCACGAGTGTCATCTGCTACGCGGACGACACTCTTCTCACTGCCCGGGGGAAGAACTTTGGGGAGGCGGCCTGTCTGGCATCGGCTGGCGGGTCCTTGGTGGCGGGGAGGATCCGCCGCCTGGGGTTGAGGGTGGCGCTGAACAAGACCGAGGCCGTATTCTTCCGCGGGCCTCGGCAGCGCTGCCCACCTGACGCCCACATAGCCGTGGAGGGCGTCAGAGTGGAAATCCGGCCCCAGATGAAGTATCTGGGCCTGGTGCTGGACAGCGGGTGGCGCTTCGGCCCGCACTTCAGCGGGCTGTCGACGCGCCTGCTGAGGGCCGCTGACGCCCTCTCGTGGCTCCTCCCCAACCTGGGAGGTCCCAGCGCACGATGCCGGCGTCTGTATGCCGGCATCCTGCGGAGCATGGCCCTCTACGGGGCCCCCATCTGGGCGGACTCCCTTCGCAGGAGGGAGAATGCCACCGCTCTCCGCAGGCCGCAAAGGGCCATTGCACAGCGGGTGGCGAGGGCATACCGCTCGGTGGGCTTTTCGGCGGCGTGCGCTCTGGCCGGCACCCCCCCTTGGGAGCTCGAGGCGTGGGTGCTCGCCAGAGTGTACGAGTGGACGGCGCGTCGGAAAGCGCTAGGAGAGCGCCCCGTCGCTCAAGAGCGGGAGGCCGTACGGCGGGAGGCGAGGGACGCCATCGTCGTCCATTGGACGGACGACCTCACCACCGCCACCTTTGGCCGTCGGACGCTGGACGCGCTCGGTCCAGTTCTGCGAGACTGGCTCGAGCGGCCACACGGTTTCCTCTCTTTCCGTCTGGTCCAGGTGCTGTCAGGGCATGGCTGCTTTGGCTCGCACCTGCACAGGATCGGGAGGGAGGAAGCCCCAGCGTGCCACGACTGCGGCGCGGCGGAGGACACGGCGCAGCACACCCTGGAGGTGTGCCCGGCTTGGTCTGAGCCGCGCCGCAGTCTGATTGCGGAGATCGGCCAGGACCTCTCGCTTCCCGGCGTGGTTCGTTCCATGCTGGGGAGCGAGGAGGCTTGGGCCGCGGTCGCCTCCTTCTGCGAGGACGTCATTTCGCAGAAGGAGGCGGCGGAGCGCGCGCGTGAGGACGACCCTCTCGCTGCGCCGCTCCGCAGGCGAAGAAGAGGTCGGAGAAGACGCCATCTTCTCCCTCCTCTTGGTGGTGTTGGGCGGGCGACAGGCGCGGGGGTGCCTCCGCCCGCATTGCACTCCACACCACCTCCGCCGGACATTCCCAACCCTCCCCCCCTGGGGAGGACTTGAGGGGCCTGCCGCGAAGGCGGGCGATCGTCGGAGGGGACTGGATGTAAAGGCTACGCCGGTTTCCCAGTCCCTCTCCAGTCAGACGATGCGGGAATGCCGCTGGGTTATTTTAGTGGGTATACCGGGCTTGCCCGGGGAGTCCCACATAACCCACCATTCCCCCAAATGGGCGGGTATGCGTAATAGCATTTTTTCCCAGCGCAAACAAAAAAAAAAAAAAAAAAGGGTACGGTTGTGACAGTTGTCATATTAGCGAAACTATAAGGAATACCAGGGAGGGTGCAAGGGGAGAAAGGAGCGGCATGCGAGTCTGAACGTGTTTCACAGTATCGCGTCAGCTATCGCGCGGCATTAACGCTAGCAGAGGCCTACATTTCTTTTTATCAGTCAAAAGTAAGTATTTTTATTCGATTTCTTTTAAAAATTGTTCTTATATGTGTACAGATAGAGTAATGGGTGTTTTTCGTAGTTATAAGTTAAACATTAGTAGTTAAATAGCAGTGATTACTTTGTATGTAGATTATTTTATATTGTCATGGCGATGGTTTTTTCTGCGAAGGAGTGTGTTGGGTACGGTTGTGACATTTTTACTGGGTACGGTTGTGACACAAGTAATATTTTTTTTTTGCTTTTAGATACCAAGAAAACGCTTGAGGAAGAACGAAAGAGGGCAGTGTGACATAAAAAAATATGAAGACAAAAGAAGCGAAACGCGGGAAATGCACGAAATTAATGTTGTATTTTGTGTTAGTTGTTAATTTTGTATTTTGTCACAGTTACCGTTATGTATAATTAGTAATGTTTAGTTAACATTTTTGACTGATTGTAATATTATGAAGACTGGTATAATAACTATAGATGCTACAGTGCCTTATTAGTTATAAGCGATTAGTGTTCCCAGATTTTATTTGTTTTGTTATGTAAATATATTTTTTTTCTAGAAGAAGACTATATTGCATTATGTTAGATGTTAGTTGCAATAAAAGTGATTTTAGACCATTTTTGTGTATTTTTGAACTTGTCACTACCGACCCCAAGCTGTGTCACAACCGCCCCTGGGGTGTGGTCGGTTGTGACATTTTTTCCATCTCTTCTAGTTTGCTCCTATGAGTTAACCATTCTGCTTAGGCACAACATTTTAGTATTTATATGTACACGAATGTACACTTTACTATAAAAAATACCTTTCTTGCGTCTAACTGGCGTACTAACAAAATTATGGGTGATCAAATGAAAATTGTCACAACCGTACCCAGTTTACCTACATACAACGACTATATGATATTTTCGCGTCGCGTCGCGTCGCATTACCGCGTTTGTCGTTCACCTAGGACAACGGGTCAAGTACTGTACTTACTCGATATGTTAGCTATTTCAGCGACAGTACGGGCACACAAAGTGCAACCGTCGCCTTCCATTGCCATAGAGTTAATGAGCACAAAGTGATTCCCTCTGATGCTGACCAACTGCACCGGGGGCGCATTGAGTCGACTCTCAAAGCGTTTAGCGAGGTGCGGCGTTATCCTTTGAACATACTACAGTTAACTTAGAACGAGTAATGGGTTCCTTTTTTTTCTCTCGTATTGTGAGCGAGCTGCGATCTATACCAGAATACCTAGTTCATAATGCTGTGGTGAGAAGACTGCCCAGGGTGCGCCGGACGTACACATACATGTTAAATATTGTCATACGTGGAGGTTATTTTAATGCACCCCAATAATGAGTAAAAAAATGATAATAATAATCACATGTTAATACTGACTAACCTTCCATAATCAAACTCACTCACTTTGTGAAGGGAAAAAGGTTTTCCTAAATACTTTTACTCAAAAATGATTGTAATGGGGTCATTATTTTGACAACCTTCATTGAGCAAAGTCGACCTTTCCGCGCTACTCCAATAGGCGCCAGCAAAGTTGTATGGAATTTCATTGCTGGCGTGTTTTAGCCACCAGCAATTTCCTTTGAAAATCCATTATTGTAGAGTTTTATTTCAAAAATAGTCAGGTGCAAAAAGATTTTATTCAGAATTTGGCTGTATAAGTACAGGCAGCATAGTCATCATTGCCTAGTTTAAAAAAAATAGGCCCTAGAATCCTAGGTCCTGAATTTGTAACTGTATTTTTAACAATTTTATTACTTTAAATAATTAATTATACTACCACGACACGGTCATACTGCCGAGCGTCGCTGCGCCTGCAAAATCTGCTATGTATTTTTTTTAAATCTGTTTTTATGCTAAGCCACATGCACCTGTAAGATCCGTTTTCTAATAATTTATGTTGCTATCGTCTTAACCAAATAAATTAATAGAAAACAGATTTTACAGGTGCACGTGGCTTGGAGAAGAATAAAAATAGAAATAAAATAGAATAGAATAGAATAAAAGAGCATCAAAAACAGATTTACAAAAAAAAAAATCGTAACGGATTTTGCAGGCGCAGCGACGCGATGTGTGGTGTCAATGCCCAGACATGTCAAGCTCCTTGAAAAATCGTCGGGACTATAAATGGCGAGCGCCATTATATATAGCGCTATCTACATTGTATTATTATCATGTTGGATTGCTGTACAGGCTGGCCGGAAAGGCATTGTCGACTCTACATCCGACGTAAAAAATCGGGACATTCAAAGGCGTACGTAAGAGGGAGGGAGGAGGGCTCTAGGGCAAATATATTTGTGCATGTTATGTATTTAGGCAATCCAATAATATCAAAGTAGTGATAGCCTAGCAGGTAAAGGCTTGCCTTCCAAGTAGGAGGGTCTGAGTTCAATCCCAACATGCACCTCTTAAATTTTCGAATTGATGTGTGGTACAGAATTTATCCATTAATTGCATTAACGATGAAGGTATATAAACATCTTGAGAAAACACGCACAATTAAGAAGGCTTAAAAAGAGTTTTGGGTTGTATGTGTACTCCAACAACCCATACCAGGAGAGTGTGGTGGACCAAGGCGTAAGCACTTCTCAGCTGAGAAGTGGCCTATGCCCAGCAGTGGCATCCAATACTCAATACTCAATAATGGGCTGATTATGTTTATGTATATATGTAGGATACTTTAGTATAATTAATTCACATTACCTACGAAACACATCACTTTTTATTGGTCCCGCAATCCTGACTTCTCTTTCAAGCTTCTTACTTTCAAATAAGAAAACAAATTTTAATTTATTTATTAAAATGTCAAATATTAGATGAGTTAAAAAATATTACCTGTAATGAAAGCCAATGTCATGGTTTCCAACAACTGAATACATGGCAGTACCATCGGGCACTTTAAATAATTTATAAAATCTTTCGACATAATCATTGAATTCTTTTTCAGGACACCATTTTCCCTCATCAAATAGATCACCTGTAAAGAATACTCTTCAAATTATCTAATAAACCACGACAAAAGCTATTTTTAGGTATTATCAACTAAATGGGAAAGGAAATTGTAATATTTCAAATATTTGGATACAAGCTAAGCCCTAAGGGCTTCACCATTGCTAAGATCCCTCAAACTGCTAGGGAAAGACTTGCAAAACGAACTCATGAGGTGTAATAAATTTAGTAACCATGTGTTTACATAGTATAAAATAAAGTCACTCCCGCTGTCTGTACGCTTAGATCTTTTAAACTACGCAACGGATTTTAATGCAGTTTTTAGCAATAGATAGAGTGATTCAAGAGGAAGGTTTATATGCCCCACATTAGTATCTACATTGCACCCGTGCGAAGCCGGGGCGAGTCACTAATATATTATATACCTAAAACAAAGACAACATCTGGACTATGTAGAGTCATGGCTGTCTGAAAGGCACGATGCATCTGCCACTCTCGTCGCCATTTATCTAACCAGTGTCCATTCCGCGCGCCAAGGAGGTGTGTATCAGCTATAACCATCGCATACACCGGCTCGACCCCGTCTTTTGGCTCTTTATTTAGCATTGACCAGCCACACTGGAATGAAAACGCAAAATTACCTCTTATTTATTTAAATAATTAAGTAGTTTTCCAGGAAGACAGTTACCTGAATTTGTGTAACATAATAAATTAAATATTCACAGTAAACATAAATAAAAACTAATCCAAAAAATAAACGTGGAATAAAATGACTAAGATAATTTCGTCGCAATCTTGGTAACAATAATGCCATTGTGTCCTATAATTATTATTTAAGTATATAGCAGATGTGTCTCATCTTCGTTCAATAATATGGTTTAAATTCAGAAAATTGTTTTGAACTCGAAGATAATCAAAAATTCACGCCGTTTCTATGCAAAGCAAACAACATTGACAGTGACGTTTGACGTCTTACTAGTCAGTTTTGCGTTTTGTTCAATCAAAATACATGTACATTTCTCAGAACTCAGATTTCTAGGGCGCAGCGGAGACCAATCAATCCAATCATTCAGTGAACTCTTCAGAATAATAGGCAATTAAAGTGTATATTTTATTAATTGCCGTGGTCATCATTATTATCCGTCCTTGGAATAATTGATTACATTTTTTTGTTACATTTCATATTACGCAGTTTTAGTACCAAACCTTCTAATAATAATGACCACAGCAATTAATAAAATACACACTTTTTTTATCAAGAACACAAAACTCTTAATACATAACTCATTCTAATATCATTATTCTCTCCGGGAATTGATATCTGCTTAAAACTTTAAATAATATAGAAAACAGATAAACAGAATGGCTATATTGAAACGTAAGTCGACTACAGCTGATTGACTGACTGTCAATTATTAACTATTGACATTTGTGAAATATTGGAACAATAAGCAGTAAATAAATAAACCATGTTTTCAATACTACAATTAATTTAAGGATTAGTTTGGAAAATACATTTTATTAAATATTGTTATACTATGTCCATACATTGGAGTTCAGAAATAATGAAATGGGAATATCGCGACTTGCAAGCTACGGCTATGTCCGTAGATTATTCGGGCAACAACGTGTTATTAGCGGGACGAAGGTGGTTGGCGATCAAACAGATCACCCAGGACGATGACTCTGGTGATATTGTGAAGAAGTACCCTCGTCACAGCAAGTATGATGCTGCCGGCGCCGAGTGGTGCCAGTCGTACCATGGACAAAAACTATGCGCGATCGCGGTTGGTACATAATTTAACTTAGAATAAACCTATCTAAAAATCTGTTATATATTTCCAAGTTTACCAGATGAATGATTAATGCCTGTTTTACCTGTAAACTAACATATTTCTCTCATAAGTATTGTCTTCTCTTTGTTGAGAATCAAAGTAAGAGATGCTAACTAAATGCGTAAATACAGAGTATCTTTACTTTTGTATCCATTAGTGGATATTGATATACTTGCTGATTTTAAACTAATGATATGATGTACATAAATAATGTAAAGTTAATATTTGCAGAGTAACCAAAGAGTGGATGTATATGAATGGCGTGGAGGCAATGATTTAACATGTATTGGTTCCCTACGTGGGCACACTCGGGTGGTCAGTGACACACACTTCCATAGACAAGATCACAATTTAATAGCCACATGCTCTATTGATACATTTACCCATTTGTGGGATCTACGAGATGCAAGAAAACCTGTTGTCTCGTTGTGTGCTGTTGGTAAGTGTATTTTAATTTAAAATTTTGTCAGAGAGAAAACATTTACCTAGATAAATTAAGAATGTCTATTTTTTAAAGCCATGTTCAGGAAAAATAAACAAGAGTTTATACAAATTACTTATTTTGACTACCTTATAGTCAGTTTAATTGCAAAATACGAAGTTTATTTCTTTATCTATTAGTCATTATGTAATGCATAACTTTCTTCAATGCTACCAGCTGGTGCTTCACAGGTGCAATGGAATAAAGTAGCTACCCACATTGTGGCCACAGCTCATGATGGAGACATTAAAATATGGGATTATCGGAAACACTCTGCTCCTATCCACTATATTTCTGCACATCTGTGCAAAATTCATGGTGTTGATTGGAGTCCTCACCATGAATACCAACTGGTGACTTCAAGTCATGATGGAAGCATAAAATATTTTGATATAAACAATGCCAGACGACCTGAAAATGTGATCATGACTAATTTCCCTGTATGGCGTGCAATATACACGCCATTTGGAAGTGGACTACTGACTATAGGAGTGGGCTGGGGAGGAATGCCGAGAGTAGAACAGGCAGGTGTTATTGGCATCTGGGTAGGTGGTGCACTAACACACAGGCTTGTAGGACACACTGACACAGTCCAGACCATGGTTTGGAGACCAAACACATCACCATCAAACTTTCAATTGGTGACATGGGCAAGAGATCAGTCACTCAGAGTATGGACAATGCATCCATCATTGTTAAAAATGTGCAATCACTACCTACCTGATGATGGTGACAATGATGATGACAGTAATAGCGACAGTAAGTATTTTTGGCAAAACTAAATTCCTTATCGTAGCTGAACAGTATTTCACGTCATGTCCACTAATGCAGATTGTTTCGTCTTTGAGAAAAACTACTTGGGGAAGTTCAAATTCAAAGTCTTTTATTTCAAAAAGGCATTTACAGGCTCTTAAGAAACATTATTGAATTTAGTTACACAGTTACAAAAGGTTGGTCCAATGGAGAAGCGTCGGCATGAAACTCCATACTAGCAATGATTCCACGCCCAGCATCGAGTAGTGCAATCGTCGGGTTGCGCGGATACTTAATGTCGCGATGCAGGCGGTCACCGCGCCGACCCTTTTTATACAAACCCAAGTCAAGCGCTGCACTGTCTATAAAATACATGCACGTGTCGGTGTTGTGACTGTTTTACGTAAATTGCCGCTCTGCTTTTATAAATATTCCAAAATTGTTCTTTTTTAGATGTTAGCTATGCATCTACAGCAGGGTCTACAAACGATATCTCTGTGGGTGATAACAAGGGTCAAGATATTTTATTGGTAAATATAATTTGTTATCTTTTTGAATATTTTTACCATGTTACTTTCAGTCACTGTTCTTAACGTGGGGCATTTTAGCGCCCCGAGTTAAATGACCGCACGGCGAGCGATAGCCGCGCAATTTGCTCGGGGCACTAAAATGCCTCACGTTAAGAACACATGTTTATTTCTTGTAATATTTTTGTTTATTGAATCCAAAAGTATCCTGTTCAGTGTTAATCTATGTCAGCAGTACATCACCAGGTTTAAAGGAACTACATGATTTCGTTTACACCCTGTAGATGTAGAGGGCAATAACATAGATTACCTTATTTGCCCATTAGAAGAACCACATAACTAAACTCATCTTGACCTCATAGATAAAAGAAAATAACATAACCATTCCTTTCAGAATAAACTGCCACACAAAATTAACACGTCGATTGACGAGGAGTTCGAATCTATCCGTGAAATGGCCAACATTGAAGTAACTGACATGAACATTGAGACAAGGACTTGCCAGATACACTCTGAGCGTAATGGATATGTCGCCAACCTCCAAGTGACTTTCCCGAGGAATGTCACAGAACAAACTATACCAAAGTTCTCTTGGCTATCAGGAACAAATGTTGACAGCCCCACCACTATTAAAATTCTGCAGTCTATCAATAGAACTGCTTACCGCAAGAAAAAAGAAGGACACAGGTGTTTGTTGCATTGTTTGAAGACATTGGCAACATCTATTGACGAGGTAATTCTTTATAGAAGAAATTATAATCACGCACATAATAAAAAGCTACTATAAATACCGGGCTTAATTTTTTTAGGTGACACACAGTGAGCTACACTACAAAAATGTATTGTTTATTATGTACATGTGTTGAATCTGGCCCGGACTGGCCACACGGGCAAATCGGGCAAGTGCCCGATAGGCCGGATGCCCGATGGGCCGGTGTGGCCTGATGGGCCGGTCACACAGTCGGAGAAATCGAAAGAGTGAGAGGAACGTAAAAAAAAAGTGTCGTCCAACTATCGCCTATCGCTTGAAAATCCGCCAATGCCTAAGCAATGCCGCGAAAAGCCGCAATGCACCCAAGATACAGGAGAAAAGAGTGACGGGAGCGTCTAAAAAAAAAAGAAACGTCGTCCGTGTAATCGCTTGGGAATGATTTTATTTTTGCCAGCAGTGGGCCGACCGTCTCTCAAATGCCCGGGCCGATTTCAGGTCCCAGTCCGGCCCTGTGTTGCATAGAAAGTCAACGCGTAGCATGGGACATGCCTCTAGCGATAACAACTACATTCTTCAGTTTATTTTGCATGTCATACTTATCATAACAAAAATACACAACAATTAGGAAAGTACCTACTATCTACAAATATATCACGTACTTTTAATTTCTAGATACCAGTTAAATCCAGTGATGATACCGACTCAATGAAATCGAGTCAAAGAAGTCAATCGGAGAGTGAAAACGCTGGTGACTCATGTATTCCATTCCCTCGTACTTGTGGAGCCAAGTGGTGCGGAGTGAGCACATTGGTTGTATTTAATCGTCCGCCGAACGCTCGCAGACTGTCGCTCAAACACGAGACCGGGACGCCCCGGTCGATGTCATCGCTGTCTCTGACGCCGGGACTATTTGGTACAACCGGGTACAACTCTGTGTCTCCACACGCAACCACTACACCGTCTCCGACGAACGCGTCCGGATTCCCACAGTTACATCATCGACATCCTTCCAATTCGATTACTACGTTCTATTTTCAAGATAGATGGGTGAGTTTATTATTAAAAAATAAGCAGTTAATTTTTGCACTGAAGGTTCACGCAAAACAGTACCACAAAGAGGCACCAAGCCGACGCGTCCTTTAACTCGTGGCAATAATCCGATACGGATCAGGCTCTGAGTAAAACGAAGCAAGACATGGCTACAGCTTTGTCTTGCATAGACCAGAATGAAGTCCTAACAATATCGATAGCTATTGTTTTCTATCTTGTATCTACACTAGTCTGTTTCCATATGTTAAGATAAATATCTTTCGAACTTATTTCTGTTTTGTTGTCAGAAAGCGCAAGGTCGTCGTGCGGGCAGCATGCGTAGCCGCGGTAGTATATCTGGTTGCGTCGCTCCTCGCGTTGTCTTGTACGCCGCTCCTAACCTGTTCCCGCTCAGTCGCAATCTTGCTGAGAAATACGTCATCAACGCCGATAATCCTATCGGTATGTATTACTGTCACATTCATAAACTAAATATAACATTTTGGAAAATGAAACATCATAACTTGGTATATTTGGAGCTTCTGATACGTAACAGATTCAAATAGTATATATCGTTCAACAGAGATGTGTGAAAAGAACGCTAAGGCGGCAACCGCAGAGGGTGAAACGGAACTAGCAGACGCATGGAATTTGGCAGCGTTAACAGCGAGGTCGCTGCGCGCACGGGTTTCTGATCATCTGGCCTCCAGCGAGGAGAGCATGGGCTGGGTGGGACATCCGCTCTGTTGCAACTTGCTCCAATCCTTGTGAGTTTTTAGAATAATACAGTGTGTAATAATGGCTAACGCTTTTTGCGAGGCATACTCGTCTCCTATTTATGGGATCGCGTATTATGGGATTTTTGGCACGACTAAAATATTCGGAAACTTTAGGCATACATGTTAGACATTAGATAATTTCATAGCCATCCTTTTGTTGCCATTTCATTTATTCCTTATATGAAGATATCCCATAGTGAATCATGTGCCTATTATTTTTTGTTTCAGAATATCCCACTATGCCAAAGCATCGAATCTGCAGATGGCGGCAATGTTAGCTTGTGCATTCTCAGTCTTTAATGACACAAGTAACTCTAGTTCACAATCCACAATCAGTACTTCTAGTTATGTGAGTAATTATTGACATTTCCCGTAAAGGCCATTTGACATAGGTACTGTGTTATTCGGACTATCCGTGAAAATGACAAATAGGCCACATTAGCTGATAATCTGGTGGCGTAAACTCTATTAGCAGTTTTCAACATTTGCTACGAATCGTCTCGCACGAAGACTCAACGAATTTCATCCACCACGCGACAGATTGTACAGAAGTCCGAAGAGTACAGTCGGCTCCAGTGCTTAGAATTCGTGGACTATGTAAAAGCCTTTGACTCCATCATGATCTGGTCAGTTCTTGAGTACCTTCAGCGATGCCCAGTAGATTGGCGATATATATATATGTGATGAGATGTCTACATGACGCCGCACCGTGACGTGGACTGCCCGAATATAGAACCGGTAGACTAAACATATCCACCTACTTCGAGGGAAACAAGGAGACCTAATTTCTCCGAAATTATTCATCAATGCATTTGAGGATATGTAGGCACTGAACTGGGAATGACGCGGCATAAATATTTACGGCCAGTACATATCACTCTTGAATGTTGAGAGACCTAGCTGATTCTTCTTTACACTTCGGTCTTCGAAAGAATTTGGACAAAATCATGATAATGTTCAACAAGCATGTTACTCTGAAACCGGTTGTTGTCAATTGCGTGGTGTTCTCGAAATTGTTGTACAAACTTTACAGTTTGGTAAAAACAACTTCGAGAGGCATTCCAACAGAAGAATACAGCTGGGTCGCATTTAGAAAGCTATGTCGAGTCTTCTTGTCGCCTTTACCACAGAGCCTAAAGACTTAAGGTGTTTGATCAGTGCGTCCTGTCTGTCACGAGTTGCAAAGCCGAGACGTGGACATACACGGTATGGCTGATAAATTTAAAATCGCTCACTAGATTATGGAAAAGGCTATGGAGGGTTATGGAGGCCGAAGTATCTCTGAAGGATCAAGTACGAAATGAAGTGCTCCGACAGAGAACTAAAGTAGTTAATATGTCCAAAGGACAAGCAAGCGGAGAATTTGCAATGGACTGACCAAATTAGCTGTATTACCGATGATTGTTGAGGTCGAGGATAGACGTGTTCTTGGAGACCAAGAATCGACAAACATAGTGTGGGACGTCATCACGCTATGTAGAGTGATGACCGTCGCAAGTGATAGAAACCGAGGATCGAGTTCAGTGGCGCGCTCTTTGGAGAGGTCTATGTCTAGCAGTGGGCTGCTATAGGCTGATGATGTATGAAAAAATATTTATTTTTATTACAGCTTTAATGATTGTTTGACATATTTATATTGTGTTTAAAACAAGATTTTAAAAGATTTATTTATTGATTGTAGGGTAACGGCACATCCCCATACAGCACAGTTAACCAATACAGCGAGATCAGCGCGGACGGATGGACTTTACCCATTGTCCTTCGCAGCAATTCATGTTCGGAGGCAGAGAACTTCTATACGGACTCCACAGTGTCCAAATCTGAGCGGGCCTCCTCGTGTGTGCTCGATGAGGCTACAGTACATCTGTACCACTGTTTTAAACGAGTCTATGCGGATATCCTACATCGCTGGCAGTTGATATACAAGAAGACTGAGGTGAGAGAAGTTTTCGAACGTCTATTGATACTTTATAGATACGCAAAATAGTGCATATCGTCACCGGAAAGCCAATACTACTTAAGCGCCACTTTTGGCCAAAATTAGTTATATATATCGTTGGATTGGATTTAAAAACCCCAATCCAATGATATATATAACTCATTTTGACCAAAAATGGCGTTTAAGTAGTATTGGCTTTCCGGTGACGATATGTAAAACAAGTAGCTTTTTTTTGTTAGACTGTTATTTTTGCCACTACCCGCTACCTCCAGCCCTTAGGAGCTTCGAACGACGGCAGTTCCACTGAAGTTTAAATAACTGCAGAAACTCATAGAGTCGTAACACAGGTGCTGAAGTTAGTCCCCTTGGGGTGCGGGCGCGGGTCCCCTTTGGGCCCCGAGCTGGCGGCCGAGTGCGCGCGCTGCGGCGGCGCCGTGCGCGGGCCCGTGTGCGCCGCGTGCGGCCGCGCCGCGCTGCGCTGCGCCGTGTGCGCGCGCGCCGTGCGCGGGCTGGCGGCCGCCTGCCACTACTGCGCGCACGCGGGACACGCCATGCACATGCTGCATTGGTGAGAGACACACTCTATTTTTTTTATCACTTAGGCTTAAACACAAACCTCCACTTTAAAACGTACACAGCTTCCTATAGAATTTAAGCTAGAAAAAAGAATTTCTCTAGCAAAATCATCATAATATTCACCATGCACGACCACTCCCAATCATCTGCTTCAAATAACTGTTGGAAAGGAATATGTATTACCATAATTTATTTGTTTTGACAGTCGCAACAGCTCACTGTTGCTACCCATCACATCGACATAAAACCTTGATCGTCTTTTTTGAAACTGAAGGAAACGAAGAGGTGACATCTATTCTCTGCCAGGATATCTGATGAGGATGATAAGTGTTCAACTTGTTAACAGTTTATAACTATGCAGGTTCTCCCAACACGACACATGTCCAACGGGTTGCGGCTGCAAGTGCGTCATGGAAGGCAACTCCGTGTGGAAAGGCGTCAAATACGTGTGATCGACGAGCAAAGTATGTATCAATCTAATATTTAAGAATAATGTTAATAATATTCTTATCATTTAAATTAACCTTTTGTTGGGTAAAGTAAATTTTTGTAAGTCGGAAGCATTTACTGGCTTTTTGATATCTTTTTATTGTTACTTGGAGTAACATTCGAGTGTATAATATGGTAAAATCACGGCTTACGACTTTGCGTGAACTCCGGTCAAGCTTGAAACAAATCGGGTAACCAGGAGCGGAAATCATAGACACTCATAGACATGTTTGAACTATGTAAAATCAATATGCAGTACGCATATGTATAATATAATATTTATATATGTGATTTATTATAAAGACTGGCATTTTTATTGTAATAAATAAGTACACAATTTTTATCAAGAATTTTATTTAACAAACTTTTTAGTTACAAATATTTTAAAACAAACAAACGATCTTAAAAAGAGTGAGTTTATAAATATTTTAAAGTATAATTAAAATGCTTTACTTCAGTCTCTTTCAAGCATTGACTTATGCGAAGTTTAAAAGCGGTTATAGTACGTTTATTATACAGGTAGTAGGTTCAAAGCAGGTAGTAGTAGGTTAGGGTAGCTAAGGTAAGTAAATGTATTAGTAATAAAACTTAAGAAAAACGATACCCGAAAAATATGACTAGTCATGAGATCATTTTAATAACTATTATAAAGCCAAGTAAGTATGATTAAATTAAAGATTTAAGTAATTAATTTGACTAATATCATCGTGTACCTACATAGGACAGTCACAACGGGTACATAAATAGGTATGTAACTCATATAGTTCTTAACAATAAACAACACTCAGATACCAAACTATTTACAGTCTAGCTTCTATCTGAAGAAACTTTTTAAAGTCAGGGGTTTAAAATGCACTACCTAGTATAAAAAAAATATTTCTCTTGTTTAGCTGAATTATTTTATGAATATAATGTTATTATAGACGACACCATTCGTATGTACAGTAATCTTTTCTTATTGCAATATTAGTAACTACTTAAAGGAGAAAAAATACTTATAAATAAGCACAATAATAAAAACGGAAAGGTTTAGGCACCAATTGTTTCAAGCGAACTACATCTAAAGGAATTAAATATTTACTTTCAACTAAATGGAAACAAAATATTAATATCACAATAATATTAAATAAGAGATTCTTTTGATTATTGATTTCTAAAATCTACTTTTTTAAATTTGTGAAAATATTGTTAATTTTTTATGTGATTCTGCACCTTATACAATTTAGATTTTGCGAACACACGGTATATTAAAACTAGTTAAATAAAATTATTGAACGATCTCCAATGAAAATCAAACCAATTATTTTTAATCAGATCAAAATAGTGTTCAGCAGAAGTATCTATGTAGTTCTTTTTATTGATATAAAGAACAGAATTACGTGACAGAATACTTTTCTATATCAGAATGTCTTGAAGTTGCCACTAAATCTAAATATTAAATCTACTTGTAGTGGTACAAAGTACGCATGCGCGGCGCAATGGCATGGATGCGGATCTCAGAGGCGAGTCGTTCTATTGTAGCAGCTAAAACAATAAACTGTTATTAGTAAAATAAATGTTACTTATTTATATTATTTTGAACTTTTGCACACTTTATTCATGTGGCAATTTTCCGGTCCTTTTGTATAGAACTGTTACAGTACAGCTAGGGTTATGAAATATCGTTTATGATTGAAGAAATTAGCTGGAAATTGAAACTAAAACGAAAAATCCGGATATATATTGGGCTGATAGACTACCAGTTAGTATGTATATACTTCATTTAAAAAAACGGGTAAATAACGAGTTATCTCCTCATTTCCAAACCATATAATATGGACGATGAAATCTACTAACCTGACCTTCTATTTTCATAATAGAGTGCCCGGACTACTACATTACCTATTGGTAGAAATTAATTGAACGATGTTATTTACAGTTTTGAATGAATATACAAGTATAAGGTATGTTATAAATAAAGAAATGGAAAAATACTGGATATTGAACCACAACGCTCAATTAATTCATATAAGAAAAAAATCGCTATTTGAAAAAAAGTCATGATGTGCAATTTAAATCTCGCTAATAAAAGTGAGATTAAATTATGTAGGTACCTATTGTAAGTGTAACTAATGGATTATCTAGAGCTAATGTAACTGAAATTAGATTACGATTTTCATAATTAAGTTGTTTACGCTTTAACTTGGATCACAGAAAAGAATTCTACAAACCCGTGTTTATGAGTAAAAGTCAGTTAAACCATTATTGGCTTTAAGTATCAGCTGATCCATGTATAGTTTGAATTCCCAATAGAAATGTTGATTAGAGGTTAAATGATATAGATATGAATTATTGGGAACACATAAATAGTGGTTTTAATTAAGTTCATTAGACTGTGAAGATGGAATTGACCTTCCATAAAATAGATCCATGGAATATTAAAATTCGGAATCAATTAGAACCTAACCAGCTTCTTGAGAACTGAATATAATGATTTATATTACGTCAATACAAAATTAAACCTACTAATCTACTCGCGTCTGCCTAATAAAAGGCGATAGTATGATAAGGGTGACTTTGTTCGCTTCGTACCTCTCGAGCAGCCTGCGCTTGAGCTCCGGCGGGTAGGTGACGTAAATATAGTGGTCGTCATGGTCCGGGTCGTCGAGCATCGCCTCGTCCGCCGCGAGACGGTCGCCGCGCGTCGGCGACGAGTGCGTCGTCATTGATACTGAGGCACTGCCCGCTACGCTACCTTCCTCCGAGCTAACCAGTTGTTGAAAAGTTAAGTTTGGAACACTAAGAACTAATAAGAATACAAATTCTGTACATACACCGCCTTCATAACAGAATACACATCATCTACGGGCGCCTAAGAAGTGCTCAAACCCTGACGTCGGAAAGGCTAGGGCCGCTGTAACACTACTTCAGAATCTAAAAGTGTAGTTAATCTCGAATTGAAATGTTCTGACTTCTGAGTCAACCGTTTTATTAAGGCTATCGTTAAAGCCGACGATAAACTGACGTCATTTTTCTTATCAAAAATCTGTGTGTAACTTACTCGAACACAATCCAGATTATGTAATAGCACATGCAGAGTGCTAGCGCGAGCCCAGTGGCGAGGGCCAATAGCAGCGGCCAGGGGAATGCCCGGGCTGTGGGCGCCGTGTCCTCCCAGTAACGGTCGCAACTCAGGTACCAACACACAGCGCGCTGCATCTCCTCTGTCAATCAAAGTCACCGGTCTCGTAAGCTAATTGAACCAACGTAGATATGCGTAATTAGGAAGCGCACTACAACCAACTTCTTCAAACGCCAACCGCAATCGCTCGCAGTGCCCCGTGCCCTGCCATTTATGCCTGACGATTAAAATAGCAACTCCACTAGCCAACCCGAGAATCTGACATTTTGGGCTCTGCAGTCACCAACCTACTTGCCCAGCGTGGTTAGAGTGGGCAATATCTCACCAACTCCCCAGTTGAGTACCTAGTTGTTGCCAGTATATAACTTCGACAGACAGGATCCATGGATATCTAACAATAAACTATATCACAGATTACGCTAAATCATGAAATAAAAAAGTTAAATGTAAAAGAACCTTCAAGCTCGGTGAACTGATGTTGGGTAAGATGTAGTAGAAGCGTCGCTATGCACGAATGTACGATCCTTTCGCAGCGAACCTGGAAAACACAAATATACAAAATATAATTATTAGGTCTGTTTAGAAAGTCAACTTTAAGAAACGGTTCCTTAAAGAAATGTGAAGGAAAAAAAAGAAAATTCTTTCGCACCACGATTTTTTCAAAGGTTCACAATCAATGCAGTGACAAAAAGACTTCATAAAGTAAATCACCTTAAGTGTTTGAAGGCGCGTCGGGTCGCAAGCCGCTCGTTCGGCTTGCAGGTCTGCAAGTCTTTTCTGCCGGCTGTCAGGAGGTAGAGATGACTCTACGGTGTCGGCGTCGCAAAGCTCTGCTGTCTGGTTGGCGTCCCCGTCGCTGTCTTCTGTCCTCTTCTCTTCTGTCTCTGAAAATAAATAAGTGGTTGCAGAAGTTTTAACGAATTCTTAATTTTTAGGATAGATGGTGTCGATTCTGTTGCACATAGTGACAGTACTAAACTAGACTAAACGCAACTGTCACTTTCTTTTTCTATTGAAACAGAAAGAGACAAACACCCTTAGTTTAGTTTAGCCCTGTCGAAGTGCGCAACAGAATCGACACCATTGTGATTTTAATATGACGTTAGTAGTTTCGCGATATCTGGAAACCATGTGACACTTTTAGATAAGAAAACAGCAGTTACAACCCAGGAGCTTCTTTAGCATTTTGACTCTTTTCGGTGAATAAGTTCGTACCGGGTTCCTCTTCTCTAACATCCTGGTCTGTTCGTGGACAGTCGGCGATGGGTGGAACTGGCGCGGTGCGCGGGCGGTGCCGTCTCCGTGCCGTCACCCGCGCCACACTCCGCGTCGCCGCCGGGGCCAACGCTTTCTTCACTGCTTCTACGTCTTGCCATACCTGCGATGATAAATTAATATTAGGGTATATTGAGGTGGTACTAATTAAGTGTTCAACCAATTTCTTTGTCATCGGTGGCGTATTTCTTCCAACCTACAACAACATACTAGTTTATGCCACACAATGTTAGCACATTAGAGCGGGAATTCCAATCTGATATTTTATAATTTTAATGAATGTCTAAACTTTTGGTACAAGTTTTGTTAAGTATAATAATACGATAGTCTTATTAAGATACATCGACTTCTTATTCTTATTTCTTTCGTGTCGGCACGAGCTCTACGAAAATAGCTCATATCGTGGTGAAAAGATTAGCCAGTCTGCAAGACTGTAGTGCGGCTGACTGCCTAGGGTGCGTCCAACGCACATAAATATTATGTATTCAATTATGGCGGCTCTTTTAATGTACCCCATACATTCGACAGATTTGTCAGAAATATTTTTCTATTAGAAACCTTGGGTAAATAAAATAAATAATCTAAAAAATCCAAAACCCGACTGCAAATAAAATTATTTAAAAGTAATGCACTAAAAAGACCGAAACAAGATTGAGAATAGAAAACAAAATTAAATAAAATAAACTATAAACGAAGTAAACTCTACTTCGGTTTAGCAGACTATATTATGAGCTGAAAGCCTAAGTTAAATACCCGCAATAAGTTTAGTAGCAAGCGGAACCCATTAATTTTCTTTCGGTTTATAATTTGCAATTGGATCCCGCCTGCTACTAAACTTGCTTCCTTGGCACTCCGGTTAAAAGACTCACCTCAACGTCAGTGCTTGGCCCGCCGGCTCCGCTGAGAAGGCCGTGAGCGACCAGGACCTGGCACCGCATGATATCGCAGTAGTCTGCCAGACATACCGCATCCTCCGCCTGTACATTGTCATATAATAATATGATGTCTGAGGATTTGTTGTTTACATTCATTATATTATCTAGGTATTATAAGTTAACTTCAAGACAGCGTGTGGCATATTTTATCGTATTCGACATTCGGTAAAATTAGGGAACGCCGGTAGAGGACGTCCTAGAAGGACATACATCGATGTTATTGGTGATGTTCTTCACAAAGGTCAGGTGCGTAGTACTCTCAACCGGCGTGCGTGTATGACAAGATGTATGAATGTGGATGAAGCGAAAGGGGTATGTAAGAGTCGTAGCATGTGGCGTTCTATAGTTTCTGCCTACCCCCATGGGAAAAAGGCGTGAGTTTATGTATGTATGTATGTAGGGATAGCAGTTGTTGATCAGTGTGTTTTGATGCTTCCGCTTTGGTGTCAAGGAAAGAAAGGCGACGCGTGTCGCTCTATGATTCACGTCCCATGATTTCCCCAAAGAATCGTGTGTGAAATCAGTGATTCGTATTTAATCATAAGGCACTACATTATTTACCTCAATAGGTACGTAACCATGCTGTCGTTACTTAGCAGTCAAGGTGCTAGACCACGCAGCAAAAAATAGCCAGACGTAACGAGAGCGTAAGCAGTTTCTGTAACTTGCCTTTAATCACCGCATACCTGGTCAGGTGTTAGCCCTCGTTCACACGAGAGCTTTTTCAACGCGCGTTTAACAAGCGTTCTAATACAACAAATAGCAAGTCGTATATGTGTTCACATGATAGCGCTTTTTTAACGCAGCTTATCTATTGCGCGCGTTGGACGGTTTTTCAACGCGCGTTGAAAAAGCGTTCGTCTGAACGTGGGCTTACAGCTAACCTTCTAAGAATTCAAATCTTTCGTTACGAATACGAGGTATGTGGGATTGGCAATTTTGTTTTTAAATTTACTAATGATCTTAAAAATGTTAAATAATAAGGTCAAGACTTTCATGCCGTCGCCATTTTAATTTAAATAAAATCACTCTTGCTAAATGGAGCATTGGCACAGCGAGACTGAGTCGCAGCAGGTACGAAACAGACAGCGGGATGAGATAAAGAAAGTAAACAAAAAGTTGTCCAAGGCTTCAAATTGAAAGCCATCATGATGTTTTGATAGTTTTTAACTTTATCTCTGGGTGATGGGCGCTATGTAATCACAGGTAGGGTACGCCTTGTGTATTACGTAGTGATTACTTGCTCTGCGCCTAGGTGGACGTAACCTACGAGGAATTGCAATTGTAATAGGCAGAAGTTCAGTCATCTGTCAGTCCCGAAATTTTTATTTTTTTTCGTTATTTGCACGCGTTTGGCCCTAGTCTCACCTGATGGTAAGCGTAGACAGGGTCTAAGATGAAGCATACGAATCCAAGAAATAGAGATATGGAGGGATTCCCCTATACCCTACTGGCTCTCACATACTTACGACGGATCGTAGTAAACTGCTTGGCGCCGGACTTTAATGTGAGGGTGGTAGCTAGCCAGGCGGACCGTATAGATCCTACCACCCAGCAAATAGCTTATTTACTCAAATAAGAAAAAATTTAAACTTTTGTAACTCATGGGAGATAAAATTGTCTAGCAGTAGAATGATAAAGGCCAACAGTAACAACTTCACCTTGTTAATCTGGTTCTTGTGTCGGTGGTCGAAGTGCGTGTCGAGGTGTCGTTCCTCGTAGAAGGATTTGCCACAGAAGGCGCACGTCCACTGCGACGGCCGGTGCTGCAACTTCGCCGCATGTTGCGGTGCGAATATGTCGCGCGCTGGGTGGAATGGACACTCCAGTGGTAATTTCACCTTTAAACAACGTACGTACGAGTTAATTGCTAACAATGGTAGTGATGTCCTTTTAATTTTATCAGGGTTAGCAATTTTGATCATATATTCCATTTTTCTTTTCTTTTAATTAGCCCTTGTACCGTCACAAATACAAAGGTACCTAGTATCATTATGTTTCAGGATCATAATTAACACAATTTAGTTAATAGGGGCACATTAAGCTCGGTTTAATACAAATATAGGAGGTTCAAAATTGAATGAATGAATGAATGATGAAATTAAGTAGCGTTATGCGAGTTGCTAAGTCAATCCAATATATTTTTTTATTGGCCTGAGGTTGCAAGACGCATCTTCTATTTTTACAAGAAGTTATATCTAAGAACTTATTTATAACTAAACAAGGTTAGTCGAAAAGGGGGTAGGTACTAATCCACGGACCACTTAAGATATCACAGATGTCTGTTTTACATTTTTCGGATTAGTAAGTACCTCCTTTCTGACTAACCTTTTATACTATTGTAAAATGCATTTAAGTTAAATATTTGAGTAGCTTACCTGAAACCTCTCCAACACTGGGAGCCATTTGTTTTGAATGACTTTCCTTACGATTTTGGAATTGTCACGAGAACAAGTTATCTTGAAGACTGACGGCCCCGGCCAAGGGATCAGAGTGAGGAAGAGTAAGGCCAGGACCTGTGAACACAATAAAACCTGTTAAAAAAAGCGTTTCACTGCATAACTACTGAAAGAGAAGGTTCTCTATCGGCAGTAAAGTATTGAAACATCGAGTATTTAATGTCAGGGTACATTTATACTCATTTGTGTACTTATGCTTTAATAGGTGACATTGTGTGTGTTTAGAGCAGAGGCGTGCATTGCATATTGGCAATTAAGCAGTACCTACCTCATAAGATTTAATTAACTACTCCATCTTTAACTATTAATATAAATAAAATAAGCGTGTATGGCTATATTTTCTTTTGGTCAGAATCGTTTTGAAATGGGCTTAAGCGTACAATTGAAAGGCGACATCGCTAGTGCCTGCCAACCTAGTCCGAAAACCAATGCACGCCACTGGTTTAGACAGTCATTACAGTCAAGATTAATGTGTGTAAAGTTTTACAGACACACTTAACGTTTATCTGTATTTCCATCTCAAACAGGTATACTATGTTTTATAGCTCAGGTATACTAAAGTTTATCTGTCACCTGCATATATGCTCTTTCTAATAATTATACTACGAATGGGTGTCTCGATACCCTTATTGTTTGCCGTCAGCAAGAATAATGATCTAAAATACATAATACAAAATAATAATACGCTGGGTTCATCACTGTTCGTTCTGCCTAGCTTTTTCCCAACTATGTTGGGGTCAGCTTCCAGTCTAAGCAGATGCGGCTGAATACCAGTATTTTTCACGGAGCGACTGCCATGAGACCTTCGCAACCCAGTTACTGGGCAATGCTGATATCCTAAGGTTAGATTAGACCAGTTATAACACTTTCGGGTTTCTGACTACCCGTAACGACTGTCATATGTATTCGCATGACACCCGGGACCGACGGCTTAACGTGCTCTCCAATGCACGGAGGGGTCTCTATGTTTAACGAATGCACCTATCCACGGACCGACCGTGGCAAGCGTTGCTTAACCTCGCAAATCGTATGATCAGCGTGGTTATTATTAGCCACGAGCCCCTCTTATAGTATCACTGTATACATTAGAAATACGAGTAGGAACCCAGGTATCCTTCTGAATTCTTAATTTTACCATGACATTCTGAGAATCACCAAGTATTACTTTCATTTGTAATTCACTTCACAAATTATTAGCACTCGCGCACCTATTGTCATGAACACTAAACATGATGCATTATTTCACAGCCTAAACGTCACGCCATGAATTTTAGGAAACACTTAGCAAATTTAGGTTATGCTTGTGTTATTTAACTATCGATTTTCGAGCATCGGAGTTAACCTTTTCACCAAAGAAATGCTGGCTTACCTCGAGGGAAAACGAAGTGGTCCTCATTCATATCTCTTATACGGCAAATGGTCAAGGAAACTTTTTAGATTTATTGTAAAATATGCTAGTTTATTACATAAAGTTCAAGAGCCACTACATGCGTTGCCATCACCGGTTCTTCCGCGCGTGCGTACTGGACGTACGGTCTCCCCTCTCGACTTAGAACTTAGAACGTTACTGCGACCCTTCAAGTTGGTGGTTTGTGTATGTTTATTTTATAAAAACTATTTTATTTTTATAATACGATGTGTCTTCTCCCAATTAGTAGATTTTTTAAACAATAGTACCTAATAATATAATTAAATAATATGTAAGTAGTATAAATTAAATATAAAAAATCTATACTAATATTATAAAGAGGAAATATTTGTATTTTTGGATTTTTGTATGTAACGAATAAACTTAAAAACTATTGGACCGATTTCAAAAATTCTTTTGCCGTTAGAAAGCTACATTATCACTGAGTAACATAGGCTACGGGCGGAGCCGTAAGGACACAGCTAGTATGAGTATAAAGAAGCAGTGGTAGCCTAGCGAGCGGTTCAATGCTTCCCTTCCATGCACAAGGTTCTGAGATCGACCCCCACACCTCTGATATTTCGAATTCATGTGTGGATTAGAATTTGATAATCACTTACATTAACGGTGATGGAACAACATCGTGTAGAAATCTGCACACCTAAAAGAGCTCCAAAAAGTTCTCGATGGTGTGTGTAGTCTGCAAACCCGCACTAGGCCAGCGCGGTGGACTAAGTGCTAAACCCTTCTCATTCTGAGAAAAGGCCCGTGCCCAGCAATAGGACAGTAATGTCGATTATAGTAATCTTTACATTGTATAAAACAAAGTCGCTCCCGCTGTCTGTACGCATAGATATTTTAAACTACGCAACGGATTTTAATGCAGTTTTCAGCAATAGATAGAGTGATTCAAGAGGAAGGTTTATATGCCCCATATAAGTATCTACATTGCACCCGTGCGAAGTCGGGGCGGGTCGCTAGTAATAAATAAAACATTGTAACCTACAAATATATTTTTAGTAAAAACAAAAACCTGGCCCTAAATGTAGCAGCGGTCGTAGCCTGCTACGGTTCCCTCTGATATTCGTAGCCTGCTACGAGACTCTCATGTGCGTAGCATACTTAGTCGGTGATAATTTTAATATTAAATTAGAATACCTTGAATTAGGTACATTTTAAATACATAATTTTTAAGTAACGTAGTTTTCTTTTTAGTATCATAACTTGAGATCTTTTAAGTCTAATTTAGTATCTAGTAGGTATCGGGGTTACATTTGTAAGTACCTATACAGGGTGTAAACGAAATCATGTAATTCCTTCAAACCTCGTGAGCGGTATCACTCCCCGCGCGGTTATTTAACTAGGGGCTCTAAAATGCCTCACGTTAAGAACACATGTTTACTTCTTGTAATTTTTTTTTATTAGGTATTTCCAAATGTATCCCGTTCAGGGTTAATCTATGTCAGCAGTACATCACGATGTTTGAAGGAATTACATGATTTCGTTTACACCCTATATTTCAAGAATACCGTACAAGATAAAAATTAACTGCGAAACGGATCTGGCATATTTAGAGGACAATGATGCGGCTGTTCGTATAATGTAAATGAACCGTAATTTCGAAGCGTTCACCGTGTAACGTCAGCGTCTGCATATTGATGCTCGACACGCTCGCATGAAATGTTTAAGTACTCTCGTGAAAGTACGCGCGCCAGCCTCACCTATGTATCACGTAGGCATATGACATTTAATGTACATGTGAATGAGACTTTCGTAGGATGCTAATATAATGTGCTTCACACACTTACATCCTTAGGGAACGTACCCATACTACGTGACTCATTTTTTACTATTTTTTACCCCCCTCCCCCCCTTGGTGACCACCGGTAGTATATGCCAATACCCCCCCCCTCCCCCTCTAGTTTTCACGTAGTAATATATAAATATGGTTTTAAATTATGTTTCGCAAACAGAAAGTCAAAAAAAAAATTGACTCATAATTATGTGCGACAGTGTTGCCACCTGTAAGTTCAAAAAGAGCTAAACTCTGCGCGCCATATTTGAATATAGCTAGAAAAATCTCGAGATTTCCCTAGAGGATATTGACTCGAAAACCCAAGACCCCCCCCCCCCCGCCCCTGTGACCAAGCGTGGTATTTTGAAGACACCCCTCCCTTCCCTGAAGGGGTCACGTAGTATGAGTACATTCCCTTATTAGTAAACGTTGAATAAACGGAACAATTCGCTCGCACAAACCTGCGCCCGCTCACGAAGCGGCGGCTTGCAACACAACATGTCCCGCGTCATGTAGAAATGCCGCACTATGTTGCGCGCAACGTTGCGGGGTAGTGTGCTACGATGCAACGTCACGTAAACTTTATAACTGTCTGTTCCTATACCCCACGCCAGTGCTAAGCAGCAGCCTATTTGCCCTGAGAGAAAGTCGTGTGACCTAATCTCCTCGCCCAGTGAGATATATACTGGCATCACCTAACTCCAATTTTGGAAGGCGAGGAGGATTTTGACTGTGTAGTGCATGAGGCTCTTTAGTTCTCGATTTGCCTAATCGTTCCTAGACTGACTACTTTAAATTAAGATCCATCAATCCGTACAGAAACCAGCCACCTTGAAATTCTAATCTTATTTACTAACAATCTCGGGTAAAAATAAATTTCTTGTGGATAATTAATTAAGGATAGGTAACCAATCTTTTAAAACAGTGATAATCTTGTGGTGTGACCGTTGGAATGCCAAGTCATAGGTCTCGAGTTTGAACCCAAGGCACGCACCTCTGCCTATTCGGATTCATGTGCGTATTGTATAATTATCACTTGTTTAAAAACGGTGAAGGAAAATATCGTGAGGAAACCGGAATGCCTGAGATATACCTATTTTTCGACGGCAAGTGAAGCCAAGTCAGAGGCCCATGGGCGGCATAAACTCTGACACCAGGTTAGTCACTAATCACACGAAAAGAAGAAGAACCAATCTTTATAAAAGAACATGTTTTAATGTAAGACTCTCGCACAGCCTAAACAGCTAAAAGCTAAGCTTAAGGACGCTAAACTTGAAATTTGAAGAGTAGTCATATTTAACAGCGTAAACGCACACTAAGGACGGATTATTCGAACTTGACCGAAATACTCTTCAAAATAAATAATGAAATATGTGACTAACGATTTTCCAAAATTACCCCCAAAAGAGGGTGAACCGGGATATGTTAAAATCTTTCGACTGTCATACCAAGTCAAAGTAGATTTGATGCCTTTCGTGTCGTATTCTTGAAGGGTGTGATTTAGAACCACAGCATATCAGATAATACAAGGTAAAAATAGTTAACTATTTCTGTCAGACGCTGTTGTCCGGTAATATAATCAATTGTATGAAAGTGTTTCGCGTTAGTTTAAAAAACGCTCGTTTGGGACTAGTACAGTTTGTGCATACTAACAAACCAATAAAACGGCAATTAACAGGTCAAAACAAAGTTTGTTTGATAACAGTTGTAGAGCCGCCGCCGAGCTGTGCCACAGCCGCGCTACTCCGCACACCTCCCACACTATAAGATAATTCTTCTTACATAGACAGGTTAGTAAGTGATTAGCGATCGTCCTGTTTACGTAACTGTCATTTAGTTTATTTATTATTTATGCTATCCATACATTGAAATAAACTAAAACATGAGTTGGTGCCTAGGTGTGTTCGTTTTTGTGTATGCACTTTTTATTGGTAGATAATGTTAAACTCAGTATCATTGGTGCACCAGTGCTAAGCTTGGGGCAGCCCATCCAAAGAGATTAAACATATCAATTATTAATGCGTTTATATGAAATGCCTTAAATACATCACAAGCTACCGCGTACTAATTAGTGTATCACATTTGAAGATAAAATAATGATTATAAAATTAGGAATCCAATTATTTTAAAATAATCTTCGCCTCATATCGCTGTAGTGCAGATATTTAACAAAACAGCCTCGTTACAGCGTTTTTCAACAATTTTAAATGTTATTTAAACATTGAATAGTGTTCCCGATGCATAAGGTTGAAGAAAAATAATTTAGCAAAGTTTTCTTAAAAAAAAAATACAGATAACTTAAAAACCGGCCAAGTGCGAGTCGGACTCGCGCACTAAGGTATACCACGACTAGCCTTCCTTCTTTTTTATTATTTGTTGTTTATCACAATTTTGAGTTAAGCTCGCCTATGTACATCAAATTACCACTTTGTACCTATTTTAAATGTGTTACATGAAGAATAAAAACTATAGAGTATGCACTATAATCATATACCAAGTTTCACACTTGCCTGTATTATCGTTTTTAAGATAGAACAGGAACAAAAATCGTTGAATAAATGCATATTTTTTGAGGTTTCTTGTATGAGGCCGCCCTTTGGGTTTAGACTTTTTATAATTTTTCATATTTACCATAATACAAGCCACCATAGTAACACATATTCTGTGAAAATTTCAACGTGACTTTAGAATTCATTCGTAACTATATTTCATATAAGTGAATAACGAATTCGTGAAAGTGCGTTGTTCTTCTTAAACCAAAGCTATATAATATATATTCAATATCTTATATTTACACCATTAAAGCAGTAAAAAAGTTTAAAAAAACGCTGTCTAATTAAAAGGCTACAACAAGCACACGACACTTTTAGTAGCATGATATCTGTTCTTGATGATATGAAAAGATCAGGACTAGAGAACACTTACTGACCACACGCAGGAACAACGTTGGACAGCTGCGCTTTTTTGGGAAAAGTTTAAAGATGTGGGATATTACAGAGCATTGGTGGAAGATACTACGAGATTCGGAATGTTCAATCAAGACAAAAATTGTTTTAGTGATAGCCCTACATACTACTGTTTAGACCCATTTATGCATGAATCTGAAACCTTGACCAAACCATCAAAGAAGATGATAAAGATAAGAGAGTTCAGAAGATACATACTCGAACACGTTTCAACGTGTACCTATGGGAGACAAATACTATTTTTTTTACTTTCAATATAGGTAATTTAAAAAACTTCTTTTAAATTACCTATATTGAAAGATGAGAAAGATATGACTACACTGATAAACTCAAAGTTTTCGGCCATTTTTGGGAAACATCTATGAGTCATGATAATTTAAATGATTCTAGGATGACGGCTACTACTTTGAATGCATCAAAGATTTTCAAAAAGTCTCTTGCCTGACCTGGGAATCGAACCAACACAATATCACCCTATTTTTTTATTTCACCAATCGATAGTGACAATAATTAGAATCAAATATCTCGAATAAACATTGTGTTTTAAATTAATGGTAGACCATAAAATCTACCATTAACTTTGGTACATACATTTCAATTTAATAACAACAAAGCAGCAATTTTTACTCAAAAAAGAAAATTAATTTGTTGTTAGTTGTTATTTAGTAGAATTCCTTTAATTTATAACACTGTGTTTGTTGGAGAGATTTGATCCTTATTATTGACCCTATTGATATCTATCAACAGGTGTCTTAAAATAGGGGATAGTACCTACTGTTTCGCAGTTTTGTCCGTTCGATTCCAGGCTCAGGCAAAAAAATAGTGAATGCAGTATTTCTTACTTTAAAAAAAAAATGAAGTCTCGATTCGTTAAAATAAGCTAGTTGCAATATTTAATTTCACTCCAGGACAGCTATTAAAAAAAGGTACTTAATAAACTTCGTTATGCAAAATTGTGTGTATAAAGGATTGTAATAATAAGTGGGGATAGGTTAGAGAACGATTATAATTGAATAAAATTGTGATTGAGATTGATCGATTATTTAAACTCCTGAATGCAGTAGATATAGGTATTTTGAAGTGCATTGGGCAGCGGAGCCGGACTGTCAAGGGACGCACAGTTCTCCCGTGTTCGGGCTCTCGGGAGCGCATGCGCGCAGCCTCCGCCCGACCCCTCTATTCCGTCTCTCCACGCGATACTTGGCTAACTAGTGCTGTCTTGCTTACATGTTTCATAAGGCCACCAACCAAACGAACTTCATACTAAGTAATTTCAGTCAGTATTGAATCCCGACACAACAACCCCCGGGACGCGTCGCAATCGCTTCCAGTACACACGCGGCCACTGCACATATCAATGACATTATAATTAAACATGAACTTCCAAACACAGGCCACGATACTTAATGTCAATACATATCCAATTCAATAAGTGCCAAAGTAAATATTTATTAAATTAAAAAAATACCAACCGAGTGCACCTGTGTTGCTGTATCTCCAGTTTCTATTGTTTTTATCACTTCGTGTTGATCCGACGTTAAGTAAACTTCTTCCAAGGTAAGTGAATACTTTTGCTCAAACTTGTTCAGTACTCACAGTCACTGTCACTATCAGAACTTAATGATTTAAAAGAAAAAAAAGAAATGTCATCTATCCAAGTGTGCAAAAAGTAGTGCAAATCTTACCGTTCATCATTTTCACTAGTAAAAAAAAATTGAGACCATTTAATTTTTGCCAAAGGGTGCAAAACACGCTATACCTGTGGAATTTTCTGCCAGTCGACCTTCGAGTGATGCACGGACTAAACACGGTAGGTGCTAGTGCTTCCAAATTAACTTTAATTACAGTAGACATAGGTACTGTATTTTTGGCGTTTCTACTGTATACTGTAATGATAACTTACAGTGTACAGTACAAAAGCCTGACTGAATTTAATTTGTTGTGACCTAAAAACATATTTTTCTTTGCTTTTTTTCGAAAAAGAAACTTTAGCCCAAGTAGTAAGATTACCTTAGTTTAAGTTAATCATAAAATTTTACTGAATTATTACATTTTTTTAATCTCCTGTAATTTTTTCGAAAAATACTGTACTTTTTAGCTGAAAACACTGTTATTTTACTGTTTCCATTTGGAAGCACTGGTAGGTGGTACACTGAGCTGAGTGGTTGTGATACGATAATATATTAAAAAAGAGCATAATTAAATAAATAACCTTTCAAGAAATACTAATGGTTATACATCATAAATACATCAATGAATATAATAATAATGCGCTCATAATAAAGCTTAGAAATAAATACACAAATTCTTTCTATTATAAATGCGATAATTTCACAGTCTGTCTGTTTGTTACCTCTTCACGACTAAAATACTTAACCGATTTTGATGAAACTTGGTACAGAGATAGCCTGGAACTCGGAGAAGGACATAGGCTTCTAGGCGATAAACGACATCCACGCGGGCAAAGCCGAGGGCGACCTGTAGTAAATATAGGAAAAATTTGCACTGAGATGATTCTTCCAATTTATTATGAAGGTGCTCACGTACAGTCACAAACAGTGAACGTTGAGCCACTTTTCCCTATTCCTAATTTTGTCGGGTTATACAAATCGGACACATTTGGTTGTACTCGTTTAAAATGGAAGAAAGGTTTCTGTCTTGTGTCGTTTCGTACATGTCGTCATTGACGTGTCATTTGTTATTTTGAAACGTAATTACCAGCGTGTCAAATCTATACTAATATTATAAAGCTGAAGAGTTTGTTTGTTTGAACGCGCTAATCTCAAGAACTACTGGTTGGAATTGAAAAAATATGTTTGTGTTGGATAGTCCATTTAACGAGGAAGGTTATAGGCTATATAACATCACACTACGACCAATAGGAGCGGAACATAAATGAAAAATGTTGCAAAAACGGGAAAATGGCCATCCGTGCGAAGCCGGGACGGGCCGCTAGTATTATTATAATTTGATTATTCAAATATCTGTCTCGTTGGTCTAGTGGCGGCAATTGAGACTACTGATCGTGAGGTCCTAGGTTCGATCCCAGGTCTGGCAGTGTTATTAGATTTCTCCGTGTGGAATTCCTCAGTAGCAGCCCGCTGTTTAGATTTGTACCCGGTTGATGGAAATAGGCTCGCCCCCTATACCATGGGACTTAAACATAACGGCGAAATGAGGGTGTAAAACCTCTGCCCAATGCTTCGGGGAATATAGGCGTGATGTTATGTGTCAAATAATAATGTCGGCAGAATAGTCGACAACATCGACTCAGTTTTCAAAGAAAGAAGAAATAATACCGTCATGGAATATTACTCTAATCTGCATTTTTCCGGAAATGATATCCTACCATAACTACATAAATCGATATTGTAACGATAAAAACCTCCTTTTACAAGACATCAATTATTAGTATTATTACATACATAACATCACGCCTTGTAGGTATTCCCCGAAGGGTTCGGTAGAGGTGTTTTTAGTACACCCTCGTTTCGCCAGTTATATTTAAGTCCCATGTAATAGAGGGCGAGCCTATTGCCATTAACCGGGCACAAATCTAAACAGCGCTGCTACTGAGAAATTCCTAGTGGAAAACCGAATATCACTTTGCCCGTCCTGGGGATCGAACCCAGGACCCCATGCCCAGCCGCGCTTGTGACCACTAAACCAACAAAGCATCAATTATTAAAACATGAAAAATACTCGGAATTTAATTACCAAAAGTAAAAATAAGTACCTATTTCGTTTATTTCCCGAGGGAGTTCAAACCGGTTCAAGCAGCAATAATGCGCAGACTCTTACGACCATGGGCAGATGAGTCTTATTGGCTCTACAGTTGTAATTATTGCCTATAATGACAATGTCAGTATTTTTGATGATGTGATAAGTAAAGAAACAAATATTAGGTATTATATACATTATACCTTAGTGTAAAAAATATAGTACAGAATAAAAAAAATATAGTATATTTTCCTCTCTAAAATTGAACTTCTTTCTTCTAGTTGCAATGGATGATTCAAATAGTAGGATACACCCAGTTTAATAATGCTACGGCTGACGATACGTTCATGGCTGCTACCAAATCATAGGGTTCCAAGTTTGTCTGTGCAACCCATAGATATTGCACTATAGTATGCAACCATAATTTGCACATAGTTTTCATTTATTACCTCCTTGGGCACCTGTCACTACGAGTTTCAATCTTCCAGTCTCGTCATTTGTGTAAGTTCGGAATACGAAGACTGCCGACCGGTATCCCGTACGTTTATCTTTCTTTTTTGAATTCTATCAAATCAAATTCAAACTAGTTAATGAATAAAGCGTGATAACCAATAGGAAACTTCAAGTTGCTGTCCGTGTCGAGTCGATAAAACAGTTGCAAAACACGGCCAATTTACGAATGGTGACAACTGGCTCATGGCTCAACATTCGGTGCAAAGAGGGAAATAAATGAATGTGACTCTCAGCAATAAATAATGTACTCTGTGTATGTGACCGTACTTTAGCTTTCTTTTCTTTTTTTTAAAAAAAAAACGTTCACACTAGGATTTCTCCTGTATCGTGGGTGCGTTTACTGACACAAATCTTCACACGGACAAACATCCAGACCCGGAACAACTATCTGTAGGCCATACAAATATTTGTTCGGTGCGGGAATCGAACCCACGACCCGTAGCGCAGAAGCCGATCGCTCAGCCACTGCACCTAACGTGTCGTCGAAACTTGTCGTCTTTAAACTGTAGTACCGGCTGATGGCCGGAATAGACTGGACGAAGAAAGAAGAATGCATAAAGTCAGAACAGTGGAATAGGGACATTGTAAAGGGTAACTGATTAAAAGTTTGCCGGCGGATATAAGCCTGTCAGTTAATCTTAATAGATCACACACATACTTTGTTTTGAAGTTTTGGACAGACAGTTTTACAAACTGCGAGTGTGATGCAGAGCAGACAATCCGTGACCTCAAGGCTGAGTCAAAACCTTTAAGAGGAAATGCGATTGGCATTTAGTCCATACAAACGTATTCCTCAATTTCCTCCTTGGATAATGTCACTAGAGCAAATATTGTTTACCATATGAATCTACCACCACTATGTCCCTATGTTTTGTTTTTGTCAATAAATTAACTGTTAAAAGAACTAGAAACGTTTAAGCTGTACAAAAATCGACCGGTTTTACTGCCGTTTTCAAACATCTGGCAAACAAATTTGACGAATATAAAAAATAAAAAAAAAACATACAGACATAACCAAAGTCTTTCGTAAATTATTACAGAAAAAAATATTAAAATCGGTCCAGATTTGAAGAAGGAAACAGGGAAATACGAAGTACGATTTCGCTAATATTGCACAGGAGATAACAGTCCGAGATGCAGGTGTCTCTTTCGCGCTCAATTGGGAAGGTTTGCGGGAGTTGGTGGGACGGAAATAGATCGCAAAAACCTATTCAAATTACTAATATTTTGCAGCCCGCGTTTCCTCTTAACAAATAAAATGTAAATGAATGACAGCCAACACCCGTTCTTTTCAGGTCGAATTTACTGTTAATGCGACTCGGCGCACCCTGACTTCATGTGGTCAGACTGTCCTACTCTCAGTGTTATTTAGAAGCGTGGAACCAGAATCTCGCAAAAGAGGTCCTGAGTGGAACGAATGCTCGAGGCCGAAGCTTAACCTTTTGAATGCCATCGACGGCCACAGACGTCAAACGAAAATGTGCTCGAGCCGCCAACGACGTCAGTAGCCGTCAAAAAAGTACGATGAATTTGTAGCGTGGCGAGGAATGAAGTGCTCATATGTCTATAACAGGGGTGGCCAACCAGTCGATCGCGGCTCATAATCCAGTCGATCATGGCAAGGCAAAGAAAAATATAAGTTTAATATAAGTTGAATGAAGAGGTACTGATTATGTAATTGGTAGATCGCACAGAGTCTACTCAGTAAACAGTAGATCTTGGGTCGAATCAAGTTGGCCACCCCTGGTCTACAGCGTGGCGTTCAAAAGGTTAACGCTGGTCGACTGAAAGCGAAGCGAAGGAGCGACCATCTACAAATGGACTGCAGTATATTGTGACTGATGGTATTAAAGGCACTAAGCCTTTGATTTAATGGACAGGATAATCTTTTTGATCTCACCGGGGTCGACTGGAAGAATCATCTGTAACTTGCTCGTGACACAGGTGGTCGCTATTTGTTTGTAGCAGTTACCATTTGGTGTATTATCAGCTTAAAACAAATGGCGATCAACTGTATGTCGAGCAACTTAGTGGTCCATGTACGGTTAGCTCTCAGAACAAGTGTGTACTGAATTGTAAGATATGCTTATATAAGGGGTAATTATAATTATGCATATATTCGCTTTCTTTTTTCAGTATGGCTCAGCTGGTGAAGGGTGGCACGAGACTGCGCTCTGTTCCCGTGCGGTTAAGATATCTGTTCCTACTCGCAACGGTATTCGGCAGCAGCTTCCTTATTATTTCCATCACTAACCGCACAGAAATATTGCTCCTCAACAATGAGCAACCCATATCGTCTTTGGATTTGCACCCTTACGAAACTAAGCCCGAAACAGGTTACACTATCAAAACAGAAGGTTGTACTATACCCGGTTTGATAGCCTTAGACGAAACTATTAAATCGTTTAATCAGCCTCCAACAGACTTAAAAAGTTGTCCCGATGCTAACTATTCTCTGTTACAACATAACGAAACACATATATGGGTTAATACGGATCTTTTACAGTATCATAATGTGCCTAAAGATGGAAATATCTCCTGCTGTTATTCATCATTTTACAGACCTAAGTCGATCAACAATGTTTTATCGGAACATATAGATGATAGAGTTCAATATGAAGATTGTATAGAGTTCTCTAATTATATCGAAGTAGAGCATGAATTTGTTTTGGTCTCTTGCGAATATAATAAAAATCCGATCTACGAACAATATTTTCTATTTGCACGCAAAAAGTCTATGCACGAGTATGGCCGAAGAAAGAAGTCTAGAGCGCCAAAAAATCAAACAGCTTATTACAATGTGCTCGTGATGGGTATCGACGCCATCTCACGATTGAATTTTTATAGAACTATGCCTAAAACTGTGGCCTACCTTAAAAAGAAGGGTGCTATAGAATTACTTGGTTACAACAAAGTGGGTGACAATACATTTCCGAACTTAACACCAATGCTGCTTGGCATCAAAGATACGGATTTGAAGAGGACCTGTTGGCCTCAAAATAGTGCATATTTTGATAACTGTCCTTTTATTTGGCAGTGGTTTAAAGAAGCGGGATTTTATACTGCCTTGGGTGAAGACAGCGCAACATTGGGTACTTTTAATTTGGAAAAATACGGTTTTATCAGAACACCTACTGATTACTACATTAGAACTTTTATTCATGAAGCTGAAGTGAACGTTGGTAATACTAAGGATTTAAATTCATATATTTGTATGGGTAACAGATACTTTTATAAGGTACTTTTGGATTATATTGAAGATTTAACGTCAGTTTTGACACATTCCAAACTGTTTGGATTTTTTTGGGAAGTGTCAATGAGTCATGATTACCTTACATATCCGATGGCAATGGACGAGAGCTACGAAAGATTTTTGAAAAGACTTGATAGTAATAATTATTTAGGTAAAACAGTTCTTATAATCTTATCGGATCATGGAATGAGGTGGGGGGCAATAAGATTTACTAAACAAGGACGATTAGAGGAACGTCTGCCCTTTGTGCACATATTGTTGCCGCCATCATTTCAAGAAAATTACAAGTTGGCTTACGATAATCTGAAAAAAAACAGCAGACGTCTGACAACACCGTTCGATATGCATGCGACACTGTCCGATTTGATTAATTTGGACGTCATCAATAACGAAAATGTCAAACAACGAACGGAAACACCTTACGGTGAAAATAGAAGCATCAGTTTATTTTTGCCGATACCAAGAAATCGAACTTGCAAGATGGCCGGGATCGAAGACCATTGGTGTACCTGTCACAAAGGTATAAAAATATCAACAAAGAGCTTTGACGCTAGAGATGTAGCCGCTCAACTAGTGAAACATTTAAACAAATATTTGGAGGAGTATCGGCAATGTGCGGAGCTGACACTTACCGAAGTGTTGGAGGTAACAGAGATGATGGCAGGAAAACCGAGGAAAGATGAAGTCGGGTGGCGCGAGTTTATGGCAGTGGTGCGCACATCGCCCGGCGACGGCGTGTTCGAGGGCACGCTACGCAAGCACGGTGACAAGTGGAGCCTCGCGGGCACCATCAGCCGCCTCAACCTGTACGGTGATCAGAGCCACTGCATGCACCACTACCAACTCAAACTATATTGCTATTGTCGATAACTATCACAATTTGTTCACAATCCAAATAATGTTAAAAACTGTGATATTGATGTGCCTACGGAAAACATACAGCATTGTTTATGAAGAAGCAGTGTATTCTTAGCCATAATGAGCCTGATATGCTATAGATAAGGTAGTGCAACCCAAGAACACCAGATGGCGCTACTATCGCCACCAGCTAGGAAACAATCTCTTTTGTTTTTGTGATCTTAGTGTGGACCACTAGGCTGCCGCCTATGTAACCTAAGCTTAAATACGACCCTGATAAACCTAGCCTAGCTGATGGCAGTAGTAATACCCACATAGCAAGAGGCGCATCGCGTCTGTCCGCTTTTTGTGCTCGGTGAAGATTCTGAAGTAAGTGTGAAATCGTGCGGAGCCATTAAGAAGGCGAGGAAAGAAATAGTGGTATTCTCCTTCTTGATAGCGTGACATTGTTATGTCAGAAATTAATTTCTTCTTTTTTTCCCTTCTACTCGTTCTTCTTCTGTACACAACAAAGAAATGATAATCAAATCCTTGTCACTTTCGCCCATCTTTCTAGGATGCTCGCACGCGAATTGGCAAAGAAATGACGCGAGCTGCCGCTTTACTGCAGTTGTAATGCGATAGGTGCCGTCAGTACATGCAGCGCCGCTCTAATGCGGTTGGACCTTAAGTATACGGTGTTTCTTCATAAACAATGCTGTAAATATTCCCTCTGGGCACATAATATCGGTTTTATTTTTATGTAAAACCGCTAATTACAAAATGTTGATTCTACGAAGTGTTTATAGACAGGTAGAGATTGTCTAAACCAGGGAAAGCGAACCTTTACGTATTAACGTGCCATTTTTCTAAAGAAATGTTTAATGAGGTCATAGACGTGCCATCAAATAATTTTGACTTTGTGATTATTGGGGATTATCGGGTCATATAATACCTACTTCACACCTTTTTTCGTCGTTCATAATGAATTTTGTGATCAGTGACGTGCCCAAAATATTGCGTCAAATGCCATTAAAAGCACGCGTGCCATTGGTTCGCCATACCTGGTCTAAACTATTGGCCATCATTCACAGTCCTGCATGCAGGACGCCGCGCCGGCATGCCACAGTGTTGACACTGGCGAAAAATGTCCGTCACTAAAAAGGTTTATCCGCATACATCAGTGCCGATACGTGACGATCAGTGCCATACCGTTCAGTACCGTGACGTGCTATTCGCACTCTTCAGTGCCCAACACCGACGCATTCCGTGATTGCTAGTTAACTTTGACACTTGTAGTATCAATTTCTCCTCATCGATCTTGAAAACCGTCCGTGCCGTCAGTGAACATTTTCTCAGAGCTAGACATTCGCGTCGGATCACGGAAGGCGTCAGAGCAATACTGACATCACTCCAACCTCAAAGGCTCAGTGTATTATTTATGGTTACCGACCGCCTAGATGGACACCACGCCACTGATTATACGACGCGGCTGCCGGCACGCGGTGGGCGGGGCTTGCAGGGCGTGCCGGGCATCCTGCAACATCTTGCCAGACGCCGCGCTGGACGAAACGACATACCTACACGACCCACCAACGACTTGGCGGCCGGCGCGGCGTCCTGCATGCTGAACCCTGAGTAAATGATGGGCATAAAACCGGACGCCCTTCACTAAACGTGATTGTTTCAATGTGTAACAGGAGATACATATTGCAACACTTGACTTGTGCGCATGCGCAGTCCCAGTTCACAATAAAATCGCCGCACGCGCACAAGTAAAGTGTTGCAATAAGTTTCAACTAGCTGTGTGGAAACAAATATTTTAGTTAGGTGCTTAGTTGAATGGATATTGATTTCCAATCTAGGCCTAATACATATAAGTAAGAAATATTGCATAAATGTTGGCCAGGAACGTAATATGTTTGTACATATTAGTCGAGTGTAGTAATCAAACAAACTTATCGATAGAATATATACGAATTAGTAGATAGGTACCTAGATGCATATTACGTATAGGTATGTTGTAGAATTTTGTACATAGTGTTGATGTTAACCTCCAAATATCGTTGTTAATCAAAGATTACCACCTATTGTTGTCCACTTTTCTCATAACACATTATGCATCACGTGTACACGGCACTATTCGTAAATATTAAATACCTAGGTACCTTTACCTAGTCTTGCCATAAATATTGTCACGAAGAAAATTTTTTTTTATTGTTTATAATATTTATTACTTTTACAATGTGTTAGTTACCCTTAATCGGGCACAGGGAACTATTTTCCCACTTCGTCAATCTAGCTAAATACATGAATATTTTTTAAATGGCAACTCCCCAGACTCTATTTTTTTCCCAAATATAATCCTGGATAATTACTCGACCTATTTTATTGACAAACCCACCTTTTCTAATGTCAAATGTCAACGTAAGAATCAGATTAACGTCACGTTTGAAAAAAATGCGCGTTTTTCAAGTAGTGGAGGCATACTTTTGAAAAGTTTCTTCAAAAAAGATTCTGTTAAGTAGATATTTGATTCGTTATTGCCTAATTTGTTACATTCTGTGTAACATTGTAATGATATTCAATGCAAAAATGTAATATCTGTGTGGATTTGATTCATTTGAAATATTTGCTTGTAGTGGGAAAATAGTTCCCTTTGTCCGTTCCTGAACTCCATATTGCGTCAATATATACAAAATGTAGGGATTTATTTCTGTCGACTTTTATTTTTGTTAATTCATTTTGTTTTGTTTTAATTGTTGGTTTTAATTGTTTTAGATCATGTCTTTTAGTAGAAACCTGAATGATAAAACAATTGAAAACATTACTTTAGCATTAGTTTCTATTTTTATTGAATCCTTCATTGGCACATTGATCCTCAATCACCTCACGATCTACACCTCACGATCTACACCTCACTTCCAAGTAAATAACTCTGTGTACATTTATAAGGATTGAGGAACATAATTTCAAAGTAAAGTCAGGTCAAGTTACTAGTCTATTAAAATTTATAGACGTAATCGGGCAAAGGGAAATAATTTCCCACTTGTGTTGTCCCTAAACGGGCAAAGGGAAATAATTTCCCACTCGAAAAAAACTTTTTTTATTCAGTTTCAGCAATTTATAATTTATTTTATGTACACTGTTATCTAATATGACACAAGACCTTACACTTGAACCATGTCAAGTTGATTTTTTTGTTCTGCCCGATTAAGGGTTAGTACATAAATATAAAACAATTTAAAATATAAAAAGCTTATTCAGAGTGGTCTCCATTGGCTGCAATACAGTCCTTTAAACGTTGAGGCCAGTTATCAATAGAAGCACGCACTCTTTCCATGGGAAAATTCTTCACTGCCAATCGTATGGATTGTTTTAGGGACTCCAAATTATCATGGCATTTAGAGCAAGCCGTACTCTCTAAAACTGACCATAAATCATAATCCAGCGGATTAAGATCGGGACTTGACGACGGCCAGTCTTCAGCTTTGATGAAGTCCGAAACATTCACTTCCAACCAAGACTGCGTGGACCGAGCTTTATGACCCGGCGCCGAGTCTTGTTGAAAGGACCATACTTGGTTATTGAACATGGTGTTGTTAAGGGGCTTAACTACCTTCTCAAGAATGGTATCTTGATACACTTGTGCCGATGTTTTGATACCTTTTTCACAAAAATATGGCTCAGTCACTCCTTCATAGCTAACACCCCACCAAACCATCACTGAAGTCGGATAATGCCCACGTTACACTCTGTCGACTAATTGGGAAGCTTCCTTAGAGCTTTGAGCATAAATACGGTAATTTTGTTTGTTAAAATGTTGCTCAATTGTAAAGATTTTCTCATCCGTAAAGAAAAATTTTCTGTGACCACCCTTTGCGTACCGCTTCAGTAGTTGTTTCGATTTTACCACCCTATTATTTTTTAAATTATCAGTTAAAAAATTACCAGTGCGTCTCTTATAGGCTGCAAGTCCTAAGTCATCTTTTAAAATACGCGACATGGTTCTGGGTGTTATCTTCATCTCCCGAGATAAAATCTTTTGCTTTCGGACAGGATTTCTTCGAATTCTTTCCCTTACTGCTTTGACCACTTTTTCGTACGAACACTACGTGGACGGCCAGATCTTTTTCTGTCACAAACAGAGGTCTCATTGTACCTATTAATAGCCCGATACACAAACATTTGACTAATACCAAGCGTATGGAGAGTTTTAAAAATTGCATTTGGCTCCATACCAACTTTGTGTAATGCAATCACAGCGATTCGGTTCTCTTTATCACCCCACTCCATTTTAATATCGCAAAATATTGTACAATGTAGGTATTGGCGCCAAAATTAGAAAACACAATGAACAATCGTATAAAAATGACAGATTCCAAATTCAAATGTAATATCTTTCTTATTTTTAATTGTAACAGTATTTATGGCCAGACTAGGTATATAGGTACCGACCTACAGTCTGACCCAAACCAATTTGATAAAAATTTAAATAAGTACTAAATGATTTTGTTTTTTTTTTATCTGAAACTGCTATTAAATATTAAATTGTTTGACATAACATAACATGTTATGCTATGTTTGATTTAAATCAAATCGTTTGCATTGTATTTTACATTTGTAGTTTTTTTTGTTAAAAGACGTGACTATTTTTAAATACCTACTTAGGTATTTTGTTAAATGGGTCACCAAAAGTTTGTTTACTATTTTATTAAATTGGTTTTAGCCAAAATGTTATTAACCTTTTGACCGCGCCAGTCGGGTTTACACGACAAATAAAAATGTTTTCGTGCCCGCGTCTCCTCAGTCATATTTATACGACTGAGGCGACACGGGCTCGATAACATTTGTCGTATAAATCCGGCTGGCGCGGTCAAAAGGTTAAATGTATAGTGCTGTTATATAGTGCTGTTATATACTGGATGTTTCTCATAATTCAGAATATTTTCTAGAAGACGAGATAAGTATTTGATTGTAATCTAAATGCTTGAATTTTAGTTTATCTGTAAAGCGGGTAGGTAAAGATTAAAAGGAAAGTTTTCCAAAAAATTCGCGGGTGTGTCTAAAATCATATGGATATTTTGATATGGTAATTTGATCTAGATTTAATGTGAAAGAAAGAGAGATCATAAAACTAAGTTTATTTACACGTAACCAGAGAGCATAAGCTGGTTTAATGTATAATTTTATCAGAACAATAATTCATGACAGTAAGGTGCCAAAACTAAATGTAGGAAATTAGGAATTAAGTAGATTTGAGAATAATCACATATCACAACGATATACATATACTTATCTACATTGTGTTTGAATGATATTTACTTATATTTGTAATGAAACAGTAGATACCGTGCTTAGATATTTCTAAACTACTTCATTATGTATAAACGATAGACACACAATACTTTATGTAACTGTTTACAACTCCATTAATATTGTGTATATCTAGATATTATGTAGTTAGCGTAACCATTAGCTTCTGTAAAGGAGCTTTCAAACTACGCTATCAGTACCTACTAAACATTAGCATAATATATTTTTAAGCACAACATTATCGCATAACATTGGACACGTAACTACTACATTATAATGCCAATCGATAATGTTATGTAAGGGAATATGAAGATATTAATGACATTTTATCTTAATTTACATAAATATCAACTTTAAAAACAAGTAAATTAGGTAAGTTGATTTCAGAATGACATACTATGAAAAATGTCATAAAACAATATTTATAAGTTACAATAGAAAGTGAACTATGTTATTCCACCCGAAGCATGTTAGTTCTAAATTTAAAATGGTTGGCTGGAATATACTATATCATAAAGCGTAGAGCCGCTTAAATATTTTTTATTCTGTATAGAACCTAAAAATAAGCCACATTAAACTTTAATTAAATATATTATCAAAATTACGTATAAGAAAACTACTTATTTTTTTTATTTTTAATAAATGTAAACTGTTGTTGTTGTTTATAATTTTATCTTCCTGTTCAGTCCATAGCCACGATGTGACATAATATAGATCTCTCGACGTATCACGTAGTCATGGTACATGGTCCACACCGTTCCTCTAAATGTATCCTTTAGGGCGCGTCTACCTTGGTCACTAACAGCGTAACAGTGATTTAATAGTTTTTATTTTTACAATGGACTATAATCCCCTGCGACCGTATTCACGCGCTCACAAATTGTGAAATATTACGAATACATGTGAATTCATGATAATATGTGAAATTATTAATCACGAACCGTCAATGTTGGATGTATGTGTGTGTGGGCCGTAAGCAAAGGTGATATGTTGTAGCTGCAATGCTACCACATTCTCGGCGTGTTCCTGACTGCCCAACATAACCTCGGGGCGTCACCAACGCGGGTCTTCAATACTTCGGGACTGAGAAAGGATAGTTCCCGCGCCACCATCCTCAAAAATATAATGAATTGTAATGGGCCTTATACCATCCAAAACCTCATATTTTTTATCCTGCAGCCGTAACTTTATGCAACAAGTATTTGTCTCACTTAAAAAAAAAAGTAACAATTGTGTAAGCACAGATTTATTATAACAAGGTCGTATAACGCCCATCACTAATTTTCACTTTATAAGCAGGATGGCACACATGTACTCTCCTGGTTCAACCCTGAGCCAATATACAAATAGTTACTCTGACCCTGAGGCGGTGATGGGCAGGCAGGAACACTCCAGGACGGGTGGCGGTTGCGCAGGCTCTTCTCACCGGGACTCTAATGAGAATATACCAACAGGTACTTAGTGGACTGTAGTATGTGCCTGTACGAGCACCCTTTAGAACGATTGAGTACTAAAAGTACAATAACTGACCAAAAAATGCCTAGTTTACATTGGTAGTATAAGCACTGTTAATGACAGGTCGACATGGCAATCGGGGTATGAGGTGAGTCGTGGGGGGGGACGCCCCGCACACACGCACAGCGCCCGCACCTTTATCTTTGCGCTGCACGAGACCGCATCGACCGCGTTTATCGATTTCGATCTCGCTCACCTTTTTGCTTGTAGTTGTATATTGAAAATGACTTCGGTAGCCTCTTCGTCTCGTGTTAAAATAAAAAATCCATTCTCAAGCACGAGAACTAGCCAGAAAAGTATTTGAAAATTGAGACATTGGACGGAAAAATAATTGTAATAAATATCCTGTCAATCAAACACTGGATAGAGCTGTGTTTTACACCGGCATTCCGAAAAGAACTATGTCCAGAAAAAAATCCGAATCAAAATCAGTAGGACCAGATAAATAAGTAAAATCACCCAAAAAACGGAAGAAGACAGGCGTAAAATTTTGTATAGGCGATTTTGATCGCACAGTGATTCATAACACTATAACAGAATTTTATCTACAGAAAAAGATCGTTCCGACCTGTCCTAAGCTACTTGTTACGTTACGTGAAAAAATACCCTTTCCTTAGGGTCTTCGTATGTACATTACAGCGGTTGTTAAATAAAATGGGCTACAGGTGGCGTCAGTGTCAAAGTACCTAAGCGATCTGTATTAATTGAAAAGTCAGATAAAGTTTTCAAACGTAATCAGTAATTTAAAAAAATTAAAGAATTCCGATAACACAACAGAAATACAGGGTGTAAACGAAATCATGTACCGAATTCCTTCAAATCTCGTGATGTACTTCTGACATAGATTAAACCTGCACGGGAACCTTTGGATTCAATAAAAAAAATATTACAAGTAGTACATAATTATCTGTTCTTAACGTGAGGCATTTTAGCGCCCCGAGTTAAATGTCCGCGCGGCGAGCGATAGCCCCGCAATTCGCTCGGGGCGCTAATTTAACGTTCAAAAAGTGTTGGTAAATGATTGGAACAAAAAAAATCTCACGAATACTAGTTCTGGGAATAGACTCATAGTAGTCAACGCGGGAGGCAAAAACACATTTTTACTTGGGCCGTCTTTGATTTTCAAGGCCGGTTCTACTCCCGACGACTATCATGGACAAATGAATGGCGAGATTTTGAAAAATGGGTAGGTACCTAGCGTAGTACAACAACATTTCTTGCGATAAATCAATGAGAAAACCAGATTTATTTAATATTATAGAACAACACAAACCCGCTGATATCAATTATACAATTGACACTAGGTATAATTAAAGAATATGGTCATGAAATTATTAAACTGCCTCCATATTTATGTATGTGCGATTTAAATCCAATTGAATTAGCCTGGGCCGCCTTTAAACGCTTCGTAAGGGAACACAACATAAAGAGCGATTTGTCTTTCACAAAAGTTAAAGAGGTAACAATACTGGGTAAAGGACATAGGAATGGAAAATGAAATGGAAGATTTTATCATAGGAGTCTGAGAAACTAGTGACGAAGAATCCAGCGATGTATAGTATAAGTTCATTTGATTTTGATTGTGATGAATAAAATATTACTTGAAAAAAAAGGTGGTAATAATTCTACTCTAATTTTGTTGCGTGCCAAAAATATTTTCTAAACCGACTACCTGGATATCACTAGAAAATTACCATGTCGACCTGTCGTTGACAGTAGTATCTACATTATTCTATTTCTACATCTTCAAAGTGTTGTTGTATTGCACTAGAAATGGCATTTCATTAATCTTCTGTCCTAAATTTCATTAAACGTAGGTACCTTAAAGTCGACTGTCCACAGAAGCGTACATATACGTAGACGCATATTCGTCTAACTGGCTTACGCTTACATAGAAACTTACGAAACTCTTGTCGACGGAGCGTTAACGTCGCGCTCGCATCGCTGCATGCAAGCTTCATGTCGCTGAGTACATGTGAATAAAATAACGGCGAGAACAGCTGCTGAGAAGTAAATGAGACAGAATATACCTACACTTCGTGGATGAGCCTTTGAACGCCAGGCTGCACGGCCAGCACAATACCTACATTCAATAACCTTAGATACGTTTATTAATCGAATCAGCATCTCAAGAGTTGGTAATTAATTAACGAGAATAAGTCAAAGATGCAACGATTCACAAACATGAAGATCACTGATTAGATAAGTCCCAATGTTAAATGCACTAAGTTGAATAAAGTTAGGATAGTGCATTAACAATGATATCTTGGCAAGCAGTAATATCGCGGTAATGGGGCAAAACCCAATGTTTGAAAAAATGGAACTCATTTCTGATCAATTACTTACGAAGACCTCTACCTAAGTCGTCCCGCCATCACCTATGTAGAACACACGAAAATGTTTCGCGTCTGCTCATTACCTTCATTGCGATAATTTTGGTATTCCGTGACTAAAATAAAAATAGAAGACAGGTAGATCACGGCGACTGGACGAAATAGTTAATTAGATAAAAATCGATAGATACTTCGGAAATATCCTTCTTAGTAAGTAGCTACTTGTCCATATTTGTACGATGCGGAAGAAACACTACGCTTCGATCTCAGACCATAACACAGAGACTGCCACGCCACGCCAAGCTTCGCGTGGCGGTCTGCGTGGCGTTTTCCATACATTGACATAGTAATACGCACGCCAAGAGCACGCGATCAACACGCGACGTGAATATCACACCCAGCCACGCTCTCTACTGTCTGACCAGGCCTTTACGGCCTATGCGGACAAAACGGTACAGAGGATAATATGTTCTCTGTGCATTCTCTAACATCACGACTTAATACACTAATCAGATATCACGAAATTATCTAAATTATAGGAACGTGCGTTCTTTGCACTTAGATACGGTTTTATAAATACCATTATGAATTATTTGCGTTACTGTCATGCTTTTGTTTTGTTTTATACATTTTATGTACTCTATTATGTAATTCAGGTACTACCTGTAACTATTTTATTCCACGAATCTGACGTGTTTTTTTCCGCTTAATTTCATGCTATTTACGGGCTATTTATTAGTTTTTGCTTTCCTGAAATGCAACATTAACACGGTAATCATTATAAAAAGCAGCCTCGTGTCGATCAAGTAAGTTATTATTTTCTTTTATTTTTATTTAGGTACTTACTCTATTAATTTTAGAAACAGTCTGTAAATTAGTCAGCGACAATACCAACAATTTATTTCAATTAGACCATTTCATACATCTAGGTACTTGGTACCTTCCACAAATACCATAAAGTGGGGCTATTTAAAAAATAGTTACGGTGTTATTTGGTACCTATTCGGGTAAGGCGCTTCTCAAATGATTATAGCCCCTGGTGCTATGTAGGTACGATTTCAATATTTTACGTACCAGTTTGATAACATTATTTTTAAAAAACCCAGTGTTTGCCATGCCCCTGCCCATGCCAATTAGCCCCATAGTTATGTAAATAGCCCAATTTTACCGATAGAAAAATTAGTTATTTAAGGTAGGTATGTAATTTTTAAATAGAAGGATACTATTAGCTTTCTAAAAAACTTATTGGCTCATAACTAAATGAATGCTGGTCGGATAAAGCGATCTACAAAGTCAGACACTTCTTAAGCTGGGTGACCGTGCCTCGAAGAGCAAGTGGAGCCGTGGACTCCGGCTATTCCGGGAATATCGGATAATATGGTGATGCAGTCAGAAGTGTTTAGAAGTGTGGTGAAGTGTCATCAGTTTAAAAACGTAAACAGGCGTAAAACATAGCTAACTATAAATGCAGTTCAGCATATACAGTTGGCAGGCATAATTTAATGTGAATTGCAAAGAAAGTGAATGGCAACTGACGAAGATAACAAATGACGGCTAATAGCCCAGTCACCGCATCGCAAAAAGGGGTTAATTTAACCTTGCAAAAGATCCGTCAGTTGTGATTTTCGAATACCTATAATTTAGGTGTTGTTATAAAAATTTCACATTATCGACCTTGACTGACTTCTGCGCGCTCCACCGTTTTCTTTGTAAAAGTAACGTGCCACAGCTTCCCGCGGTATAGTAAATCCGAGTCCTAAAGGGTATTAAAGTAAGGTTTAAAATTATTTGTGTTTAAAAAAATCTTTCGCCGTACCATCCTGTTATTGAACGGAGGGGCGAACGTGTGAATGGTTTGCAATGCGAAGCAGTTGAACCTTCAACTACATGCGTGCAAATCGATACGATAACATCATGATATTTGGGTTGTTTTCAGTATGAATCGTGTCAGCAAACCGAGCTCCTTGACCGTCCGCTTCAGGTATTTATTTCTTCTGGCAATCGTCTGTGGTAGCAGCTTTTTTATCTCAATGCTCTGCAGAACTACTGACATCATGCTATTTACCAGCACACCGATCAACGCATCGTGGGAACACAATCAGCACTATTCTGCCGATGTAGATCAAAGATTTACTATTAAAACGGAAGGTTGTAGTATCCCATTCTTAAGTTCTTTCGATGAAAATGTCAAAAAATTTGTTGAATACCCAACAAAAATTAAACCATGTCGCGATCCAAATATGGCTTTGCTGGAACACAATAAGACTCAAATCTCGATTAAGATGGAAAATATAGAGTATTATAACATTTCTGACAGCACACATTTATCTTGCTGCTATCGGGCTTTTCACAGACCCCATACCGTCGAAGACATTACGTCTTCTCGCGTGGATGACCGTGTTAAATATGATGAATGTATCTATTTCATTGATTCGATCGAAGTGAACGACGAATTTGTTAGAGTTTCATGTTATTTTAATGAAACTCAGATTTACGAACAATTTTATTTGTTTGCACCAAAAAAGGAATTTTTACAACATGACGGGAAAGGGGAAAGTCCAGTAAATAAAAATATATTTAACGTTTTAATATTAGGCATTGATACAGTGTCAAGGTTGAATTTATATAGGACGATGCCCAAAACAGTATCTTACATTAAAGAAATTGGTGGTGTAGATTTAGTAGGATATAATAAAGTGGGAGATAACACTTTCCCCAATGTTGTTCCGTTACTATTAGGTATTACAGACACTGAGTTAAAACAAACATGTATCCCACACGGAAGCGCTACTTTTGACAACTGTCCATTTGTATGGGAATGGTTCAAACAAGCTGGATATTATACTGCATTCGCAGAAGATAGCTCATCACTCGGCACTTTCAACTATGTTAAAAATGGTTTTGTTAGAGCCCCGACAGATTACTATGCACACACATTTATGGAACAAGCTGAAAGTAATGCTGGTTACAATAAAGATTTCAATAGTTTTCTGTGCATCAATGAAAACTATTTTTATAAACTGCTGTTAGATTACGTGGAAGATCTTACGAATACCTTAAAAAATACTAAATTGTTTGGTTTTTTCTGGGAGGTTACGATGAGCCATGATTATCTAAATTATCCCATGTTAATGGATGATAGCTATTTAGAGTTCTTTAAGAAATTAGAAGCTACAAATTACTTAAGTAAAACAATAATATTCCTGATGTCTGACCATGGCATGCGTTGGGGAAGCATACGGTCTACGAAACAAGGGCGATTAGAAGAACGGCTACCATTTATGTTCATAATGCTGCCCCCTTTATTCCGTGAAAGACATACCGACGCTTACAATAATTTAAAATTAAATGGTAGGCGTTTAACTACTCCCTTTGATGTCCACGCAACTTTATTAGACCTTGTTGATCAAAATAATATTACATCAACTAGCAACGAGCCATACGCACAAAATAGAGGCATTAGTTTATTTTTGCCTATACCAAACAATCGAACATGCAAGATGGCAGGGATAGCTGATCATTGGTGCACGTGTCACAAAGGAACAGTATTAGCTAAAGATAGTTCAGAAGCTCTAGAAGCCTCAGTACACCTCGTAAGACACTTAAACTCATTGATGAGAGAGCATCCAGAATGTGCGCGCTTGTCGTTAGCTGAAGTTTTGGAAGTAACAGAAATGGGGGTGGGCAGGCCAGACGAAAGCGAACAGGGATGGAGGGAATTCATGGTGGTGGCGAAAGCGTCACCAGGTGATGGTGTGTTTGAGGCGACGCTAAGGCATGATAACCAAGAGTGGACACTCGCGGGCTCGGTCAGTCGTCTCAATCTCTACGGTGACCAGAGCCGCTGTGTACATGATTATAGACTTAAATTGTATTGCTACTGCTCCTAAACTGCGAAATGTTCTCCACGAGGTGATTGTGTTACTAAAACTAATGATGTATGTGCCAGAATATGAAACATACCTCTGTATAATCTACTGTGATATTTTGAATATAATCTTGATAATTATTTTGTGTTTATTATAATAAAAATACTTAGTTTTTATTTTTTCATTTAATAATATACTAATCTATTCTTATGTAGTTAGATTCATACGGTCTGTAATAACATAGAACCTTTCATGGCATGTGTGAGCCGCCCTCGACCGTCAGGGTTATCTGTCACGAAGTTTTTATCAATGGCCAAGTTACAGTTAGTTGAACTGATTGATATTTTGGTATTAAAGTATCAGGCTAATTGATATTAACGTATCAGCTACCTACAAGTTTATATAGAAATCAAAGTCATTGAATTTGATACTTTAAAGATAATTAATCTATTATATAAAAAATGTATTTGATGGTTTGTGTGTGCATCTGTTCATCTTCTATACATTCACGGGTCGTTCATCCGATTGAGTTGAAACTTTGTACAGCTGTTATTGGAACTTGCATGAAGGTTTCTGACACAGTAAAAAAAAACTTCTTAAGCGGGTGGAGCCGCGAGGGCACAGCTGGTACTAAAGAGGCCTTTTCAGTTTCACAGCCGTCTCGGCCTAGGCAAAATAAGACACGATATACTACCAAGTAGCAGACCCTAGGACCGGCCCGTATTAATGGGCCGCGGATTAGCTTCCACGGGAAGGGGGCCAAAGCCTCGACCGGGGCGCGGAGAAGAAGAGAAAGAGAGCCGTCTCACTCTAACTTAAGGTCTTTTATAAAGATGTAAAGACATTTTAGGCGATATTGAAAAATGTAATCTATAGAAGTTCAGTGTATCCACCTTCTGAGTGTAAGGCGTTCCACCCACTGCACCGCGCCCCGTTGCGTAGCGCGGGATGGCAGATTTTACCATTGTATGCAAGTATCTCAATTTATATAGAAATCACGCCTAGCACAACACACTGCCGACGCGGAAATGCGCGGGAAGGCGCCCCGCGCGCAGTCTGCCATTTTATACGCGACGGGGCGCGGTGCAGTGGGTGGAGCGCCTAAATCGTTAAAAAAGGATTAATGTTCGAGCGAGATGGCTGTGAAACTGGAAAGGCCTCTTAATGAACAAAACTGGATATTTATAAAAAAAATAGGAAATATCTTCTACCTGCATGAGGTGCAATTTTTTTGCAAATAATAATTACACACTATCACGCGTTAAAAGGAATACGTCGAATTCAAGTTTACTCTGTAGGTATAGCACTGACTGAACGAACTAAGGCTATCTAGAGTTATCCTGGGAACCAGTAACGGTTATTTAGTAAGTATTACTTAATACTTAACGAAATACCTACGTAGCTCCAATTTTTAAAAAGTTTTTAAAAATTGCACGTATACACGTGTTATGATTATTATCATATCCATATCAATTAACATTGTGATTTTTTTATGAGAAGTGATCACAAGGAGGGAAATGTTAGCTTATTAGTTTACGGTTATATTATTATGTGCACGTTAGGGAACGTACCCATACTACGTGACCCGTTCAGGGGGGGGAGGGGGTCTTCAAAATACCACGCTTGGTCACAGGGGCGGAGGGGGGTGTCTTAGGTTTTCGTCACGTAGTCAATATCCTCTAGGGAAATCTCGAGTTTTTTTGAAAAAAATATTTAAAACCATATTTATATATTACTACGTGAAAACTAGAGGGGGAGGGGGGGGGGTATTGGCATATACTACGGGTGGTCACCTAGGGGGGAAGGGGGGTAAAAATAGTAAAAATGTCACGTTCCCTTATGCTTGTATTCTATTTCTCTACGTGGTTTAGGTACCTATGTAACTTACACGATGAGGATGTGGACGCAGTTTTAATAACCACTTCACAATGGTTATCAGAATGTTTAGAAATCATGAGTAAATATTGTGAAGTTGTTGGTACCTAAGAAGCAGGCTTACTTTTAGCAGTGCATTTTAATTTAATTATTCAATCGTGTGGGAGAAATAACAAAACGAAAATAAAATTGAAAGCAATGCATTTTTCCGCAATATTTTGTTGTATTTTAGTAACTGTCGTAAAAGAAGTACTCGCGATTACTAACGAACGGATGTTTACAATCCGTACAGAAGGTTGTACCATAGTTTTTCCAAAAGTTAGTGATACTGTAAGAGAGATAGTGAGTTCACCGCCAAAAACGACAAACTGTTCTACTGCCAGCCAGCTCGTCACATCAAACTCATCACATATCTGGGTGATTCACGAAGCTCTCTACTCCTTCAACGTATTGAGAGAAGATACTTTTTATTGTTGCTATAGAAATTTTTCGGCCCTACATAACTTAGGCAATATAATTTATGGTGACTGCAAAGAATTTGTAACAGTGACAGAAGTGGAACACGAGTTTGTGCGAATTGAATGTTATTATTTAGACGAAATAATTTATGATAATTTCTTTTTATTTACTTCCCGTGAAGCAATAACACCTGAAACGTCCCACAGTGAAAACTCATATAATATACTCATACTTGGAATTGAAAGTATGTCACGAGTAAATTTTCATCGTACCATGCCCTTAACATCAAATTTTTTAAAGGAAAGAGGTATCGTAGTGTTACTTGGCTATAATAAATTAGGAGATAACTCCTTTCCTAACTCGTTTCCATTATTATCGGGACACTCGTTTGACTATGTAAAACAAGCATGTATTCATAACAATATTATTGATATTGACAAGTGTGTATTAATATGGGACAAATTTAAAGAAAAAGGATATCACACAGCACTCGGTTGCGATAGCCCCGCTGGTCTGCTCGGCAACTACGAGTACAGCATGCCTAGGATACCGACACATTCTTATTTACAGCCATTTATATTTGAAACAAGAAAACTGTTTAAAAACCAAAGATACAATTATCATCGATGCATGGGCTCTACATTTTATTTCAATATTCTGTTAGACTATATATATAGTCTAACGCAATTAAAGCTGAATAGATTGTTTGGCATGTTTTGGGAAGAATCTGTAAGTCACGAAGATCTTAACAGCCCACACATTATGGATCAGTCTTATTTAGACTTTTTAACTGATTTAGATAGAGACAATTATTTGAATAAAACCATACTGATATTTAACAGTGATCACGGAATGAAATCGGGTAATATTGTATACACGAAACAAGGGTGGCTGGAAGAACGTTTACCGTTACTCGGAATTCTATTCCCTGAAGAATTCAGACGTCGTTATAAACTAGCTTTCCAAAATATTCAACATAATGTAAATCGGCTTACTACACCATATGATATTTATGAGACACTTTTAGACCTACTGAATCCAAGTTCACTAGAAGATGATTTGCTCAGAGCAAGAAGTGGCAGGTCCGAGTCTATTTCTACTGTGAGTAAAACAAGTCTTTTTCTCCCTGTGTCTGCAATAAGGAATTGCACATCAATTGGTATTGAAGAACACTGGTGCGCGTGCCGTAGAGGACAAAAACTTAAGGTTGGAAGCAATGAAAAAACGATGGCAGCCCATAACCTCGTACTGCAAATTAACAAGTTATTAAACGATTATCCACAATGTCATAAATTAGTACTTGGTTACATTTATGATGTTTACTTAGTAGAAAATAATAAGCAATGGCAAATTTACACGGTGACGGTGAAAACGAGACCGGGAGGCGGCTTTTTCGATGGCACTCTCATCCATGACGGATCGCACTGGGTTATCTCGGGAACAGTGAGCCGCCTGAATCTTTATCGCAATCAAAGAGATTGTGTTACTAACGATGCAGTTAAGTTATATTGCTATTGTGCTTAATTGTGATAGTATAATAATTTTATTTATAAATATTTAAGAGTGAAATTGTTGAATAATAAATAATAGTTTAATTTCAATTTTTATTTGTTCAGCTAGATCTTGACACAATTCGCCTTGATGTTACAACTGCATTCTTGAACGAAAGCTTTGAGGAAACAATTTACAAACCAAAAGGTTTTTCTCATGCAAGTCGAAGTGGCCGAATACTAAAATTGAAAAAGGCGATTTATGGCCTTTAACAATCCTCAAAAGCTTAGTACAAGAAAGTAGATGAATATAGGTATATATATAATACAGCCAGGTATACAAAATTAGTAGGTGATTTAAAAACTATTATTGTTGCACTGTACGTAGACGATTTTTTTATTTTCTCGAATGATAGAAATGATATTTGAAAAATGTGGGTCATCTACGCGGTCATCAACGCGTCGTCTAGGTAAATACGTACAGCGACACCTGGCGGGGCGCTCGCCGAAACGTCCGTCTGCCAGCAGTGCCAGCACGCTTCCGGAACTGATTGGCGGCCTTTACGATGATAGTCGTAGCCTGTGCGGCGCATGTGCTTTATGTCTTTTCTGAACAATCCTGCAAATGTACTGCGTTTAATAAATAATTCACTCCGTGTGAGTTTTTGATTAAATTAAAGAAACGAGACATAACGTTAAACTGGTGCCCAACGTGGGCCCGAGACTACTTTTGTTCAGTGAATCCCGTAATAAACAATGACACGTACACGCAGGCAATCGCGTTGACAATCCGAATTTGAAGATACTGATGCCGACAATGCTGAAGTAATGGTTGCCACACAGCCCACGGCGCGGCCGAGTTTCACCACTGACGATAAGGCGTCCATCAGCATACAGCAGACCCAAACAGTAGCATTCGAACGCCTACTCGAGCGTATCCTCGAACACGAGACTCGTCGCAAGTGTTACTGCGAAAGGTGGGACATGTTGAAGATGCGACCGACGAAGGCACCAACGAGTACCAGCGTCGACGCCTTAGGACGCTGCAGTGGTCATCTGCAACCGCGGGCGTAACGCCCGCCAAGAAAACGACACCGCCGCCGCAGTTTGCGCCGACGACGACATGCTTCGAGCGCTGGCGGCCCGCCTAGCGACAGCACCGACGCGACGTGTCGTTTCAGACAAGCGGCACGCCATTCGTGTCTGCTGTCTTGCAACAACAGCAAGCAGGATCTTATACCGTTATACCACGCAGAAGCCAATCCCGCTGAGCGGAATAATCGGGACCGTACCTAAGGTACACTTGTCCATGTTAGTACAGACAACTCACACCGATTGGCATAAGCACTTGGCTAATGTCAGATTCGCCATGAACAGCGCCGTGTGCTCTACCACAGGTAGGACGCCTGCAAATTTAACTTTTACACGGGAGTTGTGAACTCCATTCGATGTTCATCGTGATTTACGCAGTATTTTGGATAAGGAAAATTTCGTTCCCCAGGTCACTCCTTACTTGCGACCTTTGATTTCGTCTCCTTCGGACGTTAGGGAGCGCGAAGAGAAGTACATTCGTAAGCAGGTAGCCGATGGTTCCCATCAGAAGGAATCTAAGAGTAGCATAATACACATGATCTGAGTAACGCATTTAAAGGTGTTACGCGGAAATTCATGCCTAGACGAGATGGTCCTTATTGCATTAGGCAGGTCACTAGCCCTATAACCTTTTTTTGTTTCCGACCTCTCAAATAATGTTATAGGAAAGTACCATAGCTCAGGTTTAACCCTCCCGACCTCTCCATTCGATTCAGCAGTCCCAATCATGCCGAAGAGGCGCAGAGGTAGACTGCGCGCTCGTGAACTAAGTCCCTAATTGGACTCAGGACGCGTTCCTAACTTAGACGGGGAGTGTGTGACGCGTGAACCAAAGCTTCAAACTCCCCGCGCTGAAGCCGCGTGTGAAAATTCCGCGGCGTCGACGAGCGACAACTGGCAGGTCATTCGCCGAAACGTCCGGCATGCTACCGGGACGGATTGACGGCCATTACGATGATATTCGTAGCCTGTGCGGCACGTGCGCCTAATTATGTATTTTTCATAAATCCTGCAAATGTAGTAAATTATGTACTATACTGCGTTTAATAAATGATTCACTCTATGCGTAAGTTTTTGATTAAAGAAACGAGACAACGTTAAACTATCCATTTAAACATAGATGAATCTGTTACTAGCATTTAATTGTTTTAGAATTCGAATCGAATTTGTTTTAGAGAATAAAGTGTAATTAAGAAATATTAGAAACGGTAATTTGTAGAATATTTCATAATTCTAACAGATATTTTAGAAGGATATCGCTTTTTAATTTCGCTATGTGTATACATATTATTACACGTGACTGTACTTCGGTCGGTTTAAGGTTGTCGTAAGCAAGCTCGTATTTTCACGCGAAAAAAACTGAATACGGTGGAATCCTTTTATTAGGACTTAGCTTAAAGTATTTCGACTGTCGCCAGTTTGAATGATTTTATGGGGGGAGTTATAACCCCCATGACCCCCCCCCCCCTAGGACCGCGGCTGTATAGTACAATATAATAATATTATATCGTAACCGCCTTAGTAATAATCGCTGTGTAAAGTTGTAACACCGTTTAACCGGGTCTACCCTTTATAACAGAACTTTTTATGTCATAATATTATTTTGTATAACAGCGAATAGCATAAACTTCATTTCGCAGAAAATTCTGTGGCACACACTCATATAGCATACTTACATACACTACATTGTTTTGCCGCTACACTTTCGATGAATATCACGATAATTTAATTTGCATTTTACTGTATGTGCAGAGTTACATTGTTTTGCCGCTACACTTTGTTGATTTTACAGTTTATTTTCGACTACTTTATTAGAATTTTAAGGTAAGTAGCTGACTGAATTAATATAGGCTTAAATTTGTCTAAAAGCATAACACTGTATGTGATACAGTATTTTTTTATTTCATTTAAAAAGCACCAAATTTCTGTCAATTTGATCTCAATATTGTTACCTAATTAAAGTTTAATAGTGTAGTTATTAGCTAATAAAGCATTTTCTCCAAAATGTTGCCACATTTTATTTCACAAGCTCTTTAAAGTCAAGATTGTCAGTTATTTTTGAGAAAAAACAGTATGCTGTAAAGTTTGGGTTTTGGCGCTTACAGTTATATGCTTCTCAGGTACAGAATTATGCCAAATAAAATTCTGCCCCCTTAAAAGTATGCCATTGTAAATTCGGGCATATGGGTAAACGTCCAGCCAAACAATAATTATATTAAATAATTTTTAAGCCTTAAAAATATTCGTTTAAAGAAGATTATGCCAAGTGTGTTATGCCAAATAAATTTCGGAGTATCAAGATTCTGCCGGATAGAGGGAACCCCTGTTTAACCACAGTGTAGTTGGTATAAGTATAACCATATTTTTTTGTTGTATATGCTTGTCATAACTTTACACAACGATTATTGGTAAGGAGGGACGTATATTACGTGTTAATCAGAACGTATCGCTCGTACTATTGAGTATTATTTTTTTGGTGATGGGACTATACATGGATTTCAAAGTCCCTTTTATTATTCTACGTCTCTCTCAAATAAAGTAGCCCTATATAAGTAGTTTGTGAGTGACTATCTGCGTTTAAGTAAGTTCCAAAACACAATTAATTATCCCACACACTATAAAGATTTGCACAGTATCATGAAGGTACCTACACTCCGGCAAGTATAACTTGGCACGCAGCGAAGTAGGGAACAAAGTGTATTGACGACACGTTTGGTGCAGGGGCTGAGCGATCGGCTTCTGCGCTACGGGTCATGGGTCGATTCCCGCACGGAACAAATATTTGTACGGCCTACAGATCGTTGTTCCGGGTTGGGATGTTTGTGCATGTGCAGATTTCTGTCTGTAAACGCACCCACGATTCAGGAGAAAAACCAGTGTGAGGCAACATATTAAAAAAAATTGACCTACAGTCGCGTTTTGCCCTAACAATAACTAATGGCTTCGCAAGCAGCGCCGCTCTGAAATGCAAAATTATACTGGGTACACTATACAGTGTGTCCCTGTAATGTGCACAAATGAAAAGGAGTGAAAGTAGATCACAATTTATCAACAAAAAAATATGGGAAAAAATTAGTTTCATTTATATCAAATTTTTAGCTTTTTTATTAATAAAAAATAATAACTTTATTCATTGCATGTATTTCGTTTAAATAAAAACAATAATGATAGCCAAGAGTTGATGTTGCATAGTAAATAAAAAGCCATATAATACTATATACTCTTTGATAAAAAGTAACCCTTAAAAACCAAACTTCAAATCAAAAAACATGATTCTTTGATTTTTTTTATTTTTTTTATCCATAAATTGTGGTCTGGTTTCACCCATTTTCTTTTGTGCACATTATCCAGGGACACACTGTATAACAATGACCGCATCTTGGACCGCATCTGTTGCTCTGTGGCATATGAGGTCTGTACTTCGCTGTACTTAGAGTGCGCGCCACGAAAGAAGGCCCGCGGAAAATTGTGGAACTACTTTTTTTTATACAATGTGATATTATTAATCTGAGATTTGATACAATGACATAGACACTAGAGCACACACTAGAGCCGCGTCAAAGGAACTTCAGTGGTGGCGCTATGGTGAGTCTGCGGTCTCGACCATTGAGTAGGTTTTTTGTCTCGACTCAAGAGTCGAGAGAGATTCTCCGTCTACGATCTCCCTAATCAAGATTAGGGAGATCGTAGACGGAGAATCTCAGATTAATAACAAGCAATTGTCATCTTAATACGCATAACTCGTAACTCCAATTTGACCAACTTCACAGGAGAGCAATAAAACTATTTATAAAAACAAAATGAGAATATGAGTTTCAATGATGTATTTCATTCGTGAAATAATTATATTATTGAGTATATTAACAATAAAACATGATAAATTATCCATATAATTATAAGCCACTTTTTCTTTAAAAAAAGGAGTTACGAGTTTAGTACCTAAAGGAAACGTTTTTTTAAGGAGTTACGATGTTAGTATTTTAAAAGAGAAAAACAAATTTTAAGGAGATATAGTAGCTCACTGGCATCGGAAACAAGGACCAAGCTGCCAATGGTTTGGGCTCCAGTAAAGGAACCTCTTCACTATATGTGCCGTGTCAAGGAGTACCGCTTTATGTATCAAGCTATTGATCCAGCTGTCTATCGAGAGCTTCTTAAGGTGTTTATCGAGGCTCTTAGCTATTAGGCCATTAGCCGTAACGAATATGGGCAAAATCACTGCTGAGTCCACGTCCCTACATGCCGACAACCTCGTGTGCTAAAGCTTTCACGAGATTCTCGTCATGGGGAACATTGATGTCAACAATCACTGTGCGGCGTTCTAATCGATCTATCACTAGTATATCAGGCTTATTGGCAACAATAGTCCTACCGGCTGTCAGTGATAAAAGATCGATCCCAATTCCCAGTACAATGTGGCATGACCATTCACAAGAACTAGGTTGAACACATACTTGTAGTGCGGTACTTCCAATTCCACAAAGTTGTATTCCAGACCAAGTTGCTAGTGGATAATCCTGGCTACCAGGTTGTCTGTGCAAGTATTCACCGTTAGCAAGACGAGAACAGCTAGAGATAATGTGTTGGATAGATTTTCCTGACACCGATGGTGGCATGCTCGACAGATGTCAACCGTGCTACCCTTCACAATATAGATAACTTCGTCCATAATTGCACATACAAAAAGTTCGGTTTCTCCAAAACGTAACGAGGATACGGACGCTAAAAAGTCAACATCAGGCTCATGAAGGGCTCGATAGAAGCGCCCAAGTAGCTTTTTTGCTTTGCCATACTTCCTTGCGATCATTGGTACTAAGTCTTACAAGTTTGCACCAGTTCTCTTTAGCAAAGGAGAGCGGGGTGATTCCCTTGTCCACTGCAACCACATCTCGGCGCATCCCCCCTATAGATTAGTGGAAATATCCTCTACGACTGTGCACTTCGCGGTTGTGAACTGTTTAGAGTTTAAAAAGACTCAACCCTCACTCTTCCGCGGAATGTACAGCCTCATCACAGATGAACGTGGGTTATGCATCCAATATGCAGTCAGCAATGCACGGACCCTCCTATTCAGGACGTTAGGATCAAGCTGAGTCCATTTGGGTACACCAAAGGAGTACATTAAAACCGGCATGACCCAACTGTTAAAGGCACCTCATTTCCGCCTGACAAAAGACTCAAAACTTTTTTCAGGGGGCCAAAGAAGCGCTCCCGCAACGATTCGGTCCCATGGCGGTCTGGCTAATGCCTAAAGCCTCCGACATACCCAAGTATTTGTAGGTCTCAGTTGAGGAGATCCCATCTAAGTTGTATGGAATCCGAAATTTGGATTCCCTATTACTCCACAATCCCCCTACGCTTTACATACATGACTTCAAATTTGTCCACACCTAATTCCATCCTGACAGAGTAACTGAATTTTTCAGCTACCTTTAGTAACTCAATAAGTCGCAAATCGGTGTGGCAAACAGTGTTAGGTTATCCTCCTCTCCTCAACCGATAGCCCAGCCCTGATTCCTCCAGGAAAGTACTCAAGGATTTAAGGCTAAGCAAAACCACAGAGGACTCGCGCCATTATTTCGCTATAGTGAAAGACATAAAAAAGGGAGATACGAGTTTTTCATTAAATAATTTTTTGGTGGAGTATCTACGAGGTTTGCTTGACATGATTTTCTGGCGTTACCCGTGTACGAAATATTACGCAGTTTCGATGGTATAATTCCTTATTTTTTACGCAGCGATTGGCATCAAAAAGTCATTTTCGTCCCTAAGTGGAGTTACGAGGTATGCGTATTACGGAGAATAGAGTACTCTATTAATCTGTCACTCTATTCTCCGTCTACGAGGGAGATGAACTCTATGGTATATAGTCTACAATCTACAAAACAGTTTCTTTTTTAATAATATTTATTTTCCTTTTTCGTTATTGCCGATTGTCAAATAAGCATCGTCAGTAATAATACGTGTTGATAATTTAAAATTAATATTCACCACACGTTTACAGCTCAATATAAATGTAGATAAACAGAATAATTTGTTTTTATTTGTCAGTGCTGTGCATGGACCTATTACACTAACATGACTGAGCACTCTCAAAATAGTGAATAACTAAAATAAACCATAATTACTAGGATTAAGGTTTATTTTTAGCTAACAAATCATAACAGAGACAAAACGAGATGAGAGAGATAGCTAATGCCGAGGACGTTTGTCCTTTTTTAACACTTGCCTCACGACAAAAATATTTTTATAGTAATAAATATTCTACCAGTTGCAAGGAAAATATAGACAAATATAAGAATCATTTAAAAACAGGATGGTTGTAACTGCAAAACTTAATATATTTTTAATTTATCTTGACTTGTGACTACCAAAAGTAAAATATAATAAAATTATTTACTTAGTAGAAACTTTTTAAATAATTATTCTGGTAGCTTTGTTGTGTCATAGCGTCAAACGTCGTTCCTATTTATGCAGTTTTTGTCGCAGGCCAATTTTACTTCCCAAGTTTCTCAATGCATTACATTTAGAATGATGGAAAATTCTTAAATTTAAATATGAATTAGCTAATGCCTTAACCAATTGCAATTCGTGTGGCTCTTCATCTGTTATACACTGGATAGGATGAGGTGGATACCGGTATAAGTGATTTTATTTTATTATTAGTACACACTATAGTGAAACAATTTGTTTTTCTTACACATTATATTTCTAACCAACTTATCTGGATAAGTTTTAAAAACTGCGTATTTTAATTATCTCGTCGTTTATTTAGACAGTTAGTTACATTTCGTTACTACTTGCGTAAAGAATGGTATAAAAAAATTGATATTAGTATTTGATTTTAAAGAGATTTATTTTATAAAAACGTAGATAAATAGATCGCTAAATTGTAATTACTTAAATACTAATTATTCAAATTTAAACGTTTTATTTTATCTAGGTAACTACTTTTCTCGTATTATGTATCAGGTTATTTTGATATTTTTGTTAAGAGATTCTGTTTGCAACTTAAAGTTATATTAAAGAAGCGATTTTATATATAAAAAACAGTGTTTTATTATTTTGTAGTGAAACTTGTTAGTTGTTAAATAAAAAAAACTTTATTAAGTAAAAAAATAAGAGTCCAATACCGGGATCCCGAGATCCCACTATTGGAAATTTTCTATACGGTATTAATACCGGTATTGAAAAAATCCGGTATTCGAAACCCCTAATGTTAATGTGTACCGTTACCTATACCTCATATAAAACAACTAGCGAACCCGGAAGGCGTCGTCCTGCCCGGGAAAACAGCGCCACCTACCGGGTCCAATTGTGAATCCAAACCATCCAGAGCGCCACCCAAACTCATACAAAAAAATTCATTCAAATCGGTCCAGCCGTTTAGGAGGAGTTCAGTGACATACACACGTACAGTCGAATTATACTATAAAGATAGAAGTCGGTGATTGTGATTATCCATAAAACTTTCAGGATTTTTTCTATCCATGTTAGATGTATGGTCACCCTATTATAAAGAGACTTATGGCCTCCGTTCTATGAATCACGCTCGGTACGGTTTTTTGATTCAAGTGCTCAGTCCTGTTAGTATAATACGTCTATGGTGCTGTGTCAGTCTGTGTTTTACCAGTTGATAAAATTTATCTTTTTTTTTTCGCACTCTTAGTCTTACCGTTCCAAATCATTGCCAATCATGTGTACGCCTCTTCACAATCAGATATTATGGACTAATGCAGGCGAGCACAATCGTTTTTTTCTGCGAACAATAGGAAACGTCTTTTTAGCAGTGCTCCAAGAAGTTTGTTGTAATGCGATTCATAGACGGTCACTTAGTATTTTAGTTTGGTTTTTTTTAGAATAAATTAAGCTAAAAAAGTTAAATACCGTTAAAATGTTATCAATATTTCTATATTTTTATATGTTGAGTGAACGGACCCGCGGACCCAACTGAAACTCACTCGGGTCGGGCGTCTGACGCTCCCGCTCGTCGCTTTCAATACACACGGTTTGGCGATGGCGCGTTCGATCGTTGACCAATCTGCCGGAGTAGTCCGTACTTGAATGGTGGGTTTTAAATAAGAAATAAAAAGAAGCCAAAGTTGACCAAATATTGCAAAAACCAAATCAAAATAGCAAAAGCCATATCATTCAATGCATGGGGTAAAGTTATCCAAGTTACGAAATAACAATGACTCATTGATTTTACAGCTTTAGTCAGAATAATTTAACGTTCTTTTTTTATTTAATAAAAAAAAGCAATGTCAAGCCACCAAAAATATTAATTATAATTAATATTAATTTAACACTGTTCGGTTAAAAAATCTTAATGTAATTTCAAATAATATTTATACTGGATCGGTTACCTAGACTCACATCTTTACATATTATTATATTAGATTACATAGTATAAAACAAAGTCGCTTGCGCTGTCTGTACGTTTACTTAGATCTTTTAAACAACGCAACGGATTTTAATGCAGTTTTCAGCAATAGATAGAGTGATTCAAGAGGAAGGTTTATATGCCCCACATTAGTACCTACATTGCACCCGTGCGAAGCCGGGACGGGTCGCTAGTATAATTTATATTCTTAATCGTTTTTTTACATCCCTACTCTCGCTCGACTAAACTCGGTTAGCTAGTGGTCATTATTTATCACTACTGGTCACTATTACCAGGATTGTCATTGTCATCACTTTGTCACTTGTCACCCACAACACAACCTGTCAACAATAAAATCTTAACTTCTAACCCGTTACAAATTTATTCTAATAGTATTAGAAAATGTATAGTTTATAAGGTTTTGGTGCAATATCAACAACATAAATAAAAATGGCTCTTACATATAGAACTTTATTTAAAAATTATTATTTCTTGCAAAATATAACCCAACCGTTGAAATGGAGTGTAGGGAAAAGATATCCAATAAGAATTCTGGCAAGTGGTATTTGCTATGAGAATACAAACGTTCATAGGCCTTTGATTGACACAAAAGAGATAACTTTATTGTCAAAAAGCATAAGACAATATTCTACCCAAGACGGCTCTCCTCCCAATAATAAGGAGCGAAATATAAACAGCGAATCCGATAAAGATGATGGGATGATAAAGAAAATTAAAGTTATGTATAGGGATTATTGGTATGTGTTGCTACCTGTTCATTTAGCTACGTCTAGTGTATGGTTCGGATGTTTTTACTACACTGTCAGAAGGTTTGTATACATGTTTTAACTTTACAATGTGTAACCTTTTCAATCTACTTTCTAATACTCTTTTTCTTTTTGCAGTGGTGTTGATGTTTTAGCTCTATTGCAGTCGTGCGGTGTCAGTGAATCAATAATAGGTCCTCTACGAGATTCAGCTGCAGGATACTTTGCGCTGGCATTAGCTATGTACAAGTTAGCAACGCCTCTACGGTACGCTGTAACAGTAGGTAATACTCGTGTGCTTTTTATAACATAATGTTATTATGTTATAAAAATCACAAATTTAGTATTTAACAGTTTAGATTCTAATCTGTGGTTTATCATACTAAGTACTATAAAGAATGAAGGATGCTATTCTATGAAACATAGGCCATATAACCAACAGTTTAAACATCTGTCAATGTTTCGATTTGTTTACAAATCCCTATTTAGGCATCCAATTAATAAAACATCTAAAATGTATTAAAATACACCACAATAAAAGAATAATATTTACAGAATCTATACTTAACAAATATCAATGTTATAGCAAAGTATTTTTATGTCAAAACTTGAAAATGTAGGTAGTATTAAAGGAAAAGTCAAAGCAGTAAGAATATAAACTTACCTTAAGCGAAATTGAAAATAAAAAATACAGTGGAATCTATTTATTAAGACCTAACTTAAAGCAACAAACCGCTTAGGTATAGCGACTTGCAAACACCATTTAGTTTGGTTTTCATTGAAATTGTTAAGATACAAGAAAATACAGTTTATAACAACCAGACGATTCCAGATATAGCAGCTAGTGCAACGTAATTTCAAGGAAAAATAAGAATTTTCATCCGGTTCTTACGATGCATCCTTTATTTTGTTAGTAAGTAAACATTGCTTCAAGGCAAAACTTACAGATAAAACATTGTTATAAATGGCGATTGTCATTCCTAAATTCGGTATTTCAACGTAGGTCAATATCTAATGATGCTTATAACAACGGCCGCTTAGTACTACCTAAAATCTCTCCTTTTGTTGTCGCTATAAACAGACTCCACATTACATATTTATTGCAATTCAAATAAATGACAACTTTAACAAATTAAGTTGATTTCAGAATAACAAAAAGGTAATAAAGCCCTTTCAGTTGCAATGGAAATTAACTATATCAAATAGAATTAACATTTCTAAAATCAAAGCATGTTAATTCTAAATAATTAAAAGTAACAATAGCTGATTTTATTGTCTATTTACCAAACTATGATGACATTTGCTGAATACAATATGCAAATGAAAAAGGTTTTGTCAGTTATAATTATATGTTGATTTTAACACATCAGTAGAAAGTAAAATTGCCTTAATAGTTTATCTGTCAAACCAACCTTTGCGTAATACAATGACTACCAATCCTTAAATAGGAGTTTCTTAGCCAATACATACAATAGTTAGGCAGAAATCTCACTTTTTCACAGCCATGACAAAATCAAGATGTACGACCTGAAGAAAGTTACATGGACTAGATGAGGAAGCAAGGACCAAATGTTGTGGCTCAAGGCAGAGTTATATGGCATTAGTTATTCTGGCATAAAATTGAGATTTATTAAGTATGAGAAGAATTAGATGTTTCTTTCATAGACTTTCTGCAAATTAAACAATCTCGTGTTTTCCTAGTTCCAAGTTGATAACATTATGCATATTATACTTAAAATATTGAATATTCTTTGTTAATTTTTTGTAACTCATTCAAATTTGTCTTTCATTTTAGGAGGAACTACGATTGCTATTAAAAAATTAACAGCAATAGGCTTGATCAAACCAGTGCCTTCCAAAGAACAGATGAAAAAAATATTTAATGAAAAAAAAGGCACTATACAAGACCGTTTCAATGAGAGCAAACATCACTATAAAGAACAGATGAAAGAAAAACGGACCCAGGTTGTGCAGGAAATGAAACGTTACAAATCTGAAATGCGGAATATGAAAAATAAGGTGCAGAAAACGTGAAAACATTACAACTTATTATGCAATAGCCATTGTCGTTAACTTTTTAAGCATAACCTATAAATGAATTGGGAGCCTTTTTCACAAACAAAAGCTTACAACCAAACATGTAAACCATACCATTACATAATTACCATTCTGGAATAAGATCAATGCTCAAATGCCCACAGATTCTATGCTTAAACAGTTAATATCAGGTGATTGTAGATTAAACTGAACTTGAGGAATGTTCTGTAATACGGACCTTAGAGTATGTATTAAAAACTGATTTCTTAGTTATCAACCTATCATAAAATAGTAATAATAGGATGAAATTAAATTATAAGCAGTTATAAATTTAGTAATATTTATTATTTAAATATAAAAAGAATTACATACTTAACAAAATCATGTTTATTTCATAAATATAAAATAGCTAATTACATAATAATCACATAATTTTTCATCAAAATGTACATATACAACTTATATATAATTATATTAAGTACAAAACAAGACAGCACATTACTGGAATGTTTTATTGCGCCTTTCATCCTAAAATATTTCTAAAATTGTGACCAAAAACAATAAATATATACTTGTTCATATCAAAAATCCTGTCATACAATGTATGTTCCTATATTATGTAGTATACACACCAACCAGGAGTGCTGTCCTGTCTAGTGTGTAAAATTAATAAATGCATTTCACATCAATGGCAAATTAACTAGCAGCCATAATACTCGGGGGTTTTAATATCTAATATTTCTTGTACCATAAATACATGATAACACAGAAATACACAAAATAATTGGAAGTAACTGCACTTCCGATTACTTTATGAAAACAAATATTTGCTAAATTTATTAAAACCAATTCCATCATAACATGTGTTTATCACTTCACAATGCATATCTAAATCAATTCCTTTGATAGTGTTTGCAAATTGAAACAGTAAAACCTTATGTACCTATTGGATATCACAAAATATAATAGGCAAACAAAATCACATTTCACAGTAATCTTCTAATAATATATACAAAGTGGGAATGACGTAATTACATTAAAAGATACCACGAAATGAATGATACGTTATACAACTGTACACAAAAAATCTATCAAATATATTCAATGATTTAGTCACAGTAATTTTCTTACGAATTAATCATTTTACAAATAGGTGTAACATCTCTAGGCGCAGCAAGCCTAACATGCGCAACGAGACATGATTTTGCCGTCGCATTATCTCGTGCCGAGACGACATAGTGTATGACTTATAATTATCGTCAAATCAAGTTATAAGTCATACATAACATTGTCTCGGCATGAGATAATGCGACAAAAAAATTTTTTTTCTGCATGTAAGCCCAGCTGTTCAAACCAAAATGATCTTCTTTACACGTGTAGAACATAGAAGAGATATAGCTGATCTAAGTTTCCACTTCAGCGTCAGACTCCTAGAGGAATGAGTTAAATCGAAAATCATATGATTAAAAATATGCTTGAAAATGGATGACTTTTTGTGTACGGTCGTTACATAATCATTTAATGTTATTGTATAATCTCCACTTTGTGAAAAGTCGCACACTGTACAGTACATTTCAATTATCTAAGTAGTCATTTTAGATTGCTCACAAAATGTATCCCTAAGGAACCTTATAACCTGTAACAAATACCTAAGCATAGTAATATTTCTGTATGCTTATCAAATTGATAGATTTCATGCCATGACAAGACACATTTAATCACATTATCTTGAATTATTTATCTTATTTATGAAAAATAACAACAGTAAAAAATGTTTAACTTGAGTTTATCATAACTTATGTTACGTATATTAAAGCTAAATACATTAAATGCTAATAGATGCAACATTAGCCTATACAAAATCGTTTTTGAGCACATACATTAATAATAGAAATATTAGCCTGTCAACTACACGTTTTGATGTAATGTAATTGTTTAACACTAGACGCAGCCGAAACCCTGAAGTTCAGCCCATGTACTGGTAAGAAGCGGGGGAGAGATGAGGCGCTGGAGAGAGGCCCGGCCCCGTCGCTGCTCCGATCGTGGCCAAGTGACACGCTCGACACATTAACTTACCTGAAATAGACATCGTCTTAAACCTATTCATATAATATTATATATTTTTGTATAACCATTATAAGTGTGTAAAAACCGTATGATTTAAAAAGAAATACAATAATGAACATAGAAATTTGAGCATACTATAAGAAAAGTTTATTTTTTTATGTACCAATTCAACATAAATACGTTTATGTAATATTATGAACTAACTCATTTATATTTCATAGAATGTCGTAATTACAGACCCGCTTGTTAAGAATCGGAGTGTCAAACCCAGGCAAATACCGTCTTTTTCAATGTCATGACACCACTGACATAAGGTGAAGGAAAACATCGTGATTCGTGAGGCAACCTAGACCTTAAATGGCCTGATATCTCCAACCTACAGTGAGTAAGCGTGGCGATAAATGCTCGTTTCTTCTTTATGAGAAGAGGCCTTTGCCCTGCAGTGGGACAGTTCAAGGCGGGTATTATTATCTAATCTAATACCTTTAAACGAGCAATTCTTGTATACAGTGGAAACTCGATTAACCGGACCGTTAGGCATTCGGTTAATCGAAAATCCGGATAATCGAATGTATAAAGAAAAACCCGTTTTGTGCATATGTAGTACCAACAATACAAAGCATATTCTAAAAATTAATTTTACTCCCGTCTTCACTATCTAATTTGCAGGTGTACAACAAAATTGAATCGGTATTCTTCTTAATATCACTTAGAGCCTGCGCAGACGAGGTACAATGGCGGACAAAAAGTCCCCGGTGCGCTCTTATTAGTACTGCAATAAGGTTGCACTTTGTCCGCGCCAATACCTCATGTCGCCATGAGGTATTCCATCCGTGAGGTATTCCGGATAATCGCGAATCCATATAACTGAGGGCCGAATAATCGAGTTTCTACTGTATATGTAATCTGAATCTCGGAAACGGCTCCAACGATTTTCATGAAATTTAGTATGCACGGGGTTTCGGGGACGATAAATCGATCTAGCTAGGTTTCATTTTTAGAAAACGTCGATTTACCAAAAAAAAACCGAGCTAAGCTCGGTCATCCAGGTACTTTAATATAATTCGCGCATTTTCTAATATTCCTTTGATCCCAATCAAACCTGCGCAAGAGTACAATAGGTCATTTCCGTTTTTACATCCCTGTAACAGGAAAACCGAATTGATAGAAATACGATTCTGTCAATGAGGCTACTGATTGATATTTGAATTTGGTATTCAGTTTTTTTAAGAGACTAAAATACTATGGGCCTTGAAACCGGAAACAGCAGTATATATAATAGGTACGCTATTACAGTTTAGCCTGTGATCTGTAACCTAAAAGGTAAATTCATGTGTGGTTTCATAAAATGCTTTGGTATAATTATGACATCGAGATATTACATTTGTATACCATATTATAAATACTGCAATACCTAAAGGTTGATTCATGTCTGACCCACGCAACTTACCAGCTAGAGGGTAGCAGCGTTTGTCAGGTTCGTCAGTCAATTGCATTCCACATACGCAACACATGTAGCAGTCAACATGGAAGTCCCGGTCCATAGACACAACCCTCACTGTCTCATCTGTCCCCTCGACTGGTGTAATACCTGTAACAAAAATAAAAAATATTCAGAAATTAAATGTTTTTTTTTTCCAATAATGATATTAGTTGGTTCCTGTCTTTGGGGCCCTACACCGGTAGCTTGAAGCGTGTTGCCGATGAATCCTTCTTTGTTAACCGACTTCAAAACAGGAATAGGTTCTCTATTCATCTGCATAATATTATGCTTTTTGTTTTGTGTATGTTCGCGCATAACTTTGTTGTCTATAAACTGTTTTTCACTATTCTTTTTTATTTCAAAGAATATACCTACTCCTGAGGTGGTTAAGTAGTGGACTGATTAAGTATGCATTTATGTATATTATGTTGTTTACCCCACTCAAAAGGGGAAATAAATAAACTTTAATAATAACTTTTTAACAAAAATAAAACTGACTTCAAATGGTCTATCTCCGAAGTTCTTCATCAGATCTTCACCAAATTTAAATAGGATCACGTCGAAAGAATACTCTTTCAAACAAAAAAGAATCATTAAAATAAGTTCACAATTAGCAAAGATATCGCGGAACAAACATACAAAAAAAAAAACAAAGTCGAATTGAGAACCTCCTCCTTTTTTGGAAGTCAGTTAAAAAGGTAAAAAACAACTTCAAAAAAGGAAAAGCATAATAAAAAATATATTTTCTAAAGTCTGTGCTAAGCTAAGCAGTAAAGAAGAATTATAAAACCTAAGTGCAAATAGAAGGCACAAACTTCAGAAATTGTAATTTATTTCATGTTTTTTCATTCATTTTTTAAGTCAGTTTCAACTTTTTAAGGTTTATTTTTATATTAATAAATGTTTATAGCTTTTTTGAAGATATGTATTAAAAATATAATTTATAAGTTTTAAGATGAATAAATGGAATATTACATTTTTATGGTTCTGTACCTAAAAGATTAAAACAGAATCCTAATGTGATACTTTGGTGTCTGTCTGTAAGTCACGTCACCATTTTTCTCAGTAACTAGTATAGCTCTAGACTTGTTTTTTTGTTTAGGTATATACCGTATGTTCTTTTCTAAAACTGCTTCTTTAAAGATACTACATGTATTATTGCCTTGACTGATAATGTTGCTGATAAGGAACAAATCTTGTAAAGGCATATTAAATGGCAAATCAAAGGAAATTATGGGATTTTGGTACAATTTTCTTTAGACTGCATTTTAATACTCTCTCTCTATCGTCGTGTCAGCACGAGCTACAAGAGAATAACGCATGACGTCGATTAGCCAGTCAGCAATATTGGTAGCGGAGCAGACTGCTCAAGGTGCGCCGGACGTTCTTAAGTAGGTATCGTCCCTAGTAGAGGCTCATTTAATACTAATTTACCTGCTCAAAAACGATTACTATTGTTTTTAATGTAGTACTTTGGTATGTGTAGTTTTGAAGATTTACTACATTTATTGGATTTTAAAAAAACGTAGTAGGCTTCGAAAAGTAGAACTATCAATGATTTGCAGTCTGCTAATAAATTAAGAATGCTAACTAAATTTAAAATATATTGCCATTTTCTTTAATTTGCCACATAGGTAATTTCTTTGCCATTCATTTGGACTTGACCGGTTTGTGGTTTGTATTGTTTCTGATACTTATGCAATATCTTATCTACTTATATACAAACTTAGATATTATGAGATAAAAAATAAAATGCAATAATGATTGAAATTACGTTCTCTCTAAATATAATCATGATACAGGACTTATATGACTAATGTATTATTCTTTGAATACCAAAAAGGGATATTGGTATTTTATTTTACTTATAATAAAGTTGGACTAACCTTTTCCACAACTAGCGCATTTGGGAGCAAACATGCGATGATAATCATTGACGCAGTATATCTTGTTATCAACATCCACGGTGAAGGGCACCCCATCAAGACATTCATTACACACACAGCAACGGAAACAACCTGGGTGATATGATTTGCCCATTGCTTGCAAAATCTGTGAAACAATAACATGGATAAATGCATGCTATGTGGAGCCACACACAAATCAGAAAAATAGGGTCAAAGAAAATGCACCACTAGTAAATACCATAGTATTTTGTTTAATCGTATTATAAAGATAAATGATAATCAGCCCAATACTGTCACACTGCTGGGCATACGCCTCTTCTCAGAATGACAAGGGTTTAGGCATTAGCCTACCACGCTGGCCTGGTGCGACACACACACCATCGAGAACATTTTAGAGCCCTCTCAGTTATGCAGGTTTTCTCACAATGTTTTCCTTCAATGTTTTAAACAAAGATAATGGTGGTAGGAAAATACTTGAGACAAATGAAACCATAGTGTCTTATACTTTGATAAGCCAAGAAACAAATGGATGTGTTTAGTTTTGAGTGAACAATTCCCTTATGAAAACAAGCCATATTTAAAAGTGGTGCAAAGGTTATCTGTTGAGTGTATTAATGCCTTACCATTTCCATAATTAAGTGCCCACATATTGCACATTTCTCAGCAGTTTGTTGAAATCCAGAGTACTGTAATAATAACGTAAAATAGTAAAATTATGTAGAACAATATAATGTTATCCAAATAGTTATATCAGTCACTACAAACCAAATAGTCTTCTTCGCAGTACACTTTGCCATGCACATTGTAGAAAGCCTTGCCGCGTAATGCACGACCACATGAGCAGCAGATGAAGCAGTTAGTGTGGTATAGGTTACCCATTGCTTGACAAGCTTGGCCTGCCCCAGTGACTCCCGCACCACATGTGTGGCAGATGCCTAAGTAACAATTACAACAGATATTAGTTTCTTTGATTTAGAAAAAGTATAAATAGCAATAAAAAAATTGTCTTACCAAAGTATTCACCCTCCTCATCTTGCCTTTCCATTTCTTCTTCAAGTTGTCTAGTAAGTTCTTCTATTTTACGTTGAGCCTCACTGGGGCCAGGTGGACGTGGTGGTGTAATGCTATATGGCAACAGACTCTTGCTGCGTCCACCAGACCCTCGAGAACCACCTGAGACTTGAGACACAGAGCTTGGAGTAGGACTAGGCGCAGGGGACTGGGCAGGAGAACACAATGATGTGAGTCCTGATGCTAAATTTCTAGAAGTAATAGATTCAGACGCAATTGACACATTGTCTCTGTTAGCTGCCGCCACTGCTGCTGCAGGAGAGCCACCAGTCATGCACACATAATCTGAACCATTAGTATCTTCTACAATCTGCATACGACTACCAACTGTTTGTTTTGAATTAAACCCTCCATTAATTAAAGGTGGCTTTTCTTTTCCAATACTATTCCCAATATTTGGTTTGGGATGAAAGAATTTAGGACTTGCTGTAGCTGTTTGTACTTCAGTAGCAATGTTAGCTTTAGGTCTTTGGGCACTTGGAGCTATGGATGCATATATTGCCGTAGATGGTATAGTTACAATTTTATCATCAAAGCTAATGGTGTTATCAGTCTTCAGGAAAGCACTGACATCAGTGTACTTGGGAGGAGCAGACTTCATCACTGTATAATCACTGCTTGGATTCTCCTTAGATGTGTTGTATGGTGGTGGAGGTGGAGGTTTGTCTATTTTAACTTTGTCACTTGTTAACAATTGTGCCATGTTTCTAGTGACACCTGTGTTTGGTACTTGTGGACCAGGAACTGATCCCTGTTGTATAAAACGCTGATCGTGATTTTGTTGAGGCTTAAATTCACTTTTCTTATCATTATCAGAACACAACATATTTTCATACACTAAAGGATTAAGTTTAGTCTTGGAATTAACTGGCACTTGTGGTTGGGCTTTACTGTAGCGTGTATCGTAGTAACCGTCAGAGACTGGCGGTGGCGGCGCTTGCTGGTACAGCTGATGGTAGTAGGGTGGCTGCGGGGACCGCTGTTCTCCGTAATAATCTATATTTTCATAAACTGGTGGCGGATATTGAGCATTAGGAATGGCTGGAATTTCGTATAAGTCATCAGTTTGATAACTGAGTGACCTTTGCGATATAGAATCAATGGAACGTGTGGGACTTGAAGGCAAAGCTGCAGTGTTTATATCGCGTTTATTGATCGACGCAATAGTTTCTACTCGTTTTGGCGTAGCAAACTTCGATGCGGCTATGACATTTGAACGCTCATAAAAACTATAATCTTGACGATTGTTTTGGCTGTTATCCAGTACAAAACTCTCTATAGCGCCCACAGGTCGGGTTTTGGCAAGAGAACTTGAGTTCGATGTTACAGCGCCGTGCGCTTGCTCAGTAACATCTTCAACTTTGTTGGATATTTTCAAATCTTGAAGACCAATTATGCACCGTTGTTCATCTGTGTTACTTCTTCGTGATGAATCCATGTTGTGAAATAAATGCAACGATTAATAATTAGATTAAACTTTAGTTCAAAGCACTTCAGTCCGAATGAATCATCTCAACTCAAAAATCGTCAAATTGAACTCTCAAACAAAACATCCACTAGGGATGATCGACGACTCAGCAGATCGATCGATATAATAAACAATAAACATACCATTAAAAAAATTGCCATAAAAATTATTAATAATATAACTGTTTAACGATGTATCGTACATAGTATCGTAACTAACGCAACTCTTATACAACACTATGCATATTATCATTCAAACCAGTGGTCTCAAAAATACCGATTTTTCGGCATTTCTACCAAAATACCAAATGTAACGATATTTGTACGATTTCTGAGAATGCAAGTAACAATAATTCTCCAAATTTTTTACCGATTTTACATTTCCCAGTTGACAACCCTTTACTTATATCTTCTCTTGATTCAGGTGAATTCGAATTCGATTCGACGTATTCTTAATTTAAAGCGTGATACTGGTGTCACGTTGATTGCGCACTTTGACAGCACTAAACTAAAATAAGGGTGTTTGTCTCTTTCTGTTTCAATAGAAAAAGAAAGTGACAGTTGCGTTTAGTCTACTATAATACTGTCAAAATGTGCAACAGAATCGACACCAGTGTATCGTATTGTGCAACGAATTAGTACCCTAGCCAAGATAATAAAAGAATTTATCAAGAGAAAGATAATGAAAGAATTAAGAAAAGCGAACTATCATAAAATATACAACAGAAATCGAAAATTGTAAATCGTATCGGGTGCAGTGCAGAGGTGCAAAATAACCATAAAATCTCGAATTGAAAAGTTTTATTAGGTAAACATGTATTTAATTCAAGTTTCCTTTGTGTTTTTCAATGTCTAACAATTATTGGTGTCGATTCTGTTGCGCACTTTGACAGGATTAAACTAAATTAAGGATGTTTCTCTTTCTGTTCTAATAGAAATAGAAAGTGACAGTTGCGTTTAGTCTAGTTTAGTACTGTCACAATGTGCTACAGAATTGAGACCATTGTCGAATTTCCAACTTTATCAGTATTTTTAAACATTTTAGAAGAATTATTAATTTTTTTTAGCATTCATTCCTCATTGGATAGCTGATGAAATAAGGACGCTGTATTTCGTATTTTTTACACTTAGTGTCATAATATGTTTTTGAGATAATCGTCGTGTACCTGGATGATTTCCTAATAAATTTAATTTATATTTAATCATTACTTTCAACTGGTTGGTATTCTTAAACATTTGAATACGTAGAAAGCTTTATTAATGTATCAACTACAAGTTAATATGAAAATCAAAGCCACTCAATTTGATAGTTACTACAAAGTTAAATAACATTTCATAACGAATTGGGTATTATTAAAAAAAACTAAGTTTTAGCCATGGGAATGCACATATGGGGAATGCGTCGAATTCGAATTCCCCTGTATATTATTGGGAATCCCTCGATTATATAATACTAATTGCAGAATGTTCCCTATATCTTTGTGCCCTACGACTCGACTTGGACTCGACCGGGACGGACTGGGACCTGAAATCGATCCGGGCATTTGAGAGACAGTCGGCCCAAGCGATTAGACGGACGACTTTTTTTTAGACGCTCCCCTCACTCTTTTTCCTGTATCTTGGGTGCATTTACAAACACAAACAATTTGCGGCTTCTTTTTCAAGCAATAGGTGATAGTTGGACGACCTTTTTTTTTTGGACGTTCCTCTCTCTCTTTCGATTTCTTCGACTGTATGACCGGCTCATCAGGCCACACCGGCCCATCGGGCATTTGCCCGATTTGCCCGTATGGCCAGTCAGGGCCTGGACTCGACGTTTTTAGGAGATCCCACGAGCTAATTGGCTTGTATCGATAGAGATAAGAATTCGGATTTTAACTTTTCATATATTTTCGTTTCGACCTAAAAGAAAAGGTTACCAGAAACATAGGGGTTTCCGGTGACGGTGCCGATTCTGTTGTGCACAAACTAAACTCAAGGCTTAAACCAATGACCAAAGTTTTACTTACCGATCCGAGTTTATATGTCTATGGTCCAGAGTCAGTGTAGTCTATGACTCCAGTTATCTTTTTACCTACTACTTGTCAAGTCTACGACATAGTCTGCAAACATACGACGTGCTTTAGAAAGTTATCTTTTTGCTAAATAAACAACTAACTTGATTGAGGAGAACTTTAGTTCTCCTCTTTGAACATGTACGACAACGAAGATGATCAATATGAAGAAATTGACGTGGAAGAAATTTCTTCAGAACTGTGGCAGGAAGCTTGCTGGATTGTCATCAACGCTTACTTTGATGAAAAAGGTTTAGTACGCCAACAATTGGACAGCTTTGATGAATTTATTCAAATGTCTGTCCAACGTATCGTAGAAGATTCGCCACCCATAGAGTTGCAAGCTGAAGCTCAACACTCATCGGGTGAAATTGAAACACCGCCGAGATATCTCCTGAAGTTCGATCAAATCTACTTATCCAAACCAACACATTGGGAAAAAGATGGTGCACCGTCACCTATGATGCCTAACGAAGCGCGTCTTCGAAATTTGACTTACTCTGCGCCACTTTATGTAGATATAACAAAAACGATTGTAAAGGAACATGAAGACCCTGTTGAAACACAACATCAAAAGACATTCATTGGGAAAATACCTATTATGCTTAGATCTACTTATTGTCTTTTAAATAATTTGACAGACAGAGATTTGTCTGAATTGAATGAATGCCCACTTGACCCTGGTGGTTATTTTATCATCAATGGATCTGAAAAAGTATTAATTGCACAGGAAAAAATGGCAACAAATACTGTATATGTATTCAGTATGAAAGATGGCAAGTTTGCTTACAAAACAGAAATTCGATCTTGTCTTGAGCATAGTTCAAGGCCTACTTCAACTTTATGGGTTAATATGATGGCTCGTGGTGGGCAAAATATAAAAAAATCTGCTATTGGGCAAAGAATTATTGCAATTGTCCCATACATCAAACAAGAAATTCCAATCATGATTGTATTCAGAGCTCTTGGTTTTGTAGCAGACAGAGACATATTAGAGCACATTATATATGATTTTGATGATCCTGAAATGATGGAAATGGTAAAACCCTCCCTAGATGAAGCCTTTGTTATTCAAGAACAGAATGTTGCACTCAATTTCATTGGTGCCCGTGGTGCTCGCCCCGGTGTAACTAAGGAAAAGCGTATCAAATATGCTAGAGAGATTCTACAAAAAGAAATGTTGCCACATGTTGGTGTCTCAGATTTTTGTGAAACGAAAAAAGCTTACTTTTTGGGTTACATGGTACACAGATTATTACTGGCTGCTTTGGGTCGCCGTGAACTAGATGACAGAGATCATTATGGAAACAAACGGTTAGATCTGGCTGGTCCACTACTTGCATTTTTATTCAGAGGTTTATTCAAAAATCTATTGAAAGAAGTGCGAATGTACGCTCAGAAATTCATAGACCGAGGAAAGGACTTTAATCTGGAATTAGCAATTAAAACTAAGATAATAACTGATGGTCTTAGGTACTCCCTTGCTACTGGAAATTGGGGTGACCAAAAGAAAGCTCACCAGGCTAGAGCTGGAGTGTCACAAGTATTAAATAGATTAACATTTGCCTCAACATTATCACATTTGAGACGTGTTAACTCTCCAATTGGTCGAGATGGTAAATTAGCAAAACCTCGACAGTTACATAATACCTTGTGGGGTATGATTTGTCCTGCTGAAACACCTGAAGGTGCTGCTGTAGGCTTAGTAAAGAACCTTGCTTTGATGGCCTATATCTCTGTAGGCAGTCAGCCATCTCCTATTCTGGAGTTCTTGGAAGAATGGTCTATGGAAAATTTAGAAGAAATTGCACCTTCAGCTATTGCAGATGCTACAAAAATATTTGTAAATGGTTGTTGGGTTGGTATTCATAGAGATCCTGAACAACTTATGGCTACCTTGAGAAAGCTAAGACGTCAAATGGACATAATTGTATCTGAAGTGAGCATGATCCGTGATATCAGGGACAGAGAAATCAGAATTTACACTGATGCTGGTAGGATCTGTCGCCCCTTATTGATTGTGGAAAATGGAGCTTTGTTATTAAAGAAGAAACATATTGATGATCTTAAAGAACGTGATTTCAATAACTATGGTTGGCAAAATTTGGTGGCAAGTGGTGTTGTTGAATATATTGACACCTTGGAAGAGGAGACAGTAATGATTGCAATGAGCCCAGATGACTTAGCCCAAGTCAAAGAATATGCATACTGTACTACATACACTCATTGTGAAATTCATCCTGCCATGATATTGGGTGTATGCGCTTCTATTATTCCATTCCCAGATCACAACCAAAGCCCTAGGAATACTTATCAAAGTGCTATGGGTAAACAAGCTATGGGGACCTACATTACTAACTTCCACGTAAGAATGGACACACTAGCTCATGTGTTGTATTATCCACACAAACCGTTGGTTACTACACGGTCTATGGAATATTTACGGTTCAGAGAATTGCCAGCAGGTATTAATTCAATAGTTGCTATCCTTTGTTATACTGGTTACAATCAAGAAGACAGTGTCATTTTGAATGCCTCTGCAGTAGAAAGAGGATTCTTCAGATCTGTGTTTTATCGATCTTATAAGGATTCCGAGTCGAAAAGGATTGGTGACCAAGAAGAGCAGTTTGAAAAACCAACCAGACAAACATGTCAAGGCATGAGAAATGCTTTATATGATAAATTAGATGAGGATGGCATTATTGCACCTGGTATAAGAGTGTCTGGAGATGATGTAGTCATTGGAAAAACAATTACATTGCCTGAAAACGATGACGAATTGGAAGGCACAACCAAACGTTTCAGTAAGCGTGATGCATCAACATTTTTACGTAACAGTGAAACTGGTATTGTTGACCAGGTAATGCTAACATTAAACAGTGAAGGATACAAATTCTGTAAAATTCGTGTCAGATCTGTGCGTATTCCTCAGATTGGAGACAAGTTTGCTTCACGCCATGGTCAAAAAGGAACTTGCGGAATTCAGTACAGGCAAGAAGATATGCCATTTACCTGTGAGGGACTTACCCCTGACATTATTATTAATCCACACGCTATCCCTTCCCGTATGACGATTGGTCACTTGATTGAGTGTATTCAAGGCAAAGTATCTTCTAACAAAGGAGAAATTGGTGATGCTACACCATTCAATGATGCTGTAAATGTGCAGAAAATTTCTTCATTATTACAAGAGTATGGATACCATCTTCGTGGAAATGAAGTAATGTATAATGGACATACAGGACGAAAGATAAATGCTCAAGTTTTCTTAGGTCCTACATATTATCAACGTTTGAAACACATGGTGGATGATAAAATCCATTCCCGGGCTAGAGGACCTGTTCAAATTTTGGTAAGACAACCTATGGAAGGAAGAGCTAGAGATGGTGGATTGCGTTTTGGTGAAATGGAAAGAGATTGTCAAATCGCTCATGGTGCTGCACAATTTTTACGTGAAAGGCTTTTTGAAGTTTCTGATCCATACCGTATACATGTTTGCAATTTCTGTGGCTTAATAGCAATTGCAAACTTAAGGAATAACACATTTGAATGCAAAGGATGCAAAAATAAGACCCAAATTTCGCAAATTCGATTGCCATACGCTGCCAAATTACTATTCCAGGAACTTATGTCCATGAATATAGCCCCAAGATTGATGGTAAATTAAGAATTAAATGTGTTTTATTTCAGTAAAAAAAATGATACCATGATGGTTGTAACCTTAGTAATTAATTCAGTGTGTTTAATTTAATAATACGTACCTATGTACCTATTGATAATAAAGATAATAAAAATACCTTAAACATTTCGTATGACTTTTATTATCACAAATCGACAACATCAAATGCAGCTTAAACACAACAACCATAATACAAAAGTGTACAATATGTATAGTCCTCTTACTCCAATAATTTAATTAAGTAAGTACTTAATATCAAATGCATTAATAAAGTTTTGTAAATGGAGGTATAAATAAACTTGTGTTTATTTGATGTAACTTTATATAATTATGATAAAATAGGCAATAAATATTTTGTGCAGTGTCAAATACTTTTATAAATTATTATAATCTTATAACCTTTTATTCATAAATAAAATAACTAAATGCATACTAAACATTGCACGTAAAACATTTTAAATGAATAGTTCAAGGTGAATTCACTTAGGTACTGCACTTTACTGGTAACTTTCCCACATCAAAATATGTATAGTATATACCTACAACATTACATAAACATTTGGTAATTTAAATTGAATTTAAACTCTAATCAGCAAATAAAATAACAATAGATATTCTCGTTCGCAATAGGAAATTTATAACTATAGTAGGTAACTTTCTCAATAATTTAAAATAAGAGAGCGTTTAATTTATAATCTAGGAATGCACAAATAAAACGTTTAAGTACATAGGTACGTTAACTTTCAGTTTGTGCGCTATATAAGTGCAAGAGATATTATGTTGAATATGATAGACTTTATTCACAGTGATGCCATACAATTTAATTTGATTGAATATAGGTAAGTAAATAAAAATTAAAAGCGTTAAAGCCCACAACTAAAATCAAAGTAGGGACAATATTGATTTTATTTTTGTTGTGGGCTCCTATGGTATTTATAGTTGCTGCAAGATTTTGTCAATTTCAAAAACTTTCTGAATTGAATTAAAATTATGCACCATAATTATTCTTAAATTATAACTATTTTACTGTACAACTTACGTATCTATCATCGATGTAATGTGTCGCATACTGTATGCAGTAATAATTAAATTATAAATTGCAATTATATTATACTTATGGACGTTGAGGGCAGTATTTAAAGCAACATAACATCACCTATAATGTTGTACTTTACTGTCTCCTAAATATCATATTACATCTTTGATTTGTAAAAAGAGTAGGTAGACTTGAAAATTGAACTGTTTATGATACATTTCTCTATAATATTTGATTACCTACATAAAGTAAACTTTATAGGAATTAGCATATGTCAACACAAGGGATAAAAATTAAGCTACTTACAAAAGAACATTAACAACTGTTTTGCTATGTATACCTATGATGACAATTCAAGGATTTAATATTAGAAGGTAAGTAGCCTTAACTTGACGAGGCTAACGCGTCATACCATACTTTTCGGTGAACTAGGTACATGAAATTAATTAGTTCAGCGGGATGGTGGCAGCGCCCGATGTTCTATGTTCTCTTGATCCTTGGGTCTGCTCCACTTTATCATGGTTTCAGGGGACCGATACAGGAATACTAATTTAGCAAATAGATCTTCTTCTAAGGCCAGTTCCAAGGCTTCGCGGACCTATTAAATAAATAAAAAGCAACGGTTAGGTACTTACATTCAATAATATTTAGGAACAGGTAAACTAGAAAGAATCAGTACCTAGTTTACATCATCTCATTATGTATGTCATATCTGAATTTTAGAATTCGGCGTAATTACATAACATCTAGCCGCAATATATAACAGCGTTTTTTCTAGCGGCTAATTGACGTTCAGCCAGAATGTCGTTACGATACGTTCTACAATATTTAGCCTTGTTGAGTGAATATGTTACGGCTAAAAGTCGAATCGCGGTAACGTTAAAAATCTATCTGTGATATTGAGATGATATTTGAGAAAACAGGTCCCGAAGACTTAAGATGAATAAACTTACCAGATAAATGTCAAGACAGAGTTGCAGCACTCTGTCAGTGTTCGGCAGGTCATCGAACATGATCTTTGTGTAAATACCCGAGAAGAATCCGCGCAGCACTCGGGACGCCAAGAACACGAAAGTGGTATACAATCCGATGATACTGGGAAAAAGTTCATACACATTATGTTTTCAATACACACAGTTATTTGTTTATACCTAAGTATAGCGTACCATCCACATAATTATCGTACATATCTTGCAGTCACAGGTATCTAGTACTCTAGACCAGGGATACCCAAACTGGGTTCCGTAGAATAGTCATCAGGGTTCCGCCAAAATTATTTATTATTAGCTATTAAATAATGCCACTATCTATTCAATAGTGGGGTTGGTGTTCCGTTATCTTTAAAGTTTAGGAACCCCTGCTCTAGACTAGACCAGAAAACAGATAGGTACAGAAGTCACATGTATGTACTTCACTTTTCATACCTACGCTCGGCGGTCGCTCTATCTATATATCTATCTCTCTCAAGCGCATGGCACTCGCGCTCGCACTCACTCGCACTCTAGTCCCAAACGGTCCGTGAGCAGTGTCTATGTGTGCGTTGCTCGAGCGCACTTGTATGTATATTGACTTCTGTACCTATCTATTTTGTGACTAGACTCTGCATTGTAAGCAGCTATTCAGTTGGCAGTCTAGCCTACTAAATAAAAGGCAATGTTCAATCAAATTCCTAAATTACGTTGATTCAACATGTTAAATAAATATTCAACCAACCGTCTGAACGATGTTTAGCTAGACTAACTAATCGAAAGTGTCCATGGGCCCGCAAAGGGTGCGTGGAGCAGCTGAAATGGGTAAAGAAACGTTTTCATGTCTTTCTTGCTACGTTGTGGTCACAGTCACAGTTCTAGCCTTTCATTCTGGTGGATACCCTCTGCCTGGGGAAGACAAAGGGTTATATCGTACTATTACTGTTTAAAACCGGGTTCCTATAACTTTTGGCCGAGTTGGTTGATTGAATTGATTATTGTATGATTTGGGTGGTTTTGATAAGCAAAGTTTGCACTTTGGACGTTTTGAGGCTGACCGGTTGAACGTTGATAATTTGGCTAGCCTTTTAGCTGGTTGAGTGAACATCGTTCAGGCGGTTAATTAAACGTTGACGCTTTATTTCAAGTTGTCTAGCCATTCAAAAGATTGGCTGAACATCGTTCAGGCGGTTATTTAAACGGCGCCGCTTCATTAGCAGGCTAGACTGCCAATTGAAAAACTTATTAAACTAGATGAATAATAAAATTACGGCGAAAATTCCCTTTTTTTTTAGCTTGGGGAAATCCTCATGGACTATCCCCCTTCTGGGGAAGACGGGGGGGTGTGCCAGACTCTTACCGGCTAAAACCACCACGGTGTCCCTCCTTCTGACCTAAGGCCGGGGTCGCGGGATTCGCTGTTGCATGCACCGCGACCCCGACAGGTCTCGGTCCACCAGCTTCTTCTGGTGGACCTCTCCTGTGGTGGGGCAGTTGCTCCCCTGCCCCACATCCTTCCGAGAGGCGCGCGCAGGACACGACGCGCCATCCTCCTTGGACGGCGAAAATTCCCTTAACAGCTACGTACACTACAGTACCTAACGTGCATTATGCAAGTAAAGGCCAAGACGAAGAGGCCCACAAAAAAAAGTTTTTCTATATAAGGCAGCCGCTTTATATTTTTATGTAAAAAATGTCATTTAAATGTGTTTCCGCCCTTACAGGCCTTCATGTATCAGATTAACCATAAAAAAAACTGTCTAGAAAATGGTTAGGTATCTTCTTCTTCTTCTTCCTGCCCTTATCCCACACTAGGTGGGGTCGGCACAACATATATTTCATAAATCCATGTTGTTAGAGGTTTTGGCTTATTGTTTTACGACCGGCCGCCTGCCTGACATCAACCCTCCTTGGGAATAGGTACCTATGATGTTTTAATTATAGAAGTTAATAGTGTATAGTTCTCACCCACTGCCGGATATAAAGTTAAGTGTCTCTGGGAACAGTTTATCGTTAAAAGTGTACATCACGAGCATATCGCAGTTATTTAGCGGGATCGACATCAATGGATCCTGCAAAAGAAATATAGAAAAGAATAAAAGATAAACCAAGTGTGAGTCAGACTCTTGCACCGAGGGTTCCATACAATATAGGTAATATTTAAAAAATATTTTTTTCTTCATAATAAATGTCTGAAACTTCGTTTTACATACATACATAACATCACGCCTGTATTCCCAGAACGGTTGGGCAGATGTATAGTAACACCCTCATTTCGCCGCTATGCTTAAGTCCCATGTAATAGGGGGCGAGCCTATTACCATCAACCGGGCACAAATCCAAACTCCGGGCTGCTACTGAGGAATTCCACAAGGAAAAACCCAATAACACTTTGCCCGACCTGGGGATCGAATCCAGGACCACAAAAATCTCAAATCAAATCGTTTATTTCGCTTAAAACATGGGGACAGACAGATGTAAACAAAGTCAATTTATATTTCCAACACATTTTGCCTTTTGTGGCATGCGAAAATATCATATTTATGAAATATGTCCTAATTTACAAGGTACACGGTCAGCAGTCGCGCTTGCCACCACTAGACCAACGAGGAAGTTCGTTTTATTTAGCCTGTAATATACAGGTTGAGTTTGAGATAAGGGTGCAGGGCCAAATTCGAAACTATTTATTATACATAAAGAACAGTCGTCAAAGGACTCGTGAGCTCGATTATGGCGACAACAAAAACTGATTTTTTTTATTTCCGTAAAAGCAGGTGGTTTATATCGTGGAACGGACCACAAAGATTTAGCAAAAAAGAATGCCATCCTGCACTAATCTTCACATAGTATAAAACAAAGTCGCTCCCGCTGTCTGTCTGTCCCTATGTATGCTTAGATCTTTAAAACTACGCAACGGATATTGATGCAGTTTTTTTAATAGATAGACTGATTCAAGAGGAAGGTTTATATGCCCCACAGTAGTATCTACATTGCACCCGTGCGAAGTCGGGGCGGGTCGCTAGTTGATAATAACGCTGATAAAAAACAATTCATGCAAAGGAATATTATGTGGCAAATACATAATCAGCTCATTTTTTGGTAGCAGACGTCAGTAGATAAGTTAACATTGTAAGGACAGCGAACATAATACTGTAAAATCAAAACTTAATAGCTAATAATATTAAACTTACCCGCACAGAACAAGACTCTCGTACGCGCCAATACATGACGTCTTTATCTCTCTCCAAGCGAAGTTGCACGTCCCGGAACAAACGTGTATCGTCAACTGAAATTACACGATATTTAATAAAGTATAAAGCCATTAGTTATTTAAGCTAGTTAGTGCACGCTCACCCTCGTCCTCCAATGTCTCACCTTCTTCTACTGATGTTTGCGGCATTAGTTGGTAAGCCGCTTTTGTGGTACCCTTGTTGAATACTTTCACAAATTTCGGGAACAAGACTTTTACGTTTAACCTGTTAAAATTGGTATTATAATATTAAATAATAATAATAATGATAGATATGTGGTGATAGATCGATCAGAGCGCCGCGCAATGATTGTTGATGTTACCATTCCGCATGATGGGAATCTCGTGAAAGCTGAGAAAGATAAACAAATCAAATATCTTGACTTAACACACGAGGTTGTCAACATGTGGGATGTGGAATCGGCAATCATTGTGCCGATAGTCGTAACGGCCAATGGCCTAATGGCCAAGAGCCTCGACAAACATCTCATGTGGCTCTCGTTGGGTGGCTGGATCAAGGGCCTAATACAGAAAGCAGTCCTCCTTGATTCGGCGCGTATTGTGAGGAGATTCCTGTCTCTGGAGCTCTAACTGCTGGTAGCCTGGACCCTGCCCCCGCTGCCGATGGAACCCTATTTATTATATTTTTAAATGTTTTTTTTATTGAAATATTTAAAAATGTAACAAAATATGTAGGTTTATAGAATGAATAAACGAAATAATAATAAGCCTTTTAAGAGTCGCCACTTATTGTCTGTTGACCCATTTTATATTAAAATGCTTCATGCTGCGTGTTGGGTCCATGAGTCTGCGTAAGCCAACCAGACCAGGTACTTCCTTGCGGAGGAACCCAGGTTGACACCCGTGAGTGACAAAACAAAATTAAGACTATGTTCAGATGACAAGCGAAATTTTAATCTTGTTAACCCGCGTTTATTCATGTAATCGTAAACGCGGGTTAGCAAAACGCGTCATTTGAACATAGCCTTAATTGTTAAATATCGCATTAATTTTTCAATAATATGACAGAAATGTTGGTGTGCCTTCTAGATGGCAAACACCTACAGCTGCTAAAAAAAATACATTAACTATTGTTGTATATTTTTTAGTAAAACAGGATATCAAATTAACATTGCACAGCGAATCATCATTAATCAGAATCAGGGTGCGTTTCCACTGAGGCGGAGCTGGGCGGGGTAGAGCAGTGAAAAGTGGTGAGTATTTCCACTGGAGCGGAGCGCCGCCCGCCTCGCTCGTCTCCGTTTTATCCCGCTCGGGTCTGCGTGCTCATATATTTTTATAAAGTCCGCTCAGCCCCGCTCTGTTCTGCTTACACTGTTTCCACTGAAGCGGAGCGGATGTTTCGAGCATAGTGATTGGTAAATTCATGCGCCGCTAAGCTCCAGTCCGGTCAGCTCCGCCTCAGTGGAAACGCAGCCTTAGAATTAGATCTTTCAAAGTACAGTCACCGTTCTTGTTTGGTGTCGACATGGACACGAGCTAATTATATTTGATTACTAAATTGCTTTTCGATTTTCCTTTACGGCCCCACGTACTACGAAAATGCATATCTGCAATATGGGAGTCTTGCGAATTACATGTACAGCTTACGTTGTAACTATTCGTTAATCTGTGGCACAGCGACTAAGTAAACGTGAGTACCTAATCCTTTAGAGCGCGGTGTTTTCGACAGAAAATAATTACGCGATATTTATTTCCGGTGCGGGGTAGACTTTACCTGAAATATGTGTAAACGATACGCAACACCCATGTACTGTCGCGTACCATTTCGCCCGACTGGATGGAAATCTAGAATTAGATTCAGCATCGAGGTCTAATCGCATCCGACGGCCGCCCGGAGCGACCAAAAGGATTTACTTGACTTGTACGATCGGACTAGCTTCTCCATTTATATTGTGACGCATTTCTTCAGAGGAAATTAGCGCTATTTGGGCTGATCAGATTGACTTCCTCATCTATGGCAGCCTTAACGATGGTGCCATGCATCCATCTTGTATAGGTTTGAGAAGGTTTCCCTATTAAATGTAATACAAACCAGGTATCTGGATCGGACGTGCCTTCCAGCAACTGCATGAGTGTCCCTCTTTCAGGGTTCAACTGACCATCGACGAAGGCTTCTAACGGCACCTCACGATGGTCCTCTATGGTCGGCGGGTTTGGCACCGCATTCGTCGGGTGCGTGATCACATATGTGAATTTCACTTGTAATGTTGCATCTGTTGACATTTAAACGATTTTTTTATGCAAAGAATCATGCGATAAAAATGTGATTGACTGACTGTCACTGGGACAGTCAGTCAATCTCATTTTTATCGAAGGCGTAAATTTCTCTGCTTATACAGAAAAGGAACAAGCATGATCGTGATGCTTGCTTACTGCAGGTTGGCCATTTTAGACCATTAAGTCCAGGTTTCCACTCGATATTTTCCTTCACAGTATGTCAGTGGTGTATAAAGTACATATCGTCGGTCTGCAGTGACAACCACGTATGTGTAAAATACAATTTTTTAAAAGAAGTAGAATTAACTGTCTCCTGCAAACAAAATGGCCGATCAAATGTTAATACAAGTTTGTCATAATCGTACGTCATAGATAGCTTAGAAGTATTTATTAAAAGTTTGTTGAATTAGTACGTGTATAAGGAGTTTATCAATCTAAAGAACAAATAAAACGCTATTGAAGAAATTTTTATTTAGGATGTTTTCACTGCCGAGCGTCGATATGATATTGAAAAAGTCACATTGGAACTTTCTTGGAATTGTACCCACAATTCGGTGCTTAACACGCGGATTCGTAACCTCCGGGCCACAATGACAGAAGAAGATAATTGTTTTTTAACAATAGATAAAAAAAACAATTTTAAGAAAGTACCTTATAGTAGGTACGCGTCGTTCTGGGAATTTCTGCTTATTGTTACGCGGGCGGAGCTGCGGGCTTATCGTATTATAAATTATTAATTATAAAAACATATCTTTATCGATTATAAACAAAGAAGTAGTCTATCTGTAGGTGACCGTAATATTTGACTTAGGCCCGTATTAATAACCAGTTCTCATCTGAGAGATCTTCCAACAGCAGCTACCATAAAGTAGAATTCCATACATTAGACTTTTTTTTATACCTACGTCTGCTGTCATGTTGAAACTCCACTTAAGAGGGATGTCTCAAATGAGAGCTGTTTATCAACACGGGTCTTAGTTTCGCGGATTCGTCGGAAAACTAACCGAATAATAGCTTAGTTTATAAGAGATTTGTAAAATACGTCCTTAACATGATCTTTCACGAGTTTAGGGTTGATGGTGATGGCCGCTACGTCATTGTAAATGTAATTATTATGTTATTAGCTACTCACTAGAGGACGCCTCTCTCTTGAGTCGGTCGAGCTCGGGCGGCGAGATTTCCCACTTGAGGGTAGAGTTGGGGTTGATGGTGATAACCGCTACGTCATTATGCATGTAGTTGGACAGGAATGTTTGCGCGGTGCGGTCGCGCGCGTACATGTTGCTTAGCTGGGTGTAGTCTTGTTCAGTAAAACTGTAATTGAATTAACTTAATGATAATTTGACCTAAAGCAGCAGTTAATCTGGGTTACAAGTAGTGTTGCCAAGTTCAGTGTGTCAAATTTCGGAACGGAAGGTTAAAATAATCAGGATTTTGGTTTTTAAAATCGAGACAGCTACAATGGCTGCAAAAAAAAGATGTACCTAGCTTAAGTAGAGATTATTCATTTTTCCTGTCAAAATTATCGAATAAAGTGCAGACTAAGGAGGTTAGTGATAAATCGGGACATTCGACGTCCCGATCAATGATGAATCGGGACGTGTCACCAGACCCCTGAAAATCGGGACGTCCCGCGCATATCGGGACATCTGGCATCACAAATTGCACGTAAACCACCCCATTACCTTCTGTAAGTATTTAACCCGTCAAGTGTCGGGTGCACATACGGGTGTGCGTAAGGAACGCGCTCCTATGGTAGCGGATTTTGTATGTTTTATTTTACTGTTTACATGAACCGAATTTACAGGAGCGCGTTCCTTACGCACACCCGTGTGTGCCTCCGACACTTCGCGCCCGAATTTCTTACGCACACCCGTATGTGCGCCCGACACTTGACGGGTTAAGGATAGTGCCTCCCTTTACTAACAACATTATTCCTAGTTGAATACTAGGCGGATCCCAGAAGTATAAAGTTGGTACTCACACGTCAATGTTGTGCGATTGAGCTGACATTTGATATACAGGTAAGAACGGTCCGATGCGTATCTTCACTGTTACGTCCGTGGGCGGGTTGGGTTGACCGACCTAAAATAAAATAATCATGTTTTTCACACAACACAAAACAAGCTTCGCTGTATATTTTTAATGGTTTTAACAATGATTTTGCTTTTAATATCAGACGGAAAACATTTACAAAAATAATAAATTTATATTAATAAACATATTAACAGCTGAAAATGAGGACCCACATGGTCTAATGTGAAATCACGTGCATTAATAATTACCGAATTGCCGAATGCGAAGAATACGAGCGGGAACCATATGATAGCGATGACGAACGCGAGCACGCTGCCACCTAACAAGTACTTGGAAGTGTTCGACTTCTTGGAGCCACGCGGCTGCGGGAACTCGTCCTCTATGTAGCGGGAACACTGCGAACGAATTATGTGAATAAATACAACACACACATTTCTCCGGACAGGATAGCTATAGGTGAACAATGGATATTGTACATTAACATTTTATTTATGATGGTATTAAGCTCTATAATTATAAAGTAATAAAGGCGAATTATTATCACCGGACTCTTACATCCGGTTTCTGAAAAGCTGATCAACGCAGAAAAAACTAATTAGCTGACAAATCTCATGGCAACTGATATCATTGGTTGTAAATACTTTGGCCACATTTTAGTAATAATTGTGGCCAAAGCACTCACAATCAAAGATTTTTAGACAAAGTTTTGACAACAGATTACATTGACCGGCCTTTCGGAAACCGGGGAAGTATTGTTTACAAAAACTGATTGGACCGATGGTGAGGTTGGACCAAAGTACATGGTTGATATTTAATTTAAAAATAAATAAATATTACATTACTGAAAGATAACGCCTTAAGGACTATTGCCATTACAAACGGTAAGGGCGGAGGCGGGTGCAACAAATTCAAAGTAAAATAATACTTATTTATATACGTGTAGAGAATAGGATACGAGGGCACGTTGACAACGGGACGGAAGACGCGCGGACGGGCGGCGACGGTCGTCAACGTGCTCCCGTATTCTAGTCTCTACGCGTATATACGTAAGTTTTATTTTACACAGAATTTGTTGCCTGTAATGTGAATAATCCCTTAGGCTTACCTTTAGTAGAAAGATGCTAGCGAATATGTCCTCCATCTTGAGCCAATCCATGAAGTTCATGGACGTATCTGTCCATATCCAGTCCATAAGTGTTCGCAGCTCAAATAAGAATGGTAGTGCCATAAACCTGCAAATTTTATTGAAATTCCTTAAAATGCCACACGTAGAGAGAGATATAGCAATAATAATTTTAAAAAGATCCAAATCGATTAAGAAATGCCGGAGATATCATACACAATGACGAATGCCGTTTCCTCACGATGTTATCCTTCACCGTTTTTAAGCAATTGATAATTATACAATACACTTATGAATCCGAAAAGTCAGAGGTGCGTGCCTTGGGTTCGAACTCGAGACCTATGACTTGGCAGTCCGATGGTCGCACCACACAGCTATCACTGCTTAAACGAGATACGAAGCACGTTCCTCGCAAGTAGCTTATGATTAGCGAAAACCGTATCGAAATATGTCCAACGGTTCTCGCGATAATCGCGAACATAGATACATACATAACAGGTCGAACTGAGATTTGTTTATGTCGTTAAAAAGGGTGACATGTCAAAGTATGAAACAAAGTAACTGTAAATAGGTAGGTACCTAACTTATTCGTACAAATGAAGGCACTAAAAAGTATTAGTAAAATAAAAACCGACAAATAAATTTAAAAAAAAAAAACAGGAAACAGTAAATTAACTATCATATTATAAAATTAACAGCTTCTGAAGCCGGTGGAAATCCACGCTGAACCAAATTGGAGACACCGATAAACTGTAAATTTTATAATAATTAATTTACTTTTTTCAGTTTTTTTTGTCGGTTTTTACTTTTTTTAAGATTGTTTTGTTGTTCCGCTTTAAAACGTATTTTCTACAGTCAATACTTACAATCTAAAGAAGAGCATGTTGAGGAAGTGGTAGGACTTGCAGAGGAAGTTGCCGATGATGCGTCGTGGGTAACCGCAGCGGATCTGATACGCCGACAGCAGTAGGTAGATGCATTTTATCATGTACCACATCGGCGGCGGCAGTATTGCGTTGAACGTCCTAACAAAACAGGATTAGTGCGGTGCCTAAAAGCTCATCTAACATCGCATTTATTGGTGCCGAATCTGTTGTGCACGAGCTAAACTTAATTTAGGCTATTGCCACCTTTTTCACTCTGATAAAATAAGAAAGAGACGGACGTACATTAGAGCTGTCAAATTTAGTTGAACCAAAATTTCCATACAAATTTAAACGACACGTCAGCACGTGTCGTTTAAAATCACAGTGAAGTTCAAGGCGTAAACTAGTTTGACATCTCTAACTTAGTTCTTATCTATCACCGTCCTTTTCTCGCGCTGTCTGTTATTAAAAGATAGCAATTCTCTAATTTTAGTTTAGTTGGTAAAACAAGAGAATCGGCTCCAATACCTATAAGTAGCACAACTAAGGGTGCTAAGGCTATACACATAAGCAGGCCGGCATTAATCGGCACAGTCGGGCGGTAAAATCGAATATATGTAGATGAATTTTCGAGAAAAGGCCGTGGTTTGTCGCCTTTGTTATTAAGATATCGCGCACTTTGATAACGAATGAACGCACACTTCAATATATACAACACACAAACAATGAATTAGTGTTACAAGTCAAAGATTCATAACATAACATCACGCCTGTATTCCACGAAGGGTTGGGCAGCGGTGTATAGTAACACCCTCATTTCGTCGTTATGTTTAAGTCCCATGTAATAGGTCCCACAAATCCAAACTCCGGGCTGCTACTGAGGAATTTCACACGGAATAACCCAATAACACTTTGCCCGACCTGGGGATCGAACCCAAGACCTCCCGATCAGCAGGCTTGCCACCACTAGACCAACGAGGCAGTTGTACGTCAAAGAGTCGTCGTAAGAAAATTAACGTAACGAGTAGTAGAGCCTGCACTAAAAAGCAAACTATTCGCAAAATTGTATTACCAGAAAATCAAGTAAGTCGTACCTCTCAGTAATGAAGGGCAGGACGAAGAACATCCAGACATGCACTCCTATGATTAACGCATACTGGAACAGTATCTTGCCAAGCATGAATTTTCGCAGATATAACGCGCGATCTATGATGATAAGCGCGAACTGAAGTATCAACATGACGAGGAAGGGAATCGGCACTTTGTTTTCTTCTAAGTACGCTTGGACACCGCCGTCGCCTTGGTGCGTCTGTGACGAAACGATACAATGACTTAGAAAGCAAACCAAAGGAATAATACACACAATAACAACAGCTGTCAGCTAAGGTGTTGGACTAACTCTTGAGCTGACAGCTGTTGTTATAGTGTATTTTTTATTTTCCTTATAATTGTTTAGAAAAATCTTGTTATTATGGTTTAATTTGTTTAGAATGCTGACTTTCGTCGAAATTAAATGTCTAAATAGTAGGTATTAATAAGTAATACATAGTGCTTTAGGGTAATGACGAACATGGGAATATTCAGAAAATTACGAATTTCTACTAAACCAGGCAATATGTTTTGCTCTGGCAACATTACATTACATTCCAATATACATTCTAGCATTATTACGTTGCCAGAGCAAAAAATATTGCCTGGTTTAGTAGAATTCGTAATTTTCGGAATATTCCCATGTTCGTAATTACCCTAAAGCACTAGGTATAAATCTTTTTAAGTTGTAAAATAAAGCTCTTTTTTGTTTTAAGTTTGCACACTTTTTTGCGCATTGAGGCCAAATAGGGATAATAATTTCTTTAAAAAAATCGAATGTATTAAACAAAGAAACGTTTATTTAACAACTGATATTCCTATTATGAAAACACTCGAGTGCAACCTTCAAGGTTTAAAGTGCAGTTAGAACCTAGGCTTACCCCAAACGCGGCGAATCCGAATATGACTACAAGGAAGTTGAAGAAATCACACAGGAACATGTAAGCATATATATCAGCTGTGACTCGCGCACCCGGTGCTAACATCCGCTGGAAGAAGCGGTGCGACGGACGTAGATAGCGCTTTAATCTGTGTAAAAAGTGGATCAATAATATTTAAGTCTGCGAGCCAGTGCTAGTCACCTCCTGAGTTATGGGAGCGGCAGGAGGGGGTTGCGCGCGGTAGAGAAGACAAAGCTAACTGACAGAGCGCGTCTATTGTTTCGCACCCCCGTCCTGCCGCTCCCATATCTCAGGAGGTGACTAGCACTTGAGCGCAGACTATACCAATCCTTTCAAAAAAATTGTCTTTAGATTAAATTCATCGCTAACGGGAAAGATAACGAAATACTAAAGCATTTGTTTCAGTTTTTTCAGCTCTATAGTACGTTATTACAAACAATTTAAACGATTTAAATAATAATTATTAACATTATGGCAAAAATATTCAACTAAGTACTCAAATTACATTCGTAGTTAGAATAGAAATAAATATTTAGCGAACTGTCATAAGAAAGTAATGGTTAATTATTAACCAAGAGAAGAATGTGACCAATTCCGTAGGAGATATTTTGGTTTATAGTTCGAGTGTGAAATTGATACTTTTACCCAAGATTATCACTCGTCTATAGTCAAGTAAAAGTATTTACTTGAGTACTTTAATTACTTAAGCTTTTTTTATATTTACTAGCTCACACACATCAACTGCTGAAATAGAGTTGGGCCTCTAAATGACCTCTGCAATGAACGGTGAAAGGTCAGCAGTGGACGATTGTAGGCTGATAAATGTAAAAAATGCTTAAATAATTGCGTTTCAAGTAAAGACTTTTATTCAACTATAGATACACGTATAACACTGCTTTTCATCAAGAATGCGAGGAAAGTTAAAATACAGAATAATATGCAAGCATATCAATAAACACTCTGGACTGATTGTGTTGTAATATTATTAGGGGCTCCCCACATTAATTATCGACGCAGAATCGGCTTAAGCCGAGTGTGTAACACTGTACTACTCGCAATAAGCCATACAGCCTTAAAGCTGATTTACACGGTGCAAGTTTCTTGAAGCAAGAGTCATTCTGCCTTCGTCTTTCTCTACGACAAAAACAGAGATAGCATGAGACTTGCTTCAAGAAACTTGCACCGTGTAAATGAGCCTTTATACTCAGACTCAACAAAATTCAGTGGGAGAATAAAGAAAATATTAGTTCGATTTTCAAATTACTTATCTGCCATGGGGAAGAAAAGACGCATTTTCTCCTCGCTTTTGATGTAAACAATGACACACTTCCTGAGCATGAGGAACAAAAAATATTTTATTAATACTTACGACAAAAGTATAACTTCTGGGTAATGTTTATACGTATCCTCTAATGTTGTAGTCACCGCAATAATCGGTTCTTGATCATCGTTTACACTGAAAAAGATCAGGAAAATTAAAAATTTTAATTACATAGGTACACATTATTATACATTACATAGGTAAATTTATGATTTCGTAGCAGCAAATATTTATTAATTAGATAATATTTGTATTGTCTTTTTTTTATTGTTCTTGACTTGGTCGCGTTTGGCCCTAGTCTCACCTGAAGTTAAGCGCAGACAGGGTCTAAGATGGAGAACAGGAATGCAAGCAACAGATATAAAGAGATTCCCCTATAGCCCTCTGGCTCTCACATAACACGACGGAACACAGTAAACTGCTTGGCGCCGGGCTTTAATGTGAGGGTGGTAGCTAGCCAGGCGGACCGTATACATCCTACCACCAAGAGTGCCGGGTTTTGTTGAATCTTACAACACGCGTCTATTCCCATCGTGCGGTGAGGAAGTTTTATATTCTAACCCGTCCCCACACGGGGTAAAATTGTGCGCCTCTTTAAATGTTAAGTTTAAACATAATATACAAGGTTAGTCTGAAAGGGGGTACTAAGCCGCGGGCCACGTAAAGTATCACTGATGACTATTTTAAAGCAAGTGTTAAAATTTAAAAATTCGATAATTTTTATTTACATGCAAAAAGATTTTTATTTCAGTTTTTTCAAAAAAAAAAAAACATACCTGCTTTAGTTATGAATTCAGAAAATTAAGTTTCTAATCTGTGACCCCAAATATAACCTAAATAGTAAACACAGCTGATCATAGCTTTGGATATATAGATTTTAGCATATTTTTTTACGAAATCTTTGAAAAGCTATTTCTCTTAAACTATCGAGTTTTGGGGAAAGTTGTAGAACAAAAGTTATCCCTTATTATAGGTACTTTAACCCCCTTTCGGCTTAGTACCCCCTTTCCGACTAACCTTGTATAAGGAAATTAAGTTTTTTTTGTATGTTAAATTGTTAATCCAACTATGCATACCTGTAGTGGTCGTCGTCTGCCGTTTTGGAGGGCCCAGCCTCGTTTTCATCGTAAAAGGATTCTCCTTGCGGCGTATTGTCGATCTGTTGCCGCGATTGACCGTTTTCATCCACTTCTTCTTGACTGTAAATATACATTTCATATTACTTTTTAGGGTTCCTTGTTCAAACTAGGAACTTTTATAGTTGCGCCATGTCCGCCTGTGGATCACAGCTGTTTTAATAGTGCTATTCTCATTAAATATGTGCCGACACGAGAGGAGAAGAGTTATCATCGGCCTATATGAACACTTTTTTAAGCCTTGATAAAACATCTTATAGCCGTTCTGACTACGCAACCCTTTGCGAGAACCGACACGCACTTTACCGGTTTTTAAATATATTTAGGAATAATAATATTATTATAATATGTATAAACATACTTCCTCTTAGCCTTTTTCCCAATTATCTTGGGGTCAGCTTCCAGTCTAACCAGATGCGGCTGAATACCAGTATTTTACACGGAGCGACTGCCATCATACCTCCGCAACCCAGTAACTGGGCAATGCCGATATCCTAAGGTTAAACCGATTGTCAGACTTTCGGGCTACTGACTACCCGTAACGACTGTCATAGGTATTCGTATGACACCCGGGACCGACGGCTTAACGTGCTATCCGAGGCACAGAGGAGTCTCGATACGTAACAAATGGTCACCCATCCACGGACTTACCGCGGCAAGCGCAGCTTAACCTCGCAAATCGTACGATCGGCGCGGTTGTTATTTAGCCACGAGCCCCTCAATGTATAAACATACATTTTACAAATTATTATAAATTCTTATATTCGATTAAGTGACCCTACTGAATACAATGATTAAGTACAGTATAACATTTTTTATTACGGACACCAAATTAGAATTAAAACAAAGTAGGTCTGCCAAATGTATCGACTAATTGTTTAACAAAATAGGTACCTAGTTTACAAAAGGTTCGTAGCATATAAAAGGTGTATCAGAAATTTGAAATACTACTAGGTCTGGGTACATAGCCAGCGGGGCGGGACGGTGACGACGTGACGCCAGCGCGACGTGAATAGTTGTAATGTAAGTATTGAACTACTGAACTATAGAAGAGATAAAATACAGTGTAGCCCCGCTCTGCGCAACGTTAGCTATCGCGTTACGTCGGCGCCGCGCCAGGCGGGAACACAAACGGAGCGCAGCGGGGCAAGGCTCGAGAGCGACGCTAAGTGCAGTGTTGTATGGGATTCGTAGGTAGTAGTCGTAGATTAATATTATATTGTGTAGTCACACAGAGAGTGGGGCGTGAACACGTCGCGGTCGGCAGGACGGAGCCTCGTGGCTATTTTATGATTTGTTACAAATACGGTCTGAATCGCTTGGCATTTTAGTAAAAAATGTTAGAGAAATCACGCAGAGCGCGACAGGGCGGCCGCCCGCAGTGTGACACGCACACCGCGCTGCTGTTCCGTCAGCGACCCGTCGCCGTCCTGCCCCATCGGCTATTTTCCGAAACCTTGAGTGTTTTACCCACTTACTAAGTACTATTTCAGCTTTAGACGAATTAATATGAAAAACTTTTAGTGTCAGAACTCTCAGGTAGCCGCGCTACCAACCTTGCTACCTGGCAATTTTTTCAACAAGGTTTGAGCTATTGTCGTATAGCTTGCTTCGACACGAGAGTGAAGAAGATATTTACTCACTCATTAATATTATTTTGTTTGTTGTATTGAAGTCCTCTAAATAAATCTTTGCTGAACTGCGTATGGTTTTTATAAAATTAATATATTTACGAATGGCTCCCTATTGCATTATGGGTTCTTAAAGGTAGATTGACAATAATTGCATATTAATAAGTATTGTGACAACTTCTACTTTACATTTTAGTACTCAATATTACAAAGTATTTGGCTAGACTATATTAAATTTATTTTCTACATACAATTTTATAGAATACATTATTATTTAATACAATATCAAAATAACAATGATACAACAATATACAATAATATCTAACTATAACTACATTATTTTGTGTACAGTATCAGATACGATTAGTTCGTGTAGTAAGTAGTAATCAATACCGCAGCTCTCGCTCGTTGTCCTGCCAGTGCCGCTGGCGGTGCGCGCGGCGGCGCGAGGTGCGGTTGCGCTGGCGCAGGCGCTGCCACACCAGGTGCGCCACGCGCGGGTCGGAGCGCGACGTGTGCAGCTCGTACATGGCCTGCGCGATGGTCGTCTGCACGTAGTACAGCCGGTCCACCAGCCGGTGACGACTGTCTGATCCGCACACTCCGCTATGTACTATCCGAACCATGCTATGCTACTGGTACTACCTACTGGTTGCCTGCGTGCTGCGTGGTACAGTCGGTCCACCAGCTGGTGACGACTATATGATTCGCACTTCCCGTTATGTACTATCCGTACCCTAACCCGCTACTGAGTGCTTTTTCACGCCAATCATCATGCTACATTGCGGCTCATTATTCTGTTGTTCATAATCATGTCGATAGATTAGAATGTTTGGAATGTGAGTATACTAACTCACATTCCAATAATTAAGTTTCGTATACCTAGTCTTGCCATAAATATTGTCACGAAGAAAAAAATTTTTTTTTATTGCAAATAATATGTATTATTTTTACAGTGTGTTAGTTTAATACATAAATATAAAACAATTTAAAATATAAAAATCTTATTCGAAGTAGTCTCCATTGACTGCAATACAGTCCTTTAAACGTTGAGGCCAGTTATCAATAGAAGCACTCACTCTTTCCATGGGAAAATTCTTCACTGCCAATCGTATGGATTGTTTTAGGGACACCAAATTATCATGGCGTTTAGAGCAAGCCGTACTCTCTAAAACTGACCATAAATCAAAATCCAGCGGATTAAGATCAGGACAAGACGACGGCCAGTCTTCAGCTCTGATGAAGTCCGAAACGTTCACTTCCAACCAAGACTGCGTGGACCGAGCTATACGACCCGGCGCCGAGTCTTGTTGGAAGGACCATATATTTTGACTTCGCCTTTTGTTGAGAACAGACGTGTCGTATAATTATTAAAATAAACAAATAATCACTTGCTGAATCGTGACCTAGTTTTACCGCAAGCCAATAGTTACGTAAACTGTGTCATACAATAGGTACAATAAGTGTTAAGTTCAATGATTAACAAGTAAATAACTTGTACCAAAATGGAAGACGGTCCCTTCAACCGGAGTAGCAGGTGTGTTCGCACCCCGCCTACAACGCCCTTGCCCGCACCCGTTCCCGACCCTGCACTATCACCTCGTCCTAAGGAACCGAGCCAAGTTGACGATGGCTTTGAAGCTATCTCAACGCCGGAAATCCAGAAATGGATGTCGTCCATTGAGCAGTGCCTTAATGAAGTTTGCTCTATTGCATCAGAGGGTAAACTAAACATGGAGCAAAAATTGCGTATCAATACGTTATGCCGAAAAGTCACTTACGGTACATCGCAGATGGCAGTGCAGTACCAGTCCCTCAAGCTGAAAGCCGTCCAAGTCCAGTCCACTATCCAAACTCTAGAAGACCAACTTGATCTGTCACAGCGGCTACAGGACCTTAAGCTGAGTATTGCGGAATCGGTAAAACCTGCCACGGGAACTTCCTTTGCTGATATGGTTAAAAAAGGTACCAACAACTTTTTACAGCCGATAAATTTAAGTTCAGTGGCCATTTATCCTAATGACAAACTGAAATCGAGCGAAGAGACAAAGTTACTTGTCCAAAAAATAATTTGCCCTGAACAGATGAAACTTCACGTGAGAGGCCTACGCAAGACAAAAAACGGCGGCGTCATAATTAGCACAGATACCAAGGATGACATCGAGAAGCTGAAACAATCAGTGCAGCTAACAAAGTCAGGCCTTACAGTCGACGAGCCTCATAAAAGGAAGCCTAGAGTAGTAGTTATCGGAGTGCCCTCATCTATGCAAGAAAATGAAGTCTTTACTTGCATATACAACCAAAATCTCGCCGATAAACTCCAGGATTGCAGCCTTGAGACGTTTTTAACCTTAATTAAGTTAAGTCATAAGTCAGGTAAGAAGGACGCCGAGACCTGCAATTACGTAATAGAGGTATCTGCAGTCATACGCAAAGCGCTGATAACGAAAGACAGGGTATTTGTGAATTGGTCATCGTGCCCTGTGAGAGACTTTACCTTGGTCACACGATGCTATAAGTGCCAGCAGTATGGACATGCGGCTAAATCATGTCGGGAACCAGCCTATACCTGCGGCCACTGTGGCGATAAAGGCCATTCGATAAAGGAGTGTACAAAGAAGACAGACGAACCAAAATGCGCTACTTGCTTGCACTTCAAAAAGCCAGATAAGCATAATACAGGTGCTGCTGATTGCCCGGCGAAATTAATGGCTGAACAGAGGTACATCAATTCCGTTGATTATGAAGGCGCCTAAGAGCGCCGTTGATTGGGTATTTATCTGACCTTATTCTTTTTGTTATTGTTTTTATTTACTATCAAAAATATGATTAATAATTTAATTGATGACTTAGATAACTTCTCTGTATCCGAGTCTAAGGTTTGTGAAGTTGAAAACTGCAAACAATATCTATCTTCCTACAGTAACCCATTAACCATACTAACACAAAATATTCGCAGTATTTTTAAGAATTTTGACAATTTTAGTACTTTTCAACAACGACTTAATATAAATTGTGACGTTATTGTTTTAACTGAATGTTGGCTTGCCAAACATTATGACCTACCACTGATGCCGGGATATAGTATGTTTAGAAGTAATATAAATTATAATCAGAACGATGGGGTGATAGTGTATGCAAGAAATCATCTTAATGTCTCTGTCGAGGAACCAAATATACACGACTGTAACAGATTGTTAATTAAAATCGGATCAGAATTTGCGATACTAGCTTTATATCGACCTCCCTCTTTTAGAAATATAAACAATTTTATTGACTCTCTGAATGACACCCTGCAGAATTTGTCATCCTTCAAAAACATAATTTTAATTGGAGATATTAATATCAATATTCTTCCAGAAAGTACTGATGCACCTGCTCAGGACTATCTCAACCTATGCGCCTTTCATGGCTTGCTCCCCGCGCACACGTTTCCTACACATCACAGTGGATCTTGCTTAGACCATATCATGCTTAAATCAAATTTCCTCTCACTTGCACTTGTTACTAATTCAACAATAACCGATCACAATGCTGCCCTACTTACCCTAAATTGTAAATTACCTAAACTAAACACTCGCACAATTTCTAAATTGAATGTTAATAAACTTGAAGATGATTTACGCAACATCGACTTTAACCCAGTTTATAATTCTGCTGACTCACAATTTTGTATGTTGTATGTAATAAAAAGTGTACAGCATGCAATTCAGAAAAACACAGTCATATCTCGATTGAAAAACAAAGATTATAACATAAAACCATGGATCACGGCAGGTCTCATTCGCTGTATGAACCATCGAGATAAACTGCACATGAAAGTTAAATCTAATCCAGATAATTTAATATTGCAATTATCGTACAAAAGATACCGAAATTTTTGTAATGATCTCCTGAAGAAGGTAAAAAGAAACTACGATAAAATTGCACTGGAAAAGGCTGGAACAAATAGTAAAAAGATCTGGAAATATATTAAAAATGTAACATATACCTCGAAACAAAATGAGTCATCCTCAGGTTTATTACAAGCGCACTCATCACAATTGACTTCTGCTAACATCGCAAATAATTTCTTCGTAAATGTAGGAAAGTGTCTGGCAGAAAAAGTTCGGGGCCAAACTCAATACCTAACAAGCACTCCTTTTGCGTGTAACACAACTCTAACATCTTTTGCGTTACTAGATACTGACGAGAGCGAGGTAGAACAGATAATTATGAGTTTGAAAGACGACTGTGCAGTTGGATGGGATAACATATCTAATAAAATGATTAAACAGTTCAGGCACATTTTAGTACCACCACTGACTTATATTTTCCGCATATGTTTATCTACAGGCCTTTTTCCCGAGTGTCTCAAAAAGGCTGTTGTTGTCCCTGTGTTTAAATCAGGCAGTAAAGATCAAGTGACAAATTATAGACCTATTTCCTTACTGCCTTCTATGTCCAAGATATTAGAAAAAATTATAAACAAAAGATTGTTCAAATACTTGGAGGATAAATCGATTTTGTCTGAGCGGCAATTTGGATTTAGACCTAAAGTATCAACTGCCGATGCCGTACATCATCTGACTGATTATCTAGCACAAGAACTTGATAAAGGTAACCAAACAGTAGGAATCTTCCTGGACCTCGCCAAAGCTTTTGACACAGTTTCTATTCCCATTCTTTTGCGCAAGCTTGAAACCATAGGCATAAGAGGCACTCAGCTGAAACTCTTCAAAAGCTATCTAGAAGACCGTACCCAATGCGTAAGGATTGGCAATGTTCTCAGCGCTGATAAAAAAAACACATCCTTTGGAGTTCCCCAAGGAAGCATTTTAGGACCTACCTTGTTCTTGATATACATAAACGACCTTTGTAATCTACAGCTAGAACATGGCTTAATCATATCTTACGCTGACGACACTGCCCTACTTTTTTCCGCTGAGTCAGAAATTGAAGTGTACAAACTTGCGCAAAATGGATTCAATATTGTTAATAAATGGCTTCAGCACAATACATTAACACTAAATGCAGATAAGACAAATTACATTAGGTTTTCAATGCGCAAACTAACATCCACTAATACTAACTCAACATTGCATGCTCATTATTGTATAGACCCCACTAATAATTATCAATGTGTGTGTCCCAACATTAAAATTACTAATAAAATAAAATACCTGGGTGTTATAATAGATGAAACTCTTTCGTTTAAACAACATATCCAAGCTTTAACTAATAGAATTCGTAAGTTAATATTTGTCTTTAAAAAGTTACGTTATATAGCAGACCCAAAAATAATTAGGCAAGTTTACTTTGCTCTGTGTCAATCAATATTAACTTACTGTATTACCTCATGGGGTGGAGCGGGTAAAACATTGTTACTACCCATCGAGAGAGCTCAGAGAGCGATTCTCAAGGTGTCTACTTCCCGCCCTTTCATTTTTCCCACTAAGCTCCTCTATAATAATTGTGAAGTACTAACAGTTCGACAATTATTCATAATGAGCATTGTATTAAAACAACACGCAGCCTTACCCTACAGCACTGAATTTACTAATAAAAGACGAAAAGATATAGTTTGCCCTCAAACAGTAAGAACAAGACATGCTTTTACATCAAAGTTCTACTTATTCCTCGGACCACTCCTCTACAATAGACTAAATTTGATCACAAACATCTATTCTCTGAATTATTATAATTGTAAAAAAAATGTCAAGGATGCTCTCCAAAGTATGTCCTACGAAGATACAGAGAAATTATTAATTGTGCTTAAATAGATTTTGTTTGTATTTTTTATTATACATTAAGTAATTCGTTAAGTTAAGAAGATTGTAGCCACTAGGGATTATGTTACTTTGTCAATAATTTTTATTACATTGTTTACGTAACCATTACCTTAGATTATTATTTTATTTTATATAATAAATGTATGATTATTTTAGATTAGACTAAATTTGCTCTTCTCGCCTGAAACACAGGGTTACCTAGTTCAGGCAAGTAACACATGTGAATATAATTTATTTATGACTTTGTATTATTTTAGTTCTAATGAATTTGAATAAATTATTATATATTATATTATATACCATACTTGGTTATTGAACATGGTGTTGTTAAGGGGCTTAACTACCTCCTCAAGAATGGTATCTTGATACACTTGTGCCGATGTTTTGATACCTTTTTCACAAAAATATGGCTCAGTCACTCCTTCATAGCTAACACCCCACCAAACCATCACTGAAGTCGGATAATGCCCACGTTGCACTCTGTCGACTAATTGGGAAGCTTCCTTAGAGCTTTGAAGATAAATACGGTAATTTTGTTTGTTAAAATGTTGCTCAATTGTAAAGATTTTCTCATCCGTAAATAATTTTTTTCTGTGGCCTCCCTTTGCGTACCGCTTCAGTAGTTGTTTCGATTTTACCACCCTATTGTTTTTAAAAATATCAGTTAAAAAATTACTAGTGCGTCTCTTATAGGCTGCAAGTCCTAAGTCATCTTTTAAAATACGCGACATGGTTCTGGGTGCTATCTTCATCTCCCGAGATAAAATCTTTTGCTTTCGGACAGGATTTCTTCGAATTCTTTCCCTTACTGCTTTGACCACCTTTTTCGTACGAACACTACGTGGACGGCCAGATCTTTTTCTGTCACAAACAGAGGAGGTCTCATTGTACCTATTAATAGCCCGGTATACAAACATTTGACTAATACTAAGCGTATGGAGAGTTTTAAAAATTGCATTTGGCTCCATACCAACTTTGTGTAATGCAATCACAGCGATTCGGTTCTCTTTATCACCCCACTCCATTTTAATATCGCAAAATATTGTACAATGTATTGGCGCCAAAATTAGAAAACTCAATGAACAATCGTATAAAAATTACAGATTCCAAATTCAAATGTAATATCTTTCTTATTTTTAATTGTAACAGTATTTATGGCCAGACTAGGTACTTAATGGAGGTGACCTTATTGCTATTCGCTTACGATCAATAGGGTAGTAGACATTATTTTTTTTGTTAGATAGATATTTCGATAGTTTTACAAAAAACATCAACAACGAAAAAGCCAATAAAATATTAACAAAGTGCCCAATTTATATTTAAAATTGATCACAAGACAGAGACTGCATTACAAAGCAATGATGTCAAACCCTGTCAACAATAAACTTCATAGTAACTGCACATCACTACGTAAAATGTCTGTTTTGTGCGAAAACGACAGTAAATGCCACCTCCAAAAACTTTATAAGCCTATGTCCTCAATTTTTTGATATATTATTTGATTTATTTTTAAGTCTTGTGCTTTCTATCACCCATATTCTAAGACGTTCCTCCAAAACTTACTCGACTCGACTCGGCCTTTTTCACTTAGTACTTAGTTTCTTAGTAGTAGTAGATAGTTATTTAAATGACATAAACGTCCTCAACTCGAGATACTTCCTCAGTCGAGGTAAGAAATCATCTGTCAAACTCAAGGTACCTCGGAACCTACTTTAAGGAAGGAAGTGTCAAAGTTCGTATGTAACAATAAAAACATTTTTTACAAAAAATTTAAACCGACTTCAAAAAAGAATAAAATAATTACCATATAAAATTAACAGTTTCAGAAGTCGGTGCCTTCAATTTGGTTCAGCGTAGATCAGCACCGACTTCTGAAACTGTTAATTTTATATGGTAATTATTTTATTCTTTTTTGAAGTCGGTTTAAATTGTTTGTAAAAAATGTTTTTATTTTTTTCATTTTAGTGGCCTTAATTAAAACTTGGTCGGACCTACTAAAGACGCTGCTCGTAACATAATCACATCATCACAATATGCGTACTGTTCGTCATTGAGGAGTTCCATTGTCTATCTCCGAAGTACTTCATCAGATCTTCACCAAATTGGGACCAATTTCGAAGTATACCCTATCCATTAAGAAAAGAATCATCAAAATCGGTTCACAATTGGCGAAAATATCGATGAACATAAACAAAAAAAAAAAAACAAGAAAAGATACATATAGACGAACATAGTAACCTCCTCCTTTTTGGAAGTCGGTTAAAAATGAATTTTGAAGACTTTATCGAACATGCTTACGATAATCCTTACAAATATTTATCACGGCGTTATTTGCGCGATGCAGTTAAACAAAATTATGACGTAATGACTCCACTCTACCTCGGCTTATTTGAGGACCCCTCAGTCGAGGAACCTCAAAGTTCACTCGAAATTGCGACTAATAATACAATTTTGAAGGTGTTTTCGAGGCCATCCTGAGTCGACTATGAGTCGAGTAGGTTTTGAAGGAACGTCTTAGAATATGGGTGTATACGTTGTTTGATATAATAATAAATGCTTTGTAATTTTTTAAAGTAGTCTTCTACTTATTTTATATGTAACCAAAGATAATATAGGATTAACAGGAAAACTTTAATAAAAAGAAACTCACGGGCCTGTCCGGTCGTGCAGCTTTACATACTTGCGTCCTAATTCTGAGATGTGACCTTCTACAACTAGCCGAGTATCGTCTGCATTCAGCGGATACTCCATGTCTTCTCGTAAGTCGATCTCTGGCGTCGATTCCTTCCATAATCCCAGAGATTTCAACATAAATCTGAACAATAGAATAAAACATACAGTCTAATCAGCAGCCTACTTGTGCAATACACTCGCATTCTAAATAGCTTTCACAATGGTGTAGCGTGGGGGGGGGGGGGGGCATAGGGCCCAGGTCCCCTGGCGTCGCAGATTTAAGGGGTGGCTGCAGCGTCAGGTTATAGTCATCACATCAGATAACAGTATTGTCATCGGGACTACATAGGTACTTATTTACGCAAAATTTCAAGCCAATGGGACAAGTGGACATTGTTCAAAATAGAATTGCAAGATTGATGATTTATAGAAAGACGTTTTATGTTGAATCCGTTTGCAATCAACTCAGCAACAAATTATCACAAAATAGGGTTGCGGGGCGGCAAATTTAGGGTTGTGCCCGGGGGAAAAATACACGCTACTCCACTGAGTTTTCATTTTAACAGAAAGGTTCGTTGTTTTTCGAAAACTTTGTCGTTACCTATGCAAAAAGATGATGAGCAGCAGCAATAGGTCATAGAGGGCGTAGTTGAATTTCCTCTCAATACCAATGATGCGCGGTGCGGTAAACGGCATATTCGTAGGTATCACCTTCTGATTCCATGGCAGAATCTCAAATTGGAACATACTCTTTATGAGGACGATCACCTGCGAATTTTATATGACACAATTATGTAAAAGTAAAATGTATCGTATGTTAAATAAGTATTTTGATTAAACAGTGATTAAACGAACTTACCTCTATGTGAAGTTATTTCCTAATTAAATAAAAGGTTTCGTCCGAAGAGATTACTATATTAAGACTTTTATTTCTGGTGTAGCCACTTTCATGCACTAAAATTGAGGGTAGATACAAAAAATAAGACTTTTCTGTCATGGTAACTCGTTCACTCGCGTAGATACATACATACATACATAAACTCACCACTTTTTCCCATGGGGGTAGGCAGAAACTATAGAACGCCACATGCTATCAGCCGTACATACTTCATACTTCTTTCGCTTCAGCCACATTCATACATCTCGTCATACATGCACGCTGGTTGAGAGTACTACACACCTCATTTAATAAACCTCATGTAGTACCTCATGATAGGCAACTCATTCATTTTCAATCCACACTCACTCTCTTTTAAATCTGTCAAACAACTATCCCTGTATAGGTTGAACAGCCTTTTTTTTTGCGTTGGAAAATCCTCATGGATGTCCCTCGACCGGGGAAGGCGAGGGGGTCTGCCGGACTCTTACCGGCTAAAAACCAACGGGGACACCGTTGGTTTTTAGCCAGAACCTATGGTACGCCGTGACCACCCCGGGGACCAAACAAGTACATGGGCGCCAGACTACCCCGTGTCTGGGCACCCCTGGTTCCCCTGCGACGGGTCAGATTAGCGGCTCCGCCGCCTACCACTTTTCGGCCGCAGAGGATAGAAAGGGCGGCCAGGTACACACCGTCACTCCTCTCCCCCTGCGGCGCCACCGCGTCCGCCATCTGACGGTGGCGGCCCCGTCAAGGCCGCGGAAGGTAGGGAGAACGGCGCACCGTAATACTGGTACTCCTCTCCCGCCGCGGCCTCCAGCACTCAGCCGCGATGCGTTCCAAACGACATCGCGGCCCGCCTCGCGATGTCGCCCAAGCGACACCGCAACCCTTTTCTTTTTTTTTATCTTGGGGCAATCCTCCTGGACTATCCCCCGTCTGGGGAAGACAGGAGGGTGTGCCAGACTCTTACCGGCTAAAACCACCACGGTGTCCCTCCTTCTGACCTAAGGCCGGGGTCGCGGGATTCGCTATTGTATGCACCGCGACCCCGGCAGGTCTCGATCCACCAGCTTCTTCTGGTGGACCTCTCCTGTGGTGGGGCAATTGCTCCCCTGCCCCACTTCCTTTGAGAGACGCGCGCGGAACATGGCGCGCCGTCCTCCCTGGGCCTGTTACTGGTCGGGCGACGGGTCCCCTAACCCGCCGCCCGCAGGCCACTCACTAGGGTGGCCGGAGATCGTCACGCGCCCTCCGGCGAAGCGACACCGCAACCTACTTAGCCGCCACATCGAGGGCTACCAGGCCCAAGCCCCGACGAGCGGCCCCTCCTCGGGTTCCTCTTCGCTTTACCGTGGGGCTCAAACCACGACTACTAAGCCCCCCCGAAACGACAATGCGAGAACCCACCGTGGGGAGGTTGAACAGCCATGGTGACGCTACACAACCCTGTCTAACACCCCTGGAGATGCCAAACCAGTCTGTGAACGCCCCATCACTCGCGTTACCGCGTTAAAAATTTTAACTCTTTCAATTGTGAGTTAGCCGCTAAGTCATACCAATTCACTGTTTCATCAGACGAATCACTTTATGTAATAAACTTAATGAGCAGGTAAGTTCGTTTAGTCAGTAATTATACTCGTTATTTGAATCACGAGTATAATTGGATAGAATATGACATACCTCAGTGTACGCAATCAGTGTAACCCAAAACGTCTTGGTAGGTCGCGGTATGGTCAGCGTTCCCCACATGAACACCATCAGAGGTAGAGGTATAGACAATATTGTTGCTGATTGTATCTGCAATTTGTATAAATAATTTTAACTTCTTTTTCTTTTTGTGTAAATGGCTCATAGTTCAAATGGTAAATGACCAGTAAAGAAATATTTTTCAAACCACATTACCTGATTGATAAAAACCATAATGTAACACACTATGTCTGTATGCGCCAGCACAGCGTACCACAACGCATAGCCGAGGTGCACGAACGCCGAGCGTTCTTGTTTGAACATCGAATCGTCTTGCTCCTCCAGAGTGGTCACGTCCTTACTGAAAACGACCGTATACCATGAGACTTTGGACATCATACATCGATAGGAGTCAAGCCTGGAGATAAATTACTGGTACAAGTAATGCTTTATGTACATTTAGGTAGGATAAATGCGACATTCGTGCGAGTTAGGAATATAAATTGAGGTGATCATAATCTTCAGTAGTTACTCCTCGTTGTATTATTACAATAATAGGAGTGACAGGCTGAACAAGAACAAGAAAATAAATACAAAATTATCCTGAAAACCACAGTCGACAAAGCTGATACGATCATGACAAGTCAAGAAGTTTATAAATACTATACATGCAATATATAATTTGTCTGAAATTAAAGAGATTAGATTTATTGAATGTAAGTAATTATTTGTACATGTACTGTGTTCATAATAACATTACAAACTTATAAAAATAGCACATCCCATTTGCCATAAACGAAACTTAATAAAAATGCAACAAAAGCTGCGACAACGTGTCGTATTGATAATTGAAAGATAGAAACGTTTTTATAAATATAAAATGACAAAAAGGGACAGTAAAAGCCCATAGCAAGCGACGACAAATAACCAACGAGACTTGTACTGTTTTATTGTAACATTTATCGCAAGCTAGACATTGTCAGCCTTGAAAATCTTCCTATGCGACAGATCGTTAGTCTACTCCATTGGTACGTTTAGCATGAATATCTGTGAAGACATCCGAAACCGCGCTAGTCAAGGACAATATTAAGGTGCCTACATTTGGGCAATAAATTATAACGCAGTAGCCGCACTAACAAATTCAGCGGCGCACCTGCGCACCCTAACAGGCTTGGCATAAGGATTTTGATCACAGTACAAGTGAACGTTCGTATCGGACCACTCCACCTCTCGCTGGACTGCAAGCTAAACGCGCTCTCGTGTTCCGACGTATCATCCTCGGAGTCAGCGTGCCGCGTGGTGTCGGTGGACAGCGAGGCGGGCAGGCGGTGCGGCGGCGGCGACACGTCCAGCCCGTGCTCCATACTAGGCGCCAAGATGCGGATCTCCGGGACGCTTATTTCGCTTAACTTACGGCTGGAAACACCCCACCACTATCATACATACTATACCTTTGTGTAATAATTCTACGGCATCCGCGAAGTCGTAATCACATTCACTCTCTATTATACCTTTTGGTAAGCACTATCATGAAGTATCTAAATGTTTTAACATGATCATGAAATATGTATTATTTTAACATGACAGCATGGCTATGATATTTTTGGAAATCTAATGATTGAACCTAACAAAAGATTTATTTAAATATTAATTTTCTATCTAACATCAAATTACAAAAGTTAAACTTCTTTAAATATAATGATGCAATAATACAAACCCCATCTCTACTGTCGGTGCCAGTAGATTTCTGTCAATTAATTCCATTTCGCGGGTACTAGGCAGCATGCAAACAAAATACTACTTACTAATCAACGGTAGCTACATGACAATGTATAAAATGTCATTCTCAAAACATTCAGAACTAAAATCTGGTTATTTACGTAACGTTGTTTAAAGTTTAGGATTTCAAACTTTTACATTTTATTGTTAGTGTAGATAGGAAGGTAGGATGGTTTAAAACTATTACACGAAGCCTGAACAGGTGAATGTTTTGGGTAAATCCAAGAATGTGATCGTGATTATGAATACTGGCAAGGGTTCAAAATGTCGGGAGAAATAAGTATATATATAAGAAGGATTTGTTATGGGTGTAGCTAGGTAGGGGCATGGGTGTAAGTAGGTAGGGGCACGGGGGGCATGCCATGTCAGTCATTTCAAATTATCAATGTTATATTGATTGCTATTTGCCCGGGAGTCGCCCCCGCGGTTCAAAACCTTGCCGTATCATAAAATATACGATCACATTGCGAACAATCACGGGCAATGTTAAGACAAGTAATATTAACCTGATAGTTTTACTCATAATGTAAAAAAATATAATTGTTAAAATGTCATTAACTGCTTTAAACAACATTTAGAAAAACTAAACATCTACAAAATATGTATCTAACTATACAAAACATGCGGGAAGCATGAGCATTACTCTGCTAATTACTTACGACTACAATACATACTACCTACGAGAACAGTTTGTAAACTCCAAAATACAAACTAGAAGGTGGCTGACCTCTAAATACATAATGGAGTGTGCAACTATTCAATGTTATGTTATTATAACAGTTTTATAACTCACTGTTTCACCAGCGTCTCTGGTAACGGTTCCCATATCATCTGCGAACCTTCTCTTAGACCGATACCGAAGCCCTCTCTTTCCTGAAAAAATACACAGTTTTATAATGTAAGCTACTTTTCTCTTTTTGGGGGGTAATAAGAAAGAACTCTAACTTAAGGGGAAGATCTATAAAACCATGGTTAGACCTGCTGTCTTGTATGGATCGGAATGTTGGGCCACAAAAATGATAAATGAAAGGCAATTGCATGCAACTGAGATGAGAATGCTAAGAGGGATGTGTGGTATTACGCGAATGGATAGAATTAGAAATGAGTATGTAAGAGGAAGCCTGAAAGTGGCGCCTTGACTGAGAAGTTTTCTGGAAACCGGTTGTCATGGTATGGGCATGTGATGCGGAGGAACGAGGAACATGTCGTGAGGAAAGTATTGAGTATGAATGTGGATGGTTATAAGAGTAGAGGAAGACCAAAGAAGCGATTAATGGATAGTGTGAAAGATGATATGGCTAGAAAGGGGGTGACTACTGAAATGACGGCTAATAGAGATGTATGGAAGAAGAAGACAAACTGCGCCGACCCCAAATAAGTTGGGATAAGGGCAGGAGGATGATGATGATGAATAAGAAAGAACCCGTTTGAAACTAAAACAACCTTGAACTAAAATAATTAATCCTTAGCAATGCTCCTCTGAAATATTATAAATAGTTTCCACTATTTGTACCTTTAGTATTTTCTTCTCAATGGAGAGCGTACGCGATACATATCGATAATCTCGGGAGTACTTCATCAAGTGTCGGGTTAGCGACACTAGGAAGCTCGATATGAACGCCCACCCCGTCTCTGCGTAGCGTTTAATTTTTTCCATAAACGTCTCTTCATTTTCTGAAATAAATAATAGCAATATATAGATAAGGGTTGCCACCAAATAAGTACGAATCCGTTGTTATAAAATAATAATATATTAAAATAATAATACCAGCCTATAATTATCCCACCGCAGGACAAAGATCTCTTGTCACAGTCATGTAGAATATACTTAGGCCTGTATTTTTGTATGACATAGGTAAATGTTATAATTTACGCAACTGCTTATAGTGTGTTTTATTTCATTGGCACTGTATGGGGAAATCCTAAAGCAAAGGAAATGCAGGAAAACTTACTTTGGAGACATTTGCAATTTTTGTATGAAAACAATATTGGCTTCACTTCACTATAGTGAAGATGGATGTTTGTTACTCAGTAACACATAAATGGCTAAATGGATTTGGATGATGTTTGGCACACAAATAGCCTGTCCTGGATTAACGTATAGGATACTTTTTATCATAGTTATGCGTTCTAGTCGGATCATTTACAATGTTATTTCCATAATAAGAACACTTTAGTTCCGAACTTTATCAATAAGTGGCGCTTCCTTAAAATCTCAAGTCCACGCAGGCAAGGTCGCGGGCACAAGCTAGGATTTTTTTTTATTACACTGTTCGATTTTATGTAAGGTTCCATGGTTGTATCGGAGAAAAAAATCTGAGTAGAAGTTGGTAATATAACTTATTAATATAATTAGTTCTACAGTCATCTATAAGTATATGTAGGTACACTCAGTAATGTGCCGATTATTCGTACTTGAAATCGTAAAATAAAAACTTAATAAGTGCATTTGCAAGCATAAAGTAGTAGGTACTGTAGTAACTCTAATCAGTAGTAAACAGTATTTTTGAATTACACGCGACAAAGCTATTTATGCAGTTATCTAGGAATGGAACAATTTGTATGGTGCCAACTGAAACATAACTTGGTACACCATATCTCTAAAACTTATTAATAGATGCCTGTCTCAAATGTCCTCAAATAAAGTTTCCTGTAACGCGTTTGGTTTAGGATTTACCCGTACAGTCCCAGTTAAATAAAACACTGTATACTGAGTAGACTGTACGATCTACCAATTACATAATCAGTAGGTACCTCTTCATTCAACTTATATTTTTCTTTGCCTTGCCATGATCAACTGGATTAAGAACCACAAAATAGTAAGCTGGTATAAAACAAGGTATGAGTTAAGTTCTTTTAACAAACCCGGTAACTGATTGAATCCTTCCATGTCCTTCGAATCAGAGTCCTCGTCCTGTTCTGTCAGCTGCCTGTCAGCTTCAGGTATCTGCACCGACGGCTTACGCCGAACCTGAATAACAGCATCTCGTATTGTATTTCCAACATAAAAGACAAAGTTAACAGAAGAAAGCAAAATGTTAAAAGTTAAAAAGATGCGAAATCATGATGTTCAACAAATAAGGATAATGCTTTAAACGCGAAGATCCAAAGCCCAGTATCGATCACAATGAAACATTATACCAATTGAATTTGAATAATAATGTGTTTTTTATAACTGCGTAAAAGATAATGACCAAATGTATGCGATATGAGTTATAGAACAATTTATAAAAAAAATAGTTTCAACCAAGTCTTACTAAAATATTACCTATACTCATCTTTTTTGCTTTCAATTTCAGTTTATCGTTTAAAACCTACTGTTTTATAGTAATTTGAAACAGGGACTGAAAACGACTGCAATACGAGGTTACGATACCTTTAAAATATATGAATACCGTTTTCTTATAAAGGTTAGACCATACCTTTATTTAACTTTTTTACGATTTTGGTACCGAAAAACTTCAAGTAATGAGTGAATCATAGTAATGAAACACTAGGCGAGTGAGGCGAGGCGGTTTATCAAAGAAAACCCTTATTTATAAAGGCTAAGATACCGCTACCGAAACTGTTTCGCATTTTCAGACTCTACTTTTCGGTACCGAAATATATTTAAGTATGGTAATATTGGGACCAGGGCAGGAAGATGATGAATATTCCGGTACTCAAAATTTAGGGGTATGACGGAATACCGTATTTTAAAGATATCTTAATTTTCGGGTTATTCAGTCGCTGAATTGAAATGAATTTAACATGATCCAAGCATGACATAAAATTCTGGAATTATAATATCTCTACAAACCATTTTATATGCGATTTTAATGCTTTTTTAGTATTTAAAGTGACTGGATTTTCACTGTTGTATAGCTAATAGCCTAACTACATATCTAAGGTAGGTTTTATCTCGATCGATTTTCTAGAATCAGAGATACAGTTCGATTTATGTATAGTAAGGGGTCCTATATAATTCAAAATTCAAGATTTGATGGTTTTGCGGAATGTCGTTATTCATATTCCACGTGAGCTTAGCCGCAGGCTTGAATATAGTAGTAGTAAAAAAAAATGAAGGGTAAACGCTCAGATGCCTGTAAACTCAGCCTATTGGGGTCTGAACATACCTTACCCTAGTATCGATAACTTTCCGTAACAAGCTTGCAAAAGAAGCAGTCGCTTAAAATTATGAAATTACCCTGTCTGGTTAGACTGGAAGCCGACTTCAACATGATAGTTGGGGAAAGGCTAGGCTGATGAATACTAATAACATAAGTGCGGTTTTGCATATTCGCTTTATTGTCTGTATCTCCTATTCATCGATATGGCCATTGGTACTTACACCGAATAATATTTGACATACGTTTCATTTTGATCAATTAAAATCAGTTGTCTGGGATTTTTTTGGTTATTGTAGTTTGCAATTTCAACTTTAATGAGGAATTTTGTTTGAGCGGCAATTGTGACATATTTTCAAAAAAATTGAACAGTAAATAAATAAAATCACAGATTATTTTAAACAAATAAAACAAAATATTTCATGCAAAAGCCAAAACAAAAATGCAAGCAATATCTATTGAATATAAATCAATATGAATATTAAAAGTAAGGACTTCCACTAAGTCATCGTGTTTAGCACGCTATATAAGGACGCGAATGTGCGTAGTAAAACAAGTAACGTTTCCGACACGGCGCGTTTACGTAAATCACCGTATGCGGAAAAGCCAGCGTGCGGCTTGCGAATCACGCGTGATATAGTGGAAGTCGTCACTCTTTTCTACTGTTTCTCACTGTTCGATTGCAATGTGATTACCCTAGATACATACCAAGGTTATTCGTACCATTTATAACCTATTACGAATGTTATGGATGTGCGTTTGCGGACCGTTACCTGCGGGTAGGAGAGTGCATCGCTGTCCAGGGAGATGCGTATAGTCGAGCGAACGTTGGGGGCGGAGGCTCGCCGGAGTGACACGGCGCGCTTTATGTCCGTCTTGATCATCGTGGACAGCAGCTGCTCGGCCCACGCGACACAATCGTAAACTTACACGCACTCGTATTCGGTACACGTTACTTTACCTAGCCCTCTTACACTTTTTTTGCTTGATAATGTTTAATTAATAACCTAGTTTATTTTAATGACGTTTGCGGATCTTAGTACTCCTTTATTCGACTGATGGTTAAAACTATATCATCAACAGTAACAACGTGTTCCAATACGAGTAGCGTGGCAGTGCAGGTATTAATACCAGGCATTATGGTTAGTCACCTTAAAGCTGATTGGACTTTATAATTTGAACTACATAAAATTATATTCCCTATATGTCTATACTAAGTCGGATAGCTTAACATTCCGCTTTATATAAAAACTATCCAAGGTAAGCGTACATGCGGGAACACCCAGGACGTACTATAGTAAGAATAACAATCACCAAAAAATACTTCTAATATAGATGCAGGAACATGCGCATTTAAACCAAAATACAGTACACCATTTTAAAACATTGTCTATCTCAGTATCCCTTTAATTTTTTTATCCATTCTGGTGTTCCCATAATTTTGTGTTATGAATGTGGGTAAAAAAAACTCTACTAAAATGTCCGAAAGGTTGAGTTACAAGCACTTGTTTGTGCATTGTGATATTGCGTAAGCACGAATACTGATGACAATGTTCTCTTACACATAGCATAACCTACAAATCACAACGGCGTATACCTTCACCCACAAGACCTTATAATATAAGTACTAACTAGCAGGACTATGCAAATAAAAAACGTTATGTAATTGTAACAGAAAACGAAATCATTACAATATATTTGCAATGGTTCCATAATCATATTGTTTAAAAACTCGGGACCCCAATTATTTATTTTTTATATTTTCTAAAAGTCCTCTGCGTGCTTGGAGGGGTCCTGTCCTAAGCTTTTCAATAGACCAGGTTTCTCCAAACAATTGAGGATTTATCCGTAAATAAGACACAATCATTTTCCATAGTCCTGCCGATTAGTCTCAAGTAGAACCCCATTTAATACAAAATAACTGACCGTGCCAATGCCCATTTCTCTGGGTGCATCCTCGTCCGAGCTTGATTCGTCATCTTTCATATGGATTTCCGTATCGTCGAATTCATCAAACATGTAATAGTCTCCGGAACGTATAGCTGTAAGTACAAAAATATATGAAGAGTACCGTACTGAGAAAAATAGGCGTAACTTTAAGCTGTGGTTTTTCTTTGAATATTAAATTTAAATGAGTAACAATTATGTTTATTATATATGGAGCTATTTACATTCAACTGATTTATTAAAACTTTTAAAATTAAGCAATAATTTTCAGTTACGCCTATTTGCAAAGTTGCATTCAGCCTTGGTAAATAGTATTGTTGTTTTAGCAAAAGCTTTTTAAGTGATTTTTTGTTAAATTCCATGCTGTATGATCCAGTAACAAGTATAAAAATAAAGATAGTATTAGGTGATAAGTTCATATCTAATTATAATACTGTACCAACTATTTAAAAACATTACTGTAATTGCAGACATTCATGCAACATGCAGAGTGAGATTAGGAAAACATAGTAAGTATAGCAGTTAAGTACCTAACATGCAGACATTTGACTATGGCACATATAAGCGCGCAAACACAAATAAAGCCGACATTCGGCGCATTCTGTCTTAGGTTTCTTTATTTACAACATTCCACTAAAATACAAAATGTACATGTATAAGAACGGATATCAAAAATTAAGACAGTTCCCGCCATGGCGATGCAGTTTGCCTAAATACCATCACCGACAAGCCGAGGAGGGGTTAGTAACGCATTACGATTTTATAGCGAGCCTTGATCGAGAACTTTACCCTTCTGATGGCTCGCTGGCTGCTTATACGATGGTCTGTCCCACACTACAAGAGAAAAGCATTACTCAACGGCAGCTCGCACACCATCCAAAATATTATGGGGGGGATTTAGCACTTATTATCTATACTTGTAACATACCACCCAAAATCAGGAAATTATTAATAAAGCTGTATTTGGTAGTTATGTACAAGTCACAGCTGGTAAAGACATGATATATATGGCCTAATATGTTCGGTCTGAAGATAGGTTCATTTGTAATTACTTATGAATAATGACTATATCGATGTATGTCGAAGTTCATGTGATCTGTAACACAGTCAATTGGCGTACATTATACTATAGTCAAATTATAAAAGCAAAAGGATTTGTTGAATGTAGATAAATGACTATTGTAGAGTCATTTATTTACAAAAAAGAAATGTCATGTCTTCTGTTCAAGTTCGAACGACCAGCGCACAGTGTTATAGAACAAAAACAATCACCCTCACACCCGAGAGAACGAACGCCACGAATATTTACCTTCGTGTCTCTTCGTGTACACGCGGCGTTTACTCGGTCCTTCGGGACCTGTCTCAATTCCTAAATGAGAGGGAAATAATTAATTCTAGTATAAAAGAGACAGTATATTACAACGTCCACGTAAATTCAAAAAGTATGCTATACATTATGTACACGGTGCATTATTCGGTGTATGTTCAACTGGTTGTGATTCAACAAAAAGCCCGCGCGGACATAAGTCACACGGCACATCGGAGAATGAACCGATGCCCGCAGGGGCCGGGGACGACACGAGAGGGGAAGCGGTTACACGTGTGATGCGAGTGCGGCTCGGCGCGGCTCGACTGCGACACGATGGAATGCCGCTGCAGAATGCCGGTGGTGGGCACCGTTTGGCGGCGCCGGATGGGCGGCGGAGAGAACACCGGGTACGATTCCTCTGGGCTCGACGCGCGTGGCAGCAGTTCTGATGACGGTGGCGACTCGAAAGAGATGCGCCGTGGCTCCAGGTATGCGTCCAGTGATACTGTCATGAGCGCCGACGATGGGGACGGCGGGCCGGCCTGCGACGCGGACGCGGCGGGCGCGGGCAGGGCGGGGGGCGCGGGCGGCACGGCGTGCGTGGGCGAGGGCGGCGCGGAGGGCACGCTGAGCGGCGTGTGGAAGCCGCGCGGCGAGGCGGGGCTGTCGGGCGTGTGGTAGCCGCGTGCCGACACCTCATCAGAGTCTCCGCGCACCAGCGGCACTTGCTCCGACTCGCCCGCCATCGTCTCCTCTTCCTCGTCTGCTCCGGGAGTGCGGTGCGAGGAAAATGGTCACGGAAAATTATTCCCCACTCAATCTTGGTCCCATCCCAACCGGTCGATTGGTCTTTTCATTCTCTTATTGTCGTCGACCGAAATCAACTTTATATACTCTCATGTTTTCTCAGTTTAAAATAAAATATCGAAAAAATATGATATGAAAATCGAATTAATAAAGTTAATTCTATTCTGTTAATCGATGCTATCCCACAACAAGGTATAGTCGACCATAAAATTGCTTTACAAACTTAATTAAGGTTAAATGTCATTTGCACATCATAAAACGACAGGGTCTATTTTCGTTTACAAGATTCATGTGACCTTAGATATTGTTGTCATAATTGCATGACATCCAGTTGCAACTACAAAACTACGCAACTGCCAAATGCAGCTTAGGAAGTTAAGATGTAGTCAGTGCAGTGACAACTACCGACTGGTTGTGCACTCCACTTGCAATTTTATGATTACGAATATAAAAAAAAATATTCACCAAATGTGACGTCATTAGCTCGCGGTGCTTTGTAAAAGTATCAACTAGGTATAAGTTAATATAGAAATCAAATTTGAAATTTTAGAGAAAAATCATGTTTAATAAGGAAATCTGGGTATTGTTCAAATTCAAAATTAATTCTGAAATCCATTGACTTTCGGTAGAACATATGAGGGGTTAAAGTTGCATTTTCGGTTCACTTTAACGTAGTGCAAGGAATACGTCGAGTATCCATTATCCCTGTATGGTTATACTAGGTATAATATATTAAACATACCTATATCATGATGCCCCGGCTCTTTCGTCATGGCGCCTTGTATCTTTTTCTGGTTTGCTTTTATCCTTTCCATTTTTATTTTTATTTTCTCTAAGATTTTCATCTCTTGATCCTCCTGCACTTTCATTTGTTTCTGACGTAGTTCCTCTATTAGTTCCGCGCCTCTAAATATATTTACAATGTTTATGGTATGCGGATAAATGTTGTTATTGGTCTTATAACCGAAACAATACATTACCTCGAAGCGAGCACAGTTGTAGCTTTGCTTTCGTCAATGACTCTGTAAAAGTAGTAGCTGTGGAATAGCCTTCGTTGCAATATAAGGAATGCAAAACAAACTCCGTCCCACGCTAAACCTATATCTTCTTGAGGAACAGAACAACCCGCCTCCTACAAAATAATAAAAAATAATAACACTAAGGGAATACCCTACACCCACAATTTTAATGCCTGCTCCATACTCTCGCCGAGACAGCCCGAGAATTAGATCCTGTCCTTTACTATTTGATGTTAAAAGTAAAGGATAGAGATAACGTCTCGGGTTGTTTCGGTGAGAGTGTGGAGCAAGCATAAAGTTACACATATAGTGCACTGTTACCGAGTTATTTTAAACGAATAACAGTAAGTATACTCATTCAATGGAACTTCAAGTTTTAGGAAACAATTAACAAAAAAATTCCTCATAATTCATCATTTTCACCTTAATTTAAAACCAATATATACTTATCGAGATTTGGTGAACAAAAGTTACAATATAGGACTCTGCTCACTACAACTACAACGTATCATACCATGACCATAACAGGATTCTGCTCAATCCTTAAGTATTCAATTCAAAAACTAAAAAAAATATCACTTTATAAAATAAATAAAGATTTACTTACTTTGACATACTGCATCTTAAGGAACCTAGCGATATTGCCACCGGCAAATTTGTCGACACACCCAATACCAAGCAGTTGGACCAGCCAACACGCGTGTTCTTGCATCACAGAGCTAAAGATACAGCCCGGGATCTGGAGCAATGTCTTCACTACCACTACCGATACGTTGTAACACAACAGCCAAGACCACCTGAAATGTAAAAACAAGAACCAAGTTAAGCCGTGTACAAACATGAGCACACGCAGCGCGAACCGCGCATTCTACGTGTGTCCTACAATCAAGTCTGGACGCGCTCGCGAATTATTTACGAGCAGTTCATATTATGCTCTCTACGAACTCCTCACAATTGCGTCACAGTGTCTGCAGTGGGCACGCAAACTGTTCGGGAACAGATCTCGGTGTGTTTACATACTGACGGAAAGTCAGGCGTCCACAGTGGCTCGCTGCGAATTCAATGCAAGTTTTGTGCACAATTTGGGAAGACCATTAAAACATCGGCCTTAAGCGACAGCCATAGTTTAGAGCACGCGGTATTCGTTGGCAGCGCTTTAAGAATACGGACCGCTGACAAAACCGATGGAATGGACTGTGCACGTAAAGTGAGCCTTACGGCACGTACAGTACGCGTATATTAAATGTGCCTCTCTGAAGTCAGCTCCTGGTAACGATTGCGCAGGTACAGTCAAAAAGAAAATAGTCCGCGAATAAAAATAATCGAAAGATTGGAAGAATTATTACGTATTTTATTTCAGGCGAGGGTAAAATAATCTCGTAAATATTTGTAAATTATTCCTCTCGTCCAGTGTTGTAAAACAATATTGCGCTTTAACAATCGTAACAAACGCCTGAAATAAAATAAATAAACATAATTGAATAAACAAATAGCAAGTAACCAAACCTTCTAACTATCGTCTTTAACAGTTACGGCTAGACGAGTGACTATCGCCCATATTCTAAGACGTTCCTCCAAAACTTACTCGACTCAGGACGGTCTCGAAAACACCTTCAAAATTGTATTCTTAGTCGCAATTTCGAGTGAACTTTGAGGTTCCTCGACGGAGTCATTACGTCATAATTTGGAATATCTGCATCGCGCAAATAACGCCGTGATAAAAAATTATAAGTATTATCGTAAGCATATTCGATAAAGTCTTCAAAATTCATTTTTATTACATACGAACTTTGACACTTCCTTCCTTATGGTAGGTTCCGAGGTACCTTGAGTTTGACAGATGATTTCTTACCTCGACTGAGGAAAAATCTCGAGTCGAGGACGTTTATGTCAAGTACAGGTGGAGTCGAGTCGAGCAAGTTTTGGAGAAACGTCTTAGAATATGGGTGTAAATGTCAGTAATATCCTGGATCATTAACTGCGAATCGTGGATTAAACATCTTGAAAATATTTTATTTTTATTTTTGTTCCTTTTTCTGAATTTTCACTCACCATTGTAATATAGCATTTTTAGGTCGCAGATAGAAGTCGGTTCCTTGCCAAAGGAATATGAAGGAGCCGATAAGGTATCCCATAGAGAACAGGTTTACCCGGTTCGTGCCGGTCATGAACATGATGGCGAGCGTCACCCATAACATTCCTAAGAAAACCATGCGCTTAACGATGTCAAGCCATGACCTGCAAATAAACACAGTATCAGCATTAGGATAATTTAATCCATAAAATACAGTTTTACCAATAAACACTGACGAAGAACTACTAGGTTCTAATTATAATTATTTTCGGGAGTTTCTTCTGGTTGGTGTGACTCACCCACCTGTTTGCACGGCCCACCTTGCCCGGCCATCAACATCCTTCATAGCCAGAGCTACGTTGTTGCTTCAGGGAATATCAACCGGTTTCTAAATCTTTTCTTTTCTAACAATGATTTCTATCTACATTAGGCCATTAAATTGCTTAACCACGGAAGGCTCCTACTTGATGGATAGGTACAATATCTTTGTGCAAATTAACTTACCCAACGTAACCAAGAAAATCTGGCACAGGATTAACGAAATTAGGTGTCTCCCAATCAGAGCCAATGTTTTCGCAATTTGAGCCGCCAGCATACTGTGGGCCTTCAGATTTTTCTGTACGAAAAGCTTTCATCTGGCGAGTGGCAAATAATAATAGGAAGAAATCGCATATGAGTTTGTATGCGTGCGGCGGATGCTCGGGATATGGAAGGAACAACCATGTGCGGACATGTTTCATTTGCTGGAAAAAAAAAATGGTATTGTGTAATCCGATACCGGAATTACTATTGATTGTTAGTAAAAACAACACTAACTATAGCCCCTATTCTTTTTAAAACTGACTAAAGGAGAAACGGTAACAACGGCTTCAACCTAGTCCTCAAGTCCAACAAAATAACATCACTGTAACTATTTTCGTACTGCGATTTGAATTGAGCCGCCGTAATAACTATTGTATTACACACGGTGCCCTAAGTATCCACCTAACTGACGTTTTGGTTATAAGCATAAAATGCGGCATTCGACAGCTTTTTGGTAAGTATACAGTTTTGATTGGTATGGTGTTTACAATTAGGTGGACATTCACTTCACTTCGTTCGCTTGTAATTCCTGCAGGGGAAAGCTCTATCTAACCATAATGCAGCAACAACCCAAAGGTAAATCGCAAGTATGAGAGGAAACGCGGGCTGCAAAATATTAATAATTTGAATAGGTTTTTGCAATCTATTTCTGTCCCACCCCTCTCGCAACCCTTCCCAATTGAGCGCGAAAGAGATACCTGCATCTCGGACTGATATCTCCTGTGCAATATTAGCGAAATCGTACTTTCGTATTTCCCTGTTTGCTTCTTCAAACCTGGACCGATTTTAATATTTTTTTCTGTAATAATTTAAGAAAGACTTTGGTTATGTCTGTATGTTCTTCTTTTTTTATATTCGTCAAATTTGTTTGCCAGATGTTTGAAAACGGTGGTAAAACCGGTCGATTTTTGTAAAATTTTAACGTTTCTTTCTTTTAATAATTAATTTATTGACAAAAACAAAACATAGGGACATTTATGGTGATAGATATATATCATATGGTATAAAATATTTGCTCTAGTGACATTATCCCAGGAGGAAACCGAGGAATACGTTTGTATGGACTAAATGCCGACCGCATTTCCTCTTAACTAGCGATCAAGAGGTCGAGTTCGAATACTATGACATCAATACAGGGTGAGTGTTTTGAGATAGGACAACAAGGCCAATCCGGAACTACTTATTACGAATATAAAAATGTCGTCAAAAGAGTCGTGAACTCGAGCTTTTGGAAATAACAATAACTGCAATGTTAAGTAAGTATTTGAAAAAGCAGCTGGTTTAGTCGAGAATTGAACCCAATGTTTTTACAAAAATAATAACAACTTGTATTATTGTACCAACTGATAATGTGGTTGATGAGGTTCATATCCTGCAAAGAATGTTATATCATAATTTCAAAGGTTGGTTGGGTTCGAATCTCGATATACACTACTTTGTAAGAACAAAACAAGGTTATTCGATTCAGTTTCGTATTTAGGGGCCAGCCCCCATGGCCAACCATAGGGGCGGCTGCCAGGGCAGGAACTAGGGGGATGCAAATTATCTGCTCAATATATACTCATTTAATCTACCAACTAAACTCGTTTAGAAAATTAATAAATAGTTCGTCGATCGTTTAGAAAATTAATAAAAAGCTATTTAAAATCGCAGAACACTCAAGGGTGTCTAGGTAATCTTGCAGGTCTTTCAATTGGAATATCACAGTGGCGCAAGAAAATCTTTTGACTTACATAAAAAGGGCTTCGGAAATAGCCCGATGGTCATGGTGAAAATTGTAAGTGTTCCTAGTTTGACTACGGAACTAACACCGGTCGTCATCTTATTATGACATAATGTGTCTTACCATTTGCTTATTGTAAAGTTCTTTATACTATTCGGTTTCAAAGATTACAACACAACCTTGCTGACCCATAAAAATTATTTGTAATGAAAAATATAGCCTACTTAGCTAACTCATACTTTTATCATAAAGCATATTATTTTCGTTTTTCTAAAAATGAGTTAATTTTGTATGCTTAAAAAGCATTTTTAGTAGGTACGCAACGCACTACTCTCACTACGCGATAGCAGATGTCATGCCCTACACGACATTCTTCTTATAACATAACTCTATTACCATGAATTGAGATGGAACTAAACTCAAATTCGCGCAATCTACAATTGATTACCAAAACTACATCGGTACTATGTCAGGCTTAAACTAGTGATGTAATTACAAATTTAAATATAGTCTCTTACCAGTAATCTAATAATAGTTACTGTCATATTTTTGATATCCTACGGACGGAAAAATAGAAGGATTATTACTGTCTTAAGAAACGATGAATATTACTTTTTAACCGACTTCCAAAAAGGAGGAGGTTCTCAATTCGACTGATTTTTTAAATTTTTTTGTTCCGCCATATCCTTGCTAATTGTGAACCAATTTTAATGATTCTTTTTTTGTTTGAAAGAGTATTCATTCGAAGTGGTCCGATTTAAATTTGGTGAAGATCTGATGAAGAAACTTCGGAGATAGACAATTTGAAGTCGATTTTATTTTTGTTAAAAAGTTATATTATCTACACTTAGTTCCAAATTCTCTCTACGACGTGACGTGGTTAAAACACACAAACAAATATGACGTTATTTTCAAGACGCGTCTTTTTTTCTCATATTGATCGTTTTCTTCTTAATTTCTCCAAGAATTATTATAATGTTGTGTTACCTGATCGTCGCCGTCCCAGGGGTAAGTAATGCAGAACTGTGGCAGAAAGCCCACGGCGATCATGTACTGCATGGGGACGAGGAAGGTGATGCAGGCAGTGAACGAGGGCCACAGCTGGCTCTGCGCCACCCGCTTCATAGACACCAATACTAACAGCCAGGCCGCGTAAAGAACCGCGTACACATCCATGCGGGAACCGATCACACCCATTAGACAGATCATAGTTATCTGTAATAGGTGATTGTATATACACAGTTTGTTTGTCGTCACCATAGTAATACAAAGTGCGGTATTTTTTCTTTCAGAGAGTAAGTTTCAACATATTTATTGTATGTACAGATAGATCGTACAATAGTTACAAAAGCTTCAAGCATATTACGATAAAACTCTGATACGTTATTATTAGCCACAGTACTGACCTCCACACCAAATTTATAAAATCCATAGTTAATAAAATACTTGACACAATGTATCAAGTCTATGTCCGCTTCCTTGCGCGTTATTTCCGGGAATATTGTTTTGACCCTTCCTTTTGGTAATAACCCCATCATTCTGTTAATATATCAAACAAAACATTAATTTAAATTAAAGTCAAGGAAATTCAACTTAATTACTTATTCCAATTCAAAGTTCAAACCTCATCGATTTTTGTCTATATGTCACTAGAGAGTAGAAAGTAAAAACGGCCAAGAGGCCGATGTATCCCTGGAGTACAACAACTAGCGGTTTATCCAGTGTAGCCTTTTGAAACCCTATCCATTCAGCATTGTTATATTTGTTCACTTTCGAGGTGTAGTTCTCATAATTCTGAAATATTGAAAAGACACTACATAAATACCACCTCACTTTGAAAATAGAATACAAGCAATATCTGTTTGAATAGTACTTACTCCTGTTTTCGTACAGTTGACATCAAAATTAGCATGTTTGATGTAATCTATCTGGTAGACCATCTTGGCCATGAGGTAGATACTTATTAATGTCGATATTAAAAGTACGCAAATCCGTTGTTTTTGTACATTAAACCACAATGCTGGTGAGATTATTAACATTATAGGTACGTGCATCGCGCAAACCTGTAATATACATCAAATAGTATTGCGTATAAATTAAACCAGGAATTAGTAGAACACTGTACTGCTTTAAAGATTTTCATAAATGCCAACGAACGTATCATGGCCAATGTCGAATCTCGTTCGTTGGCCATTTGAAATGTCGTTTGTGTTCGCTTAACCGCCTTGAGTAGACAATAAATACCAACAATAACAATTAATTTTCAAAGGCGGTTAGTGACCGGGGTCGTTTACGTAGGTATAATGTAACAGTTCGAATTCGATCGTTACATTAAAAAGTACGTGAAAGCGGACAAGCCATCATTCATGTCAAAATGCTCAAAGTTTTATTCAAAATAAATGCAGCACACTTCCTTTAGTGTTCGTTGGTCCGGTACAGACACAGCTTGATTGAAAGGAGATGTTTTTATTAGTTCAATTGAGGTAAGCTCGCGCCATTAGTCATAAATAAATTTACTAACGTGCATTACGCAAAGCAGCATCAAGGAAATGAACACGATCTTGATAAGGTGTATGTCCAGATACATGAATATTTTATCTATCCACTCCTGTGCAGTCTGTTTGGACGCGTTGAACGTTCGTTTGAGATACTTCCACAACGCAGCAGACGGCCGCTCCGTCACCGTGCGGACATTCGAACGCGATCGTGATCTGCGAACAGAGTTTCTGTTGTGTCGTTGTTTGCTTATGGTCTAGAAATAGAGTGCAATAGGCGGAGTAGGTGAGAAATCGACATATTTGATGAAAAGTTATGAATCAATAACAAAATAAATATCTTCTTTCATTTCTATTCTAGTCGTAAAAGCTGACTAAAGGCTCATTTACACGGAGATAGTTTATCCAAACAATTCTAATGCTATATTATATAGGATCTGCTTCCATCACTGAGAAAGATAAAGACAAAACGAGTTTGGCTTCGAGGAACTACCCTCGTGTAAATACCAATATTACCGATCCAAGAGGGCCATTATGGCAATAGTGACATGCTTATTGTAACTGTCTATACTGCAGGCAGATCAGCAGTGAACCTTTCTTAGCGAGTTGATAGCAACCTACATTGTGTCAGCTAAGAACTTAGCCAAGAGTATTGCATTATCAGTAGCATCCATTAGTGTTTCCATTGTGCAGGTATCAGAGCACGTAGAACATAATAAGTTAGTTAATTGTTAAGTGTGCCATCGTTTGCAGAACAGCATCACATTTGCACTCCAGGTTAAAGTTATCTATGAATCTCCACCTGAAGGAGGGAGATTTCAAAAGGTGCGGCGGAAGTATTAGGCATATTGCATTATCTTGCCACATTGTCTCGCCCTTAACGTTCGCTCTGTCTCGTCCGTGGACGTTACTATTGATACACCTCCCCCGTCGATTTTCACCTTTTTTTGTATAGCAACACTTCTCTAGCTAGTGTGGTCTCCTCAGTAAAGGGGTCGGTGCAGTAGTTAGTACTGCCTCAGCAGCTCAGCGGAGTCTGTTGACAGTCCTGGTACTCCATCGGATATTTCGTCGTTACCATCTCAACCAAACGGTCGTAGTTTTGCGAGGTTGGCAAGACATCCAGAAAAGCGTCATCAATCGGCCGCCTGAACAACTATCAGTTGGCTTTAGTGTAATTGAATGAACGTTTAAGAAGAACGTTTATAGGCCGATTCTGCACATTATAGGCCTGTATTGGGTAGGAGGTATAGATCAGTATACGCTTTTGGACCACGCTGATATAGAAACGGAACAGAGATTAAGTCAGGATTCATAAGTGTATCCAAGGTTTTCGGATGAGCTAATGCCAAAAATAAGATCAATTTTGAAATCCAAGATGACGCTTACACATATGTATTTATTAATTATTCATTATATGTGTTCATTTCATGGTTTTCGTGGCTTCTGATGCCGAAAATGAGGTCAAAATCAAAACCCAGGATGGCGGCTATAAAAAATTTAAATTAGTCGTCATGGGTGTCATTTCCATGGCTTCCGGGGGGGGGGGGGGGGGGGGCTATACCGAATTTGAGGTCAAAATCTATATTCAAGATGGCGCCTATGAAAATTTGCAAATTAGCCGTCATGGGTGTCAAATCTATGGTTTTTGGAAGCGCTGATGACGAAAATAAGATCAATTCATCAGCTCGACATAATTTGCGCTTATGAATATTGTACGAAAAATGCCACGATAAGATGGCTAACTGCTGTTACATACCTTTGTTTATGTTATGTAGCTTTTTTTGCGCGTTGGTTTTTTTGTAAAACTTTAATTACTTTGGATGTTTGTTTGATAAAGTTCGTGTAATTTATTTTATGTGACAACCTTTGACAAATGTTACAAATTTTGACATTTCTTAAGACCTGTCAAATGTATGGGCGTTGAACCACTGCATGTAGTAGGAACGCTGTGGTAGTGCGATGGTAAAATAAATCTTAAATCTTGTAATCTTAGCCTTTTAAATGCCACTGGACAAAGATCTGCCATGATAATTTTTTATTCCCACTTATTATTTCTGATAACTAACTTTTAGCTAACATAGGTTATGCCAATTATGGGATTGTAAATGACGGTGATTCCTACTGTTTTACTAATTAGCAAGAGGCAAATAGCGGTTATCCATTTCTAATCTCATTCATTATTAAGTAGACTACTATTTGTTAAAGTATTATATACTAGCTGTGTCCTCACGGCTCCGGCCGTAGCCTATGTTATTCAGTGATAGTGTAACTTTCTAACGGCAAAATAGTTTTTGAAATCGATCCAGTAGTTTTTAAGTTTATTCGTTACATACAAAAATACAAATCTTTCCTCTTTATAATATTAGTATAGATTAGTATATATTTGTAATTAGTACTTACTTAAAGGCAGACTTCTTATAGGTATCGGGTATTGGAGACATCTCAAAAGATGCTGCTTCTGTAATGGTGGCCTCAGATAAACGTCGGTTTTGTTGGTTCACAGTTGCATTTTCAGAAGGCAGAGGTGGCAACTGTAAGGGTTTTTTAATATTATATACAGGGTGTAAAAATAGCCTTAACGAAGCCGAAGTCTACGCATACTGTACATAAAACTAAGTAACATACAGCAAAAATAATTGCTGGGAAATAACTTATTTTTTGGTATTTAAAAACAGCTTTTAATTGTAGTGGGCAATGGCAGCGCGCGTGCAGCAGACTGTGCCTACATTTCAAAAATGTTGATAATGTTTGTATAGAAGAATGTTTAGTACCTAATAACATTTAAACTTAGTTTTCGTGAAAAACGCACAAAAATATGGTGACTTTGACCTTCAATATCTCCATAATCAGTCAATTCCCGGTTATCAAAAACTCGTAAAAAATCATCAAAATCAAAAATACCAAAAAATCTTCGTAATGATGAGAAGAATACGTGGCTTTCGGCTTCGTTACGGGTATTTTTACACTAGATATAGTATCGATTCTCAAGTTAAGATTTAAACGTTATCTGTAGAAAATGCTATTTGATAACAAACCAACGTTTTATAGTCTGTCAGATATATTATGTGTTATGCTGTGAAAAATAAAAGGGACTTTGAAATCCATGTAAAGCCACACCAAAAAAATAATACAGTACGGTCGATACGTTCTAATAGTTGTTCCAAATGAATGCGTAAAACTTTAGTATGTCTATCGAAGTATTAATACGCCCCTCTTTCCGGTCTACCAGGGCTTTTGTTACATATTACGCAATAAATTAAATTCTTATATCTATATTGAAATAAAGCATATTACGAACACAACAATACTTATTATTTATGAAGAAGTATCAACAATTGCCCATGACTTATAGGTACTTACGTCATCTTTCATCGTGGATTCCCCATCTTGACTTGGTTTACCCGACTCTTGTGGATTAGGAGCTACACTATTTGTTCTGGAAAAATAATCATATTGATATATTACTTCCAATTTCCCATTCACAATTACTTAAGTACAAAATAGATGTAGGACACTGACCTTGTCTTTGGGTCCGACAACGCCATAAAATCTTTATGGAAATAATGAACCTGCATCATAGTTATGATGAGGAATAAAGTTGGGGTAAAAAGTTTGACAAATAAGTCGGCCTGATGAAATGGCTCTAAACCCAAATCATGTTGTCTGAAATTTAAAAAGTGAATAGTTATTTTATTTATTTATGACAAAAAAGTCGTCAGGGAATCGCCAATACATAAAAAAAAACAGGCAAAGTGCTTGTTGGACCACGCACACTCTAGGGTTCCGTAGTCAGTACGGCTATAAGATGTATTAGTCAAGCGTAATGTAGACAATTCAGGTTAAAAGATAAATGTACATTTTAAAACACAAAGTTATTTTTTAGTTTTTTTAAATCGTTTTGTATGGAGTTTCTGTGAACCTTATGCGAGCCAATTACATGTCATAAGTCGATCGACTATCACTCGTAAACTACTAGAATATCTCTCTATTCCAGGTGCTTGAGCCAGCTAGCTGTTAAAGTCTCGTTCCAGCGGCTGTCGAATCAGGCGCGGACCATCCAACGTGGCCATATGTTGGATGATAGGTACCGTGCTTGATACGCTACGCTCTGAAGTACAGAGTAGCCCGTATATCGTATACCAGTAAAAGATCATTGGTTTTAAGGAATTACTCGAAATCGTTTACAATGCAAAATTTCAACTTTGTAGCACTAATAATAGTCTGGGGTAAAACGGCTGTGACATACTGACCGACAGACATGGCTAAACTATAAAGGTACCTACCTAGTTTGACTACAGAACCCTAAAATTTCAATAGACTTTTCTTATTATGAAAAGATAACATTTAAAAAAAAATGTGCTGTTATAAATTATATTCATGTGTTCTACAGCAAAAAATAAAGACTATTGTAGTTTAAAAAAATAATTCTACTTACAAACTCTCATTGATCAACAAATATTTTTCTATTATCTTGGAAAAGTTGTCGAACTGATATATGTATATTAGAATTAGATTTATCATGGAGTAAATGATCACCACAATCCAAAACATATACATTGTTCTTCGCCACCAGTACCAACTTATCTGCAGACAGAAGTTTTATGTGAAGATGCGTCTAACACGTATAAGCAGAATGGAAAAATCAATGTTGGGATTATTGTTAAATGACCACGATAGACAGATTAATCAGGTGCTTTTCTAAAGTATGGATGGAGAGTAATTCATTCATAGCTAACACACAGGGTAAGCAATATGGAAACATCTTAAGAAGACTTTATGAACAATACAAGCTTTAATTTTTTTTTGTAATTTAACAACGCATTAACTATGAGTGCTATAAAACAAATGCTTATTACCTGGAACATAAGTATAAACAAGAGGAACAGAAACATGTATATGATCCGAAAGATGGTCATCCGGTCGCCGGTTATGCCAATGACAAACAGCATGATGACCACGACGTAGATCCAGTAGCGCGCGCACGCCGCCCGCAGTATCTCGCCCAGAGCGCGCAATAACCGCGAACGACTCTCCTCTTCGTGTTGGGCCTCCAGAACTATCAGCGACATTATTGTTAGAAAAGTTTATTGATAAAGCTAGACTCCATGGTTACGATAATTTACTAAAGACTAACGTTTCCTCTTGACAACACTCGTGTCTTCTATCTTTTTCTTACTTATTTATTCAATTAGGTTTATCCACATCTTATGTAATGCAACGTGTATTTTATGTAACCTGCTAACCTGGAACTAAAGTGGTCTATGATAGAAAATAAACATTTTCAGATAACAAACGAAAAATCCACTTTAGAAATTTTAAAATATCAATTAAATTCTAAAGTGGTATTTTAATGATAACCTTATTTCGATGACGTAATGACACATAGACCACTTTTTCCCGGATTTATTTATCGTTTTTATGTTCAAAGATGCCCATAGATGGATTTAGCCAAAAATGTTACATAGACCACTTTAGTTCCAGGTTAGCCAAATAGCATCGGGCTACGACACATAGGCCCGTAAGAATAAACAGCTCTCATTTAAGAGATCTTCCAACAGCAGCTGCCATATAGTGGAATTCGTTACATATGAGAACATTTTTTTTCTTAAATACGTCTCGAATCATGTAAAACTACACTTAAGAGGGAGCTCTCAAATGAGAGCTGTTTATAAATACAGGCTTTAAAAAGGCATATAACTCACACAAACTGTTGTCTGAACATAAAAGTTCTTGGTTGAATTTTAAAACACCCCCTGTTAGCGATTATATTATTAATGCAGTGTGAAAGTGCTTTTTACGAAGAGTCATACGAGCTCAAACATGATGGGTTAACTCATCGCTACCTAGTCATTACAGAGCGCCGATCGCCACCCTGAGCCATCTTCCAAGTACTTTTTGTCAAAACAGGTCATGAAGCAAATTGATGGGTCTGTTTGATTATTAACTATTTTGAAGTAGTGTGTTAACACTACTTCCCATCCATACCCTCAATTAGATCAGCTCAATGGCACCCTTTTGCATTGTCACTAGGTTTCCATATAATGTTAGTTTCAAGTCAATCGGACCAGCATAAGTGAAATAAATATACAACATTACAAAGCAGAGATCTCTACACCGACTGTGAAATAAGCTGATTATCTTGCAACGGCTGAACCGATTTCCATCAATCAAAGCCTATAACCATTCTTATTAAACTATCTTTCAAACAAAAAAAAAACCGCATTGAAATTGGTTTATCCGTTTTGGAACTACAATGCCACAGACAGACATATGCTTCAAACTTATAAAACCCCTCTTTTTTCGTCGGGGGTTAAAAGATGTATCTAGCCAACTTCAAGAAGTCATGCCAAAATGAATACCTTTAACAAGGTAGGCGATTTCGAGATCGCTGTATATGATGACATTACAGTACAGGGGTGATTCTATTGATAACCAAGAATTTCTATGTTAAAGGTAATAAAAATAAAGGAGTGCCACAAATAGTTTCGTGTGAATATTAATTCTAAAAAATCTTAACGAATTGCTGTGATAATATTGATAGTTTGTTTATAATTTCCAGAGGTGTTAAAATGATAAGTAATATAATGTTTATTCGAATTCAGACTTTATGATATAAAACGCGTATTATTAAGATTAGAACTATGATTCGTTGTTTTAGATGTGTTTGAGGTTTTGATTTATTGCAAAACTGTGCTTTATTATAATATTAGGGTTTAGAGTGATAAGCAAGCGAAAGTAGTATTCGCTGAAATTTAGAAGACAAATCAGAAACCAAATGTAGGACACGATTGCTTAATAAATGAGATTAGAAATTGCAAGCGTCGCAAATGGGTTTTTCCCTCTCGGTCGCACACATTACTTGCAGTCGACTGGCCAATAATAGAGCCACTATTACTAATACCATTTGTTAAGTAAGCGTGTAGTGTATAAATAATCATTTTGATTACCGTTCACCAGACCTGTCCCAGGGTAGATATAAAATGAAAACAATTTAGTGTTATAAGATATTTAAAAACCGGTCAAGTGCGAGTCGGACTCGCACTGAGGGTACCGTACTTTGGAAGGAAAATGTCTACAGGTAATAGTATAATATATGCAATTAGGTCCAATTGTCATGTATTATTGGGACCGCATAACAAAGCTTGTAAAGGAATTTTGCTGATTACTTTAAAATTGTTATAGTTAGAATCATCGTTTTATTTTTCGTGTAATATTGAGGTAAACTACTATCAACACTAATTATTTCAGATTGCTCGCTTTGCAAACTTGGGAGATAATTGGTATTCTTTTTAACATTCTTCATCATATGCAGAAAATTATAGAGCATAAAAGAAAATTAAAATATATTTTAAAATGTGCAGATAAAGCCCTTTCATATAATATGCCACTTGACCTAGTAACCCCACTTTAAAATTCTAAACCCCACTTCGGCGCCTTTTGCATTATAAATAATTTTTTTTTTTGACTTCCTTCATTTGGAATAATGGTGGGTAAGCATTCTTTATAACTGTTCCAAATTTCAAGTCGATATCATTAGTAGTTGCTGAAATATGCAGCTGTGACAGACAGACAGACAAAGTCGCACCATAAAGGGTTCCTTCTTTACCATTTTGGTATGGAACCCTAAAAAGGAACAAAACTATAGGTTTTCTCTGTTTAACTAAAACATTAAAGTAATCTTCCATCCATACAGGTTGTATTTTTAAAACCAAACAATATTAATATTATCTGAATACGTATTTTATTGTTAACCCAATTTAATGATAAAATAATGCTTTAACTGAGCTTGTTTAACTTTACTACCAGACATCTTTTCACTGGAAACTTCTCTTGTTGGGTTTTTTTTTTTAAAGTCCAAGTTCAGCTATGCAATTATGATTGTGCCTAAAAACACAACCTGTAATTAAGTTTGATCATCTAGTCTGTCAAATCAGTTCTAGCATAAGATATTTACCGCTAGCTGCCGTCGATGCAGTGATTTGTAAAGGAGCCGCCATGTCAGCGATGACCGTGGATTGTCGGCGCTGTCTCATGTCCTGGATACGCTGACGCAACGTCACCCAAAACATGCACGTGAACATAGACTTGATCAGAAGGGGCACGAACGGCTCTCCCTCTGTCCGGCCCAATCCTATCTGACGGAGATTCACCTCCTGACAAATTAACGATATAATTTTTAATATCATCACCTTTCTTAAATATGTTGAATGTGGCTTCCATTATAAGATGCAATTAGATTACAGTATATTACAGGGAATGTTTGTTATCCGACTACAGCAACCACAGTTATACCTATTTTAAACTTTTTTTTGTTTGTTATGAAATGTCATTGTCAAAGTAAATAGTATCAGCAATAAAATAAAATTAATTAATTATATACAGGGTGTAAACGAAATCATGTAATTCCTTCAAACCTCGAGATGTAGGTACTGCTGACATAGATTAACCCTGCACGGGATACATTCGGATTCAATAAAAAACAATTACAAGAAGTAAACATGTGTTTTTAACATGACGCATTTAAGCGCCCCGGGCGAATTGCGCGGCTATCGCTCGCCGCGCGGTCATATAACTCGTTGCGCTAAAATGCCTAACGTTAAGAACACCATGTTTATTTCTTGTATTTTTTTAATTGAATCCAAAAGTATGCCGTGCAGGGTTAACCTATGTCAGCAGTACATCACGAGGTTTGAAGGAATTACATTATTTCGTTTACACCCTGTATAGATTAAATGTTTTTTTTAACTGACAGGGATTCTCGTAAAATTTTTCTTCATTATTTCAACGTGTTGATAAATGATATGATTCAAAATCGTAAACCTGTTACGTTTTCATACTAACCGTGATGTTCGAAGGCAGTTCTGATTCATAAAGGTTCATGCCGTATATGTACTGTGCTATGAGCAGCAGCATGGCGTAGCACACGAGCACGGGACTGGTCTTGAGCATGAACCCGCGCCCGTCCTGACACAGCCACACTACGTTTGCCCACATGAGGAACACGAACGTCAGCCACGAATGGAACATTATGCTCCACGTCATCATCGTGATCGTCGTAGCAATATACGATGACCTGGAAATATCCATTATAGTGTAGAAATCAAATCACATAATAATCGTATCTTTTCTAAATGCGCAATATAAACGCACGCTTACTGTATTATTTTATAGACATTCATCACGCAAGCGTTTAATCGTTACTTTATCATCAATATAATATTTAAATATAACATCACGCCGAAAGGTTGGGAAGAGGTGTATAGTAACACCCTCATTTCGCCGTTCTGTTTAAGTCCCATGTAATAGGGGGCGGGCATATTGACATTAACCGGGCACAAATCCAAACTCCGGGCTGCTACTGAGGGATTCCATACGGCAAAACCAAATGACACTTTGCTCGACCTGGGGATCGAACCCAGGACCTCACGATCAGCAGTCGCGTTTGCCACCACTAGACCAATGAGGCAGCTATTATTATAAAAATATTATATTATATAAATATTAATATTATTTAAGTATAATTTATTGCTTTTATATGATACTAGCGACCCGCCCCGGCTTTGCACGGGTGCAATGTAGATACTAATGTGCGGCATATAAACCTTCCTCTTGAATCACTATCTATTAAAAAAAACCGCATCAAAATCCGTTGTGTAGTTTTAAAGATCTAAGCTAATCTAGGGACAGACAGACAGCGGGAGCGACTTTGTTTTATACTATGTAAAGAAGATGCTCACCTTATTAGAACTTGAAACAAATCTATGATCGCTGTAACAATGTCATCCAGAATGGTAGGTTTTTCGTCTACTACCGAATCTGTAATAGGAAAAATAAAACGTATGATTTCTGATGTAGGATACTAATAGCCAAATACTCAAACTCGTCATTATTTATCATTACCATCGTCATGAAGGACCACGGAGCCTGTGGAGTCTTGATGTATCTGTTTCGTTGTGGACCCGCCCAACTTGATCGACCATCGCCTCGAGGGGCTCGGGTTTATTAGCTGTCGGTATATGAATAAATGTGTGAGAACAATTTATTTAGAGCTTAACTATTAAGATCATTGCAAGAGTTTAATTTTTTCGGAATTAAAAAACATTCTGTATTTTCTAATTCATTTAAATCTTTTTTTTTTAATATAAACGTTGCCCCACACTAGGATTTCATCTGTATCGCGCGTGCGTTTACAGACACAAATTTTCACATACACAAATGCCCAGATCCGAAACAACTATCTGTAGGCCATACAAATATTTGTTCCGTGCGGGAATCGAACCCACGACCCGTAGCGCAGAAGCCAATCGCTCAGCCACTGCACCAAACGTGTCGTCACTAGGTAGACCACAGTGTTTACTCACAAAGAATTCATGGCCATTATGTCAATGTAAAGTAAAAATTAAATAATTCGTATACTAAAAAATGTAATCGACTGAAAATACGATAATTTATAAAGGTGGCAACACAAACAACGAAAAACAACAAACATGTAGTACCACTGACAAAGTGACAACTGCAAACACACTACACAGAGAGAAGATTAGAGAATGTGCACAACACGCATGTTATATTGATGAACTGTTGCGTCTTTAGCATGTGGTGACCAAGCATCTAAGATGTTCTCGTTAAAGAGACTTTATTTTCCAGTTATATTAAGGTTTTAATTTCGTCCAAACCAAGAAATATGAAACGAACATTGACGAAACTGATCACCTTGAAATAAAACAAAAATAATAAAAAAATGACTTCTGATTCGACTTTATAATGCAAGTCAATACTTCTTGGTTTTGACGCACAAAACGTTTCCCACAAACACAAAACAGATATTAAGTAAAAGAGGATACCTACAGGATCGGTCTCACGGGCGTCACGTCGAAGTGCTTTTGAATTTACGTATGAAATTGCAACCTATAAAAGAACGAAAGCTGGTTGCAAAAACAAAACATAACCATTTTGATGAATATTTAAAATGCCAAAATAAACCAAAAAGAAACTTCCGTCCGGCATTTAGCAGAAAAACCCATGTACTCCCCTTGGTGCTTGGTTGTATGAAAAACAGTTTGTAGGTGGGTATTATTTACAAATTATCTTGTACATGCAATTGTAAAGTAGTACTTACTAAACAAACTAAGAAGTGAAGGCAATATGATATGTGATCAGAGTAGTAAGTGCTCTACCAAAGTTATACTACACTAACAATAAAATAAATAATTTACATGAGTACATCGCGTAACATTTTAAATATAAACAATGAGTGCTTGAACCTAAATACAAGTGATGCAAATAAGTACTGTGTAAATAACAGTAGTTGATTGCGTTTCCGCTGAATTTATTAAGTAGGTAGGTATGTCAGCAAACGCAAAGAGAATTTTCTGGCAGTTTAAATATTTCCACTTGTATTCAGAATCGATGTACCGAAATCTACATGTTACGCGGTACAAAAATCAAAATGTGCAATTATAAATAACAACGGACAGGTGATTTAATCGCGCAAGCTTACTCGAACTCTTTTAGTGGCATTCTTCCATTTATCCATAGTGGCGCGCCGGCTGCCGCGGTGAAAGGATATGCCGCGCACCAGGGAACCGTTCAGCTTGCCCCCTTCTAAGCCGGATATGGCGGACTTTTTTTTCGCCTAAGTTCCCAGTTTGTTAGTACAAGAAATATAAGTTTCTAATGACTTTTATATAGCTCTGGTTAAAAGCGTTCGATGACAATTTGAAGAAATATTAGTAAGGAAAAAGTTACAACATTTAAAAAAAATCAGGAGAATTTTCTACATATCTGACTTGCTCTGGTTATTAATTAATACCAAGGTTCAGATTCAAATCCGACTCTTTTTACCAATATGCCATGTTATTTTAACATCGTTTTATATTGGTAATACAATAATTTTAATGTGGAGCTGAAATAGGGTTATGCCCGGTTCCTATGGCCATATACGAATTGCTTGGCTTACCAATGGTAACATTTTTATTGCCATACTGTGCATATAATTACCTGTGATAGCTACTAACGTATGGTAGGGTGTACTATGCAAAGCTCTTTGCTTCATTATCGGTAAAGATAGAAGTCTTAATTTTAACCAATAACGCTCGGTAAATCAAAGTTAGATGCATATACAATTTGTGGCCTAATATATCTATTAGTATCAAGAAACATATATTGCAAAGTTACCAATCTCTAAATTATTTTAAGAAGCATACAGCTGGAAATCATTGGGTTAGTCAAGATAACATTAATTGTTATTTAAATTACAATGCATAGATTAAATATTATGCATACATACCTTCGGTTTAAACAATTCCCGGGTCTCAATTGTGAGAACGAAATAAGTTAATAGTATGACAAAAGGGCTCGCTAATGTTCCCCACATGTGGTCATCTGATACTTCATATGTAAAAAGTGATGGGTTTGTATCGTTGATTATTACTAATTTTGTTAAGCCAAAATACCTGCAAAGCAAACATATTTTTTGTCTTTATATATAAAGTAGTTATGTAGGCCTATGAGGATTATAATTAAAAGGTATTGGTAGCATAGCATCGTAAGCATACATTTTGTAGTCAGATTTAAGAATTAGTCAATAATACAATGTGTTAGGTATTAAACTACCAAAAATTTTACATGTTAAGCACTTAATTTTAATGATAAAAATATCCGCTTTTGTAATACCAACATTGCCTACAAATGGCAGCCATTTTGATTTTTCATCTGCCTAGTAATGTAAGTTTTCGATGTAACTAATATCTGAAGAGTTATGAGTACCAAAAGGCTTCAATTTGCAATATTACAATCACCTATTTCATAAAAAAAAAACTCCGTTAATAGACTAAACTAAACTCATAAAAAATGGCAAATAAGAAAAAAGTTTAAAAATATGTAAGTACAGTAATATCTCTGGAATGTGCATAAAAAAGGTACTTCAACAACGTTCTTGCAGTAGGTATGTGAATAACTAGAGTTCATATTTTTAACAACTTCACCTCCTCAAATGACAGTACTTTAGTACCTACGTCTAGCGCACCCTGGGCAGTCAGCCCCGCAACCGACCTTACTGACTGGCTAATCTTTTCACCACGGCATGAGGTATTCTCCGTTAGCTCGTGCCGACACATGAAAAGGATAATGGTGTAGATTCTGTTGCGCACTTTGACAGGATTACACTAAACTAAGGGTGCTTGTCTCTTTCTGTTTCAATAGAAAAAGAAAGTGACACTTGCGTTTAGTCTGGTTTAGTACCTACTGTCAAAATGTGCTACAGAATCGACACCAATGTCCTTCAATTTTCAGTAATTTAATATCTAACGGATTGTATCGTATCATCTAGTTGTAATCTGTGATCTTTTTAGCAATTGCTATTAAGGGTTGACCCACATCTGTCAGCACGAAATCGCGTTTTTTAGCGGAGAACGACAGCGTGAGATCGCACGCGATAGCACGATAGCAATCACGCTGTCTTTCTCGCTATATTAAATGACGTTCCTGAGCGACAGAAAAGGACAGAGCATGAACTAACGCGATTCCGTCCTGACAGATGTGGGTTAGCCCTTAGCCTCATTTGTATCTTCCAACACTCGCCATCCTTATTACTCTTACCTAGCAAAATCCTTGTCTGGTGGATATTGCTCCATTACCCACGAACACTGGTATAATAATTGAACCGTGACGTGGACGGCCATGATGGCCATAATACAGCGGCCGACTACTGCAAATCCCCGGCCCAACGGGCGGCCCAGCGCCCACGCAGTCGCCGAACCCATGAACACCAGGAAGTAGATCCCAGACGTGATGCTCGGTCGCATTATACCGGAGAACAGTATCAGAAATAGGCAAATGTACCTCCCTAGAAAAAAAAATTGAATAAGTACACGTCCATATGGCAGCGAATCTACGTTCTGGCGAGCTGTCTATTATATTTCGTTTATGTACAGAATATAAAAACTTGCTCACAGGTTAAAAAAATATCCTGTATATAATTTTAATAAGTAAACAGAAAGTAACTATGGAGCAAGGTAATATTCTTTCACCATTCGTTTGAAAGAAACAACAATTGAGAACGCCTCACAGACACAGGTACAGCATTCCACAAGCGTATGGCCTGAACAGTGACGGAATGGTAAAAGAATCTTAAGGCATCTTCAGTTTCAAATTTTTTGATGATCTCTAGGAATGCGAGTGTGAATCACGTAGCTATGAATTCAAAACGTTCTTTAAGCTAAGGAGATGTAGTAGGATTGAACAGAATACTGTATAGTAGGTAAAGAAACGAATAATTATGAGCATTCCGACGTATTGGAAGCCACTTGAATTTAGCACGAAATTCTGACGCATGGATCATATTTGCGTATACCAAATAGGAGAAATATAAGTATAGTGATATTGTGAGAAATATGATCGAATGACAATATTTCGTTTTATTGTAATATCGCTACAGTGGCTTTTAAAATATCGCTACGACAAATACACTAAACGCCCCGCTCAAGCGAGTACTAGTTGCGTGCACGCTGCACGCGACAATGTACGCTCGATACGTCGCTTGAACGTCGAGCTACGCCGCTGTGAATTAGCCGCCTTAGCTTCAATTTATTAATAAACGGCCTTTGTTTTTACAATATACCTTAGTAATTTGATGAAACAAGCACAGACCGATATTTTTTGTTTTACTTAAACATTATACACTTTTAAGATTTCGTTTTAAACTACTATTTTTAAACGGCCGAATAAATATAGTCTTTTTAAATAGACAAAATAATACTTTATTAACGGATAATATTTTAAGGTACTTTAAATTAAACAATAGCCGTATTAAAAAAAAAAACAATTTCTGCAGTATAGCTTGCCATAAGTGCGGACTAGATAACAAATAGATTTTTTTATTGAACGTATTGTGTTGCACAACACACCTTTAAGTTTTATTTACTATGTACGCAATACGGGTAAAATAAATAATGTCTATGAAAAGAGAAGGCCAAATTAAGTTTTATTCGTTCTGCCTAGTCTTTTCCCAACTATGTTGGGGTCAGCTTCTGCAGCGAAAGTAGTTAAAATTTAATGTACTCAGATTTTGTAGACAGGATATCAGGCTTATGGTGAGCACAAATCACTTTTATCGGGATGCCGATAAATCAATTCTCTCAGACTGCGGCCGTCCATATTAGCTGGACACAGGCCTCTCTCAAGCTGCACCACACTACCCGGCCCTCGTTCTTCAGCATTCAGTCCCTCAACTGCCTTTTTCAACTTTAGTTGCAACTTCTTTTAATAAAGCGACGTTTGACAATGAGCCAGGGAAATGCGAAGTCAAAATAGAACAGATAGAAAAATATAGAGGCAAAAGACACCTGGATACTTTACCTGCACTCGTCAGAAGTGGATACCGCTGATATTTAGAATCTACTACCTTCAGAGCTTCTGGTTCCGTTTCCATATTTAAAACTTTTTTAACTAGCAAATACACTAGCAGTGAAATAAAGGTCATTAGAATCTGAAATTAGATAATTAATATTAGTACCTTATTGGTAAAAATGTACCAGAAAAACATGTTTGAATAAGTTAAAATAATGGGATCGGATGTGTCGAAACACTATGCCTCGTCCACACCGCGCACATCGCACTCTTAATAAAGTAAAGGCCTATTTCAAAATTATCAACTTTTGGGAAAAAGATTCAGGGAACCCGATGTTTTCACAGTAGTAGTAGTAGAAGTATTTTTACAGTATTTGCTTTATTATTGTCTTTTTTCTCTTTTTGTGAAAGCCAAGTGGTAGAACAGTTGATACTGAGACCATCTAACACAGAAACTCAAAAACTCAATATTTCGAGTTGTGCCCTTACATTAATTACTAAGGGTGTGACATGTTGCGATACAAACGCCGCAACTTGTATCATGGACATGTCGTGATACATGGTGCTGCAAAATTATGCAAAGGGCACAAGTTGCGATACAAGATGCGCAACATAACGCAGAACTTATATCCAGCACTTGGCAATCTGTGCACCACGTGCCGAGTGCTCTAATACTTTCTATATGTAAATAGGTATATAGGATAGGATAGAACTTTATTTACTAGAGATAATGATAACACAAGTTGATAAACATAACGCCTGTATTCCCCGAAGGGTTGGGCAGAGGTGTATAGTAACACCCTTATTTCGCCGTTATGTTTATAAGTCCCATGTAATAGGGGGCGAGCCTATTGCCATCAACCGGGCACAAATGCAAACTCCGGGCTGCTACTGAGGAATTTCACACGGAAAAATCCAATAACACTGCCCGACCTGAGGATCGAACCCAGGACCTCACGATCAGCAGTCGCGCTTGCCACCAAGAGACCGCAAGGCAGTTGATAAATTAAAATTAAAAAAGTTTCCAAAACATTGAACTATTGCGATATGCCATGTGCCGCGAGAAATATGCCCGTTGCAAGACACGTAATGGTTTTTGCGGAATGGACAAGTCGATTCCATCCAGCGTGTGTCAAGATTTTTCGGTTCGATCAAGGATTCGGTCGCCGAACTTTCGGTTGCGTAATGTTGTCACTCCTTATTAAAATACTTTGTTTCCGAACCTCCGCCCGGTCAAGACGTTTAGGGAACGCACCATACTACGTGACCCATTTTTTACTATTTTTTATCTCCCTCCCCCCCCTCGGTGACCACCCGTAGTTTATGCCAATATCCCCCACAATCCCCCTCTAGTTTTCACGTGGTAATTTATAAATATGGTTTTAAATCATTTTTTGCAAACAGAAAGTTAAAAAAGAAATATTTGACTCATATGTGCGAGTGTTGCCACCTGTGAGTTCAAAAAGCGCTAAACTCTGCGCGCCATATTTGAATATAGTTCGAAAAATCTCGAGATTTCCCTAGAGGATATTGACTACGTGACGAAAACCTAAGCCCCCCCCCCCCCCTGTGACCAAGCGTGGTATTTTGAAGACCCCCCCTCCCCCCTGAACGGGTTACGTAGTATGGGTACGTTCCCTTAGTTGCCTGACAAGACGTGTGTTGAATTGTGTTTAATTTAAAAAGAATTATGTCGATATTCGGCCGCGGAATATCGACATGGTGTATCTCTACACTAAGGAGCTAATTTATAATTACCTCAGGAACCATATAATGCACAGCCATAAGTGGGTCTATCGTGGAATAGGACACAAAGCCCAAATTGTGACCCACGAACTGCAGTAATGGGTACTTTTGTAGTATGGAGCCGTAGGGCGGAACCATTGCCAACATCGAGTGCCATACTACGTGCAGAAACAGCATCAGGCTTGATAACACCACGACTAACAACAAATACTTGCCGCGCCATCCTGGAAAAGAAATGGTACTATGTCATTAACAATGCTCAGTTGTGCATTTTAACGTTCGTCCCTTGATTGGTATCAATTTCTCCTTTCAAGGATTTTCGACGTGCTAAATTGTTGCATATTACGCCGCAAAAGATATAAACAAAGGTAAACAGTATTAGCAGTAGAACCACCAGGGATGTATGCATAACGATGGCTCAATTGCTTAAGTACCTACACTGAAGAGAGCCACATAGAGCTAACAGTGCGAAAAGCAGCTGACACCACGGTCTACAGCTGCAACGCGTAGTATCTGGACCTGCGCCTTGTTAACGGTCATAGTATAACATAAGCTGACCGGAAACTACACACGTTTAAAACTAAACGGAAAATTAATAACGCGGTTTAACACACATGTTAAGCCATCTATTGAACAAATATGGTACAACAAATGATGCTAATTTCTTTCTTAATTACTTTTAATTCTAATATCTTTTGATTGAACGAACCGATCGCGATGAAACAAAAACTAAATATTACTCCGAGATACGCACAACATTCATCTATAAAAATCAACAGCCTTTAGTCAGTACTTTTTACGTGCGGCATGCACAAACAATCCGAAAAACAGATAAACAGACAAAAATTCCAAAAATGATCGAAATAGATTCTCTTGGTTATCCTTTAATCCCCCTGCAATCTTTTTTTAAATATTTTCAAAGCACAGACACGCCAGGACTACAAATTTGTTATATGTATAGATAATTATACATTATTAACCGACTTAAAAAAAAGGTTCTTAATTCGACGCGTATGCATGGTTATTTTTTATTGCATGACTTTTGCAAATGAGTACCGATTTGTAAGATTTTTTTTTTTGTTTAAATTGATTCTCGGTGTTAGCTAAACAATGGAAAAACACAGGTTTGTGGTACAGAAAGCTAGATACACACATACATTTATTTAAACAGTGTCTAAACTATACCTACTTGAATGATTACTACTTATTGCCAACATTAGCAAAAAGGCGAATACGGTTTGTCATAATGTACGTAATATGGTCACTTTTTTTTCATTTATATGCTCATTATTTTTAACATTTTCATAATTTAAAGGCGACATTATTAGTTTTTACGTAAAAATTGTGGAGTTACTTCAAGTAAAGTTTACGTAAAAGAATAATCTGCCTTTCGTACTTAGGTATGAAATGCGAGGACTTGCTGGTTTGTTTGCTTGGGTGAGCAACACCCAAACACTCCACACGTCACCATTATATATATATATATGCAAGATATAATAACTTTAAGAAAATATTATTTTGTGAAAATAATTGCAAATTGTTACGGTCATGTCGGAAGCCCAGCCGATATAAGCCGATATCGTATTTCAGATTAGTCCTGTCCACCTATCTCGCTCTAATACACGTCAATCCTATCTTCTTTGCAATGTAGTAAAATAAATTATCTATGGTAAACCTTTAAATATGATTCACGCCTGACGAAGCGCGTGGGAGCGCATCCACGCGCAGCGCACGCAGCACCGCAGCACGCAGATATGAACTTTAATTATTATAGAATCATGTCAATTCTCTTTATAGCATTGTAAATTGCGCTTCCATCCGCTCCGATGCGCTTCCCCAGGTATGAATAAGACACACAGACATAAAATACTGATTACCTAGATACGCGTTAAAACAGCGTTTATATTATTTTTTTGGGTATTTATTTTAATGTTCGTCGTAGCCGAAAGCTTTTGCTATAACTATAACGTCTACACAAAACGAGCGTTTTGTTCTCTTCAGAAGCAATAACATCACTGTGTATGTATAAAATTTATTACAGCATTTTTTAAATGGATATAGGTACAAGGTTAGTCGGAAGGGGGGTAATAAGTCGAAAGGTTGTTAAAGTACCCATAATAAGAGATAACTTTTGTTCTACAACTTTCCCCAAAACTCGATAGTTTAAGAGAAATAGCTTTTCAAAGATTTCGTAAAAAATATGCTAGAATCCATCTGTCCATAGCTATGATCAGCTGTTTTTACAAGTTAGGTCATATTTAGGAACACGGATTAGAAAATTAATTTTCTGAATTCAAGACTACAGCAAGTATGCTTTTTTTTGAAAAACTAAAATAAAAATATTTTTGCATGTAAATAAAAATTATAGAATTTTGAAATTTGAAATTTTAATACTTGTTTTAAAATAGTCATCAGTGATACTTTAGGTGGCCCGCGGCTTAGTACCCCCTTTCCGACTAACCTTGTATTTAACACCGTTTTATTGTATAAATTAGCATGTAGAATTGAATTAAATAATTCTAACGAACATGAAGATATCAGCACAAGGCGAGTCTCATCAGTCTAGTCTGAGTTGGATGTATATTCTTTTTTTTATTTTTATTCATGACTTGGTCGCGTTTGATTCTAATCTCATCTGATGGTAAGCGCAGACAGGCTCTAAGATAGATCACACGAAACCAAGGCACAGAGATATAAAGGAATTCCCCTATAGGTACCCCTCTGGCTTTCACATACACACGACGGAACACAGTAAACTGCTTGGCGCAGGACTTTAATGTGAGGGTGGTAGCTAGCCAAGCGGACCGTATAGATCCTACCACCAAAGCGTGCTGGGTTTTGTTGAATCTTACAACACGCGTCTGTTCCCAGCGTGCGGTGAGGAAGTTTTATATTCTAGCCCGTCCCCACACGGTAAAATTGTCTCGTACAGATAGACTATGTTTTGGATAATTCAATGGACCCTTGAGTATAAGTGCTTTATCTTGCCCCATTGAATATCCATTCATTTAATTTACCATGTTTGTTAGAGAGAGAGGCTTGATCCTTATGATTGACCATGTCGATTGATTCCAACAGGCTGTTATTTTTTCGGATTTTAGTCGGTTCGAATACCGGGTGTGGCAAAAGATTTTCAAAAATCATTGAAAGCAGTTTTGCTTCTTTTTAAAAATAAAGGAAGTTTCCTTTGAGTAAAATTGGCTATCTCCAGTATTTAAAGTACTTTCCCTCAGGTGCGGTTAAAAAATTCCACCCTGTATATGATACAATAATATCCATGTTACTTTAGTGCTCGGCTCAGCACTTTTGTTTTGTTTATTCTATAGGTGCCAATATCTAATATTTTTTTCAACAATTCCGCTGAGCACGTACATTACAGTCATTGAGGTGAGACAATCGTTTGTAAACACTACCTCAATACATAAATTATACATTTTTATTTAACATACTGTATACTTATATTTTTTCGATTTATTCTAACATGGATTGGATAAGATAGGTACGCAATCAGTATCATATTTCAAAATTAATACTGCAAAAGATTATTAAAAAGAGTTATACAAGGTTAGTCGGAAACCCGGTTGTCACCACTGCGACTGCCCTGAGGACACGGCGCTGCACACTTTGCAGGCGTGTCCAGCATGGGGGTCGCAGCGCCGCGAGCTAGTCGCGGCGATCGGCGGTGACCTCTCGCTTCCGGCCGTGGTTCTGTCCATGGTCGGGAGCGAGACTGCGTGGGAAGCCATCGCCTCCTTTTGCGAGGGGGTGATGGCGACCAAGGAGGTAGCGGAGAGGGAGAGGGAGGCCGCTTCTTCTCTCCCTTCTCGCGCTAGACGCACCGGGCGCCGGAGGGCGCGTGATGATCTCCGGCCACCCTAGTGAGTGGCCTGCGGGCGGCGGGTTGGGGAACCCGTCGCCCGACCAGTAACGGGCCCAGGGAGGATGGCGCGTCTTGTCCTGCGCGCGCCTCTCGGACGGATGTGGGGCAGGGGAGCAACTGCCCCACCACAGGAGGGGTCCACCAGAAGAAGCTGGTGGACCGAGACCTGTCGGGGTCGCGGTGCATGCAACAGCGAATCCCGTGACCCCGACCTTAGGTCAGAAGGAGGGACACCGTGGGGTTTTAGCCAGTAAGAGTCTGGCACACCCCCCCGTCTTCCCCAGACGGGGGATAGTCCATGAGGATTTCCCCACGTGAGAAAAAAAAAAAAAAAAAAAAAAGGTTAGTCGGAAAGGGGGTACCTACTAAGCCGCGGACCACCTAAATTATCACTCATGACTATTTTAAAGCAAGTGTTAAAATTACAAAATTCGTTAACTTTTATTTGCATGCAAAAAGATTTTTATTGTAGTTTTTTTTTTTAATCATACCTGCTTTAGTTATGAATTCAAAAAAATAATTTGCTAATCCGTGACCCCAAATATGACCTAAATTGTAAAAACAGCTGATGATAGCTATGGACAGATAGATTTTAACATATTATTTACGAAATCTTTTTCTCTTAAACTATCGAGTTTTGGGGAAAGTTGTAGCACAAAAGTTATCCCTATGGGTACTTTAATTAACACCCTTTCGGCTTAGTACCTCCTTTCCGACTAACCTTGTATAAGTATGTATTATTCTTTAAAGTATTACTTGCTTTTTATTCCCAAACTCATTTATATATACTTTGTGTAGTGATCATTTACTTTTGATGCAGATTGTAGTACATACTCGTCTGTTTCGAGTTATATTTCTGTTCTTGTACAGACTACAGAGCAATTAATTTAATTTAAGTAAATAGATTTGGTTTGTGCTCCAATTGCGCACGTAAAATAACATTATAATTCAGTTAACTTCTCACCTTTGAATGTTTGCCTGTCTGGTATTTGAGTTAGCGGTGCTAGTAAGAACAGCAGCAGATATACAAACGAAATGCCGAACGGTCGGAGTGATATACCTGAAAAAAAACAATAATCAATTATTATAGCGAAGACAACAAAAAAAAAAAAATTTTTATCTTTTTTTGTAAAACCCATGGTACCTTATAAATAAAAAAAATCTTTCTTAATTCCTAAAAAAATAAATAAATCACCGACGAGGCCACCATTACCAAGCCACATAATTTCTTTGCAAAATCTGATTTAGGGTTTCCCAAAACCGTTAAAATAAGCCCGACATCTAATACATTTAATTTAAGTTCCTTAAACAGTACCTAATTCTCTTTCTTTTTTTTTATTTTATTTTTTATTTAAACGTTGCCCCACTCTAGGATTTCTCCTGTACCGTGGGTGCGTTCACAGACACAAATCTTCACATGCACAAACATCCAGACCCGGAACAACTATCTGTAGGCCATACAAATATTTGTTCCGTGCGGGAATCGAACCCACGACCCGTAGCGCAGAAGCCGATCGCTCAGCCACTGCACCAAATGTGTCGTCAAATTTTTGTTCTTCACACAATCCATCAGCAAATGTTGCACATCTTTAATTTTATTGCATACATCACAATTGGGAGATGCATCTTTTCGCATTAGAAATGCAAACTTAGCTGATGGATAGTGCCCAGAACCACAAAACAGATAGGTACAGAATCACATGTATGTACTTCACTTTTCATACCTACGCTCGGCGGTCGCTCTATCTATATATCTATCTCTCTCAAGCGCATGGCATTCGCGCTGGCACTCACTCGCACACTAGTCCCAAACAGTCCGAGACATCGCGTCCGTGAGCCGTGTCTATGTGTGTGTTGCTCGAGCGCACTTGTATGTAGATTGACTTCTGTACCTATCTGTTTTGTGCCAGAACGGAGCCTGAGTAGGTACTAACTTAACATAACTTCTATTTAAATTACTATCATGAAATCAGCGCGTATGAGGAGGCGCACTCTGAATTACCTTATACTATATCCCTTTTTCTATAGATATCTCATTAAAATAAGCCTTCCATTTGTTGTAATGTGTCGACTTACATTTTGAAAAATATTCCCAATAATCAGGCAAATAAGAAATTTCACTACCTACAACATCAACTGCTTATTTCGATATACGGGCAGCCTCCTCGACACAAATACTTAAATCTTTATAGGTTCAAGATGTTCTTCAAACAGTTCCTTTATTGTGGTACAACTTATATATGCTACGAAGATAATTAATATTATAACAGCAAACATGTTGCTTCCGTCGTAACGTAGATAGTAAATACAGAAGTACCTAATCATTAACACTGTTGATACAATAAATCTTTGTTAAGCGAAATTCATCATTAATCATCTACAAGAATGAAACAGAGCACTTTAAAAAGAAATTGAATGTAATGAAAATTCTACCAAGAAAAAACATGAAAATACCGAAACACGAAAGGAAAGGCCAATAAAGGGAAAGTCGCAGACACTATAAATCACAGGCAGCGCGGCGCCCCCCGGCTGGCAATAGAACGTCCAGAATTGTTCTAGCCTCCTTTACGTGCTCTAACATCTAAAGGCGGCACCTCACTTGACGGTGCGTATTCGTGTATTTGGTTTGTTTGCCCGATATCGGTAATGTGTAGAGCAAAGTAGGTATTCGTTAATTTTTGTTTGTTTGCATGATTAAAGTAAGTAAATAATGTGTTATCGGTAGCTGGTAACACTGGACAATGTTGACATAGGAGGGTAACGGGCCAAATTAATCAACGAACCCGAAGTTATAAAAACATTGGTCATTCGACGGAGCAGAGGATTCCATGTAGAACAGCTGAAGAAGTCTGATCTTTTATATCTGGTTTGCTTGTCCTCATTTTCTGATCTTGTGTTAATTATTATATTGTGAACTAACTTCTGTAACTAATCACTAACCTAATTAAAAGTACTCTCAGAGGTGGAGAGTCTATGTTGGTTTAATTTACTTTATTTACCATGCTCCCAATCCTGACATACTGATATTAGCTATAACTGTAATGATGGATTCACCCCTACAAGATTCTGTTGTATGTCTTTTATAAATGTAAATAGTAAACACGCCTTTTCGTCCAATTGTCGATTTTGGTCAGACATTAAAGGAATCAAGTAAATTATTTGTTGTTTCAGTGTATGTGTGGATGGCATGTTTGTGATATTTGCGAATATATCAAATATTCGGCCAAATACAGCGATAGCGCTACACGAACATACTACGCCAAGTGAAGTGCCGCCGTAACATCTAGTTCTACTATATGTAATCGTGTTTAGGTAAGCCTATAAATATTGATTAGATACCAGAATACCCTGAATGGAGAAATTCTAGAAAGTATAAGACTAAGTAATTATAATATAATATAATTAGCTCATAACTGTCCGACTACTGGGCACGGGACTCTTCTCAGAATGAGAAGAATTCGTAATCACTACAGCGAACACTTATTCGCCACCAGAGCGCGAGGCGTTAACAGCTGTTTACTCAAACAAACACTGTTTCACGTCTTGCGCCAACGGGAAATATTTAAAAGTATCGGTCTTGCGGTCCATATTCCTAATGTAAGTACTTACAACATTCTAGACTTCACATTATTGTACAATCTTGTTTGCCAGACGTTTTCCATAAACGTACATCACAGGTTTTAAGCACTTCTACTTGTCTATCGATTCTTGGACTTCTATTTCTAACCTTTTGCGTCTAGGAACTATTTTAGCGTACCGTAGAATGGGGTGACTTTGATTCCTGAGGGTTACTTTGATCAAAATTTCATTTTGTAATAAAACTCAAATTGTACGAATTCTTTCGATTATTTTTTTACGGTTGGCAGCATTGAACGTCATTGATCAGTCGTAGTGGGTGGATCCTTGTCGGTTGATGAATAAATATTAAAAATATGACGGTAATAGGTTTGTGTAATTATTTATTCCTTATTGGGGTTACTTTCAAATTCCTTAGAAAAAAAGGGAGGTATCAAAGTAACGCCAATCAAAGTTTAACATTTATCACGAACATTTTATTTTATTTCTCAAAAAGTATTAAGTAAAATTATAATTTTATTCAAGAAAATAAACAAAATCTATATTTGCACTTTATTTTTCTTTTTTTTTGCTCTTATGTTTCAAGAGGAAAATACATTTCAATTTTGGAATTGATCATAGTAGCCCCATTCTACTTTACCTAATACCTATAACTAACTCGAAACAGCTGAGAGTACTTATATCAAATTATCCCATTAACAAACACATAGAGCGAGCGGTGAAAAGCTATAGAGACGGAGAAAACACAATATCGTCTAGCACCGTTCGTTATGGCCTCCCCAAATGCCATAGTAACATTTAGAATTTGTTCCACTTCGTTTTATACCTTGTCCTATTTCTTCTCGCGTCCTACCAGCGTCATAACAAACCTTACTTTATAATGCTTTTCTTGTATACATAAAGTTGTGTTTCCGTATCTAAACATAGAATGGCAAAACGGGGGGTTACTAAAACTGTTTTCATATGAAAACATCCTGTATTATTTGAATATGTTCTATTATAGTAACCCCAAGAAGTTTCGCCCGTTGATTTGAAGTTACTAGTTAGTAACCCTAAATATTAAAAACAACCCACAGACGTCTTAAAGAACGACCAATCAATAAATGATCGCACATGATGAGTAAGATGAGTTTGTAGAATGTGGATATGTCGGCGAAGGATCACGGTATCCATATTTTCGTAAAAACACGTGAGTTTCGCGAAAATTCGGAATATGACGTAGAGATAGTCTAATAACCCTATCTTACTGACCAGATCTAGTGATTTCGCAAATCTACGAACTTTGGCTAGTAATTTCGCGAAGGCTCGAACTGAATCTAGTGTTTTCGTGGAATTACTAGACTAGTTTACCAATGACGAAAACTATTAAAACAAGGTGGGTGACAGGACGAGGGAAAGTGGGATGAGTGTGTAGGTACGATCTTGGACGGCTGACCTACGACGACTCGGAAGTCGGACCCTTGAAATAATACAGGGTGTTAACGGTGTGGCGGCATCTATCACGCCACATGATAACTACGCAGAACGACGATTGTCTAGCAGACTACAGCGACAACAATGACAGCTATCAAAATGAAATGTCACAAATCCAGCATCGAGGTATCAAGATCTGACAAGGAGTTAGTATATACAACTTCTCAACATCAACCGTTGGGCTTGGTCGAGACCAGAAGGGTCTCGCCAATAACTGCCCGGTTACGTAGAAACGGTCCGCAAGACCATCTACAAGCAGTCGAATAGAAAAAAATATCAAAAATCAACCGTTGGGCAGTGGCCCGCTAGGCATAAGACCCGCCTGGTAGGAGGATCCTCCCTTCTCGTAGGAGGAACACCATACCCCGTTCCCCTACAACGTAATCATGTAATTCCTTCAAACCTCGTGATGTACTGCTGACATAGATTAACCCTGCACAGGAATCTTTTAGATTCAATAACATAAAAATTATAAGAAGTAAACGTGTTCTTATCATGAGGCATTTTAGCGCCCCGAGCGAATAGCACGGTAACGGTCGCCGCACGGTCATTTAACTCGGGGCGCTAAAATGCCTCACGTTAAGAACACATGTTTACTTCTAGTATTTTTTTTTATTGAATCTAAAAGATTCCCGTTCAGGGTTGTAACACATGTTTACTTCATGTCATTTTTTTTATTGAATTCAATAGTATTCCATGCAGGGTTAATCTATGTCAGCAGTACATCACGAGGTTTGAAGGAATTACATGATTTCGTTTACAACCTGTATAAGGGTTTGTAAACAGTCTGTTGCATTACAATAGTCTTTTATTAATTTCCCATTGAAGAAATTTCCCATTAATTTCCCATTGAAGAAATTACCTATTAATTTCCCATTGAAGAAATTACCCATTAATTTCCCATTGAAGAAATTACCCATTAATTTCTCACTACACCCTCCCTCGCCCTGCCACCCACCTTATTTTAACCAATTTTGTCATAATACTAGTTTAGTAATTTCACGTAGGTAGACACTAGACTCAGTTCGCAGTTTCGCGAAATTACTAGATCCATTCAGTTAGATTGCGTACCTAATGAAATTACCTCTGCGTATTGATATTCCGAATTATCGCGAAACTGCGTGTGTTCGCGAAAATACGAATATCGCAATCCTCCGCCGACAGATAAGTACATCATCACAACCGATAAAAAGTCAATGTTGATTTTGCTTGAAATGATTAACGTTATATATATATAGTAGCAAGTAGGTGTCAATAGATAAAACACATAAACATTAAAGGACTAAACACACAGCATCAATTCGTATTTCACTTAAAGAAAATGGGTAATTTATGTAAACATGCATTGCATACGCACGCTTTCACATTTTCGCATCAATTCAGCTTTCGCTTGCTACTTCATGCTATAAGTACGCTTAAGCATTCTATAAAATGCTTTCGCAACTGAAAGCACACGATTTCACGGGTGAGTGTGTCCAACCATAAAGCATTTTTGCGCATTGATGCTGAGTAATGTGATTAGACCCTTAGGCGTTATCAATGATACAAAAGACAGGGTCAAAATATGACTCGCGAATATGTTAATTAATACGAGTAGTATGAATCAGAACACTGACTCTAAATCTGACTGGAGGGCAGTCTGTTCGTTTAAATCGGAAATGTGCCCCAACTTTATACCAAACGCTTTGAATCGGAATGAGTAATAGATTTTTATGTGAACTTTCTGCGATCGCAATTTACGTTCATAGTTTTCCTGAAATTGAAATAGATGATAGTAAGATTATTATAAGCAATAACTTTATATTGCCACATTGTAGTAATGTAAATGGCATGACGACTATAAAATTTTAATACTTAACATAATCCATAATTTGTGTAAGATGACTGGAGCTAACTAAAAATTGTTTTTAGGTGGAAAGGAAGGCGAAGTTATTCAGGCACATTGTTAAAAATTGAGAAAGCTTGCGTGACCTCTGACATTGGCGCTCTATCTTGTTACCTACTTCACTACGTGAGTCGAATTTCGCTAAAATAAATTTGCGATAAAAAATAACAAGGCACTCGTTCATTCTGTCTAGCCTTTTTCCCAACTATGTTGGAGTCAGCTTCCAGTCTAAGCAGATGCGGTTGAATACCAGTATTTTACACGGGGCGACTGCCATCAGACTATCGCAACCCAGTTACTGAGCAATGCCGATATCCTATGGTTAAACCGGTTGTCAGACTTTCGGGCTTCTGTACCCGTAACGACTGTCATAGGTATTCGTATGACACCCGGAAACGACGGTTTACTGTGCTCTCCGAGGCACGGGGGGGTCTCGATGTGTAACGAATGGTCACCCATGGACTGACCGCGGCAAGCGCAGCTTAACCTTGCAAATCATATGACCCGCGTGGCTGTTAACTAGCCACGAGCGCCTCTAAAATTAACAAGGCACTACCTATCACAAAAAGATAAAATACCGATATGGAATAACTACTTAATAGACAGCTTTAAGGCACACCTCGAAACCCTATTACGTATATTAATCAATTTCTAATACGAACAGACATGCATGTAATGTAAATGGTTTGGTCGATCGCAAAATATAAATAAACATTAATTTAATTATGTATGTACATGCAACATGTACTGATAATATTTATCGTTAAATATTGCATTTAAAAGAACGAAATTATATCTTTAGTTAGTACCTAAACGCTTCTACTCCTTTTAATTACATCAAGCCAGTAGCGTGACTTTTTGTAAATCAATATAAAGCTCTAAATCCACTAGCAAGTCAAATTGCGCAAGTGATTGATGTAAATGTTTGCTTATGGCTGATTCCTATAACTTACCGAGGTTACCTAATTGGTTAAAATTAAAAATTATATCTTTACCAATAATGAAGCAAAGACCAATGACCCCATCCATTGCTTTGCAAAGTTGACCCTCTTATATCTAATCTACGTTTGTAGCTATCACAGGTAAAATTAGCTTACAGTTTGGCATTAACAATGCTACCATTGGTAAGTATAACGATTCGTTTCTGGCCATAAGTCGGTAAAACTACCAGTAGTCGCCTCGATGAGATTGCAGAAGTCAACTTCTGTAATTTAACTTTTTAGTGGACTAACCGCTAAGTTCCCTCGTAAAAGTAATTTGAAAACATTTTTCTCAGTCTATTTTTACTAGGTACTTGCTGCGAAATTCTAAATCAGTGTCTTTCGTAGTTTTATTGGAAGAGTTTATACAGTAACGTTTTATACTTTAATCCAAATTGTGGGACGGTTTAAGTAACCTTTTCGAAACTACTAAGTGGTGCCCGAAACAGGGTCTTCTACGAAGAATTGTCAATATTCGGTAACATTTTGACCACCTATTAGCATTCATAGGTACGAAGCAGGTTCATTACTCTGTAAAAAAGTAAATCTGTAGAAAAAACATCCAAAGACTGGCATTATCAAAATATTTTACCAAAAATAAAATACCACTGGTTTTACAACAATGCTGTTGGTAAATATTGCAGCCATTTATCTAATCTACCCATCGATACGGTAAACTAAAGATTATGCGAATAACACCCACGGCAAATTTAGCGACTTCCATCGAGTCAACAGCATTTTTTAATTCACTTTCGACTCGATATTCAGTATATCGTATTTATTCATAGCATCGAGCAAGACCACGAATGGCCTTGAAATTAAGACGCTGTGATCGATTTTGAAGTCGGGAATAAAGTAGGATAAATAATTGGGTTTTTCTGTAAGTAGAAATCTCATTGGAAGCGGTGTTGTTCTCGGACTTAACATCCTGCTCCTTCAAGTATCGAAGACTTATCGGCTATGAATGTGATTACACCTTAAAAAGTAAATACAGCTCAATCTTTGATTATATACCTGTCTAGATGTAGCATTGCTACGCATTGACCGCTCAGAAACGATCCAATAAATGAGAACTATAAATCGTAGACTCGCTTGTCACCAAATTTACTGTCATTCAGTGTCATTTGAGCCATTAATTACGCAAATGCTCGTCAAATAAAAAATATAATGCCGATTTGTGACCTTAAATAGTGTCGTACTCGTAACCGTGCCGGAAATAACAATACGAGATCACCGTTTATCCTTATGTATTGACATTTCCTCATTATTTCTGAAGAAAATACGATTTTTAAATTCAATACTTATGTCGGTGTGGCTAGTTTTAATAGAGTAATTTTTTTCTAAATAATAATTAAGTATAGGATAACTTGTTTTGGTTGTAAAAACATTTTGTTTTTATAATTTTAGTATACCAACGAGTTAAAACAATGTGACATTTTCGACCATTGTAATGATTAGGGATTCGTGTTACTTGTAAGTAGGTACTTACTGAAAATAAGTACAATCTGCTACAAAATTGCATTTTGACAATCATTTTATATTTGCATTTTGACAAATTGTCCAAGTCGCACATGTCAATAGAGATAAGAAGAAATACGTACTTTATACACCTTTCGGTCAAATTATTATGAAAAAAACGCTTACTGATAAAAATACCTGTTATTGTTAGGGTTCTACCCGTTCTACACACCTTTCGATCCGCAGCTTACTATCGGATCAAATGTAGGGCACTTTCCTTATCGTAAGCTATAAGAGCTCTATCAAGTCACACTTATTCTCTACGAGTTTACACCAAGGAAGTACCTACGGTTCATTCCTACAAGTCTACCAAATCGCATTGAGAACTCGATATAAATACGTGGGCATTGAATCCCATAAAAATATGCTTAATTATAACCTGTTAGGAACTGAGACATTAGCCTTGTGACGAGACGAGAGCATAGACGGACAACTTTAAAATACATTCCTCTGTCTAATTTGAAATTTGACCGTTTGGGAGATTACTCCACCAGGATCATAATCGTAAAGCTATTAAATGATCACGGAAGAAATACATGTCACAGCGATATTGTGAAAGCCGCTATATTATAAAAATTCTAAGGAATTATTGTCATTTTTGTCCCGCTATATAGGACAATGGAGCTATCCTAAAAAAAATATTTCAATGATTTTATTGCATAACTTTGTAGGCAAATGTGTAACCATACTAAATTTCTGCTTTATTATTTAGTCTGAGAGTGAAACTGCAGTGACTACAGGTGAATACTCGGACATAGCGAAACTATAAAGGTTCCTAGTTTAAATACGGTATAAATAACCCTAAAAAAGCCAATGAAACAATCCATAAAACCGGGTCTACATTAGGTATTTTTAGTATCCTTTTATACAGTGGGAAATGAAACCATCAATTAAAGCCCATTTTGCAGCAAATACAACATTATAAAAAGACATACACCTATGAAGCAATTAATTTAATTCCATAACAATAGTGTGGGAAACGTCGTGGCTAGTGACGCTATGGAAGAAACAAGTGTTTCTTAATATAACTCAAACAGTGATGACGAAGTAGATGACGCTTACGTACAGATAAACGTTATGCCTGTAAGTTTACTACACACTAATTAATGGTAAATAGTTCATAAATGTAAATACATAGGTAGGTACGTTGTGTATCACTCCCGACTATGGAATCACTGTTCCATGATTTCACTGAAATCTGTTATAATGTGTACCTACATTGAATCATCAAACTAAACGTAAGCTTCATTAAAGTGTTTCTGCAACAGTAGGTATATACAGATTTGCTGACACAAATACGAGCCAAGTTAAAAATAAGACTGGAAATTTAAACACGAAGAACATTCAGATGCAAACACAATTATGTGCACGCATTATTATGTCGTAACAGTGTCGAATGCTCAAAGTACTTTCCATACCTACTTGTATGATAACGAATAAAATACATATTCAAATTCAATGCAATAATATTCTACAACAGCGGATTTCCTATTAAAATGCGCTAAATATCAAACAAACGCAAATAGCTCATTAACATACCAACATAAGTTTAAATATAATGTTAAAGGAGGCCAGCCCTACAATTTATTTCAACTAAATGCTACAGATTTTTTGAAATAATAATTGATATCACTTGAAGGCTAAAACTTTTACTGTAGATAGAGTCCATTATGTATAAAAGATGTACTTACTACTATTTAACTAACTTGAAGTTACACAACTTCAAGTTAAAATGTTTGCTCGTCATAGTAGGTTCAACGTATATGTAAACTATTAGTATATTCAGTGGAAATGCCAGTCAAATCTGTTCAGTCGGTTAGTGTCACTGAGCTATGAGGGACATCTGATAATATTAATGAATGTTCCTCGTAAAACCAGGCTGATAAAATTCGTTTTTCTATAATCCTTTTCATTCAGAGAAGAGGCCCGTACCCAGCACTGGGACAGTAATCGGCTAATTATGTTTATAGCTCCTGTGCAAGTAAAAACCAATGACAACCAAACAGGTTCGGAGTCTTAGGCCGCGTTCCCAGTTTGTCGTGACGACAGATAGTCGTATAGTTTTAAGTGTTGTGGCTTATTATATTTAAATGGAGGTGTTCACATATAAGACGACACGATTAACTGTCGTTCACGAATTGTTTTTGCAGTGACGACAGATTGTCAAGTCAATGGGAACAACTAGCACGACAGTCGTAAAACGATAAGAAAACGTCACGACATCGTGACGGCAAATCATGTGTCGTTGTTATGACTCTCTATCGTGGCCACGATAAAAATATCATCTCGTCGTAGCTTGCTACTGATGTGCAAACGATAAAGCTACTGCCGTGAAACGATAAAATGTTGTCGCGATCCAATGGAAACAGCTATAAGATAGATACGATAGTCGCTAAACGATAAAAAATGTTGACGACAAACAGTCGTTATAATGGGAACAGCTAGAGACGACAGTCGTCCAACGATAAATTAATCGTCACGACAAAGTGGGAACGCGCCCTTATACCTCAAAGACGAAACAATAAAAGGTAATCTGTTGCTCATAGTAAGTAAACACGAGACACAAATAAGTAGGTACTTAATAGGCATGCTAGCTGCTAGACGCCTTGTTTGTTTCCAATTGTAAAGTAAAGACCATGGTACCGCACCATAATCTTAGGCCAGAATAATCAGAAGCCTTCTTTGTGTCATATTTATTAAAATTTTAACAAATGTGGTAATTAGCTAGTAATTGTTTAACTGGATAGCGTGTACCTATGTGCATCGTGGTATTGTCAATGATTTTGTGACCCAGTTCTTAACATTGCATTATTACCATGAAATATGCGGGTCGCAATCCGCTCAAAAGGTTAAAAATCGGTGCGTATTTTGTAATTACCGAAAACTTGTTAAAAGTTGTATAGATGAGATCACTGTTAATGTAGGTTGCCACTTGCCAGTTAACCAGTTGAACTGTGGCGTGACCTTGTGAATCAGACGTTCCGATATGGCCATGCTTACCTACGCCGAGCGCCGAATATGTTGCTCAACTACGTGACTGCTAACTAACTTCGCACAATAAGTAAAGGAAGATTTTAACTATGCCTTTACTTAAACGTAAACCATGAGTCTGAACTCATAACAGTAACGCTGCTAGTTGGGACATACAAAAATATTTCTTTGATTTCTGTTACTGCCGGGGAAGCGATAACCTCAAAATGACATCATCTATTTATTACATTTGTTCATAATTTGCGAGATTCCTGTTGTTAATATTTATAATTAATTATTTATCAAATCTGTTTTAAATATAGTTCAATGATCTAATCACATATTTTATACTAAAAATAAATGAGAGGGGCTCGTGGCTAATTAACAAACACGCGGATCATACGATTTGTAAGGCTAAGCTGCGCTTGCTGCGGTCATTCCATGGATGGGTGAGCATTCGTTATACATCGAGACCCCTCCGTGCCTCGGAGAGTATGGTAAACCATCGGTCCCGGGTGTCATGAATACCTATGACAGTCGTTAAGGGTAGTCGGAAGCCCGAAAGTCTGACATCCGGTCTAACCTTAGGATATCGGCATTGCTCAGTAACTGGGTTGCGGAGGTCTGATGGCAGACGCTCCCTGTAAAATACTGGTATTCAGCCGCATCTGGTTAGACTAGAAGCTGACCTCAACACAATTGGGAAAAAGCTAAGCAGAATGAATGATACTAAACATAAACGTCGCAATGAAATGAAGATACCAGGGATTTCCTTAAATCGATTTTTCGAATATATCAGCCGATTACGTCATAATAGTAAAAAAAATCTAGTGATTGACAAAATGCTTAACAATTTTTATTATAGTAATATGTCATGTCACTGGTTGCCAAATTGAGAGTTATTCTCAATTTGGCAACCTCTCTCTGGAGTTATTCTCAATTTCGTTTCTGAAATGAAACAAAATAGTTACCTACCTAATATATTTGGTCAACTCACTAGATTTTTTTAGTGTGATGAGGATTTTTTCATCCCTGATTAGGTGGTATCCCAAGTGATTTCACGAAATCCCAGGTATGGTAATTTCCCTGCGACATATAACATGCGTTGCTGGTCATGGTATTCAATCCGTTGTACCATAATAGTATAATCAATTGTTGAGGAGACGCATATCAATAGCAGCTTGTAAATGAATTATTCAGAACTGAACCTGCCCCTTCCTTATAAACTATTACACTAAAATGAACGAACGAAGGTCGGGCGCATATACAATGGATTGATATTGCAATTGCAACATCTATTAATATAATGAAAAATAATGTTTCCTCCTAACAGGAACTGTTAGGAGTAAACATTAACGTTATTTAAAGTAAAGGTAAGGGAAAAGAAAGGAAATACCTAATAAAAAATGTCATCATGACTGCTGAATTTCAAAAGGGTTCTACTGGTTCCAAATTATATTACACTAATAACTGCTCGATTTTCGCTAAACAAAGATTATCAAGTCAGATTTATAGTAAGTTGTTAATTAGTGTTTCTGTTAATTAAAAAAAGCCACCGCCCAATTTATAATATGCTGTGAATGTTAAGTTCTGTTGTTTCATGGAATTAGATTTTTTTTTAATATGGTTAAGTGCTGTACGAGGTGAGCTTGTATCATGTGTAATTAAATGACTAGTGGATATGACAGGGCGGGCGATCAGTGCGTGGATGTAACGCGATTGTCCATCAGGGCGTGTACAGTAAATGCTCTCATAAATACAGCACATCGTTGTATGAAAACTCAACAACGCAGTTCTCTGAATTTCCCAAAGTATTTGATTTAGTAACCGTATATTAAATTCGCGACTAACAACTGGATGTGACTGGCTCAGGACCGGGGTGGGTGGCATGCAAAAGAGGAGACCGATCTCTAGAGTGAAATTGTGGAGGCTGAATTTATGATGATGATGATATTAAATTCACAACTCATGGGAACATTCACAGTTTAATACGACACTTTGGCAGGACAAGACAATAATTATTTTAATGATAAAGGTCAATGATATGATCGTTGTGCTGTGTCTGGCAGGTTAGACGTAGGCCAAACTTGGGTAATAGAGGACGCTTCATAAAAACTCGTTTTAACAGTCATACGCTATAATAGCTTATCGACAACGGAAATTAAGAAAGCGAGTGATAAACACCAAATTGTCTATAAACAGTACTTTATGATAGTTGATAACCATGTTGTGCACGATAACGGCAGGTTATCACGCCTCATCTTCCTTTATAAAGGTACCGGAGACCAATTTGACTTATGAAGGGTAGAGAGGTTTAATTAATGGCATTTTGTTGAGGTGGGTGTGGCCCATTAGCTGTGCAAACATTGTTGGCTCACGACATTCTCTGATGTGTACACTGTACATTACTCGCTTACTATGTTTACGTGTACTTGTATTGTACATAACTATTTACTTTAGTAGCGCTTTAACAATGCATTTCCTGCCTCTATCTCTAACATAATTACTGAAACACATTTGGCCCAGGCCTGTACGTTACGAATGGGAAAGTTATGCATTGTTAAGACTGTAGTTGGTAATTTTTACAGGCTGAATTCTTTCAACAAAGATACTTGTTGAACAGTCAATGTGGTTAAAGCTCCACCTTTCAGCAATCTATTATAAGTACTTACTATAATCGAAAATATAAGTTTTGACCAGTGAGACAAGTTTCTTTGTGTAAACCTTTTTCACAAAATAACAAATAATATTCCAAGAACTGCTGCAATCCGAGGTTACAAAACGACAATTAACTTTTTTTAATGTAATCATATTTCGGTTTCTGTAAACTGCGGGTCATAATAAGAGCAATGCTGCCCTTACGCAAAAGCGTTAACATGTTTAAAACCAACGACTTTTAACTCCTTTAGAATGTGTTTTCCTTATATTAGGTACTGTGTACTTAACGTAATGATAAAATCACTATTTATTCGGGGAAAAGAGCGTGTTTGGTGCGTGCAAATATGATATAATAGGCAGAGGTGCAAACAGAGGGTCGAGCAGGTAATGCTCCACATTGGCGGATTTATAGGCCATGAGGGAATTAGGGTCAGGACTCGTGTCCTTTACGACTATGACACGCATTTGTTTTTACACATTTTCATGGACACGTGACGTTTATGTGCGTGCTCAAGTAGGTTTAAACTTAATACATTAAGTATGAAACAAGTTTTACTTTTTTAATAATACAAACCAAGGATAAAATGCATTGTTGACGATTCTTTATGTAGAATATACGTTTATTGCTAGAGTATAAAAAACAGATCGGATATAATAATTATATCTCCTAATCAAATCTAATATATCTAGATCAGCAGATGCCAATAATTTAGCCTGCATCGTGCATGTAGGTGGTAAAATACGCAAGTATCATAGTATTTATCTAACTGCTCAGCTTTTACACAAAAATAGACTACCTATTTAAAATCCCGAGAGAATATTAGTAATTCTTATATTGAATTTATTAAAGCTAGAAAGTTTAAAAAATACGCTGAACTAGTTCGGCAAAGGTTTATGTTACGATACGACCGCAACTCGTGTTTTTTTTTTTTATTGGTGTCGGTAGTAAAATCTTTTCGTTTGGAGTCTTGGTATTGGTGTCAGAAGTTAAAACAAAGGTTGGAACGGGGAAGTTTTAGTTTAGTTTAGTTTAGTTTACCTGGGCTGTATCCGCACTTAGACTCTTGATTGGGCCATTGTGCGTTAGGAATGGGTAATGAACAGGTGAATGAGTTTGTCTCCGATTAGAAATGAACTGTATAAGTGTCAATTTCATATCACGGGGAGGGCACCAGCCTCCATGTGCATCTCACTACGAGTGTACATTAGTAGCACTTTTAGGATTGACCCAGGTTTAAGTAGGTACTAGGGATACATTATGGTGGTGCTTAGCTACCACAGCTATAACGAATAATTTAGGATACAATAATATTGTAATATTAATTCAACACTATTTTTAAGAGGCGGATTAGGGATCAGGGTTTGTTGATGTTCTTATAAAGATGGGTCTGCTGTCCTTCTATTCCTTTGTATGGGAGCAGTAGCTTATTTTAAAACGGAATTTACACTGCTCGTGCGGACTGATAAAATGATAACAAAATACTTATATTTTTGTGAACGCAGTTCAACAAACCCAAACGAGGACAAATCACTGAAGCGTGGTTTAAGCCTAGCCTACCTATACGAAACCCTTAGAGTTGCGTGATGCAAATCACCATGCAAATATTGTAACATATCTATTAAAGGGTCCATTGACAAGGCCACGACAAGTCGGTCAACGGGTCAGAGTACGAATCGTGTGGACGCACCCAGAACTAGCCGGCGCGCCCAGCGGGAGGGAGGATATGAGGACGTTACTCCTTCCCGCAATGCGACGACGCGTACTCCAATAAGTACATGCTTAGCAACTAACTTCGGAAAAGAGCTGACTGAATTCTAAATTAGCAGGGTTTTATTCTAGGTTAATAAACATTCCGAGTCATTCAGACGTAACGCAATGTTTATTATGAGCTGGCGTATCTGTAGCAGTTATAAAAACTCCTAAAGAACGATATATCGGACGCAACAGTGACGTAAGATTTATTTCGGCAGTGTTAATGCAGAAGTGATGAGAATAAAATACATAAAATATAATAAAGGCGCGGCGATACACGCGGTGTTTCGCCGGCCGGTTCCGGAGGATTGCGTCACGTGACATTCATCACAAGAATGTTGCTGGTTTTTGATAGCTTTTTAGCAGGTATTCCCAATTAACAAATAAAAAATAAATGATCATTTATGTCTAATAATACCTCGTTTTAGGGTATCGTATGAAAATGTAGAAACGGAACATTTATGGTTAAATTTCAGAGTCAGATATAGGGAACTTTAAAATTGGTTCAGTTGTAAAACATACTTGATTCGAAATAATTCACCCTGATACGATACGATAATTACCCTACTTAAAGTGTAGATAAACAATACAAGTAAAACAAATGGATGTACCTATCAAACATGCGTGAATGAATATGATAATAAAATGACTAGATACTATTTTCGAGTTTGATGTAGATACAGAACCCTTCATGAGATAGTTCCATTGGCACTTTGTTGGGATTTCTTTTTTTAAATAAGTTTTTATGTGATTTTTTCTCCATAAAACAGAATACCTACTTACATATATTTTACTACATAAGGTGTGTTCAATTTAAAAAAAAACGAACTTTTGCAAAACTAAAGAAGGAAAAATAAATTATGATACACTTTAGGATCCTACCACATTTACGAATCCGAAAATTTCATGGATGAAAACATGGAGATGAATAACAATGACGCAGAAATAAGCATTCGCCAATATTAAAGAACAAAATTGTTTTCAACTTTGAATTTCTAACAATATGTATAGTTGTTGTTTCTAATTAATTATTTGTCCAGCTCTCAGTTCATTACAAATGCCACCCTGTTTACAAAGTGATTGTAAGATTTATTAGAAGTTTGTTGTTCCCCTCAATTTGTTATCATGTATTAAACACTATTAATGGGCCTACATAATGACATAGTTAAAAGTCATCAATAATTGACTGATAAAAATGTATAGCGAGTTTTTATCATAACAATGTACAGTAATGATTGTTTCTAATTATATGGCCACCACTGTAGTTTCAGAATATAGGTAGCTTCATAAAAATCATCTTAAGTAGGTATATATCTTATTAACTATCATCTCAAGTAGTCCCAAGATGATATTTAATATATCTTTTTTTTTATGTAATTGTTTGACAATCAAGCTGATGTTCCACCTGATGGATAGTGGGTACCGCCATCTATATGCACCTACATCATGAAGTTCACTGATGTAGGGACTCTATGTATAACCCGAAAATTAAGATACCTTTAAAATACGGTATGACGTTATACCCCTAAATTCTGGTTAACGGAATATTAATAATAATAGTTTTATTGTTCCAAAAAATCGTTACACAAATGTAGGATGCGGCAGCCCCATTAAGTTATTAACAATACTTGTGTTGGGGCCGACTCGCTACTTCCCCATATTTTACACTGACACGATGGAGACTAATAAACCAATATACAAAAGAAAGAATACAAATTAAAAACTAAGACTAAGAGCATAAATGATGAAAATGGCAGCTCGGTAGTGTATATGCGTGTGTGTGTCGTGTACATGCGTGTGTATGTGTGTGTGTGTGTGTGTTGTGCGTGCATGTGTGTGTGTTGTGCGTGTACATGCGTGTGTATGTGTGTGTGTGCATGTGTGTGAGTAATATTACAATACTTAATTAACACATCCTTCAAACCCAGAACATAACTTCCCAGGACAAACTCACAAATGTCAAGTATATAACATAATAAAATAAATTATAATCTTTCTTATATTTTAATCATACTTACTAAGCATGAGACTAGCAGGCAGGACCAGCCGCACAAGTAGTACTGAAAAGTAGTACTCGTTCATGTTGTTCACTGCAATTAAACAAAAAGAAACAATAATTATTTAACAAAGATCTTTTTTATCAGTAGTATGAATATGCCTGGATGTTAATAAAAATAAAGTTATTAAGTATATAAAATAACTTATTATTTATAAAAAAAAATAAACTAAGTGAAAGAAATTAAAATTCTGGAGTGTGTAGTTATATTCCGTTAGTTTACCTATTTTTAATCAAATAGAAGCTAATTTTGTTTTCAAATCTTTTTAATACATTTATAATTCCCTACCTACATTATTCTTTAAAATATTAAATTCTTAACATAAACAAACAGTAAATGAATGTGGTTCGAAGATAAATATTTTTGTACAATGTTTATAAACATATTAAACAAATAAGTCAGAGGTAACTACATAAATATTACAATATTAACAACTTTATTCTAGCCGACGAACAAAAACTTGGAATCTTCTGCGGTTTCTATGCCTTACCTTTTTTTATAAGAATGTAATAATCACGTCATTTCAATAGCACACCATCACTTTAAACGTAAGACAAAATCGATGAATTCAAATAAATTCGCGCATTTAAACATTTTACGACATCGTTAGATTTCTAGATTTCGTAAAACAAAAACACGACCACACACACTCAACTACACCCGAACTGACACTAGAAAATGGGTTGCCAGACCTATTGTGAAAAAAATACTTCTAATTTGCTTCATGGTTTGGAGGAGGTCGGCCCGCGGAATTCAATTTCCGAATTTGTATTATTTTACGTAAAATATGAACATCTTTAAGACTTTATACTGTTACTGGCTTTTGCCCGCAGCTTCGCTTGCGTGAAGTTTCAAATCCTCGCTAAGCCCATTTTAAAGTGACATTTTAAAATCCAAAACGTCCGTCTTTTATCACTCCCAGCGGTTTAGGCTGTGCGTTGCTAGATTAGTCAGCCAGTCGGACAGTTTCTCCCCATGCTTCTTACTTCAAAAGTACCAGATTTCTCATACAAACGTTCAACACGTATTTCACCCCCTTAGAGGTTGAATTTCCATATATGTGTACAATTATTCCTAACCAAAAACCTTAATATTTAATTTCATCTTTCTTACTTCAAAAACGACGGACTTACATACAAACTTCAACCCCCCATTTCACCCTCTTAGGGGTGGAATCTCCAAAAACCCTCAAACACTTATACGTTTATTTCTTACCAAAAGCCTAAATATTTAATTCCATGTTTCTCACTTCAAAAATACCAGATTTCTCATACAAACTTAAACCACTTATTTCACCCCTTTAAGGGTTGAATTTCCAAAAATGTTCAAACATGTGTACGTTTATTTCTAACCAAAAACCTTAATATTTAATTTCAAGCTTCTTACTTCAAAAATGACGGACTTACATACAAACTTAAAAACCCTATTTCACCCCCTTAGGGGTTGAATTTCGAGAAATCCCTTCTTAGTGGATGTTTACGTCACAAAATGAACCTACTGTCAAAATTTCAAGTTTCTAACCCCAGCCGTTTAGGCTGTGCGTTGATAGATCAGTCAGTCAGTCAGCTTCTCCTTTTATATACCTAAGTCTGGCCATAAATACTGTTACAATTAAAAATAAGAAAGATATTACATTTGAATTTTGAATCTGTCGTTTTTATAAGATTGTTCATTGAGTTTTCTCATTTTGGCGCCAATACACTGTTCAATAATTTGCGATATTAAAATGGAGTGGGGTGATAAAGAGAACCGGATCGCTGTGATTGCATTACACAAAGTTGGTATGGCGCCAAATGCAATTTTTAAAACTCTCCATACGCTTGGTATTAGTCAAATGTTTGTGTACCGGGCTATTAATAGGTACAATGAGACCTCCTCTGTTTATGACAGAAAAAGATCTGGCCGTCCACGTAGTGTTCGTACGAAAAAGGTGGTCAAAGCAGTAAGGGAAAGAATTCGAAGAAATCCTGTCCGAAAGCAAAAGATTTTATCTCGGGAGATGAAGATAGCACCCAGAACCATGTCGCGTATTTTAAAAGATGACTTAGGACTTGCAGCCTATAAGAGACGCACTGCTCATTTTTTAACTGATAATTTAAAAAAAATAGGGTGGTAAAATCGAAACAACTACTGAAGCGGTACGCAAAGGGAGGTCACAGAAAAAAATAGTTTACGGATGAGAAAATCCTTACAATTGAGCAACATTTTAACAAACAAAATGACCGTATTTATGCTCAAAGCTCTAAGGAAGCTTCCCAATTAGTCGACAGAGTGCAACGTGGGCATTATCCGACTTCAGTGATGGTTTGGTGGGGTGTTAGCTGTGAAGGAGTGACTGAGCCATATTTTTGTGAAAAAGGTATCAAAACATCGGCACAAGTGTATCAAGATACCATTCTTGAGAAGGTAGTTAAGCCCCTTAACAACACCATGCTCAATAACCAAGTATGGTCCTTCCAACAAGAATCGGCGCCGGGTCATAAAGCTCAGTCCACGCAGTCTTGGTTGGAAGTGAACGTTTCGGACTTCATCCGAGCTGAAGACTGGCCGTCGTCTAGTTCCGATCTTAATCCGCTGGATTATGATTTATGGTCAGTTCTAGAGAGTATGGCTTGCTCTAAACGCCATGATAATTTGGAGTCCCTAAAACAATCCATACGATTGGCAGTGAAGAATTTTCCCATGGAAAGAGTGCGTGCTTCTATTGATAACTGGCCTCAACGTTTAAAGGACTGTATTGCAGCCAATGGAGACCACTTCGAATAGGCTTTTTATATTTTCAATTGTTTTATATTTATGTATTAAACTAACACTGTAAAAGTAATAAATATTATATGCAATAAATATTATATGCAATAAAAAAAAATCTTTGTGACAATATTTATGGCAAGACTAGGTATATAGATTTGCGACCAGGCAATAGGCTCGCCCCCTATTACATGGGACTTAAACACAAAGACGAAATGAGGGTGTTACTGTACACCTCTGTACAACCATTCGGGGACTACAGGCGTGATGTTATGTTATGTTTTTGCGACTACTAAATGTTGCATTGTATTTATATGTGGATTTGATTACCTTTTAAAACAACATATTTTGCTGGATCGTTACAAAACAAAGTTGATAAATTCAGTGTATACGCTATAGGTACAGATTCAAATTATTGTTAAACAAAATGAATACATTATAATATTACAGTAAATCAGGTAATGTAATAAGCCCTTTATGCATATAGCCAAGCTTATTGAGTCTTGAATATAAATTATACATAATACCTATGCTTTCGCATAGCTCCAGACGTCGAAAGTGCGGCTGCAGAGAGTGATATTTTCTGCCTTGGTCAAAAGTAGTCGGAACACAGCAATGTGGCTTGGCGTCAGAAATAGCTATAGTTCTAATCATCCCCTGGACGAACTTCTGACAGTTTGCGGAGTCTGTTTAGTAAAAAATGTACCTATGCGTAGAGTACTTTCCAGTGCGCAACATGAGATTTCTTATAATATCGATGGCAGCAAAGTACAAGAAGACATCTACAAAATCGCAACTTTACAGGAGAGCACATTTAGTAAAAAATAGTGACCATTTTGAGTTATGGACCGATTAACATGAAATTTTCTATGACGCATTAAAATAACCTTCTTCGTTGATTTTATAACAGGTTTTAGCGCTATATCGTTGTTTTATTGTAATAATGTAGATGCATTTTTTTACTCTGAAATAACTTCGACGTAGAAGAAGACATCTGCCTGATATCCGTTTATACGTTAATCATAAAAAAGCGCTCATTCCATCTAAAATATCTAATAAACTAAAATAATAATTTCCACTAATACTTTTAAGGATACTTAAAGAAAAACTAAGCAACATGCAAACATTATTCCCCTATTTTGGTCTTTTGTAGATGTCTTTATTTACTTTGCATTTAACATTTTATACACATCATAAAATGAGTTATCTACCACTAAACTTCATCTATGTCGATAGACATAGATGAAGTTAACTGATAAGTTAAACTCATTTATTTAGTTCCCAACCCACGCAAAATATATATTTTTAAATAGAAATACATTATATTACTATGTTTTATTTACTCAAAAAAGGTCTTTCTGAAGGAAAATAACTATGAAATGTATTTTTTTAAGTAAGTATTACAAACATACTAAAATTACAAAATATAATCAAAATATAATTTAAAGGCACCATTGGCAAATAGATACACATCAGAGTGATATAAAATTAAAAAGAAACATAAAAGCTAAACAATACTTTAAACTTAACAATAATTAGCACATTTTAAAAATCGAGTGCAGATGTCTTCATCTACGTGCCAGATTTTCTTCATTATTTTGAAATTTGAAATAATTTTATTTGATATGGTTGATATAAGCTCATTTTTGTTAAAAAAAGCATTTTCGCAAAAATGTAGATGTCCGTATCTACTTTGCTGCCATCGATATGCGGCTGGCTGTACGTGGCTTAGAGCCTGGCCACACGATGCATTGCGGCGCCACACCGCCATGATTTCGAAAAGTGGGTACCACATAGGCCGGGCGGCGCGTTGCGGCGTCGCCGTGACTATGCTTCGGTGGCGCCTGGTTAGAATCTAGTGTTGACTTTTGAACAGCTGTTAAAGTTTTGCGAGCGCGGCATCGGACTGCGTATACCTCTCCTCATCCATCTCACTGGTTGCAAGTACGACGGCGACACGATGGGGCGCCGCGTTGCGCCGGAGCGCACCCTATGTCATGCCATTGATATTTCTATGTAGGACGTCGCAGCAGTACCACTCAGACGCCACACCGTAACGTATCGTGTGGCTTGGCTCTACTAAACTTACTTTTTACTTTCAGAGGAAGCCATTAAGTGTCAAAATTAAAATAATAGATACCTATTGTAATGGTCATAATATTTATACATCATAAATTGCGAAAACGGATGGAGAATGCAAATTCATGCACTAAAACTGAACACCGTTGTGATTCAGTTATGTTAATATTTGAAAGTTACTATTTGCTACTGTCTAGGTAGAAATTGTATTTTTTCCTTCTGTACATACAAAGAGAATATTATAGACTAGAGCTGCGCTGTTTCGATTATTAAATTCATTGTAATATTACCGGTTTATAGCTTTTTTTATTTGTTTTATTACATAAGAAATTAAAATTATTGAATCCGATCTTTTTACTTTATCATTTTTATTATAATTTAATAAAATAAATATTTACAGATTTCGATTTTAGTCTTACCTACTCACCACTAGACTGAATTTATTTTTATTGCGAATTAATGGCGTAGCCAGGTGAGTTTTCTTGTTTATTTTCTTATTTCATAGTGTTCCATGGCTTTCAATTGTTTTGTCTAAATGTTTTTCATCGAGCAAAATATTTAATCTTCTATAAAGTCAAAATTTTTCCACCTAATCCGTTTTTATTACACGAAAAACCAATATTACGAGTAATGAACACGTATTGGATTTGTTCCGAATTTATTCGCTAGGATCATTCATTGTCATCACTTTCACTTTTCACACGATTTGCTATAATAGTGGTTTTAGTGTGCATCGAGGCGCTGTCGCCATGGATGAGTGAGTTCCCCGATAATTTTCCCCGTTGGTTGTTTCATTGTGAATAATGATTATTATGACAAGGTTACTCATATCCTCCAACAAAAATGTGACAATCATTGTTCGTGATTGTTCTGTGTCAGTAAACAGTAAACAAGCGGCTACTTAGTACTTAATGAAATGTTTATAATGTAGGTTCTGTTTGTTTTACTAGCACCATGTCGACCCTAACGAAAATGACCCGCACGGTAAAAAAACTGGAGGTGCCCAGACCCCTGAAATCGACGACCAGTTCCGCACACAACCGCAACTCTGTGTTGGACGTCAAAATAAACTCTGGTAAGCATCCTTTTAAGTTACTTTTCATAAACATTGTTTATTTGTTTTCACCTGCGATTTTCTAGTTAAATTTTTTATTGGATAACAAATACTTGTGTAGGTAAGTCACAGATTAATTATTGTTTTGCGACTGTTTATGCTTAATATTTATATTTATTAAGAAAAATCATTGGGAATGGTTAATAAGTACTTACATACTTCTTATTTGATTTCTCAAACAATTTTATTTTATCATAACATCAACTGGAGTTTAGTGTGTAGGAAACATAAATATGATCATCTGCCTAGCCTTTTCTGGACTATGTCTGGGGTAGTTTCCAATCTTACCAGATACAACAATATCAGTATTAACTCAACCCAATCACTCGATAACCTTACCTTACCTTCCTAGTTCTGATGAATACAATATTTAATATACCTAGTCTTGCCATAAATATTGTCACCAAGAAAAACATTTTTTTTTATTGCAAGTAATATTTATTACTTTTACAGTGTGTTAGTTTAATACATAAATATAAAACAATTGAAAATATAAAAAGCTTATTCGAAGTGGTCTCCATTGGCTGCAATACAGTCCTTTAAACGTTGAGGCCAGTTATCAATAGAAGCACGCACTCTTTCCATGGGAAAATTCTTCACTGCCAATCGTATGGATTGTTTTAGGGACTCCAAATTATCATGGCGTTTAGAGCAAGCCATACTCTCTAGAACTGACCATAAATCATAATCCAGCGGATTAAGATTGGGACTAGACGACGGCCAGTCTTCAGCTCTGATGAAGTCCAAAACGTTCACTTCCAACCAAGACTGCGTGGACCGAGCTTTATGACCCGGCGCCGAGTCTTGTTGGAAGGACCATACTTGGTTATTGAACATGGTGTTGTTAAGGGGCTTAACTACCTTCTCAAGCATGGTATCTTGATACACTTGTGCCGATGTTTTGATACCTTTTTCACAAAAATATGGCTCAGTCACACCTTCATAGCTAACACCCCACCAAACCATCACTGAAGTCGGATAATTCCCCACGTTGCACTCTGTCGACTAATTGGGAAGCTTCCTTAGAGCTTTGAGCATAAATATGGTCATTTTGTTTGTTAAAATGTTGCTCAATTGTAAAGATTTTCTCATCCGTAAACAAAAATTTTCTGTGACCTCCCTTTGCGTACCGCTTCAGTAGTTGTTTCGATTTTACCACCCTATTCTTTTTTAAATTATCAATTAAAAAATGACCAGTACGTCTCTTTATAGGCTGCAAGTCCTAAGTCATCTTTTAAAATACGCGACATGGTTCTGGGTGCTATCTTCATCTCCCGAGATAAAATCTTTTGATTTCGGACAGGATTTCTTCGAATTCTTTCCCTTACTGCTTTGACCACCTTTTTCGTACGAACACTACGTGGACGGCCAGATCTTTTTCTGTCACAAACAGAGGTCTCATTGTACCTATTAATAGCCCGGTACACAAACATTTGACTAATACCAAGCATATGGAGAGTTTTAAAAATTGCATTTGGCTCCATACCAACTTGGTGTAATGCAATCACAGCGATTCGGTTCTCTTTATCACCCCACTCCATTTTAATATCGCAAATTATTGTACAGTGTATTGGCGCCAAAATTAGAAAACACAATGAACAATCTTATAAAAATGACAGATTCCAAATTCAAATGTAGTATCTTTCTTATTTTTAATTGTAACAGTATTTATGGCCAGACTAGGTAATGTTATGATTTATAAGGCATAGGTAGGGAGTTTTTAGTCTTACATAAACCACAAAGTCATTTTTTTAGTCTTATTTATTTAATCCACTATTGTGCAAAATTTGATCCAATAAGTTCCTGAAATAAAATAAATAATTTAAAAAATCTAAAACCCGACTGCGTAATAATAATTTAAAAGTAATGTACTAAAAAGACAAACAAGATTGAGAATAGAAATCAAAATTAAAGTAAACTATAACAAAGTAAACTCTACTTCGGTTTAACAGTCTATATTATGAGCTGAAAGCCTAAGTTAAATACCCACATTTAGTTTAGTACCCATTCATTTTCTTTCAGTTTATAATTTGCAATTAAGTCATGACTCGCATGGTACATGTACCATGAGCTCCTGGCAATGGAACTGGTATGGGTGGGTGCTCACGAGCATCATTTTATGTCGTTCACACGTCCATATGACCGCATGCAATGCCTGTATATCTTGCAGAGAAAAAGTGAAAGAAGTTTTTATTAAAAAATACCTTTTTGACCATTTGTTTCCCTGCAGTGTCAAACATTTAGCTAACACGTGAGGGTGAGTTGAAATATTGACAGTGTTAAATGAAACAATAAACATGATCAACAACTTGGCTATGTCATCCAAAATAATATTAACCAACATCGAACTTCTTCTCGAAATATAACCAAAGAATCAACTATGCGTGCCAACTAAGAATAGGATCGCGCTTGCTATAACTTCACACAATAGCTGTCAAATTAAACTTCCAGCAAAAAAAAACTGAAAAAAACAATGATATATTTTTTTATTCATAGATTTCATTATTATTTATATTCATTTTTATAAAATGTTATTTCTTGAATTCCATAAATAGATAATTTTGGATAAATTAATAATATTTGAAAACAGTATTCATTAAAGAAATGAACCAAAATATATAGTTAACTTCACGAAATACTACTGGTTACCCTAATATGTCACCACAATAGTAATATAATTACTGTGTAATTAATTTGGCGTAAATTGATTAGAAATACCAAAAAATTTAACTAAAAATTATTAAACCGAGTATAATTTCTTTATTATTTTTATTTGCACACCTTATGCTTTGGTAGTGAACAAAATGGGGTCTTGACAGTACTATTCTTAGTTGGCACGCATAGTACAACAGAAAACCTTTTGTCAATTGCACTGTGTCTGACTGGGTACAAGTTACCAAATATAACTTATCCGGTTCTATTTAAGTGAACACATTTGAGACGGAGTGCACAGGATAAAATTGTGCGAAGGACCCATTCCCAATCTTGTACATAGAAGGGTTATACTTTCTGTTATACATAGAAATTCCCTGAAAAAGCTATCTACGAGTTTATTTTTCTTCTAATCATCATTCAAATATATTTAGGAGAAAACAACTCCCTATTCAATTTTTATTTTATATTTCTCAAATACTTTAAGGTACATATTTGCCTTTATAACTGTATGTACTACTTACAATATTTACTAATCACTAATCATTATTGTGATGTATTTGATAAGCCATACTTTTGACCTTAAGATTTCAATATTATTATTGCTAATAATGTCATAATATTGTAATATCATTAATGAATAAAGTATTATGCAAAAACTACTTATTTCACTCAAACCATTGTATAATAATCATAAAACAGTCTAGATTAATATGTTTATACAATAAAATATTATTCTTCTGGTAAAAGTTATCTGACAATTGAAAAATTGTACTTTGACCGGTGAATTCAAAGTTATCAGCACACTAAGCTAGTCTGTCGATAGTTGGAAATGTCCAATGTTGTGTTTTAATTGCACTGTTTTGGTAGTAGCATAAGGCTGTGGACTGTCATAGACTTGATAGGTTTCAGCTATTTATTATGGCTCTTTTGTAATTGCTCTACACTCGTATTTTTAATTGCATGCAGCCGTTTTAAGACGTAAGTAATATCACCATCATCAAGTCTTTTATAAAAGTAAGTTACCTATTATAAAAAGTATACTTATTACTGTGTTCAAATATCACCAATTTCATGAAAAACAGTTTCATGGAATTGGTGACATTTGAACATAATTTGACTGCTGGCACAGGCCAGAAGTCATTTATTTACATGTAACTCAAGGAGATTACATATAGGAGTACCGACTGTGTTTCAAATTGTAATTAGAAACAACTTTACGTGTCAGGCATAAAATTTCTTTTGCATTACCAATAGATCTACGAAAATAATGGTCTAGAAAGGAACAACGTAGTGGACCCCCTCTCGCAAATTGGCCACTGTTCATTAATCTGAGTTAGTAGTATTCAGTCATTTTTGTACATTAAAAATTAGGAAGTCTTCTACAGGTAGAATTATTTGTGTTGTGTTTATTTTGGTCCTACGACTATCAAAGTAAACAACACAAATATAATTTTCCTGGTTTGAATATTTATTTTGTTCTTTATTTCAAACGTGTTAAGACTACCGATTATTATAATAATTATTCGGACAGCAGTAATTATTGAAGTTTGCGTGCTGGCAGCACTAAATTACTATTCTGAACAAAATGGCGGTTTGTTTAAATTCTTAAACCAAGAGTCCGGATTAAAGATTTTTAATCTTTTTTCTTGGAAATTACGTGCCAAGATGGTGATTTTTGTATTGTACGTGGGTGTAAGCGGAAATCTTATCCAGGTTGTGGAATATATTTGTATAGGCAAATTTCTTTGAGTAATTTTTAGAAGTGTGACCATATATATTTATTTTGTGGGATAATTTCTCTAAGGACTTTCACTTGTCATCCTTAGTTCACTAAGTAAAATAATTCACTATGTATTAATGTACATAGAATTCGTTGGGAATGCATTGCTGCACATTTTTGTTAAGTTATTGCAAATGGATATAAGCAGCAGGTTGAACTCTTGTTGATCTATGTGTATTTCTTATATAATTTCAGTGATTTCAAGTACCTACTGTTTGAAAATAAGTCGTAATGATTTGTGTTACCTGTTGCTTAATATTGGGAAATAAACACAGTTACACAAAAGTAAATTATTCAATCATGTTTAAAACTTTCAGTGTTTAAATACTACATTTCACTGTATTTTAGTTTAATTTCTTAAAAGCCATGTTGATGTAGCCTAAAAACGGCCATATTCTTTCCATCTGTAATTTTCCTTAGTTACGACCGGAGAGTTTCAATACCCTATCTGTGGTTTCTATATTTTCAATTTTTTCAATTCTTACAATTACATTCCGATAATAACGTAATATTTTTAGCCTTTTCAACGTGTCCTGTTTTTCAAGTAAATGTATGATCTCCTTATTACAAAAAGACACCACTATGTATAAGTTCTCTTTCTAGACCGACTTTTCGGCACTTGTCAAAATTCCAGTTGTACGATAGTCCTTAATAATTTCATGATTTAACTATTGGCATTTAGGAATGTCTTTCTAAACTAGCACATGTGAAATGATAGCTAAAACAAACAATAAATATAATTAAGTCTGTCAGTTTGAACAGGCATCATATTACGCTTAGATACAGCTATTTGCAGCGATAACATGATTATAAATGTAATTATGTATGTATAAAAACTATTGAAATAACCTTTTATTTAGGGATATGGAACCTTGGCGTGTTCCCAACAAGTTAGAAAGGCCTCTATTGGGGCCACTCCATTGTCTGTTCTTTTTTAAATATGTCGCTATAAAATTTGGCTCTAAGTACCTAACTAGAACTTGGGTGACCACATCTAATTGGAACATCAACAAAGTCAAAAGAACATTTTTTGAGGGTCAACACAGTTGAAATCATAGTTTTTTCTGCGGCAAGGCACCAAAAAGATATCATAAAGTACATTTACAGGAATGTTATTCTTTTTGAAATAATAGCAAATATTTGTTGTGACAAACTTATAAAATACGCCCAGCGTGGTCGTGTCAACGTGGCTTTAATACTAAAAAAATATAAACGAACAAACGATATCACTTGTCAGCCTTGTGATCAAACTTGCTGACTGGCTAATCTTTTCACCGCGGCTCTTAATATTCTCATAATTATAATATATACTGCTCGTGCCGGCCACAAGAGAAGAAGTCACGTTTATCATGTATTTCCCGTCTCACCCCCGTTCGCCACCTAAGGCGTACTTGGGCGTACATTCACAAAAGACGCTAATTTGATAAATAAATAAATAATAAGTTGTCAAAATCTAATTCGCCAAAATGGCGTCGTATGAGCAGCATCCCAAGAGCAGCAGTCAAAATGTAAACGTCATTTGAGTTTCATACATGTGACAACATAGGTATTAATTTAACAATATAGCGTCTCTTGTGATATCAAAATGGTACTTAGGGGGAGCTATAATAATATGGGCCTTAACATGGAAACCCATCAATCTTAGAGAGTGTAACTCTTTTTTTACAGATTTTTTCTTTTGTAAATGACCAAACATACAAATGTCGCAATGCCCAAACACTGAAACCGGGAACATTTTCTAAGGGATGATTTCCACCAAATTCCTCGCATCACATCGGATCGGATTGGAAAGGATTTTACAATCTTTAAAACATATTAAATCGCGTACACAGTATTTAAAGTCTATATTACCAAGCCGCGCACAGCAGCTTGACTGCGGGCGTCTTCCGCGACACGCGATCGTAGCCGAAAGTATGCTGCGACGCGCGGTCGGCTCCGTTCGCCTGTCGTCGTATCCGATCGGATCCTTCCGGCTGTCGTCGCGTGCTCTCAAAGCCAAACCAAATTTTTCTTTTCCTCTTCTGTGTTTTATGATTATTTTCTTCTAATGCTATAGACAACAATATACTACGTCAATTACAACCATTCTCAAAAATTAGAACACGTCAACACTGTAGGAATGAAACTATTTGACTAGGCGCAGAAACGGATACGTTCCCAAGCAACGGTACGGAGCCGATCGTATGCGTTGACATCCTGCCGAACGCGATCGGCCGACGCCGCTACCGTCCGTACCCTCTCCAATTCGATCCGATGCAAGCCGTTTGGTGGAAACCAACCTTAAGAGGTTTACAATATGCGTAGAGAAGCGTTTAACGACTGCGCCCATTGTACTTTATGCGTAAAATTTAAAAATTACCAAAACAATATATTTTGTTGTACCTCACATAATTATAATTTGTTTTTTGTTACAGTCGATGACCTCATAGTGTTGACAGAAGCGGTGGCGTACCAAATGATGCAGGGTAACTATGACCGTGCGCTTCAAAGTAATGTGGCCACCATGTACTCTAATCTGAAGCTTTATGGCGCTCAGCTCGAAGCACTTTACAAGGACTTCCTTGATAGGTTTGTGGAAACGATACAACCCAATGTTATGTGTGTTTATTGCTTATGCAAGGTGGAAATTTGAAATGGCGCAGTAAGGGCAGCTAACTTAACCACTGTAACTACAAGAAGACGTTTTAAGGGGATTGTCCATAGTTTTTGAAAATATTTCGAACTGCATTCACCGATTTTGAGAAAATTGTACAGTTAGCGAGAAAAATACAGATTCTTACAAAACATTTTATGATGCCAATCGATCCTTTTTCTTGTAAAGATTAAAACTTTCGGACACACGAAACGTCAAAAATCTCAAACCAAATGGCCCTTACTGCCCCATCTCAAATTTTCACCATTTTTAAGTATTAAGTACTTTATAGTTCCTGTTTTTGCATTTTAAAGTAATAATTTATTGTTAAAACTCCAACACCTAACCTACTTTTTGATACTAAACATTATTTTAACACGCTTTTAATTTGCGTGTTAAAATATAATTTGACTTTGATAGTCACGAAGTAGAGGCTAAAAAAATTGTTTATATTTCAGATATTTCGTTGTATTCCGCAATGGCTCGCAGGACGAACGATTGGATAAAAAAACTAGACTTCATCTTCTCGAGCTGATTGAGCTGCGCGCCAAACTCTGGCAGGGCTCCGACTATATGAGTCAATATTATAGACACCGCGGCACCCATGCTGAGGTACGTATTTCCTATTAATCAATAACCCAACTTCCGTAGTCTTCAATTGATCCACCCACCCTGCAAAAAGTTTACTATGATGTGCAATAATAATACTAACTTCCGGTAAACAGACCGCCGACCTAGTTAACTAATAATACACATCCGAAATGGAATGCATAGTGTTTTAAGTGTGTATAAAATATGGTACGGCAGCCACTGTTGGTGCCGACGATGGAGGGCTCGGGGTCGGGCGGCTCGGTGTCCCCGACGCTGGCTGCGCCGGCCGAGCCGCCCTCGCTGCTCGGCCCCGGCGAGATCATCAAGCCGTCGGGCAAGTTCCCCAAGCCCACCAAGATCCCCGGCAAGAACTACTCCAAAGACGAAGTCGTCATCAGGAATGCCGACTCTGGGAAAGGTGACGATGCATTCGTATTATATTATTATACAATCTTTCTAAATGGGTACTTGCATGTTGACTACTTTGCGAGTATTTGTCGATAAATCGGTGAGAAACGATGCATGACTGAGGTCGATATTACGCTTATCTGTTGTTAGTATTACTTAGACCAGTTCTGTTATGTGTACTTCGATAGTGCATGTCGAAAATACCGGCAAAACTGTAAATTACTTTGATATATATTATACAAAACTGAATCATATGCTTTACTTCAATTTCTGTAAGGCCCATAAATCTTGCTATCAACATGTCTCAGTATCCCATAAGAATTCAAACGTTCTTCAGTTGGGACCTTCTAAAGTGATGTTGAAAACCAAGGAATTTGGGTGGTCGCTACAGGAGAGTTCCCTGGCGGCATATCTGAAGTTGTGTTGTGGTGTTACAGTGATGGGTATCAAGGGCAGGAGGGTGCACATGATCGAGGAGCTAAGTGACACCATTATATCGTTTCAGCGAGGTATGAACGCACGGTGCGGGCTGGGAGGCGCTTGCGCATGGTGTGGCGGGCTCTTCCCATATCCTCTGTTTTCTCTACCAAAACATCTTTACTGTCCATAATCTTAACACATAAATCACCTTAACAATAGTTTTTCGTATCAGCCTAATACTGAATTAAACATTAGGTTACATATTTACTCTTACAAATCTTACCTCTTGATACTAATGTTGACAACATTCATACTCGTTTGGGAATGGTATACATAAGTTATTAATTTTCAAAATAAAGTCATATTTCACCGCCTATTAATCGCAACTAGCTATGAGCATAATTATATGCATATATGCAATTCAGTAATGAATACTAATAAAGTCGACTTGTGTGAGCTTGCCAGTCACGGGGATGTTGGTGATTTCAGTGAGTCCCGGTGCAAAGGAGCGTCTCGTCCAGATTACCGGACCTAACGAGGAGAACGTTAAGTGAGTACTCACTCAATACTATAGCTTTTTGACATGTTAATACAGGCAAATGTCAATAACAGTACATTCGACACGTAGCAGTGTACAAAGTACTGAGTAGGTAACAAATGGATTTTCAGGCCAACAAGTGATATTTCTCCGTCGTTCAAGCATTGGCAACTGTCGCGACCGATAAATGAATGGTTACGCACTGTCCTTATTACTTTTTGTGTAGCGAATGTGGCGCGCGTGGAGCGTGTTTGTTTCGTTGAGTGTACAGCTCCGTGTTGTGTGCAGCCACGCGAAGCACCTGATCGGCGACACGATCCGGCGCAACGCGTCGCCCGTGCGGCTGGAGGGCACGCTGGAGGGCGGCCAGCTGGGCGGCTCGCGCGCCTCGCTCGACTCCGCCGGCTCCGACGACACGCCGCGCCCGCGGGAGGTTCGTACACACCCTGCACCGCACTATTGCTCTATCGATACGAAATATTTGTAACTCGCAAAGTTAAGTACTTACCGTCGATGCACAAAATGACACCGACATTAAGCACGGTCCCAAAAACGTTATCGTAGACGTCATTTCTCGAGTCCATGTTAAAGATAAAATAAAGTAATATTTGTCTTAGTGCTGGCCATTAAGAAGTATAAACAATAATGCGACATAAATTGTTTTTCAGAAATCTCCACACAATTCCCGGGCTCTACTTCATAGTTTATCTGCGAATGACGCCGCACTAGGAGAATATAAGTATACTGTGACTTTTGGGCAACATTCCATTAAGATCACGGGCCATAATTTGGATCTTGTAAAGGTATTTAAGTTTCTTTGTATATCCTTATGTTATATAACCGTAGCCGCTCAAATGTTTATTAGCGTATTGAAGAATAGCTATTCGCAAAGTTTGACCTACGTATTCAGTATAAGAACGTACATCGGATAAGTAATGTTCGGTGTATTGACTGGCAGACTGCGAAGTTAGTGTTAGACGAGTACTTCGAGAGCGCGGGCGCGCTGGAGGCGATGGGCGCGGGCTCGGGCGACTTCTTCACGCTGTCGCAGCGCCCCGCGGCCGCGCTGCTGCTGCGCGACGACGCCGCGCTCAACGGCGCCGACGACGACGTGTTCGTCAACAACGACCCCGACCACGGTAACACTCGCGCCCTCACCCTCACACCCTCACACCCTCACCCCTCATCGCCGCGACTACTACTACTAGATAAGCGCAGCGCCGAACGACATCACTTTGCTAATCTCTGACATTTGTTTTGAGGACGGTTTGTGCGTGGAGTTGGCCGCTGTCCTGGTGATTGTTTTAATTTTTTTTTCAAAGTCTGATCCAGTCGGAAATAAGCACAGTGGTCTTGCGGCGCGAAATCGACGAACTCCGCATTTAGGATCTCGATTGCATGAAACCGTTGCAGTTTAGAAGTTTTCTTTTAATTTGCCAGAATGATTTGCCGCCTACTATACAAAATATAGGCGTCGGAGTACCAAAATTTTTAGAACCTTCATGATTTCTAATCTATTAAAAGAGCATGAGACAGTAGTTAGTGCAGGAGTTGCAACTCGATTTGAAAGCATGAACACACTTATAGTGATGGTGTGCAATTTCTTAATAACTGTTAAGCAGATCTACTTTAGAGAGGGTGAGACTGACTGAAGCATGGAAAAAGTTAAAAAAATACATCCTCATAACATCGAATTTGTACCCATATCTTGCAGACTCAGTGTTTAGACTCATTTCTCGAGTATTTAATTGTGTATAGTTTAAACATAATATTTATTAAGTATATTTATATGTCACTGATATTTTATATTTATCTTCAAACCACTTCGATCCACGGTCGTGGCAGAGTATTTTCAAAATTATTTTCATTTAACATCGAACATTTCGTAACAAATCATTAGTAATCACTACTACCTGCCATAATGCTTAACCTAGAATATTCTATACTGAAGCAACTTCACCACATTAAATTTGTACCACTCCCTAGTTTAATGTTTAAAAAATAAGAACTTCTTTTTATATGATAAAAGAAAATAGTTATTAAAATGATGTATGTTTACTGGTACTTGATATAAATTCAAATCGTATCCCAAATTGAGTCGAGTAGTGGTGCTCAAGCTGGGCGTAGTGCGGTGCGGTGTGGGTGCAGTTGTTTCCGTGTAGAGTGAGGTAGCGCCGGCCGTGGGTCGCTGAGTGACGTGTGTGCTCGCTGGGTGCAGCGGCGGGGGACGCCGACGCCACGCCGCGCCGCCCGCGGTTCTCGCGCGCCACCAGCATTGACAAGAACCAAGGTAAACAGTATACCCATTACCCACTACCCACTACGCACCCTACTCAACACTACACTATGTCGGACAATCTTCATCTAAATCTCACAAAAATAACGATTCATTACAGTTCCCTATACTAAAATCGCTCATTGTTGGCTGTGACGTCATAAATTAGGGATGTATTGTATAAAAAAATTCCGTAATTTGCGTGTTTTTTTATGAAATGACGATATTTGCCTAAAAGTGCTTTTTAAATACGTTATCAGATTATCATAACTCAGATTAACGTTGCATTAAAATTCTCATAAATTGCGTAAATATTCTGTAAGATAAAAAAATGGTTAATTAGTTGGTTTTAAAAATAAGGTGATATTTTTATTCCGAGATACTCATTCAAATCCTAATTTAGTCATTTATAAAAAAAAGACAATAATAAACGTGAAAGTTAATCACCCCAACGAAATATTTCGTCTGTATCATATTTCTATTACATGTCCGGCATTACAAACTTTTTATGAAAATCAAGTACAGTTAGCAATTTAAAGATACTAACCTACTTAAAAGGCCACCAAATGTATGGCGTCTCACGTATTTGGCGACCTTTTAATTCGTTCGCCCAAACCAAACGGACATAGGTACTTGCTCCCTTTATGCCAAATACAGAACCCAGTCGTATATAAAAATAGCACTAATATTATAAATGAGAAAGTTTGTGAATATGGATGGATGGATGTTTGTTACTCAATCACTCCTAAACGGCGTAACGTATTTAGATAAAATTAGGCCACAAATAGACCATGCCGTGGATTAATATGTGTTATGTGAGATAATATAGTTACTTTTTATCCGGATACATGAACTAGTTTCCCTAGGATGCAAGTGAAACCGCGGGCAACAGCAGAGCTAGTATTAGATAATTTAATACTTTATAAAAATGTTTTCTACCTCTGGCATTATCATTGTGACGTCACAGCGAACAATAAGCGAATTCAGTATAGAAGATAATTACTATACTGTGGTACTTGGATCTGAAATTGTTTCTGTAAATTCAAATCGTGGATTACTAATGAAGATAAAAATTTATACATTCGGAGACAAAGTGACGCCAAAACAAGAAACTATAATGAATTGTTAAATAAACTGTTTAAGTATTATTGAATTTCTTTATTCATTTTATTTGCATTCCTTTACATTTTAATATTGCTATTAAAAAAAAAACACCGTATAAATACACTCTACGTCGAGCTGCTGCTTGCGCACGCCATGCCGCCCCTATTTCCATCTTATAATATTTAAAAATGTAAAACTCTTGAAACTAGAAATGCGTTAAATTTTAAAATTAATAAAACTAAAAATGTGTGATACGCTAGAGACCGATCATTAGTTAGAATAACATACGCTGTTACATTTTACGTACCTACATATTTATATTATAAATATGCGCGTGCGCTCGAAGCGGCTCTTGCGTATGAGACATATTTTAAACGAAAATGGTAGGGAAGACGCATAGCCTAATGGTATTGTTGAGAACTTTGAAAATTCTGTAAGCGTTTAGCGTTGTCATGTATTGTAGACATTCTTGAACAATTAAAAACAAATAACATATTATAATTGTTCATATTAGTAAAAACTAATGGCCAAACAATTCAACCGCCACTCACTTTTAAGTTGCCGTCAAGTCTCGTGCTGTCACTGTCACTTTAAAGGTCAATGCACACATATCAACTCTGAAAGGGACCGTCACCGTATCAACTCAAGCCATTCAGTATTCTTTGTATGAAACTCCCTACTACAACGCACACTAATCTGAATCGTAAGGGCTCGTGTACACGGCACCGGCGCCGCGCCGCCACCGCTCCGCCGCCGCACCTCTGCGTTGTGTATACGAGACGCAACCGCGCCGCCACCGCTCCGCCGCCGCACCTCTGCGTTGTGTATACGAGACGCAACCGCGCCGCCACCGCTCCGCCGCCGCACCTCTGCGTTGTGTATACGAGACGCAACCGCGCCGCCACCGCTCCGCCGCCGCACCTCTGCGTTGTGTATACGAGACGCAACCGCGCCGCCACCGCTCCGCCGCCGCACCTCTGCGTTGTGTATACGAGACGCAACCGCGCCGCCACCGCTCCGCCGCCGCACCTCTGCGTTGTGTATACGAGACGCAACCGCGCCGCCACCGCTCCGCCGCCGCACCTCTGCGTTGTGTATACGAGACGCAACCGCGCCGCCACCGCTCCGCCGCCGCACCTCTGCGTTGTGTATACGAGACGCAACCGCGCCGCCGCCGCGGCCCCCGCTACCCCGCTGCAGTATTTTTATTCCATTACCAGCCGTGTACAAACGTTCGCGGCTGGTAAGCCGTAATGGCCGGTAACGTGCACGTGCTTACAAAATTTAAGTTTTTAGTAAACTATCATGGAAACTGATAACGAAACGTTTATAACGTTTTACTACCAGAAAATAATTATTCTAATGTTTTTGTTTCTAATGGTCTTACGACGTTCATTTTACTATTTTATATACATAATTATAGTAAGCTAACACAAACATTTTTTTCCTTAAACTGGACATGTCAATGCGACACGTATGATCTTTGTGGCTAGCAATGTATTAGGAACAACCGTATAGTGGTATGGTGAAATCAAGCGGCGGCGGCGCGGTGGCGGTCTCGTATACACAGCGCAGAGGCGCGGCGGCGGAGCGGTGGCGGCGCGGCGGCGGTGCCGTATACCCGAGCGCTAACATAATCGTTTCGCCTCGGGACAAGCTCACGAACCGCGGTGCGGTGCGGGGAGCGTAGTCAACTTGTAGTTCCCGCGCTTACGGCTCGTCATCCTCGCGCTTACGTCTCCGTATCCGAGCTTACATCTCTTCGTCCACCCTTGCCCCTCTCACCCCTCCCGCGGCCTGCCTGCAGCACACTACTGTTACTGCGGGCCGTAAGCGCGGCGTCGCCTAGCCTTAACAGAGTCGACGTATCAGACCTGCTGATCCGGTTTGGTTACGCGCTTACGTTAGGTTGACGCCTGTTTGACGGCGAGGCGAAAAGCGATACGGTGACGATCCCTTTCCGAGTTGATATGTTTGCTTTGACTTGTAAGGCGTAGTGAGGTTGACAACACGATATTAACGGCAACTTAAAATTGAGTAGCGTTTGAGTATTTCGCCATTGACTATTAACATTTCCCGACTCTAATGGAATTTTGGACATTGATGCAGATCTTTTAAATGCATAATATTGCATAGATTTCATTTTATTTAAATATTATAACTATGCGTGTCAATTAAAACATAGACTTGAGATTATGGAAGATATATTTATGTATTCTGTCTGTTCATGAATACTTTATACAAATAGGATGTCTAAACAATATTGGCATAACCCGCTGATCTTACTATGTATGGACTGTAATTTGATTCCATTTAATACCATCCCTATGTGTCGGCACTCTGTATTGTTAAATGTCAAGTACCTATGTGTGTATATTGCCTTACTGATTGCCTGTTAGTGCTTATCGTACTATTATTTTACACTACATAATATCGTATCCATATTCTTTGTTTTCTTGTTCTGATAAAATCGATCCGTTGCATGACCTCACAAGTCAACATACCTACAATGTAAAGACATTCTATTCTATAACATTTAGACCATTTTATATTGTGCTAATATTTTTTTCATATTGTATTTTTTCATACTCATATCGTTCCATAAAAATATCTAAAATGCAGCAGTCAGTCAAAATGGTCAGTACCTACTAATTTATTCGCTTATAGCATAATAAGCAAAATACTAATCTTTACCTACTATGCATTCCAATGTGCTCTAACGCCATGACAGCTTGCAACAATGTTCAGTAAAATAATTTGCACGAGTTCGTGTTTTTGCGCCGGTGGTGTTATTCCGCTTGCATATTGATTATAAGATAAAATCGTTTACAGAATATTTTTATACTTTTCTTATAAAGTGGAGCGATCAACTGATTCACGAGGAACACTGAACAACTGGTGTGTTTGCATATTTTTATAATGGAATATATACTGATCACAGTAGAATACACGTATAATAAGTAATACTTATTTATAGTAGAACTGGTCGGCGGAGTCCGTCCCCGGTCGCGGCTCACGCTCTCGCACGTTACAGGCGGAGCGAGCGGGTCGCGGCAGACGTACACGTACGAGACGCTGGTGCAGTACGCCGACTCGCCGCTCAGCAAGCTGCCGCCGTCCGGCCTGGCCGCCTTCCCGCCCGAGCTGACGCGCAAGGTAACGCTGAGTGCGCGCCGACCCGCCGGGCCCGCGCCGCCCGCGCCGGCAGTGCACGCCGCGCCGGCGCCGCGCGTGCTGACGCCTTTCCGTGTGTGGGCGCCGCTGCACCACCCCAACTACCTGGCGGCGCTGTTGTGCCGCAACTTCTACTGAGCGCGGCGACGCGGGCCCAAGGGCCAGCCCTAGAACCTCTCTCCCCCCGGCGAGGCGCCGCACCGATCTTAAATATTGGGGAAAAGTTCTACTTTTGTTTGACATTTATTTTAACGGATCCGCGGCGTCGCCCCGCCTCGCTTACCGCGCCGCCGCCCGCGCGTCCTCCGCCTCCCCGTGTGCGGTGACGTATGTATGACGTCACACGTGCACGAGCGCGCGTGAGCGTCGGCGTGTGACATGCACGCGTCCCGGCTTGCTTTTGTTTTCACCCGCCTTTCTAACCTGTGTGCATGGTGTATTATAGAAGCTATGTTGAATGTAATCTCGAGGTACCTCCTATTTACAGTTAGGTTAGTCGAAAATTTCTAGTCCTACGCATCTCTCTCAGCTGTCTCCGGGCTCTCGACCTGCCCCCCCTTTAGCCGATTAAGCGTAACGCTAGATATAAATTATAAGCGATTCTTAAAGTAGGAAATATGTTGATCTCATTAGCATAAGCTGTAAGTTAACTGGTAAGACTGACTAGTATTATGTGGGGAGTGGCCTCTGACAGAGTTCGGGGGTGGCGACGAATAATTTGCCGCTCATCATTTCGAATGCCACTATTGACTACGTTGACTACGTGTCGTTGAAAACTACCCAACCGTCGTGCCAAACTGAAGACTGAATAAGGACAAAAATCTGTCCATTATAGCACTGGAAATTCTTAATCGTTTTAGAAAAAAAATATTTTTCATTATTGAACTAATGAAAGAATTTTTTAGTACTAATATATAAAGGTGTTTATTGACAGAATAATATTGATAAATCTTTTACGCAACGTTATTTACATGAGTAAATAGTTTTGAAAGCTTTATTAAGTGTTTATTAACAATGCTAATATAAATTTGTGATGTCTCTTTGTTCATGCTGCTCGGACAGAATGGGTATTCGAGAGGGGTTCGCTATAGGTAGAAACCGTTCGCCTATTTGATTTGAGTCAAGTCCTAAATTCTCACTGTTGATTTTCTGTAATGTGTTCATTTATTGTTGATTAAGCATAAAAATTACCAGTGTTGTTTCCTTACGATTGTCAATTTATGATTTTTTAAATATAAAAGTTACAAAATATCATCGTCTTTTGCCTGTTCTTATGCTTACCTCCTAACTAATCCACATTTGAACTAACTCTGCGGTGGTCGGGATTTTCTTGTAAATAACTCGCTGAGTTGGTAGAACGCTTACAGAATATACTAACACAAACACTCTCACATATCCAGCACATACTAACACATTGGTGATCGAAATGGAAGGCGCCTGTCCATAAATATACTATCGTGTCCGACAGAGTTGCCTGGACTTCGACAGCGCCAGTTACCTGAGGAAGGTGCGTGCAGCGGGCGGCACCACCGTGGCCGCCGTAGACGCGCCCGACTCGCCCGAGCCCGAGTAAATCTCGTCGCCGCGGTTCGCTCGCCTCGCACGCAACCTTCACATTGCACACAATACTACAAAATTCTTTTTAACGTAATACGTAGGTAACATAGGCACGTAACGATTGTTACACGGTACGCACTCACGCGAGCGAACCTGTCCATATACGCACGTTATGGCAACTTTGTGACCGTAGGCTGCTACGGACGCGTCAGCGAACCTTTATTGAGGGAGATAGCGAGGCGGCGTATGTCCCAAGTACGAGCGCCTCGTTTCGAGCTGTTTAACGTGTCCATTCTACAGAACTCTATTTTAGCGATCTTCACTCTTAATACTAATTTAGCAGACTTATTTTAAAAGTATTAGCACACCAAAATATTTATTTTTATAGTGGTGGTATAGTATACCTCATTGTTGTGTATATTTATTTCATAAATTAGCTGTGGATCTGATTATGAAAAAAATGTGATAAAACTTAAAAATGCATGCGAAATGCAAATAAAATAATTTGCACAAATCCACAGTCCTACGTTGATCTCCCATCAATGTTTTTATTTATTTCCAACATTATTACATAAAGCATTCTGAACAGAACATTTTCAGATTATGTCCATTTCGTCTTAAAAACAACATTGACACTTTCATTAATTATTTTGTTGTATATATTGACTCTGTTAGTTTCGGATATCGTAGAGTGATTCCATTTATTATTATAAGAAGAATGCATGCATTTCTTTCGTGTGTTTGTATACTCATTTTCAGACTTTCTAGTGTCTAGTCCTGACGAGTAGATGTCGATTCTCACTATATCGTAAGCTTTTATATTTCTGAGGAAGCCTGCCAATCAATATATAATTATTAAAGAGATTAGATATTATAGTTTCTTTATATTATTTAAAATATTGTTGTATTATTTTTGTTGTACTATTAGAGCTTTTAAATAAACTTGCTGTGCACTAAACCAAATAATTATTGTAGTGAGTCCTAAAGTATATTACACTAACGTATTTTTCGTGATTTTGTGGTTGCCAGGCTTTCTTATCTTTTAAACGGTTTTTAGTAAGCTATCTCGAACACTTAAACCGGAGAGATAAGATTTTATCTCGCAAGTTGCGAAAAATTCGTCGTTATATTATGTCGGCTAATGCCCGGTTCCTATGGCCAAAAACGACTTGTTTTACCAATGGTAGCATTTTTATCACCAAATTGAGCATATAAACAGACTCGTAAGCTAATTTTACCTGTGATAGCATAAGGAAGGGTCTAATATACAAAAACTATTGGGCCTTTGCTTCATTATTGGTGAAGATACAAGTCTTAATTTTCACTAAAAACGCTTGATAAATCATAGGAATCTGCCATAAGCCGATGAAACAATGACATCGTCACTCGCTCACCTTATTATTTAAACCAAAAGTATTAAACTATAAAATTATTAATGTGCAGGTATTATTGAAAAAGACTATGTTATTTAATTGTATTTACTGTGATGAGGTTAGCGAGTGATGCCTCACAAAACTTATCTTCAGGTAAAAACAAAAATCTATAAAAATAATCGGTGCTTACTCCTAGGGGAAGTATTATCGTTGAATTTGTAATTAAAGATTTATGTTTACACATTTGTTTTTATATCATAGACGTATGGCTATAATTGTGAAAATTGATATACTAAATTTTCTAATATAGAAGCGTTTTATTTCATAACCTATAGAATCTTAGTATATTTTTAATTGTGAACTCTCTAATATCTCTAAGATAAGATTAAGATTTACTAACACAGCGAAAATAAAAGTTAGAAATTTATACAAATATATTCAGCCGGTTAGCTACATATACAATTTGTGTTATCAGTAGCTTAACCTTTTGGACGCCATTGTCATGCATATGTGACAAACGAAAGTTTACCCTATACGCCAACGTCACAAATATGTGACAAAAACGATTGGATTACAGTTAGTTACCTTGGCGTGGGGGGTACGACGATGCATTTATGCTCTGGCGTTCAAAAGGTTAATGATAAAATGACTCTTTGGTCATTGAATTGGACCTATGTTAGAGATACAAGTCACAACACCGGTCTTCATGATAAAACGACTACAGCTTAGAATAAAACCTTCCAGTAATTTGTAATCGAATTTATTCTATATTTACAAAGATAATAATACACTTGATTATTTTTATAACTTAATTAAAATATAAAATAACAACAACAGCTACACATACCATCTTTACAAATGCAAAATAATTTATTTAAAATATTCATTTATATTATTTCCTTATTAAGTTCCTATGGAAGCAATATTGTGTATGAAATAAAGCTTGAAATCGACAATTATACATGTAAAATATTATACATATCGACTTCTATAGGTATTTCCGAAATGGAATGCATGATTAACTGTAATGCAATTAGCACGAAATGCAAGGATAGTATAAATTAGGTAGGTCGCACACCAGAGAAGCAAAAAGGGAGCATACAGCAAAAGATCCGAAAAAAAGAAGAAAATTCTCTATTGGGAGAATTGGATGCATGATAAACCAAAAGATCCGAAAAAAAGAAGAAAATTCTCTATTGGGAGAATTGGATACATGATAAACCTTTTGAACTGCTCAATATATTTTGAAAACGAGCATTTTCAAAATATATTTTGCCTCTTGAAGAATTTTCAAAATCGAGTTAAGTATACAGAAACTATCAGTATCGGATACAGATCGTTGCTGTTTACTTTACTCGATTTTGAAAAAAATCGAGATTGTACACTTTTCGTGCGAAAAGGCGATTTGTTGCCTTTCCGCTATCTACTTCCCTGTTGTGCGATCGGCTTTATTCATATACGTTATCGACATTATCATTACAAAGTAGCTCCCTTACAAAATGCTGTAATTTGGCTGATATTTCGTATTTAATAAGAGCATAGTGAACACTTTTATCTTACGACTAATAGAAGTATGTATAAACCTTATACGTCTTGATTTGAACTCTAAGAAAAATGGCGCCAAGTCTTACAAAACGAAACCAAATGACCATAGGAATGTTATATTCCATGTAACTAATTCCCTAATGAATATATTGATGTTAGTTTGAACCAAAACTTAGGCCTTGATTTTATATGCAGTGTGCGTTTGCTTTCTCTACAAATTACATTTACTAGTTTCCCTTACAATAATATTATCATACCTCGGAAAATGTTTGCTTATAACAACATTTACAACGATTTGTTAAACAACAAAATCCTTTTAAGATGAACAATTGAGGTAAAAAGGCAAATTACGAGATTTTATTTTAAATTCTTTCAGCTAATTTATCAGTAATATTAGCAGAGCGTAATCTAGCGTGTTGCATTATGTCAACGGACAGATCGTCTAGATTCGTGTATCGACTTTTTTGAAAGTTGTATAGATCGGATATAAAACCTACTATTTCTGACTGGAAGGACTCACAAACGTCACGAAGGCGTTCATGGGGTCCCAGGAACCCCCATACAAGCACTGGCAGTAAATGCTCAGATATAGAGTAGAAATGCGCCATGAAACCGTCTGGGTACTGTAAGTACCGCCGCTTAGCTTTTATTACGGACCATACCGCTGTTGTTAATGCCTGAAAAAACACAGTTTATTAGATGTTTAATCTTATGACTTCAACTAGCTTACTTTAAAAAATATATGAATTGACATACGCTTTCTTTAAATCCGTCGGATAGCCATCTATTGCGCACTACAGCGAGTACCGAGGAGGGCGGCGATGCGAGGTCTTCAAATGCGTCCAGCAGAATGTAATCCAGCACCACATCGTAGAAAGTCAACGCCTGGAAAATAATGAAACAAAACAGCTCTATAATTATCACGACACATGCCTATTTAAACCTCAGCAGGCCCAGACAGACAGCGGGAATAATTTTTAAAAGTTGTGCAATGTCCACCCCTGTTGGACAAGCAGGGAGTGGACAGTAGGAATAAACCTTATAAATAAAATTTTGCGTGATACCTGTGACTGTCAGAGAGCGTATTGTATCAAGTATGAATTATGTTAGGGTTCCGTACCTACCAAAGTAATAAAAAAGGAACCACTATTGTGCGACTTCGTCCGTTGTCTGGCATCGACTTTAATTTGAATAGACAAAAATAAAATTGTACGGAACCCTCTTCTGACTCTCATTTGACCGGTTATTTTAACAATCTCATCTTCTCGATATTTATGCACCACGCAATGATTTGTATTGACAAAATGAAAGCTATTGCAATTACGAGTGTGTTATTGCGCAATTAGGGTGCTGGTTGCTAATCGGACACTTAGCCCGAGCAATTTTTTTTCAATTGGACTTCTTGTAGATTGTCCTTGCGGACCGTTTCTACGTAACCGGGCTGTTATTTAACCTTTTTACCGCTTGTGTCGCATTTATGCGACAAATATTACCGTGCCCCTACCGCCCGTGTCGTATTTCTGCGACAGAGAACATGCATGGTTTTTTTATTCGACAAAACGATTGCACCTCCCTGTTTATTGTAGGTATAATTTTATCGATTCTTAGTCGGGCTCTAGGGGCACGGCAATTGATATTTAGCCAAGCGCTGAAAAGGTTAACCTTGGTAAACGTTTCGCTGATAAAAAATACAACTACTCTATAACATTTTGGTTTATTTTTTTGCGACATGCACAATTTGTATCGTAGGTACATAAATATTTTCAATTCAAAATTCACTCTCTATAACGTTACGTTTACGTTACTAACGTGACAACATTCGTGCTGGGCCTACTTAAGGGTCTTCAGCCAATAGGGCCCGAGCTACACTAAGCTTGGGATATTATAGCCTCGCCCATTTCAACCCTAAAGGCTCATTTACACGGAGCAAGTTACTGGTTCTGCCTTTGTCTATCTCTACGACAAAAACAGAAATAGCATGACACTTGCTTCAAGAAACTATCCTCGTGTAAGGCCCGGTATCCACCAAAGCGGAGAGGAGATGTGCTGCGAAGCTGGCAGGTTATTTCCACCAAAGCGGAGAGGAGATGTGAGCTTTGTGTAGCAGAGATGTGAGCTATGAGAGATCGAAACCAGTAAAGTTCTGTCTACGAAAGGAAGACGGCTGCCGACTAGTCACCTCTCCGCTCAGCCGCGCCGCTTGCTCGCTCGCCGCACAAAATTCTATAGAAAAATGAGACATCTCTCTGCTTGATCCATTTCCACCCAAGCTAAGCGGAGAAGAGATGTGGAAATAACGAAATCGGATTGGTTTATTCAAACCCACATCTCCTCTCCTCTCCCAGCCTTATCCCAACCTCCACATGATTGCTCTATGCCAAAACGCTATAAAGTAACAATACGTTATAGGTAATTACCTTAACTCCTTTAGTTGTAAGTTCACTTTCTATCGTTGACCAGTTCGCCCCGTCTGTCGCCCAAGATACCATTTCTTCGTACGCCACCAGAAATTCCTTTGGTTCCTAGTGTTAAGAAGTTATAAGAGTCAAATAAGAAAATGATGTGTATTGAGAGCAATTGTTATCTGCGTAAAAATTAAGACAACGATGCACAATGGTGTTGATTCTGTAGCACATTTTGACAGTATTAGACTAAACGCGACTGTCACTTTCTTTTTCTATTGAAACAGAAAGAGACAAACACCCTTAGCTTAGTCCTGTCAAAGTAAGCAACAGAATCGACCCCAATGCCAATGAGACCTCTGATAACGACATATAAATCATTTAATTACTTCTAGATTTCTTTATTACAAATTATAATTCAGACTACCTCGTTGGTCTAGTGGTGGGTAGAGCGACTGCTGGTTGTGAGGTACTGAGTTAATCCCCAGATCGGGCAAAGTGTTATTGGGTTATTCCGTGTGGAATTCTTCAGTAGCAGCCCAGAGTTTGGATTTTTGCCCGGTTGATGGCAATAGCCTCGCCCCCTATTACATTGGACTTAAACATAACGGTGAAATGAGGGTGTTACTATAAACCTCTGCTCAACCCTTCGGGGTATATAGGCATGATGTTATGTTATAATTCAGACAAGTTTACGGCTCAGAATTTCTCATTCGTCTGTCTATATCTATTTAGTGCCGACACTTTGTTGCAGTGAAAGCACTTGGAAACCGAGTGGCATCACGGTTATTACCAGTTAGTACCACTACTACATGTGGTGGGGTGGTACCAAGGTTAGGGAAAAGTAACCATGGTAATACTGATGGTACCACAGTTCAACACTGTCTGTTCCGAAGGATATGATGTGAGTACCTTATCAGCAAACAGTAGTAGGTCTGTGAGCACTTGTCTTCCGGCGTCCACGAACCACGCCCAGACGGCGGCGTCTTTAAACAACTGCGTGAAGGCCAGGCGCAGGCAGTGCAGCTTGCACAGGAACTCCGAGTCTGAGTTACATTGCACTACTTCTGTACGCAACGTTCTGAAACGGATTACAAAGTATACACTTAAAAAGATGTTTGCAGACTAGTATTGGATCACCGTAACCAAATAAGTGATCTGCTTGAAGATCTACTGGATATCGACCACATACACAGTGTATTTATTTAGGATCTCCAATACATACTTACATCGAGAATGCTTTAATTTGGTATTTTTATAATTGTGTTGTGTTTAAGATAAAATGGAGGGGGCGTTAGATAGACGAAACTTTCAGCCTAATTTCTCAGGTAGGTACTATTACAGATCCTTTGAATTCAATGCATAATTCGAAAGATACATTAATCACGGTTTCACCTATGTCTTTCACATATTTATTTATTTATACTTCTATGCACTATTGTGGTACATAAGGCGGACTTAATGCCATAAGGCATTCTCTACCAGTCAACCTTAGGGTTAAAAAGAAAAGCATCAAAATACGTAGGTACAGGAAAAAGATGAGTTGACAATTTTGGACTGAATATATCAGAAAATCAAAAGTTAAATATAAATTACATAAAATACATATATACAAATAATAAAATATGTAGATATTATAATATATATAAATATATCAATTACAAAACGTTATGAAAAACTTATACAATTATGACGAAGACTAAATTAGATGATTAGGAGTGCAGCGACTTCAAGTAGTGTTTCCTAACTTTGCGTTTGAAGGAGAATTTACTAGGAGCTTTTTTAATATCAAGGGGGAGCACGTTCCAAAGTTTAATTGCTGAGACAGCGAAGGAGTTAGAAATGAAACCTGTGCGATGGGAAGGTATTTCAAGAAGTAAATTTTCAGAAGCACGAAGGTTGCGATTGAAAATATATTTTCAGATAATCAGGAGCACATGAATCATTCATAATGGAGAAGAGCATACAGAGAGATCTGAGGGATCGTCTCTGGCGGATAGGCAGCCATTTAAGCTGAGAACGGTAATGAGAAATGTGATCATATTTACGAAGTCCGAAAATAAAACGTATGCAATTGTTTAGGAGACGATCCAATTTGTTCAGAAGTTCTTGGGATAAATCATATCATACATATCTCGGCCTGAGGAAATGCGGTCGGCATTTAGTCCATACAAACGTATTCCTCAGTTTCCTCCGTGGATAATGTCACTAGAGCAAATATTTTTCACCATATGATATATATCTACCACCATTATGTCCCTGTTTTGTTTTTGTCAATTAATTAATTATTAAAAGAACTAGAAACGTTAAAATTTTACAAAAATCGACCGATTTTGCCATAGTTTTCAGACATCTGGCAAACAAATTTGACGAATATAAAAAATAAAAGAAAAACATACAGACATAGCCAAAGTCTTTCTTAAATTATTACAGGAAAAAATATTAAAATCAGTCAGTTGTCTCTTTCGCGCTCAATTGGGAAGGTTTGCGGGAGGGGTGGGACGTAAATAGATCGCTTAAAAACCTATTCTTGTAACATTTTGCAGCCCGCGTTTCCTCTTAAAATAGCAACGGGCCCTGCTGGTAGGACATCGGGTTAAGTTTCTGTCGTTCTGGTGAAAGTATATTAGATCTTTGTATACAATCCTATAAGTCATAGAAAGCATTACGTTCTCGTCGGTATCATTATCCCTGGCTCCAGTGACCCTGCTGGATTCGACATTCGTTTTCGACACTGCAATCTGAAATATGTTGTAGGTATTTTTTTCTAGGAATACGAGTTGGAATCTTTATACGTATCATTATCTAAAGTGCCCAAAAAGGTCGCTTGTCTATAATTCCATTCAATATTTTGTGTAACCAGACGGAGCCCAGGCAAGTACCTACCTACTTATTTTTAAATTATAATGTTTCAATGGCATCAACATTACTTTGCAATGGCTGTATGATCTTCAGATCATCAAGCAAACAAAACCGTCGTAATGTCGTTAATAAGATTCGGAAGATAGTGTATAATAGAATTACGGTTTTGTTTTATAAATAACCATTTATCTGCAAATTTTTTGCGTATATCCTCCCCTTTTAGATTCAATTTTGTCATTAAAATACATTTAAGAAGGATATGTAGGTAGGTACTGCTGCTTATTATTTTGTTTATTTATTTTTTAATAGTTCCAGTGTTAAGTCCACATGCATGTAATGGTCAGTGGCGTAACCATACCATTAGAGGCCCGTGGCAAATTCATCGGATGGGGCCCCAGTTAAAAATCGTCACGTTGTAACCAAGCGATTGATGGACGACCCTTTTTTTACACGTTCCCCTCACTCTTCTATTTCTCCTGTATCTTGGGTGCATTTGCAAACACAAAATAATTGCCGGCGGCCCCTTCGGGCCTTGGGCCCGTGGCGTTTTGCCAGCCCTACCACCCTATAGTTACGACTCTTGTAATGGTCGCTAGCGCGGCTGAGCGCGCGTTTCGGGATTGTGCTAGATAGATAGCGATAGGCTCACTTAGTACAAGCGATTTAATACCGCCATCGGCGAAATATAGGTGTACCTATAAATCTGCCTACAGAAAATAGGCATGACGCCTATTATTATGCTAGGATATTATAGACTGTGGGCCAAAATCATTTGAATGGGTCAGACTTTATACTGTCATGACCAGCAATACCCAAGTAACACAGACGTACTGAATAAAGATTGAGTAAGAGCAATCATCAAGAGCATAAGCTGAATAGTAATATGAATAACGTCTGAGTACCGTCTATTCGGATGTTATTCAAGCAAAATTTGAATGCTTAACGCTGAGTAACATCTGAGCAACAGCTGAGTAGAAGCTTGATAACGTTTCAATTAGCTTAATAACTTTTGAATAACAGCTCAAATTGTATTTATTAAGCTCTTCCAACTGAGTTATTCAGCTTAGTCGAATTGATTATTGTATTCAGAATTTATTAAGCATTTAAATTATTGTTCACATTTTTGCAAACAATATTCATACAAATTATGAAAAAAAATCTATAGGATTAAATATTTTAATGTCGATGTCGAATTTAAATGTTGATTTGACATGGTGAACTTATAATATAAAATCGGTACTTAAGTAAATTTTAATTTACAAGTTAGAGGTCTGCTATATGTTAATTGTTAGTGCGCAAGTAATTTGGTCGTGAATAGTATGTTTTTTTTTCATTACTTATGACTCGCCGCGTAAATAATCAAGATAACAGATAGTAAATAGTATTTTCATACATACATACTAGTTCTGACAAAAGTACTTGTGGCGAAATAGCTAATACTAGCAATTTAATCCAACAAAATAACATGAATCAAGTTGAAAATGTTGTAGTTGTAAGATTAAGCATTTTGGTAATCTCGTAAATTTCTTGTAAGTATAAATTACAAAACAAATTAAGACGACGAATTGAAAATATTGGCGGCAGGGATTTTAATATTTCTCAGCAATTACAAAACATTCTGAACTTATATTTATACACTTCATTTATCATGTCTTTAAGATCAATTTTATAATTGCTTTACATGATTGGATAAGTTTTACAGCACAGAAAAAAATATCAAAAACTGCTCTTCAAAAACATAGATTTTCATTTTACAGAGAAACGAGACAGATTTCAACCTCAATATTTTGTATATAGTTTAGTCTAAGCATACACTTTAAAATAATAATTCGATTTTATAAAATTAGCGATAGTCTTTATTTTAAACGAAAAATACTGTTTTGGCGGTTACGACCTTACGGCATAAGCTAGTTCGCGTGCGTTTTTGTATGCAATCAATTCCCCCTCAGTCCGCTGCTGACTAGTGTCAGCGACGGGTCTGTGTCATTGGATTTCCCGCGCGCTATCGACAGTAATTGTATCTTGATCTGAGTGATATTTAGTTATTAAAAATGGAGAAAAAAAACTATTAAAATTATGGCTACGTATGTGTGTATAGCTACAAAATAAAAATAAAAACATACAACGTAAATAATATTTTAGAAAAAATAGTCGTCAGAACAGAGTCAGTCCATGGAGTCGTCTTTGGACTTAGGTAAAAATAAAGCAATGTCAGTCGATTCTTTGGAAGGGTATTTATGTGTACATGGTATGAATCTAGTACTAGTCTAAATAACGCATCCTAATAACGCATCTGTTATATACATAGGCACTAGTCGCTATAGTTTTGTCGAAATTTCCCAGCGGCGCAGCGGTATGTCGGCTACTTTGAGTGAGCGAGATAGTAAACAAAGTAGTAGCTAGCTCAGTAACTAGTGCCTACGGTAATGCGGTATCCTCGGCTCGTGAACTTTAGCAAAATAGCTGATCGGGAGCACTTTTTAAGTTTGATTTTCATTGTTGTTTTAGGTGATATTTATGTGTTTTTTATCGCATTGAGATAGGCAACAATAATGGTTTTATCTATACTAATATTATAAAGAGGAAAGATTTGTATTTTTGTATGTAACGAATAAACTTAAAAACTTCTGGATCGATTTCAAAAATTCTTTTGCCGTTAGAAAGCTACATTATTACTAAGTAGCATAGGCTGTATTTATTACTGGAATAAAACTTCTTACGCGGGCGGAGCCGTGAGGACACAGCTAGTACACTATAAAGTAAAAATATCTAAGTAAACTTAAAACCGACTATCATAATCAAATGCGTATACAAAATTTCGTGTCTGTGCTGTTAACCGTTAAAGAATTTTTATCTGGAGCTAATCCTGGATGTCGATTTAGGTCATGCTTACCATATAAATGCATTGTCATTGGAACTGAACCAACATGTAAAAAATCTACTTTGTAGGATAAGAGGAAGTAGTTCAAATTTCAGTTGCAAGATTTGAACCGAACATACATATATTGCAAGTTAATAAAAAGCTTGTAAAATCGAAAAATATAAGAAAATTGCGACGGAAAATTCCAACGCTAGTGGGTTTAGAATCATAATACTGGATCCATGGTACACGCATACATTATGATGTCCCTTTCAGCCAGTAGATAATTTTACACATTGTGAACAACAGTTCTTTTTTTCATTCATTCAATCATCAAATTCTTATCTAGGCAGTGTATCCTCCAAGTTTTATCCACAGAGTCTAAGCTTAATTTAACTAGATACTATAGAAGTATTGACAAAAAGAAAGCTTCGATTAACAATATATTATGCAAATATTGAAATATTTCCATAACATACATATAATTTCAAAGCCGTGACATTATGAATGTACCTATGTATATATTGTGACATTTTCCCCATATTCAATATCCTGAAATCTAAATACACTTCTTAAAAAATATTTAAAATAATATTCCTACAAAAAAAATGAAAGGAGACTCTATGACGTCTATGTTCCCGAGCGTGGCTGACAAGCGCGCGAGTTAGGGCGGTCGCCCACGGCGACATTTAGCAACAATGCAGATACGATACAGTCACAAAAAAACGCGATACTTATACAATCGCTCACGTAATTATGATTCTGCATCGCGACTAACGCAATACAGCAGCGATACAGACGCGATGCAGCATTGCTATAGTCGCGATTCGACATACTGTAGTGACGACCTGTGAATGCCTGTGGACGCTACAGTTGTTAGATGCACTCAGTCGACACGACATTGGTCGCGTTGTCTTTGTTGCTGCTTTTACGGAAGCAATCACAGCGTAACCGTGGACAACATAATACACAAGTGACGCTTAATCGACACCGTTGCACGTTTGCATTGATAATATGCATCGATGCAGACATGATGCTGAATCGATACAATCGCGCGTTGCAAATGCAACCAACGGCCAAAAGTAGCGATCCAGAGGCGCGCTCACAAAACGCGCGTCTGCATTGCTGCAAAAAGTCACCGTGAGCGACCGCCCTTAGACTGCGCGGGCTGCCTTGCGCCGGTCCATCGCACTACGTAAAGATTATCGGAGTGTGCGAGGATTGCGGGGCGCGGGGGCCGATTTGAAATTATTTGTTTATCACTGCGTCGCCTTAATGGCGATCGATTGTTTTGCTTTATAATGCTGAATAAAAGTGCACACATGTCTTGTTATTAGGCTATAACTTGAAAAGGAGTAGTCTCGTTACACTAACTTCTGAATAACAATTATATAGTTGATCACATTTCTACATTACTCAGATTTTTAGGGTTAAAAAAAAGTACGTACAATAATATTTTAATTAAGCTGGTATTAAGCAATGAGCGCTATAACAGTACAAATGTGGTCTTTAATTTGAATAAGTTAGTTGGATCTCTATTATACCGCAAATAGCTTAATAAAAACATAAATAATATTGTTTATTCAGCAGCTGAACAATTAGTAAAACATAGAATCTAATCCAGTTTAAAGATAAAAAAAAACAATTATTCAGTATCAAGCTGTATAATAGAAGTACGAAGAATATTATTCAGAAGGGGATACTTTATTCAGCAATTAGCTGTTTCAAACGCTACTAGCTTAGTACTGCTTTAATAATAGCAATACAGATTATGGTTATTCAGATAAATGCCACCTATGGAGCTGTTTTTCAGCCTTAAGCCACCTGGAATGCGTAATACTAAATAACGTCTGTATAATAATCTTACGGTGAATAGTTATTAAGCGTAAAGAAGGGGAAGACAGAAATACAGAATTTATTAAGTGTTAAGAATTATAAGGGTCCGAACTAAACCTATTTCAGCATTTGGCTATTCCCAAAGCTCTTATACAAATTATATTCATCTTTGAACTGTAAAATGTACTAAATGTGTGGTACTGTTATCTTGCTTATGTGTTACTTGGGTAGGTACAGTGGATTTGTAAAAGTTTACCTGTATGGGATGCCGATCTCGAACTGCTTTACTGCAGCCTGATATAATTCTAAGTTTTCTAATTCTGGTAACGCTTCTGTTAAATCATCAAAGTCTCGTAGATCAGCAACCTGCAATTAACACAACATATTGTAAGTATAAGATTTGGAGTGCGTTCACATGAAAATAGAAATAAATAATTAATTACTATTAAGTACACATTTTTGGAATTATTTTTATTCTATCAGCTGTCTGTTCTCGGCTTCAAATAGACCGCACCAATACCTTGATTATAAGAGGTAATGTCACGTCACATCAGCTAGTTAACGTCCAACACTCCTGAGCATGGCCGTCGCTATCGCTACAGTGAACGATCAAATAAGAAATTGCTATCGTCACCATGCTTAGCAAAAGGTAGCCTATCCTCATGACGTAATCACTTAGTCACTTTTAATGACACCTACAAGCGCGGAACCACTCGGAAGTGAGGATTCCCATTGATTTATAATTTTGAACAACCATCCATAGCATCTCTCGTGGCGTTTTGAGTTTAATCTGGAAGACGAGGTGATATTGGTTTTTCACAACTTAAATGATGTTCGTAAACCCATGTCACAAAAGCAGGATAGTTACCTGATCCTCAGCGGAGGCGAAGGACTCCGCGCTGGAGTGGTGTTCGCGGCGCGTGTGCGAGGAACCCGTGTGCGTCGACAGCAGCCGCGTGCGGCGCCCGGCCGGCGCCTCCGCCTCGCCCGCGCCCCCCGCCCCGCCCGCCCCGCCGCTCTCCGACCGGAACAGCACCGACCGCTGGTCCAGGAACAGCAGCTCGCACCGCTCCTGTTACGTAGTGGGATGCATGAACAATAGTAGGTCTGAAATTCCATGTTGATGTCTAAAATCAGTAGATACCTATAAACCTGCAACTCGTTAATGAGCTTAAATTAAATTGAATGCCCAAAGTGACTAGGTAAAAACCCATCACTTGGTACACCTGTTAACTTAGCGTGCATTAAAAAACCCTCCACGATGGCGATACATAATTATTTTAAAACACCTATTTAGGTAGATACGACTGGAGCAACCTGGGCAGTCGGTCCTGATACCAACCTTGCTGATTGGCTAATCTTTTCACCGTCGCATGTAGGTACCTACAGCTCGTACCGATACGAAAGAAGACGCCAATCGTATATTACTGCTGGACACACGAGCGCGTACAAGCCAGTTTCATCTGACCAGCCAAAGTGAGAGTGAACTTACCATATCTATCGTAGGTAGGACCGATGGCGGTTGAAACCGGACATCTTCATTATGAAGTTTTTTTTATTCAACTGTTTTATTTCTAATTCAAATCCTGTGGTAAGAATAGGTAAGTTGTTACCTGTAGAAGATACGCGTTCTGCAACAGGTCCTGTATTTCCCTGCAGAACTCTGCCTCCTCGGGCGAGGTGAGCGCCAGCGTGCCCGACACGCCGCCGCGCGCGCCCAGAGAAAACGCTGCCAGCGCGTCTTCCCAGTAGTTTATACTTGTCTCTAACGCCTCCATGCCTGGAAATGGAAAATTATTTCTAAATCATTTTTATAAGCACAGCTCTTGTACAAATGTAAATTAATCTTATTATAAGGTACCTAGCCTATTATGATTATGGATAAAAACTGCAGTATTTTCTATTTATCTACGCTTGTCAAGTGACGATATACGGCTGCCCTAAGGCTGTCCCGTCGTTAGACATTTTATTAGGATTTTACCTACCTGTTGAGATTAGCATTATATATATTTTTTTATTTTATGAATATAATTCTTTTTCGAATAAAACAAAACCATATGAAATAAATTATTTAATTTTTAAATAGGTATGTATTTTATTATTATTAATATTACTATTTACAAGTTACATTAATTTCCTAAAACAACAGCAATAGTTGAATAATACTAATAGGTAATAATTACAATAATATTGGCTATACATGAAATTCGTCATTGGGGCTGAATGGCCTGGATACTTAATATTACTGAAATGCAACATACATAACATCAAAATTATGAAAACATATTAGAATTCAAACAAAGACTGTCAGTCTCTTTAGTATCTTAGCACTTCATGAGCCAACTTAACAGAATGTGGTCACAGTTAGTGTTTCCCTAAAATATTCTTCCAAAAATCATTCAATGTCTATAAAACACATCTCCCTTTAACTCTGGCCCATTTGGTTGCAGTGGTTGTAAGTGTTGTAAGGCTTCCTGAACACCACTGTTCAGATCTTGCACAGTTCCCGCTATGGCTGTCAGTGCATCTGCTATCCGTTCCTCCAACAACCCGCGTCTTTCTTCCTGGGACCTCATCACTGCCGCCATTGACTCTAGTGCTTCCGCCATTCTCTCTTCGGCCGCTACTCTTCGCTCTTCAAAGTCCAACGCCCACTTGGGTGGGGGTGAAATGCCACGTGGAATGTCATCTGAAATATTTTTTAAGGTGAATTCAATTGTTGGAATAATATAGGTATGTACTGCACAAAGAATGTGTTTTTCCATAGGTTGCAAAGATAATTAAAATTGTAAAGTAAGTATATTTTTTATCCTTATTGGGTACTTAGTTTTATTAGCAAAGTATTTTTTTTGTTTCAATGTTATTTTTATTACCTATAGGTGATCTAGTAGTCCTGTCCTGAGTGACAGACCGTCTGACCTTCCCACTGGCCGGTGCACACTTTACTTTAAGGTTTTCAAGAGGCTCTGAATCTGAGTCATCAGCTAGAAAATTATCAAGCTGGTTGGATGAGGATACAGCGGCAGCAACTGACCCTTTTCCGCTTAATTCTAAAACTCTCACTTCAAGATCGTTGAGTGGTATGCATCGGTTTGGACCTGCATTGGATCCTGACCGGAATCTTCCTGCTTGTGCTGCTTTTTTCCTGCATTTGTGTCGCCATTCAAACCAGTACTAAAATATGAAAAATTCTTGGTTTACCTACTATTGTGTAGTAATTAAATATTTTGATAAGTAATTACTCAATCAGCACAGGTATATAAGAATGACCAATTCTAAGGTATAAAAATAATGTACAGTAAATAATTAAGCACCTTTTTCCAACCATCTGGGGTTTTCAAAGCCCCCGACTGTACGGCATTTAGTTGTTTAGCCAGCACTGCCCACTTTTGCCGCGTCTTCTGGTGAGATACCGGGGCACCAGGTAGTAATCCTTTAGACATGTATCTATTCTCTTCCAGAAAGTCCATCAGTATCTCTAACTGTTGCCTTAAAATACGACGAGGCGGTGCCATCTAAAAATTAAATTTAAAAAAGTATGAAAACAAAATTTTAAAAATATAAAGTTTCCCAAGGAAATATTTAACAACAATTAGGTAGGTATAAGATAGTATTTTATTATGCCAAATTATCCCGGCAAGACTATATTAATAATAGTAAACAAAATAACATAACTAACCTTAGTTCTTTATCAGATACCAAGCGGAACCACTTACTCATAAATGTATATTTTAAGAAAATTATAATCGCGCGCTGTTTATTTTTTGACATAAGCAATCTCCTTCGGTAAACGCAACAATAACAAGCGACATGTAATGGCGACTGCGATAGTGATGCGCGTTCGTGTTTGTAATAAGCTTTTATCGATTTTGCATACAAATATTTTTGGTTTTATTATTTATTACAAACAATATAACACAACAATGTTATCGAAATTTTCAATGATTCTAAATTATTCATTAATAATTGTATTGTTATGAAACACAAAATGTAAAACCAAACCACGCATTCGAACAGTTATCAAAAACAGATGAGGTTATATATTTTTTTTACAAATTCCCGCTTCTCTAAACTTCTAAAAATCTATGAAATTATATTTTGTTAGTCGTGTTAAACTCATTTTTCTTATAATAATTGCAAAATCTAACAAGAGCGCCATCTTGTAACGAGTAGCGGAGGCTACTAGCGACGCACGTGACATCGTGTGAACGTGACCAAGAGCTTACTGCAAAGAGTAGATATAAAATTATACCAAAAGGGCTTACTGCAAGAAAAGATTATCAATTGTTCTCAATTTGATTGTTATAATAATATCAACGAATGTAACCACTCTTTTACACCTGGATATAAACATGTAGGTATTCTACAATGTACAATTTTTTTTTTAAATCAGCTGTTTCTTTGTTTAAGTAGCAAAATGGTGTATGTAGATCTTCAAAACACTTGTTTAAAATATTTTATACATGGTCGTGTTATAAACAAGTAACTTTTAAAAAGATCTTTACACAATTTGTTTATAAGTTTTACGTACCTATCACATTTTGTTTTTAGGTGTAAAAATAAGGGGTAAGGCAGTTCCACATACCGCGCGGCCAGTGGTCGCCGCTTTTAAAGTAATTTCCAATTATTCGCCGCATCGCGCCGCTAGCTAGGCAAAGTCCCTTTCATGAACAAGCTTTTCAGATTTGCGTCAATGTTGGCAATTTAACTGAAGGTAACTAAAACGTAAGTAATAAGTTCTTAAGTAGCAATCAGTTGAAGTTATATCAAGTTATGCGCCATGCAAATTTATGTCTGTGACTCTGGGTCCGTCCCGAAGCAGTCAAGTGTCAGCTTACCGGCTTACGACCGCCAAACTAATTAATTTACCCGGAATTTCACTTATTAAATTCACGAGTAAACGTTACGATTAATTTAGCCTTCCGTGAGTTGAAGCGATTAAAATAAAACCTCGCTGTGTGCAATAAAATAATTACTCCCCCGTTAAATATTCAGATGTTATTAGTTATCTTTATCGCCTTTATGCCTTGCCATACTTCGATGACATGTTTGTGCTAAATAATTCAGTAAAAAAAAAGATGATTTAGGCTGGTGTTCCGACTTTCTGGTTAAACAACTGTTTACCTAAAATTGTATTACCTACACTGATGCAAACAACTTTATGGATTATATCGCTTTCTCTTTCTTTATTTTAAATATCTACGTGCAGCATCCTAACGTACGTGTTTCTGCACGAAGATAGATTTAAAATAAAGTAAAACGCGATATAACCCGTAGTTTGTGTATCAATCGATACGAATTGCTTAAACAGAAAATAATATTCTAGTAAATCTTTCGAATAAACTGTCGTTTAACCGGAGAATTAATGTTGGTGGACACCAGCCTTAGTTAGATAATAAATATTTTTTGTTACTTGCGAATACGTAAGTAGACGACAATACGGTTTTTACGCTTACCTGCGGATAGTAATGTACTTTATTCGAAGTAGAAGCAGGTAGGTAGTTATACTTAGATTCATTTCATTTTTTCTAAAAGTTTTTACCATAAAACGTGCGTAAGTATTTTTTCCTCAACAATGGATGGGCCATGGTCGCCGTGCTTGCAAATTTGGAACCTCTAAACCGGTTCCGAGAAGTAACTCCAATTATACCCAACTAAACACACTTTCTTATTATTAGATATATTATAGATAACATGGACCGATAGCCATAAGATAAATTAGCTTGCCTATTTTATTAATGACTTATAATAAAAAATATGGTGTGGCAACCAACTACATCTATTTTCTGTTGATACATAAAATCTTCTATGGTGTTCAAAGATACAAGTAAAGATTAATAAGGTATATTATACCTACGTTTATCATATAAGGTTTGTTGTTTTTGTAATTTAATCAATTTAGTTAGGATGTCCGACTCCGACAGTGAAGGTTTCATATGAAAATGGTAAGCCGCTTTTCCGCGAAACCATAGCAAGCCAACAAAATTTTGCGTTTCGTAATTTAATTGTATGAAAATAACTACTAGACCTATGCATGTGTATTGTCAGCATTCAGATTCAAGTTTTAAGCTCTCTAAGGAACAGGTATGTGTACTTATAAATAAATACTTACAAGTTTATACATTCTTAATAGGTATTACATTCGAAAAAAAAAACATTAACTCTTAACGGAAATCACCGCCCACTTGTCAAATATTATTATAACATACAATTAAAAAGATTTTAAGTCTCTTCGTGCTGGCGCCAACGAACCACCTACTTCGTTTTTATAAGTTGACCGAAGTTCGTTAATTTTACATAAAAAAAGCAAATGAGACGAGAGTATTGTATGTAAATTAGGTATTCATTGCCAAAACCTTAATTTCAGTAATTTAACGAATACCTACGCAAAAAGTTCCAAAAGGATAATAAGTGAAAACAAATAGGTTAACAATTTTACGTGCCCCTCATCTCATAATAATACTGTTCTTTACAAGAGATACTAGGTAGAACTATGTCAAATAATGTATCAAAGAATCAGTGGCGCAGCTTGCCCTAGACGGGCCCTGTAACAAAATAAGTCTTTGTACCATTTCTACCTGACTGCGGCGAAGCCCAAATGGAGAAAACCAAATCAAAAACCATGGTCCACGGTTGTATGGAGAGTTTGGCGTACGGCCTAAGAGCTTGATTGAGATTATAGTAACATTTTATGAATTTTTGCATACACACATCGGGGCCCCTGAGCCCGGGGGCCCCGTATCATTCATACGGCTGATACGGCAGTAGCTACGCCCCTGCAAAGAATATACTGTCACAGCATTTTGAATTCTGATGGTCATGAACCCATGATCTTCGTCGAAGAACTAGTATGGCATCTTATCAATCCTAGAATGATAAAAAAATGCAAAATTGATGCATCTTTAAACGAAATTTGATGGACGAATTGTTGGTCAATTTAGAGATTATTTTAAAGATTACTGCGTTTGTGCTGTTGTGGTAGAGGCGACGACGGCGCGCGGTCGGTGCAGCAACGCGCGGCGCGGTCGCGGGGCGTCGCGAGCGTCATTCGAGCATGGTCTCTCGGGCCGGCCTCCGCCCGCCTGTCCCGCGCCAGTCTACCCGAGACTCCGCACTGCGGCGGTATACCTTATCGCTAAGCTCCGTTCTTCCACCGTGCTACACCTATCCGAAGCGTTCTTTTCCTAAGCGTCAACTACAAATAACTGTGGATTTACATCCAAATATTAACTGCAAAGTGATTAATACATAGTTACAGTGTTGTGTATAAAAAACCGCGAATTTTGTGAGTTTCTTAGAGGCTTCGCTGCTCGTCCTGGTTTATATTGACGCCGATTTGTATCTTTCTGACAGGTAAGACAAGAGTATAATTAATTGGATTCAAAATAAATGTTTACCTACAATACTATGGTGTTTTTCTACAAGTTGAATATTATGTCAGTTATTTAATTATTTTTTATTTATTTACTTTTTAATTTAATCCAATAGAAATGGATTTCACTAGGTTATTATATTTTTTGTTGAAGCACTACCTAATTTTGTTTTTCTCTATACAAAATTTTCTTGTAACCTATTATTGCCAAGTGTTTTGTTGTATTTATTCTTCCCGTGACGTGGCTAGGATAATAGAAATGTGTAGTTCAAGATATAACGCAATTGACTTTGAATAAGATTATATCAATCGAGGGACACTAGGAGGTCTCAAGCGCTCAAACCATTCTCTGGAATGAACGTGAGCACTCAGAAAAGAATCTCCTGACACGTTTCTCGTAAACCGGTTCACTCGGATACACGACTTATGCAATCGTAACTCTAATCGACTGAACAATGTCCAAAATACTTTTTAAAATATTCGGAGGGTTTTGTTTAGAATGTTCAGATAAAACAATTTATTTAAAACATACTAACTGTGAGATTTTTGAACTAAACATACCTTTTTTATAGTTTCGAGTTCTTAGCATACAACCAAGACATCAAAAAACGGTGTAGCTGATCAATAAACGAAAAACAACTTGAAATATGTAGGAATGTTCATTCAATTACAATGAGTGTCATTCAACATAGAAATTTACATAAATATTCGTATAATAATGCATATCCTGCAAAAAAAAACTAGTGTTAGTTTGATCTGATCGTAGTATACTTACATATCATTTTAATAACATCATTGCGTTTATAAGACCGGGATTGTTATCGGAGTGCAGAATCGTGCAAACATCTGCTAGGGGCAGAGGACACTGAAGGTGTATTGTAACTGTTGTTATTCTACATCGTAAGCTGCAGCTGCGGTTATACGTGTATACTGTCAATACACATAATGTGCCGACACAATTGCTGGAATTCACATTGTGTCGAAATCCGGCAAACAGATTCACAGAAAAAACCATACTAACCTTTTGGGACGAATCGGTAGAGGTATTGATTGGTTTTTTTTTTCATTGTATTCATGATCATAGAATTCAGAGATCTTTTGATAGATTTCATTCTCATAGTCAAATCTCCTGGCCATGTGATGCAAACAACGGTAAACATAGCAACAGTTTCAAATGTTTCGATTGTTGAACCCTCTGTTGTCGTGACTCGCGACACCGACCAATTGGCGTCGTCGTATCGATCTGCGAGTCCATTCTAACGACTACGTCATCGGGACACTGTCCACACACTAAAATAAACATCTAAATTCACTTTAGCTATTTTAACCGTCACATATTTGACTTTCCTAAAGGTTCGTCAGTCTAAGACGACTTTCCGTTAAAATTATATTCTGTTTAATGGTTATCTCAGAAATATTACCGATAGGTTTATACTACTTGAAATGAATTAAGAGTAAGTATTTCTAGTAAGCGGTGATTATCATAAGGCGATTGTTAATAAGATGACTCCTCGGGAGAAGTCTCGCTAAATTGCCTCCGTCGAGTCGCCTCCGCTTCTAGTTGGCCATTTCCGTTTGCTTGATCAACTTGCTGCTGGTTATGCATCGATATTGTACATTTTATTCTTTAACTGAATGTAAGTTCAATGCACCTATAAAAAAGTGGTTAAAGTGTTCATATCACATCATTGCTTCGATATGAACCCTTTCATGAGAGTCAAGTGTAAGCATAATTATTATGCGAAAATAACAAACGAACGTTGCAAATCGTCGTCAGAAATTAGTTTAATAATGCAGCAAAGTTTCAAGCCAATATTGCAAAGTTAATTTAAAATATGTTCACGGCATACATTAATTCAAAATTAATATTCTGGATTCGAAACCCCAGTTATGAAATTTACACGAGTATAAATCCATGGTCCCCACAGCCTGGCTGCCCTACTTAAGCGGGTGCAGGCGTCACGGAGACATTTTGAGACGCAATAAGTAGGCGAGTTTTCGGCTGGAAAATTGCTTCAATTTTTAGGGTGGAAACCACCCCCGAAACATAATCAGCTAAATAGCCCAGACAAGGAAGTTTTTAAATTGCAGGCGATGGCGACGTTATATGTATAAATGTTTTGCCAATGTTGGATAATGCTGATACTAATTAACTGCAGTTTCAATTATCATTCAAATCGATTTTTCTTAAGTAAATTTTAAAGTGTATCTGTTAAACAATGTTAGCAATGTTATACAAATTAATTTAATCAAATCGACTCAAGTAATCATTACTTGTAAAGCAAAAGTTTCATCTTGCGGTGTTTTAGACTGTAAATAAAACGAATAAGGAAAAGTGCAAATTGGATCGTTTTACTAGAGGACTTTTTGTTTTACTTCTGGTTCCCTTTCATCCGCACTTGCTAAAGTTTGGATAGCGTGTCGTAGCTACAATCACTGACTATTCATGACGTTAACATCTACTGAAAATGGAGCGCGATTGAAACGATGTTTATAAACAATTAGACAACATTATCCGAATGGTGGTGTACCATGTTTTGTGTCGCTATAAGTATTGTTTTTTCAACAGCTGCTTCACATTTAGAGAGATGGTTAAATCCGTGACCTCATCGTTAGGTCTAGGTACATGTTGTTTGTCCAATTTGCACGAAACAAGGTCACATCTCCCGCACCGAGGGTACACAGGGAAAGCTTTTGTAATTTAGCGTCGTGTCAAACAATGTGATAGAATGGATATGCTGTCACTTTTTTCACATTTTAACGATCGATAACGATTCTTCTTCTTTCAGTAAGTACTTTGGCTTCAACTTTCATAATTGTCTCTCTAAAGTAATTATTGAAGCTTTGATAGCTAAGTAGGTAAGTCGTGTCCAGTCGGTGTAGAGTTGACATAACAATCAACGAGGTCACGACACTAACGAAGGGCTTGGGGTCTAGTAGGTGGAAGTGGTTGATAAGGGGCTGAACGGAGGGCGATTCTGGTATTCGTATGCAGGCCGCGCGGTGGCGGCGCGATCGATACGCGCCCGCGCGACGCCTCCCCCGCGATACGACTCACAAGTCTGCTACAACAAATATACTTGAGCTTATTAAATTTCTTTAAGACAACTTTTAAATGACTGGCGAATAAATGCACCATCCGACGAAACAGAAATGCCAAGCTTTCCTCGACATTGCTCCTGTGATGCGGTTAAATTTTAAGGCGATCATTGCTTTTAGTGCTGCTATATCCTGGAAGGGTGTTATTTTACGGTTACTTAATCATACGACTCATATTATATCCACTTAAGTGAATTCATACGTAGCATCAAATGATAGCATATTTAAAATAAAGCCATGATCGCGTGAGCAAATTGTTTGGAACCGTATTCTTGATAGCGATAACAAAGTAGGAAATTTACTTGACAGAAAATTTGCAATTTTAATTATTTAACCATCAAAGCGCGACGAGCTAAGTATTTACAGATAAGAAGATGACATCATCAACAGGAACGACCAAGGGAGAGAATAAAAAACTGTTGACATGAACAAAACGATCAGTGAGGCGTGGAACATGCTCGGCCGGTGACCGCGTGGCCCTGATCTTGACGGAACAAGCTCGGTGATGACCTTCCGTGACCGTGTAAGATGTGAATAAACCCACGGATGTACATGAAACCTAAAATTTATAAAATACAAAAACATATTACGCAAGTTTTCATGACCACTTATGTCACAGCTACCTATAATAACGTATTATGACTTGTTAACGGGTCGAAGTACCTTAATCGTGATTTATTTGTCACCGTAAATGGTGAAGCTGGTTTATTAAATGATTCACATCACAACAGAGCGTGGGTGCTCAGTGCCATGGAGTAGGAACGAGGTTGGTTAGTTTATAATATCACGTATTTTTTGTACAAGTTTTTATTTCATATAATATTGGCGAGTAAACAGAAACTTCATATAAGTGAATTTGAGCCCAGAATCTCTCCCCGACAAGGGGTCTCTCTTTTTGTGTGGAATGTACTAACTACTCACTAATGGCTTTAATGCATTTCCAATAGCAGTCGGACGTATATCGAGGGGAGCTATCAATGAAGAGATCCTGACGTTTCATATTATATAGCTGTTGTATATGATTTGCTCAAAATATTTTAATAAGTAACCTATTGATTTCGTGTGAGTCTGGGGCCCTTAACTTTTGGATGGCTACTGTGAAATAAATCTATATCTGTCTTTGTATTGGGTTAAAATATCAAGCTTCTCTACCCGCAACTCGAGTTTAAGTACACTCAGTCCGCCTAGCCTTTTCCCAAATTTGTTGGGGTTAGCTTCCAATCTAACCAAATGCGGCTGAATACCAGCATTTTACACGGAACGACTGCCATCAGACCTCCGCAACTCAGTTACTGGACAATACCAATATCCTAAGGTTAAACCGGTTGTCAGACTTTCGTGTTTTTGACTACCCGTAACGACTGAAACTCGAGTTTAAGTACACTCTTAAAAGTAAAAAAAAACCATGCGTATAGATAGTAAACGCCGACGTTCTAAATGATTAAACATCTAATGTGCGTTATTAGCACTAGTAATCATTTAGCAAATGTTAATTAGGAATTTAACTCGATAGGGTAGACATAACTACAGCTGCCAGTATGAATCAATGAATTTCAATTAACAGATGAACAGGAGTGCGGCTACGTCATCGTCATAACTGAACAAGTCCGCATTGCACAAACATTGTACGCATTGCGAGTTGTTAGTTGTTATTGCATGCCCGCATGCTTTCACCTACAGATGTACTATGACTTGTACGAGTATCTATATCAGGCAATTTGTCTACGGTTAAATTAGGTTGCCCACTGTAAGAGATTGCAGATATACATACGTTAACAAGGGGTAGCAGCTGAGTCATGATATGTAAAGATAGCGAAGCTTAATAGTACAATTTACTTATGAAGCTATCTGTCAAACTTTATCTAATATGAACTAGCAAATAACGAATGCTTTCTTTAGTCGATCATCTGCTAAATAGGATAACGTTATAGAGCCCTGCGTGGGTACCTGGATGCGTTCTTTTATTATAGTTTTTTTGTAATGCGGCCATTGCTCCCCATTTCGGAAGACCCTTTGGACGAACAATGATTAGAGAGGGGAGCGAAATGCAGCTGCTCTTTTTCTTTTAAAACAAATTCTTCTAATATTTGCTGAAGGAAGTAACTGGGTCACGAAATGGGACCAATTGTATTTTCTCCGATAAGACTACACAATGCGTATAGTGTTTGGTTTCATTTACCACTTCCAATATTAACTCCAAAGCTAATAAGGAATTCTGACCCGGAGAAGATTAAAAAAAACGTCAATGACTGTGAATACATGCATCTTTAACTTGCATTTTATTTGCTGGCGTTTCTTTGCTTGCCTTCTTAGTACGTTGAAAGTTGATTGAGATTTCTCAGCACTATAAAAAGTGGTCGAGATGCGTCTGCTTCCAACATATATGACGCAACGTGAAACGCAATGTGGTCCCCATTCTGCAAGTGTGCAACTTTTTCCTCAGGCGCCAGACGATGGCGACACCTCGCTGTCACGACAGTCCCACTGAGTTTCTCCTTCATGAATAGTGTTAATTTTCCCGGCTTCGATTAACTTCATAACTCGTAGTAATGTTACATTATACTATATCGAGCAATTGTAATAATAAGCTTGCGAGGTATTTTAAAAGTGGGTGTTGTTTTCGAATCGGATGTAGGAACGTGATGTTATTTTACTTGTTTCGAGTGCTTTCTGTGAAACACCGGCGTGGTGCGAGAGGAGGTTCGAGTTCATGGCCACTGGAACAATCGATTGGCGAGATTTGTGAGCGAGCTGCGTGCGTACCAGGCTCCGGTAGCTGGACGTGTTTAGCTGGTAGCCTTGACGAAATCAAACAATTACAATACGTCTATATTACTTGTATGTTAATCAATAGTATGAATACAAATAATATTTCGTTTTAATTGAATTTATTACTTTAGGTAGGTAACCTTAAATTCGGTTTATGTATGTACACTGAGATAATTTTTAACTCGTGAAAAATCGTAGAACTGTTGTAATCGCAATGTTTAAAAGAACTGAATAACTCGCATTGTTGCTGAAAACAATGAAGTACAAGTATGCAACACATTGCAGCGGAAAATTCAGCATGTGTTTTGGAACAATACAATTTCAGAATGTACGATGTGTTTTAGAGCACCACGAACATTCTCGTTGCTATAACCAACGCGAAGAGAGGTTATTAAGTTGTCCCGACCGCATTAACGAAGCTCGGTAAAATTAATTACTTACATTGAACCAACAAGCGGTTATCGCGGTCACCGCGAGGAAATTAAATGAACACGCGCGGACGCTTCTTAGTGGGCATTACTTATTAGAATGCACCAATGTTAGATCTGTAAATTGTAAATGCGATATTTGTGTTTAGTATCATGGTTTTGGTTATTTTTTGCTTACTTATTTTATTATATTCACAAATGGTTTTCGGGATTTTTGCTATGTAGAATCGTAAAATGACGTACGTGCGTCTTTGTAGTAGGTATCAAGTTGTATTTAGTTTGTAATTAATTATTTCGGAAGTATCTATTTGAAATTCTTCGCATGGCCGGAGGCGGCAGGTGTCTGCAGTTAAACAATGTCACGCAAGACAAGTATCGACTATCCCGAGCTTCCGGCGCGTGCGCAACCACGTGTTGTGTCCACGCATAATCACAAACAAACATTATGGGACTTTTATTGTCATGTTATTACATCTAAAGGAAATGTTAATCGGTGTCACTCTGTAAAAGGCGTTGGAGTGACTCTGGAATAATTTATAGCCACTTGAACCTATCCTTTTTAGTGATACCATGATTTATTCTTCGTGATAGATAATTGGGTTGTAAAGTTTCGACTACAATGGAACCCGCACCACGTAATCCGGCTCTCACCGGCTATAATTTAATATCCGCCCAAAAATAATCCCATTTCCTTAACATACCAGTGCTGTATAATGTCCTTGACATTGATGAACTACACTTTTATACTTCCCCTACCATTGTTTGTCTGGGATTCAATATTTACGTAGAATAGAAAATTTAAGTACTTAATTCACGTGTTCATGTCAATGCTTTCGTTATAAATCTTGATAGAGTAGAAGGTAACTGGTTGGATATCAAATCGACATCGGAGGCTAGTCGAAATGTCCGACATGAAACGTTTCCTACGACTTGTGATGGATCATGCGATGCAAATGATTTATAGACTGGACACTGAAAATTTTAGAAGAAGCAGAACCGTTAAATGGAAATTCCAAAGTATCTATTCTCAAACTGTAATTTGAAAGTTAAATCGGATAGAAGGTCAATAACTTTAATTCTTATATTTTCATCACATTGACAAAGCAGTAAAGAAAACTCACTGAAATGTTATGTCGGCAGAAGAGCTTTACGGTTTTCCATAAGACAAATTATTGGAAATAAATTTTCTAGAAATACCGCACTAAAATTTGTGTCATCATGGAATAATAAATTGTAAGATGAAGACAAATGAAGCAGAAACAGATATGTTTGTCGATCGACGTGGATACAGAGCTCATTCATAAACATTTTCGTGTTAACAGAATGTTATGGCAGAATATAGTGAGCATTATAATAGTAACGGCATCGACTATTTTGTAAACTTGTTCAATGTTTTCGTGAGGAAGATTTTTATAGCTAGGTATGCGAATTCATGAAAGAAAATGGTGGAACTCGGGATTATACGATTTATAAGTACCAAATTCACGTTTAATCACTAGAAGAATCGTATAAATACAAAGGTATCACGATCATAATGAATTCCCAGTGATGCTCAAGGACATGACGCACAGACGCACATTTCTCGTCTAAGGTTAAAAGGAAGGCCTCGCCCGGGCGAGCGGCTGGTGTCCTTGGCTTTCTATGAAGTTTGATTAAAGGTTTCGACTTCTAATGCTCTTATTCGACTCAAGATATAATTTAATCATTGTAGATTTTGGCAACGACAGATCAAAATTCTGACGATGACATAAATTAAAATGGGATAATAGCCTCTTTATACGTATAGATTACTAATACATTATTAATGTAAAATTTGTTTAATTGGAATTCAGGAAGCCGTTGCATTTCACGGTGATACATTTCCGGCGGTGGGTCCCTTTTCGAGGGTGCACCGTTTGCTAACGGTTCAACATTGTTTAAATTCAAACAGAAGGATGTAATTGAGCTCTTAATGACAAATTAATAGTAATAGGAATGTAAGATAACACTGAAAGTCGCGCTAACTATACGTTCCACCGCAGATCGGATTGAGAGATGGTTGGGCCCGGTTAGATAAACACACTAATCTGTGTGTTTGCTAGGCACCTTCATAAATGTAAAACGTAACGACATCTTCCACTAAGCCCCCTGTTTTACCATGGATATTGATATACAAAGGTTTTCTCTTACTGCACTTATTGTATTAATTGTCCGTAAGCGAATAATAGAAGCGGAATAGATGAAATTTAACTGCATACAAATATCAGATTAATTTACAGATTAATGTAACAATACGTATACGAGTATGAATAATATTATTACCTTTTTACCTTTACAATAGGCAGTTTGCTAGTAAAAGACCAAAAGCAAAACAAACATTCTGAAACTTTCCATTAAGAATGCACAAAGGAATATAACCGGTGGAGTATTAAAGCGGACAATGCGTCGGTAACGGGACAAGGCACTAATTGTGAATTGAGAACCGAAGTCTTCCGTTAACCGCTGCGCCGCTGCACCACCACCGTCTCTCGGAAACAAAAATAATAACTAAACGACATTTGAGAGCACTAGAAAAATAAAACAACCAAAGCTTCGACCAGAATGACAAACGAAACATCTTATTTTTTCAACAAAACTGAATGTGAAACATTTTAAAAACCATGACAAAACCACAAGTCATTCCACGTAGCCGATATAAAAAGCGAGCAGTTTAATTCCGCAAAAGTGCTCCAAGTTTTTAGCCAAATGCTTTTCTGGTATTCAACGTCAGCCTCCAGACAGCGAACACTAAATTATAACGGTACATGATTTTGAATTCACAGCGTCACGACAAGCAACCATTGTGTAATGTGATGGTGGTATTGATGGAAATTCCTGTTTGTTTATTATATTGCAAATGCTAGAAAACGGGATATTTTAAAAGGAGTGGCATATATTCTCCTCTATAATAGAACATAAGTAAGACAATAATATGTGCAGAATGAATTAATATAATAAGACGAATGTAGTTTGCGGTGAACGTGCCGAGACTGTCGAAGAAATTGTTTATCACACTCGCTGGTCACGAACTCGGAACACACGCACGTCCTATGTATTTTACAACAATATCTTAGTAGATAATCAGAATTACTTTAGATGAATGAAGTTTAATAGTTTTCACGCAAACCTATAAACATTTTATATCGTCAAAGAGTGTTATTATTTAGTTAGTGAAAGACCATTGATACTGACCGAAGTTAGAGCAATAGGTACACTAAGAGCAGACTGGTGTTATTTTAAGAAAATATTCAGGCAACTGTTGCCCAATGACATAGTTAAATACCATAGGTAACATTCTATACACATAAGTTTAAAAATGTTGTTTGTTTTTTGATATAAAATGTAAAATATTTAAGTAAAATAATATTGAGAGTCTATTAACGTTTTAAAAAAAACAATATTTTTTATAAGATATTGTTTATTTGTCTTGAGAAGATAAGCTTACTTTAAGAGGAGCACTCAAGCATTCGACGAATCGATTCCAAATGATTCTTAAGAGCTTTAAGCTAAACATAAACAAACTTCGATTTTTACAAACAAATAAACACGGGGTTTTAAATTCGAGTAATTTCATGGTTTCAAAATATTGCACTGAATGCAATATGTTTGTGAGACTATGTAAGTATGAGCATGCAGGAGTCTAAACAGAAGTGGCAGGCAGCAGCGTTGCGACATCTTCACAGGAGACATGTTGAACAAGCACTCCACTTGACTTGTAGTTGAAGCTACCACACGTAACTTCACTAGAGAGTACTCCAGCCTACGGTAAACTTTGTTCTTTGTTTGAGAACAAAGAACACGAAGGAATGTTTGTTTACAATGAATCGACGAAATCATTCGAATCTATTTTTGATATGGAAACAATTAAATGTAATTTTAGCATTTGCAGACACGTTTAATTTATTGTTGTTCGTACCGCTGACGACGATATCAATCACAGTTGTTATGAAACCCTTGTCAAAGTAGGTGAAATGATTTATTTATTTAAGCTTTGATCGTAAAATCGCTCCACTTCAAGTTCGAGAGCCTGATCGCACGCAGTCCATCGTCTATAGCAATAAACTGTACAATTTTATTGCAATGGCTGGTAATAATAAAGCTCGTTATTATTACGTCAAACCTTTATGTGTTTCTCCTTAACATTAGTATTTTGCATAATTATGATTTTCACTGCATATCAATTTCATTCTCAACGCGTATGTAGATTTACTTTAGTTATAATAAATTTAATACTGCAAGATTAAAGATATTTCGTTTCAATATACCTATCATATGACCGTTGCACTTGAAGTGTGACTCCCGTTAGTGTACGGTCCACTGATTATCCATCTCTCATTACTACACTTGCTCAAGGAGTATCTACCTAGCGCTGGATTGCGTTCGACGCGAGATATAATTAAGAAGATTCAATATCAAGAAAGAAATTATACATCCTGGTTCTGCACCAATGAAATATAATACAGATAACCTATATTTCAGAAACGGGTTAGATGCGACTGGCTCAAGATTGCGTCGCCGCGTCGTATGTGTTAGATACTCATGAATAGACCTATTACGCACATCGAATTTCTTGTTTTTAAAAGAAGATCATTATCTTAAGTAATGCAATATTTAAAGGTTAGACTGAACAATATTTTTTAGATAAACAATCATATTTCGAGGAAATATAACACTTTATCATAAATATACCTACATTCGCTCTGTAATAACTAGTAAACATGTAGGTAATGTCCGTGTCATCTATGTCACGCGTTGTTTGAAATGACCGCGGGAATTAATCGACGGCCTTGTCTCGTAATCGTTAACACGTCATTCTCGAAATTAATGATATTGAAGGCAAAAACATTGTTTAGTACCTCGGTAATAGTCTCCATGCCTAATTGAAAACATTTTAAGCTGTTAATTTGATTATGAGCACCGATTTGTTAGTATGAGATTCGTGAATCGCGTTTAACATGAGATTAATTAAGACATATTTTATTTGGAGCTGTTTATTATGTCCTCATTTGGACTACAGTGATCCAGTAACCTTACTTTAAAAGTAAAACTAAAAAAGTAGTTATAACAATTGACTGATCAATTTTAAAGAAGAGTGCACGTTGAACTTAGCTAGAAACAACAAAACGTAAAACCAACAAATTGATTGAATTCAAACAAACATTGTTCGGAAGCGGAACTCCAAAATGAATTTTCACGAGAACTGTTCATATTCGGAATAAAAAATGCGTAGCTACAGGTCGCGTTGTCGGTTTAATTGACGTATTTTCTCGTTCGGCAGAATTTTCTACATGCTCGCATTGGAAACTGGATGAAGGCCATGCTCTCCTAGTTGCCCTCATACTGGAAGTGGGTCAAGTTTATACAAACGGGAAATGTGAATGAGGATTCTATTGAGAAAAGCTAAGCATCAAGGTAAATTATCTTAGCTACGAATGAGATTAGCAAAGGACTGGAAAAGACATTGTTTTAGAGAAGAGATCTGTAGTAGATGAGCTCAATTGTAAAAAATATTTTTGTTCTATATTGTTGGTACTTTATATTTGTTAATGCTCAAAATAAAATAGTATGATAGTATTATCTAATTTAATAGATATATAGAAAAGGAAGGATGAATAATTAATTGAAATGAAAAAGTGAAACTAAATGAGTACCTACGTATTGCAGTGAATTCTGTGCGTGTTTAGAGTTACACATTCTCTCCCATTACACTTCATTTATAACAGTAAAACCCCGGTAAATTATCGTACCTTCCCGGTCCATTCTGTCCATGGCTCACAGCATTGTTAATGGCTCTCACCACGCGGAATGCAGGGCTCTCGAATCCTTCCGTTATTATGGCGTTCATTAATGAATATTCAATATACACGCTTTGTTCCTTTCCCGTCGAGTACAGAATAATATTCGAGTACTTCAATTAACTCCTATTTGTTAGATTTGAGAGGTTCTCCGAGGAATCTAATAAATACCGACACAAAAAACAACTATGCAGCGTTTGCGGTGAACATGCATCAATAATTTTACCATCTATACGTGACCGAGAAGTAAGCGAGTTCATTTGCGTCTCATCGTCAACTGGAGACGTATTTTTGCGAGCAAATGGTGAATTCACAATGCTACTACGGTGACCGATGACTCATCTTAGCGCTTAGGTCGTTCACCTCCTGTAACTTACAGCAGCCGTTATCGCTTCTATTCAAGACTTTTACAACAATTAGATTTTACGTTAAGAAAAGTTTTAGTTTAAAGCACATTACTATTAAGGCCTTGAATTCAATTTCCTAGTATTCAAATGAGCATTCTGAATCCAATAAAGACCTCGAATCATTCATCTTAATGCACGTATTAATGACTCACCGAAGGATTGTAAAATGACGCATTGAATTTGTGAGTAATTCGTAGTAAGTTACGCGTATACGATGGAATTGTATCACTATTGCGATTGTGATGACTCATTTCTCTCTGCAACATGTACTTATAGAAATATAGTCCCCGGTGCGTGTGGTTTAATCCCCATGCCGGACCACTAACAGCATTTCATATGCAAACGGCAAACTCTGCCCGCGCTCTGTTTACAAAGCGCAAAACTTTTTCGTTGGGGGAGCGAAAACTTGGTCCATTTGCAATCATTTGAGACCGAATAGAATACATTTCATGTCCATGTAAAAAAGTAGACTTTTACAATGGTTACTATGCAAAGGTTTATTATTTCTGACTTACAACTCATATTGTATTAAAAAGTGTAGGGAACAGGAACGTTTCTGTAAACATAAAAGTGTCATTCGCTAAACTTTGTCCGTGTTCGTGCAATAACTTTAGCACAAGGAACTTAATTAGTGAGATATTGCACAATGTTTATTGCCCGAACAGTTTGTTCGGCGGGCAAAGTTGCTCGGCAGTAATTAATGCAAAGTTCGAAAGCTCCCGGCCCATATAAACGCAAAGTTAACAGCCATCGGGTATTAGGCGTACCTATGTAAACTTGTAATATAGAGGAATATTTAGTTTTGTGGGCTTCATGTGCAAATTCAAATCGTACCGGTAAGCAACAAGTTGAGATGTATTGAGATACATTGGACTCCTACCTTCCTGTGAAATAATACCATAAATGATGGCATAAAAATATTTAAATATTTAAAATTCATAGTATGCCCAAGGCCGTTGGTATCAACATAACCGGAATTGTTCTGAATGACTATTTCTTTGTAAAGAACTATCAATTTGTTTCCAGCGCACGTTTAGTATGAGTATAAAACTAATTTATTGCACACTGTTTTAATATTTCATACAGACAATTTAAACTGTTACTGATTAAACTGGCATTGTTTTATAATCGAAAAGGATTGACATTCATAGCACGTGTATGGTTTTTGAAATGCTCATGTAAGTCATCCATCACCTGCAAATGCCAAAAGCTTACAGACATTGGCGTGTTTTATGTTTTCTTGTTATACGTGAGCCATTTATAAACGAGAGATTATGAATTAAGCTTCAGGTCAATGATGAAACGTGACGACCCCAACATGGAAAGCGTACCGACCATGTTAATACAGTAACGTTCAGCAATGATGATAAAATCCAAAGAAGACTCTTGGTGGCTGAATAAAGTACGGAGGAAATTTCCATTTTCCTCAGCGTTCCCGAGACCCTGTCTGCAATAAATATGTAATGGAGGTACCCGGTATCGATTGTATTACCAGAGGGGAGTTTTTATTACTGAACAAGCATGACATCAGCAACAATTTGTGACATGACATACTCTTCGTAATAGTCTAGTGTCAGCACGAATATTATTATGGAGTAATTATGGCATGCTCTAATGAAAACACTCCAAGTTTGATTAGTCAATTCCCAGAAGCCTGTGTTGTTCTAAAAGTTATTAGTGTTAAAACAATTTAATTATCACACATTTTACTTAAATATATTATTCTTCAGTAAAATATAGACACATTATGAAAAGTAATCATTTAAAAGCAATTATCATTAATATTGACAAAAATCTCTTAAGGATAAAGATTAAACTTACAAAATGCAGTAACCGGCGTCGGTAGCCATTACCTAGACCATACGTTGGGATTATCTGGAAATTGAATCCAATTTGAATTTCAAATCGAATTGTTTTCTAACCGTTTATCAGAGAATTATCCGTGGGGGAACCTCGATGCCGGCCAAGCGATTAATGAAAACCTTTTTTCGGCAAATAACAATCGCAAACCTCAATTAAAAGTCGAAAGTGTCCGAGATAAAAGAAGGATTTGTCGCAAACCCGGAAGAATTGCCTTAAGACTATTTTAAAACCCCTAGAGGTAAGTGCTACTCACCATTTCCCAAACTCTGTTCCTTCACTTCTTGACCTTATTATTGTCTCTTCTATCCACCACGTCGCTAAGCATGGCCAATGCTCAGCTGACGCCTTTTCCTATCACGACTTGATTTACGTTTCTTACAAAATTCGCCCACCAAAGGCTAAGTCTAAAACTCTTCTGCTTCGCAATTTTGGGGGCATGAATGTCGATCGTCTTCGGGAAGATGCTGAGAACATTGACTGGACTTCTCTTGTTACATCTACGTCTGTTGACGAACAAGTTGCCCTGTTCACTTCAACTCTGATACAGCTTTATGACCAGCATGCGCCTATTCGGGCTGTAAAAATGAAGCACCTTCCATCACCATGGCTTACTGATGATATTAAGTTAATAATGTCCAAAAAAGCAGCAGCGAAGTCGAAATATAAAATTCGGCCTAACGACACAAACTGGGAAAAATACATTACCATCAGAAATCACTGCAATAAGGTGTGTAGGAATGCACAACGCCAACATATTCATGAATCAGTTCAAAACGGAGATCCAGCTAAAGTCTGGAAATTTCTTAAATCAATGGGGGTCGGAAAATCGCGTCACGATATAACTCCTAAAGATTTAGATATTAATTTGCTTAATAATCACTTCACAACTTGGTCTGTTTTTGATAGGACTATCAAAGCTGCTACATTGAATTATCTTTCTAATCTTCCGACACCCGATTATTCCTCATTTGTCATAAGTCAATTCTCTGCTTGTGATGTTAAAAGGAGCATAATATCGATTACATCCAAAGCGGTTGGGTGTGACTGTATCAGCCGTAATATGATCATTCCTATCCTTGATGAAATTCTTCCTGTAATCCTTTATATCCTCAACTTCTCCGTGTCTAGTAGCGTATTTCCACATGCATGGAAAGATGCTCAAATTATTCCTTTGCCCAAAACATCTAAACCTGCTTCTCTTTCTGATTATCGTCCAATCTCTATTTTACCATTTCTATCCAAAGTCCTTGAAAACCTTATCCATCAACAGTTTAGCTCGTTCCTTTCCAAACATAATCTCCTAAATCCCTTTCAATCTGGTTTTCGTCGTGGACATGGCACTACCTCAGCCCTAGTGAATATTACGGATGATATCAGGTCAGGCATGGAAATCGGAAAATTGACGGTACTTGCATTGCTTGATTTTAGCAATGCTTTTAATGCTGTAGATTTCGATATTTTGCTTGGCGTATTATGCTCTTTAAACATATCTCCATCGGTGATTGATTGGTTTCATAGTTACCTGTTTGGTCGCCGACAACGTATTTGTATTGAAGATAAGTTCTCTTCTTGGTGCAGTACTTCTGCCGGCGTACCTCAGGGTGGCGTTCTATCCCCTCTACTTTTCGCACTTTTTATTAATTCTATCTCTCACCAGCTTACTTCCTCCTACCACCTTTATGCAGATGATCTTCAAATTTATAGCCAAGCCCCACTCGGAAATTTGTCAGTAGCCATTGACATCATTAATATAGATCTGGCTCGAATAGGCGACTGGAGCATGAAGTTTGGTCTGAAGGTCAATCCCACAAAAACTCAGGTGACTGTTGTTGGCAGTTCCCGGATGGTTTCTAGGATTGACTGGTCGATACTTCCTCAAGTTTCTTTTAATAATGTTATAATTCCTATTACCGACAAAGTAAAGAACTTGGGGATTTATATCGACAGTACACTTTCCTGGAAAACACAACTGCAGGAAGTCAGTCGTAAGATGTTCGCTTCAGCGGGCTCCTTGAGACGCCTTCGAAACTTCCTACCTACTGCCACTAAGATAGCGCTAGCACAATCTCTTCTTCTCCCAATCCTCGACTATGCTGATGCCAGCTATCTCGATCTAACTGAGGATCAATTTGAAAAGCTTGAGCGACTTCAAAATCTTTGTATCCGTTTCATATTTGGTTTGCGCAAATATGATCATGTTTCTGAATTTCGTACTAAGCTCAAATGGCTACCAATTCGACTTCGCCGGAATGCCCATATTCTTTCCCTACTTTATAATGTGCTCTTTAACCCTTCTACCCCGTTTTATCTAAAAGAACGCTTCGAGTTCCTCTGTGACTCTCATTCTAGGTTCATGAGATCATCAGAAAATCTTCAATTAAAAATACAACAGCACTCCACCTCTTTTTATGACAAGTCATTTACGATCCAAGCTGCTCGTCTGTGGAATGCTTTGCCACTTAATGTGAGACGTGCACAATCACTGCCAGTTTTTAAAAAGTCAGTGAAGGAGCATTACATGTCGCTTTAATCTGCTATTTATTTTATTCCTCTCCTCCGTTCTTATACATATATTTATTAGTTTATTATTATATTATTTATGTTTTCTTTTCATATTTATGTAATTATTTTGCCATGTATTTTATATTATTAAATTTAAGTAATATTATGTAGGTACGTAGTGTACTTGTACACCTAGATTGCTCGATTTTCTCTTTCCATTCTCCCAGTCCATCCAAAGGTTGTCTGGAAGAGATCGCCTTGCGCGATAAGACCGCCCATTGTGCATTTTTGTATTTAAATAGTTTTTTGTGTTATATTAACCTGGTGTACAATAAAGAGTATATAAATAAATAAATAAATAAATAAATGATTGATTGCCTAAACGCGCAATTTATATTAATTATTTATTGATACAAGTAATTATCTAAATAATCAGCATCTACTAATATGACAACGGATTTCTTCCCTTAAGCAATAACCGTGAAGGTGTTACTAATGAATATATTACTTTGATTATTAAATTCTACGCAAACTAATGAGCAACTAGGGCAGCAAGCAACCCCCGTGTAGGTTTTATGATCGTTCGAGGGTACTAGAGTCTTGAATAAATAAAATGCAATTAGACTAGGGTGCCGCCTCATAGAAACACATAACACGCCTCTGTAAGAGAAACCATTTAGGAAAAAATGTTTTGAAATATCTCAATAGAACGCATAAAGGGGAAGGTGCGATTATCAATTTAAATATAATATGCTGGTACAATCCACTTTTCCGGGCCAACGTAGCAGCGACTCATTTACGCGAAGGGCTATAAATTATCTGCCACCTATATCATACGAGCGATTACACGTGATGGGACATCCTCGGTGTAACCGGTCACCATAATGGGATAACCTATGAGTTGATGGGTCGTGTTTCAGTCTGCTAATTCGGAGGCAGGTTGCGAAAAGGACGGGCCACGTGCGGGGCGTCGCCATGGCAACAGAGGAAACTACGCAGTTCCACAACCCCCCACCCTACGGGAACGACCTACAGTCCCGGCATTTCCTTCGTCAGCCTAGTGGATTAGGCTATTATTTATGTTCTTGATCTTGAGTTTTCCTTTATGTTGTATAAAACAAAGAACGAATTTATTATAACATCTAAACGTAGTAGTTAGGACTTATCAAAAAATAAGGAAACGTTGGAAAATTTAATTGGATATCTAACCAGAAGATTTTATTTTATCCTAAAGTATAAATTCGGACATCTACATATTTTTTTTATGGTAAAAGGTATCGTAACATAAATATTATACTTCTGAGGATCCTCATCAAATCAGCGGCCCGTAATAATAAGTCTATTACACAAAGGGATGCGAGATTTTGTCAGGCAATTTAGAATGGGAGTGTGGGGGCGGACTGCATGAACGGCTATAACACACGTCAAAAGACGTGCGACATATTGTATAGGCGGGTCTGATGCTAGACAAAGAGATTTGGTATGACAGTCTGATTGTAGATATTGAACATTCTGGGATTTAAGAACTCAAAAATATTTTAAAGCAACGTCAACTTTAGCTTATAATACTTATGTCAACTTGTGTCAGATATTTTATTAAAGACAGCTTTCTTGGTTAGTTGGTGCCTTGTCAAAAGTCACACAGTAGAATGTGAGCAAAGAACAACTAACAACTCAAAAACGTTTGAATATTGCACGTATAAAATGCAAAGGTTGATCGTATTTTCTGAGTCCCTTTGCCTCTTTGGTTATTTGACCCCTGTCAAGACAATTGCCTGTCCATCGGCTTCCCCTCGCGTTATTGGAAATCCCGGCTTCCTTGCGCGCTCTTGTGGTTAACTGAGCAATCTGCAAAATGGGACTATAAACCACACACACATGCGGAATTTATTTCAAATATATTGCCTATACAAACCAAACATGACATATGTAAATATAAATATAGGTACGGGAAATTGTAAAAGGTTTTACTCAAAAGTCTAAAATACGATAGTCATGCTCCAGACAAAACCAATTTCACGATGGAAAGAGTACAAACGAACTCAGTATAAATTGATTCGATACAGAGCTGTATCTGATAATGACCCATTAACTAACGAAGAGTCTGATGCCGATGCCGCTTCGTCCGGATGTTGGCGAATCTACTAGTTAATGGACAGATCGATCAAACATGTTTGGGGTCACATTGCAGATACGGAACTGCGTGCAATCGAGTAATACTTGTAGTTTTCAGCGCTCGCATGAACTAAGCACTTCCCGTGTACATTGTAATTATTAAACCGGAGACAAGAGACATAAGACGCGGGTATCTGGTTTCCAAGTGTTCATTGTAGCAGTCGCAGACAATGGGACCGTTGCCGTGGCGAAGGCCGACTCAACGCCGCATAACGACTGCATTATAAAACGCAGTTGCATCAACTTTAGCACGCATTTGAACGACTTGTTGCATAATCAGGGATTTTTCCAGAATGATATTACATACAAATCTACTTATTATCTTCATCAATATTAATATTACCTATATGTAAATATATTCTAGCGCCTTCTTACAGTATCTCTTTATTTCTGCTCCATTGTTATGGTTAACCGCGTATTTACTATTGACTGCTTTGCGGTTTCGGACATTAGCATTTTAATACTTAACTATTTGTTTTGTTTAATCGACAGTGAAGGCTTATACAAAGGTATAAAAATCCAACATACGTACATCTATTTATAATTATACATTGTGTTGAACAGTGCTTTCACAATTTCACTTAGGAATTATGACTAATCTAAGCAGCTGCTTTAACTTAATATTGTCGAACATCTGTTGCATAAACGACTAACAAAACATAATAGACAGCTGCATCCACTTTACTGCAACTAGTTTTTATTGCAAAGATTATCTACGTTCGCGACCATTAAATAATTATTTTCCTTGTTAATACTGTTACGTACCTGATACGAAGAACACAGTAATCAAATACATTAGTGTTCACGATTATACGCAAGAAATTCTTACTATATCCTGACCAGTTCATAGCATTACTGCTGTTTTATAAAGCTACAGCAACACAGTTACGTCAGTTACGTTTAGAAGATGTTTTTAATTTACGCAGCAAATTAAGGACAAGGTCTTGTACGAGAATTGGACCAAAATAGTATCGATTGAACTAAATGACAATTGTCTTAAATATTTTTAGACGTAGAGCTAGAGAGAGCCGTGAGAAATGCCTCATGAATTATTTTTTTGTTTCAGATTTGGTGCACTAACTGAGATTTGTTGCAAAACTGGAACTTTTATAGCCTTTCCAAAAAGGTAATTATAATTCTCATAAAACTATTAAGTTGAAATATTTAAATTGGAGACGGTTTGTTGTTATGGTCTTCTATTTAAAATACGCATTACCTCACGGTAATTTAGTAATCTGTTTGAACTTGACAAAGTCAATTACAATTTGTAACTCAGTCACGGCGCAATTTCATAGTAGACATACCAAACATACCCGGCGACTGAAGCGAGACAAATTCGACGCAAAAAGCACACGAAATTGACAATTCAATGGAATGTTTCGGTGATGCCATCAACGTTCTAAAAATAGTCACGCCTAGCACGGTCGAGAGATGCCCACTATCATCCTGTCAGGAGTCAGGACGGACCACAATTGGCCTCTCAATATCAAACAAGTGCCGGATCTGCATCGCGAGTTACGCAAATTACCATTATCCTAACGACTTAATAGGGAAATACAGAATTCGCCTGGAAAACTCTAGACAAACATTTGTTTTTACAAATCTTGGGGATTCCGCAATAGTAAACTAGATATTGCTTGTTTAACTTGCGTTAGTGTCAAATTACGTGTTTGTAGAAAGATTTGTGGATTCGCTTAAAATTTGAAGTAGAAAAGTGCAGCTAAAATTGGGCCAATGTGTCGTCGGTAAATCCTAAGTGCCACTATTACCGACAATCAGACGGCGACCTTGCTGCTCGTTGTCGCGCAAATCGTGGGGAGCCGCAGATTGTCATCCTCTCCATTCCGGCATCCGCTTTTTGCACTTCATTACATAATACCCCAGATCCAAGTATACCGTACTCGTTTGACTAGATAAACAGATGTACATGGTAGTTTTTTGTCAAAACAACGTCATCTTTTTAATAAATGATGTCATTGACAACCATGAAATGTCCAAAGGTTTAGATGTTTATACGGTTGTCCAACTCAATAAAGTTCTAAAACATGTTTGTCAGTCATGTGTGTATCTATTGCGGAACGCTCGACCACGACACGTTCTGAAATGGACAACGACTTATGTCCCTGAGCTCAACAAATTGCCGTAATCAATATGACTTATCTTCAGCAATTGAGGTGTCGGTTTTCACCCGGTATAATGCACTATACTTTCTAATGTTTGTGGTGCATAATGTAACTGTTTTGTTTTATGTTTCTCACATAACGTCACTTTTGATCTGGGTTTTGTAGATTTTACTTTAATTAAGAACTAGCTGCAGGAGCCCGCGGCTCCGCCCTTCAAAAAGGTTTCACTTCACTAATCACCATTGACATCAAATCACCACCAACAATAACCAATCACCATCACACAGTACTTATTGCACATGACCTATTACCAGTCATCTTGGTCGCTCACCAGAATAACCGAAGATTGTGAAGATGTTTCAAATGTACAGATTTCTTCCCCTTACAATTTTGTACATATAGAATAGATATCTTAAAATAACAATTTCATCTCTCCTCTTGAGGCTGATCGCTGAAGTGACTAAATCAATAGTAATGATTCCTAGTCGAGGTATTTTTATTTTTAAAACTCCCTAAAATATAAAATTAAAACGCGTCACTGTCGCTGTTGAGAGCAAACATCAACTTAGCTTCTTACTGAGCTAACATTAGTTAATTATCTCTTTTTTGCTGTCCAAATAATGTCGTTTAGGGAACAGGTTGGTTGAGTACTCACATAAATAATAGCGTTGAAAAAGTTGTCGTTCAACAAAGTTTGTTTGGACTGGACAAACAACTTCGGTTGGTAATGTTTTGTCGGCTGTGTACGATTGTACAATGAAGATTCATCGATATGTTTGTTTTCACGCAGGACAAAACTTCCGCTTGCGATATTTTAAATCTATATACTATTATATGCGATAGTCACACTGGAAATAAACACATTTATTATTGATATACATTATTCATGTATATCTCGTGTTCTGAGCGCCCCTCACGATGTTTCTAGTGCTAAATTGAAATATTTATGTGAGCAACCATATCCAGGTGTGTAAAACATATAACGTATTCGACACATCTAGGTTCTATTTACAAGGCGCGGCGTACACTTGTTCCTGTTCGAGCTATCACTAATATAATAACCTCTATAAAGTATAAATTGTAAGCTAACATCTAACTACATAATTTCAAATAAATCTTTCGTTCCCTCATTTAACCGCGTTTGACATAGAAAATTGCTACCTCTAGCATCGGTCTGCGGATCGGCGCAGGCGGCAGGTGCGATGATACGGACTCTATCCGAGCTGGTGTTAATTAGCTTCTTGCAGGTTGATTTATAGCTTAACTTTGTCTTAGGATTAACCGTGCTTAATTTATCTAAGCGCAGATTAGTCTCCGGCCGATGACGTGCTGAAATTGTGAACGTCCGTTAAGATATAATAAATTATGCAGCGTTTAAAGAATATCTCTGGGCAATTCACTTTGATTTAGATAAGAAATAAAAGCAATGCAGCAGGTTATCCCGCATAATCTGTATGAATAAACTGCGAAAAACAGGTTACTAGGATAGCACCAGCACACTTGAGCAACCAGTTATTCCTTGTGAAATATTTTTCTTATATTTTACCTATGTTAGAACAAATAATGATTGACATATAAATGTGAGAATAAGAAAAACTCAAAGCAACAATTTATAAATAAAAGAAAACTGTATCCTAAAATAACTGTAATACTAAGTTGATTAAAACCTACCCATTACATTACGTTACGAGTCAGGACCCTTTGCAAGTTTTTACAGACAGTACAACGAACTTTGAACGGAAATTACCGCAGGAACCTGAACTGTAATTATGATTAAAACAGCTTTGCCGTTATTATCATGGGACATCTCCCGACACCGTCACGCGTCGCGGATGGCGATGGCGCTGCGAACTCAATGCGAACAAATACTGCCTGCCCAAACGGAACTATCTCATTCATAACTTTAACAAGCGGAAGTTAACTGTTTTGTAAACCATTACAATAAGCAAAAAATACACTTTTATTGAGTATACATATATTGCCAATGACCTCAATTAAAGTAATGGAAGAGGTACCAGACATAGCATGTGGGGCACGACCAGGCCATTGCGTGACGAATGTGGACAAGTCGTTCTCACTACGTCTACTATACGAGTGTAATTACAGTCTTTCACATCCGTTTTATGAACTATATGCAGATTTCATTGAAGTACATCATTCGTATGCTAAGAGAAAATATGACATAGTAAACTAAAAATAACAGACGAGATAAGCCCACCCTTCCTGTCACAAACGATAAGAAATAATCGTAAGTTCTTATGCAAACGGTCTGTGACAATTCTCGAAAGCACCTTCTATCCATACAATGTCTGTGATAAAACAACGTTCAAATTCATTTTATTGGCGCTCATTGAGCACTTAATTGTGTTGTCAACTACGTCTACGAACTTAAGGCGACATCTTCAACAAGCCACAAAGCCCACATCCTATTGTTTTAAAAGCTTTGAAGAGATATACAAACGTGGTTCATGTAAGTAGAGAGGAGATAGTCAAGACGACGACACCCCTCACCAGTCGCGGTTCGGTCTACGTCATATAGTGCAATAATATATTGTACAAACAATACAAACATAACGGTCGACAAAAGTTGCATCTACTATAGAGTACTTACATTCAAATTATCTATTCGCGGTTTCATATTTTCACCAAAAGGTTCCTGAAAACCACTGAATTCGTGTATAATGTCCACATGAATTACAATTAAGATACGAATCTGAAGCGCCATATTGTCCCTAAATGTGAAGCAGGCAATGCGATCTCCATGCATGAAGTTATTCCCACGCTATCAGCTAGTTCACGCGCCAGCGCGCACGCGCAACGGCCCGCAACACTACTAGCGTCCCCGCCTGCCCGATAACAAACCGCACTGATCAAGAACATGCATCTATCAAATACGAAAATAACATGATAAAAAAGAAAACTCCGTTAATAATAATAAAAAAAACTACCGTGGCCAATTTGGCAACTTCGTAGGGAAGAACCAGTGACTAATAATAAAGAGAATGATTTATTGACAGTTAGCAGCGGTACATGAGAGACGATGGCGCCCGGGAGAGCAATTTGCACCGCAGCAAAAACTCATATCACCGGCATGGCATTCACGGACTTACGTATGTTACATTGTTCCGCGTGTACAGCTAACTTACTTGCAAAGATTATTCGTAAAGAAATACATAGTACCTATATAGAATTTCTTCATGAATAAACATTACGTCGTTTAATGGGAAAACCCTTCAGTTCATTGCACTGCAGTTTAATCTTCATATTAAGATAGCATAATTGTGTATCCCAAAAGAAAAACCACAAAATTGGTAACGGTACTTAAAAATCCAATTTTGTGAGTAGGTAGGCACTCCGTTACTTGCCTTCCGACGATAATCAAGTGGCACTGATTTATTGTGAATGTGGACCATGGCATCTCTTTGAAGAGACAAGCTTCACCAAAAAGCTATTACGGCATAAATGCGACCTTGTCCGTGCTTTCACTATACAGACAATGAACGGATTTAAACACACTAGATGGTTAAAGAAAGCCGAACTCGTTTCATTAGATCTATAGAGATGAAACAGCGTTTGATAACGAAGCCATTACTGCGATAATTGCCTCCCAATGAGAACCGCCCATCTAACACCCGACGGCGATACTACTCAGAGTACTGCAAGCAATGTATTTAACCACGTTGACATGACAAATATGGGTTCTAAATATAGAAAGTAATTGCGCAAAGCAATAGGGAACTTTATTGTTCGTATCCATAATACAGTAAAAGTGTATTCTTAATGGATTTATCCTGTCGTAAGACATGAGGAAAGGTCAATGAGATCCCTTGACGAATGGACATGAACTTGAGCTTAATAAGAATGAATTGGATCGTCCGTGGTGTTAGCTTTCTATGGTGCTAAAATAGGAACATTATTATACTTAAAAACAGTCATATGAATAAAAAGATGTCATTGACATTACCAAAGAATCTATAACAATTCATAATAGCTACGTAAAATTCAATTGTATGCCCAGACATTAGTACTGGTGTAGTAACGGTTCTGGATACAGTAGTGGTTCAATTACTGAAGAATTCTCTACTTATTTTACAAACCGTTATAGTAATAACTACTTCATCGATGCTGGCAGTGAAATTACAGAAAGTTCCTTTTAAAACTATATACGGCTTGCTATTAAATTAGCACAGTGTCCGTCTCACCCCAGAGCCTTTGCGCTAACGTTAACGGAATATTTGCATTGTAAGCAGCAGCACAACTGGGTTAAAAGCTTAATGCTGTTTCGCAGAGTCAGATCAGGACTACAATCGCGCATAGAGCTTGTGTAGACTAGTAGAGCGAGTATGTTTTATGTCGTCACTATTCATATTCAATATTCCAATGTATTAGAATATTATTCGAACGTGTATAGGTAATATGCTAAAATTAATCATGAGCCATGGGGCGTGTAGGTACGGTTCAGTAACGATGACATTTATTTGGTTTTAGTGTCCCTAAACATAATTCATAACCAAACACGTGTATGTGACATTTCGCAAGTTCTATTAATGTTCACGAGAATATGGTACTTTAAATAGACTATCAAAATGTTATGCTTTCAAATACGACTTGTGCCATTAACAATTTATACAGCATATTTACACTTCCCCAGTCTGCCAGTTGATTGATTATGCCCGATTCTCACATCGTTCTGGTACCATATAAAGACCCATATAATTTCATATTCTTATTAAACGTAAATCACTCTATGCATAGCCGTTTTTATTACATCATATTACCCACAAATGTTAGTACGTTGCAGTCGACAGTAATCCTGTCTAGTATTATTGATTGCATGTGGGTAATGCGATTAGTGTGCGAGCTATTGCCCGGGGAGCTTACCTCCTTACAATAAGTAACTTCGATCGATTAAAGACCGATATCTTAGCGCTTATTATAGTATGAGTTTTTATATGAACGCTGTCCATGTAAAATGAAGGAATTATGATAGTCACCTATATATTGAAGTTATTTTAACAAATATGACTCATACATAAGACACATAGTTATAATAAGAGTTCGTAGTTAACTACAAGATTAATGATCACTGTCGGGACAATGAAGCGTCGGAACTAAAGATAAACAAGTACCATCTTAAAGTACTTGGTGCTGAGATAAATAATATAAGCGAAGCAATTCACGAATCGTTTACAAAAGTTCACTTCTTGGATGAACTTTCATTGGGTCATTTAGTAATTACAGAACTGAACGATCTGTTCTAAAAATACGCTACACTACTATTTCTTCATTATGACGGGAATAATAAAATAGAAAAGGTGGAATGGAATCTTACGATGACGTAATTCGCAGATTGATAAAATATTAGAGAATCAGACATCATGATAGTAGTTACCTACCACCTGTTTAATTGATAGGCCTTTCACATACACGTCGGAGGATGAGAACATTCCAATTTCGGCCGTGATCCCCTCCAACAAAATTGACAACATTGACATTGATAGAGACATTGAGATACACGTTTGCAATTTAGTTATGGCACTACGGACACACTATTCATAAAATGTGACCTCGTACGGTGCAGTCACCACAGACCACGTCGCTGAACATCATAAATTTTTATTGCCCACAATATTGTTACAAAATACAAGTTTGCCTTTACCTAACATGATGTCATGTTTGGAAAATAACTTTTATGTACAAAAACATTGCCAACACGGTCTTAACACGGGTAGTCTGATTTCGCATTTACAATGGGTGACCTTTTCTCCGGGTAAAATAATGAAGCGTACGGGAGAGCTGTTTTTAAAGGTGACCGTAAAACATTACATGAAACCTTAAATAAATTAGTTCTAACAGAACAAAAAAAATGAAACTTCTGTTCGTACTTGGGGATAACGTGAAGTGAAAAAATAACATCGTTGAGGGGTGGGTGGTGATGATTCAGTGAAGTGAGGTAACTCAGACGAAAGATTTCCCTGTTTTGTTTGTAGTTTGTCTCCCCTCGTTGCATCGAGAGTGGCTCGAAAACACGCAGACGGAAGGTATTGTTTCGGAAGGAACGTATGGGGTGTTTAAATCGACTCATTAAAGCCACCGCTGAGTAATTGTCTGAGCTTCCATTGAACACGTTATCATTCCATCATGTAGTTCCACGAGGGAGACTGTGGTTTAATAAAAATTACTTGATAAAATTAGATACAAATCCGTCTACAACACACAAATCCACAAAAATGCCAACAAGTATGTGGAAATGCAGAAAAATTTAAAATCTAACTAGAACAAGTCACAATAAAATGTTGAAAATAGACTATAGCTGCCATATACGGCGTACCTATAGTGAAATCAGTTAATCGATTCTGCTAGGTGTCATATTGGCGGGCACACAAAAGCTGCGTTTGGACACGCTATGTGCCCCGCCACAAAGGGATTCGATTCGCTCGGGCTGACGGAATGCGACCTAGCCAAAGTTAATTCTGCATGCTGTGGCAATGGTATTAGGGAATTTAGGTAGAGCTTCCGTCTTTTCATTAGGTAAATTAATTTTGTTCTGATCTTAATTTGTTGTCGTTTCTTCAATTGTATTGTTTTTGTCATGTCTAATATCTTAATAGAAGGTGAATATTTTGTGAGCGTTATCGCGTAACCTATGACCGTATTTAATAATAACTTCTGTTGACTTGATCCAAACGGAAATTATTTTAAAACACATTTGGAGATAAAGCGCTTTTGTCCAGAATTTAAAATCTAAAGCTACCATGACGAATTACAAATAGTTTATGAAGGAAGATCCCTATTTGAAAAGCAATATATTACAACTTGATCAAATAACAAAGGCACAGGGTGTCGAGATTTGTGCCACACAAAATGGTCCGTGTCAATCTCCAATTGAACTTATTAAATTGAATTTACTCGATTTGTAGCGAGACTAACGATGATTTATTGGTAACTCAACTATCATTAGAGTAGTTTTATTATTGAAGGGAAACACTAAAAAGAAAAACCCTTGTAAAAAAAAACCTTATGAATGTGTAAAATATGGGTTTGACCGAAACTACATAGATGTCAAACCCATAAACCGTGCTGAATAATAAATCTGCCATAAACGTATGCCACTTCTGTCTGCTACTCGAAGCGCGGTTTACTGTTGTACCAGAATTTCCCTACACCCTTTGGTTAATTTATGTTGCCAAAGAAATACTTATTTCTTGATAAGTTTTAAAACCATGGTAAACTATTAAGAGTAACGTACCTTAATAACAAAGCCAACATTTGCATATTTTAAGTTGTCAACTTACCTGAAAACAAAAGAAACACGATTAAAGTAAATAGTTATAAATAGGAAAAACAGAACAGAACAGATATAATTTTGCTGGAGGCGATAGACTGATCTACATTGCAGTTAGGTTTACTTATTCTTAAACTCCAGTGGAACCGATGATTAAGTATTTAGTAAACATGTTAGCCTTGTATTATAAGTACTGCCAATTATATGAACTGTGTAATTTAGGATGTATTAATCACAGTATGTATATACGTAACAGGGACCATCATTATAGACTCGTGATCGTGAGAAATTAATCGAAATTAACATTATTTTATTTAAGATAGTCGCCTACATAATCCTTAATTTCAATCTATTCTTTACACTCTAAATTAAATGCACATTCCATAAATATACATTTTGATAGTATAAAACAATAAAATTGCCGGAAATAAACTAAAACATAATTAAGCCACGGTACGTGGAAAATTAAAGTAAAAATGCTGAGTCACTAGTTTTTGATATTTATAAATCCACGATATGATTCCAAAGCGAGTAAATCGGCAACGGTGCATAATAGAACAGCGTGAATAAAGATAACTTTGCAAACGCAAGTTTTCAGTTCACCTGCAGTGTCTTCAATCGATTGTCTACTGCCCACTTCAGGCGTCTAAGTACACCTTCCCAGCTAGTTCTACTACGTTTGTTATTCTATTAAATTCGCTGTCGCCTGCAGAATCTCGTTTTTGTTTTATATGCAGTATTATTATAAAAGAACCTCCTCAACCACCCCGATTTTCGTAAATACTTCAAATAAATAACTTATCTTGAGATGAGGAAACTTAGAAAATAATATTTTAAATAAAACCGTATCTCCCGCATCAACACTTTGCTAGGGCAACATCGCTGAGCTCGAAGCTATCTGCTTTCAGTAACGTAACTTTGTCAAGAAAATTGAGTTTCCGGGCGATTGAAAACCCACCACAACCTTTTAAGCCGATATACAGGCATACTTATCTAGATATACAGGTGCAAGGTTGTAGCAGCTGTAGACTTCTATTTTTATATAATGTTATACTTTTAAATTATTTTCTAACATGTTTACTACCAATTACAAAACACAATAGGTAGGGAAAAACGACTGCTTTTATATCTTGTGAATGTACATTTAGATAAAATTTGGGGTCGCGGCAATTTATTACAGAAGGGTCGTACGAATGTGATGCTATTTTCGGAGTGAGCTGACAAAATATTTAATGTACTTAGACCACGATGACAATCAAAAGAAAATTTAAAAGACATCTTATATATCAGACAGGGTAATCGGTATTTGTTTTGCAATATTCTGCTGTAACCTATGTAAGATCTTGCCACCCTCTGATTAGTGACGCTATCAAAAAACAATCGTTTGGAAAACAAAGACGCGCTGCATTAAATTTTCTTTGTTTACTCATGGTGAAAAGTTTTAATTTCGCTTTACGACTTGAATCTTATTTTCACGTTATATTTTATCAGAAAGCTGATGCGGCGTGCTATAAATACTTTCTTTTACATTAAATTATTTTTATCGTACTCTATCAGCATATATATTGAGGTCGAGTAGGATATCTTAAACCATCATTTAAATATAGATAACTGGTATCCATAGGGAGAATTTTTTTTTACTTTATGTTAGCAACAATAATTGATAGTTTCAGAAAATCAAAAGTACAGTGTTTCAGTCGTAAATTAATATATTTCCTAGAAAAATAACTTTCTTCAAAGTAATATTTATTTCTTTTTGTTGCAGTGCTAAGATGAAGAAAAATAGAAATTGTCAAAGTGGATGGTGGGTGGTGCTATTAACCGCCACCCTAGCGGTATCAGCCGCCGCAGAAGCTGGAGTTGGGCTGTACAACTCAAAGCTTAAACAAGTCACTACCTCAAGCACTTTGAAGTGGACTAATCTCAAGAAAGAATCTATGGGAAACTATGTAATTGGGGCTGAATCTAAACAAGGTAATTATTAACCAATTCTGAGTTTCACAATTCAGTTTTTTTTAGCAAAGTACGGAATTATGTATACATGTATTTTCTTTCTATTCCAGGACCTATATACCTTTGTAGAGCACGTCATGAAGGAGATATGATTCTAGGACAGTTGAGACCAGACTATACGTCTTGCGCTGTATCCGCAAGCAAGAGCTATAATATTTTCGAGGTGCTTGAAAACATAGAAAACGCATCATTAATCAATTGGGTACCTTGGTTTAGGTTTCATGCCAAACCTAGCGGCGCTGTAGTGGTGGACTCCTCTGGAGACTCTGTTTTCATCGGAAGAATGAAAGCTCAAACTGGATATTCACATTATATTGGAAGAATTGCTTATGAAAACGTTATTGGACAGTTAATCACCTTCGATGACAAGAATAACGAAATGATAGAAAACAGTGGTGAAATTTTAAAAGAAATTGAACCTATAAGTTACAAGTTAGAGAATGTAGTGTTAGACCGGGCTACGGAACATGTACGGCAAACCGAACCTGAAGTGTTTGAAGAGCGAATTCTAAAAAATGAGGACGATGTTGCAGCAACTGTCACTACAGAAATTGAATACGACTTCAATTATACATTATCTTGGGGTCATGGGCATGGAATAGCCATTGGTCTGAATACGACGATTGAATCAGATGATGGTACTTTGTTCCCGAACATACAGTGGGCTAACCCATTCACAGAGCGAAGAACCAAGTTTTACAAGCTCGAACAATATCTAGAACCAGGTACAGCATGTAACGTCACGTTCAGGGGTAATCTTACAAACAGTGACGTCCAGTATACTGCAAAATTAGTAACTTTCTATAAAGATAATGACCCTTCTCGATCAAGACAAATGAGAGGACAACGGATTGAAAATACACTGGAGGTAGAAGCTATTTATGGTGAAATATATTTCCTAGCTAACAACACTTTAGTGCCCACAACCACTACCACTACTACAACTACAACAACAACAACCACGACGACCCTTCCGCCAGAGACTGCACCCCCAGCGCCCGAAGAAAACGACGTGGCTGCAATGAAGAAGCCCGAACAGCCTGATCACATGGACAGTAGTGACATGATGAACGAAAGCGGTGAAGGCATGGTTAAAACCCCGGTGCCAAAAGAAGATATCAAACAATCTGTTGTCGGTGGACTCGGCAGCAACCCCAATGGAGCAACTATCAAGATCGTTACTTTCACGTTATTTATCCCAGCGATTATACTTTTACTTTAAAATGACAAGTTGAATTCTTTGTAAATAGCGAGAAAAATATCATTAATATTATAGTTGCTTGGTCGTTTATACATGTATGTACGTTTTGGCAACCGAGCTTGACGCTGTTGTTTATAAACAGAGGCATGGATAATGCCTTTAACTCTGTTAAATTGTGTAAATATAAATATTTTTTGTTTTCTCGACATTCCCGTTATGTGGTTTCATTCCAATGTGTAAATTGAGGAGCCAAAATTAATCACATAACTGTAAATAGATATATCTGTAAATAGTTAACTGATATGGAAGTCGCAGAGCGGCGCAAGGAGATTGTCATTATATCAATTGTATGTAATGACAGTGGAAACATCGTAGATAGGGATAATGATACCGAGTGAAGTAAGACACTGTTACCAATGACAAGCTGTAATAAAATCACACATAGATAATGTATCTTGGACATTCTCAGGACAGTAAACTCACATTTGTGATATCAAAATGAATTTCAAAATTCTAAATCAAGTTTATAAGAGAAAAATACGTTACCTACAATATTTTAAATGTTGCAATGTACAAAACACAATATTTAGATATCCTTTATAATTTAAATGATGAATTTTATTTGATAAATTTGTTTTTTCTTAAAGGCTATAGCCATGTTTTTGAGAAATTGTTAATTATAATCACCGTAAAAAGTTATGTGTAAAGTTTAAGTAATTTATTTTTATCGTATTCCGTTACCTAATATTAATACACTTTAGGAATTAATTGATTAAACTTGTCGAACTGTATTGTTCCCGCTTGTTTTTTGCTTTGTACACTGGCAAATTGCTGTGCATTAAATTCACCTCTTTCAATGCCTTGAAAAAACTATAAAACTACAACTATTTATATTTCTGTGACTAAAACCTGGTGGTATCAAGTGGTATTAATCCGCATATATTTGTAAAGCTTTTGGTTATGAACAGTTTGACGCACAGTTCATTTCTTTTCGCCCAATAGTAATTAAGCACATCGTTTAGTACCTCTCGTCTTTTAGTATTTTGTATTTCCTTAATAATAATTGTTATTTTTAATTTTAAGTTACAAGAGTCTAAAAATCCAGAATTAAGAGATATTATTACTTTAAAGCGTATAGCGTTTATTCACAAATAATTTATTTTGTTTTATTATCTCTTAAATATACGTCTAAGTTCAAATGAAATTATAATTAAACTTAAGATTCCAACCCAAACTCATAGCATGAGGCGTGAGATTTAACTGAAGATGAATAATTATGACTTTGTTATTTAAGCCAAAGTTATACTTTGTAAGTTTGCCTACATTTTTTAGTTTAGGCCATTAATCCATTAAAATTCAATCCCTCCGTTAAATGAACTCATCATTCTTGTTAGTTGTTAGAAACAAGTAGACTCTATAGTTTTGGAATCGTTTGGTAGTAGTATGCTTAGCGGACTTTTGTCAATGTGTAAAGAAAATGGATGATATTTTTGTATGAATTGAAATCGATTGTAAGTGTTCGCCTTAATTGTAAGTGAACTGTCTTCATTTCTTTTTTTTTTATTTGTTTTAATTTCTGAGGTTCCGAATGCGTCAGTATTCCTCTTCGCGGAATGCAAATTTATTTTAGTTTAATAACACAAATATAATCTTGGTTAATATATAATTTTTAAATAACGTTAAATCAACGTCCCACCTAGCGTACCATTATTGGATAAGACTTAAAATATTATTACATTTATTGGTCACTGTCTCAGCTACAAAAATATGTTTGTCCCTGATGTCGTAAATTGATGTTAGAACTTATTGCAAAACATTTAATAATATCTACAAAAGAAAAAAGTCGAGGCCTGTATGTTCAACGTCTAATATTTTAGGAAATTGCTTCTTCCCGTTAGGTAGAAAATCTATTCCATAATATTAAGGCATGTTCTATTGTTGTACCTATATGTAATTGAAATAGACCCTGCTAATCGGGTAGATATTATAACAATGAATCTCATGACATCAGCATTGTTTTGCGAAGCATAATTGTGATGTTCCATGTAAGTTTACTTTGTTTAAATTCATTAAAGTGTAACAGAAAGATTTTGTGATTTTATTTTTATAATGACAAAACAGACTGCCGATGAAAGAAAACCCGACGCATCGAAGAAACCTACACCGCTTTGAAAAGGGAAAACATATTTCAGAAATTAACAAATTATTTTCAAATAATATTACTATTGCTAATTTACTTTCTTAATGTAAAGAATCACGATGTTTCTGTTTAGTTAGTTGATTATAAAAATATTAATGACAAGTACATACACATCGTGATTGTTATGTTAACATTTAACGTCAAATTAGCATGGCTATCTTGCCGCACCCGCGTATGCAAATCAATTTAGATATGGCGACGTCACCTCTAAGAATGATATTTGAATCGTTTAACTATACTTATTCCCACGACTATTAACATGTATACTGTACTAGCCATCAGGCTGGCTCAGTATCCTTTGCTATTTATTTATTTTGATGGTATTCTTCTAAAGTCACTACATAAACATCTACTCCTAAGCATGCTGGGTCTCTGAAAAGACCGCTACCTACAATCTTCGATCAACAATGTCCAACATCATCGAAGGCTACTCGTAATTCTCTATAATGATCTCTTTGTTTATTACGAAACAATTATTAAAGTCGTGTTAATTTCCGTTTCGTAATAATATTACCATGCAACGCGCTTTAAAAGTTAATATTATCCCTTTGTCTCCTTTTACAACCCCCAATAGAAGACCAGGGATGAATTGTTCTTTGGTTCTAGGTTCTAGATCAGTCCGTATCCGTATTGTAGCAGTATTCAAAGTGTAAATAGTATCGATTCAAACGTTTTCAGACACTGTCAATCTGACTTTCATTAAACTTTACGCGTCATATTGCTAATAGAATCATGATATGCCATCTCAGCATCATCAGCTAGCCGCAGATCAGATTTAATCGAAAAATCTCTTTTACGGATAACATTTTCCCACAAAAAGGCAAGGCCTTAATTACAGCTAGTAATTATAATTATTGTTTTCTTTTTATCTCCAAATGGAGTTTACAGTTCCCCCAAGAAACAGTTAAAATTCACAATCAAAATGTTAAATCTGCCATGTCTAGAAACATTTTCTATCAGATTGAATGCACCTGCATTTTTTTTAGTTTGTTTCGTCTGTTGTTCCGAATTGGCAAACGTTACAGGGTTTGCAGACGCATTAGTGTGAGACGTCTCGACAACGGAGCCAGGGGGAACACGGCGCCTACGGGTCTCATTGTATCTGGCCTAACGGAGCGTGAAGGAATTAGGTGCCTATAACAATATAAAAAAAATTGGGCATTCGTTCAATCTAAATTTTTCCATTGGTTTATTTTTATGGGCTAGAAGATTCTGAGTTGGATTTGGATTGAATTAAGGACATATTAGGTTATTAAAATGCCTTATGTTCATCGCGGTACTGGATTGGATTCCCAAGTTGAAAACATATTCTTCAAGACTTGACTTTGTTACGTTTCTAGGACGAGGTATGCATTAGAAACCAACCGTTTCATAAAGGCAATGAACTTAGCTGTACAAGAAAAGTAACTCTTTGTGAGCATCCACGTCATATTTTTTGCAAATGTAGAGAACAGGTTCAGGTTTTTAGATATTCAGGAACATTGCTTTGGCAGTAGTACAAGTATTAACATACTAGTAGGACAACTAAATAACTGGTTGTATATCAAGATTAAACTACCATGGCATAAGAATATTATCAATCATGTTTAAATATACGATCCCAAGATTATAGGAGAGATTGCCAGGATTTTTTGAAAGCTTGAGGCGGGAAGGAATCTTTTGCATTTGGCTGCCAAGAGGGGACCGACGATTGCCAAGTAGATCATTAATCTGGCAGAAGATTACTGAACGATAGCAGAAGATAGTATATTTGGACTGAAAAAGGTGGTGTAAGTAAAAGCAGACAGCACTGCGTTCGTAGACGAGATCGTGTCGCAGCGACGTCTTTCTATTTTCTACTAGAGAATCACACTGCACCAATGGACGAATGTGTGTTGAGTTGAATATATAGATTTTTGCAGTATGATTTTATCAATGCTACTGCCTGCAGCAGGTCTGCTGCTTTTCATTCACTTGATGTAATACCGTCATACCCTACAACAGTATAGAAAGTGACAGGTGATTCATGGTAGACTACACATCGTTGAGCGCTAAGAAAGCAAATTAAATCACACTAATATTATAAATGCGAAAAGTTAAGATGGATGTTTTTTACTCAATCATGCATAAACGGATGAACAGGTTTGGATGATAGATAGACCATGTTCTGGATTAACACAGATCACTTTTTATCCGGGTACATGAAGTACCTACCTAGTTCCCCGAGGATGCGAGTGAAACCATTGCACGGGCAACAGCTAGTATGATATCCAAATCTACTTCCAAAAAGAGAGAAGGGGACGAAAATATTCATGTCAATCGTATTAAAATTGTATGAACATGGTCGTACTCTTCGTCACGTAAAAGTTTATACGTATACAGAACACATAAAATGTTGAGATAGCGCTGATATGATCATAAAAAGTAAATTTGTCCGTACCCTTGTAATACAGGGCCTAGAAAACGTCCCCCGTGGAAGTATTTCATGGCCTTCACAAGGGGTTGGGCGGGATTGCACTTTATATGTATACCTAAAGATACTAAGTAGTTTATGTACTTATAGAGCAACATAACAATGCAGCAGGTTATGAGTTATTGTTCTGCCTATCATTTTCCTAGTTATGTTGGGGTCAGCTTCCAGTCTAACCAGATGCGTCTGAATACCAGTATTTTACACAGAGCGATTGCCATCAGACCTCTGCAACCCAATTACTGGGCATTGCCGGTATCCTAAGGTTAGATCGGTAGTCAGACTTTCGGGCTTCTAACAACCAGTAACTACTGTCATTGATATTCGTATGACATACGGGACTGACGGTTTAACGTGCTCTCCGAGGCACGGAGGCGTCTTGATGTGTAACAAACGGTCACCCATCCATGGACTGACCACGGTAAGCGCAGCTTTACCTCACTAATCGTATGATCCGCGCAGTTGCTAATTAGCCACGAGCCCCTCTAGGTTATTAGGTATTATGAGCGAAAAATCACTGTGTAAATGATTTCTATATAATTAATTAATATGACGTGACTAATTACTTGTTTCAAGGCCTTTGTGGAAAATAGGTGAAGTACAAATAAATGACCACAATTATATAAATTTTCATAATTACTTATTAGTAATTGTATTAATTTGCGGCTTTTCAACACAGGACACAATAATATTTGCACGATATAAGTATGTAATTAGGTAAAGAGTTGGCAACCACAAATTGTGTATTTATAGTGAGGCAAACAGCGTATGGCCGGCGTCCATTATAACTTGGTTGACGGCAGCAATCTGTCATCGGCGCCAGGACTAATACGTAATCACTTACCTAACCATTTAGCGAGAACCCTGTTATTATTTCCCAGTAAAGTAACTGTAAAGCCAGGCTGCCGGCTTAATTTATAATGGACCAGACATTCAATATCGCGTAGGCATTGCAAACATTATGACACTTCTTTGTTGAGGCACAAATATGCGTCAATTATCAGAGCACACGTGACACGTCATGTAGTCATTATCAAGCTTTAATAGTGCGTCCTTTTGTCATTACAATTAATATAAGACCAATATTTGGTCCTAAATAATTTTATAGATTACAATAACATACAGTCTGCAGTTTATTTATAAATAAAAGGTAAGTTTAATACATACAAATAAAGGGTGTAAACGAAATCATGTAATTCCTTCAAACCTCGTGATGTGCTGCTGACATAGATTAAACCGGCACGGGATACTTTAGGATTAAATATTAAAAAAAATACTAAAAGTAAACATGTGTTCTTAACGTGAGGCATTTTAGCGCCCCGAGCAAATTGTGTGGTATCGCTCGCCGCGCGGTCATTTAACTCGGGGCGCTGAAATGCCTCACGTTAAGAACACATGTTTACTTTTTCTAATTATTATTTTTATTAAATCCAAAAGTATCCCGTGCAGGGTTAATCTATGTCAGCAGTACATCACTAGGTTTGAAGGAATTACATGATTTCGTTTACAACCTGTATACAATTACACTATTTAGTGTTAATTCCGCCAAACTAGTTTAACAAGCTTGGATATTTTCTGTTCTGCCGAGCCTTTTCCCAACTATGTTGGGGTCAGCTTCCAGTCTAACCAGACGCGGCTAAATACCTACTAGTATTTTACACGGAGCGACTGCCATCAAACCTCCGCAACCCGGTTACAGGGCAATGCCGATAATATCCTAAGGTTAGACTGATTGTCAGACTTTCGGGCTTTTGACTTCCCATGACGACTGTTAGGTATCCGTATGACACCCGGAACCGACTGTTTAACGTGCTTTCGTGCGTGGATATATTATACCTATATTTGTATCATGGATTTTCGCAAACTATCGCCCGATTCCATTATTTATCTACGGAAAATACCCCAAGATAACAGAATAAGGAAGTTTTCGAGTTTTGATCTAAACAAACAAACGAGTCAGGGGATTCCTTAATTAACATAATGGTTATATCCTGTCGTAGTATCAGTATCATGGACATAGAATTAAGTGGCAGGTAAAAGTTCTATGGTAGCTGAAAAATCGTTATCGCGGAATTTCTAAATACAATTTTAGCTTTATTTTAGTACCTACATAATAATTATGTTTGCCTTGCTTTTAAGTAAAGAATATCTTTCCGCTTCTTGCGTCAAGTAATAGGTGGAGCCCTAAGTGTAAGCAGTAATCTGTGGTAATACCATTACATGTGTTGCTTACACATCTCGTAAGTCGTGTTTGTGAGTCAAATAACATAAGTGGTCAATTGTAGGTACCTATCCCCGTAAGGAATTTTCGGGCAGCAATGTCAGCTTTTAAACATTGTGGAAATTTTATATCAGACTTTTAATGACTTCCATCCATAACAGAAGATTTATTTATTTATCTAATAGTACGTAACAAATGATGCCCTAAATATATCTAAGCAAGTACAATGAACGTCAATAGTGCTCATTAACGTCAACGTATCATCATATTAGCTTGACTTTCCCCGCCTACATCAGAGTTCTACGACTGCCTCATTAATGTTTAATGTTAGAAGTTCTAACATTAACCATTAACGAGGCAGTTCGTTAACATATTGATAAACAGTGGTGTTGATTCTGTTGCGCAGTTTGACAGAACTAAATTAAACTAAGGGTGTTTGTCTCTTTCTGTTTCAATAGAAAAAGAAAGTGACAGTTGCATTTAGTCTAGTTTAGTCCTGTCAAAGTGCACAATAGAACCAACACCAGTGTCAAGATTGTCTATAAACAGTTAAAAGATTTTGTCATTTCAATATGGGATAACTACGTTTATTATCCCATTTATTAGTTGGAAGAATACCATACTCAGGCCCGGACTGGTCATACGGGCAAATCGGGCAAATGCCCGATGGGCCGGTGTGGCCTGATGGACCGGTCAGGCAGTCGAAGAAATAAAAAGAGTGAGGGGAACGTCAAAAAAACAGGTCGTCCAACTATCGCAGTATCGCTTGAAAAAGTAGCCGCAAAATTGTTTGCACCCAAGATACGGGAGAAAGAGTGAGCGGAGTGGCTAAAAAAAAAAAAGAAGTCGTCCGTCTAATCGCTTGGGAATGATTTTGTTTTTGCCAGCACTGGCCGACCGTCTCTCAAATGCTCGGGCCGATTTCAGGTCCCAGACCGGTCCTGACCATACCTTGGTTAACTCATGGTATTAAATGTCTTCTGAAGAGATCCTACATACAACATTGGTATTTCCATCTTATGTATGTACCTACATTGAACGCAAAATAGAGAATTTGATTTGATTTGATGACATGAGGTGGAAGAAAATAAGAGTTACCAATTAGATGTTTCTGATGCTGAAGCAGTCAAATTGAAAACACTTAAATGTATCAATGTAAGTAACGATTGTGTATTATGTAGATAACTTTACAGGATCTAGCTATAATTATAATAGATTTATTCAGACTTTAAATAAATGATGAAAGACTCAATTAAATAAAAAAAGAAAACATCGTTCCCACACAAATGCAATACACTCAATAATGACTCACCGAGTTATTAAAATGTTGCAAAATAAAATACGCTTAAATATAACCTTTACCGGAATTTAATATCAATTAAAGTTGTTATAAGCCTTGAGTTAAATGCAGAACAAGTTTAGAAAATTAGGATCACCAAATTGATTGAGATATTTGAACTTGGTTATATTCAATAAATTACTGTATCTGGGACTATAGAATCTGTGTGCACGCGAATAAAGTCTAATGGTTTATTAATTTCATGATACATTGCGAGAAGTAGCTCAGTTAAGTAAACTCCAAAAAATATATTTTCGTACGTGATCGGGTGAGGTCTTAAAATGTAATTTAACGGGAGTGCAGATCGCAAAAAGTTGTCCAAATTTCAAGTTTGGGATGGGCTTCGATGACTCATCAGGGCAAACGTTTGAGAAGCTATTTTTAACTTACTGACGCAAGACAAGTGCGACAAAACTTCATCGCCCATTTTGTTAAAAAGAACTTGGATAATAGTCCGCCAACGGTGGGGAAGCAGCGTAGTGATTATCATTTGAATAAATAAATAGACGTAACAATTACCAATGTTGATTATTTGCCTTGGCATTTGAATATCTATGGTAAAGATCTATATAAATTGCAAATGCCGTCAGTTTGAAAGTTCACGGCACTGACATTTCTTCCTATCACCGATTAGGTTGGTCTTGCAACGGTAGTCATCCACCCACAAAGCCCTATAATACGATTTCGTTGAGGCACCGTTGCGTGAGTACCTGAGTACTGGCAAGGATACTATGAGCTGGCGGTATGACGTCATAAACACTACAGGAAGTCTCGTTAAGTTTCATTGAAGATATTGAATCTGTTTCAATTTGTGCTCATTTCATAAGATATTGAAGTATGACTAGACCCAGATAAAATGAGAACAAACACGACATAAATGTAAACAATTATTGTCTTTGCAAATCCGCACATGGTATTGAGGATTGGGATAAGAATGAGTAGTAGAAGCATTGCCGATGAACAAAACCTGCACGTTATATCATTGTACAAGCTAAAACATATTAGAGTAAAAAATATCAAACTGCCTCGTTGGTCTAGTGGTCGGAAGCGCGACTGCTGATCATGAGGTCCTGGGTTGGATCCCCTGGTCGGGCAAAGTGATATTGTTGGGTTTTTCCATGTGGAATGCCTCAGGATGAGCCCAGAGTTTGGGTTTCTGCCCGGTTGATGGCAATAGGCTCGCCCCTTATTACATGGGACTTAAACATAACGGCGAAATGAGGGTGTTACTATAGGTACACCTCTGCCCAACCCTTCGGGGAAAAAGTCGTGATGTTATGTTATATTTAAATATCATTCCTATTATGTATTCCAGGCCGTAATTTTACGACAACGACCCCGGCTCCATTGCAACAAGGTTAAAATTTTCACAGAATGGCATAATGGGTGTAATGTCACATAAATCAGTCGAAGGGGTTCAGAAATTCGACAGCGCACCGTAATGCATAATTTACTTCAACTTGGACACCGTAATAACGGTCCTACTTAACCTATGGGTCCTAACTCATGGATATTATTGTCAAAATCAAATAGGCACCTATCCGTCACAGGTGGAAATGAGGTACCTAACCTAGTAATAGAATAAGAAAACTATTTCTGTAGTCACGTGCTACGGAACTCATAAGGTGACGGTCCCTACGTATATCTACTGTCGAAACTACAAAATCTCAGTTTTTATTTTATTATGTAACTATGTACACCGATTACGCTGAGATTTATGATCCGATTTACGTGATTCTTCTTTAGTTTGATGCGGAATAGTTGCCATTTGGTCCCATAAAAATTTATTATTTTATAAACTTTAAGATAACATAATTTCACACATTTTAAGCAGAAAAAATAAAAACTGAGATTTTGTAGTTTCGATAGTATACGTAGGGGCCATCGAAGTATGCGATTAATAAAATTTTATTCAACAAACTAATGAGTAAGCAAGGTTATTACTATTTTTGGTCAGAATCGTGTGGTTTCATTGCGGGATTTTCCGCAATCAACTATGAATGTATGGCGTCGAAAAACAATTTATTTGTAAAATGCTTTGCTTACGTACATCTTAGAACGGGGGACATTGAAAACAATGAAGACTGCGTCGGATGCAGAAGCTAAAAAGAAACCGTTGCATAAATAGTGGGTGTTCCTTTTCACCCGAGGCGCATTCACGTCCCTTTGTAGAGACATTTCAGCTGAGCCACGCTCAAAGGTAGGTTGGAGGCGCTTTAATTATTCCCCACATGTAAGGGAGTCGGAACAAGGAAAGGGATCAGAGAAGCTTTCCCTAGAGATCCCTCCAGGAAACGTTTGTTTACTAAACGGGTGCAATCGTCGGGATCAGCAACCGAGTTTAAAATGTTCTCTACATATTTAAACATGAATTTATGTACCTATAATTCATTGTTCCGTAGGCAACTTTCGAATATGTATTAATTTAACTTCGGACCGTGAAACAGTTTAAAATACAAATAAATTCGCATTACTTTTATGAAAAACAAAATAGATGAAGATATTTCCATATAACATTAAAATAAAGCATAAAAAGGTTTGGGCTCGTCCGGGATTTGAACCCGGGACCTCTCGCACCCTAAGCGAAAATCATACCCCTAGACCAACGAGCCACTGACGATTTTGACGAAATTGTAGTTTTATACCAACATAGTGTTGATATTATTTTATTATTTGCTAATTTCATAAATCCTGATAAGACATATATCAATAAATCTCTTATCATCCTTAATATTAATAAAAGCATGCGTGAACAACACTATCGAGTGTTGATAAAAGAGCGCCATCTATTGGGCAATAGGGAAGTTAACAAATTTCTTACGTATTACAAAGACAAACATGTATTGTAAAATAAATAATAATATATTATATAATACCTAGTTACCTACCATGACAAATTGTTCATCCTCTATTAATTCCATTTAATTACCTGACTAGCAATTAGATATTCGCATGTCTCGCATCGCAGAAATAGGAATTACCTACCTACCTTGTAATATATTACTTCGACGGATTTGTTAATAAAATACTCTTATTCAACATGCAATACTTTTAGGTATTTTCAGTCCATCATTTTCAGTTTTACATAAAAATAGAACATTGCCAACTTGTTAAGCATAATGACATCACAAAATTGGCGTCATTTTGGTTTTATGGTGATTTGAGTAGCTTTTAATATTCCCCGGCAATGATAATGACAGGTGCTTGTAACACCAATAATCCTTGGTTTATAGGGCAGCCTTGGTATTAAGGACATTTCACAATAGGGACGGCGATATAGATCGTCTTATCTCGCAATCAGTCGTCATCCCGTCGCGACGTCGTGTCAGTGGGTCGACGCGTGCCGGGAATAAGGACTTGGTCACACCAAGTCGCACTTAGTCCCCAAGGGATCAGTTATACAGCTAACTATTGTTTTATAGTCCAGCTATTGCGAAGTAGGCTATAACGTGTGCGTAATTGCTAATCTACGTGCACGATAATGAAACGCCACATGATTTAGTTTACGGAGTATAAATACGTACTTTGGAACGTTTTTAGTTTCGTACCAAAATTAGCAAAATGGAAAATTTATGGGGTCACCTCGGTGTCTATGCGTCCATCTGTCACAGTCATTTTTTTCAAAGACTTGGAGGTAGAATGTACATATTTGGCACAGTTATAAATAGAAAGTAGTGGCCCAATTACAGACATGAATAAAAAAAGTTTTATCGATTAATACTTGTGGGTACAATAGTAGTATAGAGCAGTACCATAATTATTTAAGGCATGCGTATATAATTAATAACATTAGGTACTTATACAAGGTTAGTCGGAAAGGGGGTAAGCCGAAAGGATGTTAAAGTACCCATAATAATGGATAACTTTTGTTCTACCTCTTTCCCCAAAAGTCAATAGTTCAAGAGAAATAGTTGTTCAAAGATTTCATAAAAAATATGCTAAATTCTATCTATCCTCAGCTACGATCAGACGTGTTTATATTTTACGTGATATTTAGGGTTACGGATTAGAAACTCCATTTTCTGAATTTATAACTAAAGCAGGGATAAAGAATTTTTGAAAAAACTAAATTAAAAATAATTTTTAATGGCTTTTTTTTATTGGCTTTTTTAATTTTAACAGTTTCTTTAATGCAATCATCAGTGATACATTAAGTGGCCCGCGGCTTAGTACCTCCTTTCCGACTAACCTTGTATAACATTATGTCATAGGTAAGTACCTAGGTACATTAGTATAATAAAATAGGATACATTGCGTCTGTTGTTGAATGTAAGAAGATAACTAGTGTATTCAAGTAATGACGATGACAAACACTGCCGTAATAGCTAAAAAATGTTTAATTTGTTACCTATTCAAATGTTTTATAAAAGAACGAGGAAGACTATATTTTATTTTTTAGGAAACCTAATTCCGCATAAATCATTATAAAACCACAAAAAAGTTAACAAAAGACGGGCTCGTCCGGGATTTGAACCCGGGACCTCTCGCACCCAAAGCGAGAATCATACCCCTAGACCAACGAGCCACACTACTACGACGCGAATTTTGTGATTGCGCCTGGCCTGTGAGATGCGGCGTACGGGTACGTCATTAGCGATAACGGAGCCTCCGGTGAAAGGCTCGAACGGTGCTCGAACACAAGTACATGGTACACAAAGCGGAACTAATATTCCAGTTTGTATCAAACGACTCGGATTGTTTCCAAATGGCAAGTGGTAGCAGTGTTATACAACACAGCCTTGACATTCAAACTTGGTGTAAAGGGAGGAAAGTGGTCTTTCTTGTTACGTCCACCAGTATTGTTTAATCTCAAGCTTCGTATTCATTATAGGTAGTGCTTTAGGCTAAGTAGGTAGTACTCTGGCTACATTGACTAAAACCGTCAGGCTTGTTCTTATTCATCATCATCTCCCTGCCCTTATCCCACACTAGGTGGGGTCGGCACAACATGTATTTCGTAAATCCAACAACGTAAATCCATGTTGTTAGAGGTTTTGGCTTATTGTTTTATGACCGGCCGCCTGCCTGACAATAACATCAACCCTCCTTGGGAACAGGCTTGTTCTTATTGAATCCTAATAATGTAATATCTACCTATTAATCCGATTAGCAGTTTTGATAGAAAAACTACTGAAATAGATTAACAACGGTTGTCATTTTATTTTGTAATGCATCCTTTCAGATGTTTACGCGGACAAACAAAACGCCAAGGGCAACTACTACGTTTCTGTTATTTTTATCATATCATAATCATAAATACCTATGTAAGTAGGTATGTAGGTACCAAACCAAGACTCAAAAGTTCAGCAGAGCAATAAAATCTTATTTTTATATGTTTACCTGCTCGTATAATTGTAGTAGGTCGAGGCCATGACAACCTATATATGACATCAGAAAACGTGCAATATTAGCGTTGCAATTGAATTAATAATACCAATTGTACCTACCTGCATACAGCGAATAGTTCTATTAATTATTATTTCTCGCTGTCACCTTGAAACAGTCAGCTATTTATTTAATACCTACCTGTAATTAAGATGCTTGTATAACCTGTGTCATATAAAGGGTGTACACGAAATCATGTAATTTCTTCAAATCTCATGATGTACCTACTGCTGACATAGATTAACCCTGCATGGGATATGATTGGATTCAATAAAAAAATAATTACAAAAATTAGACACGTGTTATAGAAAATTGCGCGGCTACCGCTCGCCGCGCGGTCATTTAACTCAGGGCGCTAAAATGTCTCACGTTGAGAACACAATGTTCACTTCTTGTATTTTTTTAAATTTTGTCCAATGGCATCTCGAACAGGGTTAATCTATGTCAGCAGTACATCACAAGGTTTGAAGGAATTACATGATTTCGTTTACACCCTGTATACTTAAGTTACGTACGTACGTACGTACGTACGTGTAGCATACATTTACGTAGGTACGTCGTAAACTGTGAACGTAATAAGGAACAGTAGCGTCTGCCTGTAAACTCATAACACCTTAGTGCGGTCATTAACCTTCTTCCTAACTTACTGGTCATAGTAATAACTTCGTAGGAGCTATGGCAACCAAACGAGGCTAATTAATAAAGATAATTATGGTCTCATACGAATAAACGGATACATAATTGATTTATCAATCAGATCAGAGATGAATAAATAATTTTATTATAAGACTAAAAAAAATGAACTTAGGGAGCTGGTGCCGAAAACATAAGTTTATCCTACTATTTATTTGTGAACACGAAACAAAATATGCGTACCTAATGTTTGCATGAGGGTCATTAAAAGAGGAACTAAGTTCCAAATAAGGAGCTTTTGCAAAAGTTACAAATAAAAACGGGCCAAGTACACATCGGATCGCGTACAGTGTAGGGTTCCGCAGCATGTACTAATTAGCAAGGGATATATTTTATAATAATATTTCACAATGATTATTGTCAAATGCAAAGTTATTTTTGCAACTGAAAATAGCGGATATTTCAAAAACTTATTGTCGTATCTTGTTCAAAATGGTTTTGATTTAAAGTACCACATCCAATTAAATGCTACAAGCTCGATTTTTTTCATATTTTTGACGACACGGTTGTTACAAATTTTTCTTTTTAACAACTTTCGGAGCTCATATCTCACCAAATATTCACCTAAACAAAAAAGTTACTTAGGAACCTTCTAAAGAATCTTTTTCTTTTCTAGACTCCAGACATACAGAGCTCACAAAATAACTACCTACTTGATCTAGGCCATAACGAGCCATTATTAAATTAAACATCTCCCGTCTAATAATAAGTGTGACCAGTCAAGATTCACGAGATCTAGACGTGATTTAAGCGATGAGGTAGGAGTTGATTGGACAAGTAAATAACACTGAAGGCGGATGCACTTACTGATCGATATCTTATAAAAGCAGCGTTCTCTAGAGAGTTTCCCGAATGTACAGTTCAGCCCCTCGATTCAACACCTTTACTCACACATATAGGTACTCTCACTCTCACTCACAAACCTTTAAGGTGTTGATACACTGTAAATTATTTTTTTTGGCATTATAATAATGTCGGCTAATAAAATGGAAGAAGGTGATGACTCCTGATATAAAGGGTTTTTACCAAGTTTGGGACCATAGGCTTCAATAGGTTTTTGTAACAGCTATTTTATGTCAATAAATATTACTGTTACCTTTTCGACAAGTCAGTTATCCACCGATTCGGTGTCTGACGTCTTACCCGGGTCACTCACATGCGCGCAAACATTCGTACATTGTACGAATGTTTTCCGTTTTGTATGGAAAATGTTCGCATAGTCATTGCGAATGTCAGTCCCACACTTGTGGGTTCGCGTATTCGTGCGAATCTGAGTGACCCGTATTACACAAAACAAGATAAAAAACGAAAACGTCGACAACTGACTTATAGAAAAGATTCTGAAACTGAGGCTAGTGCCTTTAAACAAGGTTAGTCGGAAAGGGGGTACTAAGGCGCGGGCCACTTAAAGTATCACTGATGACTATTTTAAAGCAAATGGTATCAAATATCAAATCAAATAATTTATTTCTTGCAAACATGGGTAGGTTAATGATAAACTGATGTTACATAATAAGAAAACGTTCTCCATGCTTTGCCGTCACATGGGCATGCAAAATTCATTCACTAATTGCCTAGGCTACAATATATTATAGATTATTATCATGCATTTTTTAGAATTATTACATTATTAGTAAATTGGAAATTGGAAAGTAATTGTTTAATTTTCATGTCAAGGAGTATCTGATAATACTTAATAGAATGTCAAATAGATGGAAGTCATAAATAATTATTATTTTAACATGTCATTTGTGAGTATTGCAAATCAAATAATATTATTGACCGTAGGGATTCCCCTTTAGATATTCCTTCACACTGTAGTACACCTTTTCAGTTAAAAATTCTTTAAGCTTCTGTTTAAATAGGTACAGGTTGTCAATGTCTGTAATACAACAGGGCAATTTATTATAAATCTTAGATGTCATACAATACACACTGGAGCCCATTAGAACAGTCTTCCGTGATACTGTCTGAATTTTATTTCTATATCTAACACTACGAAGTTTTTCATACATATCGACGGTTAATAGGAAATAGGGGATAAGCGACAAAAGATGAAATGTTCAGGAGAGCCGTTCAAAGTTTTAAATTTTAGAAAAACTGACGTATTTTTGTCATTTATTAAGATATTGTGAAAAGTGAAACAGTTATAAAATCATCGTAGAGCCATGGGAGTAAGCGCATTCGAAAGAGCAGAAAATTTCAAGTCCAATGGCATATATAACTCATTTTTGACCAAAATGTCGCTTATGCCCTAATATTTCCTTTTAACCGTCGATATGCATATTAATTTCAAAATTCGATAATTTTTATTTGCATCCAAAAAGATTTTTACATTAGTTTAAAAAAAAGACATACCTGCTTTAGTTAGGAATTCAGAAAATTAAGTTTCTAATCCGTAACCCCAAATATGACCTAAATTGTAAACACAGCTGATCATAGCTATGGACAGATAGATTTTAGCATATTTTTTACATATTTGAAAAGCTATTTCTCATGAACTATCGAGTTTTGGGGAAAGTTGTAAAATAAAAGTTATCCATTATTATGGGTACTTTAACACCCTTTTGGCTTAGTACCCCCTTTCCGACTAACCTTGTAGAGATGTGATGCATTATAAATAATTTTACAAAGTAGCTATTACGTAATAGATAATGCTGATGATACCCAAGATGACTTTAAAATCAAGACGTGCCTATGTATCATCATCAACGTATGACAGATCCAATAAAAGAGGAAACTGGCTAGCTGGTCGATTGCCTAATTATTGCCCAATTCAGTTTGAGACAATTGAGACTACTACTTACACGGTTCAAAGAAATACATAAAGGTATTCCCCATGTTGAAATAATATAGAACAGGTAGTGTGGAAATTTTATATTATATAATTTTAATAAGTATATATCTGTCTACCTACAGCTTATTGACCTCTTGGGACTTCTTACTCATTGATGATATCCCTACCTACCAATGATATTACTTCTTTTTGAATATAGTATAATTGTGGTATACAAGCTTCTTCTAGATGGTTTCTTTCCAATCAAGTAGGTACTTTATTTTAACGCGAATCCCTAGTAATCCGACATTTTTTGTTCTTTTGTATAACTGAAACTTGTTACAGCGACATCTGAGTTTTATAACGTAAATCACCTCAATACTTAGAATACTATGTTATAACTTACTTCTGCTACTCGATAAGAGATGGCGCTTCAAAATTTTTATTACATCCCTTCTCTAATTTTGATTTACAATAATTAAAACTAAAGCACCATTAAATTTGAAAACCTAATCTGTAATAAAACTCACATAATATTATCATTGCATTGTAAATCTACATAATATTTGCTGTTGAAATAAATATAACTGGTCTAGATAAATATTTGGTTTATCACCATTTAATAACTATGTATTTGATAAATCAGTAAATACGATAAGATACTGATAAATTATCATAAATACGATAAGATAACTATAAAATATATATGTTAGCCATTATTATTAGTGATTAAATTTAAAATAATAAATTCATAAAATATTTCCATTGTAAATAATTTCACTATTCGACGAAAGATGGCGCTATTATTAAAAAAAATTGGGCTGGTACTTACCCATGACACCAAGTTGCTGTGGCGACAACGGCGCAGCATCCCCGGCTCCTGAACCAATGGAGCCCGATGCTAGCGACAGTCGCTCACTAAAACCGAGTGGACTGCTGCGACCACCACTACTTGCAACGGACCCCATTCCTAAGGAATAATAATTATGTATTTTTCATTAGTGAAACAGAAACATGTAAAACATTATTGTTTATGAACTCTGTTCTGACTCCACTGATCTATTTTTAACACGTATTTTCTTTTATTTATCTTCTTGACTCTTGATCTTGACACATTACATTTTTAAATTAATGTACATACAAAAAATTAAAAATAACAAAAAAATATAAAATTGTAGCCCATAGTTACACACAATTTTTTGTTAAGTAATAAATATGCTATTTTCTTAACTAGTTTTCTTTGTAACCATTCTGTCTGCATGCATACTTAGTTCTTAAATAGTAAGCAATATTATTGAGTTTTTAAACTTTACCTCCATTAGGACTCCTCATGCGAGAGATTCTCTTGTTTATAGCCCTTTGAATCCGGGGATTCATGATGGGTTTTGCTCGCCGCCTTGCTAGATACCTTGATAACACACCCACCACCACTGCACTTGTACCCACCACTCCTAAACTCCATAGTACCACCTGGAAATATATTAGTAGATAGATAATAATATGTCATTAGCCCAAAAACAAAAAATAGTAGTCTCCTATAAGTTTTTTTTTTTAACTTAAAAATCTCATCTGTGCTTAATAGCAAGTACATATCATAATCTGAATAGGTAATTTATAAGCAATCATGAATCACGAATGACCTTTAAACCAGCATAATTTGCTTGAAATTGTTTGATATATTTTGTGTACTTTTATGACAGAACCAAACAGATAGAACATTAAATAAATCGTAAAGACAGAATCTTAAAGAATCACAGATATTAATTTAAGTTTTTTATTGTCATACAATTAAATATGATATAATATTAAAACCAAATACTGACCTTCTGTGAAGTTGTTAACTGCACTTCATTAAAAGATATTGCGCGATGCCAATGTTTTAATTTATCGATTAACGGGCTAGCCTGTATTAACAGCTGCATTATTCAATATTTATTTAAAAATATTCCGTGTTAAATGTCTCTATTATTCTATTATTTACAACGCTGATATAATCACAGTTCTTTTAGGTTATCTGTCAAAATACAGCACTTAAGTCGCAAAGATTTTTATATAAGACTTTATATTAACAATATTTGTGTTCTATATTACTCACATAATTGCATTGTTTTAATCTTTTGAATTAAATAAACAATAACAATTTGTTATAACGTATTTAACATTGAAGATAATTCAAATATTCGCGCTTTCTTCAGTCATGTCAATATGACAGGTAAAATAATTAAAATGTCAATGAAAATTGCATGACAGCATGAAACATTATGAGGCGTGTACATGATTGGGGTTTTCCCATCTTTGCGCTGATTGATCTTGTTGGTCCAATCGTTATTGTCGGATAGTGAAAGAAAATATGATATTTTTCGTTGATAATGTATTTTTGTATAGAATCACTTCACACATATCAAAATTAAATCATTTTTTATGTGGTTATCATAAACCTAGGATGGAAAAAAATCTATATCTCTGGTTGTTATAAGAACGGGGTAGGAAACTGGAGAATTAATGGCACACAGCATTTATACCTGCCTACCCAAGTGTTGTGACGGGAAAAAAGAGTCAACCTAACGTTTACACATTCTATAGGCTTCATACTTTCAATTGGTATGGAATTTGTCTACTAAACAAACTAGGGAAATCTTAAAAAAAAAGAAATCTGAATTGAAATTTTTTAGTCATCCCATTTGCAATATATTTATTGGCATATTTAAATTGATATAAAATACTTTTCATACATTAACCAGCTCGATGTAGGTCGTTCTATACTGGGATCCTATACTATTAGCTTTTATGTGGGTGCTTTAATATTAACAGGCATAAATCTTGAATGGATTAAATTTAGCAGTCTATTGCATTACAGGCCCACTGTTAGTTATTCTTGTTATAAATTACACATGAAACAATTAATTTCCCTAAAAAAAAAGGGATTCACAGTAAACTGGCATCATTTAAGCGACAGTGGCGTCTCCAACACTCCACTCTATTCTAGATAGGTCGGTGTGGGAACTGTGGGACTCGTAAAATACTCTATGATATCAATGGTAAATTGTAAACTATAATTTGCCGTCAGTCAATGTCAAAATTCAGCAATAGCAACTGTCAAATTCTGTCATCAAATCAAATTCAATCAATTACAACTTCATTCATATTCTCAATGTTTTCAATTTTGAGTCCAAGTATTTTACCGATATATTTTTTAATTAAAGTAATGTGATGAATATATAGCAATTAACTCACCTAATTATAAAAAAAAATGGATGTGATACATCAATCTCTGAGTCAGCAAACTTTGCAAAGCACGATTGAAGATCTTCCAGATGAAGTCTTGGAATTTATTTTAGGGTTTTTGCCTCCGTATAAAGATTTACAGAACTGTATGATAGTTTGCAAACGATGGTATAATTGCTCTCAAAGTAAGTGTAATCTGAAGATTAGTAATACTTTGTCTTCTGTTGTTGCATTACGAATTGAATGACAAAAAAAAAAATATAACATATTTGTTTTTCAGATGTCTTACACAAAACATCTATAAAATTGATAAAAGCTGTGGGAGAGTTTAATATATTATGGAAAAATATTGCTTCAACTGATATGGTGCCCACTATAACGAAAAGATTTTCACATGCTGCATGTGTTCTTCAGAACAACATGTACATATTTGGCGGTTGTACCACTAACGCTACTTCATTTAATGATCTGTGGAGGTTTGATTTATCCATTAGACAGTGGGTAAGACCTCTAGCCACAGGCACATATCCTGTTCCAAAAGCATACACTTCAATGGTTCATTATAAAGACTGTTTAATAGTTTTTGGTGGCTGGACATATCCTTCACTCTCTCAATATTATCAAAATGTTACTATGTTTAATGAAATACACTTTTACTGTGTGAATACTAATAAATGGATCTTAATAAATGCAAAAAATAGCCCCCCTGCTATGGCAGGACATTCAGCTTGCATGAGAGGTGATGAAATGGTAGTGTTTGGAGGTCTAGTTATGTCAGCTGTTCAAAACTTTCAAATCCAATGTTCTAATGATGTGTGGGTGCTTGATGTACCTACACTTACATGGAGGAAACAAGCAACCACCAAACCAAGACCATCACCAAGATATGCACAATCTCTCATCTGTCTAGATACTGACAGATTGATGCTTTTAGGAGGAGTTCAAACATTACATAACCGCTTTGTGTACAGTGACTGTTGGATATTGACAATGAAAGGTCCTACTTGGACATGGGAAGAACTGGCTGTTAAAAATAAAGAGTGGGCTTCAGCCAACATATGGTGCAACCCTGCATGTAGGGTTGGCGATAAGGTTGTGAGTTTAAGCAGAAGTAGAAATGGTTGGAATAGTGCTAAGCCTTTAGTTACATCGGCAGTCAGGTTATCAGCCCTTAGTAGACCTGAGGGTGCACCTGTGTCAGTTAGGGTGGAGCAAAGTTTACAAAGGCCCCTGGACAGAGATCAAAACATAAATGGTAGGAGAGGAGTACTGCCAAGGCGACCATTGAATCCTCCAAGACAAGAACAAAGGAACCCTAACAATGAACCAGTTGCTGGTCCAAGTAATGAGCAGGACAGGTCTCAAAATCTAGTAGGGGGTAATGAAAATATTTTAGATCCGAATTGCCTTCTAGTTGGAAATTCAGACACAAAACAAAGCAATGGTATAGATGCTGGTAAAAAAGACTTGGCTATGAGAAGGAACAAAAATAAGGTAATTAATATTATAGCTTAGAATAGGCCCTAGATCACTTCCATTAGTAGTGCATTTAGGCCCATATAAATAAACTCCTCCAAACATGTGAGGCCTAGGAGCAGAATCCCAAGAGAAGCTGTTAAAATGTAAATGTCATACATTTGACAACATTTTTTTTCTTCATAGCAGTATCTTAATACCTATCAGACATACAGTTAAGATGGGAGCTCTTAAATAAGAGCTGTTTATTTATACAGGCCTAAAACACTATAAACTTGAAAAATTATAGATACCTATAAAAAAACAATATTTGTATACATTTGTAATATACTTATACATTTCTTTTATTCTATATTTAGACCACAAACTTAAAATTTATAATGTTTTTTTTTAGAATAAGGGGATGAAAATAGTAAGACAGTTGCAAGAAGCTAATAAGTACAGGATGGCGGCATTTGCATGTGATACATCCCAAAATATGTCACCTCCAGAAAATGATCTCATTAATCAAAGACAAATAGCTCACTTAGAAAATAGACGAGAACCATTGCCGTCTCCACCTAACCCTCAACCGAGGCAACCCGCCGTGAAAAAAGTTAAACGAAACACTTTGACAATGCATGTTTTGGATATTTCTTCTGTTGTTAATGGAAATTCACTTAATTACGTGGCATGGCTATGTCCTCGTTTGGGAGAAATGACAGGGGCACCAGAGGAATTAGTTATGTATTCATTAGTAAAAGGGAATGGCGAACTAATTATGTTTGGTGGTGTTCACAATGATATCAGTATTTTAAATTACTCTGAACATCAAAATATGTACTCTAATTCTTTGCATTTTATTACGCCGCCCAGAGATATAATTTAAAGTTCAAATATAAGATTCAAAATTCAAACTATTGCTTTATCCTTCATTTTTTTAATTTAAGTATATTTTCTTAGGTAAATAACACTAGCTATTTATGCCTGCTGACTATCTGACAAATAATTACTTGTTTTTAAGCATTTAAGTTAAAAATTGTTCAGTTATGTTGAGTTTTTTGTCGTTTATAATGTTATAGTTTGCATAGTAAAAATATTTTCTGTACTGAAAGAACTATGTAAATCTCTCACTTCTAGACTACTAATCCTGTTCAATATGTAATAAACTTGCAATCTTAATAATAGTGTTCTGTGATTTCTGTTGTAAATATGGCTTATTGTATAATGTAACTAAGCTTACGATTAAAAGTTGATTTACTACTAATAATTATTTATTTATAATATTTCTTATTACAAAGATAATGTTAATCAACTTCAGTCAGTGTCTTTAACGAGTCCTCCAAATACAGCAGCTGGAATATCTTTTTTCTGAACAGGAGCAACTTCTCCTTCCTCTTCACTGTTCTCCGATTCTTCATCAATGTCAATTTCATCAGGATTGACCACTTTATCACCACTCTCCTTAAGACCTTGTGTTTCACCTCGTACAAATGAAATATTGCCTTTACTTTGAACTGCCATTTCAGCAGCTTTGGCTTCTAACATTCTCATACCATCCTTCATACCTGGTGCAAGATCTGAAACAGTGCCAGCTGCTTGTGCCGCTGAACTCAACATTTGGGCAGACATCATATTCACTTGTGTGTTATATGTAGCCTGAACACTTCGTTTAATTCTAAGCATTTCTCTCATTGTATCTTCATTACCATGTCTAACTTCAAATTCCTTCCATGTGTTCCAAAAATTGGCAGTAATTCTTGGATCACACATTTGACTACAATGCGCGTATATAGCCCGCGCTCTGTCAATTTCGCCAAGACGTGTTTCCATTTCTGAAAAACGTACACACATTTCCCTCGCTTTTTCATCAGGAAGAGTTTCGATAGCTTTTTCATATATTTGGCGAGTTTTTGGCACACCATATATTTCAGCAGCTTTCTTAATATAAATATTAAACATTTCAAACATTTCTTCTGTGAGAACAGCAGTTGTAGCTCGTTCATAGACAGCCATAGCATGTCTTGCCAAACCATGTTCTTCTTCTAATTTTGCATATAGTAAAAATATAGATTTTGCAAATTCTGGTGGACAATGTTCAAGACATTGTTCAAATAAATCCCTAGCTCTTTCAAGTTTTGTTCCTCCATACCTTTTTAGAAACTTTGTTAAGTAAGTATTCCAAATGTCATATACATTAGGCCATTTAAATAATGCAATACCCTTTTCATATGCTCGAAAAGCTTCTTCAAAGTAATTGTGTTCCTCTAAAAAGAGGCCATAGTTTATAATAATTTGTGGTGTTGCAATTTTTAAATCAATAATATGATCATATACTGCCTTACATGATTTATAAGTGCCAAAACTTTCTTCCAAATCAGCATACATAGACCATACTTTTAATGACTTATACAAACGCATTTGTACTGTTTCAGTATCATCATGATAAGCAACTTTTCTACTGGGTAAAACCGTAGCTCTCTGCATTAACTTGAGAGCTTCTTCATAATTTTCATGTCTTATTTCCATTTCTGCCCATTCACACCAAACTGAAGCCAAATCATCAACTTTAGCGTAGTTTACTTGTGTAGCCTTTTCAAAAATAAGCCTTGCATCTTCTATTTGTTCATTCTTTTCATAAAACTTTGCAAATCCAACCCACAAGGTATACAACTTGCCCACAGCCAGTTTAGGATCTACCGTCTGTACAGCTTCAGTGTAAGTATCAATAATTTCATGAGGTTTATCTTCATAAAGTTTAACTCTTTTATGCCATTCAGCCACATTATGTGGGTTTTGCCTCAGCAGTACAGAGTTAAGCAGTAATAACCTTCTTTCCATGAGGTATTCAAACCTAGCAAGTCTTAGTTCAAGGTCAATATCATCATCTTCAGTGGGGCTAGGCTTTTTCGCCACTTCTTCCATTTTTTTACTTAAACTAAGTTCTTCAAATTGAGCATATGCATCAAATACTTGAGTAAAATCCCTTACAGTGGTTACTGTTTGTATAGATTCTTCATAGATGTCTCTTGCCCTTTCGAATAAACCACTTCTTACATAGTAATCAGCAAGAGAATTCCACAAATGTCCTAGCTGATCTGTGTAGCGCCTTAGTCCACCTCTAATAATGGCATCCACATTTAGGGTATGAATTTGATCAGGGTTTTTGGATATTAATTCACAAAGTTCATTCCACAGCTGATGGTTTGATTTGCCATGTTTAGATTGAAAATTTTCATTGTTCACTATTTGGGTCAACTTAACTGCAGCTTCATCCAATTTATTTATTGAAATCAAATAATCAATATATTCTTCTGTATCTTCTGGACATAGTTTAAGGTATCTTCTAAATACTCTAACAGCTGTCTCAGAAATATTATGTTTCTTTAGAAAGCTTAAGTAAAGAGGCCAGATTCTGTGGTGTTGTGTTATTGGCAAAGCCCGCAAAGCACTATCAAAGGCTTTTCTCGTTCCTGTTATCTTACACTGATCAGTTAGGAATGTGCAGTAATCCATCCATATTCTAGGCATTTTATGCATAAACACTAAAGATCTTTCAAAGCAATTGTTTACATCTTCAAAGCAAGGGTCAGTAATGCATCTGCCTCGTATTTGACTTCTTCTTAATTTTAGATAGTTATACCACAGTTTAAATGATCCAGGCAACTCTTTTAAAGCTCTCTCATAGATCATATTTATTTCATGTTTAGGTGCAGCTTTTTTGTGTTCTATGTATCTAAGCCAGTGTTTAACTGAGAAAGGATTCCTCAATATCTCTTCCTCATATGGTAGATCTTCTTCACTCTGAAATCAAATGGTAGGTTTGTTACATGCAGTTTCATAAATAACTAGCAACTGAGCCTTTTCTATTATCATAAAACATAGGAAGTGTCTAGTCAGCCACCAACAGCCTTTTAGCAAAACAAAATTTTCACCACTAGTGGCAGAATAATGCCTTTAGATACAGCACATGACTGTATGTAATCTATGGATCTGAGCATCTTACTTGGATAAGTTAGATTAGAAGTGAAAAGAGATCACAGTGATGCAATTACATTCCACTTAGTGATTATTTTTTAGCCATCCAGAAATGCTTATGATCAAAAGACACACAACTGTTTTAACCTATACCTTGTGCTGGGATCCACTGTATACTATAGTCTTTCATCAGGTTACTAATTGAAGTAACTATTAACTAATATTTTTTTGACCCTGGATTAGTTTTAGGATAGGTTTCTATTAGCTAGTAACTTACAGTAGAATAGCTTTTTTGGTTGATATGCCACTAGTAGCTATATCAATTTTATGTGTATAATCTATGCTCACTATGCTGCTATCACTATATTGAAATTTGAACTTTATCAGTTCACATTAAAGCAGATTTTTCAATAACTGATAATTTATGGCAGAATAGCATTTGTTTCTATTCTGGCGCTACTGGCAGGATATATTTTTTTGCTAAAAGGCCATTTTCATCTTCATAATCAGCCCATTACTGTCTCACTTCTGGGCACAGGCCTGTTCCACGATGAGAAGGCTTTAGGCCAAAAGGCCATTGGTGGCAAACTATTCACTTCATAAAACTTTTTTTATATAGAATTACATACATATGTACATAAACTCACACCTTTTTTCCAAGGAGGTAAGCAGAAACTATTGAACGCTACATCCTATGATCCTTACATACTCCTCTCACTTCATCCACATTCATACATCTTGTCATACACACATGCAGCTTTACTGGGAAAGCCATACATAGTGAAAGATTGATTCAATCAACTGTTGGAATTCTATTCCATGTTCTAGATAACTGTTCTGCCTAGCCTTTTCCCAACTATATTGGAGTCAGCTTCTAGTCTAACTAGATGCAACTGAATACCAGTATTATACACGGAGCGACTGCCATCAGACCTCCGCAACCCAGTTACTGGGCAATACTGATATGCTAAGGTTAGACCATTTGTCAAACCTTCGGGCTTTTGACTTCCCGTAACGACTGTCATAGGTATTCATATGACACCCGAGACCGACAGTTTAACATGCTCTCCAACGCACGGAGGGGTTTCTATGTGTAACGAATGGTCACCCACCCACAGAGTAACCGTGACTAGCGAAGCTTAACCTCGTAAATCGTATGATCTGCGCGGTTGGCAATTAGACACGAGCCCCGAGTAACTATGATACAAAATTTCCTTGACAAAATGTAGTTTATTGAACCTCAGACTAGACCCTATTCTTTTGGTCTGAGGTTACAACCTAAAAACGTTAGGTGAATGTGGCTTGTCGTGACTTGTGACACAATTTGAGTCTTTACTTGTTCCTGAAGTGGACTAGACTAGGCATAGTTAATTGGTTACTTTAGATACCTATGCTACTTCTAACTTTTCTAAGGCGAAATGTTTTTCCTCTGAGGCATAAACAAAATTGGAAAGCATATTTTTAACTGCAACACAAAATAATTCTTTCTTTAGTAATACAAAGATCGAATACAACTAGATTGTAATACTTACAAAAAATATATCGATTTCTTTGCCGTCGAGCAAAGGCATTTTGAAATAATATGTGTTTTTTTGCCAATAACTAAACTGCTTCTCCAATCAATCTTATTCCGGCCCAACTAGTGCTATGCATATAATTTTATGATTTAACTTTAACTTGAAATTAAACTGTATACAGACAGTCCGAAATTAGGTTACAGTAACCACAGATTAATGATATTATGTTATGTCTACGAACAGTAACCACAGACTAATAAGAATTAAGAATAAAGCTATGCTTCGTAAACATTCATTAATCTGTGGCTGGGCTTTTATACTCTTTGAGCGGGCATTCACAGATTTCACCTCAGATTAATAACAAGCTTAGATACCTCGCTAAAATAGCAACTGAACTCATATATTTGCATCATTTTGACTTATGGAGCCGCTATGATGTTAGAGAAGGACACGTTTATAGAAACGTTTCGAAATTTCGTAGGTAGTCACTAATTTTATTCTGACTAGTGATGTGATCCACTAAATTTCAACGTCGATAGAATTTAAAATCCCTAATTTAAAGGCCCTAATCTACACGTTGTGGGGTAAGTTCCTAAAAGCTTGGGTAACGTCCGGGTATGCGTGTCGTATACCCGGGCGAGTGAAATGAAATCGCCTTTGCAGGCTATAATGTCTCTAGACATTTGAATCCCTCGGGGTCTATGGAAGAACCCGAAGGTGCTCGTGATGACCCTGAAGGGATCAAAGGGATCAAACTTGATCAGTCTTGGCGGGAGGGGTCTAGTCGCGGGGCGAAGAGGGGGAGCCACGACTGGGGTGGGTGCTCGGGGTAAAGGAGCTCCAGTGGGAGGAGGGGTCGCGAGAGGCGCGGCCGTTTTAATGATGGGCCTAACGGGGGGCGCTGGGTGCTCCGTCGCCGAAGGCGGCGAGGGAGGTTGGGTCCGAGTTAAGGCCGGAAAGTGGGCCTGGTGGTTAAGCGCGTTCCAGGGACTGGGGCGCTGGGGGCTGAGAGAGACAGGGGGTAGCTGCGAGAGGGTAGGGCACTCTCGCTGCTGCCTGGCCTGGTTACGTCTGGCCGACTTGGGGGTCGAGGACTTGGGAGCTTTAGGGCATCCGCGGTAATCGGCGGGATGGCCGGACTCTCCGCAGAGAACGCAACTGGGTGGTTTCGTGCACAGAGCTCGGTCTTTGGGGCGGGAGCAGTCGGCTGTTCCGTGATCGCCCAGACACTTGGATTGATACATGGATCGATACAGTGAGATATGATCTATTGCGATACAAAATATCGATACAAAGCACCTGGATCGAGTATCCCTACGACAAACGCATAGCAATGAACACGTGAACAAGTCAAATAGTTCAATGAACGAACTGTCAGACATTGAAGCAAAGTACTATTAAACTTGTATGGGTAGGTATTTAGATCAAATAATTAGAACAAAATGACAGTTCATCTTGTGACAAAACAAAAAAGTAAAACTAAGAGCAAATCATTTATCTCATTCCCACATCCTGTTTCGTGCTATTAGATAGAACGGGAATAAAGACAGTTACAGAGCTACTTTTTTAGCCTTCCTTTTATGCTTTAGTCATTATTCTGAGGATTTCACCACGGTCACGCCCATAGATTATACAGAGATACTTAGTAGTATAGGTCAACCAGAATCTCATGGCATTAAAAATTAATAACAAACAGTGGTTTTCATATGGCAATGTCAACATGTCACTTGTCAAAACGAGTATGACTGTACAGTGCGCGCAAGATAACTCTGCGCGCGGTCAAAATCGGAACGAATCATGTTCCGCCATAATGTTGCCGTTTTATTAACTTTGTCACTAGATCTACCTGATTTTAGGAATAAATGAAAATATAATAATAAAGATTATAATAGACCCCATCAGACGATAATAATCATACTGCATTCTTATTCACTCACGGCACATTTATGACCTTAGTTCTTTTCCTTTGCAAATTACGTAAAAATACTAATTAATTTAATTAATATGTAGTAAATTTAAACGTACATAACTTAGCTCAATTAAAATATAATAAACCGCAAGAGGGCTGCCCGATTTTAATGCTCACGAATATATTACTTTTCCTTAAAATGTAGGACTTTGTATTTTTGCGATCATGGCAACATTTACCACGCCCTCCGTCGCGCACAGAGTTATCTTGCGCGCACTCTAGTTGATACATTTTCCAGTTCTGATTAATGTTTTCTTGTTCAAACATTTTTAATAAACATACTTACTTATTTTACAAGGTTTCCTTTTCCATTACAATAAAATTGCAAAAAACCATATATTAGCATATAATTTTGGGACCCAGTGCATAATATCAGCAAGCACATTGGGTCACATAAAACAGTAAGCCAAAACCTCTAACAACATGGATTTATGAAATACATGTTGTGCCGACCCCATCTAGTGTGGGACAAGGGCAGGAAGAAGATCGAGAAGAAATTAAAGAAAAAAAATTACAAGTATCAAGATTTTTTATTCAAATTACCCTTGTGTTACCCACAAAAACATTTAATTTCCCTATTTGCCATCAGATTCTGGTAGACATATAGTCACGACATTTGGCGTGATTCTCCAATCGACCGACCCTCAGATTAATAACAAGCATAGATACCTCGCTAAAATAGCAACTGAACTCATATATTTGCATCATTTTGACTCATGGAGCCGCTATGATGTTAGAGAAGGACACGTATACAGAAACGTTTCGAAATTTCGTAGGTAGTCACTAATTTTATTCTGACTAGTGATGTGACCCACTAAATTTCAACGTCGATAGAATTTAAAATAACATACATTATCATATTATTATCATAGACCGCTAAAAATAATAACCGTACCTAAAATATATAAATTATTAGGCATACTTAAGAGAGAATACATACATATATGTTTCGTTTATCGTTTTTTTGAAGTTTGTTCAAAATGAAACGATACTTTAATAAGTACGAACTAAATAATTCGTCATCATCATCATCATTCCCTACAGTTCTTTATGTATTAAACCTGACCCAGCTAACCCCGAATGTATTTAATTGACATGGTAACTTTTGAGTTTACTGAAAACATAGTGGAAGATATTCGGTTTTGCGTATGTTTTTAACAACTTTTACTTTTTGTAGCGTACGCTATATCGCTCAATACACCTCAATAGTCAATTTTGTTTGCGTATTCCTCAAACGACTCTTCTTGCTGATCAATATTTTATTGGAACATCCTTTCGATCCAGTAGCGGTTCTGACAAATATTGTCGATAACATGCATGGAGGCCTTCCTGCGATCTATTAGCGCCGACTTGCTGCACCATCTCATTATGTTTCCAAATATCATTAATTAATATCCAACAGGCGATCTGTTTGCGGATGGGTGGACGAAGATTTTATTGGTATGTAGGGGAACGAGATATTGTGTTCCGCCTACGAAAAGGAGGATCCTCCTACCAGGCGGAGTCTTGTGCCTGGCGGGCCACTGCCCAACGGTTGATGTTGGGAACTAGTATATATACCATCTGCGTGTCAAACTCTGATATCGCGATGCAGGATAGTTCGCATGTGGCGCGATAGAGCCACATGTATATCAGAAGTACTGTGAGAAGAATTTATGAGAGTGTTGTTAACGGTCTCTTCTATTTTTATATTTATTTACTGTAATTGGCTGTGTAGACGATAGGGAGAGGACGAGAAGATAAACACAACCTTTGACCTTTTGTGCGTTCGTTGCAAAAATTATTAAACTGTTCATTAAAAGACAAACAAACTCAATGCTTAATAACTAAGACACACGATATGTATTAAATATAAAATATTTAAAGAATCATGTCCAGTCTTGACCTGAAAATTTTCTAACGCGTCTAGTGATGTAAAATATCTTAAAAAATTGCTTTTTTTTTTGCTTATTTCGTATCGTTTAATTGAATTTTCAAATAAAGCCAGGAAAAAAGCAATATCACTATTTTTATCATTCTCAATAGACATCCGTTTCACAGAATACAAAAAACTTGTACGTTCGTCTTGTGGTTAATGAATGTTTAAAATAACGAATTGGTTTTTTTTTTACTTCACTTATTAATTTATGGCTAGCTATGATTTTTTTATGATTTTATATTAAGGTGTGGAAAGAAAAATAAGTGTACAGTTAACAGGTCGCGTAAAACGAACTTCTTTAGCCGCAACCAAATCGCAACGTTGAGTGAATGACAGGCTGTCATTTGTTTGACGTTTTTTAGTCGTTCGTTTGTTCTTGCTACATATTGTACTGTGCGATTTTGGATTTTCTGATACCCATACAACTTTTGCATTTTCGAGAATAACGACTAATAACGAGAATATAACTGCTGTTTGCGACCGCGCACCGATTTGGTGACGATATTAAATTGAAGACTGATTTATTTCTGAGTGATTGTAACTCTCTCAGCCATTAAAAAACAATTTGATTTTAGTTATCGTATAGTTTTTGAGGTTATAACAGCTGTCCGATAGGTGGGGTGCCGGAACCTAAGGCCGGTGTCACGGGATTCGCTGTTGCATGCACCGCGACCCCGGCACGGCTGTTATAACCTCAAAAACTTATTTACATAATAGCATTTTCCCCTGGCCTCTAAATGGAAAGATGATAAGTTATTGTGTTATTATAAACAATATTTTTTTTTCTGCAACACTAGTAGTAGATAGACGCGACCTGTAAAAAGAATCAAGTGACAGGTCAATCAATGTATGGAAAGTGGGCATGATTCTTTGCGTCGCTAACATACCCCACCCTAGTGAGACAGCACTCCTAACCTACAGGAATTCTAGCGACGCGAGTAGCAAAACGCTTTATCATGCCAGCCCGCAGGAAGGCCTCCATGCACGTTATCGACAATATTTGTCAGAACCGCTACTGGATCGAAAGGATGATCCAATAAAATATTGATCAGCAAGAAGAGTCGTTTGAGGAATACGCAAACAAAATTGAGTATTGAGGTGTATTGAGCGATATAGCGTACGATATAAAAAGCAAAAGTTGTTAAAAACATACGCAAAACCGAATATGTTCCACTATGTTTTCAGTAAACTCAAAAGTTACTATGTCAATTAAATACATTCGGGGTTAGCTGGGTCAGGTTTAATACATAAAGAACTGTAGGGAATGATGATGATGATGACGAATTATTTAGTTCGTACTTAATAAAGTATCGTTTCATTTTGAACAAACTTCAAAAAAACGATAAACGAAACATATATGTATGTATTCTCTCTTAAGTATGCTTAATAATTTATATATTTTAGGTACGGTTATTATTTTTAGCGGTATAAGATAATAATATGATAATGTATGTTATTTTAAATTCTAGAGACGTTGAAATTTAGTGGATCACATCACTAGTCAGAATAAAATTAGTGACTACCTACGAAATTTCGAAACGTTTCTAAAAACGTGTCCTTCTCTAACATCATAGCGGCTCCATGAGTCAAAATGATGCAAATATATGAGTTCAGTTGCTATTTTAGCGAGCTATCTATGCTTGTTATTAATCTGAGAACTGAATGGACGCCAATTTGACATTCACGCAGCATAAGATTCGGGTAACCGAGGGCTTAATCGGTTGTCAAATTTATTAGTAGGAAAATATCGTGCCGTAGACCTATTTTTTAACATAACATAACATCACGCCTCGTATTTTCCGAAGGGTTCAGCAGAGGTGTCTCTTCTTCTTCTTCCTGCCCTTATCCCACACTAGGTGGGGTCGGCACAACATGTATTTTATAAATCCATGTTGTTAAAGGTTTTGGCTTATTGTTTTATGACCGGCTGCCTGCCTGACATCAACCCTCCTTGGGAATACTCGTTGCGCCTTCGCGCGGGTGACCCAATGTGCTTATATTGTGCTGATGTTATGCACTGGGTCCCAAAAATATAATATGATTGTCAATTTTATTGCTTATTGCCGACAACTAAACAGACTATGTACTTCTTGGTGGAGTATATTTGAAGTTCCTCGACCCTCTCATTCAGTTTTGCTAGGGACTTTGGTTCGACAGAGGTGTATAATAAGTAATAAGGGGCGTAATAGGGGGCGAGCCTATTGCTACCAACCGGGCACATATTCAGCTATTTTTTTATTCATATGAAAATACCATACATACTCAGAGCAGAGCAATATAGTTATGAGGGAAAATATCACAACCAAGGAACTTGTAATCAACCTGAAATACGCAGGATTGGCTAAAATTCGGTCCGATATCGAGAGTCCTCTGTCCTTATATCAGGGTGTCCACATGCGCGCGGGAAAGGGTCAGAGGGCTCCCGTCAATAATATTCGAAAGACCGGAATCTCTCTCCATATTTTATTTAACGATTTTGAACCTTATTAAAAGTAAACATTATTCACATTTGAAGTTCCAATTTATCTGTACGTATTCCAGTTTACTTTTAAGTTTCTTAATCACAACATAAATGGTGATGTCATACGGAGCATCCCTTGCCCCCTTGGGTATTAATTATTGTTCTGTGCGGGATGCAGATCATCTTCGGATAGAGGTCAGAGGTCGGAAGAGAATAGGTAACTTGTTTTATTTTACAATGAGATAGATAATCTATAACTGAGGCTGAAGCTCAGAGGCTCTGAGAGTCTCTGAGCCACTCCTGAGGGTCTGAGGTATTGAAGTTGAAGTGGTGACTGTAGTGACGTTCTAAGTCAGTTACACCTTTCAAGTTAGTCTATGGATGACATTTATTGATAAAAATAAATATGCTCATTATTGGTTATTTATAATGATAATGCGTTGACTACACATTAAATGGATTTGCTGAGAAATCCAAGGAGCACACAATCACTATTGAAGAGCTCAGCGGTGGCTCACTGTAGAGAAATCAGAAACCCTTTGTTTATGACTGTGATGCCTGCCATAAACAACAATGGCGGCGGTAACAGCGCCGGTCGAAATGTGTATTTTTAATCGCTTTTAGTTGTGCGAGACCAATGTTTTTCCTCTATAATGTCAAAACAAGGAAAAAGAAAAATTACTGTCGAATTACCGAAATCAAAAGATCTAGCTAATAGGCCTAGTGTTTTTGAGCGCCTCGGTACTAAGAAATCCAGCGCTAAAAAAACAACTGAACATTGTAGACAGTGGGCACAAAACGGGAGTTGCGCTTACGGTAAAAGTTGTAAATTTGCATCAACCCATACATTAATAAGTCCATCGAAACAACGCGCAGCAAACAAAGATAGTGAACATAAACGTGCTGTGAAAGATGACCCTAAAAGTAGACTGCATTCGACCGTGGTCGTGCGTTCAGGACGTAGTCCAGATGGTGAAATCGACAACTGGGATCAAAATGACTTAGAGTACGCAGACACAGACGTCCTTGAAAAAAGGCGACAACAACTGCAACGCGAATTAGAGCTGCAAATGAAAATGGACTCTAGTAAAGATATACGTAAAGATAAGAAGAAAACTATGTCAAGCACTTCTTCATCACGCAGTTCTAGTTCATCGAGCGCCTCTTCATCTTCATCAGACAATAGTTCATCATCTTCATCTTCTGGCAGGTATGGATACCATTTGAAATCTTAATGTAAACATTTGCAAATGGGATCAGTTATTTGTGTAATTAGGTAATGTGTTTTCTGTCTACAGTGTTATATCACTTGACATAGGTAATGAGATGTATATAAAATCACTTCAAAATTAATGAAATTAACTAAAAATGTTTAAGGCACTATAGAAAAATAATACACCTATAAAGAAATAATACACCTGTTAACAATATATTTGCTCTTTAAAATGTTTATAATCATAACACTTCAAAAATAATGCTTTCAATAACAAAATGTATGGTTCACACTAGAATCAATCAAAAATCATTTGTTTTTGAACAACCATTAAGTAAATGGTGGAAATTAATTGGTAAATTGTTTCTGCCACTCGCTGGCTGCTGCCGTGGCAATGCTTGCTTCGCTTGCTCAGCTCGTGCCTTGAATGATCACAGTTCTAACATAACCTAATCTACCTTTCAGCTATCTGTTCGTCATTTTATTTCATATTGCGGGGGACTTGAAATTAGAACCATTAAAATTAGAGTGCAAACTATTAATTTTAAAACTAAGCTTGTTATGTGGGAACTATACATATAGTTTTTTAAAGCTCATTTATATATCCCATAGGCCTTTTATTGTAAAGGGTTTTTCAATAGGGAGAGGTATATTTGAAATTAAATAAAAACACATTGTTTGCAATTAGTTTTTTTTTTCCGAAGAGTTACCCTTTGGCATTATGTGTGAATAACCACATCATTCAAATGACAACCTCAGCTTTGTATGGTAGTGTGAATACGAGAAGTCTAATTTTCCATCACTTTCTTTTGAAAACCACTTTATGTCTTCTATGCAAAAAAATACATTGATTTCAGCCTATGCTAAAGTTGATCTTTATTTTAGAGAAGCAAGACGAAAAGGAAAGAAAGGAAAGTTAAAACGAAATTCCAGTTCTTCTTCAGATGGGGATGGACCATCTAAAAAGAAATTCATTAAAACTGATACTTTGAAACGGGATAAAAGTGAACCTAAGAAAACAGTTGCAAAGAAAGATGACAGGCTTTTAAAAAAACAAGATACCACCAAAAAGAAAACTGTCTCCAAAACTACAATTGGAAAAAAATCCTTGTCACCAGGAAAAAAATCTGGTGGAACACCTCCTATTACATCAAAAACTCTAGCAAAAAATACAGTAAAACATGGAAAGTCTCCACCAAGGAGAGATAGAAACAGAAGTGCTTCTCCTCATAGTGTTAGAGAAAGAGATAAAGATAGAGACCGTGCTAAAGAAAAAGAGAGAGAGAAAGAGCGGGAGAAGGAAAGGGACAGGACCAGAGTACGTAGTAGATCTCCTAGAAAAGCAAGATCCAAATCTCCGCGACAGCATACATCTCATTCAAAAGATGTACGGAAGAAAGAGAGCTCCGAACGCAGCAGACCTGTGTCACCTAAGAAACAAACCCGTCGAGATGGCAGTGCAGAGAGACACAGAAAGAGATCAGCAAGCAGAGATAGGGATAGAGGCCGAGATCATAAATCTTTGGAAAGGAGGAAAGATAAACATGATGACAAAGACAGACATGATAGAAAAGATAGAGGAGGTCGCGACAGGAATAAGGATAATAAAAGAGATGACAGTAAGAGAAGAGGCAGAGACAGAGGTTTAGGTGGCAGAGGAGGCGCTGATAAAGGATTAGAAAAGCCAAATAAACCCATGGAAAGACTCCTTCCCAGACCTGAAGAGCGTTTAGCTGCTCTTGCAGCTATTTCAAATAGAGCTCTGGATATTGATAAAAATTCTTCAACATCTAAAGACCGACAGGATTCTCATTCTGAAAGAGGTGGTCGTAAGCAGGACAGGCTTGAAAGGGATCGTTCTACAAAGAGAGACCGATTGGATAGCATGGATAGAGATCAAGGTGACTATGAAATGGGTATGGAACGTCAGTATGACAATGATCGCAACTTGGATCATTATGATAGAGTGGATGATCGTTACGATGATGGTCCCAGAGAAGATGAGAGGTCTCCAGGTTACAATATGCAGGGAAGGGAAAGACATTATGATTCTGGTTATGATATGTCAGGACCCCCAAGGGGATATCCTGAAGATGACGATAGGTTATATGGTGAACATATGGGCGACCGCAGGGGTGTTGATATGGGTAAGACAGGAGTTTGATTGATTGTGTGCAATTAAACAGGAGCTTTCTATCCTAAGTGCACTTGTGTGTTTAAGGTTATGATGACCGTCGACCCCATCGCGATCGCTCCTGGGAAGGGCGGTCAGGTTCCATGGATCGTGAGCGTGGTTATATGCATCCACATAAAGAATGGGATAATGATGACTACCGTCCAGGAGACTGGGGCCGGGAGCGACACTGGTCTATGCATGACCCACAGGTAATTCAATTCTTGCCCATTTCCTGTTGTGGCCGAAAATTAGTAGTTTAGCTTATCAATCTAGCATGTTATTGCCAAAAAGGGCCACATAAATGGACTATTAATTTTACCTGTGATTGCTTTTATCTTTGGAAGAATGTTCTCTGCAAATCTATTGGGTCATTTTTGGTAAAGATACCAAGAGACTTAATTTTAACCAATACCGCACAGTAAATCATAGGAATCTGCCATCAGTTAACTATTTAAAATACCTACTTTTTTTTTCAATAATGTAATTTCATTTCATTTAAATAATACTTAAATAAAATTATTGTTTCTTTCTTATCTTTTGCTATAGGTGAGTTTATACTATCAAACTTTGTATCGGAATGAACCAATTGATTATCGTAAAGACAATAAAAATCCTTGCCTTATTCTATCCCACATATTCCTTGGCTGTCCTTATCCTCACTTTGGTATGTTGTCATGCACATTTATTTTAATATTTTTATTTTTCAATCAGAATAAATTATAATTACCATTTTGGTTATAGATGAACGAGTGGGGTGATAAAGAACCTGATGTGGATGCTTGGCACCATAGGGGCCATCCGCCTGGACCTCACCGTGGACGGATGCATGGTAAGTTGAAGAGCCCTTACATTATTGCATTAAATATGAGTTTTAAATTTGTTTGAGAACTAATATAATATCTCAGATCTACTTAATTATAATAAATATATTAAAATATAATTATATTATTTATTATAATGAACTTATCATTCAACAAATAGTACAAAATTGTCATTTAAGATGAGTATGGACGCGGTATCAGAATGGATCTCGCTCGAGGGGACGGTAATAAACGCCGTGCTCCCAGAAATGAACCAGAGCAAACTGCTAAGGAAACTCCGCCTGCTCTTCAAACAGCATCCACAGCACCACCACGTCAGGATACTGAAATTGATGAAAAACCAATACCCGATGATCTCAGTGAAATAAGTGACGATCCTGATGATATACTTAACAGGGAAGACGTAAGTGAATCAATATGTATGAACATATTAAATGTTCTTTCTATTCTTGTTTCCTAAACTACTACATAATCTCTTTGTTAGATGGCTGATCAAATTATGGATGAAGACAGTCAAACTGCTTTACCAAATGATGAAAGTGTATCAAAGCCAGAAGGCTCTGAAAAGGAATCGACACAGGTAAATAAAAAAGAAAACATTGCTCATCTTCCTCTTACCTAACTTTAGAATAACATTTTCAAAAATAAAATTCTTAATTTTAGGATACAAGTGGTGCAGGTGAAGAAAAGGAATTACAGGATGCTAAGGATGACGAAGATGTAACAAATTTGGACTTTGAGGAAATATCTGATGGGGAACTTGAAGAGGAGCGTACAAGAGGTAAACTCAAACAATATTAATTTTAGTTCTTAACGTTAAAATGTTACTGAAGCAAATAAAGCAACAAAATATTTTTCAGCTGGTTTAGGCGATGCTCTTGGCGTAGATTGGGCTAGTTTAGTGGCGGATGTACGTCGACGTGAACAAACTAGCGTCTCTTCCGGTGGAGCCCGGGATCGCTGGAGACCTGAGCGAGTACTCGCGCGTCTTGGGCTTTCCGTACATATGGCCGGGAAGGAAATTGTACAAGATGTATTACAAAAAAATGTAGAAAGCCTTCAGTCAGATAAGAAAAAGCAAGCACAGTTATCAGATAATCCTGACCAGAAAGATACTGTTGAACAAAACGGTACACACGAAAATGATGCAAAAACTGAATCCTTACCTGATGTTTCAACATTGCATCCAGTTGCTGCTATTCAGGTTTTTATTAATACAATTAATAATAATTACAATATTTACTGTTACTAAATATTTAGTTAGATGAATACTGATGTTATTTTTGTTTTAGGTGGCCGTACAAAAAAGAAAGCGTCAGCGTGCTGTATTGTTTGGATCTGGTTGTGAGATAACTCGTGGCTTGAGTGCACGACGAGATCTAGCGTTACGGCGATATCTCTGTCATTTACCTACAGCTGAAAGGACTGGGCAGTCACGTGTGACACCACAAGCGTCTTTGTTTCATGCAGCTAGATCTCTGTTATTGCATGCTCCAGTCACAGGCTGACATAAACCCTAACCCTGGACTGCCAGAGTTTGGTATTGCTAGACAGAAAAGAACTTCAAGTGCAATATTCAGACACTATTTTAAAAAGTGTTGTTAAAATCTTTAGTAGAAAACTGGTGTATTGATGTATACAGCTTCTGATTACAGCTGATAGTGAAAATTGTGGATTTTAAGTGGTACCGTGGTACACCTACTTGACACAGGCAACAAAGTGAATCATTCATATTTATGAAATACTCTGATTAGGACTTGACTTTGAATAACTTAGGATAAGTGCATAGTGATTTCAAGGCATTGAAATATTTGTGTTCCTTTACTAATTTCAATTATATTTTTTTTACCTAAATATTTTGTTATTACATAATAATAATTGGACTAAACATAAAACATTATACTCAATAAAAATAAACAAGTTTATGTTGTTTTTCTAGTGGCCTTCAAAATCTGCAGCACTTAAAGTTCCGCGACTTGTTCACACAAAAATGATACATCAGAAGATACAGCATAGTAAACTGGCCTCTCGCCACCCCTTAAACAAAATAAGAGTTATAGTAAATCAAATTACATACAGCACGCGCCAAACTTATTAACAGCTTTGAAGCCAGGCGAATGGTCGCGCATAGCAAAGCAACCACCTATTACATGGGACTAAAAACCAGAGGTGAAACGTGGGTGTTAGATTCCTGTAATAAGAGAACACCCCTGCTTACGCCTTCGGGCACTACTGGCATGATTATAATTTAACTGACCACACACAGCTAAGATACAATAATATATAGCAGATGTTGGATTCTATTGTCAGAAGCTGTCTCGGAACCTGTCTATTTTGATCATGCACATTCTGTATACAGAGTGTAGTTCCTCAGTGTTTTTTCAATTAAGGGGCCATTCAAGTATTACGTATCAAAAGGGGGTGAAGGGGTATTTACTTAGCTTATTTTTGATGACATGGGGGACTGGTGGGTTTGGTTGGTGATTACGTCAGCAATATTTATTTATTTTTCTAGACTTGATAACTACTGCTCATGAATAAAAATAAAGAAACCTGAACAGATTAAAAAAAATATACCTATGTTTACGTAAGCATAGGATTGGGGGGGGGGGTAAGAGCTTTGCTTACTTTTGCTGACAAGGGGGAGGGGAGGGTCAAAAATTACTAAAATTCTGCTTAAGTACATAATACTAAAGCATAGGTTGCTAAATCTAATTCACAGTACCCCAGATGTTTATTGGTAACAGTCTCAATCAGTCAGTTGTAATACAGTTTCACCAAGATAACAGGACTTTGGTGGAACTATACTACAACTTGCATACTTGCTTTGTCTGCATGTGAATGCTATTTACCAACTTGCCAAGTTGGTAAATAGTTTCCAATTGGTTTCCAAGTGTTGATTTCAATGTAATAGATAGATTGACTGCAAAATGCAGTTTGAATGCAGTTGGCACATCACAACTGCAAACACTCCCACAACCCTTCAGCTGTTATTTGCAGTTGTATGAAAAACTTTATAATGAAACACTACAAATATTCAAAATTTCAGAAATAAGTACTGTTAAAATGGGGTGAATAGGAATGCAGGGGGGAGTCGGGACGAAACTATCAAAGGGATTTTAACTTTGAAATAATATATTTTATTGCCAAAAAGGACTCTGTGTTTACTGTATTATAATTAACGATTAAGTGTCCTTGTTGGCAATTAACTATAGTATTTCAACATTAAAATTCATTTTAAACTTTCATCCCGATTCACCCCATTTTACCAGTACTTAATGTTGTACTTACTTAAGGAATAAAACTGCACCAGCAATTCCTTTTATTGTTAACTTATATCCATCAACATGCAGAATTGACCCCTCTTTCAGTCCAAGTACAGGTCGAGCATGACTCATTTCCAAATATTCTAATATTCTCTGGTCCCTTGTTTCTCCTTTGTGTGTCTCACTTTCTATGTCAATATAATGGGGGTTTATGTTGAAAGGCACAATACCAATTGCTTCAAAACTTGGAGGGTAAATTATAGGCATATCATTTGTAGTGTGGATACTTTTGGTTGCAACATTTGTTCCAGCGCTACTACCCATGTAAATTAGGCTGCCTTCATCAACTTTCTTTCTTATCAAATTTACTAGATTTTTTTCATACAATGTTTTTAAAAGGAGAAATGTGTTTCCCCCACCTACAAAGATGGCTTTAGAGGAATTGATTCTTTCAATAACATCAGGGTAGCTATGTAGTCCAGTTACACTGAATCCCCATGGCTCAATGACATCTTTGATTTTAGTCGTGTAACCATCATAGTCCTTTTGAGCATATGGAATGAAGACTAATTCAGATATATTATTTCTGAAATAATAGATAACACATTTATAAAATAAAGTACCTACATAACTTACTTATATCGAATATGTAGGTAAGTAGGTACTCACTTCATCAAAATATTACATATTTCTTCTTTAGCAAACTCCAACATAGAATAACCATGACAATGCGATGATGAAAGTAACAACGCCTGACGCTGGGGCGGCATTTTATATGCAGTGGAGAGATATGCTCTTTGCACTGTTTTCAAATGTATACTGAGCTTGATAATGTTAAGCGGATTCTTATATAAATGGAGATAAAATAACATTGAATAGAGCGCTTAGCTAGATGATAAATTTCTTACCCTATTGTTATCGAATGAATAATTTATCGAGTTCTTATCAGTTAATAGAAGTTTGTATAAACAATAACAGAACTGCAGAACAGATAATAAAGTTCTATTGTGTTCAGTTGTGGTTGTGTTTATTACAATCCATTATGTAGGTATGTAGCAGTAGCAAATTGCTCTATAAAATATAAATATTATTCATAGACTTGGATTTTTTGTTATTTGCTATGCTATTTTATTTTATTTTACCTATTCAAATTGGTTGTTGCTTGTGGTAGGTACCTAGCGGTACTTACTTTGACAAATTGACAGTGACAAATGACTGACAGACAGACAGTAGACAGATAGTTGACAGACAGACTTTTCAGCCTTTCGCATTGAGATAGAAAATGTCTATGGCCTTTCGTTACACTAGGACTGGTGTTGCCATTCTAAGAATGATTAATTATGTGAGATATCTGATATGACATACATATTCATATTATGTCCCACTTTCTGCCACTTTACAGATGACTTGGTGGCTCTGATAGCTCTTTAAGTACAGTGCACTCGCAAGTTTTAACAAAATCATCGTTTGTGGCCAGATACGGGACGTTTTTAACAAAACAGGCCGACAAGACATGGCAGATAAGGCCAACTACACACATTGGAGACAATTTTTCCCCCGATTGTTGAAATAATAATTATCATTTTCGAGCATTATTGTTTAGGCACATATTCTCTATTAAATAATTTAATAAATACATGGAAAAGTATTTGTCATCCTGGCAACTGAATGAAATTGTCAATGGTGTCGATTCTGTTGCGCACTTTGACAGGACTAAACAAAAGTAAGGGTGTATATCTCTTTCTGTTTCAATAGAAAAAGAAAGTGACGGTTGCGTTTAGTCTAGTTTAGTACTGCCAAAATGTGCTACTGAATCGACACAAATGTCACAAGTTTCGTCAATTTGCCATTGCATCATTTTACATTTATATCATTCATCTGTACATACATTTCACAGAAGAATTGGTCGAATAGTAGGGCAATCGCAACAATCGTTAAGGATGATTTCCACCAAGCGGCTCGCATCGAATCGGATCGGAACGGAATTTACAATCTTTAAACGATATTAAATCGTGTACATAGTATTTAAAGTCTATATTACCAAGCCGCGCACAGCAGCTTGACCGCGGGCGTCTTCCGCGACACGCGATCGTACTCGAAAGTATGCTGCGAAGCGTGATCGGCTCCGTTCGCCTGGCGCCGTATCCGATCGAACTATTTTCAAAAATTAGAACACGTCAACACGGTAGGAATGAAACTATTTGACTAGGCGCAGAAACGGATAAGTTCGCAAGTGACTGTACGGAGCCAATTATATGCGTCGACATTCTGCCGGATGCGATCGGCTGTCACTGCATCCGTTCGTATCCATTCCGATCTGATGCCATGCGAGTCGTTTGGTGGAAATCATCTTTTAGAGAATAGTATACATTTTTTGCAAGTGGCAGGAGCTTATAGGAGAAGACAGCTGTCCTTTGTAGTCTGGAGTCAGACAGCAGGGAGGTACCTCCGATAATAAAGAAAAGACCTGAGTCAGACACTAGCTCAGTGGGTAGGTACGGTATGCCCAGTATATCTTGAGGGACGGCGAAATAGGGTACTAAAATGTACTGAATTTTAAATTGTTGATACTAATTCTGTTATCATGATCTGCTCGTCACTTTATATTTTGGCAGTATAAATGATTTTTATTTCTGTAAATAAATCTGTTACAGACAATTTTACAAGTCAATGTAATGTTTTTTTATAAGACCAGATGGCGCCGGCATTTCCTATCTGACTAGCTCTGAGAAGAAAAGCCGAAACAAACTCAGAGATCAAGACCTCTTTTAAAGTCCAGACATTGGAGTATAAAAACTATGCGAGTGAAACGATGTAGGGCAACGTATGGAATGGCCTTTAGAGGAAAGTGCCATAGCAGGTTTGAGTTGACCTGTCCTAACTGACGGCACATCAGTCTTTCAGTCATCGCGGAGCTCAAACCTTATTTTAGGGAGCTCAACAACCCGACTGCTGCACGACGCTATCAATCAGCTGGACATTTGCCTGGGTCACAAAAAATACGCAAGAAGCGCCAAACGTTTACTAAATTAGTGTATAAAGCTAGCCTACATGATACATACTGACATTAACAAAATAGATAAAAAAATAAAAAATAAGGAGATGACATTTTAATAATAATAATTATGGGGTCAGTAATTATAATTGGGTCATGCCGGTCTTGATGTACTCCTTCGGCATACTCAAGTGGACTCAGACTGAACTTGACGCCCTGGATAGGAGGGTCCGTACGCTGCTGACTGCATACCGAATGCATCACCCACGTTCATCGGTGATGAGGCTGTACATTCCGAGGAAGTGTGGGGGTCGAGGCTTTCTAAACGCTAAGACCCTCCACAACCGCGAGGTGTGCAGCCTCAGGGAGTACTTCCTCCAAGCTGACGTGGGGATGCATCGAGATGTAGTCGCAGTGGACAAAGGATTCACCCCACTCTCCTTCGCTAAAGAGAACTGGCGCAAGCCTGTAGTACTGGATACTAATGGCCGCAGGGAGGTATGGCAGAGCAAGGAGCTTCACGGACGCTTCTACCGGGCCCTTCATGGGCCCGATGTAGATTTCCTAGCGTCCGTAGCCTGGCTACGTTTCAGTGATCTCTTTGGGGAAACCGAAGGTTTTGTCTGTGCAATTATGGACGAAGTTATGATGACGAACAACTACCGGAAATATATTGTGAAGGACGGCACGGTTGACATCTGTCGGGCATGTCACTGTCCCGGTGAATCCATTCGACATATTATTTCTGGTTGTTCTCGTCTTGCTAACGGCGAGTATTTGCACAGACACAACCTAGTGGCTAGGATTATCCACCAGCAACTTGCTCTGAAATACAACCTTGTGGACGAGAAGTACCATACTACAAATATGTGCCCGACCCAGTTCTCGAGAATGGTCATATCACATTGTACTGGGATCGATCTATCATCACCGACAGGACTATTGTTGCCAATAAGCCTGACAGTGGTGATAGATCGATCAGAGCGTCTCACAATGATTGTTGATATCACTGTCCCACATGACGAGAACCTTGTGAAAGCCGAGAAAGATAAAGAAATTAAGTATCAAGACTTGGCACACGAGGTTGTCGACATGTGGGAGGTTGACTCAGCAGTCATTGTGCCGATAGTCGTTACGGCCAATGGCTTAATAGCCAAGAGCCTCGACCAACATCTGACGAGGCTCTCGTTGGGCAGCTGGGTCAAGGGCCTGATACAGAAAGCGGTACTTCTGGACACGGCACGTATTGTCAGGAAGTTCCTCTCTCTGAGGCCCTGACCACCGGTAGCTTGGACCCTGTTCCCGATGCCGGTGGGCTACTATTTTTTATATTTTTCAATGTTTTTTTATAGAAATATTTAAAAATGTAAAGAAATATGTATATACAATGAATGAACGGAATAATAATTATTAAAAAAAAACAATAGTAAGATGTCAAAAGGATAAAATAAAAAATAATATCCTAATTTAAAATAATATATAATAAGACGGCCATGGCTGCTTTCAAAGAGCAGTTTTACATATTCTTGCAAAAAGAAATGGAGGGAATTTTTATAAGATCGGGAGGTTAGGTAATAATAATCAGAGCAATAATAATTACTAAAAGCCTCTATCTGCCCCACAATCTGTTGGATCTGTTTATTGGGACTCAGCAGATTACCTCGGAAATAGGCACGGTTAGGCTTTCCTCCAATTGGTCGCATGTTATGTCGTCCGTTCTAGCGTCCTAGTTAGAGTAAAAAATCCATGGTACATCACAGAGTACATTCTTAGACCATTGGTCTAAGAGTACATCCCCAGCAATATACTGTGATGTGTAGTAATTAATAGTAAAAAAAACATTTTTAAAAACAAGCTTTTTTTTAAATCTCTAAAAAGAAGAAAATAAACCCATCTATTTATTGTATTATAGGTACAATTTATATGATAAAAAAGTTGGCGTGAGATTTACCTGTGTAAATTGTATAATGTAATAAATTGATAGGTTTGATTACATTTTAAGTTTATTTTCTTCTTTTTAAAGCATTTTGTATGTCATGGTGAAACTTAGAACGGGCTTTCACAATTGAATGCGTATACAACATTTTATTATGTCTGTGTGCTGCTAACCATTGAGGAGTTCCCAAGTCAGGACCCAATCCTGAGTGCAGCAACTATGTCATGGTAAAACTTAAAACCGGCTATCATAATAAAATGCGTACACAAAATTCCACATGTCTTTGCTGTTTACCGTTGAAAAGTTCCTTTATCTGGAGCTAACCCTGGATGTCGATTCAGGTCATGCTTACCATAAAATGCATTGTCATCGGAACTGAACCAACATGTAAAAATTCAACTCCGTAGGATAAGAGGAAGTGGTTCAAAATTCTGTTTCAAGTTTTGTCCCACACATATTAACTAGCAAAGTAAAAAAAGCCTGTAAGTGCTTGGCCAGAGTGGCAGCGCGGTGCGGGGAGCGGCGCGGGTGCGGGAACGCGCGCGATTTGACTGTCCGCAGTGGAGCGCGGCGTCGTTCTGAGCGTTGTCGTGTCCAGTGTTTGTCAAAATATCATATGGATAAAGAAGACTTATTTTTACTGGAAAATTCTTACTAAAAAACGATGTTTCGACATCCACAGTGCTTGAATAGCACTTATTAATTCTTCAACATTTAATTTTGAAGACACAACAACGCGCGTGGTCAGCTCGAACTAGTTTGAGACCCCCCGCTCCCGCGCGGGTTGTCACTTGCCGCCCGCGCTCTCACTGCGGCCACTTGTATGAACGACCTATGGCGTGAGCTACCTGCGCGCTCCCCGCGCAAAGCAGCCCGCGCCGCTTCCCGCGCCCGCGTGCCCACTATGGACACTCAAATGAACTTCTTATGTTTGAACTCGCCGCACCGCGCCCGCCCCGCGCCCGCCCCGCGCCCGCATTTGCAGTCTGGCCAAAGGCTTAATAACTAACATACTAAAGGTCAAGTTAAACAAAAGCTTGTAAAAAGGTTTGAATGCATGTAACATGCTTCAATCATGGTATGATAATGATAATTATGCCATGACTTGAATGAGTTTTTTTTATTTATTCACCGCCGCGGTGCACTGAGGCTCTCGCTCGCGGCGTTTGGGATGTTCCAGGGTGGTGTCTCGCTGTACTCAGTACGCTACGATGTGTTTTGGGACACCCAGTATATTATTGTGGGACTAATTAATTAACATGTAATCTTATGGTGCGTCCAGACCTGACGAACGCGCCGCGAATGCGCCGCTCGCGAGCTTTTGTACGAACATGAAATGCACGCGCGCAGCTCGCGAGCTGCGCATTTGCGGCGCGTTCGTCAGGTCTGGACGCACCATTAGATAACCGGGAACTTCATTTTATGCCGTATTGATTTGAAACTGTAGGTAGAGTTTTTTTATTTTGGAATGAGACTTTGTCAACCTTCAAATATGTATGTATGTGTGAGGGTGTCCTTAGTAGCCCAGTTAAACTGTTTGAAATAAACACTTGCTCCTTGAACGAAAGTTGTTAGAACGATGAAGACGTGAGGTTGGTGTATCTATCTTGGCTATCTTTATAATGAAATAAATAAGTACTTTCACACCGTTAATTCAGCCCTTATCAAGCTGTCTCCCTCCCAGTTCTCCCGCCAGCAACGTCCTAAGCCGAGCTCCGAGTCCCATTAGGGATCGCCCTTAGTGCTGTTGTTGCTAGTAGTCACGATGTTAGCGTAGTAGTTAGCTTAATTTAAGTATTTTACTTCGACCCCATTGGCTGGAGAGCCTTCAGGTCTCACCGATAACTAACGTTACGTAGAAACCGTCGGCAGGGACCAACTATCAGAAGTGCAATAGAAAAAAAAATGAGTGTTATCCAACAAATAAACAATAATAAGTTATTACGTTACGGCCAATGGCCTAATAGCCAAGTGCCTGGATCAATATCTAATATGTGGCGGATGGATCAAATGCTGCATACCTTCATACAGAAGGTGGTTCTTCTTGACCGCGCACTCGTTGTGAGGAGATTCTTTTCTCTGGAGCCCTCAACCGCCAGTATCTTATTTACATATTTATTATTTTATAGTAATATTTAAAAATGTAAATTAGTAAAAAGTTAAAAACTATGTAAGGAAAATTAATAAATTAATTATCACATCGTTGTATTTACTGTTCCATTTATCGGCCAGCTCGACAACATGGCTTCTACATTTTACATTCTATAGAATAAAATATAAACTTAAGGTAAATTACGTATAAAAATAATATCTATCACATTTTCACCATTTACTAAGCATCAAGGATGAAGAATCTTTCTTCTTGGGGTTTATCACAGCCTGGACCAAGGTAACGGCGTCTCAGTTCGAGGTCTGGAGGCGCAGATATGTCGCCTTGGAGAATAATGTAGGCTTGCTCTATAGTACTCTCGATTTCAGATTTTATTTCCTGTAACAGAAATTGTAGCTTTCATTGTAGGCATTAATATAAACAATCGTTGAGAAGCATTGGGGTAGGATCTAATGGTGACGTTTTACAATTTCAGCGTGTGAGGAGCACCATAAGGCCTTAGTACAGACGCTTAGCGCGGAGCGTGATGGAGGGCATAATGAGGACAGGATAAATTATGACGAAGTGTTACGTAGATAGGAGGGTTTATGGCGACGCGTTTTACTGTGTGTATTTATTAAGTTTTTTTGTATGTATGATAGTACGCGGCGGAGTGCGCGTCGGATTACGCATCTCCATAAACCAAGGCTTAGGGGCAATCACGCAACATCCAGCTTTCTCAAGCGTTATCGTCACGCATTGTGAATGGCGAACGGTGGGACAACCATTTAAACAAAGAGTAATTAATATAATATGGCAATACCAGCCCAAACACCGGGGCAAGTGCGTCACAGGTCAAAGAAGGCTGGGTAGTAGGGGTTCTATACTCATTAATTCGTAGGTATAACCAGCATTGTGCATCGTCGTTTTGCGATAAGGAAATCGTTAAAAGTATAGCATTTTTTTTTTTTTTAAACGTTGCCCCACACTAGGATTTCTCCTGTATCGTGGGTGCGTTTACAGACACAAATCTTCACATGCACAAACACCCAGACCCGGAACAACTATCTGTAGGCCATACAAATATTTGTTCCGTGCGGGAATCGAACCCACGACCCGCAGCGCAGAAGCCAATCGCTTAGCCACTGCACCAAACGTGTCGTCAAAAGGCATTAAGGCCTCCTTACATTAAACTTGAAAGATCGTCCCCGAAATTAATTAATTAATTTATGCCTACCTAGCTACTCCAATAGACTTGATAATGCATACTCTTTCCTTCATGTATATTGGTTATTAAAAAAGTTCGATTATCTCATTGGTGGCGAGAGGCTGGTGTTTTGCTAGCTCAGTGCTGTCATCATTCGCCTGTGCAAAGTGCCACCATCGTTCGCCTGTGCAAAGTGCCACCACCGCCACGGTACATGTTCAATATGTAACTATATGGATGGGCAGAAGAAAAGTTACCTCATATAGGTCTGGCGAGCGCCTGGCGCGTTCTGCCAGCGCGGCGTGCAGGTGGTACAGCAGCAGGCCTCGCAGGTGCGCGTCGCCCACGCCCAGCGCCGCCACCGTGCGCAGAGTGCCGCGGCACAGGCTCTCTTTCAGCGCCAGACGAGACTCCGACAGCTCTAAAACATTTATTTGACGGAGTGTAAATAAACAAAAAAAAAACAATCTGATACCTAAAATAAAACGCCGCAATTTAAAGGAGTTTGCTTAACGCGATGGGAAACTGGGCAAATGTTTATAATTGGCAGATTTGTTCATATTTATTATATTGTATATTAGATATTGTTCATCAACAACATGGTAAGGGTATGGGACATGTTACTCCGTTAACGAATTGCCTAATATACAAAAATGCAAAAAACTATTCTACCTACAATAATTATGAAAAAGCATAAAAATATTACTACCTACAAAACATACATTATATACATAATTACCAGCCCATAGCAGTCTACTGCTGGACAAAGGCCTCTCCAATAGTACGCCACTGAACTCTATCCTCGGCCTCTCTCATCCAGCTGCTACCAGCCACCTTGCCAAGATCATCACTCCACCTAGACTAAGGGCATCCCACACTACGTTTGCCGATTCGCAATCTCCACTCAAAAACACGTCCCCCAGCGGTTATCGCTTCTACGGCTATTATGACCCAGTATATAGTATATTATCTATGATTATGACCGGCCCATTGCCACTTCATCTTGCTTATTCATTCGAGTGAGTCAACTATTTGTCATTCCTATAATAAATGTACCCTCAATCAAGCGTTAATATAGATTGAAAGTATTTTAATAGTTGGCTTAAACTGTTGTTACTGACCAACAAATTGATTTTCAATGCATCAAATCTTGGCGAAGAAATAGAAATAGTTGGCAGAATAGAAATTGCAGACCTTCATCGATATCGGTGTAACGGCAAAACGCCAAGTCCAACGCACGATGCGATTGCTGAGTAGCGGTTTTGAGGGCACTCATACGTTGTCATGTCTTATCAAACGCCACATAAATAAAACGATCTACTCATATGCAAGGCACAAATCATCACCACAATCACTGGTGCAGCCCTCGGTTGCAGTTCATTGTCAATGCCAAAACATTTTACAAATATTTACCACACATGTTTGGCAGTGATTAGCGGATAAAATAAATTGGGCGTTAAAATTATGAATGATAAGTATGTACTAACGGTACAGGTAGACAGATCCACCTGGTTACGACGTGAGGACGAGCGTTCCTAGCCGCAGCGCCCATGTCAATCGGCGGTCAATCGTACAACTGCCCCTCACGATATTATCGTCCCCGATTTTATTCACTTGTTGCGTAGTACTCGTCGCATGCCGCACACGTTATTCTGAACTCACAATGCAATACTAACTACATTCTACACAAGCCTTTAAAGTTTTACGTATTTGCTTTTACAGAATGACGCAGTTACAACTGCGCGAATAAAATAAAGGAACATAATATACATATGTATATTATAATTATCCGTGTTGCTCTTAAAATAGACGCCATTCCCTAAATATTACTGCGTATGTTTGCAAAACTTGTATTATTCTTCACCGCATTAGGAGACTGGAAAGCAAATTCCATATAATTTTTACGCCGTAAAAGAGAAAATCTGCAATTTACTTAATTTACTTTATGGAAAATGGAAATTTACGTTATTTGTGTCAAGTGCCAGTGCAAGCGCAGGGCTGCGTTTTTTAATTTCACGCAAAATGATGTTCTTCCCTACAGCACCTTATACAAAGTATACTTAAATTTTCAAGGCGAGCGGTTCCGACTGCTTAATTTCGTATGCATTTCCTTGAATTACTGCAATTTTAATCACTGAAATTATGGCGGCCGAAATATCTTTCACCCATTCAAAAACAATTATTTCCGAATATTTTTCATTATCCAAAAGCAAGTATGACTAATATAATATTTAGATTTAAAAAAATTGGAAGGTAGTTGAGATTTTATTCGATGTGATGAGAAAAAAAATGGTTTATGAACGGCAGACATAATTAGATGAGATTATAATTTTGTTTTTGGATTTTAAATTTATCTCTGTAATTTGCAAATAAAACGCATTTAAAAACACCTGTCGGTGTCTATCGTCTTAATTTTCTATTTATCATACTAAACCTTATCTGGCAGTGCTATATTATGTACTTTGACTGCCTCGTTGGTCTAGTGGTGGCAAGCGCAACTGCTGATCGTGTGGTCCTGATTTCGATCCCCAGGGCGGGCGAAATATTATTGGGTTTTTCCGTGTGTAACTCCTCAGTAGGAGTCCGGAGTTTGGATTTGTGCCCGGTTGATGGCAAATGGCTCGCCCCTTATTACATGGGACTTAAACATAACAGCGAAATGAGGGAGTTACTACATACCTCTGCCCAACCCTTCAGGTAATACAGGCGTGATGTTATGTGATATTATGTTATATTTTGTTAAACATAGGTATATCTTTGTGGGAATCGCAGGAGTACAAGTGCTATCTGCTCTAAATGTGCATCAGCCGTGACGTATTTACTCAAACGCGATATTACGAGTACACACATCAGACTGAAGTTGCGTATTCATTGCTATTACTTATCGTTCCTTTTTAAATTAGTACATAAATATTTAACAAGAATACATAAGGTACCTATTATTAATTCAGAAAAAAGAACTATTCGGGAATGTTAAATTTTCATGGTACTTAGTCGTTTTAAATATTGTTTTACTTTGTACAAACATAAATGAAAAACAAAAAATAAACAAATAACTGGGTAAGTTTTATTTAAAAGCAGAAGTAAATTAGCCAATTATGTATTTAAGTTATTCTTTTCTATCTCAGACTCAAAAATCATGAAACATTTTTAATTAATTATACCTACGACATCGCTTCCGTTTCCGTATAATAAAAAATATCTCGATAGGTAGCGAAAACAAGAATGTAATTATGACATCACATTTGATAAAACATTACAATCAACGTTTTTAATTAGAGTCTTTACTTATTTATTTTAATCTATGGTATAAATAATATTAAGAAATCTTAACAAAGACAAAATAATGTATTTTAGTTACCTACTATAAATATTTATTTAATTTAGGTATTAATTTGTAGATAACTATTTATTTTCTTAATTGGTTCGTGTATTGTACCGTTTTTCTCACAGGATATTTAATTTCATGATCTAAATTGTTCTGAAATATATTCCTTGCCAATTCAACATGAATACGGTTTAATATATTCTTAGGTCTTGAGCAATACGCGGCTGAGCAACATACACGCACGATTTTTATTTTGTACAGCTACATACTACACACACTATACGTTCGATTTTAACCGACTTCCAAAAAAGGAGGAGGTTCTCAATTCTTTCATTTCTTACAATTTATCTTTTTTTTAAATGTTTGTTACCTCATAACTCCGTCATTTATAATCCGATTTAGATAATGTTTTTTTATTTGAAAGGATATACTTCCAGATTGGTCCCATTTAAATTTGGTGAAGATCTGATGAAGAACTTCGGAGATAGACAATAGAACTCCTCAATGACGAACAGTACGCATAATGTGATGATGTGATTATGTTACGAGCAGTGTCTTTAGTAGGTTCAACCATATTTTAATGAAGGCCACTAAAACGAAAACAAATTAAAAGCTTTTTAACAAAAATAAAACCGACTTAAAAAAACGATGAAAAGAATAAAATAATTACCATATTATAAAATTAACAGTTTCAGAAGTCAGTGCCTTCAACTTGGTTCAGCGTGGATTAGCACCGACTTCTGAAACTGTTAATTTTATAATATGGTAATTATTTTATTCTTTTCATCGTTTTTTTTGAAGTCGGTTTTATTTTTGTTAATTTTTTTTTATCTACATATACGCTGTACGGCATTCATAGTTTTTTAAAATTATTAAGTAGAGTCTAGATATTCTTAAATATTTCTAACAGATGTATATTGTTAAATTGAACCTTGACACAGTACCTATATACCGCAACATGTCCTAGAAACATTATACGGACGCAGTTGGTTTCACTCATAATATTCATTACTAGGTTAAAGGTTTACAAGCAGACGATTATGAAAACATTCTACATCTTCATCATCGGGCCGTAAACGTCCACTGGTGGACATAGGCCTCCCAATGAACGGTCAAGGAGAAATTTCCATTTACACCACCATGTCGCAGGTTTTTGTTAATATCAGACAGGCTTTTTTCACTAAAAACGTAACACACAAATAACATGGCTGGAATGTGCAATCGGAAAAAATAGGGTATTCATTTTAAATGTACTGATTTCAACATATTATTTTTCTGAAGTAGCCACGGAACGCGACTGAGTTATAAATTATATTTTTCAAATCAAATCAAAATATTTATTTGCTTGAATATGGTAGGTATAAATACGGATGGTGGTCTTAAATTCGTTATATATAATTGTATATTCTGTCGCTTGGGTCGTGCAAATTTAATCAATATAATTTTTTTTTTCAGTAAATGGTGGTGCTGCTATGTCAAAAGTATATTTAAAATTAATACCCTATATTTCCGATTGCAAATTCGTGAAGCCGTTGTGAAGCCGTGTTATTTGCATGTTACGTTTTGATATGACATAATGAATAAGGCGTTGGCGTAATCCAGGTAGGGAAGGAGGAATCTATTCCTTGCCGAGAACCACACGGAATTCTACATTTTAAGGTTTCATTTTCATAATAAATCTGAAATCATGAAGATCATAATAAATCTGAAAACTTAATTCGGCATACTTATTTTGATATTTCTTTTTACACCTTGAAAATAAAATATTGATAGAAAACGTTCAAAGTTATTACGTTAAAACGATTCTGACGTGTGATGAAAACAAATGATTCGGTCAGTTTGTTTGTGTTCTGCTAAAAATAGGTACATCACGTGCTAACGACAAAGAAATGTTTTCTTAAATTTTTGGGCTCCGGATTTGCAATGTCTAAATACGTCATCATGAATAGCAGTGATAGCCTAGTGGTGTGACCGTCGGACTGCCAAGTCATAGGGCACGAGTTCGAACCCAAGGCACGAACCTCTGACTTTTCGGATTCATGTGCGTATTGTATAATTTTCACTTGCTTAAAAATGGTGAAGGAGAACATCGCGAGGCGAGGAAACCGGCATGCCTGAGAGATATTTCTCGAAGGCATGTGAAGCCAAGTCAGAGGCCCATGGGCGGCATAAACTCTGACACCAGGTTAGTCACTAACTACACGAAAAGAAGAAGACCATGAATAAGAACTTGATGAATGCTTTTTCAAAATTTGAACCGCGGCGATTTCTGGCTATGAGTTGATCTCAGAGACGGTCACATCCAGCGTTGATTTACATGTGTAGGTACTATAATAGAATTAATAGACACTTGCCAAGTTTGGTAATATATTATATAATTATAGATTCTCCCAGGATTGTTATTTGTAGCAGTAATGCGAAACGACAGATTTTCAGTAGTAGTTGAAAGTTGCTTTGTACCGTTTACGAAGATAATTTGAATGTTTGCCAGTTTCAGGGTTAATAAAGTGTAAAAAGACGGATTAAAAAATATCGTACAATCTTACTTTATGGGTATTACAGGCTTTAATTTAAATGTCCTTAGGTACTTGATGCCTATTTGTATTGTTATAATATGGATGTCAACAAACTTTTTTTTAATAAAGGTCTTCCGCCTCGCTGCCGTCTACTCTATGAATTAAATGGGAAACACGATATAGCTGTCTTTTGTAAGTACTTAGTGCGAATCGGATTTATATTTTCTTAACAAAGACACTTAATCAGTGTACTGAGCGTAATGGTTCGTTTAAGCTAATTGATACGAAATTAACGCTTTGCATGCGTTTGATTTCCGAGATACCAAGCGACAAACCATACGGGTATCGTTTGCAGTAGTCGTTGTGGCCCACATGCTATTCGTAAGAAACGGTAAGAAATATGAGTTCAAGAAACGTGGACCATAACAAAAATATGGAATTCCCCGAGTATGTTAACTTTCAGACTTTTAGCTCTCGAATGATAGTGTGGCAGAAACTTAAAATCTCACCTGAATTGTAAGAGTTAACCGTTTCATTTATCTCTATGTATGGCTTTGAGGTTTGTGACAAATTTCTCAGTACCTACTTTGGAACTGAGGTCTCCAAACCTATCACTGTTCTAAACTTGTCTACATTTAATAAGGAGAATTAATACACAAATGCGTTTGACCAGAGCGTATTCGGATTCTTATTCTATTTGGCTATTATATGACACGAGTACTACACTCGGGAGCAATAAATCCGGGTCACCAACATAAACCTTAATATCTCGGATAACATGTTTAACATTTTAACATAGTTTTGTTAATGTTGGTGACCCGGATTCATTGCTCCCGAATGTATAATATTTCGGTACTTATAAGTTTTCGTATTATACAGTTAATTAAGCATTTGTAATAACATCTACTTAACTTGTTAAATTGATTATAAACATCGAAAGCGTAATGAATTTATTTTTCAAATACCGTTCAGTTTCAGTCCTTCAGTAAATCCTATTTTCAAAACTAATCTCAATCGCAAATCGATGAAGATATGATTTGAGTAAGGGATAAAATTAGCTAATCTTGCTAGGATAGCTGCTTCCAGGCGAAATTGGTCATCTAGATCTAGGGATCCAACCAAGCTTCCAAGAATGCTCTGAATTGTACGTATTTCATCAGGTGGAACTTTAGAATCACAGTTGTCACAACACCACTCAACTCTTGGGTCCAAAGGCGACACTGGAAGGAGAATTCCAACACATTCTTTGTTGAAACATTTTAGTGCTGATAGTTTTGTTCCCATCTCAGTAGTATCTTTACACCTTTCACATTTGCACCAAAAATGTTTTGTTTTGTACAGTTGGCATCTTCTTGCGGGAGTACACAATAGAAGTCCTGTGTAGCACGTCAGTATCTCTTCATCTTTTTCAATATCTCTTGTTGCATAAACAGCCATGGTGTGATCGTTTTTAAAGACATTTCTAGTATTTGGTCGACAACTATGATTTAGGAATGCCGATAAAGGGTAGAGTCCCCGTAAAGGTATTTTTCTGTCATGAGGATTCTTAGAAATCCTAAAGGTGTTAATTTTAATTTTGGAGTGAACAAGTTTCATAAATAAGATTTGATCCTCTGGTATTAGGTATTTCGTACACAGTATTTCAAGCTCTTCGAAATTAGAATCATTATGAGAGCTTTGTAAGATAGATAACAGCAACTTTTGTTCTTCCGTTAAAAGTAAGAAACGCAAATAAATCTGCGTTCGCGCTAGTACTTCCGAATATTTGTCACAATCGGGTTTTGGCTTCCAGTTCTTAGTAATGAAGTTACATTCTTCGTAGTGCTCTTCACATGTTTTGCATTCTTCGGAGCAGATCATGAAAGAACATCGTTCACAAGTGTAGCAGGAATCACTGACTTTGTAACATACTGTGCAGTATGAATCACCAGCGCGGTCAGCCCGTGGTGATACGACCAGCGGTTTGTTCTTGAAGATGAGTGTTCCTTTCTTGATTGGTTGAGATGCAAATATCCCTCTTCCGCCGAGGTCCGATGTTTTGATAGCCCAGATTGGTTGTGAAGGATCTTCGAGGTACTTCGTCAGGAGTTTTGTTTCTTTGGCAGTCGGGTGCGCCATGTCGGGGCTGCGACTGGAGTGCTAGTGCGCTGGAAGGCATGGTGGGTGTAGCAGCGCGCCGCGGCTGACTGACGCCGCCAATCCACCCGACATCGATGTACATGACCCGTTATGAAAATAGCCACTGGAAATAATAAATCTCATCTGTTCCATGGAGCCAGCTCACGTGTCGAATCTGACGTAATGAATGCCGGTTTAGCGATTTATGTTTAGTTTACTATTGCACGTTGCGACCTAAAAGCCGAGTCAGAATGTTTAACTGTCAATAAAAATTGTTCGAGTCGGTAGCCAGAGAACAATCAAGGACTGTGTTTCAATGATTACACATGTAAGAAGTTAAAAGGTTTCCAAGATATATGCTAAGAGTCGTAATTAAAAACAACAGGCTTAAAGTCATAATAGGACCTGAAAACCTTTTTACAGACTTTAGTTTAACGCTTTTCAGTATCCTTGTTTAATGATAAACATTGTTTCATTGTAAGGTTGCACTCTGTGCTCGCCGAAGCAAACCGTTTCCCTGACTCGACAGATAGCGTGATTGCGTGAGCCGGTTGACTAATGGCTATGTCAACTTCTTCTTTCATTCCCATGTCAGCGTAAAACAATATTGTTTTTATAGCAAACTAAAATAATTATTCGCATTTTTGAAAAAGCCAACAATTGAATTAAACTTTCAATGAAGTGGGTCGATGTACCGTCTATGCCCGCGTAAACTATACTTTACACTGTTTAACATAAACAGTAAGATATTTAAAACCAGGATGTTTACAGATTGGCAAGCAGCGACCGGCTAACTGTCTGATATAAGGAATTTATTAATCGAATCGGTATTAGAAACTGGTTGCGCACAAACAATGCAGTGATAGCTCATAGCCTAGCGGGTAAACGTTTGGCTTCTATGCAGGAAGGTCTGAGATCGAACCCAGCCCGTTACTCTGACTTTTGATTATCACTTACGTCAACGGTGAAGGGAAACGTTGCGAGGAAAACTGCATACCTGGGACGGCTCCAAAAAGTTATCAATGATGTGTGTAGTCCACCAATCCGCACCAGGTAAGCTGGTGGACTAAGGCCTAAACCCTTCTTACTCTGAGAAGAGGCTCGTGCCCAAGAGTGGAACAGTAATGGGCTAATTATGTAATCAGTGTTTTCTTCGATCATGATATCGTAGGCATGAAATATTCTTTATTTAATCTTACCCTTTCGTCATTTTCTCTGAATAATAAAAGGTAAAACTCTCGGCCGTGCGAAAATAATCTCTTACATCAAAATTTCATGTCATCAAATATTTAGCCTATGCTGTCCTAATCTTGGGCAAAGGCATCTCTCTGTTTCTGCTACTGACTCGGTTACTAGCCGTTTGTCGTCATAACTGACTAAAAGCATTCAGTTCGTCGCTCCATCCCTTGCGTGGTCTACCGCGGTGCCGCCACCTACCGTATGTATAATACCTGTACATATATTCTTCTTCTTCCTGCCCTTATCCCACACTAGGTGGGGTCGGCACAATATGTATTTCATAAATCCATGTTGTTAGAGGTTTTGGCTTATTGTTTTATGACCGGACGCCTGTCTGATATCAACCCTCCTTGCGAATATTCGTTGCGCTGTCGCGTGGTTGATGCAATGTTCTTGCTGATATTATGCACTGGGTCCCAAAATGATATGCTTGTCAATCTTTTTGCCGCCAACTAAGTTCTTCTTGGTGGGGTATAATTGAAGTTCCTCGACCCACTCATTCAGTTTTGCTAGGGACAATACCTGTACATATATAAATTGTATTCAATCAAATCGTTTGTAGAATGTAAGTAGGTAACGGGCAGCATTACTGTAAAGAGCTTTAGTACAACTCCACTGAGGAGCGTAACAGGACGCACCACGTAATTGGTAGAATCCTTATTGTTACTTTATCCCTCAGCTGGACGCTTATGTAACCGGAAATATAATTAATTTGATACTATAATATCTATCCAAGTACTTGTAATATTCAAGCTAATTTTATAATATGGAATGAGCAAAACACAAAGTATAATTCAGAGAATTATACAAGGTTTGTCGGAAAGGGGGTACTAAGCCGAAAGGGTGTTAAAGTATCCATAATAATGGATAACTTTTGTTCTACAACTTGCCCCAAAACTCGATAGTTTAAGAGAAATAGCTGTTCAAAGATTTCATAAAAAATACGCTAAATTCTATCTATCCTCAGCTATGATCAGCTGTGTTTATATTTTAGATCATATTTGGGGTCACGGATTAGAAACCCCATTTTCTGAATTCATAACTAAAGCAGGGGTGAAGAATTTTCGAAAAACTAAAATAAAAATTTTTTCATGGAAAAAAATTAATCGAATTCTGATATTTTAACCCTTGCTTTAAAAATAGTCATCAGTGATACTTTAAGTGGCCCGCGGCTTAGTACCCCCTTTCCGACTAGCCTTGTATTTACCCCATTCTAATGTTTTCAACAACCGTTCTTGATATTCTTTTAATGCTATTTTGCACAATACCTATTACTGCACCTGTGCAAGGTTAATGTTACTGACGTTAGCCGACTGTCTCAACTGCAATAACTATTAACTATCTACTTACGAGTGTCTCCGACGACTTGTGAAAAATATCGAAGCCATCACCGTTTCAAAATTCCTTAACCAGTACCTACCTGTGAGTACTGTGTATGTGTGCTCCGTGCTTTAATTACGTAGTACTATTAGGTAATCGGTACTTCAGCTTCCCGCTTTGCAGGTAGGTACCGGGAGTAAGTAGGCGTGCGACGACGTCGGTAGCCATTAATAGCTCATAATTGTGTCTGTCTGACGCGTTATAGGAAGTGACGCATTGTAAGCAAGATTTGCAATGTTACCTGTACTTGAGCTAAATGCAATTTCAAAAGTAGGTAGCGACAGGCACTTATTTTTATATTAATGTAAGCCTTTATCGACACAGTTGAAGGAACAATCGAGAGGTTCTGACGTCACTCAGTACCGATCAATGCTATAGTTATTACTAATAAATTATGCTTACAAAATATTTTTCAGACCGGTTATGTTTTCATAAAACTATCTTCAATGCCAAAGCATGATGTGTTGCAAAACATAGAGGAGATAACGATAAAACATATCTTTGTATCTGATTATTTGGATTGATCTTAACCTAAAAAAGAATGATTTACTCTTTGCATGTTCTAAGAGTATAAATCAAAAGATTTTATTGAAAAGTCAGAATATTTAAATAGGTTCACTGAAATTACACTTGCCCGATCGAGATACGAACTTAGGACCACAGAAGATTTAGCGGTTGGAGACAACCTCGATCCCACCAGACCCAACGAGGTAAAGTAATTTATTGCTTTATCATTATTTTTCTAATGCCATTAAATACTGAGTACATTAACTTAGCTTACCATGCCAGCGATATCCTTCCACTTCTCCAAATGCCCATATCAGACGACACTGAAGATCGATTACGATTTGATTTGTCTTCGGGATATACTTTGTTATTCGATTAACTAAAAAGCTTTCTAAGTCTCTAACATTCTCGAAGTTCAATGAACCCATGAGACTCCCGAGGGCCCCCTGTATGGCGCAAACGTTTTCATTAGGAACTCTCATGTCGCATTCCAAGCATCGCCAGGAACTCGATAATTTTAAGGGTTCGATGGGAAGTAAGTATCCCGGACACTGATTTGAGAAGCATTTCAGAGCACCGAGGAGGGTGCCACGTTCAGTGGGATCAGAGCAACGATCACATTTACACAAGAAATGTTTTGTTTTATATAGGTGTGTTCGACGAGCAGGTGTTCCCCACAAAATTCCAGAGTAACATGAAAAGATCTCAGTTCCCGCTCTAATAGGTTTCACAGCTTTAACTGTCATTTGAAGGTCACTGTTGTAGTAGTACCTCGTATTTGGTACACAATTGTGATTCATCAATCCTGACACAGGATATAATCCACGCATGCTCATTTCCTTTTTACCGTACGGAGTGGCAATTTGGAATGCATTGGTGTCTAGCGCACAACAAGCCAAGATCATAAGCTGTTCTTCTTCTTCTGGTATTTCATAATATTGCTTCAAGTTACGAATTTCCATTCCATGTTGAGGTGAAGTATGTCCCTGCAGGGAACCCATAAATATCCTTTGGTCTTTGTTTAACATCAGAGCCCTTATTGGTGTTAATGCACGCGAAAGTATACTGTCATCGATGTCTTCTATGGCTGTTTTGTTATTCCAGCGCGAAATGATACCACAGTCATTAAAATGAACGTCAGTATTCTGACACTGTCCTGAACACAACAACAATGCACACTTTGAACACTTATAAAAAGTATCACTGTCTAGCTTGCCGCATACCGTACATCCTTGCTCTACGGCGGTTCCAGCTCGTGGGCCATAGATAAGGGGACGGTCAACGAACAGGACTTCGCCAGGCATAATGTCTTCGGTGGCGACTAGGCCACGGCCGCTTAAGGGCGAGTCGTTGATTATCCATTTACACGTATATTGTATACCGTCGATATAGTCGCACAGTCCGAGGTGTTCCTTCACCATTTGCGACAATTGCTCCAACGACAACATCCTGCCGCGACCCGTCCGATGACGGCACTGCACTGCGCGCTCGATGCGAATATACAAATCAGCGAGTTTGATAACAGCTAGGCAATGATCGGTTATAAGTATAACATCGCCAAAAACGTACGCGATCTTCTCCGCAATTAACCGAGTCGGATCGAAGTGTGCCGGCCGCGTGGAGTACGTATACGGACCTGACGTATTCTTCACTGGCGTTGCCAAGCCAGTAACGTATAGATTATCAGGTAATTTACGTACAAATTGTGTACGTTGCTCAACGTTCTCGTATCACAAGATTCAGCGGTTACCTGAGCTCGTCCTACAAACGTGTGAAAGACGAAGCTGTGACATCTGGGAAAAAATCATATACCTATGATATAAATATAGGCCGGGTTGATTACTATTTTTAAATCAGTGTGAAATGAAATATATTAGGAGCTCAGTGCTCAGGTTAAATATACAAAAACATCTGTGGTAGCGTTTCATTAGGCAACGGGAGATAATTTTCTAGTTGATTTATCGGTCTTCTTTAATCGCCTATTGTAAAACGACAATTAAATGTAGATTTAAAAAAACGTTTTACGAATAGGTTGACAGCTGTATGCATAAATAAACTTCAAACTCCGATAGCTGTTTCTGCTTAAATTTATAGTTTTTAGTGAATGTAAATCTTGTAGTATAAGAAAGAGTGAATGGCACCATTTACGTTTAGTCTTATATTTTACTAGCTGTGCCCGCGGCTTCGACCGCTTAAAACGTTTTTACGTATGTACTTACATAATTTTCTTTTTACCATGGGGGTTTGTAGAATGATGTGTGTAGGATCCTATCCTACATAGTGATTTTGCTCCTTCAACATTCACACATAATGTCATACACGCTTGCTATTACCACTATTATTTATTAAACTTTCATCTATTACCAAACACGAACGTAGTTGTAGAACTCCTGTTATAAATGAGTTCGTTTCGGGAAGTATAAAATATCAATTTTGATCGGACCACCTTTAGAACTTAATGTTTTAATTCATTTTCTGAACAAGCACTGCTGTGGTTATAATTTGTGGAGGGGGCCCATACCCAGCACTGCCATATAGTGATTAGTATAAATATTTATTTATTTCTATACGAACGGAGTATTTTCAAACTTTGACCTCATTTTAATGGGGAATCCCGGACCCTTGGAAAAAAAAGATGCAGGATTGTTTGGGACATTAACCAGTACGAGTCGTTTTCAATTATGAAATTAGCTCACTCTCCTCTTCGATAGATATTTTTGGTAAAGTAGCTATGTGTTGTCTTACAAATAATAAAATTGATGTGGATGTGTGAGCTAGTTAATAATTCCATCATTTGTCAAGTACTCTTGCTTGTTCAACGTAGCAGGACACACCGCACGTTCACGCCCTCGATGCCGCACACAAAGTGGCGTCAGGGAATGTAACTAGATCCACTCCCTTTGTTGAAGTTAGTCCCTACGCGGTGGTTCGACAACCTGACCAGTCTCTGTAACCACTTGAACTACGTGGACGTTTATCAGTTTATGAAAAAGAATAATCTAAATGCACAGTATCATTATCAGCTTGCGAATTTTTTCCACGGTGCCTGACGCGCAGTGATTGCAGGAAGTGGTTGTTCCTCAGAAATGCAAAACTTGTTTGAGGATCTCGAAGATGAGTGTCCATGGTATTATTTCGATGGTTCTTACAAACTGCTGCTGGGAGCTTGCCTTTTTGTATTCGGTTAGTTTCCGATTGGTTAAATCCCGTCCGTATCATAACTCTGAACGGTCTTAACTAGTGGCGAATCCATAAATTTCGGTGAGAGTACACTGTGTGTTTGCGTTACATTATGTTAATGTGGGTCATAATTTATTAGGTGTGTTCGGGGTGCTGCTCAACGGTTGGCTTTTTGCCACATTCATCCACAGTCATCTGCTCATATTCAGGAGTCATATTCTGGTACTTAATCTGTGCACAGCGTCACTTGGTCGAAATCTTGTCGGATTTCCATTTGCGGGATCTTCGGCTGTAGCTAAAAGGTAAATATTTTGTTATCTACTATACTAATATTATAAAGAGGAAGGATTTGTATTTTTGTATGTAACGAATAAACTTAAAAACTATTGGACCGATTTCAAAAATTCTTTTGCCGTCAGAAAGCTACGTTATCACTGAGTAACATAGGCTACGGGTGGAGCCGTGAGGACACAGCTAGTTTATTATAAAATATCAAATACTAAAGTCTGAGGTCAATAACAATGTTAAACTAATGTTGTTTTAGATGGCTCTTCGGTCAATCGTGCTGTCAACTATTTGCATTTCTGAATCAATTCTTTGGTGTCTTTCAAATGACTGCTTTATTTGTGGCAGTTCTGGAGCGATATTTATTAGCAAAATACTACAGACGTGGTATGTATCCTTTATTATGTGTAGTATTTTCTCACAGCTGTTTTTGTTTTTATTTATGTATATGTAACTGCCTCGTTGGTCTAGTGGTGGCAAGCGCGACTGCTGATCGTGAGGTCCTGGGTTCGAACCCCAGGTCGGGCAAAGAGTTATTGGATTTTTCCGTGTGGAATTCCTCAGTAGTAGTCCGGGGTTTGGATTTGTGCTGGTTGTTGGCACTAGGCTCGCCCCCTATTACATGGGACTTAAACATAACGGCGAAATGAGGGTGTTAATATACACCTCTGCCCAACCTTTCGAGGAATAGGCAGACGTGGTTTTATGTTATGTTTATTTCAATTTCAGAGAAATCACTATATGCGCGATTGTATTGGGCATTAGTCGGCCTCAGTTGGTTTAACTCGGTGATATTCGCCACTCCTCCTTTATTTGGATACGGAAAATTCTCTTGTGACTCTACCGGAACATCTTGCACATTTCTATGGCCATCACTATCTTCTGGAGCCAAACATATAGGATTCAGCATACCTTATATACTTGTATGTGGGGTAATACCGGTTATTGCTATGTAAGTAATCCAATTTAAATATGTGGTGGATATTCAAATACAGCATTACTATGGCATATTTATCATTAGATGTTTAATATTCTTGACAGATTTTATTATATGGGTAAGGCTGTTCGATTGGAAAGAATATTCTACAAAGGAGAACAACAAAAGGAACAAACGCGGCTGACACAGGTGATAAATCACATATTATTATTCTTTAATACGACATTACGATTTGATATATTATGCTTTCGACATGGATTAGTCTTTCGAGGTGAAAATGTTGTGAGGTTCGCTGTATTATAAATATTATAATTATTAACCTAGATATTAATAAATATAGACGGAAAAAATTAGAATTTCAGTGAATTAGTTATCCGCTTTTCGTTTCAAGCGATAGTTAATTGGCAAGATTTTTGTAATTTATTTGGATTTTAGACTCCATACTAATGAGATTTTCTATATCGAAAACTATTTTATCCCTTGGTGATAAGGATGCACTGTTCGCATACCTGAGAGAGAGGGAATTTAAAACAAAACAGTTTTCGTTTGTGTGTGTAGTTTGCCAACCTGCACCAGCTTGTTGGACTAAGGCCTAAACCCTTCTCTTTCGAGAAGAGAACTGTGTCAATCAATGAGGTTGTAATGGGCTGATTATGCTACGTTATGGTGTTAAGAATTGGTGTTTATCACTCCATCAATAAGAAAAAAAAATAGTTATACAAATGAAATTGTCGTAAATAAAATATCTGATATCAATTGCAGAGTATACACGCGGTGTGCGTAGCTACATTAGCATTATGGATTCCTGCAGCCATTTTAGTTGGTTGGCAGTGGCTGCCATTGCTAATATACGGTTATAGACCACATGTACCACCTGCTTTGGCATTGATTGCGCCCATCGCTTCTGAGGTAAGAATGATTGTTCCAGGAGTTGAATAAACCTTTGAGTAGCTATTTAAAGAGCATGAAGTAAATGTAGCATCGCAGAAAACTTGACGTCGCATTATAGAAAAGAATGACAAAAATAAAGGGAGACGTTGGCCTCGCAAATATTTATGAGCCAAATAGATATTTCATGATAGGATTCTACTAGATGATTGTTTTCTTTCAGGCAGCGACAAGTGTTCCAGTACTATGCTTCATTGCCGGTGACGAGAGGCTCCGTGCAGCATTGCTTGGACGCATGCGCAAACATTATGCCCTGCTGCAGCCCGAACGCGCAAAACGGTACAACAGAGCTTAGCAAGATGAAGAAACACCCTTGAATAGTTCGTGTCTTTAGGGTCCTTGTCGGAGGTTCTGTAAATTACGCCCTCCCAAGAGACGATCAGCGGCAATTCGAGATGCTATAAAAGAATTTTGTACACATTTGAAATGTATATGTCTACGCTTATAATAAAAGTTTAAGTTTCACAGAGAGGATCCACTTGTATTTAAAACTTGAACCTTACTACGTTGTCGTTTACACATTCACGCACAATTCTTTCAAGTACTTCTGTTAAAACAATAGGTGAAGCAGAGCATGACGTAACTGGTGTGGTAGCTGAAGACCCAAGATGCAACTTGAGATTCAGGTTCCATACACATCAGGATTTGAATGTGACTTGCCACACGTCTTCTACACTCGTATAGTGCATAACTTCATCTTTGAACTCCTTTGTAAATCTGGAGACATCAAAAAGTCTCATCAAAATATACACCTTAAAATCTTTAGTTAATCAAATTTTGTTTGCGAGTGTTCAAAGATGAAATTAGTAAGTTATAGTGAACGTAATGCAGAAATGTGTGTTTGGAGCGAATTATTTAGTAATGATGAAATATTTATACTGCAACAAGGTTTTCTACTCACAGGTATATAATTATTTTCTTTGTCTTTCTTTTCTTTGTACGTTTATTTATATTTTGTACAAGTACACTCAAGAGCAATGAATCTGGGTCACCAACATAATCAAAACAATGTTAAAATGTTAAACATCGTTTAACAATGTTTTCAGAGATATTTAGGTTTATGTTGGTGACCCGGATTCATTGCTGCCGAGTGTATTAAACTTATATCCATTTTGCTTTGAAATCGGTGAATTATTTTGATAAATATTTGTCAACTTTTCAGGCCTATTGTCAGTTATATTCAGTTCTTGGTTGAGCGTGACCCTTCTGTTTACCAACCTAAGATTTGATAGCAGTTATCGTAACCTGGCTAATTTCACTATGGTAGCCTGCGTTAGACGTATCGTACCGACGTTTTTGCACCTGCCGCTTGTCAAATACATTGAAACGTGAGTTGGAAGGGAACATTTTATTTGCATTGAAAGACCCTTTGTTTATTCATGTAGTCCTTGTGGGATTTAGAACGTAAAGGTCGCTTAGATTGATGTGCATTAAAAATGTACGATAATGTGTACATAACTGATTAAATGCTTTCACTTTACGAGCTTTTACTTTACGTTTTAGTTAATTCAAAATGCAGTAAACCTTTGCTTTGTTATTCTTTTGTTCTTGAGATCATATTATTTTAAAAGTATTCTTATGCACACAATACATTATTTTAATTCGTTAATGTTTCATCATAAAAGCATAATTATTTATTCTTGACTGCATAAATCCAAACTTTCAGTTTGTACGGAATTCAAACATTCACTTGTGAACTTTTTGCATTCTTGGAGACGTTTTTGGCAGTATTCGAGGTCGAATGCCTAACTCACGTCTGCATTGAAAGATATGTCGTTGCAAAATACATTACAAACGGTAAGTGATTTATTATGTTATGCTGTTGTATGTATATCATCATACGAAATTACAGTTGCTTCATTTTAATTATTTTCAAGGTTGGCAGATACAAAAGAACCACTACTACTTGTACATTTGTCTGTGTGTGTTCTTTTCTTGTCTCTATTCTCTTCCACCACTGTTTGGACTTGGACGGTATGGGTTTGATTTCCAATGCACTTCATGCACCTTCGACATGGTACTACCAGAGAGTTGGCAGAGATACTTCACCGTAACCATTTTCATTCTCCGAAGCCTCAAACCTACAATCGTCATGTAAGTATTAGTAACTAAGTAACATTAATATTATATAGAGCAAAGCTAATTTAATTTGCAAATGTAACGGGGTGTCTTGCGTAAGCGACGAACGCGACGCGACGAACGCGACAAACGCGATCAAGACAACAGCATTCCCTACTAGCGGTATATGTAGCGAGACGCGACGTAACGCGTATTTGTTTCACGTCGTGTCGTGTCGCGTCGCACCGCGTCGCGTTTGTCGCTTACGCAGGACACCCCGTGAGGAAACAGATACGTCGTGGTTAATTAATAAAACCAATTTACCTTAGCATCAAATTGACTTGTTGTGTAAAGTAAATCTAACTGTACGTAAACTAAATCTAACTAAATTAGAGGGGCTTAACTTGTGATGCGAATTAGTCATGTCAATTAAACCGCATCGAAGGGAAGACAGCTTCGATTTATAATGGCACGCAATTAGTACAATTACCTCTAGTTAACACGAGCTATTACCAACGATACAATTTTAATTATTCTCATTGGTATTTAACGTAGCTTCCGTTACTAAAGGAAAATTCTTGTAATAAAAATGCAAGTTATGTAAGAAGAAATATTCCTGGTGGAACGTTTATTTCTCAAGGTCGAAAATATTTCAATGGAGGCAAAATGTTTCAGGATGATGATGCTTATATGGGCTCGTGTATTGGAGAGGAAGTTTCCTTGCTCTATGAAAAACCAATATTTTACTCGGGTGAGTTTAAATAAATTGTTACATTGAGAGAACTTTTCCTAGTTCGTATAACTATTTTTCGTTGTACCTATTACGTTAAAGACAGAATGTTCCCATGATGTTCAAAACAGTAAGAATTGTATCATTTATTTTTTCAAATATATTATTATTTCTAAAGCCCTTTTTTACCCCCAGCTAACTTAAAGGAAACAAACAAAGTGCCATGTTTTTAAAATTCATCTTTACATAGTATAAAACAAAGTCGCTCCCGCTGTCTGTACACTTAGATCTTTTAGACTACGCAACGGATTTTAATGTAGTTTTCAGCAATAGATAGAGCGATTCAAGAGGAAGGTTTATATGCTCCACATTAGTATCTACATTGCACCCGTGCGAAGCCGGGGCGGGTCGCTAGTTATTTATAAACTAACTCTTCCTCTTAGCCTTTTCCCAATTATTTTGGGGTCAGCTTCCAGTCTAACCAGATGCGGCTGAATACCAGTATTTTACACGGAGCGACTGCCATCAGACCTCCGCAACCCAGTAACTAGGCAATGCCGATATCCTAAGGTTAAACCGTTTGTCAGACTCTCGGGCTTCTGACTACCCGTAACGACTGTCATAGGTATTCGTATGACACCCGGGACCGACGGCTTAAAGTGCTCTCCGAGGCACGGAGGGGTCTCGATGTGTAACAAATGGTCACCCATCCACGGACTGACCGCGGCAAGCGCAGCTTAACCTCGCAAATCGTACGATCCGCGCGGTTGTTATTTAGCCACGAGCCCCTCCTTTTATAAACTAATTTATAAACTAACTAAAATGACTAATTAAAATCCGTCGCGTAGTTTAAAAGATCTAAGCGTACAGACACCGGGAGCGACTTTGTTTTATACTATGTAAAGATGTAATCAACCATGATATCAAATCCAATTATGATTAAAACGTAATAATTATTTCAGAGTGTAACGGTAATTACGCTGGTGAACCTATTCTGCTGGACACCCATCGCCATAATCAGAGGAAGCGTGGTGTTGTCGCATTTGATGTATATGGACGTACTGCCCATACCTTCAGCAGCTTATATTATGTGGGCTATGTGGATTCATTGGGTAAGGTCAAATCTTATTATAATTCTTTCTACCCGTAGATATAAAAGGCGGCTAAGGAATAACGTTGAGAAGATGGAAGCAGCTTTCTCCTGTCTGCAAAGTTTGGCAATATTCTCCATGATGGGTTTTTGTAGAGGTCATTGGGAGACCCAAGTCTATCAGCAAATTTTACGGCCTGAAATTATGATGATGAGGTTAAGTAATTACGTGCTGAAAGAAGCAGGTCGTGTGAAACATTTACTATAATTATGAATTCGTGTAACCTACGCATAGTTAATTATGCATCAAATAGTGCGTACGAGTCGAACGTTGTGTAAGCTTTATGAAGACTGACGTAATTGCGAAATAGTGCACAAGCCACAACTCACGAGACGTTAATTCAACTGTGACTCACGTTGCGATGATGGCGTCTGCCAAATGAATAGCTATCATTCTGTTAAACGCTACTCTGATCGTAAAAATGATAGATCTTTATGATACTTAATTTAATCTAACATTAGTGTTACGATACTTCAATGTTAGCAACTTTATCTAGTAGAGAATGCATCACTTTATTTTTGTAGAGACGTCTCTTGCCAACTCTATAAAGTTTCTGATGGATCTGTATCGTAAATTGGTAGTATACAGTCTATGTTCTAATTTTAAAATAATTCGGAACTAGACGTTTTGTTCCAGTTAATGGTTACGTTGAGTTATGGTTTTTTTCACCATTCATAGGTAACAGTGAAATGATCAGTATTTTTTTGTAAAAGATTCGAGATAACTAATTTAAAAACATAATCTACTACCCTATTGACCTGCGTCTCATAAACTGCTATCATCAATCTTTTGGCCGGGTTTGGTGATTATGGTAATATTCCCTTACATCTGTCCATTATAGTAGTGGACAATCATGGTGACAAAAAAGATTAACAAAAATTAGATGCGTAAACGTCGTAATAAAAGACTGATACGAATTGTAATACAGTTTACTTACCCTTTCTTTCAGGTTGCGCCTGCGCTAACTACTATAGCACTGTTTCTGATCGACGATCGCGTGCGAGGCAAAATGTTCAGTCTATGTTCCATTGGAGATGAAGCCGAAAACGATAACAAGAAAGACTAATGTAGAATTTCGATCAACCTACCTATATTTTAAGATTTTTTGTTTTCTTCACGGGTAGTTTTCTTCAGTAATTAGGTACCTAGATAGAATTTTAACCGTTGTTATAGTCGCTGGCACGTAACTTGGTAAGAGATGAGAATTCCTCTTCTTGCTTTCTTTCTTCTAAGCAGGCAGGTTTAAAAATAAATTATGGCAATAACCATAGAATAATGACAAGCAATAAAAGTGACCATTTTTTTGTTGCACTTAGTGTACATGCGCAAACTTACTCCCACTACGTCAAAGCGTTGCCAAGTTAGGGAACGTACCCATAATACGTGACCCGTTCAGGGGGGGGGGTCTTCAAAATACCACGAATATACTACGGTTGGTCACCGAGGGAGGGGAGGGGGGTAAAAAGTTGTCAAAAATGGGTCACGTAGTATGGGTACGTTCCCTTACGTGCCGGCGACTGTACCATAAGACAGAATAAAGCACCTACTAGCCAATAATAAGTATTCATTGTTTACTTAAATCAAGTGCCTGTCGAATTTGCTTTATTAAATTGTTGTCAAAAGAGGCTTCAGTCTCGGTTTTAGTTTAAGCTCATCTTTAGGCACAACAAATGCATCATTCGCTTTTCCATCGACGGTATGACAAGTACCTGGTTCTCATGTAAGAGAGAACCATGAGAAACCAGTCTGTTTAGTAGTTTTATAAGGAAAGGTTAGACGAACCAGATTCAAGTTTCAGTTGGTAGTCAATTGGATGTAATTCCTAACCATTCGGCTGTATTAAGTCACCACCGATGACTCCGCCGGTTTTCCTAGATTGGATGATATAAGATCTAGATTTTAATGATGTAATGTTCGTTAAATGCCTCTATTTTCAATTTATGATCAGAACAGCTTGGAACCACTAATTTTGCTACTATATCTGTTGTTTAATCTTTTCTGCCAAAATGATATAATAGTGTCGATTCTGTTATACATTTTGACAGTACTAAACTAGACTAAACGCAAGTGTCACTTTCTTTTTCTATTGAAACAGAAAGAGACTAACACCCTTAGTTTATTTTAGTTTAGACGTGTCAAAGTGCGGAGCAGAATCAACACTAATAAAGGTTTACTAAAAACTAGCGGCCCGTCCTGGCTTCGCACGGGTGAACATTTTCCCCGTTTTTGCAACATTTTTAATTTATGCTCCGCTCCTATTGGTCGTAGCGTGATGTTATATAACCTTCCTCGATAAATGGACTATCCAACACAAAAAGATTTTTTCCACCCAGTAGTTCCTGAGATTAGCGCGTTCAAACAAACAAACTCTTCAGCTTTATAATATTAGTATACCTAGATTATCTTTATTGAAGCAAGAAATCAAGACATTTCTGTTGTTGATAAATAACATCATAGTAACAATGCACAGTTTAAATCACATACCTACCGTGACATATTTATCGTATAGGAATTAATGAAGGTCCACCTATGAAGGTCTTATTGCACGTGTGACAATTGAATCAATTAAAATGCGTTTGTGAGATTATCTGACTGATAGTAGGTATTTCTTGAATAATATGTTATGTGTGCATTTTGTGTTATAATTTGGTAGATGTTTAGGATCAAAATATCAAAGACAGCCACAGTTTGAATATATTATAATTTTAGATATTTATGTATAGTATACATAATAGTAACATTAAATAATGTATGAAACCGTATTAAATACGATTACAAGATTGCCAACAATATAATACAAAGAGAAAAAGATTTGTACGAAGAATGTCAGCGCAGTCCAGTCACATAGTATGATACATTGTATGGTTACCTAATTCAGTCGAAATGTACATTACATGTATATTTAGTGAAGGAAGAAACCAAATTCAACCTAGCTCTAATCAACAAATTATACTACTGAACACAACGTGGAAAAATATCACTACTTACAGAAGAAAATAACAGTAGCCTACCAAGAAAATTAAATAGCCGTCGTATTATGTAGTTGATTAATTAATTCTAAATTTACAAAAAGCAGAATAGGTATGCCTTTACTAGGTACTTTAGATGACATCACATTCTACCCACGATTGGTCCACAGTAAGGCCATATTTTATGGAGTAAAATTACATGCACACAATACAGTACGACTAGTCAATACTTCTTAAGAAACTTTTTTTTTATTCTTATTTTCCATTGATAGTACCCAATAACTACCAATTAAAATATTACATATCGTTCTTCACGAAATTAGGACTACTATGAACTTTTTAAAAGTAATTCTAATAAATATTTGTATTATATAGATATACCCCTTACTACTTAAATCTATATAAATCGATTGGTTGCAGTTCATAGGAAACGTCCTTTAGCGGCACTTCATATATTATAAGTTTTAAATTAATCGAATCGATATAAAGATGAAAGTAAAGATTTATATTGCACCTTTTTTCTTATTACTAACTATTCATAAATCTCACACGCACACACAACACTTCCTCTGGAATGGGTTCGACAATTTTCATCGAAACGTTCGTCGCATTCATCCATCGCATCGATATTTACAAAGTCACAACTATCTTCATCATCATTTACATAATAACTATTTTTCTCATCTATTATTGTAGTTTTGTATACCCTGTTGCTGTAGGTGTCCTCGGTGGAGCCGGCAGACGGCGTGGAGGGGCTGTTGAGCACGATCACCGGCACGGAGCACGCGCGCGGCCCTAGCATCGCGTCCTGCTATATCTGCTCCATCGCTGTGGTCTCATCCCACCGCCTCTTTTGTCGCCTCTCAATCACGGGGATAAAGAACAAAATTAACCCACTGAGTGATATCGTACCTCCCGCAACGTAAAAACCTGGCGCATACGAATTGAGTCTGTCGTACAACCACCCTGCAAGGCAAAAAGTCCAATTAAATATTTGTTCAAACCGATGGAATCATGTTATTATAGCAAATGTACACCATAAATAGTTTACCTGCAAATGGCGGCCCAATAAGGGAAGCAATTCCTTGGAATAGTAATAGAAGACCAAATGCGTTAGTGAGCTTCTCGATCCCTAGAAGGTCCACAAGGACAACTGAAGTCAACCCTACATAGGCGCCGATAGTGAAGCCGAATGTGGTAGCATATAATGCGAGACCCCAAAATTCCCAGCAGACCATGGCCATTGCCGTACCTGAAAACAATATGTCATTTAATAACTAAATATTTATACATATCAATCTTTGGTTAAAGAACATCGATTCAGTATACTCACCAATGCCTGCGATAGTAAGGCACAAATTATAAGCCAACAAGCGGTTTACCCACGGCTTATCACTTATGTAACCAAGAATTATTCTCCCCACCAAGTTTGATCCCCCGATTATCGAAATCAAATAGGGTGGATTCTCAATTCCTAGTGCTTCACTCATCGGTACAGTGTAAACGTACGGTATATAAAAACCGATACTAGTTAAAAAGTTCGATACAGCGAACAAAATAAAAATAGGATCCACAAGGAGCGACATATCGAGCATTTCTCCAAGCGCTGCCTTGAATTCTGTTGAGCAAGGTAACCAGCCACATTTTACCTCGGGTTCTTCTTTCGTGGTTGTGGTGAATGTTCTTTCAGGAGACGTTGATCTAAATCTAGCAAGACTGGTCACACTTCCTTGATACAAAACGTCTGGCCTTTGCATGATTCCACTGCCGTGACGTGAGTGCGGTGGCTTTTGTTCATGTGGCTTATTTAAGGCAGGCTGGGATAGGGTCAGTCTTGCAACATCATTGTCATCAACTTTTCCATTAGCTCTGAGGACGTGTTCTGTACTTTGAGATCTTTTTAAAGGAGACTTATTATGTTTGGGCAGCATAGGTTCTGTGACTGGTGTTCTTGGGAGTTCGGGAACGGGTTTAAATATAAGGCCTAATGGCACACAGTTCAGTATTAAGGCACCAATGATAGCCATAGCACCGCGCCAACCATAGTTCTCTATTAAAGCTGATGTGATTGGTGCAAACAAAAATGTCCCAAGTCCTGATCCGCATACTGCGATACCTGAAATTAATAACAAGACAACATTGTAAAATATTATAATATAATGTTTTTGTAGAGAAGTACAATTTGTCAAAACTTTTATGAAACTTTACGTTAGACTACTTTGATGAAATATGTTTACCAGTGGCAAGACTTCTGTAGCGTTCGAACCATACTGTGACGCTGACGATGGCGGGGAGGTAGATGAGGCCGAAGCCGAAGCCGGTACCGACGCCAACCGTGAAAATGAGCGTCAGTACGTTGTTCGCGTAGGCCGAGAGGACCACGCAGACCGATGCCAGCAGCGCGCCTGCCACCGTCACCGCGCGACATCCCCAGCGATTCACGAACGAACTCGAAATAGGACCTGGAATATTTAAAATGTTATTAGCATTAAACAGATTGTATGGCCTGGTTTAACCTTGATTTTATGGACGTTGTTGAGTTTCTAACTTTAACTATATTTGAAGTTTGTTCTGGTAATTTAAGAGATATTTTACGCTTTGAAAACTAAATAAACTTTTGTAGCTATTATTATTTTATATCCATATTAATTAGCTTAGCATTTTGCTTTTGAATAAACGCAGTGTTTGGTGTCATGCTGTTATCTCGCAGTTGTTGCACATGACCAGAGTTCGAAACATATCAGCTAGCTGAATAATTGCAGAATGATTCATCTGTTACTAATTCATTTGAACGTAAATGTTCACATTATACATTATTAAATTATTCTGTAGATTAAAAAGCTTTTGCTTATTCTATTACAAAGATAATTCTATCAGAATCACTTAGAATATACGTTCCTACGTTTTCTAACAATCACACTGTCTAAAGTTAATTTACGAAATGAAACAGCGTAGATATCCTAAAGCACATTTCAGGATTACTTGTACACTATAAATCATTTGGGTCGGGCACGGTTGGGTTCCGTATCATAAGCACTCCGTTAGATGGCATCATTACTTCGGCCAAGTTGAATGTTGAAAGCCAGAATTGTGCTATATTAAATTGATTACTTACCCGAACTAAGTGTGACCCCTACAAGGATAGAGACGATCCACGCGGTCTTGCCTTTCCCCTCGTCGAAGTAGGTCAGGAACTCTGCATAGAACACGCCAAACGAATAGGTCATGCCATCGGCTGAAACAAAAAACGTTCACGTCGTTATTGAACCTTGGAGGAACGAGTATTCTGTTTTTTATTAGGAAGGCATTATACATAAATTAAAAATATACAAAATTTTGCGATTTGCGCGAAGACGGGGTAAAAGGTTAACTATGATGAAATAGTGACCGACATTCAATTTAAAGATGATGTTATCAAACCCTTTACCTAAAACTACATATTAAAAACATTGTATTGCTAGATAAAATATAACATGACATAACTGCGTAGTAGCCGCGCAATAAATTGAAAAATGACAGCCATTTATTTATAATTATTTTTGATTAAAGTATTTATTGTATTCGTGTTACTAAATTCGTAATTTGTTTGTGTTATTAAGTGCCTATGCAGTCTAATGATAATTATATTATCACATTTTCAAACGAGTGTTACGTTTTGGGCAAGACTCACAAATATCAACACTCCATTGCCGCCCACTGTCCACGACCCCTTATCGTTCAAGTGTGACGTCACACTTTTATGACAAACTAGGTTAACATGATAGGCATATGCAGGAACAATATCGATGCAGTATGGAAGTAGGAGAATACGACCACTACTAAACAAAAGCACACGCCGACAATAGGACGAGAGTCGACGTCAAAGCGACTTCCTTTGCCATTCAATGACACGAGAGAAAAAAATCTTTACGACGATAAGAGAAATTAAAGTACTGGCGCGTTTACTTTCTTCAGAAATAGCCGAGATTGAAAATGTATAATGTAAAGTTGTCTGTACTGCTTTTCTTGTTTCTGTGAGCAAGAAAAATGTTCTCATCGTCTGTACGCTGTGTACATTATAAATACAGCATTCTTAGAAAGATGAACAAAGGAACACCAGAAGGCGTTAGTGTCAAAACCAGTGATTCGTTATAGCTCATTAGAGTTTCAAAATTCCGAAACGATGTAATTATATCCTAAGATTCATTGTAAGATTAAATTCGCACAAGGAATAAACACTTTTGAAGTAGTAGCTAATGATTTTAGAATTAAGTGATTAAGGTTGTTGGATAATATCGTCATCATCATCATCATCAGCCTATAATGTTCCCACTGCTGGGACACAGGCCTCCTCTTTGTGAGAGGGAATATAATATCGTGAGACACCGTAAATAACAGATTTTTTAATGGAGCGAAATAGGTGATGGCTAGCTTCGGTTGTGTGCCGAATTAACCAACGCGAGGATATTAGGAGAGCTATTATATTTATACTACATTGGTTAAATTTGTTTAAGTTCATAAAGAACTTCAGCAAATTACACTTCTTCTTTCCCCAATCTATTTTAAGAGTATTGGCAATGATACCGTTTTATGACCAAAAAGACTTTAATGTCTTACCCTGCAGAAGCATCGATCTGCGAGATTGAAGTTTTGTATGGGAGTGGACGGCTAACCAATCGTTCTTAACATATCGAGAGTCCTCCGTGCCTCAGAGAGCCATCGGTCGTGCATACAAGACCCATAATAATAGTGGTTGGTTGGTTCTTGAATAACAATCAGGACCGATGACAGACACACCAGTGATAACGAAGTTTGTGTAGGATGAAGGTGTCTTCAGTAACTTAGTTGAAGAAGCCAGATGGCAATCGCTTCCCATAAAATTCTATTTATCGCATCAATATATGATTTTATGACAGATTCCTATTTCAAAACAGTGTAAGAATACAGTGTGATACCGATATAAAATACTCTATCTCGAACAGTTTGTCGTTGGAATTTAGTTGTTTATAAATAGAAGCAGATCACGCAGAACATGTTATTTGTATGCTAAAATTAAAGCGGATTGATCAGCTGTTCATGTTTTGCTTTTAATTTGAGAGGAGGTTGAGGAAAATGAGTTTTCATGTTACTCGTATGCTCTACGCTGCCAGTTTCAATTTCAACCCAAATTATTCAAGTAGGTAGATGCTTGGAGTTTGTGATTATGTACTGCTTTTCCACGAATGAGGAAAAGCTATTTATTTATTTACTTATGCGTTTTCTTCTATTTCTACATTAAAATAAACATTATTTTGATCAAGATTATATCATGATATCAAGTCACACTTCACGTGATATTAAAATATCAATCAATTTATTTGACATTTCTGGAAAAGAGTAGCACAATCGAAAGATAACGAGTGATATTGTCAAGTAGCTTATAGATTCTAAAGATTATAAAAACGGATAACACGAATTCAGATTGATCTCCTTATTGAGGATGGCTTAGTTTATAATATGTTGCTAGGCGCATTTGGTTTGTATATTCCTATGTGATCACCTTATTCAATATTAAAGGTAGGTAAGCGTCTAACTGTCCGCAGGGTACGCATCGGACGAATCGCATCAAAAATTACTCGCCGCCGCGAAATGAAGCGAGAAGTTGGATAAGATGTTTGTAGCAACTCAATGTTTTTACGAAGCATGTGCTTGAAGCGGCCAAACTTTTCTCTCCTAATATGTTTAAAGTAGATATGTAATAAAGAAGAAATATTGGCCAAGTTTAGGAATTTCCGCCAATAATCTTATTAAGAGCTTGTAAGAGGTTGTTAACTTTGTTGTAACTTTTATTAACTTGTGTAAGCTAATCCAAGGTTATAGAACTCATTCTTTCATAAAAGTCTCACGTAGAAGAGTTTCGTTATCTTTTAGAGTTATAATGAACCATGAAATAGGACGTCGATAACACCTTTGCAGAGTTGAAAAGATGTGTGTTTCTTTGTGTAATAAATCTCCCAGTCAACTTGTGACGGATAATATTTGTGACTTCGTACGAACAGAGTCTATATATATTTTCCTTTTCAAGGAACTGAACCCTCCGAATTGAAAAAATATAAATAATGGAATAGAGAAACAATATTAATAAAGATGGATGTCGAATGATATATTGACACTTTGATAATACCTATGTTTTTTGTTTATGTTTTTATGAAAATGTATGAAAAAGTAAAGCGGAGACAATATACGAATACACGCCATCTCTTTTTTTACGCTTTTAAATATAACACCCCACCGTACCTTGGAGAGCATGTTAAACAGTACTTCCTGGATGTCATACGAATACCTATGGCAGTCGTTATGCGAGGTCAGAAGCCCGAAAGTCGGACAACTGGTGTAACCTTAGGATATCGGCATTGCCCTGTAACTGGGTTGCCATGGTTTGATAGCAGTCGCTCCGTGTAAGATACTGGTATTCAGCTGCATCTGGTTAGACTGGAAGCTGAACCCAACATAGTTATAACACCCCTACACAAAGTAAAATTATTGTTAAATCTGTTTGAAGGTAGGGGATGCTGCGTTTTAGTGCTTAGCTTCTTAGATAAATTAACAGGGTTAAATTAGTTGAAATCTTAAGTACTTATCTCAGTCGCTACGGTCTAGGGAGTACCCGGTTCCTGTTTATGTATGTGCTATTGCACAAATCATTGTTTTCGCGGATGTTTAAGTACAGAACTACCTATCTTTTGACAATGTTTTAGGCTGGTTTTAGAATCACGCTGACCGCACGATGACCATCGGCGCTGACAGCTCACTGCGCTTCCAGGCTGACCACCGCACTCGCTGATAGCTACGCGTTATTTTAAAATGCTTCGTAAAAGTTCATACGTTTCGGCTGTCAGCGCCGACGGTCAGCGTGCGGTCAGCGTGACTCTAAAACCAGCCTAAAACCTGTTATATTAGTTTATCCAAAAGTGAAGATATTGACACATAATATTGTCCTGTACTAAGTACCTAACATTCAAGAAGGACAACTGTTATATGAAAGCTTTACAAAGTAAACATTTATTTAAAAAAATAACGGATAAAATATAACATCACGCCTGTATTCCCCAAAGGGTTGGGCAGAGGTGTATAGTAACACTAACACCCTCATTCCGCCGTTATGTTTAAGTCCCATGTAATAGGAGGTTAGCCTATTGCCATCAACCGGGCGCAAATCTAAACTTCGGGCTGCTACTGAGAAATTCCATATGGAAAATCCAATAACATTTTGATCCAACCCTCCTGGGTAATACCTTACGATCAACAGTCGCGCTTGCAACCACAAGAACAACAAAGTAGTTAAAACAATATTTTAATCTCCTTTGTACCTAAGCTTTATGTTTGAATAAAAGAAGCGTTGTATATATTTTCGTCAGTATTTACTTTGATAACGAAAGTTCTGGTATAAGGCAACGGAACGATTGACCTTGTTACATGGGTAAAACGATGTCACGATTAATGATTTTCAATTACAGCATTTATATTCTGAGGGGTTTCATGTCAATGTCTTATGCATATTTCCCTCTCGTACGTACTTTGGAACATGCAATAAACTACTAGTAATTTATTTGTACGGTGTATTATTAGATATTTAGTTGCGAGTTGTGCAAATAGCGATATTTAAATGAACTATCAGACCTGTGTAGTTAATTACGGACTACGAGGTCGACGGCCTACATGTAAATAATGTCAATTGGCACAGATTGTTCCAATACGAATAATTTTATTAAATTCTGACCAACTGCCTACGCACGGAGATGGCTAGTAAATGTAGAGCGCCTGGATTGGCATAAAAAGTACTATTGTTGACTCTTCTAGTACATATTACTTCTATGAAAGTACGTGGCTAGGCCACGCTTGGCATAAGAACAATTTAATGTTTCCAGCTAGGGCGATATTATACTTATTTAAAAAACATAAATCGTGTATGTAATGTGATGGTAATAACTACAAAGACAATAATATTTACAGTCATTATTTGTCTGTGAATTTGTATTGCAGCATAATATCCGCAGTGATGCGGAATATAGTAGTATGGCAGATATATTTAATGGTACATAGGAGCGTCGTTTTGAATGCTACCTTGACCTTGACTTTTGGCGATATATTTATTAACGTGTATATATATACCGCTAGTCCCGAATTAGCACGAAGCGCGGTTTGATGGGAGCGTTGGGGTTACTGGAACTGTTAAATTCACGAAAATTGTGGTCGCAAGGTCAGGGTAACCGAATATAACGCATCGGTGTGTTCACCTATCAGACATGACTCTCATTAAAGCACCTACGAGACATTAATTATTATTATTAAATAAGAGGTTTTTACTTGAAAACACGTAAAAGACTGAAAACATTGTTGGATTCTTTATTTTTATTGAGATTTAACAGAAATACGCACTGCTGTATGTATGTTATATTATTTAGATAAATCAGATCAGCACCTAGATTTGTATATATCCGGGGTGGCCAACTTGATTCGACCCAAGATCTACTGTTTGCTGAGTAGACTCTGTGCGATCTACCAATAGCATAATCATACAACTTATATTAAACTTATATTTTTCTTTGCCTTGCCATGGTTGTGTAGGGGAACGAGATATTGTGTTCCACCTACGAAAAGGAGGATCCTCCTACCAGGCGGAGTCTTGTGCCTGGCGGGCCACTGCCCAACGGTTGATGTTGGGAACTTGTATATATACTATCTGCGTGTCAAACTCTGATATCGCGATGCAGGATAGTTCGCATGTGGCGCGATAGATGCCGCCACATCACTCCCCCCCAAGACCGGAGGTCGATTGTAGTGATGAGTCAGCAAGTCGTTGCATGTTGAGATGCTTGCCAGGGCCAGGTGAGGGTTCCAGTGAGTCGGAACCGGATGCCGCGTCGTTCACGGTGAGTCGGAACTGTGAGCGGTGAGAAGTGGCTGGCTGCTGGCGTCGACCAGGAGAGATGTGCCTCTGCTAGTTGACCGGTCGAATTTGCAGCGTGCTGTGCCATGTTGCTGAAGAGGGCTGAAGGTGTGACCAGGCTTGCGCGTTCGCTGCAAGCTAGTGGTGACACGATGAAGCCGAGGATGCTGGCTGGCTGTGTGACTTGCTGCTTGCTTGAATGTTGAGCAGAGGGGAGTGATGATGTTGCTGCCGATGTTTATAGGCTGCGAAGATTGCGTTAGTAATCGTCACCAATGTGAAAACATTGTCTGTGACGATCACGTCTGGGTCACCAATGTAGGGGAACGAGATATTGTGTTCCGCCTACGAAAAGGAGGATCCTCCTACCAGGCGGAGTCTTGTGCCTGGCGGGCCACTGCCCAACGGTTGATGTTGGGAACTTGTATATATACTATCTGCGTGTCAAACTCTGATATCGCGATGCAGGATAGTTCACATGTGGCGCGATAGATGCCGCCACAGTTGACTGGATTAAGAGCCGCGATCGACTGGTTGGCCACCCCTGGTATATATAAAAGGACAAAATGATTGACTGACTGATTGACTGATCTATAAATGCACAGCCTAAACCGGAAATTTGAAATTTTCACAGAAGGTACCTTTTAAAACATAGGCATCGACTAAGGACAGATTTAAAAAAGTCCTTCACTAAGGGGTTGAAAAAAATCACGCAAGAGAAACTGCGGGCAAAAGCTAGTCTGATATAATATTCTAAACCTGTAATCTTTTATGTAGATAAGTAGACACATAAGTACTATAAATCACGACATATAGTTTATAGAGTATATCTGAAGAGATTATCTGATTTATTACGAGTAGCTCAGTGTTATCTGAGCTAACTCAAAAGTCACGACAACAGTAATCATTTAATCAATTTACTATATTATAATCTCTAATAGACTATTTATTCTTTTTAATCCTATTTTCCATTATCATCTAATCAATGAGTGAGTGATTTACTCATAAGGTATTTTTATCCGTAATATCACTATCGATAAAAATCAAATCGATTAGGTACGTTTATTGTTACTTTACCCCGTTGAATATTGAAGCGATTTGTGTTTGAAACATTTTTAAGAAAATGAAGTCACGTATTTGATAGGCGATTTCCATGTTCCCGTTATAATTATGTAAGTTAATATTGAACGATTTTTGCTAGTCTGAATTTGGTGTTGATGACTCGTTAACTTAAACATATACCACCTGGTAAAGTGGTAAAAACGAAGGTATTGATATCGACGCGCGGCAGTGTAAACCTCGTAAATAAAATTTTCTTCAAAAGCGTATTATTTGTTCTTTAGATTGATAAACTCGTCATATACGTACTAGTTCAACAAACTTTCAATTCAAATACTTCTAAGCCATCTATGACTTACGATGACAAACTTGTATTAACATTTGATCGGCCATTTTTTTTCAGGAGACCGGTATTTCTACCTATAATTTTTTTTAATTACACACGTGGTTTTCACTGCCGACCGACGATAATGTGTATATTCTACTCTCGTGTCTGCACGAGCTATTATGAGAATAGCAGTCATGTCGCAGTGAAAAGATTACCCAGTCAGCAAGGTTGTTAGCGGGGCTGTTACTGCACAGGGTGCTCCGGACGTATTTAGGTATCGTTAATCGTGGAGGCTCTATTAATGTAGGTATTTAACTACGTTGATAATTTAAAAAGAAAGAAAAATACACTGCAAGCATTTTAATTATTGTATTATTTATACATTATATTTACTAAAGGCTTATATGTAATACTTTATTCAAACCACGCCAGCAAAATCGTAAAATCCTAACATAACATTGGTACATACCTATGTTATGTTAGGATTTTACGATTTTGCTCAATCGAAAATCGAATTCGAATCAATCTTTATTTTCATATACATATATGAAAATAAAGATTGATTTAAAATTTTCTAAATTAAGTAGGTACCTATCTATAATACCCAACAAAGTACTTTAACTTGGAATTGCTGGTGATTGTAATTTTGAACCAAAATGTCACAATAGATACGATCTTTGATAATAAGTATAATATTAAATCCACTTATCTATGATATTATGATATAGTTATTAACTACTAGGAAACAACTTATCAAAGAGAATAAAAATAATTACAAGACCAGCGACATTATTTCCTTGGTTTAAAAATATTTCGCATAATATGTGCATATAATCTATATTATTATTGCCAATATCTTAGATAGATGTGAATAAGACATTGAAATCTCTTCCGTTCCATATCATAATGTTATCACCAAAGACCAAAGTCGCGAACTTTGACCTCGACAATATATATATAATAAATCTGGACGAATCGTGTCTTGCCACGTCATTCTTATAAAAACTATAATAACGTTCAAACCTCGCTGGTATTTTCTAAATAAATAAGATTTTCGTGAAATAAGATAACTTTATTTGCAGTGAAATCAAGATCACAGTGGTATTATCAAATTATAACCACTACAGCATCAATATAGAAAACAGTACGAAACAAATCATTAATGTTAAACAGTCCTCTCGAGTGAAATACAAGGTTAGTCGGAAAGGGGGTACTAAGCCGCGGGCCACCTAAAGTATCACTGATAACTATTTTAAAGGGTGTACTAAGCCGCGGGCCACCTAAAGTATCACTGATAACTATTTTAAAGCAAGTGTTAAAATTTCAAAATTCGGTAATTTTTATTTGCATGCAAAAATATATTTATTTTAGTTTTTTCAAAAAAATATAATACCTGCTGTAGTTATGAATTCAGAAAATTAATTTTCTATTCCGTGACCCCAAATATGACCTAAATTGTAAAAACAGCTGATCATAGCTATGGACAGATAGATTTTAGCATATTTTTTACGAAATCTTTGTAAAGCTATTTCTCTTAAACTATCGAGTTTTGGGGAAAGTTGTAGAACAAAAGTTATCCCTTATTACGGGTACTTTAATACCCTTTCGGCTTACTACCCCCTATCCGACTAACCTTGTAAAGTCTTTTAAAATTATTCCTCAAACAATATTCGATACTGTCTTAACGTATTTAAATATATAATTAAGATGCTAAAAACGGCAATGTCATGACTACCTATATTATTGTTTTGATAAATATTATAGCGTCGGGTCGTCGGCCAATGTCTGCGCACTGATAACAATAATAGATCAACAAAGAGGTCACATTGTCAGTAATACGATGCTCACTAAAACAGACACATACATATATACGTGAATTCATAATGTTGATACTTCACGAGCAAAATTCGGTCGTAATTTTAGCAAGATACGGTTATTAAAACAAAAATTTAATGTTACTTACAATAATAATTTTATTTGATTTAAAGACTCAGTCTGGAGTCAGTTTTCCTATTTATTTATTTTACTATGAAACTTAGTTCATAATTTATTACCACAGTTCAAAATTCACAGAATAACCCTAGTTCATCAATGGTTCAAATCACTACAATTGAAATAGTTAAGTTCATAATTCTTAACACAACACAAAATTCACAGAATAATCGTAGTAGGTAATGAAATGGTTTAAATCACCGATATTGAAGTGATCTGCAATTCGACCTTACTATTCAAACCTGGATCTAATTGCCTCAGCTCATAACAAAGAATCATTTATCTTAATGATTCTTCGATTATTAATGTCTGCTAATTTACTTTAATTTATTATCTACATTTGTTTACTAAAGGAGAAAAATATTATGTAAAGGCGGCTATAGACTGCTGTAACGGAACATGCAATGTAACATGAAAGGTACGTAGTACGCACGCGTAGTGTGTACGGTTCGTGCGCGCAAGGTGTCCACCTTGTCCACACTATGGGAATTCTGTTACATTGCATGATACATTGCGGTAATGTGGACGGCAATTTCTCTACATTGCATGTTACATTTCGTAACTCTGTACCCGGCTTAAGATAGTTTGTATATTATACCAAATAGCCTAAACAAATAAACGCTACGAAATGTCTATGATTGGATCGTTTTTCGCGCAAACTTGAGACAACACAAGTAAAGAGTAAAGACAAACGATTTGTTTTTCTAGCAATTTATTCTAATTTTGTGTCCATCCAAAGGGTGCCCGGGAACCCCTTTAATATTATTTATTCTGCTCATTTTAGTCAAAGAATCATATACATAATACTTAATTATGTATATTTCTATGCCAACGAATATTACTTATAATGAAGGGCTATTAAACTATTCTAGTTAATGAGCCATTATGCCAGTGTGATTAATGTGATTATCCGCTAATGCAAGCTTAATACTTGTGGAATGTATCGATGTGTTTATGATCATGTGTGTAAGCCGGCGCACGCAGCACGTGTAATAGGGATTTACGACTCGTGCTAACCGATCGTAGGCCTCGGCTATCGGTACTTACTGATATTGATGTACAGATATTGATAGAATGTTATTATCTCGTAAAACAATCTCAGTTTTGATCGGGACCTTCGTAAAGTCTGATATGTGACCGGTACATATAGATTCTGTTTACGTTATTTATGTGTTGCTCTAGCTACGTACAGTAGGGGAATGATTAGGTTCGTTTTCAAATTCATTTCTTTTCCACTTCGCGAGCACATGTTACCTTTTCAAACTTTTGAACGGAAAAGACCAATGCGTGGAAAATTATGTTTAATTATTGGGTAGCAAAGATCAAAATTGCCTTTTGCCTCCATTATGACGTATTAGTGCCATGTGATATCTTCGATTTGATTTAAGGAGTTTTGTTGTAAAAACCACGACATCAATCAAATTGATGATTAAATAGATTGGCATTACTTGTCTGTCACCATGTCATCATAATATCTTGTCAAAAAATACTAGTATTTTCTTTTCTATAATGTTGGCAATACGTAGTCGGTAAAATAGTTCATTTCTTGCACTGTGCAAGCAAAAATAGACCTTAAGGTGTATAGCATTTTCATTCCGCGACTGTACATAGTATGTTAAAATAAACCTGACTCCTTCTTCTACACATATGAAACGCATGAAGTTAATATTCGATTAAGACAAGAGCCCTAGAGTTGTATCTAAACTAATTAAGTGCTTAATTAAGTATCACCCACATAAGTTTTACGCGAATTGGTCATATAACTTGAGGACTTAAACATAACGCTTGAAAACTTCATGATGTAATCAGGGTTTCTTTCAACTACAATTTCCCTGCAATGTTCAGTATTTATTTTTAACATTGTTAAGCCAACTTCATTTAGTCTTATTTATTCTATTAGGAATGGGTTACATACATACATGAACTCATGCCTTTTTCTCATGGGAATAGGCAGAAACTATAGAACGCCATATGCTACGATCCTTATATACTCCTTTCGCTTCGTTCACATTCATACATCTTGTCATACACGCACGCCGGTTGAGAGTACTACGCACCTGTCCTTTGTGAAGAACATCACCAATAACATCGATGTACGTCCTTCTAGGGCATCCTCGACCGGCGACGTTCCCACTGTCATCCACATTTTGTTAATCGCCGTTTAGTCGTTCTCTTAAAATGACCAAATCACCCAAGCATACTTCTTTAAATTTATGTTAACATCACAGATAAATGGGTTAGTGTTTCACATTTTATCTTATATTGGGAAACATGTGACAAAAACAATCACACTTAATACCACGTGTTAAATAAATCTAAGATATAACAGTTGTCAGTGCGATGATTGAACGCTCTTACATAATATTAGTATAAATTAATCTATGTAATAACTACTTGTGGGCGTACGCATGCAGATACTATCGGCTGGCAATCTCCCAGCTATACTCGATATGACTGTACAAAACTCTTTGTTATCAACATCCTATTCAATATTCGGATCGTATTGATAAAAATGTTTCAGATTATTTCGAATACATGGTCACTGAAAGTTGTGATCAATTGCTACGACAAATTGTTTTGTAGTCAATTTCAATGTACAGTAGGGGAATAAATAGATTCGTCAGTTTTCAAATTCATTCCTTTCCCACATTGCAGGCACATGTTACCTTTTCAAACTGTTGAACGGAACAGACCAATGCATGGAAAATTATGTTTAATTATTTGCTAGCAAAGATCAAAATTGCCTTTTGCCCCCATATGACGTAGTAGTGCCATATAATGTATTTGATTTAAGGAGTTGTTGTAAAAACCATGACATCAATCAATTCGATGATTAAATAAATTGACATTAGTAGTGGTTGTCATCATGTCACCATTGTAATTTTTAATATCCTGTCAAAAAATACGTACATTTCTATAATGTTGGCAATGCGTAGTCGGTAAAATAGGTTGTTTCTTGCATTGTACAAGCAAAAATATACCTTAAGGTGTATAACATTTTCGTTCCCCTACTGTACTATGCGTGTAGTAAAATAAATGAATAATTAAAATCGTCGACGGAATACGTAATAGATAGTTCATGAATGGATAACATGTGACCGAATAAAAACTAGGTTAATACTAATCGAGTTCGAAGCTCACAGTCATGTCGATCGTGATAAGTAGAGTCTAAACGTGTACTAGGAATCGCGTGTTGAAACAGAGTCTGCCTTTGTCCAGAAATGATCGTAAATGTCCAGATCTACTTAGATAAAAGATGGTTTCATTTGGGTCTCCTGATAACTCAAATTATCTCTCGTCTGTCGGGAAGTGACGTCAACGTGTGTCCTAAGTAATTCTGTTCTCCTTGTCACGCGAATCTCATTCACGACAACGACATTTATCACGCCCCCGTTCACCCAATACCTTAAAAATATCAATGAAATACCTACGCGTCACACAATGCTCTACCAACGATTATTCACAGAACCATAGATAAATAAAGCTTAGGTAAGTAGCGTCTATTTATCGCTCAAACACGACAAAATTAATACCACTTGATAAGTACAACGTGTGTAAATATAGAATTTGTAGACACATCAAAATGTAGGAAATTGTTTGATGTCTTAATTTTAGAATAGATAAGGGCCAACAGCATACGATATTTGAAATATTATGCATCTTTGCGCTATCATACGGTATTAAATATTCTAAATCGGCTATAAAATGAAATATCTCCGAGATTGTTTTCACATTTGCCCCACGAAGAAATCCCACAATATAATTCAAAACTCAAACTCAAAATATTTATTTGCACACTAAGGTAAAATAATACAGGTCTTATTAATAGTCTTAACTTAGCAACCTTTTCCAGGTGTTGCAATATTTGAGGGCTCTAGTTAGATAAAAGTGTATTTATTTTGCTTATGTGTCTACTTGGTACATAGTGCCTAATTCTTGACTATTGTTATTCTTAATACACAATATTTTTAATTAAGATATATATTATATTAAGAACAGATACAGCCATGTCTCAACTGAAAAAATCAGGATTCTAAAACATTACGAGGGACTTTAAACAGAAAATAGTTAAATTAAAATTACTGCCACTGGCAGAGGTGAATAAAACCGATTCCAACCATTCTAAACAGTCCCGTAATTAAGATTACGATATTTCAAATCTCCTTTGCGAATAGAGAACAGTGGAACACTAGGATTAATGAATGAGTCACATTCATCGCAGGCTCTCTTTATTTACAAAGAGATGGACTGTGAAGTAGGTGTTGGGACTATAAATATGATCTCTGACACGTCACGCAGATATAAATCCCATGTCGGGGAATAAAGGACGTGACAAACGAATCTGTCGTGATATTGTGTGGGTGCTCACTGCTCATGTTTATTTCGGAAAATACGTTGTGTTCCGAAAATTTCATTTTCGTTTTGGATCTGTTGTTTTAATTTATTCAAAATGACGTACTTTATAATAAAGTACGAGACGTCTCATACTTAAGTATATTTTTATTGTAATTGGAGATAACAGGTGTCACTGTGTAATCACGCGCATCAAATTATATATACATACCTATAGTGATTATAAACGTTTGCAATAAAACCACAGCACCTGTTATCAAAATGTTTGGTAAACATTAGATATTGTCGAGTGCTGCAAATTAAACAGTAGTTTATGTCATATAATATCTATGTTTATAAAGGTATACATTTTGATACAACTTGCTATTTACGTCATTACTAAAACTTTGTGTAAAAAATACGCACATGAGTAAATTATTACATCAGGGTTTCTAAGTATGTTTAAAAAATTAGATTATTTTGTAACTAATTAGTTGCAGAATTTTGTAGAATTTATAAAAATGTTCATGTAAGTAAGTATGTAAGTTTACGCTCTCCAACTTTCTACAACTCTCGGCTTGGTGTCGAGAGGCTAGGCGGAAGCTTTTTCTGACTGTTGACAATATACCTATTGCGATCATCAATTCGTTTGCCAAGCGCGGTCATACCACTGCTGAAAGTCAGGCTCATGATCAGTAGGTATATGAGAAGAATCGAATATTATTTCTTTATTTATATACTATTTATTGTACATAAATCAAATAAACAAAAAACAAGGAAAGACAATTTCAATAAAAAAATACACAATGGGCAGTCGTATCGCGCAAGACAATCTATTCCAGACAACCTTTGGATTGGCTGGAAGAATGAAAAGAGAATATGTACATTACGTAGGTATACAATGAACTATGAGTCAGAATATACTTTTAATATAACAGGTACCTTCATAAGATTCGGCCAGCAATTTGTCAATATAAATAGACACAGGTGATGGTGTGCCAGAGGGGAGGTGATTCAACAAAAACTGCACGTTTGATCAATTTCGAAGATAACAAACCAATCTGTGTTTGGGCTTAGTGGCAGCAGATAGCCTGGGCTATAAGAGCTCTGGGGCTAGGTAAAAAGGTTATTATTTCTTTTAATTTGCGTTTAGAAATGTCCCAGATAAAGGGCAGCAGCCTCCTATTTAATAAGATGAGAAGGTAACTAGACGACTTGTACATAACCTGACCCTTCTGAGGTCACCGTGAAAGAATAATAAAGTTATGTAATGAAACCTAGACAATTAATGAGGTTTTGGAAGATCTGTGACAAGTTTTATTAAGTTTTATGTGAAAAAGAGGAATCTTAATTATCTACACTAATATTATAAAGAGGAAAGATTTATATTTTTGGATTTTTGTATGTAACGAATAAACTTAAAAAGTAAACGGCCGATTTCAAAAATTCTTTTGCCGTTAGAAAGCTACATTATCACTGAGTAACATAGGCTACGGGCGGAGCCGTGAGGATACAGCTAGTTTCTTATAGATTCATTTGTCTGAGGTGCCTGATACAGATTCATTCTATAACACAGTGTAAGTAGGTAGGTCCTCTAATTTTGCTATTTTGGAGAACATTATTCAAGGAGATATTTGAATTTACGAGCTCACAATCCACAGTATTTAACGTTGTTAATGGTATTATAACAGTAGGTACAAAGACCTTGTCTTCCTGCCTCAAATGATAAAACACGCGCTTTGCTTCGTCATTATGACTAGCAAATATGTGGTGAAAATATGCCTCGGCTTGTGATATTTTACTAATGTAAAGGGAAATACGAAGATAGTCTACATCGCTTTAAAGACCATTCTCGAATTTCCCTTAAAATTATAGATACCATTTAACATAACATAATTAACCCACTACTGCGTGCTGGGCACGGGCCTTTTTTCAGAATGAGAAGGGTTTAAGTCTTAAGGTGGCGACTGACCTGAGCATTCGATCGTAATGTAACATTCGGAGCGAGCAAGTAACGTTACGTCGCCGGCTAACACTCGCTTAAATGCTCATTCCGAACTCTGTGCTCGCTGTACTGACTGCCGTAATGCTCGTTTTACAACATGTTACGTTACGCGAATATGGTATAGGTCAGTTGTCGCCTTTAGTCCACCACGCTGGCCTGGTGCGGGTTGGCGGACTATATACACCATAGACAACTTTATGGAGCCCTCTCAGGTGTGCAGGTTCCCTCATGATGTTTTTTCTTCACCGTTAACGCAAGTGATAATCAAGTTCAGATCCACACATGTATTAGAAAAGTCAGTGGTGTTGGTCGGGATCGAACTCAGACCCTCCTGCATGGAAGGCAAGCGTTCGATCGCTAAGCTATCATTGCTTAATATAGATACTTACCATTTAGGTACGTATTTATATTATTTGATAGGCGCGTGTAGCATGCTCAATATTCATTACGATATTTTGATCGCGATCCTAAATCGTAAATATAAATATTGAACGTGTAGCATTCGCCTTAAGGCCGTATTAACAAACGGCTCTAATTTTGAGAGATACTAAGTGACTTGTGATTGTGATGAGTTAAAGTTATCAAATGTATAGAATTCTACTTTATAGTAACTCCTCTTGGAAGATCTCTCAAATGAAAGCTGTTTATTAATAACTTAGTACCTCAGGGCTTTATTACAATTTCAGTTGAATCATAATTAAATAGTTTTACCCGCAGGAGCCGCGTGAAAAGTTTTTCATTGCCGGTATAAAAAGTACTAGTTTAACAAACAAACTTACGTTCATATTTATAATATTAGTAGGGATAGCATATACCTATATAGAGTAGCGATTTAGCATCGTATAAATACATAGAGTGGTCACTGTTCATTGATACACCCATGACACATAGTTATCTATTCCGCTCTACTCATATTTTATTAGAAAAGTGAGTTTGTCCGTCTGTTTATTACAACTTCACTATTAAACTGAGCCACACCGATTTATAAGTAAGGCAGAAAGGTAAATTTTGAAATGCGGAAAAAGATAGAGCGTGTTTTTCATCCGTGCGTTCGTAACAGTTGGTTCAGTTATCGTATTTATAAGATTGAGATTTAGAAGGTTATTACAGTAGGTACTCACTGACAATGTGGATCATGAACGAGGCGAAGACAACCATCCAGCCCCAGCCTCCATCGGGCGGCGGCGGCAGTCTCTCCGAGCTCTCCTGCGACGACTCCGGCGCGTGCGCACCGTTGCCATTCTTCTCGCTCTTCTGCACCACGCCGTGAGACATCTTTCAACACCAAGCTTATATAACTTTCTTTGGCACGGTATTACGGTATTTTGCTGACACTAAGGCTTTATTTATATGATATGAATTTGAAGATTCCTTAAATATACCTTCTCTTGTTTAATTATCCTTTAAAATCTGCTTTTATATTAAAAATATGTTGTACGTTATTTTAGTATATTGTCGCTAAGATATGTTATTGATTTATTATGTGCTTTTATTATTATTTTATTAAGATATACTACTCAACAATAAAATATATTTGCTATATAAAAGATTTGTATTTAAAAGAGCAGGGGAAGCGATTGAGGAAGAGATGATAGAAATAATTATAAGTATTAAATCCTATGTGTGGTCATAGACCATTGTCTTGTGGTCTATCTGCGATTTAAGACTTCTGTGTCAAATATCGATGTGTCCCAGGATACGCAAAACATTTTTTTCTATTTGCGATTTCTTATCTGAAACAAAACAAAAGGAAATTAATATTAAGAAAGTATAACATTATCACCGGGTAAAAATAGGCCATATCCTTGGGTGTCGTTAAGCCGATATGCACATCATATCAAGAGTATGGACAGCACCGTCCTCGTGTGTGCATTTTTTTTCGTGTGGTTAGTGACTATACTGCTCTGTCACAGTTTATGCCGCCCATGGGCCTCTGACTTGGCTTCACATGCCGTCGAGAAATATCTCTCGGGCATGCCGGTTTTCTCACGATGTTTTCCTTCACCGTTTTTTTTTTTTTTTTTTCCTATTCGACTATTGTAGATGGTCTTGCGGACCTTTTCTACGTAACCTGACTATTATTGGCGAGACCAGAAGGGTCTCCGAACCAATACCTACTATTCTAACTACCTAGCTAACTACGCAAAGCTAACTTCTGTAACATCATGGCTATGACTATAGCAGCGACACCTCTGAGAGTGTCCCCAAGGGGGGACTCGAACTCTTAGGGTGTCGAATGCAAGAGGACTGGGAGGGATACGACAGCTTGATGAGGGCTGTATTCTCGCGTCATGGTGACTGCGCGGAGTCAGAAAGGACGACCGGCTCCGCGGCTGCGGCGGGTGAGCACGGTGGATCGGGGGCGGCGGCGGTGGGACGTCGCGAGGGGCCTCGTCGGCGAGGGCGATACGCCGGTCGGCGGCGGCGGTGTATGTGTATAGTACTAGTCGATTTATTCGCCTCCTGGAGGAGGGTGATCTCATCATCGGGCTCTAGTAGCGCATGCCGGGGACGGCGGACTATGCTAATCTGGGAGGGTTTATAATCGGACGCGGCGGTCACGAGGGGGTTCCGATGCCTCGGGGCATGGTCGAAGTAACGCTTAGACGTGCGTTTGAGATATTGCCTTACCGTTGGCATTTTTAAGTCTAAATGAAGCTGAACGTTGCGCATATACCACGGAGCGCCCGCGGCTCTGCGCAATACGCGGTTTTACAGAATTTGGAATGCTTTAAAGCGACATGGCCTAACGTGTGCGAACACGACGCTGGCGTAGGTTAGTATGGGGCGAATGCACGTCAGGTAAAGTCTCAACTTATTTCTAAGCGAGAGCTTACTGCGCGCCCTAATCATGGGGTGTAACCGGCCCACAACAAAAGCGGCGCGAGCGTGCACCTTTTTGATGTGTTGCCGGAACGTGAGGTGGTGGTCTAGGATAACCCCCAGGTACCTGACGCTCAGTTCCCAAGGGATCTCTTTTCCAAACATGACTACTGGGGGACAACGCGAGTGGTTATCGCCGTGCCTCTCGAAAAGAACTGCTGCGCTCTTTTCGGGATTCACCTCGACACGCCACTTCCGAAACCAAGCACCGAGGCGGTTGGCTGCGGTCTGTAAGATGCGAGAGATCGATTTTAGGTCACTACCCGTGTAGTAAATAGCCGTGTCGTCGGCGAAAAGTGCCAACTGGGCCTTGCCTTGAGTCGGAATGTCGCTGGTGTACAGCGTGAACAGAAGGGGGGCTAGCACGGAGCCCTGAGGGACTCCGGCTCGGATCGGATGTGGAGACGAAAGCGTGCCGTCTATTCGGTAACGAAAGGTGCGATCCGACAGAAAGTCTCGAATGATGAGCACGAGACGGTCTGGCACGTTGAATTGGTACAGTTTATATAATAAACCGTTGTGCCAGACCTTGTCGAAGGCTTTCGCTACGTCGAAGAACAGCATGCCTGTCTTGTATGAAAACATGAAGCCGGAGCTTATGTGTTCGACAATACGGTGAAGTTGCCTAGTGCAGCAGTGGGTGGGACGAAAACCAAACTGCTGGTCGGGAATGAGGTTCCTTCACCGTTTTTAAGCACGTGATAATTATACGATACGCACACGAATCCGAAAAATCAGAGGTACGTGCCTTGGGTTCGTACTCGAGACATATGACTTGGCAGTCCGATGGTCACACCACTAGGCTATCACTGCTGTCTTGTGAGCTAATAACCACATACTGCGATTACCGATTCACCTTGCCTAGCGTTAGTGGTGATTATGGCATGACTGTGCATTGTAGCGGACATTCAGAGGCCCATGTTCACCAGTTGACACGAACAGGCTGGTATAACATTATACCTAATAGTTAATTAGGGCATATAATATAATACTACATAACATAACATCACGCCTATACTCCCCGAAGGGTTGGGCAGAGGTGCATAGTAACACCCTCATTTCGCCGTTATATCTAAGTCCCATGAAATAAAGAGCGAGCCTATTGCTATCAACCGGGCACAAATCCAACTCCGGGCTGTTACTGAGGAGTTCTACATGGAAAACCCCAATAACATTTTGCCCGACCTGGGGATCCAACCCAGGACCTCACGAATAGCAGTCGCGCTTGCCACCACTAGCCCAACGAGGCAGTTAATAATGTAAATAAAGACATAAAGGTTGTTAAGAATTCAATAAGGTATTTTACGATTAGTTTTACGTTTAAACGGTTATAAAAACAGTATAAAAGTTTACGAAACAAAAAGCTGGCACCATTGGATAAAAGTTTATGAGTCTACACTATATATTTTACTTAGCAAAATATTAAGCGCCAAATACACGAGCGAGTTTTATTGCGCAAGTTATTAAACGTAAGTGCTCGCTTAGTTCGTAAAACTTGTAGAAGTTGTCTTGTAATGCGTAATGTGTTAATGTGTACAAATGAGCCGTGCGAGGATAGGTAGCGGACTCTTTTCGAATAGGGTGGTGTGGCGGGAGCGGTACACATTCCTCGTAACACATTCCTCGCAACACATTCCTCGCAAAACATTCCTAGCAACAGATTCCTTGCAACACATTCCTCGCAACACATTTCTCGCTTGTTTTGTATGAACAAAAACCTCGCACTGCTAGACCCATATCCACCAGAGCTGCACAGAGCGAAGCTAGGTAAATGAAGTGATTCTATTGGTGCTTACAAAACACATTCCTCGCTACGCAGCTTAGCACAGCTCTGGTGGATGCTCAGCCTTACACCTGTAAGTTTTCCTCACGTAAGTCCCTTGCGTTATTAACTTACGATCAATTTGCAAATGTAAACTATTATGTAAGTAGCTTAACGACTGATTCATAAAGTCGAATTAATTGTCATAAGTCACTTACCTAAATTTTAAGGAAGCAACTTACAAGTGTCATTTTGAAAGTCAATTTGCGCAACAAAAACTTGCTAGTGGATTCGGCGCTTTATTACATAAGTTGTTGCATATTTTTAAAGCCTTGTTAGGTATAAAATTGTATTTGATGTGAAATAAAAACCATTAAGGTAAGTAGCATTTTTGCAATACGCCCATATATTAATGCTTAAGAACTTGTTATCGGGTCAGATTTCGGTAATGTCATATATCTTTATAACAGTAACGGGTATTTTATGATGACAAATATTTGAGATTTGATATTCTGGCGGGCGGCCATTATAAGTGACGTCATTCTTGCAAAGTTCACGATCGAAAGGGTCTGTCTGGCGCCACAGAGATTTACTTGAAAAAGAGCTGCTTATCACTTAGGTACGGTTCAAGTTAGTAATGTATTCCAGTGTAATATTTCAATACTCAGAATAGATGGGCACTATAAATATGTCTGTCACGCTTATCGTCGCAGACGGGTTACATTAGGGCTACATTTGCCGTAACTACGTTTGGTATGAAAGTAAAATCGTAATGGTTATAACTTAATCAATGCAACATTGCCAATCTCAAGTTTCAATAGCACGTTTTCAGCCGAGTTTTGAATTTTGGCAGGCATGAACGACATCTTTTTTTTCTTTGGATCTCTTTTAATATGTGCATTATTGGTTTAGTAGTCGAAGGTATGGGTGCTAAGGGCAGCCTTAACGGGTCACAGGTCAGAAATAGTGTTACTAGGGGCACCAAATTCACTAGCAAGATTTATTGCACCAGTTGACTTGTGCAATCGAATTTCAAACTGTGGACACACCCGCACGCAGCTAGTCGACTTCTGCAAGTTTTACGAACTAAGCGAGCAATGGTTTGCAATAACTTGTGCGGCAAAACCTCTTAGTGGGTTTGGCGCTTTAGGATTTTATTTGTGACTTTCCCGGGTTTTCGAAATGTGGTAGTACGACAGTGTACCTGTCTACTCTTCACTAATAAAAGCCTAATCTTCCTCGCCTTTTCCCAACTTTGTTGGGATCAGCTTCCAGTCTAACTAGATGCGGCTGAATACTAGTATTTTACACGGAGCCACTGCCATCAGACCTCCGCAACCCAGTTACTGGGCAATGCCGATATCTTAAGGTTAAACCGATTGTTAGTCTTTCGGGCTTCAGACTACTCGTAACGACTGTCATAGGTATTCGTATGACACCCAGGACCGAGGGTTTGTGTTCTCCGAGGCACGGTGCGGTCTCGATGTGTTACGAACGGTCACCCATCCATGGGCTGACAGCGGTAAGCGCAACTTAACCTCGCAAATCGTATGATCGGCGCAGCTAATTACCCTCGAGCCCCTCCGGGCATAAAAGGATAACGTTATAAGTAAGGGATGATTTCCACCAAACGACTCTCATCGCATCGGATCGGAAAAGATACGAATGGATGCGGTGACAGCCGAACGCGTCCGTTAGGATGTCGACGCATACGATCGGCTCCGTAGGTACCGTCGCTTGCGAACGTATCCGTTTCTGCGCCTAGTCAAATAGTTTCATTTCTACCGAGTTGACGTGTTCTAATTTTTGAAAGGATCCGATCGGATACGACGACATGTGAACGGCGCCGATCGCGCGTCGCAGCATACTTTCGGCTACGATCGCGTGTCGCGGAAGACGCCCGTGGTCAAGCTGTTGTGCGCGGCTTGGTAAAATAGACTTTAAATACGGTGTACACGATTTAATATCGTTTAAAGATTGTAAAATCCGTTCCGATTCGATGCGAACGAGCCGTTTGGTGGAAATCATCCTTTATTAAACAATTTTGAGCGTAAATTATTAATGCTTACATCACAACTTCACAAGCAAATAATTGATCAGAGATAAGCCCCTACGTAATTTTCTTAAACAAACGTTGTCTTTATATTGAAATATTAACATGATTTGTGCAGATAACGATTTATTACATTGATAGGTATTACATAACATAGATAGGGAGTAAGATAATGTAGTAAAATTATCACTAAATTAGAATCAATCTTAGTATCAAAAGCTTAGTGATAAAGCAATAATAATTGCCTAAGACCAAATAAATTTGATTTTAGTAATCGGATATTCGTTTGTTGATTTAATAATTATCTTAATCTCTTAGTATTTGAGAACGATAGTGCGCTATGTTAGTAGAGCCCGTTTCTATCATGTTAAACTAGAATTTAGGCAGCTAAGCTATATCAATTTGTTTTAGTTCAATAATAAAATGAAGTAATAGGTTGGTAGGTTGTAAATAAAGACCAATAAGCATGAAATTTGGCGTGTTCCAACAAAGTCGAAATTGTTTCAGAACTGGTAAACTCAATAAAAATAATGTTAGCGTATACGAAAAAAGAGGTAACGAAGTGTGGTAGGCAGAGATATGAGTAAAGTTTGACAATTTGTCAATAATACACGAATATTTGTGTCAGGCGGGACACGCCTACGTGGAATATCTACATCTACATGAAGTATCTATGTACTTCTCGATCGATGATATCGCACCTTGTCGATATAAGTGATTTGTTGATAAGATATCGATATGATTTCGGGTTTATTTACTCAGTCTGTCATATATCCCACAGTTAGCATGTTACATTTTGATTAATAGGATATTTTCATGGTCACACCAGATTATGTTCACAAATATCATCTCAAAATGATACGATATTTATTTTAAGAAATTTTAGAGGGTTTGTTATACTGCCTCGTTGGTCTAATGGTGGCAAGTGCGACTGCTAATCGTGAGGTCCTGGGTTCGATCCCCAGGTCGGGCAAAGAGTTATTGGGTTTTTCCGTATGGAATTCCTCAGTAGCATCCCGCAGTTTGGGTTTGTGCCCTGTTGATGGCAATAGGCTCGCCCCCTATTACATGGGACTTAAATATAACGGCGAAATGAGGGTGTTACTATAACCTCTGCCCAATCCTTCGGGGAATACAGGCGTGATGTTATGTTATGTTTTTAAGGATGTCATCGTGATCATCTCAGCCCGTAAACGTCCACAGCTGAACACGGGCCCACTTACAGACCGATACCAATGTAATGAACGATCAAATATTGCCACAATTATCTAATATTTTATTACACTTAGTTAACGGATTAGTTAAAGATACCTATAATTATGAGGAAGTCCATGCTCAGCTGCGGACGTCAATGGATTCATAATAATATGATAATGATGATGCGCTTTTAATAGTAAGTTCCGATTAGGTATTTATCTGATTTATCGCGAAGCGACGCCCTTCCGCAATCTTTAGTATAATCAGTTATATGTTCTGCCCACTACTTGATATAATAACTCTATAGTCGCCTTTGACGTCACTCATGGATAGAGGCGAGATAGCCTATTTTTGTCCGAGATAACGGATATTGCATGAATATATCAATGAATATCACTTTTTATGAGTAGCTAAGCAATTCTCCGTACTCATACAAAGCTAGCAAATAGCAATAGAATGGTGTTTAAGGTCAATTTCTATGTCGTTGATTCGAAATTCAAACCCACTATGGCACTTTCCTCAAAAGGCCATTCCAGACGTTGCCCTATATTGTTACACTCGCATAGTTTTTATACCACAATGTCTGGTCTTTAAAAGAGACCTTGATCTCTTAGTTTGTTTCGGCTTTTCTTCTTCTGAGAAGAAAAGCCGAAACAAACTAACTACGGCGCCGGCATTTTCTGCTGACTAGCTCTGGCTAGTCAGCAGAAAATGCCGGCGCCGTCTAGTCTAAAAAAAACATTACATTGACTTGTAAAAGTGTCTGTAACAGATTCATCAATTCTTATCATGATGTAATCATTTCTCATTGTATTAAAAACTAGCGACCCGTCCCGGCTTCGCACGGGTGCAATGTAGATACTAATATGGGGCATTTATATTTATATATTTATACCTTCCTCTTGAATCACTCTATCTATTAAAAAAACCGCATCAAAATCCGTTGCGTAGTTTTAAAGATCTAAGCATACATAGGGACAGACAGCGGGAGCGACTTTGTTTTATTATATTATGTAAAGATAAAGATTACAGTTATGTAGGTACACATGCTACTTGTGACGACTGGTTGAGTCAGTTGTATACGAGCATCTATCAATGTATAACTTGATAGATATGTCTGTCTAGATACCAACCCCTTTATGAATAAAAAAATGTCATCTACAAACCATCGATAAATATGTCGCTGACAGTTTCGTTTTGATAACACGTGTCTGCAATAGAGTTTTGATAGACCGTTTATGAATTACTATAACCGTGTGGCTTCGCTGGCGTAAAGATTTTCTATAAGTAGGTACATAGCGATACCTCAGTTCCAAAGTGTAATAATTCAGAAACAAGTTCTTATAAGATCATTTATAAATTAAATGCTTTTATTAGTGTATTTTTTAATCATTATTTAATTAATCTGAAATGCCATTCTTAATAATATTACATTTCAGATAAATTAAATAATGTTTAAAAATACACTGGTAATCACTAGTAATTTAATTTTCAAATTATCTTGAAGAACCTCAGAAGAACCTGTTTCTGAATTATTACACTTTGGTACTGAGGTATCGATAGATATTTTGTTTTTCATATAAATTTTACCACCCATTTTCATCCAGTCAGGGGTCGATTTTCGTAAAAATCCTAAAACATGTGTTTTATGATTTGCTTTCTAAATTACTAGCTGTGTCCTCACGGCTCCGCCCGTAGCCTATGTTACTCGGTGATAATGTAGCTTTCTAACGGTAAAAGAATTTTTGAAATCGGTCCAGTAGTTTTTAAGTTTATTCGTTACATACAAAAATACAAATCTTTCCTCTTTATAATATTAGTATAGATTCATACAAAAGAATTAATCGGGTTACGTTTAAAGAATCCATACATTTTAGGGGTCCTTTTAATATTTCATTATTACTTTGGAGAATATTTGTGCCTTTCATGTTTATATACCCAGGGAATAAGGTTTTTTATACTTAAACTTTAAAACCCTTTTCATCGGTTTCGTGCACGGTTTAGTGTGCATTTTCGTTATTCACAATTCTACATTAATTAGCGGTTTAGACTGTGCGAGAGTATTACGCATTATATATAAAGAGGCATGTTCTTTTATTATACTATAGCACTTAGCCCGTGACTTCGTTTGAGTGAATTTCCATACAAACTTCCATCCCCTATTTTACCAACTTACGGGGTGAATTTCCAAAAATCCTTTCTTAGTGGATGCCTGCATCACAAAAGGAATCTACTGTCCACATTTCATGTTTCTAGCTTCAGTAGTTTAGGCTCTGCGTTGATGAATCAGTCTGTCAGTCAGGACACGTAATCATAAACAAGGTTAGTCGGAAAGGGGGTACTAAGCCGCAGGCCACTTAAAGTATCACTGATGACTATTTTAAAGCAAGTGTTAAAATTTCAAAATTCGATAATTTTTATTTGCATGCAAAACGATTTTTGTTTTAGATTTTTCAAAAAAAAAATATTCCTGATTTAGTTATGAAAATTAAGTTTGTATACCGTGACCCCAAATATGACCTATATAATAAACACAGCTGATCATAGCTATGGACAAATAGATTTTAGCATATTTTTTACGAAATCTTTGAAAAGCTGTTTCTCTTAAACTATCGAGTTTTGGAGAAAGTTGTAGAACAAAAGTTATCCCTAATTATGGGTACTTTAACACCCTTTCGGCTTAGTACCCCCTTTCCGACTAATCTTGTATGTATAGATACAATATACATAGATTGATATTATACCTACTTTAAATGTGAAACTAAATTGTTCGTATGTATCCGTCTTGTTTGCAGATTAGCAAAATTGAATGGTTTTATTTTTACAAACGATTGTAGGTATATCCTTGTATATAATCATACCAAGAAGATCGTACCAAGAGGATAATTATTAGTGCAGCGGTAGAGAGCATCCTGGATAAGCACCTTCCATTTTATGCGGAAACGCGGGCATAGTTTGCTTAAAGTACGATCCACACCTGGCGAAGTGAATCGGAGCGGATGGAACCGCAATTTAAAATACCAAAATGAAATGTATCTATAATGATTAGGTTCATATTGCCATATGCTTTAGCGGCGACGGGTGATGGTCAAGCGCAGCCGACCGACTGCCGCCGCATTTGGACGTCATAACATAATCAATAAATATATTTATTAATAATCAATAATAGGTGTTTTGATAAAGGCTAAGTTTAACAAACTGATATTATTATGAATAATGCAACAGTTTCTCAGAAGTAAGATCACAACAATATTAATTGCGTATGAGACATCGCCATGTACAGCACAGTCTGCACATTATAACGTGGAATTATCCACAATGGAAGAATATGGGTAGGTACTCGTTAATGGTAATCTGTCTGACCCAATTTTAGTCAAGATAATCCGTAATTAAAAGTCAATAGTATTTATTGTTATTTATTTGTTTATTTAAGCACGCTATTATCTATTTGGAACTGGTTTACCTACATCAGTTACGTCACAATGGGTTCAGTTGAAAATCAGCGTCAGGCACTAGTGGTCTGACATTTATGCTGAACTGAACCTATTTGGCGCAGCCGCTAGACACACAGCTACTTTTTTTTGTTTTCTCTTTTATGAATTTTTGTCTGTGTGTCTGACTGCTTTCGTGCCAAATAAATTGCTTTCTTTCTTAAGATTATCTATACTAATATTATAAAGAGGAAAGATTTGTATTTTTGGATTTTTGTATGTAACGAATAAACTTAAAAACTACCGGACCGATTTCAAAAATTCTTTTGCCGTTAGAAAGCTACATTATCACTGAGTAACATAGGCTACGGGCGGAGCCGTGAAGACACAGCTAGTTTATAATAAATGTGTTATTAACAGAACTACTTTACGGGAGAATTCCTGAATTTCAAATTTACATACATACCTACGTATACTCACGCTTACAATCCCCAAAACTAAGCAGAGGTGTTCGTCTATTACAGGAGTCCGTCCAACACCCATGTTTCGCCTTCTGTAATTAGTCCCATGTAATAGGTGGCGAGCCTATTGTCATTTTTCGGGCACAATTTATTGTATGGAATTTCAAATTTCATGTAATTACGTATACCTATATTATATTTTGATTTCTATTTATTATTCCACTTGCCTGCCTTGTTGGTCTAGTGGTCCCAAGCGTGACTGCTGAGCACGGGGTCCTGGGTTCGATCCCCAGATTGGGCAATGTGATATTGGGTTTTTCCATTAGGAATTTCTCAGTAGCAGCCCAGAGTCTGGATAAGTGCCCAGTTAATGGCAATAGGCTCGCCCCCTATTACATGGGACTTAAACATAACTGGCGAAACGAGGGTGTCACTAAAACACCTCTGCCGAACCCTTCGGGGAATACAAGGCGTGCTTTTATGTTATGTATTCTAGTTAAACCTAACTCATCGTGTTTGGCCGCTAACATATACCTACATATCAAGCAAAGGTTCTCAAAATATATTTGATAAATCATGAATAAATTACTTTTTATCTGCGTGAAGTAGTAGTATCCGGTATTACCATATTTATTATTCATTGAAAGGACCGAGATATCGTGTAAGACCGTGTTAAGATGACATGACACTTGATTGACTGTTGTCAATAGCGCGACCATCCGTTATCACAGCGAGATAAAAGGTCGGTTACGTACCCTGCTACACCCCAAACCAAGCATAGTTACATCACTATTATATCGATTATTTTGTTATGTATTCTAATACAGTTATGTAAACAACAATATTGGAAGTTCTTGGGGTGAATATTGTGTAATAAGGGTTTTTCCGAAGTAGGTTTTCCACTACAATGTCCGCTGTTGGATTAGGGTCTTTTACATCTGTATACACAGGGTTACTGGTAACTCGACGTATTCCTTGCAGGACATTATAGAAGGGGTGAAATGCAACAAATTAAGACACCATATGTTCTACCGAAATTCGGTAGTTTTTGAGATTCATTATTATTGTTAAAAAATCCCAGATTCAACTATTTGAAACCTATTTAAAAATAATCCATGGCGCGAATGTATTGAAATTTAAGTTTTTATCATACCTGATGCCATAGCAGGTCTCTGTGAATAATTAAAAGTTCAAAAATACCCAACAATTTTGCAAACATGGTTGAATCTGGGAATCTTCAACAAAAATCTATAAAAATGAATATCTTTAAAACTACCGAATCTCGGTAGAACATTTGGTGGCTTAATTTGTTGGATTTCAACCCTACTATAATGTCCTGCAAGGAATACGTCAAGTTACCAGTAACCCTGTATAAAAGGAGAAACTGACTGACTGATCTATCAACGCACAATCTAAACCGATTCGGTTAGAAACTTGAAATTTTGACATTAGGTACCTTTTATGACGTAGGTATCCACAAAGGAAGGATTATTTCAAAATTACTCCCCTAAGGGGTTGAAAAAAATCACGCAAGTGAAGCTGCGAGCAAAAGCTAGTCGATCATAAAAAAGAAAAGAAGGCTATAACCACCACGATTCGCAGATGTATTGAATTTTTTATTTTTTTTTATTCGACTGCTCGTAGGTGGTCTTGCGGGCCGTTTCTTTTCTACGTAACCGGGCAGTTATTGGCGACACCTGAAGGGTCTCCAACCAATGGGGACAAGAGTAAAATAACCTAGCTAACTACTACTACTAACATCATAACTAGCTAGCAACAACAGCACTAAGGGCGACCCCTAATGGGAGTCGGACCTCGGCTTTTGCGTTGCATGCGAGAGGACTGGTAGGGAGACAGCTCGATGAGGGCTGAATTAACGGTGTGACTGTCAGAAAGGACGACCGGCTCCGCGGCTGCGGCGGGTGAGCACGGTGGATCAGGGAGATGGATTGGATTGGATCGCAGTGTTATTTGTACTCAGATGGTTACTGACACTGCCGCTGATATTATTTTCATTAGTTAGCTGTCACTAGGGAGAGGGTCCTGGTTAATTATCAACCGCGCAGGTCATACAATTTGCGAGGTTTTAAGCTGCGCTTGTCGCGGTCATTCCGTGGATGGGTGAACGTTCGTTACACATCGAGGCCCCCCCGTGCCTCGGAGAGTACGTTAAACAGTCATTCTCGGGTGTCATACGAATACCTATGACAGTCATTATGGGTAGTTAAAAGCCCGGAAATCTGACAACCGGTCTAACCTTAGGGTATCGGCATGGCCTTGTAACTGCATTGCGGAGGTCTGATAGCAGACGCTCCGTATAAAATAGTATATAATAGTAAGACTGGAAGCTGACGCCGACATAGTTGAGAAAAAGCTAGGCAGAACAGTTGGCTATCAATAATTTCACACCGTATGCCAAGAAAGATTCGCAGTGATATCAGGAAATACGCCCAAACGGACCTACCCTAACGATAAAATATGTGTAAATTTTAATTAGCACGCAACTATGTAGATGTTCTTTACAGTATCAGCGGCTTATCTCGCCTTGTTTTAAAAGTAAACAGAGATATAAAGGTGACTTAGTAATGGCCGTCGGAGTCCACCCATAACGTTACATAATATTATTTAAGTGGCTTAACTGAAAAGCGGTTAACCCTTTTGATGGTAGATACCTATACAACATACTTACATGGACTACAACGTAATGGGTGACGAGTATCTTTACATGTTTCATTTCTTCTGATATATATACTGTTGGTACTACTTGCGCCGTAATTTGTATAACTACTATTTCTCCGTTTTTATTATCTTACATACGAATTACATTTTAAAATTTATACTTATAGGTATTATAAAGCTGAAGAGTTTGTTTGTTTGTTTGAACGCGCTAATCTCAGGAACTACTGGTTGGAATTGAAAAAATATTTTTGTGTTGAATAGTCCATTTATCGAGGAAGGTTATCTATAGGCTTTATAACATCACGCTACGACCAATAGGAGCGGAGCATAAATGAAATATGTTGCAAAAACGGGAAAAATGTCCACCCGTGCGAAGCCGGGACGGGCCGCTAGTATTTCTATAAAAAATATAAATAACATTAAAAATATAAAAAATAGTAGCCCATCGGCATCACACAAGGTCCAAGCTACCGGTGGTCAGGGCCTCAGAGAGAGGAACTTCTTGACTATACGTGCCGTGTCCAGAAGTACCGCTTTCTGTATCAGGCCCTTGATCCAGCCGCCCAACGAGAGCCTCATCAGATGTTGGTCGAGACTCTTGGCTATTAAGCCATTGACCGTAACGACTATCGGCACAACAACTGCTATGCCATGATCATCCCATTGTAGGGCAAAGGCCTCCCTTCCACTCCTCTCGGTTTAAGGTTTTCTGTGGCCAATCCTTCCCATAAGTATCTAGTTCTTCCCGCCATCTTCTGGGCCTGCCGCGAGGTCGTTTAACGTTGTGTGGGCTTCACTCAGTGATGAGTTTTGTCCACAGCCCGCCCGACATGCGGCAGACGTGATCAGCCCAGTTCCATTTTAAGCTTGCGGCTTTCTGGCCAACGTCAGCGATTTGAGTTTTGGAGCGCAGTACACTATTCCTTATACGGAACCGTATAATCGGAACCAGAACATACTGCTCTCCATGGCTTGCTGGCACACCCCGAGTGCAGACTTCTGATGTTTTGTCAAAGACCAAGTCTGAGCACCGTAGGTCAGAATAGGCAAAATACATACGTCCATGAGCTTCTTCTTGAGGGAGAGAGAGAGAGGTGCAATGTGGTACATTCAGTCTAATCATTTTATTGTGGGCATAGGTTAACACAAGTGTAATTTAATAATATAGTTCCGTTATGTACTGCTTATTAGGCATTCAATAATTATAACAATTATAATCTAACCGTAATTATATTGAAGAAGTAGGGTAGGTAAATATAAGAATTAGTCACATGGTGGTACAGGTGTACCACCATGTGACTAATTCTAATATTTAGGCATGGTTTAATAAATCTTGGATCGTGTAGCATGCTTTGCCAGTCAAGTTCGTAATTTATTTTTAAATAGTGTTATTTCCTATGTGTTTAAAATGTCTTTAGGTATTTTGCTGTTAATTTTGATGCCATGATGAAAAAGCTTTATATTATATTTCGACACCAGCAATGAATACTAAGCTAACTTACAGAGAGAGAGAGAGTATACATATTAAATAGATAATTAAATTATTTATTGCTGGTGTCGAAATATAATAGATAATTAAATTATCTATGTAATATGTATACTCTAAGAAAAATAACCATGTTTATTTTATAAAAAAAGACTTTGAATCTGTCTACTGTAAAGTAGGTATATTGGCGCTTTTACCTTTTACCTTTCCACTGACGATATTATAAATAACATGACATTAAAAACGAAAATTGCTCTAAATTCAAGTTAGCTTAGTATTCATTGCTGGTGTCGATTTATTGCGCCACCTCTATAGTCCCATAGTTTTAAAATTATGCTATATCTGTTGCAAAAACCTGGAAGCTGACCCTAACATATTTGGAAATAGGCTAAGCTGATTATGATGAAACCTCTTCATAAGATATCTCCGTGACTTAACCTACATATTTTGTTATTTACAAAATATTTGATCCGTAGCAAATCCGCTCATTCTATTCCTGATAAAGTCCGAATGTCACTACATTGTTATTGTATGCAGGATGAGGATAACGATGTTTTATCGCGTCGTACAGCTTTAGTAATAATTCTAAAGTTTTTGAGATCCGGAAGGAAAAAAAAAATAGTTAGACGTCTGATGGTCAAATACTCAAACGCTGCTCAATATCAAGTTGCCGTTAAGTTCGAGTCGTCACTGTCACTTCGCCTTAAAGTGACAGTGACAGTGACAGCACGAGACTTAACGGCAACAGAATTGAGCAGCGTTTGAGTATTCAGCCAATAGTGTCATAGACAATGGGCACATTAGTTATTATTATAACAACACTTAGGTATACAAGGTTAGTCGGAAAGGGGGTACTAAGCCGCGGGCCACTTAAAGTATCACTGATGACTATTTTAAAGCAAGTGTTAAAATTTCAAAATTCGATCATTTTTATTTGCGTCTAAAAATATTTTTATTTTAGCTTTTTAAAAAAATAACATACCTGTTTTAGTTATTAATTCAGAAAATTAAGTTTCTAATTCATGACCCCAAATATGACCTAAATTGTAAACACAGCTGATCATAGCTATGGACAGATAGATTTTAGCATATTTTTTACGAAATCTTTGTAAAGCTATTTCTCTTAAACTATCGAGTTTTGGGGAAAGTTGTAGAACTAAAGTTATCCTTTATTATGGGTACTTTAACACCCTTTCGGCTTACTACCCCCTTTCCGAATAACCTTGTATAGTGCGTTAATGAAATAAGAAACGTTCGCATAACGCTTTGCAAGCCAGAAACAAGAATATTTCAACAAAAAACCTACTTAAAAATATAAATATGAAGAACATGCAGTAATCTGAAACGACTTCTATTTTATTATACTTTATTCTTTAGTACTATCGTCTTTGTTACAGTACATAACGTTTGTTTACGAAATTGATCGAAGTAATATAAAAACAGTAAAACTGTTTCATGTTCCGTATTATAAATCATGATGAGTTTGAGACATCGCGGTCGACTACCGGAGATTCCTTACAATTGGCCCCCGAATAACCAATTAACATCAAATGTTCAGCACTGGAGCAGTGAGTCAGCGTGTCAAGCGTAGTACTATGAACAAATAACATCAATGGCCTTATTGTATGCCATTAATATATAGTTACATAACGAGCTAAACATAACATCATAACATCACGCCTTACATTCCCCGAAGGGTTCGGCAGAGGTGTTTTAGTACACCCTCGTTCCACCAGTTATGTTTAAGTCCCATGTTATAGGGGGTGAGCCTATTGCCATTAACCCGGCATAAATCCAGACTCCAGGCTGCTACTGAGAAGTTCCTAATGGAAAAACCCAATAACACTTTACTCGACCTGGGGATCGAACCCAGGACCCCATGCTCAGCAATCGCGCTTGCGACCACTAGACCAACAAGGCAATCAAATAACGAGATAGCTACTGTAATTAAGTAGTTAACCAAACAACTTTAAACAAAGGAATTGTGATAATAATTAAGTTAATGAGATGCATTTGGTGCATAATGGATGGATTTTGAATCTTTTTTTATTACTCATTAATTGAAATAGCTACATTTATTTAATTTACACGCTAGGCACTGCGCAAAATGCTTCGTATTAATACTGACATACAAAGAACTTTAATAAATTATGTAGGTAACTATTTATAAAATGAGATCCAACATCGTGTACGACCATTGTTTATGTTTAATGAACTCCGACCGATACAAATAATTATAATAAAACAAAAATCTCTTCCGGTTAAGCGTCTTTGTTTTTAGAAACTGCATGTCAGAGTCGCGCCAAAATTACCACTTGGCGCACGTGCTTCCATGTTTTTGATGCATGTTTCAACAAAATTAAATAAGCGTTGGACGATGAAAATCAGTTTCACAGGCAATGTTATAATGAAAATTTTAAACAATATCCATAAATAAAACAACATGAACATATTCACTATCAAAACAAAAACAAAAGAAAAAGTACACTCACTTACTGTCGAGAATAAAGTCTGTTAATTGAAACCGCATGAAATTGTAGTTTTTGTTCGTTTGTAAAATTAAAACACTTTTTATGTGAACAACGAAACGCAGAAGAAAAACTAAGAAAAACACGCTCGTCGCCTACGTGACGTATCGACTGACCGGGCGTCCAATCGCGCGCGCTCCCGCTCTCTGACTGACAACGAAAATAGCAGATAATAGAGGAAACACACCGCTGATAATATTTGATAAATATTTATTTGAGAATCAAATAAAGGACATTGTTCATATTGACACTTGAAAAGTAGACGTACGTATTTTTTTATACTGGACTGGCTGAAACGGTTATCTATACGACCCATAAATAATTGATTTGGTTTTATCTCGGGAAATATCGGGCCGCCAATATAACATTGTACGATTAAAAAGTGACATATTTTAGAGATTAAATCAATACTAAATTAATTAGATAGAAGTTAATTAAAAGATAGTTTAAAATTTATTTTAATATTTTCACAAAAAAGATAGTTTAAAATTTATTTTAATATTTTGACAATTACCTATTTAGATTTTAATAGTTTATTTTACTAAATTATTTCAACAACTGGTTTCCAATATTTGTGAATTCTAGTACTGGCGACGCGTAACCTAACAATTAAAAATAGCAATTCCGATACAAATTCAAGAATTTTATGTGTAAAGTCCATGCGATCGTCTCGTGGACGTGCGCTGTAGTGTGAATAAAAATATAATGCAGCAGCTGCTTGAAGATCGCATTCTTTTCGGAAAAACATGGAACGACATAACTTTCATTGCACCTGTCAATGACTAACCAATCGCCTATCTATAGATATTGGGTTCAACAAATGTTAAGATTACTTCTATATAACGTCGCTGAAGTTCTAACACCGCGTAACTCAAAATAGTTAACTTTTCAGGAGAGCAAAAAATAGGTTTTTATTCTACTTATCATATTTTATAATCGTTTTTAATCTACAATATTCAATTTTATTTTTTTTGACGGAGTACTTTCGCGACACGATCCAGTATGGAACTCACCTGACTTACACGCTGTTTTAGCTGTTTACATAGCTTGCTGGAAAAATATTACAAACGCGATGGATTTTGTTTTTGAAATAACGCGTTGCTATTGGATCTAACCACTGATTTTGATTGTTCAAACGATGCGTTTTTCGATTCCCTATCGAATGACGTGCGTAACTCAAAACTACTATTTTTCGAGTTACGCGGTGTTAGAACTTCAGCGACGATAAGTATATCTCTCAGCATCAAAGGTATCTCCCGTTTGAGTTACTAGGTCAGATAAAATTATCTAACCGTGTTGTCGAAGGGCTATAATTTGTTGCAGCTGGCGGCTTATTATTAAATACATAACATTTATGGTTTCTTGATATTTTTTTTATGTTTTTGCGATGGAAAAATTCTGTCGTTATATAAGTATGTACTAACAATGGTTATAAATTGCACGGTGTTCACGTGTTGAGATCGTTTTACTTTGACGTAGTTTAATTACGTTATTGAAAGGGTCATTGATGGTGGAACTTTATAGAAATGATTGAAAATGTAATTATATTTTGCTGTTAACTTGTTGTTAGGCTAGAAGATACAGGCTTGACCCTCTCTAGTCACGGTGTTACAAGAATGGAATTACACTAGCTTGGTAACAGGACCTTTCATAATTATGATAACCTCATTATAATCTGCCAAGCATTTCCCGAGTACCCGTACCAAAATAATCTAAAACCGGATTAATATTGTACTGAGCGTCAAAATATTCTGTCCTTTCTTTTCTTAATACTTTTAGCTTAGCCTTGATTTTTGTTTAAATTATAACATCTCGTGGAAAAAGAAAATGTTATACATTTATAAGAACCTTCGGTAATAGATAGCAAGTAGCATGTACAAAATAATAATCCATGACTCTACATGTTGTATTTTGATTGAAAATATTATGAAAGGCTCTTCATAATTTCCGTTATGAGAGTAAGCACATGGATAATCCCGTTTAATGTGGGTCATCTCCTGAGATCATAATTAAGGGAACCTTGTTCTTCCTGCCTGTATTCTTATAATGTAGTATAGATATTATATTTGTGAGGTATAGTAGTGATAGCCTAGTGGTGTGACCGTCGGACTGCCAAGTCATAGGTCTCGAGTTCGAACCCAAGGCACGCACCTCTGATTTTTCGTATTCATGTGCGTATTGTATGATTATCACTTGCTTAAAAATGGTGAAGGAAAACATCGTGAGGAAACCGGCATGCCTGGGAGATATGTCTCGGCGGCATGTGAAGCCAAGTCAGAGGCCCATGGGCGGCATAAACTCTGACACCAGGTTAGTCACTAACCTCACGAAAAGAAGAAGATTTGTGAGATTTATATTTAAGTGATGTACCTGCCTATGTTATTTGACTGCCTTGTTGGTCTAGCTGTCGCAAGTGCGACTGCTGAGCATGGGGTCCTGGGTTCGATCCTCAAGTCGGGCAAAGTGTTATTGGGTTTTTAAATTAGAAATTTTCCAGTAGCAGCCTGGAGTCTGTATTTGTGCCCGGTTAATGTCAATAGGCTCGCCCCCGAACTAACATAACTGGCGAAACGAGGGTGTACTAAAACACCCCTGCCGAACTCTTTAGGGAATACAAGGCGTGAAGTTATGTTAATAGTTAGTGCCTGGATGACCTGGTTTCTTTTTCGGTAAATCGACGTTTTCTAAAAATGAAACCTAGCTAGATCGATTAATCGCACCCGAAACCCCCTGCATACTAAATTTCATGATAATCGTTGGAGCCGTTTCCAAAATTCAGATTATATATATACAAGAATTGCTAGTTAAAAGGTATGGGATGTAATGTTATTTAAGTGCAATCTATGTGTGTGCGCAGTCAGTACTGCGATTGAGCATGCCCTCGTTCTTATGCCGTTTGTCGTTCGGATCGGTGGCATATCGGCCTGAGGTCGACTGGTCGGCAAACATACCTACTGGCAAGGTTGCTTGAGTTTAATTGATTGTAAAACTAATTGAATCGTAAGAAACCGTTCTTATGATTGGTTGTCAACCCAGATCGCGTCTGTTTAGTAATAACAGTAAGGAAATCTCAAGACGACAATACTTATTTGATGGCGACGAACGGTAACATAAAGGCGAAACTCGTTAGTATTTATATGAGTGCTGTAAAAAGATTGTTTTCTTTTGTATGCTTAACAATATTCACTCGGTATGAAATTTTATACACAATTTTATATTTTACTAGCTGCCCGGACAGACTTCGTTCTGTCAGAAGTTAAATGGCCCGTAGTGGGAAAAGAAAAGTGTTGTTTTTACTATTTTCCACGCAATTTTTATGTTTTTGCTCTCCATGAGAACCTTCCTTGTGACTTAAGGAATATATTTTAAAAAAAGTAGCCGAATTGGTCGAGCCGTTCTCAAGTTTTGCGCTTAGCAACACATTTGGCGATTCATTTTTATTTATATAGATTATTATTGGGAAACTGCCTCCTTGGTCTAGTGGTCGCAAGCGCAACTACTGATCATCGACCTGGGTTCGATCCCCAGGTCGGGCAATGTGTTATTGGGGTTTTCCGTGTGAAATTTTTTAGTAGCAGCCCGGAGTTTGGGTTTGTGCCCGGTTGATGGCAATCGGTTCGCCCTCTATTACATGGGACTTAAACATAACGGCGAGGATGTAACTATACATCTCTGCCCAATCCTCCGGGGAATACAAGCGTGATCGTACAGTTTTCGTTTTGGTAAACAAACATTTTTTTATCGTGTTCGTTATCATTTCAGACTTATTGTCAAATATCTGATATGTCATTTTCATTTCAGTTTCGAATCGTTCGTCTACGTAGGTATATGCATGAAACATGCGTGACGCGCAGTATGCATCTACATACCCTATGTTTATAATGTGGAATCGTGGAGTACTTAATACGACAAAGTATATAAGTACTTCAAATGCATGGTCGTGTTGCGAACATTCATATGATTCACATCGTCGAAAACAAAGAAAGATGAAAACAGGAGAGTACAGTTTAATGTGTCCTCTCATTATGCATGCATCATATATTATGTTTACGAAGTCATACGAGTATATGGGTAAAGGTCAACTCCGCCGTACAAACAGTACCTACATGCATTTTACTTTTCACTTCAAAGAAAGATGCGGCTTTGTTTTAAAATTCTTTATACAGAAGCGTATTCTTTCAGCGATATTTTTTCTTTTACATGTGCATTTGGTAACTTTCCAGATTTTGGTGCAGTTCCTCGTATGGAAGTTATTGAAGTTGTTCCAATTTTCTGTGTGACGTAGTTACTTTCTGTTTTTGGACGTATCTACCACGTGTGCCCATGTAGGTAATTAAATAAACATTGTGGCAAAATCTCTAATCTTCTTTGTACTAGTTTAGTAACTTTAAGGAAGTATGTAACTACGAGTAACTCATCAGAGAACAGTGCAATGTTACTAACATGATAACATAAACATAAGGTTATGAAGAAGAGTAATGTTTACACATATTTTTCTATAGGTATTACTACAAAGAAAATCTGTACTGAATCCTAGAAAGGATCAATGAGGTTCAATGTACTTTTTATCGATTCTCAGGGGTTTTAGTAATCTTTAAATTCACAACAATAACTTTGTCTGGTAGCTTTAAGAGTCTTCTTTACTATAAATTTCTTGCGTAGCAACGAGTTATCATTAAGATATTTTATATTACGAAGAGACGAGGCAGTATTTTTATTTCCATACCAGCCAAAAATATAACAATGTTTGATTCATAAAGTACTCACAATAAATAATTCTCTGAACAAAGTTGTTTCAGAATAGACTTGAAAACAAAATACAATCACGTTGTTAATAAATTGTTGAACAGACTTGTTATCTCATTGAAAGCGGTGAAGTTCATCTAATGAAATAGAGAACCGTAAAAATTGGTGAATAAACACATCGTTCATCGAAACAATATTCGCACGATTGATTTGTTACCGCTGAACAACGCGGCTCATCCCATAGGGGTGCCGCAGACGCGTTTTGTGGTCGTAACAAAAAAGGACAACCCCTTTTTATTCATATTTATGTTAACAGTTGTTCAAATATTAAGTTTGTGTTTAGAATATTTTTCTCTGTCTGTGCAAAGGTTTCAACCTATACTAATATTATAAGGGTAGTATTTAAACGAGTGACTGTAAATTAAAGTTGTAAGTGACAAAAATAATTAATTTACGTTATAGTATTACTAAGTGAGCGACTGACTGCGAGTGACAAGAAATCAACAGAACAGTAACTTACAAACATTAATTTGAGTTACTTAAAATACAAAATGAGAAGCTTCATAATATTTGAGCGACCTAATATTTGCTTGAGTGTCAACGTTACGTCCTGGATTTTTTTCAATATTTGCCTTTGCAAAAGAGGAAATCTGGCGCTTGACGGCCGCTGCCGCGGCACACTCGCTTCGCTCGCTCGCCTTCGCGCGTTGCGTGGTCGCAGTTCTAACCTAACCTAGGCGTTACGAATTTGACAAACTATTTATTGTCTATAGATTGTTTGCTGTAAAAAGTACGTTATGTAAAACCTCAACTGGAAAAATTGATCGTCTTTATCTTAATATTGAAGTTGCCCTCTCTGTATTTCTAGTCGCTCACTTAGTAATTTAGTCGCACGGCTAGAATTTTAATATCTGAAATGGATTAATCACAACCCACTTTTTGTAAGCTCGTTCTAGATTTTATTATTAATCAAATTCGTCGTTAGTTTAGTTAATTTTTCGCTTACTCAAATTCATACCGCTCAAGTTATTAAAACATCATCAGTCGCTAAGTTTTTTTTATTCGATCGTTTTATAATTCCCCATATTATAAAGATGAAAGATTTGTATTATTGTATGTAACAAATAAACTTAGAAACTACTGGACCGATTTCAAAAATTCTTTTGCCGTTAGAAAGCTACATTATCACTGAGTAACATAGGCTATATTTATTATTGGAACAAAACACAGCTAGTTAGGTATATTTTAAACGGTTCTTTCAACCTTTTTGATGGTGATTTCAAAAAAGCTTGGCGTTTAAGCTGACGGCTGGATTAAGCACTTAAAGTCTGTAGCTTATCCTCCTTTGTGATTTGTGTGCGTCAGCTAATGGCTTTCAAGGCGTTCGTGGGCGATGAGGGACTCATTATCATTATGGGGAAGGCGGCCTTATGTGGAAAGGGGTTCCTATGACAATGGTGACGCAGTACCTGTACTCTTGACAGTATGTTTAAAATGCAATATTAAAGCAAGTATGAAAGGAAACAAGTGTTTTTTTCTGTTATAATACAAAGGTATTCTCATTCAAGATTAATATCTTTTTTGTACTTTTGTGTCTGAAATTCAACCGTTCTGGTTAAACTGAACAATATTAACAACAATAAACTTGGCAAACAAAAGGAATCATACAATTATTATGAAGTATACAAAATTGTATGTTCAAAGATGTTGACGAACGAAGATTGTTAAAATATTTAATAACACTGAATAGAAAAGATACATATCGACGGTCGGCAGTAAAAACCACGTATGTGAAAAAAACAATTTTTTAAAAGAGATAGAAATAACTGTCTCCCGAAAAAAATGGCCGTTCAAATGTTAATACAAGTTTATCATCGTACGTCACAGATGGCTTAGAAGTATTTGTATTGAAAGTTTGTTGAACTACACTGGCCTGCAAAAAAAGAATCACACTTTTAAAATTTCAATTTTTTCTAAACTATAGAAGTTAGAGATTTAAAATAAAAAACGTTTTATAGCAATTTTTATCAGCTTTCTTTGAAACTATAGTAACAAAGTTAAACTCTTTTTTGAGTCCTTTTTGTTTCGAAAATATATCTTGTGTACCTAAAAAGTTATTGCAATTTTAAAAGTGTGATACTTATTTTTGCAGGCCAGTATAGTACGCGTATGATGAGTTTATCAATCTAAAGAACAAACAAAACTCTTTTGAAGAAAATTTGTTTTACGAGGTTTTCACTGCAGATATATCATCATCCAAAAATACCTCAAAAGAGTAATTTTTGAATTATCATTAATTAAGCATACGTTAACGAAGCATAATTTTTCCGCCGTGCAGTGATGAATTTACGTAATGTTCCTGTTTCGTAGCCTAGAACACCTTACACATATTTGTTTATTCAACAAACGATACAAAAGCGAGGATTCTTTAACATAAAAATGTCATTGTTATTTTTCAGACGTTCAACCCTTGCGTACAGACGCAACGCGGCAAGTAACGCGATTACCAGCGGGTGATTGGGTTCCTCTCGCTATTCCACAGCTGCGTAGTTCGTATACAGAGTTTACAACTCAATACAAAAGGGAACTTGTTGTACTAACACATCGAGTACACAATTACATTTGTATTGTTTGAGATAACAACGATATGTCATTAACATTTATTTTATGATTCAATGCGGATGTACTGCTTTGAATCATTCATTAACCTACCTATTTTATTTAACTTTAAAGTTTAGTAAGGAAATAGCGAAGGAAGGAAATACAATGTCGTTCTTTAAATAAAAGAAAATGGCTCTCGAAGGGCAATTTCCTTGTGAACTATTGTTTCTTAGTAAAATAACTTTATAGTCTCTACGGGCTGTGCAATAAACTCAGCCAATGCAGTCCAACTTTCCAGTTTTTATATAAAAACTTTCGTGAGTGAAATTCATAGCATCCCCACGTGAACAGCTCATGATTAAAGGCTTCGGCTGAGTCCAAAACTAGTCGCGTAACCCCGATAAAATGCACGTCAGGAAAGCCGTACATAATTTTAAACTTTCCAGTTTCATATTAAATAAAAGTACAAAGTTGTGCTTATATAACTAAAGGGAAACAGTAAGTAATTAGAAGGGTATAAAGTGAGGGGAATGCGGGCACGTGCGGTGTGACCGTGGCCCCACGTGCGTTGCTGGCCGTACTTGAATTATTCAAAGGTTTCCCACCTCTCTACCTCGAACACAGCTCTAGCTCTCCATTACTATATAGACTTAGCACTTAATGTTGGTCTTGTTTCGGGCTTGTTTCTAATTATGCACATAGGTACACTTGTTTAATTTAAAGTAATCGTATCTTTATGTAAATTAATTTCAGTCAAGAGGGGTGTTCACAGTTAACTAAACTAACACCCATATTCTAAGACGTTCCTCCAAAACTTACTCGACTCGACTCAGTCTTTCTCACTGCCATCGGTAGTTATAGTTGACATAAACGTCCTTGACTCGAGATTTTTCCTCAGTCGAGGTAAGGAATCATCTGTCAAACTCAAGGTACCTCGGAACCTACCTTAAGGAAGGAAGTGTCAAAGTTTGTATGTAACAAAAATGAATTTTGTAGATTTTATCGAATATGCTTACGATAATCCTTACAATTATTTATCGCGGCGTTATTTGTGCGATGCAGATAATTCAAATTATGACGTAATGACTCCACTCCACCTCGACTCATTTGATGACCCCTTTTGAGGAACCTCAAAGTTCACTCGAAATTACGACTAAGAATACAATTTTGAAGGTGTTTTCGAGACCGTCCTGAGTCAAGTATGAGTCGAGTAAGTTTTGGAGGAACGTCTTAGAATACGGGTGTAAGTCACAGTAAGCTATAAGGTACGCAGGTAGGATTAGTAAGGTTGCTATCACTACAATACAATATTAGAGCACCAGTATAGGTTATTCTTATTCATAATAAATGATCTAAAAAAAGTTCAGCACCAAAATAGATTAGCATTCAAACGCTCTGAATGTCAATGAACATATCTTATTATACGTACATCTGTCTATTGCGTTTGAGTGTGTATGTATACATGTGTATTTTAAAATAAGTAGGTCATCTGTGAAAGCTCAAGTTTCCCGTCTCATTTACTATGATCATTGGAAGATATAAATCCTTGGACACTGAAAACATGTTTCAAAGCCATTGTCATTGCAGTGCAGTTGAGGAAGTCGGTATCGTTTTAAGTAGTAAAATGTAGACAGACTGACATTTATTGCTTCCAGCGTTTCGTCTTGTTTCAGATTTTATTCCTCTGTTATTTCTACCCACGTACAATACACAATAATAATTGTACATGTTCAGTGATGGTTTTATTTTATTTCATTGTTCGTTACATCTTAGTCTAAGTTGTGTATAATATGCTCATTGTCAACTTGCTCTTTTGTGTTTTATTTTATTATTATATGTCTTAGGCCAAGTAATAAAATAAAATAATTGTTTTGTACGTATATAGTTTTACGTGATATTAAAATTAAACAACTACTACCTACCTAAGAAACGACTCAAACAGGTGTTCATTTATTCATAAAGATTTTGTGCAGTTTTTTTAATAATCATCTCATTCATAAATTTATTCAAATTACTCTTATATTAAAAGAAAAAGAAAGCAAGCATCGTACATACCTAATCGCTTTAAAACAACCGCATACACACAATCGATATACACCTTTGTTTTGATTTGCTCGCCCTCTTTCATTTGCCAAATTTCAGTGACTTACACATAGGGGAATTTAGTTTTGTATCACATCACATATTGTTTCATGTTTAGAATATAGTTTAAAATTATCATTTTGTCATATGGTAATTGATTTGATTGATGTTTATGTCAGTAGGCCGTGTTTTAGGTTATGTTTAGTGCGTGGGGGAGCCGCGCGCGGCGCTTGTGGCGGCCGGCGATGGGCGACTGAGCGCGCGTCGCGAGGGCGGGCGGCCCGGCATACTATTCCGTGTCGTGCCTTCACCTCGCCAAAATAAAACTTTCTGTCTCGTTCCTAAATAATTCGGCCCTTCAGTGTGGTCGAGATGGCAATAGCATTTGCACTGGGAATCAAATGTTTATTTAGTATGCTTAATCGCATGAGAACACGGAGTGAAACTTTCCTACACGGTTTAAATAACATACCGAAATACATTTTGAATACAAATATACGTAAAGCCTTCAAATAATGACGAAATGGTTTGAAGGCAAATGATTGATTATTTTCCATGAAAATTATTCATTACGGTATATAAATCAGTTATACCTTCCAGATGACAAATTACTTAATTTGCAAATCTACTCAAGTCGTACGTCATCCGAAAGTCTGAAAACTTGTAGTGGCAAGATTTTAACAGAAAAGCAATTACACTTTGCCCTGAAATGGCGATAGGCTTGCCATCCGATTCTGTTACCTGGACCATATAGGGTTATTAAGAAAAAACATTAGCAAGCTCTTGGCTGCTATTTATTTTCATTAATAGTAACAACTTTTGTTCTATGATCTTTAGAAATATGTACCTAAAAATACCATCTTTCTATACAAACTCGACAATCTTTTCGTAATTTTCTATAAGATGTATTTAACATAACATCACGCCTGTATTTCCCAAAGGGTTGGGCAGAGGTGTATAGTAACACCCTTATTTCGCCATTGCATTTAAGCCCCATGTAATAGGGGGCGACCCTATTGCCATCAACCGGGCACAAATCCAAACTCGGCTGCTACTGAGGAATCCACGCGGAAAAGTCGAGATCTAAGGATCGAACCCAGGACCTCACGATCAGCAGTCTCGCTTGCCACCATTAGACCAACGAGGCAGTCAAATAAGATAAGTTCAGATGTATTTTGACCGTATACCTACCTACCTGTAAGCTACAAGTGAGTTTTTAGTATTTTTTGCCATATCACTCCAGTCGTTCTTGTCAAACGATACCTACCGCATTCAAGACAGAAAGCTTTTACGTACATTTTAGGCTCACCGCGCCGCGCCGATGCTTTTTGCTTGCAAACTGCCTTTTCTACGAAAGCTTATGTAGATGTAGGCATTATGCAAATGTTAGTTTTCTTCGTAAAACAAAAACATTCGTAAAACATAATTTCTCAACTGGTTTTCATCCTACGCTTGTTGAAACTACACTATTAAAGGAAAGATATTTTAGTGTAGGTAGGCATATGCCTAGCCTTTTCCCAACTATGTTGGAGTCAGCGTCCAGTCTAACGAGATGCGGCTGAATACCAGTATTTTACACGGAGCGACTGTCATCACACCTCCGGAACCCAGTTACTCGGCAATCCCGATATCCTAAGGTTAGACCGGTTGTCAGACTTTCGGGCTTCTGACTTTCCGTAACGACTCTCATAGATATGACACCCGGGGCCGACTGTTTAATCTGCTCTCCGAGGCACGGAGTTATATAGGTAGGTAGGTGTATGAGATAGGGTACAAACTATATTTTTTTAATATATTTACGTGCATGTGTGCTCGTGCACATATATTTTATTGCACGTTAGGATGTTGTACGTAGATTTAAATATATACGTATATAAAAATCTATTGCCGTGAGTTAGTCTCGCAAAAACTCGATAATGGCTCAAACGATTTGAATTTTTGTCTTGATTTGTTTATCTCAATACGGGGGTGGTTTAGGAAAAAAGAAAATTAGGAAAAATTAAAAAAAAGATTTAGTTGTTGCGAAGTTCATCGGGTCGTCTAGTTTAAAATAAAGAAAGGTAACGCTACGCTATAATCCGTAACGTTGTTTGCATCAAAATGATTAGAGTTTTATTTATTTGTGTGGCTTTCGGTAAAGCTACCATGTTCCCATCCACATTACACGTGTGTCGTAAAATAATTATATCAAGACTAATGACAACAGTGGAAGCTTATGTTACGATATAATACAATGAGTCGTTTATCCTCCAGAGAAGTATAAGTACCTATAGAATTACAGAAATTGTTTCCATATATTACACGATGGCGCGATGGTCTGGCAGTGAGCCAGTACCGCTGCAACATACCTAGTGGAAGCACAGGTACTTCAATTTTATTAACTTTAAACCAACTACATTTATGCCTAACGTGGCTTAAAGTTTAAAGTAGTTTGAAATTTATTGTTTCAATAACATAACGCCAAACAAGTATTTATTAAACACAAACAGTTCATTTACGATTTATTGTGTATACATAATTTCAACCTCGGGCTAAGAATTTCCTTGCAGATAATCTATTATAATAACCAAACAGATATTTCAGTTTATTCTTAAACCTTCCTCTAAAAATTAAGTAAAGAAAAGTAAAGGCATTTTTGACATAACATAACATCACGCCTTGTATTCCCCAAAGGGTTCGGCAGAGGTGTTTTAGTACACCCTCGTTTTGCCAGTTATGTCCCATACAACAGGGGGCGAGCCTATTGCCTTAACCGGGCACAAATCCAGACTCTGGGCTGCTACTGAGAAATTCCTAAAGGAAAAAGCCAATAACTCTGCTCGACCTGGGGATCGAACCCAGGACCCCATGCTCAGCAGTTGCGCTTGCGACCACTAGACCAACATGCCAGTCTTTTTGAAATGACCCTACAATACAGACACAGTAGGGAACTTTACTTTGTAAGGTGTAGAAAAAAACTAAAAAGAAAAAAAACATAATTATATCACCTTTGATCAGACCTGCTGTCTTATATAGATCGGAATGTTAGGCTAGAAAAGAAACGGATGAAAGGCAGCTGAGAGGCATGTGCGGTGTGACGAAAATGGATAGGGTAAGGAATGAGTATGTAAGAGGGAGTTTGAAAGTACCGTCGATAACAGAAAAGTTGAGCAGCAATCGGACAAGTGAGGCGGACGAATGAGGAGCTTGTTACGAGAAAAGTTTCAAGTATGAATATGGATGACTATCAGAAAGACAGACCAAAGAAAACATGGATGGATTGTGTGAAAGAAGATATAGGTAGGAAGGAAGTGTACTTACGTTATGTTTCGTTTACTGAGATGAATTTTACCAATTTTATTCCACTTTTCACCACCATTTTAATTATCGCGAAGCTGATGCAATTGTAGGTTACGCATAATTAAAATTAAAAGATAAAGGAAGTAAATTATTACTGTAAATAGAAAATGATTAACAATAGAGATGGATGAAAAAGACATGCTGCACCGACCACAATTAAATTGGAATAAGGTCAGGAGGATGATGATGATCCAGAAGGTATAGGTATGTGGAGGAACGAGGTATGGTGTTCCTCCTACGAAAAGGGAGGACCCTCCTACCAGGCGCGTCTTATGCCTGGGGGCTCCTGCCCATCGGTTGATGTTGGGAAGTTGTATATATCCTAACTCCGTGTCAAATCTTGATACCGCGATGCAGGATTTGTGACATTTCATCTGACAGCTGTCATTGTTGTCGCTGTAGTCTGCTAGACATTCGTCGTGCTGCGTAGATCGCATGTGTCGTGATAGATCCACAGCCACATAGCGAATTTTTTTTGGGTCGTAAATACCGCTATATAAAATATTGCCACATGACGGATTTATGCTTCTACTAGATAATTTTCATTGTTAGTCTTCCTAGAACACTTAGCGGATTTTCCACACTATTTTAAAATAATAAATTCACTGTGTCTCATTGAAGTGCAATTTTAAGAGGTGCGCATTGAAATAAAAATACGTTAAGTATCTCTTTGCACACATAGATAATTTTTCAAGCCCATTTTTGGCCAAAAACACATAGCTGATATTGCTATCTCCTTAACCAAATAAATTATTAGAAAACAAATTTCACAGGTCTACGTGGCTTGAGAAGTATTATAAAATAGCATCAAGAACCGAAAAAAAAATACATAGCGGATTTTGCAAGCGCAGCGACGCTATCCTACCTATTACGTAATTTGACCTAGGTACATATCTACCACATAAAATCCTGCACGCGCAATTATTAATCTTTACATGCATCGTAAAATACTAATCATTTTCTATTTTCAGTAGTCATTTACTTCCTTTACCGTAACTTTAAATTATGCGTAACCTACAATTGCATCAGCTTTGCGTCCATTAAGATGCTGATAAACAGTGGAATAAAATTCCTAATAATGTCAACTTTTTTCTATTCGAACATTATTGTCAGTGAAACAAAACATAGACATAAAAACAAGGAATTTGGGCCTAAGATAGTTGGAGGAAAGGCGGTGTCTTTGGAGAAATATCCCTTTGCTATACAGTTCTTTAACTTGGGTGCATTATGTGGCGGTGTTATTTTAAATACCTGGTCTGTATTGACATCGGCTCATTGTTTCGACACTAATAAAGATATCGATGAAATGAAAGTACAAATCGGTGAGTAAAAAGAAATTACTTTTAAGTAAGTTATCAAACTACTATTATACATACAAAAATACATAAACTCACGTCTTTTCCCATGGGGGTAGGCTTAAACTATAGAACGCCACATGCTACGACCCTTACATACTCCTTTCCCTTCATCTACATTCATACATCTTGTCATACACCGGTTGAGAGTACTACGCACCTGTTCTTTGTATAGAACATCACCAATAACATCGATGTATGTTCACTTATTCTCTCAACATGACCAAACCACCTAAGCATACTCTTTTCAATTTTTGTCACTACATCATCTTTTAAACCGCAACTTTGTTACTATTATATTAGCTCGTTAACCTCCATTGCTGATCATGGGCCTAACAAGGGTAAGGACCATATTGAGACTGATCGATGATCGCATTATGTAGTTATTGGAAAATATTACTGAACACATATCGACCCACGAAAACAATTTTACATTGAGATAAAATTCCCTGAGTCGTTTCTACAACCAGACAAAGTTCGTAAGATATTGTAAAGGATGATTTCCACCAAACGGCTCACCTCGCATCGGATCGGAACGGATTTTACAATCTTTAAACGATATTAAATCGTGTACACAGTATTTAAAGTCTATATTACCAAGCCGCGCACAGCAGCTTAACCGCGGACGTCTTCCATGACACGCGAATGTAGCCGAAAGTATGCTGCGACGCGCGATTTGCTCCGTTCGCCTGTCGTCGTATCCGATCGGATCCTTTCAAAAATTAGTACACATACAACACAGTAGGAATGAAAATATTTGACTAGGCGCAGAAACGGATACGTTCGCAAGCGGCGGTACGGAGCCGATTGTATGCGTCGACTTCCTGCCTGAGGCGATCGGCTGTACCCGCATTCGTTCGTATCCTTTCCGATCCGATGCGAGTCGTTTGGTGGAAATCATCCCTTATTCTTGAGAAAGTGTCGGTTAATATTAACCGACTGTTTCTAATAGAAAAGGTCTTGAGAAACAGGTTTCTCAAATACAGTTTTGTATACGAAGTCAACGTACCTAAGTTCTTGAATTGTGACTTTTGTTTATCTTTTTGGAAGCCATGAAAAAAGTAATAGAGCATCATAAGTTAGTAGTTGCCAACATTACTCTAAGATCCAAGAAGCCATCGGTAGATACCTTCTAATGGTAAGACTGACCTTCCATTGTAGTGTTCATTAGGAGGCCCATGTTTAGCAGTGGACGCTTATGGGCTGATGAGGGAGAGAGTAAGAAAGACGTTGGCGCTAGCACCCTGTATAACAAGCACCTACATTATATTATACATATATCAACTGTAAATACCTTGTGACTCCTTGTTGGTCTAGCGGTCGCAAGCGCGACTACTGAGCATAGGGTCCTGGGTTCGATCCTCAGGTCGGGCAAAGTTATATTGGGTTTTTCATTAAGAATTTCTCAGTCGCATCCCGGTGTCTGGATTTGTACCCGGTTAATGGTAATAGGCTCGCCCCTATTACATGGGATTTAAACTTAACTGGCGAAACGAGAGTGTAACTATAACACCTCTGCCGAACCCTTTGGGGAATTCAAGGCGTGATGTTATGTTTATCAACTGTGAATATATCAAACTCGTGTAAATCCTGGTTTCAGTTTGGTACTAATTGAAACTCTGCTTACCCCGTCAGGCATAATAACTGTGATTTATTAACCCTGACGGGAACAGGAAGGGACGGGAAGGTACACAAATCAACTTAAATTGGGCGGTTACACAACTTCGAAACCACGAAAACAAGTCACGTTGATAAGAAATTCTTTATACTTAACAATTAAGTCACGTTGAATGAGTTGATTTTTTTATATAGGTGTTTGGCCTACATGCGTACGGCCAACCTTATGAAAAACTGTTGTCGTCGCCAATAAAGCTACAACACCAAGATGATTGCTGATGCGTTGCCAACCTTAGAAACACTATACTTCATAAAAGATAGCTCGATCTCTGCGACAGCTTGACAGGAATTTAGGACTTCATAATAGTACAGACAGTACCTGTCAATGTCATACTTTATGGGCATGCCGACCTAATGAATAGGAATGCCGACCTAGGAATGTCAGTTTGACATATGTCGCAGAGATCAAGCTATCTTTTATGTAGTATAATTAATCTAATCATAAATTACAAGTCACTTGAAGGCACCCTCAACAGTAAGTTTCGACTTACAAAATTAACAATGATAAAAATTATAATATTACATACATAACATAACATAATTAGACCATTACCATCCCACTGCTGGGCACGGGCCTCTTCTCAGAATAAGAAGAGTTTAGGCCTTAGTCCACCACGCTGGCCTTGTGCGGATTACACACACCATCGAGTACTTTATGGAACCCTCTCAGGTGTGCAGGTTTCCTCACGATGCTTTTTCCTCACCGCTAACGCAAGTGATATTCAAATTCATCCGCACATGAATTCGAAGAATAAGAGATATCGAACTCGGACCCTTCTGCATGGAAGGCACTAGGCTATCATTGCTTTATCATAATATTCCATTGTATATTTTTTATTGTTTAGAGTTTCATATCAAATATAGATTTATAAGATGTTTTTGTTTAAATACTAAATCCCACAGGATCGAAATACATTTACGACTTTAACGCAAAAAAATACGAGGTTAGATCTTTCGCTGTACACGAAAATTATAACAAGGAGATTCCATTCGAGAACGATATAGCTATCATATTTGTTAAGAAACCAATGAAGTTTAATAATTTGGCTAAGAAAGGGATTCTCATCAGCCACAATAAATGGATGGATGCTAAGGAGAAGAAATTCGTCGTCACCGGCTGGGGTTGGAAACAGGTATCTTTATGGAATAATTAATACCAACGAGACGTGATTCCCGGATAGGATTAGCATTTCAAAATGAAGGTATGCCTGTCTAGAGCAGGGATTCCCAAACTGGGTTCTCCGTAGAATATAATAGTCATCAGTGTTCCGCCAAAATTATTTATCATCAGCTATTAAATAATACCACTATCTAATATCACTATCTATTCAATAGTAGGGTTCCATAAAATAAAAGGTATTTGGTTGGTGTTCCGTTATCTTTAAAGTTTAGGAACCCCTGGTCTAGTGTTTTGAAAAATCTATCATTTTAGACACCGTAAAAGCCAGATTTTTCAGAAAAATGCATGTCTACGGTAAAATGCGGAAACATTTTTCACCGTGTCACATCAAAACGGAACACGCAAATAACACGGCTGCTTTACCATCCGAATGTACAATCGGAAAATGCCTGTCAAATGGTAACCCTATTTCTGGAGAAGAATGCGTCTCTATGCATTTATAGTTACAATATTTGTATGTGCATTCATACTTATTTATATTTGGCTTAGTAAATCGAAACGGTGTAACCTCATAGTACTTCTTCTTCTTCCTGCCCTTATCCCACACTAGGTGGGGTCGGCACATGTATTTCACAAATCCATGTTGTTAGAGGTTTTGGCTTATTGTTTTATGACCGGCCGCCTGCCTGACATAAACCCTCCTTGGGAATACTCGTTGCGCTGTCGCGCGGTGCTTGCTGATATTATGCACTGGGTCCCAAAATGATATGCTTATCAATCTTATTGCCGACAACTAAGCAGACTATTTTCTTCTTGGTGGAGTATACTTGAAGTTCCTCGACCCATTCTTTAAGCTTTGCTAGGGACTTCGGTTCTGACACATCGTAAACTAATATAGCACCGTGAGCGTCTCTGTGAAAACTTGAAAGTACCCCCCTAGTACGAGTTTGCAAATTATGAAAACGGTCATAGAACTTATCTTGAGCGCGATAAACTCTCTATTACACACCAGCAAGAAAATGAGACAAATATAATTTAGCGAGTTTACGAAAACTATTGCCGTTTTCATAACTTGCAAACTCGTACTAGGGATACAGATTGTTAGCAACGTTTATAGGATAAACGAAAAGTAGATAATACGGAAAATCGTTTGAACCTACTATTATTTAGTAACCTTATTTTATAGCTCAGCCTTATATACGTAGTAGAGATACATTTTAAAGTATGGAAACTGTAGAACACTCTACAAACTTTATATATTAGTAGACGAGAATTTCTTGTAATTAATACGAAAAGTGTGTGCAGAAACTTTGTTGCCTAGTTAAACTTATTTCAATGAGGAGGGATAATATTGGGATATTTAATGTCTGAAAAACCTGATATTTTCCATCCTATATTATTATTTATTCTATAGGATAGAAAATACCAGGTTTTTGAAATGTATAAAGTTAAATTATTGAAGTCAAGAATATCGAAATTCAGATGGATTTTTACGAGTCGTTAGTAGTTGTTCAATGTATCTTTGACTAGTATTTTTTTCATATTTAAATAATTTTTAATAGTACAACTGACTTCTAAGAAGATTGTGGAAAAGAAAGGCGTGGAAAGATATAGGTGAGACCTTTGCCTAACAATGTGGCAGTAGAAAATAGAAAGTCCTAGGCGCACTTGAACGATAGCATAAGAATAAGAATAAGAATAAGAATAATTTATTGGTCCATTGTTACAATATAAATTTCAAAAATAATAATATAGTATGCTTACTGTAACTAGAATAGTTAACATTCTTATTTAAATGGTGGTCCCCAAACTAGGCATCGCCTGTATCTTGGGGGCCTGAGTTGCGTTAACTTAAATAGGGTAGGGAACGATCAATAAAAATAAAAATAAAAATAAATTGAACAAAAAATATTTCTAAGTAATGTTGTAGTGTGTGTGTATGCGTGAGTGTGAGTGTGTGAGAGTTAGTGTATGGGTGTGTGAGTGTTAGTGTCAGTGTGGTGGTGAGTTGTTGGTGTGGGTTTTTGTGTGAAGGAACTGAATGACTGTGTGAATGACTTGCTTGTAGATTTTGGTGTTAACTCACTAATTCTTCGGTTTCATTAGATGACAGGGAGAGGAGCCAACTTTTTGTGATTCTTTTATATGAATGGGTGTTAAGATCTTTGGTATCGCAGCGCTTGCTTATTTGATTGTAGATATGAATGTGTGAGTAAGAGGGGCACCGTCTGGCCAGAAGACTGTTTGCATTAGGAAGAGGGACATGTAAGATACGTTTAGAGAGCAGGCTTTGGTAGTCAGGTCTGTTTTTAATAGTTTTGTGTGCATGCAGTGCGGCGCTAAGAATATATAAATGACGTACTCGAAGAACCGGAAGTTCTTTGTATAGTAGATCTGTCGGGAACCTAAAGGGCTTTCTAAGCATCACTTTGATAACGGCTCTTTGAGCTCTTTCTATTTCAATAAATATGGTTTTCCCGGCTGCGCCCCAGACGGAGATTCCATACTGGAGTACTGATTGACAGAGACCTAGGTATATAGTTCGAAGAATTTTAATAGGTGTGCAGTCTCGTAGTTTTTTCATAACGTAGATTAGTTTTCTGACACGGCCCGCTAGCAAGTGTATATGAGGTTTAAATGATAATTTTTCGTCTATTGTAATACCTAGATATCTAAGGGAGGAAATGCGGTCTATATGAGTACAACTACAGTTTGTGAGTGGTGGATTGAGATCTTTGCAGCATGTGTGTAATTTGAGTGTCAGTTGGCGAGGAGGACTAGAGGCTATGGTTTTGAAGAAAGTGATAAGCTTAGTTTTTTTAATGTTCAGTGTAAGTAAATTTCTACTAAGAGTCTCGGAGATTGTAAGCAGACCATTTTCGGCAAGATGATACACCTGTTCCCAAGTTTTTGCATGGAATATGATTGCTGTGTCATCTGCATAAGAAATTATTTCACCGTTTTGAAGAGGTGCACTAAGGATGTCGTTCATATAGAAGGCAAAAAGAGTCGGACCGAGAGTACTACCTTGAGGAATTCCAAAGTTGATTGGCAGTAATCCACTAGAGTAGTCACCTACTTTTACTAGCTGCCGGCGGTTTGTTAAATAGCTTCGGAACCAGTCTAGAGCGTTTCCTCGTATTCCTATGCCCTCTAGTTTGGACAGGAGAAGATCTATCGATATTGTATCAAACGCCTTGGCTAGGTCAAGGAATACTGCCAAGACATGTTCACCCTTTTCAATATAAGAAGCTATGGAGTTGGTTAATAATATAGCAGCGTCCTCGGTCGACTTGCCTCTTCTAAAGCCAAACTGTTTTTCAGATATTAGATTGTAATTTTCAAAAAAAATAACAAGTCGCTTATTTACAACTTTTTCGAGAAGTTTAGATAGAATGCACAAAAGTGCGATAGGACGGTAATTCTCCGGTAGCTCTTTAGGACCGCTTTTATGAATGGGTCGGACGCAGGCAACCTTCCAGCAGTCTGGGAAGATACCGTTTTCCAGGCTTAAGTTAAAGATGTGAGTGAGTGGTTTTAGTAGTGTTTTTTTAAGTAATAAAATTAGTCGGACACTAATTTCGTCCAACCCGCCGGCGCTGTCAATTTGTCCCTTGGAACACAGACAAGTAAAATCGAGAAGCAGCGCCGGACCTTGACCTTGATCAGGGTAGAGTGACGTTGTCTTTCGACGCCATTTGGTCGACGATCTCGCTCTACTCCAGGGCCGCTGTCGAGAAGTATCCTACCTACAAACTTGCTCAAAAATATTTGTGTTTTTAGTACGGTGGGTCGCTGTCAGAGCTGAGCCTCATGATGACGTACCTGACGTACGTGCCGGTTCAGGAGTGCAGCCGGATGCATAACTTATCACTCTCTGACGACATGTTCTGTTTGTACGGAGACGGAGAAAGAGATACCTGCAGGGGTGACTCGGGCGGTGGAGTCCTGTGGCATGGGTAGGTGTTATTTTTGTTTTGTTTGATACATTTTTATAAGTATTGCTGCTTCAAAGGCCTAGTGGTTGTACGGCTGCTTAGCTTGGGATCTTAAATTTAATTTACAGGTTCTTCTGTCAGTTAGGAAATTCTTAGCTGCAGCCTGGAGTTTAGAAGTGTTTCCTGGATTTTGATAACTGGCAAACAGATAACCCCTATAACAGGGGCCTGAATACCGTTACCCGTGAACTACGGGTACAGAAGGTATTTTTTAGGGAATACAGACGTTATACCTGAGCCCCCTTACTAATAACCGCTGAATAAAGTTATGTCATGAATAACGTCATTATAACCATACATTTTTTGACGTTTATTAGTAAGGGGTAGATCTATTAGCAATCAACTATGGTCACTTCTTTATCCATACTGCGCCTTTTGTAGTCCTCTACAGAACAAAATCTCTCCCAAAGCGGGCGGTAATCAGCTTGTCACCACGCTACGCTGGCGTGTTCGTTACCGCAGAACTGGAAACAAGGATAAATATTGCACCAACGGTTTTCTGCTATCACACATTATTTAAATAAAATTTATGATATTTTGACTGTTACGCAAATATAATCTAACATGCTTATAATCATGTGATTTACAGGAGGGTGGTGGGCCTGACGTCACACGGCGATGGATGCGCTAAGGAAGGTAAACCAAGCGTTTACACAAATCTCTGGTATCTTAGAGGCTGGATTAAGATACAAGTGTCCCAGTTCATAAAGAGTTACTGCACAACCGCGCTTAAAAATCCTCGTATCAGCAAAATTATTAGAATTAAAAAACTTAATAATACAAGAAGAATATTAAGAGAACATTAGAGAAGAATATTAAGAGTATCCTGTTTTATTAGGATGATCCAGATTCATCACTTGTAACTACAGAGTATGAATCGTCTTTTCGTGGAACGCAATACTTTTCTAGATATCTTTTGGTGTTGAGTAGAATCCACCTGAGAACAAAGCAAATAAGATAAAGTTGTTCATAAAAATACACAAAAATAAATTTGCTTTTCTTATTTTTGGAACTTTTTGTCATCTGTCAAACAGATAAAAATGTTATGATAAGACTTACGAAATTGTTGTCAGGAAAAACAGCTATTTGCAATGTTGTCTTACAAACATTGGAAAACCCATTATTTTAATTAAAATTGTATGATGTAAGTCAAGTTGTTGCTTAATCATTAATCACATCTAGTAATCGTCCACAGTTTGGTATGTGGCTCCATTAAAATAATGTTGCTACAGGAACTCATAGATACTTGGAAAGATAATTGCTTAATGCAATGCTTAATGATCACGATGCAATGGACATTTATGTCAAGCAGCGTTAGGTATTTGGTGGCGTTGTTATTGGTATAGTCCGCGCGAAAGTGCTAGTCACCTCCTGAGGTATGGGAGCGGCAGGAGGGGGGTGCGCGCGGTAGACAAGATAGCAAACTGACAGAGCGCGTCTATTGTTTCGCACTTCCCTCCTGTCGCTCTCATACCAGCAGGAGGTGACTAGCACTTGCACGCAGACTATACCTACTCCTATGAATACAGCGTTAGTTATTTTCCTGGGATAATCGTTTTCTACGAAATTCACGAGATCGCATGTCGTGGTCAAGATTTACTTGAGAAGCAACAAAGGCTTGCGGTCAAGAAGCGAGCTTCAACTCAATACGACCATACATTTATATCTAACGTAAAAAGGGGTTGGCCTCTTCGGAAAACACAATACTTATGGCCAAATACAAATACTCAAATGTTTCTCAATTTCACGTTTCCGTTAATTTCGTGCGGTCACTGTCATTTCGCCAGAGAGTGACAGTGACAGCACGAGACTTAACGGCAACTTAAAATTGGGTAGCGTTTGAGAATTTGGCCATAAGTGTTAGTGACGGGCAATCAGCTGGTACTAAAAAAAAGATACAAAGAAAAACAAAGTATCTACAAACCTGTGGAAGTAGGAAACATTAGTGAGAATGGCGACGTGTGGCTCTGCGCTGCTCGTGCCTCCGTAGGATAGAATCCCGACCATCAGTTCTCTATTATACATGGCCGCGCCGCCGCTGTCGCTGAGACGGCGCTCCTGGGATTACTACACCAGTTAGAGACCTACGTCAAATAGGTACGTGTATTATCGGAGCTTCGGTACGTGAGTATCCGCTTAATCTTTGGCTTGATGGTTTGCAGACCCTTTTGTGGGATATGCGGTAACGGTAACATCAGGCGCTTTTTTCTGCTTTTTGGAAATATATGTTGCTAGTAAAATATATTTCTGTCGATAACTAAGACTCAGGGGCTTTCACCCAACAACAGGACTATACTGAATAAAATAATAGTTAGTAAAAATTACATGCTTAGTAAATTAAAAAAACTAAAAATCGTGTGTATGTGTGTTATTATTATTATTTTAATTAGCCTGTACTGTCCCACTGCTGGGCAAAGGCCTCCCTCCATTGCTTCCATCTGTCACGATTCTGTGCCGCTTCATGCCAATTATCACGAAAGGCATCCAACTAGTCCCGCCATCTTGTCCATGGTCTGCCGCGACCCCGTCTCGCTGTCTCGGGGCTCCAGTCTTGTGCTATACGGGCCCACAGCTCATTCACAGTATGTGGGTGTCAAATAAATATATACCTGACAAGAATATCAACCAATCATGATGTTTTTAATCATCATGCTGTTGGTAAAGATCAATTCCACTAGTATTTTTTCTGAAACTGCATGGATTTTGCATGGACTAATCGAAACCAGTAGCAATTAGCGAGTAATCTAAAGGCGACTGACGGCTGCTAATGAAGTGGTTTATCGAGTTTGGGAAGTAAGAGCATGGCTTGTTGGATTTAAAACTTTGTGATTTGCATGTAAGTTTATTGGTGTGTTACTGTGTTCTATTTTTTTAGTACTCTGAAATGTTTACTAAAAGGTTAGTCGAAAAGAGGGTAGTAAGCCAAAGCCAAAGGTTGTCTGGAAGAAATTGCTTTAAGCGATAAGACCGCCATTTGTACTGTTCTTAATAATGTGTACTCCTTCTGTTTTATTTCTTTTAGTGTACAATAAAGTATATCTATCTATCTATCTAAGCCGAAAGGGTGTTAGAGTACCCATAATAAAAAATACGGTAAATTCTATCTATCCTCAGCTATGATCAGCTGTATCTACATTTTAGGTCATATTTGAGGTCACAGATTAGAAGCTTCATTTTCTGAATTCGTAACTAAAGCAGGGATGAATTATTTTTGAAAAAACTAAAATAAAAATTATTTTGCATGATGTTAGGGTATATGAGTGTTAAAATTACAAAACTTGATATTTTTTAAAATCTAGTTTTGTAATTTTAACACCAACTTTAAAACAATCATCAGTGACACATTAAGTGGCCCGCGGCTTAGTAGGTACCCCCTTTTCGACTTGTATAAACGGTAAAATGGGAAATACCATGATCACCACCACCACGCTTGGCTGACTGATGGGGATTACATTACATAACATCACTCCTGAATTCCCCGAAGGGTAGAGCAGAGGTGTATAGTAACACGCTCATTTTGCCGTTATGTTTAAGTCCCATGTAATGGGCCGAGTCTTTTGCCATCAACCGGGCACAAATCCAAACTCCGGGCTGCTACTGAGGAATTCCACACGGAAAAACCCAAATAACACTTTGCCCGACCTAGGGATCGAACCCGGGACCTCACGATCAGCAGTTGCGCTCACCACCACTAGATAAACGAGGCAGTTGCGGATAACAGTTTGTTCTTATTAGGACACAAAAGGACACTGGGGGCGTCTGGTGCCATCCTTCTTACGTAATCTCTTGGTTGCCGTTTAAGACACCCAGAGGTAGTTAGGAGTTGGTTTGTTCCTTGCTGGACCCATATCACGATCTGCCGGGGTTGCGGTGCATGTAATAGCGAATCCCGTGACCCCGGCCATAGGCATAGGCCATAGGTTAGAAGGAGGAACACCGTGGGTTCTTATTCAGTAAGAGTCCGGCAGATCCTCTCGCCTGCCCCGGGCGTGGGACATCCACGAGGATCTTTCCACGACAATAAAAAATGACCCATAGCACGATGCGACAATCCCATAGTAAAATGTAGGCAATAAATGAACCGGAAATAAATTGATATAAAAATGTAAATTGCGATATAATTTCTTCTCCTTCATCCTAGTGTTAACTTGGCCTGTAGCCAAGTTCCGTTTTGCAAAGGAACTGGTCGAGCGCTTGGCAAGCGGTTGACCCGTATTTTCATATCAAGCATGATGTGGCATGTTTTTGTTATTTTCGCGGGCTTACTCCAGTCTGATGCATAATTTTTAAGATTTAGTGCTGTGTTATATTAGTAATGTTGATGTTGCTGGCCTTATATCTCTCTTCTACATATTTAGCCTATGTTGTCCCAATATCGGGCAAAGTCCTCTGCCTGCTGCTCTTACTAGTGATATAACGTCGCTGCGCCTATAAAATCCGCTATGTGTTTTTATTTAATCTGTCTTTGATGCTATCTTATAATATACTGGCCTGCAAAAATAAGTATCACACTTTTAAAATTGCAATAACTTTTTAAGTACACAAGATATATTTTCGAAACAAAAAGGACTCAAAAAAGAGTTTAACTTTGTTACTATAGTTTCAAAGAAACCTGATAAAAATTGCTATAAAACGTTTTTTATTTTAAATCTCTAACTTCCATAGTTTAGAAAAAATTGAAATTTTAAAAGTGTGCTACTTATTTTTGCAGGCCAGTGTAGTTCTCAAGTCACGTGCACCTGTAAAATCTGTTTTTTAATAATATATTTGGTTAAGAAGATAGCAAAATAAATTATTAGAAAACGTATTTTACAGGTGCACGTGACTTGAGAACTATTATAAAATAGCATCAATGACATTAAAAAAAAACCAGCAGATTTTCCAGGCGCAACAACGATAATAGCTTCATGGCGTAAAGAACAATCTATTCCATCTTATCCTGTGAATAGGAATGAGATGAATAATGCAGTAGACTTTTCTTTATTAGCTGCTTTTAAATGAACTAAACATCTTGCCTAGCCTTTTTCCAACTATTTTGGGGTCAGCTTCAAGTCTAACCAGATGCGGTTGAATGCCAGTATTAGTATTTTCCATGGAATAACTAGTAACTGCCATTAGACCTCAGCAACCCAGTTACAGGGAAATGCCGATATCCTAATGTTAGATTCGGTTCAGACTTTCGGACTTTTAACTTCCCGTAACGACTGCCATAGGTATTCGTATGACACCCGTAATCGACTGATGTGTAACGAATGGTCATCCATCCACAATATGACCGCGGCAAACGCAGCTTAACCTCACAAATCATATGATTCGCGAGGTTGGTAATTAAAAACGAACCCCTCCTCTTTGAAGTAACTAAACATCTTACTGGTTGATATTTTGCACAAAAGTTTGATGGGCTGATAAGATGTTTGTAGATTTTGGCACATTCTGTCTTGTCAATGACCATCATGTCTGTGCATATCAATTGGTTCACGTAGCTCTGAGGTAAATTCTGTAATAAAATTAATTCATCACGATTAGTTTATGGAATCTCTAAACAATTTTCTTGTACATCATGATTTAGTCGGTCCTTTGATTCAGTTGTAATATTTACCTCCTATAACAATTAAAAGTGTTCTACAAATCCTAGGAAACGTATGAAATATTTACGGTCGATTCCATAGAAATTACAAGTATTTAGGCATCTCTCCGTGCCGCAAGCCAACCATGATCATAACAACAGTCATGGGACAGCGGTGTGTTCAATAAAAGGTGGTGTGCAAAGTGTAACTGAAATAACGCAAAACCACTTATTATTATCAACAACTTTTACTAGGGACCAAACTTTAAATCACGAAAAAAAAACCGCCCAAGTGCGTGTCGGACTTGCGCACGAAGGATTCCGTACCATTATCTATAAAAACGGCAAAAAAAATCATGTCTGTTGTATGTGAGCCTCCCTTAAATATTTGTTTTATTTTAATTTAATTATTTATTTTTAAAGTGAACATATAACTAAATATTCTGTGTATATTTCAAGCGTCTACCTGTTGCCGTTATCAATATCGAGCAAAAACGAGCAAAAAATATCACGTTTGTTGTATGGGAGCCCCCTTAAATATTTATTTTATTCTGTTCTTTATTTTTTGTTATAGCGGCTACAAAAATACATTATTTGTGAAAATTTCAACTGTCTAACTATCACGGTTCATGAGATACAGCCTGGTTACAGACGGACGGACGGACAGCGGAGTCTTAGTAATAGGGTCCCGTTTTACCCTTTGGGTACGGAACCCTAAAAAACAGCTGTTGCCTACATTTTGTATTCCCAAGGAGGGTTGACGTCAGGCAGGCGGCCGCTCATAAAAAAATAAGCCAAAACCTCTAACAACATGGATTTATGAAATACATGTTGTGCCGACCCCACCTAGTGTGGGATAAGGGCAGGAAGAAGAAGTTACCTACCTACATTTTGTCGAGTTATGTGAACATAAATATAGCAGCAGTTCTTTTTTTCGCGATTTCAGGGTTGATCCCTATTAAAAGTTGTTCATAATGATGAGTACAATGAGCCTTAAGAGGTTTTGCGTTATTTCAATTACACCTTGTATAAGCTAACCTCTTTAGATATCCTGTTTAGGAATGGTAAACGAAGTGTATTAAATGTGACAGTATCTTATCTTATATTAACGCTATAAGCTAGCTGGTTACTTTGAGTGACTGTTTAATATTTGATTGCACGATAGTTCTAATGTATCACAGTAGAAGGAATGTGGACCGAAATAACAATAACAAAGTATGTGAGAACACGCCATCTATGTTCATTTGTTTATGTTTAATCGTAAGTGCTGCTATTGTGTTCAGCGAGAATTTAGCGGGCTACTTACATAGCGCACATGGAAGTAGGTTTTAGCTTTGCAAGACAGATGGCGCTTGCACTGATAAATGTAACTTGCACGTAAATGTACATACATTCACACTAATCAAAAAACACTTCTTTGTAAGTAGAAAGGGCTACTCAAATGGAAGCATTTTTTTAATAGTTCTAATATCGACACCAGTTGGCGCCACTGTCAATGTAGACCTGTTATAACTTTGTTTTGTACAGTCAGCAACAGGAGTCGCTGAATGAAGGCTATTAAATTACAATATTAGGATTGTAATTTAATTAGCTTAATAGCATACTATTACTGGCTAATGTATTAGACATTGACATTTTGATTGAGTATTTTACATTGATACGTTTACATAACAACAGCGCCATTAAATACTGCCATTTCATGAATATTTGTTTACCTACTACTTATTGTTGTATTGTTTCCACATTTCATGGTGTATTGAATTTTTTGATTATTCTTAATAATTATAACAATATACGTAATGTCTAATGTGTATACGATGTCGACGCGGCGAAATGTTGCTATATTCAAATATTATAATAATATGTCATACAGTTTCAGATTGTTCCTTATTTATTGCGTATTTTGTTTGTTTTTCTTAAGTTGAGTTTTATTTATATCTTTATATCTTTTTACTTGCTGCACCGGTGGACGTCATCATGTCAACGCCGGTTGTCGCTGAAAACCAGCGCTGTAGCTCCGTTTCGCACGATTATGCTGAGTGATGGCCGTTTTGCGCGGATGTGACGCATATTTTTCGCAAGTTTTTTTTTTGGTTTTGTTTTAACTTTTGTTTTATCTTTGTGCGTCATGTTGGGGCGAATTAACAACTTTTCTTTCTTTCTATACATATTAGGCTCAGTTGTTTTATTGATTGATGCCCTATAGTGGATATGTCAATCGTAAATGGAGACACTCGATAAGTTTTCTATGGACATTGTACTGAAACGATACCTTACCGACGAATGAAGAAGAGCGTAAAACACTTACTGTGCTTCCCCAACCAGAGACCTCGATGGAGACACCAGTTCGCAGTGCGATTTCAGGTTCTACAAGAATTGCCTTTTTCACGTGTTTGTTGAAAGTCACGTCGTCCTACCAAAATATAAAATACATATTATTGAAACATTAATCGTCGCTTAGCCATTAACACTTAACAACTATATTTTACGTATATTTAAGGATAGTCAAATATCTGTTTATTTTATTGAATTTAAAAGCAGTTAATTTGTCTCGTTGGTCTAGTGGTGGCAAGCGCGACTGCTGATCGTGTGGTCCTGGGTTCAATATCCAGGTCGGGCAAAGTGTTATTGGGTTTTCCGTGTTGAATTCCTCAGTAGCAGCCTGGAGTTTGGATTTGTGCCCGGTTGATGGCAATAGACTCGCCTCCTATTACGTGGGAATTAAACATAACGGCGAAATGAGGGTGTTACTATACACATATGCCCAACCCTTCGGGGAATTACAGGCGTGACGTTATGTTGTGTTATATCATAATACTAGCTACCCGCCCCAGCTTCGCATGGGTGCAATGTAGATACTAATGTGGGGCATATAAAACTTTCTCTTGAATCACTATCTATTAAAAAAACCGCATCAAAATCCGTTGCGTAGTTTTAAAGATCTAAGCATAGGTACATAGGGACAGACAGACAGTGGGAGCAACTTTGTTTTATACTATGTAAAGAAGATTAATACCTACATCGTTGTACATAATTTTATTGAGCTTTACAATTGATATAATTGTCCTATGGCCAATCCATCAAAATGTAAATAAATATGCCAAATTTTGTCTTGAGCGGTATTGTTAGTTAAGCATTAGTAGTGGAGGTAGTATTTAAACGAGTGACTGTAGATTTAAGTTTTAAGTGACAAAAATAATTAATTTACTTTATAGTATTACTGAGCGACTGACTGCGAGTGACGAGAAATCAACAGAAAAGCAACTTATAAACACCAATTTGAGTTACTTAAAATAAAAAATGAGAAGCTTCATAATATTTGAGCGACCTAATATTTGCTTGAGTGTCAACGTTACGTCCTGCATTTTTTTCAATATTTGCCATAATCGTGAAATTACATAAAATCATTTTCACTAATTTCATTGGTCATAAACGATCAAGTGTCATAATAATTTTAATCCATTTTATTTGCAATAATGTCTATTTTCCATAATGATTATTCACCATAATATTCATCAAGGAAACTTAAAAATAAACCTAATCTACCATGCATGCTTGCTTTGCAAAAGAGGAAATCTGGCGCTCGGCGGCCGCTGCCGCGGCACGCTCGCTTCGCTCGCTCGCCTTCGCGCGTTGCTTAGTCGCAGTTCTAACCTAACCTAACCTAGACGTCACGAATTTGACAAACTGTTTATTGTCTAAAGATTGTTTGCTGTAAAAAGTTCGTTATGTAAAACCTTAACTGGATAAATCGTCTCTATCTTAATATTGAAGTTGCCCTCTCTGTATTTCTAGTCGCTCACTTAGTAATTTAGTCGCACGGCTAGAATTTTAATATCTGAAATGGATTAATCACAACCCACTTTTTGTAAGCTCGTTCTGGATTTTATTATTAATCAATATACGTCGTTACTTTAGTTAATTTTTCGCTTACTCAAATTCATACCGCTCAAGTTATTAAAACAGTATCTCATCATCAGTCGCTAAGTTTTTTTTTATTCGACCTTTTTATAATTCCCCTTAGATTATTTGTGTCTCTAATTTGAGGGGGTCAGATATTGGCACGACTGCTTGTTAGATCTTGGCATGCAATGTATGGCTACTATTTCATGTCTAACTTGATAGGTGGCGCGCCCTGTCTGCTAGACAATCTATTTAATAATAAATTAATGTGTCGATGACCTCTACTTTTATTTTAATACCAATTATCCTACAGTGTTGATGCAAATCTTTACGGATTTTATCGCGTTCACTTTCTTTGTTTTAAATGTCTACAATAGAGCAAGCCTTGTAACTGGTTGATGGGTAAGGTTAAGTGTAATACAATCTTAAACTTTTTGTCACTATACATGCTATCCACTTATCACAAATTGTGAAAACTATGTAGTTCAAGCTGTCGTCGCTGCGCCTGCAAAAACCGCTAAGTGTGGTTTTTTTTTAAATCTTATTTGATTTTATTTTATAATACTTCTCGAGCCACGTGCACCTTGTAAAATCCGTTTTCTAATAATTTATTTGGTTAAGAAGATAGCAAAATAAATTATTAGAAAATGGATTTTACAGTTGCACGTGGCTTGAGAAGTATTATTAAATAGCATCAAAGTCAGATTTTCAAAAAAAATACATAGCTGATTTTGCAGGCGCAGCGACGCTATGATATTACGGATTTTGAGAAATTTTTATTTTGTTGCCTTATTTAAATTATGTAGCTGATCTTGTAAGATGTTAGTTATGTTAACCGATTACAAAGCTAAGAGATCATAAAAAGGTTATGACAAACGAGAAAAATAAAAATTGGTGAATAACGTGGATAGTGACAAAAAGTATATGATTGTGCTATACTTAACTTAGGTACCCATCAACCAGTTACAAGGTTCGCTCTTCGTTGTGTTACGTAGGTATAGTATAGGATCCCAGTATAGAACGACCTTCACCGAGCTGGTTAATGGTTGAAAAGTATTTTATATCAAATTAAATGTCAATAAATAGCTATATATTGCAAATGGGTTGATTAAAAAATTTCAGTCCAGAATATAGTTTTTTTTTTTAAACATTTCTCTGGTTTGGTTAATAGACAAATTCCATACCAATCGAAAGTATGAAGCCCATAGAATATGCAAACGTTAGGTTGACTATTTTTTTCCCGTCACAATTCTTGTAGGCAGGTATAAATGCTGTGTTTATACCTGCCTACCCAAGAGTTTATTGACATATTTAATTTGATATAAAATACTTTTCATCCATTAACCAGCTCGATGACGGTCGTTCTATACTGGGATCTTAGACTAGTACTGTATAATAATTTTCTACAGTATCCGATTTGAATAAAGAACACATACCTATCTTTCTTTTCACTGGATACGAACAGCTGTTTAATTTTTAGTATTAAGTTTAATTTCTCTATAAAAAAATATAGGTGCATTTTAAATAAGGTATTCTGCCACGTTATAATAGTAATAGTTGGTACATCTATTATTTAATTAAACGCTGTTCATTCCACTCTCTAGTTGTGAAATTGTTATTACTGGTCATAAAGTTATACTCACAGGGTAAAGTCCTCTGAAACAAGTTACCTGTGTGCTTCTGCCGGTGGAAACTTTTAAACTTTTCGTTTTATTATTTCAATTTTACGTTTCGATTCTTTCAAAACAAGTTGACGTTATTCTCTGTTTAAGCCCTTTTTATAAGAGACATACAACATAATCTTATATCTCTCCTAATATTTTTGCGTGCCCAACAGGGTCCACGATGTACTATATATATTTACTCACCATCTATTAATACCATTGTGGAAAGCAAATAAAAGTTTGAGTTTGAGTTTGGGGTGAATCTATAATTACAGTTATAGCTAACATCAGTATGTCAGGATTGGGAGCATGGTAAATAAAGTAAATGAAACCAATATAGACTCTCCACCATTGAGATCACTTTTAATTAGGTTAGTGATTAGTTACAGAAGCTAGTTCACAATATAATAATTAACACAAGATCAGAAAATGAGGACAAGCAAACCAGATATAAAAGGTCAGACTTCTTCGGCTGTTCGACATGGAATCCTCTGCTCCGTCGAATGACCACTGTTTTTATAACTTCGGGTACGTTGATTAATCTTGACGGTTACCCTTCTATATCAACATTGTCCAGTGTTACCAGCTACCGATAACATTTTCGAATTTATTTCAGGATTTTCAGATTTGTTATCGTTTTATTCATATAAATAAATCCATCCGTGTGGTTTCTGGTATAGTAGTGATCACCTCTGTCTTTTTCCCCGTGTGGGGACGGGTTAGAATATAAAACTTCCTCACCGCACGCTGGGAATAGATAGACGCGTGTTGTAAGATTCAACAAAACCCAGCACGCTTGGTGGTAGGATCTATACGGTCCGCCTGGCTAGCTACCACCCTCACATTAAAATTAAGCAGTTTACTGTGTTCCGTCGTGTTTATGTGAGAGCCAGAGGGGTATAGTGGAATCCCTCTATATCTCTGTTCCTTTGATCCGAGTACTCCATCTTAGATCCTGGCTGCGATTACCATCAGATGAGACTAGGGCCAAACGCGATCAAGAAAATAATAAAAAAAAAACAAAAAGATAAACGTATTTTTTCTTTTAAGCGTATGGTCTACCTACTATTTCCTCTTGGGTGCTGATTTGATTATGGTTTCATTGCGATGGGGTTACGTTACATGATGGTTCAATGATGAAAATGCATTTCTGTTCCTGCACTATCTGGATCTATTCAAACAGGTTTTATTGTTCCATTTTAAATTAATCCTTAAGGTGGATTTAGACCAAACGAGCGAATGCTCATTCTAGGCCCACTCCATCAAATTCTTTTGGTATAAACAAAGACAGAGCATTCTTTCATTGTTGTTTGCGGAGATTCTATGGAATGTTCTAAGTATATTCTAAGAATGCTCGCTCGCTTGATTTACACGGCGCACGAGTGTGCGAACAGTTGCTTAGAGCGTTCTTTCGTGTTCGGACGTGCTCGCTCCTCGAAGCGATCTCTTCAAAGCGTTCTTGTGTTCTAGCGTCATGACCGATAAAGGCCTGGTCAAGAGCGTGGCTGGGTGTGATATTCACCTGAATCTGCTTTAAAAACATCTCTAGAGCATGTGCAAGAATTCCAGTTCTTGTTTGTTGTCATTCTTGCTCGTTGGTATTCTTTTGGTGTAAATGATGAAAACGAATTATCGTTTACACCAATAAAAAAAACGACTTCAAAAACTGAAAGGTATAAAATAACTTAATAAAGATTTAATTTAATACACCTCTTATGCAAACCTTACCATAATATAAAATTAACCGTTTCAGAAGTCGGTGCTAATCCACGCTGAACTTTTATATTATGGTAATGCATAAGAGGTATATTAAATTAAATCTTTATTAAGTTATTTTATACTTTTTAGTTTTAGAAGTCGGTTTTTTTAAACGTATTTTTTTATTTTTTACTTTTTAGTGACTGTAATAGGTTGTTCTGTAAACTACAGTAGGATTTTTCTAGATTACATCAGATAGAATAACTACATCATCAAAAAAATAAAAATGTTCTTAAAATGAAAACTACTGGGCCAAACTATGTTACATTTTTATGGGACCAAATGGCAACTATTCCGCATCAAACTAAAGAAGAATCACGTAAATCGGATAATAAATCTCAGCGTAATCGGTGTACATACCTCCTCCTTTTTTAAGTCGGTTAAAAAAGCAACAAACAACGACGCTCTGTGTTCTTGTTCTAACTCTATGTTCGTTTGGTCTAAACCCACCTTTAGGTTCACGCTGTGTACAATATTTAGGTAGATGATACTGCGTTCCTATCTGATTTAATCCTTTAAGAGCTACTTGCGATTCCCACTGGAATAGTTGGGAGGAGGGTGTATTCTAAGCCGAGAAACACACGAAACAATAAGCCGATACATAACGGTATACTATAATAAAGAGAGAGAACAGTTTACCTACACATCATGGAACGTAATGGGGTATTCTTCGAAAAATATTAACATAAATTGAGAACGTCATTAGCATCATCCCAAAGTTAAGAATGCAGATGTTTAATACTATAATTATGATAATGAAAACTGAAACTATACCGCTGCCGTCAAGCAATAAGACAAGAATAAAAACAATCTGACAATAATATAACGTTAACAACCCGGGAGAAGAATGATTTGTTAAAGTAATGTTAAAAAAATTCGAATATTCACTACTAATGGCTGATGACTAAAACTTACGGAGCGTTATTGGTTAAATTGAGACTCTTGTATCTTTATCAATAACTAGCTGTGTCCTCACAGCTCCGCCCGCGTAAGAAGTTGTATTCCAGTAATAAATATAGCCTATGTTACTCAGTGATAATGTAGCTCGCTAACGGCATAAGAATTTTAGAAATCGGTCCAGTAGTTTTTTAGTTTATTTGTTACATACAAAAATACAAATCTTTCCTCTTTATAATATTAGTATAGATGAAGCAAAGATGTTCTTTACTTAGTAGATCCGCCCATAGAGAAGTAGGTATCCCAGGTAAAACTAGCTTAAGAGTCAGTTTGGCAATAAAAAATGCTGACATTGATAAGCAAAACGATTCGTTTTTGTTTATAGGAATCGCGCATAAGCCAATGAACACCAACAAACATTCGTTATTTTTGTTAATTTGACCAAATTTTGTATAGAACGAATCCGGTTTGAATTCGGATGTAAGCATCCGTTGGCGTTCATTGAATGTGATTTCTAATAGTACTAGAATAAATATTGTTTCTTTCTTTCTTGCTTTCAATATAACCACTGCAATCTGTCAATATTTATTATTTATTTAAACATAACATAACATCACGCCTGAATTCTCCGAAGGGTTGGACACAGGTGTATACTAACACCCTCATTTCGCCGTTATGTTTAAGTCTTATGTAATAGGGGGTGAGCCTATTGCCATCAACCGGGCACAAATCCAAACTACGGGCTGCTACTGAGGAATTCCATACGGAAAAACCGTATAACACTGCCTGCCCTGGGGATCGAAGCCAGGACCTCACGATCAGCAGTCGCGCTTGCCACCAACGAGACAGTTATAGTAGTAGTTATTATTTATTATAGCGGTTTAGGGTAATTACGTACATGGGAATATTCCGAAAATTACGAATTTCAATACATATTTGCACACCTTCAAATGGTATAACATGTAGCTCATATTTAAATATTAACATCATTGCATGCATATTATTTTGTATAGTAATTCACACATGTTACATAAATATATCTTTATGTTTATCTACTAAACCAGACAATATATTTTACTCTGGCAACGTAATTATGCCAGAATGTGTAATGCAATGTAATATAATGTAGCTAGAGTAAAAAATATTGCTTGGTTTAGTAGAAATTCGTAATTATCGGAATGTTCGTAATTACCCAAAATTTCATTATATTTCATTATTTTCTTATTCCATCCGTACATTCTACGACATACTCATATTACATGCCCACGTTATGCAGTCGTATAAATACATTATTATAGTCCCTCTTACACTCAGACGTCTAGTAATTAAGTTTAGTGAAGATAAACCCTACCTTCAATACCAGCATGGCGATGTCGTTGTCTATTCTGTTCATGTACCTGTAGTACTCGTGGATTTTTATGGCCACGACTGGTATTATTTGTCTGGAAAAGCAATTAGTTAGGTGCTTATATTTTGTTGAATCATTACAAAATTTAACTGAAAGAGAAGAAATGTTTGTGGGTAAATTTTTTGGTTAATCAGATAACACCTGCTGATGTTTTTAATACAGCTGCGGATCCAGAATAGCAGATCGTGACGAGGCATCCACGATCATGATCAAAATTAAAAAATCATGTTTTTTTTTTCACTTTTACCATTACAGGTGCTTACGAAAAGTTGAATTTACAGTTAGTTCACACAGAAACCGTTTACAGGATCCGTTTTTATATTGGTGATGGCGCCTGCAGTGGCTGAACGAGCGGGTTCATATTGACATACACGACATTAGGATTCCGAATCCAGTAAAAAAATACTGGATCCGTTATTTTTATCGTATCCTGTCTGCCAGATGCAACGCAGCTGCCATTTGTTTAACTGATCCGTTGGTACAGATGTGAACAAGACATTCAGTACCGACGGATCCGCTGTGTGAAAGGCTCTTGATCTTTTAAACTCAATATTTTGAACAATTTCGTTTAAATCTATTAATCATTTAATTGGCCGTGCACGTTTACAAAAAAAAGCATAAATTAAAATAAGCAGATGTGCCAGTTTGGATCAGCAGTGATTTAGATACCATGTAATAGGAGCCCGATGCCATTTTCTGGGTACATTATCAAACTCCGGCCTATAATTCTATAACAGAAAAACTCGACGCCACTTTTTACGACCTAAGGATCGAACCGAGGTTGTCACGCTATGCAGTCGTACTTGCGACCACTCGACCAATGAGGTAGTCAAGTGGAAGCTTTTGTTTGTATTTTGAAGGGCAAAAAAATTTAATCAACCGGCGTGCGTGTATTACAAAATTTATGGATGTGGATGAAGCGGAAGGAGTATGTAAAGTTCGTAGCATGTGGCGTTCTATGATTTCTGCCTACCCCTATGGGAAAAAGGCGTGAGTTTATGTATGTATGTAAAAAATAAGCCGATTATTTGAGACTTAAAAACGAGAGAATTCGAGAATTTGTAAAACGTATTTTATATACCTCTAAACGGGGTTGTGGACTTGTAAAATTAAAAGCTATTCATTAAAATGTTAGTGCAGCGTCTAGCAGCAAAAGCTAGTGCTATTAACTATTATAAATAATGTCTTCTAAACTGAGAGTAATACTCGTTGCTCCTTCAGCTATTTCGTTGAAGATCACAGCTTTTAAACTTTATCCATTATAGATGTTTTAGTAATTAATCTTGCTTACTCTTATTAAGAGTTACACGTGGCTTTAGCAATTTGTAAGAAGATGAGTGCAATTATCGGTCTTCTTCTTTTCGTGTGGTTAGTGACTAACCTGGTGTCAGAGTTTATGCTGCCCATGGGACTCTGACTTGGCTCACATGCCGTCGAGAAATATCTCTTAGGCATGCCGGTTTCCTCACGATGTTTTCCTTTACCGTTTTTAAGCAAGTGATAATTATACAATATGCACATGAATCCGAAAAGTCAGAGGTGCGTGCCTTGGGTTCGAACTCGAGACCTATGACTTGGCAGTCCGACTGTCACAGCACTAGGCTATCACTGCTGTTAAAAAAAATCGGTAAAAAACAGTAAATCTAATTACATCAACTGTTTTTGGGGTAAAATTATACTTTTTGATTGGTAATAGTACATAACATAACATCATGCCTATAGGTATTTCCCAAAGGGTTGGGCAGAGGTGTATAGTAACACCCTCATTTCGCCGTTATGTTAAAGTCCCATATAGGTAATAGGGGCGAGCCTATTGCTATCAACCGGGCACAAATCCAAACTCCGGGCTGCTACTGAGGAATTCCACACGGAAAAACCCAATTACACTTTGCGCGGCCTGGGGATCGAACCCGGGACCTCACGATCAGCAGTCACGCTTGCCACCACTAGACCAACGAAGTAGTTTAACTTACTAGAAGGTAAAACTCATTAGTATATCGTAACAGTTATTTTGTCTTAGCAGATATCCACCTGCCTCCTGATTCTATATGACATTTCAGAAAAACACGTAAGTAACGCGACCGCGTTATAATTATAATCTTTGCTTTTTATCGTGGCGCTGCTTGCAAGGCTATTTGGCAGTAATATGTCTAACTAGACTATTACCCGCGGTTTCGCCCGCATCGTAGGGAAACTACTTGATGTTCCCGGATAAAAAGCATCCTATGTGTTAATCCAGGGCATAGTCTATCAGTGTACCAAATCTCATTCAAATCCGTTCAGCCGTTACATTATTGCGTGACAGAGTAACAAACATCCATACATACAAACTTTCGCGTTTATAATATTAGTAAGGAAGTAAGGATAGTAAGGAAGTAAGGATAAGGATTCAGTACATTTAAAATTAATTTTTGTATTATAACTTTCGTGAGACACATTCATATTTATGACTAGCTGTGCCCGCAACTTCGTATGCGTAGAAGTCGTAGAACAACATTACTTGCTTAACTGAAATTATTATTATGTAGGTATAGATTAGGTGGATTTTATAAAATCTTTGTTTGTTCTAACAACTATGAAAAAATACATAAAAAAACGGAAACGTCACATAGCTTCGGGTGCTCTATATTTTTACCAACGGTTTAGGCTGAGTAGATGTTTTTCAAAGTCAAAGTCAAAGTCAAAGCCATTTATTTGCAATAAATGTGGAACAAAAGATGGTATATAAATAATTTTTTAGTACAATGACACATTTCGCCATAAATTGGCATGCAAATATTAAAATATAAGTTTCACAACAATATAAACTCTACACAAATTAATACAATTAAATGTTTTAATTAAACCATAAAATTAAATAACATACTTTAGATTTAGAGACACAACATAAAATATAAATTAAACTTGTCACAACACAAAACGCAGTGGGTCCTGCAACAGTTAGATATTAACATAGGTAACGATTTATAACACATTCCTGTAATGATAGGATTGGCAAGAACCTTTTTTAAGAAATTCGGTTATAGAATAAAAACTATGTGAGATGAGTCACTTTTTAAGGACTTTGCAGAACTTTCTGTAAGGAAGATCAACTATAAAATTTGGTATCGAGTTATAAATAAGTGGGGCCATATATACACAACTACGTCTAAATAATTCAATTTTAGGTACAGGCATTTTTAATTGGTGGTGTGTAACTTTTCGTTTATTATTATTGTTTTTTATTTCAAATAGTGAAGGATTGGTTTTAACAAATTTAGCGATTTCGTATATATAAATACAAGGAACTGTGAGAAGGTTGTGTGATTTATACGCTGGTCTGCAAGAGTCAGTCCACTCCATATTGAAGATTGCGCGAATGCATTTTTTCTGTGCTAGTAGGACTCTAGAAACTTCGAGAGAGTTTCCCCAGACAATGATACCATATCGGATGACGGAGCAAACATAGGCATGATACACCATTAGCGCAGTTGGTCGGGATGTCTCGTCTTTAACCTTTTTTAGAGCAAAAACAAATCTATTTATTTTCATGCATATTTCATCAATATGATACCTCCACGTGAAATGTTCATCAAGTGTTATACCCAGAAATTTTGTTTTATATATCTGTTCAACTATTTGATCCCTATGTGTTTAGATGTTATATTAGAAAATTAGAATTTTTACTAAACAAAATATGTTGTATCTCTATCAGTAGTCAGGTCCATTATAATAAGGTTTCCCTGTGAACAATGTTAGCAGTAGAAACACCAGGGATATGTGCATTCGCTTCCGGCCGTGGTTCTGTCTATGGTCGGGAGCGAGACTGCGTGGGAAGCCATCGCCTCCTTTTGCGAGGGGGTGATGGCGACCAAGGAGGTAGCGGAGAGGGAGAGGGAGGCCGCTTCTTCTCTCCCTTCTCGCGCTAGACGCACCGGGCGCCGGAGGGCGCGCGACGATCTCCGGCCACCCTAGTGAGTGGCCTGCGGGCGGCGGGTTAGGAGCCCGTCGCCCGACCAGTAACGGGCCCAGGGAGGATGGCACGCAATGTTCCGCGCGCGCCTCTCGGTAGGATGTGGGGCAGGGGAGCAACTGCCCCACCACAGGAGAGGTCCACCAGAAGAAGCTGGTGGACCGAGACCTGCCGGGGTCGCGGTGCATACAATAGCGAATCCCGTGACCCCGGCCTTAGGTCAGAAGGAGGGACACCGTGGGGTTTTAGCCGGTAAAAGTCCGGCACACCCCCCCGTCTTACCCAGACGGGGGACAGTCGGTGAGGATTTCACCACGTAAAAAAAAAAAAAAGGGATACCTATTTGCATGTGGCTGGAGAGACATCATGCATCACGCCCTCAGCTTCCGGCTGACGCAGGTATTCTCGGGACATGGCTGTTTCGGGAAGTAACTGTGTCGTATAGGCCGGGAGCAGACACCCGGGTGTCACCACTGTGTGGACTGTCAGAAGGACACGGCGCAGCACACTCAGCAAGTGTGCACTGCGTGGACAGAGCAGCGCCGTGACCTGGTTGCGGCAGTGGGTGAGACCTCTCGCTTCCGGCTGTGGTTCTGTCCATGGTGGGGAGCGAGAGTGTGTGGGAGGCCGTCGCTTCCTTTTGCGAGGAGGTAGCGGACAGGGAGAGGGAGGCGTCTTTCTCCCTCCCTTATCGCGCTAGACGTACCGGGCGCCGGAGGGCGCGTGACGATCTCCGGCGACCCTAGTGAGTGGCCTGCGGGCGGCGGGTTAGGGACCCTTCACCCGACCAGTACCAGGCCCGGGAGGATGGCGCGCCGTGTTCCGCGCGCGCCTCTCAGAAGGAAGTGGGGCAGGGGACAAATTGCCCCACCACTGGAGAAGTCCACCAGAAGAAGCTGGTGGGCCAAGACCTGCCGGGGTTGCGGTGCATGTAATAGCGAATCCCGTGACCCCGGCCTTAGGTCAGAAGGAGATACACCGTTGGTTTTTAGCCGGTAAGAGTCCGGCAGACACCCTCGCCTTCCCCGGGCGAGGGACATCCATGAGGATTTACCAACGATATATAAAAAAAAGGAATTTGTGCATAAAGCTAGCTCAGATTGCTTAGGTATACGGGAGAGAGCCACATAGAGCTAATGGTGCGAGAAGTAGCTTCATAGCATAACATAAGCTATTCGGAAACTGTAGGTACCTACACGTTTTAAACCGAACGGAAAATAGATTATGTAATTTAGTATACACGCAACGCCATCTATTGAGCAATTGTGGTACAACAAATGATGCTAATTTTTTTCTTAATGACTTTAAATTCTTATAACTTTAGATTGAGCGAACCGATTAGGATGAAACAGAAACTTAATGTTACTCCAAGATACGCACAATATTGTCTATAAAAGTCAATCACACTGAGTTAAACAAACCGACAAACAGACGCAAAGTCCAAAAATGATCGAAATGGTTTTTTTTCTTATCTTTTAACCATCCCCACTATTATTTTAAAAATATTTTCAATTTTCAAACACGGCAAGTCTACAGATTTATGATAATATTAATAAAATATATGAGTATTTCAAATTAATCTATCGTACTGCCTTGCACAATTAACAATTTAGAATACACTCACTTATGAAATTGAGTGTATTTCTCTTCCACTGCCATTCAGATAGGTAGATACCTAATAAATTCTAAATAACAATATCTTCGATTTTTTTTAACAAAGCTTAGTACCTTCTTCATGAGGATAGCATTTCAATAGACCTTCCGTAAACTGAGAATAGGTACAAATTCAACAATTAATATTAGGTAATTTGTGGATTTATTCGTTGTAATATATTTCCTCACAACGTGATTTGATACACGTAACGCCATCTATTGAAATGAAATGGTATAAACGACTACATGCTAATGCTAACTTCTTCTAGGGAACTTAAAATTCGCATATCTTTTAATTGCGTGAACCGATTGCGATGAAACAAAAACGATAAGTTACATGGAGATAAGCACAATATTTGTTTATAAAAGTCAACAACATTGGATCAGTTGTTTTTACGTGATGCTTGCACAAACAAACAGATAAACAGACAAACAGACAAACACACAAACAGACAAAAATTGCAAAAATGTTAAAAATGGGTTCTATTGGTTATCGTTTAACACCCCAACCAGGTTTTTTCAAAATATTTGCTATGTACAGACACGCCAAGTCTACAGATTTATGATATGTATAGATTAGTTCATTTATTTTTAGACCTCGCCACGTGATCAGCTCATGATTAAGGGCTCCGTTTGGGTCCGAAACTAGTCGGGCAATCCCGAAAATGCACGTGAGTAAACTGTAGCTAATCATAAATTTAAAAGTAATCCTACTCCATTTTTTCGATTGCTCATGTGGATGGGGCGTGTTATTCCGTTTTCATTTTTAATACCTAAGTCATAGGAGTTCCTGTTCTAGTTTACATCTAGTTCACACAGAAACTGTTTACAGGACCCGTTTTAGCGGATCCGTTTTTATTTTGGTGATGGCGCCTGTAGTTGTATGAGCGAGTTCACATACACGACAGTATTCTGAATCTACAAAAAATACTGGATCCGTTATTTTTATCGTATCCTGCCTGCCAGATGCGACGTAGCTACCATTTGTTTAACTGATCAGATGAGAACAACAAATCAAGTACCGACGGATCCGTTAAAACGGATCCGCTGTCTGAGCGGGCTCTTATTAGCATCCAATTGTACGTACATTGTGCATTGGGGTATATTATCATAATACAAACTATCTATGTTGGAGGCCCAAGGAATGTCTTTCTGTACCTATTCTGTAGGAAGGAACATGTTTTAGAAAAGACTAGCGACCCGCCCCGGCTTCGCTCGGGTGCAATGTAGATACTAATGTGGGGCATATAAAACTTCCTCTTAAATCTCTCTATCTATTGGTGAAAACTGCATTAAAATCCGTTGCGTAGTTTAAAAGATCTAAGGGTACAGACAGCGGGAGCGACTTTGTTTTATACTATGTAAAGATATACATGGACTGTGACAGTTTTGAAATTGCCATTTATACCAAAAAGGTTCAAAATACGCACCCGTTAGCAGTCACGCTGTCGGCACCAACTTTGACGATTGGCCTTCTTATTTTATCAATGAGCAAGCAACTGGCAGCCGTGATGACAATCTTGCTTCGTACTAGGGTCCCAGAACAATATAGGTTATTATAAACTATCAGCACATGAAACGGCACGTCGTTCAAAGAAGCATGATACTTGTGCAGAGCATTTTTTGCGCCATAAGAGTAAAGAGGTAGCTCATTCTTCGGCAGGTTTGTATACGAAGTGGCGTAGTGTAAGGAATTCAGTAGCCACGTCAGATGTAATCTGTGAAAATAAATGTTAAATGTAACATCCAATTTCTGTTTTTTCTCATCGGGGATCAAAGAAATATGGAGCGTATCAACGCTGTTTGTTTGTTACTTTTAATTATTAGAGAGAATTTCATAATATATTAACGAAATTAGGTGTTAATTGGGAGAGGCCTATATCTAGCAGTAGAGTGTGATAGACGAGTTGATTTATTAATTGGCGTGGTAATTAGCTAATAAAAAATTCTAACATCATCCCGCAGTTAATGTATGTTCTTCGTATTTTAACTGTTCTCTAATTGACCTTTTCAGGTCACAGATTTTAAGATATTTTTTCGAACACAGTTTCCAACTAAATAATGTCTGTGAACGTAACTTATCGGGACCATAAATAAACTACGTGTAGAAGAAATTGGCGGCGTTTGCATTCCCTCTCTCATTTTATATTCGAATCACGTAGAAACTAGTAAACTGATTTAGGTCTGTCTTCTTTTATTTTATTACTGAGTTAAAGACGACTAGATAGGTTTTATCTTTATACAAGGCAATACAGTTGGATGTAGAGAACAAGTCCACGCTAATTACATCCGGTCGAGTTTCCAGCAAAAGCGAATAACTAGCTACGTCATAAAAGACAATTAGCTAAGTAATTACGTCAATATACAGTTATTACATAACACTTATCAAAGTAAAAACATTACTTTATATTTATTTATCCATTTATCGCTATAGGTACTTACTAAATATAGATACTTTCAACCGTTTTATTCTCATAGACCGTTCTTGCCTTAGTGATATTTTAAGTAATTTAAAATTCCAATCGTGGACTCAGCCATGCAAACACTGTCCCTGTGAAGACGGAAATTCCGTAAGTACTCACACAATCATCTCGCTTCAATGTGAATAGTATGAAAGTTAATTCGAATCCGGACGCGGGTCCTGCATAATGGAAAATATTTTCAAGAGCGACGCTTGTTAGCGCCGAGACTCGAAAGTCAAGTAATAAAGCCGGGAACAACAATAAACAAAGAAAGAATGGTAACAAACCGATAAAGTGTACTCGTATTTGTGAGTAAAATTCGCAATCATAGTTCGTCGAGCCGAATGGCCGATACAAAGTTATAACCGGTTTCATAAAACAGCGAATGAGTTTCCTATAAAAATATAGGTAGGTACTCGCTGTTCTGAAATGTTTGTTCATTCTTGAATACACCGGTTCACCGGTAAGGTACATTTTAACTTAAAAATACATAGCTATTTTGAACTGCAATTGCAACTTGTAAATGTTTTACGCATTGGTCGACCGTGCACCTATCTATAATAGGTATGAAAGTTTTCATAATTAATGAATGATGATAAATGTATTGTGTATCAACTCAAAGCAGGTAATTCACATGCTTACAAAAGGAACGGATAGTTTCAAATGTTTATTATACAAGGTTAGTCGGAAAGTGGGTACTAAGCCGCGGGTCGCTTAAAGTATCACTGATGATTATTTTAAAGAAAGTGTTAAAATTTAAAAATTCGTTTAGTTTTTTTTCCATGAAAAATTATGTTTATTGTAGTTTTTCAAAATTTCTTCATCTCTGCTTTAGTTATGAATTCAGAAAATGGAGTTTCTAATCCGTGACCCCAAATATGAGGTAAAATGTAAACACGTCTGATAATAGCTGAGGATAGATAGAATTTAACTATTGACTTTTGGGGAAAGTTGTAGAACAAAAGTTATCCATTATTATGGATACTTTAACATCTTTTCGGCTTAGTACCCCCTTTCCGACTAACCTTGTATAAATAGATCTCTATTAGGATTCTATCCAACACGACCATTATCATATATATTCGATTATTACACATGAAAATGTTGTTGTACACAGAATATTTTGTGAGGAACGAGTTTGTGAAATGAACAATAAAAGACTTGTCGGACGGTTCCTATATTATCGTCCATTTGCATGCTTGTCACGTGCTGAAGGAACTCGCAGGAATGGATTTACCGGGCCGCGCGTTCAGGGCGGATACAGCCTCAGTTTCGTCAACTCCACTCTTTTCCTCATTTACCTGTACTGTGCTTAGCTAGGAAGTAAGCTTGTGTGTTTAGGAAACTGTGTGCGGATATCGTCAGTGTGTAAGTAAATTCGCGTATGTCTCAAACGGTTTTTTCAGGAAGTAAAATGTAGCTTTGTGACGTTGAGTTATTAACTCCAGTATTGATCTTTTCTTATTTGTACGAAGAAAATCTTTTACGTTGAGTTATGAGATCAATATGGTAGGTGCGTAGATTGCACATAAAATAATTATACTGATTTTTTTCTGGTACGTGTCTATAACGTAACTCGTATATCGACGGTCGGCAGTGAAAACCACGTATGTGTAAAATATTTTTTCTTACAAGAGGTAGAAAATACTGTCTCCTGAAAAAAATATGGCCTATCAAATGTTGATACAAGTTTGTCATCGTACGTCATAGATAGCTTAAAAGTTATTGAATTGAAAGTTTGTTGAACTAGTACGTGTATGACGAGTTTATCAATCTACAGAACGAATAAAACGCTTTTGAAGAAAATTTGATTTACGAGTGTCGATATATTTAAAATACTTAGAGCCACTTAAAGGCAAGGTGCATGATGCTGATATACTAAGGCAGGTGAGCTTGTTTGTTCCGGACAGGTACGTGTGGCGACGACGGCAGCCACGACTGCTGGTGGAGCCCCGCGGTCGGACCAAACTTTTGAGTGAGGTGCCGCTGACGCGTGCACTCCGCACTCTTAACCGCATAGCTAGTGGGACGGGTCTATTCTGTTGTTCTCTGAGTGAATTCAAAAGAAAAATGTTTGTAATAATTTAAAATTTTAAGTATTGTTTAAAAATGTTAAGGTAACTTCGTATACAATCGCTTTGGGTTCATTTGCAATAAAGAATTGGGCATTGATCAAATAAAATCCTGTAATTGTAGTTGTAAGTAAATAAATAACACGTAGATTTAAAATCTTTTTGATGAAACAACCATAAAGCAACCTTAGGAGGCATATAATCAAAAGCAATATATACGTATTTCTACGTAATATCTTGCGAGTTCGAAGCCATGAATCTGCAGCACCAATCTGTTGTGTTTGAGGATTCCCAGCTTACTGCTCCAAGCACCATAATAATCCGTCTTCTCCAGAAGCTTGGAGCATATACGTGTTAACAAACAGCTGATACACTACGCTTATCTACGTTTCCAGACTGGTTTGGAAATTAATTTACTTGTAAGACATCGTACGAACCTGAAAGCTCGCAATATAATTTGGTTTATCGAAATATTTTCGAGTTTGGATAAATATTTTCAGAAATCGTAATTAAAATTGTTTCATCGTAGCGTGTAGGTGTTCTGTTTGTACAGAGACGGGGGATTAATTAAAAAAGTTCACGTGCAGTTACCCAGTTGATGTTTTATTCACGGGGTTTGTTAGAATTTTCATTTGATTTTAACAAATGACTGTAGAAACGCTTTTGTTGCTCAGCTTAGTGACTCTAAATTGCTTTTATATGCTCGCGTTTTTGTCTGCCTCATCTGTATTACCATTAAGGCAAGAATGGGTAAATTGGGGTAACACTACGTGTGTCTCAATGCAAAGTAAGTTGGTATAGAAAATAATTATTTTATGATATAGATACAAGTCTACTACCTCGTTGGTCTAGTGGTGGTAAGCGCGCCTGCTGATCATAATGTCCTGGGTTTTTCCGAGTGGAATTCCTCAGTAGCAGCCTGGAGTTTGGATCTGTGCTTAGTTGATGACAATAGGCTCGACCTTTATTACATGGGGCTTAAACGTAACGGCAAAATGAGTGTGTTAATATACACTTCTGCCCAACCCTTCGGAGAATACAGGCGTGATGTTATTTTATGTGTGTAGATACAAATCGTTATGCAATTTAGTGATCGCGGCCTATTTTCTAAGACCATGGAATAGCCTAAAGTTCGACAACTTTCGACGATCGATGGTCGACACCGAACATTTATTATATTTAGTTAATTATTTCTCACAAACATAAAACTATTATTACAGGTACTTACTACCTAATGCAATAGTCTATGTACATAAATATTAGAAAACAAAAACAAAAATGATAACATAAATAATAAACTAAACTAAACAAATAGCACAATAAGCGGCCCGTGTGAATTCGTTCAGTGCACACGAAAAGAGATCCATTCTGTGAGCCAACGTGTTGAGCGCACGCAGCGCACGCGTGAGCGGTGCGCGCTGCAGCAGGCATGTGCGCGCACGCGGCACGGCCAGCAGCTCCGGCCGCCGCCGCCGCCCCACGTACCTACTCGTTCGGGACGCACAGCTGGAGTACCTCCATATAGAGTATATCCGTTATAATAACAGCTGTAACTTTCTTCAAGAGTAAAGCAACCATGAGTAACTACCAATGTTAAATTGAAGTATTGATTAATAGCAAAGTATCAACTCAGTACGAAATTTCCTTTCAGGCGAAAGTTTCTAAAACATCCAGTTAACGAACTTTTATATTTCCGATCAAAATAAAACTGTGACTTTCAAGAAAGTATCATTATATCGTCAGTGGAAAGGTAAAAAGACTAAAGCGCCAATATACCTATTTTACAGTAGAGACATTCAAAGTATTTTTTTAAGAAAATAATCATAGTTATTTTTCTTAGAGTATACATATTAAATAGATAATTAAATTATCTATTTTAATATGTTATGTTATCTATCTTAACTATGTTTATTTTCTTAAAATAAAAACATTTTTTACAAAAAATTTAAACCGACTTCAAAAAAGAATAAAATTAACAGTTTCAGAAGTCGGTGCTGTTCCACGCTGAACCAAAATGAAGGCACCGACTTCTGAAACTGTTAATTTTATATGGTAATTATTTTATTCTTTTTTGAAGTCGGTTTTAAATTTTTTGTAAAGAATTTTTTTATTTTTTTCATTTTAGTGGCCTTAATTAAAACTTGGTTGGACCTACTAAAGACGCTGCTCGTAACATAATCACATCATCACAATATGCGTACTGTTCGTCATTGAGGAGTTCCATTGTCTATCTCCGAAGTTCTTCATCAGATCTTCACCAAATTTAAATGGGACCAATTACGAAGTATATACCCTATCCATTAAAAAAAAATCATCAAAATCGGTTCACAGTTGGTGAAAATATCGATGAACATACACAAAAAAAAAAGAATCATGCATACAGACGAACATAGTAACCTCCTCCTTTTTGGAAGTCGGCTAAAAATACTTTGAATCTCTCTACTGTAAACTAGGTATATTGGCGCTTTAGTCTTTTTACCTTTCCACTAACGATATTATTTTACCTTTTAATATTTCAACACTAAACAGGTTTCGTAATTGGAAGGCTGGCGTGATTCAACAAAAGTTTGTTTTAAATCTTAAAAAGGCAAAGCGCAAACTTTTGAAATTAACCTTCCGCCACGCAACGGGTTGTGTTAAGCTTCTACCTATTTCTAGGTACTTATATACCTTAAATCCGAACATTAAACAACCTTCAAATTAAATATTGAGATTCCGTTAAAGAATTTATAAAAACTTTTTGAAATATTATTAATTTTCTTGTTTTAATTTACTGAAAACAGCAGCTCAAATTGAATTTATTTGTAATTATATACTTGGCTTGAGAGTTATTATCTACCTATATACTAATATTATAAAGAGGAAAGATTTGTATTTTTGGATTTTTGTATGTACCGAATAAACTTAAAAACTACTGGACCGATTTCAAAAAATATTTTGCCGTTAGAAAGCTATATTATCACTGAATAACAGGCTACGGGCGGAGCCGTGAGGACACAGCTAGTTCAGAAATAAATTACGAAAGCATTTCAAATCTTTTTAATAATTTACATTTGAATTGATTGTTTTATTTTTGTCTCATTTACGCATATCCTCTTAATAGAGGTTAAGCTAAGATTAAGCTGTCTTCTTTCTTTTCGTGTGGTTAGTGACAAACCTGGTGATTATGTCTGAGTTTATGCCGCCCATGGGCCTCTGACTTGGCTTCACATGCCATCGAGAAATATCTCTCAGACATGCCGGTTTCCTCACGATGTTTTCTTTCACCGTTTTTAAGCAAGTGATAATTATACAATACGCACATGAATCCGAAAAGTCAGAGGTGCGTGCCTTGGGTTCGAACTCGAGACCTATGACTTGGTAGTCCGACGGTCACGTCACTAGGCTATCACTGTTGTAATAAGCTAAGTAACAAAGATTTATAAAACATAAGAGGTCCTAAAGTAATTATAGGGTTAATTCAAATTAACTGGCGTAACTTCATATGGTTACTGGGTATCAATAATAGAACACATTCAAATAAATAAAAACATTTTTTACAAAAAATTTAAACCGACTTCAAAAAAGAATAAAATTAACAGTTTCAGAAGTCGGTGCTGTTCCACGCTGAACCAAAATGAAGGCACCGACTTCTGAAACTGTTAATTTTATATGGTAATTATTTTATTCTTTTTTGAAGTCGGTTTTAAATTTTTTGTAAAGAATTTTTTTATTTTTTTCATTTTAGTGGCCTTAATTAAAACTTGGTTGGACCTACTAAAGACGCTGCTCGTAACATAATCACATCATCACAATATGCGTACTGTTCGTCATTGAGGAGTTCCATTGTCTATCTCCGAAGTTCTTCATCAGATCTTCACCAAATTTAAATGGGACCAATTACGAAGTATATACCCTATCCATTAAAAAAAAATCATCAAAATCGGTTCACAGTTGGTGAAAATATCGATGAACATACACAAAAAAAAAAGAATCATGCATACAGACGAACATAGTAACCTCCTCCTTTTTGGAAGTCGGTTAAACAAATACCTAAAATTCAGTTAATTAGATAACAAGACACTGCACGCTCTTCGCTATTGTGTTAGTTAGGTATTGTTCTGTTCTGCCTAGCTTTTTCCCAATTATATTGGGGTCAGCTTCCAGTCTAACCAGATGCGGCTGAATACCGGTATTTTTCACGAAGCGATTGCCATCAGACCTCCGCAACCCAATTACTGGGCAATGCCGATATCCTAAGTTTAGACCGGTTGTATTAGTTAGGTATTATGTTATAAAGTTAACTAAAGTATATTTTTTGTTTTTTTTAATAATAAACATTACATAACATCACACCTTACATTCCCCGAAGGGTTCGGCAGAGGTGTTTTTTTTTAAACACCTTCGTTTTGCAAGTTATGTTTAAGCCCCATGTAATAGGGGGCGAGCTTATTGCCATTAACCGGGCACAAATCCAGAATCCAGGCTGCTACTGAGAAATTCCTAATGGAAAAACCCAATAACACTTTGCCTGACTTGGGGATCGAACCCAGGACCCCATACTCAACAGTCGCGCTTGCGACCACTAGACCAACAAGGCAGTTTTTTGAATAATATATGTTCTATTAATGATACCTAGTAACCCAGTTAATCCAGTATATCCCATAAGATAGTTGTTGATGAGTCTTGAGATAGTTTTACGACTGCTGTAAAATTATTTCCAAGCATAGTAGTTATACATGGAACGTAAGTCTAACTACACGGTATGTATCAGAACTACCCATTAATTTTCACATATACTCTAAAGGTTTAGGTAGTTAACAAAGGGTAAACAAATCGTAAAAAGGGTTTTTTCTAGTTGACACTTTCTTGTTTAAAAATACGTTCTAACAAAATCAAATTTATTTTCGATCACACGATAGTTTCCTCTTTTATTATAGTATGTTCAACTTTATCATTTATTCTTAAAGTACTCTTCGTAGATGTAACTGCTTGAGCACAATTATTTAGTTAGATTTATAATAATAATATAATATTTTGTAATCTGTCTATTGTAAAGAACCCAAAAAGACAGGTTTCCGAAACCTTTTAGAAAATACAACGAATTAGATAACGTTGCTAAATTGAAGAGTACAACTATGACGTAGTCTGCCAACTGAAGTGGCAGGTATTACGTTTAGTCGGTTAACCAGACGCCTTTGTTGACAGTGCTCTCGACATTTGCGAATATAATATGCGTGTGTTTCGGATCGATTTTGTTGAAAAGCACAACTATTAAAAGTTAAATATGAAAAACACAAATACCAATCCTATGTTGTGGATGAATTAGCCAAGGAAAATGGTGTTACAGTATTGCGCCTGCCGCCATATCACTGTGAGCTCAGTCCAATTGAGTTAATATGGGCTCAAGTTAAGGGGGTTTGTAGCCGAGAAAAATAAAACTTTTAAAATGGCTGTCCTAAAAATTCTTTTGCCAGAGGCTTTAGCTAATGTAACAGCAGAGAATTGGAAAAATTGCGAGGGTCATGTAATAAAAGAAGAACAGAAAATGTTTAAATTAGACAAAATAATAGATGATACCACTGAACGCTTTATTATTAATGTGACAGTTCATCAAATTCTGATTCAGAATAGAGCCTGTTAATATGTATAAATAATGTGATTTTAACATTTGAAATAAAAGGTTTTGCATCTATGAGTCACGTGGCTTTTGTTGTTTACCCTTTTTTAACTACCTAAACCTATGGAGTATAGATAACATTACGCTTAACAAGTGACTTGTTATCTAAACTTTGTGATAATCCGCATATATAAAACGAGAAACTTAACTTCCTCGTTGGTCGAGTGGTAGCAAGCGCGACTGCTGTTGTGAGGTCCTGGGTTTGATCCCCAGGTCGGGCAGAGTGTTATTGAGTTTTCCCGTGTGGATTTCCTCAGCAGCAGCCCGGAGTTTGGATTTGTGCCCGGTTGATGGCAATAGACTCGCCCCCTATTACATGGGACTTAAACATAACGACGAAATGAGGGTGTTTCTATACACCTCTGCCCAACCCTTCGGGGAATACAGGCGTGATGTTATGTTATGTTTTTAAAAGGAGAAACTGATTGACAGACTGATCTATCAACGCACAGCCTAAACCGCTGCGGTTAGAAACTTGAAATTCTGACTGTAGGTACCTTTTTATAACGTAGACATCCACTAAGGAAGGATTTTTCAAAATTTCTGTCTTAAGGGGGTGTAAATAAAAACACGCCAGCGAAGCTGCGGACAAAAGCTAGTAGCTTATAATATTGCAATAAAATATATTAGCTTCTGTTTTCAAATTTATCTTTCTCTGACAGTGACCAATGAGAATGATCTCTTATTTTATTTGTTATGCCTAAACAAGCCATTACTCTCATCCGAGCGTCTTAATCTCAATAAGTCCTTGAAGAATTTGGCAATATCAATAAATGCAGTTCTCATTGTCCCAGTTTTATCTTAAAAGACAATTTTAATTGGGAATGTCTAGTAGGAACGTGGTGGTAATATAAAACTTTGAGTGCCAAACTTGGACGTACTTTACTGTAGGCATTAAATAAGTAAGGGCCTTCCTTTTTGTTGAAGCTTTATTTAATTCCGGTGAGAGACTAATGTTTTTTGAAGTAAAAGGGAAAGTATTATCTGAAAGTAACATCAAAGATTTCATTATTGATAAGTATCCTTGACCTTGTTTTACAACAAACAGACAGTCGGGTGTAAACAAAAGAGGTCGATCGTTACTTCTATGTTATTGTCAAATACTTTGTTTACATAATGTACTACGAAGGTCCGAGCATAGAGGTCGTATGGCGCGCGGCACGCTACAGCCGTAGACTCGTAGCAGAGTCGTAGCTTGCGGCAGTCACGCTACGGCGAGCGGAGGTTACAGTCGGTCGCTACGCGGCTCTACGAGTGTTCGCGACCACGTAATGTTGTGGTGTTCTGTCGCGCTGTTGGCACTGTTCACCTCCGTCCAAGGACGTGCGGTAAGAATGACTTTTCAGTTTCTATTCTTGTTACACCCCATACTTGTGCGGTTCACTTGTGGTAGTTAGTTTTAAAGTTTGGTGGCGCAGTCATATTTGTTACGAAGGAGATACGCGTACGCCTCTGATTAAATTAAAGTTGCCGCACTTGAAATTCGAACTCAAAGCATTTACTTCAAAATTAGGGGTCGTCGTTTAGAATTTGTTTTAATTATATGCAGATATAATTAAAAAATATATTTATTGGATAAAAAGTGAATATGCTTTTGTTTTAACTTGTGTGTGACAACTGGTAACTTATTTAAGTAGGTATTATAATAAAATCATATAAATAATAAAAAAATGCTTTATGTCAAATTCTTTGTCTTTTCTTTTAATTTTTTTACCGACTTCAATAAAGAATCTGAATAGATACCTGAAAAAGAAATTGTTTAAGCATAGTAATATCGTCTGCGGACACGAAATTAAATACGAGTTTGTATTTTATAAAGGATTTAACATTATATTATTAAAACTATCTAGCCAATTTTGTTGTTACTGACAGTTTCATAACTCTTTGATAGAATATTGTTAACGAAACTTATTTAATCAAATCAGTCAAACTTTAAACTTCAATAAAACTTGTCTATCTAATTTCAGCGCGTCACACAATCATGTTTGGCACAGGATTGCGTTCATGAACTCATTAAGTAAAATTAATACAATACATAATTATACATTCATCCGCGCTAACCCCTCAAATGTGTTCACCTCGGACTTATATATTCACCCCGGGGGTTAATAACAACAGGATTGCTCCACATGTGCCTCATTATGTTTGGAGGGTGCAAATATAACTGTCTTAAGTACCATCTTAAACTACTAACGGCTGAATACACAAACAAGCCGAATTTCAACATTAGCCACAATGTTATCGTGGGATCGCTTTTGTGCCTAATGTTCTTGCGTCTGCTGTCATGGAGACAGTGACGTAACGATTACTTAAATGGAGACCATTTTTTATACAAATTGAGCCATTTGATATAAGTGTTCTTTAGAACAGGTATTTTATGTAACAAAAGTAAAAGCGGGAGCGTACTGGAAAAAGTTTTAATTCATATTGGCTTTTATAAAACGTAGAATATTGGTAAATAAAATACATGGTATATTGTTTGATTTATAAACTGTCTCGTAACGCAGTCGTACTCAGGCAATACACATAAAACTTCACGGTTCTCCTTCAAGAGTAAAGAAGAAGTAATCGAACTAAGAGTAAAGGAAAATGTAGTTCAAATGCAAAGATTTCTCCGAAGTTTAAAGTGAACCGAGGAAGATAAATAAATATTTCTTCTCCAATGTGCAGACACAGACAATTTCCAACTACTCCGTTGATGCACACATTTAGTTTAAAATACTCTTTTGTTTTCGTATAATGTAAATGTTCAATTACATTACCTCTTAAATAATTTTGTTATGTAAGAGGTATCCTCGTGTCACTCATAACATACATGCTACATGAGTATTTTTAATCATAATATTTCCTTTCCATTTCCCTGCTAGACTGAAATGAAAGAAAAACAGTGTACTATAATATTTTTGAAATCTACACTTTATTGTTAGTCGTGGTTCATGTGACTATTACAATTGACTATATAATAGTCAATTGAACAGTATAGTCAATAATTGCTTTACATTTATTACTAACAATTTTTTTTAAATGCTAATTACTTACCAATATGTAAGGGCAAATGCCTTTACATTTAATGTTGAATGTTTATGTTGTAAAAGAATGAAATAAATGTTAATGTTTAAAATAATGTTTAATGAAAAACTTAACAAAAAATAATGTTACTTAAAAATGTTAATAAAAATAATTGAATATTGCGTAAGCTCGATATAAATCGAAGCCCTTGATGTAAACCGTAAACCGCAGTTTTCAAAGTGGGACCCACGGTACAACTTTGAAAACTGCTGTCTATTTTCTACATCATAAACCGAAAAAATCTGGATACTATACGCTCTCGGTCAAGAATAGGCCATTATTACAAAATGACATATTTAAGACATGTTGTTCTACCGTATGCAAGTACGATATCTATAGTAATATTATAAAGAGGAAAGATTTGTATTTTTGTATGTAATGTATAAACTTAAAAACTACTGGACCGATTTCAAAAATTCTTTTACCGTTAGAAAGCTACATTATCATTGAGTAACATAGGCTATATGTATTACTGGAATAAAACTTATTACGCGGGCGGAGCTGTGAGGACATAGCTAGTCTTTAATAAAAGAAACTACTTGCGTCATAAGGTGGCGTTTGATCCGTAGTCCTAGCACGCATGCCGTCGAGTTACTAACGTAAACGCAACGCTAATGTATGTGAATTTTGAATCGGAAATACTCGTTTCACACATACTATTTAATTAAATTGAATACTTTATTCATTATGTACGATACAAATTGTGCATGTCGGAAAAAAACCAGTGTTATAAAAATAGTAAAAAATAAAAATCTTTTATTTTAGACTGAAAGTCCATTTGGTTAGTATACAAGCAACTTAGAAACTAATGTTAGTACTTACATCTACCAGAAAATAAAAGGAACTATAGATTAAGAACTACGCCACAGTGGCGTGTAGGCGTATCCAATGTCCCAGTATGGGGCTGTCCCACCTGTCTGCCATACTTTGCAGGATGCTGTTGGGACTGGCGCGTACTCTGCGTATGATGGAAGCGCATCGCTTGCGCATGATGGCGTGAAAGTCATCTACGAGTATCTATTCTCGCCTCTGCGAACATGCCCGAAGCAACCCCATCTGTACCATAAATGCATTATAGGCTAGTTGTATTTTCGATTCAAACGCTTACATTAGCGATACGTTTATGATACCATAAGTCAAACGTTCGTGGTAGGCCTACTGAGTATGCGGTCGTAATGTTACATTCGGAGGGAGTTTGTTACGTTACGTCGCCTGCTAAAATCCGCGTAATATGCTCGTTCCGAACTCTGTGCTCGCTGTACTTAAACATTACAGAACATCACGCCTGTATTCCCTGTAGGGTTGGGCAGAGGTGTATAGTAACACCTTAATTTCGCAGTTATGTTTAATTCCCATGTAATAGGGGCGAGCCTATTGCCATCAACCGGGCACAAGTCTAAATACCGGGCTGCTACTGAGTGAAAGTGTTATTGAGTTTTTCCACACGGAAAAACTCAATAACACTTTTCCCCACCTAAGGATCGAATCCAGGACCTCACGATCAGCAGTCGCGCTTGTCACCACTAGACCAACGAGGCAGTTCGCAGTTGCTCGCTGTACCGACTGTCGTAATGCTCGGATATAATACAGGTCAGCCGCCACCTTTAGAAGGTATGGAAAGATATGCAGCTGCTATTACTTTGCGATTGTCTGCTGCCACTTCACCTGTCAAACGCAAAACGTGGTTTATTTGTAAACTTGATAGAGACAAAAGATAGAATGTCAAGGGCTCACAACAAAGTAGGTAACTCCTTATTGAATCCAACAATAGAAACGAAACGTCTTTGATACAATGAATGGCTTCTTTCGAATTACAAGAATATTAAGTACAATTTTATTTGTACTACATTTAAATTGTGGATTAAGATTCTGTTTTAGTTTATTCTTTAATAGCAGTGTCAGCGTCGATACTGTTATCATTTTTTAGTTAAACTTTAATTTACTTTATTAGCAAGTGTGAAAGGTCGGAAACATTTTGTAGGATTAGAAATCATTTGTCCGTACTAGTTTCAAGTATATACAATACTAGTGGACCTGGCAGACGTCGTCCTGCCCTAAAAATTTGGTGACATACCGACAGCAGCGCCACCTACCGGGTCCAATTGTGAATTTTAACCATCCAGGGCGCAACCCAAACGCATTCAAAAAATCATTCAAATCGGTCCAGCCGTTTAGGAGGAGTTCAGTGACATACACACGTACAGGCGAATTATATATATAAAGATATAATATCAACATCTTTTATCGAACTCGTTATTCGTTAAAAGATTACAATACCAATTCAATAGAGCTAAACGAAATTTCTCGAGTATCATCATGATATTAATACCAATTGAATCGAATTGAACAATTGGTACGCATAAACACGAGAACAAGCCTTGTTTGAATTACGAAGTCAAATGGAGGACTTGAGAATTCAGCATGTTAATTAAGTTATCGGGAACAGCTTGTTCGAAGGCTGCTTTGCAAGTTCGCTGCGCACGCCCTATCTACCACCGAATACCAATTATTGGAATGTTCTTCGGTAAATGATATAAATATACCGATTAAATGAAGATTGAATATCGAAATCTATTTTAATTAATTAATTGCTGTCTGACAAATATCGATGATGTCGGGCAAACCTGTCAGGACTAATTAATACATTATTAGACTAAATTAAAACGGGTAAAAATATAATTTATACGTATTATTTTTAGGTTAATACACGGACGCCTTTGTTTTAACTTATTTTCAGCAAGTAACAAGATTTAGCATAACCCGTGGTCAAGGATGACTACAGACGGAATTAGCTTGAAATCTACAAAGATTCTTTTCAAACAAAGTCGGGCAAAAGCGGTCAGATTTCAAGTTTCATTTAAAATGAGCGGATCTTCTAATTTAGGGAACATAAATGTTAATTTGGCCTAAATAGTAGGTAGGTACGTATCTAATTTGTAGTTGCGCTAAAGTTGCGGACGGCTGGGTGGCAAAATTATCTACAACAACTTCGAACAAGTACAAACATAGTTCCCAAAATCTCATCTCCGTTGTTTGTCGCAACTACGCGTTATAGTCAAAATATTACTTTGTCTCATCTTTGAATAACCACCAATCGACATCATTGCTAGCAGCAGTGATAGCCTAGAGGTATGCACGTTGGACTGCCAAGTACAGGTCTCGAGTTCGAACCCAAGGCACGCACCTCTGACTTTTCAGATTCATGTGCGTATTGTATAATTATCACTTACTTAAAAACAGTGAAGGGAAACATCGTGGGGAAACCGGCATACCTAAGAGATATTTCTCGACGGCATGCGAAGCTAAGTCAGAGGCCCATGGGCGGCATTAACTCTGACACTAGTTTAGTCACTAACCACACAAAAAGAAAAAGATGACATCGTTGCTTATGGTTTATAATAGAAAAACATATTTTTATTTGCTTGTATTGTTACGCCGATTTCTTCAATACAACGATTGTTGCGAATGGAAAAGTTCATTAGAGTGGCGCGCCCGCACAATCCTCTGCAAGTATTGACGGTTTTTATATACAATTTGCACAAGTTTATGCATTCAATTCAAATACTCGAGCGGTACCTGCACACCGAATTCAAAAACTTTCTTGTTGGAAGGAAATTCTGACGTGGTTGAGTGTGCTACAGTTTTTTATATATAAACAAAGTTCGACCGATAACATTTGTTAAGACTATAAAACTGTTGAAGAATAACAATGTTTTGTTATGAAAAAGTCGATGGTCGTTGAGTGTGTGCCTGGCCTTAAGATAAATAGTTGATGAGTGCAATAGACAGGCGCTGTGAAAAATTGCTGCGGTTGGAGGAGACGTGTAGAACTTAAAAGTTTTTATGACGTTTTACTAAGGTCTTTAGTAGTTGACAGTTACTTCAAATAAATTTTAGTATTTTTTTGCTTTTACGCACTGAAACGTCACAAAAAAATACGCTTAAAACACAATTTTAAGTTAAACGGTGTTATGTTGAAGTACCCCTGCAGCAGCAGGATTTTAAGATTAGAGGCTGAAATTGTTATTATAATGTTGAATTGTCATGCGAATTGATTTTGTATACGAAGTTTCAGGAGAATTGGTTAAGCAGAAGTAGTTGAAAAATCTGTTGCAAGAATTGAATCAAACAAACAAATACACGAAGTGAAGCTAATTAAAACCGTATAAAAATAAGAACTTTTTCTTGTGTTAAATGCATTTTGTGGCTCACAGGTGAACATCAGCAACACATGGGTCCTGCCTGAGGAAGGGTTCCCGGTGTTCTACCGCTACTTCAGGGACCGCATCTCGTGGTACGAGGCAGATGCGGTCTGCCAGTTCCATCACGCCAACCTTGTCACAGGTCAGTGCTAACTTTGCTCTAGTTTTAAATGTAATCAACAACACAAAACTAATTCTCAGCCATATAATTTATTAAAAAGTACAACCAAAATAATTATTTGAATTAAGAATTGGGTTAATTCTATTCAAGTTTTATTTAAAAACTTTTGTAAAAATAATTTTGTGCACGTCAGGAGTAGCCAGCACAGATTAAAATTATGGAAAGTTTAAATGGCTTTCACAACTTAGTTACTCTCTTAAATCAAGATCCGTCATTTTTTTCTGCCATAAAAGACGCAAAAGGTTCTGCAGTAGAATACCGCATTGTATACGTACCTACTCGTAGGTAGGTGTGTGGTGCAGAAGTTGTATTTGGAGAGTTCTTTCCAATTAGCAATAATGAAACGTAGAATAAAGTCCGGTATTCTTTTATTTCTGTCTATGTAAGCGAGGCAACCATTCCATTTCAGCCAGTGAAAAGGCAAAGCACCAGTTATTTTTTAAATTCTCCTAAAAAATCTTTGAAAGGCTTTGTGTATCCTTAAGATAAGACCGCTTATCTTTACGTTACACAAAGCTTTTCATAAAGATAAGCAAAATTAATACATTGTTAGATAGGTACGATTTACTTAAAAGGTTTCGTTATTGTCAGGTTTCACGATATCTCCAAAATTACTTCAATTCATTGTTCGCTGAAGAAGCCAGTTGGGTGTACAAAAAGAGGTAGATATATTTCAATATTCCCACGGGCCGTTAGGTCTAATCGGCGGCAATCCAGCCAAGACCCCCATTACCGTTGATAACGCCCTCGACCCCTGCTCCTCGCGAGATACAACCCCGTCACATATAAATGTATGTACGTGCCGATAAGAAAATGTAAATATACGACTTGTCGTTTTGTACACAACATTAACTTATTTAAGGAAGCAACTTTGAAAAAGGAATGGAATACATTGCTTGTTTACTTTTTTAATCTATTTAAATATAGATTTTTAAAAATAGGTATTTACCTCAGCGCTGAGGTCACACTTACAGGGCTTTGGTGAATATTTATATATATTATATTATATTTATATATTCGTGTTATTGCAATAGGCTGAATAGATACGTACGCGATCTTTGACAAATGAGCTGCCATGGCCACACTTATCGCGACAGCAAGAGAACCTAATAAGTGTGGCTCAGTATCAATACGGTAACGATATGTAGTAAGTACATCCTTACTTCCTTACTAAGTTAGTCGAAAAGGGGGTACTAAGCCGCAGGCCACCTAAAGTATCACTGATGACTATTTTAAAGCAAGTGTTAAAATTTCAAAATTCGATAATTTTTATTTGCATGTAAAAAGATTTCTATTTTAGTTTTTTCAAAAATAAAACAACGATTTTAGTTATGAATTCAGAAAATTTATTTTCTTTTCCATGATCCCAAATATGACCTAAATTGTAAAAACAGCTGATCATAGCTATGGACAGATAGATTTTAGCATATTTTTTACGAAATCTTTGAAAAGCTATTTCTCTTAAACTATCGAGTTTTGGGGAAAGTTGTAGAACAAAAGTTATCCTTTATTATGGGTACCTACTTTAACACCCTTTTGGCTTAGTACCCCCTTTCCGACTAACCTTGTATATATAATATAATTATATTTATAATAATTATATATATTATATTATTACATATATTATAAATATATAAATATATATATATATTATAAATTATTTAATTTAAATTATTATATTATATTATATTTATATTTATATTATTATTTATTATTCCGTTTATTCATCTATTTACATATTTGATACATTTTTAAATATTTCTATAAAAAATATAAAAAAAACATTTAAAAATATAAAAAATAGTAGCCCACCGGCATCGGGAACAGGGTCCAAGCTACCGGTGGTCAGGGCCTCAGAGAGAGGAACTTCCTAACAATACGTGCCGTGTCCAGAAGTACCGCTTTCTGTATCAGGCCCTTGACCCAGCTGCCCAACGCGAGCCTCGTCAGATGTTGGTCGAGGCTCTTGGCTATTAAGCCATTGGCCGTCACGACTATCGGCACAATGACTGCAGAGTCAACCTCCCACATGTCGACAACATCGTGTGCCAAGTCTTGATACTTAATTTCTTTATCTTTCTCGGCTTTCACAAGGTTCTCGTCATGTGGGAGAGTGATATCAACAATCATTGCGAGACGCTCTGATCGATCTATCACCACTATGTCAGGGTTATTGGCAACAATAGTCCTGTCGGTGATGATAGATCGGTCCCAGTACAATGTGATATGACCATTCTCGAGAACTGGGTCGGGCACATACTTGTAGTATGGTACTTCTGCGTCCACAAGGTTGTATTTCAGAGCAAGTTGCTGGTGGATAATCCTAGCCACTAGGTTGTGTCTGTGCAAATACTCGCCGTATTATTATATATTATTATTATATATTATATTATATATTTATATATTATATATATATATAATATTATATTATTATATAATTATATATTATATAATATTATAAACGCGAAAGTTTGTATGAATGGATGTATGGATGTTTGTTACTCTTTCACGCAAAAACTACTGAATGGATTTTAATGAAATTTGGCATACAGGTAGACCTTGTTCTGGATTAATATATAGGATACTTTTTATCCAGTTACATGAAGTAGTTCCCAAAAGATGCGAGTGGAACCGCGGGTAACAGCTAGTATATGTAAATAATTGTAAGTAAATATGCGAAAAGTAAAAGTATCTACGTCAGTAACATTCCAAGAAAAGATACAGAGACTTGTAATAAAATACCCTGTACCTACTTATAACTCAGATTCAATATCAACTCCAAACAAGCTTAATGAGGCTTTCAATCCGAAACGTAGCATTTCATTCAATATCTATTACGAGTATTTTCGTAGTAGGTATGTCTTTTTGTGCTCCCAGTAATGCTATCCTTAAATACATAAGGACGAGTCATTAGGTTTCCATGAGCGGGCTGGAAGGTCGGTTAGCTCGTAACTGTAACGAGGCCGACGGACCGATCCCTTTCGAGACTGATTCCTGCCTTGATTACGTTCGAACCCACGATTGATAATATTTCAATATCGCTCCCTAAATGAAAACGATAATTTAAAATGTATTTCCATTTCGATTCATTAATTCTCAATCATAATTCTTGATGTTTCTGTAATAAATCGTTATTGAATACATCTACATTTTTAATATTCATACTAAACTGCCTCGTGCTCTAGTGGTCGCAAGCGCGACTGCTGAGCATGGGGTCCTGGGGGTTCGATCCCCAAGTTGGGCAAAGTGTTATTGGGTTTATCCATTAGGAATTTCTCAGTATCAACCCGGAGTCTGGATTTGTGACCGGTTAATGGCAATAGGCTCGCCCCCTATTACATGGGACTTAAACTGGCGAAACGAGCGTGTACTACAACACACCTCTGCCGATCCCTTCCGGGAATATAAGGCGTGATGTTATGATGTTGTGTAAATATTCGTATTTATTATACCAAGTAAGTTTTATCACAATACCTAGTTCAAACTAATAGCAAGCAATTTAACGCTGACGGGGATAAAAAATAAACTCATGGCATGTAATAGGTAGGTTCATTCGCTTCGTTGTAGGTAGGTTCTCGCAAGTCGTAAGAGTAAATGGAGGGAAGCGAGTGACTTAATGGCCCAGTAACATGTTACTACTTCTGCACTTTCAAAACGACAGTACGCTTGTCTCAAGAGGCACTAGCACTACACACAGGTACTAGCGCACAGTCAAATGATGCACGGAGCCAAGGATCCTACTCTATCTTAGATGAAAGGGAAAAAGAATAACTGACACATAAGTACATACACATGGAAAACATTGGACAGGCTTAGGAATTAACATCAGTGTAACATTTTCAAATGTTATTTTCGCTTTACAAGTGCTGACGAAATGTTCCCATTACCCGAGCCGCGTCTCATTTATACCCTGAAGAGCGGCAGTTGAAAACAAAACAATACCTACTTATTCGTCTTTGTGTACAATGAGTGTGACGCGCTCAGCCTGTAGGTCTCCGTGGATGTTGTCGAACAAATCCTTTGTAATACAAGATGCTTTTATCCTGAAAATGAAAACTTAAATTAGTTTGAAATGCCGACTCGAAAGAATTCGTTCTATATTTTTGAAATTCAAGGAGTCTAATTAAAGCCTCACATAAAATTAGACACTGTACACTTGACTGATTGCTTTACAAGTTCACTGGAATCCAAAAGCTGATTCAGTGAATTTCAATTGTAATGAGTATTTTAGGACGATTGTAATAAGATTGATTTAAACTCAAATCTAATAAGTTTTGTAACTGAAAACGTGATTAAGAGACGTGTTATTATTGCAGCATTGTAAACTTTTGTTCGGTATTTCGTTGTTAATAGTTAATTAATGACCATAAAAAGCTTCTGTTAAAATATTGTGATGAGCAACTTTGTCAAGAATATATTTAAACGAACGATAATTTCAAAACCGAATAAAAACTTTTAGCGCCCTCTGCTAAAAGGACGTCCAAATACAATTGTTCATTATCATTAATTCTTTTTGTACAAGTTGGGAAGTGTCCTCTTCCTCAGCCATCCTCTGCTTACATTATTCAAGGATCTAGTTAACAGTTGGGCCTTTCAAATGGAATACTTGTATAAATTGCCACTCCAACATTGAATATTAACGTTACGAATCAGCTACTTCAGCGAAATTCACTCACATAACTTTTATTTGAAACTTCTTATTCTAAGATATATCTTATGAAAGGATATTCATGACGCCTGTCCTATTATGTTCGTATGAAGACTTGTCCTTCCAAGTACAATCTGGAGCAAACTAGCTGTGCGCGTTTTAAGTAGAGGGATATCTGGCTTGTGCAATAAAAAGGCGTTTTTTAATCTCTGACATTTTAAATTCAACTGCAAAGACAAAGTTATCAGTGGATGAATAAAGGCACGGGCAACGCTAATTTAGTGCAGTCAAGAAACCAGGTTGACATATACACGTAACACCGATGTGGTCTCGAGACTCAACATGTTATTAAACTTGTACGTTGTTTCCAACACCAGCTCGCCTTAGCACTTTATAGTTTAGACGCCATTGAGAGAAGAGACTATATACATTATGTATTTCTTCTACTGCAATTCTTTACGATCAAGTGCGGCCAAGTGTAGTCATGAATATGGAAGCTTAAATAGTGGAAAGTAAACAAGAAAAGTTGTAACAAAATAAACTCATTTGTTTCTTCTTCGTTGCATGTTCATAGTAATCCTTGGGTTAACTTGTGTCATAACTTATGAATTGCGGGACATATTATATCCCTGCACTGTGCTGTTCTTAAGCTGAGGCTAGACAGCGCTCTATGCAGCGGTTAATTTGTAGCGATATATACTATTTACTTAATTGAGTTCATACTACATGGTCTAGCCCGAACGTTAGACGTCGCTAATGTAAGCGAATTTGGAATCGGAAATTCAACTGTCCTATAACATATTGGTTTATTTTTTGCAACATGCACAATTTTTATCATACATAGATACGAATAAAGTTTTCAATTTAATTAAAATTAAATAGTACTAGCTGTGTCCTCACGGCTCCGCCAGTAGCCTATGTTGCTCAGTGATAATGTAGCTTTCTAACGGCAAAAGAATTTTTGAAATCGGTCCGGTAGTTTTTAAGTTTATTCATTACATACAAAAATATAAATCTTTCCTCTTTATAATATTAGTAAGTATACGAAACGAGTATTTCCGATTCAAAATTCACTTATATTAACGTTACGTGTACGTTAGTATTCGTGGTAGGCCTACTGTTTCTATTTGCCAAACAGTTGGCAGAATATAGTCATACACACATCATTAATTGCGTTACTATGGACACCAGCTCATGGAAATCCAAATATGCGTACTGATCTATCTTCGAACGCTCTTTAAGCTGTCAACTAAGCGCTCATCTTCCTCAACTTATTTTTCCCTTTTGTTTGATATCTTTCCTTGTAGGATTTCCATGCGTTTCGATCTTCAGCTGTCCCTATCCATGAACGTGCATACTAGGGTTTTTATCACATCGGTCCTGTCTTCGTTCTGCTCATAGCCACCCGATAACTATGAGTAGTGTGGCCCCAGCCTTAGTGATACGTATCGCCTCTTATCATAATGATGTTAAGTCTCGGAGCATGAACAAGTTACCGAAGTTTGTTCTGTGATGAGTTCGTACACACGTCAGGGCTTCACGAGATATGACGGTGTATTGTCCCAGTTGGAGAGCTGAGGCGGGGATGAAACGGTATGCAAATTATTTAGTGAATATTTTATAAAAACTCGCTTTAACTTATGTTAAGCCTACATATTTTTTATGTTATTAATTATTTATATTACCAAGAGAAAAGTAAAATTAATATACTCTTGTGTATATTTTAGCCTTTATTGTCTACATTTAGGTAATGTGGGTATACAAGGTTAGTCGGAAAGGGGGTACTACGCCGAAAGGGTGTTAAAGTAACCATAATAAGGGATAACTTTTGTTCTACACCTTTCCCCAAAACTCGATAATTTAAGAGAAATAGCTTTTCAAAGAATTCGTAAAAAATATGCCAAAATCTATCCGTCCATAGCTATGATTAGCTGTGTTTACAATTTAGGTCATATTTGGGGTCCCGAATTAGAGAATTAATTTTCTGAATTCATAACTAAAGCAGGTATGTTTTTTTTTGAAAAAACTAAAATAAAATTTTAACACACACGACACGACACGACGATGTTGACGACACGTTTGGTGCAGTGGCTGAGCGATCGGCTTCTGCGCCACGGGTCGTGGGTTCGATTCCCGCACGGAACAAATATTTGTATGGCCTACAGATAGTTGTTCCGGGTCTGATGTTTGTGCGTGTGAAGATTTGTGTTTGTAAACGCACCCACGATACAGGAGAAATCCTAGTGTGGGGCAACGTTCTTATAAAAAAAAAAAAAAGAAACTTGCTTTAAAATAGCCATCAGTGATACTTTAGGTGGCCCGCGGCTCAGTACCCCCCTTTCCGACTAACGTTGTATAGGTAGGTAAATAGGAATAATTACATCATAGATACATAATAATAATGTTATTGGTGATGTTCTTCACAAAGGTCAGGTGCGTAGTACTCTCAACCTGCGTGCGTGTATGACAAGATGTATGAATGTGGATGAAGCGAAAGGTAAGGGTCGTAGCATGTGGCGTTCTATAGTTTCTGCCTACCCCCATGGGAAAAAGGCATGAGTTTATTTATGTATGTAGATACATAAAGGAAAAAATACACGAAATTTTATTACGTAATCGGGCGATGTTTAATGGAAGGCACCTATACATATAGTTCCACATACATTCTATAATGAAAATGAAAAATGGCGGCAGGAAGTGGAGGTTTTTATTTCAGCGGCAGCGTTATTATAGTAGCCAGGCGGGCAGGCGACGGCTGACCCTGGACCGTATATCACCCGAAAATATCGACTCGTGGAGATTTCAGTTCTCCTGAAATACCTATTCGATCAGTTTTATCGTACTTCGCCATTTTGTTCATAAACTTTTCTTATTGCTTCTCGCTAGGGAAAACAAGATTGCAACTCTTATAATAACAGGAAGAAGAGTAGCAATAACAGAATGTATTTATTTTTGAGCATCGTGGCTGTTACTTGTCGCATGTACTCACAATTGAAGTTATACAGGGTGTAAACGAAATCATGTAATTCCTTTAAACCTCCGGATGTACTGCTGACATAGATTAACCCTGAAAATGAAACTTTTGCATTGAATATAAAAAAAATTACAAGAAGTAAACATGTGTTCTTAACGTGAGACATTTTAGCGCCCCGAGTTAAACGACCGCGCGGCGAGTGATAATCGTGCAATTCGCTCGGGGCTCTAAAATGCCTCCCGTTAAGAACACATGTTTACTTCTTATAATTTTTTTTTATTGAATCCAATTTTATCCCGTGCAGTGTTAATCTATGTCAGCAGTACAACACGAGGTTTGAAGGGTTTACATGATTTCGTTTTCGTTACAGTAGACTAAAGTTGTTAACCAGGGACAGTCTAAGTAAAATGACGTAGTAACCCTGATTGTCACGCTACCTCTAATACCTCTATTAGCCTAGGCGTATATAGAGGCGCAGGCCGCGCAGGCAATACGGTTCAGCTATAGTTTTACAATCAATGCCATTGGGCAACACGAGGGGCTCGTGGCTAATTACCAACCGCGCGGATCATGCGATTTGCGAGGTTAGGGTGCGCTTGCCGCGGTCAGTCCGTGGATGGGTGACCGTTCGTTACACATTGAGACTCCTCCATGCCTCGGAGAGCACGTTAAACTGTCGGTCCTGGGTGTCATATGAATACCTATGTCAGTCGTTACGGGAAGTCAGAAGCCCAAAAAGTTTGACAACCGGTCTTACCTTAGGATATCGGCATTGCCCAGTAACTGGGTTGCGGAGGTCTGATGGCAGTCGTTCCATGTAAAATACTGGTATTCAGCCGCATCTGGTTAGGGGCCATTCAAGTATTACGTAAGCACGAAAGGGGGGTGAGGGGTTTTTTGCATAGCTCATTTTTGATGACATGGGGGACGGGGGTGTCTAGATGATGATTACGTCAGCAATTTTTATTTATTCACTTTTTTTTCTAGACTTACAAACTGCTGCTTATGAATAACAACAAAGAAACCTGATCAGTTTAAAAAAGAAATATACCAATGTTTACGCAAGCATAGGAGGGAGGTAAAAGCTCTGCTTACTTTTGCTGACAAGGGGGAGGAGTGGGTCAAAAATTACTAAAATTCTGCTTACGTAATATTTGAATGGCCCCTTAGACTGGAAGCTGACCCCAACATAGTTATATAGTTGGGAAAAGGCTAGGCAGAACGAACAGTTGGGCACCTTTAGTGTCGGGCGATGCCATCGCCCGTGTAGGCGTTGCTCAACTGTATGGATAGTAAAACTGTGGCCGAAATGTGTTGCTTGCGCCTCTTTATACGCCTAAGCTTAAAGTTCCTTATTACAGGAAACAACAGAAACTTCAAAATATAACGATGCAGCATTTTTACTATACACGCATCTTATTTGAGGAGACAGACAGAAAATAATTTGGTATAAGACATTTTATGCACCTTTTTCATCCAAAAATCCAAATATTGTCAAAAAATACGAATTTGAGTGGCAATATCTCCGGAGCAATATAACATGAAAATAGAGAAATCTCTATCCTAAGGCCGTATTACCCACAATCACGTCCTAAAAGAGATAAGATAAAGCGGGGATTTGCCGACGCCTTAAAGAAATTTCTATGCAAAATAATATCAACTTGAGGGATTTCGGTAAATAGGTTTTAGTCGATGAGCTAGGGAAATAGTGCGTCTTTTTTGTATGTGTTCCCTTGTAAAAGTGTGTATCTCGTGACATTTTAGTTGGAAAATAAAAATGTTAGCTTATTTACTAGCTACAGAGACAAACCAAACGCTTGGCTATGCGAAATTCAATCAATTGCAAAGAGCTGGGTACTTTCTAGGTACAGAGAGAACTTTATAAAATTCTAAAAGATATCGTTTTTTTATATGGTAGCGGTCACAGAGAAAACAGTTAGGCAGCTTCGAGGACCGCGGTTAAGAATCTATGAAAAAAATAATTTACATAACATCACGCTTTGTATTCCCCGATGGGTACTGCAGAGGTGTTTTAATACACCCTCGTTTCGCCAGTTATATTTAAGTCCCATGTAATAGGGGGCGAGCCTATTGCCATTAACCGGGCACAAATCCAGACTCCAGGCTGCTACTGAGAAATTCCTAATGGAAAAACCCAATAACACTTTACCCGACCTGGGGATCGAACCCAGGACCGCTCAGCAGTCGCGCTTGCGACTATTAAGCCAATAAGGCAGTCTAAATATAATTTAGTTCTTATAGTTTACTGATTAGCGTTTAAATATCTCAGATTACATAAGGCTTCTAAATGAACTACTTATCGCATTGCACCTTTGGAATTTAATTTATGCTACCAATATTATTCCGGAAAACATAAATATAAATCCAAAAACAAACTAGCACATGTTTTGCAAACATATTTTTTTATCAACTACATAAATGTGAAAATAAAACGAAATCGCATTTCGTAATGACTGCTAGAGTCGTAAACTGAGGTGCGTCGACCAGTGTTGTCATAGAGCAAGAAAGTATAGAAGGTACACACTTGCTTAGCCTCAAACCACTGTATTTCTAAGTGGACACTGAAAAACGTGCGTAGCATGGCCGTGCGCAGCAATGGAGCCTTTATGGATCGTTGTTACAACTGCGTTTCTGCTATGCAAGTAGGCTGCAAAAGTACAATGTCACTTTTATGTAGGCCGCAGTGCAGTGTAATGCATTGGCAAGTGCATGCAAGCTTATGTTTCCACTACGCAAGATAATATACTTGTAACGCGTAGCTTGCGTATAAGCTACGTACCAGGCGCGGTCCCAGCCAAAGACTTTGAGGGGGTCGGTCATATTAATAGAAAAATAAATTGAGCACATTAGAATTTATTGGACAATCATTTTTTTGTAAATAGTCTATTTTTAGGAGGTTTCTTAATTTCACGTGTATGATTTTGGGGGAGTCACGACCCCTACGACCCCCCACCCACCCCACAGTGGACCGCCACTGCTACATACATGCTTGTTTTTTTTTAAATGTTTTTAGGACGTTTGCCCTTTAGCGTTATTTTTTATGCTTTCCATTTAGCGTACCAATTTGAATAGCACCAATATTATTAGGAATAGAAATACTATTGGTCTGATTCTAAATGGTGCTATTTAAATTGGAGCGGTTAGAATTTATTAGAGCAATAGAATGCCTCAAAAATAACGGTAAAGTCCTAAAAAACATTTTAAAAGTAACAATCAATCATACAGGTAGAGTATACGTAAGCTGCGCGTTACAAGTTTAGTATCTGCGCTAATTATTTATACTTTGCTTTCAAAGCTATGTCTAAATATACATATGAGTGGACCTTCTTCCTTTATGTTGTAGTGTAATTTAACCCGGGGCGCATCACGTCCGCAAGATCCCAGGCCTACGATCATGCTGGGGGTGAGGTTTAAGCCAACCCCACCCGCTATGTGCCTTGCATACCAAATATTTTTGATACATAAGCTTGATCTCATCCAGCTGTTGATTTGACATTTGTAGTTGGCATAGATTAAAACTGCAAATGTTGTTTGGTAGTTGGCTACTGAACACTATACAATTTTAAATCTCTCATTCTAACTAACCTAAGTTCTCATTCTTGTCGGTTATTACGTAGATCAGTAGGTACCTTTGGTAAATATTTGAAACTCATTCGTTTAACCTTGAAAATATAGTACCTATTATAGTATAATAGTATACTAGCTGTGTCCTCACGGCTCCGCCCGTAGCCTATCTTACTCAGTGATAATGTTGCTTTCTAACGGCAAAAGAATTTTTGAAATCGGTCCAGTAGTTTTAAGTTTATTCGTTACATACAAAAATCCAAAATTCCAAATCTTTCCTCTTTATAATATTAGTATAGATAGTAAGCGCATCCTCTTTTCTGAACTCAAGGATGGCAAGCGGAAACAAGGCGGTCAGTTCCTTAGATACAAAGACGTTCAGAAAAGGCATATGAAGAGATGCAATATAGATCCGTCTCGGTGGGAGGAATTAGCGAAAAATAGACCTGTTTGGAGGCGTTTGGTAAAGCAAAATGTTTATGACTTTGAGGAGCAGCGGAGGAGAGATCTCGACGGCAGGCGAGATCATCTCAGGAGTAAACCACCCTCCAATATACAATATAATTACCACAATGGCATTCTAACGTGTCCGCACTGTGCGCGTACCTTTTCAGCCAAGATAGGTTACATTAGCCACATCAGAGCACACGCCCGTAACCTATAAATTGTCGGAAAGGAAGAAAACAAAAACAATCACCGTAGCCGAAATCGGCATGGGATTATTATATATATAGATAGTATAGATGGTAAACATTTCAAATGTGAATTTCTTTGAACAATATATGGAAATAAACGCGGAATACACATATTAAAACGAAATTTATCTTCGTATGTTTATAGGCTTACTCTTTGAGGACATATCTACCACGTGCAACACGTATTGAAATTCTCAAAATTACACCCATTTATCCCCCGGCCTTGAAAGTTGAAGCCGCTTCACTGTTATAACTCGCCAACTTGCAAAAGAACCATTTATCTGCCCGGAAAAAATCCAAATTATATTTCTTTGGGCAATTTCCGATTGTAATTGAAAGTTCGAATGAAATATTAGCTGAGGTTAATATCCATTTTAAAGTAAACGAAGCATTTGATTCATTCCATGAAGTTTATATTACGTTTTGGTATACTGATGTAAACGAGTAAATAAATAAATACACATGTAACAGAATGAAATGTTATTGTTTAATATAACATAACATCACGCCTGTATTCCTCGAAGGGTTGGACAGAAGTGGGTACAAAGTTATTAATTAATTATTAATAATTAATTACAACGGCTTGCGCCAATAACAGTAATTAACTGGTAACACTAAACATAAAACATATTAAACATATTATATAGTTAACATAATTCAGAAACAAATAACAAGTCAGAGATCAAACATACTTAAAAACAACTTTAAGAAGAGAGAAAAAAAATCGAGTAAAGTGATAACAACATATAACTTATTTACCTAACAAACATAACTTTCACAAAACATAAGACAATTTGACATGATCACCCTGAGTGTGTCATTAAAAATGTCACATTTCGGGACAGTCTCCATTAAAGAGTTTAAAGCACTATGCATGCGACACAACGGGGATTGCGCGCGCGACACAGTGCGGCAATGGGATGTGGCGAACAGTCGGTGTCGTCGAGTAGGCCTATGACGCAGGTAGTTATCAGGTACATAAAGTGTACACAAGGTATTGTGTAGCTCTGGGGAATCTACCATTCTCTAATGTAATCTCTAATCTCTTCTCTCGACCATGGTACATAGTAACACCGTCATTTCGCCATTAAATTGACTTATGACTTGTCTATTAAATGTAATTAATTTTATCGAATACTCTTAATATTAAATTTGTTAACGCCTAATTATAATTTAGTAATGCATGTAGTCTTATTTTATACAATTTATAATGACCTGTATATGCTTAGTAATAATAACAAATATAATAATGTACAACTTAATATTTGCATGTCACCACTATGACTAAGTGTTTAGGATCTAAGTATTTAATTAAGACCGAACTGTACCAATACTTATCGCAAATAAAGATTCATTCATTCATTGTGTTTAAGTCCCATGTAATAGGGGGCAAGCCTGTTGTCATCAATCGGGCACAAATCTAAACTCTGGAAATAGACTGGGGATCGAACCCAGGACCTCACGATCAGCAGTCACGCTTGCCACCACTAGATCAACGAGGCAGTTACAGTTTAACTTCATAGGTAATAATAACAATTAATTGACACACATGCCGCGGCATACCCAATTGCTGCGTTCATTGAAATGTTGCAGGGGTTGTAAATACAGTCGATCAAATACCATTCAAAATTCTGTTTACCGAATAGTCGTGTTGACGAACTGCCTTTGTGACACTGTCCAAATAAAATATTCATTCATTTCTATTTTTATTATTTAGTAGGTGAAGCATTTTCCCTTCATCACTAATTAGTACAATACTCAATTTTAAGTTGCCGTTAATTTCGTACTGTCACTTCGGCCCAGGCCCTGACTGGCCATACGGGCTGTGGCCTGATGTCACACAGTCTGAGAAATCGAAAGAGTGAAGGGAACGTCAAAAAAAAGGTCGTCCAACTATCGCCTATCGCTTGAAAAAGAAGCCGCAAATTGTTTGTGTTTGTAAACGCACCCGAGATACAAGAGAAAGAGTGAGAGGAGTGTCTAAAAAAAAACATCGTCCGTTTAATCGCTTGGGATTTTTTTTTGCTAGCACTGGGCCGACCGTCTCTCAAATGCTCGGGCCGATTTCAGGTCCCAGTCCGGCTCTGACTTCGCCTTAAAGTGACAGAGACAGCACGAAATTAACGGCAACTCAAAATTGAGTAGCGTTTGAGTATTTCGCCATTAGATACAAGTTTGACTATACGCCGGACGATATTCAGGACTTTTCTTTATTATTTTCTTCCACTGTGGTTTATAAGCGCTAGCAACACTACAATTTCTTGGACTATAAGTAATTTCTCCAGAGAATCCGTGTGGACCAATTTGTTTCGCAAGGAGTTCACGCGAAATATAAAAGTTTATTAGTAAGAACTATGTGTAGGATAATCACGATGAGTTTGATTGCTCCCATAAAAGAAACTAGTTTTGCTCTCGTAGATATAATTGTAAGTACATGAAAAATATTGTATACTTGTTCTACTATATTGTCACTGTAGCATTAATACGACCAAGATATAAAATTACAATTCACATTGCAACTAACCTATAAGAACAGTTTTTTTTATAATATCGCATGCTCGATCATCCTTATTGGTTAGCCACAAGCATTAATTATTGGCCATTCGAGGTCAGGACTATATTGTGTGATGTCATTTATGTTTTCAGATTTTTATGCAGACGCAATCCAATTTTTTTTATTATAAATAAAATATTGTATCTTTTTATTTTACAACAAAGCGACGTGTATTTTTGACTATATTTAATGTTAATTTAATCTTTTTCATTATATTTATATAAATGGATAAAACGACGCGACGGTCTGTTTTATTTAGTCTTTTACAAAAAATAGGAGTAACATCTCCTCTGGAAAAGTTCGATAGCAAATTCGCGATATAGGTACCCTCAAGAGACAGAAATATAAAAACGAATCCAAAGAAAATAACCAATAGAGTAAAATAACCTCTCAAGATGTTAGCAGAAGACTGCCATAGAAAATGTTATTTTTTTTGCATATTTAAAAAGAACAAGAACTAACCAGGTTCTGTAGCTTTTTCCCGACTATCTTCGGGCCAGCATCCAGTCTAACCAGATGCGGTTGAATACCAGTATTTTACACAGAGTGACTGCCAGCAGACCTCCACAACCCAGTTCCTGGGTAATGCCAGTATCCTAAAGTTAGACCAGTTGTCAGACTTTCGGACTTCTGGCTTCCCGTAACGACTGCCGTAGGTAACCGTATGACACCCGGGACTGACTGTTTAAAGTGCTCTTCGAAGCATGGAGGGGTCTCCATGTGAAACGAACGGTCACCCATCCACGGACTGACCGCGGCATGCGCAGCTTAACCTCGCAAATCGTATAATCCGCGCGGTTGGTGATTAGCCACGAGGCTCTAACCACGTAATACGAGAAAATATTAAAACAAACTTTTTATTATATGGCTATAATCAAGCCGCTACATCCAGCATATTCGGCAAGCAATTTATTTCTATCATCGACACGGCACAATGTGTTTGATCGAGGTCATAATCTATTAATCTCCCCATAAATGGCGAGTAGGTGTCCGCGGGCAAGTCGGATGTTAATAAATGATGCGGCTTCTGGCCAGTCTTTTGTATAAACTTCCTCGCCACACAGTTTCGAATGACATCTATTTATTATTTAAATCCAACCGGACTAAGAATTCCGATCCGTTTATGTAAATCGTTGATAATGCGCTCTGTAGTTGAGGGTTTCTTTGACAATTCCGCTCTCGTCGCCGCTCGACAACCCTATTGATATTGACGCCTTGGAGAAATAGTTTAGCAGTGAATTGTAATAAACATGCTACACGACGTTGTTGGTTATCTTAAAATTCTTGTTAGGTAGTAAATCCAAATAGTAGTAAACACTAGATACGTTATTATTAGTAACATTTGATCTATTGATACGAAAATAACTAGTTACTGTTATCGTATAAATCGTTATATTTGACATAATTAGCCCATTACTGACCCACTGCTGGGCACAGTTCTGTTCTCAGAATGAGAAGGGTTTAGGCCTTAATCCATCATGCTGACCTGGTGCGGGTTGGCGGACCACACACCATCTAGAATTTTATGATGCCCTTTCAGGTGTGCCGGTTACTTCACGACGTTTTTTCCTTCACCGTTCACGCAAGTGATACCTAACCAAATTCCGAACCGCAATTTTTTTTTAATAGGAAATATATAGGTATGTCCCACCTATCATCTATTATGTAAGGAGACAAGAAAAGCGCGGAGAACGAACTTCTGCAAAATTGAGGATGCATGGTTTTTACGATCTATAAAAAGATTGTTTACTTTCTTTTTCCAAGAAAATTCACTTACCTCTAAATATTTGAAAGGGTTTTTACGCAGAGTACATACAACGTGGCATCACGCAGATGACTTGCGTTCGTCTGTAATTTTCGAAAACACTTCTTATCTGGTAGGTACATAATATCGAAATTCCCTTAAAATAACTGACGGAGCAAGGTGATCACTTTCAACCAGCGTATTTCGTCTATTCATCGTTTTTACCGATACGCGCGCGGCTCTGAAAACATATGTGAGAGAATATTTGCACTGCCTGCAAAATCATTTCATTGATCAGTGCCGATACGAAAATAGGCTAGGGCAATAGGCTTTCCAAAGCTTTTCAATTTAGTCCCGCGGCCGGGCGTGGGCTTGCTGGCGCTGTCGTGGATTTTGTTACGAATTTTCATTCACGTTGAGTAGTTTTATGAAAAATCTATTATTCCATTTTGTGTGGGTAGGCTCGCTCTACTTCACATTTGAAAGGAAAAATATGATTTGCATGAAGATATCACGTACACGGTATGATTGGTAGGTATGTCGTGTCCATAACAGCTTAGTGTTGGTATACGGGCACTCTGTCGGCCATAATCATGTTTATTAGTGGACATAAAGCAAGGTGCGGCTTTATTATCGTTATGTATTGCCTGTCCACCCGGCTGGAAGGTGTGTCCGCTATCGATCGCCTATTTTAGTCAGGTTCTTTCATTAAAGTTAAGCGCCGCGTTAAGTTTCACGAAACGAGTATCTTATAGACCCTCATGTCTATTTAAAAGGTTATTTAATAGCGGAGAACAATACCGGGTTAATAGGCAATTAAGTCCCTGGATACTGCAAAATAGACTCCGATCTCCTTGTTTGATTAATTTAAATGAAGGTTAAGGTGTATTGGATTAGATAATAGTTAGTTACACTCTGTAAGTTTACCGTCCCTTTTGTGTTGACTTGATTAAACTTTGTACAAGATACAGCAGTCCGTGCCTCGGAGAGCACGTTAAACAGTCGGTCCCGGTTGTCATACGAATACCTATGACAGTCGTTACGGGAAGTCAGAAGCCCGAAAAAGTCTGACAACTGATCTAACCTTAGGATATCGGCATTTCCCAGTAACAGGGTTGCGGAGGTCTGATGGCAGTCGCTCCGTGTAAAATACTGGTATTCAGCCGCATCTGATTAGACTGGAAGCTGACCTCAACATAGTTGGGAAAAGGTTAGGCAGAACAGAACAAGATACAGCAGTCAATATACATTATTTGTACGATGTTAAAATTTGACCTTTTTTATGAAGTAGGTCATATTGGCAGATTCAAAGCTCCGTTATCTATAGGCTTATTACACTTCATTAATTCGAAAACACGAGAATGGCTGGAAGCAGTTTTAACGATACGCCATTTTAAGGGGCGATTTGGAGGCAAATGAGATCTTAAGAATCGACCCGAAATCGAGCCGTTCTGTATACCGCCCAGCTATCTGTAACAGATATATACTTTCCGTTTAACCCGGAAGAAACCGTTTATCCTTATTACAGTTGTTAAAGAGGTACGCGTTCGAGTTCGCGTATCTGATACGGACTCGAGCGTTGTAGGGTTATATTTGTATTAGAGTTGAACCCATATGAAGCTAAATTAAGATATCTTTCTTTAGTATGAATATCTTTTCGCTTCGTTAAACAAAGTGTCTTTTTTTTCTTATATCAATGGTTCAAGGTAAATAATTAACTTGTCAATGCGGTCGATAGATTTTCTCGGCTAACCCGACACCGATTCGGTACCAAAAACGATATACCATCGACAAATGATGCCTCATTTGTAGGAATGACCGTATAAAAATCTTTGAAAACTAGAGAGCATTACTTATAATAATAATTTATGAATTTTTAAAATAAATATTTAAAAATGTAAAACTATGACATATTCTAAGGGAACCATTGCCAAGGGGGCGCTAGGTGGAAAAAGAAATCCTTACTTCCTTATCCTTACTAATATTATAAACGCGAAAGTTTGTATGTATGGATGTTTGTTACTCTTTCACGCAAAAACGGCTGAACGGATTTGGATAAGATTTGACACACAGATAGACTATGCCCTGGATTAACACATAGGATACTTTTTATCCGGGCACATCAAGTAATTCCCCTAGGATGCGGGTGAAACCGCGGGTAATAGTCTAGTTAAAAATATGCGTAAGGTTGATCTACGCATGGCCAAATTACACGCTAGTATACACTAGACTACACAGTAGTGTGTAATGTATGTGATGTAAATAGTAATTTACATCACTCATAAATCCATGGTGTAAAGTTGTCAAAAACTTTTATATAAATCTACAATACAAAGGTAGTATATAGTTTTCATGAAATTCTTCCCAAACATTATATTAAAATACAAACCTGGAGCACTTAAACTCCGTTCAACATTCTCCCGTATTATATTCCTGTCATGTGCGGTATAAACCCGTTCTACCTCTGTATCTGCCAACCATTGTCTGCCAACACAACAGTACCCATGTCTATTTGACGCCACTGTTTTATTGGAACACTAAAAGCGTAAATTTCTTCCGTAACATTTTATAGCTTGTATGCGTTGAGAGGAAAATACGTAATACACTGCGTTTATACACTAATCCTGTCTAAATAAACAGACTGTGTAACGAACAAGATACTTATTATTATTTATTTTAATTTTATCTCTTTTTTCTCGAGGCACTCTGCGAGGGATTCCCTTTGATTCACATAATTTTAATTCCTAATCTACTTAGGAATCGAGTTAGGCATAACTTTTAATGGCATAATAATACTTTGACATAATATTTTTTGGCATACTGTTTAGATAGGCATAACTATCATTTGGCTATATTTTTTCGGTGTTATTTTGTGTCGCATAATATTATAAGGCATAATATTTATTCATCTAATATATTAGATATTATCCAATATAACTTAAGTAGGTACTACACTGTGAGAATAGGCTAAGGTGCGGCGGGTGCGAAACTTATTTTTCCCAGCGCTATTATGCCGACGAACATTATGATTTAATATTGTTATGCGTTTATAATAGATAATCATGTCATGACATAGTCATATTTTAGATTAATATGCTTCTAAATCGTTATGCTAACAGTAAATTATGGTTAAAGAAATTATGCCTATACATAACCGAATTAATAGGATAAGTGAAAGTATGCCGTGATAAACTATGACATTAAATGTTATGCGAATCAATAGTGAACCCATTGCGACACCCTTTTTGTTAAGTATTATTTTTACTGAATGAAAATAAATGGAAAAGGAACATCGTAAACTGACAATTTATATTATGTTGTCTTTTTTATTTCGTCAAACAGATTCGTGATTATTTTTAATTTTATTTTATCAAAGCTCAACCATGAATGTAACATAATTACATAAATACGCACTAGCATTTTCTAAAGTGGTAGAGAGTTGATTACAGCGCACTATTTTACAAATTTTTATATTCTAGTAATAGGGTCAAATTTATTGGCAAAAAATCTCTTTCCAAAAAGTCTTATAAAACATATTTTATGCGAGGGCCGCGATAATCTTTATTATATGTAGAGCTTAGAACAATCCATCACATAGAGGGCTATGATAGCCTTTAAAGGGAGTAATACCAATACGAATTCCATATAAATTGTGTGATCCATCATCTTTTACCCACCTCGGCTAGTAAGCGAACCGCGCTTACTTGTCGAAGTATAATGTGACTCCACAAACTATTCTATTTACATATGTGTGGTTGTATTCTTTTTTCATTTAGTTTGGTATAAAATGTGCAGAAACTTTAGCAGTATCGAAGGATGGATTTGTGAAAGAATTGTCAATTTATTAAACAAACAATATTACAATAACAAGTTGTACACGGAATACGCAAGAGGAATACAATCATGTTTCTTTAATTTATTGGGTTTTAATTCGTATTTGGGCCAGCCCAATACCGTGTATATGTATACACTCAGCAACAATTGGTAGTTATAAAATGGATTGAATATTCTTAATTCATTACTAGGTAAGGGGCAATGCAAGTATTACGTAAGCACGAAAGGGGGGTGAGGGGGTCTTTGCTTAGCTTACGTTTGATGACATGGGGGACGGGGGTGTCTAGATGATGATTACGTCAGCAATTTTTATTTATTTACTTATTTTCTAGACTTAAAAACTGCTGCTCATGAATAACAATAAAGAAACCTGATCAGTTTAAAAAAAAAAATATACCAATGTTTACGTAAGCATAAAGAGGGGGCATAGAGGGGGGGGGAACCTTTGCTTACTTTTGCTGACAAGGGGGAGGGGTAGGTTAAAAATTACTAAAATTCTGCTTACGTAATACCTACTTGAATGGCCCCTAAGCACTTACGAAAAAAGAAGTATAAATCTTTTTTCGTAGCTGTTCATGAAATACAGTTAAGTTAGGTACCAAGGTGGATGAAAGGCATCTAAACAAGCTGTTACACAAATAACAATATAATGTACATATGTATACCCTCATTGTAAGTTTGTATAGTAAAAATAGTACCAATAATGTACATTCTTTTTGCTACGGATTCGAAATAACTTGACAAAAAAATGTAAGCAATTTCATATTTTTATGCGATCATTTTTCTTGTGGGTTCAGAAAAATACCCATATTCGTCCGTCGCCATGTCGCAATACGTAGAGTTAGATCTACCTACCTACGCACAATATTATGAGCAATATGTAACACATTTGGACGCTTAACGCAGTCGTTATCGAAACGTATGGATTCCAATATCGAGGTGTTGAAACAGAAACGGAGCATACAAAAAATACGATTAAATACAACCTTGTCCACTTAGCTGCTGAATTATATTATACAATTTAGCGACTATTAGGTACTTAGATTTTAAGTATCACTTCAATATTCATCAAAATTTATGAGGCATTTAAACCGACAATTTCGCCGCTAAAATATAATGCTCTTCCGCACAGTTCTGCAAAGTCGCGGCGAAGATAGCAGTTCTAAGGAACCCTTTTGTTGATCCGATTCGTGGTTTAGCCATCTTTCTCTCATAAACCCGCATCCATTTTACTATTACATATCTAATTTAAAAGCTTTTTATTTCAGCCGTTAGAAATTAATGAATGAATTATATCGTCAGTGGAAAGGTAATAAGACTAAAGCGCCAATATACCTACTTTACAGTAGAGAGATTCAAAGTATTTTATAAGAAAATAAACATAGTTATTTTTCTTAAAGTATACATATTAAATAGATAATTTTCTTAAAGTAAAAATAACTATGTTTATTTTCTTTAAAAAATACTTTGAATCTCTCTGCTGTAAAGTAGGTATATTGGCGCTTTAGTTTTTTTACCTTTCCACTGCCCAGATCGTCACCGGAAAGCCAAATACTACTTAAGCGCCATTTTTGGCCAAAATGAGTTATATACAAGGTTAGTCGGAAAGGGGGTACTAAGCCGCGGGCCACTTACAGTATCACTGATGACTATTTTAAAGCAAGTGTTAAAATTTCAAAATTCGATTAATTTTTTTTCCATCAAAAATAATTTTAATATTAGTTTTTTTCGAAAATTCTTCATCCCTGCTTTAGTTATGAATTCAGAAAATGGGGTTTCTAATCCGTGACTCTAAATATGACCTAAAATGTAAACACAGCTGATCATAGCTGAGGATAGATAGAATTTAGCGTATTTTTTATGAAATCTTTGAACAGCTATTTCTCTTAAACTATCGAGTTTTGGGGAAAGTTGTAGAACAAAAGTTATCCATTATTATGGGTACTTTAACACCCTTTCGGCTTAGTACCCCCTTTCCGACTAACCTTGTATACCGTTGGATTGGATTTAAAAAATCCAATCTAACAATATATATAACTCATTTTGGCCAAAAATGGCGCTTAAGTAGTATTGGCTTTCCGGTGATGATATAATTCCGTTTCTCATCCCGATGAATGAAAACGTTTCTTTTGTGTAAAACTTAGGGATTTTCTTTATAAATACAGTTGGACATGATATGCACCGTTTCAAACTAAGCTTTGTATACTAAACTCGAGTATTAAGCCAACAGAGTACAACAACTAGACCAGACTTATTGAAAATCAATAGATGCGTATCACAGTCGATGTGATCTAAATGTTGCGAATTGCGAATATAAATACGTGTACATTACGAATGCACGGAGAGTTATTTCACAAACGTATACATTTTTGGAACAATAGGAATATTTCCAAGCAATTACAGCTGCCAAATAACCATAAACGTGCATTTTGTAGAGGAGACAGTTCCAACTGCGTTCTCTACTTTCATATGCATTTTATGTTCCACTCAAGTTAATTTGATAGTACGAGTAGCTAGTTATGTTATAGTTTAAGCGTTCCCGGTAATTGAACGCATACCTACGTTTTCAAAACAGAGCTAATATTAACTTTTTAATTAACGAAACTATTTTCAAAAATATTATCCATAGTCGGGTAGGCAATAAATGGCGGTGGTCGGGGTGCGAGGGTGACACGCCACGCCATGTCCGACACTTGACACCGGACGCCGGACGCAAACAACATGCGCCCCTTAATTGCTGTCATCCGTAAACACATACAGATATTGGTTCACTTTGCTCTCGTATGTAAATAAAATAAATTGAAATCTTCCATTTGCGTTTTTTTTCTGCTTTCCAATCAATATAGTTTGATGGACGCGCTGTTTATTTATTTTATCAGCTAACTGAAAGTATTTTGATAGCTGCTATAAATTATACCTATATACTAGGTTTTAGTGACTGAAAAAAATGTTATTTACAGTTTGACATAAAATCAAAATGTTCAATTTTATACTGTGTCATTTATTTTCTCATTACTGAACACATGGATAATTGAAATATTATCCACATTTTAACAGGTTTGCGCTCATATTTGACGAGATGTAAATTTTGTTAAAGCTCTGAACCGTATTCCATTATAAATATTATAATAACCTCTTTAACGATATCGCCTCGAGCGTGATCTTGGCTTTAAGGATGTAACGCGATAAAGGTAATCCTGTCAATTTACATAACACCTCGCAGCAGCAGGGGGCGAGTATGTATCGTCTATGACACCCCTATCCTCATTAGATGATATTTTTATACAAAATAAGGACGGGATGAAAAGTTTGCTTTCTTCTCAGTAACGGGATCAATCTATAGGGATAAAAATATTCTTATTTCCGTACATTTGCAAATTACTTAGATTTTATCAAGGAATTTTTTACCAAGAGGATTTTTTTTAATTCTGAAAAGTTCACTCTACGTCAAATACATGATAAAACAAATATTAATTAATACATATTTAAGTATGCACAGAGGAGCAGTTTCTCCTGTGTACATGGTGTGATAAAATGGCGTGCAGGGACCGTGTGTTTACATTAAATTTCAAGACCGGTGCGTCGCACGCAAACTTATTACTTTGAGGACTAGGAACACATTATTATTAATATTCCTTTAGTCGTGGCAAGGGTGTTTATAATTACATGTACATATTACGAGCTGTTCTTCTTAATTACACTTCAAAAGTAAAAGTTAAATGATTAAATAAGATATCAACGGCTGCGGTTAGAAATGACTTAGCGTCGTCGGTTTAATGTTTGCGATCTAACCCGTTTTATTTATTAGATGCGTTCACAAATCACAACTCATAAGATGTTGGGAGTAACGTTATTTAGTTATTAACGTTATCAGATATGGATAACTCTTATTTGAAATATATTATATTAATTATCTAATTCATTAATGAAATAACTATATTAACTTTCACGAGAGGAGTGCCGACACTTTTTCTCTTGAACATTTCAATTAACTTTGTAATGTTCGTAGTTTCATTTTATTTTAACGATTCTCAATAAGAGCTAGTTAATCAAAAAGTCTCGTCAATTTTATATAACCTACTTCCTTACCGAGAAATGGGTCATTTAAAATTTTGTGTTAGGTACGTAAAATATTTGTTTCAGTTGTATACTTTGGCCAATATCATTTTATACTTTCTACTAGGGTTAGGTAAGTAATAATGTAATATGATCTCTTACTTCGATGTCTTCGATATCGATCTGTCGGTGAAACTATCAGTTTTCCAGTTCTGGGTAAACATCCTATAAGGCTCATTTCTTACGAGGCTTCCGACAAATGGACGAAACTTTGTGTATTTTAAAATTGAATTACAAAATCATCACTTTCCGAAGAAATTGAAATTATTTGCTTTTCTTCGGGTCTTCCGGATAACATTAACGTGATTAGCTACATCGCACTTCTTTACAATAAATACATCTATACTTCTATACAAATATTATAAAGAGGAAAAATTTGTATTTTTGTATGTAACGAATAAAGCTAAAAACTACTGGACCGATTTCAAAAAATCTATTGGCGTTAGAAAGCTACATTATCACTGAGTAACATAGGCTACGGGCGGAGCCGTGAGGACACAGCTAGTACAATATAATACTAATAAGTACCTACTCGTTATACGGTAACGCGTTCAAAACTAATTAATGTATGTCAGCAGATGCAAACGCAACTGTTAATTAGGTATGGAATACACCTAAAATTAATAGTAGCGTGCATTACTAGTAGGACGCTCACAGCAGTACAAGCACTGTGAAGGTCCACATACTCATCATCAGTAAATGTCCCCCAATGCACCGCACCAACAAATTATGGTAAAAGGGGAAAATTATCGTAACCACCAGGGTTGGCAGACAGACTGGCACGGTATAACATTAAAGTCCGGCGCCAAGCAGTTAACTGTGTTCCGTCGTGCTCATGGGAGAGCCAGAGGGGTATAGGGGAATCCCTCTGTATCTCTGTTCCTTAGATTCGTGTGCTCCATCTTAGACCCTGTCTAGGACCCGTGAGTCTAGGGCCAAACGCGACCTAGTCAAGAATAAAAATAAAAGTTGTATCAGTAGACAGGAGAACGCTGCAGCACATCCTCTTGACGTTATCTCTTAGTCACCATTATTAAGGCTCATTAACATGGAGATAGTTTCTTGAAGCGAGTCTCGTGCTATTTCTGTTTTCATCGTAGAGAAAGATAAAGATAGAACGAGTCTCGCTTCGAGAAACTATCCTCGAGTAAATCAGCCTTTAGACTATACAGATCAATACTACATACTACCCTCCTATCCGACAAAGTCGTACATTATGCACGCACTCACATAAAGTGGTCAATATAACTAGCAACGTTAAGTGCCTCCTAGGAATCCAAGCCGTTTGAATTACCACTTAATTAATTAAGGCTGACTCCCACGACCGCGCCTGTTTAACAGCTAATTTCACTTCGGATCGAACGCCCCCGGCTACACAAGTTGGCCCTCGGATACGCGAATTCTTGGAATTGTTTAATTAAATACCTATGTAGCAAGTGTCGGTTACCCGACGCGAGTTTGTTTTGGTTGCTCCGGAAAAGATTGTTTCGGCTGTTTACTTCCCTACAAGGTTTTGGGGTTTTGTTTATACTTTATGCTATTTAAAGGTTTTATATAGAAGAGGAAGAAAAAATAAATAAAAGTTTACCCTTAAATTCTGCATTCAAAGAAGTTCTTTAGAGGTAATTTGATGGAGAACAAATCAATTTTTTTTTAGTGTTTCTATATTGAGGCCAAAAGTTCTCAAGTAATCGTCTGAGACAGCTTTTACGTGGTACCTAATTAATCTGAATATGTACAATATTAAATATTGCAAACGAAACAGTTCTTTTCATGAATTTACTTATTTGAATAAGTTCGTTAAGCAAGATACAGTGGCTAATCTTGAATTCGTAATATCCACCTACTTAAGTATTCTTAACAGTTCTGTATTTCGTGTTCTTTACAGGCTTTAATAGATTATCTATTCTTATCATAACGTTAAGGAAAGTTTTAATATATTCAGTAAAGTTGTTTCAATTCCATAGCAGCATACAATCTCGGAGATTAGGAATATATTATTTATAGTAAAAAAGAAAATATTTCTAAGAAACGACTAAATTATTTCTTCTTCTGGTGCCTCTCCACTGATGCAGGCTGGCCGTCAGATACCACAATTTCCTTTCTGTTTCTAACCTGAAAAACAGTTCTTCAGCATTAGCGATGCCTGTCCACTTCTAGACATTTCGCAGCCACGACTTTCTTCTTTTCCGACCTGTCGCTTTCACTCTATTTTTCCCATTATTATCTTCCAGAGACGGTACTGAGGGTGTCTGAGCACGTGACCTAGAAAGCCGACTTTACTTGGGGATCTTTATTTTGGAGTATGTAATTACCAATGCAGTTAGAAACAACTGAAATAAATTTGTTGTTTTTTTATTTCCTGAATGATGATGACTTTGAAATCAAAATTAAAAATGAATAAGTATAGGTATCACAAGCTTGTTAACATGGTTACAAAAATAAAAGTTTAAAGCATTACAAAGTATCTTAAAAGGTGTCTGGAGTACTTATATCAAGACTATTTCGTGGCGTTTTGCAGTTCCTTCCTATTTCTAAGGAATACGACATGAGATATCTGGTTATTATTTACTTACATGAAAAAGAAAAAGAATTAATAAATGAGATTTTACTTACATTTAAAATTACACTGTATATTGTTTCTAAAAACAAACAAGATGGTTCCTCTTAAAACACAAAGAATTGTAAAGTATCCTCGGCTATAAAATATCCAATCAGCGTATAGTGGGGAATCTTGTACGTGACGTTCAAAGAGCGGCGCTGATCTCGGAGCTTAGCTCGTTCCGTCGATGCATCGATTTGTTCGATGTATCGATGTACGTGATTCGATGCGTTTCGACGACTGGCGGGATCGATTGACGTCCTCATCTCACGGGTAATCTAGCGCTTAGTGATGCTGCATAGTCGGAGTAATTTGTGCACTGTTTAGCGACGTGTCAGATGCAAATGAGGATTGTTATTTGGTGATTGTCTTTCGTAAAGCTGGAGAGAAGATATATTAAGCTATTTATTTATTTTATATTACGTTATTTTTTATGGAAATATCGAAACCAATTACATAATTTTAAAATATTGTTCGTGGACCATTATTAATTATGTTTTACAACATAACATTATTCTTAATATTTATTTGATCAATTTGTAAATAATATCTATGGTTTTAGGAGCCTCTAGTAAAACATCAAACCCAAAAAAAATTGCATGCTATAAAATATTTTTATTGTGGTATCTAATATTAATTTGTTCTAGAATGTTTTTCCCAGTTGTCCACAAAAATATAAGCACTGTGAACTAATACCTAATATGACAGTTTATATAGGAATATGAAATTTTGTCTGAAAATGCGTTATCAAAACCTCATAAAAATTCCAAGTCCTCATAAAAATGGATAATCCAAAGTTTCTTTCGATATTTAAATGAAAGTTACAAAAATGTTACGGAATGATAGGTAAGGACTCAACTGATTAGCAATGGACCTTAACGGGTTGATGGTTAAATAGTCAACTCCCTTCGAGGGTAATCAATCAGGAGTTCAAATCCTGCCAGGTTGTAATAAAGTAACAAGTGATTCAACTTTTGGATACAGGTGTATGTAAAGCTGAAAAAACATTGAGAAAACCAAGCACATGGCCAATACTTTTCAAGATATATTCTGACCTCAGTCCACGTCACGTCCCTAAATCTCGTACCCAAAAATAAGTAGTGGTTATTGGCAATAAAGGTGGTGTTATCGCCTACAACGCCGTATAGCCAGCCGTATAAACAAGGCGGGATGCTCCGTGTTCCTACAAATGGCGTCAAATGTAGTTATTGGGATCCCCGAGGCTAAATTGCGGCGGGGTCGGTGCTTCACAATCCAATATAAATTTCCTGATTCCGTATTCCCTTAAATTCACATGTTATGGTTCAGGATTAGAAATAATCGGCACGAAGCTTAACTAAATGGGTTAATAGCTTTGTGATCCGACCTTTCACGATATCTGAGATTTCATCGTGGATATATTGTTAAATATTAAACAGCTTAGAACAAAGCCACGTTGTAATTTAAATAGGCGTTTGCTAGTGATTGGTTTGTTAACTTTACAGAATTGGTTTTAGTTAAACATTTCTAACCAAAGGTCTTAATTTCATGCTGGTACTGTTAAAATATTTACATCATTAGTTATTCCGACTGTCTTTGTTGATTTATACGGGATGGAATTGAAATAGAAATAGCTGGATTCGTGTTTAATACATAGTTCTTTGGTACAGCTGTCTAAATACGATCAATTTAAAATATTATTCTAATATAAGCGTTTCTTTTGCCTGCCATTGATGAAATATTACAAAAAAAAACAAGTTTTCGTCAAATAAAAAGAAGCCATGTACGAGTATTTATTTTCTCGTTCTATAAATCTTTTACAATATAATTCAATCGTGAAATTAAAAGATTGCAAATATAAGTAACCAATAAAATATCGCAAGTCGCGAGTGGTGGGATAGTTAAATGGCATCACAAATATTGACTCGGCGGTTCCCCGGAGTTTTCCCGAGTTGTCGGGCGCGCGCGGAACCGGTGCGGAACCGTCTGGCGCGAAGCCAACCGACCTAGCCATTTGTGTACCTACACTACACTCAGCCCTGAGACATGTTATGGAAATTTTCTTAATTTCACAGCTCTCCACCCCTTAGAAAATATCGTAAATTTTCATTGGCAATTTATATGTAAAGATGTTACGTCCCTACGATATCGATTAATTTATTACTGTCGCTGAACACAATGTATGGATTAGTTTCTTCTACATAGTAATGTTGAAGAAGGTATGTTTTCAAATTGCTACGAAAATCAATTAAAAACCTTAGAAAATAAAAAACTTCATTGCGAAAACACGTAATTAGTGAGGTAGGTACCCACTGCTAAAGTTTAATAACTGAAGGGTTATGAAATACGACGAGAATATTAATTATAAGTTAACAACGTTTCGCATTCTCGTTGAGAAATTACTTCTAAGTAAAAAGTGGTTTCACGGACGGCTAATGCCACAATGTGTTATTACAGACCGAGTTAATCCGCTTTTGTTATGAGTTCTGAAAGGATTTATCAGGCTTTGTGTCTTTTCTTTTATTATGTGGCTCAATACCGCTACTGAGAGTCAATCAATACGATAGGTATAATATCGAGACGTGGGAAAATTAGTTTTTCTTGAGGAAATTAGTTTGCTGTTGTATGGACTTTGTAGGTATGTACTGAACGTGGAAAGGTAGAAGAAACAGATTTTTTTTTCAATCTTCGTTATATACCTCTCGTCGTTACTAATTAACAAGGTCCCGGCTTAGCCCGGAGGCTGCCACACGAGGTTGTTCTAGCTCAGGTAAATGTTATTAGTGAAAGCTTTCATCTTAGCGGCGTGTAACCGACTTAATGACGTCAATTTGAATACGACCGACTTGTCGGCTTGTCGGCTTCGCTCCACTCCACGCTAATGTAAATTTCCCGCTTGTGTCAACCCTGAAAAGCATAGTTTCCTAGTATTATTTGACAGCTAAAATGGGCTGTCAATCAGGGAGCGATTGTATCGAACCGATCCGAATGAGCAATTTGGCGATTGGGAAACTTGAACGTTAATGTATGTATTGCTGTGCGTAACCTTGCGCTAAATGGATGTGGGAATTCGAACTGGGAATGAACATTATTTGAATATCGGTTTTAAATGTCAGAACAATTAGCGTGTATCGTACGTATCAATCGGGTATGAAAATAGCCCGTAAGGCCATGCGAGGTGGACGCGCCCCTTTGGGTACAATACATAATTACTGATGTCATGACTGTAATTATAATGTATTATACCTACTAACGTATGTTAATATATTCATGATTTACTCCTAATTTGGTTCTAATCTTTTTTTGAATTCATATAATTTCTTTGCTATCTATACTAATGTTATAAAGCTGAAGAGTTTGTTTGTTTGAACGCGCTAATCTCAGGAACTACTGGTTGAAATTGAAAAAATATTTTTGTGTTGGATAGTCCATTTATCGAGGAAGGTTATAAACTATATAACATCTCGCTACGACCAATAGGAGCGGAGCATAAATGAAAAATTGTTGCAAAAACGGCAAAAATGTCTACCCGTGCGAAGCCAGGACGGGCCGCTAGTCGTGAGATAAAAATTAAAACCAGCTTAAGTTAAAAGACCAATTCGCTCTGACATCATCTTGAAACGTTCTTCGTCTTGTATTTCTAAAACTAGAGGTTTAGCTGGATGTTTGTTACTTTAAACTTTAAATAGGGATGTGTAGTACAAACATTTTCTTTTACGGAGCTCCTGTAGTTTATATACCTACCCGTACGGAAAATAAAACAAGCCCCATAAACTTTACGTAAGCTGCCTTCGGAGTTTTTTTTATTGGTCGTTGAAATTAGGAAAGATTAATTAGTTACGGATAACCGAAACTGAGAGCAGTGGAGGCCCAGTGGTAACGGCCCCGACTTACGAGTTGTATGTCGTGGGTTCGAACCCAGCCAAGCGCATTACTTTGTGTAATTTATTTCATCACCACTGCTCTCAAAACGGTGAAGGAAAACATTGTGAGGAAACCGGCATGTCCTAGAACCAAAAACTCGAAGACATGTGACATCTACCAACCCGCACTGAGCCGGCGTGGTGGATCGTAATCCACCACGTAACGTAATCCACCACTCCTCTCTATGCGAGGGAATGGGCCGTAGCCCATTCCCTCGCACAGAGAGGAGGCCTGTGTCCCAGCAGTGGGAACATTATAGGCTGATGATGATGATGATGATGATGAACCGAAACTGAACCGGTTTGTGACCGTTTGTTACAAATCTAGACCTCTCCGTGCCCCGGAGAACACGTTAAACCATCGCCTCGGATGTCATACGAATATCTATGACAGTTGTTACGGGTAGTCAGAAGCCCGAAAGTCTGACAACCGGTCTAACCTTAGGATATCGACATTGCCCAGTAACTGGGTTGCGGATGTCTGATGACAGTCGCTCCGTGTAAAATACTGGTATTTAGCCGCATCTGGTTAGACTGAAAGCTGAACCCAACATAGTTGGGAAAAGCTAGGCAGAACGAGCGAATTACTTTCGGGCAAAATACGTATTTTGCCTTGTGTGGGTGGCCTTGTAAATATGGATCAGCAATATTCACTTCAAGCAAAACTTCCCAACCTTAACAGGTCGTGTATAAAAATTGGTTGTCTGTAAAGTCAGTTTACGGACGATAGTGTAACGTGACAACGTCATAACAAAACATCGTGCCTCTCTATCGCTTGTTCCGCACTCTCGCTCACACGCTTGCCTCAGACGGAACGTGACAATGAGTAACGTTTTTTCGTGCACGCTACCGGTGTTCGTCGTTTTATTAGACGTTGTCACGTCAAAATGTCGGGATTAATCGATTGATTTTTCGGGCATGCTATCGACTTACCTATTTATTAAGGTTTTCACAAAAGGTGTATATTTAAGTTTAATTTATAAAAAAATGCCTCTGTCTCGTACAGCCGCTGTGGTCTGCATACTTAGACTTGATACTTTTGATTCTGTATTATTTAAATGTTTGTTTGTGAACTAATAGTTACTCATATTCATAGTAGATAAGTACTGAAGGGCCTCACAATCTTCTTTAATGCTTTTAAAAGGTTTATCTTCGTGATATTCAATGGCGTACAGTGATATTCTCCGGGCCTCATTACTTGGACTAGTGTTCGGGACGTGTAAGGGTTTTACATAGGTAATGAGGTCAGTCGTCAATTAGCAGCCGCGCTAACCACAGACTAATCGTGCATATTGTACGAGCTGCATATGCCTACAAATACGGCTTAAAGCGTTACAGTACAGCTCTTGATTTATTTCTGACTTGGCTTCGCCTATCCCAAATTTTGATGACACACTTATCCGATATAACCATAACAGGCATTTTTATTTTACGTTTCTCTTTTACTATAATAGACCATAAACCGTGCCCTCTTTACTACTAAAGATCATTGGATAGGATTACTGGATATGAAAAACCTCCCGGGACCGGTTTAAGATACGTGACGTAAACAAAAATAGAGCAGGGCACAACAACAGAGCCTCACAAAGCGATATAATCGAATCATACCTGCACTACGTGAGCATTCGCCGGACATGAATTATGTTTTTCCATTTGCTCACTACAGAAATTCCTTTCTGGCCGTATTAGCGGAAAGTGTAAAAGAATTTCTAACATTTTCGTTCAACCGAACCTTACGTGCGATACGTCGTAAATCTAGCTAGAGATATCGAGTTTTATAGCGCGGCTAAATGGGACATTAAAAAAGAAATTTGTTGAAGATAGTAGCGATCCAAAAGGTCCTATACGATACAATGTTTATGGCCCTCTTTTTATTTCTGTCTTGTTAAATAATCCTATTACGTAAATAGGTGTCGTGACTCCTGACTGCGCGCACAAATTCATAACTAAGTCCGCCCGCAGAACGTTCTTAGAGAAGTCGGTACAGCTTCTGTATAATATTGTGGGTCTCTAATAAACCGCGGCACGCCTCCTGGCTGCTCTCCGGTCGACGGACGTAAATTTATGATATCGTTTAGATGGAACATCGCGACCGAACGCGGTAATTCATGCAGCTATGCTTCCGAGTCGATTACCAGTTACCTGAAATACGTGATGGTTTAGCTAAGATATAGGTAGTTTAATATTCTCATGTACAACGAAAATAGACGAAAAATGGATATATATTTTATAAAATCAGGGCGATATATAAACAATGTACGTGTATAATACAGGCACATTACCGCTGCGTGTTTTAGCACAGTTGTTTCTGTTACCGAGTTCTACAACAAACTTCATGTTTTGTTGTATTCAGTGAGTACAAAAGAAAGATACTTTATTCAGTTACTTAAGTTTTCCTAATGTACATAATTAAGAAGACCTCTTAGGACAGCTTTGTTTCTGTATCCAACGGAGTTGAGGTTATTCAATAGCGAAGGAAAGAAGGTTACAATTACAAATCAGATAATGCCTTCACAAAGAGCCGACGCGTTTACAGAAATAGAGTACTATCTTTGGATAATGGATAAAGATATGTGGATACATGATTCTTAATGGCTTCAGTAAACTCGACGTCGGTATAGGTAGTTTAAATATCTTGCTAAAATATCGAATTTCATTGTAACAAGGCTTCGCCTGGATGAACCACCTAGAAATCATGTACAATGCAGTTTATTACAATAAACCCCCCTCTGTTTACCCCTGAGCTCCTGCCAATATTTCAATTGTAACTGCCAATAAAAAGTATTATTGTAAAATATGAAGAACAGGAGCAGCCACATTCCTTTTTATTGAATATGGTGTATACACATAAAGGCTGAAGTACCTATTTGAAGTCATATATTGTCCATTACAATTAGCAAGCTTAAACTATCTTCCACCGTGTCTATTAAACTGACAGCACAATTACCGCGCATAATGGCTTATCTGAGCAATCTCAATGCGTGCATTAATCGATGTAACTCTATCGAATGTCTTTGATGTAATTGCTTGTTGTGACAATAATTCCTTTGAAATTGATATCCTTATGTATCTATTGTGCAGTGGACACGACGGCGCAGTACGATGCTGTGCGGGCCTACCTCAAAGAGCTGGATATTTCGAGCGCCGTGTGGGTCGGCCTGATTCGAAGCAATCCTGATGGAGACTTTACCTGGACGTAAGTGGCATATTTTGATTAAAGGCAATTTATTGTAAGACGATCAGATTGTAATTTATTGTTCTAACAAATCTATTTTTTGAGGTATTTTATTTACTATTAATCTCAGTTATAGCTGTTATTGAAACCGGAATGTCAATATCATTCCATGAAATTACAGACTTAAGCCAAACTAGGATGATGCTTCATGTACCTATCTGTAGGTACTGCTAGAAATAGCTCTCTCCCGAAAATGAGAGTTTATTCCTATTTATCATCGATAAAATTAATTTGCTGACATACATATATGCATTCTGTGTACTTAATTTTACACCAGTGACTATCGCGGCCTGAGTGGTGATGGCTACTGGAGTTCGGCGCCAGATGCACGCGCAGCGCCGCTCTGCGCAGCCGCCGACCCTGTTGCTGATTACCGTTGGGAGGCCCGCGCCTGTGGAGGGCCTACCGTCGCATCTTTTATCTGTGAACTACCCGGTAAGTACTTTACGATTCAAGAAAAAGAAAAGAATAAAGACAGAGTACAAGAGTACGTGTCGGTCTACCTCTTAGGGGAATACAGGCGTGATGAAAAAAGGTTGACATCTTGCCATTTACTCCACAAACGATAATTCAGGCTGACCGGAACGGGCTACAAAGTGGCCGCGACATTCTGTGTCTTGAGACACAATTTTGTGTCTCGGGACACTTAATTGTATCCACAGCGACCGAGTTTTCGATCCCGAAGGGAAAACGGTCGCCCGAGCGATCAAGACAGTGACTATATAGGTACACCAAATGGTCGCTGCAACTAAAAACAAATAGTGATAAACTATGTCTGGAGCAACTTAGTGTCCCATTTGCGGTCAGCCTCAGTACTGTAAAATAGACTCAATACCAATATCTTATCATCTTATGTTGAGAACGGTGCATTCCACGTTGAACTCCAGAAGCATAATATAGGTAGTACATAGTACCAATATATCCAATGCCAACCGGACCGACATGCACGATTGATAAGACGTCAACAGAACAGCAAGCTACCTATCAATGTAGGTATGCAAACAATCCAATTCAATTAAATGTTCCACTCCTGGGCAAAAGAAATAACTTTTTGATATGTTTAATATAAAAATAAAAAAAGCTACTTATAAAAATATACGCTGATGTAATCGTGTACCTAAATATAAAATACATTTATAACATCACGTATTACTTATGTATTATATCACTGTAGATAGTAGTAAGTAGGTTTGCTAATATCTTAAGACAAATAAAGACTCGAAGCTAAACATCTTAGTTTAGTAGTTGCTTCTACAAAGTTACTTTACGATAGCTTAGGATCTTGTGCGATCCCGTGGGCCCCTCCCCTGACCCAGAGTCTTCGACCGCAGCTTCTGGAGGGAGTGGTGAGCGCTCTGTTCCCTTCTAGGGCGGAGCATACACCACCGCCCATGGTTCCGCCTCGATTGGCGCCTGATGCGGACGAACGCGACGACGACGACGTACCTGAGGTGACCCGACTAGAGCTGAGAGCGGCGGTGCGGAGGCTTCAAGCCAAAAACACCGCTCCGGGCCCAGACGGCATACCTGGCCGTGTATGGGTCCTAGCTCTCAGGGCTCTCGGGCCTCGACTGAGAGGGCTCTTTAGCGCATGCTGCGAGCGGGGCCAGTTTCCTCTCCGGTGGAAAACCGGGAAGCTGGTCCTGCTCAGGAAGGAGGGGCGCCCCGCAGACTCACCGTCTGCGTACCGCCCCATCGTGTTGCTGGACGAGGTGGGCAAGCTTTTTGAGAGAGTCATTGCAGACCGCCTCGTCACGCACATGACTGGGGTGGGGCCGTACTTGGCGGAAAACCAGTTCGGTTTCCGCCGCGGGCGCTCCACAGTGGACGCGATCATGCGCGTAAGGGCCCAAGCGGAGGAAGCAGTCGCCCAGGGTGAGGTCGTCTTGGCGGTGTCTCTCGACATCGCCAACGCCTTTAACACCTTGCCCTGGAGTTGCATTAGGGCGGCACTCGAATACCATCGGGTGCCGACCTACCTTCGCCGCATTGTCGGGGCCTATTTGGCAGAGAGAGCCGTCATCTACCCGGGTCGGGAAGGATGGGGTCGGCGAGAGATGTCGTGCGGTGTCCCACAGGGTTTGGTCCTAGGGCCACTCCTGTGGAACATCGGTTACGACTGGGTGCTGCGCGGTGCGTTCCTCTCCGGTGTCGGCGTGACCTGCTACGCCGACGACACGCTGATCACAGCGCGGGGAGGGAGACACCGGCAGGCGGCCATTTTGGCCACAGCTGGGGTTGCGCAAGTCGTCGATAGGATCCGACGATTGGGTCTCGAGGTGGCCCTGCGGAAGTCCGAGGCCCTGTGTTTCCACGGGCCCCGGAAGGGACCACCCTCGGGATCCCACATTGTCGTGGGAGGCGTCCGCATCGGTGTCGAGTCGACGATGAAGTACCTGGGACTCGTCCTCGACAGCCGATGGGTCTTTGGGCCGCATTTTCGGCAGTTGACCCCCAAACTAATGGGAGCAGCGGCTGCGCTTTCGCGGCTGCTGCCCAATTTGGGGGGGGCCCAATGCCTCCTGCCGGAGACTTTACTCGGGGATCGTACGATCCATGGCCCTCTACGGGTCGCCGATTTGGGCGGACACCCTGACGGCCCGCAACGTCGCTATCCTGCGGAGACCGCAGCGGGCGATGGCCGTCAGGGTGATAAGGGGGTACCGTACGATCTCCTTCGAGGCGGCGAGTCTTTTGGCCGGATCTCCGGCCACCCTAGTGAGTGGCCTGCGGGCGGCGGGTTGGGGAACCCGTCGCCCGACCAGTAACGGGCCCAGGGAGGATGGCGCGCCGTGTTCCGCGCGCGCCTCTCGGAAGGATGTGGGGCAGGGGAGCAACTGCCCCACCACAGGAGAGGTCCACCAGAAGAAGCTGGTGGACCGAGACCTGCCGGGGTCGCGGTGCATGCAACAGTGAATCCCGTGACCCCGGCCTTAGGTCAGAAGGAGGGACACCGTGGGGTTTTAGCCGGTAAAAGTCCGGCACACCCCCCCCGTCTTCCCCAGACGGGGGACAGTCCATGAAGATTACCCCACGCAAAAAAAAAAAAGGATCTTGTGCGATGTAAAACATTGTAGTCATGAACTTGAGGTACTAGATAGTATGTAGTTACTTCAATCGTATTACTTAGATAATATATGCTTTTGTTCGCAGTACCGCAATGGGCATTAGGAAACGAGGGATGCATGGTTCGTGCCTTACCGGCGTTAACAATCCTGTACTTGCCAGAAAGTGCTGCTGTTCAATTGACCGCTGACTGCGGTCTTGCCGGTGTGAAGCGAGTGCAGTGCACGGGCAATGTGGTAAGATACACAAAACTTTTATCATTAGTCATTATCCATCTACCCTCTAGCAAAATGTCTTAGGTCTACTTTGGCTTTTCACAGAAACGCGAAGATTTACTAAGGGACTTATCTTGTGCTGAAGAGGAAGAAATAACAAGCACTCCTAACTTAACATCGTTGGGTAATACATGGCCGGCAACGACTGACGCAGTATTTACTGATCAAGATACAACAACGACTGAAGTTACAACAGAAGATAATACCACAACTGAACACGAAGACGATATTAATCAGTCTAGTACCATGACATCCACGTCTACAGCACACGACCATAATCTTGTAACGGAATATAAATCACCGATAAAAGTTCTGAATACCAATAAATTGAACAAAGTTATTTTAGATAAAACATTTGATTTAGGTTTGGTCAATAATAATAATGTACAAAGTAATTATATCCCGAAAATTGCTAACGGAGATAACTACGTTACGAATGAACAACTAGAAAAAATTGAAGATGAAAAACACATGCAACACAAAATGTTACACGAGGAAATTGCGCGACTCGGTAATCTTGAAAATATATTTACGCAACCAACGGACCATTTTGTTCCTCCGCTAGTAATGGCAAAAGCTAAAATCAGTGATGATATGACTGTTTTATCCTTACAAGAAAAACACGCACAGCAAATGGCAGAACAACATTACTTAAAACAAGGTATGCAGTACGGACAAAATGATCACGTTTACCAAAGTAACGTAATTATATCGACGACAGAAGATCCAAAACCAGTTACCTTGAAGAAGGACATTTTGAAAAATAAGGACAATTCGGAAAAAGACAAAGTCAAATCTAGTATGCCGAAAAAGTATAGTGAGAAAATCTATGATCCTAAGAGTAAAGCTCAAAAGGGGATTGAAACCAAAGTAGGAACACCTGAAAAAGCTGAACGATTTACCACGCAAGCAGAAATTATAGTTAAACAAAGTCAGACGACCCCTATGACACTTATAAGTAAATTAGATGATGATTCCGCTCTAGATCTTACTGTTTTCTTAAAAGATGATCCGGAAATACGTGAAGAGAAAATGTTCTACACTAATTTCACTGGTGATGTGTCTAAATTAGAAGTTATAAAAAATAGCACATTAAGTAATGAGACGGAAATAAAATTGGTAGACGTTGAGGCAACGGAAGAGACAAAACATGAAATTCCTATTCAGAAATTTAATGCTGCCACCAAAAATATAACTTTAAATCATGAAATAATTAAAATAACTATAATTTCTGAAGGCCACACCACATTCACTCCAACTACCTTTAAGATTACTACTAAAGTACCATTTGTTCAGAATAGTACTCCCATCAATTTATTGTCGACAACTCACAAAGAATCAGCTGATGAACTCCACAGCAAAAGTGAAATATTGCCAACAACACAGTTGAATACAACACAACATTACTTTGAAATAAAACCTCTTATTAATATTTCAAGCGAGGCGGCTATTCCTATATCCAAAAATGATACCCTTGCATTGGTACACACGGAATCAACTGAATATACACCAACAACGACACATGAAGTGCCCATTGCTACTACGATAGTTGTGAACAACAACACAAGTATTCAGAATGACGTGAAAGGGACTACGACTGCTGTTCCCATTGCAGCTGACTCATCTCACGAAATGAATATTGAATCGTTCAGTGAAGAAACCCATGATGAATTTGGTTTAAACACGAATTCATCAGATACAATAGATGACTTTCATTCACCGTTGCTTTCTGGAGCTAATGAACCAGTACACAGACCCAACCGGTCTCGAAGACCACAACAGCCGATTCGAAATAAATTTAATCCATTTCGCATATTAGGTTAAATATAAAATATCATACTTCAATTACCATGTTAAGAAATTACTGGTGATGACTGAACAAAAACTGTAACATCTAACGTAATTAGAATTAGTGGGTCACAGTCACATTATAAATTGTGATGGCACGGTGCACGTAGTTGATTTCTATTATTATGTTTTAACATTTAGGGATATTAAAACGGATGGTTCGGATGTTAATCATAAAGTCATAACACAAACATGAACATTATGATTGTCAGTTCGGGTACGGATTTCCGTTATGACCCTATTCACTTCAATAGTGAAACCTATGTAGTTTCATAACTATTTAATAACATATTTAATAAATTCATGTATATCGCGTACGTGTAGCGCCTCATTTTGAAATGTACTTCAATATTTTTTAGATTAGACACAATAATGTATCTAGTCTGTAACTTAGTCAATTCACGTTTCAATAGCATAGCTATTTTTAATGAAATTGTTTTTAAAATACACTTAATGTACTTTTAGGTACCCATAGATTTCAGATTTGCCAAATTTCGAATATATTATATACTTATTATAAGTACTCACTGTGTATGATGAGCAGATGATGAGTAGTAGACATACCTTACTCACAAAGTCACTACATACATAAAAATAATCGATGTACTTACATAGTAGGTTAGTTCGTAATGGAATTATACATAACGAAATTCACAAACCATATCATGTTAGAGTAAGACTTAGTTTAGTGAAGTTTATTTTTTATGAAACTTAAGGTACATGTTAAGATTATGCACAAGTGAATCAATGACAAAGATCCACACTACATGACGTGGAATTGAATCCAACAAAACACTCGCAAATATTTCATGAACGACAGTCATGTAGTTGTAACTCTTTGTATTATTTTTTTGTATATGTAGTCTCCAGTTATGTAATAAGATTTTTTAATAAAATTAAACTCATATTTCATATTTCTTTATTTTAACTTAGTAACCTCTAGACTACGGTAAAGAGTGAAATTCGTAGCGGGGTCATCAATACATAGTTGGACTTGTGGGAAACGAAATCTCATCAAAGAATATTTGATACATTTCAGATTGAATTATCACTGTATGGCTTATGTAATGACACTATAACTCCCCAAGGCTATCAAGTTCGGAATTGCCCCGGCGAAAAACTAAGTTCATGAGTAAATCCGTGAGGCGAAAGGCTAGTCTATTAAAAGTTTTTACTTTCCCCGAAGGCATTAATATGGAAGTTCTAGGTCGATATAAGACTTGGGAAAATTCGCAAGTTTCGAGACACTCAACCGCAGTCAATATTTGTGGAGCGCTTTGCCGCCACCTCACTCAACTTGCTCGCTCTTGAAGGGCCCAACTCCAACTCAATTTTCTCTTCGAGACCGCTTATCAATATTACTTATATCAACTTCGATAAAATTCTCAGGTTTGGCAATTCAGTTTGGGTGTATTTTCCTTCGTCATCTTTCACAATATAAGTTTTTCATCCCGAACTCGGCTCTCCCTTTCATAATCGTATTTAATCAGGTTTTTCACGTATATGTGATTTCCGAAATAGAAGAAACCCTAGTTTAATATGGAATAAGTCGGTAGGTGAAATTGAAAACGTGATTAATTTTTGGAGATAGCTTTATTCAGAGCAAGGTTGATAAGGTATTTAAATTAAAAGAGGAGGTAAATTTGAGAAGCCACGGTCCCATTCTACGGAGTTACCACGTAGAATAAACAATGAGAACTTGTTTATAAGTCATCAGAGGTTACTGTTTTATTTTTAAACGGTATTGAAACCACGCATTGACGCAAGAGCAAGGAAGGGTGGTGATCAATGCTCGCTCCTTCTCTATATGAGAAGAGGCCTTTGCTCTGCAGTGGGACAATTACAGCCATTTTTTTTATTGAGACAATATCCATTATCATAAAAGCCTTCAAAACCAAACATTCACCAAATTGTGGATGAAGTAAGTTTCTGTTCGTGCGCACGCTAATAAAGATGCAATGGAAGGAAGATGGTATAATGTGATAAGTATATCCAGAATGAGACCAGGTGAGAAGACTCCGCATTTCGGGCCAGAGATCAGACAATAATTTTATTACATAGCTAAGAAATATCAAACCAATTTTAAAGCTAATAAAGATACCTTGAAACGCTTTATTTACAAATAGCCACATAACTGAACACAGATTCTCAGTTTCTAGAATTCGAGGCTCATTAAAGGTGGTTGTATCCTAAATGAGTCTCGAATTCTAGTAACTCTGACAGCTATGTTACACAAAGTGTTTGCGTGAAACCACGAGCATTAACTAACCATTAACTATAACAGGGGTCATCCATAAGCTTTGTGGTTGGCTGTTGTGAGCATACGGGCGCCCTTTGACGGACAAGTACACAATCCAATAGTGTAATTGTTCTCTTATGGTCGCATAATTTACGAGTAAACAATTAGCCATTAGTTTCCATTAGTCAGATTCTACTGTACTAGCTAATTAATTAGGCCCACTTGTGCGCCATCGTTTAGCATAGAGCTAAAGTGATAGCCCAGTGAAGTTTGTATGGCTGTGATAGGGATTAATTTGGTTAGACCAGAGGCTAATTCCACTAACAGAAATGTTAAACAAGCGTAACCGAATCGAAGCTCAACCGTTCATTCAGACAGTATTCCTTTACAAAAATTACAACAAAAAAAAACTACGTTTAAAAAAACCGACTTCAAAAACTAAAAAGTATAAAATAACTTAATAAAGATTTAATTTAATACACCTCTTACAACCCTAATACCTTTACAGTTTCAGAAGTCGGTGCTAATCCACGCTGAACCAAATTGAAGGCACCGACTTCTGAAACTGTAAAGGTATTAGGTTTGCATAAGGGGTGTATTAAATTAAATCTTTATTAAGTTATTTTATACTTTTTAGTTTTTGAAGTTGTTTTTAATCATAGTTTTTTTTACTTTTTAGTGTCTGGGTTGTGTTCTGTAAACTACAGTAGGATTTTTCTAGATTACATCAGGTGGAATAATTACATCATCCACGTAAACTAAAATGTTCATAAAAAATCAAAAATGTTCATAAAATGAAAACTACTGGGCCAAACTATGTTAAATTTTTATGGGACCAAATGGCAACTATTCCGCATCAAACTAAAGAAGAATCACGTAAATCAGATTATAAATCTCAGCGTAATCGGTTTACATACATAAAAAAAATCAATCGAATATAGAACCTCCTCCTTTTTGAAGTCGGTTAAAAATAAAATCAAACATTTTGATTCACGTTTGTGGTTCCTTTGCGGTTTTGTGACAATTTTGTTAGTAGAATTGGCCCACTGGGCTAACGATGTTGCGCAAGTCGGCCTTAAACCTATCCTATCTGCTTACCAAGACGCGATAGCTTTATTCAAACACCAAACGCTTGCCCGCAGACTGATTCCCGAGTTAGTAAACTAATAAATGTCGAATCAGTCTTTTTTCTATTATACCCGTCTTTCTGTCTCTTTCTTACTACAAGAAAAGGAATACTTTCAAAATTATAACGAGTTAAGTACAAGGAAAATCCATAAAGGTACCATAATGGAGCGTAGTCAGCGGATACAAATTCTAAGAAAACGTCTTACTGGAAATGGATATAATATAAGAATATAACACGAACACAATCTCTTACGGTGTTGTCAGGCAATAAGTGGGTGGAGTAACTTACAATTTTTATTGGCACCAGGAAGTTTCACGTAGACTACTCTATTTAATTGTTTGGTCTCTTATTAAGGTAATGGGCTGTGAGCACACGAGCAGTGAATATATTTATAAACTAGATAAACATGATTACGGAAAGTAGAATAATTTGCTTAACATAATATTTCAGAGAATAAAACATGAGATAACTGAAAGTAAAATATCATAGGAATAAGGAAACAAAATGGCATAACTATAATTATATAGTGAGACGAGGGATTTGTAACTTATGAACTACTGCAATATTTAAATCCAGTACATTACTGTTACATACTTATATGTATACATATACTCCAAGGGTACACCGTCTCGTATTAGTTCGCTAGGCACGTTTACATCGTAGTCATAAAAAGTATGTAAAAAACTACAAAAACATATGTACGTAACTCAGCCATTTTTCGCTACGTCAATCTCCATACTTAGTTGCTATTTTTAGCTTTCCTCTGAACATCGAGCAATGCTAATGAAACCTCTGATAAGAACAATAGACGGATATTCTCGTACGTCGACTTATTTGGTCTATTTCATTGCTATAAAACAAAAAAAGGCAATAAGAAATGTATTTGTAAAACCCTAACAAAAAGTGGACTTTTATGTTAGTTTAACCATTGTTACATAAAAATCCACTCTTCGCCGCTAACAAACCCTTGAAAGAAATATAAAGATAAACCTCCCAATATTTCCTAGTAGAAATAACATTTACAACAAAAAGGATTCATTGTATTTTTAAGAGGAGATATTCTCCGAATCTTCGTCCGTTACATTTTTATCGGGACAGGTGATTTGCACGTTTTGTACCGCGTAAACAGAAAAAGGTTCACATTTGGTGAGACCCAAATACTGCGGGATGTCGCTCTCTTTGAACACTCTCTTGCCTACCAAAATATAGTAGGTATAGAGGTCACACGCTTCTCAGGCCGTCTCATCCATTATTCAGAGTTATCGGTCGTCCTACCATCGGCGTCCAACTCGATTCTCTTAATATAGATTAAGTGTTTATTGACATTTCCTCTTCCCCTGTGGCTGCTGAAATTGTGTAGTTTACTATGTCAGAATGGAATATTTCATAAGAATATTTCTCGAAAAAGATTTGATTGAAGACTTCGTAAAAACATGAACATTTTTTTTATCTAATTTGGATATTAATGTAAATAAAATTGCTTTTAGGTAATGAAGTTTTCAACATCAGTTACGTTATTTACATTTTTAATCATGTTTTCGAATAGCTGCGGGTGGTTTACAGGGGATCTGGAGGTTTTAAGTATTCCTGTAGCCAGGTAAACATCGTGAAGTAAATTGTCACAGCGACTGCTGGTGATATGAGGACGCGTCGACGGTGGCTGGGAGCGCACATTATGTAAATTGCAGCGATTACCTGCCAGCCGGCCTACCTCGGTGATCCCGGCCCGTGTTAAGCACAAATCACTTTGCGTTAGCTCTCCGAAGGATTACATACGCCAACGTTGTTACTGGATTAATCCTAAGGTAAATACCCAAACGTCCGACGTACGTACAAGGTACCCGTAAACACTTTGATTCAAAGATTAGGGTCTCTTTCAAAATATTTAATGTTGTAGTCATTTTGTTATTAGATTCTATCAAACGAATTCCTCTCTTTCGGCGTTCCCATTTCTATTTGCATCGAATTAAATAAATTCTTGAAATAGGTAGGAACCTACTTTTATCATATTACAGCAAGGTCTTCCAAGAAAATACTCTCCGATTGAAAACAATTTCCTGAAACAATTTATTAGTAGACAAAATATACGATTTAAGAAAAACATGATTATAAGGTTATTTTATACGAATAGTCCGGCCATTGTATTTTTCTATAAAAGGTAAACAAACCTGTGATCGTGATGATTGCTTTAAGAATAAAAAATGTGTATTTTTCAACGATTGAAGAATAAGTGTTCTAAAACTGTGTATGTTTAATGAATTCATAACATGATATGCATAAAAAAAAAATAACATCACGCCTTGTATTCCCCGAAGGGTTCGGCAGAGGTGTATAAATACACCCTCGTTTCGCCAGTTATGTTTCGGTCCCATCTAATAGGGGGCGAGCCTATTGCCACCAACCGGGTACAAATCCAGAGACTACGCTGCCACTGAGAAATTCCTAATGGAAAAACCCAATAACACTTTACCCGACCCGGGGATCGAACCCAGGACCCCACGCTCAGCAGTCGCGCCTGCGACCACTAGATCAACAAGGCATGGATTAAATGAATGGATTTAATGGATTCCTAAAGCAAACTGAACCTTTCACAATTTTATTATAGATTTGTTTACCTTCTATACAACATTTAAATGGCCGGACTATACCCGTGTAGATAGGAGCACCCCTCACCCCATCTCTTGAGTTACTTACGTGGCAGCTAAGAGCATCCACCTGTGTTATGTGGGCATGCCTGCCAGGCGTAATGCCTGGGTATTATCCCCCCAGGATCATTCACTGTAGTTGTCTGGGGGCCTGAGTTCTGCAGCAGACAGTTATGGGATAGTATGAGGTTATACGAACGTGGTCCGACCGACATACATACAGAACATGTATTCATGCTTTATATCTCCAGTGGTGTTAGCAATTGAAGTTGAAGTCATAAATTTATGCTACCAGACTATAGTCATAAATATTCATAATAACCCAAAGAGTTACAAGACCCTTCACTTGACCCTACAACATAAAAATAAAAATGGTCATAATTATAGTATTTTTATTTTAAAAAACTAACGTAACAATGTTTAGTATTTTAGTTCGGTACATATCCTTTCACCTTGCATTCAAGGTTTTATCGAAAAGTCTCTTTTGGATAAAAGAGACATCTTTACATAGATTCTAAATTTTAGGCGCGTTTTTCACGAATTCGTGTTTTTGCTGTTACTGCACTTTAGGTTCAGAGAGGGCAGAATATTGAAAGTACCTAAGCACATTTGTGGAACATCTTTACTAGAAAATGAACTACGGGAAACTGCAAAGACATAAACCTTCATCCGTTTTCAATGCAGACTATATTGAAAATACAAAATCAATCAACGTGGAGCTTTGCGAGTTCCGGTCGCTCAGCTCGATGCATGCCGCGGCGAGCCCCACTCGAGAATTTATCGAGTTGTGGAATGCATCGAGTAAGTGCCCCAATAATTGGGTTGGCGTTCCGGCCTGAGCGCAGCGTTGGCGTTTCGAGACGATATCGATGCCGCAGACATTTATGGTCCACGAGTTTTACAGACAGTATCAGAAATTGATCTTCAATTAATAATTTTGATATTTTATGTTGACTTGAAGTTAACTTTTAGTATAAGAGTCCCGTCCGTGATTTGGGGAGTCGGTAACATACGACAAAATAATATAATTATACGTGATCGTATTTAAAGAGGTCAGAAGTTGCCAGTTGTCAGAAGACGAAAAACGAACGAACGAAACGAAGACGAAAGTCTAACAATCGTAACTCTAGGATATTGGCAACCCACAGTAACTGGGTTTTAAAGAAACTCAAAATAATATAAATATTCAAACGCATATTGTTATACTGGCCACCTACAGTGCCTTTCTTAAAATATATTCAATTAAAATAATAAAGGTAAGAAATATCAAATTAAGGTACAAAAACAACAAAATCTAGCACTTCATTCACCCACGATTATCCCAAAGGAAAGGTCAAGGCGATGCTACTAGTTTATATCTGCTATTACCGTCTGAATAGATGGATAGACTGCCCTTTATTGTGTACCACGTTCATATGAAATAGTAAATGGACGAAAATGAAGAAATTGAACAATGGGAGGCCTTATCACTATTACCTATCTTTAGAGGTAAGTGTGGGATACAAATATTTACAGAATACTATATTTCTGAGGCTTCAATTTTAAGAAACATCTATTTCATATATGTACATCTATTTATACACAAAATCTATTTCGTATACAATACATCTATTAAAAATATCTCAAAAAAACTCAATTCTCAGAAGACCTCGGAAAAATTAAAGCTATATATAGGTGTTTATTTAAAAGTAAAGTGATTGTCTTTGGTTCCCACTAACTTGATTTTCTGGACTTTCAAAATTGAAATACTAATAAAATACGAACCCAGTCTGACGGAAATTAAAAATAAAAACAAGAAAAGATTTAATTAAAGAGGAGCTCCAGTTTTTCCACTGGCAATATCATTATAAAAGCGTTTCATGGTTCGAGACAAGGACTATTGGAAACATTTCATTCAATGTGCTTTGTTATAAATAACTGATAAAATTAAATGTTTTGTTTTTATCCGGAGAAAGACGTTGGGCTGCGCTACAGTTTATACTTTTGCAGTAATCATTGTTTTATTTTGTTCTTGTTTATTATGTTTTTGTTCTAAAACTAACTTTTTTTAGACCTTTCAGAGATGTTTGCCGTGCCATTGAAATATTAAATCTTTTTTTCCTTATATTTTTCTGATTACCTAGTACGTTGTTTTACTTTTCAAGCAATCAGTTCAACATTTCAATTTTTAATATTTGAGAAATGTCTTCTTTTTTGTAGTAATGTATTATGATGCTTGACGCTTCACAAAAGGAAAATCTCACTGTTCATATGAAAATATAAAAAAATCATTGAATTCTTGAGATGACATCAAAGCTTTATTCAATGAAATACGTGATTGAAAAGATATTAGGAGAGAAAAACAGTCACCTAATAATATCTATTTATTAAAACCAGCCGCGCCATGAATGACGGCTTTCAGAAATCCATTTCCTTTGCCCCCGAGATCCTTTTGTCATTTCGTCAACTTCGATTATTTGCACAATACCCTCTTATTTCTGTACCTTTGTGCCAAAGCTTTGGACCTCTTGGAATAAGGAAACGCAGCCAAATATATAAACAGTCGATGAATGATAAAAAATTACTGATTGAATATTCTTCCTATGTAAATGAGACAAAGTGTTGATGTTCAAAACGTTTTGTAAATTTCCTTCTGCAGTCATTTTCCTTTCAGTGTAAAACGTTTTCTTTAAATGATTACGAAATCGTTTCCGAGAAGCGACTAGAAACAAAAATAATGCCTCGACCACACCGGGCAGTAGTCGCGATACATGTGCCACAACTTGTTTCACGACATGTGACGATACAGATGCACACAACATTTTATACTTGTCTACACGTCGCTGATACTGGGAACATGACATCTCTGCGACATGTGCCGGAACACTGTCGCGATAAAAATGTGTCCTGTGTGAATGAGGCATTACGCATTTTTATTCTGGATATTTATGGCATTTATATATATACTAGCGGACCCGGCAGACGTCGTCCTGCCCGGAAAATTTATTCATTGTAAATCTAAATTCATTGTTAATCTAAACCATCCAGGGCGCCACACAAACTGTCCAGCCGTTTAGGAGGAGTTCAGTGACATACACACGTACAGTCGAATTATATATATAAAGATAGCGCTAATCAACTCTATGTCGATTTTGGAAGATATTATCTAGAAAAACTTTTTACTACAAACTTTAAGAAATTACTTTCCTTGTTTTTTTGAATGGTTTCTGTATTTTTCGTATAACTGTAGGTGTCACAAAATTAATCGAATAAGGCCAAAATTAGCCAATTAAAATTTAAATCCGACTTCAAGGACCCTCGTCAAGATCTATCTGTCGGTCAGGAGTCGGTACGACGCGACGTGGTCTTTGAACTGAGGCTCTTCGGTAATTATTTATCGCCGTGAGCACTCCAATTGTTGGCACTTTGAACGCTTGTTAGAGCCTTTCGTTATTCCAAAATCGGTTGAGTGCCAAATCAGACAATTGATTTTAATTAAAATTGTAAAGGTAAGACATAATAAATTGAAGTTTTAAGTGGTAAATAATAGTACAAATACATTTAATTATCTAGTGATAATTAGTAGCAGTGATAGCCTAATTGTGTGACCGTCGGACTGCCAAATCATACGTCTTGACTTCGAACCCAAGGCACGCACCTCTGACTTTTCGAACTCATGTGCGTATTGTATAATTATCACTTGCTTAAAAACGGTGAAGGATAACATCGTGAGGAAACCGGCATGCCTGAGAGATATTTCTCGACGGCATATGAAGCCAAGTCAGAGGCCCAAGGGCGGCATAAACTCTGACACCAGGTTAGTCACTAACCACACGAAAAGAAGAAGATCTAGTGATTTTAATAAATACTTTAATTAGGATTACAAAGAATAACCATAAAATTAAACCAAAACCTGAGACTAAAAGAACAATAAATTTGTTTTTTATTAGTTTGAACTTTTTGCTTAACTTCAAAAAATACAATCGCATAATTTTAAACAAGGCAAAAGGAGAATGAGGCCGAATATATATGAAGCGGAAATGAGGGCGAGTTAAAAACCTTTAAATAACCTGCTCATTAAAAGTTGCCCTAAGGTAGAGCAGCTTTGCTTAAAATATTCAGTTTTATATGTCCTGTGCTGCCCGACAGTGGGTCGCTACGAAAACTTTTTACCTCGACTCGGAGACAGAGCGATTACAAGTTTTAAGATTGATGAATCCCGGTATTCTAATGTATTTTTTTCTTGCCTTTTCCAAGGCGTAAAAGGGTAGGTACTTTTAAATTAAGAGAGTAACTTAATTTTGAGCAAGCAGCTCTGCACTTTATCTCTGTCTTTTATCTTAATTATTTATTATCTGTGCGAGCTGTCTTCTTTGTTTAAAAAATGAGTTCGTGCCAACGGTTATCTACTGACATATTTTTGCATTATTGTTGAATTTTGAATATGAAATTTACATCAATGGTCATGTAGTTGAAATGATAACATTAATTGCCTACCGAGATACTGCGGTCCGCATAAATTCGTGTAATGGCATGCAAATTTTATCGCCTAACAGTTTGTACAAATGTGACCACAGATCCACAATCTCCTCATTAATGAAAACACAAAAATGTACTCGTTTTGTTATGAATAATTTGGCGTACGAATTTATTATTATAACATAACATCACGCCTGTATTCTAAGGGCAGAGGTGTATAGTAACACCCTCATTTCGTCATTATGTTTAAGTCCCATGTAATAGGGGACGAGCCTATTGCCATCAACCGGGCACAAATCCAAACTCCAGCTGCAACTGAGGAATTCCACACGGAAAACCCAATAACACTTTGCCCGACCTGGGGATCAAACCCAGGACCTCACGATCAGCAGTCGCGCTTGCCACCACTAGACCAAGGAGACAGTTAATATAATAAACTTATAATTTTAACTGAGTCGGGGCCTATTCTATTTAATAATTGAAGATTAATTGTACCTTTTGACATATAATTGTATAGCCTTGTAGGTTATAAAGACAGCCTGGTAATATCACTAACAGTAAATCTATTATAAATGATATCCTACATCCAACTAAAATGGGGAATTAATATAAATTTTTAAGCAGTTTGAATATTATGTAGGTTATTAAAATATTAGTTTTAGTGCTTAAACTGCTAAAATAAATGTGTACGAAAATCTATTAAACTCTACGTTCAGCTTCCTCGTAGCCGAGTGGAAAATTCACGTTCAAAATATTATCCTTCTCTTTCCCGGAAACGAGCAAAAAATAGCCGGGAAGCCGCCTAGCCGTGGAAAAATTACTTGAAACCACTTTGCTTGTTATATTGCTAATTGGAATTGAACAAACCTAATTTTCTTTTTAACACTAGGAAATTCTAGTGTTACCTAATGAAGGTAAAAATGTTTAGTAATTGGCTTCAATCATGAATATGTCATCGGTAGCTGGTACACTGGACAATGTTGATAAAGGAGGGTAATCGTCAAGATGATCAACGTACCCGAAGTTATAAAAACACTGGTCATTCGGCGGAGAAAAGGGATTCCATGTCGAGCAGCCGAAGAAGTCTGACCTTTTATATCTGGTTTGCTTGTCCTCATTTTCTGATCTTGTGTTAATTATTATATTGTGATATATTGTGAACTAGTTTCTGTAACTAATCACTAACCAAATTAAAAATACTCTCAGTGGTGGAGAGTCAATGTTGGTTTCATTTACTTTATTTACCATCCTCGCAATCCTGACATACCGATATTTGCTATAACTGTAATGATAGATTCACCCCTACAATATTCTGTTGTATGTATTTTATAAATATTAGTAGTAAAGTTATTTCGCATCTTTATTTAGATAAAAAGTAAAAAATAAAAAAAAACTACTTTTAAAAAAACCGACTTCAAAAACTAAAAAGTACCTATAATATAAAATTAACAGTTTCAGAAATCGGTGCTAATCCACGCTGAACCAAATTGAAGGCACCGACTTCTGAAACTGTTAATTTTATATTAAGTTATTTTATACTTTTTAGTTTTTGAAGTCGGTTTTTTTAAACGTAGTTTTTTTTTTATTTTTTACTTTTTAGTTGCTGTAATAGGTTGTTCTGTAAACCACAGTAGGATTTTTCTAGATTACATCAGATAGAATAACTACATCATCCACGTAAACTAAAATATACATAAAAAAATAAAAATGTTCTTAAAATTTAAATTACTAGGCCAAACTATGTTAAATTTTTATGGGACCAAATGGCAACTATTCCGCATCAAACTAAAGAAGAACTACGTAAATCGGATCACAAATCTCAGCGTAATCGGTGTACATACATAAAAAAACCAATCGAATAGAGAACCTCCTCCATTTTGAAGTCGGTTAAAAAGAACAATATATGCGATTAACATCACACAAATCTCATACGTGATCGATCAGATCGCTCCACCACTGCGTCATTAAGGTCATAATCTACATAGTAAGTACCTATTCAAAACTTTTATTAAGGCAAAACACGACCTCTCCTTAAACCTCTTTCAAGCATCGTTAGTTCATCGTAAAACTAGTCCAAAATAGTGACGTAGAACGTTTTTGTTCAATATACCGTATTCGGTGATGTAGCAATTAGTGAGCAGGGTTCTCAAACTCAGTAAAACGATATACTAGTATTTCCACATAACATCACGCCTGTATTCCCCGAAGGGTTAGGCAGAGGTGTATAGTAACACCCGCATTTCGCCGTTATGTTTCAGTCCCATGTAATAGGGGGCGAGCCTATAGCCACCAACCGGACACAAATCCAAACTCCGGGCTGCAACTGAGGAATACTACACGGAAAAACCCAATAACACTTTGCCCGACCTGGGGATCGAACCCAGGACCTCACGATCAGCAGTCGCGCTTGCCACCACTAGACCAACGAGGCAGTTACTACTATTTATTTTCAGGTAAAACCCCTAAGGTACGTAAAATAAATTAAAATGTCAAACACGTCAAAAATACTTCTTTGCATTAAAAAAACTGTCAAACTAACGCTAAACTTTAATCGTTAAAATGTTTTATGGCTTAAAAAGTGTAAAAAATATGCTGTTTCATAAATCTTGTTTCATTAGGTTTACGAGAAACTTTTAAACATATAACTATTATAAATAATAAGTAAGTTACTTACTTACAACGCGAGCTACTGCGGGTCATGTAGCAAGTTCTAAGAACAATTCAAGTTAGATAAGAACCCATTACGACGCCGTCACTTTTACGATAAACTTCAATAAAAACTTATTATTAAATAACTTTCAAACTTAAAGCAACAATGGAAGCACACCATAAAGAAAAAAAAAACATGAACTTGTTTTTCGAACGCAGCTTTGACTTCCATAAACCCTCGAATGACCTAAATTGGATGATTCCAACTTTGAAAAGCTGAAAGGAGGGAAGGCAAGTTGACATTTTCTTAAGCTGAGTAATAGCGACTATTTATCTCGGCTTTAGTCAGCGCGCGTTCGCGTCACGGCTCACCTGCCTCTCTGAAAGCCTCTACGCCACTCTGCGCCCTCTACCTTAACATGATTGAATTAAGAGGATAATTAATTTTGATTACTGCATGAGTACCTTACGTAATCTCGGCAACCTAGGACATTAGTGCTTAAGTGGCGCCAACACCTAGGTACCTATTGATATTCAGGCTCTCCTAATAGGTATACAATCGTAGGATAACATTTATGGAATCTATACTAATATGGTAAAGAGGAAAAAATTTTATTTTTGGATTTTTGTATGTAACAAATAAACTTAAAAACTACTGGACCGATTTCAAAAATTCTTTTGCCGTTAGAAAGCTACATTATCACTGAGTAACATAGGCTACGGGCGGAGCCATGAGGACATAGCTAGTATGTTATATAATAGCAGGATAAAACAGGCTTTGAATTAATACTTCAAATTATAATGTGGTTATTTATGCTTAATTTGAGTGCAGTAGATTATAGGAAACAGATAATTTAATTAATTAATGCTTAAACATGCACGCAGTTATTTGTATCCCGATTAACATTACCGTAATTTGTATTTATTTATTTAAGCCATGATCATCCCACTGCAGGGCAAAGGCCTCCCATATCCTCCTTTCACTCCTCTCGCTTTAAGGATTTCTGCGGCCAATCCTTCAAATTTGGTCTAGTTCGTCCCGCCATCTCCATGGCCTGCCGCGACGTTGTGTGACGTTTTAATATGGATATTTTTGACAATTAATTTTATATACTTTTTATCAGATGTGGGGACGGGCTAAAATATAAAATTTCATCACTGGACGCTGAGAATAGACGCGTATTATAAGATTCAAAAAAACCCAGCACGCTTCGTGGTGGATCTATACGGTCCGTCTGGCTAGCTATTCTCACATTTAAGTCCGGCGCCAAACAGTTTACTGAGTTCCGTCGTGTGTTTATGAGGTACACTACAGATGGAGTAAAATATAGAATATAGACCCAAATACATTTTGCCGCAACGCGACATGCAAATTCTTGACAATATTATACAAAATCATTAAAAAATATTAGAATTAATATCAATTATTACAATATTTTAAATTAATTAATTATTTAAAGTAAAATGTCAAATCAATACATGATAACGGAAAAAATTCAACATAAACAATATTGTCACACAATATTAATGTCAAAATAATAGAACTCAATAGTTACATTATTATAAGTATTAGTTATAAATTTATCATTTAGGTATTACCTGTAAATTCCGATTGAGAATAAAAAGATTTTTCTATAAGCCAAAGTTTAAGTCTGGTACGAAACTTACCAATACGCATTTTTTTTTATTTCGTCAGGAATACTATTGTACACCCGACCACACATGGCATAACAATTATTTAGGTACATTGTTGTGTTAGGTATTTTTGCTAATACAATTCTGTCCGAGTTTCTCGTATTCCTTGGAAACATAGCTTTTGCTGGTATAGAGGAATCACTCTATATCTTTGTTACTGTATTCGTGGGCTACATCTTAGACCCTGTCTGCGCTTGTTATCTGATTCGTGTGTGATTAGGATCAAACGTAAGCCAAAAATAACATAAATAATTACTTAGGTACATTGACACTTCTAAATTTCTACAGTTTAGGCTCAGAAGAGTACTAAACATTTATTTTAAACACTAAAAAAGACCAAAAAACAAGATCAAGAACAAAGATTAAGACTGCCTTGTTGGTCTAGTGGTCGCAAGCGCGACTGCTGAGCATGGGGTCCTGGGTTCGATCCCCAGGTCGGGTAAAGTGTTATTGGGTTTTTCCATTAGAAATTTCTCAGTAGCAACCTGGAGTCTGGATTTTGGCCCGGTTAGTGGCAATAGGCTCGCCTCCTATTAGATTACCTTAAACATAACTGGCGAAACAAGGGTGTACTAAAACCTCTGCCGAACCCTTCGGGGAATGTAAGGCGTGATGTTATGTACCTATGTGTTAAAAAAGATCATGATTTATCTAAACACATACCTACCCACCATAATATCACATAACGATGAATAAACCTTTTGAAATTCGATTTATGTGTAGGTACGTAAGTGGTAGGCTGTATATGAATTAATTCACATACCTTTTAGGCTGACTGACATCCCGGGCTACGAAACGAGCGGGCTTACGTCGGAATTACAACTATGATTATTTTATTAAGCGCCGTCCCTACCTTAATACGGGAATTGCTTTTATATCAGTGTGAACTGTAATAACAGGAAAATGGTAATTTAATAATGAAAGATTGTTTGGTTAGTTACTTGTTTTTATTTAGAAGGATAAAGGATGATTTCCATCAAACGGCTCGCATCGCATCGGATCGGAAAAGATACGAACGGATGCGGCGACAGCCGATCGCGTCCGGCAGGGTGTCAACGTTTACGATCGGCTCGTGCCGTTGCTTGCGAACGTATGCGTTTCTGCGCCTAGTCCAATAGTTTCATTCCTACCGTGTTGACACGACGACAGGCGAACGGAGCCAATCGCGCATCGCAACATACTTTCGGCTACGATCGCGTGTCGCGGAAGACGCCCGCGGTTAAGCTGCTGTGCGCGGCTTGGTAATATAGACTTTAAATACTGTGTACACGATTTAATATCGTTTAAAGATTGTAAAATCCGATCCGATCCGATGCGATGCGAGCCGTTTGGTGGAAGTCATCCTTAAGTGGACCGTAACGAGTATTTGCACAATCAGTAATTAATTAGGGAATGAAGGTTGGTGTGGTTATTTTAATGGCCCGCCTCTAACTTCACCAGCTTCAGGCGCGTGTTTAGTCGTTGCGAGCAATTTAGCGGAGCACTTAGCCCGCGCCACTCCGTCACGCCACGTTACCGCCGCCCGATGCCCTCTCTACCGTGAACATGAATATTATATACCACTATCTATATCACGTATGCATCGAGTAGTACCAAACTGTTCACTAAGTCTCCGTCGAGTCCCAAAGGCATTCATGCATTACTGAAGCAGGCTCCCAAATCATCAATGTGTGGCCTTGCCTTGAAGTTAGAAATACAATTTGAATATTTAGGCTGTCGTGTATATTTCAATCATGTTGATCACGTCCACCCAGAAGTAGATGCTACCCTTGGATTTGTATTCAAGTAATTTACTGGAGACGACTTTGGACAAAGAGGTTGATAAAATAAATATACCTACTAAGTAAAATGTAGAGTGCCATTTATTTATTTTATTTAATAAGTACATTGAATTATTTATAACTGCTTAGTTGGTCTAGTGATGACAAGCGCGACTGCTGTTCTTGAGATCCTGGGTTCAATCCCCAGGTCGGGCAAAGTGTTTCTTCAGTAGCAACCGGGAGTTTGCAGTTATGCCCGGTTGATGGCAATAGGCTCGACCCCTATTACATGGGACTTAAACAACAGCAAAATGAGGGTGTTACTATATACATCTGCCCAACCCTTCGGGGAATACAGGCGTGATGATATGTTTTGTTTTGAATTATTTGTCTAACATCAGAATAAATAATGACGACACTTTTGTAATTTTTTTGCGACGAAATAATATTTTTATTTAACTGTGTAGTTTCATGGAAATATAATATTATTATTATCTGTAACTCAATCACGGGTAAGCGGTTTATAATTTGATTAAAATTTGAACTCCATGTGAGTGGAGTAAAATTAAGCTTGTTATCGATATAAGTGCTTCAACTGTGATGTGAAATTGACTATACTCATTACTCGCGGCGGTATCGACATACCGGTGGTATTTTTGTTAGGGCATTGGTTTTAACCTTTTGGACGCCATTGTCACATATACGTGACAAACGAAAGTTTACCCGGTTACCCGGTTTACACCGCCAGCGTCACAAATATATGACAAAAACGATGGAATTACAGTTACCTTGGCGTGGTGGGTACGCCGATGCATTTATGCTCTGGCGTCCAAAAGGTTAATTCAACTTAGACTAAATCTTATACAGGGTGTAAACGAAATCATGTACTTCCTTCAAACCTCGTGATGTACTGCTGACATAAATTAAACAAGCAAGAGATACTTTTGGATTCAATAAAAAAAATGACAATGAACTAAACATGTGTTCTTAACGTGAAGAATTTTAGCGCTCCGAGTTAAATGACCGCGCCGCGAGCGATAGGCGCGCAATTCACTCGGGGCGCTAAAATGCCTCGCGTTAAGAACACATCGCGCCGATTCGCAGTTTTGTGTACAAGCCCTTAGTAACAACGAGCACCATCACCGATATGCGAAATGTGTCTAACTTTGTGGTCATCAATTTATACCTATTGCGACTACGAATAGGTACTACCTAGGAATAATTAACGACACATATCATAACATCACGCCTGTATTCCACAAACGGTTGTACAGAGGTATATAGTAACACATTCATTTCGCCATTATGTTTAAGTCCCATGTAATACGGGCGAGTGTATTGCCACCAACCGGGCACAAATCCAAACTCCAGGCTGTTACTGAGGTATTCCACACAGAAAAACCCAATAACACTTTGCCCGACCTGGGGTCGTACCCAGGACCTCACGATCAGTAGTCGTGCTTGCCACCACTAGACCAAGGAGGCAGTTCATTTATCGAGTTTTTATTTATTTAAGTTAACTCGCATGGATCGCTCTCCTAATTCCTACCACCGTATTTTCATGAAGCCTCTTGAAAATCTTTATCATATTTGGAATACCATTTCATATATGGAGATCGGCGTCACACTAGGAAGTACTTGAACCACGATGCTTGATTGAGCTGCTCTCCTTTAAGACGGTGCGGGGAAGCGTCATGTTTATAATTGGATTGGATTAATTGGATTATAATTCCGATCATCCAGAATACTTAAGCAAAATGCCAGTAAATTCTCGGTTCTCGTGTCGTAATTGATAGTAGTCATAACATGCGTGACGTCACTGTAAGGCAGTAAGGCTTGTTTGCTCGAGCAGGCTGTTGTTTGCGCCCTCGCCTCCCACAAATATTGACACAAACCGACTTATGCGTCAGAATCAACTGCGCGTTACCAATGTCATGAAGTTACGTAGGAAAGTTAGGAAATTGCTTATTTACCTACTTATGTTTCTATATAAAATTTTCGGTTTTGATATTATGGAATTTGTAAGTGGGTCTTCTTATTAAACGAGTCAGCGATGAAAACAGAAGTTGAGTAAAAACATTGATTCTAGAAACTGAAACAGAGAGAGCATCCGAACACGATACGTGGTCAGGTTAGTTCCCCTATGTAGCCCTAAAGTATGCGCGCATGCAGTTTTCGTTCATAGTTCACGTCCAATGCACGCGCTGCATACTTCCATCGAAAGCGGGTACCCTGTTAGAGGCCGGTGGGCCACGAGGTCCCAGGCTGGCCAGGTCGGCCTCTTCCTCGCCGTCGTGGTGGTGGTCTCAACAAAGTTATGGAAACAGCTAATTAACTTCAAACACAACGTTTTTATAATTTCCTTTCAGATTCACGTACCCTTTGACGCGAGACATATTCATACCCTATATACACTACTAACGATAGGTACATACCAGTAAAGCGCCGAGTAGCTTTTACCAAATACGACAACTTTCATACAGCATTTATTTTTGTGGCTCGGATTTCCGCGTTTGAAGTCTGAATAGGTTGTGGTATGTCTATTTTAAAGCATTTGCGGTCATAAAAACTCATAGAGTAGAGTTTGAACTACCCACTTGCAGTTAAGGGGAGGGTGGGGGGTGCGGGCGGTACCGTTGTGTATGTATTTGCAGTTGAAATTCAGCCATTTCTCCATGTAAACACGGTTCTTCCGTCGCCGTCGACGGGCCGCAGCTGCGCTGTGCTCGTACAGAACAGATAAACAAAAATGTTTTATAAAATTCTAAAAACAATTTTGTCGGTAAGCACGCGAGCTCAGTTTAAATTTGAATTTATACCGCTTATCGTCAAAGACTCAATGAAAATGTTTAAAGTTTTTTAATAAATTTGTTTGAATGCAGCACTTTTTTTGAGGAGATTCCTCACTGAAAAACCATGACCACTATTTACGTGTACGTATGTATAGATATCGTTTCTTTTAGACATTGTAAACTTAACGCAAATGCCTTCACGTACAAACAGGTTTTAATAAATTAAGCATGGTATAAATTTCTGTTAACACAAACTTCATTACATCATAGCATTTTATTAAAATATGACGTTCCTGAAAAATATATAATAAAATATTCTCAAATTAATCACCGCAGAGTTGGATGAAGTTAACAACACCCTCCAACATATTCGTTATAAAAGATATGCATAGTTACGCTACATTTTTTCCGAGTACCATTCGCTGTACACCCAGTCAGAAGCGTCAAGATGGAAAAATTCCCTCTCTTCACACGCTCCGAATGCATCCCATTTTCTCATCTGTAAAACGAATACAACGATTTTCTTTCTCTGAACAAATATGTATTTTTTGCTAAAGTGTGACCATTTTGCGAGACAAAGAAGATATAGTTTTATATTTATTAAACTGTTGAATGAAACTATTTTCATAAGTTTTTTTTTTAAATAAGCTACTTACGTAGAGAATATATAACAACTGGCAACAATATAAGGTCATTAAAATCGCCTGGTAAATGTGTTCATAAAGGGAGCCTCTCGAGTTTCCATTATCGCCCGCTAATGAGATTAAAATTCGATTACACAGCTTACGAAATTATATTCGCCGACAATGTTTTACCCTCGTCACAATGCTTAAGGGATATCAAGGAAATATTCAGCGAACCTTATCTACAGAAAATATACGGATAAGTACTATGTGGTGTGTAAAAAGAGGTGCCCGAAGATCTAAGGAATAAGAAGAGCGGTTACTGATAAACTTCCTTTACATTCAAAGTGGAATAAATTCGTCAAACGAGCGAGTTCGGCAAATAAATTAGCCGTGAATTGTGTGAAGCTCTCTAGAAGTGGTGGTTCATTACCATAAAGTACTTGTTACAACCAACATTCGACAGTATTTTTCAAACATTGGTTAAGTACTATAAGACTCAGACGTGGTACTTTCAGCTACCAAGCTCACCCAACTACTTCCCATGAATTTAGTAAACAGCTAGGAATATACTAGAAGGATGAACTGAAGGGCTGCATTACGATGTAAAACGGTGGCTCAGTGACATGGTTCTGCGATGACCAGCTGTCATGCGTAATCATTATGATATTATCCCCTACTTTGTGGCAGAATACCTACGTAATGAAAAAAGGTCGTAATAAGTCACCTTTCGTGAAGGCAAGTACAATTTACTTGAAGAACGAGGTAATGTGACATTGAATTCGTATTGAGAGCAAGAATATTTTAAGCTATTTTCTAACAGTTTTCTCTTTATCAATACGAAGCTATGCTTTTACATGATGAAAGTAAAAAAGGTAATATAATCTATACTAATATTATAAAGCTGAATAGTTTGTTTGTTTGCGCTAATCTCAGGAACTACTGGTTGGAATTGAAAAAATATTTTTGTGTTGGATAGTCCATTTATCGAGGAAGGTTATATAATATCACGCTACGACTAATAGGAGCGGAGCATAAATGAAAAATGTTGCAAAAACGGTAAAAATGTCCACCCGTGCGAAGCCGGAATGGGCCGCTAGTATACATAATAAAAAAGCATTGCCCTGTAACTGAGTTGCGAAAGTCTGATGGCAGTCGCTCCGTGTAAAATACTGGTATTTAGCCGCCTCTGGTTAGACTGGAAGCTAACCCCAACATAATTAGGAAAAGACTTGGCAGAAAGAAAAGTCCGTGTCAAAATCCAATTTTACAGAACGAGAAATATTTTTAGTAACGTATCCGGCGCTAAACAGCCCAGCAATAAATTATACCATGAACTTCCATTTACGTGGCTTGCAGCTGACCCAGTTACAATGAAAATGGCTACAAACTTTATTGTCAAATAAATGCACACATTCTAGAAACAATTTTGCTGATATTTATTTTTGGCAGAATATCTAATGTAGCTGTGTCCTCGTGGCTCCGCCCGCGTAAGAAGTTTTATTCCAGTAATAAATATAGCCTATGTTACTCAGTGATAATAAAGCTTTCTAACGGCAAAAGAATTTTTGAAATCGGTCCAGTAGTTTTTAAGTTTATTCCTTACATACAAAAATACAAATCTTTCCTCTTTATAATATTATTAGTAATTAGTATTAGTATAGATATTTATTGTAAGAAGCTATATTAATTGTTTTTTTTTAATTTATTTTTGGCCGTTTATACATGTCCTTAAGCCTGTGGTAAGCTCTCGGGCTTTAGAGTTACTTACCAGTAAAATAAATAGTCACAATAAAATAAATGTGAGTTATCGTTTAATGACAATAGCAGTCATTTACCAACGAACAGAATGTAATGTACTGGAAACTCTTCGTCACAGCAAATGTATAACAAATCCATTATTAAACCGATAATAATTGATTACGTATTGTGATTTGATGCAAAATTTCGGGAGCGCTATTGCCCAATCTAAAAGCATTGCCATGTACTCGTTATTTATTTGAAGCAGTAACTCAATAAAAGGATTTCTATTACAAAAGTAATCCTTTTGAACGGTATCCTCCTTTTGTTGTGGACCTACTTAAGTGGAGCTGAATGGCTGAACTTTGCATCGTGAATGTAAATTCTTGTAGTTTTATCTTCACCGAAACAATTGGTAGCCAGTAGATGCTTTAATGTTGCGTTGAATTAATTATCGTTTTCATTGTTAATAAAGTAATCACATAATATTTTATGTATTATCAGAATTAGCCGTCTGTCAAAAAAAGTAAACGCTTGATTTGAAAAATGTATACAATAGGTTATTAATTGACTGAATCTGGCTGAATTATGAGCTTTTTATTATTTTTAATTCTTTACTTTTTGCAACCTTGTGATTATTCTCTCGACATGATTCTTAATTTTCTGGATGTTTTAAGTTTTTTTTAAAACACATTTTTTCACATAATAACGTAAATGAGGTCCGAATGTAGATAGAACTGATGATGTCTACTAACAAATAAACCGAAAAAGAAACAATTCAGTGACAAGAGTGAAAAACAGAACATAATTCATTCATTATTATGTGGATCAGAATTTGATTATCACTTGCGTCAACGGTGAAAAAAAAATATCGTGAGGAAACCTGCACACCGGAGAGAGCTCTAAAATGTTCTCGATGGTGTGTGTAGTCTGCCAATCCGCACCAGGTTAGCGTGGAGGACTTCTCATTCTGAGAAGAGGCCCGTGCCCAGCAGTGGGACAGTAATGGGCTAATTATGTTATTTCATTGTTACTTTCTACATCTTCAATATATAGGTAATATTAAACCTCCTTTGCTAAGCATGGGTCTCATTTACTGCGAATTACTGAGAATTAATTTACGTGGTGAGTATTTACTATAGTCACCAGTTTGGTAAGCAGATTAGTAATGAGTATGTTGTTTTTTACAACACGAATAGCAATTCGCCGAAAACCACATGACGTATGTACTTGTATTTTGACACACATCTCCAAGAATCTCTTCAGAGTACAGATGCTCGCTATAAGGTTAGAACTATCAATCTTGGTAGTCGCCAACGTAATGCATAGCTGTCGCCGAGTTCACCCTGAACATTTTTCTGATGCATGCGAAAAATGTTTAATATCAACATGTCTACATCAAAGCAGTACGCTGGTGAGCTTTATTGTTTTCATATCATAGACCAGGAAAGTAAACAATGGAAAGCAAATAAACGCTGAACAAATACAGAGAAATTGTCTGTAATAAATCGTTTTGAATTGGTTAAGAAAACTGGAGCTCGCCTCGATATGGAGAATACACAATGGAATTCTGGAATGAGAGTAATGATTATTTATTAAAAAAACATTAATTAACTACATACAATTAAAATATTGTATCGAAATACTTAAATAAATGTTTCTTATCGCAAGTACCGTTATGAGATGTTTAACTTTTAATGAAGTTGGTTAAAAATAACATTAATTAAGTTAACAAAATAATAATTAATTAACTATAAACTACGTCTCAAATTAAAAATGTATAAATAAGACGAGTTGATTTATTTGTTCAAACATTGTCAAAGTTCAATAAATATTTTAAGTAATCTATACTAATATTATAAAGAGGAAAGATTTGTATTTTTTGTATTTTTGTATGTAACGAATAAACTTAAAAACTACTGGACCTATTTCAAAAATTCTTTTGCCGTAAGAAAGCTACATTATCACTGAGTAACATAGGCTACGGGCGGAGCCGTGAGGATAGCTAGTGTGTAACTATATAAAAAAAAACTTATAGGAATTTTCGTTGTCTGTTGCGAAATAGTAGCAAGTATTCGACGCTCAGACTCTACATTGTATTAACGCACAGTCCTATGTTTTATTACCAGCAAAACCCACCGAAATAAAATTCACAATTTCAACTTCGGTGCCATAAAGGTCCGAGATCCGAAATCGTCACATATCCGAGTGGTTCCTAAATACGTAAGCCATTGTTAGGGCCATTCTTTATGTAGTGGGTGTGGGTCGGGCTTGTGCCATAAATAGAGGAGCCGGCCGCGTCGCTAATGACACCGAATGTCCCTCACACGGCTTACACCACACGTCACTTAATACGTATGAAATGAATACGTTTTATTAATAACTTTTTTTTGTTTGGGTTACCAGGTTTATTATCTGTTTAAATTGAATTGCAAAATTTTGTTGTAGTAATAAGTATTTAATTTTAAGAAATATTATATTTTTAATTTTTAAGGTATGCGTTGCCGCTTGGGCGGAAAATAAATGCTTTTTCATTCTTTTCTTTCTTTCTTTCTATGATCAACTGTTTATGTATGTTCGTTGTGTTAGGATTGTGTCTAAATCCGTATTATAATTGACACTATTTGTCTTATCATAAAGCGTATTAAAAAGTTGTTTAGATTTAAAAATGACTTAAACATAACATAACGCCTGTATTCCCTAAAGGGTTTGGCAGAGGTGTATCGTAACACCCTCATTTCGCCATTATGTTTAAGTCCCACGTAGGTAATAGGGGGCGAGCTGCCAGCAACCGAGCACAAATCCAAACTCCGGGCTGCTACTGAGGAATTCCACACGGAAAAACCCAATAACACTGCCCGACCTGGGGATCGAACCTAGGATCTCACGATCAGCAGTCACGCTTGCCACCACTAGACTAACGAGGCAGTTAAACAAGCAGCTTAGCATCGATTAATACTATTCTATCTAAAAATGTTTCTGAATCTGATGCTTCTTAAGCGGTTGCGCATGCGTTTCTGTCTATGTATTTAATCTATACTTACTTACTATGTTAATCTACTTTACTTCTACAACAATACTCTTTTACTAATTGTGGAGGCTTGTAAATGGCTTGTCGTGAACTACCTCACAATTATTTACTGTATTGTTAGCTGTAAGCCACCCAAATACAATAAAATAAACACATTTTACATTGATGGAAAAAGCATGAGGCTCTGTTATACCAATTGATTTAGGCATTAGTGTTTAACGATGACATTTGGTGTAATACATTTTTACACCAACAGAATTACGTATTTTTTCCAATCACTCAAGTAATTTTAATTAACAAGAACACACTATTTATCCATGTGTTCATTTTACGAGCATCCATTTGGGATGTAATTATTTCAACACTGACCTTAATAACATACAAACTGACTTACAGACGGGGGCTCGTGGCCAATTACAAACCGCGCGTATCATACGACTTGTGAGGTTAAGCTGCGCTTGCTGCGGTCAGTCCGTGGATGGGTGACCGTTCGTTACACATCGAGACCCCTCCGTGCCTCAGAGAACACGTTAAACAGTCGGTCCCGAGTGTCATACAAATACCTATGACAGTCCTTACGGGTACTCAGAAGCCAGAAAGTCTGACAACCGGTCTAACCTTAAAGTATCGGCATTGCCCAGTAACTGGGTTGCGGAGGTTTGATGGCAGTCGCTCCGTGTAAAATACTAGTGTTCTGCCGCATCTGGCTAGACTGGAAGCTGACCCGAACATAGTTGGGAAAAGGCTAAAGTGCGGTCGCGGTGCAGGAAGAATTTCGTACAATGACACCTCACTACTTATCAGTGGCGAAGGCTCCATACAAGCCGATTCTTACCGGCTTCCATTTTGAATAGTCACTACTAGTGTCTACTATTGCCAAATAATATAATCAGAATACTTACAGGTATTTAATACATCATAAGATTAAAACATTACAAAAACGCCTACATTTTTTATGGTGCCAAATGTTAGTTTCGGCAACAAAGTTTGTTCTGTCTAAAATAAGCAAGCGACGCTCCTTAAAATATTATCAAACAAGGTAAGCATTTTTAGCTGCGGCTTCACTCTTACCAAAATTGACTCTTCGCCACTGCTACGTATCTCTGTCGCTCGCTCAGAAATATCTTGCCGTCGCGCTCGCACAGATGCGGTGACCGCCGTCAACACAGATTGCAATTGGTTGTAGGCACAAAGGTCATTGTACGAAATTCTTCCTGCTCCGCGACTGGACTTTAAGCAGATATACTTACAGAGACTCATAGACAGAATACATAGATCTACATATAGGTATTAACAGTTGATACACTTCCTGTAAATGATCAACCCCGTCTACTGAACGGGGCCTAGCAGCTATCATAAACTGAATTTCCTCCGAGATTCGACAGGATGTAACTCCAACACCAGTTATCAACTTTATCACTTCATTAAGTGTAGTATCGAAGTTTCTAACTAAATAGAAACTAAATGCACAATGGTTTCAAAGTTTTGAGCCTTCCACGTTTATACAATAAACTTCAACGATAGTTACCGCCTATTTGGTCTAGTGGTCTCAAGCGCGGTAACTGAGCCTGAGGTCGTGGGTTCGATTCTTGAGTCAGGCACTGTTTTTGTTAGGAAATTTTAAAAAACAGCCCGGAATTTGGAATTTCTGTCCGATAAATAGCAGTAGGACTGAAATGTGAAACCTCCGGGTATCCAGTTGTTATATATATGTGTGTGTGGTGTGTGTGTGTGTGTGTGTGAGGGTGTATGTACACCGATACACGATATCAATGTACGCATATATGTAGAACAAGTTAAACATATTCGGTTGTAATGTAAATTGCCCCAAATTGGTAATTTCGGGTCAATCGATCCAATCGAGACTAATGGTGCTTACCCCACCAGTCGAATAGTGTGAACCAAGTTTTATATTCGCGTGTAAACGACGTGGCTAAATGAGAACACGAATCACTAAATGAATTAGATTTTGAAAGCTATTTAGTTAGCTTTTGAATTCAGGATTTCGTTAATCCATAGGTTTAATATTGGTGTTTTACATAGAATTTACTCAAAGGTCTTTTTATTTACGTTATAATGCTCGCATAGCTTTATTAATGCTTTAGTTAAATTGGTACAACGAATTGTTTTATGGGATGAACAGCACTCCAAGTAATTCTAATAATATCTATCGACGCTCGGCAGTGAAAACCTCGTAAAAATTTTTCTTCAAAAGCGTTTTATTTGTTCTTTAGATTGATAAACTCGTCATACACGTACTAGTTCAACAAACTTTCAATTCAAATGCTTCTAAGTTATCTATGACTTACGATGACAAACTTGTATTTTGATCGGCCATTTGTTTTGCAGGACACAGTTATTTCTCTCTTTTAAAAATTTGTATTTTACACATAGGTACGTTTTTTTCACCGCCGACCGACGCTATAGACCTAAATAAATGCTCACCTAGTACGAACAAATAGTGAGACGCATTACCTTTTCACAAACATATTACCATAGGTAATCTACCTAATTACAGTAGGTAATTGTTCTGCCTAGCCTTTTCCCAACTATGTTGGGCTTCCAACTAACCAGATGCGGCTGAATAACAGTATTTTACACGGAGCGACTGTCATCAGACCTCCGCAACCCAGTTACTGAGCAATGCCGATGTCCTAAGGTTAGACCATTGACAGACTTTCAGCCTTCTGACTTCCCGTAACGACTGTCATAGGTATGACACCCGGGATCGACTGTTTAACGTGTTCTCTGAGGCACGGAGGGGTCTCGATGTGTAACGAATGGTCACCCATACAAAAACTGACCGAGGAAAGCGCAACTTAACCTCGCAAAAGTCGTAACTAGCCCTTCTTTACATACCTGTTAAAAGTTTCAGTAAAGGCACGACTCTGAAGCTCCCTTTCTCGATACTCCATAGAGTTCAGTTCATCCCGCGTCGGAAGCCAAGCGTGAATGTAAGTTTGCAAGACTTAAAAGCGGTATATATCACTAGTGAAACTCACTTCTAACTTTAGAATTGCATGAACCGCTCGCATAAATATTTTAGTGTGTTTGACATTTCATACATCATTCTTAAGATTAAGTTGCCTACGCGAGTTTCAACATAGACAAAGTATTAATATTAAAGTTACGTTTGATTTATGTATTCTGGCTTCTGAAATGATACATTACCAGAGTGTGATTAATTTTATCTGTTGGTACTTGTAAATTGTCTCAACTTCGTTCTTATATCACGTTTATCTGTACCTATAGATAATTATGTTCAATCGTGCCTCCTTGGTCTAGTGGTGGCAAGTGCGACTGCTGATCGTGAGGTCCTGGGTTCGATCCCCAGGTCGGGCAAAGTGTTATTGGATTTTTCCGTGTGGAATTACTCAGTAGCAGCCCGGAGTTTGGATTTGTGCCTAGTTGATGGCAATAGGCTCGCCCCCTATTACATGGGACTGAAACATAACGGCGAAATGAGGGTGTTACTAAAACATATTTGCCGAACACTTCGGGGAATACAGGCGTGATGTTATGTGTTATTAGTTTTATCTGTTGGTACTCGTAAATTGATTCAACCTCGTTCTTATTTCACACTGATCTGTACTTAAAGGTAATAATGTTCAATCATGTTCTTCAGTCTTTAGATACAGAAGAAACTCGCTCTTGGCAAGAAAAACCGATCTACCTATCAGCATTAATGAGACTTTTACTGTTTACCGCTACCCTCCACTGAAAAAAAAGTTTATTGGTGCAGGTATTAAAACTGCAACTAGTCAATATGAACAGTTCTTCAAAATCAAAATCAAAATAATTTATTTGTTAAACATAGCTAAAAAATAACAAACTTTAAGAAAAATTAAAAATATATGTAACACTATGTTTCACCTTGAAAGGCATACACATAATTTGTAATCATTATAGCATTTTAATTATTCTTCTTCTTTTTGCGTGGTAAGTGACTAACCTGGTGTCAGAGTTTATGCCGCCCGTGGGCCTCTGACTTGGCTTCACATGTCGTCGTGAAATATCTCTCAGGCATTTTCATTTTTTCAGGCGTTTCCTCACAATGTTTTCTTTCACCGTTTTAGGCAAGTGATAATTATACAATACGCACATGAATCCGAAGTCAGAGGTGCATGCCTTGGGTTTGAACTCGAGACCTATGAGTTGGCAGTCCGACGGTGACACCACTAGCTATCACTGCTAATATATATTTTAATTATTATTTATAGCATTAGTTATAATTATATTATTAAATTATTTATATTTTTTGGATAAATTTCTATCAAATTCTTATCCACTCAACCTTTGCCGTCATGATTGCAATTAGATAATGGCTCAGACTACGTACACGAGGTATAAACATGTCCTTACACCTGCAATAATTGACGTAAGTACAATCGCAGATACCTTCTCAAACAACCATTTATCACACATGACACATTACTTTCATACAAAGGTAAATCTATTTTTGCTGCGCTGTCATCGATCATTATCAATCAGCACGCAGCCGCATACGTGTCGACTTACTAGTGCGTCCAACCAAATGAACGGTGTATTGGTATAAAAAGCAACCAATGTGAAAAATGGGAATGTCAAGCTTTTTGATCGTTTATTTTTTACCACTATTGACCGATTCCTATAATTTACGAAGCGTTGTTGGTTAAAATTGAGACTCTTGTATCTTTACCAATCATGAAGTTGTTGTGCGTGTCTCTACAGGTCCAATCAATAAAATTCGTAGTACTCAAAACTAAAGTTATTTATTTCCTTTACACAAACTCATTCTTTATATTAACCTACTACGTGGCAGGGCGATGTACTGTAGACCGGTGTTCCGCAAAGTGTGTGCCGCGCACACTGGTGTACCGTGGTCATTAATTAGTGTGCCGCGGGAAAAACCTATTTCTTATAAAATTATAAAGGCGGACGGAAATAATGTATTCTTTGCTATCTTTATATGATTAAAATATGATTTTTTTATTTATGGTGTACCTATGAAATTTCCCGATTTCGTAGGTGTACATTGAACACAAAAAGTTTGCGGAACACTGTTAGACGACTGACGCGCCGCGCGCTCGCGCCCCGTTAATTCTATCAAAAATGCAACACTGCAAAACTTGTCGCCAGGCCGCTACAAAGTAAAGATCTCACGACTTTGTATAGTAGACCCTCCCATATAGAAGTAGCTATCACAGGTAAAATTAGCTTACGAGTCTATTTATATGCCCAGTTTGACAATAAAAAATGCTACCATTGGTAACTAAAATGTTTCATTTTTGTTTATAGGAACCGGCCATATATTTTTATATTATACCTCACTACTACTTTTGAATCCCCTTTTATGGACAAGCTATTTATTCCTGTTATGTGGTCGCTTAACTCCTCGTGTTGTAGGTACCTAATATGTATTATCGGTGATACGCCTACATATCGCACACTTAGATCTAAACTAAGACAACTCAAAAAAAGATCATTTTTCAGGGGACGAAAAATAACGTACCTATATCTGCAAATTTTATTAGGCAAGTTATACAATTTAATTTTATTCTAAATTTTTGAGTTGTCTCAGTTTGGATCTAGGTGTGCGATATATACACCTGTGTTGAGATTCACACATTTTCAATAAAGAGATAAAAAAAAATATCCTTCCCTAAGGTCCGATTTAACCAAAGTCAGATAACGTTTATCGATAGAATAAACTAGACATTTTGACAGTTTCCTATACAAAACCTGTCAAAAATTCAAACTTATTCCTCTGATAAAAGTAATCCGACGATGGTGAAATCATACGATCAAAGTTGAATAAATAGCTCTGATTTGAGTGGTGCGGGATTTTTAGTGTAGTTTTGATATCAATAGAAATGTTATTTGATAATTTAAAAAAAAATGTAAATTTAAGTCGTTTACATTATATCAGCTCCTCTTGAGATGCTTCTCCTTACATTCCCCGAAGGGTTCGGCAGAGGTGTTTTAATACACCCTCGTTTCGCCAGTTATATTTAAGTCCCATGTAATAGGGTGCGAGCCTATTGCCATTAACCGGGCACAAATCCAGACTCCAGGCTGCTACTGAGAAATTCCTAATGGAAAAACCCAATAACACTTTACCCGACCTGGGGATCGAACCCAGGACCCCACGCTCAGCAGTCGTGCTTGCATCCACTAGACCAACAAAGCAGTTTCTATTAAAAAAACATTTAAAAATATAAAAAACAATAGCTCAGCGGCATCGGGAACAGGGTCCAAGGTATCAGTGGTCAGGGCCTCAGAGAGGAGAACTTCCTAACAAAACCGCTTTCTGTGCCAGGCCCTTGATCCAGCCGCCCTACGAGAGCCTTATCAGATGTTGCTCGAGGCTTTTGGCTACTAAGCCATTGGCCGCAACGACTATCGGCACAACGACTGCAAAGTCAACCTCCCACATGTCGACAACCTCGTGTGGCAAATCTTGATACTTAATCTCATTATATTACGAGTTTATTATTACGGGCCCTAAGAACCAATTTCAAAGCCCTATCTCAAAAAGGTTTTAAATCATTGATTGTATTTGAGAATTGGCGAAATTTACTTCACGAATTCGGTAGATGTAGCGACATCCATATTCACAATATTCAATTAGGTTCTATTGACACTCTCTCAATTTATTAAACAACCAATATAGATCTACTTAAAAAAGCAGTATACTCTTCACTGTAGCGTCAGTGATCCCGCAGGTAATTCGATCTCCACAATGTCGGTTACAGTGTACATTTATATAATTTAATCAGGCCGCCGGATCTGACATACGAATTGAATTTATCAGCAGGGCTCTAGGAAGCCCTATCGTATTTCTTTATATACGCCTATACATAACTAGACCTTTTTTATCACTTATTTACAAAGCATAGTCTAGCTTTATACTCACAGGCACAAACAAATTTCGATCAACAATAATTAATTCAACCGTGAATAGAACAAACCAGTAAGCCAGCCAACTTCAGAGTAGGAATCTATAATTATGTTTGATCGGGACTCGGGTCAATATTTAATATTTAGTCAATTTTCCGGCTCACGCAGTAATGTGGGGTAAAATACTTTGGGTGAGTTTGTTTTGTAGCCCATTTAAGATGATGCTAATTACATTATTTAGGGTCATTATTCGGATACGTGGGTAAGTTTTCACTGCTGAGAGGTATTCCGTTATGTAGACGACCTTTATGTATAAGAGCATTAGCTTAATGTGCAGGAGTCAAAGTGTCTTACACTTTCAAAGAAACATTAGAGTACCATTAGAATATATAATAAATTACGAGAGTAATGTTACGTACAAGTACCATATCAGCATGATTAATTGTGTTAAAATGTACGCATGAATAAACGCTGTAAGCCTGTAATATTCATAGATTCATACACCACCATGTACAAAAGCATTTAAGCAGAAAGTCCATTTGCATATTATGAAAATTATGAGGTTGGTAACTGACGCCACCGCGCCGCTATTATGACAGCTCAAACTAATAAAATTATGTGACCTCATTTGTTACCTAGCCTGGCCTGCGAAGCTTTACGTGAGAAATTACGGAAAGCTCCTGAAGGCATTTATTTCTGCCTCACTCTTCAATAAATCTTTCTAAAAATCGGTCAAAAAAGATTTAAGAGTCGCGTCCAGGGTTTTACGGCTCGATATATCTGTTTGGGCCCTACGAGAACATTTTAGCATACAGCTAATGACGTATGGCGGTCACCTCTAAACCGTCTGAGTTGATACTCAGACGGTATGAGACTGATGCCTTATTAGCCTTTTGTGGTACCCGTATAAGTAAAGTCACTTTTACATCAAAATAATGAGAAAGTTATTCAGTAATTTTAAATTAATTTACACGCCGCAAATTGAGTAAAATTAATATAAATTGGGTGGGGATTGAGACTGAGTAAATTGAGAGCTCAGAGAACAAACGACGTACAAAGTAAATGAAATACAAAATAAAATTGTATTATTTATCGACAAAAGCGGACTGAGGCGAAGTTCGAAAAGCGCGACACTATTGTGGCGATTTAAACACAAATTTTATTCAGGCCTCAAAGCTCTTCTTATTACAACAAATGAATATTCACGAGTAATTTTGCGGCTGAATACAAGTCTACATTGAATTTGGCGACACCGAATAGAGAGGCGAATAAATTAGAACCACTCCATCACACCATCTTACGTTGACACAATGACATTTTCCCGGAGACAGCTTTATGGCAATAAATTCACATCTTGGCTTGGAAAAATGTGGCTAATCATTTTAATACTTTGAAACATTCATAATTTTACAAACTTAGTACACATTGCCTGACTGATTAAACATGTCACAGTTGTTAAAAGTTCTAGTACTAAGGAATAACAGCTAGTTTTCGAAGTACCAAAGATAGGTACACTCTGACTTAAAACTACAGAAGGTATATTCGTATATTCAGTATCTTTAGACCCACTTGTAGCAGTTTCATTGTAAGTCAACTGTCGCATCCATTTCAAGAGTAATCCAGCTTTTAGTGGTTGTCGTAGTTTCTCGCACCTGCGCTCGCGAGGTCACTCACAATGGTTGGACCACCTGACGCAGCATCCTTACGAATGCGAGAGAATAATATAGTAGTAAGAGACCTTTCTGTTCCCATGTGCCGTAAACGATATGTGGAGACAGAAGGGTTATTAACATAGTCGTGTGTTGTGGTTCAGTCCGGACATATTTGGATTAAAACAGGATCTCAAATAAGGCTAGAAAGATTTAAGATTGTCATGTTATTTGCAACGTCGCGTCCGGTCAATGAGTAAGCAGTGATAGCCTAGTGGTGTGACCATCGGATTGCCAAGTCATAGGTTTCGATGTCGAACCCAAGGCACGCACCTCTGACTTTTCAGATTCGTGCGTATTGTATAATTATCACTTGCTTAAAAACGGTGAAGGAAAACATCGTGAGAAAAGCCTGAGAGATATTTCTCGACGGCATGTGAAGTCAAGTCGGAGGCCCATGAGCGGCATAAACTCTTAGGGCTTGTACACAAAATTGCGATGCGACGTCGCATCGTAGAAATATACGAGCTCACACGACGCATCGCAAGAACTTACAAATTGATTCGCGTAATTAATTTTTCCTATATCTTCTTATCAGTAACAGCAGTGCGCAAATCTTTTTACGCAAATTTATTCTACCTAGTATAAAATACGTTCAATACGGTTGACGATCGTCGAGGGATTGTTCATCCGAACCTTGGAAGGAAGACGCCTTGCCGCACGAAATCGCATCCCAGCAATTTGCGTCGCAGTTTTCTGCGTTGGGAATTCGCATCGCGCCGATTCGCAGTTTTGTGTACAAGCCCTTACACCATGCTAACCTAGAATTAATAAGTATAAAACTAACGAGACGATTCTTCCGATTTGCGGGTTACAATAATTTGCAGACACAGTAACCACAAACTGCACTCAGCGAGCGTAAACAAGCAAAAAGTGGAATGCAATTTAAAAATTCGCTTGAAGGTAAAAAAGTTTGCTCTCTCGAAATTCTGCTGGGTGGTATTCTCGATCCGGACCGCAACCGGCTCGTTTGTATAATTGTGTTTGTGTACGTAGCTGCTGCCACCAGCTCGCCATCTATTCGACCGGCCCCGAGACTGACAGGGACAAATTGACATGTCCTATCCTTTCCACTGCCTTATTCCAAATTGTATAGACGTACATCCACGTCACGTTAAACATGTTACACTTTTGTTACTTTTCATATTGTGTTGACTTTTGATGTTATGAAAGGTTAGGTCTATTGTGAGACATCAAAGGAACAAGGCGATTGTATTTTATTTGTAATATCCGTGGTATTTTCTTTTATCAATATCCGCTTTTTTTTCCAACAAACGAGTAAAAGACTTTCCACTCTTTCCAGGGATGAAGAAAGAAAGAATCTTATTTATTCTGATGATGAATAATGAACACGCTGATGGTATCTAATTTATTACTAACTAGCTGTGTCCTCACGGCTCCGCCCGCGTAAGAAGTTTTATTCCAGTAATAAATATAGCCTATGTTACTCAGTGATAATGTAGCTTTCTAACGGCTCTCCTTCGAGGCGGCGAGTCTTTTGGCCGGATCAGTGCCCTGGGATCTGGAGGCGAGGGCCCTCGCGCTGAGATATCGTCAGCGCGAGGAGGCGCCTGAGCGGAGCGAGCTCCGCCAGATCCTGGTGGCCGAGTGGAGGGAGCGACTTGCGCAACCCAGCGCGGGGACGCCGCGATAGCGGCGGTAAGATCCGTGATGGAGGAGTGGCTGGAGAGGCGTCACGGCGCCCTCAGCTTCCGGCTGACGCAGGTACTCTCGGGACATGGCTGTTTCGGGAAGTACCTGTGTCGTATAGGCCGGGAGCAGACGCCCGGTTGTCACCACTGCGACTGCCCCGAGGACACGGCGCTGCACACTTTGCAGGCGTGTCCAGCATGGGGGTCGCAGCGCCGCGAACTAGTCGCGGCGATCGGCGATGACCTCTCGCTTCCGGCCGTGGTTCTGTCCATGGTCGGGAGCGAGACTGCGTGGGAAGCCATCGCCTCTTTTTGCGAGGAGGTGATGGCGACCAAGGAGGTAGCGGAGAGGGAGAGGGAGGCCGCTTCTTCTCTCCCTTCTCGAGCTAGACGCACCGGGCGCCGGAGGGCGCGTGACGATCTCCGGCCACCCTAGTGAGTGGCCTGCGGGCGGCGGGTTGGGGAACCCGTCGCCCGACCAGTAACGGGCCCAGGGAGGACGGCGCGCCGTGTTCCGCGCGCGCCTCTCGGAAGGTCGGAAGGATGTGGGGCAGGGGAGCAACTGCCCCACCACAGGAGAGGTCCACCAGAAGAAGCTGGTGGACCGAGACCTGCCGGGGTCGCGGTGCATGCAACAGCGAATCCCGTGACCCCGGCCCTAGGTCAGAAGGAGGGACACCGTGGGGTTTTAGCCGGTAAAAGTCCGGCACACCCCCCCGTCTTCCCCAGACGGGGGACAGTCCATGAGGATTTAACCACGTAAAAAAAAAAAAAAGCTTTCTAACGGCAAAATATTTTTTGAAATCGGTCCAGTAGTTTTTAAGTTTATTCGTTACATACAAAAATACAAATCTTTCCTCTTTATAATATTAGTATAGATAATTAATGAATACTTAATTATTATTTATGGTTATAAATGTCACCTTGTGTTAGGAATTGAAAATAGAAACCTTTTATTCACAGACAGATACCCAAGACATCTACGATTGAATCAATCGATTGTTCGCTGAGGACTATGTTCTCACTGATGCGACTATTAGAACAGACAGAAGGAATTTAATTAGATTACACAGTGTTATTTGCATTGGATTACGTTAATCAGAATTAATTATGACGAGATATCTGATTAGAAGCAATTTATGATGTTAAAATAGGTATTCCATAGGGTTCGATTTAACCTGAACATAAAATAAAATTATCTGAATAGAAAAATATCGCCGCTTTGCTTCAATAACATGACAAATCTGAACGATCCTTATTTGTTTTATTTGATAATTAAAACGGCCGCCGCGCCGACGCGCCGAGTCCGTTTTTTTTTTTTTTTTTAACTAATTTTGCTATTATTGTGCATAAAAGACAACACGTTTTTTGAAAAAATGAAATCTGACACGGCGGTTTTAATTATCAAATAAAATAAATAAGGATCGTTTGGACTTGTCACGTTATTGAAGCAGAGGCGATATTATCTATTGAATAACTAAGATTGCTGATAAGCTAGTCTCATATAATATACTACTAAAGCACTGATAACGCTTCGTTCTCGACTCTCGATAGTATCGTTTGGAACATAATTTCCTGTTAACTTATCTATGAATAATATCGAAGTTAAACAGGTACTTGCATTTATGAAGGTGTGTACTTCATGATTTTTTAAGCATTATCATTGTTCATCTTCTTTACATAGTATATAAAACAAAGTCGCTCCCGCTGTCTGTACACTTAGATCTTTTAAACTACGCAACGGATTTTAATACAGTTTTCAGCAATAGATAGAGTGATTCAAGAGGAAGGTTTATATGTCCCACATTAGTATCTACATTGGACCCGTGCGAAGCCGGGGCGGGTCGCTAGTTTATAATAATTCGTACCTATAGTTATCTAACAAATTCTCGGCGTTATCAGCACTATTTGGTATCATCTTGCAATAAAATGCTAAGATGTATGTGGATCATATTTATCTCATATAGGAACTATATTACCGAATCGATATCACGCCGGTTTAACGATTTAATATTGCTTAGATACTTTTGCTGTGAATTTTCCCGCGTTACTATTATTTATCGATAAAGCGCGACAAACTAAACATCTCGTTATTTGAAATAGTGTCGTCGCGCTTGTTACAATACCGGACACAACATAGATAAGGCCGGACAGCCGGACGCGCCTTTATTTTGCATAATAAATCAATGTCAGAATCCACGATGTCGCCTGACGATGCCCGTCCATATCCCAATTTCTGAGAAGTCGGTTCTATTGTGTTTTTGATGTGACATGCTGTCGTTCGACAAAATTGAGATCTAAAGCCGACTTTACACCTTCCAATCTGTCGTTGGCGATTTCGTGAAGTGGGTCGCTGAAAATATTCTGACGATCCTAATTGGACGTAGGTAATGCATGCACGTGGAAGTTTTCTAATGATTTGGAAATGGGATTATTGAACCAATTATGATATATGTATGCGTGTTAGGCAAATCATCCTAACTTTTTTCTAATACATTTCTTTAATGACTTATCTACAATTTGAACTACTTAAATAACTCTTACGTACATTTAAAACTCATTTTTGAGTTTAGCTCGCCTTTGTACATGAATTTACCAACAAAACTGTATTATAAGTATATTTCTTTTTTTGTACAATAAAGAATAAGGATACATTGTAAAAAAGCATTAAACAGAAAAACACCAATACACTTATTTTAAGATAAATTATAAATACAACCTACACTCCAATAAAATGTGAATTCGATATCCAACAACTCCAGTAAAATGGTGTAATAAAATGTATTTTATTTTTAGTACCACCAACGTACAATATACGAGAAAATGACAAATATAGAAGATCAAACTAATATGTAAGGCATTTTGAGTAAACAGATTTTATAAAGTTATTTATATCCATACATACCTATACACAATACGTAAAAAAACCCTGTCCGATTCCAAAGGGGCACAAAGGTACCGCAATAACATTACTAAAAATAAATAAAAAAACGCATTATTAATTAATTATAAAAATGTTATTGGTATTTAAAATCCACGTTTTGTGTACTCAAGTTACCCAAATTTCCTTAAAACACACGTTCAAAGGCACCGTGTCCCCGACTAGGTGCCACATTTTTAAAAATTTGCACAAATTTTTGGACATTGGGGTAATTTGAGTACTAAAAACATGCATTTTAAATAATAACATTTTAATATTTTTATTGATTTATTTTTAGTTATGTTATTTCGGTACCTTTGTGCTCCTTTTAGATCGGGCAGGGTTTTTTTACATTATTCTATATATCCATAAATATACTACAGTACAATAAGCCATATAACATTTTTATCGACAGATTACTAGTAGGTACCTATACTTCGAACTAAACCATAAAAAAAACTATAATAATAAGACCATTAACTATTATTAAAACTACAAAAACGCCTTGACAACTCTAACTGAATGACGTCATTATCGGTCTATTTTTATACACTCCATTAAGCTAATGATAAGAGTTATTACATTATGTTAGTAACACTCGTATGACAAATATTAGGTATGGTGTCTTATTCACATATAATGTTATACATATTTAAGCACCAGTTGATGTCGTCATGATAGCGACATCTGGTGTTAAAAAAAAACAATGTTATTGCATAATTGACTTTGGATGACCAAGAAAATACAAGTTAACAGATCGTCTAAAACCAATTATAAAATGATCATATAAAGCAATATGGTAAATGTACATGGTACAACATCCTGACGTCATAATAACATTTCTGTTTATCTTTCACAATAACTGCATTTCCCAAGAGCTCCATTTGCATTTTGCATCGCATTTATGTGATGTGCTTACCTTCAGTTTCATAAACCCATATTTTTCCCTCGCTATTGTTTCACACTCTCTTTATAAAAAGGTATTGTGTACATAATGAACTTCGAGACAATTTGCAATTCAATGAGACACACAGTAGCCTCCTTATTTCTACGTTGAAATATTCTTGTGACGTATAATCAACCACTCAGATATTTACATATTTGTCGCGTTTAACGTTTTTTTCAGCGGTTTTTAAAGACAAAACTATTCTTTTATTTCAAAAAGATTTGGGCTCGTCCGGGATTTGAACCCGGGACCTCTCGCACCCTAAGCGAAAATCATACCCCTAGACCAACGAGCCGCTTATGATGTAGTCCGAAATTCACCATCAGATTTGACTGTACAGTGCGTAAACGCGTAGGTGAAAGGTGTTTGACCACTTTTGACCATCTGTGGTCTGTGATCATTATGGTCGTGACTCATTCTAAGAAACAACTACCAAATTTTTGTAGACGATAAAATTACACTATAAAATTATGCCTAGGTAACTATAAGTTTAGTTTATCAGTAAAATAAAATATCTTTAAGTAATGAAATTAATCAGCAATGAATTTATAACTCTGCTGGTGATCTTAGGATTATTACTAAACCTAGCCATTTCTTCCATTTTACTGCATCAATGTGTTTGGGTAAAAATATTGGCGATTTAGGAAAATTATAATATTATACGCGTTAATTAATAACAGCCTAGGTAACAATTTATTCGTATATTTAAAAGATTTATTTTATGAAAACCAGGGTTACAAATTTGCAATGTAGAAACAATTAGTGTCTTGGGATTATTATAGCCGAGAATAATTGAGGCAGAAACATCTAGACTAAATAGTCTGTTTTCAAAAAAAAATCCATGATATGTTGATATTTTTTTCATCCAGAAGACTATAAAGGTAACTAAATGTCAATGTTATACCATATAAATATATAAAAACAGTTAATGAAAATCATAAAAAGTTGGGCTCGTCCGGGATTTGAACCCGGGACCTCTCGCACCCAAAGCGAGAATCATACCCCTAGACCAACGAGCCGCTTGCATAGTTATATAAAATATCAATATGGAATCGAAGTGTTACAAGTCCGTACAAAATTTATATGACGTCATCACCCATAACTAACATCCACCACATAAACTGTAACGGTAATTATAGTGAAGCGAGTGAAAGTAGAACATAACATCATTTATGTATTTACATGAGTAGTTTTACATATAAAAAGTGCTGTGTAGTACTAAATTACATAATATTCAACACTGAATTAAAAATATTATCGTCAACCATCGTCAATAGTCAACAACATTGTAACAGGATGATCCTACTAAATGACGATAGGTTATTGACCTTTCGGTTTGAAATAATATGACGAAGTTGGACGAATTTATTATTAACTCAGCTTTGAAAATTAAATTACTTACTTACGTAAATGTAAATACTAAGTAGACAGACACGTAATGACACTTACAGCTAGTTCACACAGAAACTGTTTACCTACAGGATTCTTTTTTATTTTGGTGATGGCGCCTGTATTTGAATGAGCGAGTTCACATACACAACAGTATTCCGAATCGAGTAAAAAATACTGGATCCGTTATTTTTATCGTATCCTATCTGTCAGTTGCGACGCAGCGGTAGCTGCCTTTTGTTTAACTGATCCGTCGGTACAGATGTGAACAAGTCCAATACCGACGGATCCGTTAAAACGGATCCGCTGTGTGAAGGGCGCTTAGGTACACTAAAATAATAAGTACTTCTTTACCATTTTTGATGTTTTAAATAGATAAGTAGGGTAGGTACTTACGTTACTTATTTTCTTTTAAAATGGGTCAGCTTATGAAACCGAAATGATGCCGGAATCCAAAATGTTATGTGAGTAGGTACCTAAGTTTATTTGCAGAGGTTATAAAGCAAGGGTGGCCAACTTGATTCGACCCAAGATTTACTGTTTACTGAGAAGACTGTGCGATCTACCAATTACATAATCAGTACCTCTTCATTCAACTTATATTAAACTTATATTTTTCCTTGCCTTGCCGTGATCGATTGGAGGAGCCGCGATCGACTGGTTGGCCACCCCTGTTATAAAGGATATCAAGCATCATCAGCAGCAATGTTTCCCGTACCTACCTACCTCAGTATACCTAAAGGTAGGTACCTACATACGCCTCAGTTATAAGACTGAACATTCTATTATCTAAAACAACCTGCACCAATTTCATCTTTCGCATTACTTAATATTATATTCATACTCGTAAAAACATACAACTTTTTATGACTTCCACAGGATTTACTACCTTACCGCTTACACCGATGATAACTTAGTACATGAATCTATGTACTTAGAAACTTATGTACCTGTAACTCGTATATTCCGGAAGTATTTTTTCCCTAAAAGGAGTTTTGTAAGTAACGACCTACGGAGAGCTTTCGACGTGATGCCACTTTCACTTAAAATGTATTCAAGGAGAGTTTAGCTAGGCTTAACTTTGAATAACGGTAATTAGAAGTATAAGATCTGGTGTACAAGAGAATCATTTGCTGGATTAAATGGAGTTTTTCAAGGTCCTCTCTGAGAGGTTTAGGCTAAGCTCTTCAACGATGTTTTAACAACAGATAGATACATATTGCGTCTGTTCTTATAGTCCTCGGCACGTAACTTGGCAAGGTTTTGGCGAAGTAGGAGTAAGTTTGCGCATGTACACTTAGTGAAACGAAAAATGGTAATTTTTATTGCTTGTCATTATTCTATGGTTATTGCCATAAATTTTACTTTTAAACATGTCTATGTAGAAGAAAGAAAGGAGAGGAATTCTCTCCTCTATTCTTGCCAAGTTACGTGCGACTATACCCATTGTCAAATCTCAATAGAATAAATTTAGTGAATATTACTTTTGTACTAGTATCAAATCTTAAGTACATACCACTCTCTGCCGACCAAACATATTCCAAATTACAAAAACATTGTTACACCTACCTGAAGGGCTTTTAATACACCGGACCTCCTAATAAGGTGACCTCACTCTATATCTGTGTGTGACCTCATATGATATATCTACATATGTATTATGAACTATTTTAAACCAACATATACATTTTATCTAAAGCTTGAGTAGAATACGAAATTTTGGCGCAACTGCTTTCTATACGTCAGACGACAGGGCTATAAAAATAGAGAGCGGGTCCTATCACTTTATCACTCCATATTTATGTAATGTTTATGACAACACACGCAAAGAATCGGCGATAAGGGTTCGCTGCATAAATACATTTATGTATACTTGTCAATCTGTTCATACATTTGTCACAAGAAAATATGTTGTCTGATATACAAGTATCTGTGTTCGTATGTATATTCGACATTGATGTGTGATGGCGATAATGTATGTATTGGAGAACCATGAATTTCAAAGATAAAGTTGCATTTAACAATTAATTTATTATAGAAAACAGTAGTTCAAGGAAGGAAACCTTTGAACTACCGTGAAAAATGAATGTCTACCGTTTTCGAAGCGACGTGTGTTTTAAGGATAGTATCTGCCGTCGAACGTTTCGGGTGTGCTTACTCGTAAAACGTGAGATAACGCTAGCGCACACAGGGGGCATGGTACTCGGTGCACAGTCGGAGAACCGCTGCCGCACTGAAATGTATCGATGTTCAATTTATTCATGCTATCTGCCACCAAGCAAATCCTGCCAGAGATCGTACTTGATTGCCAAGTGCCTACGTACGTATTTTGAATAAAGATGCATGCATAAAGTGTATTGGAAATATCATATTTATTGAAGATACCATCCCGTTTCTGCACTGTGTAGATGTTTCCGTGTTTACAAAATAAAAAAAAACAGCTCATTCGTTGTCGACTTTACATCACATACATACAAAGACAGATTACAATCATCATTATCTTTCACAATTTAATATTAAATAATATCAAAACGATGTTTAATAATCTTATCTATTGAATTAGGTAATTGTCCAACACAATATAGTGAAATGTGTTTGGTTTTCCAATTTTATCACAAACTAGCTGTGTCCTCACGGCTCCGCCCGCGTAAGAAGTTTTATTCCAGTAATAAATATAGCCTATGCTACTCAGTGATAATGTAACTTTCTAACGGTAAAAGAATTTTTGAAATCGGTCCAGTAGTTTTTTAAGTTTATTCGTTACATGAACAAATACTAATCTTTCCTCTTTATAATATTAGTATAGATAAAACTTAAAAAAACCCGACCTTTTAATGGCATTATGCGATTATTAGTTTGGTGTGCTTTCCTTGACGAGTCATGCGAACTCAATCACCGAGCAACCTTCCAAATCCATAGTCACACTCTCGGCACCACAGGTTTTAAAAATTCTAGTCAAAACGAGCCACGAGGCTAAATTAATGGGTCTGCCCGACTATAAGCTGAGGAGTAGTGTTAACGGCCATCCGAACCAGACCTTCGTTCAGACTGTATCGATTAAATTGTCACTAGGTTTGCATACCTATATGTTAGAAATGTCAAGTCAATCGGTCGAGCGGAAGTGAAATTTATATCCATTGCATGAGTGAGATCCCTACACCTACTGCGAACATTGCTGATGATTTTGAAACTGCTGAACCGATTTCATCAAAGAGATCTTGCAACCATTCTGGTTAATCAGCTTCCAAACGAAAACTACGCATTGAAATCGGTTCATCCGTTTGGGAGCTACGATGTGACAGACATACAGACAGAAAGGCTTCAAACTTATAATACTCTTTTTTCGCTGGGGGTTAAAAATTACACTTACTTTTACATCTTTTTAGGGTTCCGTACCCAAAGGGTAAAACGGGACCCTATTACTAAGACTCCGCTGTCCGTCCGTTCGTTCGTCCGTCCGTCCGTCACCAGGCTGTATCTCTTGAACCTGTCTTGAACCTCTTGAACTGTCTATCACACAGTTGAAATTTTCACAGAATATTTCGTTATATATTCACTTTAAAAATAATTAAATTAAAATAAAACAAATAATTAAGAGGGCTCCCATACAACAAACGTGTTTTTTTGCCGTTTTTATAGATAATGGAACCCTTCGTGCGCGAGTCCGACTCGCACTTGGCCGGTTTTTTTGTATATTCATCGTTTTTAATTTCACTTGGGTTAGAAAGGTCAGTGCTAAGTTTCTGTATAAAATTCCTAATTTCATCTTATACTATAATCGGTCTTTTAAACATTGTTCGTAGATAACTCCACAACATCTTAAACAAAGGCAGGTTAACTCCTTTTTGAAATCTCGCAACTATTCTCAAACAATTATGGCTTATGGAGCAAGCAGTCGTGGTATTTCGCGCTACTACGCCAAGTATGTGAAATATTTGTGATACAAGATGCTCCAAACTTTGGCAGCCACTTATAGTTGAGACCGTGCATCTTAGGAGCACATAAGAAATTCTGAAGAGTACCATATAGTTTTGTAGGTAGAAGTTGAAGTCTGGTTCGTGTTGAAACGAGGCGATTAAATGATATATTTTTTGGTTCAATACAAACGTACGGAGTATTTGGTATTCTCTAAGGGCGCTTTCAATTTACACGTTTCGGGTCGGACCGTTGCGGTGCCGAAAACGTGCGTTTGTCGTATTGCGCACGGACGGTTGTTTGTTTTCATACAAAGCACGCGGTGCGGCAGCAGTGCGGCGTCGGTACCGCGAACGCTCGACAAAACGCACTGTTGCCGCACCGCGTTCTCTGTATGAAAACAAACGACCGTCCGTGCGCATTACGACAAATGCACCGCTTCGGCACCGCAGCGGTCCGACACGAAACGTCTAAATTGAAAGCGCCCTAACTGTTCCTATTAAGATAATTGTCAGATAATTTGGCCTGTAAATACTACTCACTAACGGATGAGAGGACGCTACTTCACATTTTGGAAACTACGCTGCATTATTGTTAAAGATATACAAGCCAGCATTTGCCAAAAAATTTAGGAACCAAACATAAAAGAGGCCTCCTTACCGATTCTTCAACAGTTAATTAGCAGTGATGGCCTAGCAGTGTGACCTTCGGACTGCCAAGTCATAGGTAGGTCTCGAGTTCGAACCCAAGGCATGCACCTCTGACTTTTCGGATTCATGTGCGTATTGTTTAATTATTACGTGCTTAAAAACTGTGAAGGAAAACATCGTGAGGAAACCGGCATGCCTGAGATATATTTCTCTCCGGCATGTGAAGCCAAGTCAGAGACCCATGGGCGGCATAAACTCTGACACCAGGTTAGTCACAAACCACACGAAAAGAAGAAGACAGTTAATTTAACTCAGTTTATTCCGGGTTCATTTTCCAGACATCTGGCGAACGCTATGTTAGTTTTAGTAGCTTAAATTCAGATCAGAAATTTAGTTCAGTGATCAACGAATGAATAAGTCAATGTACGCTTTTATTGATTTTGGTGCTACATAAATGGAACAACATTTGAGTCAATAAGTCAATTTTAGAGTTGTTTCCGTTCATTCACTATATATATTAAATGTCCAGTTTTAAACTAGTGACTAAACCAGCACCAAAATAAAACCACATTTTTGCAGCGTGAAAAATAACATTAGGTACCTACGTCGGATATTTTCGCCGAGGCTGTCTTTACACATAACATCACGCCTTGTATTCCCCAAAGGGTTCGGCAGAGGTGTTTTTAGTACATCCTCGTTTCACCAGTTATGTTTAAGCCCCATGTAAATAGGGGGCGAGCCTATTGCCATTAACCGGGTACAAATCCAGACTCAGGGCTGCTACTGAGAAATTCCTATTGGAAAAACCCAATAACACTTTGCCCGACTTGGGGTTCGAACCCAGGACCTCATGCTCAGCAGTCACGCTTGCGACCACTAGGCCAACGGGGCAGCCTTTAAAATGTGTAAATAAACCAATGTACGACGAAAAGATGTATCTTTCAATTTATTTTAATATACTTAAACTTATTTACTAAGGGATATAATAAATTAGTCGAAATCACGATTCAAGTACTATCTAAGTTAGATGCTACGTAGACAACTCCACCTTACCTGCTCTAAAATAACTACAATTTTTGCCTCAACTTAGATCAAAGATTCTTCAAAGCACCCTTTGAACTTCAAAGTAAACGATGCCTATGCCTACTATTATAACAACAACATGGAATTATTGCTGAACTTAACTATTAATTATTAATAATACCTCGCCCTAATAACGAAGTTATCGCCTTGTCTTGGAGAACACCAAATGTTCCAAGTTTGATGGATAAAACAAGGAACATCGAAAATTTGTGCTACTCCAAACTTCCCTGGGGCTTAACCTTGACGTCTGATAGCTTCTTATTATACTTCAACGAAGTAACGAAATTATTCTTAGCTGTTGTGCACTGATTAATCTTTATAAATACTTTGCCATGGTGATTAGAAAGAATATTTTGAGTCTATATGATAATATCTCAGAAGAGTCGATAAGAAATTATAATGTTGTCCTCAATATGGAGATTTTAGCTCCTGTGGTGCGCGTCCCTCTAAGTATTATGTATATGCTACAAATTAAGTTTTCATTAAAGTTGGTTTATTGTAAGTGCCTAAGAGTGATGGGGCCATAGGGACCAAAACTAGTCAACTCGATCTATTCTCTATAAGCAATATAAAATTAACTATTTATAATTAAGTTAGAAGATAAACAAGAAACACTTTAAACTTTTATTATATTTAATTCAAAGTCCCTGTAGCACTAATAGTCAAAGAAGCCACTATAGGATTAGTATAATTAGACGATAATTAAGTAAACATCAAAACTTCAACCATATTTCAGTATGAAAACCGCAAATAGCACTTAGTCAAACGTTTAAAACGGGAATGGTCATTATTCAACCCATTTGTCGCAGAGTCACCGTCGGCTAATGGACCGGGAGCTTGTCACAACTTACTTTATTTCCCATACCACTCTCATTCTACTCCTCTTAATGACTCCATAACAAAATTCTCTTTAAGACTAACTTTTTTACTGTTGGTAAGTAATACGCGTCGAAACAAATTTTTATAGGCGCCATTTTATAGCTATAATAAGAGTAACTCCCACGCCATTACTGACGCCCAGTGCGGTTAAACCCCAATAAACAGTAATGATCCAATTATTATTTCAAACAAATTATTTTGACAGTGTTTCCGATCGGTTGGTTCAATTTAATCTCGATTTTCTGGGCTACTGGCCCATATTATATTGGTGTCATATTATTATGAGAATGATAATTTTATAACATAATTAATACTGCCTCAGTGTCATTTGTTGAAAGTATTTTTAATGGTATGAGTACGATTACTCTCTGCTAGGCTAATCTGGCAATTTCAGCGTGAACTTCAGTTACCTCACCTTCATAATTTTCTATTACACCCAAAAAAGTAATCAAGTAGCTATTGGAGGTGCTTACCGTGGCTTAGCGGGTGAATTATTCAAGTGAATTTTCTAAACTCAAAGCTCGCATGACGTAATCCGTGGAAAGCCATTATATCTGTCGGGAAATCTCATTTCCGGTTGGAGAAAAACGGACTCGCTGTCGGGCGGTTCGGAAGTGGGTCGCGACTCGAGCCGAGGACACTTTGGATACGGCTTTGAAACAAGCGGGGAGAGTGCATATGGATGCTTAGTACTGCATCGCGAAGGTGTCTATATGCGTGTGCCCTTTTATAATCATCTTTCTAGCTTATTTGCAGTTATGTAGGATGGCCTACCAGTTAATTAGATGCAGCGTAATATCAGTTTATACTACCGACCTTCCCTTGTACCCATTTATTAATTAATGTCTGAACTATTTCCATTATTTAATCTCAAAATTGTATCATTAGGATGTCCTAGAATATCACTATCATAGTAACTTTATCAGTTCGCTATCTTCATAGCCGGATCGTTCTACACACATACGAGCATACGATACATTATGCATTTTAAACGATCTGCGAAATCCATTTCAATTAGTTATAGTTTTCTTTGATATCGGTTGGAGATAAGAGAATGTTAGCAAACTGTGTTAGATTATAACTTTGATCAACAATTATTATGGTAACATAAAACATAATTAGCCCATTACTGTCCCACTGCTGGGCACGGGGCTCTTCTCAGAAAAATAAGAGTTTAGGCCTTAGTCTACCATGCTGGCCTGGCCCACACACATCGAGAACTTTATGGAGCCCTCTAATGTGTGCCAGGTTTCCTCACGATGTTTTTCCTTCAACGTTAACGCAAGTGATAATCAAATTCTGATCCGCACATAAATTCGAAAAGTCAGAGCTACGAGCCGGGATCGAATTCAGACCCTCACCCTGTGTGGTAACAAGAATGTTAAAATGTCAAGGCTATTATAATCGTAATAAGAAACACTGTGATATCTTTGATATCTTTCTTCGCATTATTTACTAACATATTTCTTAGTAACAACAAATAATATAATGGGAAATTTGGTTTCCAAGAAAGCCCGCAAAGGCATTTGTACCGATAAGAATAAAAGCCACAAGGCCTTTATTGCCAACATAGTCTTTGATCTTATAACGAACTTTTTATGAGAATGGATTAACGATACTAATTAGCTAATGGCATTACACACCCTCCCCGCAATAATGAACATGTTCAACAAGTCAGCCAATGGATACAAATCTAGTGTTGAACTGCCTCGTTGGTCTAGTGGTGGCAAGCGCAACTGCTGATCGTGAGGTCCTGGGTTCGATACCAGGTCGGTCAAAATGTTATTAGGTTTTTCCGTGTGTAATTCCTCAGTAGCAGCTCAGAGTTTGGATTTGTGCCCGGTTGATGGCAATAGGCTCACCCCCTATTACATGAGGACGTCAGGAACAAATAGTGTCATTACACTTTTGGCACGGAGCTTTTTTCTCTCATTGGACTCGGAGCTTTCGATTTGATCGATTTTTGTAGAGATTTGGTTCAAAAAAATAGGATCTCACAAGTAGTATTCTGATCAAAAAGTGACATTTGCAAGGCAAACAGACCTAATCTCGAAAAAATGTTCTCGATTTTTGAACAAAAATGTAAAGTGTAAATGACACTTTTTGTTCCTGAGCTCCTCACATGGGACTAACGGCGAAATGAGGGGGTATACTATACACCTTTGCCCAAACCTTCTGGGAATACTGGCGTTATGTTATGTGTTTATGTTGAACACCGTCCTCCTTATGACCGGTAGAATGCATGTCATATTGTCATAATGACGACTCTTCACAGAAGTATCACCAGATCGCAGTATATTGTTATTAGCATACCGAGGAAGATTCTGCAGCGCATAAAACATAACATCACGCCTGTATTCCCGCAAGGGTTGGGTGGAGGTGTAAAGTAACACCCTCATTTCACTGTTATGTAATATGGGGCGAGTCTATTGCCATCAACGACAACACGACACGTTTGACGTCACGTTTGGTGCAGTGGCTGAGCAATCGGCTTCTGCGCTACGGTTCGTGGGATCGATTCCCGCACGGAACAAATATTTGTATGGCCTATAGATAGTTGTTCCGGGTCTGGATGTTTGTGCATGTGAAGATTTGTGTCTGTAAACGCACCCACGATACAGGAGAAATCCTAGTGTGAGGCAATGTTTTATAACAAAGAAAAGAAAGAAAGAACTGGGCACAAATCCAAACTCCGACTACTATTGAGGAATTCCACACGGAAAAATCCAATAATACTTTGGTCGACCTGAGGATCGAACCCAGGACCTCAAGATCAGCAGTCGCACTTGCCACCCCTAAACCAACGAGGCGGTTCTCAGTGCACTGCTCATCTTCTTGGTTAATGCCTTAGTCGCGTTTTTACGATACCCATGAGTAGAGAAAGAGGGGCGAATTCTTTCGTAGAATCACATGGAAAGTAAAAATATAACCATAAACTATATATATCGTAAAAAGACGTCACCGATACGCTCCAGTTTTTCTCTCCACGAGTCTATAAGTAGGACACCAGTAGAACTATCAATTTCAATGACAACAACGGTAAATAATATTGTTGTTCAATATTTGTAAAATTTATATTTCCCTTGGGAAATTTCTTGGACGTTTCACGTTACTAGCTGTCAAGACAAGATCTCTAGACGAGAAAATTATCGATACATAACTTTTACTTTACTTACTAATAATATTTCACGGTATCACGGTAGCAGATACATTCAATACTACTTACAGCTAGTATACACAGAAACTGTTTACAGGATTCTTTTTATTTTGGTGATGGTGCCTGTAGTTATATGAGCGAGTTCACACACGACAGTATTCCGAATCCAGTAAAAAAACTGGATCCGTTGTTTTCATCGTATCCTGCCTGCCAGATGCGACGCAGCTGCCATTAGTTTAACTGATCCGTCGGTATAGATGTAAACAACACATCCAGTACCAAAACGGATCCGCTGTGTAAACGCACGTTCGAAAACATATCAAATATAACTGTCCAATTCTGAAGATGGATGCAAAAAATATTTCATAAAATTCTCAGCGCCCGTGGGACTCTGATACTTTAATCTCAGCTAACCTTTTTAAATACTAAGATTAATGGTAGTAATAAATGCAATCAGAAAAAACTAAGTTACTTTAAGAGCCAATATTAGAAATAGTAGATTACCAAGTAGGTACCCTTAATGGAATGAATATCAAAAGAAATACTTAAGAGGTCTCAAACGTCTTTATAAATTACATTTGTTAGGAATAGCTTTTATCTTCGTCTTTCATCTATCGAGATTACGTAAATTCTATACTAATGCTTAGAATTCACCAAACTAAAGAATTCAGGTCGCCTTTGTCGACAAATGTTAAGGTGTAATGATAATTAAGAATTTCGTTTAATTAACTTAATGAATGTCAGCTAAATCTTAATTGTTTTAATTAGGGATTAATAAAGTCTCAAATTAAATATGAGCTTGTACCGTGTCAACATCGTGTTGTTTTAATTATTTTACGCTATTAGGATATTGATGTTGTCAGCTAATGAAAATCACCAAACGAAATTAATTACATAGTTACTTGCAATGGAAAAAATATTTTTGAGCTTTGGAAAGGAAGGCTATACCCAGCGATAGATTAATATTTGTAATACCAATGATATTTATAGTCATCTTCTTCTTTCTGCCCTTATCCCACACTAGGTGGGGTCGGCACAACATGTATTTCATAAATCCATGTTGTTAGAGGTTTTGGCTTATTGTTTTATAACCGGCTGCCTGCCTGACATAGTAAACATACATAATCAGCTCATCACAGTCCCACTGCTGGGCACGGGCCTCTTCTTAGAATGAGAAGGGTTGAACGGCCTTAGTCCATCACACTGGCCTGGCGCGGGTTGGCAAACTACACACACTATTGAGAACTTTATTGAGCCCTGTCAGGTGAGCAGGTTTCCTCACGATGTTTATCCTTCACCGTTAACGCAAGTGATAATCAAATTCTGATCCGAATGAATTCGAAAAGTCAGAAGTACGGGACGGGATCGAACTCAGACCCTCCTACATGGAAGGCAAGCGTTTAACCACTAGACTATCACTGCTTACTGATAGTTATATACTCGGGAGCAATGAATTCAGGTCACCAACATAAACCTTAATATCTCGGAAATCATTGTTAAACATTGTTTAGCATTTTCACATTGTTTTGTTTATGTTGGTGACTCGGATTCATTGCTCCCGAGTGTAGTTACGACGTAATATTTTGACTTATGAAGAAGTTTATGGATGTAGTCGGTTATAGGTACTCACGTATGTTATTCGGATATGCCCGACTAGTTTCGTACTCGAGCGGACCCCTTAATCATGAGCTCCTTACGCGACGATGTTGCGAGCCGAATTTACGGAAGAGTCTTTTTTTCGACAGTTACAAACAAAACTAAAGATTTTATACAAGAACAAAATTAAATACAAGTAGAATAAAACAGAACTTTATTTGCTTAGATTGTAGGTAAAAAATAAACATGGTGATCCTTGTACTATCTACCTTAAATTAAGCATGCAAAAATTACAATACTAAGGGCACGAATCTATAATTATTATGGATATTTTATTCTTAAATTATCAATAATAATCAACATCAGTGAATTACATTTTAATATGAAATAATTATATATCAGGATGTATTAAAATATTAAAATTAATTACATGTTAGCATTAAATAAATTATAAAATACTAGCTGTGTCCTCACGGCTCCGCCCGTAGCCTATGTTATTCAGTGATAACGTAACTTTCTAACGCCAAAAGATTTTTTAAAATCGGTCCAGTAGTTTTTAAGTTTATTCGTTACATACAAAAATACAAATCTTTCCTCTTTATAATATTAGTATAGACAATTAGAAAGTGTCGTTAAAAAAATCGATGTCGGAATAATCTCTCAATTAATAACATTTTTAGCCTCTTTTTGAAGTGTTGTATTGTGACATTATTAATTATGTCAGGAATTTTATTATTGTAATGAGTTATTCTCAACGAAAACCAATATTCAGTAACAATTATTTAATAACATTTAAAAGTAATCTTACAGGATTGAAATTCGGAGACAACTCATTAAATTTTCAACAGACCACATAAAAAACAAAACACGACACCACACTTATTCTAAATTTTAAACCACGCGGCCTGTAAAGTGGTCTATTATAAAGGAGGTCTTTATGTTGATTAAATACTTGTTACATTATATAATATCGTGCCCATATTGTTTTTTTTTGTTAACTACAGTGGTATTAGGTACTACTCTCAACATGTAAAAGTGAAGTAGGTTTTCAACAATACTTTCAACGTTATATTGCCGCTAAACCTTAAAACGTCTGTTTACGTGCTTATAAAACTAAACCGATCGACCATTACAGATACAATAGGACGTATATTTTATGGTGTTGAGATGAGATCTTAGGCAATTCCCGAACACAATAAAATCCTATATGTGGACATAATGCTAAAGCGGGGTTTACATTACGAAACTAAGGTACCGAAAATAAACTTGACAATTACTTGAACCTGATCTTGATTCTGTAAGGAACCGAGGCAATTTTTTTTTGCTATTTTTAAATCTGAACAGTTTCTTTCTAATAATTTCATAGTATTTTTTTATCTAGGTATAAGTCAAGTCCAATTTTCTCTTCTTAATTATTATTCGTGTCAGCACGAGCCAAATTTTTTTTACCAGATCTTAGCCATATTTACCTACTCCTTCCTGATTTGGTTGCTTTGCGCTTTAACAGGTTGTACTGCGTGACCTGTACGCATGGGCATTATGGGACAGATTACAAGATGCTCCATGATCCACCGTGCTCTCCCGCCGCAGCCGCGGAGCCGGCCGTCTTTTCTGACTCCGCAGTCGCACCATTAATTCAGCCCTCATCAAGCCGTCTCCCTCCCAGTCCTCTCGCAAGTAACGCCCTAAGCCGAGGTCCGAGTCCCATTAGGGGTCACCCTTGGTGCTGTTGTTATTAGCTAGTCATGATGTTAGTAGTAGAAGTAGTTAGCTTAGATTAAGTATTCTATTCTCGTCCCCATTGGTTGGAGACCCTTCAGGTCTCGCCAATAACTGCCCGGTTACGTCGAGACGGTCCGCAAGACCATATACAAGTTGAATAGAAAAAAAAAATACCAAGGTGCGGCAAAATTTATAGAGATGCCACATTCACAACTGTTGTTCCGGTTGCCGATGGAACTCCACTCATCGATATTATCTTTACTGCAACAAACTTTTTTTTTACTACGTTTAACCCGAAACAATAGTTCCGTCATATAAGCTCCGCTTTAGTATGAGATGTACCGCATCAATCCGTTGGATCATCTGCGACGAGGACGGATGCCTGCTGTCGTCTTACAAACATTTTGTCTCCATTTTCCCGTAAAGCGTTATTTACGGGGCTTAAGTACCTACTTTTAAGGTTCTTTCTTTCTTCTCGATTAACTACCAGTAATAGGTCCTACTGAGAGCAGAGATACAAGGCTACATCGGATTTAGGTTAATGTACTTAGTCGGTACTGTGATGCGTGCGATTGTGGGCAATGTGGATAAAAAAACTAGACAAAATAAAACATGTAATTTTAAAATTCTTGTAAGAAATAAATACAAACAACATAATAACATAACATAGCATCACGCTTGTGTTCCTCGAAGGGTTGGCCAGAGGTGTATAGTTACACCCTCATTTCCCCGCTATGTTTAAGTCCTATGTAATAGGGGGCGAACCTATTGCCATCAACCGGGCACAAATCCAAGCTCTGGGCTGCTACTGAGGAATTCCACACGAATAACCTAATAACACTTTGCCCGACCTGGGGATCGAACTCAGGACCTCACCATCAGCAGTCGCGCTTGCGACCAGTAGACCAACGATGCAAACAAAACAATACAATGCTTACAAAAAATAAGATTCTAATATATTTAAAAACCCAATAAGGAAGCGTACACAATATATCCATTTGGTAGATTACACATTAACCCCCCAATAAAAACTAATTATGTAAGGACGCTCCCTCAGCCTACATACAAGGTATAAGTATAAAATAAGGTATTATTCTTGTGTCGCTTATCTGGCGGTAACCTCCCGGGTCGCCAGTAATTACCACTGTAGACACAGATAATTGCCTCGAGATTCTGCTTTTCCCAATTTTTGTCACAATTTTCCTCGCTACGGTACAATCTCGTTTACTAAAATATCTGCGGTGTGCTACTAGATCGCATTATGTTTGACGTCATCTCATTATTTCTGTTGAGCTTTGTTCGCAATTTAAATAAAAATAATTTATTTTTATTCACTGACATTTTATTTTTAAAAGAAGAACGTCGGTTTTTGTTTCCTTTTTTTCATTTACCAGTCAATGTCAAAGTTTATGTCTACTTGTCTAATAATAAAGAAAACATCAAATACCTAATTAACCTGAATCCTTTGTGTAGAATAAACATAAATACATATACCTAATGATTTCAGTCAAGTAAAAAAGGGTCCAGGATGAACTTTACAAAAAGCAAAGTGAACTGAATCAGACACAAAGCATCGTTTCCCTCCATACTCAGACAAATGCGACTCATTGTACAAAAAGTCTTCAAATGAAGCTACTCACGGAACCCGTGAGCTAAACTAGAACGTGTGAAGCACGCGATTTTACAAAGCCGTTGAACGTTAAGTTTCTAGCTTTTCTCGACAAATGAACAGTGTAGCGGCTGAGGCAGCGGGACGTGTTCAATTCATCACTGCGCAGGTCGCGTCAGCAATACTTCCCGCTCGCAATTTTTCCGATGACGAACACTTTCGCACATCACAGCGAAGTCGCTGACTCAGGGGGGTTATTATGTGTCGTCAACCTCTATTAAGAGTAGGTAAAAGGACTTTATTCTGCCGGTGTCGTTGCCCTGTTTTTATACAGGCATTAAGAACGAAAAGAACCGTCGTACCACTTGTCGTATCCGCAAAAATCCCCAGTAACTAGATAGCTTTGCTCAGCTGAAAACTTCGAACTTGGAGCAAAAGTTACAATACACAGTTCGACGTGTTATAGGACTTGTAGGGATCGGTTACAGATTTATTCAGGCTCTTCCGAAGTAGATAAATTAAAGTTATGAAATCGTCTCTATAGAATGGATAACTTGCTTTGTTCTTATAGATGGTTTTCTAAGTTTATAATAATAACCGGTTTTGCTATAAGTATTTAACAGACTTCCAAAAAAAGGAGGAGGTTCTCAATTCGACTGTTTTTTTTTTCTTTTTTGTATATTTGTTCCGCGATATCTTTGCTAATTATGAACTGATTTTAATGATTCTTTTTTTGTTTGAAAGAGTATTCTTTCGAAGTGGTTTCATTTAAACTTGGTGAAGATCTGATGAAGAAGTTCGGAGATAGACAATATGAAGTCGGTTTTATTTTTGTTAAAAAGTTTATTTATTTACTACTGTGTACACCATAGAAGCAGTGATAGCCTAGCGTTTGAACGCTTCCCTTCCATGCATGACAGTCTGAGTTCGATCCCGGCCCGTACCTCTGACTTTTCAAATCTGTGTGCGGATCAAAATTTGATTATCACTTGCGTTAACGGTGAAGGAAAACCATTGTGAGGAAACCTGCACGCCTGAGAGGGCTCCATAAAGTTCTCGATGGTGTGTGTAGTCTGCCAACCCGCACCAGGCCACCGTGGTGGCCTAAGGCCTAAACTCTTTTCTTTCTAAGAAGAGGCCCGTGCCCAGCAGTGGGACAGTAATGGGCCAATTGTGTATGTATGTGCACCATCTACTATTATTATAGATACGAAAATTAATGACTACACCTAAGTAAAATGTCTTTTTATAAAATTTATTTTTCGCTTTTTTACATTGATATAATTTGTGAATTATTTTATCAGTGAGTGCGGTGTGGGTAAATCCTAGCGTTCACAACGGGAGACTACAATCCATCATTCTCAGCTACAATCGGAGTTGACTGCAAATGTAAAGTCATGGACGTGAACGGTGAACCAAAGTCCCTAACAAAACTGAATGAGTGGGTCGTGGAACTGACCCAGTGCATAATATCAGCAAGCACATTGGATCACCCGCGCGACGGCGCAACGAGTATTCCCAAGGAGGGTTGACGTCAGGCAGGCGGCCGGTCGTAAAACAATAAGCCATAACCTCTATCAACATGGTTATGAAATACATGTTGTGCCGACCCCATCTAGTGTAGGATAAGGGCAGGAAGAAGAAGAAGACCTAAGTAAAATGTCTAACTGCATTCACAATAAGTATTTACCGCGGCTTAGTTCTCGTCTGAGATCCATTTCTGTACATTAAACTGAGTTGAATAGGCCTCTTCGTAGAACCGATATTTCACTTCACTGAACAGTTCTGATCCCTTTCCAATAAATAGGATTTACAGTGCCATAGAATGAAATACTATGATATACTCGTATTCAAATAGTTTCAAACACGCAGCGCTACAATAGTGTGGGGCTATAGAACAACCTTAATGACGTCATACACTCATTAACCTATTTAGCACACCCTCATTATGTAGCACAACACTTATTGAAACAACGTTTCATGAAAAAGTGTCATTAAAATATTGTTTGAACGGAGCTTAAACGTTATTTTGTTTTACCTTTCCGTTTATTTTATACTAGCTGTGTCCTCACGGCTCCGCCCGTAGCCTATGTTACTCAGTGATAATGTAGCTTTCTAACGGCAAAAGAATTTTTGAAATCAGTCGAGTAGTTTTTAAGTTTATTCGTTACATACAAAAATACAAATCTTTCCTCTTAATATTAGTATAGAGTAGTATAGAGTATAGATAACACTAGCGACCCGCCCCGGCTTTGCACGGGTGCAAAGTAGATACTAATGTGGGGCATATAAACCTTCCTCTTATATCACTCTATCTATTGCTGAAAATTGCATTAAAATCCGTTGCGTAGTTTAAAAAATCTAAGCGTACAGACGTAACAGGATACTATGTAAAGATAAAGATTAGAGAAATAAAATCCCTTTTAGCAAGGAAATGTATAAGAAATAAATAACGTGTTTGCTTCTAGCAGGGATTCAACACAGTATTATGCTTTAGGAACCTTAACAGTAAATCAAGATGAACTGACACTCTATTTGAAGAAATGGTTCAAAAGATATCCGTGCCTGGACGGCCTACTCCTATCTAATGTACGGAACGGAGTATAGTTTACTGAACATATCGATATCCTAAGTTAATAAAAACAATGCAATCTCCCACTTCGTGCAACGCCTCAAGGGTAAACCTGAACCCGAACAAAGTTAAAAAAACTCCGCAAAACCTTATCGGGAAGTTTTCCTCCATAAGAACTTTGTAAGCGTGGTGCAACTAAGAAGGCCGATTTTTCCAATACATTTTGTTTGATAGATATTGTTATGAGTTCTGTAAAGCAAAATGCGATGTTTCTCCCAAAAAATGCGATGTTTCTCATTTGGTTCCACTTTCCTTAGTCGCTAAATCAGTGAAAATGAAAAAAAAAGTACTTTATTGGATGTAAAACAAAATATGAATGTTCTGTCTAGCCTTTTCACGAAGGGATCTCGATATGTAACGAACGGTCACCCATCTACAGACTGACCGCGGCCAGCGCAGCTTAACCTCACCAATCGTATGATCCGCTGTTTAGTAGTTAGCCATCAGCCAACAGCAGCAGTAATCTATACCTACTAATATTATAAAGCTGAAAAGTTTGTTTGTTTGAACGCGATAGTCTCAGGAACTACTGGTTGGAATTGAAAAAATATTTTTGTGTTGGATAGTCCATTTACCGAGGAAGGTTATAGGCTATATAAAATCACGCTATGATCAATAGGAGCGGAGCATAAATGAAAAATGTTGCAAAAACGGGAAAAATGACCACCCGTGCGAAGCCGGGACGGGTCGCTAGTAAAGTATAAATAGCCAGTAAAAATAATATTAGTAATTCTAAGCATAAAACATCATAGCTATCACTTTAAGCCGTTATTAACTTAAGAATTAAGTTAGATAGATACCTTTAAGAATTCTTTTTTTTTTTTTTTTTTTTTTTCTCCTATTCGACTATTGTAGATGGTCTTGCGGACCTTTTCTACGTAACCTGACTATTATTGGCGAGACCAGAAGGGTCTCCGAACCAATACCTACTATTCTAACTACCTAGCTAACTACGCAAAGCTAACTACTGTAACATCATGGCTATGACTATAGCAGCGACACCTCTGAGAGTGTCCCCAAGGGGGGACTCGAACTCTTAGGGTGTCGAATGCAAGAGGACTGGGAGGGATACGACAGCTTGATGAAGGCTGTATTCTCGCGTCATGGTGACTGCGCGGAGTCAGAAGGGACGACCGGCTCTGCGGCTGCGGCGGGTGAGCACGGTGGATCGGGGGCGGCGGCGGTGGGACGTCGCGAGGGGCCTCGTCGGCGAGGGCGATACGCCGGTCGGCGGCGGCGGTGTATGTGTATAGTACTAGTCGATTTATTCGCCTCCTGGAGGAGGGTGATCTCGTCATCGGGCTCTAGTAGCGCATGCCGGGGACGGCGGACTATGCTAATCTGGGAGGGTTTATAATCGGACGCGGCGGTCACGAGGGGGTTCCGATGCCTCGGGGCATGGTCGAAGTAACGCTTAGACGTGCGTTTGAGATATTGCCTTACCGTTGGCATTTTTAGGTCTAAATGAAGCTGAACGTTGCGCATATACCACGGAGCGCCCGCGGCTCTGCGCAATACGCGGTTTTGCAGAATTTGAAATGCTTTAAAGCGACATGGCCTAACGTGTGCGAACACGACGCTGGCGTAGGTTAGTATGGGGCGAATGCTCGTCAGGTAAAGTCTCAACTTATTTCTAAGCGAGAGCTTACTGCGCGCCCTAATCATAGGGTGTAACCGGCCCACAACAAAAGCGGCGCGAGCGTGCACCTTTTTGATGTGTTGCCGGAACGTGAGGTGGTGGTCTAGGATAACCCCCAGGTACCTGACGCTCAGTTCCCAAGGGATCTCTTTTCCAAATATGACTACTGGGGGACAACGCGAGTGGTTATCGCCGTGCCTCTCGAAAAGAACTGCTGCGCTCTTTTCAGGATTCACCTCGATACGCCACTTCCGAAACCAAGCGCCGAGGCGGTTGGCTGCGGTCTGTAAGATGCGAGAGATCGATTTTAAGTCACTACCCGTGTAGTAAATAGCCGTGTCGTCGGCGAAAAGTGCCAACTGGGCCTTGCCTTGAGTGGGAATGTCGCTGGTGTACAGCGTGAACAGAAGACTGGCTAGCACGGAGCCCTGAGGGACTCCGGCTCGGATCGGATGTGGAGACGAAAGCGTGCCGTCTATTCGGTAGCGAAAGGTGCGATCCGACAGAAAGTCTCGAATGATGAGCACGAGACGGTCTGGCACGTTGAATTGGTACAGTTTATATAATAAACCGTTGTGCCAGACCTTGTCGAAGGCTTTCGCTACGTCGAAGAACAGCATGCCTGTCTTGTATGAAAACATGAAGCCGGAGCTTATGTGTTCGACAATACGGTGAAGTTGCCTAGTGCAGCAGTGGGTGGGACGAAAACCAAACTGCTGGTCGGGAATGAGGTTATGGGAATATGCGAATCCCTTTAAACGCGAATAAATGATACGCTCATAAATCTTCCCAAACGAATTGAGAAGGCTTATGGGGCGATAACTGGACGGCTCACACTTGGGTTTGCCGGGTTTGGGGATGCCTATAACTGTGGCTTGTTTCCAAGCTTGCGGAAAGAGGTTGTTGCTAAGAGCGCCATTGAAGATGGCGGTCATTAGGACTATGAGCTGAGCGGAAAAGAGTTTAATCACCTTGTTCGTGATGTCATCGTAACCGGGGGCTTTCCTGGGCTTAAGATGCTTGATTATCGCCTGCACCTCATCCGCGGTGACAGGGGGCAGGGGATCATCAGGATCTTCTACGGGGGGGAGAGCGGCTTTACGTTCGACTTCGGTATCCACCTTGGACAGATGGGCCGGGTCTACTGGTAATGCGCTGGGCGTACACTGGGCTTCTAGACTGTCGGCTAGGCATTCGGACTTTTCGTCGTCTTCAAAGGCCGGCCTTTGATTCGGACGATTGAGAGAGGGAGTAGAAGCTACACATTCATTTTTGAGGGCGCGTTGCAAACGCCAGAAAGCGAGATGGGATGGCTCTAATTCGCCTAACATCTTGTCCCAGCGGGACTCCCTAACCTCCTGTATGCGTTTCTTTACAGCACGCTGCATAGAACGCATATGGAGGCGGTTGCCTTCGCAGGGAAAAGTGTCATACGCGCGTACGGACGCATTCTTCTCCGTCAACAGTTCACGCACATCGTCAGGCAGTTTCCAGCGGTGATCATCCACTGCTGGAATCTGTCGTGAACACTCGTTCACCGCGGACTGTACGTGACCTGTGAGGGAGTCGATAGCGCCCAACGTGTCGGCGATTGTCACTATGTTGTCGGGGATTGAATCTAAGTGAGCGGACGACGGAGACTTGAGACGCTCCTCTAGTTTCTGCCAGTCCGTGATTGTTTTAGTAGGCGCGGGTAGACCGGGATCCGGGGGACCGCCCCGGGGGCCCAGGTCTAGGACAACGGGTCGGTGGTCAGAGTCTAACTCTTCATGCGTTTCTATCGAGCGTATGGCGAGGCCTACGTTCTTTAGGAGCGCAATGTCGAGTATGTCGGGTCTGTCATCAACGTTGGCGGGATAGTGAGTGGGGGACATGGGGGCTATCACATCGAAGTCGAGCAGAGGGCTCAGTGCTTCGAGTGTCCGGCCGGCCGGGTTATTGGAGTGACAGCTCCAAGTGATGTGTTTGGCATTGAGGTCGCCCGCTATGATAACGGAGCCTCCGCCGAGATCGAATAGAGCTCTAAGGTCGCTCTCTAGAGGAAGTCTCAGACTAGACGGGGGGTTGTAGACCGACACGATAGTGATCGGTTGATGTCCTGTCATGCCTAACCGACAGATAGAGGTTTCCAGATACTGGAGATCGGGAGGGGGGCTTTAAGAATTCTAATGATCGTTTACTATTTAAATAATGAACTAAAATTCTCCCAATATTGCTACACCTCTAAGAAGATCCTTAATTGGAAGTTCACTTCGAAACCTAATATTTCTATTTAATTGGAGTTAAATGTGACTATTAATTTCATGAAGACGATTAAATTGTCCGTTATTTATAGTGGTACCCTCACTATGAATGCGTGAATACAATCCCAAAATACTGAATAACATAATTGGCAACTAACAGCTTGTCTTTCTATGGGCAAACGAAAATGATTTTAAAAACTTGGTACTTGTATAAAACATAATATTACATACACAGTACCTACTTTAGTAGTTTTAACTGCCTCGTTGGTCTAGTGGTGGCAAGCGCGACTGCTGAGCGTGAGGTCCTGGGTTCGAAACCCAGGTCGGGCATAGTGTTATTGGTTTTTTCCGTGTGGAATTCCTCAGTAACAGCCAGGAGTTTGGATTTGTGCCCGGTTGGTGGCAATAGGCCCGCCCCTATTTAATGGGACTTAAACGTAACGGCGTAATGAGGGTGTTACACCTTTACCCAACCCTTGGGGGAATATAAGCGTGATGTTATGTTAGTATACTTAAATTACGCTGATAATCTACAAGAAATCGATTACCAATTAATTACATGTTACGTATAATAAAATCGTAGAGAATGTTTTCTCTGAATAGTAAAAAAATATTTTCAACCTCACATGATTACTTTGTGAATCAAATCACATAAAATAAAAAGTATAAGTAGAGACACATCTGCAATTAAAATTGACACACCAGTCTCCCGTTAATAAGACATCAAGAAACCCAGTTTCGACATCCAAGAAAAAAAGTCCACGAAGAAAATACCCAAGAACAAAAGTGAGGAAAGGGATTAGCGTTCTCCTCGCCTCCACCTCTAGACCTGAAGGCACATTTTCAAGCATACCTATTATTAAACTTTCTATAACCCTTTGACTTCTAACTTTAATTTCACCGAGTTGTTTTTCCAAAATTTGGAAAAGACAACAAACAATACAATAACGAACTGAATAAACGCCTTTTTCTCACTATCAAAAGTTGGAGAAGCTCGCGGCTAATAAAAAACCGCGCCGATCATACGATTTGCGAGGTTAAGCTGCGCTTGCCGCGGTCAGTCTGTGGATGGGTGACCGTTTGTTACATATCGAGAGCCCTCCGTGTCTCGGAGAGCATGTTAAACAGTCGGTCCCGTGTGCCATACGAATACCTATGACAGTCATTACGGGAAGTCAGAAGCCCGAAAGTCTGACAACCGGTCTAACCTTAGGATATCGGCATTGCCCCAGTTACTGGGTTGCGGAGGTCTAATAGCAGTCGCTTTGTGTACAATACTGGTATTTAGCCGCATCTGGTTACACTGGAAGCTGACCCCAACATAGTTGGGAAAAAGCTAGGCAGAACAAGAACTGGGGTTGCGGTGCATGCTTTTGCGAATCCCGTGACCCCGGCCGGTCGGGAGGAGAAACACCGTTGGTTTTTAGCCGGTAAGAGTCCGGCCGAACCCCTCGCCTTTCCCGGACGAGGGACATCCATGAGGACCCAACGAAAAAAATAAATAAGAAAAGGCAGAACAGGAACTTCTGACTAGCTTTAACTTCACCGAATCGTTTTAGCCAAAATTAGACAAAGACAACAAAAATACAATAATAAAACTAAATAAACGCCCTTTTTACATAATCAAAAGTTATAAATCCTCTCCTGTGTTCTCATCTTGATTCAAGACTTCAAATCAGTTGCAGGTGACCTACTTTAATGATTGTTATCAGAATACGTACTGCTAACGATTTGTTTCATTACATCTCATTAACCCTTAAATGTTTGTTGTTGTAACATTTAATGGAATTTTCAAAGTTTCCTTCTCACAATTATCTATTCTGGCTCTTACGTAGATCTACTTCCATTTGAATTGTTTTAGTTTTGATTGTGTACCTCGGAAGCTTCTCAGAAATTATTTTGTACCTTCGCATATGAAAACACTTCCGAACGTAACAACAAATAGGTAGCCGACTCTGACAAAAAGGTCAGATCTATTGTTATTGAGTGTAAACGTGTTCAATTTACCGTGATTTAACGTGTTGTTAAACGCGAATAATTGCATGAACATCAAAGGATGTTCTCATTTTAATTCCAAGAATTATTGTTTCTCAATTCAGTCTTATAAGTAAGATGCCAAAACTTTTCTTCATTAATATACCGTACACAGTTATACGCCTACACTTCTCGGATAAGACTGGACATCCACCAGAGCTGTGCGAGGAATGGGTAATGTGTAATACGTAATGTGTTAATGTGTACAAATGAGTAGTGCGAGGATAGGTAGCGGACTCTTTTCGAATAAGAGGGTGGTGTGGCGGAAGCGGTACACATTCCTCTAACACATTCCTCGCAACACATTCCTCGCAACACATCCCTCGCTCGCATTTCTCGCTTGTTTTGTATGAATAAAAACCTCTGTCCGCTAAGTCCATATCCACCAGAGCTGCGCAGAGCGAAGCTAGGTAAATGAAGTGATTGTATTGGTGCTTACAAAACACATTCCTCGCTACGCAGCTTAGCACGACTCTGGTGGATGCTCAGCCTAAAAGGCGTAAGTGTATATATAGGTATACTAAAACGAACATCAATAACGGTTTTATTATTTCAATCAGATTTCTATTTGGAGTAATTGTGCCTGTAATAAAAACAAATAATAACTTAAAAAACGGAATAAATGAAATTCGATCGTGGTGCGATCCACATCAAACGGATTAAAAGGATCCACACACGGACAGTTTTACGGTTATTTAAACAGGATTTATTTGAGTAGGAGCGGAATTTAAACAGATTAGCGTTGAACCCGCGACCCACGCTGTTTTACTTATCTAACTATCCATGCTGTTTTTCAGTAAGGATTAACTAGTGTTGAAAACTCGTTAATTTGCCTGCAAAAATTAGGGCTGCGACAACATGGCAGCGCAGTGTGCATTTTGCAATAAAAAGAAAATTAACTCATTAACCTAGATTTCTGTTGCCTCCGGACTTTAGTTATAGGTATTAGCGTTGTCATTTTGCACTCAGCATTGCTATTTAGAATGCATGTCACAAAACAGTATTTCATAAAGAACTTGTTTAGCGGTATTGCGTTTTTTTTTTGTGACCTACGCAAATATCCGGCTGATTGGTAGCGCCGTGCGGCAGTCGGGTTGTTGAGCTCCCTAAAACAAGGTTTGAGCTACGCGATGACTGATGCATGCGTGCCGTCAGTTAGGACAGATCAACTCAAACCTGCTATGGCACTTTCCTAAAAAGGCCATTCCAGACGTTGCCCTACATTGTTATACTCACATAGTTTTTATACCACAATGTCTGGACTTTAAAAGAGACCTTGATCTTTGAATTTGTTTCAGCTTTTCTTCTCAGAGCTAGTCAGATAGGAAATGCCGGCGCCATCTAGTCTTAAAAAAAATATTACATTGACTTGTAAAAGTGTCTGTAACAGATTTGTTTACAGAAATAAAAATCATTTATCATTAACTTCAAATATAACTACGTGTTTTCTGTTTCCTTCGTGTTGAACCAGTTCTCAAGTGTCATTTAACTGCTTGGAGGGGGTGTCAGAATGATCCAGAAGGTTAGCATAATATGAGTAACAATAAGCAAACAGCACACAATGCCGTGTTTGTGACGTAATGTGACGTGAGGTGCCTCGGTACTCGAGACATGCATTTTATATGAACGTGTTTTAAACTCATGGAGTATGGCCTCCGTATCAACAGTTATTTCGGGGTGCGTGCGTGCGTGAAAGAATATGCACACGAAAGGCCATTGTATTTTCACGCATTGTATGTTAACAATTTCAAGATCCAATTTCCCTTTAATTTCAAACGTAATTTGCGTAAGTACACATACAAGGTTAGTCGGAAAGGGGGTATTAAGCCGAAAGGGTGTTAAAGTAACCATAATAAGGTATAACTTTTGTTCTAAAACTTCCCCACAACTCGATAGTTTAAGAGAAATAGCTTTTCAAAAATTTCGTAAAAAATATGCTAAAATCTACCTGTCCATAGCTATGATCAGCTGTGTTTGCAATTTAGGTCATATTTGGGGTCACGGATTAGAAACTTAATATTCTGAATTCATAACTAAAGCAGGTATGATATTTGTTTGAAAAATCTAAAATAAAAATCTTTTTGCATGCAAATAAAAATTATCGTATTTTGAATTTTTAACACTTGCTTTAAAATAGTCATCAGTGATACTTTAAGTAGACCGCGGCTTAGTACCCCCTTTCCGACTAACCTTGTATAATCAGGATCTGATTCACTCGGGATTTCGCTCTAACAATATACATGCAGACACAAGTAACTTGCCTACGCAATGTCGTCAGTAGTTTCCGACGGTAGTATACTCACTGTAACGGTACGTTAAACTAGGCTGCTACGACCATTTTATTGGTCACACAAGCTACCTAGGTTCCAGTAAACGTATGGATATGACACCCACATATACCTACCCGTTACCCTAGCCTGGTGAGCATGAAAACTACCAGAGCGTAGTAACGACGCCGGTTCATTGGCGCTCGTCAGCAAACTGAACGCGAATTGTTATTGAAGCATTAATTACGCCACCAACCCCTCAGATACATTTGACCTAACTTTGTTCTAGAAATAGTATTCTTTTTATGTTAGGGTAAATATAGACAAGATTATTATAAACTAAAGAAAGATGTAGTGACAAAAATTGAAAGGAGTATGCTTAGGTGGTTTGGCCATATTGAGAGAATGAGTGAACGGCGATTAACAAAAGAAATTTATAAGGCGGATGTTAATGGGAACGCCGGTAGAGGACGTCCTAGAAGGACATACATCGATGTTATTGGTGATGTTCTTCACAAAGGTCAGGTGCGTAGTACTCTCAACCGGCGTGCGTGTATGACAAGATGTATGAATGTGGATGAAGCGAAAGGGGTATGTAAGAGTCGTAGCATGTGGCGTTCTATAGTTTCTGCCTACCCCCATGGGAAAAAGGCGTGAGTTTATGTATGTATGTATGTATGTATTATAAACTAGCGGCCCGTCCCGGCTTCGCACGGGTGGTAATTTTTCCCGTTTTTGCAACATTTTTCATTTATGCTCCGCTCTTATTGATCGTAGTGTGATGTTATATAGCTTATAACCTTCCTCGATAAATGGACTATCCAACACAAAAATATTTTTTCAATTCCAACTAGTAGTTCCTGAGATTAGCGCGTTCAAACAAACAAACTCTTCAGCTTTATAATATTAGTATAGATTGTGGTTTATTATTGACATATTACCAAATTCCACGGTAAACTAAATTATAGTATGAGATTGTAGAAGCGGTAGGAATGTTTTATCATTAATTTTATATTACTTTAAAAAGTAAATAAAAAGGCAAAGTGTTATTGGGTTTTTCCATTAAGAATTACTCAGTCCGGAGTCTGGATTTATGCCCGGTTAATGGCAATAGGCTCGCCCCCTATTACATGGGACTTAACCCCGAACCCTTCGGGGAATACAAGGCGTTATGTTATATTATGAAATAAGTTAAAATTATGTAATAGCAGTGATAGCCTTGTGGTGTGACGGTCGGACTGCCAAGTCATAGATCTCGTGTTTGAACCCAAGGCACGCACCTCTGACTTTTCGGGTTCATGTACGTATTGTATAATTACCACTTGCTTAAAAACGGTGAAGGAAAATATCGTGAGGAAACCGGCATGCCTGAGAGATATTTCTCGACGGCATGTGAAGCCAAGTCAGAGGCCCATGGGCGGCATAAATTCAAACACCAGGTTAGTCACTAACCACACGAAACGAAGAAGTTAATAAACCATTTTTTAAATTAAATCTACCAAATACAAGCCATAATTTTAACACAATCGGAGAAGGTTAGCAAAGAATAAATAGGATACACCTTGGTTGTATCGATTTTTTGTATCGAATAACCGTATTCTTCACACAATAATTAGTTCTCTTTTATTTTAGGCAAATTAACCTTAATAGCGCTGCACCTAGTTTTATACCGTGCCATAATATCCGTGTGACCCACCCCTCATGACACTGGCCATATTAATTAAACAGGTCGGTAAAACCGATACATATCGTATACCACAAAATATACGTAATGGGATTAGCTGCCTCTGATTGAGGTACTCACGCGTACCTAATAACGTATAATTCGGGGGAAAACGGTGTTGAATTGATATTAGGAAGATCAGTAGCTAATGGTATTGGAATGAAAGTGAAGGATTTACAAAGATCCAATAAATAACTGGATCTTGCGACGCCTGGATCAATGTAAACCCTCCTTTAACCAACACTTTATCCAAGTCCAGAGTTTAGTAATGGACCTTGGACCAGTAAAAACATGTTCCAGATCTGGACTGCCAAGTCCAGCGATGTTGGATCCATTTGGATCCATCTGGAACAATTGAAATCCACCTCAACACTATTACAATTCAGCCCTGGATACTGGACGCTTGACTGGATTGAAATGTGTGTCAAGCGTCACTAGATCCAGCTACTAGATCAATTGTTATGCTCTGATTAAAAAAGTAAAGATTTGTTGGGATTCGATTTTTAAAAGCAGTTTTTTCTCGATTTGGCGTGTATTTATTTTTAACTTAGATAATATACAAGGTTAGTCGGAAAGGGGGTACTAAGCCGAAAGGGTGTTAAAGTACCTATAATAAGGGTTAACTTTTGTTCGACAACTTTCCCCAAAACTCGATGGTTTAAGAGAAATAGCTTTTCAAAGATTTCGTAAAAAATATGCTAAAATCTCTGTCCATAACCATGATCAGCTGTTTTTACAATTTAGGTCATATTTGGGGTCACGGATTAGAAAAAATAATCTGAATTCATAACAGCAGGTATGTTTTTTTTAAACTTAAATAAAAATCTTTCTGCACGCAAATAAAAATTATCGAATTTTGAAATTTTTAACTGTTTTAAAATAGTCATCAGTTATATGTTGGGTGGCCCGCGGCTTAGTACCCCCTTTCTGACTTACCTTGTATATGTATTCAGTAACGCCTAACGGTTTAACGCTTGCCTTAAATACAGGAGGGTCTGAGTTCGATCCCGGTCCGTACCTCTGACTTGTCGAATTCATGTGCGGATCTTAAATTAACTATTACTTGCGTTAACGGTGAAGGTAAACATCGTAAGGAAACCTGCACACCTGAGAAGGCTCTACAAAGTTCTCGATGGTGTGTGTAGTCCGCCAACCCGCTCCAGGCCAGCGTGGTGGACTGAGGCCTTATCCCTTCTCATTCTGAGAAGAGGCCCGTGCGCTACAGTGGGACCGTAATGGGCTGAATATGTTTATGTATTCAGTAAAGAAGCTTTCATATTATAGCAGCAATTTATTTCAAGTCGATACTATGTCTCCACGTCTCTTGCATTCCACTTGATTCATAGGCCCGTATTTCGTTCCGTGTGGATCCCGGAAAAGAGTGAACCCCTCTCCCTCTCTTGTGGTATGGTTGTCGCAAAAAGCAACTCAACATTTATAACATCACGCCTTATATTCCCCGGAGGATTCGACAGAGGTGTTTTTAGTACACCCTCGTTTCGCCAGTTATTTTTAAGTCCCATGTAATAGGGGGCGAGCCTATTGCCAGTAATCGGGCACAAATCCAAACTCCGGGCTGCTACTGAGAAATTCCTAATGGAAAAACCCAATAACACTGCCCGACCTGGGGCTCGAACCCAGGACCTCATGCTCAGCATTCGCGCTTGCGTCCACTGGACCAACAAGGCAGTTAAATAATAACTATTATTTATAGACGTAGCTGTCTTTCCTTTTCCGCTTTTTGCGACAATCTGTTGCTATTATCTGAAATCTCCTTTACCGATTACATAAGTTAAAAACAAATTCACGCCAAACCGAAAACAATAATCCCGCTTTTAAAAATCGAATCCCAACAAATCTTTATCTTCAAAGCTTATAATCTTACTCTTTCTATAAAAACAATAAAATGTAATGAGATTCACTTAAAGAGGCCTTCCATTTCTCAATAGAAAACAATCAGCAAAATGATACACAAAATGAGCACAGCAAAGTCGTTAGGGGTTTCTAGTAGAATCTGTTACAATAATTGCGAAGCGCAGCAGAACAATAACGTTCCTAATCACACTAAGTTCGCTCATTACCCTGTCTCCGCCTCACTTCCATTCCACTTGATGTATAGCCCCGACTATTGTTCCTTATTAAACCTTATTAGGCCTTCGTTGGTTTCGTATAACCCTATAACCATTTATCTTACACATAAAATGCAAGTTCCTGTAATAGGTTCCGATAATTTCATTTCTAGTATTATTCTTCTTTTTAAGGATGATTTCCACCAGACGGCTCGCATCGCATCGGATCGGAACGGATTTTACAATCTTTAAACGATATTTAATCCATTACACAATATTTAAAGTCTATATTACCAAGCCGCGCACAGTAGCTGGACTGCGGGCGTCTACCGCGACACGCGATCGTAGCCGAAAGTAAGCGATCGGATCCTTTCAAAAATTAGAACACGACAACACGGTAGGAATGAAACTATTTAACTAGGCGCAGAAACGGATACGTTCGCAAGCGACTGTACGGAGCCGATTGTGTGCGTCGACATCCTGACAGACGCGTTCGGCTGTCGCCGCATCCGTTCGTATCCTTTCCGATCCGATGCAATGCGAGCCGTTTGGTGGAAATTATCCCTTGGGCTATTAATTCCAAAAGAAAGCTTTTATCTGAAATTACTGAACAGGATAGTTATTATCTTCATCGTTCTGCAATATAAATATGTGCCATAAATTCAAAATAAAATGGCTTAGCTTTGGAAAATAAAACAAAAAATTAAAACGTTTAACTTTTGCTAAAAGCAATATTATATTTATCTTGCTTGTTTACTGAGTAAAAATTTACTAGAGCGCAGAGTTTTAAATTAAAATTTTCTTCCGTGAATGGTATAAAACTGGAGTGCAGTTTTCTGTAATCATTCCGTGGAGCCCAACAAGCCGCACACTATTTAAAGGCCAGCGTTTTATTTGAAAATTTAAGTATTTTCTCACTGAATAATTTATGAAAAAATTCATGTTATCATGACACACTTTTTTGCAAGTAAATGACGAATACATGAATATTCAGGGAAAGGTAACTCATATAAATTCCTTGCGATTACTGACAGCGTACGCAGGCGGAGGGTTGAGAAGTAGGTACTCTACATATGAGATAAGCTTCTTCAAAGTTTCGAAATCACAGTTGTACCTACTCGAGGGGTTATAGTACTTATTTCTTTTATCTATTTTCTTTAGATTTATTAAGTTACTTATGGGATATATTGTGTTTGTTTTTTTGAATATAATTACAAAAAGCTTACTAAATAACACTTATACCGCCCTAGACCAGGGGTAGGCAACCTGCGGCTCGCGAGCCACATGCGGCTCTTTCGATGTAAAGTTGCGGCTCTCCAGTTCCATACGCAAAAAATAATTATTTTACTATCAAAACCCTTAAAATCGTGCATTCGATCCATAATTGAGTACTATAATATAGTACGACTGAAATATATTGACTATCACTGAGAGATAGATATAGTCTTCCTCTTAGCCTTTTTCCCAATTATCTTGGGGTCAGCTTCCAGTCTAACCAGATGCGGCTGAATACCAGTATTTTACACGGAGCGACTGCCATCAGACCTCCGCAACCCAGTAACTGGGCAATGCCGATATCCTAAGGTTAAACCGTTTGTCAGACTTTCGGGCTTCTGACTACCCGTAGGTAACGACTGTCATAGGTATTCGTATGACACCCGGGACCGACGGCTTAACGTGCTCTCCGAGGCACGGAGAGGTCTCGATGTGTAACAAATTGTCACCCATCCACGGACTGACCGTGGCAAGCGCAGCTTAACCTCGCAAATCGTACGATCGGCGCAGTTGTTATTTAGCCACGAGCCCCTCAATCTATATCAAGTAACTATATCTAAATATATTTTCGTTTTGTATTTTTTTAAAGGTAATTATATTTGCTAATCGCCATTTCAAGGTTATCCATTAATTACAGGACACCCAGTATAAGCAAATACTATTGAAACGAAATTTTTTTGTGGCTCTTTAAAAACTGAAATTTCGTAAATTGCAACTTTTGGCTCTTCCGTCTTGTAGGTTGCCGACCCCTGCCCTAGACTATAAATAACTTATGTTAAAAGAATATACCTACCTTCAGTATCTTAGTCTGGAAGAAAAATATACTTGCAACTCTATAGAGTAAATTGAAACCGTACCTTCACATTGTACCCATTCAGGTAGCACAGAGCATACAACCACAACCCGACACACTTCCTTTCCCGTTGATATTTTCTTTACGTAATTCATTGCAGTTTGTTGTACAAACACCGTTGTAACATTCCTTGCTAATCTAGAAATGAAAGGCAAACTTGAAATGGGTCCACTCTCCACAATCTTGGACAAGTTTGAAGTTTATGTCAACTCAGGGGAACAAGTTAAGTACTTTCGTCTTCTTCAAAAGCAAAGTAACCTGACTTCCCATATATGATGTACTGTATAGATGGTAGCGAGATTTTAAAGTAAGCATCTGACTCTGAATAACCAATCTGTGACAGGCAACGGAACGGCATTCGCTTTTAAAGGAAACCCTTTTAATAGCGTGGATAATTTGCAAATTCTTCTCACTGAATCTATAATTTTATACAATGTGAATCTTCAATTTTATATAATAATATTCATCAATCCAGATATTGACGGTTTAACATTATTGCTTTCTACAGTAACAATTGACGAAATATAAAAAATATACAGGTTTATTTTTGAAGTAGGTATATTTTAAAATTGTAATATCATAACATATAACATGTATTCCCCGAAGGGTTGGGCAGAGGTGTATAGTAACACCCTCATTTCGCCGTTATATTTAAGTCCCATGTACTAGGGGGCGAGCCTATTCCCATCAGCCGGGCACAAATCCAAACTCCAGGCTGCTACTGAGGAATTTCACAGGGAAAAACCCAATAACACTTTGCCCAAACTGGGGATCGAACTCAGGACCTTACGATCAGCACTCGCGCTTGCTACCACGAGACCAACGAGGCAGAAGAATATCAATTTATATTTATTATATTGACCGCCTAAGATGTTAGCAATTAACATTTTGCCTTTCCGCATACTACGAAGTATATAATATATTTAATTAACAGGATGGAACGATAGCTCAAATTGTTGGAACGGCGATGTAAGTTTGAGCCAATAAAACTTGTGATCGGTCGGGCAGAGCAATTTCCATATTAATTGCTCCATAATATTCATGAAAACTTTCTACCTCGAGACGTTATGGGAAACTGTAATAAATGGCGGATGTGCTTTTAGATTACGTCACACTATTCAATCCTTATCTCTAGTTTTAGCTTTAGTTGAATTTTTTTTACAATAAAATGTTCCGAACACAAAGACTAAACGAAACAATTTCCATGTATACCTACTAAGCCTACGATTTTTATTTTACTTCCATCATTTATCAATAAATAGGTTAGAAAAAAGATTTAAATTTTTTTTTTTTACTATTCATTTACTGACAATTTCCTCTTGTTTTTCAGCCACTTCTATATTTTAAAAACAAAAAAGGTAGCACACAAAGTTTTAAAATGAAACCAAACCATTTCGGTCTTCCCTTTTCAAATATTAATACGAGTTTTAATACGAAAACGTGCCTACTACAAAATTCAACTTTCAATTATGAAAATTGGAATACTATTCGTATACCAATTCATTGGTATCTACCTACCATAATTTAAACGAACATTTATGATGTTCAAAGAAAATAATGAAAAGTTAATACGAAACTGTGTTTCACAAGATAACTAATGAATGTAACGAGAAAACTATTAAAATGCAAAGCATAATTATTAATTTTCATTTGTAATTAATGGAATAAACCACGCTAAATGAAAACTAGTAGATGTTATTATTAATACTAACATCTTAATAAATTAAATTAACGGTGTTTTTTTTACATAATTGGGTAGTAAAATATCGACGACATAATGTGTTTTATTTTTATTTTTTAACTGTTTTATTTAAACAAATGCGTTTTTTTTTAAAGTTATGTAAGCCCTCCAGTAGGTAGAAAATAACTTCCAAACCTTTCTGTTCCACTATACATTCAGCGTAATTTAATATTTTATTTAAACGTAAATTAATTAATATCTATTGGAAACTTCAAGGACGTTGAAAATAAAATATGTATTAATTGCTCTTTTGAAAAGCCTTCCAAGTACATACTGGTCCAGCAAAGGGGAATGGTCCATGCGATCCAGACCGATTTCTGAATATTCAAACCGATTCAAACCGATTTCTGAATAATACACCTCAATGAACACACTGCTTACTCCAAAATTATTATAAACCTGTATTATCTGATTCAAATACGAGTAAGGAATATTTAAACAGTATTTAGAACTTTACAGGCATGCTATCTATAAATATACAGGTAGCTAGCTGTCACTTCCAGTGACAGCTAGATCATGTGACTGTCCTTTACTACGTCATAGCTACTGATGAACCAATAAGCTTCGGCTTCTGTTTTCAAACTTTGTTGTTATTGGTGGGAAAATATTACAAATCGTGACGTAGATGAGATCATCGCGGAAAAAGAATACCAAGAGGAGTTATATTATTAAACCACGGTTAGGCATAGTCAGTAGAGTGTACAAAAGAAAGAAAATATATTTTCCAAATTAAAGAAAGTCGCGAGTCCTCGTCAGTTTGACATAATCCCTTTTAAGTTAAACGATTTTATCTTCCAGTACTCCTGCAATATTAGGATTTGAGGATTGAAGGTTGAAATTATCATAATGTTGTATTGTCATGGGAATTGAATTTGTGTGCTATTTCAAGAGAAAGTTGTTAAACAAGTGCGAGTCGGACTCGCGCACGATGCGTTCCGTACCATTATCTATAAAAATGGCAAAAAAAACACCCTTAAATATTTATTTTATTCTTTTTTTTAGTATTTGTTGTTATAGCGGCAATAGAAATACATCATCTGTGAAAATTTCAACTGTCTAACTATCACGGTTCATGAGATATAGCCTGGTGACAGACGGACGGACGGACTTACGGATAGACAGCGGAGTCTTAGTAATAGGATCCCGTTTTACCCTTTGGGTACGGAATCCTAATAAAAAATCTGTCACAAAATTAAAATCAAACAAATATACGAAGTGTAGCTATTATTAAAACCTTTTAAAAAGATTTTTGTGTCGACATGGCCCGCTATAAGCACAGTCTACACTAACGGACAGGCGTAGGTAGCTCGGTAACAATGACAAATAGCGGATACCTACTTTCTGTTTCTCTTCCATTACTACATCAACTAGGAAACGAATTTACCGCAATGATATATGAACTATATGATATATGAACTATATGATATATGAACTATATGTATGGAACTACATGGCGAGTAAAACCTACTGCGCAAAGTTAGTTTTGTTGCCAATATCCGTGTTTCATCAGTGTTGACTGATTCGAATGAAAGTTTATGGACATATTTCCCTTTATGTGTGTTTATATATACTGGAATTTGGGATATGCAGAAGCACGTTTATTAGAAACTCTTTTTGTATATGAATATTTCGATAGCAGCAAAGTAAAAGATCTACAAAATCGAAATTTTACAGGAGAGCACATTTATTAAAAAAAAGAGGCCATTTTGCTGCTATGTTTCTTAAAAATCGAGTGTCTTCATTTACATGCCAGATTTTCTCCATTATTTTGAAATTTGAAATTATTTTAATACAGACTTGTAGATAGGGTTGATTTAAACTCATTTTTGTAAAAAAAGCATTTTCGCAAAAATGTAGATGTCCGTATCTACTTTGCTGCTATCGATTTATAACTTACAAAAAATATTTGTTTTTATATGAGGTCACTACTTCATACTTTGAATTTTAGACATCATTAGGTACGCAAGTTTTAAATCTACCCGAACATATTTCATTACATTACATGTGTTTCCCAAAGGGTTGGGCAGGGGTATACAGTAACACCCTTATTTCGCCGTTATGTTTAAGTCCCATGTAATAGGAGGCGAGCCTATTGCCATCCATCGGGCACAAATCCAGGTTCCGGGCTGCTACTGAGGAATTCCCCACGGAAAAACTCAATAACACTTTGCCCGACCTGGGGATCGAACCACAGACCTCCCGATGTGCAGTCGCGCTTGCCACCACTAGACCATTGAGGCAGTTACCGAACATATTAATATCATAATAAATAAACTGTACATTGAATGTACAAGAAAAGAAGAGAAGTAAAGAAAGAAACAAAACCAGCAATATTTAATAGAAAATTAAAAACATTCCTCATAGAAAAATGCTTTTACTCAATAGAAGAATAATTTGAATATAAGTAAAAAAAAAAAAACTTATTATACCTAAGTTATTACGGTGATTTACTGTTTGTCAATTTATTTAATTAAGAATACTTTTGCAACGCCTGAAAAAGGCAACTAAGTTAGGAGAGCTATGTTATATTATACCACCTTATGTACACTTAGTTAGCAAAAATAAATATCTTTGAATCTTTATTATTATTCACCAACTAGTACCTATAGCAACCAGTCCCATTGTGATTCTACTATTTCAACTCCTATGACTCTTTATCAAATTTATTTTTCAGAACTCGCATCCATTGTTTCAGTTGGGCAGCCTCTTCATAATATTTTACAGAATTCTAAAAGCGAATTTTTATATACGCCCTCACAAAAAGGGGTAGGTAACGTAAAAGAAAAAGGTTATTCATTAGTGTGCCAGTGAAAACATTGGTAGCGTGTTTTAACTCTGAAAAGTGGGATGAATTTTTCATGTAAGCCTAATAAAATTACTACCTAAAAGACCTGTATCCCGCCCAGGGGCAACGTAAAATGGGGAAAGAAGCCTTCCTAGCTGCTAATTAATAAAAAATACAAATGCAAACTGCATGGTTGATAGCTTTTTTTTTAGCTTTTTGACGACACGTTTGGTGCAGTAGCTGAGCGATCGGCTTCTGCGCTACGGGTCGTGGGTTCGATTCCCGCACGTATTTGTATGGCCTACAGATAGTTGTTCCGGGTCTGGATGTTTGTTCATGTGAAGATTTGTGTTTGTAAACGCACCCACGACACAGGAGAAATCCTAGTGTGAGGCAACGTTTTTAAATAGAAAAAAAAAGCTTTAGTAATTCTAAAAAAGAACTAATTCTTCTCCTTCTTCCTGCCCTTATCCCACACTAAGTGGGGTCGGCACAACATGTGAATACTCGTTGACCTGTCGCGCAGGTGACCCAAAGTGCTTGCTGATATTATGCACTGGGTCCCAAAATGATATGCTTGTCTTGAAAAGCTTTTCGTATTCAACACTACACACTACTATTCGACATAGTTTACAATAGAAATAAACGGCGATTTATAATAAGAAATGAAAAAATAAATAAAAAATACTCGAAAAATAAATTTTATAAAATATCAAATTGATATTCGGTTGCCACGGTGATGACAGATAAAAAAGAACTAATTAATTATCAGGTTTGTGTTGGACGAGTATTGTGTCTTGTGACACAATGCTTGTGACACAGTGTACGGAAGAAATTGTGATAAACATTAACAAAACATTGTACATTTTCGACTGCCTTGTTCGTTTAGTGGTCGGAATTGTGACTGCTAAACATGGGGTCCTGGGTTCGATCCACAGGTTGGGCTAAGTGTTATTGGGTTTTCCCATTAGGAATTTCTCAGTAGCAGCCTGGAATCTGAATCTGTGCCCGGTTAATGGCAATAGGCTCGCCCCCTATTATAAGGGACTTAAACATAATAGGCGAAACGAGGTTGTACTAAAAGACCTCTGCCGAACCCTTTGGGGAGTACAAGGCGTGAAATTATGATAATATGTTGTTATGTAAATCTTTTTAAGAACAATTCTTTTAATAATAAAGGGTTTTGCCAAGAGGATGAGAGGCTGCATCGTTTGCGCTACTAACAACATACTACGGCCATAAATCTCTTTGCCAAGCAGTGATAATATTCATAATGGCATGGTAAATTTTGGTAATAATAGAGCTTCTTGTGAAGGATTTCGTCCGGGGTAGTACCACCACCATACCTGGGCCGTGTTATGCAATAATGTGTCAACTGTGTGTGTGTTCTTGTGGTAGGTCTACTCAATACTTGAAAAAATGCCCAGAACTGTAGTAAATTTAATAGAGCGCAGTCTATCAAAAATATCATAATGCAGTTTGCATTTTTTCAAGCGTTGGTAGACCTACCACAATAACTAGATGTCGTTAATACAGAATTAATACTTTTGTGGGTTGACACATAAGGGCATAAGTGCTTGGCCAGAGTGGCAGCGCGGTGCGGGGAGCGGCGCGGGTGCGGGAACTCGCGCGATTTGCCTGTCCGCAGTGGAGCGCGGCTTCGTTCTGAGCGTTGTCGTGTCCATTGTTTGTCAAAATATAATATGGATAAAGAAGACTTATTTTTACTGGAATATTCTTACTAAAAAACGATGTTTCGATATCCACAGTGCAGATCGTGCTTGAATAGCACTTATCAATTCTTCAATATTTAATTTTGAAGACGCCATCTCAACAACGCGCGTGGTCAGCTCGAACTAGTTTGAGATCCCCGCTCCCGCGCGGGTTGTCGCTTGCCGCCCACGCTCTCACTGCGCCCATTGTATGAACAACCTATGGCGTGAGCTACCCGCGCGCTCTCCGCGCCCGCGTGCCCGCGCCCGCGTGCCTTCTAAGGACACTCAAATGAAGTTCTTCTGTTTGAACTCGCCGCACCGCGCCCGCCCCGCGCCCGCGTTTGCAGTCTGGCCAAAGGCTAACACAGCTCCCTATTTCTGCCGTCAAGTAGCATTGTTGTGTTCCAGTTTAAATTATTACAAACTAGCTGTTCTCCCGCGGCTGTGCCTTCGTAAATAATTTGACTACAGCGCCACCTATCGAATGCCAGCATAGCTACGAACTATAGTCTCGGCAAAACGCGTATTGCGTAAATATGACCTCAATCGGTAAAGTCGTTTTCAAGTTATGGCGTGACCAAGGGAAATAGGGATTAATTTTTATATAAATAACTAGACGACCCGGTGAACATCGTACCACCAAATTTTTTTTTTAAACCTCCCCATTGTTCATGCGGAACAAACAAAAAAGAAATTGGTCCAGCCGTTCTCGAGTTTTAACGAGACTAACAAACAGCAATTCATTTTATATGTTACAATCACATAAAGCTTTTTACCCGACTGCGCGACGCAAAGGAGTGGTAATGTGTTTATCAGCCTATGTATGTATGTATGTTCCATTGAAGCACTATACAGACCAAACGCCTGGGCCGATTTTTATGATTCACACGTCAATCGATTCCTCTTAGTCCGGCGAGTGTCACTAAACACATGACGTTAGTGAAAATTCAATATGGCGACTACTGGGCGTCATATTGTAAAAATGAAAAAAATGAAAGTCAACAAAGTGAAAGAAAAAGTTAACAACCGAACGGTCGGGATCCATTGAAAAATTAGATTGGCTGTCGAATAATGGATCCCGACCGTTCAGTTGTTATGTTCCATTATTAGAATATATTTTATTTTCTTCAATAGTATTCATTCAATAATATATTATAGAATTCTAGACCACCTGACATCTAAGTGCTTGTTTTTTTCTTTTCAGTTTGTTTTATTATGTACGTAGTTTGGTTCACTTTTTACGCAGTCGGGTTTTTTGTTGTTTTTTTATTTTTTTTTATTAGCTTTATCTCTAGGATTGGCAACGCATCAGCAATCCTCTTAGGATTGTAGGCGAAACTGTAGATTTGAATGCCAAGCTCCAGGTGCGCTGCCGAGGATCCTGACTGACTATTAAAACTGCTAGACTTCAATAAAAAGTACTATATTTCTATAGGTAGCTGATTACAATAAAAGACAGCCGATGCGTGTGCGCACACTAGGGTAACGGCGGAGTGAGTGTACCGCTGCTGCCGATCGGCAGCTGTGCCTAAATTGTGGGCGTAGAAGGTCCTGGAAGCCCGTATAATGTTCCGAAGCGACCTGCTGGCACTGCCCGATGTGACGTCAGGAACACTGTATACATAACTTACCATCATGTGGGCCGGCAGTCTGTTTGACAACCATTAACGTAAAAATCATCACTCACTACTGTTTATTGTAACGGTCTTTGAAGATGCACATTTACCCAAGTTTAGTAGTGTACGGTTATTGAGCTTATTTATGTATTAAATGTTACATTTGAGAATAAATAGCTAACATAGTTTCTGCAGTAATTAATCAGAGGTATATAAATAGCGTTGTGTAGTTACAACCAGCTATTGTGTGAACATAGAAAGAGATTATATATTTGTGATATAAGCGTATAGAAGCGTTCATTGTAATTGTAGATAATGTAGATTGTCAAGTTTATTCAGTAGAACCTATCTACAAAGCTATATTTTGTCTGATTTAATTTCACTAACTGGACATTTTAGACCCCCCGCAAATTATAGACTTTTTATCGGCCCATAGTATTTTTTTTATATAAAACGTTGCCCCACTCTAGGATTTCTCCTGTGTCGTGGGTGCTTTTGCAAACACAAATCTTCGCACACACAAACATCCAGACCCGGAACAACTATCTGTAGGCCATACAAATATTTGATCCGTGCGGAAATCGCACCCACTACCCGTAGCGCAGAAGCCGATCGCTCAGCCACTGCACCAAACGTGTCGTCATTTTATTCAGTAGAACCTATCTACAAAGCTATATTTTGTCTGATTTAATTTCACTAACTGGACATTTTAGAGTCCCCGCAAACTACAGACTTTCTATCGGCCGATAGTTCAATCGGTGTCTTAATCAATATGAAGACGTATGCAAGTGCGCACATTATCACGATTCAGTTTCACTTATATAAAGGTAATCGGCCAACTATCGGGTTATAGTTTAGTCTGCAGTCTGCGGGCGCTCTTACAGCAAGATAATATTTATAATTGCAAATTATATTGCTGTATCATCCTCAAAGACCGTTACAATAAACAGTAGTGAGTGATAACTTTTTATGTAAATTAAAAAGTCAAAAATAATAGTATCGTTGAGCCATTAAATTCGATTGAGTAACACCTATATATTTTAATTACAGAAATTGATGGATGGCACGGTAAGGTTTGCTCGTTGAAATGGCGATATAATATCGCGTCGGGGTGCCGCTAAGTAAATTAGCTAGCTAGGTTCGACTTACTTTAGCGGTACCCCGACGCGATATTATATCGCCATTTCAACGAGCAAACCTTATCGTCCTATTCATCAATTTCTGTAATTAAAATATATAGGTGTTACTCAATCGAATTTGATGGCTCAACGATACCTACTATTATTTTTGACTTTTTAAAAGTTCGTTTTTTTGCGTCGGGGGTTTTTTAATTCATTACTTACCGCAAAACATATCTAATCATAAATGTACCTTCAAATATTGATATTTGTACCTTCAAATATTATATAAGAATTTATGACCATATATTATTATAGTATTGCAAGCCTCACAAACTGCTTTTTTCTTTCGACCAAATTTTCTTTTATGCACATATTTTTACTCCTTCATTTCATACTGTTTCTTGTTAATTTATTTTCTCATACTATACCTATTGCCGATAATAAGGCAAGAAGTAATTAAAGTTGTCAACTATAACAGTTTCTAATTAAGTCGGAGAGCCGGCAGTACACAAAAGGGACGCGATTTCTTTACAGAGCGACACCGTTACTGCAGCCATTTGCACCTCTTTGTTATTCCTTGCACTGCACGGGAATGCTTCATAAATTCTTTGCTAATATACAAAGTAACAACATAACGTACTCTGCTTAATAAAAGTAACACAAAATTTTGTTTGTTCAGCAATTAAACACCACTTCAACAATAAAAGCTTTTTAACAAAAATAATACCGATTTCAAATTGTCTATCTCCGAAGTTCTTCATCAGATCTTCATCAAATTTAAATGGGACCACTTCGAAAGAATACTCTTTCAAACAAAAAAAGAATCATTAAAATCGGTTCACAATTAGCAAAGATATCGCGGAACAAACATACAAAAAAAAACATACAGTCGAATTGAGAACCTCCTCCTTTTTTTGGAAGTCGGTTAAAAACAGTCTTCTTGCCTGCCTCGTTGGTCTAGTGGTGGCAAGCGTGACTGCTGATCGAGTGGTCCTGGGTTCGATCCCTAGGTCGTGCAAAGTGTCATTGGGTTTTCCGTGTGGAATTCCTCAGTGGCAGCCCGGAGTTTGAATTTGTGCCCAATTGATGGCAATAGGCTTGCCCCCTATTACATGGGTCTTAAACATAACGGTAAAATTAGGGTGTTATTATACACCTCTACCTAACCCTTCGGGGGATACAGCCGTGATATTATGTTATAATACTAGATTCAGCTTTCAGTATAATTATATGTATTTCACTACCATGCTAATCAGGGGATTTAAAAATATTATAAAGTATAAAAAACTTTTCTTGTCCCATATTTGCCTCATCAATATTCGCTAGCAATACACGCTCCCGTGCCTGTCTTGTTTGCTCATTTTAATATTCTTAATATGGAGAAAGGAAGAAAAGTATATATTCTCGTAACGAGGGTCGTGTAGGATGATGTAGACTATAATATTTTTCGTAGAACTCGTTCCGTGCATTTGGGCTGGCCCAATTTTTTGTTCCGGCGCTGTGGGCAATTACAAAATTCCGGATGAAGCCGACTCGACTCGGCTAGGCTTGTTCAAACTTACGCCTGTCCCGTGTACATGCCTTTTCAGGATTATAGCTGCCTTTTTTTGAAAGCTTTTATTTAACTTGTTTAGATGGCAAGTCATGATACTGCAAAAAAGGAACGTTTACGTTTGTTGGATTCGCAACAGAGATGTAAAAAGCTCGCAAACATACTCGTAATTGGATTTACTTCATTATTCCAATTATAAAATACTAGCTGTGTCCTCACGGCTCCGCCTGTAGCCTATGTTACTCAGCGATAATGTAGCTTTCTAACGGCAAAAGAATTTTTGAAATCGGTCCAGTAGTTTTTAAGTTTATTCGTTACATACAAAAATCCAAAAATACAAATCTTTCCTCTTTATAATATTAGTATAGACTACTACTATACCGTGTGAAGTTTCCCTCGTGAAATATTTACCTACTAAAATACTTTATTATTCAATAAATACACACGGCGTTTCCTGTTTCTAAAGACTACGTTTCCATGTTGTGTAGCCTGGACTGAGAATAAATTACACACACGAATTCAATTCTATTTTCAAACTTGTACAGAGAACTTAGCGTTTCCACATTTATTATGCACTGTCAACACACGTATACGTACAGTTAGCACAAAAACTAGAACAACGAGCTACATACACAAAGTTTCCATATAAAGTTACCTGTTACTTGTGTAGATGCTGGCCGAGTTTGACTTGCTGACTCTACTCACTTGCATGTTTACGTTTGCGGTGCTTGATGAGATAAATTTTGCTTGCAATGTGAATGTAAACGTTTACTGCACATTGTAACTGCCTGTGTGAGTCCAGAATAAATAATTTTCTTTCTTTCTTTTTCTTTCACATTAATTAATGTTTGTTTTACTACTGACTACATATTAAAAAGGTTTAGTGGAAAAAATACCTAAGCCAAAAAATAAACCACAGTGCTGGACGAACATGTATGGAATTTTAAGCATAGCAAATATTTGGTTGTGAAAAATTAGTAAACCACCACATGTACCCATCTCCATCATAAACTTCGCGCGGTGACGTGCAGGTGTCGCACTCTATATTTATCTACCACTCCCATGCTGATCTGTGGTTACAGAAGGGTCTGGGGCATAAATTATTGCCTAACCAACCCATAAAATCGTAGTAAAAGAATTATTACGGACGCCAAGTATCTCCGATTTTATGTCATGGGGTGGCCATATATTTCCCACATAAGTTATCTAAAGTAAAGTACTAGCACGGATATTTATCTTCTGTGGTAAGGAGATATAGAGTGCTGTTTAAACATTCAAAATAAATTAGTATCTCGCTGCCCGCTACCTTCATTGTTCTGTTTACCAGTACAGCTCCCAACGGAAACAAATCTATTGTGAAATGGATATTTCTCTCTTGAAACAAGCGTTTTTTATTCGCGTATTCAGAACCCAGTACAATACAATACAATAGAGAAAACCCAGTAACGAGAGTGCGCTAATTACAATTGCAAAACTTTCCTCCCACAAAACGTATTGTAGTTCTGTCTGAATTAGGGAGAAAAATTACCGCTGCGTTATATTTCCTCTTAAAAAATATAGCGGACGGAACACCAAAAATTTGTTTAGAGTGGCCCCGTTCTCCCCTTTATTCATCGTCAAACTTTTTGATAGGTTTATTTTTCATTCCGTTCCGGTTCAGATAGGGAAAATTTAGCTCATCCAGTTTCTATAAATGTTGAGCTTCCGGGCACGGATACTGGCTGAGGGCAGGACAAGTCCCTGAGGTGTCTGTGCTCGTAAATCCAGGTTTGAATGTTTGTTTATGCATACTGCGGACGTCAGGGATTCGATATGGTATGCGGTAGTTTAGAGAAATATAAAATACGTGATAAGTACCTGTTCAGAGAGCTAGCTATTGCCTTCTGCATTATTGGGTAGGGAGCAAATGTTTAATATAAATATGTTTTTTTTTTTTTACTTTGGTTTATTTTAGAAATTGTTACTGTTGCATAGTGCCTATCATTTCCAATAACATAAAAACAAACTAAAATAACTAGATGGGGAAAATAGATATTGACATTGAAAGGGCGATAAAGTAGGAAATTTTTTGAATGGTGTTATATTCAGATGCTAAGACAGACGTCATAGTTACAACTGTTATTTTTAATTTAAAACAAATCAAGATGGTTCTACAGAATGGGCGCTCGTGGTCATGATTCTAAGAAGCTTATCATGTTTTATAGAAAAGGCAATCATATTAAACTTTATTTATTATTTCTTTATATTACCCCTTTTTAAACAGACATACAACAGCTATAATCGTTTATTAGCTAAGAACCAGAGATAACAGAATGTCGTTCCATTTTCAAATATTTACAAAGCTTTTATCCTTAGATTACTGGTCGTTTGTCATGAAAATGTACATTGCGAAATGCTATTACAATTTATTTTTCTTTTTAATCTTTTATAACGGCGAAATGGATAAAATGAATTAATATAAAAAATTTTGGGCCGTAATTTATGTACTTTCTATCGCTTTCTGGCGTTTTCTTTCTGTAGTGTAAAATGTTTTGATATATTCATTTTTTGTTATTCAATTTGCTGTCACATCCTTACAAAAATCGTCCTTCGAGAAAATCTGTGAAACGAGAACTAATATTATTGATATCGGAGGAAGTCTTGAGGAAGGCTGTCGTTCCAGGGATAGTAAATTATATTCACTATGCGTGAATACTGGTATCTATGACGCAATAAAAAGTGATGCGTGCGCGTGTGCGAATGCGGGGCCAAAGCGATAAATTGCGTCGCGCGCCCGTGATTTACGGGCGTGCCCGGGACGGCCCGGATTACGGGCCCGCCCGTTTGTTGATTACCACTGCTATCGTTTTATTAAATACTGAATTTGGTGAACGCCCATTGCTGGTAATTAGACCTTTGATCTCGTACACAACAAAGTAACAAGCATTAAATTAATCTTATAATGTTTTTCAATACTCCAATAACCACTCTTCACTTACATCTGTTGTGACGGAGTTACTGTACGCATTTCCGAACTAATTTCAAATTGTATTCCAGCTACTTGAAGAGAAACAAAAATAAAATGAAATCAAAGAATCAACGGGATTTTTAGAAACATCTAGACAATTGACTATGTTCAGTTTAACGTTAATACCCACAATACCAACTTTCCCTCAATTTATGCCAATTCAGTCCTTAACCAAACTCTGTGTTAGTATAATAAAAGTGACAATACTTCAAAAAGTTAGCCCAACGTAATCCCGCAGGCAACAAGGGACGAACGAAAAATCGAATGTCAAAATTTGATTGATGCCCGACCGTTGCCAAATTTTCCACCGCGCCGTGACGGCCTAACAAAAGCTGCTGTGTCACTGTTATATAGTGACGTCATTGTTTTCTGACCTAGTAATTAAACGTTGACCAACACTGTGTGTTTCCCACCAAAGAATGGGCCACTCTCAATCTATATGAGGGTTTTGTAAAGGGTTACGTTTTGTCAAGGTTGAACCCTTGTCGAACGTGGTCATTGTGTCAATTTCCTCCTCACAACCGGTCATGGCACCGGTCAATGGAGAGGAACACATTTAGCAGTGGTCATTTACGGGTTGATCTACATGTTTAGCAATAGTCATTCAGGGGAAGCCGGGGCATAGCGGGCCCCCGGGGTAAGACGGACACCCCCTCTCCTCCGCAGAATAAGCGCAATCGAACTGCAGCTCAACCACTGACATTATCTAACTAATATTATAAATGTGAAGGTTTGAATGTTTTGTGAGTTTGTGAATTTGGATGTTTGTTCAACAATCACGCTTTAACCACAAAACAGATAGGTACAGAAGTCAATCACATGTATGTACTTCACTTTTCATACCTACGCTCGGAAGTCGCTTTATCTATATATCTATCTCTCTCAAGCGCATGGCACTCGCACTCTGGTCCCAAACGGTCCTAGATATCGTGTCCGTGAGCAGTGTCTATGTGTGCGTTGCTCGAGCTCACTTGTATGTAGATTGACTTCTGTACCTATCTGTTTTGTGCTTTAACGGCTGACCGAATTTGGATGAAATCGGGCACACAGATAGACCATGACCAAGAATAGGTTATTTCTTGGAAAGATAACGGTCAAACATCCGTCGTTCAGCTGCAGTTCGGTTGCGATTTTAAACAGTTTTGTTAGTAGAAATAGCTTCCTGGTTATTTTAAAACCTTAATTAAATGGCTTACTACAATAGCTTTTAAACTGCAGCAATTGCTAAGGCAGTGTTTATTAATGTATAATCACAATACAAGTGGCCAGTTGTAAACGTATCCATTGAACAACTTACAAATAAAATCGATGTAATTAATTAGTGTCCTCACATCAAACGCTCTTTGATATAAAAGATTGCGATTTAACAAATATTATCTGCGACAAAATTGCTACAGGGCTACCGATCCTTGATTGGTATCCGAAAAGCGTCGATCAGGGCAATACTACGTCCTTCAAAAGGTCCCGATTGAAAGGCTCCGATCCAAAGCCTCGCGTGTCCTTCGCTCTCTTTGTGATCTTGCTCTTTGATCTACGCCTGTAGGTGCCGCTTATTCGAAATTCCTTTTACCTTTGACCATTTTTTTCTATATTTCTACGAATTTGACGTTTGGCAACCGAAATGTGACTCTTGCTAAGCTTAACGGGTTTATGCACATATTATTATCTTCCCTTGTTCTTCTGTACCTTGTTAGGTACTATGTGATAATTGTCAAGGTACCGGGCGTTTATGGTAGTATATGTATTAACAACAATAAACTTCATCTCATAGTGTTAATTCATGTAGCCGCATCTTTACTATGTCAGCCAATGTATGCGGTTAAAACCTCAGCACACAGTCACTCGGCCTAAAACAACCAAAAAAACTAAACGCTATACATTGTGCGTTCACTGTGAAATATCTTATCAAATTAAGAGATAGAACGTGCAGCCGGCTTCGAAGTGGAACAGTAATCAACTAGCAATGTAGACCGGAATACAATTTGGGCCGACACTAACTTCTCTTACGCTAAGGGGCTTGCGGTCGTTCGGTTGAGCTGACACTTTGATACCAATAGCGTTTAGCAAAGTCCTGAAGGAATTGTGAGAACAAGTTCGAGCTCGTTTTGCACATTTTCTGAGGTAACCTACGTCAGCAGCAGACACCAACTCAAGTGATTTACCACGAACTTAATACAATCACAAGGCACCCGTGCGGAATATAAAATAATATTACCAGCTCAGAGAGCTTTTTGAATGCTCTGTTTTCTTATTCTATTTTTGTTTTAAGTATCAATTGCAATAATCAATACGTGAATTTAATAATATCGTCACCGGAAAGCCAATACTACATAAGCGCCATTTTGGCTAAAATGAGTTATGTATTACATCGTTGGATTGGATTTCGTTTTCTGCGTCGATTAGTTGGGATTTCGTATTTTATTCTATTATCTTACGAAATCCCAACTAATTGACTTGCGCTTAAGTAGTATTGGCTTTCCGATGACGATATACAAAATATAAGTGAAATTAAAAATAAAAATACGTATTAAATGGCAATAATCCTAATTGAATTTTATTTCACTGCGTGCTTATCGAGTTTCAAGAGGACATTTTAAAAAAGGAATAAAGACTTATTCTGTTTAAATTTTAAGCCAAGAACATTTAATGTAAAAGGGTGAAGATATAAAACAGGCATAACTTAAAAAGTGCGGTCACGTCTCGCGCGCAAACGTCCTCCACGAACGCTCAACGGCTTTCTGACTCGACAAATATCCATTTTGTTCTCTTACTGCCTCTTGTTCTCATAAGTTTCTTGCTTACTGTCTCTTAATGGGCGCTATTTGCTTGAATATTTTTATCTTATAAAATGTCGCACTACTTTCCGGGTTAACGTAATTTTTCACGAAGCAGAGCACTGCGGTATTGTTAGATAGCGGGCTATTAATCTTCCTTTGCAATTTCTTTCCGGGCTATTAACTTTACTTTTTATTTTACTTTAATGTTTAAATGCCCTAATATGAACATATCTGAAACAAATCGTTACATAAAAATAATTCAACATAACCATTCCGAGTTATATTTAAAATGAACCAAAAGCCTAAATGTAGACGTGGAGATGCCTAGTGTATTTTATTCAGGAGCTAAGAGGGCTCCGAGCACAGTGATGAATATTGAAGCCACCGAGATGGCTAAATAAAACATTGTGGTATGGCGGCTGAATATTATAACAGCGGTGTACCCTCCGGCCGACCCTCGCGTAACAGAACAATACACGGATTGTGAATAAAATTAAAAATATTACAAAGCGTCTAATTTTTTTTCATTAAAAGGGTCGGTGGTGGCCTGTTGTTAAGGAAAATCTTTTGTAGAGCGCTGGTACGTACGTAGGTATAGCTATTGTATGAAAACTTATGTTGTACGAAACCTAAACAAATATCTACTGCCGATGTTTGAACTAGTGAAAGCAAACAGCTTCCATCTTATTCATATGTGAATTCCCACTAATAACTTTTGAGAAATACAGCTTAGTGGAATGTGAAATTCAGGATACCACCGCGTTCTGTTTCAAAATCTAAATTGCACTAGTTCCATAATCAGATTGTGGTGTAACCTGTGAAATTTGATTTATAAACGTCAAGTGTTGTTAGTGCAGCGCAATATGAAACGAAATGGAAGGGAGACGCAGTGGGCGTGAGCTGGATGGAAATTGCAATATCCGAGCGAGCTGAATTAGAGCCAACACTCTTCCTAACTAGAAACGACACCGTCCTACCCAGAGACACAATACAATTTTTCATCTTTCACGAGCATGGTGACTTTTGTATTATAACTTTATAAAGTGAATTTAATACGTAAAATGTTCTGCTATAGCGATGAGAATTTAATTTCATTCATGAAGAGGTTTGCACAAAGAAAGGCACGAATCGTGTCTCATGTCTGAGGTTATAGTAACGTGGAAATAGAGTTTCTAGATTGTGTTACATATGACCTTTACGAAACACAATCGAAGCTGATTTGTTGTGTTTAGTTCAACGTGCCTCCAGGGACGCACACCTTAACACCGGATACGAACATGCATCTAAGTAGCTTTAAATATAGATACAACTATACTATACATATTAAATGTACAAGTAGGTACGCTAACAGATACGCCAATTTCTCTCATATTCGACGCTAGTTAAAATTTCACACAAAAATACCTACTTCATACGGGAAATAATATTAAAATTCATAAAAAAAAGAACAGTGGAAAACGATAATTTAGATACAACTACACTCGGGAGCAATGAATCCAGCTTACCAACATAAAACAATCTTAAAATGTTAAACAATGTTTAACAATGTTTTCCGAGATTAATATCTCGGAAAACTTTTGTTGGCATGTATACCTTTTAGACCACATCCAGCACATCTCTTTATGGCGCTAGCATTAGGCCTGGTGGGAGATTGGATCGCACGAGCCAGCCTAACTAAACTTCATTAGTCAGGTTTGGATAACAGTGCGACGTCAGATTATGTCGTTAAGCATAGAGTTAAATATTTACCAACGTTCCAGACATAGAGCGGGGTCGTGTACCTTCGAGTCTAGAGAATTTAGATTTGGTAGCAAGACTTCTGGTACCATACTACATGAATCTGAGTCGTAATCTGAGGAATCTTGCTCAGATAATATGATTATAGGTCCTACAATTTCAATTTAGATATGCAAAACAAAACGAGTGAACCCAAAAAGCTTGCCGCTGTAGTCTACATAAGTTCGGTATACCTAAACTTAGCAGACAAGGTAGCACTTTGAGGCAGTCCCAGGAGAGCAGATACCTCGATTCTCACTTAAACGAGAGCCTCGCATATTGTCTTATTCATGCGAACTGATAGCGACGAACTATGGAAGCGTTCAAGGTACCTACGCTTTGTTGAACCTGAATATTGCCATATTAAATTCAGTAGAGGTTGATAGATTACCTATAATATAAATACAGGGTGTAAACGAAATCATGACATGATGTAATTCCTTTAAACCTCGTGATGTAATAATGACACACATTAACCCTGACCGGGATACTTTTGGATTCAATAAAAAATAAATTACAAAAAGTAAACATGTGTTCTTAACGTGAGATTTTAGCGCCCGTAGTTAAATGACCGCGCGGCGAGCGATAGCCGCGCAATTCACTCGGGGCGCTAAACTGCCTCACTTTAAGAACACAGGTTGACTTTTTGTATTTTTTTTCATATTGTATCCAAAAGTATCCTGTGCAGGGTTAATCTATGTTAGCAGTACATTACGGGGTTTGAAGGAATTACATGATTTCCTTTACACCCTGTATAGATAGATACATTTTCAATAGATTTTTTTTCCGAGCCATATTTTTGGTTAATTAATTAATTTATAAGATAATTAAATAAATTAAGTAAATATCATAACAGTACCAAATGATTCACACCTGATGAAGCGTAGTTTATAATGCAATTAATAGAATTGACATATACCTATCAATGTCATAATAATTAGAGTTCATATTTGCATGTGCTCTAGCGGAATGAGCGCGGATATGCGACAGAATCCGATCGGCTGCGCTCGGCCGCGCCCGCGCCGCCGTCTTCCAAACACGCAAATATGAACTTTAATAATTAATTATTATAAATATTTTCTTAATGCATTTTAAATTGCACCTTCTTCCGCTCCAATACGCTTTGCCAGGTATGGATTATATATTTTTTTTTTTTTTTATTTGTAAATATGGCTGCATATGTTTTCTTTTCAATAAATAAATAAATGTGTTTATTGGCATAAAAATGGCTTTACAAAATTATTGAGATTAAGTTAATTATACATATTCAAGATGTATTTACATAAAATTTTTAATAAATATTTAATATTCTACGTACTTAATTTACAAAAAATTTTGGTGTTCTTGCAGACGGAGACAAATGGTTTCTACGAATATTGCATGAACAAGTTAACCGGAGTCTGTACTCGGGACACATGACAACACACAAAGTTTTTGTTCTGCTTGGTACACCCAATATCGTCCATCATGATCTGCTGCCACGGACACGCCCCGCTGTTAAGGCAAATACCGTCCTTCAAACAGTGGGACAACATCGGAGCTGAAATTTCAAAATTAGGTACTTTAACTCTTAGAACTTTTAGATGGGTGTAGCGGTCGCCTGATGTCGAAATTTTTTAATTCTTTTTTATGTATGTTTTTCTTTATATTTAATGTTATTCTTAAGTACCTAATAAAAGAGGACGTACACAACGAGGCTTGCATAGTCGCGGTATAGCGAAATAACGCCTCGAAAAAAATATGAAAAAATAATAATACTTTTAGGTGGTTTTAGTTTTTTTTTTATTCATTAGCTTGGTTGCGTTTGACCCTAGTCGCACCTGATGGCGCAGATAGGGTCTAAGATGGTGCACACGAATCCAAATAACAAAGATATACCTACAGGGTGTAAACGAATTCATGTAATTCCTTCAAACCTCGTGATGTAAGTGCTGCTGACATAGATTAAACCTGCACGGGATACTTTAGGATTCAACAAAAAAACAAATTACAAGAATTAAATATGTGTTCTTAACGCATTTTAGCACCCCGAGCGAATTCCACGGTCTCGCTCGCCGCGCGGTCACTTAACTCAGGACGCTAAAACTGCCTCACGAGAAGAACACATGTTTACTGCTTGTATTTTTTTTAATTGAATCTAAAGTATCCTTTTCAGGGTTAATCTGTGTCAGCAGTAGAGGATTGCCCCATACACCGCTGGCTGTCACATACACACGACGGAACACAGTAAACTGCTTGGCGCAGAACTTTAATGCGAGGGTGATAGCTAGCCAGGTGGACCGTTTAGATGTTAACCATTTTGTGGAATCTTACAACACGCGTCTATCCACAGCGTGCAGTGAGGAAGTTTTATATTCTAGCCCCACACGGATTCGCCAATCCATGAAATCACCTGATAATTAAATTCACCCTAAAATGACCGATGTTATTCAAGTTGAAATTATCGAGTCAGACAAGAAATGCCGGAGCCATCTGGTCTTAAAAAAAATATTACTTTGACTTGTAAAAGTGTCTGTAACAAAATTTACAGAAATAAAAATCATTTAAAAAAAGCCATAGACCAAATAATACTTTATATGCACGACAATGTTTCAAGGATAGTTACTACGAAAGGTAACGAGTAACTATTTGGTTTTCTGCTACGACAGCGTAGCTCGCGTAGCCTGGACATCATTGCATGCGTCCGTTACGTCGTAGCAGAGAATGTCATCCCTAAAACAAAGGGGTGATCACTTATCTTTTGGTATCTATAGGATAAAACTTTACTGATATGAAAATTTGACAAATCCATACATTTGTGTCAATCACTGCTCATCAATCTTTAGTGCTTGATCTGCGACAGTCTGAATGTATGGTCTAATATTTTTGCCTTTTATGCAATAGAGGAGAATCCAACGACGTCAGTTCGATTTTTTCAAACATTTCCGACGACATCGACAGAATGCTAATTAGAACCAAATTCGTTTAGCTGGATCGTCGGTTCCGTTAACCAATTGGATTGGACCGATGTCGCCAACATTATCTCAGGCGTACTCGGTTCAATTTACGTATTAATGCGATTAATCGGAAATATATTCGGTCCCTTGAATAAAATAACTGTTTATCACGTAATACATCCTAATTCAGAATAACATTAGTTATCAGTGACAAGCAATTTCGATCATGTCAAGAGGTTTATATTTTGTAGGTAAATTTTGAATAATTTATACTTAGAGTTCATTTTCGTTTTGTTATTTTTTTTATTTTGTGACGTGTTTAACTGCCTCGTTGGTCTAGTGCTGGCAAGCGCTACTGCTGATCTTGAGGTCCTAGTTTCGATTCCCAAGTCGGGCAAAATGTTATTGGATTTTTCCGTGTGAAATGCCACACGGAAATGAGGAATTCCTCAGTAGTAGTCCGGAGTTTGGATTTGCGCCCGGTTGATGGCAATAAGCTCGCCCCCTATTACATGGAACTTAAACATAATGGCGAAAGATAGGTGTGACTACAGGTACACCTCTGCCCAACCCTTCGGGGAATACAGGCGTGATGTTATGTAATGTCAAGTTCTAAATAAAGTTAAAAACTTAGATTATAGTATCGCTAATGGACACCATAATAGACACATAGTTACTACACTGTTGGACACGCACGCGCCTCTTCTCAGAATGACAAGGGTTATAGTCCTTAGTCCATCACGCTGGCCTGGCACGGTTTGGCGGACTAATACACATAACATCGAGAACTTTTTGGAGCCGTTCTTAGATGTGCAGGTTTCCTCACTATGCTTTCCTTCACAGGTGGTAGTGTGACCCATCTTTTTTCCTTCACCTAGAAAGAAAGAGAGTGTAGCCCCTTCTGCAGTCTCTCATCTCTCTCTTCTTTGCAGCTATCCCCGTGATTTTTTCTAATATAACGATGAACGAACCACACGAAAACAAAAAGTCTAATACATAATTATTTTACTTTGGGAATGGTCACTGATACTTGCTAAACTATATTTTCCTATTAAAGAAAAGGGTAGGTACCATAAACCATCTTTACATAGTATAAAACAAAGTCGCTCCCGCTGTCGGTACGCTTAGATCTTTTAAACTACGCAACGGATTTTAATGCAGTTTGCAGCAATAGATAGAGTGATTTAAGAGAAAGGTTTATATGCCCTACATTAGTATCTACATTCTACCCGTGCGAAGCCGGGGCGGGTCGCTAGTATTTTATAAAAAAAATATGAGTAAAATAACAAACAAGAATTACCTTGAGCCCACTAACGAGAATATAAAAGAATTACTATTCCCTTTGGTGTTCACAGTACCATAATGTGATTCCGCTCCGTGGATAAGCAAATTAGCGTTTCATAATTAGCAAAGTTAATACTTTAGCCTTTATTCACGTGGCCAGGAAACACGCTTAACGGATAGGACACGCTTGTAATAGTAGTTGTTATTTATAAAGACGTAAATAAATAAGGGAATAAAGAAAAACATTACAATCAGAACCGTCATATGGCTAACCTGAGGAATATTGGGAATTAAGTTGGTGAATTGACAACATTTGAAAGAAAATATACTTGATCTACTGTGAATGTCCATTACAGAGACAAAATACCTTGTACAATTTTATAAAACAATTTTCATTATACTAACTGCCCACGGCACAAAAAGATCACTTTTTCCATGATTTTTATTCTTTTTGTGTGGTTAGTGACTAAACTGGTGTCAAAGTTTATGCCGCCCATAGGCCTCTGACTTGGCTTCACGTGCCGTCGACGAATATCTCTCAGACATGCCGTTTCCTTACGATGTTTTCCTTCACCGTTTTTAAGTAAGTGATAGTTATATAACACATGAATCCGAAAAGTCAGAGGTGCGTGCCTTGCGTTCGAACTCGAGACCTATGACTTGGCACTCCGACGGTCACATCACTAGGCTATCACTGCTGTTGATCTTGATCTTGTTTTCGAAGATAAAAGTCCCACTATACGTGTTATACGGACACATTCAACCTTTTTGTTATTTTAACCGAATCCGTTTAGATTCTGAGATCCTAACAAACATCGAAACATAAACTTCCACATAATTACAATATTATTTAGAAAAATATTACAATTGTTGCGGTGACCGACAATGAGAAAGATGAATATTTGATTACACCATGTGACTATACTATAACGTGTACTACATGCGTCTTGACTTTTCATATGCACATGTAATCTGTACCGAGCACAGCTGCGAGACGTTTTTCAGCGCAAACTGTGTCAACCGCGCAAATGGGTCGCTTTTGTACCTAGCTTTAGCACTTTAGTACTTAGTACCAATTCGTAGGAGGACTTAAAATATACCAAGTAATAGTAGCTTTATCGTTTCACAAAATATCGGTTGCTTCAAAGATTATATTTATATAAGGCATAAATTCTTCGTAACTAAAACTAACAGGTACCGTGGTCTGTTATGACTTCAATGGGCCGATTTAATAACGATAAAAGCGATAGCAATTACTTTGTAACATAAATAAGGCATGTAAAAATTTGAAATGATGTCCACCAAAATAAACCTTGAATATATTCATAAAATTTTAATTATATAACAAGGTAAACTATCGGTTGTGAAGAAAAACGAACAATTTATGACGACCTTCTTCTAACTGTTAAAAATAGCTGTCATAAACTATACTTTCTCGAACTTGGCTACCCCAAGCTCAATAAAATATGTACAGAATTCGGTACTTAAAAGCATTTTATCGGCAATTATAAAACTTATTCTCTCTTAATAATCTGTATAAAAAATAGAGTTACGTCCGTACTTATTTTATTCTGCTTTGTGCGAATTATGTTCGACGAAACCCTTCGGCCATCTCCTGCTGAAAATGGCCAAACTGCTTCGGCTAAAATATAGCCAAAGTTTTTGCCGAAGCTGAATACCGTTATACCGTTCTAAAGAACATGAATCCGGGCTGAAATAAATGAAAAATGGACTAGGGGCGGGCAAGTACAATCTATAACCATGCCAAAAGTTCAGTTACTTCTGAAAAATCGAACGAACCCCTACGTTTATTTAGCATCAGAGCGGAACTTCGGACTCGGGTTAGATTTCATGTAAAAACATCGTAGACTAGTATTTTAACGAAAACATTCTAAAAAATCTTACTAAGAATGCCTGAATAAAGAGTTTTTTTTAAATACCAATTAGAAGTCAACAATACTTTAATTACCGTAATAAGACAACAGAAAGACGCAGCAGGCTACGATTATTAAATTCGAGCTGTGCGTTGTCTCTTTTAATTGCAAAACCATTATCCATCTAAGCTGTTGATGCTGGCGTTGATGAAGGTAAGGCGTTTTTGAGCTTGTGTTTGCCCGCGACAACTGTCGTAGATAATCGCACGACAAAAACAATTCACGGTCACAGAGTCACGGTGTTCGCTAAACGGCTCATTCCCAACGGCTACCACTAAAACTGCCGCCACTGGTGGTCGTCGGGACAAAATTCTATTTTTATTACCAACCGCCACCAGTGGGGTTCGATGAGACATAACTTGTAACATTATTCCCATCGACCACCACCAAACTGCCACCAGTGGTGGCAGTTAGAACAAAGTTTTAGATGTTGTCCCAACGGCCCCGTATTTGTTGATGTTTTTTTAATATAATTGTTTGTACTAAGAGAAAGAAGATTACACGTAGCGGAGATGAGAATGTTGAGATGGATGAGTGGAGTGACACGAATGGATAAAGTAAGAAATAAGTATATTAGAGGGAGTTTGAAAGTGGCACCAGTGACAGAAAAGTTGAAAGAAAAGCGTTTGTCTTGGTATGGGCATGTGATGAGGAGGGATGAAACACATGTGACTAAGAGAGTGATGAATATGAATGTTGATGGGTGGAGGGGGAGAGGGAGACCTAAGAAAAGATGGATGGATTGTGTGAGGGAGGATATGAAAGATAAGGGAGTAAATGATAATGAGGCGGTTGACAGGGAAAAGTGGAAGAGAAAAACATATTGCGCCGACCCCAAGTAACTTGGGACCAGGGCAGGAAGATGACAATGTTTGCACTAAGAGACAAGCCACATCTGACGGATACGTCACCAATCTTCCGTCGCGTAATTTACTCGAGGAATTTTAGTAACGCATCTTCGGTCAAATGTGTACGGTATGAGATGTTTGTATGGAATTATGTGTACCGGCGGAAGATCGGCGACGTATCTTCCGTCAGATGTGGCTTGGCCCTAACTGATTTAATAAAACACACTTACTCGATGACTGACGAACAGTCGGCAACCCAAATCGGTAATCGAGATCACGGCCAAAATTTTCTAAAACAACTAAACTGAGAACCAATTTGAGTAAACAAAACCGCCATGGCGAACTCATGTCACGCGTCTAAAAACTTAAAATAATAAATCACGTCTTGGTAGAGTTGATAATCAGCCTCATGTGTTCACAATGGTACGCAAACGCATTGACACGATAAGAAATTACAAAAAAAAACATTTAACGTCACCAGCACAATGCGACGCAATTATCTTAATTTTTTTTTATACATACATAAACTTCACGCCTGTATTCCCGGAAGGGTTGGGCAGAGGTGTATAGTACCTAACACTCCCATTTCGCCGTTATGTTTAAGTCCCATGTAATAGGAGGCGAGCCTATTGCCACCAACTGGACCAAACGGAACACCAAAAGGACCTCACGATCAGCAGTCGCGCTTGCCACCACTAGACCAACGAATTAGTTTTTTTTTTATATATATGGGTATATTTATGGGTTACTTCAAATTAACTTGAATAAATACCTAAACTTTAATTAATTAGATAACAAGATACCTGCTACGTGCACGCTCTTCTCTGCTGTACCCATAAGTTGAGTACAATAGCAGAGAGCACATGAGGGGCTCGTGGCTAATTACCAACCGCGTGGATCATACGATTTGCGAGTTTAAGCTGCGCTTGTCGCCGTCAGTCCGTGGATGGGTGACCGTTCGTTACACATCCAGATCCCTCCGAGCACGTTAAACAGTCGGTCCCGGATGTCATACGAATACCTATGACAGTCGTACGGAAAGTCAGAAGCCCGAAAGTCTGACAACTGGTCTAACCTTAGGATATCAGCATTGCCCAGTAACTAGATTGCGGAGGTCTGATGGCAGTCGCTCCGTGTAAAATACTGATATTCAGCCGCATCTAGTTAGACTGGAAGCTAACCCCAACATAGTTGGGAAAAGGCTAGGCAGAAGGGAATCGCAAAGAGCGCATATCGCTTATCATTATAGTTTAGATACTTTTTTATGTGAATGTGTTCTAAATAATACCTTTTTTTTATCGTTGGTATACGCTCATGGACGTTCTTCCCAGGGTAAGACGAGGCGGTCTGCCGGACTCTTACCGGTTAAAAACCAACGGTGTTCCTCCTCCTGACCATTGGCCGGGGTCGCGGGATTTGCATAAGCATGCATCGCAGCCCCGGCAGGTTCTAAATGTTACCTAGTAACCCTGAAGTTTCGTCAGTTTACTCGAAGATAGATAGATAGATACCTATACTTTATTGCACACTAAAAGAAACAAAACAGAAGGAATACAGATAATTAAGAACAGTACAAATGGCGGTCTTATCGCTTAAAGCAATTCTGTATACAATCTTCCTAAAGTGACGTGACCTTGTGCACATTCGGCCATCAGCATCTTCGGCGAAACAACGATTGTTTTCTACCAAAACATGGCAGGTTTGATATGACTGCAGATTTGTTAAACACAATTCGAGTCGTCAATCGGTTAAACCAAACAATGCAGCGTGTGGTAGCGACTGAAAAAATATTGAAACGGGACATATTGCGAACAACAGACTAACTCCGAATAAAATAAATCGTGTCCATTCGCACCTCTATTTTGATACGTGGCTTACTAAACACATTGGCAGGGAATTCGTAGCTAAATCTTAATTTATTATAGTATTTAAAAAGAAAAAGTTCTGCCTAGCCTTTTCCCAACTATATTGGGGTCAGCTTCCAGCCTAAACAGATGCGGCTGAATAACAGTATTTTACACGGAGTGACTGCCATCAGGCCTCCGCAACCCAGTCACAAGTACCTACAAGTACAGTTGTCAGATTTTCGGGCTTCTGACTACCCGTAACGGCTGTCATAGGTATTCGTTTGACATCCGAGACCGACTGTTTAACGTGCTCTCCGAGGCACGGAGGGGTCTCAATGTGTTACGAACGATCACCCGTCCACGGATAGACCGCGGCAAGCGCAGCTTGACCTTGAAAATCATATGATCCGCGCGGTTGGTAATTACCCACGAGCCCCAATTTAGTATTTAAGATATCATATAATACCAGCTTGTAAGTTTCCATTGCTGAAAATGGGGATTATTGCAATATCACAACTCGTTACAGACTGATTGGTGATCGTAGCGAAGCTGCTATCAATCTTCTTTATTTATTATTATTATTATTCAGCCATGATCATCCCACTGCAGGGCAAAAGCCTCCCTACCCTCCTGCCACTCCTCTCGGTTTAAGGTTTTCTGCGAACCTTAAACCGACTGGCCGCCGGCCAGTCCTTCCAATAGGTGTCTAGTTTGTCCCGCCATTTCCTTCTGGGCCTGCCGGTACGTCGTCTGACGTTGTGTGGGTTCCACTCAATCTTCTTGGCATATTGTTTCATAAATCCCAAAAACAAAACCCATGAATGTAAGATAAGTGTATCGAATTTTATTAAAAACATTAATTGAACTTGGCTCTGTAATAATTCGCCAAGGACGGTTGTAATTATTTCTCTCTGTGATTTATTCCCTATGTTCAACTCCCTCGCGGCTACCCCGAGCTGATTCATTTCTCGACATTAATACGCTAGTAAGGACTTTGAATACACCAAAAACCTATCACTGTTGTCTAATTTTAGAAATCTGTAGAGTCTTTATACAAGGTTAGTCGGAAAGGGGGTACTAAGCCGCGGGCCACTTAAAGTATCACTGATGGCTATTTTAAAGCTAGTGTTAAAATTTCAATATTCGATAATTTTTATTTGCATGTAAAAAGATTTTTATTTTAGTTTTTTTTTTAAAGAACCATATGTACCTGCTTTAGTTATGAATTCAGAAAATTAAGTTTCTAATCCGTGACCCCAAATATGACCTAAATTGTAAACACAGCTGATCATAGCTATGGACAGATAGATTTTAGCATATTTTTTACGAAATCTTTGAAAAGCTATTTCTCCTTAACAATCGAGTTTTGGGGAAAGTTGTAGAACAAAAGTTATCCCTTATTATGGGTACATTAACACCCTTTCGGCTTAGTACCCCCTTTCCGACTAACCTTGTATAATTATATTATGTTGCATTGGCAACGCAATGTAACTTAGCACGTGTATCTCGTAATTCAACGAAATACCTTACTGATAAGTAATTGTAAATTAATGGAATGCAAATAATATATTTAGTTTCCTTGCTAACTGCCTCCTTGGTGGTAAGCTAACTGCTAACTGCTGATCGTGAGGTCCTGGGTCCTAGTGTCGCGCAAAGTGTTATTGGGTTTTACCGTGTGGAATTCCTCAGTAGCAGCCCGGAGTTTGGGTTTGTGCCCGGTTGATGGCAATACGCCCGCCCCTTCTTCCATGGGACTTAAAACATAACGGCAAAATAAGGGTGTTACTATACACCTCTCCTCAACCCTTCAGGGAATAAAAGCGTGATTTTATGTTTATGTTATCTTTAGTTTCGCATACTAAAACAAATTTAGCTAATTAGTTTTTAAATAGAAATAAAATGGTTACAATGTTTTGCGTAATTAGGAAATTACAGTACGCCAAATAATTTGCACGTTTGAAATGTATAAAATACATCTAAAATACATTTCTTATATGAATTTGGATTTAAATAAGTACACCCCTTTCCAGGAAGGTAAGGTAAGTAATTTAATGTCCCATTAATAGACAAAGATATATTCACTAGTAAATCAGCCTGCAAAATGGCTACTTTTACCAAAATAAAGGCATATTAGTTTTCATTTTAATCAAGGCGAATGGCGAATAACAAACATAATTAGCCACTCCTTCACTGCTGGGCATAGGCATCTTCTCAGAATAAGAAGGGTTTAGGCCTTAGTCCACCACGCTAGCTTGGTGCAGGTTGGCAGACTAAACACACCATCGAGAACATGATGCAGACCTCTCAAGTGTGCAGGTTTCCTGTTTGTTCTTCCTTTAGGTACTGTTAACGCAAGTGAAAATAAAATTTTGATCCGCACATGAATTCGAAAAGTCAAAGGTACGGGCCGGGATCGAACTCAGACCCTCCTGCAAGGAAGGCAAGCGTACAACCGCTAGGCTATCACGAATAAAGGAATTTTATGTATTTCGAATTAAACAAGGAAAACAACAGCCTCACTTTATTTTTGTTGGCGAGTGCGCCCACCCTACGCAAATATATTGGTACTTCAGTGCCTCTCACCTTCAAGTACTATACTGAAATTGAGCTTCCTTCAACTGAGCCTCTGAAGGTGACGTGGAAATTCCGATTTATATTAAAAAAACGAAATAATGCTTAGCAGCTTTAATTTTTATGATGTTATTTTACCCGGTGTTTCAACGTTCCTATTGCTTAAAATTTATAAATAAAAAGAACGTGGCGTAGGTTAGTCAGTCTTACCACTTTGCAGTGCTAGAGTAAATAATATATTTGGGGAAACCATGTCTACTGGAAGCCAATAATACAAAGATCACATATTATTACCCTATTTTTTTTATTTGCTGGCCACTAATAGAACTTTTCAGTTCTGTTTTCGAGACAGAACATGTTTTATTTTGACACCAAGTAGCTATCATATTTATGTAGTAACCGAGTTATAGAAGATATAAACATCAATTATCGTATCATTATAGGTACTGAAGTTAGCTATGATAATTATGTAGGTAGATTGACAGCTGCTTGGTACCAAAGTAAACTATATAATATGTTCCTGTTACCAAGATCTGTCACCAAAAGTAAGTTTCATGTGTGACAAGCAAATAAAAAAATACTGGATTTTATTGTTTGAAAAGTGACTTTGTGAATTTGTTTGTTTGGCTTTCTCGACTCCGTTTCAATAATGGTTCGATGTCGATCGTCGTTCGACGATTGCTAAAAAAAGTCATTCCACTATTATTTGAAACAAACTTAAATAGAGGTAAGGTAAGGAGGTAAGTGTAAGCAGTAAGTAAGTATTGATATCTAACAAATACATTTTTCCTGATCGATAAAACTGTAGGTAGTTCAATCAAATATCATCACGTACCATAGCATAATAAACACATACAGATACACACACATATTCCTTTTTATATCGATATTAATTCGTGAAATTTTCAGAACCAATTAAGCTCGAACCTTCTCCAAGTATGTGCATCATTGGACTGTATAGTTGTACCTAATTATAATTGCATTTAATAATTACCATAACTACTCTGAATAGAAACGTTACAGACGCCTGAGACCTACAAAACTATGGTGAAACTTAGTCAATTAGAAAAGTAAGTTCCGCTTCCTACAAGTTATGATATTAAATTACGCGCTATCTTCACTAGCGAATAATTATTTATCCCAGTATAATTTATCGAACATTATAATGGAACAAAATGGGTCATTTGGACTACGAAAGAAGCACCACAGATTTTTCAAATATAATACATACATACTCATAATAATAGCATACATATTTTCACGCCTGTAATCCCCGAAGGGATAAGCAGAGGTGTTCTCCTATCACAGGACTCTAGGAACCCGCATTCAGCCTCTTGTTAATCCCATGAAATAGGTGGCGAGCCTATTGCCATTTGTCCAGCACATATATAGTACCAAGTTCGTCTCACCATGCTCTTTGAACATATCAACAGTCCAGAAGTCCAGCAGCAATCTCAGAAAAACAATTGGCTATCAGAAAATTCTACTTTTGAGACATCAACAACAAAATTAACTTTAATGAGGAAACTACTCCTTAATTGAGAGAGATTTCCTCATTCATGTTTTAACATACATATATTACGTTTTATAAAAAACAAGTAAGGGCTTGTACACAAAACTGCGAATCGGCGCGATGCGAATTGCTGCGATGCGCTTTTGTGCGGCAAGGCGTCTTCCTTCCAAGGTTCGGATGACCAATCCCTCGACGATCGTCAACCGAACGTCTTGAACGTATATTATACAAGGTAGAATAAATTTGCGTAGAAAGATTTGCGCACTGCTGTTACTGATAAGAAGATATAGGAAAAATCAATTACGCGAATCAATTCGTAAGTTCTTGCGATGCGTCGTGCGAGCTCGTATATTTCTACGGTGCGATGTCGCAACGCAATTTTGTGTACAAGCCCTAAGTAGCTACAAACAAATTGTCAGTACCATAAGGGCAGTAGCCTCTTGTCACTTATTACCGTCAGACGGCATTTATGTCGTGTCTCTGGCTACAATCAAATCAATTAAATGTATTAAAAATAATGTCCCTAACATTTACATTTTGTGAACCTTTATTCCAAAAAGTTCTCGATATTATGTGTAGTCCGCCAACCCGCAACAGGCCAGCGTGGTGGACTAAGGCCTAAACACCTCTCATTCTGAGAAGAGGCCCATGCCAAGCAGCAGGAGAGTAATGGGCTAATTATGTTGTATGTATGAACCTTTATGATTTCAAAATCAACTTCACAGAAGAACTAAGAAAGTATTAACATTTAAAACAAGAATTTCAGCAAGAACTTTACAGCAACGTCTGCGTCTGCATATACATGTTCATATTATAAACGTACATTCACGTGCTTAACCATTTTTCCAGAGTCAGCACCTTCAGTTGGGTGGCGAAACAAGTTGAATGCAACGAAGCATTTTTCCAGGATTTGCACCGAGCAAACGTTGAGAAAACGCGGTGAAAAAGTTACGTTTACCGTTGAACCGACCGAGTGCGACGCGAGACGTGTTTATGTTATTTTATTTTTAACCATTTTCTTAATTGGATTTTAATTTGTATGCTCGTTAGTAAATCGAAGGGAATCGATCGTTTCGTATTATTAATATAACATAACATCACGCCTTATGGTAATCCCCAAAGGGTACGGCAGAGGTGTTTTAGTACACCCTCGTTTCGCCAGTTATGTTTAAGTTCCATGTGATAGGGGGCGAGCCTATTGCTATTAACCGGGCACAAATCCAGACTCCGGGATGCTACTGAAAAATTGCTAATGGAAAAACCCAATAACACTTTGCCCGACCTGGGGATCGAACCCAGGACCCCATGCTCAGCAATCGCGCTTGCGACAACTAGACCAACAAGGCAGTCGTATTATTAATGTATACCTATATAATTTAACGGACCAGGCAAGACGAAGTTGGTCGTAGGTACAGTAAGGGCGTTTTATACCTTACCGTATGCGGGTGTGGGTGTGGTTTCCGTCCATACGCGGCTGGATCAAAACCTTCTTTCTCATTCTTGTGTCATCAAGCGCGGGCCTGACTATGCGAGCTCCGTGTGTGGATGGTAAGCGCTCTCGCCCGCGCCCCCACACCAGGGGGCCTACTCTGAATAACGAACGTTGAAGTTTCGGATCGAAACGAAACAAGACGAAAATCGAACTTAGGGTGCAGCCAGACGAGCGTAATTTTTTTGAGTTGTGAGTCGCGTAATTTCGGTTGCGTAACTTCAACACAACACGACAACTCATTTTGCGTCGCCGTTCGAACGAAATAGAAGTATTGTATGTAACCGAATGTAGCAGAAATTAGGCGACCGAAATTACGCGACTCACAACTTAAAAAAGTACGCTCGTCTGGCTTCACCTTTATAAATATACGATTTGATCGTATATTTATAAGTTCAATGTGTTCAGTGTACAAAATATTGTCAAACAACGAACTTCTAGATGTCAATTAACATTTGGGAGTAGGTGAACGAAAGATAAAATGTCAAATCTCTAAAATCGAATCGATCGTCAGATCTGAAACACTTTTGTGGTTGGAAAACGTGTGATCCGTCATCCGAAACTTCGTAGTTAAATTTTCAGAGTAAGGCTAGCCATACACGGGCAACTCGAAGCAGTCAGGATCGACTGCTTCAAGCTGCGACTGCATAGTGAACTACAGTCTTCTATTTACATACATACACGGAACAGCTCGAGTAGTTGCGACTGCTCCGGGCGGTCAGCAGCACGGTGAAATTTCATCGTGCGGTCAAGCAGAACTACTTGACCGCAGGCATACACTAACCGCTCGAGCTGTCGACTGCTCTCGCTTTTGATTCTTCCTCAAAATCCATGTTGCTACTGATTTGAAATTGTGACTTGTCGAGCAGTTGAAACCGACTGCTGCAGCGATCAGTTTCAGCTGCTCGATGGCAGCTTCAAGCTGTTGTCGGTAATTGCACGAGTGGTCCGTGTATTTTGATCACTGACGAACTGCTCGAGCAGCCCGTGTATGGCCGGCCTAAGCCCCTTTGGTTACCAGATGTCAGGGTTTTTCGGTGCTGGTCAGGACTCCGACCGGAATTTGAAAAGGTCAGGATTTAGGATTATTTTAATGAAATACCTACTGAATCTTTATCTATACTAATATTATAAAGACGAAAGATTTGTATTTTTGTATGTAACGAATAAACTTAAAAACTACTGGACCGATTTCAAAAATTATTTTGCCGTTAGCAAGCTACATTATCACCGAGTAACATAGGCTACGGGCCGAGCCGTGAGGACACAGCGTTAGATCTTTTAAACTAAGCAACAGATTTTGATGCAGTTTTCAGCAATAGATAGAGTGATTCAAGAGGAAGGTTTATATGCCCCACATTAGTATCTACATTACACCCGTGCGAAGCCGGGGCGGGTCGCTAGTAATTATATATTTTTTCGAAGGCAGGAGTCCCCGGCTCAGCTGCCGCCAAAACAAACACTAAACTTGCATTACACACGCTCGCGGCTATAATGTCAACACTTTTATTTAAATTAGCCTTTTTGTCAGGACTTTTTAGTTTTCCTACCCGCATCCACATAAGACTAGAAAAACCCTAACGTAGTTAACAACTGCTTTGCCTACAAATAACTACATTGTACAATGAACTGACGACACGTTTGGTGTAGTGGCTAAGCGATTGACTTCTGCGCTGCGGGTCGTGGGTTCGATTCCCGCACGGAACAAATATTTGTACTATGCGTGCCAAATAAGAATAGCACTGTCAAGACGCCATTTTGTTCCGCAATACTCGTGAACTTCATTACCAAAGTGTAAGGTGTGCAAAAAAGTAAATAAAGAAATTAAATTCAGTTTAATTATTTTTGTTCACTTTTTTGGTATTTCTTATCAATTTTACGCCAAATTAATTACACAGTAATTATATTATTATTATGGTGACATATTAGGGTGACCAGTAGCATTACGTGAAGTTAACTATATATATTGGTTCATCTCTTTAATGAATACTGTTTTCAAATATTATTAAATTATCCAAAATTATCTATTTATGGAATTCAATAAATAACATTTTATAAAAATGAATGTAAATAATAATGAAATCTATGAATAAAAAAATATAACATATTATTTTCAAAGTATTTTATTGCTGGCAGTACCAATTTGACAGCTATTGTGTGAAGTTGTAGCAAGCGCGATCCTATTCTTATTTGGCACGCATAGTATGGCTTACAGATAGTTGTTTCGGGTCTGGGTGTTTGTGCATGTGAAGATTTGTGTCTGTAAACGCACCCACGATACAGGAGAAAACCTAGTGCGGGGCAACGTTTATATTTAAAAAAAAGAACTAAACAGTTTTGTGAATCATCGCATCGGATTAGTTGGAATACTCACTCGATAAACCGTTAATCATAACTTTCAATTTCCTTTTACCATATATTACGTAAATCATGCTCCTTACTTTTCCAAGGCCGTGATAGTTAATAATCATCCTCAGTTTAGCAAGCTACGTTCTCGAATTCTCCAGTGACTTCATATTTGTATGTAGGTAAGTTATATTACAGTTATGAGTAAACCGCTAATAACGATCCATCTGCTGCTACATTTAATCAGATAGTTAATATGTATTGTGGAGACGTTTGATCTTGTATTCATCATAATCCAAATAATATTTGTAAAAGACATACAACAGAATCTTGTAGGGGTAAATTTATCGTTACAGGTGTAGCTAATATCAATCTGTCAGGATTGTAGGCATGGTAAATAAAGTAAATGAAACCAACATAGACTCTCCACCACTGAGTGCACTTATATTTGGGTTAGTGGTTAGTTACAGAAGCTAGTTCACAATATAATAAGTTATACAATTTACACAAGACCAGAAAATAAGGACAAGCTATTCAGATTAAAAGGTCAGACTTCTTCGGCTGTTCGATATAGAATACTCTGCCACAAAACAGATAGGTACAGAAGTCAATCACATGTATGTACTTCACTTTTCATACCTAGGCTCGGCGGTCGCTCTATCTATATATGTATCTCTCTCAAGCGCATGGCACTCGCGCTCGCAATCACTCGCACTCTGGTCCCAAACGGTCCGAGATATCGTGTCCGTGAGCAGTATCTATGCGTGCGTTGCTCGAGCGCACTTGTATGTACATTGACTTCTGTACATATCTATTTTGTGCCTCTGCTCCGCCGAATGATCAGTGTTTTTATAACTTCGGATACATTGGTTCATCTTGACGACTACCCTCCTTTACCAACATTGTCCAGTGATCAGCTACCGATAACATATTGAATAGTAACTAATATTAAGCTTCCTTTGAAATTTTCAATTCAAAGAGACATTTGAAACCATAAAACATTTACTTAGTAGCCGCCTATAAAAGCCTGGAAAAACTCAATTTGATCCACGCTCAAATTCCAGCTATTCCAAGATATTTAGACATGTCAAAGGAGACTGGCCGCCTTCATAAATAATAAAATTGTTATTGGAGGCTAAAATATTTTGTGGAGACGAGATACTTAATCATTTCGCCGAACATGAACAAAAACGAAAGTCATGAGGGTTTTATATTACTTTTTCTTCATAGTTGGTAATTGTAATCCCACATATTTTCCGCAGTTAGGTATTTGTTTTACTCTTTGATTAGGTCGCGTTTTGTCCTAGTCATATCTGATGGTAAGCGCAGATAGGGTCTAAGATGGAGCAGCACGAATTTACGAACGACGAATCCAAGTAACAGAGATTATAGAACTCTACGAGCTATTTGTCGCTTTTTAGAAGATGTAAGGACAACAGACACGCCAATGAAAATGCATTACCTACATACAGTGCTATTGTAAAAAAATATTTTGTACAGCGGTTCAAACAATGATCAGCAGCACTGATTATAACGCCGCCTCGGAGAATATAATGGCATTCGCAAAAGCACAACGTTTTCAGAACAAAATAAAAACCGATTTTTGACGACTGCTTGCCAAGTACTGCTTGTAACTGGCAAGCAGTGCTTATAACAGTGCCAAGTGCTGCTTGTAACTGGCAAGCAGTCGTCAAAAATCGGTTTTTATTTTGTGCTGAAAAAGTTGTGTTTTTGCGAATGCCATTATATTCTCCGGGGACGGCGATAATGTCTATCATAGCATATCTTGTTTATTATAAAAGTATTCACATTTCTTCTTCAAGTATTTTTTTTATTTTGTGCCATTTAATGTATTGTTGTTTTCCTATTACGCCGCCCGGCAAATATTGTAATTTTAATTCAATTGTATTCTCATGTTATGACATGTAATTCTTCAAAGTCATCGTATAATAGAAATAATAACGAGAAAGGACTGATTTAATAAAGGTAGGAAAACTGAATTATAAGAATTTCATATGTATCACTGAGTTTATCATATTGTACTGACTATCTTCTATCTATCTATCTTTCAAAAAATCTCATATCTCAGTGTAATCCAGTGTTAAAACTCGATAAAAATATTAATAATATAAAATTTCATTTGTGCCTATTGTGATTTAAAATTCAAGCCGCGTTCGCTCCATGAAAATAAAATCAACCGTGAACTTTACATTCAGGAGAGCCCCAAATTTACATTTTAGGTAGATAGGACTCTTTATTTTAACTTGGTGAAAAATAATGCAAATCACCTTTTTAGGAAATCCCTGCGGCACAACACAGCGAGAATTCTACAGACAGTATATACTTACTACTGCATATGTATAAACATTTATAAGGAGTTTTAAGAGTCCTCCAGGCATCTTACTTATATCAGCTACTTGCATAAATATCTCTGCCTAATGTATATAAAATGAGGCTATTGTTTGATGAAACTGATTAGATCTAACATAGTATTATTTGCTCCATAATAATTATTATACGTCATCTTTATTACATACTAGCTGTGTCCTCACGGCTCCGCCCGTACCCTATGTTACTCAGTGATAATGTAGCTATCTAATGGCAAAAGAATTTTTGAAATAGGTCCAGTGGTTTTTAAATTTATTCGTTACATACAAAAAATACAAAGATCCAAAAATACAAATCTTTCCTCTTTACAATATTATAGTAAATAGTAATAGTAATTATAGTAATAGTAATATAGTAATTATAGTATAGATATAGAATTTCCCAAACCTGCCTTCTTTTTAAAATATTATTCGTATACGCTAACAAAAACTCGTATAATAAAAGGCTGAAATACGATTCATAAAATCACTGCCAAATTGTCTAGCGCGCACGATTTACGAGAGATAAATAATCCAAATACCTGACTAGCACTAGCCGGGCACGCGAAGTCAGTCTCTAAGGGTATGGGACCACCAGAGCGCGTGAAAAATTCACTTCGGTCGGCAGGAATGTTTTATTTAAGGCGGTGCGCAGTGCGGCCCGTTGAAATATTTAGTAACGACCATTGAGACGGAGTGTTACCTTTCTTTGCACGACAGTGACTATTTGACACCGTTTTTACCTAGGTGCCATCCTTTCGCCAAAGTACAACCCTAACGATAACGAGCCAACTTTTGTTTAACTTTTTTTGTTGGCGTTTTAAAGTTGAGTTTTAAAGTTGAAACGGGACATGATTAATCACTTTCTCTAAAAATAATTTCTAAAGTATAATGAAAAATAAAAATAATAAAGCATGTTTTTAATATAATATTTGTATCTAAACGTACCAGTTGGGTGGCAAAAATCGCAAAAAATCATGATCCCATAATGTATGTTACCTAAATAAACGTAAATCAAATGAATACGCTGCTTAACCTTAACATATTTTGATTTGAAATGGGGAAACGTTCAAAAAACTACTATAACCATAATAATAACAAACCCAATACACGGCATAGGTATTCTTAAATCCTATGATAGCTCTATAACTCGTAGAAGAATTTAAAGCGCCTTTAGCGTTTTGCGAAACTTTTCCGAGTCTAAACGCCTGTCTGTTCCCAGTTAAATTTTCACATCCCGTGGCATGTTTGACAATATTAAAAGCACTTAGTTAAGGAGTACTTGGGTACCTACTTATCATCATATCATCGTCTACGAAGTTTGCATCCCTGCTAAATCCGTCAACACTTCGGTTCGCTTAACACTCTCCCTGCCGACAATATTAATACATTTAAGTTCAGGAGGTCATGGAGGCCGCCGGCGGGTCCCACCAGATTCTGCTTGTGAACGCCGCGAGTCAACAGCCAAAATTATTAAAAGAGGCCGTGGGATACAATAAAAAATCTTTCTGGACGCCGTGGGATCCGCCCTGACCCGAATTCAAATAGTTTTTACAACTACTTTAACTAAAATGTGTTTTGGCCTGCTGAACAAAATTTTTTGGGGGTCACCGGCGGTTCCCATGGCAGGGAGAGTGTTAAACTATACCTTCTTAGGTATGTTTAATCTAAAGAAACTATAGGTATCAGTATCACCTATTCAATGGCAGTCAATAAATAACCGAGAGTGTGTTTTACGTATACGTTTATAAAGGGTATAAAACGAATGATAGCCAAATGGGGCACTTTGTGGTTTCCATCTGACTTTTACGACGTGTGTATAAAATGCCAAAGGTAACAAATATTCGTAACATGTAGGTACCTGTATGAGATACTATTTACGACTCAATTTTATGAAACAAAGCCGATAAAATACCTACCTATAGGAAAATCTATGGAGGTGGATTCTCATGTCGCCTCAGGGATCTATAGAATGGGGTTCTATTCCTTGTTGGGAGCCACATATGGAATAGTTTTTACAGACTAGCTATTTTAAGGATAGGTATAAGGTACTCGGTCCGTGCCTCAAAGAACACGTTAAACCGTCGGTCCCGGGTGTCATAAGAAAACATGACAGTCGTTACGGATAGTCAGAAGCCCAAAAGTCTGACAACCGGTGTAACCTTAGGATATCGGCATTGCCCAGTTACTGGGTTACGGGGGTCTGATGGCAGTCGTCCCGTGTAAAATACTGGTAATCAGCCGCATCTGGTTAGACTAGAAGCTGACCCAAACATAGCTGGGAAAAGGCTAAAAAGTACAACTCGGTTACTTATAGAATGGGATTAGAAATGGCGGATCCACTATTTGCCGTTTGTTCACAGCGAAGGTGCGAGACCGAGAGGCAAATAACGACAACGAACCCAAAGGTTGACTGGTAGAGAATGCCACTGGAATTAAGTCCGCCTTATGTACCACCAATTGTACATGAAGTTTAAATAAATAAATAAATAAACGAACGCCGCCATTTCTAATCTAAAGTAGCACCTTGCTCCATTTTTGCCTAGCTCTTAAAACATTACAGGCATACTGATAATAACGTATGTTAGGTAATAATGTTGAAAAAACAAGAAAAGGCAACGTAGGTAAATCTATTAGGTTTAATATTTTCAATGTTTACACATCCTTTCATCTCATAATTGCTTCTGCAGTTTGCCAACATAAATTTCGCCTCTCATGACCTTTTAGCCGATTGAGTGGGCACTTACCTGGGCAAATAAAAATAATAATGAATATTCTCGCCTCATTGGTGTAGTACAAAGCAACCCTTAAGTCTGACACAGCTTTTAAGATCCTGGGTTTCACCCCCATCTGAAGTAGGTAAGAATGAGTGATTTTTGACATATTCTCTTTAAATGAGAAAAGGTCGCCTACCACAGATCGAACCCCTCATTGGTTGTCTTTTGGGAAGTATTTGAAAATACATCATGTCATTTCAACTACTGTTCAGTAGTTGATATGACACTGGATGGACATCCGGACCTCCCAGTGACCGCTACCATGAACGGTCATACAATATCGTGCAATCGTGGGATTTTGTCATAAGCACCACTCTTGGCAAACGGTTTGGGTATCGCAGTATATTTTTATTGGAAGGCAGAAGAACACTACTACCCATCGCCTTTACATTATGCCGTAGTCCCGTTTTAAAACATCCAGGAGTGGAGACATAGTGGTGGCCTATCCTTGCCAGGTACACCACGATACTATTTCAAAATACACTCCAAGTTTACTCCTATAAAAGTTTGAAAATTAATTTCACTTTATAGCTATAAATCATATTATATAAATTAGATTTCACTAAAAAGGCTAAAACATAAGTAGACGGTTCGTGGAGCGAGCACACCGGAGCGTGGAGCGTGTGCCTAACTAAACTCAATCATGCGAGTTATTGGGCGCCGACCTGTGTCCTAACGCGGAATCGCCAGACTGCCCATTGAAGTATGACATTTTTATTAGCAGTAATTATAAATTAAAAATTCATTATCTTTTATTATATATAACAAAAATAACTTCACTTAAACATTCACTTACGGGATAACTTCCGTGATTATTGTTTGATTTGAGTTCCCGATATTTCGACGCTGTTGCAAGCGCCATGATCGCGGGTAAACTGGAGAATGCGGGTGGATGAAAACTTAAAATAAAATAATTATTAAGAGCAGACCCTCTTTCTTAGTCTTGTAACACTTTAGGGTGGCTTTAGGAGTCAACCCTCGACTAGCATGTGCACATAATATTTAGCAGGTGTGTACTTACGGGAGGATAAAGAATAACACTTGTAACCGTACACTATATATATATTTAATAAAGAATTTACAAAGAGTACAAAGAGAACTACAGGGCGTGGTTCGTGCAATGCGAGGAGTCCAGGTCTTCAGCAGGTGTGGCACTTATCTGGGTTACTGCAGCGGCGCGAGAGAGGGCCGATCTGCAGTGCGCCCGACCTTTTATATCCCCGGACCCCCGCCAGTCAGCCACCACCCGTCACAGTCTTAAGTGTAGTTAAAAACCGTGAAAGATTAAAACAGTGTTCAAAAATAACTTGCTTCCTTTTCAGCCAAGATTTTTTTGGATATTGAGAACTGGTCAAACAAGGCCAGGCATTTTGTTCGGAAGGGATTGAACCCTGAACAAGAAAATCAATTACAATAACGACTGTAGGTATACATTTTAAAATTAATTTAACTGTCGGTAGTTTCGGGGGGGTTTGAACCCCCAAAGCCCTCCCCGCCTGGCTACGGCCTTGTGGTCAAGCTCTTCTGAAAAAAGCACACGACAATTTTCCTTCGTCACTGTTAAAGTGTATTTTTTGTACTCCAACACGACCTATTAGCTTTAAACTGACTTAAACAAAATTCAGTGGAATAAGAAATAAGGGTCTCCTTAATCCCTCCAGAGGTTGTCAATATATTTAAATTTGGAAGGAGTCGTGGTTATGTTAATTAATGACAATGAAGGTCGTCGCCCGTCCGCAATCCCTCCACCAAACACTGTGCCTACAAATTATCCACATAAGGGATAATCTCAGGGGCCAAGCGAACCGCAGCAACGAGAAGCTTGGGGAGGTAAATCGTCTACGTCAAACCAGCATCCCTCTTTAGTATTCCCGCACATCAGATAAGCCTGCCCATCAAAACCGTAATCAGTTTTATGAAAAGAATTTTATATCTGATGACGATGTTTATCCGGCGCGCTTAAAACGAAACAGGTTTAACTACGTTAGATATGTATGTTGGGCTTTAATTTAAACTTTAACTCAAGTCGATAACTACTCATTTTCAAGAATACTAACTATTTATCATAAACTAACTGTGTCCTCGCGGCTCCGCCCGTAGCCTATGTTGCTCAGTGATAATGTAGCTTTCTAACGGCAAAAGAATTTTTGAAATCAGTCCTGTAGTTTTTAAGTTTATTCGTTACATACAAAAATCTAAAAAAACAAATCTTTCCTCTTTATAATATTAGTATAGATATAGATAGTATAGATTACTGTGTTGTTATTCTAGGTTCGATCCCCAGTTCGGGCAGTGTTATTGAGTTTTACCGTGTGGAATTCCTCAGTAGCAGCCCAGAGTTTGGATTTGTGCCCGATTGATGGCAATAGGCTCGCCCCCTATTAAATAGGACTTAAAAATAACGGCGAAATGAGAATGTTACTATACACCTCTGTCCAACCCTTCGGAGAATACAGGCGTGATGTTATGTTATCATAAATTTTAATTGATAAAGCATACTACACGATCCAAGATTTCTTGAACTATTGATTGAATTGTTTACCATGTATTAGTTTCACTGTATTTTGACGTTTATAATAACTAAACTTGACATGTAAAATAATTTTAAATTGAATGCCAATACCTACATAATTATTGTATGCCTATTAGGCAGGACATATTGGAACTTTAATTTATTGCTAAGACCTGTAACTAACATATGCCCACAATAAATATAATTTACATTTGAATAAATCTCATAAAAGTAGAGGACGCGATTTTATTAACAATTCGTTCAGTGTAGCGACGGTATTCCCAATGAAAAATGCATCTAGTATCGTAGCATACGGTGGGTTGATTAAATAACAGTGTACCCGTGTTGCCGGTGCATATCGGCTGATGACCGGATGCCCGCCGGCCGGTATTACATTTTACGTCAGCCATGCAACGGGAAATTCATCCCGAACCGTTACGGTCACTAGCTAAGTAACTAAACAGAGCGCTCGAGGGCTCACTTCAAAGATAATTCGGATTTCTCTACAGGGATATTGGATAGTTACTAATTAACTCCATTTTCTGAAGAGACTAAACAAGGTTTGTTATTTCACAGAATAATAATTGTTCTGTTAGTAACGATGTACCGACATTATGTAAGAAAACTCGCTACTTAAGTTCATCATGAATAAGATTAATGTGAAACAATACTTGAGTAATTCGTCTCTCCCAGACCATATCCATTATTTTATTTGGAACTTGGAAACTGTAGAATATTTCTTTCATATATCGTTTATTTATTCATGTGTACCAATATTGGACTAATATCGAAACATTTCATTTAACAGCAAGTTTGAACGAGCAGTGCGCATTATTGGCTTCAGTTTCAACTAAAAGTATCACAAAGCAGCTTACGAGGTCGCAACCCGTACCAACTTTTACCTTTAAAAGAATAAACAAAATCACATAACAAACCAAACTTTTCCCTTGAAACTTTTTAAATGTGTAAAGTTCAATACTGGCTGTCAAACAAATTGGAATTTTAAGAGTTCTGTGCAAGTAGGTACGTAGTACTTACGATGCCTGCACGGGGACCACTTCCATTGACTCTACATGGTGCCTACCTTTGCCTTTGGTATTTATATCCACTCCTATTCTGTGAACGACATTGCTGATTTTTTTTTGTTGTATAGGAACAAAATAGAGAGGTTTCGAAGGCAAAAGGGGAGCCCTTTGCTCAACATTACAAAGTCTACAAAAAATTGTACAATAAGGTTTTTAAAATTTAAAAAGTCTACGCGACTCTCGATCTCGACCGTGATAGGTGCGTGATCATGATGTGGGGCTTAAAATAAATAATAAGAAAGGTGCTAATGCACGTTGAGAATAACTAACTAATTCAGATTAGGGCTTGTTTAGTTTAGTAGTTCGTTTTAATAGAACAGCAGAAAAAAAAATAAAGGTACCAAAGCCTTAACTGAGATTATGGAAGTAACTTAAACATGACATTACGCCTGTATTCCCCGAAGGGTTGGGCAGGGGTGTATAGTAACACCCTCGTTTCGCCGTTATATTTAAGTCCCATGTAATAGGGGGCGAGCCTATTACCATCAATCGGGCACAAATCCAAACTCCAGATTATGGAAGTTTCATATTTAAATACATTGGTTTTGATCAACATCATGTAAATCTGGTATATTTCAAATAAAAAACTTTCACTTTGTACCCGCACCACAGATGCAGAACAATAAATAACACTTAAAACTTATCTTGGCATAAAATTCCTACCTCGACCAAAACAAGAAGTTCCATGCAGTTAGTTCTAACCACGGAGTTCATATTCCAAAACCGCGTAGGCTCTAGAATACGAAGTTCTCATACATATAGGACCCATCCACAGCCCGCAGCCATGACATAACGTCTCGCTGAACATGCAATTTGAACTAGTTGCGACCTGCCAAGCGGCTAATACATATAAGTACTAATTGCATGAAACTGTAGTGTTATTGTGCTAATTGCTATAGAGAATGGTGAACAGATTAGTTTTTGTTATCTACTATGAAAATTAACATTCTAACTAGTAAATGTGCGATTTTGCATAACAATTGTTATGTAGAGTACCTAAATAAGCCAAAATGGAATGTTTTGTTTCAAAGCCGTACTAAGTACCTATCGGTACTCAACATAATATAAAGCTGACTATGTTACAAGGTACCACATCGTTAAAACGTAGAAGGAGAGCATGTTGTCGGGACCGGCTATCATACAATGGTGTAGATTCTGTTACACGTTTTAACGGTTCTAAACTAGACTAAACGCAACTATCACTTTCTTTTTCTATTGAAACAGAAAGAGACAAACACCCTTAGTTTAGTTTAGTCCTGTCAAAGTCATCATCATCCTCCTGCTCTTATCCCAACCTATTTGGGGTCGGCGCAGTATGTCTTCTTCTTCCATACATCTCTATTAGCCGTCATTTCAGTAGTCACCCCCATTCTAGCCATATCATCTTTCACACTATCCATTCATCGCTTCTTTGGTCTTCCCCTACTCTTATAACCATCCACATTCATACTCAATACATAGTCCTGTGAAAGTGCGCTACAGAATCGACACCACTGACAATCATTAGACACGGGTAGTCGGAAATCGAAGTCTGACAACCAGTCTAACCTTAGGATATCGGTTGAACTGGATTCCGGAGAGATAGCAGTCGCTTTTGAGAAAAATAGGTTATTCAGCCACATCTACCGAGCACAACATATAGTTGAGAAGAAAAGGACTAGGCAGAAAAAGGTAGGTACAACAAGGTACTGAATAAGTGCACAGCACGGAATACAGAATAAGTTTCTAATATTCCGTGGTACATAGGCACTGCATAGCACTACAGTGTAAAACTGTGATAGCACTGTGTCGAATAATAAATAAGTAGGTAGTGTTATTGGAGTTTAGACCTGTGCCCGATTGATGGCAATAGGCTCGCCCCCTATTACATGGGACTTAAACATAACGGCAAAATATGAGGCTGTTACTATACAACTCTGCCAACCCCCAGGGATATACAGGCGTGATGTTATGTTACATAACATAACATCACGCCTGTATTCCCTGAAGAGCTAGGCAGAGGTGTATAACACCCACTTTTCGCCGTTATATTTGAATCCCATGTAATAGGGGCCAGCCTATTGCCACAAACCGGGCAGTAATCCAAACTCCGGGCTGCTACTGAGGAATTCCACACGGAAAAACCCAATAACACGTTGCCCGACCTGGGGATCGAAACCGGGTCCTCACGATCAGCAGTCGTGCTTGCCACAACTAGACAAACGAGGCAGTTGGATGTTATATTTATTTTAATTAGGTAGGTACTTAATTTTGCAGCAGAAATACTGAATCCCGCCCTGTCCCCGTTTGCAGATCCGACATTATTCTTTACAAGAAAAACAGTAGGTATCTATTCAAACACGTTTCATCGGACGCTGTAATTGGTAATTGGCTGAAAGTTAAACGGCTGATGTAGAACTTTAACGTAGTGTTATCGGTAGCTGGTAACACTGGACAATGTTAATAAAGGAGAGTAGCCGCCAAGATGATTTGACGTACCCGAAGTTATAAAAACAGTGGTCATTCGACGGAGCAGAGGATGCTATGTGTGACCTTTTATATATGATTAGCTTGTCCTTATTTTCTGATCTTGTGTAAACTATTATATTGTGAACTATCTTCTGTAACTAACCACTAACCTAAATATAAGTACTCTCAGTGGTGGAGTTTATGTTGGTTTCATTTACTTTATTTACCATGCCCGCATTCCTGACAGACCGATATTAACTATAACTGTAATGAAATACAACACGTTTGGTGCAGTGGCTGAGCGGTCGGCTTCTGCGCTACGGGTCGTGGGTTCGATTCCCGCACGGATCAAGTATTTGTATGACCTACAGATATTTGTTCCGGGTCTGGATATTTGTGCGTGTGAAGATTTGTGTCTGTAAACGCACCCACGAAACAGGAAAAATCCCAGTGTGGGGGCGACGTTTTTAAAAAAAAAACAAAAAATATATATCTATATAAAAATTCACCCCTACAAGATTCTGTTATTTTCTTTTAAAGTAGTGTGTTAAACGGCTGACGTTGACCACAATTTAAAGTCCATCGATACCTACCTACTTGATAATCTTTTAAGACCAGCTACCCGCTTTGAAATGTTCCTATCTTGAATAAAACTATGGATGGCCAATGTATGGCGACAGTTCTACAGTTGAATAGAGCGAGGTTTAACGAGACTTCAACAATTACTATATTGTGCGAATCTATATTTATTCATCTCGAAACTTGGTGAGTTGTAATAGAGACGTGATAACTGCGGAAATACCAACTAATCTAAATTAATCTAGTTCTAATAGGATTAATTAGGTGTTTCTGCAGTTACCTACCTACTCAGAATAAGAATCTATATTTTACATTATTTTAGAGTTGTGCAATGCAAAGTGCGAGCATTAAAACCGCACAGTCTAATTACATATTTAACCACCGTTTATAGAAATGAGTATTTACGAAATAAACTTTCTCAAGTTAGGGTCTCGACAAATCCCACGAACAAGCAGAAAGTTTGTAACTCAACAGATGCGGATGAGACGTGATTAATCACACAGCCAGTATCGGTTTACAATGTAAGTAGTACCACATATCTACCTATATTCACTACAGTCAAATGAGTAGGTAAGTACAAGTAGGTACCTACATAGATGCAAGAAAAAGACCTAGTGTTTTATTCATTCGAATCTGTTTATTTTTTATTAGGTACATAACATAACATCACGCCTGTATTTCCCGAAGGGTTGGGCAGAGGCGTATAGTAACACCCTCATTTTACAGTTATGTTTGAGTCCCATGTAATAGCGAGCGACCCTATTACTGCTATTACCATCAACCGGGCACAAATCCAAACTTCGGGCTGCTGCTGAGGAATTCTACATGGAAAAACCCAATAACACTTTGCCCGACCTGGGGTCGAACCCAGGACCTCACGATCAGCAGTCCAGACCAACGAGGCAGTTTTTTTTTATTAGGTATCGTTAAACCAACATTTTACAACTATGGTTTAACTTTGAAAGGGTTTAAAGTGTAATGTTGTGTAGGTACTTATTAGGTAATCACCATGCCTGGCAAACGTATTGGTGATTTCAATGTTGGTGGTTCGTTATTAGTGTACCTAAAGGAGGATACAGTATCATACTGCTAGCGCTGCCCATCCTCTCAACATTAATCTCTTGGGCAAACTTGAAGACACCTTACATCTTACCAAAAACCACGTGGCAAAATACCTTTTCGTTGAAATAATCCGCACCGTATAGCGCCATCTATTATCAAAATAGATAATACTGTATGGTTGATGGTGGCTTAGTAATGATTGCAATAAAATGTACCTAGCGAAAAGGTCCAAAAGGAACCCTATTCGAGAAATCCATGTTTCATGTTTCGTCTTCTCCTCGTTTCCCCATACAAATATTTTTCCGTTCTCAAAACATTATACGTATCTACAGCGTTTTTTACTGAAAGCGGTTTTAAGTAGGTAATTATTACGGCAAATTGTAATTAAATGTAAACAAACAGATAACGTACCTACCTATAACAGAATAGGTAGATAGAATTATGTTCTTCACAAAGGACAAGTGCGTAGTAATCTCAACCGGCGTGCGTGTATGACAAGATGACCTATGAATGTGGATGAAGCGAAAAGAGTATATAAGGATCGTAGCATGTGGCGTTCTATAGTTTCTGCCTACCCACATGGGAAAAAGGCGTGAGTTTTTGTATGTACCTATGTAGATAGAATTATTTAATATTAAGCCCGCAATCACAAAACAGATAGGTACCGAAGTCAATCACATTCATGTATGTCCTCATATTACTTTTCATACCTACGCTCGGCGGTCGCTCTATCTATATATCTATCTCTCTCAAGCGCACAGCACTCGCGCTCGCACTCACTCGCACTCTAGTCCCAAACAGTCCGAGATATCGTGTCCGTGAGCAGTGTCTATGTGTGCGTTGCTCGAGCGCACTTGTATGTAGATTGACTTCTGTACCTATCTGTTTTGTGCCGCAATGCATCTTATATGAGCAATCATTAAATTATAAATGGTAAATTAAACACCTTTCATAAAAAAGTGCGTGTATCTACATAATGAGATTTTAGGAATATTCTTTTTCATGGATAGGACTCAAACAGCCCCTTTATATCTTGCGCGTTCTACGACTCAGCGTCGGTGGCCGCGTTACTCTGTGCTATGAGTGAAACAAGCTAGTAATAAAATAAATGTAATGTAAATAAAATTCTTTATTGTTTCTTAGCTAATTCTTCTAAAGCCGATGCTATCCTGTAACAAAACAAATCATAAAGTACAATCTAACACCTTGTTCACACCTAAAAACAAGATGCAAAAAAAAGATTTTTTTAAAGCAAGCAATTAGTTAGGTACTTGTTGTTAACATGTAATGAACATGTATAAAATATTTAAAACAACATAAACATGACATCACGCCTGTATTCCCCGAGGGGTTGGGCAGAGGTGTATAGTAACATCCTCATTTCGCCATTATGTTTAAGTCCCATATAATAGGGGGCGAGCCTATTGCCATCAACTGGGCACAAATCTAAACACCAGACTGCAACTGAGGAATTTCACACGGAAAACCCAATAACAATTTGCGCTACCTGGGAATCGAACCCAGGACCTCACGATCAGCAGTCGCACTTGCCATCACTAGACCAATGAGGCAGTTAATAAATAGAATATTTAAAACAAGTGTTTTAAATATCTACACACATGTTTGCTACTCAAAGTATGTAAACAATTAAAGGTAAAGTTTTAAACGGTCATGTAGAATATGTTTTATACCTAGGTATAAATGAGGGGTTGAATGTTTGAATCAGTCATGATATCATAATGTTTAGATATAATACATTTAAATACTTAGTTAAAACAAAAGTTTGCATAATATGTCTATCATTTATTTACCTTGATAATACTTCAATTTTCTGTTCCTTATACTCTCGATCAAATTCTAATTTGTCTCTTTCTATTTTTATAATTTCTTCATCAAAGGATGCTGAAATATTTTGCACACAATTTATTTTATAAGAATACTTTTCTATGCATAACAATAATAACATTTAGATTTATTAAGTTGTTACCAGTTTTTTTCTTAGGCGGAACATAATTTTCATTGTCTATATTCTGTGAGGTGTCCCCAGTTCCTTCTGAACTCAATCCTACACTGGTGTCGCACAATGATTGCTTTTGTTTCAGAGCTCTTTTCTTTGTATTTGATTTAAGATCACGCCAAGTCTGAAATACAACAATTATTTATATTTATTTTAACAGGTGTTACAGTAAGTTTACCAGTATTTCTATAGAATAAAGATTACCTTTTTTCGGTCCCTGATTAAAAGGTATTGTTAGTGTACTGGTATTTAATTTTTGTGATGTACTTATAGGTATTAAAAAATTACTTCAGCCTTAGACACTTATATCCCTATATTACCCTCTTATTATACCTACATTAAATGGTTGTACGAAACGCCACAAAGGCCATGGCTAAACAAGGTCTGTCGTTGCCATTCAATTCAATGTTCAAACTACTGTTCCTATATGAATTACTAGACTATTACCCGCAGTTACACCCGCATCCTAGGGGAACTACTTGATGTACCCAGATAAAAAGTATATCATATGTGTTACTCCAGGGCATAGTCTATCTGTGTGCCAAATCTCATCCAAATCCGATGAGCCGTTTTTGCATAAAAGAGTAACAAACATACATACAAATTAAGTAAGGATTATCTGAATATATAAATACTTTATTATTAAATGTTGTACCTGTTTCCATTTATCAACAGATTTAACAGCTCCACCCATGGAGTTAAGTGTGGTTGTAAGATCTAGCCACTGCGCCTCCAAGTCTTCTCTTTCAAGCCCTGAATTGAGAAGACCTTTAGCAACATCTGAATGTTCTTGCATAAAATCCATCAATGCTGTAACTTGAGCCGCAGTTGCATGCCTTTTAGATGAATCCATTGCCTCTTTACTTTACCCAATGATATATTATACATTAAGTAATGTATTGATTTTAATACCAGTTCTGAGGAATGTTTTATAAAACTTATAAAAACGAAAGATAGTTATTGTATTAAATTATCCTACCATGATAAGGCATAGAAGATTATAGAAATGTTTGTGGTTATTTTAATTTAGCACAAGACAATATTTATTTCACTAATATTTATAAACATTACAGCTGACTGACAGCAGCTGTCAAATTGCCGAACGAAACCGAAGAAAAGTGCCACAGAATGATTAGTGTTAATTATAATATTATGCATTTATCTACAACAAATAAAGTGCAAAATCCGCAACACATAATGACAGAACATTTCGGCACCGCAATTCAAATACAATCTGCATTTGGGTTAGTGCTTGTGTTGCCAATGCGCTCTATTCATTGTATCCCTAGTAGATATGTATAGTTTGTGGCATTGTGGCTCTATTCTCTCGGCGCCCGTACTGTAAACTATTTTAATTTATTGTAGGTTGACGTTATAATATGAAACCCAAGCCCGTTATGGAGGAGTGGCTGGAGAGGCGGCATGGCGCCCTCAGCTTCCGGCTGACACAGGTGCTCTCGGGAAATGGCTGTTCCGGGAAGTACCTGTGTCGCATAGGCCGGGAGCAGACGCCCGGTTGTCACCACTGTGACTGCCCCGAGGACACGGCGCTGCACACGCTGCAGGTCTGTCCAGCTTGGGGGTCACAGTGCCACGAACTTGTCACGCCGGTTGGCAGTGACCTCTCGCTTCCGGCCGTGGTTCTGTCCATGGTCGGGAGCGAGGGTGCGTGGGAAGCCATCGCCTCCTTTTGTGAGGAGGTGATGGCAACCTAGGAGAGAGCGGGAGCTGTCTGCTGTTCTCCCTTCCCGCGACAGACGCACCGAGCGCCCGGAGGTGTTCGGCCTGCTGGCGACGGGTTAGAGGACCCGCCGCCCGACCAGTAACAGGCCCAAGAAGACGGTGCGTAGTGTACCGTGCGCGCTTCTCTGGAAGATGTGGGGCCAGGCCCCACAGAGGAGACGTCCGCCGAGGGTTGCGGTGCATGCTTTTACGAATCCCGCAACCCCGGCCGAACGGTCAGGAGGAGGAACACCGTTGATTTTTAGCCGGTAAGAGATCGGCAGACCCCCTCGCCTTCCCCGGGCGAGGGAGATCCATGAGGATTTTCCAAAGATAAAAAAAGGCTTTAAGGGCTTGTATCCATGACCCAAAAATAAATTCCAAAAAAAAAGCGTCTTGCCTGTCAGTCTGTCATGTTATCTGTCATCGGTATTTATATTTTTATTTTGCGCACTTTGCTTGCATGCATGTGATTTTACTTACTACTCTTTGCTTGCATGGCATGCATGGGGTCATTAATAAAAGTGGGGTACGTACATAGTAGGTACTCAGAATAATGTATTACTAGAAAAAAAATAAGTACAAGTTTTCATAATTTAACTAGAAAAAGTTGTAGATTTACATAATAAATCTTAAATCAACTGACCTAAAATATGGTAATATGGTCTTGGGTAAGTACACAACGTTTCTACAATTAACTCCTTTGTTTAAAGTAGTCAATTCACCAGGTGATAATAACTTAAAACACTACCCTGATTCCTGTCGAACCATATTATTTAGGGGTTATTAATTACAAAAACAAACTTCCTAAATCTATTTTTACTGGCTTAATCACTAATAACAAGTGTATATTTAAGTGGCCCATAGCACTGACATTTTATTGAACAAATCTTTAATACTTAAGTGCACTATCAGTCTTAGGTAAGAGCTCAGACCAATAAAAGAGGATAAGAGATTCATAAATAGTCTGAAAAACAATTATAAACTGTGATGAGAGTAACAAATACTATGTTTTCAAAATAATTAAGGCTTACCTAAATAAAGAATGTACAGCACGCATGTGACAGCCTCGGCTTGGCTCAGATGATGGCCATATATAATAAAACCAGGTATTCTCTTTTGGTGATTATTCATATTACATCACCTATTGTGATATTTTCTCACCAAACAACAAAGTTTATCAACAGAAGCCAAAGCTTATTGGTTCATCAGTAACTACGACATAGTAACATACATTCATGTGTTCTACTATGATGATGGTAACTAACTAATTTAAATATTACCAAAATTGTTTTAAAACATTGTCTTAGGGTTTCTGAACCGTGATGTCTTGGAATATAACTGCCATCAATAACATCAGATCCCACATTGGATGTCATGCACTGTTGCTTGTCTTGAGGATTGAGAAATTGTGATGTAGTCCCTAATAGCTCCTTCTCTTCCTGCAGACATGACATATTCAAATTCATGTCAGTGTTAGGGTCTTGATTGTTTACAATAGTTAGCTATATTGCAAATATTTTGAAGCTAGAAAACCAATTAAAATGATGTAGTAAAACCACAATGTTTCAGTGGAATTACATATATAGTGCAGGGAATCAGGTAATGAATTATGGGTAAAGTACATGTGGTAGCTTTTTATTTTGTAATAACTTAATCATGTTGATTGTACTTTCAGGGTGCTAACTCACATGGACAGTTAGGAGTGGGTTATGCTAATGAACAAGTAGAAAAGCCTACCCTAGTACCTAATTATCAAAGCACAATTAAACATGTTGCATGTGGAGGTGGACATACTCTTCTGATAGACAATGAAGGAAAACTTTACTCTTGCGGTTGGAATTCAAAACTCCAATTAGCAAGGGACGATGAAATACAATATTTTGACAGAACATGGAAATTAAGTGGTATTACTTTTACAAATATAGCATGTGGTTGGGACTTCAGCTGTGGAGTTACAGATGACCATTTCCTATTTGTTTGGGGTTCTAATGCTTATGGCCAATTGGGTTTACCAACAATACCACCAAACAATTATTATTCAGAAATTATAAAACCAATTAGACTTCCAGTGAATGCCACTATTGTGTCTATGGGCCTAAGACACACAGCCATTGTAAATTCAAAAGGCCAAGTGTGGACAACGGGATGTGGCAAACATGGACAACTTGGATTAGGAAATGACGTGTTATCCTCTGATAGGTTTCAGAAGGTAGAGGGTGTTGGTAAAATTACTCATATTGCTTGTGGGCAAAACCACACTGTAGCATGGTGTACTGAAGAGAGAGCTCTATACGTATGGGGAGACAATAAACATGGCCAGTTGCTGCTTTGTTCTGAAAAATATAGAAAACTATTCAAACCCAATAAAATAGACATAGGTATAAAACGACAAGTAAAAAACATATTAAGTGGGTGGACAAATGTATTGTTATGGTTAGAGGATGGAACTCTCTTATCTTGGGGCAGAAATAATTGTGGACAACTTGGTACCGAGAATCTAGTACCAACTGGAGAATACACACATATCAATTTGCCAGGTTAGTAAAGTATGCAAGAATGAAGATGAAGGTTTATTCCTAGTTGTCACACTGCAATCTGTTAATATACTTAACTAAAATACATAAAACCTTATAATTATATTAATAGTTATATTGACTGCCTTGTTGGTCTAGTGGTCGCAAGCGCGACTGCTGAGCGTGGCGTCCTGGGTTCGATCCCCAGGTTGAGCAGTGTTATTGGGTTTTTCCATTAGGAATTTCTCAGTAGCAGCCTGGAGTCTGTATTTGTGCCTGATTAATGGATTTGGCTCGCCCCCTATTACATGAGACTTAAACATAGCTCATAAATATAACATAGCGGTGTCTCAGAGCTATGTTCAATTTAAAAGCTACAGACAGCTGCATACCTATTTTTACACACCATAAGTTACTCACCTTTCCATGTCTTTACATACTAGAAATGTCCATATTTGTAAAAATTAATAAAAACTTATTTCCGACGTTACGTGACACTAGAAATCGAACAACAACTATGAGATCCCAATATCAAAACATGCTGTGTACTGGTCCATATAAAACATCTCTATTAAAAAAAAGTGTTATCGGCATGGCACCTGTAATTTATAATAAGATACCTAACATTATTAAAGAGCAACCTTTAAGACTTTTTAAGAAATACCTTAGATCATTTCTGCTTCAAAAGTGTTATTACTCTGTATCAGATTTCTTAGCAGATAAATAATTGTTTGTAATTGTATTTTGTATTACACTCGTTATTTAGTATATTAACTTTTAGTATTATTAGGAATTAATTAAACATACCAATAATTATAACATACCAAAAATGTATATTTAGAGTCACCTACATTGTTTTAGTTATAAGTACAAAGTTTTTGCATGCCAAATGGTAGAATGTACTTGGAACCAAACTTCTTTGTAACAACTTACCTGTACCTATACCTACATTCTATGCAAATAAATTTATTCTATTCTACATAACTGGCGAAACGAGAGTGTACTAAAAAGCACCTTTAACCTTTTGGACGCCATTGTCACATGTGACAAGCGAAAGTTTACCCTGTACGCCAACGTCACAAATATCTGACAAAAACGATGGGATTACAGTTACCTTGGCGTGGGGGGTACGACGATGCATTTATGCTCTGGCGTTCAAAAGGTTAAAGTAGGTACTTACCAGTCCCAAGACTTGAAACCAGTGGGGGCAAAGTCGGTGGTGTGGATTCAATTCACGCAAGTGGGAATTATCGAAATGTATGCTTATTTTTGTGGACTGCTTGTTATTCAAGTAATAATGTTATTATCAATGTTTCAGATGGCAGACAAGTAAAAGATGTTGCATTAGGATCTGAACACACTATTTGTTTGGCAACAGACAACACTCTCTGGGCATGGGGATGGAATGAGCATTACAATACAGGAATTGATTTAGGTCACGAAATTCGACAGCCAACTTTAGTGCCTTTGGAAATTGATAAAGATTCAGTGATAACAAAAATATATGCAGGTGGTGCTCAAAACTTTATTGTTACAGAAGCACTTGAGAATGTTGACATAGATAATAGCTAAAATATTGAACCGCCAAATCACTGCGAGACACGCGACCCACGTTAGCTTAGCTGCGTGGCCGTCTGCAAGTGATCGAGCCAGTGTTTAATTTAAATAACCTCACTTGTAAAGACCAAGTACATACATACAAAAGGTAACAATTGTAATTTTTTTTTTATTAAATGTTTTTTTTACAACGCCTTTTAAAGGTGACCACTAGTCAAAAGAGCATCAATTGAGTATGTAACATAGACATACCTACTTTACTAATCAAATAATAATTACGCTTGTTGTGATTTATGTAATTTCGAAACAATTTTATATTTATGTTCTTTATGATAGGACTAATTATGTGATTTATGAGATTACTTGTTAATGTCTAAGAGAATAAAACAATATTAATGTTATACACATGCGATTTTATTGAATTATTACACATGTATCGCATCATAATAAATAACAACTATAATAATGACTAAAAGCATAGGTAATAATATTAAAATTGTGTAGGTACAGTGAAATATGAATCAAGTTGTTAACAATACAGAAAATAAGGAAACTGCAGAGTTATTTAATGTTGTGGAGCTTATAATAATATGACAACAATGTGTTATAATTATTCATCTTTAACTGTACACATCCACTTTTTAAATACAGAGGTATAAAATACTGCAGTTACAGCCCTGACTGTATAAAGACAATGTTACTGTTTAATTGATTTAATTAAATTTTAATTATTTGGCATCTTACTTCAAATAAAATATTTTTTATGTCTTGCAGAAACAAAAAAAATGCCAACAATTAAAAAAATTAAACATCCATATTTTTACACAATTTATTAAAAAAATAAACATCCTAACAATAAGAGACACATTGGTGCTTACTTAATTTTGACAAGAAAATATTGTATAATGAATAAAATCTATACTCAAGTTTGGCAAAATACCAAAATGTATAAAAAAGTTATAACCTGCCACACACATAGCTATAATATACATATAATAATATAAATTATAGCAAGACATAAATATGATATAATTTCTATAAGAATCTTTGAATGACCACAGCTATAATATCTATTCTTTGAACCTATATTTTAGGCATATTAATATATATTATAGCTATGTGTGTGACGGGCTTTATTAGATGGTCATTGCAACAGCAATTTATTATTGGCTATCTATCACATAATGGTGGTTACATAGGAACAGACAAAGCACCACAAATTCCTCTGAAATAGGCTTGTTAAAATATTGATAATATAGCATGTAGAGTGATATTTGTTCAGCATCACAGGGAACTTTTAAAATGATGCCAGATTAGTATTTTTCTTAATATTATAGCAGCTCAATCCCTTCTTATTTCATTATTATATTCAGACCTTTACCAACTGATGACTTTAGAAAATAAAAACAGTGATTACAGGTTGCATAAGAAGTGTAAGTAAATTATTTGTTGATACATGATAATGATTAGTCATACTATAGGCTGTGCAGAAGAATTAGTCACTGCCTGAGGTATGGGAGCGGCAGGAGAGGGTTGCGGTGACTAGCACTTGCGTGCAAACTATAACAAACCTACACTTTATAAATAGTTTGTTATACCAAGTGTAACAGAATCTGTTACACTTGGTATATATGACACTGATGGTACATATTGGTATATTCTCGCCACACCATCTGATGGTGTGGCGAGAATTGAAACGGAATTCAGCCCATTAATCTAAATTTGAAATAAGATTTTATTTTTCGTATTTTTAAATTTTCGGTATACTGCCCATTCACCCAGCATAACATTTTACTCATTGGTTCATGTTTGAAAATCAGACATGAAGAGGAATTGATTGTCTCTGTGATTTATCAGGTTATTAAACAGCCCTTTTGTAGAATCTAATCACCATTATACAAATAAAAACTTGTAAACTGTTATGTATTATTAGCACCACTATACAATCCCAGGAAGACAGACATCAGTTAATAATAACCTGAGTAATACTTCTATGAATATAATATGATCTCAACCTACAATTAAGAAGTTTCTTTTTAAACTTTAAAAATTGCACAACAATTACTTACATTAAACATAGAGGAAACATTTAGGCAGATCAACAGTTTTAAAAATAGGCACTAAAATATAATCAACAGTGCTTTATTATTTTTAAATCTATTATTTCTATTATAACAACTGTTTCATTTTGCTATTAGCATATGAGGTGGCTCAGAGGATATAGGGGTTGAGGCTGATAGATAAGATATATATATTTTATAGGGCTTCGTAGTTAAACTAGGAATGAGTCTGTCTGTATGTCACTGACAATTTATTCACAGACTATTTATTCCTATAAAGCTGAAAGGCATAGTTGTATTTATAATGGCTGCAAAGCAATACAAAAAATAAAATAAAATCTTTTAAGAAATGTACCACCCATACACATTTAAAGTTATAGTAGGGTACCTATTGTTGAATAGGTATTTCATAAATATTGGGGGTAAGTATGTCATGAATTCTTTGATACTGGGATCCATTTATGAAATATTTAGATTCAAAGTGGTCATATTTGTTAGATTTATGTTTCTTCACACCTCACAATAGTGATATACAATGAAATTAAAAGAAAAACTAGCACAGCTAAGTAGGCTCTACTAATTTATGAGTAATAGTTGAACAAGTTATGACATGTAATTGTGTCTGTAAAGTTTGTAATAACTTCATACAAAATGACAACTATGTATTTTTTAAATATATAATTTATCTTTGAACCTAAATCTTTTACCAAACATTACACTAGACTAAAACGTCTTTTAGAATCATACTGACTATGGAACCCTACATTGTGCATTGTCCGTCAAACACTTAGCTGGTGTTTTACCTATTCTTTCTACAAATCCTTTCACGAGTAATATTGAGTTTAAGACTATATTTAGGTAACAAAATCGAAACTTCCTAATTGTCAACTACGATCATATAGAAGAGATTTTTCAGGCTGGTCATTATACTGGAATGCCGAAAAATACTATGGTCATATATCAAATAAATAGTAGTTGCAAATGACCATTTTCATTAAACTAAACAGGACCAACTATTGCTTCATATAAAACTGGATTAAATATACTAAGACACATGGGTATATGAATGTTCAGCTTGCATTTGTGCAATATTGAGCAATATTAACAGGATTTTAATATCATATTCACAAAGCAATGATGAACAGCCAAGCATGTTCATTCTGTATTTAGATTGCTACCTTTTTCTTTCGCCTTTTTGTGTCTTACGTTTTTCTTTTTTTTCCTCTTTTAGTTGCTTTTGTTTTTCCCTGAAAATGCAAAGATTGTTTTAATGATTCTGTGAAATGTAACATTCCCAGAGTCCCAGAATTCTGTTTCTATTATATTGCCAAAGTTAAACTAATTGCTAAGCATAGTTATTTGGACAAGATTCTTCTTTATCTTTACATAGTATAAAACAAAGTTGCTCCTGCTGTCTGTCTGTCTGTCCCTATGTATGCTTAGATCTTTAAAACTACACTACGGATTTTGATGTGGTTTTTTTAATAGTGATTCAAGAGGAAGGTTTATATGCCCCACATTAGTATCTACATTGCACCCGAGCGAAGCCGGGGTGGGTCGCTAGTTCATGATAAAGATATTGGAAAATTTTTACCTATCTTCCTTATCTTTTTCCTTTTTCTTCTGGGCGTCAAGGCGGGCTTGCTCACGACGCTCTCGTGCTGCAGCATGAACATCTGCTGCATTCGTGTTCTTAACTAGATCTGGACCTACAGCCTCCTCTTCATGTACCACATCTTCCTATAATTAAGTACAAGTAATTAAGTTTAAGTGAGAAAATAGCATGGTACCCATGATAACTTATTATAACCTCATTTAGTGTGCAAGTACAACAATCGTTTACATTTACCTCATTATCAGAAAGCTGACTATACTGGGACAATATAGCTTCGCGAATCTTTTTTTCTTCATCGGTATATTCTCGTCGTGTCGTTGTGGCTGGTGCTTGAGATTCTAACAATTTGGCTAGCTGAACGTCTACATCTGTAGCGAGCTTTGGGATTTCTTCCTTTGGCCGACATGATTCCCATTTCTCTATTATCTCATCTATGTGAGCCGAGATGTCCTTTTCCTGTTAAATGGCAATTTTATTAGAGAAAAAACAAAGTTATCCATGCCTAGAACCATTTGATACTTACCACTATTTCAGATAGTATGCCTTCTAAGGCGTCTTTTTTCTCATCCACACTATCTTCGCTTTCTAAAATACCTGATATGTATGATCCGAAAACACCTTCGTCAGTTTTTAACGATCTCAACTTTTCACTTAGCCACGGCTCAAAGTCACTCGTAGCCGTCGCCATATTGCTGTTTTTTAGATTTCAAAATCTTTGACATTTTTCCATTGACGGTTTTGACATTTTCTAAGTAAACGCAACGCAAGTTCAGAATAATGACTAGGTTTGCGCCACAGATTAATGATATATGACTTGCGCTAGAAAGTCTGAATCAAGCCGAAAGTTGCGAAAATTTTAAACCAGTTGAAAAGCTGACGATGTTACATAGTATTACACAGTCCATACGTACACGCAAAAATAATTATCGAGCCTCGTTTTAGAATACAAAAATAAAAAACAGAAAAACACGAGGGCGCCATCGTCGTGAGCATTGCAGCGTTTCAGAACGAATTATTTTATCGAAATCTCTTGTCATCATGAATATAGTGATGTGCTTTGTTACCTTCATAACTCGTCATTCGATAATATTTAGTTATGATGTAAAATCGTTATAAACAGTATTGGAATTTAACAAAAACAATATATTTTATTAACTTTGAAAAGGTATAGTATAGTTTTTAATTTTGTGTGAAGGGTGTTTTAAAGAAGCAGTTGTCCTGGATTTGATGATTGTTCTAAAGATTGATTTTACTTGATGAGTAAGTTTGAACTTTTGTATAGAAAATCTGCCAAAACGTTAAGTTTATTCCTCAGATAAAAAATATCTGACGTTGAAAGTAAAATCGGACTTAAGATGCAATAATTTTCAAAGAATTTATATTAACATAACAGCTCGTAAAGGTCTTCTTCCAACATGTGCCTACTATAATAAACGGACATAACTCATAGGGATATCTCACTACGCTTGACAGACTGAATACTGTACTCCGAAGTATGTTGCTATTAGCAGACAAGAGGATGCTGCTGCCCATCTCCTTGCCATATTATTATGCCTTAACGGCAAGCGCTATATCTACTAGCAAGTTTCCAAACAGATTTAAATGACACCTTACCATGCCGCCTAAAAATATGGTGATGTTCAACAACTAGTTTGACATCTCTAAAAGTGATCCGTCTCTTTCTTGTTTTGCTTGTTAATAAAAAATAGCAATACATACTATTTTTTTAACTCTTTAGCTAAGTTCTTTTGGTGCGTAACAGAGTCGGGTGAGCCCGCACTAATTAATGTTATTACGAGAAGAGCCATGAGAATTAATTCCTAAAAATCCATATTGTATATTAATGTATATCGATATTACAATCAATTTTTATCGCGTTGTTTCATCAGTTCCAGTGACTGCCAGTGATTCAATGTCACATCACTACACGAATACGACGATTTGCGGCGAGTGAGTTTACAGTTTACCAAGCAAGAGTGATTTGTAAAATATTTGTATTCTAACAAAATAAGAAAATGTCGGCTAGATACGATAGAGCTATTACGGTATTTTCACCAGATGGCCATTTACTACAAGTGGAATATGCACAAGAGGCCGTCCGCAAAGGATCGACCGCGGTAAGTAATTATTCTTGGTTAGATGCAATAAGTTATCGATGTAATTTATTACAATTTATTTGTCTCTACAGGTTGGTGTAAGGGGTGCAGACGTAGTCGTGCTAGGAGTTGAAAAAAAATCAGTTGCGAAATTGCAGGAAGAAAGAACTGTGAGGAAGATCTGCCTCCTTGACGACCATGTCGTAATGGCCTTTGCCGGATTGACGGCAGATGCTAGAATACTCATCAACAGGGCACAAATTGAGTGCCAGTCGCATAAACTGACTGTTGAAGATCCTGTCACTTTGGAATACATTACTAGATATATAGCAGGGCTCAAACAAAAGTACACTCAGAGTAATGGACGTCGGCCATTTGGTATTTCTTGTCTGATTGGAGGTTTTGACTATGATGGTTTTCCTCATTTGTTTCAAACTGAGCCATCGGGTATATTTTATGAATGGAAGGCTAATGCAACAGGTAGATCAGCTAAGACTGTCAGGGAATTCTTAGAGAAGAACTATACTGCTGATGAAGTTGCAACAGAAAATGGTGCTGTCAAGGTAAATATTTAACTGCATGCAATTACCCGTATGCTGTAATGTATTTATGTAATTTTACCTTTTTTTATGGTTGAACTGATGTCTTAAACCACTACACAGATAGCATCAGGGAATGGAATCCCAAGCAAAGTCATATTACTGTAAATTTTAAAATAATTTCTTACATGTAATGTAATGCTTTCTCTGCATCAATTTTTTTATTCTGTACAATGATTTCAAATGTTCATGTTACCACATAGTAAATAAATTGGCATGCTGAAAATGCCAGTCTGATCTACCCTTATGCATTACATGTTTTGAAAATTAAAATATCTGGTTTCAGCTTGCTATTCGTGCTCTCCTGGAAGTTGTTCAGTCTGGACAAAAGAACCTGGAGATAGCAGTGATGAGACGTAGCCAACCAATGCAAATGCTTGATTCTGATACTATCAGCTCGTACGTGTCTATTATTGAGAAGGAAAAGGAAGAAGAAGCAGAGAAGAAAAAACAGAAGAAGTAATTGCATAGTATTGTGTTACAATTTTCTATAACTAATACATGTTTTTAAGTAAATTAAGAATTAGTTTATTTTAACTAAATATAACATAAAATTACTTAAGAATTAAGTAAATCTATAGTTTTTGAGATTTGAGAATATAGTTCCTTCAAATCAGATCCACACTCTTGATTAGGACCTCTGTTTATCATAATATCATTGAACATTTGGTCCCACTCCCCATGGTAATGATCTGAATTTTCATTATTCTTCTGAAATATATGGAATACATAAAATGTAGCTTGTTAGAGGATTATTTTAAGTTCTTAAAAATGTTGGGATCTATTAACTTTATTAATCTTTTAAATAGTCACTGATAATGTAAAGTTCAGCTAGTATAAAAAAAATAGCAATTACCTCGGCTATAGAGACATCATCAATCTGATCATTACTTATTGAAGGGAGGACACAATTCAAAGAATTGTGATCAATTTCTTTATTTTCCCCTATCTTTCTTGCTATGCCTTGATCTGTGTCATTATCAATATTAAACTCTGCCAACAATTCAACACCAGAGTTTTCTTCAGAAGGTTCTGGATCAAGCTCTGGCATGCTCAGAAATTGAACTGGAAAGTTATCACTATTCTGTTGACATGCTTCATCAGTAAAGTTCATCAAACTATCTTGAGATGTATCTCTGTAAGTGAGAATTAGATATACATATTATGTTTCTGTATGGCTGATAGCCATATGACTTAATCATTATGGCTATCAGCCTTCAGAGTATTAATAATAGTTTTTTATTTACCTGTATGTATTAGTATCTTCTGGTATTGTTTTGTCATTTTGTGGAGCTTGGAGATCAGCTGTGGAAAGGAAAGGATCACAAGGATGTATGGGCAGGACACAAATAGGTAGTTAGAGAATAAGGACAATAAACCTGTTTCAAGAAGGATTTTTTCTGCACTTGCATTGTCATTGGGCAACAACCAATCAAATTCAATGTTTTCTTCATCTTCACAGTAATCATCTTGAGAGTCTGAAATGTATAAACATAACATTCAAATCACTTTAAAAGAAAACAACTAGCTGTGCCCCGATGCGTCCATCCGCATATAAAAATGTTTCGAATTTAGATAGGTAAGTACTTTATTTCTCATATAAACTTTACCACCCTTTAAGGAATGATTTTATTTGATTTAGGTATTATCGGTGCAAAGATTCGAGTTAAAGGGCTCTGCCCACTAAACCGTACCATACTAGGACCGTAACCGTAGGGCACAGGCAAAATAAATACTTTTTATGGATTAGTATAAAACAATGTCCACTAGACACCGTCGGTTCCGTGACCGACCGACACCGTAGCGTGATGTGCACGGACCGCCAAAATTTCATCGCGAGAATATTTTGAATTTTGCAGGTGACTGTAACGCTTCATGTCTGACACGCGCAGGTATGCACCGCGTTTAAATCGCGTAAGTTCCGCGTTATTATCCTTGTCTGATACGAGAATTAATTATTTGCTAGTCCATAAAAGGCTGATTATTCGTCAGGGAAGTCAATTCCATGATTGTCGAAGGTGCTGATGCTGAAAATGGGGTCCAAATTCAAATCCAATATGGCGGCCATGAAAATCGGCAATTTTGTCGTCATGGGTGTCAAATCCATGATTTTTGGGTTTGTTGATGCTGAAAATAAGAGAGATCAGTTCTCAAATTCAAGATGGTGGTTAATCAAATCTTCATGACAGCCATCTTGGATTGAGGAATCGACTTTATTTTCAGCATCAGCAGCCCCGAAAACCATGGATGTGACACCCATGGCGAATAATCAGTAATTGTTTAAAAGTCTCGAGCAAATGTACAACAACTGATAGAACGGGCACTGGAAGCCCATCGGACACGAAACGGTCATGGTGCGGCTTATAGCGGGTTCACACGGTTCAATTTTAATTGATCAAATTTTAAAGTTCAATTTGATTGAAAGTCTGTTCACACGGTTCAAATCGGATGCGATTTGGCAGTTGATCAACTAGAATAGAATCGTGTGAACCTGGTAGTACGGCGGTCATGGCTTATGTTGCCGTGCCAGACACGTTCCTATTACGATCATGGTACCTATGCTACGATGTAGTGGGTAGACTCCTTAATTAGGTCACGAAATAGGATTCTCCCTTGATTCTCCCCTAGAAACTGTAACTCCCCGTATCACATCACCCTAGTATGGTAAAATTGTTGAATACCTACATATTTCATTATTTACTGTCAAGAGTAACTGTGCCAAGTTGCAAGTTAAGAAACCCAGTCGGTAAGATTTTTCATAAAACTTTATCACCCTATTTCACCCCATTCTTTGTGAATAGAGAAGTCATCAAAGGAATCGTAACCTAGATTTTGGAGAAAACAAATTCTGCATTTTTATATTTCTGTAAAAGCAACTGGCTTAGCCTGGACTCAAATGCGATGTTTTTTGCAAAAAAATATCACCTTGTATTATAGCACCGACCTATAATGTGAGGTACTAAAAAGGATCGAAACTTACATAGGCGTGATATGTGGTAGATCAATGGAAATGCCAGCAGATATTTCAAAAATCAGAAATATCCGTTTTTGTTTTATCCAAAATAGAGCTCACGGGATCACGGCTCCTTTAACAATTTTTCTTTGTTCCTAATAGTTTCTAATATGGCCCTGCAGTCCTATCTCTAAAACTCAACCTGTATAGTATAGGTTAAGTAGGTAGGTACGTACCTTCACATTCAAACTTTAGATTACAAAAGTTTTTTGGTGAATCTTGTACAAATAAGTCTTGTGCAGCCTTCTTCAGGGCTATACGTAGAGCTCTACGAGCTGTTTGTAGTGGCGTCAAGTAAAGCAGTTGCTCGACATTGGTGAAAAGATTCTATAAAAAAGGGTTAAGGGTTAAACTTATGGTACCCAGGTATAAACTTGGGTAAGTACCTACCACAAATTTGAAATTATTTTGAACTGAGTAGGTAGCTAGATACCTTAGGTTTAAAATTTCTTTTCATAGCCAGCGCTTTCCTTGTTATTTTATTGAGTAACTCAGGTCTACCATATTGAAAATAGTCGTGAACATATTCGTGCATGTATGGGTTACTGGAATTACACAAGGGATCTTGCAAATGGGAAGTAACCTTCCGGAACCCGTACAAATTGAGTTGTCTAACGAAGCTTGAAATATTTGTAGTTTTAAAAATGGAATGATCGCATTGCAAGTAATTATGGAGAATGCGATAATTTAACAAAATCGTTCTTCCAGTACCGCCCCAAAGAATAGCATCAGACCTTAAATTTAGCAAATACCACAGTTTTTGAGGAAAACGCATTTGAAATATTTCATTTTTATCGTCCTGCATTTTTGCTATTTTTATAAGATATAAATTAAAAATTAAAATGTCGCGCCAAATCAACTAAATCAAGTTGCTATGTCACCATCACAGATAAGTATATACTACTGGAAGACCGAAGAGTAACCATTTGAATTTTGAATCTGTGTCGTGGAGTGTCCACAAGTCCGCAACCCACAAGCAAACTATAAATTAATAGAGGTGCAACGCGGTTACATGTTACCATGGAGGTATAGGTAAAGTGCTTATTATACTCTTCGATATTTAGGAAATCGGAAGGTGTGGGTGGAGTTAGAGAGTTAGACAGTTAGAGTCCGATTTAGGAAGGTCCCGATCGAAGGTTCCTAGATTGTTTACGATTTAGGACAGTGTTGCCAACTCGGATTTTGAAAAAGGCATAGTCCAGAATAGTAAATTAAGTGCTTATACACAATTCAATTTGTAGGAAATCTAATTAGGAAATCGAAAGATGTAATTGAAGTTATATAATGTATATTATATAATGTAATAAATTGAAGGTATCGATTTAATTTAAAGCTTATTTTCTTCTTTTTAGACCATTTAAATAAAAGCTTGTTTTAAAAATGTTTTTTTTTTACTATTAATTTATTTTGTATTTTTAGTAGGTATATCATGTTGAAACTTAGAACGGTCTTTCATAATTGAACGCGTATACAACATTTCATGTCTGTGCTGCTAACCATTGAGGAGTTCCCTAGTCAGGACCTAACCCTGAGTGCAGCAATCATGTCACGGTAAAACTTAAAACCGGCTATCATAATAAAACGCATACACAACATTTCGTGTCTGTGCTGTTGAGCGTTTAAGAGTTTGTTTATCTGGAGCTAATCCTGGATGTCGATTCAGGTCATGCTTACCAAAAAAATGTGTTGTCATCGGAAATGAACCAAGATTTTAAAATTCAACTCCGTAGGATAACAGAAAGTAGTTCAAAATTCAGTTGCAAAATTTCAACCGAACATACATACAAACATTGCAAGTTGAATAAAAGCTTGTAAAAAATAAATGTGTACATTGTTTTTCCCTGAATTTCTCAAAAGTACTACATTTCTACATCATTTTTGGGAAAAATTATATATTTGTTCAAAAAAAAAGGTATAGTTCTACCGGAATCTGATGGCAAATAGGGGAATTCAATTTTTTGGTGGGTAACACAAGAGTAATTTGAATAAAAAGTCTTGATACTTATAATTTTTTTTCTTTAATTTCGTCTTCATTTCTTCCTGCCCTTATCCCATACTAGATGGGGTCGGCACAACACGTATTTCATAAATCCATGTTATTAGAGGTTTTGGCTTATTGTTTTATGACCGGCCGCCTGCCTGACATAAACCCTCCTTGGGCATACTCGTTGCGCTGTCGCGCGGGTGACCCAATGTGCTTACTGATATTATGCACTGGGTCCCAAAATGATATGCTTATCAATCTTATTGCCGACAACTAAGCAAGTCTGCTGTCACCAAGAAGAACATAGTCATGTTCTTCTTGGTGGAGTATACTTGAAGTTCCTTGACCCACTCATTCAGTTTTGCTAGGGACATTGGTTTTGCCACATCGTAACCTAATATAGCACCGTGAGCTTCTTTCATTTCTGTAATTATTATTGGTTTTTATTCACTTCCTGTAGTAATATATTATTTCCTATAGACTGCAATATTGTATCATGAATATCAGTTCTTCTTACGTGAATTAAGAGACAGACAGGGTACAGCAGAGCTGACTACTTACAACCTGTCTTATTTATTTCTCATAACAAAATGCAGTTTATGCAATTTTATTGTAATGGAAAAGGAAACCTTGTTAAAATAAGTATGTTTATTAAAAATATTTGAACAAGAAAACATTAACTTGAAAATGTATCAACTACAGTCATACTCGTTTTGACAAGTGACATGTTGACATTGCCATATGAAAACCACTATTTGTTATTCATTTTTAATGCCATGAGATTCCGGTAGACCTATAGCAACCCTAGTCGTCGCTCCGATTTAAAATTCAATTTAGTGCGCTTCTAACTTCCTAGTTAGAGTGTTCCTAATTAGATTTCCTAAATATCGAAGAGTGTAATAAGCACTTAAAAATGGAAAGTATACCACGAACGCTGAAACTACTGAATATTTAGTTTGCAAATCTATCTCTTTTTGAATGTTCTATCTAGCCTTTTCCCAATTATATTGGGGTCAGCTTCCAGTCTAACCAGATGCGACTGAATACCAGTATTTTACACGGAGGGACTGCCATCAGCCCTCCGCAACCCAGGTACAAGGCAATGCCGTTTTCCTAAGGCTAGAGCGGTTGTCAGACTTCCGGGCTTCTGACTCCCCGTGACGATTGTCATAGGTATTCGTATGACACTCGGGACCGACTTGTTGGTTGGTAATTAGCCACGAGCCCTTCTAAATAGGGTAGGTATTTAGAAAGAGACAGAATTCCAAAGTAAATATTCAAGACCAAATGTTTCGATTTTCAGTACCTAGGTGTTCGCAATGTTGTGATCTTCTTTTTTACCTATACCTTCATGCATGTTACATGGTAAGATAGGTACTTACTAATAATAATTCCATGTATAGTTGCTAGAACCGAATTCTAACCGCATTCAATAGATAAACTTTTTTTGCTTAGATTTATGCATTATATACTCTTTGGTTTCATGCTTCATGCTTCCATGCTGCCTACCAACCACCAGAAAATGTACTGTCATTGTGACAATGTCAAAATTTGACATTGCTTATTGCTTTGCTTCAAGCTTGGTGCATTTCAACATCTGGTATCAAACAAAGCGGTAAACAATAAACAAGAAGGTGAAAGTTTTGTGCGTATATTTATACCGCGCGGATTTGAGTAAGATAAAATTAAGTGAAGAAAGTTGTATTATCAGAACTTTCGTATAAGTGTTGTTTTTTAATAAAATCAGTTTTTAAAATGGATAAGTCTAGGTAAGATCTGAATACACTATCTACATTTTGTTTGCATGGCTACTGAAGTATCTCCTGAACGAAATGACTCACTCGGCATTGTGCAATTTCGTAACGGTCACAATGCAAAGCAGTGCTATAGATCTTTTTGTAGGGCAAGATTATCTTCACATAAAATTCAAACAGATATTTATATACCTATCAGTTGTTAGTCTTGGTGGATTAGCTGTAATGTAAACTCTTATTTTCACGCTCACCTCCTTTACGGAGTAAGCAGGATAATAGGCTCTGATATTTAAACAATAGTATTAGCACCCTTTGTTCATTGGATATGTTTTTGCTTCAATCATACTTGTATTTTAATTTCACATGTAATAGTTTAATTTGTTGCTGTTTTAGGTTTTCAATGTTACTTTTGGAACCTGGAGAAATTTACTTTGAAGATTACTCATGTACCCTTAATGTTAATGAATTAAAGAAAGAAAATGCTAAACAAGGACGGCTGAAACTATGTTCCAAGTCCCTTGTATTTGAACCGCGGGATTGGGTGTACCCTCTCATTAAAATGCAATTTAAAGATTGTGCTGATATATCAATAGAAGATTATGTTGATGAAAATAATAATGTCATTAAAGTTAGGATGAAGATGTATGCTGAAATGCTTGAAGAGAACATACTGGCACCATATAAATTTATTTATGAAGACAGAGATTTTTATGTTTTCTTTGACTTTGCATCAGCTGATGAATGCTTGAGTCAAATGCAGCAGTTGCAAAGGGCTTCCACTCTACATGCTCCTGAACACAACAGCATGATAGCTACCATCCTTCACTCAAGGTATATGAGGATGGAATTTGATCCAGTGATGATGGACGACTTTACAGAACAAATTGTGTGTGAACTGCAGGCGGAGAAGATATCTCCTCTTGTGAGACATCAGGGCAAGTTGGCATTAACCCCCACTACTATATACTTCCAGCCATTCAGTAATGTTGAAAGTGTGGGTATTTTAACTAAATTATTTATCATTTTAATTGTTAAGAATTAAAAGTACAATAGACAGTTGATTAGTCAATTAGTAAATTTAGGTATTGTTCATTCAATTTTAATATGAAACCAACATCCAGTTATAGTTAGTTATTGTTTATAAGCATGATCACCACAAATCAGGAAAATACATTTAAAATATATAGTTTTATGCTTAATTGTATAACTGGATGAGTAGAATATAAATTGTTGCATTAAGTCTTATATAGTAAACATGCTTTATAATATTTACTATACATGTACAAGCATAAGGGGGACCTTGTTTAAACTTTAACACACATGTTTTCAGCATTATTTACTTAGATGTTACTATCAACATTTACGTTTGTCTAACAATAGCTATGTGTGTATATTTTCAAGATTTTATATTCCATTGTTGTGTAAAACTACAGTTATATGTGAGATAAAGTTATAAACGGTATCTGATATTATTTTCAGAGCCCCATTTTAAAGTTAAAACTGGGCCATTTGAAGAGGATGTACAAAAGAAGATTTTTACTAAGGCAAGTTGTATGTATCTGTGTTTTATGTACTTATTTATTTGCAGTAGATTGTATAAGTTAGAATTAAATAGCTTTGTGCATGGTGAACATAGATTTTTTGTAAGATGCGATTAATTTTAGTTTAGTTGTGGCCATTATTGTTAGTTAAAACCTAATAATTTTCATAAAATGTATTGCTCTTAGAGACTTTTATAGTAACATGATACATAATTTGCTTATTTTGTATTGCAGTTATGTAAACGGATACCAAAATTGTTAATTATAACTTTTGTTTTAGGGTTTAGAAATATACAGTGCTGAAGAAAGCTCAGTGCCTCACATTTATGTAACATTCCAATCTGAAAGAGACCGAGACAGAATATACAAGATCTTGAAAGAGTCTGAGAATGTGAAGCTGGAGAAAGTACACACAGAGGAAATGACACTACAGTGGCAGAATGGAATTGTGTCCAATTATGACTATTTGATGTATTTAAATTGGTATGTACCTGATACTTGGTAGCTGGGTGAATATTTGAATTAAATTAAAAAATATTTTATCATTCTTCTCCTGGGTTGTTAGGGGCCATTCAAGTATTACGTAAGCACGAAAGGGAGGTGATCTTTGCTTAGCTTATTTTTGATGACATGGGGGATGGGGGTGCCTAGATGATGATTACGTCAGCAATTTTTATTTATTTACTTATTTTTCTAGATTTAAAAACTGCTGCTCATGAATAACAATAAAGAAACCTGATCAGTTTAAAAAAATATATACCTATGTTTACGTAAGCATAAGTAAAAGCTTGGTTACTTTTGCTGACAAGGGGGAGGGGTGGGTCAATAATTACTAAAATTCTGCTTACGTAATACTTGAATGGCCCCTTAACATTATAGTAATTTCAGATTGTTTTTATTCTTGTCTTATTGCTTGACAACAGTGGTATAGTTTTAGTTTTCATTATCATAATTTATAGTATTAAACATCTTCATTCTTAACTTTGGGATGCTGTTAATGACATTGTTCATATTCACCCAGTTATTTTATAATAATATAATGAACTGGTTTCTCTTCTTAATTCCAGTTTAAGATTACTAAAGATTAACTAAATTGAATTTTCAGTCTTGCAGATAGAAGTAAGAATGATCTCACCCAATATCCAGTATTCCCATGGGTAGTGGCAGACTACACATCTGAAACTTTAGACCTAACAAATCCTGACACATTTAGGGATCTAGCAAAGCCAATGGGAGCTCTCAACCCTGACCGTTTGGAGAAACTTAAAGAAAGATACTATGAAATGAGTGAACCCAAATTTTTATATGGTTCTCATTATTCTGCACCAGGCCTTGTTTTATTTTATCTGGTAAATATTTGTTATTACTATTTCATTTTTGTATGCTGTTTTTAATTGCTACACCCTTAACAGTTTGGGTATTAACTTTTTTTTGCTGTGCGTATTTCAAACTTTTTTATTTCTAGCTTACTTACCTATTTAAAGTTAAATATGTGTGCCAACTTATGGTATTCTTTTTTTAAAATAAAATTCCTGTAGTTGATGAGAAATATGTTCCGAAACTCACCCCATTTTCATTATTTTCGTGGGACGAGGCTAGGGAAAATAATATTGTACCTATTATTAATTGTCAAATATAATACAGTAATCTCAATCGAATATAGACAAAGGAGTAGCCTATTTGTAGCTAACTATAACATTTGACTAAGTTTCGAGGATTCATCGGAAAATGTATCGAAAATTTGCTTATTCATAACTAATTCGTAAATACGTCCTTATATCAATTTCATGGTATAAATCGATAAAGTTGTTCAGTTAACAGTGCTAAAACTGACTAGCTTTAAGAGTACATAGTAAGCTACCTGATAAGCCCATCCCATAGATTATCTAAGTAATATTATCACATTACTTCACATAATATTGATACAAGTGATATAAGAGTATTCTCCAATGAATGCGTTTCAAAATGATTATAGTGGTTGTTGCCACCTATATGATAATTACATTGTGTCAATAAATACCTACCAGCGAATTTTTCATCGATCTCAATTTTCAGGTTCGCAAATATCCTAAATATATGCTGTGCTTACAAAACGGTAGATTCGATCATCCCGACAGAATGTTCAATTCAGTTAAAGATGTCTATAATAACTGTCTGCGGAATATGTCGGATTTTAAGGTAACTAACTATAAACTTCACATTTTTGACATTCAATCACGTAACATACGACAATGGGTATGAAATCCTGTTTTCGTAAGAGACTTTCTATCCAGCCGGGCTAACATGCAGCACGAGTTAAATTTGTCGACGCATTATCTCGTGTTGAGAGAGATAAGCCATACATTGTTTCGTCTCGGCACGAGATAATGCGACGATCAAATTATGTCGCGCTGCGCATGTAAGGTACCTACGCTGCAGAAGACTACAATAAACAGAATATACAGTGTGTCCCTGGATAATGTGCACAAATGAAAATGGGTGAAACTAGACCACAATTTATTGACAAAAAAATGGAAAAAATATATATATCGAAGTTTTCGTTTTTTATTAATAAAAATGAATAACTTTTAATCATTTCATGTTTTTCGTTTAAATGAAAATAATAATGATGGCAAAGAGTTAATTTTGCATAACATTTAAAAAGCAACCCTTAACAACCAGTCATCAAGTTAAAAAAACGCGGTTCTTTGAAGAAATAAAAAGAAAATGTGATTTTTTTACGACGATTTTTACAAAAATAAACAACTTATGGTTTTTTTTCTATTTCTTTTTTGTCTATAAGTTGTGGTCTAGTTTCACCCATTTTCATTTGTGCACATTATCCAGGGACATACTGTATTTAATTCTAATTTCAACTAGCCAATTTAATATTGATACGTCTTTTGCTATTCAAAGATTTTTAATCCTTTGGCTCTACTCCAGTTGTTATGGTTTGCAGGAGTTAGTTCCCGAATTTTATGATTCAGAGGGTAAAGGCGATTTCTTAGTGAACAAATACGAAATCAATTTTGGAGAGCGCCATGATGGGAGTAAAGTTAATAATGTGACCCTCCCGCCGTGGGCCTCGTCGCCGGAAGACTTCGTAGTGAAACTCAGGGAAGCCTTGGAGTCAGAATATGTTTGCAGGCATTTGCATTTGTGGATAGACCTGATATTTGGCTACAGGCAAAGAGGCGAAGAAGCAGTTAAGGCTAACAATGGTTTGTATATTTATAGTTCATTTGCACGTGTTAGCAGTCATTATAAAATTACCTTGTAGAGTTCACTTGTCCTTTTAAAGTTACGTCGCCGAACGCTGAATCATGGATTATCCACGTAAATGGAGTATTTGTTTCTGATTCCGTTTGTAATAAACTATCTGGGCTGAATTATAATCTGTTTTCATATGTGCGTCATTTCGTGCGTCATACGTCATCGCCGCGTCACGCGATTCCCAAAAAAACCTACCTAACCTTGGATGATAAATTATGTAGATAAAAAAGGGCCCTACCAATATCGATTTATATTGTTGTAATTTCTGAAACTGATACTCATAGGTACAGTCACATTGATTATTAAAACAATTACTGTATAGCTTGCTTGTTTTCTAATATATAGTATATAACATAACATCACGCCTGTATTCCCCAAAGGGTTCGGCAAAGATGTTTTAGTAACACCCTCATTTCGCCGTTATGTTTCAGTCCCATGTAATAGGGGCCCAGCCTATTGCCACCAACCGGGCACAAATCCAAAATTCGGGCTGCTACTGAGGAATTCCATACGGAAAAACCCAATAACATTTTGCCCGACCTGGGCATACTCGGCACCTCACGATCAGCAGTCGTGCTTGGCACCACTAGAGTAACGAGGCAGTTAAATATAGTATAATAATATATTATTGTAATGTATTAATGTGGATGAAGCGAAAGGGGTATATAAAGATCATAGCATATGGCGTTCTATAGTTTCTGCCTACCCCCATAGAAAAAGGCGTGAGTTTATGTATGTATATATGTAATATATTATTTCTAGTTTATATATTATATAAACTGTAGAATAGAAGTATTGATGTTTTAATAGCAAAACAAAAATACTAAGATGCGTCATGTGAAACTAGTGCGATTAAAATATCATTATTTGGTTTCTCTTTCGCTTTTACTACGACAGTGTACTAGTAGAAATGTTTGTTAAGCATTTCGTAATAACATAATCCTTGTTAACATTTTGATTTCAGTGTTCCACCACGTGTGCTACGAGGGCGCGGTCAATCTCGAATGTGTTTACGATATGAATGACAGGCACGCGCTAGAGGTGCAAATAATGGAATTTGGACAAGTGCCAAAACAACTATTCACTAAACCGCACGTCAGAAAAATAACATCACGCATTGCTAAACCTTTATCTTATTTAAATAATTATGTTTCCTACAAAATGGAATGTATTGATTCATTACTACTACATAAGGAGGCCGTGACATGTGCTATTCGACAAGGAAATAGGGTCATATCTGTAGGAAAAGATGGCACTCTCAAAGTGTATGATACAGTACTAAAGAAGCAAATAAGGAGCGTTATTCTTAGTTCTACTCCCTTAAGTTCGTGTGTGATGGTCGGCGATAACACAGTAGCAGTTGGCTCCTGGGATAATGAAATGTAAATTTATTTTTGTCATAATAAATCTAATCGTATTGTTGTTGAATGAGATGCTTTTGAAACTAATATGTGATACTAACTTGCAGATACTTGTATGACGTAGAATATGGCAGAGTAGTGGAAAGTTTTCGCGCGCATGACGATTCTGTCAGCTGTTTGTTGTGGCTCGAAAAAGGTTTGTTTTTCGCAGCTTTTTTTACCGTTGTTTTCCAAAATTGGGCTGTGTTATGCAATAATGTGTCAACCCACAAAAATATGTGTTCTGTGTTAACGCCATCTAGTTATTGTGGTAGGTCTACTCGACGCTTGAAAAAATGCAAACAGCATTTGGTTTTTTTATAGTCGGCGCTCTATCACATTTACAGTTCTGGGCATTTTTTCAAGCGTTGTGTAGACCTACCACAAGAACGAGATGAAGTTAACACAAAATTCATATTTTTGTGGCTTGACACATTATTGCATAACACGGCCCAATTGACAATGAAATGACCTACTAATATGCTAAGTACCTACCTGTTGTGATTGCTTAAGTTTTTTTTTAAATAATTTTTAATTAATGATGTAGATATAACCAGTTTGTTTATTTTAGAACGTTTGTTGATATCTGGCGGATGGGACGGCGTTGTTCGTGTGTGGGGTAATGTCGGCCGGGCCGGACAGGCTCTGCGCGGTCTTAAGGCTGAGTTTGACCACGATGGAAGAGTGACCAGTCTTACGTTTAGGTAAACCGTTTGTTACAGCTACACTACAACAATCTTATAGCCAAATACCCAAACTCTACTCAATTTTAAGCCACTGTCTCTTCGCTTTAAAGGGACCATTCAAGTATTACGTAAGCAGAAATTTAGTAATTTTTGACCCACCCCTCCCCCTGGTCAGCAAAAGTAAGCAAAGCTTTTACCCCCCCCCCCCCTCCCCTCCTATGCTTAGGTAAACGATGGTGTCGATTCTGTAGTGCACTTTGACAGGACTAAACTAAACTAAGAGTGTTTGTCTCTTTCTGTTTCAATAGAAAAATAAATAAATAAATAAAATAAAATAAAAACTTTTTAATTCAGACTTGGGAATCCATAGAATGTTAGTACAGTAAAACTTATGAAACTAGTGTTAGTAGTTAAAACATTATAAATACTTATTTCCTAATGTGGGTATTAACCTAATGCTGGACGTAACGCGTGTCCAGCCTATCCGCAATAACAGCCAGGATGCTGTTGGTGCTGGCGCGCAACCTGCCGAGCGCCGCGGCGCATCGCTTGCGGAGCACGGCGTGGAAGCCGTCAACGTGTGCGTCCGCGAACATGCCCGACGCACTACACCAGCGCGGCAGCCCCAACAACGCCCTGAACGCATTGTTATATTGGACGCGCAGGGCGCTGAATGATCTTTGCGTATAATGAGCCCACAAGCAGCACGTGTATAGTGAAGAGCAATGCGCTCTGAACAGTGTTTTTTTCACTTGAGCATTACAACGTTTAAACCTGCGGGCTATCATATTCGCTCTGATAGACAGCGCCCTACGCTCCCTGTTCATGTCCTCATCATCGCGTAGGAGATCAGTGACTATGTGTCCAAGATATTTAAAACAGGTGACCACTTTCATGGGTGTTCTGTTCAGAGTCACGGGAGGAACCTGATCTGGTGACTTGGTACCTGCTTTAAATACCATGATCTCACTTAAAAAAAAAAAGAAAAAAAAAAAAAAAAAAGTGACAGTTGCGTTTAGTCTGGTTTAGTATTGTCAAAATGTGCTACAGAATCGACACCATTGTTATTTTTTTTTAAACTGATCAGGTTTCTTTATTGTTTTCCATGAGCAGCAGTTTTTAAGTCTAGAAAAATAAGTAAATAAATAAAAATTGCTGAGGTAATCGTCATCTAGACCCCCCCGTCCCCCATGTCATCAAAAATATGCTAAGCAAATACCCCCCTCACTCCCTTTTCGTGCTTACGTAATACTTGAATGGTCCCAAAGTGACCAGTGAAAGTCTTCTTCTTCTTTTCGTGTGGTTAGTGACTAACCTGGTATCAGAGTTTATGCCATCCATGGGCCTCTTGACTTGGCTTCACATGTCGTTGAGAAATATCTCTCAGGCATGCTTGTTTCCTCACAAACTTTTCCTTTACCGTTTTAAGCAAGTGATAATTATACAATACGCACATGAATCCGAAAAGTCAGAGGGGCGTGCCTTGGGTTCGAACTCGAGATCTATGACTTGGCAGTCCGACGGTCACACCACTAGGCTATAAAAGTGACAGTGACAGCACGAGACTAAGGCTCAGTTGCACCAACTAACTATAACTGTTAACTTACCATATTTATGTCAATTTTTTACTGAATTGACAGAAATTTTGGTACGGTTACGGTTATAGTTAGTTGGTGCAAGTCGGCCTTAATCTAAGCTTAACGGCAACATAAAATTGATTACCTTTTGAATACCTGGCCATTAGAAGCATCACATACATTATATAATTAGTATCAGATAATGTATTCTCTATGTTAATAGTATGTACTAACTGTCGCCTAATTTATTAATATTATTACCTATTCCTTTTTTGGCTACCTTGTAAAGATTCTGGTTCCTGGCGCATATGGTAAACAATAAGATATAATTTAAAAGTTATCATAGGTGTAGTCAGTGTCATTTATCATATCAGGGGACCGATAAGGACCGATAAGCTAGCCTACCAGAAGTATCTATTTAAATTACTTTTATAATAGTTTACGAACGAGCGCAGCAAGACTGCCTGAGCTGTCTTGCAGCATATAGCTGAATGACCCTTGTTGGTGCGGACATAATATTTAAGTTGCTAGTAGTATTAGTGAAGGTATTAGAATTTGTTGTAGTGGTTTTCCCTATTACATGGGACTTAAACATAACTGGCGAAACGAGGGTGTTTTAAAAATACCTCTGCCGACCCTTCGGGGAATTTAAGGCGTGATGTTATTCTTATTATTAATCTTATTCTTTATTGTACACAAAATAATAATATATAATACAGTTCCGTTGGTAAATTCATGTACAAAGGTGAGCTGAACTCACAAATGAGTTTTCTAACAGCAAACCTTAGAGCGATAGAGAGATTTGATGTTGAGGAGAACAATTACCTAAGTGTACAAGTACGATAAAATTACAAATTAAATACATAATAATATTTATTATGTATTATCATAACATATTAGTTTATGTAGATGTGTATATACACATCTACATAAACTAATATGTTATGATGTTTATAATTTTTTATGTTAGTTTGTGTTTTTTATGTGCTACTGCCATCGACGTAGCCAGAATTTTGTCCAGGGTGGGGCAAACTAAGTCAGACAATAAATATTTGTCTTTTCAATAAATCTAAAAGTTCAGAGTTTGAGGTCCAAATAAGTATAGACGGAGTCGGGCATTGGTCTGTCTATGTTGGGCAATTGTTCTGTGGACATTGTTGGCAAGTTGACTGAATCTAGACCGTTTACCAATTCTTTCTTGTGCCAAGATGGGGCAAGCCCCATAAATATGCCCCACCCTGAATACTCCTATGGCTACTGCTGTTCTTAAAGTTCATGTTATTTTGCTGTCCAATAAAAATCTCTTCTAAATAGAAACATATTTTGTTCCTCAAGATATTCTTTTTGTACTCAAATACATTAGGTAAATTGACTTTTTACTCAGATCAGTCTCTCGTATAGAACCAGTGTAGGTCACCGATACTTTGTCTTTCGCAGACTAATATAATATTCACAATCGGTATGTTACGCAGACGGTGACGAAAGGACGATGACTTTAGAAAGTCGTTATCCTAAAAGCGATATACCGGTTGTCCTAAAACACGTGGTCATAGAAGGAAAGTACTTTAAATATTAAAAGTACCAAACTTTACCTAAAGGAGACTTCATTTTATTTTTTAACTAGCGGCCCGTCCCGGCTTCGCACGGGTGGACATTTTTCCCGTTCTTGCAACATTTGTCATTTATGCTCCGCTCCTATTGGTCGTAGCGTGATGTTATATAGCCTATAACCTTTATCGATAAATGGACTATCCAACACAAAAATAATTTTTTCAATTCCAACCAGTAGTTCGTGAGATTAGCGCGTTCAAACAAACAAACCCTTCTGCTTTATAATATTAGTATAGATGTGAGAAATGCTGCATTCAAAGCTTTTTTTAAAGTCTCATATTTGATTTGGGACTCGAACTAACGAAACAGCAAAAAGTACCATCCATGACCACGTGTTATGGGATCGTCGGTATAAATACAAAAGAGATATAATTTATACTCACCTTTCTAGGCTTATTAGTACGGTGATCCTAGGGTTACCAGTTGTCAGCACCACACGGACAATATAGGCTTAAATTTTAGGACGCGTTTGACATGTCTACCTACTACTTATACAAGGTTAGTCGAAAAGGGGGTACTAAGCCGAAAGGGTGTTAAAGTACCCATAATAAGGGATAACTTTTGTGCTACAACTTTCCCCAAAATTCGATAGCTTAAGAGAAACAGCTTTTCAAAAATTTCGTAAAAAATATGCTAAAACCTACCTGTCCATAGCTATGATCAGCTGTGTTTACTATTTAAGTCATATTTGGGGTCACGGGTTAGAAACTTAATTTTCTGAATTCATAACTAGAGCAGGTAGGATTTTTTTTGATGCAAATAAAAATTATCGAATTTTGAAATTTTAACACTTGCTTTAAAATAGTCATCAGTGATACTTAAAGTGGTCCGCGGCTTAGTACCCCCTTTCCGACTAACCTTGTATATACGACACCAACTGTGTATTTTTATTCAAAGCCCTGATGCAGTTTTAACACCCATTTCTGCGCAGGCGTCGTCGTCACGAGATCGATATAATAGCGGGCACGGGCGACGGCGAGGTGTTCATTTGGGACTACACGTCCAAGGACCTGGTGAACAAGATCAGCGTGCATTCCTCGTCGGTCAGCGGCGTGTGCTTCGTGCTGTCCGGGGACAGGGTGGTCACCGCGTGCGATGATGGCGACATGAGGGTCACGGACCTTAGCGTTCTGGATTCGGTAACTTTTATTTTCTATATAAAAAATAACACCCTCATTTCGACGTTATGAATAACATAACATAACATCACGCCTTGTAGTCCCCGAAGGGTTGGGCAGAGGTGTTTTTAGTACACCCTCGTTTCGCCAGTTATGTTTAAAGTCCCATGTAATAGGGGGCGAGCCTATTGCCATTAACCGGGCACAAATCCAGACTCCGGGCTGCTACTGAGAAATTCATAGTGGAAAAACCCAATAACACTGTCCGACCTGGCGATTGAACCCAGGACCCCATGCTCAGCAGTCGCGCTTGCGACCACTAGACCAATAAGGCAGTCGTTATGAATAAGTCCCATGTAATAGGGGGCGAACCTATTGCCATCAAGCAAAAATAACGTGGAATACGAATGGCGAAATGAGGGCTTACTATACACCTCTGCCCAACTCTTCGGGGTATACAGGATTGATGTTATGTTCTGTTATAAAAAATATTAAACACCGAAGCCGCGTGGTTCCTGGCGAAGAATGGGTCACCATTTCCATAGGTGTCGTAAATGACGGCTAAATCGTAACGTCAAAAGGATGTGCAACAGCGTCCTCGTCTGCTGATAACAACGAACTGCAATCACCAATCCATCTGCCAAGTATAATGGTTATTGCGATTTCTTCCCATTTTAGGGAGTTGACCTTTGATTACTGATATTGATACATTTCGTGCACAACTCAGGACTAAAGATCATGCTGGCCATCAAGGCCGTACGCCGGCCGGTTTGGGGGGTTCAAACTAGGGTTGCCATCTTTTTTTGAACAAATATAGGATTTTTCCCAAAAAAGATGCAAAAATATAGTACTTTTAGGAAATTCAGGAAAAAAGTACACATTTATTTTTTGTAATTATGTATTGCCACGAATGCCTTTCATTCTAAACTTCCCCGTGCTGCGCTGCGGGTGCGTTCCATTCCGGACTTCCAGTCACAGTTAAAATAAAAAAGCGCCACAGTTGAATTAGGGGTAAAAATATAGTATTTTCCGTACTATATTATTTTTCTATAATACCTAGTGTTGCCATAAATATTGTCACGAAGAAAAACATTTTTTTTTATTGCAAATAGTATTTATTACTTTTACAGTGTGTTAGTTTAATACATAAATATAAAACAATTTAAAATATAAAAAGCTTATTCGAAGTGGTCTCCATTGGCTGCAATACAATCCTTTAAACGTTGAGGCCAGTTATCAATAGAAGCACGCACTCTTTCCATGGGAAAATTCTTCACTGCCAATAGTATGGATTGTTTTAAGGACTCAAAATTATCATGGCGTTTAGAGCAAGCCGTACTCTCTAAAACTGACCATAAATCATAATCCAGCGGATTAAGATCGGGACTAGACGACGGCCAGTCTTCAGCTCTGATCAAGTCCGAAACGTTCACTTCCAACCAAGACTGCGTGGACCGAGCTTTATGACCCGGCGCCGAGTCTTGTTGGAGGGACCATACTGGTTATTGAACGTGGTGTTGTTAAGGGGCTTAACTACCTTCTCAAGAATGGTATCTTGATACACTTGTGCCGATGTTTTGATACCTTTTTCACAAAAATATGGCTCAGTCACTCCTTCATAGCTAACACCCCACCAAACCATCACTGAGTCGGATAATGCCCACGTTGCACTCTGTCGACTAATTAGGAAGCTTCCTTAGAACTTTGAGCATAAATAAGGTCATTTTGTTTGTTAAAATATTGCTCAATTGTAAAGATTTTCTCATCCGTAAACAAAATTGTTCTGTGACCTCCCTTTGCGTACCGCTTCAGTAGTTGTTTCGATTTTACCACCCTATTCTTTTTTAAATTATCAGTTAAAAAATGACCAGTGCGTCTCTTATAGGCTGCAAGTCCTAAGTCATCTTTTGAAATACGCGACATGGTTCTGGGTGCTATTTTCATCTCCCGAGATAAAATCTTTTGCTTTCGGACAGGATTTCTTCGAATTCTTTCCCTTACTGCTTTGACCACGTTTTTCGTACGAACACTACGTGGACGGCCAGATCTTTTTCTGCCACAAACAGAGGAGGTCTCATTGTACCTATTAATAGCCCGGTACACAAACATTTGACTAATACCAAGCGTATGGAGAGTTTTAAAAATTGCATTTGGCTTCATACCAACTTTGTGTAATGCAATCATAGCGATTCGGTTCTCTTTATCACCCCACTCCATTTGAATATCGCAAAATATTGTACAATGTATTGGCGCCAAAATTAGAAAACTCAATGAACAATCGTATAAAAATGACAGATTCCAAATTCAAATGTAATATCTTTCTTATTTTTAATTGTAACAGTATTTATGGCCAGACTAGGTATATAGTACAATTGACTGAAATATAGTACGATACTATATATTATAGTACGGGTGGCAACCCTAGTTTAAACCCCCGCCGAAACCACAGACAATTAAATTACTTTTAAGATGTATACACTTGTTATTGTAATTGATTTTCTTGTTCAGAGTTCAACCCCCCCCAAAAGAAATTCCTGGCTACGGCCTTGCTGGCCACACAATAGACAGTCGTGTCAATTCTGTAGCACATTTTGACAGTACTAAACTAGACTAAACGCAACTGTCACTTTCTTTTTCTATTGAAACAGAAAGAGACAAACACCCTTAGTTTAGCCCTGTCAAAGTGCGCAACAGAATCGACACTATTATCCTACAGGTCGCCTTTTGATGCATCCACAGGACGTGAGAGGGTCGCCTAACTTTTGACACCTCTGCTTACGCCCTTGGAGATGTAAATAATGATAATATTGTTTCACCATATTCTTCTCCTATTTAACGTTCACGTTTCTTATCTGGGCTTAAGAAAACAATGAGACTGCATTCCTACTGTTAACATTTCTGCGTGAAGTCGTTAACCGAGTTTTAATCAGTTTGCTAGCTCAAATTTTGCTTGGTCACTATTTTCTTTATATTTATGCTTTGCCTTCTAGAGTGAAAATACGGAAGTTATGAAACGTTCTGTAGTTTCATGATCATAATAGAGGTGTTTTTGTACAAAGTTTTTCTGCAGTGGTATCCCCAGTTAGAGATAATAATAGATATACAAGGTCAGTCGGAAAGGGGTACTAAGCCAAAAGGGTGTTAAAGTACCCGTAATAAGGGATAACTTTTGTTCTACAACTTTTCCCAAAACTCGATAGTTTAAGAGAAATAGCTTTTCAAAGATTTCGTAAAAATGCTAAAATCTATCTGTCCATAGCTATGACCAGCTGTGTATACTATTTTGGTCATATTTGGGGTCACGGATTAGAAAATTAATTTTCTGAATTCATGACTAAAGCAAGTATGTTTTTTTTTTGAAAAAAGTAATATAAAAATCTTTATGCACACAAATAAAAATTATCGAATTTTGAAAGTTTAACACTTGCTGTAAAATATTCATCAGTGATACTTTAGATGGCCCGCGGCTTAGTACCCCCTTTCCGACTAACCTTGTATAGCGGGATCTTTTCCCGCGGTTGTCGTAAGTGGTATTTAAGGGCTCGTCCCCAACTAAGCATAAGTTGTGATAGATTATGTAGATACTTATGTCCAGGCCCACGGTTGTACGGTTTTCGACACAAGCTTTACATAGAAACAGTTGTAGCGAATATTCAGCCGCTTCTGGTAAGTTTGGACCTCAACATAGTTGGGAAAAGGCTCGCCTGATGCATTTTATTGTCATTTTTAGGGTTCCGTACCCAAAGGGTAAAACGGGACCCTATTACTAAGACTCCGCTGTCCGCTGTCCGTCCGTCTGTCACCAGGCTGTATCTCATGAACCGTGATAGTTAGACAGTTGAAATTTTCACAGATGATGTATTTCTGTTGCCGCTATAACAAAAAATACTAAAAAACAGAATAAAATAATTATTTAAGGGGGCTCCCATACAACAAACGTGATTTTTATAGATAATGGTACGGAACCCTTCGTGCGATAGTCCGACTCGTACTTGGCCGGTTTTTTTTATTCTTTATCTCTGTCACGTTTGACTCTCATTGCATCTGATGGAAATCGTGTGGTCTAAAATGGAACACATGAACCCAAGTAGCAAAGATATAGAGGGAGTCCCCTATACCCCTCTGGCTCTCACATACACGCGACAGAACACAGTAAACTGCTTGCAGTTGTACCGAAAAATACCGTAACATGGTTGAGAATTTCGAGATAAAGTGTGCTCATACATAATGTGTGCGTATGGGAGAACCGGTGGATCGGAAGGAGCATACTTACTCATAAAAATTATATCACGCTTGTATTCCACGAAGGGTTGGGCAGAGGTGTATAGTAACACCCTCATTTCGCCGTTATGTGTAAGTACTATGTAATAGGGGGCGAGCCTATTGCCATCAACCGGACACAAATCCAAACTCTGAGCTGCTACTAAGGAATTGCACACGGAAAAAACCCAATAACATTTTGCCCGGCCAGGGGATCGAACCTATTAGGGTGTAAACGAAATCATGTAATTCCTTCAAACCTCGTGATGTACTGCTGACATAGCCCTGCATGGGATACGGTTGGATTTAATAAAAAAAATACTAGAACTAAACATGTGTTCTTAACGTGAGGCATTTTAGCGCTCAGAGCGTATTGCGCGGTTATCGCTCGCCACGCCGTCATTTAATTCGGGGGGCTAAAATGCCTCACGTTAAGAACACATGTTTACTTCTTGTAATATTTTTATTATTGAATCCAAAAGTGTCCCGTGCAGGGTTATTTTATGTCAGCAGTACATCACGAGGTTTGAAGGAATTACATGATATCGTTTACACCTTGTAGAGGACGTCACGATCAGCAGTCGCGCTTGCCACCACTAGATATACGAGGCAATTGCAGCATACTCCTGACTTTTAATAAGATCAAACTGCTGTCACCGAACCGCCACCTAAGCGATGGCGATGGAATATTATGTAGCGGTTAAAGACCAAGGTTCTGAAATTTCCACTTATGTATATTATTGTTCAGGTGTACCAGAAACATTTACCGATGGCGGTGACGTCACTCAGTTGGGATGGCTCCAGCGTACTGTGGCTCGGCTGCGGCGACGGATCTCTGCTGCAGTGGAACATGCTCACAGTTACGCAGACAAGCATACATACAGCCCATAAAGGTATGTTTGCCCTTAGTATTGGTTACGATATATGATAGACCTCCCTCTCACTTACCCTTGGTATAGTATAAAGTGCTTTTTAACCCCCAGAATAGTAATGTAAAGGGATTTTTGAAAGGATATTTTTTTAGGCTGTGTTGACCCACTTCAGGGTTAACGCCTCCTTTCTTTATTCCACTGCTTTCGGTCTCTTCTGTAGTGAGTTAATACACCGAATTCAAAAGCTCGCCCCCCACCCATCAGTCAAAATAAGTGTACTGGTTTTAGCATCGATAAGGCCGTTTAATCGACTAGGTATTATGTCAAGGCAAAACGCTTGTGCGCTAATAACTACTTCCTGCAACCACGAATATGCTTCCGAGTTTAGCGATTATGACTATGGTGTCGATTCGGTTGCGCACTTTGACAGGACTAAACTAAAGGCGTTTGTCTCTTTCTGTTTCACTAGAAAAAGAAAGTGACTGTTGACAGTCTAGTTTAGTACTGTCAAAATGTGCACCAGAATCGACAGCAATATCGCCCATTCATTCTACCGCTTTTTTTTTCCACTCTTTATTAAATTATCAGGGATTTTTGTGCATAAAAATGACGATGACAATCCCATCGTACCTTATCCTAATTACCAACAACAATAACCTTATGTAATAACTTAAATTAGCTAAATTTAAAAGAATATAGCATTCTAGCTGAACCAGAGTTTGGTTCAGCTAGAATTCCATGAAAAGCACCAACATCCATATAATTTAATTTAAATTGGCTTATCATTTGGTCTCTTTTATTAGCATTACGGACATATTCCATTAGTCGGTGTTGCACATCATCAATTTTTCCACAGATCTCACAATTAGGTGAGTTCACTTTTTCATTAAGAAGGCAAAGCTTCCACTTCTACCGCTTTATGAGGTGGATCAAGTGATCATATACATCTCGATCCTTTATCAATCAAAAACCTATTATCACGTTTTACTTAATACAGTTTGGTATTGCGAACGGTTTTGGAGCAATCGTACAGGGGTTGCAGAGCGCTATGGGCGGGGCTGATGTTCCGAGGTCAATGAGAGTTTAATTTCAAGGCTAGCGCGTTTTGCTTTCGAATACAGCTTTACATTTTAGATTGTGTTTTGTTAATATTTGTCCTTTGTGACCCCCTTTAGCAATAATTATAAAAAATATGTTCGACTAGCTTTTAGATCCGCGTGATCTAAGACCATGAAAAGCCTTATTTTCGTAATCGTATCTCGCGTTATAGGATCTATGTTCTTTAAAAGTTGCAGTTTTCTAGTATAAGTCGTTCCACGTGAGCGTTACGCAGTCCTTTTTGCTCATCAATATTGTATTTTAATCATAACACGAACTTTGGCATTTTAGTAGGAGGCCCATTGTAGAATAGTTTCAGTAAATTATAATATTTGTGTCAAGAAGTCGCACTGAGATTTAAAGCTAGCCTTAAAATCGATAATATTCATCGTAACTGTGTACACGTGCTGTTTGAAAAACCATTAAAATTGAAGCGTGTACAGTATACTGCTAAAATATTACAGTTACAATGTATATCTGTATTGAAATAATTATTATTTACCTTAAAGGATGATTTCTATCAAACGGCTCGCATCGCATCGGATCGGAATGGATTTTACAATCTTTAAACGGTATTAAATCGAGTACACAGTATTTAAAGTCTATATTACCAAGCCGCGCACAGCAGCTTGACCGCGGGCGTCTACCGCGACACGCGATCGTAGCCGAAAGTATGCTGCGAAGCGTGATCGGCTCCGTTCGCCTGTCGTCGTATCTGATCGGATCCGTTCGGCTGCCAACATGATAGTAATGAAACTATTTGACTAGGAGCAGAAACGGATACGTTCGCAAGCGATGATACGGAGCCGATCGTATGCGTCGACATCCTGCCGGACGCGATCGGCTGTCGCCGCATCTGTTCGTGTCCTTTCCGATCCGATGCGATGCGCGCCAAACGTCAAACGGTGGAAATCATCCTTAAGATGAAAATTTAGACTGATTGAATAATAAATAATTGATGACGAATGGTAACATTATTTTGATATGAAAGTAACAATGTGAAACTATGAATTTAAATTTTTAACCGACATCAAAAAGTAGGAAGTTTTCAATGCAATGCGTATTTTTTTTAATGCCGTATTTAAATCGACTTCTCCGAAACTTGTGGACCGATTTGTGTAATTCTTGCGGAATATTTTCGAGTTGGTCCCACATGAATTTCATTACGTTTGGTTGAGTAGTTTTTTTATACAATGTTATTAGTAGTTTGAAAATGAATTACCTGTATAGACTAGTCCTAGTAGTTTAGTTGTAGTAGTAGTGGTCCACGAATTTGTACACTATTGTAAAACTGTTAACACTAAAGAGTATTAAATATAAAACTTTAAAAAAGTTAAAACCGGTTTAAAACCAATCTGAAAAGAGTAAAATTATTACCATTTTAAAATATTAACAATTTCAGAAGTCTGCGCCTTCAATTTGGTTCAGCGTGGATTAGCACCGACTTCTGAAATTGTTAATTAGTCAGTGTAAGTCAGTTTATACTTTCTTAAGTTTTTAAACTAGATTATCACGGTGGTTAGTGCTTCAAATAGAGTTGTAATAGTGTTTACGACATCCAGCTTCTCGAAACGTGCGTTAGGCTGACCTAAGCGGTCTCTGAAGTCCGACAAATGGTAGGATAGATCACCCAATTTGTTAGGGTAAACAGGGCTCTTTAGGGGCCCGTCTACAAGTGACGAGCGAAGTCCTGTCGGGGGCGGCAGATATGCAAACGAAGCCCGCGCCCTCGGCCAACGGTAGTAAGAGTAACACCGTAGTTGTTTTTGTTGGTATTTAGTTGGTAAGAGTCCAATATAACCCTTTGTCTTTCCGAAGTGGAGGGTATATAAGAGGGATTCCCCACGTAGAAAAGAGGCAAATACGGCCCTTGGCCTGTGATGAACAGCAGCCTTAACGTTGCTTAAGAGACTGCGCCTACTGGCGACACGGCACGGCAAGTGTTTTTATAGGAATTTAACTTGATAATATGACAATAAAATTGAAATTTCAATGATAATTATCGTAGCAAGCTGTACAGCTTTGTTTTTGTACCTACAATGATTATCATTGAAATTGAAATTTTAATGTCATAATATTAAGTTATATTCCTATTCGTCGCATAAAAATCCATTGCCGTGCCGTGCCGCCAGTGAGCGCAGGCCCTGAGAGGTAATATAGTACCGGCACAGGGGGGAAGTCTGCTCTCTCGCTTACGCGCTTCCCAAAAGTGTTGTAATATGGGCAAACCCTTCAATTTGGGTGAGGTCTAGATCTGGCAGGGACTGTGATAGTCGGTTGACGATGATGTCATAGATTAGAAATACTTACCTATGTTTCATTTGAGTTTCTTCTTTATTTGTTGTTCAGCGAACCTTTGAAGACAAGCTGGTAGTCGTTCGTCCCTGTATTTGATTCAGAAAATTGTCTAGAAAGTTTGGTTAGGAAGTTATGTGAGGTAACCAAAGCTAAACATTTCGTTTCAAAGATTTCACGTAGAATGACACATTGTTAAAGCGAGAGTTTGATTAAACAACGTGATGGTTTCTCTGAATCTTCTTCTCCCTGCCCTTATCCCACACTAGGTGGGGTCGGCACAACATGTATTTCATAAATCCATGTTGTTAGAGGTTTTGGCTTATTGTTTTATGACCGGCCGCCTGCCTGACGCCAACCCTCCTTGGGAATACTCGTTGCGCCGTCGCGCGGGTGATCCAATGTGCTTACTGATATTATGCACTGGGTCCCAAAATGATATGCTTGTCAGTCTTATTGTCGGCAACTAAGCAGGCTGAGTTCTTCTTGGTGGAGTATACTTGCAGTTCCACGACCCACTCATTCAGTTTTGTGATGGTTTCTCTGAATACAAGAATATAAATATATCACTGCTCTTTTAAAACCTTTTCTTGCGTAGTCTAGTAATTATAGTAGGTACGGAACGCGAGGCAAGCAAGACCGAATTGTCATTAGTACTTTTATTAAAAAAAGAATGTGTTTTGTTTCAGACTCTATCAACAACGTCTATTTCGACGAGATCTCAAAAACACTGATCACGGCTAGTGAAGATAAAATTATCAAGATCTGGGAAATTGCTCAGAGTTCCTGACGGAAATGTTACGCGTTCGCCCTCAGTATTAATCATGACAGACAACATACTTTTAAACATTGTGATATTCGAACAATACGTAAAATAAATATGATTTGTTATAGGTATATTATGAAAAACAGAAATTAGACTTATGTTCAATAAAGATTTATCGTTTTAGTGGTGGTTTATTTTTTCTAAATTCCTTTTTGATTGGCCCTTATTTTTAACCGACTTCCAAAAATGGAGGAGGTTATCAATTCGGTTGTATTTTTTTAAATGTTTGTTACCTCATATTTCCGTCATTTATAAACCGATTTAGATATATTTTTTTTTATTAGAAAGGATATACTTCCAGATTGGTCCCATTCAAATTTGGTGAAGATCTGATGAAGAACTTCGGAGATAGACAATGGAACTCCTCAATGACACAGTACGCATAATGTGATGTTGTGATTATGTTACGAGCAGCGTCTTTAATAGGTCCAACCATGTTTTAATTAAGGCCACTAAAATGAAAAAAATAAAAAACATTTTAACAAAAATAAAACAAACTTCAAAAAAAACGACGAAAAGAATATAATAATTACCATATTATAAAATTAACAGTTTCAGAAGTCGGTGCCTTCAATTTGGTTCAGCGTGGATTAGCACCGACTTCTGAAACTGTTAATTTTATAATTGGTAATTATTTTATTCTTTTCTTCGTTTTTTTGAAGTCGGTTTTATTTTTGTTAAAATGTTTTACTGTTCTTACTTACTGTTTTTTTTTATAGTTTGTCTGTTCGTTCAATTTGAAGAGTGTACATTTATTGCCTTAACTTCCGTTACTAAGCAATTACGGACGCGCGCCGGTAGGCGCTTGACGCCCCGACCGCCCCGGAATGAAAGGGCGGTGTCTGCATCGAACGTTATTTCTTTACGCGCCTTCAAACCTATACAAGGTTAGTCAGAAAGGGGGTACTAAGCCGCGGGCCACCTAATGTATCACTGATTATTGTTTTAAAGAAAGTGTTAAAATTTAAAAATTCGATTAATTTTTTTTCCATGAAAAATTATTTTTATTAAATTTTTTCAAAAATTCTTCATCCCTCCTTTAGAATTCAGAAAATGGAGTTTCTAATCCGTGACCCCAAATATGACGTAAAATATAAACGTCTGATCATAGCTGAGGATAGGTAGAATTTAGCGTATTTTTTATGAAATCTTTGAACAGCTATTTCTCTTGAACTATTGACTTTTAGGGAAAGTTGTAGAACAAAAGTTATCCATTATTATAGGTACTTTAACACCCTTTTGGCTTAGTACCCCCTTTCCGACTAACCTTGTATACAAAGTTGCTAACGTACAGTATTGTACCAAAAAAGTATGTAGCTTTAGTATCAATACCTTTGACTTAGAAGTCAAGGACGATAAAATTCCACTCGAGCACTCGTATGCATGCAAATATGCAAAATAAACTATCGATAAAACGAATTTTTGTTTTAAAGCTTTTTTTTTGGCACAAACAAGTATTTTTGTAAGATATAATTCTTCGACAAAACGCTTTACTAAAGTGTATTTCTATCTAAAAATAAGAAGACTACTTACACGGTTGTTCGCATAGAGAAAGTGTTAATTACTTACCTAATTAGTTATGAATTTGCTACTCGAGTTCTCAGGAAGAGCCTATCTAATGAAATGTATGTATAGCAGCACATTGCATACGCTTAATAACGATAACAGTGTAGAAAAAATAAAACTGGGTGACCTCGAAACCGTTCACTATCTTCTGAACTGCTCTCCGGGTGGAAAACATACCCGGCCGTCATAACAATAGTATGAAAATAAATATTGCAAGGCTGTTACTAATGATGGCCAAGCTGAAGTGACGGAAGATAACTAAATTATGATAATTTTGTGGTACGAATATTAATGTTCGCAAATATACAAATATACAAGGTTAGTCCGAAAGGGGGTACTAAGCCGAAAGGATGTTAAACTACCTATAATAAGGGATAACTTTTGTTCTACAACTTTCCCCAAAACTCGATAGTTTAAGAGAAATAGCTTTTCAAACATTTCGTAAAAAATATGCTAAAATCTATCTGTCCATAGCTATGATCAGCTGCGTTTACTATTTAGGTCATATTTGCGGTCACGGATTAGAAACTTATTTTTTTGAATTCATAACTAAAGCAGGTATGTTTTAAAAAAAAATCTAAAATAAAAATCTTTTTGCATGCAAATAAAAATTATCGAATTTCGAAATTTTAACATTTGTTTTAAAATAGTCATCAATGATACTTTAAGTGGCCCGCGGCTTAGTACCCCCTTTCCAACTAACCGTGTATGTTATGATTGACTTTTTGTCTTCATGATTTCAAAAGTTCTTTCATTGCCATGATAAGAAAGGACTTCGAGTAATGTGCTATGGTAAGCGTAGCTTAGCGTTATCTATTACAACCGATTAAATAAATACCGAGGTAGTTACATACCTAGACACTTCAGTTCGTATGAATCTATTATTTATTGATAGCTGTATGTGGTTTAGGTGGCCAACTGGTCACTTAGTAGATGCCTTTAACTTTAGCTTGAGGCTGTAAGTTAACCTTACGAGTGCGTTAGCATCGCAATAGCAGCATTATGTCGCTGCGCCTGCAAAATGTGCTGTGTTTTTTTTTTTAAATTGTCTTTGATGCTATTTTATAATAGTTCTCAAGCCAGGTGCACCTGTAAAATCTGTTTCTTAATAATTTATTGGGTTAAGAAGATAGCAAAATAAATTATTAGAAAACGTATTTTACAGTTGCACGTGGCTTGAGAACTATTATAAAATAGCATCAAAGACAGATTTTCAAAATAAAACAGCGGATTTTGCAGGCGCAGCGACGTTAGCTACCTACAAAACTTACACTAGGGGCTCTATTCAACATAGTCACATAGGAATAACGAGCATACTAGCATGACGGGATACGATACTCATTTGTTAAATGACGTCAGACACATTATGCCAACAATAGACTTTAAATAGGTACGTCCATTTTACGTTAATAATTTAAAATACAGATCCCGCTTATTGTTATCTTGTAAATTTACTTTAACGTTTCTTTGTAAGTAAATTTACATTCATATACCTATCTGCTTATTTTAACATAACAACATCACGCCTATATTCCACGAGGGATTAGGCAGAGGTGTTTAGTAACACCCTCATTTCGCCAGTTATGTTAAATTCTCATGTAATAAGGGGTGAGCCTATTGCCATTAACCGGGCATAAATCCTGACTCCGGGCTGCTACTGAGAAATTCCTCATGGAAAATCCTAATGACTCTGTCCAACCTGGGTATCGAACCCAGGACCCCATGCTCAGCAGTCGCGCTTGCGACCACTAGACCAACAAGGCAGTCTGCTTATTTTATCTAAACAAAAAAAAATATGGCAATAGGCTCGCCCCTTATTACATGGGACTTAAACATAACGGCAAAATGAGGGTGATACTATACATCTCTGCCCAGCCCTTCGGGGATTACAGGCGTGATGTTATGTATTAAGTAAAAAAGTAAGCAGTTTTTTAAAAATATAGTGTTGCTTTAATTTCTCGAACTCAAGTGTTCATGTTTGAAGCGGATATAATCATATATTATGTATCGCACCGTGATACATATTTAAGTATCACAGCTTACTGATATGAGTACAGTTGTTTATTTATGGAGATAAATAACGTTATAGGTGACCCTAGCCGTTCTTAAGGTTTTTCAATAAAGTTAGTCTTTGAATTTACCAATTAATATAATTAAAAATTTCATAACATGATAATTAAGACGATTAAAATACAACAAGTAATTCATCTACACAGTAACAGACTCTACCATAGTTTTTTTAATAAGTTCACCAAAATTCTCCGTAGTCTCAGCATTATTGCTTTCTGTTGGCAACTGTGCCGATTGAGACTGTGAGTCCGATGCATCCTGGGTCGTCTGGTCAGAATGATCCAAGTTCAGCAGTGTATTGTGACTGAACCAATTCTCATCATTTTCTACAGTTTGCATTCTATTACTAGGTTGATATGGCAATGTCATCAAAGTAGTATAATGAGTATCACTTTTGTTTTCATTCACGCATTCTGTGTTTCTGTACATTCCATAGTGATTATGTTGTGTACTATGATATTGTAGCGAAGTGTGTTCATGTACATTCGGTGGAACATATACGTGACCATAATGACTAAACATAGTCACCTGGGAGCTGTGGGCGAACTCTTCAAAACTGGTGGCAGAGAAGCTTTGCAACCCTCTGAAATGGTGTTCTGTTTGGTGCTCGTGAGCGTAGTTGAGGTCGCATGGAAACCGTTGTATGTTATTTGATATAGTTTCAAAACCAGTGGCGTTCGCCACTGAGTAAGGCGGACCTTTTCCTTGAAGTATGCTGGATGTGTAAAGGTCATTGTGGCCGTGATGATTATTTGTATTCTCAAAGTGCATGATGGTACTGTCATTTAAATTATTGTGATTGGAAGGCCCACTCCTATAGCCGTATGACATATCGCTATTCTGTGCTGTGGAATTATTCATATCAATATGAACATTATTAAAACTTCCTGTATTGACGCAAGATTCGACTTCCACTCTTGGAGTTAGGGTAACATCACGTAACATTCCATCTTCATGACTGAGACAACGCTCTCTTTCGTATGATGAATTTGATGAACAAGATGTGGAATTATTGTGCGCCTCCAACCATTGCCTCTTAGCAGCTTCCTGATTCTCTTCATTTTTCTTTTCAAGACCTATTCTCATAAGAGTCTGAATAAAATGCGTTCTTACTCTTACAGGATTAAATTCTATTCTGCCTGAAGTATTGGCGCACCCATCTCTAGTGCATCCACATGGGAAATTTAATCGATCAACTTGGCATTTTATCCCAGCCAGGCTGCATGAACAATCCTCTGGGTTACATGTTCCTTTACAAGCGCAACCACAGAATTCACGCGATGTCCTTATATCTCTACATTCATCTTTTTCATAGCCCTCTATCTTTCTTACTCCGGCTGCACGTAATAGGGCTCTTCTTTGTCTGGTTGGAACAGGTTGTAAGAAAAAATAGCTATCTAAATCTAGCTCTGATTCAGAAATGTCGCTCGCTTCTTCTTCAGTGTCACTGTCTTCACTAGAGGAAAGTGATACGCCTTGTAACGAATGACGCTCACTTTTCAGCTGCTGCAATATTTGTCTATGTAATCTTCTCTGTTCCAAAGCGTGTTCGGCTAAAGTAAATTTTTGTATATGAGTATGTTCCCATTCCATTCCTAATGTTGAGCCTCCTTGTGATGGAACACATGAAAATCCTTGGGCTCTAGGAAAGTAAAATACAGTAACATTATCGAATGATATTCTTTCTTTCCGCTTTTTAGGCTGTGGTTCATTTTTGTTATCATCACTACATTTTCTCTTAAGACTACTTCTGAGGGGCTTAACTTGTGCTATAGAATTATGACCATTATCTACATTATTCTCCTTACTACTATTGCTGGAGTTATCATTATTGTGATCTGAATCATTTGATGATTTTACACTCTTTAGGCTACTTGTGCATGGAAGTGCAAGGTTGAAGCTTGGTATTTTTACATCATCGATAGCTTCTGATCCAAGACCCGAGTCGCTACCTTCTGACCTATCTTGAGCTTCTTCTTCCCTATCGTTGAGAGCACTATCCGGTGGTAGACTACCAAGAGCAGAATCTTCACTGTCAGCTGAAGCACTGTCCGTTTTGATATCGTCTATGTCACTTAGAGTATCATTGTCATCTAGTTTTACTGCATAATCTATTTTACTGTCACTAATCTCATAAAACTGAGAGTTACTACTACTGATTACATTACTTTGTTCATCATTAGAGCTAAGGTCTTCACTGTGAGCATCACTGTCACTACTTTTTTCGTCTTTTATCACAAGAAAACCATCTACCTCCCCCTCTTCTGTAACTGGGTCTTTATCACATTCAGTTACGTCCTTATCGGGCTGCTCTTTCGGCTGTACGCCTAATTCTGATATAGCGTTCTCCATGGCTGTGACAATTACCTGCAAAAAAGAAAAAAAAACAAATCTTAGTTTACTTTTTGTGTATGTCTTTTAAGTTTCAACGACCAACTTAGTTATTGTTTTTGGTAGAGTAGCAAGTTGGGTTTTAGTATTCATAGGTCGAATAGTATGAAAATAATAACAATGACTAAATTCGTTGTTGCTATCATAAGACTGTAAATATGTTAGAAGTAATCGCTGCGTTAGAGGAGTGCAAGCCACCTGCACCCGTCTGAACCGAGCAGTATAATAAATCAAACAAAATGATAATTCAAAACCGGTACCTATTTCAAAAGCCTGTGGCCTCGACTAACTCCACCGGTACGCTCGAGCACGCCAGCGGATCTCTTGCTCCATGATGATCTCACGGACACGAATATGATCACCGGTTTCTCACTCTCATCATCGATAGGTATCAGTAATCATAATAATTTATTTCAGCAATTCGGTCATCGACAGTAGCTCTGCTACACAAAAACCACTCTAATTTAACACTGCAATAAGGTTCACTTTATACACGTCTAACAGCTCGCCGTTGTGTTTTAACCCTATTTATTTATTTTCCGCCTTATTTTGACAGCGACGTTCTTTGCGGTTCAGTCTTTTTATAGCGTGTTTTGTTCTTGTTTGAAGCCAGTAATTAGTCTGTTCACTTTCTGAGATATTTAAACATCACAAGAGTTTATTTATACACAAAATGTTTAACGTAAAATCTTCACTGCACAAGCACAGAGTCACAGAGAGAGGCCACTTTTACTACCGATCTCACAGTTCCCACCTCGCGTAATCGCGTTGGACGACTCGGGCGACGCAGGCAAGTTTTAATCCGGAATAATGGAAAAGTCCGTTAGCACATGCGAGCGAGGTATGCGAAGGGGTCTTCTGAATTTAGTAGCGTATGGGCTGCGTTGTTCGACGTGACGTCGCCCCTCCCCGCCCGCCGCTCCCCGGCCTTGCGACCCTCCGCGCCGCGTCCACCCGCCGAGCTCGCGCAAGCGCGTTCCGTTTCTTGTGAATGCAATGATACCAGCGTGGTATTATTAAACTCCCTTGTTATTATTCCCTTTTTGTGTTGTATTGTGAATACAGTTTAAGATTCGTGGATGCATGTTACGAAAGCGATGTACTTACTGTATAATTTACTTACCGTTATTTATTTATTATGCGCTTATTGAAACATTGTAGCATACGTAATGTCCTCATTTATCATAACCTTAATCTGTTTCTTTGTTCACTTTTTTTAATTATCTAATAATTGTAAATTATATACCTTTAATTCCAATTTAAGTCGATTTGACAATGATGTCTGCAAGTCCGCAACCCAATTACTGAGAAATATCAAGATCAAAGGATAACCTAAAGAGGTTAGACTGGTTGTCAGACTTTCGAGCTTCCGACTACACTACGACTGTAATCGGTATTCGGATGAGAACTGGGATATTTTAACGTGCTATCCGGGGCACAGAGGGGTCTTGATACCATAGCCATTGACCACCATAATTATATTATTTTGTCACCAGGTTTAAGTGTGCTAAGTTTCAAATTAAAACGATATTTAGGTAAAAACATTGTTGCAAGATTTTAACACGTTACTTATTTTTAGTGTGTAAAGCCAATAAAAACAGTTTTAAAATGGTTTTAATTAGCTTGTTTTGTTTGTTTGTTTGATTCAAATTTTGCGACAGATTTTTCAACAACTTCTGTTTAACCGATTCTCCTGAAACTTCGCACACAAATTCAATTCCCATAACAATTTTTATTTATTTATTAGCTTTATTTTATCCCTTACATGTAATTCTTATCTAGTGTTTCGCGCTGTGTACTTATTTATTTGTTTGTAATGTTAGTTTTCTACCTAAATAAGGTTAGTATTGTTAGGTGTTAAGGCCGCCTTTTGCGGTGAAAGCCTCCTCCAAACCGTTCAGATCCTTTGCCCATCTGGGCCATAAGTTTCCGGCTATTTGTACGATGTCATCATTCCATCTTTTAAATGGTCTACCCTTACTTCTTTTTTTGTATATTGGATACCAATTTATAATTATTTGTGACCATCTTTCATCCATAGCTCTCTGAATATGAACTGACCATATCCATTTCAGTGTCAGGACCTGTTTAACAGCATCTCTCGCCTTTGTTATTTTCCTTATCAGTGAACTTTTGACTCTATCTTTCAATTTGACCCTCCCATAACAATAAGTTATTATCATTTCAACCATCATTCCTCAAATCTTTGTGCTGCAGTGGTACTGCAAGATAACACCGTTTAACTTAAAAGATTTTTAAGGGATTATTTGGATTAAAATTTGCCTCAATCATGGGAGTGCCGTATGTGGCAACCCAGGTTCACAACCTTTAGCTCTCAGGCCTCAGGCCAGCTCGACAGGTCTCGACCGACATAAGTGTATGTCTGCGTCATGTCATCATGGTTATGTACGTAAGTCACCTAGCTGATGATAACATACCTACCCATGTCTTCCAGCTTAAATACAATTTATACTCAACACGACTTGTTTCTTATTTTGAACAAAGAACAACCAGATGCGTAGTTCCAGTTTACCCATAATGTGTCATAGGTACATTTCTGAATTCTTCCGTTCTTGATACCTACTGGGTACCTACTATTTATAAAATCTGCCATAGTTTACACATTGGCAATCTGTTTACTCGACCAGGTGTACGTAGGTGGGCATGACGTGTGATATGGTAGCGTCACTGCAGCGGAGCACAGCTTGCTCGCCTCACTACGAGCATTCTTCAAATAAATTGGCACTCGACAGCAGTCGACATAATACAGGGCGAGGTGGCGGACTATACATACCAACCCGCACGTATACGATAATCAATAGATATTTTCAGGAGGCTTTCGTGAAGAGCGACAGCGACGCTACGATATCGCGTTCTCGCTCTGTCCTGTAATTTACATAGCATACGGTGAAAAGCGCGATGTGGATTAAAAATTGGTTTTAATAACATCAACAACGGAAAGTTATTGATAAGAATGTTATATCATCGTTATCAAGGACAGTGTAGATATAGAGTTCACAATCCAAAATAAAACTGATAATAAAATAATCTGATACCTCATTTTCTCCAAAGTTATTATAAGACATTCAGAAAGTTCGTTGTTAATTAATTCCATATTATGTATTTATTATATTCATAATACTCCAAAACTTATCCGTAGGTATAAATTTTACAATTTTATTTTTCGACTGGTGAAATTGGCTACCAAAGTAAATTCATAGTTATTTAGGGATAAATATTTCCTTAAAGGTAGACAATAAGCATTGGAACAAGGAAAATGTTAAAAGACAAAATGCAAATAATGTGGTTATAAAGACACACACTGGGATAATCCGTCTTTAGTCAAGATAAACATTTTTTTCTTTCTTAGCTCTATCTCAGGTAACAAATTTATATAAAACAAGCAGATACTTATATTTCCAACCACCGTCTAATTCACAGAAGCAGACCAGCTACAACAATCGAACAAGTTTTTTGTTCATATTGTATGTAACCAGTTTTTTATCTCATTTCTAACGGTTGGCTACGCCGCCGCCGGTCCTTGTGTAGGACATACCTACTACCTAGTACGTAGGTAGGTCACCGTCGTATCGTGCCGTACCTAGGCACTGGAGACTGGCTATAGGGCGCATTAATCGTTCACATGGTAACGTCAAAACAAACTCAGCTATATTGTAGTTGCTACGTGAGTGTATACTCATCAAAGACGCGCGTTAGCATGAATAAATTATTTTTTACTATAGGATAGGTATGTGTAGGCTGTATATATAGTTACCTAGGTGTTTAGTACTTCGTTGGGGGGTGTGGGGGCGGCGGGTGGCAGACTGGGGTAGATTAAATTTCGTAGCACACCGCTAGCTGCCTCGAGCTCGCTTGTATTCATCACGCTTAGGGTTGCAATTGCTTCCCTGTGTATAGCAGCTCGCACACAATATTGTCGAGCACATGTTTAGTATGCGACCGCCTTGCATCATCGGTTTGTTTTAATGTTTGGCTGCACAACCCGAATAAAAATATCTATTTTATACCACTGGCTTCGCAATTAATTAGAGAGATATTAGTGTGACATAATTAGACATTACTGAGCTGACTCGCATGAGTTTCAGCTAATTGAATATAATATGGGTACGGGTCAGAAGCCCAAAAGTCTGATAACCGGTCTAACCTTAGGATATCAGCATTGCCTAGTTACTGGGTTGCGGAGGTCTGATGGCAGTCGCTCCGTGTAAAATACCAGTATTCAGCCGCATCTGGTTAGACTGGAAGCTGACACCAACATAGCTGGGAAAAGGCTAGGCAGAACAACATGCGTACCTTAGATTATGTTAGTTTGCATGTATAAATAAGTCCTCTTCGTTAAATTTTTTATTTTGCTGTGCCCGACAGGGTCCACGGTCGTTACAACAAATGTTTACTTACCATCTAAGCAATACATTGTGGAATGCAATAAATGATTGAGTATTGAGTACCTATATCGTCGAGTTCCGTAAATATGAAGTTACCGACAGTCACGCTTATATAGGTACAATATCAATCTAATTTTAATCGCTCACATCTGAGTACATTACTAACGCAGAGGAATATTTTCACATCCATGAATACGCAAATCGACAACTCACAGATGCTGATTATGTCGCTAAAATAATTTAAGTCTATTGTAAAATTCCATGCAGTTCCCGGTAAATAATAGGCCAAACACTACCTGTGGGTACCATAAAAGTTGACATAGACTTTTCGGTTTGCAGTTCAGTTAATATGCTAGTGGTGTTGATTCTCTGGTTCACAGACTAAACTAAAATTAGAGAATTGCTATCTTTTACTAATTGACAGCGCGAGAAACATCGCTTACATCGTGAGGAAACCGGCATGCCTGAGAGATACTTCTCGACGGCATGTGACGCTAAGTCAGAGGCCCGTGGGCAGCATAAACTCTGACACCAGGTAAGTCACTAACCACACGAAAAGAAGAAGAAGCGTGAGAAAAGGACGGTGATAGATAAGAACTAAGTTAGAGATGTTAAACTAGTTTATGCCTTGAACTTCATCGTGATTTTAGTCGACATGTTCTAACATGTCGAATTACGTATGGAAGTTTTAGTTCTACTAAAAACAGCTCTTATTTACATCCGCCTCTTTCTTATTTTATCAGAATGAAAAAGATGGCAATAGCATAAATTAAGTTTAGTTTGTCCACAAAAGAATCGGCACCATTACCGATTCATCTGTATAATTACCACGCTTTCCACCAGTGATTGGAAGGCCCACCCATGTTCAACAGTGGGCTTTTGCAGGCTGATAAGATAAGAAGACTGTAAAATGCACAAAATCCCTAAAAGCTTAACCAAATTTATAGATCTTTTATGGCAGTGACAACCTTGTGGTGTGACCGTCGGACTGTCAAGTCACAGGTCTCGAGTTCGAGCCCAAGGCACGCTCCTCTGACTTCGGATTCATGTGCGTATTGTATAATTATCACTTGCTTACAAACGGTGAAGGAAAACATCGTGGGGAAACCGGCATGCCTGAGAGATATTTCTCGACGGCACGTGAAGCCAAGTTAGAGCTCCATGGGCGGCATAAACTCTGACACCAGGTTAGTCACTAACCACACGAAAAGAAGATAGATCTTTTAATAAAAAATAGACATAATATTGTCGTTTTCTTCATGGCCATGTACATCAGTAGTTATTAGTTTTCATTATTATGTAAAGTCTAAATGTCCCTAGAATTCTGGAGACAAGGCCGTTGTGCCCTTGATACAAGCGAAGGCTTTCAACGTCTCTGTGCAAAACTCAAGGTTAACAGTCAATTAGCATAGCTACATGTATATTTTTACAAATATTTTGCACAAATAAAGTGACTTAGTCCAGGAAAACACTCATGGCTAATTAACAACCGAGCGGAGCGTATGATCTGCGAGGTTAAGCTGCGCTTGCGGCGGCCAGTCCGCGGATGGGTGACCGTTCGTTATACATCGAGACCCGCCGTGCCTCGGAGAGCACGTTAAACTGTCGGTTCCGGGTGTCATACGAATACCTATGACAGTCGTTACGGGTAGTCAGAGCCCCGAAAGTCTAACAAACGGTCTTATCTTAAGAAATCGGCATTGCCCAGTATCTGGGTTGGCAGTCGCTCCGTGTAAAAAACTGGAATTCTGCTGCATCTGATTAGACAGGAAGCTGACCCAACATAATTGGGAAAAGGCTAGGCAGAAATCTTTCTAATAGTTTTCATTCGTGTGTTGATTCAGTAATTACTAGCACACGTCACCATAGTGCGTCTACTCTAGTATCTATATTTATCTACAGACCAATATCTTTTTGGATGTTTACGTCCGACACTGCGCGTCGACGCGACGCAACGTAGGGACTCATGTCCGTCCTTCGCCTGGTAAAGTCTGTCTTGCCCTTTTCTCCCACGATGGTCGGAACCGCCACGCCCAACCCTGTGTTTACTACGTGTATCACAATACAAGGCTGATTTATATTGTATTTGTGAATGTCTTGGGAACTGAATAAAGCTGTTTTTTAGAAGGATTTGGTGTTAGGATCGCGAGAAACGGCCCTATCAACTGAGTTTCTGGGTCTGACTGTACTTCCACGTAATTTGGATCAATATTTTTAGTAAGCCAAGCAACTGTGCTAATAGCAACATAATATAAGGATTTGAGACTAGCAGTTAGCAAGATTTGGAAATAAGATCTTAAGGAATAACTCTGTAGGCATAATAGGACCTACTTTATAATTCAGATCAATATTTTATGGACGATAACCAGCTGCGGTACGATAAGTATGTCCTTGTACTTAATTCTAAGTCTGACACTAAGGTTAACCTACTTATAGATATGTTGTTTTTTTTATCTAATGACATAATGCTTTTACTCCGTTAATATAATTATATAAATATTATGTGCGACGGTCCGATGTAGTCCGGTTGGTGTAGTCTTCCAAACCGCACCAGGCCAGCGTGGTGGACTAACGCCTAAACCCTTCTCATTTTGAGAAGAGGCCCATGTCGAGCAGTGGTACAATAATGGTCTGATTATGTATATGCGGCAGAATACTGCGTCGCAATTTCTGAATTCATAGCGACAAAGAGTTAGCCATAAAATCGTTATTAGGTAATGATAAAAGTTTATAATTAATTATAAATGCGGCGACAACGAGGTGATAACTATGACATACGCCTTGTTCTAGCAATTAGTTAGATAGGTATGTGAAATGTTTACACAGAAAACGATCGATCGATAAATCATTACGACGCGAGCTTGCCTACACACGAGCATCGCACAGCGTAGACTAGGCAACGTAGGCTTCAATTAATTAAAATGATTCAGTAGGTACTCTGTTTTATGAAGTGTCTATGCCGATAATTGCTTTATAGAAACTACGTATATTTCCTTCTTGTTCTTTTTCAACTGTCTAAATTGTGTCAGTCCAACTACTGCATTATCAATAGCATTCATTAGTTCCTCTATTGTGCAGGTATCAGGGTACGTAGGACATAATGTTAAGAGTGCCATCGTTTGCAGAACAGCATCACATTTGCAGTCCAGGTTGGAGCTATGAATCCATATGCGTATCCAGAGTGGGGCAGATGAAGCGCTTGCCCCACCCTGGCACAGGAAAGAAAATGGCCTAGATTCGGTTAACTTGACACCTGTGTCCACAGAACAATTACCCAACATAGGCAGACCAATGTCCGATTCCGTCTATACTTATTTGGACCTCAAAAATAACGTCATAATCCCATTCTGCATTAACAGATTTATTTAAAAGACAAATATTTACTGTCTGACTGAGTTTGCCCCACTCTGAAAAAAATCCTGGCTACGCCCATGTATGAATCCCCATCTGAACACATTTTATTTGGTTCGGCAAAGCTAAGTCCAAAGTCCTACTTATTTTACCCTATCCTAGAAAAAGGGCCTTTGTTGTCGGTTATTTTATCTAAGATAGGTAAAGTGAAGAAGTTAGTAAGCGTATTCATAAATCAGAATAATGTAAAACAAAAGAGGACGAGGTATATAATAACGGCATGCCTAGCATGAATGACGTATAGTATCGTAGACTAGACTAGAATTTTGAATCGAACTGTCCTATAAAATTTTGGTTTATTGATGTGAAATATCTAATGCGGCGGTACGGGTGCGAGAACGGTTGCTGCGTGGCGACGCTCGCGATGGCAGACCTTCGTAACTCGTCGGCTCTCTACGGTATGACTCGACCAGCTTTTTTTAAAATGAGTTTGTATGTTTCGTATCTGCCAGGCTTACCACGACGACAATTTTTTTTTATCAGTTTCTGTTTCTATATTCACTTACATTAACGTCACGTTTACGTTAGTAACTCGACAGCCTTCTTGCTATGCCTACAGTAGGTAGTCATTGGTCAACGGTATGATATCGACAAAAAAGGTAGCCTAAACCTAGAAAATGGTACGATACCTAGATTTTATTGGCATTTATGGTACAAAACCGAATCTAGGGCAAAGGTTTTAAACGATGATGGATGACTTACAGTTGATAATGGATTTTGCTTTATTGTATTATATTCGTAACCAGGTAGCACACTAAAATGTATCTTATAACTATGGGGTACTGGGGCATTCTTCGAAAAATATTAACAAAAATTGAGAACGTCATTAGCATCATCCCAAAGTTAAGAATGCAGATGTTTAATACTATAATTATGATAATGAAAACTCAAACTATACCGCTGGCGTCAAGCAATAAGACAAGAATAAAAACAATCTGACAATACTATAACGTTAACAACTCGGGAAAAGAATGATTTGTTAAAATAATGTTAAAAAATTTCGAAGAATCACCCTCTACTCCTGTACCCCGTAATTTGTTTTGAAGCTTGTAGGAAAGGACTGCCTCGTTGGTCTAGTGGTCGCAACCCCGACTTCTGAGCATGGGGTCCTGGGTTCGATACTCAGGTCGGGCAAAGTGTTATTGGGTTTTTCCAGAATTTTTTCAGTAGCAGCTCGGTGTCTATATTTGTGCGCGGTTACTGGCAATAGGCTCGCCCCGTATTACGTGGGAGTTAAACATAGCTGGCGAAACGAGGGTGTACTAAAACACCTCTGCCGAACCCTTCGGGGAATGCAAGGCGTATTGTTATGTTAGGGAACGACTAAAGTATTAAACCAAGGGGTAAAAACCAACACTTACATGTCCTACATGAGTGCTACATATGCATCAATCTTGTTGCCAACTGCTATTATGGCCACATGGTCCCAGGGCCATAAGTTATGGTAACTTATGGCGGTAGCCTGCGTTCCGTAGAGGATGTTTTACGACTGTTATGGTGCTGGTAATTATGAAATATAATCAGGTCACACTGATTTCTGATTGAAGAGCACTGCCTACTTTTATAATGATAATTTCGAATATTTTGTCGCAGATTTTGCACAAAATTTCTTGAAAAATAGCCTCTTCTTATGAATGCTCTAAGACACGAACGAAGTTAATATAATTAGACGGGCAACATCAGAATCCTATTCGTTCTGCCTAACTCTTCCCAACTTTGTGTATGTTAGCTTCCAGTCTAACCAGATGCGTCTGAATACCAGTATTTTGCACGGAGCGACTGCCTTCAGACCTCCGCAACCCAGTTACATGGGCAATGCCGATATCTTTAGGTTAGACCGGTTGTCAGTCTTTCGGACTTCTGACTTCCCGGAACGACTGTCATAGGTATTCGTATGACATTAGAATGCTGTTACTAATCACATGATACTGCATAGATCTGTCGCGTTAGCTCGTCATACTACAGTTGTTCCACGTTGGTTTCGTTTTCTTAGATAAAGATGCTTTTTACAATAGTTATTTTTGTATGAAATGCGGTTGTTAAATACATATTAAATTATTATTTTCGCTTCCTCTATTGTTTCCGAGCTCTTCATATCCACAGACACGTCAGTTTCAGTAACAACCGTACGGTAGCATTCTATAACGGCTGACTCACATGACTTCTATTAATATGCTTTAATAATTGTAGCAATTACGCGAAAGAAGCAGTGGTACGACAGAAATACGATAGCGTGACGTCATGAGTTTATTACCGGAGTGCCAATGTGTTTTTAAATAATATGTATTTCAAAATACGCTTTATCGAAGTATGTAGAAAGTACAAAATGACACGTACTACGGTCATTACATTGATTCTACTTTTGTGCTTGTACACAAAACTGCGAATCGGCGCGATGCGAGTTCGCAACGCAGAAAACTGCGACGCAAATTGCTGCGATGCGATTTCGTGCGGCAGGGCGTCTTCCTTCCAAGGTTCGGATGACCAATCCCTCGACGATCATCAACCGTATTGAACGTATTTTATACTAGGTAGAATAAATTTGCATAAAAAGATTTGCGCACTGCTGTTACTGATAAGAAGATATAGGAAAAATCAATTACGCGAATCAATTCGTAAGTTCTTGCGATGCGTCATGCGAGCTCGTATATTTCTATGATGCGACGTCGCATGCCAGTTTTGCACAAGTCCTTTGCTCCTCCACGTTCTTATCATTATCATCCTTTCATCCACGAATATTCAATTTTTCATGTACATTTGAGTACCCGTTATCTGTAGGTACTTCCCTGTTAATTAAACGTGACGACGAGATATTACAGCCACGCCCTACACTGGCTATGCTATATAGCTCTTTTTACTTGTAATACGCGAATAAAATTCTTTACCCTGAAAGGAATTCGTGGTTGACCTTCTACCCTAATTGACGAACTATACTATTTTACTTATCTATACTAATATTATAAAGCTGAATAGTTTGTTTGTTTGTTTGAACGCGCTAATCTCAGGAACTACTAGTTGGAATTGAAAAAATATTTTTGTGTTGGATAGTCCATTTATCGAGGCAGGTTATAGGCTATATAACATCACACTGCGACCAATAGGAGCGGAGCATAAATGAAAAATGTTGCAAAAACGAGAAAAATGTCCACCCGTGCGAAGCCGGGACGGGCCGCTAGTAACTTTATATATGGGATCAGTTTATCACCATTTATAAACCCTTAGCTATAATTACAAAAATTCTAACCAAAAAAAACAATCTTTATAATTTAAGACTTCTAGTCCAATAGTCTGACGTTAACCAATGCAATGCTCCATTTATATTAGTATTCTGTAGTATGTCATTTGTATACCAGAAAAGAAAATGTAAGCAAGGGTATGATTATCAAATTTCAATTACTACAGAGATTTTGGGGTGCGGCACATCGCAACAACACATTCAACCCTTTCCTACAAAAACAGGGTGAAGTATCTACCTGCAGGTACGTACTTGCTATGTGGCGGTATATTAGGCTGTTTGGGATGTTATTTACTGTGGCTGTGTAATACACGTGCAATCTATAATTATTATCTCGATATATTTCTCCCGGAAAGGTAGGTTTAATTGATTTCATTTCCGGGTGTTTTTTTTTGTACTAACTTTGTCAATTTATCTGCAAATCTATGGGACTTTAGTAGACTTTTTTTGGATTTGGAAGGGGAGCAGCGATTCTATTTCAAACCCCGCCCCCACTGCACGTTCAATTTTCATACTGGGATGCGATTTCATAACATCCGTCTATATTGATTTTCTCGTTATCAAGCTGTTTTTATCATCAAGATAAAGAGATAACTTTTGTCAATCAAAATTAATCAAGTGATATGGCAACAATAATTGAGATAATTCTGACTTGCAAGCGTGATGTTCACGTGTTGTAGGTATACTGTAAATTAACCTGAAATTTGTATATCTGTGGACTAATTAGATTACGATGTAGTACAGGGGAAGCTGTTGTCAACGTTGCAACTTAAGAGGAAATGCGGTCGGCATTTAGTCCATACAAACGTATTCCTCAGTTTCCTCCTTGGATAATGTCACTAGAGCAAATATTTTTTACCATATGATATATATCTACCACCACTATGTCCCCATGTTTTGTTTTTATCAATAAATTAGTTATTAAAAGAACTAGAAACGTTTAAACTTTACAAAAATCTACCGGTTTTACCACCGTTTTCAAACATCTGGCAAACAAACTTAACGAATATAAAAAAAAAACATACAGACATAACCAAAGTCTTTCTTAAATTATTACAGAAAAAAATATTAAAATCGGTCCAGATTTGAAGAAGGAAACAGGGAAATACGAAAGTACGATTTCGCTAATATAGTACAGGAGAAATCAGTCCGAGATGCAGTTGTCTCTTTCGCGCTCAATTGGGAAAGTTTGCCGGAGGGGTGGTACGGAAAAAGATCGCAAAAACTTATTCAAATTATCAATATTTTGCAGCCCGCGTTTCCTCTTAATAATTATAACATAATATCACGCCTGTATTCCCCAAAGGGTTGGGCAGAGGTGTATATTAACACCCTCATTTCGCCAGTTATGTTTACGTCCCATGTAATAGGGTGCGAGCCTATGCCATTAATCCGGCACAAATTCAGACTCCGGGCTGCTACTGAGAAATTCGTAATAGAAAAACCCAATAACACTTTACCCGACCTGGGGATCGAACCCAGGACCCCATGCTCAGCAGTCGCGCTTGCCACCACTAGACCAACAAGGCACTTATGTACATAATTAATTGAATAAGTAATAATAAGAATAGAATAAGTGTAGCGATAGACTATGCCCTTCGGAAGTTGCCATATTTTTGCGACGCCCTGGCCTTCTTGCCATACATTTACGTACTAGTTGTAGTTCTAGCATAATAACAATTTGTCAGGAAAACTCCAAATAGCATCTAAATTTTTTATTAGAAAATGAAACATAAAAACAAAAATGAAAGCAAACAAAGAAGATAAAAAACAAGCACACCCTTTTTTCGTTTGTGCTTGGTTTTCTGAGCATAATTTTTCAAAAGGAGGCTCATGTTTCGAAATTGCCACTCTCGTCTCTGTCTCTAAATTTATTTTCGATCTGCACTTGTTCTTAATTACTGCAACTGTAGAGAAACCTGTCTCGCACAAGTATGATGTCGCAAACGGTAATAAAACCCTCAATGCTGCAGTGGTGATCCTAACCTATTTAGATCGCCTCACGACGCGACGCCCCTGGGATAATACCGCGGCGCCCCATGGCGTCGCAACGCACAGTTAGGGTAGCCCTGGACTATGCTGAACCTGCACGGTCGTAGTAGTAGTATTAGAGGTTAATCTTACGTTTCAATGGTATTTCGTTGCAATGACAGGCTGAAATTATGCGCAATGTTGTTTACGCTTTTGCGGAATGAACTTCGATTTCAATCAGCATGTATCAAGATTTTTCGGTACGGCCATAGATTCGGTCGCGTAAAGGGGTCTTCTTCTTCCTACCCTTATCCCACACTACGTGGGGTCGGCTCAACATGTATTTCATAAATCCATGTTGTTAGAGGTTTTGGCTTATTGTTTTATGACCGGCCGCCTGCCTGACATCAACCCTCCTTGGGAATACTCGTTGCGCCGTCGCGCGGTTGAGCCAATGTGCTTGCTGATATTATCCACTGGGTATCTTTTTGCCGACAACTAAGTAGACTGTGTTCTTCTTGGTAGGGTATACTTGAAGTTTCTCGACCCACTCATTCAGTTTTGCTAGGGACTTTGGTTCTCTGCCGGGGTTGCGGTGCATGCTTTTGCGAATTCCGCGACTCCGGCCGTACGGCCAGGAGAAGGAACACCGTTGGTTTTTAGCCGGTAAGAGTCCAGCAGACCCCCTCGCCTCCCCCGGGCGAGGGACATCCATGAGGATTTTACAACGAGAAAAAAAAAGCGACTTTGGTTCTGATACATCGTAAACTAATATAGCACCGTGAGCGTGTCTGTAAAAAAAATAAAACCTCGCGTAAAGGGGTGTCGGTTCTTATTCAAAATGCATACAATGAGTAACTCATACCATCAACTCATACTACTTAACATACATACATACTCATACATCAACAGCAGTGATAGCTTAGTGGTGTGACCGTCGGACTGACAAATCATAGGTCTCGAGTTCATATAATCATAAGTTCGAACCCAAGGCACGCACCTCTGACTTTTCGGATTCAAGTGCGTATTGTATATTTATCACTTGCTTTAAAACGGTGAAGGAAAACATCGTAATGAAACCGGCATGCCTGAGAGATATTTTTCGTCGGCATGTGAAGCCAAGTCAGAGGCCCATGGGCGGCATAAACTCTGACACCAGGTTAGTCACTAACCACACGAAAAGAAGAAGAAGAAGAACTCATACTGAGTAATCGACCTAGGATCGTAAAAAGGAAGAGCCTAGGTTCTTTATTCGGTACTTATTATTTTTCTTTGTGTTCTTTTGTAAATGTACGATCAATTCTTTTATCCATGGTAGGAACATACCTATAGGTAGGGTCTAAATAACTCGAAAATTAAGATACCTTTAAACTACGGTATGATGTCATACCTCTTAATTCTGGCTACCTGAATATTACGATACTTGAATATATTTCGGTACCGAAATGTAGAGTCTGAAAATGCGAAGCGGTTTATTCCGGTATCGGTACACACAAAACATCACGACTGTATTCCCCGAAAGGTTAGGCAAAGATGTATAGTATCACCCTCATTTCGCTATTTTTATTTTAAGTTCCATGTAATAGGGGGCGAGCCTATTGCCATTAACTGGGCAAAAATCCAAATTCCGGGTTGCTACTGAGGAATTCCACATGGAAAAACCTAATAACACTGCCCGATCTGGGGATCGAACCTAGGACCTCACGATGAGCAGTCGCACTTGCCACCGCTAGACCAACGAGGCAGGCGGTATCGGTACCTAAACCTTTATAAATAAGGGTTTTCTTTGATGAACCGCCGTGCCACTCTGACTTTCGCTATGAAGCCCCAGATAGTATTAGTATGATTAATTCATCATTTGATATTTTTCGGTACCGAAATCGTAAAAAGGTTAAATAAAGGTATGGCATAACCTTTGTAAGAAAACGGTATCCTTATATTTCAAAGGTATCGTAACCTCGTATCGTAACCGCTTTCCGTACTTGCCTATAGGTATATATAAGGTTAGTCGGTAAGGGGGTACTGAGCCGCGGGCCACTTAATGTATCACTGATGATAGTTTTAAAGAAAGTGTAAAAATTAAAAAAATCGATAGTAAAAAGATTGGCCAAGTGCGAGTCGGACTCGCGTACGAAGGGTTCCGTACCATTATCTATAAAAATCAAGTTTGTTGTATGGGAGCCCCCCTAAATAATTATTTTATTCTGTTTTTTAGTATGTGTTGTTATAGCGGCAACAGAAACACATCATCTGTGAAAATTTCAACTGTCTAACTGTCACGGTTCATGAGATATAGCCTGGTGACAGACGGACGGACGGACAGCGGAGTCTTAGTAATAGGGTCCCGTTTTACTTTTTATGTACGTAACCCTAATAACCATGTAAAATTCAGAAAATGAAGCTTCTAATCCGTGACCCCAAATATGACCTAAACATAGTTGTGGATAGATCGAATTTAGCGTATTTTTTATGAAATCTTTGAACAGCTATTTCACTTAAACTAATGACTTTTGGGGAAAGTTGTAGAACAAAAGTTATCCATTATTATGGGTACTTTAACACCCTTTCGGCTTAGTAATCCCTTTCCGACTAACCTTGTATACAACGTGTTACATAATTCCCCATTATTACTGTAAATAATCAAGTAGTCTTTTATGATTGTTGTCATTTTTCGCTCAGAGGAAATTAGGTAAGAATGTAAATAACTTTCTATGTAGTCTACTCTTTAGTTTTATATTTTCAGGGTTACGTTTCAATGATGATTATTTTATGTTTTATTCAATTTTTTTTTTGTTTCATACTACTATTTTCAAATATTGCCAATGGACTCTTTACAAGGGACCTTTTAACCCCCTTTCGGCTTTAGGGGTATTTTTGTAACACGATTTATATACAATATGTAACATAATTAACGTACATCCTGAAAGTAGTTTGTTCAGAATCGTTTACTGAATCGATTTCTATCATTTTTAATATATGTAATTTTTTTATTTCAAAAATAATTAAAACTACGGAAATTAATCACACTACATCTGTACCGTCAAAACAAACTGAAATGGACCGTAAATTAAGGCATAAAGACTTAAAAGTGCATTTTTATTTGTATTAATACAAATTCCATTATTCAATACAAAATAAAGAAAAATAAACCTTATTTCAAGAATGTTAATTTAGTAAATAACAATGCATATACCTACATGTTAAACTAAAATTTCAGTGTATGTATTATGTTTATAACATAATATTCTAATTGGGGTGTTTATGGGTGTGCGTTAATTACGTTACATGTTGTATATGTAGATCTCTGTGTATTTCAAGTTCTTTGCCAATGTGTATATCAACATTGATTGCCCATTATCACAAATATACACAGATATGGAAACAACGCACTATTATCATAAAAATGTGCATTGTGTAAAGCGCTGATAATGAATTATTGCAAAGATTTAACTGGCAAGTTAGTTACGTAGCTTACTGATTTGATAATTTTATTTGTTGTATAATTATGATAATGGGTGTGTCATTTGCTTATCGGGTGTCTTTATAAATAACAACAACGAGTATTATTTTTAGGTGTTCAGTGAGTTATCGTAATTTTTTGAACATCAGAATATAGCATTCGGATTGACAGCTATTTGCATACCTATTATACCAGAATCGCCTCGCTCAACAGAAGTATTTGTGGTACATAATGTTAATATTAGCAGACAGCAGGACGCTGCTGCTCATGCTCTTGACGTTATCCCACACCTTTCAAAACAAACACAAATGAAAACAACCCCTTATAAGAAAAAAAAAATTACTGAAAATTTTGTGACGAAACTTTTATTACTGGCTGGGTAGATACCGATTTGAATATAATTAAATGTTGTTCCGCCTATCCTTTTTCCGACTATGTTGGGGTCGGCTTCCGATCTGCGCCGTTTTGTTAGTAATCCCAAACCCTTTATTTGGATTTAGGTACTTAATTTAATAACATAACATCACGCCTATATTCCCCGAAGGGTTGGGTAGAGGTGTATTGTATCACCCTCATTTGCAGTTATGTTTAAGTCCCATATAATAGCGGGCGAGTCTATTGCCATCAACCGGGTTCAAATCCAAATTTCGGGCTGCTACTGAGGAGTTCCATACGGAAAAACTCAATATCGCTTTGCCCGACCTGGGGATCGAACCCAGGAGTTCACGATCAGCAGTCTTGCCACTACTAGACAAACGAAGCAGTTAATTAATATAAAATATTATTTATTTTTGTACGAATAATTACTACCCAGTCCGGTAGTACGTTATAGCGAGTAGCATTAAACATAGAATTCTATTATCAATACCTAGAAAGCTTCTGAAGTTTTGCCAGTCGATATGAAGTAACCTTAAGGTATAACGGGCTGGTGTACGCAACTCCACGTCTGAGCGTGATGAAGTAAAATAACTGAAATAAATAAAGTCACCTTATACTATGTATAATGTCCTCCTTTTAATAAAGGAAAGGACTTCATATGACCAGAATATTAGAGGACTTCTTAATTGACATAACCCAAATAATTCGATGATTTCGTGAATCCGAATGTTAGTTAGTAACCATTTAAGGTCAAAGTTCAATGTGTCATTATTAGGGTATGATCAAGTCACGCACACTACACCAGCGAAAGATAAATGTAGGTACACGTTCAAGAGTACCTATAGAGAGTATACAAACATGGCGGATGAAACAAAAGTTGTATTTATGTTTATGTAGGGTACGCCATTATGAAAGAGAATTGGGTACGGTTTTCCTCAAGAGGAATCCATGGGTAGTACGGGTTTATAGTCTTCAAGGAAGTCGTATAAATAACGAAAGTGTAATATTGATTACGATTGTGTACGAAATTAGCCTTTTTTGGTTTTATGAAGCTGGGTAGGTTCTCTTTTTTACATTGTGAGAGATTCTTAAAGGTCCTGACGGTGCCATTTTGTCTTCTAGTAATTGTTTTGCTGACCTTCTGATTTTCAATTTACACACAACTGAAAGTGTTCTGTTTTATCCTTTATTAGATGACCCGCTGAACTTCGTACCACATGAAGAAGTCCTTTACAATTCAAGCTGCTCGCTTGTGGAATGCATTACCACTCAATGTAAGACGTGCGCAGTCACTGCCAATTTTTAAAAAGTTAGTGAAGGAACATTACTTGTCACTTTAATTTGCTATTTCTTGATTATCGCTCACATTTCATCTACTTTCTTATTTATAATATATTTATTTATTAGTTTGTTTAAGTTATATGTATTACGTTTTTCTTTCTATTTTATATATTTGTGTAATAATTGATGTGTATTTTATGATTATTATTTCTAAGTAATATTATGTACGATACGTACTTGTACACCTAGACTGTCCGATATCTATTTCCGTTCTTCCAGTCCATCCTAAGGTTGTCTGGAAGAGATCGCCTTGTGCGATAAGACCGCCCATTGTACATATTGTGTAAATCTGTGTTCCTTTTATTGTTTACCGGTGTACTTATTATGTACAATAAAGTGTATATAAGTATATAAATAAAGTTTTTGAAATTTTTCCTAATTTGTTTTTTTCCTAAACCACAACAGTAAGTATTAAGGCGAATCGGCCAAGCCATTTTCGAGTTTTTTGCTAAAATAACGCACGGCAATTGATTTTTATACAAAGTTCGTCGGAATTGGGGTACCAAGCCGAAAGGGTGTTAAAGTACCCATAATAATGGATAACTTTTGTTCTAAAACTTTCCCCAAAAGTCATTACTTTAAGAGAAATTGCTGTTCAAATATTTCATAAAAAATACCCTAAATTGTATCTATCCTCCAGTATGATCAGTGTTTACATTTCAGGTCATATTTGGGGTCACGGATTAGAAGCTCCATTTTCTGGATTCGTATCTAGAGCAGAGATTAAGAATTTTTGAAAAAACTAAAATAATATTAATTCTATAATGTCTGCTTCTCAAAATGGATGTAAGAATGGGTCCCGCGGTACTAAGGAGCTACTCCTCATAGATATGGCCATTAGCCAACAAGTTCGCCGATCCCGAAAGGATCTGTCGACATGTTGGATAGATTATAAGAAGGCCTACGACTCGGTGCCACATACATGGCTCATGAGGGTACTAGAGTTGTATAAAGTTAATACAACTCTATGCGCCTTCCTGACGTCATGTATGGGGCAATGGAGGACAGTCCTTCACTATCTAGGATGTCGGCAAATTCAAGAGAGAGGAGAACCAATAAGGATTGAGCGAGGTATATTCCAAGGCGATAGTCTGAGCCCGCTGTGGTTTTGTTTGGCCTTGAATCCTCTGAGCACATTACTGGAGGGTTCAGGGTTAGGCTACCGGTTGAGAAGAAGTGGTCAGGTAATATCCCACCTCCTTTACATGGACGATTTGAAACTCTTTGCCCCCAACAATTTTCAACTGATGAAGTCACTTTCAGTAACTGAAACTTTCAGTAATTCCATCAGGATGGAATTTGGTGTGGACAAATGTGCAGTCATGCATGTAAAGCGAGGAGGGATTATGGAATCCGTGGGAACACAACTCTCGGATTCCATACACCTTAGATCCCTCTCCTCAACCGAAACCTACAAATACTTGGGCATGTTGGAGGCATTAGGCATCAATGAGACCGACATGAAGCAATCGTTACGGGAGCGTTTCTATGGCCGCCTGAAGAAAGTTCTTAAAAGTCTTTTATCAGGCGGAAATAAGGCTCGCACCTTTAACGGTTGGGTCATGCCGGTCTTGATGTATTCCTTCGGCATACTCAAGTGGACTCAGACTGAACTTGACGCCCTGGATAGGAGGGTCCGTACGCTGCTGACTGCATACCGAATGCATCACCCACGTTCATCGGTGATGAGGCTGTACATTCCGAGGAAGTGTGGGGGTCGAGGCTTTCTAAATGCTAAGACCCTCCACAACCGCGAGGTGTGCAGCCTCAGGGAATACTTCCTCCAAGCCGACGTGGGGATGCATCGAGATGTAGTCGCAGTGGACAAAGGATTCACCCCGCTCTCATTGGCTAAAGAGAACTGGCGCAAGCCTGTAGTACTGGATACTAATGGCCGCAGGGAGGTATGGTAGAGCAAGGAGCTTCACGGACGCTTCTACCGGGCCCTTCATGGGCCCGATGTAGATTTCCTAGCGTCCGTAGCCTGGCTACGTTTCGGTGATCTCTTTGAAGAAACCGAAGGTTTTGTCTGTGCAATTATGAACGAAGTTATGATGACGAACAACTACCGCAAATATATTGTGAAGGACGGCACGGTTGACATCTGTCGGGCATGTCACTGTCCCGGTGAATCCATTCGACATATTATTTCTGGTTGTTCTCGTCTTGCTAACGGCGAGTATTTGCACAGACACAACCTAGTGGCTAGGATTATCCACCAGCAACTTGCTCTGAAATACAACCTTGCGGACGCAGAAGTACCATACTACAAGTATGTGCCCGACCCAGTTCTCGAGAATGGTCATATCACATTGTACTGGGATCGATCTATCATCACCGACAGGACTATTGTTGCCAATAAGCCTGACATAGTGGTGATAGATCGATCAGAGCGTCTCACAATGATTGTTGATATCACTGTCCCGCATGACGAAAACCTGGTGAAAGCCGAGAAAGGTAAAGAAATTAAGTATCAAGACTTGGCACACGAGGTTGTCGACATGTGGGAGGTTGACTCAGCAGTCATTGTGCCGATAGTCGTTACGGCCAATGGCTTAATAGCCAAGAGCCTCGACCAACACCTGATGAGGCTCTCGTTGGACAGCTGGGTCAAGGGCCTGATACAGAAAGCGGTACTTCTGGACACGGCACGTATTGTCAGGAAGTTCCTCTCTCTGAGGCCCTGACCACCGGTAGCTTGGACCCTGTTCCCGATGCCGGTGGGCTACTATTTTTTTATATTTTTAAATGTTTTTTATATTTTTTGTAGAAATATTTAAAAATATAATTTATATGTATATAGAATGAATAAACGAAATAATTTATCATGGAATTTTTTTTATAGAATTTTTAAATTTTAACACTCTCTTTAAAATACCTAGGTATAGTCATCAATGATACATTAAGTGGCCCGCGGCTTAGTAACCCCTTTCCGGCCAACCTTATATATATGTATAGATAGACAAGGAAGAATTATTGTTTTCGGCCTATGTGTGTAGTACCTACCATGTACATATAGCTATGTATTCCTGAAAGCTCCTTTAATCCCTCGGAGGGCCGAAACCCTTGATGGGTATGGATTTATTCCAAAATCCATTCGGTAAAATAACTTTAATTGGTAGATTTTCCACTATAGAGTGGAGCCACAATTACTATCGATAATCGATGTACATTACTAATACAAAAGCATCGAGGAAAATAAATATGTTCTTTATTAATCAGGGACAATGTACCGCTCAGACGACTACGTTAACGTGACTAAATTAACAATAATACATTGAGTCCTCTATTCATTGATCTTTTATTTCCTGTAAACTACAGACATGAAGGCTTGCTACGTTAATACGACAATGATGTTCTGCTTAGCCTTTTCTCAACTATATTGGGTTCAGCTTCCAATCTAACCAGATGCGGCTGAATACTAGTATTTTACACGGAACGACTGCCATCAGACTACCGCAACCCAGTTCCTGGGCAGTGCTGATATCCTACGGTTAGACTAGTTGTCAAACTTTCGGGTTTCTGATTTCCCGTAATGACTGACATAGGTATTGGTGTGACAACCGGGACCGACTGCACTTGCTCTCCGAGGCAAGGAGGGGTCTCGATGTGTAACGAACGGTCACCCATACACGGACCGCAGCAAGAGCAGCGTAACCTCGCCAATCGTATGACCCGCACGGTTTGTTACTAGCCACGAGCCCCCCTTAATATGACAATGATGTTATACCTAGTTTTATATAAAACATTGGCTGGGCGAATATTCGAAATTTTTTAACATTATTTTAACAAATCATTCTTCTCCCGGGTTGTTAACGTTATAGTATTGTCAGATTGTTTTTATTCTTGTCTTATTGCTTGACTGCAGCGGTATAGTTTGAGTTTTCATTATCATAATTATAATATTAAACATCTGCATTCTTAACTTTGGGATGATGCTAATGACGTTCTCAATTTTTGTTAATATTTTTCGAAGAATGGCCCGGCTACGTAAGCATATCTCTTGAAAAACAAAGCTGGTTTTCACATTTCAATGTCCATCGCTTCATTTGTTTACAAGAGGTCAATCAAAGTACGAAGTAATCCATTAATGCACGTTGAATCCTGGCCAACACGGGCCATTGTGTGGGAGCCATTAGCTCTCATAAAGCTAATGAGATCGTGCACTCATCAATACAGTGTTGCTATGCAAAGAGCTTTTAAGGTAATGTGTTCAAATAACTACGCTTACGTAAAATATTGCAACATTAAAACAGACATGGTGTTATGTAACATTTGCCTCAGTCAAGTTGCAATTAATTTTATGATGAATCGTTAATTCAGTATGTTGGCGCCATCTGTTGAAGAATCTATGAACTGTTTATACAAGAACTTTACTTCTTTCTCAAACACAGTTCTATCTGGACTCTTACAGTACTTAGTACCGCGTAGTGCCGTTGTATGGAAAATCTGTAACATTCTCTCGCCTCTCAAAATTAAAAATGAATTATCACGTTCTTTAGTTTGTGAAAAAAATCATATATTGTTAAGGTTCTATTTCAATTGGTAGAGCATTAGATTAGAGGTTTCTCTTTTTAGTGATCTCTGTGTTGAAACAACCCACTCTATGTTTTTTCTATCATTTGGAGCAATGGCAAAAAAGAGCGTAAGAGGTTCATTTATCGTCAATGGTAGTTCCAGTCGTGTTCTCAATTTAAATCACTTACCAACATTCTGTCTTCTTTGAAAGTTCAGTAGGTGTAGGAATTGGTTCTAAGTTTGTTTCTTCTTTTTTTCGTGTGGTTACTGACTAACCTAGTGTCAAAGTTTATGCCGCCGATGGGCCTCTGACTTGGCTTCACATATCGTCGAGAAATATCTCTCAGGCATGCCGGTTTCCTCACGATATTTTCCTTCACCGTTTCTACGTAAGTGATAATTATACAATAGGTAGGTACGCACATGAATCCGAAAAGTCAGAGGTGCGTGCCTTGGTTTCGAACTCGAGACCTATGACTTGGCAGCCCTACGGTCACATCACTAGGCTATCACTGCTTAGGTTTGCTAATAAGCGTATTATAAAGAAGCTAGAAGGAAGAGATACTAGAGGATTGTAGTTACGGTATACTTTATTGACATTATCTTACAGACGAGAGCAATACTTCAGAAAATCGTAAATGAGATTACAATTTATTATAGGAATAATGCACTACACTTTAATTCCAGTCACATATAAACAAAAATATTGCTAATAACAATCACATTTCACTTTGGCTTATTTCTAATTGAATAATTTATATGTAGGTATATACAGGGTTACTGGTAACTCGACGTATTCCTTGCAGGACAATATAGTAGGGTTGAAATGCAACAAATTAAGCCACCAAATGTTCTACCGAAATTCAGTAGTTTTTGAGATATGAATTATTTTAGATTTTTGTTGAAATATCCCAGTTTCAACCATATTTGCAAAAGTGTTTGGTATTTTTGAACTTTGAATTACTAACAGAGATCTCCTATAGCATCAGCTATGATAAAAACTTAAACAATACATTTGCACCGTACATTATTTTGAATTAGGCTTAATGGTTGAATCTGAGTAATTTTAACAAAAATAAAAAATCTTAAAAACGACTTAATTTCGGTAGAATATTTGGTGGCTTAATTTGTTGCATTTCAACCCTTGTATAATGTCCTACAAGGAATACGTCGAGTTACCAGTAACCCTGTACGATTCATCATATCATTGCCAGCTTTACTCTCGAAGAAAGCATTAAAAGAGCCTGCATGAGTGATGAAAATTAAGTGCGTCTCTGGGTAGTCAGTCTAACTACCAAACTTGCTCATTGGTTAATCCTTTCACTACGCCACGAACTACTCTCATGTCGAAAGCCGCAAATAACAAACGGTTGTCCTTCATGGTTGTCGACGTAGTTCGTGCTAACGTGAAATAAGAAAACCCCTGCTGAGTGAAGGTACAAGTCCGAGACGGGCTGCAGACCGCAGACTACAATCGCAAACCGCAAGCCACACTACTGGTTTATATGTGTTTGTATGGAATTGATTCCGAGCGCGGCGACATTGCTGCCAGCGGCCGCATCATTCATCGTCTTGACATAGTATAAAACAAAGTCGCTCCCGCTGTCTGTCTGGCCCTATGTATGCTTAGATCTTTAAAACTACGCAACGGATTATGATGCGGTTTTTTTAATAGAGTGATTCAAGAGGAAGGTTTATATGCCCCACATTAGTATCTACATTGCACCCGTGCGAAGCCGGGGCGGGTCGCTAGTTTCGTGGAAATCAGTGTGGTTTGCGGTTGCAGTCTGCGGTCTGCAGCCTGTCTCGGACTTGTACCTTTAAGCCTCCTCCCTCTGGATTTTGAAGCTGTGCTTGCCTGGTCTCCGCCAATCGTATTTAGGCCTGTTCTTCCTCAAACATTTGCAGGACACATATCGTAAACAACTATACCTACCACGATTAGTTTAAATTTCTTGAGCTCTACACACCTTCACAAGGTTTTTCCTTCGTGAATTTAATTGCAGTAAATATCATTTATTTCTTAACGAGTTTAAGGAAGGATTACAATATTGTTATATTAAATAATTATATTAATACTCTTAAAATATCGAGCGATAGTGAGCTTATTAATATTAGAGCAACGTTGTATTCAAATTATGACATTCAATCTAAAGAAATTATATTAACAGCTACAATAATCGATTCCTTCAGAGCCTATACACCTACTTACGACAATATTTTAAATTTTTGTTAATTTTCTACTCCGTTTCCTGACTATAATTAATATTAAATAGTACAAAGTGTTAAATGACTATATCCAAACTGTTACAAGTAAGTATTGCATTTAAACACCAATATACTTATAATATACCTACGTAAAATCGACACGAAAACATGACAATTTAAATAGCTAGTTTGTAAATAAACTAATACTCTCCTACGTATATAATACAAATCTACTTCATTTGGCACATTTTTCACAGTGTTCTCTGGATTACTCACAGAGAACATTTCTAACTACTACAGTTTTATATCTATTCAAAAGTACTTAACACCAACCCTAAATGTAAATATATTAGGTATATCTAATTAGTTATGACAAGAAAGCGTTAGTTAATTGATGTCTCATTTATTAAATAAAGATCTGTATGATCTGTTTCGGTCACTGAAAATACTTAGGTATATAGGAAAAAATGCATGGTAAAATACATTCACACTAAATATATAGAAATAAGTACAAAAATATTTAAAATATGGAAATTAGTTTTGAAATTAAACTTATCTGTAAATCCACAACATGGTGTTTATTGTTACCTCTTTAGCTTGGTTTAATTTTGTAAATATAATTTTAAAAATTATGAATAAGAAAATGTTTTTTTTTTCAAGGCTGCGCCACTTTCGCGTTCTGAATGTGTCATTCACAAAGACGCTACAACAAAAAGGTGTCACATAATACAGTACCGTCCTCCTAATGTTGTTATTCAATTAAAATTAATACGTGAACCCTACTTATAGCTATTTTTTTTTAATAAATGGGTGCGATTCATACCACTTTTCAGATGCCACACTCATGGCCATCGGCCATGGTACTTATCTAAGTATGTCATCTGCCATTGAGAGATTGACACAGTTCTAACCAATATACTGTTATATTAGACACATTTCCATTTATAAGGAAAACCCTAGTTCCACTTAAGTCTACTTGGGGATTTAACCAAGGACACCAAAAGCGTTAACTTCAAAATCAATGTTTGATATTTCTATAATGAAGAGCTGATAATGGTTATCTAGAAAATGACAATTAGATTTGGGCAATTACCTACGAATATCTTGCGTTTTTATTTTAAACCTCATTTACATGGAGAGTGTTCTTCGAAGTTTTTTATACGCTAGGTATTTAGAAACGGCTTTACCATAAAAGCGCTGGAATGTTAACATGAACACTCGCATGCATAATGACATACCTAAGGGCCTGTGCACACCACGTTTTTTAAACGCGCCGTTGACGCGCGTTAATGTGAAACTCCATACTTAAAAAATGTGTGTATCGTTTTTTATGTATGGAGTTTGACGGAAACGCGCGTCGTCGGCGCGCTTAAAAAACGTGGTGTGTACAGGCCCTTAGAGCCATTGTGTGACAAGGGGAAGTGATTGTCGTCCTTCTTTATGTATTGCACGAGTTGGATACAGATACAAGCGAAAATCTGGCTCCATATAAATGGGTTTTAAATAAATACTAAATACTTTAATAATATATTTCTAAATATCGAATTATTTACACGACTTATAACTAAATTGAGATCTATTCATAAAACTTATAACTAAATAATTTATCAAGAGTTTTGTAATTATTAATCTTAGCTTAAATTAGAAACGTAGCGCGCAGTCCATACAATACAGGTTTTTTTTTGACAATTATATAGATTTTAACTTCCCTATGTCCTAAGCTGTCAATGTGTGCGTATCAGTCTATATAGTATGGACTGACTTTAATTGCTAGCAGTACCCTTGTCGTCTAGGGCTCTAGTTTAACGGTTGGATCTCAAGATGGCGGCTCGGGCGGTGGGGGTGGCCCAGGAAGAGGGCCTTGTAGCAGCTTTGCAGCGGCGGGGAACCCGGTTAGGTCGAAACCTGGAGGTGGGACGATACCTGCGGCCGTCGCTGTACTTTGGAGGTACGCTACCAATCTGTAAACAATTAAAACGTTTAGCTATTTTGTATTTACAATGCACTTGCGATTAGGGTTACCAGAACAAATATTGAGATTTCCTGACAATGTCTCTGACTTTTCAGTCAATTTCTGACATTTTGTCTGAATGTTGTTTTGTGGTATGTGAAGGCAGCGAGATTTTCAATTTTTTTTTATTACTTATTTGTACTTTCCACTTTCAACTTCAAACAAATCCTAACTATTACTGTTTTTGCCTGTTTCCCTGACACAGGATCAAAATTCCGGTCATGTCAGGAAGATTCCTGTCGTCTGGTAACCCTACCTGCGATAAACTATTACTTCCTAGGTTGACCCCAAGTAATAAGATAAATGCTCAGTAGAAACATTTTATCTCTATTTTTGAGGTTTTGGTCAATGCTAAAATAAGATTTTTTATGTTATGTATTATAGAACAAAGCTATATTTTATTCGTGGAAATATTCCAAGCCATGAATAGTTAATAAACTGAAATAGTTTTAGACCCGCATGAATGAAGGCGTTGGCGAACGTTTAAGAAATGGCACGTGGTAGTTCGTGGTACCTTCTTAGCTCCTCCAACGCGCTGGCTTGCATCAGGATGTAGTTCTTGGCGAGCAGCAACGTCGCAATTTTGGACAGCTTGCGGACAGAAGGCGAATGAGCGTATGGGATCACTCCGCGCAACTCATCCAATGCATCATTCTGGAATAACACCAGTATCATAAATTATGTAACAGTGCAAATTATCAATTTCCTAGAAATTCTGTTGCACAATCACTGTAATCCTAGAAATAGACATGTTTATTTACCTAGCAATAACATTTGAGATATCCCAGATTGGTAATGCAATGTTAAGGGCAACAAACATTTCACTTGTAAGTACTTACATATTTACTTAACGAAGTTTTGCATATACAAATAAGCTATTAAGCAGTTATTCTTAGCTCCCTTTAATGGTTTGTAAGGTGCTCTATTAATACAATCTTCTATATTCCAGTGAGTCGTCGAATGAAATTAGTAATGATATCTTACAAGATCGTGCATTCGGCGTCGTTCTCTTGCGTTAATGTTCAGTCGTACGTTTTTGCCTTGACGCATCTTCTGTTTTGATTTCCCATCGTTGATAGGTCTGTAATTTATAAATTCTTGATTAATTTAAGTATATATTAGTCGTAAATAATATTTAATTGCTTCATAAAACAGTCAACGTAATATTTAGTTTCAGTACAATCCAACTGCTAACACACACCAAATTCGTATGTATGGAATTATCAATATTATTGGGAAGTAATAGTTACAATTTATCTATATAATCGTGCAACGACGCTATTTTGAGCCTATCAAAAATATTCATAGGATGTTAATAATAGCATCGAGATTTTTCGTCACTATTTAGTTATTATCCATCATAACTCCGTCATTTATAACCGATTTAGATATTTATTTTTTATTTGAAAGGATATACTTCCAGATTGGTCCCATTTAAAATTGGTGAAGATCTGATGAAGAACTTCGGAGATAGACAATGGAACTCCTCAATGTCGAACAGTTCGCATAATGTGATGATGTTGTGATTATGTTACGAGCAGCGTTTTTAGTAGGTCCAACCATGTTTTAATTAAGGCCACTAAAACTAAGAAAATAAAAAAACATTTTAACAAAAATAAAACCGAAGTCAAAAAAACGATGAAAAGAATAAAATAATGACCATATTATAAAATTAACAGTTTCAGAAGTCGGTGCTAATCCACGCTGAACCTAATTGGAGGCACCGACGTCTGAAACTGTTAATTTTATAATATGGTAATTATTTTTAGTAACTCTAATTATAAGTGATAATAATTAGAAAAAGTGTTTTAAAATAAGAACGCTAGAACAGGAAGAGCTTTAAAACTATCTCGAATTTCTTTATCACAAAATTAAAACACCGAAATCTAATTTGAGAGAACATTTTTGTGTTTTAAAACAATGAATGGTACATAGCATTCGGGAGCAGTCGGGTTATGGACTATTGCTGACAAAAGCAATAAAAGTGGTAGGTACAGTTGCGTATAACAGCGTCCCCTTAGTTAGGATTGGATAAGGGTTGGCGGTGAGGCAGAGCGGAACAAGTGGCAAATACTCTTTGTGCACGATGAATGGATTTGTATGTCGGACGCTAACGACGACGCTAACGAGGGGTGAGGGGCGGCGGGAACTTTGGGTGCTTTGGCCACGGAATACTAATGCGAATTGCGTACTTGATACCCTGCGGTATATAGAATGTTTTAGACGCGGCAGTCATGAACTTAATTATGTAATTGATTGATATATTATAAACTAGTGAACTCTGAGAGAGGCTGTAAACGTTGATTTGTTTTAATAGTAGAGATATCGCATAAATTATTCGGGATTATGGGATCTGGATAGCATTTCCATTTCAACCAATTTCCTTTGATTATAACACCGTATATTAACATCTAATATTCTTAGTTCTATTTCAGGTTTTATGATACATAAAATGTGTATTATATATAAGTGAGCTTACTCCTATTAATGCATTTGCAATACTATGTCAAACAATCGCTACATGCCGATGAAATGTGTACCCTGATGGTATCTTCTGATAGGAATTTATGAGGTAATCACCCGTTTATTTTGGATTTGTTTAAACAATGCTAAATATAATAGCTTTGAAATGGTCTAAAATGTGTTGAAACTGAAATTTAATGTGATTGGTAACACTCTGTTAAAGTGTGTTTGCATTTGGGTCGTGAATTCAAGAATGTATATTATTCAGGAACGATATAACTATTCTACCATTTTACTAATGCCCGGCTCTTATGGCCAAAAACTAATCGTTTTGCTAACCCCTGGTAGCGTTTTCTATTGCCGAATTGAAATACAAATAGACTAGTAAATTAATTTTACCTGTGATACCTGCTAACGTTTGGTAGGGTCTACTATGCAAAGATACCATAATCTTTGCTTTATTATTGGTAAAGATGCATTTCAACCGATAACTCTCCGTAAATCAGGAATTAGCCATAAGCAGTGGTGTGCCTTTGTTTTCGGACTAGGTAGGCAGGCACTAGCGATGGCGCCTTTCAATTGTACGCTTAAGCCCATTTAAATACGATTTTGACCTATAGAAATCATAGCCATAAACGCTTTTGCCTATATGCAATACACGCCACTTGTCACCTCTATTACTACCGTTTAAAGTGTCTGTGGTAAAAAATATCGCGGTCAATGTTAGCAAAATACTTGTCGTAGGGGAGGGATTTGAACAATAGTTCACTATTGTGCACAGATGCTGCCCTAGAAGAGCCGGTGTAGTTGTTGTCGTCATTACGATTCTGAACATGTGTGCATTTGTGTCACACATAATACGATATAAATTACCAATAGATTATTTTGTATTCATGCCATATGTGCTATTTTTCGTGTATTTATTGTGCTATTCTTTTGCTGGTAGCAGAATTCAGGTTTTAAGAGAAATATACAATGTTATTGAAGCTTTTTATGCTGAGCTATTAAAAGTTAAAGTTAACCGAGAAAAAAGGTTCTATTGTACCACCTCGCAGAGATGAAGGGTTAGTAACCTGACTCTTCGAAGTGTTATGCTTTTAACTTATACCCTTATACCAAGTAAGATCTTACGTAAAATGATACGAACCAGTTTCTTACTAGAATCATGATCTCTTGTTAGAGTCTATCTACATAAAACTGTCAAAGTTCTAGCTAGACTAGAGCTGCTGTTAAGATTTTTTGTGTGAAATTTACAGTACAATAAAATATTATATATCTTCCTCATAGCAGCTAACGTTTGTATTGTATTACCAGAAATAGTTAATATCTACGTTATAATGTTCAATTCATAGACTGCATGTTCTTTATGGTAAGCTTGCCGTCCTTTCAGGGCGCATGCGCGAAAAAACATCTGCTTTTGCTTACAAACAGAAATTCAGGCCTATTAAAAAGCCGAATAGCTGCTAAACCCTTGGTATTAGGATATTTCCAAATTGATGATACGGATTAGGTGAACAACATGCAACTAGTCATCATCATCATATTAGATTTGGCCGAAAAAACTGACCTCTGTCCATAGCTGGTTCCTGGTTCTGGCTGGTTCTCGTCTGCCGGGTAACAATGCTGTGGAGGCGGCGGAGGCTGGCCACCTTGCATGTAGAAGCCGCCCAGGCCCACGGCTCCCAGAGGCGTCCTTCTACCAGGCACCGACTGCGGTGGAGAATGCGATTCGCCCAAAGGCGCACCATCCCAAGACCTCCGCCCCTCCATTGTTTAAAAATAAAAATTAACACATAACACTAATTGAAAACACTGTTTTTAATTTTTTTATAGTCGGGACGGTGTCAGGGACGTTTGGCGTTGGAGCCGCTTTGACAGACAATGTGTCGTGTAGTGGCGGAGTAGAGTGTGGTCCACAGATCGATCGCGGTACGCAGCTGGGGTGCGCACCCCTCTCATCTCGGTGGAGCGAGCATTGTTCTGAGATGCGATTGTGATTTATTTCGCCGGCGCGTGTGCGACCGGCCGGCGACTTAAATTCGATTATTAATGCATGTCAGCTGATAATTAGGTTGGAACTATTATTAATATTATGATGCAGTGAAGTTCAGAGCCAAGCTGCATATTCATAATACAGCTACATTTGTTTTGAACTAAAATGCGGCTACATTTAAAAATAAGCTCTCGATTCTATCAGAAAATATTTTTGATTTATTCAACTCAATAGGCCATTCGTCTAACGATTCGAGAAGTCAATATACAAATTGATGAAGAGAAATGTATTCTCAGAACTTTATAGGATTGAAAACAATACAGGCGGTAAACAACGATCCAAAAAGAAATAGAATCTAAATATATCAAGGAATAAACTGGGCGCATTTTATAGTAGGATCCATAAATATTTATTATTCCGGAAAAAAGCACATATCACACATGCATAAATTATATTCAGGTAGTGCACTAAATCGAACGGTAGCCTTAAACGGAACAGGGTTCGATGACTTCTGATCGTTAATCCCAGTCTGACTGTATCCTAAAGCTGCGTCCACATAACTATTACAGTTTTGTTACAATTGTCATGGAAGCAATAAATCGAATTTAAGACATTGTTTATTTGTTGGCACCCAAACTTAAAAGAGTGTGCTAAATACTACGCGATGACACTAATCGGTGTGAGACTAATTTATTTCAATTTGTAATTTTTGACAAAAGCAAGTCTACGCATTTTTTTTTACATTTTGACGAAAGTACAAAGAGTGTTCTACATAAATTATAATTACTTTTATTGTCTTTCAGTTTTAAGTATATTTTACTCCAGTTTTTACAATTACATGCAAGCTTGACATTTTTAATTTTACTTGAGCGGAAGTAGATGTTTTTTGATCATTTTCATTTTTCATTTTCGTTATGTTAGACTTTACATTATAGTATTCGGTGTAAACCTGAAAAAAATATTATAAACCAATTTCCAACTGCCTCGTTGGTCTAGTGGTGGCAAGCGTGAGGTTCTGGGTTCAACCCCCAGGTTGGGCAGTGTTATTGGATTTTTTCGTGTGAAATTTCTCAGTAGCAGCCCGGAGTTTGGATTTGTGCCCGGTTGATGGCAACAGGCTCACCCCCTATTACATGTGATTTAAACATAACGGCGAAATGAGGGTATTCCTATACACCCCTGCCCAACCCTTTAGGGAATATAGGCGTGATCTTATGTTATGTTTAAATAAATAATTAAACATTTGCTCCACTGGCAAAACGATAAGACACTTGTACGACAATTGTACGTTTTGGTTCTTCAGTATTTATAAAGTTTATTTTCATTTTTCTTTGTGTCTAACCCTTAATAATTCTATTCGAAGATAATTTATATGGCGTATCGGCAACTGGGTTAACTAAATACGACTGAACGAGAGATAAAAACAGTCGCATCCATCATTTTGTAGTGGATTTATAATCCACTTAGATTATAGGTATTATGTGAGGTAACGGCATTTCCCTGCCTATTTGTCTATGGGTTACAGAGGAAATATAAATTAAGTGTTTGTGGAGATAATTTTCGTGATTTAGATACCTAAAGTTCGTAATAGGTACTTTGCTCTAGAACTATGTTATAACGAGTATCTATTTACACAGAGTGTATCCAAATTCGTATAATTCCTTCAAAAATCGTGGTGTACTGGCGACACAGATTGACCATGCACAGGATTCTAGAGCCCATTTTTTAAACATGTATATACAACATGTAACGTAATTAACGCACACCCTCAAACACCTCAATCAGAATATTATGTTATAATCATAATACATACACTGAAATTTTATTTATATGTGCTTAAATATTGTTTATTCAAGAAAATAGTATTACTTTTTCATTGTTAACTTCATTTAAAATTCAGTCTTATGCCCTTGAAATGAGGCTCAATTTTCGTTATGCCAATTAAAAGACTAATTATTAAAAAACAAGTTTATAAAAAAAATGGCTGAAGTCGATTCAGTAAACGATTCTGAACAAACTACTTTCAGGATGTGCGTTAATTATGTTACATATTGTATATTGAAACCTTGATTTTCTCATCGTAAGCCATTTTAGCACCACCAGTTAACTTACTGCGCGGAGCGATACCGCGTTAGTCGTAATCTGCTAGCTGTATGGCCGGGCTTCCATTCATTTACTTATGCGTTGAAATGTTCTATAATATTTAGTAATTTTTTTGCTATATATTCGTTTATTTTTTTATGTATACCTTATCAGGTGGTTCAAATAAGATCACTAACCACCAGCATAAGAAAAAAATTGATTTGTTTTTATTTTATACTTCTATACTATCTAAATTATAAAGAGAAAAGATTTGTATTTTTGGATTTTTGTATGTAACGAATAAACTTAAAAACTACTGGACCGATTTCAAAAATTCTTTTGCCGTTAGAAAACTACATTATCACTGAGTAACAGGCTACGGGCGGAGCCGTGAGGACACAGCTAGTTTTTAATAAAGCAAAATCCCGTGCCAAAGTTATAGATTACTACACCAGTAATAGATCATGTGATTTTGACGAATTACACGAATTCCTTTCCACCCTGTATAGTTTAGATATCAACCCAATATGTGTCATTAAACATATTTAGACAACTGCTGAAAAACGTTACAATGTATCTATGTTTAATGACTACTCTTTTCTCATGAATCATAAAAATAGAGTTTAATGTTTGAAGTTTACAAGTAATTCCTCTTTATTTTTATTAGCACCTAATTTATTTGTATTTGGTATTTTACTATCTGAAACATTGACGAATGCTCCAGTTTATTTCCCGGTAGCTTTGAGTTGTGCTAAGACGAATCTAAATTCTAGTTCTAATTCATTTATAGTTAGTTCTTCATCATTCGGATAGTTCATAGTTCAGTTCATTCAATAGTAAGCTTTATTAGGTTGGTAGCATTGCCAGGCGACATTAGACATCATTTCCAAATATGGAAGACTGTTGATTTTCTCTCGATGCTGCATAGTGTCACATCCAATGGGTGTAAACCTGGTTATCTGTTTGTTTATCATGAGTCGAGTGGTTCCCCCAAAGATGTTATATCTAGTTTATTTAACACTAGCTGTGTCCTCACGGCTCCACCCGTAGCCTATGTTATTCAGTGATAATGTAGCTTTCTAACGGCAAAAGAATTTTTGAAATCGGTCCAGTAGTTTTTAATAAATCCAAAAATACAAACCTTTCCTGTTTATAATATTAGTAATATAGATAAACATAACATCACGCCTGTATTTCCCGAAGGGTTGGGTAGAGGTTATATTAACATCCTAATTTCGCCGTCATGTTTAAGTCGCATGTAATAGGGGTCGAGCCTATTGCCATTAACCGGGCACCAATCAAAACGCCGGGTTGCTACTGAGGAATTCCATAAGGAAAAACCCTTTAACCGTTTGCCCGACCTGGGGATCGAATCTAGGATCTCACGATCACCAATCGCGCTTGCCACTACTAGAACCAACGAGGTAGTTAGGGTAGTTTATTTATTACTATAATTGTTAATTATAGGGACTATTGATATGTTCATACTCCATACATCAATATAATGTATCGTTTAGTTTTACTATAGAAGATGTTAAAATAGTTTGAGGGTTGTTTACCAAGAGCATTGGCTTCATCCATTTTTGCGGAAGGTAGTGATAAATCAAACGTAAAATAATTATTATAAACGTTTAATATTATTAAAGCTATTTAATCAATTAAATTTATTTACAACTTATTCCAATCAGTTCCGACATTTTAGTCCCCTTAACAATGTACAATACATATTATTTACACTCTCAATTCTGTTCTCTTCATATAATTTATGGAATAGACAATATTCAACAATAAGGCTGATAATGGACTGGGCAGTCAGGCTGTGGTAGTTAATAAGTTAAGTACAGTGGCCCACCGAAAGGCACGTGTGTGGTCTGGTAACGTAGCATCGTGTAGCCCGGTGTAGCACCAACTGCCCAGTGCGTTCTCTGCCTTAGTAATAATTTAGCAAATCAAGGTAAGGCATTCTCGTTACAACATTACCGCCGCACGAAAATTTTGAATAATATTTTTTATAATCATATTATACTATTCATATATATTTATATATAACATCATTATTGATATCTTTATGTGTTAATAGTATTAATATTGCTAATTACAAAATTGAGTGCGGCGGCCTTCATCATAATTTACAACAATATCACACCAGCCAAATCTTTGCTTCATATTAATTATATATTTAATTATACTATCCATAGTTTTATTACTACATTCCATCTGACAGAATACACGTAGATACTTCTCTTGTAAAATTGATTTACATTGTTTATTCAGACCGTCACTTTAATCATTCCATCCAAACATTCAAAATGTCTTTTCACAGCCCTTACTCTATGACTAGAAGATGACTATTGATTTAGTAGAAATAATAGTTGTATAGAAATACTGTGTAGATAGCATAACAATGCTAGACATTAAAAATTTGGTCAAAACTGTCGACAACAATAGAATATAAAGACTGTAGAGTTACATTCTATTACAACAATTATCAAAATTCAAAAGATGATATATTTCCTTATTTCACCACTTATACAAGGTTAGTCGGAAAGGGGGTACTAAGCTGAAAGGTAGTTAAAGTACCCATAATAAGGGATAACTTTTGTTCTACAACTTTCCCCAAATCTCGATAGTTTAAGAGAAATTGCTTTTCAAAGATTTCGTAAAAAACATGCTAAAATCTATCTGTCCATAGCTATGATCAGCTGTTTTTACAATTTAGGTCATATTTGGAGTCACTGACTAGAAAATTAATTTTCTGACTTCATAACTAAAGCAGGTATATTATTTTTTTTGAAAAAACTGTAATAAAAATATGTTTTCATGCAAATAAAAATTATCGAATTTTGAAATTTAAACACTTGCTTTAAAATAGTCATCAGTGATACTTTAGGTGGCCCGCGGCTTAGTACCCCCTTTCCGACTAACCTTGTATATAAGCCTTATGAAACTACAGAATGTTTTCAAATAAAAATATCATATTGATTTGAAAAGCTTCGTAAGCTTTTCCAACAAGGCATTTTGGAAGTGGTGAAATAGGAGCCAATTATAAAAAGTGTAAGTTCTTAGCCTACACAAGACTTATTTTAATAATACTGTGAAAAAGTAGAAAATTTTAGGCCATATCAAATTGATATTATGCATAAGAAAGTACACGTAGTACAGTGAAAGTCCACGTCGTACAGTGAAAGTACACGTCGTACAGCAAAAGTACACGTAGTACAGCAAGAGTACACGTAACGCAGCGAAAGTCAGATACCTTATAACGACGATGTGAATATTTGCAAGGTACTCAGTATGTTTCACACATCAATATTATATTATTTGACTTTGATATTTTATTTTTAAAGATATATCGTAAACAACATGCCACAGACAAAGTATGGATTTTTGGTATTACTATTAATAATTATGCAAATGAGTATTCAATTACCGAGTTAATAAAAATTCTTAATTCTTAGTTTTATGTCAGTAACATTTTCACCAATCAGTTAATATTAGCAGATCTTTGGCACATCAATACCTGAGTAGAAACACGTCATCGTAGTTACTAATATTATAGCAATTATTGTCAAAATTACTAACATCAAAATTCATAAAACTGATTCACTTGATGTTTTGACACAATGCCGTTCAAGCATACAATTCAATAAAAGCTCACATAGTGCACTTGTTGATGCACACAATTTAATTATTAATGACTAGTGTAGGTATCTGGTCTTTGGTGAGATAAAAGTCTACGAGCTCCACACAAGATCAGCACGAACAGGTCGCAGTACCGCGTCAGTGTCACTGTAGTTCATATGATGGTGGACAGTGGCGCGGGGTGTGCAAAGCGAGCGGGCACGGGCAGGCAGGCGAGCCAGACTGCGCCGGCGCCGGCGAGGCATCAGCGCGCGCGGTGCGCAGGCGCGGCCGCCGGTCAGGGTGCCGCAGCCGCCAGCGGCGGCCGCGACGGGGCGGGCACGCGGGGACACGCCACCATAGACCCGCTTCGGTTTGTTTGGCTATTACCACCACCGCCTGTAACAAGGTGAAAATCAAGAGTTAGTTAAATGTTTAAATGTCATAAACATTACAATGAAAAGACTACCACAGAATCCTCTAGTGGATTTTTCTTAAATGACGTAACAGGTAACTTAAGGATTATGTCAACAGGACAGACAGCAGTATCTCTTGACCGCTAAAATCAACAGATTGTGATCACAGATTCATTTGCGAAGCGAGGTACTTTCAGGTGTCTATTAGGAAGCCCATGTGCAGCACCGCACTTTTAGGGGTTGACAATTATGATTGTCACTATTCACTTATTTGAAGAAAATGTTTGGCTTCAATAGCAAATAACTTATATTCTGCTAATGACGACTTAAGCATATTATAATAGCGTATTCGAGGAAATGGAACAGGAAATGATGTTTACCTATTAGCGAACCGAGCATTTTGGTAACGGAGAACTTGCGCGTACGCTGTGGTGTGCGCACTTCAGCCAGGAGACGATCCACGCACCGATAGAGGTCGCCAGAGTTGTCGGCCACACTGGCCTCACTGAAGGAGGCACCGTGCGCGGCACTGATCGCCTGGCCCTCCTTGGTTGTAACCTGCAGACAACAAAAACAATAGCTTATTTAAAACTGAAGAGAATGGGCACATACAGGGCCGTATTTAAGCAAAGGCCTAGGAGCCTTTTTATATGTTATAATATATGTTATTTTCATAATAATAAAATTGAAATACAGATTTTTGCATATTTCTGAAAGTAGACATAAATCTCAGCTTTGTGTTGTTTTTTATAGTTGTTTCATAACAATATTAATAAATATTATTATTTTATCAATTCGCGATTTTACGTATTTAGCTCCCCCCCGGTAAGTAAAGCTGACACCACAAGTTAGCCTAGGGTCTACAGCTCCTAGATGCGGCGCTGGGCACATATACTATAGGGATTTGACGTAAGAGCTCTAAATCTGCATAAAATCTAAGTATCTAGGAGAGAGTACATTATCAAAAGTTATTTTTACTTAGTCGACGTTTGAGGCTCTTGACGACGACGGGACCAAAATGTCAGGGATGTTGTTACTTCATAATGAATTCAAAGTAAACTTTACAAAGCTGTTGAATTTACGTAAACTCTGTAAACAACGTAACAAGGTCAGGCTATGTACTTAACTACTTACTATAAGCAATTTTATTTAAATATTTATGGTCTTCGTAAAAATGATAATTATCTCATTTACTGTTTCTTCTTGTTGCCAAAAATAGTTTAAGTTGAATAGTGCCTCTGGCAGTCAGTTTGATGAGCCGTGTATGTACGTGATATTTATATAAACAGGAGCAGATAGTTACTAGGGCACTCCTTAATCCCTGTCACTATGGAAGATTTCTACGAATTAATTATTACCTAATGTTACTACAGACTTCGTCATAAGTAAGGTGAAACCACTCACTAAGAAAGAGAAACAGTTAGGATGTAGTAGAAGCCTACGCTACGCCCACGAAAGGTACGTGTACAATTATTTAGTTGTCTATATCCATTATATACAACGTGTAACAAATACACTAAAAATTTGTTTTATTAGTATGTATAATAGAAGAAATAACTATAATTACAATAGAGAGTAACAGTATTATATATAAATATAATAGAGTAAGAAAGCCAAATAATTAAAAAGGTAAGCAATGAATAGATATAAGTGATGGAATTAAATAGTATTATATAAATGTGATAGTATTATATACATAATAATAGGTTAATTGAAATTAATAGCAAAGTATGTCAATAGAATATAAGTAATTCTCGTTTAATATAATTTTCGTATGCCCACAGGCACAATGTAGCGAACTTCCTGTAACTCTAACACCTTTTGTATTGTACACCTGCATTGACGAATAAAAAGATTTGATTTGATTTGATTTGATTTAGAATCATCTACTTCATCGATTTCAGCAATTTTTAATAATTGTATTTCTTTTCTTATAAGCCAGTCTGACAATCTAGATAAAGAAAATTAAACCTCATGTCAAAACTATTGGGCTGAATTTTAAAAGCAGCAAGCAAGGAAAAATAAAACTAATTTCTTATAAAAATACGATAATATTCATTAAATTTTAATTTTAACAATTGTGTTGTGCTTTTAGTTTAATATTCTAATTGAAGTGTCTTAGTTTTGTTGTTATTTCTGTAACACGTTGTATATACACTGAAAGATCGCAAGTATTTCAGCGTTCGTGCGTTTCTGTCTGGCAAGCTTTTAGCAGACTCATAAAGTTTCTCAGATATGAGTTTCTGCGCTACCTTCGGTTTCCAAGCGAGTGCCTGCCTATTATACGCATGACAAAAGCTGTCTGTTACTGTACATATTACGTACGTACGTAGATACATTTTCCATTGAGTGCGAGCTCAAAAGACTCAATAGCGATAGACAAGACTGTCTAGTGTCTTTGTTCTTCTGGGATGAACGTCGAAACTTCATAATACAGTCTGTCGTAATGACGTTTAGTAGTTCGACTTCGTGTAAATGACAAAGAGGAAACTTCTCCACGAGTAATTTGTAATAAGGAAATTAGGTGTAGAGTAATTAATAAGGAAACTAAGAAAAGCGAAATTGTTAGCTCCAGTTTTTAGAGAGAGATATCGATAGTAAACCATAGCTATCTTCGTAGTCGTAGCAATCTAAAACTAGATTTTCTAAACAAAGATAAGGCGAAGGAAACATGTCAATCATCCTATTCTATTAATAATGTAGGTACTGCCGTTATGTAATCGTGACAGTGATCCTACATATCAACTGACATCGCCCTGAAAGGTGAAGGACGATTTCGTCCAATATTCTAGAAATAACGGGAAATATTGCGTAGAAAGCACTAATAGATTCCAATACACGGTTTAAAAGGTACCTGTTATCTGAGCTTCTGTATTTTTTTACAAATGAACTTATTCACGTATAAGGACAACAGAGTAGTTTATGACAATCCGTTATAAATAAACAATATAAGAAGCAAAGGTTCCTTTATTCATGAAAGTATGTATTCGATTTATTCATCAGAATGATTAAGATACGTAGAGTTGCTATAGAAACCTACATACCATTATTAATAAAAATAAATAAATATAAATATTTATGATTTTTCATGTAAATAAATATGCGCAATAATGAGTACCTACCTACTAATAGAGGTCGTAGACGAACTACATAATATTATAAGCGAGACGTACCGCCCGGACGATGGTAACGGAAAAAATTGCGGGATTTTCCACGTATTTTAGATTTTGCGTCCCAACACATTTGCCGTCTAAAATTTCTGATAGTTCATGCTCGAATAAATTCACACATTTGTGTCTAGGTAAACATAATCGTGTGGGAATTATGAGAATATACTGTAATGTATATTAGCTCTTCAAAGTTTGTTGTGTTGAAACGTTATCAAACTGGGCTGTTGTTTAGTAGATACTGACCTGTCTCAAGTGGTCTAGGTCCGTCTTGTTGCCGAGTAACGCGAGTGGCATGGGCGCCGCGGCGCCGGCGGGTCCGTGTGCCGGACTGCTGCCCGTTGGCGCCCGCTTCAGGGCACTCAACACTTCAGTGGCATATTCGAAGCTGCTGCGGTCTGTCACGGCGTACACTAGCAGACAGGCGTCAGCCCATTGAATCTAGAACAAGGAATACAATAAACATTAGAAGTGCCAAAAACTATGTAGATTAGTTTGACAAGATAATAGCAAATGTTAGGTGACGGAAGTAGGTAGGTGGTTCTGTGGAAGTGTTTTAAGAACGTGATTAAGAATGTCAAATACAACGTTGTAGTCGTAAATTATTAATAATAGGGTATAATAAATTGAATGGGTCACATGTGCGATCGTTATTAACGTTTTGCAGCTAATTAAATCTTGGATTAAAGTGCTAGCGAGTTCGTGTTGTCATTTTTGCCCTAGTTCAGAATAATAGATGTTATTTTTTTTTGTTTTAAACATATTTTTCATTCTACTATCATAACCGTGAAAGTGCGTCAAACGAGGATTAAAAAAGATGCTAATAATCACTTTTGGTGTAAAGTTTAGACAAAATCCAAGAGAACAAAGCTGTTTACTTTGGCAAAGTGATTTTTAAGTCTTCATCAAACAATATAACGAATGCTTTGCATAAAAGAGACTAGACGAAGAAGAATGTGTTTAATTAATGCGTCTTCGGAGCCAACATTCCGGCTTAAAATTAGCCTTGCAAGCGGTTCACGGGCGCTCCCACGCGCGTCCACGCCACGCCGCGACACGTCCCACGTCTCATTGGCTATAGGTACATACCTACTCATTGTTGTCGACACATGAACTGAAATTTGTTTATTTCACACAAAACAGTGAAATCATTAAACAGGAAGTCGATATGACGTCAAGAAAGACCATTATAACAGCCGATACAAAAATTATATTCTCGCAGCAGATGCAATCAAACGAATGTACAGGAGACCGGAGTAAGCACCTACGTAGCTTATTATTATGTGGTCAATAACTTCTCCCAAAGCGAATATTTCAATATTTAATATTTTTTAATTATTAGGAGCACAACTGTGCGGCTTCAGCTATCGAAGATTTTTTGTTTGGTCACAGGACAATAAACTATGAAAAAGTTTTTTAATTGAAATGTGCCAGGTTTCCTACAAGGTCAAAGTAAATTACTTTTTTAACTTTTTTTAAATTAACTACACAAATGTTGTCATTTCATTTGTAGTTTTATAAAATATATGAGCTTCAGAAAATGTTAACAGCAATTTGGTATTCATCATCGTCAACTGGAGTCATGAAGTCTAATCGTCCTACATGAGGATCCAAATCTCGTCCATTGACTGTATCACCTACATAAAAGACTACTTTTACGATTTGGGAGATGTGTTGCTAATTTACACAAAGCTGTGCCTTTTCAACAACATCTCAAAAGAACTATTTTAAGGATGTTTAGAATAATATTTTTCTAAAATTCTGAAGGCGTTCAAGATTGGTTCGGTCGTCGTTCGAATTCCAAAATGTTAAACTGACAATCACTACTTTCGCCGACCTGTGAGTATATTGGAACTGCTATTAATAATGTTTAATATGTAAACACGGTGAGTCATCGTTCAGTGTTCGGTGTCCAGGTCACCGGAGCAACTCCTGGAGCCGTTCCATGCCACTAGTATTATTATTTAAGACATTAACCCAGTTGTTGGAACATAAAGCGAGCTCAGTCTACGGTACTCGCGAGTTTAGTTTGCGGAAGGGATCTACTGGGATCGATGTTTTGATGTATGAAGTTAACGCGAGAGTTACAAATTTTCACCTCGTTATGGTTTCTAATTACTATGGAGTGTTTATTTTAAAATCTTCCTAAGTCTTTTAAATTATACTTTCTATGTTATTTACGGATTTTATTCTACTTCATTTGTTGGGAAGAAACTACAGTAATACGTTATATTAAATTGTACCTACACGTATAAAAAAGACTTGAAAGTTTATAATGTAATCTAATGTAAATCTGGATTGGTGGTAATAAAATATTACTACCGAGTTAAAAGTATACAGGAATTCGTTAAAATAGCTACAAAAATGTGACCTTCTGATGAAATACTCGACATCCCTAATCTCACTGATTTGTGTATTTATTATTGTTTGGAAACAAAAGGTCGGGCATTTGTTTAGGTTATACTTTAATTCTGTGAAGGTTAAGATTAGTGGGCATTGGGCAAGGTCCCGGAGTATTAACCTATATTCATATACCGCTTGGCTGTTCGTTAAACCTTAGCAAACGTTATTTTAGGGTACCTTTGAAACTGAATATACAGTACCTACACATTGCTTTGGTCAAAGCGAAGGTTATATTTTACGATGGTTTGTGTTGTACTCACAGCTATAAAATTATGTTAGTTTTAATAGTAGAGAGTCAATAACTACGTAAATATTTTTTAGAGCACGGCTTTATACCTTCTAGTTATTTTGTTATGATATTTCTAAAAGTATTCTATATCAAAGGTAGCCATGAAGATTTATATAAAGTCAGAATCTGAAATCAAATAAAATATATGTAAAAGATATTTATGTACCTGTTCAGCCGGGAATTTATCTGAGTTGGAACCGGATACATCTATAACTTCTAGTTCGACTGGAGTGCCGTTGATTGGTACCGTTTGTCGGTACAGGAGATCTGAAACGAAGGCGTAAAGTAAGCATACTGAAGGATAAAGACGCCTACGTTGTGTCTTGATGTGAATAAGGAATGTAACTGACCTGTATTTGAATGATATTCGCCGATATATCTTCTGGTTAAGTAGCGAACGATGAGAGCTGTAACAAGAAACACAAATGTTAAAATATTGCTACTAAACCAAAATCATATCGATAGATGGTAACGAGTGAACGGCAATTAACAAAAAGAATTTATAAGGCGGATGTCAGTGGAAACGCCGGTAGAGGACGCCCTAGTAAGACATACATCGATGTTATTGGTGATGTTCTTTACAAAGGACAGGTTCGTCCTACTCTCAACCGGCGTACGTAATCAACAAGATGTATGAATGTGGACGAAGCGAAAGGAGTATGTAAGGATAAAAGCATGTGGTGTTCTATAGTTTCTGCCTACCCACATGGAAAAAAGGTGTGAGTTTATGTATGTATACATAATGACTAACTGCAGTAATTAATCAATTCCGTAGCTCTTAAACAATGGTTTCTGAATCATTTCGGTTTTATACTCATACGTGGTTATATTTAGCTGTAAAAGATGGTTCAACTACGTGAATATGAAATTGATTGTGAGTAGGTACTATGAGATATTGGAGAAACAGAAATCATCATTATCCTCCTGCCCTTATCTCAACTTATTTGGGGTCGGCGCTACTGCGTCTTCTTCTTCCATACATCTCTATTAGCCGTCAGTTTAGTAGTCACCCCCTTTCTAGCCATATCATCTTTCACACTATCCATCCATCGCTTCTTTGGTCTTGCTCTACTCTTATAACCGTCCACATTCATACTCAATACTTTCCTCACGACATGTTCCTCGTTCCTCCGCATCACATGCCCATACCATGACAACCGGTTTCCACCTAACTTCTCAGTCACCGACGCCACAGAAATCTAGTCGCATTTTGTAGAAAGAGTTGTGTGAATGCCGAATGTGTTTAGTGGCACATTGATGTATTGTTTAAACACGATGTTACATCATGAAGGAGAATAGGTCACCGGGCTGTTGGCCTAGCTCGGTTTATGTAACACCATCTGGGTCGGACTCCTGAACATTTTCGGTCAAGGCTCCCGTAATTGAAATGTTGTTTATTGTTTTCCAAGACCTAATGACTCGCTTTGGGACGTAGCTTGGTTTTGATAATAAATTTCGTTTAGGTTGAATTGTCAAAAACCTTTCAGTACATAGAAACGGTGTTAAGTAAATAACTGGCTGTAACTAGGTACATCTATAGAAAACTTTCCGTTATTTTATTAATTGTTGTTAATAGTTTTTCTTACACGTTTGATTGTGAATTTTTCGTTATATCTTTTTTACTGTATTATCCCTTGGAAAATTCTTTTAAAATATAATGTTTCCTTCAATTTATTTCAAACGAGAAAGTTAAAAGTAAAGAATTAAGTTTCACTCAAGTAACAGGAAAATTCCGGGATTATGATCTAGTGGAATATGAAATCCATCAAATGATGACAGGCACTCTTAAAATATTTGGGTCGCTAGAATTAAATCAGATGATGCGGGATTTTCCGAAACTTATCTTTTACAAAATATTATCCTGTCTAAAAAATAAGTTTTTATAACTTTCTTCAAATGTTACAATTGAATATAATGATAATTTTGTTTGATGTTATATTTGCTTACCGGACTTGCCAACTCGTGAGCTGCCAATGACGGCGATGCGTACGCGCGGCATACTGGCACGCTCGTCCTTCATGCTTGGACTTTTGCGTCGTATCTGAAACAATACAAAAATAAATATAAGAAAAAGAAATACATAAGAGACAATATTTATCATTAAAGGTTGTGTTCGCATTGAAGTTTTAAATATATAAGTAATGACTTTGAAACAAAATAAGAACAAGAAAGTCAATACTTTCTTCTTATTAGAAAATCAACCCTGTTATTACGTTGTCCTCCTGACCTAACCTTTATTCTACAAAATTGCTGTTAATGATCAGTTGAGTCGCTACCAGTGTATAATCACGGTAAGATAAGCTCACGCGGCGGTTAGCTGGCGAGCTTCAGTTTCATTCATTACTGACGCTTCGCTTTATGACGTCCGCTAACTAATGACCGACAGAGCGCGTCAGAAGCGAATACTTGTTTAAGATTAGATTAGATTTCATGCCAGATTTACAATGGCATTCCTTCAAATCATTTCTGCAATTATTTAGATGGTCACTGACATCTGAAAAATAGCAGGAAATGTGCTTTGTAGATGCAAAACTATAGCTTTGCTTCACAGTCCAAAAACAGAGATCTCCCAAAGATTTTGTTGAGAGTGACCGGTAAAAAAACAAAAAGTAAATAAAGAAACAATATTATACGTTGACCTTCCGGTATTTGCTGACCCCAACAAAAAATACACCCTTTTGATTAGACAGGAAACCCAAAATACAACCCCTTTATTTGTTTAAACCCAGGAAGGACAAAAGCAACGGCGCAAATGCTACAAAAACACCATTAGTGCGACCTGTATTCTCTGAAATATTTATAGATTGGATACACCGCTATGCGTCAGCGGCAGCCCACCGACTGGTTGAATAACCCTAGAAAACACCGTGATGTCCATTCAAACGCACGACTGTTGTGACAACAATACAGAAATGAAAACAAATATACGCATATTACATAAATACATCGCAGAAATCTTTTGATACGCGTCGTGCATTGTTGATTGTTATTTTTAGTTCGAATTATAAACATGGAAGATATTTAAAAAAACAATCATGTTTAAATTATGGCAAGGAACTGCATTATTTCAATAAAAGTTTATTTTGAGTTACGTTTCAGTTTTTTTTAATAATACTGTTATTGTTAAACACGCTATTGATGTATTTTAATATGTGTTTAGGTCTAGTGTATATTTGATAAGCACTATTATTATTCACGTCAGAGGTGTCTATGTATCGTAAACAACACGGTGTGACGCAGTGCATCATTTAATAAAGTATACCATCAACAGCCACTTGATCGTAATGTTCATGACGTTTCAGCGGCTACGTTAAAAGCTTACGACTGTTTACAATGTCGCTTTCCTCGGGCTTATGTAACATTATTGTTCTTTCAATTTCATAAAAACAATATCGTTGGACTTGTGACACAATTTCAATATAAATATCATTTAATGTTACAACAACAACGGTGTATTGGATTCTTAGAAACACTGAATTTTAATTTCGGTATTCTTTGTATTATTAATCTGTAAACTTGTTTCATTTATTGTTTCCTTATTTCATGGTGTATTAACTGCTTGAATTATTTGTAACTTCAAAGATTTATTTCACAGCAAGCATACTGTCGCATGGCTTTTTCCACTAACTCAGCACAAAAAGACATTCAACCTTAGTTACCAAACATAAATTTTATGCAAGTGATTTTATAAGCTACTCAAAATATCTTAGAATGTATTTTAAATCGGCCTTCGATGATAAAAGCTTTTATAAGTTGTAATATTTATGAATGAAAATACATAAATTACAATATCAAAAGAAAACGCATCTCCATGTGAAAAAACATGAACCCACGCGGTTTAAAAACGTGGCATCCTAAATTTTTGATACCTCACCCAGATTAATGTATCGGTGGTGACAGCGTCGCCATTTTTATTTACGTTTGGCGCCAAATAATATTGTTCAGTCGCGTCGTGGTGCCAAAAGAAATACCAAGTTTTAAATTAACTTTCCGTGTTACATAAATAATTTCTTTAGTAAGTACGTATTATATAAAAATAATTGGGATGTGTGACGTTGTAGGAATTTTTAATATGAAACTGAATAAATAAATAAATTTGGTTACGCAAAGTTAAAAATAAAATCGTGCCTGAGTTGATAATTAGCTAAAATAAGAAAAAATCTTAAGAAAAAAAAATTACACCACAACTCAACCCCATAATAACATTTCACAGACTTCTTATTGGTTGAAAATATAACAAGTTTATAGCCAGTAACATATCAATTTTAAGGTGAGATAAAATATAAAACGTGTATTTGCACAATAGCTAGTCGCGTGAATTTTATGTCACTTGATAGATAGCCACCTGTTTCGCAATAAAAACAATGTTTTTTTTATTCACAATGTTATTAGTTTTATCGAAAATCGCTGTACGTGGGTGAGTTGTTTACTATCGACCAATATGGAAAATTTATATCAGCGCCGTGACTTTGCGTTCGCCTACAGCGAAGGTCTACAATACTGTTTTACAATATTGTAGATATTTATTGCTTTTTCATCACGCGTCACTTGTTTTCCGCCTATTCGAAGGTTCTGTTGATATGAAATGTGGTCTGCTCATTTCCTGCAAGCGTATGAAAACATGACAGGTTTCTGACCATATGTCGTCTGCGCTCAAATTGTAAAATAAGGTCTGGTATAAAAGGACCTAGGTATCCGCCTGAGACAGCCAATCATATAACGCCCACGAGAAGAGACGGAGTACCGTTATTTATAATCCGGGAAAACGGCACAAATTTTACTATATTTTTATTTATTACCTCAATTTAATACCATTAAAACGTAGATAATTTTGAACGGTGGTTCTAGTGGGCGCTCAGTCCACGTGGGCGGTGATCCTTTATCCCACAGGATTATAACTTAACGTGTGGGATGAAATGCAAACTTCGTCTGAAATATCACGTTCAGTCATTACAAGACTGTATAGTTTTACTAAAGGTTTAATCTAATCTAGTGATTTAATACCGAAATAACGAAAAGTCAAACCAAGTTATTACAATTTACCAAAATTTTAATTTATTAAAATTAAAAAATACTTAAGGTCTTTCGTTAGGCCATGAATCAAAAGTCCTTGTAACTTGATGCAGCAGTACACCTACATAACATAACTTGTTTACGAGAGTCCTTGATACGTAGTATGGGCAGATGACCTTCACCGCCAATTGGTGCATGTACCGGTATTAATATTACGAAGGCCCCACGATCGCCCGCGAGACCTGCCCAAAGGACATGACCTTGGGAACAAATCGTCGGATCACGCCTATTAATTTCCCCATTACAAGGTTGTCTGCCAAGGACTCTACTTCAGTTTTGTTGACAATGACATTGATGGGTGTCGACTATGATAAATAGCTTTGGTTCTGTGTAACGAGAGATTGACAAGTAATTGTGATGTGTTTACATAAGGCCGAGTCCTTGGCTGATAGGAAACTTGTGGTAGCCACAAAAGGACGAAGCTTTTACACAATTGAGTGATTGTGCCTTCGTTATGTGATATTATTACATAACTACATTTACCTACCACATAATTCTCGGTAGCATAGTAAAAAAATATTATGTGTTCACATTCTGGTTCACTTATGTGTTTCTTGAAACTCAGTACAAACAGACCCAATTTTTGCACATAAAAGTATAGAGCTGTTGTTTCTGTAACAAAGCTTAACAATTTAATTTACGATTTGATTGGCCACTTCGTGGTATATCAGGCAAGAACAACAAACAATGCGATAATAAACCTAGTGAACGGTATTCAGCTCAAATACCACACTTCATGACTCAAATTATTTATTCATTGTTCTCATTCTTGGCAAGTACCTAGGTACCTAGTACCTAAGTACTTTTGGGAATGTTAATTTGATGTTCAGAATTATCTGAGATGAAAGTGCTCCATTTAAAATGTACATGAGAAAACTTTAGCCGAAGTTTGTAGTGTAGAACATGATTCATGTGAACTGAATCATAACGAGTTATCAAGTCCAGCTGTGTTATCTAGCCTGCCATCAGATGAGATAATGTCAAACGCAAATCCTATTTTTCATAAAAATATTTTCTCTTCTCATGACCGAGTTCTTGAAATAGGAGAGAAATATTTTCAGTGAGATAACATCATTTCCGTAATAAATGAGTACTGTAAGTTTCTGTAACTGTTTTGTAATATTATTACATTTACAATGTTTGCCAGCAATATTGAGTAGGTCATATTAATAAATGTTGTAATATAATTGCTGTTTATGGTTGTTGTCATTGAAAAATAATTATTTTAATTATTTTATCTCCTGCTGTTCATGAAAAATTTACATAAGACCTGTATGTTTTTGTGTACTTTATTAATAATGAAAAAAAAAAGTATCGCTTAAGGTTGAAGTCAATGTCGCTACTTTTCATGAGACAAAAAAATCTTTCACAATTCTTCGACAAAATAGCTACGCCACGTAGCGCATTTCGTAGCGGGTATAATAGCGGTCTTTGTTATCGAACGATCGGGCCAATAACATGTTGTTTATAGCAATTATTTCGTGTCTCAGGGTTCGACAATCCATTCGTATTCTGTGTGTATGGCTGGAGTTGTCTGTTCGTCACTTAATGAGGCCATTGACTTCTATGTCGTTACTTGGTAGGCCTGACATGGGGAGAATTTTGGTTAAATAGGTTTAATTACCTTATAAAACGGGCATTTATTACTATTTTATTATTTAATTAAGTTACTCGACAAATTGAGAACATTTATGATTTTTGCATGTCCCTTAACGCTTTTTGGGATAATTATTGAATTACATAATTTTTTTGTTGGCATGAGAATAATTAAAATTGATTAATCTTGAAAAGAATGTGAATTACAAATAATGAATTAGATTATGTTTAGAAAACATTGATATTGCCAAATCTGCGTACGACTTTTACAAAGTATGGTAGGTTAAATTCTTGGTACAATTCCCATCTAATAAATAAGTACCTGTCTAAAATGCAATAAGAATTCAAGCCAATTGTTTATATTGGTATGGATACAGTAATTTCTCACTTACACGTGTGCTCGCTTGCTTTGTTTTCAGGAACATTTCGCTTTCAGTGTTTTGAAGTTCAATTGTATTGGCGATCAGAGACGGTTACAAACAAGTCATTTAAGGTCGGTCATTGAACCGTTCAAACAAGGAAAAATATCAAAGCGAAGAACTTTCAACTCGTCAAATAGTGATGTGATGTAGTAGACAAGTACACGTAAACCTTGATATTTTAAAATATCTGATAATTTAATACTGTTTGTAGGGCTTTTTGATCTATTCGTATCATGATTTTAATTTATCTAAACACTAGCGGTCCGTCCCGGCTTCGCACGGGTGGACATTTTTCCCGATTCTGCAACATTTTTCATTTAAGTTCCGCTCCTATTGGTCGTAGTGTGATGGTATATAGCCTATAACCTTCCTCGATAAATGGACTATCCAACACAAAAATAATTTTTCAATTCCAACCAGTAGTTTCTAAGATTAGCGTGTTCAAACAAACAAACTCTTCAGCTTTATAATATTAGTATAGATTTGCATATTTTATAAAATCATAATTTATTACAGTTCTTATTACTATATCATTGAATCTCGTTCAATTAACGTGTTCATTTTCATTGTACCGAGTACCGGCCGCAGGATCTCGGTGACCCTCCTGTGACCCGCATCGACCCGTGACCGGGTCATCTAGCTCTGTGTTACGCTCACCTGAGAGCTGAGACCTGAAGGTGCCACTAACATAGTTATATTAAAATCGTAGCACTCTTGGAATTCTGATATTAAAAGCATCGGTTTATTCGAAGAAAGTGCAATATCGCTGTGTATGGTGTGGGCGTTCTTTTGTTTTATAATCTTGTGAAGGAGATATCAAATGACAAACACTCGATTTGATAGAAAACTTATTTTGCTCAAAACAATAACACTAAAAAAAATTAAGAATTGTAGTTGGGAGTAGGCAGAAACTAAGAACGCCACATGCTACAATCCTTACCTACTCCTTTCGCCTCGTCCACATCCATACATCTTGTCATATATGCACGCCGGTTAAGATTACTATGCGTCTATCCCTTTATGAAGAACATCACCAATAACTTCGATGTATGTCCTACTAGGGCGTCCTCTACCGTTTCCACTGACATCCGCCTTATAAATTACTTTTGTCAATCGCCGTTCACTTATTATCTCAACATGACCAAACGACCTAAGCAAACTCCTTTCAATTTTTCCTTTCCCATGGGAAAAAGGCGTGAGTGTATGTATGTATGTACCTAGTTGTGCCTTTAAAGCTGTGACTACAAGAAAATCGCGCCCACACACGATTGTGTGCTCAGTGTACGAACGCGAACAAATTTCCGGCGCACGGTGCACGTGTCATGAAAAGTGCCAATGTTGCAGTTAAGGCGTCTGACTCGTATCGTATCTAACAGTTTATTATTCCGTTTCCCATGAATAATGTATAGGCAGAGCGTTAGTCAACAAGTTTCTTGATAAAGTGTCGCTTTCAGTGCATGCAGATGTTTGTGTTACGGCTCAGTGGACTGCGATACGGTATTGGACTAACTAATGGAGGAAATTCCCCGTATCCTAGTTATTTAAAAATACTAACGCTATCGAGCAACCAAATTGAATAATTCTGTGCATTATGATATAAAATATAACAATAATATTTGTTCCTTCCAGTGAAAAATAAATATTTTTGTATATGAATATGATGTTTACATTTTTTATGAGTACCTAACTATTCTGGTTTTTATGATACACTGAATTCAGATATTTTCAATATTTTTCACAAATACATACGTAGGTAGTTTACCAAGAGTAGATTTTACCGACGTCGGATAACTTTTATCGGAGGAATAAGTAGGACGTCTTGCGAGAATTTCTATACAAATGATGTCACAACGTCTTTATCCCCCAGATAAAAGTTATCTGACTTTGGTAAAATCGGCTCTAGATAGTAATAGTTTTCTAGAATAAATTCTACTTGACCTTTCTTAACAGATGATATCAATGAATTTTAAGAGCAAAAAATGAACACGTGTTACCGAAAATATTCACCTATTTATATTTTATAAACTTGGGACCAGGGCAGGAAGATGATGAAACTTAATAAAATCCTGCATCGTGAAATTGCGCTGAATTGCGCCGTATTCCTAATTCCGCCCGCACCAATACCAAGAGATTTACGACTGAAATATTCTTGCGGTACGTGGATAGGAAAGTTTCAATGTTGTATATAACTCACCGCAGTCCACACCTGGCCCGCACTCTACCAAAACTTAACTATATTGAGCCTATAATTATTAAGCTCGTATTACAGATAATCTGATTAGAGGCTATATTATGCCGTCCGGCTTTTAGTAATCAGGTATGGTTGGTATGTGTTTCCGATCGTCTGTTCTTCAGAAATTTAATGATTAAAAAACAGTATTTATTTGCTATGTTTATTATTTGATTATTTACGATAATTGCTTTACTGAAGTGCTTCCATTATTTGAAACGTGTGTTACAAATCAATCAATGTTAAATTAAGAACTGTTATACATGTATCATTTAGTTGAAGCAACAAATCAATGATAATGTTGTTTTAAAAGGTTTATGTGCTATGTGATATCTATCTTATGTGCGTTGAAAGAGTAAAAAATAGTTTAACAAATTATTCTTTATCACCAGTTTAAGTGATTTAAATCGATATGCTTTTAAGAGCTATTGTAGTAATGAAATCGTCTACACGGAAGAAGTTTAACTGGGAGTGTTAATAACATTTACCTACCCATGTGCTATGGAAAAAACTATTAATTCTACTTGTATCCTAAGCTCACACTGTATATTTTATTACAAAATAAACACGTCTGTTGCTACGCGTATCCGAATAGTTAGAGGCGTGCTCAATTTATGCCGGATTTATTTAACAATTCCGCATCGCAAGACTGCTATAATATAATATTGCTGAATTATTTTAAGACTAAATCGACAATACTTTATTTTGAAGCTGCGTGTATTACGAACGAATGCGTATGCGCCGCGATCGCTAGCCACCTATGTAGGCGAAGGACGACATTACAATAATGATCAAAAGACCGAAATCCTCATTAGCCCAATTTAAATTTCAACTGTAACGTATGCAAGTCAGCCAAATATTGTGCAACGTCCATAACTGGGTTAAAGTCGTATTGTTAAACGATAACTGGGTCAAGTTTAGTGAAAATATCGTAATGCGTTATTTCAAATAATTTGTTTTTAGTTTCTACGGCGCCACGCTTGAAAAAATAAGCTTTTGCGGTTAACATTGAACTTTCGTGTGTGTTTAACAATAACGGTTTCGCAAGATACCGTTATACAGCTGTTACAGTTTTCAGTGTAGAAAATAATACTGGGTCAAGTACACCAACAGTTTGGGCATTACTGTTGCAATATTGTACTAACGATGTACGTAAACATTTTTCTAATCAGATCAATGTCTACATACATTCACTTTTCTCAAAGAAAAATGTAAGAATGCTTTGAATTTTAACTCGGCACGTGCGGAATACTTAAGCTTCAGCCAATTGGCACTTAAATAAATAATAAACATTTATTGCAACTTTAAAACACATTACATCAATTTCCCCTTTATTCATATCTTGTATAGTGTACGTCATAATAGAATTTTTTCCACTAGATTTATTAATGGTTAACCACTCATTCAAGAGAATAAGCGATAGTGAACGCTGACGTTAGTTGGACATGCAAAATATTTATCTTCGCATATTCCTACGTAAAGATGAACTAAAATTATATTCCGTGTGTAATGAGTAGAGGAGAGCGTCAGAATATTTGATATACTTGGCAATGTCGAGTACGGACCTGACCGATGCTCGGACGGATGTGTTTCTGTCTCCCTCTAGTCTTTATTAAGGCGACTTTGACCTAAGGAAATGAGTTGTCAGCTGTATAATCTGAATTTACACGTGAACAAAATATTTGGGGAAATTACTCCGTCCATTTATCTTTTGAAGTGGACGAGAGTATTTAGTGCGGGTTTGAACACAATGAAAATGAATGGTTCCCGTGTTCCAAATTGGATGGCAACCGGTCAGTACGTAATATGTTTAATTGGCTTTATCTCTCTTTTTCAAGGTTGTGTTATGATGAGGCAATTACGAGACCCGGAAAATTAACAGGACACTCGAGAATGAAAGGTTTTAGTACCGAGTTTTGTTAATTAAGATGAATTGAGTTACACGTGTTCACCGTGAAATCCTATCCTGTTTCCATATGAACTGGAAAGTTAATTTGTAGTCTAACAAAACTACGAACGAGTTTTGTTAGAGGGTTTACAATGTTTATGGATAATTATTATTTCTATTACAACATTTGTTCTTTAAGCCTATAATAAACAAGGTACGTATAGGTGATTACTTTTTTTTAGTAGTCATAACAATGTAAGCTTTGATGTTTAGACATAATGCTGAGAAAATATACCTACGTAAGTTCAAGTGTGATCTTTTTTTACATAGAATATCTATCTATCTAATACTAGAATGTTTCTATTACCTAATCATGATCCTGCGTTTATCAAAGAAGTGTAGGTCCTACATATACATTTTTTTATGATTCCCCATACTTAGAATTTATACTTGTTTTGGGCGAGTATAGACACAAATCTCACATATACTTTCACCTAGACACGGAACAACTATCTGGAAGCCATAAAAATACTTTTTCTATGCGGGAATCGGATTCACGACCCGTAGCGCAGAAGTAAATCGCTCAGCAACTGCGTCAATCGAGCTGTCGAATTCTTCCTCCTAGCTTTTTCCCAATTGTCGTGGGGTCAGCTTCCAGTCTAACCAGATGCGGCGGAATACGAGTATTTTACACAGAGCGACTGCACACCTCCGCAACCCAGTTGCGGGGCAATGCTGATATCCTAAAGTTAGACCAGTTGTCAGACTTTCGGCGTTGACTACCCGTAACGACTGTCATAGGTATTCGTATGACACCAGGGATCGACTGTTTAACGAGCTATCGAATTATTATGTCTAATAACAAAACTATTTAACAAAAATTAAACTGACTTGAAATTGTCTATCTCCGAAGTTCTTCATCAGATCTTCACGAAATTTAAATGGAACCACTTCAAAAGAACACTCTTTCAAAAAAAATATAATAATTAAAATCGGTTTACAATTAGCAAAGATATCGTGGAACAAACACAAAAAAAACATACAGTCGAATTGAGAACCTCCTCCTTTTTTTGGAAGTCGGTTAAAAATATAGACTTACATGTGAAGTGTGAACGATACTCACACATTTAAATATTGTTCATTTGTAATATATTTACTAAACTATACTATGGAGATTAGAATTCATTCCACTTGGTAAAAAGCATCGTATCTTATTGTTAACTAATAACAGTAAGAAATGGGACTGCATTAGGAACATAGTCGATAGGTTGAAGATAAATTAATTAATTTATATACAATAAGATGGATTATTTTATCTACATTATAATACATATTATAAAATATACAATAATCCTAAGCCGATCTAAATAATTGATACAATAATACGACTAAAAACTGTAAGATCATCGTTCTGCCTAGCCTTTTTCATCAGCTTCCAGTCTAACCAGATGCAGCTGAATACTAGTATTTTACATTAAGCGACTGCCATCAAACCAACGCAACCAAGTTACAGGGTAATGCCGATATCCTAGGTTAGACCGGTTTTCAGAATTTCGGGCTTACTACCCGTAACGACTGTCATAAGTATTCGTATGACACCTGGGATGCAGGCATGGAAAAAAGTATAAGATCATATTAAAAATATTTCATTAAATAAACTTTATTATCTTTGAAACTTGATATCAATAACCAATAGTTATAAATCAATAATTCGAATTTCTCCGTGAAAACATCGTGGAATTCAATATTTTACCGCCCACTCGGTTCTGATAACTGCATTGAACTGCAGCAGAGCCCGGTATTAATTTCGTAGAGCTCTTTCATATTGCTGGTAAATTGATTTTCCTAGAAATTAAGTAAATTGGTATTTCCTAGAAATACAAATAAAGATCTTAGATCTAATGTACTTTGGACTTCGTAACACGAGGCTTTTTGATTTACTGAGATATACTGTCGATATTATTTAATTTGGATTATATTATAACATTACATTAGGTATTTACAAAAAAATATACTCTATACATAATGCTATTTATTATATGCATATGTAGCACTAACTAAAAACCTACAATCCTACTTCCAGCAGCAGATGGTTACAGGCCGAAGATAAAACAAAAAAGCTTTTAATACCATCTTTGATAGCAGTGATAGCTTAGCCGTTGAACGCTTGCCTTCCATGCAAGAGGGTCTGAATTCGATCCCGGCCCGTACCTCTGACTTTTCGAATTCATGTGCGGATCAGAATTTGATTATCACTTGCGTTAACGGTGACCGAAAAACATCGTGAGGAAGCTGGCACTCCTGAGAGGGCTCCATAAAGTTCTCGTGGTGTGTGTAGTCTGCCAACCAACACCAGGCCAGCGTGGTGGGCTAAGGCCTAAACCCTTCTCATTCTGAGAAGAGGCCCGTGCCCAGCAGTGGGACAGTAATGGGCTAATTATATTTTATTATGTATCATTAAAATCAGAAAAACGTCCGTTGCTTATGTGGGGCCTAGAAATTACCGCTGCAATAAAGGACGATAAAGGATATTGGCACAATTATCACCCTTGGCTGTTAAACTTGGTGATTATTGTAATATCCTCTACCACACATCCCCATTGATTTTAACAGAAAGGAGGACGCTGCTGCCCACCACTGTGGTGGTTTTAGACGGTAAGAGACCGGCGTAACCATCCGCCTTCCTTAGCGTGGAATATCCATGAGGATATCCCTACAGAAAAAAATATAAAAAATACGCTGTTGTCTATCCTCTTGAGGACAAGGTGGAGGTGCGTATTCCATGCGGAAGCCACGCCGTACGATATAGTGCTATACAAATTAACAATTAATGTATTTACTCATACATAGCTTATCATTTTCATTCGCCATATAAATATTTACCGACGACTGATGTTAATGATTAGCAAACCAATTTACACTCCCACACAGCCCACTCAAGGGCTAGTCATTAATGAATTCCACAAAATATAAAACAATAAAAACGTATGTATTATCAAAATGTATAGAAATGTTTATTGTTTGTTATAATCATTAATAAATCATCAAATAATAATTATCAAAAGTGAATTATAAAAGTGTATTGATTTGCTTAGGTACAGTATATCAAAATTGCTACTAGTCTATCATAGAAAAAGAAAGCAGGACCTAAAAATTACAGCGACACATAAAATCAATACAATGGATGGAAACTATAGTCTATTCTTACTAAAAATCAATGAATTCTAAGTAAATAAAACGACATGCTTTACTCAATGTGAAGCGAGTACCGAGAAACGTTAATATAGTGAAGGAGACAGATGAATGAAAGCTCACCTGATCCAAAGTATTGGCGTCCCGGGATACACAGCTACAAGTCGGCTGAATCGCCGACAAACACCACACAGGGAACGTAATAGTAAGTAGTCTTCACACAACACTAAACGTTTATATATTCACTGTCCTCTGAGTTCAAGAAATAGCAAAAGAAATTGTTTTTGGTTCAAGTAATGCTGTAGAGTCACTGTAGTTAAAAGCGACGTGGAGCTTGGTAGAGCAGCTACGAGCGACTGGGCGGCGCGCAGCCATACCATCCTATATATACGTAGGTAGCTAGCAATGCCGCCCGCCCTCCGCACGCTTCGTACATGCAAAAATATCGGTGGAATTCAGAGCCTAATTTTCGCTGTCACTGCCTTATGCCGACACAATGAGAGCGTTGATCTCCTCGCCTGCATCTGTCACACTTGACCAAATTCTTTTAATCTGACGGCTTAACGACTCCTTACTCATATCCCGTGTGTGTTCAAAGCCATATACGGATGTTTTGGGCTTATTAATGTATCAATTAGTGTAGGATGGAGCTGTTTCTCATTATTATTTATTAAAATTATAAAGAACATCAACATCCTGTCTTATATATCTATGCTTACAGCTACCAGAGGCAGCTGTAAATTGAAATAAAGAAAACTAGACTCTTCAACATTATGATAAAACTTTGATAAGATTAGAAATAATTTGTTTCATTATAATTTATGTAAATCGCGATGACAAACGATGATTTTCACAAGTTTAGTAATGATATTAATGAAAAAAAAAACTGTTAATAAGTTTATAAATACGCCAACCTATAAAATAGGAACCACAGCAACTGAAAAATCAATTACAGAATGATATTTATAAAACTACTTAATTATAATCATATAGGGTTGAATATTCGAATTTCCTTAATATTATTTTCACAAATCATTCTTCTCCTGGGTTGTTAACAATATAGTAGTTTCACAGTCTTTTTTTATTCTTGTCTTATTGCTTGATGGCGGTATAGTTTGAGGTTTCGTTATAATTGTAATTGTAACGTTCTTAACTTTGGGATGATGTTAATGACGTTTTTCATTTTTGTTAATGTTTTTCGATTTCACTGTAATTCTCATTTATACCAAATTATATAAGTGCAAAATATTTGTAACTCCTGCAAAAAATAACTGCGCCGTTTTCAATGTATAATTCAATGTATTCGAATCATAAAATATCACGTTTGTTTTGAAGGCGCAATTAACAAACATTGGATAACAAATCGGTTCTCGCCGAATTATTTTAAAAAGTAGTTTGATCGCTATCACAAGACATTCGCACATTAAATGGAACCAGTTCAAGGATATGTGCTACACATAACATCGGATTTCCCAAACGATTTTTATTGTTATTGGCACATATATCTTCTTGTCAAGTATCGATGATTCATGCGAAGCTTTCGCTGTACAAATGTGTGAATTTAGGCGCAGTTTAAATGGTACGTTTAATTTTGAATTTAGGTGCGAGTAAATATGACAGATTCCATAAATCAGAGCAGCAACAAACAATTGTGGAAGTTTCCCTACGTTTCACAGACGGTTTGGTAATCGAAGATACGATATAAATGGATGTCTGTTCTTACGTAATCCCGGGAGCCTACCGAACTTTTTTATTACAAAAGAAGATTACCTATCTAGGATATCTAGGACGTAAGACTTGGGCCACTCTTGTATTAAGTATTGTTTGAAAAGTTTGCGGACACACACACACACACAGCACCAAAACTCATTAAGCGTAAAATGGCATTGTATAGTGTCGGTTTTATGAATGTTTTCGTACGATAGTCAAAATTATAAGATTTCCACATAACATAGCATCACGCCTGTATTCCCGTAAGGGTTGGGCAGAGGTGTATAATAACACCCTCATTTTGCCGTTATGTTTAGTCCCATTGTAATAGAGGGCGACCCTATTGCCATCGTCCGTTCACAAATTCAAACTCCGGGCTACAACTACTGAGAAATTCCACATGGAAAAATCTAATAACACTTTGCCCGACCTGGGGATCGAACCCAGGACCTCACGATCAGCAGTCGCGCTTTCACCACTAGACCAACGAAGCAGTTATTTACATTCGGAATAATTTCGCGAAATTAAATAGTGGTTTAAATCAGTGTTCCGCAAACTGTTTGTGTTCAAGGTACACCTACAAAATCGGGGAATTTCAGAGATACACCATAAATAAAAAATCATATTTTAATCATATAAAGATAGCAAAGAATACATTATTTCCGTCCGCCTTTACAATTTTATAAGCAATAGAATTTTCCCGCGGCACACCAATTAATGACCACGGTACACCAGTGTGCCGCGGCACACACTTTGCGGAACACCGGCTTAAATCAATAGGTACACCGGAATAATATCGCCAATGAGGAAGCAACACAAACTGACAAGAACACGAGGTCACTTGTATCTTTATTGTTTCTTCAGCTTTAATAATATTGTAGCGAAGGATTTCAAAGCATAGTTGTCCTCTAGACCTTGTCTCGGTCGTGGGATAAAACTTTTGTTGTAATAGTATAAAGACCTCGGTTAAAGATCTCTACTTTGTACGACAACAATAAAATGTGGGTTTCCAGTCTTAAAGTTATCGTAACCTTTTAAATGGAAACCTTTGCTATGACGAGCTTATTTGTTCCATATAAAATAATATACCAAAGAAAGATTTATGACTTTAATAAATATATTTAAACATAACATCACGCCTTGTATTTCCTGAAGGGGTCGGCAGAGGTGTTTTAGTAACACTCTCGTTTCGTCGTTATATTTAAGTCCCATGTACAAGAGGTCATGCCTATCGCATGACTGCTACTGAGGTATTCCACAAGGAAAAACTCAATAACACTTTGCCCGACCTGGGGATCGAACCCAGGTCCTCACGATCAGCAGTAGCGCTTGCCACCACTAGACCAACGAGGCAGTTTGAGCCAAATGTTTATAATTTGTTAGAATTTTGAACCATTTCGTGTGAATGCATGTATACATACTACCGATAACTCAGTGTTCTATTTCCAGCGAGATTGATTTTAAATGTAGTTGTTTGTTGATACGTGAAATATTTCATACAATAACAATATCAGTTTTCCCCGTTGGTTATTTTTTTTCATCGACAAGTTTCCTTGAATGTCCTTGTTTATTACTTTTTTTATTTTATATTTATTTACCTACCCAGTTAGTTTTTAAAGAGCTTATGACTCCATAACAATTTATCTTTTTTCAATGTGAATGTTACAAGGTCTTCGTGCTAATGACCTATACATCTCGGAAACAAAATGCTAATGTTAGAGAATCACTATAAAAAATAACATAACATATCATCGCGCCTGTATTCCCCGAAGGGTTGAGCAGAGGTTTATCATGACACCCTCATTTTGCAGTTATTTTTAAGTTCCATTTAATAGGGGGCGAGCCTATTGCCATCAACAGCGCACGAATCCAAACTCCGGGTTGCTACTGAGGAATTCCACACGAAAAAACCCAATAACACCTTGCCCGAACTGGGGATCGAACCCGGGGCCTTACGATGAGCAGTCGCGCTTGCCACCACTAGACCAACGAGGCAGTATAAAAAATATTTAGGCAGTATTTTTTTTTGATATTATTAAATGAAGTACGTCAATACTGATAATTCTAAATGCACGTCCGCATCCGGAGTTAGATGTATTCTAAAAATGCCACTAACGATATAATAATTGCTTAGATACATATAAATAATACTCGCAATGTTTTCCGTTTTCTTCGTTCTGTGATGTCGACGGCAATATTCTTGCATGTAACGATCGACGCTTCCGTTTGATATAACAACACATTTAATAATCACAAGTTCATTTATTCGTTCCCACAACGTGCGTTGAACACGTAAAACCATCTTCTTCCTGCGAACATTCATGATATGAAGACCTTCAAACAAATATAAACTTTCATGAATGAAATTACGTCAAGACATGGATCCGTTTAAGTTACTACATAGTTTTATAAAATAATAGGTTACAACTAAAAAAATAAGCTTCATATGTTCCCTTTCAAACATCTCTACGTAAACAGTTTAAGATTTTAATCCCAGATTTAATGTAATCTTGATTTATCACGCCAAAACATACTAATTTAAATATTTTTATCGTCTTTCATACAAAGGCTGGGAGTAATGAAGTTGATGTTAGTGAATATTATAAGTGATTTTGATAATAAAAAATATTGATCAGATTTTTAATCATTGAAGTGTGTTGTACTTTCAAAACGAAATCAGTGTACGCTTAACTCAATGAATTATTAAGTGTCTATCATTAAGTTATGTTAATATTGAAGTAAACTATGGACTGAATAGAGTAGGAGGGGCATTCTTCGAAAAATATTAACAAAAATTGAGAACGTCATTAGCATCATCCCAAAGTTAAGAATGCAGATGTTTAATACTATAATTATGATAATGAAAACTCAAACTATACCGCTGCCGTCAAGCAACAAGACAATAATAAAAACAATCTGACAATACTATAACGTTAACAACCCGGGAGAAGAATGGTTTGTTAAAATAATGTTAAAAAATTTCGAATATTCACCCAGGAACAGGTAATAGTTTCTTAATATTTCATATTAAACTAGCTGTGTCCTCACGGCTCCGCCCGTAGCCTATATTACTCAGTGATAATGTAGCTTCCTAACGGAAAAATAATTTTTGAAATCGGTCGAGTAGTTTTTAAGTTTATTCGTTATATACAAAAATACAAATCTTTCCTCTTTATAATATTAGTATAGATACTGCCTTGTTGATCTAGTGGTGGCAAGCGCGACTGCTACTCGTGAGGTCCTGGGTTCGATCCCCAGGTCGGGCAAAGTGTTGTTGGGTTTTTCCGTGTGGAATTCCTCATTAGCAGCCCGGAGTTTTGATTTCTGCCCGGTTTAGGCTCGCCACCTATTACATGGGACTTAAACATAACGTCGAAATAAGTGTTACTATACACCTCTGCCCAACCCTTCGGGGAATACAGGCGTGATGTTGTTTATGTGTAATTTTATTAAATACTCGGTGTTGAGTTCAATAATTGCTGTTCATAATATTACGTAAAGATTGCAGTACTAATAAAATATTCATGTAATATTGTGGAAATGTTGTTACGTAAGTATCAACTGAAGGAAAAACAATTGCGGGAAACCATTTGTGAACTGAAGTTCTGTACCGCACTGCCTGTAGGTTTTCTAACAATTTTCAGAAGTATAAATTCACTGCCTGCATGAATCCTTACAAGGAAAGTTCGTACATACTCAAACTGTTTAAAGAATAATATCACGAACTTACACAGTTGTGTGCAAAATATATCCTTGGTATTTAATACATTTCCAGCATTAAGTATTACGCGAAGTTTCATTAAAATACTCGTAAATTGTTATGAACATAGACCAAAATAGTATTTGAGCACGTTTTTGTGATGTTTATTTAGGAATGAAGACATAGAGCACATCGGTTCATTCTTAACAACGTAGGAGCAAAAATAAACAATGATAAACGTTCTCTGCGGTGACCGTGGGCAGATTCACTAATATGGCAACAAACACAAGTATTCTTCCAAGATTCTTTGAAATGAGACAACGATGTTGGCCCATGAAAACACTTCAAGATCAGTAGTTGCATGAGTCAAGTGCGGAGCGCGATAACGCGCCGGTTCCCGGAAAATCTCGTGAGTGGCGCGTTTCGGCACCGTCCGCCGTCGCCACTTCGTGTTTACTCGCGTTATAATATCTACAACCGGTTTACGGAGATTAAGCGGAATTTATGTAATAAATGAAACTGAAGTGTGCTAAAACAATAGGAATTTGTTTTAGTGGAAGTAAGTATTATATTTATGTTCCATGTCTTTCGTTGTAAATGTTTGTTTTTGTGGTGAACGTTAGATATATTGGAAGGTCAATACGTCTATAAAATGTGTTCGTAATAGTACATTATGATATAAGTGTGCTATGTTAGTTATTACGATCGAGGCGGTATTGTGCGCGCGAGCCGCAGGTGAGTGCGATAAGTGAATCGAGAGTGTAATGACTAATGCACACGCGTTTCATACGACGTTTTTCAACACACTTGCGAGGACAAAAACAGACTTGTATTTAATTATTGAAACAATTAGTGAAAGTACAATTCTCAAAATGGTACCGAACAGTTTTTGTGGGCATTTTTACAGTTTTTGTTATGGTATTGGTATATCAATATCATTTTTGTTCTTAACTGTGCTTTTTAACATGGAATAGATACACGAAAGCGAGCTGGGCTTGTATTTATTTGCCAGTTCATAGAAGTAAGCCAAAAATACGTTCTCAGAAAATGACTGGGCATTTTAGCTGATTTTCCATTGTATGAAACTTTCGTAAGCCGCTAGGTATTTCTCTTTAGATTTTGGTGGCAACAGGCTATCACATGCGCTTCGTGCCTCGATTAGTATTTCCGGCGGCGTGAAATCTACGTATTGCTCTTCTTCCCTATATAGTCGACAATTTTGATAATAATCAACCACACAGCGAAAATATTAACAAATATTTATGGAAAATGGCGTGCACGTTTCTTGAGTTTCTTTTTCTTTTCGCGCCGCGCCAGCGATGCGCGCGCAGTTTGGATCAAAGACACGAACAACATTGACATACAGCCGATATTAAAAATATAATACAGCGAATATTTTCGTATTTATAACATAATTTATTGTGAATTATAAATAATTTGATAAAATGAAATGTTTATCATCATATTTTAATTAACACAGTTTATTTATTATTTTTTTAACAAAAAATCTTTACTAGTTTTTAGGCATAAAAACGCTTTGCTAAGATTGAAAAAAAAAGTAAAGTAAAATTCGTATACATATATCACTAATCTGTGGTACATTTTACCGGATTTGTTCTTAATAAGCTACATTACGAACTTAAAAGCGGTTCAATAAGAGCCACTTTATGAGCAAGTGTGTTGGAAAAGTATTAATTGAGACGACAAATTCTTCTACTTTTATTCGTCCTTTAAGTTTTCTTTGGAGATACCAGTTTAAAAAGATTAAGTTAGGTGACCTTTATCTTCATAGTAAAGACTACAATCTATATTGTCCAGGTACTAAGAGCGCTGGTGGCTTGTCATCTGCACACATTTAAAAGACCTATTTCTAGAAGCTTTTTCTTTGGATGACAAACAAACGTGGGTAAACCAGGGGCTGATCTTTGATACACTTTACCAATGCAACTCGTAGTAGGCGGATTTAAGAGTGAGTTATTATATAGCTATTCAAGTATAATTGGATATTTTTTTATATCCATTAAAACTTTTTAGCTATTGCAATATAATTTGATTAAGGCACAGAAAATATAAAATTTTGTACGTAGGCGATACTCGGAGGAGGACAACCGTAGGATTGTCTAGTAAAAACATGTTGTTTAGTAAAAACATTCTCCTTCGAGTAGACGAAGGAGAATGTTTTTACTAAGTTATGATATTATAATCAAATACCCACTCACATATCATGTTCTAGGTGCATATTGAATAGTTCGATTGCATATCATTTAGATATAGAGTTCTCTGAAGAGCAGATGTCTATAGTAACAGTTTAAGTCCCATATATAGGGGGCGAGCCTATTGCCATCAACTAGGCACAAATTCAAACTCCGGGCTGCTGCTGAGGAATACCACACGGAAAAACCCAATAGCATTTGGTCCGAACTGGGGATCGTACCTAGGACCTCACGATCAGCAGTCACACTTACCATCACTAAACCAACGAGTCAGTTAGATATACATATAATTCAAAATTAAACAAAGTATTTTATGAATATTGGACTAATGCAGGGAATATTTATTGAGAGTTCACTGCTTCATGCTACTATAGCTAATAACTCTAACTAATATTTTCTAAACCGTTATGTTAGGAAGCCGTTCATAGTAAAAACGACGCTCTCACACTTTGAAACTTAATTACCGTAATTCCCAATAAACTATAAATAGGTTTTCCACAAAGATCCAATTAATTAAAGAACCTTTATTTAATGACTATGCACCGTGCACTGAATACACAGGCTATTCTCGGAACACATTCGATTGTGTGCTATCCCGTTTCACTCGTAATTACACCTTTGAAGCTCCAACAGTGCAATTTAAAATTTGAGTGAATCGTTTTTTTTTGTTTGGTTTACAAAGGCCTTTTATTTAAAATAAACTATGTTATGCAATGTCTATACATTGCATACAAAATATAACATAGTTTCTTTTGTATGTAATGTATACACGCTCGAATTTAAGTAATAAGTTAAGTAATTTAAGCACAATATTCATTGCCTACGCGTCGTAGCGCGTAGCCGTAGAGCCTCCGTAGCCCGTAGCAGAGTACGTAGATAGCCGTCTTCTACGAAGTCAATGTGTTCAAGATTGCAATTTTCTTAGCAGTTGTCGTCGATTCCCGCACGGAACAAATATTTTTATGGCCCACCCATGAGGGTGTCCTCATTTCACCGTTATGTTTAAGTCCCGTGTAATAGGGGGAGAGCCTATTACCATCAACCGGGCACAAATCCACGCTCTGGGCTGTTACTGAGGAATCCCACACGGAAAACCCCAATAACACTGCCTGACCTAGGGATCGAACCCAAGACCTCACCAGTCGCGCTTGCCACCACTTGACCAAAGAGGCAGTTTAATATAATGCTATTAACTGAAAGGAAAGCAGACAAGAATCGATGTTACTAATTCAATGAAACACTTACGTTGATAAACTTTCCTTCAAGCAATAAAACCAAAAGAGGTCAATTTTGGACGCAATTTGCCTCAGTAACATATAAATTTGCACTAAGGCTTAGCCTCGATAGTGACGGCGTAGTCGTAACATAGTTTACCTACACGCAATCTCGGCTAAGTTTGACACGGTTCCGATAACGAATAGATTGCGTGAGCCCCTCGGGCAATTAACGTCACCGTATCGCGGACATCCACATTCGTTTATTTATTGTTTAAGGAACGAGGGCCACATCTTAAGGATTGTTTATCATTGACCCTGTTTTTGCGTATATTGGAATCTATCGAAGGTGATTTCCAATAGAGTTATCTAGTACATCGTTACTGTGAGTTGCCAGGATTTAAACTGACGTTTATGTTTATTGTATGCCAATTATGTTTTATAGTCTTCTGTACTAATATTATAAAGAGGAAAGATTTGTATTTTTATATTTTTGTATGTAACGAATAAACTTAAAAACTACTAGACCGATTTCAAAAATTCTTTTGCCATTAGAAAGCTACATTATCACTGAGTAACATAGGCTACGGGCGGAGCCGTGAGGACACAGCTAGTATTTTATATAACACCAGCGACCCGCCCCGGCTTAGCACTTGTGTATTGTAGATAGTAATGTGGGGCTTATAAACCTTCCTCTTGAATCACTCTATCAATTGCTGAAAACTGCATTAAAATCCGTTGCGTAGTTTAAAAGATCTAAGCGTACAGACAGCGGGAGCGACTTTGTTTTATACTATGTAAAGTTGATAACATCACGCCTTGTATTCCCCGAAGGGTTCAGCAGAGGTGTTTTAGTACACCCTCATTTCGCCAGTTATGTTTAAGTCCCATGTAATAGGGGGCGAGCCTATTTCCATTAATGGGGCACAAATCCAGACTCCGGGATGCTACTGAGAAATTCCTAATGGAAAAACCCAATAACACTTGGTGTTACCTGGGGATCGAACCCAAGACCGCTCAGCAGTCGCGCTTGCGGCCACTAGACCAACAAGGAAGTCAGTTATTTTATATGTCGTGTGTAAATTTTAATTATTGATAGTAACTATTAATTTCCTCCTAGCCTTTTTCACAATTATGTTAGGGTCAGCTACCAGGCCGGGGTTGCGGTGCATGCTTTTGCGAATCCCGCGACCCCGGCCGTACGGTCAGAAGGAACACCGTTGGTTTTTAGCCAGTAAGAGTCCGGCAGACCCCCTCGCCTTCCCCGGGCGAGGGACATCCATGAGGATTTTCCAATGAGAAAAAAAATAAAAAAAGGGTCAGCTCCCAGTCTAACCAGATGCGGCTGAATACCTACCAGTATTTTACTCGGAGCGACTGCCATCATGCCATCATGTGCAAAACTAGGTAATGCCGATAATAAGCATTGATAATCGTAATTATTGATAGTAACTACATTAATAGATGAATCTGAATCAAAAATCCTGATCGTGAGGTCCTGGGTTCGATCCCCAGGTCGGGCAAAGTGTATTGGGATTTTCCATGAGGAATTCTCAGTAGCAGCCCGGAGTTCGATTTGTGCCCGATTGATGGCAATAGGTTCGCCGCTATTACACGGGACTTAAACATAACGGCGAAATGAGGGTGTTACTATACACCTCTGCCCAACCCTCTGGGGAATACAGGCGTGATGTTATGTTATGAATCTGAAATCTATTAAAAGTAATTCTCCGTAACTACCTACGTTTGGAACTATGAAACTACACTTACATTTGCAAACACAGAGTTCCAGTTCTGCAAATTGTGGGAGCAGCTGGAAATATGAATAGTTCAAACCTGTTCCCGACGGTAATATTACTTAACGTTCAAAGATATTCTATACTTAGCAAGTTTACCCTATTCCAAGATAATCGTTATCATTACTTGAATCGTAATTTACTTTTTAACCGACTTCCAAAAAGGTGGAGGTTACTATGTTCGTCTGTATGTGTTTTTTTTGTGTATGTTCATTGATATTTTCGCCAATTATGAATCGATTTTGATGATTATTTTTTCAATGGATAGGGTATACTCCGAAGTTGGTCCCATTTAAATTTGGTGTAGATCTGATGAAGAACTTCGGAGATAGACAATCCAACTCCTCAATGACGAACAGTACACATATTGTGATGATGTTATTATGTTACGAGTAGCGTCTTTAAGTAGGTCCAACCAAGTTTTAATTAAGGCCACTAAAATGAAAAAAATAAAAACATTTTTTACAAAAAAATTAAACCGACTTCAAAAAAAGAATATAATAATTACCATATAAAATTAACAGTTTCAGAAGTCGGTGCCATCAATTTGGTTCAGCGTGGATCAGCACCGACTTCTGAAACTGTTAATTTTATATGGTAATTATTTTATTCTTTTTTTGAAGTCCGTTTAATTTTTTTGTAATTTTTTTTATATTATTGCTTTTGTGAATGTATACAGGGTGTAAACGAAATGATGTAATTCCTTCAAACCTCGTGATGTACTGCTGACATAGATTAACCATGCACGGTATACTTTTGGATTCAATAAAAAAAAGAATAGAAGAAGTAAACAGGTGTTCTTATCGTGAGGCATTTTAGCGCCCTAAGCGAATTGCGCGGCTGTTGCTCGCCGCACGGTGTTTTAATTCGTGGCGCTAAAATGCCTCACGTTAAGAACACATGTTTACTTTTGGTAATTTTTTTTATTGAATCCAAAAGTATCTCATGCAGGGTTAATCTATGTCAGCAGTACATCACGAAGTTTGAAGGAATTAAATGATTTTGTTTCCACCCTGTATAGATACCAGAATTTTCTAAATAAAATGCTTGTTACATAACATAACATCACGCCTGTATTCCCCGAAGGGTTGAGCAGAGGTGTATAGTAATACCTATGTCGTCGTTATGTTTAAGCCCCATGTAATAGGGGGCGACAGTTTTGCCATCAACCGGGCACAAATCCAAACTCCGGGCTGCTACTGAGGAATTCCACACGGAAAAACCCAATAACACTTTGCCCGACCTGGAAATCGAACCCGGGACCTCACGATCAGTAGTCACGCTTGCCACCACTAGACGAACGAGGTAGTTAAATAATTAATCCTTGTTACTGTTTAAGTATCATTCGTTTTAAGCTTTGTTCAAATATCTGTTACTAGCCTGGTAACCGTATGATATGAATTAAGGCTCAGTTTCCAAGGGTTACATTGTGAAGAATAGCTACCATTATATGTATAAGTTTATGGGAAATATAATGGTTGGAATCCGAAATGAAATACTAGGAGCGTGGGCTTATATGACATGCCCAGGAACAGACAATGAAGAAATATCTTCACCTTGTACGTGATAAACGTGATACAATTCGACTACAGTATCTTTACATTACATCTATACTAATATTATAAAGAGGAAAGATTTGTATTTTTGGATTTTTGTATGTAACGATTACACTTAAATACTACTGGACCGATTTCAAAAAATCTTTTGCCGTTAGAAAGCTACATTATCACTGAGTAACAGAGGTTACGGGCGGAGCCGTGAGGACACAGCTAGTAGTTTATAAAACAAAGTCACTCCCGCTGTCTGTACGCTTAGATCTTTTAAACTACGCTACGGATTTTAATGCAGTTTTCAGCAATAGATAGAGTGATTCGAGACGAAAGTTTATATGCCCCACATTTAGTATCTACATTGCGCCCGTGCGAAGCCGGGGTGGGTTGCTAGTTATTTTAATAATTGGCAGACGGGTTCATAAGTAGACGGGTAAGGAAGTAGAAAGGTCAAGATTACGGAATACGATTTTGATGTTCTAAAATAAATGTCAAGTGTTTTCTTGTCATCTTACGAATAAAATGTTCCAAAAAGTGAATGAGCTGCCTCGTTGGTCTAGTGATAGCAAGCGCGACTGCTGATCGTGATGTCATGGGTTCGATCCCCAGGTCGGGAAAAGTGTTATCGGGTTTTTCCGTGTGGAATTCCTCAGTAGCAGCCCGGAGTTTGGATTTGTGCCCGGTTGATGGCAATAGGCTCGCCCTCTATTACATGGGACTTAAACATAACGGCGAAATGAGGGTGATACCATACACCTCTGCCCAACCCTTCGGGGAACGCAGGCGTGATCTTATGTAAAATGTTCCAAAAATGTCTTAGGCTTGGAGTCCACAAAGGTTTCTATAAATGTTGAGACAATTAGACGACAGTTACTCTGCGTAGCAATAAACAGAAAGATTAAATATAACCTTTAAGCAAGGCGGAGGCTGGCAAATAGAGTAGGAAAGTTATCCTAGTATTTCTCACTCTATAGACCACCTACGTAAAACTTTTTTAGCCTTATATACAATCATTGTAGCGAGGAGATGATTCTTTGTTATGCTAGCCATAATTCTAAGTAAGCGATAACATAGAAAATATTGTACGACTAAATTGCTCTTAAGTTATAGCCATATTTCAGAGTGGAGGCGGGCGCGGGTGCGAGCGCGGGCGCGTTTAAATCAAATGTATGTAGACGCCAGTTGCATTCACAGTGCTCCTGCGAGCCGCGCGCCTACATGAGGCGGCGCGGCCGCGGGTGTTTCTAATGGCTCAGTCCGCTCGTATCGTTCACACTAATGTAGCGTCTGTTAGATGAATGCGCGTGTGGTTCTAAACCATTTTGATACATCAGTTAATAAAACCAAATCGTCATCCATGTCTTCTAACTACGCAGCAAAGTTTGAGAACGACCAAACACACGCACGCTACGATAGCTCGTTCGGAACTACTGTGAACACACAGACGCCAAGACCCGAGCGCCCGCACCCGCCCCTGCACCCGCTAGTGCAGTCTGATTGACCACATACGATTTCAAACCAATGGTTCAAGAAACATGGCATTACAAATCAGGCCGGCTTCTGCCCTAAAATAATAGAAAAACAAGCTTCTAAAACAGCAATGAAACGCCTACAATGATTAGAACCATCTCAGGTGTAATCATATTTGATAAGGTTACGTACATATTCATTAGCAATTGTAATTTGTTATGTTAGTAGAAGTGCTGACTGTGTCGTGGAATTTAAATTATTTGAGTATCTTAATGTTCACGTATGTAAATTATTCAGTACTAGCTGTGTCCTCACGGCTCCGCCTGCAGCCTATGTTACTCAGTGATAATGTAGGTTTCTAACGGCAGCCCTCAGCTTCCGGCTGACGCAGGTACTCTCGGGACTTGGCTGTTTCGGGAAGTACCTGTGTCGTATAGGCCGGGAGCAGACGCCCGGTTGTCACCACTGCGACTGCCCCGAGGACACGGCGCTGCACACTTTGCAGGCGTGTCCAGCATGGGGGTCGCAGCGCCGCGAACTAGTCGCGGCGATCGGCGGTGACCTCTCGCTTCCGGCCGTGGTTCTGTCTATGGTCGGGAGCGAGACTGCGTGGGAAGCCATCGCCTCCTTTTGCGAGGGGGTGATGGCGACCAAGGAGGTAGCGGAGAGGGAGAGGGAGGCCGCTTCTTCTCTCCCTTCTCGCGCTAGACGCACCGGGCGCCGGAGGCCGCGCGTCGCCCTCCGGCCACCCTAGTGAGTGGCCTGCGGGCGGCGGGTTGGGAGCCCGTCGCCCGACCAGTAACGGGCCCAGGGAGGATGGCGCGCCGTGTTCCGCGCGCGCCTCTCGGAAGGATGTGGGGCAGGGGAGCAACTGCCCCACCACAGGAGAGGTCCACCAGAAGAAGCTGGTGGACCGAGACCTGCCGGGGTTGCGGTGCATGCAACAGCGAATCCCGTGACCCCGGCCTTAGGTCAGAAGGAGGGACACCGTGGTGGTTTTAGCCGGTAAGAGTCCGGCACACCCCCCCGTCTTCCCCAGACGGGGGATAGTACATGAGGATTTCCCCACGTTAAAAAAAAAAAGTTTTTAACGGCAAAAGAATTTTTGAAATCGGTCCAGTAGTTTTTAAGTTTATTCGTTACATACAAAAATACAAATCTTTCCTCTTTATAATATTACTAGCTGTGTCCTCACGGCTCCGCCCGTAGCCTATGTTACTCAGTGATAATGTAGCTTTCTAACGGCAAAAGAATTTATGAAATCGGTCCTGTAGTTTTTAAGTTTAATCGTTACATACAAAAATACAAATCTTTCCTCTTTATAATATAAGTATAGAAGTATAGATAGTACAGATAATGCCTCGCTATTTATTAATATTTCTGTGTTATTTAACTCTAGACTCATAAACATAACATCACGCCTTGTATTCCCCAAAAGGTTCAGCAGAGGTGTTTTTAGTACACCCTCGTTTCGCCAACGTTTCGTTAACTCTACAATCATCAAGATTATTCTCTTATAGTCGATTCCCATAATTTACGAAGCGTTATTGGTTAAAATTAAGACTGGTATCCTATACCCATAATGAAGCAAAGACCTCATAGCCTTGCATAGTAGACCCTCCCATATGGAAGTAGCTATCACAGAACTTTTATCTTTTTCAGAACATTTATAACAATCTCCCCGAAGTTATAGGAGAATTATCTATGCGGCAATTTAAGACAAAACTGTATAGGTGGCTTGTAGAAAAGTGTTTTTATAATATGAAAGATTTCTATAGGTCAAATATTTAATTTAATTGTCATTATAATATCTGATTCTGTGGACATTTCAATTTTAATTTTTAAATGATTAGTAAATGTGATCTTTTTAAATTTTAATTGTATGATTTTGCATGCATATTGTTCTATCTTTCCCGACGAAATATGTAAAACTAAACTAGATTACCTATGTATACCAACTAATTGTAATGCACCATACTTCAAGCAAATAAATTTTCATTTCATTTCAATTTTCATTTCATTTCAATTTTCATTTCATTTCAATTTTCATTTCATTTCAGGTAAAAGTCGAGTCTACTTATATGCCCAGTTTGGCAATGAATAATGCTACCATTGGTAAGCAAAACGATTCGTTATTGTTTATAGAAACCGAGCATTAATGAAAACTTTTCGATTAGGTTCGTTTTTAATTTATTGTAATTGTATGTTACAACTCCAAATTGAATATCCTATTTCTATTTGTGACATTTTGTGACCTATTAAATGTCATTGTGTGGGTTGATCAACTGTTGTTTAAATAAATATAATTACAGTCCACGCAGATGATCGGTGCCACCATTTTATTGGTTTGGCACGACTGTCATTTGCGGTAAACTTCCGTTACGGTATATGGACCGTGTGTCTCGTATAATGTATTGGTTGAAACTGTGAAATACATTACAAACAAACCATATACTTGGTATGTTTTCGCAGTTACTTCAAATAACATAACATCACGCTTGTATTCCCCGAAGGGTGGGGCAGAGGTGTATAGTAAGTAATACCCTCATTTCACAGAGAATGAGGAAAAAAAACCTGCAGAATAATTTCTGCTGAATTTTTCACACAAAAAATCCCAATAACATTTTGCCCGACCTGGGGATCGAACCCAGGACCTCACGATCTGCAGTCGCGCTTGCCACCACTAGACCAACGAGGCAGTTAACAATTACGAGGGCAGTTACTTCGTGTATAAAATTTCAAGTTTTAATATTGATTAAAACTTGAAATTACTTACTTAAAAGGTAAGGTCTCCAAAGCATTGATTTTGGAGACCTTACCTTTTAAGTAACGTACCTTTTTAGGCACAGATCTCTAAAAACATGAGGTTGATTCAAAGTACGCAGTGATAATGAGTAGTGATAATTCGGCTGTACATTAATATCTTCCAACAGATTTAAGTACCAACTTTGTTAGTTAGGGATAATTTGATTGATAAATTGAATCGTTAACTATTGGGTTCAATAACATTTTGACATTGTTAAACAACATAATAAAGTTCATCCACAGGTGGCTTATCGTCTGTTATATTGACTGTCATCTGTTTGACTGAGATTATGGGTTTATGGCTACAAATAACTGTTAATAAACTATGTTTAGTGCTATACATTATGTGCTAATACCATTGGATACTTACACCATTTAGTAGATGTCTCTGATTTGACTTACATTCGAAACGTTTTTTTTTCGAGCGCTTACATACAATATGTCAAATTGAAATTAATATTAAATACTTACTCAGGTCTGCAATCCCTTGGAGCTGTGAAAAAATCATAGGGACTCATAAGGATAAACTTATAGGGTACTTCCCGTCGACCTAGAATCATGAAATTTGGCAAGAAATAATGTCTTATAGCACAAGTAAACGGAAATATTCGAAAACAGTAATATAGTATTTTTCGTACTATATTATTTTTCTATAATATATATTAGATACAATTGACTGATATATATTACGATACTATATATAGGTATTATAGTACGGGTGGCAACCCTACCTGCGTGTGCGCCATGTTTTTAACACGACCTTTTTTTTTGAAACGTGACAGATGTAGTCATATCTTCAGAAAAATGTAACTTTTTCAATTGGCCCTATCTCTGTTCTCCGGTGACTTTGGTACTTGTTGCCATAGTATGAAATAGAGTACTAATTATAAGCTTTGATTTGAGATATATTTCAATTCCGTTGGACTTACGCCCATTTTGACCATTATCCTTTGTAGGTGCATCACAAAATAAATTTACATTCCCACAATAAATTTGTACGGAACCCTCAGTGCGCGAGTTCGACTCGCATCTGGCCGTTTTTTTTATGCTCGATGTGTTAAGTTCTTACACCCATCCGTGACATGATCCCTGCTCTTTCGGCTTGATCGATATCACCGATCGATCTGCGTGTTAGTCGTTGATATTTGACACCAGCCCTTAACAGATGATCATATTCCAACCGACTTCCAAAAAAAGGAGGAGGTTACCAATTCGGCTGTATTTTTTTAAATTGTTTGTTACCTTACAACACCGTCGATAATAAACCGATTTGGAAAATTATTTTTTTGTATGAAAGAGTATTCCTTCGAAGTAGTCCCATTTAAATTTGGTAAAGATTTGATGAAGAACTTCGGAGATAGAAAATGGAACTCCTCAATGACGAACAGTGCGCATAATGGTGATGATGTGATTAGGTTACGAGCAGCGTCTTTAGTAGGTCCAACCATGTTTTAATAAAGGCCACTAAATTGTAAAAAAAATAAAAACATATTAACAAAAATAAAACCGACTTCAATAAACGAAAAATGAATAAAATAATTACCATATTATAAAATTAACAGTTTCATAAGTCGGTGCCTTTAATTTGGTTCAGCGTGGATTGGCACGGACTTCTGAATCTGTAAATTTAATAATATGGTAATTAATTGATTCTTTTTTTCGTTTTTTGAAGTCGGTTTTATTTTTATGATGTTTTTTTTAATTTGTTGTTTACTCTCGATGTGTTAAGTTTAGCCACCCATCCAACACATGAACCCTGCTTTTTCGGCTTGATTGATATGATCATTCGATCTGCGTGTTAGTCATTGACATTTGAAACCAGCCCTTTAGTAACAGATGATCATATTGTAAACAAATTGTTTGTTAATACTTAATTAAGTCAAATACAATAAAGGCCTAAAATAGAAACTGATCACTCTGAAGTGGACCTACATCGGCAATGGAAAGTCACAGCGGCGGCGTCAAGTGGGCGCTGGGTATAGGCCGCACTCAAATTCGTTATTTTTAGAATTGTAGAGCCACCAAAACCAATTATTGGCGATGTTGTATTTTCACTGGTTCATTTAAATACACTGGCCTGCAAAACTAAGTATCATACATACATAAACTCATGCCTTTTTCCCATGGGGGTAGGCAGAAACTATAGAACGTCAAATGCTACATACCCCTTTCGCTTCATCCACATTCATACATCTTGTCATACACGCACGCCGGTTGAGAGTACTACGCACCTGACCTTTGTGAAGAACATCACTAATAACATCGATGTATGTCGTTCTAGGACGTCCTCTACCGGCGTTCCCATTAACATCCGCCTTATAAATTCCTTTTGTTAATCGCCGTTCACTCATTCTCTCAACATGGCCAAACCACCTAAGTATACTCCTTTCAATTTTTGTCACTACATCATCTTTTAAACCGTAACTTTGTCTAATCTCTTCATTTCTCAATCTATCATTCAAAGTTACAGCGCACATACTTCGCAAGGAACGCATTTCCACGGCATTTATTCTACTTTCATTCAAACTAAAAATCACACTTTTAAAATTGCAATAACTAAAAGTGTAGTACTTAGTTTTGCAGGCCAGTGTATATCCTTACACCTTTAGCTGTTGGTCAAAGTTTTTAAGATTTGCAACCACTTGTCATATTAACCTATACATTCTGCCTAGCTTTTTCCCAACTATGTTCAGCTTCCAGTCTTACCAGATGAGGCTGAATACCAGTATTTTACACGGAGCGACTGCCATTAGACCTCCGCAACCACGTTTCTGCTTCTGACTTCCCGTAACAACTGTCATAGGTATTCGTATGACACCGGGGCCCACTGTTTAACATACTCTCCGAGGCACGGAGGGGTCTCGATGTGCAACGAACGGTCACTTACCCACGGATTCACCTCGGCTGGCGCTATGATCCGCGCGGTTGATATTAGACATTTATCATAAATTAACCTGTAAATGGTAAATGTCAACATAGGCCACCACAATAATCGGTACATATTAAGAGGAAACCCGGGCTACAAAATATTAATAATTTGAATAGGTTTTTGCGATCTATTTCCGTCCCACCCCTCCCGCAAACCTTCCCAATTGAGCGCGAAAGAGACACCTGCATCTCGGACTCATCTCTCCTGTGCAATATTAGCGAAATCGTACTTTCGTATTTCCCTGTTTCCTTCTTAAAATCTGGACCGATTTTAATATTTTTTCCTGTAATAATTTAAGATAGACTTTGGTTATGTCTGTATGTTTATTTTTATTTTTTTATATTCGTCAAATTTGTTTGCCAGATGTTTGAAAACGGTGGTAAAATCGGTCGATTTTTGTAAAGTTTAAACGTTTCTAGTTCTTTTAATAATTAATTTATTGACAAAAACAAAACATAGGGACATAGTGGTGGTAGATATATATCATATAGTAAAAAAAAATTGCTATAGTGACATTATCCAAGGAGGAAACTGCGGAATACGTATGTATGGACTAAATGCATTTCCTCTTAACAATGAACGGTTGGTCGTTTGGGATAGGTAATAGTTACGATGCCTTCAAAACACACACTCTAGAACAGTCTAAATTAAGTATGTAACAGTAACATTCTCTATATAAATATAAAGTTCTGATTAATAATAATATATTGCACGCAATATTGTGAGTTGTAGAATGAATGCGAAAGCCAATAAGTTTAATTACGAGTGAAATACTACTTTTAATAGAAGTCATGGAGGAAATACAACTGTCTTTAAAGTGCTACCTTGAATCATTATATTATCACAATTTACACTCCATTCAGTACATAATCATTGTAAACATCGTCCGTTACGAGTACATACAGTGTCTTTGTCCCACTTGCAGGGTGAAGGAAGTTATTTTAATATTTCGCCCTTCGGTTCTCATCCTGGTTCCAATGTTATATTTAGAAGCCGATGAAAAATTCAGACAAGTATTCCTTTATAATGTCTGACGTGCTAATGACACATTTTCATTTCACTAGATGAGATTTCTTTTTACGGTGTCTTTAGGTATTTTGGACAGACTGTTAATTTACGAACTGTTGGCCGATGTCATGAAATGTTCGTAGTTAATGACTTCGTGTCACTTGTCAGCGACCAAGATGGTGCCGAGTTTTAATATAAAATTATGCTAAAATGAATTCTGTTATTAAAGTAATATTTCTATGCTTGTCAAACATTTTAATGCAAAATTTTGGTGGTAGTACAAAACAGTCGGAAAGCGCAGCGTAGGAAGGCCTCCCACTAGGTGGATCAACGACATTGTGAAAGTCGCGGGCAACCGATGGATGCAAATGACGGATTGTCGTTCGATGTGGCGGTCTAAGGGGGAGGCCTTTGTTCAGCAGTGGATGTCTTCAGGCTGATGATGATGACAAAACAGTATGTCTAATACTTCGCAGAATACAGACATGGCGATGGTAGGTTACAAGGAATAGCATAATATGGTAGCATATATATACATAACAGCCCTTTATTGTCCTGCACGGCACGGGCACGGGTCTTTTCTCAGAATTATAAGTCTAATATTCACCCACGCTGGCTTGATGCGGGTTGGTGGACCACACACCATCGAAAAAAATTTGGAGCCCTCTCATGTGTGCAGGTTTCTTCACGATGTTTTCAATCATCAATTAATCAAATTCTAATTGAAAGTGTAACTAAATTAACCAGAAAGTCGTTTATTTAGAATTTACTATTTAATAGATCGTAGTTTTAATAATGTAGCAAAAAAAAACTGTTTGCTGATCAGACCGACAGAAGACTTCTGTTAAGGCAATAAGACCGATTTTCTAATAATTAAGCGATACTAATGCTTTTAATTTAATATTCTAATTAAGGTTTCCGGCTATTTATAACAAGTCGTAAACCAAAAAGGCTTTTTGAATCGGATATCCTTCATAATGTCCAATTTAAATGTAAAAGGCCTTGAAACATTTTCAGGAACAACGTCCCAAAGGCTCACAGTTTCTCATAAAGTAGACTACTAGGATATTGTGTCAGGTACCATCCGGTGATCGTAACCCTTTGGATATAAAAATAATCTTTTTATTATTACTTATTTCTGGAGTACTTTTTTTATTGCTACTGTAAATAGTAGCCCACCGATGTTATGAACAATTACTATCTTATCTCATTTAGATACAGATAAAAAGGCTTTTAAGGTGCTTCCATACCAGCCAGGTACGTTCTAATACAATTTCAATTTATGGTTATGGCTCTATCTTTAGTTGATGATTTAGTCAATATCACGGTTGAAAAGACTCTAGACCACGCTGACTGTAAAATAATAAAGGCTGATTTAAACAGTTTCCCGATACAGATCTCATTCTGTCTTTGTCTTTCTCTGCGATGAAAACAGAGATAGCATGAGGCTCGCTTCGAGGAACTATCTCCGTGTAACCTTAATGTTCTTTTATCCGAAGTAACCCATGTAACAACGCAAATAACATTCAAAGTCGTATTTTATTTCTAACTATCATCTCGAAATATGTAGCATGAGTAGAACATAAATTATGTCATTAATATTGTGTTATTTGCAATGTTGAATACATTTTACAGTTGCCATTTGTCATTATGACCTGTTGAGAGTGCCAAAAGTTTGTTCACATTCCTATAATAATCTTATTATCACACTAATTAACCGATGAAATGTAATTAGACTTAAAAACATTGGTGATAGATAATTTCCTCACAAAAATTTTCATGTGTACCTTAAAAATAGTTGTTCTCTAAAAATCTTTTATTTTATTTTATTTATTATGGCATACCAATGACTTGTTCACAAAAACATAGACAGAAATCTAATATTAGGATTTATAGGTACCTACAACAGCGAACTTGTCTCTTAGTGTGCAGAGCACTTACATAGTTTGTCTATTTATTATTTAAAAATAATAAATACTAGAAGAATATAAAACAATAAGATTACAATAATGATTAATATATTAAAAATTTAGAAGTTGTTGTAAAAGATGTTTGCGAAATTGAGCCAGGTTGTTCTTTTCAACTGATATTAAATAATTTACGTGTAAAGCCACCTTTAGTGTGTATTAACACACTTACTGCCACAAAGCCGACTATTTTCAATATTCCCTGAGCTGTTGTAAATTATATACCTATTCTACTCGAACATTACATCATAAAGATATCGTAGATAACTCTTACATGAGATAAGTATAGGATAATAGTTCAAAAGTTATCCCCTTGATAACTTCTGAACGATCATAAAGCTGTCGGCTCCAAAGAAAGTTTGTACACGTGTAAGGAGGCATCCGTTTACGTACTCGTATGGAGATGCGAGAGCATGCTTGTTCGTGCGTAAGGAACATTTTATCTTCGAGTTTGGAATGTAGGTCGCCGATAACACTCTAAAAGAAGTGCTTTTTGCCTACTAATATTTGACATCCGTACGTTGCTTTTACGTGCCTTTTATAACTTTTTATATTGAACTTTAAATAAGTACCTGGTAGCATAACTTGAAAATACACAGCTTTTTGTGTTGTATTATTAATAAACTGACGGACTACCTTGTTGGTCCAGTTGTCGCTAGCGCGACTGCTGAGCATTATGTCCTGGGTTCGAACTCCAGGTTGGGCAAAGTGTTGTTGGGTTTTGGCATCAGGAATTTCCAATAGCAGCCCGTGGTCGGGATTTGTGCCCCGTTAATAGCAATAGGCCCGCCCCCTATTACATGGGCTTAAACATGGCTGGCGAAACGAGGTTGTACTAAAAAAAACACCTCTGCCGAACCCTTTGGTGAATACAAGGCGTGATATTATGTTATGTTGTTAATAAACTTTTTAAACTACATATAAAATACTACTGGTGATTCCCACTACGAAAAACCACTACCGTAAGTAAATAATAAGCTATTGTGGCTCATGTGTTGTGTTAATAACAATTAAGTACTAGGCTTTGACAACTTATTGATCGCACTATAAGTAATAACCTGTCCATGATTGACAGAACAACTGACAATGCGTCATTTATTTCCTCATTCCTAACTTAAATACGTCGTAAACATAGTTTAAATATTTTGCTATTTCCTATAAATCGCGGCAGTTCGGCTCAAGGGCGATCTATTTACATTTATTGTGACAATCGTCATTTTGATGCCCATTAGTTATAATATACTGTCAAAGTTATATTGCAAATTCATGTATTCGTGTGTAGAACACCAGTTTTATCTGCATTTTGCACAGTCTGTGTCACATTTTTGGGTCAATTCCAAACTAGACTAATTCTTACGAAATAAATGTAAGTTATTACGAGAATATTTAGAGTTATGTGCCATGTAGGAATGGTTTGGTAGACTGCAAATGGTATTTCTGAAGCTCGTTAAAATCCTAAAATTAAATTAGTACCTATAGTTTTAGAAGCAGTGATAGCCTAGCGGTTGAACGCTTGCCTTTCATGCAGGAGGGTCTGAGTTCGATCTCGGCCCGTACCTCTGACTTTTTGAATTAATGTGTGGATCAGAATTAGATTATCACTTGCGTTAACGGTGAAGAAAAAACATCGTGAGGAAACCTGCACACCTAGAGGGTTCCATAAAGTTCACGATGGTGTGTGTAGTCTGCCAACTCGTACTAGGCCAGCGTGGTGGACTAAGGCCTAAACCCTTCTCATTCTGAGAAGAGGGCCGTGCCCAGCAGTGGGACAGTGATGGGTTAGTTATGTATAGTCTTGCTGTATTTTGGGCGGTTTTCAATTTCTTTCTCTCTCTGTCTTTAATTGGATATGAAGTTCAAATATCCTTACCTCTAAAAGCAGTATGTAGGATACCTAAATACAAGTTACAGTTGCAGTAAAACACTAATAGTACCTGCGCTGATAGCAATCTCATCTGAAACATATATTATATACTACGTCGTGCTAAACGCTCTTGTTTACTGAAAATTTTACTTGTACACTTTGTAGTTTTCCTTTCAGCTTGTGTGCGTTGTTTGTGGATGTAAAATAAGACGATGTATGTAGAAAATGTCCCTACATTTGGCAACACATTGTCAAATAAGCATTTAAGAATTTAGTAAACGTTCGTAATTTAAGCAGTGTACGAATACTTTTTACACAAAAAGAGCTTAAAATTTTTGAAAATATATTTTCCATTAAAAAGTGTACCAACAAGAAACATGTTAAGTCGCTAATATTAGCCTTTTTATTGAATCACAAGTCAAGCTGTTAAAAATAAATCGGATTATTCGTCGCCCACGGTTTTGAACTGAACGTGTGAATCACACCGACACATGTGTCGTTGTGAAAAATGACTTTTCCAGGTATTTGAGTTTACATTTCAATGACATTAGCACTGTTTACAAATACCTACTTGTAGTTTGTCATTAGCTATTTTAATGAGATTAGCCGTGACTCTATGAATAATAGGTACTTGAATTTTTTGTTACTGCCACTTTATTTTACGACATCTCTTCATCACATTGTCATAAAAATATACTGGTTTTGATACTTTAGGATTCCAAACTGTTTTGTTGAGAAATTCTATGCAAAACGACAGTTTAGTTGAGCGGGCCATATGAAATGAAGTCAATCTGTTTCATGGCATACATTTTAATTAACTAAGTAACTATATATCAAACTGTTCGACTCAAAGTCGATCGTGTGGGTGAATATTAATTTAATAGATATGTAATTAACACCAATGAAGTCATATTCTGCAAATATACCTAACTATGCAGCTTCTTTCCGTCATGCGTAATAGGAATTTATAACGGGTTTACGAGCTACGAAAAGAATAGTTGTCACACACTCTCTGTTTTATGACAATTTCACTTCATGAAAACGAAAATGTTCGCGTAATAAAAATCTTTATGTTAGGAAAAATATATTAAGCACGAAAAAAATCGTCGCATTAATTCAACTTTATAGCGCACAAATAAAGGAAATCGTTTATTTCAGCGTTTGAGAGATGCGTTGAAATACGTGCGACGTCGAACGTGTGACAAGCGCCACCGCCGCGGCGCTGCGAGCGTCGTCGGCGACCACGGGTCGTTCCTCCGGTGTGTTACCGGATTCCTACCTGAAATAGAGTAATAAGAAAATGGAATGCTCATGTTAGGCGAACGGCGTAGTGGACATCTGCAACAGCATCGCGTAGGAATATTACCGAAATATTACGATCGAAAATATGATTAATGCCCGTGATGATCATCAACGACGGACGGTATTTTTTAAAGGTAAGAAAATAGACCCGTTGCTGAAGGATTATTCTCGTAGGTCCTGTTTACAGACATAAATCATTCATGCATGAAATCCCGTACATGAATTATATTAATTATAATATCTTACCATACAAAAATGATTGTTTCTTGTTGAGATCGAACTGAAAGACACGCAACAAATCTTGTCGTCAATCGTTCCTTATTCCACGCGCACTTCACTGAATCTATGTGTTGCCGTTGCTGGTGTTGTTGAAGAATACTCATATTAGCACTCCATTAACTTATACCTCTGTGTTACGCGACAACTTAATCTCAGCGTCTTAATTTGTTGGGCGCCACATGGAATGCCGCGGCTCAAGTGCGCGGTCAAGCACCTCACCTGTAGGTGTCCATCCGCATCATTTCGCCCTACTTCCTTTGTATTCCTGCAGACGACTTTCTAAGCTGTCTCGATTCAAATAGAACTATATTTACGCGATAAGGGCTGGTCAACAACCTTTCATTTTCACAGATAACAGTAATATATAAAAATATTTGGAAGCTCGCAAGTAAATAATAAGTAAAATGTTTTTTTGTCTGCAAGTATAACTGACGGCGGTATCGTTTAATATTAATTCAATGAAAATTTACTCTTTTATGAACAAATTTCTTTCACGATGATCCTAGATATACACCTATACGAGTAGGTAGAGATATATGTTTCATTAACGGCCTGAACAGTAAAGAAATTTGAAAAATGGAATTTGGAAAGTGTAATTGGGGTTTTCCGTGTGGAATTCCTCAGTAGCAGCCCAGATTTTGGATTTGTGCCCGGTTGATGTCAATAGGCTCGCCCCTTACATGGGACTTAAACATAACGGAGAAATGAGGGTATTACTGTAGATCTCTACCCAACCTTTCGTGGAATAAAGGCGTTAGGTGACGTAACAAAAAAAATAAGTTTGATTGCCTTGCAACCTTTGATAATATCAAAGGTTACCTTTCAACCCGCCTAACACCTACGCGTCGCGTACTAAGTTGACACACAGTGCTTCTTTCGTTTATTGTGACAGCTGGTAGGCACTAACACCACACGAGTAAGCAAAATCATTTGCATCGTAATTTTCATAGTATTTTCATAGCCTTTGCTATTTGGTTTGTTTATTGTCAGAAAATAACGACCGCTCTTCTTTTAATGGTACATCGAGTGCAACAACAATATTGTACTGAAAGTGTTATTCATTAATCCATGTTATCATACGTTTTTTTGGTATAAATATTATTTCACGATAGCAGTGATAGCCTAGCGGTTGCACGCTTGCCTTCCATGTAGGAGGGTCTGAGTACGACCCCGGTCCGCACCTCTGCCTTTTCGAATTCATGTGCGGATCATAATTTGATTATCACTTGCGTTAACAGTGAAGGAAAATCATCGTGAGGAAACCTGCACTCTGAGAGAGCTCTATAAGGTTCTCGATGGTGTGTGTAGTCCGCCAACTCGCACTAGGCCAGCGACTGAGGCCTACATTCTGAGAAGAGGCCCGTGCTCAGCAGTGGGACAGTAATGGGCTGATTATATTATACAAGGTTAGTCGGAAAGGGGCTACTAATCCGAAAGGGTGTTAAAGTACACATAATAAGTGATAACGTTTGTTCTACAACTTTCCCCAAAACTCGATAGTTTAAGAGAAACAGCTTTTCAAAGATTTCGTAAGAAATATGCTAAAATCTATCTGTCCATAGCTATGATCAGCTGTGCTTACTATTTAGGTCATATTTGGGGTCACGGATTAGAAACTTAATTTTTTGAATTCATAACTAAAGCAGGTATGTTCTTTTTTTGAAAAAACTAAAATTAAAATCTTTTTGCATGCAAATAAAAATTATCGAATTTTGAAATTTTAACACTTGCTTTACAATATTCATCAGTGATACTTTAAGTGGCCCGCGGCTTAGTCCCTTTCCGAGTAACCTTGTATATTATTTCACAATTTAACGATAAAAGTTACTCAATACAGGAATAGGCAAGTCTTGAATCTGTTTCCCTTGAGCTCGTTACTGTCAAACGAAAACACCACAATTTAAAAAAATCCTTTGTATTCTTGAACTGTGATACGCGTTCGTGTCATTTATTGCGACGTGAAGCGGACGGTCGAAAAAAGTAAACATTATGGCCACCAGTGACCAGCACCGTTTGCTTGAAGTAAACACTCGGGCTGGAAAGTTTCATATTCAATGTTCATTCACCTCTGTAAAGGAAGTTACTAATAAAGTAGAGTAAGTAAATAAGCCTCCCTTTTGTCGTCCGAAAACGTTGTGGGAAGTAAGGTTTTAATCGTATTGTGAACAATAGACTGTATTTGGGGAGTTCTAAATATAGATACGAAAAAATTTGTGTTCTTAAATAAGATACGTTACGAGTTTTATTTATAAATAATTGTGTCATGATGACGCTTCCTGTTATTCGGTGAAATTCATGTAAGTTGGTTAAAAATTAGTACCATTAACAATCGTAACACTTAACTAGTAAGAAACTCACAATAGACTTCTAGAAATACAATAGCGAGTAGAAAGTTGCCGATGATAATGAATAATGTTATCTTTGTGTCCACAGAAGTGGCTATTGTAAGCAAGCTGCAAATACCTTTTATTAATTTCCCTTTAATCATTGTTTTATTGTTCTCACAGTACAACAACAGTAATAAACAGAGTTCTTAAACTATCCTGTACCTATATTGTTTTAAATTAGTCATACTATGAGAAAATCAAATTATTCTATGTGCATTTTCGCATTTTCATATTAATTACTCAACGTCGGCTTTCAGGACCGCATTTATATCTCCACACGAGGATTTCATGGAATGCAGTGATCCCTTTAATGATTATTTAAACACTCGTGTATTTATTCTAAATTAATCGCCGTTATAAATTCGTCTGCACTACAAACATAAGATATAGGGATATAGGTAGACTAGATGATGTAACCAGTTAATTGGCACGATCTCCTTGGTGACTATTTAATTTAGGTAACTATTCTTCGCTTGAATATGTACTGTGTATTTTGTAAGTATTTTTATCTCTAACAACATGGCAACCAGGGCTCAGATGTTCTTTTGTACTTTGAAAATAGAGCCTCTTAATAGGTTGCGAATTTCATGAATGAAATACAGAGTCGAATAAAATGCCTTATTTACAATAGAAATGAAATATTATTGGAATCGCAACTAGGTGAATGAATGGGCCATAGTCTAGGAGTGGGATGTCTAAAGATATTAATTTAATAACTAAAAATAATATTATTTACCCAGTATGAATCAAATTATTCGCGTATTATTGCTCACCATTGAACCATTCTATCAAAGTTGAAAGAGCCAGACGAGGGTAAAGAATTGTTACAACGGGAGTTTGTAGGCGGTTTCTTAGCAATGGCTTGATATAATTTTCTTGCTATTCTAGGTATATGTTAATATGTGCGCTACCAACTTTCAATTCACAAGGGCTTACATTGTATCTTTAAACTTCGTAACATTCAATAAATCTAGTCTCCGATTGTCGTCATACCTATCAGACAATGTTATGACCTACGTTTAGGAAGTTACCGATATAATATATTGGCAAATAAAGAAAGAATTTATGGTATACCACGAGCCAAACAAACAAACTTTACGTCTGTAATAAATGTATGCGATCATTATTTTACGAGTTGGATCATTGATAATAGAGCATTGTTTTACGATGGTGTAACGGCCTGTCGGTGTGTCACGTGCTCTCAGTTCACATCAGCCACTCAGCACGTTTCCATAAGTCGTAAACTTCCTCCTAATAGTTCGATGTATGACAAATAGTATGTATTAGAAGTAAGAGAGGTCATTGTAGGACCACGTGTGCCCGGTGGGGTCACGCCGCGTGATTAGAGGAAGGCAATCACAAATTAAGGACAGTAATTAGGTTCTTTGAAAGGCATTCACACATTACAAATTGTTGTGTGAGATTTTATGAACAATTTTACTCACTCTAACTTTTCTATGAATAGCCCTTGTACAGTACGTCAAACTTTTAGTACAAACTACAATAAATCTTAAACAAACAAGATTACTATTTTTAATATTGCAATAAAGGCGAAGAATGAAAGTGAAGCACTGCGTGGAATTATTATTGTGGAAAACATTTTTTTTATTCTCATATAACTTGTGAAACATTTAATGGAAACAAGAAACGAGCAAAACTATTGGATAAGAATAAATATTAAGTAAAATCTTAGTAGTATCATCAAGTAAAAGCAGATATTTCGAGAGCTATACTTTCTATGAAATCTCTATGATTGTGTGCCTCATTATATTTCCAACACTATTTAATATCTAACAGAGCTAATAAAATTTATAAAACTATTCCTACGCTCGTCATTGCTAGTGCAAATTGGCCAGTGGTGCTAGTTTCTTCGACAAACAAAACAATTGAATAGGTTCACACCCTATTTCTATAAGCTGGTAAATTATCGTAGGAATGTAAAATGACGTAAACGTACAGAGAATAATCTTACTACATATTACGCATTTGTTTGGTGGTAGAATCTTTACGGTCCGACTGGCTAGCTACCACCCGCACATTAAAGTCTGGCGCCAAGCAGTTTACTGTGTTCCGTCATGTGTGTGTAAGAGCTAGAGAGGTATAGGGGAGTCCGTCTATATCCTTGCTACTTGGATTCGTGTGTTCCATCTTAGACCCTGTCTGCGCTTACCATCAGGTGTGGCTAGGGTTAAAATGTGTTTCTAGGGGCTATCATAAGTCCTCTGATGCAAGGAGATGGCCCGTTCTATTTGGATGTTTTCTTGGCAGCATGGGCACAAATCGTGGATGCCATTGGTAGGCTTTGATCTACAATGCACTGACAACAACTTTGGATTGCTTTTAACGTGAAAGGAATATTGTCACGAATCAAGTTTAAAACTGTAGTAAAGTTCGCAAGTTACGACAGCGGCTCTTATAAGTTACTAGCTGGCTGTGCCCGCGTAAATAATTTGACTACAGCGCCACCTATCGGATCCCAGCATGGCTACGAACCATCGTCTCGACAAAATAAATATATTGTGTAAATATGACCTCAATCGATAAAGTCGTTCTTCTTCGTATCTCAAGTTATGGCGTGACCAAGGGAAATAGGGATTCATTTTTATATTATAGATTAGAAAAAAAAATGCATAGTACGGTGTGCGGATTAATATAATGAGTCTCCATATAATCCATCATTAAGTAACACTGGAGTAGTCGTTTCCTTATTCATCCAAAAGTTTTAATTGAAAACCTGCGTAAAAGTTTCATTTCGTTAAAGAAACATATTGACTGGAAAATTGTCTTAATTTTTTAGATTAGGACATAAATTGTTGATGATACAAATTGCTAACACTTGGCAAAACAATGTTGGAATGGAAGTACCTACTATTATTAAAAGTTCGGCGACACATATCTGGGTCAGATTTTTCACTAAAAATATTTTTTAATATTAATCTATTATTTACCTCGCCTCGTGTAAACTTAAAACGAGTCTAGAATTTGCAAACTTTCAGTTATCCTGTTTTAAGGTTCTTCGCCCCGGACGTAACATTGAACCACAATAGGTAATGACCGGTTAATTGGTGTGGATGAACCCTCAACAAATTGTCAACAAAACATGAGAACTGTTTAGAATATAGGTTTGTTCATCAACTCTAATGTTATGACATCGCGTTCTCTCACGTGAGGTGGACATCCTGCTCATGTAATGTGTCACGCTACTAACAAGACTTTATGAGTTTTTAGATGGGTAATTATTTTTGTGAATTTTTACGTATGAATTTTGTATTATAGTTTACACTAATCTATATAAATAAAAATTAATCGCCAAATGTGTTGCTAAGCGCAAAACTGGACAAGGGCTCGACCAATTCGGCTATTTTTTTAAAAATATATTCCTTAAGGCACAAGGAAGGGTTCTTATGGAGAGAAAAAACAAAAAATGCGTGAAAAATAGTAAAAGCAACACTTTTCTTTTCCCACTAAAAGCTAATAACTTTAGACAGAACGAAGTCTGTCCGGGCAGCTAGTTACCTAATATATATAATTATTTTGTACGTGTGTTTGTCACCTAACTCCTCCTAAACGGCTGGATCGATTTGGATGAAATTTTGTGTGTATATTTCAATGGGTTCCTGGATGGTTTGAAAACACAATTGGACCCGGTAGGTGGCGCTGCTTTTCCGGGCAGGACGACGTCTGCTGGGTGTCCGCTAGTTAATAATAAAATATTGTTTTTTTTTGAGAAAATACGTTATTACAATGCTGTTCTTCTTCTTCTATACAAAATTCGAGTTTACATTAGTAGATACCAAGCCCAGGTGATATTAGGTATGTATTTAAATTATCTTCATTACTTGACTTCAATCTCTAGAACTGGGTTTATTAGAAAGGCCAATTTTATGACCAGAGTCAGTACAAATAATCGAAGAAATATCTAGACTAGACTGCAGACATAATATGCCTGCATAATTTAAAATAACAATGAACAACAAATGTGTGCACTAACCTAGAAAGAAACGCGCGAAAAGAAAATCTTTACGCGCCACAAATCTAAACTACACAATATAGGTACACATCATATTTTTTATCGATCGTATAAAAACAAAATTCTCTCCGTGCTCTATTTTTTCATAGCATAACCCTAAACTATAAGTCGTATAACGTAACACAATACGCGAGTTTCAGGAGCGCGGGAGGTGGTAGCAACGGCAGCGCACCAAAACAATGAGTCATGTGCGCGGGCGCCGCGTGGCGAAATCCAGGTCAGACACGGCCTCGAGGAAGGCCGACAGACTTGACACGAGCCGTGATAACGTGTACTACACACGGTATTTGTAAACAATAAGGGATTTATACGGCAGATTTTGATGTATTTAGGGACTTGGAATCGGAGTAGGAGCTTTGTACGTCTAAATACACGGGTTTACAGGTAGACCAGGCGCGCCTGAAGACTACATTGATCAGCTCGGATCTGTGTACAATGTGTATTACTGCAATCTGTTGTATTTTGCTGCGTTGATGGTAGGTACAATTATTGCGTCATACTCAAAGTTGGGTGCACTAAGGATACAAGCGTGCTTTGGGCTGAAAGTAGTTTTTACCGGTCACATGTTTAGCAAAGCAGATCTTGTGTTAAAGCTGGAAAATCGCTACGTGAAAAGCTTCCGGAATGTCTACGAAATCAGAAAACTTTATGTTGTTTTAAAAACCTAATAGCTGAAACAGTACAGCTAATTATGTAGTTATTGAGTCATTAGAATTTTTCCGCAGAATCCTGAACTGGACGGCATTGTGAAGTGATCTTGAGTGGACGGTTACCGGCAGCTGTCGCTCACTGCGCTAATTATCCGTAAGCTAACACAGACAGATGGGTTTCACCACTTCTCGGCCTTTGCCTGGCATTTGGCGTAAATTAAAAAGTTCCTACGTCTCGTAATGTCATTGACATCTAAATTCTTCGCAGTCTTTTATCCACAATTTTTATTGTAATGGTGCATATAAAATCAACTTCCTTGAGACTCTATTTGTATACGCTGCGAACCTTGGAATAAGGACTGTTAAAATTAGTTGTTTTTGAAATTGATACGCTGACTAATACTACGAAATATTTAAGGAAATAAGACTAAACTGAAAAGCAACAAAGTAGCATATCCTGTACATATCAGGGTTAGCCACTTCTACTTATTAATAACTGTCATAAAGCGAGCACAGAAACATTCTTCTGAATCCTTGTAAATCAATCAATCAATAGTACTTACACTGGGTATAATCTCGTTCGTCCATCAGTGTTGGGAACCTTGGCCTGCAAGGTTCGTATGCACATGACTGAAAGATATATTGCAGTTATAATTCGAGCATGTTCCTCTTCATAATAAAGCATGCTGCAATGTCAGATGCGGCTGTCGTCGCTGCTGGCAGAGAGTAGTGGACATCCGTCGGCGCGCGTCACATATTCACTGAACGCGTAAATACGTTCTAACTAATTTGAATGCTCCTGCGCATTCTCACAAAGTGCAGTTTGTATTGGAAATTAATTGAGTCGAATATTATTTGTAATTTCGTCTCGTTCCATATTAATACTTGATTTGTGTTTGACAATTTTAAAGTTTCATGAGATTTTAATGAAGAATGTTAGAAATATGTAGAAGTTAAACAAAACATAACATCACGCCTGTATTCCCCGAAGGGTTGGGCAGAGGTGTATAGTAACACCCTCATTTCGCCGTTATGTTTATGCCCCATGTAATACAGACGTGGCTATTGTCATCAACCAGGCACAAATCCAAACTCCGAGCTGCTACTGAGGAATTCCACACAGAAAAACACTTTACCCGACTTGGGGATCGAACCCAGGATCTCACGATCAGCAGTCGCACTTGCCACCACTAGACCAACGAGGTAGTTAGTTATGTAGAAGTTATCCAAGCGTAATTACAAATGACGATACAGGATGTATAATGAATTTGTGACTAAGACACATTGTTGAATGGAATATGTAATTGTTATAAACGTGTAACTCTAAAATGTATTACAATCACAGTTGGATTTTGTGTCTCTAACCCCTCGTTTACACCTAGGTTTAAAACATGTATTCTACATGTATAAGATTAAAAAAAAAATTACAAATATACATACTTTAAGTAGCAAATATGTATGTAGATCTTTGAAACACTTGTTTGAAATATTTTACACATGATCATTAAGTGTTAAGACCAAGTAATTTCTTTTAAAAAGACCTTTACGCAAATTATGTTTACAACTTGTTTTTAGGTGTAAACGGGGGGTAACATACCTACCTACCTACCCGAAAATGTGTCAGTAATTGAAACATAATATTTCAAATAATATTCCTGTAAATTACACGTATTTACATATTTTGTAAAATAATGGTTAATAAAAGCATAAAAAATCTAAAGAATTTCAATGAAATTTGTAATAAAATAATAGTAATCAACAAACGGAAATAGGTACCTAATGAGCAGATGAAAGGAAAATTGTATTTTAACACACATAAAAAATAATTGTTGTGTTGCACTTTACGATGTATGTATTTTCAGGATATTGTTTAAACAAAAAGTCTGTTAAAAATGCTTGACAAATGACTCAGCGTCCTAAAATGTGATTAATTACTATTATAATTTAAGATAATGCAAGGTTCGTATGATAGGCAATCACGATTTTAATAACATAACATCACGCCTTGTAATCCCCGAAGGGTTAGGCAGAGGCGTTTTAGTAAGACTCTCGTTTCGTCAGTTATGTTTAAGTCCCATGTAATAAGGGGCGAGCCTATTGCCATTAACCGGGCACAAATCCAGACTCCGGGCTGCTACTGCGAAATTCCTAATGGAAAAGCCCAATATCACTTTGCCCGACCTGGGGATCGAACCCAGGACCCTATGCTCAGCAGACACGCTTGCGACCACTAAACCAACAAGGCAGTCAGTACCATTACCATTACCAGTACCATTTTAATATTGTGATGCAAGTCGTGTAGATGATATCGGCGAAGTTCTTGCGCATGGGCAGCCGAAACGTGGCGGTAGCTTGGTCAGCGGAGCGGATCACGGGCGACGCCGCCCGCCGATTTCGAATTCTTTAGGGCTGCCGGCATCCGGCGCGAGTGCAGCTGGCCAAGAGCCAACTATGCGCGTAAGCAGCTAACATATTGTGGAATCTACCGGGAAATTATTATTTTACAACCTGTATCTTACACATGTCGTCGCAATTTTTCCCAGAAGTTTAAACTATTCATTGACTAAATGTTTTTAAATATTTGCATTGATGTTCAAAGAAAACTGTCACGGTCACAGCAGTAGTAATATACGTTTTCAAAAATTTCGTTTATTTGTTTAGCCTACGTGAACACAATAAAATATCGGAGATGTTATTCTTTACATAAAATGAACCGACAATAACCTATAAACATTTTCTTTGAGTTCTTACATCTTTTGAGGTACACGGAAACTTGTTGAAAACATTTTGTGTCACTTACATAAAAATTTTAACTACATTCCGAAATGTTATAATCCTATAAACTGTATGAAAATTACAAACACAATAAAGTTCTTTATAGATTTTATTAACATGCGTGACTAAAGCTCTTTCCATAGTCGGTAGCCTCACTATGAAGTACCGCTGGCGGTGGCTCGTGTCGTCAGCGGCGCGTGCGCATCTCGGCGCCGACTATAAGATTTATAATACATATTATCACTCCTGCTCTTGATAGATATTTTTTAACACTATTAAAGATTCATTCGAACATAAAAAATCTTTAAAAATGTTTCACGTTTTTAGCCTTTTTTAATAAAAGCAAACAAGTGAAACGAACTTTCGATAAAGTGTCGTTTATTTCTATATACAAATGATTCACATCGAGCAGAAACATCGCTAAATATACCTATTTGTGTATATTTACTTATATTTTGTGAGCTATTTTTATGGAACTGTTTTTATAATACATGTTTTAAAAAAATAAATCCTTGTTGTCAACAATTAATCTTGCTAATTTGAAAGTCATCAACAATATTTTGGCGCCATACCTGAATACGTCTTGCAGTTTTACAACATTTTTATATTCCAGAAATTAACGTACATTTATTTTTATTTTTTTTAAAAGGTGGAGATTGATATAGGACGTATAAAAAGAGCGACTGTGAAAAGAATAACCATGTAACTGCCATTCACTGCCATGCATCATTCATAATTACGAGTGAGTGCAGTGTCCTTTGTTCTCTTGCATTGCATTGGTACAAATTCAATGTTATGTCATACAGTGTTCCGACACAAAAATGATTACATTGAATTAATGTGCATGTTCAGTTGAAGATATCTAAAATTTTTAGATTGTAGTGTTTTAGAGTAATTACTAACATGGGAATATCCCGAAAATTATGAATTTCTACGAAACCAGGCAATATTTTTTGGTCTGGCAAGGTAAAAATGCTAGAATGTGTAATGCAATGTAATGTAATGTTGCCAGAGCAAAAAATAGCCTGGTTTAGTAGTAATTCGTAATTTTCGGTATATTCCCATGTACGTAATTTACTATAAGACACTATACCAGATTCGACAGCTATTAATTATATTAATAGTGAACCGATTGGATCCAGACAGAACCACATCCTGTATTACGCGAGAGAGCAGCAAAATCCCATATAAATAGAGAATTTGATACGTTGTAGATAATTTTTCTTTCATTGCGTAACGAGGCACGAGTGGATTGCATTGTATTCCCTTGACAGCTTTCCAACAATAACTCTACAAATGCCACTGAACATTTCAGGTCAATATTGTATTGAAATATCCTAGAAAACGAGAATAGTAACATTTGCGCAGTCAAGGTGCTGTCGAGTGTGCTCAATTCATGCTTAACTAAATAGTAGTTTTAACTATAGTGAGTCACCATTTTATAATGGATATAGCGCGGTGAATCGACAGTTTAGCCGTCCCGTGCGACAACGCGTGGCGTTGTTTGGCAACAGTCGGCCACGATAGGCGGGCGGCGTTCATTCAGCAGGGCGGATGTCGAAACATTCGTCGTGGCGTTGCACAATCACAGACATGATGTTTCCTGGTTAATTTAGGTTATTGTTTTGAAGATTCTCGTATTTCAAAATGCATTAGAAACCCTCATGGGTACATTAGGTAAGTAATGTTCGTGATAATATATGCTTTTACGACTATAGCGAGATGGTTAACCGAAAACAAGATTTATGTTTTTGCGGAAGAATAGTAAATTTGAAAAGTATGTGTGTTAATGTTGGTTTGGATGAGGAAGTTTCCGAAAACGTAATAATGTATGATTACTACGATTTATGTGGTTACTAGATAAACTAAATTTTGAGCATAACTTTGTTTATCTGGACTTATGTAAACCGTAACACTGATTCGATATCGTTAAAATGATGATCTAGAAATGTCTGTTAGGTATAAAATTTCTTCGCTTTTTACGTAACCGTTCGGAGTGGTGACCTTTGGTGCAGTATTTACGAAGAACGGAGACGTGTCGAATTATCGACCATCGATGTCTATTTCTAGTTTCTGGTCGCCAGCCCTTCGATCATCGTGAATATAACACACAGACGTATAATGGCTGGAAACGTCTGTGATATATTTTAAGATAGGTATCTAAAAAAACATAACATCACGCCGGATCGGTAGAGGTGTTCCTCGTTACGCCAGTTATGTTTTAAGTCCCGTGTAATAGGGGGCAAGCCTATTGCCATTAACCGGGCACAAATCCAGACTTTGAGCTGCTACTGAGAAATTCCTAATGGAAAAACCCAATAACACGTGGGTACACTTTGAACACCCAATAGGTACATTGTAATAAAAAAAACCTTTGATCTGATATTTAAGTAGTTTTGTGAAAATATGTTTAATAGCTTTTTCCCGCAGCCTCGCTTGCGTAATTTTTTTTCACCCCCTTTGGGAAGGAATTTTGAAAAGTACTTCCGATGCCTACGTTATAAAAGATACCTACTGTCACAATTTCAAGTTTCTAACCCAAGCGGTTAAGGCTGAGCATTGATCTACAGATTTCGCGCTTGTGCCTAAAGGTACATATTTAGACACCTTTCCAAAGCTAAATGATTATGAACCAAAATACAGGTTTCATTATTTTCGTGTTTATTTTAATTGCTGTATAATAGCAATCGAATATTGCCACATATTCTGCACGCACCGCGCATCGTTTCATATTTATTGTGGATCAAAATGTAAATAGAGTGCACCTTTAAATTTATGTCCCATTTAGTGGCCGTTACCTAATAAAATGCTCGTATAATATTAAACTCCTTTTATTACCGCCCTTTCACCCAGTATCTCTATATTTTATGTCCATCGTTAATCCAAATAGATCAGTATTGTGACATGATAACTTTTATATGACCATTGAATAAGAAAAAAATATCTCTGTCTGACTCACCTTAAAAAGTTTAAAAGATTAAAGATACCGAATATGTATGAACTTTTATAGAAATTTCACAAGTACCCAACTCTCGCAATAACCATAATTTTAATTACGTAGTTGCTAATTCGCATATTATGAAAATAGTTGAGAAGGATTTTCTAAATTAAGCACTGTGAATCAGTACTTTGTAAACATGTAGAACACTTTGTTGTAACTACATTAATTGTAATAACAATCACAGAAATATATATAATTTCTACCCAACAGTTAAATTATAGAAGATATTAACGGTGCAGCCAACATGTCTGAGCAGATGTGCGAATGAAGACAAACAGGTGTACAGCACCTAAACAAGGATTTGTAAGATATATAATAAGTATATTTCACAGAAAACTGCTTCGTTGGTTTAGTGGTGGTAAGCGCGACTGCTGATCGTGAGGTTCTGGGTTTGATCCCCAGGTCGGGCAAAGTGTTAATGGGGTTTTTCCGTGTGGAATTCCTCAGAAGCAGCTAGAATTTTGAATTTGTGCCCGGTTGATGGCAATAGGCTCACTGCCTATTACATGGAACATGAACATAACGGCGAAATGAAGGTGTTATTATACACCTCTGTCCAACCCTTCGGAGAATATAGTCGTGATGTTATGAGAAGTTGTTTTACAGAAAAATATAGTGCTATTAGTTATATGAACATTTATTTGCCCAAATTCCATAAGGTGGGAAAATCACCCATGTTGTAACTTTCTATTATATCATTACACTTATTTTTATATTTATATTTGTACCTATTTGTAATTATATAAATATTATTTGTGGTATTAATTTTTCGTATGCATATAGAATAGTTATACCTAATAAATCAAATGACATAAAAAAACCACTTAAATAGACCTAACAATAAAACAACTAGGTACTTGAAAACTTAAAATGATTAACGTTGCTGTTATATGATTGTTCTACCGCTTCCAGCTGTAATAACACACTCATGCGACTGTTATGAGTAGATTCTCGAATTTAGAAATAGGTTGACCCTTTTACTTCGCTTCCGCGTAGGGCGCGGCATAAAAACTGCACTCGTTATGAAGAACTATATAACAAAGGAACAGAGATCAAATGACACTCATTAATCTTAGTGTAGGAGGCTCTAATATGCGTCCTTCGTAGAGATTCATGGCGTTTATCGCTCTCACAAATATATCTCTCACGGTCATTGTTGCTCTGAGAGAGCACTAAATCTAATAGCCGTTGTTTGAAATAAACATTTAATTTTTTTATTTACTTCCTAATGTCCGTTCTAAGGTCTCTTAGCTTGAAGGTGTGTGATGATATATGAAAAAAGAAAATTTTATTGATTCTAATGGTTATTTTTAGTTTTAATTGGTTATGCTTGATTTATGAGTAATGTCGTGTCGTGAAATATTTATGTAAGTAATATAATAACTGCCTCGTTGGTCTAGTGGTGGCAAGCGCGACTGCTGATCTTCAGGTCCTGGGTTCGATACCCAGATCGGGCAAAGTGTTATTGGGTTCTTCCGTGTAGAATTCCTCAGTAGCAACACGGATTGTGTCCGGTTGATGGCAATAGGCTTGCCCCCTATTACATGGCACTTAAACACAACGGCGAAATGAAGGTGTTACTATACACCTCTGCCCAACCCTTCGGGGAATACAGGCGTGATGTTATGTTAGGTATGTAATATTTTATTATTAATGTCCTATCATAGAACAGTTTAAAATATTGTTTTATTATTACAAATATGTAGTCCGTGACCTTGCATTGTATCGCTCTGCGGGAAAAGTCCATAACCGCAGTGATTCAGCAGCTGAAATATTAATGAAGGTGATAAATAAAGCGTACAAAATACGTCAAAATAACATGAAACCGATAATTCAAGGAAAGTTCAATAAAATTGTTTCCGTTTACGACGTCACGTGTCAAAGCAAACGACTATTGATATAATTACATATTATAATATTGTGACAGTTGAGTTTATATTTAATTTCATCCGGAACTGTTGATCTTAATTAATTTTAGTAACATAATTCTTGTTTACTATTAAAGTTTCGGTAGTCTGTTAACTCTCCAGTTCATTGGCACCTGAGTAACTAATCCTGAGTGATAATGTTACTGGAAAACCCCGTGTACAACCATCTTATAACTATATTGTAGCTATTGTTTGATTATACCTATAATAATGTACTGTCGTTAGGCAAATATTTTTAGTATGGATAGTCGGCTACATAGAAATCTGAGCAATTTTCCTACAAGTGTGAGTCATTTTGAGAAAAGTCAAACATGTTTCTCTCCTAATGTAAACACTTTTACACACATAATGTCTGATATTACATAATTTGTAAATAGGACACACTTTTTTAAAACACATTCGACCCAATTCTTGTATTTGCACGATTGCAATATTCTGAAAGACTTCAGTTGTTCTACATAACTGTTACCCGAAACGTTAGAGAAAATAATCTCAACGAATGTAGGTCTTTATAAAATAAGAAAACATATTTAAAATAAAACAAATGCTCCACCAGATTCCATTCATAAAATTTTCACTCTGCGGGTGTTATGTAATCAAATTAAACAAAATGAGGTTAGAGACTGACATTATTATGTAGTAGATTAGATATCAGCAGAGTGATCTGGACTTTGTTTACTTTATCATTAGGGGTATTGCAAATTTTAGTATATAGCAGCAGATTCATACAAAAATGTGTTTAAAAAACATTAAAAATTGAAATGCGTGTTGATTGTACACATAAATTTTACAAAAATATTGTTGTTGAATGCTCGTAACGTGATACCGAAGCATAAACCTGTAGTCACCTTGATGAACCGTCTTCATTTATGTTTACTATTCTCCCTCTCTGCCGGATGCGTAACTAACTGACAGTCGTGCAAATGAGAGTAAGAATAAACTTACTATTTATAACCCTATGAATAAATGTTTACTTCTGATTGGAAATAAACTGAATGAGATTCCCATTCTGAAAAATGATAATCTGTGTACAGTTGTTCTAAGAATATTTTATGTAAGTCATATTTTTAATAAACAAAAATATTTACAGGAAGATAATTGACTTTATTTCGATGACTTCCTCTTATATTGATTCCAAAAACTTCGCTTTGCTAAAAACAAATTAGCATTACGGATCAGTAAACTATAAGACTTAGTAAAAACTTGCATATACTTACAAAAGTCTAAGTCATGCCAGTACTGTACGGCTTAATCTTTGATCTGTGAATTCATTGGCTTCATTCAAGTATTGTGTTGCACTACTTCATGACATGGATGGTCAGACTACGTGTTTATGATGCGATAAATTCGTGAGTCGTGGTGGCACCCGGCCACGCTGTTACACAATATATTTAGCAATACCCGCTTGTTGGCCTAGCAACAACGAGCGCTGCTTAATTGCCGCTATAACTCTTCCTAAAAGAATGATGATCGGTCATTACATTCATAATAATACCTTTTATGTGATTTATTTAAATCTATGAATATTTATGTCAGAATGCGACACGATTTTGTCACATATTAGAGTTTTTTATAATGCGAAAGTAGGAAAGAGTTTCTCCAGATTTTTGTTGTTATTAAAAACGACGCATCAAGGTATTAGTTACAAGCTATGTGAATAATGAAAAGTGAAAAGGTAAATGAACTAAATGTGTGTCAATGTGAAACTGTAGCACTTCAAGGTAGATACTTACTGTCGTCAAAAGCAATGACCAGTAAAATATTGAAATTATTTTAAATATGCATTAGTCACGCAGGTACGGCTCAAGAGGAAGGAGTCAACAACTGCGGGTTACTTCAAACAGAGATTAAACACTCGTTTTTTTGTAACAATATTTATTTTTCGTACATTCCGGATTACTTTAAGTTCTCGTATCCTTTTAAGGAAAATATCGTCGGTCGGAATCATTACCGGTACAATTCAAATTATGCTGTTTTTAGAATATCCGAGTTAAAATTTTTTGATATTTTGAAAGACTAATTTTGTTGGAAAACTTTTAGTAATCTTGATGTTTGATATGCCTACATATCGTAAAAAAACTATTGTTTATTATGAGATTGTTACTAACTATGCAATATTTTTGGTTTTTTAGTAGTCCAAAACACAGGTAATTTTGGAGATGTTCCACCAATGACTCCGACCGACGATATTTAGATTTAAAGTAAAAGTAAGAGGGGTTCGTGGCTAATTAACAACCGCGCAGATCATACGATTTGCGGGTTCAGCAACGCTTGCCGAGGTCAGTCCGTAGATAGGTGACCGTTCGTTGCACAGCGAGACTTCCCCGTGCCTCGGAGAGCACGTTAAACCGTCGGTCTCGGGTGTCATACGAATACCTATGACAGTCGTTACGAGTAGTCAGAGGCCCGAAAGTCTGACAACTGGTCTAACTTTAGGATATCGGTATTGCCCAGTAACTGGGTTGCGGATGTCTGATGGCAGTCGCTTCTTGTTAGACTGGAAGCTGACCCCACAGTTGGGAAAAAGCTAGACAGAACGATTTAGATTAAAAGTATCAAAACATAATCTACTAGTTATCTTTTATGAATAGCTATTTAACATGTATATTTTTTTAAACAGGCACGTTTGATATACATTATGTATAATATCCAATTTGTTAAAAATATTAAACTTGTGAAGTAAACACATGTAAATCACCATGTTCAATTGAAATCAAATTCATGGTTAATAAAAATCTTTTATAATATTTATGGGCCACCACTCATTGAACGAGGTTTCTGGAACAGATAGCTCACGGCTGACTGCGAACGATGGAGTTATGAAGGGCTCAACCTGTTATAACAGTAATAAAGATAAAATAAAAAATAGTCGTAAGGTTCAATACGCAATTTGTCATTCGTAAGACAGAACAACGAAACGTTTGATGTAGTGTTAACAAATTATTATGTCGCGTATAACGAACTATAATTCTTGTTTATAACGCTCGTTTCTCCCCGGAGTACCTACCGACCTCGATCCATCAAGCAGGGACCTTGTCCTCAGCTCTACGCACGTCTTCATTCATAATTTCAGAAAATCCACAGTCTCTCTGTCTCTACACACACGATTGTTTTGATATCTCAACCGAATTTAATTAGTTAGCATTGGAAATTAGACACTCGAGATCTCAATGCTCTTCCTTTCAGCAGAAAAATGTTAAGACTGATTTCAAAAATGTTATTTAAACACGACACGAGGCTAGTTTTCACGAACATGGCCACCTTGAAATTTATAACAGGGCGTAAATTAATGTTTTAGTTATCGGATTAGCGAAGGATTTTAATCGTTTATTTATTATTTTCATGTAACTTCCTACAGCGATCGGAAGTAAAAACGAAATAATTTATTACTTCTACTATTTCGCGCGAGGCGTATACGATGATCGATGGTATAGGTTATATCTATACTAATATTATAAAGCTGAAGAGTTTGTTTGTTTGAACGCGCTAATTTCAGGAACTACTGGTTTAAATTGAATTTTTTTTTGTTGGATAGTCCATTTATCGAGGAAGTTTATAGGCTATATAATATCACGCTACGACCAATAGGAGCGAAGCATAAAAAATAAGAGTAACGGATCCAGTAAAAAATACTGGATCCGTTATTTTTATCGTATCCTGCCTGCCAGATGCGACGCAGCTACCATTTGTTTAACTGATCCGTCTATGCAGGTGTGAACGACTCATCCAGTACCGACGGATCCGATAAAACGGATCCGATGTGTGAACGCGCTGTAACCAGATGCGGCTGACCAGTATTTTACACGGAGCGACTGCCATCAGAGCTTCGCAACCCAGTTACCTAATAGATTGAGCTGAAGTATGGGTTGGATGCCTATTTACCTATGCGATGGTCTGACGCAGTCAAGGAACACTGACAGTTTGCTTTTTATCATGCTTAAGACCAAGCGGCTATGAGAGACAGAGTGGCGCCAGTATCTACGTTGGTCACATCACCTCAAACATGAGAAAACGGTAAAGAAGAAGAACTAAACTGGCCTGCAAAAATAAGTATCACACTTTTAAAATTGCAATAACTTTTTAAGTACACAAGATATATTTTCGAAACAAAAAGGACTCAAAAAAGAGTTTACCTTTGTTACTATAGTTTCAAAGAAAGCTGATAAAAATTGCTATAAAACGTTTTTTATTTTAAATCTCTAACTTCTATAGTTTAGAAAAAATTAAAATTTTAAGTGTGATACTTATTTTTGCAGGCCAGTGTATATCGCACACCTAGATCAAATCAAACAAACAACTCAAAAATCTAGAATCAAATTAAATTGTATAACTTCCCGAACAAAATTTGCAGATATACGTTTTTATTGTCCCCTGAAAAATATCCTTTTTTGAGTTGTCTTTGTTTAGATCTCAGCGTGGGATATTATGTCTTGCATGACTACAATTTTTTTTTTTATTGATTGTCTTTCTGAGCTACGGGTCGTGGGTTCGTTTTCCGCACGAAACCAATATTTGTATGGCCTACCGATAGTTGTTCCGGGCCTAAGTGTGTGTGCATGTGAAGATTTGTGTCTGTAAACGCACGATACAGGAGAATTCCTCGTGTGGGGCAACTTTTTTTAAAAAGAAAAAAAAAGGAAAAATTATAATTCACTAGCGACCCGCCCCGGTTTCGCGCGGGTGCAATGTAGATATTTATGTGGGGCATATAAACCTTCCTCTTGAATCACTCTATCTATTGCTAAAAACTGCATTAAAATCCGTTGCGTAATTTAAAAGATCTAAGCGTACAGACAGCGTGAGCGACTTTGTTTTATACTATGTAAAGATACCAACTTCTCAGCCTAACCGTCCTCTCCCGAAAAGGTTGGTATGATGCTAGTTTGTCTTGTCTCAATTGTTTATACCTCACGTTGACTAAACCGAGTCTGTCTCCAACGTTACTCGACTCAGCTTACAACTGTTTACCGAGTAACTAGAGAGAAAACGTGACTGAAAATAATAGATACCTACAACTGTTTTGTCGAACAATAAATACTCGTGAGCTTATTTATGCAAACTAATATGAGCTTTGTTTATGACAATGAGTTCAAATTAGTCCTCCAGTGTGTCAACTAGCGCACGGTTTCAATAACCTATCTACGTTTTGGACTAGAGATCGTTTGACAAAAGACAAACATAACTAATTTACTATATTTATATACACAAACTTAATAATATACACCCAACTAAACACAACAAATAATTTATAAGAATATTAAATTGTTACTTAGCCCTCTTCCTCTCTCCTAATTTTGCTGTGCCCGACAGGGTCCATATTGGTCTTTTACTTGTTATACCATCTATGTAATACATATGGAATGCAAAAAGTATTGAGTATTGTATAAAAGCTCGAAAGAAGTTAATTTTATAACTCTAGTTAGACAAACCGCCGATAGTCGCATAGGCAGAAATACCTATTACTCGGATAACGTTATCATCATCTTATTCAGACTCCACAATCCCACTGCTGGGCGGAAGCCTTCTCTTTTGCATATCATCCTCCCGCGACAGGTTTGATATCGTCCATCCATCTTGCTGTAGGATGTCCGACATTCCTTCTCCCTTGTCTCGGCCACCATTCTGTCAAGATTTTGCCCCATCTACCATCATCTGTTCTAACAATGTGCAACATCGATAATATAACATAATTCTGAGAAAATATTTCTAATTAATATAACAGAGGTCAGACGTACTAATTAGTCATACTTCCATGGTCAGTCATTCATATAAATACTGCGCGTTTGCTAATTTAGGCACGATTGAATCCTTTTAGCAAAGCGAACACAACTGGAGGCCAAGACAGGGTAATATATGGAAATATCGATAAATAAACTTAGAGCACCAATTAATCAGACCAAAGCACTTTGCGAAGATAAAAACATGAATCACCACAAGATCACCACTATCAATCTGAGTGTGTAAGAAAATTCATAGTTAAAGTGATATTCTACGTAATTACAGATAGAAAAAAAGCCTTGAAAGCAAGGAGCGGATGTTGAAAAGTCTAAACATTCAAATAATTTTTCGCTCGTATTCTTGTATGTATGAAGATACAATGTAAAACATACATTAATAATCTTATTCTGTACGGAAATATCGAATTGATTGATTACAGTGTTTCTATTTGTTCCTGTCGTTATTTACAGTATGCAACACCTGTATTTAGTCGTCGACAGCCTTGTGGAACGAGTAGCTCTTCTATTCACCTGCCGGAACATATCAGCGCTGGGAAACGTATTGTTAGGCCGCCTTTTCACGGGCATAGAAACTTTTACACACCACTATCTGGCAGGCTATTTGATACTGTCAACAGTCGACAGCAGAATCGAGTTTACACATAACGAGCAAAACAGTTGTTTCCAAGTAGTTGCACAGAAAGGTTAGCTGTCAGAAGACGTGTTAATATGTCTTTATGCGGTATGCAAGGACGTACCGACTTTCATTTAAATACCGCAAGTTATAACTCCTCCTACACAAAACATTTCATACGCAAATATGAATATCTATTGTATATTTTCGGTAACAGAATATTTTATGATTTCAGTAAAAACGAAGTACATACGTAATTTTAAGAACAATGCGGAACAACATAACATATTTATTTGCAGAAATTCATGGCTTCAAAGTTCAATTCTCGAATATCAGCTGTGTGGTATAAACAAGATATTCTTATAAATCATTTCCAATTAAGAGAAAATGCTGTTTATATGTTACAAGTAACCAATAAAGTTCAATAACGTCAATATTTAAAATGAATTAAACGTTTTGGGAACTGGATCGTTTCCAGTTTAAAAATATTGGAAAGGATATTAGAAATTGCATTCAATGAGCGGCTTTTAGGCTGTGCTAAGCTGCGTAGCGAGGAGTGTGTTTTGTAAGCACCAATCACTGCATTTACCTAGCTTCGCTCTGCGCACCTCTGGTGGATATGGGCTTAGCGGCGCGAGGATTTTGTTCATACAAAACAAGCAAGAAATGCGAGCGAGAGATGTGTTGCGAGGAATGTGATGCGAGGAATGCGTTGCGAGGAATGTGTTGCGAGGAATGTGTTACGAGGAATGTGTACCGCTCCCACCTTCATATTTGAAAAGAGTCCGCTACCTATCCTCGCACCACTCAAGTACACATTAACATATTACGCATTACACATTACCCATTCCTCGCACAGCTCTGGTGGAAAGGGTCACACCGTTTCACATCCTCGCTACACATTTTCGCCTTGCACATTTTCGCCTTGCACATTTTCCTCGCACAGCTCTGGTGGATGCCTTAAATCCGATTTTGCGTCAGCTGCCATAATGTCGGCCGGCACGTGTACTGTGTATCACTTGAATGTCTAACATCCCTTTCAGTTCGTTTGCAGGGGTTTAGTCGAAAGCCTTGAAGGCAGCTTCCACGTGACTAACAATTCCAACGGTTGTTTCCGTTGCAATTATTTTGTCGTTTTTGTTGTTCATACAATTATGTAATAACTGTTTTCCATATGTTAACTCGTGTACCAGATTTCTTGTTTATACAATGGGAGAATCAGTAATAGAAATCCATTTATGTGTTTTCAGTAACTAAATTATGGTTTGAATGTATAAAAGCCGTTTTTACCGACAAGATATTAAAAGATTCTTTCGTCAATAGCTTTTTCAAGCATCGATTTGCAGAAAGTTTTTATAGGCCATTTTCAATATCTTTAAAGCATGCATTTAGGTACATATTTGCGTAGTTTTGCCTTGCTTTTTCTCAACTATGTTGGGGTCAGCTTCCAGTCTAACCAGATGCGGCTGAATACCAGTATTTTACACGGAGCGGCTGCCATCAGACCTCCGCAACCCAGTCACTGGGCAATGCCGTTATCCTAAGGTTAGACCGGTTGTCAGATTTAGATAGATATTTTATTTTATTGGGACATAAAACAGTTACACGTTACAATTTTAGTAAACAAAAAACTAGGGTAATAGATGTAAACATGTAACCCACACCAATGTCCGCGGAATAAACTGTTATGGAGAAATAAAACAACAACCGTGCATCTGCAGGAGGCGATTTAGATTAGGAAGAATTCAAAAATTATTGTGCAAGCAATTGAATAGCCATTCTTTTACATTTTGTTTGAGATAGTGAAAATATATCAAGATCGGAAATGTGTGTGTTATATGTTTCTAAGAGACGACGGATATATACGTTTATATTTGCGTAGTAGTGCAGTATATTAATAAATATGTACATTACAATGATTGATAAGTGCTATAACAAAAGCCTGGCTTACACTACAGCACTATCCACACGTCAGTGTTGATCCAGTCTGAGTGTCTCACCGTAATCAGTAGCTGTCCTCGTGTCATTGTTGTTACAGCGTTTTATCAGCTGATAAACCGCTAACACTGAAGCACCATGATAGAGGTTTGCAGTGAGTCTATTATTTAATGTAGGACAACATTTTATTTAACTGCCTCGTTGCTCTAGTGGTGGCAAGTGCGACTGCTAATCGTGAGGTCCGGGGTTTGATCCCCAGGTCAGCCAGTGTTATTGGGTTTTTCCGTGGGGAATTTCTCAGTTTGGATTTGTGCCCGGTTGATGGTAATAGGCTGGCCATTACATGGGACTTAAATATAAGCTCTGTGTTACTACACACCTCTGCCCAACCCTTCGGAGAATACAAGCGTGATGTAATGTTACGTTGTTATATTTCGTAGTTATAATTAAATCTTAGTAAAGTTTTGATAACATTTCAGCAAAATATGTTTTGAATTTATTCAGATTTATAGATTACGTCATGTACCAGTTGAAACAACACAGTCGATTTGGCAACAGTAATGTTTTTATCAAACTGAACTGAAGTTCCAAACTTCACGTAACTTCGTCATGTCGGCCGGATGCACGTCATTATATATCGATAGTACCCGCCAGTTTCCGGGAAACACCTCTTAATGAAGAAGGTCTGCAACCAACATAATATATCGAATTATAACATCTTCCTTCTCCAGTGAAAAATATTACGTGAAGCAATTGACTTACCTGAAGCGTATAATTACATTTTGCCTTACAGCCCTTGTTCTACATATTCTTATTTTCCCCTATTCTTAATTTCCGCTCTGTTTACCTTGTGGGTTCTCTGAATCTCGAAGCTTTCTCGTACATATACTTACCACACGACAGGTAAATATTTCTCATACGAGTTTTGATTAAATTTCCAGATGACAATGAAAATATAATTTCGTAATACACGTACGTATTGGATTAAAAGTTCAGTGATTGTTTAGCATTCGATACGACTTCAAAAGTATTTGATAAAAATGTATATTTGATTTAAAAAACATGTTTACGGTCTTGATGTTAATGACTCCTATTGAAGGGGAATTACAAAGCAAACAGTGGCGATCACAACATGTTTTCAAATAGATTGAAATATTGATGTAAGGCTGGACATCCACCAGAGCTGTGCGAGGAAAATATACGGTGCGAAAATGTGTAGCGAGGATGTGAAACGGTGTGACCCTTTCCACCAGAGCTGTGCGAGGAATGGGTAATGTGTAATGCGTAATGTGTTAATGTGTACAAATGAGCGGTGCGAGGATAGGTAGCGGACTCTTTTCGAATATGAGGGTGGTGTGGCGGGAGCGGTCACATTCCTCGAACGGTACACATTCCTCGCAACACATTCCTCGCAACTCTCAACACATCCCTCGCTCGCATTTCTCGCTTGTTTTGTATGAACAAAAACCTCGCTCCGCTAAGCCCATATTCACCAGAGCTGCGCAGAGCGAAGCTAGGTAAATGAAGTGATTCTATTGATGCTTACAAAACACATTCCTCGCTACGCAGCTTAGCACAGCTCTGGTGGATGCTCAGCCTAAACGTTAACCTAGCCACAACAACTGACAACTTTCTTCCGACAAGCTTACAAGCTGAACAATGAACAATTTCACCTCGTATAACATGAGATTTAACCTTCGTTGGACTATATTGGCAATGTGAGTGAGAATGTCGCCATTAAAACTGTCGGAAGGCAGGCTTGAAGCGATCACCTTCGCTATGGAAATAGCGTAGACGGACTTAGCATTGACAACACAGAGATTAATGTACGAAGAATCCGAAACATAGCCTCTACGTTTCTTGGCCTAGGATCCATTAGGTACATTACTAGTAACGGATGTGCGTATTTAAATGAGCTGTATATTAGCAACAAATTACGACTGGAGCGTAGGTAGTTAATACGAATTTATTTTTCTTCTTGCATTAATTTTCAGCGTACTCCATCACTATGTATGTTATGTGCAGTATGCGGTGTGAATGTTTGAACGTAGTGACGTTGTTCCCACGTCTACTGTACGATTCATTGAAAATTATCGTACTCTGTACTTTTGTTTTAATGGTTCTTTTAACTCTTGAGATTTATGTTTAATTATTTGTTTATTTTCTTTAACTATGCCCATAGTTAAAAGAAAATAAACAAATATGAACAATTAAATGTTTAAAATAAACAAATGTTTTAATGATTCTTTTATATTCTTGCGAAACCATAAAATAAACAAATAATACTTAATTTTAGTCAAATATTATTTATCAACACGAGAATAGATCAGTTTCCGGACTATTGATATTATTCTTATAGTTATGTTTCAACACGTGTATAACTAAGTGGTTGGAAGCGCTGAAACCATTACCATTGATTATTTACACGGGGAATCATAACGATATTCATTGTGAATGTTATCGTAACCTTTTTGTCTACTGCCATTAAATTGTAATGCTCTGATAACTAGGTAATTTTTCCCATTATCCTCAATTCCATGTTAGCCTAATTTCCCTTATTCATGAACGGTATATAAATTATGATGATCTTTCCACGTGGTTTATATTATTGTTAATTTATTACGTTAATATATCAATCAATATGGTACAAAAACATTAGTGTTACACGTGCTACGAGTTTATTTGGAACAAATACGTTAAATAAAAATAAAATTATATGAATATTACGTGAATTGCTATTAAAAAGTTTTGTAACTAATAAAAAAAGTAAAATATTTGTGTCTTTGCTACAATAATTTCAATTTCAGTTTACTTGAAAGTATTATATTGCTTTTTGATGTTGCAAGCTCATTGTGTGACTATCGATATTGATGTTGTTGAACTTTGAAAATTTCAAGAATCTGTAGTTAAACTAAACTATAGAAGTTACGTTTAAATAAAGAATGATCATTTATAAGAAACTTGACGTCGTACAAAGGGTTTCATTAAATTAATAAAAAATGATAGATATACAGGTAAATAAAGAAGGCCAGTGTTAATTTTTAAACACTGCAAAAGGTTTAATGTTGGTAATATTTAGTTACTGGAGTTGAAGTTGAGCTAGCCTAGGGATTGAACGCTAGCCTTCCATGCAAGAGGCTCCGAGATCGATATAGAACCCGGCCTTTTCGAATTCACGTGTGGATCAGAACTTGATTATCACTTGCGTTAACGGTGGAGGAAAACATCGTAAGGAAACCTGCACACCTGGGAGGGCTTCATAAAGTTCTCGATAGTGTGTGTAGTCCGCTAACCCGCACCAGGCCAGCGCCCTTCTCATTCTGAGACAAACCCCGTGCCCAACAGTGGGCCAGTAATGGGTTGATTAGACTTATGTATGATCAGACGTGTTTACCTACATTTTACGTCATATTTGGGGTCACGGATTAGAAACTCCATTTTTTAAATTCATAACTAAAGCAAATAAATCGAATTTTTAAATTTTAACACTTTTTTTAAAACAATCATCAGTGATACATTAGGTGACCCGCGGCTCAGTACCGCCTTTCCGACTAACCTTGTATAATGATAGTTTCACTCAATATTCATTATAACTACAAGCTACAGCAGTGATAGCCTAGTGGTGTGACCGTCGGAGTGCCAGGTCATAGGTCTCGAGTTCGAACCCAATGCACGCATCTCTGACTTTTCGGATTCATGTGCGTTTTGTATAATTACCACTTGCTTAAAATCGGTGAAGGAAAACATCGTGAAGAAAATGCCTGAGAGATATTTCTCGACGGCATGTGAAACCAATGCAGAGGCCCATAGGCGGCATAAACTCTGACACCAGGTTAGTTACTAACCACACGAAAAGAAGAAGATTACAAGCTACAATTTATTGTGAGGTACGATATTGTGAAAAATAGTTACGTAATGATAGATTTTCAGATAAAAATAAACCCAGCCCTAGGCGCTGTGCCTTTGTGTGGTAAAATACTGTTACGTATTGAAGGTCTGTAAAGGTTTGTTTTCTTAGGTAACGAGCTAGACATGAAGGTACTATCTATATAGTATTGTTACGTGGGCCGAGTGCTGGGACATTTTCATTTCGTAAGTTTTATTGTGTTATATGTAGGTCTAGCACGAATACTGTCGAGTTACTAACGTAAACGCAACGTTAATGTACGTGAATGTTAAATCGGAATCACCAGTTTCGTACATAATCCTTACTATAATTATAATTTATATAATTATTATTTATTTATCTATATATATAAAAGGAGAAGCTGACTGACTGACTGATCTATCAACGCACAGCCTAAACGGCTGGGGTTAGAAACTTGAAATTTTGATCATAGGTTTATTTTGTGACGTAAACATCCACTAAGAAGGAATTTCTCGAAATTCAACCCCTAAGGGGTGAAATAGGGTTTTTAAGTTTGTGTGTAAGTCCGTCATTTTTGAAGTAAGAAGCTTGAAATTAAATAGCAAGGTTTTTGGTTAGAAATAAACGTACACTTGTTTGAGCATTTTTGGAAATTCAACCCTTAAAGGGGTGAAATAAGTGTTGAAAGTTTGTATGAGAAATCTGGTATTTTTGAAGTGAGAAACATGGAATTAAATATTTAGGCTTTTGGTAAGAAATAAACGTATAAGTGTTTGAGGGTTTTTGGAGATTCCACCCTTAAGAGGGTGAAATGAGGGGTTGAAGTTTGTATGTAAGTCCGTCGTTTTTGAAGTAAGAAAGATGAAATGAAATATTAAGGTTTCTGGTTAGGAATAAATGTACACATATTTGGAAATTCAACCTCTAAGGGGGTGAAATAAGTGTTGAAAGTTTGTATGAGAAATCTGGTACTTTTGAAGTAAGAAGCATGGGGAGAAACTGACCGACTGGCTGACTAATCTAGCAACGCACAGCCTAAACCGCTGGGGGTGATAAAAGACGGACGTTTTGGATTTTAAAATGTCACTTTAAAATGAGATTAACGAGGATTTCAAACTTCACGCAAGCGAAGCTGCAGGCAAAAGCTAGGTTAATATTATAAACGCGAAAGTTTGTACGTATGGATGGATGTATGGATGTATGGATCTTTGTTACTCTTTCACGCAAAAACGGCTGAACGGATTTGAATGAGATTTGGCACACAGATAGACTATGCCCTGGATTAACACAGGATACTTTTTATCCGGGTACATCAAGTAGTTCTTCTAGGATGCGGGTGAAACCGCGGGTAAAAGTCTAGTATTTAAGTAAATTGAATACTGAATTCATATCTTAGTACAACAAAAATGGGCATGTCATAAAAAAAAACCTATATTTTATAGGACAGTTGTATTTTAGATTCAATATTAGCTTACATTAGCGATAAGTTTACGATACTATACGTGAAACGTTCATACAAGGCCTACAAGAAGCATCTTACATGAAAATATTTGTAGTTATTATCAGAAAGAAAAATAAAGAAAGAAAATTATTTATTTTGGACTCACATATGCAGTTACAGAAACAAAAACAATATTTACAAAAAAAAGAAAGGATAAGAATTTATACTACCTGCACGAGGCCAAAAAGGGCTCCTATATCAGCATAATGCTGCGACATTAAAAAAAAAAACAAAATGTCGCAACGCTGGTTTTCAGATAGGACCATCAGAGTACTAAGTACCGTTTTCTTACGTCGTCCATTCATAGCAAATGATTAAAATGCAGTTGGCTGTGAATCTAAACTTTTCTAGAAATAAACGTCACAAACAACTGTAAATCAATAGTAAACATTTTACATACATACATACATAAACTCACGCCTTTTTCCCATGGGGGTAGGCAGAAACTATAGAACGCCACATGCTACGACCCTTACATACCCCTTTCGCTTCATCCACATTCATACATCTTGTCATACACGCACGCCGGTTGAGAGTACTACGCACCTGACCTTTGTGAAGAACATCACCAATAACATCGATGTATGTCCTTCTAGGACGTCCTCTACCGGCGTTTCCATTGACATTCGCCTTATAAATTCCTTTTGTTAATCGCCGTTCACTCATTCTCTCAACATGACCAAACCACCTAAGCATACTCCTTTCAATTTTTGTCACTACATCATCTTTTAAACCGCAACTTTGTCTAATCTCTTCATTTCTCAGTCTATCATTCAAAGTTACACCGCACATACTTCGCAAGGAACACATTTCCACGGCATGTATTCTACTTTCATAACATTTTAATTAAATTCATTTCATTTCATTTAAACAGTTTAGTACGTACCTAAGTGTTCAACAGTTCATAATTATTGTTTTCATTCAAACCATACACACGTATCGAAGCGGTAGTAATTAATGGTGCCAACCTACCACAAAAACAAACTTAAAAATACTGAAAAATATGTACGTACTGAATACTTTCTATATAGGTACTGGGTCGGGAATAACTTTAAGCACTTTACGTTTCGGTATGGTGCTTTAATCACTTTCTTATTACAGTTGGACGTAGTCAAGCGAAAAGGATACAACCCACAAAATTATCGAAAGTGAGTTATTCATATCAAAATACTCCTTAAACTTCTTCAGCCAAACTACACACAATAACATTTTAACAAGTAAAATATTATACATTAGTCCCTTAATTACAATAAAACCAAGGCATTTAAATCAAAGAACCAATGAAGAAATACAGTCTAAACTTAAAAATTGAATAAATCATAACTGTGTGGGTTGGATCCTTTTCGCTTAACTACGTCCAGTTTAGGTAATTATAAACTAACAGAAAATATTCGTAACAAGCAATCTTTATAAATCTGTCTACTTTTTAGCGGGCTTGACCACAGATAATATATTCATAAAAATGTTTCGTTCGGTAATTATTATCAATACAAAGTATCATTTTAGAAACTCTATTTTATAAGAACACTACCATTGTTAAAGTGTCATTTGCTTACAGTACTACGTACCTATGTACTTTGCCCACCGGTTTCGGGAACAGGATATAACTCAAACGTAGCTGGGCTTTAAACGATCTCTTGATGCAAACATGGTTCCACAGAAAGGAAGTAGTTATTCAAAATATTAAACATCTACATCTGATCCGGATAGCATCTGATGAAACCATCCGTAAACTACAGCAGAAAAGAGGTTTTGTAGTAAAATTTTTGCTTAGAGTAACTAAGAGTATAAAAAAATATTTATGCTAGAATATAAAAGGCCGTGTGACGTGCTGTTCGCTTAGCTAGGGTACCTACTGAGCAACCTGTAATACATCTTTACATAGTATAAAACAAAGTCGCTCCCGCTGTCTGTACGCTTAGATATTTTAAACTACGCAACGGATTTTAATGCAGTTTTCAGCAATAGATAGAGTACTTCAAGAGGAAGGTTTATATGCCCCACATTAGTATCTACATTGCACTCGTGTAAAGCCGGGGCGGGTCGCTAGTTTGATTATATTCTTAAGTTTGGATTGCGGTAGGTGCTGTATAATTACTGAAACCGCATAATACATCAGTAGTGAACGGTCTTTATATACCAAGGTCATAAGTCCCAGTCCACTAGATATAAATCTTTTCAAATAGGTGATCATGATCCTAGTTCGGACGCGTTATAGTTTCTCACTTTCAGTATAATTTCAAACGCTCACTTATAGGTGGAGGATTGCCTTTTTCATTAATTCTTATTGCATAATCACACAATATGTATGGACTGCCTTGTTGGTCTAGTGGTTGCAAGCGTGACTGCTGAGCATGGGGTCCGGGTTCGATCTCCAGGTTGGGCAAAGTTGTTGTGTTTTTCCATTAGGAATTTCTCAGTAGCAGTCCGGAGTCTGGATTTGTGCCTGGTTAATGGCAATAGTCTCGCCCCCTATTACATGGGATTTAAACATAACTGGCGAAAAGAGGGTGTACTAAAAACACCTCTGCCGAACCCTTCGGGGAATACAAGGCGTTATGTTTATGTTATGTATGCACACAAAATCAATAAATTTTTTTGCTGCCATTACAAAAGCTATCCGTCTAGCCTTACCAAAGATTGATTGCTAATATTTTCTTTACAAATATTATTGCCAATAAATCAAAAAACTTCGTTCGTTATGCACAATTTTAGGCAATCAGAATCAAAACACAGAACCGTTTTCATAAGGCAAAAAAGTATGATGTAATTAAAAAATCCCTTTATTTCTCTCATCAACATACTAAGGTTTCTTGCGTTTCCCAGAACTTCAAAGTTACGTGCCGCAAGAAGTTCTGTAAATAGGTATCGAGAAGTTTGTTATGCGATCCAGAACATTCTATTACTACGGTTTATCGTTTACCGAAGCCCTAAGACAGCGCAGTCAATTACTAACGAGAAATTAAACGAGCTATTTGAGAGCGCACTGCAGTTCTAATACTTATGTTATATTGTATTTCTTTGTTAATTTATTTTAAACTAGCTGTGTCCTCACGGCTCCGCCCGCGTAAGAAATTTTATTTCAGAAATAAATATAGCCTATGTTACTCAGTGATAATGTAGCTTTCTAACGGCAAAAGAATTTTTGAAATCGGTCCAGTAGTTTTTAAGTTTATTCGTAACATACAAAAATACAAATCTTTCTTCTTTATAGATCAGACGTATTATAATTAATAGCTAATGTTTAAAGTAAGTATTTATGAGAGATGGCTTGATATTATATTATCCTCAATGTTTAGAACTTAAACAAAGATTCAAGAGAAACCCTTGAGAAAATATTGACATAAAGAAGCCAATTTTCATTATTATCATGAGTGGTCATCAATATTAGAAACTCAAGTGTGTAGCGTGCCCGTGAAAAAGCCGTGAAGGATCTTATACCTATTACAAATAAGACTAACATAAACTGTAACAATGTAACATTACATAACATAATAATAGTGGTAGTAGGTAGTCATTCGATGCGACTGTGAATCTGATCTTCACAACCCAATTACATTGGGAGATAACAGTTGCCAGATTGTTATACAGTTCTATTGACCAATCGGGCTTCTATAACACCTGGTAAACGATCAAACATGGTTGTCAAATTTTATGTTTTATTCATACGGGTTCATCAAACAAGCGCACATGGTCAGGTGCCCTTGACAAACACGGCTTCACTTTAGTCCATATACAAGGTTAATCGGAAAGGGGGTACTAAGCCGCGGCCCACGTATAGCATCACTGATGACTATTTTAAAGCAAGTGTTAAAATTTCAAAATTCGATAATTTTTATTTGCATGCAAAATCATTTTTGTTTTATTTTTTTCAAAAAAATACATACCTGGTTTAGTTATGAATTCAGAAAATTTATTTTCTAATCCGTGACCCCAAATATGACCTAAATAGTAAACACAGCTGATCATAGCTATGGACAGTTAGATTTGAGCATATTTTTTACGAAATCTTTGAAAAGCTATTTCTCTTAAACTATCGAGTTTTGGGGAAAGTTGTAGAACAAAAGTTATCCATTATTATGGGTACTTTAACACCCTTTCGACTTAGTACCCCCTTTCCGACTAACCTTGTATAATAGTCTTTGGATTTTAGTATCCATAACTGTGGTAAATCTCTTTACAGAGAATCCTTTACATTGTCAGAATTTAAGTCCACCAGGTTGTCGCCGTCTCAATGGTTCCGCGCGATCCGTACAGCATACAGCCGGCAATGGCACACTTGTTTGACAAACACGAACACACACGTTCAAGCTTACTTGACAAACACGCGAAAAGCTAGCTGTCAATCAAATTTTCTTTCAAACAAACAAGGTAGTTTGTATGACAAATGCGTTAAACAACGCCGTAAACTATCAAATATTTTGACAAATGCGTTAAATTTTACAATTTACCTTTAAATAGATGTTCCTCATCCAAAGTCTGTGCTCAACGTGCGTTTTGAGACATGGAGGGAACTCGATGTCATCGTAGAATCTCGTAGCCCGAGCCACACGACCAGGACATCCACGACATGGCCACCGTACATCTAAGCTTATTTGGTGCGTGTCCCCTTGATCTACGTTTATTTACGGTCATGAATGGTCATAGTAGTGAATGCATGCTTTGTGAGAAAATGATGAATGTTCACTTAAATTTGCACTTCGTGGAAAATCGGTCAATGTTTATTCAAAATCAAATGCGTCCATCATTTTCTAAATAATATTTGGCTGTGCATAGGTTGTTTAGACTTGAATTTGGAATGCATACAGCATATATTACATATTTATTTTACACTGCAGGCAATAATAAAGGACCAGTCTGCAAATTGCATTCAATGGGGAAGGCAACTGTGGAACTAATGGCGCCACTTTCGATTGTTCCAGTGCGATCTAATTGGTTGCAATATATTTGAAGTTATGGCTCATATGAATATGATGGTTCTGATTGGTTCAAATAACTAAGTATGGAGGTGCTGCCATCTGCTTTCGTTTTGCGTTGCCTTCCCCATTGTTTCAGAGTTTGGATGCATGTTGAAATCCGCCTGTCTACTTAATTTCGCCGTAGTTGTTATAAAGAACTGAGATTAAATAATTTTATAACTTATATAATTTTTATAGTTTTAAATAATTATAAAGTATGATCTATCTAGTTTCTTTTCATTCCCTTCTTAAACAGAACAATCTTAAAAAGGGAACTATTGCTTACTTTCTATTACCTACGTGAACATTAAGCCAAGCATAACTTGCCGGTATTTGACTAGGGTGGTAACGACAGGTTTCCGTGAAGGCTCTCAGTTGTGTAATAGGGCAACAATAAGTTGTTGTTGACTTATAAACAGTCGTGCAATGTGTTCCAATATAATAAGTGAAGTTTTTCGTAACAAGAACTCCTAATTTTAGATGCAATAGCAAATATTTTAGGACGTATTGTTGTAAATAAGCATGTATTACTTGTTACATATAACGTGTTACATAATTCCCAATGAAAAATGTAAATAATCAAGTAGTCTTTTATGTCATTTACCTCTTAGAGGAAATTAGGTAAGAATTGAAATAACTTTCTGGGTAGTCAACTCTTTAGTTTTATGTTTTCAGGGTTACGTTTCAGTGATGATTATTTTATGTTTTATCCAAATTCTTTTTTTTTAGGTCTAACAACGGTTTTCAAATATTGCCAATAGACTCTTTACAAGGGACCTTTTAACCCCCTTTCGGCTTTAGGGGTATTTTTGTAACACGTTGTATATTGAGCTTATTAATTTTATTCGTTGAATAAAATTGAAAAACGACAAACAAATTTATACGTGCAACCGCTTTACAGTGCAAACTGGTGCATTGCAACAATAAGTAGCCATTGTTAATATAAATAATTGTAAACTTTAACAACCGACGCTGGTGGTTTCAGCAATAACCAAAATGTATATGAAAAAATACTAAAGTGGACGCAAAAAATGCGCCATTTCCTAGACAGGTTTTTTGATGTCAGATGCAGACACAACTTGTTAAACACTCCAGCAACCTTATGAACGTACCTTTGTATGTACTTGCAATATTTCCTTTTTTAATATGTTTGCAACAGGTTCAGATAAGGTTAAAAAAGATTCATGCAAAAGAAAAAGGTTACTGTTTTTCCAACGTCCCTTTATCCGACAAGAACACGGTTGGTGGGCACGAGGCTTCAGCTTGTTATCGTTATGTTTTTGTCAGGTTGGCCTTGATAAAAGGGTGGCCAATATTGGACAAATTTATTCCAATTATGCCTACTGTGAAGGTATTAAATTGTTAATTGGTATTAGGCTAAACTATCTGCCTCGTCGGTCTAGCGGTGGCAAGCCCGACTGTTGATCGTGAGGTCCTGGGTTCGATCCCCAGGTCGGGCAAAGTGTTATTGGGTTTTTCCGTGTGGAATTCCTCAGGAGCAGCCCGGAGTTAGGTTTGTGCCCGGTTGATGGCAATAGGATCGCCCCCTATTACATGGGACTTAAACATAACGGTGAAATGAGGGTGATACTATACACCTCTGCCCAACTCTTCGCGGAATACAGGCGTGATCTTATGTTATGTTATATTAGACTGAACTAATTTGCGAAAGATCTAGTTTTAGCATCCTAGGATAGGATAGGATAGGTCAGATTAAAAATAGCTATTTTAACATCGTCGCTCGGCTATTTATCCTACCTAAATCGAGTAATGTAACTATCATTGACCTAAACATTAGAACTACTCGAATGATCATTAAGATCATGATCCAGGGTCGGCGCCAGGAAGTGTTTATGAGTTCCATTTTAAGGTCGTGCGATCTGGTTACCTCTTTAGATAATCTGTAATGCGTATTATATCAATTTTAAACTAATCACGCATTCTTTGACATCTCTAGGTCATCAAAGAAGGCTAAATGCAAACACTTGCCTTGATTATTTTAAGCTTTTATTTTAGTCTAAATCAGTGATACTCAAAGTGGTATATAGACCCCCAGGGGTCGACGGAATACTAAAAGGGGTTCAACTGGGTGAAAAAATGATGTTCGAATCCGTGAGATGAAAAAAATAAATGGGGGTCCACGATAGTGGATTTAAGCAGGTCGTGACTTTAATTATGACTTACCATTAATGGAATAACCCACATACATATTATGATTTGTTGCTGTTTTTTACCCGAAAATGTAATAAACAGATCGCTGATGATAGTACTATTGTAGGTACCGTCGTAGGTTTACTAAACGTATAAAACGTAACGTGTGTTTTTTTATTGTTTTTTCACTCTACACATCACTACAGTTAGAAATCAGTCAAAAACACATTTGAAGTCGATGAATTTGGAAAAAAGCAATATTAGCTAAGCAAGGGGTCTACCTAAAACCGAAAAACATGGCAAGTGGTCTATGAGACAAAAAAGTTTGAGGACCTCTGGTCTAGATGATAAAATTGCATTGGTTTGTTAAATAAACATAATAAATTTTATACGGGCTTTGAAATCTTGAGACGAAATTCGCTTTGTAAATACACGGAGCTAGGAAAAACACTTGGAGATAATTAATTTAGAGAAAAAAAATCAAAGGTAGAGACATTAATCAATCCGTATTAATTACTATTCTGTTCACGTTTCGCTCTGAAGATTTAGGCCGATGTCCTAACGAAACGAAGTGATGGTTAATCTGAAAGCCGTGGGACGTGTTTTCCCCGCACAAGACCCTTGACCGTCCAGCGACTCGACAGTCGGCACATAGTGGAAAAAGCTGGGACGTACTCGAGTGCAAGATTAACGGACGGAAAGTTCGTCGGGTCAATGTTCTCGTCTTGATCTGTGTACCTCACTGACTCTGATCGAATTTTAATTACCATCGTTAGTTTATAGTCGCGTGATAGAATAATTTGATCGATTTATTCAAAATTGATAGGCGTTGTAACACAGGAAACTTTATACGCCACGATAGAATGGAATATCAATGAGTTTTGTAGAGAACGCGCATAATATATTTATGCATACCTTTATAGTATAGGATCCCATTATAAAATGACCTTCACCGAGCTGGTTAATGGATGAAAAGTATTTTATATCAAATTAAATATATCAATAAATATATTACCCAAGAGCTGTGACGAGAAAAAAATAGTCAACCTAACGTTTGCATATCCTATAGGCTTCATACTTTCGATTGGTATGGAATTTGTCTATTAACCAAACCAGTGAAATCCTTAAAAAAAAACATATTCTGGACTGAATTTTTTTAGTCAACCCCTTTGCAATATATTTATTGACATATTTAATTTGATATAAATTACTTTTCATCCATTAACCAGCTTGGTGAAGGTCGTTCTATAGTGGGATCTTAGACTGTTAGAGAATCATTTTAGAGAGATGGGGTAATTTAAATAGGTTAAGGTAAGCTCCATTATTCCATTGCACAGAATCGTGACAGATGGCAGGAACGGAGGGAGGCCTTTGCCCAGTAGTGGGACAGTACAGGCTAATTATAGTATAATATAATAAGTTACATTATGTAAGTAATATGCTACAAGCTTCATAAGTATATTTGTTTGACTAACCTGGAAAATATAATATTTTTTCACATTGCATTTGAGTTGAATGAATATAGCTTACCTAAGGGTTTTTCTTTCATAATACGTACCTACTCAAAAGGTTAATTTCCTCAGAAAATTTTCTTACGCACTTTAAAGCCTTTCAAAGTTAAAACTTCGATTATTATAAATTCAATACAATAACCTTTTATGTATGTAATAATAGGGCTACATAATGGACGGTATTATGTACCTTTATTATTATTGAATCAGTCAACAATTAACACCGAATTGTGGGGTCACACTTTTGTGGTAGTATAATTCGATAAGCCTCTTCGAAGGACGATAAGGTTCAGGTTAAAGGTCAAATTATAAAAATTTGAATAACCTTTCTAACGGTATCTGGCCGAAACTACTAGAATAATAAAAAAAAATGTTCAATTGGTTTTTCAATTACTAGTATTCGTCTACATAATTTAAGTGTTTGAACGCGTGAATGTATGTCTCTGTGAAGTTTAAATTTAATTAAAAATAACATTTGCTTGTTATTATCATCATCAACGATTGTTTGTAAAGAAATCTTTAATCAGTTGTTGAAAACTTGTTTTGTTATAGACTCAAATACTTCGTTTAGACTACAAAACATATCTGGTTCGTACAATCTTATGTATTGATTGAAGACCAAATATCTATACTAATATTATAAAGAGGAAAGATTTGTATTTTTTAATGTAACGAATATACTTAAAAATTACTGGACCCATTTCAAAAAATCTTTTGCCGTTAGAAAGCTACATTATCACTGAGTAACATAGGCTACGGGCGGAGCCGTGAGGACACAGCTAGTAACTGATATTTTGGTTTACAGTAAACACAAAAATGACTACGCAGATATTGCATTTTATTTAAATAGATTTTACGATATCTGCTAACATTTTTAATGTACTTAAAAACTGAAGTGTTGAAAGTATCAGTATCAGCCGGATGTAGCCTGTCAAGAACGTCAGCCACTGGGTGACCAAGAAGTCGGCAAAGCATATAAAAACTGGCGCCATACTTGCAGTTTACGACGTCTTGCAACTCGTTACTATTAATATTTTTCGCAATCACACCCGCAAAATTTGTTTTTAACTCTCGACATCAATGATAACTATATTTTTATGGCCAGAATTAATTGCCGTCGGGTCAGCTAAAATAAATAATCAAAGTTATATCAAATACATTAAACAAATAATAGTAAGGTGTGCAAATAATATTATTCGGCAGTTTCCGAAGATCAATGCCAATATTTTTGACGTATATCAGCTATTTTAGGGATTCAGTCTGATGTTGATATAAAGCTACGAGAAGCGGTCACGCAGCACTTATCTGGTCGTGCATGATCAATTTCTGATTTTGGACGAGTTAAAAGCTTTATATTTACTGTAATAAAATTTGTTGAAGACAGAAACAAACTTTATATAAAAAAAGAACTGACTTTAAAAAACTGAATTATTACCATAAAATAATGATCATACATATAATACAATCAATTTTATTTTTTTTAAACTTTGCCCCACACTAGGATTTCTCCTGTGTCGTGGGTGCGTTTACAAACACAAATCTTCACACGCACAAACATCCAGACCCGGAACAACTATCTGTAGGCCATACAAATATTTGTTCCGTGCGGGAATCGAACCCACGACCCGTAGCGCAGAAGCCGATCGCTCAGCCACTGCACCAAACAATTGGTTAGTGGGTTTTCCATTACGAATTTCTCAGTACCAGCCCGGAGTCTGAATTTGTGCCCGGTTAATAGCAATAGGCTCGCCTCCTATGGGACTTAGACATAACTGGGGAAACGAGGGTATACTAAAAACACCTCTGCCGAACCCTCCGGGGAATACAAGGCGTGATGTTATGTTATGTTTAATAATACAATTAACATCTTCTGAAGTCGGTGCTAAACCACGCTGTAACAAAGAATTGAAACCTAAGTGCAGTTGAAGGTAACTTCAAACAGGTTAATTTTATTTTATTTATGGTAATAATTTTATGCTTTTCAGTTTTGGTCTTCATTTCTGGCACAAATTACAATGACCCAACGTGTGCTGTTCTTCGTTAAGGAGTTACATTCTCTATCTCCGAAGTGCTTCATCAGATCATGACAAAATGTATATAGGAGCACTTCAGAAGAATACTTCTTCATACTTCAGAGTCATCCAAATACACTTCGAAATGCCGGAAAAATTGGGTAACATACATTATAAAAATAATCAAATTGAGAACCTTCCTTCAATTTTAAAATCGGTTAAAAAAACGAAACTTTTCACAGAAATCTGTTGTTCAATCAACATAGGAAAATGCCTACGTACCCAGAAATGTTTAATTTAATCTAGTTTTAGTGGTAGTTTTGATGGCAGTTTAGGTTTTAGTGTTTAATCTACCATGTCACTACTAAAACACCGAAACTGTTACATTTACTTGTAAACGAACAATATAAAGTTAGGCGTAAATCCAAAACAATGAACAAGTACCTGTATTGGTGAAACAAGAGTATTCTCAAGAATAACGGTCGCTTTGTATTCATATTTTCAATTGATTTATAATAATTATAATACGCATTATTACAGATCCAGTCCGGTCAAAGTCCAGCGTTTATTGTTTATTGCCTTTCAACAGCCGGATAATAAGATTTGTTTATAATAATACGACACCATTAAATTTCAAGGAACTAATAATATTTGACCAGATGACGATGACGGGACACTTACTATGGAAATTTTTAGTAAAAACAAACAGCCGCTCGGGAAAGTTTCAGTTTCGCTATAATTAGTCTAATACGATTATTATAAGCATTCCAATTATATCTTGGGGATATTCGGTTATTAGTTTTATTTCAGCACATCTGCCCTCACCTTAACGCTGATTTCACCCGACTTGGCTTGCCAAAAATACAAATATTCTTTGTCATCATTTTACAAACTGCAAAATATCGTAAGGCTTCCCCAAATGACGATCTTGGTAGAATAAATGATTCATTTAGCTTTTTACGTGCATTTCCAGCTTAATTATTCTTCTGTCGAGTCGGCACGAGCTATACGAGCATAGTTCATACCGTGGTATGAAGAAAGGATGGTAGCGCGAGGCTGACTGTCCAGAGTGCGCCGGAGGCCTTTTTAAAGCACCCCTCCAACTCAGTAAAGATATCTGTCACTTATAGACACTGAAACCATTTGAATGACCTATTCGTTGATGTGTGTACTCTTAAATTAGTAGGTACTGAAAGAAATCAAAATGTTGACTCAATGATGCTTGTAGGAGTTGCAGGTAGCTGCCCTGAAGAGCCAGATCAGTCGTAAAGCACGAAAGTATGCACATTAGAAATCGTATAATAGGTAATATGAAATTATGATATGTACATAATAATACCAACTACCAAACGTTATAAGATTTCTAATAGTAGTTACGGACGGAGCCGAGTCGGATTTTATTATATAACGATACCAAACAAACTAGTAACCGGTCATAACACGACCCTTGGGAGAACTATATGATTAAGACATTAGTGTAACAGTCATCCAATTACGAAGACATTTATTCATTCAGTATTATATTCCTATGACAGTCGATACGGGTAGTCAGAAGCCCGAAAGTCTGATAATTGGTTTAACCCCAGGATATCGGCATTATTACCCTATAACTGAGTTGCGGAGGTCTATAAAATACTGGTATTCAGCCGCATCTGGTTAGACTTGAAGCTGAGCCCAACATAATTGGGAAAGGGCTAAGCAGAACGAACGAGTGTTATCCCACTGTCAAGGTATAACTTGTAACTGTAGCTTAGGGTCCAAGTTATCATTAGTTCTCATTCTTCAGTGTTCAGTATTTATAGCTGATTAATAGAATTTAAAGGTAAACTCGCAACTTATTAATAACTAGCTGTGTCCTCACGGCTCTGCCCGTAGCCTATGTTACTCAGTGATAATGCGGCAAAAGAATTTTTGAAATCGGTCCAGGAGTTTTTAAGTTTATTCGTTACATACAAAAATCCAAAAATACAAATCTTTCCTCTTTATAATATTAGTATAGAAGTATAGATAATTAATGTATTTTTTATTTATTCGACCCGTACCTACAAACTGTAAAAGCTTATTGAAGGAAACCAACAGTAGTTGATAAAGCAGATCGGATCGAATTTTGTTAATAATAATAATTAATGCTGGATCAGTTTCGTGTATCGGATTGAAATATACAATGCAATTTTTTGTATAAGTATACAAATACCGAAGCTGAGTGAGTAATGAGATGACAGCTGATAGAGGAGAATGGAAGAGGAATACGTGTTGTGCCGACCGCACCTAGTGTGGGATAGGGGCAGGGAGATGATGATGACATGAATACCGAAACCACCAAAAAAGATTTTCATCAGAACTACAATGTATTTTTTTTAATCTCCATGTTACTTTTATTTTATGTTGCATTAAGTTCTGCAGAAGAGTATAAAATGCGTAAGGTGTGCCGTGTAGAGGTTGTCTAATAGGTAGGTACATGGAAACTTACCGAATCGAGCGTTTCAAACTTTAAGATATCTTATTCGCGGTCCACTGATATGCGTCGTAACTTTGCAAGGTTTTGGCGTAGTGGGAATAAGTTCACGCATGGCACTTAGTGCAGCAAAAAATGGTCACTTTTATTGCTGGTTATTATTCCATGGTTGTTGCCATAAATTATTTTTAAACATGTCTGTCTAGAAGAAAGGAGAGGAATTCTCTTCTCAAATCTTGCCAAGTTACGACTATTTAAAAATTATACCAATCGATTTTCCTAGTGATTCAGAATAAATTAGTTCCAGGTTTAGTGTACCTATACTAAAAATAACTTTGTATAAATAAATGAAAATATATTGAAATATATCAATGTTATTATATAAAATTAATTTAGGTATTATATAAGGTAAGTTAGCAAACTATGCGGTGTGGTGGTATCTTCAATATCACAAAAACTTCTTGAGACTCCAATAAAATACTTGATCGTCGTACGTCTACATATTTTTATCTCGATCATAATACAAGTACTTCGTAATATTCTTTATATCTACTTCTGAATATTGCTATTCTTTATCAGGTCAACGACTTCTTCTATCGCCAACATTTCATTACATATAAGATGGTAAAACTTTGTGTATTTGGTCATTTTTGTTACAAAACAGTTGATTGGCTCGCGCGCTAGGGACCCTCATACGTGACTACTTATATAATTATTATGGATGGGACTGTCAAAGGCATTTTTGTCACGGCGAGAAAAGCGGGTTTGTTCACCTTTCTCTAATAATACTCCGCTTTGAATTATTAGACTATAAATTATTTGTATTTTTTCTTTCATTATATTGCTCGTATTATTTTTAACTTTCTTATACTGAAATTTATAAGAAAGAAAAATAAACAAAATGTAATTTATTGCCAAAGAAAATAAACGTGAATTACGCTATAGGTACATAGAACAGGTACCTAACGATCTTATCTTATTATTCTTATCTTTCTACTTAAGAATAAGGATACAAAATCAATCTTATTTTACTTACTACCTTAAATTCTTTTTGTACTTTTGTATACCTACGTTAATTTACTGAAATCCATTGACAATGCACTCCTTAGGTGTGACAATCAAGTCCCACTCAGCAAAATGCTGTGTTGTAACGTATGCCACAACACAGCGCTAGTTTTCAGTGATAACCCCCGTATTTATTAAGTAGTAAAGTTATTGCTTACTGTGGCACTAAAGGAAAAAATCCCGTCACTTCACGAGGCAGGCACGGGCAGGTAATAATCTGAGACCCGCTTGCAGTAACAAAGATCACAAATTACGCTCAGTAAGTACTAGACGGATAGTTTATATTGAACTAAATTGAAATATTTTTTTATACTCTCGGTAAAATACGCTATCAGCGATAAGACCGCCATTGTACCCTTTAATGTTTGTTATTGTATAAGAGCTGTGTTACAATTTTGGTGTACAATAAAGTATATTCTATTCTATTCTAAAATATTTTTTAGTTTCAAAATCCGTTTTATTTTTAAATAGGTTTTGTTGCTATTTTATAATACTTCTAAAGCCACGTGCACCCTTTAGAGGTATTATAAAATAGCACCGAAACATATTTTCAAAAAAAATACCGGATTTTGCAGGCGTAGCGAAAGCAAAAGACAATAGAAACTAAAAAATATTTAAACTAACTTTACTAAAAATTATTATAAAATAGTATCAAAGACCGATTTAAAAAAAAAAACAGCGGATTTTGCAGGCGCAGCGAAGTTTTGTAAAATGAAACTAGCTACTTTAATAATGTAGTTATGTGACATAACATAACATCACGCCTGTATTCCCCGAAGGGTTGGGCAGAGGTGTATAGTAACACCCTTATTTCGCAGTTATGTTTATGTCTCATGTAATAGGGGAATAATATTGCCACCAACCGGCCACAAATCCAAACTCCGGGCTGCTACTTACGAATTACACACGGAAAAACCCAATAACACTTTGCCCGACCTGGGGATCGAACCCAGGACCTCACGACCAGCAGTCGCGCTTGCCACCACTAGACCAGTGTTTTTCAAACTTCTTGAATACGCGACCCCGTTACAAGTTCAAAAATTTTGGCGACCCCCGGCCATAAACAAATAATATGTTAGTGATTTGAAAGTCTACATTTATAATTTACAATTTTCATTCTTTTAGGAGCTATATTGATTAAAAAATCAAGTACACGGCAAGGAAGTCGCGAGAGCTCTGAAATAAGTAGTAGGTAAGTAACTTTGCTGCGTCGGGGGAGATGTAGATTTAGCTGATGATGGCATGCTTAAAATGGAATTTCATTCTCAAAGTATTGACGTCTTGACGAGAAAACAAAAATATCCAGAGCTGACAAGGGACGCTTCAAAATTATTAGTGCCATTTGCCATTTCTTACCTATGTATGAACTGACGTTCTCTGCAAAGATGGACATTAAAACAAAAGAGAAATAGGCTTCAATTTGAAAATGATTTGGTTATTAGCGTCTCAAAAATACAACCACGTTATGATAAATTGTTAAAAATTAAACAGGCCCAGCCTTCTCACTGAAATTGTATTTTTTCGTTATACTGTAGGAACTACAAACACTTGCTTTTTTCTTTTACCCGCGACCCCACGAGTAAGGCGACGCGATCCCCCTAGAGGTCGCGCCCCACAGTTTGAAAAACATTGCACTAGACTGACGAGGCAGTGTAGTGATGTGACATCAATTATTGCTTATGAGTTAGGTACAACGAAAACATTTCACATTATACAAATAACTTCACATTCATATTAACTATAACTACTATGTACAGTGAATCTGTTTTTCCACATAGATCAATCTTCATCAATTTACTATATCACAATGCTGGAGGGAAGAGCGTTGCTTATCACAGGGCCTATAGGGACACTCTATTTTAGGAAGCAAAGACCCTATATTTCATGTTTTGACCGCATGTTCTGTTATTGTCATAAATTATCTATATCTATACTAATACTATAAAGAGGAAAGATTTGTATTTTTGGATTTTTGTATGTAACGAATTAACTGAAATACTACTGGACCGATTTCAAAAATTCTTTTGCCGTTAGAAAGCTACTTTATCACTGAGTAACATAGGCTACGGGCGGAGCCGTGAGGACACAGCTAGTATTGTAATACTTTGGAAATAAATTGTATTGAATTGAAATGCAAAATGTATAAAAGCAACTAGTGAAAAAAGTTGTTTAGAGGCTACGGAGAATGTGTTCGTAGCATATTACTATACACAATGGGGCTACGACGCATACACCGTAGCGGACAGCCATTAGAGAAATGTCACCGTAACGCGTAGCTGCGTAGGCGAAAATATTGTTGTATTTACCGTGTAAAAAAATACAGGTTAAGTGTAAACAACCTTATATTCGTATGCGAGGTGAAAAATTACCGGGTCATTTTCCCCTTCAAATGTGCGTACGTATTTGCTTTGAGTACCTTAACCTCATCTTACGCACGGATACGGTTAGGCAGTGAAAATACATCACGTTCCATTTTGTTTTTTTAGATAAGTCGAGATATTACAGGAGCTACTAAGCTTTTATGGATTCATCAATATTATTCAGGATTGAGGGGCAACGTGTTAACAATATAAATTTTAATAGGTGTTCTTACTCCATTTCTCTTTTAAGTTATGAGTGTCTTAGCATTTACATCTATATGCTTAACTCTTGTGAGCTAAAAAGATAATTTACTCAACTCGGCATCAGCTTCCATTATTTGCAATGCAATTCTGACAATAAGTTTGCCTTATTTTAACATATATTTTAATTGAAATAAAACCTAAATGTCGAACCTAAAAGGTCGGGAATAATAAGTTCAAATTTAGGGCTTAAGTACTAACTTCTGACATCCGAAAATCCTATTCCTGATGTTCTCTTTGAGTTTTGAACACGAAATTGTATTTATGTTTGTGTGAGTATTAGTTAGGTACCCACGTCATATTTGTATAAATTCCTGAATCTATGACACAGCCGTTTTTTTTACATATTCGTATGCCCACGTATTCCTCAATGAAGAACTTGATTACTTTGAAAAGTACCCTGTTTCTGCGAAATGTATGGCATCTCAATGAAAGAGGCTTTACTCTTTGAAATATTTGCTGTAGAATTTATTCACAAAAACCTTTTTCCGTAAGAAGCACATCGTACATTCACCCAGAAGGATAAAAAATCTCATTTACATGAAAATACCTTCCGTCTAAAATCCTTTTTTGTCTAAAATTTGATAATACTTTACAGTGACGATCACATTTTTCTCATATTTGTAACTCGATATTTTTTAAATCATTTGCTCATTTCGGTATTTATCTATACTCTATACTAATATTATAAAGAGGAAAGATTTGTATTTTTGGATTTTTGTGTTTTTGTATGTAACGAATAAACTTAAAAACTACTGAGCCGATTTCAAAAATTCTTTTGCCGTTTGAAAGCTACATTATCACTGAGTAACATAGGCTACGGACGGAGCCGTGAGGACACAGCTAGTGAATTGTATAAAGCTAATATTTTCTTAAATTTTTAAATGAGTACCTGCAGTTTTTTATTGGATTCTCTTTTGGCTTTATCTGTGCGTTATAGATTAAAAAACAGTTAGCCGTTACAGATATAAGAAGAAACGATGCTAGTTAAACCGCAAATATAAATTCAAAACTTGTTATTAAATTTCCATAATTTAAATTTGTATTAAGATAAGGAAATAATAATCAAGAGTAATTTCCATTTGTTTAATACTTAAATGTTGAACCCGGAACCATGTCATTAATCTTAGTGAAAATTGTCCGTAAATACGGAATGGGGTGAGAGTCTTGAGATGGAAAGTTAATTTTCCACAAGAGAGCGTCAGTTCCGTTCTCCACAAAAACATGATGCAGGCTCGCTCGGGGTCAAAGGTCGCGAGGCTGCTCCAGCGCGCCGGCCGTGGGGCGACGAACTCTCTACTCGCTAAAGGGCCTGTTTTCTCTCATTACTTCTGACACTAACGGATAATTTAACCTCAGCGTTTTGAACATAATCCAATATGGACATGAAACATATCCTTTACTAGCCTTTTGTGTTCAGCTGCGTTTATTTTTGTAGGGTCGCACCTCAATCACGTGTGTGACGAAGGTTCGATACCCTGCTAAACACAAAGCGTATAAGCGTATATTATCCACCGCCGTCATAACACAAAGAGTATGGTAAACCCAATATGAGGATCTGATAATGTATTTTAATGCGATCTTGTACTGACAGCTATTGTCGAGCGCTTCAGTCGGGATTGTCAGTTTTAACGCCTTCTGTACACATAAATAAACAGGTATTAACTGCCTAACTTTATTAAAGTACTCGGCATAAAAAAGTTATAAAACCTCTTTATATTAAACCAGAAATAAATGAATGAAAAATTCCTTATAGGGTCAACGACACTGACGACAAGAAAACATTCTTTGCTAAAAAAATATATTTGTAATTGGAATAATATTTTATCGGATACTTATCAACGTAAATAAATACGTATTACAAAATTGATGAAAAACTTCGATGCCGAAAAAAAGTTAAGAAAGATCATCGCCTCACTTCGTAGTAGAAGAAAAAGGGTAATGACAGAAAAGTCTGAATTCGGTACACCTAAGTGTTGAAATACCTATACTAATTAATCAGCTTCGTTGCTGCAAACCCGTCAAACATAAATTACAAACTGCTCAAACGATATTTTCAGTAGCTTTAGGTCGTTAACTCACTCCTAAAACGTTTTAATTACTACGGAACACTTAAATAAATTCCTGGTTTTACTGCTACATGCTAATGATCACCTCGCTAAAGGAGTCAGTGTTCTAATTCGCTACTTGGCACAGTTTCGTCTGGAGTCGCAGGGCATTGTATTTTCTGATAAAGCTTAGAGAACATTATTACCTCCCTATGTGGGATATTATTATGTTCCTGAATTTTCATTATTTTAATTGATATCGTTGTTTACGCATCCTTTAGTAAAATTGGGTTGTGTTAACTTACGGCTTACAGAAAATAGGGTTAATCAAACAATATGATATAAAGACGTTTAAGATAATTTATTTTGTAGAATTGAGAATTTGGGAACGTTCAACAAGAGGTTTGACCTGTATTGTGCCTGTCAACTGTTATTACCAACTTTTTTTTAAATAAAAGACTTGATTGGCACCGTGGTTGAACGCTGGGCTCAATCCTTATTCCATTTTTTGGGGCTGTTTTTGATGATATTTTTATCTTGATATTTTGTTGTTATAAATCCATAACCGTAACTCATAAGATCCAAACTTTTTTTTAGTCTGAAATTTTTGCATATACTTTTAATATTTTATAATTAGGTACCCTCGTTATTCTTCCTCTTAGCCTTTTCCCAATTATCTTGGGGTCAGCTTCCAGTCTAACCAGATGCGGCTGAATACCAGTATTTTACACGGAGCGACTGCCATCAGACCTCCGCAACCCAGTAACTGGGTAATGCCGATATCCTAAGGTTAAACCGTTTGTCAGACTTTCGGGCTTCTGACTACCCGTAACGACTGTCATAGGTATTCGTATGACACCCGGGACCGACGGCTGAACGTGCTCTCCGAGGCACGGAGGGGTCTCGATGTGTAACAAATGGTCACCCATCCACGGACTGACCGCGGCAAGCGCAGCTTAACCTCGCAAATCTTACGATCGGCGCGGTTGTTATTTAGCCACGAGCCCCTCTGTAGGTACCCTCGTTATTATTGTCATCAAATCATTGAATGATCAAAAATACCCACTAAGTATCTGTATTCTTATAGCCATACTCATAATTCAGTGTTTTATTTAGCAGACTATTATAACACTGTTACTAAAACACACTGGCAAATTATTGTTAATTGTGTGGAAGTGTGTGAGTGTTTGTGAACGAGGAAGACTGACCTGCCGTGATACAGTTTTCACTAGTACGGAGGTCAGTGTGAATTAAGCTCAAACAACCGCATATACAAGGTTAGTCGGAAAGGGGTACTAAGCCGCGGGCCACTTAATGTATCATTGGTGACTGTTTTAAAGAAAGTGTTAAAATTACAAAATTCGATAACTTTTTTTGCATGCAAAATGATTTTTAACCGACTTCCAAAAAGGAGGAGGTTACTATGTTCGACTGTATGTTTTTTTTTTTTAAATTTAGTTTTTCGGTAATTCTTCATCCCTGCTTTAGTTACGAATTCAGAAAATGGAGCTTCTAATCCGTGACCCCAAATATGACATAAATAGTAAACACAGCTGATTATAGCTATGGACAGATAGATTTTAGCATATTTTTTACGAAATCTTTAAAAAGCTATTTCTCTTAAACTATAGAGTTTTGGGGAAAGTTCTAGAACAAAAGTTATCCCTTATTATAGGTACTTTAACACCCTTTTGGCTTAGTACCCCCTTTCCGACTAACCTTGTATACAGGTATTAGACATACGAAATTATATTTTTGTACTAGTAGACACAAATAACAGGATTGTTGGGATTTGTGTGTAAGGTTTGTTCTATATTGTCAATAAACTTTTTACTTTTACTTGCCGACCGTTTCTACCGGGCTCAATCCCCTCAAGAAAAAATATTTATGAGGCCTAATTGTTCCGGTTCTGGGTGAATATTCGAAATTTTTTACATTATTTTAACAAATCATTCTTCTCCCAGGTTGTTAACCTTATAGTATTGTCAGATTGTTTTTATTCATGTCTTACTGCTTGACGGCAGCGGTATAGTTTCAGTTTTCATTATCATAATTATAGTATTAAACATCTGCATTCGTAACTTTGGGATGATGCTAATGACGTTCTCAATTTTTGTTAATATTTTTCGAAGAATGGCCCTTCTACGGGGTTTTCCGTGTGGGATTTGTGTCTGGAAACGCAACCACAATACAGAGAAATAAAAGCTAGCGTGGTGCCACTGATATTACAGCACCTATATCGTTGATTTCGGAATAATTTAATTTTTACTGCCTCGTTGGTCTAGTGGTGGCAAGCGCGACTGCTAATCTTGAGATCCTGGGTTTGATCCCCAGGTCAGGTGCGGTGCATGCAATAGCGAATCCCGTGACCCCGGCCTTATGTCAGAAGGAGGGACACCGTTGGTTTTTAGCCGGTAAGGGTCCGGCAGACCCCCTCGCCTTCCCCGGGTGAGGGACATCCATGACGATTTTCCAACGCTAAAAAAAATGTCAGGCGAAGTGTTATTGGGTTTTTCCGTGTGGAATTCCTCAGTAGCAGACCGAAGTTTGGATTTGAACCCGGTTGATGGCAATAGGCTCGCCCCATATTACATGGGACATAAACATAACGGTGAAATGAGGGTGTTCCTATATACCTCTGCCCAACCCTTCAGGAAATACAGAGTTGATGTTATGTAATGTAAAATTTTAAGAATTCATAAAATCTAAATAAAATACAGCTTTAGTAGTGAGAATCTTATCTGTGATGTACCCGGCCTGGCACCGAGGCAACTCACTACAATAAAATATTCCAATAATTGACAGCAGCTTCGCCGTTGTGAAAGGACCTGTTCTACGGTTACCAACTGACTTGATTTGTAGATAAATATGCATAAAGTCTTCCTTCATTAAGTTCCTGAAGAAGGATCTCCTTCATTTAATTTCATTACCCAACAACAACAAGAAAATTAAAAAGCTATGAAAATAAACACCCCTATATAATTTATTTATATACTGTGTATGTGCTTGTTTACGTAGTGCAACTAAATATATAATATTATAGGGCACGTGTAAGCAAGCTATCTATTATATTCTATTACGGGACATAATCAGAAGACTGTTCAATAAATTACCTGCAAACGGATAACTTGCGTAACGTGAAAGGCCACGATTCCACGAGTCGATGTCGATTTATCGAGTGACCTTATAAAAGTGGTGAAATCGTCCCAGTTCCGATTACCGATATGCTAAAAAAAGGATCATCTGAAACTTTGTTGAATATATTATTACCGGTGACGTAGGTGAACTTGGTACGTTTGATTCTGTAGATCAATCAGAATCAGTTTCAGAGAATATCTGACATACTTTAGAAGTACAGAAAGTGTTTTGTAGATCCTTCTCTAACGCGAATTCAGTGTTTATTTATTTATGCAGGGACAACAAACAGCAGTGTAATAATAAGTAAACATAGGTTAGAACTTAATAATAGAGGTAACAAATGCACTACTCACAACGTTATCCACATTTTACTAAACAGATCTACTAGTTGTTAGAACAATATATAAATAAACCGAATAAAATAAACATTACTTAATTATTAGGGTTCTGATCACTTGAAATAGCAACAATTTCTTTTTTAAATATAGCCTTGCTGAGAAACGTAATATCAGTTGAGCTAAGTTTATTTTATATTGATTTTCTCTGGTTTGACATTTGACATTAATTTATTTAATAACTATGTATAATTATAATTTTATTGACAACTATTTATTGCTTTTATTTAGTGGTATTCTAATTTAATATTTACGTAACATGTTTATTTATTTATTTGTGTCGTTATTGCCCGTGGCATCACTATGGTCCTATCTGCAAAACTGCGTTGCGATATTTTGTTCTTTTTTTAAATGTCGCAGCATTATGCTGAGATAGGAGCCCTTTTTGGCCTCGTGCAGGTAGTATAAATTCTTATCCTTTCTTTTTTTTGTAAATATTGTTTGTGTTTCTGTAACTTCCTGTGTGAGTCCAAAATAAATAATTTTCTTTCTTTCTTTCTAAACTGCCTATTGTAGGTGTCAACTAATTGTTGCAGCGTTGAGCGTACGCCTGAGTTGGTTCTACAAAAAGTAGTTGCAAACAAGTGTCTCGAGCGAACCTCTCGACCATGTACGGTACGAGGGATCAGGTAGCACAAACTGTTCACTAGATCATTACAGTCGACTTTATTAGTGTTAAAGTTCATAACTTTTAAGTAGGCAGGAAAACAGAGAGGTATAAGTTCACTGATCCTTTAAATTTAGATCAGTCCGTAAAACCCGCGATCGGTAATCAATTATATTAAAGTAGGTATCTTAATTGTGCGCTAAATAATTCAAGCAGATTTGATTCGAATAATAAACTTTATGAATATCATCTTTTGAATAATCTATTTTGCCAATCTCGCTTGGGAGCGTTTATTCGTCGTCGTGAATTCATTTAAAATCAATGGGTCAATGACCGTAGCTGAAGTTCGCAACACTTAAGAAAAGATTATACGACTTGAGTATTTACTTTCATGTATAATTTTCTGACAAATTGGATATTTTTTTTGTAAAATAATGTTAAATCAACCTTTTAAATGTTTATTTTAAACTGGTAAGCAAACAGACCGGTCAACATCGCCATGCGGTTGGTCGACTCTTCACGTGACCATAGGGCTGGCCTATTTTTTGGCCAAAGAATCAGCATTGCCATACAACGTGGCAATGCTGCCAGCCTTTTGGGCACTTTTCCTGTTGACAGCGATGCGGACGAATTTTTGATGCCCTTTGATTGTTTTATTTTTGATTTGTATTATAGTAGTTAAGATTTATATTGTATATATTTAGGATAATTCGATGTAAAAACTATAGGTATAATAGAAGGGTAAACAAACAAAGTTAATTAAAACACAAAGGTTTACTTATCTCCTGCAGCGAAATAAAGTATCAATGAGAGCGTTTATTTAAATCTCGGAAAGTTCCGAGTTCATTACTGTACTTCGTAAATTTATGGCCTAACAGCCGCCACACTTGGGGCTATTTCCATTGTGTAGATAGCCTGATATTTTGAAAAGCTAAGGTCACTGCGCTCTAAGCACTAGAAGTAAATGAACACAACCATTAAATAACTCGTCTGATTGTGTTTATCTCTAAACAGTAATTTATCATTTCTTTGAACGTTTATTCGAAATATTAATTCATAATATACTGTACCGATGAACAAATAACTAATACATGAAAAAACATACATAACATCACGCCTATATTCCCCGAAGGGTTGGGCAGAGGTGTGTAGTAAAACCCTCATTTCGCCGTTATGTTTAAGTCCCATGTAATAGGGGGCGAGCTTATTACCATCAACCGGGCACAAATCCAAACTTCGGGCAGCTACTGAGGAATTCCACACGGAAAACTTAATAACATTTTGCCCGACCTGGGGGTTGAACCTAGGACCTCACGATCAGCGGTCGCGCTTGCCACCACTAAACCAACGGGGAAGTAAATGAAAAAAATCTTGAAATCTAATGCCATGAATATGGTAAGAGTCGACTGTAACATATTATAATAATGTTATAATAAGAAGTTCGGTCTGTTCATCCGTAGATGGACATTCTGCTAGAGCCCTGATATAAACAGATAGTCACAGACAGTCATAGTTCTTCACAGATGGTTGGGGCCGGTGTCAGATCGATGCCCATTTATGGAAGCTGTGAGGAGTAGTAGTAACTTGTATAAGGTTTGTACTTTTGACTAATTTGGATGAAGCATTTGCTGAAATGTGACCAACAAAAGCCGCTGTATTCAGCATTAAGAAGACTTGTTCTCCGTGCTTTTCAAATCAATATTCAAATATTATTCAATATTCAATTGCCTCGGAGACCACGTTAAACCGTCGATCCCGGGTGTCATAAGAACACCTATGACAGTCGTTACGGGTAATCAGAAGCCCGAAAGTCTGATAACCGGTCTAATCTTGGGGTATCGGCATTGCCCAGTTACTGGGTTGACGTCTTAACGTTCGGTATGAAAACGAATGCGTTCGGTATAATATAATGAGATAAAGCTACATGACAACGGAGTGTTCAAAAGAGAGGAAATGTCACGCTGTCGTCTGCTACGAGTATCGTCACCAAATAATCTAGGTACTTATAAAGTTCACTATAATTTTCAAGTAGGTAAGTAACATAACATCACGCCTGTATTCCCCGAAGGGTTAGGCAGAGGTGTATAGTAACACCCTCATTTCGCCGTTATGTTTAAGTCCCATATAATAGCCTATTGCCATCAACCGGGCACAAATCTGAACTCCGGGCTGCTAATTAGGAATTCCACAAGGAAAAACCTAATAACATTTTGTCCGACCTAGGGATCGAACCTAGGACCTCACCATCAGCAGTCGCGATTGCCACCACTAAACCGACGAGGCAGTTAGGTAAGTAAGTACTTTAGGTACTGATTTATGAAACTTCCAAAATAAAACCGACCTCTAATTTAGTCTAGACTGAAATAGAAATATGTTTACGATGGTGTAAACAGTCGTAATATCTGTCCGTCTGATGATGTATTTATACTTAGTTTAATTCCACGCTCGGTTGATTATGGCTAACGGGGGAAAATTTTAGGAATAGGACGGTTGTAATTGCTATGTTAAAAATACTCCAACATTAAAGTTAATATTATAATTCGTCAGTGGAAAGGTAAAAAGACTAAAGCGCCAATATACCTACTTTACAGTAGAGAGATTCAAAGTATTTTTTAAGAAAATAAACATAATTATTTTTCTTAGAGTATACATATTAAATATATAATTAAATTATCTATAAGAAAAATAAACAGTTATTTTTCTTAGAGTATACATATTAAATATATAATTAAATTATCTATTTAATATGTATACTCTAACAAAAATAACTGTATATTTTCTTAAAAAAATGCTTTGAATCTCTCTACTGTAAAGTAGGTATAGGTATTGGCGCTTTTGTCTTTTTATCCGTCAAGCTTTTTCCCAATTATATTGTGGTCAGCTTCCAGTCTAACAAGTTGCGGCTGAATACCAGTATTTTATACGGAGCGACTGCCATCAGACCTCCGCAACTAAGTTACTGGGCAATGCCGATAGCCTAAGGTTAGACCAGTTGTCAGACTTTCGGGCTTTTGACGTCCTGTAACGACTGTCATAGGTATTCGTATTATTACCCGGGACCGACAGGCCTCGATGTGTAATGAACGGTCACCCATCCACGAACTGACCACGGCAAGCGCAGCTTAATCTCGCAAATTTTATGACCCGGGCGGTTGGTAATTAGCCACGAGTAGTAATATTATATGTATATTTTTGAAATTTTATTAAAAACAATCATTTTGTGTCAGGAATTCATAATATCTACAAAACAATTTCTCAAAAAATTATGCTATAGTATAATAATCTTATTAAAGATAAGAAATAAGCAATTTTGTTCTCGGTATTTCAGTTCACAAAAGGTATCTTTTAATCCTTCGTCGTCGACTACCGTTCCGCAGAAACTCTATTGAAGGATTTCCTAGAGTTCGAAGTATTACCGTACTACAATTTATAACGTATTCCAAGGAATTATTATAAGGTGTTATGATTTCCAAGTATCACCTTTAATTTATAACAAACCTCCTTGAAATCTGCTTAGATTTTTATAATTTGTATTGTTTTAGTAAATAGGCCATTTTTCTGTGACAGTGACAATCTGTCAGTTCAATAAACAATAAAATTTGTTATTAATCAATTAGTAAAATTAAAATTGTATTGAATTTATATTAAGCTATTAATATTATTAAAGTATTTTCTGATGAATCGATAAAAATGTATTCAACGATACAATCCAATAACACAGACAAGGGATGCAACGGCGAAATTCTGTAACACCCAGGAGTCCGGACAGTGACACTTCGGATTCTCTTGATGTGGCACTCACAAAACCCGAAGACGAACAGCTGTTCTACACTGCGAGTGTACATTTCCTTCGACAACGTCTGCAGGAAAAAAGCCACAAGCTATCAAAATCTAAAGAGGCGACTCAAAGTTGTTGCAACTTGACTAGACAAATCGACAACCAGCGTTTTTCTAGTGTGCATAAGATTTCAAAACAAAAAATAGAACTAGATTGCAGGTCCGCAATAGGAGTGGGACCGTCATTATCAATGCATCAAGTTTTGCCGTTCCCAAAATCTAGTAAAGACGGTTTCTTTGCACGTCTAAAGAACACGTTTCGAAAATATAAACGCTCTGTCGACGTCACTGAGCCGCACCCAGAGGAGTCTGAAACTAAAATCAGATCAAACTTTAAATTTCCCAGATGTGCGCGTCTAAAGAACCTTCACTCTTCATGTTTAGTACGAATATCTGAGGAAACATCTAACGAAAACATAAAAATATCTAATGAAAGGCATTCAAGAAGTAATAGTAAAAGGAATCTTTTAGAAGAAAGAAAATCTGTGACTCACTCTGTAAGGTAGTTTTGTTTGTTTTGTATTATTATAAACCATTGTTATTGACCTTTTACTTATTTTTTTTACTAAACGACTGATAGAAAGAAAACAGCGAGAGGAAACTACTCATCTGAGAGAGCTGCAAATAGTTCTCGATGGTGTGTGTAGTCCACCAACCCGTACCAGGTCAGTAAGGCCTAAACCCTTCTCATTCTGAAAAAAAGCCCGTGCCCAGCAGTGGAACAGTAATGGACTGGTTATGATTATGCATACTTTAATAACTAATAAATATCCTAAACTCATAAAACTAACCTACATTGATAACATGATGCGTGAAATATGACGTTGATTACGATCACGCTTAATGTACAGTACTTACTACCCAATTATTACCGTCCCGACTTCGCACGGGTGGACATTTTTCCCGTTTTTGCAACATTTTTCATTTATGCTCCGCTTCTATTGGTCGTAGCGTGATATAAATTATAGCATATAACCTTCCTCGATAAATGGACTACACACAACACAACAAGAATTTTTCAATTCCAACCAGTAGTTCCTGAGATTAGCGCGTTCAAACAAACAAACTCATCAGTTTTATAATATTATAGTATAGATGGCGGCAGTACTATTATTGTCATAATAGTATGTAACGACGCCATTTCTAATCTAGCCAAAAATATGCTAAGCCCATTATTTCCACGGATGCCGTAATAAGCGACTGATGTAAACAAAACCAAATTGTTTTGCTCACCAAGGGTAGCATTTTTAATAACCAAACTCGGCATATAAAAGGACTCGTAAGCTAATTTTACCTGTGATAGCTACTTCCATATGGGAGGGTCTACTATACAAAGCCTGAGGTCATGAGGTCTTTGCTTCATTATTGGTAAAGATACCAATAGCGTTACTGAAATTATAGTAATCGGCCATGGCCATAAGGCGGCAACTTGATTTTATGGAAATAGCATCCACTTAAACATTACTACTTCAGTTATATAATATAGCTTGATACCTGTAAAAGTTGTCATCGAAACAGACAGCATAACTTTGAACAAGCATCTCGAAAATTTTCGTTTTTCACAGGGAAATGTTGTTAATACATTGGGTGTAACACATTTTAATAAAAAAATTGGTTGTCTGTAAAGTCAGTTTACGGACGATAGTTTAACTTTAACGTGACAAGGTCATAACAAAACACCGTGCCTCTCTATCGCTTGTTCCGCGCTCTCACTCGCACGCTCGCCTCAGACGGAACGTGACAATGAGTCACTCTTTTTCGTGCATGCTGCCGGCGTTCATCGTTTTATTAGACGTTGTCACGTCAAAAATAATATAATTCATACTTTAATTAGAAGCTATACGCTACGATTACATGCCACTGACTTCGGTCACATGTACCTATTAAGTAATGGCCGATTCCTATAACTTACGGAGAGTTATTGGTTAAAATTGAGACTACAAGTCTTTACCAATAATGCTTCTTTATCAATAAAGAAGCAAAGACCTCATAGCTCTGCATTGTAGACCCCCCCATATAGAAATACACAGGTAATTAGCTGACGAGTTTATATTGTTTGCCAATAAAAAATCTACCATTGGTAACCAAAACGATTCGTTTTTGGTTATAGAAACCGGGCATATGGCAATATTTTATTAACTCAAGGATTAATTTTCAAGTGGATGGATGCCCCAGATTAAATTTCCTGATATTATCCCGTTGTTACAGTCTACGAAGGAGGCTAGTGTCCCACACACACGACCTGTAACAGTCTGAAAATATTTATCATGACTGAAGTAGTTGTAAATATCAAAAATAATATGAGTGCTTCCATAAATTCAACGTCTTTGCACACCCACATAGATTAATTTCAATAAAAGAAACTTTAATTATGTTGCTGAAGTTCGAAGGCTCGAGGTCTGATTAAAAGATGAGGCGTGTGTTATCATGCTTTGACTTCTAGCGACGCAGACGTGGGCAGCTTCTCGTATGTTCTCGTGTGCCCGATATTCCAATACAGAATGTCAGAAGCCATACACTGCGCCCTTCATCAGCTGTCGCAACGACTCGTCGCCTGGGGGCGCGTCTTGTGACGTAACCTAGGGTTTCGCGGTCAATGCCCTTGTTTCCCATTCCGGCTAGACTGCTCCAACAACATGATTGATGATGCTACTTTCGTCTATTCATAAAAATCGTCTCAATCTATGTAATTTGGCATATTGTAATCATTTCCTGCGTCACGACAAGTACATATGATATTAAAAACACGCTAACATAGGAATGAGCTGTCTAATAATCCGCCCAATATCCCTTTGTTGTTTAGCTAGTTAAAACAATGTGACAATGCCAACCCTTCTTGGAACAAGAGATATACCCAAATTTTAATCACGTCCGTTAAGGCTTAGTTTATCACCTGTTCAAAAGATGAATAAATAATGTAGGGATCCTCTAAAGGTCTAAACTAAAATGACTTGCTCCACCATTTTGCGTATTTATGTATTGCATCTAAGCGTAAATCCAGTGAAGGTGCTTGTAATTTTTAACCGACTTCCAAAAAAGGAGGAGATTCTCAATTCGGCTGTATGTTTTTCTTTTGTATTTTTTTTAATGTTTGTTACCTCACTACACCCTCATTTATGAATAGATTTGCAAAATTTTTTTTTTGAAAGAGTATTCTTTCGGTATGGTCCCATTTACATTTGGTGAAGATCTGATGAAAAACTTCGGAGATAGACAATGGAACTCCTCAATGACGAACAGTACGCATAAAGTGATGATATGATTATCTTACGAGCAGCATCTTTAGTAGGTCCAACTATGTTTTAATTAAGGCCATTAAAATGAAAAAAATAAAGAAATGTTTTAACAAAAATAAAACCATTTCTTCGTTTTTTTGAAGTGGGTTTTATTTTTAGTATTTTTTTTTAGTTTAGGAACACGATCCTTAATATCACATAATCATACTTTATTGGCACAAGTTTCAGTAGTATTAGTATTTATATAAGTTTAAGTACTTATTGACGTCAGATAAAAAGGGTCACATTGTGTACTGTACGCTCCAGAAAGACCAAGTCAAACAGATTTTATTTTTATTTTACAAGCAATAATTTATTCTAATCGTTACAGCTTAGGATTGTAAAGGTCGTTCATCAAGTTGTCAATGAGAGGAAAACACTTTTGAAATTTAAGTTCTTTATTGATTGCTAAATAAAGAATTTATTTATATCCAGTTCGAAATTATTTGAAAGCGGTGACTGAGCCTTAAATTATAATAGCCGATGTCAATGACCTTGCCTATTATGTATGTGAAACTGCATGATTCATAAATAGGTTTAAGGACACGCCTGCAAAACAGTCTTGTAATAATAAACAACATGGACGCCATTGCTTATATAAGATTTAAATATTTGTCTTGCCATGCGTCATTTAGTTTCTCAACATATAATTAAACGATCAATAGATATTTATTGATTTAACAGTATTTAGTTTCTGGGCTTATATGTTTCTCACTCTACAGAAACACATTAAGGGGCATTCTTCGAAAAATATTAACAAAAATTGAGAACGTCATTAGCATCATCCCAAAGTTAAGAATGCAGATGTTTAATACTATAATTATGATAATGAAAACTCAAACTATACCGCTGCCGTCAAGCAATAAGACAAGAATAAAAACAATCTGACAATACTATAACGTTAACAACCCGGGAGAAGAATGATTTGTTAAAATAATGTTAAAAAATTTCGAATATTCACCCTTAAATTGTTTGAACAGAACATCTTTACCTAATAGGTGTCAAACCTTATTATTATCATCATAAACTTCGCCTTTTCCCAAATATTTAAGGTCTAACCTGAAGGATTGAATGACGACGAGAGACTTCCCCCTTTACGTCCGCAACCCAATTACAGTCAAATTGTTTTAGGATAAGCGTAGAATATAATATTTCTGTTAATCATAGTAGACAGTTTTGTTTATAATTTTCGTATCAGAATTTTAGTTATTAATATTCGTATCATTCAATACTTCATTAAAAAACTAAAATACATAGAGACGACTAAGAACTGGTCCCCAATCGGTCGTGACGACAGATAGTCGTTCTGTCCAAACTGTCGCCGTGTCGTGACTTCTATATTTAAATGGAGCTGTTCACATTAGCGGCACAATTAATATATAATTGTTTGCAACGATAAACACTGTCGCCATGACTGTCTTGCAGCGATAAAACTGTTTTTACGATCCAGTGGGGACAGATAGAGACGACAGTCATCCAGCGATAATAAATACATCATGGCACAGTGGTAACCGCCCCTAAGTATAGAGAGCCCCGAGTCCAGCTATCTAAAGTATCCACCGCCAAACCGTTTATTTAATGTCCAGATTCCGTTTTGAGATACGTGTACTGGAGGGTTTTTATAGGATCAGACTCTGGTGAGTGGCTTGTTCTCGGCGCCCTTTTAGCTTTAATTGTTTCCAATACTCCTACACATACTGAGACGATCCGGGGTTGAACTCGTATTGTGCATCCATAGTCTCTAGTATGAGTACCATTACAAGGCGTTCCAGAAATTACCCTTCATTGTTACACTCGCATAACTTTTATACCACAATGTCTGGACTTTAAAAGAGACCTTGATATCTTAGTTTGTTTCGGCTTTTCTTCTCAGAGCTAGTCAAATAAAACATGCCGACGCCATCTAGTCTTAAAAAACATTACATTGACTTGTAAAAAGTGTCTGTAACGGATTTATTTACAGAAATAAAAATCATTTATCATCAATCATTTTATTAAAATGGTAAAATAAAAATGTCTCTGCATGTTGTGCTGACGCTATCTCCCCACGTAAGCTTTGGGCTTATGTTACAGTCTAAAGTTACTGATACTTCAAAACAAAACAGGTACCCTCTTATTACAAAAGATGGTTTACGTAAAGCCCAGGATTCAAAATAACGCCGTCTCTTTTTGTTATATGACGTTAGAAAGTGATGGGTGTATTTTAGATCTGCGGTAACCTTAGTCTTGGTTTAAACGTTCTCTCATAATAAGGGGAAGACAAGGATGCTTACATAATAACACGAGATTGTTTTTAACATGTATCAATGAACATACCGTAACGGACTTAGTAATTCTAGTTAGAATAATATAAAAATTAAGGTTAAGCTTATATAATAGGTGCGTACGTGCACATTGTGTTCTATCACAGATTTTTTGACGAATTCTGTCGATATGCCTTGCTTATCGGATATCTTAAAAGTAATAAAAAAAAACAAGCACTATTATATGATTATGGAGTAAATCTATAGAAATATTTCAACAAGAATGCTATACCTATTTGTCGGATTCATAATTACATAAATAAAATAACTTTTTTTTATTTCTCTTCCACAAATAAAAACGAATCTTAAGCTATTCCAGGTACACAGGTCCATAAGCAAATCGATTTTATTTGTGGGAGGCTGGCGTCTAAACGAAGCCGGAGCCTGTATTTTAGGGCACCAGGTCGCCTAGCAATCAGAAAAGACAAAAGGCAAAAAGAGTGATATACTAAAAATTGTAATATGAAAATTTTAATTATATGCTTCGACAAAAAAAAATCAAATACAGGGTGTAAACGAAATTATGTAATTCCATCAAACCTCGTGATGTACCTACTGCTGACATAGATTAACCCTGCACGGGATACATTTGGATTCAATAAACAAACAAATGACAATAAGTAAACATGTGCTCTTAACGTGAGGCATTATAGCGCCACGAGTTATTTTTTATATTGAATACAAAATATCTCGTGCAAGGTTAATCTATGTCAGCAGTACATCACGAGATTTGAAGGAATTACATGATTTCGTTTACACCTGTATAGACTAAAACGAAAGTGACGTTTAACTAGTGTTTTCCGAGTTATGTACAAAGATAACAAAAAATACAAAGTGTGTTATCAAGCATTATTGCTCAAATTATTACCTGCACTGCAACTTAAACTATATACTACAAAATCTCAAAATGTCAGCATGCTACTTTGTTCTAATGATACATAACAAAACTAATCTAATTAAGGAATGAAAGAAGAAAAGATTCATCAGCTGTAGCATACAGTTGAAAAAAAACATCAAATACTAATAAACATCAAAAACGTCAATATTTGCATTGTTGCAATGATCATTGAAATTATTGGTACACAAACTTCAAGCGAAACCAACAAAACTGGTGTACCTGCCATCAACATTTTTGTTAATTTCGTTGAGAACGATCAAGCGATATTATTGCTGTAATATAAGTATAACAATGAAAAGATAAAGCAACTGGAATTGACCGAAATACTGCGACATATCTACAACAATCTGCTCAGTTTTTTTTTTCCATACTATTCAGGAATAATATCGAAGGTTGACTAAAGGAACAGTTTTCAATACAGTTTTATGCCATTATCTTTCAACTGCTTCGCGACCTCTGGGTCCACTTCTTCTTCGCGAAAATGATAGCCATAGCTAATAACTTCCTTTGCCACATAAAAGTTTTTCTTCAGGGAATTGAGCCAGATGGTGTAGGAATAATCTGGCCTTATTCCCCCGTAACGTTCTGGCAAGTGGTCCGCCTGTATGTGCTTGTGTAAGGAGGTTAAGTCATGCCCGTGGAAGTAGATCTTCGATCGCATATTTGAGTTCAGCAACGGCTTGAAGATGTTGTAGATCTTGTCGAACAACCACGAATGGTTGACGATGTGTATGGCGTATGTCATAAACGGGAAACACGACTGGAATAAAAATATGAGAAATGATTTTATACCATAACATAACATCACGCCTGCACTCCTCGAAGGGTGGTTCAGAGGTGTGTAGTAACACCCTCATTTCGCCGTTATTTTAGTCCCATGTAATAGCGGGCGAGCCTATTGCTATCAGCCAGCACAAATCCAAACTTCGGGCTACTACTAAGGTATTCCACACGGAAAAACCCAATAACACTTTACCGGACCTGGTGATCGAACCCAGGACCTCACGATCAGCAGTCGCGCTTGCTACCACTAGACGAACGAGGCAGTCATTACCAGAATTTCCTTAGAATCGTTAACAAGGGTGCAACATTCAAAAAGATGTTACTGCTCATTATGAGTCTACCACATAAGCCGTTTCAATCGCATCGCAAGTATGCGTGCACTAACAAGATATTACTAGACTATTTTTAGTTAGTTCGGTTCTCCATAGCTATTCTTTCTTTCTTTTCGTGTGGTTAGTAACTAACCTGGTGTCAGAGTTTATACCGCCCATGGGCCTCTGACATGCCGTCGAGATATATCTCTCAGACATGGCGGTTTCCTCACGATGTTTTCCTTCACCAATTTTAAGCAAGTGATAATTATAATCCGAAAAGTCAAAGGTGCGTGCCTTGGGTTCGAACTCGAGACCTATGAGTTGGCAGTCCGACGGCCAGACCACTAGGCTATCACTGCTATCCATATCCATAGCTATAACTTGGGTGGTTATTTACCTACAAGAATCTCCTGGTTGCTGTGACATTGTTTCCAGGAAAGGCGTATGCAATCATAACTTTTAATAAGCCTATCGCAATCAACTGCTAGTTGGGTACTTATAGGCCTTTCCCAAACAAGAGTAAGCCCGCAGGACCGTAATAACATCGGTATTTTAAAGAACACTTACCACCATAAGCTTAACCATTTTGCTTGCGACGGAAGGAGTGATTTGCCATGCATGCTGGGTGCCAATGTCTTTTAGATCGAACACTGCGACTCCTCCCAATATTTGCGACCGCTGTTCTAATAGACCAAACTCCATTGCCATGATGGTTGCTTTGAACAAGTCTTCGACAGGAATGGATTTTGGATTCCAGCAACCTGAAAATGTTTGTCACATTGTTGAGCATAAGAATACCTAGTCTGGCCATAAATACTGTTACAATTAAAAATAAGAAAGATATTACATTTGAATTTGGAATCTGTCATTTTTATACGATTGTTCATTGAGTTTTCTAATTTTGGCGCCAATACATTGTACAATATTTTGCGATATTAAAATGGAGTGGGGTGATAAAGAGAACCGAAACGCTGTGATTGCATTACACAAAGTTGGTATAGAGCCAAATGCAATTTTAAAACTCTCCATACGTTTGGTATTAGTCAAATGTTTGTGTACCGGGCTATTAATAGGTACAATGAGACCTCCTCTGTTTGTGACAGAAAAAGAGCTGGCCGTCCACGTAGTGTTCGTACGAAAAAGGTGGTCAAAGCAGTAAGGGAAAGAATTCGAAGAAATCCTGTCCGAAAGCAAAAGATTTTATCTCGGGAGATGAAGATAGCACCCAGAACCATGTCGCGTATTTTAAAAGATGACTTAGGACTTGCAGCCTATAAGAGACGCACTGGCCATTTTTTAACTGATAATTTAAAAAAGAATAGGGTGGTAAAATCGAAACAACTACTGAAGCGGTACGCAAAGGGAGGTCACAGAAAATTTTCGTTTACGGATGAGAAAATCTTTACAATTGAGCAACATTTTAACAAACAAAATGACCGTATTTATGCTCAAAGCTCTAAGGAAGCTTCCCAATTAGTCGACAGAGCGCAACGTGGGCATTATCCGACTTCAGTGATGGTTTGGTGGGGTGTTAGCTATGAAGGAGTGACTGAGCCATATTTTTGTGAAAAAGGTATCAAAACATCGGCACAAGTGTATCAAGATACCATTCTTGAGAAGGTAGTTAAGCCCCTTAACAACACCATTTTCAATAACCAAGTATGGTCCTTCCAACAAGACTCGTCGCCGGGTCATAAAGCTCGGTCCACGCAGTCTTGGTTGGAAGTGAACGTTTCGGACTTCATCACAGCTGAAGACTGGCCGTCGTCTAGTCCCGATCTTAATCCGCTGGATTATGATTTATGGTCAGTTTTAGAGAGTACGGCTTGCTCTAAAGGCCATGATAATTTGGAGTCCCTAAAACAATCCATACGATTGGCAGTGAAGAATTTTCCCATGGAAAGAGTGCGTGCTTCTATTGATAACTGGCCTCAACGTTTAAAGGACTGTATTGCAGCCAATGGAGACCACTTCGAATAAGCTTTTTATATTTTAAATTGTTTTATATTTATGTATTAAACTGTAAAAGTAATAAATATTACTTGCAATAAAAAAAAAATTTTTCGTAACAATATTTATGGCAAGACTAGGTATAAGGTAGGCTGTTCAAAGGTTGAATTAATGCAAAAACTAGTTACGGCTATTTTAAAACACAATAAAAAATGTTTCAGAATTAAATAAACAGAAACAATGGGTGATTGCTATATTTATTTCATATCATTATTATTTTTTATTTTATCCTTTTGACATTTATAATCGAATTATTTTTTTCAATGATTATTATTATTTTACCATGTTACATTTTTAATAAATTGTGAATGTGAGTACCATGTAGGGTAGCTATATACACGAATTTTGTAAACGTTTGGCGGTTCTTGAGTTTTTTTTTTTGTGACCCACCCAAATGTCCAGCTGATTGGTAGCGTCGTGCAGCGGTCGGGTTGTTGAGCTCCCTAAAATAAGGTTTGAGCTCCGCGATGATTGAAGCAGATGTGCCGTCAGTTAGGACAGGTCAGCTCGAAACTGCAATGGCACTTTCCTCAAAAGACCATTCCAAACGTTGCCCTACATCGTTTCACTCGCATAGTTTGTATACTACAATGTCTGGACTTTATCTGGACTATTGTCTGGACTGGCAAAAAAATAGGTTTTTGTATTATAGTTATTATTTTAATAATATCGCTTTACAATACTTCATTCCAAACTGTAAAGTATGAGCATCATGCAGCTATTAGTGATACGCTTATAATCATATCATATTACTGCCTATTGTCTGGTAATATGAGTCTGTCATGCTCACTTAAATGTCTTGCTGATGGTGGCGTTGTTTATCCGGTCGTTGAGTTCCCTATAATATGGTTGAGCTGACCGATGCGGATGTGCACGTCATGCTCGTGAACGGGTGCCGTCTGTCGGGACTGGTCAGCTCTTAACTGCTATGGCAATCATAGAAGACATATTTTTCTATTTGTTACTCTTATGTGAGTTTATTTGTTACATTAACCTGCATTATTCTCATTCTATTTCTCACACTACTGTAATGGAATTGTAATGAACTACTATTTTAAAAAGAGTATTCATGGAGTTTCTTGCCGGCTCTTCTCCATAGAACCTACCTTTTGGAACCGTGCACCTAGTCGTGACGTTTTAAAAGTGCCTGAAATCTGGTCTATTTGAAATAAAAACTTTGACTTTGACTTTGACTTTGACTTTGACTGCGAACCGTTTTTTCTTCGTTGAATAGATAATTGGGAAGTTAAGTCTACATATAAACAAAATTCTACATAATTACCCTGCAAAAAAGCTAACGGCCTTATATCTATAAAAGATCTGAATAATTAACAAATATTTTTTGCACTTTGTTTTAATTGCCACGCTCCCCACAGCGGTTATCAAAATTACCATCCAACAGGCAGATTTTCCTATGCTTCATTATTACTTTATTAAAAAAAAACATTAACTACTATTCTATCGTTACAGACACAAATCTTCACATGCACTAAGTGGTTTCATTCATAATTGGTCTAGTGATTTGGACCTGTGCCCCGGTAGATGTCAAACGGCTTGCTGTCATCCGAATGTAGGTGTACAACACCACATCCATGAATACCAATATCCCTTGAATATAGGTATATAGGCATGATTTATACAACTTCAAACACAGCCTAAAAACTTCTAACGAGCAAATCCAATTATGAACATTGCTCGGCTTAACAATTGAATCTTTTCTAAGGTGCTGCGCGAACGTAGAAACTTTTTGTGGCTTGTGTCTTCCATTGAACTGACTGAACCCTTTCTGTGGCTAGTTATTAACGCCGAACACTTTTGATGTGAAACATCTAACGCAGCGGTACGGGTGTGAGAGCGGCTGTTGTGTGGTGACACACGACGGCAGACCTTCGTAAGTCGTCGGCTCTCTTCGGTTTGGCTCGGCCAGTTTTTTTTTTACAAAATGAGTTTTGATGTTATAAATCGGCCAGGCGTCTCGCGACGGTTTCATTTTTTTATTCTTCACTTTGTCGCCAGTTGCTTGTGTCCGACATAAGACACTAAAGTGTCTATGTTTGCGACGCGCCTTTGCTATGTATTTGTCGATTGCTTGTTTCCAACACATGACATTAAATTGTACCTATGCTTTTGCGCACCGCCTTAGATGTTTTATTGCATTGTTTTGAAGACGGTCACGGTCCTGCTGCTAACAATTAATTTGAAACTTACCTATTCTATAAAACAGCAGTCTGCGTCCATCTTGGTCCCTGTAAGGAGGCGCGGCCATTACGTTGGCATCCCCGATGTTTGTCAAGTCCAACGGGAAAACATTTTCAAACAATTCCGGATTGTCTTCTTTGAATTTGTAGTAGTTCACAATCTGAAAAAAGAAATTGCATAATGTTGATAATAAAATGACATCATAAAACATACTCATGAAATTCACATTTATTCACTATCAAAGAATCACACTAAGTATTTACAAAAAAATAGATTTTCATGTCTTTCCAAAATTGCCTCCTCATTGATATTTATTGCATATTAAAACCTTGTATAAAACCTTTTTTTTAATTTATCGTTGGAAAATCCTCATGGATGTCCCTCGCCCGGGGAAGGCGAGGGGGCCTGCCGGACTCTTACCGGCTAAAAACCAACGGTGTCCCTCCTTCTGACCTAAGGCCGGGGTCGCGGGATTCGCTATTGCATGCACCGCAACCTCCTTGTATAAAACCTGTTTTATCAATGGCAACTCATGTTAACATTTTAGGATGCCGTTAAAATAAAAGGAAGAATATCACTTTAACACGTCATAAAATTGGCGGGATTTAGGCAATTTATTTTGACGTCATTATGTGTTTATGATTATCCATGTGAATATTTTCTAATAATATCATAACTGGCCTTGATAAGGCTATCTAGCAACAGTCTATATTCAGTGGCGTCTATCACTCACGTTGCTGAATTATCAGGTACTACGTAAGCTGCTCCATTAATAAACTCTTCACACTACATGGATGGCAGTCGTTCAATGGCAACACTATTAACTACTGGTTTTATTAATAATATTTTATTTAACTTTATATTCATTTACAAAGATAAAAAAACTGGTCTGAAGATTTTGGGGTAGGTAATAGAGTCGTCTGAGCTTGTAGTAGAAAAACTAACTCAATTATTAGCTCTATTATACTTCTAAATTGACAAGTCCTAATTGATTCAATCATACAAAAATCAATTAATAGTTTCATACTTTGAAAAGAAAAAAATCTGAATATAACTATTAAAATTCTCTCTCGACTAAAATACCTTATTCTTTTGTTTTTTGGAAATATGCAACGGAATCCAAATTCTATACTTCTTCCTCCTAGCCTTTTCTCAACTAGGTTGGGGTCAGCTACCAGTCTACCCAGACGCGGCTGATTACCCGTATTTTACACGGAGCGACTGCCATCATACCTCCGCAACCCAGTTACAGGGTAATGCCGATATCCTAAGGTTAGACCGGTTGTCAGACTCTCGGGCTTCTGACTAGTAACTACTGTCATAAATATTCTTATGACACCCGGGACGGACGGTTTAACGTGCTCTTCGAGGCACGGAGGAGTCTCGATGTGTAACGAACGGTTATCCATCTATGGGCTGACCGCGGCAAGCGCAGCTTAACCTCGCAAACCGTATGATCGGCGCGGTTGCTACCCCCCCCCCCCCCCCATAGCTGATAGGATTGTTCCCAATAAATTAGTACGAAGTTTAATAGTTACTGGGAGAAAGTTGAAGTGTAAACTGTGTAAAGATGGGGTTTATAGAGATTGACCCTAGAAACCAGAGTAGGTACAGTTATATGGAAAGTAAGTTTACTGTCGATGGATATATTACTCTTAGTTTTAATATAGGTAAGACAAAGTATTACAAACTTGGAGAAACAACGTGCTTTTTTTTAATACTTTATGTTATAATAGCATTAGGAACAACATATTTAATAGTAAGTTAATATTTTTTCAAACACTAGGAAAACCTTTGACCATTGATAAAGATGATAAACCACTAAGTACATCTATTAAAATCAGCTCACCAATCTATGTGCTCGTTTCGGGACGAAATTGCGCGCACGCAGGAATTTAATTAGAAAGTCGTCATCCATGCGATGGGGAGTGCATTCACCACGTTCTGAAATAGGAACAGAATTTTGCATGAAAAACAAAACAATAAAATGAATACGAAGATAATGTGATCTTAATAATAGAAGAAAAAACAGCAATTTACACGAATATTAAATTAGATTATTTATAGATGTAAATGTCAGTAATAATAGCGTTGTCTTAGTCTTCTACAAAGTGAATAGTAATTTGAATAAAATTATTATACAGGGTGTAAACGAAATCATGTAATTCCTTCAAACCTCGTGATGTATTGCTGACATAGATTAACCCTGCACGGGACACTTTTGGATTCAATTAAAAAAAATACAAAAAGTAAACATGTGTTCTTAACGTGAGGCATTTTAGCGCCCCGAGCGTATAGCGCAGCTATCGCTCGCCGCGCGTTTATTTAAAACGGCGTGTACTTTGTATTTTTTTTTTATTATATTCAAAAGTGTCCCGTGCAGGGTTAATATATGTCAGTAGTACATCACAAGGTTTGAAGGACTTACATGATTTCGTTTACACCCTGTATAATAAAAATGCATTTGAAAGCATTTTGTTTAATACATTAGTTGCGTCGGAATAAAATGGTAATGTACAAATCTTAGAAATAGTATAAGTTCACGGTGGGTTTTTCAAATAGGAAAATCTAATTACACTTTTTGCTTAACCGGAGTTTCCCCGGCCACAGAACCTTTAGCGGAAGCAACTGTTTATCACTAATCAAATTATTGCCTCGTTGATCTAAGATAATTGCTGTTAAGGTGCTATAGAGTCCATAGCACAGTCCTTGGTCTAAATATAGACCGAGGAGCCATTTTTTTTAAATAACAAATTTACTCCTTGTATTTTCCAAAGGGTTTGGCAGAGGTGTTTTAGTACACCCCCGTTTCGCCAGTTATATTTAAGTCCTATGTAATAGGGGGCGAGCCTATTGTCATTAACCGGGCACAAATACAGACTCCACGCTGCTGAGAAATTCCTAATGAAACAACCCAATAACACTTTGCCCGACCTGAGGATCGAACCCAGCCACTCAGAACCCTGTTTAGCAGTCGTTTTTTTTTAATAAGAGCAGGTAATACAAGCTTAAATGCCATCTTGTTCCATATCAGGATCCAAAGGTCACAGTCACGGTAGAGTTACAGAACAAATTCGAACGCAGTTTTTTATCAATTGATAAGCCGCTTAGCACTTGTTTTATGATAGTCCTTACTAATATTATAAATGTGAAAGTTTGTGAGGATGGATGTATGGATGTTTATTACTCTTTCACGCATTAACGGCTAAACATATTTGGATGAAATTTGGCACACATATAGACAATATTCTGGATTAACACATAGGTTAGTTTTTATCCGGGTGTATGAAGTAGTTTCTCTAGGATGCGGGTGAAACCGCGGGCAATAGCTAGTTCCAAATAATTTTAATGTAAAAGAATACATTTAATACTACAAAAAACTTATGTGTCCCGAGAAAATTATGTTAATAGAATTCTGAGCTTTTACATTCTTGAATGCAGATTTCTAATTTTAAGTAAGAAATGCTTCTATCTATACTAATATTATAAAGAGGAAAGATTTGTATTTTTATATTTTTGTATGTAACGAATAAACTTAAAAACTACTGGACCGATTTAAAAAATTCTTTTGACGTTAGAAAGCTACATTATCACTGAGTAATATGTTACTCAGTGATAATGTAGCTTTCTAGCCTATGGGCTATACCATATTTATTACTGGAATACAACTTCTTACGCGGGCGGAGCCGTGAGGACACAGCTAGTAAAATATATAGTTAATATTGTAATATTTTATTTGAAATAGCCGTCATTTCAGGTGACTTCTGAAATGACGGCTAATAGAGATGTATGGAAGAAGAAGACATACTACGCCGACCACAAATAAGTTGGGATAAGGGCAGGAGGATGATGATTGTAATATTTTCCGTGATTCCGAAATAAAATGTTCCTCAAATAAAACATTATGTTTTAAATCCCCCTGATTTTGTTAATACAAGATTGTAAATTGAATTGGCCCCTGTCTGTATCACGTATAAGATTCTTGTATCTATACTGACGGATTCTTTATTAAGATGTAAGCTCGTGAACGGAGCGAAAATTGCCTCGAGACTCGTTGTGACGATACAGCCTAAAAGCGTAATGTAATATTACACAAGAAAAAATCTTCTAAAAGATAATAAATGTCGTTTTCCTTGTCATCGCGTAACATAAATTAAATTCTTAGCTTAACTATCCATAGTAAGGAATGTAGGCATTATCTGTCTCTCTGTTGCCTACTTAGTATAATAAGAGTATAAAATAGTTCAATGCCCTGTAACTATGCGCATGTATCTAAATAGTAATTTGCCTTTATCATTTTGGACGAGGCCACGAACTTGCGAGCCTTGCCTGTTTGTCTTCATGGAACGTATGTTTTGTGAATACAAAAAATAAAACCGACTTCAACAAAACGAAAAAAAGAATAAAATAATTACCATATTATATAATTAAGAGATTCAGAAGTCGGTGCTAATCCACGCTGAACCAAATTGAAGGCACCGACTTCTGAATCTGTTAATTATATAATATGGTAATTATTTTATTCTTGTTTTCGTTTTGTTGAAATCGGTTTTATTTTTGTTAAAATGTTTTTTATTTCCTTCATTTTAGTGGCCTTAATTAAAACGTGGTTGGACCTACTAAAGACGCTGCTCGTAACATAAGCACATCATCACATTATGCGTACTGTTCGTTATTGAGGAGTTCCATTGTCTATCTCCGAAGTTCTTTATCAGATCTTCACCAAATTTAAATGGGACCATTTCGAAAGAATACTCTTTCAAACAAAAAAATATTTTTTAAATCGGTTCATAAATGACGGTGTAGAGAGGTAACAAACATTAAAAAAAAAAAAAAAAAAACATACAGACGAATTGAGAACCTCCTCCTTTTTTTGGAAGTCGGTTAAAAATAGTGTTATTTTATTATAACTTTCTTGAGACTAATTCGTATTTATGATTGTTTACGATACCGTAACCGACCGTACCGAACCTCCCGAAAAAACGCACGTGCGTTTTTTCGGGAGGTTCGACTTGCGACCTCGCCGTGTGTTCAGTTCATGCTTAAGGGTTCCGTTTGGGTACGAAACAAGTCGAGCAATCGGTGAGTAGGCCGTAAACAATCATAAATATGTGCGTTATTTTACGGTTGTTTTTCTTATATTCAGCCCCACTAAGAAGAAGAAAGATAAACGAAGCTGCTGCGTGCTGAAGAAGCACTACATAGTTCTTGTATAGTTCAGTGACTGTTATATATAAATGAATTTGTATCATTCCGTCAAACCTCGTGGTCTACTGGTGATACAGATTGACCTTGCATTTAACTTTTTCAGTTACAAAAAATACGTGTTAACTGACTGCGCGGAGCGATATCGCGCTAATCGTGCCCGCCAACTGTGTTGTCGGGCTCCCATTCATTTTATTTATGCGTAGCATCGAAATGTTCTAACACACGTAATTATTTTTTTGCAGAATTTTTTTTTTCTTTTTTAAACCTTTTTTGGTTTGGCAACGATCGCTTAACATAACACTATTGCTATTATTCTTTTTTTATTATTGTTTGTTAGATAGATTGTTAGGTAGTTAACTAATAGATCATGTGGCTAACCTGGAACTAAAGTGGTCAATGATACAAAATAAACATTTTCAGATACCTAACAAACGAAAAATCCACTTTAGATTTTTTTTTAAATGTCAAATGTATTCTAAAGTGGTATTTTAATGATAACCTTATTTTGATGACGTAATGACACATATACCACTTTTACCCGGATTTATTTATCGTTTTTATGTTCAAAGATGCTTATAGATGGATTTAGCCAAAAATGTTACATAGACCACTTTAGTTCCAGGTTAGCCATGTGGTTTTAAGAAATTACACGAATTCGTTTACACCCTGTATAATCGTAAAACAACTTAATATTTAGCTTACGCTACACTAGCATCATCTGAGGGCCAAGTTTGCATTTGTTTTGCTTTAGTTTAACTATTGTACCTTATAATGAGGGAACGCGATATGCATCATACAAGCTAGACTACATAAAGCTATTAGTTCACTGTTAATTCATGTCATGGTCACTAAGATCTCGCATACGTCTCATTGTTTCACTATCTAAATCGTCTGTTGCGAAATATAATGTCATTATCAGCGCATGAACTCATCAATAAAAGTAACAAACTTATCTTGATGACAAATGTGCAATAGGTACATAGGAGAACGAAAATGTTAAGATCTATTTTTGCTTGCACAGTGCAAGAAACAACCTATATTACCGACTACGTATTACCAACATTATAGAAATGAAAATACAAGTATTTTTTGACAGGATATTAAAAATTATAATGGTGACATGATAACAACCACTAGTAATGTCAATTTATTTAATCATCGAATTGATTGATGTAATGGTTTTTACAACAAAACTCCTTATATCAAATGAAAGACATTATATGGCACTACTACGTCATATGGAGGCAGAAGGCAATTTTGATCTTTGCTACCAAATAATTAAACATAATTTTCCATACATTGGTCTGTTCCGTTCAACAGTTTGAAACGATAACACGTGCCCGCGATGTGGGAAAGGAATGAATTTGAAAACTGACGAACCTATTTATTCCCCTACTGTACATATTTATTTGTCATTGATGGTCTTAATGCACTCTTACGTTAAGATTTATAGGTCTTATAAATTATATTGAGACCCAAAATGGACACAGATAAGTGTGCTGAATCAAATCATAATTTTCATAAGTAGGTATACGGAGCTATAATTTCCACTGTTTAATTATGCAGAAGTTATTCAATACATGTAGTCACCACAATGTAACAGTTTGTACACTAAGTTTAATGTGTACACGTGCAGAACATGGCGCAGTCACAAACCACAACAAAGGACTTCGAGGTCAGTGCAGGGCAGGAAGGGGTTGCCAGTTGCCAGTATCGGGTAATTGCTGAATGGGTATAATATAATATTTTTGTACCTACGTTTTCACCGATATTATTTTATCACCAATGCGATTCTCAAATCACAAGTATCTTCTTTATAATGCATACTCTGGAGAAAAAATGGGCTCGTAGCTAATTCACAACTGCGCGGATCATATTATTTGCAAGGTTAAGCTGCGCTTGCCGCGGTCAGTTCGTGGATGGGTGACCGTTCGTTACACATCGAGACCCGTCTGTGCCTCGGAGAGCACGTCTAAACCGTCGGTCCCAGGTGTCATACGAATACCTATGACAGTCGTTACGGGAAGTTGAAGCCCGAAAGTCTGATAACGGTCTAACCTTAGGATATCGGCACAGCCCAATAACTGGGTTGCGGAGGTCTGATGGCAGTCGCTCCGTGTAAAATACTGGTATTCAGCCGCATCTGGTTAGACTGGAAGCTGACCCCAACATAGTTGGAAAAAGGGTAGGCAGAACGAACTCTGGAGAAAAAATAGTGCAGCACTTCGTTAATTTGCCTTAACTTCAACATGTCATCCTGGACGGAATACTAACCATAAATCATTTCTCTGAGCTCGTAGATGGCCTGGAGCCGAGTGTTGGGATCTTCCCCACAGTGTTGACGTGCGTACTCTATCAGCTCCGGCGGAGGCTCGCCGAGGTCCAAGTCCACGCTGCCGTCTGAAGTCGGCATATCGGCCTGGGGAAAGAAAATATAGCTTATATGGTTGTTCTGTCAATGTTTATACAGGGTGGCTACATTTACTTAATGAGAAGATACTCTTAAATCCAAAGTCAATAATGATGAAAATTACACAATATAAAACTAATAGATAATTATATATTTAATATAACACTAGGTTGCGTCAGGGGCCGAGGGAGAGGCTGTTTGAAGTCCCTGTATCCCGTACGAACATTTTAAAATTCGCACCGATCGTTCGAGCAACTCGAGTACTTAATTCCATTTCGCAACGGCTTGATATTTTTACTTGCACTTTGGCGGAATTCGAGAGGGTGACGCTTAATTATTTGTCCTATATGTAACAGAATTGTTACTTCGCATGGATAGTGTAATAAGTATTTTTTATGGCCACGCTACCGATTTGGGGCAACCTGTAATAATAGTTGTGTTGTGAAAATAAATAAAATAATATTTAGTTACTCTTGGGATATAAACTTTCATTGTTTTGATTGCGAAATAAAATTTACATAAACTAACATTCATAGTTATTTATCAAACGTTTAACCTTAGTTGTCAAAGGATTAACCTTGAGTCCAATCCAGTCTGATATCGAAAATTTAGGCTATATGAATCATAACGCAAAATTAATAGTCATCATAATTCTGATAATGTCAACTTCTAAAAAAATGTGTCCCAGACACGTTTAACATTACTAATCCAAACATTTAATGCAAATGATCCATATCGGTATTCAAGGCAAAATACACCGATATTTTAATTAAAAAAAAATACTAATCAACCAAATAATTTTCTAAATTATTAAATGCTGATTGAAGTTTTACATTGTTTCATTAGATTTGATTACCGATGTGGAGCGATACCAAATCATGTATAACAACACATTCAAAATACATGTTGGCTAGTGGATCCCTTGCTACGGAGGAACTGCAGACTATTATTTTTTCGTTTATTCATTTATATGTACATATTATTTACATTTTTAAATATTTCTACAAAAAATATAAAAAACATTTAAAAATATAAAAAATAGTAGCCCACCGGCATCGGGAACAGGGTCCAAGCTACCGGTGGTCAGGGCCTCAGAGAGAGGAACTTCCTGACAATACGTGCCGTGTACAGAAGTATCGCTTTCTGTATCAGGCCCTTGACCCAGCTGCCCAACGAGAGCCTCATCAGGTGTTGGTCGAGGCTCTTGGCTATTAAGCCATTAGCCGTAACGACTATCGGCACAATGACTGCTGAGTCAACCTCCCACATGTCGACAACCTCGTATGCCAAGTCTTGATACTTAATTTCTTTATCTTTCTCGGCTTTCACCAGGTTCTCGTCATGCGGGACAGTGATATCAACAATCATTGTGAGACGCTCTGATCGATCTATCACCACTATGTCAGGCTTATTGGCAACAATAGTCATGTCGGTGATGATAGATCGATCCCAGTACAATGTGATATGACCATTCTCGAGAACTGGGTCGGGCACATACTTGTAGTATGGTACTTCTGCGTCCACAAGATTGTATTTCAGAGCAAGTTGCTGGTGGATAATCCTAGCCACTAGGTTGTGTCTGTGTAAATACTCGCCGTTAGCAAGTTATTATTATTTATAACTGTTTGGCGGTTTTGAGTTTTTTTTTGTGACCTACGCAAAAGTCCGGCTGATTGATAGCGTCGTGCGGCAGTCGGGTTATTGAGCTCCCTAAAATAAGGTTTGAGCTACGCGATGACTGATGCATGCATGCCGTCAGTTAGGACAGGTCAACTCAAACCTGCTATGGCACTTTCCTAAAAAGGCCATTCCAGACGTTGCCCTACATTGTTACACTCACATAGTTTTTATACCACAATGCCTGGACTTTAAAAGAGACCTTGATCTCTGAGTTTGTTTCGGCTTTTCTTCTCAGAGCTAGTCAGATAGGAAATGCCGGCGCCATCTTGTCTTAAAAAAAACATTACATTGACTTGTAAAAGTGTCTGTAACAGATTTATTTACAGAAATAAAAATAATTTATCATTTATTCAAGCGATGTGATTACGGAAATACCATGACCGTTTGCTGTAAGGACCCATTAGGCAACCCATGCTTAGCAGTCATAGTTCGTGCTGATATGCGATAAAAAATATATAACATAACGTAATTAGTACATAAATGTCCCACTGCTGGGCATGGGCTTAGGTCTTAGTCAACCACGCTGGCCTGGTGTGGGTTGGTAGACTACACACAGCACCGAGAACTTTATGAAGCCCTCTCAGGTGGGCAGGTTTCCTCACGATGTTTTTCTTTCACCGTTAACGCAAGTGATAATCAAATTCTGATCAGTACATGAATTCGACAAATCAGAGATACGGGCCGGGAACGAATTTAGACCGTCCTGCTTGAAAGGAAAGCGTTCAACCACGAGGCTATTACAGCTTTATATTACAAACAAATACATATCTAAGCTTAATATTTTACTAAACTCTACTATTCCTTGATTTCCAATAATGGGTCAAAAATGGAGCGCTCATAAAGTTCATTTACCTATCAAATCGATTGTACTCGTATCAAGTAACACGCACATCACACCAAAGGAATCCTTTATATACATAAAAGTCAATCCATCATATTTATATACAAGATTTCTTATTGCTTCTTTTCAGAAGGTATTCTGTAGGTTACTGGTGGCGTGCGTCAAACTCTAGATTAGAACATTTTAGTATTTAAATTTATAATAAGAGAAAAAATGAGCTGAAGGTACAATCCAAAGCTGAAGTTTTTAATCAAAAGTCTACACTAACAAGTAGGTACTGTAGCTGACTAACAATTTAATAATTTACATACATACATAAACTCACGCCTTTTTCCTATGGGACATAACATAACAATAACATCGATGTACGTATGTCCTACTAGGGCGTTTTCTAGCGATATTGACTTCCACCTTATTAATAAGTAGCTGTGTCATCGCGGCTCCGCCCGCGTAAGAAGTTTTATTCCAGTAATAAATATAGCCTATGTTACTCAGTGATAATTTACCTTTCTAACGGCAAAAGAATTTTTGATATCGGTCCAGTAGTTTTTAAGTTTATATAAAAATACAAATCTTTCCTCTTTATATTATAATATTAGTATAGATTTACCTAAATGCTTATATTCATAAAGAATATCCTCCTGGGATCTTATGTGATGACCGAACTTCACTTCTATTCTAATATTTCTGCTTCGAATAAAACAAAATTAATTTGCAAAAGATTGCAATGTGCAATTGTATACTACCTATTCTGAATATTAGTCATTCTGTAGAAAATTGCTCAGAAAAAGTAATGACAGTTAGTAACAGTATTCTATTACGAAATGTAAAGGAATCACAAAGCTTTACTTAGTGCATTGCGTCGGATAATGCAGCCGCCTTCCTATTACCTAAGATACTGTTTACTTAACTATGCAGATGCACGGTTATTTGTTCGTCGGAATAAATAAAGTTGAAAAGAGAAATGAAAGTCGGAAACTGAATAGTTTGAATAACTGAATATTTATACAGATATTATGTATTTTATATTTAATAAACTATAACTATTAAATATTGGTATTCAGTCGCATCTGGTTAGACTGGAAGCTGACCCCAACATAGTTGTGAAAAAGGCTAGAAAGAAAAATTCCAGAGTTAATCGATGTCACGCATTAGTTATAAATAATAATCCTTTTAAAAAAAAGTTAACCAATATTATTTTGCAATACTCCCGCTGATTGAAGGTTAAAATTATTATAATGGCGTATCGTCATGGAAATTTAATTTGTAATCTAAGTTTCAGGAGAATTGGTTAAGCAGAAGTAGTTGAAAAATCTGTCGCAAGATTTAAATCAAACAAACAAATATACGAAGTGAAACTAATTATAACTATTTTAAATGTGTTTGACTCAGATATAATTATCTAAAATTACGAAAACAAAAAGTAATATAAATATTTAATTAACATGATTGGTATACTAGTTAGTATACTATTGAATTAACGCGCTAACTACGCTTGTAACTGTCGTCGTTAAATAACATATTTATTTTACGACTTAATAGCAGTATAAATATATACCACTACTATACAACTATACTATTATATATCTACAATTTCGTACACTAAAAGCCTATTTTTAACCGACTTCCAAAAAAGGAGGAGGTTCTCAATTCGTCTGTATGTTTTTTTTTTTAAATGTTTGTTACCTCATAACTCCGCCATTTATAAACCGATTTAGATAAAAAAAAATATTTGAAAGGTTATACTTCCAGATTGGTCCCATTTAAATTTGGTGAAGATCTGATGAAGAACTTCGGAGATAGACAATAGAACTCCTCAATGACGAACAGTACGCATAATGTGATGGTGTGATTATGTTACAAGCAGCGTCTTCAGTAGGTCCAACCATATCTTATAATTAAGGCCACTAAAACGAAAAAAATAAAAAACATTTTAACAAAAATAAAACCGACTTCAAAAAAACGATGAAAAGAATAAAATAATTACCATATTATAAAATTAACAGTTTTAGAAGTCGGTGCCTTCAATTTGGTTTAGCGTGGATTAGCACCGACTTCTAAAACTGTTAATTTTATAATATGGTAATTATTTTATTCTTTTCATCGTTTTTTTGAAGTCGGTTTTATTTTTCTTGAAATGTTTTTTATCTAATACCAAGTGTATACAGATTTCACGGATATAGCTAAGTGACTTTACGATAATGCACTTTTACTGAACAGCGCCTGATGGCTTCCGCATATTTTACGATTGTATTTATACAGTTGTTAAATAACAGAGGGCGTTCCCTTAAACTCGTTACTCTATATCATTAATACATTAAAATTAAAATATCAGCTTAGAAAAATAAGTATAAAAAAATTGATAAATTAAAATTAATTAAATTAATATATAATATTTTGTAAAATTAATTGCGACATTGCCGTTCTCCACGTTGAAAAACAACTGCGCGTGTACAGTGTTTCTTTTACGTATCAATTTAATATTTTTTATGAATATTTTATTATTTAAAAAAATAAAAATTATGTTTCTCAATGATAATTTCTTTTTGCATGTACGCTATACTATTGCGGGTTAATGGGAGCGCCTTTCGAGAGTTAATATACTGTATATACCTTTACCTACTATGTTAAATAAACAAGCAAGAGGATCACTTACATAGGTTAAGTTTACGATCAATATAACAAACTACCGCTAAATCATTACAGGATTTCTATAATGATTTAGCGATAGTTTTATAAGAAAGTTGTTAATACGAAAAGTGGGGACTACGTCAGCGCTATCGGTGCATTTAATCGGTTTAGGGTACCGCGGGGTAGCATTACAGAGAAAGTGTAGAGAAATGCACCTACACCAGCCGGCCAGGAACAGGCTCCCAGTAGATAAACTGGTCACGATATGCCTATTTCTAGCGGGAATAGCTTTCATATGTCCGATAATAAATGGTTGTTTGCGAGTAAGTGAAACTAGTTAAATCGTGACTCGTCGACTGTTTTACTTATCATGTTAAGAGGCCGTTCCCGTTTCACAGCCATCTCGCTCTAACTATAAGCCTTTTTAAAAAAATTAAAGAGATTTTAGGCGATATTGAAAAATGTCTTCTTTAAACATCCTTCATAATAACATTATAAATATTTGAAACATATTTTCGTCTTGATTTGTTGCCTAAAAAGAGAAGGAGACAGACAATTTATGTCTTTTGTTTTTTCTATATAAATCATGTATGGAAATAAAATTATTGTTTAAATATTTGTGATGACACTCAGAAGGTCATTCACTGAACTTCTATAGATTACCAACATTTATCAATAATAACATCACGCCTTGTATTCCCCGAAGGATTCAGCAGAGGTGTTTTACTACACCCTCGTTTCGTCAGTTATGTTTAAGTCCCATGTAATAGGGAGCAAGCCTATTGCCATTAACCGGGCACAAATTCAGACTCCGGGCTGCTACTTAGAAATTCCTAATGGAAACACCCAATAACACTTTGCCAGACCTGGGGATCGTACCCAGGACCCAATGCTCAGCAGTCGCGCTTGCGTCCGCAAGACCAACATGGCAAAAGCGATACGGCTGTGTAACGGGGACGGGCTCTTAAGACACATAGATAAATCACAAAAGTTTCACAAAGTGTCACTGGTATGTCAAAGCTGAAACTTAAAACTATTCATATTCATAATTTTATTGTTCAATCCATATTCAAAACATTCACAAAGAGTAAGGTATACAACACCAATGCAGGTTTAATATTCTATTCAATTTATTACTGTTTCTACACAGTTTTAAATCATGATTAAAAAACAAATAGAAACAAAAATTTGGTAATTAATTTTGGATAGTCTAGTTTTTCTTTGTATGATGATAAATACATTTATTTGAATAGCCAACAATTAATATTTACATAAATCTGATTCATATTCTTTTTCTTTGCTCTTTTTTGTGTTTTAGTTACGTAAGTAAGCATAATCTACGTTATGATTTTGATAAAACAATGTGAACCTCAAAATATTGTTTTTTTTAAAGAAACAGTTTTGATATGTAACATCAGACATTATTTCACAAAACAATACGTAGAAATGAAAGTTCATAAGACCTTATTGTATTTACTGATTGCTTTATAATATTTAATAGATGATTGAACTACCATAACAGTTCTCACAGCTCCGCTCAAGTGTTATGATAAATCTATAAAAAATACGCACCAGCTTGTTTTTTTCAATATCTATCTAGGTTACGCTAAAAGTGGAATGCCTCATCGATTTTACGTAACTCGGTGCAATCTCAAAAATCCCTTTATTGTATTTTTATTGATATCTTCATGTACATAATATTCTGACCTGTTACGATTTTTATACGTTTTAATACTTACATCACAAGATCATACAGCTGTTTACATTTAAAAACTTGTTTTCGTGGTTAAGAAATCTACTTCTCATTTTCGCTAACATTTGGAAACCTGTATTTATTGCGCAAGAGTTTATTATTTGGCTTCAAGATAATAATATCTGCGATCGAAAATTGCATAGCCGTAAATTAGTATTAATATTGCCGAAGGCTAAAAAATTGCTGTAAAATTGTTAAATTGTTGTAAAATAATAAACTAAAAAAGAATTAAAATAAGTTTTTGACTATAATAATTAATATTTTTCAACACACTTGCTCATAAATTGGCTATTATTGGACCGATTTTAGGCTTATTGCGGACTAGTCCGGTAAAATGTACCACAGATTAATGATATATGTCTACGAATTTTACTTTACATTTGTTTTTTTTTAATTTTAGCAAATTGTTTTTACGCCTAATAAATAGTAAACTATTTTTATTATAAAAATAGAATAAATAAACTGTGTTAATTAAAATATCATAAATAAACATTTCATTTCATTAAATTATTTATTTTTGTCAGCAAATTAACATTAAATAATGTAGGCGACGCAAAAAATTATATCGTTTAATGTGTGACGATGGGCGACCGCTGCGCCACCCCGCGGTATTGTTGTCACATTTGGTAGCAACATATTTTTTCAATTTTTTTTTGCACGTTTGCTTTCTTTCCCTCACCTATTTTCTACCATTCATTGCATCCTGCTGTTTTCCTTATCCCTCGCTTACAATTAATTTGTGTTATAAACACTTTTTTTTAATATTAGGCTGTTTACCCTGTGGTCACCTGCGCGCGCATAGTTAATTCGGCCACGGGCACCACAGATTAATTATACGTAGGCAGAGTGATAAGTCTGGTAAAAATTAGACAAGGAATATATATTTTGTAAAAGTTATTATTTATTTTTCAACATAGTCTCCCCCTAGCAACGTTTCTCCAACTTCATCCAACGTTTCTCCAACTTTTCGATCCCTTCAATATAATACGATTTTGTAAACCCTTCAAAATAGGCATTAGTTTTGTGCATGATCTCTTCATTGGAGCTTTAATTTTCGAACCAGCCATTTTTTTTAAATTCGGGAACAGAAAATAGTCGCAGGGGGTTAAATCCGAAGAATATGGTGCGTGAGAAAGTAACTCATAGTGTAACTCGTGGAATTTGGCCATGGCGATCGCGCAGGTGTGCACTTGTGCATTGTCTTGATGGAAAAGGCTTTTCTTCCGAGACAAATGCGGCCGTTTTTCCATTAAAACTTTGTTGAAATGGTCCAATAAATTGACATAATATTCGCCGGTAATCATTTTACCCTTCTGTAGATACTCAATGTGGACTATACCACGTGCATGCCAAAAAATTGTGGCCATCACTTTGTTGGCCGATAAAACTGCTTTGGCCTTCTTCGGCGCAGGTTCGCTACAAGCAATCCACTGTTTTGACTGTTCCTTGGTTTCTGGTGTATAGTGATGGATCCACGTTTCGTCTACTGTTATGAAACGACGCATAAATTTCATTTTATCCCGTTGAAACAACGCCAAGCCTGCCTCTGAAGTGGTCACACGCGTGTGTTTTTGTTCCACAGTGAATAAACGCGGCACTCAATACGCGGAGAGCTTCTTCATGCTTAAACGTTGGTGTAAGATATTGCGCACACGTTTGTCTGAGATGCCTACTATCTCAACTATCTCACGCACTTTTCCTCGTCGGTCATTCTATACGATGCTATGGATTTTGGCGATCATCTCTGGTGTCGTGACCTAAACAGGGCGTCCTGGACGTTCAGCATCACTTGTGTTCGTACGACCACAACGAAAATCGGAAAACCACTTGTGAATCATTTAGATCGACGGAGCGGAGTCCCGATATTATTTGTCGAGCTTTTGTTTCGTTTCCGTAATAGTATTTTTACGCAAAAAATAATGTTTAATCAACACACGAAATTCACTTTTCTCCATGTTAGCGAAAACTTAAGTAATTGTTTTTATTTAATGGCTGTCAAAAAAAAGATAACCGACATAACTGGCTAAAAGTTATCATTTAGATTCTCAAAAGAGTGTTAAATAAAAAGACTATATGCAATTTGCGATAACTTTATTCCTAAGTTGATTTTTACCAGACTTATCACTCTGCCCTCGTATATGTTTACAAAAAAATCCACGCGCCATTTTTCACAAATTCTTTTGTATTAAAGTCTAAAGTATGTTATTTTTCTCGCAAGTGTGTTGATAAACGTCGTATGAAACGCGTGTGCATTGATCATTACACTCTCGGCTCACTTATCGCTCTCACCTGCGGCTCGCGCGTACAATACCTCCTCGACCGTAATGACCAACATAGCACACATATCATAATGTACTATTTTGAAGTTTTATATTATACATTTTTCTTTACATGCTGTTGTTATTTTTTTTTTACTAAGATTAACTAGGTCAATGCTTTGTATCATATTAGATTGTCATTGTGAAATAGTCGAGATAATAGTAGTTATCACACCATATGTATATTATCAGTTAGATTAATTTTTCATTTTAAATATTTTATGATGTCGTAAATCAATATAAAGAACTTAATGTTATTTTATTATCACAAGAAACACAGACGTATGTTAAATAAATTGATCTTATCATCATGTATAAGTAATGAGCACGAAATCAAATGGCATGAACTGGTTACAACGCTCGTTAGTTAATCGAAGGTTAAAAAAGGTTGGTTTATGTTCTTTGACAACCTCTCGCTTCCGGCCGTGGTTCTGTCCATGGTCGGGAGCGAGACTGCGTGGGAAGCCATCGCCTCCTTTTGCGAGGGGGTGATGGCGACCAAGGAGGTAGCGGAGAGGGAGAGGGAGGCCGCTTCTTCTCTCCCTTCTCGCGCTAGACGCACCGGGCGCCGGAGGGCGCGTGACGATCTCCGGCCACCCTAGTGAGTGGCCTGCGGGCGGCGGGTTGGGGAACCCGTCGCCCGACCAGTAACGGGCCCAGGGAGGATGGCGCGTCTTGTCCTGCGCGCGCCTCTCGGACGGATGTGGGGCAGGGGAGCAACTGCCCCACCACAGGAGGGGTCCACCAGAAGAAGCTGGTGGACCGAGACCTGTCGGGGTCGCGGTGCATGCAACAGCGAATCCCGTGACCCCGGCCTTAGGTCAGAAGGAGGGACACCGTGGGGTTTTAGCCAGTAAGAGTCTGGCACACCCCCCCGTCTTCCCCAGACGGGGGATAGTCCATGAGGATTTCCCCACGTGAGAAAAAAAAAAAAAAAAAAAAAAAAATGTTCTTTGACAAGGACAATTATCATTGTAAAGACCAAAAGTGGCCCCTAGACTATCTACTATTCAGTAAAAATATTGAGAGTTTCCCTGTTTGCCCCAGTTTTCTTTTAATATCATCCACAGACTGTCAATAATATTGCACAGTTTAAAATATGGCACAATAATATTGATAATAATTAAGTGTCACAAGAGGACGGATTTTGATGAACATATCGTGAACGATAGTGTGTTTTTATATACTTAACCATACTTATAGATTTTTTTTTTCGTGTGGTTAGTGGCTAACCTGGTGTCAGAGTTTATGCCGCCCATGGTCATCTGACTTGGCTTCACATGCCGTCGAGAAATATCTCTCAGGCATGCCGGTTTCCTCACGATGTTTTCCTTCACCATTTTTAAGCAAGTGATAATTATAAAATACGCACATGAATCCGAAAAGTCAGAGGTGCGTGCCTTGGGTTCGAACACGAGACCTATAACTTGGCAGTCCGACGGTCACACCACTAGGCTATCCCTAACTGAACTGGACTGCCACTTAACTTACTGCACTTTTTTTTAATGAAAAATATAATTATCTGTCTTGTCTTCCTTTGACATGTGTAGTGAAAAAAATAATAATGATAGATCGCTTTAAAACAATCGAATCACGCGTTTAATAATTAGCTTTATTATAATAACACACGTGCCTCCACTCGGTAGGCGTGTGTGAAGGCTGTTCACACTAACAGAACTAGTTAGTTTGTATGTACACACGTTATAGCATTCCTTGTACACGCACCATGACCCACACATCTGCTGATAACCATTTTAAGTTTATTCATAGACCTAAGATTAGTTTCGTGTGATCGAATATTTATTTAATAATCTTTTATTTATGAGTTAGCAGTCTAAATGCTTATACATACATACTTGAAAATGGGTTTTGTCCAGGAGTGCACTGAATTAGACTGAGTAAGGTGAAATCAAATAACTACAAGGTTAGTCGGAAAGGGCTAAACCGAAAGGGTGTTAAAGTACCCATAATAATGGATAACTTTTCCCAAAAGTCATTAGTTTAAAATAAATAGCTGTTCGAAGATTTCATAAAAAACACGCTAATTTCTATCTATCCTCAGCTATGATCAGCTTTGTTTACTTTTTAGGTCATATTTGGGGTCACGGATTAGCAGCTCCATTTTATGAATTCGTACATAAAGTAGAAATTAAGAATTTTTGTAAAAACTAAAATAAATATAATTTAGAATGGTTATTTTTATCGACTTTTGAAATTGTCACACTGTCTTTAAAACAATCATCAGTGATACATTAAGTGACCCCCGGCTTAGTACCCCCTTTCCGACTAACCTTGTATATGTACAAAGTATCTTATGTAACACAATTTACATACTCGTACGTTAATCGGTCTCCATATAGTTAAGATTTTTTGTTATTGTTGATTAGAATAATTTTGGTCTGGACTAAGAACTGGTATTCCGGTATAAGCAATAAATTTTGATTACCATCAAACAGTTTAACGAATAAACTAATAGATATTTATATAATATTGCGTAATTTAAAAATATATATACAACTTTTAACATAAATAACTAGAAACGTCAGACACCCTAATTAGAATAATGTTAATAGCACAATTCAATAGCAACAAATTAACATTGATTAATATTGCTTACTATATTTTTTTAAAGAATTAGTATTTAATTTATTATTTCTAACTGCATTTAAAATTCAGTCTAATTGTCTAGATCATCATCTCCCTGTCCTTATCCCACACTAGGTTGGGTCGGCACAACATGTATTTCTCTTCCATTCTCCTCTATCAGCCGTCATCTCAGTACTCCTTTCTTACCCATATCATCCTACACACAATCCATCCATCTTTTCTTTGGCCTAACTCTACTCATATATCTAATTGTCTTGATATAAGTCTTAAATTTATTTATCCCGATCGACTGACTGATTTATAAAAAGCACTTAAAAAACAAACATAAAATCCCGCCGCTATTCCCCGAAGGGTTAGGCAGAGAGGTGTATAGTAACACCCTCATTTCGTCATTATGTTTAAGTCCCGTGTAATAGGGGTAAGCCTATTGCCATTAACCGGGCACAAATCTAAAGATCGTGCTGCTACTGAGGAATTTCACATGGAATAATCCAATAACTGCCCGACCTGGGAATCGAACCCAGGACCTAACGATCAGCAAGTGCGCTTGCCACGACCAGACCAACAAGGCAGTTAAAAAAAATATTCCCATTAAAAATTGCTGAAATTAGTTACATACCTAGTCGATTCTAAACAAACTACTTTCTGGTTTCTGGTTACTTATGTCGTGAATTGATATACAAGGTTAGTCGGAAAGGGGGCACTAAGCCGAAAGGGTGTTAAAGTACCCATAATAAGGGATAACTTTTGTTCTAGAACTTTCCCCAAAGCTCGATAGTTTAAGAGAAATAGCTTTTCAAAGATTTCGTGAAAAATATGTTAAAATCTCTGTCCATAGCTATGATCAGCTGTTTTTACAATTTAGGTCATATTTGGGATCACGGATTAGAAAATTAATTATCTGAATTCATAAATAAAGCAAATATGATTTTTTTGAAAAAACTAAAATAAAAATCTGTTTAGATGCAAATAAAAATTATCGAAATTTGAAATTTTAACCATTGCTTTAAAATAGTCATCAGTGATACTTTAGGTGGCCCGCGGCTTAGTACCCCCTTTCCGACTAACCTTGTATACAAGGTGTACCTTATATTCATGTCACGCTTCGCTACATACCACTAAACAAAACACGCATGTTTTTTTTTAAAGCGAAATGTAGATCTAAGTTTTAATTCCGCATTTTGAATCATAAAAAGTAACCTTGAAATTATTCTAGTTATTATATTTTTATAGGTCCTACACGACGTGGAGGTCTATTTCCTTAATATGTAGTTAGTTGACTTTTGAGCTCGTTCAAAAGTGTTGATTGTGTTGAATATGATTTTTGCAGACTCACTCGTGTACCAACACTACCAACGTTTCAATACAATGTTTTTTTCATTCACAGTACATACCCTGGCATCATTAACGAAAACTTTTGCCGAGTTATCGCACATTTACATCGCATTCTCAACATAAAAGACGATAAGACCATATGGACTGACATATGGTCACCTGCAATGTTTTCACAAAACAGGTGAAAAATAACGATATATATTTTTATACATATAAACGCTAAGTTGAAAGTAGGTAATAACAGAAGTAAAAGTGCACTTTCCCTTTCCTCTTTATCAATTAGTTAAAATCATAAAGTTTTAGATATAAATCTTTAATATTTCCTTCCTATATTATGCCTATAGTTAATAACATAATGTCTGACGTTTATTACTCGGAAGACGGGATACTTCCATTGGACCTTCTTCACTCGAGGTCTAACATTAAGGTTGCTTGCGAAATACCAAATACTCGACCAGACACGTTTCTGATCATTGATTTTAAAATAACATTCGTAGCATTGATCGTGTTGTACTAGCTAATAGTGAAACAAAAACAACTTGTGGTCATTCATGACTGTCATAAGTTTTAATAACGTCGTACACAAAGAAAAATAATAGGTCAATAATCGTAAGCAAGTTAATAAAAAATGTTTATGAGTTTTAGTTCACACATAGCAAGATGTTTTTAACATTATATAATTACCTACTCATAGTACAATAACAAGAATATCTTAATGATCTGACACATTAACATTGTATTCAAAAACATGTCCACGGACTTCTTTATTTGCTTACTAAAATAAAAACAGTTAATAACTTTAGGGAACGTACCCATACTACGTGAGGCGTTCAGGGGGGGGAGGAGGATCTTCAAAATACCACACTTGGTCACAGTTGCTTAGGTTTTCGTCACGTGGTCAGTATCCTCTAGGGAAATTTCGCGTTTTTTCGAGCTATATTCAAATATGACGCGCAGCGTTTAGCGCTTTTCAAACTCACAGGTGGCAACATTGACGCACAGTGAGCCAAATAATTTTCCTTTTGCAATTTTTGTTATTTAAAACCATATCTATGAATTACTACGTGAAAACTAGAGGGGGAGGGGGGAGTATTGGCATATACTACGGGTGGTCACCGAGGGGAAAGAGGGAGGTAAAAAGTTGTAAAAAATGGGTCGCGTAGTATGGGTACCTTCCCTTAGCTAGATGTTTGAATTAATGATCTAGAACGAACTTCAAGGTTTCCGAATCTGTAGGCTTTGTACAAACTAATCTTGGGCTTATTGGAAACTATGTTTCATTTTGTATACACTAAAGGAATATTGTTGCGATTTACTAAATACCTACAGCTACACATCTCTTCAAGGTTTTCGTTACGAAAATATATCATCAAGGTCATTGTTTATTACACAACAAAATACTACCAAATATATAGTTTTCTTGATTTAATAAGATTAAATCTTTTTATATTTTATTATCTGTGTAATAAATTAAAGACGATGCTATAAATAAGGAAATATAATATAAATAATTTAAAATTTTATTTAGTTCTTTGTTGCTGATATCATCTATTTAGTATAAATAGTCTTTGCACCTAATTAGCATGATTTTTTATATACCTACTTATGCTAATCGCACTGTCTAGCCTTTATCCAAGTATGTTGGGGCAGCTTCCAGTCTAACCAGATGCGGCTGCAACCAGTATTTTACATGAAGCGACTGCCATCAGACCTCCGCAACCCAGTAGCAGGGCAATGGCGATATCCTAAGGATAGACCACTTGACAGACTTTCGGACTTCTAACTTCCCGAAACGACTGTCATAGGTATTCATGACACCCGCGACCGTCTTACTTTTAACGTGCTCTCCGAGGAGGGGTCTTGATGTGTAACGATTGGTCACCCATCCAAAGACTGACCGCGATAAGCGCAGATTGACCTCGAAAATCATATATATGATCCGCGCGGTTAGTAATTAGCCCCTGTACCTACTAATACTAATATGTAACACCCAAAATAAATTCATATGTAGGTAAGTATACGTAATATAAAATTTGTTATAGCATACCTAGATGAGAATATCCTTTTATTATATTAGCAAGAGATGCATGATTTTAACTAAAATTTTATGCGAAACGATTCTCAATAGTTACTTATTCTTGTAGTTATCTTGGAATTAGAAACCGGTCGTTAATCTACTATTTAAAAAATACCGGCCAAATGCGAGTAGATAAGGGGCTGTCCATTAATCACGTGATGTTTTTTTAGCTTTTTAACCCCCCCCCCCCCCCCATTACGTGTATTTTAGTACCTACAAAGAATCTTAATTTTTTTAGAATATTATCTCAAATACAGGTATAAAGTATAATCTAATTTTGAAAAAATAAATACACGTGATATCTTACTACACCCCCTCCCCCCTTGTGATATTTCGTGATATTTGCTAAACCCCCTCCCCCCCTTTCAAGCCTCACGTGATTAATGGACGGTCCCTAATGGCTAGTTATTATAATTGTTTCGTACGCCCAGTTGTTTTATTTTTAAATTTAAATCAAGAATTACTTACTGACAACATAATGTAAATCTAATAATTTTCCATCTATTTCTCGTTTCCGTTATTTCCGTCAGTATTTCTTAAACGATACTTTTAGAGATCAATGAACATGTTTTTTTTTTTTACCTTTCATTTTAACCTCCGTTTCTAGCCCCTACATCAAAATTCATTTTTTATTCATGTCTGTAGGTAATTGGGTTACCCACTACTTTCTATAATTATGCCTTTCAAATTTACCAAAATGTCTCTGAAAAAAATTGCTGTGACAGACAGACAGACGCAACGCGGAAGAACATACACCAAACCAGTACCCCGAGTGTGAGTTTTTTCATAAAGGAAACGCTACTACCATGTTTGTGTATCGAGTGTTAAATGTATGAAAATGTAAAAAGCGCCCCTGGCGGAAAGTATTGTAAACTGAAACAGTGAGTGTAAGATTTTTAACGATACTACAATAGTTGGGTATTTCAAACTTGTCACACAAAGTACCGTTTCGGAGAAGTTTTTGCGGGTTTTTGCGAGTGCGAGTTAGAATTTGACGTTTCCAAGCGTTTCTACACACAAACTTTGTAGTAAAGTAACTCACTTGGTGTTGGGCAGGTGAAATGTTGTTTACATTAGTTACGTTCGTATTATTTGCGTGTAATATTGTGGTGAATTGTGTTTTATAATGACGGCACGTAATTTTTTTAATCACAAGCCACTGTACGCTATATATTTTTGAATAGGTACATATATTTTTACTAACCCTTTGTTTAATTCTACCTATGTGTATCAAAAACTATATTTTTTTTATTTCTTATTCCATTAACATAATTATATCACATTAAAACCATTACACAAAAACATATTATGTCAAATAGAAATGTTATTTGGTAAATAAAACATACTTTATTTATTAAATACACATTATTTACATTCTACGAAAAGTTACAATAGGTAATTGTTTTTATTTGTATTATACTGCTTATTACATAAATTGTTTATTAAGTTACACACATCAAACCAAAATTAAATACTAAAATTAGGATAACATTGATACCTATGTGCTACATACCTTCTTCCATTTCTGTGTATTCATAGTTTCCCTAGTAGGTATGACCTTGGACCGTCTGTATTCCAGTACAATAGTAGGCTATGCTGTATTCTACCTTTTGCGTGCATGGTAGGTTTATGTAGGTATGTCTCAGTGTATGTAAACTACGAGTTTTTTTTTATTTGTAATAAGTACGTAGATGCACAACTAGAGACGTGGTTATATTGAATATTATTATTAAGTTCAAGTATTCTTACTGTTCCATGAAGTTAACTAACATTTCAAACTTTGATGCACTGGTCTTCATTATGCACAATAATCATTTTATAGATAATTACTTATACTTAAACACAAATCACGAGAAATATCATAATAAAACTCCTTAACTGAGATTACGAACGCGCAAAACTTTTGAATGTTTTGAACTTTGAAGTGGAAACATAACACCACAGACTTACTCATTTCACATCTCCTTTACTCACTGCACGTTAAAACGAAATAGGAATATCTCATTCATAAATAATAATATACGTCTAAATTACGTAGGGCACGCATAACGCTTGTTAACACGATTGTGATAAGATTTTTATTTAAGTCGTATTATCTCGCCGAATTCATGTCTGGATACATTGTAGGCAACATTAAAAAAATAACAAAACGTTCGGCATACTTTCGGACAAGTGACGATACGAGCTGTTGTTAGTATGTCATATTACAACTCACACTCAGACTATTTTTAAACACCATCGCTCATTAGTTTGCTCGATTAACTTGATCGTCACGTATTTCGCAATGTGACAACAAACTCACACTCAGGGTACAGATGATTCGGTAAGTACTCCGTTTTGCCATTTTGGTACGGAACACTAAAAAAAGAGCCAGTTACAGAAAATATTCACAATGCATGTAATCTTGTCGCTTTTAGCATCAACTAAACTACTTCGAAGAAAAGGCATTGTATGCGACCGGTTTGACGAAAAAAAAACGAAACGACCAACGCAATGTGCAGCTTTATAACTTCAAAGTTTCTGACTGACTTGTAAAGAGCTTTCAAAAAGCGTTTTTGTAGTTTTCTGTTAAAGTTAGGGCGCGTTCCCACTATGTCGTGACGATAAATTTATCGTTGGACGACTGTCGTCTGTAGCTGTTCCCATTGACTCGACAATCTGTCGTCACTGCAAAAACAAGTCGTGAACGACGGTTAATCGTGTCGTCTTATATGTGTACACCTCCATTTAGATATATAGGCCACGACACTTAAAACTAAACGACTATGTTGTGTCGTCACGACAAAGTGGGAACGCGGCCTTATGTTTAACGAAAAGGGGATTACGAAGGCAGCAATTTTTTTTCATAATTATACCTAATAGACTTTACTACACTCTGACCATTAATTCGATGCAGTAACTTGACAGTTCAAAGCAAAATAATGATACCATACTAAAACAAATAGTGTTGGGGTAGTGAGCAATTTTACGAAAAGAACGAATACGAAAAATAGTTCAATTTAAACAAATCTACAAATTCGTTTGCAATATAAGAATAAAAAAGGAGGAGGAACATAAATACTCTCTGTATTTATGTTAATAATAATAAAATGAAATAATTAACGAGTATTTATATATGTGTTGGTAGAACATGATTTAATCCAAAGCCGAATTCCCAAATTTATTGTGCTTGGTGATGTTTACGTAATATATTAGTGTTTATTGTTAAGGTTTCTTTTTACGTAAGCTTTAAACACTTGAAATAAATAAATAAATTAACTTATTAATTTTTATTCTAGACTAAAGCGCCAATATACATATGATATATATATATATATGATATATCGTGTTTTGATCCTCAAATTATAAAATTCAATAAAATGTATGCATATAAGTACATTATTAAGTTCATTCGATTTCATTCATTCTTTTTTTCACCTCACTACCTTTTTTTGTCAAAAACTGGTATCCCTGTAACTGTCAAGTTACTGCATCGAATTAATGGTCAGAGTATAGTAATAACATTGTGGAATACGCAAATAAATATTGAGTATAATCTAGCGTATACGAGTAATAACCGCTTGAAGTTACGTACTAAGAACAGTTGGGTGACAAGATTTTAATAATATACATATTATGATATCTAACAAGTTTCTCGTTAATTGCCTTACGCATTTCCGTCGTGTGACTTTTACTATAGACACGTAATTATACATATTTCCTTGCTTATTATATTCTTATGTAAAGTACTTATTAGATACTTAATAGAGTCTCAATCACTTTATAATGTTGTACTCGTGTATATAAATTGCAGGTACATATTTTTGAATCAAAACAAACTTAAACGGGGTTATTGTACGTCTGGATCTGAGCCTAAATCGATAAAACGATACCTTAACCCAGCCTTTAAAACCTTGACTAACAAATAACTGAAATAACGTTGACCAAGGTTAACTTGTAAGATGTTGAGGGGAGTTGCGCTCCGGTTGGAGGCGAATAGGTTTAGTCTTTAATATGGCGTTGGGCTGAAAATAACACATAGTTCAATAACCTTAGTACCACTTCCGATAAAACCTTCATCGCCGTAGCCAACCACATTGACGGTCAAGATTCACAGATTCAAAGTAGATTTGTTTACGCTGTACTGGGTTTGGAGTGACCACCATTTTTTCAAGTTTACGGGGGTCAAAAATACAGGGAGTAAACGAAATCATGTAATTCCTACAAACCTCGTGATGTACTGCTGACATAGATTAACCCTGGATGGGATACTTCTGGATTCAATAAAAAAATATTACAAAATGTAAAAATGTGTTCTTAACGTGAGGCATTTTAGCGCCCCAAGCGAATTGCGCGGCTATCGCTCGCAGCGCGGTCATTTAACTCGGGGCGCTAAAATTCCTCACGTTAAGAACACATGTTTACTTCTTTTTTTGTTATTGAATCCAAATGTATCCCGTGCAGTGTTAATCTGTCAGGAGTACATCATGAGGTTTGAAGGAATTACATGATTTTGTTTACACCCTGTATACACACATTGTTTATTCGCCTTAGTATTTATTGTAGACATGGTTTAGTTCGCACTTGCGACATCTCGATACATTTTCTTTGAACCCTACATTAAAAGACCAGATGAAATAATTATACAACTATGTATAAATTGTAAGTAATTCGAGTTTATAACTGCTTAGATTGGTCATTAAATAAGTTGTCGAACTGGAAACTACAATGTATTTTATTGTCCTTTTCTAACAAACCTGTAATGGTTTCTGGTAATTGAATTTAATGACAAGTAAACATTTTAAACTGTTGATCGAATTATTCATTGCAACTTTGTTCATAATGGTATGCTCAGATACCTATACCTATATACAAGGTTAGTCGGATAGGGGGTACTAAGCCGCGGGCCACTTAATGTATGTATGTATGATGATTGTTTTAAAGAAAGTGTAAGAATTAAAAAAATCGATAAAAAATAATTCCATGAAAAATTATATTTATTTCAGTTTTTTCAAAAATTCTTCATCCCTGCTTTAGTTATGAATTCAGAAAATGGAGTTTCTAATCCGTGACCCCAAATAGGACGTAAAATGTAAGCACGTCTGATCATACACGAGGATAGATAGAATTTAGCGTATTTTTTATGAAATCTTTGAACAGCTATTTCTCTTGAACTATTGACTTTTGGGGAAAGTTGTAGAACAAAAGTTATTCATTATTATAGGTACTTTAACACCCTTTCGGCTTGGTACCCCCTTCCGACTAACCTTGTATAAACAGGGCTAAATATTCTTACTGTTGCATCATCATTCAAAAATAACACAATTTGCAATATTGTTTAAGTTGAATTCACAAAAAGCGATTAAGTATTTCCTAATTAACCCACACAATACACAATACTCATGAATAACAATACATTTACATTACTCATGAATGAGCCTAAAGACGTCGTTAATGACTTACACAGGAAGCAATTAAAAAAAACCTTTAGGTACATTAAAAAACCTTTACTCAATGGTCTTTACGACAGCTTTTGTAGATCCAATAGATATGAAATAAAATAAAATATGAATTTGCAATTTAAGCGGACACAGCTGACACCATACTAAAATATTTGTACAGCTAATGTTATCGAGATGTAGTAGCATAATATCACGCCTGTATGCCCCAAAGGGTTGGACAGAGGTGTATAGTGACACCTTCATTTCGCCGTTATGTTTAAGTCCCATGTAACAAGGGGCGAACCTATTGCCATTAACCGGGCACAAATCCAAACTCCGGGCTGCTACTGAGGGATTCCACACGGAAAAACCCAATAACAATTGCCCGACGTGGGGCTCGAACCCAGGACCTCACGATCAGCAGTCGCGCTTGCCACCACTAGACCCCTAGACTAAACTAGATGTAGTATAGCAAACAAAAAGGCTCTGTTCGTGTATCACCGCCCCTTGAAACTTTAAGGTACGAGGGAATTTCTTTCGTAAATTTACCGTAAAAAAATCTACCTTCCTGGGATGATAAATGCTTCGGACTCATATTTCTATTAGTGGTTTACTTTTGTTTCTATTTAATTATTTTACATGTAATACCAAAATACAAGAAGTTTTATCATAGTTGTAAATGCCTCGTTGGTCTAGTGGTGGCAAGCGCTGATTATGAGGTCCGAGTTCGATCCCCAGGTCAGGTAAAATGTTATTGGGTTTTCCGTGTAGAATTCCTCAGTAGCACCCCGGAGCTTGCATTTGTGCCCGGTTGATGGCAATAGGCTCGCCCCTTATTACATGAGACTTAAATGTAACCGCGTAATGGTGCGTCCAGACCTGACGAACGCGCCGCGAATGCGCCGCTCACGAGCCGTTCGCGAGCTGCGCGCGAGCGGCGCGCGGAGCTTTGTACGAACATGAAATGCACGCGCGCAGCTCGCGAGCGGCTCGCGAACGGCTCGCGAACGGCTCGGGAGCGGCGCATTCGCGGCGCGTTCGTCAGGTCTGGACGCACCATATGGTGTTACTATACACCTCTGCCCAACCTTTCGGGGAATACAGGCGTTATGTTATCTTAGTGGTAAAATATTAAATAATCAAATGAGTATGAATGACTCTTTGTGTTCACAAACTGTGTTGACATTAACTTCGTAAATAAATGTATTGTCGCTGCAGCTATAAGACCGCAATACAAATTGCATATATTATTAAATCATCATAGCTATTTGTAGAACGAATACGCCTATTGAACTGGATATACACCCATATTGTAAGACGTTCCTGCAAAACTTACTCGACTCAGAACGGCCTCGAAAACACCTTCAAAGTTGTATTCTTAGTTGCAATTTCGAGTGAACTTTGAGGTTCCTTGACGGAGTCTTTACGTCATAATTTGAATTATCTGCATCGCGCAAATAACGCTGCGATAAATAATTGTAATGGTGCGTCCAGACCTGACGAACGCGCCGCAAATGCGCCGCTCGCGCGCCGTTCGCGAGCTGCGTGCGAGCGGTGCTTTGTACGAACATGAAATGCACGCGCGCAGCTCGCGAGCGGCGCATTCGCGGCGCGTTCGTCAGGTCTGGACGCACCATAAGGATTATCGTAAGCATATTCGATAGTCTACAAAATTCATTTTTATTACATACGAACTTTGACACTTCCTTCCTTAAGGTAGGTACCTACCGAGGTACCTTGAGTTTGACAGATGATTCCTTACCTCGACTGAGGAAAGATCTCGAGTCGAGGACGTTTATGTCAACTATAATTACCGATGGTAGTGAGTCGAGGTGGAGTCGAGTCGAAGAAGTTTTGGAGGAACGTCTTAGAATATGGTTGATAGTGCCGGGAAATAAACCTAGGGTTTTACCATTTCAAAATGGAGGAATGCCGGTCTGAGCTGCTTAAAATGCTTGGTTTTATAGAAGTATGTAGGTAGATATGTCTAAGATCTCATTCTCTCTCGTGGCGGCAAGGAATTATGTAAGTTACTAAATTATAATTTCCATATTGATGCTAATCCGTTCCATGCTTATTTTAAACGCATTATATTATAAACAACTCTCAACATAGCGGCTTTGGTAGCCAGGTTCCCAAAAGGCGCTACCATAGAGTAGAATTTCATACGTATCATTTTTATTTTTTGTCTGCCTCTCAAATCATCTCGAAACGACACTTAAGAGGGTGCTCTCATATGAGAGTCGTTTATTAATACGGGCCTTATGGCCAAATACTCAAACACTACTCAATTTTAAGTTGCCGTTAATTATGGTGCTGTCACTGTCACTGACAGTGACAGCACGAGACATAACGGTAACTTAAAATTGAGTAGCGTTAGAGTCCAAGGACTCGAGAGGGGCTCGTGACTAATTGCCAACACCGCAGATCATACGATTTGCGAGGTTAAGCTACGCTTGCCGCGGTCAGTCTGTGGATGGGTGACCGTTCGTTACACATTCAGACCCCTCCGTGCCTCGGAGAGCACGATAAACCATCGGTCCCGGGTGTCATACGAATACCAATGACAGTCGTTACGGGTAGTCGGAAACCCCAAAGTCTGACAACCGTTCTAACCTTAGGATATCGGCATTGCCCAGTAACTGGGTTACGGAGGTCTGATGGCAGTCGCTCCGTGTAAAATACTGGTATTCAGCCGCATCTGGTTAGACTGGAAGCTGACCCCAACATAGTTGGGAGAAGGCTAGGAGGAACGATTAGAGTCCAAGGACAGATACAAAATAATTATTTTTATTATAAGTAGGTACCTCTGAAAATGATCTCAAACTGGACATAATTATAGGTCAACAAGTTGTGAAAAAAGTCACTATACTACAAAGTTACTTCATTACCATGACAAAAGAAACGCGAATACGAACGATGAACAGTGTGTTTATGTAATAGATAGGTAATAAGTAATAATAATGCGTACTGTGCCGCAACTGTTTATTTACTAAACACGGCGGGCGAACCGTGCAAGTTCTGAGTCATCGATAGTCGCCCACACATCGCAACAAATACTACGCTCAAATCCATCTATCGCATAAGAATCAAGTATATAGAATAAAAGCAATGTTTTCAGGAGTTAGAATTTTTTAACAAGTGTCGCATAAGGTCATTCAACTTACTTCCAAACCTTTTTACAAAAATAAACCCTTTTTAAAATAAAATAGGTAGGTAGGTACTTACTTTTATTTTTGTAGCTAATGAAAATCTTAAAAATAGTAGAAGGGTAAAGGAAATCATAAAATTAACAACTGACACAAATTCTAGAGTCGGTGAACGCGGCGGAAAACAACCACGAGTTCAAGGGTCAAAAATACTTTCATCTAATACTTTCTGCGCAAGGAATATTTAAACTTACCTTAATATTTCAGAAAATAAATGAATGTGCATAGTTTTACATATACATATACCTATGTATAAATTGTAATATGACCGCGAAATCCTATCTAGTTTATGTCCAATTGAATATAGCCTTCTGATGGTCAACAAACATTTACATAATGACTAATTCGACCAGACTGAAGGTCTCATAAAAATATCATGAACTTTCCGAACTTCATTTACATAAAGTTACAACAGTAAAGGAAAAATTGGAACCCATGGTCGTAGCATTGACAGGGCAGTTAAAATAAAAGCCGAACGGATGGGAGGCTAGTGTAGAGCCCCACGTGTGCGAATGAATAGCCGCTGTGCCGTCGCCAAGGTCGGCGCACGCGCACCGCTTCTGGCGTACCGAACGCAAAACGATACAAGATAAAGATTTTCAAAAAAGTTTCGAAAGAAAGAGAATGCATTTCGGTTATTTTGAAATACGAAAATTGTTACTTCATAGACACCTGTCTTAGATTACAAGGTCAAAGTACAATACTCTATAGGCAGACGCGACATTGTAGCAATTTTGGTTTTTATAATACCAGGTTCACACGATTCGAATCTAGTTGATCAACTGCCAAATCGCATGCGATTTGAACCGTCTGAATAGACTTTCAATGAAATTGAATCAATTTGAAGGAACAAAACGTTTCAACTTTTGTTGATCAACTAAAATCGAACCGTGTGAACCCGCTATAAGCATAATTAGATAAATAAATAAATTAGATTTTTAATATTTTTCTGAAAAGTCGTCTAATTATTACCTGAATTACATACGTATACAACGACTTGTAAATATTTACATTACTTAATATATTTTAAATTATAAATTACATTTAATTATGTAATAAATATTAGCATATTCATTACTTCAAACTGTGGATTTAAATGACTCTAGCGGCATTGAAATATAAGGTACTTATGTGAATGGGTACATCAATATACTACCAATAAAACAACAAGTAAACAGTCCTACATCCTCTGAAGAAAATACGTGACTGTTTCCGTAGACCACAGAGAGTTTTCAGCGTGTGCCCAATTTTGTTTTAAAACAATTCCACGTTCATTAGTCCTCAAAATAACCAAGTTTCTTCATACACTGTAAAGGCTTGTACACAAAACTGCGAATCGGCGCGATGCGAATTCGCAACGCAGAAGACTGCGACGCAAATTGCTGCGATGCGATTTCGTGCGGCAAGGCGTCTTCCTTCCAAGGTTCGGATGACCGATCCCTCGACGATCATCAACCATCTTGAACGTATTTTATACTAGGTAAAATAAATTTGCGTAAAAAGATTTGCGCAATGCTGTTACTGATAAGATATAGGAAAAATCAATTACGCGAATCTATTCGTAAGTTCTTGCGATGCGTCGTGCGAGCTCGTATATTTCTACGATGCGACTTCGCATCGCAGTTTTGTGTACAAGCCCAAGTAGGTGTTTGTTACCCGTGATCGAAATAAAAAGTACAATTAATAATTTGTTCTGCCTAGCCTTTTCCCAACTATGTTGGGGTCAGCATCCAGTCTAACCAGATGCGGCTGAATAACAGTATTTTACACGGAGCGACTGCCATCTGACCTCCGCAACTCAGTTACTGGGCAATGCCGATATCCTAAGGTTAGACCAGTTGTCAGACTTTCGGGCTTCTGACTACCCGTAAAGACTGTCATAGGTTAATTAAAAAAGTACAATAAATAGTGTATTAAGTAATTACATGAATTACATACCATAGTATTTTGTTTGTATCTGTCACACAACTGCTGATCCGTTTTGTAATTAACGCTATTTAAGGACGGTTATTTTATCATTATCAAAACCTGATTACCCGATTTATCTACAATACGGAATAATACTTATGTATTCTAATCGATTAATTAATAAGCAGACAATGTCTGCGAACAACTAAATTCATAAATACATTATATAAGATAACGCTAATTCAAATTAAATTCAACCTACTAAAACGTTTTAAGTAATTCTTATTCTTTATTGTACACAAAATAATAATATATAATACAGTTTTGTTGGTAAATTCACGTACAAAGGCGAGCTTAACTCACAAATGAGTTTTCTAACAGCAAACCTTAGAGCGATAGAGAGATTTGATGTTGAGGAGAATAATTACCTAAGTGTACAAGTACGATAAAATTACAAATTAAATACATAATAAATATGTATATTTATGTCGATGTGTATGCACATCTACATAAACCCAACAAATATATGTATAGCACACAATACATAAACGTAATACATACAATATCTATCTATATATATAAAAGGAGAAGCTGACTGACTGACTGATCTATCAACGCACAGCCTAAACGGCTGGGGTTAGAAACTTGAAATTTTGACAGTAGGTTCATTTTGTGACGTAAACATCCACTAAGAAGGGATTTCTCGAAATTCAACCCCTAAGGGGGTGAAAAAAAATCACACAAGCGAAGCTGCGGGCAAAAGCTATAATATATAAAATACTACATACATACATACATACATACAGGTCATGTAGACAGGAAATGTTCCTTAATTCTTAATTATTTTGATATCAATTATGTTTCAATTAACGATGAACATTTACGTTACACAGTAGGTACTTGGAATACGTGACGATAATTCAAGTTGGTAATACCTTACACCATATTCACTAAAGCATGAGGCAAAAAGTAAACAAACAACTAGGTACCTACTTTTTAAATAATTCATTTAGGCGATTCACACACTGCACCGCATCACGCAGCGTAGCGCGGGAGTGCGTGTTCTTACGTTGTTTGCAAGTATCTGTGTTTGTATAGAAAACACGCGTAGTGCAACACACGGAAAACGCATTCACGCGCAGTGTTGTGGCTCCGTCGCCACGCACCCCGCAGCATAGCGCGGGGCAGTGTGTGTTTCGCCTTATTGTTATAAACTACCTCGTCGGTCTAGTGGTGGCAAGTGTGACTGCTGATCGTGAGGTCCTGGGTTCGATCCCCAAGTCAGGCAGTGTTATTGGATTTTTCCTTGTGGAATTCTTCAATTTGGATTTGTGCCCGGTTGATGGCAATAGGATCGCTATTACATGGGACTTAAACATAACGGCGAAATGAGGGTGTTACTATACACTTCTGCCCAAACCTCCAGGGCATACAGGCGTGATGCTATGTTATATTATGATTTCATTATTCCCTATGTTTTTTGTAAAAATTTCGAGACATATAATTTAAAAAAAATGTCATGTATCCAATTATACAAGGCTAGTCGGAAAGGGGGTACTAAGCCGCGGGCCACTTAAAGTATCACTGATGACTATTTTAAAGCAAGTGTTAAAATTTCAAAATTCGATAATTTTATTTGCATGCAAAATTATTTTTATTTTAGTTTTTTCAAAAAAAAAACATACCTGCTTTAGTTATGAATTCAGAAAATGAAGTTTCTAATCCGTGACCCCAAATATGACCTAAATTGTAAACACAGCTTATGGATAGATAGATTTTAGCATATTTTTTACAAAATCTTTGAAAAGCTATTTCTCTTAAACTATCGAGTTTTGGGGAAAGTTGTAGAACAAAAGTTATCCCTTATTATGGGTACTTTAACACCCTTTCGGCTTAGTACCCCCTTTCCGACTAACCTTGTATAAACAATATCAAAACACAATAGCGATAATTTTAGAGTGAGTAGTAGGTAGGTACTTTATGTCACGTTCCAGTGAATATGTATAGGAATTATCATACAAATGCCGTTCTAATTACTGTGGCTATACTAATACATTATAGTCGACTACACTGATTCATAGCCAGCTGCTATATTATCGTTACCGGTGAGTGCGATGTCATAGTGCATAGCACACGCGTGCGACACAATTAAAAATATTACAGATGGAATCTTTTCTATCACAAGTAAAAGCTGTCATAATCCCCATTCAGTTTAAAAAATGACGGTTTTCAGTTAAAATGTTAGAAAACCTGAAATAATGTTGGTCTAAAATTGGAACAATGTATTTTTTTTATTATGTTTGTTTATTTTAAAAATCTTTGTCCCACACTAGGATTTCTCCTGTATCGTGGGTGCGTTTACAGACACAAATCTCTGACTCGGAACAACTATCTGTAGGCCATACAAATATTTGTTCCCTGTAGGAATCCAACCCACGACCCGTAGCGCAGAAGCCAATCGCTCAGCCACTGCACCAAACGTGTCGTCAATATAATATTAATAAGGCAACATTTGTAGGTTTATTTGGTCTAATTAAAATTTTTATTCACTATGATATCATTCCTTCTCTACTATGATACCAAACAAAGACTCAAAACAAAACACATGACGCCAATTTCAAGCTCAACAAAATCACAAAAATGAAAATGATAAATTAAACTCTAAATGGAATTACAAACTACACTGCCTATGATATTTAAAAAAAAAGAAATAAAAAAATTCTCACCCTTTAAATAAACAAAGTACAAAAGGAGGCGCGCGCGCAGTGGTGCGGTGCGACGAGAACTGCGCCAGCGCACACGCAATACGAGAACACAGCACACTCGCTCACGAACAGAGTCCTTTGCTCGCACTAAGCATTAACGCGACTCTATTCGGATGCTTTATACCGCATATATATATTTGGCATGACCAGTCTATACTATGCATTTGCATACACGCCCCACGTGCTGATCGTCGACGCCAAAAATAATTACCGCGTCAAGAAATTACAATGTATTCTACCAAAACAAATTTGATTTTTACGTTTAATGTAACAAATCGATGTTTTAGCGAGATTTGGCGTAATGTTGCCAGATTACCACCCACAGTCTCAGATAAGGCCGGTGTGTTTTGACCTTTGTCTAAGCCACAGTAATACTTGCAATCTATAACGTTTTAGACGATTAAACGCGGTTATAAATTTAAATATTAATCGATTGGTTTTAGTCATGAAGAGACTAATTATGAAATACAGGATTATACAATTCTCGGAAACAATTGTCACGGGGAATATTCTCTGGCTCTGCTTACTTATTGTGGGTTTAATTAACCCATCTATCTAATTCGTTATCGAGCTTAAGGAAAGCATGTGGAAATCGTAACAAAAGCTGTTGTAAAACTGTACGTAAACAATACTCACGTGAATTTAAATATGATGATATGATAAGTCTTTCGTTGGACGTTTTTACAGTTAGTTACCCTTGAAATCACTACTTCATAGTTGGCTTTCAATATTTAATCCAGTAATTGGGTAAGTTTTCTAATAAGAGTATTTTAAAAACAGTTGTGTATTATGTATCATTGTTACTTACAAAGTGGGAGAAAAATAATACGATCGATATCTAAATTAAATCGAATCAAGCTAAAAGAAGCTTTGAACTTTGTATTAATTTGCGTACCTACCTAATGTGTAATATTTCAAAACAGCATATTGTGTAGGTACAAATCAATCAATAATAATAAAAAGACAAAAATCCAATATTTTATTTTCGTAGTTCATTTATTTTATCAATTAATTAAATAAAAAGAAATATTTTGCATCACTTCAACCTCAACCTATACTGAATGTCAAATAAAACTGCTTCATGACATTTATGACGAATGAAACCACTTAATTCGAAAACCTATAAAACTGTTTTTATTCGTTTATTCATTTATATACACATATTATTTACATTTTTAAATATTTCTATAAAACATGTAAAAAAAACATTTAAAAATATAAAAAATTGTAGCCCACCGGCATCGGGAACAGGGTCCAAGCTACCGGTGGTCAGGGCCTCAGAGAGAGGAACCTCCTGACAATACGTGCCGTGTCCAGAAGTACCGCTTTCTGTATCAGGCCCTTGACCCAGCTGCCCAACGAGAGCCCCGTCAGATGTTGGTCGAGGCTCTTGGCTATTAAGCCATTGGCCGTATATTATTATTATTTTTAATATTTCTATAAAAAAATTTTTAAATACATTTAAGAATACAAAAAAAAGTATAATCCTAAGATTAAAAAGAAAACAGAAATGATTACTTGTTTTTTGTTTTAAATTGTATTAATGTTGTGTTTTGAAATCTTCCTTGTATATCATTACATATTCATTTACATTGGAAAATTAAGGAAAACCAAAAACCGTACCTACTAGTAGGTATGTACCTACAATAATGTAAGATGTAACATTTAAAATACTATGAAATTTTTAATCGACATCATTATGCATGTTAAATGAAGCTACTTAGCATCGCTTAGGTAATGATAATTTGGAAAATAACAAAATTGGTTAGTAATATCTACTTACGTAATAAAACCTAAAATAGACACAAATTCGAGACAAGATAATCAGTAAGGTTATAATACTTAATTAATACGCGACCAGACTTACCGGCCCAACCAATAATAAAAAATAATAAATATTACCACGTGAACCAGATGACCTCGAATTTCGTCGGAATAAAATATAAGACAGCACGTATGGCCGAATCTCCTCACAGTGGTCTACTGAGGAGAAAAAGTAAACCGTGAGACGGCAGCGTCTAAAATAATATGAGTAAACTAATACACGTAAATGGCAATATTATTCAAATGCATTTTAAACAGTTGCAGCCATTTTATTTAGTCTAAATACAGCTAGTATTTCCGTATGTAGAGAAATACCTACTAATTACATATCATACCTACATACATAATCAGCCCATTACTGTCCAACTGCAGAACACTAGTCTATTTACACCGTTTATAACTCATTTTAGCCAAAATGGCGCTTAAGTAGTATTGGCTTTCCGGTGACGACATGTATCCTAGACAATAAGCTAACTTATTCTGTGATAAGTGCAATATTACTTCATTTAATTTCACTGTTTGGGGTATGTAAATTATAAATGAAAAAAAGTATTTATTACGGTTCAATACGAATTGAAGGGCTCGTGGCAAATTCTCAACCGCGTGGATCATACGATTTGCGAGGTTAAAGCTGAGCTAGCCGCAGTCAGTCTGTGGATGGGTGACCGTTCGTTGCACACCGAGACCCTTTCGTACCTCGGAGAGTACGTTAAACAGTCGGTCCCGGATGTCATACGAATACCTATGACAGTCGTCTGACATTTGCAATGATTCAGCCAAGAGTTTGGCTAATAAATCTGACATTATTTATAATTTAAATTAGATATTGAGTCAATAGAGGCAACCTCTTGCTTAAATGTTATTAATGATGTGAATGTCAAACCTATTTCAAAAATAACCAAAAATACCATTAACCTGGTGCACCAAAATATTCAAGGAAATTGAACTATTATTATTGAAACTTGAAATTGAATTGTTTATGAACTGCAACAACATTGACATTTTTTGCATTACAGAACATTGGCTAAAAAGCTATCAGTTCATATTCAATTTCAATAATCACCAAGTTGGTAGTTCGTTCAGCAGAGAAAATGCTATACATGGTGGTTCATTAATTTTATTAAATAAACAGTTTAAATATAAAGAACGTAAGGATATTGTGAGCCTATCTGTTGAGCGGACAATTGAAATAGCCTGTGTTGAGCTGGAGCGGCTTGTTGTATTGAGTGTGTACAGACCACCGTCATCATTGTATGATTGTTTTGAGAATATCATGGATCAAGTGTTGCGGAAAATGTGTAAACTAAATAAAAACATAATTGTATGTGGCGACTTCAATGTAAATTTGTTGGAAGATTCTTCTATGTGCCTCAAAATTAAAAATTTATTTAAATCATATAATCTTAAAAATCTTTTTCTGGAGCCTACGAGGATAACTGCCACTTCAGCTACTTGTTTGGACAATATATTGACAGATATTGTGTAATAATTAATTACTTAACTCTGATTACTGTGGACAGTTGATAACATTTCTTAAGGAAGATAAGAAAGTGGTAAAACGGATATTACTGTAGTACCTAAAACTGTGGGTCGCTTGGAAGGACTCAAAAATAAACTTATTAGCAATTTACCTTACTTGTGTTATAGTGATGATCCTAACGAGTTATACAATACATTTTTTAACATGTTTTGTTCAGAATTTAACTCAACCTTTATCCCCAAGAAGATCTCAGTTAAAGGCACTGCAACCTTCAGTGAATGGGCAACTATAGGTATATATAAAAGTAGGAAAACTCTTTATGAGTTATATGCAGAAAAAAACTATAATAATAGTGAAGAATTTTGTCAGTATGTTAGAAATTATTCAAAATTATTTAAAAAAGTTTGTCTTATGGCCAAAATTCGTTACTTAAGTTCAAAAATTAAGAGAAGTAATAACAAAATTAAAATGACTTGGGATATAATCAACAATGAGACTGGAAGAGTCAAGAATCGAAGTAGTGACTATAGCCTTTCAATTGATAATAAGACAGTTAAATCAGACTTAGAAGTTGCCACAGCATTTGAACACTTCTTCACGGACATTCCAGTTTCAACGACAAAATCCTTGAAGTCGTCCCCCACTGTTTCCGAATCGATATTGAAAGAAAATGTTAAAATGTGCAACAATGAATTCAATTTTCGATATGTAAGTGGTAAAGATATTGTAAAAACTTTCAATACCCTTAATGTCAAAAAGACCGCCGATCTTTGGGGTAACTCCGTTGAAGTCACAAAATCTATTATCAACATAGTAGCACCTGAGTTAGCTGTAATTTACAATAGATGTGTTGGATGTGGTGTATTTCCTGACTTAATGAAAAGTAGTAAGATTATACCTCTATTTAAATCGGGTAGCCCATCTGACCCCACTAACTTAACTTTAGACCTATTTCTGTGCTACCCACCTTCAGTAAAATATTCGAAAAATTATTCCTCGATGGGCTGCAAACCCACTTTAATAAAAATAATTTATTACATAGGAAACAATTTGGTTTCACAAGAGGTCGCTCTACAACTGATGCTGGTGTTGAGCTTTTAGCTAATATTTTTAATGCCTGGGAGGATTCATATGATGAGGCATCTTTTGTGACTTGTCAAAGGCGTTTGATTGCGTTTTTCACGAGACATTGGTCAGGAAATTACATCACTACGGAGTTAGGAATACTGCTCTGGATCTTCTTATTTCCTACCTGGGTAATAGGATCCAGAGAGTAGACGTGAATGGGAAGAGATCTCCGGGGTCTGTAGTGACAATGGGAGTTCCGCAGGGCTCAATTCTCGGCCCATTGCTATTTCTCGTTTATATTAATGACCTACCTTATCTCATGAAAGATAATCAGGAGATTGTGTTATTTGCAGATGATACATCATTGTTATTTAAGCTTAAACGGCAGCAGCCAATTACGGACGATGTAAATAACGCTCTCTCTGAAGTAGTGCACTGGTTTAATGTTAATAACTTACCTTTGAACGAGAAAAAGACTAAATGTATCAGATTTTTGACACCTAATGTTAAGCAGGTGAAAACCAGTGTAGTAATAAATGGTGACGAGTTGGATCTTGTGGACACCACTATGTTCTTGGGTATAACTTTAGATTCGAAACTGCAGTGGGGCCCACATATAGATAAATTGTCGAAAAGACTCAGTTCTGCAGCTTACGCGGTCTATAAGATACGCCAGCTAACTGATGTAGAGACAGCCAGATTGGTATATTTTAGTTACTTTCATAGTGTTATGTCGTACGGCATTTTGTTGTGGGGAAATCTTTGTTTTGCAGAAGAGAGCTATTCGAGCAATTTATAACCTTAGTTTTAGGCATTCACTGAGGGATAAATTTAAAGAAATTAATATAATGACTGTCGCATCACAATATATTTATGAAAATTTGATTTATATAAAGAAAAACATTAGTTCGTTCTCTAAGAACAGCGACATCCATAACGTCAATACTAGAAATAAAAATAAACTCATCCTACCAATGACTAGGCTCCAGAAAATCAGTAACTCCTTTAAGTATACGCTAGACGCTATACGTCTACAACAAAATTCCAGGCAATATTCAAACCTTAAGACTTAATAAATTTAAGTCCTATGTAAAGCAAAAACTATGCAAAAAGGGTTTCTATAACGTTAAAGATTATATGGACGATAAAAATGCTTGGAATTAAGCCGCTCGCTGTTATCACAGACACATCTGAAATTATTTTTATGACATTATTTTTCATTTTATTTTTTATGTTTTTGACATTTATTGAATATTTCCTTTATTATGCCATGTTCTTATTTTTTTATTATCAAATTGTGAATGTACCATGTAGGCTAGCTTTATACACGATTTTTTTTAACTGTTTGGCGGTTTTGAGTTTTTTTTTGTGACCTACGCAAATGTCCGGCTGATTGGTAGCGTCGTGCGGCAGTCGGGTTGTTGAGCTCTCTAAAAATAGGGTTTGAGCTACGCGATGACTGTTGCATACGTGCCTTCAGTTAGGACAGGTCAACTCAAACCTGCTATGGCACTTTCCTAAAAAAATCATTCCAGACGTTGCCCTACATTGTTACACTCACATAGTTTTATACCACAATGTCTGGACTTTAAAAGAGACCTTGATCTCTGAGTTTGTTTCGGCTTTTCTTCTCAGAGCTAGTCAGATAGGAAATGCCGGCGCCATCTAGTATTAAAAAAAAACATTACATTGACTTGCAAAAGTGTCTGTAACAGATTTATTTACAGAAATAAAATTCATTTATCATTTAGTTACGGGAAGTCAGAAGCCCGAAAGTCTGACAACTGGTAAATTTTTAGAATATAGGTGATGCTCTGTAAGTGGATTGCGGAGATCAGATCGCAATCGCTCCGTGTAAAATACTGGTATTCAGCTACATCTGGTTAGACTGGAAGCTGACCCCAACATAGCTGGGTAAACGCTAAGCAGAACACGGTTCAATACAAATTCAAAATCAAGAACGTTACTCAGGGTCGCTCAAACACAAACTCTCGATTGCAGTTTCAATTAGAACCCTTCATGTAGCACAAAGAAAGATTTCGTTATTGCACAATTTTGTGCATTCATATAAAAGACTAGCGGCCCGTCCCGGCTTCGCATGGGTGGACATTTTCCCGTTTTTGCAACATTTTTCATTTGTGCTCCGCTCCTATTGGTCGTAGCGTGATTTTATTTAGCCTATAACCTTCCTCGATAAATGGACTAACCAACACAAAAATATTTTTTCAATTCCAACTAGTAGTTCCTGAGATTAGCGCGTTCGAACAAACAAACTCTTCAACTTTATAATATTAGTATAGATATTGTGTAACAGTATTTACGAAAATTTCATCTGCCTACTTTCAAAACGATTCATCACTTAAGGACCGATGCACTTTTTCTTGTTTAATTGCCTTTTCATTAATTAAGACATTCAGTTATTATTTTAGTGCCTAATTATTTTCATTAACCTTTATTCATTCGGTGTTGGACTCTGGATAAGTCTACCTGGATCTTGTATTGCCATTTGCACTGCACCGATCATTTCCACTTTAAATTTCTCTTGGACTTCAATTATTTATTCTGCAACATATATGTATAAAAGACATACAAAATAATCTTATAGGGGTGAATCTATCATTACAGTTATGGCTAATATCGGTATATCAGGATTGGGAGCTTAGTAAATAAAGTAAATTAAACCAACATAGACTCTCCACCACTGAGAGTACTTTTAATTGGGTTAGTGATTAGTTACAGAAGCTAGTTCACAATATAATAATTTACACAAGATCAGAAAATAAGGACATGCAAATCAGATATAAAGGTCAGACTTCTTCGGCGGTTCGACTTGGAATCCTCTGCTCCGTCGAATGACCACTATTTTTATAACTTCGGGTACGGTGATTCATCTTGACGGTTACCCTCCTATGTCAACATTGTCCAGCGTTACCAGCTAGCGATAACATATTATGGACATTAGTCTATTTAGTTTATTATTGCATGCGAAGCCTTCAAGCTAGACCAAAAACACGAACAAGGTAGCTTCGATTGACAGCCATTTAAAGGCAGAGATCCGAGTGATAAGTTTAACTTAAAAGAAGCTTTTTTCCTCGTGTGGGTCCCCAAAAGCATCTTTAGGGTTAGAATATTAAACTTCCTCACCGCATGCTAGGAATAGACGCGTGTTGTAAGATTCAACTAAACCCAGCACACTTGGTGGTATGATCTATACGGTCCGCCTGGCTAGCTACCACCCTCGCATTAAAGTCAAGTCAAGCAGTTTACTATGTTCCGTCGTGTGTATGTGAGAGCCAGGGGGGTATAGGAGAATCCCTCTCTCTGTTCCTTGGATTCTTGTGCTCCATCTTGGACCCGGTCTGCCCTTACCATCAGTTGAGACTAGGGCAAAACGAGACTACGACAAGAATAAAAAAAAAGCCAAGTATCCAGCTGTGGACCATACATGGAGTTCAGTTCGAAAACAACATTAATTGCGGACAGTATTTTAAAAATAAATTGCGAGTCATAACCTACAGATATTATAGTCAGAGAACTGAAGTGCCTTCTTACATCCATATTCTAAGACGTTCACCAAAACTTACTCGACTCGAATCCACCTCGACTCAATACCATCGGTAGTTTACTTGACATAAACGTCCTCGACTTGAGATTTTTCCTCCGTCGAGGTAAGGAATCATCTGTCAAACTCAAGGTACCTCGGGACCTACCTTAAGGAAGGAAGTGTCAAAGTTCGTATGTAATAAAAATGAATTTTGAAAACTTTATCGAATATGCTTACGATCATCCTTACAATTATTTATCGCGCCGTTATTTGCGCGGTGCAGATAATTCAAATTATGACATAATGACTCCATCGAGGAACCTCAAAGTTCACTCGAAATTGCGACAAAGAATACAATTTTGAAGGTGTTTTCGAGGCCGTCCTGAGTCGAGTAAGTTTTGGGAGAACGTCTTAGAATATGGGTGTTAGTATCTGACTTCAATCAACATTCACCTTGATCCTAAGATAATATTGATATATTCAGCTTTACGTTCATACGCAAGTGCAACGACTTTTTATTAGTTTAATATGGCAATAAAAATATTGTGAACCAATACAAAACAAATTAATTTGCTCTTGTGATTAGGACGGTAAAGGTTAAATCGATTACCTACAGCCCGACAGCCTACGCCCGTCACACGACCATAACAAAAATGTTTAACGAATAACATAACATCACGCCTGTATTCCCCGAAGGGCTGGGCAGAGGTGTAGTAACACCCTCATTTTGCCTTTATGTTTTAAGTCCCATGTAATAGGGGGCGAGCCTATTGCCATCAGCCGGGCTGCTAATGAGGAATTCTACACGGAAAAACCCTATAACACTTTTCCCGACCTGGGGATCGAACCCAGGACCTCACGATCAGCAGTCGCGCTAGCCACTATTAGACCAAAGAGCCAGTGAACGAATCCACGATAAAGAATTTACTAACATTGACAAGTAAGTCTTTAAACATTTACCAGAACTAGTACCCTGAGGAAACAACGCTGTTATCCCGTCCCAAAGGCACAAGACGGGCACCTGTGCGTTCCTTGGAGATCCCGGAGCCCTCTTTTGTGCTGACGATGACCACGCAGTGGATTTAGTCGGTAAGAGTCTCCGGCTGAGGATGGGCGTATCCACAAGGATTAACACTCGAACCAAATATGAACAAGTGTCTGTATATGTCCCCAAAGCCTGTATACCCTGTCCCTAAAAGTCAATTGTTCCATTCCTATCCAAGAAATCCATTGAAAGTTGGTAATCCAACCGGGAGTATTTTTAGGTCAGTACGGTACAAGTAATAAACTTTTCAAATATCTATCATCAAGGGTTCCGGTTCACTTATTTTTTACTCCCACAATCTTTGTGAAGGCCAAGGCCGACTAGCGAGATTATAAGCCTAGTTGTTTGTTGCCAACTTTATCCACACTACTATTATGTTGTTAACAATTATCTTTTAACTGCAAAATCAATGGCTTTCCGCCAGCACGTTTTATTTAAACTGACAACTATGATCTTGGTTTTCTTAACTAGATAATGTATATTTTGAAATAATGACAGCTTTATTGATAACTAGCTCTCCGGTGAACTTCGTACCACCAAATTCTTTTTTGAATTTTTCCTAATATTCTTTTTTTTTAACCATCCCCTATGTTGAGGCGAACCAAACAAAAAAATAATATTTAAATCGGTCCAGCCGTTCTTTAGTTTTAGCGAGAGAAACGAATAGCAATTCATTTTTATATATATAGATAATAAGAACTATGATTTCTTGTTGCCCTTTGATAGATAATTGTTATCATAATGTGTAAACATTTGTGGACATAGGTACACACATTTTATTTATTTACACAATTATCATTTACCTACATTTTAACCTAATATAAAAATGTGTAAACAAAAATGTATTAGGCTCCACACGATAGGATTTACAAAAAATAACCCTTAATTGAATGTCTAGGGCATTGCCGAGGAGTCCTTTGCACATCGTTCAACGCTCCACAGCTCAATGTGTAAACCCTATGCTCATTCACAAACCGGTTTTTCAAAGTCAACAACCTAGCCGACTGCATAGATATACAGATATATGTATATTCTATCCTTGAGCTCTTAGTTCTGTAGAGATTTAAAATATTCAATTTACGTCTAACATGACGTAAAAGGCAACTTTGGTGTTATGTCAAGGGAATCGTCAGAGACACCCACACTAAGTAAGTATAATGATTAAAGCACCGTCCAACAATATACGTCGGTTCATAATTATTTGGAGGCTTGTTCGACTCGCGACCTTGCCGCGTGTTCAGCTCACGATTACGGGCTCCGCTTGGGCCGGCAACTAGTCGGGCAATCTCAAAAATGCACATGAGTAAGCCGTAAACAATCATAAATAATTATGAATGTGTCTCATGAAAGTTATAATAAGAAACGGACCGTTTAATAAATATATAGTTTACAAAACTAATATACACAATAATTGTAAAAAATGATGGTTGCCTGTAAAATAAAACATTTTTTAAAAGCAGAAACCGCAACAACCATAGTTTTTTATTTACAATTGTGTTTTTTAGTTTTGTAAACTATATATTTATTTATCAATTTTTAGTCTGGCATCAAAATTTCTCGTTTGAATCGGGGAAAGTGATTATTTAATTAAGGTTAATTTGCATTCAATAGAAAGATCTCATTAAAACAAATCAAACGGCCCCAAACTCGTAGTTACCGTCCGGGGTTCCTGTACCCACCTTCCGGCTCCATCATGCTCGGTGGTACCAGATTATTGTATGCTCATCAGAATTACTTACATTCTTCATATCGATACGATAGTTAGAAGTGGGTGAAAATCGATTTCTAAGGTTTTTATACAAACTCAGTTACAGGTGAAGCTAATAAGCGTGTGAAAATTAATGATTGAGTACGCGAGCAACAGCTTACACTTGCACCTACTAGTACTGAAATCATAGAAAATACTGTGCAAACGGGTGAGGGTTGCGCAGGTCAAACGGCTTTCGCTCCTTGCATAACTAGAATGGTCGATCATACACCTAGTTCTAAGCAAAGATATCCGAGAAAACCCGGAAAATCGCCACTAGAAGAAAAATATAAGAACATCCGCAGATATGCATAATATAAAAACTACGTTTTATAAGATACAAAATGATTACCTATCTACCGGGATATTTTTTGCATATAAGACTTGAAAGAGGAAGGAAGTTATATGGCATTCTTATACAATATTATCTATTACATATTGTTCGGTAGGTACTCATAAGGTGATAATTTATGTTCACCTAAGTTCCCGCGGTCAATCTTCCTATTCATCATTTTCCTGACAATATAATTTAATTACAGGTACTAACCATAACAAAGAATATGACCACATTAAATTTAAATTTATTTCATTGTATTATTTCCCTTTGTTGGATTATTACTGGGATATACAAGGTGCAAAAAGATCCTTCACGAAGCCGTCAACCCTGCATTCAGTACATCAAACTAAGTAACCCTACGTAAAAATTGTCGCTGGGAAACGACTTTTTTTGTTGGGGTGAAAAAAATATTTTTACTGTAAAGCTCAATGTAACGCACTCAAAACACTGTGCTGATAGATGCAATGAGTAAACGGGTAATAGAGATATTTCAAGTACATTTGCAACCTTAAAACTAGTATTTTTTTTTTTAAATGTGAATAAGTTGGAACTTTGACCTCCAATATCTCCGTAACTAGAAGGTTCCCAGGCATAGTCCAGAACAAAAAAAATATCGCAATGACGTGGAGAATAAGTGCCTTTCGACTTCGTTAAGGGTCTATTTTCACCGTTTATGGTCATGCGCGTGCTCTATGTATTGGATGTAATGTATTCTTCTTCATCTTTCGTATCGACAAGAGGTGAAAAGAACGGCCAGTCAGCAAGGTTGACAGCCCAGGGTGCGCCTTACGTAGTTGAGCATCGTCACTCGTGGAGGCTCTTGTAACAAGAACTTTTTACAATAAAACATCATCTTAAATCCATTTGCTAAGAAAAAATTGAAGTTGAGGTTCTTTATAACATAACATTACATCACGCCTGTATTTCCCAAAGGATGAGGCAGAGGTGTATATTAACACCCTCATTTCGCCGTTATGTTTAAGTCCCATGTAATAGGGGGCGAGACTATTGCCTTCAACCGGGCACAGATCAATCTCCAGGCTGCTACTGAGAAATTCAACACGGAAATCCCCAATAACACTTTGCTCCACCTGGGAATCGAACCCAGGATCTCACGATCAGCAGTCGCGCCTGCCACCACTAGCCCAACGAGGTACGTTCTTTATATATATTATAGTTCGTTAGTATATTTGTATCTAATTTACTGAAGGTAATAATAATCATCTTCTTCTTCTTCTTATATATAAAAATGAATCGCTGTTCGTTTGTCTCTCTAAAACTCGAGTTTTTTTTTTCCTAATCTACTCTTGTAGATGGTCTTGCGGACCTTTTCTACGTAACCGAGCTATTATTGGCGAGACCTGCAGGGTCTCCGAACCAATATCTAAGCTAACTACCTAGCTAACTACACTAACTACTGTAACATCATGACTATTATAGCAGCAACACTTCTAAGGGCGTCTCCTAGGGGGGACTCGAACGTCTTAGGGTGTTGAATGCGAGAGGACTGGGAGGGATACGACAGCTTGATGAGGGCTGCATTAACAACGGTGCGACTGCGCGGAGTCAGAAGGGACGACCGGCTCCGCGACTGCGGCGGGTGAGCACGGTGGATCGGGGGCTAAAACTCGAGAACGGCTGGACCGATTTAAATATTTTTTTATTTTTTGATTCGCCTCAACACAGGGGTGGTTTAAAAAAAAGAAAATAAGGGAAAATTTAAAAAAGTGTTGGTACGAAGTTCACTGGGCAGCTAGTTATAATAATAAAAAGTAGTTCAAACTTTTTGTGTATACATTAAATTAGCACTCAAAAAACCATAAAACACTTTTTGTCGCGTACACAAACGTAAAAAGGAACGTTCTTTTTATTCTTCTTTTAACAATATCCACGGTTTAAATTCGACTCACGACATTACCCTGTGTTCAGCAGTTCATGATTAAGGGCTCCGTTTGGGTCCGAAACGAATCGGGCAATCCCGAACAGTGCACGTGAGTAAACCGTAACTTATCCACGGTACATGAAGTGATGGGTAGGTATACCAACAAATAAACCAAAAAGGTTTTATAACCAAATCAAGTTAGCACATTTGACTGTCGAGCGAGTACAACTTTCTTACAACATTATAGGGAACGTACCCACGTGACCCGTTCAGGGGGGAAGGGGGTCTTCAAAATACCATCAAACTAGAGGGGGAGGGGGGTATTGACATATACTACGGATCGGAGGGGGGGGGGAGGGGGTAAAAATTGGAAAAAAAATGGGTCACGTAGTATGGGTACGTTCCCATAGTACCTACCGCTGCTATTATTACATGAGATTTTTCCTGATTACAATCTCAACGTTTTGTTTACATGAGAAAAAAAACGAATGGTATACTTAGTACATACGTAGATGGATTCATACCAACGTAACGATAAAACATAAAAATAACATCACACCTGTATTCCCCGAAGGGTTAGGCAAAGGTGTATAGTAACACCCTCATTTCGCCGTTGTATTTAAGTCCCATGTAATAGGGGGCGAGCCTATTGCCATCAACCGGGCACAAATTCAAACTCCGGGCTGCTACTGAATAATTCCACACGGAAAAACCCAATATCACTTTGCCCGACCTGGGGATCAAACCCAGGACCTCATGATCAGCCGTCGCGCTCGCTACCACTAGACCAACGTGGCAGTTGACAAGATTTAAACTTCAAATCGAATTTAAAAATATTATTTATCGATGTTTGACGAACACATTCAAAAGTGTTTGAATATTGATACGAGTGATTGTTTTTGCCTTTGGTCAGACTGCAAACGCGGGCGCGGGGCGGGCGCGGTGCGGCGAGTTCAAACAGAAGAACTTCATTTGAGTGTCCATAGTGGGCACGCGGGCGCGGGAAGCGGCGCGGGCTACTTGGCGCGGGGAGCGCGCGGGTAGCCCACGCCATAGCTCGTTCATACAAGTGGCCGCAGTGAGAGCGCGGGTGGCAAGCGACAACCCGCGCGGGAGCGGGGAATCTCAAACTAGTTCGAGCTGACCACGCGCGTTGTTGTGATGGCGTCTTCAAAATTAAATATTGAAGAATTAATAAGTGCTATTCAAGCACGATCTGCACTGTGGATGTTGAAACATCGTTTTTAGTAAGAATTTTCCAGTAAAAATAAGTCTTCTTCATCCATATTATATTTTGACAAACACTGGACACGACAACGCTCAGAACGAAGTCGCGCTCCACTGCGGACAGGCAAATCGCGCGCGTTCCCGCACCCGCACCGCTCCCCGCACCGCGCTGCCACTCTGGCCAAGCACTTTGAATACCAAAGTCTACAAAAACGTTTTGAATTACGCAGAGGTACTAATATAAGGAATATAATGATTGATTTTCCTTAAAGTTTTCAAACACGTTTTAGCACATGGGATCAGTTGAACGTGAGGAAAAACAAAAACACTATCGCTCGAAATAAGACTTTTAAATTAACACTGCAATGTTAGAAACAATAGAAAACGAGACCGTTGTTTTGAAATTCACAAACAATAGAATATGGTAGATAACGCACGCAGTACTGTAGCTAAGGTGCTGCAACCAGACGAGGTTGGGCTTCCCATGGCCGCAGTCTGCCTAAGATTCGTCTTAGGATATCGGTTTAATTAGTATGGAATAATTTTCATTAATCACAGCTCGTATTAAATAACTTTTTTTTTGTACGGTGTAACTTTGCATGATAGATTGAGAAATGATGAGATTAGACAAACTTGCGGTTTAAAAGATAATGTAGTGACAAAAATTGAAAGGAGTACCTATACTTAAGTGGTTTGGTCATGTTGAGAGAATGCGTGAACGGCGATTAACAAAAGGAATTTATAAGGCGGATGTCAATGGAAACGCCGGTAAAGGACGTCCTAGAAGGACATTCATCGATGTTATTGGTGATATTCTTCACAAAGGTCAGGTGCGTAGTACTCTCAACCGGCGTGTGTTTATGACAAGATGTATGAATGTGGATGAAGCGAAAGGGGTATGTAAGGGTCGTAGCAGGTGGCGTCCTATAGTTTCTGCCTACCCCCATGGGGAAAAGGCGTGAGTTTATGTATGTATGTATTTTTTTACTTTGTCGCATTTGGTCTGATGATAAGCGCATTGGTCTGATGGTAAGCGCAGACAGGGTTTAAGATGGAGCACACGAATCCAAGGAACAGAGATATAGAGGGATTCCCCCATACCCCTCTGGCTCTCACATACACACGACGGAACACAGTAAACTGCTTGGCGCCGGACTTTAATGTGAGCGGTAGCTAACCAGGCAGACCGTGTAGATCCTACCACCAAGCAAAACTAACTGTAGGATATAAGACTGCTTTTTTCTGTCTTTCCTCTATGCTCATCGTTTTCTTTACGACGTCTAACCATCGGACCGGTTAATGCCCAAAGATTTTTTCGTAGGAATACCATGCCTTATATTGGATATCAAAGTACTTACCTGTGTCGTTATTGCGTACAGAAAAATAATGTTCCCAATTTTCTGATGAACACCCACATAATAGAGGGGACGGCCTATTAAACATATTAAAATAAAATAGGCATATAACATAATAACGTGCTTTTTTTTTTTATTCAATGACATAAAATACAATTAAATTATTAAATAATAATACCAAATGCATAATCATTATTTAAGAATAATATTTATTATGTCAGTAAAATAACAATCAAATTAACAGAATAAGTAATATTTCTAATATTCACGTGATTTATTGACAATGACATAATACCACAAAATTAAAATGAGAAACGTAATGCAAAATAATTATGATGCACAAAAGTTCAATGACCACATTATCGACTCTATAAGTTCAACCGCCTACAGTGCTCATACCGGAAAATTTTGGAACTAACTGCTAATAATGTACAGCAGTCAGCTTGCAAGCGAAGGCTCTATCAACTTCACGTGCTGGGTAAATAATGTTGCTACTCGACAATAGATGTCGCTCTTTGATGTTTTTATTATATCATTATAATAAATAACATGAATTCCTTAGTAATATTAATCCCTTACAACCTACACTATAAATTCTTCTTCTTCTTCCTGCCCTTATCCCACTCTAGGTGAAGTCGGCACAACATGTCTTTCATAAATCCATGTTGTTAGAGGTTTTGGCTTATTGTTTTATGACCGGCTGCCTGCCTGACAACTTAGAAGACTTAATTACACAGACACAGAGAAAATACTAGAAATATTAGTATGAAGTTAATATTACTTCGTAAGTGTTTATTTTTGTATACTTGTATAGTACCTATAAAATAGTTCTTAAGTATATTACCCGAAGTTTGCTTATTGCATAGTCAGTGGAGATGTATTTTTCTAGTTTTACTCAATATGAACTTTATTACTGTCCTATTTTAAATCAAATCAAAAATTTTTATTTCACATAAACCAATACAGGTGCTTATGAAACGTCGAATTTAGGTGCACGGTTCCAATTAGTTGTTTCCTATGGAGAAGAGCCGGCAAGAAACTCCATGGTTACTCGTTTAAAAATAATACCTTTAACAATTTCAGTGGATACAGTACAATGATTTAGGATAGTGAGAGAACAATGAGGTCCTGACCACAGACCAATGAGTAATATAGTACTAAAAGACTTGAGTACAAAAACTAACAAACAAAAAAAAAATAAAAAAAAAAGTAATATGAATAATATTGTAGTAATTTACAAATTTATAGATGCAGGTCCACAAAGTTCTCACATTTACAAAAGTGAAAAGGAAGCTAAACTATATAAAACAATTGACTTTACACAACTTAAACAATTTAAATTATATTGTGAAGTGATGGCCCGAAACACAGGTTTGAATAAACCTAGATCGGGCAGCTCGCTAAATTAAACATCCATGTCGAATAATCAATTTCTGCATTTGTTATTAATTTATTTTAGTTATATACCAGTTTTTTTACTTAGGCACTAACTAACCATAATTTAAGACTTTACTATTAATACTTTTATGGTTTTTGTACACTCATTTTTGTAAAAGATTTTTAAATATTTTTTTTTATTTTTTTTATTATAAACCTCCTCGGGAATACTCGTTGCGCTGTCGCGCGGGTGACCCAATGTGCTTGCTGATATTATGCACTGGATCCCAAAATGATATGATTGTCAATCTTATTACCGACAACTAAGCAGACTATGTTCTTCTTGGTGGAGTATAGGTACTTGAAGTTCTTCGACCCACTCATTCAACCTGAACTATAAATTACCACAATAAAACCCTTATACCATTGGCCTTATTTTTCCATTTCTACGTCTTAACTGATTATGTGTATAAGTGTGCCTTGTGGTCACAAGTGTATACATATAGAGGAAATAATTAAGCGTCAACGTAAATGTCACAAGAATACATTTAGTATGACCGCGGAATTATAACCAGCCAACATTCTAGCTTTTTCCAAACTATGTTGGGATCCGCTCTACTTTCCAGACGACTGCCATCTGGAAAATCTGTCGACTGGAATAACAAAGAATGGTGTCTGAGAATGAAATGAGAGTGAAGGTCTGAATGGGAAAATGTGGAATGAGAGAAAATAGGACTACATACTTATTTACAACAGTACATATCGTCAGTGAAAAGGTAAAAAGACTAAAGCGCCAATATACCTACTTTACAGTAGAGAGATTCATAGTATTTTTTTAAGAAAATAAACATATTAAATAGTAGTATAGTTTTCTTAGAGTATACATATTAAATTATTATGTATACTCTAAGAAAAATAACTGTTTATTTTCTTAAAAAAATACATTGAATCTCTCTACTGTAAAGTAGTTATATTGGCGCTTTAGTCTTTTTACCTTTCCACTGACGATATGTAGATAAAGGCTGAAATAATAAGCTTGCTACTTCAGAACGAGCTCAGGTCAACTCCTCTAAGAACCACAATACAAAACCGAAGTTTCGATACCATAGAAACTCGTTGAATGTTCTCTTGTTGCACCCTGCGGTTGCTGAACCCGTCATTATAGTAAGTACCTTCTACCTACCCAAGCGCTTCGTGCATCGCTGGGAGAACTTGAATCCATATTTTAGAACAGTTTTTGTTTCTACCTAAATGTCTCTTAGTCTTCTATTTTGCTTAGAACTTGCTCTGGACTTGCTCTGATCTTTTTGCATTTTACCATTTAGATAGTTACTATGTGCCATTTGCATTAAACTGGCGATTTTAAGTCGTAAAAAAATTGCTCTACTCTCCCTATCAGATCATTAAATCCTAAACATAATTATGGTAACTAAGATTAAATTTAACTGCCTGAAATACTGTTGAAAAACTTGTCCAGTTAAGGTTAATAAACAAAGTCAAAAATGTCTTTTAATTTGTAATTTGTTCCCAAGAAATGAATGAAAAAATGAAATGAAAAATATTTATTTGGACACAACACAAATAAGACACAGACAAGACAATTAGGTACAGCAAAACAGAACACAAAAAACAATACAAAATAAATGAAAAATACTAACATAAACAAAAGTAGGTAGGTATGTGTCTCACGGCTGGACCAAATAGGTTCCAGATCAGCTTAATGCCAAGTCAAAAGTACTTGGCGCTGGTTTTCATCTGGAACCTAAGTGTCACCACGTTAAGTGTCTTTGTACTTACCGTGCCGTATACTTGAACTTGACAGTGTAAACCTACTTGAGAATACTTGGCATCTAAGTACCTCACGTTTGCGTTTATCGTCAGGCATCTGCAATAAATACTTAACTTATTGTCTTATTTCCAGCGAATGGAACCTCAAGCGAGAAAAGCGCTTCAGTAAAAAACAGTTTACTTCTCAACAGTTAAATCTTTTATTTACAACTTGAATCGCAATTTCGTTATTTTTCCTTTACTCTGTAAAAAAAATACTTAATATCTCTTCCTCCTAGCTCCTAGATGCGGCTGAATACCAGTACTTTACATGGAGCGACTACCATCAGACCTCCGCAATCTAGTAACTGTTAGACCGGTTGTCAGGCTTTCGGGCTTCTGACTATCCGTAACGACTGTCAAAGGTATTCTTATGACACCCGGGACTGACGGGTTAACGTGCTCTCTGAGGCACGGACGGGTCTCGATGTGCTAAACATAACATCACGCTTTGTATACCCCGAAGGGTTTGTCAGAGGTGTTTTTAGTACACACTCGTTTCGCAAGCTATGTTTAAGTCCCATGTAATAGCCTATTGCCATTAACCGGGCACAAATCCAGACTCCGGTCTGCTAATGACAAATTCTTAATGGAAAAACCCAATAACACTTTACCCGACCTGGGGATCGAACCCGGGACCCCATACTCAGCAGTCACGCTTGCGACCACTAGATCAATAAGGCAGTGCTAAAAGCTTGTCTTAATATGTTTTAAATAAAACCCAGGGCACCAGAGACCGATATAATAGCTCCAATAACACAAATTAAAATTCATAAGTGTCTATCACAGAACAAGACTAATCACTGGCAAAGATCGTATATCTTTTCTGCAGGTGAAATCCCATTGACGTGTCACAGGAAATGACGATTAACCTTACGTGTTTCACAGCTTCTGGTTATGCATTAATTGATACCTTCAACTTTAACTGGTGGTCAGACGCTAATTATATTCACGCGTAGTAAGTATAATAATGAACAATAACATCGGTAGCGGAAAAAGTATTAAACATAAGTAAGAGAAAGTCAATTATAATTACTAAATAAAAGGTCAGAAACACGATTTAAAAAAATACTATCCTTGAGAAAGCATGCCTCTCACTCTGACGATACCCTGTCTCTTTTAATACAAATTAATAGACACCGCAGCCATTCTAAATAAAACCCAATATTATCTTCCATCCCTTGTGCCGGAATATCTCCGTCCCATCATTAAAGCTCAGGAATAATCTAAACTCAGCTTAAATCAAATCAGAAACAAGAAAAACTTTCAAGTATATCATGAACTACCTAAGTATGTTTTTTATAGATATTGCTGTCGATTCTGTTGCGCACTTTGACAGGTCTAAACTAAACTAAGGGCATTTGTCTCTTTCTGTTTCAATAGAAAAAGAACGTGACAGTTGCGTTTAGTCTAATTTAATACTGTCAAAATATGCTACAGAATCGACACCTCGACACCATTGATAATAAGCTCATGATTTTTTTTAAATCGTCTTCGTTATGATAACATCTATCACAAACTAATCATGTAGCTAGTGGTGAAACATATGACGAAACAGTTAACGACGCCGGCAGTTGAATAGCCGAGGATTGCCTTAGATAGTCTCAGCATAAGAACACTTTCTTACATGACGCAAATCACAACAAGCGAGACAAGCTCAACTTTAACAACAATACAAAAGCAACGTGTAGTACTCGCGATATAGGAACGCGGAGAAAATAGAGGCGCGCGCCGCCAACCGCGATCAGTCATCGCCGAGCTTTGCGCGACGACGCCCGCATTTACCTCGCCGTACCTCCACCAACACTATCAAAATAAAAACATGACATAAAACCCATTCCTAATTCAGTTCTAGTCACGCGATACAACTGCCCATTCTTGAAACGTGTCAAGGACCACCGTCTGTGTTTTAACGTAAGGGTCAACGTAAATCGATCGCTTTCAAAGTTGTGGTAACCATGCCGGCTGAAGCAGAGACCAGGATCGTGCTTCGGGATGTCACACCGGAGAGTGAGTACTTTGACTTTCATTTAACTAATTAATTACGTGCATTGTGTTAGCTATAGTATTTACAAACCATTATGTGTCTGCATTCAATGGGGGCAATGACAAATGATCTCAACACACACAAACCAGGTCATTCTTATGCATGTCAGGGAATCCAAAATAGGGCTATATCTAGATATAAACAATTCAAACGGAACTTGACAAATTCAGTTGATTTATTACTCTACCTTTTTCACAAAACATCTAGCCAACTGATGAGATTCTGTCAACAACAGTTGACAGAATCTCATCAGCTGTTGTCAACCTTTGTCAAAACATTGTAATAGAGAAACATTACAACTGAATTGAATCGAAAGTGTTGTTGAGTTTAATCGTGAAGTTATACAAACATAATAATCGTAGGGGCCAATGCCAGTGACTTCATTGTCGCGGTCGTTGAATCACGCAGTTCCATTCAATTCATTGTAAGTTGACTGCATTAATATCACGGAAGGCGTCGGGGAAGTAGTTAAATCTGATCTTGTTTTGCTGATATCGATTATTTATATGATCTAAGTGCATTTAGGCACTTTGTTTTACTGTTATACAGGGTGTAAAGGAAATCATGTAATTCCTTCAAACCTCGTGATGTACTGCTGACATAGATTAAGCCTGCATGGGATACTTTTAGAAAATTACAAGAAGTAAACATGTGTTCTTAACGTGAGGCATTTTAGCGCCCCGAGTCAAAGGACCGCGCGGCGATCGACAGCGATGCAATTCGCTCGGGGCGCTAAAATGCCTCACTTTAAGAACACACGTTTACTTCTTGTAATTTTTTTATTGAATCCAATAGTATCCCGTGCAGGTTAATCTGTCTACCGGGTGTAAAGGAATTACATGATTTCCTTTACACCTGGTATAGGATCTTGCTACCAAACATCTTTTAGTATAATAAAAGTTCATCCATTCACAAATCTCAATTCATTTCTCAATTGGATTTATGAATTACAAAACAGACAAATATAAAAGCGTGAACCTCCAATGTAGAAATTCTAAAACAGAGTCCATCGTACGATTAAAACTTGCGCCACAAACCGGGCAAGTCACAGCAACTGATTAATATTATATGTAACCATCTTACGAAAATATCAATGTATGCAAGCAGGCCTATAAATGTTTCTTAATACGGACAATGTGGGTGAAATGAAGGTTTCGGGTTTGTTGTTTCAAGGTACTTCAATCAGAGTTTAATCGAATACAGAATAACTTATTCTGCCCTTGATGACTCTGTCTATGGAATAAGTAAACACTTATACTAACACCACTGTTAATCTGACCCCTGGAGGAAATTTAAAGAACACTGGATTAATCTATACATTTCTATACTAATATTATAAATAGGAAAGATTTGTATTTTTGTATGTTTGTATTTTTGTTTGTAACGAATAAACTTAAAAACTACTGGACCGCTATCAAACATTATTTAGCCGTTAGATAGCTAGCTACATTATCACTGAGTAACATAGGCTACCGGCATAGCTAGTAATATTATGAAGCTGAAGAGTTTCTTTGTTTGAACGCGCTAATCTCAGGAACTACTGGTTGGAATTGAAAAAATATTTTTGTGTTGGATAGTCCATTTATTAAGGAAGGTTATAGGCTATTAACATCACGGTAAGACCAATAGGAGCGGAGCATAAATGAAAAATGTTGCAAAAACGGGAAAAATGTCCACCCGTGCAAAGCCGGGACGGGCCGCTACTAGTTGCTCGGTGAACTTCATACCATCAAATATATTTTTTTAATTTTTCCTGGTTTTCTTTTTCCTTAAACACCCCAGTAATGAGGCAAACGAAACAAAAAAAAACGAATCGGTCAAGCCATTTTCGAGTTTTTGCAACACCAGTGCACGGCAATTGATTTTTTATATAATTATGTAGATGTATTATATTTCGACTGCTGATCGTCAGATCCTGGGTTCGATCCCCAGATCGGGGAAACTGTTATTGAGTTTTTCCGTGTGGAATTCCTCAGCAGCAGCCCGGAGTTTGGATTTGTGCCCGTTTGATGGCAATAGGCTTGCCCCCTATTACATGGGACTTAAACATAACGGAGAAATGGAGGTGTTATAATACACCTCTGCCAAACGTTAGGTTGACTATTTTTTTCCCGTCACAACTCTTGAGTAGGCAGGTATAAACACAGCATTTCACCAAGAGTTGTGACGGGAAAAAACAGTCAACTTAACGTTTGCATATTTTATAGGCTTCGTACTTTCGATTGTTATGGAATTTGTCTATTAACCAAACCAGTGAAAAGTTTTAATTTATTTTTAATTAAACATATTCTGGACTGAATTTTTTTAGTCAACCCATTTGCAATATATTTATTGACATATTTAATTTGATATAAAATACTTTTCATCCATTAACCAGCTCGGTGAAGGTCGTTCTATGCTGGGATCCTATAGTATTAAGTTAGAGCGAGACGGCTGTAAAACGGGAATGGCCTCTTATATAAGGTTTCAGAAATATTTGTTCTTGACCTCTGCCTCACAATTTTAAATTAACATTAGCGTATTACGAGGCGCGTTTCGAGGATTCGCATAATTATTTCCAATATTTATGAAGAAACCAATTTTGGAAAGTTAATTTAGCAGATTTTTGGCACACACGCATACGCCCAAACTCGTCTAGAAACCAATAAATCGAATAGAACCATAACTAAAACTCTACACGACAGTTTCAAAGACATTGCCAAAAAACGTTTTCAAGGTTGTTAGTCTTGCATGAAGCTTCTATTGAATAAAAAACCTTACTTCCTAGCTGTACCAAACAACTGTGAAACTCGCAGCGGTCAGATCTTAGACGAAAACATTACGTAAATCTTCGCAATACTTATAATTCGACAATTAACCCACATTACCGAAATAAGTGTATTAATTTGATCTACATAAACTCACGCCTTTTTCCCATGGGGGTAGGCAGAAACTATAGAACGCCACATGCTACGATCCTTACATACTCATTTCGCTTCATCCACATTCATACATCTTGTCATACACGCACGCCGGTTGAGAGTATTTGTGAAGAACATCATCAATAACATCGATGTATATCCTTCTAGGGCGTCCTCTACCGGCGTTTCCACTGACATCTGCCTTATAAATTCCTTTTGTTAATCGCCGTTCACTCATTCTCTCAACATGACCAAACCACTTAGCATTCTCCTTTCAATTTTTGTCACTACATCATCTTTTAAATCGCAACTTTTTCTAATCACATCATTCCGCAATCTATCATTCAAAGTTACACCGCATATACTTCGCAAGAAACGCATTTCTACGGCATTTATTCTACTTTGATCTAACACGTAGATTTTGCGTAAAGATACAAAAAAGAAGGAAAATAAACTGCCATCATTTCGTTTCCTTCCGAAATATAAAAAATCAAAACTCACTCCACGAAATCAAGACTAGTTTAAACGACTGATAAGACAAGAAATCTTTAAATAAGCAAACATTTTGATCTTGTTGTTTAACAAATGCGCGCTATCCGTAGCAGCGCCGTAGCATTTGCTAATTAAATTGAAAAAATCTCGATATACAGGCTGTAAACGAAATCATAATTCCTTCAAACCTCATGATGTACTGCTGACATAGATTAACCCTGCAAGGGATACTTATAAATTCAATAAAAAAAAACTACAAGAAGTAAACGTGTGTTCTTAACGTGGGGCATCTTAGCGCCCCGAGCGGATTGTGCGGTATCGCTCGCCGCTCGGTCATCTAACTCGGGGCGCTAAAATGCCTCACGTTAACAACAGCCATGTTTATTTCTTGTATTTTTTTTGTTGAATCCAAAAGTATCTCGTGCAGGGTTAATCTATGTCAGCAGTACATCACGAGGTTTGAAGGAATTACATAATTTCATTTACACCCTGTATATGTTAAGGTTTTTTTAAATATTGTATAATATAAAGTAATAAGCCCATTACTGTTCCACTGCAGGGCACGGGCCTCTTCTCAGAATGAGAAAGGCCTTAGTCCACCACGCTGGCCTAGTGCGGGGTGGCAGACTACACACACCATCGAGAACTTTATGGAGCCCTCTTAAAATATATGTAACAGTAAAATAAATTTAGAACGTTACAGCCGGTAGACAATTTAAAAAAATACTTTCACTTAACATAAGTACAACACTTAAAAAAATGACGAGTAAGTGTCCAAACTACATAAATAAACGATTAACATAATAGGTTATGTAAAACATAAACATAACATCACGAGGTGTATACTTTATAGTAACACCCTCATTTCGCCGTTATGTTTAAGTCCCATGATATAGGGAGCGAGCCTATTGCCATCAACCGGGCACAAATCAAAACCTCCGGGCTGTTGCTAAAAAAAACCTAATAACACTTAGTCCGACCTGGGATTCGAACCTAGGACCTCATGATCAGCATTCGCGCTTGCCACCACGAGACCAACGAAGCAGTTAATAGTTTATATACCTGTATCATAATATCATTTATAAAAACAGAAGCTCAAGCATACAACTTTACTTAGTTAAGTTAATGTTTACAGACAAGGCTCATTTCCTTGAATTATTAACAGCATAATATCTTAGTTTCACGTCGTTGCAACTAGTAACCTTGGCTAGAGTCAAAGGATGTGCACACTTTAATTTAAAACAATACTTATCGATCTACACAAAATCGTGAACGAGGTCCTTCTTAGAACGTCTATTTAATAACTATTTATCATAATCAGCCCACTACTACCCCAGTCCCTTCTCAGAATGAGAAGCGTTTAAGCCTTACGCGAGGCCACGCTGGCCTGATGCGAGTTGCCGGACTACACACACCATTAAGAACGTTGTGATAATCAAATTCTGATATAAAGTGATCAACACAAAATTATGACTGAGGTCCTTCTTAGAACATTTCTTTCTTGTCGACACGTTTGGTGCAGTGGCTGAGCGATCTGTTCCTGCGCTACGGGTCGTGGATTCGATTCCCGCACGGAACAAATATTTGTATGGCCTACAGATAGTTGTTCTGGGTCTGGATGTTTGTGTATGTGAAGATTTGTGTCTGTAAACGCATTCACGATACAGGAGAAATCCTAGTGTGGGGCAACGTTTTATTTAAAAAAGAAAAGAAAAAGAACGTCTGTTAACTAGCTATTTGCTTTATATTAAACTGGCGACCCGCCCCGACTTCGCACTGGTGCAATGTAGATACTAATGTGGGGCATATAAACCTTCCTCTGGAATCACTCTATCTATTAAAAAAAACCCCATCAAAATCCGTTGCGTAGTTTTAAAGATTGCGTTGCATACATAGGGACAGACAGCGGGAGCGACTTTGTTTTATCTATACTTCTATACTAATACTATAAAGAGGAAAGATTTGTATTTTTGTATGTAACGAATAAACTTAAAAACTACTGGACCGATTTCAAAAATTCTTTTGAGCTACATTATCACTGAGTAACATAGGCTACGGGTGGAGCCGTGAGGACACCGCTAGTACTATGTAAAGATGACAATCATTTAGCTTTAGCAATTTGCTTTACGGACTCTGTAATCTGTATGTTTCCACAAAGACATAACTATTATGGAGAACTTAACATGAATAAGTTGCACGTAATGTAATTTTTCCTATATTTTCACGAAGGTATAAAGGGTTTATAACCGCTAATAATAAATAGATATTGTGTTGTCCCGACCCCACCTAATGTGGGATAAGGGCAGGAACAAGAAGAAGAGTGATAGCATAGCGGTTAAACGCCTGCCTTTCAAGCAGTAGGATCTGTGTTCGATCCCAGCCCGCACCTCTAACTTTTGCGGATCAAAATTTGATTATCGCTTGCCTTAACGGTGAAGGAAAAACATCGTGAAGAAACCTGCACACCTGAGAGGGCTCCATAACGTTCTCCATGGTGTGTGTAGTCTGCCAACCCGCATCAGGCCAGCGTGGTGGACTAAGGCCTAAATCCTTCTCATTCTGAGAAGAGGCCCATGCTCAGTAGGGGGACAATAATGGGCTAATTGTGTATGTATGTATGTAAGCATTATAAATACAATATAATGTTCAAACACTAAACCACTACTGATCGTAATTGACCACTATATAAACATGTATTCCGTTGACAGTGCAGTGTATACCTGCACAGTGGGCCGGTGTCGTAAAAACTAATGCATATTAAATTGAGGAAGTATGACTGTTGCACTGTGTGCATGTATATTTGTAACGGTTGTTATGAGTGTGATTTGATATGAAGACAGAAGCCTGTCATTCTCACGTTATTGGGAACATTGAAAATCCAATTGGTTCCCTCACAAATCTTGTAACGGTGATAGTGAAACAATTCAAATATACCTACAATAACAATAACATAACATCACGCCTGTATTCCCCGAACGGTTGGCAGAGGTGTATAGTAACACCCTCATTTTGCCGTTATGTTTAAGTCCCATGTAATAGGGGGCGAGCTTATTGCCATCAACCGGGCACAAATCCGAACTCCGGACTGCTACTGAGAAATTCCATACGGAAGAACCCAATAACACTTCGCCTGACCTGGGGATCGAACCCAGGACCTCATGATCAGCAGTCGCGCTTGCCACCACTATACCAACGAGGTAGACAATAACATTATTGAGTGTTTATTCTGCCAAACATTTGATCAAGCCTGAATGCTGTATGCAGCACCGCCCTCCCGCCCGCAAACACAAGGTTAGTCGGAAAAGGGGTACTAAGTCGCGGGCCACTTAATGTATCACTGATGACTATTTTAAAGCAAGTGTTAAAATTTCAAAATTCGATAAAAAAAAATTGCATTAAACAAGATTTTTATTTATGTTTTCCAAAAAAAAAATCATACCTGCTTTAGTTATGAATTCAGAAGATTGAGTTTCTAATCCGGGACCCCAAATATGACTTAAATAGTAAACACAGCTGATCATGGCTATGGACAGATAGTTTTTCGTATTGTTTTTACGAAATCTTTGAAAATCTATTTCTCTTAAACTATCGAGCTTTGGGGAAAGTTGTAGAACAAAAGTTATCTCTTATTATGGGTACTTTAACACCCTTTCGGCTTAGCACCCTTTCTCACTAACCTTGTATATGCAAATGCAGAAGGTGCGATTAATAATATGCAACACACAAACAAAACAAACCGATATGACACGTGTTTCGCCCCCCCACGGGGCATCCTCAGGAGCAATTGCTAATCCCCCCACGCTTTTCATGAAGACAACTAGAGATCAGTAACTGATCTCTAGTTGTGACATCTATTTAATCAGCCCATTCCTATCTTACTACTGGACACGGGCCTCCTCTCATAATGAGAAGGATTTAGCCCTTAGTCCACCACGCTAGCCTTATGCAGGTTGGTGATTACACACGCCATCAAGAACTTTTTTTAAAGCACTCAGATGTGCAGGATTTCTCGCGGTGTTTGCCTTCACCGTTAACGCAACTTATAATCAAATTCTGATCCGCACATGGATTCGAAAAGTTAGAGGTGCGAGCCGGGATGAAACTCAGACCCTTCTACATGGAAGGCAATCGTTCAACCGCTAGGCTATCACTGCACTTCCACACACTTGCACTTCTACATATCCACTGACATCAGATATTTAAACTTATTTTTTCGAGTTTGATTCCTCATGAATCTCCCTCGGGGAAAGGAGAAGAGGGACTTCTTTTGTCCTCCTTGCGTATTTCGGACTCTTACCGGCTAGAACTACTCGGTAGTCGTCCTCACCACAAAAGAGGGGGTCTCCTGGATCTTGGCATTTCCCGAAGAAACAACGCTATCTCTCCTTTCATCAGATACTTGTTATAATCTTAAAAACACATACACCGAACAGAGAACCTCCTCCTTTTTTGATGTTGGTTATAAATGAATTACTCTCTAGTTTGTTGTTGGTTCAAACTCAACCCAAGCGCAACAGCGCAACTCATTACGCCTTCTAAAATTTTAATAAACCCATGAGTGAAGAAAGCGTAGCTAACATATTAAAAGACCTTATAATTGTTCGTTCTGCCTAGCCTTTTCCCAACTATGTTGCGGTCAGCTTCCAGTCTACCCAGGCGCGGCTGATTACCAATATTTTACACGGAGCGACTGCCATCAGACATCCGCAACCCAGTTACAGGGCAATGCCAATACCTTAAGGTTAGACCGGTTGTCAGACTTTAGGGTTTATGACTACCCGTAACGACTGTCATAGGTATTCGTTTGACACCCGTGACCTATGTTTTAACGTGCTCTCCGAGGCGCGGAGGCGTCTCGATGTGTTACGACTGATCACCCATCCAATGACAGACCGCGGCAATCGCAGCTTAACCTTGAAAATCATATGATCCGTATGGTTTTTAATTAGCCACGGGTACTACACTACCTTATAATTGTAATGTAGTTAATGTATACTTGTCCCAAAACTAAAAGACATCGGAAGGGGAAACGCCATTTTGCTCGTTAAAAGACCGACCTTCAATTAATAAAGTAAGGCCAGGTTCTAGGTGTCCCTAATATGTAAAACAATTTCATTTAAATGCGCCTTTGTTTTCGACAATTGGGATCTTATAATTATTGTAAATAATTCTAATGTAGTACTAGTTTTTTTAAAGTAGTTTTAGCATGATAATAAGCAATATATTTATAGAATTACGTACACTTGCTCGAAAGAGGTCCTACATCAGGGATGGCGAACCTTTACCTACCTACATATCAACATGCCATTTTTCTAAAGAAATGTTTAATGAGGTCATAGACGTGCCATCAAATAGTTTAGACTTTGTGATTATTGGGTCATATAATACCTACTTCACACTTTTTTTCGTAGTGCATAATGAATTTTATGATCAGTGACTCGCCCAAAACATTGAAATAGATGCCATTGGTTCGCCATCCCTGTCCTACATTATTTGAAACAAAATCTTTTTTTTACTCTAGGAAATACTTCAGGCTATCTATTATATTCATATTTACCTACAGGCTTTACCTCACCAAAGCTTTTTACTTGAATCGGTAATTACCTATATTTTGTGACTTAGCAAGTACTTATCGATATAGTGAAATCTAAACGTGTACGTAGTTATTCGATAAATTGCTAAAACGCGTTACAGCTATGTTATTTATGGTGCAACAATGTGTGTTGAGAAAATAATTAAAAGAAAAAATAATTTACTAAGATTTAATTGCTTCCTTCACAGAATCCACAGATTGCTTAAGATTTTCGTTTATCACATTGTGTCAAGCTATGAACATTATAGTGCATTATCGCTAATGTTTGTTGCGTTGCGTCAAATCGGCTACATTTTATCGGTATAAAAACAGTTTAAAAATATTTTCATCACAGGTGGTGTAGTGATTACGGCCACGACGTCAATAATGCGCAATCTTTACAGTTGATGGATACTTCTAGTGCATTCACCATTGGAATTGAATTTCGATTAACTTCTTCTTTGCTTAACCCACAAGGAGATCGCGTGAAATACGTATTTCAATCACTATACGGTTCTACCACAAGCCATCGTATTAATTATTTTAATCATTAAGATTAAACTTAACATAACATCAAGCCTATATTCCTCGAAGGGATGGGCAGAGGTGTATAGTAACAATCTCATTTCGCAATAGGGGGCGAACCTATTGCCATCAACCGGGCTCTAATCCAAACTCCAGGCCACTACTGAGGAATTATACACGGAAAAACCCAGTAACACATTGCCCGACCTGAGATCGAACCCAGGACCTCACGATCAGCAGTCGCGCTTGCCACCACTAGACCAACGAGGTATTATTTTAATCACTAAGTACTATTTGGAATGATTCACTTATATCATGCCAATGCGAAGAGTCATTACTCTAATCAAATTAGGGCAAATTGGCGATGATTGGATCTATGTTTATTTTATTTAGAATAGGCATGCTGGAATTACGGACACTCGTTCAACAACTACCTATTCTGCCATTAATCCTTTCATCAATTTGAAGTTGCCAAAAATCAATATTCTGTACACACTATGATTAGAATCATCATCATCAAGAATCATGTCAAGAGAGCATGTCAGGAACAGCACGGGGGCTGATAACGTGACATTTGGTGAACAACTACCTATTCTGCAGCTAAAACTTTCATCAATTTGAAGGTGTGAAAAATCAATATTCTGTACACACTGTGATTAGCGAAGAATCATCTCAAGAAGAGGCATGTCAGGAACAGCACGCGAGCTGATAACGTGACATTTGGTGAATCATATTCACAATCATGACTGCATCCAGTAGAAACTGCAAACTATGCAACTGCCAAATGCAGCTTAAAGACAATTAAGATGCAGTCACTGCAAATACTTGGCAATTGCCTACTGGAAGTGCAATTCACTGGCAGATAAGATTACGAATATGAAACGAAATATGATCCACCAATTGTGGCCTCATTAGCCCCCTTGATCCTCCTGTCTAGTAAATAACAAGTAATACCAGCAGGTTGCGATCACCAATCTGTTTGGCAAGCGTGGTGCCTAATGACATTGAGAATGATGGGAGAAATATGTTCAGAAGTCTACGATTACGGGCTATTATATGATGATTATTACACGATGAACAAGAGCAGACCCGGATTTAGTTTTCAAGGATATAAATTCATTGCACTTAATTGGTATTACCTACACAAATCATTTGGATTCAAAAGGCGAGCTACTTCATTATTTTTTCATTATAATTACAATGGCTGACTGTAAATCGATACATCTTACTCATAACAAGAAATAATGACCGCAGATATCCTTTACCGCATAAGGATATCAGCCAATGACTGATGTTTGTCTGATAACTGAAGAGAACTTCAGAATAATAAATTGTTTCAGAATCAGATCTTATCTAGGGGTCGCTGGAATGACGTGAGGTAAGAGAAATATGGAGTAAGGTAAACATCTTTGCGAATATCTTGAACCAAAAATGCAAGTCAATGTCAAATCTCAAAATAGCAGTGAAAGCCCAGTGGTGTTACCGTCGGACTGCCACGTTATAGCTCTCGAGTTCGAACGCAAGGCACGCACCTCTGAATTTTCGGATTCATTTGCATATTGTATAATTATCACTTGCTTGAAAACGGTGAAGGAAAACACCGTGAGGAAACCGGCAGGCCTGAGAGATATTTCTCGACGGCATGTGAGACCAACCAAAACTCTGACACCAGGTTAGTCACTAACCACACCAAAAGAAGAAGATCCTAAAATTATATACTTTTAAATCACAAATATGTTTGTTTCGTGTAGATCATACTACTAGAACTGGTAAGATCCACAAAAACGTCTATTATTAATAATGTGATCCAAACAACGCAATGACTATGAATAAAGGAAAAGAATTCAATTAAATTAATAAATACAAGACATTTTCGTGAAAGAAATAAATGTTAATTTATGACATCCACAATAACTTGATACCTTCTTCTTTTCGAGTGGTTTATACCTGCTTAAATTACTTACAGACACTTAAAAAGGAATACTTAAGCGAACCCTAGCCTGTAGGGGTTAATTTACTCGTTTATAATAAAACTAGCGACCCACCACGGCTTCGCACGGATGCAATGTAGATACTAATGTGGAGCATATAAACCTTCCTCTTGAATAACTCTATCTATTGCTTAAAACTGCATTAAAATCCGTTGCGTAGTTTAAAAGATCTAAGCGTACAGACAGCGGGAGCGACTTTGTTTTATACTATGTAAAGATATGCAAGTCTAATAGTCCCTACAATAATCTTGAAGCCTTGGACATTAACAGTCAGTTCGCCTTCGAGTTGAGGCCGGTCTCCTAACAGGCCACGGACCATGAACTATATTATTTTAGATAAAACTAATCGATACGGAACACCAAAAACAGAAAAACATCGTTCCGTTTTCATCTCACCCACAGCCTCATCTAGGAATGTTGTTTTGGTTAGACATTGGTGTAGATTCTGTTGCGCACTTCGACAGGACTATACTAAACTAAGGGTGTTTGTCCCTTTCTGTTTTAATAGAAAAAGAAAGTGACAGTTGCGTTTAGTCTAGTTTAGTACTGTCAAAATGTGTAACAAAATCGACACCATTGGCGCTGGTTCTCTTATTCACCAACTAAACCAAAATTAATGAATTGCTATGTTTTAGTAATAGATAGCGCGAGAAAAGAACGATGATAGATAAGGGCTCTAACACACGACGTCTTTTCTACGCGCCGACGATGCGCGTTAACGTAAAACTCATGAAGTTTGATTGAAAACGTCATTGAGTTTGACATTAACGCGCGTCGGCGCGTAAAAAAGACGTCGTGTGGAAAAGACGCCCTAAGAATTAAGTTAGCGATGTCACTAATTACTTGAACTTCACCGTGTTTTTAGCCGACAAGTTCCGACGTGTCGTCTAAATTAGTATGGAAATTTTAGTTCAACTAAATTTGACAGCTCTTATTTATGTCCGTCTCTTTCTTATTTTGTCACAGTGAAAAAGATGGCAATAGTCTAAATTAAGTTTAGTTTGTGCACAACAGAATCGGCAACATTGTACAAACTAGAAAATACGAATATTTTGAGATCAAGCGGGTTCACACGGTTCGATTTTAGTTGATCAACAAAAGTTGATACGTTTTGTTCCTTCAAATTGATTCAATATGATTGAAAGTCTGTTCAGACGGTTCAAAGCGCATGCGATTTGGCAGTTGATCAACTAGAATTGAATCGTGTAAATCTAGTATTATGGAGAGCATTTGTGAATCAGTTTGATTTGTATAATATCATATTGATAATTATAAAACCCTCTTTGTTTTAAGCAGTACTCAAGTTAAACTATTTAATCAACAACCAGACACTGATTTGAACGACACGTTTGGTGCAATGGCTGAGCGATTGGCTTCTGTGCTACGGGTTGTAGGTTCGATTCTCGCACGGAACAAATATTTGTATGGCCTACAGATAGTTGTTCCGGGTCTGGATATTTGTGCGTGTTAAGATTTGTGTCTGCAAACGCACCCACGATACAGGAGAAATCCTAGTGTGGGGCAACGTTTTTTTAAAATAAAACAAAAAATATATTAAAGACCGTATTTATGTTCGAAGTTTTAAAGTTTTCTAGCCGTAATAGAAATTATTATAAAAATATATCGTCAGTGGAAAGGTAAAAATACTAAACCGCCAATATACCTACTTTACAGTAGAGCGATTCAAAGTATTTTTTTAAGAAAATTAATATTTATTTTTCTTAGAATATACTTATTAAATAGATAATTAAATTATCTATTTAATAAGTATTTTTTTAAGAAAATAGCAATGTATATTTTCTTAAAAAAATACTTTGAATCGCTCTCCTGTAAAGTAGGTATATTGGCGCTTTAGTCTTTTTACCTTTCCACTGACGATATAATTGTAAAGTCGTTTATTATGTATAGGTATTCTATTCTTCAATAATTATTTGCAATAATTGTTCTTTGTTCATTTTTATCCCATATTTATGTTCAAAGTTCTCTAGACGTAATAGAAATTGTTATAAAAAACATACCATTGTAAAGTCGTTAATAATATATGTTCTATTCTATTCTTCAATAATTATTTGCAATAATTTATTCTCTGTTCATTTTTTTTTCTCCAATATTGTTTGTACATAATGATTAATGACAAAACTTCATACATAATTTACCTTTATTTATTTTTTTCGTCGGAAGAAATAGTGTCTGTATTTCTTTTTCATAATTTAGGCCGCGTTTATTTATTTTTTGATTGGATAACACTATGCATGGCATCTTTGACTATACAAGGATAGACGGAAAGGGGGAACAAAAAAAAATAAAAACAATCCTTCATTGCAATTTGAGTTAGGTTATGTTAAAATGTTTAATTAAAAAATAATAAAAGTATCTACGGGAAAAGATAACTGTAACGGGCCAGTTTAATTAAATACTAATTCTTGATTTAGACCTCAAACCTTGTCCCGGGCTATGTCTGCAAGACGAGTCTCAAACCGGCTCACAGTCACAGCTGTTAACGGGTTAACAAACCTTGTACGCACGTTTACCCTTAACAGCAGACAATTATGATGTAACACACTTAAGGCTATGGGCAATTTAAAATACAAACATAAAACATGTTTATAGTTACCAGATTTAATTGTTCAGGTAGAAGTTCATTCATGGATAACATACAATACACACAGATTTACATAATTAGAAACATATAGGGAAATAAACGATAACCGGTAAATAACGATAAATGATTTTATTTCTGTAAATAAATCGCACTGCTAAATTAATAGTGTACCAACTCAAAATGAAGCTTTTTTCAGAATCGACAGAAAACTGATTACTTACTTCTTGTTATAAATTACAAATGAAGTGAATGAAATGAATTACGTGTAAAAATTTGTGTTTATAAACGCACCCACGATACAGGAGAAATCCTAGCTTGGGGCAACATTTAAAAAAAAATGAATTATATCAAATTGATCAAATTTTGAGTTGATATGGTATTAATCTAGCAGTGCGAAATATGTTACAAACACTTTTACAAGTCAATATCATGTTTTTTTTAAGACTAGTTGGCACCGGCATTTCCGTTTTAAGTAACTCTGAGAAGAAAAGCCTCAACAAACTCAGCAATTAAGGTCTCGTTTAAAGTCCAGACATTGTGATATAAAAATTATGCGAGTGTAACAAGGTAGTCTGGAGTTGCCTTTTGAGGAAAGTGCCATAGCAGGTTTGAGTTGACCTATCCTAACTGACGGCATGCATGCATCAGTCATCGCGTAGCTCAAACCTTATTTTAGGGAGCTCAACAACCCGATGCACGTAGCTAAAAAAAACAATTTCCATTAAGCTTGGAATACACATGCCAGTAGCTTGCACAATGGCATACCAGCTACTTGCACGTGCAACAAGCTACATGCATGTTATGTTAAATGGCATGCCTATAGCTTGTACGACATTTGAGTTTTTGGCATTGTGCAGTGCATTGGCCACTGTGCAAGCTACAGTCATGTGCGTTCCCAGCTTTATGAAGACAGTAAAACATGATAATAAATTTTAGTGTTTTTAGTTAACAGTCAGTCAGTCAGTTAGCTAATATTATAAAGCTGAAGAGTTTGTTTGCTTGTTTGAACGCGCTAATCTCTGGAACTACTGGTTGGAATTGAAAAAATATTTTTGTGTTGAATAGTCCACTTATCGAGGAAGGTTATAGGCTATATAACATCACGCTACGACGAATAGGAGCGGAGCATAAATGAAAAATATTGCAAACGGGAAAGATGTCCACCCGTGCGAAGCCGGGACGGGCCGCTAGTTACATCATAAAGCTCATGTTTACAATGGCCGAAACCTATGATTTATCGAGCGTTCTTGGTTAAAATTAAGACTGTTGTATCTTTACCAATAGCGAATCATAGAACCCGGTAGCTATGCGTAGTAGACCTTCCCATACGTTAGTAGCTATCTCAGATAAAACTAGCTTACGAGTCTATTTATATGCCCAGTTCGACAATAAAAAATGCTACCATTGGTAAGCAAAACGATTCATTTTTGGCCGTAGGAACCAGATAATAGAAAAAACTGGTAACTATAAATTATGCATTATTTATCATTTAATAATACAACGTGTTACAAAAATACCCCTAAAGCCGAAAGAGGGTTAAAAGGTCCGTTTTAAAGAGTCTATCAGCAATATTTGAAAACTGTAGAATGGCCCAAAAAATGTTTGTTGGATAATACATTAAATAATCATCATTGTAACGCAACCTTGAAAACATAGAACTAAAGAGTAGACTACCCAGAAAGTTATTTACATTCTTACCTAATTTCCTCTGAGAGGTAAATGATAACAACCATAAAAAACTACTTGATTATTTACATTTTTCATGGGGAATTATGTAACACATTGTATATATCTTCGGGATCAACACCAAACCGCTCGCATTTTCTAAAGTTTCCATTATACTATTAAGAAAACGGCGCCGTAGGGCGGTGTAGATGAATCGATGTTCGCAAATTACTGGCCAGATGGCCACAGTGACAAACGCCGACCTACTTTTAAGATAAAACATTAATTCGGACCATCGACATAACATGGTCGCTGGTCGCTATCAATATCACTTGCCATTTCTAGCGGACCACATTCGACCTCATTTTGTAATCGCGGTGTTGATTAGCTATGTTGTGATGATGTTGTTATGACAAACTGATCAGCCGAATAATACGTAACAGTAAAGCTATTAACTAAATTAACGGAAATAACAACTAAAATAAAGATTGAATAATCACCAATTTGCAAGATTTCATTATAACAACATAACATCACGCCCCGAAGGGATGGGCGGAGGTCGTGGGGTGGGGCCCCACAGTGGAGAGGTCCACCAGCAGTTGGTGGACCAAGACCTGCCGGGGTTGCGGTGCAGGCGAATCCCGCGACCCCGGCCGACGGTCACGAGGAGGAAGAACGTGGGTTTTTAGCCGATAAGAGTCCGGCAGACCCTCTCGCCTACCCCGGGCGAGGGACATCCACTTGGATTTCCCCACGATAAAAAAAAAGGTGTTTAGTAACACCCTCATTTCGCCGTTATGTTTAAGTCCCGTGTAATAGGGGGCGAGCCTATTTCTATCAAACGGGCACAAATCCAAACTGCTACTGAGGAATTCCACACGGAAAAACCCAATAGCACTTTGCCCGACCTGGCGATCGAACCCAGAACCTCATGATCAGCAGTCGCGCTTGCCACCACTAAACCTACGAGGCATTATAATGAATTAATGAAAAATAATTAACACAAGTAAATAACATAACAAAAAAAATGTAAAACCTAATTCAGTTTATTGTTAGATGTCTTTGTATATTTAAAAATATTCAGATACATATATGTAGGTTTTATTCTAATTGTTATTTACTGAATGCAATGTAATGAGATTAATTAGTTAATGGATGAATGCACCGATGGCTGAAAGAGAGAGGGGGTGTAAGGAGATTGGCGGAGAATAGTTCACGATGACAGAGGCACACGTTGTCTTATTTTTATTTTTTACAAATAAACGAAGATAAGAAGATTACAAGCTTTTATTTTGGCCTGCCATTCTACATATATAAAAATTAAACAGATGTATTTTACCTCACGATAGTCTAACAAAAAATGTACAATAACAACAATTTCAGAGGCCCAATCAATACGTGTAGAGCGTGACCGTTACGTAAATAAAATAGTAAAGCTGCAAATCGCTGACTATAAATAACGTAAATAATACTGTCTAAAGCCAGACATAAAAAGCGTAGACGAGTGTAAACCAAAATAACTCAATCGATACATAACTGATGGCGGCTGATCGTACGGTATTACCCCCTTGAACTTAGCATATTCTCAGTAAAACTCAGTTTACAAGGTTGAACAATTTAATCTGTTGAATTACTTATATCAACGAATGTGATTGGCCGTAACATAATAAATTTGCAGTTTGCAGTCACCAAACCTCTTTCCTTTAATCTATATTGTAAATCTCTAATTTAATCTATATTATTCACTGGATGTAAAAATAGCCTTAATGAAGTCGAAGTCTACGCATACTGTACATCAAACTAAGTAACATACAGCAAAAATAATTGCTGGGAAATGACTTTTATTTATTTGGTATTAAAAAACAGCTTTTAATTGTAGCGCGCAATGTAAGCGCGCGCGCAGCAGACTGTGCCTACATTTCGAAAATGTTGATAATGTTTGTATAGAAGAATGTTTAGTACTAACATTTAAACTTAGATTTCGTGAAAAACGTTCAAAAATATGGTGACTTTGACCTTCAATATCTGCGTAACCAGTCTGTTCCCAGGTATGGCCCAATACCAAAAAATCTTCCTAATGATGGGAAGAATACGTGGCTCTCGGCTTCGTTAAGGGTATTTTTACACCCGATATTATATAAAAATCAATTGGCGTACGTTAGTCTCGGAAAAGCTCGAAAATGGCTCGACCGATTTGATGTTTTTTTGTTTTGTTCGCGTCTGTACTGGGTTGGATTAGGAAAAAAGAAAAATAGGAAAAATAAATTTGGTAGTACATAGTTCACTGGATCATCTAGTAACCAATAAAAATTAAATAGGTACAATACTTTACCTTAAAACTTACACCGATTTCTGAAAGCTGAATAACGCAAAAACTAACTAATTAGCTGTCAAATCTCATGTCAAGTACTGTGATTGGTTGTTTGGTCGACCAATCAGATTCGCAGCTGATTAGTTTATTTTTGCGTTATCAGCCTTGCAAAAACCGGGGTAAGTCTTCAGGTAGAGTATTGTACCTATTTAATTTTTATTGGTTACTAGACGACTTGGTACTACGTACCACCAAATTTTTTTATTTTTTTTTTTCTTTTATCCTTCACCACCCCAGTACTGAAGCGAACAAAACAAGAAAAAAATATTCAAATCGGTCGAGACATTTTCGAGCTTTTGCGAGACTAACACACGGCAATTGATTTTTATTTATATGTTACGGCCACTAGCAGGACGCGTTTACATGGGGCTAGTAATGTTATTTTTACTACATAAAACAAATGTAAACTGAGTTTTAAGGCATAATGCCCTGGAACATTACCACTTTGCTAATATCGTAGAATAACCCGCAAATCGACATCGGCGACACGTTTGGTGCAGTGGCTGAGCAATTGGTTTCTGCGCTACGGGTCGTGGGTTCGATTCCCACACGGAACAAATATTTTGTATGGCCTACAGATAGTTGTTCCGGGTCTGGGCGTTTGTGCATGTGAAGATTGGTGTCTGTAATCGCACCCACGATGCAGGAGAAATCCTAGTGTGGGGCAAATTTAAAAAAAAAAAAAATCCCACGCTTAAGATCGAACACCCATGTTGTGACGAGTTCTTGATCTTACCTGATGGAACTCCATGAACATAATACAACAGATTTCAAATTAATTTTATCAGCAGATGCTATCAAGCTAGTAGAAATACTCAAACTCTTCCAAGAACACTGAAAGAGGTGGTGTAGCATCTTAGCAGCAGACCACAACGTAAATATGTACTTGTATTATCTTATTTATACTTATTTAATTAAATTAGAAAAAAATAAAGTTTAGCTTATCAATTGACATACTTTATTCATTTTCTGTCAATAAAAATAACCTACTTTTGATAAGAAACTAGATTTGGAGATGTGAGTGTCCATGTAACATACATAAAAACATAACATCACGCCTTGTATTCCCCAAAGGGTTCGGCAGAGGTGTTTTTTTTTTAGTACACCCTCCTTTCACCAGTTATATTCAAGTCCCATGTTTTAGGGAGCGAGCCTATTGCCATTAATCGGGCACAAATCCAGACTCCAGGCTGCTACTGAGAACTTCCTAATGGAAAAATCTAATAACACTTTGCCCGACCTGGGGATCGAACCCAGGACCCCATGCTCAGCAGTCGCGCTTGCGACTACTAAACCAACAAGGCAGTCAAATAACATAATTTTGTTTTTAAATCATGTTATGATGAAAATACATAAAAAGTTTTAGTAAAGAAGCCTTTAAAAAAGTAACTTGGTGTATTAAGTGGAGTGCTTTCGTAACTTAGCAATAACCATGAATTTTTCAGCTTCCCAGAACGTTACATAATGTACCAAAAGAATCACGACATTTCGAATATTCCGATATTTTGAACGTTACCATATTTCTAATACTTTAACGTTTACAATAACAAGGATAAATATAAATCATTAGAAATTTTCATTTATTTAATAAGTAGCAACCCGCCCCGGCTTCACACGGGTGCAATGTAGATACTAATGTGGGGGATATAAACCTTCCTTTTGAATCACTCTATCTATTGCTGAAAACTGCACTAAAATCCATTGCGTAGTTTAAATCTAAGCGTACAGACCGCGGGAGCGACTTTGTTTTATACTATGTAAAGATAGGTACTTACAATATTCGATCTGTACAAGTTCCCTAGAGAAATTCCGTGCTCAGGTACCTATTCAAGTTTATATCAACTTCTGAGGCACGTTTAGTCTTGGCCATATGGCGGATAGCCAATTTTCCTTAAGATTGTTTGAATGATTTTACATAAAGGATAAACGACGGTAGGTACCTAGTTTCGTTCTGAGTAGCTTTATCCCAACCATGTTGAAGTCAGCTTCCAGTCTTACCAGATGCGGCTGAATACCAGTATTTTACACAGTGCGATTGCGATCAGACCTCCGCAACCCAGTGACTAGGCAATGCCGATATCCTAAGGTTAGACCAATTGTCAGACTTTCGGGCTTCTGACTTCCCGGAACGACTGTCATAGGTATTCGTATGACACCCGGGACCAACTGTTTAACGTGCTCCCCGAGGCACGGAGGGGTCTCGATGTGTAACGAACGGTCACCCATCCACGGACTGATCGCGGCAAGCGTAGCTTAATCTCGCAAATCGTATGATCCGTGCGATTGGAAATAAGCCAGGAGCCTACCTAGGTACCTAGTTTATTTATACTTAACTAACCTTGGTAGTTAAGATACTCATTATTGATTCACGAAGGAAAGTGCATTACGTTACAATAAGTAGGACAAAACGATCGTACATAACACCTGTCATTGCTTGAGAACCTGAACTAAAGGAGGTTATCGGTGAAGGAGGACATTGGCTGTCCCTGCCCCTCGAGCTAAAGGTCGATGCCCATACGACGAGATAAAAGAAAGGAATCGTAAAGACAGACAAGTGTTTTTGTCTATCTATGGATATATAGCTTTTATGATTTCAAGCAAGTACTTTTCCGTAATAATAAAAATACATAATCTATACTAATATTATAAAGCTGAAGAGTTTGTTTGTTTGTTTGATTGAACGCGCTAATCTCAGGAACTACTGGTTGGAATAGAAAAAAAAATTGTGTTAGATAGTCCATTTGTCGAGGAAGGTTATAGGCAATATAACATCACGCTACGACTAATAGAAGCGGAGCATAAATGAAAAATTTTGCAAAAACGGGAAGAATGTCCACCCGTGTGAAGCCGGGACGAGCCGCTAGTTTCATAATAAAATAAAAAACATATTTTTCTAAATTATATTTTTATATGTTAGGTCGATCCCGGCCCGTACTTCTGACTTTTAGAATTCACGTGCGGATCAAAATTTGATTATCACTTGCTTTAACGGTGAAGGAAAACATCGTGAGGAAACCTGCGCTTTGAGAGGGCTCCATAAAGTTCTCGATGGTGTGTGTAGTCTGTCAACCCGCACCAGGCCAACCTAGTGGACTAAGGCCTAAACCCTTCTCATCGTGAGAAGAGACCCGTGCCCAGCATTGGGACAGTAATGGGCTAATTTTGTCTTATGTATATAATGTTAATCTTTCATGTAAAAAAATATGGCAAAAATTCTGACAACCAGTCTAACCGTAGGATACCGGCATTGCCCTATTACTGGGTTGCAGAGGTCTTAAGGCAGTCACTTCGTGTAAAATACTGGTATTCAGCCGAATCTGGTTAAGGCGGGTACAGACTGCTGTAACGTAACATGCAATGTAACATGACAGGTACGTAGTACGCACGCGTAGTGTGCACTGTTCGTGCGCGCAAGGCGTCCACACTGTGGGAATTCTGTTACATTGCATGATACATTGCGACAATGTGGACGGCAAATTCTTTCATTGCGTGTTACATTGCATGTTACATTTCGTAAGTCTGTACCTGGCTTTAGACTAGGGGTTGACCCCAACATAATTGGGAAAAAGCTAGGAGGAAGATGTAAATAAATATGGCAGAAATAAAGACTAAGATTTTTTTAAATAGAATTAGATTGTGTTTAGAATACTGCAATACATATCTAAAAAAAGATAACAAGACATTACAACATTTATAAACATCCGTGCCTTTTTATAAGATGAAAACTCTCTGTATCATCTTAACCTTATCGTTAAACTGCATATCGTCACAATGGACTGAGAAAACAACGATCAGCTGAAACACAGACTAAGACACAGAAGTCACGTTTCGTTCATATATCACGGCTTGCTGATGAGATAAAAAGATACAAAGGAAATGAGATAAATCGCTGATTGCAGCCTTGCCATTCACATTGTTAAATGAAGTACTTATAATAAAGTTAAATAACCTACACTATAAAACTACGTTTGTTTAGTTAATACTATGCAGAACAATGGTCTTAGTAGTAGAGTAATTGGCGCTCGTGGCTAATACCAACCGCGCGGATCATATGATTTGTGAGGTTAAGCTGCACTTGCCGCGGTCAGTCTGTGGATGGGTGACCGTTCGTTACACATCGAGACCCCTCCGTGCCTCGGACAGCATGTTAAACAGTCGGTCCCGGGTGTCATACGAATACTATGCGTGCCAAATAAGAATAGCACTGTCAAGACGCCATTTTGTTCCGCAATACTCGTGAACTTCATTACCAAAGTGTAAGGCGTGCAAAAAAGTAAATAAAGAAATTATATTCAGTTTAATTATTTTTGTTCACTTTTTTAGTATTTCTTATCAATTTTACGCCAAATTAATTACACAGTAATTATATTATTATTATGGCGACATATTAGGGTGACCTAGCATTTCGTGAAGTTAACTATATATATTGGTTCATTTCTTTAATGAATACTGTTTTCAAATATTAAATTATCCAAAATTATCTATTTATGGAATTCAATAAATAACATTTTATAAAAATGAATGTAAATAATAATGAAATCTATGAATAAAAAAATATAACATTTTTTTTTTCATAGTATTTTTTTGCTGGCAGTACCAATTTGACAGCTATCGTGTGAAGTTGTAGCAAGCGCGATCCTATTCTTATTTGGCACGTATAGTACCTATGACAATCGTTACGGGAAGTTAGAAACCCGAAAGTCTGACAACCAGTCTAACCACGACGAGTTTGACGACACGTTTGGTGCAGTGGCTGAGCGATTGGCTTCTGCGCTACGGGTCGTGAGTTCGATTCCCGCACGGATCAAATATTTGTATAGCCTACAAATAGTTGTTTCGGGTCTGGGCGTTTGTGTATGTGAAGATTTGTGTCTGTAAACGCACCCACGATACAGGAGAGATCGTAGTGTGGGGCAACATTAAAAAAAAAGCTTAGGATATCGGCATTGCCTTTTAACTGGTTGCGGAGGTCTGATGGCAGTCGCTTCGTGTAAAATACTGGTATTCAGCCACATCTGGTTAGAATGGAAGCTGACCCCAACATAGTTAGGAAAAGGCTAGGCAGAACATCCGTCTTAGCAGTAGTAGAGCTCCTTGTGAAAGAGCTGCTAGTCCGAGGAAGTATTACTTACGTATTTCTGCTGCCAAGCAGGTTCGCTGTGTTCCGGTAAGGGTAAGGGGTGAAATTACAGGCACATAAGACTTTTCAGCTTTGTTTCTTGGTTGGCAAGGCATCAGCAACACTTTGTACTGTAGGTGTCAGGTGAACCACTTAGCACTAGGTGAGCAGTCTGATCAAATATTTGATGTACGTCTGCATTACAAGTATCCGTATTACGAACGTAAACAAACATTTATAACTCAACAAAAAATTTGTAAATACAAGTTAATTGCCTATAAAATTACTTAGTTTTTTAACCTCAAGTAATACGACTCTAAGTGGCCCTTAACATAACAAAACATAATTAGATAATTACTGCCCCAATGCTGGGCACAGGCCTCTTCTCAGAAATGAGAAGGGTTGAGGTCTTAGTTTAGGCCGTAGTGGCCCTGGTTGCGGTGCATGCAATAGCGAATCCCGCGACCCCGGCCTTAGGTCAGAAGGAGGGACACCGTGGTGGTTTTAGCCGGTAAGAGTCCGGCACACCCCCCCCCGTTTTCCCCAGACGGGGGATAGTCAATGAGGATTTCCCCACCATAAACGCCGTAGTGGCCCTTAAACTATCAATATTATTGTGCCATATTTTAAAATGTGCAATTTGACAGTCTGTGGATGATATTCAAAGAAAACTGACAAACAAGGAAACTCTTAATATTTTTACTCAAAATTATTACACAATAATATTGATTGCCTTGTTGGTCTAGTGGTCGCAAGCGCGACTGTTGAGCATGGGGTCCTGGGTTCGATCCCCAGGTCGGGTAAAGTGTTATTGGGTTTTTCCATTAGGAATTTCTCAGTAGCAGCCTGGAGTCTGGATTTGTGCCCGGTTAATGGCAATAGGCTCGCTCCCTTACATAGGACTAAAACACCTCTGCCGAACCCTTCGGGGAATGTAAGGCGTGATGTTGTGTTAATAATATTGATAGTCCAAGGTCACTTAAGATTTTTCATTAAGTAATATGCGTCAGAGGCCTTTACTCTTTCGCAAGATAATAAACTATTAACGGGCTAGGACATTCCCTATACAGTTGAGCACCATAACGTTAATCGTACGACCGAGACCTTTAACTATACAACCGTAGAAACAATCAGAAAGTAACCAAAGGTTACAGTAATCGATTGCGAGAAAAGAACGTTCAAATAATCCCTTGCATAACTGTCGCCTCGCTTCATTAAGAGTTTATGTGAGGATAATGTCTCGAAGCGAGATTCGTTCTGACCTTGTCTTTCTCGGCGAGAAAAACAGAGACAACATGAGTCTTGTTTCGAAAGCTATCCTCTTGAAAATCAGCCTTGAAGTCTTAAACGCCCTTCATTAATATCTTGTTCTTGTATGACGGTTTACATACCAAGACTTTTTTGCAGATTGCAACTTTTTCCTCAACTTAAGGTCGGCTTAAACTGTTCGATACAAGAAGTTCAATGGAAATATTCCATGATGAGGGTCTATAGAATTCGCCGGACGCACTCGAGACATTTGTATTGTCCTGTCAAACATACGTCAAAAAGGGTATTTACCCAAATCAAATAAATCGTGGGTTTTTTTCTGTTGGATTGGAGCCGTTGGGTGATCAATGACACGCCGAGGATTGCCAGGTTTCCAGCTTTTTATAGTCGTGTCCGGCCTGTCCGGCTTTTGTTAGGCTTTTGATCAACCCAGCCCCGCCAAAAGATGCTGAACGAAAGCGCGCGAGCAACTCACGCGGACACGCGTGACTCGCGATCTTAAGAATGAATAACAGTAATGTAATAAATACATGTCGCAGACACTCCGTTTAAAGAGTTTGATAGAATTCAGTATAGCATTACAGTTCAGACCAGTGTCTGCTTATCAGAAGGTAAAGCGGGTATTTGGTAAATAAAACCAACATAGACTCTCCATCACTGAGAGTATTTGTATTTGGGTTAGTGGTTAGTTACAGAAGCTAATTCACAATATAACAATTTACACAAGATCATCAGCATAACAAGCTAGTCAGATATAAAAGATCAGACTTCTTCGGCTATTCGACATTCCCCCGCTCCGTCGAATGACAACTGTTTTAATAACGTCGGGTACGTTGATTCATCTTGACGACTTCCTTCCTTTATTTCCTAGATGATTTATTCTCCGAAATACACAAATAAAAGTATCACATGTTTATTTTCTTTTAAAAAACAGTGTGTTAGGCTTTCAGTGCAAAGTGTCCGGGTAAATATGAATCTTTGTCCGGCTTTTCTATTTTTGGGCCTGGAAACCCTAGACATGCCAGAACGCACCTGACAATTGGGCACCTATAATATTTTCCTTAACGCGTGTGCGTAGCATTTAAAAAAACATTTTTTACAAAAAATTTAAACCGACTTCAAAAAAGAATAAAATAATTACCATATAAAATTAACAGTGTCAGAAGTCGGTGCTGATCCACGCTGAACCAAATTGAAGGCACCGACTTCTGAAACTGTTAATTTTATATGGTAATTATTTTATTCTTTTTTGAAGTCGGTTTAATTTTTTTGTAAAAAATGTTTTTATTTTTTCATTTTAGTGGCATTAATTAAAATTTGGTTGGACCTACTAAAGACGCTGCTCGTAACATAATCACATCATCACAATATGCGTACTGTTCGTCATTGAGGAGTTCCATTGTCTATCTCCGAAGTTCTTCATCAGATCTTCACCAAATTTAAATGCGACCAACTTCGAAGTATACCCTATCCATTAAAAAAAGAATACTCAAAATCGGTTCACAATTGGCGAAAATATCGATGAACATACACAAAAAAAAAAAAAAAATACATACAGATGAACATAGTAACCTCCTCCTTTTTGGAAGTCTGTTAAAAACAAATACCTTCACAAGCATGTCCTTTGTTCGCAGCCGCACCTATATAGAAATAATTATTCAATAGGGCATCTGTTGCAATACGTGTGACAACGATACCATCCTGGCTAATTAGTCATTGGTAGTCGGTCAAAGTGCAAACCAGAATGACACATTTTACAACAACGACATAAACATGCTTATCTAGGTACATACAAAAAGATAAGTCATTTCGCGCTGTTCGTTACATTATTATTTATTAAATAAAAAATTAAATTAGGTCGCTGTTTTTTTGTCGTTTTTGTTGCGGCAAATGACCACAATTCTCATTCTTATCGTATAGTTCCTGAACTATAAAATTCTTAAGTACTTATAACATGTACTTATAACACACGAAGACAAAACGCATCATAGGTAGATACTAACTTTTAATAAGTACCTACGTTGCCTCGTTGGTCTAGTGGTGGCAAGCAAGACTGCTGATCGTGAGATTCTGGGTTCGATCCCCAGGTCGGGCAAAGTGTTATTGGGTTTTTCCGTTTGGAGTTCATCAGTCAACCCGGAGTTTGGATTTGTGCCCGGTTGATGGCAATAGGCTCGCCACCTATTACATAGGATTGAATACTAGAGGCGAAACGTGGGTGTAGAGGCTCTTGTAATAGTAGAACACCTCTGTCTACCGCTTCGGGAATTACAGGCGTGAATATATGTATGTATGTAAATTACACACGATTAAGTAAGATCTAAACCTAATCTAAAAGCAGCTCAGTCTCTGTAGTTTACCGTTTACGTCATAAACACGTATAATTCGCCGATTTGCATTTCATAACACTATCACTGTTCTAATTGACGTCATTCAAACATTTCATCCCGCTGTCCTTTTCATATCCTATTATAAGTCATATCAATTGCAAGTTTGTATAACGACGTGTGATAAAATGTATTTTTAGCATAGACAATGACCCATTAATTTGATTGGAGACGATACCTGTTTATGTATTGCAACCACGTGCAATCGTACATTAACCTATCACTTTGGCGTCTGCCCAAACATGTGGTGTGACAAGAACTCTCCCATAAGATCTGACGTCATTAATTCCTTTTTGTCATATATGGGAGTTTCGGAGAAAATACGAATCAACGCATATACGTATATTAATAACTAAATTATTGTCGTCATTCTAGTCCTCTCCTTTACTTTGAACTAATTCTGTATTTCTTGAAGAAGCTAATCAACCAGATGCTTCAGAAAACATAAGTAGCCCATTATTGTCTTACCGCTGGGCACAGGCTTCTTCTCAAAATGAGAAGGGTTTTAGGCCTTAGTCCACGACACTGGCCTGTTGCGGGTTGGTAGACCACACACCACCGAGAACTTTTTATGGAGCCCTCTCAGATATGCAGGTTTCCTCACGATGTTTTTCATTTACCGTTAACGCAAGTGATAATCAAATTCTGATCCGCACATGAATTCGAAAAGTCAGAGGTGCAGGCCGGTATCGAACTCAGACCCTCCTACATGATAGGCAGGCGTTCAACCGATAGGCTATCACTGCTATCATCATGTGCTATCATATCACAAAAAAATATAAGAGGAAGGGTGTTTGCGTGTTGAAGCCATGTTCCCCAATGGACCGGGACCCGGGTTAATTTACAAAAGTTGATATTAAAGATGATGTGCCGCAGCCACAAAATAAACATTCACACATATCGTACTAAAAATAACAGTTATCAACATAGCTGTCAGTTGCAATATGCCTATTACAGACATCAACACTCTTATGTAATTTAAGAGGTAACATAATAGCCATTATTTAATTTGCACAAAATTTGAATGAAGCAAAGCCAAGGTTTTACTTTCACAAACTAGATTCAGTGACCCAGATGGATGAAAAACGTTCAATTGTGGTCTTCGTAATGTTCGGGCTTATAAACATATTTTTTGACCAATTATATGTTTATTATAGAACGTCGTACCTAATACCGGGTTCACACGATTCGATTCTAGTTGATCAAATAACTTGATCAACAAAATTTGAAACGTTTTTGTTGCTTCAATTTGATTGTAAGTCTGTCCAGATGGTTCAAATCGCATGTGATTTAGCAGTTGATCAACTAGAATGGAATCGTGCGAACCTGGTGTAACCAAAATTACGAAAGGAGTATCTACATAGACTAAAATATACCATGTGAGAACCATTGACACCTACACTAGTCACGTAGAAAAGTTATAACAAACATGCCATTTGATTTTAGAATCTTCATCTCTCGTGTCGACACGAGCTATTTGAGAATAGCTCATGCCGTGATGGAAAGATTAGCCAGTCAGCAAGGTTGGTAGCGGGGCTGACTGCCCAGGGTGTACCGGACGTGGTTGTGGTGCATGTTTTTGCGAATCCCTCGACCCCGGCCGAACGGTCAAGAGGAGGCCGTTGATTTTTAGCCGGTAAGAGTCCGGCAGACCACCTCGCCTTCCCCGGGCGAGGGACATCCATGAGGATTTTCGATAAATAAGATAAAAAAAGAGTACGCCGGACGTAGTTTAGTATCATCGCTTTTGAGGCTTTTTTAATGCACCCTTAATGTGGATTATTTTAGAATAATCCATTATTTTGTCTTCAGCCCGGTAACGTCTATTTATATTGTTTACTAGCTGTGTCCTCACGGCTCCGCCCGCGTATGAAGTTTTATTCCAGTAATAAATATAGCCTATGTTACTCAGTGATAATGTAGCTTTCTAACGGTAAAAGAATTTTTGAAATCGGTCCAGTAGTTTTTAAGTTTATTCGTTACTTACAAAAATACAAATCTTTCCTCTTTATAATATTAGTACAGATAGTATAGATATAGATTAGACGGTACCCGGTAGAGGACGCCCTAGAAGAACATACATCGATTTTAATAGCTAGAAAGTATTTACAGTCATAAACACAAATATCATTTGAAAGAATTTTAAATATCTTGACTACACACGAGTAACAACAATGTACTCACATTGTAGTCCATTCAATCATATTTATAAAGAGATCACAATCCAAATACTTAAAGAGATAGCTCGACTAGACTGACTGCCTCAATAATGTGGGCTGATGACGCTATTGTGGCTGTAATAGGAATAGACTTGGCCTAGTGCGTCAAGCACGGACTGGTTGCCAAGCTGTGTGACAAAGTAGCTAAACCTAATAATATAATTATGCATGCATTTAAAAACAATAACGCTAGGTAGTCTAGAGGTTGAACGCATGCCTTTCGTGCAGGACGATCTCGAGTCGATATCCGACCCACACCTGTGACTTTTGGAATTAATGTGCGAAACAGAATTTGATTATCATTTGTAATAACGTTAAAAAAAAATATCATGAGGAAACATACACAACTCAAAGCTTCTTGAGTGGTGAGAGTAGTGCATGTAGTCCTCCAGCCCGCACCAGGCCAGCGTAGTGGACTAAGGCCTTAAATTTTCTCAATCGTCGTACAATAAGAACTAGTACACATTAAGCGCTTTTAAGCGCGCGCTTGGTAACGCGTGTTGCAAATTACAAAAAGAAGCGCGCGCTTGCATGTGTACCTACACCTTAGACCAACCTCTTTATTCTAAAAACGCGCGTTACCAAAGCACGCGCTTCAAAACGCCTAATGTGTACTAGCTCTTAAGGTCCTTGCACCAACAAATAAAAACGTTGTTTTTTCTTTTTAAACGTTTTAATTTAATGAATGCCTCCCCTATATTGGTAGAGCAAATATAATGTAAAAATAAATAATATCAAAGAAACAGGCTATGTGAAAAAAAACTGCCTGTATTGGTCGATGAACTTAATAGGTAAATATCACGGTCCGATGAACTGAATGAAATGGGTCACATTAGGTTGCATAACAAAAAATCTATATTATGTTCCTGGATAGACCTATATTATACGTTACTACCTCAAGTCCTTCAAGCACGTAACAAAGGAACTGTAAAACTGTTTTTTTTTATATTTACTATCCTATGACTTATTGAACTGAAAAATACAAGACTGAACTGCTAGTCCAGGAAAAATCTGTAATTTTAATTGTTTTTTTCAGCTATGATGAAAACATGAAACTATCCCATTTACAGTGATTTTAATACTATTCTACAACCGTGAATTTGTAACCATTTGATCTAAATTATTGTCAGCTTAAAAATATCGCAGCCATCTATCGTCAAGTAGGTAAACTAAAACCTTACTAAGCAGATTCTTTCCGGACAGTAATATTTCTACTCGATAATAGATGGCGCTGTTTACGAACAACATTAAAATTTATTCAATTTTATTTGAATAGCCATATAGTACTTTTAAGTTTATCAAACTCAACTCAATACCTATAAACTAGTAGATTTTTTTTTTCGGTAAGGAAAATAGTACAGCTGTCTAATAATTAGTTATCATTAGCATAAGCTTCACGCTTGTGATCCTATAAGAGGTAGGCAGTTTGTCGATTACGAATACTAATATACCTATGACACTGGTATCGATTCTATAGCTCACTTTGACAGTACTAAACTAAACTAAGGGTGATTGTCTCTTTCTATTTCAATAGAAAAAGAAAGTGACAGTTGCGTTTGGTCTACTTAGTTTAGTAGTGTCAAAATAAGTAACAGAATCGACACCACTGCCATTCTAGGTTAACCCTAAAGGTCTTTATTCAATAAAGACCGTCTTTATTCAATAAAGACCTTTAGGGTTAACCTAGAATGCAATAAAGTTTATTGCACTTCGTTTAACTCGAAAATCGAACTCAGACAGACGGTAGTTCAATACAGTAAGGTACCCTATATACAAGGTTAGTCGGAAAAGGGGTACTAAGCCGAAAGGGTGTTAAAGTTACCCATATTAAAGGATAACTTTTGTTCTACAACTTTCCCCAAAACTCGATAGTTTAAGAGAAATTGCTTTTCAAAGATTTCGTAAAAAATATGCTAATATCTATCTGTCCACACCTACGATCAGCTGTGTTTACTATTTAGGTCATATTTGGGGTCACGGATTAGAAACTAAATTTTCTCAATTCATCTAAAGCAGGTACTTATGTTTTTTTTTTTTAAAAAACGGTTAAAAATCTTTTTGCAAATAAAAATTATCGAATATTGAAATTTTAACACTTGCTTTAAAATAGTCATCAGTGATACTTTAAGTGGCCTGCGGCTTAGTACCCCCTTTCCGACTAACCTTGTATCGAAGTTTGCTCTATCCGTAGTATAACTCAAAGAACGTTTCCTCCTTATTTCGCAAGAAACCGTTTTCTTCATCGTATCGTAATATCAATAAAATTGCTGCAGAACATTGTGACGGATTCAAATATGACAAATTTATTGATCACAACAATACAGGGATTCTGACTAAGCACGATTTGAAGCCAATGTAAACATCTCGCTCCAATAGTTAGTACCTCGAACTACACGTAACGGTCGAATGAACTACCGTTCATCATGACGTCACCTCTCATTCATTCATGACGACTCCCTTCCTAAGTACCCCCATCACTTGATGTCACTGGTCATTAGGCTAAAAAGAATCAACGCTGTCAAAAGGCTAATGGCTATCAGCGGTGTACCTAACGTAGATAAACTCGACGCCTAAGTAAATGTTGAATAGCCAAAAGCCAGTCTCGTGGTAAGTCGCTTACGGCAACGTCGTATTGTGAATCACTTCGTCAAATAAGTGGAAAATATTCGTAAATTTAAATTTGGAACAATGGTGAAAAGTGAGTGAACCTCATTATATTATAATTCTAAAAATAATTTATCAATAGAAAAATTTATTGATTTTAAAATTTATGATCCAATAATAGACAGTTTGATTGAATTTAGTTTCGGAAACATTATGATCATGCATGCATGCGTTTTATATCAACAATATGATTGTGTAGCTCAGCAGTTTTGAAGGTTGCATTATAAAAGCAAACATAAACCTAACCGACAATAAAATGTGCAGGCACTCCTTTCTCTTTCATTCATTAACTTGTGTTAGGGTTTATAGGCAGCAGTAAAATGTGCTCTCGGAATGCCTGCATTATTTGTGACCTACTTTAATAAAATGTCCCACTGCTGGGCAAAATCAGGTAGGTAGGTTTTTGACTTTACCTATTTTATTGATTTTTTGCCAAAAACTTACATCAATAAAACTGGAGATCAGACTAGGAACACCTAACTGAAGTCGAAAAATTTGTTTCTTTTTCTTAGTAGGGTATTTAGAAAGATATAGAATTTTACAAGGTTAAATTTTTCGACTTATTCTCGAAGTGAAGTCGTTTTTTTTTCATTTTTACCTAAAAATACCTTCATGATCAATCCAGATATTTTCGATTGAGATCTGTTATTAATATCGGCCGATAATATACCGCATCTATAAGATGTTGTTGGGTACTAAATTCAAGTCTCAAATCGCTGATCCATATTGCTCCATAAGGCCATTTACATTCTGTAAAATCTTACAGCCACTGGCTTTTATGTAACCATTACCTACAGAAAGATTCATCAATGGGTCAGTGAAGGAAGTGTGAAGTGGAAGAAATATTAACTATTTGAGTAAGAGAAATTTTTGCTAAAATGCCTGTGCACCGATTTTAACTCATACACAGCGCGGGAATCGAACCTAGTAATTGTTCTTGAAAAAATCACAAATCGTTTTATAGTGGCAATTGATACTTCAGGCACAGATATTATAATACACTAGGTTTAGATTAGGTTATTTTTGATGATATCTTTAACCCACATGCTATGTCAGTAAAATACAAGTACCTACCTATATAGAATGTAAACGAAATCATGTACTTAATTCCTTCAAACCTCGTGATGTACTACTGACATAGATTAAAATTGCGAGGGTTTTCTTAGGATTCGATAAAAAAAAATTACAAATTCAAATTCATTTATTGCAAATATGGGTAGTTATACAGGTGGGTTTTTGAAGAACAGGAAAGTTGTTAGTGTCACCATATTCTGCACTAGGCATGCAACATTTAGTTCGGAACGTGTTTAGTCCCTAAATTAAAAATTTAAATACATTAAACATCAAAATTACATGTCTATTAAATTGTCAATTAAAGTCAAAGTAAATAATGTCAAAGTAATAATGTAAAAGTTAATCTATCATGCTAAAATGTGAAGAATTAATAATTGTGAAATACGTAATTTATGTTAAACTTAAGTACCTAATAAACATTATTTAGAGTTTGTCACACAAATATTCATTAACACTATAATAAGATTTTTCCAATAACATTTTTTTAACATTACATTTAAATATGTCCATACTTTTTAACCGACTTCCAAAAAGGAGGAGGTCACTATGTTCGTCTGTATGTATGTTTTGGTAAATGGTTATAAAGTCGAGGTGCCATCAAAAAAATACTATTGCTAAACAAAGAAGCAATTAAAATGCTTCACGTTAAGAACACATGTTTACTTCTTGTTTTTTTTTTTATTGGTTCCAAATGTACTTATCCCGTTCAGGATTAATCAATGTCAGCAGTACCTACATCACGAGGTTTGAAGGAATTACATAACTTCGTTTACACCCTAAATTCGGATGAAATCTATACCAATGCTAATATGAGTAGGTACCTATGGTTATAAAATTTCGCTTTGTTTAATGTTTGTAATCTTGTGTCCGTTGTTCAAAAATGTCATAGCTCTTTGACCCAAAACGCGTGTTATTAGCGAAACGTCCATCCGTAAAATTATGGGTTTATTTATAAGAATAACGAGCATACTTGAAATTCAGTGAAAATATTATTAGTCTTGTGAAATTTTGAACTAAAATCACAATGAATTTCACAGTGAGCTGTTTAGATAGATAGTTTTCGTCGATTAAGTTCTAACACCGCGTAACTCGAAAAATAGTAGTTTTGAGTTACGCACGTCATTCGATAGGGAATCGAAAAACGCATCGTTTGATCAATCACAATCAATGGTTAGATCCAATAGCAACGCGTTATTTCAAAAACAAAATCCACCGCGTATGTAATATTTTTTACTCAAAAATGCTTGTAATGTGGTCATTATTTTGACAACCAAGCGCGGAAAGGTCGACTTTGCTCAAAGAAGGTCCTTCTTTGAGCAAAGTCGACCTTTCCACGCTTCTTGAATAGGCGCCAGCAAAGTTGTATGGAATTTCATTACTGGTGAGTTTTAGCCACCAGCAATTTCCTTTGAAAATCCATTATTGTCGAGTTTTGTTTCAAAAATAGTCTGGTGCAAAAAGTTTTTATTCAGAATTTGGCAGTATAGATACAGGCAGTACAAATATTAAAGACTAATTTAAAAAAATAACTGAGAACCGGGGAAGAAACAAATCGTTACTTTAAATAAGTACGCGCTATAAAGGCCTCGACCCAGCTTGTCCATCAAGAGCTGCAATGCTGACCGCGCTATGATGGCCTGGAGCTACGCTACACTACGCTCTCGGCCATCATCAGTGCTGCCAGCAACGCAGTCATTACAGACCGCGGCAGTAATGTACTATTCCATCAAGCTATGTAAACAGCTAAAACAGCGTGTAAGTCAAGTGAGTTCCATACTGGATCGTGTCGCGAAAGTGCTCCGTCGAAAATACCAAAATAAAATAGAATAGGTATTGTAGATTAAAAACAATTATATGATAAGTAGAAAAAAAAATATTTTTTGCTCTCCTATAAAGTTAACTATTTTGAGTTACGCGGTGTTGAACTTAAGCGACGTTTTGTAACCTATAAATTCATCAGGGAATCGTTACCGCTTTCCTCATCATATAAATAAACACTGTTATACAAATAGTGGAACATTCCAATGGTGACTGTTCATTTTCAAGTTTGATATAAATAAACAAATGATTTACGTTTATTTTAAGATTCCAAACAAGTTATTGCTATTGTTATCCTCATAAACTAGAAATGCCAAGTATCGGTTGATCTGAAACTGCATCTCTGTGTTTATACGAGGCTAGCGGGCCGTCCCGGCTTCGCACGGGTGGATATTTTTCCCGTTTTTGTTACAATTTTCATTTATGCTCCGCTCCTATTGATCGTAGCGTGATTTTATATAGTCTATAACCTTCCTCGATAAATGGACTATCCAACACAAAAATATTTTTTCAATTCCAACCAGTAGTCCCTGAGATTAGCGCGTTCAAACAAACAAACTCTTCAGCTTTATAATATTAGTATAGATAATGATAATATTATACCTAATTATATAATAAATAAACTATTGTATTAACAATAGTTTATTTAATTTAAGAAGAGGTCTATAGACTGCCGTTAGCTGATGAATCATCACTCTTTGAATGGAGTACAGAAATGTTCTCGCGATTGTTGAATAATTTTATAGACGGGTGATAGACACACGGACACGCCTTTAGTTAGGCCTGAGGGCCTACTCTGAAAAACGAACGTTGAAGTATCGGATCAATATAAAACAACGACGAATATCAAACTATTAAATTATATCGATCAAAATATTGTCAATTGTCAAACAATGAACTACTAGATGTCACTTAACATGTGAGAATAGGGTGTACGAAAGACAAAATGTCAAAATCGAATCGAACATCGGATCCGAAAGACTTTCGAGGTTGGAAAAAATGCGATCCGTCTACCGAAACTTAATAATTCGATTTTCAGAGTAGGTCCAATAGTTCACGTACGCCCGCCGAGGCAGGTGCCCAGTCAACATAGGTTTATAAAACACATACCTACCTACATATTATATATATTTATAATATAAAACGCTCATGAAATTTAGAGAGAAATGCGAAAAAAAAACAACCCATAACATAACATCACGCCTGTATTCCAAAAAGGATTGGGCAGAGGTGTATAGCAACACACTCATTTCGCCGTTATGTTTAAGTCCAGCTGATGGCAATAGACTCGCCCCCTATTACATGGGACTTAAAAAAAAGGTTTATACCACATAAATACACTAATTCACATTTAATCGCCTACGTAGCAGCTCGAACAGTCTCCTGAGGGTGTTTTCCGAGCGGTGGGACTTGTCCTTGATACAGAGGTGGATGCAGCTTCATGTTAGCGCCTCTCCTCGTATTTTTTGACATTATTGTGTAAATTGTGTATATTGTATTGTGTTTATTATTTTTAATTTGATTTAATGTTATCTGATTTATGGACTATATGTCTGAAATAAATAAATTATTATTATTTATTATTATTATTAATGGAACTCTTGACTTCCAAACTAAGTAAAACTTGTACTATTGGAGTCAAGGCTCTCTCTCATTTTCAAGCAACTTTACCAAAAGGTTTTGTGCGGGACAGACAATAACAGAATACTGTAAAAATAAAATAAATGACATAGAATTAAAAATGTGTGTGCGTGGGTGTGTGTGAGTGTGTATAAGTGTGATGTATGATGATGATGAAAAAAAAAATAACGAAACGAACGATGTATGGATGAAAAAAGTACGAATAAAAATTCAAAACAGAAATCTAAATGTCTCGCATTACTTGCTTCCAGCACAAACCATTAAATAAATATCGCATCTTTGTAATTAGTTGATGATATACTTAATTACAGATCTATAGACCATTGCCCTTTGTCTCTTATGGAAGGTTTTAAGAAATATTCCTATATCATTAATTTTATATTAAGCAGAGATTGTGGTTCTGAAGATATTAAGAGAATTACTTCATACATTATAACCAGTTTGTAGGAAGTAATTGTATGACACATTTCACACATCACAAAATGATTTGTACATACCTACGCTTATTCATTAATTTACATAAAGTGACAGTATTGAGGAGACAGGACCTTTTGACTTTTGTTGTATCGGAAAAACTTTGAGAATTCATTAACCTTTCGTATTTACGTAATTTTTTCAGTAATAATTTATATTTTCACGATGTCACGAGTAACACCAGCCCTGACCTTTAACATATTTTTAGACATTAGGTACTAAATTAGTAATTCTAACGACATTATACTTGTGATAATAATAAGTAGTTACGACTACTTTTTTTTATAACTTTTGGGACTGTGCAAAATATTTGAGTGACACATGACACATCACTAAGTTGTTTTAACACTCCTTAAAATCTACCCAAGTAATTAACGGTATATAAACATCGTTAATATATGCATGTAAGGTAACATAAAAGTGCTAAACTAAAATATTAATATTTGCGACAGTCTATAAACGGCTATTCAATAACAGCACTACATTTTTCAATTGGTTTATTTGGTAAAAGGACTTTAAAATGTGACCGGGTACCATAATAATGCATTATCGAGGCATTCAATTCAAAAGACTGCCTCGTTGGTCTAGTGATGGCAAGCGCGGCGGCTGATCGTGAAGTCCTGGGTTCAATCCCCAGGTCGGGCAGTGTTATTGGGTATTTCCGTGTGGAATTCCTCAGTAGCAGCCCGGAGTTTGGATTTGTGCCCGGTGGATGGCAGAAAGCTCGCCCCCTATTACATGGGACTTAAACATAACGGCGAAATGAGGATGTTACTATACACCTTTGCCCAACTTTTCGGGGAATACAGATGTGATGTTATGCTATGTTCAATTCAAAAGATTTCAATATTAAAACTAAAACCCGCCTTTAAAATATGATATCTTCTTTTCCAGTATCGCAGCACATGCTGACAGACCTGGAGAAGATCCCAGGAGTGCAGCTAGGAGACTTCTTGCTGCAGTTTGAGCTTGACGAGCCGAGGGAGTCGGTATCGGAGATCGCCAGGAGAGAGCTCCGGGAGACCCCGGATGTCGTCAAACCTGCTATCGAGGAACTTAAGAGACTGCTTGAAGGTACCTACCTATACAGTCGGTAATTTTTTAGTCAGCTTTCCTTGCTTCGAAATTGACGTAACATTTTCGTGAAAACGATAGGTAGCAGCGTCCTCTTTTCTACTAATGACAATAAACTACGATCACCAAGCCACCCGCCAAGAGTGGTGATGGTAACTTCCCCTTTGACAGTTTATTGTAGCGGTCGTTGGGAAGCCCATATTTCGGCGGTCCCTACGTATACTATCGAAACTACAAAATCTCAGTTTTTATTTTATCTGCTTAAAATGTATGAAATTATGTTATCTTAAAGGATATAATTTTTTTTTTTTATGGGCCAAATGGCAACTATTCCGCATCAAACTAAGGAAGAATCACGTAAATCGGATCATAAATCTCAGCGTAATCGGTGTACATACATAATAAAATAAAAACTGAGATTTTGTAGTTTCGATAGTATACGTAGGGACCGTCGATTTAGCAGTGTACGATTGTAGGCTTATATGATAACCTCATATTTGTTTAGATTCGCGTATAGGGTTACTTCAAATTAACTGGCGTAACTTCACAGGTATATTCCCTATATCGATGGTCGGCAGTGAAAATCACGTATGTGTAAAATACATTTTATTTAAAGAGATAGAAAAAACTGTCTCTATACTGTGTCAATTGTTAATACAAGTTTGTCATCGTACGTCATAGATAGCTTAGAAGTATTCGAATTGAAAGTTTGTTGAATTAGTACGTGTATGACGAGTTTATCAATCTAAAGAATAAATAAAACGCTTTTGAAGAAAATTTGATTTACGAGGTTTTTTTTCACTGCCGAGCGTCGATATGTTGTATAACACATTGGCGTTACTGTTATTTAAAATATACCTACGAGTACTTATATCTTAATCAATATACGCGGTTGAACGATTCCGGCCCGCACCTCTGACTTTTCGAATCCATGTGTGGTTCAGAATTTGATTATCACTTGCGTTAACGGTGATGGGAAACAACGCGAGGAAACCTGCTCATGTGAGGAGGCTTCAAAAAGTTATCGGTGATGTATGTACTCCGCCAACCCGCATTAGGCCAGCATGGTGAACTAAGGCCTAAACCCTTCTCATTCTGAGAAGACGCCCGTGCCCAGCAGTGGGACAGTAATGGGTCGATTATGATTATGATCCGCCAGTGCTTCTATCTCTAAAATCAATTATAATAATTATGTTTATACATTATTATAAATATGTTTTATATATCTATTTATGAATAATTGGCAACATGCACCTTTAATATTAACTTATATTCAACGTGCACGGGAACTTACCTTTTGAATGCCAGAAGAATATAATATGTATACTTGCACATTTAATTTATATGATTACTTAATGGAGTTTATTAACTAATTATATTTGTGAATAAATACTCCTAGTATTTATTCACAAATATAATTAGTTATGGTATTTACAAATAGGTCATTGAATCGAAGGTTAACTTCTGATCAACATAACTAACCCGTTGGTAATCGTTGAAAATAACCTATACCACACCTGTATTTCCCGAAGGGTTGGCAGAGATGTATATAGTTGTTATATTTAAGTTATATATATATAATAGGAGGCGCGCCTATTGCCATCAACCGGGCACAAATCCAAGTTCTGAGCTGCTACTGAGGTATTCCACACGGAGAAACCCAATAACACGTTGCTCGACCTGGGTTCGAACCCAGAACCTCACGATCAGCAGTCGCGCTTGCCACCAGTAGACCAACGAGGCAGTTTAAGTCGAAAATATGTAAATTTATTTTGCGCTTGCACATCACCCTCTTTGTTTGACAAGTGAATTAGTGGACAATAGATAAGGTTAGGCAACAAAAACCTTCAAATGCAACAGGCGACGTCAGAATTAACGATTCCAAGTAAGGGTCTGTACACAAAACTGCGATGCGACGTCGCATCACAGAAAGATGCGAGCTCGCACGACGCGGCGACGCATCGCTAGAACTTACGAATTGATTCGCATAATTGATTTTTCCTATATCTTCTTAACCGTGACAGCAGTGTGCAAATCTTTTTACGCAAATTTATTCTACCTAGTATAAAATACGTTGACAATCGTCGAGGGATTGGTCATCCGAACCTTGGAAGGAAGACTCCTTGCCGTACGGAATCGCATCGCAGCAATTAGCGTCGCAGTTTTCTGCGTTGTGAATTCGCATCGCGCCGTTTCGCAGTTTTGTGTACAAGCCCTAAGAACGGAAACTTCTACGGCCTAGCATAAATGTTTGACGTATAGTATCTTATACGTATCGCTAATGTAAGCGAATTTTGAATCCAATATACAACTGTCCTACAACATTTTGGTTTATTTTTTGTGACCTGCACAATTTGTATCATAAATAGATATAAATAGGGTTTTCAATTTATTTAAATATGCGATTCGAGTATTTCCAATTCAAAATTCACTCACATTAACGTAACGTTTACGTTACTAACGCCAACAACATCTACTTAAGTAGGTACTCATTTTTTTTTGTATACAAGGTTAGTCGAAAAGGGGGTACTAAGCCGCGAGCGACTTAATGTATCACTGATGATTGTTTTACAGAAAGTGTTAAAATTTCAAAATTCGACAAAAAGAATTCAGTGCAACATGATTTTAATTTTAGTTTTTTCAAATATTCTTCAAACCTGCTTTAGTTACGAATTCAGAAAATGGAGCTTCTAATCCGTGACCCCAAATATGACCTAAAATGTTAGCTGATCATAAATGAAGATAGATAGAATTTAACATATTTTTTATGAAATCTTTAATCAGCTATTCCTCTTAAACTATTGACTTTTGGGAAAAGTTGTAGAACAAAAGTTATCCATTATTATGGGTACTTTAACACCCTTTCGGCTTAGTACCCCCTTTCCGACGAACCTTGTATAACCGCATGACGAATAGGTAATCAAATTTATTAATTAACACGCACAACAAAAGCCAATTTATTTCTACATCCGTTACACCTTCTTGGAATTTATTTATAAATAATACATAATAAAACGTTGGATTACAATAAATAAATAAACAAAAAGTTCATTAAGCTTTAATAATAATGAACGGATACTAATAAATAAAATGATGACCATGCAATGATGAACGTGTTTTATCGATATCTTTAATTATATGAATGATGGGTGCATTACCTTATATTGTTTAATCATAAAATGATAAGTAAATAATTATTTGTAGCTGACCTTTATTTGACACGTTTATTGTTCTTCCATTTATATTTTTAAAATAAACATTGTTAGTCATATATGCTTCTTATTTTATTAAAAATAACCTTACGTTACGACAATATTTGCCAAGTCGCTCTAATGTTAAGCGTTCTTAACCATTAACTCCATTTACTCGTAGAAGTAGGTAATTAATTTTCAACCACCTCGTTGGTCTAGTGGTTGCAAGCAAGACTGCTGATCGTGAGGTCCTAGGTTCGATCCCCAGGTCGGGCAAAGTGTTATTAGGTTTTTCCGTGTGGAATTCCTCAGTAGCAGCCCGGAGTTTGGATTTGTACCTGGCTGATGGCAATAGGGTCGCCCTTACATGGGACTTAAACATAACGGCGAAATGAGTGTTACTCTATACACCTCTGCCCAACCTTCGGGGAATACAGGCGTGATGTTATGTTAATTATCAGATGTGCTCAAATTGTGCATGTGTGTTTATGTGGACGTAGGATCGCGTAATCCGTATTTTAGTGAACTATTTTAGAAATTTCATGAAAAATCTAGAGTCAATTCGAGGTTTCGTGAAATTATTAGACTCAATCCGTAGTTTCGCGAAATTACTGCGACTACTTCTACATCTTATTCCGAATTTTCGCGAATGTACTGCGACTACTTCTACACCTTATTCCGAATTTTCACGAAACTCCTCACGAGTTCACGACAATACGTATTACGCGATCCTCCGTCGACATTTACAAGCACATGAGTCGCAACTTATACTTAAAATTACTTTGGGTTCATGCTAATAGCGATGGCGTCTATTGTACACAATATACACATTGAGTCATACACTCATATAACGTGTGGGTCACCGACCGATACACGGTAATATATCTGTCCGTAAACGTCTTGCTAACTGAACGTAGTTTAGCAGAAACGAACAATCCACAAAATTGAAAAAATTGGGTTATTGGTACCAAAAAGGTCTATAAGGTAGGGCCTTTCATTCAGCAACAAAGATCCAAGAAATAAACAAAGGAACTACGTTTTTTGTCACAGGGAACCAAAACCACATATTAGGCAGGTATTTTCTTTTTATTATCTACTAACTGTGTCTCACGGCTCCGCCCGTAGCATATGTTACTTAGTGATAATGTAGCTTTCTAACGGCAAAATAATTTTTGAAATCGGTCCAGTAGTTTTTAAGTTTATTCGTTACATACAAAAATCCAAAAATACAAATCGTTCCTCTTTATAATATTAGTATAGATATAAATAAAGACCCAACCTGCTTAAATCATCCAACCCTATATTTTCTTAAATAAGTCCAAAAATACGCAATATAACCATCAACCAATTTATAGATATAAAAATACGATTGATTATACCAAGTATGTGTAATTACATAACAAAATCTGAATACAGCATCACTGAAGAAAACCACTCTGAACTTAAAACGTCAATAACTCAAAAGTGACTCTGTGTGCGTTGAGTCTTTTCTGCTTAACTACGTCCAACTATGAGTATCCTAATAGACCGAAGCAATAAAATTTGGTGATGTCGTGAGACTATAATCACCGCGTTTGGATAAAAAGTGGTGATTAGCATTGGATGTATGCTACCGGCCATCGTAGAAGGTCACGGTTACGGTTAGTCAGAAGCCCGAAACTCTGACAACTGGTCTAATCTTAGGATATTGGCTTTACCCGGCTACTAGGTTACGGAGGTCTGATGGCAGTCGCTCCGTGTAAAATACTGGTATTCAGCTGCATCTGGTAAGACTGGAAGCTGACCCCAACATATTTGGGAAAAGGTTAGGCAGAATTAGATGCTACTGGTCATCCTCTTGTCGTAACCTTGGCGCCTTACTAGGAGTAGGACTAACGACGTATGTTCTTTGCTTAAAATAACAAGGTTACCATTGTGAAGAAACAGAAAAATAGCACCACTTAAAAACAAATCAACAATCTACCTATATTCTCGTTTTAACTATAAAAAATGCATCATCGTACCTACCTCATGGAAATTTTATTACTAACGTCAAATAACTCGTAATCAGCAGTTATGGTCCGCTGTGACATGTCATGGGCCCGAGAATCTACGCTTAATCTACGTAAACATAATTCATACTTATCTTGACAGTATAGAATTACAGTTTGTTAAGGTAGGTTTTGATTTCGTCACTTTGATATGCAATACCTATATCGCAGGGAAATGACTATACCAGGGATTTGACGAAATCTTACGTCGATATTGAATAATCAAACATAAGCTGTTTGCTAAACTATTTTCAGTGATATGTCGTTTTTGTTGAAATGCCTCTCGTTGGTCTAGTGGTGACAAGCGCGACTGCTGATCGTGAGGTCCTGGGTTCGATCCCCGGGTCGGGCAGTGTTATTGGGTTTTTCCGTATGGAATTTCTCAGTAGCAGCCCGGAGTTTGGATTTGTGCCCGGTTGATAACAATAGGCTCGCCCCCTATTACATGGGCTTTAAAGATAACGGCGAAATGAGGGTGTTACTATACACCTCTGCCCAACCCTCCGAGGAATACAGGCGTGATGTTATGTTATGTTATTTCACTAGACTGATTTTTTTAGGAGTATCTATTGCAATGTCCAATACCGGTCCATGTGTGAACAGAATTGTCGACATTATTTTGTTTCGCACTTAATAGCGTAGTCTATGCATGCCTTTACATTCGTAAATAACACATTTCTTGCACTACCGAGACAATCAGGCCCGAACTGGCCATACGGACAAATGCCCGATGGGCCGATGGGTCGCCGGTGTGGCCTGATGGGCCGGTCACGCAGTCGGAGAAATAGAAAGTGTGAGGGGAACGTCAAAAAAATAAAAACGTTTTTACAAAAAATTTAAACCGACTTTAAAAAAGAATAAAATAATTACCACATAAAATTAACAGTTTCAGAAGTCGGTGCTGATCCACGCTGAACCAAATTGAAGGCACCGACTTCTGAAACTGTTAATTTTATATGGTAATTATTTTATTCTTTTTTGAAGTCGGTTTAAATTTTTTGTAAAAAAGTTTTTAGTTTTTTCATTTTAGTGGCCTTAATTAAAACTTGGTTGGACCTACTAAAGACGCTGCTCGTAACATAATCACATCATCACAATATGCGTACTGTTCGTCATTGAGGAGTTCCATTGTCTATCTCCGAAGTTCTTCATCAGATCTTCACCAAATTTAAATGGGACCAACTTCAAAGTATACCCTATCCATTAAAAAAAGAATCATTCGGTTCACAATTGGCGAAAATATCGATGAACAACATACAGACGAACATAGTAACCTCCTCCTTTTTGGAAGTCGGTTAAAAAGGTCGTCCAACTATCGCCTATCGCTTGAAAAAGAAGCCGCAGATTGTTTGTGTTTGTAAATGCACTCAAGATACAGGAGAAATAATGAGTGGAGCGTCTAAAAAAAACAAAAAAAACGTCCGTCTAATCGCTTGGGCCGACCGTCTCTCAAATGCTCGGGTCGATTTCAGGTCCCAATCCGGCCCTAGAGACAATAAATGCGAGGAGTCCCTTTTTCTCGTTTCTTGAATAAAATTGAATGAGTGATCAATTGATCATCCAAGACTTCACAATTATTGTAAAACCAACTTGATTTTGGCAAGACAATGCTTGACGGATCTTCACCTTACTTAAGCAGTTAGAGACTACATGCTAAAACAAATATAATAATTATCAGATAAACGAATATTACTTGTTCAAACAATCAAAGTTAATTGATGAACAATTAAAGTACGATGTTAATGGCACATGGTTTTTCGTTCATTAGAAAACAAAGTTCAAGGTTACACACTGTATAACTTAATAACTTAGGGAACGTACCCATACTACGTGAGCCATTTTTTACCTCCCTCCCCTCGGTAACCACCCGTAGTATACGCCAATACCCCCCCCCCCCCCTCTAGTTTTCACGTGGTAATATATAAATATGGTTTTAAATCATTTTTTGCAAACAGAAAGTTAAAAAAATTTACTCATATGTGCGAGTGTTGCCACCTGTGAGTTCAAAAAACGCTAAACTGCGCGCCATATTTGAATATAGCTCGAAAAACCTCGAGATTTCCCTAGAGGATATTGACTAGGTGACGAAAACCTAAGCCCCCCCCCCCGCGCCCCTGAGACCATGCGTGGTATTTTGAAGACCCTCCCCCCCCCTGAACGGATCACGTAGTATGGGTACGTTCCCTTAAGCCGATATATCAATACTTGCGTTTCTAATATTAGTTTGAAGGCTGCAATCTGCTGAGCCGATAATTATTGATCTCATGTAAGCAATAGATTTTATTGTCTTGAATACAGCGTGTAAACCAAATCATGTAGGTAATTCCTACGAACGTCGTGATGTACTGCTGACATAGATTAAACATGAACGGGATAACTTTGGATTCATTAAAAAAAAAACAAGAACTAAACATGTGTTCTTAACGTGAGGCATTTTAGCGGCCCAAGTTAAATGACCGCGCGGCTACCGATAGCCGCGCGATTCGTTTGGGGCACTAAAACGCCTCACGTTAAGAACACATGTTTACTTCTTATAGTTTTTTTTTATTGAATCCAAAAGTATCCCGTGCAAGTTTAATCTATGTCAGCATTCATCATGAGGTTTGAAGGAATTACGTGATTTTGTTTACATCCTATATTTGTAAAATCATTAAAGCTACATGCAAATGGAAGGATGAAAGTAATTAACTGTTTTAATTTTGGTATCTACATGTTATTTATATATTTATCTTAGCCTATAGATTTTTAATCGATCATCTAACTTTGTTTTGCGTCCGTTATTGAGGTTTTGGATGTGATGGATCTCCTAGATCTAACACATTGAACATCGATATTATTTTTGGTAGATACTTAACTGCTATGGGCACTCCAGTAGGTATGTCACTAGGGTTGCCACCTTTTTTTTAACATATATTTTTATTTTTCCCTATAAAGATGCAAAAATATAGTACATTTGGGAAATTTTGGAAAAAGAAAAATAGGTACACATTTATGTTTTATCATTATGTATTTTTCCATTTATATTTGTTATTGCTCTTTGTTTGGCCATCAATGATCTATTACCTTTAAAATAATTATAGGAATCTGAGCAATTTAGATTCATATTAAAATAAATTAACAATTCATTATTAATTAAATTAATAGATGTTATCTATCTATTTCTTTCTTCTTTCCGTTTTTACAGGTAACATAAAAAAGCGCGACAGTTGAATAAGGGATAAAAATATAGTATTTTTCGTACTATATTATGTTTCTATAATATATAATACAATTGACTTAAATATAGTACGATACTATATATTATAGTACGGGTGGCAACCCCATATGTAACTCACTTAGTCGCTCCGTGTAAAATACTGGTATTCCGCTGCATCTGGTTAGGCTGGAAGCTGATCCTAACATAGTTGGGAAAAGTCTAGGCAGATAGAGAGACTCGTATGTCATTTGCATTTAAATAAGGACTACCTACCACCAGTCAGTACCTACGTATTGACTTTTTTTTATTTTTCTGATCATAAATATAGGTTTGTCAAACAATAAATGATCAGATCTTGTTAAACCTGTTATCAGTATTACAAATAATTACAAACAAATATCAGTACGTCAGTATACCGAGGAAACGTAGAATACAGTAAAAAAAATAAGTACATAAGTAAACAACGAATTCACGGAATTGCTACACAAGACGTGTGGTTACGTGCATTGCATACCTACACCTAAGATTGATCTACATGTGCAATCATCACCACTCATTAGCCTTCTTTACATAGTATAAAACAAAGTCGCTCCCTCTGTCTGTCTGTCCCTATGTATGCTCAGATCTTTAAAACTACGCAACGGATTTTGATGCGGTTTTTTTAATGGATAGAGTGATCTAAGAGGAAGGTTTATATGCCCCACATTAGTATCTACATTGCACCCGTGCGAAGCCGGGGGGGTCGCTAGTTATTTATAAAAACTAATTGATACTGATAATGCACCGTGCAATTTAAAGGTTGGCTTGAGTTGATACGGTGACGATCCCTTTCCGAGTTGATATGTGTGCTTTGACCATTAATCGTATTTATTATGTATGTGTCTCCAGTAGCACGACCGTTCAGTCAGGTCAAACTTTTGGATATAAAAACATCATCTCATACAAACTCGTCAACCTGTACGGTAACTTTGTATGGGAAGGTGATTTATATTCCTCTAAAGGTGCTGATAAACCTGATCATTCACTTGTAATGAGCATTCTAGCGAATGTAGCAAAGAACAGAAAATGTATAATTGTTCAGTTCGACAATATTTATAAACGGCGAATGCTCGATGTTCTGTTACAAGAGAATGCTCGCGGACACAGCTAGTGCACAATATAAATATAAAAACTATAGGGACTAATTATTATCATTCCTACATCAAATCCGTAGAATTGTTTATTATAGCAGGTTATCCATTGAATATACCGCAATAAAATGTGTTAAGTATCAAATTAATTTATTTTACAACACAATTTATTGGTAACCTATGTGTACTGTACTGTTATTCTATTAAACATGTTTTTATACAAACAATGACGTTTAAAATGATCTCATGAGTCTCATAACATAACATCACGCCTGTAATGAAGGGTTGGGCAGAAGTGTATTAACACCCTCATATCGCCGTTATGTTTAAGTAAGTCCCATGTAATAGGGGGCGAGCCTACTGCCATCAACCTGGCACAGATCCAAACTCTAGGCTGCTACTGAGGAATTCCACACGGAAAAACCCAATAACAATTTAGCCATCCTGGATATCGAACCCAGGACCTCACGATCAGCAGTCGCGCTTGCCACCACTAGACCAACGAGCCAGTTGATGAGTCTCATGACGTTATTTATATTGGTATGACAATGACTTTAGAAGTTTGTGAACGTATGTTAAAATGTCATACAAATAACATTTCTAACGAATGGTGTATTTTCTGTTGCAGAGGACAAAGACTTATTAGTGCCAACGGATAGTGAAGCTTGGCTGATAAGGTTCCTGAGGCCCTGCAAGTTCTACCCTGAAAGCTCCTACGACTTAGTAAGTAAAGCTTATTGTTCTACCTAGCCTTTTCCCAACGATGTTAGGGACAGTTTCCAGTCTAACCAGATGCGGCTGAATACCAGTATTTTACACAGAGCGACTGCCATTAGACCACCGCAATGCTGATATCCTAAGGTTAAAACGATTGTCAGACTTTCGGGCTTCTCACTTTCCGTAACGACTGTCAAAGGTCAGACCTCCGCAATGCCCATATCTTAAGGTTAGAACGATTGTCAGACTGTCAAAGGTATTCATATAACATCCGGGACCGACGGTTAACGTGCTCTCCGAGACGCAGACTGACCGCGGCAACCTCAGCTTAACCTTGCAAATCATATGATCCGCGCGATTGGTAATTACCCACGGGCCCCTAGTCAATAAACCTTATTGTTACACAATAAATATTACACTGCAATTTTTTGAAATGAAACTAAAACTGAGAAAAAATTGAGCACTATTTGAAATACAGCTCAAATGTTCTGCGCGTCTGTCCCTATAATCGAGTCGTCATCTTCTAGTTCATGTCCAGCTTATTATGAGCCCCGTTATTTCAACTAAGCGTACAAGTCCACTGCTGGACAGAGACTCTCTCGAGTAGCGCCACAAGACTTGGCTGTTATTCTAAAGTTAGAAAAAATTCAGTAGTTACATTTACAATAGGTACAATGAACTGTAATCCCTACTGACTTACGATTATCTACAAACTACTATTTGTAATACTTTTGTAATGCATTCAACTATGAACCATCATAAAGATTCAAAGACATTCAATACATATACAGTACAGGACCTACATATACAGTATGTAAACGATATCGTGTAAATCCTTCAAACCTCGTGATGTACTGCTGACATAGATTAACCTAGCACGGAATACATATGGACTCAATAAAAGAAAATAGTAAGAAGTAATGTTCTCAACGTGAGGCATTTTAGCGCCCCGAGTTAAATGACCGCGCGGCGAGCGATAGCCGCGCAATTCACTAGGAGCGTTAAAATACCTCATGTTAAAACACAATACACGTATACTTCTTGTAGTTTTTTCTTGTGAAACCAAAAGTATACCGTCCTCGGTATATCTATGTCAGCAGTACATCACAAGGTTTCAAGGAATTACATGATTTCGTTTACACCCTGTATTTAATCTATTTATAAAGATGTAATATTTAGAAGTGACAGAATGCAAATAAACCACAACCTCGTTACATGCATAATTTATATTTACATTAGCAAACACACAAAGACCGTGATAGTTGTTTGACTAATGGCCGACTCCTATATTTTACAGAGCGTTATTGGTTAAAATTACGACTCTTGTATCTGTACCAATAATGAAACAAAGATCTGATAGCTTTCCATAGACCATCCCATATTAATATCACTAGTAAAATTAGCTAACGAGTCTATTTATATGCAAAATTTAGTAGTAAAAAAGCGACCATTGGTAAGCAAAACGATTAGTTTTTGTCTATAGGAACCGGGCATAAGTATTTTAAATGCAATAACTAACGTAGATCATTATCTATACTATAAAGAACGTATACCTAATCTTTGAAACATTTTTGCTGAATAACGTTCCTTAACTCATTATTTAAATCAAAGTAGTTTTTCTGTTTATACCTGTCCATAGTGATACATAAATAAATCCAAATCGTATATTCTACGTCTGATGTATCAGCAATGACTAATCTGCATTTATTGTGCAATCACATACAAACTTCAACAATAGATGTTCACATTGAACCAATTTTAACAATTTCTTAACATTGATTTCTTACTTTTCCAGATCAAACGTTACTACGCCTTCAAACAGAAACATTCGAAACACTACGATGGTTTGATTCCTAGCAAGGAGACCAACGTGTTCAACCAGAACGTTCTGACAGTACTGCCCACACGCGACCAGTTTGGACGGCGAGTGCTGGTGCTGGAGCTAGGAAGTAAGTAGTAGTATAATTAAAGTAATCCGTGGTATAACAGCAAATGTTCTGACAGCACTGGCCCACAAGTGACCAGATTGGACGCCGAGAACTGGTGCTAGAGTTAGGAAGTAAGTAGTAGTCTATGTAAAGTGACGACACGTTTGGTGCAGTGGCTGAGCGATTGACTTCTGTGGTACGGGTCGTGGGTTCGATTCCCGCACGGATCAAATATTATTATGGCTTACAAATAGTTGTACCGGGTCTGGGCGTTTGTGTCTGTAAACGCACCCACGATACAGGAGAAATCTTAGTGTGGGGCAGCGTTTGTATAACAGCAAGGATACCAACGTGTTCAAGCAGAACGTTCTGATAGCACTGCCCACACGCGACCAGTTTGGTCGACGATTGCTAGTGCTGGTGCTAGAGCTAGGAAGTAAGTAGTAGTAGGTATAAGTAAAGTGATCCATGGTATAACAACAAGGAGACCAACGTGTTACACCCGAATATTCTGATAGCACTGCCCACATGCGACCAGTTTGGGCGACGAGTAGGTACTTACTATGTGCTACGGCTAGGAAGTAAGTAACTTGTAGTAATTCTATGATCCTCGACGTGGGCCGTACCATTGTCAGATCAGAATACGTTGGTGACGATACTGATCACTTGCGATCAGTAGGTAATCATATTTTTTTAGTGCTAAAGATATCTGAAAGTGTTCATTGATTTATATATTACTGAAGTGATCCGTAATCCGTATTTTAAATTCGGTCTGATATCAACTTGTTCAGAATATAACCACATATTTCGGTTCGACCCTAAAATTAGGTTAAATACTTCAGAACCGGCCATCATTGACTTTGTTTATACTGATCACGATTGGTATTTCAACAATTATCATAAATCAATGCAAAATTTGTCTAATTTTTTACGTGTTGATAATAGGTAAGATAAAACGCATTAAAATTTCTGGGTATTGAAATAGTCACGCAAGCGTACCCAAGATAATGATCAACAAATAATACGTTGCGCACAATACCAATTCTCGTATAAAATTACTATGAACAACGCTACCTCATCATCATATACCAATATGCGGTCCCACGTCCTACGTCACTTCATTATTGCCGTAATCATCATTTTGCGCAATAAGCATAAAGTATTTGATCAAAACACAGTACAAAAACATGGAAAATACGTAAACAGTTTTTATGAATCTTTGTCTATAATTATGGAAATCCCAAGGAATCCATGTATCGCTAACTATTTACAAAGTAAGAAATATCAAAACAAAACTATTGGTTTTAATTGTTATTGTAGTAGTTATATTATGGCTACTTTTTATGTACTCTATCGTAGTTATTTTTTTAGTTTATGATGGAACCGACATAAATTTTGTTCAAAAGTTCCTAATAAATAAAACGAAACATTGTATACAAACATAGCACACATTTCTTATTTTTAAGCATGAAATATGGGTCTATACAAAAGCATTCAAGCTCCTCTTTTTACCCGACTGCGCGACAGCAAAGACAGGGTTATGTTTTTAACAAAGGACCTTTTTCTGCTAACACGGATCTCCGGACGTATCTCGGTACATCTTTTTCTAAGCCTACCTCGATGACTATACCCGTGATAAGATACCTTCTACTTAAGATTACAAAGCCTTCTCATCTAACATGACAATTCGATATCCATCCCCCTCTGAGCAATATAGTATGTCATTAAGTTATGTCATTTATCTTTTACAGAGAAATGGAAACCAAGCAAGTGTTCGCTGGACGAGGTTTTCAAAGGCTGCGTTCTGTTCCTGGAGGCAGCCATGTTGGAGCCGGAGACGCAGATATGCGGCGCAGTGGTTATCTTCGACATGGACGGCCTGTCGATGCAGCATGTACTGCAGTTCACGCCCAGCTTTGCCAACAGAATCGTCGACTGGCTACAGGTTAGTACTAGAAAATATCACCTACATAGGATTTCCAAAATTGGGGGTTCTACTAAAAAATATTACCTACAAGGTTTTCCAAAAATGAGGGTTCTCAAAGAAGTGAGATACTCGCTTTAAGGGAGTTGATGCTACCATCCTGAATGATGGGCGTGCCAATATTTCCTAATCCAAAATGCGATCATAATGAGAGGATATAAGACTCAATGGTTCTTTTATATGACACTTTAACACGAATTAACGCATTCATAAAAACCGAAAATTTATTTGCGCCCTTCCTACTTCTAACCATTTGCCTTAAATATTTTATTCAGCAAGACCATATCTTATTCTAAATTTTCACTATCCATGTTTCAGGAAGCCATCCCACTCCGCATCAAAGGATTATACATTATCAACCAGCCATTTATTTTCGATATGGTATTCAAAATCTTCAAGCCTTTCCTAAAAGAGAAGCTGCGTTCGCGCATCGTATTCATGGGTAGTGACAAGAAGCTGCTGCATGAGTACATCAGTCCTAAGTGCCTTCCCGATAAGTATGGAGGCACTCTGTCCATTCCAAGCGTGACTGGAGGCCAGTGGCTGGAACTGCTCCTCATGTGCGATAAGGAGTTCTGTGGTAAGTGAATCAAACAATAAGCAAAAGTAAATTGATAATAAAGTTTAAATTGTAAATCACAGTCAATATAAACGCATGGATCTTCGTAATTAGTAATTTGTACGCTGAAACACCGTCCCCAGAGCTAATGGATGTATTCAGATGCCAATCATGTTATAGCGACATATGGTCTTGTACATGACAATGTTGTTAATAGCGCATTTTGTAGTAAAACGTTCTAAACTTTTAAAGAAGTATAGCCAAATACTCAAAAGCTACTAAAGTCTGGCAAAAGAAAGTACACTCGAGTTATTTGCAAACTTTTTATATGGCAACTGTATTTCAACAAAAACAAATAATTCTAAAGTACCAAATTAGATTATTCCTTTATTTTGGGGTTGCTATGCTTATATTTATTTAATTTACCGCGCTTTTTCAGTCTCTACTTTAGTTTGCCAGAATATTAGTTATTAAACACTAAAATTTTAAGTTTTCATTCAATTCGTGCTGTCACTGTCACATAGAAAGAAGGAAAAAAAATATTTGGCACGAAAGCAGTCAGACACAGACAAAAAATGCATGAGACAAAAGAAAAAAAATAAACAAAAATAAAGTAGCTGTGTGTCTAGCAGCTGCGCCAAATAGGTTCAGTTCAGCATAAATGTCAGACCACTAGTGCCTGACGCTGGTTTTCAACTGAACCCATTGTGACGTAACTGATGTAAACCAGTTCCAAATAGATGAATAGAGTGTTTAAATAAATAAACAAATAAAGAATAAATAAAAATAAATACTGTTGACCTTTAATTACGGATGTCTCAGTGGTCATGCCCGTTCACTTCGCCTTAACGTGACAGTGACAGCACGAAATTAAAGGCAACTTAAAATTGAGTAGCGTTTTAGTAAATTTGGCCATCAGTGTTTCTTAATAACGTCTATTTTGTTTCAGCAATTAACTCATATGGATACAAGAAGAAGTGAAAACTGCGCGGGTGCACTGTGTGGGATAGATGATATTATGCAATGTGATAATGAATGTGCATATCGTGATAATAATACTTCTATTTAGATTATTGTACGTACAAACCATAATATTAAGGCCTTAGCCATTGGCATTTTCATATATTATGTATAGGTGTAGAAAAAAAATTGGTCGAGAATTTCAATTAGGTTTAGAAAATTTAAAATTATGGCTGAGAAGCTAGTTTTTTTAAAATAATATAATGCTTAAGTGTTTTGTAGTCTGTTGATATAGTTATGTATTTGGACCAATATAAATTGTTTTTAATGTGTATTTATATATGACTCAATATAATTGTATTTTTTTAAATGGTGTGTATGCAGTTAATTTTATAATTCTTATAAAATTTGTATTTAATATCAATTAACTAAATATATATAATTATATATCTCAATTATATATCTAATTACACATATACATATACAACTGTCAGATAATCTGAAGAAAGGATTTATCTAGACAATATTAATTACACTTTGTAAAACAAAGCAGGCTGTGATTACCTAAAAATATAAATGATATTGTATAAAATTGTGAGGCTTCGAGTCCGAACAATTTTATTATATATTTAAGCTTCCAAGCTATTATTTTTTATTTAACAATATTTAAAAGTATTTGAATAATCGTATACTTATCACTTAGAATATTGTTCAAAATATACTTGATCGAAATTTAAAATCATTAGTACATTACTGAAAAGAGTTTTGATGCGGAAATATCAACAAAATATCCATGACATGTTTAATATTATTTAGTAATTTTATATTTATGTAAAACTTGATATTATAACTTTAACGGAAAGGGTATTTCCATTACTTATATATAATTATCGTTAAATAAAAGACAAGATTGGCTAAATTCTCATTATGTGTAGGTACTTACGTGACGTTAAAACGTTACAAAATAAGAAAAAATATGTATTTTTATACCTACTTAAATTCTTCTTCTATAAAAATAACTTGGTGTTATGTAAACAAAAAAACAATTATATTATAATCGCCACTTAAATTATCCCTTTATTTATTAAGTTAGCATGAAAGGTACCAATTAATGAAGTAAGTAATAAAAACATTTTTTTAATTAATATACTGGTTTCTTATGTATAACACCAACCACGTTGTATTTTACGTTTAGATCATTACAAAAATAAAGAAACATAGTAATTATCTATTTCTTAATTATTTCTTCTAACCCTAAATAATTATTTTAGATCCATATGAAATTAAAAAGTAAATATTTTATTGTCTACATATCTTACTACGCCTTACTATAAAAAATGCACAAATTAGATTCTTCATCATCAGCCTATCTCAGTCCACTGTTGGACAAAGGCAATATCTGTTCTTATAAAAATTAAATTAAATTCTTAATTAATTGTTTACTATAGTGTTGAGCGAATGAAATCCATTTTGTACTCCATGGAAGAATTGTTTTCTACGCCTTGCTGTTATTGTTCACGTTCTGAACGTAGCCGTAAGAGTTCGCCACTGAAAAAGAACGGAACAAAATTAAATATTAATACGTGTATAGGTACGGTCACATACATTGTTGAGCCACTTGCCATCATTCATAATTTGGCCGTGTTTTACAACTGTGATGATTGATACATTATAACAAATGACATGTCATGTCGAAATTTGACCCTGATCCACCGTGCTCACCCGCCGCCGCGGAACCGGTCGTGTTTTCTGACTCCGCAGTCACACCGATAATTCAGCCCTCATCAAGCTGTCTTTCTCCCAGTCCTCCCGCCAGCAATGCCCTAAGCCGAGGTCCGAGTCCCAAGGCGTCGCCCTTAGTACTGTTATTGCTAGTAATCATGATGTTAGTAGTAGTAGTAGTTAGCTTAGGTTTAATATTTTACTCATCCCCATTGGTTGGAGACCCTGCAGGTCTCGCCAATAAGTGCCCGGTTACGTAGAAACGGTCCGCAAGACCATCTACAAGTAGTCTAATAAAAAATTTAAAAAAACATGTCGAAATGACAGAACTTTGTATAACCCGATAAAATTAAGAATGGTGAAGGTGGCACAACAACAAATGTCTGTGACCGTAAAAGGTTAATTAGAAACGGGGTACTAATGTATCTCCGATGACTGTTTTAGAAAAAGTGTTAATATTTAAATACTCGATTATTTTTATTTCCGTTCTTCCATTTTAACATACACTGGCCTGCAAAAATAAGTATCACACTTTTAAAATTTCAATTTTTTCTAAACTATAGAAGTTAGAGATTTAAAATAAAAAACGTTTTATAGCAATTTTTATCAGCTTTCTTTGAAACTATAGTAACAAAGTTAAACTCTTTTTTGAGTCCTTTTTGTTTCGAAAATATATCTTGTGTACTTAAAAAGTTATTGCAATTTTAAAAGTGTGATACTTATTTTTGCAGGCCAGTATAGTATAACATCACGCCTGTATTCCCCAAAAGGTTGGGCTGAGGTGTATAGTAACACCCTGATTTCGCCGTTATGTTTAAGTCCCATTGAAATAAGGGGCGAGCCTATTGTACTTCCATTTTAATTTTACTTATTTCTAAAAGTCGACAATCCCGATTTAGTTACGAATTGAGAAAATGAAGATACTAATCCGTGACCTTAATAATGACCTAAAATGTTAACTCGGCTGATAATAAATAGATTTTAGCGTATTTTAATGAAATCTTTGAACAACTATTACTCTAAAACTATTAACTTCTGGGAAAAGTTGTAGAACAAAACTTGTTCATTGTTATGGGTACTCTAACACACTTTCAGATTAGTATCCCCTTTCCGAATAACCTTGAAACCATGTGGACCTCCTCATATACGTACGGTGAACATAAAAAATGCAGGCCACTAACCACATCAGGCATTACTGTTGGCGAGCTGAGTGGCCATGTATTTACCAACGCTTGTCTGAGTGTATTGCACATAAAAAGTTATAACGCACTGGTAAATTACAATGACAGTTGCCTGCGAATTTCATAAATGTCCAATATTCGTCGGTTCTATTAAGAGGAAACGCAGGCTGCATAATATTAATAATTTGAATAGGTTTTTGCGATCTATTCCCGTCCCACTCCTCCCGCAAACCTTCCCAATTGAGCGCGAATGAGACACCTGCATCGCGGACTGATTTCTCCTGTGCAATATTAGCAAAATCGTACTTTCGTATTTCCCTGTTTCCTTCTTTAAATCTGGACCGATTTTAATTATTTTTCTGTAATATATTAAGAAAGACTTTGGTTATGTCTGTATGTTTTTCTTTTATTTTTTATACTCGTCAAATTTGTTTGCCAGATGTTTGAAAACAGTGGTAAAACCGGTCAATTTTTGTAAAATTTAAATGTTTCTAGTTCTTTTAATAATCAATATATTGACAAAAACAAAACATAAGGACATAGTGGTGGTAGATATATTATATCATAATATGGTAAAAAATATTTGCTCTAGTGACATTATCCACGGAGGAAACTGAGGAATACGTTTGTATGGACTAAATGCCGACCGCATTTCCTCTTAAGACATACCACACAACCAAGGTACAAATGCGGGCGAGCACGAATTTGCTTTTTCATAAAAAAAACACACAAATAACACATACCATCTCGCCTTGTATTCCCCGAAGGGTTCGGTACAGATGTTTTACTACGGGTTGTTTCGCCAGTTATGTTTAAGTCCTATGTAAATAGGGCGAGCCTATTGCCATCAACTGGGCACAGATCCAAACTCCAGGCTGCTAATAAGGAATTTCACACGGAAATACCCAATTACACTTTGCCCGACCCGGAGATCTAACCCAGGACCTCACGATCAGCAGTCGCCCTTACCATCACCAGACAAACAAGGTAGTTAAAAAAAAGTAAAATACTTACATTTGAATTCCTCCTCGTAATGCCGCAGCATCTTCCATAGTACATCGCCAGTTATCTCAGGTTCAGGCAGAAGACCACCATGCCTTTGCCTAAGCGCCTTCGGATCGACGTGTTCCATCAACGAGTTCATGTTGCTCCCATGGAAGTGGATGCGCGAGCGCAACTTCTCTCGCATGAAGGGCTTGAAGATTGCGAACAGCATGTTGAAGATGTACGGCTGGTTTATTATGTGAACCGCCTTCACACGTATCGGCACACATTCCTGGAATTAAACATTACAATTAAGTAGATAGTATTTATTCCCAAGGAGGGTTGATGTCAGGCAGGCGGCCGGTCATAAAACAATAAGCCAAAACCTTTAACAACATGGATTTATGAAATACATGTTGTGCCGACCCCACCTAGTGTGGGATAAGGGCAGGAAGAAGAATTAAGTAGACAGTAAAAAAAAAAATGATTGGTATCAAGAAGATGGGTTACACTATCCTCTCATGAAAGGGCAGATACAAGATTTTAAACTAGGATATTACGACACGCTACACAGAGTTGCTTTTGAGTGGCTATGTTTAATATAATCCGTGCATATTTTAAACATTTTGTGGAGCATTCTAAGAATAATATTATTCATACAATTAAACCTGTATTTAGCTAGTAGTTAAAGTAGTTTGTTGTGAGGGGGCTCGTGGCGAATTAACAACCGCGCCGATCATACGATTTGCGAGGTTAAGCTGCGCTTGCCACGGTCAGTCCGTGGATGGGTGACCGTTCGTTACACATCGACACCCCTCCGTGCCGGTCCCGGGTGTCATAAGAATAATAACAGTCGTTACGGGTAGTCAGAAGCCCGAAAGTTGACAACCGGTCTAACCTTAGGATATCGGCATCGCCCAGTAAGTGGGTTGTGGAAGTATGATGTTAGTCGCTCCGTGTAAAATACTGGTATTCAGCCGCATCTGGTCAGACTGGAAGCTGACCCCAACATAATTGCGAAAAGGCTAGGAAGAAGTGGATAGTTAAGTAGTTAAACAACAAACTACTTATATATAAATATTTGCAGCACCAGCTTCTGATTTGATAATATATTACAAACATTCAAAAATCATCTCAGACTGTAGACTAGACTTTATAGTCTAGTCTAGACGATCATTTTAAAAGTAGTCAAACAGGTAAGTAGGTCCGTTTACCGTCACATGTTGCATAAGTAATGTATAACATTAGGAGTCTACGTCCTCCGTTTGAATAAATCTAATACCTAATACAATTTTATCTAACACCATAACGACTATACTTTATTCAGGGAAGCATAAACTAAATGTAAACATACAACTACCCACTATTCAAATAATTATTTTGTTAGGAGGTAACTATGAAATACACAATAGCGATAATTGTAAATTGGGTAGGGGTTTGCTTCCCTGAATTTGGTATAGGTACTCGTTTATAAGTGAACATCATATTAGAATGTCTGGTGAAATATTTACGAAACATTTACCTTAACATTTATTTCTCAACTATTTTTGTTTTCTAAAAATGTGTATGTTTAATAGATTCTTAAAGAAACCTGAATGTTTGTCACGACCAAAGGTTTGTTTACCTTTTATACAAAGTTTTAATGGCCGAACTATAATAGGCACATCGCTAATACCTACGTAACTACAATCTATGAAGGACATGATACTTTACATTACCCTTGAACATGATAATGAAATCAAAATTAGATAAGCAACAATCCAGCTGATTTCAGACGGATTACCGATAAAAGTACTTACCTGCTAAGTTTACAGGTGCACGTTTAGAACTATGAAGAGGTGTAATAAATAATTCCTATAAGTCTTTCAATAAGACCCACGAGAAATGAGGGGTCCTATCTTCACCTATATCTGATGGGTATTGTGTCAGGGCACAACATACTAAGACTACCAATCCGTCTACCAACCGTGGAAAGTGGAAATTATCAGTGTTGCGACAGTCATCAGTGATATAGTCACGTAACTTGGCAAGAGAAGAGAAAAGAATTCCTCTCCTTTCTTTTTTCTAAACAAACGTGTTTAAAAATAAATTATGGCAATAACCATAGAATAATGACAAGTAATAAAAGTGACAATTTTTTGGTGCACTAATTGTACATGCGCGAACTAACTCCCACTACGCCAAAACTTTACCAAGTTATGTGCTACCATACCGACTATAACTTAAGTTGACCGCAACTTAGTACCCCCTTTCCGACTAACCTTTATTCCTCCACGACCGTTCACTAATGACAGAGGATCATGTTCAGCAACGCTTATAAGCTGCTGATGATAAAGTTTAGAAACTCTTACCTGAATCCATTCAAGAATCATCTTAGCGTAAGATGGCGTGAACTGCATAATATGCTTGAAGGATAGGCCCTTCATGTCAAAGACACTGATGACGCCGCAGATCTGCGTCCGAGGCTCTGCCATGGCACCTTCCAGCCCCAACTGAATGGCACGGAACACCTCCCTGAGAGGCACCTCTGTTGGATTCCATCTCTCTGGAAATATACCAAGATATATTTAAGTATGCAGTCACATATAAGCAGTGATAGCTTAGCGGTTGAACGTTTGCTTTCCATGCAGAAGGGTCTGAGTTCGATCCCGGCCCGTACCTCTGACTTTTCGAATTCATGTGCGGATCAGAATTTGATTATCACTTGCGTTAACGATGAAGGAAAAACATCGTGAGGAATCCTGCACACCTGAGAGGGCTCCATAAAGTTCTCGATGGTGTGTGTAGTCTGCCAACCCGCACCAAGCCAGCGTGGTGGCCTAAGGCCTAAACCCTTCTCGTTCTGAGAAGAGGCCCTTGCCCAGCAGTGGGACAGTAATGGGCTAATTATGTTTTATGTTATATATTCACATATAACAACATACTTGTTTAATTGTCATGGGAATTGAATTTATTTGAGAAGTTTCAAGAGAATCGGTTAAGCAGAAGTAGTTGAAAAATCCGTCGCAAGATTAGAATCGAACAAACAAAGAAACAAACAAATATACGAAAAGAAACTAATTAGAACCGTTCAGAAATGTATTTAATGTTATTATATCAAACTAGCGGCCCGTCCCGGCTTCGCACGGGTGGACATTTTTCCCGTTTTTCCAACATTTTTCATTTATGCTCCGCTCCTATTGGTCGTAGCGTGATGTTATATAGCCTATAACCGTCCTCAATAAATGGACTACCCAACACAAATTATTTTTTCAATTCCAACCAGTAGTTCCTGAGATTATCGCGTTCAAGCAAACAAACAAACTCTTCAGCTTTATAATATTAGTATAGATAACGTGTGTCCCTTACGACATTCGTTCTAATTTTAATCAAACAAGTTTTGGTTATGAGGCAAGAATTTGATGAAAAAAACTGGTAGCGCTCACATCGGACGGAGTGTAAAGAAATATGTTTTTATGATATTCGTCATTATTAATAGGTACTAGAAGTCTTTCCACAAATCCTGCCTATCATGCTTTATCAACAATAATGATTAAGTAGGTATTATGTTACTAAAGAGGATGAGAAATATGTTATCAATATAATATACCATCACGCCTGTATTCCCAGAAGGGTTGGACAGAGGTGTATAGTAACACCCTCATTTGGCCGTTCTGTTTAATTCTCATGTAATAGGAGGCCAACCTATTGCCATCAACCGGGCACATATCCAAACTCCGGGCTGCTACTGAGGAATTCGACACGGAAAAACCCAATAACACTTTACATGACTCGGGAGTCGAACCCAGGACTTCACGATCAGCAGTCGTGCTTGCCACCAGTAGATCAATGAGGCCAGTTATGTTATCAATTCAAATGTATCCCATATTTTTAAAGTCTTGAGTTGTTACTGAATCACACTGAATGAAAATCGCTCAATTATAAAACACTAGCAGCCCCTCCCGGCTTCGCACCGGTGGACATTTTTCTCATTTTTGCAACATTTTTCATTCATGCTCCGCTCCTATTGGTCGTAGCGTGTTGTTACCTTCCTCGATAAATGGACTATCCAACACAAAAATAATTTTTCAATTCCAACCAGCAGTTCCTGAGATTAGCGCGTTCAAACAAACAAAGAAACAAACAAACGCTTCAGCTTTATAATATTAGTACGTATAGATAATATTCTAATAGTGTTTTAATACACACGGATACAATTAACAGGAAAAGTAAAGCAAAATGATTCAGTCTGTGGATAATAATTATGAAAATAGCTAATGATCTAATAGCTAAGAGCCTCGACTAACATCTGAAGAGGTTCTCGGTACGCGGCTGGATCAAGTGTTTGGTGCAGCAGACGGTACTCCTAGACACGGCATGTATTGTTAGGAGGTTCCTCTCTCTGGGAACCTTGAACTCTGTTCCTGATACCGGTGGGCTACTGTATTTTTGAAGTCTTTTTATTCTTTATATGAAAATATTTAAAAACCTATGTATAATGTAAAAAGGTGAATGATCAAAATAATGAACAGTAGAACCAAGCGCCGTCGTAAAATTAATAATAGTAGGTACCTATCGCCTCGAACAATCTAAAACAGAATTCATTCTGTCTGTAATTCAAACATCATCCTCAATTTATATTATCATTATGCTGCTGAACACATCAACGATGTTATGAGATACCTGTTACTTGTACTAATGGTTTTAAAAACTCTTATACAAATAAAGAAAAATGTGTTAAAGTATAACATTTTATACTGTAAAAATATAAACGTGCTTTTTATTAAACTTATTTCGCACGTCGCTACAATATAAATAAATGGTGCTAGACTAAATTTACGCACTATTTCATTTATAGTATCAATTCCATGCGCACTGACCGTACACGCCCTAGATACGGTGACGCTGGCTGCGCGTGCGACTTATACTCGCCAAAATATTTTTTATTCAATTACATAGTTAAAAATCTTTTTTATTCATTATTAATTATGTAATTTAACGTGTAATTAATGCTATGGGAACTATATATCAATTAAGTATGCACAAGTCACGGGTATTGCCGTATTGCTTGATTTGCCGTCGCGTGTACTGTCAATGGTCAATGCCATAGCAATATGCGCACACACATCAAGCTGTAATAATTGAGATTATGATGTTCCACCGTCATATCAGCTGTAGAATTGTACTATAAATGGTACTAGTCTACCATAGCAAGTAAATTGCCAAGCAGTTTTTAATGGACTCGCTCTAATAAATATTAACTATTTGGATTTATTCTATGTAAGTTTCATTTAACAAAAAAAAAACGGCCATTTACGAGTTAGACTCGCGCACGAAGGGTTCCGTACCATTATCTATAAAAACGGCAAAAAAAAAAAACACTTTTGTTGTATGGGAGCCCCCCTTAAATATTTGTTTTATTTTAATTTAATTATTTATGTTTCTAGTGAATATATAACTAAATATTCTGTGAATATTTCAAGCGTCTACCTGTTGCCGTTATCAATATCGAGCAAAAACGAGCAAAAATATCACGTTTGTTGTATGGGAGCCCCCTTAAATATTTATTTTATTCTGTTTTTTAGTATATGTTGTTACAGCGGCAACAGAAATACATCATCTGTGAAAATTTCAACTGTCTAATTATCACGGTTCATGAGATACAGCCTGGTGACAGATGGAAGGACAGCGGAGTCTTACTAATAGGGTCCCGTTTTACCCTTTGGGTACGGAACCCTAAAAAATATGGCCTAGTTTCGACTATTATATTTTTACTCGAGGATGGTAAACTGCAAACCGAAGCAATCTAAGTTAGGTACACCACAAAGTTATTACCAGTAACCTTAGCTCTACAATTTTACATCCATTTAAAACGTGTAAAGAAACTGAGAACGAATGATGTTAACAAAAAACATTTTTACGATTTACGTCGTAGATATCATTTTGGCGCTATTCAGAAAATAATCAGTAATTATTTTTGAACTTATTTGTACCAGTACCTACCTAATTACTTAGAATAGAAAATTTACAATGAGAACTTCGAACCTCATTACCTAAGTGACGTCAATTACTCGTCTCAAATAATAGTTAGAAACGACTACTGGCAAAACACATAGCTGATAAATGTTGTGTTCATGTTTTTTTTTCTGAATTCGCAACATAGATAGATAGATGTGTTTTGTTACAAAAAACATCTATTGTTTTGTGAGCCTTTTTTGATTGTATATAATATCGTTGAGACGAGCGTTGAAATTTTTTCTAAGCACTAAAAAATCACGAAAATCACGAAGAACCTATTGTGTTTAGGTAGAGCGGCATCATCATCAATCTACCTTGTTTTCCCTATCACATAATTATATATCATATATATATATATATTACAATATTTATAAATGTATATATATACCTATATGTAAGTATTATGTCTATGTATGGTGTGTAGTATATATTTTGCAGCAGTACACCATGGACTACACCCCCTCTATCTTATTCATTGAGTTCCGGTTCATCCAAAGGTTGTCTGGTAGATATCGCTATCAGTGATAGGACCGCCATTGTACCCTTTAATGTTTGTTATTGTATAAGAACTGTGTTACAATTTTGGTGTACAATAAAGTATATTCTATTCTATTCTAGTTGGAGCGCAGCGGAGACCAATGATTAACCTTTTGAACTCCATCGACGGCTATAGACGTCAAACGAAAATGTGCTCGGGCCGCCAACAACGTTTATAGCCGTAAAAAAGTAGGTTGAATTTGTAGCGTGGCGTGGAGGGAAGTTCTCATACCGTGGCGTTGAAAAGGTTAATCTAAGTTAGGCATGTAATTGATATGAAACTCACCTCCAGATTCTACTAAGATAATACGACGTCCATGCTGATCCCTCGGCGCCAGGATAGAGACAATGGAATGTTGGAATGGTGACCGAATGGTTGAGGGTAGCAGGTCGCGACAATAGTCTACGTGGGCCAGTTTGAACTTGTAGTATGCTTCTATCTGTGAAGTGATAATTAATTATTACATAACAATGGTGTCGATTCAGTTGCACATTTTGACAGTACTAAACTAGACTAAACGCAACTGTCACTTTCTTCTTCTATTGAAACAGAAACAGACAAACACCCTTAGATTAGTTTAGTCCTGTCAAAGCGCGCAACAGAATTGACACCATTATCACCATCTACAATGCTAATACTTTATTCAAAGACGCACGAGACAAGACATAATCAAAAGAATAATACACGGATAACAAACATCACGCCTGTATTCCCCAGGGTTGGGCAGAGGTGTATAGTAACACCCTCATTTCGCCGATATGTTTACGTTCCATGTAATAGGGGGCGAGCCTATTGGCATCAACCGGGCACAAATCCAAATTCCGGGCTGCTACTGAAGAAATCCACACACGGAAAAACCCAATAACACTTTGCGCGACCTGGGGATCGAACCCAGAACCTCAAGATCACCAGTATCGCTTGCCACCACGAGACCAACGAGGCAGATATAACTTGTATTTATTTAAATATAAGCCAAGACCAATCTTTCCGTTATAATGAAATTCGATCATCATCATAATATATCACGTTCACGCATAAAACTCAATTGTTCTGCTTAGTCTTTTTCCCAACTGGGGTCAGCTACCAGTCTAACCAGATGCGGCTGTATACCTGTATTTTACACGGAGCGACTACCATCAGATCTCCGCAATTCAGTTACTGGGCAATGCCGATAACCTAAAGTTAGACCGGTTGTCAGACTTTCGGGATTCCGACTTCCCGTAACGACTGTCATAGGTATTCGTATGACACCCGGGACCGACGGTTTAAAGTGCTCTCCGAGATACGGACAAACCAATAACAAACCTTTTTGAATGCACTCTCGGGGTAGAACTTGCATGGCCTGAGGAACTTCAGAAGAAAATCGTCTCTCTCGATGGGAATGTAAAGGGATGGCTCCTCTGGAAAAAAAAACAAAAGTGATTTAACATAATTATGATCAACATACTAGTCTAAGGCCCACTGCTGGACGTGAACCAAGACGCTACACCGAACGATCGTGGGAGGATATTGTGAGCTGACTGGAAGTTGTTCCTTCACGGGTAGGTATAACTTAACTTAATACTTAAATAAGTATAACTTAACCTTACAGCGTCGCTTTTTATATCGCGTAAAGATCACAGAATACACAATTATTATATTTATGTAACGTACCTAACGCCTTGTATTCCCCGAAGGGATCGGCAGAGGTGTTTTAGTACACCTTCTCTTCGCCAGCTATGTTTAAGTCCCATGTAATAGGTGGCGATGACTATTGCCATTAACTTGGCACAAATCGAAACTCCGAGCTACTACTGAGAAATTTCTAATGGAAAAACTCAATAACACTTTGTCCGACCTGGGGATCGGACCCAGGACCCCATGCTCAGCAGTCCCGCTTGCGACAACTAGACCAACAAGACAGTCAGTTAAAAGTAGGTACAACAATATTTAGTTTATTATATTTTAACTATTGAATAAGAGCTACTTGAATCTATACTAATATTATAAAGCTGAAAAGTTTGTTTGATTGAACGTGCTAATCTCAAGAACTACTGGTTGGAATTGAAAAATTCATTTTGTGTTGGATAGTCCATTTATCGAGGAAGGTTATAGGCTATCTAACATCACGCTACGACCAATAGGAGCGGAGCATAAATGAAAAATGTTGCAAAAACGGGAAAAATGTCCACCCGTGCGAAGCCGGGACGGGCCGCTAGTAGGTATATGATATTTTATAATATGTGAACTGCCTCGTTGGTCTAATGGTGGCATGCGCGACTGCTGATCGGCGAGGTCCTGGGTTCGATCCCCAAGTCGAGAAAAGTGTTAATGGGTTTTTCCGTGTGGAATTCCTCAGTAGCAGACCGGAGTTTGGACTTAAACATAACGGCGAAATGAGGGTGTTACTACCTCTGCCCAACCCTACGGGGAATACAGGCGTGATATTATGTTATGTTATATAAATACAGATATAGTGTTAATTACTTACAAACAATAAACAAGTAAAGGTCATATTGCTAACTAAACATGGTTCAAAATCTAAACACTAATTAGTCTTATCATAATAATTACTATTATGTTCCGCAATCTCTTCCTCATTTTGTACTATGTGATTATGAAATGAAAATGATGCCATGAAAATTCGATGATACGCAGATCCTTGATACTCCCAGGTCTAAAGAAGGATATGAAAGAACTGATGGAAAATAAAAATAAATAAATAAATATAAATCACAAAGTACAAAATGAGGACAACATTACTTCACATAATTGAGGATTGGACGTCACCAATACTATTGTAGTCTTTGGACGTCACTAGGTAAGTTAGTCCGACATTTGTAATTATTAATCACTAGCCGTGACCTCACGCCTCCACCCGCGTAAGAAGTTTTATTTCAGTAATAAATATATCCTATGTTACTCAGTGATAATGTAGCTTTCTAACGGCAAAAGAATTTTTGAAATCGGTCCAGTAGTTTTTAAGTTTATTCGTTACATACAAAAATACAAATCTTTCCTCTTTATAATATTAGTATAGCTATATATTACTATACTCTTTGGTATAGATATAGATGTAGGTAGGTATAAGCTCACATAAAATTAATTAAGCATATAAAGTTATAGTCGCTTCTATTTTATTATTAAACGGTTTTAATTAGCTTTACTTCGTATATTTGTTTGTTTATTAGTTTGATTGATTACAATGTTGTGTCAGATTTTACGACTACTTCTATTTAACAGATTCTCCTGAAACTTCGCACACAAATTCAACTCCCATGACAATACAACATTATCATAATCCAAAGATCTGATCAATGATTGGATTGCATCAAGATTTTATTTAAAATCTTGATGCTACTGTGGGTATAGACAAATATTCCTATACCTAAACAGATAAAACCTCATTCTGTTTATTTGCTTTTTTTCACTCCACGTGTTCTTCTAGAACGCGTTTGATTTATTCATTCAAATAAATGTCGTTGTCACAAAAAAAGCCCATTTCCAATAGCTACATACAGGGGTACTGCAAAATAAAACCGTTTAACTTAAAAGCTTTTTTAAAGAATTATTTACGTTATTTTCTTTCTCTTCACTCAAGCGTTTCTGATAGACGCACGATGTAAAACTGAACTAACTAACATAACACATAACATCACGCCTGTATTCCCCGAAGGGTTGGGCAGAGGTGTATAGTGACACCCTCATTTCACCGTTATGTTTAAGTCCCATGTAATAGGGGGCGACCCTATTGCCATCAACCGGGCACAAATCTAAACTCCGGGCTGCTACTGAGGAATTCCACACGGAAAAACCCAATAACACTTTGCCCGACCTGAGGATCGAACCCGAGACCTCACGATCAGCAGTCGCGCTTACCACCACTAGACCAATGAAGCAGTTCAATGAACTAACTATTAAGTAACATATGCGATATTTAGAAAGTGTATAACCAGTCCCTCTATCGTGCCGCCATATGGCGCTTCTGGTATTACCATGAGTGATTGCAGATCCTAGCAGATTAAATTCCCTTTGCCATCTCTAACATTACCATAATTAATATCGAGAGGTGGGAGAGTGGGATTTTTACCGCACTAAACCCCCCTGATGGCCATCTTCAGCATAAGATGGAGGGCCCCGAGGACTGAGTTATGCTTCTGGAACTATAAACTTGTAACGTGGCCGTGGCGTCCCAGGATACGGATTTGTCTTCCTCTATACCTTTGTGCTCTGATATTGCTTACATATGAGTAACGCAGGGAAATATTCCAGCCAGGGCTGCATTTATCTGTAGACCCTACGCTAACTTTTGTTGTTGGCTCTACTGAATTGATAAGATAATAAAATGGAAATTGATTTACTAACAAAAATCTGTACCTACCTATTTCAATTATGAAAATAACATTTTTTTTGCGGTGCTTGCCCGTTCTGTGCCTACAATGAAGCCTATGCCTAAATACCGCCCTGCTTCTGGAAGCACCCTAATTGATCAATAGTCTGATCAGTCCAAAAGTGATATTTCCGACAACAAACAGATTTTGCCAAGACGTTGATACCATGGAGTCAGTATTGCGATACACTGTTCACTGGAAGTTTATCTCTACAAAATCACACTCAATTTCATTGTTCATCGATATAAGAAAAAAGACACGTTTCAACTGTTGCAATTATGGTGCTGATTGTGCTCATAGTATAAGCATATTGATAAGGTCAGCCGATCTCGTATTAAAACGTTATAAAACATGTACCTACCTTTTAAATGTCGAACGACAAACTCGTAGGAACCAATGATATTATAATTATATACAAGGTTAATCGGAAAGGGGTTAATAAGCCGAAAGGGTGTTAAAGTACCCATAATAATGGATGACTTTTGTTCTACAACTTTCCCCAAAAGTCAATAGTACAAGAGAAATAGCTGTTCAAAGATTTCATAAAAAATACGCTAAATTCTATCTATCCTCAGCTACGATCAGACGTGTTCAGATTTTACGTCATATTTGGGGTCACGGATTAGAAACTTCATTTTCTGAATTTATAACTAAAGCAGGTATTAAGAATATTTGAAAAAACTTAAATAAAAATCATTTTGCATGGTATTTTTTTTCATCGAATTTTTAAATTTTAGCCCTTTCTTCAAAACAATCATCAGTGATACTTCGCGGCTTAGTACCCCCTTTCCGACTAACCTTGTATACAATAAATTGTATAATATAACATCGTTGGAGGCAAGAATATACCCAGGTCAATGCGAATGACCAGCATTGATTGGATTGTTGGTCATTCGCATCAAGATCGGAGTCTCAATTCGCTTTTAAATTAAGAGGCCTATCCAATTTCACAGCCGTCTCGCTCTAACTTTAAGCCTTTTTTAAAGATTAACCTTTTCACCGCCACAGACTTCAATAGAAGTTCTAGATTGTCGTGCTTCCAGCGCCACAACTTCAATGGAAACTCTTCATTTTAACTATGCTATAAAAATAAGTTTACTGTATTTAACAGGTCATCAGCTCATCACTACTGTTTACTATATATTTCATTATAGGTACATTTAAAGCTTGGCGCTGGCGAGGCATCGCATTCTGTGTACCTACGTTGACGGTGAAAAGGTTAAAAGAGATTTTAGGTGACATTTAATTTTTTTATTTTAAATTAAGTGTATCCACCGTGTGAGTGTCATCACAAATATTTAAACAATAGTTTTATTTCCATACATTATTTATATAGAAAAAAAAAAACAAAAGACGTAAATTGTGTTTCTTCTCCTCTTTCTAGGCAACAAATCAAGACCAAAATATGTTTCACATATTTACAATGTTATCATGAAAGATGTTTAAAGAATACATTGTTCAATATCGCCTAAAATCTCTTTAAATCTTTATAAAAGTCCTCGACGACCTCATAACTGAGAAGACCGTAAATTTATTTATCTATTATATAACAAAATACAAATAACTAGTTGCAACCTACTAGTTTGCATCCTAATTCTGCATTTATTCGTTTTTATACACGACTGAAATAATAAAAAGAATTGAAGACCAAGGCCAAAGGAAACGGCTGTAGAATTTAATTACATACCTATTTATAATTAGAATTCATTGCGGTTCATGTACGGGCAATTAGACACTTGACATATCTGAAAGAGTAACTCGCTACTTTAGACACGTTATTTATGAAGCCAACACGCAAACATGAAAACACAGTTTTATATCATTACTCGATGCCTAGTTATGCCCGCGGCTCTTCCCGCTTCCTTATACCAAATCGCGTGCGATTTGAACCGTCTGAACAGACTTTAAATCAAATTGAATCAATTTGAAGGAATAAAACGTTTCAACTTTTGTTGATCAACAAAAGTTGATCAACTAAAATCGAACCGTGTGAACCCGCTATTAGTTTAGAATTTTCCTGAATGCGAAATACACTGTCTTTCTCTCAATATTAAGTTTTAACGGATCCGTCGGTACCTTTTTTGTTTTTTTTATCCTGGAGAAATGTGCTCGCATACTGCACTACCACGTGGCGATAGTACAGTTATGTGGGACTCAAACCCACTAAAACTCCACGGTGTCCTCATCTGCCGCTTATGGCGGGAACACGGGCACGCGTAAGCACTCATCCGCGAAACCACCGCGGCTGTCCGTCACCGGACCCTCCTCTGGGGAGTACCCCCCATCACCGGCGCACCAGAACACATGGTACGCCGTGACCACCCCAGGGACCAAACGAGCACATGGGCGCCAGACGACCCCGTGTCTGGGCACCCTTGGTCCCCCTGCGACGGGTCAGGTTAGTGGCCCCGCCGCCTACCACTTTTCGGCCGCAGAGGATAGGGAGAGCGGCTAACGACATACCGACACTCCTCTCCCCCTGCGGCCCCACCGCGTCCGCCATCTGACGGTGGCGACCCCGTCAAGGCCGCGGAAGGTAGGGAGAGCGGCGCACCGCAATACCGGCACTCCTCTCCCGCCGCGGCCTCCACCCTTCAACCGCGATACCTCCCATGAGCCATCGCGGCCCGCCTCAGTTGCGATGTCACCCAGGCGACACCGCAACCTACTTGGCCGCTACGTCGGTACTCCTCGGGTTCCTCTTCGCTTCACCGTGGGGATTTACGCCACGGCTACTGAGGCCTCCCGCAACGACAATGCGGGAACCCACCGGGAGGGATCCGTCGGTATCTACTGGATGAGTTGTTCACATCTGTACCGACGGATCAGTTAAACAAATGGCAACTGCGTCGCATCTGACACCAGGTTTACACGATTCGATTCTAGTTGATCAATTGCTGAATCGCATGCGATTTGAACCGTCTGAACAGAATTTCAATCAAATTGAAGCAACAAAAACGTTTAAAATTTTGTTGATCAAGTCATTTGATCAACTAGAATCGCATCGTGTGAACCTGGTATGACAGACAGGATACAATAAAAATAACGGATCCAGTTTTTTTTTAATTGGGTATACTGTCTTATTTGTGAACTCGCTTATAGCGCTCGCTCGCTTGCTACAGGCGAACTAGCTGAACTAGCTGTTACCTCTGCCAAAAATCGTCCAAATGGTAGTCAACCGTCAAAACGTAACAAACAGATAAAATATACAAGACTCACTTATGTACACATACCTAAGTACAACATTAGTGAGGAGTAATTTGTCAACAGATTTGAATATCAAGCGAAAAAAAAGTTTTTATGCATTTTTTTCCAAACTACCTATAACTAAAACTACCTCTAAGTGGGACAAAAACAAATTATAGTTAATGCTAGTCATGCCAATGAGTCAAAATTTCCGCATGCGTTCGCTTTTTTTTTATAAACTGGTAGTCAAGTCGATGGTTACTTATGAAATGTTAAAAATGCAATGTATAACTCACGTAAAGTGTTGTTAATATACTTATGTCAAAGTAAAAGACAACACAACATAACATCACGTCTGTATTCCCGGAAGGGTTGGGCAGAGGTGTATAGTAACACCCTCATTTCGCCGTTCTGTGTAAGTCCCATGTAATAGCGGGCGAGCTTGTTGCCATCAACTGGGCACATATCCAAACTCCGGGCTGCTAGTGAGGAATTCGACACGGAAAAATTCAATAACACTTTGCCCGACACGGGGATCAAACCCAGGACTTCACGACCAGCAGTCGTGCTTGCCACCACTTGACCAACGAGGCAGTGTTATCAATTCATATGTATCCCACATTTTTAAAGTCGTGAGTTGTTAGTGAATCACACTGAATGAAAATCGCTCAATTAAACAACATAATAATTCTAATAGTGTTTTAGCAAAAGGTATGATTTTAACTATGTAATTTAAAACTACAAGGTCGTTCGTAGAATATAAATTTAAGGTATAAAACAACATCATTATGTTTCATTAAATCAGAACGTAAATGAAATCAATATAAACATCTACGTATGACTGAATACTAGCACCAACCGGTTATATCAGAAAATATCAGTAGGTTAGGTTGAGCAATGACATGCCTAAGTGGAACTATTAATATAAACAAACTTATTTATTGATATACTCAAGGTTATTTGTAGTATATACAAAACCTAGAACTAGTTTGTTCAGAATCACCAGGGGAATCGGAATTTTTTTCTAAAAATAAGTTCATATTTCAACTTGTATACTAAAACGTTACGACGCATATCAGCGGACCACAAATAGGTACCTCGAGGCTTGAGGCGGTAGGCTCGGTTAATTTTCGTATATGAGAAAACCCCTATATGGCACACCTCAGCTATTTCGACTCTCCTGCCGGAGTTGCGGTGCATGCAATAGCGAATCCCGTGACCCTGGCCATAGGATAGAAGGAGGGACGGACACCGTTGGTTTTTAGCCGGTAAGAGACCGGCAGGAGTCCGCGCCAGTAAGAGTCCACGCCTTCCCCGGGCAAGGGACATTCATGAGAATTTACCAACGACAAAAAAAAATAAAAAAATGTATTTCGCCTCTACTGAGGAACTTATACAACATAGACTAACATGTAACTTGGAGATATATTTAAAAAAATATACATTCAGTCAGATTTGATGAAAATCTTTTTAAATTGGTTGTTGATTATACTAATAAGAGCGTTGTATAACATCAAAGCCATAACCGCTACTTGTAGTAAAAACCAAAACGATTTTACAAACGAACAAATTAAATAGTAAAAAAATGCTACATACAATATGTATAAAAGGAAAATTTAAAAAAAATCGTGTTCTGCATTTAGAGTAATGAGAGATAAGAGATTAGTAATAACTAACAACAAAAGAGAAATCATGCTATTTCAACACAAAACTTTCGCTGATTTCACTAAAACAGTAGTTAATGTAATTAAATATATCGCACTTCTTTTAATCCGCACATAAATTCGAAAAGTCAGAGGTGCGCGTTGGAATCGTGCTCTGACCCAGCGTTCAACCACCAAGCTATCACTGCTTCCCCTACCCTACTACACAAATAACAAAAATATAAATAACTGCCTCGTTGGTCTAGTGGTGGCAAGCGTGATAGCTGATCTTGGGGTCCTGAGTTCGATCCCCAGGTCGGACAAAGTGTTATTGGGGTTTTCTGTGTAGAATTCCTCAGTAGCAGCCCGGGGATTAGACTTGTCCCCGGTTGATGGCAATAGGCTCGCCCCCTATTACATGGGACTTAAACATAACGGCGAAATGAGGGTGTTACTATACACCTCTGCCCAACCCTTTCGGGAATACAGGCGTGATGTTATGTTGTGTATGATGTGTGGTGTTGTTGTTGTTATGGTGTGTATGGCGTGATGTTATGTGTTAAATTATATGAATCAGAATAAAATAATGTCAGAATTTATTTAGGCTCTACCAGTGCAAGTGGGACCCACGTGGGTTACCGACCCACATTCTTCTGATACCCTAACGAGCGCTCGAAAGATATTTAGACGTAGATTTTGGACTCCATTTTTTATCGTTCAAGTAACTTCCAAACTTTTAAGTTTACTTACAATATTATTAAACTGAGATTAGCAAGCTATTAACAAAAATAACACAATGATGTGTTAAATATTTTATAGGTTTGTTAAAGTCAACGTTACTTGTATCTACAATATTATTGTTAAATAAACATTTATATTGTAGTGTTTTATTTATCAATTTGATAAGCAATTAGCTACTTAATTACCTACTACACGCTAATTAATACTACAACGTCGGCTCTTCGTTATTTTCATTAAAGAATTACAAAAGCCATATTATATGAAATGTTAAAAAACACAACATAACATCGCGCCTTGCATTCCCCAAACACCCTCGTTTCGCCAGTTATGTTGAAGTCTCAAGTAATAGGGGGCGAGCCTATTACCAATAACCGGGCACAAATCCAGACTCCGGGCTGCTGCTGAGAAATTCCTAATGGAAAAACCCTATAACACTTTGCCCGACCTGGGGATCGAACTCAGGACCTCACGATTAGCAGTCGCGCTTGCCACCATTAGACGAAAGAGGCAGTCAATAATCAATGAAGCAAAAATATATAAATAAAATAAAATCGCATTTTTATATAATTATGCCCGGAAATAATATGTTATAAATCATGTTGACGTCAGTTTCCTAATGAAGCTGTATAATTCTGTTTTGTATGTAAAACGGTATATAATGTAAAGGAAAAATAACGGAAAATGTATTGTACAATATTATTTTATGTACTTGTAACCTTCTTATGTAGACACCATCGCGTATATTCACGTTTTGTTTTTATAGCATTTCTGTACGAGATTGTGAAAGAGAAAGCATTAATATTTCCTCTCCTAACTTTCGTTTTATACACGCAATGCACTTTGAAATAGTTCCAACTCTCGTTTCACCCAAAGTGGATCAGATTTTAGGATTTCGTGTTTCTTTTTTATGTGTAACTAAATCACAACAACATAGTCTATATAGGTAGTCATATTTAAACAAAAGTTCTTGAAGTCTTGAAAAATCATGTAACTTTAAAATCCAACAAAATATTAGTTTAATTACCAGGGTACCAGGGTTAATATCGTCGCTGCGTCTGCAAATCCGTTGTGTTTTTTTTGGAAATTTGTCTCTGATGCTATTTTATAATAGTTCTCAAGCCACGTGCAACTGTAATGGTGCGTCCAGACCTGACGAACGCGCCGCGAATGCGCCGCTCGCGAGCGGCGCGCGGACGGCGCGCGAGCTTTTGTACGAACATGAAATTCACGCGCGCAGCTCGCGAGCGTCACAATCGCGGCGCGTTCGTCAGGTCTGAACGCACCATAAAATACGTTTTCTTAGAATTTATTTTGCTATCTTCTTAACCAAATAAATTATTAAAAAACAGATTTTACAGGTGCACGTGACTTGAGAACTATTATAAAATAGCATCAAAGACAGATTTAAAAAAAAAACACAACGGATTTTGCAGTCGCAGCGACTATATTCAAATTACCTTAACATTATTTTTACAAACCATTCTTCTCCTGGGTTGTTAACATTATAGTAGTTTCACATTGTTTTTATTCTTGTCTTATTGCTTGACGGCAGTGGTAATTTGTTTTTATTTTGTTTTTTTCTTCGACTGCTTGTAGATGGTCTTGCGGACCGTTTCTACGTAACCGGGCAGTTATTGGTGAGACCTGAAGGGTCTCCAACCAATCTGGTATAGTTTGAGTTTTCATTATCATAATTATAGTATTAAACATCTGCATTCTTAAGTTATGGATGATTTTAATGACGTTCTTAATTTTTGTTACTATTTTTCGAATATTCACCCACCAGTAAGCAGCAGGTACCTATACAAACTTAGGAAAAACAATTGAAACAAAAGACATTAACCTCCATAAATTAAAAAAACCTTCACGAGCTCAGTAAAAAAGGTGCTTATACAAAGTAAGCAAAAACAACTGAAACAAAAGACACCTCTATAAATTTAAAAAAAAAACTTAATGAGTTCAGTAAAAATAAATTAGAAGAAGTAAACCAATCCAGAAACAATCATTATAAATAAATTTTAATAAAACCGTCACTTCTTTGTACAAACGGACAGATAGCATATAAATACTGACTAATATCAAATAAACTGTTTTATCAATCAATTTGATAATCATATCTTCAGAACAAACATCGTAATACCTACTGATTAAATACTAACAACATTTTCATAAAATTATTCAGGTGGCGAGATGACCTGGACGCGTACCGCGAGGGCTGGTTTGAGGGGGAGCAGGAAAAGAATACATGGAAGGATTTGGGGGAAGCCTTTGCCCAGCAGTGGGAAAGCATAGGCTGACATAAAAAAAACATTTGTCCCTTAAAAGCATATAAATAATGTTGTGTACTCACTCTTCAAAAGTTTCCGTAACTCTATCAAAGCGTTCTCGACCACTTCCGGAGTTTCTCTCAATTCTTTTTCAGCTTTTTCCATACAAGATGCATCGTCAATCGGGTGAAGCTCCAGTAATATTTTATTACCACCCCATGTCACAAACGGAATCCCATCAGTACCGAATTGTACTTCCATTATTTAATTTTTATTCACTTTGTAGGTAGATGTACCAAGTACAATTCTTCTTATAATTTTCGTTGAACTTGCACTGATTTTATTTAGCAGATAATCCACGTCTTCTTATATCCGAGTCAGCAGAATGTCGTTAGTGGCCACCGTTCACTTGCATTTTCACTCGACACAGTTTTTACAATGTTACAATACGCGCGAGAGATTAAAATAATTAGATATCACAAATTAATGACACTTGGTGTATTATCTCTAAGGGAACATTTAGTTAGAGTCGTAGTGGTCGCGTCTCACTTCCCGATGCGTTTGAATCAATGAATAAAAGAAGTATGTATTATAAAGAGTTAAGCACGACCGCGCGCGGCCGCCGCAATATAGTGCTTAAAGTCTGGCCATTGTAAGACCATCTTAACGGTATCCCACCACCACCATGGTGACCGCGGCGCCGTTCACTTGTGCTCTAAACAAAATACTTGTTCTCAATGCACTACATATATAGGAATAAATAGATAAATGGCCAGAATAGACTATATTAATAAAGCACTCGTATTTCCTGTGTTTTTTTATTTTTCTCTGTTGACAAATGAGTTGAGAGTAAAACACAAATTCTAATATATTTTTTCTTCCTAAAGGTAGTTTTAACATATTTTTTTTAAATAATACCTCCCCCTTAAAGAATCCTGTATCGATCTGTCCTGAACCTTAATATTCTATCCAAGGACATTTCAGCTGTTACCATCTAAATAAGGAAGTCATATTATTGAAACATATATTCCATTCCATTGCATTGAATTCCATTGCAGTTAATAATCACAGCATTTAAGTGTGTATTTTAATGTTAGTTCTTAAACAAAACATTACAAATTCAGCGCCTGTACTAGACTGGATACCGGATCTCGTGTGTGATGTGACCTATGTGGACCTATGTCAGTTGTATATCAGACTACGATAGGCTGATTTGAACGCCTGTACTAAAATTTAAAGCATCTTTTTGTTCATTCGTCGACATACTTATTCTGTTATTACAATAACGTCAGGAGTACATAAATGAACGTAAATTTCTATGCAATCCAGTTGAAAAAAACCTAAAAAATTGTGTAAGGCAGTGTCTACACTTGCCAAGCATGCATTAAATTCGCACCGAACAGCTGTTGACGCGTCACTTTCCATTAGCACACGTGCACCAACATAATACCACCCGTTCGCGAACGGTTCGCGCTGTTGATACATTTGCAAGCAAAGACTACAATAGTTTACTGGACATTTGCAAGGAGTTTGCTAACTGCTCAGGAAAGGAGCACGCTTAATGCACAGAGAAAACTGCGTACAAGATCGCAGCTTGCACTTGAACTATTTGCTAACTATTCGCAATAACGTCCACACTATCTCATAGGATGGTAGAATGCGTGGTTCACGTGCTTGCGCTGCACGTGTGCAAGTGTGGACACATCTTTATGTAAAAAATCCATTTCTTGATAAGTACCTACCGTAACTTTTTAATAAGTTCTCCTTTAGATACTAAAATTACTAGCTTTGTCTCCACCGTTTCTTGCCTCTATCGAAGCATAGTACTTAGCTGGGAGAAATAAGTAGTATGCTAATCTACTCTACTTACACCACCAATATAACCCAGGCTGAGCGTCTGTCCATGACTGTATATGACCTATAACGAGACGGGAATGAAAAAAATAAAAACTTTTTTACAAAAAATTTAAACCGACTTCAAAAAAGAATAAAATAATTACCATATAAAATTAACAGTTTCAGAAGTCGGTGCCTTCAATTTGGTTCAGCGTGGATCAGCACCGACTTCTGAAACTGTTAATTTTATATGGTAATTATTTTATTCTTTTTTGAAGTCGATTAAAATTTTTTGTAAAAAAGTTTTTATTAAATATCTTATCATGTCGTCGTCATATATTTATTTTTCGTTGCCCCGTATAATATCGACCTTAGTAGAAGCAGTAATGAAGTGAGTTGTGTATATCTACCTAGGCATAATACATAGAAAACATTGACTGCCTTACAACACATTTCACTTTAATCGACTCTCAACTCTTACTTTTTAAGCGGCTCGGGCGGCGTGGCGGTGCGTTGATATCTTAGGCCCCTCGCATACATGTAACTATCTTCAGGTAGTTTAGTTGTAAAGATTATACGCGATCTATGGGAGTCCCATACTAGCCCAACTCGATAACTATGCAAAAATAAAATCATTCTATTTTTATTTCTTTCTTTGTTATTAAAAACATTGCCCCACACTAGGATTTCTCCTGTATCATGGATATGTTTACAGACACAAATCTTGTCACGCTCAATGAAAACATCCAGACACGGAAAACTATCTGTAGGCCATAAAAATATTTGTTCCGTGCGGGAATCGAAACCACGACCTGTAGCGCACAAGTCGATCGCTCAGTCACTGCACCAAACGTGTCGTCAAATCAATCAACTATCGCACAACAGTTGTTAGATGTACACCCCAAAACAACGAACGACTGTATTGCACATTAGATAAACGCAACGGATGCATATTTCCGTGATGTATATCTCATGGTGATTTCAAAATACCGTAAATAGTGTATTGCCAACATCTCGACAATTACCAGTAATCTACATCAGCAAAGTTTCAACATTTGGGTGACATTGTCATGGGTACAATAATATATAATTATACCTAAAATGTTGCATCCAAAATATCGCTGATAGATTTAGCCAGTAAGGACATGACACAGATAGAGTCGTCTCCCTCACCTAATTAAGCGATCGTTAAATTAGAAGAAATGCCAATAGGCTCGCCGCCCATTAAGTGGGACTTAATACAAGGAGCGAAACGGGGTGTACAGACTCCTGTAGTAGGAGAAACACCTCTGCATACACCTTCGGGGATACCAGGCGTGAAGAGCAGGCCACACCGCCAACTGGCGGGCGGGCGAACTGGCTTTTTAATCGACTTCCAAAAAAGGAGGAGGTTCTCAATTCGACTGTATATTTTCTTATTTTTTTTTTGTATGTTTGTTCCGCGATATCTTTGCTAATTGTGAACCGATTTTAATGATTATTTTTTTTGTTTGAAAGAATATTCTTTCGAAGTGGTCCCATTTAAATTTGGTGAAGATCTGATGAAGAACTTCGTTATTATTCATATTTCGGTTCACGATCGTTTGAGTCGCTGAAGTAGCTAGGCTTGGTGAAAAAATGTTGCTCGCTCGCCCGCCCGCCAGCTGGCGGTGTGGCCTGCGCTTGAGAGCTATGTACTAATGTTAAATTAGGATCTAACATGTCGCTTAGATAACTCCCTTCATGTCCTACAACTATTCTTCCGCGTATACCCGAGGTCCATTAGAGTGCTTATTAAATAAAAAGTGATCAACAAAGTCAAAAGTTGAGTAAGAACTTATTAAAAGGAAAGGCACCGTGGGAAGTTCAAGTGAATTATACAAAAACTCAAAACATCATTTTAGAATTTTATTTATATTAATATCTAAACGAAACGCAATAAGAACTTAATGCGTTTCATATCAAACATATGTATATTGAGCAAATCAGGTATTATCATCGTTCGTACAATAAAAGTATTACAAACCTATAAAAACAATACAAAAATAATGTTTGGAATGCATCTGTTAAAGGCACAGAGAGATAAACTTTACCGATGTTACAGACATACGCATAAATGTCACATTTTTCTCAACAAGACTCCAAAAATATCGCAATAAACTTTACTTATATTTAATTACTAGTAACTCATTGAATGCTCAAAAATATTAATTACATTTAAAATATATCAACACTTTTTAAGGGCCTTGTCCACGTTACAGTTACATGTTAGTGTAATTCTCTCGCATTTCTACGTAGGTACATGTAGAGACTGCGTACACATCGCCCTCCGACCGAGTCTATTGTAGACTAACCATGCCCTAGCTAGGCTAGTCTCGGTACTATGTCCACGTCGCAGATTACTCTACGAGAGCCACTCTACATGATTTTAGTCTATCGTAGACAAGGTACTTTAAATGCTAGTAAATGTGCACCCCTACTACAATAAAGGATACGTAATTATTGAAACACGAGAAAGTACTATAGAACATTCTCCAGGCATTCGTATTCGCAATAAGATGGATTTTAAATGCGACGAAATCGATGCACCAAAATGTCTATTAAAAAAAGTTCCGTTATTTTGCAAAAAATACATATCCCTGACAATTGCAATTTGAAAATAGAATTCAATAAATTATGAAAGAAAATGTACTGTGTTTTAAATGTCACTGATCCACCAATTTCTTAATACTATACAAAAAATAATAAACGTACAGTAAATAACGAATTACGCTACATTTGGTGATTAATTCCTATGGCGAAAAACGAATCGTTTTTCTTACCAATGGTAGAATTTTTTACTGCCAAACTGGGCATATATACTAGTAAGCTAACATTACCTGTGATAGCTACTATTGTATGGGAGGATCTAGTATACATAGCTATGGTCTTTCCTCCGTTATTGGCAAAGACACAAGTCTTAATTGTAACCAATAACGCTTGGTAAATTATAGGAATCGGCCTCAAATGGTTCAGAACTAGTACCGTACGTGTTCACAGCCTTATCGACATGCGAGTTGTGCACAATCAACGGGAACATATTCTTTTTTTATAATTAAATAAATAAAAACTTTGTCATCTTCACAAAGTGTTCATACCTACATGTCATGAAATTCGCTCACATCCCCGTGGAAATAAACATTCCTTATATACCACATACAAACAATAATTATTCTAAAGATAACATGAATCAACCAGTCGTTGCATAGTCTTATAATAATTACCTAGAACCTGCATAGATGAAACAAACTAGCGATTAATTTCTTAACCGCAGCTATCTAGCCTGTGTCGTTCAGTTAACTTAAAACCTTAAACCTATTAACCTTACATTACTTGTCAATATTTATCACAAAACATTTGTTAATAATTCACTCACACTGTTAATTTTTTGGAACTATGTTAAGCTACCAACTATCGTCTTCATTGAATGTCTTTATTTTAATTCTAAATTTGGTAATCTATACTTACATAATAAAGAACCCTGATTATGGAAGAGCTCAAGTATTATACTACTGGTGCTCGGGCACATGGCATTACCTAACAATTATCTAATAACCACACTCAGCCAACAACTCCTATTCGAACATATACACCACTTTGTTTAAGTCTTAAAGAAATTCTAAATCTAAATTAACATTGAGAATAGTATAAACAGGTATGATCAGCCAAACGTGATTAGGCAATATAAAATATATTTTTGTTTAATAAACATTATTGCATATTGCAAAGATTAATTTAAAATATCACGCGAAAATTTCAGTATAGGAAAATGAGATTTATCATCTCGAGTTAAAAAAATTGAGGTTAAATATCTTGTACTAGGTATTCTGAAATCCTCGCTCGTCCATAATCACGAATGGCCGTCACAAGTCTACGTGGCTACTAATAAAGGCTATGGGTCTTTGTCTACGCTTTCTTGGCGAACCCGTAGGTGTTCCAGTTGTGGATGTAAGGCAACACGTCGTTGATGACGGGGTACCACTCAGCGCCGGAGTAGTCGACGGCGGGCAGCTCGCCGCCGTAGTCCGCCGGCAGGTGCGACGGGGACATGTGCTTGTGCAGAGACGACATCTTGGACCCGTGGAAGAAAATCTGAAAGTAAAGGCTCTGTATGAGAAACTTTGAATGCAAACTTCACTGTCAAAGTTATAGAACTATCAAAAATACAGGTGTCAATGGCTTACAACCTTTTGGGCGCTTTCAATTTAGACGTTTCGTGTCGCACCACTGCGGTCCCGAAGCGGTGCGTTTGTCGTAATGCGCACGGACGGTCGTTTGTTTTCATACAGAAAACGCGGTGCGGCAACAGTGCGTGTTGTCGAGCGTTCGCGGTACCGACGCCGCACTGCTGCCGCACCGCGTGCTTTGTATGAAATCAAACAACTGTCCGTGCGCATTACGACAAACGCACCGCTTCGGCACCGCAGCGGTGCGACACAAAACGTCTAAATTGAAAGCGGCCTTAAGTCCTAGCAACGCGATTGACGACGGTTTTCGGTGGCCACGGAGCTCTAAGCCTCACACAACAACTCAACAGAATTCCGTATAAAACATCCCGTTGTTGGAACGATTCCTTATAAAATCTACTACCTACTTGATAGGAACCTTTATCCAAGTTATAGTAGATACTCTAAAATCATTAGCTAATAGTTATACATGACATAACATCACGACTGTATTTCCCGTAGGGTTGGGCAGAGTTGCACAGTAACACCTTCATTTTGCCGTTATGTTTAAGTCTCATGTAATAGGGGGCGAGCCTATTGCCATCAACCGGGCACAAATCTAAAACTCCGGGCTGCTACTGAGGAAAAAACGGAAAAACCCAATAACACGTTGCCTGACCTGGGGATCGAACCCAGGACCTGACGATCAGAAGTCGCGCTTGCCACCACTAGACCAACGAGGCAGTTATAATAAATTCAGTACCTGGATGACCGAGCTTTGCTCGTTACTATTTTTTGGTAAATCGACGTTTTCTAAAAATGAAACCTAGCTAGATCGATTTATCGCCCCCGAAACCCCCTACATACTAAATTTCATGAAAATCGTTAGAACCGTTTCTGAGATTCAGATTATATATATATATATATATATATATACAAGGTTAGTCGGAAAGGGGGTACTAAGCCGCGGGCCACTTAAAGTATCACTGATGACTATTTTAAAGCAAGTGTTAAAATTTCAAAATTCGACAAATTTTTTTTCCATGAAAAGTAATTTTTATTTTAGTTTTTTCGAAAATTCTTCATCCCTGCTTTAGTTATGAATTCAGAAAATAGGGTTTCTAATCCGAGACCCCAAATGTGACCTAAAATATAAACACAGCTGATCATAGCTGAGGATAGATAGAATTTAGCGTATTTTTTATGAAATCTTTGAACAGCTATTTCTCTTAAACTATTGAGTTTTGGGGAAAGTTGTAGAACAAAAGTTATCCATTGTTATGGGTACTTTAACACCCTTTCGGCTTAGTACCCCCTTTCCGACTAACCTTGTATATATACAAGAATTGCTCGTTTAAAGGTATTAGATTATTAGATAGATTAGATAGATATTCAGGTAAAGAAAACTTTATAACAGACTCTACCATACTGAGTTTCCAACTATGAATAAAAGATGGCGTTAGGCTCCTCTCAGCCATATCAAGTGGAGATCTCGTAAGTTACGTTATAGGCAGCTTTACGTAAAATTAGTCAAGTGTACCATCGCGCAAGCTTCTAACGCAAACAGCAAACAATTTAAATGTTAATGCTGTTTCTAATAGCAACGATGATGACTCTGTTTGTTGCAAATCATTGAAGTAGGTACACATACTTGCCGCTAAATAAACAAAACATAGGACTAATAAGTGTCATTTACTGCACGATGTCACAACAAAGACTCGAAGACAAAATTAGCACAATCATAAATAGTTGTTTATTTTACCCAACTTTGGTTCATTGACATTTTGCAGGAACCACTTGACAATGCCCCTTATGAATATTAAGTATCAAACTGATAAAAATTACGAGTCATATGAAATTACAATTTCTTTGTTTCACTTCGAAATTACTGGTATGTACATACCAGTAGAAATAACGGAAATAATAGTATTAAGTTTGTAAAAACAAAAACGTATACCGTGAAGCTAAATCTGCAGAGAGGATATTGTTTCTCTAAAGAGATCTCGTGTTATTCGGCAATAGGCTACCACACTAAGAGATTATGTTAAAAGAATCGACAGCTGCCGCAGCCTCCTTCTATGAACTAGAACAAACTGCGTTCACAACACAATTCTATTTGCCAAGAAATTTCGGCAATATACTCTTACAACCGTTCATTGCGATCTAGAACAAACCCATATTTCAGCAATGGTCATTTACGAGATGAAATGGTTGGGTAAAAATGATTTTAAGTGTATATGGTACTTACTCTGTTCTTAAGCTTCTCCCTGATGAAGGGCTTGAACATATTCCATACGACGTTGAAGATCATGGGCTGCTTCACGAAGTGCACCTCCTTCAGCCGGAGGGGCATGGCGTCCTGGATGAAGGTCAGCAGGCGCTTGGAGAACGCCGGCGTCAGACCCATTGTCTGTTGACAAGTTGATAGAGGTTATAATGTGAAATATAACTATGACACCATTTAAGCTAGATTTGGTACATTTAGGACACTACCTAGACAGGTAGCCTTGCCTAGCCCGGCCCAAGCCTGGTGACAAGCAGAATAAAATCGTCGTCGCCGAGCTAAAATAAACACCGCTTAAATAATCAGATGGTTTCGGTGATGGCTACGGTGTGTGAGAACTCTTTAGTATTCGATCAATATGTCTCTGTTTTCTTAATCTTATCGATTTTCAGGCGAGTGAATTATCGAGAATCTTATTTTAAGTCCTCGTTTCTAAAAGGTTCTAATAAGCGCACAATTGATTCAAAGATAATATGAAGTTTCTGGATTTTCGCGGAATGATTGACATCTGACCTCTGTGCATCAGTATCGATTATAACCGCATAACAACCGCAAGAAATTCTTCTTCTAACCCAATGTTTTAAAAACATATTGTTGCATAAGTAACCTACTTCTTCGAAGCATAGAAGTCAAATTGCTTAGTTGCATCTTGCAGACGGTTGATAAGTGGTACTACATTATATTTTTCATTAATCAAATCAGCATGGAAATGATAACACGTCACGTAGACCTTTTCCACAGACAACACAGTATTATGACAAATTTTAATCAACTCAAACGTCATTTGGCGCAGCTGATGGGTGAGTGACCGAATATTTGATAACCTACGCCCTACGACTTGGCAAGCTCGACCAACCATCGGTTCCGGCTTGGTGACGTCTCGGTCAGTGATCCGCGCAGACGCAACTCTCAGAGACACTTATTACATATTATATCGTTGGATTGGATTTTTTTTCTGCGTCGATTAGTTGGGATTTCATATTTTATTCTATTATATTACGAAATCCCAACTAATCGACATATATGACGATATAGTATATAACTCATTTTAGCCAAAATGGCGCTTAAGTAGTATTGGCTTTCCGGTGACGATATGCATCGATCGTTACTCTGCCTCACGCTATTCTCATTTATGGGATGAGCGGGTTTAGAACATATTCGTAAGTACTTCTTAATGACAGCAATAATAAGGTACTGTATTCAAAGATCGCACAGGAGTATAAATGACAACAAGATCCTAGAGATCTATTGTTCAGTAACTCGATTCCCCATTGACTCCTAGTTGTCTGGGAGCTAAGTGAATGATTTATGTTCTTTATTAATATGGATAATGTTGCCTTTATGATCCCTGATGAGTGCCAAAGACCATGACGGTCATGCGTGTGGTGGATTAAATGTCATAAAATTACACCATATTATTTAAGTGCTAGCGGCCAGTCCCGGCTTCGCACGGGTGGACATTTTTCCCATTTTTGCAACATTTTTCATTTATGCTCCGCTCCTATTAGTCGTAGCGTGATGTTATATAGCCTATAACCTTCCTCAATAAATGTCTATCCAACACAATTTTTTTTTAAATTCCAACCAGTAGTTCCTGAGATTAGCGCGTTCAAACTAACAAACTCTTCAGCTTTATAATATTAGTATAGATTTATTATTGTTACATACCACATCATCAAAACGAAAACGATTGTGTCGTCACGGTCTCGAATCTTGAACTGTTGACTATAACCAATACTAATAATTATAAGTACTCATGTCAGAACTCGTAAGAAGTCCGAGACGAAGTGTTAGGAGAGCATTGCTTTGTTATGTTGGCATGAAAACCTAAAATTATGTTCCAGACTGAACGAAGACGAATTAAACAGGAATGCGGACATAGATAATGTTAATATTACGTAATAAAGGTAATACATTTAAAATAACCTACTAATTTAAACAAGAATATTATCTAGACTTCAATAAATTATTCATCTGCCTTTTAATACAAAATTAAATGGAATCGTTATCGCCTTTTTGTAACAATGTTATCTATTCATTCCTAAAGCATAAGGATCTTTAGATAATTTTTAATACGAAATGCGTATATCTAGTGCAATAAAATTATGTCCTACATCTAGTATTAGAAATAATAATTGGACGTAGTTAAGCGAAAAGGATCCAACCCACAAAATTATCGAAAATTAGTTATTTATATCAAAATACTCCTTAAACTTCTTAAGCCAAACTACACATAATAACATTTTGACAAGTAAAATATTATACATTAGTCCCTTAATTACAATAAAACCAAGAAATTTAAATCAAAGAACCAATGAAGAAATACAGTCTAAACTTAAAAATTGAATATCTCATAACTGTGTGGGTTGGGTCCTTTTCGCTTAACTACGTCCAAATTCCAATTATCAATCGGATTTTACCAATAAAATAATGTTTATTTATTACTCATCGCTACATACAACGCAAAATAATTAGTTACACATATACAAGTGGCATTTCTTATTACGACTACGCAATGAAAAACTACTTACGTAGCAATGTTATATAAACGAAGAGGTTTGCAACCCTACTAGACAGTTTTAATACATCACGACCCAGTTGCGGCTTACCGGTGACCACGGGGGTCGAGGTAAAAGATCGGTCGAGGATCAAACAAGTGGAACCACGTTGTATCAGCTGTTTACCCAACATCCGTGTTTACCGTCGTCCTTAAAGGAAAACCCATTTCCTTCATCGGACAAAGGACGGATGTTTGGCTAAAATATTGATCTTCAGTTAAACTAAATATGTTTAAATGGGGTTCTTAAATGGCAGCGCACATAATACTAGAGGTTTCAATTATAATCACCGGCTAGTTGCGCTTGCCCAATTTCCGCTCCGATTTTCGTAACATTCGTCATTTAGAACTGTAATATTGCGGCCAGTTAATAGCTGCCTTGTTGGTCTAGTGGTCGCAAGCGTGACTGCAGCACGAGGTCCTGAGTTCGAACCCCAAGATGAGGCAAAGTGTTATTAGATTTTTCTATTAAAAATTTCTTAGTAGCTACCCGGAGTCTGGATTTGTGCCCGGTTAATGGCAATACGTAAACATAACTGGTGAAACGAGAGTGTACTTACTAAAAAACACCTCTGCCGAACCCTTCGGAGAATACAAGGCGTGATGTTATGTTAATAGCTACATATTACTTGGATGTTTTATTTAAATAAATTGACATACTATAAGGGCCACATAAATATAACAACAATCAAGATGGAAGGATCTTTGATTCCAATCTCTTGAATGATCAGCAACCTTGGACGTGACGCCCCTTGAGAAGAAACCCTGAGCAATACCTACGTTTTCCTGTAAGTGATGATTATTTATCGATATGACTAATTCGTTTTGACTTTCATGTAATTAAACATTAATCTGATTTAGTTTACCGCGCTTCGTTATATTAATGAACCACACTATTGTTTGAAAAATATCGGCCGTGAGTACACGTGACAAGTAAACGTTATTTCACGCTTAATATAACATGGCATATGGAATTTTTTGTGTCAGTTTCAGCCATTGTTATTACACCCATTCATCAAATCGTCTTTAATAACAAGGAAATTAATAACAAATGTAAAGGAGGTGCACGTGGCTTATTAACAACAACGCGGATCATACGATTTACAAGCTTAAGCTGCACTAGCCGCGGTCGGTCTGTGGATGGGTGACCGTTCGTTACACATCGAGACCCCTCCGTTAAACCGTCGGTCCCGGGTGTCATACGAATACCTATGATAGTCGTTACCGGTAATCAGAAGCCCGAAAGTTTGACAACCGGTCTAACAATAGGATATCAGCGGAAGACTCAGCCGGGCGAAAATCCGAAGATTGCGACACCAAGACTGTTCAGCAAGAAATACATCAAGAAATTAAAACTTGTAAATGGACCCAATTAAAATAATAATAAAAAAAAAACCATAGGATATCGGCATTGCCCAATAACTGGGTTGCGGAGATTGGCAGTCGCTCCATGTAAAATACTGGTATTCAGCCGCATCTGGTTAGACTGGAAGCTGACCCTAACATAGTTGGTAAAAAGCTAGGCAGAACGAAAGTACACGAATGTTAAAATACATAACATCACGCCTGTATTCCCCGAAGGATTGGGCAGAGGTGTTTAATAAAACCCTCATTTCGCAGTTATGTTTAAGACCCGTGTAAAAAAGGAGGCGAGTTTATTGCCATCAACCAGGCACAAATCCAAACTCCGGGCTGCTACTGAGGAATTCCACACGGAAAAACAAAATAACACTGTCCGACCTGGAGATCGAGCCCAGGACCTCAAGATCAGCAGTCGCACTTGCCACCACTAGACCATCGAGGCATTACCCAATAAGTGGGTTATGGAGGTCTGATGGCAAGCGCTTCGTGTAAAATATTGGTATTCAGCCCCATCTGGTTAGACTGGAAGCTGACCCTAACAAAGTTGAGAAAACGAAGTACAAAAATGTTAAAATAAATCAATTTAATTTCGCCATAGGCCATACCTGACGTAAACAAAAACAATAACACTTCAGATAAAGAACGCGGTAGTTGTTATTCACACGCTTTTAATGATATCAATATGTTCTCACAATAATGACGCGCGCTACGTGATTGGCAGACGAAGTACATTAATTTCGCAGATCCTAATATAAAGCAGGCGATGGGACACCTAACGGCTTTGACCTTTTAAGCCGATCGTGATGAGACTAGTAAAGGTAATAATTGTGTTTATTGGAAGACAACACTTCCTTGCTTCGGGGAATTTTGACTTTACCAGGTTCTACCGGAAGGAAGAAATCGCTTATTCGTCATATTTAACGCTAACCTTCTAAATCGGTCCAATATTATTGCCAAATTGGAAGAAATTCAATTTTTTAAACACTATAATTTTATAATTTTGTCGACGCGTTTGGTGCAGTGCCCGAGCGATTGACTCCTGCGTACAAATCGTGAGTGCGATTCCCGCACGGATCAAATGTTTTTATGGCCTACGAATAGTTATACCGGGTCTAGGCGTACGCACCCACGATACAAGAGAAATCGAAGTGTGGGGCAACGTTTTAAAAAAAAAACCAAAAGCAACTACTTTTTGGTTTATAAGTTTGTTAATTTTGACTTTGTATGGGTATTTGAAATTGTCATAGTAACATAAACCCGGAGATGATATTATATCGGAAGGAGTACTTATAATCACTTGAACTAATAAAACATGCTAATCTTCTTACAAAGTGATTACTATACGTACAACATTGATAAGATAAACATTAGCTGATATACTAGATCCTGTTCAGTGTTTATAATTAGAGCTACAATGTACAAGTACTAAGGCTGGTGTTCACAATATTAAATTAATTCTCTGGTTAAACAACCGTTAATTCGATAAATGAACTAGAATTTTAGGTACACAGTTGTTTAACGAGAGATTTACACCCATATTCTAAGACGTTCCTCCAAAACTTACTCGACTCGACTCCACCTCGACCCCTTTCGGTAGTTGCAGTTAACATAAACGTCCTCGACTCGAGATTTTTCCTCAGTCGAGGTAAGGAATCATCTGTCAAACTCAAGGTACCTCGGTACCTACCTTAAGGAAGGAAGTATCAAAGTTCGTATGTAACAAAAATGAATTTTGAAGACTTTATCGAATATCCTTACGATAATCCTTACAACTATTTATCGCGGCGTTATTTGCGCGATGAAGATAATTCAAATTATGACGTATGACTCCGTTGAGGAATCTCAAAGTTCACTCGAAATTGCGACTAAGAATACAATTTTGAAGGTGTTTTCGAGGCCGTTCTGAGTCGAGTATGAGTTGAGTAAGTTTTGGAGGAACGTCTTAGAATATGGGTGTTAATGTTGGTGAACACCGGCCTAAGTAGGTAATCGATCAGCTACACGTTTTGTTTATGTACAAGTATAATAAATATTCACCATGTATCACATAAGCACTGTAGATGGAAAATATTTAGCGAATTCCTATTTAAATATAATACGGCTGAAAGTTAACACAGATATGTACATTTGCGCAATATGTGTCATCTATCCGTAATATTTTCCTTTGGTACTTCACTCGTGGCTAATTACCAAGCGCGGATCATATGATTTGCGAGGTCAAGCTTCACTTGCCGCGGTCAGTCTGTGAATGGATGACCGTTCGTTGTACCTCAAGACCCCTCCGTGCCTCGGAGAATACGTTAAATTGTCGGTCCTGGGTGTCATACGAATACCTATGACAGTTGTTACGGGATGTCAGAAGCCCGAAAGTCTAACACTGGTCTAACCTTAGGATATCGGCTTTGCCCTGTTACTGGGTTGCGGAGGTTTGATGGCAGTTGCTCCGTGTAAAATACTGGTATTCAGCCGCATCTGGATAGACTGGAAACTGACCGCAATATAGGTACTTGGGAAAAGGCTAGGCAGAACTACTACTTGACTACATACATATATAAACTCACGCCTTTTTCCCATGGGGGTAGGCAGAAACTATAGAACGCCACATGCTACGACCCTTACATACCCCTTTCGCTTCATCCACATACTTGACTACCTATGTGTTAATATATGTAGTTTAATTTAGTTGCTCTAAAGTATCTAGTACCTCCTCGTATAGATAATCGTTGGTGACACATAATCACAATAATCGCGTTTTGTTGAAAGTTTTAAAACTTAATTACATTAAATGCAATATCATAACATAACTTGTTCTCTTTGAATTATCGACTTATGACCGATTCCTATAATTTACGGAGCGTTATTGGTTAACATTGAGACTCTGGTATGTTTACCAATAAAGAAGCAATGTCCTCATAGCTTTGCATATTAGACCATCCCATTTGGAAGTAGCTATCACAGGTGAAATTGGCTTGCGATCCTATTTTTATGCAGAGTTTGGCAACAAAAATGCTACCATTGGTAAACAAAACGATCCGTTTTTGTTTATAGGAACCAGACATTAAATACGGTTATACTAAATCGGTTCTTATCGCGTAGATTTATAAGGCAGCTCCACCACTTCAGTCTACCCGTGACCACGGCCGGTGAAATTCGGTCGAAACGTCGGGATAAATAAGGTATTTTTCTGCCTTATAAATTTTCTATGCGATTAGACCCGATTTAGTATTTTTATAAAGTGTACAAATCGCGAAAGTTTGAAAACATTTATTAAATATGGTGTTAATAAAACCGCAGGAAATATTTATAAGTACAAGGCTGTGGTTGTTAAGCCAAATAAATAATAATAAACCTTACATACGAAGTATTAATGCATATATTATTATTTTGTAACTACGCATTGAAACAAAGATAAACCGCACAATGTAAAGAGCGACGGCACGCTAAGACATACTTTGAACATTTCTTTGTTCGTAACATGCACATTGTACTGTGGATGCACTTTGAGCTAGGTACCTACACTTTGTTTTAGGGACTTCATGATTCATCGACTCCGCGTGTTGGCAGGGAGACTATCGTGATTTTAGAAACAATCATTAAAATTTTGAGTGCACTATTCGACCTTAACCAGGTTTTTTTTTAATATACATATTATTTTTATTCTTTTTAAAAAAATTGTTTTCCCTCACTTGGATTACTCCTGTATGGTGGATGCATTTACAGACACAAATCTCACATGCACAAACATCCAGACCCGGAACAATTATCTGTAGGTCATACAAATATTTATTCCGTGCGGGAATCGAACCCACAACCCGCGGCGCAGAAGCCAAGCACACATCCACTGCGCTAACCATCCAAGTCATTTACACACAACTTTGATAGGAGTTTAAGTATGTAGGTACTAGGTACCCAATGATGAATACGACAAAACCAATGTAACATATAGGTAGGTACTTCTTCCTGCACTGGTCCCAAGTTACTTGGGGTCGGCGCAATGTGTTTTTCTCTTCCACTCTTCCCTGTCAGCCGTCTCATTATCATTTACTCCCTTATCTTTCATATCCTCCCTCACACAATCCATCCATCTTTTCTTAGGTCTCCCTCACCACTAAAATTTACAATTGTCCACGAGTGAGTAAAAAACAAATAGTTGCCGTTTATAGTTAAAAAGTGAAAATAGTATCTATTCTTTCTATCAAACACAAATCTGAACAAATGGTGTTAAATCTCAAAACATGACCGTGTGACACGGCTCTGCTGTCACTGTCACTTCGTTGCGATATATTCAAATCAGCATGCGCACGCGCAGTGAAAGTGATCCGTCCACATCCAACGCTGATATCGAGTATAGCTATTATCTCTTTGCCCTAGTATACATACTTTTTATATCTTACAATAAATATGCATTGACGTTGTCAATATTATAATCAGTAGATATTTTGGATATAAGCCAATAAACACCCGACAAGCATTCCAAATTCAAACAATTCACACAACTAAAACTATAATTTTCACCTAATATCTCCTTGGAAAACAGTCCAAGTTTACATTGTCCACATCAATAATAAAGAACAATGCATATTATGCATGCAGACCCATATAGAATTAAAACAACGACCTAGAATTATTTGTATAGATAATTTCCTGAAAAAACAAGGGTCTGGGCTGTGCCAATACACTTGTGCAAACAACAGTGAACTTTAAAACAATAGCTATAGGAGTCAGCGACATTAGCTTTAATGCGTAATAGTAACTACAGACTAGTTTTAGCAAATACATCGCTATATGATTATGACGACACGACAGTTTAGTTGGCACAAATAACGACATTATTTCGTCACGAAGAAGTCGGCACTCGACGCATGCGCATCGTAAACTCGAAAGATGAACGATATAAGATTGGTTGCAATTTTAATATGTTGAACGCAATAGTCGCATTTACCTGACTAATTAAAATTGCAACTGCGTGGAAATTGTAAGAAGAACAGTAAACCACCTTGAAAACAAATTAAATATCAACAAATATATACGTTCAATTAAATTGAGTAAATACGCATCTTTTTGTTTAAAATGTATGTAATAGTGTGTAACGTCCCAAATATTTATGTTAATGAAAATATTTCAGTAGCGTCACCTCTGCGTCAAACATTGTATTATATTATAGTAAACAGAAAATTATACCATACTAAATACCTACCAGACAAAACAAAAGAGAATTGATGAAGGAAAACATTGACAATGTACTGACCTGTGTCCACCCCATGTCGTGGAAGTCCATGATGACGACTGTCCCTCGGACTTGTGACTCAGGCTCCAACATGGCCGCCTCATGTATCAAGTAAAACAGCCTGAACAGCTGGTCAGCATTCACTTTCTTCGGGTCCCATGAGCCTTAGAAATTAATAGCATTTATTAGAAATAAAATCTAAACCCCACAGCTTAGATTACTTCTAAAGTGTTTAATAATATTTGGACACGTAGTTCTTCGAAAGTTTTAACAATTTCGTGGCCCCGGCGACGTTAAAAATGCAGGCAGTAAATCTCAATAACGATTATGAAAAAGAAAAGATACTTAGAGGTACTAAAATATTTCAACATTCAGAAACGACCAGGAAGAAATGTTGGTAGAATTTTACTAATTTCCTGAAGAATTGTCCATTTACATATAATATTCGAAAACAGAAGACTATTAGATACATAATTACTTTATGACTGCCTCTTAAGACTTAAAGTACCTACATGCCAACTGGAGAGAATGGGTTTTCGACATGTTTTGTATGCGGCACACCAGCAAACTGTCACTATTTATGCATATTGCGCATACGCATCGAATACGGTATTACGTAGAAGTCGCTTAAGAACAATCCCACTATTATTACACTGCGAGTCCTATAGCTACTTGCCTTCTAAATATTATGTTATATTTTATTGTATCGTCAAAATGTAAAATATAGCAAAAAAATAATAGACAACCATTGAAATAGAATGTAATTCGCTACATTAACTTCAAGTCAAAATAAAATCCACTTTTTCTGATGACCCGGTTGGTGCAGTGGCTTTGCGATTGAACTTCCGCATCTGCGTCTGCGCATCTAGGATCAAATATTCATATAACCTAATAGATCTGAATCTTGGTGTTTTTATAAAATAAGTATGAAATTGACTTATGTAAATTTATATCCCATCGTAGGCGCACTCAATAAGGCGAATTAATAATAATTATGATTGTAAATTCCATCAAAGTGACAATGATTGATTGAAGGCAAACAGGAAAAGTATGCGTTTTATTGAAAATCGTCAAATCAATACAATTTTCATTCTCAAGTTATCTCCGAGATATCGTATCGTCACGCACAAAAATAGAAAGTGTTCTCAGTATATTGCATCTATGTATTGTCTCGCAAGAGTACAGTCGAGCGATTAATCATCACAATAATAAAATATCATCATTGTTGTTACACCGAAAGATGCTCTCCAAGAACCAATCACGACGATACAAATATTAAATATTTTGATGGACCATTGATACTTATTTATCGGTGACTGATACTACGTACTACGTAGAATTCGTGTTTTGAATATGTTAATTTGTTTTTTAAACAAATGTTATTCAATATGTAAATAATATTTTGGCAAATTCTTAAAGCCTTATGCAACCTATATGCATTGTGACCTCTAAGCGACTAGTTATAAACATTACTCATTGAGTTCAAAGTTCGCGCCATCATGTATAAATGGTAAGTTTCTCAGCCCTCGCTTATTTCTACAATTACAAGGATTAAATAAATCTAACGGAAATCAAACGAGGATTATCTTAATCTAACGTTAAATGTAGGTCAACTTCTGTTTCTTTCAAAACTACCTAAATAAAGTTCTAAGTAACAAAATGCCGTAACTTGTAAATAAAACTATCAAAAAGTAAATTGCTTTGCTTACCTCCGACGCTAACGACAAGAACCCTTCTGCCCTTGTGGTCACGGCCTTTCAAAACGTTCACGACCTTGTGGTCAAGGAACGCAGTTTTTTCTTGCTCTGGCAACAAATCGTCGAGCAAAGATGCGTTGTCGCGCTTAAATTCAGCTATACGACGCATCTGCAAATAAAATTAAAGTTTATAAACTATAGAATTATTGTAAGACTAGGTGTGTCCAAAGTACAAAGCGATTAAGTCATTTGTAGTATCTGTAGGTCATACCTATGTGTCATTATTAATAGTCGATAATCTTCTACTATTAGAACATTAGTCTCCTTAGTAAATGTACAAAACGTAGTCCTAGAAGCGTCAGTATTAACTGCGTTATCGTAGGGCTTCCGTTGTTACACTTAATAAGTACCTACTTAGGAAATAAGGCTATTCGTCTGGTATAATCCATTCGGTACTTTAAGATACCTAGATCACATTATTACAAAAAGGAATATTATTATTTATTAAAAGATGAACGTATCCAATTAATTTGGAACAGATCGGAGTGAAAATAGGCATACATTAATAGTAACTTTTACTTTAATATCTAGATTTACTGGTAGAGCGTTAGTGCGAGAGAGACATAAGCAATCCGATGTGAAATCAAGTTGGCAACAAGTTTTCCACGCATTAAGCTTATTTAATTTATGCATAAGGTATCAATGTACGCTTGTGCTTTCCGGCGAGAAACTTTAGCTTGAAGAGAAAATATATAATCATATAATTAGAGCTTGGGTAGACGTGTTGGTATAATTTGCCGGCCTCCTGTCTGGATCTAGCTCATTTCGACGAACCAGTCTCGTGTGTTTAATACTAGTTATTACAAAACGTAATAGGTAGGTTAAAATAACATTATTGGCCTCCAAAATTATTAACAAAAAATTGTTAAGTGAGATGACTAAAACAAGGAAGTTACTTTTTTATATAAATTAAATAGGGAATTAACGAGGCACTATAAATTGTAACATGTCATAACTGCTGTCTGTAATTCGCTAAAAATGCATTTAACGGTCTAATAATCAATAACTAGTCATTCCTAATTTTACTACATAACAGCTTAGATAACAAAAATAATAATTAAATGTAAAAGTTATCTTTTACAAACGGCGTAGAATATGCGCAAAAACAAACCAAAATATTGACAAATTTACTCGATTCTTGTAATCTCAACTTGTTATCATAATAATCGAATAGTTTATATTATCTGTGCAAAACACAATGGAACCCATTTCCTTGTTAAGTTTCGATAATATAGTATATTACCAACAATACAATGATGAAAACAACTATAATAGCGACTAATTTATAGTCAAGAGAATTGCGCGGAAGGTTACTTATAGGTAAAATACCTATTTATAAAATGAAGTGTGTTATGTTAATCACGTAACAAGTTGATTAATGGGATAGCATACACACGCCGATCATACGAACTACGTGTAATCAATTGTCAATATTTTAATTCACTTATACATGGCACGACCGCGCACAAATTTTGGCCGCACGGATCAATGAGTATGTATGTATGTGCGTCAAACATGTTCCAACTAGAATACTTATTGATGATAGGTAGGTACATTGGTACACGGTTTTCTTTGAAAATTGTTAGCTTAAGATAATAGGATCCAGTCACGCATATCTCAGCAATTTTTCAACTTTTGATTTTGCTATCCAAATTGCAGCAATTTGAGCGATGCAACTATACATTTATAGACTTCACGGTCAGCAATTTTTTGTAAAATCATACGAAAAACATTGCCTAACCAAAGATTATATCGTTTGCTAAGCCATGCTATTTTTATTCCTGACATAACTACGTAGAGGCATTAGTGTAAGGCCGCCAAAATCGTCAGGCTAATATTGATTGCTCAAGCCAGCAAGTGACCGGTTAACGACTGATTGCAGCGATTGCAACTCTCACAGTTGGCACGTACAGTTCACCATACCATCGCCGCGTGGCTGTTGCCTAATATCTTCTGTTATTATATTTAATAACGTCTAATTGTGTAGACTTTGTGAACTCACACCTTATGCAATTCAACGATCAACGATTTCATTCATTCAATTACGTTAGTGGCTGTTTTAATACCTGAATTTGAAGAAATGCGTTTATAACGGGTAAATTCGCTTTGCTTTCACTTTGTAAATAACGTCTTCGTTCTAAATAACATTTAAGTAGGTACCCAAATACTCAACAAACACAAAAAAAATTAGCACCGAATTGACAGCAGCCATTAATTCAGCGTCTCGAAAAAAAAAACCAGCTATGTGTGATGAAGCAGTGTACGGTTGCCTTCCATGTACGAGTGTCGAAGTTCGATCCCGGCCTGCACCTCTGACTTTTCTAATTCACGTTCTGATCAGAATTTGTTTATCACTTGCGTTAACGATGAAGGAAGTACATCGTGAGGAAACCTGCACACCTGAGAAGGCGCCATAAACTTCTCGATGGTGTATGTAGTCTGCCAACTCGCACCAGGCCAGCGTGGAGGACTAAGGCCTTAAACCCTTCTCATTCTGAGAAGAGGCTCGTGCCCAGCAGTGGGACAGTAATGGGCTAATTATGTATGTGGAATAATATAAGGTTGAGTGGTAAATAATGCTTCATGGTATTAAATCCACCATATAATGCATAGAAATATAAATAAATGTAGTTCTATTAATATAAATTATCTAGTCATTAAGTACTTATATTTTAATTAAGATATGCGAGCTTATTTTATATAGAACATCAATTTGATCTCTCTGAATAATTGTTGACCCCAAACATCATCATTATCACGAGGTGACGCCTATGTACCATCTACGGTCAACTGTTATCACTAACAGATATAACCATGTTTACTGCATTACGTACTAATTTATCATAAATAATTCATTAATACATTGATCGCCTGTTTTTCTAAGTTTCGTAATGAGTCTTTATCATCCACCTTGTGTGTTGTGTAGTTATTTGCATGCAAGGTCAAATTGTTGTGTTTAGAATAATATATGGTACAAATAACAACATTAAACATAGCTTTAAAACCAACAAACCAACTAGGTACCTCGTTGGTCTAGTGGTGGCAAGCGCGACTGCTGATCGTGAATTCTTGGGTTCGATCCCCAGGTCGGGCAAAGTGTTATTGGGTTTTTCCGTGTACAATTCCTCAGTAGCAGCCCGGAGATTGGATTTATGCCCGTTGGTGGCAATAGGCTCGGCCCATATTACATGGGACTTAAATATAACGGCGAAATGAGCCTACCAACCCTCCGGGGAATACAGGCGTGATGTTATGTTATACCTATTATCTAGATTTGATTAATTAGGATATTATTATAATTAGAATCAAATTATTAGAATATTATTATTTTGATGACTACGTTTTCTAGATAAGTATTATTTATTTCTACAAACTATCTAAACATTGATATTACCTTACTATGTGAATAGTTAAGTGATATCTAAGATTACAATAATGGAAAATAAACGTAAGTATTAAATTCCTGTGAGTCTAGACTATCTATTAATAACAGAAAAATATATTATTATTTCGTAGCTAATACTATAATATAAGCTTACATATTATGTTTTAAATACATGCACATTCTTAATCATATCTGCGAGTGCGCATACGCAATACATTAAGCAAGATTGATTTGTTCCACGTTAAAGTGCATCATAGAATCGTGTTTCAAAAATATTTGTTTAATTGGCCTTTAAATACATTTTATACGGTAGTTAAAATACTTCTACACATTAAGAAATTATATGCTCTAATCAACCTCATTTAAATAAGTCATAATTCGGAAAATTGCATATTCTTTAAGTAGAAGCAAATAACACAGAATTACGATTAATCTACCTACAATATTTTATAATAAATATTATCATTTCCTGAATTCATAATTCATTCTAACTTGGTGTATAAGTTCATGTTACTTTTCAAACAAATTATAGGAACTCTACATTTTCCGATAATGTTGTTTAAGGTAAAACTGGAAGCAACTATTTGTTTACATTACAGAAGCAACCCTATTTGTTTACCAACCGAAGTTTCAAACAGCAGTACAAAGTCCTTTTTGTTACCATGCACTGAATAGATAGAGCTATACATATATAATATAAACATACAATTTAAAACTAGCGATAGTTCACTATCAGCTAATGCAGGCTAGTATGTCCGGGTCGTATCGTGATAACCGACCGGTGAAGCCAGCCGACGCTCTACTCAATTACAGTATTTCACAAATCGGATCATGAACGCGCCCTTTGGACAATAACTAACTACGTATCGTAATCAACATCAAGGTTTACGCGGTTTTGAAATCATAGTGTTTGTCAATTTTATTCTGTCTTTAGGTTAATCATTACCTTTGTTCTAATTGCTCCACACGTAAACTAATTGTTTATCGATTTCATTCAATGTCACTTAATAATACGAGGCGCAGAACCACTTCATTTCTTTGTTGCGCTGCGCAGTTAAATTGAATTGTTTTACGTAGTTACGTAGTCTTGGGATAATAACACGTACCTCTTACTACCGAAGAAAAATCATTGGCTAATATGCTTCAAAGAATTCACCCAGTTTTTAAAGCGAACAAACACGTGACTGACACGAAATTTTTTAACAACAAAAGGAAAGCCTGTAACTCACGTGCGGTACTTGCCCGTACTAGAGACCTTGTGGCCTGTTTTCCCGGCGTTTACAGCACTGTATAACTGGTCTATTGCAATTCTTCCGCATGAGACCTGCAACGCTGCGTTAGAGTGCAGTGTTGTTTATTAAACAAATACGTACCCCACTGTACCCGACTGTGTACACTGTCTTCGTTAGTATACGCTACATTAACAATACACTATGGCTGTAATCGTAACATAAACATCATATAACCCGTTCGTGGTATATAATTTAGTAAGTTACGTACTCAAATTTTATTACAGTTGTAGAAATCTAACAAGTTGCTAAAACATTTGAAAGAACCTGACACAATTTCTTGTTTATTTAATTGAACACTTTGAACCTTTAGTCAAATGATATAGAACTACAAGCGTGTAATAAATATGTTGGATCCAATAACGAGCTGATTATTTAGATGTTTGTTTGTTATTCAAAATCGCGGGTCAATGAACTGATGGAATGTAATCAAATTATAAATAAATAAAACGAAGAAGATAATTTTTAATTATGAAAACAAAAGCAGATTCTTTTGTGTAGTATCTAATTCTATATTCTACCCGGAAAAGTTGGAAAACTTAGCAGCATTAGTATGTAAATATTTACGCTGATCCTAATAGAATTTATTTTTATTGATATCAATATGTTGTGCTGTTGTGTTCAGATCAACCGGCTTAACCAACAAGTGCAATATGTTTAGTTGTAAATACCTAAGTATGTGTTAATTTATAGAGTGGTTAGCATTGAACGGAGTCACTGTTTATCTGCACTCGACTATATTTGTTCGAAAACAAATATGTCCGGTAGTATGGAATACCGGAAAAATCTACGTACAATAGTTTAATAAAAGAAATCTAACAAATTAAACCATGCCTGGGAGATATTTTATTGCTAAATAATTTTTGGATTAAGTTGAATCGAATATTCGAAATGATTTTGTAGAATACGTTTTAGCTGTAGCATGTAAACTTGTCCTAAAATAAATAAAGAGGATAATGGATTCCTAATTTAATGTTATATGCTTCACGGCGAGACCTTTAAGTTATAAGACAAAGGCTGGGTACAAAAAGTAAATAACAATTCAAGTATGTAGCAGTTTTAGTAAACAAATTAACATGAATGAGATTAAGAGTAAGCTAAATAATATTTACACTGTGACGTTTCCAACGCTAAAGTACTTTTGTATCTCAATATAAGCGATCTGTTCTGTAAGTTCTTATGAGAAATAAAATTCTTTAACTTTTACCACATCCGAAATAAATTAATCCAAAATGTTGAATTCGTATCACTTGACCTCAATTTTCTAGTGACCCCGACTGATAGACAAATAACATTTCTAATGTATTATTTACAAATTACAATTTAAAAAATATAGGTACATAGCGGCGAATACTGATGTGCGATAACGTTATCTCTTTATGATAAACATTGCACTTTGACATTGCGTCGCTCGACTTATCTCTCTCCCTTTCCGACGACAAACGGGCAGATTCCTATATTATATTTATAAACAAAGGAAACTGTTATATTAGTTAACAGGCGAAATATAACTCAATGACATTATAACTGTGGGTTCAGAATAAAAAATTGTGCCGCGCTATGGGATCGGACTCCTCAGCTCATCGCGTTACTCGATCCCTCTCCTTGATACTGTTACAAGAATTAAACATTAAGATACGAGGTGTATAGTCGCCGACACGTAACTTGGCAAGGTTTTGGCGTAGTGGGTGTAAGTTCACGCATGTACAATTAGTGCAACAAAAAAATGGTCAGTCTTATTGCTTGTTAATTTTCTGTGGTTATTGCCATAATTTATTTTTAAACATGTCTGCTTAGAAGAAACAAAGAAAGAAAGGAGAGGAATACTATTAAATTTTCAGGCTAATGAGGACTTAGGTATGATATGTTACGAGTCAACAAATTAATTATTATTGGTCATTGGTAACCATTATGATTCAAAACTTAATATATTCTTTACATGTCAAGTGAAGTTTATATCAATATCAATTACCTAATAATTACAATAGCTTCAGTAATGACGTCAAAAACAAACACATAATAAAAAGTAAACGTTCACCAGATATTGGTTATCGACCTTTAATTGTTATTGTATAACATTGTCACTGCAATACGACGTTCTTATTATGTAATCTCTGCTATATACCCACCTACTGAGTAGACGCTTATGTATACTACTTACACGGGTAATAAATGGATTTAATGATTGTGATAATTTATTCACATATTACTATAATTAAAGAAATAATTTTCAAATTACTGTAAAGCTTGCAACACAATGCCTCTTTATTGTAGGCTTGCAAGCTATAATGGACTTGTTCCATCATTACTTAACGCATTATTGCAGTGTAACACATTTTGAATTTTGAACATATTAAGTACGAGAAAAACAAATAATCGGGGCCTAATAAACATAACATAACATCACGCCTGTATTCTCCGAAAGGTCGTGCAGAGATGTATAGTAACACTCTCATTTCGCCGTCATGTTTAAGTCCCATAGGGGGCGAGCCTATTGTCATCAACCGGGCACAAATCCAATCTCCAGGCTGGTGCTGAGGAATCCCACACGGAAAAAACAATAACACTTCGCTCAACCTGGGAATCGAACCCAGGACGTCATTATAAGCAGTCACGCTTGCCACCACTAGCCAACGAAGCAGTTACGCCCTAATATTAACATAGAAATAATGTACATTGAGAATCTAGGTACCTACGTCCTACATTTATTACGTTATGTAAGTCTATTACCCATTAAAAGTTTTAGAAGCTTTACCCAAGCGCCATTACCGCATTATCACGTGCTACAGTACAAAGCTTTTTTTAAGTGAGCTTCTCATTGTACACATACTTGTAGATGAAGTACATTTTTTCTTAATTGTTATTTTGACAAATTACCGAGTCCAGTAAGAAATAAGTTATTAATAGCCGAAGGGACAAAGCCTTTTTTTATTTTTTATCGTTTAAATCCTCATGGATGTCCCTCGCCCGGGGAAGGCAAGGCGGTCTGCCGGACTCTTACCGGTTAAAAACCAACGGTGTTCCTCCTCCTGACCGTTCGGCCGGGATCGCGGGATTCGCAAAAGCATGCACCGCAACCAAAGGGACAAAGCCTGCTTAAATTCTCAGTTTTTTTTAAATGAAACTAAATTATTATTAAGTTTTCACTTTTATTTCACCTTTAATGCGCATGCGACTCTACCCGATTCTTTTTATCATGATCTCGATATTTTTTTTTAGACAGTGTCGTTAAGGCCATATCATATTGATTTTTATGTTCGTCTGTATGTTTTTTTTTTTATATATTCTATACTTAGCAAGTTTCTCCTATTCCAAGATAATCGTTATCATTACTTGAATCGTAATTTACTTTTTAACCGACTTCCAAAAAGGAGGAGGTTACTATATTCGTCTGTATGTATGTTTCTTTTTGTGTATGTTCATCGATATTTTCGCCAATTGTGAACCGATTTTAATTATTTTTTTTAATGGTTAGGGTATACTTCGAAGTTGGTCCCATTTAAATTTGGTGAAGATCTGATGAAGAACTTCGGAGATAGACAATGGAACTCCTCAGTGACGAACAGTACGCATATTGTGATGATGTGATTATGTTACGAGCAGCGTCTTTAGTAGGTCCAACCAAGTTTTAATTAAGGCCACTAAAATTTAAAAAATTAAAACTTTTTTACAAAAAATTTAAACCGACTTCAAAAAAGAATAAAATAATTACCATATAAAATAGTTTCAGAAGTCGGTGCTGATCCACGGGTTCAGCGTGGATCAGCACCGACTTCTGAAACTGTTAATTTTATATGGTAATTATTTTATTCTTTTTTGAAGCCGGTTTAAATTTTTTGTAAAAAAGTTTTTATTTTTATACATTTTATTTATACTAGGTAACAGTTAAGATCATATTTACTAACAAAGAATTAGCTACACATTAAAGTACCTACCTCATTAAGTAAGTGGGCCGAACATGCATATTGTTTGAAGACGCAACATCATATTTAACTAGATTATAATCACTATATATCCTTGGTATAAATCGTATAATAAGCGGGGTCTAGGACAAGTCCAACGAAATCAGTCGTTAACCGTTTGTAATTGTAGTGTTGAAACTTCACAACATTATGTAGTTGCCGAGTTACGCAAATTTAGTAGGCTGTAACAATATGACCTGCTTCTGCCCACAAACATGTGTTTGTTAAAAGATATCGAGCGATTTGATTCATAGTTACTACTAAAACTAAGGTCCGTTTTACAGAACATTCCTCAAGCCCAATTTGATCTTTAATCAGTTGATTACTGTTTAAGTATGGAATCAGTACTTGAGGAACGGTCTTATTCCAGAACGGCAATCAATCTATACTCAGATGAAACGAGACTCAAATCGAGCTAACCGATTGGTTGATTACAGATCAAATCACTGCTTGGGGTCGAATCTACGAACTGAGTAACGATCTAGAATAAAGCCAAACTCAGCTGAACTATGATCAATGAATCTATGCTTGAGGAACGTTCTAAAATTAAAACTCGACTCAAAACTAGTTTTAAACGGAGATCAATGCTCGAGTTTCGTTCTGTAATACGAACCTAACAATGCCTTATCATAACATCACGCCTGTATTCCTCGAAGGGTTGGGCAGAGGTGTATAGTAACACCCTAATTTCGCCGTTATGTTTAAGTCCCATGTAGGGGGCGAGCCTATTGTCATCAACCGGGCATAAATCCAAACTCTGACCTGCTACTCAAGAATTCCATACGGAAAAACCCAATAACGCTTTGCCCGACCTGGTAATTGAACCCATGCCCTCGCAATCAGCAGTCGTGCTTGCCACCACTAGACCATCGAGGCAGTGCCTAATCGTACATTAATATCAACATTTTTATTGTTAACAACTAATAAGTAACAGATATAATAAACCTAGCCTACTTATTTAGTCTACTAAACGCGCCTGGAATCCTACTTAACATGGTCCATTAACTGCACGTGAATAGTCATTATAATATTAATAAGTAATCATCTAAAACGGTTGTACTTTTTTTGCTTATTTTTAAAAGGAGGGGAATGAAACTTATATGATTCGAAAGGTACAGTGCAATAGATGTGCACAAAAAAAACTTGTTTGTAAGTGCGTGTTACCGTTATCATCTTCTTCCTGACAGGTCCCAAGTTACTTGGGGTCGGCGCAATATGCATGTTACCGTTAAAGCAGGTAAAATAAGTTGTGTCTAGCCTTTTTCCTATGTTGGGATCTCGATGTGTAACGAACGGTTACCCATCCACGGACTGACCTCGGCAAACGCAGCTTAAACTCGCTAATCGTATGATCCACGCGGTTCTTATTTAGCCACGAGCCCCTCTTAAGGCAGGTAAAATAATGGTTGAATTTCGACCACAAGCGGTACTAGTTTAATAAAATACTCGTGCTGGTGGATTTCACTCTTCAATGAAAGAAATCACAGCATAAAAAGTAAAAGTAAAAACACTCACAAGTGCAAGCGCGCTCTCCGGGTACCACTTGCAAGGCCGCAAGAAGATCGTGAGCAGCTCATCATCTTCTCCGAAGCACAAGTCTTTGGTCTCTTTCAGAAGCTCCCGTAGCCTCTCGAGAGCCTCACGAACTCTCTCTGGAGTCTCTCGCAACTCCTTTTCAGCGATAGCTCTTGTCTCTGGAGACAATTCAACGCTGCGTTCTAACCTGAACTCGTTTGAACTCATCTTGTATCTGAAAAGAAGAAAACTAATTAATTTCTTGTCATTAAGTTTTAACTATCGAAAAAACCTTGTATTTGCTATTTAATTTCGCAATATGAAATAACAACAAGGATTACAAAATACCTGCTAGCCTAATCGATCAGATAAAAACTTTAATACTCATTATTCTCAATGAGCATCGTATACTTGCGGCCAGTAAAGTGTGTTGACATGACACTGGCCGCAAGGCAAGGACTTATTGTGGATTCAGAGCACGGTGCGCCGGCGCACGTGTCGCCGACTCCACGTTTAAAAACACATCATTGCGTTGGAGACCGATTGCACAAATCTATCGGTCACTACCCATTGCTAAAATGACCCACCGACGTATAAAACGAATAGCTGCTAATACGTTGTAATTCTGATGATGTGAAACAACTGAGGAGTTTTATGTAATCATCAGGTTTTTTTCCACGGTTAATTCTGGCTAAGTAGGTTTAACTTAAGCTTTCGCTTTGAATATTCGTTTTAAGTTAAAATTTTGTTGACGTAACATGTTCCAAGTTCAACATTAATTCTTAAAAAGCAAGGATATATTCCTATCTACAATTTTGTCAGATAGGTAACTGTTAAAAATTCTAAAGAAAAACAATCAACAATTATAAACTTAATTAGGTATTAACTTTATTACAATAGTAATAAGTACCTATATTTGCTCATTAAGAATAGTAAGACGGATTTAATGATCCTCATTTTGTAGGATATTCAAAGACCTAGCAACAATATAAACAATCTATAATTATGCTATATACAATAAAGCTTTTGGAAACAATACAAAATATCTTCAGTGAAGAGCTCTTACTACTTGTTTCATTATTTATTATTTATCTAGTTTTATCTTGAGTTCAATCAACTCTACACGAGTAGGTACGTTATTGTTCTAAATAAATCGCTTACTTAAGAAACTATCAATAAGTAGGTATAGGTAGGTAATTCTATGAATCTAGTCATGCGCTAAAATGCTGAAGTATCTATGTTTTTGTTAACGCTGTCAAGACATATTCTTATAATTTTTAATTGCGGCTATAATTCGTTGTTTTTTAACTTAAATTTACTATCTTATATTTTGTGTGTATGATATTTTGTGAAATAACTAACACCCTACCATAAATAAAATATATTAGAGCGTGTTTCGTTAACTTAATTTAGCGACTTCTTTTAATGATCATATCGTCAATGGAAAGATAAAAAGACTAAAGCGCCAATAGTAGAGAGATTCAAAGTATTTTTTAAGAAATAAAAATACTTAATACTTACTTTATCTAATTAGAGCCCTCAAATATTGCAACACCTGGAAAAGGTTGCTAAGCTGTACCTACTCTATATAATAAGATCTGTATTATTTTACCTTAGTGTGCAAATAAATATTTTGAGCTTGAGTTTACTTTGAATCATGACTGTAAAGTAGGTATATTGGCGCTTTAGTCTTTTTATCTTTCCACAGACGATATCATCTAATTTGTTTATTATTACCAGATACTAGCATAATCAGCTCATTACTATCATATAATGAGCACGAGCCTCTTCTCAGAATAAGAAGGGTTTTTGGCCTTAGTCCATCACGCTTGCCTGGTAAGGGTTGACGGACTACACACACCACTGTTTTTTTTATCCTCAGGTGTGCATTTTGTCACGATCTTTTCCTTCACCATCAAAGCAAGTGATATTCAAATTCTAATCTGCATTTGAATTCGAAAAGTCAGAGGTGCGGTTCTGGCTTGCAGTTAAGCCCTAGTATCTAAGACCAAACCAAAAGTTGGATATAAACTTAATTTCGTAATACCCACACACACCTTTTTGCAATTTTCAATAATTATTTAAAACTTAGCGAAGCATAAAAAGATTACTATTTCGAATTAATAACAAATAGAGTACATACAACTATAACCCTATTATCGATGCCGGTGAATAACTATTTTCTTTTTTAGGAATATTTAAAAATGTTAGTAAGTATTTATTAAGTATATTAAATGAATATAATTATTTATATAGAAGTATTTAAAAATATAAAACTATGAAAAGAAAATGAATAAAGGGAATACAACTCCATACGTATTTCCACAATACCGTATATGCACAATAACGAGCACAACACAGTTTGAACACAAACGCTTGCAAACCTTCGCTCTATTTTTTTTACACTAAAATTAAAACTGAATTGTGAAAATGCACTAACCTCACTCGCGTAGGTTCACGCGCCGGTGGAAATCACAAAGGGCGGAAAAATCGATCGTGCGGCGGGTGAGAGGTGTAAGCGAGTGTGCGCGCGCGCAACCAGCCAGCTGTTATATAGACACGATAAGCGCACACGCTTACTTTGTGCCCCAGCCGTAGCGCCTTGTAACTGTGTATTGTAAGAGTTTGAAAATAAGCCCACCATGTGTAGTTGCAGGTCTAATTTCTTGTTGAACTTCAACAATACACTGTTTTTAAGCAAACGTTACAATTCAACGGTCTTTATACTCTTTTGCTCGTTCAAGGGAATCACTATTTACAGAAGTGATAAAGTTTGGTACAACTTTATTAGCACTTGTATCATAGGCCTCAAGGGTCCATAAATAAACATCAACAGTGGCGAGTGGATAGCCCACATCTCACATCCACTCCATACCACCGTTTTTCATTCATACAATTTTACAGCAGATATTTACAAAACTTGGTACTGGAGATCTTTCGCATAGACCACTATGAGTAGGTACTATCCTATGAGAATTTTACCAAAACCATTGTCCTTGGCACATAGTTCACAACATGATTAAATTAGTAGATGTCTACAAAGTGGAATGTTGCTTGCCAGACAATCTAGGGAAGTCATTTGGTAGTAGGTACCCATCACTTCCCCTGGGTATTATAAGAGGAGACTGGGGGATTACGAGAGCATCAGGAGAAAAAACCGGCAGTCATTTGTTAAGTAATAAATAATATGATCAACCTACATTCATAATACAAGCTACTTTTTATGCATCATTACGAAACATCAAAAAAAGGATTACTAAGCAATTTTTGACATAAAAAGTGTATGAAGTTACCCCTTCTTATGCAACCAGACAAGTCATAGATACCTAATGCTGTCCGGACATTCATTACAATATAATATAAAAAAACGATTAGATAGTCTGATTTATGTACCTACCTATGCTTCCACAAAGAAAATTCTACCATTACTCATACATAAGTCATAACTTACACGCCGATCCGTGTATACGAAATACAAAGTATCACGACTGAAGAAATATAAATACATTTTCATCGATATAATAATATTCTACAAATTATACCAACTTTTGACCTAATTCCATTTGACATAATTCCAAGTAGCATTTTGACTAAGATGGCCTAGGCCCAGCACTAATTGTGAAAATGGAAGGATATGCAAAATTAAAGTAGTGTTATTCATCCTGCTTTTATATTCAAAAAGGAAATTTATAGCGGGGTAGCTTGTCCTAAACGGGCCCTGTATCAAAATTTGTTGGGGGCCCCCCTTCTACCCGACTGCAGCGAAGCCCAAATTGAGGGTACAGATTTTTCACAAAAGAAATTAGGCCCCCGGGCTACAGGGGCCCCGTATCATTGATACAGCTGATACGGCGGTATCTACGCCCCTGTAAATTCATGTCAGCCCGTGGACATCCACTGTTGAACAGGGACCTACCCATGGTGCCATATATTGCTTCAATGAATGACACGGGTAGACCACCGTAGAGTTGTTGTTAGAAGTAGGTACTTACTAAGGTAAGGATGCTCCTAACTGTCTTCTTGACATTCTTAGGCTGGTGGTACAACCGTTTAGCTGAAATTGTGATACGTTTTTCTTGAAAAACGTATCGTATATTACTTGTAATTGGTTGTTTAACCAGAGAATTAATGTTGGTGAACACCAACGGAGGAGCTCGTGGCTAATTACCAACCGTACGGATCATATGATTTGCGAGGTTCAGCTGCGCGTGCCGCGGTCTGTCGATGGATGGGGAACCGTTCGTTACATATCAAAACCCCTCCGTGCCTCGAAGAGCACGTTAAATAGTCGGTCCCGGGTGTCATACGAATACCTATGACAGTCGTTACGGGAAGTCAGAAGCCCAAAAGTCTGAAAACCGGTCTAACCTTAGGATATCGGCATTGCCCTGTAACTGGGTTGCGGAAGTCTGATGGCAGTCGCTCCGTTTAAAATACTGGTATTCAGCCGCATCTGGTTAAACTAGAAGCTGACCCCAACATAGTTGGGAAAAGGCCAGGCAGAACGAACACCAGCCTCAATCCCTTAGCCGCTTTTCACAACCACAAGGTAAGATAGATTGCGAACTATTCTATGGCATCTATAGGCTACATTCTAGTTTGTTTTTCTATCCATTTTGTACTTTGATACCTATGATTTTATATAACGTAGATGTGACTTCGTACCTATTCTATGAATAAAATGTTCCAAAGACCACAATTTTATCTGCAACACGACTACTCAATGGTTCACAGATCAAAGAAGTACTGTACATAACATAAGAAAAGAACAATATCCATATACGTGACTCATGAGTATACATTGGACTCGCACAAAGACACATTTATTCTCGCGATAGGGACTTGCCTAAACGCCTTTGTTCACGACAAACGGTGACAGAAATTCGATCGTCGCTACATGTTTACCAAATTATTTTATTATATATTTATTATTAGATCCTGATAAGCGTTAGGCTATAGGCTGTTGAACTCTTGCAGAGTATAGACAGGGGAGATTCATGGGATAGCTTCCAAAAAGCTAGTTGAACCCAAATGAGCTCATGTCGCTTTGTGTAACGAGTCGCAGTCGAAGAGACTACATATCTTTCAGTATAATATAGTCGTATCAAGATATTGGTAATAATTAAACGTTGTACCTAGGCTAGTCCGAAGGAAGGGCAATAACAATGAAGATGATTGCTTTTTGAGAAGATTGTAGGTATATTTCTTACCCTTGGTTGAAAACGGATGCCCACTCCCAGCTCTCAGCTACAGATATGAGAATATTATCTAGTTGTATATTTTGTGCCTGTTAATTTACCTTCATATCTGCCTCTGCCTACCGGTAAAACAATCTACGATTTAAGTTTGTGTCCTATTGATGACGTCACATAATCATAACACACTGAAATATGGAACACAATTAGCTCGCCTAAAGCATTTTCCGAGCGAGGTTTTCACGACTAAAGGATGAAAAGAGGGACCATCAACAACAGTAGGTACTATACAATAACAATTAGAATAGATAAAAAGTTTTCATTTCACATTTTGTTAAATACCTCGTTGGTCTAGTGGTGGCAAGCGCGGCTGCTGATCGTGAGGTCCTGGGTTCGATCCCCAGGTCAGGCAAAGTGTTATTGGGTTTTTCCGTGTGGAAACCCTCAGTAGCAGCCGGTTAGTGCCGGTAGTTGTAGATTTGTACCCGGTTGATGGCAATAAGCAATTACCTACGTGGGACTTAAACATAACGGCGAGATGAGAGTATTACCTACTATATACCTCTTCCCAACCCTTCGGAGAAAACAGGCGTGAAGTTATGTTATTTTGTTGTTATTATTGATGAACTGCGCGCAGTAGCGGAGTGATGCACCTTGCGTACAGAAGGTCGCAACTATGAGTCCGGCATCGGAACAAATATTTGTATGACCTAGAGTTACTAATTTCTTACATGGCTGGACGTTTGTGCAAAGATGCGCTTCTACGAATACTCTATGAATTATACATATTCCCAGGGCCCGCTACTATTTCAACACATAAAGTATTAGTGATGATGAGGTTGACAGTTGTTTAGAGCCAAAAACATTTCGAGCTTTAGAATGTTAGTGTGGGTTTGCTAATCCATAATGCCGCAGAGCAACTGCTTACAATTGCCCTAAGGGCTGGATCTTAAATATTATCAATGTACTGGTAACTGTTGCTTATCAACAGTGCATTAGTGACGGTACTCGAGTAAGTCTGGCGCACCCTGGACTGTCAGCCCCGCTACCAACCTTGCTGACTGGCTAATCTTTTCATCACAGCATGAGCTATTCTCGTAGCCGTGATGACATGAGAGAACAAGGATTGAGGAGGAACGAAGTATGGTGTTCCTCCAACGAAAAGGGAGAATCCTCCAACTAGGCGGGTCATATGCCTGGCGGGCTACTGCCCAACGGTTGATGTTGGGAAGTTGTATATACCTACAAGGTTAGTCGGAAAGGGGGTACCAAGCCGCGGGCCACTTAATGTATCACTGATGATTGTTTTAAAGAAAGTGTAAAAATTTAAAAAACTATTAATTTTTTTTTCAGGAAAAATTATTTTTAATTTAGTTTTTTCAAAAATTCTTCATCCCTGCTTTAGTTATGAATTCAGAAAATGGAGATTCTAATCCGTGACCCCAAATATGACTTAAAATGTTAACACTTCAGATCATAGCTGAGGATAGATAGAATTTAGTGTATTTATTTATTTCACAAAATCCACAGCCCTTAAATATTTTATTACGATACATATAAACTAATATTACAGCCAATTATGGATTTACAATTTAATAGCTATACATGCATCAGAAACACATACAGAGTTAAGTGAAAACTGCTAGCACCATCTAAGCATTACAAAGTGTACAGTGTAGGTGTGTATGAGGAGTTGCATATGGTTGTGCGAATATTTTATAGTGTTGTTGTGTTGTGTGGTGATTTACTGTATGTAGGGGAGAGTTGGCTAAATCGTACCACCATTTAAATCGTACCACTTCTAGACTTCCCACAAAATAGTATATTTTTTCTACATTGGCAACAGCAAACAATGCTCAAGTGGTGCCTCCAACTATCCACCATTTTGTAATGGTGTCCGTTGAAAATTGCACGTGTGCGTAAAAAAAAGTAGTTTTTAATAGATTACGATCATAGACCAATATAATTACGATCAAAATTTCAAATCAAAGATCAAATTTTTTATGAAATCTTTGAAAAGCTATTTCTCTTAAACTATCGAGTTTTGGGGAAAGTTATAGAACAACAGTTAACCCTTATTATAGGTACTTTAACACCCTTTCGGCTTAGTACCCCCTTTCCGACTAACCTTGTATACTATCTGCGTGTCAAATCTTGATATCGCGATGCAGAATTTGTGACATTTCATTTGAGAGTTGTCATTTGTTGTCGCTGTAGTATACTACACAATCGTCGTGCTGCGTAGTTTGCATGTGGCTTGATAGATGCCGCCACAGGATCAACTGTAAGTGGTAAAAAATACTACTTAAATAACTCCAAATACTAGGCTCACCCATCATAGATATAGTTATCAAGTACTTAAAACAAACTACCTACTTATAATAAGCCACAGCTCTCGACATTCTTTTAATAAAAATTATACCTACAGTTTGTGAAGGGAATCTCACATTGTTTTAAAATGCTGGAAGACAATGGTTTTGTTCGGAAATTATTTAGGTATTCTTATGGACTCAGCCCAAAACATCTTTGTCATAAAAGTGACACAAAGAACGACGCGAGTCTGTAATATATTTTATTTTATTTTAAATATTATTATAATTCATAATATTATTTTACATTTATCACATAGCTACTGATATCATACAGAAGAATGTTTTGTTTTTGTTTGGGGTTGACACAAAAACTACTTATCGGGTTGATAGGAAACCTACCGATAGCTTTATCGTGTCAAAATTGACATAGGGTATACAATCATAATAATATACCCGTATATTATAAGATTACTGACGTAGTTGCAGGGGGTCACTTTGATTATTTTAATATGTTTATTTACTTACTTCAACTTTAGGCGTTAGCATATTTCACTAGATCACTTCCAGTGCGATACCACTATATTTCTGAATATTTATAGAGTATGGTAATGCACTCCAAAATTTATATTATTAAATCATCATAACGAACAACTCCATTCTTTACACTAATAACAACATAGGACTTCTATCAGCAATCCGTTTTCCAAGCATGACAATTATAGCAATATTGCCACCGATCATTACGGCAATATTTCCACCGATCGTTACGGCAGTATCGCCACCAATCATAACGACAATATTGCCACCAATCATTACGGCAATATCGCCACCGATCATTACAGCAATATCGCCACCGATCATTACAGCCACATCGCCACCGATCATTATGGCCATATCGCCACTGAACATTACGGCAACATCGCCACCGATCATTATCATATTATTATTAACATAGTTTTGTAAGTAGGTTACCTATATTATAATTTACCAAAATATGGATGTACCTTGTCCAAATTAAATACATATTTTGAATTCAATTATGACCATATCGCCACCGATCACTGTCGCTGTCTATACGATAGCGGAAACAGATGTATAGCAGTAGATGTTTACCCGCCTTGTCGTTTGGCCTAATATGTTGAGGGTGAAAATGATCCATATGACATAGTGCCAGCTTAAGCCGAATGTGATTGGCTAATATACTCATGACACATAATTTTTTGTCTTACCTATGACACACAAAGGGAAAATTCTAACGCAGAACTTGTTGTTAAAGACGCTGTCTGGACTTTTTTTCCACGATGTTCCAAAGTACAAACAGTGCCCTTTGATAAAATAACTAGGTTTATAATCATATCTAAACCTGCCCTAATGCCCTCTAGAGCCAGACACATTCATTCTTCGGTAGCAATTAATTAATAAACATAATTAAACATCGACTGGTCACTGAAACATGCTTACACGAAGATAACAGCTGAACTCAATAAAGATAAAAGTTACTATGCAGAAACTTTCCAGCAACGTTGGGCAACAGAATATATATTATATTATAGATAATAATTATAGCTTTAACTCTCGACTTCCCACGCATGGATTTGAAGCGGTTCAAAGCGTATTTGATACCAATTTTCAAGTCGATAAACAAAAGCAATCTGATTTTCATACACCAACTTCGATACCCCGCGGTTATTGTGTATTATTATTTATGTGTGAAAGAGTATTTACTATGTATACCAAGTTTCAACTTGATACACGCAAGGAATACGATTTTCCATATAATATATAAACGTTTACACATTATACCTACCCTATGTCACAACCATCGGCGTTGATTCTTGAAAAATCCTTTCTTAGTGCACCTAAGAAACCTTTCAAACAAATTTCATGTTCCTATCTTCATCGGTTTAGGCTGTGCGTTGTCTGTCAGTCAGTCACGGAACTTTTTTATATTAATACTAGCTGTGTCCTCACGGCTCCGCCCGTAGCCTATGTTACTCAGTGATAATGTAGCTTTCTAATGGCAAAAGAATTTTTGAAATCAGTCCAGTAGTTTTTAAGTTTATTCGTTACATACAAAAATCTAAAAATACAAATCTTTCCTCTATAAAATATTAGTATAGAAGTATAGATAAGGAACATCTTTAGAATACCTACTATACAGGGTGTAAAGGAAATCATGTAATTCCTTCAAACCTCGTGATGTACTACTGACATAGATTAACCCTGCAAGAGATGTTTTGGATACAATAAAAACAAAATTACAAGAAGTAAACATGTGTTCTTAACGTGAGGCATTTTAGCGCCCCGACCAAATTGCGCGTCTATCGCTCGCCGCGCGGTCATTCAACTCGGGGCGCTAAAATGCCTCACGTTAAGAACTGACGTGTTTATTTCATGTTTTTTTTTATTGATACCAAACGTATCCCGTGCAAGGTTAATCTATGTCAGCAGTACATCATGAGGTTTGAAGGAATTACATGATTTCGCTTACACCCTGTATTTTTGATGTTACGTAGACGGGTGAAGAAGATTCAACACTACCATTAAGAGCCTTTTTTTTTTCTCGTTGAAAATCCTCATGGATGTCCCTCGCCCGGGGAAGGCGAGGGGGACTGCCGGACTCTTACCGGCTAAAAACCAACGGTGTTCCCTCTCCTGACCGTACGGCCGGGGTCGCGGGATTCGCGTCAGCATGCACCGCAACCCCGGCAGGTCCCGGTCCGCCAACCCATGGCGGACCTCTCCTCTACCATTAAGAGCCTACTAGCACAATACGACTACCTTACCTAGGTACTTCATACAATGGTATCTTGAATATAAAATTCTACATCTTCAATTCCGAACACCATCCAGTCGTACTGTCATGTCCCGAGCGGCAGAACGGCAACTTGGGAAATAAGCTCCGCCCATTAACCCTACAAACTACAACCAATTTCTCTGCGAAAATGCTTGCTTTGTTATAATGTTTTGTTAGTGTTGCGTCTCAAGGACGCTTTGTGGATCCAAATAAAAAACTTGGGAAGAATTCAGACCCTTATAATTTAAATTTAAAGCGTTACAGTTGGTACTTGTATCTAGTTATAATTTGAAGGTGGAATCGACCTCTCTAGACGAGGGTTCAAAATGGAATACGGTTGACATGTAATGGCAGCTATATAATATTAACAAAACAATGAAGTACGATAGCAAGGTCTGGCTAGATTGGGCATTGCCCTTAAAATAGTTGTAGGCGCACACAGTTAGATTAAAATGCTACACTATGCTACTAGTAATAAGTTATTAGAGACTTAATGTCTAGAATTCTACTTAAGTACCTACTTATTTAATAATCAGATACTTCTATTATGAAAAAGAAATACTCTGAAGGGAAGGATAAAAAGAAAAACTGAAATATATTTACTAATTTTATATTTCGTTTTACGCTTCATCCATTTCGTTGGTCATAGTGTCGTCATCCGAGTTGGAATCACTGTCGCTGCCACTCCCTCCCTGTGATAACAAAAATATTTAAAATTATCAAATATTATGTAATATCGATACAATCAATCAACTTCAAGAGCCAATGAAGTTATGTGGAAACTAATTCTCGTGTTATCTGAGAATCAAAGAAAATTAATACTATACCTAGCATGAATTGCTATGAGCAGATATAGATCACAGTTACCGTTTAAAGGTTAGCGATCGACGGATATAGCGCGTATATAGATGATTAGAAAAAAAAAGATAATCATTTTGCTAAAGTTCACAACGTGATAACCACGTGTGTAGTGACAAGCAAATAGCTGTCCAAAGACGAACGGCTTGTATCAACCGCAACATAAAGCCGCGTTGCAGCGTCATAAGGTTCTGTTTACAGAACAACGGCGGTACAGCGTGACTTTTTATAGAAAACTAGCGGCCCATCCCGGCTTCGCACGGGTGGACATTTTTCCCGTTTTTGCAACATTTTTCATTTATGCTCCGCTCCTATTGGTCGTAGCGTGATGTTATATAGCCTATATATAACCTTCCTCGATAAATGAACTATCCAACACAAAAATAATTTTTCATTTCCAACCAGCAGTTCCTGAGATTAGCGCGTTCAAACAAACAAACAAACTCTTCAGCTTTATAATATTAAGTATAGATGTGTAAGCATTTCCATACAATCCCAGGTGGCACGCGTTCAGTTATTCTGGTGCTAGGAAGCAATAAAATACATTTTACTTAATACTATGTTCAACTTTTTTACATCTCAGAACGAAGTTCCATCCTACACTTACAACATAACATAACATCACGCCTATATTCCCCGAAGGGTTGGGCAGAGGTGTATAATAACACCCTCATTTCGCCGTTATGTTTAAGTCCCATGTAATAGGGGGCGAGCCTATTGCCATCAACCAGGCACAAAACCAAACTCTGGGCTGCTACTGAGGAATTACACACGGAAAAACCCAATAACACTTTACCCAACCTGGGAATCAAAACCAGGACCTCACAATCAGCAGTCGCGCTTGCTATCACTAGACCAACGAGGCAGTCGCAACACTTACAGTATTTGCATTTAACAATAACGCATGAATCATTGCAATCTGACCCCTATCTCAGTGTCGTAAAAGTCACATATCGCGTGAAATACTAAAACTGTACTGTTGAAAGCCCCAAACAGAATATAGTCGTATGAAATCATACCTCAAACTTTAAGTCAGGGTTGCTAGAGTTAAACAGCGTATCCTTGACATATCGAAACATGTGATCGCGACAGATCTCGTCGGTGTTTGGCGGGAGCCAGCCGCGCTTCTGATGGCAGAGGTAGCCAGGAGAAGGCTCAGCCGCGAGTATCTCTTCTACTTCTGGGAGGTGAATGTCACAGTACTGGGAACAAATAGTAGTTGTTACTCTGATCAAATGCTTAATGTTACTGCAGTTTGAGCTGTAACATACGATTTCTCTGTATACCTGATAAAATATATGTCTCTGCGTAGGCGTCATGCCGGGCCGGAAGTACACGCTACCCTCGGCGATGTCCTCGGAGGCCGAGGCGGCCGCCTCTGTCAGTTTCCTCTTCGGTTTCCGCTCGCGGTCCGTCGTGATGTCGTCGCGAGACATTATCATGGATCGCACGCCCGCTAGAGAAACGAGGATTTATTATTTATGTGTCATTGAAAGATCAATATGCAGCACATTACCTATTGTACTGTTTTATTTGTACAAATATGGAGTAATTGTTAAGTTGAACATTTTAATAAACAAAAATATTTATTTCAGCTACTTTTGGAAAAATTCTAATTTAGATGGTATTCTCCTAAAAATTAACAGCACCATACTAGAAATGCAAATTCTATTACCTAAAATCTTACATATGTCTAGTTCTTAAAACTGGTAGTCAGTCTCATAATAAATAAGTAGAAATGTACAATAGGACTTGCCTGCGTGTCTTAACCTGAAGTCCAACGTTTGGTATTTTCTAGCTTCAGGTATCTTTCTGGGATCATATCCAAAACGCACCCACATCGACCTCCAGGGCCCAGTCTTCATATAGACGGCTAAGCAGGGCATGATTAGTTTCAGGGAGACTAGTCTGATCTTTGTGTGATACCGTATCAAGTTCAATGACCATATTGGTCTCTCTTCAAGAAGCTAGAAAAAATATACAATATAGGTAATTATCTTTTATAAAAAGTCTGTAATATATTTTTTTTTTATCAAAATTACTTACCTTTTTAATAGTTTCATATTCCTCTATCAACCGAGGATTAGAATCATGTTTCAATTCTTTCTGTTTTAAATAACATTCATGGGGCTCAGTTGGCAAATCATCAGTAAGATTAAATATATATGGAGCCACTTGTGCACCTCGCAATGTTCTAGTTTTGTTGTGAACACTTTCACCGCGTTCAGGTGAAGACCGGTCTGGATACTTTTTATCGGTGTAGGCATAGCATATAGGCTTCTCAAACCTTGTAAAGCTTGAAGGAATGAGTAAAAGTGGAGCAGGCTGCCTAAGGAAAAAACAACTTTACACATTAAAACTTTAAATATAGACAAACTTTATAAGTTGATAGTACATATACTTACAGCATGAAATCAAAAGTGTCTACTCCTGAAGGTAAAATATGTTCTAAAGCGCAGGTTGGAGGGCCTTCGCTAGGTCCCTCTTGATGAACTGCCATGTATTGGAAGTCACACATTGCTGCAACATATAATGAAATAGTACTTGCCCTAAAGTTAAAGAATACTATGTAAATATGATTAAAATACATATAGTCACACTGTAACATACAGATTAATTATCTTTCCCATAAAGTTACGAAAAGTACTAACATTCAAATCTGAACATAGATTTAACACATCCAACAACACTTGTTGATAAAACTTTTCTCTTTATTTGATTGCCTTGTTTTGTTTTCTTCACTTTCACCTTCAGTAGAACTCCAGCTGCTCTCTTAGAGTTACCATAGATTTTCCTAACAAACGGGTTTTCTGGCTGGAAAGACAGCCCAAGACGTTTTTTGGCAGAGTTACTGTGAACCTGAAGGAAAAAGAGTAAAAATATACAGAGACTCTAGTTGACTGATTGTTTTTAATCAACACTTATTTCACTACCGAGTTGATATGATATATAAACATGGAAAAAATGGAAAAATAGATACCTGTGAAATGTTTCTAATACCACCCAAACATGCAATCGCTTTTTCGTCATTTTTGACGATCCCAGGGAAAAGTACCCCCACCAATTCGTTATTTAAGTTATTATTTTGCATCATTGTTAGCTAATATGTAAGTGTTATCATATTACAGCAAGAAATTATATTTATATTAACAAAACCAGCAACACAAAACACATGCTTTTTAGTTTGACATTGACACTTCTGATAATATTGACGTGACACTGACATGACGCATTCCATTACTACCCACACTGCATTCTTAGCATTGTATTCTGACATTCTCATTAAGTTTCCTGACACACGCATATTATTTCACGCTCAAAATAAAACGGTAAAAGCAGAATTAAAGCTTTGACGAAGTTTAACACAAATGTAGTGGAATAAACTTGATAACAGTAACCCATTGCCTTGCTGTTCTTACAAATTGAACGCAATCCTCTTAAAAGAGCTCCTATCACTCCGTGGTGCTCTGTATTTCAAATTTCCTATATTAAATAGAATGTGTTTCAAGCCAGTGTTTATTTAGCAGCTAGACTCTAATATCCTGTTCAGCAGACGCGTTTTACGCGCGAGTCTAGTCCAGCGCAGCCAATCGCGCGATTGTAATTCATACAATCCGTCCACCGATTGGTTACGCGCGACTCGACTCGCGCGTATTACGCGTCATGTGAACAGGCTAAAAGGCTTGGACCACGTTGCAAACTTAAATCGGACGAAACTTGAATCTTTCCTTCCTTTCTGGAATTTAAGGTCAGTTTAAATCACAAATTATACATATTTAACTATTATAAATATTTAATATCACAAACTTAGTCTACACTTAATGATGAATCATTCACTCATCATATAATTATTATTGCAGTCCCTAATTATTATCATATAAAAATATAATTATGCATGTACATAATATTATTATCTGTGCGCCACAGCTTCCACAGCAACCAAAAGCCTGAAACAATAAAAATATACATTAATAATGTTACAAAAAAGTTCTGCCAAAATAGAATAAATAACTACAACCCTGATTTAGTTACGAATTCTGAAAATAAATCCACTAATCCGTGACCTAAAATGCAAACGACTGATGGCATCTGATGATAGATAGATTTTAGCATACTTTTTATAATACCTTTAAACACCCATTTCTCTAAAATTATTAACTTTTAGGCTTGAGGAAAATTGTAAAACAAAAGTTATTTATTATTATGGGTACTTTAACACCTTTTCGGATTATTACCCGTTTTCCTGGCCAACCTTGTATTATTAATTAATTGTTGTTAGTGAATTTATGTAACAAATAACAACTTACTTTTCTAACAGAACATTTCTCTGTCTTTCAATCTCAAGTCTGTCTTTTTCCATTTTAAGTCTTATATTATTACACCTTTTCTTCTCTAAAAGCTTCTGTTTTTCGATTCTTATTCGTTCTTCCTCCAGATTAAGAAGTCTGTCATGTACAAGTCCTAAAATGAAAAAAGATCCTTAATATTTCAAACTTAAATAACTAGCCCTAATCCTTTCACATTAGATAAATGTAAGATCTGTATAAGTTTAAAATAAGCAAATATGAATCAATAGATTATTCATAACTATTTTTTAAAACACTCACTAACTGGTCTGCCTCTCTTCCACAAAGGTTTTCCTGTGACTGGAGCAGAAGACACTTCATTGGGTCCCATGCCAGCATCAGGGTCTGTCACCACTCCATCACCAAGACTCATTTCTATGTCCACTGCTGAGAAGTGCTGTGTGTCTGATGGCCATTTCTGCAATATAATAAATTACCTGTTTTTTTCTATCACTTTACCAACACAAGGCATTTTATCATCAAATACAATGCACTATTACCATTTGAAAAAGTTTTAAATATTTGGATGTGGCCTGTGTCCAATACAGAACTTCAACAGGCAATAGATATCTATAGACAGATAATAAAAAAACCCTGCATTTTTTAAATCATATGATAAGGAATTACAAAAGTCCACTTAAAATACTCAGATCAGTACTCAGATCAGTACAATACAAAGAACATCTTTCATCAAAACTGGGTTGAAAAGTAACTTATTATTGAGTATAGATAACAAATTATTATACTTCAAAGTACAATGTTTATTAATTATTACTTACACATAACATTATTATACAAAACATTACATTACCATACTACTTGTAGAGGGATCAGCGTTGCACATATCATCATTAGGTCCAGTACTTTGTGTTGGAGCCTGAAACATATGAAAAGGTACACTTTAATTGTATAATTCTTATACCTGAAATGATGAAAAATATAATAGAATATTCAGGTAATATTTCCCAAGTATTTTATGGATTTATTAAAAAAAAAAAACAAACTTAAAATTTTTTTCTTACCATAATGTTATTAACCGCCGAAGTCTCAGGCACGCCTGGGAGACCAAACACTGAAGTGTTTGTACAAATAAGTCTTAATATTTTTTCTTCAGCCTCTGTTAGTTGAATATTAGCATTACAGCCAGGAGTAAATCTATTTTTCCTTATTTTGAAAGCCTTTTTCTTTACATTTGATTTCCAATCTCTCCATGTCTAGAAAGATTTTTAATTAGACTTGAAACTTTTTCTTTAATTTTGTTCTAAATGTCAGTTAATAAAACTTCTAAATATTTTACTAGATAATATAAATATCAAACAATACCTGTTGCCATTTATCTGGAGTTTTAATTGCACCAGAACCAAAACCTGAATTAGCATTAAGTTTTTCAGTAATTTTAATCCATGCATTTGTTTGACGAATCCGTCCCTCGAGTCCTGTGAATTTACCAATGGCTAATTCCTTGTCTTCCTCAAGAAAATGTAAGAGCATGTTTAACTGTTCCGGACTAGCTTTCCGCCTTTCCATTGTTGTGATCTTAAGTATATATAAGCGGTAGCAAAAGTATGCCCCTATATCCTTGGCAACAATTATTGAACTTCTTTCTAATACTTATAACTACGAAATATAGTAATTTCCTGTTAAGAAAACAATGACATTATTAAAACAAAAAGTATTTGTTGTTACCGCATACGGGTTTGTTTTCTATTTCTTTGATCGTTCGTACTTTGTAGGCCTGCATAAGCCTATATGTCACTGCTGTCAGTGTCACGTACATATTTGAAACGTTTTGTTCCACAATGTGAAAGTTGTAAATTAAAGGAAGGAAGCTATCCGCGACAATTTCACCTGAAATTGTGCCAAAAATGGGCATTTCAAATATTTTAAAAATTCAAGTGTCTAAAACATTAGTTTGTGTGGTTTGTGTCCGTGGACGTATACGTCCATGTTTGTGCCATATCATTTTTGGTTTGGAATTGAGAGTTTGGGGAGTTTTAATCTGTGGGGAGTTTGTTTATGGTTCATTTGTTTGTGTGTGCATTGTTTATTTACATTTACATTGCAAAATTTTAAATAATCAAATAAAACAAAACATTTGATAAGGAATTATGTGTTTAGAACTTATATGTGCATTATTAAAAATGTAGTTTATCTAATAAGTTACGTATTCAATTATTTTTTTAAATATTAATCAGCTATCCTAAAATATGAATACACTTCTGAAATTAAAGATGTTACGAGGCAGTGCTTACAAGGAAAGAATATCTCGGAGGCATTTAACCGATTTGTCTGACTGTGTCAATTTACCTGACTCCTATCTGTTGAAGAACTGTGGTGTGAACAAAGTCGTCTTCCATTACATACTAAGAATACTGGAACCTGTTGTTCCCAAGACTCAGAGGTCAAATGGTATACCTTTTCCTTTGAAGGTGACTTAAATAATTCTTGGCCTAGACATAAAGTTTCTAATTCCTTACTACTGCTCATTAATGTTTCTCAATTCTAGGTTCTAGTAACACTGTCGTTCTTAGCCAGCGGCTCCCACCAGAAGTCAGTAGGCAAAGACTTCAGTATCAATATATCACAGAAGTCAGTGAGCCGAGTCATCAAAATTGTGGTTGAAGGTCTGAACATGGTGCTAAACAACTGTATTATATTTCCCACAACTGTCATCCAGAGAGACCAGATTAAAGAAGGGTAATAACAACTGTTGTTTTGATCATTTTGTAGTTCTTCACACTAGTTCTTACACTATTTACTGTAACATAGACTTCAGTATTCATTAGAAGTGGGTGAGGATAGAACAAATATCTATAAATTGATGTTCCAGGTTTTATAGAAAATATCATTTTCCTGAAACCATTGGTTGTTTGGATGGTACTTATGTTGAAATAGTTTGTCCAAGAGATGATGAAGAGGCATTTTATGACAGAAAAGGTCAATACTCAATACATGCACAAATTGTAAGCAATGATTAATTCTTTAGATATATTTTGTTTTGTTTACTGCATATGCCAATTTACTTTGAATTGCTATTTCTTCCCAGATGTCTGATGCAGATTCTAAAATAATAGCAGTGTGCTGTAGGTTTGGAGGATCAGCAAGCAGTGCATATATTTGGAACAAAATGAACGTCCGGCCTTTTATTGAGAGTGTTAGCAGACAAGGAGAAATGAGTTGGCTCATTGGTTTGTTTCTTTTAATAAATTAATTAATTTTTAAATTTATTAATGAAATTCTTCTTCTTTAACACAAAATTTTGTTTCCCAGCTGATAACAAATATCCACAAAGAGCATGGCTAATGACGCCAATACTGCATGCTCCTCAAGGCACGCCAGATTCGCAGTACAATCACTTTCAAGGCAGAACGAGAACTTGTATAGAAAGATGTATTGCCAAGCTCAAAGGTCGTTGGCAGTGTCTTCACAAACGTCCACTACACTACACACCACAACAAGCAGCAAAAATAATAAATGCTTGTGCAGTGCTACATAATCTTTGTATAAGAGCTGGTCTGCCAGACCCTGAGCCCTATATTGACCCGGAACCAATGCCAATTATAAATGAAGTGACGGAGATGCCTGATGATAATGTAAATGATCTGTATATTGGCATAGAAGTTAGGAGGCAGCTTGCAGAGAGAATCTACTACAGTGTTTAAGACTGTTTAGACTAAACTTTAGAGTATAGACTGATTTTGGCAGATGAAACAGTATCAATTCCTGACACTGTCGCCGAATCTTGTATGAATGTTGCATCTTAAGATGACCCTTGAATTTTTGTACTAGTCTCACTACGACACGACATAGTAAAATGCAACATACGTACATATTTATGTGTAAATGTAGTTTTTAAGTAAAACAGTATTAAGTAATAATAAAAAATATTTAATACGTAATCGACACGATACTTTCTCTAAGAACGCCTAATATTAATGCATCAGTATCTGCATCTGTGCTAGCTGGCTGTAGGTGTCGCCAGGCATTCTGTACGCAATGTTACCCGCGAATGTGTTGAGTACTTCAGCTTGTTCACGCAGCCATTCCACTTGCTGAAAACAACAGAAAAGTACTATGAATAAAACTACAATATTACAATTCCAGAAAACCCTTATGCTAGCTTCTAAACAGTGGAGAATTTTACAAAATCGGTAAGTATTTTTCTAGGTTTCCTCCTACATTTATGAACAAAACTGATTAAGACATTGATGTGCATGTATTATAGATTCGCACCTTATTGTTCTGCGCTGCAAGCGGTTGAGATTGCGCGGCGGTGCGCAATCGTTGTCGTTGCGCCAGTAGGATAGTGCAGAGGGCACGCAGCACGGCCGGCAGACTGCGAAGAAGCTCTCCGCGAGCCGTACGCGCGGCCGACACTCGCGCGTCTAGCTCACTTGCATTTAATGGCACCAATTCACATTCACGAAGGGTCTGTAAAAAAGAATATTAACATTAACGTTGGATATTCATGAGGGCTCGAAAAGATTTAATTTCAGTAAGACAGTAAGATTATTAACCACATCAATAATTTCATAATCAAACTCGTTTTACCTCGAGAGCACCCTCATAATTCTCGCTATGGAACTGATCAAAGAATGTCATCAGCTTGCAAAGCTTGGTGTACGCCTCAACCAACGCGGCCGGTAGCGAAGTGCCGTCGGCTGAGCGCAGTCTTCTGGACACGTGTTCCGCGAGCGTCGACAGACGTTGACGAAGGCCGCCTGCGCCGCCCCCGCTGTTCACGACTTGCGCTAACAGCACGCAGAAAAGTTCTAGAACCTTCTCCAAGTTCTATAAACAAAATTAAAGATGTAGACATTTAAATTATGGAACCGTAAAAAAATTATATGTGATGTAATTGATAACTTACCCCAGCAATATCATACATTGTAATTGCATCTTCAAAGAGACCTTTGTTTACTAACTGTTCTGCTACATTCAGTGCTATAACCTGAAATTAAAAATAGTTATTACAATATCTATAAGCACCTAATTAAATAGAAAGATATATGACAAGTTACGAATGTGCATACTTTGCTATCAATATGTGGATTGTTGAATTGATCCAATAGGCCTTGACTCCTTAGTGCAGTGAGAGCGTCCATACGACCAAACAGGAGATCGTAGTCTCGACTTTCTAGCGCCAGGTCAGTACAGCAACACATGAATAAGTTCTTCCCACTGGGATCCTTGAGATTTCTAAACAAAGTCAACATACAATTATTATTTAACATAAGTACAGTTACACAAGCTAGAAAAATTATGTATGTGTAACCTTACCTCAAGAAAAAGTAATAATGTAACGCGTCAGAAGGATCTGTAAGTTCAAACTTTCTGACATACAGAAGCAACAGCCTCGCCAAATTTAGACGACGGAGTGGAGACGGATCGTCCGTATCCACAGACACTGTAAAAAAAGATCAAAGTTTTATATTTGATCAAAATATTTTGAGGTAAAGAAGGTAGATTCAGTATTGCACTTACATAATGGAGCTTGAACATTACGTGGAGTCCCTAACATGTACACGTCATGAAGAGCTAGTGCCATGTGGACGCCATGAACTTGGAATCTGGAATAATATAACGCATATTGTATTTTTATAGACAAAAAGATTTCTTAAAAAAATATTGTCCCTGCAAACATAATAAATGTCTTCTCACCTAGGTATTCTGGATAGAAACTCTATTGCAGGTTCAAATTGTCCAGTCAATGCCAGCATTTGAAAATACACAACTGGCTTCTCATATGCATGATAATGTGTTTCACCTACAAAAAGAAAGTACCAAATAGTATAATCATCCTAAAATAAATATAAATGGAATCTCCAAAATGTATGTTCTGCCTAGCCTTTTCCCAACTATGGTGGGGTCAGCTTCCAGTCTAACCACATGCGACTGAATACCAGTATTTGACACAGAGCGACTGCCATCAGACCGCAACCCAGTTAGACCGGTTGTGTCTTTCAGGTTTCTGACTTCCTGTGACAACTGTTATAGGTATTCGTATGACACCCAGGACCGAAGGGTTAACGTGCTCTCCGAGGTACAGAGGGGTCTCAATTTGTAACGAACTTTCACCCATACACGGACTGACCGCGGCAAGCGCAGCTTAACCTCGCAAATCGCAAGATCCGCGGGGTTGGCAATAAGCCACGAGCCCCTCAATCTCAAAAATTAATGTCTTTTAAAAATTACCATATTCTTCTAAGATCATTTTCTGTAGGTCAGAATATGAGAAGGATTCAGTCTCATTGTTGGTGCGTGATTTGATGAAGGATAGTTTGAGCCAGAGATAGTCGTCAGCCGTACGCGCCACTTCGTAGTGCTCGTCACTTAGATCACAACAACCTATGACGCAGTACACCTGTGAATATGAAACGCTTATAATGAATCCAATACCTTCAGATAGCTTCAATATAAGAAAAAAATAGTTTATAAGCACAACCTAATGATTAACCTCTGCATTTAAAAATTATATTTTTACACCCAAAATCACATGGGTGTTCTTAGAGGGAACATGAAAAGCTTGCAGCCAGCCATACCAGCTTCTTGCCTTTCAGAATGAAGTGTACTTACAGCTCTTTTGTATGGGTCTGTAGAGTTGCGAACTTGTATTCTGTATTGAAAGTTGATGGCAGTTTGTAGTTTGTCGCTCAAAGGCTTCTCTGGATTCTTTATGTACTCTTCTAGAGCTGATATAAATTCTTCATGATCGCGTCTAAAAAGATACACATTATTATATAACATAACATAATTGGTACATTTCTGTCCTACTGTTGGGCTCAGGCCTCTTCTCAGAATGAGAAGAGTTTAGGCCTTAGACCACCATGCTGGCCTGTTGCAGGATGGCAAACTACACACACCATCGAGAACTTTATGGAGCCCTCTCAGTTGTGCAAGTTTCCTCACACTGTTTTTTCTTCACCGTGAACACAAGTGATAATCAATTTCTGATCTGCACATGAATTCGAAAAGTCACTAGGTAGGGGCCAGGATTGAACTCAGACACTCCTGCATGGAAGGTATGCGTTCAACCGCTAGGCGATCACTGCTTAAAAGATACAAGAACTTAAAATCATGTGCTGCAGAATACCCATTAAAGTATGTTTAAAAAAGCACTGAAAACTCTGATTTTCGGAAACTTTTTCGATTCATTGTTTAGACTTGGAGCCCCTTCACACTAGCGTTTGTCCAGCGTAGGCGTTCGATGAACGTATGCGCAGTTCAAGCGCCGCGTTGTCGCGACGTCTCTGCTGAGGCACATGAGTACGGTGCGCTAGCGTCACTCACGGGTGCGCGACGCATGCCGTGTTACTGCGGTGTCATGTACAATCCTTTTCGCAACCATTTTGTTAATGATAATACCGAAACGACAACGAAATTGTGTGACGTCTGCGCCGCACTAGCGCAGCGTTCAATTAGGCGCCGCGACAACGCGCATGCGTCACGTTGTCGCGGCGTCTGCACTGCGCATACTTTCATCGAACGCCTACGCTGGACAAACGCTAGTGTGAAGGGGCTCTTAGAGCCACGTTAAACGTCACAATAGCATGGTTTGACACTTACCCAGCCTTCCTCAAACAATGCAGCGCAGCATTAGGGTCGCCACTCCTGAGGCAGTAGTAGATCATCGGCCAGAGCGGGCGCTCGTCGATGACCCCGTCAGTCAATACCTGCACGTTCTGACCTTGCAGGCGGAGGCCTACGAAGCCCCGCACTAGGGGGTACGTGCCCGGCTCACCGCCGCGCATGGCGGACGCAGGGTTAGCACGCACCACGTCACTCATGTATAGTTTGTATCTAAGAATGTGTGGAATAATTAAAAATTTGCTTAAAAATTTAGGATTGACAATAGATATTTTGACAAGTTTTTTTATATAGAATCAGATAAAAGCTATCAAACGTTAAAAAAATTTGCCCTTGGAAAATGGGTGGTGATGATATATTGGAAATTACTTGTTTTGTGTACCTTTTCTCCAAGTATTTCTTCCCTTGAGCAACAAGACACTGTTGTATGGTAGGATTTCCCCTGGCCTTCAATGGGTCCTCATCCCTCACTAAGGCTGGAATGTTGGCCATTGTCTTGATAATCTCCCACATTTCTTTTACTTTCTGTAACCATTATGAATAAACCTAATTGTATTTAAATTCAACATTCACAAAAGTAACACAAAGTAATTTCAAAATTATTAATTAATAATAAGGATATAAGATACATATCCAGTAGAAACTCGATTATCTGGCCCTCAGTTACACGGATTCGCGATTATCCGGACTACCTCACCTCTAAGTGATATTAAGAAGAATACCGATTCAATTTTGTTGTACACCTGCAAATTAGATAGTGAAGACGGGAGTAAACATCGGAAAATGATGAAGAAACCGAAAAATTATTTTTTAGAAGATGCTTTGTATAATTGTTGGTACTACATATGCACAAAAACCGCTTTTCTTCATACATTCAATTATCTGGATTTTCAATTCTGCCGTCCTTATTAAAAACAACGTAAGTGCTTGGCAGTAACTTTCGAGAAAATCGTGTCCAATGTTTTTTTTTTCTTATTTTTGTTGTCCCTATGAAACTAAGAGGAATATTTCAAACATTTTTGTTCTGTATGGAAGCTTTAAATGTGAACGTTGTGTGTGCGATACTATATATATATATATTTAGTTAATTTTAATATTTAAAAAGACAAAAAATTATAATGACTAGTAAACATGCATTGCAATAAGATTAAGTTACCATGCATAAACAACGCATATGTAGCAAGTGTGTGATTTATGTCTAGGAAATGCATTTGTGATATTTACGTCTAGTAAACATATGGGAGAAATTAGATGTAAGTTTACAATTCCAACCTATTTACAGCAAATGTGTTCAGTATGCCTAAAACAAATAAACGTAATATAAATCAGTCACTTATTATAAACGTCTTAAGTACCAAATGCATTAGTTATGTTTAGTATTTTCTTCTGTCTGAATTCGGGGTGAACTATGCATAAATAAAGCATAATTCATTTACGGTTCTTATTACTAGTGTGTATTGAATATTGGGTCATGTATTTTTACAGCAACATTCATTATGATGCTTATAACTATTAAAATTATTGGAATGTAGCAATTACGCTGTTTATAATTACTATAAAATTTAAACTAGTAAAGATATCGAAACTTGGGCGATTGAACCCGGTAGATCTCGTTTCGCTGATTCTGAATATATTAATAACTCTATTTTGTCAAAAATGTTGATTGCGTTGTTTATGATAAGGACGGCAGAATTATCCGAATGCCTAATGACAACAATTAGTCTGGTTGATCGAGTTTCCACTGTATTGTATGTAAAAGAAGCTAGATTACTAACAGGATCATTAAACTCCTCAGCAACTTGGGCAAATTTCTGGTGTAAAGCTGTTCTTGACTTTGATCCTTGGAACACCAGCTTGTTGTACTGGTGCACTTGTCTAGCATATGCAGCCTCTATGTTATCCAGCATGGATTGTCCAAACTTCTTCGGCGCATCTGCAATACTTGGTGGTTCAGGGGTCCTCTTGAGGTCCAGCCAGTTTTGCGAAGGGCCAATCATAGCATTCATTAGCTTAATCTTTTCTCTGTTCCATTCTGATAACATGTGTTCCCATTTCTGATCTTCAGTGGTTTGTAGAGACTGAAATTTTATTTTAAACTCATTGTGAGAATACATTCAAATGGTATAATTAAAATGTAGATTAAAAACTATTTAGTAAATGAAACTGTCTTCATTTTATACTTACGTTCTTGTTAACCTCATCAATAAGTGATAAAATAGCATTTTCTCTTTCATTTCTCAGAAAACTTTCGATATCAGAGTCGGCTATCGGTTGGAGCGGCTCGAAAGTGCGTTTAGAACTTAGTGTTTCAAGCTTTTGGGATATCTGTTGCAAATCTATACCCTTTGAGCCAAACAAAAGATGTCTGTAACAAAACACATATTCAAAGGTTAATAGCTAAGAAGAAGTGCCAAGAAATGTGCGAATGTTATTAAATTCAACAAGTTCTTACGCTTGGATGTCATTCGCGCCAGACTGGATGACTCTTGAATAAAGCTCCTGTGATGCCTCAAGAACCTGGCCCAAAGAACGTTCAACCCTCGGCAACTCCTCATTACCCTCAATTTCAGTCGTCAATTGCTCAGCTTGTTGCAATAATTTGCTAAAATCGTCGTCTGCCATCGTGCAGTTTAGGTTATCCAAGTTTGTTTGCACAATAATACACTAAGCACTAGAAGGACACTACAATTTTCTGGTCGATGTTTGGGGCACTAATTAAACTTTAGGAATACATTCATACGTGATACAAGGATTAGCTAAAAACAATAAATAACGGCCGGTACGCGACGCGCTCGGAGAATAAATAGAAATAGACAATATTGTGCCTGACAGCTGCATTTTTTAATCCAATTAGTTTTATTTTCATCTCTTTGACACCACGCATTTTTAGCTACAGTTTCAAGACTAATAGTTCTTGAAAAGTTTCTTTAAAACAAATACACACACAATGTCAATGGAACTAATGAATTCAATTCATTCCGTTATTCCTTCTTCAAGGTAGTTAGTTTGACTGAAATTATTTTCGTCCTCGTTTGATATGGTAAAGTGCTTAGACCACCAATTTCGTCTGGTCCATCCACGGAAATAATAAGTTAAGTACTGCTATTTCACAAAAGATGGATGATTTATATCGTCCTTGAAAAAAATACATTACACTTCGATCCAAGAATTTCAAATTCAAATCTTTATTGCTCAACACAGTACATACATAATAGAAGAAGAATATAAACTGTCGTACTGCTATTTCACAAAAGATGGCGTTTAATTTATAATATGTCAATAAAATTAAAAACAAATAATTGATAGCGTCTGCGCGTCAGCCCCGGATCTACATTTTTCAAAGAGAGGTGCAGAGTACCAATTTGCCGCCAAATATTTCAACAAATAAAATAGGTAGGTACCTACTAAGACTTTAAAAATTGTTTACTATAGTAATAAAATTATAAATAACTAGCGGCCCGTCCCGGCTTTGCACTGGTGGACATTTTCCCCGTTTTTGCAACATTTTCCATTTATGCTCCGCTCCTTTTGGTCGTAGCGTGATGTTACATAGCATAGAACCTTCCTCGATAAATGGACTATACAACACAAAAATAATTTTTCAATTCCAACCAGTAGTTCCTGAGATTAGCGCGTTAAAACAAACAAACAGTTCAAAGTGCTAACCTATTGTTTCTTAAATAAATATAAAACAGAAGTTACTGCAAAGACGAAGATAGACCAAGGATAGATAAACTTTACCAATCGCGGGCAGCATTTGTATATTATACTTTACTAGCGACCCGCCCCGGCTTCGCACGGGTGCAATGTAGATATTAATGTGGGGCATATAAGCCTTCCTCTTGAATCACTATCTATTGCTGAAAACTGCATTAAAATCCGTTGCGTAGTTTAAAAGATCTAAGCGTACAAACAGCGGGAGCGACTTTGTTTTATACTATGTAAAGATATGTTTTTGTTTTCTCATTACGTATTTTAAAAACCCCCTGACACATAATAAACCTCTAAAAAGCAAAAAATAAAATGTGTTTGTGGGCCCTTTAACTTTATTATAAGTACCTAGTAATATTTTGATTCAAGCGTCGTCGGGTCCCCTTTTTTGTCGAGGGTTAAAAATGTAATCAATGTGCAAATTAGGAATGAAAATAAACGTTGATAAGCTCTAATTTATTTCTGAGATAATAGTACATAAACATACATGTAACAAAAATGTCCCTCTTTTAACCTCACATCACTCTACACAGAATGGCAGAATAAAACAGCAGGTTATAATTATATTCATATGAGTTATAAACGATTCATTCTATAGAAGGCCCGCCTGCTTCGTCGGGTACCATTCTATAGGGGATTGAAGGTTATTTAAATTTTTTAGGTCCAAATATTAGATCCGCGTCGGGCGCCCCTTTAGGATGCTGATATTTCTGACGAACATGTTGTCCTCTATTGGGATTGCCGCTGCCACCTGAACCACCCCCACTTTCGGCACTGTATTCTTCCTCTTCTTGCCTCTCGGAGATATTCAAGGTTAACCTAAAAAATAATTAATGGGTATAAATTATATTGAACAAGTTTTTTGAGCTCATAATATCAACTTTAAACTTTAACAAATACAGTCCGAGCCAAAGTTCACTTGCGAAATAAAAACCAATTCAAAACACTAATTCGCCCATTACTGTCCCACTGCTGGACATGTGCCTCTTCTCAGAATGAAAAGGGTTTAGGCCTTAGTCCATCACGCTGGCTTGGTGCGGGTTGGCAGACTACACACGCCATCGAGAATTTTATGGAGCCCTCTCAGGGGTGCAGGTTTCCTCACGGTGTTTTTCCTTCACCGTTAACGCAAATAATAATAAAATTCCGATCTGCACATGAATTCGAAAAGTCAGAGGTACGGGCCGGGATCAAACTCAGAAACTCCTGAATGGAAGGCAAGAGATCAATCGCTAGGCTATTACTGCTAATTAAAAACAGGTTGTATTAATACGTACAGTTTCATCCTCTCCATCTCTTGCTTATCTGCCAAGGCCTGCTGTTGGAGATTGCTCGCAAGCTCAGGTGGAGCATTGAATGATTTGTACTGAGGCTTAGTACCCTTTCGCACCATCAACACGAATTCCACGCCTTCTTTGCCTTGCTGTAAAACGATTATATTTTAACACCCATATTCTAAGACGTTCCTCCAAAACTTACTCGACTCGACTCCACCTCGACTCGACATAAAACGTTCTCGACTCGAGATTTTTCCTCAGTCGAGATAAGGAATCATCTGTCAAGCTCAAGGTACCTCGGAACCTACCTTAAGGAAGGAAGTGTCAAAGTTCGTATGTAACAAAAATTAATTTTGAAGACATAATGAATATGCTTATGATAATCCTTACAATTTTTTATCGCGGCGTTATTTGCGCGATGCAGATAATTCAAATTATGACGTAATGACTCCGTCGAGGAACCTCAAAGTTCACTCGAAATTGTGACTAAGAATACAATTTTGAAGGTGTTTTCGAGGCCGTTCTGAGTCGAGTATATTTTGGAGGAACGTCTTAGAACATGGGTGTAAGTTTTACTTCTTAAAACTGTACAATCGCTATGACAAAAATATTATTATATTTGGTTATAAACATAACATTACGCCTGTATTCCCTGAAGGGTTGGGCAGAGGTGTATAGGAACACCCTCATTTCGCCGTTATGTTTAAGTCCCAAGTAATAGGGGGCCATTCTATTGCCATCAACCGGGCACAAATCCAAACCCCGGGCTGCTACTGAGGAATTCCATACGGAAAAACCCAATAACACCTTGCCCAACCTGGGTATCAAAACCAGGACCTCACCACTAGACCAACGAGGAAGTTATAATTATTAACAATGAAAATGAGGATACATACCAACAGTTGTTCATATGTTTTCTTGGTGGTCTGCCGACAGGTCATGGGCACGGCAATGTCTCGCTGTTGGGGTCTGGTCTCACGCTGACGCTCGGCTATATTTTCCATTACCATCTTTTCGAAAGCTGATTCGAATTCAACATCTTCAACCTAAAAAATAAAGAAACGTAAATTTTAAAACGCTATCAATTATTGTAGTCAATATATTTTTTTAATAAATTACTAACAGGCTTTGGAGCAGGTCTCCTTGGTTCGATTGTAATGTCGTCATTTTGCTGTAGTTCATTATCGTCATTTCCAGTATTCTCTGTAATAGCCTCTTCATCAGAACTTTCTTCTGGTAGTTGAGGATTATCAGTTTCATCATCAGTCTCAATAATAGTATCCAATCCCTCATTAACACTATCATCACCCTGGTCATCATTATCGTTATCTTCTTCGCCCAGCTCTGGATACAATGTTTGACGCAGTTCTTCTATTGCATCCTTACATTCTTGCCAACTAGCAAATAATGTTAACTTAGGCCTTAGAGTCGTCAAACATTCTTGGTATATATATTTCACATAAATAGGGAACATATTGTCATCGGTCCAATGAGGATCAGACTGCTTGAACCAGTAGTAATTTTGAAAAAATGTTAGAAAGTAATCTAGTCGCTTTTTGCTAGATCCGCTGTTAAAATACGCGCCACAAGTCTCGAGAAGGGCACAGACTAGCCTTATTCTGAAAACGTTATCTGGAAGGTCGAGAGGAGAAACATTGCTGTGGTCGTTTGTTACTCCAAAAGTTATAAAAGAATATAAAACGGTGAATACATCTCGTGAATCTAACAACTTGTAGTTATATAGTTCTCCTAGATATCTGACAGTGGCTATTCTCCTTTGATTATATCTAGGATGAGGATCTTCCATAGTGACTCTTATCTCTTCCAATATGGTATCTACTACAGCAGGAGCCACGTTTTCCTGCCATGCAGCTAGTTCAGCCGTCAGTCTAGCCAGAGCTCTCCGGGCACTGGCCCTAACCCTCCAGCCGCCAGCTAGGTGCTGTATAGCAATAGCTGCAGTATCTGGCTCATCCCAATTCAATTTTCGCATCAGTCTTAGTATTTTTTCCTCATTGCTCTTCTGCAAGTCTTCATGGAGTACTTTCCTAATAAACTGGTGCATAGGAGGTTCCTCTTCTTTGGGTTGTGCTGGAGCTTCGGGTGGACAGACGTAGTAAAATGCATTTTCAATTTGCGTCACGTAACGCGAGTCTAGTGCTGATACAGTCTGAAATTAAAGTTTTAGTTATGAACTATGCATCATCAAACATATTTTGTAATTTTTTAGTATCCTATTATATGTCCCACTACTGAGCAAAGGCCTCCTCTTTGGCTAGGCCCACCTACCGCCGCGGCCAACATTTTATTTATCGTACATAAATTAAAATTAAGTTTACCTTTTTCCTCATCATTTGTTGTAAGTATATCATTGTGCGTTGATGCGTATCTGGATTACAATACAAGAATCTGCCACAAGTCTCAAGGAGATTGCATGCCATTTCAATGTGATGATGTTTGAAATCGTGTAAGAGTACCTTCAAACAGTACAATGCTTCCATTTTTGAGTATAGACTAAATTTAACCAGCTCGCCAATGAAACGCACCACTTTTATCTGCAAAAAAAATCGAAGAACAATAAAAATATTTCATTTCCTCTAAGTATTCACTGGTTAGTAGTAATGAAAACCTTACCTTTGACTCAATATTGATCTGATCTTTTTTCCTCACATGATATTTAAAGTCTTGTTTCAACATCTGACACAGATCTGCACACACATCTGGTAAAACTGGGTAAAGTATAGCTGCAAACCTTGAGTAGAATGGCAACAAATCCAGTCTAGTTCTAGCAACACTGAAGAGAACTCTTGTGAGTTTCTTCCTATTGTTCTTTGTATTGAGATTCAGAACAAAATCCACAGCAGCATTATCAATTAACTCCCTGTTGATGCAGTTTGGCAGTTCATTCAAAAACGCATCTAGAGCATATCTGTGAAGAAAATACAATAAACAAAGTTAAAATTCTCTATAAGACAATAAAAATCCACATTCCACATTTTTTTTTGACTGCCTTGTTGGTCTAGTGATTGCAAGCGCGACTGCTGGCCATAGGGTCCTGGGTTTGATCACCAGGTCGGGCAGTGTTGTTGGGTTTTTCAATTAGAAATTTCTCAGTAGCAGCCCGGTGTCTGGATTTGTGCCCGGTTAATGGCAATAGGCTCGCCCCCTATTACATGGAAGTTAAACATAACTGGCGAAACAAGGGTGTACTAAAATCACCTCTGCCAAAACTCTTCGGGGAATACAAGGTGTGATGTTATGACAATAAAAATCAATAAAATCTATATTTAAAATAGTACAAACTTGTTAGAAACATTAGATGGCTGGGCCTCTTCCTGCTCCATGTCGGGCACTGTCGGAGGTCCCTCACTGTCGCTCAGCTCGTCCTCTTTCAAATCTTCATCCAACATTTCTTCTGTCACTGTTTCAGTCTTATTACTTTTTACAGTCTGTAAGTTTACCTCAAATAAGGTTTTCATAAAAGTTTAAATAGTGGTGTTATGTTATAATCGAATTCTATGTGGACTAAGACGACTGATATATCTGAATGAAGAGGAATTCATGAATATGTTGTACTGACTGACTATTTAATCAAGGTTCAATGTCACATTGAGAACTACTGTTAATGGTTAACTACAGATGTTTCCTAGTCAGAACCTATAAAAAAATCTGTTACTTTACTAACTTCTTTCATCTGATAGTTGGGCATGAAAACTTTCAAGTCTGGCAAACTGGTATAGAAAGTCCTGGTGTCCTCATCTTGCCAGGGATCTGTGCCGGCCTGCATGGTGAACTCCTCATTGCCGCCTATAGTTACCGTGCCTTGAGTCTCAGTTACTGTCAGAGTCAAGGTGGGAGGCTCCCCAGCTTCTCCTAATTCTTCACCTAACACCTCTGCGAAGCTTTGTGCACCAGTCAGTAACTTGTCATATGTAGCCTGAAATAAATTGGTAGAATTTGATAGTGGACTTGGTTTGCCACAGATGCCTCAGGCTATGTGGACGGGATGGCTCAGTGTGAGTAGCTAGCAGTAAGACTTTGAGAGAGACTTGAATAATTAACATAAGTAGAATTGACTGGCTTGTTGGTCTAGTGGTCGCAAGTGCGACTGCTGAGCATGGGGTCCTGGGCTCGATCCCCAGGTCAGACAAAGTGTTATTGGTTTTTCCATTTTGAATTTCTCAGTAGCAGCCCGGAGTCTGGATTTGTGCCTGATTAATGGCAACAGGTTCGCCCTCGTATTACATGGGACTTAAACATAACTGGCGAAACGAGGGTGTACTAAAACACCTCTGCCGAACCCCTCGGGGAATGTAAGGCGTGATGTTATGATAGAATTATTTATAACATAAAATTTTAGATCTAAACTAACTCCCGGCCTGTGTAACTCCATGGTTCAGGCAGTGACGTAGCGTGGGTGTCGACTGCCCGGGGCGGAAGAAAATTTTGCCGCCCTCTTATTTAGGTATTTCAATTTTATGTAATGTATACTATACATTACATACATTAATTATAGAGAACTTTTCGGCAAGAACAGTCATCATTATTTTGCATTGTACAGGTTAGATTTTAAATAAAAAGGTTTTTTATTATTTACTAGCTGTGTCCTCACGGCTCCGCCCGTAGCCTATGTTACTCAGCGATAAAGTAGCTTTCTAACGGCAAAAGAATTTTTGAAATTGGTCCAGTAGTTTTTATGTTTATTTGTTACATACAAAAATACAAATCTTCTCTCTTTATAATATTATTATAGATTGTTAAAATTTGCCGCCCCCACTACGCTACGCCACTGGGTTCAGGTATGAATACATGCCTCTACAATTCCGAGTGAAACACAAAGATAACCAATCCAAATCTTAATGAGTTTAATTTTTCAACTTTTTGACACATTTGTTAGGAAGTGGTTTCTGTTACTAGTACTATTTGTTATTCTGTGCTAACTGCAACACAATATATCAAGTTACACGTAGCTTGCACGTAACATTACCTGATGCTGTTCCAACTGGTCCTTTCTTTCCTGAGACAATTCCCCTCTAGTGTGCAGAGTTCTCTGATTGGCAGCATGCAAGGCCTGGAGCTGTGCCCTCTCAGCTAGTAAATGCTTAGTTAGTGATGAAAAGTAATCTTTGAGAAGAGTTCTTACAGCTGTCTGTTTTTCTGCTGGCAAGAATGGATTCCTTGGAATTGTTACATTGTATTTCTGGAAATAAATTCAAATTGGAAGATATTTTAGAAGGCCCTAATATTATTACTTTACAAATAAAATATGTAGTAATGTCATTAAGACTTAGAGCCAAGCCATATCTGACGGAAGATACGTCACCGGTCTTCCACCGGTACTCATAATGCAGCCTGTGGGTCTAGTATACACAGCGGGCATATAGTGATCTACGTGTCCAATATAATAATGCACTCAGTGTGCTGCTGGGGCTACCGTGGCAATGTAATGCTTCTGGGATGTTTGCGGAGACCCATATCAATGGTTTTGCTGTCATCATGCAAAAAAGGTGAGCCTCTTTTTTAGCTTGTGTTCGCAGTAGCACCAACACTATTCTGAATGTGTTTGTAGATCATTGGAAGACACCCATGATGCGGAGATGGATGCAACTCCACTCTGATTTTACATAAACAAATTGTTACTACTAACTGTTATTACTAACACATAATATAGATAAGATTCTTGTCTGAAATAAATGATGATTATTATTATTAATTCCATACAAACATCTCATATCATACACATTTGGTGAAAGATGCAATGATAAAATTCCTCGAGTAATTTATGCGATGGTAGATCGGCGACGTATCTTCCGTCAGATGTGGCTTGGCCCATAAACAATGAATACAAATTACCTCAGCAGCTTCTCTAATTTTCTTTGGCACTAAACCAGCATAGTCTTCACCACAGTGTTTACAAAATGACAGCAGTATTGGTATATTATTGTGCTCCTCTTTATCCATATTTATTAGAACCGTAAGGACATTCCCCAACAAAGGCAGACCAGTTTTATTTGTAAATAAACCAACTGCAACCAACTCAGCATAGAATCTTATATCCACACGCAGTTTAGATGAATTAGTTATTTTATCTGTAGCTTTAAATGTTAGGATCTTCTGCCAGTTCTCAAAGAAATTCGCTGAAAAATCTGCATAGGTGCGATGGAGAGCAGAACATAAATTAATAGCAGCTGCAATGTCGGACATCTTCAGCTTGGCCTCCGCTATTGCTGCTGCCACCTCTGAGATGTATTTAGTTAGATTTAGAGCATTAAAGTCTTTTAAAAGTGTATCAATTTGTGTCGCGCTAAACGACTTCAATTTCTTTACAAAGGTCGTGTTCTTCTTTAATCCAGAATCTAATTTAGAAAAATGATTGTCTGGTGGACGTACACAATTTAGATTTTGATTTCTAAGTTCAGACTTTTGTTTTACCCTAGATTCTAGGTTAGATGTGTACTCATCGAGAGAAGCTTTCTCGTCTTCCGCACTTTCCGAATTGGTCTCCGCCTGCTGTTCACTTTTCTCCGCATCTTTTTCGGTCGAAGTCATGATTACTATCGTCCAAATAACATACTATCAATCAAATGTGCCCGTAATCTTGTATCAAAAAGTAGAAATTGTTATTTTCGGTGTGTTATTATTTTACTTTTTGACAAATTGACAATCAATCAACGCTGGCGGCACAAAATCACAAATACAATACAATCATAGACAATACAGAGTATCCCGCTGGACCGTTCATAGCAAAGACTACTATGTGGTTCATAGTGGCGATATTTACACAGGAAAATGATAGAAAATCAAAAGAAGATTTAGTTTTATTTTTTGCCTTTGTCGGGCCGTTAAGCACTACGTACTAGGTGAGAGTAGTATATTCCTTTATTCCTTAATGTGAGAAAAGTGTACCCAGTATAACTTGGCATTTTAAAGCGACGCTATTTGCTAAGTCAAAACGCGACAATACTTCAAATTCAATACACTTTAAATAGTTCCCTACTTCGCCGCGTGCCAAGTTATACTGGGCAAAGTTTAAAGTTTAAACCAGTCAACAGACAACCAACCGACTGATCACTCACAATGACAAGTTGGTAGTTATTCTATCTTGCTACTGATTTGTCTTTGATTGCCGGTATCATCATTGAGATATGGGTATCATCGATAATTCCGATAATTCTATTTGAACAACACTATTCCGAAATGTCAACTGTCAATAAAAATGTAAACAACGAAATAACAAATTATGACAAATGACGTTAATTGATTTGTAAGGCATTTGATTATTTAAATTTTTCTATAGTTTGCTTAAATAAAATTAACATAGTTATCTGCTCTTAATAAACACTAAAATGTGTGGAATAATATGTGAAATATGTTTCTCTAACAACACTCCAGTTAAGGTAATCATACAATTTATTAAAGCATCCCAATGTCCAATTTGAGACCACATTGAATAACCTCATTTGATTTTTTTTGTTATTATTTTTTAGGATGATCATTTATTAAAGCGCATTAAAAAGAGAGGCCCCAATTGTACACAAACCTTAGAAATGAGTTTAGGTAACGGTTTGAATGCGTTTTTCTGTGGAGCAGTACTGTGGATGCAAGGACCCCAAATTACACCTCAGCCTATGGAAAATGAACATGGTGTGTTATTATATAACGGTGATATATTTGATGAAACATGGGCCAGCAATGTTAGCGACACGCAATTGATAATGGATAAACTAAACAACACAATTGTAAGATTTTGCCCAACCTATATTTTATTCTCTTCCTTTTTCTTATACAATCATATTAATTACAAATATTTAAACTTCATTCTATTTGTAGGAAAAGTCGTCAGAAGAATATATTATACAGCAGCTGAAACTTTTAAAAGGGCCATTTGCCATAATATACTATAACAAACTAAATAAAAAGATATATTTTATGAGGGACAGAATTGGAAGAAGTACCTTGTTATTCTATAAGGGTGATAATTCAATTATTATCAGCAATGTTTTAGGCAGAAATTATGACTGCATTGAAGTACCAGCTACCCATATTCAAATATTAAATTTAAGTACAAATATAATTAAACTATGTCCATGGGATGATGATTTATGTTCAAGTAAGGAATTTGTCTTGGATGAATGGTTAAAACAACTTAGAATACAACAAAGTTTACCTGATGATGAATTTCAATTTGACTATACTGATGAGGATTTTGCAGAAGAGGTAATATTTTGTAACATGATTCCTAACTATATATTACTCTTTCTTCAATCAGTTTTGAACTTTGGATTATTTCAGGATGAGGTAATACAATACATAGAATCAGCTGCTCAAGAAATAAAATGTAAATTAACAGTAATGAAGAAACTCTTGGAATGTGTGATTATAAAGGAAACAGTTCTAAAAGTGACAGAACTGCTGGAAAGCAGTATTAAGTTACGCTTGAAGAGACAGCCAAATAAATGTAAAAAATGTTTAAATGATACAACAGATTGCTGCAATCATTGTACAGTCGGAGTGCTGTTCTCTGGTGGTCTAGATTGCACAATACTAGCTTTACTAGCTGATAAATATTTACCAAGGGGACAAAGTGTAGACCTAATAAATGTTGCATTTAAAAAAGATGACAGTGCTACATATGAAGTTCCTGACAGACTTACAGGAAGACAATCATTACAAGAATTACAAAAACTATGTCCGACAAGGTAATATTCACTCCCATTACTTTTATTCAACTGCATCAATAATACTAAGAAATGAATGTGTCCAAAATCATTACTGAGTTTAGTCTTAAATAATTATGTAATACTATATTAAATTTTTCAAGGAAATGGGTATTTAGAGAAGTAAATGTACCCAAAGAAGAACTAAAAATACACCAAGAGAATACTATAGGAGATCTTGTTTATCCTCGACAAACTATATTAGATGAAAGTCTAGGAACAGCATTGTGGTTTGCTTCTAGGGGCCAGGATTGCTCAGACACGTCTACTAGCAGGGTAAGTGTTAAAATTTGTGCAGAAAAAATTTCAGCATAATTACATTAACAAATAGTAAGAAAAATAACTGTTTTCAGGTTTTATTAGTAGGTTCTGGTGCCGATGAATTGTTTGGTGGATATATTCGTCATAGAAATTCTTTTAAACGTCATGGCTGGGTAGGGCTCAGCAAAGAATTACAACTAGACTGGAAAAGAATTTCATTCAGGAATTTGGCACGTGATAATAGAGTCATATGTGATCACGGTAGGCAACCTAGAATGCCATATTTAGATGAAGACTTTACAAAATATATATTGCAGTTGAAACCATGGCTGAGGTAATTTTTTTTTTTAACCTTTATTGACATACTGCAGGGAAAAGGTTTCCTTTCCTCTACTTTTCCCAGTATTTGGCGATTAGAGACTTGCTGCTTGCTTCCTTTTAAGACTTGCTGCATTGCTTGGGATCCACTCTGTCGCAGTTTTTGCCTATAGCCCCTAGGTATGCGGAAAACGCCAGCCCAGTCCCATTTTAATTTTGCAGCCGTGTTGCCTATGTCTGCAATCTTGTTTTAAAAACGCAGTAATCAAAGTATCGTATCATAATTAGGGATTATTCTCAAAAGGCAATCCACTCTCTACATAGTTAAAGCAGATCTTGCAATTGTGAGATTATTTAAATGCTATTTGTGTGATGTCTTTACAGGTGCTTCCCCAGTGAAGATTTGGGTATTGGTATAGGAGACAAGCTCATGTTGAGACTAGTTGCTTTCAATCTTGGATTAACAGAAGCAGTTGTTTTACCCAAACGAGCCTTACAGTTTGGCTCAAGAATTGCCAATAAGAAAGAAAAAGGAAGTGATATATCCAAAACTTTCTCTAAAAATATAATAATTTCAATATACATTAATTCTTTTATTGCATTTCTTGTTTACAACAATATTACGTAAATAATTATTCCATATAACATTTAACATCCCTAACAACTATTGTATCCCTGGCATGGCATTTGAATATGTAGTTCCTTGCATCAGAAATAATATTTTTACACAGAATTAAATATTAGAAATAACTTGGTGCTCTGCATTTTGTAAGTTAAATATTTAATATCTCAATCTATACCTACTAATATTATAAAGCTGAAGAGTTTGTTTGTTTGAACGCGCTAATCTCGGGAACTACTGGTTGGAATAGAAAAAATATTTTTGTGTTGGATAGTCCATTTATTGAGGAAGGTTATAGGTTATATAACATCACGCTACGACCAATAGAAGCGGAGCATAAATGAAAAATGTTGCAAAAACGGGGAAAATGTCCACCCGTGCGAAGCCGGGACGGGCCGCTAGTTAACTCATACAGATAAATTTCCAATAAGTATTCCTGTAGTATAATGAAAAATAAAAATATAAGTCTACAATTAAAATTATGACTGACTAATAAATAACGCACAGCCTAAATGTTTGTTATTGTTTATGAGCTGTGTTACAATTTTGGTGTACAATAAAGTATATTCTATTCTAAACTGGCCTAATCGCTGAAGACAGAAACATATTTAGATGATAATTCTTATAATTATTAAGTTTTATGGGGCTGATTTGACCAAATTCTGGTAAATTTTAACTAAGGAGTCAGTTGCTTACTAAGTTATTTTTACAGATTTTTTACACAAAAGCTGTCAAAATGTCAAATTTATTCCCGAAATAAAAGTTAAATAAGTTCTACGATGTTGGTGAAATCGGTCCTAAGTCGTAGAGGTGCATAAAATAAGATATTTCGAAAATCAACTCAAGCGTGTGCAATGGGATGGAAACGTTTGTATGGAAAATCGTATTTCCTACGTATATTAACTTGAAACTATACTCTTCCACACAAATAATAAAATACGCATTTGAAGATTTTTTTACACAATCCTTAATAAGGGATACAATATAGTGTTGAAGTTTGTGTGGAAAAACCAGATTCCCTGTGTTTAAAGACTTGAAACGCAGTAAGTATAAATAATACTTTTCAAATCGAGTGTTTATGTCAGAAATCCATGCTGACTAAGTTACGGGCAAAAGTTAGGCTAGTTCAAAATAAAACAAGATACCGGCCAAGTGCCAGTCGGACTCGTGCACGAAGGGTTCCGTACCATTATCTATAAAAATCACATTTGTTGTATGGGAGCCCCCGTAAGTATTTATTTTATTCTGTTTTTTAGTATTAATTTTAAATTTGTTGTTATAGCGGTAACAGAAATACATCATCTGTGAAAATTTCAACTGTGTAACTATCACGGTTCATGAGATACAGCCTGGTGACAGACGGACGGACGGAGTCTTAGTAATAGGGTCCCGTTTTACCCTTTGGGTACGGAACCCTAAAAATCAATGAAGAATAAAACTTAAAGGCTTGTCTACATAGTATATGTTTTTTACAGTATGTATTTTACATTCGAAATTCACTTCAAAACACCTAAAGTTACTTCTTCATTCTCTTCACATATTTAGTGAAAACCGATTCCTGAATGCCTCCTTCCTTCTTCAAGATGACCTTCATTCAACTATTCAGTCAGAAAATTTTCGTTATCCCCTGGCTCGTGAATACTCACAGCGATATACCAAAAAAAAATACGGAATACCCCTCCAGCACATCCCTAATCATTAACATTGCGCACACTGACAGTAGGACGGATTTGGAAACCGTATTCTAGACGACACGATTTGATTGAGCAAATTGTCAATCAAATCGTTTCGTCTGGAATACAATGTAGCTGTACTTAACAATCGACAATAATTTACATTCTGTACGATAAAATTTCACATTACTATAACCATAGATTAACATTTGTTGAAGTTTGAAGTTGACTGACTGTTCAATTCAATCAACAAAAAAATACTTTCAAGCACTCACACTTCACAGTACTCACACAAACTCAATAGTGTAGCTAATGTATTGTATATATAAATAAAACATTACCCACACATAGATTACAAAAATGGCTGCAAATCGTCGCAAGCAGGACGATAAAAATTTAGAAATTTTACGTGAGCTCATTTCGGTAAATGGGAACAAATATTGTTTAGATTGCAACCAAAGAGGACCTACGTACGTAAACACAACGATCGGTTCTTTCGTGTGTTCGAAATGCTCAGGAATGTTGTGAGTATTGTTTCTGCGTTATTCTGCTTTTGTCTAAATGAATAAGATCAACAAACGTATTCTTGTATATTTCAGGCGTGGCCTTACACCGCCTCACCGCGTGAAGTCCATCTCCATGGCCACTTTCACGCCGGAAGAAATAGAATTTATAAAATCGAGAGGGAACGACTACTGCAGGCGCGTTTGGTTAGGCCTTTATGAGGGTGAAAGTGTGAATTTTACCGATGAGCAAAGCGTTAAAGATTTCATGTCAGATAAATATGAGAAAAAGCGTTATTATTTGGATTCGCCTGCTATCAGTAACAATCCTGTCAATGGGAGTTCGATAAAAAATAAGCCCAAAGTTAAGACCGGAAGTAACGCGTCGGTCTCAACGCCTTTGATATCGATTTCGCCACAAACATCGAAGAACACAGTTAATAATAACACAGTCGTCCAAACTGCGAAAGTGGTGAGCAGAGTAGGTCAGCCAGTCAACAACTTGGCGCAGCCTGTTTTGAAAACTGCGAATGTCACCCCAGTACCTGCTGTTATACCAGCCCCAGTACCTGAGTAAGTCCTATATAAAAAACACCAACACTATACGTGTTTATCAACATAACTAAATAAAAATATAAATAAATTTCTCTTCCAGTTTTCCTGTTGATTTTTCTACAGCAAATATTTATAACAGTAGTCAGTTCAACAATAATGTAAACAATAATTTTACATCACCTCCGTCCATGACCTCACCAGCATTCAATGCTTTTAGCCCTCCTGCTCCTCCTGCAAGTGAGTATCCAAACTGTTATATCACTCTTAATACCTTTCTGATATTTCAGGGTATGATTTTAAATATTTTATGTTGTGTTTTCTACAGATGATCGCTATGCTGCACTGGCAGATTTAGATCTGGCTCTAAGACAACAAAACATGAAACATATGGGTAAGAATTGTAATGTTCTTTGGACTATTAATTTCTATAACAGCTTTGTTTTTACTCTAGAGAATTAATGACATTAAAAATCTTTATTAACAATCCCATATGTTCAAGTATTATCATCATATTCTTGTAACTGGAGCATTTAAAAAATCGGCAATTTTTATTTAAAAAATTGCCTATTTTATAAAAATATATGTCTATTGTTTCTAAATTTACCCAAATATTGTTTCAGAGGAAAATAATATTGTAAATAATAAAAATCCATTCCAAAGCACCACAACCAATGATCTGTTTGCCAATAAGAACCCCTTTTTCAATGGAGGATGGAGCACTGCCACAGCGCCAGTACCAGTCAACCCATTTATGGTAAGAACTGTTGATCTCTATTGTAATTGATACCAGGGTACTATTGTATTTGACCTCAATTTTATTAAATTGTATCTGAAACAATTGTTTAGGGAAATAACAAAAATATCAGGACAATGATAAAATATTTACCTGTAAATTATGTACATTTACTATTAATAGTTTAATACTATTGGATACCATTTATTGTTTGATAGCTGGACATAAATTAAGATTACATTTCAAGTTGAATATTTATAGGTATCAGTTTTGATTTGGCCTTGAAATTGTTGATTATTTATATTAGTATGTTTAATGCATTCAGAATTGATAGGTCAGGCGTGTGACTGAATTAAATGTGTTTCCTAATTGAGAGGTACACCATATTAATGAGGTGTAAATTGAATCTGATTTGCAGTTACCACATCAATGTACCATTTGGCATAGCATTAACTATTACTTTTCGGACCTCATAACCTTTTGTTTTTATGTATGCATTCTGTTTTATCTGCAGTTGCATATCTTTATAATTTAATAAATATGTATTTTGATTTAAATTAGTTTCCTGATTACAAATCATGTTTATAATATGTAACTGTGTATATAACAACCATTCATGAACTATTTTGATAATGTTATCAGTTGAAAACATACAGGAAGCCACAACTGATATAATTTGTTTTACTTCCTAACATTTTGTGCAAATTCACAGAAATAGTTTAGTCAGTTCATAATATTTAGTAGTGGGAAAGAGTGGATAATCCAGTGACTCATTTATGTGTGATGAATTGATGATAACATTTAATTTGGCTTATCATGTTTTTAGCAGTCTACGAATAACGGCGGTTTCGTGAATAACAAGAATCCATTCCTCTGATTGGGCTACATGAGAACATAAGAACTAAGTGAGATGTCAAAGAACAAACTACGTAACAAAAAGCACAAACCAAGCTACAAATTTTATGTTATTGAACAATTGTATAGTAGTTGAATTATTTATTAATGTTTTGCCATAGTGGGAATGCAGTAACATCTCGAGATTACGCCGTCCAAAAAATCGCGGCGTAATTTCGTAGGAATATATTTTAAAGTTCATGTAACTAAATCTTACAGAATTAGAAACCGCGTAAGACGGGATATTACTGTATTTTAAGCGTTATCAGTCTATAGCTACCACCATGCAACACGCTTGTTATGGTTGTAAAATTGAGTGCCTCAATATTATGCCTTACATTTTTCAATATGTATTTACAATGATTATTATATTGTATAAATATGTCAAACTAGTAAATTAAAAGTATTTCGAATGTATGGATAGTGAAGTTGAATAATGAAATGTGTATAAATATGAAATATTGATAAAGACTCTGGTTTTAGCTTTATTCTAAATTATTTAGATAGTATTGTATTGAAATGATCAGTAAATGACGAAGAGTATTGTATTGAAATGATCAGTAAATGACGAAGCTATTTACATATTAAATATTAATGCGAAATTTCAAACACAGGTATTATAAAATTTATCAACAATTGTGTGTTCATAAAACGGTGCCTTGTGTAAGTAAGTTTTGTTCAATGAGTCAGCCAGTGGCCGGTGTCCGCCGCGCAATGATGTCATAGAGAGGTTACTGGCCTTATTTGATAGTTTGGAATCGTATGGAACGGTACAAAAATTTATTGATAAAATATGTAAGATAAAGAATATAAGATAATTGGGTATTTTAAAATGTAAGAGTCTGCATTTTGGAATCATTGATTTATTCAATATACACGTAAAAGTATATATTTCATGTCCATGATGAATTGCTCATTATAATTAAATATATTGAACATGTATGAACCCAGCAAAGAATTATGCTTCAAATAATTTGTACCATTCAAGTTTTATTGAGTAATGAATTGTTGACTTTTTGTAATTTCACCAGATGAAATGTAAGTTATTTTTAATGTTATTTAATATTTTAACAATTTGCTTGACAAAAATTGTACTGAACATTTTCTTAGTCAGGGTTTAACATTTATATACTCTCATATTTTTAAAGGAAATCAGTTGCAAATGTAGTTGTAATTAGCCAGTTAGAAATTGAGCTCTCAAATTCTGTGCTTCATCTGTGATTGTAATCAGTTTTATTTTTATTTGCAAGAGCTAACTTGAACAATTTTTTATTTTCTAATCAATGCACTTTCCTATTTATTTAGTTCTTAATATAATTGTTTTTTACTATTTGAGCACTAAGATCTGTTAATTTGTATAAATAAAAATAATCACTATTATTTTTTTATACAGTTTTTAATTTGTGAAGGTCGCATTTACAGCTTGGACATAACCAACGAGGGTCGGAATCCCCTTTGAAATCTAAAATGCCTACAGAGTGGAACTTCTTTACAATAGGGCTACGCCTATGCTTTACAGTAGGGCTGTCTACGTGGGAAACGTTAACGGGCCAATACAAATTGCGTCGTGGAGTGGCGGAGACAATATTTTTAAGGCCAGAGCTTATCGGGGAGCAGAGCAGAGCATTTTATCTTTACCCAACGTGAATTCATGTGTATCTAGTGGTAATAAGATATAGATTCCAATGTTTAGAGATCGACCCCAAGGCATCAGAGGATTTCCCTCCGCGGCATTAAAGAGCGCGCTAGACGATGCCGCGGCGGGATGCGACGGGAATAACGGCATGCATAAGGACACGAAGGTATGCCGAGGGAAGCCAAGGCATGCGACGGTATGCACTGGAGTCCGCCGTATCGCGGGGTGAGGCAGTGCAAGCGGACCTGCACGCACACCACGTTCGCGACAGCGCCCCGCCCCTGCCGTACCTGGTGTACGCTGGCCCTTGGCATGCCGCGGGATGTGTCTGTAGCTGCCACGGTATCTAACAGGACGATGACATTATCAGTGTGCGCTGGCCGGTGGCAAAATCCCCTGCCCTGCCGTCCCTGATGTGCGGTGGCCTTTAGTCTTCAATTAAACGATAATAAAAAAATACACTAAAATAAAAATAGCTTCTCGGGTTGCGTACTATGAGTCGCAGACCCACAAGTGGCGGGCGGGTTGTTTTGGACTGCCCTGTTTTTCGGTATGTATATTGAAATCGCAATAATGGTCAACAATAGAAAAAAAAATTGCCCATTTACAATAGTTTTATTCAATTATACATTTTCATTGATACACTTACACTATCAGTCAGTCTCTTCAAATTTTACACTTTCTAGAAATTGTATGTCACATTTTATATTTACTGCTTTTTCGCGTAAACACTGGAGTGGAGAAGTTGTCGGGCGTCACGTTAGGACTGGGAAGGGGTGTTTTGGGCGTATCATGTGGTATCGACACAGTTGATACATTTTTGATGGCATCGGGCAAGTCGTCGGGCATATTTCCCGGTTGTGATGATGTCGCCGATGAGCGCTTCTCTGATATTGTTTTTAGAATATTTTTCCCAGCTTCTTTAGTCTGCAAATATAATGCGTATTACTTTAGTCAACCTATCTACCTAAGATTAGATGTAAAACGGATATTTCAAAGGTAGACCAGCAGTGATAGCCTAGTGGTGTGACCGTCGGACTGCCAAGTCCTTCGATCAATAATAGTACAAGTCATAGGTCTCGAGTTCGAACCCAAGGCATGCACCTCCCGAGTTTTCGGATTCATGTGCGTATTGTATATTTACCACTTGCTTAAGAACGGTGAAGGAAAACATCGTGAGGAAACCGGCATGCCTGAAAGATATTTCTCGACGGCATGAGGCCCATGGGCGGTATAAACTCTAACACCGGGTTAGTTACTAACCACACGAAAAGAAGAAGGGTAGACCACTCACGCAAAGATATGATGGTTATGCAAATTGGTTTTTCAACATCACAAAGTTAGATTGTTGTTCAAAATAACCTAATTGACTAAGAAGACTCATAACTTTTTATTCCCAGTGGACAATGCGTCAAAATATATGGACGATGTCCTAAATGGGAAATGTTGATCTCCGAACGTAAAATTGGTGTCGATGTTTTCGGTATAACCTACTGTTACTGTTATATCCAATTTCAGTTCCAAAACCGCCGGGGTTTATCTATACTAATATTATAAAGAAGAAAGACTATGTAATGTGTGATTATGTAATGATGTATGTAATGAATAAACTTAACAACTACTGGACCGATTTCAAAAATTCTTTTGCCGTTAGAAAGCTACATTATCACTGAGTAACATAGGCTATATTTATTACTGGAATAAAACTTCTTACGCGGACGGATCCGTGAGGACTAAGCTAGTTAACTATTATGTCTAAAAAGTGATAGTATTTATCATAAATGGAATACTCGTTATGATATAAAAACCTATCAAGTGAGTGACGAATCACCTTATAGTATACTTCCGTTGTCTTCGTCCATTGTTTGAATTGTTTAAAGAACGAGATCCTCAAATACCATGCCACAAAGTTAGTTTCGTTTTTCAGTTGCTCAGAAATAGCTTTTCATTTTGTAGAGCTAACTGTTGGTACCCTAATACATTTTAGTGCACCCAGTTAAACTATGGGGTATGTCTCTGAAATTAATTGATCTCTTTACTGATCTGAAGCCTGTTGAAATATTTTTAATCGAAAGTAGTAATCAGTGGAATTTTTATTTGTTTTACTATTTAAAATCAATATTACTTTTATCATTTACCTAATAAATCAATAAAAATTGATATAAGGTAGCAATTCGTTATTACGTTTAACACTCAATTTTTGTTCCCTTCTTTTCTGTTTTCCGAGGTTCACTTCCAGGTTTTGACATTTTGACAATATTAATATTTAGGACACCGTAAAACGAGCTGGAATTTTTATTTATTTTACACTAGATGACCCGGTGAAATTCGTGCCACCAAAAAATATTTTTTTTCCTAATTTAAAAAAAGAAAACAAATCGGTCGAGCCATTTTTTAGAGTTCTTGCGAGACAGGGCGCTATCAATTTAGACGTTTCGTGTCGCACCGCTGCGGTGCCGAAGCGGTGCGTTTGTCGTAATGCGCACGGACGGTCGTTTGTTTTCATACAGAAAACGCGGTGCGGCAACAGTGCGTGTTGTCGAGCGTTCGACGCCCGCACTGCTGCCGCACCGCGTGCTTTGTATGAAAACAAACAACCGTCCGTGCGCAATACGACAAACGCACCTTTCCGGCACCGCAACGGTCCGACACGAAACGTCTAAATTGAAAGCGCCCGAACGCACGGCATTTGATTTTTATATACATATTATATATATTATACCTACTTAAGATCAATATTACTTCCATTATTTACTTAATAAAATGTTATATTAGGTAGCAATCTGTTCCTATATTTAAAACTGAATTATTGTTCTCTTTTTTTCCTGTTTTCAGAGGTTCAACGGGAGCTTTGACATTTTTGGCCATACTTTATTTTTCTACGGAATAGGATCTTTCGATTGAGGTATATCTTAACTCTGTTAGAAAATATTAATAATTCGGGACACTATTACGCCTTATTCTTTCCAGACCATAATATCATTATTTAAGAGTGTACGTTAACAAAATACTTGACTTACACTTTCATGCTCCAAACATTTGTAGGCATAATGAGCGGCATGGTCGAGCAGTGAGAACCTCAGGTAGTACTGTGCTAAGTACCGCTGTGCCGCGGGCAGCTCCTTACTTCCCGCGTTGGCGAGGTCTTGACATGCCGCTGTGTACGCCGCCGCAGCACTGTTTGGCATGTTCGACTTCTCGTACAATCTGAAAACAAGACATTTTAAAAGTTAAAATAACTAGCAATGATGGGCTGCATATTTCTCAAGTTCCTTCTAAGATATTATAAACACTTTCGAATGGAGTGGGTTACACTATGCAATGGTTGAGCAGTTATCAAATTCATGACCCCTTGATGGCCGATCTAATTCCTTTGTCATAAAGCTATTGCCATGATAACTAATATTACAATTGGACTTTCTAAGAGTTATTGGACTATGGAACCTCTCACATGAGAAATAATTGCAGGAGTAATACAAGTTTTATACACTGTGTAGAGATTATAGAGACATTACTGCACTGCGCTTACTTAGCTAGTTTGAATAAGGCCATTCCTTCAATATCACCAGTGCTGTGAGCTTTGTAGTAACACTTAAGTGCATTGGGGATTTTATCCATTTTCTCATAAGCTTCTCCCAGAGACACCAACATCCTGGAGTCATCGGGCTTCAGCTGTGCTGCCCTTGAGTAGTAATATATACAGTAACCATTAAGTCCCAAAATTTCGTAAGCTTGCCCAAGGCCATTCCATGCCCGATAATCATTTCTATTTACATCTGAAAATAATTAATATTATGTACAGTACTTGGCCTTTTAGTTGGCATGTCGGGGACATGAAAGATGTGTGGTTAAATTCGTTTTTGTATAGTGTCATGTTGGTGAGCGACCAAGATGACACTATGTAAAACAGAAAAAAAATCTTGTCCTCGATGTGCCATCTTAAACGCCCTATACTGTGTCATATTTTTAACAAGAAACTGATTATTTAATTATGATGTATGTTTCGGTATTTGTATAATAAAAGTAACTAAAGAACCCTATACAGTTTATAGGATGTTTATACTATAAAGATTATTTAGGCATAAACCACAAGCTTATTGCAAGTAAATAACAAATGTTCATGTTCGATAACAGGACAAAAACGAAATTTTTGTTGTAAATTAATTTTTAGACATAAATTGAATATAATTGAGTCGTATAGAATCAAAGAAGGCAATTTGTCAAATTTGTTCGAAAATGAGACTTTGTTATGGTCACACAGGAAATTTAAAATAACGTTACTACATTTCGTCTTTCGGTGTCAAAGTCGGCAATATGGCGTTAACATACAGTGTAAAATAGTAGTTCAATAACAAATCCGGCAATCTGCTATTGCCCAGACAACATGAAAAAAACGTTTTTATTTAATTGCCACAATTCATTCAAAGTGCAGATTACCGGTTTTGATTCTATTCAACTCAATTCAATTATGTTAATATTATTAACTAGCATATCTACCTATAGCTTGTCTATAACATTGTATTGCAGCATTGGAGTTCTGCAACTCAATGAATTCATGCCCCATGAGGATCCATGCGGACAGGTATTGAGGGTCCAATGACAATGCTCTTTGAAAATATACTACAGCTTTTTGGTGCTCGCTTCTCAAACTGTAGTAGTTACCTATAAGTGTAAGAATATATAAACATTTATAAATTAAATTAAATATTTGATCTATAATTATTATCAATACCAACATAATATCTTGATTGAATGGTCAGGATATTATATTACATAATTATTCAAAAAGGTGCAATATAAATATGTTTTAAAGTATTAAGGGAGTTTAGAAATTAAAATTAAGGATCATAGCATGTGGCTTTCTATAGTTTCTGCCATGGGAAAAAGATGCGAGTTTATGTATGTAGATATTAAAATGACTTACCAATAACACAACATGTCTCAACTCTATATTTATCAATTGACACAGCTCTTTGAGCTAGGTTAGCAAGTTCCATTCGTTTCTCTTTCAGATATAGTAGGTGTGAGTACACATCCCAGTTGTCAAGACGATATGGGTCATTCTGGTAGAGTTCTCGGAATAAAGCTAGTGATGAATCAACATCTGAAACATTTGTTGAATATTACATTAAGTTCACTATACCATTTTCAACATTTATTGGGTCATTATGACTTCTTAAAATTATTTTCTAAATTAATATCAATTCATGATTTAAAAGCTTTTTTCCATAGTTTCGTAAATATCATATTTAGGTAGATACAGTAAATGGTAAGTATTTGCTTATTATTTAATAGGAGAACATACATAATATCATAATTTACCTCTTCTGTCATGGTGAGCAATAGCCATTTGTGCTGTAACATAAGTACTCTTTTCAAACCCCAATGTAACCAACACCAGGTATGCATCCAGAGCTTGCTCCGATAACTTTAACTCAACAAAAGCATGTGCAGCAAAGAAATACATCATCCAATGTTTAGGGAGTTGGAGTGAATCAAGAGCTTCATACTCATTAGCTAGGCCTGCAAGCTCCACCCATGCTGCCCACAGTGTGGGCGCAGCAGCCACGGCTGCCTGCAGCACAGTTACTGCCTGACTTCGCAAGTCTAATTTCTTTAATACCATTCCCTCTAAATACAGCAGATATCCATCTAAGTTGTTACGGTTTGCCTGAAGAGTAAAATTTTCTATGATGATTTAGTTTAATACTAACCTAGCTTAGCAAGAGTAAAGTAAAATAAAGTTAGTATTAAAACCATTGCAACTTAACTTACCTTAAAGTAAGATAACAAATCCAGTAACACTTGTGTAGATTCTGTATTTTCCATGCCTAGGTCAGTAGCATTGTCTAATCGTTTTTTTTCACTCGACATATATTGGGAATATTTGTGAAGGAACACGCATTTAGAACTCAAACAGTTCTCCAAAAAATGAGCAGCTCTGTCGTATTCTTGACAGTCGAAATAAGTTTTGGCCAGGGTGTAAGCCTCTTTTTCTTCTAGTGAAATACCATCATCGTAAGTATTAGGAGGTTGTTCATATGTAATTTTGTGGTCTCTTAACGAGAAATTTAATTCTGCAAGCCATTTAGCAGTCTGCGTAAGACCTCGATCTGTACATTCACGTATGCCATGTAAAATATCGATTCTTACTTGGTTTATATCAATTTGAACATCACCTTTGGAATTCATGGATAGCGGCTGCATGGTTTTTTAATATGATTAACGTTCATTAAATGTAACTACAATTTTTTTTAATAAATTTTAGTCTAATAAATACCGGGAACAAACAATTGAAAGAAAACGAGAAAATTGAATGTGACATTGACTGTGACACTGACACACAAGCACAGAATATAATACTCAAGAGGACACAAGAGCAAGACGAGACGAGACCAATGTGACCAGATTAAATATTACGAAAAAATCGTAGTCACCATGAAAAAATACTAAAATATACCGTCAAATAGACCAATAAAAATACCGATTTTCGTAGTGTTTTATTCATTATTGTCAGCAAAATAAATGTTGGAATTGTATGTTTACATTCTTTTCGAAGAATTAAAATTTACAGACGTTTTGATCTTTAATGCTTTGCTTTGTTTTTAAAACTACTGAAGAAAAGACTTGCTCTATCTATATGACTACCTACACAAAATAAAACAATTTTGTGGAAATTCCCTACTTATCTTTCGAATTATAGAAAATCATGTCTGTACTTTAAGTAACTGATATACAAAGAATGTTTTTAGTTGATACTATAATAAAATTATGTATTTGTTTAGTTTTCGTAACCATTAAAAAGGAGGACGGGCAAAAATGTATGGACCCCAGCCTAAATGCGCAATAACGTTAAGCGATATGTCCAACTTGAACTTGAACCAAAATCTGAGCTATGTAAGGTAAAACGCCATAATTATTTTGAGTATTTCTAAAGTATGATTTTACAGCTGCCCGTTTTTTAACGAACTGAAACTGAATATTGAGTTGTTGAAAAAAGCTAAGCTTGCAACTCTATATTATTATAGTTTGTGGAAAAAGTAGTATATCTATGGTAGTAAGGTAAATGATTTCTGAATTCTTTCTTCATGTCATTTTGTTTTGTCAATCAATTCGCTAGGCAGTTTTAATTTATTTACGTACCTTCAGTAGAAGTTGAATTTTAATTTAAGTTTGACTGGACTGAAGGAAGTCGATCACGTCGATTAATTCAGTTATCGCTGGAATTTCGAAGTGTAAGCACTGTCTGAATGTTAAATATTTTGATAACCCTATACGTTAACTAAGAAAGTATCGATTTGAAAACAAGGCTGCAATTCGGTCGTAGAAGAGAAGAATTCCAGCAATGGCAGAACAAAACACAGATACAACAACAACTGACGTGGAGAACACCTACTCAGCACCGGGAAATGATCCTAAAAACATGCAAGAGGTGACACAATATGTAAGTTGAGTTTCCCTTTTGATACGAAGTGTAACCACTACCATAGTTTTAAATTTTTATACGAGTCTAGGTTTTATTACGGCGCAATAAAATAGCATAGTGATTTTTTATTACTGCGGTTATCAGCTTGAATGCTTAATTATGTAATGGACTTAACTAAAATGGATTATAACTGTAAAATTAGCTAAATATTTGATGTAGGTGTATGTATATAATCTAGTTTTATTAGGGTGAAGGACAATTTATTATACTTGTTGAATGGAATTTACAATAATACTATTGATTGTCTTAAAATAGTCATAGTAAGTTACAATTTAAAATAGATGCAGCTGATGTAGTTAATCCAGTATTACTGAACTTCGAGCTTACTCTCCATAAAGACGAATAATATTAATGGAAATTCAACATTCAATGACTTTTAGTATACATGCTAACTATAGCTAAAAACATTGTTTATATTCAAATTCTAAAGAAAAATCTATTGTCTCTGTCACGGTTTACCCCTTAAGTGTCTGAAGAAACCTGCTGTTTTAAACACTTACACATTGACATGGATTTGGGCACTAACTGAAACTTTCCACTTAACTCTGTCCATTGCACTTTGGACTTATGTCATCAGCAATTGTGTTGTGGCACCATAATACCTGGTTCTCTACCTTCTACTCTGACCTAACACCTATTTGCTCCTGTTTATCTATTATTCTTTTTAATTTTGCAGGTACAGTCACTCCTCCAAAATATGCAAGATAAGTTTCAAAGTATGTCTGATCAGATTATTAACCGAATTGATGAGATGGGCACTCGTGTCGATGAATTGGAGAAAAACATCACAGACCTTATGACACAAGCTGGTGTTGAAAATGAAAAGTAGTAATATAGCAGTGATCCTAGAAGTAACAATCACACCACATTGTTTTGTGCCTGAATCATGTCATTTTTACCATTTAATATCACAGTAAAATAAACGAGATATAAAGGTGATGTCACTCCATAGGGGTAATGATTATATGCCTCGTGTATTTATAATTGTTATGTGTATGACCACCCACTGTAGTTAAGATAATATTATTTAAACATAAGTAAAATGGCAGGAAAGGGCCCATTTGCAATTTCACTCCATATTTTGTTGTCATTAATTACAATAAATTACATGGATGGTTAACATATACATATTATGTTAATATTGAAAAGTTAAGTAATGTTTTTTATGGTATCAATACAATTGTAACACAAATGACCAGTGTTTCATTATTAAAGAATTGAATACACCTATTGTTTCTGAAAGCCATAGATGTAATTAAGACTTACTTGATTTGACCAAAGAAACACTAGTTAATTCTGTAAATGGAATGCTGATTTGTGTTACTATATTCACTATTTGATAGACTGGTTAGTTTACACATTAAGATATAATATTATGTGACATAATTAAGCCTTTAGTGAATGTAATAGATTTAACAGTAACATAAAAACTAGACATAATGGCATGGAGTTAGTGGATAATTATGTTCAAAGATATTTGGATTACTGAATGGATTTAAGATATTTGAAGTGTTCCTTTGTTACATAGTACACTAGTAGTTGTTGTATCTAGAGTTGTAAAGCGACTGTCATCATATTATAAATGGTCACTTATTTTCAGAAATGTCAGGTTGGATTTAAAAGTAATTGTGTATACCATCCACAATTCCAATATGTAGGCCACCCACACACGGGCCCTTCGCCACAGCCACAAGTAACTGGCCACAAGATGTCTCTATTAATTTCGAGTGGCCTTCACCAGCCATACATGTGTGTTGAGTCCCTGCAAAATGTATAGAAAAGTTAAGACGCTGCTAGTAGCGGGCCACTTATTGCTTGTGACCAGACACTTATGGCATGTGGCTGTTGCGAGTGGCACGTGGCCCCTGGTGTTAGGACTTCAGGACACAATCAAAGTATAAAGAAGATTAATAAATAAAATACATAGCAAGCTTTACAACAACTTTGTTTCATTATAAAAGTATTTATCTATTTTGTTTCGATAAACTGCAATCGGTGGATGTTTAATATTTTTTTAAACATTAATTTAATAAACCATTATTATCAAGGCCGTAACCAGGGGGGTTGGGGGTTCACCCCCCCCCCGAAACCCCAGACAATTAAATTACTTTTAAAATGTACACTCGTTATTGTAATTGATTTTCTTGTTGAGGGTTGAAACCCCCCGAAATAAATTCCTGGCTACGGCCTTGACTATTATGATTATAGGTATTTATCTGACCATCGTGACAATATATGTCCGTTTGTGACCGAGCATAAGATATTCAATGGCCGTCACCTAACAAACTTACCTACTCTAACTAATCTATGAGAAATGGATATAAATGCGAAGCAATATGGAGTGATTCAATAAATTGGTTCCTTGTAAAATTTTACTAAGCAGAGTGGATTGGATACATAACTGTGTTTGCGCAACTATTTGTACGATTGTTTATTTTATAATTAAATTGTGTTGTATTATATATTTGATGTTTTTGTTACTATATAGAATAAACAGTAGATATCTACTGGTGGGTGAATATTGATCAGGAGGTACCCTACTGTGCCTGGCGCGTAATGGTACGATAGATATTTACAGGATCGCGTGCACGTCACGGAGGGAAATAATATTAAGGGCAACGTAATTTCACATGCGATTCTGTTTTGTTTAGCTACAATGATGAGTTTGTTTTGACTGAGAAGGAGAATATTCTAATGACATTGTTTACTTAATAAAATATTCATTGGATATTTTCTATGGATGATAAGCCTTCTGAATGTGGCCCTTAAACATTCATGATCATATTTTTATTCACCTTTCTAAGTTACTAAACCTAACTAATGTAGACTGTGCCAATAAACTAATAATGTAGGTACAGTATCTAGGAACATATATTAGTTTATTGGCACAGTCTACATTAGTTAGGTTTAGGAACATGGTATACATGTTCCTAGTACTATCCAATGAATACAATAACTTTGCCCTTCTGAAGTGAGGAAGAGAACGCCTAACCTGGTTTCAGAGCGGCAGTTATTTTACGCATACCAAATAACTTTGGCCCTCTGAAGTGAGGAATAGAACGCTGAAAGCCTGGTTTCAGAGCGGCAAAGTTATTTTACGCGTACCAAATAACTTTGGTCCTCTGAAGTGAGGAATAGAACGCTGAAAGCCGGGTTTCAGAGCGGCAAAGTTATTTTACGCGTACCAAATAACTTTGGCCCTCTGAAGTATGGAATAGAACGCTGAAATCCGGGTTTCAGAGCGGCAAAGTTATTTTACGCAGACTGTAGGTATGATTAACAAATTCTTAGGTATGCTCAAATACAAAAATGTACAAAATACTGATTTTGTCCGTATAATATTTACGATATCAATGATTAAGTTACACGTAACTACCGTACAACGTACTTGGTAAAAATAGTGTTACCGCCAGACGTTTCGAATATTTTGCAGTACTTTGTGGGGAAAATAATAACAATTCTAAATAAAATAACAAGTCATATTCATAAAGTGTATTATTTGCATAATTTATAATATAATTGACTAAGATACCTACAATTCTTAATTCTTAAATAAAACTGTTTCCTACAATTCCATATAAATTAACGTGATTCAGTCTCCTCAGAAGTGTCTTCATCTTCAGTTTCATCAGATTCCTGCATAACATAAAATATGGTTATAATTTATCCAAGCACGCAGGATTATATCTACCAATATAATCGGATTAAAATAATCATAAAAGCCATAATTACCGATGTTTCACCTTCTTTGGTCGGTGAATTATTCATGAGAGTTCCTAGCGAGCCGGATCTAGCCATTCCTGAATTCTTTTCGGGAGACTTTTTTCGCCCACTCTGCAATAAAAATGTCACAATAGTTAGTCATGTCACCGTTGATGTTATTGGTATTACTCACGCACAGTTCACCGAAGCGGGTACCCACACCATAAGAATACATTATAATATACAATTAAGTAGGTATGAGGTAGTTAATCCTATGCCGATGCCCCAAAGAAATGCTCAGCCGATACACATGCTACGAGTGCCTTAGGCAAAATCAAATGTTAGGTTTGGCGAGTTCAACATTTCAATAACGTTGAAAATAATAAGATAATGGATATTCAACTTGCCATGAACTTCACTCGCGTGAAGCCATCGCTCACTCCGAAAATAATACCTTGCTATGACATGTACCTGCTGCCCACACTAGGTGGGTAGGTACTTACTCTAATATTGATTGATGAAATACCTACCTAAATATATTATTTTATGAAATGTGAGATAACTACTGTGTTTCCACGTCAATGGATAACAATAATGCTAAATGCTAACCGCAGAGTCTTCATCATTGGTGGAGGAGTGCTGGTTCATGAGAGACGCCAGTGACGACGATCTTGCTGACATTCCAGGGTTAACTTGTTTCTCCGGCGATCGCAATTTCCTTCTGAAGTTCTGTGTATGATCATTAAATATATATTATAAAATATGAACTTACATAAATATGTTTACATTGAATAATATTTACCGTTTGGTCCTCGTTATCTGAAAGACCTGCGTTCAAACGCTTTACAGAAAAAATATTCAGTTAGAATGCAATTATAAAGTTTTTAGGTAAGTACCTACTTAGCTAGTACCTAGGTCATTTTTGTTTAGATTTTAAAGCGCAGGCCACACCGCCAGCTGGCGGGTGGGCGAGCTGGTTTTTTCATACTTCGGTTCACATCGTTTGAGTCGCTGAAGTAGCTAGGCTCGGTGAAACATTGCTCGCTCGCTCGCTAGCTGGCGGTGTGGCCTACGCTTAAACGTTGGTCCTCGGGGCTGAGGAAAATATATTCCCTGCGCTATTATAGAACTCTATACTCCAGTTATTGTAACGATGGACAAAAATGGCCCACCACGGCGCTAACATCTTTGAATCATTTTTTTAAGTAGGTAGGTAGTGTTTTACAGCTCATCGTAACCATCAGGGTTCATTAAAGCATAAAGGGTAAGTACCAGAGTAGTAGAGCAGTAGTGGCCCAGTGGTAACGGCCCCGACTTACGAGTTGTATGTCGTGGGTTCGAACCCAGCCAGGCGCATTACTTTGTGTAATTTATTTCATCACCACTGCTCTCAAAACGGTGAAGGAAAACATAGTGAGGAAACCGGCATGTCCTAGAACCAAAAATTCGAACACATGTGACATCTACCAACACGCACTGAACCCACGTGGTGGATTACGTCCTATTCCCTCTCACAGAGAGGAGGCCTGTGTCCCAGCAGTGGGAACATTATAGGCTGATAATGATGAGGTAAGTACCTACTATGTTGAATCCCTGGTGGAAGCAAATGTGTTGCTTATATTTTTACATTTCCTTCCTTAAATGTGTCTTATTTGTCTATTGCGATATTATAGGTCAAAAAAAGACTCACTTCCAGATCAGCCTTATCATTGATATCACTGATTTGTTGATAAGCAACAGTGAGCAGTTCCACTGCCTTCGAGTGGAAGGTCATTTCAATCATGACGAAGTCTGACAGAAGAGTCTTCAGTTGCTGAAGTTTACGTCGCTCGAAGAACTCTGTCTGCTCACTGAGTCCTTTGGCAGTACGAGACATTTCCGCCGAAGCTTTCAGTAATTCGGATTCTGCATACGTCTATAACAGTATTTGAATATACATATGAGTCGCTAGATTTCAAAATCAGCCAAGTCCACTTTATCATTAAGCAGATTATATCCACTCAAAAATGCTTTTTTATGTGCTAGCTGATTTATTTACACAGGTGAAGTGTTAGACATGGATGGAGTATATGTAGTAAGGAACAGTCAAAGAGGGACAAAGTCACCATATACCGCTAGTAGGTACCTAGTTATAATAAAACAAAAAAATCTATTTACAGGTAAACGACCTTTTTGGACTTGGCTCATTATAAAATCTAGCGACTCATATCTAAGGGTATGTAGGTAGTTACTTAGGTTAAATAGTCTCAATTAGTTGCTATGAAAGTAACAGATACTCCGGATTATTAGAATTCCATTAATTTAAGTAAATATAGAATCATGGTAGCCTGTCATGTTTGTCTGGAATAACTAAAATATAATTATTAGGTAAGTACCTAGGTATGTTATGCTATAGGTATACCTATTCTAATTAAAATAAAAGGTATTTATAGTGTTTATCTAGAACGAGAACACAATACAATAAGCTTAACTATTCACAACGGCAGGTAAGTAATATGAACTTGCAAGGCTTGAATTACCTATTTATAATCAAAGGTACAACAAGGTTTAGGTTTACTCTACAGCGCAATGCGGTTGGCCAGATACCTACTTAATCTAGAACTAATAAATTTATTAAAGAACGTACAACTTGTTGTCTGTTAAAAGGTTGCCTCTCTCTGGCTTTGTCTAGCACTTTCTTGCGTGCCAGCTCCTTCTCGCGAACGTTCATTGTGTGCTTTAGCTCCTCCCTGGCATGTTTACAAATCGTCTCGTATTGGCACAGCTCTCCAATTACCTAAGTAAATGATTTCATATGAAGTAGGTACTTAAAGTAGGACACACCGTCCCCATAAAACATAATATTATATTTACGTAGGTAAGTGTCCATAACTAAGAAAACGATTCAATCAAACGCCTTAAGTAGGTAATTAATCTTTAACTCTGAAAATAATATTGTAAATGCTGTTGAATTTACTTTTTAGTCATTTAATTTATTCAAATAATCAACGTTTGTAACTATTATAAGTAGGTCTGCTAAGTTAATTTTAGGTACCTTGGCCTCCAAACGCTGTACTTCGCAGTTCCGGTACTCTTCAATGGCCGTTAACGTAGTAGACAGATTTTCTAAACCACTGCTTAAAGATTTGTTAACGATTTCGTTGTTAGCATAGTCCTTCAGAACTTTAATGAGTTCATCTCCCATGTCACGTAATCTATTAAAAAAAAAGCTATAGGTATCTAAACAGTCTCGTTGTTTAGTGCTCGCAAGAACGACCGCAAAGAGGGCTGTCCTGTTAGGTTTTTTTTAATTTCAGCCGTCAAGGTTGTCGGTAATTTTGCCTGATAATGAGCAAATGGGCTTGCATACCATAATTGAAAAACGGACTAATTGTATCTACACCCTACATCCGCGCCACTCTGCCTATATTGTGGCAAATCACTTGTATAATGATCGCTAACAAACAAGAATGCTTAGAACGTTCATGTTGGGGACATGAACGTTCTAGGCATTCTTGTATAATTTCAATTAAGAAGTACCTAAGTACTTAATTTTATTTATTTATTTACATTCTTACATCTACCATTACAGTCTCCCAATTCGGTAGTGCAGTAACTTAATAATAATTAATTTATTAAATACATTATTTACAACACAAAACAATTGATCACAAGATTAATTGTATCTACTCAACCAAGACTCCTGTTACATGGGACTTATACATAACGGCGAAATGAGGGTGTTACTATATACCTCTGCCCAATCCTTCGGGTAATACAGGCGTGATGTTATGTTAAACCAAGACCTACTAGTTAGTATTGCCTAAACTGCATAATTTGTGAGACACCTTAACTTGGGCTAGTCGGGTGTCGTTGCAACTCTGCATATTATCGCAGTCCAAAGTTGGACATAGGCCTCTTCCAAATTGTTTCCAACGACATCCGCAAAGAGGACGTTCATTAAAAAAAATAACTTACATTCGTGAACTATTAGTCCCTAGGTAGATAAAAGCTAAATGATTAGAGCATATTATTACTATACTCTTTGGATTAGAGGCCCCTTAGTGGGTTTAGTACGCCAACGCCCTCTATAGAATCTTCATCACAACAGGACAAGACTAAACTGAACAATCCTATACCACAGAGTAAGGATAGACTCTTTAATGCTGTGGCTATATTATTATCTAATCTTTATTTCACGAATCACGATAGGAACGTAAGTAACATAAGACGTAGTGCCTCCAAGATCAGCACTTACATTACAGCCAATGAGGTCAGGGATTAAAATATCGCAGTAGTACTCGATTTTATCTCACCTTGCCGTTTTTCTGGTGTAGTCACCAAACGCAACACAAAGTTCCCCAAAGTTCTTCTCAACATTTGTAATTCGGTCTTGAATAAACTTAGCCTGCTGTTCATAGCTCAAAGAATGTGAATTCTCGCCTCTAAACATAATGAAAGCAAAATGTATGATTTAGCTTTTTTAATAAATTGTTTATTTACTATGTGGTTACCATGGGAACGTTGATTATAACCAGAGAGCAGAGAGAATTTATAAATAATATCTGCTGTAAGCTTCACTGACCTCTATAATTACTATAGAGGTCAGTGCGTAAGCTTTGGATTAGCAAAGGCCAGAAGAATTCTAGTAAACAGCCAGTCCTCCTCGAACCCGGGACAATGGTGCTCTTCGATTAACCATCCAAATTCAACATTATGAAGACTAATGAAATGCAGAAAAACGGAATTTCTTTATATGAAGCCCTGAGAATGTTCGTACAATTATATTTTATTGTTCAGTCACCACTCAGATTGTATGCCGGGTATTATTATTTTTTGGCTAAAAAAAATATATTCATCAGATAACAGTAAATACATGTGTAAAATCTTGAAATTACTACCTACAACGCCATCAAGAATGACGTAATTTTTTTGACATGACAATATTTGTCTTTGTCTTGTCAGTTTGTCAGTTATCACTGTCAAACAATAACAGCTGTTTGTTTTTTGTGTTTGTTGCCATAAAATCTCGTCATTTAACATTGAAATGAATGAAGAAATAGATGAATATGATATTTACCATCAAGATTTTACAACTGTATCAGAGTGGGAAGTGTTTATTGCTCGCATAGAAGAGATAATAAAAGAATGGCGATTGTCTAAATCAAATTTACCTAAACTATCAGGGGAGTACACAAAGAAATGGACAGGAAAATCGGAGGAAATTCAATTCCAAGGCACAAAATTCGTATTATCTTATCATACGTTAGAGCTTGCTAAGTCTGCGGAGACATCTGAAGAGTCTGAGGATAAATCTATTCTAGTAGAATTGCACAATGGTATTTGGGAATCTACAATAAATTTCATGGATGACCTCGATGGAAGTCCTTTTCCAGTGTCTAGTTGGTATGGTTTAAAACAGTATCTAATGTTGTGTCCGAGTATACCACTGATTGATGGAAATTTGATAAAACTTGTAATGAGCACTGCAAATATTGCTTTTGCTAACACAGACTGTGGCGTGCCTTTCTTTGTTAAAATACGTGAACACTGGCAGCACACATATTTAGGGTTCTATGAAGACAGTGAACATAAAGTTAGTTATGACACAATTCATTTGAAGAGAATTTCAAATCAGTGTTCACATTTGAGTGGCCTTGTAAGCTTATTTAAATCAAAGATTGCATCGCCTGTTGCTCTAGATGCAGTTGTTGTTTCTACAAAGTTTTCTTACGAACTGAAAGAAGTGGATGCATTTACTTGGAAGAAGACCAGTCACTCAAATGAGTTTTTGTCAATAGATGGTTTTGATGTAAAGAAATTGATAGAGCTTCCTTTTGGTTCTGAAAAGAATCCAATACATAGTGTGTTACTCAATGCTATCTGGCCAAAGTTCCGTGAATGTGCTATAGTAGATTCTTCTACATTTTCTGAAATTGACCCAATTATGGCTCCCACTTGGACAATTACCCTTAAAATGAGGGATAACTTTAATTGTCAATTATCTGAAACTATTTGTAAAATAATGGATTTGTTGGATAATAATAATTTACTTATGGATACTTTGGGGTTGAGCAGAAGTTTGGGATTGGTAAATCCTCTCCATAAGATCACTGAAGCTCCAATAACTATTTCTAAATTAGTGAAGGCTGCCATGGGGCAGGGTAGAACCATGACAGATTTTAAAGGACCTATAGCAGATGACCTGCTCATGCCTCTGCTGTATTTTGTATTCCCCGATGCAGTTGAAGATGATACTTTCAACTATCCTGAACAGCTTGAAGTGGAATTTAAGCAGGTATGGTGTTCCTTACTCTTGCCACTAGATGGCGTTAGTTGTGTCAATTGTGTGCTAGTACATTGATTTAAACAATGCTTGTATTATAATTTTTCAGGTTGATGGTGAACAGAAGTTATGTAGTTATGTGAAGACGAGTCCGGAGGGCGGATTGGTGTGGCGGGTATCGGTGACGGCGGCGCGTCTTTTCGACGCGGGGGGTCTGCCCTACCTGGCGCATCTCTGGTACGAGTTCAGTCAGGAGCTACAGTACCGATGGGAACATCGTATTCTTGTACCCGGGTAAGTTTATAGAGTGTAGAGAATATTGGAATATTTTTGCGGTAAATAGGTAGCAATTATAATAAAAATAATCTGTAATTGTTCAAATTATAGTTTAATTATGATAATCGATAATACAAACACACTCTTATTAAGAGTTAAAAGTTAGTTAACACAAATATTAATTGATAAACTTGAGCAAGCACAAAATGGTTTCCAAAAATATTAATATTTTTATAAAATTGAATTTGATTACCATTTTGGCTAATTGTTTTTACACTTTCTTGTATTACCTATTTAAGTAGTAGCACCATTATGGATTGAGCACCTTTGTGTTAGGTCAACATTTATTCATTTTGAAACTTGCCTTTATGGAGTGTGCAGAGTTAAATCAACAACGAAACATTACTGATCTTAATGGGGTACTTAAGTAATTTTTTTTCTATAAAACATTATATTTTTAATATACTTTCGATATGTATTCAAACGGACGTAATTTTGGCGGGCTTATGTGACGTCATGTAACTATCAACAAAACTCAATAATAAATTATCTGAGCTCTGCATTTACAGTTGTTATGTCATGTGACGTCACAACTGTGGTCAACCAATTTCGTTCGTTTCGTTGGGTTTGAATTTTCTTTGAATATTTTTCGTTTTTAAATTTAAATTCTAAATGATAAATAACAAATTTTCTCAATGACCTAGAAGATATAGATCGTATAAAAAATATCCCAATAAATTTTGGATCACACATGCATAGGTATTCCCTATTGTATATATTTGCATCGATTGCATCCGTTTTCTTTCAATACATTATTAATTACATTACCTTAACATCTATCTATTTTAAACAATATGTACAACTTACAAACATAAATCCAATCAATAAATAAATATGCATCATAAAAATAATAACATACAATACAAAATCAGTGGTAATAAGAACACATTGTGTTCAAAACGCGAACATAATAATTTAAGTAATTAACATGCTGCAACCATAATAAACTTTGTCTTTTTGATATTTATAACAACAGTGAACAATCAAATTCGTATTGTGACTAGCTCTCACTAACCAATGGTTTCAATTTTAAATTCATAGACAAAACTTTGTTCGGTAGAGATAAGTTAATAAACTATACCTAGATTTAAATCGCGCTGCATGCTAGTATTATCTGATTCACAAATTACTTTTCTGATGTTTCTGCCTGAATACGTATTTAATTATACGACGAAAGGCGTGTTTAAATTTAATTTCTAATGAAATATTTACCATTAGATTTACAGTCCTTGATATACGTACCTATCTACGAAAACTTAGCTAACTGTACATCATCGCAAAGTTTAATAGTAGGTAACAATATTATTACACTTTACTCAGTATTCTAATGGATACCGGATACACTGGCTCTGACCCGTGAGTCGGTTACAATGCGCGTGCGCACGTCTATTGGTTTTCTCATGGCTGTGTCGGCGAGAGTGTCGGTGTTGGCGCTGGCCTTTGCGGGCTTCATGACTGCACCAAGAGGTATAGGCCCCAGGAGTTCTCCGCAAGGGTGAGGAGCGCCCGCGAGACGTCACATCTCCTCGCGCCGTGTCCCTTGCACGCTATAAAGGCACTAGTCCACTCCGAGTCGTCGGGTTCCGTGCCATATAGATATCCATATCATGATCGGTCCAGTTGTCGGAAGTGTCACAGTACCCCATACCTAGGGAACCGACGCTGTATCGGCTGGCTGGTCGTGATCTAGAGCGTGGCCTCCGTCGAGACCCAGCCGTGCCGCCCGTGGCCCCGCCTGCTGCGCCGCTCAGTGACAGTCTAGAGGCTCGTTCTGATGCCGCTCCTAAAGACTGACGCGATTGTCGGAGATCTAAAAGTTTAAAAGGTATTTATTTAAGATACCACATGAAAAGTAAGCTTACAGTTTCTATTGTTAAAAATTAAGTAAAAGCCGGAAGTGAAAAGAAGAAGTATTTCAAAGCGATAGTCTAACTTACCAGCTCGTGATCCTAGAAGGCTACTAGGGTATCCAGGCACTCCGTATCGGCCGGATTGTGAATAGCTATGTTGTGATTGACCATCAGCGAGGGAACGAGCTCGTCCAGGACGACCTGGTAATGCATCCGGAGGAGCCGGTTCAGTATAGGAACGTGCACGCGGGATCGAACGTGCGCTATAAGCCGACACTTGATCCCACTCACGCTGCTTTCCAAATGCGCCGATTGTAGCTAGCGAAGACAGCGGGCCGCTGGGGCTCGGGGTGCCGGTGAGACCGCCGCAACATGGGTTGGGCATCTTCTCAGGAGCTTGAGTGTGTAGGCGATGCACGGTGCGAGATCGGCGACGTGACGCTGCGGCAAATACAAGTACCGCCACGACGATTGTGCCACAAATGGCGGCACTTGCCGCTATCGTGATCTTGTCCATATTGGAGGCAGCGGCGGAAACGGTGCGTACCTCACGGCACTGAGAATACGGCACGGTCTCTGGACTTACGTGAACCTCCTCCAAGGAGATCACGCAGACCACGATACATTCCTGTTTAGAAAAAAAAATGTTTTCATTAATAAATAGTAGGTACTACAAAATTAAGTACTTTTAGCAAATGCAAAAGTATACTACAAACCTGAGAAGGAACGTTTTTAATTTTAAATTCTCTTTCGCTGGCTTCCAAAGGTGGTCCTTGTTTAAAGCTTTTGTCTCCAAAGAGTCGATAAACTACGCGGAAGCCGAGTATATTAGCCACATCCGAATCCCATTGAATGATTACAGAATTGTCTTGCCTGTACGCATTTTTCACAATTACTTCATTGGAATCATCTACTTTTGGTTTTTGCTGTGGGAAACTCATTACAAGAGGAGGACGTTGATGTGGGGCATGGCGCCAGGTAGGTGCGGCAGGACGTACAGAGGGAATGCGACTTGGTCGTGCAGTGCTTGTTGTACTAGTGGTCTGAATAATGGCTGGTTTTGTTGGGGTTTCAATATTATTACTTGTTTCTATATTGTGTGGTGTAGTTGTACTGCTAGTTGTTGTCGGGGCAGATGTGGTGGAGGATGTAGTTGTTATGACATGACTTAATTTCCAGTCATTCGTATCTTTTACTGTTGTTGATTGTTTTTCTGTTGTTGAAGTTATATCGTATTCACAAACTAATTCGTTTGGTTCAAAACTGTAAAACCCTCGCTCACGGAAGTGGGACGGATTGCCGCAAAATTGCGGATTTCTTTCACGCGATGTTACCTGCAATTCTCCATTGCGAATCCATTCAATTATCCAGCGCAGGCGACAATCGCAATTTAAAAATCTACCGCCAAGACTAAGGCCTCGAAGAGTTTGATTGAGGTGAGAAAATGCTTCTTCCGGCACTGTGGGCAAGGGATTCCCATCTAAGGCTAATAAAGTTATTGATGGATTGTTCACAAAGGCATCAACTGGTAACTTATTTAATAAATTGAACCCGATATCTAACACTCTTAAATCGCTTAGTGTTCCTATTGCAGCAGTTGGGAATTCAGGCAAAAGGTTATTTAAAAGACTTAAAGAACTTAGCGTAGTCTTTATTCCCGCAAACGCATCTTCTCTAAGATGGACGATCAGATTTCGTTCTAAATTTAGAGCAGTCAATGACTCTAAACCTTCAAATGTTCTGCTTCCATCGGGTCCAGGAAGTTCTCTGATACTGTTTTGAGACAGATCCAGGAAAGCTAAGTTCCGAAGACCTCTTATACATTCAGGGACAATTTTTTGCTTTGTGCCTTTCAGGTTTAAATTTTTTAACGAGTTTTCTAATCCAGTAAGCGTTTGGGGTTCTAGTGTAACATTGTTGTCTGAAACTTTCAGTGTTGTGAGCTTACGGAGAGTAATAAAAGAATGGTTTGCTATGTGTGCAATGCGATTTTTTGATATATCTAGTAGAGAAAGATTAATTAATATTTTCAGGGCTTTTACTGGAACTTCAGTCAATTCATTATCTTGTAGGTTCAAGTTCTTAAGATACGGCCCTTGACCTCGAAAACTGTCGTCTTCTATTCTCTTAATTCCACATCCAGATATTTGGAGATTATGAATTTTAAGGTTTGCGAACATATTATGAGTCAGAACGGGAATGCTTGAATTGTTAATGTATAGTAGATCGATAACAATATTTCGTGCGCTCATATTTAAAGCTGATATTAGCGTTGGGAAGTCAACCTGTGGAATAAAAATATTACTATTATTAATTGGACAAAATATACCTGTGATATTAATTTGGATTTCTTCAATTCTCATACATAAAGTTACCATTAACAAAACTGAAGTTTACCTGATCACATTGGACTGACAAATCTCTTGCCAGGTTAAGTGCGCATACACAAGCGGCTTGTAGCGTGGGCGCACCTTCCCACGGGCATTGCGCGCGTGCGCAGTGTGCCATCAACAGCAGCAGCACTAACGACAACCATTGGCGTGTATGTGTATGCTTGGATTCTCCCTGGAAATAATAAAAATAATTACTGAACATTTAAAATGTTTTTGAAACACAAATGATACGTAAGTCGTGACTCGTAAGTAAAACACTATTATTGGGAACTATTATTAAAGTTTGTTTTTTTTTGACAAAATTCTCTTGTCATTTGCAATATTATTTTACCGGGGCCGACTTTTAGCCATTTGGAGACAGTTGGTTATAAATTAACGTGTTAGAAAACGGAGGTACCTAATAACGTAAACTTAACTGCTAATATGACGATTAGTCCGATATCATATAAATAGACGACATAACGTGTTGGAGTTATCGTGAGTACGACCATGCTGGTATAGGGAGGTAATTATCATACGTTAATGTATGTAATAACTACAAAGTTACCGGCTAGCTAAACTAAAGATAACATTTATGATGTTAATAGTAGACAGACATGAAAATAATCAAACTATAATTTGTTGAATGTTTCCTGCTGAATATTTAATTGAATTTCATAAACGTTTCTAAAATGAACGTACAATTCAATTAAATTACTTTTTTATAAAGATATTATCACCTTTAGCACTTGGCGCTGATGAAATAATTATCTACTTAAGTAGGGATTTCGTTGATGAGATTCGGAGAAGCCGAGGAAAAAGTTTCCGCTGTAATCTCCGATAACTTTAAAATACTTCTTTTCATAATCTTATTTAAGGTTGCCGGGGAAACGATCTAATTATAAAATCGAAAAGGTGTGCTTATGCTAAAAGCTTTAAATGTTAGAGTCTATAGTCTATGATAGATGGGTGGTAATCAAGCGGTGCACAGACCGTTGAGGAGAAGTGCAGCGTGGCGGCCACGGACTACTAGCCCGGAACATCTGGCTTTCCCTGCGCTTGCCTTGCTAATATGCTGCAAAGACAATCCGATTGGTACAATCGTATATAATGAAACAAACCCCTAATAGTGTGGAAACTCTAATTTTGGACTATGTTTCTTTCATAATGTTGACAAATCATATGACAAGAGACGTAACTTGTAATCAATATACAACACGGAAAGTCAAACATTTGATCTGCGGGCACTTGGACAGCGAACGTTTACGGATGTCAGAAATAATCGATGAGCCAAACATTAGGGTCGGGTTACAGAGAGGGTTGGTTGATATTTATACCGAATTATATTCGTACATTGTTCTTGTGGATTCTAAAAATATGAAATGGAAAATAAAGTATTGATAGTTTTCTGACATTATTCTAATAGTACCTATATGATTCATTAATTCTTCATTCGAAAGATAAAACCACAGAAATTTCTGACCTTTTTTCCAAAAAGCTCACATGGTCTAAGTTCTGCTTCTGTCGTTTCATTGGTTCACCTTTTATATATTTGAATGGTCTAAACTAATAGTCCATCCAGAGCAGTAATGGCATGATAATACCATATTTTTCTCATATTTTGGGACATTTCTAACTGTATCGTTTATTATATCTATTACAATAGGATAAAAACTGTTGCATTTTTGTGGTATTCAGGATAAATCATAATCTTCATAATATGTAAAAGTGAAACTATAAGCTTTTTATCAATAATCATAGTAGAGTAGCGAGCGCTTGCAAACTTGCGGAATGCTTGTGTTTTGATGTAAGCTTGTACCACTAGCCTATTTACATAAATTCACCAGTCATCCGATTTCGCTGTTAACGGTACTCCCCGTCCCCCGCAGAGCGCGCGGCAGACGCGGCTTCGTGCCGGCCACTGAGACACTGCCAGTTCACTTTCTCATAGCCTTTGGCTTAGCAAATATTCGGAAATTAGGATTGGTTATAATTTATTCTAATTTTCATTTATAAATAACGATTTTATCATCTTTTGGGATATCAATTTAACTCTACACAAGATCTATAGTATCAATGCTTTATTTTCGTATGACCAGTTCTTTCCTCTTTGTAGACACAACTTTCGACCTAGATACATACTGATTATATTCAGACCAAGACTGCCGTCTAACATTAGCAACCTGGGAATCCATATTTTCCTAGTGTGATATTAGTGGTGTGAAGACTGCTCACCTAGATAAGATAATACCTTATATCGCCTGATATACATCAGGCGCAGATAAATACTATCTCATCTGGGTATTACAACATCTCATGGGAAGGGTGACGTTAGACGGGGAATACTCACTCTGTTTCATAGTTGCATTCCTGTAGACGAATGATCGTTAGTTTGTATAATGTATGTTCACTTACACGCATATGTATTACTTAAAGGTATGTAATGATAGCTTGTACGTGCACGTCTATATATGCGTAACGGTTGGCATGCGTTACGTAGCAGAGGCAGTGCGGAAGTACATCTTTAGTATGCTGTGCAGTTACTTCAGTAAATACGTACTGTGTTGCACAAGATCTGCTGACCAGTGACCTAACTACACGTTATTGTTTCTTATCAGGTTGGTGTTGATTATTAGTTCGGCACCAATTGTTGCTAGTTGCTGCGATTTGTACCTAGACGTACTACCGTCCTACGTACCATCTGGACGTAAAAATCTGATACCTAACCTTTTCTATAGGACATGTTTTTGTCGTGTACATTTCTTGAAGTAATTATAATGAGAGTGTAAGGCTGACCGCACGTGGACCACTAAGTGGCTGGGATACTTGTGTGTCCAGAGTTACAGATTTGTGTCCCGAGACACACTTTAGAAACTGGAGACACGGGTAGTGTCTCGAGACACTAAATACGATCTCGAAGCAGTGGTTCCAGATAATAACAGTACATTTACTGTAATTTTGGTTTTTCTATTGTGTACTGTAATGATAAACTTCAGTGAACAGTAAAAAAACCTCACTGTATTTAATTAGATGTGAACTAAAAAATATATTTACATGTATTTTTGTTTTAAAGTTTTGCCCCACTTTGGGATTATTTTAGAGAGTCTAATCAGTAAAAATGAATAATATTTTACTGAATTATTAGATGGTTGTACTCTACTGTAATTTTTAACTTAAAACACTGTTATTTTACTTTTGCGATCTGGAAGCACTATCCCGAGGTGCAAAGCGGTTTCTCGAGCAATCAAGACGGTGGCTGCATACACCAAATGGTCTCTGCAGCTAAAAACAAACAGCGATCAACTGTGTCTGGAGTGACTTGTCCCATCTGCGGTCAGCCTAAAATAAAAATACTTATAGGATGACTGACCCAAGAAGTATTTTGTAAATTAGCTTCCAAGTTTTGATAGCAGTCGGGAAAGTTTCTATGTAAATTATTCAAAAGCTGCAAACAAGTATCTCTTCTCTTCGCAGCTTTCTACATTTACCTTCTTGTCATATTGTTGAATGTGTTTGAAATATAATATGTGCACATGCATTTCGCTTTTTATATTTTAATTCAAGTGTCAGTACTATTTAATTGACACCGAATTAAAGATAAAAGTAAGCCTGTAAATTATTAATTACTAGCTGTGTCCTCACGGCTCCGCCCGTAGCCTATGTTACTCAGTGATAATGTAGCTTTCTAACGGCAAAAGAATTTTTGAAATCGGTCCAGTAGTTTTTAAGTTTATTCGTTACATACACAAATCCAAAAATCCAAATCTTTCCTCTTTATAATATTAGTACAGATAAATAGTACCTAGATAATAATTATTTATATTGAATAGCAAGCCTTTTAATTTAGTCTGGGAGGAAGACTTCGGAATTGCATATCGAATACGAACTATGATTGCAATACTAGGAAAATTCTTGCAATTTCTAAAGTTACTAGAACACTCTGACTGGAAGCCAAATCAAACTTTGTTATTAGGTACTCCAAATGGTTTCTTCTATAAAGCCGTTCTAGGTTAAGCATCTATTAAGTTCTTATGTTTACATACTTTCCATACTTGTTAATAGCTAGTTAATCATTTTATGTCATCCGTATTCCATAATAGCATTATTTATGTTAGTTACAATTTGCATCTGAAAAGATAAATGTTGATCGAATACGTTGCTATAATGTATTCCGATATAACTTATTGATGCAGTGGTCTCATCGCTTTATATTCATTCTGTGTCGGGTGGTGTCAGTTAATTAAACTAAAATAATTCGCCAGTTGTCGAGCACTCGGTTTGAGTGACAGATCGATTAAAGTTTCCCTAATTTCGTGAAATCAATGTCGCCGTCGCTGCACCTCGGCTCGGCTTGAAGGCATAATTTTATAGGAATTATATTATTTAAAGCCTGCTCACCTGTCACCTCGGAAATGACACCTAATTTTAGATAACATCTGTTTAACTAGATAAAACAGCTGATGTTAGCATCTTGATGGTTAGATGTCAAACAATACTACTAATTTTGTTTGTTAAACAAACAAAGATTGTGACGTCATTACTATGCATTGAATCAATAATTCAATTTATAATAATTACATGTTCACTAGGTGAAAGCTGTTTTGAATGAGAACTTTTCTGGTTATTTATGGTTTTTGTAAAAATATGGTAATTGGACTTTAGATTTGTGCCAAATCGTTAATTATCAATAAAACGGGTGAAAGTAGGTCAATTGTCTTTGATTGTAAATAATTATTATGTTATTCGTTGATTTTAATGCAGGAGAGTACAGTAGGATGAGTACTGTAGAATATGGTTTTACAGTTATTACATTTTTGTTATCAATTTATTTATTTTTATCATTTCCGTTTGCCTGCACGATACACGCGATATCCAAAGTTGTCCGGCATCTCGATAGATGGCGTTGGCGTCGAATTGAATCGCGCTATGGTTTCGTTCACATCGCCGTACATAGTGTCCGAGCGGACTAACAAAATTTGATCTTTCCAAAGGTTAAACGGGGAATGATGATCGGATTAAACATGCGTCTGCATGATGTTCGCCGCCGAATGTTACGCATAAGGCGGGCTAAATACCTTCTGACCCCTAATTTTTGAAAGATCTTATCCTTCCATATAATCAATAATCTAATAAAATAATCTAATTTTAGTAAATAAATGATTAGGTACGTCCTATTCGGTCTGTAAAACTAAAACGCCTCGGTACTTCGGTACTCTCTTCAGCATAAACAAAGCAGTGAAGCAACTACTATATTTACTGAAAATTCTCAATGTTATTATTATTAGTTATCTCATTATTTACTCATATACACGTGCTTTCTACATTGTTATTACGTGACGTAGGTAGCGCGTAATACATCTACTATATCATTCATCGTCGCCACTAAAATTAATTCAAGACACGATCGGTATTACTAGCGACTGAAGGGGCTCTCCAGGAATTACTTTAATGATCCAGTACAATATTTGCATTTTAAAAGCAAATGTGCAATCGTTTTTTTATGTGAGGACAAGTGAACGATGTCTAGTGCCAACATACATTTTTTTTTAAATTTCGTATACGGTAGAGGTTATTTTTACATCACGTGGATATTAGGTTCATTATGAAAAGCCCTTTTTGTTGTACATAATCCCTCGTTCTGACATAAATTATGATATTATGATTTAGACTTCCCATTTTATCTCGGCAGTTCACAGCATCATGCTTCCAAAAGCCAAATTCAGCAGCTACATAAAAACTTAGTTCCGTATTTAGCCGCCTGCCAAAATAAACTCGGCAATCTGTACATAAAAGTAAATAGTTGCTTATCGTCTACAAACATTTTGGAACACGGCAGTAAATTAAACCGAGAATAAATTGAATATGTATGGCAGTAAAGCTAGGTTTTAGAGGAATGTCAGTTTATTAAGATAAAGCAATTCGCTTTAACAACTATAAACTGGTTGTCTTATGTAGGTATGTCCATTATTTTAAGTAGATATATAAATTCTACTTTACGCGTCTTCGTAACTGTTACAGTTAAGTATGTTACTTTATTGTATTGATTGTAAAATCCTCATAAATCGCGAAATAGGATTGCTTCATATAAATAGTGCACCTACTCATGTATAGTTTCGTAGGAACGTCTTTTCTCTTAAAGCTGAATATTTCTATCGCTAAATCCTCAACCTCGTCTTTAATCTGTCAGAAGTGGAATTTCGCCACCTCTCTCCAGCTTCGCCAGGTCTGTCGCTGAATCTATATTCAAGGTCGCAAAATTCTCTAGGATTAATAGATCGCCAACGCGTCATTAGACTTTTACTTATAAAGATTATTGAAAAGACACACTAAATAGTGTCTCTATTTATTTTCTTACCGTTTAAAATATACCTATTAAGTTCGCTTTCACTCCTAACTATAAATCACTCTGCTTCCGTCGTTTATGGAAAAATGATTATGTCAATAAATTGTGGAAAAACCTGCGGGTCGTGAAAAGAGTGCTAGTTCGAGGACGGGCGATGATTAATATTGTGTCAGACTTTGTATTGACTGCGATCAAATGGATTACCTAGTGCATTAAAAATAAGATACTGGTTAAGTGTGAGTTGGAGTCGCGGACTAAGGGTTTCGTACCATGGAAAACCTTAAAAAGTATATAGTAAGAGGTTTTAATCGTGATCTACCTATCTATCTACAAGATAATAACCAGTCTTGCTGTTTCCTTGTGAATAAAACTTTTGCCTACAAAAATTAATTACATACAACTTTCTTCTAAGTATTGTAAAATAAACTACATTTAGTAAAAAAAAATAAGTACAGGGCATACCCTGTACATACTCATAAGTAACACAACTTACAGCTGCTCACGTAAAGCCGTTTTTGTGAGAGATCCGGTAACAAAATATGTCTAAAAACCATGATTTTGGTATGCTCCATGTGAAAAGTTAAAAAAAAAATGCAAGAGACGATTTAAGACCATACGGTACGGAACTCTAAAAATGGAGTCTTATTATGTGAAAAGATTGATTACTAGCTAGTTTTCTACTAACTATTAAGTGTGAAATTGCCATTATGGATTTTGTTAATTTGTTTATGGCTCCTCAAAGTTGTTTAATAGTCGTCAGAATATTTTATAAAGAGTAATTAGCTGTCTTTTAATTGGCCTGTCGGCTTTACTAAAGGAGAGAGCAAAGAAAACGCTTTTCTTGCGCAAAGGTAAACTATTTTCTGCTCCAAGTGGTGTTGGTATGTTAAGAAAGCGTGTTTGTAGCCTGACTATAACGTGACGCTTCTGCACTTATCCTGCGCTTAGAGGCAATTTAGCAGACTCATTTGACACGTCGCTCGTAGGTTGTTCTGTCTACCATTTTCCCAACTATGTTAGGGCCAGTCTAACCAGTTGCGGCTGAATACCACTTTTTTACACGGAGCGACTGCCATCAGACCTCCGCAAGTTCCGCAATCCAGTTACTGGGGGATACCGATATTCTAAGATTATACCGTTTGTCAGACTTTCGGGCTTCTGACAACCCGGATAGCCTGTCATAGGTATTCGTATGACATCCAGGACCGAAGGTTTAACGTGCTCTTCGAGTCACGGAGGGGGTCTCTCGATGTGTAACTAACGGTCAACAATCCACGGACTGACCGCGGCAAGCGCAGCTTAACCTTGCTAATCATATCATCCGCGCGGTTGTTAATTAGCCACGAGCCCCTCATTTAAAACGTCGTAGGTACCGCCTTAATTTCTTTAACGGCCGCACTCATGAAGGCTTATAGGTCATTAACTAATCATTACTTAAGAGTGGCCAGTATAACATCTATATTGGGAACTATTAAGCAAACATTAGTTAATGTTTCATTAACATCTTTGAGTGCGAAGGTAAGACATGTTAACGGAAAGCGATGGAGTAGGTTTATGAGATTTTAGTTTATATGACAAAAGTTACATAAAGCTATTTAGGTTAGAGTTGGTTTCAGTTATAATTAAAATATCAGTTTAATTTTTAATGTGACCTTTTTGTTATCAAGTTTAGGTTCCAGGCGAGGTTGTAAAGCTCTTGCCAAATTTATCTTGAGCCGCTCCAAGATATACCGTCGCCATTAAAGTTTCACGCGTTTGACAACGCTTCGGAGGCGGCTCGTTCGACTACCCTCGCTTACGTACTTGAGCCCGCTATTTGGATCCCTTGCCAAAGTTTTAACTGGATCTAAACTTGTAACTGTTATGTGAGTGATTGATCTAACTCGATCATGTGTATACTTTTAATTCAATGTAAAGGTTTGCTTTGAAATAAACGTATTCTGTTGAACTGTTCTTGAATTCAACTGTGTTATTTACACTTTGAGACAATTTACGGAATTGTTTGCCAAAATAATTTATTGAATACCGACTATATCCTTCACAGTTATTATTAACAATGCGTTTGATAGATACGAGTCGAGTATCTTCAATGAAATGTTGTTGGTGAAACTTTAAGAAAACTGTTGTCTAACACCGGCGCGGAGGCGAACAGCATTCTTTGCTTTTCGAATTTATGATGACATTAATTAACATTGTCATGCTGATAACATATTTGTCATCGAAGAAATTCATTTTAACGGAAAAATGTTTTTATTTCATGTAGAATTATCACAAAGTGATAATCTTAATTGGCTTAACGGATATTTATGTATACCTAGGTACTATTGTTACCTAGATATGATTGTCAATCGTATACCGTACACGGTTATGGGGAGGCCTTCCCCGCTTCCCTAAAACCAAACGTAAGTGTAAGATATTTCGGTCAATCGGATATAGTATAAAAATGAATCCCTATTTCCCTTGGTCACGCCATAACATGAGAACGACTTTACCGATTGAGGTCATATTTACACAATATATTTGTTCTGTCGAGACGATGTTTCGTAGCTATGCCGGGATCCGATAGGTGCCGCTGCAGTCAAATTATTTACGCGGGCACAGCTGCGGGAGAACAGCTAGTAATCTTTATCTTTACATAGTATAAAACAAAGTCGCTCCCGCTGTGTGTCTGTCCCTATGTATGCTTAGATCTTTAAAACTACGCAATGGATTTTGATGCGGTTTTTTTAATAGATAGAGTGATTCAAGAGGAAGGTTTATATGCCCCACATTAGTATCTACATTGCAACCGTGCGAAGCCGGGGCGGGTCGCTAGTATATAATAAACCATATCTTATCAAATTGAGAATACAAATAACATAGGCTATATGCCTAAGTTATTAATAACTCTGTGGTATAAAAGTCAATTGACTAAACGATCGTCAGTTCAGCGTTTATAAGACGTGTTATTGTGGCATCAGCCGGCGAAAGTTGGTGATTCAACATTAACATAGCCCTCCGAAAACTTCGTGGTCTTGACTCTACCTTTCTCTATTGTAACATTATGGATTACCAGAAGTTCGTTTTTACTTTCACATAATTTTAATAATACACCACACAAACTTAGTCTGTGAATTAACTGTTTGAGATCATTTATTAAATACATACAGGGTCTAAACGAAATCATGTAATTCCTTCAAACCTTGTGATGTACTGCTGACATAGATTAACCCTGAACGGGATAATTTCGGGTTCAATGAAAAATATTACAAGAAGTAAACATGTGTTCTTAACGTGAGGCATTTTAGCGCTCCGAGCGAATTGCGTAGCTATCGTTTGCCAGGCGGTCATTTAACTCGGGGCGCTAAAATGCCTCACGTTAAGAACACACGTTTACTTCTTGTAATTATTATTTTTACTGAATCCAAGTGTTCCCCTTGCAGGGTTAATCTATGTCAGCAGTACATCACGAGGTTTGAAAGAATTACATGATTTCGTTTACACCCTGTATAATACATAGTAAATCATGTAGACTACTTATTATATAAATAATAATTATGTATTTACAATTCTTACTTAAATCTAAGCCAAAGCTCGACAGAAGTGATCTTGGTAATTTGCATCTTTATGTTACTAAGTTTCCTTTTTATCACACATAGCGGTTGTTACACATATGTTTAATAGAGCTTAACGACAATGCGCCTGTTGTGGTGATCTAACCGGCTTATAATGTCGGTCGCCTTGCGCCTGCGCCGCTTACCGGCCTTACTCCCGGAACGTGCGGTATGCGTGCCCTACTTGTGTCACACTTGCCCACTTAGTAGCTCGCAGCATCATTTGCATTTCATTAGAAACAGGTGTTAAAGCATCAACGTAAAGATGGGTGTACAGTACATAGTAACTTAGTATCTGCACAACACAGGGCCGGACTGGGACCTTAAATCGGCCCGGGCATTTGAGAGACGGTCGGCCAGTGCCTGTCTCCTGTATCTTGGGTGCATTTACAAACACAATCAATCTGCGGCTTCTTTTTCAAGCGATAGGCGATAGTTGGGCGACTTTTTTTTTGACGTTCCCCTCATTCTTTCGATTTCTCCGACTGTGTGACCGGCCCATCGGGCGTTTGCCCGATTTGCCCATATGGCCAGTGCGGGCCTGGCACAACATATTCGATACAATGTTCAATTTCCAATTAATAATTATTGGCCCTCGATTTTTTTTTCATTTCGTATATCCGATTTTAGATTGTAAGGCCGATAATTCGTGTAGCCAACCTGTATAAACAGAAACGGCACGATGACACGAGTATGGCGCGGGTAGCTAATACGAACGGGCGCAGTTGGAAAATAACAGTCGCATTGTTTGTTTAGGACCCGATCGGACTGCTGTTCTGTGGCATGCAGCCTCGATACTACCTCCCGTAGTTAAACACAGGCGATTGGGTACACGCACTGTTTGTACGAAGTAAAATTTGAAGGAATTGCTACTATGCGAGTTAACGAGAGTACCTATAGTCGGACTGTTAATTTGATGCAGTAACTTGATAGAGGGATACCAGTTTTTGACAAAAAAAAGGCAATGAGGTGAAAAAAGAATGAATGAAATCGAATGAACTTAATAATGTACTTATATGCATACTTTTTATTGAATTTAATAACTAGAGGATCAAAACACGATATATCACTATTAAAAATGGCCGTTACCTCTAGTAACAACTGGTATATTAATAGTATAAAAGGTTAATTATTTATTTATTTAATACTTCAATGCACAATTGTGGTAGGTACATAATGCGGACTTAAAGTCATAAGGCATTCTCTATCAGTCAATTTGGGTCTATGAGAACAGCATTGTGGAGAGGTACAAAGAATTTATAGAGATTTGTTTAATTTGAACTATTTTTCGTATTCGTTCTTTTAGTAAAATCGTTCACTACCCAACACTATTAGTATGGTATCATTATTTTGCTTTGAACTGTCAAGTTACGGCATCGAATTAACGGTCCAACTATACGTATAATTTAAGGTTTTCGTCAAATATTACAAAAAAATATGGGTCATTTCAACTTAGTTCCGGCTGGATCAACGTTAACACTTATGTAAGGTTAAATTAGCCTTACGGTATCTGATTGGTGGTAGGATTCATAACAAACATCATACATTTCGAAAATGTTGCAGTTTCCAAAATAGCATTTCATTAAAAAGTTCAAATAACAGAACATGCGTTTTGAATTTGCTTCCGTTAAGCTGCTTTAAGAAAGAAGCCATTCTCCATTTCTTTTCAAACCGTTAACCTTTTGTTTTCATACAACTAGTCTGGCTTTGTTGTCCTAATGAGAAAAAACCTTCCACAATTTTCAATTATGAATGTTTCAATGAACTTTCCGTTATAGCTATCCGGTGACTATGTTACTTTCAATCTTTAAATAACTATAGTATTAAAAAGTTTAGTAAATCTAATATTAAATGGTCGTGTATAAGGTAAACTGACACCAATAACAAATGGGCTCTGAATAGACAGCCGTTTTAATCTGGGAACGAAAGTAGTAGTTACACGTGTAGTGTCTTACGGTACCATGCCGGTCATAAGAGTTACTCAAGTGAAAAGGGTCACCATGGCGAACGACGCGCATGGCTTAGCAACCTATTACTACCTACGTATGTATATGTTAGTATACAAAGGCGCGAGACTAACAGCTACACTATTTGCTGATGAAATTATAATTTAACGCCAATAGTACACTTAAGAATATAAGTGCTGCAGCCACTATTTTTGAAATTCTAATGAAGCATTTTTTTTAAGAAATACTTTTTGTTCATCATCGCCCTTAAATTAATCATCAACTGGTCTTAAGCTTAAGAACTGATAATGGTGATTCTTACCGCAATAATAAAACGACACTCTCAACGTCTATGGGATTGATATTAAACATATCATAAAATTAACTTGTGGCTTCATAGTGGTCAAGTTTGCTTTCACGTTAAATTGCATTCATGAAATAATAAATGTGCTTCATCAGGTCCATATTATGCTAAATCTATACAGTTTCAAAGCTTTATCCATTTCATACGAAATCACATCACAAGGCATACCTATCTATATTGTAGTTTGTGTATCTAATACTTTGGCCATTAATTCCATTAGCCAAGTGATAGGGTCAGCCTTCCTTATTTTGCTTTCCAATTTCGCTATACCTTCGAAATCCTTGTCGGAAATGTTGCTATTGCCATAGTGCTCTACAATTGTCTTCGTGGTTTCATTATAGATCTTACGCGTCTTCTCGTCTCAAACAAGATCAGTTTATGACCACCTGAATGCGAGTGTTGTGCGTATGCACGATTATATTAAAGACTGTAGCAATATAGTAGACATACTTCCGGCAAATTTAATTTTTCTTTTCCAATCATAAATAATTATGTAATAAATAAAACTTTCCATAGACATAGAAAGTGAAATAGATACTCATAGGTACTACGCTACGCAGGTTGTGATTAGGATTTGAAGCTGCTACACAAGTCTTGTTTTAGGCTGCTACTAGCACTAATATTAGCATTTTACTCTGGCCAGTACCATCATACTGAGCATCTTTTTTTTTTTAGAACATTGTCCCACATTAGGATTTCTCCTGTATCGTGGGTGCGTTTACAGACACAAATCTTTCACAAAGAGCTTTTAGTACCGTAGCAGTTTTAATAAAATTACTATGTCTATTAATTAGCATCCGATACCTTACCGTATACGTTTCTACTTCTACTACATTTGTACCTACGTATGCATATCATTCGTCGGCCTTTGACCGTTATGACAGAGAGCGACCAAGAAAATGTATCATTAATGTCGGTGATGTTAGCTATTTGTCGCGAATCAGTCCCGTTCGCCGTTAGCTGCCGACTAACGCGCTATTACTACTCGCAACTCCCGCGCTTTACCGCTAACCAACTGCGAATTGAAATATCGAAGAAAATTTGAGTAACTATGCACGTGTTACGTAAATATTCTTACGTCAGCTGCCTACTGGGCTACACCTACTTATTGATTGGTGTCAACTAACGCTACGAATTTTCACAACATTTGTCTAATGTCGGACTGTCGGTATTCAAGATGGCTTATAGGTAGGCATTATTTGCTTCGTCTGGACTCTCACTGCACTGACTCAAAACAGAGCAAAACCTAAAGTAATTACAATGTAATGTCATCCCTAAATGAGAATGTTACTATTGTAGTTTAAAAAGAGCTCGGAACAGATTGCAGATGATGCCACTGGCATGTGAAACATAATTATTCTCGACGATGCCGATGGCTAGACTCCACAAAGCTTGCTTAATAGAATTGTTGGTCAGCCAGCTTTACAATAATCCCTTTGACTCTTTTATCAGTATCGTTACGGGCTTTAAAGTTCGCCAGTGTTATACATATTATGTATATATGAACGTCTACGTTGTCAGGGGGAGAAAAGTGGGAGTAGGGATTCGAGGAGGCAACCTAGAGTTTACCTTGTAACGGTAAGTACAGGGTAATGAAGTTCCCATCCAATTATCTGTTGCGTTCATTTAATTAAGCGTATCACTGCTACTCAGAACAAATAAGTGTTGGTTTGTGTCTAACCGTAAATGTGGGTAGAAAGCGCGACTCGCACTCCCTACGATTAGACGCGATGCGTAGCGAAATGACAGCGGTCAACAATATACCACACTCCACGTGGATAAGTGAAACGTACAGCCAAAGAAATTTTAACCATTCATATTCAACAAAACGCAAAAACAAAAAGAATAGTTGTAAAATCGGAAAATCTTTTGTTCGCTATGATCATGTAAGTGTAACTTATACTTACTCAGTAGAGTTATTATTGTCTTTGTTATTGTGAAGGGAACCATGCGTCCGTAGTCGCTTTGATCATGTCGTGTTCTTAATTGCGCTGCTATTCGTTGCGGCAGGTATCTCCGCGAATAAGTTACCATCTGCGCAGAGACTTTGTAATAGAAAATAACCGGCTGTTGTTAATGGCTGCGATCCTCGAGAGCTCGTGGATAATGGCGTAGCGTAATGCCGTTTTGGCGGGAAGCGACGCGTGGGTTTGTGCTGCGGATGTAGGGTGCGCTGAAGTAACTTCCTTACTCTAATTTATGATTGTGTAATTTAAAAAATAGTAACATTTTCATAATTGTTCTAATGATTACCGTTATATATTTCCGGCGCCTTACGTACGCCGCTATCCTTTTCCATATCATTGCAAGGTATCTATGACGCAGTCTATTGACTGTAAGTTGTATCGTCGTACCTAAACAATGTTATCTATCGTGGTTTTCGTTATTAAATCATTAATCGCTTCGATACAAAGACGTTAGGTATTACGATGCGTTTTTACGCATTATCGTTGCTTTTCCGGTATACGAATGTACAGTATCTATTTATCAATTGCATGTCTACTAGCGCAATACGCAAAGAAATAAACGTGGCTAGTAAAATTGTATCACATTTTGTGCCATTTAAATTATGCGATGAAATGTTTGCAGAAAATGTAGAGGCGCGACGACCGGCGTAGTATTTTCCTGGCCGATCGAAAAAGCAATGTGAATCGAAATTACCTGGATTCGCTGAGCAATTTCCTTGCTACCTTACCTGAAATATTTTTGTTGAAAATGAGTTAAGTTTCTATTTATATTTAAATTATTCATTCGTCGTATTTCCGACCTATTTGTTCATTTGGATTTTATGCAAGTGAAAACCTAGTGTTATAAATGTTCCGTGTATCGAACGCAAAAACAGTGTGGAACGCAGTGAGGCGTTAACGATCGGATGTGGAGATTCGCAGATATTGCGGGCACCCGGTAGCTACGCGCGGCGGGCGGAGTGGTGGAGTGGCGGCGAATGCCCGCAATGCTGAACGACGCGAGACCAACTCTTTGCTCGATCACATCTGCGATAAATAAGACCTACTATGTTATGGTTGGGTGCTCTCTACACGTGTCATTAACGACTGTACAATTTGAGTATTATGCACTTTTTACCTAATTGTAGATTTCCTAAGTATGACAAGTAGAGTGAAAACTTAAGTGAAAACATCGTCGTTAGTGTAACATCGCATCTCTATAGCACGTGCATAGTAATTATTGACTCCAGTCAATTTCTGGCAAGTATATAGAAGAGAAATCTTGTGCTTACGTATGATGTTCGGGGATTGACATCCTAGGGATCTAATAGGGAATTGCATATATCACGTGCATTCAAATAAAATGATATAAAGTAGGGCGGATATAACAATCTTACTTATGTTAAGTTGAAATAGCCCCATCAATTATTTACAAGCTGATAATGTAATATAGGAAAGATACATTCTTATTTGTCGCATTCTCCGGCGCGTTACTCGCGGCATGTCTAGGCCGATGTCCTACAATCACGTTAGATCAACCGTCTCTAATGCCCCGATGGTGGCTAATCCATCTTCACGCCTCGCAGTGACGGCAACCGTGACTTAGATGGATATTGCACCTGCGGAGGGTCGCTGAACCTTGCCACAGAGAAAAAATACACGATGGGCTATTGCTACCAATTAACTTTAATTAAGAGACATCAGTATACGCGAAACGCAAGCTGTTTACATTAAAATTGACGCACGCAACCATCAAGCTGTAGTCGAGAAAATTTCATCAAAATCAATCACAGTACCTAACTGGCAGTTTCGACGAAAATTACGAGAGCGACAAATCATAAATTAAAAAAATTGCTGCGCCTGATAAACTGTTCTAAGTATAAGATATTTGTGTCAGTTTTTCAGTAGTAGCACAGCAGTGTTAGCCTAGTGGTGTGACCGTCGGACTGCCAAGTCATAGGTCTCGAACCAAGGTACGCACCTCTGACTTTTCGGATTCATGTGCGTATTGTATAATTATCACTTGCTTAAAAAACGGTGAAGTAAAACATCGTGAGGAAACCAGCATGCCTCAGAGATATTTCTCGACGGCAGGTGAAGCCAAGTCAGAGGCCCATGGGCGGCATAAACTCTGACACTAGGTTAGTCACTAACCACACGAGAAGAAGAAGTAGTAGCATAGCTGAATAAAGAATGAGGTGCCGTCAATCAATCAGTTTCAGCTTATTATAAATTCCTCTAGGGTTCAAACACGTGTATTTTTAATCATTTAGTAACCTACGTTAATACTTAATGTTTTTTTTGCCTTTTCGTACAGTTACTTAAATAACATAAAATAAAACTGTAGGTCCTCCATTAAATGGCGGCCTATCTTCATCGAGCATAGCTGAATGTCCGTGCGTCTGCTCCTGAAGGCTCTAGACGCAAACCTCTTTACTGTTTCTAAATTGAACTATTGTGTTTTGTTTATCATGTTCTTTTTTTCACAAAAAGGATATTATACATGTTGTAGCAAAAACTCTTCCTCCTCCATTGGTGAGGTTATATCACACACATAATACCATTTTAATATCTACAATTTGATTAGGGCACGTATTGTAGGCTTCTGATTTTAATTTGTTTTGAAAAAAGATGTGATTTAAAATCAAAGGGTTGAATACCAATGGCAGATTCATTTCACGTTTAGAAAGGTTATTTATATTTTGTTTTTCGATATATTCAGGTATCCCATTAAACTTTAAAATCTGTTATAACAGTTCTAATGTAATTTAGAAGATTTATATCGTCAGTGGAAAGGTAAAAAGACTTAAGCGCCAATATACCTACTTTACAGTAGAGAGATTCAAAGTATGAAATAAACGAAATGTACGAAAATAAACTGTTTAGTTTCTTAAAAAAATTGAGTCTTTTTACCTTTCCACTGACGATATAGATATTAAATAAACACTGCACGATGTACTTAGAAGAATGTTAGGTGCAAGACTAGCAGCAGCACCACGTAGTACGCTGTTGAATTTATTTAGTGCGTGTCTGCCTATAAATGTTAATAACAACATAATTATTATTTCCGTCAGGTTCCAATCGCTCAGTCAAAGGACAACAACCAACAAATTGGACGCGCAGCGAATAGTTATGAATTCTGTTTTAGCTGTTATTTGGTTAGGTCTCGAAGCGCCGAAGAGAAACTAATCGCGTTTAACCTCACCGGCATGTGGCACTGCGGGTTCATAATATGTCATGGCATTAAGGTGATGTGTTTCGTCGCACTTGCACATCATTTATTAATTTATTTATTTACATTCTTACATCTATCATCATATTATTATATATTAAGTATATCATACCACGAAATCACGATATTGTTGATCATATCAAACTTCAATTACTAATACATTTATGAGGTCTATTGTTATTAAATTCAATCAGGTCAATTGTAAACGAACGATTATTGTGCATTCCGAGTCGATTAAGAATTCATGAAAGATTTGGACAATATTTATAACTTTTGTTTTATTGATAATAAATGTAGTTAGTTGAAAGTTCATTGCACTTAAATAAACAGTACATTATATTACTTTCATTTTAAAAAAATAGTTGAATATGTGTTTAGATTTGAAGAAGATTATTTTGTATGGAACTGAGCGTCGAGAGCATTCCCCTTAATGTGCAAAACCGCAGATGCGACAATACTCGTATAGATACACCTAGTTGGGTGTATGCTATCAAATGCTATGATCGCAATATTAAACGGATCTATTTATAGAATTTGTTAGTAATTGGGAAAATAATTAGTACCTACGAATAGTCTGATAGGCACGAGTAACCTTTGTATAATAACGTCAATAACGGGTCGTTAGGGACGTGGCCTGCCCCCTGATTCATAAAGATTCGAACGATTCAGTTTGTTAACTCTTTTTTCTTTCGCTATGAGAATCATAGAAGAAACGATATAAGAAACCGAATTGGTCGACAATTGCTTATCAAAAAAGTTCTGAATCGAGGGATAGTTTACATATTAGTATTTATTTAAGGCCGCGAGGTATTTCCGCTTGTTTGATTTGTTATAGATTAACATGAACGAGTGAGAAATGTCTCGCATCTTCTAGGCTAGGCATTGCTCGGGCGTCATCACGTGAACAATCTCACATAACCTTAAGTTGTTATTTACCTACACTAATCGCCGTTTTTAATTATCATTTTACTTTTCTCGTTAATGTATTGGCGTTTTTAATTAAATATTTTAAACTAAATTTATTGTTGTGCCAAACTAAGGTATTCTTGCCAATTTATGCCCTTTGACAATGTTCATACTTTTTCATTAAAACTTGTAACATCTCTCTCATATTATGGCTAGTTATTACTTTATTTAATATTAGTGGCCCGTCCCGGCTTCGCACGGGTAGACATTTTTCCCGTTTTTGCAACATTTTTCATTTATGCTCCGCTCCTATTGGTCGTAGCGTGATGTTATATAGCCTATAACCTTCCTCGATAAATGGACTATCCAACACAAAAATATTTTTTCAATTCCAACCAGTAGTTCCTGAGATTAGCGCGTTCAAACAAACAAACAAACTCTTCAGCTTTATAATATTAGTATAGATCATTTCATTGCTATTTCACGAATTCTTACGACATTCAAATATAATATGTAGCTTTCTTCAATTTAGTTGCAGACTACTAAAATATAATGTTATGGTTTTAATACCTAACTGATTTCGATATTTACTGTAAGAACTGAACCGCCGTTATGTTGTCGATCTTTACTTTCTATCATTTATACTTTTCTAATAACATAATGAAAAACAAAACACTCACTCATAATATTCTTTCAAATCAATAAACTAGTCTCCACGTCTTCGTCCCCAGGTGGGAGAAATGATCTCATTATTTAAACAGATTGGTAAAGCAACACAATAACAAGAAGACAAGAAAGTTTTAAATATACGAATGTAGAACAATCATACATATTTAAGAGAATAATTTAATTCATTTGAATCAAAAGTACAGTAAGTTTTATAGAGCATGTTTCCGCCGAATGCGAAGGTGCTACGAGCGAGACACGATTTCGTAGCACCTAAAAACATAAAACTGTATTTTTTTTCAAAAGGAATGCAGAGGTTTTGTGGGAAATACTTGACGAGTATTTTTTATCGATTTTTTTTATACAGTTTGTCAATGAATTGCTTGTTTACATGCTATGATGTGTAGGTGCATCGTCTCGTATACAATCAAGGTACAAGTACGCCGTGTCTCCCACGGACGTGTTGTCAACTAACCTGCGCCACAGTTACTCCGCCTATTGTCTCAGCTTCCTCGCCAGAGGGTTTTTGTCCACTCTTTGATCATGGGTGAAAACTATCATAAAAACTAAATCCGTGTGGAGATGCTATTATGATCAAGGTTACTCAATGTCATCTGGCTCCGGAAAACGTAGAATGGTGGCTATTAATATTGATTGCAGACAAAATAATAAAAAAGTTTTTATCCATTCTGCTTGTGCAGAGAATGTCTTTAAACGCCATGTTAAATGAACTTTACGTAGCTAGTTTACAGCACTTCAATATGTATGAATTTGTGTATTTATTCTGCGTAGCCGTAGCCAGAAGATTTAATGGCGGCACTCAATTTTGCGCCTAAAGCCCATCAGTGTGGCGCGGGAAGAGCGCATACATTACGAGGGAGAGGCGTGGACCATGAAATGGACCTCGACCATAGCTCCCATGGGGCTTGCCGTCTACTCCGTACGCTATAAATAAAAGCTTTTAACTCGCCGGCTATTTTAGATTTAATACGGCACACAAAATAGCATTCAATAAATATGTACGTGCGAGTATTTAATAAACAAAACTTTGTTAATTAATAACTTCATGGCATCTTTTATGTTGACTCTTCGATTCGCGAGAGGCAATTAAAACCCAAAGCGCAGTGCGAGCTACGTAAATTAATTGGCTACTGAATTTCACGGGTAACAACACCTTTTGCCGGTGGAAACTGCGCAAGCTGCCGGCTGCAGGGAATTCGTGCACCTACAACTTGTTACGATTTACTGACCGGAATCAGAGCCGTCCGGAATTTATTGTTAAACTTTGGAACTAACATTACTTTGTTAATTAATTTATGAAAATAATTGCACTAAAGAAATGTTGTTCAACTAGTTTTTGGCGTGTTGTTGACGAAGTTGTTAGTAGATATATTTCCAACTTTCGTAATGATTATGTTTTGTAAAGTCCTACATTTCGAAAAGGCTTTTAGGGAAATCACGCCTGACATCGACACTTATAATAAAATATAGATTTATTCATACGAAACGAAGATATATTATTCAGAAATTTAATATAACGCGGAATTGAATTGAAGAATGATCGTAACTATAAAATAAATATGATTCGTAAATGAAGAGAAAACAGAATCTGCGCTTTCCCACCTTCGCAATATCCATAAAAGACTCAGATAGTCATAATATGACTATCTGAGTCGTGTATATTATAGTGATAATGTTATGTCTCCGACCGAGCGGAGTAGGTAGGCGCTGGGCGACAACAACAATAGCCTGAACGCGCTCATGCGATTACTATTTATTTGTTCAATTTTCTCTGTTATTCAATACGTTGTGTATTCATAGATTATTTTACTTATAACTAACAAACAATTTGTTTCTTCTGCGGTACGCTTGTTTACAATGTATGTATATTTAGAAAATAACATCGCATGATAGCGCTATAACAACTTTTTAATCACTCTCTCGTGTGATGAGGTGTATGAGAATAGCACCTGCCGTGGTGAAAAGATAAGCCAGACAGCTAGGTTGGTGACGCGGCTGACTGCCCAGGGTGCGGCGGACGTATTTAAATGTCGTTCCTGGTGACTTTTTATTAACAATGCGTTCAATTTCTCAATCTAGCATTTGTCTGAACCGATTTGAAAAGTTTACATAACATGAATAATGAAGAAAGGGGTAAAAGCCCAAGTGTGCCTAATCGACTTTTGTTGGCCGCGCCGACGGCAGCACGTCGACTTCAAATCTCCATAGAACGATCGAAAATGTTTTATTTGATTTCTCTTCCAAGAAAAACATCACGGTTAGATAGGTAAAAGTAAACAGGGTGGCTATTAACGAAGTCGAAAGTCCGGAACTGACTTAGATGGAGCGGCTCAGTCACTGGGTGTTGGGGCCTTGGGCCACCCTGTCGCCGCAGGGTGATCGCCCCACCGTCGCCGCCTCTACAAATATACTACTAAGCCGGCACATAAGAAAACTTTGTCAAGTAAACAAACCACCGGAGTAAACTATTAAACAAGCTAAACTGGCTGCTACGAAAAAACGATTTCTTATCGAAATCGCATTTATAAATCGTAACGATTATTTGGAAAGAGTTGTGGAACGCTGTGTCATACTGAGTTTCAAAAATATCAAAAAGCAAGTATTAGAGAAAGTGCGCGTTTGACATAGCCACACGTGTTGCTGTGGCTTCGTCACTATGCGTCTCGCGAGACTCATTATGATGACATACATTGTACATGCATGCTATGCACACATATTTCTATATATGCACATAAAATATCTCCGCGGTCGTCAAACCGCATGCCCAGCATGCTATGAAAAATATTTATATTTCGGGAAACGCCTACATCTTGTTGTGGACTGTGATAGGCTGTTCTTGATGATAGTGAAAATATCTTTGATGATGGCTAATGGACCTACATAAGACACGCATGTTATGTGAGATATTAATTTTATCCTTATGACTTAAGATATAAGATAAAAGTTTAACATACTTTTAAGTTTAATAACATATACTGTACATTAGATGAACTAAAATTTATGTTATGACAATACCATAATCATAATTATTACCGTAAAAAAATCTTATAAATTATTTATACATCAAGTTCAAAAAACTAAGAACAGCCATAACATAATCCGTTACATTTATTGTAGTAGAACCCCCTTATTTTATACCTCTAGTTTTCCGAAGCTGTGTAGCGTTCGCGCCGTAAAGTTTTATGTTATAACAATGTACATAATTACCATTTAATTAATTTATACGTAGTCTATGTGGTTTTAATAAAACCGTCCAATAAGGTACATCTTGTTCGTGCAGGCTGCTATACGTACGCTTGATTCATCAGAAGTGGGTCAATGTACGCGACGAGAAGATTTTCTATCATGCTGTACCTATCGGCTATCGATAGAAAATTCTTACAAGTATGTCGTGTACTTTTAAAAACTTACCATTTTGAGGAAAAATCTTGATGTTCAGGAAAATAATCCTTTGATTGATTGAAGCCGATCACTTTGTTCTAGCACTGTCACTGTGTTTTATTTTCTATTTTTTTTTTATAAATCACCGATGGTTTTTCATCCTTTGATCACAACAATGGAAACTCTCTCACTTTCGGTGTCAGGAACCGGTTATACACAGATTGGCCAATATAGGTCCATGTCTGCGCGGTGGATGCGCTCGCGGCTGTCGTCGGCATCGGACTGTTGGCCGGCGCCGAGGCCCCCACCATTGCTTCCTGACCTACACCTAGTTGCTGCTGGCGCACCGGCTCCGGTAAACAAACGGTTCACCGACCGATTACACGTCGAGCATCTTAGAGAAGCCTTACTGGCGCTCGCCTTCTGTCCGCCTCACAGCAACACATTTGTAATTCAACGTGATAACGGTTCCGAGAGCGTTCGCGCGTTTAGTTTAGTTCCCGTTGATTCTAGGTCGTGGCATACAAATCGAGACAAAATCGTTCTGATTCTGTAGATAGCCGCAGGTGCGCTCGCTTGTACTCCATAACAATTTAGCGGCGAGCCAACATACCCTCGCACTTAAGTCGATTATGTTGCGGTTGCGTCGACTCAAGGATTTGCATACACGAAAGAGAAAATACATATTCCGTGTATTACGCGAAAACACTCAGTATCTTACATGATTCATTTACTTTCTTTTCGAGGAAGTAGTATTTATCTATTTAAAATTGCGTTTAAAGTGAAAGTTGAAACAAGTCGACTTACTACGTGACAGTCGTTGTTTAATGAATGTAAAATGACTTAGTATTTATGAATATGATCATATATTCAGTGATGTCACATTTTATTAACGTTGAGCTTAGCACCGCCGATTCAACTCCTTTTTTTTTTTTTGTTTGCGCTGGGAAAAAATGCTATTACGCATACCCGCCCATTTGGGGGAATGGGGGGTTATGTGGGACTCCCCGGGCAAGCCCGGTATACCCACTAAAACGACCCAGCGGCATTCCCGCATCGTCTGACTGGAGGGGACTGGGAAACCGGCGTAGCCTTTACATCCAGTCCCGCCGATTCAACTCCTAGGCGATTAGATTAAAGTTAGCCTTTCGACTAGGCTTATTACCGTGCTTACCTAGATTCTACCATCATTTTAAATAAGCCAATCGTGTCGCTTCACTTAGTAAGCCAGTTTTAATGCGGTCGTCTAATTGAACGAAGTCAAACCGTATACAGATTTAACGTTTTTATACTTCATGGTCTTATTTTAATACTAAGTTGTCATTTTATAGGGTTCCGTACCCAAAGGGTAAAACGGGACCCTATTACTAAGACTCCGCTGTCCGTCCGTCCGTCTGTCACCAGGCTGTATCTCATGAACCGTGATAGTTAGACAGACATTTTCATAGATGATTTATTTATTATTTATTTATTTATTTATTTTACTTTAATTAAAACGGTCTTAGACCAATTACAATAATTAAAGATAAAAAAAGAACAGGAATGGAAGAAGATACATACAAAACAATGGAACAAAAATAATGATTTTTTAAAAAAATATATAACAATATGAGACACCTCTTTCACACAGCCGTCACAATGCACCTGACAATTTATTCTTCCATTCATCCGCAAACAGATCACAATTCAGTCATAAATGTATTTATTAACGCACGTACAATTATAATTATTTTTATAACATAAAATAACTAAAAAGAGAATTCAAAACGTTCGTGATACATTCCTCTCGCAGTACTCCAGGCATTCCTATAAAATCACCTTCCATTCATCAGCAAACACATCAAAATTCGGTCTGGAGTCCAGGAGAGCATTGAGTGCGGTTAGACTTCGCGGTATGGGTGATCGTGAACGAGCCACAGTACGACATATCGGAACAGCAAACAGTTTATGTTTTCTGTTCCGACGGTAATTATTGGGTACAAACAATCGGCACAACTCACAATTAAGGTCAGGGGCATCTACTTTTCCTCGAAGGATCTTGCACATCATTGATAGTTGGTCATTAGACCTTCTAACCTCTAAAGAGTTATACCCCAAGTAACCTAAGAGGAATTTAGTTGGGTACTTAAAAGGGTAATAACCATATATGCGCTTGTATAGGTACCTTAAGAAAGCTTTTTGTACTTTTTCTAATAAGAGTGTATACGTGCTCTGATGCGGATGCCATACACATGCACTTGACTCATGTTTGCATCGGACCAAGGTACTGAAAATGAGCTTGATCACCCCTATGTTTTGGAAGTCATTAGAATTCCGAAGAACAAATCCTAGTCGTCGAAAAGACTCTTTAGTCAGTGATGTGAAGTGATCGTGGAAAGTAAGCTTGTGATCGAATGTAATACCCAAATCTTTAATTTTAGTAGATCTTGATATAATATTACAGTCTAGTTTATAGAGAAATTTAATGGGATGTCGGTTCCGGCTGAAGGTCATTTGGAAGCATTTGCTGGAATTGAATTCCATTCCATTTTTAACGCCCCACTGGTACACTGAATCAATGTCTCGCTGGAGCATCAAACAGTCCTCCTCATTTTTAATCTCTAGAAATAGCTTTAAATCATCCGCATAAAGAAGAGATTTCGCATATTTGATGACTGTGGGAAGATCATTTACCATGAGAATGAACAAGAGAGGCCCGAGAATCGATCCTTGACTCACTCCAGAACGCGTGTGGTATGGTCGAGAGTCATATGATGTATTTCTGTTGCCGCTATAACAACAAATACTAAAAAACAGAATAAAATAAATATTTAAGGGGGCTGCCATAGAACAAACGTGATTTTTTTGCTCGTTTTTGCTCGATATTAATAACGGCAACAGGTAGACGCTTGAAATATTCACAGAATATTTAGTTATATATTCACTTTAAAAATAAATAATGTAATTAAAATAAAACAAATATTTAAAGGGGACTTCCATACAACAAACGTGATTTTTTTGCCGTTTTTATAGATAATGGTACGGCACTCTTCGTGCGCGAGTTCGACTCGCACTGGGCCGGTTTTTTATACTTCATGGTCTTAGTTTAATACTAAGTTGTAATTTTTATTATTTTAAGATTGCAAGTCATGACTAATATCAACAAAGTGGTAAACACATTCACCGATTGGCAGCTTGCTTACCGCAATTTCGAGTTTCTTTTAGTAGTCATAAAAGAGCGCTTATGACAAATCCTTATTAGTAACACGTAAACGTTAAGCTTTGGCCTGATTGTAATCGACCGTTTGATGTCGTAGCCAATCGTCGTCACTAGTTTTGGCACTATTCAGCTATTCCTTGACTGACATCGCAATATAGTTAACTAATATACTACTTATTCAATAAATTCTATAGGTTTACAAATAATAAATAGCTTATTTTCACGTCACGCCTCACTCCCAACGCTATTTCCAATAAGTTGAGGCATTCGTACTCTATGGAGTGCGTAATTGAGTTCCTAATGGCATAATTGACTATAATATTTATTGAATGTAACGTCGTGAGTGGAGCTCTCGGGTCTTTTGGTCAGATATCGCATGTATTTTTTATAGTAGTTATATTTTAATTAACCATTAATATAATTTGATACCAATTAATAATATTTTAGCCCAATAATACCCTAATTTGGTGTCGCTTTCATTGTCAACAGAGTTGCAGAAGGGGCGCCTAACGCGCGCACTTGCTTACTTCATCAAAAACTGCAACTTCTCAACTGTTGTATTCAACGCGCATTGGAAGGCACCGGCAATCTGACGGGGAACTCTTCTGACGATGAGTTCTTTGATTGCTCTGAAGGTGAAAATGAAGATCAACTGCCTTGGGACCGACCAGTTGGCCGGCTCAGTCGATTTGGAGATGCCACTCTTAGGAACGGAGCGCCGCTATATGTTCCCCGTACACAGGTGTGTATTAAGTTTCTTGTGACAAAAGCTTAAACTGTTCTGAAACTTATTGTTTAATACAGTTTATGTTTTATTACCTCTAAATTATTTTTTGCATATCAATAACTGTAAATGTTGCCAATGAGGTTATCAAGTAGAAAGTTAACAAAACCGGTGAATATAACTGTTGATTGATAGAATTTATTTGGTTTTTATAACCATAAATTCATAGTATGAATGGAATATTCATGACTGATGTTTGCATATTTTATCTTTGGAATGTAGGATCCTGCCCCGAAAACTGAAGATCAGTTAGAAGAGGATGCAGAACTAATGGTGCGGCTCGGGGACGATGCTAAAGCGTCTGAGCTCCGAGCGAGGATGATGAGTGCTTCACTTTTGTCTGATATGGAGGCGTTCAAAGCAGCCAACCCTGGCGCAGAACTGTGCGATTTCGTGCGCTGGTACTCGCCGCGAGACTGGAAACCAGACGACGGCGGTTCATTAGGTGACCGCATGTTATTACCAGGTAACCCATGGGCAGAGGCATGGAGCGTCGCGCGACCGGTGCCGGCAGCCCGACAGCGGAGATTGTTCGACGAGACTCGCGAAGCCGAGCAAGTGTTACATTTTCTACGATCGCGAACAGTCAGCGCCGCCGCTGAACTAGTGCTTCCAGCTATTCTTCGTGCCGGAGCAGTGAAGGCACATGAAGAGGGTGCGTCATGCGGGAGTTCATCGGTCGGTGGTGTTGATACTCGGAGGACGTTCGAAATAGCAGCTCGAGAGCTTCAAGACGCTGAGAGAGAAGCGTGTAGAACGCTATGTGTTCGAACGGTCCTCGGGACTAGTGAGGAGGGAAAGCCACTGGATGTGGCTGGGCGGACGAGGATTCTGAATATAGCAGGGGGCGGGCTGCCGGTGCCCACCCGCCGCGAGTTCACGCTGCGGGTGCGGGACGCCGTCGCGCCTCAGGTGATGCGCGCCGCGCTGGCCACCGACATGACCATCATAGGCGCCTTCACTGAGCGTATCGTGTGTTTGTAGCAGTGCCTGTGAATAACACCTCGAACTATTGCACGGGGAATCTGAGTGGTTAGACCGCTAGTGTACATTTAAATCTTGGTGAACATATTTGTTAATGGCATGTAAATGAATTGTTGAATTAGTTTGTAGGTATATTAATTTAGGACATGTTTAGGATGAAGGTTCAAATACGTACGTAAGCATGTGATTTTAATGACCTAATACTGTTAACCATCTTTTCTCTACATCAGTTATCTATCTATACATTCACCTTACTTACCTACATGTTTATAAATCTTTTTATTAGAGATGGGCGATTGACAAAAGTACCAAATTATTCGAATTTTCGATTAGCTAGCTTTCGTTTTTTTCGTAATTCGTTACAATAATTATAATTTATCATTCGAATGAATTGACAGTACTTACTCGAATGATTATTTCAAATGTTCATTCGATTTTCTCCAAATAGCTGTTTTGACATAAATAATATTATTCAACGACTATTACGTCGGCATTTTTCATCCAATGGTGTTTGTTTTACATCACTAGGTTCACAATATTAGTATATTTTTTTCGGAAATATGTACGTATATCTCAATAAAAATCATTCGAGTACTATAAATATTTCGAATAGTTTGTTATATTATTATCATTCGAAAAGTTCGGTGTATTCGAACAATCTCTTTCACAATCGAATAATTAGACTGTTCGAATAAAACATTCGACTTCGCCCATCTCTAATTTTTATTACCCGTTCATAAAACACTATTATGACATTCTTATATGACAATCAATTTACATTGTTACTTCCAGATTTGTACAGTTTCATGAAATACAGCGCTTCTAATGGTTAGTGGAACTTCTTATTTTTCCTTGACTTGACTTTCCTGAACCCCTTGATCGAAACCAATTAACTTTATGTGGGAAGTTGTATCTTGTGTATTGCAGGTGTTTTAAGGATACGATCGCAAATTATTAAGAGAATTGTATTCTACCATTGTATGGCGAAGTTATGTTGTAGTTTGTATCGTAACATTCATAATATCGATCAGAAAATGTCCAGTGTTGAACATTTCGCTCTTCAGATACAGCGACAATAATAATAAGCGAGAAATAAATAGAAGAAAAGAGAATTGACTAGAAGCAGGGATGGCGAAACTTTAGGTATCAACGTGCCATTTTTCTAAAGAAAAGTTTAATGAGGTCATAGACGTGGCATCAAATAATTTTGAATTAGGGATCACTCGCGTTCGCTCGTCATGTAATACCTACTTCACACTTTTTTTCGTAGTGCATAATGAATTTTGTGATCAGTGACGTGCCCAAAATATTGTGTCGCGTGCCATTAGTTCACCATCCCTGGACTAGAGGAAATATTGCTATGACCACCACGCAAGGTAAACATATTGGTGATGAGTGAAGATGGCAATATGGTACCCCGATCAACACTGGCAAAAGTTGGCATTAATAAAGCCAGGCAGAAGAAGCAGGTGCCTACTGCCTCTTACCATAATCCCTCAGTCGCCATTTACGGTACGGGTAGTACCGGAAACGAGACGGGTATTTCTTTCCGTATGACTGCTATGAATAATTAATTTCCTGAACCTACGGAATCGTGGTTTTTAGTACATTGACTACCGTTTGTGCCGTCAAGTCTACACCCGTCTACTCTTTAAAGCCCGAAGAGGAAAGTTTTCATCAGTCCATTCTGGATGACTGGTTTTGGACTAACATAACATCACGCCTGTATTCCCCGAAGGGTTGGGCAGAGATGTAAAGTAACACCCTCATTTCGCCGTTATGTTTAGGTAAGTCCCATGTAATAGGGGGCGAGTCTATTGCCATCAACCGGGCACAAATCCGAACTCCGGGCTGCTACTGAGGAATTCTACACAGAAAAACCCAATAACACTTTGTCCGACCTGGGGATCGAACTCAGGACCCCACGATCAGCAGTCACGCTTGCCACCACTAGGCAGTTTGCAGTTTTGGACTAATTCACAAATTTAAGGTAGCTCAGTGAGCTATGGTTAATAGAGCGAGTTATCCTCGTGGTTGCTTTTTAGATTGATGGTTGCTTTTAAGACCCGCAATGAGATTAGTCAGATCGTAGAGTTGGCTAGCTGGAGTGGCAGTAGGCTGAGTCCAGCGACCGATGGACGTTTAACGCAGCATAGAATATGCCCTCCAGCCAGCTGGACTGACAAGAAGGTAACCGGAAGTCTGCCTACACAGGATATCCTGGACGCGGAAGGTGAACGTCCGAGTATGTGGCGCGACTTGAAGGAGGACATATTCAGCAGTGGACTGCGATAGACTGAGTTGACTGATGGAGGTGAGGTAGAAATGATAAAACTGGTCTTTTTATGTACCTTACATAAATAAACAACATGTAAATAGGTACAATGTTATATTATGCACATTTTATAATTGTGAGATCACAAAAGTAAGGAGACACCGTTATGACTAGGGTTGCCAACCGTACTATAATATATAGTATTGTACTATATTTCGGGTCGGCGTACTATATACTGTTGAAGAAATATATAGTACGCAAAAATACTATATTTTCAACACCGAACGAAATCTAACAAACAAATATTTATTTTTAAAAATAATTAACGCGCCTTTTCATTAAATTTTGAGTGAGGCGAGTTTGTGTAACCGAGTTCCAGACTCCGAACGCATCTACAATCTTTTGTCTTTGGCTCCCACTGCGCTCTATACTAACTGGAGGCTGGCTGGCAGCACGTCAGTTGTCAATATCAAACTGACAACATCTAAATCTAGAGCATATGACACTTTTATTTCAGACAAAACATTGTTAAAAAAATTCAAGAAGTGCAAAGAAATATAGTTTTTATAAAAATACTATATTTTTTAGAAGTGTACTATATTTTTTTATAGCTTTTTTTGAAAAATACTGTATTTCGCTGAAAAAATGTTGGCAACCCTAGTTATGACATAAGTTAACACGTAATATAACTTAAACGCTATCAGTTTTACTTGCCGCTTTACGGATATCGTTTAGACGATAATGAAATACTACAGAAAATACGCCTCTGCATTGTGACACTCCAGAGCGAACTGGTGACGTCATATTTATGATTCTTGTCCTATCACTGACCACTTATTCCGATGCGTAGCACGACAGGCGAGTGTACGTTGATAACCGCGCGTACGCTGCTTATTGCTATACGTATAGAGCAGGTGCGTGTGTTTGGAGTGTATAAGCGAGTAATGTAAAGCTCGTCGTGAGGTGGTGGAGACAGGCGTGGGTGGCGTGCTGCACGCATGCGCGCGACGTCCGCGGGCCGGGAGCCTCGCGAGATGCCTCAGTGGCGCGGCGGGACGCCCGGTCGATTCCAGGGCGCGCGCAAACACTCATGTTTGAACACCGTATCATCCGTAAATTTCACTGAAAATTAAAATCACAATCATTTAAAATCTTGATTCATTGTCAGCATTTATTGTCAAAGTTCAAGTTATTTTGATACCGTTCATTGATTATGTTAGAGAAATTTACAAAATTCGCTCGTTTTTTCCGGTATCTTATAAAAAAGTCATGGAACATATCTGGACATCTGCTTTCATGTGATTAATAAGTACACCCACGGAATGTGTAGTGGATGTGTAGATGTATGTTAAATGTTATTGGTAACAACTTGTAATAAATAAATAGAAATAATCGAAGTGTTGTTGTTGTGTAATTATAGTTATGAAAATTAATATTGAATGGATTATAAGTAAGTAGTGGACGTCTGTCATCATCTGTGTTATGCGCTAATTACCAGCTCGTTTAAGAAAAAGCAATAATGGTCGGCCGTTCAATATCATCGGTACTACCTACGGTGAGTGAATTGTTGTACTATGTTCCTAGTAGGTACCTATTATGTAGGAACACGCATCAGTAAATTTGTTCCTCAGACGGAAAATCTGTTCATATCCACGTGCAAATTTTATGTTTTTGCTCATATATTGTAATAATACAACGTAAACGGCTGGAGTCAATGTGGACAACTTCATTGCTAAGGAGTCTTGAATCTAGCCTATCCTCTATCCTGACACCGCCGCGCCAGCCCGAATGAAAACCATTATCGAGTTAGACGCGACAAATATTGGCAATTCAATAATAATAGCAGCTACACATCATAATTGAAGGACACCGTCCTATACCCACTGTACTTATTTACTTTTGTTTATATAAAAATCACGTAGATAGCGACATCGTACCATTGTCCTTCTCGATCGCAAAATCTCTCGAGGATTGGAACTTAATAATTGGGAACTTGGTTTTGGTAAGCCCCATGAGAAATTAGTAGGCAAATAACTTAACGGAATTCGAATACTCACTAATTAACTGGGTCAAACGATGACCGTCGCCGTGGTATTAATAAAATTTCACACCTACAAGAATATTATAAAGAAAATTAGACACGTATTACAAAATTTCACTGGAGTGATTGACGTTTGTTTATATTTTGATGTAACGCTAGGGAGAACCTTGTGTGAGTACTACAACTTTGTTATTAATATTATGTTATTTTTTCTCGACCCCATTTTAAACTGTCTTAGCTCCAGCCTTGGTTACGTGAAGCATGCGCGTATGTTAAATGGAGCGATGCTGGCGTCCTCCATGTCCACTGAATGGTTCTGAGCCTCTGAAGCTATTATAAATAGGCAGCCCATTATACAGAGTGCGCTCGACTGGACAATGAATAGACTTGATACATAACTACGTTGTCTTGGGGAAATAAGTTTTCTAAAGGTGATGGAAATCAATGACGTAGCTCATGTCGTTGTTTGTCATTACAAGCAAACAAACAAAAGCACAACATTTTAGTTGTTAATGTCTTTAATTAATTTGACTTAAAATCTTTTCCAGATTCAAATCTAGTGTATAAAATGCTACAGGGTGATTCATCGAAAATTTTTAACATTATTTTAACAAATCATTCTTCTCCCTGGTTGTTAACGTTATAGTATTGTCAGATTGTTTTTATTCTTGTCTTATTGCTTGACGGCAGCGGTATAGTTTGAGTTTTCATTATTATAATTATAGTATTAAACATTTGCATTCTTAACTTTAGGATGATGTTAATGACGTTCTCAATTTTTGTTAAAATTTTTCGAAGAATGCAGCTAGGCAGGAAAATATATGAACTGTTTCATCATCCAAGTTTGTACTTAAGTATTGAAAGCATGTTTTTGTATAGTAGTTAATATACCTACGTTACATATGATTTAGACAAGAGACCACCGAACTGACTAATTTGTTCGTATTCTGAATGGTTTCCCTGTTAGTAATCATGCTGGCCTTGCTTCATATGTGTAATTATTTCGAAGCTATCTTCCAAAACACAACAGTAGGTACCTAAGTGGAATATTTGTCTAAGTAATCAACGAATTTATCGTTGTTTGTTATATTGTTATCTTTTATTGATTTAAAATTAGGTTGAATAACAAACTAGGATGTTTCCCCAACGATTATCGTTGGGCAATCATTTATTATGAATCGTTTCCTTTCTTAGCAATATGTACTACCTACACATAGAAGGTAGTTAAGCTTTTTTATGATATACCTGAATTGTCCAGGAGTAAAAACAAGAAGACTCCAGAAATAATGTGTTTTACAGGAAGTCCGTTGAAACTAGCAGTACTTACCTGACAATGTATTGAGTTTACTAGCTGTGAAACTTATACGTAAGCTCTACGTTTTATTGGATTTCTTCCGTGCATAGAACTCCAACAGCAGGACAATTTTTATAGTAGAGAGAATGATTTATTATTATATTCATCTTCATGGTTAGTGATGTTAGTATACATATTATGAAATATTGTCACTATTCAAATTCCTGCAAAAAGGGTATCAAATGGCAGCTTTTTGGCAAGATACATTCATTGAATGTCAGCAAGTAATACTAGCCAAAAATAACATATAAATGGTTCCACAAAACTTAAAAGTATGTCGTGGAAGTATCATAAGACACGATAGCGAGGTCCAGAGAAGAGAAGAAGCCGGTAAAAGGCGAAAAAGCGGGATTATAGTAGATGTGAAGGTCAATATAATAATAATTTATAACTTTATATCTCTAACCAGAGCTGATAATTTATGGAAACATTAAAGCAGTTGCTCGCTCGATCAGCTTATCTGCATATCGGATATGCCATTTTCAATGACATATCGATACATTCGTTCCCTTTGAAGTTTGAAATATGTTTATAATGTAAACAAACCGCAGTTCAGTTGTACGCCTGTGGCTGCCGATCGAGCTACATTCTAACGTTGTTCACCACGAATAATTTACGATCGCATATAAAAATATCGGTTTACGTTGACCAGGTGGCCACATACGCGTCGACCAAATCGTTATTCTGTTTTACATTATTGTCTATGAGGCGTCTACTTGGATTACCACTTTGGTTTATACCAAAAAAAATATCGTCACATTGTAATCTTGGGTTGGCAAACCTATAAAAATCTATTTACTTTTCAATGTTCTTCACTTTGCTGGCGATGTTTTTGCCCCTTTTTTATCAAATCCCTTACGTCATTACCTATCAATGACGCTTGCATATAATGTTAGTGTAGGTGAAGGTATATGTATAAATTCAGTTACGATCCTGTGACGTGCGCACAGATAACATGATAATGTGTTTATTAAAGATTGCTATGCCATTTAGCTTTCTCAAAACCGGCCTAGCATGTTTTTTTTACAAAGAGAAATTACAAAAGGTCTAAACATGCAAATATTTTAAGCGAAAAAACTACTTTCTCAAAATCTGTTGGTCTACACGTGTAACTATTTGGAACTTAACAATTGTCCATCAATAGGCAAACTTAATCACTGTACGTTAATGTAGCTTCACAAAGACATTCAAATGTAGAAGTAGTTAGATATATTTAATGTCTTTGTAGCTTCACTGTTTTTATTTAACTATGTGCTTATTATTTCCCAACTTGTAGGCAGGATTATGTGTCATGGTTCCATAAAGTCGGGCCATTGTGCTCGTTATTACAAGTGAAACGTGACGTTTGTCGTGAATGAAAGTTTTTGTCATCAAACTTGCCATCTCACTCATGTTTTATAATGAGCGTTTTGTGTTTTGGAAACAAATAAAATAAATTTCCACAAGAAAGGGCTCCACTCCTTGATTTTGTTTAGCAATTCATTGCATTGTTTGTGTTTCCACAACTTCATTAGGATCGAAGTTAAAAAACACAACGTTCTTTAAACAAACTTGAAAGTTTCGTAGAAAAAATCGACTTGCTAAGTTGTTACATTAATTAGAAGTGATGAAACTTTCAGTTAGCTGGCCATTTATAGGTTACATTGCCTTTCCAGTGTGTAGTGAATGAATAATATCGTGACAAAGATATGTGATGCAATCATTATCATCCATAATTTTTTGTATTATAATTTTGAGACCCATTAATATTTACTTAAAATTGTTTACCGTTTTACCGTTTATAGCATTGATAGCTTAATGGTGTGACCGTCGGATTGCCAAGTCATAGGTCTTGAGTTCGGACCCAAAGCACGCACCTCTGACGTTTCAAATTCATGTGCGTATTGTATAATTATCACTTGCTTAAAAACGGTGAAGGAAAACATCGTAAGGAAACCAGCATGCCTGTTAGACATTTCTCGACGGCATGTAAAGCCAAGTCAGAGGCCCATGGGCGGCATAAACTCTGACACCAGATTAGTCACTAACCACACGAAAAGGAGAAGAGATCCTTTACTCACTCGTTTTTTAGAGATTGCGTGACTAGTTTTGGACCCAAACAGAGCCCTAACATGAGCTGAACATGCGGCAAGGCTGCGTGTCGAATTATTATTTTTGACATTAATTTTCTACCCCATACTGCTGAGTAAAAGCCTCCTTCCTTTTGAATTACTTAAGCTTTATCTTCGCTAATCGTATTCAGATCTTTTCCGCGATCATTTGCAGGTCCACAATTCCCCTGCAGTGTCTCTGCATCTATTCTGTGAGGCTATACATTATATTAATTGTTGTGATATAGGTATTTACATCTGTTATCCGACAGGTTGATTGTTTGCACGCCTTGAATACACAACTCTCCTTCAGTAGCAGTTGGCACCCGGCCAGGGATTGTTCTGCGATATAAATTATGCCCGTACATCAATACTTTACTATCATCGGAACAATTAATGAGCGCGTGTAGCTATCTTTGTATTACATAAGTATACAAATAATACATTAAGTACTGGAACTTTGTACTGACCCTAATTCTATAATGAATTATATTAACCGCACGGTTATACTTAGGAGATTGACTTATTTTATTTATTAAACAAGATATACGTGGTGTTTGATTATTTCTTTAGGTAATGTTGACGACACGTTTGGTGCAGTGGCTGAGCGATCGGCTTCTGCGCTACGGGTCGTGGTTTGATTCCCGCACGGAACAAATATTTGTATGGCCTACAGATAGTTGTTTCGGGTCTGGATGTTTGTGTATGTGAAGATTTGTGTCTGTAAACGCACCCACGATACAGGAGAAATCCTAGTGTGGGGCAAAGTTTTTTTTTTAAAAAAAAAGAAGGAAAAAAAAGTGTTAGACCTTTGTAGGAACTGAATTTACGGAATTCTACCTATACCATACTTTTCTTTTATAATGTGTTAATATCAGCTTTTTGTTGGAGTAATTTGACTGGGGTCAGTGACTCAACACTTCTGGCTCCGTATTGTTCAGGCGAGCGCGGCGGCCTCTGAATAATGGCACTTGAGTTTTTTAAGGAATTAACAAGACGCCCTCGATTTAAGTGGCCTGCGGTGCTTTCAAGCGCTTTCATTATGAGGTAGGAGGTAGAGGATGAGTGGTCTCGTGGCCGATGAAAGACGAACCTTACACTCACGTCGGTCGTAGATTGGTCACACTATCTAGATGACACTTTATGATAGACCTTTAGACTTGGCTTTATCTTATCGGACTGAACAAAACGTTATTGAATTTTTTTTAAATTATTTTATTTTAACTGCCTCCTTAGTCTAGTGGTGGCAAGCACAATTGCTGATCGTGAGGTCCTCGGTTCGATCCCCAGGTTGGGCAAAGTGTTATTAGATTTTTTCGTGTGGAATTCCTCAATAGCAGCCCGGAGTTTGGATTTGTGCCCAGTTGATGGGAATAGGCTCGCCCCCTATTACATGGGACTTAAACGGCGAAATGAGGGTGTTACTATACACCTATCTGCCTAACCCTTTGGAGAATACAAGCGTGATGTTATGGTATATTTTATGATTAGAATAGATGGTGTTCTACGTGTCAACCTACAGCCTGTAACGTAAACAATAGCTATGTTCAAGTCTACAAGCTATAGGTATTGTTTCACGCGTCTCCATCCCCGTTAAATTGATTCTACATCGGTAATTTGTATGCGTGTCTCGTGAACATCCATTTGCATGGAATTTAGTTGTATATTACACAAAAATCTGGCTGTACTGCATATCATATATCCTTCACTTACAATTCGCTATACAATACGCGTTGGGATTAATGGGTAGGTACCTCCCTGACTAGGGAATTAATATTTACTTCAGTACCTTCATTTCCTGTAAGAATAAAAACGATATTCTTAAAGATAATACCAGAAAAGCTTCGATAATACTGGTTTTGTATAAAATAAAATGCTTGTAAAGATACCTACAGTCACCTTAGGGACGGAGTTCGAGCGCCGAGAAAGATTGGAAATGCCACAAAATCACACGAGCGATCAAACAAGATCTCCGTAAATTCATTGGAAAACCTTTTTGTTGTACACTGTATAGCATAGTAGTGAGGGACGGACAGGTCACGTTAGGCTGGTTGAGTTGGCGGCGCAGGTAGCCTCAGAAAGAAAGCCATCTCACCGACAATAACGGATGACATGAGTAATGGATTTTGGAATATTCATAGTTCACGTTAAACGAGTATGTAAGTGTGAAAAGTAAAAATGAATCTGTTATTCAAGTTCTTCATAGGGTTGTTTAAATATAGTAACTACAGATAATGGTATCGGTTTGATTTGTTTGTGTTGCATGTTATTAATCGCACTTTCCGCATTTGCATATATATATTTGCTGGCGGGTGCTGCATACTGCATTCAGGCTTGATCAACTGTTTGGCGGAATTAACACTTAATATTGTTATTGTATAATTGTGTCATGGATTTCCGCAAAGTAACGCCTGATTCCATTATTTATCAGTTTGTAGGTTTTTAAATCAGCTTTCATGAAATAAACAATAATGTAGTTAAATCTTTATAGGTAATTGGCACATTCCAGATATGTTATAGTTAACTGCAATACGTTCTACGCTCCGCTTGCCACTGTGAGGCGAGCTCTGAGTTTATGATTAATATGACAATACCATCTCAGCGACATTCCAGCAGCTAGTCTGGAATGCCGCGTTCATATTATAAGTTAGGTAGGTATATGGAATTCCTGACTACCTGGAGGAATTTGAAACTATTTACCTCTGAAAAAAAACTGTAAATTAGATTTTTCGTTTATTCGTAGTACATACATTTAATAAGTACTTATAAATTATATTTTTAAATCGTTCATTCTGCCTAGCCTTTTCTCAACTATACTGGCCTGCAAAAATAAGTATCACACTTTTAAAATCGCAATAACTTTTTAAGTAGGTACACAAGATATATTTTCGAAACAAAAAGGACTCAAAAAGAGTTTAACTTTGTTACTATAGTTTCAAAGAAAGCTGATAAAAATTGCTATAAAACGTTTTTGTTTTTTAAATCTCTAACTTCTATAGTTTAGAAAAAATTGAAATTTTAAAAGTGTGATACTTATTTTTGCAGGCCAGTGTATATTATGGTCTACTTCCAGTCTAATCAGTTGCGGCTTAATACCAGTATTTTACACGGAGCGACTGCTATCAGACCTCCGCAACCCAGTTACCGGGCAATGCCGATATCCTAAGGTTAGATCGGTTGTCAGACTTTCGGGCTTCTGACTACCCGTAACGACTGTCATAGGTATTTGTATGACACCCGAGATCGACGCGGCGACGGTTTGAATTATTAGGTCCCCCCCCCCACCTATGAAATCAGCGTTTTGTATGGGGAATTTTAAAGAAGTTGCATTTTTCATACCAACGTTTTCTTAATTTATTTAACAACTATGAACACTAATATTTTGAAACTTTTATGCACTAATGTTTAAAAACTAAGATAACGTATGCCACTTAGATTATGCGACAAAAATAAGTTTTGGCTAAGTTATAACAAAAATAGTGGTCATTTCTGCTAACAAAAAGAGGAGTCATTTTTAAGGTATTTTTTATGTTTAGAAAACTATAAGTACTAAGGTTTTTTTACTATTGGTAGTTGTCTATGACGGTCATTATTCGATATAATATCAAGCAATTGATGAATATTTTAAATCATAGAAGTGACGAGGTTCTCTATTTGTGAGAAAAAAACGCCAATTTCATAGGTAACCTAATATAATTTTAATTACACATCTTAAAAAAGAAGAATATAATACCTATATAAAGATATAAACAATGAATTTGGATTATCTTTAAGATTAAAACGTTACTACCTACCTACATATTTTTACACTATAAAAGTACTTAGGCATCGTCACTCGTGGGGAATCTTCTGGATCTTTTAACGAAGCTATAAAATCATACCAATATTCAATATCAAAATCTTTCAGATCTATCTATAAAATTTGCTAACTACCTACCTCTCGGTTCGTTTATGCAGGGATGCGAATTCTCGATCGCGATAGGATGATTTCCGTATTTGCCACATTTCCTGCGTTTCCCGGGACAGGAGCAGTCTCTCTCTCGTAAAAGATGAGGCGAGATTTCAAAGGCGTTGTGCCATAATGCTCCGAGAATTGTGTATAGTTTTACTACTTTACTTTTGATACCCCTATTTCGGAGATCCATGTTTTATAAGCTTCATTTGGCAGTAAGTACGATTTAACTCTGATGTAGGTACTTCGTGAGGTTACGAAGAGGTTTGGAATTATTAAAATTTATAGATAAAAGATGCTAAATGAAAACATATTTTTGGTTTAAAAATAAGAAAGCCACAAAATAGAAGTTACACAAAAATAATAATTTATTAAAATTTGACTAAACCTAGGTGTTCTTAATTTACGGTAGATAAAATGTCTACAGGCAGAAGCTTCTTATGACACCCAAAGCAAGAGATGGGAAAGTCCCATTTTCCGTCGGGATCACACGGAATTTTAAATCTCTTACGGCCCTTCAGTGTTGAGTTTTACTTTTTACAAACATACTTTCCTATTCCGTGTTTGCTTACACGTGTGCCTTTTCCCATGGGGATGGGCAGTAACTACCGTACGCCACGTCACAGACAGATGCTACGAATGGCCTACAATTTACCTTCGCGCAGCATATCTTACCTATATCATAGTGAATTCCTTCCAACGTTGCTTAAATTTATATTAGTTTAAGGCTTTGTCAGACTGTGTATATAGGTATTGTTAGTTGATACGCATTAATAATAAATTAGGACGTTTTAAATAAGCCTGTCTAGATGCCATTATTGATAGAATTTAATTGGTTTATAAAATCACAGTCGATCGATTTTTCCTAACATTCGCAGCATCTATACCTATAGGTTATCGTATGTATGCATAGAATCGCGTAATCCGTATTTACGTGAAATCACGCGAAGTTTTACGAAAACTCCGAATAAAACGTAGAGGTAGTCCTCCTGGTAGTCCCTGGTAGTCGCGTGGTTCGTTTATACTTTGGTTTGTCTCCAAATGATTAAAAAACGACGTGTAGTCCGCGTACTAGATCCGTCAGGGCTCGGCACCATGTGAGCTAGGTGATCCCAAATGTTCTCAGATTTTCCTGTAATGATAGTGGACATTATAATTATCATATAATATAATGTATGTATTTAAGCGAAAAAGCATAAACAAATATTTTCGAAAGAAGCATGTAACTATAATAAACTTTCAGATAAATAGAGTATAGTAGAGCATAACATAATAATTATATTACGTATAACTCCAAACTTTACAATTTTACTTCTGTCATGTTTCTTGCAGATTGAGTAATATATTTTTTAATTAAAAATAATTATACCATTTTTTTTTTTTTTTTTTTTTTTTTCTCACGTGGGGAAATCCTCATGGACTATCCCCCGTCTGGGGAAGACGGGGGGGTGTGCCAGACTCTTACTGGCTAAAACCCCACGGTGTCCCTCCTTCTGACCTAAGGCCGGGGTCACGGGATTCGCTGTTGCATGCACCGCGACCCCGACAGGTCTCGGTCCACCAGCTACTTCTGGTGGACCCCTCCTGTGGTGGGGCAGTTGCTCCCCTGCCCCACATCCGTCCGAGAGGCGCGCGCAGGACAAGACGCGCCATCCTCCCTGGGCCCGTTACTGGTCGGGCGACGGGTTCCCCAACCCGCCGCCCGCAGGCCACTCACTAGGGTGGCCGGAGATCTTCATTGCATTCCATAATGTGTACATATAATAATAACAGTTGGTATGTTAAACATCGAATCAATTATGGACCCTGTCGGGCACAGCAAAGTTAATTTTTTAATAGGAGAGAGGATGAAGTCGCTTTTTGTTAAGAAAAAGTTAAATATTGAATTAAAATAGTAGTATTATTTGCTTTTATGGTATTTATATTTTTTTTATAATTATTTGGATTTAAGTCATTGCACGATTTACATTATTAACACTATAAATTATAACAAACTAAATATTTAATTTTAATGAGTCTTGTAGAATGATAATATATTTAATTGTGTAATGATTAGTAAGTAAATAAAAATAAAAAAAATATTGTATATTATGCGTTTATTCATCTTTTATACATATTTATAATACATTTTTAAATATTTCAATAAAAGTTATACAAAAACATTATTGTATATTATTATTATTATATAATTTATATATTTTATTTGACATTTTAAATTACCAGTATTTTTGTATTTTAAAATACATTGCCCAGTTACTGGGTTGCGGAGGTCTGATGGTAGTCGCTTGTTTCGTTTCTTGTGTAGTTGAGTTTGAGTTCCTGCTTCCTACATTGTATTCTCAGCAACTTTAGAATTGTGTCCATACACAGACAAACTGGGTTGCATAGGTCTGATGGCAGTCGCTCCGTGTAAAATATTTGTATTCAGTCGCATCTGGTTAAGCTGAACCCAAAATAATTGGGAAAAGGCTAGGAAGAAGAAGTGAATAAACATATCAGGTGGTATTATAGTTTCAAGACTAGTGTGATGTTCAGACAGCTCCATTAATTGGGTACCCCTCTGGGAAGGGGAAGGATCTTGTAATGTACCCTGGCATTTTAAATGTTATGAATATAATAGGGATTAATGTACGCCTGTATATAATAATAATAATAAATTTATTAGGAACAAGTTTAGTCATAATAAGCACAAATTAAATCTAAAACCACGGAGATTGGGTTGTAAAACAAATTTGTGTGCAATGGAGTAACCCTAGACCCCACACTAGGATATCCTATGTCGTGGGATCTAGTATCCTCATATTTGATGACACAATAATTAAGTGCACGTAGTAGTTCACAGTTGGGTTCTAATTAGGTAACAGATAATAATATTAAGCAAAGGTATCGCAAATTAAATACAAATTCAAACTTAACTTAGAGATTCGCGTCTTTAGAATTCTCTTCCTCACTCCTTACGTGATAGCCCGTCGTTAGATGTTTTTAAGAAAAGAATTAGGGAACATTTCCTGTCTACATGACCTGTATGTATGTATGTATGTATGTAGTATTTTATATATTATATTGTATGTATTACGTTTATGTATTGTGTGCTATACACATATTTGTTTAGTTTATGTAGATGTGTATATTTATTGTGTATTTAATTTGTAATTTTTTATAACTTGTACACTTAGGTAATTGTTCTCCTCAACATCAAATCTCTCTATCGCTCTAAGGTTTGCTGTTAGAAAACTCATTTGTGAGTTAAGCTCGCCTTTGTACATGAATTTACCAACGGAACTGTATTATATATTATTATTTTGTGTACAATAAAGAATAAGAATAAGATTAAATTCATTATAGTTCTGAGTATGTGTGACGTGTATGTGTGTAGATGTTTGATGTGGGTGTGAGTTAGCATGTGTTATATATACTGTATGTGATGTGAGTGAATGTAAAGTGATGTGATTTTATGTCTGTAAGGGTATGCTTGCGTATTTTTTATGTGTGTGATTTGTTGTGTGTGGGTGAGTTAACGCAGGTGATTTATATCAGGGGAATCAGGAGAGCTTCAGTCTTGGCATAGTCCTGAGCTGATAGCCACTTCATAATTTTAGTTTTACAATTGTGCTTGGAGCAACGACCTAAGTCCAGGATTTTGTTAAGTTTTTGGTAGATGTATGGACCGACATATCTAGGGGATCTTTTAGCGAACTTTGTACGAGTTGTGGGTATGTCCCATTTAATCTGTCTACATGATCTGGAAGATTTGATTTGAGTAAAGAGTGCCTGTCGATGAAAGCGTAATGCTACAGACAGCACGAAAAGTTGTCTAACCCTAAGAACATTACATTCTTGGTACAGACTGTCAGTGGGATGCCGATAGGGCTTTCCATACCTTGAGGATGCCCCTTTGAGCAGCCCCTGAATACCTACACAGAAATTTTATCTACGAGAAGTACTAGGGTGCATTAAAAGAGGTTCCACAAGTTACCAGGGGCTCAATTGATACAGCTGTCTATACATTTATGAAACCGTTCGTAAAAGACCTTTTGCCTAAAGGCACATGATGAAATTGAGAATGTATTTGTGTAATGATTGTCAATCTGTCAATGTCTATCAATGTGGTCTTTGCTTCATTATTGGTAAAGATACAAGAGTTTTATTTTTAATCAATAACGCTTCGTAAATCATAGGAATCGATCATAAGTGGACTACTGTTATTTTTAACTGATCACCACATAAAGAGTAAATACACTTGAAAAAAACATAGATTATTCCGTTTAAAAGTATTTCTACACATTGGTGACTGCTGCGGAAGTAACATTGAGGAGTCGCATTGAAAATTGAATCAAGCTGAATAGGCCTTCGCGAATTTTATCAAATTACCGACGGTCGAGCTCTGAAGTCACAATCACGTTAGCGGCCCCTTTCTCGCCACATAAAACATGAAAATAACTCAACTAAGTACCATGTATGTAAGCACTATGCTGATAAAACTTTTAAAATAAAATAATACATCCGATTGCAAGAATAATTATCAAACCTGGTAGTGGTAATTGGCGAGTTTGCAATCTTAGCTTAAATACACTGGCCTGCAAAAATAAGTATCACACTTTTAAAATTGCAATAACTTTTTAAGTACCTACACAAGATATATTTTCGAAACAAAAAGGACTCAAAAAAGAGTTTAACTTTGTTACGATAGTTTCAAAGAAAGCTGATAAAAATAGCTATAAAACGTTTTTTATTTTAAATCTCTTAACTTCTATAGTTAAGAAAAAATTGAAATTTTAAAAGTGTGATATTTATTTTTGCAGGCCAGTGTAGATGCTGATGTACGTAGTCTGAGAAGATTGAAATGTATTGAAAAAAATATTATAACGAATCCCAGATAAAGACATGTAGGTTATATTAATCCGATTAAAGGTGACGAAAAGTAAGTGTAAAATAAATCAATTGTATATTTAACTTTTTAATTAATTTTCACAGTCAGTGACCTTCATCGATGGTCATGATCGTGCAGTTAGGCTCGTAGGCGAAGTCTAGCACGAGTGTGCGCACCATCTCCTTGTATACGAAGGCGGATTTTCGCGGCGTGCGCGTGCGCTCAGGGCTTTCGTAGTCTACCTCGTACAGACCGAACCGCTGGCTGTAGACATCAAAAAAATATATTTTTAAATACAACCTCAGTTATTTTGACATAGTATTACGACAAGTTGGTACGAGTAAACACAGTGGTGGATCCGGGGGGGGGGGGGGGGGGGGCTAAGGGGCTTAAGCCCCCGCCAAAAGCATCTGAGTTCTTCCGTGACAAATCTTAAAATGCACTTGATATTCTTCTAATTCAACTTTTTATCAAGCATTACACTACCTAAGGTACAATTGTCATCAATTATCCTTAACTTAACAAATATTATGTTTTCAAGTTTTAAGTTTCTATCTTCTTCTTCTTTTCGTGTGGTTAGTGACTAACCTGGCTCAGAGTTTATGCCGCCCATGGGCCTCTGACTTGGCTTCATATGCCGTCGAGAAATATCTATAAGATATAAATTTCTATAAGGTGTTTTGTTTAAGTGACGAATTTTGAATCCGCGCGCCACTCATTCTGCCACTCACGCTGCCCCACCGTCAGTGCTTTTTAGTGTTTACTTTGCTAAAACCTACCCTTAGCGGGGTCAAGCCACTCCCAAACGACAAACCTGGATCCGCCACTGATTAAACACTTACGTGTATCCTCGCGACCATTCAAAATTATCCATAAGACTCCAGGCGGTGTAAGCCACAATATTAGATCCCTCATCAATGGCGTCGAGCATAGCGTCGAATTACTGTCTATAGTAGTCGATGCGATCGTAGTCGTCTAGACCGCCGTGAGTTGCGAACCCGTTCTCAGTGATGTAGACAGTCGGGTTATTGTACGTCTCCCTGATATTCGTCAATAGCTTGTAGAAGCCCCATGGAACACTCTGGAAATGTAATAATTTGCAGTAATACGGAAATTACGGCAATAACTCCTTTGACTGTTAATTCTGACTTTTATGATGTAACCCAGAATCTTCATTTACATCTGCTTGGTGCTAAGCGAGAAGGTAATTTTTTATTGTAGTCTCTATTTAAAGGCAACGAATTAGTACATTACTGCCGCGGTCTGTAATGACTGCGTTGCTGGCAGCGCTGATGATGGCCGAAAGAGCAGCGTAGCGCAGCTCCAGGCCAACACGGCACGGTCAGCATTGCAGCCCTTGATAGACAAGCTGGGATAAAGGCCTCGACCTTCGGTTTCTGCCTTTATAGCGCGGATAGCAAGGGCTGCAATGATGACCAAGCTTGAAGGCCGTGAGCGTAGCTAAGCTAAGCTCGAGGAAAACATAGCGTGGCCAGCAACGCAGTCATTGCGGACCAGGACTTGTATAATGTTTTACTCAAAAATGTTTGTATTTTTGAAACAAAACTCGACAATAATGGATTTTCAAAGGAAATTGCTGGTGGCTACAACTCACCAGCAATGAAATTACATACAACTTTGCTGGCGCCTATTCAAGTAGCGCAGAAAGGTCGACTATGCTCAAAGAAGGTTGTCAAAATAATGACCACATTACAAGCATTTTTGAGTAAAATATTATTTCAGTTGTCTGAATGACTTCATTATTCCTTCTTACATCTCAAAACTATATCCGTGCCTCGGAGAGCACGTTAAGCCATCGGTCCTGGGTGTCATACGAATACCTATGACAGTCGTTACGGGTAGCCAGAAGCCCGAAAGTCTGACAAACGGTTTAACCTTAGGATATCGGCATTGCCCAGTTACTGGGTTGCGGAGGTCTGATGGCAGTCGCTCCGTGTAAAATACTGGTATTCAGCCGCATCTGGTTAGACTGGAAGCTGACCCCAAGATAATTGGGAAAAGGCTAAGAGGAAGACATCTCAAAACTATATCTCAGATCAAATTACCTTCACGAGTGTTGTCGGGCCTGCTATAGATGTTGACCACTTATCCTTTTGGTACAAAAACACTCCAAGATCATCGTCATATGAAGGAATTTCGTAATAGCCATCTACGGACGCATTCTTATATACTAAATAAGTACTATAGTGGTTTAGGCCAAAATAGTCCGAAGTCCCTCGCAGGTACTTCACTTCATGCGGAGTAAATTTCGGCAGTCTGGATCTAAAGAATCCCTGTTACGCACTTTTGGCTGCAATGCGCTCTTTCATGATAGGAGGAAAGTCTCCAGTCTTGGAGAAGATTGGATAAGCATATTGACCCCACTGAAAATGATGAAGTTTCGTATAAGTAAACAAAACAGATATTATTGTTCCAAAAATAAGAATACGAATAGAGAATTATAATTATTAGATGCAAAAAAAATACAATTTAAATAAACATACCATCGTCGTCGTCGTTAATTTACCTGCATAAAATTAGTTTCTTCAGCCGTAATGAATCTTCTTGGAATCTGGTTCATACCACTGAGCGCTTAATGAAATGAAAATAGATCCACCCTGCGATGATCTAAATTTCTTATCATAAATGTGATAAGCCCTTGCGTGTGCTAGCAGCACATTCTTAGTGCACAGATAATCAGCTATTCCTGAAAGTGCCACTGCAGGTGCCAGCTGGTTCATACCGTATCCATAGTAGCAAAGTATTTGTGGTTCATTTATCGTAATCCAGTGTTTCACTCTGTCACCAAACAATTTAAAAGCGATATGCGCATAATCCCCGAACCACTCCACTATGTAGGGGTTGGCCCACCCACCCATCTTTTGTAGTTTTTGTGGCAAATCCCAGTGGAATAGGGTGACCAATGGTTCAATATTGTATTTAAGCATTTCGTCTATCAAGTTGTTATAATATTGAACTCACGCCTCATTGATATAATCTGGGAAGCTTGTGGGCAAGATACGTGTCCATGAAAGTGAGAACCTGTAGAAGTCAAGTCCAAGCTCTCTCATCATTTCCACGTCTCTCTTGAACAAGTGGTATGAATCATCAGCAATGTCTCCAGTGGAACCGTCTACAATTGGACTAGGTATCGTATGTGTGAAGTTATCACAAATGCTTTCCGATTTCCTTGAAAACCAAACCAGGACGATAAAAATTGTTGGTAAAATTGGTACTTCTTATTTTATTTTTATTACGACAATGGATACATTCTTAGAAATAATAAAATCTAATTAAGTATTTAGATTCCTGTGGTGATATCTGATTGTTCTCCAGTTGAGGGTAAAATATTATAAACTAAGCAACAGCGGCTAACACCTCACATTTGCTAATAGCGACAAAAAAATAAATAATTTAAGTAGTTATAAAATAAACGTAGTATTATATTATTGTATGGCATACAAGTCGTTTTATCTAAACTCGTTATTGCTACGGTTTAGGTATGTTGCGTGATAGTTAGGTTCTTATTCTTATCTTGCGACCTCAAAATGCCACTAGCGAATTAAATTCTAACTACAAATTGTAATTTGTTATTTTAATCGCTCGAAAAACACATAACAACATAACATTCCATCACACCTGTATTCCCCGAAGGGTTAGTCAGAGGTGTGTAGTAACACCCTCAATTCGCCGTTATGTTTAAATCCCATGTAATAGGGGGCGAGCCTAATCATCAACCGGGCACAAATCCAAACTCCAGGTTGCTATTGAGGAATTCCATACGGAAAAACCCAATAACACTTTGCCCAACCTGGAATCGAACCCAGGACCTCGTCACGATCAGCAGTCGCGTTTGCCACCACTAGACCAACGAGGCACTTATTTTAATCGCCTGAAAATCTTTTTTTAATATTATGAACTAAGTTCATGATTGGAACATTATCTGTTTGATTCCATTCTTGCAGTGGCAGTGGCTGAGCGCAGAGGAAATGCGGTCACTTAATCCTTACAAACGTATTCCTCAGTTTCCTCCTTGGATAATGTCACTAGAGCAAATATTTTTTACCATATGATATGTATCTAACTATCTACCACCACTATATCCCTATGTTTGGTTTTTGTCAATAAATTGATTATTAAAAGAACTAGAAACGTTTAAATTTTACAAAAATCGACCGGTTTTACCACCGTTTTCAATCATCTGGCAAACAAATTTGACGAATATAAAATAAAAGAAAAACATACAGACATAACCAGTCTTTCTTAAATTATTACAGAAAAACATTAAAATCGGTCCAGACTTGAAGAATGAAACAGGGAAATATGAACGTACGATTTCGATAATATTGCAAAGGAGAAATCAATCCAAGATGCAGCCGATGCAGGTGTCTTTTTGCACTCAATTGGGAAGGTTTGCGGGAGGGGTGGGACGAAAATAGATCGCAAAAAACTTTTCAAATTATTAATATTTGCCCGCGTTTCCTCTTAAGATGATTACGGGCTATTAATGATAAGGTCTATTTATGCAACGTGTGTGTACAGTTTATTGGTCGAATGAAACTCGTCTAGTAAAGAATTACGTTTATTACTTACTCTCTTTGCTCCAGGCGACACTTTGTGACTCTACCTAACAAGTCGCTGAAACTGTGCCGAAACTTCAAAAAATTTTGACGATTGTTTTTGCCACCCAACAACATGCTTTAACGGAGAATGTACTAATATTGGTTTTACTTTTTAAAATCATATTTGTCATATCTCCAATACTATAAAGATCCCAAATTAAGTAAAATCTGGGCGTGGTTAAAGCTGGTCAATGTGTTCCGTACATTTTATCAGACACTTGTAGATAACCCCCCTGATCTGTGCAGATGCAGATTAGATAACCTGTAAGAATCTCAAGGTAACACGACTCATATTATTATGATTTTAATTAATCTTTAACGAACATATTTGGGTGAAGAGGTCGTATAATTTATACTTCATCTGCCTTAAGCAATCACTTCTCAGTTCCCGTCTAACCTTAGGATATTGGCATTACCCAGGAACTGGGTTGTGGAGGCCTGATGGCAGTCGATCCGTATAAAATACTGGTATTCAGTCGCATCTGGTTAGACTGGAACCTGACCCCAAGATAGTTGGGAAAAAGCTAGGCAGAACTGCCCTAAGCAATCACTCTAATAGATGTTGGCTTCTTTATCACGCTTTCACTCCTGTAACTGAAAAAGGAGACACATCTATTGTACTCGTAATTAAAACAGTACCTACTTAAGTGGGTGAAATTAAAGTTATTCAACTGTTCCTACAAGTCAAGCTAACAGTAAAATCTGTATGCAAGTAATGTAACTTCGATCGGTTGTTCCGCAGTAAATCAGCATAATGTAAAACATTGGCGACAAGCTTGTTTTGCACGTTACATGTTTTCCTATTATCCAAAGTACGTACCTACTTATTTATTTATTCATGACCGTAAGCGTTGAAGAAAACTGAAGCTAAACGTGAGAAGATATTGTATAGTGAGTTATAAGCGAAAAAGTTGCGAAAATTGGTTTTTTAGAGTTTGTTGTGCCTAGTCTTCTTCCAACTATGTTGGGTTCAGCTTACAGTCTAACCAGATGCGGCTCAATGTCAGTATTTGACACGGAGCGACTGCCATCAGACCTCCGCAACCCAGTAACTGGGCAACGCCATATCCTAAGGTTAGACCGGTTGTCAGACATTCGTGCTCGAACTTCCCGTATGATTGTCATAGGTATTCGTATGACACCCGGGACCGACTGTTTAACGTGCTCTCCGAGGCATGGAGGGGTCTCGATGTGTAACGAACGGTCACCCATCCATGAACTGACCGCGGCAAGTGTAGCTTAACCTCACAAATCGCATGATCCGTGGGGTTGGTAATTAGCCACGAGCGCCTCATTTTCACTTATAGTAAAAACGTTAAAGTTTGTTTAGATTTGTATTGCTTCGAGCCTCATTTTATTTATAGCTCCTATCTAAAAGATGAATGACGTCATAAACGCTTTACCTACTGCATAGTCAATTCCCGCGAGGGTAGTAAGAGATTATATCAGCTAGACGGTCGGCAGTGAACAACACTGAATGTATCGATAACATCATACCGCGAATACCAATCCACCTGCCAACATTTGCTTTATCTGTTGGCCTTGGGCCATATTCACGCAGGTTTGTTCTTTTCAGGGTATACAAAATGCACAGTTTCTGCTTTTCCTGCAGAACTTAGAATAAACCTTTGTATATCTTTGTTATTGTGTAAGTAGGTAGGTATGATTGAGACATGGTATCTTCGGTACCATTTTATATAATTTTGAATAGGATGTTGGTCCTCTGTTTTCAGTTTAGAACCAGCAGTCATATTATAGGTAAAATCAATAAAGTCTAGACATCTTTCTTTGCTAGCCATAAAGTCGTGTACTTGACATGAAGGCAATATCCAACATTTGTATGTGCGTTAGTTAAACATTCGGTCAATTAAATAACTGTAGATTTAAACTTCGGTTTGTTCAGTCGCGCTGTTGAGCTTCAGTTCCTGCTTCCTGCATTATATACTCAGCCACTTTAGAAACGTGTCCATACACAGACAAACTGGGTTGCGGAGGTCTGATAGTCGTCGCTCCGAGGAAAAAACTGGTAAGATTCAGTGGCATCTGATTAGATTGGAAGCTGACCCCAACATAGTTGGAAAAAGGCTAGATAGAACAACCAAAATCAAATTTTTTTTTTTTTATTTCCAATAAACCAATACAGGCTGGTGCTTATGAAAAGTCGAATTTAGATGCACGGTTCCAATTAGTCGTTTCCTATGGAGAAGAGCCGGCAAGAAACTCCATGGTTACTCTTTTAAAAATAATATCTTTAACAATTACAGAGTATAATGATTTAGGATAGTGAGAGAACAAAGGAGTCCTGACCACAGACCAATGAGTAATGTAGTACAAAAATTAACAAATAAAGTAAAAACTATATGAATAACAGTAATTTACAAACTTATAGATGCAGGTCCACAAAGTTCTCACATTTACAAAAGTGAAAAGGAAGCTAAACTATATAAAACAATTGACATAATCAAATGTCTTCAAAACTTAGCTAAAAAATCATTGTAAAATAAGATAAATATATCTTGAGAGTAATGATACAAATAAAAAAATTAAAAATAAATAATCATAATTGAGGATAGTTAATAGACATACACATAATTATGTTGTTAATGAGGTTCCAGGGAAGCCACGTGTGCAAGAACTAATGCCAAACATCCCTGTCGTCAACGTAGTCCTTAGTCTTGTAGTATGCTTTTTGAGTGAGGACACGTTTAATATGGGTTTTGAATTTTCCTTCGGTAAGATCTGTTACAGATTTCGGCAGCTTATTATAAAAACGTACGCCATTACCTAAAAATGACTTACTAGTTTTACTTAATCTAAATTTAGGTACCACAATTTTATGTTTATGCCGTGTGTTTTTATTATAAAAATCACTTCTAACATTAAACAAATGCAATTTTTTTTTAACATAAGTACAATATATTTTCCAAGATGTAGAGTGACGGCAAAGTTAGTATGCTTATATATATATATATATATATATATATATATATCTTTAAACACGTTTCTAAGGGACTCGCGGGAACCCAGGTTATAAATCGCACGGATTGCTCTCTTTTGTAAAATAAAGACCGAATCAACGTCAGCTGCTGAGCCCCACAACAGAATGCCGTAGGACATAATAAACACACAACACAGATAAACAGTACACGGCACGTTTGCTGTAGTGACTGAGCGATTGGCTTCTGCGGTACGGGTCGTGGGTTCGATTCCCACACGGAACAAATATTTATATGGCCTACAAATAGTTGTTCGGGGTCTGGGTGTTTGTGCATGTATAAATTTGTGTCTGTAAACCCACTCACGATACAGGAGAAATACTAGGGTGGGGTAACGTTTAAAAAAAATATAGATAAGAAAACACGAGACAAAACGTTATGGGCGAATCAGTAAGCAGTTACTGTGGCTGTTTTCTGGTCTACATCGAGTCGACAAGAAAGAAGAAGAGGGCTCTTCAGGTAAAATGACAATGTCCGATCGCCTATGAACTGTCAATGAGGCTTGTATCACGCTAAACTAATTTCAAGAACTCTTTCACTTGGTTAATTCTTTGAGTTCAGTAGGTGTAGAATAGTTTTTAGCCCAATGGAAAGTAGTACCTTTTACCTGTATTTTAAAAAACTTCAACATCAAAAACGTCGATGCCTTAAATTCGTTGATGACCGCCTGCGGTTATGACTCTCCGAATGATACCAGAATTACCGAAGCTATAGCTGAGACAACGTCTCCGTTTCCGGATTATTTGGGGACGGGTTGGAATATAAAACTTCCTCACCGCACGGTGGGAATAGACACGTGTTGTAAGATTCTACAAAACCCAGCACGCTTGGTGGTAGGATCTACACGGTCCGCCCGGCTAGCTTCCACGCTTACATTAAAGTCCGGCGCCAAGCAGTTTACTTTGTTCCGTCGTGTTTATGTGAGAGCCAGAGGGCTACAGGAGAATCCCTATCCCTATCTCTGTTCCTTGGATTCGTCTGCTCCATCTTAAACCCTGTCTGCGCTTACCATCAGGTGAGACTAGGGCCAAACAAACGCGACAAAGCAAAGAATTAAAAAAAAATAGAGCTCGCAATCCCATTTTCTTTTCACAAAAATGGGCAAAGATTAAGTAAGATAAGTAGAGTATAAAGGTGTTTATTTTATGTATAGCTAATCTTAACAAAAAATCTAATTGATCCTATATCCGTTATCTTCATATTAGGTACTTTTGCTTATTTACATTGTACATTATCTGGATTACAAGTATCTTTTGACAGCTGATCAAGTAAGACCCGATTTTACCAACGTTGGATAGCGTTTATCTCAGGAATAAATTTGAAGTTTTGACAGCTTTTCTATAGAAATTCTGTCAAAACATCTAAGTTATTCCTTGGATAAACGCTATCCAACGTTGGTAAAACCGGGCCTTAAAAGTGCTAGATACGGTGTTCATTTGATTTAATGCTAGTATGTGTTCGGCCCGATTACTTATTTATTTTTATTGTAGTTCTATGACTGTAATAAATATTGTGTCTAAAGTTAAGGTTTCCATGAGCTATATAGGTTCTAACTCTGATTACTCCTTACTTGCTATCAGAGTTTATGCCGCCCATGGGCCTCTGACTTGGCTTCACATGCCATCGAGAAATATCTCTCAGGCTTGCCGTTTTCCTCACGATGTTTTCCTTCACCATATTTAACCAAGTGATAAATATACAATACGCACATGAATCCGAAAAGTCATAGGTGCGTGCCTTGGGTTTGTAATCGAGACCTATGACTTGGCAGTCCGACGGTCACACCACTAGGCTATCACTGTTCGGCATGAGTAGCCTGTGGACTTCAAAGAATCCAAGAGTGTAACAGGAAAGCGTAAAATGTTCTTCTAACTCAAACATCCCTTTACTGACGAGGTTCATCGACCGACAGATGGTGAAATAAACAATAACAAGTATTACATGATCAGTAATAGTAGAACATACTACAGAGCAGTAGCGGTTGGTAACTTCACCAGTTCTAGTAGTTCCATTCTGTTTGTCCTGGGCATTGCCTTTCCTTTCCGGAAGCGGCCAGCATAAACCTACAGAATCCAGCAGCTAGCAGCACACAAGTGGATAGCGAATTGCGATAAATCATTGATATGAAGTCATCCATTGCTAAAAATATACCCTTATATGTTATTTTTATGTATACTAAGCAATTCTTCTTCTTTTCGTGTGGTTAGTGACTAACCTGGTGTCAGAGTTAATGCCGCCCATGGGCCTCTGACTTGACTTTACTAAGCAATTAGGTCGCTGTTAAATACCTCTCACATTATCCCCAGAAGAAGAAGATTACTAAGGAGGATCGCCAATGTATTAACAAAACAGGGTCAAAAAACGATAAATTGTGATGATTAATTTATTGTATGTATTTACAAGAGTATTTTAAGTAAAGCATTGTCATGTCTCAGTGTCCTTCATCGATGGTCATGATGGTAGTGTCGGGTTCATAGCTGAAGTCCAGCGTGCGCGTACGCAGGATCTCCTTGAACACGAAGGCGGACTTGCGCGGTGTGCGCGTACGTTCAGGGCTCTCGTAGTCTACCTCGTATAGACCGAACCGCTCACTGAAATGGATAGGATAGAAGTAGTGTCAAACATTTGTGGAACCCTCGATATCACGTTAGATAGATCTAATAACGTTAAATGATTCAATCTAACACCTATATTAATTTTCATGTAAGAGCCCTTCAAACAGCGGATCCGTTTTAACGGATCCGTCGGTACTGTATATGTTGTTCACATCTGTACCTACGGATCAGTTAAATAAATGGCAGCTGCATCGCATCTGGCAGGCAGGATACGATAAAAATAACGGATTCAGTATTTTTTACTGGATTCGGAATACTGTCGTGTATGTGAACTCGCTCATACAACTACAGGCGCCATCACCAAAATAAAAACGGATCCGCTAAAACGGGTCCTGTAAACAGTTTCTGTGTGAACTAGCGGTAAGATGCTACCCGAGATGTTTTCATAGAATGTTATCAAATAACAATTGTAAAAGTTTTGGGGTTTTATGATTTGTTATTCCATTGAAATGTCAATTATCATAATCTATTTAGTACGTTAAGAACTTACGTATATCCCTCCATCCACTCGAAGTTATCCATAAGACTCCAAGCGGTGTAAGCTCTGACGTCACAGCCGTCGTCCATCGCATCCAGCATGGCGCTGAGGTATTTTCTATAGTATGAGATACGGTCATCATCATCCAGACCCCCGTAGGTTGAGTATCCGTTCTCAGTGATGATCACCGGTGGGTTGTTGTAGTCGTCCTTGATCTTGTTCAAAATTTTGTGGAAGCCTCGTGGAACAACCTGAGGTATAAAACGACAGTTAATTTAGCGCATAATGTTTTTGAAAAAAGTCAGAGATTCTTCACGCAAGGATGAAAGGTAGATTTGTCTTTACCTTCAGAAAACTCGACGCACCATGTTCCCAGTCACTAGGCTGATAGTTTATCGTTCCCAAGTCGTCGTAGTATGACGGAGAGGTATAACGGTCAATAACTGATTCATTTCTAACCACCAAGTATGTCGAATAGTGGTTTAGACCGTAGAAATCGGAGGTCCCCTTCACGTATTCAACTTCTTCTGGTGTAAATTCAGGCAATCGGGATCTGGCGAAACCTTGGGCTGCACTTTTGGCTGCTATTCTTTCTTTCATGACCGATGGGAAATCTCCGGTTTCGGAAAATATCGGATGCGCATATTGGCCCCACTGAAATAGTAAAATTTTGGTGTTATAGTCTTCAAAGAATATTAATTAACCTTGCATTTACCTTAGTACCAAAATTTCGTACCTCAAACTGAATAGCGTCTTCTGTAGCCACGATATCATTTTCGGTTTCTGGTTCATAAAATTGACCACTTAGTGAGATAAAGATAAATCCACCATGTTTTTGTCTAAATTCTTGATCGTAAATGTGGTAAGCTTTGGCGTGTGCCATCAGCAAGTTCTTCGCGCACATATACTCAGCGACTCCATTGAAATTCAGTCTAGGTGCCTTAGTGTTTGATCCGTAACCTTGATAGCAGATTTCCCTTGGTTCGTTTATTGTTATCCAATACTTTACTCTATCGCCGTACAGTTCAAAGGCGATGCGCGCATAATCCGCAAACCAATCTACCACGTACGGATTAGTCCATCCTCCTAACTCCTGCAGATTTTGCGGCAAGTCCCAGTGATACAACGTAACCATCGGCTCAATGTTGTATTTAAGCATTTCGTCAATTAAGTTGTTGTAATATTGAGCTCCTGCTTCATTAATATGATCAGGAAAACTGGTGGGCAAAATACGAGACCATGATATAGAGATTCTATAGTGATCAAGTCCTAATTCTCTCATCATCTCAACGTCTCTTTTGTATTGTTTATATGAATCGTTTGCAATGTCTCCATTAGAGCAGTCGGCAATAACACAAGGATTAGCGTGAGTCATGTGGTCCCAGATGTTTACGGATTTCCCTTGAAAGAATAAGATGATAGTTCACATATGCAAAATACGTGTTTATTATCAAGATTATCTACATTATTATTATCCTTACCGTCTGCGTCCCAGCCTCCCTCGACCTGGTATGCCGCAGTAGATGTTCCAAACATAAAACCCTCAGGGAATGTCCTTACATCTTGCCGAGCAATTTTCGTTGTCTTACATTCAGACTGCGAAAGCAGTAATAATCTGAAACCAAACACGTCGGTAAACATTTCATTTACCTAAGTAGAATAATAATAACTTTTACCCAAAATATTTGTGAAACTTTTTGCTTACAAGAAGCCTGCAGATTTTAGGAACATCCTGCTTCCGAACTACCGACTGACTAGCAACAGAACTGCAAACATTAAGTATTTATTGAAAATCTTATCTTTATCTAAGTTTCGGATGAAAAATTTCGATATTGGATGTAGATAGTTCATAATAGACAGCCGCTTCGCAAATATAGCGACTTTCAATACTCAAATAATTGATATTACACGTGGCCGCTACTAAGTATAGTCTCTTGCTACAATTTCTACTAGGATCCACAGATTTTGTAAAAAGGTTATCGAAATTTGTTTTTTTTTTCAGATAAATCTTGTATATCTACTATGATGAATAATAATTGTAGAAGCAGAAATAGTCGTCGCTTTTATAAAATTATGTTATGCCGCGACGTAATGGATGCAAGGCACTATTTTGTCACTGCCTGTCGCCCAAAATGTTGACCGACAATTGGTCATGTACCTATGCGCAAGGCTTTATCAGGTACCTACTATAGGTATTCGACTTGGTCGCGGGCGCGCAGATAGCCATTAATAATATTATTTAAACACGAGTTACTATAAAAAAATTACGTAATGTAGGTAGGTATAGTTTTCCTTGGCAAAAATACATACCAAGTTGTTAAAGTTGTATTTACGCATTTCATAGGAAAAATAAGTCGGCAGCACTTTCATATAAAATTCATGTGATTGTACCTACACTAAAATGTAAAACAATTCGTTACTGTCAATGTCGTACGCTAAAAGATGTGGTATAATTGAGCTGTTTTATGCAATAATGTGTCAACCCACAAAAAATATGAATACTGTGTTAAAGCCATCTAGTTATTGATGTAGGTCTACTCAACGCTTAAAAAATGCAATCTGCATTCAGATTTTTTTGATAGACGGCGCCCTATTAAATTTGCTATAGTTTTTGGGCATTTCTTCAAGCGTTGAGTAGACCTACCTCAAGAACTAGATGACATTAACACAAAATTCATATTTTTGTGGGATAACACATTATTGCATAACACGGCCCAATTATTGTAAATGAAATGTACCACCACCAATGGTTTTCAACATTGCATTGCCGCGAAACCCGGTGATACCGATCAAATTATTTAGAGACGGCCGAATTTTATTTATTGGTCTTGTGTTCCCCTATAAAGAATATTATATGACTTTCTGTGGTCATATATAAAACGTGACTAAGTCGGGAGGAAGGGCAGTAATGGGTACCGGTTTCCACCTATGCTCTTATAACAAAATACTGCGATTACCAAACCTGAGTAGAAGAAGTAGAGTGAACATATGCGGGCGAACGGCATGAAAGACATCTGCACAAACATTACATATGAATGGCCCATTACTTACGTCATATCTATTAGGTAATCTGTGTTACTTGGACACAAATGTCAACAAACATCTACCTATGTAGTGAGGCTATTATATTATACCGCTGATCAAAGCAGTCCAGTCGCATGGTGACTGCCTGGACTGACTACCTGTTACAGCCTTTAATATTTTTTGGATATTGGTCGGTCGTCAATGCCTCATAGGTCTGTGTCAGGGAACTATTTACTAGTGAGGTTGAAGTTTAGCTTTAACCTTTTATGGATTATTTTTTATTTTTCAGGGCTTGTGGTTAGCCAGGTGAAGGATGCAGGTGCGGTGGGCGGCGTGGGCGCTGGCGTGGTGTGCGTGCGCAGCGGCCGCGCCGGCCGAGCCGCGCGCACCTCTACCCACCGCCACCGCCGCCGCCGCCGCCGCGCCTTCAGCGCCCGTGCCCGCTGCACCCGTCTGCGAACCCCTCGTGCTAAGGAACACGCCGCCCATGCCATCAGTATGTATTCATTTTTTAGTCAAAGATGCACTAGATAACTTTGTGTTTGGTTGCACTCTGTCTGTGCTCTAAAGAGTAGAGGTTAAGCTCTTTCTAAGCTAGATCTCCTCAATGTTGTGGTTTATACAATAAACCAACAGAATATCGTAACCAATTATCATTTAAGTAAGTAACTTATTGAGAAACAGTGCGGTCGAGCCTTAGTCAACGCACGTGGTGATCAATTTTGAATGTAAGAAGATTAAATACTACATAGTAAACAAGTAATTTAAGTAAATCTTCGGGAAATTAATATTTAAATCCATTCATAGCCCAATCTGCACAGCAGACAAAGCTCTGTGCGCTTTGAATATCAACGCTTACGCGGTGACCGCTACAACAAGGCTCGTAAAATTGATATAAATATCACAAGAATTTTAAGAGAAGCATTCTTACCATTTTTAATCCCATAAACTACAATCTCCATCCTACCTTGTAAAATTATCCTGTGTTAAAATTACAGAACGCACGTGAGCACGAGGCGGCGGCAATGCATACGGCGCGTGCGTTGGTGGAGCTGGTGCAGCAGGGCGTGGCGGACGAGGACCGTGCTGCAGCGTTAGCCCGCGCTGCCACCCGTGCGCCCCTGGCCCCGCCGCCCGCCGCCGTCGCACTGGGAGCCCCGCAGTTACACCTCGGCGTCTTATACATAGCCGATCCACCTAAACTCGTCGTCTTCCAACAAAACAATTCAATAACCCTACGTCAGTTTTGGAGGACGTTAGCATCAGCGTGGAATGCAACTACAGCGGTGTGGTCTAACGCCTGGTTTTCTTGCGAGAAGGACGGTGAGGGCTGGTGGGGTGGGGTGGCCGCAGCTCGTGGGTCGGGACCGGCTAGGTCTGCTGCGGCACTCTTTCGGCGCTGGCCCGCCTTGCCATGTGAAGAGGCTATGAACGATTGGCTCGGCGGGCCTCCTTTGTGCGACGCTGCTACGACAGATTGCGAAGCTACTCCATCTTTTGGATCTGGAGACCGGAAGATAGAGGTGATTAGGTTTTTATTCGCAGTATTATCTAAGTTTGAAGTATTTTAACCGTTCATCTACAATACCCAAAAACTTGTTATTTTGCAGTATCGATGCAAATGCCAAGCAGGTCATTGGAACGCGGGTGGCAGTGGATGGCTGAGTGGTGCTACAATAGCGGCAGACGACTCTGGTCCCCTGACCTGCACGCCTTGTGGCATGGGCAGTGACTCCACCGCGTGCCTGGCTGACACCTACCGCGTGGCACTTTTAGCTGCCAACCTAGCCGGAGTGCTGTTATGTATTGTTATCGGACTCATCATCTTTAAGAAGAGAAAATGTAAAGTAAGTACAAATGCAGTTCTAAATAAAATACACAAGACACCATATAGTTTTTATTTATTTTTCCTATTCGACTGCTTGTAGATGGTCTTGCGGACCGTTTCTACGTAACCGGGCAGTTATTGGCGAGACCTGAAGGGTCTCCAACCATATAGATTGGCCTTGGTATACTAATACTAAATGGATTTATTATATGTTTTCAGGCGGTGGCGATGGGAATGTGGACTGTGCTAGAGGTGGTACTTCTTGGTGCAATGTTAATGTATGCTTCAGTGAGTATTGGAATAATAAAGGTAATAATCTAGATAAAGGAGGATTATATAGGGGTACTTGCTGAACCCCCTACGCTGGTATAATATATATATCAATGGAAAGATCTCTTCAAGCAGAGCATTTGTTATTATTTATTAAGACTAGCCTCAGTTATTAGTTACTTGTAATAATAATTATGAATAACTGAATCGAGTCGCAATAATTCCTTTAGAATATGGCGGTAAGTTTTTATTTTTTTTAAATGCCGTTTGATCCATTACCACTCTGTCACATGTAGATGCATACGTCCTGACAGGGAGGCATTTATCAATGGCGCACTTGACTTTTCTCATAATCTTATCCAAGACTCATTCATATCCATATCAACCACTCCAACTAGCATGTCAAAATATATCAGTTTATTACATAAATATTTTGACATAACATAAATCCACTTTCTTGTACACAAGATTATACCTACAAATATTTGTAAATTATTATACCGGAGATTGAAAATTCCTTGAAAGGAGTCAATGGGCCACTAAGTTACTCGAGACACACTTGATGGCTATTAGTTTGTAGCTGCAGTTACCGTTTGGTGTATGAACTGCTGTACTAGAACTTATGTTCTGGTGAAAAGTTAAGCCAGTCAGCATGGTTGGTAGCAGGGTTGATTGCCCAGGGTGCACCTAGGCGCGGTCGCAGCCAAAGGGGGGGGGGGGGGGGGGGGGGTGTCATATCAACAGTAAAATATGTTGAACAAATTAGAATTTATTGCATAATTTTTTTTTAAATGTATATTACCTGTTACGCATCGGATCAACTCAGGTTGGATGAAATGGCGACAGGTCACAGGGACAACTTGTGACCAACGGATGCCCCTCAAGCTGAAGGGCAAAATCTACAAATCCATTATAAGACCTGTCGTGCTGTACGGATCAGAGTGTTGGGCCGTGAAGAAGACGGATGAAAGAAGATTACACGTAGCGGAGATGAGAATGTTGAGATGGATGTGTGGAGTGACGCGAATGGATAAAGTAAGAAATAAGTATATTAGAGGAAGTTTGAAAGTGGCACCAGTGACAGAAAAGTTGAAAGGAAAGCGTTTGTCTTGGTATGGGCATGTGCTGAGGAGGGATGAAACACATGTGACTAAGAGAGTGATGAATATGAATGTTGATGGATGGAGGGGGAGAGGGAGACCTAAGAAAAGATGGATGGATTGTGTGAGGGAGGATATGAAAGATAAGGGAGTAAATGATAATGAGACGGCTGACAGGGAAGAGTGGAAGAGAAAAACATATTGCGCCGACCCCAAGTAACTTGGGACCAGGGCAGGAAGATATATAATATACCTATTTTTATGAGGGTTGTCAATTTGATGACCCCTACAACCCCCCCCCCCCCCCCCTCGGACCGCCACTGGGTGCACCAGACGTACTTCATTATCGTCACTCGTGGAGACGTGCAAACGTATAACGTTAAAACGATCGAGAGGGAATAATGCAGTAATCACCGGGGATCGCAGTCTATCGCGGCTAGCCATCTTCTGGATGTAGGCTTCCTCAGTCGCTACGATGTCACTGGAATAAATGACGAGGCCCATGTCGGAAACCACGGGAAAGTGGACGAATGGTCGTATGTAAAATGGAATGTGTATGTGTTTCCAGGCTGCATCCCAGTACATATCGGTGGCAAAATGGCGGTGCATAGCGGGTGCGTGGCTACGGGAGCTCGGCTTCGTCGCCTGCTACGGATCTGTAGTGCTGCGGCTGTGGGTGCTGCTTGCTGAGTTCCGTACTAGGAAAGCACACCGGTGGACGCCGAGAGATTCTGAGGTATATCAATTACGCATTTGTTCAACTTACATAAGTATTGGGCAGAGGCTGAGTAACACTCTCATTGCGCCGTTATGTTTAAGTCCGATGCAATGGGGGCGAGTCTATTGCCATCTTTCGGTCACGAATACAAACTCCGGGTTGCTGCTGAGGAATTCCACACGGAAAGACCCAATAACCTGGGAATCGAACCCAGGACCTCACGATCAGCAGTCGCGCTTGCCACCACTATACCAACGAGGCAGTTTAACTTTAAAGAGTAAAATAATTTCTTATATTTGATTATTTGATCTCCGTGGCTAAATGGCTACCATGTAAATTGATTGATCTCAAGGTTCTCGGGTGTAGAGTGATAAGCATTATTTGACTAAACAGCAAGAACTCCGTGTTTCTTAAATCTAGTTGAATCGTAGGACCTGGCTGTCATACCAATATCTATTACAGTCTTCAACCCGATTCGGACAGCTTGTCTAACCTTCAGTCTTATTCATTTACGCATCTTGGTACTCAATTGGGGAGCCGTTCTTACGCGCTAAACAGTTTCAAATATATTTGCCGAGCCGAAATCCTGACGGCGTTCTATATCTCTGTTCCTAGGTGTTGCGCGTTGTTGGAGCGATGGTGTCGGGCGCTGCGTGCTACCTTGCGGCATTCACGGCAACGGCGGCGTGTGAGGAGGACACGAGCGCGGGATGCGCTCGCGCCGCCTGGCACCACGTCACCGCCGCCGCTGAGCTGCTGCTGCTGGCCGCGGGGCTACGCATCGCGTATGCTGCCAGAAACGCTAATGTGCCGTTTCAGGTATCGGTATTTTTGGACCTGTTGCTTTATTTAGGTGCTTATCATTCTATGAATGTAATGAGATTATAATCTTCTTAACCGCAGTCATTTCCGTAGTAACTAGGTAATGCGAGTGGATTGGTGCCATTCTGGGTTATTACAGCTAGCTAAGTGTAACATAACCTCGTATGATAATTTCCATGGCAGTCGTTATGTTGATGTGACGTATGGAATCGTAGCAGCCGGAGATAACTTTCACTTGCCCCTTAACCCCCCGTCAGTTTGAGGTATAATTATTAGTTACACGCGATGTAGGTAATCTGGTCTATAAGCACGCATTAATCGCGTCGCGGAGCTTGGCGTTCCTACAAGATTCTGTCTTGAAAATATAATGTTGTATGATAGCAATTGCAACACAAAAAAATTACAACTTTAAGGATATGTAGATCAACAATTAATAGGTAAGTGGATTTCAGAAAGCTAAAATTATTTTCAAAGTTTCATGCACTATTTCTGTTGCAATGGAAATTTAACTATGTCCAATAGAATTAAGGTTTCTAATCGCAAAGCATGTTCATTGTTAATTCGAAGTGGCTGATGTTTACGTAGGAGCGCGGTTGGCTGGCAGCAGCGCTGATGTGCGAGGGCGTGTGTGGCGTGTGCTGGCGCGGCGTGGCGTGGGGTGCGGCTAGCGCGGCGCCGGAGCGCTGGGCCGTGGCGGCCGCAGCGCGCGCGCACCTGTCCGCCGGCGCCGCGCTCGCCTGCGTGCTCGCGCCGCGCCTCTGGCACGGCTACCGAGCTAGATCACTTGCGCAAGAGGTACGCCGCACTCATGTTCGGGAACTTTTGATGCTGCTTTTAGGTAGTTCGATTAATTTAGAGTCAGCCATATTTTTCATCCGCAGCACAGAATGGTAAACAAATGGAGTGCAAAAGGGAGAGATAGAAACACTTCTAGTGCAAAGATATGTTTGTTATTAGACAATAATTGTCTAATAACAAACTATCGGATATACCAATTCATAAAAAGCTGTAAATTTTATTAAAGCCTGCGTCCAAGATTTTTCAGCATCTTTAGTCTTAAATATTGATTTTCTAAATTGGCATGTAGTGACATGCAGTGACAGCCTAGCCGTTTAATTCTTGCCTTCTATACAAGAGGGCTTGAGTTCGTCGAGCCGCCAACCCGTACTAGGCTAGCGTGGTGGCCCGTGCCCAGCAGTGGGACAGTAAGGGGCTGATTAATATTATGTTATGTTATGTTTAACAACATCCCAAGGTGTCACGTCGCGGTCCTGCGGAGGGCTTCGGCGCGGAAGGCGAAGAGGAGCCTACTTCGGAAGAAGTTCGCGCCGAATTGAAGAGGTTGTACGTTCAGCTGGAGATCCTACGCAACAAGACGTTACGCAGAGACAACCCACACATTAGCAAGCGTCGCGGTGGCCGGAAACCACCGCACCGGCGGTTCTCATTGCAGGTATACACGAACGTAGGAAAATATTGATTTAAATCAGATTTACTTTGTAATATTTTCCTTTTCATTACTAACTCAATATAAACTGTTTCCATGAGTTTATTGAAGGAAAGTACTATTCTATAAAGTCAAAGAAGCCATAATGGCTTTTCTGAATTCTATTTGAAAAAAACTACTTTAGGAAAAGCTTGCAAGCGATTGTCAAATTATTAACAAATTAATTATGATTGTTTCTAAATATCTGGTAATGTCTGAAGTTTCACTAACGTAACTTATGTTTTGTTCATGGTATTTACATTTTCTCTCCTCACCTCTAGTTGACGTGTAGTCCTTAAACCTTTAGTTAATCATGTTTGGAGTTGACACCTACTATACTAACCTCTTTTGTATTGATTTTAATAGTATATACCTACCTACTGATGATAATTTAGTGTTTAGATTCAGATTATGTCCAATAACCCTAGATATTTCTGATCAGGCCCCGACATCTAGATTAAAATGTCAAACCCGAGGTGTTAGTAATGTGACTAGTGTTTAGGTATTTTCAGCCCTCGTATATCGGTGTTCTATCTCCACTGTCATTAATTGAATGTTTCATCTTTCATCCTACACCGACTTTAGAAAAAGGGCAGTCGTGAAAAGGTAAGGAGGCGTAAGAGTACATACCTATGTATATATCGCATGCGCACTCACGTGGAGCACCCGCATGACCCTTGTGGATGTCAGCCTTGTAGCGGTCCCGCGCCCCTCGGCCCCCGCCGGCCCCGCGTCCCTGCACTCCCCAGCAACACTACCTGACTGTCGCAATGTTTCAGATAAACGCTTTCTCTGTGCTCTCGGTGCCGAAATAAATTACTTCTAATTGGCAGGAACGACATGATCTAAATTTATCTCAAGTGGCACTCTCGCTCTTCTCCCCTCGGTCTGTCCCATGCGGACCAAGGGCTGTATGTGTTATTTTTTTATATTTTTATGTTTTTTATATTTTATACAATATGCGGCTTCAATCCCGATTGTACTTAGACTTTTGTTCCTTAATAGCGACGCTAAGATCTGAAATTGGTTGATTTTCTTTACAATTTGTCAAACGTTAACGATTTGAACTTGATTAAGAGCATTGATGTATTTCTGCGACGTTCACAACACTACACAAACAGAATTAGCACCAATTACTTAAGAGCGCTTGCACATACGTCCTAGTCTACACTCGATTTTGCTGAAATTTCTACTCACTATTGTAGGTTACCTCATCATATCACATCAGCCCGTAAACGTGAACTGTTCAAGATGGGCCTCCCAATGGCAGTTACAATGAACAGGCATAGTCATACAATGATAGTCAAAGGTGAAATTGCCGTAATCACCACACTTGGTAGAGGAATTGGTGATCGCAGTTTATTGTTATTGGCAGCCAAGAGAACGCTGCTGCCAATGCTTTTGGCATACTCCCTTAGACACCGTTTACGACACCTACGGGTGGGCAAGTGGTGGCATATTATATGCTGGAAACCACATGGATATAGGTTGCCTATTATTTTATAAACATTAAAGTGCAAAAATAAGTGCTTTCACTACATCGAGTAAGATAAAAATAGCTCATCTAGTACCTATATATAATAAAAGAACGGTAGTTGGGTCGGAATAAAAACGTCATCCAATTCTGGAGTATTATCTAGTCAGTGTGTACAAGCGCACTAAGCATGGCAGCAACAAGTTCACACAGAAATCAACTCGTTTCATGACTCCGTCGTCAAATATAGGCATTGACAAGTTTCAATGCTGTGTTGTGTGTGTCAGGCGCTGCAGGCGCGTCGCGGTGGCAAGGGCAAAGCAGGCGGCAGCGCAAGCGCAGTGGAGGCCAGCGAAGCCGGTGACGCGTCGCGCACGCCAGAGGACTCCGTGTGCTCGGCCGAGGGGCCCAGCCACTACACCGACGCCGACACGCAGGCGTGATCACACCTACACCCGTCCCACACTACCTAAGATTATCATCTCTACTTGTAACACTCTGTATTGTATTGCATAGTATTAATCACGGCGTAGTAATGAAATGGCTTCACATGTACTGGCAAGCAAGCGCGATACACATCTGGTCAAACACGACGTATACCGCTACAAAAGCCGCTAAACTAGACAACCCCGTGTAAAGAAAAAAAAACTCCGGTGTTTGCCAAATGACAGACTTTATAACCACATGTGCGTACATAACAAATTATGTACTCCATTTGATTACTACTCGGTGGTATTCTACCGAAACCATATCTTAATGTTTGGTATCGGTTTCGTGGGAGCATCTACTTGCACGGTAGGTATCCGTGTAACTATTAAATGTCTCGATAAGAATTGGTTGAATTTTTGTAGGATATTAGAGCGTTTGTTACGGATGTAAAATTATATTTTTAATGCGAGAGTGGGTTGTTTAGTAATTAATTATTATGCCGCCAATGTCTGCCCCACTATGGAATTATTTAAGCGATCTCCTACTATAATATGAGCACAATTTGTACTAATATTTACTGGCAGTAATGCAAATATTCTTCGTAATTAATGAAACTGGTGGGTGGTGGAAGTTAGAATGGTCCATTAAACAATATTATGTAATTAAACAAATCTTTAGATCTGGAATTGTTATTGGTATTATAAGACAACATTATTTAGGTGTTGTGAAAATTAATATTTTTTACGGGAAGTTGTTTAACTCTATTCAATCTTAAAATATCTAATTAGCAAACTATCAACCAGATGAAAGAAGATACTCAAATTAAGTATTCAACATGAACACAACTTATTGAAACTGACGAGTACAATACAATATACTAGTCAAAGAACTACTAAAGTTTTCTATAGAGTTAACATAGTTTTACAATAATTTTATTCTTTAATACTTTATGTACCTTCATGTACAGGCGGTATAAGTCATATTATTTGTTTAATTATTATCGTTATAGTTATTATTGTTAAGTGATCATGACGCTCATTTTCAGCAGAATAGTATGACTGACCGCACGTATGTATTTGATATTAGCAAAATGTGTGAATCTAGGTTGTTCCGCTGGGTTTATTTAATATAATCGGGTTAAAAAGATGTCCGAGCAACGTTGGGCAGAGTTGGTAAAAGTCCTAAACCAATCAAGAAACGATTTGGGTCATTTTAGTCAGAAGCGTAATTTATTTCTAGTTTACGTTTAAGTGGTGCTTGCCTGGCGCACGTCACTAGGCCACAGTCCAGTCCATAATAGGTTTCGAGTGACTTGGATAAAACACCAAATTGAAAACATTGCAACTTTTCTTTATTCTTTTTATACCTCAAAATTTATTGTATTTTTTATATTTTTATTAAACTAACGCAAACTTATCCGGATAAACCTAGACTTACCCTGTCTGCTCACATTACACAATTAGTACAATGTTCATAGTTCATAGGAGTGATTTTATATCTTTACTTACCTAGGATTTGTGTACTAAGTATTATAACTGTGAATGTACCAAGTTTCATGTGTCGCTGTTGAAATAGCTTCATGTACCTTATATGAGGAATCGTGTGGACTCCTTGTGTGGTATATGTCCCTTAGCAGATGTCCATTTGTAAATGTTCATCTACTCGATAGTCCAAGGAAGTCACGAATATATTCGCAAAATCTTCAGTATCTCAATGTTCTATACTCTTTGTAAAAGTACGTATTTATTTGCTTGGAATTTCTCCGTACAGAAAGCGGAGTGCGAGTAAAGAATTTCTTTATCCCCTTAATTATTTGATTGAAAGTTATTTTGCTACTTTAGGCATTCCATCGGTTATAATAGTTTAATTTTATCACTTATGGGTTACTGTAACCATAAAGAAAAACATGATACACTATAGATTGGTCATTATTAAACAGAAATTTAATTTAGTAATTATTTATAATTTGTTTTTATTTATAATGAAAGCATGCAATGAGGTTCACTCATGAAGGAATATGAGACTTAAATATAAAAAAGGAATTGTTATACCTACTTATAAAGTTTTACTAGTAAATATTACCATTCGAATATTTTTAAAACTTGCTCGAATATTGTTAGTGTTACACAGAAGATGGTTTATCCAAAGTTTTGCCAATAAGTACGTTACTTTATGCACACAGGTAAAAGTCTTCAATTTTCAGTGTTATGTCTTGACTGCATAAATAATGCATGGCCGCAAGGTTGAATTTCTTTTTTACTTATCTTGAGTATTTTGATTGTATGTTTCTTGATCTTATAAATTGTAACCGGTTTTAGGGATCAATATTTTAGTTATACATATGTTTAATTTGAATTAGCACGGGTACTAGTTTGTATGGATAATATTATGAATGCAAATAATATTTTAGATCATTTTTACGCGCAATTATGCATTGTTTTGGGTTGTTTATATTTTATGTGATTGTTATTTGTGTATATTATTACTGGATTGATAGAAGAAAATTGTAAATATTAATGCTAAAGGTTTTATAGTATCATACGCATGATTTGTTTCAGTATTTATTAAACGTTGAGCTTTGTTCAATGTTTGTGGTGCGTGAGGCGTTTTGATGCCAAAAATAATATTATTAATATAACAACATATTATTTATTGAATAAATGACAATATTCATAATGTCTTGTTTATTTATGGTGTTTTTAATACGAGATAAGGGGCCGTCCATTAATCACGTGATGTTTTTTTAGCATTTTTAACCCCCCCATCCCCCTTGGTGATACGTGGTAAGGTTTAAGACTAACCCCCCCCCGCTCCCACCCATAATCACGTGTATGTTTAGTACTTATAAAGAATTTTAAATTGTTGTTGTTGTTTTTGACTGGCATAAAAATAATATTAAAGGAATGCTGTAATCATGCAAAAAATATAACATATTCGTTAGTTGCCTGGCAAGTCAAGGTCACACTACACGCCGCTTTTCGGTTTAGAAATCGCACGTTTAACGAAAAAATAAATACACGTGATATCTTACTACACCCCCCCTTGTGATATTTTGAGATTTTTGCTAAACCCCCTCCCCCCCCTTTCAAGCCTCATGTGATTAATGGCCGGTCCCTAAGTAGATTTTTAATCAAAAAATTAAACGCATTTTACAAGCGTCCGCCTGTTGAGCACGTAGCACTTACCTACGACGTAGCAAATTTCAAACCGGAAAGCTCAAAGAAAAAAAAAATACGTAAGGCTATTACTAAATTGAAATGCAAACTTTTTGCATCCACTTGAAATAATTTATCGATTGGTCTCCAAATAATTATGGTTTTGTTTCGACGCGCTATATAGGGATCGATCGCGTGATTCAGAACATAAAATGTAGAGACTCCGTCAGAGGTGCCTACACCACAATCGCGTTAAATTTACATGTCACACTCAAAAAAATTGTTTTAACATTTTACATTTTCGTAGAGCTACGAGTGTAGAGCTGCTACGTGGCTACGCGCTAGCAGAATGCACTGTTTGAACTTAGTAAGTACGAACGGAAAGAAATCATTTGTTATCATATTAACATGGGGGAGAGAGAGGTGGCTTGGGTAATGTATAATAGAATAAATTTACTGTCCATATAAGGGCTTGTACACAAAACTGCGAATCGGCGCGATGCTAATTCGCAACGCAGAAAACTGCGATACGAATTGCTGCGATGCGATTTCGTGCGGCAAGGCGTCTTCTTTCCAAGTTCGGGTGACCAATCCCTCGACGATCGTCAACCGTATTGAACGTATTTTATTTTGATTTTATAGGTAGAATAAATTTGCGTAAAAAGATTTGCGCACTGCTGTTACTGATAAGCAGATATAGGAAAAATAATTACGCGAATCAATTTGTAAGTTCTTGCGATGCGTCATGCGAGCTCGTATATTTCTACGATGCGACGTCGCATCGCAGTTTTGTGTACAAGCCCTACACTGTAGAAACAAAACACTATGCTCTAATACAGGTATACAATTTAGTTGAACACTGGTACCCAAGGCAGGATTTAATTCATGTTTTGGGTACCAGGGCCCTCGCAATTAAAAGATTTAATAATACTAGGTACAGTTCATGTGAATTGCCATAAAGTAGTCCTAATAGGTATGGCTACTCAGATAACCTTAGCATATTATTATCAGCCTGTGAACATGTAAGTAGCTACCTATTGCTGAATATGAACGGTCAAAGGAGTAATTTTCCATAATCACCACACTAGGCAGAGGGATGGGTGAACGCAAAGAAAAGGGTAAGTAGTCTAAATCTTTATTTCTAGAACATAGGTACAGCAGAAAGCATTTATACAAACATATAAAGATCGCTATGTCTAGCCGTCAACGGCGTGAAAATAGCTACCAAATATCTTTCAGACGGATGGATGATCGCAAAAAAAAGGCTAAATCGTCTAAATGTTTATTTCTAGAACAACGTTAGGTACAGCAGGAAGTTGTTAATCGGGGTCGTCTGGCGCCCATATGCTTGTTTGGTCCCCGGGGTGGTCACGGCGTGCCATGTGTTCTGGTGCGCCGGTGATGTTGGGCACTCCCCGCGCCTCTCAGGAGGTCGTGGGGTGGGACCCCACTGAGGAGAGGTCCACCAGCAGTTGGTAGACCAAGACCTGCCGGGGTTGCAGTGCATGCTTAGGCGAATCCTGCGACCCCGGCCGGCGGTCGGAAGGAGGAACCCCGTGGGTTTTTAGCCGGTAAGAGTCAGACTCCCTGGCCTGCCCCGGGCGAGGGACATCCATGAGGAATTTACCAGGATTAAAAAAAATAAAAAAAGGAAGTTGTTAAATAAAGGTCGCTATGTCTAGTCGTCAACGGCGTACAAATATCAAATATCATAAAGAATATTTTTAGGACTTAATAAATACTTTTAAATAGAATTTAACCTAATTAAATGAAATCATATCGCATAAACAACTTAATAGACATAACATAGCATAACATTACACCTGTATTCCCCGAGGGATTGGGCAGAGGTGTAAAACCCTCATTTCGCCGTTATGTTTAAGTCCCATGTAATAGGAGGCGAGCCTATTGTCATCAACCGGGCACAAATTTAAACTCCGGGCTGCTACTGACGAATTCGACACGGAAAACCCCAATAATACTTTGCCCAACCTGGGGATCGAACCTAAGCCCTCACAATCAGCAGTCGCATTTGCTACCACTAGACCAACGAGGCAGTTTCTTAACTTAACAGCTAAACCAAAAGTTATATTTATTATTGCAAATAGTTATTCGTTTTAGCTAGGTAATGATTTACCGAGTGATATATCTTATGATGCAGTTTGTTGTTGTAATTCCTCGTTTGCTAAAAACAAGTCGTAAACATAATTTGTGTAAAGGTCTTTTAAAAGGTCTTGCTCTTACTGAGTTGCACCAACTAACCATAACCGTAACCATACCAAAATTTCTGTCAAATCAGTACAAATTTGACATAAATATGGCAACTTAGCAAATATAATTAGTTGGTGCAACTGAGCCCTAATAATCATATGTGTAAAATATTTCAGTATTTTAAAGATGTACATAAACATGTTTTCTACTTAAAGTATGCATATTTGTAATAACTATTACGAAAAAAAAACTGATACGTGTAGGTACTTAGAATACATGTTTTATATCTAGCTGTGAATGAGGGGTTAGAAGATTTTTATTTTTCATCGTGAATGTCAAAGTATTTATTTCAATTAGGCACATAAAAGGCGCTTTTGAAAGTAAAAATTCACAAAACAAAAAAAAATTGAGTTGATTCTACCTAGTCGCCCCTTCCAAAAGGTAGTTTCATATGGAGAAAAATGGGCAAGAAACTCCACCGTTACTCTTTTAAAAAATGATGTGGATTTTTTCTTACATACATAATATTTTCATAAATGAATTGGCAAGGTACCGCCATAATTATTAATCCTTTTAAATAGTTCCCTAAGAGATTCGCGGCGACGTAGATAATAAACGGCTCTGACAACTCTCTTTTGTAAAATAAAGATGGAATCAATGTCAGCAGCCCGACCCCACAGTAAAATGCCATATGACACAATGCTGTGGAAAGATAAAACTTTGCCCCACACTAGGATTTCTCCTGTATCGTTGGTGCGTTTATAGACACAAATCTTCACAAACACAAACGCCCAGACCCGGAACAATTATTTGTAGGCCACACTAATTTGACCCGTGCGGGAATCGAACCCACGATCCGTAGCGCAGAAGCCAATCGCTCAGCCACTACATCAAACGTGTCATCAAATATAGGAGGACCACAGCTCAATATACTGCCCATCCTCTTGTAGTAATGTCTTCTCAGATGACCTATATTAACTTTGAACATATAGCACAGACGCTATCGTTGCCTAGCAACGGTAACCAGCTACGCCGATATTACGCATTAGAGTAAAATAATTTTTATTTTTTGTTATTATTATGACGGAAATGTCGCATCGCGGCGTATCGTGGCAACCCGCCGCCTTGTCGCAGGACACAAAGGAAGCCAGGGTCCTGCCGTGACAGCAATGTGAATTAAAGAAGAAGTTATCATGAAGCGGATAGAGTGACCACCTGACCTTTTTAATTGGAGAGTGACGGTGACACACAGAAAATGTCAGGTAAGATTATACTTAGCAAAACGGAAAAGCTTTGCTTGAATTAAAGTAGGTAGGTACTTTTGTATGAAAAACACCAAGTATGCTATAATAACTATAATATATACATGCTATAATGACATAGGTATTTGATTTATAGTTAAAAATATTTAAATAAGGATGTACTGTATTCATATTCTGACATACATTGATTGTTGTAGTTATAACAGCGTATGACTTCGTAGTCATAGCAAAACCACGTGATTACATGTATGAATGGCATTGATACATATGTATGTATACCTAACATACAAGGTTAGTCGGAAAGGGGGTACTAAGCCGTGGGCCACTTATTGTATCACTGATGGTCGTTTTAAAGAAAGTGTTAAAATTTCAAATTCGATATTTGTTTTTCCTAGAAAAATCATTTTTATTATAGCTTTTTTAAAAATTCTTCGTCCCTGCTTAAGTTACGAATTCAGAAAATGAAGCTCCTAATCCGTGACCATGACTTGAAATGTAAACACAGCTAATCTTAGCTTAGGATAGATAGAATTTAGCGTATTTTTTATAAAATCTTTGAACAGCTATTTCTCTTAAACTATTGACTTTTGGGGAAAGCTGTAGAACAAAAGTTATCCATTATTATGGTTACTTTACCACCCTTTCGGCTTAGTACCCCCTTTCCGACTAACCTTGTATATTATCTACGTAGAGTAATAGGCTCGCCCCCTATTACATGGGACTTAAACATAGCTGGCGAAACGAGGGTTTACTAAAAACACCTCTGACGAACCCTTTGGGGAATACAAGGCGACATGTTATGTTATGTTACGTAGAGTATGTTTGAGGGGCTTATGGTTAATTAACAACCGCGCAGATCTTACGATTTGCGAGGTTAAGCTGCGCTTGCCGCGATCAGTCTGTGGATGTGTGACCGTTCGTTACACGTCGAAACCCCTCCGTGCCTCGGAGAGCACGTTAAACAGTCGGTCCCGGGTGTCATACGAATACCTATGCCAGTCGATAGGGAAGTCGGAAACCTGAAAGTCTGACAACCGGTCTAACCTTAGGGTATCGGCATTGCCCTGTTACTGGGTTTCGGAGGTCTGATGGTAGTCGCTCACTGTAAAATACCGGTATTCAGCCGCATCTGGTTAAGCTTCCAGTTTAACAAGACTGAATACCAGTATTTTTAGCTGATCCCAACATGGGAAAAGGCTAGGCAGAATGAACGTAGAGTATGTTTTCGGGTCATCTAGTCTAGCTTTTATCGTAGAGTTTAGGCGTATGGCTTTACTCACGTGCATTTTATCAGGGTTACTCAACTAGTTTCGGACTTTACCGAAGCCCTCGTCACGTGGCGAGGTCACGAAGCAAAAGTTTGGTTCAGTTCTTTGAGTTACTTGTGTAAACGTAAACTCTCCGATCAACAGTTTCGGTTTTCGTCTCGAAGCAAGAAAGGTAAAGGCAGGCCTCACCTCAGAAGGATACGCCAGAAGACTCACTTCCGGGTCACTTCCTTTTTTTTACAAGCTTTTATTTAACTTGCAATGTTTGTATGTATGTACCTATGTTCGGTTAAAATCTTGCAACTTAATTTTGAACGACTTCCTCTTATCCTACGGAGTTGAATTTTAAAATGTTGGTTAATTTCCAATGACAATACATTTTTTTTGGTAAGCATGACCTGAATCACGACACGTTTGGTGCAGTGGCTAAGCGATTGGCTTCTGCGCTGCGGGTCGTGGGTTCGATTCCCGCACGGAACAAATATTTGTATGGCCTACAGATAGTTGTTCCGGGTCTGGGTGTATGTGCATGTGAAGATTTGTGTATGTAAACGCACCCACGATACAGAAGAATTCCTAGTGTGGGGCAACGTTTTTTTTTTCAAGAAGAAAAAAAAAAAAGTCGACGTCCATGATTAGCTCCAGATAAAGGAACTCTTCAACGCTCAACAGCACAGGCATGAAATGTTGTGTACGCATTTTATTGTGATAGCTGGTTTTAAGTTTTATCGTGACATGGTTGCTGCACTCAGGGTTGGGTCCTGACTAAGGAACTCCTCAATGGTTAGCAGCACAGACATGAAATGTTGCATACGCGTTCAATTATGAAAGACCGTTCTAAGTTTCAACATGATATACCTACTAAAAAATAAAAAATAAATTAATTATTAAAAAAAACATTTTAAAAAACAAGCTTTTATTTAAATGGTCTAAAAAGAAGAAAATAAACTTTAAATTAAATCGATCCCATCAATTTATTATATTATACAACTAATTTATTTTAATAATATAAAAGCTTGTCGCGAGATACTAAATAAACAAGAATACAATATGTACAATAAGTAATCTTGCTTCGAAATATCTCGGCAACGTGACGCTTCAGGGCACCATATTGCCGACATTATTTGTTTATAGTGTCCTCTATCCAGTAACAACATACCAGTAACAAAGTAAGACGCAACTTTGAACAAAAAAAGAAAAAAAAGAAATGGTGGCCGCGCGGCCATGACACTAAGTTTCTAACCGCTTTTATAATAGAGCATACCTACACTGAATGATTATTTCATAGGATTAAAAATAGTGATGTGTAGTGTCTCACTAGCTTCAAAATTACGATCTCCAAATGTGGTTCTAAAACCACATCCATAATGTCGGGTGTAAAAATACTCTTAACGAAGCCGAAAGCCACGTATTCTTCCCATCATTACGAAGATTTTTTTGATATTGGGCCATACCTGGGAACCGACTGGCTGTGGAGATATTGAAGGTCAAAGTCACCATATTTTTGAACGTTTTTCACGAAAACTAAGTTTAAATGTTATTACTAAACATTCTTCTATACAAACATTATCAACATTTTCGAAATGTAGACAGTCTGCTGCGCGCGCGCTTACATTGCGTGCTACAATTAAAAGCTGTTTTTTAAAACCAAAAAATAAAAGTCATTTCCCAGCAATTATTTTTGCTGTATGTTACTTAATTTGATGTACAGTATGCGTAGACTTCGGCTTCGTTAAGGCTATTTTTACACCCAGAATATAATATTCAAGTATGTTTCATGATAGCTCAAAAATATAACGTACTCCGCTACACACGCTTACCCCAAGCCGCCCAACACCCTCTAACATTTCGAGCACACACTCAAACTATGCTACGCCGTAGTACGCTACGCCATGCTACACCGGATAACAGCCGATATTAATTACCAATTTTAATCCAAAATATCTGGATTGATGTAGGTCTTTGACATTACTTCTATTTAGGCAAAAATGATTAGTAAAAAAAAATATTTTATATATATATTTTTTTTTTTTTTTTTTTATTCTTATTCTTGAATTTCTGCCAAAATGCTACATCAATGCAGAGATTTTGGATTGAGATCAGGTATAAATATCGTCCGCTACCGAATACAGTTCTGCAATTACTGCATTGTATCAGAAAATAATTCATATAGGCGTGTTATTTATAATTAACAATTTTGTTGCTAGGGGTGTTATGTTAAAATAAGAAACATAATCTTTATGTAACATTTATTTACTTGCTACATAAACAAAACATAATGCTTAATATGCATTGATGAAAGTACTACGTACGATTATATTGCCAACTGGTCTATCTGAAAAAATACAGTGTGCTTGGACCTACAAAATTACTTAAAACCTATCTTAACTCCTAAACTTTAATAAAAAATCATGATGTTGCACATTTTTATTATATCGACATGTATAATTATAATAATAATCAATTTTGCTAGCTAAATAAACAGTTATATCCCCTAAAACATACCCAAAAAGCGCTGTGAAATTTTATTTTTGCTCCTCACATCAACGTCATAGCACTTAAAGACGTAAATATTTAAACGGAGTAATTACAGTACCTTTCTTCTTCTTCCTCCTAGCTTTTTCCCAATTATCTTGGGGTCATCTTCCAGTCTCATCAGATGCGGTTCAATACCAGTATTCTCACGGAGCGACTGCCATCATAATTCCAGTACCTATAGTATATGAAAAAACTATATTATTTATTTTTATACGCCTGTTTTTTATAGAAAACAGGCGTCTGTGCGCTTCGCCTAACGACTATGGCAAGCCAAAGCAAAGAAAGACGAGAGGTGTCGCCAGGAACAAACAAAATAAACATGAGGAAATCACAAAGCTATAAATACTGGTATTTATTGAACTCTTCAGAAAACTGGTGAACGATGATAAATCAAATATAACAGCCATAACTTACAAAAGAAATACTTACCGGTAGTTCAAACATAAAATACCTGTGAAGTCCCAAAGAAAGAATCAGCTTTTATCGTTGAAATTTGAAATTTCAACCGACTGAAGAAAAAAACTTTCAATATACGGTTGGCGTGTCTCGCTAAACTGTTTTCCTTACATATTCGTGCACTTATCGCCTAGGTATTGCCGTCAATCTTGTAGCCAATCTGTTCACCTACATTGTTAAAGTTAGTTGAGTAAGGCGGTCTTGTCGGGAACCCAAGCAGTGTAGCGATGGCTGCGTACACTGAAGCTCTTGATCACACCTCCATATTTCGACGTCCTCTTTGTGGTACTAACAATATTCTTGTTATGAAAAGGAACTTTGTCGTGTTTTGTTTTACGAATCGAATGAACAGCTTAATACTTTCATTTTTTAAATTAATATCATGGAATATAGACCAAGATGTGTGCGTGCACAAAATCTATTACTCAATCATGTAACTTGTGATTGAACAACGTTATCACGTGTAGCATGGATGAATACTATGTGTACCTATGTAAATTGAATGAGCTTTATCCAACCCAATCGGCATTTTAAAGTCGTTGCATTTGGGCGACAAGCGTCAGTTTAGCTGTGAATGAAATTGTAAAGCAATTTCAAACAATATTTTCGTATTAGCAATGATTTTAGAGCTTTCTAGAGCGTGTAGGTAAAATCAAATCAGTTTTGTGTTCTGAGTGCTCGTAGAGAAGATATCCAAGAAGCAATCCGCGCGATAATAGGTACATTATTGATAGAAAATTACTATTACAGATAGTGAAGAAAGTGATGGAGAGGGAGGTTTAGGCAATTTGAATAGGCTGGTCGTTCGTCCTCCGGGCCAGAGCGGGAAGGCGAAGCGAGGGCAGCTGTGTTTCGACGCGGCGTTCGAGTGCGGTAACCTGGGACGAGCTGACCACATCACTGATATAGAGTACGATCTACACGTCAGACCGGACACCTGCAGGCCGAGGGCCAGGTTCTGGTTCAATTTCACAATTGAAAATGTTAGGCAGGATCAGGTGAATGTTGAATCAGTGCTTTTATAATATTTAAACGATAGTTTAAGCCGCCTTTCTTATTGTTTATCTGTGTTAGTAGCTAGTAGCTCAATATTCGGTGTCAACATCATCAGATAGGTTTTTGTTTCAGAGAGTGATATTGAATATGGTTAATTTGGGAAAAGAAACGACGTTGTTTGACGGAGACATGACTCCGCTGGTTCGATCCACGTCACGGCCGAAATGGTAAGACTTACTCTTTGAGCTCTTCTCGAGTAAAAAGATATGTAAGGACTAGATGCATAAACTCTTAAACTCACGCCTTTTTCCCATGGGGGTAGGCAGAAACTATTGAACGCCATATGCTACGATCCTTACATACTCCTTTCGCTTATCCACATTCATATATCTTGTCATACACTGTCCTTTATGAGAACATCATCGATAACATCGATGGATGCATTAAATTATTCCAAACTTCGGTTTAACTTACGGCAATACAGCATTGCGTCGCTAATATGTTACTTAGTCTTCTCAGACATTCTTATTTGAAACTTGACAGGCAAAGAATCCCCAGAAGACTGATATTCTACCACCGGTCATTGGTTCACCGGGGAAGGAAGATTTTGAGCATCGCATTTGCTTTCGATCGAGAAGAGGACGTGTACCAGTTCTCGGCGGGAGCCTCGTACTCTTATTCTCGACTCCAGAAGCACCTGGCTGCGTGGGAGAAGAGAGCTCAAGCCTTCGCAACTAGGCAGTCCATTGCCCAGACTACTGTGAGTTTACCATAAGAAACTTGACTCATATCTGCACAATAGTGTGTAAGTGTAGCCCCTTAGAGTTAAATAGGGGTACCTGTAGGTACTAGGATAGGACCCTTGTGTGGTGAGCAAGTATATCTTTATTTATCAAGCACAATAACAAATTTAAAGAGGAGGGGGGCTAATGGCTAATTACCAACCGCGCGGATCATATGATTTGCGAGATCAAGCTGCGCTTGCTGCGGTCATTTTGAGGACGGGTGACCGTTCGTTACACATTGAGACCCCTCCGTACCTCGGAGAGAACGTTAAACAGTTGATCCCGGGTGTCATACGAATACCTATGACAGTCGTTATGTGAAGTCAGAAGCCCGAAATTCTGACAACTGATCTAACTTTAGAATATCGGCATTGCCCTGCTACTGGGTTGCGGAGGTCTGATGGCAGTCGCTCCGTGTAAAATACCCGTATTCAGCCGCATCTGATTAGACTGGAAGCTGACCCCAACATAGTTTGGAAAAGGCTAGGTAGAACTAATGATAACTTTAAATAACCACTAGATTACCTAATTTATTTAACAACAATCCTAGAATTTAATTAAACCGCCACTGTCTAGTCTGCTCTTATAAATCTTGTTTTATTTTTAGCAAAAACGTCGTATTGACCTCGTGACAATTGGAGACTACAATTTCAAAGAAAAAGAAGAAGTTAAAGAAGAAACCGTTGTAACTAAATTAAAAACGGCAGAACCGAAGAAACGTGTCGTTCTCATTATAGCGAGGACACACGGAGGGGAACCGCCTTCGTCATTTGTTTGTCAGGGTAGGTACTTAATACATTTTTTTTTAAATCTTGTAAAAGACATCAACAGAAACGTGTAGGGGTGAATTTAACATTACAGTTATAGCTAACTAGCGACCCGCCCCGGCTTCGCACGGGTGCAAACTCTTGAATCACTCTATCTATTAAAAAAAATCGCATCAAGTCCGTTGCGTAGTTTTAAAGATCTAAGCATACCTAAGGACAGACAGACAGCGGGAGCGACTTTGTTTTATACTATGTAAAGATATCGGTATGTTAGGATTGCGAGCATGGTAAATAAAATAAAGTAAATAAAACCAACATAGACTCTCCACCACAGAGAGTATTTATATTTGGGTTAGTGGTTAGTTACAGAAACTAATTCACAATATATATAATAATTTACACAAGATCAGAAAATAAGGACAAGCTAATCAGATGTAAAAGGTCAGACTTCTTCGGCTGTTCGACATAAAATCTTCTGCTCCGTCGAATGACCACTGTTTTTATAACGTCGAGTACGTTGATTCGTCTTGACGACTACCCTCCTTTATCAACATTGTCCAGTGTTACCAGCTACCGACAACAATCTTTATTAAAGAGACTCGGTCAGTTTTGACCATGACCTCCTAAGGTAGATACTTAAAAAGCTCTAGTGCCACTAAGCACATTTAAGTCTCTCATTAATGACACCATAAATCTAATCTCCTTAATATTTCATCAATCTCAGTTTAACGTTGGTCACCTAGAATTTTCGAATAATTAGATACGACTAATAACCTAATACCGTGCCCCAGTCACAGAGTAAATATCTGAAATTAATGTTTACTCATATGTGCCCCGGTTTACTGAAACTTACTACAAATGCTGAAACCAATTCATGAGCATTTTAAATTTTGTTATCTAACAGCTTCTTACGCAGCCATGGGATACAGAAGGCAAATTCTAATAAAAAAATATACTTAAAATCGCAATTGATCCGCATCTCAATTGCGGCCGTTTGACCAACCGTCTTTATTATATCAGAAAAAAATCAAATAGCTATGATGAAGAAAAGACGTGACAGCGATTTAAAAAAAAAATTTGATTTAGCCTCCAGTTTTAATTAGTAAGCCAGAGAGAGGCTTGCTCTAGGATTCGATGAAGCAGTGTGCTTATTTATACAAGCTTAGCTTAGGTAGTGGCCTCGTTAAATAATTAAATTAATTAATTTAAAAATAAATGTTTTGTATGTAGGTACAATAATAATCTAAAGTGACCATTAGGTATTATAATTTTAGGTAAATCACTACATTACTGAGTATTACATTGACTGTGTTTTTCTAAAGGATCTTATTATCGTAACGCGTAGGTAGGTACAGTCACGTGTAATATATATACAAATAGCGAAATTAAAAAGCGAATTTATTAAGAAATATTCGAAACCATAATTCGTATTTATTTGTAGAAACTATGTGTGTGGTGATATTTAATCATTCTAATAGATATTTTGAAAGGAAAACGCTTTTGAATTTCGCTTGTGTATACATATGAAGTGAATTTTCTACTACCATTGATTCCTTTTAAGTACGGTAACTAAACAGAACTGTTTTCAGTAATCAACAAATGTTTAATCAATTTTAATAGGATTCCTGGACTACTTACTGGGCTCATCCGAAAAGGCAGCGGCTTTAAGAAACAACATTGTGTTAGAGGTAGGTAACAAGAATTATAATTATACCAATTTCCAGGGAAGTCCATACTTATAGGAAAAGAAGTCCACGTGCCTGCTACGGCAGATCTACTAACAGTGGCAACTTGTGACTACAATCTATTAAATTTATAGGGTATTAGATTTATATTGTAAGATAAATAAACTAAAAACTCAAACATAGATCGGTAACCAAACTTCTGCAAAACATTGGGTATGTCACCTGCAAATAGTGAGAAAGTTATCGCGTTCGGAGACGCTGTACACAAAAACGAATATACCTATACATTGAATTCTGCGGTCGTCCATGTTTTCTTTCGTACACTTCAAGAATTAATGTGTTTCTAGGTAATACCGATGCTAAATCCAGACGGGGTGTTCCTCGGCAACCAGCAGTCGGACTTGCTCGGGGGCGACCTGAATCGAAGTTGGAACCGAGCCACCAGCTACGCGCACCCCGCCCTTGTGGCCGTTAACGATCTCCTTAAGAAACTCGCCTCGGAAAAGGTATCTAAATCATAAAAGGCGTAAAAGATAGTATGCTGATTTTTAAAATAGAACCTGACCTGACTCGGAGAACTGTTTGCAGTGCTAAACCCACTAAAGTCCCATATATTTGCATCACAGTAAAATAACGAATAAGGTAGGCAAGACTCACTGAAATTAAAAAGCTATAATATAATAATTAAGTATATAAAGTTAGTTAGAAAGGGGGTACCTACTAATCCGCGGGCCACTAAAAGTACCTATCAATGACTGTTTCAAAGAAAGTGTTAGAATTTCAAATTATTTCTATTTTAGTTTTTTTTTATTAATTCTTCATCCCTGCTTTAGTTACGAATTCAGAAAATGGAGCTTCTAATCCGTGACTCCAAATATGACCTAAATTGTAAACAGCTGATCATAGCTAAAGATAGATATGTACTTAGATTTTAGCGTATTTTTTATGAAACCTTTGAGCAGCTATTTCTCTTAAACTATTGACTTTTGCGGAAAGTTGTAGAACAAAAGTTATTAATTGTCGGATAAGTAATTCCTTTCCGACTAACCTAGTATACCTAAGTAGTGTATAATCAAAGTTAAAAACCTTCCCGATATAAAACTATGGCTATACAAAACAATACTATGAGTATTGTGTTGTCTGTGAACATAACTCTTAACACTTTCAGACCGTGCAGTTAGATTTCATCATTGATATTCACGCCGACGTCAGCCACGAGGGTGTATTTGTTCGAGGGAATTCATACGACGATGTTTACAGGTGGGTCTATTTATCCTAGGCTGATTATAAGTACCGATCTACTAAACTTTTGTTTGTGTATTGAACTGAGATAATTTCAGTAGATAGTTAGGTACCTAGCTAGACAATCAAACCGTTTTGTACAACGTGTTTTTAAAATAAAGTAGGTACCTATTCCGGTTTTTCCAAGCAAAGTACTTTGAATACCAAATGTAGTCAAATCCAGAAAACAAAATGACGCACAACAGTATTTCATATCGATTTCGCAAGGTTTACTTACGAGACTAGCGAAAAATCTTGTGCAATACCTAAGTACTTATTTACCTACTGACCTACTGATCGCAAAACTTTATCGTTTTTTCTTCGACTGTTTGCGTATCTAATGAGCGCTTTTTTTTCGTGGTAAATCCTCATGGAGGTCCCTCGCCCGAGGAAAACGAGGGGGCCTGCCGTACTCCTACCGGCTAAAAACCAACGGTGTTCCTCCTCCTGACCGTTCGGCTGGGGTCACGGGATTCGCAAAAGCATGCACCGCAACCCCGGCAGGACCTAATGAGCGCCTACCTAACAATAAATTTGGGTACCTTATGACATCTTTACGCGTATGGCTTACCTAGACATGTACCTATACAATGTAATGTGTGTCTATTGGTCATTATAAGATTACTTTCTCACTAACATGTATTACCAAGATTCGAGCGTCACGCAGTACTTCCGAAGTTTCTGGGGGCTCGGATAGAGGCGTGGCGGCCCGAAGCCTGCTTCTTCAACGTAGACGCTGTGTTGGCCGGCACAGCCCGCAGAGCCTTACCCACGGGTGCTATTGATGCTTACTCGCTCCTGGTCTCATTAGGCGGACGAAGATTATCTCCCAGAGGACCATACATACATTACACGGAAGACGCATGTATCTTTTTAAAATAAATATTGAAATGCAAAATATATAGGTATTAAATTGCATGGAAATATATAATATGATTCCAGACTTCTAGTAAGTACCTACCTATACCTAAGTATCTTTTTACTTTAGATTCGAAGGTATAATTGGGCCCTCTTTATGATTGACTATAGATACCTTACACTTCAACTAATTGTCGAATAGAATCACCTCCACCGTGGAGCTGATTCTCCGATTCGGAGCTTTCGCAGGCTTCGCAGAGTTTAATACACATATACGCCGGTTAACTGAAAAATGGTATTTCGGTTCTCAGTCAGAGGACTCGAGAGTGGACTACGTGCTGACGAAGTTGACGTTCCGGGAAGCTGGATGAAGTGTCGATTGTACGCTACCTACACATCCTTGCCTTGCACTTCTTTGTATCTCTTGAAATGCATACGTTACACTGTAAAAAAAGGATGTAGGTAATACGTATCTGGTTCATATTCCAATATGTTGATTAAAACTATATAATTTATTTTACTTAACAAGACACTCAGATTCGAAAATAGGCAGATCTCTTGCAAAATCCCTCTGCGACTACTATCGACATGTTGGCGTTATTCCTCCGCGAGTGGGAAGAAGTAAGAAGAAAGATCAAAGGAGCAGACGGCGGAAGAGAAGACCTATCATTGAACGCGACAGGTCAGAAAAAAATAGTTCTTGCGTAAAGTCATACATTATTAGTAGTAAGTAGTAATTAGTAGTGTTCCAAAGAGTATAATAATAACGCACGAGCGTTTAAAAAGCGCCGGTGGAGAAATCAGTATGCTGTGAGCTCGCATAACGTTCGGTCACGTTCATTGAGATAACTCAAAGTAAAAATACAAAAAAAAAATTATGGTCACAAGTTCTTGGAAAAGTAAATATGGAAAAATAAAATAATAATAAATAGTTTTAATATACAGTATGTTCTTTTAATAATGTCTGTTACATTATACAGATAATTTTGGGTGCTTAAATTTTTGGCAAAATTTAAGGGGGGAATACTATGGTGACACATTGTACCATTGTAATAGTAAACGCAACTTCTGCGATACAGAGCTTGCTACCCCGCTCGCCCGTCGTATCCAAGCTTTTGCGTAGGATTTTTGTGCCTAAGATTGTTTTGTATATTGTACCCTATAGAGTGAACAAATAGACACCAAGTTTCACCTCCTAAAAAAATTAATGTTTCGGATAAAAGTTACATAATCAGATAGTTTCTGAAACACCACGTACCTAAATGTTTCTTGAAACAATGTTTCCGTGGTTTAGCCATCAAAAACTGCCAGTAGGTAGTGTTTACCGCAACATATAAGTAGGTATCAGTATTTCAGAACCACATATACCTACTTATTCTTGTTTCTGACACCGTGTTTATAAATAAATGTTTACAAATGAATACATGGATATACGTATAACGTTGCTGTAAATGCCCACGTGTCATGATAACAATTTAATAGCCCGTGTTGTTATGACTGACAAACACGGGTTTTTCTGGTAGACCTAAGTACAATAAAAAGTATTGGCGGTATTTAATTCTGATGACGCTGTCTAAAATACCAATACCAATAGGTAGGTAGTAGGCCAAGTCGGCTGTCAGGAACCTTCACACAAGAAAAGGAGGTGTGAACTAGTGTTAGGTACTTATACCTACTAGGTGCCTTTATTCTAATGGGTACCACAAAGCATTTTATTAAGTAGGTAAGTAGGTAACTTTAGTTTAAGAAACTTTCCGTCTTGCAAAACAAAAAAATCTTAGAGAACAGGAAGCCACATCAATAAAGAAAAACTTCATGAAATGGAAGCCACAAAACCAAAAACTTTATGGAAGTTCTCCAAACAAGACTTTGTTACCTACAACTCTTGGGCTAGCTAACTTAACGGACTTCAGCGAATATGCTTGTTGTCACTATAAATGTAGGTATCTAAACAATATACTCTACTATACGTACGTATAAATAGGTACCTACGACAAACATGGTGTAAACGCGTAGGTAGGTACATACATTTCTTGAATTCGAGCTATCGCAACATGATCTTCGTTAGTGCTTATGTAGACCTATACCTAATATGTATTATGCTAAGGCTTCAACTTTCACTACAAGTACCTTTGTACCTGACTTTAGATCACCAAGTTCGTCTCCTGAGCGACGCGTTCTGGCCGGACGAGTGTTATCACCATCCCTGCCGAAGGTATCGCCACCAGCGCTGCAAGCCCTACCGGCGAGACTTTCACGACGTCCCATACTAAAGTCATCACGACCACGGACCGTACCTTATGTTGACAACATATTGCCTATAATTACAGGTAGGTAACTAGTTCCTGAGTTCAAGTGGATTGATAGATGACTACCTTACTAAGTATCTACTTATATACCTAGTTGAATTTGAGTGTAGGTAAGCTAGGCTGTATTTCAAGACTGCGGCGACACTTAGGCCCTCAGAATAATAAGTAAAGTGAGCTTAGGCCCGTATTAATAAACAGCTCATTTGAGAGATCACTCTTAAGTGCAGTTTTAAAATGATGAGATGTATTAAAAAAGAAAGTTGTCAAATGTAGGTATAGATCTCTACTTTATGGTAGCTGCTGTTGGAAGACCTCTCAAACGAGATATATTTATTAGTAACGGGGTAGGTATCTTATTGTATGACTTTTTCGTGATCTTCTTAGCGTGTCGATGGCAATCTAAATTGAGTCGGCCCAAAACTTAGCTATGAGTTTAGCGTTATCAGTAGCGTCCATTAGTTCCTGTAACGTGCAGGTATCAGGGCACGCAGGGCATGATGTCAGGTGTCCAAGCTCCAAGCTGGAATCGTCTATGAATCTCCACCTGAGCAGGTTTTCCTTGCTTCGACCAATCTGGGTCCGGAGTCTGTTTAAAGACTTCCAGGTTAGCCAAGGCAACTCATGTCCAGGTGGGAGATTTTCAGCAGGTGGGACAAATGGGACGGGTAGGGAAGCACAATCACGCCACAACTTTAACCGTTTTTCGCGGTAATCATTATTGAAGGTCGAGTGCGTTCTGTAAAGCTAACAATATGATGATGCTCTCGGCCACACATCTCAGTTTGCCTTGCAAACTGGCAAACCAATCAAGAGCTTTCATCTAGTTTGCCCAGTGGTATGTGTGGTGTTCGTCCACGTTGCAGCTTTCCAGTCCTCCACTTTGCCAATTATAACTAGATTCTTCAGTTTATCAGACTACGTGTCTAAGGTAGCAGAGTACATGCCTTGTTAGCAAGTCGTTAACAATCTTGTTATGACAGCAATACAAGACAACTAGGTAACTAACTAGGTATTGAGAAATTGAGTATTTTTACAGGAACAGCCGTCAAAACGCCTCGGCTGGCTGTCGTGGACATGAGCGCTTACATTCGGACACCAAAAGGGTTTGTTAATCAGCGATTAGAGAAGCCGCAATTAAGGCTTAGCAGGCCACCACGCCCCTCGCAACTCAGGTTTACAAGTGACGAGTACGATACCCATGAGTCTGATTCCTAGACAAGTCGTGGCGAGAACGACACCAGCCCGTGATTCAGAACTTTTTATTATACGATTCGTTTTGTATTTCGTTTTCTCTTGTTACGATAATCAGTCGACAACTGACTTAGCGAAACGTTCTGAATCACGGGGCTGATTGTGGTTCTTTTTCTATTCTTATTAATTCAAATTTTTGGACATTAAAGTTATACAAAATAAAACAAACATGATTTTTATTGAAACGTATAATGTCGAAGCTTCCATATTTACAATCACTAACTTCTATCGTTCAGTCATCTCATTCTTAGAACAAATCTTATTGAACACTATTATCACTACAAATTCTACAATCATAACGGCAAATGAAAAACGAGACTGAGTATCGTTATCGAGATTTATTTTTGAACATTTTTTTTAAATTTTATGACAATTTTGATTTCAACGTAAACGATTCGACTTCATCTACGCATACTAAAGAGGTCACAGGTCATCACAAAAAACGATACAATCGTACATACGAAGGGTAAAGAAGCGCAGGCGCTCCGCAGAACGTTCAGCCGAGCGGTCGCGGCCGCGCGCTGGCCGGACCGGGCGCGAAGCACCTCCCCTAATAAATATCTTTGGCATGAACCGAACAGCTCACCGACGAGTCACACGCGATCGCACTAACAACCGACAGTTATTGCTTCGATGCCAATATAAAGTTCGTTTCGTTCCCGCACGGGGCGTCGCGTCGGGAGCTTCAGTGGGCGGCGGAGGCGCGCGCGGCCCCACCGCGTCATTCCCAGGCTTCGTTGTCATCGTCGGACAGCGTCACCAGGTGCATGGCCTGGTCGTCGGGCGCCGGCGCCGGCGGCGGCGCGGTAGCACCCGCTCGGGCCGCGCGCTTCTGCCGCAGGAGCTCCGTGTCCGCCGCAGTCAGCGGCTTGCGAAACTCATACACCAGAGGAAATATGCGTTCCACCGCAGACTGCACATCACTCACGCTCCGGGCTGCCGGCAAACATTAATAAAATTACAATATATACATTTTTTGTTGGTAGGTACATGAATCTTCTACATCGAAAAATGCAACATAGCATGTAATTTGAATCCAGGAAGACCATATCCTACGATACAAGATCGTAGGGCAATTTGCAAAATTTTACAGAATAAAGTCCTTCGATAATTCACATTGTATTTAGTTATCAATTGGTGAGTTTTATGGGTTTCCGGCGTTCTTATCCTACTAAACTTGGTCCAAAGTTCAAAAGTCCAAGACTCGTTCGCCGAGGGTTCTGTTCTGTACCTTATTTGAATGCATTAACCGTAGTCGAAAGATTTTGAAAAATTGCAATATTAAATTTTACAAAAATACCCAGTATTCTTTATTAAACATTGTTAATATAATTAGTTAGTATAATAACAAATTCAAGCATGTAAATATAGGAGATGAAAGTATTGAACAGGTGAATGAGTTTATTTGCGAAGTATGTTTACAAGAGATGGTAAGATTGACGAAGATGTGGAAAGGATAGCAAATGCGGGAAATACAAGTGAATAGTGTTATGCATGCCGTTGTGGCTAAAGGCACGGCTGGCTGTCCATAATGGTGTGCTGGTACCTACGCTTATGTATGGAAGTGAATGTTGGTCGTGGCAGAAGAGGCATGAAAGTAGAATAAATGCCGTGGAAATGCGTTCCTTGCGAAGTAAAAGCAGTCCTTGCGGTGTAACTTTGAATGATAGATTGAGGAATGATGAGAACAGACAAAGTTGGAATTTAAAAGATGATGTAATGACAAAAATTTAAAGAAGTATGCTTAGGTGGTTTGGTCATGTTGAGAGAATGAGTGAACGGCGATTAACCCGGCGTCATGGGGGTTGGGTCAAAATGACCCGGGACGTTTTTGTTAGCTTACAGATTCGTAACTACGCAAGCGACGTTACCGCTTCTCTCAGTAGCTGGAGTTTAAGAGTTGCGCTAAGCGTTATAGACAAAGAAACAGTTGTATGGCGATCGTGCTTGGAGCTACGTGTGCCCAAAGTTAAAAAAGGGTAAATATGACCCACCCCGTACTCGATGTAACAATTTTGCGCCATTTTCTCCACAAATGGTTTTTATGTTTTGTCATTACTTTCGGTGCTATTTTTTGCAATTTATGCTTGAATTATCGTTTCTTGTTATTACCGTATATACATTAAGTCGGTAGATCGAAAAAAATGGATCGAGAGGAAAGAGAACGACAGAGAAGATGATGAGTCTGATATTTTTTTTTTTTTTAAAGATGTCAGTCTCACTTTTATAAACTTAACTAAGTTTATAAAAGTGCCATAAAAAAATAAATACGGTCAATTAATGCTAAGAAATGTGATATTAGGCTAAAGAATGCCACTCTTTTGGTTTTTACGTGTTTTTATTTTTATAGGTTTAATTAAAATATTATGTAATACAAATTCTTTTACACAAAATTCTTTTTACAAATTTTCATTTAGTAAACCATAAAAGAATAAAGCCATTAGCTTAAAACAATTAGTAATTTGTTTAAAAAAAATAGATATATCTTAAGTCTAAATATCGGGTCATAATGACCCACCCCCACGTCCGCGTAACATTTTCCACCCCCATGACGCCGGGTTAACAAAAGGAATTTATAAGGCGGATGTCAATGGAAATTCCGATAAGAGTTCTATCCTCTGTCCTAGAAGGACATACATCGATGTTATTGGTGACGTTCTTCACAAAGGACAGGTGCGTAGTACTCTCAACCGGCGTGGGTGTATGACAAGATGTATGAATGTGGATGAAGTGAAAGGTGTATGTAAGGGTCGTAGCATGTGGCGTTCTATAGTTTCTGCCTACCCCCTTGGGAAAAAGGCGTGAGTTTATGTAAGTATGTCTGCAATAAATTCAATGCCGTGATTTCCAGCTTTACTTGTAGCTGTTACTTAAACAAACCTTCATACATATTCAAATGTTCAGAAATACCAACAAATTGAGAGTTAATGTAGTACCCACAAACTTCCACATAAATCCTGACAAAATCATGTTTTCCAATGTTGACAAAACAATAATTATTTAGCAATATACATTGTCATCCCATTAGTAGTTGTGCAATAATAACCCTTTATCTCATTTAATGACTCACACGGGATGTTAAGTAGGTAACACGTTCAGTTTTTATGTTCCTACCAAATCAGTCCAAAGTTTAAACTCATGATCAGATCTTCAGTGGGGTCGATAACTCGATATACCTTCTAAATCAGAGACCGCTATAAGCTTTTGGCAGCGACTGTTATAAAGAGTGTCTCGAAAATCTTTACGCATGTAACCATAGGTAGTTCTCAAACAGACTACCAGTCTATCCCATTAGTTATGTGCTATTATTATATTTGTCTTACTCACTTATAAGGGATTCGACATAACTAAACGCATGGTTACACAGTTGAAATTCAATACATACCTAATGCACAGGAAATAAATGTCATCAAAAGTTACATAAGTAAGGTAGATCTTCCAAATTATATTTTTGTTATCAACCTTCACAGCAATTTTATCTGATCTTTGTTTGAAAGGCTGAACCCTGAATTAGGATATTTTATAGTTAGTTTTTTAATAAATACCTGTGATAGTCACACCTCCTGTGGAGAATATCTTTAGTGTGGCTTTAGGGTTATATAACTTATAAGTGACTCCTGGGTGAAGCTCTGGTTCATAACTGAAAGAAAGGAAATACAAATTTTCTTACAACTTATATCATTTCATTGATTGAGTTACATATGTTGTAAAGCATAACAAACTCTAGTATAAGTAACTACCCAGATAAATCTCTCACATTTTTTTTTTCAATATTTTAAGACTATAAATTAATTAGTTTTGAGAGACAAGAATGTTGTGTTGTTGAGTTAATAATCAGAAAAGCCACAGACAACCATTCCTCCCTGCTGACCCTTCAATTATTTTACTAAGTTCTTAAAAAATGCAGAAATTCATCACATCATAAATTTTAGATTGACCCGTAATAAATAGTGGTATAATTAAGAATATTAATATTTTTTAAGACCATCCAATTTAATTGAAATTGGTGAAACAATTTTAAAGAAATTCTCATTCTTTAATGCCCGGATCCTACAGCCACGAATGGTTTTGCTTACCATTAGTAGTATTATGTATTGCCAAACTGAACTTGAGTTTGGCAGCTAAGTTAAGCAAATTTTACCAGTGATTGCTATTAACATATTTATAAGAGGGTCTACTATGCAAAGTTGTTGTTTGCTTTGTTTTTGGTAAATATCAAGCTTAAATTTAACCAATAACTCTTGGTAAGTCATCTGCCTTAAGAGATACATAAATACATACACATTTTACACTTGAAATATAGTGGAACAGTTAAGGGAGCCACAGAGTATTATATCTGTTCCAAATGAAGGATTTGAATTAAAAATTATGATTAATACAGAAATAATAATACCATAATAATTGTCTTTGATAAACTTAATTATTATCAACAAAAAAATTCAAGTGAACTTGTGTTGTTGAAGCTGGGATAGGCTGCTATTTTATCACAAAAATAAAACAATTTCATCTGAACCCTGACTTTACATTTTGCATTGGATGATAAGATAAATTATACTTTCTATATGTTTAATAGTTGCAAATAGGATGAAGTTATGCAAAAACAATAGCAAATTGTAGTTATGGCAAACAAGTTTTTGGACCTTCTTGCAAGGGATGTAATCTCCTTTGCTGCCATGAATGGTTATAAAAATATGATCACAATGTGAAGAGTTTGTTTATGTCCATTGATGTACTGGAGAAACATGTAATCATACAGGTGCTAGAAAGGTCCTAAGCAAACCTATGCTTGATCACTATCTTAAACTGTCAGCAAAAGAGAAAGGAAATATTTCATTTGAAGCCTGATTAAAATTCTAAAGTGGTTAAGAGCTAAAATGATTCTGAATATGATGAAAATAAATAATAAAGTTATGTGTAAATAAATAATACTTACTCTGCTTCTTTGTATCTCTTGGAAAAAGATATGATCCTTATACCGAAGGGCATCCGACAGGTGCCTAATACATTGACTACACGGAAATTGCGGAAGCGGACTTGGAAGCCGAGCTTCTGCAGTGCGCGCGCGTACCGCCGTGCCGCCACCTTCGCCTGGTCCTCGCTCGTGGCGCCCGTGCACGTCACGCGGCCTGACGACCAGATCGACGCGGTGGTGTATGGACGCCGTAACTTCATTGTTACCATTCCGTTTTCGCGGCGAAACTCTACGTTAACACCGTTTAATGCTATCTGTCTAAGGTTTAGGTGGCACTTAACACTAAAACTGCACACGACATTGTTTATCATTATGTCTATTTCGGGTGTTTCCTCTTCTTCTTCGATGGGGGCGGGCGGCGCCACCGCATCGCTTGAGTCGGCGCACTGTATCTGCGGCGCGCTGGTCGAGCCAGCCTCGCAATACTCATGGTCGGGCACCATATGATTTGTAACACTATGAGTGGATATTCCACGGTTGGGCACAACCCCGTGTGTGCCTTTGCTTAGCTCCTTAATACCATTCTCTTGGATGAGCGTAGCCATGACCACCTCGGCACACTGGAATAAAAATGAATATAAAGTCTATGATGACATCTCAAAGGCAAATGAGCAGAATATAGATAAATTTAAATACTTAAGAGGCAAAACTAGTTTATTCAACTTTTCTTTTTTTAGGTACATTTTTATTTATTAATTTGATATAATTATAACAGGAGCATTAAGAAGTATTAATGAAACGTGAATCCAATTGAACTTCAAACATAAAATAAGTTAACTATGTATGTTATACTTTATGTATACCTTACACTGTATGCATTGCTATAAATAGTCCCTGCACAAGTGTGAAATTAGATATTTGACCCTCATACAACCCACATCAGTATATGAGAGTTTCATTAAGTAGCTACATATTAATTACAGGAAGATGTATGGAATTATTCTTAATTCACATATTTTTTAAAAAATGGTTGTTTAAAAAGTATTGATATAAAAGTGGAATGGTATTCATTCCTATAATAATATTTTTTTTATTACAGGATATGAATCAAAAATTGTAATGAAACACTGATTAAGTTTGTACATTGAGAGCAAGAAAAGTGTGATTATAGCTGTTATCGTCAGCATTCAGCGGTAAACCATAAAGAGGACTTTATTGAAAATTGTTGATTGCACAACAATGGCAAATGGCAAACATACATGAAACAATGAAAACATTTGCACAAAGCACGCCTTTAGCTAAAATTATGCAAGTTCTAATGCTATATGATTTTCTGCACTCAATTTACTCTAGATATTATGCACCCCAATGGATTAATTTTAATAGTACAGGCTAGTATTGTTTTAATGTGAATGAAAAAGCAATGAAACCAGCAGTATAGATATAGATCTCAAAACCACTGCTCTAAAATAATTTTGAAAGTATCTCTAGAATGTGATACATCTAGATTATTGACAAATGTGATGACAATACTATGTTCGATTTCAATAGATAAGATACACCTACACATACCTATGTTGTATTTTCAGGGCTGCAGTTAAAATTTTAAATGCTTACAGATACATGAAAAACTAGTTTAGCACAAAGGAATCGTTTTTTTTATCTCAATTCACGCATCATTTCATTACATAGGTTTGATATAAATTTTCATGTTAAACATGTTATTCACAATTAAAGAGAGTTTGTAACAATAACAGAATCAAATTTCCAGATTCAATGGAGGTGCACAATTTAGGCCACTTCCCACGGCTCGGTAAGACGCGTCGCTACAACATGACACTTTGCACAGCTGACTGCCGGACGGGCCCCCGCCCCTCGCTACCCCCGTCCCCCACCTTCCCCTGCGCCCTGTCTACGTCCTGGCCCTGCGCTGCGCGTAGTTTGCAATGCACATGCATATTGTCGATTATACTATAATAATATCGATCTTCCCTGGATATGTATATTGCGCACAAGTATGCTTTACTAGGTGCATATTTAAAGAGCTAGGTAACTAAGCTTATTGACAACATGTAAGCAAAGATCATTTTAAAAATTACTATGTCCGAATGTCCTACATAGTCGTTTAGTTTATTAATTATTTGTATTCCCCGTTATACGATTAAAACGAAAATAATTCGTAGTCAGCAGTTATTGACCCCATAACGACCTGAACCACACGTGATTATGGACCACAAAGAAAAGTTATCTCCATTAAAACTTATCCTGGATACAATTTTTTAGACCCGATTTCTAATTATGAATATAAGGTGTGTAATTATTTCGTGATTTCTTAACAAATTATAAAACTATAGAAAGAACAAAATAACACGAGAATGAACTTGAACCAAAATGGGGCACTCGTAACTTTTTATTGAATGATTGTGGGATGATACCTTGGATTACGAGATTGCAGATTAAAATTTATTTAATACAAATGTTAGAAAATTGCATAGTACAACAATTTACCTGAGGTAAAGTGATATATTTGTCACAATTATTTTTACACTACCAACGAATAATAATTTTCATTGCAGAACCAAGAAGTCCAGACAGGAGGTTACGTGTACGAAATAGCTTTTGCACAATAACAAATATTACAACACACGAAATATGACAGAAATTACTTAGAAAGCTAACTGAATAAGCAACTCGATAATAAATGCAAAAATCAAAAACTTATGCACATCCTGCCTAGCACCGCCATGTTCCATTCGATGAACAAAATTGAATGAATGAAACAGAATACGAATGACTGATTATCCTTTGCAGATTCATCGCCTACTTTTGTCTTTGTCTATGGTCATTGTTTTTTTATTTTTTTGCAGCTGGCTTGGCTGCGTACTTTTTTCATGGAGGTAATATATCAGCTAACTTGTGGTTTCCTATAAATCAAAGACCACTCAAAATGTTGTCCTACCCTGGCATTCCCTGGGACCTGGGTGTCGTACAAAGAGTAACTATTTGGTGTCGTAGTAACAAGTATTATACCTACATAAAGTGCCGAATCCACTACGGCCACTACAACTTCTACAATCGACTTTCAAACTGTGGACAAATTCGCAGCAAGTCGACTTGTGCAAGTTTAAAGCGTGAAACACATTATAAGTCGTGACTTACGGATGTGCACACACACACTGTAAGTTACGACCGTCAGAGGCGTCCTTAAGTCACGACTTATAATGGTGCGTCCAGACCTGACGAACGCGCCGCTCGCGCGCGGCGCGCGAGCCGTTCGCGAGCTGCGCGCGAGCGGCGCGCGTAGCTTTGTACGAACATGAAATGCACGCGCGCAGCTCGCGAGCAGCTCGCGAACGGTTCGCGCGCTGCGCGCGAGCAGCGCATTCGCGGCGCGTTCGTCAGGTCTGGACGCACCATAATGTGTTTCGCGCTTTACGAACTAAACCAAACTAAACGAGCAATAGAGTGAAATAACTGGCGCAGTAAAGCTTGCTAGTATATATCTAAGGCGATGTAAAGATGTGCATATTTAAAACTGCCCGGTTACCTATAAACGGTCCGCAAGACCAAAAAAAAAGAAAAAAAGAAAAGAAAAGCAGTCGAATAGAAAAAAAAAGTTCAGTTAATATACCTAGTCTTGCCATAAATATTGTCACGAAGAAAAACCTTTTTTTTTTATTGCAAATAATATTTATTACTTTTACATTGTGTTAGTTTAATACATAAACATAAAACAATTTAAAATATAAAAAGCTTATTCGAAGTGGTCTCCATTAGCTGCAATACAGTCCTTTAAACGTTAAGGCCAGTTATCAATAGAAGCACGCACTCTTTCCATGGGAAAATTCTTCACTGCCAATCGTATGGATTGTTTTAGGGACTCCAAATTATCATGGCGTTTAGAGCAAGCCGTACTCTCTAAAACTGACCATAAATCATAATCCAGCGGATTAAGATCGGGACTAGACGACGGCCAGTCTTCAGCTCTGATGAAGTCCGAAACTTTCACTTCCAACCAAGACTGCGTGGACCGAGCTTTATGACCCGGCGCCGAGTCTTGTTGGAATGACCATACTTGATGGTTATTGAACATTTAGTAGTTAAGGGGCTTAACTACCTTCTCAAGAATGGTATCTTGATACACTTGTGCCGATGTTTTGATACTTTTTTCACAAAAATATGGCTCAGTCACTCCTTCATAGCTAACACCCCACCAAACCATCACTGAAGTCGGATAATGCCCACGTTGCACTCTGTCAACTAATTGGGAAGCTTCCTTAGAGCTTTGAGCATAAATACGGTCATTCTGTTTGTTAAAATGTTGCTCAATTGTAAAAATTGTCTCATCCGTAAACAATTTTTTTCTTTCACGCTTCAGTAGTTGTTTCGATTTTACCTTATCACACAAACTATATAGGGATATACTATAGTTAAAAAATGACCAGTGCGTCTCTAGGCTGCAAGTCCTAAGTCATCTTTTAAAATACGCGACATGGTTCTGGGTGCTATCTTCATCTCACGAGATAAAATCTTTGCTTTCGGACAGGATTTCTTCGAATTCTTTCCCTTACTGCTTTAACCACCTTTTTCGTACGAGCACTACGTGGACGGCCAGATCTTTTTCTGTCACAAACAGAGGAGGTCTCATTGTACCTATTGATAGACCGGTACACAAACATTTGACTAATACCAAGCGTATGGAGAGTTTTAAAAATTGCATTTGGCTCTATACCAACTTTGTGTAATGCAATCACAGCGATTCGGTTCTCTTTATCACCCCACTCCATTTTAATATCGCAAAATATTGTACAATGTATTGGCGCCAAAATTAGAAAACCCAATGAACAATCGTATAAAAATGACAGATTCCGAATTCAAATGTAATATTTTTCTTATTTTTAATTGTAACAGTATTTATGGCCAGACTAGGTATATATAGTGTTATTATATAGTGCAAAGCAAACCATTCGTCTCGGACAGCCACTAATATCCAAAATTATGTAATGGACGCCTCCTAACGCCACCAGCGCCGAGCTGAAACTGGTCTTGAGTATTTTATTCCTTGTGAAAGTGATTCCTTCGGTGATCGGCCCACAATTTTTTTCGTTTCAAGCTTTTCATATTTTGCGTAGAATATGAACATCTTTGAGACTTTATACTATTATTTGTATATTGCTATTTGCCTGAAGTCGCTGCTAATGGTAAGCCAAGCTAAACCTAAATGCAATAAAAGGCATTGACAGCAAAAAAAAGTGGTCATTATTTTATGCTTTTCAGTTGTTTGAACTCCTTTTTGACTTTTTTTAACGTTTATTTATTTGTTGAATTTAATAGAAGGCGTGTACGGTCAATCTGTGTCAGCAGGTGATGTCGAGGTTTGAAGGAATTACACGAATTTGGATATTTCCTGTATTTTCGGAAAGTGCCTATGCTATTTCCAGTGTTGGCCCAGTGGGGGCATCCATTTTTTTTCTGCCACCAGGGCGGCACCAATTTGGACTGACGAACCTATTTCATAGCACAGAAAAGATTCAGTTCAAGATAAGCATGGAATTATTATTAATATAAAATATGTAACCATGTGCAGTAATAGCAGTAGTAGCAGTGATAGCCTAGCGGTTGAACGCTTGCTTTCCGTGCCGGAGGGTTTGAGTTCGATAACGGCCCGTATCTCTGATTTTTCGAAGTCATGTGCGGATCACAATTTGATTATCACTTGTGTTAACGGTGAAGGAAAAACATCGTGAGGAAACCTGCACACCTGAAAGGGCTCCATAAAGTTCTCGATGGTGTGTGTAGTCTGCCAACCCGCACCAAGCTAGCGTGGTAGACTAAGGCCTAAACCCTTCTCATTTTGTAAAGGAGGCCCGTGCCCAGCTTTGGGACAGTAATAGGCTAATTATGTTTATGTATGTGTATGTAACCATGCAACATGTAACGCAACCTCCTTGGAAAAAACATTTTTAATATCAGAGTAGGTACTTTGATTGTACTCTTTGATTAGGTTTATTCTTAATTAAACAAATATTTATTTTATGTACCAAAGTTAAAAATTATTTCAATAGTAAATCAGTGATTTTGACATTAACAAATATTTAATAAAACAATTTCTTTCTAAAATAGTAACTTACTATTGTTGTATAGTGTATCATTATCTTAAATCATTTATAAACCGCCATTGTAAACTTCTCCTAAAATATATGTATCTAACTTCACTTTATTGTTCGATCATCCATCGTTCATCAATCAAGCGGTCGAATAATTCGTAATTTTACTTAATTTTTTCATATTTGTGCTAATCGTTACGTTAATTTAGTGTTCTTATTTCGTTCAAAGTCAGTGGATATTTATAAATGTAAATAATCATCCTGTTGTGTTTGCAAATGTGCATATGCTTTGTTGTGAGAACCACCTTTATCTGCTGTCATTCTAAGCTGTAGCAACTGAATTTTTCGATAATGAAACATAAGTTATCCTTTGAATGGTAGGTTATCGACTGAACTAGAGTACGAGAATAACAAATCAGTATCCAGTTGTTGATGTGTCGTGATGAGAGTGGTGTTCTTACACGGGGCAGTTATCGGGAGAATGTGCGGTGGCGTTTAGCCTTAGTGGCAGAGGACGTCAGAATTAGGATCCAGCATGGAATCGGTTAAGGACGAAGAACGTTTGCGTCGGCTGCGCGCCCTGGAGGAGCGGCTGTGTGACCCTCGCTCCACTGGCAACGTCGACTGCTTGCTGGACACCGTCACGGCGCTCGTCTCTGACTGCGACCACCCGGCTATCAGACGCATGAAGAATGTCGAAGCGTATACCAGCAGATGTAAGTACATTGTGAAAATTATTTATCAGAAACAAGATTTAAAATGTTAAGTTTTTTATGCCAATGTTCCATGCTAAACCTATTTTTTTGGTCTTACATGTAATAATTAAATGCATAAAAAGATGTTAGAGTTGTTATTAATCAACAACTGCTGTCGACGTTCAGTTGTAATACAACCATTACTAAATGTATAGGTACTCTATAACATTTATCTGTTAACCACACTCTTTGTTTGGCACATGAAATACATATATGATTGGAAATAACGTCTATCTTAGATGTATTACACTTTTTTAAACGTTACACCATGTTCTACTATGTTGTTATCATTCATGGTTTGCTTTGGAACTCACTGGAGAGATTCTGTTTCTTCTAAACAGCACAGCTCAAGGCAAGCAATGTTAATAGGTACTCAGATTATTGAAAAATCTTTTGTATACTATTAGCAGATAAATACATACTTTTGTAATTTTCAATGTAAGATTTCTATTGTTTGTCATTATGTTGATTTAGAATAAGTTACATGACCCAGATACATTACACATTATTGTTATTCATTGGTGTATTTTGAAGGAAAGTGTTTCCTTACTCTATTGTTGTTTTGAAGGGTCATCATGGTAATTTTTCAGGCTGCATCCTATAAAATCATATTTGTGTTTACATAAACATTTATACAAGTCTAATGATTCTTGATTGATTATGTTCTTAAAAAACAATTTTTGTAATATTACATTCAATTTGTCAAGATATTAAAAAACTATTTAATGTTTGTTTAATTAGTGCAGTTGCTAAAAACTTGGTTTTCTGTACTATGATTAGTGTAATTAAAAAATTGCACAAGTTGTCTAATATTTAAATATTGTTTTGGTTATTTTCACTTCATTTTGATCAATTAAGGAAATTTATATCATGTCATGTTGATACTTGTAATTAATCATTGTCTATTAGTTGATCATGGAATTAATTAATTCAGTCTATTGTGGTCCACTGCTGGACAATTGTGTTTTCTAAGTTGTACCCTACTAGCCAGTTTGCAGCCTTGTCCATCCGGTATACCCTAACTGCCTTCTTCAGGTCATAATAGGTACATCTTTCTGGGATTATTCTACACAGTTATAACTGATAGGTGAGGCAGGCATATCATTTTACCCCACATTCATTCTGAAATGTCCGTTAGTTTGTATAACATGACAATGGCTTCCAGATTTTGATTAAACTTCTATTGCTGGGCCTGACTTAAATCCTTTAAACCCTAAACATTTCTTCGAGAAATAGTTCAGCATCACCTAAGAAATAGCTTGATCTCATAAATATGCCAACAAAAATTATTAACTGGATGTGAAAATGTAAACAATGATTGTTATTATGTCAGAGATTTTTTTATTGTTAATAGAAGTATGAGGCTCAGGGTAAAGAACAAGCCTCCCTCTCCATTTCTGTCAGTTTTTAAGAGCTGACTAAGGAAATATGTATATAGGATAAGTAGCTGCATCCTCTGTACATAGTACATGTACCAATCCATTCACCAGCTGTGGTTATGTGGTGATTTCCTCATTACTGTTTGTTTTGGCAGTCCAAAAAGAGTGCCACTTTTAGAATTTAACATTACCAAGCTGAAAAAATAAATGAACATAAAGCAAGAAATGTGTATGAAAAGAAGTAATGCTTGCTAGCATAGCTTAGTTAGCTAAACAATTCAGAACTATCTTTGGTTTGAGCATTTGAATTTGGAATAAATTGAATTGAGATTGGAATACATCAATAAGGTATACAAATATTTAGCAGGACAGATTAAATACAAAAAACAGATTGCTGTAATAACATGCAAATTTTATCTAGATTAAATATGTTGGTTTTAAAACTTCCATAATAAAAGATGAAAATATAGTTAAAAGTTAAATCCTGCGCTGTCCTATGGCAAAATATTAAAGGAACCATCACACAAGACATTTTTAAATACACATAATTATGCATTTAATTTTTATGTTTACACATACTTAGTAGCTTATTCATGAATGTAGATGATTCAGTCAATCTTCAAATGTTGTAATTAAAGTTGAACCACCTATAGTATGAGTGTATTACACAAAACATTCATTCAAAATTCTACCATTCATTCTACTTCTAAAATCCAGTTTTCAGATGTATCTGTTCATGTGTCATGTAATTGAGTGTATGCTGTTTATTCCTTTATATTTTCCAGAATGTAAACTGGAAATTGGTAGCTTCTAGATTTATCAATCTCATACTTTCAAAATAATGCAGATGTCAAATTAAAATGTACCAAAAAAAACATTTATTAAGTATTTGATGTAAGATATCTATTAAAAAGATAGTTTCTACTGTTTACTCTTCTAAGAAAATACTCATTGCTTGTCTTAGCTTAGCAATATGTATAACCCATACTATAACCAAAATAATATCCATGAAAGGTAACATAATTGTACTATACATAAATAATTTAAACAAATCCTTTTTGTTTTGTTATAGATGAAACATTTGCTTCAAACATAGTAGACCTGCGTATGAAAGCAGCGGATTTTGATTTGATTAAGGTGATTGGCCGTGGAGCATTTGGTGAAGTGCAACTAGTCAGACACAAGTCTACACGTCAAGTTTATGCCATGAAGCTACTCAGTAAGGTTGAAATGATCAAGAGATCTGACTCCACATTCTTTTGGGAGGAGCGGCATATAATGGCACATGCTAATTCTGAATGGATATTAAAACTACACTTTGCTTTTCAAGACCACAAGTATCTTTACATGGTGATGGACTACATGCCTGGTGGTGATCTTGTTAGTCTTATGTCAAACTATGACATACCCGAGAAGTGGGCAAAGTTCTATACAATGGAAATTGTCCTTGCATTAGACGTAATCCATGGTATGGGTTTTGTACACCGAGATGTAAAACCAGACAATATGTTAATTGATAAATATGGTCACCTAAAGCTTGCTGATTTCGGCACTTGCATGAGAATGGGGCATGACGGTCTTGTGCGTGCTAGCAATGCAGTGGGTACTCCTGATTACATATCACCTGAAGTGCTGCAGTCACAGAATGGCGAAGGAGTGTATGGTCGTGAATGTGACTGGTGGGCTGTAGGAATATTCTTGTATGAAATGCTCATAGGAGATCCTCCTTTTTATGCAGACAGTTTGGTAGGTACATATGGTAAGATCATGGACCATAGGAACTCACTTCAGTTTCCTGATGATGTAGAAATTTCAAAGGATGCCAAATCTCTAATCAGAGGTCTTTTAACAGATCGAATTAAAAGATTAGGCAAGAATAGTGTTGATGAAATCAAGCAACATCCATTTTTCATCAATGATCAATGGAGTTTTGAAAACTTGAGAGATTCTGTACCTCCTGTCGTGCCTGAATTATCTAGTGACGATGATACAAGGAACTTTGATGACATGGAAAAGTCTGATGCTTTGGATGAATCTTTTCCCGTGCCCAAAGCATTTGTTGGTAATCATTTGCCATTTGTAGGCTTTACTTACAATGGTGATTATCAGTTATGCGCTAGAGGACTAAAGGCAGCCGATGTAGTCGATACTATCTCTAATAATCATATTAATAATGTTGGATCTGAAGCTATATTGCAGCTAGAAAAACTTCTCGAAAGAGAAAGAGACGGCAGACGAAAGTTGGAAGACACACAAGTCACTTTATGTGCTCAGCTAGAAGAACTGTCTCAGAGGGAATCTAGAAATAAGAAAATAATAGCTGATACAGACAAAGAATTAGCATTACTACGACACGATCTGAAAGAGTTACAACGAAAGGCTGACATAGAAGCTGAGACAAGAAGAAAAGCAGAATTTAATTTTATTGATGCAAAGCGGCGGCTTGATGAAGAACAAAGCAAACGCGCGAAAGAAATAAACAATTTACAGACTTATAACGATAAAATAAATGCTTTAGAAATGCAGTTGACTGAGTTACGTGAGAAATTAAAGCAAGAAGCTGAAGCAGCTGCAAAGTCAAGGAAACAAGCTGCAGAAATGACAGCTGCGCAGGCCGCAGCCGCTGCCGTCAATGACGGCACCATGGCGAGTTTGCGTGCTCAGCGCGATAACCTTGAGAGGGAACGAAGTACTCTCTCTGAAGAACTTGCTGCTGTGAAGGCATCTAAACAACGTTCAGATGCGGCGGTCGCAGAAGCCACAAGCAGATTGAATGCGGCTCACGCTGAGCTTGAACGATCGTCAGCGAGACTTAATCAAATCATGGTGGATAACAGACAGCTTTCAGAGCGAGTGTCGTCACTGGAGAAGGAGTGTGCTTCATTGGCTCACGAGTTGCGTGCCGCGCAGCACATGTATCAGCAGGAAGTGCGTGCTCATCAGGACACGCAACGGTCACAGTTGCTCTCTAAACAAGAAGCCAATTTGGAACTTGTCAAGGGTGAGTGTTAGTATTCCAAGATTTTTTATTTTCTGCCATCTAGCCCCACGCTACAATCCTCTCATGTTCAACTGAGCTAAACTGTATAAGCTCCCAAAAATATATTTCATACCTTCACTTTTTGCATGCCTCAGGAACATTGGATATGATATTTAAAGGTATTGTTCAGTTTGCTAATATACCTCCTTTAATCTTTGTAGGGCCAGTGTAGTTTCACTTTATATAGTAAATTATATGGCTTGGTACTTTTTACTTTTTCATATTATTCAACCTCTTAAAAGCAGATTATAGTAGAATTTATATATATTGTAAAATAATGTTTATAAATTGGATAGTTAATTAGATTTTATATTTATAATTCCAAAATACTATTCGTGTTTAAAAATTCTAAATATGTTTTTAACAAAGGTAGCGTCTTAGAATTACATTCATCTATGGTTTATTTGCAATGTGATACAACAGCCTTACAATCAAAACTGAATGAGGAGAAGACGGCGAGACAGCGTTCGGAGTCGGCGTGCCAAGAAAAAGACCGTCAGATGTCTATGCTCAGCGTCGACTACAGGCAGATGCAGCAGCGCCTGCAGAAGCTTGAGGGCGAACATCGACAGGAAACCGAAAAGGTTACTAAAATTATAATCGAAACAAATACAAAAACAAATATTTATTTATAGTGTCCCCTTTTCTAATTCAGTGCGATGGTGGTTTACATTGTTCTTCATTGCATCCTCGACATGGTGCACAGTTGGTTTTGGATATGTAAATGTGTCAATCGTCATTAGCAGACAAAATCACGTAAGACTTTGACAATCTTAGGATTTGGAAATAGTCTAACAATTAGTTAGGTTGCGGTTGACACCCAACTTTATCTGGTTGGATTTAAAAACAACTCTAATATACTCTGGAAAAAGTTAAGATGATTGTGATCAAATTTTTTGTATTTATTTGTCCAGTCGATGGGTTTGGCGGCTTCATTGGAGCAGGAGCGCGCCGCGCGGCTGGCGGCCAGCGGCGACGTGTCGGCGGCCGAGGCGGCGGCGCGGGCGGCCGCGGCCGAGCGCGACGCGCGCGCGCGCGACCTGCACGCCGTGCGCGCCGCGCTGCACGACACCTCCGAGAAGCTGGCCGCCGCCTCCGCCGAGCGCGACATGCACTGCGCCAGGGTGAGTCACTACCAATCGTATTATCTTTGCCTATAACCATCCGAATGTGCATGATACCCAGCTTCCCCAAATGTCAACCGAATTGCTCGCCACCGCCCAACGAGGCTAGTCTGCTCATCCTAGGTATGTAGCGGGCAGCAGCGTCCTTGTGTGAGAAGGCTTGCTGGCGGTCATCATGTTTATTATGGACATTACCAGCACAGTTTTTGACTTTTCAAAAGTGTCTGAAAAGAGTCCTAATTCAAATGAACAAATATTGTCATCGTTTGTTGTGCGTGTCGCTGTCGAACGCAACAGGCCAAATATAGATAACCAGTACATGTTGCAAGCTTTCATCGATTCATGCAAACTTAATAAATGTATGAAAATAAAACATAAATAAGTACTATGATTTATTTTCATACTACACTTGTATTCACTACCTATGTTTGGAGATATTAAATAAGTAGGTCATCATCACACTCATCAGAGTAATAACAGTGAGTGAAAGAAGTCGGATAAAGAAAACGGCAGGGCTCTTGTTACCAGCGGTAACAGCGGTATCTCAACTTATAAATGTATCTATGTATTTATAGATGTATTGATCGAGCAACTTAACGAGCTCTTTGAGTGTTTCTTGTGAATTAATCATAATCTCATCGCGCCGAAATAGACTGTCCTCCAGCATTACAACATAGTGACTCATTGTCGACGGCAAACATGCACACATACACAGCTTTTGCCTTATACGACATATACCTGCGCGTGCGCTCGTCTCCAAATAAATAAACACATGATTACGTAGACGGCGGTTTTTCTAGAGTTGAATGCCTTACTCATTGATTATGATGTGATTTGCTCAATTAATAGAATATTTATTCATTAAAGTTCACGGAATGTAATTGTTGACAATTCGTAATAATAGTCGTGTTGATGAAAATAAATCATTCCTTAGTTAGGAACTCGATTCGGCTATTGTTGTAAAATTAGATCACAAAGCCGAGGAGATTAATTAATTTCACAATAACTAGAATGACCGTTGAGAACTAAATTAATACTTTATCAAATTGTAACAGCACTCCTATCTATTTCAAAGTACTCACATAACTGAATTGTACATAGTTTGGTAGATACAACTGTATATTTCGAGATAGAATATGAATAAATATATTTTATTGCATTCTCATACCGCTAGTCGCACGAATTACTTACCCAAGTATGAAAAGTAGGTATTCTTCTTTGACCTTGATATTTACGACACAAACATTTAAGATTGGCTCTACAGATTAAAACTTTGTATTTTTAAGTGTGTATGTTAATAATGCCTTAAAAACAGAGAAACTCTACTTTCTACGATTATTTTATGACGTACTGTTGAACTTAAAGGAGATCCCTGTAAGCGTATATTTATCTCAAAGCCAAGGGCTTCTTAGAAATAAAATGTAAACCTACTACCTAGATTAGATGCTTGCACAATGAGTTGCATAACTGTTCTTAGAATAGAACATAATTCTACACTATGTGTCAGATTTTACCTGCATTTAAAACAAACAATTTTATGATGATTATTTACGATTGAATAGAAATTTAAGAATACACGTAAAAGTTAAAAAAAACAGATCTACTATATCTTTCAAAATATTATAAAGTAAGGACGTAGCTGAATCAATGTAAAGTTATGAATTTGTCGAACACAAGTGCTGAACAAACAGAGCCTTGGCAATGAAGACATGCCTATAAAACATTATGATGATGACACGCATTAATATACAGGAATGTGTTATTGTCGTGTTAATTTCCTGGTCATCTTCAACTGGGACATGCACCGTAGTACATTAAAATTGTACTTCAATAATGTTAGCTTATAAATACTGCTGCTAAATACGCACTTTGTATGTAGATTCGTTATGATATGAAAACATCTATTTATAAATAACAAACTTGAAATACTTAAACAGACCGCTAATTAACATTATACAGTGTGTGTTGCAAAACGAACAATAAAAACAGAAATCCTTGACAAATGTGATGCTTGCCAGAGAACTCCTCTATAGTAAAGTTAAAACTATGAAAATTGCAGTTATAGGCCGAAGACATTTAACTCATAATATAACGAGTCATCAACCTCGAGAGGGGCTCGTGGCTAATTAACAACCGCGCTGATCATACGATTTGCGAGGTTAAGCGGCTGTTGCCGCGGTCAGTCCGTGGATGGGTAACCGTTCGTGACACATAGAGACCGCTCCGTGCCTCGGAGAGCACGTTAGCCGTCGGTCTAGGGTGTCATAAGAATACCTATGACAGTCGTTACGGGTAGTCAGAAGCACAAAAGTCTAACCGGTCTAACCTTGGAATATCGGCAGTGCCCTGTAACTGGGTTGCGGAAGTCTGATGGCCGTCGCTCCGTGTAAAATACTGATATTCAGCCGCATCTTGTTAGACTGGTTACTGACCCCAAAGTAGTTGGGAAAAGGCTAGGAGGAATATAATGAGTCATCAAACTCAAAAGTAAGAACATCGATATTTTATAACAAGAGCTTTATGTCCCTTGTAGCACACGATTATGTCAGTCTTACAATAAAAATAGTGACTCATATGGCGTAATCAATTCTAGAGAGAACGCGCTATGTTCTATACTTTATTATAAGTATAAGTTACCTACTACAGAATACAACTACTTTCAAATCGCATAGTTTATGAATATTCAATTTCTTCGTTGTATAAAATATTTTGTAGTTTTATTTTAATTTACACTTAAGTTACTCCAAATCTTTGGCATGAAAACTGACAATGACAGTCGTTTCAATGAGCCTGTCAGATTTTACAAAAAATGTACCATATCATATTTTATATATAATATGCCTACGTCACGAAGGGAAATAATATATAGTATACCTACTTCTAATTTCTCGCTATTTGGATCCGCTAGTAAGGCTTGTTAGATGACGTCAGTCTATTGGTGACTGAGCGAATGTACCTACGTGTAATTAATTCTAACTCTAATAACCAAGGAACAATATTTTTCTCTAACACACCTCCTCGCTAACACCAGGTTCACACGATTCGATTCTAGCTGATCAACTGTTAAATCGCATGCGATTTGAACCGTCTGAACAGACTTTCAATCAAATTGAAGCAACAAAAACGTTTCAAATTTTGTTGATCAAGTCATTTGATCAACTAGAATCGAATCGTGTGAACCTGGTATAACGTGTGCTTCTGCAGTCGTGGCAAATCTTACCCTTAAACGTACTAACTACCCTTCCTTTAAGCAACATACAATTTAATTCACACTCTCTGAGCTAGCTCCTTACTACTACTAACAGCAATATTATTTTTGTAATTTTTTGTTTACGTTCTTATGTTATCTATTTACTCGTGAAGCTAAATAAATTGTGGTTGAATTAAAGTTAAATCGATGTATTCCTTATCTACCAGAGTGAGGAGCTCCGTCAGCAGTTAGAGACAGAGCAACACTATTGCTTCGTGTACAAGAGTCAGGCGAACGACATGCGGCTGATGCTGGAGGAGAACACGCGGGCCGCACGCGACTCGGAGCAAGAGCGCTCCAGTCTGCTGCATCAGCTGCAGCTGGCCATCGCACGCGCAGACTCCGAGGCCATCGCCAGGTCAGTTCTACATTCGAATAAAATAAACAATATTAACAAAATCCTCGCTTTAGGCTCTCGTCCATTTGGTCGAGAGGTTGTTAGCTCGCGTGATTTACATCTTCAAAATACTGCATCACAGCTTCATTTTTCAATCGAAACGACATCGTACAGTATTTAAAAAACAAAAAAAAAACATAGAAAGTTTTGCTTTTGGTAAAAACTACGACAGCAACCAAATTTCCGTGTCGGTTTTAGATGTAAAACCATTTTTCAATTGGACACTTGTATACAGTGATCGTAAAGTTCTCACGTACTTTAAAACTATTGTCTTTTTCCTTTTGCTTCACTCATATTATTGTGCTATCATTGATTGCCAAAGATCGAACAAATAATGATCGCAGTGATTCTAGTTGCAACTGTAGAGTAGTGACCATTATGTTCTTTTGCGTATGGAAAACGTCTGATAGAAGAGATGCGTATCATCCGTAAATGACTTTCATTTCAATTATAATTCGCGTTAATATTGGAAATTATGCAATACCTTTATTTATAGAATACACAATATCGTAAACATTTGTGACATACAAATATGTATAATATTAGTTATGATATTTACTTTTTATATTACAGATCGATAGCCGAAGAGACTGTCGGCGAGTTAGAAAAGGAGAAGACGATGAAAGAGCTGGAGATGCGCGATGCCTTGTCCCAGCATCGTAGCGAGCTAGCGGCGCGCGACGCACTGGTACAGGGGCTGCGCGACCGCGACCACGAGAACAGGGCCACCATCGACCTGCAGCGGAAGGTAACGACACCTGCTTTACATAATTATACTATGAACTGTATTGCTATACATTTCTTACGATTACCAGTTTTGTCTAGTACAGTAGGGGAATAAATAGGTTCGTCAGTTTTCAAATTAATTCCTTTTCCACATCGCGGGCACATGTTACCTTTTCAAATTGTTGAACGAAACACACCAATGGATGGAAAATTGTGTTTATTTGGTAGCAATGATCAATATTGCCCTTTGCCTCCATATGACGTAGTAATGTCTTTGATTTGATTTAAGGAGTTTTATTGTAAAAACCATTACATTAATCAATTCGATGATTATATAAATTGACATTACTAGTGGTTGTCATCATGTCGCCATTATCATTTTTAATATGCTGTCAAAAAATACTTGTATATTCATTTCTATAATGTTGGCAATACGTAGTCGGTAAAATAGGTTTTTTCTTGCACTGTGCAAGCAAAAATAGACCTTAAGGTGCATAACATTTTCGTTCCCCGGCTGTACATATTGATTTTCAATGTTGTCTCTAATACTAAAATAAATAAATAAATGACAGATGTGTTAAAATCTGTCACTGAAAGATTGAATGATTGATGCATGAGTTTTGCCGCCGCCTAGATGTATTTTTTGGAATGGAGATGTACTAAAAGCGCCACTACCACTACAGATTTGACCAACGCAATGTTATTAGTTAAAATATGTGTGACATTATTGCTAATGTCAGTTTAACTCGTTCTGATTGGTTGTAATAACTTAGTACGGAGGTTCTGCAATCTGCTTTCGTTTTGCATTGCCTTCCCAACATTGGTAAGGTATCAGCAGTACTTGGTTAAGGCATACTACATGTGCTTGTGGTTCGTAGGAGGTTGACGAGCTCCGTCGCAGCGGCACGGCGCTGGCAGAGCGCGTGGCCACGCTGCAGCGTCTGCAGGAGGATGTGGACCGGCTCAACAAGAAGCTCAACTCAGAGATCATGCTCAAGCAGCAGGCTGTCAACAAACTTGCTGAGATTATGAACAGGTAACGTAATATTTATCAAGTCTATTTATTATTTATTGTCTGTGTTATTGCTGAACAAAGTGCTCTTCCAAAAGAGTCTGCGAGTTGGGTAGTTATCTTTCCATCTAACGGCCATCTGAGCCTCGTCAGTCAGCGGCAGGATGCGCTGTAAGTGCATATTTTTACATATTCAGCAATTCAGCAATGTCACTCATGATGGGGCCGTGTGATTTTGGGCCCTGACTTTAGAGTGCCAGTAAATAATAGACATTCAGATGAAAGCTTAATAACGATGGGCTCTAACACTATATGTACTTATGACTTACAGAAAAGACATGAACCCAGCGACGACGAAGAACAAGAGCAAGATGTCGGTGCGCAAAGACAAGGACTACCGAAAACTGCAGCAGGAGCTAACGCGAGAGAAGGAGAAGTTCGACCAACACATCTCCAAGCTGCAGCGCGACCTGCAGGACTGTCAGCAACAGCTGCTGGACGAACAGTCTACCAGGCTCAGGCTCGCCATGGAGGTAAGTTCAGTCTATCGCAGTCCGCGGCATAGGGATCTCCGAAAGTTTGAGAAAGTTCTCTCGGCAACCTTCTTCCATCGATGATGCCCTTCACTGGCTCGGAATATTTAGTGTAATCTATCAGATTGTCAGTTTCTTCAGAGCTTTGTCGGTTTCAGCAGGTTCTACCGCGTTTAGGTAAGGCTCTTATTTTAGGGCAGTCGATGTTCTGAGCTTTTAACAGATAAATAAGGTAACCTATCTTACCGTAATCATATTTTCAGGTCGATAGCAAGGACGTGGAAATCGAACAGCTAAAAGAGAAATTGGCAGCCCTAACAAGCGAGACGGCATCCCAATCGTCAGCGGACGCCGAGGACGGAGAGACGGAACAGACGCTGGAGGGCTGGCTCTCCGTGCCCTTCAAACAGAATATCCGCCGTCACGGCTGGAAGAAACAATACGTCGTCGTGTCCTCCAAGAAGATCATATTCTATAACACCGAGAATGATAAGCAGAACACCACGGATCCAGTCATGATTTTAGATTTGAGGTTGGTAAATGTTATTTAGAATTTCATGATATCTGGCGAAATTCTTTAATCTGCTATTCTGTACTTAATAATTGTTTTGGTAACTGGATTTTTTTACCCTTATTATAGAGTTCAAATACTTAAAATAATTTTTTGTGTCGAGAAATATTAATGAGCCGCTTCTTGACCAGCCAAACAGTAAACAGGCTCGCGGGTCGTTTGATCAGTTTGGACGGGCCTCGCTGTTTGCTCAGGCGCAGGATGCCATGTTTTTTGGGGTACAAGGCGAAGGATTGCACGGCAAGTCTGACACAGCCGTTTGGGATACTGTTATAGACTATTAAAATGGATCGCAACGTTGTCGTGTCTATTGTTTTTTTAATTTTAGCGATTATAATCGGTTGCCTTTTAGTTCTCGTGTTCTGATACCGATAAAATAAGTAGAACATTCCCTTGGTGTGTTGCAGCAAGGTGTTCCACGTGCGCTCGGTGACGCAGGGCGACGTGATCCGCGCGGACGCCAAGGACATCCCGCGCATCTTCCAGCTGCTGTACGCGGGCGAGGGCGAGGCGCGCCGCCCCGGGGACGCCGCAGACCTGCCCGCCGAGGGCGGGGACCACACCAGTCAGTGTTCCTCTACTATGCACTACTCATCATCTGCGGCAGACAACCATTCCCCGAATATGCTAGGGTCACTTTTGGTTCAACTAGGTGCAACTGAATATCAGTATTTTACACAAAGCGGCTGCCATCTGACCTCCGCAATCTGATCAATGAGGAAAACCGAACTCCTATATACCGTCGCTGCGCCTAAAAAATCCGCTGGTTTTTTTTTAATTTCGGTTTTTGATACTATTTTATAGTACTTCTCAAGCCACGTAGGCCTGTGAAATCTGTTTTCTAATAATTTATTTGGTTAAGGAGATAGCAAAATCAGCTATGTAATTTTGGCCAAAACGGCTTCAAAAATCCTCTATGTGTGCAAAGAAACACTTACCGTATTTTTATTTCGATACGGACTTCAATATGACACATAGCGGGTTTATTATTTTTAAAATAGTGTGGAAAATCCGCAGTGTTCTAGGAAGACCAACAATGAAAATTATAGCGGTATTAACGACCCACAATAAATACGCTATGTGACCAAATTCACTTTAAAAAAATCCTAGCACCTGTTATATCGTAGAAAAAAGCAAAAAAAATAATATTTTATGATGTCTCGACATAAAGTCTAATTTTCTGCATACTAAGTTTTTAAATGTTGTTATCAGTTTGGGAAAAAAACAGTTTTTTGCTTCTCCTGTAAAGTTGGGTTTTTTCACATAGCGGATTTTGCAAGCACATTTTTGCGGCTGTCTTTATTGTTCGACGCTCAGAGTTTGCTGATTAGATTATGCAAGCCTATTTTAAATAAATTATATCCTTAACCTTAGGATATCGGCATTGCCCAGTTACTGGGTTGCGGAGGTCTTATGGCAGTCGTTCCGTGTAAAATACTGGTATTCAGCCGCATCTGGTTATACTGGAAGCTGACCCCAACATAGTTGGGTAAAAGGCTAGGCAGAACATTTTAAATAAATTATATTTAGTGTTTTATTCCCAAAGATCGGAAATGTTGTCAGATTTTCGGTATGGCAACTGGGACCGACAAATTAATGACGAACAGGGGCTCAGTGGGTGAAGAATGGTCACTCATTATATGACCGCGGCACGTCTAAATCCACGATACAGTGAATCCAGTGATGATGTTAGAAATTACAAGGGTGTGACTGCCTTGTTGGTCTAGTGGTCACAAGCGCGATTGCTGAGCATGAGGTCCTGGGTTTGAACCCCAGGTCGGGCAAAGTGTTATTGGGTTTTTCCATTAAGAATTTCTCAGTAGCTGCCCGGAGCTTGGATTTGTGCCTGGTTAATAGCTCGCCCTCTATTACATAGGACTTAATATAACTGGGTAAACGAGGATGTATTAAAAACACCTCTGCTGTACCCTTCGGGGAATACAAGGCGTGATGTTGTTGTTGTGTGTGTGATAGAGGAACTGTACTGAACGGAACTGTGTGTGTAGGAACCAGGAATCGACCTTCTTTTAAGCATTAGCACTTCCGAAAACCATGGGAATGACACCCATGACGAAAACATTGTACATTTTTATGATTGGAACCTTGGATTTTGGAATCATGGCCTCATAGATTTGGGAGTTGACCTGATCTCCGGTATCAACTCGACCGAAAACCATAGAAATAAAATGACGATTTATCAGTGACAAATAAGAAGAATATTTTCATGGCATCTTGGATTCTGGATCCGATCACATAATATTTTCTCATTATCAAGAAAGTTATTTTAAATTTGACAAACGAACGTCTTAAGTGCATTGCAAATCAGAAAGCGGTAGTGCTGAAAGTTTTGTCCTGAGGCCCAACAGTGCAGCTCGGGACGTAAGCCCCGCTCCTCCCCCTTCACACGATTGCTTTGTGAGAAACCCCCGACTGCGTGGAGTGCAGAATTAAGACACAAATTGCTACTATACAGGGTGTAAACGAAATCATGTAATTTCTTCAAACCTCGTGATGCACTGCTGACATAGATTAACCCAGCAAGGGATACTTTTGGCTTCAATACAAAAAATACAAGAAGTAAACATGTGTTCTTAATGTGAGGCATTTTAGCGCCCCGAGCGAATTGCGCGGTATCTCTCACCACGCGGTTTTTTAACTCGGGGCGCTAAAATGCCTCACGTTAAGAACATAAGTTTACTTCTTGTAATTATTTTTTATTGATTTCTTATTTATCCCGTTCAGGGTTAATCTATGTCAGCAGTACATCACGAGGTTTGAAGGAATTACAAGATTTCGTTTACACCCTGTAGTCTCTTCATGCCAATAGCTATAATTTGAGTTTAAAAAAAAGACATTTGTTCGGTCATCATCATCATCATCAGCCTATAATGTTCCCACTGCTGGGACACAGGCCTCCTCTCTGTGAGAGGGAATGGGCCGTAATCCACCACGCGGGCCCAGTGCGGGTTGGTAGATGTCACATGTCCGAATTTTTGGTTCTAAAGTCAGACCGTTAATTCGATGCAGTAACTTGACAGTTCAAAGCAAAATAATGATACCATACTAAAACGAATATTGTTGGGTAGTGAACGATTTTACGAAAAGAATGAATTCGAAAAATAGTTCAATTTAAATAAATCTCTATAAATTCTTTGTACCACTTCACGATGCTGTTCTCTTAGATCCAAATTGACTGATAGAGAATGCCTTATGAGATTAAGTCCGCATTATGTACCACAATCGTGCATTGAAGTATTAAATAAATAAATAATTAACCTTATGTTCAGTTATTTGACGCTTCAAAAACGTCATATCAGTAGTTACTAGTGGTTCCGGCTATTTTTAATAGTAATATATCGTGTTTTGATCCTCTAGTTATTAAATTCAATAAAAAGTATGCACATAAGTACATTATTAAGTTCATTCGATTTCATTCATTCTTTTTTTGACCTCACTACCTTTTTTTCGTCAAAAACTGGTATCCCTCTAACTGTCAAGTTACTGCATCGAATTAACGGTCCGACTATAGGATATGCCGGTTTCCTCACGAGGTTTTCCTGCACCGTTTTGAGAGCAGTGGTGATGAAATAAATTACACAAAGTAATGCGCCTGGCTGGGTTCGAACCCACGACATACAACTCGTAAGTCGGGGCCGTTACTACTGGGCCACCACTGCTCTATTTGTTCAGTATTTTTGTTTAATTATAAAACTATAATCAGGCATAATTATCGAGCGCGAGATTAGCCTCTTAAAAATAAAACTAAAACAAAACTAGTTGAAAATTTACAACGTTTAGGATAATCATGGCGAGTTTCTTGGGATTAAATTAAATGAAAATGCGCTAATACGCATATTTTGCCCTAGTTTGAAACTTGATTTGTGAGGCGCCTGTCATTGGACGATTGCCGGTACATCATGTGGTGTAGCACTACGGATGCATTCCGAATTGACTGTGGCGGCAGAATACAAAGTTAGTGCAGAAGTCAGACGCATACGTTCACTACTAGCACATCAGCACATCAGCACATTATTTGTTCTCCGTGATTACACAACACAACATTGCAAGGTGTATGGGAAAAGCGCACAGCATCCAGTCCCAAACGTCAATTTCACACGCATGCGGTACACCTATAGACGACGAAATTCCGATGGCCATCAGGCAGGCGCTTTGTATGTAATCCAACTTGCCAGCAGTAAAATTGCAGGCTGGTGAAGGACAGTGCCATCACTATAACGAGAAGCCTGACCTTGTGGTCTGAGGTTCCCAAACCTCCAGATTGCTACAGGTAATACTTCCTTTTCGAAAGGCATACTTATCGCAGCAGTGGACTATGATTGATTGATCAAACAGCAAATAAATAACCTTACACGTGAGTTTTATTTGACGGTATAATTTCTATCACGCAGGTAACACAGTGCAGCATAAGGGTCACGATTTAGTCAGCATCACGTACCACATCCCTACCGCTTGTGAAGTGTGCACGCGTCCGCTTTGGCACATGTTCCGTCCGCCTCAGGCCTACGAGTGTCGACGTGAGTATATTTTATAATTAAGTTGGGTAAAACATACACTTTTCATAAAATAGTAGTTTTTGGCATACAATACCACCTCAAAAACTCATTTTGTATAAAATACGTTCTTGTGTGTCCAAAACGTTTGTGTGGAATACGTCCAGAAGAATTCTAGTAGGTTCGTCTCACGAATAAAAATTATATAGGATGTAAACAAAGTAGATTTGAGATTTTGGTGAGCGATTCAGTATCGAGTATCAACAAAGTATAAAAAAAGATTTTTTTAATTAAATATTTAATGAATGTATGATGATACTCGTGCAGGCTGTCGCATGAAGATCCACGCAGAGCACGTGTCGGAGGGCGAGGGCGTCGCGGCGTGCAAGTTGCATGCGGACCGCGCGCGCGAGCTGCTGCTGCTGGCGCCCGCCGCGCAGGAGCAGCGCCGCTGGGTGGCGCGTCTGGCGCGGCGCGTGCAGCGCTACGGGTACCGCGCCGCGCACCACACCAACCACGACCACACCAAGCTGTCGCCCAGGTGAGCGCACACTACCTGCTGCTGCTGGCGCCCGCCGCGCAGGAGCAGCGCCGCTGGGTGGCGCGTCTGGCGCGGCGCGTGCAGCGCTACGGGTACCGCGCCGCGCACCACACCAACCACGACCACACCAAGCTGTCGCCCAGGTGAGCGCACACTACCTGCTGCTGCTGGCGCCCGCCGCGCAGGAGCAGCGCCGCTGGGTGGCGCGTCTGGCGCGGCGCGTGCAGCGCTACGGGTACCGCGCCGCGCACCACACCAACCACGACCACACCAAGCTGTCGCCCAGGTGAGCGCACACTACCTGCTGCTGCTGGCGCCCGCCGCGCAGGAGCAGCGCCGCTGGGTGGCGCGTCTGGCGCGGCGCGTGCAGCGCTACGGGTACCGCGCCGCGCACCACACCAACCACGACCACACCAAGCTGTCGCCCAGGTGAGCGCACACTACCTGCTGCTGCTGGCGCCCGCCGCGCAGGAGCAGCGCCGCTGGGTGGCGCGTCTGGCGCGGCGCGTGCAGCGCTACGGGTACCGCGCCGCGCACCACACCAACCACGACCACACCAAGCTGTCGCCCAGGTGAGCGCACACTACCTGCTGCTGCTGGCGCCCGCCGCGCAGGAGCAGCGCCGCTGGGTGGCGCGTCTGGCGCGGCGCGTGCAGCGCTACGGGTACCGCGCCGCGCACCACACCAACCACGACCACACCAAGCTGTCGCCCAGGTGAGCGCACACTACCTGCTGCTGCTGGCGCCCGCCGCGCAGGAGCAGCGCCGCTGGGTGGCGCGTCTGGCGCGGCGCGTGCAGCGCTACGGGTACCGCGCCGCGCACCACACCAACCACGACCACACCAAGCTGTCGCCCAGGTGAGCGCACACTACCTGCTGCTGCTGGCGCCCGCCGCGCAGGAGCAGCGCCGCTGGGTGGCGCGTCTGGCGCGGCGCGTGCAGCGCTACGGGTACCGCGCCGCGCACCACACCAACCACGACCACACCAAGCTGTCGCCCAGGTGAGCGCACACTACCTGCTGCTGCTGGCGCCCGCCGCGCAGGAGCAGCGCCGCTGGGTGGCGCGTCTGGCGCGGCGCGTGCAGCGCTACGGGTACCGCGCCACGCACCACATGAGGATTTTCCAACGGAAAAAAAAACAAAGTCCTCTACGATGGTATAACATCTGTTCATCATTAGTAAAAGAGTAACTCTTCCAACAAGCGGTCGGGAACTAGACTCATTAATAGTAATAATTTGGTTACTCAACGTCAGCTTCCACGGATGAGACCTGAGCCTAACATAGGTCACCCTGAACAGGCTGATCGCCTGTCAGTCTACTAACCTGATAATCAAATTCCACTATTAAAATATGTGATAATATAATATGAATGACACGACCACAAGATAAATCGACGGTCCCTACGTATACTATCGAAACTACAAAATCTCAGTTTTTATTTTATCTGCTTAAAATGTGTGAATTATGTTATCTAAAGGTTATAAAATAATATTCTTTTATGGGACCAAATGGCAACTATTCCGCATCAAACTAAAGAAGAATCACGTAAATCGGATCATAAATCTCGGCGTAATCGGTGTACATACATAATAAAATAAAAACTGAGATTTTGTAGTTTCGATAGTATATGTAGGGACCGTCGAAATAAGGGCGCGTTCTCACTATGTCGTGATGATTAATTTATCGTTGGACGACTGTCGTCTCTCGCTGTTTCCATTATAACGACTGTTTGTCGTAAATTTTTGACGTGACATCGTCTAATAAAACGATGAACGCCGGCAGCGAACATGCTGCGTGACTCATTGTCACGTTCCGTCTGAGGCGAGCGTGCGAGCGATAGTGCGGAACAAGCGATAGAGAGGCACGATGTTTTGTTATGACGTCACGTTAAACTACCGTCCGTAAACCGACTTTACAGACAACTTATTCTTTTTATCGTTTAGCGACTGTCGTATCTAGCTGTTCCCATTGGATCGCGACGACATTTTATCGTTTCACGGCAGTCACTTTGTCGTTTGCACATCAGTAGCAAGCTACAAGAAGAGACGATATTTTTATTGTGGTCACGACAGATAGTCGTAACAACGATACATGATTTGCCGTCACGATGTCGTGACGTTTTCTTATCGTTTTACAACTGTCGTGCTAGCCATTCCCATTGACTTGACAATCTGTCGTCACTGCAAAAACAAGTCGTGAAGGACAGTTAATCGTGTCGTCTTATATGTGAACACCTCCATTTAAATATACAGGGTGTAAACAAAGTCATGTAATTCCTTCAAACCTCGTGATGTACTGCTGACATAGATTAACCCTGCATGGGACACATTTGGATTCAATAAAATAAAAAAATACAAAATGTAAACATGTGTTCTTAACCCATGAGTTCTCAACCCAAAGAGCCATTTTAGCGCCCCGAGCTAAATGACCGCGCTGCGAGCGATCGCTTCTCAATTAGGTATGGGCCACACGTTAAGAACACAATATGTTTGCTTCTTGTATTTTTTTTATTGGAACCAAGAGTATCTCGTGCAGTGTTAATCTATGTCAGCAGTACAGCACGAGGTTTGAAGGAATTACATGTGTTTAGGTAGATTAGGTTGATTGTGGTTTGAGAGGGTTATTTTGAACAGAAACAACGTCCTTTCTTTACGCTCCATATATTAACACTAAAAAACTCAACAGCTTTTAATGTGTGGACTGTATATGCATAGATGTAATTAGATAGATAGGTAGGTACACATTCATACCTCAGCTCACAATGTTCGCATAGCGACATATTAAAACTATTTGGACATTCCGCCCACCAAAGAACATAGTTCTTTATTTACGAAGTATCCTTAATATAAGTAAGTAACAAAACCTCAACAACAATGAATAAAAAAAACAAAAATCTAGTATATAGTATGGTTTAACTTTGAACCGCCCACCATGATGCCTGTATTTAGTTACAAGATGCAAGAATAAATGGCTTAGTAATAAAACAAACTCAACTGAAACTTAAAACACAATTAGTAAAACATGTAATTACTCAAGAAATGCGTAAATAAAAATATAAAATGCTTAAATTACTCATTACATAAAAAAAGTTATTTAGTTATAACACATATTTTATTAACCGGACGCTTATATTCACCAGTCTTACATTTGATCGATACAACACGGGTTATATTGTCAGGACCGGTATGTTTCTGTATAATTTTGCCAAGAAGCCATTTAGCAGGAGGAATATTATCCTCTTTTATAACAACAATGTCACCAATTTCTGGTTCAGTACATTTCGCATTCCACTTATACCTTTGGCTAAGACTTACAAGATACTCTTTCGACCATCTACTCCAAAAATCGTTTACAATTTTTTGTGTAAGTCGCCATCTGTCTAAACCTACTACATTACATTTTGAACAATCCTCATCCGCAATATTTAATAGCGGCTCACCCACCAAAAAATGGCCTGGTGTCAAGGGTAGTGGGTCATTGGGATCATCGCTAAGTATAGTTATAGGTCGTGAATTTAAACACGCTTCTACCTGTGCTAAAACTGTCGCCATCTCCTCATAAGTAAGTGTAACATTACTGATAACCTTACGTAAATGTGTCTTAGTACTTCGAACGCCAGCCTCCCACAACCCACCGAAATTTGGTGCGTGGGGGGGTATAAAGTGCCACGTTGTTCGCTCCAAAGTCAGCAACTCCGCTATTTCCTTAGGAAGTGCCGATTTGGCACTGTTGAACATATCTCTCAATATTTTGTCTGCACCAATAAAATTGGTGCCATTATCACTGAACAAATCTTGACAGTGGCCTCTTCTCGCAGTAAAACGTTTGAACGCTGCGATAAAGCCCTTAGCAGTCAAGTCAGTAACGGCTTCCAGGTGTACTGCTCGTGTTACCATGCACACAAAAAGGCATATGTAGCCCTTGTATGATTTGGCTCCTCTACCCGGTGAGAACCGAATACTCACAGGGCCACAGTAATCCACGCCAGTAGACTTAAATGGTTTACTGGGTTTTAATCTTGCCTCTGGAAGCAGACCCATTAATGGTATCGACTTCTTCGTGGAGTACCTTAAACAAACGACACAGTCTCTAAAACACTTCTTAACACGCTCTTTTGCTCGTAGAATCCAGTACTTTGTTCTCAAGAGATTCAACATAGCCTGTGGACCTCCGTGTAATGTTTTGTGATGAGCATCGATAATAATAAGCATGCTAAAATGATGTTTAGCGGGCAAAATTATCGGATGTCTCGTATCATAACTGGTGTCTGCTTGTGTTATGCGACCACTCACTCTTAATATCCCTTTTTGATCTAAAAACGGACAAAGACTTCTTAATGGGCTCTTCTTAGGTACACATCCTCGAGTCTTTAATTGTTTTATTTCAACTGAAAACTCACGTTCTTGAATTAGTTTAATGAAGGCCATTAAAGTATCATTTAATTCTTTTGCGGTAACAAATTTCGGTAAAATCGGTCGTTTATTTTTAGGTAATTTTAAATTTATTATTCTCCTGCAGTATGATATAACCTTTAATAACCTCAATAATGACGAAAACCTTGACGAAACACATAACTCGTTAATATTAGATGAAACAATTAAAGACTTGATTTTCTCCTCTTCTTGTGTATCTATAACAAGTGTATTGTCCTTTTGTATATTTAACTCTGCCAGCCATTGAGGGCCTCTCCACCACAATGGATGGTTTCTCAAATCTTGTGGTTGCAAGCCTCGTGACGCACAGTCTGCGGGGTTCGCATCTGTCGTAACATGGCCCCACTGCTCTGCATCAAAAATGTTTAAAATAGTGGAAACCCTATTACTTACAAAAGTAGTCCATTTACTAGCACCTCCCTTGAGCCATGCTAGGACCACAGTGGAGTCTGTCCAACCGTATAAATCCCCTTTGGGTATATCCATTACCTGTGACACCTCAAAAATCAATTTAGCAGCCAAAGTTGATCCACATAACTCTAGTCGGGGAATCGAAACTTCCTTGTCGATTGGCGCAACTTTGGTTTTTGCAGTTACTAAATGTACATGTACGTTATTTGCGTCATCAATAACTCGTATGTAAACTGCAGCTGCAAAGGCTGCTTTTGAGGCATCTGAAAAAACATGTAATTCAGTTTTTGAAGCTTGTGTTATATTTAACCATCTCGGAATTGTAAGCTCCTTTAAATCAACTAATTTTCTCCTATATATCAACCACTGTGTAAGTAGATCCTCTGATAAGCAGTCGTCCCACTCAAGGCCTGATTTCCACAGTCTTTGTATGAAGATTTTAGCAACGACTACTACAGGGGCGATCCAGCCCAACGGATCATATAATCTAGCTATAACAGACAGTACTTGTCGTTTAGTGACCGGCTCTTTAGACTCAGGTAAGTTAAGCACATACTCAAAATTATCAGATTTTCTACACCAACTTACTCCCAGAACCTTGATCGAATTATTTACCTTAATGGGTGTTTTATAGTCACTGGCGCGTTCTCCACTTTTGCCGATATGATTTAAAAATATTTCATTGTTACTGTTCCACTTTTGAAGCTCGAACCCACCTGATTTCATTAACTCATTCATCTCATAGTATATGTTCAAGGCTTCAGTTACAGTTTCAGCACCGGACATCAAATCGTCCATATAAAAATCTTGTTTAGTCACCTTAGCTGCTAACGGGTACTTCGATTCCTCTAACTCAGCTAGTCGTTGTAAACTCTTCACTGCTAAGTAAGGCGCGCATGCTGTACCAAATGTAAGCCTCACAAGCTTATAATGCCGTATGGGTTCAGATGTATCAAACCTCCATACGATCCTCTGGAAATCAGAGTCTTCATCTGCTACCCGAACCATTCTGTAAAATTTCGTTATGTCTGCTACTAGACATATTTTATGGTTCCTCCATCTCATTAAAATGTGCCTCAGATCTTGTTGCAATTTAGGTCCAACAAGAAGGTTATCATTTAATGATACGTTATTGATTCCCTTGTTTGACGCGTTGAATACAACTCTCACCTTTGTAGTTTCCTTGTCGTCTCTCACCACTGCATGGTGAGGAAGATAGACTGCACGATCATTCTCAACCTCTTTCGCACTCACTTCTATCATGTGATTTGAACTCAAATATTCCTCTAACACTTTAATAGCTCTCTGTTTGGAACAGCCATACTGACACTTCGGATCATCCGTTGTAAAAGGTAATCTTACTATAAATCTTCCGCTGTTATCTCTAATTGTAGTTAATTTAAATAAATCCTCACATACCTTCTCGCTTTTAGTCATCTCCTTTTGTAATATGTTAGGCTCATTTTCCATTTCCCAAAATTGCTTGAGTAAGTCATTATCTTCTAAGTATACATGCATACTAGTAAGATTGCTTTTTACTAAAGAGTTGTATCCTCTTGAAACTTTTCCTGAAATAATCCACCCAAAAACTGTGTTTTGTGCAATTAAATTACCTTCAGATTGTCTAACAATACCGTCAAGCAATATCTCTCCATATACTTCTGCCCCTAACAGTATATCAATCTTACCGGGTGTTGCATATGTAGGATCCGCTAAAGGTAAATTATTAATTTCAACCCACTCATGTGAACTCAGGTTGGCTGTGGGAAGCATACACGTCAAAGAATGCATTACATAAGCGTTAACTTGGATTGAATTTGCTGGATTATGGCGTGATTCCATTTGAAGTGAAACTCTATATTTAATTCTCGTATGACCATCTCCTAGCCCTGACACAAAACCATTTACAGGAATGCGTGTTAACCCAAGTAACTGAACAGTAGCCTCTGTAACTAACGAAGCCTGTGACCCCTGATCTACTAAAGCTCGAATACTTTGTTTACAACCACTTGAATTAAATACCTTTACTCTAGCCATTGCAAGCAGCACCCTGGTAGGCTGCAGCTCCTCCCTAGTGAATGTAGTAGTGATATGGGTATCACCTCGTGATGTGCTCGGCTTCTCGTATTGTTCACTCGGTGATAATGTTACCTCACTTGCTGGTTTGTTGCTCTCGTTACTCTCTCGCTCGAAGTGTAGCAAAGTGTGGTGTCTTCTACCACATTTCTTGCAACTCATTGATTGACGACACTTGATGACAGGATGTGTAGGTGACAGGCAGTTGAAACACAATCTCTTATTTTGCACAAACTCTTGTCTTGCCTTTGGTGTCATAACTCCGAAACGTTTGCAGTGGTAAATATAATGGCTCTCATGACACATTGCGCACTCAACATCTGTAGAATTAGGTTTGTTTTCAACTGATGTGTGAAATGTTTTTGACTTCTGTGCTGGCTTCACTGTTTGTGTTGATCGTTGAGTGGTGGAATCAATCATCTCTAAGGATCTAAATCTGTACTCTAAATAGTCTCTTAACTGTGACCAAGTGGGTAATTCATCGCTAGAAGCAGTATTAAGATACTGTTCCCACTGTTTTATTGATTCTGCATCCAACTTTGCGACGGTTAGATAAACAACAATTTCATCCCAGTTGTCCGTTTTGATCCCTATACCCTGCAGAGACTTCATACAAGTTGATGTGGTGTCTAGCAAGTGTTTTATTGCACTAGCCGACTCAGTAGGTATTTTCTTAAGTCCAATCAAATTGTTCATAATAGCATTGCAGTTATAACGTTTGTTATTATAGCGTTTTACTAATTGATTCCATGCCTCCTCATAATTTGCTTCAGTAGTTGTAAAATTGCGTAAAAGATTTAAAGCTTCACCCGACAAATTACTTTTTAAATAATGTAATTTTTGAACTGACATTATGGCCTTGTTGTTGTGAATTAGCGATGAAAACATGTCATAAAACGTTTGCCATTCTTCATATTTTCCTCCAAATGTAGGTAGCGTAATTCGCGGTAGCTTCACCTCACCATAACTGTTATCGTTAGTATTAGCCGGCAACGTAGTACTTTGCGAGTGCGAAACTGACGGTATTAAAAATGGTTCCAAAGCTTCTCTTAAACTAGTTTTGTATTGCACGTACAGTTCCTCAAATTGTTCGTAATAGCCCTCGGAGAAGTATGTTTCTTTCTTTTCTTTCGAAATATCCGAAAGGATAGCCTTATGACCCTCTTTAAATTCTTTATACTGTAGCTCAAGTACCTCCAGTCTTGTTTCCAAATAAGCTTTCTTTATTCTTTCTTTAGGCGTTTTCTTAAAATTCCGTTCGGATTTCTTCAAATTGTTCATTAACTCTTCTTGTAATGCAATACGTTTTTCCATTGTATTTGTTCGATAGGACGCGTTTCTAATATAACTCCAACACACTCACTACTATAGTTACTAAATTAGCCTTTAAGTAACACAAATTGTTCAAGTTTTTATCTCACTCAAATGTCTCGTAATTAAAAGGCCACACTCGTAAATAACTATAGTTCTCACTTGTTTTATACACTCAGTTCGTCACCGTACTAACTTGCTTATAACTCGTAATTATTCTGCTTTCAAAAGTATCTTATTTCTATTCACGTTACCGATCACTTGACGAATCCTTATCTAAGGAATGCGTTCTTTTGTTCTCGCGGCGTGCGGCTAAGCTCGATCGTAGGTGACACAATCCGGCTCGAAGGACCATATGTTTAGGTAGATTAGGTTGATTGTGGTTTGAGAGGGTTATTTTGAACAGAAACAACGTCCTTTCTTTACGCTCCATATATTAACACTAAAAAACTCAACAGCTTTTAATGTGTGGACTGTATATGCATAGATGTAATTAGATAGATAGGTAGGTACACATTCATACCTCAGCTCACAATGTTCGCATAGCGACATATTAAAACTATTTGGACAACATGATTTCGTTTACATTCTGTATAAGCTACACGATTATCTGTCGTCAAGACAGTGGGGACGCGGCCTAATGCAGTTCTCGCAAAGTATCAGAGAGGGCGTTTTTTGCAAAGCAGGTGATTGACTGGAAAAGACGGACGTGTGAGGGTTGTTGATGTGAAGACGAACCGAGGAATTTTGCAACGAACTGCCTCACGCGTCGCACGTATCCCTATGGGTAATGAGTGTTGCGCCAGCACTGGGGTGGGGTGTGTAGGCGACGCATAAAATTATACTTTTATTATTCTGTATTGTTTGTGTACCTATAATTAATAAAGTTGAACCGGGCGATCGGAAGTAATGTGCGACGATGGACGACCGGGGGGACCGGGGCGCGGTCGCGAGGGGAGGTCGCGCGGGGCGACTGACGCGGCGACGCTCGCTCCACCACGCGGCGCGACAGTCACTTTTTTGCACTGAGATCAATCGCACGCACATTGCTTTCGCTTGGCTTTTTGTTCAAATCTATGAATCTTGCGGTCTTACTTATCCCTCGCTTACAGTTGGGTTGATGTTCACAGGGACTCGATGCGGTCAAACCTAAAGTCAGCGTACATGAACGCGTCGCAGCGCAGCTCCACGTTGCCGGCCAACGCGTCGCTGCCGCGCCCGTGAGCGCCGCGCGCCGCCCGCAGCCCGCGGCCGCCCTCTACGGTATTTGACACTTTTACAACACGAAGGATGGGCGCCCATTGATACTACAAATTTCTTATTTCGCGTGTATTTGGTTTTAAAGGTTATAGTCGTGAGTCGCTTTGTTCATCGCGCGTTGGATTTTTTACTAACACTTTTTTCGAACATTTTGTTCTATGGGACCTAGAATATAATCTGTTTATTTTGGAAAACTAATTAAATTCATGTTATTTATCGTACTATCGATCGAGGTACTTTTAAATAAGTACTCTGGATATCTTGTAAGGAAAGTCGTTCATCGAGTATTGTTGATAAGTTAAGTGGGAGGACCGCGACGCGTGGCTCGCTCGCTAGCATTTGATCTGGCATTTGACAATATTTACAAATTGAATCTTTCAGAATTTTTCTATCCAAATTTCAATAAAATTTGTAAATTAACTAGTCTTAAATAAGTTTAAGTATTTTTGTCCAAATTTTTATAAGATTTCGGCATGATTGCTGTGATAGATATTGAAAATATTAATATTTTGTACTTATCAAAATTTTACCGACACCAAGTAGTTTTTCTTCTAATTAGTATTGGTTTTGAAGAAGCTGATTGTCATGGCGAAATCTCACAGACAGATGCAATGGTGCTATCGTGTGCATCAGTTGCAAGCTATTCACATAATATTATATGACATCAGCTCTATAAAGCATGTGCTGTATAAAAAAAACTAATATTTTCATGATTCATTAGAATTGGTTCTTGTAAATATTAGTAAACGTGTTGATATTATTATGTTTTTGTATACTTATATTGCGGTTTCGGATGCGGTGTTAGGTTGCGTACGACGAGCATGTTGTGTAGTATTTCAGAACTGGGAGGTGTAACACAAGCTTGTGAAGCTTTTCATCATCAAATAATGGAATACATAAACTAATTATCATTATTGTTCATAACATTGTCAACGTCAAGTAGTCCATAAATCATCGAGTTTCCAGGTGATATAAATTAAACTGGTTATTTTTCAATAATATTTTTGTACAATTTATTGAACCAGTAGAGCATTTTTATTATAATGTATTTTGTTATGTTTTTATTTTTAACAGCACATAATGTTTATTCTTTCAGTATGTATATCGTATACTATTGTTGTATATAGATATCATTCGAGAAGCTGTTACTGGATCGGTATACACTGAAATTTGATCTATCCTCATATAGAAAAATAACATTAATGAGTGACTCAGTCGCAAGGAGCACACATATTTACTACGCGGTTGCACTGTTACTAAAACGTTTAGATATAAATATGGGAATTGATCCTTACAGGAATTGACTTACCAATTTTTATGTATTGTTAAATAATCTAGTTAAACATATATCATGTTAATTGAAATGTAGAAAATTATACTAACTGATTCAGGGACCCGTAATGTTAGATTAAGTACAGAAGTAAGACAATTCTCAACGCGTCAGCGTTGCAAATTAACGAAGAAACCGTGCCATAGGTGTTTTTGTTTTTAGTGAATCGTCTCATAATTATATTTGCTCAAGTGAAATACCTAGTTCTTCTAACAAAATTCCGCAACGTTACTTAATAATGTAAGACTCTCAATGGGCTTCCTTGAATCACAAGATCAATTTATTCTAGACTATTGTGTAGTGAGCTGCTGAGCTTATTATAAAATAATTAGATAAAGCAATCAATTCTACAAAAGTTTGATAAATATTTTTCTGTATATTTGCATCACCGATTGCAGTTAAGATTCCTTTTGCAATGTTGAGCTGAGAACTGTAACTTTAAAGCAATAATTCACCGTGTCTTAAATATTCGTTATGGTACGACTTGTTAAAGTGCCAAACTTTCTCATTTGTTAAAACACCAAGTCGGCTCTAATGTGAAGCCTTCTGTTTAACTTTTGTATCTTTTACAATACATCGTTAGGCCTATTATATTATATATTATTAGATCTATAACGTATGTAACAAATTTTAAAATACCAATTTTCAATGGGCCTTGTAATCTCGTGTACAATCTCGTTTAGTTGTGAGTATAAAGTACAAAGGTAGTTGAAACTGTTCACAACTATTCATATTTTGTTGTCATACTCTGCTATGTTAAATAAACAAGTTTCTGGAACCCGTTACGCTCATTGTACTCATACGATGACATAAAAAACTAGAGCGTAGAATTTTTATTTACGTTCTGACAATAACTGTAAACTTTTAAAACAGAAAATCTTTTTACTGTTATTGGGTTCAGCAATTTAAGTTTCTGTTCTTCAACGATAAACGATTAGTGTGACGTAGAGGGATCGGCGACCGGTTCATGTATTGTGTGAAGGCTTTGGACAGCTGTGATAAATAGTCGTGTCTATGTTAGTAGTCCAGTCAAATTAGGGGTTGTTTCTACACGGTCTCAGTTATAGATTATATGTACGTCTTTTAATACAGGGGATAAAAAGACATTTTGCGATTATCATAATTTATATTTATACTATAATGAAGGTTGTATTTAATATATTCTTTACAAATTACTAAAGTGACTACTCGAGACTTGCTAAAGGAGCTATTTTTCTAATTTAACTGGACTATCAACACTCGTGGTGCTAGAAGGAACGCCTCCGACGCATTGTTGTTACTATTAGTTCTTGTTAAATATTATAAAATACCCTGTTTAATATTTGCTCTACACATTGTTTACATTCCTGCAACGAAAACTATGTTGAGTTTTGTTTTCCTTAGTTTTATATTGACTCAAGTTCTCTGTTCTGTCGCATATCCAGTTATTGCTTTGTTTTTCGTTTAGTTATAAGTTCGGAACAATCTCTTCATTCATGTTGACATGCGAATTTAAATTTTACGTACTTAAAAGTTAAAAATTTCAATTTAATCGTAGAGTTTACGCTTATTTTCGAGATGCATTTTATTTTTATTACGGCAGCTTATGCATTGTATTGTTCGTGCACTTCATTCCATATTGTTTCATGAGATGTATTTTATGTTTCATGTGTTCGGTTTTATGATTACCAAAGAAGTTTCAAAAATAACAAAAAAGCTGTTTATTTTGGATTCTAAGCCTGCGATTTTCGTTCCATGTCTCGTCATTAATATTAATTCCATGTAATAATAATAATATTGTTATTTACTATGCATAATTCTGATAACCTGATTTTACTATTCTAGGTGACATTTTGAGGGAGTATTTTTCTCGACAACCACAGCCTTATAAACCGGTGCGGTTATAGAAATACTCCCAAATTGTCTAATATAACAATAACTGATGTAATGTAAAATCATTATGTAAATTATTTATTATCGAATTAAATCATTTATTGTAACGTTTTATTTATCTACTAAAATTGTAAGTTCCTAACTAGCTTTTCATATTTTGTAAAGTTTTTTTTTCACGTAGCTTTTTGCTGATAGAGGACATTTCGTATAATCCGTCGTATGTTTTATAATATTATTATGATATTGAATATAATATTTGGAATATGGTTTGAAACATTGCTGTAATGTAGTATGAGCGTAGTGTGTGATTACGTTTGGCTCACTATAGTGACACGCAATACTAATAAAACGTGCCTTAGCTACGGCTCCCCCCATATCATGTAGGCTTATATTATGATACCTGTCATTATTTTAGTGTAAATACGCTTTCAATTCAACCGATATTTTATGGATTTTGAAACACTTGTAAATTGTAAAGATTATTAATTTTAAGGTAATTAATGCCCAATAGTTAATAAGTACTATTTTTAAAATAAAAATAACATTTTAAAAACTCATTGTTTTATTTTTTAATGAACTTAATATTAACTGTATTAATTTATAACATTTTATTTTCTTTAACAATTATTTTATATAAACTTTCTCTAGTAATTAATGTTTTAATTTTGACAACGATTGTGTCGTTATAAAATACAACAAACGTAATTACTGGAAATTAAATACTTATTAGTCAGATTAAAAATAAAATAGAATAAATGTTCTATTATAAAAACATGTAAGTGCAATAGTTCCATATTTATAAACATTTTGTGTGATAAATCTAATCATATAACTTTATTTTTGTGTACTTTAACATTTAGGTATGTTAACAAAAACAAACAAAAATTCATTCGAATGTTAAAAACGAAAATGCATATTATTCTTAACAAAATATGTAAGTATATCTATCTATAACTGCATATAAATTATTATGTAATAAAATTATATTTAGTTTCTAAATCCATACATTCATAAAATCTTATAGGCCTTCAATTCGCTTCACTCGTCTACGCTGGAATGCGATCATTCGCTTCAAAATATTCAATTGTTTATACTCCAAATATTACTCTATATTTTACCTGAAGTGGCAACTTCAGAATAAACCGACCGTTTTCTTGAGATCTTTCTGCTTCCATCCTGGCAGCGATCGAAACTCGCTGTAGGGCATGCTAAATGTGGACACGAAGTCGTCGTGTGTCAAGTACAGCTGAAATATTATAAATAATATCACTTATACAACTTTAGCCAGTAGTAGAACGTCGGGTTGTTGTTTATACAGTTTAAAGACTCATTTACACGGTGCAAGTTTCTTGAAGCAAGTCTCATGCTATCTCTGTTTTTGTCGTAGAGAAAGACAAAGGCAGAACGACTCTTGCTTCAAGAAACTTGCACCGTGTAAATCAGCCTTAAGTTACTAAATTAATATAGTATGTAATCAGTCGCACACTCTACTGAATACGTGTAAATGGGGTTACGAATTCAGCGACAGTTGAGTCGCTCGGATGCGTGTATAAAAATTTCTAAGAGCCTTTTTAGGGTTCTGTACCCAAAGGGTAAAACGGGACCCTTTTTACTAAGACTCCGCTGTCCGTCCGTCCGTCCGTCACCAGACTGTATCTCATGAACCGTGATAGTTAGACAGTTGAAATTTTCACAGATGATGTATTTCTGTTGCCGCTATAACAACAAATACTAAAAAACAGAATAGAATAAATATTTAAGGGGGCTCCCATACAACAAACGTGATTTTTATAGATAATGGTACGGAACCCTTTGTGGGCGAGCCCGACTCGCACTTGGCCGGTTTTTTGAATGATTGAGCAACAATCAATCACGTGCGTGCATTTTAGTCATGTATAAATCAGTTTGTTGCGGGCAATTACTTAAATTTTTAACTGTTCTCGATTAGTTACTGCACATTATTTCGTTTATGGATTGTGATTTAAGAAGAATAACATGTTTACCTCCTTGGTGAGCGGGTCGACATCCGGCGGAAGATGCTCCTTGGGCCCTTTCAGAACCGCTAAAGGATATTTCTCGTATTGATCAAAACGATTAGCGCTATTGCCACTCTGCAGCGCGCTATTGCCGCTTTGAACTATTGCCTTGCCTTCTAGAGCACTGATGATTGCACTGAAAGTCTTGTGCCCCTGCGAAAATGAAATAGTTATAACTATGAATGAATATTATAAACATAAATAAATAACTCCATACTGTTCACAGTGTAACATTTGAAGCTGATTTCCTGCAAATACATACCTTCCACATGGTCTGCTTCCAATGGGGGAAGAAACCGGTGAAATGTGGTGGTTCGCGACCCTGACTCAGTGCTAGAATAGGGGTTCCGGAATCCCGCGCTGCTGGATCTGAAAAAACATTTTACGAAGTCGGTGAGTGAGCCGAACTTCTGATTGATTAGGCTTGATGATTTTTTTATCGGCAAGATGCAATAATTTTAGCCTACGTTGCGGCATCCTCATCTCCCTGCCACTACACGACACTAGGCGGGGTCGGCACAACATGTATTTCGTAAATCCATGTTGTTAGCTTTTGGCTTACTGTTTTAAGACCGGCCGCTTGCCTGACGACCCAGCACCTCGGCAGAAGTTAGACAAGGCATTGTATGCATTTTTAAACAGGAACCGACACACCACTTTGTGTCCGATAGCCTGGCGACGGAATCCTTGATTGAACTGACAAATCTTGACGTCCAGTCCGCAAAAACGTAAATTACGTTGGGCGTAATTTCAGCCTTCGTATATTGCAACCGAATACGATAAAACGGGAAGACGTAAGATTATCCACCGATTTTCGGTCGCGTAAATTCTATATGTGAGTCGCTGCATTAAAAGTAGACATTGTAAAACTAATTGTTTTATATAAAAAATATAAAGAAATTGTCTCCACGTTCACAGAATGTTGTCATTCGGAAATGTCACAAAATAAGTTAAGTACCTTGCGCGAGATAGCCAAGTGCAATAGACCTAGGATCATCCTTTGCGCGCGGGCAGCAGTGCTGGCCGAGCCACACGAACACCGCGTCGTGTGCGTCCACCACGCCCACCATCTCAGGAGCCAGGTCGTACTGGCTGAAGGACACAATCTCCTCAACTGTAAAGGCAGTCATAGAATAGGAGTGAATGAAAAATTGCTTTCCTCCTTGGGAAAATACTGCATCTAGTTGTGATCCATAGAAAGAAGTAAAAAAATCAATTTACTGAATATACAAAAAAAAATCTTATAAAAAAAAAATAGAATGTCTGTACGATGTCAAAAAATGCAACTATCTAAGCATTAAGTTACAACATTGTAATGCTGCAGCGCTGGTATTCTGAGGTTCGAATAAAGCCTATGGTGAAACTTACATGAATATTGGGTAGGCACACCGAGAGACACGTAGAAGAGACGAGGCGGTAGAGGACGTTGCACCTCCTTGAGCGGAGATGAAACTAGCAGATGACGACGGTTGCCCAGTGCCGTCCAAAAGTCCGGCTTCTCTTTACCTGAGAAAATCATTATAGATAATATTCTTTTAGTACTGCTAACGATGTAGCTTCTGATGGCTTTGAGTCGATCTCCAGAATAGGTAAAAAAATTAACTAGGTATGTTCATTCTTATCTCGACAGAGACTTCTGATGAAGTAATTGGAACCATGAAGCAAGTACCTAAAGCGCGGGAGCCCCTACTCTATACTATCTCACTCTCTCGAATTGTGTTGTTTTCATGTTGTTCGGATTCGTTACCTTGCATGACAAGCGCATGTTCAGCCGCGGCCATGTTTTTGGCGACCTCGCGTTCGTCGCCCGTGGCGCTGGCGGCGCACCACACCCACACGCGCGAAGCCTCGCGCAGCACGTAGCACGCGCCCACACCGCTTCCTCCCCCGTCCCCGCCCGCTCCGTCTCGTACTTCCACCCCTCGCGCCTCCCGTGCGTACTGTCCCGACACACGAATAAGCACGCGCGAAGGAGCGAGCAAGCGACGACCTGTGGCTACCAAAAGAGAAAATGGGAAATCATGGAGATCAAACCTGGGGCTTTCGGCGGCTTTCTGCCACTTTCAGATGACAAATTAAAAGTTTTTGTCAATTTCAGACAACTTACGATCATAATCAGTCGCACTGCCGACATAAGTGATCATTCGACCCTTGAAGATTTGAAGGAAATGCGCCGGTTCCTTCCCTTGATACACCCATGCCTGAAAGTGTTAAATAATAATAATAATCACTCAAAGGCAATAATCACTCATGTTCTTTCTCAACGTGGCGGCATTTTAATCTATACGTACTTGTACAGGAGAGCGCGCCAGTTTGGTGTAGAGGTCTTTGGCTTCTTTTGCACCCAAATTCCTCAGATCATTGGGCGAAGAGCCACCCTGTAACGTGAAACATCGTAATGATACTACCACAAGCTTATTGTCTCCACTGTTTTCAGTATTGCTTATTTAGTTCGTGTGACGTTGCAGTTAGCCACAGATTGCTTTACTGGACAACGGCAAGCCTAGATAGATCACAGGATTCAAGGGTGCCTGATAGTGGGTCTTGGGGTTAGGAAGTTCCTGGGTTAGGACTTAGAATAGGTTCAAAGATTGTTAATAAAATATAAGAGCAATAGTCACCATCCAATAGTAGAGCACAGTCTGGTCACCGGTAGGCGCGTGGTAGGTGTAGAGCACAATGTAGCAGTCTCTGTCGTAGAAGACTGCGGCTTGCGGGCGCTCCACCTCGGCGAGTGCCTCCTTGTTGGGGTCCTCCGCGTCCACGCCGCGACGTCGCACGCGCCACACGCGGAGCGCGCCCGAGCCGTCGTCTGGCAGCTGAGCCTGGTAACGCATAGTTTGAAAATATCATTCTATTATATTTTATATTTCCTGTAGTCCACAACCCAATTTTGTTTTTGTCGCAACTGGTAACATTGGAAGTCGATGTAATAAAGGTTAGTAGGATGATATGGGCCTGCTGCGCATACCATCCTTCTAATTGATGGCCAGTGATGTCGTAAATAGGATAGGTAGGTATGCTTTAAGTAAACTTGGATAACTAACCTCAGCGGCAAGCCATGCGTTTGTAGCCAGACTGACGGCATCGAGCCTGGTTGTAGCAGAACGGGCGGCGCGAAGTCTTCCATCACGTCTCGCGTCACACCAGCGCCAGTTGTGGAACAGTGCTGCAAACTCCAGCGGCTCTCGACCCGCTGGTGCCGCTGTCACTGGCACTATCATGCGACGTGCTCGTGCTAAGCCACGTGCCGCTGCGAGGGCTCCCCGTGCAGCTGCGCCTGTAGCAGACGGACCAACCCATGCCCACACGCCGCGACTGCCGCTGTCTACTATATAGACACCCTAGAAAAATATTAAACTGCGATGCATTGCTGTCATTGACAAAGAAAGGATAGATTAAATTTAGTGTTGTCGCGGACAGTCGTTAGGTTAGCCTTTTGCGGTTAATTTAATCATGGCTGCGGCAAGACGGTTTGTTGAAATCACAAGGTAGAACGCGAAACGCTTGACTGATTTCTGATGGTACAAACTCTTGGTTACATTAACTTCAACTCACGTCATCAGCCAAGTCTTCTCTGAACAGAGGTGCGCGCTTGATCTCTTCAAGTCTAGCGGCAGGTCGCTGCGAGGGCACTGTTATAGGGGCGACTCGGGGCGGCTGCGTGGCACGGTATAAACGTGCGGGTCGGGGCGGGTCTGCAGGGGGTGCGGCAGGCCTCAGTGCCCGCGCCCTCAGCTCCAGCAGCGCGTCGAGAAGCGCTCGGTCGCTGGCCGGTAGTGTCTGTTCGTACCCGTCGTGAGCGATTGCGATCCGACGCGCCATCATGCCCTTGTCCGCACCACGGGCCATGCGGTATGCGATCTAAATTGAATTTGTTTATTATTTTAGTTAGTACCTACTTCCTTCCTTTTTTGCTGTTAATTTGATTTGTGAGCCATTAACATTATTTAAATAAATTCCACAGTAATAACGATCGAATTCGAGCACATCCCCATTATGCCAGTGTAGATGGTTGGTATGAAGGAAGCTACTAAACCGGCCTTGGAATTACTTCTAAATAAAAACCCCAAACTATATATTCCGCATTCAACAAAGTCTGTCGACCATAACGTTTAACCACAAACCTTGGCTCCGAATATTTTCTCTACGAGGTTGGCGGTCCTGCCGAGCCACAACACAAGTAGAGAAGACGTGTCGAGGACAAAGACACCATCGGTGGCTAGTTGCGCCCACGACACCGGCTCGAGCTGCACCAGCACAGGCCGGCGCCCGCGCACACGGTATAGACGCGCGCTACCGTTCAGGTTAGCCGAGCCGCTTCGGAGGATCCTGGTTATTATAAAATAATGTTTAACCAACATACTAGGTAATGGAAGTTTTACCTCAATGAATATCTATTAAGATTCTACTGATATTAGGTTGTAGGCACTTCTGACCCCAAACTTCTGAAATGGCAAAAATAATTGAATTTATTGGTTTTATTTGGCTTCATAATTTTGACTTTGGGTGTACTGCGTACTCCTACATAAACAGAACCAGACTTACCTAATCCCATCTCTGAAGTACGATAGAAGCCTGGAGGTCTCCTTGGTGGCAGCCTCTCGGTGAACAACCGTGGGGGCGGCGAGGTAGGCTGCGAGCTGTGTGCCGCGGCGTAAGGCCAGCCCCGCCAGGCCGCCGCTGCGCTCACCGCCCCACGAGTGGATGTGGCGCTCCAGGAGTTCCCCATTGCCGTTCTCTTTTATTTCTCGACGCTAGTAAAATTGAATAAGTTCACTTTATATCCATCCCGCATTTTTACCACTAAACTCGAAGTTTTTACAATGTTGTGACACTAATTTGTCTTGGGAAGTGTTGGTTTTATTACCACGGAATCCCTTGGTCACTTCTTCTGACAACTGAGTGCAGTGACTGTCAGCTAAACCTAGAATATTAACGTAGAGCACTCCAAGTTAGCCTTTAAGTGCTTGGCCAAACTGGCAGCGCGGTGCGGGGAGCGGCGCGGGTGCGGGAACGCGCGCGATTTGCCTATCCGCAGTGGAGCGCGGCTTCGTTCTGAGCGTTGTCGTGTCCAGTGTTTGTCAAAATATAATATGGATGAAGAAGACTTATTTTTACTGGAAAATTCTTACTAAAAAACGATGTTTTGACATCCACAATGTGCAGATCGTGCTTGAATAGCACTTATTAATTCTTCAACATTTAATTTTGAAGACGCCATCACAACAACGCGCGTGGTCAGCTCGAACTAGTTTGAGATCCCCGCTCCCGCGCGGGTTGTCGCTTGCCGCCCGCGCAATCACTGCGGCCACTTGTATGAACGAGCTATGGCGTGAGCTACCCGCGCGCTCCCCGCGCCATGTAGCCCGTGCCGCTTCCCGGGCCCGCGTGCCCACTATGGACACTCAAATGAAGTTCTTCTGTTTGATTTCGTCGCACCGCGCCCGCCCCGCGCCCACCCCGCGCCCGCGTTTGCAGTCTGGCCAAGCACAAGTCTGTTTGCATAGCCCTTAGTACCTAAATAACAAGTTAAAATATCAACGCCATGATAGTCTTGAGGTTGTCTAAGATTTAATGTCTATTACTTACAATAACATCGGGCCCAGCTGGTTGTCCCGGCAGAGAACAAGAGTACACCAAGTACGCTTCGGCGTCGTAGAATGTGCCGTAATGTGTGCGAGGTAACAATTCAGTGTTCGATTCCTGAAAACAAAACTATTATAAGTACCTACCAACTACCTTCGAGGACGTAAATGTTTTATTAATATAGAATTTACCTATCAAATTATTTATAATAGTCATATCTCTAGATAGGTACATGTGTGCTCCTGAGGACACTCCCTACTTGTGAGCTTATAAAAATTAAATAATATTTATTTACTGATAAATTAATCTTGTTTATTCATATAATAGGGATTATTGACAAATATTTAAATCTAATATCAACTTAGGCAACGGTAACATTATTATGTTAATCCAGATTTTAATACAGGTCGGCTAAAGTAAGGTCAGTGATCTCACCTTGGCGCCAACAGCTTACAAAATAAATAGAAATCAGCATCCACAATAAGTTCTGCCTATTAATCTCGATCTGAATAGCTGACTGTCTGCGCGGGCGCGTCGACCGTTAGCACAGAAAAAAATAAACAATGAAAGATTGCCAGCTTAATTTCGTAACTGTTATTATCGAGCTCTACAATTTAGTCAATCAGCAGTTATTAACGCGTGTTCGTTGGAAATTGTGCAGTTAAAATTGTTCATAATAAGTAGATAGGTATGCTTGAATGTCATAATCGAAATGTGTCACGCTCTTTGAAGCGAAATACGATTTTTCAAATGTGCTGATTACTGTTTTAAGTAGATATTGAGTGAAAAACTAATTGTGCCCGCCGGCGGCTATCGTGGCTTCGCTGAATGGAACGTCGTTGGCCATTCGTGCATACTGATCTACAATTACGGAGGCATGCGAGTGTGCATCTCTGATTGACGTTATATCACGACACCAAACACTGGATCATCCACGTGTTTTAATTACATGCGATCTTCTTTTTGTGAATAACTACGCTTTCGAGCATTATTATGGTTATTAATTGTATGCGTATGGAAATTTTATTGACGGAATTGCGCGAAAAATAGTTCAGTCAGGCACGCGCGTTACGAAGACTAGGAACATTGATACAACTCCGATTGCTATGTAAATATGCGGTTCATTTACCTAAAATCTCTTTAGATAGTAGTTGGTTACTTAGGATGATTTACATCACAGGCCTCACGATCTTGTAAAATCACGAATTTGTAAATATTGGTGCTGATTCTGTTGTGCACAAAGCAAACTTAATTTAGGCCATTGCCATCTTTTTCACTCTGATAAAATATGAAAGAGATCGACCTAAATAAGAGCTGTCAAATTCAGTTGAACTATTTCCATATACCAGCAGGTTCAGACGGGTCGAATCGCTTTCAACAAATGACTTGATCAACAAAAGTTGGAACGTTTTTGTTTCTTCAATTTGATTGAAAATCTGTTCAGACGGTTCAAATCGCATGCGATTTAACAGTTGATCAACTAGAATCGGATCGTGTGAACCTGGTATACGACTCGTCAGAACGTTTCGACTGAAAATACGGCGAAATTTAAGGCGTAGGTTAAAATCTATAGGTAATAGGTTTAGTTTAAAATCTCTAACATGGTTTTTATCTATAACCGTCCTTCTCTCGCGCTGTCTGTTAATAAAAGATAGCAATTCTCTAATTTTAGTTTAGTTGGCGAACAAGGGAATCGGCAGCATTATCTGGTTTCCAGTTTATTTATGCAATACGTCCTAGAGCTTACATCAAAGTATTGATATCTTTTATCTTATGCAATTACCTATAGTGCACTCTACCAAAGGAGTAACAGATTGCTACTTGCAAGTTTAAATTAGTAGTAGCAGGTACACCTACAAGTTTGTTGCGAGTTGCAAGTAACATAACATAATACATAATTATGATAAATTTAAATTTGTGTTCTGTATTTATATTTTACCTTCTAGTTAATAGTAATGGTAATCTTATGTTTCTTCAAAATTACACAGCACATAATTTCCTTTGTGATAATAAGCAGAAGTTTCAATGTTTAATGCTTTGTTTTGATTTTGTTTGTAGTTATTTTTGTACGTTTTTATTATTTTTTTTCTCTCTCGTTAGCATATAAGCGTTTTGGTGTTTACTGTAAGCTTGTATTGTTGTAAATAAATAAATAAGAACTTATAGGTAACTTGGGTCTTAGATTCTCATCCTGTATTTTACACAAATAATAATATAATTTATTATCAGTACTAAAAAGCAATAGTTTTGTTTAACAGGCTTTTACTTCTCTTTAAAGTTACTCTTAACTACCAAGTTACGACTAATTTATTGCGCCATAAAATTTATCACCATTGTCATAACGCTTGGATAATAAATAGTAGCTACTAAACTTTAACCTAGCATTGCAGTGAAAGGTACTGCCTCATCAAAAATATTAGGTATATTCTTCATATTATATTACTATTATAAGAATACAACCTTTCACTCTTCAGGTTCTGTTCTGCCTAGCCTTTTCCCAACTATGTCGGGGTCAGCTTCCAGTCTTACCAGATGCGGCTAAATACCCAGTATTTTACACGGAGCGACTGTCATCAGACTTCCGCAACCCAGTTCCTGGGCAATGTCGATATCCTAAGGTTAGACCAGTTGTCAGACTTTCGGGTTTCTGACTTCCCGTAACGACTGTCATAGGTATTCGTATTTTGACGTGCTTTCCGACGTTTCGTCTCGATGTTTAACGAACGGTCACCCATCCACGGACTGACCGCGGTAAGCTCAGCTTAACCTCGCAAATTGTATGGTCCGCGCGTTTGGTAATTAGCTACAAACCCCCTTTTACACTTTAGGCATCTACGCACTTTTTCACAGGTACCTACAGCCACAGCAACACTGCAGTTTTCACTGGTCAAGATTTAATCAAAGAAACCTGAATAACAGTTTAGCAAGTTATATCCTTCTTGTAAATCAGTGGTAGCCTATCGGTTGAACGCTTGTCTTCCGCTGAAGGATCTGAGTTCGAAGCCGGCCCGGACTTCAGACTTTTTGAATTCATGTGCGGATCTGAACTTGATTATATTATCAATTGCGTTAATGGTGAAGAAAAATATCGTGAGAAAATCGGCATATCTGAAAGGGCTCCATAAAGTTATCTATGGTTTGTGCAGTCCACCAACCCATAGTAGGCCAGTAAGGTGGACTGAGGCCTAAAGCCTTCTCATTCTGAGAAGAGGCCCGGGCCCAGCAGTTTGACAGTAATGGACTGATTATGTTGTCATGTAATATATCCTTTGCCGGTCAAATACCCGTATTCAATAGACGAGAATGTCTATCATTAAGCAAAAAATAAAACACAAAGTTACTTCACAAAGGCACTGTCGGGTCTATCAGCGAAGTAAGGTAATAGTTATTTAATGCTAACAATTTCCGAGACTGATAGCCATCTTTGTTTGTATTGTAATGTTAAGATGAAAATCGTTCAGTCGCGGTCTGGTGGCCCCAGTTCCTCCGTCCACGTAGCGGGACTCAGATGTGGTGTGACTCACTGATGGTACAATTCAGGGCTACCACACAATTTTTTCGATTGGCTTTCATCAAATCAAAATTTTTATTTCACATAATCCAATACAGGTGCTTATGAAAAGTCGAATTTAGATGCACGGTTCCAATTAGTCGTTTCCTATGGAGAAGAGCCGGCAAGAAACTCCATGGTTATTCTTTAAAAATAATATCTTTAACAATTTCAGTGGATACAGTACAATGATTTAGTATAGTTAGAGAACAACGAATGAACTGGTAGACACTTGTCAAATAATAATAGATGTTAGAATTACTAGATAATGGTGTCGATTTTGTTGCATACTTTGACAGAAGTGAACTAAGGGCGTTTGTCTCTTTCTGTTTCAATAGAAAAAGAAAGAGACAGGTGCGTTTAGTCTAGTTTAGTACTGTCAAAATGTGCTACAGAATTGACACTAATGTTCTTCTTTAATTTAATTCTAATTGCAGCTTCAATCTCATTAAATTGGAATAAAGTTACTGAAATAATGAAGTCGTTGATTTACTTTTTTCCGTTTTATTGTTTCGCTGTTAACTGCAACTGTTAACTGCGTCAACGTCTGCAACGGTAGCATGAAATTTTCATTCATTAAACCTTTACCTCTGCCTTTGTCACAGTGTCAAGCATTTATATAGTTACTTTCTCACGTTAGCAAGGACTCATTAGTTGTCTTAATCCGTGACAGAAAATAGAAAGTTTCTTATAATTTAACTTTTTCAACGCTTTTATCTACATACTAGGTAAGTCTTGTAATTAATATAGCTGACAAGACAAGTTTCACTCGAAACAGCTTGATACATGGAATTTTATTAAATTAATATTTAGTGCAGGATATTTTTAGCTAACCCTGTTGGACAACAATATCTGTGCCGACAGTGGTCTGCCGTTACAATGCAAGTCTCGTACTCGGCCATTATTTATCTTTATGGAGCACACTAGTTAATTAATTTATTGGAGAAATTGTATGAAATTGTTAACACGAAAAGAGCAACTACGAACGAACAAATAAATTGCTCTTAGCTTGATTATTAAGGATTTATATGACAGCGCGAGAAATCTCTAAGAAAATGATAGGAATCTTAAATGATAGTTACGACTACGAGTGTTTTAGATGATTTACGATCTTGGTGGTAGTTTTTATTGCACGAAAATGTTCTTTTTTGTTTTTTAATTCATGTTAAACTGTTACTTTAATTGATTTATTACCTACTGTAACTTGTAGTATAGAATAGAATTTATTGGTCACGCATAACCATTTTCATAGTCATATTAAAACACCGGAGGGATTCACTACAATAGTTGAAAACCTGTTAGAATAAATCTCTTTTTATTCTCGAGTAGACATCCTCATGGACACCCCCTCCGCCTTCTCCAGGTATGTCGGATTCTTAACGACGAAATCCGCCGGTGGCCGTCCTCAGTACAATGGACCAGCTCCATGATCTCCGGTGGAACACACCGTTGTCTCGCTTGTGCTACACCTTTGGCACGTTCCGGGACAACAACGTAACGGGTAAATAAATGCCTGATAAAATGAAGATCATGTGATAACTGAAATGTATAGTAACGTTGTTTTGTGCTTGTGGGAACTACCGAAACTCCAATGTAACCTCTATTTGAAAGAAAGCTCAGGTTTTATCTTTTGATTGACAGTAAACGAAATTTCTAAACTGTATTTGACAATGAGTCTGTAAATATTTACTTTTTGGGGTTCTTGGGTATTAGGGACAATTAAGCGTACATAACCCACTTTATTTTTTGATCTAACAGTAGAAAGTCACATCTAATCAAGACGGCAATTGAAGTCTGTGGTTAGTGTCCGATTACTAGAAACTCAATTTTGTTACAGATATGAAATGCATCAGAAAGTGGGTATAAGATGATTAATAGTAATCTGTACATGTACATGTTTGCAAATGATGGCTGGACGAATGTTTGCATCGCATTGCGCGCGGCTAATAAGCGTGTTGCGCCCGCGCAGCATCCACGCCGCTTAACATGCATCTCGCTGCAATTTATCGTTTGAGTTGAATTGTATACTTTCTCTTGTTACTTTGTATTCAAGAAAATTATATTTTGCATGTTTATGATGTCGGGTTTTATAGAATTAAATGTATCTTGCTTGTAGTTACCGACACACTTCTTCTAAGGGTGTGTTTTAAATCATACAATTAAAAAGAGAATTAAGAAATGTGTTTCAGAGGTTTTTTGCTAAACAACACGAGTACACAATTTTTTTACTCTTCTGTACATATATATACCTACATGGTAGAAGCAAGGAGGGAGACAATATTAATTAACAGAAGACAAGGCTTTAATTAGGTACAACACGTTACGACACACGAACAATACCGTTATTTATGTTTTATTTATGTTATCAAACAGTTATTAATAAGAGATAATTACGTGCCATGGTATTAAATTAATAGGAATATCATTCATTAGACAAGTAAAATTGTAAAAATTTACTTAATTAATATACATATTGTTGTAAATCAAAAAGATAAAAAGTGTTGAATGATCTCATTTAACTTAGTTACGTAAAAGATGGGATTTGGAAACGTGTTAAGAGTTCGTCGAGTTCTCATGAAATCTTCACAGAGATCACAATTTCGACATTTACAGTTCGTTACAATCGTTATTGTATGCGTATTGTGAGAAAATATAGTTTACCGTGTTGACCTTTCACACGCTCTACTAAATCAAGGAAATGATCACACAAAGGTAAGTGTGTTCATAATGTTATTAGAATTTTTGATTGTCGTGTGTTTTTATTTTGAGAAGGCACTATCTCCGCAGCTTAAAGGAGGTTATCGATCCAAAGATCTCGACAATGCCTTATTTACAGAAGGTACCCAGTGAAAAAAAAAATTACAGCTGTGTGTGTGTGGCTTTTCGTCACTGTTCTAGGAAAACTGTTGTATCGGGTATTACTACTTCATGTAAATATACTTATTATTAGAATTTTAATCCAGGTATGAAACCTTGTTAACGGGCTTTGCTCACGACTGTGTTTAGGTACTGTAATTTAATTGAGTCTAGATATTCAGAGAATTTGTCTTGTTCGCAAATTCTTTTGTGGGCACACGCTAGGCAGAGCATTCGATCAACAATTTTAATTCGTAAAACTTATTGCATCACGAGACATTGTTGCGATATTCAGAGTGACAGTCGGACTCGCATACAGCACGAGATGATGACTCAAGACACAACTTTTGTCTTCAACAGTGAAAGCGAAATTTGTGGCGTGTGGGTATGTATCTATGTTTCTATAAAATGTAATTGAATGTGCGAGTTTCGCGTGATAGGTCAATTAAAGTTCACTGTTGCTTGGAGGAAAACGTGACGATCTCTTTTCGTGAGGCGCTCGAATTTGATCAAGGACAACTTTGTTAGAAAGATGAAGTTAATATTATGTAATTTAATCCATATTATTTTGTTAACTACTACAAAATCAGATTCAAGGAAGTAAGAATGGCTCTTCAATTGATATTTCAGCCACATCTGGTCAAACTTGAAGCTGAAACCGCCATACCCAGTTTGTGGATTTTTGTGGTTGGTTTGTTGATGTTAAAAGGATAGTTTTAAACCTTTATCGAATGACTTACCGTGATTCTCCAAACGAGGAAGGTGGTGTGGTCTCGCGGCACTGTGCGGAATGCTGCTTCAGCTGCGCGTGCGCTGCCGCTCTCATCCCCATCCTATGTTCACAATGAAAGAAACGATATTAATAAATATTCAGCATACAGATAACATAATTTCCATCAATCATGCAGGATTTAAATGTGATGATCACTTGCGACGGTTAAAGAAAACATCGTGAGGAAAACCTACATGTGAGGGCTCACAAAAAGTTCTCAATGGTACCTATGCGTAGGTAGTCTGCACACCCGCACCAGGTCAACGTAATGGACTAAAGCCTAAACCCTTCTTATTCTAAGAACAGACCCGTGCCCAGTAGTGGGTAATAGACTAATACTTATAACATAATCAGTCAAATACCTAACATTAAGATTCTAGATAGGTGGTATATTATATTTAATGAATACTTTATTTAACCATCTTTCAGTACAACTTTGCTTTGTAAGATATGAACAAAGAACTTAAGAGTCTGAACTTCATCTGAGAATTAAGCCTCCATTGTTTCGGATTGATCTAGAATCAAAACCCGAGACCATATAATCTGGTCTAGCCTATTGTTTCACAAATAAAGGTGTGTTTACTAGAATACAGAACCCCTTTGATACGCAATGTAGGCAATAATAAAGGGTAGGGCAGATTACGAAGAAGGAGCGTCTCAAGGACGGTACGGATAAAGTTGGACAAATGATTGAACATTAGCGGATTGTAGGTCGTCCACAATAGACCTACGGGTGTGGTTACTAAATGTTAAGTACAATAAACTGGATTGTTGTAACCTACTTGTATGAAAGGCTAGCTTCGTAATTTCCATGATAATGACTATTGTAAGTTATTGAGGTTTGTCCCTAATTATAATTAATGATCAGCAGACTGGTTTAGGCGGAAGTTCTGTTAACATCACGCCCTGTACCTATTCCCCGAAGGGTTTGGCAGAGGTGTTTTAGTACAACCTCGTTTTGCCAGTTATGTTTAAGTCCCATGTAATAGGGGGCGAGACTATTGCCATAAACCGGGCACAAATCCAGACTCCAGGTGGCCACTGAGAAATTCCTAATGGGGAAAACCTAATTTTGTTACTTATTTATTCAGGAATAACGTGATAGCAGTTATGGATACCCTAGTGATATGATGCCTTTTCTATCAGAAAATGTATTACCTACCCACTAAACTTCTCAGTAGCATTAGGTACCTAAAATATTTTTGCTGAATGATTTGATGCTGAATTGTAAATTGTGCAATTACAAGTTGAAATCTGGCTTGTCCACTCTATAAAGGCAGCTATGAAGCATATAGTGTTACGATGTTTCAAACTTTCAAACCTGGTATTGCGATGTAGCTGATACGTACTTTGAGAAGCCTGGGTTACAGGTCAGATAATTTGGAATCATTCGATTCTGACAATACCTGATTGCGAAGTGGGATCGCAGGTTCGAGCCTTGCATGTATCTAACTATAAAATTTTCCTTACTATTTGAAAGGACTACTTATATTATTTGTGCAGTCTAGGTGCTTGTGCATGTGTTTTTTTTAACCTTATTAGTTTGCCCTCACTTTACGTTACGTACTTTACCAAAGCTAGGTACCTAAAGCAGGGAATACCTACACATGCATGCCAGTAGCTTGCATAATGGAATATCAGCTATTTGCACGTGCAAGCTACAGGCATATGTATATGTTAAATGGCATGCTTGTAGCTTGCACAAAATTTGAGTTTTTGGTATTGGCATGCAAGCTTTTTGGCATTACCATGCAAGCTACTTGCATGCCATTGTGCAAGGTACAAGCATGTGTATTCCCGGCTTAACCCTAAGTTTACCCAGGCTTGTATCTTAACAATATCCGTGACACTGATATTGTATGTTATTCTGCTCTCTCCACAACGGAAATAGAGCGTAAAGATATATAAAGTGCTTAATTAGAAACAGGCCTGAGTGCGTTATGATTATGGCGATAAAAAATATTTTATCTGATAAAACTGCACTGTAATATTTTACTATATAAATATGTGGGTACAATTAGAATTGTAGGGATCTACCTACATAGTAAAACCTTCGATTAATATAATATTAATATCCAACAATGTACAGACTATTTAATGCTACTGTTGTAGGTACCCACTTAGAAATTCGATATTTCCATAAGTAATAGGCAAATGAAAATAATTAAATTACTAGGTATTATTATCTGCTAATTAACGGTAATTATCAAAATTTTATGCGTTATGTCAGTTAATTACTACTTCACATTCAAAGTTAATACACACTCAAGACACTTTCGGTTTCTTTCACTGTTTGTATACAAATATCACGTAATTACTTGATCAGCACCAATCTCCAGGATGTGCATTTTCCTGTCGATGTTCAAGGGTTGACTGGTTCCATAACAACGCAGGCGTGCACTGAAACTAGCACCCGCGGGTCGGCACTATAACAATACAGACACGGCTAGACGACCGCGACGTCCATGCCCTCCTCACGGACTAACCGCTCTCGGACGACGGTCGAGCGAACCACAAAAAGAAAATTGTTTCACGCTTCTTGCACTTACATATTTTAATAAAACTTGGAGAGGAATGAATTAATTCCCGCGAAAGTCTGGGCGGCAACCTGTTTAGATTGATAGGTATGTGGCGTGGTGGTGGCTATCGCGTTTTCATCGCTAGTTATCGGCAGCTCTTAACGACTCAATTAGAACATCGACAAATTACCGCAGCGGAACCGACGCTATTTGTTAAACGTATTACAGATGAAGCGTTTAATTTATCCTGGATTTAGATTAAAAGTTTGCATTGGCGGATAGTGTAATGTTTCGACACCAATATCACCTTTAATCAAATAAAATAAACCTAAAGGCTCCTCTTCTTAATTAATAAGTAAATGAGACATTTTCAAATCGGATCAATAGATACCTTTTTAACTGTTTTTAAGCGAACTTTTTTGTTTAGTAAGGTAGATTTAGGTTATGTAATGTTGATTTGAATTAGAATACGTAGGTACCTAAGTAGGTCGATTTTTAAGCACCTAATTTAGAATTTAAGTACGTAGGTAGGTATATATATAGGCAATTAAAACTCGCCTAGATACGGTACTGAATATATAGCATTCATTCCGGGGTAAGGTTAAATATTATTCTGGATGTCAATAATAAGAATTGATGCACGATATAATAATTAAAAATACTTAAATATGCAAGCAATTTAAATGCACCTGATAATATTCGTCCATTATCGGTATAATTATGCAAGTTTATCTCACTTTCTCATTTAAAATGACTATGAGTATGGAACGGTATGATCACTATCAATTATATTGTCCGTCAAGTCATACCACAGAGGAGCTGTGTACTGACTGACACATAAAAATCACACACATGGCGGGACGATTCGCTAGTGACACTGGTATTCTGCCATACGGGACAGGATCCACGCTTGGACGCGCACTTTGTTCAATTGGATTCCGCATTCATTTTCATTTGTTATTTTGCTCAATAATCCCTTGTTGATAAACATAACATAGTAATTTGTTATGCTCACATACCTAACTCTTGCACAGTAGAATAATGAGCAGCCGCGGCATCCGTCACCCCTGTGGTGTTAATTCAAATGGTAGGGTCATGGTGCGCACAATTCGAAAGGGCAGGTTGTACCTAGGTTGGTATACTGTAGTTACTTATAGGGAGACCAGGGGCCTATTTGTTGTAACTACCTACTCTGCAAGTGTAGACTCCATAATTTGAATTTTAAGTTTTACATAAATTGAGCTGAAGAGTTCAAAGTATCAAAGTATGGAGTGCAGAGTTGTTACCAAGGCCGTAGCTAAAAAAATTGTTCGGGGGAGGTTGAACCCTGAACAAGAAAATCAATTACAATAATGTGTATAGGTACATTTTAAAAATAATGATATATCTGAAGTTTCAGGGCGGTTTGAACCCCCCAAAACCTCCCCTGGCGATGGCCTTAGTAGTTACACAAATAGGCCCCAGGACCAGTGCAAAACCTAGAGGCTATTTGCATGCTCCCTGCATATACTTATAAAGATAAATGTCCCGATTCTTAATGCAGAGCCTAAACCACTGAAGCTAGAAACATGAAATTTGGACAGCAGGTTCCTTTTGTGACGTAGGCAGGTTTGAAGTTAATCATAAACAATGAGCCCATTACTGCTTCAATGCTGCGCAAGGCCCTCTTATCAGCTGGAGAAGGGTTATTGGGCTGTCTTAATCGCTAACTCCACAAGCAAGATGAATTGCGTAAGTTATTGAATCAAGTGCTTGCTTACCTGTTTACACTGAAATCAAGTTTTGTTAAAATCTCCACGTGATTTTGCGGTAAGTCGGTAAAACTTCCAGGAATCTACTCACTGCAGGTATGTGTGACTACAGTGAATATCGGTCGCAGGATTAAAATTTCGGTTAGTAGTACCTATAATCTAGTGAGGTACCTACTGAAAATAATACCTATAATTATGAATAGCTTTCTTCCACGATCTCCTGAGATAAAATCTCATTATAACACATAAGAACAGACATCGAAGTTCATGTAGGTAGATAGTTAGGTATATACCGTTTAAGCAGGTACTAAATGAAGGCCATAATCTGGAATTTTGTTCGGGGGGGTTGAACCCTGAACAAAAAAATCAATTACAATTACGAGTGTATACATTTTAAAAGTAATTTCATTGTCTTAAGTTTGATGAACCCCCAAAATCCCCCCCTGGTTACGACCTTGTTCTAAATCGTATTATCAAAGGACTGTCAATTAAATACTTATAAAAAACAAATACAGGTTTTAAAGATTTGTCTTCAATTATACTTTTGGATGAATCGTGTAGGTATAGGTACCTATCTCAATACACTTGGTCACTGAAATCTTATAGTTTTTGCAGCATCGGCAGCAGTTGTCCTAGATTCATTTGCCGTTATGTCGGCGTATTAGACCTACCTGCAACAACACGAGCGGTACATGATGCGATCATGAATCGATTCGATGCGGTCGAATGCTTAGGTATATAGTGACCTATATGTGTTGTTATTTACTATGTGCAAAAAGAACAATGTAAACTATACCTACTCGTGGACAAAATTAGAGAAACGCATTCTTTTTTGTAAAACTGTATTCTTGTGGGCAATACTTGCCTAATAATCATTTTACAAAGCATAGTGTCTACCTACCTCGTTCGTTCTGCCCAGCCTTTCACCAACTATGTTGGGGTCAGCTTTCAGTGTAACCAGATGCAGCTGAATACCAGTATTTTACACGGAGCGACTGCCATCAGACCTCCGCAACCCAGTTACTGGGCAATGACGATACTCTCAAGGTTAACCGGTTGTCAGACTTTCCAGCTTCTGACTAGCCGTAACGACTGTCATAGGTATTCGTATGACACCCGGGACAGACTATTTAAATGCTCTCCGAGGCACGGAGGGGTCTTGACGTGTAACGAACGGTCACCTATCTACGGACTGACCGCGGCATGTGCAAATTTAAGCACGCAAATCGTATGACCTGCAAGGTTAGTAATTAGCCACGAGCCCCTCCGTGTGGTTAAAACTAAACTCGAAGTTAACATCGAGTCTGTATAAGGTAACTTTGATATTTACAACCCCATTTTTGCTGATTTTGTACTCATTGGGATTATGAGATTGGCTTTGGAACAGATATTAACGTACCTATACGAATAGTTATATTATAGGTATCCAGAAATTGCGCAAAAAAAATAAAACGCCACCGTTAAATAACTAATTGCCATTAGGGGTCATATTGAACCCACAGCAGTGCAGAATTTCAACAGCGGATATAAACCTTTTTGGTTAGAAGTTTCACATTTTTGTCCTTTGATCAACGTATCCGAGCATTATTTTCGAGGCGGGAAACAAATGACGGAAACTGTCATTTCAAATTCGTAAAAACGTAAATTACTGCAATCATGTACACAGATGATAATTCTGATAAAGAGAGCGAGTTCGAAGACAGGAGCCCGGAAGACAGTCCGAATATTACAAAGAAATCTTTGTCCACTGTTGGTTTTAGAAATAACCCCGATAACCAAAATGCAAGGCCTCTCGCTCTGCGTGCCACGCAATCTTTCACCGGGGCCGTCGAGGAGCTCAGGTTGTGTGGCAATTTTCAAAGAATCAATTTATGTAACAGAATGAATGTTATGTCAGCACCGAAGATAGCTACAGTTTGTCCATGCGGATGCCTTTTGCGGCCGGCCACCACGGGCCCCTTCAGAACGAGAGAGCAGAATACACTGGCGCTCCACGTCGTGTCTCCAGAGGTACTGAGCTACCATGGCTACTGTTTTGAGCCTTGTCAAATAGCTATGTTTTGGAAAAAAGACTGTAGAATGTTCCTCTGGAAGGGAAAGGCCAAAATGAAGAATGTAATTCACGCCGATTCATACAGAAAATGCTAATAATGTATAACTAAACTTACTGAATTTTTTGTTGTGATTAAACTTTATGAACCATGTTTTTATATTTTAATACATGAAATTTAAAGAGTAATAATATTTAAGCTTTTATTCCTTAACAATACAAAATAAATATGAACTATGGATTTTAGTTATCACATAACGAAAGGAAATTATCTACTACTGAGTGCATTAACATTATGTTACATACATAGCTATAAGTTTGTTTTACTGTAAGGTTTGGACTGAATCTAATGGTTGCTTTTCCACGCCAGGCATATTAGCTTCAACGACTTCTCCACACGAAAATCTTACGTAATCAATGACCTCAACTTTATGTTGCTCCAACACTTCCTCAACTGTATAAGAGGGATCCAGTAAGTATTCTTGGAAAATCAAACATGTTTCATCGTCAGCTTCCTTGGCGGGGTGGTCTTTCTCCTTGTCACCAATCTTCCTAGGGGCCATACCAACTACGTGTTGACAAAGTTGTCGGCCGACATCTTCAGTATCATTTGCTTGTTTATAGGCGAGTAGGGCTCCATATTTTCCTGCAGAATATTCTGCCGGCGATGCAGGCGCAGGATGGGTATAACCGGCGATTTTGACATTATTATTGTTCGCCTTCCAACATTCAGCTCGTCTCAAAACCGCATTTTCACCAACAGTACCAATAAATAAAGCTAATATTTCCGACAGCTTCTTTCCATTTTCTGTGGACAGATTGGCTAATTGTTCGGTGTCTAATTCCATCTGAAAAAAAAAGAACTTGTGGTATATACAGGGTGTAAACGAAATTATGTAATTCCTTCGTGTAAACGTCGTAGCCATTTATTAGCAGGCTGTAAGATCCACTCCTCAACATAGCAATGGATGTTTTTTAAAGCTGATTTTAAAGTCAATCTTAAAGCCATAGTCGTAAAATTTCGTAGACAAGAATTTAAACACATGGATATCAAAGTATTGTGTGTTTGGAGGGATAAAATACAACTACAGGATGTAAACGATGATGTACTGCTGAGATAGATTAATCCTGCACAGGATTAATCTATCTCAGCAGTACATCACGAGGTTTGAAGGAATTACATATGTAGTTGTATTTTATCCCACCAAACACAATACTTTGATATCCATGAGTTTAAATTCTTTTCTACGAAATTTTACGACTAGGGCTTTAAGATTGACTTCTGTCGTTGCAGAATGGAACAACATTCCTCAAGAGACTGTTGTCACATTAATTTGGTCCATGAGAGAATGCATGGAAGCAGTCATCAGGGCTAGGGGGGGTAACACTAGGTTTTAACTTGTTTTTAAGGACGTTGTTGTAATTTTTGCTGATAAAATAAAATTTAACTATTTAATCATTTGCATTAGCTTGCTTTTTTATTCCCTGGTAAACAAAAAACCAAATCTATTGATTTATTCTGAAATTTAAATAAATTGCCTTTCCAATGATACCTTAGAGTCATAATATGTCTACCATTGATTAATAGGGTTAAAATGACTTTTAAGGGAATTCTTAAAGAGGTGCGATTTTTGTGACGCCGAGTGTATTTACAGAATTGATAAGACGCGTTGTATTATAATCTGACATGATAAATATTTGATAGGTGAGAGGTATCAAACAATTACTTATTACTTGTGTTCTTAGTACAACCAAATGTTCCAGGAACTACTGGACGATGCGGTTTAAAAGGACCTGAGCACCCACCCTACAGATTCGATGGGCGAAGAATGGTTTAAAGGAGGCACAGCCGGCGGCTTTTGATTGTGGAAGCCAATATTCTTTTTTTCTGAGTCAACAAAGTAATTTATAAGTGCTTAATTGCCTCTTTGGTCTTAGAAGTGTGACATTAAGTTTTTCTTTAAGAAACCCTCAAGCGCAGTTACTGGTTTAGATTGGTCTCTTGTTTTATATTGTTGGTGTTAATTAGTACAGTCTAAGCCCTCAGTGAATACAAGTATAAAGTAAGTTTTATGTAAGTAATACATAACTTGCTTGATCACATGCGCGTGCCATGCCATTTATAATTTTCTATATTATGTAAACTGTCTGTAAGCATTTGCATGTTCAGATGCGCACTGTACCATGTTTTTATCAGTGCTTGCATCAAGTACATGTTATAATCAAAGGAGGCTTGCTACCAAATGTCTTAAAAAATGCTTTGCCAGTTATTATTTAAGCTGGCACACCAATGTATGAAATACCTTTAAGCAAAATCGATTCCGAACTAGAGCTAAACATTACATGCAAATGCTCCCTGGTCCTACCCTTCAAATATAATAGGACATTTAAGAGGGACTTTTGTACCTACTCTTGCTGTTGCTGATTGGCTGTAGAACCTTACCTAATTGTGATATTTGTGAATTATGATGTATATGGATGGATTGAGGCTTTATGCATTGATAAGAATAATGTACTGAGAAAACATTATTAAAGTTATTAATGTGTGTGGAATGAGCAATGACAATCTTATTTTTCATATAATAAAATAAAATATACCTTCGTAACAGGTCCTTTAGATTGCATATGAGTATGAGCAAACTTGAAACACGCAAGAGTGGCATCTTCAATCATTTTATGGAACTTGTCATTCTTTGCAACAAAGTCTGTTTCACAGTTGAGTTCAACTAGAGCACCATGACTTTTATCAAATTTTACAGCCACAAGACCCTGCAGAGCTGTGCGGCCAGCCAGCTTTGTGGCCTTAGCCCAGCCCATTGCTTGAGCTTGTTCATTTAACCATGATTCAGCCTGTAACATAATTGAAAAATATAAGTCATTTAAAAGTAGAATTGTTGATTCTGTTGCACATTTTGACAGGACTAAACTAAGGGTATTTGTCTCTTTCTGTTTCAATAGAAAAAGAAAGTGACAGTTGCATTTAGTCTAGTTTAGTACTGTCAAAATGTGCTACTAAATCGACACCAGTGTCTTATTATCAAAGGTAGTTGCATAATCTGAGAAATTAAATGAAAATAAAGAAACAATGTAATTTGTACCTTATTTGCATCATTGTTATGCATTTCTAGAGCCTTTTTGCAGTTAGCAATGGTGTATCCTGTTTTCTTCCTGAGTTTAGCAAGCAGAGAGGATTCTGCTGCCCTGCACACTGGGCCTGAGTGGAAACGCCTCAATAACTGGAATATCATCTGAAATTTAAATTGTGGCATATATTAAACTAGTTAATTAAAACTGCAGATTTGAAATATATTTATTTAAAAAAGAAGTAGCAAAACCACTGTAAATATAGTATTATGATATGAAAAAACTTTTAGCAGCAAGTTGCCAACATAAATATTATAGAAGCAACCAAAATGAACACTTCAGCAGAGGATTTAGCTTCAGCACTTGTAAACTCAAAATTCCACTCACACAAAATAAATTTCAAAGCAGATTTTAAACCCAGTGGATGAACTGTATTAAAAATAACAATATTAATATTACAATTTGTTTTATGGTACACAAATTTACATTCAAGCCTGTTTAAAACACTGGAGATACCCTTGTGCTATATTATAATGTACTCTGTGGCTTTATGGTTAGCTATGACTCATCTGAGCAAGATAGATGCAGTGTGTTTATGATGGCAAAGAGTGAAGGTCAGAGGCTGTATATAGGTATTCATGGCTATAGATAGTAGCAGATAGTAGCAAATTGTTACTGTGTCCAGATGGGATTAGTAATTGAATGCTTCATAATGGCGCGGTTTACGATTACCTACCTTTGAATATGATTGTACTATTAGGTTCATATCAAAGAGCACAATCATTAACGTTCTACTTTATATTTTACCAGACATTCAATAGTAGTCCTACATATTATTATTATGTATTTTACCAATTTAATAACCTACAAATATTGCAGTAGGCATTATTGACAATTGTACATACTTGCTGCTAACATAAAAACTTATTGGTATAGCAATAAAACTACGATAAAGGTACTGGCTATTTAAAAATAAATTAACCAAACAAATGAAGATAGTCTGTTGTCATGGAGAAATCAATACTTTGACAATAACAGTAACAGTTTCCATGATACTGATTACTGAGTTAGGAATAAAAATGTCTTTATTTGTAATTTCATTAATTTTATTCGTTTTGTTAAACTAAATAAGTGTTAAATAATTGGCAACTTGTGTAGGTAACCAAAAAAGCAAATAATTCCGGTGCTTACCTTTTGGGACCTAGATAAAGCAGGTAAAGGGAATATCCTATTAGTTATCGTTTGCTTATTTTAATTAGATTTTGTAGACTCAGAAATTAAGTATTGTTCTGTGAAATTCTTTTCTTTTTAAATATTTTTTACTTAGCCATTAACCTATGTACGATCTGTCAAAGTGCGCTTTGATATTGCGGCAATTTTGCGATCTGAAGAAAGACAAAATTGAAAACAATAAAGTGAATTATTTTAAAATAAATTAATATCGAATTATTATAAAGTGAATTACAAAGCTATATCTACAGACAATATTTTTAGTAGCAATAATAAAACGTTTGTATAGTCCGGCCATTAAAATGTCTAGAAAGTAAGGAAGCCTTTGATCGCGAAATATTGATTTTAAACTAAGTATTAACACATACAGATTTTTAAAAAACCTTAATTTTTATCCTACATTCAATTAACCATGTTTATTTTTAAACGATATCACTTATAGCAAAATAAATGTTGCACAATCAAAAGTTTACCTTGTATACAATTTAAATTGCTGGACTTTAATATAACCGAGAAGTACAGTGCGTCCAGTATAAACTTGATAGGTGACGAAATAGGAAACTCTCCTTTCCAACCTTATTTATTTATTTATATTCACATGAGGTAACTATAATTTATAAACTAAGCCCCACAAAACCTGAATTGAACCTATATTAATTTAATCTTTGAACATGGTTTAACAATCTTATTAAACGACGTTTAACAATATGTGGGACACCTAATTCTGGAGACCTCTCCAGAGGTTGTCAATGTAGTACCTACTTGAGTAGTTATGTGCTTAGATAGGGCGCGTTCCAATTATGTCGTGACGATTAATTTATAGTTGGATGATTGTCGTCTCTAGCTGTTCCCATTATAACGACTGTTTGTCGTCAATTTTTTTTATCGTTTAGAGTTTATCGTAGGTATCTAGCTGTTCCCATTGGATCGCGACGACATTTTATCGTTTCACGGCAGTCGCTTTGTCGTTTGTACATCAGTAGCACTAGCAAGCTGCAAGACGAGACGATATTTTTAACGTGGCCACGACAGATAGTCGTAACAACGACACATGATTTGCCGTCACAATGTCGTGACGTTTTGTAATCGTTTTACGACTGTCGTGCTAGCCGTTCCCATTGACTTGACAATCTGTCGTCACTGCAAAAACAAGTCGTGAACGACAGTTAATCGTGTCGTCTTATATGTGAACACCTACATTTAAATAAGCCACGACACTTAAAACTACACCATTATCTGTCGTCACGACAAAGAGGAACGCGGCCATTCTTTTCACGAATTGTTATTAATTAACTAAGAAAAAACTGCGACCACGACTTTGCTCACGTGCAAAGTGTTTCATTTTTTAGAATGAAAAGTGGGTACCCTATGTTCTTTTAAAAGTATACCGAGTTAGTTCTTTGCAGTAAATAGGTATATACAGCCTAATTCACAGAGTACTTTATTATAGTCGCCTAATTGGTACCTAATTAGACTTATTCACGCTGACAAAAAAGCTTCCATAAAGTTTCAGTTACATGGAGAAAGCCTACGTACCCCTTAGTATAACTGGGTGCACTGAAGTGTATTAGGGTACTAATCAGTTAGCACTACGAACAAAAAATTAAAAGCTGTGCCTGTACAACTGAAAAACTAACTTTGTGGCATGTTATTTTGAGGATCTCGTTCTTCAAACAATTCAAAAAATTGTTGAAGATAACGGAACTATACTTTAAGAGTGATTAGTCACGCACTTGATAGGTTTAACTTAAGTATTCCATTTACCTATAAGTAATAAATACCTACATGTCACTTTTTTAACTTAGTTAAAAAACCCCGGCGCTTTTGGAACTCAAATTGGCTATAACAGTAACAGTAGGTTATTTCGAACATGTTGACACCATTTTTATGTTTGTAGGTCTAAGTTTTCTACTTAGGACACCGTCAGGATATTTTTACGCATTGTCCTTTGGAAAAAGTTTTAAATTGCATATTTTCTGACCCACTATAATTTATTTATAGTATAGTTTATTATAGTTAGTTTATTTCTATCCCACTTCCATACCTTACAAGGAATCGGTCGATTTCAGAAACACTATCATTTCTTGAACGGAATCGGTCGATTTCAGACCTAATATCATGCCTCACGAGGAGTCGGTCGAATTTTTACTCAACGTTAGCTAATCCTCTAGCAAAAATTAAAATCGATTTGGTATGTAGTTTAGCCGTGAAAATGTAATAAACACATATCGCCTCTTCGTATTAAAAGTGTATAATCTCGTAAATTTTGCAATTTTTTTTATATATTTTATACACTTGTAATACTGATCGTTTCTGTATACTTAGTAAAGTTTGCGATTTTGCAAAATTTTCGAAATTATACACTTTTAATACGAAGAGGCGATATATTTATTTATTTTCGCATTTAGTTTGGGTTTAGAAAGTAATTACAATAAAAAAATGTTGATGCAATGTAGGTTACCAAGTGTGCATGGATCTATATTTATTGTTTTTAGGACCCGAAAATGTCGAAAAACAACAGACCAACACGGAAGAAAGGCCAGCCTTCTCCTTCTACTTCCGATATAAAATTACCTAAAATACCAAAGATTTCAATGCCTGAAGATTTCAAAGTACGGACACGGCCGTTATTTTCACTACCGGAAGAAGTTCTAAAGTTACCTTCGCCGACTAGCAAAGCCGCGAAATTACAGGCTGCAAAACTTGCACCGAGGAAGAAGTCCGGCGGTATATTATAATGACTTACTATTACTAACTGAACTGCCTCGTTGGTCTAGTGGTGGCAAGCGCGACTGCTGATCGTGAGGTCCTGGGTTCGATCCTCAGGTCGGGCAAAGTGTTATTGGGTTTTTCCGTGTGGAATTATTCAGTAGCAGCCCGGAGTTTGGATTTGTGGCCTGTTGATGACAATAGGCTCGCCCCCCCATTACTTGGGACTTAAACATAACAGCGAAATGAGGGTGTTACTATACACCTCTGCCCAACAGGTGTGATGTCTATGTCTTTGTCTATTATTATCTTTTTATACCTACTGCGTGGAAATTACATGCTTATACAAGGTTAGTCGGAAAGGGGGTACTAAGCCGCGGGCCACGTAAAATATCACTGATGACTATTTTAAAGCAAGTGTTAAAATTTCAAAATTCGATAATTTTTATTTGCATGCAAAAAGATTTTTATTTTAGTTTTTTCAAAATAAAAACATAAGTACCTGCTTTAGTTAAGAATTCAGAATATTAATTTTCTAATCCGTGACCCCAAATATGACCTAAATTGTAAAAACAGCTGATCATAGCTATGGACAGATAGATTTTAGCATATTTTTTACGAAATCCTTGAAAAGCTATTTCTCTTAAACTATCGAGTTTTGGGGAAAGCTGTAGAACAAAAGTCATCCCTTATTATGGGTACTTTAACACCCTTTTGGTTTAGTACCCCCTTTCCGACTAACCTTGTATAAGGATATAAACCTTATTTGCTTGCTCAAATCAGTCTATCGCAGTCCACTGCTGGACATAGGCCTTGCCGCCTTACCCAAGCTAGTTGTTAATGTTAGTGTTTTAAATAACTCTTGAGAGCTTAGTAGATATATGATTTTATCTACCTATGTGCAATAAATAAGATAAGTAGATTAAGGACCTTTAAATCATTTGGTGCCCAAAATAAACCCAATATCTTAAACGAACCTATACCTACTCCATTTATCATAACATTAGACAAAAGTGGTCTACCAAGGCACTAATATCTGTTATATCTGTTGAATCAATTCTTCAAGTAGGGTTTCAGCTCATCTGTGATAGAACATTAAACCGAACTTCGTGGTCGCCAACAGGCTGTACGCGTTGATCAGAAACTCTCTGATTGGTGTAACTTGGTAACTGGCGTACCACAAGGCGGTATACTCTCTCCTCTCTTATTTTCTTTATTTATAAATTCTATCACTAACGTTCTCAAATGCTCTTACCATCTGTATGCTGATGACCTGCAATTATACGCTCAATCTGGCATTGCTGATTTAAATGCTTGCATTTCAAATCTCAATGCTGACCTATTTGCGATCGCAGACTGGTCTTGCAAGTTCGGTGTTGCTGTTAATGTCAGCAAATGTCAGGCTATCCTTATAGGCAGTTCGTTTTACCTGAAAACCGTCAACATCAGCAACCTTATGCCAATTGTATTTAATAACACCATTATTTCACTGTCGCCACACGTAAAGGATTTAGGATTGCATATTGATAATAGCCTAAGTTGGAACAAGCAGATGAATCATGTAAGTCAGAGTGTCACATTCATGTTGCGATCTCTCTATAGATTCAAACATTTCCTTCCATCTAGCACTAAATCACTCCTGGTCTAGTCCCTTGTCCTTCCTGTGATTGATTATGCGGATGTCTGTTGCTCTGATCTGTCCCAGGACCTTCTATCGGATCGGCTTCTCAACAATTGTATTCGCTTCATTTTTGGGTTGCGAAAATACGACCACATTTCTTTTTATCGTTCTAAGCTTAAATGGCTTCCTATCCGCCAGAGAAGATCCCTCAGGTCTCTCTGTTCACTCTTCACCATTATTAATGATCCTAGTGCTCCAGATTATCTAAAAACATATTTTCAACTTTTGGGTGGCTCTCACAGTCGTAGCCTTCGTGCCTCTAAAAATCTAATTCTACTCATTCCTTCTCACCGCACAGGTTTCATGTCCAATTCGTTCGCTGTCTCAGCAATCAAACTCTGGAACGCGCTACCCCTTGATAAGAAAAAAGCTCCGAGTAAATTCATTTTCAAACGTAAAGTTCGGGAATATTACCTAAATTCGCTGCAACCTTAGTCTGAATGAATTGTCCATCATAGTTATAAATATTTGTGTATGTATGCATGTATAAATATATAGGTTTAATATGTATTTTTATTGTAATATATAGATATATATAAAGTATATATTTTGTTAGTACTTATGTATTATTTTGTTTTTAATAATTTTTATTTACCTTTTCAATATTTGTAATAAATTCTTTTTTTGTACCTTTTTCGAAGTGTTTAATTTTTGACCCAAAGGTTGACTGGTAGAGAATGCCATTGGCATTAAATCCGCCTTATGTACCACCAATTGCATGAAGTTTAAATAAATAAATAAATAAACATTAAGGTTCATAATAGCACTATACTGTGCTGAATCTGCTGGAAGCAAACATGTTGCTTATTTCTACACAGTTTCTTGCTAAACTGGATCTTATTTATCTAATGTTGTATTAAATAGAGTATTATTATACTTTTCCAGTAATGCAAAGCTTCACGGAAATGCGAAAAGCTCGTGAGGAATTTAGGCTAAAGCTTGTGAACTTGATATGTCAGTCTGGTCAAGACGACGATGACGACGACGATATTGTAAGCAAATTAGCAATGCCTAACAGCGAGGAACAAAACATGCTTCGGTATTATTATTACCTGCGATACGGTATCGACACCATACATGTAGCGCCGTTGGATAACAAAATAATATTAAGGTAAGTCAAGTGACGATGTACTCTCTCTGTGCTTTTTAAGAAGCTCTCATGCGTTTCCGGCAGATGTGAACCGAACATACTGGAAATCTGGCAGGTAGTCTCGGGTCATATTTTATCTGAATATATGTTGCCAGTTGGCAGTGGCGCCGGTGACTGAGAAGTTGTGTGGAAACCGGTTGTCATGGTATGGGCATGTGATTCGAAGGAACGAGGAACATGTCGCGAGGAAAGTATTGAGTATGAATGTGGATGGTTATGAGAGTAGAAGAAGACCAAAGAAGCAATGGGTGGATAGTGTGAAAGATGATATGGCTAGAAAGGGGGTGACTACCGAAATGACAGCTAATAGAGATGTATGGAAGAAGAAGACATACTGCGCCGACCCCAAATAAGTTGGGATAAGGGCAGGAGGATGATGATGTTGCCAGTTAGGCTGAGCATTCACCAGAGCTGTGCTAAGCTGCGTAGCGAGGAATGTGTTTTGTAAACACCAATAGAATCACTTTATTTACCTAGCTTCGTTCTGCGCAGCTCTGGTAGATATGGACTTAGCGGAGCGAGGTTTTTGTTCATACAAAACAAGCGAGAAATGCGAGCGAGGGATGTGTTGCGAGGAATGTGTTGCGAGGAATGTGTTGCGAGGAATGTGTTACGGGGAATGTGTTACGGGGAATGTATACCGCTCCCGCCACACCACCCTCATATTCGAAAAGAATCCGCTACTTATCCTCGCACCGCTCATTTGTACACATTAACACATTACACATTACCCATTCCTCGCACAGCTCTGGTGGAAAGGGTCCCACCGTTTCACATCCTCGCTACACATTTTCGCACCGCACATTTTCCTCGCACAGCTCTGGTGGATGTCCAGCCTTAATGTCTAATCACATTACATTATTATCATGTTTTACAGAGTACACAATCTTATTTCACCCAAATTGAAGAAGTGGAAAGAAACACTATTTACGTGCACGGATGAGATGCGCGAAGATTTCATGATGAGTATGAAGAAAGCTATTGTGGATTTCGTGCTAAAAGATCCCAATACGGTATCTATATATTTCCAACCTACTTAGGCCCAACCTTCTGTTTCCCTAGGTGTCATAAAAGGTACATAGGGACAAAAAGAAGGATCGTTTATTATGTTAATAATAGTCATAGTCGGTATGGTATCTACTGTAAAAATTTAGTTTTGGAGGATAGATGCACCTCTATGTAAGTAAATTTAACATTACGGAAAAAGAAATGAGTCGTGTCCATTCATGTTCAACCCTTCAGATATAACTAATTAGCTCTCAAATAGAGAAGAGAATAATAAAAAATATAAATTGCGTAGGAAGAGTCGTTGGATGAGGAAGACACGCCGCTGAAGCAAGAATTGTCAAAGAAAGACGATGCCTGGAGGAATCGCTACGCCTTAGCACATAAGTACCTCACTAAAAATCTGCATAGCGTTAACCCCTGCATCGCACAAGTGCTGCAAATCTGGTGGAAACAATTCAAGTAAGAAAGTACCTAATTATTATTATTTGTGATAATGCTAAAATCATACGTTATGTAATTATATCTTTGAATTTTATTTTATTGTAGCGATTTAAGATTGATTAGTATGAAAGATATAATGACGACAAACGAGGCGTATGAGTTACAAGACTTCTGTTTTGTTTGCAAGAGACACATAGACGCCGCTGGCAATGTGCTCACACACCAGTGGATACCATCTATTCAAGCAGTTTTTCTTCAGGTACGTCATAAAAAATCACGCCTTAAAAACAATAAGTGCTTGGCCGGAGTGGCAGTGCGGTGCGGGGAGCGGCGCGGGTGCAGGAACGCGCGCGATTTGCCTGTCCGCAGTGGAGCGCAGCTTCGTTCTGAACGTTGTCGTGTCTAGTGTTTGTCAAAATATAGAAGACTTATTTTTACTGGAATATTCTTACTAAAAAACGATGTTTCGACATCCACAGTGCAGATCGTGCTTGAATAGCACTTATTAATTCTTTAACATTTAATTTTGAAGACGCCATCTCAACGACGCGCGTGGTCAGCTCGAATTAGTTTGAGATCCCCCGCTCCCGCGCGGGTTGTCGCTTGCCACCCGCGCTCTCACTGCGGCCACTTGTATGAACGACCTATGGCGTGAGCTACCCGCGCCGCTTCCCACGCCCGCGTGCCCACTACGGACACTCAAATGAAGTTCTTCTGTTTGAACTCGCCGCACCGCGCCCGGCCCGCGCCCGCCCCGCGCCCGCGTTTGCAGTCTGGCCAAAGGCTAAGAGCATAACATAAGTAAAGGGTTGAGGTTTATGAATCTTGACAAATGTTCAACTGCATACGTCAACCATGGTAACGATGAAGCATGGCTCTCTACTTTCGCGCTCTATACTTTCGCGCTCTATACTCGTCTCGTAAGAAGATAATTATTATTTAATGAAATGTTACTTACTTTACTTACTGAACTTAGCTTTTACATATAATATCTTCAGGGCAGTAAAAAGAAGTTAATACCAGAACCAAAGCAAGCACAAAAAATGAAGCGCTTCTTCAACTGTTTGGGGTGTATCATGACTTATAATCTACAAACTTTATGTTTGAAATCGATGAAGGAGTTTACGGATTATATAATGGACGTTGGCGTAAGTACTGCGTTAAACTTTTTTTATAAAATTTAATAACTACAGGATGAACTCGTATTCGACGTATTCTTTTTAAGAGATGATTGTTTTACTTATGTGCAACAAATTAGCACTCCATGTCCAGTCGAAAGTCAGTAGATCTTGAGAAATTGCAATTTTTATAATTATTTGATAAATACCCAGACTTCGGTATTAAATTTTGCTTATCTTTATGGTACCAAATTGAATGGCTTTGACTACTTTGAATATTAACTTGTAGTTTTCTAAATATTCGAAAGTTCAAAAATACTAATCAGTTGAAAGTAATAATTAAATGTTAATGAAATGTTTTAGGAAAACATCCAGGTAAACGTTATAAATTTACTATGACACTAATTAATGTAAAGAATACGAGAATAACATCCTTATTTCATCAACTTCCAAAGGGCTATGAATGTTACAAAAATAATTATAAATTCTTGTAAAATGTTTGGAAATACTGTCAAATAGTGGAATAAGATAATTGTTAGGAAACGACATATAAGGGAACATTGAATAAAATTTACTTCAACCTAATACAATTTTTTATACAATACATTACCAATTTTTAATAATAAAGTATCAACTACAAATTAATATTGAAATCAAAGCCATTCAATTTGATAGATAGGTACCTTAAAGATTATTTAAAATTGTAATTTCTCGATATCTGACCTTCGTCTACGGTACATAGATTGTTGCATAATTTGTTGCATATAGGAGACAATATTATGCCTTAAAAGAATCGCATCGAATACGTGTTCAGCCAGTATAAGTATCATGATATTTCCTTACGCACGCATAGCAAGTGGGTTTGTGACATTTGTCATTGCAGACTTAGTCCCGCCGTCGTCAATGTTGTCATAGCTTTCAATCATCAGGCTGGAATATCGAGCCATACATTTGTATGGCTTATTATCTACCGGGGGGGAGTAAAACTGAATGTATTGGACGTTCTGCTTGCGATCAGATGAAGATCAATACATTTTTGAACGCATTGTTGATGTGTAAATGTGCAATATAATAGTAATACGTTAGTTGAAATGGTTTGTTCTATATTTAAGCGCTTAAAAAGATAATATAACCATATTTCTGAATTGCAGGGGAACAATCAAGGCTTTATAATAAATTTGGGATTTACAAATGATGCTATAGAATTCGATCCTACTTTTCGGCAGTTCAAAAACCAGTTGAATCTCTTGTACGACTTTCTGATAGATGCATGTCGGCAGTCACCTCGATTAGAAACTATACTATATCAAGATTTTTCGGCTGCTACGAGAGCTACGCTAAGGGTAGAATAACATTATATTATAAAAATATTATGGATAATTGTTCAATTATTTAAACTTTAATTAGTTGTTATTATCGATTGATACCAACTGGTGATTACCAATGTACTTTTTTCTAGCCCATCATAGACAATGATCTAGTGGATACCTATAAGGCTCAAATTGCAGATTTGATTGCGGAGCAAAGAATAGGCCCCGAACTAAGAGTCCAGGATTTTGATGACTACATCTGTTTGCTCAACGGACAGGTGAAAACATTTTTATAAACAATGATTTGGTAGTACCTAATTGAGAATATTATAAAATATGATTTTGTTTTTATCGGTGCCTTTGTTTGACAGTCTCTAACTAAAGTGGAGAATTTCCTAAACGCTGACCCGGAGAAGACGTTTGAGGAATATTGCGAGGAGTCTGTGAAATACGTCGAGTTGGCACGAGAGATCCCTTCTAAACTTGAGGGGATCATCGTGATTGGTATGTTTCAAATGCAGAGGGGGGAACTCATTAATTCGTTGCGTTCGGCTGCGACGAGGCTAGCCAATACGCTGTTGAGGAGAATGACTGAAGATTATCAATTGATGATTAAAGCGTTAGTTTTTGTTCTCAATTTATTTATCTATTACCATGCAAGCTAAAAGCACGACTCGCACATAGTTTATTAACTTAGTTTAGAAACTGTATGCAAAAGCAAATATTTTGTTTGTACGTAATATATGTATTTTGAGATTCTAGCTGATTTTTGTTTGCAGAATTTACGACGAATACGCAGGAATAGCGAACACGCTGCTGACCCCTCCAAGCGACACCGCGGCGCTCATGGATCTGATGGCGTACGTCAAGCAGGTGGAGGATGTCATCCTCACCGAGATGGAGGACAAGCTGCGCAACGTTATGAGATACATTGTTTTCCTAGGAGACTACACAGCCTTCTCACCATTAGAGTTGAAGGCCAACAACCAGACCTACCATTGGTAAGACGATATCATGACATAAATCGTAATCCTTGGAGATTGACCAACAACCAATCAGTACAAAGTTGGGTGTCCAGATAAGGTGGTCTTCGTGTTCTTTGATTCCTTGGTTAGTAGCCTTCAGAGTTTAGACGGGGCCAACGCTTTACTGAACGCGTTAATGGCGAGAAGCTTCTTTGGTCTTCTGTGGGAGCAAGCGTGACCGAAGATCTAGAATTAAAGTGGATTTATTTCCAAAAAAATTCAAAGTTTTATTTTGTAATAGGCACGGTACATTGCATTTAAGAGCTACGGGCTTTATAGCCCATTTTCACTGGGCGATAATTAGGTCAATGCACAATATGGGGTAACGATTAGTAAAATAATTGTTGACCAATGGTAAGGTAAGTTTGTTTACCTAGTACCACAGTCTCAAGCTACTTGCAAACGTAATGCGGGATCTCGCACAATTATAGCATGCGTTTTAGAAATCTCTCATATCCCGCATGCGTTCTATCGACCAATGAAAATGAGCCATTAGCCATGTTTAGGATTTGGCTCGATGAATGACGATAGGTTAGCCTGTTATCGTAAATGTATATATACATCGCATAGCGTTTCACCATTATCCCCACTATACCGCCATCGGCAAACTTGTGAATCATGTCATTTTTGAACAACGTTAGTTAGTTCAGATTCTTGATTTCTGCAGGTCTATAAACAGTTAAATAATTGTTCACTATTTCTCAGGTATGCTCGTATGCCTGGTATTATAGAAGAGTCTAAGACCATTTGTGATCAGAAGGTATTAGAATACGAAGAACTGTTAAAGGTACAATATAAATTGATCTGCTGCAATTTTGGTTCTTATCACCACAAAATTCGAAGTAACACTGACCATTGAGACTTTATTTGTTTTAGGTTCGCATTTCCAAGTTTATTGACGACCTGGAAATTTATGAAACACAAGTCCATGAATTACAATATTGGGGGGACATCAACGAATTGCCGAAATACGTCTCGCGGGCGAAACGTTTGGATGAGAAGTGAGTTAGCCATTAACATACATTGGTTTATAAATTTTATCCAGAACAATACGTGTACAGTCGAGTTCATTAATATATTGGCCCTTCCAGGCTTCAAAAATATATGAACGTTAAAAACGTTCATAATATTGTGACAACTCTAAGCATCATTAAATTGTGGTCAAGATTTAGATTCATTAATATGTGACTGCTTTTACTCAGTAACATGTACACAGCCAAAGGCACATTATTATGCAGGATGTAAACGTGAGGCATTTTAGCGCCCCGAGCAAATTGCGCGGCTATCGCTCACCACGCGGTCATTTAACTAGGGGCGCTAAAATGCCTCACGTTAAGAACACACGTTTACTTCTTGCAATTATTTTTTTATTGAATTCAAAAGTATCCCGTGCAGGGTTAATCTATGTCAGCAGAACATCACGAGGTTTGAAGGATAAATAAATAATTAAATAAATAATTTAAATTTTTTTCTCCAAATGTCCTTTCTCATATGGTCCTTTTCTCGAAATGTCCTTTCTCAGAATGACCTTTCTCAAAAAGTCCTTTTTTCAAAATGTCCTTTTCTCAAAATATGTACACCATGTACACTACAGGGTTACAATCTTTATACTAAACATGTACATACATGTAACTATAATTTCAGAGCATAATGTGAAATCAGAAAAAAAAACAAAATATAATTAAGCATTCAGCTTATTTATTTTCAGACAAAAATAAAAGTGAATGAATGAATGTAAATAGTATTGATCAGAAATTTGTTTTTTTTTTAATAATCAACAAGATAGTTTAAAAAGAATCAAACATTTCTTCACAACGAAAAATTCCACGTCTCTTAATTGCAACCAAATGATACCACACTTATTAGCAGTCAGTCAAATATAAAATCAACGTGTCTATATCATAATTTTTTTTTAAATCCTTATATATTATTAATCAATTTTTTTTAAATAACTAGTTAGTATATACAAAAAAATAAATATTCACAATGAAAAATTAAACTGCAAACAAATGATACCATACTTATTATATTTTGTTTCTTTTTCTGATTTCACATTATGCTCTGAAATTAGTTACATGTAGGTATGTACATGTTTAGTATAAAGATTGTAACCCTGTAGTGTACATGGTGTACATATTTTGAGAAATGCCATTTTGTGAAAGGGACATTTTGAGAAAAGGACATTTTAAGAAAAGGACATTTTGAGAAAAGGACATTTTAAGAAAAGGACATTTTGAGAAAAGGACTTTTTGAGAAAAGGACTTTTTGAGAAAGGACATTCTGAGAAAGGACATTTCGAGAAAAGGACCATATGAGAAAGGACATTTGGAGAAAAGGACATTATGCGCCGAGACGCTTTGGTTGTATACATGTTACTAAGAAAAAGCAGTCACATATTAATGAATCTAAATCTTGACCACAATTTAATTATGCTTAGAGTTGTCACAATATTATGAACGTTTTTAACGTTCATATATTTTTGAAGCCTGGACGGGGCAATATAAGGTATTAATGAACTCAACTGTACCAGCTACAGTTCTATCTACATCATACAGCCTTGGATTCATTAAGGGACAAATGGAGCAACATGCCGCGGGATTTGACGCGGGACATTTACGTGAAGGTCCGGGGGACAATATCGCAGAACCATTCGCTCGTAGGTACACCCGCAACCGTCCTGAAGCGGCAGTTTGCAACATGTCCCATATCACGTAGAAATACCGCAAAATGTTGCAAGGCAGTGTGCATCGTTGCAGGGTCACGTAGACTTAATGTTGCGCATCATGTTTGGGAACATTTTGTCCCCTAGTGAACCCAAGGGTTAACATAGCGTACAGTCCGCGACGGGTCGACATGGCAATTTTATAGTCATTTTCAATACACAACTGCAACAACGAGATCGAAATCTATACAACACAGTGGATGCGGACTCGTGCAGCGCTAAGACTAAGAAGGCGCGGGCGCTGTGCGGGTGTGCCGGGCGTCCCCCCTCCACGACTCACCTCATACCCAATTGCCATGTCATCCTGTCGCGGACTGTAGGTATATTTCAGAAACATTGAACAAAAACTCAGTAGCTTTTCAATTTCACGAAATATTATGATGCATTTGCTCTGCTTGTATGATATGCAGGATGTAAACGAAATCATATAATTCCTTCAAACCTCGTGATGTACTGCTGAATAGATTAACCCTGAAAGGGATACATTTGGATTCAATAAAAAAATACAAGACGTAAACAGTGTTCTTAACGTGAAGCATTTTATCGCCCCGAGTTAAATGACCGCGCGGCGAGCGATAGTCGCGCAATTCGCTCGGGGCGCTAAAATACCTCGCGTTGAGAACACATGTATCTTCTTCTTCCTGCCCTTATCCCACACTAGGTGGGGTCGGCGCAACATGTATTTCGTAAATCCATGTTATTAGAGGTTTTGGCTTATTGTTTTGTGACCGGCCGCCTGCCTGACATCGTTTACACCCTGTAGATATGTATTATAATAATATCTAAAAAGTTGCACTAAAAAGTTGTATTATAATAATATCTAAAAAGTTAACCTGTTTGCAGGTTATCAAATGCCCTAACGAAAATTGATCAGTTCAACGAAGAGGAAACGTCGTTTGGATGGGAACTGTCTCAGTACCCCAAGAGAAAGGCTGTGTATGATATACTGGTGCCATATAAGAAACTATTCGATGCAGGTTTTGACTTCACTGCGAAGTATGACAATTGGATGACTGCAAAGGTAAGTGAACGTTATTAATTCTTACAGAAGCTAACACTTTTTTTTATCGTGGGACATTCTCATCTCTCAGCCGGACTCTTACCGGCTAAAAACCCACGGTGTTCCTTCTCTTGACCGTCGGCCAGGGTCGCGGGATTCGCATAAGCATGCACCGCAACCCCGGCAGGTCCCGGTCCGCAAACCCTCGGCGGACCTCTCCCCTGTGGGGCCTTGCCTAAACACTGCGCGCTGCCTTCTCGGTTTTGTTACTGGTCGGGCGGCGACTCCTCTAACCCACCGCCCGCAGGCCACACACTAGGGTGGCCGGAGGAAGTCGCGCATCTTCCGGCGCCCGGTGCTTCTGGCACGGAAAGGGAGAAGAGTAGACAGCTCTCTCTCCCTCTCCGCTCCCTCCTTGGTCGCCATCACCTCGCAAAATGAGGCGATGGCTTCCCACGCACTACAGAAGCTAACATAGTGTTCACATTTAACTAAGCTTTAGTTATAACCTGCGCCATTAAATAATAAATTAATTAATTGAGTTCGGAATGGCAACTTCCTACTTAGTTTGATGTTTTGACAAAGATTTGTGACGATAAACAAAAAAAAGGATAGTTATAAATTATACAATTCAAAATAAATCACTAATAATTGAACGTGGTTTAGGTGGGTAGTTTTGATCCTGAGGACATAGAAGCTGATGTCAGCTATTATTATAAAATTGTGTACAAGTTGGAGAAAGCATTCGCTGAAGTTCCGGAGACTCACCGCCTCGCCACGTCCGTGAGGTAAATTGAGTATCCGATACTTCTTTACTAAGAAATACATAACATAACAACATCAGCCCATTACTGTCCCACTGCAGGGCACGGGCCTCTTCTCAGACTGAGAAAAGTTTAGGCTTTAGTCCACCACGCTGGCCTGGTGCGGGTTGGCAAACTACACACACACCATCGAAAGCTTTATGGAGCTTTCTCAGGTGTGTAGGTTTCTTCACGATGTTTTCCTTTACCGTTAACGCAAGTGATAGTCAAATTATGATCTGCACATGAATTCGAAAAGTCAGAGGTGCTGGCTGGTCATGATTGAATTCAGACCCTCCTGCATGGAAGGCAAAGGTTCAACCGCTAGGCTTTGACTGCTACTAAAACATTCAAGTTAGAAGATTTCTTCATTACACCCATACCTAGGGTGATGTAGTGTCGCGTCTGTTTCGTCAAGCGTGAGAGCAGCGCGGAGGCCGCCGTTTGAACGTAGCGTAATTACATATTATTATGTACTGCGCTTTCGTTCCTTTAACGACGCTGGACGAACGCTCGTGTGATAATTATGTATCTTCAATGATTCATTGGTTTGGGTGCCAGTCCAGCTAAGATAATATTGTATAAAGAAGGACTTCAAGTTTCCAACTGCAAGCCAACCACAAAATGTTGTATGATTGTCTACTAACTGCATTTCGAAGATGGCATGCAGTCGGAATGGAGTACAGACCCTTTGTATATTTATTTACTTACTATAAAGTGCTTAAAAGATTCAGACTAGTCCGATGTTTGATATTTTAAAGGATTAAAGCTAACTTAAATAGTTTCTTATGTCTTTTAGAAACAAAATGGACGAGTTCAAGTCGAACATGCCAATTATACAAACACTGGGAAACCCTGGTATGAAGCTACGTCATTGGGAAATGATCTCAGAAATCGTTGGGTTCCCTATTGTCGTGGACGATGAACTGTCCCTAGAGAAAGTGATCGATTTCAACCTGGGCGATTACATTGAAAAGTTCGAAAGTATATCAGAAGCCGCCACTAAAGAGAACAACCTCGAGAGGGCTCTGGACAAGATGATGAAGGAATGGGCCGATCTCACGTTCGAAATTCTCGTTTACAAGTTAGTTTTAAAACATTGTTTCATTGAACATAATTAATATAGTACTAGCGACCCGCCCCGGTTTCGCATGAGTGCAATTTAGATACTAAAGGGGGGGGTATATAAATCTTCCTCTTGAATCACTCTATCTATTGCTGAAAACTGCATTAAAATCCGTTGCGTAGTTTTTTTAAACTACGCAACGGATTTTAATGCAGGTCTAAGCGTACAGACAGCGGGAGCGACTTTGTTTTATACTATGTAAAGAAGAAAATGATGATGTGAAAACATAGGTATATAATATATGTATTGTTAAGAAGTGTATAGGTATTTAGTTATTAAAATATGATGGTTTTTAGGGATACTGGAACCAACATTCTGTCAAGTGTCGACGAAATTCAATTGCTATTAGATGATCATATAGTCAAGACGCAGACTATGAAGAATTCACCGTATATCAAACCATTTGAGGACACCATTCAGTACGTTAGATTAAATGAACTGTGGCATATTTTGTATTATAAAATGATAACGAATATTGTAATTAACATTGATCATGATTATTCTTCAGTGACTGGGAGGGCAAGCTGATCCTTTTACAAGAGATTTTAGATGAATGGTTGAAAGTTCAAGCCACTTGGATGTACTTGGAGCCTATTTTTTCTTCTCCTGATATTCAGCAGCAAATCCCGGAAGAAGGACGGCGATTCAGTGCTGTCGATAAGGCATGACTAATGTAGTACCTAAAGATACCAAGCATGTCACTCAGTATAAGTTCAAACTTACTATGTTTGATATGATAACTTCTGCACATCTAGCGTGTTTCATGTTACACCGACTACATTAGCCTCTTTACTAATAAACATTGAATGAAGTTATGTCATGTGTAATGTCAGTACCTACAACTATACATTTTAAAATGTACATCTGAACTGCTTCGTTGACTAGTGGTGGCAAGCGCGACTGCTGATCGTGAGGTCCTGGGTTCGATCCCCAGGTCGGGCAACGTGTTATTGAGTTTTTCCGTGTGGAATTCCTCAGTAGCAGCCCGGAGTTTGGATTCGTGTTCGGTTGATGGCAATAGACATTTACGTTATAAAACATACTTACGGTTTTATTAAAAATTTTGTTCAGTTAGTAACAAATTTCACGTGAACGTTCTTTCGAAATGACCTGGGTTGTCTTTAAATAGCATGTATGTTTCGACTTGTTAGTTTTTTAATAATAATGTACTGACAAATTAATCCGATGGGCCCTACAGATGTGGCGTGAAATAATGAAAGCTGCTGCCTTGGAGCCTCGAGTGCTTGATGTTATCATGATAGAGAAGATGCTGGACCGGCTGAAGAAGTCCAACAACTTGCTGGAGATGGTCCAGCGCGGCCTGAACGCGTATCTTGAGAAGAAGCGCTTGTACTTCCCCCGCTTCTTTTTCCTCTCCAACGACGAACTGCTTGAAATTTTGTCTGAAACTAAGGATCCTACGCGGTGGGTACACAAACTCAACTTCAATTTAAACTTTTTGGCGTCGTTCCAATGAATATTGCTACAGGTATATTCTTGATGACATTTAAAATATTATGTACTATGTATTCAGGATGATTCTGTGAGTTAGTGATATAGGAAAGCTATGTGCTCAAAGAGCTGCGACTTGCCTTTTGTTGCGGCTTCGGGCTTGCGTGCTCAGACGATGGTGTATTTAACAGCTCCTAATATTTTATTTAGCGACACGAGTACCTGTATAGCTTTAAATACAGTTTTATTCCATATCAACAGTGTACAGCCTCATCTAAAGAAATGTTTCGAAGGAATGTCGAGATTGACGTTCACGGAGGATATGGTGGTGACCCACATGAAATCCTCAGAAGGAGAGCTCGTGTTGCTCACTATTACAATAAATACTGCAGCCGCAAGAGGACAGGTGAAATATTACATATTTTCTTTTTTGTGCACATGTTCACCGACGTTTCGACACATATTTTATTGTTGAACAGCGATGCATTTATCATCGTTCTAGCCTTATGTTGGGGACAGTTTCCAGTTTAATTAGATGCGGTGAAATGACAATATTTTACATGGACCATCTGCCCCTCGGTCGACAACATCCCAATTACTTAGTATTATCAATATCCTTTAGTTGGCTAAGTTTTCAGATTTTCAGACTTCTGACGGCTAACCCCCCGGATCTTGATTAGTTGACTTGTGAAATAAAGCTTGTAGTTTTTTTTTAATTAAATACTAGCTGCTCCATCAGCGTAAATAGGCTTTTTCGATATAAACTTAACTCCCCCTGTAGCCCTCGGGAGCTAATTTCAAAAAAATCTTTAAACTCTTGTTTTATTATTTGCTTAAGGGCTGATTTTTTAATCCTTATGGCCGATTTTGCAATCGTCAGATAATTTTTATCTCAGGAATAAGTTTGTAAGTTTGACATTTTGACATATTGTTTTCTTTACAAAAGCTGTCAAAACGTTAAAATTATGAGATAAAAGTTGTCTGATGATTGAAAAATAGGGCCTTAGTTAACTTCTATCTGAAAAATAAATATGGTGGTTTGATTTGACATAGTATAGAAAATATGTCATATTTATTCCTCTGATAAAAGTTATCTGGCGATTGAAAAATCAGCCCTTAAAGCTATTGCCAATTTTATAGTTAACCATGTCATGCAATAAGACTCCCATACAAACGTAAAAAACCTGTTTTGTTTACCCCATTTTTATTTGAGATAGTTTTGGAAAATCAGTTAATAAATATTTCATATTCATGCTTATTCATACTCTATTTTGTATGGAAATGCTTGCAATAGAGAGTTCAAAGTAAATCTTAGGACCTACTTAGCCAACCGAGAAAAAAGGTACCTTAGATTGTAGGCTAGGCGTATAAAAGTAAGAGTTTAGTATGATCAAATGTGATATTAGTGTTCTATTGCTTAATTATAGTACCCCTTGCCGGTTTTCGTGAAAATATTTTCAATGTACTAACATTTTGTCCTCTACAGCTTTATTATAGTATAGACTTATTTTCTAGGTAGAAAAATGGCTGCTGGAGTTGGAAAAGTCGATGAAGGCATCTGTTCATAATGTGGTGTCAGAATCGTACAATGATTATTTGAGCCGCCAACGGGACCAATGGGTGCTTGTTTGGCCTGGTCAAACCGTAAGTATTATTACAATTTAGGGTGTTTGCATTTGGGCGACAGGTTGAAAAGCCGTAGCCACGGGACTGGGACGTTGCAATTCTTCATTCAAATGGAAACCAAAATTACACAAACTTCATCTCTGAGTAAAGTTTGTTAAAAAAATAATATCTATTTTACATAAATGACAACACTTTTTTAGATCCATCCTTTCTGTTACTTATACCAAATTATAGAAGGTAGACAACCGCCCTTTCAATAATATTTAAGAACACTCATCGTGTACTGAAATATACTGAAGTTATTTTCATTAACTCTGTGGTGTTATGTAGTTTCTGCATGTTATGTATGTATGTAATAAATAATTAATATTTGTAATTTTCTGAATAAGTTGATGTATTTATTTAGGTTCAATGCACAGCGATGACTTTCTGGACATTAGAAGTAACCGAAGCGATTCATATCAGCATTGCGGCCATGAAGACATATTGGGAGAAGTGTAATTTCCAGATATCAAAAATCGTTGACTTAGTGCGCGGCCCGCTAAATTTGCAGAATAGGATAACACTCGGTAAATACTGAACAAGAAGTAAATTTAAAAATATTGAAAGAACTTGGTTTTAGTTATCATACAATAGTTTGAAAGAATACCCTTGGGTCCTTGGGTGGCCCGTCGTTAACACACACGTCAATCATCATATCAGCCATTAAACAAACACTTATAAATAGGCCTCCTCACAGGTCCACAGACTACTACGTAGTGGGATCACGAATTGGTGCTCCCGGCCTATCTTGCTATGAGAATTTTAACACATGACAGGAAGAAGCTGCCTATGCTCTTGTCATAATTTCATAGTTATTTTTTACGAAACCCAGGGGAATACTATCGGTAGTCTATTCTCCTGACTGAAACTACACGGCAAGTCACTCTACAACTCGATGTTTATTTATTTCACAACATACAATTGTCATTACAGGTTTTTACCCAATTCAACAATTCAGTTACAAAGACAAATATAATTAAGAGTCACCCTCTCGAATTCCGAATGTTGAATGACTTTTCATATGGTTCTCGACATAGGACTCTCTTGTAAAAAAGGATACATTTCTACATACATTTCTTAGTGACACTAAACGTGTCCACAGCTAGGCAAACGGGTAGAGACCACTGAGCAAGACCATTCGCACCGATGACATTGTTGCTCGTCACGCTCCTGGGATATTTGGTTTACTTAGTTGTTTATTTATCTTGCCATCTTTGGTCGGCATTGCGCCATTAAAAACGGCAATAATGGTCTTATTTTTCAGCTTACGTTTGACGTCATATCAATTATTAACTTTATTTGATTCGTCGACCTCGTTTCTTATGCACTAATACAATATTTTCTAAGGATATCGTTCATGATTTAAATTCTATCGAAAATGCATAATTTCAGGAGCGTTGGTTGTGTTAGACGTCCACGCTAGAGATGTGCTGTTGCTGCTCATAGATTTTAAAGTGCAGCAGGACAACGATTTCAACTGGCTCTCGCAGATCCGATACTATTGGGAGGTAATATTTTTATACTGAAGTAATGACTTATTGTTTCTACAGTGCATTTTTAATGAGCCTCCTAGCGATTGAACGCTTGCCTTTCATGCAGGTCTATGAATTCGAACCCCATCTGTATCTCTAACTTTTTGCATTCACGTGCCAGTCAGAATTGGATTATCATTTGCATTAACGGTGAAGGAAAAACATTCTGAGGAAACCTGCACACCTAAGAGGGCTTTATAAAGTTCTCGTGTAGAAAGTGGAGCTTATTTATTATAGAATGATATTTTTAAGATGTGTAGTATTCGTTATGACTATGATTGCTTACCAAGGTTGCGTATTTAGAAGCTGTCACTAATACGAGAAATGACTATGAATAATTTCGTATTGGTAGATTTAAATTACGAAGTATTGTGGATTTATGTTGTAGCCGATGGAAAACGACACTGCGGTAACGTGGGAATGCGTGACTCGCATGATCAACTCGCAACTGATGTACGGCTACGAATACCTCGGCAACACCGGCCGGCTGGTCGTCACGCCGCTCACCGACCGCTGTTTCAGGACTCTGTTCGGCGCTTTGCATCTCAATTTAGGTCTGTTTCCAAAGTATCCGTGTGTTTGCTACATTTTCTTACATTGAGGACGTTTGTCATAGCGCCGCTCATAAATTAGTCCTTCAGGTCACTGTGTACGACGCTTTGTATGTCAACTATGCCATGTTATTAATTGAGAAGTGCTAAGAGGTATATTTTCTGTTTATACATACATTATTGCTTCGTTTTATCACAGGAGGAGCTCCAGAGGGCCCAGCTGGCACCGGCAAGACGGAGACCGTAAAGGATTTGGCTAAAGCTGTGGCTAAACAGTGCGTCGTGTTTAACTGCTCCGACGGTCTCGACTACATTGCCCTAGGGAAATTCTTCAAGGTAAGGTTAAAGGGTCGTAGCTGGGACAAATTAAAAGCATTTTTGTAGAAGGTGATATATCTTATTTACCTTTAATCATCATATTAGCAGTTAAACGTGCTAAACTTGGGACTACCGAAGCAAGAAGAGCGGTAAAGAGTATAATATAAATTATGTATATAGACTTGTCAAGTCCGTTGCTCATCGTGCATCTTCGGCATCAATTTCTACTCCATGCACCGGGGGGCTGTATTAGCGCTCTTCGATATTCCACACCGAAGACAACCACTGAATCTGCATGATGAGTATTAACTACTCCTGTTGTGATCTAGGGTTTAGCGTCATGCGGCGCTTGGTCGTGCTTCGACGAGTTCAACCGCATTGACCTGGAGGTGCTGTCAGTGGTAGCGCAGCAGATCCTATCTATCCAGCGCGGCATCAACTCAGGATCCAATGAACTGCTGTTCGAAGGCACGCTGCTGCAGCTTGACAAGTCCTGCGCTACGTTCATCACTATGAACCCTGGGTACGCCGGCCGGTCTGAGCTGCCTGATAATCTGAAGGTACTCGTAACTTGATTCTTTCGGTTGCATTTCATTAGGCTATGGCAGTTTGCAGAAGGGCGTAACAGTTTTTTTTTAGTCTGATTCTCCAGATGTGCATATGGAATTTAACGATACTTTTTAAATGAGAACTATAATTAATATTATTCTAAGGGAATATAACTGACAATTGAGCGACTAACTACGGATATTGAAAGAAAATATTTTTGAGCACCAAGGTCCAAACCAAACCAATGAAATTAGGGCTTCATAAAAAGCTCTCGTTTGAGAGCTCTCTTAGGTGTTGTTTCGACATCTCTTAAGATGCTACTTAATAAATAAAATAAAAGATTTTGTCAAATGTATTCGGATGATGTTTACACTTGACAACTTCTCTTGGGATTCGGCTGACAGGCGCCATGTTGTGGTTTGTATATATAGGCCTTACGGCTAGCGCGCACTGCCTTGCGGTTTTTTAACGTATAATCTGTGGAGTATGGAGTGTCATAGAAGAGCGCGTACTGCGTTTTATTCACCGCATACTGATTTACTTGTATTTATTTCATCCGTTGCGGTGAAAAAAACGCACCGTAAGTCAACGCACCGTAAGTCAACGCACCGCAGTGCGCGCTCGCACTTAGAGTAACGTCGTCCGTATAATTATCGCAAGGGTGACTCAGGTGACTGGCAAGTATGAGGCCCTTCTTTTTTTGTATAAATTTTATTTATAAGTAGAGTAAAGCAATCTGGTTCAACTTTAGAGATATTTTTATCATTTCTAGGCGTTGTTCCGATCCGTGGCCATGATGGTGCCGGACTACGTGTTGATCTCCGAGATAGAGTTGTACGCGTTCGGCTACCTCAACGCAAAGCCTCTCGCCGTCAAGATCGTCGCAACCTACAAGCTGTGCTCAGAGCAACTCTCTTCGCAGTGTCACTACGATTACGGTACTATGGTTTTTAGGGTTCTGTAGTCACACTAGGTACCCTAGTTTCGCTATGTCCGTCTGTCTGTCCGTTTGTATATCATAGCCATTTTACTCGCAAATTATTAGTGCCATAAAGGTGAAATTTGGGATGGTTATACATAATATAATGCCTACATACTTAAGAAATAAAATTGATAAAAAGAACATTCTTTCAAGTATACATGAATACATAATACATGAATAGGTCTTTCAAAAATATCGCGGGTAGTCGTATAAGCTTTTTCGATACAAAAAAATTACAACTTAATTATTTTTCTTACGGAATGTTCATGCTTGACAAAAAAATTAAATATGTCAAAAAAAATCATAAAAAAATAGTAAATGTCTCCTAAGATTTTTTTTCTGTAACTCCTTTAGTTTAAGATTTCTCCATAAAGTCCCAGTTAAAGAAATCACACTATAGCAAAATAAACAGAAAAATTATCAGAGGTAAGCAGGCTCAACTAGTTTACTAGTAATAGCCAACCAACTTAGTCATGTGATTGAGTCTAAAAAATTCATAGAAACCCCATACAAAATGTCTTAGATCCATTGCAAAAATAACTTTGTATTTCAAAATGTATACTTATTTATCTTTTGATCTGAATTGTTTATACATTATGCTTGACTAAAATAACTCATAGCCGTACTGATTACGGAACCCTAAGCCGAGCGTGGTCCGAGACGCACTCGGCCGGTTTTTCTATTAACTTAATCAAAAGAAAATAATTACCTATTATAAAAAGTAAAGGAATCTTAAATAGTCACAATGTTGTTACTAAAAACAATTTATTTAAAAATCTTGTATCAAAGTTTGTTTCAATTACTTTATTTAGGTAGGTACTCGCTACTATAATTTGAACTGTTGTTGGGATAGGAATGCGCGCGGTAAAATCAGTGCTGCGTGCGGCCGGTGCACTCAAACTGCGTTATCCGGATGAGCTCGAGGACTTGATTCTACTGCGCTCCATCAAAGACGTCAACCTGCCCAAATTCCTTGAGCATGATGTGCCACTCTTTATGGTAAATATTGTATTAACTGTAAAGTGCCAAATGCATTAGCAAGTTCTCACTTAGTTCGTAAAACTTGCAGAAGTCGACATGCTGTGGGTGTGTCCACCGTTTGAAAGTCTGTTGCAGAAGGCGATACTTACGCAATAAAACTTGCTAGTGGATTTAGCGCTTAATGTACCTACGTACATATCTGGTGATAAAATAGGGATTTTGTGGTTAAAATAAATAAAAAATATTATTAAAGTCCCTTATTTGTATAAAATACACGTTCCGGTTGCAGTCACTCAAATCCAATAAGTGAACAAACCGCCTGAGAACAAAAAACAAAAAATGAAACAGACTTCAAAAAAATGACTAAAATATTTACCTTATTATAAAATCAACAGTTTCAGAAGTCGATGCTAATTTATGCTGAACCAAATTGAAGGCACCGACTTCTGAAACTGTTTTGTATTGAATTTTATAATTATGGTAATTATTTTATTCGTTTTTTGGAAGCCGGTTTTATTTTTTGTTAAAAAGTATTTTCTTTTTAATGGCTTTATTTAAAACATGGTTAGAACTTATAAAGAAGCTGCTCGTAACCCAATCACATTGTGTTCGTCATTCAGGAGTTTCATTGTCTATCTCCGAAGGTGTTCATCATATCTTCACCAAATTTTAATGAGACCATCTCAGAAGAAAATACTTGCAAATAAAAATCATCCAAATCGGTGCAGACATGTCGGAGATATGCCCGAACAGACATAAAAAGCAACTATAATTATAGACGAATTGAGAACCTCCTCCTTTTTGAAGAAGTCGGTTATTAAAGTTGAGTAATATCTACCAATATTCCTTTTTCTTGATGCGAAAAGTACAATAGGAATGGTGCGGAAAGTAAAAGCCACAGGAAGCGTTGCATTCTAAATGCGTCATTTAAAACTTGTATTGGAACCCTATTTCATAACACAAACCTATTTCACTACAATATAATTATGTAATCTCATAACAAAATCGTAATATGGCGTAAATCGTTTGCCACACCAAATGCGTGATTTGTATTCAAGGGATTATTATGAAGCATGTCACCTCACACTAAATGAAAGCGCGAGCGGGTCGTATCGACGGCGGGCCTGCGCTCATTCGGTGACAGTTTTCTTTTCATAATAATACCCGCTTAATTCGAGCTCGCTTTATAAAAAATGACGCGGGCGTAGAATGTATTTTTTGCAGGATGTCTGCGAATGAACGTTCAATTTTGTATTATCAAAAATCAATGTAAACCCCTCTGTTTTTGACGCCCCGGGCGATGTCCAGCTAACAATCCCCACCCCAACTAGGGTTGCTGCGATCGGTATTGTACGTGACTACATTTATAGGTACTTATACTACTGATGTGTCTGTGGCAAAAGAGAGCCCTGATTGTTTACCTACAGATACTTCGAGCTCGTTTTTAACATCTTTAATTACCATTTCCCAACTTTGTTTGTGTAATCTGGATTAGGTGATTTCCATTGTTAACGTTATTCGTACTTCAAGTCTCAACAGTTAAGTACTGTTAACATATTCCTTATTATTTACCTTGTAGGGTATCATTGGAGACTTGTTCCCTGGTCTGCCACTTCCGTTGGCGGGTCTGCCACAATTAGTCGAGTGTCTGAAGGAAGTCTGTGTGCCACTGAACTTGCAATGCAACGACTTCTTCATTGAAAAGGTAACGAAGAATTTCTTCATTCAGTTGTTATAGTTTTTGCGATATTTATTTTAACTACTTAATTATTAAAAATGATTACAATTGTAGGTGCTGCAACTGTACGAGATGATTCTAGTGCGACACGGTCTTATGTTGGTCGGTCTACCATTCTCTGGGAAGACTAAATGCTATCATGCCCTCGGACATGCATTAAAATGCACCTCAGAAAAAGTATGTAAATGTGACATTGCCGTTATAGTATTTTGCCACGTTTTAGATTTAGACTTCGTTTATTTTTGAAGGCATCAATATCATGCTGCACCAGACCCATTTTATACGAATTTCAGCAAGAGATTCTAAGCGAGAAGGCTCAGTGTAGTATTTAATTATTTTTAATGTGATTTATGTACTTTTTGGAACTTAAATAACTGGCCAACAGTTTTTGCTTATTTCTCTTCATCAGTATTGATAACAATAATTTATTTCTCCATAAAAACACTGGAGGTCAGTAGCACCTAAAGTAGACCTGGAGTTTGAATGACAAAAGAGTCTGAGTTATCTTTTACGTAACGATATTATAAAGGTTTATTTAACTTAAGGGCACGATGGACGAGCAGCCAGTTGAGTGGACGGTGATAAACCCGAAGTCGATCACAATGGGCCAGCTGTACGGTCAGTTCGATCCCGTCTCACACGAGTGGTCTGACGGCATCCTCGCTGTCAGTTATAGAGCTTTTGCTGTCTCAACGAATGACAACAGGTAAGTGGCGCAATAATACATAAAACAGAAATTGTATTGTGATTTATCTGGGCCTGTTGTGATGTTTATAAATTAAAAACAATCATCATCAATGTAGAGTTTTTCCAAATATCTTGAGTTCGTTCGGGTTGTGTTCTGGTCAGTGTCTGGTTAAATAATTATTTTAGTGTATTTGCCCTCCACTCTCCAGCAACCAATTACTCTATCTAGATGTGTGAACAACTGTTTTACCTGGTAGATTAATCTATTCACTTGCCTACAAGCCCTTTTAAATCATAAGCGTGATAAGAAACATGATAAATTAATTCCAATTATAGAAAATGGTTAGTATTCGACGGCCCTGTGGACGCCATTTGGATAGAGAACCTGAACACAGTTCTTGATGATAATAAAAAGCTGTGCTTGATGAGTGGCGAGATCATACAGCTGGCGCCAACTACCAACCTCATTTTCGAGCCCATGGACTTGGAGGCCGCTTCGCCGGCTACGGTGAGCATGCATTCCTATATGAATATGTTATTCTAGAACAAAAGAAAGGTTCGCGGTGTATAAAATGTTTTTAACACATTCCTTAATACCTAATAATGTTCATAAATTGCGAATGCACACAATCACTACATTGGGTAAGTAGGTTAAACTCCTGAGCCAGTGGCACTGGTGGTGATGTTTTAGCATCAGTCGGGGACATTTGGTATGCTACCACTTTTGCGCTGTTAGGATTTTAGCAAGAAGTACTGCGAGCAAGTAAGGTTGCAGTCAGAAACAAACTAACTTAAATAGTTGCGTTTCTCCTTAAAATTCCAGTGTGAAGTCAACCCAACCGCTAAAAATATTGTTGACTGGCTAATATTTTCACTACGGCATGACCTATTCTCATATAGCTCATGCCAACACGACAGAAGAAGCTTCTGTAGTAGATGTAAAGTCATTATCTTCCTGCCCTGGACCCAAGTTACTTGGGGTCGGCACAATAAGTTTTTCTCTTCGGCTCTCTGTCAGCCGTCTCATTATCATTTACTCCTTTATCTTTCATATCCTCTCTCACACAATCCATCCATCTTTTCTTTGGTCTCCCTCTCCCCCTCCATCCATCAACATTCATATTCATCACTCTCTTAGTCACATGTGTTTCATCCCTCCTCTTCCCATGCCCATACCAAGACAAACGATTTCCTTTCAACTTTTCTGTCACTTGGTCTTTTGTGCCACTTTTGGTTGTCTTTGGTGCCAGTTTCAAACTCCCTCCAATATACTTATTTCTTACGTTATCCATTCGCGTCACTCCACACATCCATCTCAACATTCTCATTTCCGCTACCTGTAATAGATGTAAAGGTAATGATGAATAATATATGGCATACGTCAGGTATCCCGATGCGGCATGATCTACTTGGAGCCCAAAGGCCTCGGCTGGAAGGCTCTGCTGGAGTCGTGGCTCAACAAGCTGCCTCCCAGTCTCCACACAGTTAACCGCAACCTCATCCGCAATCTGTTTAACCGATTCATGTCACCGTTGCTTTGGCTCGTCGAATATTCTGGATTAGTAAAGGTGAGGAATAATATAGGATCTTGATTACGTCAACAACTACTTTTAAAATAGGTTGAATATAATTTTACCGATCAAAGTACTGCCGAGTAATTGGTGTATAAAGTAGTACATATATGTATTTATCATCCTTCTAAGGATATTTTTTTTGGATTTTAGTCAACTACTGAATCGATCTAAGGCGAAAATACTACACGCTCAATATATATAGCGATATTTGGATCACGATCCTATATCGTGATATTTATTGAAGTGTTTAAACAATCAATACACCGATCTAAACACTCAATTAATATCACGATCCAGGATCGCGATCCAAATATCGTGATTAATAACTATTGAACGTCAAACATCCGTTTAAGTCCTAAGAACGCATTTGCAAAATGTGTCCGTTATAAGTCATATTACTACATGTGAACGGCCCACACACAAACAACGTACCTTTATCTACAAGTTCGGATAATCCAAATCCTAGTGACCCTGGAGCGATCCATTTAACCGTATTGCGGCTATCAAGCGACTCGAGCTGACTTACGATGGTGGCCGACAACACAATGACCGAAACAAAACCAACCTTGTTACGTGTTATAGCAAAATATAGGAAAAGCAAAAAAGAACATCTCTCATGCTCTGAAAGTGTGTCAGTTTACCTCAAAACCGGGGAGAAAGTGCGTCTTTTCTTCCATAAGGCAGAAAGTAATTTGAAAATCGAACTAAGATAATAATACTCTGTATTCATGTTTTTTTTAATCATCTTTTTTCGTACTCTATGGCAATGGAACTATTAATACAACCTTATTATTTTTGTGAAATTCCTAATATTACTAATTGAATTAAGAATTTAATTAGGCTAATAACAAAATAAAATCATTTTACGGTCGGAATAATAAATAACCATAAAAGAAAACCGCAAATAAAAGAGACTCGAAACTGAATTTCGTTCAGTCGGAGTACAAGCCTGTATGGTTTTAGGACCTTTGCATGCCTAAATTGGCTAATTACAACTTTGATTACAACAACCATCAGTCGGGGTTCGCATTTGGTATGATTGCATATTATTCTGTATTTTTACTTTCCTCATATTCGAAATGAAAAGCAGTATGTTAATTTTGGGTAAAAGTATCTATTTCATATTCGAACTTAGGCGCCTTCGCCGCGCTGCCCTCATACGCCAAAATATCTTATGTGAAATTGATCACTTTCATCCCTTGGCAAATAAATATATTAAGCTTTTTCAATACTTAGAGCTATGAAACAATTTTAAGTAATTGTTGTAAATCATATCTCTATTGAATAATCGTTTTAGTTGTACCACGCAGTTCATAGGACGAAATTAGAACAAAAAAACCATGCAGTTCTCTGTCGCAGAAATACGACACGCGCGGTAGGGGCACGGAAATATTTGTCTTGTAAGTTTTTTGTTAAATTTATATCGGCTAACTAATAGCCTAATATTATTTCTTATGATTAAAAGTCTAAAGTTGTTTAGAAACATGTACCGAAACTCAACCCAACTTCGTTATTTTTTGGGAGAAGGCTACGGAAGATAAATATTTTTGTATTTTCATTGTTAATTAATATAAAAAAGTAATCGTTACCTATTAAAGGAGTAGTACGTTACTATAACGACTGAACAAAGTTTAAAAAAAGTTGGTTAAATACAATAATCGTAATGTAAACCATGTTTAAAATATCTGTAATTTAGATACTTTTGTTGCCAGCTCTTATGTTTGTTGCAGCAAATGTACATAACGTCTCGCACTAACATCGTTCAGGCGTGCATGTATCTGTTCGACTGCTTCATGGACGACTTTTATGACGAAAAGTATCTTGAGCAGATATCGGATCTTGATATAAGAGCTCAGCTTGAGGTAAGAACATATTCGCTCACAGCTTAATGCTTTGGTTCCCGACTGTGGAGGAACGAGGTTTGGTGTTCCTACAACGAAAAGGGAGGATCCTCCAACCAGGCGGGGTCGTATGCCTGGCGGGTCACTGCCCAACGGTTAATGTTGGGAACTTGCATATATACTATCTGCGTGTCAAACTTTGACAGTGCGATGCAGGATAGTTCGTATGTGGCGTGATAGATGCCGCCACACGATGATTTTGCAGCACAGAAGTTACAGAAAATTCGAGCTTAACAGCAGCCGGCCAAAGCGTCCATGCTTCACTAGGAGCGTAACTGAGCTGTGCTTCCGATTACAAAAGATAAGATATCGTGATATACCTTCGCTTTCGATAGAACGACATCATCATTTCTATACAAGTTTAGTCGAAAGGGGGGGGGGGGGGGGTACTTATCCGAATGTGTGTTAAAGTACCCATAATTATGAATAACTTTTGTTCTACAACTTTCCCAGAAAACCAATAGTTTTAGAGAAATAGCTGTTCAAATATGTGTTATCGGTAGCTGGTAACACTGACAGACCGTGATTAGCTAAAACTGTAATGATTGATTCACCTATATACGATTCTTTTGCTGTCTTTTAATGTATTTAATTAACAATACGTTAAAATCGTGCGCTAATGTTGTACTTAGGACATTTTAGGTCATATTTGGGGTTCCAGATTACTGTTTTCTGAATTCGTAACTTAATCGGGTGTTGTCGATAACTTGAAATTTTGAAACTAACATTTGCTTTAAAACAGTCATCAGTGACACTTCTGAACCGTAGCTTAGCCCCTTGATCCCCTTTCCGCCTTAACTTTCTTAATATGTATGCCGATTGTGATTAATGTTCTAGGGTGTTTTCTTCTTCTCCGCTATTTGGTCTATCGGAGCAACGTTGGAAGGTGCTGGTCGTCCTAAGTTCGATATTCTTTTCCGAGGCTTACTCGATAAAGAATTCCCTGAAAAGGTATTTATACTATTACTATTTAAGCTTCTATAAACTGTGATGTGATTAGTACAAATATAATAACTTTTGTTTTTTAGATTAGAGAGTCGCTAGGTATGCCCAAAGTAATAGCCAAACCTGACAAACAATACATATTTATTATTCCAAGGGAAGGCTTGGTTTATGACTACAGATTTATCAAGGAAGTAAGTATTTTTTTATAATTTAATATTTTTAAATGTTTTTTTTTATCGAAATATTTATAAATGTAAGTAAGTTATGTCTGTAGAAATGCATAAATGAGAATCTAAACATTAAATGCAAATTAGATTTAAGACTATGCTAATTAGGATGCAGTGCATTTTTTTAACAGTAATAGCTGTTTTGATATTCAGTAGTGTAAAGTTACCAGTGTGCCATGCATTAACTTCGTCTTCAAAAAGCATATTATAGTTCCGTGTGTCGTTTTTATGTTAAGTGTAAAACAAGAACTAATTATAACAATTTTGGCTTCTTTACTACGATGCAATAAGCAGTTAAAAGTTCTCTCCTCCGATATTTAAAGGGTAAAGGTAAATGGAAGCCATGGGCCGATGACGTGATGGCCGCGCCGCCTATCAGCCGTGACACTCCTCCCAACCAAATCCTGGTGACGACACTGGACAGTGTGCGGTACCTCGCGCTGTTTAGACTCTTGGTCACGCACCAGAAGCTCGTCATGATGGTCGGACCCACCGGCACCGGCAAGTCCGCCTACATTATTGTAAGTACTTTACATTTTAGAGAAATCTAATTTTAAACTTTGAACAGTGACAAATTACTAGGTTTCGTACCATTACGCATGCACTGTCAACTCGGTCGTCGGCAACACGGTCTTAGGGCGACCAAAATTTGACAACTTCACTATAGACTAAGCCAAGCGACTTGACAACAACAGCCTTTCTTGTACAGTAGCGGACTGAAAATGTCATACACCTTAAGGTCTATTTTTGCTTGCATAGTGCAAGAAACGAACTATTTTACCGACCACGTATTATTTAATCATCGATTTGATTGATGTCATGGTTTTTACAACCAAACTCCTTAAATCAAATCAAAGACATTACATGGCTCTACTACGTCATATGGGGGCAAAAGCCATTTTGATCTTTGTTACCAAATAATTAAACATAATTTTCCATGCATTGGTCTGTTCCGTTCAACAGTTTGAAATAGTAACATGTGCCCGCGATGTGGGAAAGGAATGAATTTGAAAACTGACGAACCTTTTCGTTCCCCTACTGTGCCTACTCTTTTTATTTTTCTGCGGTTGCCTCTGAAGTCGACTCATCGGTCTCTCATTAGTACGGCGACAAAGTAATGTAAACACTACCTAATATGATTCAAATAAAAATAACTTTAGATTCATTACGCACTGTCGACTTTTTGCCGGCGACCAAGAGACCGGGGCTCTTTAAGTAGGGCAGTCAACGGCTGGATGGATCGCCTTGTTCAGGAAGGCAGCAGACCGAATGTAAATGTAAAAGGTGTCGTGAGGTCGTAACGTGAGTGTTGTGGCACAACTATGCTAGCTGTAGCCTGCATTATGCTGAGCTAATCGATTACATATTATGGGTGTTGAAATATTAAATACGTTAGATAAAGAAGTTGGACATTGTCATTTCCTAGGTGCAACCAAAAATTTCTACCATTTGCAGGATTTCTTAGTGAAGAGAGTGGATACTAAAGTATATAAGGCTCTGATCATGGCGTTCTCGGCACAAACAAATTGCAATCAAACTCAAGATATAATCATGGGAAAATTAGATAAGAGAAGGAAGGGTAAGTATCAGCCAACGTCAAACAGGCATGGCCGTACACTATTTTCTCAAAGCAACACTTTTAAGCCCCCTATCATTGTAACAAATGAGAGCGGAAGCCTGAAATTTATGTTACAGAGAGTAGTCAATATTTAACTAAATTGCCCAAATACAAGTTTCTAACTAAAACGGCTTATAAAATATTTGCCATCAAAGTTGGTTATTTCGTCACACACTCACTCACTGAACGATCATCAAAATTCTAAGGTACTTCTAGCAGCAGACCTATAAACTTCATATTTGGCAGTTAAGTGTTCAGGAAGGAAAGGAAGGAAAAATGATAAAATCTTGAAATATTTTCTCGGTTGCACACTTATTAGATAATTACATATTATTTCTCGCCCCCTATTACATGGGACCTAAGCATAACGGCCAAATGAGGGTGTGTACTACTGTTACTATACACCTCTGGCCAACCCTTCGGTGAATACAGGCATGATGTTATGTTATATTATGTTACATATTATGCTTATGATTATTACATTGTATTATGCTTGATTGCTGAGTCCAAAAAATATCTTTATCATAGAAATGTCTGACTTGGCTTTACATTAGATCTCAGAACTTTTATGGTAAAAGAGTCTCTCTAGACTTTGTTTTTATTGACTATTGGTTGCTGGTTGGTAGGATTTTCCTTGCTTTTTTTACTTTGTGTTCAACTAAACAAACCGTTACATTTACTAGGCGTGTTCGGCCCACCAATCGGATGCTACGCAGTGGTATTTGTGGACGACGTAGCCATGCCTCAGGCGGAGACGTACGGCGCACAGCCACCCATCGAGGTGTTACGCCAGGGCATTGACCTGGGCCACTGGTATGACCGCAAGACAAACGTTGCACTGAACCTCATTGATGTGCAGGTGAGTATTTACATAAGGTTTTACCTTCAATATTCACAACCACTAAAGGCGTAACTCAAATGCGCGTGACATGTTTGCCACACGCTACCACCACTGCGCGCCAGTTAAATGGTTATATCTGAACGAATACCGCGCACCTCGGAGTCACCGAGCATTTGTATCCAGCGGATGTTGTGTGCAAATGCACCTTTAAACCTCTGGATGTGTCGGGGCTGAAGTGGCTGAAGCTGAAGCTATTATACAAGGGAGCGTAAGTTAATTTGTGTTCTTCTTAAGACCATTAACTTAGATATTATTTTTGATCTGTTATATTTTATTGACATGTTTTAGTTCATGTGCGCTATGGGCAAGCCGATGCCGGGTGCTAAGATAATAACCCCGAGGTTCTCTCGACACTTCGCGTTCTTCTGTATCGACGAGTTTGAGGACGAGACTCTTGAAGTCATTTTCAGCAGGATTATGCTGTGGCATCTTGATACTAGGTTTTTATATTATGATTCTCTCGTTTATGTAAATATTTTTGTTTTTATTAATAGAAGTTCTACATATAATGCATTCATGATTTTTCAGAGGATTTTCAAAAGAGTTTGATCCATGTATCGATGAATTAGTGATGGGAACGTTGGAGGTGTACAAAGAGTGTAGACTGAATCTTCTGCCCACTCCTTCCAAGTCTCACTACACGTTCAATCTGCGAGACTTCTCCCGAGTCATATTGGTAAACTTATAAAATAATTTAGGCGGACCATTTATAAAAAAATCTTTAGTTTACGTCTACAACTTCCAAAAAAGAGGGGCTCCTCTGCGGGTAAGATTATGCTAAGGAGTTGATACCCTTTGTGAACATTTATAATATTTGTTATAATCGTGTAAAATAAAAACCATTTTCGTTCTATTCCTAATTTTAGGGTAAATACTCAAATTGAAAACGGGTTCCGTATTCCTCAGAATGCATTTGAGTCTGATCAATTACTCACCCGTTCAATTTATATATTATTCAATATCAAAAAGTTAATTCTAAGAAGCCACTAACAGTTTATTTTGAAACTGGCTCTATCTTAATATTCTATTAGCATTTCCAACGTTTGAGGGGTTCGTGACTAATTACCAATCGCGCAGATCATACGATTGTGAGGTTAAGCTGCGCTTGCTGAGGTCAGTCTATGGATAGGTGACCGTGAGAGCACGGTAAACGGTCGGTACCGGGTGTCATACCTACGACAGTCGTTACAGGAAGTCAGAAGCCCGAAAGTCTGACAACCGGTCTAACCTTAGGATATCGGCATTGTGCAGTACCTAACTGAGTTGCGAGGTCTGATGACAGTCGCTCCTTGTAAATTACTGGTATTTAGCCACATCTGGTTAGACTAGAAGGTGACTCCAATATAGTTGGGAAAAGGCTAAGTACAACGAACGTTTCCAACTTTTACGATTGTCAGGGTGTTCTCCTCTCCGTGCCGGAAGTAACGCCGGACTTGCAGTCGATAAAGCGCCTGTGGGTGCACGAGTGCCTGCGTGTGTTCAGCGACCGGCTGGTGGAGGAGTCGGACCGGCAGTGGTTCGTCACCTGCCTGCGGGCCGCCACTACCGCGCACCTGAACGACGACTTCGATATGATGCTCAGCAGACTACTTGATAATCCCAAAGAGGTCAGGTTATGTTTTGAAGTTAGGTGAGACGTGGTATGCCATTGGTATAAGCCTGCCAGCGAAATGTCAAAGTTTAGCACCCGACTCTGAATAAGGGATGATAAAAAAGACACATTTTAACATAAGATCACGTCTCTATTCCCCAAAGTGTTGGGCAGAGGTGTATAGTGACACCCTCATTTCGCCGTTATGTTTAAGTCCCATGTAACCGGGGGCGAACCTATTGCCATCAACCGGGCACAAATCCAAACTCCGGGCTGTTACTGAAGAATTCCACATGGAAAAACCCAATTGCACTTTGCCAGACCTGGGGATTGAACCCAGCACCTCACGATCAGCAGTCGACCTTGCCACCACTAGACCAACGAGGCAGTCTGTTATAGTTAAATTACATTTTATCACTATATTCTTTTGCACATATTAAAATCGCTAATAACGCACAAATTTTAGGTTGATACCTACTTTTTGCCATAAATATCAAATATGTTAGCTGAATTCTCAGATAAAAATATGCTTGACAATTAAAAAAAAAAAATTATCGGTTCACGCTTCCTTTGACTACTTTTCACTATTTCTCATAATTTCGGTTTTGGCTCTATAATATCAAAAATTCACACGTGTTTTATTTCAAATAATTTGACAATATATTCTTTTTTAGAAAATTACTGATCTTCACCTCCGAAAACTAATCTACTGCGATTTTGCGAATCCTAAAGTGGACACCCGCTTTTACATGGAGACTACTAATATGGAATTTTTGAACTCAACCGTTGAGGCCTTCCTTGTTGAATTCAACAACATGTCGAAGAAACCTATGAATCTCGTGCTCTTCACGTAAGATAGCAACCATTTAAACACTCTTAAATAATAATCATTATTAATTATATTATGCTCATCATCATCAGCCTTTTCCCAATCATGTTGGAGTCAGCTTGCAGTCTAACCAAGTCAGATGGCATTAGCTCCTTGTAGAATTATAATATTCAGTCGCATCTGATTAAACTGAAAGTCAATCCCAACATAGTTGAGAAAAGGCTAGCCAGATAAAACCGGATCGATTGATTTTTAAAAATAACACTGTTCAAATTTGATGTTTTTAATCGATGAGACATTACGATGTCGTATATTTCTTTTATGTGAAAATAGAACATTGTGTAAGGATATTTAATTTTGATGGCCAGGTTCGCGATCGAGCACGTGTCGCGCATCTGCCGCGTGCTGACCCAGCCGCGCTCGCACGCGCTGTTGGTGGGGTTGGGCGGGTCGGGCCGGCAGTCACTCACGCGCCTCGCTGCGCACATCAACGAGTACGACCTCTTTCAGGTCACTCGCTCTCACTAATATACCTTACTATAGAACTAATTTAGAAAAAAAGTAGATAAACAAGCTGATCACAAGAAGCAAGAACATTTGTTTCTAATCAAATCAACTCGGCCTAACCCAGTCCCAAGTTACGCCATAAAACGGTCTCGCACACAGAGCACTTATAATACTGATATTCTCACACATTAATGTAGGTACAGTAGGGGAACGAAAATGTCATACACCTTAAGGTCTATTTTTGCTTGCACAGTGCAAGAAACAACCTATTTTACCGAGTACGTATTGCCAACATTATAGAACAGAAAATACAAGTATTTTTAACAGAATAATAAAAATTATAATGGTGACAAATTTATCTGTTCTGTGATGACAACCACTAGTAATGTCAATTTATTTAATCATCGATTTTATTGATGTAATGGTTTTTATAACAATACTCCTTAAATCAAATCAAAGACATTATTATGGCACTACTACATCATATGGAGGCAAAAGGCAATTTTGATCTTTGCTACCAAATAATTAAACATAATTTTCCATGCATTGGTCTGTTCCTTTCAACAGTTTGAGTTTCAAACTGACGTTCCCAATTTATTTCCCAACTGTACAAACGAGCACATCGGACTTTCAGTCGCAAAAACACTTTCAGTATTCTAATTCTTGTACAGGACTTGAAATTAAATAGCCTTTTATGTACGACCAGGAAAACGAATTGTTTAGCAAATTAGGACACTACATAATTTTGCCGAATTTATACCCATTCCATACGGCTGATAACGTATGACAATTGTAGTTTTAATATACGGACAATTTAAGTAGGCGGTCAATTTGCTAAGCAATCCCTTTCCGTGACTGTACAAGTGATTAATTTATTTCATGAAACCTTATATCATGTATGTGACAACATTCATATTTACTATGTGTACAGGTAGAGATGAGTCGAACTTACGGTAAGAACGAGTGGCGTGAAGACTTGAAAACGTTGCTACGGAAGACAAGCACTCCTGATTTGCTCATGGTTTTCCTATTTATTGAGTCACAGGTAAAATAATACGAAAAAACACGCGTACTGTATTGCAATTTAATGCTATTCAACTTTTTAAATCTAAAAGTGGACAGTTTCATCATTTAATGTCCGCCTGATTGGTAGTGTTGTGCGTCGGGTTGTTGAGCTTCCTAAAATAAAGTTGGAGCTACACGATGGCTGATGCAGATGTGCCGTCAGTTAGGACAGGTCAACTCAAACCTGCTATGGCATTTCCTCAAAAGGCCATTCCAAACATTGCCTTACACTCGCATAGTTTTTATACCACGATGTAGTTTGTTTCGGCTATTCTTTTCAGAGCTAGTCAGAGAGAGGAAATGCTGGCGCTACCTACTCTTAAAAAAAAACATTACGTTGACTTGTAAAAGTGTCTTTATCAGATTTATTTACAGAAATAAAAATAATTTATCTTTTATCAAGCAACATTTTTAGTATGCTTCATCTTTTATAATTTTTACATCTTTAACGGGAAATAACTTTTGGGGAAGTAATTAATGTACCACGATATATATATATTGGGTAAGCAAGAAAAATCTGCTAATAAGTCGTCAGAGCACCCTTACTCGGTTACATTAGATTATAAGTGGAAAATGATAGTAGAGACCAACAACGCAGAAAAGTTGTCGCAAATCAGATTTTGTTTTCTTCACTGTTCAATTATATTACATTTTCGCTGGATGAAGTTATTTATAATGCCAATAAAAATTCAATATTAATGTTGATTAGTTAATTTATACTCATAACTTAAATGGTGTTACATCGAGCATTTATTTATTTAAATATCTATTAATATTTCATTTATTCTGAATTTCGTAGATTAAAGAAGAAGGATTCCTTGAAGATGTCAATAATATGCTGAACTCAGGAGAAGTGCCCAATATATTTAATACCGACGAGAAAGCAGAGTTGTGTGAAAAGATGAGAGTTGTGAGTATCGCCATTAGGTTCCCTGACATTTAATTTTGTTTATTTTATACATATTAAAATAAAACAAAAAAAGTAAAAAATAGTAAAAAAATGGGTTACGTAGTATGGGTCGCGTTCCCTAAGTATACTGAGTCAACTAACAAATTTAGGTATTTTAGTTATTTTGCGTAAACGTACATAATAAACCAAGACCCTAATGTTAGTGTTAATTTTTTTTTAAAAAGAACAATAATTACCGAGATAATTACACGTATACTAAATCAATTTCAACATCTATTAAAATCGCACATTGTATACTGAGCCAAATAACATCGTACCAATGTACCTACGCGGGGCGTGAGGGGGACGCGTCGATATAAGTTATACATAGACCAGTATACGTTGAAGTTCTAAATGCTACCATAGCTAACTACTTTCCTAGTATAATGAGTCAAGTGATGTAATTTCCACATTTTATTATTGAGATCAAAATCCCGAATACAACCAAAAATAAGATGATAATTATAAAAATTAAATGACAATCATAATTATTTCATAATATTTTAGTGTAAGCCATGGTTTTTGATGTAAGTTACAACGTAAATGAAGATAACTGGTAGTTTAAACCATTTTGCTATTTAGTCCCGTCGACGTATATGTCGCAGACACACCATTTATAGAATTTGATAGAATTGAGTATAGCAATACAGTTCAGTCCAGTGTCTGCTTATCAGAAGGTAAAGCAGGTATTTTGTAAATAAAACCAGCATAGACTCTCCACCACTGAGAGTACTTTTATTTGGGTTAGTCGTTAGTTACAGAAGCTAATTTACAATATAACAATTTACACAAGTTCAAGAAATAAGGATAAACTAGTCAGATATAAAAGGTCAGACTTCTTCGGCTGTTCGATATGGAATCCCCCGTCCCGTCGAATGACAACAGTAACTTTTTTTACATTATTCTTACAATACATTACATAGCTATAACAACTACTTACAAATTATTTTATGACAAAGATATGAAATTCCTTCAAAATAAGTATTGGAATATAGTCTAATATACAAAACAAATATTGTAATGAATTTTATACATCTTTAAACGATTATTTTACAAAAAATACATTTATTTAATATAAACAAATGTTATCTTTACACAATTTGCCAAGAGATGGCGCTGCAAGCGGATATCAAATAAAATTGAGATTATTTATAATAATTTATTAATACATAAAATAATCAAATATGGTTCAGAATATCGACATTAATTACAATGGATTTCACTTTAAACATTTACACAGTATATTGGGTATTTAATCTATAAATTATATGCCACATGTTATCAAAATATTAAAATAGTCAATACAACGTTTATTTAATTTTAGAGAGAGTAAATAGTTACATGCTCTGTGAGAGAGAGCTTTATATTTACAAATAACTATTTCGATATCAATTTCATGTGTTCCAGACATTCTTGTTACAATATAATAAAAATAAAACAATATTCGATAATTATTGCCGATACATGGCGATTTGCGCCCACATATACCTAGTCATCTACAAAAAATGGCATTTAAAAACAAAAATCAACAAAATCATTTTATACCAAAGGTTTCCAGGCCTTAATAAAAAATCATTTAATTTATTTCGAAATAGTTTGATTTCATAAAAATATAAACAGTTTTCCTTCAAATCGCTCTCCTGCAAAATTACTAAAATGTCAGTTGGCTCATTATACTTAGAAGGTATCGATAATAATTGCTTTCTCATATTTAAAATTGTTTCTCAACTATTCCACATCCTTAGTATTAAAGAGTATAGTAATATATAGCTCAGTATTATAAATGCGGAAGTAACTCTGTCTGTTCGTTACTTCTTCACGGCTAAACTACTGAACCGATTTTGATGGAACTTGATACAGAGATAGTCTGGAACCCGGAGTTGGACATAAGCTACTTTTATCCCGAAAAACGTGGAATACGCGATATACGACCTCTATGCGGGTGAAGCCACAGGCGACCTCTAGTTAATTTTACCTAATTACTAACATCATCCTTACTACATACAAACATACGTAAACTCACGCCTTTACTTAATTTTCATTTTTTTAAATTCTTTTTGCTTACTGCAGTATGTCCATAATAATATCCTCTTATCCTCGTTCAGATTGACCGTCAACGCGACAGGTCGCTGCAGACGGACGGCAGCCCGACGGCTCTGTACGCGTACTTCGTGTCCATAGTGCGCGATCAGCTGCACATCGTCCTGGCCATGTCGCCCGCCGGCACTTCACTGCGCACACGCATCCGGAAGTTCCCCGCGCTCGTCAACTGCTGCACCATCGACTGGTTCCAAGTAAGTCTTGCTGAAGCTTACCATCACAATGCTATTTTGTATCTTTAGTGCAAGACCAACTGCACAGAATGCTGCGCGTATAGGTAGCTCTCTAAAATAATCGATACTAACAAAAATGCATTGTTTTTGTTTATTATACAATTCAAAATAATCTATGAAGTTAATTTTATACGCGGTAATAGCCTACTAGGCTTTAGTACTGGACGGGCGTTCGAAAACTCGTTCCTTTAACCCTTTTTTTTACGTGGAGCAATTCTTATGGATACCCGTTATGGTTATGCCGAACTCTTACCGACTAAAACCACACGGTGTTCCTCCAACAGACCTATGGCCGGGGTTACGGGATTCGCTATAGCATGCACCGCATTCCCGGTAGGTCTCGGACCGCCAGCCCCTGACTGACCTCTTCGTTTGTGGGGGCCTTTGTGCATTTAACCCTATCCGTTGGACGGTTAACTTGAACGCGCTTAGTACAAAAACATTGTCTTGTTGGATGAGTTCACAAGAATACTAGTAATTTGGTATCAAATAAAATTGAAGTTTGAATAAACATAATTGCAAAATGCGTTGGTTCTCAAATCATATTACTACAAGCACACGGCCCACACAAAAACAGCGTACCTTATTCTTCAAGGTAGGATAATCCAATTTTTTGTAAATGTAGAGGGCTGTTTTTGACCGCGTATTGCATCTGTCAAGTGACACAGAGTATAATCACGGTGACGTCCAACAGCAAAATTGCCGTAGTAAAACAAACCTTACTGCAGTTAAGTGTTATCCGTCTTTGCCATAAATGGTGCCGAGTTCGGCAACTCAAAACGTCCACCTTCTTCCCCCACATGGGAAAATGTTTTTTAGATGGTAACATTATAAAAACTACTGTTTCTTGTGTAGCCACGCAATGGCTCTGTCTATAGGTATTTAGTCTAAGGTCTTAGATATCCGAGATATATATGGTGTCAGTACTTACTTAATGCGCGTTCAAGGGTTGCCACTTTATTTGCACACAACACAAATGCAATTTTTACGCACTCGATGAAGAGCATTCATTACACACACTATTTTCTGCAATAATGTGTACTATGTCATTTTTGTCGGCTATCAGGAATGGCCACCAGATGCGTTATTGGCGGTGGCGACACGCTTTCTCAAAGAAATAGAGCTGACGGATCTGGAGCGAGACACTGCCATCAAGCTGTGCCAGGTGTTCCACATCGACACGCAGGAGCTCACGAGACAGTTCCAGCGTCGCCTCAAAAGATTCAACTACGTCACGCCCACTGCCTACCTGGAGCTTATCAACATGTTCAAGGCGTTGCTCACCAGAAAACGCACGTAGGAGTTTCTTCTACTTTTGTTTATGATAAACGTCGTAGGTTTCTTCAATTGTGTGCCATGTTTTTTAATTATCCTCCACCAATCGCATTCAGATCTTTTCTTATTGTTACCGCATATTAGAAAAGCATTTGGCTCGTGAAGAGAAAAAAGGTTTTGAAGTAAAATTTATTTATCATTTATTCTGTAAATAACTTTTCCATTTATAAAGATAATAATCTATCTATCTATCTATACATTAATAAATCTGTAGAGTTGGCGTGTCTGTACATAGCAAATATTTTGAAAAAACGTGGTTGGGGTGTTAAACGATAACCAATAGAACCCATTTTTAACATTTTTGGATTTTTTGTCTGTTTGTCTGTTTATCTGTTTGTTTGTTCAAGCATCACGTAAAAACAACTGATCCAATGTTATTGACTTCTATAAACAAATATTGTGCTTATCTTCATGTAACATATCGTTTTTGTTTCATCGCAATCGGTTCACCCGATTAAAAGATATGCGAATTTTAAGTGCCCTAGAAGAAGTTAGCATGTATTCGTTTATACCATTTCATTTCAATAGATGGCGTTGCGTGTATATAAATCACGTTGTGAGGAAATATATTACAACGAATGAATCCACAAATTACCTAATATTATTTGTTGAATTGGTACCTATTCTCAGTCTACGGAAGGTCTATTGAAATGCTATCCTCATGAAGAAAGTACTAAGCTTTGATAAAAAAAAAATCGAAGCTATTGTTATTTAGAATTTATTAGGTACCTATCTATCTGAATGGCAGTGGAAGAGAAATACACTCAATTTCATAAGTGAGTGTATTCTAAATTGTTAATTGTGCAAGGCAATACGATAGATTAATTTGAAATACTCATATTTTATTAATATTATCATAAATCTGTAGACTTGCCGTGTTCGAAAATTGAAAATATTTTTAAAATAATAGTGGGGATGGTTAAAAGATAAGAAAAAAAACCATTTCGATCATTTTTGGACTTTGTGTCTGTTTGTCGGTTTGTTTGACTCGGTGTGATTGACTTTTATAGACAATATTGTGCGTATCTCGGAGTAACATTTAGTTTCTGTTTCATCCTAATCGGTTCGCTCAATCTAAAGTTATTAGAATTTAAAGTCATTAAGAAAAAAATCATTTGTTGTAGCATAATTGCTCAATAGATGGCGTTGCGTGTGTACTAAATTACGTAATCTATTTTACGTTCAGTTTTAAACGTGTAGGTACAGTTTCCGGTTAGCTTATGTTATGCTATGAAGCTGCTTCTCGCACGATTAGCTCTATGTGGCTCTCTCCCGTGTACCTAAGCAACCTGAGCTATCTTTATGCACAAATCCCTTATTTTATATATCGTTGGTAAATCCTCATGGATGTCCCTCGCCCGGGAAAGGCGAGGGGGTCTACCGGACTCTTACCGGCTAAAAACCAACGGTGTACCTTCTTCTAACCTAAGGCCGGGGTCACGGGATTCGCTATTACATGCACCGCAACCCCGGCATGTCTTGGCCCACCAGCTTCTTCTGGTGGACTTCTCCAGTGGTGGGGCAATTTGTCCCCTGCCCCACTTCCTTCTGAAAGGCGCGCGCGGAACACAGTGCGCCATCTTCCAGGGCCTGTTACTGGTCGGGTGACGGGCCCCTAACCCGCCGCCCGCAGGCCATTCACTAGGGTCGCCGGAGATCGTCACGCGCCCTCCGGCGCCCGGTTCGTCTAGCGCGAGAAGGGAGGGAGGAAGACGCCTCCCTCTCCCTCTCCGCTACCTCATTGGTGACCATCACTTCCTCGCAAAAGGAAGTGACACTGCCGCAACCAGGTCACGGCGCTGCGCTGTCCACGCAGCGCACACTTGCAGCGTTTGCTGCGCCGTGTGCTCCTGACAGTCCACACAGTGGTGACACCCGGGTGTCTGCTCCTGGCCTATGCGACACAGGCACTTCCCGAAACAGCCATGTCCCGAGAGTACCTGCGTCAGCCGGAAGCTGAGGGCGCCATGATGCCTCTCCAGCCACAAGCACACATCCCTGGTGTTTCTACTGCTAACATTGTTCACTGGGAAACCTTATTATAATGGACCTGACTACTGATAGAAATACAACATTTTGTTTAGTAAAAATTCTAATTTTCTAATCTATTAACTAAACATCTACTCAGCCTAAACCGTTGGTAAAAACATAAAGCTCCCGAAGCTATGTGAGGTTACCGTTTTTTTATGTATTTTTTCATAGTTGTTAGAACAAACAAAGAATTTTTAAATCCACCTCATCTATACCTTTTTTTTTTTTTTTTTTTTTTTTTTTTTTTTTTTATCGTGGGGAAATCCTCATGGACTATCCCCCGTCTGGGGAAGACGGGGGGGTGTGCCGGACTCTTACCGGCTAAAACCACCACGGTGTCCCTCCTTCTGACCTAAGGCCGGGGTCGCGGGATTCGCTATTGCATGCACCGCAACCCCGGCAGGTCTTGGTCCACCATTTGCTGGTGGACCTCTCCACTGTAGGGCCCCACCCCACGACCTCCTGAGAGGCGCGGGGGGCACCCCACATCACCGGCGCACCAGAACACATGGTACGCCGTGACCACCCCGGGGACCAAACAAGTACATGGGCGCCAGACTACCCCGTGTCTGGGCACCCCTGGTCCCCCTGCGACGGGTCAGGTTAGTGGCCCCGCCGCCTACCACTTTTCGGCCGCAGAGGATAGGGAGAGCGGCCAACTAAACACCGACACTCCTCTCCCCCTGCGGCCCCACCGCGTCCGCCATCTGACGGTGGCGGCCCCGTCAGGCCGCGGAAGGTAGGGAGAACGGCGCACCGTAATACCAGCACTCCTCTCCCGCCGCGGCCTCCACCCTTCAGCCGCAATGCCTCCCATAAGACATCGCGGCCCTCCTCAGTTGCGATGTCGCCCAGGCGACACCGCAACCTACTTGGCCGCTACGTCGAGGGCTTCCAGGCCCAAGCCCTGACGAGCAGCCCCTCCTCGGGTTCCTCTTCGCTTCACCGTGGGGCTCGAAGCCACGGCTACTAAGCCCCCCCGCAACGACAATGCAGGAACCCACCGGGGGGGGACCTCATCTATACCTACATAATAATAATTTCAGCTAAGCAAGTAATGTTGTTCTACGACTTCTACGCATACGAAGTTGCGGGCACAGCTAGTATCTACTTAATAAATCTCTAACTCTTTATCTTACGGACAACGCACAGCTTAAACTGGTGGGTCTAGAAGCATGAAATTCTGCACACGAGGTTTTTGTATAAAGTAGGTGAGCATTAGGGAAAGATTTTTATAAATTCATCCCCTAAGGGAACCATCCCTAAGAGGGGATGAAAGTTTGTATGAAAGTTCGTCATTTATGAAGTTAGAAGCATGAAATTTTGCGTAGGAGTTGCTTATATAGGTATAACGTAGGTGAGCTAAGAATGGATTTCCGAAAATTAATCCCTTAAGGGGTTGAAAAACGGGGTCCGATGAGAAATCCCAAGATAAACGTAATGGTCAATTCCTCTAAAGTCATTCTTCTTTCTTTTGGTTAGGGAATTGACAGTAGCAGAGAAGCGCTACCTGACGGGGTTGGACCAGCTCGCCGTTGCGGCCAAGTCAGTAGGAGCACTGCAGCAGGCTCTAGAAGTGCTTCAGCCCAAATTGGCCGCTGGCGCCGCCGCCGTGGCTGAGACCACGGCCGTCGTGGAGAAGGAGAAAGAATCTGTGGCGCTGGTGGAAGCAGAGGTCCTTGTGGACCAGACCGCTGCCGAAGAACAGGCAAGTTCTTCTTTCTAGTATTTTCTCTGAATATGTGAGTGGACTCTTACTCTATCTATAGATTCGTCCGGAGCATCTTGCTTAATCAGTCTTGCTAAATGAAAACTCATGCTAGAACGATAGAAAAAGAATCAGACTTCGGTGTGAAAGTATGTAAAGTTCTAAAACAATAGATCGCTTGTGTTGGAATATAATCAATGCGCTCTGAAATCATCAATAAACAATTTCCGCGTAGTCCCAGTGAAATTAGAAAGTCAGCATATTATAAAATATCACGGTAACACGCTGCCATAATGGCAGGACACAGGCAGTTACATTTCATAGACTTTGCTGTTCATTAGAAATATTGTAGAATGTCTCTGAATCTTGTCTGGCTGGTTAAGGCTGTGGAGAGCTGATGAGTCCAAATGGCCCACTTTTTTTCAAAAGCCTTGACTTCTTCCGGGTCCTACCCAAGCTAGCCCAACAACAGGTTTTTATCTGATTGACTAGACCCCTAAACTTGTAATTGCTATCATAGTTCAGTTTTGCGTTTATAGGCACGAGAGGCTCAGGGTATTAAAGACGAGTGCGACGCGGACCTGGCAGAGGCCATGCCCATTCTCAACTCTGCGCTGGCCGCGCTCGACACGCTCACTCCGCAGGACATCACCTTCATCAAGACCATGAAGAGTCCTCCACGAGGTATCCGAATCGTCATGGAGGCTATCTGCATATTAAAGGTACTTATACTAACAGTAACTGATCAAATGACATACTTAGGATTCATTTCCTATTCTTTTATTCCAGTATCATAATTACTTTTATTCTTCAGAACTGTAAATTGTTAAAAGATCAGAGCTGCAAATAAATACGAGGCTATTTTATACAAAGCAGCTATAGGCCTGCCTTTGTTCTTCTGCGTGAAATATTATCAGCTTCTAACGAATGGGAATGATTATGCTTGCAAGAAAATCTCAATAGACTGAGATAATCTATCTTTAGTATTTAAGTTACGATTATATTCTATTAAATTACCTTACCTATGCTGCTTATTGCAATAACATATAAAAATGACATGCAATGTTATTCTAGTATTATATTATTTACCGCTTTTCGAAAGGATGACCCGGTAAGTAAATACTTTTCATCGCACGATGTTCTTAAAATCTGCAATTCTGTAGATTTGTCATGCATGCTAATGCTCGCACGGTTTGGGTTTTCAATCTAGAAGCACAAACTTTAACTAAATATGTTTAAAACTATTGGTTGATATTAATACAAGAAACACCTTTCGTAAGTACTTGTATATCACCGAATCTATATATATTGAAATTATCGTTTATTCATTATGTATACATATAATTTACATTTTTAAATATTTCAGTAAAAAATATAAAAAAAACATTTAAAAATAAATAAAATTGTAGCCCAAAATTGTAGTACAGGGTCCAAGCTACCGGTGGTTAGGGCCTCAGGGAGAGGAACTTCCTGACAATACGTGCAGTGTCCAGAAGTACCGCGCACTGTATCAGACCCTTGACCCAGCTGCCCAACGAGGACCTCCTTAGATGTTGGTCGATGCTCTTGGCTATTAAGCTATTGGCCGTAACGACTATCGGCACAACGACTGTTGAGTCAACCTCCCACATGTCGACAACCTCGTGTGCCAAGTCTTGATACTTAATTTCTTTATCTTTCTCGGCTTTCACAAGGTATAGAAATTTATTATTAGGCTATTTATATTCTTCTAAACTTCTGTTTTCATGTGATAATCGATTTATTCTCCTGTATTTACACAAAGTAATAGATTATACTAAACTGCGAAATCGGCAATCGTATTGACTAACGTTGCAATACAGGAAGTGAAACCTGACAAGATGCCGAACCCGTCAGGCGTCGGCACTATAGAGGACTACTGGGGGCCCTCAAAGAAGATCCTAAACGACATCAAGTTTTTAGAGTCCCTGCAGAACTATGACAAGGACAACATCCCGCCAGCTGTCATGAAGAAGCTGATGACCACCGTCATGCAGGACGAGGGGTTCGTGCCCGAGAAGATCAAGACTGTGTCTGTGGCTGCTGAAGGTGAGTGACACTTTATCACTGACATGGTACATTTGAACAATGATCTAGTACGAAAAAAAAGAGCTTCATTTTCATAGAACTTGCTACAGATGGTTCAATTCACGAAGATGCGTCCCTTTGTCTAAATCACTAAAGTGCAAAAGTGTGCATTTATAAATTACTATTGTGTTAGTTCTATCGCCACACAATAGTTAGATGTGTGCATACGCACAGCAATCTTCTTCTTCTTCTTTATCTTTACAAAGTATAAAACAAAGTCGCTCCCGCTGTCTGTACGCTTAGATCTTTTAAACTACTCAACAGATTTTGATGCAGTTATCAGCAATACATAGAGTGATTCAAGAGGAAGGTTTATTTGCTCCACATTAGTATCTACATTGCACCCGTTGCACATTGCGAAGCCGGGGCGGGTCGCTAGTTTAAGATAAGAATAAGAGATGTGTGCATACGCAGCACGCGGATACGTCACAAAAAGGAGTGGGGCGCGTTTTGGTGGGTTGAACGCACTGTGGTTGAGGCAAGTTAACGTTTTGAGGATTTCAAATTGCGATCTAAATAGAGCTCCATGAAAACGATATCGATATATGCAAGAATATGTGAAATACTTTTAATTTCCTAAAGTAAAAGGATATGTATCTGAATACAGGTATGTGCAAATGGGTGATCGCGATGACCAAGTACGACAAGGTGGCGAAGGTGGTCGCACCCAAGAAGCAAAGGTTGGCTGCTGCACAGGCCGTGTACGACAAGGCCAGCGCTGCTCTCGCCGTCAAACAGGCGCAACTCATGGAGGTCAGTCAACTTCACTATACATCTACATAGATACGTTGTCCTGCTGATTGACTGTTTATGGTCAGCTTCCGGACTAAACAGATGCGGCTGAATACCAGTATATTACACGGAGCGACTGCCATCAGACATCCGCAACCCAGTTGGGCTACGCCGATATGCTAAGGTTAGACCGGCTATCAGACTTTCGGACTTCTGATTACCCGTAACGACTGTCATATGTATTCGTAGGACACCCGGGACCGACTGTTTAACGTGCTCTCGAGGCACGGAGGGGTCTCGATGGCGAACGGTCGGGCCACGGACTGACCGCGGCAAGCGCAGCTTAACCTCGCAAATCGTTTGACCCGCACGGTTGGTAATAAGCCACATGCCCCTCCCTGATTATGACTGTTTCGATGGCAGCAAAGTAAAAGAAGACACCTACAAAATTGCAACTTTACAGGAGAGCATATTTAATAAAACATAGTGGCCAATTAACTGCGATGTTTTTTAAAAATCGACTGTAGATGTCTTCATTTACGTGCGGGATTTTCTTCATTATTTTGAAATTACGCCGGTAGAGGACGTTTTAGAAGGACATACATCGATGTTATTGGTAATGTTCTTCACAAAGGTCAGGTGCGTAGTACTCTCAACCGGCGTGCGTGTATGACAAGATGTATGAATGTGGATGAAGCGAAAGGGGTATGTAAGGGTCGTAGCATGTAGCGTTCTATAGTTCCTGCCTACCCCCATGGGAAAAAGGCGTGAGTTTATGTATGTATGTTGAAATAATTTTAATACAGACTTGTAGATAGGGTTGATATAGGCTCATTTTTGTAATAAAAGCATTTTCGCAAAAATGTAGATGTCAGTATCTACTTTGCTGCCATCGGTTTATGTTTTCATATATCTAAAAATCGTATGTAACGGTTTTGAGTAGTAGTTGAGCTCCTTGTGGAAGAATTCGTCCTGAGAAGTACCACCATACAGATTCCTGCCGCCTTTCTGTGTTCTGGTTTGAAGGTTATGGATTTCAACTGTGTCTCTGGGTGACTGACCCAATTTAATGACACGTAGGGCGTGTCCTATGTGGACGCGCGTGAACTACGAGTATTGCAGTTGTAATAAGTAGAAGTTATCACTTAATACCAGGTGTGTCACTTGCCAGTTCCGTCACTTATTCAAATTAATAATCGGCACAGTGTGTGTCGAACCACGCTCAATGCAGGGTTCCATCGTCTATACACACAAAATTTATATTTGTGGTTTATCTGTGGAGTTAATTTGAAACCCATAATGTATATGTTTGACATACAACGAAACAAAATCGTTGAAGAATATTAAATTTTTACAAAACTCTTAAATGGACGGACAACCCTTGGGATTTGGTTTTTGGTATTTTTTTACTGGCTAAGTACCTCTTACGTCTGTCAAGATATACCCTTGTAACAGACGGACGGGCGGACAGACAGCGAAGGTTTAGTAATAGGGTCCCGATGGTACCCTTTGAGCTCGGAGCTCTGAAAAGGTGTTTGTAAATATTTCTGATCAGCTTGGAAAATAAAACATCGTTGTATTATCTTTATATAGTATAAAGATAAAGAAAATTCAAAGTCGCTCCCGCTGTTTGTACGCTTAGAACTTTTAAATTACGCAACGGATTTTAATGCAGTTTTCAGCAATAGATAGAGTGATTCAAGAGGAAGGTTTATATTATGCCCCACATCAGTATCTTTATTGCACCCGTGCGAAGCCGGGGCGGGTCGCTAGTTAAGCATATGTTAACAAAAAACTGGTTCATGATAACTTTTTTAATCGTAGGTACAACTGAAACTAAAGGCGTGTGAAGCAGCTCTAGATGAACAGAATCGTCAGCAAAAGATATTAGACGACGAGGTCATGGACTGTAGCAACAAGTTGAAGCGAGCCGAAATGCTCATATCTGGCCTCGGTGGTGAGAAGACCAGGTGGACGCAAATAGCTAAAGATCTACGTGAAACTTATAACACTCTGACAGGTAAAGAAAAGCCCTTCCCTATGATTTATAAGAAAACTAGATAAGCCAGTGAACTTCGTACCAACAATTTTTTTTTAATTTTTTCGTAATTTTCTTTTTCCTAAACCATCCGAATATTGAGGAGAACAAAACAAAAAAAAAAGCAAATCGATCGAGCCATTTTCGAATTTTTGCGAGACTAACGCATTGCAATTGATTTTTGTACAAGGTTAGTCAGAAAGGTGGTACTAAGTCGAAAGGGTGTTACAGTACCCATGATAATGGATAACTTTTGTTCTACAACTTTCCCCAAAAGTCATTAGTTTAAGAGAAAAAGCAGTTCAAAGATTTCATAAAAAATACGCTAAATTCTATCTATCCTCAGTTATGATCAGCTGTGTTTACATTTTAGGTCATAATATTAGGGGTCACGGATTAGAAGCTCCATTTTCTGAATTCGTAACTAAAGCAGGGATGAAGAATTTTTGAAAAAACTAAAATTTAAATAATTTTGCATGGTATTTTTTTTATCGAATTTTCAAATTTTAACACTTTCTTCAAAACAATCATCAGTGATACATTAAGTGGTTTAGTACCCCCTTTCCGACTAACCTTGTATATACATAGATCTATATGGAATTTATATTTTTTTAGTTTAAGTTACCCAGCATGCTATTCTCCACGCACATGTTGCACATGTTAGCTGCGTGGATCTATTTATCCGGCGGCATGTGCCTATCGATCCACTACAGCAAATCCCGTGCACGGATGACCCGGTGCCGTCCACACACAACACCGAAGCTTCTGTTAACTTATTCTTTCTGCAGCTGTGTACATCCGAGTAGGGCTACGTTGTTATGTTATGAATTCGTGCTTAGCGTGTGTGAGGACACCACAAAGGACCGAGCTTCTTGTTTATCAATGACTGTGTGAGATGGGAATGTGTGTCGCTGTAAGTGATCTACAGTTTTATAGACAGCAAAGTACACGTGCGTAGCGTGTCCGTTTGCCGCAATGGGCTGGCGGCTTAATGATCAGTCTACAATGAGCAACATGCAACGTATTCTATGGATAGATTAATGTATCTATCTATATATATAAAAATGAATTACTGTTCGTTAGTCTTGCTCGAGAACGGCTGGATTAATAAAATTATTTTTTGTTTGGTTCGCCGCAACTCTGGATTGGTTTAAAAAAAAGAAAATTAGGGAAAAGTCAAAATTAAATAAATTTGGTGGTACTACGAAGTTCACCGGGCAGCTAGTCTATTAAATAAAATCTTATTGCTTTTTAATGATTTTGTTTACGTTTCAGGGGATATTTTGATTGCTTCTGGTATCATCGCGTATCTTGGACCATTTACAGCACAGTTTAGGATTAAACAAGTATGTTTTACAACAAAACGATAACTTATTTTATATTTTAAGTGTGATTTTAAGCAGTGATAGCCTAGCGGTTGATCGCAGGTTTCATGCAGGAGGGTCTGAGTTCGATACCGGCCTGTACTTCTGACTTTTTGCATTCATGTGCCGATCAGAATTTGATTATCACTTGCGTTCACGGTGAAGGAAGAACATCGTGAGGAAACCTGTACACCTGAGAGGTCTCCATAAAGTTCTTGATGGTGTGTGTTGTTTGCCAACCCGCACCAGGCCAGCATGGTGGACTTAGGCTTAAACCATTTTCATTCTGAGAAGAGACCCGTGCCCAGCAGAGGGACAGTAATGAGCTAATTATGTTCTGTAAGTGTTATATTGCAATTAAGAATTGCTACTTCCTAATACGCGTTACATATCAGAAATACCAAGACAGTCTCAAAAACATTTTAGAATATGCTGAAACTCAAACATACTCAATATTATATTCCGTTTTCCTGTAATCCGTGTTTCTTAGGTCTGTATATAAATAAACCAATAACATGGCATGTGATATTATTATATACCGTTTATTCATTTTACATACATATTGTTTACATTTTTAAATCTTTCTTTAAAAACTAAAAAAAAAACATTTAAATCTAATCTAAACAAATAAATATTATTATTACTATTCAGCCATGATCATCCCACTGCAGGGGAAAGGCCTCCCTACCCTCCTTCCGCTCCTCTCGGTTTAAGGTTCTTTGCGGCGAATCCTTCCAATAAGTATCTAGCTCCTCCTGCCATCTCCTTCTGGGCCTGCCATGTGATAGTTGCCTCCTAAAACTATTTTGATGACTTAAGATTCTGACTAGCCTTTTCCCAACTATGTTCTGCTTCCAGTCTAACCAGATACGGCTGAATACCAGTATTTTACACGGTGCGGCTACCATCAGTCCTCCTCAACCGAATTACTGGCCAATGCTGATATCCTAAGGTTAGACCGGTTGTCAGACTTTCAGGCTTTTGACGACCCGTAACGACTGTCATAGTTATTCGTATGACACCCGGGACCGACGGTTTAAGGTGCTCTCCGAGGCACGGAGGGGTCCCGATGTGAAACACACAGCTTAACCTTGTCATATGACCCGCGTGGTTGTTAATTAGCCAGGAGCCCCTCATGACTTGATGACTCTTGAGATGTTGAATCGTGTTGTCAAAGGTATGACAAACACTCAAATGACGCTCCCTTTCAACATTCTTTTGGAAGCAATTTATGAATATGCGTCTGATATGATTAATGATAGTTTAAAGCGTGGGCGCAAGCGTGTCACAACTGCGGCATCGTGTGCACGCTGAACTTCAGCCTGATAGCCGTGCTGGGCGAGCCCGTCACCATCCAGCAGTGGAACATCGACGGACTGCCTGCTGACGACTTCAGTGTGGAGAGCGCCATTATTATCAAGTGAGAAGTATTTGATTGTTTTACTCATTTATTAAATCAAAATCAAAGTCAATTATTACAATTGCCATATCGTCGCTTAAGGTCTAACACCGCGTAACTCAAAATAGTTAACTTTTCAGGAGAGCAAAAAATAGAACTTTTTCTACTTATCACATAATTGTTTTTAATCTACAATATTCTATTTTATTTTGGTTTTTTCGATGGAGCACTTTCACGACACGATCCAGTATGGAACTCACCTGACTTACACGCTGTTTTAGCTGTTTACATAGCTTGATGGAAAAAATATTACATACGCGGTGGATTTTGTTTATGAAATAACGCGTTGCTATTGGATCTAACCATCGATTGTGATTGGTCAAACGATGCGTTTTTCGATTCCCTATCGAATGATGTGCATAATTCAAAACTACTATTTTTCGTGTTACGCGGTGTTAGAACTTAAGCGACGATATGTCAAAATGTAGTTGCCTATGGAGAATTACGGCCATGAATCACCAACAATATTGTAAAAAAAAACATTTTACATTATCTTTGGAAACATCGATTGCCATTTGCTGAGTTCTGTGAAGATGATGCAGAAGGTACCATTGTAAAATTTGCGTTGCTAATAAGCTGACTAGTCTCGACTGATGGCACCTGTTCATGACCTTGAAGCATGATCATAATAATATGCTGCTTCTGGCTAATGATAATGATTATTATTATACACAAAGTATTATACATAAAGTATACTACATAAAGTATTATTTGGAATAAAATAAACTAAAAGGTTATTTCTATGTGATACAGGACCGCACGACGTTGGCCATTGATGATTGATCCGCAAGGCCAGGCAAATCGCTGGATAAAAAATATGGAAAAATCAAACAATATATGTGTAGTGCGTTTGACGCAGGCCGACTTGGGACGTGTGCTGGAAAACGCCGTACAGTTTGGACAGCCGGTATGATGGAACTATTTCTACATTGTATAACGATTTCTGATTCAATGATAGAATTTTAATAATCGTTTCTTGTTCAGGTTTTGCTAGAAAACGTTTTAGAAGAGTTAGATCCGATGTTAGAACCACTACTTCAACAGCAAACGTTCAAACAAGGTGGAGCGCTCTGCATTAAAATTGGTGATACTATTGTTGAATACAATAAAGAATTCAAGTGAGTGTTTTTAGACAGAAGCGATTTAGGTATGTACCTATGTATTTGTAATTAAATAAATGAGTCTTAATGTAACTTTTTAGATTATACATAAGTACAAAGCTGGCCAACCCGCATTACCTGCCCGAGGTGGGCGTGCGCGTGACGCTGGTGAACTTCATGCTGGCCATGGACGGGCTGCAGGCGCAGCTGCTGGCGCGCGTGGTGGCGCGCGAGCGGCCCGACCTGCAGCAGGCCAAGACCGACCTCACCACGCAGGGCGCCGAGCACCGCAGGCTGTTGCAGCAGATTGAAAAGAAAATATTGACTGTGCTATCCACTTCCGAACATTTGTTGGAAGATGAAGAAGCTGTTCAGGTAACTCTCAAGTCAAATATTAAATCTAATTTCTTTCAGATGGAAGGGTGCGCGAATCATACCATAGTTTATTGGTCAGTACTGAATCTGAATTACACGCTTGAGTTCACGTCATAGTAAACGGTGTTCAAAATACACCTTATTATATTTTGATATTCTTACAGTTATTCTTCAAAATTTGCAGGTAGTATTGACTTTAAAGTTAGAGGCTGTGATCAGCTTAGAAAACCTATTATATATTAATAATCTTGAATGTTTAGATTCTAGCAGTGATAGCCTAGCGGTTGAACGCTTGCCTTCCATGTAAATGGAACTGAATTCGATCCCAGCCTGTACCCCAGACTTTCCGAATTCACGTGCGGATCAGAATTTGATTATCACTTGCGCTAACGATAAAGAAAAAAGATCGTGAGGAAACCTGCACATCTGACAGGGCTCCATAAAGTTCTCGATGGTGTGTGTACTCTACCATTCCAGATCAGACCAGCATGGTGGACTAAGGCCTAAACCCTTCTCATTCTGAGAAGAGGCCCGTGCCTAGCAGTGGGACAATAATGGGCTAATTATGTATATTTTATGTTTAGATTCTGAACTCCGCGAAAGAGACGTCGAATGAGATAAAAGAGAAGCAGGAGGTAGCTTTGATAACCGAGGCGGCTATCGACGTGGCTCGAGACGACTACGTACCCATAGCCGTGCACTCGACCAATCTATTTTTCCTTATCGGTAAGTAGTTGTAACACTTTAGGGTGGCTTTAGGAGTCAACCCTCTAATAGCATGTGCACATAAAATTTAGCAGGCGTGTACTTACGGGAGGATAAAGAATAACACTTGTAACCGTACACTATATATATTTTAATAATAATTACAAATAAATCAACAGGGCGTGGTTCGTAGCAATGCGAGGAGTCCAGGGTCTTCTTGGGCAGGTGTAGCACTTAACTTAGCAACTGCAGCGGCGCGAGAGGCCGATCTGCAGTGTGCCGGACCTTTTATAGGCCCGGACCCTCGCCAGTTCGCCACCACCCGTCACATAGTCAATAGCTTTTCTTCTTTTGCACGGTCTCTAGGGTACTCATTAGGGGTTCGTTACTATGGAAAAGTATAGTGTTATCCCCTGAAAACAATATCATAGGATACTTAAGTTGTTGTGCTGCAAAGTCATTAATGTAGTACATAGGTAATGAATAGAAAAGCTTTTATTACACATTATAATAAAATTGTTATTTGTTGCCTATTACTAAGATTAAATTTGAAATATTGCCTCTAATTCCGTACGCGTTTGTATACTTGTACCTTATGAATATCTACGTAGTCAAAAGCCTGGAATATGTCCATGTAAAGTGCTAGAACTGGTAGTCCTTTGTCCACCCTGTTGATTCAATGACCATATGTAAAAAAAAACATACCTGTTTAAAGGAAAAATGTTTTGTTTTTCTCCATAACGTCCAAAAGTTCTACTTAATAAGTGCAGTTGAATTAAAATTTTCATCATTGATAAATCCTATTATTGTTTTATATTTGTAGCATCATTGGCGAATATTGATCCAATGTACCAGTATTCCCTGGGCTGGTTCGAAGGTTTGTTCACGGCCGCCATCGATAACACCGAGAAGGTGGATGAGATTCCTGATCGACTAGAAATATTAAGGACATACTTCACTTACTCTCTCTATTCGAATATCTGCAGGAGTTTGTTTGAAAAGGTGACAAAATTACTTAAAAATTAGTAACCAAGACTTGCTTGCCACTTACACAATGTTGTGCACTTAACTGAAATAAACACATTGTGGTTATAACGACCACAATGTTTTTAGGTGCTCCACTTTAAAATATTACTTGGCATACTTGTAAATACTTTTGTGAACTTAACGATACCAATGACTGAAGGATATCACGTTGCAGGACAAGATAGTGTTTTCATTGTTGCTGGCAATCACAATAATGACAGCCGCAGGTGAGATACAGAAGTCCGACGTACTGTTTCTTATGGGAGGCGGGCAGTCGCAACATGTGGTGCACAACCCCGTACAGTTCCTCAGCCCGGCGGCCTGGGCTGAGTTCAGCGCGTAAGTCTACATCCGATCACTGAAATCAACACTTAAGCTGACCTAGGCGGCAAAAATGGAATATATTTGGATAAATATTGGATATACGAACCGCCCGGCCAACTCTCGCGATCATTTATGCTGAACGATACTGATCGGCTTTTCAGCACATGGTTCGACATTCATCGATTCAGCACAATCAGCTTCATCGCTAGTTTATGAAACAACATTTAATAAATATGGAGGAGGACGTCCTAGAAGGACATACATCGATGATAAAAGGTCAGGTGCGTAGTACTCTCAACCGGCGTGCGTGTATGACAACATGTATGAATGTGGATGAAGCGAAAGGGGTATGTAAGGGTCGTACCATGTGGCGTTCTATAGTTTCTGCCTACTCCCATGGGAAAAAGGCGTGAGTATGTATGTATTTAAAAATACAGGTTGAATGAAGCCAAATGGCGTCAGAACAAACTCGAGGCCGAGTTAGTTCGAGGTTAAAGGGCAGATGTTCTGAGCGACACGAGCTCGATGAAGCTGATTGTGCCGAATCGATGAATCCGAACCATGTGTTGAAAACCCGCTTGAACCAAATAAATAGGATAGCGCGGGAAAGCCGAGTCAAAGCCGTATTCATCATTAGGTATCTTCGACTCGGCCTGTTCGGTTTGGCAAAAAAGTCGTGTTGAATGAGGCGGCCGACCCGAATATATGTATGTTAGTGTTTCCCATGCTGGTGATGCCAGAAATATCACTGGTGCAAAAGGACAACTATTTTACCACTCTGTCTAAAACCCTTACTCTGCTCCTCTGCCAAGCCATCTCTTTGACGATGTCTTCGAGTATTTCGCAAACAGCACTATCATCGTCAGGTTTAGAGTAAATACGTCAAAAAAAAAGAATACAAATATTAAAATTAGTATCACACAGGCATCGGGAACAGCGTCTTAGCTAGCAGTGGTCAGGGCTCCTAAGAAAGGTACCTCCTTACAATGCGTGTCGTGTCAAGGATTAACACTTTGTGTATCAAGCCTTTGATGCAGCCATGTCGACGGCCTCGTATGCTAAATCAAGATTATGTATTTGATATCTTTCTCGACTTTCACGAAATTCCCGTCGTGAGGGACAGTGATCTCAACAATTATCGTGCGCCGCTTTGATCGATTTATCACCATTATAATTATCATACTTACGCATATTATGACAATATTTAGATACACATTCCCAATAGGTACCTACAATGTGACATAATCATTATCAAGAACTGAGTCGTGCACATAGTTGTCGTAATTCTGATTTCACAAGATTTTATTTCAGAGCAAGTAGCTGGTTATTGAATTGACCATCTTTATTATTCTCTGCAATCAACTAAGATTACAACAAATCCACATTTCTCATTAATTCGTATTTTGTTGAACTGGAGATTTAACAAATTCACGTCTGATTGGCAGATTAAATGAAATGCCGAAGTTTCATGGGATTATGGAGCATTTCATAGCGAACGTACCCAAATGGGAGGCCTATTGTGATTTGCCTAACCCTCAAGATCATCCTTTGCCTTCACCTTGGGACAAAAAACTTGATATATTTGAGGTAACATATTAATAAGAGAGTCAATTTGATGTGCTAATACAAACTAATCCGGTAATAAATTCCTTGTTTGATTAATGGTTCTATTATTTCTACAGAAAATGTTAGTAATGCGATGTATGCGTCTGGATATGATGGTGCCGACAGTCCAGAATTACGTTGAAGGTAAACTTAACAATTGAGACTATTCCATATAATCATACCTTAGTTATTTTCCTTCTGTTATGTTAGATAAAGTATGTACATTTTAAAATTGTAAATTATTTATTTATTCAATACATTTTGGGTATGTACACATAGAGCAACGCGACCACCAGTGTCTCTGAGGGGAGTAACCATACGGAACATTGCCCCACTGTCAACTCACTTATGCCCAAACTGTCAAACTGAGCATAAGACAAAAAAGTCGCAAGGAGATGTGTCAATATAAGTTATCGATAAATCATTGCTCAAAATGATGGTTATTAATTATCGTAAGTACTGGAATAGCCACGTGGAAACTGTAAATAAACCTCAATACCGAGCAAAAATATTATTTCCAGAATATGCGAAAAAAACTCATCCAAATTGGTAATTCTAAATTATGTTAGATTTTAACTTCGCCTAAATTACGTATTTTTAAAATTAATATAATACAGTCATATAAAATCAAAAGATTTATTATTACGAGACAAGTCATGGGTCTCGAGTTCGAATCCAAGACACACACCTCTGACTTTTCGGGTTCATGTGCGTATTGTATAATTATCACTTGCTTAAAAAGGTGAAGGAAAACATTGTGAGGAAACTGGCATGCTTGAGAGATATTTCTCGACGGCATGTGAAACCAAGTCAGAGGGCCATGGGCGACATAAACTCTGACACCAGGTTAGTCACTAACCACACGAAAAGATGAAGAATAGCAGACTGTTTTATTCGCTATATCGCGCTCATAATCTGCCATGGTTATAATGTTTTATGATAGAAATTTTTATTTTTATTTCAGCTTTATATAGTATATAAGTAATGTCAATAAATAAAACTAAAAATAACTAAATAAATTTAATGTTAAATCAAATTATTATCATCAAGGAATTCAAAGGAATTCAAAAATTCTATAATAACATTTGCTTATCAAAGTGATTTTTAATTTCTTTTTAAATATTGTTATATTTAACTACTGCATCTTTCGTACCTAACTCAAGGACACATAATGTGAAATTTGCGTTTCTGTAAGTGCACGACCCATTCATTGTGTGACAGGATTTCAATCACCCCTCTCACTGATACAAAGCTTTTTCATATCTTCATAGCTTCACGATGATGAATTGATTTCCCTATAATTTTGTTTATAGTAAAACTGGGCCGTAAGTTCGTGGAACCTCCACTGTTTGACCTGAATTCTTCGTACTCGGATTCTCACTGCTGTATACCCCTGTTGTTTGTCCTGACACCCGGCTCGGACCCTATGGGGACCCTGCTCAAGTTTGCAGACGATCAGGTGAACGTCATCCTCCATTTTAGTAGCAAACTCTAGTATATAGCCCAATCGCCAGGTTGTTTTAACCTTAGAATATAATATATTAGTCTTAGTATTAGTATAGCAAAAGATCGGATAGTTCTGAATTTTGGATATTTGTTATGTTTAGGTGTTCTGATGGTAATGTTAAATGTTGAATCTTTACATAGTTTAAAACAAAGTCGCTCCTGCTGTCTGTACGCTTAAATCTTTTAAACTACGCAACGGATTTTATTGCAGTTTTTAGCAATACATAGAGTGATCAAGAGGAAGGTTTATATGCCCCACATTAGTATCTACATTGCACCCGTGCGAAACCGGGGCGGGTTGCTAGTTTTGAATAATTCCTTAATTTTGACAGCTTTTTTTTGTAAGGTAAACGCCTTTTTTGCGACCTGGCGGTTGGGCTACTAATGATAATACTGTCATAATCTATATTAAAATTGTAAGAGCTAATGATGTAGATGTTATATTATAGTATGTTGTCAGGGTTTCGGTTCTTCTCGTCTGTTCTCGCTGTCACTGGGCCAAGGTCAGGGCCCCATCGCAGTAAAGCTCATCGACGAAGGCATTCGGAGCGGCACGTGGGTTGTGCTGCAGAATTGCCATCTGGCTAAGAGCTGGATGCCGACGCTCGAAAAGGTTTTAAACACTGTTACCGTAGTGACTCCCTAATAAATCTGTTCTTATGTCAAATGTCTAAATAATTTATTGCTATTCACCCAAAAATATGTCTAGATATCAACTCATTGTTTAAGAACTAGCTTTTTGCCCGCGACTTCACTCGAGTGAATTTCGGATATAAACTTTATTTTACACAGGGAATGTTATTTTGTTACACAAACTTCAAAACCCCGTTGCACCCCTTATTACGTGTTGTTTTACAAAATCAATATCTTGCTTTAAAAAAAAAAATCTTGTGGTATTTATCCCAATTTTTAAGTTGATACACGCAGGGAATACGAATTTCCATACTAACGTTTACAGCCATCTATTTCACATCTTTAGGGGCTGATTTTCGACTTGTTTTATAATATACAGGGTGTCCAGTAGAAATAGTACGAGTACTGTGCGAATAGTACTGTGGGGAGTGATAGCTTGAGTCAATACCTACCAAAGAAGCACTCAACATGGTCCGCAAAATGTTACGGTTTTTAAATTATGTATACAAAAATTTGCAAAATATCGAATAAAAAACAGTATGTTTTTGTTGAACACTTTCTTCTTTTTGATAAAACAAAGACTTATCAATGAGTAGAGAAAAGGAATTTTTATTACAAGATAGTAAAAAATTTGATTTTTCGATATTTAGGAAAAATCTGTATAACTTGAAAACCGTAACATTCTGCGAAAAATATTATGTGCTATTTTGGTAGGTATTGACCCAAGCTATCACCCCCCGCAGTATATCATACTATTTACTAGACACCCTGTAAGTAAATATTAATGCGGGTGTTCTAAAATTTTGATCTTCTTCAGGTCTGCGAAGGATTAACTCCGGACTCCACACATCCTGACTTTAGGCTCTGGCTGACGTCATACCCCGCAGCTCACTTCCCGGTGTATGTGCTGCAGAACGGTGTCAAAATGACTAATGAGCCGCCACAAGGTAATGTTAATGATGGTGCCCGTTAGGCAGTGGAAAAGACTAGCTGTTCGTGGCTAAATGATTACCACGCTGCGGCCAGTTGATCAATAAAGCAACTTAAACTCAAGCCCTATAGGTCAGTGTCCGCTCTAAGACCCATGAAAAAGACTCAGTTTGGGCTTTTATGCTAATGAACTCATGATAACCTATGACAGTGGTCACAACCAATCCAAAGCCCGGAATTCAGACAGCCAGACTAACCTAAAACCGTGAGCATACTTGCGCACGCGCACAATCAACGCATTCTACGTGAATCCTACAAGCACGGTGTGGACGCGCTTGCGAATAGTTAGAGGTTCGCGTGGAAGCTGCGACCACATACCCAGTGTTTTATTTTTTGCACAAAGCGCACTCTTGGTGAGTAAGTATAGAGGCATTCGCGAGCAAAACGCGAACTTCTCACAAATGCATCAACTGTTTTCAAACGGGTGGTAATTTCTTCGCTTCGGGTACGTGCCCTAACGGAAAGTGACGTGTCCACAGTGGTTCGCTGCGAATTCAATGCATGGTTCGCAAGTGTGAACACAGCTTATGAAAGAATACACCATAAAATGAGATTTGTGCCCTGTGCATTAGCTACTTCTCCTTTGGGTACATGACATTTACCGATTCATAATGTTTCTCCAACACACATCCAGGTCTCAGAGCAAACATCGCTCGTTCATACTGTAGCGATCCCATCAACGACTTGGAATGGTTCGAGGGCAACAAACAGTTGGAGGCTTTCAAGAAGCTGTTGTTCGCACTGTGCTTCTTCCACGCGGTGATTCAGGAGCGGCGGCAGTTCGGCCCGCTCGGGTGGAACATTCACTACGAGTTCAACGAGACAGACCTCCGGATCAGCGTTGCACAACTCTATATGTTCCTCAATGAATACGATGTGAGTAGATACTGTTCATATCCGAACATCAAGTGTTATATTTTAGATTATTTTAGCGGCAGCAATTGCCTCCGTACTTATGGTTGATTTCCACGCGATTTCTGTATTGTCTATACGCTCTTACTACAAAAATGTTTTGTATTCTTGACTTGGTCGCGTTTAGCCCTAGTCTCACCTGTGGGTAAGCGGAGACCGGGTCTAAGATGGAGCACACGAATCCAAGGAACAGAGATATAGAGGGATTCCCCTATACCCCTCTGGCTCTCACATACACACGACGGAGCACAGTAAACTGCTTGGCGCCGGACTTTAATGTGAGGGTGATAGCTAACCAGGCGGACCGTATAGATTCTAGAGATTCTAGAGCCGCTATCTACATGATTGTGTCCATGTAGATTCTTGTTTCTGATATAAACAAATGTTTACAAATTAATATATGGCTTAAGTACTTGTTCGCAGGACGTGCAATACATCGCGTTGCGCTACCTGACGGGCGAGTGCAACTATGGCGGGCGCGTCACGGACGACTGGGACCGGCGAACGCTCAACACCATCCTCTACAAGTTCTACAACCCCAAGGCTATCAACGTTTTCAACTACCCGCTCGATCCCACAGGCATGTTACTTTATTAACCTAATTTTGTAACTGTTGGTTAAAGGCAAGACAAAATAATACTTAAATATAGGTACCAAATCTTCTCGCATTATAACTGAGTGTAGAATAAACATCCATATCAACTCTGCTCAGACCTTAATACTTTTTCTTAAACCTAGCTAGGATTGCAAACTTTTAACTATGATACGATTTTTAGGGTTCCGTACCAAAATGGTAAAAAAGAAACACTTATGGTGCAACTTCGTCTGTCTGTTTATTTCAGAAACTATTAATGCTACCGACTTGAAATTTATTTGCCACCACTAGATCAGCGACGCAGTTGGAATTAAAAATACACATATTTTGTAGAAAACTTTAACATGTACTTCAATCGTATAATCATGTGTATTTTTAAACGATTCTTAAAGCCTTGGATTCACTAGAGGACCAGATGTTCCTCAACATGACGCGCAACGTTGCACACTGCCCCGTAACGTTGCGCGTAACATTGTGCGGCATTTCTACGTGACGTGAGACATGTTGGAAACCGCCGCTTCGAGAGCGGTTGCAGCTGTGCGAGCGAATTGTTCCGCGATATTGTCCCCAAGACATTCATGGAGATGTCCCGCGTCAAGTCACGCGGCATGTTGCTTCATTTCGTCGCTGTGCAGTGAAAACCTTTTAAACCACACATTCATTTTTATTTTTTGTTATTCATTTGTTGGGTATAAAACCTTGTAATGCATATTTAGAACGAACTTGCACAGCTCTAAGATGAAACAGATAATAAAACAGAAGAACCTTAAATTTACACTTCACACTTTTTTTAACAGATTGTTATTATCTCCTGCTGTAAAATTACATTCATTGCAATTACGAGGTTTTCATAGCACAGCGACGATTTGTCCCTTAGTGAATCCAACCAAGGCTTAAAGCGAAATGAATGTTTTACGTACAAAAGCTTGTACTTTTATACAAAATATAAATGGCCGAACTTATAAACAAATACACATTACACGTTCGTCATGAACCCAGGCGTTTACCACATCCCGACGCTGAAAGAGCACACGGACTTTGTGAACTTTGCGCGCTCTCTGCCGCCCGCCACCCCGCCCGCCGTGTTCGGCTTCCACTCTAACGCCGACATCACCAAGCACTTCCGCGAGGCCGGGGAACTGCTCAACACCGCCATACTCACGCAGGTAACCCTTTAGCTACGCAATGAAGGAAGGTACCTTTTATCAGTTTTATAAGTATTTTTTCGAATTTGACGAAAAAGACGATTTCAATAAAATTATGCATACGCGATATTAAATTACCACACCAAGTAAGTTAATCTTTGAACATCTCTGATATGCGTGCGTAAAATAGAACTCGTAATTATTATAATGTTGCCGTTGTGTATAATAAGTAGTTGTATTCTTTCGGTTATAGTATTAGTTCGCTAGTCGTAAAGATGACTAATGTAAAATATAATTCATGGTGTATTTCTTATGTTTCATTCGTCACTGGGGCAGGATCGTCTGGTAAGACATTTTTTACTGAATTTAATAGAATAGTCCATGCATGTAATTGATGTAATATTGATATCGATTTATCATTTTCATGCTTAAAGGATCTCGAGAAAATATACCAGGTAAGTGAAACAGTTAAATAATTAAAATTCTAGGCTAAATAAAATTAAAAATCATAACCCTTCCTTGGCACTCGGGTAATAAAAAAGCTAAAATTTCATAACTCTCTGATATTCCTCTAGTGCCTCTAGAATACAGTGTTTAAATTCTTTCTTAATCACCCCTACTCCATTTTGTTCAGTCTATTCTCTTCTATTAACATGTCTTTTCTGGCCTCCGAGTGTGTGGGATTTTCTTTTATCAAAAACTTGGCAAATACTAAGTCACATCTAAAACTATATGCTATTCGACACATTTAACAACATGGCATTATTTATTTTTACTTATACATACATTATTTCTGTGGGATATGCATGAATAATGGCTTTGTTTTATTTCCTAAATGTAGAGCCTTCACATACAACTGTTTGTATATATTATTTACTAAACACAGGACACAATGGCAACCGGTGGTACTGGTAAAACTCCGGAAGAGCAAGCGATGGCCATCGCCGAAGACGTGTTGGCTCGCTTACCTGCAAAGATCCTGACAGGTCCGTCCCACGAGGGCAACATCAAGCCAGCCGACATGACGCCCATGTCCATCGTCGTCATACAGGAGGCCGCCCGGTACGATCGACTCGTCGACGTCGTCAGGTCCAGCTCTAAGGCCGTCATTGGAGCTGTTCAAGGTAATGTTCGCCCCCCTTTCATATACGTGTTGTTTTAGCAAGTTTATGATATTTTGACGTATTGTACACGGCAGAAGAGTAAATATTGTATGCAAGTACCTAAAAACATAATAATCTCTGCGCAGTCAACTTTCATTGTTATTATATTCAAAGATTTGATGACTAAGTACCCGCACCACTTTGCCTAAATAAAGACGTTGTTAGCTGATTACACACACTTTTAACGTCTGTATGCAACGTATGTATAATTAGTATAATTTATATCCATTGTACAGGTGTGAGCGTACTGAACGACATAACAGAGGAGGTGCTGACGAGCATGGTGCGCGGGCGCATCCCGGTGCTGTGGGCCGAAAAGAGCTACCCCTCACTAAAGCCGCTCGCCTCCTACTTCAACGACTTGCTGGAGAGGCTTGAATTCCTGCAGGTACTTGATCTATATTTCTACTTAGCATACAGTACTCCACTGCACTGCTAAGTAACACAGAGGGTATTATCTTCTCCTAGCGTCAACACTTTTGGGTTAGATCAACAAGGTGGTCAAAATCTAATTTTCCTTACAAAATAAAAATTCTGATATATCGGAATTGGAACAGTGCCCGCGAAATACCCATGCACGCGCGCACATACACATTTGACTCTGAAGCCAGTCATGTGAACAGTTCACATGACTGACTGCAGAAAATGTTAGGGTAGTTCCATTTCAAACGGTTCTGTATCACATTACGTGAAGGTATTAGGTGAACTGTGTCGACTGTATTGGACTGAATTATTACACTTTTTTTACCTGACAATCAAAAGCGAAAGCCTAAATGCCAATAAAGTCCTCGCAACAAGATAGGACCTCTGCTTTGTGTGGTGTACTATGTTGTGTGTTTGTGTTCATGCTGTTTACATAGGATTTTTGGCTAAACGGATAGAAGTGCCCCGATCCGTCCTTTCTAATTTCGGTTAACTGCACTTTTTATAGAAATTACAACATTTTCCTATTCCTGTATATTTGAAGGTAGAGTTTTGTTAAATAATAAATAAAAAAATGTCGTTTGTCGTTGTAACACGATTATTAAACGATCGTTGAAGAACAAACACGACGTTATTAGCTAGTATCAATGCATGATATTAAGAAGCCTCGAATTATGACTATAAAGCTGCGGTACCACGACCCGCAAACTGACAGGCCGCGCCGGACGTTACCACGCCTGTCGAGGCCTGTCGCGGCTCGTGTCGAGCAATTTTGAACCTACTGACTCCCGATGGATCGGACAGGCGACGACAGGCCATCGCAGGCTTATCGGACGCGACGTTCCCACGGCCTGCTGGGCCTGCTGGGTGCGGCCTGGCCTGTCAATAAACAGGCTGGTGGGACTGCAGCTTCACACAGTTGCAAAGCACATGTCGCGTTGCCAAGACTATACTGAACTAGTCGAACAATGGAAAGTGTTGCTGTGGTGACGTACGTGGCATATTGTGTAATAGCATTGGCGCGAGCACGGTCCACCTGCGTTGCTGGTGTTCTGGCTCTCCGGCTTCTAATATCAATGAAACAATTTTATATTAGTATCATAATTATGTTGCTATGGTAACGTTTTGTATTAGACCACCAGCATGTGCAGTCCGTCGGTGGTGTTCTAGCTCTCCGGCTTTTACTATCAATGAGACAATGTTATCGTGTATTCATTTTCTTCTACCAGGATAAATAATTTTCTTAAAAAAATACCCGTACAATTTAGATAAAACATTAATGAGAAGAAATGTAACCCATCAGCGTCAGGAACGGGGTCCTAGGCTACCGGCGGTAGTCAGGGCTCCAGAGAACAGAAGCTCCTTAATATGTTCTTATGGTAACATCTTGTGTTAACAGCATTGGCACGAACACGGCCCACCGGTGGTGTTCTGGCTGTCAGGCTTCTACTTCCCGCAAGCCTTCCTCACGGCCGCGCAGCAGAGCTACGCACGCAAGTACAAGATACCCATCGACCAGCTCGCCTTTCATTACGCAGTAACTAGCTATTAATATGATTAGTTATAACGAAATGGAAAATCCAGAGAAGTTTGTCACGTAATAGTTCCACTTTACGGATAAAAACGGCAACGGCGCGAGAGTTACTCGCACTAGTCCGGATTTTATTTCACTTGTAAACCAAAGAAAATTAAATTATGCTCCTTTCACCTTATTACAAGTGTAAATGGAAGAAATAAATAATAAAGTTCCACTCCGCAGTTATATGATAAGAAGAATCGTTAAATTATCTTAAAAAGATAATTTAACGATTTCTAATTGTTCCTTTTCGCTTATTAGAGTTTATGCAGGCGGACTGTATTCCAATAGCAAAATGCCATTGACATGCGGTCAGTAAATGCACTGCTAGTTAACTGCATATACTCTCTTTTTCCATCCAAATGTATATTTAGGTGCAGAAAGTGTTCGAGATATATGAACCGCCGAATGAGGGCGTGTACATTCGCGGTTTGTTTATGGAGGGCGCACGCTGGAACATGGACTTGATGTGCGTCGACGAGTCCATCCCCAAGATACTGTTCGACGACTTCCCGCCGGTCAGTATGTGCTATATGAATATACATTGAGCATCATCGCACGGTTCCAATGTCTGGAGAATATGTCAATATTCGTGTGTTTAGACGAGTGATTCGATAACGCGCGTTGATTCCCATTATGCGAACTCAACGGTGTTAACTTGCCCTGCCCATGGACTGTATTAATGCTAGTATGTGACGTGACTTTCCGACCGATCTGGCCAGAAATTCGATAATTATTTTATTTATGTATTTACCTTTATATTTACAGACAACATTTGGGTCTAGTGTGTTAGTAACAAAGTGACTTATTCTATGTTAGTACTTAATAACTAGTAAAGACTTGGTCCGGTTGACCAGCACCCACACAAGCGGGCTACCAGCCCGGGTGGCTATCTTGCGCAGGATGGTGTTAAGGCTGCCGCGCGGCCTGCAAATTAGAGAGGCGGACTTCTTACGCCAGACGGCGTTGAATCCGTCGGTGCACGTTTCAGCGAACATAGCCGATGCACTACAATGGCGCGGCAGCCGTATCAGCGCCATGAACGCATTATTCAATTGAATCCGCAGAGCAAGCCTTTTGGGTAAATCTGAACCACAGGGCTCCCGCTGCTCTGATCTGCTTTAAGTAAGTAGCGTTATTTTAACTGAAGCTGCACATCGGGAGCCCTGCGGGCCAGCATGTTCGCCCGGACTGACAACGGTTTACTAATGTTTGCCATAATTTTGTATACCATACTTTTATTTGCCATAATTTCATTAGAAATAACGCTTCAGTTGCCATAATCGTGATATTACATAAAATCATTTTCACTAATTACGTTGGTCATAATCGATCAAAAGTCATAATAATTTTAATCCATAAATTTATTTGCTATATTTTTCATTTTCAATAATGTCGTTTTCCATAACATTTATTCAGCATAATATAAACCTAATCTACCATGCATGTTTGCTTTGCAAAAGAGGAAATCTGGCCTCGGCGGCCGCTGCCGCGGCACGCTCGCTTGGCTCGCTCGCTCGCCTTCGCGCGTTGTGTGGTCACAGTTCTAACCTAACCTAGCTGTTTCGGTTTTGTCAAACTGTTTATTGTCTAAAGATTGTTTGCTGTAATAAATCATTTGATTACAGACAAAATTCCTTAATGACATTATTTTTTATACCAAACAATAAACGTTTCTAAATTATATTAAATGTTGGTTATGTCAAGTATCGATTATGTAATGTTCGATTATGTAATGTGTTAGTTATAAAAACTAATGATGTTATTATGGAAACTTATTTTATGGCAAATAAAAGTTATGACTAGTAAGTTGATATGACAAGCGTTATTAGTATAAATCGTCTGTCCCTATTAACAAGGTCGGATATGCAATTTTCTCGATTTTGGTTTTATTGAACTATTGACCTAATAAAAGCACTGTCTTGCAGTAGCTTTAACAAAAAGTTATTTTTTTCTCATAGTTTTTGAAATAGTCATGTTAACAAAGTCGTATATATTAAAAAAATATAAGCAATTTAAACTTTGACGCGCTCTCCTGTAAAATCATTGTTTTGCAGAACCTACATTGTTAATAGGGACAGGCGAAATGATAATAGTTGAAGTAAATATTATGAGGGGGACGATTATGGAAAACAATAATAGTACAAATGATTTTATGAAAAACAAGACGATACCACTGACATCGCTCTGCGTTATACACAACTCCTTTGATTTTCTTTATTTTCGTGTTTACCTATACAGGTGTGGTTGATACCACTAAAACGTGAGGACATGCCGACTGAAATATTCTACAACTGTCCACTGTACAAGACGGGCGACCGGCGCGGCGTGCTGTCTACTACGGGACACTCCACCAACTACATCTTGTTCATGCTCCTGCCCACGCTGCAAGAGCCCGACCACTGGATCATGCGAGGTGTCGCGCTGCTCACACAGCTACCCTTCTAGATCATCCTCTTGTACAAGTATGCTAATATTTGGCTCTTGAGTAACTACAACCTGGTCATGCTTCTGCCCATGCAGCAGTATATTGACTACTGGATCATGCGAGGCGTCGCATTGCTCACACAGCTGCCTTAATAGATCATTCTCTTACGGGGTGTCCTGTGTAAGCAACAATCGCGACACGACGCGATTCTAAGAGCGCATCGAACGCGATCAGAAAAACAGCATTCCCTACTGGAGGCTTACGGGGTGTCCTGCGTAAGCGACGAACGCGACAAACGCGATCAAGACAACGGCATTCCCTACTAGCGGCCCATGCAGCGAGACGCGACGTAACGCGTATTAGTTCCACGTCATGTCGCGTCGCGTCGCACCGCGTCGCGTTTGACGCTTACGAAGGACACCCCGTTATGTAGCGAGACGCGATGTAACGCGTACTTGTTCCCCGTCGTATCGCGTCGTGTCGCACCGCGTCTCGTTTGTCGCATCGCAGGACACCCCGTTACAAGGAGTCCTGCGTAAGTGATAAACGTGACGCGATGCCGCAAATGCGACGAACGCGATCAAAACAACGGCATTCCCTGCTACCGACCTAGTACACGGCGAGACGCGATGTAACGCGTGCTTTTCATCGCGTCGTGTCGCGTCACGTCGCATCGCGTCGCCTTTGTCGCTTACGCAGGACACCCCGTAAGTATTGTTTATTGGTAATAGGCAATTATTTTTGTCGCATCTTAGTCTAGTCATCTAAGAATGATCTAGTCACATAATTTAACGTGGAGTAATGTTAATTTATTCATTTGTTTCTTCTGTATATAGGAAAATATGTTTAAAATGACGTTTATTATGAAATTTATTTTCAATGTTACTTCTAAGTATTTCTTGCTAGAAATTATTTTGGTCGTAATAATTATGGTCTAGTCACCTAAGAATATAATGTTATGTTTAATTATTCTTAGTTTGTTTTAATACTTTCGAGTGTTTTAATGTTTATCGTGGAAATTGCAATGTTATTTCTAAGTATTGTTTATTGGTTTTAATTAGGGATGGACTGACCCCGCTGCTTATAATCGTAAACCGCTGATGTTCGTTTTTTTACGATAATCGATATCGTATAAAATATTACTTTTCATTACGATGCAACAAACGTGATCGGAATGAAAGATCGCCATCTTTTTGCAAGGCGGCATCAATCGAGTCTATTTATAGTTTTAACAAGTAGTCATTTACAATTGTTTGATACACATTGATTATCGAAATATTTTTTTGATCTGTTATCTCCTTTGTTTACATAAATTATCTGAATAGGGTAGTTGACTACTATTAAAAATGTACAACAATTTAGTATTATTTTAAAGAAAGTATAGATACAAATTGATATGTGAAAAAATAAATAAAATCGATGAAAAAATAGAGGAGCTACACGCTTGCGAAGTTTGTGGAGGGGGCATTTTCTGTCCTTGTCGCGCGAAACAGATATTGTACGGAGTGGTGTCAAATAATTATGAAGTTTGCGAGGTATGACGTCATTGTGGCGTCATGTTGTCTCTGTCTAGTGAGCAATTTTCAATCGTTTATAACTTGGGCATTTTATTAAATAATTCAGTAGTTTTTTCACTGCTGCCTATCATTTTTGTAATAGTTTCGAGATTTCTAATAAAAAAATTATAGTCACATACCCTATTACGGATTCAGGGTATAGTAACGTAATAAACATGTCAATTGTATAATCGTAATGCATTCGTCATCACAATCGTTATCATAATATTCGATGCATTCGTCATTCGCATCGGGAAATCGGGATCGTAATAACAGCCGTATCGTTTCATCCCTAGTAATAATATTCTTGGTCGCAATTTGGTCTAGTTACCTAAGAAAGTAATGTTAGGTATGTATCAAATATTATAAATTATTCATTAGTTTGTTCTAATGTGAGAAAAAAAATAAAATGTTTATCATGGAAATTGTTTTCAATGTGTATTGTTTATTGGTAGGAATTGTTTTCGTCGTAACTTGGTCTAGTCACCTAAGAATATAATGTTGAGTTATGATTAATTATTCATTAGTTTATTCTGTATGTGAATTCGATTTATATTTTATCTTATATTTTAATAAAATATATTTAAATATAAATGACTTTAAGTAGATCCCCTAGCTCCTTAGTCAAACTGAATATTTTTCCCGCTTAAAAAAGTTATCTATCTATCTATACTGCTATATTAGAGTAAGTCTCAACTGCTGCGGAGTCAACCTCTTTGCTTCTAGGTAATAATTATCCTTGCGTATGTACATAATCGTGATAATACAAGATAATCATATTCATAACCGCGCTGATAGTACGATCTTCGAGGTTAAGCTACACTTGCCGCCGTCAGTTCGTGGATGGATGACCGTTCGTTACACATCGAGACCTCTCCGTGCCTCGGAGACGTTACATCTATGACAGTTGTTACGGGAATAGATCTAACGTTAGGATTTCGTCATTGCCCAGTAACTGGATGGCGCAAGCCTGATGACAGTCGCGCTGTTTAAAATTCTGGTATTGACCCGCATCTGGTAAGACCGGAAGCCGACCTCAACATAGTTGGGAAAAATGCAAAACAATGATATTATTCTTCACTTCGTTACTTCCACGTGATTTAGCATTAAAATAAAAATAAAGATAGTGTGACACACTTGTAATAATGTCAGATCAAGAATGATCAATTTGCTATCGTAATAACTTAGGTAGGTACCTCAAATATTGATATTGTCACAGTTTAAATAATACTTGCGTTATTGTTAATTAAAATAAAGACTTTGGATGTTGTTTTACTGAACTTTATAATTACGTCCAAAATACGTCAAATAGGTAATACACACTGAGTAATGTGAAGGCAAAGATAATAAACTGTGAAAATAATAAACTGTGACTAATTTAAACTCGAGTCAATATTGTGAAGGAACTGCCGCGGGCTGGAATCAATATTATGAAGGAATAGATTTTTAAAATTAGAAACAAGAAGATAACCTATTAGGTGGCGCGTAAATAACAAAAGCGAGGAATCGGAGCATTTGTCGTGTAATCAAGGTCTATTATTATACGAAACGTTACTAAGGATAAAGAGATACATAAAAACCAAAGGCGTCTTTGTTTCATATATCTACTTCTTCCAGAACTCTAAATACATTTGCGTATGGTAATTATGTAATATGTATGTCAAGTAGGCATGAAATTCCAAGGATTGTTTCCTCACATGTAGATACATTCACGCTATAAATTGGGCCCGGACGAAAATGGAAGTTTTCTTCGGGGAACGAGGTCAATGTCATCGTTAACGTTCCGCGGTTTTATGTTCGGCCAAGGGGACCACAACTCTGCAGTTATGGCGCGAGCATTACGAGAGCGGTGACTTTGCGATTCGGCGTATTAGGTACGCTGCCCTGTCATTTAGCACGAAAAAGCTCGCATCCCAGATACGGCATGTATTAAATAAGCGAGTAGTGGGCAGGGCGGGGGCTGGGGGTGGCGGCCGAAGGGGCTGTAGTACGGGAGGCACTCGGTCTGGCGCGGCGTTGCCGGGGCGACGCGAGATATTGATCTGCGCGCCCCACCCCCGCGCAGCATCCCTCCCGGCCGCGCGCCCCGCACCGCGCGCCCTTGATTCTGCCGCTCGACCACCGCCACCACGACCCACACCGCACCCCCCTACAAATACTTATTACATTTCGCACTACATACTCCACGTAATCCGATGAAGAAATTTCGCTTATGCTTTATAATCATGCCTTAGTTTCTAACTCTGATATTCTCAAACTTGTCACCGTAGGCTGCGCGTATAATATAAAGTTACGTATGTCATTCAGAACATAGATTCTTGAACTATTTGTTTCTCAACCATTTTTGAAAATATGACTGCGTAATTGATTTATTAAATTTTCTAGCGTGCAAACCACCCACCATTACATGACCTTTTCGGATTTCAAGTTTCTTTTCTGCCAAGTCAATGAAGATCAATGTAAGTTTGGCAGTTTAGCAATGGTAACTAACCAACGGTAAAAGACAAAGGACGGACAAATTCGCTTTCTCAATTCAATTCTGAACATTAGTAGGTGTCCTGCGTAAGCGACAATCGCGACGCGACGCGATGCTGCGAACGCGAAGAACACGATCTAAATAATGGCATTCACTTCTGGCGGCATATGAAGCAGTATGCGGCGAAACGCAATGTAGCATCGCGTTGTGTCGCGGCGCGTCTCACCGTGCCGAATCGCATCGCATTTTTCGCTTACGCAAGTCACCCTCTAATATTGCATCAAATACCTTCAGTCAAAAATTGAATTACACATTAATTTAATATGATTTCACCCAATATTTTATTCACTGTTATCAATTTATTTATCTTGTTTCACAGTGGTGTCTTAGAATAAATTAGGAAGTAGATTACAAAAAAAAGCCTTGTGTGCTGTAAAGACGATTTATGTTGTGTTAATGAAACCCCATTGCTTCTTGAGCCATCGAAGACTATCTGCGATCAATCCAGATCACGAGCTATGCGGCTAATTAAATATGTCGGAGAGCTCCATAATCCATCGTAAGTAAGTGAAGCAGCAATGTACGAGGAGAGCGAGTATGGCATGCCGCGCGTTGTATAAGCGCGTGCCTAACGCTCAAACACGAAGCAAGCATGCGTTCGTGTTTCAATGGTAATTTATACTCAAAAATTGTATGAAGTACAGAAACGCAATGTGTCGCAATGATGTTTAATTAACGTGAAAAATGAACGTAGAATGCTACGGTACGCTAAATCGTGTGCATGCTTTACACCTTGTACTAATTACGCTATCTCGTACCAATTACCTATTCCATACAAATGGTTCATCGCTTTTGATGTCGACAGATCTTTGACATTTTCACTGGGGCATCAAAACGGTGCGCCAGCTCGAGCTACCCTAACGCAGCTCATGACAAAAGTCCATTCCCCCCGCAAGCCTACCGAAATCCTCTCATTGACTGACTGTATGCAGTTGGATATAAATAAACTGTGATAATAACTCTGCCGTCGTAATACAAAAGGGCACAACTGACATTTTTTGCAAAATTGATTTAAATACATATTTGGAATCAGCGTAAAAAGCTGATTCCAAATATGTATTTAACTAAATTTTGAAAAAAATGTCAGTTGTGCCCCTTTTTCTTACGACGGCAGAACTACTCACTATGTATTAGAATTTAGAATATATCCAATTGTGCAACTCTCAATATATTATAAAATTAACATGATAATACATAACCTCTCGTCTGAGGCCCTCGAAGGAATCTTCTAGAAATGCTTTGTTAAATGGCTAACGCTCCATAGTTTACTCAGTACATTTTGGTTCATGTCCCCAAACTGTACTCTCTTGAAGACTTACTGAAAATCTTATCTGCGAGTTTTACACTGGCACAGATGGTCTCATTAATAGGGGCGAACTTAACCATCGGCACTTTTTATATTGTTATAACAGCGATTTAATTTAGCATTCGTTGCAGATTCATAAGACCTTGTAAAACGGTCCTCATTTGAATCCGCAAACATGTTTAAATCATAGTTCGTACTTGCATAATCAACACATCAAACTACCAAGCATCGCTATAATCACAAGCTAAAATTTGCAGATACTATTTCCCTTTCATACTCTCCGAGAAAATCTCACCTCAATCTGTTTTTTACTTTTGTTCTCTCCTGTACCTGTCGAGCTGTCTGAACTTATTATTTGTACCTACATATTTTTTTTTGTAATCGCCTTATCATTTGTTTCCTGGGACACGCCACCCCGGCCGCCCTCCGCCACCCCGCAGACAGGTACCGACTGTTAACGCTCTCACAGTTCATTGTCTAATTTCCACGTTGCTATGACGAGAGACATGGTGTAGGCACGAGTACCTCCGACCCAGCGGGAGCTCTATTGAGTTTTTGCTGCTAGTTCTTAATAAGTACCTAACGAGATGAATATTGAAATGTTTTGAAGCTGTATTTTTGGCCGTATACTGTTCATGTTTCCCGTTTGTTTTGTTACTTTTATATGAAACATGATATGTTGAAGAGCAATTTGGTCTCGACTGATTCGAGTGTTGGAACCATAGATACAATATGATTTGAAACATTTATTGTTGACAATACCTTTTCAGCTCCAATCGTGTAATTAGTTACATCGATGGCTTGCCTAATTGACGGCCTGTGTTAGCAATATATTATTGTTATAATATCAAACGTTTAATGTTTTATTTGGTTACATATACACCGTAAACGTAGGTAACATTAATGTCCAACAAAATGATAACTTGTGCGATGTGCCAAGTGTCGATGAGAGCCTGTTATATTAAAATGCAGGCGTAGCAAACATTATCATTATCGCGGGCAGCGCGTTGGCTCCCGGCTAGTTTTAAACACAGCTTCAATTTTATAGGACGTGAGCGAACCGTCGGAAAAAACGAAAAGTATGTCCCACGGCGCATCTCTCAGCAATGAGGATTTAATTAAAATGCAGCACTTACGTCTGCCCGCGGCTCTCTGCCCACTCGCACACATCCCGCCGAGCCCCGGCTCTACCTACACTTTGTTAGCGAACTGCCCTCACCGACCCTCCAGTCTAATTAAATGATAAACACGATACTCTGTCTGGTTCTGCTTCAACGTATTTTTCAGTGATTTCATCCTGATAACCATTTTCAAAGTTGACTTCGTACGATGAAATATTAAACCGAGTTATAATTTTACAACTCCAGATTTAATTTGTGGAAAGAGGAGGTTTTGCTGAAGTTAGACTGTCTGATCCGATAAAACCCGGCGGTCCTCGATTCCGTATTTAAACGAGCTATTTTAGGTGGCTTGTAACGGTAACGTTGGTCGGTAGGAGCAGTGCAAAGAGCTCACAGCCAATCGCTTATTGGGATTGGAAGCAAAGCCTTTCGGGCGGTTGTGGCCGCTCCGGCGGACTTCCAATTTTAATGTTATGTAACTGAACCGAATTAATTCGCAGTGCGCTCCGCTGCCGCCGCTGCTAGTTCAAACACCCGCTTCACGATCCAATTTCGAATAAATATTGCTTTTTAACTGTAACAAGAGTTGTGGTTGATCTGTTGTAATTAAAAAGCTCGTTCAGTTCGAAAATCGGATTAAAATGTGGTTTCGGTTTACTGTTTCGTATTATTAATTATTAATAAAGTATAATTGGGATAGTTCCGTAATTACACTATCGTATACAGATTTTAATTATATTGTTTGATCGAAATCAAAGCGACCAATACCAAACGAATTTACGTTTGGTTCACCGGTTCGGTTTAGTAAAATCCTTATAAAAAAATGTATCGAACATCAATAGTATTGAATAATTATTGAGCCATAAAGAATTATCGAAGACCTTTTGATGTTTCTCAGTGGTATTAATTTACAATTCTTACAAACAGCTTCTTTCATAAAAAGCCAAAATATAATAAAAATTGGTTAGATAAGCATATGCGCAAACATCTAAAAAGACCTACAGTACATAAATGGGTATCTAATAATTGACCAAATAAGTAGTTACTTAATAAAAAAAACCAACAAAATGTTTTAATATAATTAGAATATCAGAAACGAGAATCTAACTCTGTGACATTTCCCAGCGGAAATAACTCATATGAACCTCATAGTTTGATCATAGTTTGCTTTGTCGATAGTTGAGGGCGGCTGTGCCGGGACTGCGAACTCTTTACATCACAAACTTCTCTAGGAATTACACAGACTCGCGTCGGACGCGCTCCTAATTAGTGCGGCTGATGAAAAACATGTACATGTAACCTCCTACAGTACTGGTAATCTGTAGCGGCATTAGAGTTCCTGCTTCTACTTTGAGAGGATATAATCACTTCTAAAAGGCATTTGTTTTTAAACACTTGACATTACAGTAATTTTTTTAAAATAAATATTAAATTAGCATTATTGTTTGAATAAATAGCAATTACCCAGGTTATTAATAGAGGAGCTCGTGGCTAATTACCAACCACGCGAATCATACAATTTGTGAGATTAAGCTGAGCTAGCGGCAGTCGCAGTCTGTGGATGGGTGACCGTCCGTGACCGACACATCGAGACCCCTCCGTGCACATTAAATAGTCGGTCTCGGGTGTCATACGAATACCTATGACATTCGTTACGGGAAGTCAGAAGCCCGAAAGTTTGACAACCGGTCTAACCTTAGGATATCGGCATTGCGCAGTAACAGGGTTACGGAGGTCTGATGGCAGTCGCTCCGTATAAAATACTGGTATTCAGCCGCATCTGGTTAGACTGGAAGCTGACCCCAATATACTTGGGAAAAGGCTAGGCAGAACAACTTATAAAGTTTAAAAAACACAATTTCACATTTTTGTCTCAAAACACTTTATAAAAGGAAGATGTGACTCTTTTTACAGCGAAGTATGTACCCAGTAGGGATGCGATAAACTAGGTTACAAATAAAACTGGAAAATTTATTTATAATATATAAAGGTACTTTTATAGATACTTACTGACACTACTGTAACAGATTATAGCAGCAGTACCAAACAACTACTTACTGAACAGCTTTAATGGGGTTTCAACTGTTGTTGTTCCAAGGGTCTCGCAAAATAAACAACACGCTGTGTGTAGACAGAGCAAATACTCGTACTCATTGGCATCATTCCATTAGGTCGTAAGTTCACCCTCAACGCATATGTAAATAGCTTCTTTTGGAGTTCTACCCTCGATTGACGGTAGCAGTAGCTGGGTGATGGAATCTTTTTAGAGAACTATAAGAAAGTTTCGATTTCACTACAACTTATTTTTTTTTTCATATACACATTAGAAACACGTTAATTTCATGCCGTCACTGTCACTTCGCCTTAGAGTGAAAGTGACAGCACGAGATTTAACTGCAACATAAATTGAGTAGCGTTTGACTATTTGGCCAACAGTCTAACAATTCTTTGGCGAAATGATGGAGTCACCTATTTTCATTCTACATAGATAGAGTTAACCGCTCTAAATCTACCTAAATCTGTTTTATACGATAAATCTTATTTTTCTCTTAAATGTACATCATCAGATAACTGAAATAACTTGTGATCGCAGACTCTATATGTTCGTCATCTCATCGCTTAACGTGTGAATCATTGTTTAATTGAGGGGCGTGGGAGGTGCGCGGGGGGCGGTCGCGCATCGATCGTCTCGCGTCGCCATGGCAACGCTCCCGCGCCCGCGCTCCGCAGGCCGATTCATTTGTAATCATTTGTTTCGCGGCCGTCGAATAATGGTGGCTGTGAAACGGTGCGAATTTGATGGATTACCGAAAGGTACATAGGCACACTTAAATACAATTGTCATTTATCAAATTATGTAATGTTACACGCGCCGGGGATCAACTCTATTGAAAACCATACAGTGGAAACAATACACTATTAAACCCCACACGACACGTGCCCAAAAGGATCACTTGAAACACGATGGAGGAAATTCATCAACGATTAGTCGCATCTTCTTGGTTTCCCTTCTAGCATCTGAATAACTCGCATTGACCGAGTTAAATTACTAAATAAAATTCGTATTTAATCTCATCAGCTTTTGAAATATAAATTATCAAGCTACACTCAATATACAACACTCCTAATAACCTTCTTTATCTTAACTCACATTTACACATGTACCCAATACATGTAAAATTGCAAAATTGACAATTTGAATAAACCCTTTAACTGAGCATTATTGTACAAAATCTTTATGTAGACTTACCCTTGCTCATAAACGTAATAACAGTATATTAAATACCAATATTCCGCCATGGAAATTAATTTCAGTAGAACTAATTGAATGTTCAGCGGAGCACGAATCTACAAGTGCTACGAGTCTACGGCGTAGCAAATCTGTAGCAAATGTAATGAAAGCCGTTATATTTTCGTAGACCGTAGCTCGTGAGTTGTTGTTTCCGTTAATACACAAATGGAAAAGTTTTATTTAGAATGTTACCAAAGCTTGCCAAACAATAATTACATTTTGTACAAATTTGGACCTTTCATAACAACGAAACGTTGGTGCTTACTTGAAATGAATTACGTTGAAGTGATTACTTAACTTATAATTGTGTTAAGTGTTATTTGATTGATGGCATCAAATTAAATTAGAAACGTCTATTTTTAACAAAATTCAGTTAGTTGCGAAAGAAACGTCCAATATTGTTGCTAATTGGAAATTTCTTAAGATGTAACTTTTAATTCGTTCTGATTAGCCTATTACTAAATACTGCTAAAGTTATGAATAACTTAACACATAAAGATGCACTTACATATACCTAAAATTGTTGTCACCCGCTTTCATAATACGCACCCGGTAATAAACTGTCGTAGACGTAAAACGAAACTCGATAATTTTACGGCATAATCAAGTTACATAATTTTACATAGCAAACCAGATAATTAATCCAATTTAACTTCAAACGGTTGTACGCACAAGGTGAACAAAAAAGGAAAAATAATTACATAAAAAACAGGCCACTTCAAAGGCCTTTTCCAATTATACCGTCGATATCGAACAACAAAAGAGCTATGAAGTATAAAACATGGTATAAATTGAAGCGAGCGGACGGCGGGAGAGGATCTGCCCGGCCAAGTGTTGGGCTTTCTCAAATAATTTTAATAGATGTCCGGGGGGTGGCACCGCGCGTGGGCGCAAAGGGGGGGGGGCCTCGCGAAATGAGATTTCCTTTGAGCCAAAGAGCCGCTGACCGCGACACCAGCCCCGCTTGAATCATGTCCCTCATATATCATGCAACTCTGCGTATAACGCGGGCAGCCGGTACGTGTCGCGTATTTTTAACGTTCATTTATATGTTAAGGGTTCCGTGTTCTGCTAATCTATGATCTTTGTATGATATTTTCAGACTCCATATTAATTTAACTAAAACATTGGAATATGAAAACTCGGACGACCCAATCTCCTTAACGTGAATTTTTTTCCAAAGTTAATAATCTAACTTCAATATAACAGCCAACCAATTGGTACAAAGGTGAGAAAAAATATCATACTTGCACAAAACAAAAGTAAGTAGAAAGCCTTTCATAGAAGCCAATGTACTGTTAAAAATTGGGGGAGAGAGCTCTCGGCCGGGGTGCTCTTGATTTTAATTTCATCGTGGAACAAAACGAGCAAGCTTTATTGTGGATGCGCTCAAAGCGAGGCGCTCGCGGAACAGGACTCGCTTGCACGTTGCAGCGAAATATTACTCTGTTAGGCTTTCATTGTGTGCCATGAATATTGGTTCCGACTTGAGATTTTACAAAGCCTGCATAAATTTGTAACGCAAGTCGACGAATAAAGGTTCGCTTAATAAAGGCGTACAATTTCTCTTTTGTAACGTGAGTGTGTTGACTGAAAACAAGAGAGATTAAATTTTTCTCCATGTTACCATAATGATTGTCAGCACGTATAATTCTTTTAAATACAGGGTGTAAACGAAATCATGTAATTCCTTCAAACCTTGTGATGTACTGCCGACAGATTAAACCAGCAAGGGATACTTTTGAATTAGATAAAAAATAAAATAAAAAACGTAAACATGTGCTCTTAATAACGTGAGCCATTTTAGCGCCCCGAGCGAATTGCACGGCTATCGCTCGCCGTGCGGTCATTTAACACGGGGTGCTAAAATGCCTCATATTAAGAAAAAAAAATTATGTATAAAAAAAATTGTGTCCAAAACTATCCCGTGCAGGTTTAGTCTATGTCAGCAGTACATCACGAGGTTTGAAGGAATTACATGATTTCGTTTACATCCTGTATATTTTGTGAAATATTACGTTGCTTGTAATATAAGACTCACAAGTCGAAGTAACAAAAGAAATTTCTGTAGCCGTAACATTACTTATTTCTTGTTCAGCTCATTGGCATGGAAACGCAATGTGAATTGTTTTATATTGTTTTCCTGTTAGTGTTAAAAACACATTTACATTGTTCAATATTAATACATTTTTGTAGCTAAAAAACAAATACAATACAATATTTATTTATCCTCTCATCATTACAAACACATTTTAGAGTCAACGTAACATTTAAAATAAAGACATGTCTTGGTTGCTATGACTTTGAGCCGTTTGGGGTCGAAACGCTCGGGCCATGGGCTCCAAGTACACATCTTTTCTTTAAAGAAATTGCCCAAAGGCTGGTCGACGCTTCGCGTGACCAGAGGGCTGGCTTATTCTTTAGCCAAAGAATAAGCGTTGCCATCCAGCGTGGTAACGCTGCCACTCTTCTGGGCACGCTTCCGGATGACGATGATGGGGAGGAATATTTTGACGCCTAAGTGATATTTTTGAATAATTTGTATTTAATAATTTTGTATATAGGTAGTTAGTTTTGACTTTAGATTTGTATGTTTGTAGTTTAGTTTTATACTGTATATATTAGGTTAAAATGTAAATAATAATTATGTAAATAAATGAGTTGCAGTCTTCAAAAGTACCTAATTAAGAATTAACGAATTGCATTTTTTTATAACGATTCTACGCTGTGTTTTCAAATAAAAAAAACCTTTTTTTTAAGACTGATGTCTGATCTATTTCAAATAGTAATTTGCAGACCATCTTCAATCTGGCAAGTACCAGATTGGCACTATAGACGTGTGAAGTCGGGACGTGTAAAGGCACTTATAGTTCCGCCGCCTCGGAGCACACGTTTATAAACTCCATCACCATACAGCTTATATAACAGCGTCCCGGCGTTGTATCCAATTTCGTCTGCCGTGTGCGTTGATATATCTTCTTACCATTTTCAATATACCTTTGTTAAATCCCAGCGAAGTATAAACCCTCAATCCAATTTGTAGTCTCAAAAACATCGACCTTTATGTTGGAAGTTTATTTCTGGTAGAAATGGAAAATGTATCAATAATGTGACAGCAACGTGGATCCAGTTATTATATAACGATATAAAGTAATGGATTTCTAACGATAGTCATTCCGATGAATGTCAATAAGTTACCCATCAGCTACTATTCTAATTGGGCTGAGAATGTTATTAGGCCCAAAATTGTATACTAATATGTACTCTACTATTTCAAAACATCAAATGGTATACACTCAGCATAACAGGTTAAACAAACATATTATAAGTAATTTTTATACTAAAGTATTAGCTAATATCGCAATCAGGCAGTCCGCGGTCGCTCTTTACAGGGCAGCCTCCCGGCGGAGGCCCCATACCACCGCGAGTCACCGAGAGACCCATTAGAGCCTGTATCGAGGAGGGATCCACTCAATCACGCCGGACGTCCGTCAACTTTTGTGTGCCGCCGGACGCTGCCGGCCGGACCCGGCCCTCCGATATTACTGATGTAACCCTCCGGGCGGCATAACGGCTTTGACTAATTTGCGATATTAAATATCGTAGGGATTACTTTTTATTGCTATAATTGTATAGCTAAACTTAAAGAGAGCCTTTGTTGAATGAAAATTAATATAACTTTCGTAGAACTTCAAAATCAAGCCTATTAGACGGGGGCGTAGCTACCGCCGTATCAGCCGTATCAATGATACGGGGCCCCCGGGCTACAGGGGCCCCGACGTGTGTAAGCAAAAATTCGTAAAATGTTATCCATAATCTCACTCAAGCTCTTAGGCCATACGCTAAACTCTATAGTCTTGAACGCTAAACTTAGCACACCCCAGACACTCCATACAACCAGGGGCCAAGGTTTTTGATTTGATTTTCCCCATTTGGGCTTCGCCGCAGTCGGGTAGTGTATTGTCGTAAGGAAACGCACAAAGAGGTTTTCTTATAACTGTATTACACAAAGATGGATTATAACTAGTAACTGTTAATTCAATTAATATTTTATAAAAATAGTTAACGTCTACGCTAGCGCGGCCAACCCAAGAGAGAGAGCGCGTTGGCGGGCAAGTCCGATGTTGCCAACATTATATTTTAAAGATGCATTCCATAATGCTACAGGTAGAAGGGCCCCCCGACCAATTTTGATACAGGGCCCGTCTAGGGCAAGCTTCGCCACTGCTATTAGAGCTACAATTTGGGGATATTACGTAAACAAAACAATAGTATTATACACAAAGCGATTCTGTCATAAAGTAATATAATACGTACAAACGTACAAACAATACGACAAAAAGTTTATCTGTTTTCAAACAGCTGGTCACGTTTCACCTTAATGGCGCTGTTTACAAAGTTGCGAATAAAAACTAAGTGTACATGTTAAACTGGAAGTTTTCACGTGCGTATTTTACAAGAGAGTCTAGGAAAGTTATTCGGAGGCGCCGCCCGTCCGGAGGCTTAACCAGCTGAGTTCAGAGTTAGAGCCACGTAAAGCCTCGTTCCGCGACAACTTTACTGCACGTTTTATATTATGTAGCATGTTCCGTGGCACCTGACACCGCTCCGATCTTTACACAAAGAACTTCCGTCTAGCTGGAGAACGCGCGCGGGATACATAGGATTCTTAGGGTAACTGTATCTATCTATCTATGTACTCGTACTCGGATGCGAACGAATATCACCGGAACAAATGTAGACATTTATTGTAACGTTCTTTTATCTTTTCGATTGAAATTCTGCTTCGATACTAGGTTTCGAAAAACAATACTTTTATTGATAGAGGTTTCAGAGAACTTGAAGATTTCAGAGCAGGAAAGCAATGTTCCTGAGCCAATGTTGCGTGCACGTTGGTTGTTTTTTTTTTATTCATATGTCATGCACGTAAAATACGTTTAGTATTCATAATGAGGTTGCCGCGTGAGCAATTTCAGCATTTCAGTGATTTTCAGGCGTGTCAGCACCAGCAACAGACTGACGGCTGCGCTACCAGCTATATTATTAAGCAAAACGTCTCTATTAGTATGTGGCCCCGAAAATCGCGGATCGGAAATGTCAAGGCAAGATTATAATGGTAATTTATTATTAAATAATAATTTCAATAAGTCCAGATGTTCGATTAGAATTGGTTACCTTTCACACATAACCAAAAGTTGAAGGATGAGCTCTCAGTACCTCAAGTAAGAGCAACATACGAAGACGGCAAGTTTACGTAAGTTCGCCAAACTCTATCTCTCTTACACACCCGTAAGAAAAAGAGACAAAATTATATTATTCAGTTTAGCGAGTTCACGAAATCTATTGGTGTTTATAATGAGGTTGTGGTTTTATTCTACTGTCACCTAATCCAGATCTGCAGTAGGTACAATGTTATTTATAAAGGTCATTGATGTAAATTTTTGTAGGAAAGATACACACATCGTTTTTTAGAAATCTTAGGCTCAGTTGCACCAACTTTGGACTGATTTGACAGAAATTTTGGTATGGTTACGATTATAGTTAGTTGGTGCAACTCAGCCTTAGAAACAAAACACCATCAGTTACCGCTAAGCACTCTGTAGGATAGTATTGAACTGAAAAGTTTGAAGGAAAGAATAAAAATTATTTGGCAACTTTTATAATATTTCATCTTCGATACATGGCGGCCATCTTCCATGAGAGTCGCAGCTTCCTGTATCCAGTGATAGTATAATTTAATACAGCCTACAGATACTCTGTTCCAGATATAGGTGCATTTGTGCAGGCATGTAATAGAGTGAAATGTTTATTAATTTAATCCGCACTTCCGCCGCCGATATAGCCACACAGCGCCCCGTCAGCGCAGAGCACCGCGAGCGACACGATCAATGTAGCCAGCGTAAAGCGCCCTCAAACGTTGCAAAACACCAAATAACTTGAACATTTTCCGCGGCACTGCCAGTATTACACAAACTGTTTATTGCGTTGCCTCAGTCGCATGGCTCCAACAGGATTTTGTACAGAACCGTAAATGTCTGCTTTTAATTGAAGCTTCATAGGTAAAATGGTAGATGAGTAATTAACATTTTCCATGGATCCGTTTGTATTTGTATATGGATATTGTACCAACATACCTATAGTAATAGTGTTATTTAATAATTGTATCTTTTTGTAAATTCCTATATTCAGTAAAAAAATATTCATCACTGAAAATTCGCGAAAAATCACGAACCAAACTTTGGTTCATACTATCATGAAATTGTTACTGTACCTCATTTATTGAAGATATATTTCCGTTACCTACTATCTTACTTATAAATTATACTCGGCTCCGGCAAATAATAGAGAACGCATTACGCTAAATCCCATTGAAACATAAATATAAACAGAGCCAAGTTCTATTGTACCAGTTTCCCGCCGACGTACCTAAATGCTAAGTTAAGGCGAACGCCATTTCTAAAATTCCCAGCAAGTTCTTAAACATGGCATTTTTAACTTATAAAAAATACATACCAAGTGTAGCTCACTCAGAGAAGTATTTTTCTTTTGAAACAAAACTTTACACTGGTTGGCGTTTGTTTTTTTATGAGTGCCTATTAAATATTGGCATAGAAATGATTAATTAGGTAGCTGCTATGTGGAATTATCTGTGTTTTATTGGCACCTTCGTAATTTCTTTATATTTGCATGTATTAGTAAACGTAAGCAATCGATACCTACTCGTTAATTTAAAAATATCAAATATGATAAAGCATAGTTTTTTAGAGTTCATAATTTCAATTAGACCTGAAATACGAGATGTAGTTCGAAGTTTTTCTGTTTAACGAGTTAAGTTATTGTGGTCTATGTTTTATACTATGAAAATAGCATTCACAAGACATTTCATTTTAACAGCAGAGCTTACGAAACAATATTGTAATATTTTATTATTAATTTTTTTTATTACTTAAACGTATCCATTCCTCCACGAACTTGACTGCCGCACTGCCGTGCCTTCATGCGATTGTGCATTTCTGCTAACAGCACTAATGCATTTCCATTAATTTAAGCAGATTACAGAAATGGAAACAGGTTATATGCATTGCCATATTTATGCCATTCGTTATATACCTTAGTTTCTCGTATCAATGTTTACTTTATATTCACAAATATATAATTATATACATTTTAAGCTTACTTATTCGTCATCAACCCATGACTATACACTGCTGCACATAGTACATTTACCAAAAATAAGGAAGTATCACTCACGTATTGTTACCACACTGGGAGGACTTATACCTACGCGGCACGCCCTGGGCAGTCCGCCCGCTCTCAAGCTTCCTAAAAAGCTATTCTCTTAAACCTCGTGCCGATACGAGAGGAGAAGACTGGGAGAGCTGGTTGGTGATTAAAGTGTGAGCCTGGTGGTGCAGCTAGGTTACCGGGCACGTTGTTAGACGGTTACTTCTGACGGTCGCCCGAAACCGCGTACAATCGAGGTTGACATTTACGGATGGGGATTGGATGTTGCGCGGTTCCGTCACACATCCGTCATACATGCAAAGTTTAGGATCGACACTCAACAGCTTTTAAATCACTTAAGAATCCTTTTCGAATTTTTACACAAACGTGAAAACCTCGTGGGGCTCAAAATTAAACATACTACAGACGAGACAAATTCAATTGCGTCTGATTTGTAGCACAGACAGAATTTATTATTACCTACACGATCCTGAGCCGCGGACGGCGGAGCTGCGGAGGTCCGCTGATGACCTGCCCTGTTAATTGCTCTAATCCGATTACAATGCGGTGAATGGTCTACGATATTTCAAGTACCTGTGCTTCAATTCTAATACGATATAATTGTAATATATCGTAATAGAAATCGTTATTGTGAGAAAAAATTACCAACCAATAATTCGATCCACAGTTAATTCGTTTATTCATTTAATATACATATACAAGATTAGTCTGAAAGGGAGTACTAAGCCGAAAGGGTGTTAAAGTACCCATAAAAAAGGATAACTTTTGTTCTACAACTTTCCCCAAAACTCGATAGTTTAAGAGAAATAGCTGTTCAAAGATTTCATAAAAAATACGCTAAATTCTATCTATCCTCAGCTATGATCAGCTGTGTTTACATTTTAGGTCATATTTAGGGTCACGGATTAGAAACATCATTTTCTGAATTCATAACAAACGCAGGGATGCAGAATTTTCGAAAAAACTAAAATAAAAATTATTTTTCATGGATTGTATTTTATCAAATTTTGAAATTTTAACTCTTGCTTTAAAATAGTCATCAGTGATACTTTAAGTGGCCCGCGGCTTAGTACCCCTTTCCGACTAACCTTGTATAGAACAGTGGTGGCCCAGTGGTAACGGCCCCGACTTACGAGTTGTATGTCGTGGGTTTGAACCCAGCCAAGCGCATTACTTCGTGTAATTTATTTTATCACCACTGCTCTCAAAACGGTGAAGGAAAACATCGTGAGGAAATCGACATGTCCTAGAACCAAAAATTCGAACACACGTGACATCTACCAACCCGCACTGGGCCCGCGTGGTTGATTACGGGTCATTCCCTCTCACAGAGAGGAGGCTTGTGTCCCAGCAGTGGGAACATTATAGGCTAATGATGATACATATTTAATTCAATTTTTAAACATTTCTATAAAAAAAATAAATAGTAGCCCACCGGCATCGGGAACAGGGTCCAAGCTATCGGTGGTCAGGGGCTCAGAGAGAGGAACTTCCTAACAATACGCACCGTGTCCAGAAGTATCGCTTTCTGTATCAGGCCTTTGACCCAGCCGCCCAACGAGAGCCTCATCAGATGTTGGTCGACGCTTTTGGTTATTAAGCCATAGGACATAACGACTATCGGCACAACGACTGCTGAGTCAACCTCCCACATGTCGACAACCTCGTGTACCAAGTCTTGATACTTAATTTCTTTATCTTTCTCGGCTTTCACAAGGTTCTCGTCATGGGATCCACAATTATTATTATAATACGTAGTCTATGCTTCAATACCCAAATGAAAAAAAAATGCCCAAGCACTTATTTTTGTCGCCAACAACCGGCAGTTTAGATAATCCAGACTCGAGATTCTGCTTCCATTTAAAAACCAGGCACAATTCCGTAGCCGTAGACTGTGTTACGTTGGTCCCTAATTACGGACAGACGGTCGGGGCTGGGAGCCGAAATTCTTTGTCCTCTTTACACTCTGCCTGTGGTTTTTGACGTACCTAATTATTATTTTTAACGCGTAGGTTGAGGGCGGGCGGTGGTTGTTGAGGGTAGGGCGGCGAGAGGGGGTTAGTTGCCAGTGACGCTGCGACACCGCTGCGGCGGATAGCTTTTGGCGTTTATCGGATGAACACACGCATTTCACGGTCTACCACTCCAAAGCTGACCAAACAACCTTTATTAGATAACGTGGAACATTTTACCTCTGGGGACGCTTTATTTATAAACAATTAAAAGGAACAAGACAACAACCATTTTAATTCCAACGTGCAAATCCTATCATAATCAGGAAATAAAAGGAAACTTAGCTTGTTTATCACCCCAAAAAGGTTGCAAAGAAACGAAAATTAAATTTTGTGAAGGCTTTCTTCAAAAGGTTTCTGTTGAACAAACGTATGTTCAGTAGTAGATTGATAGTGATGCTTATCTACGAAGTTTTTAATACGCACGTCGTACACTTTGCGTCTGAACTTTGTTTAGGTCATATTTTGGACATAAATCTGATAAATTCAATAACTGTAGGGAGTTTAGCGATATTTAATCTTAAAAACAAGAACATTGTTAGATAGAAAGTACGAAATTCGAAAGTAAAAAAAGGTTTTTCCAAAGTCAGGTAACAATATTATGCATAACATACAAAATATAATGTCTGTCTAGCCATCTCGAGCCTTAGGCTTATTCCACACTAAAGGGTCGGCACGCTCTGCAGACATTCCGCACGAATAAACTTTTCATTCGTCATATTCATATGCATTCTCTGTCATACTGTGTAGTGTATATTCATACAACATTGTACACATACACGTACCGTGTGTTCCTTGGCTACTATAAGTCTCATAAATTTTCATCATTCACTACACTTTTGAACTTAGTTTATTGACAAGGTTAAACTGCACTTGCCGCGGTCAGTCCGCGGATGGGTGACCATTCGTTGCACATCCAGACCCCTCCGTGCCACGGAGAGCACATTAAACCGTCGGTCCCGGGTGTCATACGAATACCTATGACAGTCGTTAGGGGTAGCTAGAAGCCTGAAATTGACAACCGGTTTAACCTTAGGATATCGGCATTGCGCAGTAACTGGGTTGCGGAGGTCTGATGACAGTCACTCCGTGTAAAATACGTGTATTCAGCGGCATCTGGTTAGACTGGTAGCTGACCCCAACATAGTTGGGAAAAGGGTATGTAGAACGAATGAACATGCACTTTACTCTTGAGGCCACTGTCGATGTGAGGCTCGTCAAGGTTATGTGTTTCACGCCACTGTCGTACGAGTTTGTATCACTGTCGTTTGCTCGCGGTTTCATAGCTTCAGTTAAGTGAATTGGAACCAAGAGAGAAACCAAAAATTAATGAAATAATTTATTATTTTGATTTCGATGTTATCTAGATCATAATAGGAGTCTGCTACCATACGTAGAGATTGTATAGCGAGATATTGATAAGTGCTTTGTTAATACGAAGACACTATGTTGCAATAAATTGTTATATTGTAATTTTTTCAGCGGAATCCATCGTTTATGACTTGCACGATTTGATCAGCAAGAGACGCTTATTCCTAATTACCTTCAATGTAAGAAACTGTCTCGTTGGTCTAGTGCTGGCAAACGCAACTGCTGATCGTGAGATCCTGGGTTCGATCCCCAGGTCGGGCTAAGTGTTATTATGTTTTTCTGTGTGGAATTCCTCAGTAGCAGCAGTTGATAGCAATAGGCTCGCCCCCGTTTATTTGGGATTTAGGTAAACATAACAGCGAAATGAGGGTGTTACTATACACCTCTGCCCAACCCTTCGGAGAATACAAGCATGATGTTATGTAAGCAAACCTAACTCTTATTACCTACACCTTCTGTGTATAGAAGATGTTTAAGTCTTTCTAATAAAATTTTCTTTTAATATAATATACGGTGACACTTTTACTTATTTAAGCTCCTTGTCTCTTCGTTGAAAGTTATTTATTGGAGCATGAACGAGAGCGAACTACATGAATAGCATAGTGTGTATCGAGCTTTAGAAGTCCAGACCTAATAGGATTGCTTATGATGGGCAAACATAGACGTATCCAAAGATAGCATTCGGTACAAGGACCATGATGTAGGTACTTTCAATTTTTTTTTCATGATTACGTTTTACTACATAACTTCTTCCTATATGAGTCAGTCAGCAAGCTTGGTAGCGAGGCTGACTAGGTTGCGCTAGACGTATTTAAGTATCGTCAGTCGTGGAGGCTCCTTAACTTGTGACGGGTGGTGGCGGACTGGCGGGGGTCGGGCACACTGCAGATCGCCCTCTCGCGCCGCTGCAGTTGCTAAGTTAAGTGCTACACCTGCTCAAGAAGATCCTGGACTCCTCGCATTCTTACGAACCACGCCCTGTTGATCTAATTACTTTTCTTATTAAAATATATATAGTATACGGTTACAAGTGTTATTCTTTATCCTCCCGTAACTACAAGCCTGCTAAATTTTATGAGCACATGCTTGTTGAGGGTTGTCTCTTAAAGCCACCCTAAAGTGTGACACACAGTACCCCAAACGAAACCACCACAAAACGACATAACTAGCATTGTTAAGCTAAGAAGAATACGACAAAACTGACTGAACCAACAAACAAGTATCTGGCAAGAGTGGGATCTGAAATTACAGTTTTAATACCTTGTTGCTTACCTCCGACCACCTTTGCTCCAAACAGGATAATAGAGAAACTGTGGAAGAACGAGGTTTGGTGTTCCTCCAACGAAAAGAGTGGATCCTTCAACCAGAGTCTTATACCTGGCGGGCTACTGCCCAACAGTTGTTTTTTTTATTTGTCTATTCGACTGCTTGTGGATGGTCTTGCGGACCGTTTCTACGTAACCGGGCAATTATTGGCGAGACCTGAAGGGTCTCCAACCAAACCCAACAGTTAATGTTGAGAAGTTGTATATATACTATCTGCTATTTAAATCTTGATATCGCAGTGCAGAACTCTTGTGACGTCATATTTGAGAGTTGTCATTATTGTCGCTCGACGCTCGGCAGTGAAAACCTCGTAAATAAATTTTTCTTCAAACGCGTTTTAATTGTTCTTTAGATTGATAAACTCGTCATACACGTACTAGTTCAACAGACTTTCAATTCAAATACTTCTAAGCTATCTATGACGTACGATGACAAACTTGTATTAACATTTGATCGACCATTTTTTTCCAGAAGACAGTTATTTATACCTCTTTTAAAAAAAAATTACACATACGTGGTTTTCACTGCCGACCGACGCGTTGCAGACTGCCAGGCAATCTTCGTGCTGCGTAGTTCTCATGTGGCGTGGTAGATGCAGGTCACAAATCCTTCAAAGAGGTTTTTTCAGAAAAAGGAGCCACTCGATACCGACTTCCTACGTTAAAAGTTCTATATTTACTTCGACTTCGTTATAAAAACTCCCCGGTATAATTTCCATTTTCCTGTAACCATTAAGTATGAACAAAAATGGATAGAAGCTTTTCACTTTTTCCGGGTACTTACAATTAATAAATAACTGAAATATAAAATGGAATTACGATCCGCTATTGAAATGGTGCTCTTCATTTATAAAATCTCATCTCTTTATTAAGGACACGACCGCCGTCTGTTAATAATCGGCTTATATCCTTCCCCCGTGGGTGCGGATGCAATGGGGAGGCCATGGGGGATGTTACCCCCGAAACATTAAGCATACTTCACACAGGACTCGAGCGACTCGAGTGAAGATAATCTGACACTAGACTGTCTACGATGTTTTGAAACACCATGTTTGTGCTTGTATGGGATTTTGGAAGGCTTTGCACTCTCTGAAACTTTCCATGTGTATTTTTTATAACCACTGTGTTATGTTGATTGTGTGGGTTCCAGATTTGATGCATCTTAAATGAGTATAGACTTGTAATTGATTTTTATAATACAAATAAACTTGTAATTGGTTTGAATCTACCTGTAACCTAGATACTATGTAACAAATTGTACCTTTTTGAGAGAAATAAATTACTATTATTATTATAATACCGATCACATATTAATTGGTGACTAGACCGCCTACGATTCACAATATATATTTCTGTGTTCTATGGTCTAAGAGCGATTCAATTATCTCATATAAATAACATCACGCCTGTATTCCCCGAAGGGTTGGGCAGAGGTGTATAGTAACACCCTCATTTCGCCGTTATGTTTAAGTCCCATGTAATAGGAGGCGAGTCTATTGTCATTAACCGTGCACAAATCCAAACTCCAGGCTGCTACTGAGGAGTCCACACGGAAAAACCCAATAACACTTTGCCCGACCTGGGGACCGAATTCAAGACCTCACGATCAACAGTCGCGCTTGCCACTACTAGACCAACGAAGCAGTTGTTTTTTTTTACAATTATCTCAATTTTGTGTTAAAAGGGATTGTGTTATACACGTAACCATATTCAAGACCTTATCATGTATAATTATATACCCCAATTTCTAATTCACATTATAAAAATACTCTCAACAAACATTTTTAATTTAGTTCAGCAAATAAAATGTAATTACAGTTAGTATACAAGCGCATGTCGCTAAGCTACGTATGGAGCGACGGTGACGCGTCCCCGGTCCGCTCCGCGAGATACAGCACGTTGCTTATTATGTTTAATTTATTATTTCAGCTTGTCACATAGTTTAGCCACAGATTTCCATGCGAATATACCATGCTATATGGTGACACAGTTTCTATATCCGCCCGCCCAACAAGCTTTCCACCCAACATTATTATTAAGATAGACTTATTTTCGTAAAAAACAGTACGCCAATTGCGCCGGGCATGCAAGTCGGTTTCTTCAGACAGGTGCAACTTTTTTGCACTAGTGGCTATCCCAGTAGATACTTGGGCTAGTTAATAGTACTCTAGGATTTCGTCACCTGTCTGTCTTCAGAGCCACGTCACGCCATGAATGTTAGGTTTACGATTGGGGGACTTGGAAGTTGTGCGCTTCTCCCAAAATTGGGTTTCCCATGTGGCAGTGACTCATTTGGGAGTCAATATATTCAACACTAAATTCAAGTCCTTTTGTTATGTATCAAAACGTTATACCTCCTTTCACTAGGTTACATGGTTAATGGTTATTAACCATTGTCATAAGCTTCAACTTTTCAGTACAGACGTCTGAACGTACTTAGTACACAAAAAACGTACATAAAATATATAAAAGTGTGACAAATTACATAAAAGTTTTCCTCTCAGCTCGCACACAGACACGTTTTACACGAAAATATAAAATAAAAGCACTACTACAGAAGTCTGTAGAACATTATAATTAAAAGTTGTCTACGCTGTCGGTAGCGAACATCCTATATTTTGCTTTTATTTGTTCACATCTATCTGTATATTAGATTCCGGCTGTCGCTATGGCGACGCAGCTCGCCCGGGACCCGCCGCCCTGGGAAGCCAGGACGTACCACTAATTCACCTGTCTCACCCACACACACACACATAGCGCACACTCAGACACAGCCTCACCTGGCTGGAGCGCGACGTACACCGACAACATTACACGCTCGTATGCACACGGCACAAGCTTGCAACTGCACTCTGTCCGTCATAACCGACCTTATTATGACAGGCGAAACGTCCAATGTGCAGCGCAGCTACAACGCCAGTGGCATAGCTTTTCATTTTGGCATACAATATAGTAGAGTGACAGCGAGGATACGAGGTGCGGCGTCCCGGGCATCGGGCCGGGAAACACTCGTTAAACCCGTCCGCAGCCAACTGTAACTGCATCGGAAGCGAAGCAGTCACCTCAGGGATTGCATCGGCCGCCGGTACTCGCGATTTCTGCCGCTTTTAGGCATTTCGCTCGCCGCTAGTTTCCGGCCTTGGTAGAAGCTTTCGAATGTGGAAATTCGATTCGAATGAGTTTACGAGTCGTCGCGCTTCGTGTTGTGAGCAGCAGATGAAATTTCTTGTGCAGGTTTGTGGAAACTTCCTTTATACGCTCGACTTACTATGAATGTAGTTATCGGGAAATGTTAAGACGGTTGTTGGCAAACATTGGCACTGTTCCAGCTCACTGTTACCTAAGAATACATCGGTGGAGTATTTGGTGCAACGATAGCTTGGACCCAGTGGCTCAGAAAATACGACTTAAAACTACGCTTAGATTATTTAATAGGTGGAAGGTGTAAAGCAATCACTTGAGTTAAAAAAACTGCTTTATCTCAAAGGAATTAAGTTGTTTAATTAATTATATCGGTAAAAATTTAAAATATAAATACTGCAATAGTAGTTTCAAAAATATAGAGCCTGTGTTTCTAAAAGGTACGATAGGTATAATAAAAACGCGGAGAGTACGTAGTAGAGTCATTAGCAGTACAAGTTGTTCTTAATGGTCGTTTAACTGCCGGGCGGTACCCAGTGGGCAGCAACCGGGAGGCTGTTCGCACATAATTATTTAATTGGACTCTAATTTTTCTTATTAGGGAAGACGAGAATCATAATGGGAGGAATTTATAGCTCAACGTTCGCACTGTCTTTGGGGATGGTAATTTTTCATTTCATTAATTTTGCATTGGTAATTAGAACGAGTAGGTAACACATTTTATATTATGAATGATACTTATTTACAATACATATTGATAAAATGTGTACACATTGTTAAATTCTAGGTTGTCACTGAAAATTCACTAACAGATAAATCCGAAAACCAAGTACAAACGAATCTACACCTCATACTCGCCAGCCGCCTTTACGATCAGACTCTATGAGGTGATCCTCAATAACAAGTCAATTATTATCTAAATTACAGCGACAAAACAAAACCCATTCACAGTTCTGTAATCCTATATGATGGACGGATAGATGACCCCTGTAACACAGGATCCTCCTAGCTAGGGGGACATTGATCTAGTTTTTATGCACCTGTACATGTTGCACGTACTTTGTACATATCTTTGGAAAAATGTACCAAACTTATAGAAATAAAAAATAAAAAAATATAACAGTGATCACCCCAGCATTCTTTCTATTCATATGCGGTACTACCGAATTGTCTTGGGAGCTTACTCCGAAAAACGAACGTTGAAGTTTCGGATCCAACGACGAAACAATGACGAACATCGAACTTATAAATATACGATCAAAGTAATTGTCAAACAACGAACTACTAGATGTCAATTATCGTTTGGGACTAAGGTGAACGAAAAACAAAATTTTAAGTGAAAATCGAATCGATCGTCGGATCCGAAACACTTTCGTGGTTGGAAAACGTGCCGTCCGACAGCCGAAACTTCGTGGTTAGGCCCCCTGAAATGGAATAAGGACATAATATGTAAGCGCTAACGACATTGTTCCCCACACTGCGAGCCTGAACAGTGACAATTAAGAACAGTGCCGAGTTACCCTTAACGGTCTGTTTACGGCCTTCTGTAGGTCGTTGCTGCGCTCCGTTGCTCTTGCACTTTGTCCACGAATAACATTGTGAACGCTGTCTGTTGGTTTTATGTAAGGCCGTGTAACATTCGAAGCTACTCTATAAGTCTTGGAATTTTGGTATGCAGCTACCGAAAATTTAAAGGTATGTTAAACACTTAATTTTACTGACAAAAATATTTGATATCATTAAACTTAATTCACAAGCTTTGCTCCAACTGTGGATTTGTTTTTTTTATATTTCAGAATATTTTCTATCAGTTCTACTGTTATCTAAAACCTGTAGTTATGATGAACGGAAGTTGCAATTTTTTTTTCTATTTCTGGAATGACAAATTGTAGATACAAGACTGGACCCAAGAAACTCCCATGAGGTACTCCAGCTTATGTATTTCTCAGTTCGGGATTAGTTTGTTTTTCTGACTCAAAATACTATTATTTGTTTGAATACATTTTTAGATAAATAAGATTATAGAATGATATCATTAATTCTACAAACTGTAAGAGAAGCAGTACTGAGTTAAGTGAGTTTGTGTATCATGCCCTCAAGTTAAACAATGTCAAAAGCTCAAGTGTCAAAAAGTCACCCAAATCTGCCCGTTTTATTCTCCTCCGAGGCTTGTTCTACACTTGTGTAGGTATTTAAATAGTATTTTTTCAAAATATCATGGTAAAGCAAATCTTGTTGCAATTTGAAGACGGAATAACTGAAAATGTATTAGTAGAACGACACCTACTACAATGCCAATTCGGCTTTAGATTTTACGAGCCCGTAATAACCCCCTTATTTTAAATTATTCAGTAATGTGGAGGCTCTATCCTCATTTATTTTATAAAATCTTCGCACGTACGGTACCCTCACACTTGACCGACTTTATATTGCGTGTGGCTTGAATTCCTCCAGAACAAAGATTTTCCTTGCTATGATATAGTGTAAAAAATACGTATATGCAATACAATCTACAAAATACTTTTTTATGATTAAATTACCAGGAGCTTTCATTTTATGTAACTGCAAAGAGACATTTTTAAGTGAAATTAATATACGAGTTTTCCCTTTAATGAAATTGGTGAACCCTGGTAGAAGCCGGAATTAATCACACCAGACAGGAGATGAAATAAAAAGCTTTTAAAGAACCGTAATAAAATTGTCCTTGTTCGTAAAAATCATAACTAAGTCTTCGTTAAATTAATTAAATTGCTATCTATCATTTATGTATACAACGGATAATAAAAAATATTTTTACTTGACACTTCAAAAACAAATAAATACCTAATGTATGTGTAAGTGAAGTATCACTATCTCTTTTTATAAAAGAACTTGTCCGAGTTTCTCCAACAGTCTCAGCTACCGAAGGTAGGAACTTCAAAAAAATAATTTAAAATAAAGCTTTTATTTAAAACAAATGTACTAAAAAAAGAAAAAGTAAATTATTGTTCTAAAAAATAAAATCTATAATTTTCCTTATCTGGAAACTAAAAATAAATTGATCAAAGTAACTGTGCAATATTATAATAATATGATTATAGCTTTTACTGGATTCTCCAATTCTTTTTTTACTTTTTAGAACATTTTACATTTTCCCTTTTAGTACATTTATGTTTGGAATAAAAGAAAGAAAAACATTTATTTGGCGCAAAACATACAGCAACACAAACATATTTGTAAAATAAAAACTTAAATATTTATACTAAAGGTATATTTTTTCACAAAGCTTTTTATAAATATTTATTTTATATATAGTTTCGAAGTTCTTCGCTCAATTTAAGACACGTGTGTTAGCAAGATTTGACCCTTATTATTGACCCTAATAATAGCTATCAACAGGTTCTATAAAATACAGAATGGTATTACTTTTTCATAGTTTTTTCAGTTCTCTTCCCGTCTCATTGAAGACTTTTTATATGCAATATTTTTTCCAAGTTAAATAATGTGTCTTTATGTATTTAGTATTTAATGTACTCTCCCTTCACGACCCATTGAAATGAGAAACCCTGAATAGTTTACTTCTAAAATAAGTATTTTTACTGTTTGTTCAGAATACACAAATGAAATGTTCAAGATCGTCGTAATTTTTTTTTTTCTTATCGTGGTCTGATTTGCTATGATATTAAAATCAGCCTTCCACATGTGGTTCGATTAAAAAATACTTGAGAAAGTTCTTGGATGATGGCGATAATTCGTGGGTATTTAGGAAAAGAGGCAGGGTTCTTAAAAGCCCTTCTGCCGGGGTTGCGGTGCATGCTCTTGCGAATCCCGCGACCCCGGCTGTACGGTCAGGAGAAGGAACACCTTTGGTTTTTAGCCGGTAAAAGTCCGGCAGGCTCCTTGTCTTCTCCAGGCTAGGGACATCCATGGGGATTTTCCAAAGAGAGAAAAAAAAGTGTTCCTAAAAGCCCTTGGTCACTGCAAAGATCAATTATGATACCTTGTATTATTACTCCTCAAGCGGCAAGCCATCTATGATTATGATTCGTAAAAATTATGACTTATTCAATTTTACTACCGGATTGTTCATTCGTATCAAAATATTCGCCGAGTCATGGATTCTGTTGACTTTAGGATGAAACGTTGCGAATCTTCAGCTTCAGCTGTGTCATGATCCCTCTATTGTGAAAGGGCTTTTTCACGCCACGCTAGTACAGTCTATGATTGATTTCTAAGTTTATAGCCCCAAAATATTTTCTTCGCTCTTTGCCCGAGGGGAAAATGGAGATAAACAAACAGTGTGCATTTATTAAAATAACTTTATACACTGTATATACTTAATAAAACCTGAAAATATGAATTTTATTAAGATTTTAAAATAAGAAAAATAAAACATGTACTCATACAAATTTTGTAAGTATGTGCAAGCCGAGACTGTGTGGAAAAATAGAGATATTTTTAAGCCATATTCTATGTCATATGTAGGTTATATTATCAGTAGGTATTACATCTTCATTTTTTGGAACTTGTTGAAAACCATTACTATCAATTTTGATAATAATCGAGGTTAGAGGTATTCCGACGGGAGCTTCAGAATTCTATTCAGTTGCTGTGTATATGTAATTAAACGATAGTATGGTCGTTGGCAAGTCTCTGAGGAGCATGTAACGAGCTGCCGTTGCCCCTCGGCGCTGCTTGGCTAACATTGTTGCTTCGTTCTCAATTCCAGTTAGAACAATCTAATTGTGTAGCTTACAGCAGCGGTTATGTAAGAACAATGTACGTAATCAGTACTCAATATTGTTTCCATTTTGATATAGTGTAGTGAAAAGCTTTTCTGAGCTTATCCTATCAAGATGAGTAAATAACTGTCACTTATAGCTATGTATTTATGTATTTCGCATACGCTTAGCTTTCTTTAAGCGGAAAGTTCATTTTTCTTTGTCGGGAAAATTCAAATTTGAGCTATATCTGTCTGGCAGCAAGGGTAGCTGAGCCTGGGGGCTCAATAAGAATAACGGTGATAGAGAGGCCGTAATGAAGAGCACTCAAAGGCGGCATCGGTCGGACGCGAGCCTGGCCGGCCGGGCCACATCGGCGATGCACCGAACAACCCTTAATTGAATAGCCCGGCCGGGGGCTAATCAGGGCTCAGCTGAGCGGTGCAGGCGCGGGCGGCGGGGGGCGCGGGCCGGAGCCACGCGGGCTGGCCGCGCCCCCTGCGCGCGCCGCTCTGCCCGGGAGCTCATTCAAGTAGCGAGCGCGCCCCGTGCCAGCCGCCACCCTCAGGTATGTCCATTTTGCTTTTGGTGTTTGCACGTAACGCACCTATCGCGCGCGCTCCGCGAGTGTCAGTCGTGCTGTGAGTGAACCGTGCCGCTGCCGCGCCGTCGCTCCCGGGCCGCCGCCGCTGCCTTCAGCCAAGGTACGTACGCATGAAGCACCGCCACGCATTCAAGCCTGAGCCTACACACGATATTACGCGTTTTTTAAGTTAAATGTGCCCGCTGTTAATATTCTCTGACGCTTAGTTTCCGTGATGCGAAATAATTAGGAGTGAAAGTACCGGCGACGTGTTAGCATTCATACGAATTTAAAGCAATAAAATTAAAATTATGAAATGGTCAACGGTAAATATTTTGTATATTTTTTTAAATATTTTACTCTTTGTTGGTAACAATATTATTTCACTTTCGTAGAATTACATCATCATCCAAAGTCTACAAATATTAGGTGTAAGACTGAATTTTGTTCCGTTCTTCAGGTTTTAAATGTGCTCTTGTATTCTACCCTCACTCTGCTTCCTGTGTCGCATGTCTTGCAGAATGACTTCGCTTTAAATGTTCTGTTCGTTTATCTGAATTTTAATGAATTTTAATTAAATCATAAACGATGGCAGCATTTATGAATAATTTTCTTCCATCTTCTACCTTTCATTGCATAATATCAAAACTTTATCTCTTCTCAAATCATCATTATCTGACGCCATCATCTGGACCAGTAATTAAAATTCAGAATTTGTGTCGTCTACCATTAATGTCGTAATAATATTTTCTATTAAGTTAGTAGTTCTTCAACGCTGCGATTTCTAGTTCTTTCACGTAGTCTTCTTCATCTCGTATCGTGAATTAAGATGACGTAGTTCGTGCCCATATGGTATGATAGAGATGAATTCTTTGATGGAGGAGCAATTTCTGAGTTCAAACTCACTAGTCCTATAGTATGTAGGCTTTGTTCATCATCATGCAGCCTAGTCTTTCTCAACTATGTTGATGTCGGCTTCCGGTCTAACTAGTTTTTTTTCATGTACCTGAATATTCAATAATCCTGAGTCTGGAATGTCTTCTAACGCTCGCGACGAGTTAGACTTAAACAGATTATCGTCTTTAAATCTGTCTGTCTTATTTTATCTCACTCTAGTATTTGTATTATTAATTTCAATAATTTCGAAGCTACGCTTCCATAGTTCTATAGCTATACTTGCATAATCTTCAATAGGGAGCAGCCCTCGTCCGTGGGCTGTACCTCTATACCTATAGATGTAGGATTAGCGAGATGTCGGGAGGGTACGAGATGGTTCTAACTGAGGGCGAGGACTTTCACTGGCGCCGCCACTTCACCTTGTCGGCTGGCGCTGTGCCAGCCTCCTCACACCCACCGCCCGCACCCCGCGCCCCTCATGCCCCTCACAAACCACCCTCGCACGATCCCCGAGCATTTCCGACTTACGATACGAACAACGCATTTCATGCTAAACTTTACGTTGCTGTTCTGTATTTTATTATACCAGCCTTTTTTATATCTACGTGACGTAATATACAATGTATACATAAGTATATATACATAAAAATATCATTAACCATCCATACAAAGCCTATACGCAATTACATAAAATGACATTTTAATTCCATAGTTATTACTGAATGGACACATTTAAAACTTACTTATCAGATGGAATTACGTTAATTGGTCGTAAATTAAGTACACACGGAAAGTAAAATAATTGTTATTCTATGCAAATCCATGACTATAATTATGAAACTTATAAATATATTTTCCCAATGCGTTCGGTATACTAAAAAATAGTTTTAGAAAATTTTCTATTATTGAAATAATATATAATTGGATCTCACAAAATTTTGTAATTCAACTTATTATTGATAATAATGCGTGTCTACGAGCGTAGAGAGAAATAAATTGTGATAACTGATAAGTAATAATGTCGATAATGTTAGCGCGTAGCTCGTAGCCCGTAGAACGTAGCAGTCGCTACGATAACGGCGACGTAGACGCCCGCCCGCCGCCGTAGCCGCCTAGATCGCGCTCGTGATTGCCCACCGGCGCTATGTAACACTATAACGCGCTCATAATTAACATAATAAAATAACATTAACTTAAATAATTGGTATAATAAATTAAGCAAAACTTTTACAAAATTAAATTTAATCTTTTTGGTTAAGTATTATATTTTTGTGGAACGTAATAAATTTAAAAATTGATTTTTATGTGATAGTACACATAACCCAGATTAGAAAATTACATCTATTAGAAAATTACATGTTTAAAAAAATAACAAAGAAACTTATTGTTTGGATTTCAACAAAGATTAGAACAATAGGTACGTAGGTACAATATAGGTATAACCATATATCCACAAACATATTCATTTTAAAATTATAAACAATACTAATGTAGGTAATACAGGGTTTTCAAAAGTACATTTCTTAAATATGGAAAACTTGGAAACTTTTTTCAGCCTATAAATATATCAATGAAAAAGGATATTGACATACGACATAGACTAGGTTAGCTGTCATAGATAAGCGGCCCAGTCTAAGTTCGATCCCGGCCCCCACAATTCTGACCTTTTAAATTCAAGTGCGGATCTGAATTTGATCATCGAAAAGCATCGTGAGGAGACCTGCTGCGCGATCCAAAGTTCTCGATGGTGTGTGTAGGCTGCCAACCAGCACCAGGTCTGTGTGGTGGACTAAGGCCTAAACCTTTCTCATTTTGAGAAGAGGCCCGTGCCCAGTAGTATGACAGTAATGGGCTACTTATGTAAGAAAGTTAAAACTAAACCATAACATTTACTATAATTCACAGGAACACAAAACCTATTGATTAACCAACTAGTTTATCGATACGGATAATAGATAGACATGTTATCGGCAACTTAACATAGTCTGTTAATCAGTACACCTACCTACATAAAAGGTATTTTAACGCCTGGTTCCTATAAACAAAAACGAATCGTTTTGCTTACCAATGGTAGCATTTTGTATAGTCAAACTCGGCATATAAATAGACTCGTAAGCTAATTTTACCTGTGATAGCTACTTCTATATCGTCGCTGGACAGTGAAAACCTCGTAAAGCACAAATTATTTTTTATTTTTTATTATTCATTTGTTGGGTAATAAACCTTGTAATGCATATTAAGAAACGAACGTGCACAGCTTTAAGATGAAATAGATTGATGAATAGATAATAAAACAGAAGAACCTTACATCTACACTTCATAGTTTTTTTTTAACAGGCTTTTATTATCACCACCTGTAAAATTACGTTCATTGCAATTACGAGGTTTTAACTGCCCAACGACGATATAAGAAGTCTACTATGCAAAGCCGTGAGGTCTTTGCTTCATTATTGGTAAAGATACAAGAATCTCAATTTCAACCAATAACGCTTGGTAAATTATAGAAATCTGCCATTAGTCTCCATTATTTAGAAACAAAGCACAGTAAGTAAATTAATTTCTTACGTGTCTATTAAAAGCGCTGTTTAAAGTACCTATACATATTAATTTTAATATGATTTTATTTTTTTAAACACGTTATAAGTGACACAATAAATAAAATAAAAGATCCCGATGGTGTATGTAGTCCACCAACCCGCACCAGGCCAGTATGGTGGACTAAGGCCTAAACCAATCTCAAACTGAGTACAGGCCCTTGCCCAGCGGTACGCCAGTTACGGGATGATTATGCCATGCTATGATTATGCTATAAAATATAAATCATACTGAAACGGTGAATAAATCTTGATGTTTGTTCTGCCTAGCCTTTTCCCAAGTATATTGGGGTCAGCTTCCAGTCTACCCAGATGCAGCTAAATACCAGTATTTTACACGGAGCGACTGCCATCAGACCTTCGCAACCCAGTAGTAAGGCAATGCCGATATCAGTGACATACCGTCGCTTAAGTTCTAACACCGCGTTACTCAAAATAGTTAACCTTTCAGGAGTGTAAAAAATAGATATTTTTCTACTTATCATATAATTGTTTTTAATCTACAATATTCTATTTTATTTTGTTTTTTTCGACGGAGCACTTTCGCGACACGATCTAGTATGGAACTTACCTGACTTACACGCTGTTTTAGCTGTTTACATAGCTTGATGGAAAAAAATATTAAATACGCGGTAGATTTTGTTTTATAAATAACTCGTTGCTATTGGATCTAACCATTGATTGTGATTGGTCAAATGATGCGTTTTTCGATTTCCTATCGAATGACGTGCATAACTCAAAACTACTATTTTTCGAGTTACGCGGTGTTAGAACTTAAGCGATGATACACAGTTCTGAAATTAGGCTCCAGATGGTTTTGGACAAACTGCATATTAACTTCGTTTTCATCTCCTCTCGTGTAAGCACGAACCATACGAGATAGTGGTGATGATTCTGTTGCGCACTTTGACAGGACTAATCTAAACTAAGGGTGTTTGTCTCTTTCTGTTTCAATAGAAAAAGAAAGTGACAGTTGCGTTTAGTCAGTTTAGTACTGTCAAAATATGCTACAGAATCGACACCAGTTTATGCCGTGCCGAAAAGATTAACCAGTCAGTAAGCAAGGTTGGTAGCGGGGTAGACTGCCCAGGGCGCGCCGTACGTACTTAAGTATCGTCACTTAGGAGGCTATTATAATGCAGCTTCTTTTAACTTAAACTTATTGGTAAACTAACACTTCAACTTTTATTAAAAACTATCAGCCCGTCCCAACTTCGCACGGGTGGTAATTTTTTCCGTTTTTGCAACATTTTTCATTTATGCTCCGCTCCTATTAGTCGTAGCGTGATGTTATATAACCTACAACCTTCCTCGATAAATGGACTATCAAACACATAAATAATTTTTCAATTCCAACCAGTAGTTCCTGAGATTAGCGCGTTCAAACAAACAAACAAACTCTTCAGCTTTATATTATTAGTATAGATAAATTATTCGAAATGTCTTTTTCATAAATTATGACTGTATCTGTAAATAAATTAGGTTTTTCATTTAGAAAGTTAATAATAAAACTATCTCAGTATCTACAGTACCAAAATATTTTCTGAAATTTAAAATGTACGTGTAATTTCCAAAATTTTCAAAACTCCGCTTGGTTTCTTTATAGAATTAGATTTAATAATTTCTAAAGAATTTAAATGTTATGTCAGAACATAATGCAGTATATTGATACTCTATATGAAATCAAGCCTTTCCAGTGTAAAAAAAAGAGTGTAAAGTTTGAGAAGCGATTTTTTTAAATAATTCTACCTAACTATGGCTCATGGTTTATCTCGTGCGTGTGCAGATTCCCAAACAAAAAAATACCATGATGAAATTACTTCGATACCTACTTTCAATTGATATTATATACCTACTTTCAAATCTTCTTTTCGTGTGGTAAGTGACTAACCTGGTGTCAGAGTTTATGCCGCCCATGGACCTCTGACTTGGCTTCACATGCCGTCGAGAAATATCCCTCAGGCATGCTGTTTTCCTCACGATGTTTTTCTTCACCGCACAAGCAAGCAAGTGAAGTGTGATTCACATGAATCCGAAAAGTCAGAGGTGCGTGCCTTGGGTTCGAACTCGAGACCTATGAGTTGGCAGTCCGACGGTCACACAACTAGGCTATCACTGCTGTTAAAACTCTTTCAAATCAAATACAGAAACACACGACAGCTGATTAGTATAGGTAGTATAAAGCGATCGATGGCTAAACTACGGTCGTATTCCGAGGGGTGAGCGCCATCTTATCAGCCTTATCACCGCTCACGTATCGCTGAACAATCGATTAGATACCATCCGGTTTGCACTTAAAATGCTGGTAATTCGATTTGGGATGAGTCAGATTACAGCTTATTTGAAAACTGCTATACTCTACAAACCTATACCTAAAATTAGTAAAAAAATAATCTATACTAATATTATAAAGAAGATGGATTTGTATTATTGAATTTTTGTATGTAACGAATAAACTTAAAAACTACTGGACCGATTTCAATTTTTTTTTGCCGTTGGAAAGCTACATTATCACTGATTAACATAGGCTACGGACGGAGCCGTGAGGACAGCTAGTAGGTAATATATAAAATGAAAAATATCGTATGAAAATTCAAACCTAACGAAACGAACGACATTGGAATAATATAGTTGTGACGTCACATGACATGGCAACTGTAAATACAGAGTGCAGAGATTGACTTTCGTTGACATGTCACATGAGGTCACATAAGCCTGCAAAAAAGACGGTCGTTTGAAAACTTTACTGCCGTTCTAGTATTGCTGTGCGCTATATCAAATTCATTTTTCTTAAAAAAAATCTGCAGGTCCACTTACAAATCTTTTTACAAAGTGAGTTACAACGTAATTAAAATTGAGATTTTCTGTAAAAAATATTGATCTATATTCTTCTATATAGAGTACCTCGATTGGAATTGCGGCCTACTGGCATACTGGCATACTGTGCAGCCGGCCGGCGCTCGCACATTGCGTGACGTAGCGGCGCACGCGCCCGCTGCCCGCGACATATGTACGGCGGACCTATCAATTTGATCCGCGCCCGCGCAGCTGCGTACAACGACCCCTGTACGAACTATTCAACTACCCAAAAAAACACCCCATATTTTGGATGATTAATCCAACCCGCTTTGTCTAGGATTAAAACTCTCATGCATTATTCGCACGCGCAACGTATCTGCATATTTAATAGAGTGCATTAGAAAACGCTATTGTTCGGGTTTTAGACATATGCAACCGGCCTGTGATGCGTGTAATCCTAGAACCGGTTGCGATGGAAAATGGTACGTAATTAATATTGTAAATAACTATATTTTTGTAGCGTCAATGCAACGCGTTGAAAGGATAAATATAATAGGTTTTAGCATCTTTTACTGAATAATAAATAAAATAAAGATATAGGTAACATAAATCTTATTATTTCTTTATAAACGGTCGCTTGAAACTTAATTGGTCTATAGTTTAGTTGTAAATCAATACTTCCACGTATTTTTTTAATTCAATCAGAACTATAATTTCACACTTTGCTTCGACATGGGGAGCCATAAACGACGCCCATTAACGGTTCTGTCGCCAACTAGTTAATAATAATACCTGATACCCGCTCACACAAGTCTCCGTGACAAAAAGTCTCGGATCGGCAAACAATCGAATAGGAACAATAAAAGTCGTGAATCAAACAATCGATCCATCGAATCCAATAGTTCTGGCGACAGCTGCGCGGGGTGGGTCGCTCTGGAAATCATGACAAGACCCCATCTCCCACGGTACCCCTGCTCCCTTGTGAATTCCCGAGTCCAAATTTCACGACTAGAGTTGCATTAGAATAGTCCAGAGACCAGTTTTTGAAAGTTTGACGTCCCATCTCTCTTATTTTGTGGTTTATTTTAGAAAGTTTAATCATATTTGAATAGCGAATGTATGTCGTGAATATTGTTATAAGGGTGGCCTTTTTTAACGGTGGCCTTTTTAAGTAACGCTTGGTTTAAATACTTGTCTTGAGTTTATATCCAACAATAGCGAAGCCATAAAACGTCATGTCAGTAACGTTACTATCTGCTGAATAGGATTTGGTAAACGGAGCATAATAATGTGTCGTAGTACTCGATGGGTCATTGGCTACCTTAACATTTGGTAATTCACACGGAGTCAGTGTGTTCATGTGACGATTATTCACATCACTCACTTATGACATTTATAAATACAACTTCATTGATTTTAAAATAATTATTATTAAACTGTGTCGGTTATTCTTTTATATCTTCTTTGTATTTGAAACTTGCCTGCTTATATGTCATATTGCATGTTAGGTGTTTAGAAATAGATTGAAAATTAAGATTTGTATATATACATAAATATTCAACGGTACTAAACAGAACGTGTTAGCACATGACTAATATTCTACAGAACCCCTTCAAAACTAAACTGAATATTATAGTGCCTAAGTGTTATCGTTGTAACGTGATTACTTTTATTTATAAGCATTACCACGAAACTGGAAGGGTCGCAAGTGTACTGTTAACTGTAGGAAGGCTGCCACGGACACGGCAAAGGAATTCCCCGTGTGTGTTTATGAAAGTAGCCGTCACCTAGCGACCAGCAAAGTGAACCGATTGTCATTTTATCAGTATGATCTACTGGCATAAACAAAAAGGTTTGGAAGTTTTATATAAATTCTCATGAATAGTTACATAAACCATGGTTTTACAACGTGTTCTACGTGTAAAGTTTTGTAGAATTTACGTATTATGGAATCCATATTATCTTTATCAGATTAAAGGCTTATTTACAAGGTGCAAGTTTCTTGAAGCAAGTCTCATGCTAGCTCTGTTTTTATCGGAGAGAAAGACAAAGATAGCATGAGACTTGCTTCAAGAAACTTGCACCGTGTAAATGAGCCTTTATACTTCCAGTAACTTAGTATTTTGGTAGTAAGACGGCTAGGTAGCGTTTTTCGTTTTCTGGAACCTTCTTTATCTAATCTATCTATCTATCTAATACCTTTAAACGAGCAATTCTTGTATATATATATAATCTAAATCACGGAAACGGTTCCAACGATTTTCATGAAATTTAGTATGCAGGGGTTTCGGGGGCGATAAATCGATCTAGCTACGTTTCATTTTTAGAAAACGTCGATTTACCAAAAAAAAACCGAGCAAATCTCGGTCATCCAGGTACTATATAATTAAAAAGTAAAAGGCCATTAGACTAGATACCAGAAAAATATACGTACATCATTCTACTCGTAACGCGCTACGGTGTAATTTTTCAAAATATATAGTTTCGTTGATGGAATTTATGCAAAAAATATTATTTTTTCTATTTTATAAGAATTACCGTTAAAACAACATTCCAATTGATGTCAAACGTACTAGGTAAATCGTTTAACCTTTTCTCTTTTTTGGCTTCATTGCTACCGTCCTCTTGTCGTCTAATATATCATACATAAACACGGTACAAAGCCAACGGTGAAATTTATTTTAACCATTTATCATAAATTTATAAACCGGTCATCTGCCCCCAAATCCAGTTCAATCCTCCTATTAGTTTCAAATATTAATTACTTCATCCCCAAAAACGGTCCAGATACACCCTCACATTACTATTGAAAAGAACCCCATATCGGATTGCCACCCAATAAAATACATCCCACCTATTTTTATACCAAATTGTAAAGAACCCTTCTATTGTTAAAAACCGGACGACCTTAGCACACTTTAGGACAACTTTTTATGTTAATAATAACGGTTGGCAGCGAAGGGTTGCAAGTCGCGTGGCGCAGAGGACGTTGAACCGTACCATTCAATTTTAGGCAGTAGGTACACGATCAAATTTTAATCTGTTAATGGACGTCGAAGGATAGTGACATGATGCAATTGTAATTTAATGGAATACGTAATTGAAACATTTGGTAATTATCAGTTGATTAATCTTTCAGTAGTTGGGTTCACTGCCTTATAACTACTTACCGTTACAGTGTCGTTTACTAAAATACAATTATATTTATAGGATTTAGTTTTTGCCCGCAGCTTCGCTTGCGTGATTTTTTTTCACCCCCTTAGGGGTTGAATTTCGAAAAATCCCTTCTTAGTGGATGTTTACGTCACAAAATGAACCTACTGTCAAAATTTCAAGATTCTAACCCCAGCCGTTTAGGCTGTGCGTTGATAGATCAGTCAGTCAGTCAGCTTCTCATTTTATATATATAGATCTTACAAATTGTGGCTAATTTAGGATTTATCTAGGTACGGATTCCAAATATAATTATAAATTATTACAAACGAATCTAAGAAGAAGTTTTCAGTCGACTAATGCCCGGTTTCTATGAGCAAAAACGAATCGTTTTGCTTACGGATGGTATCATTTTTAATGCCATACTGGGCATATAAATAGACTTGTAAGCTAATTTTACCTGTGATAACTACTATATTATCAGAGGGTTTACTATGCAAAGCTATGGAGTCTTTACTTCATGATTGGTTAAGATACTACAGTCTTAATTTTAACCAATAACGCTCGGTAAATCATATGAATCAGCCATTAATTAAGGTACGTATACGTACTCCAATAATCGATTTTAAGATGCTTAATCATTATCGGCAAGTGTCGATTCTGTTACGCACTTTGACAGGCCTAAACTAAACTAAGGGTGCTTGTCTCTTTCTGTTTCAATAGAAAAAGAAAGTGACAGTTGCGTTTAGTCTAGTTTAGTACTGTCAAAATGTGCCACAGAATCAACACCAATATCTGCTCTATTATGAATGAAAAGAAGTTTATTGACATAATAATTTTCACATTGTGATAAAAATAACTAAACTAACCTGTAATGAAGATCGATTGAAAAGTACAAGAAAAATTTAACCAAAAAATCTTTGCAAAAGAATTCCGTGGTTACCGTTCACAGTAACAATTTTCACAGACTATTTCCCAGTCAATTTAACTGGCTGCTTGTAAATAAGGCGTCGGTGTTGAGTGGTGATTATAATGTCGCCGTGTCCTTTAGCAGACGCAGTGCGAGGGTCGTGGAGAGGGAAGCCCCTCGTGAACGCTTCCGCTGACGTCACTAAGTACCTCCCCTGCGACGCTTCATAGAGCATTGTCCTTAACTGTTTTAATTAATTTTTAAAGACATTTTTTGTAGAATGGAGTAGATTAGATGTCATTATTTTTTTCTTTATTTAATTATCAGGCACAATAAAACTACATGAAATGAAAGGACTGTTCTTCCATTTCTATGTACCTATATAAATAATGTAATGTAACATATAGTTTAGTGCTTTAGGGTAATTATAAACATGGAAATATTCCGAAAATTACGAATTTCTACTAAACCAGACAATATTTTTGCTCTGGCAACGTAATAATGCGTAATGCAATATAATATTGCCAGTGCAAAAAATAATGCCTGGTTTAGTAGTAATTCGTAATTTTCGGAATATTCACATATTCGTAATTGAGTAAAAGCACTATATTTCATAGTTTTAACATCCTTTATGAAATTATGAGACATTTCATTTGTAGGCAATTTAACATTCAACAGTTGCATCTTAGCGAGTTTAAAAAGATTTTGATTCTGATGTTTCTAAACAACAATACTTGTGTTCAATATTTTGTATTAAATCGTTTGTAGAATTGTACCATTTCATCATTGTGTTGGTAATGCAGAACGATTTAAATATCACAGTACCAAACAATTACCAGTATTAAAAAAAAACTATCAAATAAACTTAACCACTAAATACACAAGTAGTAAGTTCATACACTCTGACGAAATCCATAACTTTATAAATAGACCGGCGGCAGGTGTTGTTGTGGGTGGGCAGGTTGTCCAATGTTTACATTCCTTCACCATGGAGAGTGCAGCGCCGTCACTCAGGGCTACCGGCCACCGGCACCGGTCACCATGGGGGAACGCCGATCAATCAAAACCTCTATTAGTACACTTACGCCCTATACGCCCACCATTCCCACTTTTCAAGTTTTTATACCCTTCGTTTGAATTTGGTGCCGTAATAATGTTGAATAATTAGGTTTTTATAGTGCAAATTTTTAATCTTTGAAGCAGTACCTACTGTGTGCTAATTCACCATACTACTCTTAGCTTCAATCCAAGGATGACTTTAACTCTTCAATTATCCATCTACTTGTATCGTCTCAAAAATATCTCGTAAACCATCTCAAAAATGTCTTATAAATGATTATGTAAAAGCCATGAATTCACGAGTAAACAATTTTTCAGATATCAACTAATTACAGGTAATTACTGAAACGCCACGTAAATGTTTCTAAAAACAATATTTTACACTCGGGAGCAATGAATCTGTATCACCAACATGAACAATACAATTTTAAAATATTAAACAATGTTTTCCGAGATATTAGGGTTTATATTGGTGAGCTGGATTTATTGCTCCCTAGTATATTATAGAATCAAAAACTGTTAGTAGTGTTTACCGCACCATTCTTCATTCGATACTTGAGACGCACACCGCACCTTGTTGTATTTTTTTCTTTTTGTGTATTGGCACCTTGTTTTTATATGTATAGATTCGTGTCATTTTTTATCTAAAAACAAATTGTGCTATTGTGTGATGTGCTATGTCTTTTGTGTGCACGGAATAAACGAATTACTTACTTACTTACTTGTTTGACATAAATGATGACAAATTAATCAATGGCTTCACAGTGTTCAATCCATGTCCTCAATCGCCAGTCATCATCCAAGTCTTGTTGTTGGTTGGTCGGAATCCATTTGGTCTAATGTCTAAAATATAATAGGCCCGTTTTGACAGCTGTCAGATCAGTACTTTTATGTCGAAATTGGCATAACATGTTCTAATCTGACAGCTGTCAAAACGGGCCTATTACATTTTAGCCACTATAGGAATACCAATCACCAAGCATAACTTTGATAAACGTATAGTGATATATCCTTATAGAAACAAATCAGTTCAAGGCCGTCCAAATGATTGATGTAAGTACCAGCTCGTATTCGTTCGCCTTCGAATGACGTCTTTGGCCAGGCGTGAGTCGACCGGGCCGTGGTTGGCACCGCCAGCTAAGCCGTACTCATCCGTAACAACTTTACCTCCCCCTTCTTTTATTAGCTAGCCTAATAGCCTATAGTCACATTACATTCCTACCCAATGTTTGTGGTTTTTAAGTGTGTTTCTTGGTGTTATGACACTTTCATATTCATTTAAAATAGTACCACAGCCATTCAGACTCCGGGCTACTGCTGAGAAATTCCTAATGGAAAGACCCAGTAATACTTTGCCCGACCTTAGGATCGAACCCAAGACCCCATGCTCAACAGTCCGCAGTCTGGATTTGTGCGTGGTTTATGGCAATAATCTCGCCCCTTATTACCTACATGGGACTTAAACATAACGAAACGAGGGTGTACTAAAACACCTCTGTCGAACCCTTGGGGTATACAAGGCGTGATGTTATGTTTTATAGTCATCCAATCAGTCATGTCTATAAGCAATACTTTCCATCTTCTGCCTAGCGTGATTAATCCCAGCCAGCGGTTCAAACATCAATAATTCTACATTTTACCTTTTTCAGTTTCATAAAAAATACTCCGAGTAGGTAGTAGTACTTCAAAACGATGAAGGAAAACATCGTAAGGAAACCGGCATGTCCTAGAACCAAAAATTCGAAGACATGTGACATCTACCAACCCGCACTGGGCCCGCGTGGTGGATTACGGCCCATTCCCTCTCACAGAGAGGAGGCCTGTGTCCCAGCAGTGTGAACATTATAGGCTGATGATGACACATATTTAATTAAATTTTTATATATTTCTATAAAAAATTCCCACAATACGATAAATATTTCATAATGTATTTCGTCAATGTGATATCCGAAGCTACTTATACATCTTTCATGAACTTAATCAGAATTCAATTCGTATTCGTCAATTTCAATATTTCTATGACGTCAAAGTGAGCTTACTGAGGTCGTGTTGTCATATCGAAAACCTTTTTCTCTTTTTCTTTTAAAAAAAACGTTGCTCCACACTAAGATTTCTCCTGTATCGTGGGTGCGTTTACAGACACAAATCTTCACATGCACAAACACCCAGACCCGGAACAACTATCTGTAGGCCATACAAATATTTATTCCGTGCGGGAATTGAAACCACGACCCGCAGCGCAGAAGCCAATCGCTTAGCAAACGTGTCGTTAAAACACACATTACTCAATGTGTTGAAATAAAATGCATTTCTAATACCTTTCAACGCGTCATTTAAACGTCATTTGTAACCCTTCGTACGTTTATTTAACGTACAGGGCCAAAATATCATTGAGCGGTCGATAACTTGTTAGAACGACATAACATCACGCCTGTATTCCCCGAAGGCTTGGGCAGAGGTGTATAGTAACACGTTCATTTCGCCGTTCTGTTTGAGTCCCATGTAATTGGAGCGAGCCTATTGCCTTCAACCGGGCACAAATCTAAGTCCGGGCTGCTACTGAGGAATGCCACATGAAAAAACCCAATAACACTGCCAGACTTGGGGAACCCATGACCTCAAGATTAGCAGTCGCGCTTACCACCACTAGACCAATGAAGCGGAGTTTGGATATGTGCCTGGTTGATGGCAATAGGCTCGCCTCCTATTACATGGGACTTAAACATAACGGCGAAATGAGGGTGTTATTATACACCTCTGCTCAACCCTTCGGGGAATACAGGCGTGATGTTATGTTATGTTATTTCTATATTATGATTTGTATTCTAATTGAACACCAATTTTTAATCTTGAGACATTGTAATTTGATGTAACAAACATCATCTTTTGCATCTTTAGAATACATTCGTATTTACTTCTCACGATTTCCTCATAAAAAATACAATATTACGGGTTCTATTTACGTACCTATTTCTTCTTCGTACGCTACCTTTTTGGAAGGTTATTTCACAATAGTGATGTGAACGACCTGCAAGTTTAGATGTTATCAGCCGATCGATATATGATTCATGACACGAATGAATGCGATCACAATATAACGTGCGTGCTATTTTTGTTTGTGCTATCTGTCGTTAGCGATACAGTTGTAGTTTCTATGCAATAATAACTTTAATGCATCTTTCAGCTTGTTTATATTACAATAATAAATTTACTGATAATGTTATATAAACGTAAGCGTTGGAGCTTAAGCTGAAAGAAGGTACAGAATCAAATATACGAAATGGAAATAACTTCTCCTATACGTGTTCCTTTTTTCGTAACGTCTATCTTTTTCTTTTTTTAAAACGCTGTCCCATTACTCTTTCTCTTGTATCGTGGATGCGTTTACAGACACAAATCTTCACATGCACAAAAACCTACACCCGAAACAACTTAGCATAGATCATACAAATATTTGATCCATGCGGGAATCGAACCTGCGACCCGTTGGGCAGGAACCCAATCACTCAGTCAGTGCGCTAAAAGTGTCGTCAAACGTCAATCTACTGTCATATTTAATAATAGGAGTATCGACCAATTTCTTATCTCTGTTTTGTTTATTCCTGCATGTTTTATGTTAGCAATGTTTGTCAGTGTGTGAAATGTAATCGATGTTGTATTTTCATAATTTTTTACAACACAATAATTGTCCGAATTATTTATAAAGAAAACAAGCCGCATGTAAAATAGTAACGGATGGATTAAAACGAGGGTAAAAGCTCTGTTAACTTTGATAATAAAGGGTATCAAGATAATTACACAATGTGCGTATATTGAAAGCGTTATAACCTAGAAACTGGTTACAACGCTGATAATAATTGCATCTAGTGTAAATAGCCGATGGCGTAGTGATGCACGCGTGTCGCACCCCTCGCGGCCGTGACAAAGGGACGCCAGCTGCATCCCCGCGACTATTGTACACTCACAATGCACCCTCGATCTATGCGCGTTACGATTGCGCACGCAAGTTTATTAGGCTGCTTACTGAAAAGTGAAAACAAAACTGTTCGTAAAATTTCAGTACCTAATGATTTTCTTATGTAAAGGGTAATTGAAATACACTAGCAAGTCAAATTTAGAAATTTGACATGTAAAAAGATGTTACATTTTTTTTAAACTCATCTAACTGTTATTTGTAAAAAAATCGAACTAGAACTAATTCCGATCATCATGTTATCATTTTGTATAAAAACCGAATGCAACTTCTGATGTGAATAATATTTACATCATATTTGCACACTTTATCATCCCTCCCCGAATTGGCTCAGATTTACTCCCCCCCAATTCGTTACTTTCATGGGATGTTTAATGAGTTCGAAGCGGTGGGGGTGTCGTTAAGCTAAAAGGTCAAGGGTATTTGTCTTATTGAGATATTCAAAGAAAATTATTTTGACGAGAAGAAAATTATTTTGGCTTTCAGTTTTAAATGCAATAAATGTGTTACTAATGCCATCTCTTTGTAGCTCGAAAAATCAATGTTAGTCTATTTTGCTTCTTTTAAAAAACAGATTTTTGAAGAAGGTAGGCAATTTAAAAAAAATAGTTACTTAGGCCGTTTTTGCGATCGCGGCCTCTTATGTAAACAAATCTTCGCCTAAATAAGTAATTTAGAATGGTTCAAATTATCACAAATAATTCTCATTCTTTATTTTTAATGTAACGTCTTCTCTAGTTTTTATAGTTCTTAGTATTTAATATTTTTTATTATTCTTGGGCGCCTTGGTGAAACGAATAGCAATGTTGCACATTAACGCTTTGTCTCCAGATATAATTAGGCGTTTCAATTCAGTTTTTTGTAAAAGGTATTATTATTACTGCAAGAAATACTTAAGTAGCTTAAAAACATCTGAAGATATTTGAAGAAAGAAGATTAAAGAAGATAGCAGTCCTCCTCCTCGCGTTCACTGCCGGCGCCATTATGTGTTATCATAGAATCATAAGGCACGCGGTGAATGCCAAGAGAGGACTCATTCGACGAGCAAAGAATACAGGACAGAAGATACTCAAGAGCTCAAGATCAAGAATTCAGATAGAAAAACAGCAGACACTAAGAAGAATGCTTGGATTAATATATTTATTAAGTACCTACCTACCTATTATCCGATTCTGGTAAATCTTTGCTTAATCTATAATTAAGTCGGTACCTATCTATAATTTAAGAAACTTCAAGTAAGTAAGACCTCCCGTTTCACGTGAACACAATAATTATATTATTATTATTACCTAATGAAATTATTAAACCTACAGGTGTGATACTAACCTAAGTATAAATCTAAATACGTTCACATTTTCAAAGACAACACAATCTGGGTCAGTGTTTCATTGTTTTACTACGTATGCGGAATTGCATAATTTACACAATTTGTCTCAATTTACATTCGCCTAAATTCGAACTGTTACAATAACAATTAGCTGCTTTATGATCATCAAATGTGTAGGTACCTACTCTACGTCCTTCTGATTTTCCGTCTTCTGCCTTTTAGGGTCCCCAATGGTCACTTTATTTTTAAGTGCTCGTGACCATCTATTTGATATAATTTACCTGGCTTTTCTGATACCTAACCACTAGAAAAAATACGAAGATCTTGGTCTCAGGAATCCTATACTTGTCAATAGGAAAACTTCACAACTTTTGTGTTTAATGTGAGTTTATGACGATATTTAAATTGTGCAATTAAAGTTATATTCAACTAGAGAATGTTCTCCGTAAGAGGTGTGCATTCCGTAACCTTACACCGTTTCTACTACAGTAAAAAACTTAACGATTATAATGTATGTTTGGGGTAATACCCGATATTAGCACAGGTAAATATATTAGTATGATTCTATTGCATACACGATGCTTTTAGCATCGCTCAGCGCCGGGCGCCTGTATCGACAAAATAATTATGTCGACAATGCATCATGTTTTAACAACTCTCCGGATTCAGTTGTTGTATCTTACTACCGAGAAGCAACTAAACTCTGTATTAATAAATAATTAGCTCTCATTTGAGAGTTTCCTCTTAAGTGTGGTTATACTGATGAAATTTTTCATTTTGACAGCTCCTTTTGGCATGCCACCATGTTGAGAATGGTTTATTAATATGGGTCTTAGCCACCAGTAGCAATTCATAAGACTAACGTGATATCTCAAAGCATTATCATAATGGTGCAGTGACTTAAATTAAGACATTTGTCTTTCCTTTCTTTCGATTCTTGGAAAATCAATTCCAATCATATTTGTAATATTTACTATTAATTATTCATCTTTCTAGCTAAAGCTAGAGACTGACTAATAATAATCCACGATCCATTTTTATAATTTTTTCCTTAAATTCTGACAAACTGTTGCTAAAAATGCAGCAGGGTCGTGTTAGAGTCACATCCCAGTTTAACCAGATACTGCAGAATACCAGTATTTTACCCAAGTAAGTGCTATCAAACCTCCTCCAATTGCTGGGTACTACCTTACGGATATCATATGGTTAGACTGGTTTTCAGGTTTTGGGCTTCGAACTTTTCATAACAAATGGCATATTATCAGTATTCGTTTCACACAGCACTCAAATGATTGGCTCTACAATTTGGCTGTCACAATATTCTACTTAGGTTTAATAGTTTCTACTAGGTTTCACTCTGAATACTGCTACTTCAAGTTTATGTTACCTAGGTACGTATTCGCAGGGTGGTTCCACATAAACATGATGCTGGTCCAATATGACTATTAAGATTTCTGTACTTATTTGCATTCAACGAGGTGCGAGATAGGACAAAAAATGCGTTCTCATGAAACAAGTTTTGCTATAGCAGCGAACAAAAAATCTAACCTTAGGTACGACCTGAGGAGATTAGTTTATAAATTACGATAAATTATGATATTGTTACATTCCTGTTTAGACCTGACTCGGTCTTATTTCTAAGTATAAATGCCCCTTTCTTCTAAACAAATTACGAAGTGATCAGACTGGCTCCCCTAAGCGCTGAGTAATCAGAATTTCCATGACTTACCCGAGATTCCTCTTAAGGATGTCATCACCCATATTGACTGTTATTATGAGATCATTTCAGAGTAATTTGAAGCTTCTACAATTTGACACTATGACGTTATTTGGATCAATACTAAATACCTGCGCACGGTGCAAATAAAGTTGAAGTAGGTGCATGACCGTCACCCACATTTTTAGGCTGAACTGCGGTGTACTCATCATTTACTAATGGTACTAAGTATGTTGCTTGAGATGGCCAGATGTTTATCGGATCACTAATGATTCGCATAAAATTGAACGCATAATTTATCATGGCATACTTTCACCTATTCTAATGATCGTTACGCATAATATTAATCCTGCATAAATTTATAGGCATAATTTTACCAACCATATTTTTTTTTATCTTTGGGAAGTCCTCATGGATGTCCCTGAGGGGGTCTGCCGGACTGTTACCGGCTAAAAACCAACGGTGTTCGTCCTCCTGACCGTTCGGCCGGGGTCGCGGGATTCGCAAAAGCATGCACCGCAACCCCGGCAGGTCCCGGTCCGCCAACCCTCGGCGGACCTCTCCTCTGTGGGGCCCCGCCCCACATCCTCCTGAGAAGCGCGCACAGAACACTGCGCGTCGCCTTCTCGGCCCTGTTACTGGTCGGGCGGCGGGTCCCCCAACCCGCTGCCCGCAGGTCAAACCATAATAACCCCAATCTGACCGAACCTAATCTACAAAATTACACCGAAAAAATATACCCAAATGATAGTTATGCCTATCTAAACAGTATGACAAAAATATTATGTCAAAATATTATTATGTTATTAAAAATTATGCCTAAATCGTTATGCGAAAATAGATTAGGAATTTAAAAAATATGCAAATCAAAGGGTCTCTGTGCTTATCGCAGCCTTGTGGACACAATTAAAATCTTGGGTATGTCACAAGTACCTATAATACTTTTATACTAACTGAAAAATACTCCAGAGCTACGGTATATTTCAATACCTCTTTGAACTAGTCCTATAATGATTGAATAAATAATACGATTGTATAGTATGTCCTTAAGAAATGCGTTCACATATGTTTGTCTTCAATACGTCGAGGTCGCGCAGTGATAGCACAGTTGTGAGACAATGTGTTTGCAGTCCTGTTCCGATTGTAACTTCGTTCATGTGCATGAAGTAACTACATGAATTATTACTATGTAGGAAAATACGCTTTCCAAGGGAAACTTGATATCCGATTCATTGAAGGTATACGTATAGTATGCATCTTAAAACTACTACTTATACATCTTAACTGCTGCTTCTTCCGAGACAACTGCCAGAATGCTCGGTTATAGTCAAAATCAAACCTTATTTATTCCAAAAGAACTGAAAATTGATTTGTATTCCCCGAAGGGTTATGTAGAGGTGTAAGTAACACCCTCATCTCATTTCACCGTTATGTTTGAGTCCCTTGCAATAGGGAGCGAGCCTATTGTCATCAATCGGGCACAAATCCAAACTCCAGACTGCTACTGAGGAATTCCACACGGAAAAACCCAATCACACTTTGCCCGACCTGGGGATCGAACCCAGGACCTCACGATCAGCAGTCGCGCTTGCCACCACTAGACCAACGTGGCAGTGATACTTTTTATTCGTCAATATTACAAAAGACAACCCCCAAGCGCCCACCCTTCACCGCTTCCCAGTGTTTAAGCTAGGAAGAAGACACGACAGAACAGGCTCCTCAGCAATACATGGCTTAGAGACGGAGAGGCTTTTACTTGGCTGAAAATGGGATTAGAGATGGCGGATCCACTATTTGCCTTTCACTAACAGACAAAGTGCTAGAGCGAGAGGATAATGGCAGGATCTCGCATACCGAGAATCCTCGCCGCACTCAATGCTCTCCAGGGCCTGCAATCTCGACATAGTGTAAAGGACAAACAACAGAATCTTGTAGCGCTGAATCTATCATTACAGTTATAGCTAATATCGGTCTGTCAGGATTGCGAGCATGGTAAATAAATTAAATGAAACCAACATAGACTCTCCACCACTGAGAGTACTTATATTTGGGTTAGGGGTTAGTTACAGAAGCTAGTTCACAATACAACAATTTACACAAGATCAGAAAATAAGGACAAGCTAATCAGATATAAAAGGTCAGACTTCTTTGGCTGTTCGACATAGAATCCTCTAGAATAACCACCGCCTTTATAACGTCGGGTACGCTGATTCATCTTGACAATTACCCTCCTTTATCAACACTGTCCAGTGTTACCAGGTCCCGACAACGATAGATATCTATCACTTTACGACCAATTTCGGTCCTTATGTCATAACGATTTACTTTTAACGTCGTAGTACACATTATCTTCTTTACATAGTACAAAACAAAGTCGCTTCCTTTGTCTGTACGCTTAGATCTTTTAAACTACGCAACGGATTTTAATGCAGTTTTCAGCAATAGATAGAGTGATTCAAGAGGAAGGTTTATATGCCCCACATTAGTATCTACATTGCACCCGTGCGAAGCCGGGGCGGGTAGTTTAATAATAAAGAATAAATTGGTCATAATGATCAATTCAAGCTTATCTTTTAAGTTCGATTTTAAGTTCGATTTTAAGTTCGATCAATTTAAGTTCGTCTTTTCCTGTCTTAAAAATTTGTCGTTATGCCTTTACGCTAGTTATCTATGTCGAGACGGCAGGTCCCTGGTCACCAGTCCGGAATGTGATGTATGTGCAGATGAATGGTTATGTTGTCAGAATGTTTGGACTACTGTGAGAAAAATGCTGTGTAACTTGGTTCATAGTTTATAGTCTGATTGATTGAGTCTCATTTTATTTTTGTGTTATTATTACTAACTAATTGTTAGGTACTTCTCTGTTTACTGTAATTGGGTTATCCGTGGTGAACATAAATAAATAATAAAATAAAACATAATAGTGACGCCGCCGGATTATATTTATTTTACCGCAAATAATTATTTGCGAGAATAAAATTTAATTAAAATACAATAAAGTCAATTTTATAATATACACTTATTGTTGACGAAAATAATAGCCAAGAGTCTAGAACTATTTATTCTATAACAAGAAATAAACTCTTAAAGATGATGAAGAATGAAGATATTACACAGTGGTTTTAATTACTAATACATCTTTTAAACGTTTTGCCCAAGCAATCAATCACTGTTTTTCTAAAAGGCGTAAAATCTTTAAATAGTAGTCAATCTTCCGTGTAGCATTTTAAAACCTTACAATTTCAAAACTAACTAAACTAGTAACAATCTAAAAGAAAGAAATATAAAACCAAAACAAAGATATTCAATAACATATAATTATTTAATCTCTTTGAACAAAAAAATATTTTAGAGTTCCGGAAAATTAAGAGAACTAGGCTTGGTCGTGATTTTGTGAATCGATATAAAAATACTACTTAAGTTACGACAATAAAGTACTAAGTTTGTACCGTGTCCATCTGAAGCCTTTGGATTAGACAGAAACATCTTAAAAAGGCGTAAATCTTTTAATTTTCTTTCAAAAGGATAATATTTTATTTTCCTAAAAATGCAATACGACTGTTGTAAACGAACTGAAAAAACTGATGCACGTACCTAAATTGATCAATGAAAAAATGCTACATTTATATTTATAAAACCAGAGTTCAAATCTATATATTGACATTACTGCATTGTCATCAAAGACATTCATACCTATTAATCTCTTTGATTGTCATCAATGGTCAATATCCTTGTCAGTTATCTCATTAAATTCCAATTTTCATTACAAATTCTTTTTTTATATTTATGTCACAATGAAGCTGAGGTGGATTGTAATATTATAGGCAACGTATACTTGACTCGGTAATTGGTTCCAACAATGATACGGTAAAGTCACGTTCGGTACGTGTGCAAAGTCCAAGTGTTTTATCTTGTCGTGTTGTGTAAACCCACTGTAGGTACCTATTGTATGGACCCTCGATTTCTGCGGGCTGCTACTTGGAAAGAGCCAACTTTTTATATAATTTTACACCATGAAAGGAACATGAAATGCCCCAAAATAATGTCACATTCAAAGTATTTATTGTTTTCATTCATGTGTACAAAAAATCTTAAGAATACAATAGGATAAACAACGTGAATACCCGTCCGGACACAGCACTTTTACACAAATTGTATGTTTTATTTTATGTGTAATAATTATTTAATCTATACATAGGTACTAATATTATAAAGCTGAAGAGTTTGTTTGTTTGAACGCCCTAATCTCAGGTTGGAATTGAAAAAATATTTTTGTGTTGGTTATTCGATTTATCGAGGAAGGTTATAGGCTATATAACATCACGCTACGACCAATAGGATCGGAGCATAAATGAAAAATGTTGCAAAAACGGGAAAAATGACTACCCGTGCGAAGCCGGGACGGGCCGCTTGTTTAATAACTAAAACAATACTACTAACTTACGAATTAAAAGCTTAGGATTTATGTATGTATCTATCAATGTAAATACTTAAAAACCTTTGTTAATTTTTTTGTTGCAAAGTCAGCAAATGTATAGAATAAGCAACGTTTTTGCTTCCAGCAGGGTTTCAACGCAGTATTATGCATTTATGAACCTTAACGATCAATCAAGATGAGCTGAAACTGTACTTGTAGAAATGGTTCAAAAGTAATTCGAAACTATGCACTCATATTGAATGTAATAAAAAAATCTATTATCTATGGTAATAACCACAATAATGTCTGCTTCCCACAGTACCTACCTATGTTATGTGTATCAATTCAGAATAATTCCAAGCAGATTGAAGAGCCAAGACGGAAGACAAAGCAGATCTCCTTTTACATCAAAAGCCTGACAACCGTTGCAGATATGACTACACAGTAAACAGGACAACATTATTGATAAGTTTTTGTTTCGAATAAAAACTGCGAGTTGTTGATTTTACTGAAAGACGCTTCATCTGAAACCAGGCCCGATGGGCCGGATGCCCGATGGTTCGGTGTGGCCTGATGGGCCGGTCACACAGCCGGAGAAATCGAAAGAGTGAGGGGAACGTAAAAAAAAAAACGTCGTCCGTCTATCGCTTGGGAATTATTATTTTTTTGCCAGCCCTGGGCCGACCGTCTCTCAAATGCCCGGGCCGATTTCAGGTCCCAGACCGGCCCTGTCTGAAACAAAGGCAGCTAAGGTTAAAGCACTGTAACCTGTAAATACAATAATAATGTTAATCTATTCTGTCTGAAGATAACAACATACATTATTATCCTAATCAAAAGACTGTCTGATCATCAACCGACAAATAACCTTAAACCTTTGTTTTTTTATTATAAATTACAACTTCTGTTTACCACATGTTTATAAAAAGAGTTAGTAGCATAATCAGCCCATTACCATCCCACTGCTGGGCATGGCCTCTACTTAAAATGAGATGGGTTTAGGCCTTAGTCCACCACGCTGACCTGGTGCGGATTGGCAGACTACACACACCATTCAGAACTTGATTGAACCCTCTCAGGTGTGCAGGTTTCCTCACGATGTTTTCCTTCACCGTTACCGCAAGTGATAATCAAAAACTCTAATAATAGTTTGGTCTGCATTGCCAGCCATCATCGAGCAAAGGTGTAGAAGAAACATGAATGTAACTACTTTCTGGTTGGATAACTTACTAAAATATATTTAGCTGAAACATCATCCAAATGGCCGCTGTAATCTAATCCGTATCAGAAACTCAATCTATGTTGCGGAAACTATGTTTCGCAAACCCTAAAAACTTACAAGAACACCAAATTGTGGGTAGCTACTTACTACTAAATTGGATTTGGTCGTATCAGCAGTAAGTTGATCAAATGGGAGAATTTGTTACGTCGTAAGTTAAGAATTCCGAGAAGTTTCCCAAGTTTTACTAAGGAAAATATAGTTGGTATTAGTAAGAAGGAAAATAAGTGGTTTACCCTCGGTGTTAGTGGAGAAAACACCTACCTATATTACACGTATAACTAAAATATTTAATATTACTTAGGATACGACTCACAATCACAATATAGAATGAGTCAACATGGTTTATTTTTAAGAATTGACACATTTTTAGAGAACCACGCTGATGTCTGAGCATAATCAGCCCAATACTGTCCCACGGCTGGGCACCGGCAGAATGAGAAGGGTTTTAGGTCTTTCTTTCTCTTCGTGTGGTTAGTTACTAACCTGGTGTCAGAGTTTATGCCGCCCATGGGCCTCTGACTTGGCTTCACATGCCGTCGAAAAATTAATATCTCTCAGGCATGCCGGTTTCCTCACGATGTTTTCCTTCACCGTTTTTAAGCAAGTGATAATTATACAATACGCATATGAATCCGAAAAGTCAAAGGTGCGTGCCTTGAGTTCGAACTCGAGACCTATGACTTGGCAGTCCGATTGACTATGACTTGGCAGGCAGCACTAGGCTATCACTGCTATAGGGTAACAGTCCCCCACACTGACCTGGTGCTGATTGGCGGACTACACGGACTATGGCGAACTTTTTGAATCCCTCTCAGCTCTGCGGGTTTCCTTAAGATGTTTTTTCTTGACCGTTAACGCAACTGATAATCAAATTCTGATCCGCACATGTATTTGAAGTGCGGGCCAGGTTCGATCTTAGAGCTTCCCAAGACAAACTCGTAAAACGTCTTGCTTTCTGATAAAGAAGAATATATCTCCACTTGGAATATAACAGTATTCAATGAAATAAAAAAAATATTACATACATAACATCACGCCTTGTACCTATTCCCTGAAGGATTCAGCAGAGGTGTTTTTAGTACACCCTCGTTTCGCCAGTTATGTTTAAGTCCCATGTCATAGGAGTGAGACAATTGCCATTAACCGGGCATACTCCAAACTCCGGGCTGCTACTGAGAAATTCCATACGGAAAAACCCAATAGCACTATGCCCGACTTAGGGATCGAACCCAAGACCCTATGCTCAGCAGTCGCGCTTGCAAATATTATATATCTATATATTATATATTTATTGAAAATATTATCTTTACGGAGTATAAAACAAAATCGCTCCCGCTGTCTGTATGCTTAAATCTTTTAAACTACGTAACGGATTTTAATGCAGTTTTCAGCAATAGATAGAGTGATTCAAGAGGAAGGTTTGTATGCCCCACATTAGTATCTACATTGCACCCGTGCGAAGCCGGTGCGGGTCGCTAGTATCTAATAAAATGGCCCATTCATAAACAAAATCTCCAATTCATATATTTTCTATGTTACGTCCCACAATTTCCACAATGGTGACGCGTGACGGTCCATGAATGAAAGTGGTTGTTTTTCTCACTGAGGATCAGCTGGTATCTTCCCACGCTATAAAGTGGACTGACGGCGACGAGGGACGGGACCAACCTGTTACTACACGTACGTACTTGTTGCTGTCTTTACGTGCAACATGTTATAACTACGGAACCCCGCAAGCACCTATGAGTACATGAGTACCTCAAATTTGTATTTATTTGATAGAGTCCCAAATAAACTCAAATATGAGGTGTCGCAAGAAGATCTAAGGCGCATGCTACAGTGCTACACGCTCAATATGGATCGCGATCCTAGATAATGTTGTTTATTGAGCGTTTAGATCAGTGTTTTTACTGCCGCTTAATAAATATCATGATACAGGATCGCGATTCAAATATCATGATGAATATTGAGCGTGTAGCATCCGCCTAAGAGAAGAATTTCAATGAAGACGTCAAGTTACTCATGTGCTTGTCGTCATAATTTTCCCAGGATTATCTTAATAACATTTACATCCTATACCTTCTACATCCTCATCAAAGTGTAATTATTTATAATCGAAAATAATAAAAATCAATGGCCGTGCGTTAGTCTTGTAAAAACTCGAAAATGGCTCGAACGATTTGAATTTTTTATTTGTTCTGTTCGCCTTTATACTGAGGTGGTCTAGGAAAGGAGAAAATTAAGAAAAAATTCAAAAAATATATCAGGTATTACGAAGTTCACCGGGTCATCTTATAAAGAAGAGTAACTTTGAACGAGAAATCTTCGATAAGTAAAAGTAAGTCATAATTTATCATTAGAAACATTTAATGACCTCAGACATCTACGGAGAATCCGAGTAAACATGATCCATGTGTGTTTGTGTGTCATTCTCTGTGCGAGTGTGTGTGTATGACTTAGGTACTATTTATCACTACCTGCGGCACTCGTGTCATATCTACTCAGACAATAACAACGTTATAAAGAAATGCGACTGATATATTTATCTTATCTACCGTGGCACACACTCGCCAAATAAAACGTGTCCGTACGATTATTATCAACACTTATATCGCTAACAAAGGGACACTATGATAATTGTGTGACGAAGGATGGTTTTGTCGAATATCTTACTTAATTTAATGTTTATATTGCTTAATTGATTAGGGGAACAAAATACAAAAAGAGATGAACAACTTGTTATCATGAAATATTAATTGATCGTTTAAAAATGCCGGACTATCAAGGAACTCTACTATTTATGGATTATTTGTTTACACAAAATCTGACAACGGGTCTAACCTTAGGATATCGGCATTGCCCAGTTACTGGAATGAGGAGTTCTGATGGCAGTTACTCCGTTTAAAATACTGGTATTCAGCCGCATCTGGTTAGACTGGAAGCTGATCCAACATAGTTGGGAAAGGGCTAGGCAGAACGAACCCTAGTTATCTTTCAACAGCTGAACATCGATCGCTGCGATTAACTCTCGAAAATAATACCGAATTCAATCAAATTCCAATTTCAAAAAATGTAAATAACTTTTTTTTTTTGAAATACATTTTCGTTTTTTTATATTCAAAAGTACGAACGGACATAATACCAAAATCGAACGATCGGAGTATCCTACTAAACCAATAACTTCATTTGACAAGGGAAGTGTCGAACGCAATACTTTTTATCTGATAATAATCCTTTAGCCGCCTCTTATGGCACAAAAGAGAAGAGATCTGACAGCGGCCTATTCTTAGCCGAAGTTACACGTATGTGGGGCTATATTTAAGATATATAAATATCTCATGTGGACAACACTTGACGCTGTACAGATGCAATCAAACAATTAAGAAGTCAACAGTTATAGAACTGATGAAACGTAATATGTGCATTGAGTAAAAGTCATATAACTTTTTGTAAATACGTGTTGAGCTATTGTTTTAAATTATAGACTTTTGAGACATTGTGTTAAACTATGATTGCATTAAACTATCTTATTAAACTATGCTGTGCCCATCAAGGTCCATAATTAATCCAATAGTCTTAAGCCTACCTATTTTAAAATTACATTATGCATTGCAATAAAGAATTGAGTATTGAGTATGAATGAATTAAATAATTTAACTTCATAACGATTAAAATGTAATGTATTCAAATTGATAAGTAATAAGTAATGACTGACATTATTGTAATGTGTGTATGTTGCTCTCTTTACATAAGCAGGGAAAATTCCATCATATTTCGCTAATAAATTATGAAGATCATTAGCAATACCACAGATTAAATAATAGCTACTTGGCAATGCTTTTAAAATACTCCTTAATCCCTCCATTACTTTAATCACTGACTAGAATCTTACAAAAAGACCAAAAAATCGTGCTAACGTGCCCCTAGTAAAGTTAACTAACCTCCTAATGACTACAAAATTGCTAACCAAATCGTTGTAAATATACATAATTGTTGGCAAAACATTAGTGATATCAGAATATATAAAGTATTATAAAGTTATGATTTAATATCCCTGACACAAGGAAAACAGGGATCGGGAAATGACGTCAGCCGACAACCAGTCATTATGATATTACCTCAACAGTCGTATCCTCGTAAAAACCTAGAATACAGCTCTCGGAGAACGAATATCGTTGATCAAAGAATGTTTTAAAAGAAAAAATATTTCAAAGTAAAAGCTACGCCACGCCTTTTTTTCCTAGAGGCAGTGGAAGTGTACACCGACAGTTCTTCACCGTCCTTCTTCCTTCTCAGGACTTAGTTTCAAAATGCTGTCTTCTTTTTTTGTGGTTATTGACTAACCTGGTTTATTCTGCCCATGGGCCTCTGACTTGGCTTCACATGCCGTCCAGAAATATCCCTCAGGCATACCGGTTTCCTCACGATGTTTTCCTTCACCGTTTTTAAGCAAGTGATAATTATACAATTCGCACATGAATCCGAAAAGTCAGTGGTACGTGCCTTGGGTTTGAACTCGAGACCTATACTTGGCAGTCCGACGGTCACACCACTAGGCTATCACTGCTATAAAATGCTGTGTCTCCTGAATTGATTTGTATTCAAGTAATTCAATTATCCTATTAGTAATAGCATAATCAGCTGTCCAATTGCTGGGCACGGGCGGCTTCTTAGAATGAGAAGTGTTGAAGCCTTAGTGAACCACGGTGCGCTGGCCTGGTGGGGTTTGGCGGACTACCCGCAAAATGGATAACTTTTGTGGAGCCTTCTTCATTGGTTTTTAGCCGGTAAGAGTCCGTCAGACCCCCTCGCCTTCCCCGGGCGATGGACATCCATGAGGATTTTTCAAAGACAAAAAAAACAGGATTCATCAGAATGTATTCCTTCACCCTTAACTTAATACTCAAATTTTGATTCTAATAAGCAGGTAAATTTAAAAAATCAGTGGTGCGGTCTGGCATCTATCTCAGAACCTTCTGCATGGAAGGCAACCGTTCCACCACTAGGCTATCACTGCTTTACATTAGAATAGAATAGAATATACTTTATTGTACACCAAAATTGTAACACAACTCTTAGACAATAACAAACATTAGAGGGTACAATGGCGGTCTTATCGCTGATAGCGATATCTACCAGACAACCTTTGGATGAACAGGAACTCAATGAATAAGATAGAGGGGGTAGTCCATGGTGTACTGCTGCAAAATATATACTACACACCATACATAGACATAATACTTACATATAGGTATATATATAATTATATATACATTTATAAATATTGTAATATATATATATGATATATAATTATGTGATAGGTAAAACAAGGTAGATTGATGATGAGGTACTAATTTATGAGGAATTAGAAACGTGTTGAGAGAAGAAATGATCTTTAACTAATTTTTTAAAAGAATCCAGTGACTGAGCTTAGGTATTTATTTATTAAAATGACCAAAGAATTACCTATTTAAGCGTTAACATTATGTAATACATAATATTCTTCGGAACCGGTCTCGATTTTCGATAAACACGAATTCGATAAACTCATTGTTTCAACTTTCAAGCTGTAGTAGGTACCAATTTACCGATAAATTAAGTTAAACTGTTTCAGTAAGACTATAAAAATATACGTTATTTTTTTACGATGACATTTTGCGCATGAATAACTAGTATTTATTGGTGTTTTTATGTTTAAACTGATTATGATTATTTATGGTCAAATACGAAGTTTGAGTAATTACAACGGACATCCAAATATCATGTCCATAATATTAAGTGTCGGAAGAAAACTTTCTAAACAGCGTTTAGCATTATAATGGTCATGTCACGGACGTGATTGACACTATCCTGACATTATAAACCCTACCTGTCTAACTACAGAAAATTAGACACTCGTTAAGACCGTAGCTAACTTGATTTTCCATAAATTTTAACGTGTTTATACCATGTTTACCTCTAAAAACTGGTAAAGACCATACCATGTTTAAGAAACCTTAAAAAGACTACATGCATGTCTGCTACACGGAATGTATTGACATTGGGAACAATTAATACCGTAAAGTAAAAGTCTGTCTGGTGTAAATATTTCCAGTTATATTAAACTTCATTGAAATAATTTAGATGGCAGCCTCGCATGATCCATCATACTGAACAACTCTCACTTGCGTGAACATTGACTATTTATTGCAATTTTTAACGTCTTTAGTGATATCTTTAGGGGTACTTTAACGTACCATTTTATACGTTTCCAACTTTCTGTAACATCTGTAAAAACGTAGCTGTGTATTGGAATTGGAACAAATAAAGCGTATTCATAACGCAGCCTTGCATTTAGTTACTATAAAAAGACCTAGGCTGAAGCTGGCCAATTCGCATCGAGGGGCCAAAAAGTATGGTTTATAGTATGTAAATACATATTCTATTATCATAAACGTGGACGTAAAGTGTCTAGTAGGTACCTACGTAGGTATATTCAGTTATGACGGTGCGGTCGTGCATAGTTTGTCCTATTTAGCCGCGCCCGGGAGACTTCCAAGCGGTACAAACCGGGATGACTCATTAAATGTTGGCCACAGTTTTATCTCCGGGGAATTTCTCCTTTGTTCCACACGCTAACGTTTTGGCTACAATTCAACTATCCGACGAAAAAAACAATAAGTGCTCCATATGCGCTTTAAAAGGAAAATATTGAGATGTCACAAATAATGCCATCGATTTCACTCGCATTAAGCGTATTATTAAAAGATTTACCGTAGTCGTTATAACACCATTATAAACTTTATTGCTTACTCTGGACGTTTATGTTTATTTATATAATTCACGATAACAATTCCACTTATGAAATTGTGACAAACTAGAACAAATTATTGTTTATTTTAGCTCTCACTGTCATTAGCTAATCAACATTAAATCGATTGTATCATTAATTTTAAAATAAGTTGTAGCTACTTATCGGTGTAATTAGTACCTAGGTACATCGTTTTACTTTATTGTAAACGTTACATCAAATAAATTATTTAATTTCGAGTACAATGACTCACAGTGTAACCATTACACTACGTCGGCACGCTGACAAATAAATAAATGTATGATTGACACGAGTGACGTATTCAATAATTAGCTACAAGCTATGTACATAACAGGTTTTAAAGATAAAACCAGGTTTCCTCGTCAGTGTTACACGGCCGGACAAAGGCAGGATCTAGATAATTAGTTGCGGATAAAAATAGTCGTCGCAGTCGGGCCCTGGGCCAGGTGACGTCAGCGCGCCAGGGCCGGCGGCGGGGCAAGACGGGCCCCGCGCCAGTGTCGCGCGCGCCGTCAGCCCGCTCGCACGCCACCTACCGAGCCTGACTCAGCTGCCACCAGCCGCCGCTCCGCTGCCGCCTGCCCGCCTGCCGCCTGCTCGCCTCCACCGACCCCCTCCCAGCTGCCTACGCGATCCTGAACCACACATTCACTTGTAAGTACTCACCAACGACCCTATTATATTTATGTTACATATGTGTTGAAAGCTATTGTCTAACTGCAACGATGCAACGCGATAACATCCGATGCAGATTTCACTTCGGCCTAACTGCGCTAGGGTGTTAACTATTTAACGACTTCTGCATTATTTTTAATTTAAATTTTATTTTTATTAAAATATTAATTAATGGGGCCTAGGTTATATCGGTACAGAGAAGCGAGTCAACCTTGGCGCATCGTGCAATGCAGCGGGGACCTTGCAAGTCACGCGTCAGAGTAACCTCGACTCACGCCGTACTCGCGCCGCTACTACGATTTCTTTCGGTACTATCGCAATTTCTCGGTCGGTCGGCACGAAGCGTGTTCCATTGCTTTCCATGCAAACTCAGAAACGGATACTCTGACAAGAAACCGGCGATGTATTCGATACAAGCAGACGAAAACGGGTTGTATTTATTATCTTGGTGCGGCAACATGTTGATAGACGCGCTATGGAACTAACACAAACAGCTGACTGCTGACGACGTGTTTCTTTTTTTGACAGATAAAAAATATGACGCGGTCATTCAAGGACGGTCGACCACTGACGAGAGGTATTTCCCGTTTTTGGATTATCAATGTGACACGTAAATGGCAATGGAACGACTAATAATAATAAAGTATTTACAATAATGTCAAAGGGATGCGGTTACTTCGTGGACGTACAAAATGGGTAATTACGTGATATTGCGGTTTCAACACACGCGTTCGCAAGGGGCCTCGGTGTTCCAGACTTATCGCGTCGGAAAAACACGCCATGCTTTATCGTGCGTAGTTCGCTATCAGTTCGGGCGGTACGAACTGTATTATTGTAATGTAAGGCCGATACACTTCGAGGGGCTTCATGCTTACAAACATCACGTATTGTCATCACATGATTGTAACAATAGTTACTTACTAAAACTAAATAAAAAAAAATTACAAAACTGAAGGCTGCAGTTCACCGTTTTTATTCTCTGGTTAAACAAGTTAATTTACCTACCTACCCAATAAAATTGGTATTTAAACTTCAGTTAAACTATTGTTTAACCATAGAATTAATGCTAGTAAACACCAGCCTTAGTCATAAACCAACGTTGTAAATCTAGCTTAATTACACTGATCCTTTTAAAATTATAACGGAGTAACTGTACTCGTAAGATAAACCTAAAAGTAAAGGTGATTTCGAAATTGAAAGTGCTCAAGTTTCGTGAACCACTTTTCTTAAAAACTTGTCCTACTTGATTTCCGGGGCCTTACTCGATAACCACTAGATATCCGCCGTCGAGTCATATTGTACCGAAAATATAACAACGCATTTACTACATGATAAGATAAATAAAATCTAAGTTAAATGTATACCTTTTAAAATAGATAGAGCCACTGAAAAGCGTTTGTACTTCATGATAATTTACAAAATCAACTTGTAACAAAGTAACGGCGCTCGGACTACCTACCTCAATATTTCGAAGATACTTAATATTTATTCAATGTTACCTTCTAGAACGTCTTTAGATATATTTTTTTCACCTCGAGTTGGCATTGATCGTGGTCCACAAAACCGGTAAGGCTGTGGTTACCCTTCGCCGAACGTTCAAACATGCCTGCCTGACCATCGTCTACTTACCTACCTCATTTGTTCAGTAGGATCTTTTTTAATTCTCACACTTATTCCTACGATAAGAATTAATGATACATTATTTGGAAGAAGTCTATTAATAACTGTATATTTTATTCAAATTGACTGTCTACCTAAATTATAATTTGTTTGGATACTTATATGTTTGTTTTGACTACAATTTGCTTCAAGTTTATTCTTCTGTCGAGTTATAGATTATGTTTATCATACTTTAACATGTTCATGTTTTGTTATCAATGAAAGTTTTGTTTATATTTTTTATACTTGTCTTTTCAGAGTGCAATGGTCAGAAGGTACGAAAGAATGAGTGGACGCCAGTCCTGGAACGAAGATGATATGGCTAAGGCTGTCGCAGCGGTGGTATCAGGTAAGATGGGGTACAAACTGGCCGCTAGGACCTTCCACATACCTCGCTCAACCCTCCAAAGACGCGCTAGCAAGATAAGGTACCAGCAACCAGACGACCCCAAACCATTAATGGGCCACTACCGAAGGGTCTTCACTGATAGTCAAGAGAAAGACTTGGTTGGATACATTAAAAGTATGGAAAAGTATTTTATGGGAGTCTCCAGACGTGATATTCGGGAATTAGCCTTCCAGTACGCAGAAGACAACCATCTGAATCATCCTTTCGATGTCAACACTAGAATGGCAGGCGAAGACTGGGTCAGGAACTTCCTGAAAAGAAATCCAGAACTTCTCGACAAGTCTGAGCACGCCGAGTGCGGTCTGGAGCCCGTGAACTTTGATCAGTTCTATCACTTTATGTGTCAGTTTTCATGATGACTCGTTGATTAGTACGATAATACTAGTTGTAAGTAAAAAGGTCAAGTTCGCCCCCGAGAGAGCCTCATAGTTAATGTATGACATGCGTGAACACAACCTGTGTATACTGAACTGCCCAACTTTTGTAATGAAAATTATAAATATGTTGTACAAGAAATTGCTCAATAACAAACATTCGTAATCTAAATATGCTGACCACATCAAGACTTTAGGCAATTAGTATACACAACTTGGAACACAATATAAGTACAGTAAGAAGAATTTTGGAAACATTTTTTAAATTTATATTGACAAAATTATAGCAAAAGTTAGTTCAAGAGAGCCAAGCTCAAAAAACGCGATGTTACCTTTGATATTTTTCTTAATTTGGTTAGATATTAAATTTTGTTACTATTTAGGACCGTTGGTGCGAGGCTGCGAGGAGGCTTTGCCCTCGTCCCCTTGTGTCATAGTCACGGTTCTGCACTTATTAAGTACTTACGAAGTCTATAGTTTTATCTGATTTATAGTTTAAATTTTGTTATTTAATGGTACTAAAAGATAACTTGCTAAATTAAGGGCTGTGATAACAGAGAAAGGTGTATTTTTATGGAACATATCTATTGAAGTGATGTATCTATTTACAAAGACGGTATCTGATATTGAATATTTAATATTGTTTATGACATGTTTTTTAGAAGTTATAATATGAATGCTGAATGTTGGTTGTAAAAATGTTCCGTAAATGGTAACTGCCGGCAAGGTGCAACCTAGCGGTGGTCTGATTTGCAATATTTCCTTTGTATGTGCAATAATAAAGCTAAGTACTTAGTATGCATATAATACTGTGCAGTATGACTACAAAAAGCGTCAAATAACATGTTACACCGTGTTTTGCTGTGCCAAACTCTAAATTAATAATAAACAAATATTTAAAAACATAATTGAATATCTATAAATCCATTAAGTATCTACGATAAATCTAACCACATTTAAAAAAGTGACCATTCAACAATTTTATTTCCTTCTAACACATTGAAACTTAAAAATGTAATTACATTTCCACCGAAAAAACATAGATTGTGATCATTTGTTGCATTGGGGTTTTCCATTTGGAATTCCTCAGTAGCAGCCAGGAATTTGGATTTATGCCCGGTTGATGGCAATAGGCTCACCCCCTAATTACAAGGGATTTAAACATAACGGCGAAATGAGGGTATTATTATACACCTCTGGCCACACTTTCGGGGAATACAGGCGTGATGTTATGTTATATGTTGAACATACACTGGCCTGCAAAAATAAGTATCACACTTTAAAAGTAAATATCATTATAAGTGTAGTACTTATTTTTGCAGGCCAGTATAGTTTGCAAGAGAATACCTACGAGCTAACTATAATTTAGCTTGGAATACTGACAACATATGCGGGTGAACCCGCAATCAAAGCAAACATTCCCATAAGTAGTTTGACGTAGCGCATATTGCAACGTTGCCAGTTACGGAACATTTACCCCAAATTAATGCTGATAACGAGCGTGTCAGCATTGCTAGCTCAATTCGCCACACCACTACTACTTGGCACTATTTGACGTAGCTACTACTTACCTGCGTCATCCACAATCATTTATATAAACACTTTTTACGTGATATAGGGATGGGTTGGTGATTTTCGTGGGATTTCGGCTTGTTTGGTTATTTCGCCTGTAGTTCAAATAATGTTTGTGTTTAGTCCAAAAATTTTAATGCTATTTTTCTATCGTCAGTATATTAATCCCACTGTACCAAATTAGTTATATTATTGTCGTTACCTGATTCAAGTTTTGATCTCTTAAACTTAGTTCAAAATAGCAAAATGTTTATTTATTTAGGTCTCGAAATATTGAATATTGTTGGTTTTAAAGAAATTTTAACATATGAAAACAATTAATACATATATGCCAAACTATGTTGTTATTTTGAGATTTATTTTTAATTAATATAATAATATATTACTGTGTACTTAGTTAAAAAAATATGTGATTATAAATTGAAATATTTAATAAAGAAAATTTTAATTATCCACATTTATTCTATTTCCTCCATTATTATTTGTATTAGAGGGAGTATTTATAACTAACCTGAGATTTATTGGATCTATTTACTTTTTTAATAACAATGTCATCACCAACATCAAAATAAGCATGACTCACTTGATATGTCCCTAAGTACCAAGTCGTGAGTAGCTAATAGTTTAATAAAATAAACCACTGCTGAAACCTAACATAACATAGAAATAGTTTTTTTTTTAAGTTAGTGTATACCTACTCTATTTAATTTAACATTAGACAATAAGACCTGAAATGTTGTACATACACACATCGAAAAAATTTTGCGATCACTAGCATAAGCTGATATCATTTTTTAAATTGAACTTTATCAAGAAAAAATCTTTGTTGTGTGTTTTCTTTAAATAGAAATACCCAGTTTGAAATTAAAAAATAAAACTATTTCTTATTTTTTATAAAAAAAAATTGAGTAATTAATCATAATGTAATTGTAACAGAAATTTGATAGAAAGAAAAAGACTGTTTAACCAAACTTAAACAACAATTTATTAATAAAAGGTTTATATTCAATATAAATAACTCCTCCCCTGGCTCGAACACATGCGAAGATCCTCCTGGGCATGCTGAGAATCAAGTTATCCAGCATTTCTTGGGGTAACCTGTCCCATTCTTGAATAGCGGCTTCCCTGAGCTCTGGCACTGTCTGGGGACGTGGCTGACGGTTCCAAACAGCTCGCTTAAGAGCATCCCACGCGTGCTCTATTGGGTTAAAGTCAGGCGAGCCAGCAGGCCAGTTTAACCTTGTGATTCTCGGAGAGCAGCATTGACTCGTTGAGCTCGATGGGCGGGCGCATTATCATCGACCAGTACAAATTGGTGCCCATGGTTTACTCGGAATGGTCTGACAATTCCATCAATAGCAACTGCTCTGTACATGTCTGCTGTCATGAAGCCTCGATACGGGATCAAAGGCGTTCTAGCTCCAATCATAATACCACCCCAAAAGGACACCGATTTCCCGCCTTGCTGAACTGTTCCAGTGGCAGTTCTTTGCCTTTCACGGTCTCCTGGTCTTCTCCAGACACGGACACGTCGGTTATCTGGATGAGTACTGATTCGCGATTCGTCAACGAAGAGACAGTTTTGCCAAATGTGCAAAATGGGCAGCAGTCAAAACAGTTGGGCGACCACTGCGGGGTCGGTCAGCTAAATTACCCATCCCGTGGTACCTCTGCAACGTGGTCACGACACAGGATTGGGATATAGCAACTCTGCGTGCTATTTCTCTCGTGGTGTATCCTTCTTCCCTCAAAGTTACTTTTCTTGCTCGTAAAACTTCTGATAATCCTCTTGGCATTTTTCAATCACAACTTTCTGCGAAATCTATTTTAAATCCGTTAAAATTGACTAAATCAGATTTCTGAATGAGCGTAAGCTAGGACTGAAAGCCTTTTTATATGGAAAAACAATTGAACTGTTCTATTGTTTTATATTCTAAATCTATATTTTTAAATAAAGAATCTAAAAAGAAGAAGAAATCATAATATAATCTACCGTAACAAATAAAAATTCAATTTTTCAACGTGATCGCAAACTTTTTTTGATGTGTGTATATAAGCAATATATTTGCTTCCAGCAGGGATTGGACACAGTAGGTAGGTATATGCTTGTATGAGACCTAACGATCAATCAAGATGAGCTGAAACTCCACTTGAAGAAATGCCTCAAAAGATATTCGAGCCTCGGTTGGCCACTTTTGTCTAATGTTATTCGAAATGGAGTATAGCTAATTTACTACCGTCAAAGAACCCTTGTATTGTCTTTCCTTATCATTAAAGGCGACTAAAAAGGATTTATGACTAGCAACATACAACCCGACTAGCAAAAAATGGGAACTGAAAATTGTGGCACTACGATTATGTTCGTTATTTGTCTCTCGCTCGCACACGTTACCTGTGACCGAAAGGGAAATAGTGGATCCGCCATTTCTAATTCCAGGTTGTACTTTTATTGGATTTCACGTATATGTATAGTTTTTTTAGCCTATATTGTGCAATATTCCATAATGATCGTTGATTTTAATGATGTATTATTGACGGCCCTTGGGGACCCTAAGGGGGCCCTTGTTCAGCAGTGGACGTTTACGTTCTGAAATGATGAAGATATATTTATTTCAATACTCTTAAACAAAATTATGAACCACATGGCGTTATCATATTTTCTTCATGTTCAAGTCTGTACTTATTTCTCATTTTAAGATACGTAGGCCCGTATTAATGACAGCTCTTATTTGAGAGGTTCTTCTTACGTATAGTTTTAAAATTACTTGAGACGTATATTAAAAATAATACTGAGGCGTGGGATTTACAAATGGGCTAAGCGCCCAAAAAACCAAAGTCAATTTTTTTATGTCAAAAGAGCTACACTGGGCGGCCAATCCATTGTTATTAAAATTTTTGATTCATTGTATTTTGGAACTTAGCTCATTTGTAAATTCCACGCCTCAATTGTAAATATGTTGTTAATATATGGAATTCTACTATACCGTAGCTGCTGTTGGAAGATCTCTCAAATGAGAGCTGTCTATTAATACTGGCCTTAATTACCTATATCGGGTGTAAAAATACCCTTAACAAAGCCGAGAGCCACGTATTTTTCCCATCATTATGAAGATTTTTTGGTATTGGGCCATACCTGTGAACCGACTGGTTACGGAGATATTGAAGGTCAAAGTCACCATATTTTTGAACGTTTTTCACGAAAACTAAGTTTAAATGTTACTACTAAATATTCTTCTATACAAACATTATCAACATTTTCCAAATGTAGGCACAGTCTACTGCGCGCGCGCTTACATTGCGCGCTACAATTAAAAGCTGTTATTTTCAATATCAAATAAAACTTTTTAACAAAAATAAAACCGACTTCAAATTGTCCATCTCCGAGGTTCTTCATCAGATCTTCACCAAATTTAAATGGGACTACTTCGAAAGAATACTCTTTCAAACATAAAAATAATCATTAAAATCGGTTCACAATTAGCAAAGATATCGCGGAACAAATATACAAAAAAAAGAACATACAGTCGAATTGAGAACCTCCTCCTTTTTTGGAAGTCGGTTAAAAATAAAAGTCGTTTCCCAGCAATTAGTTTTGCTGTATGTTACTTAGTTTGATGTACAGTACGCATACTGTACCTACATCAAACTACAAGTCTACACTTCGGCTTCGTTAAGGCTACTTTTACACCCAGTATTTCAATAAGTTGTACAATTTGAGATGCTGATTTCTCTTTGGGAAAAGAAAACATTTAAACCCAGTAAAAAAAATCTCCCTTTCGAATTTTAAAAGCATTTGAGATGCCAATTATTTTTTATAATCTAATTACACGACGACTTGCAAGCAATATAAAAAAACTTTCAATAGGTACTAAAGAAGAAAGAATTTTCTTAGAAAAATGTGTTATGACTTAGAATTTCGAATAAAGGGCAGAGACAAAGAGATTTTCTAGAGCATTCTATTACCATGACGCTGTTTTAAGGAATTTTCTTTCCGACGTTAGTATCAAGTGAAGAGTACTTCGGAGCTGCCTGCCTTGGGTGCGCCAGACGTATTTAAGTACTTACCGCCACTCGTGGAGGCTCTTTTAATGCACCCCAACCACCCCAAATTATTCGTTACATCATAGAAAAGGAGAAATTATCGATTGACTGAGAAAATATTGCTATAACAACACTTGAAAGTCGGATTTTGAGATTACCATGTGAAATTATTGGATTCAGTTAACTCAGCCTGACGCAGTCTATTGCTGGACCTAGGTGGCTCAGTCATTGCGCCTCAAGGTACCTATAATTATTTCTATTTTTTTATTTTAACCTAGTTGCATTTTTGAAAAAGTAAAATAGAAACTGCCTCTTTTGTCTAGTGGTGTCAAACGCGACTGCTGATCGTGAGGTCCTGGGATCGATCCCCAGGTTGGGCAAAGTGTTATTGGGTTTTTGCGTAAGGAATTCCTCAGTAGCAACCCGGAGATTGGGTTTGTGCCCAGTTGATGGCAATAGGCTCGCCCCCTATTACATGGGACTTAAACATAACGGCAAAATGAGGGTGTTACTAATACACCTCTGCCTATCCCTTCGGGGAATACAGGCGTGATGTTATGTTATTTTTCAGGTCGTCGGTCCCCAATCCCTTATTCAGTTCTAAACGTAGCGATACACTATGTTGATGGTACTTGTCCGAATTTCGTGATTACATCTCAGAAGAACCCACAGTTTTCAGCACATAAACTGATTTAGAAAGCACTTCCATCTCCTAATGAACTCGAGAATACAAACTGAATCATGATGCAACGTGCCGACTTTTTTCTTAAAAAACGCAATATTTTAGAAGTGGAAGTAAATCTCGAGTCTTCATCCAATACAGAGTAAACAGGTCAGTGCATTTAGCTGGGCTACGCTGGGAGTACGGGAGCGAGGTGTCCGGAAGGCGTATCGTCGAGAGAGTGCTCTATCTACTCTTTAAGTATAAATAAGACAAGGATCTACATCAACCGCCTGATATGAACGGATATCAAACTCTGGAACGCGCTACCCCTTGATATGAAAAAAGCTCCGAGTAAATTCATTTTCAAACGTAAAGTTCGGGAATATTACCTAAAATCGCTGCAACCTTAGTCTGAATGAACTGTCCATCATAGTTATAAATATTTATGTGTATGTATGTATAGATATATAGGTTTAATATGTATTTTTATTGTATATAGATATATATATAAAGTATATATTTTGTTAGTACTTATGTATTATTTTGTTTTTAATAATTTTTATTTACCTTTTCAATATTTGTTTTAAATTCTTTTTTTGTACCTTTTTCGAAGTGCTTAATTTTTGACCCAAAGGTTGACTGGTAGAGAATGCCATTAGCATTAAGTCCGCCTTATGTACCACCAATTGTACATGAAGTTTAAATAAATAAATATTTAGTGGCAACTCTGAATGTATTTTCGAACTGTTTTTTTTTTCTTAGTACTGTTTGTAGATGGTTCGTTTCTACATAACCAGGCAGTTGTTGGCGAGACCTGAAGAGTCTCCAGTCAATACTGTGTTTTATCTTTTGATAAAAGCTGATTACCCACCGCAACTCTAAATGGAAGAAAAGGAACTAACCCTATTATTCATAACCTGCGATGTTTAAATTCCGTAACGCGCTCTATAGCTTCATCATCATCGAAAATATCCTCTGTTTAATACGAGACTACACCATTGAACTGTAACAACGAACGGTCATGCTCATAATATTATAATACCAGGCGTGGTAAATGACGCAATATTTCATTATTAACACAAAGGAAGACTCTACTGCCCATCCTCTTACCATAACCCTCGTGTTCCACGACACCCACGAAAGAAGAGAAGATAACCTTTTTTGTTAACATGACTCTAAAGCTTGTCTCATTCATACTGTGAGACTACAGTCTTACACTACACGTTGGAATAAGTATATCTACGTTGTACACGTTGTTCGCCGTCGAGTACACAGGATGGATGTATGTACTAATGATGCTGGTTTCATATTGTTTTGCTCCACAATATGGAAGGTTAGTTAAAGTGTAACATGATGTTGATAAAACGAATATAATGTGTGTAACCGTTAAGGGCGGATAGGTGTTTCGTCATACAACCAGTATGCCGTTGAAAGCTTTGATTTAGATGTAAAGGGAGAGGTCTACGTGTATTTTTTTGTTTTTAATTCTTGACTTGTTCGCTTTTGGCCCTAATCTCACCTGATGGTAACCGCAGATAGGGTCTAAGATAGAGCACACGAATCCAAGGAACAGAGATATAGAGGGATTCCCCCATACCCCTCTGGCTCACACATACACATGACGGAACACAGTAAACTGTTGGCCGGACTTTAATGTGAAGGTGGTAGCTAGTCAGGCGGATCGTATAGATCCTATCACCAAGCGTGCTGGGTTTTGTTGAATCTTACAACACGCGTCTATTCACAGCGTGCGGTGAGGAAGTTTTATATTCTAACCCGTCCGCACAGGATTGCACTGGCGAAGGCTCCATACAAGCCGATTCCTACAGGCTTCTCTTTTGAACAGTCACTGCTAATTACTACTAGTAGTACTATTGCCAAATAATATAATCAGATTACTTACAGCCCTTACAGGTATTTAATACCTACATCATAAGATTAAAACATTACAAAAACGCCTACATTTTTTATCGTGGCAAATGTTAGTTTCAGCAACAAAGTTTGTTCTGTCTAAAATAAGGCGGCTACGCTCCGTCATAATCGAGTAATAAAAAAAAAACCAAACAATGTAAGTATTTTTAGCTCCGGCTTCACTCTTACCAAAATAGATCCTTGGCCACTGATGGGTTGATCGATAACAATTAGGTATCTATTTATACTAGCTTTTTTATACCTAACGATACACATATAACTGCTACGTATGAAGGAAGACAGATATAATAACGATTCTCATGAATTCTATATTTTTTATCGAGATTCCTATGTACCCACATTTTTATGTACCACTACATATAACAAAATCCTTAAAGTGGTATTGATTAACAATAAGTAAATAACAAATGCAGTAGATACAGATACTTTTATGAATACTTGCGTTATCCATACACTTCCTTTGTATATTTTTTCAGTGATATTTCTTCACCACATTTTATTATATTTTTCCGCTAAAGTGATTTCCACTTTTTTACTAACAACTCTAAAGCATAAGTCTAAAACCAATATCGAAATACTCTCCCCAGCGAGGAAACTGCTATATAAGAGTAACAGTAACGCCTGACTGGAAAAGTAAAAATAAAACTCAATACACAGTGGGTTTTTACTGAAAGACGGACGTGGACGTTTGAGGCTTCAACGTAAAAAGAAAACAGAAACAGATCAAAGGAAAAACTGTAAATTAATATTTTATATAACCACAACTGCAACGTTTCCCTTTGAAAATTGCATTCGCCATCTGCACACAACTCGTCGGTCGCACACTTTGCTATAACATTCCCTCCAGTGTGCTGGGTGGCGCAACGTATTTTATTATTTGGTTTATAGTTGTTTGAAAGCCAATTTACGAGACCGAGGCGGCGACGCGGGAAAAGCAAAAACATCGTTTGAAAGAAAGGCCCCGTCTAAAGAAAATATCCATTCAAGATACCCATTAGGGAACGACGAGGAGGAAAAACATCTTACAGCTATTATGGTACAGACTTCCTGTTAACTTTTATGTTTAAAAGCTTTTGATTAGCGCTGTGTACATGAAATTATTATCACTTCCTGTTTTAAGCGAATTCAAACTTGTGAATATACTTGCAAGGTTGTCTGGCGAAGTGATATGGGTTCTCTGGATATGATATCGATTACGAAGACACTACGATGCTCAAACACACCTGGATAGACTGCCAACCCAATGGTTTACGTAGCCACGAATATACCTTTTACACTTGGGAGCAATCAATCCGGGTCACCAACATAAACAAAACAATGATTAACAAATGTTTTCCAAGATTATTAAGGACTAGCGACCCGCCCCGGCTTCGCACGGGTGCAATGTAGATGTGGGGCATATACTCGTAAACCTTCCAAAAGATCTAAGCGTACAGACAGCGGGAGCGACTTTGTTTTATCTTCTTCTTTATCTTTACACTAGCTGTGTCCTCACGGCTCAGCCCGTAGGCTATGTTGCTCAGTGATAATGTAGCTTTCTAACGGCAAAAGAATTTTTGAAATCGGTCCAGTAGTTTTTACGTTTATTCGTTACATACAAAAATACAAATCTTTCCTCTTTATAATATTAGTATAGATTATATTGGTGACCCGGATTCATTGCTCCCGAGTGTTGACAATAGACTCAGCCATGAGAGCTAGGTAAAACTTATGCGAAAATTAAAACAATTAATGTAAAACACGAAGCAGCACTTAATATAAAAGTAGGTAATAATATTCATCTATCATTAATGCGCATTCTGTTTCGCTCGGCTCCCGACCCTCGCTTTTACTTTTTATTCGAAATTACGTGAGAAGAAAACGGCGCTGCAGCATTTATCAAATGCTGTCAACACAACACGAGTTTTAAAGGAAATAAAAGCTCGTTCGTGCAATTTACTGAGAGCAACTTTCCAATATTTTAGTGTTGTGCTCTCGCAGAAATACCAAATTTAATACCTCACCTGAAGTTACCTATGAAAACTTTTATATTTCAACTGAATGGAAATTTTCGACAGACAATTGGATTTCATTCGTAGCTTTGGTGCCAAAGCATTATCTCCAGCCCGCTCTTCCACTACATCGATAGTAAAGAAGTAAAAAAACTTTGGCTCGGTCAAAGCTTTATGTGGAAAAGTTCGGAAGTTTCGGCACGATCTTGTGGCGATATTTTATCTCGTGGGCTTTATAGGTGATCCGAGTTAAACGATAGGTTTTTTTCTTAGTATTGTTTTATTCTTTGCCTGATAGGTTTGTTGTGCATGATAAAAGATTTATTTACTTAGGTAATTCAAGTAGGCATTTTCTATAAAGTAAGTAAATATGTATTGTTCGTAGCAATTTTCTACTAAGTACTTCCAAGTTGAGAAAAACGATAATAAGCGTCTCGTATTGTACTCTCGGGAGCAATGAATCCGGGTCACCAATATAAACCTTAATATCTTGCCAAGATTCTATTCCTAAAGACATAGATCTTGAATTACTTAATCAACATTTCTCAACGTCACATAATTTCGTCCAAAGGTTGTCTGGTAGATATCGCTATCAGCGATAAGACCGCCATTGTACCCTTTAATGTTTGTTATTGTATAAGAGCTGTGTTACAATTTTGGTGTACAATAAAGTATATTCTATTCTATTCTATTCTATCTCAGAAAACATTGTTAAAAATTGTTTAACATTTTAACATTGTTTTGTTTATGTCGGTGACCCGGATTAATTGCTCCCGCATTCATTAGACAGCAGTGATAGCCTAGTGGTGTAACCGACGGACTGCCAAATCATAGGCCTCGAGTTCGAACCCAAGGTACGCACCTCTGACTTTTCGGATTCATGTGCGTATTGCATAATTATCACTTGCTTAAAAACGGTGAAGGAAGACATCGTGAGGAAACCGGCATGCCTGAGAATTATTTCTCGACGGCATGTGAAGCCAAGTCAGAGGCCCATGGGCGACCTAAACTCTGACACCAGGTTAGTCACTAACCACACGAAAAGAAGAAGATTGCTCCCGAGTTTAATACATATCTACTAATTGTTAATATCCAAAATATGTTTTTTTTTTAATAACTTTATTTATAACTAGCTGTGCCCGCAACTTCGTATGCGTAGAAGTCGTAGGACAACATTACTTGCTTAACTGAAATTATTATGTCATTATTATTAGGTATAGATTAGGTGGGTTTCTTAAAATCTTTCTTTATTCTGACAACTATGAAAAAATACACAAAAAACGGAAACCTCACATAGCTTCGGGTGTTCTATGTTTTTTTCACCAACGGTTTAGGCTGAGTAGATGTTTAGTTTGTTAGATTTGAAAATTAGGATTTTTACTAAACAAAATATGTTGTATTTCTATCAGTAGTCAGGTCCATTATAATAAGGTTTCCATGTGAACAATGTTAGCAGTAGAAACACCAGGGATGTGTGCTTGTGGCTGGAGAGGCGTCATGGCGCCTTCAGCTTCCGGCTGACGCAGGTACTCTCAGGACATGGCTGTTTCGGGAAGTACCTACCTGTGTCGTATGGACGGAAGCAGACGCTCGGATGTCACCACTGTGTGGACTGCCAGGAGGACACGGCGCAGCAGACGCTGTAAGTGTGCGCTGCGTGGACAGCGCAGCGCCGTGACCTGGTAGCGGCAGTGGGTGGTGACCTCTCGCTTCCGGCTGTGGTTCTGTCCATGGTGGGAAGCGAGAGTGCGTGGGAGGCCGTCGCTGCCTTTTGCGAAGAGGTGATGGTCACCAAGGAGGTAGCGGAGAGGGAGAGGGAGGCGTCTTCCTCCCTCCCTTCTCCGGCTAGACACCCCGGGTGCCGGAGGGCACGTGACGATATCCGGCCAATCCTAGTGACTGGCCTGCGGGCGGCGGGTTAGGGGACCCGTCGCCCGACCAGTAACAGGCCCGGGAGGATTCCGCGTGCGCCTCTCAGAAGGAAGTTGCAGGGCAGGGGACGATTATTTTTTGTTTTTTTTTCGTGTTGTTAGTGACAACCTATAATAATAACATTATTCATCAAAAGACATTACAACATTACAACTTTATTCATCAAATTGCCCCACCACTGGAGAGATCCACCAGAAGAAGCTGTTGGGCCAAGACCTGCCGGAGTTGCGGTGCATGCAATAGCGAATCCCGTGACCCCGGCCTTAGGTCAGAAGGAGGGACACCGTTGGTATTTAGCCGGTAAGACTCCGGCAGACCCCCTCGCCTTCCCTGGGCGAGGGACATCGATGAGGATTTTTCAACGATAAAAAAAGGGATGTGTGCATAAAGATAGCTCAGATTGCTTAGGTATACAGGAGAGAGCTAATCGTGCGAGAAACAGCTTCATAGCATAACATAAGCTAACCTGAAACTGTACACGTTTAAAACTGAACGGAAAATAGATTACGTAATTTAGTATACACGCAACGCCATCTATTGAGCAAATATGTTACAACAAATGATGCTAATTGTTTTCTTATCGACTTTAAATTCTAATAACTTTAGATTGAGCGAACCGATTAGGATGAAACAGAAACTAAATGTTACTCCGAGATACGCTCAATATTTGTCTATAAAAGTCAATCACACTGAAACAAACAAACCGACAAACAGACAAAAATTCCAAAAATGATCGAAATGGATTTGTTTTTTTTATCTTTTAACGACTCCCACTATTATTTATAAAGTATTTCCCATTGTCAAACACGGCAAGATTTATGATAATATTAATAAAATATATGATTATTTCAAATTCTTCTTCTTCATCCTAGCTTTTTCCCAACTATGTTGGGGTCAGCTTCCGGTCTAACCAGATGCGGCTGAATACCAGTATTTTACACGGAGCGACTGCCATTAGACCTCCGCAACCTAGTAACTGGCCAATGCCGGTATCCTAAGGTTAGACTGGATAATTATTTCAAATTAATCTATCGTATTGCCTTGCACAATTAACAATTATGAATACACTCACTTATGAAATTGAGTGTATTTCTCTTCCACTACCATTCATATAGATAGGTACCTAATAAATTCTAAATAACAATATCTTCGATTTTTTTTGATAAAAGCTTAGTACCTTCTTCATAAAGATAGACCTTCCGTAGACTGAGAATAGGTACCAATTCAATATTAGGTAATCGGTGGATTTATTCGTTGTAATATATTTCCTCACAACGTGATTTGATACACGTAACGCCATCTATTGAAAATAAATGGTATAAACATGCACATGCTAAGTTCTTCTAGAAAACTTAAAATTCGTATATCTTTTGATTGTGTGAACCGATTGCGATGAATCAAAAACGATAGGTTACATGGAGATAAGTACAATATTTGTTTATAAAAGTCAACAACATTGGACCAGTTGTTTTTACGTGATGCTTGCACAAACAAACAGATAAACAGACAAACAGACAAAAATTCCAAAAATGTTAAAAATCGGTTCTATTGGTTATCGTTTAACACCCCAACCAGGGTTTTCAAAATATTTGCTATGTACAGACACGCCAAGTCTACAGATTTATTATATGTATATAGATATATAGAAGATATAGAAGAAGATTTTCAAATTATTGCGTGATGTTTTTATGTCAACGTTGAACTTAGTGACGAGAAGATTTCACTACATAGATAGTTGGAAGACGTAGCAAGTGTCTTCGCAGAAACAAGATTGGATACTCCCATTAACTTAATGCACAGACATCTTCAAAGCAGTGGCTTCGAAGAAAGCATACAAAGTCAAAGTTTTCTTATTCAGCTCCAGAATGAACTCTTCAAACAAGACTCCAGCATGCTTTGAGGACTCTATAGGTTGTTTACTTAAAAATTGTGAGGCAATCCAATTATATTGATGTTTGCCTCTCAAAGGAGCTGAAAGCAGCATGGCAGACTGTTTCCGCGCCGAACGGCGGCGCACTTCGAGAGCTCTGCCAACGCCAACTAACAAGAACCGAGGCTTTTTATTTATGTTACACTCTATTACTACGCGACTTCAGGCTTTAGATGAATGGTACGTCAGAGTTTTTCGTTCCCCGTCAAAGGCAATGAAATGGATTCGCAAATAGACGCCCCAAATGTTAGCGTTCGATATATTTATGTTTACGAAAGTCTCTGAGTGTATTCGAAGCACAGAATAATGTCATAAAGAAGCGTCGCTTCAGATACGGAGAATATTCGTATTCGTGTTGGCTTCGTTCTTGAATATATTGCTAGTGCTATACAAAGTTGTTAGTGTCTTATTTTGCAAGATTCTGGATACAATAAATCACATGTTTTAACAATATAACAACAGATTACATCACGCCTTTATTCCCGAAGGGTTGGGCAGAGGTGTATAACACCCTCATTTCGCCGTTATGCTTAAGTCCCATGTAATAGGGGGCGACCCTATTGCCATCAACCGGGCACACGGGTCCAAACTCTGGGCTGCTACTGAGGAATTCCACACGGAATAACCCAATAACACTTTGCCCGACCTGGGGATCGAACCCAGGACCTCACGATCAGCAGTCGCATTTGCCACCACAAAACCTACGAGGCAGTTTTAACAATATATCTCTACAAGGTTAGTCGGAAAGGGGGTACTAAGCCGCGGGCCACTTAAAGTATCACTGATGACTATTTTAAAGCAAGTGTTAAAATTTCAAAATTCGATAATTTTTATTTGCATGCAAAAATATTTTTAATTTAGTTTTTTCAAAAAAAAAACATACCTGCTTTACTTATGAATTCAGAAAATTAATATTCTAATCCCAAATATGACCTAAATTGTAAAAACAGCTGATCATAGCTATGGACAGATAGATTTTAGCATATTTTTTACGACATCTTTGAAAAGCTATTTCTCTTAAACTATCGAGTTTTGGGGAAAGTTGTAGGACAAAAGTTATCCCTCATTATAGGTACTTTAACCTTTGGGCTTAGTACCCCCTTTCCGACTAACCTTGTATAATTATGTAGCAATCGCCATCCTGCAATGTTATTCTCTAACCAATGTCACACTAATATTATACAATACAATTGTTTATTGTTAACTCCACAGTTACATGTCGTCACCGGAAAGCAGATACTACTTAAGCGCCATTTTTGGCCAAAATGAGTTATATATATCGTTGGATTCGATTTACTCATTTTGGCCAAAAATGGCGCTTAAGCAGTATTGGCTTTTCGGTAACGATGTCATGCCATGTGTTTAAATGTGAAAGTTTGTGCAGATGGCTGGATGTTACTCAATCACGAATTAACGGGTCAACGGATATGGCAGATAGTCCACGTCCTAGATTTACATATAGGATACGTTTTACCGTAGTAGGTACATAAAGTAGTTCTCCTAGGATGTAAGTGAAACCGCGGCCAACTGCTATACTTTATAAATGGTAAACTGAAAACCGATCAAGGGAAATGCGATCTTCCACTCAGAAACTAAAAAAATATATGATCTAAAATGGAAGTAAAGATTGAAAGGTTTCAAGATATCTCAGTTGAATAAATAGCCTTTATAACATAGAAAGTTTGAAGAACAGCATTTTAGTTATTTTTGAACCTAAAGCCGGGTACACATGAACGAATACAAACATCGAACACGAATCACTATGAACGAGTTTGCCGAAACACTATTTGGTAATGGTACCTATGCACATGAAAACAACATAGCGCCCGATCACACAGCGGATCCGTTTTAACGGATCCGTCATTACTGGATGTGTTGTTCACATCTGTACCGACGGATCTGTTAAACAAATGGCAGCTGCGTCGCATCTGGCAGACAGGATACGATAAAAATAACGGATATACTGTCGTGTAACATGTGAACTCGCTCAAACAACTACAGGCGCAATTATCAAAATATTACCGGATCCGCTAAAACGGATACTGTAAACAGTTTATGTGTGAACTAGCTGTTACGTATCGTTCGAAGGTGCGTGCTTTTTTTAACTATTATTACTGAAGTAACAGCAATGATAGCCTAGTGGTGTGACCTTTGGACTGCCAAGTCTTAGATCTCGAGTTCGAACCCAAGGCACGCACCTCTGACTTTTCGGATTCATGTACGTATTGTATAATTACCACTTGCTTAAAAACGGTGAAGGAAAACATCGTGAGGAAACCGGCAAGCCTGAGAGATATTTCTCGGCGGTATGTGAAGCCAAGTCAGAGGCCCATGGGCGGCATAAACTCTGACACCAGGTTAGTCACTAACCACACGAAAAGAAAACACGGTTTAAAAGCTTGCCTTATGCCAAATTTTCAACATTTGGTCCGTCGATTCAGGCGCTTAAGCGGATGGACACTGTGTTACGAACATTTATGAACGATACGAATCCGACTGCTTTCTTTGATGTTATTAAACTACAGACGAAATCAAAAGCAAAAATTAACCACTTTAGTATCCTTATCAAAATTAAAACGATCCAAGAAAGCTCATAGTCAATATTTATAAAATAATCTCTCCTACATTATGCACTAGGCTTTGTATTGGCAATGCATACATATCTACATATACATAGAATGCAAATTATACGCAGAGTACTTATAGATTGGGAGTGAGAGGGTGGTGACAGCCAGACGGACAGACGAGGGGGTGAGGGGGACAGAAAGGGTTCTGTACGGACCCTTTGAACATGACACCCTAAAACAAGGAAGAGCCTAATATGGTTAATTACAAAACAACATAACTCAGAATTGATAGCTTCATGCGATTCGTTTTATCACTGACTGTGTTTTAATACGAGGATTGTTTTGCTGCTGTTTTTTTTTAAATATTTTAGCATATCTCTTTTTATAGGATCTTATATCTATAATGTACAAGAGAATAAAAAAACCGGTCAAGTGCGAGTCATCCTCGCGCACCGAGCGTTTCGTACCGTTAGAAGGAATATTTTTTTCCACATTCAAAATTCAATATTAATTTTTTTGGACAACTAAGTTTTTTTGTATAATATTTTCGCTGATTTCTAAAAAACTGTGCTAGTTATAGACATTGTTTTATTTTTCCTGTAATTTTTACATAAACCTCCATCAACTATATTTATTTCAGATTTTTTGCTTAGCTAACTTCAGAGATTTATGGGGGCGGGAACGGTATTTTTCTAGACGTTTTTCCTCATAAGTCACAAAACTATGCTGTATAAATGAAAATAAAAATATATTTTATGATATGCAAATGAAGCCCTTTCATATGAAACCCTACCTGGCTTAATAACCCCACTTCAAAATTTCAACCCCCCATTTCGGCCCCTTTTGCAATGAAAATAAAAATATTTTTTCGATTCTTTCACTTGCAATATATTTAGATGGGTAAGCATTTTTTAAAACTATTCCAAAATTCAAGTCGGTAGCATTAGTACCTGTGACAGACAGACAGACAGACGAAGTCGCAACGGAAGGGTTCCTGTTGTACCATTTTAGTACTGAACCCTAAAAATATCAAGTGTGTACCGATGTACTGATGTTTACAGAATAGACAAAAAATCATTTGCTGTATTCTGTATCATACATTAGCAAATGCTTCGTTGTATTTGTGTACACAATTCACATATTAAGTAGTAGGTACCTAAGAGATTTGTGTACGTGATAAGACCAGAAATATACAAAAAGCATTTGCTTTGTGCAATACTTCTCTGGTGTTCGGCTAGACCAATGCTACACGCTCAATATTTTTTATCCATATTATCGTGATAAATACTGAGAAATACTATTATAATAAACTAGCGGCCCGTCCCGGCTTCGCACGGGTGGTCATTATTCCCGTTTTTGCAACATTTTTCATTTATGGTCCGCTCCTATTGGTCGTAGCGTGATGTTATATAACCTATAACCTTCCTCGACAAATAGACTATCCAACACAAAGAGAATTTTTGAATTCCAACCAGTAGTTCCTGAGATTAGCGCGTTCAAACAAACAAACAAACTCTTCAGTTTTATAATATTAGTATAGATAAATATTCAAATTCAAATCGTTTATTTGCTAGAACATGGTATGTACAGTGATCTTCGCCTTAGTAGGTACTGCGAAAATCTGATCTCACCGGTCAGTTTCGAAGAAACTTGCCATATCATAGAATAGTAATTAGACTCTCATTAGCAATATGTGCAAGTCCGGTTATTCAAGCAAGCGTAACTTGGCAAGAAGCCAGCAGAACAATAGAAAAAAAAAGGTCGAAGGTTACAGGTTAAATATGCACTGTCTACGAGATCCTAGGCCCGTATCAATAAACCAGTCTCAACATGACTGCCTGGAAGCAGCATCCAGAATTTTAAACGATCATCATTACGATTGGCGAGGTTAAACTGCGCTTGCCGCGGTCTGTCCGTGGATGGGTGACCGTTCATAACACATCGAGACCTCTTCGTGCCTCGGAGAACACGTTAAACAGTCGGTACCGGGTGTCATACGAATAGGTACCTACCACAGTCTTTACGGGTAGTCAGAAGTCCGAAAGCCTGACAACCGTTCTAACTTTAGAGTATCGGCATTATGTAGGTACTTGGGGAAAGGCTAGCCAGATATTATATTGACATAATAAGCATAAGCATAATCAGCCAAAATATCAATATCGTCAGTGGAAAGGTAAAAAGACTAAAGCGCCAAATATACCTACCTACTTTACAGTAGAGAGATTCAAAGTATTTTTTTAAGAAAATAAACATAGTTATTTTTCTTAGAGTATATAATCATATTAAATAGATAATGTTACTACTTTGAATCTCTCTAATGTAAAGTAGGTATATTGGCGCTTTAGTCTTTTTACCTTTCCACTGACGATATGATATTTTATAAAATTTCGGTTTTTACTTATTTTATTAACATTGAGAAATCATGAATTATTGTAAACTATTGTACAATATTTAGACCTTATTTTAACCGTGTTAATCATTAAGAACATTGTTATGTACGGGTATATTTGAAGTGATCAAATTATTATTAGCTGCTGTGAGTGCGTCACAAATCGCTCAAGGAATCGCTTTTGATTTTGTTATTATAAATCGCTGTTTATTTCAATTGTAAACGATGTCGAATATGGATTACGTCACAACATTAAGATTTTAGTTATCGCTGAGAGTGGTGTGGGTAAATCCGGCATAATCCTAGCGTTCACAACGGGAGACTACTATTCATCATTCCCAGCTACAATCGGACTTAACTACAAAATAATGTAAAGTCATGGACGTGAACGGTATTAAAGTCAAGCTTGGTATTTGGGATCCAGCGGGACAGGAGCGATACAGAACATTGATGTCAAGTTTTTACAGAGACGCTTACGGTGCTATATTAGTTTACGATGTGTCAGAACCAAAGTCCCTAGCAAAAATAAAAATAAATGAGTGGGTCGAGGAACTTCAAGTACACTCCACCAAGAAGAACATAGTCTGCTTAGTTGTCGGCAATAAGATTGACAGGCATATATTTTTGGGACCCAGTGCCAGCAAGCACATTGGGTCACCCGCACGACGGATCGAGTATTCCCAAGGAGGGTTGATGTCAGGCAGAAGGCCGGTCATAAAACAATAAGCCAAAACCTTTAACATCATGGATTTACGAATTACATGTTGTGCTGACCCCACCTAGTATGGGATGAGGGCAGGGAGAAGAAGAAAATGCATAATCAGCGCATTTATACTGTCCCATTGCTGGGCACGCGCTTCTGAGAATGAGAAGGGTTTAGACCTTATTCCACAACGCTGGCCGAGTGCAACATTTTACAACTATTCCCTTCCGTCGCCGGGCAAGGCACAGGAGGTGATGAACTTGGCACCATAATTGTGGCCGAAAAATACCAATAGATTAGCCTATTATACAGGGTGTAAACGAAATCATGTAATTCCTTCAAACCTTGTGGTGTACTACTGATATAGATTAAACCTGCACGGGGAATTATTGAATTCAATAAAAAAAATACTAGAAGTAAACATGATGTGTTATTAACGTGAGGCATTTTAGCGCCCCGGGCGAATTGCGCGGCTGTCGCTCACCGCACGGTCATTTAACACGGGACTAAGAACACATGTTAACTACTTGTAATTAATTTTTTATTGAATCCAATAGTATCCTGTTCAGTGTTAATCTATGTCAGCAGTACATCACGAGGTTTGAAGGAGTTACATGATTTCGTTTACACCCTGTATAATAGGCTAATCTATTGGTATTTTTCGCCCACAATTATGGTGCCAAGTTCATCACCTCTTGTGCCTTGCCCGGAGTGGCCCGACTTAATATAAGAGGTGAAACGTGGGTGTACAGACTCCTGTAATAGAAGAACACCTCTTCTTACACCTTCCTGGATATTAGGCGTGAGCATATGTATGTAGGTATTTACCTATACAGAACATTGGTAGGGCACTAGAACACCACCTACGACAACATTAAGTAACCGTTAACTTTTAATCCATATTGTCTTTATAATAAGCGTGGGCTTATAAATGCAGCGCACATCATACTACTTCCATTCATTCAATTCAATCTATAATAGAATTAAAAAACGAACCTTCTTGATCTCTGACCGTCTTCGCTTAAAACCATCCATAAATTTTATTCGTCCATCACCAATTTCACGAACTAAAATAATAACACCTATTAAAAAGATTCCAAGCTTTTTAAATAGTTTTAACACAACCGAGCTACAAAGAATCGCAAACTTTTATTGAACATAGTATTTTTTACGCACAGGCACTGCTCATCCTGTTAATTCGAGCGAAAAACAACAAACCTGTAGAGATTTCAACTCGAAAGTCAAAACAAAAGCCATATTTCATTTTTGTAGTTATTAAGAGGAAATGGGGTCGGCATTTAGTCCATATAAACGTATTCCTCAGTTTCCTCCTTGGATAATGTCACTAGAGCAAATATTTTTTTACCATATGATATATATCTACCACCACTATGTCCCTATGTTTTGTTTTTATCAATAAATTAATTATTCAAAGAACTAGAAACATTAAAATTTTACAAAAGTCGACCGGTTTTACCACTGTTTTCAAACATCTGGCAAACAAATTTGACGAATATAAAAAATAAAAGAAAAACATACAGACATAACCAAGTCTTTCTTAAATTATTGCCGAAAAAATATTATAATCGGTCTAGATTTGAAGAAGGAAACAGGGAAATACGAAAGTACGATTTCGCTATTTGCACAGGAGAAATCAGTCCGAGATGCAGGTGTCTCTTTCGCGCTGAATTGGGATGGTTTGCGGGAGGGGTGGGATGGAAATAGATCGCAAAAACCTATTCAAATTCTTAATACTTTGCATCCCGCGTTTCCTCTTAAATACTTCCTTTGGTGCGTTTGTTGAAAGTAAAGTTGGGAGCTGCGCGCGCAGATTGTCACGAAAAAGTTGGTTGTTGATATAAACCTCTTTTCTATATGACACCATAGACTTAGTTGTTGATATAAACCTCTTTTCTATGACACCATGACACTATGGAGTTAGTTGTTATCATAAACCTCTTTTCTATATGACACTATGAAGTTAGTTGTTGACATAAACCTCTTTTCTATACGACACCATAGACTTAGTTGCTAATATAAACCTCTTTTCTATATGACACCATGAAGTTGGTTGTTGGCATAAACCTCAAATGTATCTAAAGCTCTGCAAAAAAAAGTACGAAAAATGGGGGCTCCTTCAGAAATAAGCTCACTGGTAGAAATTTGAAGTATAATTTCTACCGCGGGTATATACTTGACACTTGTACATAGGTACATGAGTACACGTACCGTTTTGAATTAAATTTTAAATATACTACTTTAAATACATAGAAGCGCCATACAGTGGGTAAAAGAACTAATAATACCACCTTATGCCCGGTTTGTATAAACAAAAACGAATCGTTTTGCTTACCAATGGTAGCATTAATAGCATTTTTTATTCCCAAACTGGACATATAAATAGATGCGTAAGTTAGTTTTTCCTATGATACCTACTTTCATATGAGAGGGTCTGCTATGCACAGCTATGAAGTCTTTACTGCAATATTAGTAAAGATACAAAACTCTCAATTTTAACCAATAACGTTCTGTAAATTATAGGAATCATCCACTTGACCGCTGACGTTATACGTATTCCTCCTTTTTTAACCAATTTAATTTGATACTGCTGTATTCTTACCTGTTTTGGATATTTATAGACTTTATTAAATATTTGTCCTTTTTTATTTTCACGTGTTATTAGCACTGAACTCTAGAGTATAGTAGAGGTCAGTGGTTGTTAGTACCTATTGCCATTGATAAAAGAAAAAATAAGCTGAGATGGCGCGTAAACAAAGATAAGTTTCTCTGTCTACGTGAGGTGGTTACGTCACTCTGACATAACAAAAATGACATTAAAAAACTGATAAATATTACGATAATAGACTCAGTTTTTAGTTTTTATTTTATTTTCCTTAGACTAATGATTGGTCTCCGCTGCGCTCCCAATCATTAATCTAAGTTATTTTCATTGTAACATGATTAAAATGAAAATAATATAGTAAAATTGCAAAAAAAAAACTTTCAAAACATGCGTGGAATTCTCTGGAATAACTAAATTGGAACAAGTGTTTCTCAAAATGACCAAATCTAAAAGAAAAAGTAATACACCTGCTAAAAGTAATTGTGAGTGTGCAACATCCACAAATCTTCACACAGAATACTGTTGCTCTAGCAGAGCAACATCAACTGAAATACAGAATGATATTATATCAAGTACTGAACAGGTATGTCTGTGTTTTTTTTGGAAATAGGTTTGATCACGTTTTACAACAGAAGCGTGTAAAAATAGGACGTTACTATACTATCTGAAAATCATATCATAATCATATCTGAATAAATTCTATATCTATATATCAATCAATATTTCTCTCGCTAGAGTAAATAGTATTCTGTGATCAATAAAGTGGACAAATTCACGAGTAAAAGCTAGCGCACAAGCAGTATCAAAATTACATTATAATGTTACATAAAAAATAAACTATCATAAATTACGACTAGCTAGCAATAATTTTTAATACTCTTCATCCAAATCAAACGCTCCATCTCTGACGAACAAAATCAGGATATTTTAATTCAGCGAAATCTTAATTGTTATGAGATAAAAACGCGCGGGCAAAAAGTGAAGAGTATAATAAACATTTGTTCGTTCATTTCCATGACATAAGCGAGCCTGTATATAAGGTAGGTCGAATTAAATCGAGGCACAGATCAACATGGCTCGTCTAGCAGTTGTCGCACTTGCCTTAGGGCTGTTCGTTTGCACTTACGCTGCACCAGGTATAACTTTGTTATTATTATAGTTTTGTAAATGTTTTTATTTCGTTTGAAGGAAAATAATTCTTTAAAAAATGTTTTCTTTTAACAGAAACGAACTTGAGCTTTCCGGTTCATTGTAGTCTTTTAAAGGATCGCGATATTCTGGAACGTGTCAACAGAAAGCTTTTGTTATTATAAAAAAAAAACTTACAAAGTGAGCTTTTTGATTATACAATTCGATTGATATTACTATTAAATAAATAATTTCATAGTGACTGTTCAAAATATTGTTGAACATTCGAGCAGTTCAAGGTTTTTATTCAACCGTCAATACTGTTGTATAGGGACTTTTTTGCAAAAAAAAATCTTTATCAAATTGAATATTACACCATAATTATTTTAACATTTGTTTATTATAAATTTCCAGGTTATGGTGGCGGTAGTAAAGGCGGTGGAGGCGGTGGAGGCGGCGGTAGTAGCAGCGGCGTCGACGGCGGTAGTGGCGGTGGCCACGGAGGTGGCGGCGGAGTTGGAGGAGGTCACGGAGGTGGCGGTGGAGTTGGAGGAAGTAACGGAGGCGGTGGCAGCCTAGGCGGTGGTCACGGAGGCGGCAGCGGTGGTGGAAACGGAGGAGGACATGGAAGCGGTAGCGGCGGTGGAAACGGAGGAGGACATGGAGGCGGCAGCGGCAGTGGAAACGGAGGCGGCGGTGGTGGTGGAAACGGAGGAGGACACGGAGGCGGCAGCAGCAGTGGAAACGGAGGCGGCGGCGGCGGTGGAAACGGAGGAGGACACGGAGGCGGCAGCGGTGGTGGAAAAGGAAGCGGCAGCGGTGGTGGATACGGAGGCGGCAGCGGCAGCAGCAGTGGTGGCGGCGGAGGTGGCTACGGGTAAATATGCTGTTGTCTTTTCTATTCTTCGACTGTTATATATTGTTTTCTCGCACTCCGGTTTAATTTTATTAAACTATAAATCTACATTTTGGAGATTTTTTAAAATCGAAGCTTTGGAACATATTTGTTCTTCTCTGGAGAATAGTTCATATTGTGGTGCACCGATTATCCAGTCAGCAAAGTTGGTAGCGGGGCTGTCTGCCCAGGGTGCGCCTGACGTACCTACTGCAGTAGGTATTATCACTCGTAGAGATTTTTTTAATGAACCCCAATATTACATGATGGTGTCTGAACAGAATCAAACTCTTGTTCAAAAAAATGTTTACACTATATCTGTACCTATATCAAAACATATTATTTTGTTATTAATATGATTATTAACATTGCTGCGTTTTGTTTCAGACGCTAAAGCGTGGGCCGAGGATTCTGTAGAATAAAATACAAAAGCTCAATGTGATTATACTTACATCTAATTTTCGTTTCGTCGTAAAATTGTACATTGTATTAACAAATACAATAATTGTATTTTTTTAAATAATTATACTGTTTTTATAAAATTCTCGTTTTAATACTCTTATCCCTCGTTTACACTTAGATTTAAAACATGTTTTCTACATATATCTGTAGTTTTTTTGAAAAAACAATTGATTTTGCATACTTTAAATGGCAAACAGGTAAATCTTTAAAAAACTTGTTTAAAAAATTCTATACATGTTCACTACGTGTTAAAAATAGGTAAATCCATTAACAATTTGTTTTGTTTTTAGGTGTAATCGAGGGGACGGTAATTCTAGTTATACTAATAAAATTGTTTGCTAAACTGCAAACTTTCGCAAAACAACATTTTCGTTTTCGAAAACTGAAAATGTTTGTAAACATTTCTTATTTCTTTAAAAAAAAAACGTTGCCCGACACTAGGATTTCTCCTGTATCGTGGGTGCGTTTACAAACACAAATCTTCACACGCACAAACATCCAGACCCGGAACAACTATCTGTAGGCCATACAAATATTTGTTCCGTGCGGGAATCGAACCCACGACCCGTAATGCAGAAGCTGATTGCTCAGCCACTGCACCAAACGTGTGGTCAATTTATGACGTCTGCATGAACGGTTCGGCTACGGTTCGGTTGTGATTGATCAAGGTTTCTGGTAATAGAATTGCCCCCCTCATCTTCATCCTGAATGATAAACTATTTTCTCTTCATTCATTCAATGATCTGCCTACCTTTTTTCCCAATTATGTTTGGGGTCAGCTTCCAGTCTAACCAGATGCGGCTGAATACTAGTATTTTACACGGAGCGACTGCCATCAGACCTCCGCAACCCGGTTAACGGGTAATACCGATATCCTAAGGTTAGACCAGTTGTTAGACTTTCGGGCTTCTGACTTCCCGTAACGATTATCATAGGTATTCGTATGACACCCGGGATCGACTGTTTAACGTGCTCTCCAAGGCACGGAAGGGTCTCGATGTGTAACGAACTGTCACCCATCAACGGTCTGACCGCGGCAAGCGCAGCTTAACGTCGCAAATCGTATGATCCGCGCGGTTGGTAATTAGCCATGAGCCCCCTCTCTTTATTAATTAAATATACATATAAATTACATTTTTAAGTATATATACAGGGTGTAAACAAAATCATGTAATTCCTTCAAACCTCGTGATGTACTGCTGACATAGATTAACCCTGCACGGGACACATATGAACTCAATAAAAAAAAGAAGTAAGTAAACATGTGCTATCGCTCGCCGCGCGGTCCTTTAACTCGTGTCGCTAAAATGCTTCACGTTAAGGACACATGTTTACTTCTTGTCATTTTTGCTATTGAATCCAAATGTATTCCGTGCAGCGTTAATCTATGTCAGCAGTACATCACGAGGTTGGAAGGAATTACATGATATCGTTTACACCCTGTATAATAAAAAAAACCTTAAAAAATGTAAAAAATAGTACCCCAACGGTATCTGGAACAGAGTCCAAGCTACCGGTGGTCAGGGCCTCGAGAGAGGAACCTCTTAACAATACGCGCCGTGTCCAGAAGTACCGCTTTCTGTATCAGGCCCTTGATCCAGCTGCCCAACGAGTGCCTCATCAGATGTTAGTCAAGGCTCCTTGGCTAAGCAATTGGCCGTAATAACTATTGACACAAGAACTGCTGAGTCAACCGCACATGTCGACAACCTGGTGCGCCAAGTCTTGATACTTAATTTCTTGATAAACTATTGTTATTGACGTCTACGTCAATGACTTGGAGATATTACAAAGAACATTTGGGTGTGGAAGATGCTAATTGCATTCGTCCTGGTCGTGTCATTGTTTTTTTAAAGTTATACCTACTTCTTTTTGTACGTTTGTTGAGAGTTAAATTAGGAGTTGCGCGCGCATATAGTCACGAAAAATGTCCGTCTATATAACTTCTACCGTGCATGCATGAGCACACACATCATTTTTTTTTTCTTAAAGGAGTTTTGAAGTGTTTTTTCCTTAAGACATAAATGACTTTTGTTATCAAAATATTCATCAGACTGCCAGTATTTTTTTTATTTGAGCCCGTCTACCTCACTTTATTTGCGGTCATTATGCTGAACAGAACTTCTTAAGGTGCAGTTACACGGGCAACTCTTGCTCAATCCTGGACAATATTTGTGGATTATGACGTCACGGAACTCAAGACAACATAACAATTTACCGCATTGTCAAGATGTAGCAATTGTTGCTATTTATCACTATATTTAAATGGCGACCTGTATCGTGATATTTATTGAGCGTTTAAACAATCAATACAGTAATCTAAATGCATAATAAATATCACGATCGATCGCGATCCAAATACTATCATGATAAATGTTGTGCGTTTACCTTATATTCTTCTTATTTTACAATTTACAATCAATAAAAATTAATTGCCGCGTGTTAGTCTCGCAAAAACAGGAAAATGGATCGACCGATTTGAATATTTTTTTTCGTTTTGTACGCCTCAATACACGGTTTTTTTTTATTCTTGACTTGGTCGCGTTTTGCCCTAGTGTCACCTGATGGTAAGCGCAGACAGGGTCTAAGACGAAGCACACGAATCCAGGGAACAGAGATATAGAGGATTCCACTATACCCCTCTGGCTCTCACATACACATGACGGAACACAAGAAGATGCTTGTGAGGATGGTAGCTTACCAGGCGGACCGTATAGATCCTACCACGAAGCGTGCTGGGTTTTGTTGAATATTACAACACGCGTCTATTCCCAGCGTGCGGTGAGGAAGTTTTATATTCTAACCCGTCCCCACACGGGACGGGTGGTTTAGGAAAAACGAAAATGGGGCCATTCAAGTATTACGTAAGCAGAATTTTAGTAATTTTTGACCCATCCCTCCCCCTTGTTAGCAAAAGTAAGCAAAGCTTTTACCCCCCTCCTATGCTTACGTAAACATTGGTATAATCTTTTTAGAACTGATCCGGTTTTTTTATTGTTATTCATGAGCAGCAGTTTTTAAGTCTAGAAAAATAAATAAATAATTAAAAATTGCTGACGTAATCATCATCTAGACACCCCCGTTCCCCATATCATCAAAATCAGCTAAGCAAAGACCCCCCACCCCCTTTCGTGTTTACGTAATACTTGAATGGCCCCAATGAAAAATAAAAAAACGAAGTTCACCGGGCAGCTAGTTTACAATAAATAACGAAGACAGGTTGTCATCTATACTACCTATATATATACTATATTACTATATCTATACTATTATTACAAAGAGAAAACATTTGTATTTTTGTATATAACGAATAAACTTAAAAACTACTGGACCGATTTCAAAAATTATTTTGCCGTTAGAAAGCTACATTATCACTGAGTAACATAGGCTATATTTATTACTGGAATAAAACTTCTTACGTGGGCGGAGCCGTAGAAACAGAGAACGGCTCCCATCCAAAACCAGATGGCGTATGCCAGAGAAAGAAGAATGTGCATGTATATTTAAGAATGAAGTGATAGATAAAATGATAGAAATGCAGGATATGGAAGGAAAAACTGTTAATGAATTTTGGAGTGAGATGGCGGATTGTATAAGGAAAGTAGCAAAAGATGTGTTTGGAGAATCGAAAGGGAAAAGTATAATAGATAAGGATACATGGTGGTGGAATGAGGAAGTGCAAGAAATACTTAAGGAAAAGAAAATCGCGTTTAAGGAATGGCAGAGTGTAGAAAATGAGAATGATAATTTGAAAGAGGATAAAAAGAGGGTTTATAAAGAATGGAAGAGAAAAGCAAAAAAGGCGGTAGCAGTTTCCAGGGCTAGGGCACAGGAGAAGTGGTATGACTCACTGGTTTGCCCTAGAGGACAGAAGGAGCTCTACCGTATTACAAAAGCGAGAGAAAAGAGAGCTAGGGATATAACTCATATCAAATGTATGAAAGATGATGCAGGTAAGGTTTTCACCAAAGATGAAGAAATAAAAGAGCGATGGAAGGTATATTTCGAAAAACTAATGAACGAGGAGAATGTTTGGAATGGTATGCTCAAAGAGGTACAAGTAAATATGGGTTTGGTGAAAGAAATTAGCATGGATGAAGTGAGAAAGGCAGTTAAAAGTATGAAAAATGGAAAGGCCATGGGCCCAAACAACATACCAGTAGAAGTATGGAAGTTATTAAAGGAAGATGGGTGTATGTGGCTGATTTTATTCTTCAATAAGTTGTTGCATGAAGAAACAATCCCACAAGAATGGTGCAATAGTTCGCTAGTGCCCATCTTCAAGAATAAAGGTGATGTACAGGACTGCAACAACTACCGAGGAATAAACCTCATGTCACACAGTATGAAAGTCTGGGAGAAGGTGATAGAGAAAAGATTGCGAGAAGAGAGTGAGATTACCCCAAACCAGTTTGGGTTTATGCCAGGTAGAGGAACAATGGACGCCACTTTTGCACTCCGCCTATTGTGTGAGAAATACCGGCATGCCCACAAAAACTTGCATATGGTGTTCATTGATCTGGAGAAACCATATGATAGGGTACCTCGAGATGTGCTGTGGTGGGCCTTGAAAGGGAAAGGTGTGCCTGGGAAGTATGTGGAGTTGATTCGCGCTATGTACAGTCGATCTAGTACCTACGTCCGGTCAGCTGCTGGCAACACCGACCAGTTCAGTGTGGCTGTAGGCTTGAACCAAGGGTCGGCTTTAAGTCCTTACCTTTTCCTGTTGACAATGGACGCTCTGACGTCGGACATACAGGAAGAGGCACCCTGGTGCATGCTGTTTGCCGACGACATTGTTCTTGTCGGTGAAGATGGACCCGGGATCCAGAGCAGATTGGAGAAATGGCAACATAAACTGGAGAATGTTGACTTGAAAATCAGCAGAACCAAAACAGAATACATGTTCTGCGATTTCGTCGGTCTCTCTAGTTCTGGAGCCATAGCGCTAGATGGCTCGCTTCTTCCGATCTGCTCCGATTTTCGGTATCTCGGTTCACTCGTGCAAAGCGATGGCGAAATTGATCGGGCTGTCAAGCACAGAATTAACACAGGGTGGATGAAATGGCGGCAGGTCGCGGGAACAACCTGCGACTCGCTTATTCCCCTTAAACTTAAGGGGAAGATCTATAAAACCATGGTTAGACCTGCTGTCTTGTATGGATCGGAATGTTGGGCCACAAAAAGGATAAATGAGAAGCAATTGCATGTAGCTGAGATAAGAATGCTAAGAGGAATGTGTGGTATTACGCGAATGGATAGAATTAGAAATGAGTATGTAAGAGGAAGCCTGAAAGTGGCGCCGGTGACTGAGAAGTTGTGTGGAAACCGGTTGTCATGGTATGAGCATGTGATGCGGAGGAACGAGGAACATGTCGTGAGGAAAGTATTGAGTATGAATGTGGATGGTTATAAGAGTAGAGGAAGACCAAAGAAGCGATGGATGGATAGTGTGAAAGATGATATGGCTAGAAAGGGGGTGACTACTGAAATTACGGCTAATAGAGATGTATGGAAGAAGAAGACATACTGCGCCGACCCCAAATAAGTTGGGATAAGGGCAGGAGGATGATGATGATGATGACGTGGGCGGAGGACCGTGAGGACATAGCTAGTATCTTATAACTTACTGTTGCCCAGCCATCAGCCGCGTATACTACAGATATAGATTTTCTTTAATGTTCGTTAGCCTCATCTATCACTTAGTGTCCTTCCAAGTATTAAATAATACGTAGGTGGTGCGCTGTTGGGAAAATTAATTAAAAAACCATTTCCGCACTTCCTTTGTTATAGATATCATCTTGGAGTGAGATTTTGATGAAAAATATTATGAACATAACTACTCAATCATTTTAAGGGGCTCGTGGCTAATTAACAACCGCTCGGATCATATGATTTAAAGGTTAAGCTGCATTTGCCACGGTCAGTCTGTGGATGGGTGACCGTTCGTTACACATATTGACCCCTCGGTGCCTCTGAGAGCACGTTAAACCGTCGGTACCGAGTGTTATACGAATACATATGTCAGTCGTTACGAGTAGTCAGAAGCCCAAAAGTCTGACAACCGGTCTAACTTTAGAATATTGGCTTTGCCCAGTAACTGGGATACGGGAGGTCTGATTGCAGACGCTCCGTGTAAAATACTGGTAAGTATTCAGCCGCATCCGGTTAGACTGAAAGCTGACCCCAACATAGTTGGAAAAAGGCTAGGCAGAACGAATTACATAATCGTTTTGTGTAGAGGAGATGAAAGGTGCAAAATCTATTCTATACTAATATTATAAAGAGGAAAGATTTGTATTTTTGGATTTTTGTATGTAACGAATAAACTTAAAAACTACTGGACCGATTTCAAAAATTATTTTACCGTTATAAAACTACATTATCACTGAGTAACATAGGCTACGGGCGGAGCCGTGAGGACACAGCTAGTATATTATAAATCACTTTCATTAATGTAAGTGCAAACGCATTGTTCCTTATAAAAACCCCAACATAAAGATTATACTTAAGTAGTAAACGCTAAGATAATCTTGAGTGACATAAAAATAAACAAAGCATTCATTTTTTCCTTCCCATTTTCAGACACATCGCAACCCTCTCCGACCATTACAAGATTACGGGAAAAAGCGAAAAAATATCCGGTAATGTGTACAGTGTCATGGCGTCTACCCACAAGTAAATCCAATTTGCCATGTCACCTAGCGGCTGGCATTAGCGAGAAACACAAAAAAATGCAATAAAACGGATGTGCCCGGCAGCATGGCTGTCGGCGCTGGCGTTAAACCGCGTCCGGTCCCGGACGTCCGATAAAAAATTGAAAAAGTTACTTGATTTCATCTTTATATAAAATTCTTTCTTGCTTCCCTTGTTTTCTCTGGGATTTTATTTTCTTTAGTCCGCTTTTTGGGGGTCCGTACCTCAAAAGGAAAGGAACCTTTATAGGATAACTGTCCGTCTGTCTGTCTGTCTGTCAAGACCCCTTTTCTCAGGAACGCGTGAAGATACCAAGTTGAAATTAATATCAAATACTCAGACCTGCAATCCCTTGGAGTTGTGAAAAAATCAAACTTCTTAGTCAACGCAATCAAGATGCGGCCGTTTATGCCGTATATTATGACACTCGCAAGGCAATCAAAACCTATAGGTTACATCTCGTTGACCTAGAATCGTGAAATTTGGCAAGAAGCAATATCTTATAGCACAAGTAAAGGGAAAAATTCGAAAACAGTAAATTTGTAGTTACATCACATAAAAAATTATGTAAGTAACCCTCGGTGCACGAGTTCGACTCTCAATTTACCGGTTTTTTTTTCAACACACTTGCTCATAAAGTGGCTCTTATTGGACCGCTTTTAGGTCCGTAATGTAGCTTAGGCTGAGCATCCACGAGAGCTGTGCTAAGCTGCGTAGCGAGGAATGTGTTTTGTAAGCACCAATAAAATCACTTCATTTACCTAGCTTCGCTCTGCGCAACTCTGGTGGATATGGGTCTAGCAGTGCGAGGTTTTTGTTCATACAAAACAAGCGAGAAATGTGTTGCCAGGAATGTGTTGCGAGGCATGTGTACCGCTCCCGCCACACCACTCTATTCGATAAGAGTCCGCTACCTATCCTCGCACGGCTCATTTGTACACATTAACACATTACGCATTACACATTACCCATTCCTCGCACAGCTCTGGTGGAAAGGGTCACACCGTTACACATCCTCGCTACACATTTTCGCAGCGCACATTTTCCTCGCACAGCTCTGGTGGATGTCCAGCCTTATTGCGGACTAGTCCGGTAAAATGTACCACAGATTAATGATATATGTCTACGAATTTTACTTTACATTTTTTTTCAATCTTAGCAAAGCGTTTTTATGCCTAAAAAATAGTAAACTTTTTATTAAAAAAAAAGAATAAATAAACTGTGTTAATTAAAACATTTAACTTTATCAAATAATTCATAATTCACAGTAAGTTATGTTATAAATACGAAAATATTCGCTGTATTATATTTTTAATATTGGCTGTATGTTGATGTTGTTCGTGCCCTTGCTCCAAACAGCGCGCGCATCGCTGGCGCAGCGCAAAAACCGCAAAACGACAAAGAAACTCCAGAAACTTGCACGCCATAAATATTTGTTGTCGTATTCGCTGTGTGGTTGATTATTTTCAAAAATGACGACTTTAAGTTGAGAAGAAGAGTAATACGTAGATTTGACGCCGCTGGAAATACTAATCGAGGCACGAAGCGCATGTGATAGCCTGTTGCCACCAAAATCTAGAGAGAAATCCCTAGCGGCTTACGAAACTTTCATACAATTTGCATACAATGGAAAATCAGCAAAAATGCCGTCATTTTCTGAGAACGTATTTTTGGCTTACTTCAATGAACTGGCAAATAAATACAAGCCCAGCTCGCTTTGGTGTATCTATTCTATGTTAAAAAGCACAGTTATGACCAAAAATGATATTGATAGGTATATCAATACCATAACACAAACTGAAAAAATGCTAACAATGTTCGGTATCATTTTGAGAATTGTACTTTCACTAATTGTTTCAATAATTAAAAATTAGTAACAATACAAGTCTTGTTTTTTCCTCGCAAGTGTGTTGAAAAACTTCGTATGATACGCGTGTGCATTGATTATTACAGTCTCGGCTCACTTATCACACTCGTCTGCGGCTCGCGCGCACAATACCGCCTCGACCGTAATGACCAACATAGTACACTTATATCATAATGTACTATTACTTTATCCTGAACATTGCCTTTACAATACTCGTTGCTTTTACAGGTCTGATGAAGCTGTAAACGGGTACCTCAAAGACAGATTTGAAGCATATAAGATTAATTCTGCTTCGACCTAAAGTTTTTATACATGTTTGCGGTTTGATTACATCATGGTACACGGTGAAGTACCTAATGCTAGCTAGCTAGACAAGTTTTGTAGCACGTAGGTACTTATTAAGATTTACGAGTTAGGCGAAAAGTAGGTCCTATTAGTGTTTATATAAAGCTTTATTAGGAATTTATTTACAATTTATTAGGTTAATACATTATTAGGTTTATTAGGTAAATACGTGATGTACTGCCGACGTAGGTTAACCCTGAAAGGGATAACATAGGATTCAATAAAAAAAAGAAGTAAACATGTTCTTAACGTGAGGCATTTTAGCGCTTCAAGTTAAACGACCGCGCGGCGACCGATAGCCGCGCAATTCGCTCGGGGCTCTAAAATACCTCACGTTAAGAACACATGTACATCTTGTAATTTTTTTTTATTGAGTACAAAATTATCCCGTTCGGTTTTAATCTATGTCAGCAATACATCCGTATTTTTTTAAGATTCTTGAGAAGAGTTTTAACATAAATATCAACCGAAAGATAATCTCAAGGGTTCACTGATCGATATTCCATTTCATATAACTTTAAACAACAGTGGCCCACCAACGCACGATTATCTTTCGAACCATTTCTTCAAATAAAGTTTCAGCTCGTCTTGATCCCGTGTGATGTGTTGAATCCCTGATGGAAACAAACATGTTGCTTATTTCTGTACATTTCCTTGCTAAAATGGGTCTTATTCGTCTAATCTATCTATATAAATAAAAATGAATCGCCAAATGTGTTGCTAAGCGCAAAACTTGAGAACTGCTCGACCAATTCGGCAATTTTTTTTTATATAAGGTCCAACCAAAATACCTGGACAAACTTTTACACAGTGTTCAGTACGTCTAACTAAACATATCTATGTAAAAAAAAGAGATCTAAGTGATTTTTTTCTGACCAAAAAAGAATAACGTTTTAAATTGCCTGTACCGTCTTATAAACTCGTCCATTTTTTATGCATCGACTGTCGCCGGGGCGCGCGCTACTTACGCGCCGTGTTTTACCTAACAGGCGAAGTGAAAAATGTAAAAAATATATTATTAAATTAAAATGAATGATGAAAAACATTTTTGGTTAGAAAAAAAAATCACTTGGATCTCGTTTTTTTTTTGCATAAATATGTTTAGTTAAACGTACTTAACACTGTGTAAACGTTTGTCCAGGTATTTTGGTTAGACCTTATATATTCCTTAAGGCATAAGGAAGGTTCTTATGGAGACAAAAAACAAAAATTGCGTGGAAAATAGTAAAAACAACACTTTTCTTTTCCCACTACAGGCCAATAACTTTTGACAGAACGAAGTCTGTCCGGGCAGCTAGTTGTAGATTATCTATACTTATAAAGAGAAATAAGTAACAAACTGCCTCGTTGGTCTAGTAGTGGCAAGCGTGACTGCTGATCGTGAGGTCCTAGGTTCGATCCCCAGGTCGGGCAGTGTTATTGGGTTTCTTTCCATGTGGAATTCCTCAGTAGTAGCCCGGAGTTTGGATTTGTGCCCGGTTGATGGCAATAGGCTCGCCCTCTATTACATGGGACTTAAACATAAATGCGAAATGTGGGTGTTACTATACACCTCTGCCTAACCCTTCGGTGAATACAGGCGTGATGTTATGTATGTATAAGGACAAATATTCTGACTGACTGACAGACTGATTTAGCAACGCAGAGCCTAAACCACTGAAGCTGAAAACACAAAATTTGGACAGTAGGTTTCTTTTATGACTTAGGTAAGCATCCACTAAGAGAGGATTTTTGGAAATTCTATCTCTAAGGGGGGAAAATAGGGGATGGACGTTTGTATGAAAATTCATGCGGACAAAGTCGCAGATAAAGTGCTAGTATTATACCTATAGTACCTGGATGACCGAGCTTTGCTCAGTTTTTTTTTTGGTAAATTGAGGTTTTCTAAAAATGAAACCTAGCTAGATCGATTTATCGCCCCCGAAACCCCCTGTATACTAAATTTCATGAAAATCGTTGGAGCCGTTTCCGAGATTCTGATTATATACATTATACAAGGTTAGTCGGAAAGGGGGTACTAAGCCGCGGGCCACCTATAGTATCACTGATGACAATTTTAAAGCAAGTGTTAAAATTTAAAATTCGATAATTTTTATTTGCATGCGAAAAGATTTTATTTTAGTTTTTTTTTAAAAAAAACATATTTGCTTTAGTTAAGAATTCAGAAAATTAATTTTCTAATCCGTGACCCCAAATATGACCTAAATTGTAAAGCAGCTGATCATAGCTATGGACAGATAGATTTTAGCATATTTTTTACGAAATCTTTGAAAAGCTATTTCTCTTAAACTATCGAGTTTTGGAGAAAGTTGTAGAACAAAAGTTATTCCTTATTATGGGTACTTTAACACCCTTTCGGCTTAGTACCCCCTTGCCGACTAACCTTGTATATATACTTACATATATACAAGAATTGCTCGTTTAAAGGTATTAGATATATGTTTTCCTTCTATGCAGTATTGACGTAATTCATAGTCAGCTAATCTATATTTCCGAAGTATAGCAGACTAGGACATCTATAAATCTGTTATTGACGCCCAAGTATTGACGAAGGAGTGACGTAAGTCTGTGAGATGCCTAACACGAGTGCGATTGCGTCAAGTAATACATACCTACCGCAAGTAAGTAGTAGGTTATCTTGTTATTAATCATATGTATTTAAGCAGTAAGAAATCGTGAACTCCGTTTACTTTGTAGTTATTATTCAGATTTTTTTAACCCATTCTGAAGCTGAGTGGTTCCGCATTAAGTTTATTGATTCAGAGTAGGTACAACATATCGTAATGTATGCTCAATATTAGAATATAAGTTTGTTTATTTACGCACTTTACTTATTAGAACAATAAATAAATTTAAAAAAAAACTTTTCAGGTGCTTGTGTGAACGTTGTTTCTACTCCACAGACGAATATTTAAAATATAAGTATTAGACTGTGGAATTGTGTATTGTATAATAGCTGTCGCCCTGTCTTCTTACATTTAAAATTTCTTGTATTTAAAATTTATATGTCATAAAAATTGTATGACAAATGTGCTGGAAAAAATTCTTTCCATAAGACATATGTAACCACATTTATACAAATAAAAAGAATTTGAATTTGAATAAAAATGAAACGGTCTATTGAAAATGGACATTTTGTCTTAACATGCGTCCGCAGGTTTTCACCGTTTCGCATTAATTCCTAAGTACTCCGAAAAATCAACGTCGAAGTTTTCAATAAAAACAACGACGAACATCGAACTTAAAAATATACGAGCAAAGTATTGTCAAACAACAAACTACTAGTCAATTAACATTTAGGAGTAGGGTGAACGAAAGACAAAATATCAAATCGAGAAAATCGAATCGATCGTCGAATCCGAAACACTATCGTGGTTGGAAAACATGCGAACTGTCAGCCGAAACTTCGTAATTTGACTTTGTTTTGATTTTTTTTAATCGTTGCCCCGCACTAGGATCTCTCAAGTATCGTGGGTGCGTTTACAGACACAGATCTTCACATGCACAAACGCCCAGACCCGGAACAACTATTTGAAGGCCACACAAATATTTGTTCCGTGTTCGAACCCACGACACGTAGCGCAGAAGCTAAGCGCTCGGCCACTGCACCAAACGTGTCGTCAAAACTTTCAGGGTAAAATTCTAGGTTTTGCATGCTTCAGTTTCGCTTACGTATTCCATAAAATGTTTTTGCAGCTATAAGCACACGATTCCATAAGTGATCCGAATTGGTGTATCTAAAACCATTCATCATTGTACCGAATTGATGCTGAATAATATCATTATCTTCTATAATAAAAATTAATTATAAATTGGTCTTCTATAAATTCAACTTTTAGTTACAAAAACTTGTAATGCGAAGCTTATAAACTACCACTCGACTAATGACATACTGCGGTCACGAGTCACAAATTTTAAGGCTAATCTACTAACGACTGGGACGTGTAAACCGAACTTTATAGCCATATTTAACCTATCTGCAGAACTAAGATGACGCAACCCGTTCCAAGAATAGGCAGCCTCTTTTGATCCCCTGCGGGTCGTAAGTTGCGCCTCTGGGGTAATACCGAATAGCCGCTAACTATCTATTCACTGATAAAATAGTGCTGTAGAACTTGTATTTCTGAACGTTGTAGAGAAAAGTGGTTTAGATTTCACATAAATATAGAAACTATGTATGTGGATAAAGGAATTAATCATTTGCATCCTAATTAAGTTGCAAGTTGCAAGGAGTTCCTAGGAGGGTCTAAGATCGATACAGGCCCACACCTCCGACTTTTCGAATTCATTTATGCGGATCATAATTTGACTATCACTTGCGTTAACGGTGAAGGAAACCTGCATACCAGAGAGTGCTCCAAAAAGTTTTCTATGCTGTGTGTATTAGCTGTTGGTCAGCGTGGTGAACTGAGGCCTAAACCCTTCTCATTATGAGAAGACTTCCATGCCCAGCAGTAGGACAGTAATGGGTGTAACTCACACAAAATATTTACAATATAATAATCACAACAATAGAAATATATTTATACGAAATAAAATCCTGAAAGAAAATTCCAACCGTTATGTTTTACCTCCCACCCCGTACAAAATATATCTAGCTCTTGTATATACCTCTGTCTGGGAGAGCTGTCTGAAATTAATCAAAGAGCGTAACAGGAAGTCGGCTCGATCAAAGGGCACTAACGAACAAAGGAAGCGATCGGGCGTGGGCATACATGTCGCAGTGCCGCCTTTGTTACAGCTGCTGTAAGCCAACTGATATTCAATACGAGAAGTATATATATTTTCATGGTATGAATGCCAATGTAGAGCGCTAATGTTGGCGGTACCTTACGCAATCTTCAGAAGAGTCCTATGGTTCAGTGTTATTGTACAAAATCGATCATCTCGCTCGACAATTTTGACCCATTTTTAACCGACTTCCAAAAAAGGAGGAGGTTCTCAATTCGACTGTGTTTTTTTTTTTGTATGTTTGTTCCGCGATTTCTTTGCTAATTGTGAACAGATTTTAATTATTATTTTTTGTTTGAAAGAGTATTCTTTCGAAGTGGTCCCATTTAAATTTGGTGAAGATCTGATGAAGAACTTCGGAGATAGACAATTTGAAGTCGGTTTTATTTTTGTTAAAAAGTTTAATTATGTATAATATGGCTAAAAAGACGACGTTAGCAAGTGGATTACCGATTATGACTGTTGTAAAGATTTCTGTTGCATTACCAGTTTTTACGCCGCGTGATCTTTGACCTACACCACAAAATAAAAGCACCACGTACAGTTACAGTAACCTCAACCGAACAAGTTCCAATTATTATGTATTTATGAGCTGATACCAAACTTTTTTTTTCATTTCTTTATTATTTTATTCATATCTGTAACAGCCTCGTTGGTCTAGTGGTGGCAAGCGCGTCTACTGATCTTGAGGTCTGGGTTCGATCCTCAGGTCGGGCAGTGTTATTGGGTCTTTTCGCGTGGAATTCTTCAGTAGCAGCCCGGAATTTGGATTTGTTGACGGCAATAGGCTCGCCCCTATTACATGGGACTTAAACATAACGGCGAAATAAGGGTGGTACTATACACCTCTGCCCAACCTTGCGTGGAATACAGGCGTGATGTCGCAGTAACATTTTGACAACTAAATAAGAAAACACACGCCGAATCTGGTGATACTTTCGTGCTTGAAGTTCAACCTATAGGCACTCTACATACATATAGCGCGTCTTATTCATACGCCAAAAAAAACATGGCTCACATGCGCATATCATATTCCAATATATCAGAGTGGCGGCGCATTATGATCACATACGTTACTCCCGGGATTACGCACCTGCTTCGAGGAAAATATCAGCTTTATATATGGTATAAGCAGGGACAGAAAACGGTAACCTTTATTCTATAGATATTCTAGAGAAACACCGGTAAGTATAGTGCTTAAAGGCTCATTTACACAGAGCAAGTTTCTTGAAGCAAGTCTCATGCTATCTCTGTTTTTTTCGTAGAGAAAGACAAAGACAGAACGAGTTGTGCTTCGAGAAAGTATCCTCGTGTAAATCAGCCTTTAGAGTAATTACGAAAATGGGAATATTCCGAAAATTACGAATTTCTACTAAATCAGGCAATTTTGCTTTGGCAACTTAATAATGCTAGAATATCGTCGCTTAGGTAACAATACCGCCTAAGTCGAAAATTGGTCATTTGAAGTTTTATACGTCATTGGATAGATATTTTCGGCGAGCATCGAATGATGTTAGAAAAAAATTAAAATTATCCAATCACAGCGAGTTATTCAAACAGTTCTGGCACCGCGCAAGTCGTTTATTGTGTCATTTTATAGAAATAATAAGCTTTTTGTCTCTCCTGAAAACCTGTCAAATTTAACTTGAGCGGTATTGTTACCTAAGCGACGATATGTAGTGCAATATAATGTTGCCAGAGCAAAAAATATTGCCTGGTTTAGTAGTAATACCTAATTTTCGGAATATTTCCATATTCGTAATTACCCTAAAGAACTATATTTTATTTCCGAATAAAGGTTACCTCTGGTTCAGAAAACCTTCGACGCAAACTACGGGGTTTATTTTGTGTTCGCTAAACGCATGCACTGTCCATTATCTATTCTGAAATCTGACTGCGGCTTAATCCGACGCTAGAGCTAACTATTAATAAATTATGTAATAAAAGCTTTTTGATGTAAACTGAAATTACTTTTTAGGTATTTTTGTACCATGTGTGGGTACAAAATTAACTTTTCATCTCCTAATACCTACTTTGTCCAACTTTCATCTTTCTTTGACTTCGAACAAACGAAAAGTGCTTCAGCGCAGAGGATTCGTATTTATAAAGGTAATAAAAGGCACCCCGAACACTCTTTATCCAACCGACGCTCACCGCAATTTCAAATAAAAATATTTACAGAAGCCCGTGTCAAACATACACATACAGAAAAGGTAATTACAAAAAAATACAAGTGCCTTCGTCAACACAAACAAAGGCGCAAAGCGAAAAATATTTGAATTTGAATTCTATCATTCGATATTTAAATCCAGCAGCGCGGTGCGGTCGGGCGGGCGGCGAGAAGTTTCCTCGGGCGAGGGCGGCGGGCGGGGCGCGGGGGAGGGGCGGCCCGGTGCGGGGGCGAGCGGGATGCGGGGGCCGGGTAATTAGGCGGCCCGGCGGAGGCTGTATCGATCGGCGCGTCTCCTAGCAACGCGGGAGATGGCAGCACAGCCTGCCCTCGCACCGGGAACAAGTTTTTTGTTCGAGCTCGCGCTAGGTGAGACCGTTTTGATGTAATCTCCGCGGAGATGATTCAATTCGATTCAGCACTGTACGTATTCGGCGGGAGATTATGACGCTATTAGGCTCGTTGTAGGGCGTTTTGACGCTGATTCACCATAATGACAGGAAATCTGGCTTAATTTTATATTAGATCTTTGTTCAAGGTGTTGCATTATTCTGAGGATAATATAAAGGCTTCGTCACGGCAAGCATTGTTGAGCCAACAGCTGTGTGTACATAATTAAGATTGCAGTTATAATAAATAGCGATGATCCGCTGCGAGGGCTCGCAGGCACGTTGTCTTTCAGGGGATCTTATAATGTACAAAACTTATTAAGTTTCAAGGCTTGGGACATCACGCCACTTCTGAACTCCACCACAACCACAAAACAGTGCTTGGGTCGTAGTAACTATTAATTGTTGTGGTTAAAATTATCACAAAGCGCTTGTTGTCAATAGTTACCCGGTTGAAAATAGGCCACCTTATCTCTACGGGGATGGCGTGAGAGGCCTATTAGGCCGACTTGCGCATCATCAGTGGCCCAGGGCTAAATCTCAGTCACAGCAATACAAACGTCACTGGGCTATCTCTTTAACTCTAGGCTAATCGCTGTTACGCTAGTGGGCCTTAGGACTTCTAATATTATACTGATAGGCAGTACCTAACATCTACAGGACACTGATAATGTCACGATCACAAGCAAGCATAGCGATTATGAACGTCACAAGATCGTTAGTTAAGAAAGAAAAAACAATCGGAGAGCACGTTAAACAGTCGGTCCCGAATACCTATGACAGTCGTTACGGGTAGTCAGAAGCACGAAAGTCTGACAACCGGTCTAACCTTAGAATATCGATTGCCCTGAAACTGGGTTGCGGAGGTCTGATGGCAGTCGCTCCGTATAAAATACTGGTATTCAGCTTAGACTGGAAGCTGACTCCGACATAGTTGGGAAAAGGCTAGGCATAACACGCATAGGCTGGCTAGGTTGTAGGTCAGACGGCAATCGATTTTCAAACCAACCACGAGATAGTTTAAATGAGTGTCAGAAATATATATTTACTTCAGACCATACGATATTACGGTATGTTATAAGAGAAAATATATTTGAAAATGTTTGAAAAGAAACCGGCTGAATTCTTCCGCTACGATAACTTAACTAGATTTTTTCATTACATCATATCGTAATTATAAAATCGACGATCCATCCATGGATCTCATCTGTGCATAACTTCAGTAATCTTCTTCTTTTTGTGTGGTTAGTGACTAATCTGGTGTCAGAGTTTTTGCCGCCCATGGGCCTCTGACTTGGTTTCACATGCCGTCGAGAAATATCTCTCAGGCATCCGGTTTCCTCACGATGTTTTCCTTCACCGTTTTTAAGCAAGTGATAATTATACAACACGCACATCGATCCGAAAAGTCAAAGTCTGAGTCTTGCCTTGGGTTTGAACTCGAGATCTTCCTCTTAGCCTTTTCCCAATTATCTTGGGGTCAGCTTCCAGTCTAACCAGATGCGGCTGAATACCGGTATTTTACACGGAGCGACTGCCATCAGACCTCCGCAACCCAGTAACTGGGCAATGCCGATATCCTAAGGTTAAACCGTTTGTCAGACTTTCGGGCTTCTGACTACCCGTAACGACTGTCATAGGTATTCGTATGACACCCGGGACCGACGGCTTAACGTGCTCTCCGAGGCACGGAGATCGAGATCGTTTGAACTCGAGATCTATGACTTGGTAATTCGACGGTCACACCACTAGGCTGCTGCACTGCTGTTACTTCAGTAATAATAGTAAAAAAAAAGTTAATCATTCTGAAAAACTTCTACCTCTGTGAAGTTGGATCGGGTCACTTTTTGCTTTTATAGGTACTACAATAGCTGTGCCCACGCGGCTCCGCCCGCGTATGAAGTTTTTTTTCATAAATATTCTATCGCCTATGTTCATCAGGGATAATGTAGGATTCTAATGATGAAAGAATTTTTCAAAACGGTCCAGTAGTTTCAGAGCCTATTCAATGCAAACAATCAAATATTTCCTCTTTATAATATTAGTTTAGAAAAGCCATTTGCTACACGGGATATATCGTACCCTTGCTTCAGATAGCAGAATTCTTCCAAAAATTATACGGTTCAATCTATGTACTCTATCAGAATATCTGACATGGCGGAACATTCAGCACAAAGGCATCGCGTCTGATAATACGTAATGTTGCATATTTTTCGGATGCCTCTGTCCAGCGAAATGTAATAACGTGCAGTCGTAGAATACGCCGCGAGAGGGCGCTGCTGCTACCCTGCGTTTATGAAGAATATCGCACAGAAGTGCACTGGAAGTACGCCCCACATTTCTAAGATACAATTTAAATTGTTGAAAGTAATGGAATACGACTGGATTCGTATTTAGAAATTCTTGCAGCATACCAGTGTACCCAGCAACAGTAGCTATATTTTAAAATGGTAGAAATAGAGTAATAATAAAAGTTACATAACACGAGTAGACGCGCGCGACTACATGACGCAATAACCTACCTTTTTGTGAACGACTACAAGAATGTCACACATAAAGTTAGCATCCATGTCTAATCTTCTTTACATAGTATAAAACAAAGTCACTCCCGCTGTCTGTACGCTTAAAACTTTTAAATTACGTAACGGATTTTAATGCAGTTTTCAGCAATAGATAGAGTGATTCAAGAGGAAGGTTTATATGCCCCACATTAGTATCTACATTGCACCCGTGCGAAGCCGTGGCGGGTCGCTAGTTAATTATAAATTCTAAATGTAAGCACAAACATGCTTGCTTCTACTTAGATACCTACTTGTCTAAATGGTTATCATGCGGACTCCTATTTCGACTTTCAATCTCAGAGCATACATAATATATTAGGTTATTACCTATGAAATCAGCGTTTTGTGTGGAGAATTTTAAAGAAGTTGCATTTTTCATACTAACATTTTCTTAATTTATTTAACAACTACCTATGAACACTAATTTTTTTAAACTTTTATGCACTAATGTTTAAAAACTAAGATAACGTATGCCACTTACATTATGCGACAAAAATAAGTTTTGGCAAAGTTAAAACAAAAATAGTGGTTATTTCTGCTAACAAAAAGAGGAGTCATTTTTAAGGTATCTTTTATGTTTAGAAAACTATAAGTAATAAGGTTTTATTACTATTGGTAGTTGTCTATGATGGTCATTATTCGATATAATATCAAGCAATTGATATATATTTTAAATCATAGAAGTGACGAGATTCTCTATTTGTGAGAAAAAAAACGCCAATTTCATAGGTAAGGACCTAAATACAGTACAGATCCATCAATCCTTATATATATATATATGTACCGAACGGAAATCACAGATGTTTCCTACCATGACACACAGATACTCAGATTTTACATACATAACATAACATCACGCCTTGTATTCCTCCTTTCGCCAGTTATGTTTAATTCCCATGTAATAGAGAGCGAGCCAATTGCCATTAACCGGGCACAAATTCAGACTCCGTGCTGCTACTGAGAAATTGCTAATGAAGAAACCCAATAACACTTTTTCCGTCCAGGGAATCGAACCCAAGACGTCGCGCTTGCGACTACTAGACTAATAAGGCAGTCTAATATATAATAAAAAGGCGGACCTGGCAGACGTCGTCCTGCCCTAAAAATTTGGTGACATACTGGCAGCAGCGCCACCTACCGGGTCCAATTGTGAATCTAAACCATCCAGGGCGTCACCCAAACGCATACAAAAAAAATCATTCAAATCGGTCCAGCCGTTTAGCAGGAGTTCAGTGACATACACATGCACAGCCGAATTATATACCTATATATAAAGATAGGCAGGTAAAGGTTACATATCAAGAAGGGGGCTGATTAGAAAAGTTAGATTACTTGACGAGAACCTCGAGACGGCTGCTAGTAAAAGATGAAATAACCCACACGAATAAAGTATGTCATGTACTCAAGACTTCCACAATATAACCTACCTAAGTAGAGCGCTTCTACCTACGTGTTCTTGGATTTATTCAAGAGTCCCACAAATCCGTGACGAAAAATAAATTCTTTATTGTATGTCATTTGCATTTGAATGGCTCCTGAGCATACTTTAGATAATTGGACCCAAATTACATTTAACGAAACATTAACTCGAGCACCCTTTGCTGACAAAGCCTAATTCAACAATGATAATATTCTCTTAAAGTATGCAGTTCGTTTTATGCTACAATTTCTCCTTCAAGATGCAAGTTTCGTAACTTAGTTAAAAACGTACGCTTCGTAGCCTTCGTAGCTTTCGTAGCCCGCCCAACTTCGTAGCATTATTACGGATTGTTACAACAATGTACTGGAACTTGCAATTTCGTCAACAAGCGAATTTTAATACAATTGCAGTCTACGTCCCTGTTTGTTGAAAGACTTGAATATATTATTCGCGATACAATATCTTGAACGCTACGTCGCATTTTAAATCACTAGGGACGTACGCTAACATCCTGCAATAATGTACTTTTTTCTGGCTTTTATCGTATTTGCATATTATGTTTTTGTGTCACGATAGAATCTAACCTTTATTTAAACCAAATAAGTTTCAAATTGTTAAGCTAGATGATCGATTTAGATTAATCGTAAATACAACGTTGGAGCAGTTGCTCCAGCGAATTTGGAATGATAATGTACATGCATAATAGATGGATTGTATTTTGACCCATCCACCAGACTTATACCCAGTTCGTATGACCAAAAACGTATTACTTACCTACCACTAGCAGTATTTTTTATTGCCAAACTTAGCACATAAATAGACTCGTAAGCTTATTCTAAGTGCTATAGTTCCACTAAGCAAAATGTATGGGGTTTTTGCTTAATTATTGGTAAAGGTAGACTTAATTTTAAACAATAACGCTCTGATAATCATAGTAATCTAATACTTTCGTCGTCCAATACAATGACGTAGTAAAAGATCCGTAGATACTACCCGACGTAGCAGGGATCTATAGGCTACGTAAATAAGGTCCAAACTGATTTATAAGGGAAACGGGATGACACGATGAAATCCAACTAGATTCCTCTTCCTCTTAGCCTTTTTCCAATTATCTTGGGGTCAGCTTCCAGTCTAATCAGATGCAGCTGAATACCAGTATTTTACACGGAGCGACTGCCATCAGACCTCCGCAACCCAGTAACTGGGCAATGCCGATATCCTAAGGTTAAACCGTTTGTCAGATTTTCAGGCTTCTGACTACCCGTAACGACTGTCATGGGTATTCGTATGACACCCAGGACCGACGGCTTAACGTGCTCTCCGAGGCACGGTTTATGTGAAATCCAACTATCTAACTAATATAAAAAAAACTAATATTATAAACGTCAAAGTTTGTATGTTTGTGAGTTTGTGAATTTGGATATTTGTTAATTAATCACGCCTTAACGGCTAAACGGATTTACATGACATTTGGCACACAGGTAGACCATGATCTGGATTACGACATAGGATACTTTTTATCCGGGTACATAAAGTAGTTTCCCTAGGATGCGAGTGAAACCGCGGACAACAGCTAGTAGTAAATAACGTCTACACTAAAATCGATTCAAGTCAAAACAAGGGTATAAAATCTTCATAATAATGCAACTGTTTGCGTATCTACCCAATATGTTGGAAAAGCAAACGGATAAAGAAGAAACTCTTACATAACATTGAATACGTGTACAAAGACCCGCTCGTCATCACGGGGCACGATGCCGGGACATGTCCTCGGCAGATTTATGGCCCCTCCCGGGGGTGCTGGGCCCCAGATAACGGTAAGACAAGCCCCGGGGACCCCGACAACGTCACCGGCTCACGGCTCACAAAAAGTACCCCTTTCACTGGCATGTTTGTACTATTTATTACGCAGGTATCACGTTTGAATTGTGCACATCATTCACGCTTTTATGAAGATTAGAGTCCCGGGTGAACCCGACTTAACCCTTGAATCCTCATGTAAAATATTTATTTGTATGTCCTCGTAATTTTGTGTGGGTACTTCTATTTTCCATTCCACATTCAGCAGGCCGCTTAGACTACCTATCGATTATAAATTCAATTTTTAGAACAGCGTCCGTATTACAACTGGAGCAACCATTTTTAGATGATTCGTCTGTGCCTGGCCGATAGCTGGATCAGTTTCTGGAAATGAAATCATCATCATTTGAACGAAATTATGTTCTTGCTAAATTGTGTTAAAACAGGAAAGCAAAATCAAAGACTGATCTTTTTCACAATGGAATCAGAATCAGAGTATTTATTTGTAAAACATAGGTATTTACATAAAGGTTACATAAAGGACCTAATATATTTGGGCGCTATGTTTTGCCGTGAAATAAAAACCTTAAAAACGAAATACATAAAACAAACAGTAAAAATAAAACCAAAAATAAACTAAAAAATATAAAAAAATATTATTTTATTATTTATAAAATCTGGAACAGTATAGGTAATAACATTTTTCAATTAATAGCGAGCGAGCTTTCTTATACTTTGATAGGAGTTTTTTTTTTTATACTATCGGGCATTTTATTATAAGTTTTCGAAGCCATTCCAAAGAAACTCTTTTTCATCAAAGTGATTCTGCAGGTGGAACATATGAAAATACCTCCTATATTTTCATGTTTTTAATTTTGTCAACGGAGTTGTCGGATTCTCATGTTATTGGTAACTCACTTCGGATGTCGGATCGTCATTGGTGACTTGAGTTTAAAAACATCAAACAATCGAACTTGTTTTATATGACACTATCTCCTACGTTACTGTCCTAGTGTCTGCACTATATGGCAGGATAATAAAAGCGAGCTATAAAACTCTGTTAAACCTTTAGTAGCTGTAGCAGAAGCTGAATGTCGGTAATAAATTCAGATACGTAACATGCTTTGTCTAGTTCGGTAACGGTAATGGACGGCTGCATTATTTGGGTACCACCCTGGTAACTTTGAAGGCTCTTATAATGTACCCTGGCACTTACAGTTTTATCAATATAATAGAGATTAATGTAGGCCTCTATATAAATACATGCACAAAAATTGTATTTACTAGAACAGGGGTCGCCATATGGCGGACCGCGGTCCGCATCCGGACCGCCGCGCCGACCCATTTTGTGCGGACCGCGAGAACACAGCAACTTGCACTACAGAGTACGTAATTTAATAAAAATGTATCCCCCGCATTATCTTTGCTGAAGTCAATTTGAAAAAAAAATACTATAAAATGTTGTGCGGACCGCGATGGTCATTTCATTTCTTAAAACGGACCCCGAGCGAACCTAATTGGTGACCCTTGTACCTACTAGAATTACTAGGATGGATTAAATAGAGGATTATCCAGTTTGCAGGATGCAGTTTCGGTTGTCCTTTGGTTTATTCGCTTTAGGACGCGGGTATGTATAATACCGATGACCGTAAAGGACGTAGAAGGCCGGAGATAACAAATTGTGCAGAAAAGGGGACAGTGGGTCCGCTTTTAAAACTGGGATTATACTAGCGCCAAACAGTAAAAGAGAAGTCAGCAGGTGTGTATCTATAGTCTACACTAATATTATAAAGAGGAAAAATTTGTATTTTTGTATGTAACGAATAAACTTAAATACTACTGGACCGATTTCAAAAATTCTTTTGCCGTTAGAAAGCTATATTATCACTGAGTAACATAGGCTACGGGCGGAGCCGTGAGGAAACAGCTAGTGTTCTATAATTCTGCATGTGTATCAGAGCTCTCCAGAATGCTATAATTCTACTCTGCTTCAAAGAATAACCTTCTTGTCTTGAGTGTTGTAGGATACTACCGGAATAATATTTGGACTGAATGAGCGTTTATTGGAACAGTAATTATTGAAGCCCTTATTAATAAAAAGCTCTCATTTGAGAGATCCGTCTTAAATATAACTTTTGTTTTATGACATGAGAGGTCATTAGAAAATATTCTAATGTATGGAATTCTGCTATATGGTAGCTGCTGTTGGAACATCTCTCAAATCAGAGCTGTTTATTATTACGGGCATAAGGGCCAAGCCACATCTGACGGAAGATACGTCGCCGAATCTTCCACCAGTACACGTAATTCCATATAAACATCTCACACAGTACACATTTGACTGAAGATGCGTTACTAAAATTCCTCAAGTAAGTTACGCAATGGAAGATCGGCGACGTGTCTTCCGTCAGATGTGGTTTGGCCCTAAGTCTTTCTGTCTTTCTGTGCGACCAAATAGACCGAAAGCATTATTAGGGTGAAGGGAGCAGCACGAGCGTTTGTTGTACTGCATGGCCATGCATCATGCATCATGTCATCGTTGGCGACACGTTTGGTACAGTTGCGGAGCGATCGGCTTCTGCGCTACGGGTCATGGGTTCGATTCCCGCACTGAACAAATATTTGTATAGCCTACAGATAGTTGCTCCGGGTCTGGATGTTTGTGCGTGTGAAGATTTGTCTGTAAATGCACCCACGATACAGGACAAATCCTAGAGAGGGGCAACGTTTTTAAAAAAAAAAGCATAATCCGCTCGCCTCTTACGATAACTACTGACCCATTTTCGTGAGACGCCTATTTGCAGCAGTGATCTGTGATGTCTTGTAAGCTGTTTAATGATAATTGTGAAGATGTCTCTTATGATAATGTCAAGAGTTCTAACTATTTTTTGTGACGTCAAACTCCATAGCTCTTGGCTAAACTGTATTTTCAGGGTTACATTATCATAGTATGTCGGTCATCGAAGTTCAATACCCTGAATTAGCATTTGAACCAAATTAGTTTACTAAGTTTCAAACAATACAAAACTTAGAACTGAATCATAGTAGAGTTGTAAGATTTCTTTGATTTTATTACAAGCCAAACTAATTGACATACATTGGAGTCGATTCTGTTGCACACTTTGACGGGACTAAACTAAACTAAGGGCGTTTGTCTCTTTCTGTTTCAATAGAAAAAGAAAGTGACAGTTGCATTTAGTCTAGTCACAAAACAGATAGGTACAGAAGTCAATCTACATACAAGTGCGCTTGAGCAACGCACACAGAGACATTGCTCACGGACACGATATCTCGGACTGTTTGGGACTAGTGTGTGTGTGAGTGCGAGCGCGAGTGCCATGCTCTTGAGAGAGATAGATATATAGATAGAGCGACCGCCGAGCGTAGGTATGAAAAGTGAAGTACATACATGTGATTGACTTCTGTACCTATCTGTTTTGTGATCTGGTTTAGTACCGTTAAAATGTCTACAGAATCGACACCAGTGTGATATGATCAATAGTTCAGTAGGTAATGGTGCCAATTCTTTGTTTTACCAACTAAACAAAAATTAGAGAATCGCTATTTTTTTTTTAAATAAAAATGTTGTTCACACTAGTATTTCCCCTGTATCGCGGGTGCGTTTACAGACACAAATCTTCACATGCACAAACACCCAGACCCGGAACAACTATCTGTAGGCCATACAAATATTTGTTCTGTGCGGGAATCAAACCCACGACCCTCAGGGCAGAAGCTAATCGCTTAGCCACTACACCAAAGTGTCATCAAACTTACTAGTACTACTAGTAGACACCGTGGAAAAAAGATTGTGATAGATAACTAATTAGTTAGAGATGTCAAACTAGTTTACGCCTTAAACTTCACCATGTTTTTAGTACACACGTTCTGCCGTGTCGTCTAAATTTATATGGAAACTTTAGTCCAACAAAATCTGACAGCTCTTATTTACGTCCATCTCTTTCTTATTTTATCAGTGTGAAAAAGATGGCAATAACTAAATCAAGTTTAGTTTGTGCACAATAGAATCGGCACGAATGCCTTCTCTTTCCCTAGGTGTCGGTTTATTCCACTTTATTCACCCGGGTGATATCAACTAGGTGAATTAATTCCAAGGTGAACAAATTATACCAATTTTGTCGAATCATTTCACCTGGGTTATATCACCTAGGTGAAATGATTCCGAGGTGAAACCTAGGTGTAGAGTAAACCTAGGTGTTGAAGGTACTGTAAAATGCAGAAGTCAAGACATAATTCGGGATTCCAAAAAAAATTTTACGTCATACAAGATCTCGTAACTGGTGGAAGCTATTTTTTACACGCATCTACAGCTATAAGACAACTGCCATACCATGATAATAGCTTGGGGTAAGGCTTAGATGAAATATACCTAAGTACTTTTTTAAACCAAGCCACGCTAATAAAACCGTGTTAAAAATAAATCAATGTACGCCCACGACCCTCTAAAGACATTTCTTCTACGTACAAGTATTGTCGTAAAAACATAAAAGAAAACATATTTCCTTTATTCTTTAACAAAAAAAAAAAAACTTGCTGGTAGATTACGTTCACCTCTATAAATCTCCCGGTCTCGGCGGTAACAGAAGTGTAACGTGCAAGAGAAAATATTCAATCAAGTTTATGGCATCAATTCTTCGGAGGCGGCGGGCGGCGCTTTATCTCGGCCAACGGCTTCAGGGCTCATTTGGCTCACAGTAATGGCGTCGAACAGGACCGCTCCACCGACATCATGAGGGTTCAGTTCGCAAAATTGTAATTTCCGCGAATGAACTTTGAATACAACGTGTATTAAAATTGTAGGGCTTTAGATTATGTTCCGGTTTAAGCTGTTGAAGTTAAAAGGAATGAGTTTTGTACGTTTGAAATCATTGCCTTTGAGTAAACGATACCATTTCGCCCATGGGAGTCATAAAACGACACTGGTTGACAGACTTTCGGGCTTCTGACTGCCCGTAATGATCGCTCGTAGCACCCGGGTGGTTTTAACATTCTTATGACGGTTTAACGGAGACACAAGGGGGTCTCGATGTCTAAAGTACGGTCACTTATCCACGGATTGACCGCGGTAAGCATTTGGCGGTTGATTCGACCGGCTACCATTTACACACGAGCCCCTTTCTCACTCACAGGTATATCTTCGAGCCTAAAACTATTTTCCTTTGTCCAGTTCAAGACATACTTTCTTTACATAATGTCGGAAACATCGTGTCATGCTCGAAAATACTACTAACCGGTTAAAACAATTTCGGAGCGGATCACAAAAGAATTACTCTTTGTTCGCTTTCAGTGTTTCTCCTTTGAAAAACGTCCACGATACGAAATTCTACACTGAGATCTTGAACTAATAAGACTAACCGGTACTTTACTTAGGCAGCTCTTCAATACACACGTAACATCACGCCTGTATTCCCCGAAGGGCTGGGCAGAGTTGTATAGTACCCTCATTTCGCCGTTATGTTTAAGTCCCATGTAATAGGGGGCGATGCTATTGCCATTAACTGAGCACAAATCTACTGAGGAATTACACTCGGAAAAACCCAATAACACTTTGTCCGACCTGAGGATCGAACCCAGGAACTCGCGATCAGCAGTCACGCTCGCGACCACTAGACCAACGAGGCAGTTCTTCAATATCGAGAACAAAAAGTTTACTCTATCAGAGTACCAACGAGTACGTTCATCGACTCAACGAGTTCCAATTAAAATACGTTGTCAATATTTATTTACGGGGTACATATTCTAAGCAGTAAATGTCAGACTCCCGTGAAATTAGTCTCTCGTACAAAGGATAGCTCACATTCACTAGATTCTTCAAATTATTCGCCGATAGGGTTGTCGGCGTACTACAGATGCATTCACACTTCACTAGGCAAAGGGCTGCACTCGAGACGAATTCGTTAATGTGTTCTACGTACGAACATAGGTTCAGACGAATGAGGAACGAGAGAAAGGTATTCGCGTTTCAATTGAAATGGATGAAAATATTTCCAAAAAACTTTTTAACAAAAATAAAACCGACTTCAAATTGTCTATCTCCGAAGTTCTTCATCAGATCTCCACCAAATTTAAATGGGACCACTTCGAAAGAATACTCTTTCAAACAAAAAAGAATCATTAAAATCGGTTCACAATTAGCAAAGATATCGCGGAAGAAAAATACAAAAACAAAAAACATACAGTCTAATTGAGAACCTCCTCCTTTTTTTGGAAATCGGTTAAAAATCATTTGCTTTTTGTTTGAGTTTGAATTTACAAAGACGGTTGTTGCACCCAATCGTTGCACGAAGTCTAAAAGTATAGATATTATCTATTCTAAAACATATCATACTACATAACATCAACATCACGCCTGTATTCCCCGAAGGGTTGGGCAGAGGTGTATAGTAACACCGTAGAGGTGTATAGTTTCGCCGTTATGTTTAAGTCCCATGTAATAGGGGGCGAGCCTATTGCCACCAAACGGGCACAATTCCAAACTCCGGGCTGCTACTGAGGAATTACGCACGGAAAAACCCAATAACACTTTGCCCGACCTGGGGATCGAACCCAGAACCTCACGATACAGCCACCACTAAACCAACGAGGCAGTACATACATATCATACTACCAAATATGAAAGCTTCATGAACAGTTTATAACTAAATCAACACAGCGCGCCTAGACAGCCAACATTCTGTACATAAGATTATTGATTTTCCATCCCAGGGGATAGTCGAAAGCTAGCCATGCAATATAAATATTGCCAACATCCCTATTCAAATATTAACTGAGTATAACGCATGTACCTACCTCGCGGTCCGAATGTAACCATTGGCAACCGGCGGCGGGAGCTTGCACCAGCTCTGCCCGGGCCGAGGGCCACATACAACCAATTACAGTTATAAACTAGTTAGAAATACGGTCCATAATCGCTTGCTAAACGCTGCAGTCGACGTTTGTAGGTGAATTGCATCTCTCTGCCACCTGATTCTCGGTCTCGTCCCGGGGGGGACTGGACCCGGACTTTACCACAGTTTGGTGGAGACAGTGCGTCAATATTTTATAATGTCACACTTTAAATAATTTTTAGTAGATACCTACTATAATTTTGTATAATAATTTTAGAAAATATAACCAGCACGATTTCGATTTAGTATTTCATTATAAAGTTTTTCCATTAGAATAGTGAACTTCTATAGTAGACAACTTAGGAATTCAAATATTCTACATTTGCGAGTTCACAGACATCAAATAAGCATACATTAGGTAGGTACTCAGTTTTATCATGTCGTTTACGTCATTATTTATTAGTTACATAATACCCAGGTGCATTACTACATACAACATCTGTATTCTATTATGAAGAATAGCTATAAATGTTGTAACACGTCTCTCTTTCACATAAATAGAGCATTGGGCTCATTACACTCTTTACAACGCAATTCGATCAGACTTTTCAAGACATTCATACATTATGCACTAAGATCTAATATGAGTCGTATAGAATCAAAGACCCTATCGTACAGAATCTATCAAATTTGTCAAAAATGAGACTTTTATATGGTCACACAGGAAATTTAAAATAACGTTACTACATTTCGTCTTTCGGTGTCAAAGTCGGCAATATGGCGTTAAAATACAGTGTAAAATAGAAGTTCAATAACAAATCCGGCAATCTGCTATTGCCCAGACAACATGAAACAAACGTTTTTATTTAATTGCCACAATTCATTCAAAGTGCAGATTACCGGTTTTGATTCTATTCGACTCATGTATCATTGAAGACTGTTAGTACCTACATGCACAGCTCAATTTGATTATAATAAATTACTCTTAATAATTTTAAATGTTACTAACAACTGAGTAATAACCGTTAGCGTTATTTTAATGTGCTTTGCTTAAACAACGTTTGCACGTCAATTTTGGAACAATACAAAATTTATTTTTCTAAATTGCATAACAATAATAATTATCATGCAATTAATGATTGTTGATATCACTGTTCCACATGACGAGAACCTTGTGAAAGCCGAGAAAGATAAAGAAATTAAGTATCAAGACTTGGCACACGAGGTTGCCGACATGTGAGAGGTTGACTCAGCAGTCGTTGTGCCGATAGTCGTTACGGCCAATGGCTTAATAGTCAAGAGCATCGACCAAATCTAATGAGGCTCTCGTTGGGCAGCTGGGTCAACAAGTTGATACAGTGCGCGGTACTTCTGGACACGGCACGTATTGTCAGGAAGTTCCTCTCTCTGAGGCCCTGACCACCGGTAGCTTGGACCCTGTTCCCCATGCCGGTGGGCTACTATTTTTTATAGAAATATTATAATTTATATGTATATTCAATGAATAAAGGAAATAATAATTGTTATACTCCAATTTATCACACTGTGACCGCCGCCATGACGTTTGAACGGCCCTCGTCGCTTTGTACACCCCAAATAAGTACATTCAGTGTGCATATGACATGTTGACGAGTAATTACATCGAAAGTAGACACCCGATGTACATACACGTACAAAAACATGTTTCAAAATGGATTCAATATTGGATTCGTTAATTAATGCTACCTTTGTGATGGGCATTCCTCATTCGTCAGGCGGACACCGACAGACAGGGGAGAGCACTAATTAAGGGATTTCGGAAACGGCTTCGTTTTGTCTGGGGCTAGGCTTTGATACTCGCATAATGAACAATTTGATGCCTGCGTATACAAGTAGGTATACAGGGTGTAAATAAAATCGTGTAATTCCTTCAAACCTCGTGATGTACTGCTGACACAGATTAACACTGCAAGGGATAACTATGGATTCAAAAAAAATACAAGAAGTAAACATGGTGTTCTTAGCTTGAGGCATTTTAGCATCCCGAGCGAACTGCGCGGCTATCGCTCGCCGCGCGATCGTTTAAATCGGGGCGCTAAGATGCCTCATGTTAAAAACCAATGTTTACTTCTTGTGTTTTTTTTTTATTGAATCCAAAAGTATCCCTTTCAAGTTTAATCTATGTGAGCAGTACTTTACGAGGTTTGAAGGAATTACATGATTTCGTTTACACCCTGTAGATGCAATCATATCGAATATTGAATAGCTAGAATTTCGTAAAGGGTATCGCCACCCCTCGATTTATTAATAAAGCAAGTCTGGAGAGGTAGTTAGGTACATCAGAATGGAATTTAAACAGAGATAGATTTTATTGACTGCCTCGTTCGTCTAGCGGTGGCAAGCGCGACTGCTGATCATGAGGTCCTGGGTTCGATCCCCAGGTCGAGCACAGTGTTATTGGATTTTACCGTGTGGAATTCCTCAGTAGTAGCGTATTCCCAAGGAGGGTTGATGTCAGGCAGGCGGCCGGTCATAAAACAATAAGCCAAAACCTCTAACAACATGGATTTATGAAATACTTGTTGTGCCGACCCCACCTAGTGTGGGATAAGGGCAAGAAGAAGAATTCCTCAGTAGTAGCCCGGAGTTTGGATTTGTGCACGGTTGATGGCAATAGGCTCGCCCCCTATTACATAAGACTTAAACATAACGGCGAAATGAGGGTGTTACTATAAACCTCTGCCCATCCCTGCGGGAAATACAGACGTGATGTTATGTTTATAGATTTTATAATGGGGTGTCATAGTTAGAAATAATGCAATTTTTGATGTAAAACATCTAATGCGGCGGTATGGGTGTGACAGCTGCTGTTACGTGGCAACGCTCGCGCTGGCAGACACACGACGGCAGACCTTCGTATACTTAACCATAACGGCGAAATGCGGGTGTTTAATACACCTCTGCCCATCCCTTCGGGGAATACAGGCGTGATGTTATGTTATAACCTCTCCGTTTATTTAGCGTTTTTCAGCCTTTTGGGCTGGTAGCAAAATGCACAATAATTTATCAAATTCATGGCTCATAGGCATCGCGATGTTTTACGAGCAGCCATATTTCATGAGACATGACACGGCGCGCCGGCAACATAACGGATGACTCGTGGCGGGCCGCGACGAACAACTATCGTTATATCACACTCCTAGCACAAACTTTACTTATTATATTATTATATAATCCCTTAAAAAAACTTTTAAGTTAAACGGTTTTATCTTGAAGTAGTGCAGCATCAGGGTTTGAGTTTTAAAGGTTGAAACTTTAACTTTAACTTTTAACTTTATTTCCAAATGTTTGACTGAATTTTTTTACATAGGTATATGGGCTAGTAATTTTATGACAATTTATTTGAAAATAGCATCCACTGCCGAACTAGGTTAAAAACCTGTATTTCAGCACTTGGCGCCACTCCCCGTAGAAATGTTGAGACAAACTAGCCTTCCTAATACAAGTTAGGCAAGTAACTACAAAATAAACACGAAATATTTAAAAATAAAACTTAAGAAAAACAATAAAGAAAAATAATACAGTGCTAGGGTGAGTATAGTGAACCTCTCTTTGTGTTTAGTGCTTGCGTGCGTGTGTGCGTGTTAGAGGATGTGTGTATAGGTGAAAAACTAAATTGAATTTGTGTGCGAAGTTTCAGGAGAATCGGTTTAGCAGAAGTAGTTGAGAAATCTGTCGCAAGTATAAGAATTGGAGCTAATTAAAATCGTTTTAAAATGTCACATATCCCTTTGCAGATATTGCAAGGTTTTCTTTATCGACAAAAATGAAGATAGGAAAAGACTTCAATTTATTTTCAATACTTACCTACCTTGATTTAGTTTTGCTGTAATCTACAGCCTAGATGTGTTTCGAATAACAAAGATATTTTGAAAGGACCCTAAGGTGCCTAGATCAGCTCAACAAACACCAGATTCTATAGAGAAACGGTTTTAGTAAAGGAAATTATAAAATTACGCCTTAATAGAGATGAGAATAAATATATAACGCCACCTGTTACGATCTTCGCATTCTCCTTCTACATTCACGTATCCTGTTGTTCACTATACATTAATAATAATCATTGTTATTATAATATTCACTATCGAGAGCAAAATAAAAGCGCGTGTCAGATATGACACGGGAGGAGGTGGCTAGCCCGGTAGACCGGCCGGGGGGAGGCCGAGCGGGGCTGGATATTCTATCGAACGGCTACCTATAACTACGCAGAGGCACAAAACAGATAGGTACAGAAGTCAATCTACATACAAGTGCGCTCGAGCATCACACACATAGACACTGCTCACGGACACCAGATCTCGGACTGTTTGGGACTAGAGTGCGAGTGAGTGCGAGCGCGAGTGCCATGCGCTTGAGAGAGATAGATATATAGATAGAGCGACCGCCGAGCGTAGGTATGAAAAGTGAAGTACATACATGTGATTGACTTCTGTACCTATCTGTTTTGTGGCAGGGGTATCCGACATGTTTCATACAAAGTTGAATAAAACATTAAACCCTGACAACGCACCTTTTTTGAAAGACGCGATTATTTAATATTATTTTATTATAAAAATTTGATTAGTTACTTTAGAAATCTTTAAACTCTACCATCCTACCAAATGTAAAATTGACATCAATGATCTACTTATAGACTAAAAACAACCAGTTGATGACCCCATTTGACTCGAACCCAGTAGTGATAATCTAATGTTTGTGAAAACTGTGACCTGTTTATAAGAACCGTTTTAACGGATTCGTTTTTATCTTGGTGATGGCGCCTGTGGCTGTATGAGCGAGCTCACATACACGACAGTATTCCGAATCCAGTAACAAATACTGGATCCGTTATTTTTATTGTATCCTACATGCCAGATGCAACGCAGCTGCCATTTGTTAAACTGATCTGTCGGTACAAATGTGAACAACACATCCAGTACCGACGTATCCGTTAAAACGGATCCACTGTGTGAACGGGCTCTAAATATCCAATCACAATACTGGAGGCCAATAATTCTACTAGCTAAATTGTTTAATATAGCATAATCGAACCGCTGCTGAACAACTGCCGTTCGACCTTCATCTCTATAAGAAAAAAAGACGACCGTGGTTCAGGTCCGGTTCTGTATTGTGTTTAGACACAACGCTGCACGTGTTCATAGATATGATCAGGCAATACCCCTTATGATTGTTTATCACTATATGTAATCGAGACAACTGGTTATTGAACTAAAGAATCAGGAAACAGAACTGCTTGGTCAGCACGCTACAGCAAAATTATGTGTTTGTTTTCCTGGTTTACTCTATACTAAGACCAAGGAACTATCATGTTTACAGAATTTTTTTTCAAGTAACTATACAACACTGTCTTTATCTTTACATAGTATATAAAACCGACTTCAAAAAACGATAAAATTAATAGATAAAATTAACAGTTTTAGAAGTCGGTGCTAATCCACGCTGAACCAAATTGAAGGCACCGACTTCTGAAACTGTTAATTTTATAATATGGTAATTATTTTATTCTTTTCATCGTTTTTTTGAAGTCGGTTTTATTTTTGTTAAAATGTTTTTTAATTTTTCGTTTTAGTGGCCTTAATTAAAATATGGTTGGACCTACTAAAGACGCTGCTCGTAACATAATCACATCATCACATTATGCGTACTGTTCGTCATTGAGGAGTTCTATTGTCTATCTCCGAAGTTCTTCATCAGATCTTCACCAAATTTAAATGGGACCAATCTGGAAGTATATCCTTTCAAATAAAAAAATAATCTATTTGGGTTTATAAATGGCGGAGTTATGAGGTAACAAACATAAAAAAAAAATACATGCCTACAGACGAATTGAGAACCTCTTCCTTTTTTGGAAGTCGGTTAAAAACAAAGTCGCTCCCGCTGTCTATACGCTTAGATCTTTTAAACTACGCAACGGATTTTAATGCAGTTTTCAGCAATAGATAGAGTGATTCAAGAGGAAGGTTTATATGCCCCACATAAGTATCGACATTGCACCCGTGCAAAGCCGGAGCGGGTCGCTAGTTCTACATAAAGTTTACAGTGTGTACTAAAAGATTCCTGGGGCCGTATTATGACGTAAAACCATCACTGTTCCAGTGAGAGAAAGAGACGCGGCTATGCAGGTCGTAAAGCGCCATCACATTCTCACAACGGAACAATTATTATTTTTACACGTCATAATACGCCATAATACGCTACCTATTAATACATTATTAGAAGAAGGATTCATGTAAAGCCATTTTTACATACGGAATTAAGTAGAACAAGTCATTTGGACGGATATTGGCGAGTTAGGTTCAGTATTTGCTCAATTAACATAACATCATCACATCACGCCTTGTATTCCCTGAAGGGTTAGGAAGAGGTGTTTTTAGTAACACACTCGTTTCGCCAGTTTTTTCCCCTTGTAGTTAAGTCCCATGTACTAGGGGGCGAGCCGGGCTGCTACTGAGAAATTCCTAATGGAAAAACCCAATATCACTTTGCCCGACCTGGGGATTGGACCCAGGACCCTATGCTCAGCAGTCACGCTTGAGACCAACAAGGCAATTAAGTTCGGCAATTTGACTCGCTACTTAAGTACCTAACTTATACGTGTGTAAATCGGGTTCCACAGGAAGTTAACAAATTCAATGATAAGATAAAGTTTGGCAAGACCATGTAACAGTAACAAATATGTTAAATGTAGTGTTCATGTAAATGAGCGTCATGCTGTTGGCCACTCGCCGAGGAAAACAATTGTCTGTTCCCAACATTTTGCCTTTAAAACCGCAAAACGATATAAATAAAATAGAATTACCAGCTCTAAACTTTAAATTATTGTTGGCGAAAGTATTGTTTGTATAGCAGTCGGATTTATACGTACTACTAAGAGGTATCTATAGATAGAACTATAGGTAGTTGTACCAAAAATACAGATGGTCAGACTCATCTGGTTGGCCAGAAGACGAATCTAGCATAGGTTCGTTCTGCCTAGTCTTTTCTTAACTATGTTGGAGTCAACTTCCAGTCCAACCAGATGCGGCTGAATACCAGTATTTAACACGGAGCGACTGCCATCAGACCTCTGCAACCCAGTTACTGGGTAATCCTAAGCTTAGACCGGTTGACAGACATTTGGGCTTCTGACTACTCATTACTGGTACTCACATGACACCCGGTACCGAAAGTTTAAGTTGCTCTCCGAGGGCAGAGGGGACTCAATGTTTAACAAATGGTCACCCATCCACGCCTGACCGCGGCAAGCGCAACTTAACCTTGCAAATCGTATGATCCACGCGGTTTTTATTGGCCACGAGCACCTCATACACAAACAAATCTAGCACAGATACCTGGGGAAAATGCAATATTATCGTGCTGTACGAGTGTATTTTTATTACAGACAGTGCAATGTAGATACTAATGTGGGGCATATCGATACCTCCCACGCAAAAAGTCGTAACACGTTTTATTGGTAAAATGAGATTTTAGTACTACAGTTCATTATTATAGAAATACTATGCATCCTTGAAAACAATATTTTCATATTTACATTAAATACCAAGATTCTTACCCGGTAATAGTCTTATCATGTTTAAATTCTAGCGCATATGGTCGTGCCAACAGTTGCGACGATTTACGTTGAACTATTGGACCGCGCACCGGCTAATCACGGCACAGTACCGACGTATTAGTGATAAGTTCTAATTGAGGCCAACTATGATACCAGAAGTAAATAAATAAAATCACGTTGGCTACACCTGTCTTTGTCGATAACCTCGTCGTAAGATGTAAACAGTACAAAATATTACTTTGGAGTTTGAAAATCTAACAAAAACAAGAAACTGTGTGTGTTTTGTACTTTACTGTTTTGTTTTTATTAGATACTAGTACTATGAGTAATGTACGGTCATCAAAGATTTAAAATTAGCTTTAAATAACCAAAATTATTCGAACGTGAAAATAACGGCTAATGAACGTTGACAAAATGGTAAATTTATTTCTTACTTTAATTTACTATCATGATTTGCATGTTTATCCTAATCGTGTTAGTAAATTGTTTTTAAGTATATAATGATTTTCATCACTATTTTCGTAAGTTAATAATTTGAAATACGTCCGACGCAAAACGTCGAAACATGAAAGTTGCGATTTTATGCGAGGTCGATATTATCGTATTTAAAAAATCTATACGCAGCATAAAGTCTTATGTCTGACTTACGACCTTATTCGTGCTGTATTCGTTGTGCTTTTTAATAGTATATGGTCGTAACAAATAGATACGACTTTGCGACAACAAGAATAAGGTCGTAAGTTTTTATTTTTGCCTATTTTTACGAAAATGTGAGTTTTTAATTCAATCAAAGGGCCTCATTATCCCCTTTAACCTTCAATCATTGCTATATTCTAAAATTAATCCCACACTATCGTTTGCGGCTGATCAAGACAAAGATGAAGTTAAAAATCTCTCTCCTGAAAAATCACAAATTTGGACATACGACCTAATGCGTGGGAGGTGTCGATATAAACCTACCTCTTGAATCACTCTATCTATTGCTGAAAACTGCATTAAAATCCGTTGCGTAGTTTAAAAGATCTAAGCGTACAAACAGCGGGAGCGACTTTGTTTTATACTATGTAAAGAAGATGCAGAAGTCTAGGAGGAGACAGCTTCCTCTGTCTCCATTGTATACGCCCATGATGAACATAATATAAAATTACAATTTCACATCTCCATCATCTGACACAAAATGACAGAGTGAACCCTTGGTTGACGTAAGGACGTTCTTGCAAGACTTCCTTCTAGTGCAGATACACTTCATCGACAGTAATAAGACATGGGTTCATCTCATTACGAATGCAAACGTCACCTAAAGGTTGCCTATACTTTCCCATTGCTGGGCAAAGGCCTCCCCAAGTTCTTCCATCTATTATTTTCTTTAAAAAGAGAGGTTCATTATGGCGTTAATATGTTTGTCGTTTATGGGAAACTACACAAGACAGGGTGCAACAATAGAACTAGTTAACTACATTCTATACATGGGTAGGTATCATCCCTGACACGCACGGTGCAGAATAGTGGTGTCAACAATGCCTAGCAATTTCCTAGATTTCAAACATAATTACAAATAGTACCACAACACTATTGTAGAGTTGCGTCAGTGGAACATGTTTGTGAGCGAGCCATTCAGAGGAACGAGGTCAAACCCGCCACTAACGTAATCCCGTCGGAAGCTGCGTCCATCATCTTGTCGCCCATATTGAGGAGCAGCGGTCGTCCGTCGCGCACACTCCAATAAATAGCCAATGAGATTCATGGTGATTCATCGAAATCTCATTGCGTCAGCTTTCTTCCTAATAAGATTGTTATCGAAGCAGAAGTATTTCTCTATACCTAATCAAAAACAAGACGTGAGTAAGTATTTTATAAAACTAAAGTGTCGCTAAATTGCTTTTAGCGCTATAAATAAAACTGTTCACTGCAAAGCTCTATTTTAGCACAAGATACGGTACCAAGCAAGTACGACGTTAGAACAACAAAGCTCCGTATGTAACGTCGCTGAAAGTGGCATTAAAGGAAATAATTAAAAACCTTGTTAGTCTTAGCTGCGAGCAATAAGAGAGCGGAGAGAGGCTGGCAAAGGAACGTCGAGCGAACAAAATAAAGCACAAGCGCTACGCCGGGCGGCGGCGTCGGGAGGCGTCTAGAACCTGTATAAATGCAGCACATTTCCAGGCGTCTACCTCTTTATTGCCTGCCCGAGCCGCGCGAGACAAAAGAACTAAAACTGCGCCCCGGGAATATTAATAAGAATTTATCTCACGCCGCCGTAAGTATCTGCAGCCCGCCTTCATTTTAAAATTCATAAAGCTACGACGCGACGCACGTTCCACAAAGAAAATGTTAGGTACGAAAACGATTTCGTTTTAAATGCAATTTACTTATTCATCGCTAAGTAATCCTGACCCGCAAAGAAATGTTTAAGCTCGTACTGAACAAACAGAGTTTTATGGGTAGAGAAAGTTTGCACGCCCTCGCTCCCTGGACAAAGCGGGGCTACCGGCGAGCCCCGAGCCGCCGGGTGCTCCGCGGCCGGGGGGACACGCGCCCCACATTACGATGCTGCGTCGCTGCTCCTACTTGTAATGCGGGATCGTGCCACCAACTTATTTGGGTAATCGTTGGATCCACACGTTTTCAACTCTTAACACAAACCTATATTTTTCGTGTACCTAGTATTGTATCTACTTGAAAGCTGCAAAAATCATAGATACCATCATTATACACTAGTGTTCCTGTTCCTCTTCATCTTCCTCTACTGAAAATAGGCCTTCTCCAACATCTATAACGAACTGTTTTAACCTCTTGCATACAATTGACCGAGCGAAAATACTAATTTAAATAATTCACGCTTCACATAGGTGAAATGTGAATCCAGATGAAAATAACGCAGACGATCCGCCGACACGACGCGCGACGTGAACGCACTCGATTTGTAATGGCTGGCGTCACGCGGTCTGGCAAGATGGCGGCGCACGCTCCCTGGAAATGTTCCACCATTATTTGTGGGCTCTCCCGCTTTCTATTCCCAGCCTCCACGGATCGTCTACGGAAAATATACGTTTTTCAGAATTAACCAATAAATTCTATATTCTTTCCTTTTTTAATTGGATATTAAACCTGCTTTAAAATCGACGATCTTTCTAAGGTAGCTCGTTGTACAACATTGAAGTAACATAAAACCATTAATAAGCCTCTTACCCTATCCGTCTAAGTCAACATCGGTGTTCTCGGAGATGCGGCGGGGTGGTGGCTGGAGGGGACTCGGGGCGCGTTGCCGTGGCAACGCACGGGGGCGCGGACCCGAATTTTATCGATTCGGATACAGACAGCAGCCGGGTGAGCTTTCGCCTACACTAACACGATTCAACGCCCGTGTTTGCAGATCTCAGAGGTTTATAAGGGCTTTGACATTTGGAAACACATACGCTGTTTGGATATCTCTATATATCTACACAGGCCGTGAAGTCCCACATAAACCGCAAATTGTTTCTGTACGTGCTTTACAGGATTAAAACATTTTAGTAGATTACTCTGGCGCATTGGGCAGTCAGCCTCGCCACCAACCTTTTACCAAATCGCTACCAAATCTATTCACCTATAAGCTATTCTAGTTTAGCTGATGCCGACAAAACAGAAGAAGAATGTATTTTGTTTGAAACATAATTATATCTAGTTAGTTGGTTCTATGCACACAAACCTTGTCTCGTAACTATGTAGATACGATCACATTCCTATCTATTTAAATGCTTTCAATGTTATTAAGAGACACAATCTGATTACAGCACCTTAATCGATTCGCTCTTTTTTCGATCACCATTGTATCTCAAAATGCAACCATTTAGATAGATAGCTAACTCCTCGTTTAACAAATGAATCCGGACCAATGTCTCATTGTCTACCGTTTTGTTCAATGTACCTATTTTAAAAGAGTGCGGGGTGCTTTCAAGGAATGGACATCCACGCCTTCAGCACACCCTGAGCAGTCAGCCCCGCTACCAACCTCGCTGACTGGCTAATCTTCTCACCTCGACATGGGCTATTCTCGAACAACTTGTCAAACACGGGAGAAGAAGAATGTATTTTAATGTCCCAGTATTTTTTACATAATATAGATATTATTATCATTCAGCGTTGCCAACTCTACGTCTTTTTACGTAGATCTACGTACTTTAGGCCTTACCTGCAAACCTACGAACTCAAGTCCCAGAATCTACGTAATTTACAGAAAAGGCGATTCGTCTCAAATGTTTTCTTTATTGGCCCAATTTGCACAAAATATATTACCATTGCCACATACTGCGAATTTCGAGCGTCTGTTTTCTGCGGTCAATTTAATGAAAACCAACGTCAGAAATAGACATTCCACTAAAACACTAAAGGCTTACTTTCCACGAAGTGGTTTAAAAAATACCACGAGCCGTCGCAGGAACACTTAATAAATTGTACCTACAATTTGCCTGAAAATAGTAATGAAAACGAATAATTTAAATTAATTGCATAACTAAACACTCGTTTTATTTAGAGTTACCCTCTTTATTTCACTCCAAAAAAGAACGTAGATCTACGAACTTCATATACGCAAATTTTACTAATTCTACGTAATTTACTAATCTAGGCCTTTTTCAAAATCCGAGTTGGCGACACTGTTATCATTTACAAATCATCTATCATAACGTGCACCTAACGATCATACCTACATGTAGGTAAGTACTATAACCGAGTAGTCACAATAAGCTTAATTCGAGGTTCAAATTAAAACAATGATTGAGAAATAGTTTCCTTCTACTTTAGCGTACAAAAGACGTGGGTAACTACACAATTCATTTCACCCCAAACAACAATTTGGCAAAAATGGGAGCAGTAGTTACTTCGCAACGAAAACACGTCTCCCGAAGCGATTTTTGAGTAGGGATAAAAAGGAAAGTGGGGTTGCAAAGGGTTCTCCACGCGAGATATGAACTAGTGCACCCTTCTCACCACCACCCCTATCAATTGTTACCAGTTGCGCATATTTTTACCCACAAAAACAACCCGCTGGGAGCCGTGAGACCGCACCGTGTTTTGCGTTAAATCACACGAGAATACTTATTCGGTTTCTTGAATTATGTAAGTTGCTGTTGGTGCTTATTTGAATAAATATTTATTAGTGTTACGGTTGTACATGATGGTACTTAACTTGAAGTGCAGGAGTTTTGTTAGGGCAAGTTTAAGGTTCATGCTCACACATTAGTCGATAAGCGACTATGAAATTTGTTGAATAAAGCATAGCTAATGATGATGGCACTGGCTATACTGTATTAATAACCTCATAAAGCCTGCATGGTATACTCTGACGGCAATGCATTAATCATATAATAAAACCAATTGTGTATGCGTAGCGTATTAAGATTATTAGACTGTGGTATTATATTCTTTTTGAATTGCATCGCCACTATCATATACCTACCTACGTGTGACGGTTACGGGGAAAACTTCCTCCCTTTTTGGCAGAGTATTCCAGCGTTTTATAATCTAAGATTTTACTGGTTTATGAATGAATTCTTTGTTCCATATAGAATAGAGTACATTAGGCGTTGATTGGATATTTATTCGTTGATCTATTAAGGAGGAAGTGAATTATTTAAAAATTTCCAACTAGGAAAAATTTAACAAGACCCGCTAATAAATACAGCAAGAGGTAGGGGACACTTTCTGCAACAATAAACGCAAAATTCTCACTTCAAGACGAAGGGTATCACAAAAAATCTAGGATAATATTAAAATAAAAAGAAATCTAATGTAGGTAATCCCCCAGCAGGCAAACAACAATCAAAAGAACGAGGCCGAGAGAATACGAGAAAAAAAGTCAGTTTTTCCAGTAACTTCCGTAGGCGGGAATGCGGGATTCACAAAAAGTATCGCAGGGTCCGATTAACACAGTATCCTTGAAGATGTCGCTCGCAAAAAGGGGCATAAGGGGACAAAAGGCCCTGAAACATTTCTCATTGAGGCGAAGGGCGGCGAGCGGTCGTGGGGTGGCCCCCGGGCTCCCGGCCCGCACGCCGGCGACACCCCGCCACGTAGCAGTCTCCAGCCACGGTGTCCATAATTTATGCTTTCGAGCGGACCACGAAAAATAAATGAGCACCAGTAACAAGAGGAAATGGAAAAGTAACTTACGTCTTGGTGAAGAACTGTTTATATGGCCATGTTTTTTGTATCAGTCAACTAATTTAAAACATTTTATTGTATAAGACCTTTCGCAATCACTTTCCTTCATCTTAAGGGAAAGATTTTTACTAAGCTATTCTGCTTTTAACCTTGGGAAGGAACGTCTGATTGGTGAACAGTGTTCAAAGTGTAGATAGGTATACCTACATATTTAGATCTGAGGTTTTTAGGGACTGGTGATCTATCTATAGGTTCGCAACAAGTTAGTAGTGGATACTTGTATATTTTTAGTTGCGTGCGTCATCAACACCGCCACTTATTTATTTATTCGATTCTAAATCACTGTGTACATGTCTAAATGGACTTTTGTATGAACTAACGTGCATTATTTATAAAGCAAGGGGAATTCGGTAAGAATAGTAAACATTTTAATGCATTAGCATTTATTTCGTTGTGTACTGGAATGGATAAATAGGTTCCTATTTTAGAACAGCAATTCATACTTTATAAGGGTATAAACTAAGGTATAAATAGAAAAAATCGCGAAGTCATGATCCATAAGACGCACTGTAATGAAAATGTAGTTCAATTTAGTAGAAAAATTCCCCGATTCTTTACACCTTTACCAGACCTTGACGAGTTTTTTTTCCTTTTTTAATAGGTACCTAGTTACCTAGATACCATCTTTTATATCAACTTAGGAAGGTACTCATATCGCGAGCGTCACTTTTATGCGACGCCAAATGCCAGGACCGTTTATAATTGTATTTGCTGTTAGCAATTAGAATTATAAAATGGTCCCGGCATTTGGACTGGACTACATAAGACAGAGAAAAAACAATTTTAGAAAGACAAATTATAAAATATGGGACACTATTGGATTTTAAAAACGTAACGTTTTACATACATACATACATAAACTCACGCCTTTTTCCCATGGGGGTAAGCAGAAACTATAGAACGCCACATGCTACGACTCTTACATACCCCTTTCGCTTCATCCACATTCATACATCTTGTCATACACGCACGCCGGTTGAGAGTACTAGTACTCTCAACCGGCGTAACGTTTTACACATTCACTTAAATTCAAGGCGGCGTTTTTCGCTGCTTTTTAGACCATCGGGACAAAGGTAATAAAAATGAAAAAGCTAAGTATAGAAATACATTTATTAAAATTTAAAAAAATAGTAGGGTGAAAATCATTTAATCAATTAATTATCAATTATATTAAAAATACTTCCTAACTTAAAGTTAAGGCACAAAAGAGCTTTGTGTTACATAATATTACAGCTAAGTTTTCAGAATCATTCACACAATCGTTCCTTACATTTCTACAAGACTTACAAAATAATTGTATTTTTAAATTGTCCTATTCCAAATTAATAATTTTATAGAAATTGGTAGAAAAACGTACACAGCTCTCCACCTCTCTTTTATTTTATGATATGACTAATATCAAATACGTATTTAGAAAATGTCAAAAATACTTGGCCAAAGCTGAAAAAAATTTCCTCAAGAAGAGATTTGTCAAAGCCTCATCCGTTAGACTCGGGGAGCATTGCGCGTTTATGAGGTCTACGTGGTGTATCATTAAGACAGAAAAATAATTAATAGGTGTACCTACCCGCGGCTTTGTCTACGGAAACAAGGTTACTGCTCATCACCCACACTCAATAGCGTCATAATTTGTACCCTATAACCTTTAACAGATGTGGCTGCCATTTTTGGCATCAGTATCTTTCCTAGAATGCATTGCATTAACTTTTTTATACAGAATTAGCATCGTTACGATTGCATTATTATGTATATAGATATAGTTTCCTTCTGTAATTGATTTGATTAGCAAATATTAGCATTCTTATAAGTGATAAACCACTGTACTGGGATCCGGTTAGCGGCCGTTGCGGTGACCTTTCACTATGTGTGCCGATGACGAGCATGCACACCTGCACTTTATGTTCATCATCATGATCTATCCCGATTGATATTATAAATTATAATCCAATACTCAATACTCAATATTTATTTTCGTATTCACAATGTTACTTAGGGCGCGTTCCCACTATGTCGTGACGATTTATTTATCGTTGGACTACTTGTCGTCTCTGTTTCCATTGACTTGACAATCTGTTGTCACTGCAAAAACAAGTCGTGAACGACAGTTAATCGTGTCGTCTTATATGTGAACACCTCCGTTTAAATACATAAGCCACGATACTTATAACTACACGACTATCTGTCGTCACGACAAAGTCGGAACGCGGCCTTAGGTGGTAGTAACAGAAAATGATGTATTGTGTTACAATTGTGGACCCTGTTGGGCACAACAAAGTAGGAGAGAGGAAGGTCATTATTAGTCAAAATTTAAAAAAGAAATAGAAAGTTTAGTATGAAGTTTTGCTTTGCTTTTTTTTTATAATAACTTGGTAATAATCCTTACTATTATAAATGCGAAAGTAACTCTGTCTGTCTGTTACTTCTTCACGACTAAACTACTAAACCGATCTTGATGACATTTTGTCCAGAGATAATCTGGAACCCGGAAAACATAGACTACTTTAATCCCCAAAAACGCGGAATACGCGATAAACGACATCCACGCGGGTGAAGCCGCGGGCGATTATAATATTTATGGACAAAGTAGGAGTAGTGCAATGAACTAAAATTATATTTCTGACAGTAGACTAACAGCGGAAGGCACTTGATGCCATAAAATACTATGATTACATTCATATCATCACTGATAACGCAACTCCGTCACCGCTTTCTTCAGGAACCTGCTCAGATTCGTGAACTCCTGGTCAATGACGGCGTTGAACCACAGTTTGTTGTCAGCGTCCCTGTAGTCTATGGCGTCCAACTGTATGTACGTGTATGGGGCGAACGCTATACTATGTCTTATACTCAACTTAGAATCTATATCAGGCATCAAATAGCCTAGTTTGCTGACAAGTTGTGGGTGTAGTTTGCTGAATACGAAGCCTATATTTCTGGCGCTTAGGAGTTCTTCGCTGTACAAACAGTTGATCAAATCTGACGTGTAAGCTTGTAGTACCTGCATTTGATTCGTCAATGTGGAATCTTTCGTAATTTTATTTGATGTCTTCATTGATGTCAAAATTTTCTTGTATCTGAAAATAAGATCATATTATTGTCTTTATATTTTCCGAAGATTTTAAAAATACTTTAGATGCCAGACAATACAGTGGTTGAAGGTTGTGGAAGTCTATAGAGCAATTTATGTTTAATATTAGGGTATTACAGTTTGAAATGAAGTGCTTACAGTATCATAAGGTTGGACACACTATCGACGAGCACAGCGGACACGGACAGCAGCGGCAGCGCCAGCGCCAGGTGCGGGGCGAGCGCGGCCGGCGGAGCGCACGCGCGCAGCTCGCACTGCGCACGCACCACGCAGCTGTGGACGGCGCTCTGGAGCACCATCATGTCGTCTGCCCAAAACAAATACTTTACTATGTACCGCTAATAGGGATAGGAACCATTAAAAAAAAAATATTCCGTTGTATTATGCTCATTGTAATAATTATTTTAGGTAATTGCATCCTAACAGGTTCACTGTCCACACAGCACACACAATAGTTAAACAATACTGCAAATCATTGTGATTCACGGGACAGGGAAAAGGTTAGTTGGGTACTGGATTGACCAAACAGTTACCTCGCTCTATTGCAGTTCATTCTATAAAACCATGGTTAGACCTGCTGTCTTGTATGGATCGGAATGTTGGGCCACAAAAAGGATAAATGAAAGGCAATTGCACGCAGCTGAGATGAGAATGCTAAGTGGGGTGTGTGGTATTACGCGAATGGATAGAATTAGAAATGAGTATGTAAGAGGAAGCCTGAAAGTGGCGCCGGTGACTGGGAAGTTGTGGAAACTGGTTGTCTTGGTATGGGCATGTGATGCGGAGGAACGAGAAACATGTCGTGAGGAAAGTATTGAGTACGAATTTGGATGGTTGTAAGAGTAGAGGAAGACGAAAGAAGCGATGGATGGAAAGTGTGAAAGATGATATGGCTAGAAAGGGGATGAATACTGAAATGACGGCTAATAGAGATGTATGGAAGAAGAAAACATACTGCGCCGACCCCAAATAAATTAGGATAAGGGCAGGAGGATGATGATGATGATGCTCTATTGCAGTCCATTACTGATCATAGGCCACTCCCAAGTTGCACCACAGAACGAAGTTTTCCGATGGATTGCATCCTAGAGTTTCTCAAACTAGAGTCTACCGGACAGTAATTTAGTGCATTACCGGGCTCGTACCTAATTACTAACCGCACGGATCGCGGAACGCAGTCTGTGGATGGGTGACCGTTCGTTACACACTGAGACCCCTCCGTGCCTCGGAGGGCACGTTAAACAGTCGATCACGGGTGTCATACGAATACCTATGACAGTCGTTACGGAAAGTCGGAAGCCCGTAAGTCTGACAACCGGTCTAACCTTAGGATAGCGGCATTGCCCAGTAACTGGGTTGCGAAGGTCTGGTGGCAGTCTCTCCGTGTAAAATACTGGTATTCAGCCGTATCTGGTAAGACTGGAAACTGACCCCAACATAGTTGAGAAAAGGGTATGCAGAACAAACAAACCCAACAATGGTGTCGATTCTGTTGCATATTTTAAGACAGTACTAAACTAGACTAAACGCAACTGTCACTTTCTTTTTCTATTGGAACAGAAAGAGACAAACACCCTTAGTTTAGTTTAGTCCTGTCAAAGTGCGCAACAGAATCGACACCAATATCTTGTTATGTACCTGGGTTCACTTGAAGTTGCTTGTTGCACATGTCGCTGATAGCCGTCGCAACCTTGGGCAGGACTAGCGAGTAGCTCTGTGCTGACGGCGACGTGCCCATGAAGTGTAGACGAGGCCTAGTACTGGCATATACCTGACAATATCAGAAAGTTTTGAGTAAATATTTTAAGTTAAACATTCTATCCTAAAGAGGTAGGCTTATTTCAAGCATCGGAGAGGGAGAGGGAGCGGTGTGCTCTTCTCCCTTCCCGCGCCAGACGCACGTACGCGACGACCTCCGGCCACCCTAGTGTGTGGCCTGCGGGCCGCGAGTTAGGGGACCCGCTGCCCGACCAGTAAAAGGCTCGAGAAGGCGGCGCGCCGTGTTCCGTGCGCACTTCTCAGGAGGACGTGGGGCAAGGCCCCACAGAGGAGAGGTCCGCCATGGGTTGGCGGACCGGGACCTGCCGGGGTTGCGGTGCATGCTGACGCGAATCCCGCGACCCTGGCCGTACGGTCAGGAGAAGGAACACCGTTGGTTTTTAGCCGGTAAGAGTCCGGCAGACTCCCTCGCCATCCCCGGGTGAGGCATATCCATGAGGATTTTCAAACGCAAAAAAAATAAAATAATAAGGCTTATTTCAAGCATTGGCTGCGGAACCAGAACAAACATGACTTATTTGGCGTGAGGGGCCATTCAAGTATTACGTAAGCACCAAAGGGGGGTGGGGGGTCTTTGGTTAGCTTATTTTTGGTGACATGGGGGACGGGGGGGTCTGGATGATGATTACGTCAGCAATATTTATTGTTTTACATATTTTTCTAGACTTGAAACCTGCCGCTCATAAATAACAAAAAAAAATAGGAACAGATTTAAAAAAAACCAATGTTTACGTAAGCATAGGTGGGGGGGGGGGGGGTAAGGGCTTTACTTACTTTTGCTAACAAGGGGGAGGGTAGGCTCAAAAATTACTAAAATTCTGCTTACGTAATACTTGAATGGCCCCTAATGGCTGAGCACTTAGCTTTTTGTACTTAGAGCGACTTTAATGCTTGGTCAAACAGAGCGTGGCTGGGTGTGTTATTCACGTCGGGTGTTGATCGCGTGCTCTTGGCGTACGAAATACTATGACAATATATGGAAGACGACACACAGAAACTGCCACACCACGCCAAACTTCGTGTGGCAGTCCCTGTGGCGTCTTCCAGCCACGCTCTGTTTGACCAGGCCTTAAGCGCTCTGTCAGCGCAGGAGGATTCAGATATACGTTACGAGTCTGACACCTATATGCACAACCGTTACTATGAGGTGTCATTGTGTACTCAAACGCACTGCGTTGTAAATGACTCTGTGATCGGTAGCCTTTACATATAGTCGGTAACCAATCACAGAGCTGTATTCGACGCAGTTCATTCAAGCGCACTTTGAGACCTCATAATAACATTTGTGCATACGGGCGTTAGTGTTTTATGCGTGTGCGATTTAAGTCTGATACAGTCCGTTCAAGCTACTTAGACGCGCCCCACTCCTTTTTGTGAGGTAGCCGCGTGGTGCGCATGCACACATCTCTTATTACTATCTTACATACATACATAACATCACGCATTTAATTCCCCGAAGGGTTCGGTAGAGGTGTTTTAAGTACACCCTCGTTTCGCCAGTTATGTTTAAGTCCCATGGGATAGGGGGCGATTCCACACAGAAAATCTAATAACACTTTGCCCGACCTGGGGATCAAACCCAGGACCTCATGCTCAGCAGTCGTGCTTGCGACCACTAAACCAACAAGGCAATCTTATATTCTATTAATCTTGTCTTAGTGTGCGTATGCATACATCTAACTATTGTGTGGCGATAGAACTAACACAATACTAATTTATAATGCTCACTTTTGCACTATAACGATTTAGACACAGAGTGGGGCGCGTCTCCGTGGATTGAACTATCTGTATACGCCACGATACAAGATTACATCATTATTTTCTTACATACATAACGACATATTTGTTGTGGGATATCTGTTCCGTCGCAATGCCGAAAACTCCCTATGAATTTTATTAATTACTCACAAGATTAGTGTACATGTTGTTCAAGCTCGTGAGTATGGCGCACTGCTCGATGGGCTGCGCTCTGTGGTACACCCGCGTCAGTGGCTCCACCACACACATCACGTGGTTTGGACTGTCCACACTCACCCATTGAACTAGCTCCAGAATCTGTAAGATACGTAGCTTATAATTAACTGGATCATCTTAATCTTAGATAGTACTGGTACGGTGTGACCGTTGGACTACCAAGTCACAGGTCTCGAGTTCGGATCCAAGGCACGCACCTCTGGACTTTTCGGATTCATGTGCGTATTGTATAATTACCACTTGCTTAAAAACGGTGAAGGAAAACATCGTGATGAAATCGGCATGTCTAAGAGATATTATTCGGCATGTGAAGCCAAGTCAGAGGCTCATGGGCGGCAGAAACTCTGACACCAGGTTAGTCACTAACCATACGAAAAAGAAAGAAAGATCTTAATCTTTTCCTAAGTACAGTATTCGCACGAGATCCTCATAATCGGGGGCCGGGGAAGCATGCCACCGTCGCTTCGTACCCAGCACTCTCCCAGTGCGAGTTTTGGCAAAGACGCAAGAGCACGCTTATTGATGCAGTATTAGTTATTTTAATTTTGCGGTCGCAGCGTTAATTCATTACTTCTAACAGTACGCTCTGAACCAGGTTTTAGGCGTTCTGTTCCTCACTTCAGAGGAGCAAATTTATTTTATTCGTACTGTAAGTTATTTTGTGTGTACAAATTGCTATTAAATATGAATGAAAAAGAAATTGCCAACAACAACTGTATAAAGTTTGAACTCAATCGGATCAACGATGCGCGAACGCATAGAAGACGAACCGACGAACAGACAAACACGACACACGTACAATACGGCCGATGTATCTTGGCGAGTCTGAAGTGAGCGCCAAATGGCTGCGCAGCCAATAATAACTGGTTTATTCATGATTTGTGTAGTATTATTGGCTGCGCAGCCATTTGGCGCTCTCTTCAGGCTCGCCAAGATACATCGGCCGTATTGTACAGTCAACGACAGGTCGACATAGCAATCGGGTTTGAGACTCGTGTCAGGGCACAGCGCCCGCCATCTTAGTGTTAGCGCTGCACGAGTCCGCATCGACCGCGTTTATCGATTTCGATCTCGCTCACGTTGTTGCTTGTAGTTGTGTATTGAAAATGACTAGAAAATTGCCATGTTGACCCGTCGTTGACAGTACAAACATTAATTTTTATATAATATAATAGATGACACAGACTCACAAAATTGTTCAAAATATTTGTACCAAATGGGTGTATAAGTAAAGCGGCATTGCAATCTTATTGCTTTGCTTACCTCAGCAAAGTAATCCGTTTCATTCCACAGAGGCAGGTATTGCGCGAGGAACTTCGTGATCACGGGGATGCCTTGCATCAGCGTGTGCTGCAGTATCGCAAGCCGGTGCAGTAGGTCCTGCTTCTCTGGGTAGCTGTGAGGCGATACGTCTAGGAAACCTGGAAATGTTTGAAGATGTCTCTGACTTGTTCCACAAGTTTATTTATTTATAAAGCTAACTAGCGGCCAGTCCCGGCTTCGCACGGGTGGACATTTTTGCAACATTTTTCAATTATACTCCACTCCTATTGGTCGTAGCGTGATGTTATATAGCCTATAACCTTTCTCAATAAATGGACTATCCAACACAATTTTTTTTTTTTAAATCCAACCAGTAGTTCCTGAGATTAGCGCGTTCAAACAAACAAACTCTTCAGCTTTATAATATTGGTCTATAGATAATACGTTATGGTAGTGATAAGTTAGTTACGGAAACCAAAAAATATTATTCAAGCCACAACTAAAGCATAGAGCGTTAATCGAACGCGCCAGGATCGCGAGCCTTGCAAGAGTCCGTGCTTAAAGGGGGGGGGGGGGGGTAAGGTGTAAAATGTTTTGATTTTCCCTTCAAAGTGTTCCAAAAAAGTGAAAAATTGTAATTTCGAAAAACCCTCCTAGCGTCACCTGGGGAAAATTATTATCCAGCGAATGAACTTTGATTTCAGATGATCCAGCACCAAGTTATGTTATGAAGTGCACCGTAATTCTACTTTTTTCCGAGACATTTCCGTATAATTGCTGCCATTGCCGTATTTTTTAATATTTCTTCGTGAAATTTTATACAATATTCTTCGAATGTCAATCTTTAATGTACCATTGGTTTTAATAAAGAGATTTTAACTATGTCGTCACAAAAAAATCACAAAAACATGCCTTTTTTGTACGAATTAACCTTACCCTCTCTCCCCCCTTAAAATACACATACTGAACTAACTAAACTGGCCTTCATCTACTGGGAAGGGTGATGTCTTAGATTATTTAACTTTTAAGTAAAGAACGGCGGTATCCTATCCCTACCTAAGAAGTCAACTAAAGATACTCACAGCTATTAAGCAGATGATGCAAGTCGTGCGATAAGAAGGCCTGTTCTGCGTGTGAGGCCACCGCCAACAGAGCAACGCCGGTCGCGTTACACAGCAGGGCGCGCATACGCGCCGGCCGCGATGTGGAGCGCTGTACACTGCACTGGACCACTGATACTGGACTGTACAAAATGTTTATAAATGAGAAATGGGTCCAAAGCAATGTTTCTAGGAAACTCTGGAGTCGATCTCAGAACAGGAACAATGACAAATGAAAAGGTTGGTATTAAAATTCTGGTATTCAACTGCATTTGGTTACACTTATGTACATCAAATCCCTGCATAGTTTGAAAGAGGCTTATGGAGCGTCGACACTATCACCCATATTCTAAGACGTTCCTCCAAAATTTACTCGACTCTACTCCACCTCGGCTCAACCTTTTTCACTACCATCGGTAGTTACAGTTGACATAAACGTCCTCGACTCGAGATTTTTCCTCAGTCGAGGTAAGGAATCATCTGTCAAAGTCAAGGTACCTCGGAACCTACATTAAGGAAGGAAGTGTCAAACTTCGTATGTAACAAAAATGAATTTTGAAGACTTTATCGAATATTCTTACGATAATCCTTATAACTATTTATCGCGGCTTTATTTGCGCGATGCAGATAAACAAAATTATGATGTAATGACTCCACTCTAGCTCGACTTATTTGAGGATCCCTCAGTCGAGGAACCTCAAAGTTTACTTGAAAGTGCGACTAAGAATACAATTTTGAAGGTGTTTACGGGGCTGTCCTGAGTCAAGTACGACTCGAGTAAGTTTTGGAGGAACGTCTTAGAATATGGGTGTATGACAACGAAAGCCAACGAACATTTCTATCATTCATATCGCTATCAGCGATAAGACCGCCACTGTACCCTTTAATGTTTATTATTGTATAAGAGCTGTGTTACAATTTTAGTGTACAATAAAGTATATTCTATTCTATTTCTCATTTGTTGTATTTGACCATACTTTGTATAGAACGAATTCAATCCAATTTCATTCAGATTTAAGCGGTATTGTACCACGTACCACGTCGTTAGCCACAGTTAACGTTCGTTCGCTTGGTTTGTACGTACCATGAGATAATGATACACACCCTTTTTCTTATGACAGTTGTAATGGACATATTTTTATAATAATATTGTCAAAGTGAATCCATTACTAGGCATAACTAATGGCATAGCTACCTCTGTGAAAAGAGAAGATAATAACTTAATAGTCAGCACATTCACAACCTCGTTAGTGGACCATAAATCAACGTTTTCTTTAAATTTTAAAAAGAAATTATAACAAACTAGCATATTAGCATATTAGGACATATTTCCCGTTTTTGCAACATTTTTCATTTATGCTCCGCTCCTATTGGTCGTAGCGTGATGTTATATAACCTATAACCTTCCTCGATAAATGGACTATCCAACACAAAAATATTTTTTCAATTCCAACCAGTAGTTCTTGAGATTAGCGCGTTCAAACAAACAAACTCTTCAGCCTTATAATATTAGTATAGATTTATATTCATAAGTGTACTTACTCAGTCAAATCCAGGAAGTTTTTCTGAGGTTCCTTGTCAGCATACTGCTTTGAACCAATACTAAAGAACCCCATGTTAGGCACCAATGGGTCTGCTTTCTTATTTCTTCCTCGCTCCTGTAATCATTTCAAGTATTAATGGTTTCGATGAAGTCTGTTTTAGTACAGTAATACCCCGGACTTACGCGATAGGCGGGACCAAGAGATAGCCGTGTAAGTCGAATTCGCGTAAGTCGGGGTTCAAACTTGCATATAAATACGTATAAAGTTTGTGTCATAAACCGAATTTGCACTGCGTACGTAATGTTTTACGGAATTGGAATTGTTATTCCACACAGAACACGTTCGAACCTGTCGTAAACCGAACACCCCGATGCGCGTGATGATCAAAATAAAAATCGCGTATCTCCGAATTCGCGTAAAACGGGGTAGAGTAAGTCGGGGTATTACTGTACTTCAGATTTACTTTTTCCTTATTGGCCAAATACTCGAACACTACTCTAGTAGAGTATTTGGCCATAAAGTCAAAGTCAAAGTATTTATTTCAATTAGGCACATAAAAGGCACTTTTGAACGTTAAAGTTACAAAGAAAATAGAATTGATTCTAGTTGCCCCTTCCAAAAGGTAGTTTCGTATGGAGAATATTAATATGAATATTAATGTAAACTAGTATTGCTAGTGGTCGAAATTCGACTTTTATTTTACCTGCCACGGGCGCGGTGCGGTCAGCGGCCGCCGCCTTTACCATACAGTACAATAGTTGGTGAGCATTGTTTAAATACATTGTATAAATGCATACATAATTCGGCAGCCACAGTCACCGCGCCACGCCCGGTGGGTGAAACTCCTGAGAGATAAAGCAATACTTACAGAATTAATAGGATTAATCCATGTTAAATGATGTTTCTCCCTACTAATTGTGTTTCGGTGTTCCTAAAACAAAGAAATATTTTTGAACAAACTTGTCTATGACATCAAATCTTTTTTTTTTTAATTAAACTTTCCATACCTGGTTTCTTTTAAATCTATCAAGGAGGTTAGTGTTGATCTTCTTGAAGGCAGTGTGGATGGAGATAGTAGGCACATTTTCAGGCACACATTCTGGTTTGTATGACTTGAACAGTCCAAGAAGTACCTGTAGCTGGCTGTACAGGTTCTGTAATAAGGAAAGGCTATTTTAACTAAGATTATGTGTATAGAGATAAATAAAATAAGATTTCATGAGCTATGAAACAATGTTTTTAGGTTTTATCTATATTTAGGTATTTCTAAGGGCCCGATCCCACTGGCGTCTGTCGGGCGTCCGTGTTCCTCTAAGGCCCCTCGCCCACGGCGACTTTTTGTAGCGATGCAGTATCGATGCTGTCGCGCGTTCGCATCGATACAGTCGCGATGCGGTCGCTAGCTGTTTGCCTTCGCCCACACCACGATTCTCAGTCGTGTTGCAAACGCGATACTGTTGCGCTTCTGTCGCGATGCAAACGCAATTCAGTAACGGCACAAAAATGCCACAGTTGCAAGATGGACTCCGTTGAAGCAACATTAGTCACGTTGTCTCGGTTCTCCACTCACGCGCCACCCTCCGTTCTCTCCCCGATGTCGTCCGACGGTCGCGAGTTTGCATCGATACAGTCGCGATGCTGTAGCGCGTAAGAAGCGCGTTGAAAATGCGACTAACGCGCGTTAGTAGCGATGCTGTCGCGCGTTTATGAAACGTGCGACAGCATCGCTACAAAAAGTCACCGTGGGCGAGGGGCCTAACGTTTGACCGCGTCTCTGCGACGCGAGCGCGGCGTGTGCCTGTGCGCGCATCGTCGGCACTAGCCATACGTTAGAGGGACGTGCACGCCCGACAGGCGAAAGTAGGATTGGGCCCTAAGCAGCAAATATGCAGCATTAAAACTGAGCAATGAAAAGAATAGCCGTGATCAATATGCTGCTCATTACGATATTTTGTCATCATTAAATTACCTACCTTTATCTTTTCATAATAAATTTTATCAGCTTACCCTTTTAGCCTCTCTTTTCTTGGCATAGTCAAGTAGTTCAAGAACTCTCCTCCGTGTAACATCAGCAGGCTTTGTCAGTGTGTATAGAAGTTTCATTGCATGAGGTGTCTAAAAGATAACATAAAAAATGTATCACACATGAAACTGTAAAGTCCCCTGCTGCATGGATGTCTGAGAATGCTTTTCTCTATAACTGTACAGATTTGTTCCAGTTTTCACGATTAGATAGACCGATTTTCAGGGGAAGGTTTATGAGTATAATTAAATGTTGTTTATATTAGCTAAGGCTCAACACTTTTTGCTAAGGAAGTCAAAAAAATGAAGTGTAAAATTTTAATCTACTAACTTAACAGTACTCATACGAAGTCGAGGCGGGTCGCAAGTATCTTTACATAGTATAAAACAAAGTTGCTCCCAATGTCTGTACGCTTAGATCTTTTAAACTACGCAACAGATTTTAATGCAGTTTTCAGCAATAGTTAGAATGATTCAAGAGGAAGGTTTATATGCATTAGTATCTACATTGCACCTGCGTGAAGCCAGGGCAGAACACTAGTCTATACTAATATTATAAAGAGGAAAGATTTGTATTTTTTTATGTAACAAATAAACTTAAAAACTACTGGACCATTTTCAAAAATTCTTTTACCGTTAGAAAGCTACATTATCACTGAGTAACATAGGCTATGGGCAGAACCGTGAAGACACAGCTAGTTAATTATAAAACAAAATACATACAGTATGCATGCAAACTGAATGCATTCAGAGTCTGAGGTGAAGCTCCGCTTGCCATCATCTACATACATCTTGTCATCTACTAGCACTGTCACATTCCCACACATCACTCAGCTCAGCATTCAGTTTGCATGCATACTGTACATTGGTATGTTGCAGTTAACACAATGTGATCACTACATAATATAATTCTTTTACAACTTTAATACTTACTAGGACTTCATAAGTCAAACTAACATAGAATACATCATATCCCGTGTCCAGAGTCTCCATGTCAATGCAATCACATTCCATGGCAGCTGTAAACATAAAATATTAAATTAAATGTGTAAACAAAGTTACTACGAGCGCTATTTAGAATGTAGCTGGACTAATAATGGAAGAGTATTAAAGAGTATTATCACTCGTCAACATACCTGTAAGCCAGTCAAGTAAAAATCCGATTCTTGAGAAAACTGACTGGTCTTCATAATTAGATAATATCCAACTTAGTGCATACTCCACGGTTCGATCATTGACGCTATCTTGGGGCACAAGGCAAGCGCCCAAGCTTACCCATTTTGTTATAGCTGTAAATAAATAAATAAACACACACACAGTGATTATGAATTGTGTTGCTGTTTTTGTTGTGGGTTTGTCTTATAATTTATCATGCTATGTCAACATTATCATAACTCACGAATTGATAAATTCAACCAAACTTTAAACAAAGTATGGAAATCATTATATTGTAAGCCAGTTGTATCAACTGCGTATGCCAATTCTTCGATTTTAATCTGGAATAAATCTTTGTCAAACTTTTTCTTCAGCGATTTTATATAATCTATAATTTCGTCCACATCCGCCATCGTAAATAATTAAATATGTGTCAATAATTATTTTTGTTTTCAAAGTAATCTTCCACTTCTTCAAAGGAATTCAAACTCAGAGAACGTTGGACGATTGATGAATGATGAAAAAAAAACAGATCAAAGAGGTACAACGTACAACAAAACCGATATGTACTATCATGAGTTATCTTCCATTCTTTTCTTTCACAAAAGAAAACCAGTTCATAAGACAAGGATAACGAACAAAAATGCAATTTTTTGTTTAAGTTTTTGTAAGATGGAACGCTTATTTAATTTTTTTCATCTGGCAAGTTATATATAACTTTTCTACAGCCTTCACTAAACTTTGGATAAACATATTTTTCTATTTACATAAATAGTATGTACAATAATTGTGTGTATACATAAAAGAAATAGAGTTTAATAAAAAAATAAAAACATTGTTTGCTTCTCTTTTTATAAAACAGACATTTACAGAGACCGCTCATTAAAAAAATCTGGTTAAATAATATGTCTCTATAAGAAGTTTAAAATAAAATACAAATATTATACAAGGAAACAAAACGATACCCTGATATTTATAAATAAATAAATAAATTAAATTTCAAATCAATTTAGTAACGATATGATTAGAAACAAAAATTAAAATATGTCATTTTGTTACTATCTTCATAAACGATAACTGAACGCTTTTATGTCTATGGTACAAGCACAATATGCTGCAATTTAAATAAAAGTCCCAAAAAAAGTGTAATAATCAGTAAAAAATAAAATTTCATTCATCTGATGCAGTGCACAAACAGCCTCAAATGCACAAATCTCAATCACACAAATGCAAGCAACTAACTAACCATAATAGAATCTAGATTTTGTTTTATATTACTGATCTACTGGAACGCAGTTAGTGTTGGTGCGTGGAGTGCAAAAAGTGGTAATGTGGGTCATGTCTGAAAACGCTTGACGCTAGAAACTAGAAAAAACATGCCGCAATTTAGTGTATTTCTTTATTCGTAATAAGAATGACTCGGCCGCCCAGCCGGTGCCGAAATGTAACCCATCATGATTATGATCGGTTTTATTTTTCATAATAATTATGCTTTACAGTGAATGTAATATTCTGTGTATAGTATACAGGGTGTAAACGAAATCATGCAATTCCTTCAAACCTCGTGATGTACTGCTGACATAGATTAACCATGGACGGGATTAACACTGTACGTTACAATATTTTGATTATACGTATTTTCAATTTTGGACGTCCTCGTCCATTTTTATTATATTTAAGATTAACGAATAACAAGGACTTTTGAGAACCATGTCCTGGTATCACTACACGGCATAGACAAGATGCTGTATATTTTCGCTTCTCTTATTTGAAGTGTCAAAATGAACGAATTGTCGTTTGAAGTAAACAGTATGGATATTTGCCAATTGACTATTTTATAAAATATGTTCAAAATCATATAATCAAGAGTTAACTTTTAGTGTTTAATAAAAGCTGTCTAAAATGTGGCCCATGCTCCTTAATATGACACGCGACGAATGTCGCCTCACGCTCCGTAGACTCGGTATATATTTAGTCCTATAAATGGCTTTCATTTTCCCTCCTATGGTTTTCTGAAATTATACCCAACGCATTCTAGCTAATTTGTTGATAATCATGTTATAAATATGTTTAGAAATTCATAGTTTATTCATTTGTTTGTAGAATTGGAAGCCTACTCGAATATGATCAGTGTGTTTAGAGCACAAGGAGCATTGGAAGACAACAGAAAAAAGCTACTGGAAGAACTACGCGCCGTTTTGCATATAAGCAATGATCGGCACAGCGCTGAGGCGCGCCGCGTGTCTAATGACGAATTATTAGCTACAATTGCAGATCAGTAAGTTGATATTTCATATTTTCAGTGTAGGGTTGTTGATTTATTTTTAAACTCTATTACACAAAGTCAAAGATGGCTGAGAGTAACTGAAAGTCAAAGGTATTAACATATTGCTGTTGTTTATTAGCATTCTTGATTGATTGTATGCTTTATTATCTTATAAGATTGTCATAAAACTTGATATTTTTTAAACTTCTTTTTAAGAATTTTCTATTGTTATATGGAATCTAAGCCTTGTAGATGTTTGTTTGATTTGACAATGTGGATTGACCCTTGCTTTTTGCATACATATTTGACTGTTTAAATGCAATAAAAGTATTAGAAAGTAATTTTTATTATATGAAATTTTGACAGATAACCTATTCATTTGAAATGTCAAATTATTTTTTAATATATCTATCAAACTCATTAAAAAGTTTTGTTAATTATTTTTAGGTTTAATAAGTGAATTGCATTTTCTGTTCAGTGATGTTAAATAGTATCTATTTGAGATTTTCTACATGAAATATTTTTATTTTGAATGGATTACTTATAAGATACAAATAAAAAAGATTGGTTAATAAATTCAACATTTTCAATACAAGTTCAATGGTTATATCGACGGTCCCTATGTATACTATCGAAACTACAAAGTCTCAGTTTTTATTTTATTATCAATGTACACTGATAAGGCTGAGATTTATGATCCGATTTACGTGATTCTTCTTCAGTTTGATGCGGAATACGGAATAGTTGCCATTTGGTCCCATAAATATTAATTATTTTATAACCTTTAAGATAACATAATTTCACACATTCTAAGCGGATAAAATAAAAACTGAGATTTTGTAGTTTCAATACTATATGTAGGGACCGTCGATATATTAGTTTTATCAAATTATAAATACCTATCAATATAGATAAATTATCTATGCTCAGTTTATATTGATTGATAATATTATTACTTCAACAAATAGGTTATCAGGTCCAAACACAGGCTTAGCATGGATCAGCGAGGGCCGGAGGCGGGTTCCTCTAATGCCCCGAGGTGTTGCACAGACCATCTACACAGAAATTGCAGATAAGGCAGCTGAAGCTGCTGCTGCTGAAAATAAGGAGATCCAGAAAAGACTTGAAGCCGAGAAACTAATAGCTCCCAAGTCCAATGAGGAGATGCCTGATGCTGAGGGCCATACAGCCGAGAGTGCCCTCACATCTAATGATACCATGGATGAAACCATGTACCCTCCTGTGGCCATGGAAGACCAGTCAACTAAAGTTAGTTCTTTTAAAGTTAATTTTATTTTTAGGAGCATTCAAATAGAATTCCTAATTTAAATTGTTTACCTGTCTTAAATATTTTGAATTATATTAATCTTCATAATCAATATAGGTAAAACTAGAAGAAACAGTTCCATTGTCAAAATCATTATCCAATAGACTCCCAAACTCAAAACTCGTTTATTCAAAATAGACTGGAATTACTCAGTTAATTTCAAACATCAATATTACAAAAGACAGCTCCCTAAAATACCTGCCCTCTACTGCTTTCTAGTACTTATGCTGGAATGAAGAAATGGCCCAACAAACTACCCAACAGCTCTCGTTCTGGGTTATAACTACTTGTACAACTTCAATAAACTGGGCAGAATAAATAGTCATAAAAGTTAGGCTGTAACTATGCATGTAAAAGAATGAAAAACAGATTAAAAATCAATGTGCAAAAATCTTGAAGCTTATCATGAATTCTAATTACCAGTCAGTTTAGGTAATGCTAATTTAAAAAAAACCTGTTTAGTTCCAGCGACAAAAACGACACTATTTTGAAATAAGTTCTAAAATTTATAATCAGCGCTGTTATTTTTCTGTTTTATATCTATTACTTCAATATTTTTTTAGATTTGGGAATCAGAACTCGTGAGTCGAAAGAGGAAATTGCCTGAGGGTGGTGCAATACCAGATGATGCCAGCACTCCTGTCAAAAACATGAGGAACATACCTGTCAACACCAACCAAAAACATTTGAACCTATCACAGATTTATTCTAAATTCTCACAACCAGCCACAAGTAAGTTTTAGTTTTAATAATATTTTCATAAAGGAGATTAACCAAAGGGGTTTGGAACATTTTTCTATGGAAGCTAGCATCGACACCATGCCGCCATTTTTATTTTTTTCAACGTTGCGGCCGTTTAGCTATCCCCAAAGGTTCTATTCCCAATAATAGACCAAAAACCCAGAGTCAATTAGAATAAAACGTAGGTATGCCAAATTGTTGGCTATAATGATTATATGACGCCACATAAATTGCTAAGTCGAAGAGTATGTGGTATAGAAGTTATAGACAATTTTGTCGTTCACACTTAATTATCACGCAAAAACAGTAATTCGTTAAGTTCTAAAACGTGTTACAAAAATACCCCTAAAGCCAAAAGGGGGTAAAAAGGTCCCTTGTATAGAGTCTATTGGCAATATTTGAAAACTGTAGATGTAACCAAAAAAAAAAGAATTTGGTTAAAACATAAAATAATCATCATTGAAACGCAACCCTGAAAACATAAAACTAAAAAGTAGACTACCCAGAAAGATATTTACATTCTTACCTAATTTTTTCTGAGCGGTAAATGACAACAACCATAAAAGAAAGCTTAATTATTTAAATTTTTCATGGGGAATTATGTAACATGTTGTATATACCTAGTCTTGCCATAAATATTGTCACGAAGAAAAAAAAAGATTTTTTTTGCAAATAATATTTATTACTTTTACAGTGTGTTAGTTTAGTACATAAATATAAAACAATTTAAAATATAAAAAGCTTATTCGAAGTGGTCTCCATTGGCTGCAATACAGTCCTTTAAACGTTGAGGCCAGTTATCAATAGAAGCACGCACTCTTTCCATGGGAAAATTCTTCACTGCCAATCATATGGATTGTTTTAGGGACTCCAAATTATCATGGCGTTTAGAGCAAGCCGTACTCTCTAAAACTGACCATAAATCATAATCCAGCGGATTAAGATCGGGACTAGACGACGGCCAGTCTTCAGCTCTGATGAAGTCCGAAACGTTCACTTCCAACCAAGACTGCGTGGACCGAGCTTTATGACCCGGCGCCGAGTCTTGTTGGAAGGACCATACTTGGTTATTGAACAGGGTGTTGTTAAGGGGCTTAACTACCTTCTCAAGAATGGTATCTTGATACGCCTGTGCCGATGTTTTGATACCTTTTTCACAAAAATATGGCTCAGTCACTCCTTCATAGCTAACACCCCACCAAACCATCACTGAAGTCGGATAATGCCCACGTTGCACTCTGTCGACTAATTGGGAAGCTTCCTTAGAGCTTTGAGCATAAATACGGTAATTTTGTTTGTTAAAATGTTGCTCAATTGTAAAGATTTACTCATCCGTAAACAAAATTTTTCTCTGACCTCCCTTTGCGTACCGCTTCAGTAGTTGTTTCGATTTTACCACCCTATTCTTTTTTAATTTATCAGTTAAAAAATGACCAGTGCGTCTCTAGGCTGCAAGTCCTAAGTCATCTTTTAAAATACGCGACATGGTTCTGGGTGCTATCTTCATCTCCTGAGATAAAATCTTTTGCTTTCGGACAGGATTTCTTCGAATTCTTTCCCTTACTGCCTTGACCACCTTTTTCGTACGAACACTACGTGGACGGCCAGATCTTTTTCTGTCACAAACAGAGGAGGTCCCATTGTACCTATTAATAGCCCGGTACACAAACATTTGACTAATACCAAGCGTATGGAGAGTTTTAAAAATTGCATTTGGCTCCATACCAACTTTGTGTAATGCAATCACAGCGATTCGGTTCTCTTTATCACCCCACTCCATTTTAATATCGCAAAATATTGTACAATGTATTGGCGCCAAAATTAGAAAACTCAATGAACAATCGTATAAAAATGACAGATTCCAAATTCAAATGTAATATCTTTCTTATTTTTAATTGTAACAGTATTTATGGCCAGACTAGGTATAAAATGCGTAATCTATGGATCCCGCAAGTTGTACCATATTATTTTCATATTTGGCACAGGTTATTAATAAAATACGATAGTCATTACTTAGGTGCTACCCAGAGAACCGCGACTATGAATACACAAATAGCATTAGGTATTGGAATATTTACGTGGCGATTGCATAAACCTGCCCCTATTAATTAATGGTCGCAAGCAGGGTTGCCGATCGCGAAGTTCGGGGTTCGATTCTGTTTGCGAATTAAATAAGTGTGAAAGACAAAATTATCTATAAAATTTATACCCCATACTTTTCGGCTTAGCAATTTATGTGGCACTAGCTGTGTCCTCACGGCTCCGCCCGTAGCTTATGTTACTCAGTGATAATGTAACTACCTAACGGCAAAAGAATTTTTGAAATCGGTCCAGTAGTTTTTTAGTTTATTCATTACATGCAAAAATCCAAAAATACAAATCTTTCCTCTTTATAATATTAGTATAGATAACGTCGCTTAAGTTGTAACACCGCGTAACTCAAAATAGTTAACTTTTCAGGAGAGCAAAAAATTTTTATTTCTACTTTTCATATAATTTTTTTAATCTACAATATTTTATTTTATTTTGGTTGTTTCAACGGAGCACTTTCGCGGCACAATCCAGTATGGAACTCACCTCTCTTACACGCTGTTTTAGCTATTTACATACCATAGCTTAATGGAAAAAATATTACATACGCGGTGGATTTTGTTTTTGAAATAACGCGTTGCTATTGGATCTAACCATTGATCGTGATTGGTCAAACGATGCGTTTTTCGATTCCCTATCGATTGATGTGCATAACTCAAAACTACAATTTTTCAAGTTACGCATTGTTAGAACTTAGCGACGATAATATATCTACCCATTACAGCGAACAATTTGGCATGTCTTGTTCTAATAGACTTTAGGTTTCTGTGGTCATTCTCCTGTCCAACAAAAAATAATTTAAGTACCTTTATTGTCCTGGTGTAATTGATGTATAATTCATAAATAACATGTTTTTGTGCAGGTAAACCATCAGGGCAGTCCAAACATTCTTATAATCAAGTAAGCAAAGTATCAACCAGTAAACCGAGTCAAAGTCACGGGCCTCGCTCTACGCCGCATAAGGGCAGGACACATAAAAATGCTAAGGGTACACAAGTTGTCCTATCTAAATCACAAATGAAAAAACAAGAATTACCAGTTTCTCCTAACAAACAGTACAATCCAACATCCATATCAATGGAGTATTCAGGCCCCCCTAACACTTTCCAGGCTAGTTATGCTCAATCTATATTAGGTAATAAAACAAAACCAGACTATATGGACGAAATAAAGCCCAAAGTGTTATCTTCCCCGGGAATGGTGACCGATTCGCCGACGATGCAGCTATTAACACAACCCGCGACGGTACCGCACGAACTAGAAGTGTCAGAGAACGCGCACCCCGATGACCCCTCGTCATTACAAGCGCAAAGCACGCCTGTCACTAAACAGACCATATCTGGAAAACCTTGCCAACTTATTATAAAGAACCGCGGTGACATAAGTACAGACAAAAAAGTACAAATGTCTGAACTCAAGTTATTACAAAAACCCTCTGAGGGCATAAAACTTTTGTCTAACAGACAAGTAGTCGTCGCACCAAGTTCAGCTCAGAAAGCGTTAAACACGCCCGGAAAACTAGTGACCACCAAAGTAATCGGTTCAATACCAAAAACACGTAATCCTAGCACGCCCCTAATGGCTGATAAAATGATCGTTGTGTCGAAACCGTCATCGGAAAATAAAAACATGTCCAACTCTAAAGTAATAATTACGTCCGCCGTCAGCACGCAGCATAATGTCGGCACTCCAACCAGTACAAACAGCATATCAAACAAATTAACAGAAACACTTACACCTAAGGGCATTCCTGCCACTGATCTAAAAGTATCTGCTAAAGCAGTCGTCCTGAATCCTAAATCAGGGCAAAAAATGGTCGTGTTACCAGCAAAAGCTCGAACGAAACCGGGGAACGAAGGGCAGATACCGTTAATACATTTTAAGGGGATACCCACTGCTATGAAGTTAGTACCAGTGAGTTCCCAATCCATTACACAAGTTACAAAACCACCTGCAATGACTGTAATGTCCAAACCTACAACAGTCAGTTCAATTCCATCTAATGCTAAAATCGTTGGAGTGGAGCCAATAAAAACCGCAAATTTAGCGGATATTGTGCCTGTAAAAGGTTTAGCACCTGTGACTACTCCAAAAATGACCAATCCTATCGTCCGACCATCTAGTGCAAAAGGCAGCGTCATTGTTGTACAGAAGGGCACGACGATAGGCAAAGCGTTAACATTCGCTAAGAATGGAAACGACATGTCTAAAGTAATAATGGGTAAAAATGTTAACCAACTACTGCAAGCGTCGAAATCCGACCAAGCGGACCCAGCCAAGTGTGCGGGTAATGTTATTGTTTTAGAGTTGAACAATGAACAGACAGGTCGCACTACCACTATGTCAGAAATATTAGACAGTCGAAGTAACGCGCCCCGCACATCTGATGATAGCAAAAAGTTGTCTCAAATAACCCCTGATACACCAGTACTGTTCGATAACCAAATAACAGAAGAAACTTGCAATGCGAGCAGCTTAGATTCCACCGCTGAGAGCATAGGAGAAATGGTACCCATAGAAGAGGCCAGTTTATCAATAATCGAAAAAGATGAAAGTAAATCAAATTACACTAAGGAGTCTGAAGGTGTCAAAGATTCGTCGAGCGTCACCGACTGGGAAATGGAACTGGACACGGTATCGAGAAAGGGAAAAGATGAAGACAAGTTAAATTCCTTACACCTAGACTTGGGCATGTCCAGTGACAGCGACAGCGAATACATGTCCACCAGTCACAAATCAAAAAATAAACATTCATCACAAGAGAGCATGCAACGGGCAACACCAAGCGGTAATCTATACATTTGATTCCACCTTTATTTTATTTTTGTTTGTTCTTCCGATTAATTTGTAAGAAAACCTAAATATTTGTTCAGGTGAGAGCAGCGAAATGTTCAGCAGTTCGAGCGCAATGTCCCTCGCTACGCGAACGTTACTCAGCCAGCTGCAAGACGATGGATCGTCGAGTAACGATTCGTCGTTCGCTCTCAAAACTAAAGTCGAGAAATTGAAAGAGAACGATTCTAAACTGGATAAATCAGAATCAGAAGCGCTTACGAAGGCGAAAATGAAACTTTCCGAAAAAGTCGCTGAAGCTAGATCACAACAGAAGAGAATAGACATTTATAGCACTGCAATCACTACTTCTGATATAAATTTAGACTCGTTCTCGTATCTCGACGAGGGCGACATAATGGTGGGGGACGATGTTTTCGCCACGGTGGAAGCGAAGACGCGCGAGCCGAGGCGAGCCGACACGCTCGACGACCAACTTAGCCGATTATTAGGCGAAGACTCTGCTAACTCGACTGACTCACAAACTGTAAGTGAAAGTATGCCTTTAAATAAATAAATAATGAGCAATAAAGTAGGTTAATTAATGACGGAGCCTGTGGAAGATATCTATATTAAAATGTAATGAACTTAGAATAAGCGCGGACATATAATGTGAAGTGTAAAGTGGTGACATTGTCGGTATCGAGGGAGGCGTGATCATAGTGCTGTTTTGTTTGTTCTGTTAAAATATACAGTTTTTGAAAGGTGTTTGTATACTATCTGTGTATTACATATTTCCCTTCATAATAAAGAGGCTAACAGATTGAAATAAACAGTTTAGTAGTTTTTGGGGATACTTAAATAATCTCATCTACACACACCGAGTTAGATCTCATAATCAGCAGTTTAGTAGTGTTTATATTCTTTTGGAAAATAAGATTTGAAAAGTCTTCGGTTTTTACCATATTTGAAACATAAAGCTAATATAATTCAAAATATCTAGAAGGTTCAATACCTACATAAATGATGCTCAAGTAAAGCCGTGTATCCTGCGCGTGTTTTGCTTTGCACACTACACAAAAACGTTTTCACAACAGATATTTGGTTTCTATATTCACGCTTCTTTATGTCAAAATTAGATTCGACGAAGACGCTTTCAATGGGGTATGCAACTGTGGAACTAATGCCGCGATTGTGCCTATGCCATCTTATTGGTTGCAATGTGTTTGACATTATTGCTAATATGAATGATGATGGTTCTGATTGGTTCAAATAACTAAGTATGGAGGTGCTGCCATCTGCTTTCGTTTTGCGTTGCCTTCCCCATTTGAGCGATCGTAAATTTGATAAAGAGAAGAAAGCCTAGATTTTGAGTAGAACCCGCGTCATTTTTAATTTTATTCCGAATCAGAACGGGAGTTCTCAACAAATTATTGGTATTGTAATGTTGATACGATTAAAAACATGTAGCGAAACATGTTTTTCGTAGATGTTTTTGTGTAGTGTATGTACATCAAAACGCGCAGGAGACACGGCTTAAGAATTTTAAAATAAAACATCGGCGTCAGAAATAACATATTTATTCATTTAAATTGATGCATGTTTGCATTAGATAACATTTGGTAACCTACGAATATATTACAGTAACTAGGAGTATATTACATTGTGTGCATATAACTATAGGTCAATATGTAGCCTACATTCAGAAATATGCATGTATTTATAAGTTTACGTAACGACAATAGTGCAGTAATGGATTTTAGTGGTAGGTACCTATATCATATTCTCATGTGTGTGGTTGTCCGGGTTAGAAAATATTATTATTTTTAGTAAAATATGGTGGGACTACCTGTGTTACCATTATAATCACGTAAAGCTTGGTGCTTGTGGGGTCCCGCCTAAATGAGAACTTCCCCTTCATGACGTAGTATTGGCAAAAATTTGTAGGTATTTACCTGATTTGCGCAGGTCTTATCTTCGTGGGTCATGGTCCCGCCTATATTTTATCGTGAAATGTGTAAAGTTTTCATAGATTACAAGGCAACTTTGTCATGAAGTATCTACGCACAAATTGTTTCTAGATTTTTAGTTACTTGATTATGAATTTTTATTTATTATCTAAATGTTACTTGGATAAGGGCAGAGAGATAATTATGACTTACCAACGATTCTGAATGCAAGAACTCCGTAAATAGACTCTTAACTAATTTAAATTGTTTTTTTTTTGTTTTATCGCTGTATTGACACGTTGAGTTTTTGATATGGAATTGCAGGGACAAAAAAACCATAACTATGAAAGATCGAGAGAAGTAAGTTTCCACTAAACGAAAAAATCCTCGCGCACATTTTTAACCGACTTCCAAAAAAAGGAGGAGGTTCTCAATTCGACTGTGGTTTTTATATTTTTGTATATTTGTTCCGCGATATCTTTGCTAATTGTGAACCGATATTAATGATTATTTTTTTGTTCGAAAGAGTATTCTTTCGAAGTGGTCCCATTTAAATTTGATGAAGATCTGATGAAGAACTTCGGAGATAGACAATTTAAGTCGGTTTTATTTTTGTTAAAAAGTTTTTATTGATATCACTGAATATGTATCAGCATTGCCTTTAAGTATAAAATCCGACACTCGGGTATGATCGGGCATGCGCGAGGAAACGCTTGATATCTGCGTCGGATTTTATACTTAAAGGCAATACTGATACAGTTCTTTATTGAGTGACATCAAAAAAACGCGCGAGGATTTTTCCGTTTGGTGGAAACTGACCCATAAGAGGAGTCATCAGCTTGATTTAGAATAAAACCAGTGCTGCCAATAGAAAATTCTCCATTCCCCGCGTCAGTGTTGTCAATTCCCTTTTGATTCATTCCCGAGCGATAGTTGGACGACCTTTTTTTTTAGAGGTTCCCCTCACTCTTTCGATTTTTCCTGTATCTTGGGTGCATTTACAAACAAAACCGATAAAATTGGTCTCAATTCCCCGCGCTAACCCCCAATTTTCCGCGAATCGGGGATTTTCCCCGCGATTGGCAGCGCTGAATAAAACTATAATTACTTTTTTAAAAGTACTAGTTAAGCCAGGATTTGACCTCGATGTTTTTTGGCTTAAATACCATTATTTCTTCAGTCGATATCGTTGCTGATAAATAATGAAGCGTGTTTAAGAATGTTATATGGTAAATGGAAATATTTTCTTTTGATTTACCATATAACTTTCCTTTCTAGGATTTGATCCTTAAATTATGATATATTTCATGCAAAAAACATTGTGGGTTTAATTCTCTACTTATGACGGGTTCCTATAAACAAAACCTATCGTTTTGGTAACCAATGGTAGCAATTTTTTATTGTCAATCTGGGCATATACCTTTGTAAGCAAATTTTACCCGTGATAGTTACTTTCATATGGGAGAGTCTACTATGTAAAATTATGAGGTATTTGCTTCATTATTGGTAAAGATACCAGAGAGTAAACTTTAAGCAATAACTCTCCGTAAAATATAAGAATCGGCCATTTACCAACTGTTTTTTAGGGTAATGTAGTCAAAGTACCCTTATAGTTTCGCCATCTCCGTCTGCCTATATGTCACAGCCGTTTTACTCGCAGACAACTTACTGTGGCTATACAATTATTAATAACGCCTAGAAAGTTGTGCAGAGGAATCGTTAAAATTTTTTTTAGATATCTACGTATAATTTTGGAGGTATTTTTTATTCGCATACCCCATCGTGTATGGTATCCATGAATAGTTATTTTAAAAATATTGTGGAATGTCATAAACACTCCATAAAGTTCTCGATGGTGTGTGTAGTCCGCCAACCCGCACCAGGCCAGCATGGTGGATAAACACCTAAACCCTTCTCATTCTGAGAAGACAGCAATTTACTGATTATGATGTTATGTCATTAACGCTTGCGATACAGGGATCCGTTATCAAAATATTTGGCTTTAGTCGTATTTTTTTTAGTTATGTTTCCCCACCCCCTACAAAGTAAACAGCTATTTCTGAATAATATCTGAAAGTATTTACAATAATAGTTAATAACCAAATTAAAAAGAAAACTATGACGACTAAGTAGGCTAGATTAGCTTACGAGTAACAGTCGACCAACTTATGACATGGTAATTGGATCTGTAAAAAGTTCATAGAAACTTTATACAAATTAACCGCAGTCATAACTTTGTATTTTAAAATGTATATTTATCTTTTAGTCTAAATTGCTTACCATACATTACGCTTGACTAAAACATCTTACAGCCATACTGACTACGGAACACACTGTGCGTGGTACGACAAGCATTAGGCTGGTTTTCAAATCTCAGAATGCAGTTATAATTATCAAAAATATCTATTTTTCTCCATTTCTGTTTTGGTTTTGGTCCTGCAATTTCGTATCCAAAACTAGGGCGAATTTTGTATTGAAAACTAAGATAATGTCTATAGGTGTTGTTGATAAAAAAAAATAGTGTAGGGTTAACACAGCAATGGGTTGTTGGTCCCTGAATAAACTAAAAATATTGCTATTTTATACTTGCAGGCATAGAGTAACTTTTTATACTGCTTGCAGGTAAGAAAAAGCACGTTGGAAGTTAGCAAAAAAGTTAGTTTTGTCTGTGCCCTAACTTTTTTTCTGTTGGACTGCTTGTTGATTGTCCTTAAGGACCGTATTGGATGTAGTGAGAGCCACCAATAACAACCACGATAAAGTTATGATCTTAAGTTTAATTAATTACAATGACATGACTGGCTTATTCTGTCTGAATATAAATAAAAAGAGATCGGCACTGGAGGGCTAGCCGCGTGTCGCGTGCGGCGTGACGCGTACGCACGGTCCCGTGGCGATGATGGCTTTGTCGTCGGTCGGGGCGCGGGCGCGCGTCGCCGTCGGCGCGCTGCACCTTCACTGCCCCTCGCTCTTCGTCCCGCGCCGGGACCCCCGCGCGCGTGGTGCACATAGCGTGAACAGACCGTTTCTACGTAACCGGGCAGTTATTGACGAGACCTGAAGGGTCTCCAGCCAAGCTGTGCCCTAAAGTGTCGGCACCAATGACTAACAGCACGGCATGACAATGGATTTTTAAGCTCAAATAATGTTATACTTTATTTTAATATTCTTAGCGCTCGTATTGACTTAGCATCCCGCGGTACAATAAGAGTCCTAAAGGGTATTAAAATAAGGTACAAAATTATTCGAGCCTAAAAAAATATTTGCCGTGCCGTCCTTTTAGTGAGCCGGCCATTACTGTTGATAGGTATATAGAATAATTTTATTTTATGTATACATTTCAATTTAGTATTTTTTTTAAATATAATTTCAACTATGTAATATTAAATCATATTATTTATTTCAATAGCTTTTCACAATTGTCACTACCTATTCTTATAGAAACTACCTTGGGTGTGTATCAATTGACTTAAAAGTAAGTATAGCCTGAAATATGGCAATAGCAGCTTAGCAACCAGTTTCGCGCGATGAGGACAGAAAATACGCCCACCACAAACTTCGAAAGCGTAGCTACTCTATTTTTCCATCGATTTTATTTATTTTTTCACATATCGTTCTCTTATAACATAACATCACACCTTGTATTCCCCAAAGACTTCGGCAGAGGTGTTTTTAGTATACCCTCGTTTCGCCAGTTATGTTTAAGTCCGATGTAATAAGGGGCGAGCCTAATGTCATTATAGGGCACAAATCCAGACTCCGGGCTGCTACTGAGAAATTCCTAATGGAAAAACCCAATAACACTGCCCGACCTGGGGATCGAACCCAGGACCCCATGCTCAGCAGTCGCGCTTGAGACCACTAGACCAACAAGGCAGTCGTGCTCTTATATTTTGTTTAAATTAATATTATATTGTTGTACATTTTTAATAGTAGGTGTCCTTATTGTGTCCTCAGAGCCAAGCGTGCCACGGAACGGACGGTCTGTTAGAACTGAATTATTACTATTGTGTGGGTTAAAAGGATCATTTGATTATTTAATTAAACAAATTTTATTATTTTCCGTCATTCAAATCATTTACCCCTCGTTTGCACCTATATTTACTCCAAAGAAATAATTGCTGATAAATACTAAGACTATGGAATAAACATGTATGACATGTATGTAGATAAACATGTATGTAGATAAACATGTATGACATGTATGTAGATCTTTTAAACACTTGTTTTAAATATTTTATACATGTTTATTACCTGTTAAAAACAAGTAAATACTTTTAAAAAGATCTTTACACAATTTGTAAACAAATTGTATCTCAACTTGATTTTAGGTGTAAATGAAGGGATATATTATTTTTGAAGTCTCAGTATTTCTTAGAATATCTACTAAATTGCAATTGCTGTTATAATAACCCATACACACACAAACTATGTTGCACACTGCACTACTCAATAAATAGCACAGCAACAAGAGGTTCATAATTTGTTTTGTTGGTATTAATTTTATGGTTCAATGTAAGAAGAGTAACCCATTCAGTGAGTTGAATGTTTTAGCTTATAGTATGAAAATAAAAAGAATTTAGTTGGAATGTATCCCGTGGAGACCAAAACGTAAATTCAATTAAAATAGGGCCTAAGGAACAGTGTTTTCAAATACTAGGCAATGTAAATAATGTAAACAACTTCTAAATTGCTTCATATAGAATTAATTTTTTCCCAATTATTGGGTGAACTCGACGTGTTGAGGCGTGAGAGTGAACCGCTGGTCAAGGATTACGGATTTGGGGAAGGAAGGCAGTAAATGAAGATGTAGTATAGCTATTTACAGATTGTCTTTAAAGGGTGGTGCTATACGATACTTACGTTTCTTCTAATCAGAGTAATTTGAGGTATTAAGGCTATAGGGAAGGTTTGTGATTGTGTATTGTTTACACAAGAATTAAGCATAAGTAGGTTTCTAAATGTTATGCTTATGTGAAGTGTTGAAACTTATTTGTTGGGAGTTTCCGAGAGTTTTATCCAGTTTATGTTTCCACGAAAGTCAAAAAATAATCGTATAGATCATTATTTGTTACTAAGCCTCCTCCTACTGAGATCAGAAGGGCCCAATCGAAGCTTCAAGTTTAAGGGATGCAATACTCCAAACTCGAGGTGTGTATATTAATGGTACATATTTCTTGCTTTAAATAGAATGTTTGTACATTCTAAAGAAATAGTGCCATGGGTAGCGATTAGTTTGTAATATGACAAATTTGTACATATTGTTAACATTATTATTTTTATTGAAAACATCATTGACAACAGCTCTGCCGTTTTAATTAAAAAGAACACAACTAACATTTTTCATGAAATTGAGTTATATATATATATTCGGAATCAGGAAAAAAAGGCCTATCTGTCTAATTTTTTTGTGATTTTTAGCAACAAAATTAATAGAGATAGAATAAGCTTAAAGGGCACAACTGCACCATTTTTTAAGTTTTAGTACAGGAAAAGGGCACATTGTGAGATATGACTTTTATTTCACCTTTATATTTTTAATATATTTCATTGAAACGGCGTACGTCAAATATAAAAGGCTTATGTGGCAATTGTGCTTATTTTTTATACCAACACCTTAGCAATGAATGTCGAAGAAAAGTCACAATTGGCAGTTACGCCTTTACTATTTACCCTACGTCTTAAAATTTTCTATAAAAAAAGGCACACTGGCGGTTATGCCTTTACTACTAAACATCTCTGAACGGAATTCGACGAACGGATCGAACTCTCAATTATAGTGAAAAGGCACAATTGAATAAAAGTGCCTTTTCATTGTAACATTTTAAATTTTTACTGAAAATTTTACATTGAAAAGGCACATTTGGTTGTATATGCCTTGTAAACGTATTATTGCCCATTCTATGTCATTTTTTATGTTAAGATGAAAAAAAAATAAGCTGATTATTTATTATATGCATTAAAAATAAAATATTGCTATGGTCTTATGTGTACTATATAAATGCAACTATTTACATTCACACAATTTCGAAAAACATAGTTTAGTCGTGTTTTTTTTAACAAAATTCAAAAAATATTTCAACATCGATTTTCTCAATATTTACAAAATGTTAGTTGTGCCCTTTTTAATAATGACGGCAGAGCTGTCAACTTATAAAAATGTAGTATTAGTATATTTTGTATCATAATAATGTACGAAATAGCATTTTTGGATGTCTATGTATGTCCTACAATAAACTGATTTAGTTTAGTGAATTGTTAATAGGTTTATGTCGATATTAAAGTGGATGCAGGTGAATATGTTTAAGATTGTTACCACGATGCAATAAAATTGTGGAAAAATATGTTCTCTTTAAGTATACTTAATGCATCCTTCAAGGATTTAACTATTGTGTAATATAAATTCTTGTTAAAATTTTAAGGCAATGTTAACGATTGACCTGCATCGATTTATTTTATAAAATAGAATAAGACATTCATTTGTTTCGTCAGCTGTAAATATTTTGCGTAGAAATACCTAGTACCGTGGTAGAATCAAACATGTTGATACAATTTTCTGTGTTTTTTCGCAAGTTTATTTTATCTACTTATTTTAACGAATAAAATTTTAATCAAAATAATGTAGTTTTTTGTCACTTACATTTTAACTAAAACGTAACTCTTTTTTCAGAATTTTATTTATTAATATCTAAAGTACGCTGTGCAGAATGATCAGCTATTAAAAAAGATAATTTTATATAAAATTAAACATTAATTTAAAAAATAAAATGCAAGTATTTAAAAAATAAAATGCAAATATTTAAAAAGTAAAATATAAATACTTAAAAAATATATATATAAATATTTATAAAATTAAGTATAAATATTTAAAAAATTAAATAGACTTCTGGTTTATAAATACTTCGTTCTTTTGGTACATTCAAATTTTATCCTTGCCTATAGTCGTAAAGAAACACGGAGGTGACGCCAGTGTAAGAGTAATGTTGTAATAAATGCTGAAACAAAAAAAAAGGAATTAAATATTTCGCTTTTTTATGGATATTAACTGTCCCTTATCATGTCCCAACCACATTTTACCCTCTCAGAGGTAGATTTTCGATAAATCTTTAAATACGGGTTTTATTATTTACTTGATATTCTTTATGCCAAGTTTCGTGTTGATCGGCCCTCGCAAAAGATTCTGCCATAAAAACATTAAGTAACACCCCGACGCACCCACTTTAGGAGTATTTTTGGAAATTCGACTATTACATAATTATGTGATTATTCGATTTGAAGAGTATTTGTATGATGTTTCAAGTTAATAAATCCAGGTAATAAGATTTATCATACAAATTAACTTCAAAGGGTTACTAGGTTACATAAATTAATAGAACTCATTCAAATTTAAAAAAAAGCCTTAACTTTAGTTAATTGGATAACAAGATCCTAATTGATACACTAGCGAAGAGCGCACGCGTAGTTGGTCGCCCTTAGTCTCCATTTACGCATCCGCGGGTGGCGAAGGAGTGGCTTACTCTTTGCCGAAAAATCACTATTAAACAAAAGTACTTTTAAAAAAAAGTAGCTCCTAGGTGCACGAATGCTGCCGTTACTAACGTAAACGTAACATTAATGTAAGTGAATTTTGAAACGGAAATACTCGTTTCACACATACTATTTAATTAAATTCAAAACTTTATTCATATCTATGTGTGATATAAATTGTGCATGTCGCAAAAAAATAAAAACCAAAATGTTATAGGACAATTGTATTTTCGATTTAAAATCGCTTACATTAGTGATGCGTTTACGAAGTTCGTACAAGGCCTAATAGTTTTTCATAAACCCGGTTAGCCTTTGTTATTAAAAACCCCTTAATAAATAAAAAAAAATCGCTCTTGTATTTCCAAACAATATCTACTACTTTTGTCCAATGAAGCTTTCTCGCCGACTCATTCTGTCGAGTGTTATAATTATGGCTACATGCTACTGGACAAGTGTGAGTCGGGTCAATGAAGTGTTCCAAACTAGTAAAAGCTATCTCTTCTGGGAACGAATACTAGTACAAAATATTTACTAAAAAAAAACAAATACCTACCCAAATTGTTTCATTATGAGGTGACCTTGTGCATTGCGTCAGCGAGGTATTCGACGTTCTTTGACGAGATGCCAGCGACGGAGATACGACCGTCCTTAGTGAGGTAAATGTGGAATTCTTTTGTGAGACGTTCAACCTGGAAACAGTACGAAGTTGTATTATGTAAGGATAGTAGCTACAAATCTGCATTACCTAACATGCACTCGGAAAAAGTAAACAACAGATATCGTAGTATTTTTAGAATTAGTGGCGTCGGTCCAGTGCGTGCAGATGCGATATTAAAGACGTCATTTTTCTACATTTGAATGTGGTTTTTTTTTCGTACTTAAAATAGAATATTGAAAAATAACATCTGGTCGTCATTTTCTTACGTAAATCGACAGTTACGTGCGATTTTACGATGTGACAAAGGAAATTAAAGCGTCTATACAGTAGTTAAGTTTCATATTTGCATGAAATTTACACAGCTTGAAAATGCATGCGCGCGCGTCTGTCCGGGTTTCAAGCTGTTTAAGTTCCATGCAAATATGTAACTTAACTACTGTAAAGACGCTTTAGTTTTCTTTGTCACATTGTAAAATCTGCTACGACGCGCGCCGTTCAGCGTAAATCGTACATTAGGACTTCAGAAATGTTACAAAAAAACTGAAAAGACATAAAACATGTATGTACCTGATCAGGCTTGAGTCCAGTGTAACAGAACATGCCGATCTGGTCGGTGATGTGATTCCACTTGCGTTTGTTGCCAGCGCCCTCGATGGAGGCGCGGAGCTTCTTGCGCATGCTAATGATACGGTCCGCCATCGTTTTCACATCCCTTAACCTGGAAACACGTTACGTTCTTCGTAAAGTATTTTTATATGAAGTTGACTTGAACGGCACCTTTTTTCGCATCAAAGTAATTATACAACATGTAACGTAATTAACGCACACCCTCAAACACCCCAATTAGAATATTATATAACAATCATAATATATACACTGAAATTTTAGTTCAACATGTATATGCATTGTTATTTACTAAATTAACGTTCTTTAAATAAGGTTTATTTTTCTTTATTTTGTATTGAATGACGGAATTTATATTAATACAAATAAATGTGCACTTTTAAGTCTTTTTGCCTTGATTTACGATCCATTTCAGTTTGTTTTGACTGTACAGGGGTAATGTGACTAATTTCCGTAGTTTTCATTATTTTTGGGATAAAAAATTACATATATTAAAAATGATAGAAATCGATTCAGTAAATGATTCTGAACAAACTACTTTCAGGATGTGCGTAATTATGTTACATAATATTGTATATTGATGTTAAAAATTATGTCTATGGCTGAAAATAATGATAAGATACGAAAAATTGTTGTTTTCCGAAAGATTTTTTACAGCAGTAAAGTCAAGCATGGTATCACCTTAATCTATCGCAGAGTACCAACTGCTGGACATAGGCCTCTTCCAAGTCGTGTCACACTTTCAAACATAGGTAGCATAACACATTGCAGTGAAACTGACAAATAAATAGCAACAGGACAGCTTACCATTCGGCCTTAAGGCTAGGGTCGCCGAGTATCTCCGACACCAGGCGAGCGCCATTCACTGGTGGGTTGGAATACATTACGCGAATCATGATCTTAACTTGCGACATCATCTTTGCGGCAGATTCATGGTCACCACACAGGAAAGTGAGGGCGCCCACACGTTCGCCGTATAAACCTGGAAAAGCCAACGGAATTTCGTTTCAAAACTGGAATTTATGGTTTTATTGTTGTGTAGCTGTACAAATAAAACGCCACAAACTGGGATGCCCTATGTTCTGCTCTTGGTTGCCATTCCATTCTCGAATCACGAGCGCAAACGCTAGAATTAAGGCACACACATACCTACTAGCATTGTACGTGAGCAAACGTCTTTTTTTTTTAATGGTTTGCTCTTGACTCTAGTCTAGGTCAGAGAAGACAGAGACAAAGACTACGATGGAATGAGCTTACCCAGAAGAAGCCTGTTAACTCTAACTTTGAAGAGATTCAGGTTGAATGCGTTCGGGAACACAGACACAGGTAGTGAGTTCCACACTTTTGCAGTGCGCATTATGAAGGATGTTTGGAAGCGCTAAACCGATTGCAGCATGAAAACCATACTAAACAGTGATAGCCTAGCTAGTGGTGTGACTATAGGACTGCCAAGTCATAGGTCTCGAGATCGAACTGAAGGCACGCACCTCTGACTTTTCGGAATCATGTGCGTATTGCATAATTATCACTTGCTTAAAAACGGTGAAGGAAAACATCGTGAGGAAACCGGCATGTTAAGCCAAGTCAGAGGCCCATGGGCGGCATAAACTCTTGACACCAGGTTAGTCACTAACCACACGAAAAGAAGAAAACCAGATCGCCATTAGAAATGCTTGAAGATAGACGCTATCTGCAACTTTATTGTGAATTGTATGCGATTTGAACAAAACATATCCGGAATAAACTGGATTTGGTTTTATTTATTTTATAAATACAACTGGTTTAATAAAATATCCCATAACAGTAATCGACCCAATTGACGTAACTTAAAACATAGATAAGATAACAAGGTTAAAACTGTAAACACAAGGTTCCTCGTTCATAAACAAATATTAGATGACGACATCAGACATGGGAGACTTGACAACAGCTGATAAATACGCTGCCGTTATTGCATGGTTATATCGACAAAAAACCGGCCAAGTGCGAGTCGAACTCGCGCACGAGGGTTCCGTACGAGTGATTTTCATCTATAAAAATCACGTTTGTTGTATGGGAGCCCCTTAAATCTTTATTTTATTGTTTTTTAGTATTTGTTGTTATAGCGGCAACAGAAATACATCATCTGTGAAAATTTCAACTGTCTAACTATCACGGTTCATGAGATACAGCCTGGTGACAGACGGACAGACGGACGGACGGACGGACAGCGAGTCTTAGTAATAAGGTCCCGTTTTACCCTTTGGGTACGGAACCCTAAAAAAGTAATCAAAATAGTAATAACATCACCCATAAAATAGTTTATGGAATATTAACTGTCCTAACCGATTATGGTAAATCGAAAAAGTATAAGCTAATCTATCTTTTGAGGCTATTAGCTATACGATAAATTCGCTTATATCTTACATCAATCTAAACCGTGCGACTGATAAATCCTTTGTCATGATGAGCCAACATTCACGTAACAAGTATTTGTGTACTTTCCAAAAGATACATTCAGATAATGCATCAATGTCTGCTTGTGTCTGCTAATTATTAAGCGCTCTTTACACTGTGCAATTTAGTGCACCTATACACGGTGTAGACCAGGGGTGGCCAACTAGTCGATCGCTATCGACCGGTCGATCGCGGCTCTTAATCCAGTCTATCATGGCAAGGCAAAGAAAATTATAAGTTTAATGAAGAGGTACTGATTATGTAATTAGTAGATCGCACAGAGTCTACTCAGTAAACAGTAGATCTTGGGTCGAATCAAGTTGGCCACCCCTGGTGTAGACGAAATCATGTAATTCCTTCAAACCTCGTGATGTACTGCTGACATAGATCATAGATTAACCCAGCACAGGATACTTTTGGATTCAATAAAAAAATAATATTACAAGAAGTAAATAAATGTGTTCTTAACGTGAGGCATTTTATTGCCCCGAACTAAATGTTCACGCGCCGAGCGCTAGCCACGCAATTCACTCGGGGCGCTAAAATGCCTCAGGGGGTTAGGACATTTCAAGAAAAAAATACATTTCGTGTTTTTGAGACTTTCTCGTTTGTTTGTCCGTCGGTCTGTATATGCTTGACAAAATCCATTTCAATTATTTGACTAGAAGTCCTATAAAGGGATTCCTTCGGTTCTACCTTACTGATGCTTGGAAAACAACTATAACGAGAGCTACCAACGTTTTCATAAAGTGATTTTAGCAAGCTCATTCTTTTACATCTCTATCCTTTGTATGGCGTGGTAGGCATGCGAGCGGTTTGGCTGGTGGGTGACGTTGCGTTTTCCTGTGGGAACACCGTCGATACAGGAAAAAAATTACAGTATTATACGATACGCCATAAAGTGGAAGGTCATATGAAAGAATGAGCTTTGCTAAAATCACATGTTTTCAGATGTTGCTAGCTCTTAGACTACTTATAACTTATTTTCTAGTTGAATCAACGAATGATGGGCGCATTGGTGAAGCTAATAACCGCTCAACGCCATAATATGCTCTATTTTATGTGGAATAAAGAATTCATTATTTTATTCATACGATGCATACCTTCGACGAACGTTTACTCTGAACAAATTTGATATCAAAGGATCATAAAATGGTGCATGTGCACACTTACCCATGTTCTTAGCAAAGCTCTGCGCGAGCATCACTTGATGACCTTCCTTTACGAAGTGACGCACGGCAAACGCGTCGTTGTCAACATTGCCGGTCGCGAAACCTTGGTACGCCATGTCAAAGAATGGCAGCAGCTTCCTTTCTTTGATCACCTACGGATTTCACAAGAAATTATGTATTTGTTCCCTAAAATTTCATTGGAAGTGTAAATGCCCTTGACAAATTAAACTGTCATAAATTATTTTAGTTGTAATAACTGCATATATTTACCTGGGACAGTGTCTCCCACTCGCTCTTCTTGGGGTCGACACCGGTGGGGTTGTGCGCGCACGCATGCAGTAAAATGATGGAGCCTTCTGGTATTTTCTATAATATTAAGCAAAACACATATTTTGGTCCACTTTCTTAAAGTTTAAACATCAGTATATGGTAACTGGGAGTACAGTTAGTATTGTTTTTAATATTATAATATTATTTTTATAGAGTGATATTACTGTAAATTTGTAGGTAACCTACTCTTTGCACAAAAATCCTGTATTTTCATTGTAAAATTAAAAACAATACTTAGGTCCGTATTACAGAACATTCCTGAAGCCCAGTTTGATCTTTAATCAGTTGATCACTGTTTAAGTATAGAATCAGTACTTGAAGAACGGTCTTATTCCAGAACGGCAATCAATCTATACTCAGATGAAACGAGACTCAAATCGAGCCGATCGATTGGTTGATTACAGGTCAAATCACTGCTTGGGGTCGAATCTACGAACTGAGTAACGATCTAGAATAAAGCCAAACTCAGCTGAACTATGATCAATGAATCTATGCTTGAGGAAAATTCTAAAATTAAAAGTAGACTCAAAACTAGTTTTAAACCGAGATTAATGCTCTTTTTTTTTATTAGTATTCCGTCAACTGTATTCGCAAAAAAAAAATCGCTGTACTGTGTTTTATGTAGGATGCTTCCTGGATTACTTGTAGTTCAAGGGTCAATAATACAGATAAAATCTCTCTAATAAACGTTTATGTCCTTAATTAAAGGAAGCCAATAAAAATTAAGTATTTTTTAAGTAAAACTAATATAGCCGTCTTCAATGGTATCTGAAAGTCGTTGTACGTTTACGTTCTTCTATATAAAATTGCCAAGTGAAACTGCGTATGGGGCCATTCAAGTATTACGTAAGCACGAAAAGGGGGTGAAGGGGTCTTTGCTTAGCTTATTTTTGATGACATGGGGGACGGGGGTGTCCAGATGATGATTACGTCAGCAATTTTTATTTATTTACTTATTTTTCTAGACTTGAAAACTGCGGCTCATGTATGTATGCTCATAAAGAAACTTGAACAGATTTAAAAAAAAAAACTAATGTTTACGTAAGCATAGGAGGGAGGATAAAAGCTTTGCTTACTTTTGCTGACAAGCTGGAGGTGTGGGTCAAAAATTACTAAAATTCTGCTTACGTAATACTTGAATGAACTAAGTAATTCAGTTAAGGAACATGGTTCTTATACCATTATGGTCACAGGTGCTGTGTATTTACCATTTCAATGATAATGGTGTCGATTCTGTTACACATTTTGACAGTACTAAACTAGACTAAACCCAACTGTCACTTTCTTTTTATATTGAAACAGAAAGAGACAAACACCCTTAGTTTAGTTTAGTAATGTCAAAGTACACAACAGAATCGACACCATTGTAGACAATCATTGTAGTCAATAATTGAAATATTAGATAGTTTTAAAAAAAGTCGCGTTTGCCATGTTTATCAAGCATTATCATTTAGGACCGAGGTTCGCGAATCACCCCATTTTACCCGGTAAAGTTATACAAGGTTAGTCGGAAAGGGGGTACTAAGCCGAAAAGGTGTTAAAGTAACCATAATAATGTATAACTTTTGTTCTACAACTTTCCACAAAAGTCAATAGTTTAAGAGAAATAGCTGTTCAAAGATTTCATAAAAAATACGATAAATTCCATCTATCCTCACCTATGATTAGCTGTGTTTACATTTCAGGTCATATTGGGGTCACGGATTAGAAGCTTCATTTTCTGAATTCGTAACTTAAGCAGGGACGAAGAATTTAAAAAAAAACTAAATTAATAATGATTTTTCAAGGAAAAACTATTTACTTACGAATTTTGAAATATTAACACTTTCTTTAAAACGACCATCAGTGATACATTAAGTGGCCAGCGGCTTAGTACCCCCTTTCCGACTAACCTTGTAGAAGTCATAAGTAGCTATTTATTTCTTGTAATATACAATCACATTCGCTGCTTATGAAGTTCTATTCATATTTTGTATCTAAGTATAATAACAAGGGTTTAATTATATGAGTTCTACGGCTGAACTATGTTATTATGACATAATATTGTAATATGTACCTACTTACCTCTTAGCCTGCTTATTCAAAAGTCGGGTCCGAGATATTGACTACTTATAGGTACCTATTGTAATACAAATAACTACGATAAGGCCACGCTTTAATGTGTTAATTTCCATTGTTTTACAGAAATTCATTATTGCTCCTATAAAACCAGATATTAAATAGTCGATCCAGCACAAGGAAAATTCATACAACACTTGCTAAACCGTTAATATTAAGAAACTCCTCTCTTGTTTTAGATAATCTATTTTAAGTGGGATTTTTATAACAAGATGCTGATATGTTCCGCCCCGGATCTACATTTTTCAAAGGGTAGAGTACCAATTTGCCGTCCTCAAGGCAAAATTTTTCAACAAATAAAATAGGTAACTACTAAGACTTTTTAAATTGATTAAAATAGTAATAAAATTATAAATAATTCTAAGGTTTATTCATATATAACCTGGTCTAGCATAGTACAGACAGCGAGACTGGTTGGTGGCGGACCGCCCCCTAATCTTCGTCGCCAGGGGCACATGACCCCGCCCGCCCCCTAAATCCAAGTCTGGATATGTTTTGATTATAATTATGAAGTTATGACAGCTACTTAAGTCTCACATCGTTAATTCAGCCCTCATCAAGCTGTCTCCCTCCCAGTCCTCCCGCCAGCAACACCCTAAGCTGAGGTCCGAGTCCCATTAGGGGTCGCCCTTAGTGCTGTTGTTGCTAGTAGTCATGATGTCAGTAGTAGTAGTAGTAGTAGTTAGCTTAAGTTAAGTATTTTACTGTCGTCCCCATTGGTTGGAGACCCTTCAGGTCTCGCCCATAACTGCCCGGTTTCGTAGAAACGGTCCGCAAGACTACACACAAGCAGTCGACAGGAAAAAAAAAAGAAACTACTTATGTGATTTCGCTCAAGAGGGCTGTTTAAAGCGAGCTTTAGTTTTGCGGACGTTTGGATACTCATTACACATCAGCAGTTTTTTATCTGCGCCATGAAATTAAATAATATTACGAAATCTAGATCATATCAAATCAGTTTAAGAGCACCTACATATCTATATCTATACATATTATAAAATCGTAATTTTTGAAAAAATAAATGTTGTGTACTAGTAACGATAGGTCCGGATGTCGAAAAAAGATTTTTTGAATTTCATTCTGTTATCTGTTTGTATGTTTGAACTTGACGCCAATACTACTGAACAGATTTAGTCGAGCCAAAAAATCAGTCAAAGAGCGGGTCAAGTTATAGGGTAAAAACTATAACGCTATTCTGTACTGCTGGTGAGCAGTAGAACATTACGCGTGAATTGAGGTTATGTGCTACAACAGATATTTATGAAATGTTATAATTTTACAGATAAGTGACCGATTCGCCATCAGTGGTGTCGATACTGTTGCGCACTTTGACAGGACTAAACTAAGGGTGTTTGTCTCTTTCTGTTTCAATAGAAAAAGAAAGTGACAGTTGCGTTTAGTCTAGTTTAGTTTTGTCAAAATGTGCTAAAGAATCGACACCAGTATCATTCTAAATCAAGAACCATCACGCTGGCTCCAGTTTTTCATAAGAATACCTACATCACTTTCAGTTTTTATTGTGACTAAATGATGTAGGTATTAGGACATTTTTCACGTGAACGAAGCCGCGGGCACTGCTTGTATAAAATATAGATAGTTAAAACGGTTAAAAAGGACCTGAAGATTAAATATCATACAATTTTAAGGCATCGATCATGCGTGTAGCTCGTGGACGCGTTTATCATATTATCTGACAAGAAGTAAATTATTTTTGTTACGTCCATTCCAGTTATATCTGGTTGTAATAAATGTGATAACTCGAGTACGGAAAACTACAGTTGTCATGTACCTATCGGAGATGTACCTACGATTAATAAGGCTGGCGTTTACCAACATTAATTTTGTGGCTAACCAACCGTTTACCAGCGGCTCCATCCAAGCCGATTTCTACCGGCTTCCCTTTTGAACAATCACTACTAGTGTCTATTACTGCCAAATCATATATTCACATTACTTACAGCTATTTAATATATCATAAGATAAAAATATAACAAACACGCCTACATTTTTTACACGCTTTTATTAGCTTCACTTGTAACTAACCAACAATATTTATACCAATATTTTAAAGAGGAAAGATTTGTATTTTTGTATGTCACGAATAAACTTAAAAACTACTGGACCGATTTCAAAAAATATTTTGTCGTTAGAAAGCTACATTATCACTGAGTAACATAGGCTATATTTATTACTGGAATAAAACTTCTTACGTGGGCGAAGCCGTGAGGACACAGCTAGTGCTTAATAAAATCATGGAAGTCAATTTTAACTAATTCTAATGCGGGTCACTCACATTCGCACGAATACACGAACTCCCAAATGTAGGACTGACATTCGCAATGACTATGCGAACATTTTCCATATAAAACGAATGTTTGCGCGTATGTTAGTGACCCGGGTTATTGTCGTATCCATTGTTTAACCATAGAATTAATGTTGGTGAACACCAGACTAAATAATAAATATAAACGGCTACAATACATTTGTACCGTCATTGTTTGCTCTGACTATGAGTTTAAATGGATCAAAGTTAGACAAAAGATTTTTCTTCGAAAATATCATTTTAAAAACCTGTTCGCTGTTAAGCTTGAAGCATAGAAGCCCTGGGTACACGGCTTTTTAAGGCTCATCTTTAAAAAAATTCAACAGGATTTTACATGTGCCTTTGAAAATTGTTAGGACAACGATTGAAAGAGGGCTAGTAACAAAAGATAATATTTAAAAAAGTTATAATAGCATTAAAATAATTGAAGGCTTTTCAGACCTCTATAACTCTATTAATATTTAGGTAATCATTTTCTTTTATATACAGGGTGTAAACTCTACTGCTGGTATATAGATAAACATTGCAAGGGATTACGCTTGTTAAAATTGTTACATAAATTATCTTTTTTGTCTGGCGATAGTGGTTAGTAATCGTATCTAAACCACTTGATAAGGATGATAAAATACATAAACAAGCGTTTCTTTTTTATTAAATGTTATAGAACATTTCGATGCCACGCATAAATGAATGAAAGCCTGGCCGCCCGTCGGCGAATCAGCTGGCGGGCATGATTACCGAGCGAGGTATCGCTCCGCGGTGTCAGTTAACTTATTTTTTACTTTATCCAATTTGACTGCTTATAGTTGGTCTTGCGGACCGTTAGTACGTAATCGGACAGTTATTGGCGAGACCTGAAAGGTCTCCAACCAATGGGGACGAGTAAAATACTTAACCTAAGCTAACTACTATTACTACTACTAACATCATGACTACTAGCAACAACAGCACAAAGGGCGACCCCTAATGGGACTCGAATAACCAGTTTACTTAGGTCGCCCGGTCGCTTAAATGTCTCACGTTAACAATGTATTCTTTTAGAAATTATTTTTTTGTTGAAACCAAGAGTCTCATACAGGGTCAATCTGTGTCACCAGTAGACCACGTGGTTTGATGGAATTAGACTAAAACGGAACATCTTTTATACTCAGGGAAGAGGTGGTAAAGTGGTTTACACTGTGTTAAATAACATTCATCTACATTCTAACACAACACAATTGCAGGCAGAAGGTAATAATTATATTAGGAATGCCAACAAGAAGTCACACGTGCTAACTACATATTTTAGAGGCTAAGTGGTAATTTTAGATTTAAAATTTCTCGTCAAGAGACGACTTTTTTTTGCTGTTTGACAGCCAAATCAGGTTGTCTTCTCTATTTGTATTTTTTCGTAAATTACGTGACTACTTTTTATAAAGAAGTCCACTGCTAAGCGGGATACCGGTCGTGGCGGAGGACCGGTCTAAGCCTCCGCCATCTGAATATGTCGTCTTTACATCATCGTGTATGGGTTTAATATACAATGTTTTAAGAATAATGTTGCTATATTAGTCAACTACAACTAAACTTTTATGTTGGCAAGATGTGACATATTTTTGGCGCAACCATGCATCGCGTATTTTTGACATGGTGTGGCGCTAAACTAAAACGCATCCGTTTTGTCAAAATATTACCAGACCTTACATGAATCGCATATGATTACATTGATTACCCTAATACCAATTAATTAAAAATTGTTAAGATTAGGATACCAATAAAATTGCGAACCAAAGCGATGCACTAGCAAGTTTTACTTCGCAATTTATTGCAGCAAGTGCTCGCTTAGTTCGTAATACTTGCAGAAATCGACTTGCTGCAGGAGTGTGCACAGTTTTGAGTCAGTTGCACAAGTCAACTTGCGCTATACACATCTAACACGTTAAGGCGGTGTTACACGCTTGCCAAACAACGGCAATCTCTCACAAGCACAGAAGTGTGGATACGATATTTGGCGTATATTACGTAAGTTTGCAGGTGTGTCACCGATCCGGTCTAATGTCAGTTTTTGTGCATAAATCAAAGGAAGTTTGCGGCAAACGCTTGCGATGCTTCCACACGTCAGTGCATGATTGAACGTTTGCAGTCGCTTGAGGCTTGCAGCAAGTAGCAAGCGTGTAAAGCCAGCTTTAAGGTGAACGCACACTTATCAGAGCCGAAAGAATCGAACACACATATCCGAATCGGCCGAGTCGTCCGATTCGGAGCGGATAAGTGTGCGAGGTTTCATAGGGTTACATACAAGTAATTCTAAAATTCGATTCTTTCGGCTCTTTCGCGTCCTTCGGCTCTGATAAGTGTGCGTTCACCTTTATAGATATGGATGTTATGATAAGATAACGCCGTGTCACTTACGCAGATATCTTCACAAGCGCCCTTCAGGTCGAAGCCTTGTGTGTTCGGATCGTAGTAACGGTATTTCTTGTGGGTCATACTGAGCGTGTTGCAGATCTGAGGGTGGTTGCCCCATGTCGGTGTCGGCAACCAGACTTCCTTCGACTTCTGGTAGTGTTTCGTAATGAACTCTAAACCGAGGCGTAGTGCGCCGGTGCCGGACAACGTCTAAAAAAATTTAAAATATAATACATTTTGATCAAAATTCTATCTTTTGTGAAAGCCTATTTCATCAGTAAGCCTCTATCAATAGTAACTCACCTGTACAGTGCAATTTGTTTTATTTTTAATGGCTTCACTATCTTCACCGAAGGCAAGCTTGGCTACTAGATCTGTGTAACTACCATCACCAGCGATAGGGGCATATTCGTGGTTCAGACATTTCTTGTGGATGATTTCTTCTGCCTGTAATAGAGAAAAGAAGTAAAATTGTGGACTTACACTGCACCCGAAAATATTTTTTTTTGTGTTATAATTTCTTTATTATATGTACTGTGTTCTATTCTGAAAAAAACTGCATTATTTGCTATAGCATGGCCATAAAAATGTTTTAAAGATAAATGGTAAACAAACTTTTTGATTGTGAAATATTAATTTTGCTTTAAATATTCTTATACACATTTTTAGAAAACCTTAACGCTTTTTCTGCCTTCACTCATAAAACAATAGTTTTTTAATTGTTTCATGTGGAGTTGCCAATGAACCACTTATTCTTAAATTTTATTTATCTATTAATTATTTTTTTGTTTTTCATTTACTTTTTAAACAAAATTAAAATGGCCAGATCTCATAAAAAGTACTTTAAATAATTGTAAGTACCTACATTCATTGAATTGTTTATTCAAAATTTATACAAAAACACTACTTACACATAAGTGTAAGTATATTTTTAATACTACAAAGATAATATTCATTATTATCATTATGCTGCACTTACGTGTAAATTTAATAGATATTTAAATAGAACAATGGGCAGGTAACAGATACATGTTATTAGATTATAATACTGACCTTTCTCACTGACGGTAATACAAAGGGTTTGCCATCATCGTCTCTGTAGGCACCAACACCAAGGTTGACTTTCTTAGGATTAGTGTCCCTCTTGTAAGCTTCACTGATGCCTAGGATTACGTCAGGGGGGCCCATCGGCACATTGCTCCAAAAAGTGCTGCCAACAATTTAGTTTTTGTACATTCTAACATCATGACAAACAGGAACTAACATTCGAGTAAACTTAGTAGATTTGTTTCATCTAGTTTGTTATAAGCCTAGGCACAGATACAGTGTAAACTCGTTATAATAGGACTCAAGGACTGAATATTTTATTTTTTAATAGTTTTCATTATAACAAGAACAAAAAAAAACTGCCTATTCCACTAGTACATAATGTTTTGTCTCTAATGAGCTTGTCTCAGTTTACTTTTTTTAGTTACTGGTTAAGACGTTTATACTGAGCACAATACTTTAAAATATTTTTAAAAAATCCTATTCTTACCGAAATCATGAACAAATCGCACCTCCGCTCAAATAGTGTCATAACTCAAAAATATCAAAAATCTTTTTTATTGTTTCGTTAGGTTCAGAATACTTCAAAATTTCATCTCAAATACTGTTTTAGGTAGTGGTTTAACTAAATTTCTGAGTTATGCCCTAAAAAGTGAAAAATCAAGTAAGAGCAACTTTTAAACACATTTTTTTCGACGTTTAGTATTTTGCACTTATGACACTATTTGAGCGGAGGTGCGAAATATAAGTGCTGCACTGTGCTAGTATCTAGTATATAAGTCACGCGACAAAACACCTCCATATAATACTTATGTCGGGTGACGTCACATACTAATAGAGTGCAGGCAGTAGAAATTTTAAAAACATTGAATTTGAACTTTTAACTCTTTGAATGTTTATTTTATACTTTGTTTGAGATATCGATAATGTTTGCTATCATGTATAAAGAAAGGTACGGGCTATAAGTAGGTACACCAACTAAACTCAATTAATATCTGCATTATAGGGAGTTTGTCATTATAAAGAGTTTTCAATGTATTTTGAACATTATATTAAAAGGTATAGAATACTATTTTATAATATATTTTAAAACTATCGAAGTACTCAAAGTGGATAAAAGTGGATGAAGAAAACAATTAATTAATAGAATTCTTGTAATAATCTTGTTAGAATTAGTATTTAATACATTACTGTTTGCTTACTGACAGTAGGTTGTCAAGCAAACATTTTGATTTTGAAGCATATAAGCACTAAAGCACCTATCAATTTTATTGGGGTCAAAACTTTATCCAAAAAAAAGTTCATGTTAAAATGTAAAACGTGGTCTTATGTTGACTGGTATAAGCTGACACTTAAATTATTCACCTAAGTACCTATTATTACATATTCGTTTATTTATTTTTAACACAAAGTTACGTAAATGCCGGTACGTTACCTACCTGGATGCTCTACACAGTAGATCCAAATTATTTGTTTTTAACACTGCCGTCCATACATTTGTTAAAACGTTAGCCATTTTTAATACTGTCCGACACTTGCTGCGACTGCTGTAGGAGTAGTGAGCTAATAATATCTATTAATAAAGACAGAACGCAGTGGCAATGGCAATGTCACTTCTTATCACAATTTTACGTGTTGTAGGGACTTCCATATCAAACTTTAAATTTCCTATAAAAATAAATTATTTTCATTAATATTGACATTATAAAAAGATAAGCTTGAGTTAGACTTAAGCTCGGGGAAAAAATTGTGGATGAACTTATTTATACCCAAGTCATTTGTGAAATCATGTGAAACTTAAGTCGTAAATAATTAAATTGTACCTCAAATTATGGTAATGGAATTCGATGGAGGCTGACCACATTACGTGCAAACGTCAATTAACGTCATCGCGCGTGGGGCGCGTCAGGGGGCCTACTCCGAAAATTGAACTACGAAGTTTCGGCTGACAAATTGCACGATTTCGATTTCCAACCACGAAACGAAAGTGTCTCAGTTTAGATTCGACATTTCTTCACTTCATTCTTTCTTCACCCTACTTTCAAATGTTCGTTGATATATAATATAGGCAGTTCGTTGTTTGACAATACTTTGATCGTATATTTATAAGTTCGATATTCGTCGTTGATTCGTTTCGATCCAAAACTTCGACTTCATTTTTCGAAGTAGGCCCCCAGACGGATAAGATAAACGTGCCAGTGTTTCCACCTCAGCGATTTTGTCACTAGATCTGGGTGACTTTAACCCCTTTTGGCGATCCATTTCTGTGTTTAAGGAATTTTTATTTTTAGCAATATTTGAACCCAACCACCTATCTCAATAAAGTTTCTATGAAATATTCATTAAATACCTACTAAATTTTACAAAAAAATGGAAACTATATTTTAATAAGCAATTCTGACGATTTTATTTGATTTAGTTAATTAATAAGAGAGGGTACATAATTATAAAAGTTATTAAAGATTTTTTGATTTAAGACTCGATATTTTAATTTGATTATTATTATTTAATAAATAAGATTTTTGTTACCTACCATTATTTACTTAACACTTTTTGATTTTATGAATGATTTAATTCAGTAACATTTTATGAATAACTAGAGTTTATTCGTTACATACAAAAATACAAATCTTTCCTCTATATAATATTAGTAGGTATAGATTTAATTCAGAAAAAAAGAAAAGAATATTTTTGTAGTAGGTAACAGTACCATTTTATTTTAAAATTAGATTTTTGTTTTACAAAATAAGTTTTACTTTTCCTTACCTACATAGAATTATTGTTAATTCTAAGTATGATATAATAAAAACAGAAAAAAAACAGGTTTTTGACATACTTAAATATGGTTATTATTGGCGACTGCGGCGAGTACGGTGCAGACAAGTGCGCGCCCACTTTCATAGTTAGGGATTTCTAGTGACTTTTTGCTTACGACGAAATTGGTTAAATCTGTGACTTCTGGGAATTGATAGTGGATATCATTTTGTTAAGTGGCATCACCATGCTATGCCAATGTCTCGAAAGGTCATACTCTAAATGACGCTATCCCATCCCATAATATATCTACATTATTGTACCTACTTATTATAGGCCTGCAGCATAACCTATAATAATAACCTATACCAATATTTAATTTTTTTTAAATTAAATAGCTGGTCATTGATGATGGCAAAGTAAGCAGGTTTCCCGGTAGGTACCTACGTACTCTATAAGCTTTATTTTTTTGAATTTCCGCCTCTGTTATTTTGGGTAATTTTCATCCAAAGTATTAGTTTTGTAAAAATTAACAAAATAAGTAGGTACTGTAGGTAGATAAATTAGGTTTACCCTATTATTTGATTTCTTGCTTTACCGTAAAACACCCGGGATTAGGTACTGGATTTGTTGTCTATCATAGAGTAGGTTTACCAAAGACTATTGTCTACTGAACTTTCAATATAATCTGGCCAAAACACAAAAAAACGATTTCTAACTTATTAATAATAATTTGTTAATAATTTTATTTAATATCTTTGGTTATTAATCTAAGATGGAATATCTGTCAAACAAAATGTCAATTTATTGCACAGAGTACCTACTTTTAATTTATTGTTTGTAACTTGTACCTCAGAAAGTCAGAACATCTTAGGATTATTGGTTCGAGGTTTGTACAAAGGAGATCGGATATTTTTGTATGTTTCGTGGTCCAAGTGGCGTCGGAAGATGATACGTTATATAAAGTATTCAGTAGGTACTTAATTCGAATCTTATTTTTTAAAGCCCATGAAAATCGCACCATGGAATAATGTTATTGAAGTATTTACAAAGGCTATTATCGTTGGGTAAAGTTATGACAAGTTTATACTTACCTACATCAAAAATATATGGGTTAAATACAGACGTTATTCATAACATAACTTTATTCAGCGTTTATTAGTAAGGGAGCAAAAATGTATGGTTACACTGATGTGAAACAGTAACATTTAGTATAGTAGTATTTTATTACAAAAAAAAATAGTCAAAAATGGGTTACGTAGTATGGGTACGTTCCCTAAATTGTGTAAAGGTACTAATGCGTGCCAAATAAAAATAGTACTGTCAAGACGCCATTTGTTCCGCAATACTCGTGAACTTCATTACCGAAGCGTAAGTTGTGCAAAAAAGTAAATGAAGAAATTATACTCAGTTTAATTATTTTTTGTTCACTTTTTTGGTATTTCTAATCAATTTTACGCCAAATTAATTACACAGTAATTATATTATTATTATAGCGACATATTAGGGTGACACGTAGCATTTCGTGAAGTTAACTATATATATTTGGTTCATTTTTTTAGTAAATACTGTTTCCAAATATTATTAATTTATCCAAAATTATCTATTTATGGAATTCAAGAAATAACATTTTATAAAAATGAATATAAATAATAATGAAATATAGGAATAAAATTTTTATTTTTTTATTTTCATAGTGTTTTTTTGCTGGCGGTACTAATTTGACAGCTATCGTGTGAAGTTGTAGCAAGCGCGATCCTGGGGCACGCCGCGATAGCGGCGGTAAGACCCGTGATGGAGGAGTGGCTGGAGAGGCGTCACGGCGCCCTCAGCTTCCGGGTACACGCGGGACGCAGGTATTCTCGGGACACGGCTGTTTTGGGAAGTACCTGTGTCGTATAGGCCGGGAGCAGACGCCCGGTTGTCACCAATGCGACTGCACCGAGGACACGGCGCTGCACACTTTGCAGGCGTGTCCAGCATGGGGATCGCAGCGCCGCGAGCTAGTCGCGGTGATCGGCGGTGACCTCTCGCTTCCGGCCGTGGTTCTGTCCATGGTCGGGAGCGAGACTGCGTGGGAAGCCATCGCCTCCTTTTGCGAGGGGGTGATGGCGACCAAGGAGGTAGCGGAGAGGGAGAGGGAGGCCGCTTCTTCTCTCCCTTTTCGCGCTAGACGCACCGGGCGCCGGAGGGCGCGTGACGATCTCCGGCCACCCTAGTGAGAGGCCTGCGGGCGGCGGGTTGGGGAACCCGTCGCCCGACCAGTAACGGGCCCAGGGAGGATGGCGCGTCGTGTCCTGCGCGCGCCTCTCCGAAGGATGTGGGGCAGGGGAGCAACTGCCCCACCACAGGAGAGGTCCACCAGGAGAAGCTGGTGGACCGAGAACTGCCGGGGTCGCGGTGCATGCAATAGCGAATCCCGTGACTCCGGCCTTAGGTCAGAAGGAGGGACACCGTGGTGGTTTTAGCCAGTAAGAGTCTGGCACACCCCCCCGTCTTACCCAGACGGGGGATAGTCCATGAGGATTTCCCCACGCTAAAAAAAAAAAAGCGCGATCCTATTCTTATTTGGCACGCATAGTATTTTTCAAAGAAGTTACTTGTTCTTAACACTTACCTATTATAATGATCTTATTATTTAAAAGAAGTGTAATAAATATTTACAATTCTACATACATGTTTGCTAGCTAGGTACCATAAATGCTTAATATGCAATATTTCTAACAAAAATATTGTCTGAATGTACAATACGTTTTTTACGAGGGGTTAGGGTTACCGAAAATCGTTTCGTAAAGTTATATTAAGCTTAAACATAAAAAAATTGTATCACAACTTGCTTTTAGGTGTAAAATGTGCTGCGTAAAACAGATTTTGCAGGGTATATTCTCATATATCATTTAAAATGCTTATGGCCATTTTTATATTTTTGTGTAGTTACTTATATTTTTTAAATATATACTATTTTGTAGACAATTTTGATGGTATGTAAAGAGTTATTTTGTTTTTAATACATTCTTTCTACTTCATGTAATAAAAAAAAATCTCCAAGTAAACACCAACACCCCGCAACACCCACACATTTTATAGAATAGCACCCCAAACCGAAATGTCAAAATTATTATGACGTTTCTCTTTTCGCTGAAAGAATTAGTGTCGAATAATCGTGTTTATTTAGTAATTCTGCTTTAAAACATTGAAAATATGGCTGCTGAAATCAAGCCTGCGCCGAGGACGCCCAACGATAGGTTTTCTACAACAAAAAAACCTGCCCTTTTGAGTAAATTGGAAGGCTGTACCGACGATGTAAATGCAGCGGTCGTTATACCTGGCGAGGACGGTGTAATTAGCGTTTGTGATGATAAGTAAGAGTTCTGACTCATATTTCGTCCATTGTTTGAAAACAGAGCACAAATATCCGTTTTATTTTCTGAATAACATGTTAACAATGTACCCTCATTGAACTGTCAACGTATTCGAAGTCACCCCCTCCTATGTGGGTGGTAAATACATATGGAACTAAATATTACTCCATGTTCAATTAGCGATAATATCTAGTTGATTAATATGATAGGTCCTAATAGATTGTGACAGTTTAAATGTGTGCTGATTTGAAATGAAAAATTTAAGTATCATTGTTATTGTTATCAATTTACATGAATAACAGTGTCTATTTAAACATTATTAAATTTTTGAACTTAATATTTCAACACATAGACAAAGAACTTTTTATCTATATTGTTAAATACATAACATATTTAATAACCAAATATTTAAAATAGATTATTAAATTTTATACCGAGTCTGTAGTTACAGCGTTATTTATTTATGAGTTTAAAAAGTAATTACTTTTTATTTGGCTTTGATATTGTAATGTAGCTATACTAATGAGAATTCTTTCTATAAATTAAAAGAATAACTTAGAGTGATTGTTTCTGTACTCACAGTACAGAAAACAATACTACTACAATACAATACAATAGTAGTAGCAGTGGTAGGCTAGCGGTTGAACATTTTCCTTCCACGCAGGAGAGTCTGAGTTCGATCACGGTCCATACCTCTGGCTTTTCGAATTCATGTGCGGATTAGAATTTAATTATCAATTGTGGTAATGGTGAAGGATAAACATTGTAGGTAAACCTGAGAGGGCTCTATAAAGTTCTCGATGGTGTGTGCAGCCTACCAATAGGCCAGCATGGTGGACTAAAGCCTAAACTCTTCTCATTCTGAGAAGAGGCCCGTGCCCAACAGTGGGACAGTAATGGGCTAATTATGTTATGACTGTTTCTGTCTTCTTGTTAAAATTCTTTTTTTTTGACTTTGGGATGCCAGTTTTTAATTTACTGTTACAACATATTGAATACAAATTATGGTGCCAGATTCCTTGCCTGTTACAACTCACTTGCCCGGCAACAGAGGGGAATTGTATTATTTTTCCATCCTGACCCTCGGACTACAATGACTTGTATGTAAAAAAGTAGACATGTAAAAGAAAAAAATGTTTTCAGGACAGTGCGAGTATGGCTAAAGCGTGACTCAGGACAGTACTGGCCATCTATTTGCCAGTACATGCCATCAGGGTGCACTTCAATGTTCTATACACCAGAGACAAGGCAGCTATTTATTGGCCAGGAGAATGGAACAGTATCAGAGTTTACATTGGCTACAGACTGTAACAGAATAAACCCTGTGAGTATTTAAAACTTTAATTGTTTAAAAATTTAAGTGTATACTAAGCAAATACACACCATGATACAGGAGGAAGGGTAGGGTGGGGCAATAATAAAAAAAAAAAAAATGTGAAGAATAGCAAACTGTGATTGGCTTCTGATTTGTTAATTTTATCATCATCATATAAGCTCTTACAATAAACATCCACAACCATGGGCCACCCTATGAATGTTTCAAAGGAAATTGGCATAATCACCATGATTGGAAGAAAGATTGGTGATTGTAGTTTGTTTTTGTTAGCAGACAGGAGGATGCTGGTGGCCATCCTCTTGATGTAAATTAATGCATGAATAATAATAGTGTTTTGTAAAAGTTATTATAGTTACAATATTAATAGTGTAAGAGAAAGTATTATGGTGAAATTATTTATTAATAAAAAAAAAAACATAATACAAGCAACTGCTGATCGTGAGGTTCTGGGTTCGATCGTGAGGTCCTGGGTTCGATCGTGAGGTCCTGCAGGTTGGGCAGTGTTATTGGGTTTTTCCATGTGAAATTCCTCAGTAGCAGCCCGGAGTTTGCATTTGTGCCCGGTTGATGGCAATAGGCTCGCCCCCTATTACATGGGACTTAAACAAAACGGCGAAATGAGGTTGTTACTACACCTCTGCTTAACCCTTCGGGGAATACAGGCGTGTTGTTATGTTATACTATTCATAAACCGCCAAATTTACTAGCAAGTCGCCTTCTACAAGCAACTTGCAAACTGTGGACACACCATAGTTTTACGAACTAGCAAGCTCGTTGTGCAAGAAAAGTTGCTAGTGGTTTTAGCACTTTAAATTATTCAGTTTACTAATCCTTCGACATCTATCGCTACGGTTGATAAACAGATTTGTGACGCAATAATTATGTTGTTACAAGCGCATATAAGAATACTTGCTACCAAACTTGATGTAACACCTTTGCGCTTTGTCACCTAAACATTAGTGAATAACTAATAAAATAACAGTGTATGCTGACCTTGCCTCCATTTCACAATGTCCTTTAAAAATGTTTATAGTATAGTTCACTAGTTATCTTTGTTGTAATTTACATAATGAGTCTTGCTTTTAAATGTGCATGTGTGTAATTTATATCAGTGTGAAATTTGTCAGTATCACAAATACTCGATAACAAAATTACAAGTAAACCGTATTAAACCCGCGTTTCCATTATACTTGCATAATGGAAACGCGGGTTTAATACGGTTGCACGCAGGTACAATGTTACACATGCATGCAAGTCGGAATTCAATGTAACGTAACGGCAACTTGCATGCAAGCTAATGTTTCCATCACGCAAACTTCTTGTAACTGGCAGCTTGCGAGCACGATACTTGTATAATGGAAACGCGGCTTAATAAATATAGTAAAAAAATGGAATATTTGAATTTTCGTAGTATTTTTTGTTTGGAATCAAAGGTTAAAACCTCGTAAATAAAGAGCCTTGATTCATGGTTATATATTATGTTAACTAACGAAAGGCGTTCCCGTTAACTTGCAATATCGTCAAACCTTACAACTTTGCCTATTGATCTGACTTTGCCCAGTAGGGTATTATTTACAGAAATTTGAATATGTTGCCAGTAACATATTTAAAGTCAAAACTGCTGGGCAAAGTTAGATCAATAGGCAAAGTTGTAAGGTTTGAAGGTAACTACAGCGCACATACATGCAAAAAAAAAAACCATAGAAAAACATGATAATTTATGTTTTAATTTTTCTAATAATAAAATATTCACAAAAAATATTTAATTGATAGATACGTAGAAGAAACACTGTACATGCGCACTTGTCCTCCAACGTGGAATTACGACAATATCGCAATTAATTTATTATGTAATTGCGTCATTGCCGTACTTCAATTAATTTATTAAGTAATTTTTTTTATACTCATTTTTCTATGCTGTTATTTTTATTTTAATCTATTAGAGTAACGAGTTTAAGCCTTTGGCCAGACTGCAAACGCGGGCGCGGGGCGGGCGCGGTGCGGCGAGTTCAAACAGAAGAACTTAATTTGAGTGTCCATAGTGGGCACGCGGGCGCGGGAAGCGGCGCGGGCTACTTGGCGCGGGGAGCGCGCGGGTAGCTCACGCCATAGGTCGTTCATACAAGTGGCCGCAGTGAGAGCGCGGGCGGCAAGCGACAACCCGCGCGGGAGCGGGGGATCTCAGTCTAGTTCGAGCTGACCACGCGCGTTGTTGTGATAGCGTCTTCAAAATTAAATGTTGAAGAATTAATAAGTGCTATTCAAGCACGATCAGCACTGTGGATGTTGAAACATCGTTTTTTAGAAATAATTTTCCAGTAAAAATAAGTCTTCTTCATCCATATGATATTTTGACAAACACTGGACACGACAACGCTCAGAACGAAGCCACGCTCCACTGCGGACAGGTAAATCGCGCGCGTTCCCGCACCCGCGCCGTTTCCCGGACAGCGCTGCCAGTCTGGCCGAACATTAAGGGAGCGCCCTCTGTTATTTAACATACTGTATTATAATTACACGATATTTCACTTGACTACCGCCTTTTTTAGCAGTCTGATGACCTAATGACGACTCCTAAAAGGGATAGTTCACCATTATTTTTGCATTTTCTGTAGGCCCGCGAGTACTTAGCGCACACGGCACGAGTGACCGCCGTCAACTTTTCGCTAAGTTGCGAATGGGTGCTGTCCGTTAGTCGAGACAAGTTATTCGCGTATCACTGCAGTGAAACCGGCCGCAGGATCGGCGGGTACTCCTTCGAGGCATGGTGCACATCTTTACAGTATCCTTTTACAATCCTGCAAAAAGTATTATAAACTAGCTTTTACTCGCGGCTTCGCTCACGTGGAATTAACATGATGTTTTTCCAGGACCAAAAGTAGCCTATGTTACTCTCCATCCTTTCAACTAACTCCATGCCGAAAATCAAGTCGATTGGTTGCTTAGATAGGGCGTGAAGGAAGGACAAACAAACATACTTTCGCATTTATAATATTCGTATGGATAGTATGGATTGTTGAATAGTTTGTAGCGTGTATAAAAAGAAAGCGGAAGGGAGCATTTGAGGGTGAATAATCTATGAATACTACTATAGAAGGAACAATCTAAGGCCCTTGCTACACGCTTAATATTAAACACTATATTTGGATCGCAATCCTGGATCGTGACATTTATTGAGCATTTAGATCGGTGTATTTGTTGCAGTCAAAACTCTTAACCAGTCAAAAGTACTATTGACTAGCAAAATCAGTCAAAAGTGCTTTTGACTGAATAGATTGGTCAAAAGTGGTTTTGACTGAAAATTATTGGTTATTAGTACTTTTGACTGCAAATTTGCGGTTAAAAGTACTTTTGACTGACGCTCTTCGTCAAAAGTAGTTTTAACTGCAATAAAGCATCAGTCAAAAGCACTATTTTACACTAGTCACTCATTTTTGGTCTAATATACGTTCTCCACTAAAATGAGTAATATAAAAGTTTATATGTGCGTTTGTCGTTATTTTTATCGACCACCTTAACTTTTTAAGAGTTTTGACTGATACGACCAGTCAAAACCACTTTTGACTGATACGACCAGTCAAAACCACTTTTGACGAAATCACTTAGTCAAAACTACTTTTAACCAGCTCCATTGGGCAAAAGTACTTTTAACTGTTATTTTAGTCAAAAGTAGGTATTATTGACTAAAGCATACGGTCAAAAGTACTTTTGACTGATTTTGCTAGTCAATAGTATTTTTTACTGTTTAAGAGTTTTGACTGCAACATATTGACCGATTAAACGCCCAGTAATACGCTTGATAGATATTGAGCGGACAGAGTAGCATTCGCCTAACTTCAACATGCATGATACATCACTCTGAAGTAACGAGATTTGATAAAATTAAGTATACAAGGTTAGTCGGAAAGGTGTACTAAGCCGCGGGCCACTTATTATATCTATCACTGACAATTGTTTTAAAGAAAGTGTTAAAAATTTAAAATTCGATAAAATAAAAGCTCAAAATGATTTTTATTTTTCAATTTTACAAAATTTCTTCATCCCTGCTTTAGTTGCGAATTAAGAAAATAATGCTTCTAATCCATGAACTCAAATATGACCTAAAATGTAAATACAGGTGATCATAGCTGAGGATAGATAGAATTTAGGGTATTTTTTATGAAATCTTTGAACATAATGATTTTTGGGGAAAGTTGTAGAACAAAACATCAATATTATGGGTATTTTAACACCCTTGTGGCTTAGTACCCCCTTTCCGACTAACCTTGTATAGGTCTTGCTTGACAAAATTCAGTTTGCATTTATTTTGTTCGCGTTCTAACGTATTGGCACAATATGGCCAGTGTTATTGTTGATCATGAAACTGACAACCTTGTGGGGTCTCGCGCACGTTATCGGATAACGATTGTCCTTCCATTTCCTTATTATGGAAATTGAAGTATAATGTGAGGGCAAACGGCATGATCAACATTAGTGTGCACACCCCGAGCTAATAACGTCGCATTTGGTGAAACATACTTCGTTTCATATTCATAACTGCAAGTGAGCTGCACATCCAGTCGGCAGTTGTCACGCAGTTGCATTGACTGCATCCTAATTGCCTTAGGTCCAGGCCATAACACTGTGGTGCGACGACGCACCGTAGAAATCTATGACGTCGTATATCTATCGTCGTACGAATTGTATTGTAGTGCGACGTCGGTTTAGCGACGCGTCGTCGCAACGCAGTGTTGTGGTTTGGCCCTTAGAAGCTGCATTTGGCAATTACATAGTTTGCCGTTGCGGACGTGCCTCATATTTCGTTTCATATTCTTAATCAGAAATATGATTCACCAAATATGACGTAATTAGCCCTCCAGTACTGTGTATCACCGTGAAAGTTGGAAATACGTCATTTGACACGACATCCCCAACCAACTATTTGGAACCTTGCAACTAGGTTCTTAATCCGTTGTACTGCCTGGAAAGTTAATGTATTTATGGATATAGAAGTAGAGGTATGCGAAAGAAAAGATGGATGAATTGTGTAAAGGATGATATGGGTAGGTAAGAAAGGAGAGAGTACTGAGATGACGGCTAATAGAGGAGAATGGAAAAGAGAATACATGTTGTGCAGACCGCGACCGCACCTGGTGTGGGATAAGGCCAGGGAGATGATGATAGTACTGTATCCACTGAAATTGTTAAAGATATTATTTTTAAAAGAGTAACCATGGAGTTTCTTGCCGGCTCTTCTCCATAGGAAACGACTAATTGGAACCCTGCATCTGAATTCGACTTTTCATAAGCACCTGTATTGGTTTATGTAAATTATTTTTTTGATTTGATAGTCTATTTACAGATGTTTGTTTCTCCAATTCCACGCCCTATTTTGACGAGTTTTTATTTTCTCAAAAATTTACTCGGTGGCGATAAGTCTAGAGAGTTGAGACCTTGTAACTCAAGTCCGTTAACGGACGTCCATCCGTTAGGACTTGGAACGGGTTTACGTAATTAAATCTAATTAAACAAAACAATTTCCGAACTCATTCGGAGATAAGAACAGGATTTTATCACAGCAAATGAATTTCCTGAACGTATCACGTCAGATTCGACTCCCAGTCGAAATACGCGTTTGTCGGGGACTACAGCGGGCAGATAACGATGCTGAAGTTAGATAATAACTGCGCTACGCTTGTCACTACGCTCAAGGGTCATACTGGGTGAGATGATTTTTTTTAATGTTTACTCTGCTTTCCTTTTTGAATTTGGTAAGAGTAGATAAAAAAATGAAGCCGTCACGGAACGCAGGCAGATGTTTAACATCGAAACACATTCTGTAAAAAAAAACTGGCCGTATCAAACCGAAGAGAGCCGACGAGTTACGAAGATCTGCCGTCGTGTGTCTGCCATCGCGAGCGTCGCCACGCAACAGCCGCTCTCACACATGCCGCATTAGATGTTTAACATAAAAAAATAAGTACCCAACTTATGTAAATAGCGGTGCGACCAGCCGCATCTGAAGGCGCATGCGCCGCTATAGGAGTGGCAGCAAAGATGCACGGTGACCGATCTTTGTAAATTCCCCATCTATAAATTAGTAAGGTCCGTCTCAGCTATCAGAAAATTACACGCAAATGAAGTGGGCGTGTCATTTAAGAGAAATAAAAGCAATTATTGATTGCGCCATCAAACGATGATCCAAACCATCGTCAACAAAAATATATTTATGTTGGACGCCATTATTTATGTTAGACTATTGACCATCATTTGTGCTAGCGGGTTCGATTCTCGCGTCCCGAAATGACATGTAAGGTCGCAGACTTTTTTTGCACACATGACAGACTTTGTCTGTGAGTAATTTATTCAATATTACGTCGATCATTGTGTTATTTACCTAAAACTATTTATTTTACTTATTAACTACCTTGTTGGTTTAGTGGTGGCAATCGCGACTGCGGATCGCGAGTTCCTTCCCCGGGTAGGGCAAAGTGTTGTTAGGTTTTTTCCGTGTGGAATTCCTCAGTAGCAGTCTGGAGTTTTGATTTCTGGCTAGTTGATAGCAATAGGCTCGCTCCCTATTACATGGGACTTAAACAAACCGGCACTATGAGGGTGTTACTATACACCTCTGCCCAACCCTTCGGGGAATACAGGCCTGATGTTATACGTATTTATTATTAGTTATATTTACATAACCAATTTTTTATTTTCTAGTTCTGTAAGAGTACTTAACTGGGCTCCTCTGCCTCAGCTATTATTCAGCGGCTCGTTCGATCAGACGATAATAGTGTGGGATATAGGAGGTCAAAAGGGCACGGCGTACGAACTACAAGGCCATAGGTAATTATAATATCTTATTTACACGTTAAGTACCTCCATTCGTCGCACATACTGTATGGTTACCTACAGAATAAATTGAAAACACAATTTATATTTAAAACTGCCTCGTTGGTCTAGTTGTGGTAAGCGCGACTGCTGATCGTGAGGTCCTGGGTTCAATCCCCAGGTCGGGCAAAGTGTTATTCGGTTTTCCGTGTGGAATTCCCCAGTAGCAGCCCGGAGTTTGGATTTGTGCCCGGTTGAAATAGGCTCGCCCCGTGTTACATGGGTTTTAAACATAATGAAATTAAGGTGTTACTATAAACCTCTGCCCACAGCAACACAGAATAAAGTATAAAAACAAACTAATTTAGAAAAATATATAAAAGGTAGTGCTGTGTGCCTAACGGCTGCTATTTCGTCAGCCTGACTACCAGCTGAATGATTGTCCAGATGTCTTTCACGTTGTTCGGGTTTTCTATTGTCACTATTTGCTTACTAGCCTGTGTTAACATTTCATTATATTTAGCGGTAAAGTAAGCAAAGCTTTTACACCCCCCCCCCCCCCTCCTATGCTTACGTAAACATTGGTATATATTTTTTTAAACTGATCAGGTTTCTTTATTGTTATTCACGAGCAGCAGTTTTTAAGTCTAGAAAAATAAGTAAATAAATAAAAATTGCTGACGTAATCATCATCTAGACGCCCCCGTCCCCCATGTCATCAAAAGTAAGCTAAGCCCCACCCCCTTTCGTGCTTACGTAATACTTGAATATCCCCTTATCAGTTCTTGAAGATTAACGTTTTTTTTCCAGCAACAAGGTGACTGGGTTATGGTACGTGGGTAGTTGCGAGCGGTTGATCTCCGCGGGTGAGGATGGGGCGCTCGGCGTGTGGGAGATGGGCGTCCGTCGCCGCGAGACTCCCGCATGGAAAGAGTCCGACCTCTGCCAGCTGTGCCGCGCACCCTTCATATGGAACGTTAGGGCGATGATGGAGAAGAAACAGCTCGGTAAGATGATTAGTTAAACAGGGCGATTTTGAAAGAGAGGCCCAGTAATCGGTCGACATATTATAAAAATACAGTAAAGCTATATATTTTTACCATAAGCACACTTACATCCATATTCTAAGACGTTCCTCCAAAACTTACTCGACTCAGAAAGGCCTCGAAAACACCTTCAAAATTGTATTCTTAGTCGCAATTTCGAGTGAACTTTGAGGTTCCTCGACGAAGTCATTACGTCATAATTTGAATTATCTGCATCTGCAAATAACGCCACGATAAATAATTGTAAGGATTATCATAAGCATATTCGATAGTCTTCAAAATTCATTTTTATCACATACGAACTTTGACACTTCCTTTCTTAAGGTAGGTTCCGAGGTACCTTGAGTTAGACAGATGATTCCTTACCTCGAACGAGGAAAAATCTCGAGTCGAGGACGTTTATGTCAACTTGGTAGAGAGTCGAGGCGGAGTCGAGTCGAGTAAGTTTTGAAGGAACGTCTTAGAATATGGGTGTTAGGCTCAGTTGCACCAACTAACTATAACTGTTAACTTGCCATTTTATTTTATGTCAAATTTGTACTGATTTGACACAAATTTTAGTATGGTTACGGTTATACACTGGCCTGCAAAAATAAGTATCACACTTTTAAAATTTCAATTTTTTCTAAACTATAGAAGTTAGAGATTTAAAATAAAAACCGTTCTATAGCAATTTTTATCAGCTTTCTTTGAAACTATAGTAACAAAGTTAAACTCTTTTTTGAGTCCTTTTTGTTTCGAAAATATATCTTGTGTACTTAAAAAGTTATTGCAATTTTAAAAGTGTGATACTTATTTTTGCAGGCCAGTATAGTTAGTTGATGCAACTCAGCCTTAACCGCAAACTTTGACAGAGATATCGTAGGAGGGTCCGTCATTTTAGTTAATACGCGCAAAGTGGACCTACTTGTAGTGATCCTGCGCGCTCTTACAATGCCCATTAACGACCTTGACCGTACCTAACATTATTAAGCTTCGATGGAAGAAAACGTTTTGCGTGAGAAGGGATATCTATGTGTATGTTATTGTAGGTCTCCGACAGCACCACTGTCGATGGTGCGGCGCGGCGGTCTGCGCGGCGTGCTCGCCGCACCGCCTGCCTCTGCCCGTCATGGGCTTTGAGTTCCCGCAACGCGTCTGTACGGGTTGTTACGACACGTTGAGGCATGAGCCGTAAGTACCTGCTTGTTACAACTTTCTTTAGAGAGCTATTCATTTGGAGCCTTGGACGCAAGGCTCTGTTTGCGTGGTAAGTATTACGATTTCTGAAAAAAAAGTTGCTACTCTGAGTGCTAATGCAGGATTCTATACGCGGTTACTCGAATCCGCGGGCCATTTAAAGTATCACTGATGACTGTTTTGCACAAGTTAAAGTTACAAAACTTGTTTCGTTATGTTTCAACACTAAAATAAAAAATTGTAATTTATTCTAAAATATCGAATACCCATATTTAGTTACGAATTCAGAAAATGGAGCTACTAATCCGTGACCCAAATATGAACTAAATAAAAACACAGGTTTAATCTTAGCTAATAGATACATAGATTTTAGCGTATTTTTTATGAAACCTTTGAATTGCTATTTCTCTAAACCTATTGACTTTTGGGGAAAGTTATAGCACAATACTTATTCCTTTTGGATTAGTACCCCCTTTCCGACTTACCTTGCATACTTGTCGTTTCGGAGTGATTAAATAACACTTCCAAAGCTCTGATGGTAAGAAGGTCAGTGTATGAACATTACGTGACAGTTGAACTTATAAATCTCAGTCGTCATCATCTCAGTTACTCACACAGCTGAGTATGTACACGCTTCTCTGCTTATCGTACATTCTGGTCCTGCCCCCTGATTCAGAATGATTCGATAAATCAGTTGTCGAACGATTCGGATAATTATCTCTTTTTCTCTCGTTATAAGAATCTTAGAAGAAACGAGGTAACAATCTGAATCGATCGACAATTGACAACTTTTTGTCGAAAAGGTTCTGAATCGGGAGGATATGCAAATTACATTCATGTATCACCCTTGTCGTTTTCCTGATAATGTATCCATCAATGGCGTAACTTGCCCTAGACGCGCCTTGTATCAAAATTTGTCAGGGGGCCCTTCTACCCGACTGCGGCGAAGCCCAAACGGAGGGTAAAGGTTTTTTACAAAAGAAATTACACACGTCGTGGGGCCCCTTTTGTCGGGGGCCCCTTTTGTCGGGGGCCCCGTTCCGTTGATACATCGGTAGCTATGTCCCTGGTACCAATCACGCTACCTGACGTTAGCCCAAGGTACACCTGTTTATCTTGGTAGTACAAATCCATCTCGTATAACAAATTATCCGAGTTTACAAAATGAATGAAACATAATCCGGGTTACAGTCGCGAGTCGCTGGCGTCATTCCACGACATGAAGCACGCGGTGTCGTCCCTGTACATGGACGAGGCGACGGGCCGCATGTGCAGCGCCGGCAAGGACCGCGTCATCAAGGTATGGGACGTGGCCGTGCTGCTGGCGCCCGCGCCCGCGCCCAAACCCTCCTCCGCGGACCAGTAGCCGACCCGCGCGGAACACATCGATGTACGGAGCTGATCAATACCCATGTACGTAGCTTCGTTTACTAACAGAAAACATTTTGTGACTTCAAATTACAAGTGTTTCTTTTTTTGAATTATTTTAACCATTCTTCAGCCAGTAACCCGCTTTACTAGCATTTAAAAAATCTAAAAATATTATTAATTGTGTAAAAAAGACATTTTGTACCTTTCCTTGAGTTTTATTTAATTTGTAATTTTACGAAAGTCGATACATGCGTTTGAGACAGCTTCCTATATCGCGAATTGTAAAAGAGAATCAAAAATAAATTGATGGATATATTTCATCGGGCTGTTTGCATTAATGTTATAGTCGTTATAATATTATTATTTAATGTGTATCTAATATATTTTTTGTTGATAGTCCAACGAAAGTTTTGCTTTCTGTCACTTGTCGTGATGTAAGACTGACTTTCCTTTCAGAAAATATTGAGAGTGTCGTTTAATTATAGTAAATATATTTGTGTCATCGTATAATTAACAAAGAAATGAGACGAAGATCTCAAAACTATTTTATATGTGTGATAAAAATAATTGTCTTTACTTGGCACTTCTACACACTTTGTGTACATAAGTCTGTGGATTGCTTTGAACATTTTCATCGATGAGTGCTGTCGAAGTACTCGGCAAACGAAGCTTCTTTTCAATCATCTTCTATGACTGTTCACTGTAAATTATTTCAGGTATTTGGTATAAAACTTATCTAGTATAAAATACCACCAACGTTGTCTTGGGCGAGTGTTGTGTGACTGAGAAATAAGTTGATTATTGTGTTCACGATACGAAGTCTGTGAGTGTGGCTAGACCCGCGAGTGTGTACGGTTTGTTACACCATTGTTACATGTTACAGCCCGTTCAGACGACAGCCGACTGTTACTTTTGTGTAGTGTCTAACTGAAGGTCAGTTTTTGGCCGAAGCCGATTGTTTGGCTCTTGCCACAACCTTCGGCCGAAGCTGACGCCGATGATCAACTTAGGCCTGATTTTAGTAACGTCGGATAGCGTTTATCCAAGGAATAAGTTAGAAGTTTTGACAGCTTTTGTACAGAAATTCTGTACTGTCAAAACGTCTGACTTATTCCTTTGATAAATGCTATCCGACGTTGATAAAATCGGGCCAAAGGAATTTAAGTTCAAAACTGAATAAAAATATAAAATTAACGATGCAAATATAACTTCACTACGTTTTATATGTAACATAAATAAATTATTGCATCTTTGTGAAAATGATAAACTCATGAGTCTCGTGCGTGTCGGCCGATCCAATTGCCTCGCCGACACCTTTCTCCGCACGCGATAATTCTTAACAATTAGTTACAAAACTGCGACTGTCTATAGTGCCATTTTTGGACTAATGTAGTCAAAGCTGAAGGTTCGGTCGGACCTTGGTAAGATGACGGGCCATTGTCGTATAAACGGGCTGCTATCTAACATCCACATGAACGGCCTTTATTGTAAGGACGATATATTTTACATGAATAAGTATTTCTAAAGCATATTTGAAGCTGCTCTAGTCCATACTATTTTTAAGCTTCGTAGCAGCGCACCGCATTTTTTAGGTAAGACGACGAATCATTATAAACATACATAAAATAATTAGCCCATTACTGTCCCTCTGCTGAGGCCTCTTCTCAGAATGAAAATGGCCTTTTCTCATGGCCTTAGTCCACCACGCTGGCCTGTGCGGATTGGCAGACTACACACACAATCGAAAACTTTATGGAGCCCTCTCAGGTGTGCAGGTTTCCTGACGACGTTTCCTTTACCGTTAACGCAAGTGATAATCAAATTCTGATCCGCACATGAATTTGAGAAGTCAGAGGTACGGGCAGAGATCGAACGCTGATCCTCCTGCATGAAAGGCAAGCGTTCAACCGCTAGATTACCAATGCTACTTTGATTAATTCTTATAACACTTTTAATATGAGGCATTTTTTTTCATTCACCTTCATGTAGCTCATAAAGACTAATATTTATTGAACCATGATCACTCTACTGGGAAAATATAAAGTTAAGCTTATGTGGATGTTTCAACGTGTAACAATAGATCTCTAGTTTCCATCAAAGGTATATTATATCTATGTATTAGACAAAAAGCGAATGATCTAATGTAAATATCTTATGATGTCAGTGTCTCCACATTACCGGAACCACCAAATATGCAAATGATACCTACGTTTTTGCACAATCTAAATAAGTCGTAACTATGCGGATTGTGCAAACTATCGTCGTTATATACCTTTGATGAAAACTTATATATTGTTAGAGCTCTAATGAGTATTTTGTGTTATACGTTTAGATATATATTAGTTATGTATTACTTAAAAAATATTAGTTTTTTATTTCGGGAAAATATAATTCAAATTTTTTTATATTTTATATTCCAAACTTGGCAATGCTAAAGACATTCGCTTCCAAGGCAATTACTTGTATTTTAAATAAAAAAATCTTGATTACAAACATTATTTTAGCTCACATTGTAACATATTGTTATGATTTTTTAAAATTATATTTATTAAGAATAGTTTGATTTAATATTTCTTAAATTATGTACTTTCATACATTGAGCTAATATTACTTTATTAAGTATTTTTTACAAGTTACGGAAATCATTTTGATTATTCGTAATTTACCTATTTAATTACACTATTGAATCTGACAATAAATATGTTATATATGATGTCTACTCCATGTATAAAATAGTGATGTGCACTGTCATCGTTTATCGACACTATATTTTATAGAAAAAACTAACGATCTAATCGGGAAAAGGTGCTTTTTACTTATGTCGAATCACTCTGTGTAATGTTTTTATTGAGTTGCAATGTCGTCAACGAACAAATAAATAGAGCTGTTCCTCTGCCAGCTTAGTGCTCCGCTTTCGAAGGCACCGATTGGCCGCGCCCACAATTCTACCAAATTACTGTTGGTATCAGTATAATTAACTTTTAATTTTAAACTCGAGCAAGTGAATCTTGACATTTTCGGCGTGGACCAATTGAAAATGTATATTATAAAAATCCTTGTATAAACATAGGTAATCTATCGTAACGTGAGTCCGAATACGTGAGAAAATTGTTGGTTTAAAAATTCTGTAACTTAATGTTGTATAAAAATGTATAAAACAAATTTAGTGGTATTAGCTGGTGCCTTGGGTTAGAGGAAGTCGTAGCCGCGATGTTTGGGTGCGGTGGAAGGTGATGCTGGTCCGTTTTTGATGAATTCTCTTAAGTCACCCTTCGGTTTCTCCCACTCGCGTCGCCACTAAGACGGTCTCATAGGCAAGGCGCCAGCTTATAAATAATATACACGGAAATTATAACTTGAAACGTTTATTAAATACGTAATACCTATTATTATAATATGTAAATTATTTAGACATGCTTTCCTAGTTATGGATAATGCCAAAATTGTTTAGATAATTGTATTTATCGATCTTTACGAATACTGCACGTTATTTACGAATTACATTCGGATATAGTTTTTTTTTATTCAAAATAAATCCATTTCACGGCTAAGGTTATTGTAATGATAACATTTGTTATATGAAAGAGATTGAAATATTACATAGCTACAGAAAAAAATATAGTATACCTAGCTATCTACTTCAATATGACAAGTATTATCACTTACTGTTATGTGAAGATTTTTTTGCTTATAGTTTGTGTTAATTTAAGGTCGAAATAATATTATCTATATTAATATAAATAAATAAATTAACTATTCTTTTATGTGGTTAAAAGATATTTTATTTTTCTATTCATGGAGCTTATTATTCATTTGTAAAGTAATACTGTAAGATATAGTCAATGTGTAATTACTATTAGAAGTATTTAGGTCGCTTGAAAGTTTCTATGCCAATAAAAAGTAAGAAGTAATCGTGTCTTATTATGAAATAGGAGGTAGATGGAGTGGAACAGGATGTTAAACATTTTAGCGTAGTGCGCGCGTTTATAACACGGTTGAGTGGTGTTCCAGGTATATAAAGTTCACAGCCTCGAAATAAATAAAGTATTCAGGTACATCGTGAGTATCTCCAAGCCTTGTCTCCGGCGGTGGAGGTGCCCGCGGGCGTCAGCTCGATCTCCGCTGGCCGTGCTCGCGGTTCAACCGGGACACGTGTACTGGGACCGCGGCACGCACACCTGACCGTTGAACATTTGCTCGGCAGGACAAGTGAGATAGGTCCTTGTCCCGCTCACACAGAAGTAGTACCGTTTGCACTCGGTACCTTGCTGCACGTAGAAGCCGTCTCGCTCGCACCGCTTCCCGTCGTTCTCGACCGCGTCGCGCGGCGGACCTCCGCACTCAAACGGGGACGCTTTCACACAAGCACGGCCGTCGAACATCTTACCGCCCAAGCAGGACAGCGTAGTGAGTCGATCCCCGCGCTCGCAGTAGAAGTACCTGGAATTACACAAGGTAAAATTAGCCTTTTAAAAACGACACATAGCCACGGGTAAGTACGGATAAAGATTACATCAATACCTGCGGCATCCTGATTCAATCTCAGCGTGGTAACCGTTCGTGAGGCCTTCGCACGAGTAGTCCTCTCGCAGACATAAACCGGGACGCGTTGGCACGCAAGATTCGCCGTCAAATACGCGTCCTGTCGGGCATGCGTAAATCGCCTTCTCGCCGCGTACGCACTCGTAGTATCCACGACATCCGGTATCGGAGGCACGATACCGGCCATCCGGCTGCCCGTAGCACGACTCACGTTCCAGGCTTGGGCATAGGTAATACGACGCCGGCGAACACTGCACCCCATCGAACACGCGACCCGGAGGACACGCGAGCGCGGTGCGTAATGATCCTTCACAATGGAAGTAACGAGTACAGTTCGAGTCGAGATCTTGATATGTGCCGCTTGGAAGCCCTTCGCATTCGACCGACCGCGCTGGGCCATCGCACAGGAATTCGTCGGAAGGCGTGCATCCACTGCCATCGAACACAAGTCCCGGCGCACACGAGCCGCGCTTCACGACTCGCTCGCGCCGGCACTCGTACCAGGAGGCGCAGTCGTGCCAGTCGCGGTGAAGTCCATTGTGCCTGTTGAAGCACGGGCTCAGTGCCGGCGGCGGACACGAAGTGCGCGCGGCCGGGTCGCATGCACCGTTCGAGAACAGAAGGCCTGGTTCACACACTCCACGACGGATCACACGATGCGCCTCGCAAACAAAATACTCGCGGCAGCTGGTCGTGCGGTCTGCGTATGCACCATCAGGTGCGTCGCGACACAACGACGAGCACGCCTCGTCGGAGCAGAAGTCTGCGTCGCCAGCCGGCAGCGGCACAGCGGCAGCGCGGGGTGGGGGGCACGAAGCTGCACATGTCGCGTCGCACGACGACACCGCGCGCAACTCTGCGCCGCGGCAGCGCATCAAGCGACGGCACTCGTTGGATGCATCGGGATAGTCGCCGTCCGGCAGACCAGCACAGACGGGCTCGAAGCAGGTACCAGCGCCGCGGGTGCACGCTTGACGTTCGAGGTCGAACCATGCGCCCGTTGGGCAGGCACGCTCCACCGCCGTGCCGTTTTCACAACGGTAGTAGTGACGACAAGCGGTGCCAGGGCTTGCATACGCGAGTGTATCGGCGGGTGCACACTCCCGTCGGATGCACGGCCGACGCGAGCGCGGCACGCAAGCACCCTCGGCCTCGCTGAATACTCGTCCCGCGGGGCATGAATATCGACCAGTCACTACACCACTGCTGCATCTCACATATTTTTGGCAATCTTGCTCATAGTCTGTGTGAAGGCCGTCCCTGTTACACTCAAAAGCCTGGGTGCCTGAAAAATACACAAAAAAGTATTATACTTTGACCTCTTTCAGTACACCGGCCCCACCAAAACATCCGCCTGGACGTGTCTACAGAAGAGTGATTTAACTGAACGCTTCGTGGTAAAAAAACATCAGGTACTAAAATTGTTAGATGAGGTCTGATTTGAAAAGTCACCACTGGTTTCAAAGTTAACACGAGACAAGATATTTGTTTTTACTGTATCGGAAGTCGTAGTACTCACTGCCGATTCGCGTGAGAACGAAGAGCGCGCATAGTGAGGTTACAGCGCGTTGGTAGGCAGGCGCGCGCGCAGACATGTCGGCTGCGACTGACGCGAGGCGAGCGCAGCGCGGGCCCTCGCGCGACTCTAGGGTTCCTTGACATTCGCACGCCCCCGCCGTAACTTGATCCCTGCGGTGGCCCGGATGCAGCCTCCGAGTTAACAATCTAGACACGCCTTGTGTATCGAGCGCCTGATGCTCGAGTGAAAATGACCCGGCGATGAAGCTCGTTGGCCGTGAACTTTGTCTTCTTATGTAACGACAGTGGGAAATATTCGATGAATGAACCGAACAACCGCAAAGGAATTATTAGCGCATTCAGCTGTTAGATTCGTGCTGATTTGGGAAACAGTGTTTACTTGTTATATAGCGAGTTTAGTTTGATTTTATACAAGTTATAGGTATTTAGTTTAGAAGGACTTTATTATATGATGCGAATATAAAATTGCATATAAATCAAATTTCTCGAAGGACATTGACATGGCCTGACGGCTACCTTTGCTAATTGACCTCCTCCAATATTTTGCTCACAAGGTCTTAAATCGTATTTTCCATTTATATAATTAACGGATGAATTGCTATTCTGCCGTTGTGCCCGTGGGAAATTATAATAAAAACACATACCTACTTAAGCAAAAACATGCATCGGATCGTGTCGAAACGTTATAAATACTTACTTGGTAGTGAGCCGGAATCTCTTAGAATCCGCATAAGCATACGAATGAGATTCTATTGACATTGATTGGATGATAACAGCGTACAAATATTTGTGTTTGGTAGGGTACCTATACTTAGTGATGGGTCGACTCGCAGACCGCAGACATTCTGAATTTTATTACTTAGGTATAGAGAATCTGAACCTTGAATACCCTCGTTATCCTGGAGTGCCTTATACTTCTTATAGGTATCAAGGTATTCCAAGAAGTTGAGTGGGCAATTTGACTTGAGTGAAGACAAGACCTTCTGTGAAGTTAATGTGGACATACGGATGATACTATAATAATGTCAACCTGTATTTGTTCCACTGCAGGGCAAAGGCCTCGTACGGTGAAGAAACTAGCACTGATCTCCAAGTTTGCTCACTGCGTTTTAGTGAATTCAGATCAATATCTTCAGGTTCTTTCACGACATTTTCCTTCACCGTATGTAAGTAGTGTTTTAGATTATCATAGAAAGTAAATAGGTATGACTCTTCTTTCTTTTCGTGTGGTTAGTAACTAACCTAGTGTCAGAGTTTAAGCCGCCCATGGGCCTCTGACTTGGCTTCACATGCCGTCATGAAATATCTCTCAGGCATGCCGGTTTCCTCACGATGTTTTTAAGATGTCCAATTTTAAGCAAAGTGATAATTATACTATACGCACATAAATCCGAAAAGTCAGTGGTGCGTGCCTTGGGTTCGAACTCGAGACCTATGACTTGGCAGTCCGACGGTCACACCACTAGGCTATCACTGCTATATAGGTATGACTGATAAAATCATATTAATACATGCCAGATTTTCAAACCGAAGCCTGGTATTCAAGAAGCGGGTCGGTAACATCCGGGCCACCACGACCGTCTATTCAATACTAAGGGTAAACAATGTTTGTTTTTGAGTCAATTGCTCAAGGTTAATTTCCAGGCAAGGTCCAAAAATTAAAACAATAGGTAGGTACCTACCTACGTAGAAAAATACAAACTTTTTTACAAAAAATTTAAACCGACTTCAAAAAGAATAAAATAATTACCATATAAAATTAACAGTTTCAGAAGTCGGTGCTGATCCACGCTGAACCAAATTGAAGGCACCGACTTCTGAAACTGTTAATTTTATATGGTAATTATTTTATTCTTTTTGAAGTCGGTTTAAATTTTTTGTAAAAAAGTTTTTATTTTTTTCTTTTTAGTGGCTTTAATTAAAACTTGGTTGGACCTACTAAAGACGCTGCTCGTAACATAATCACATCATCACAATATGCTTACTGTTCGTCATTGAGGAGTTCCATTGTCTATCTCCGAAGTTCTTCATCAGATCTTCACCAAATTTAAATGGGACCAACTTCGAAGTATACCCCATCCATTAAAAAAAGAATCATCAAAATCGGTTCACAATTGGCGAAAACATCGATGAACATACACAAAAAAAAAAAAAAACACAGACGAACATAGTAACCTCCTCCTTTTTGGAAGTCGGTTAAAAAAAAAAAACATACAGACGAACATAGTAACCTCCTCCTTTTTGGAAGTCGGTTAATAACCTCCTCCTTTTTGGAAGTCGGTTAAAAACCCTAACAAATTTCTCGTCCATTTGTTACACTAGCTACGTCCGTGTTAAGTTGTATGTATGTTAAATCCTTCCATTATATTAAAACCATCGCGTTCTCGGTAATATGAAACATATTAAAGGCAACTTAACTATGAAGCATGTCAAGAATGCGAGCTATGCGTGTGACTCCGCCGGTCGTCCGCAGCGGGGGGCGGCGGCATTCCTCTAAGGTGCCTTACACACGAGTCATAAGGCTGTTCGTGGACGAGGCACGTGGTGGAGACGAGGGAGTCGTGTTTGACTTGAAACAACTGGTTCCGCTAGCGAATGAAGTACGGATGAACCGATAAAGGTTATATTGAGGCAGCGGTGTTGTACGAACTATGTTCTGTTCATTTCCCTAAAACGTTAAGTAGGTAATTATGTAAATTCTATTGCTGATGTTCTTCACAAGGGACCGGTGCGTAGTACTCTCAGCCGGCGTGCATGTATGACAAGATGTATGAATGTGCATGAAGCGAAAGGATCGTAGCTTGTGGCGTGCTATAGTTTCTGCCTACCCCCATGGGGGAATAATGCGTGAGTTTTATGTATGTATCTTTTAATTAACTACTGATAGTGATGTCGAGTCTAAAACTGTTGTCAACATTTTTTAATATTTTTATGACTACCCGACACTTCGATATCTAATTTTGATTTCACCTCCACAAAATTTTGCAACAGTTGAGTACATATTCTACAAAATGCCTGTTTATGAATCGAGTGTACAGTCCATACCCTAATCGATTACCTTCCGATCATTATCTGTGATGCAGCCTCAATTACAATAACCATAGCCTCGGGCTTAGTTCCGTATACTCGCGACGTTTAGCGTTTGAGTTTGACCGACAATGTTGTTCGCAATCGTGATTGTCAGCATTACTTGACAATATCCTTCCTCATATTTCCTGACTCTTGTCTTTCTTTTACGGTCTCTTATAATTTTAAGTGCCTGTTTTCTCAGTGACAAGGTTCCTTGATATTAAATGGACAAGTCATCCTGATATAGCCCATTCGGACCGGCGCAAGCTACGACGAAACTTGTTATTCTGAGAACGAATTCTAGCTATAATTTGGAGTTGTAGATTACGAATCTGAGAAAATTTTCCGGATTTATATCGCTATCCGCACAATCGTTCGACACTGGGCCCGTCCACAAAGCACGTATAACTGATGAGCTAAACGCGATCTTGTAACCCGCACAATTGTATTGGACTGGCCCGAAAGGGAGAGGCTAGATCCAGAACAAGCGCTAGAGGCTCTGGGACCCCAGGGCAGTGATCGAGCCCTTTATCGAGGCCCTTTGTTATTCGGGGGCTGCCTATGCTCGGCTACCCCGGTTGTAGCTATAGCCCTAGGCAGGCCACCACCATCAACAGACTACCTAGACCTCTTTTTTTTAGAAGGCATTGCTTTAGATAGCATTGTAAGAACCTACGTGGTGTGGGTTGGTGACCACAAAGCCAGCCCTCCCGCACCAGTAACAATAATATGAGATACCACGTCTTCATTAGTTAGATAGGTTTTGCTAAGCACAGATGTACACGGTTAAAAGGAGTACCTCATTTGCACTGCATCTTTTATTTTTCTTTACTTTTACGATCAACGTAGTAGAGTCATTATTACTCACTCATTGACAGTTTTGTTAGAATCACGAGACGTGGAATAACGTGAGACACGGGAAATATAATTATTATTAATTGCGCATTGTAACTAACACTGAAAAGACGTAAGATATTGGATAATCCAGCGTATGCGACATTGAATAGGTCTTTTCAGGTTAGTCATTTGATAATTCCTATCGTTACGTCCGCATCTAATGCGTAAATCTAATTAAAATCAACATCTTTTTCACAAAAACAACTAGTTATATACAATAAGTACCTACCTACACCTAAATATTCGCATATGTACCTATAATACCAAAGCTTAATTGATGGTCCATGGATGAGTTAATTATCATTCTTTACACATCGAGACCCCTCCGTGCCTCGATGCACGTTAACGATCGCGTAAACCTTCGTCGGTCCCGGGCCCCGGGTGTCATACGAATACCTATCACATTCGTTACAAGCGGGCTAAACTTAGGATATCGGTACTCTCCAGTAACTAACTACCTAAGTTGCAGAGGTCTAATGGCAGTCGCTTTGTGTAAAGATTCAACCGCATTTGGTTGAACAGATGAGCATAATATTAAACTAAAATACATTAACGATTACCTACCTTTATAATGGAATGCCTCAGTTTACATTGTTTTGGAATTATAAAGATGTTGCAATGTGTAGTTGGATGACATAGGTAACTATTATTAATTAAATAATGTAAGTAGTTAAGATCCTTAAAGTAGATAGCCTGTTGAAAGATCACTCTCAAAAGCTTAATTATTGCTAACCACGGAGTGTTAAGTAAATAACAAGTTTTTTTGATGATTTGGAGGAGTAGGTAGGTACTCAGGGAAAACCTATTTGTGGTTAAACACTACGTCTATCAATATCTTTTTGTAGAAAACCGATGTTCGTTCATCACCCGCTAAGTATTCGATGGGTGTAGACTTACCTACACAAAATATTATTTGGAATAGCCCAAACTCACTCGGAGAATTTCGAGAAAAATTAATTCCAGTATGCTGCTTACGATTAATATTTTTTATTTATTTAATTTGCCTAAGGAATTTTTTGATCGTTGATTTTAATGTACAATTTTATGAGTCTAAAATGTTTGTCTATGCCTCTGTGGTATGCGAAATGGCTTGTAAACGTGCGTGTAGACGCAATATGCGGATGTTCGCTTTAACGCTGTAGAGATTTGGAATTCACGTTTTATTGAATTAAGATCCATAGTTAGTTTCATCATATTTTTATTGTACGTACCGCTAAATTATCTACCACCTACATGATAAATGATCGTTGTTGACGCCTGACTAATTTTAAGTAAGTTTAGGTACCTAGGTAGGTAGTACGTAAAATCTATATTATTATTTAGTAGATATCGATCATAGTAGGTTCCGGCCTATAAAACTTAGCTACGACAGACAAGTCTGTAATTTAAGTGACAAATGGCGGATATAAAGCCAGTGACTCAGCAAAGGGGTTCCGTTTAAATAATGGGTAGTGCCGCAGAACAAAACTGGTTCAGCTAAGAGAAAGACAAATAGGTAGGTACTTATAATGCAATAATGAGCTAAATTACGTAAGATAATATCCTGTACGAAATAGTCGTGCACGCGTGTGCGTACGTTTCAGAAGGTATAATTAGTACGTACGTCAAGTTGGAAGAATTATTGCGGATCTTGTGTTTTTGTGCGCATTCCTAACGCCTAATTAATATACTTAGATGGACCAAAGCCCCGCGCTCTTTGACGTTACGTTAACGCACTGCTACTTATTCAAACTCATTACTTATACTTATCCGGGTTAAATTCACTAGTAAAAGCGTTCAAGGTCATTTAAATATCATGGCATTTATCTATTGATCCTGTTTAAAAAAGGTATACCCTATTCAAAGAAGCTTCAACTAATGTAACAATGCACGCTATAAATAGATTTTTAACTGCGTCTAACGACTCTTATAAATGTCCCAGCCATGAAAATCTATTGGGTAGGTATTCAAAATGATAATTTCCAAATAAATCAACTGTTATAAGAAAACACATCATTGGTATTATCTATAATTCTGAAAATAATCTTGATGGTCTTTTAAATATTTGATAAAATTTAAAATCAATTAGGCACTCTGGCTTCCAGTCACTTGATCACAGATAATTTTTGCACATCTATTAGATATACTCCGTCCAGTATAATTTGGCCTGCGGCGATGTAGGGAACTAAATGAAAATGTATTGAATTTGACGTATTATCGCGTTTTGCCTTTGTAAGCAGCGCCGCTTTGAAATGCCAAGTTACACTGGGTTCACTGTACGTAAAATGACATAAAGATAAAATATAACTAAGTATAGGTATTTGAATTAGATTTGCTAGCGGGGTGCAATGTTGAAGGTCAAACTCAGCAGTTCGCACCGACAAGATTTGTGAGAAATTTAACTTATTTTTATTCTCACTGGGTAATATACCATACATCCGTCAAGTAATATAAATAATATATGTCCGTCTGTCTTATGTTTAGTTACGATAATGCGACAGATATGTTAATAAGAACTGCCAATGGTACTTGTTATTTTTGCTACGATGATATTCCTTTAGAATACGTTATAACATCGCTGTATCATATTACCTTAAATATTGGGTCCCCACCTATGAAATTGGCGTTTTTTTCTCACAAATAGACATCCTCGTCACTTCTATGATTTAAAAGATTCATTAATTGCTTGATATTATATCGAATAATGACCATCATAGACAACTACCAATAGTAAAAAAATCTTATTACTTATAGTTTTCTAAACACAAAAAATACCTTAAAAATGACTCCTCTTTTTGTTAGCAGAAATGACCACTATTTTTGTGTTAACTTAGCCAAAACTTATTTTTGTCGCATATTCTAAGTCGCATACTTTATCTTAGTTTTTAAACAATAGTGCATAAAAGTTTTACAACATTAGTGTTCATAGTTGTTAAATAAATTAAGAAAATGTTAGTATGAAAAATGCAACTTCTTTAAAATTCTCCATACAAAACGCCAATTTCATAGGTGGGGACCTAATATTATACACCAAACTTGGGTTCTCTAAAGTTAATTTGGACTAAGTCATCTGTAGGTACTTCATACATAGTTATACAGGGTGTACACGAAAACATATAATTCCTTCAAACCTCGTGATGTATTGCTGACATAGATTAATCCTGCACGGGATACTTGTAGATTCAATAAAAAAAAAATACAAGAAGTAAACACGTGTTCTAAGGTTTGAAGGAATTACATGATTTCGTTTACAGCCTGTACGACTATTGTTCTTGTTCATCATTTGCCTTAACGGAGACCAAGAGATCGGGCAATAATGTTCATCTCTGCCAAGAAAATACAGATTTTCTGAATTCGCAACGATCTCAAGCGTGAACGTGGTAATGGTATAGACACCCTTGGGTTAGCTGAAAAAAAAACAATCTATGCCAGGAATTTCTGGACGCACGTATTTTTTTATGTATTAGCAAGTAATATTCAAAACATAAAAAAACAGCTGCAATTACCAAACAATCAGTCTCAAAGGGTTACACAGAGGTGACCTACCTTCGCTATACATAATTATAATAATGCTAACGATAACATTTTATGTAAGCAAACGTCGATTGATATTGTCTATGTAGGTAATAAAAAAAGAAATGTTCTAATTACGAATTGGTCTCGTTTAAAATTATTATTCTATGAGGTATTCTATGTTCAACAGTGTTTTCCTGGCATTGATGCTAGTATCATATAAATTATTACCATCAATATTATCTTACATGCTGTCTCTATTATTAGCGTCAAGGGTCTAAGTAATTATCTAAGTACATATCCACAATAAGGTTTCCTTAAACATACATAATATGCAGTTAATTGAGTATTTATTGAATAAGTTTAATTCGAATAACTTTTTTTTAATTTAATTCGAATAACTTTCCGGCTCCATAGTCAAGCCCAAATTCAAGTACCAATTTTGAAAAGAAAAGATTTACTACTTACAAACGTCTTATACAAGTCGTATATAAGTCGTAGTATAAGCTTGTAAAATTCGTCAATTAGATATTACCCGCATTGATATCGAGATCATCATAATTATGTAGGTACCGGCCTCTTCGTTTTATTTACATACCTAATTATATACGTTCCACTATTTACTTAGACTGTTTAATAAGTTCATAGCTAAGTTTCAATTAAAAGTGACTCACGCTCGCGCCGTGCTTCCGTAGTGCAACGGAGCCGGATATGTTGACGTCACTGTCAATAAAGAGTAACTAAAAATGGCGGAGTTTTGGCGGGAACTCATGTCGCACTAGTGGATAATATTTGTTAGTATATTTTGCTCATTTTAACATAATTAGGAGCTCACTGCTAGCCGGAACTTAAACTTGGATGGCCAGCTGTTTAAGGCCTGTGCACATGTCATACGTTAATTAATAAATATTTTCATTTATTTAATTGCTATTTTTGCCGATTGGAATAAACTCGCCAGCCACAATGTAACCGAAATATTTAAAAAGATTTGTGACTATGTTCAAAATACGACAGGCTTTGTCATTCAAATCTTCGAAGAAAAATGAAATATTAATCGGCGAAGAAACAATGACCGTCCATGCATGTTTCTTAAACAGGAAAATGAGAGCCTGATGTTGAAATCCATATTTTAGTTGAAATATAGAAGTCAATGACGCATGTATTCTCCTTGACTGAAGCACGTGGGAAATCGAAGCAAGGTAGACTTTGCTAAACCTGGTATTTGAATGACGTACGAAGCATAATAATTATGATATTTTCTCTTTAACAAACAATTTGATGACTTCTAAATATTTAGCTTCTATTTTCACACGTGGATATAGCTTATTTTCAGGCAAATATTTTCTTACAAGTACCTGCACTTACTTGCAACAGGTCAATGAAACCCAAACTGTGTGCCATGTACTCTCAGACTAAGAAGCATGTACCAAAGCAACAATTCTTAGTAAAGACTGGGAATGATTGCAAAAACTTGAATTTTCAGAGAAACGTAACGCAATCGTGCCGTGTAGTTAATTATTTAATTTAGTATTGACCGCATGAAGATAACGTTACCTGCCCAACATAATTCAGTGAAAACCAGACGGTAACTCAGTCTGTCTTCGCGTCACCACCTACATTTTTAGTTGAGATGTTTTTTTCAACGAATTTATTTTTGATGAGTAAGAACCCGTTCACAAAGCAGATCTGTTTTAACGGATCCGTCGGTAGTGGAGGTTTTTTTCACATCTGTACCGACGGATTAGTTAAACAAATGGCAGCTGCGTCGCATCTGGCAGGCAGGATACGATAAAAATAACGAATGTAGTATTTTTTACTGGATTCGGAATACTGTCGTGTATGTGAACTCGCTTATACAACTACAGGCGCCATCACCAAAATAAAAACGGATCCGCTAAAACGGGTCCTGTAAACAGTTTCTGTGTGAACAAGATGTTATTTTGCAGTAGTAGAACCCTATCTATGTTTGATCACCTTGTAAGAATTATGTAAGTAAAAGTTCAATATTATTATATCAGTCGCATTAGTCACGTCATTACTTATTATATGTAAGAAGGTAATACAAAGTTATGTTATATAAATACACTGTGCATGGTCTTGACACTATTGTGTGGCCTCAGCCTAACGCAAGCTTTATACAATAAAACTCTTCGATTATTATTATTGCACAAATATGCATATTTTTTTTTGTTTTTCGTGACTAATTCACAAATGACGCGAAGTCCCAGCTTGGTACACGTGCTCTTCAAATAGATACCTACCAAAATTTTTATATTGAACAAAACTGATATCCTTATTATTATGTGAGTTATTATAAAAGCTAAAAAAACATCAATCTACAATAAACTGGTGTAAAATGAGACGTAGATTTATCATAATACCTATTTCTTATTATGTTATTCATTTTTCAACTTATTTTGTAACATCCGGATACGATTGACGACATAATAAGTGTAGACTCGCCACAAAGGTGAACCGTCACAAGACATCTTAAAGAATTTTTGTTACGCCACTAGCGCCACTTTTCTATTTAGGGCCAATTTCTTCATCATTTGTTTGGGAGTTCGTAGTAAACCCCAAATAATGGGACCCCCCTGTAACGCCAAATCCACTAACAAGTTATTGCACGCAAGTGCTCGCTTAGTTCATAAAACTTGCAGAAGTCATGCTACAAGTTTTACGAACTAATTTGACAGTCGGTTGCAGAAGTGAACTTGTTTAGTGGATATGGTGCTTATGGTTTAAGACTGTCTTGTACTTTAAAAATATATTTTACTAGCTGTGTCCTCACGGCTCGGCCCGTAGCCTATGTTACTCAGTGATAATGTAGCTTTCTAATTGCAAAAGATTTTTTTAAATCGGTCCAGTAGTTTTTAAGTTTATTCGTTACATACAAAAATACAAATCTTTCCTCTTCATAATATTAGTATAGATAACAGTTACTTTATAGAAAATATAAACTAACTGCATTAACTTCAAGTACCTACAGTTATTTTATATGCAGATCACAATCATTCACAGTTTGCCTAAGTAGTTAGGTACTTAGTACCGGTAATAATCTATGGATAATAAAACAAAATCAACATAACGATGTGCACAAATATAAATATTATTCAAACTAAGTTTTAAAAGGTTCCGTTTTGATTACAATAATTTCAAAGTTAATTCTCATGACCTCAACTCGCGGACTAAGATAGAACTCTAACATACTTCGTAATAAATAAAAATAATACCGGTTTCTTAATATATCTACACAAATAATTATAATTTATGGGTGATGCCTGTGTTTACATTTGTGAAGACGTTTATGTTGTTTTACAAATTAATTAATTATAGTTAAGTTGCGTCCTGGTTCATTGATATAACTTTGTTAGTTCGTATCTTTCATTTTTTGACTTATAATAACAGATGCTGTGTCCTCACGGCTCCGCCCGTAGCCTGTTACTCAGTGATAATCAGAGATCGGATAATCGGCTGTACCTATATTTGCCTCAAGTTCAGGTGCTGGCTAATATGGAATGCACATACGTAGGTATCGAAAAAATCCCGCAATTCCGAGATCGTCAAACTTAGTCTTCTGTAGAATGGAATCATATTTACCTAGAATTGGATGCATATTTATTTATTTACATACCTAAAGTTGTACCTTTTTTAAACTAATACAGACATGCACCTCTCACTTTCTTACACCCAACATACACATATATTTGAATCGGGGGTTAAAAAATAACTTTTAAGCAATTACGAGTATATACACTGATTAGTTATGTAATCCCGTGATACCGGTTTTTTTTTCTAATAAATTATTTTCAGAAGGTGTTTCCATACTTTTGTAGCGAAAAATTTAACTTTAGGTAAATATGCATCCGATTATCCGATCTCTGGTGATAATGTAGCTTTCTAACGGCAAAATAATTTTTGAATTCGGTTCAGTAGTTTTTAAGTTTATTCGTTACATACAAAAATACAAATCTTTCCTCTTTATAATATTGGTATAGAAAACATCATGCCTTGTATTCCTCGAAGGGTTCGGCAGATGTGTTTTTAGTACACCCTCATTTCGCCAGTTATGTTTAAGTCCCCTGTAATAGGGGGCGAGCCTTTAACCGGGCACAAATCCAGAGTACGGGCTGCTACTAAGAAATCCCTAATGTATAAACCCAATAACACTGCCCGACCTGGGGATTGAACCCAGGACCTCAAGGCAGTCAATTTTAAAATTTATTTTTGTTAATAGTCTACCTATACAAGTCTACATTAAATTGTTAAACTTGTTAATCAGTTAAGTTTAAAAAAAAAATACAGTTAAGTAATTGCTATCATCAAAACTCGAAGTAAAGTTATGTTGAGTTCTAATAATACCTTCAGTCAATCATACTTTTAATTTTTCGTTTTGTTTTCATACTTTAGAAGTTACCTCTTTTATAACTTTAGTAAATTTTCTCGTTTTAGAAAAACAATCACACAGTTTAGGAAAATACTGGCTAATAAGAAAAAACCATAGTTCGACGGTCCCTACGAATAATCCCGAAACTACAAAACACAAATTTTACAGGAGAGCGCTTCAAAGTTTCAAACACGTGTACATCATGTTCTACTTAACGTAATGTCATGAAATTTGGTATAGAGGTTTAATATGTGATTTGTATTATAAAAAAAGATAGGTCATAAAAATCACTTTTAGTGTATTATTCGTCACTTACATCGGAATCATCCGTATAGCAAATACCTTAAGTGGTACTTACTAACTTTTATGTTACTTATACATCGGAATTATTCGGAATCTTCCCTATTGCAAGTGATACTTATTGACTTTACGTGGTAGTCTTTAAATTAATCAAAGTCGTAATTGCCATTTATGAAATTGTACGTGGAGTATTATGTATACCATGCACCCACCACTTAAATACTGCTTACAACATTAGTGTAAGTGATTGACGCATTCACAAAATTGAGGAACTTCCCCACAAGAGCATGGATCTGGAAATGTCAAAACAATCTGGTTGTCTCATATAAAACGGCGCAGCAGTGTAGGTAATTAGTATTAAAAAGTATAAAAAGTAAAATCCAAAGTAAAATTACTGGACTGCCACTGCTGTGGTTCTACGTCGGAAATTTTAGAAAATTTTGTAGTTATGTGAAGTGTTGTGTGTGGATTTAAAGGTCAATTTGCCAAGTTAGACTTATTTTTGTTAAACTAAAGGGTAGGGTAAACTAGGGTAGCCTGAAGGTCACGAAAACAAAACATGCAAATCACGTATCTACCACATATGGGATTGTACGTAGGGACCGTCGAGTTGTTTGTTCCTTCTCTATTTTTTTTTAAATGTTGATCTGAGGTTTCATGCGGTTTTCCGACGTCGTCGACAGATACTTAACTAACCATCGTTGGCGTAAACATAGAATTTTTCGAGACTACTCACAGTAAAGCTATTTTAACTTCAACGTTGATTATTCAAGCCAATATACTACAGTACTAGCTTTTGCCCGCAGCTTCGCTTGCGTGATTTTTTTTCACCCCCTTAGGGGTTGAATTTCGAGAAATCCCTAGTGGATGTTTACGTCACAAAATGAACCTACTGTCAAAATTTCAAGGTTCTAACCCCAGCCGTATAAGCTGTGCGTTGATAGATCAGTCAGTCAGTTAGCTTCTCCTTTTATATATATAGATTACAGTAAGCCCAGCACAAACGTTTGACGTAGATATAGTATCGTAAACGTATCGCTGTTGTAAGCAAATTGTAATTCGATAAAAACCATTTAAAAAAAGGCGACTTCAAAAAAACGAAAAAAATAATAAAATAATTACTATATTTTATAAAAGTAACAGATTCAGAAGTCGGTGCTAATCCACGCTGAACCAAATTGAAGGCACCGACTTCTGAATCCGTTACTTTTATAATCAATACTAATCGTTTCAATTTATATGACCACACCCTACCCTATATTATAACATTTATTTTAATTTTTTTGGTGCAGTTAGCTCTGCCTACGCCTTCTAGTATAAATGATAACGACTTAGCCTTACATATGTATTCATAATATTTATAAATGTTCACGCCATACTCTTTTATGTATCCATCATATTTTCTTACACTTTGGTGGCACGTCAGCCATAGGCGCCCCGTACACAGTCAATCTCGATCGCGATCCGCAATCAAAATCAATTATCGCGATCCAGATTGTTTTGTGATCAGATGCATCAATCCGTCAATCTAATTCGTACATTATCAATCTGGATCGCGATCATTGATTTTAATTGCGGATTGCGATATAGATTAACTGTGTACGGGGCGTCATACATCGAAAAATAAGTAATTCTCTAAAAAAAATGTGAGACATTCTAGATGGATTTCAATAAAAGAAAACAATGGATGAAGTAAAGTTCTCTTATACTAAAGACACATGTTTCAGTAGTTTGAATATTTCAATATAATAATGGCCCCGAAAAGGGTTTGCTTTTGTTAATTGAACAATCTTGCAATCCTTACATGCTATCGTTTTCTGAAATTCAGGCTTGCATGCAACATCGTTGGCCCTGCAGAGTAATTTGCAGTGATAGACCGTATCACAAACTTTAGTATTGGAACATTCTAAATGAACAGCAACGTTTTTTATTTAAAGAATAGTTACATTTTACAGATCCATAAGTTTTAAGCTTATGAACGAATCACAAGTTTCCTTTTTTTTGAGTTAACTAATTCATTAAAATAACTTTTGAAAACATGGATGTGATTAATAATGACGCAGAAATAAGCATTCGCCAATATTCAAGAACAAAATTATTTTCAATTTTGAATTTCTAATAATAAAGTTGTCGTTTCTATTTATTTGTCCAGCTCTCAGTTCGTTTCAAATGCCACCCTGTTTACAAAGTGATTGTTAGTGTTATTAGGAGTTTGTTGTTTCCCTCAATTTGTTCTCATGTATAAATATTATTGATGGGCCTACATAATGACGTAGTTAAAAGTCATCATAGACTGATAACAAATTATACCGAGTTTTTATCATAACAATGTGTGCAGTAATTGTCGTTTCTAATTATATGGCCACCACTTTAGATATAAATAAGGTTTTCCGATTCAAAAATCACTTACATTGTAAAGCTAAATCTAGACAACTGGAACAAATCTGAATACAAAATAAAATTACCAATGCATTCACATTATGAACGACATAGGATAATTGTGACATTGGCAATGCAGTGAGTTACGACAACCATGAATATTTATTGGAACAATTAATTTAAAGCAACTCAATAACAACTCATTGCAGACCAGTCGCAGTTGCAATCATGAATGAATCTTTATCTATTACCTACTTGCACGTGAACTTGAACTTTATTAATAGCTGTGTTACTTGTAGAATTATTGTTGTTAGTGTTGTTACAAAGTAAGAATACCTTGAACATAAATGAATGATAAACCGTTGAGATTGAATAATTATTGACAAGTTGGACTCTACGATGATCCGAGAGTACCTATTGACAGAAAAGAACGAATATTCCAAGTTCAAGCAAACTTTGGTCTTAAAAGGTTTCAAATTGATTGACAAATTGACTGCCTTGTTGGTTTAGTGGTCGCAAGCGCGACTTTTAAGCATGGGGTCTTGGGTTCGATCCCCAAGTCGGGCAAAGTGTTATTGGGTTTTTCCATTAGGAATTTCTCAGTAGCAGCCCGGAGTCTGGATTTGTGCCCGGTTAATTGGAATAGGCTTGCCCCCTATTACATGGCGAAACGAGGGTGTACACCTCTGCCTAACCCTTCGGGGAATACAAGGCGTGACGTTATGTTTATGTAGATTGATAAACTGAGGAATATTAGGTAGTGGACGCCATCACTGACGCTGAACGTCAATTCCTGGCAAGGGATAGAGATGGATTCGCAACGCTGACGGCCGACCTCCAATTGTTGAGCGGCACCAGAAGAAGGTTTATAGGTACCCTTCTGCCTAACCTTTCGGAAATAACAGGTGTGATGGATGTTGTCTAATTTAGGGCTAATTACGTTAATTAGCAAGAAGCTGGATGGTTTTCAGAAAAACGTTTTTCGTATCACCTGTAAAATATTTCGTCCGAATGCTTTCAGCATTCATTGCAGCATTCATGCAGACGGTATCGATACAAGAGGTGGAGGCATGAGTACCTACACATGTCATGTTCATACAAAATACCCATTGTCTATGCGTGAATGCGAATTAATGCTGATACGTGTCGTTTAGTTTGATGGATGGAGGGGGAGAGGGAGACCAAAGAAAAGATGCATGGATTGTGTGATGGAGGATATGAAGGATAAGGGAGTAAGTGATAATGAGACTGCTGATAGGGAAGAATGGAAGAGGAAAATATATTGCGCCGACCCCAAGTAACTTGGGACCAGGGCAGAAAGATGATGATGACGTGTGATTTAGTGTCCAAGGCCCTTAGTAATTAACAGCTTTCATTTAAGAGATCCCTCTGAAGTGTTTTTTTATTTTTTATTATTGTTAATCCCATACATGGCGTCGTATAGACGACATATTCAGATAGCGGAGGCTTAGACCGGTCCTCCGCCACGACCGGCATCCTGTGTAGCAATGGACTCCCCATGTAGTTGCTGCTATTGGAACATCTCTCAAATGAGAGCTGTTTATTAATACGGACCTTATAATTATGTCCCATTACGCATCTTACAATAAGACGACGTTTCGTGTATTTTTAAATTTTCCACGTATCGAATACGGTTTCGTATTTGCCATCGCTTTGTATAGCTGGGGGAACATAACACATAACATCACGCATGTATTCCCCGAAGGGTTGGGCAGAGGTGTATAGTAACACCCTCATTTCGCCGTTATGTTTAAGTCCCATGTAATAGGGGGCGAGGCTATTGCCATCAACTGGGCACAAATCCAATCTCCGGGCTGCTACTGAGGAATTTCAAACGGAAAAACCCAATAACACTGCGCGACCTGGGCATCGAACCCAGGGCCTCACGAACAGCAGTCGCGCTTGCCACCACTAGACCAATGAGGCAGTTAGCTGCGGGAAGTGTGCCACTACCTATAGTATTCAAAGATGATGAGCCGTCATGCTTCAGCATTGTTACATTCAAGTTCAAGAGTTCAAGAATTGTCATGACGTAGAATTTACAGATAGAAGAGGTACTTAAGAGAGGTATTTAAACTTGGACGTTTTTAGGAAAGTATAAGGTCACCTACCAACTTTCATTTATGTTTTAATCATGAGATTTATATTGGTATTTCATTATGTTTCCAAAAACGTTAATGCTAATATGCTTCTTTTATATTTGCGTCGTTTTTATTCGAGTTTTAGTGTCGTGTTTTATTAATATTTCATATCCATATAATATTATACCTGTTTCTCAGCCATAACGGCCGCCGGGCGGTCTGCCTCTTACCTATATTTATGACGTAACTTGATACGCGATTTTTTTTGGGTTCTCGTGCTAAATATGTGGTAACGGAATCCTTAAGTGTTTGAGTTATCTTCCACTTTAGAATTACCCGTTTATTAATTACCTAGTATCTACCTTAAGAATTGTAGGTAGGTATATAAGATAAGATAAGATAATCGTTTATTTCATTTGTTTATTATATAGGAACAAGTACCTGTGTACTGTGTGTGTTATCGTTGTAAGAATTAATAAGAAATCCATCAGATCCTAGGTATTTACCATGATGTGCGGTTTTATGTAGAATAAAGTTTATTTGGGCAACTCTTAAAAAAACCAAATTTTTATTTATTTATTTATCACAACTTACATCTATCATTACAGGTTAGCCCAATGCGATAGAGAAGCAATCACCTACCTTCTCAAACGTCTGAAAAATACCTATCTATTAGGAACTTTACAGGGTGTAAACGAAATCATGTAATTCCTTCAAACCTCGTGATGTACTGCTGACATATGTAGATTAACGCTGCAAGGGAAAGATTTGGATTCAATAAAAAAAAATACAGATTGTAAACATGGTGTTCTTAACGTGAGGCATTTTAGCACTCCGAGTTAAATGACCGCGCGGCGAGTTATAGCCGCGCAATTCGCTCGGAGCGCTAAAATGCCTCACGTTAAGAAGAATATGTTTATTTCTTGTAATATTTTTTTTTATGGAATCCAAAAGTTAGTTAATTTAGTAAAGTTCAGGGTTAATCTATGTCAGCAGTACATCACGAGGTTTGAAGGCATTACATGATTTCGTTTACCTACACCCTGTACGGATTGTTGGTGGGATCGAGTATTTGATTTGACAACAGATTGACTTGAGATTAAGTAGATAGTTGCTTTCAGAAACCGAGGAAATTTTTTTCATCACAATACTGTAACTGTCGAGTAATATGTGATGATACGCACATAAACATAAACGTGACAGAGTTACGTAGTGAGACGTAGTAATTAACACTCCGTAGTTCACACGGCAACGCTTTTGTAAACAAATGTCGTATTCCGTTGCCGAGTGGACGACAAAGTGACAGACGATTTGTTTTGATTGAAAAAATAAACTGAAGATTATAAAGCGCCAAGTGTTATTGGGCAAGTTGACTTCTGCAACCGACATTCAAACTGTGAACACCCGCAGAAAGTCGACTTCTGCAAGTTTTACGAACTAAGCCAGGACTTGCTGCTATAACTTGTCCAATATAAGCAGTGATAGCCTAACGTGGTGACCGTCGGACAGCCAAGTCATAGGTCTCGAGTTCGAACCTAAGGCACGCACCTCTGACTTTTCGGATTCATGTACGTATTGTATAATTATCGCTTGTTTAAAATTGTAAAGGAAAACATCGTGAGGAAACCGGCCATGCCTAAGAGATATTTTTCGACTGCATGTGAAGCCAAGTCAGAGGCCCATGGGCTGCATAAATTCTGACACCAGGTTAGTCACTAACCATACGAAAAGAAGAACACTTGTCCAATACAACTTGCTAGTAGATTTGGCGCTTGAGAATTTATAATTCAGAAGTCAATAACGTAGCTATCATGCAAATATACAAGTAGGTAGGTACTATGTGTTTCGGTTTTGTTTGACTCCTCTATTGAATGGGTCTTAATACCGTCGGCTATCGACGAAATGTGGAAGTTAATAATACAATGCTGGCTAAGCCTTCAGGATATATGCTAAGTAAGTGCACTCGGAAGCAATGAATCCGGTCACTAACATAAACAAAACAATGTTAAACAACGTTTGACAATATTTTCCAAAATATTAAGGTTTATGTTGGTGACCCAGATTCATTACTCCCGAGTGTACATAACGATATAAATTTTAGGAATGTTCTTTAGGATAAATGTTAGTTATCCCATCTCGTCAAAACGACTTGGATGAGAAGTAAAGGTAGAATAGATTGTGGCTCACCATAGCAAACAACCCCCGAAAAAATAAGTAATGGCGTGTTAACTATTAAATAAATAACGTACATACATACACTCACGCCTTTTTCCCATGGGGGTAGACAGAAACTATAGAACGCCACATGCTACGATCCTTACATACTCCTTTCACTTCATCCACATTCATACATCTTGTCAAACAAGCACGCTGGTACTCTCAGTACTACGCACCTGTCCATTGTGAAGAACATCACCAATAACATCGATGTATGCCCTTCTAGGGCATCCTCAACTGGCGATTCCACTGACATCCGCCTTATAAATTCCTTTTGTTAATCGCCGTTCACTCATTCAATATAAATAAATGCTTTTAAAATTTATTTGACCATCATAAACATAAGCTATTATTTTATTGGTAGACGTTATAATATCGTTATGTAATCATATACGAAAGTTTATTTAGAAATTCATATTAGCCACTTATTTCATAAGGACTATTTTTATTTACAAATAATATTTTATGCTTTACTTATGAGACCATTTTTGCATCTATCTACAGCAAAAACATCTGGTATTTTTATTAGTCTTTATTTATAAGTATATTTAGACCTTTAAGTCGCTGTTCTTGTTGTGGTAGACTGAGGAGTCTCGACGCTGCAGTTCGTGCAATTTGATACTGGATCTGCGGAATCTTGTCATTCTTCTTCCTAGCCTTTTCCAGATTATCTTGGGGTCAGCTTCCAGTCTAACCAAATGCGGCTGAATACCAGTATTTTACACGGAGCGACTGCTATAAGACTTCCGCAACCCAGTACCTGGGCAATGCGGTTGTCAAAATTTTAGGCTTCTACGCGTAACGACTGTCGTAGGTATTTGTATGAAAACCATGCGGAATCGTGTTAATATGACGGGTTAATATCGTCAAATTTGGTGAGTCATATTTCGTTCATATCAGAAATGGATTTTTAAGGGCTCAGACAGACGGACTGCGTCCCAACCGCAACTGCAACTGCCAAATACATTTAGCACTGCCGTTTGAAGGCAGTTATGATGCAGCCAGCGCAACTGCGTGACATCTGCCGACTGATTGTGCAGTCCGCTTGCAGTTACGATACATGGTCCGCGAAATATGACGTTATTAGCTCCCAAATCACCATCATCTTTTTGCTAAGTGGGTGAGTGTGGCAACGCTTTATTGCAATCGTCTACCCCGTGTGGGGACGGGTTATATTATAAAAAATCCTCCCGGCACGCTGGGAATAGACGCGTGTTGTAACATTCAACAAAACGTTCCGTTGTGTCTATATGAGAGCCAGAGGAGTATAGCGGAATCTCTCTATATCTTTGTTCCTTGGATTCGTGTGCTCCATCTTAGACCCTGTTTACCCTTACCATCAGGTGAGACTAGGGCCAAACGCGACCAAACCAGAACAAAAAAAATATGTAGCGGTCTAGTAGGACGCTCCAGTTCAGACGTTTGACCTGGTGAAGGCAATGATGACTAGTAAGCAATTTGTCATCTCATACAGGTCTTGAAATAAAAATACAACATTAAAACGTTATAAAACATGACTGATTATACTTAACTACCTGTGATACGAGATAATCCAATCATAAGTGCTTTTTGTGGCTTTGTAAAATTATTGTATCCACAAAACAAATAAAAGCCTTCGACAATGTTGAATGAAGGCTCTACGATGAGGTACGTGGCTCCATCTGTGGTTATGACATAAAACTAGCTCAGTCTATGATCAAAGTCTAAACAAGTTTATTAAATCATAGTGCTTGGAATTGAGTGTATTGTAATCACACCTTAATGCACCAGAGATATCTTATTTTCAGTTTAGTTCTTTATTGTTATTAAAGACTTAGTATCTTTTTTGTTTAACTAACCCGAACCAATGTCTTGTGACTATATCACTAATCTCATAATCTGCGCTTGTGACTGTGACTTGAACGTCGATCAACTTAAGAACCTCAGAGGTGTCAGTTGTTTTCCTCAGATGGCAGTAATATACGTCGGTAAAGCAGATTAAGGCTTTTACGCCTATCTCTATAGCGATCCACGAGTATTTACAGCAGAAAAGAAAATTCTCATAACATATTTATAACCTACGTTATTTTGGAGAGGTATTTTCATAAGGGTATGTTGTTGAAGTAATTTAAAGGTATGGTAAGGAGGTTGTATAAAACATGGCGGCGGAGGCCGTCGGTACAGCAGGGGGGCCGGGCGGCGGGCCGTCGGGCCGTCGACAGGCGACACGCAAGCGCAACAGGTAGGTTAAGATTCACGGTCCGTCGCATTTGCTGGTCCTATGCGCACGACGCGGCCCTCGCATACAACACACGAACCGCGACCGACGAAATGTACGGGGATCATCGGTGATCGGGTGAAGTGATCGTATTCTAGTGATAGTTAACAACAAGTGCTTGTGTCTGTGATATGACGAGGACCAGCTCCGGCGTTTGACCGAGCACCACTCAGCAGCGGATCTTAACGGTAAATTTCGTCAAACGTGACAATATGACCTGAGTGTTTACTAGTCAGGTGATGGTGTATAAATATGTATTCCACATGTGATTTAATATGATGAACGGTGATTAATTTAGTCGAGTACAGTCGCCCGCGCATTGTTCCACATTCGAACGCGAGAACTCGCTGGATTTCTTCCACGTAGCCCGTAGCGGTGTTTACACGTGAATTATGACACCTGTCTGTATCGGATGAGTTCGTGTTGTCGACACTATAACATCTTACAACATTTAATAAGTTTTCTTTAAAGAAAGTTTTATTAGTTTTTTTTATTGTTAGCAGATATGCCATGGACTCGGTTTTACCGTTGCAAAAGAAAGTAGGATCAGCAAATATGTAGGTAAAATTATATTCGCCGTCCAATCGATTAGATCGCACGAGAATCTTATTGGATTATAATTGAAACTTAAATTATGAGTCACGTTCATTAATAGTAGGTAATTGTCGTTTTATGCGTTCGAGAGACATTCGTTAATGGACCAACCGCGTTTGTAGACGACTTTTAAAATTGCACAATCTTAACGTAACGGTTAGCCAAGTTTAATTTTCAAAATTAGGAGGTAGAATTAGAATAGTTGATTTTAAATTTGGACTTCAATTCATTGGATTTGCGGTTCCATGAAAATAATTTAATTCGTGCTTGACTGCGACGAATACTGATGTGTATGATGTGCACAAATGAGTCATTACTATAACAGCTAAGGCAGTTCCAAGTTCATCTTCAAATGTGAAATGAAAATGAAACTTCTAGAAGTGTTGTAGTTTTTATGTGACGTGCTGTCGATAAACGCTCTCCTCAAACGAACAATACAGCATAAAGTTCCCATAGAAAGTTGTAAACAGTATTGATCTCTAATATGTGTTGATTGTGTTAAATCGACAGCATAGCAACAACACAACCACTGGTATACGATATAAACAAATAACAAGTTAATAGATGATGATTGTACAAAATTTGATAAATTGGAAATTTGATGTTTGTGCGTGTGAAGATTTGTGTCTGTAAACGCACCCACGATACAGGAGAAATCCGAGTGGGGGGCAATGTTCTTCAAAAAATAAAAATGTTGTATCTGCAAATATAGCTTGAAACCATAAAAATTTGGAAAAATAGGTCGGTATTACCATAAGCAATTAATTATTAATTAGAGAAAAAACCAAGACATGAGGGTTGGATGAAGAACCAGTAGTTATGAAGAATCAGATGATCAACTGCCACGTTGGTATAGTGGTGGCAAGTGCGACTCCTGACTGTGAGGTCCTAGGTTGGATCCCCAGGTCAGGCAAAGTGTTATTGGGTTTTTCCGTGTGGAATTCATCAGTAGCAGCCCGGAGTTTGGATTTGTACCTGGTTGATGGCAATAGGCTCTCCCCCTATTACATGGGAAAAATGGGTGAAATGAGGGTGTTACCTTACATCTCTGCCCAATCCTTCGGGGATAACACGCGTGATGTAATGTTAGAGAAAAAACTAAAACATGAATGAGGATTGGATGAAGAAATAGTCGTCAATGAAGATGATAGCGACAAGGAAAATGACACTGTATTAAATACTTGATTATCCTTAACCAGTAACAGATAATTTCTTAGCAACATTAACACCCATATTCTAAGACGTTCCTCCAAAACTTACTCGATTCATACTCGACTCAGAACGGCCTCGAAACCACCTTCAAAATTGTATTCTTAGTCGCAATTTCGAGTGAACTTTGAGGTTCCTCGACGGAGTCATTACGTCATAATTTGAATTATCTGCATGGCGCAAATAACGCCGCGATAAAAAATTGTAAGGATTCTCGTAAGCATATTCGACAGTCTTCAAAATTATTTTTTATTACATACGAACTTTGACACTTCCTTCCTTAAGGTAGGTTCCGAGGTACCTTGAGCCTGACAGATGATTCCTTACCTCGACTGAGGAAAAATCTCGAGTCGAGGACGTTTATGTCAAGTCGAGGTGGTCGAGTCGAGTAAGTTTTGGAGGAAAGTCTTAGAATATGGGTGTTACTCTTGTCGATTTCTCTTATTTAACTGCTTTTCACGTAAGACCTTCCCTTACATAACTGATTGGCGGACTCTTACATTTACACAACTGAGCTGTGAAACACTTACAAATACTTAGTTTTAGCGTGTATGTGTTAAGAGGAAATGCGGTCGGCATTTAATCCATACAAACGTATTCCTCAGTTTCCTCCTTGGATAATGTCACTAGAGCAAATATTTTTACCATATGATATATTATATCTACCACCACTATGACCCTATGTTTTGTTTTTGTCAATAAATAAATAATTAAAAGAACTAGAAACGTCTAAATTTTACAAAAATCTACCGGTTTTACCACCGTTTTCAAAACATCTGGCAAACTTTGACGAATATAAAAAATAAAAGAAAAACATACGGACATAACCAAAGTCTTTCTTAAATTAATTACAGAAAAATATATTTTAATCGGTCCAGATTTCAAGAAGGAAATAGGAAAATACGAAATTACGATTTCGCTAGTATTGCACAGGAGAAATCAGTCCGAGATGTAGGTGTCTCTTTCGCGCTCAATTGGGAAGGTTTGCGGGAGGGGTGGGACGGAAATAGATCATTCACAAAATCCGGCACCTCCGTCTTTTCGAATACATGTGCGGATCATAATTTGATTACCACTTGCGTTAACGGTGAAGGAAAACATCGTGAGGAAACCTGTGCACACGTAAGAGGGCTCTAAAAAGTTGTCGATGGTGTGTGTAGTCTGCTAATCCGCACTAGGCCAGTGTGGTGGACTAAAGTCTAAGTCCTTCTCATTCTGAGAAGAGGCCCGTGCCCAGCAGTGGGTCAGTATTGGGCTGATTATGTATGTTATATTATGTGTTGTTAACAACCGTATCAAAATCCAGCATTGATTTTCCGAGACCAGGTACCACGAACAACTTCCCAGAATCGGACAAAACCTTGTTTTGATAATAATTAAGTCATCATTTAACAACAATCTCACGAGATCCGAGTTGTTGTTGATACTATAATGATAGCAAAACTTAACAACAGTGTTACAGCAACTGTTGATATTAACATCATTACATCACGCCTTGTGTTCCCCGAAGAGTTCGGCAGAGGTGTTTTTAGTACACCCTCGTTTCGCCAGTTATGTTTAAGTCCCATGTAATAGGGGGCGAGCCTATTGCTATTAATTGGGCACAAATCCAGACTCCGGACTGTCACCACGTTATATAATAATAATGACTGGCTTAGACAAATAAATAATAAAACAAGTAAACAAACATTAAAATATAAGTTAAAAATATGTTACTTACCGGGTATGGCATGTGTATTTAATAATTATATTAAAAAGTACAGGTATTCACTGCATTATATACACATAGCTAATTAGTAAAACCATCCTTGTAACTGATACCAAATGTTGATTGAGCGCTATTCCCACCGACAAACTGTCACACAGTTTGGTGGGTTTAATTTACTTGTAAAATGTGTTTATATATCAATAAATGTTTTAATTATTATTATTACTGAGAAATTCCTATTGGAAAAACACAATAACACTTAGCCCGACCTGGGGATCGAACCCAGGACCCCATGCTCAGCAGTCGCGCTTGCAACCACTAGACTAAAGGCAGTCCATATCCTGTTGTTTTTTTTTTTATTAAACGTTGCCCTCCCTAGGATTTCTCCTCTGTCGTGGGTGCGTTTACAAACACAAATCTTCACACGCACAAACATCCAGACCTGGAACAACTATCTGTAGGCCATACAAATATTTGTTCCGTACGGGAATCGAACCCACGTAGCGATGAAACCGATCGCTCAGCCACTGCACCGAACGTGTCGTATTATATTGTTTAAGCAAATGTCACATAACATGTTCGATAAATATCGCGATCTTCTGACAGTAATTTAATAATAATTTGATCTTGAGATATTAACAAGTAGGTGTTAATGTTTTTGTCGTGATATTATTATTATATTGATTTCCTTGCACATCATGTCGCACCTGTCACGTTTTGTTTGTGGGGAATATCCGCAAAACATTTTTTTTATCTCTCCTGTGGTTAGTGACTAACCTGGTGTCAGAGTTTATGCCGCCCATGGGCCTCTGACTTGGCTCCACATGCTGCCAAGAAATATCTCTCAGGCATGCCGGTTTCCTCACGATGTTTTCCTTCACCGTTTTTAAGCAAGTGATAATTATACAATACGCATATGAATCCGAAAAGTCGAAGGTGCGTGCCTGTGACTTGGCAGTCCGACAATCACACCACTAGGCCATTACTGCTGTAAATATACAATGTAAAGATATTTTTCAGGCTCCAGTTGACGTGTTACTGATATTAATGACAAGTTTAACTAACTAAAAACCTTGCGTGATATGAAATGATTTTTAATTTGCGTGATTGTAAACTGTTTGAAACAAAGTATTTGTAATGATGTACTCCCTGAGGAAGGAAAGTAGGGTTTAAAGTAGATATTTATGAATTTGTTGATATTTATGAGTTGCCGTTGTCTTATGCTGTCACTGTCAATTTGCCTTGAAATGACAGTGACAGAACTAGACATAACGATAACATAAAATTGAGTTTGAATATTTGGCCATAAGTGTAGATATCATCTCGATCTGATTTATTTTCTTTAGGCGTGTTAACAAACAAAAATAATTGCGATAATTCTAGTTATCGTACAAAACAATTTTTGTTGCATGTAGTTTTTGTAATTTTTTCAATTATTTACGACACTCTTGATTTACGACAAAAATTATCAATTTTTGTCGTAAAGACCACCACTAGACCAACTGCCTCGTTGGTCTAGTGGTGGCAAGCGCGACTTCTGATTGTGAGGTGCTGGGTTCGATTCCGAGGTCAAGCAAAGTGTTATTGGGTTTTTCCGTGTGGAATTTCTCAGTAGCAGCCCGGTGTCTGGATTTGTGCCCGGTTGATGGCAATAGGCTCGTCCTCTATTACATGGGACTTAAACATAACGGCGAAATGAGGGTGTTACTATACACCTCTGCCAACCCTTCGGGGAATACAGGCGTGATTTTATGTTTATTATCACGATTTTAAGTTATACTCAAACAAATTCGATTCTTGTGTGTTATTGATGGAATCAAAAAAATACCAAACTGTAGGTTCAAAGGTTTAAAGTTGGTTAATTTATGTGCGACGTCCTTCAGTTTAAATCACGTATAAAAGACATCAACGACCACGTGACGAAATTTATTATTTTATTAATTTTGTTGTTTAGGTAGGTACTAGGATTGGGTTTTTCCAAATAAATAATAATATTATTTAATAAAAATAACTATTGGTAACATAACATAACATCACGCCTTTTATTCCCCGAAGGGATCGGCAGAGGTATTTTAGTACACTCTCGTTTGTCCAGTTATGTTTAAGTCCCATGTAATAGGGGGTGAGTCTATTGCCATTAACCGGGTACAAATCCGGACTTCGGGCTGCTACTGAGAAATTCCTGATGGAATAACCCAATAACACTTTGCCCGACTTGGGGATTGAACCCAGGACCCCATGCTTAGCAGCCGCGCTTGCGACCACTAGACCAACATGGCAGTAACTATTGGTGTCTGCAATTTATCTATGGAGAGATAATCGTTTATTCTTATGTGAATGGTTTTCAAATTTTTGAGTTAAATTGTTATTGTGTCGACATTTATGTAGCTTCAAAATTATATAAAGATGATATATATTTTCGTAAATTTCTCTTTTTGTATTCATAATTTATACCACGTATCCAAATGTTTTAAGTAAATATAACGGTTATTAGATAGTTATGAAATGCTGAACTATTCTCGTAATTTAGAGAAACTAAAATATTTCGATTTTATGTTTTTGAATGAAATAATAATAGGCTATACCATACAAAATAATTATATGTTGTAAGATGTCGATAGTTTTTTATTTAATAATATGCATGAGCAAGCAAAAGACTTTTTAAATTACTATTCCATTGAAAAAACCTATTATTTTTATTAAGACACTGGCGAAGTTACCCTTTACAAGAATAACATACAAAAAGAAGCTTTATTGCCTACAGATAAAGTTGATATTTGTATATCTAATGTAAAATTGAAACCAGGTACACTTAAAGCATGACAAGTAAAAATTAAAAGTTGCAAAAATAAAATTTATGTTGGAACCTATCACGATCGCATTGAACAACGGACAGCGATTATTTTCTTTTATAAACTTATTCTTATCGTTTGACAGGATAATGAACCTTTTGTTGTAGATAATAAAGTTCATGATGGCAGCTGTTGGTGGTGTGTTTAATTATAACTGGCGCGTAGCATTAAATCGACTTGGTTGAACACTTGAACTTCGCATTTCGGTTGAGAACGCTGAGTCCGTGACGACACTGAACTTGGTAATATAGTTTTTTTTTATTTCTGAATGTTTTATAAAATGTAAAGGAAAACGTTATTTTATGTTTCTGAAAAGAAGAAGAGAGAATATACGTTTATTTCACACAACTGAGACACAGTGGTGTCGATTCTGTTCCCCATTTTGACAGTACTAAACTAGACTAAACGCAACGTCACTTTCTTTTTCTATTGAAACAGAAAGAGACAGACACCCTTAGTTTAGTCCTGTCAAAGTGCGCTACAAAATCGACACCAGTAACAAGAAGATTGAACATAACCACAAGATTATTTAGTCTAAAAAAATAATAGTAAAAGGTTTTTTTTGTGGCGACAATTTTGCTACATGAGAAGGATACAATAAAAACAGTTTTTGACAAGTAGTGCAACGGTGTCGATTCAGTTACACATTTTGACACTACTAAACTAGACTAAACGCAACTGTCACTTTCTTTTTCTATTGAAACAGAAAGAGACAAACACCCTTAGTTTAGTTCTGTCAAAGTGCGCTATAGAATCGACACCAAAGACTAACATGCGATGTGTGTCTCACAATCATGGTGAAAAATGGTTATCCAGTTCATTCATAAAAAGATATAATAATGGGGTACTTAGATAAAGTTTCTATCTACGTTGTGTTCGATTTTATTCTGAAGTGGACAGGTATCTTTTTAAAACCTAGTACAAAAAAGCCCCGTCTTCTTATAGCAAATTATTCCCATAGAGGGAAGAGTCCGCAAATGTTAAAACAGTTCTAGACCCTTTACAATAGCCGCCACTACGAGCTTTCACTCTCCGGACTTACTTATAGTCCTCCTATTTATATCTCAAGAGAAATGCGTCAAGTAATTCTTGGAATTTATTAATAGAAGCTTAAGATAAATATCCGAGCGTATGAGCACAGTGACAGATGAATGGAACAAGAGAGGACAGGTCACAATCTTGTGTTTGATTGATTCTCTCATTGTGCATATGATTAAGATGAAGTCATCTGATTTGCGACTTCTTTGAGCATTCTGCGAAGATTGTGATAAATGTCTACCACAGTTCTTAAACAAAATAGACTCTCAATTTTAACATGAACATGAGGATAGAATCCGGAATAACAATGTTGTGAACTAAAACCCAACGCCATTCTTAACAGCTCGTTGTTTCTGGGATATGCTTCGAAAACAGGTACTGGAGTCATTTTCTCCAAAAGATTTTAGGATAATATTGCTATGGTAACCAAATTTAGCAATCAATTGTGTGGTCTCATCACAGTATCAATTTGTTAATAAGATGTTCCTGAACCCACCTACACATTTTTTTTGTAGCACTAGTCTCATTTCGATAGAAAATTGTGACCTCTAAATTCAAAATTCTATTGTCCTTAGAAAGTCATAAAACATTGGATAGCTTAGCGTTGTCCACAGGAAACAGTAGCCATACCTGCAGGAATGTCGTTTGTAAATGTCCTAATTTACAAACAGTCGACGAAACGCGGCTGGCATCATAAAATAGTTTTTGTTTATATTGTGTCGACTTTCACTGGAACACCGTCGGCGGCAGGACGATCATTTGTTTTGTTAACCGCTGTGGCTCGATGTGACTTGCATCAGGAGTTCGCATTACACTCAACTTATTGTCCTGCTCGGGAAATTCTGTCTTTTATTTTTGATTTTTATTTCGGGTCAATAACAACCGCGCCGATCGTACGATTTGCGAGGTTAAGCTGCGCTTGCTGCGGTCAGTCCGTGGATGGGTGACCATTTGTTACACATCGAGACCCCTCCGTGCGTCGGAGAGCACGTTAAGCCGTCGGTCCCGGGTGTCATACGAATACCTATGACAGTCGTTACAGGTAGTCGGAAGCCTGAAAGTCTGACAAACGGTTTAACCTTAGGATATCGGCATTGCCCAGTTACTGGGTTGCGGAGGTCTGATGGCAGTCGCTCCGTGTAAAATACTGGTATTCAGCCGCATCTGGTTAGACTGGAAGCTGACCCCAAGATAATTGGGAAAAGGCTAAGAGGAAGATTTCGGGTCAATCCTGGTTGCTTGTTCTTCCAGTATATTAGTTTTTACATCTGCATTGAGATCCTTGTCGATTTTCTTGATTGTCCTTACCATATGTAGTTCATTATTCTTATAGTTGTGTTTTCGTGAATTTAGATATTTTCTTAGTTTATTGACTTTGTGTTAATTATCTTTATCAAAGAATCGATTTTCAGCAAAAAACCAGGTGATCACTTAGGCTGTTGAATTTATGTAACCTAGGTAATCGTTAAAACTTTGATAGCATTATTACGATATTTCAGGAAAACATTATATAATTTTAATTTTATTATTAGTGTAATACGAAGTCACAAGGAAGCCGTAAGACTGTGCTGCTCAATAACTTACCCTAATGCTATGATCGATAATCTGATTCTCATGTCACACATTCACACACCTGTTTCACAGGAATAAGTACAATACCTACTGGTAAACATATAATTTTCCTTTAAAAAAATCCATTGAATACTTACATCAAATTCATACTAGACTAAAATCTTTATGGAAGGTTGTAACTCTTTGCTAGTTGACCGCCTAGTGAGCCTTTTAAAAGAGTAGAGAGTATTCTACAAGCAAAATTAAAATTGCAATCAGACCGCATCTGAACCATAGCCCTATAAACGTTATCTCTATAAGTAAAAAGTCAAACGGCCGAGCTTCAGTTGCGGTTCGATTATTAGCAGAATTGGCCTTATGTCATCAGGTTCCCTCATATCTTACATTAGAGGAGTTATTAACACAAACTATAATTGACATTATAGCTATGCTACCTCCGTCCATTTTACGATAGAGGGCAGACAAATTCATGGAAGATAAATGGCGAAGTACTTAAATGGTTTTAAAGACATTTATTGCATTTCTAGTCATCAATAAGATCACTATGTGTTTCTGATCAGGATGAAAAAACTTTAAGAACGCAATAAACTTAATAACTCAGTCAACGGACAGGATGTCGCACAAGACATAAATAAACAATACACATGGATCTTATCCATACTAGGGATGAGCTATTAATGTAGGTTTTACTACTTTTCAATACACATTTAACCATAAGAACTAGTTTCAAGTGACGTCGTTTTTCTTTCACAGTCATGTGAAATGATGAGTCTCGCTCGATATTTGTGACAAAGTGCTCCTTTTATGAGAACATCACGAACATTCTGCTGGTAGTGAGCTTGCACGGTGACATTCTTAAGCGATAATTAGCTTGCCTCGTCTGGATATGATCTGCCAATATAACTAGACCTTCGGTTCAGTGCGTACTTTTGCGTCTTCATCTGTCATAACGAATGATGCGGGAGGCAGGGGGTTTTACCTGGCTGGTCGGCTGTGACACGTCAATGACGAGTTTCTGGTGCTATACAAAGTCACGTTGCGTCGTTGTTGACACAAACCATTCTCTTTATTTTACGAGGCGATAAGAAATGTTCGCAGTGACGCTGACGTGAGGATACAGTGTAGTGAGTTCTAACTATGTATCTTTGTCGTTAGTAAATTGCCATCGTTCTGCGCCTGAGTGACGTGCTGAGCATATTTATTCTTTTGAAATGTTTTCACGCCTCGATTTTCTATGCAATCAGCTCTGTATTCAGGTAGTTGCGAATATGTAATATTGTACACATATCTATGTTGCAAATATGTTAGTAAATTATGGTATTGTTGAAAAGTAAAGCGTAATCCAATCACTACATATTATTTAACATTTTAGTATGTAAGCCGCGCGCAAATGAAAGTGAGAATAAGTTAAAAAAATAAGGATTAAGTAATGCCTGATTTGTAAACAAGTCTTGCATTCAAAACAAAGTCTGTCTCCCGCGGTTCCGGTTGTAAAGTCGGTGAACTTGTTGAGAAAAAATCCAATTATGTTGTGATTTTTTTGAACGCGACCACGTAAGAATGTGGGTCAGATGATGTGCGTCGCATACAAACGGTGGCGCGGCGCTGCGCGGGCATTGTGTCGCATATCAACCACTTTCCTATGCGCCCGCGCCGCTAAAAAGCGAAGCTTGACGGCTTATCAGATCAAAATGCGGGCTTCTGTTTTTGGAGATGCGGGTCGCATTTTTAATTGCGTTTTGCAATCGATCGTTATTGGTTACGACTACGAAAGTGTATACCAATCATCGTGGTCACTTTAACAAGTTTTTTTTAAGGGTATCTAGCCAGTCGTCTCCAGGTATGATTACAGAAAAGATCTACCCAACGTCATACGTAAAAATTATTACTTGATTATCAAGTAACTTATCACCAGTTCTTAAGATTGTACCAAACTTTTATCCACACCAAAAACTCATATAGCATTATGAATTTCTTGTCTACTGTACTGTATTAGTACAGTTTTAAAGTACTTCGAAGAAAAAGAATAGTGTTATAAAATTAACAGTTAAATTCCTAGACAGACGTTAAGAATTGAATCGAGTGTTTTATCTCGACGATTGAAAGCATGATCGATGATGATACTAAATCGTAAATACATGGAAATCATGATCATAAGCAGCACGCGACTATTCGCTGACAATCATGAATAGCATTATGTCGTTGCACGTAAGTTAGTTGTTCCAGTTTTTAATTAAACTAGTGCAGTATGTAAACGTTGAACAAAAAGGCCATTACCCCTAGTATAGTCGCCGGCACTTGGCAAGGTTTTGTAGTGGGAGTAGAGTTGCCATCTCTAAAATTTGGCAACCAGGATAAGGCGCGTGAAAACCCCGGATTCTAGAGCTCAGAACCCGACAACATGTTTTTTTAAACATAGTCAGTGTTATAAAAAACACTACAGACAAATGTGTCGCGGACGGCCCAAGGGTTTAAATTTTTAAATCCGGACTACAAATGAAGCCCCGCCCGGACGCGCCCCGGATGCCCTCTAAACTAGGACAAATCCGGGGAAACCTGGACAGATGGCAACCCCAAGTGGGAGTAAGTCTGCGCATGTACTTTTATTGCTCGTGTTTATTCTATGGTTATTGTCACCAATAACTGCCCGGTTACGTAGAAAAGGTCCGCAAGACCATCTACAAGCAGTCGAATAGGAAAAAAAACTATGGTTATTGCGATAATTTATTTTTAATCATATCTGTTTAGAAGAATGAAAGAAAGGACAGGAATTCTCTTCTACACTCTTGCCAAGTTACGTGCCGGCGACTATATGAGATTATAAATTCCGAAAACTGCAATAGTCTTCGTGAGCTTGTTAAACTGAATAATATATTTGTCTCTTTTTCTTGCTGGTGTGTAAGAGAGATAGAGTATAGCGAGCTCACAAAAACTATTGCTGTTTCTCGTAATTTGTGAAGTCGTACTCCTTAGTACTATTGTCTATTATCATTCAACTTTGTTACTACTTCTGTATTTGCTATTTCACTGTGCCGTTGTTTCAGGACAATACATATTGTCATACCTTCTTTTTCATCTTTTTCTTAACGTATAATTAACTACAAGTTTAACAATTGTTTGAAAATTACAGCAATAGGTTGCCTGTTGAAATATTTTTTGATATCAAAAATGTTTTGGCTCTATCATCATACAGTTATCTTGATAAACGTGAGACTATGCAAATTAAGATGATACGACAGTACTTGTTCTTAATTAAGTCACTGCGGCAGTTGCGAGAGATTTTCTTATCTTGAAAGATAAGACTTGTTAAGAACTGGAAAATGTAGGTTATCATCGTGGCTACAGAAGTAGATATTGCAGAAAGAAACGAGAAAATACAATTCTTGTTATTACAAAAACTATACAAGACGTATCGAGTAATGGTGGCCCATAATTTATTGACTTTAAGATTTTTTTATTAGATAATTTCTAAAGAAGATAGGTTAGGGTTGTCATGTCAATTAAAGGGCCGCCATAGCTACGCTGTCATACCCTGACTCTTTGGCAAATAATCTGCGGTAACGATAAACAGAATGTTTTTTATCGGGCCTTCAGCATGGTTCCATTTTACATAAATATATCATTCTTCTTTGGGACATTAATTTGTTTAACAACGTTTCGCATTGTGTGCAAGTAGTGCAATTGTTATTTCGAAATATTATAACATTGTTTTATAGAGTAATATTTCATAAAATAAAAGTAGACTTTTATGTTAGTGGCAAATCAAGTCAAAAATCGCGATGTTTGGTAACATGAAACGTTAGAAAAGTTTCTAAAAATCAGGAAGTTAAAATATTGGCGATAAAATATAGTTTCGAGATGTAAAATTTCGTATTTAATTATTATATTGTACCGTTAGTTTAACAAACGATCGGTTAACGGTTTTACAAATTTGAAAGGAAGCTGACACCAAATTAGCAGTCGACTCATAAGAATTTATTAAATAAGTATTATTAAGTAGATTTTACTCATAAGAAGAATATGAAAAGCGATATCAATAATACATAAGGTTGAGTTCTGTGTTAATTTTGAGATTTTAATTTAATAACAGACTTATATAACGAAAGCATTATTTGACTCTTATCGACATAAAATGTTATCAAGCGAAGCTGTATCATCACGTAAAGTATTAGTTTTGGCTGATCTCAAAAACTACTTACAAATGCTTAATCCTACATTTTTCTGTTAGAAGGTTAACATACAAGGTACTTAGTGGGTTTTTGATGACCACAAATTAGTACTAAACCGATTTTAATATATTTTAAAACTAACTTACGAACTTTTTGTATACCAATTTTATTGGAAGAACATAATGATCACTAAATATTATATTTTAAGACTTTGTATACCTATGTTCACAAATAGAGATGGATTGATTTGATTTTGTAGCAGTAATAGTTCATATCAGTAAAATTTAAGACGAATTATGTAAGGAAATTGTTCCAGTAGCACGCAGCTACTGATCAAAACACCGCTACAACTAAACCTTACCCTAATAGTTGTTCTAATCGATGATTACGACATAACGCACCGGGGGTCGGTGCCGATCGGCCGATGGTCGCAGGCGTACGCATGAATGAGCGCATTTCCTAGAGGCGGGCGGCGACAGGAAGCGGTGGCCAGTCGCGTGTGAATGCGCCTCCGACGATTGAACGCACAAATACCAGTGTTTACATAATAACGACACTTTTGCGACATGTGCATGTACGCACTCTTGCAATCATAATTGGCGATTGATACTGTGTGCGTTTTTGAAACACGTAACTAGGTTTTACTTTCTGTTTCTTGTTTCTTTCAGGTTAATTGCTTTTATGAATTAGATCACTTGGACACTTTTTACTACCTGTTTTGTATGTACAAACGATTAATTTATTATTCTGGTAAAAATCGAAGAGTCTCGATGGCTATATCTACCGTAGTCAAGAAAGAAAGACGTACCTATACCCGGTTCCTATAAACAAAAACGAATCGTTTTGCTTACCGATGGTAGCATTTTTTATTGTCAAACTGGGCATATAAATAGACTCGTAACCTAATTTTACCTGTGATAGCGGCTTGCACATGGGAAGGTCTACTATGCAAAGCCTTTAGGTCTATAGTTCATGGTAAAGATACAAGAGTCTCAATTTTAACCAATAACGCTCCGTAAATTATAGGAATCGGCTATTAATGTAAACAAATACTACCCACTTTACAATTATCGCTATTGCGTTGAGTGTAATTGAAGCCTCCTAACAAAGGGATTACTTTAAAAGTGGGTAAGTTGTATTGTATGTATACCTACATTTATGTCCAAATATTCAAACGCTACTCATTTTTATGTTGCCGTTAAGTCTCGTGCTGTCACTGTCCCTCTAAGGCGAAATGCCAGTGACAGCACGAATTTAACGCCAACTTAAAATTGAGTAGCGTTTCAGTATTCGGCCATTAAGTCTTTTGCTTTCTCAACTAAAGGTGTAGTGACTATTTCTTATTCAGCTAATGTTACCCACTGTTGTTGGGTACCTACCTACCATTATAGTTTAATACAATAGAAATTACCATATTCTTTAACATACCATCCATACCAACCTATTGTTTTTAGTTAAACAATATTGAAAGTTAGGTAAACATTACATTTGACGACGGTTTCTTATTTTTCTCATAATTGTAAATAATGTAAAGCATTATGCTCATAGGTAATATCTTTCTTCCCGTAGATGCTTCGCAAAACGTCAAATTCTCGGCGAAACAAAAATTGTCTATGGCACGTTTCAAAGATCTTGTTCTAAATTTAAGTCAACGCCCGCTGTTATGCCAGTTGTACACATGATTTTGATGTATTATCAAGGCGTAGTGTGTAAGGTAGTCGTGTACAACGGCTGCTCCGCTCACCCGAGACCGGCAGGTGGCGGGTCACGGCCCTCCCGCGCAGGCGCGGCGCGGAGTGCCCACAGAGGTAAACATCACGCGCATACGTACCTAACTAGCTGTACACAATACACTTTGTTCAGTTGTGAACCTAGTTTATTCATATTTTTATAAATAATTATTATAATGTATGTAGTAGCACATGTCTCCGCAGACGCATTTTATGGGACACTCCCACGATCATGGCACGTTCTCGATTTTCTATAGGTACTCAATAGTAATAAGCAAGTTAGGTAAAGTAAAGCAGAAACAGCGTTTTCAAAAATAAATTTCGATAAAATGTCGTCGATACTTATGCGGATTTGATCGACTCCAATAAAATGGCGTTTATTGATTAAACAATATATCATAAATGCGCCCAAAAGATATGAAAAAATAAGCTGCAGAATATTGTGACCTCTTAGCCTTTTCCCAATTATCCTGGGGTCAGCTTCCAGTCTAACCAGATGCGGCTGAATACCAGTATTTTACACGGAGCGACTGCCATCAGACCTCCGCAACCCAGTAACTGGGCAATGCCGATATCCTAAGGTTAAACCGTTTGTCAGACTTTCGGGCTTCTGACTACCCGCAACGACTGTCATAGGTATTCGTATGACACCCATAAATTGTGACCATAATGATGTAATTAATAGCAATAGTTTAATTATATTTGTAAATAACTGATTTTTCATTAAAATCTGTGACATGAGATTGTTAGATTAAAAAGTTTTTAACAAGTTATTTAAGATTTTAAAGTCTTGGAAAAGTAGTTACAACCTCTTATTTGATAACGGAAAGCAAGCATTATAATCTAATCTGAAACAATCAGTCATCATGACAATACGCACACGCAGATAGCCGTAAATCGTCGCGGGCGCAGTTTGCCGCAACTCGCGACCCGCACTGAACCGTAACGTACCACATGCAACAGCTTTAATTTTTCGAAGTACCTACACAACCATTATTACTTTAATATGTATTTCTTTGCCAGCATACTGTAGTTCCAATAACTCTGATGTTCAAAGTAGGTCATCATATTTCTTTCATATCACAAATGGATTTTGAAGGGCCCCGACAGATTGAACAACTGCAACTGCTAAATGCAGTTTGAAGGCACTTAAGATGAATTCAGTACAACTGCGTGACTACTGCCGACTGGATGTGCAGTCTACTTGCAGTTACGATGCAGAATGAATGATCGAAATTCAAATTTGACATTACAAGCCTCTAAGATGTCCTGCTAAAAAAATGATAATTCCCGAAGGCCGTAGCCTGAAGTCACTACGCTGGGCTGTCGTCTTGTGACCGCAGAGTTCATACTATCTTACCGGAGATGCTGCTAACCGTCCCTGTCATAAAAAAAATACTAACTATTGTGGTATAATAACTTTCGTCATTAATCATCATGAGTTCTTCAGGCGGCGAACTCGCGGACATGAGGGCTCCGGTTGAGTCCGAACCTATTCGGGAATTCGTACATAGGTACCTATTCCACTTATTAAATTGATTTTTGGTTGATTGACGGTTAATGAACTTGAAACTAAATAATAACTGTACGAGTCATTGAATACTATTTAAATATTCAGAAAGACACATCGTTGGAGAGACATGACGATACGTTTTAAAGTCATCTTATTTGACACACTTTATTACATTGCATAAAACCATAGAACAAGTTAAAATTATGCAAGTCATTGCTACAAATAGTTGCTACGCGGCTACGAATTTTTGGTACTATCTGGTCAAGAATATAATACCTGTCAAATGCGTTTGTTTATTTATTACTGCTGTTTGAGAGTTTTTTTTTTAAATTGGATCCGTGTTCTTGTCTAGTACAAGATTTAATAAGGAATATAGTTGTAATCTATACTAATATTATAAAGCTATTACTAATAATATAAAGGAACTACTGGTTGGAATTGAAAAATTATTTCGTTTTTGGATAGTCCATTTATTGATGAAGGTTATAGGCTATATAACATCACGCTACGACAAATAGAAGCGGAGCATAAATGAAAAATGTTGCAAAAACAGGAAAAATGTCCACCCGTGCGAAGCCGGGACGGGCCGCTAGTAAGGAATATATAGTTGTAAATATTAATGTCCCATGTAATAGAGTCGTGCCACGCTAACTGTGCAGAGGAATTATAGCAACACTGCAAACAATGACTGTAAAAATCTTTGCAGCCTCGTCATTATTTCAATCAGAGTTGGCTTTGCCATATCCATACCCACTTTACCTAGCCCGGCAGAGCATACTTTGCATTGGAAAATGTCGATTTTTGTAAAGAATTTAGTTGTTCTTTGCAGTACTGCTATTAAAATTCTAATGCAAAGTTAGCTTGGTCAGTCTCTAGGTGCGAGCCTGTTCCCATTTTCGGGGACTATTATGGTTCCAGGTTCATTGCTTCTCTCGGCTCGCTTGCTCGGCGACGGAGAGGTTTTTTTTTCTTTGTATTCTTAATCCGTCCCCCCACAGACAATACACTTAATACATACTTACGTGAACAGACTCCTGTAATAGAAGAACACCTCTGCTTATCCCTTCTGGGATTACAGGCGTGAGTATATGTATGTATATTACGTAATATCTGAATAGCTTGAAGCTATTGGCAAAATACTGTTTTAAAAGCCTCTTATAAATGTTGACTTAAGATAAACCACTTGCGTTGCTTAGATCATTAAGTAATTATGCCAATGACTTGATTGCAATGGATGTAAAGGTTGTAATGCGTACACGCATAGTATTTCGAAGAGAATATTATAAAATATCAGTGGCTGTAATAAATATGTAAATATACTTGATAACTCTGCGTAAAGGCGTCCTGGCAACATTCAATGCAAGTTTATTTATTCATCTATCGGCACACCACTTGAATCTTCATATAATTTATTGACAATCGCACAGTATCTACTGATACCGACATAGTACAGTGGGAAAAAAAGATAAGTGTGCAGGCACTGAATACTTACATTAGCATTCTAATAAAGTCCTGCGCGTGGTGTATCGACTGTGTCGAGCAGCCAAATCAGTTTTGGGCGTACCAAGTTAGTACGTACAGTACGAATAAAATAACTTCACCACTCTGAAGTGAGGAACAGATCGCTGAAAGCCTGGTTTCAGTGCGGCAAAGTTATTTTACGCGTACTGTACATAATATCGATGATAGTTACGTGTGTATAGTGCATAGATTTTCGTTATTTGCCTGCACACTAAACTCTTTTGCCGTGTGTACACAAATACGTAAAACGTACTTGCAGTCGCAATCTGAGATCGGCCACTTGCGTCCCCTTTCCGTTACATAGCGGGTTGTCTCGCTCAGGTGACAAATATGGTACCCACATGTCACACGAGTATTTTTACTATAGTTTCTTAGAAATCTTTACGCTAACTGGATTCTAGTTTACAGAAGTATGTGTTAAGTAAATGTACGGAGTGTTTCTAAGATTTGATGTGATGTTATGTGATTTGTGTGGTTCCTGGTGGATTCACATGTGTGAGTTTTTTTTTTAAAGATGGTTAACGGCATTTAGCAATTAAAAAAATGTGTACACTACAAAAACATTTGAGGAGATAAGTACTTATAAAATATATTTAATAATCATACATACTCCAAAAAGACATAGTAGTATTTCGTAAGAAGTCTTCTTAATGTTATTTAATTTCATATTATTTAAAAAAAATACTTACTCTATCTTTGCGAGGCTTTGTGCTACATCCATAACGTCATCTGCGTAATGGAGTCGAAAGCAATCTTACATAATAGAATGCATTTACAGAAAATAAATTTTAAATTATGAATCAAAACAAAATAAACTCAGCACCTACTCAACAAGTACCTACTTGAGCCCATGATCTAGTTTCACGAAAATTCCATGGCATCTATAATGGTAAAAGCTTAGTGTCGTTCACAGCGGTATTGTCCCGCGAGATGAACGGCCGACAGATAAAGGACTTCCGTCGTTTAGTTCCGCCGCTCACTTACACGTGCGCCTGCGCTGGTACCACAAATTGTGGAGGGACAGAAGGTTAACTTCCACTTCGCGTAAAAATCAACTCAAGTATGTAAATAGCGACGGATTTGAATCACTCCAGCTGAACATTGTATGCCAATAAACTTAATTTTGTTTGCTTTAATTTAATTAATTTTGTTTTAGGTGCTTCTTCTTGATCGCCACTCCGACACTCTGACCATGAAGCTTTTGCCCTTTAACAATTCATGTCAAATGATTGATGAAGAGGCAACAGCTGCAGTAACAATTCATTTCTACGAGCCGTCATCGCAAATAGACCTATGGGTATATGGACCTTCTATCGGTTTAGGTATCTATTCAGTGGTCGCACTATTACGCTGGAACATGCGCGCACGCACCTTAATAAGCTGCGCCGGAGTGGAGCACGATCCGCGTATTATAATGTCATCTTAAAGCTTTTAAGTGCTGCTATTGAGATATATGAGATGGGTTCGCTTTGTAAATAGGTGTTTTCTCGCGGTTACCTATATACATAGATGTTTAAATCGTTTGTAGAATACGTAAAACTAATGATTGTATCGATATTCGGAAGAGGTTTCTCCGTCTATGTGTCTAGTTAGGTAAACGCAAGATTTCCCAATACGCATTGTTATTGGTTCATTTTAATCTTAGTATTGTAATGTTGCACACGTTTATTTATGTGAATATGTTACAATAAATTCGTAGTAAGGAGGTTGCGGCTAGCATTTCAACATGGAGAAATCGGATTCATTGCATCAGGAAATTGGGCATAAATCATTAGTTAACGCGATAGTTTTAACTATTTTGGCTTTAAGTTATAACATCGCAAAATAACTATACGTTATTACTTAAAATTGTGAACTCGAAGAACTAGTTTAGCCTTTTGTCCAGTCCTTACGGGTTACGGGTAGTCAGAAGCCCAAAAGTCTGACAATCGGGCTAAGTTGTCAAAGTCAAGTCAAGTTGTTTCTGTAACAATATAATGTTATTACAGAAAAGGCCTAATTAACCGATTCGAAGTTTCCTCACGTAGGTAATCAATCAAAATAGCTAAGGCTCATTTATAGAGGTGGGAAAAACGGCTTAAAATCGGAAACGCGTTTAAACGTTGCGCTTTTTTCTGCAAACGACTTTTATAGTCACTTCTGAAAACATTTAAAAAAAAAAAAAAAAACTATTCGATTTCTTGTAGATGGTCTTGCGGACCGTTTCTACGTAACCGGGCAATTATTGGCGAGACCTGAAGGGTCTGCAACCAATAAAAAAAAACATGAACTTCCCTTCGTACCTACTTACCAGACTCATTTATACGGATATAGTTTCTCGAAGAGAGTGTCATGCTATCTCTGTTTTCATTGTAGAGAAAGACAAAGACAGAAATAGTCTCACTCCGAGAAACTATCCTCGTATAAATCAGCCTTAGGGTTTGAAATCAGTGGAGATTTATTTGAAATTTATACTTATTAAATATTTTATTGATCTGAAAAATTGTAAGTTCAGCCCAACCAGTTTGAACTAACGCCTCTCCAATTTAAAGGCATAAAACTCGTTGCAGTTCCACAAGCCGCTGTTAACAATGCGGCATACTAATAACAGAACAATGGACCACTTCACACCTGCTCGCGATTAGGGTTACCAGGTTCATAAACATTTTACCATAAATTACTTGATTTAAGGTACCTTTAAACCTTCCTTTAGCAAAGAGAAATAATATAATCAAGGCACTGAATAACGGAGTGATGTGGAAACAAAATATACCTACTAAACCCACAGATATTATAACTAAATTATATAATTACTAGCGACCCACCCCGGCTTCGCACGGGTGCAATGTAGATACTAATATGGGGCATATAAACCTTCCTCTTGAATCACTCTATCTATTAACAAAAAAACCGCATCAAATCCGTTGCGTGGTTTGAAAGATCTAAGCATACATAGGGACAGACAGACAGCGGGAGCGACTTTGTTTTAACTATGGTAAGATATTATGGCATGTATATTTTGACAAATGGGGTAGAATATTATTTAGATTTCTGTGGGTAGCCCTCATTGGATTCAATCGCCCACAAGACGTATGACGTTTCGAGCCCTGTTGACTCCGTTGTGCCACACCACTTAATTTGCAGGATACTGCATACAAAACTCTGGTTTAGAAAAAAGCCCTTTTAAGTACTTGCAAGTTGAATAAGGTTTAGCGGTGAAGGCTTTAACCCGTTTTAAAAGTGGTAGTTATACATTCCTATTATCTTAAATCTATAAAATACCTTTTGTATCCGAAACTCTGTTGAATATTTATAATTAATCTAACGATAGGTAGTAATTAAGATTGCTCTACAACGTGTTACATAATTCCTCATGAAAAATGGAAATAATCAAGTAGTCTTTTATGGTTGTTGTCATTTACCTCTCAGAGGAAATTAGGTAAGAATTTAAATAACTTTCTGGGTAGTCTACTGTTTAGTTTTATGTTTTCAGAATTGCGTTTCAATGATGGTTATTTTATGTTTTATCCAAATTCATTTTTTTTTGGGTCATACTACGGTTTTCAAATATTGCCAATAGACTCTTTACAAGGGACCTTTTAACCCCCTTTCGGCTTTAGGGGTATTTTTGTAACACGTTGTATAGGTGATGATAATTTTCGAAATAAACCTCTTGTGGCTGACCTAGGCGTTGTGACATAAGTAGTCATTCTCAAGTCAGAACGAGCGATACGAGAATAGCTTACTGTGGTGAAAAGATTAACCACTCCAGTCAGTAATGTTGGTAGCGTGGCTGATTGCCCACGCTACGTTGAACATGAAGCATCGTCACTCGTGGAGGCTGGCTCAATCCACCTCATTTTTTAACCTACCATTCATTGACTTTCCTGGCAATATAGGTACCTTGAACTTGAACCAAGATGGCGTCGACTGCGTGATCTATGTGAGGTTCGGGTCATATGATTCGTTTTGATGAGTCCAATAGATTGCACTTGGTGTTCGGGGTCTAAAGATGGAGCTAGGAGGTTGATAGTGGAACTCTTCAGTGGCTACTAGTAAACCCCAAGTTTGGCAGTTGACGCCATCTTGGTTCAAGTTATTTACCGCGCACTGTATGTACCTACCTATCTATCTATGAGGAAGGAAAACTATGGGTTAATTTGCTGATTTATATCTTAATCTGATTGTAACTCAACGACAAGAATATAATTTAAATTTTAACTGAACATGGAATTGGAAAATTAGAATCTTAGTTGATATTATCATGGCTCTGTCATTATGATAACAATAAACTATAGATAGCATGATCTAATAGTTACTCTAAATCAAAGATAAAGGCTTGATTTAAGTCTAATTGACTTTAAGAGCTTTATTATCAGTTAACGGATCTAAGTGCCTGCTTCGTTGGTCTAGTGGTGGCAAGCGCGACTGATCGTGAGGTCCTGGTTTCCATCCCCAGGTTGAGCAAAGTGTTATTGGGTTTTTCCGTGTGGAATTCCTCAGTAGCAGCCTGGAGTTTGGATTTGTGCCCGGTTAATATGCTCGCCCCCTTTTACATGGGACTTAAACATAACTGGCGAAATGAGGGTGTTACTTTACACCTCTGCCCAACCCTTCGCGAAATACAGGCGTGATGTTATGGATCTAAGGAATCATTCAGAACATTGGCAACTGAATTAATAAAGGAGTCCGTCGACTTGCCTACGTATACCCCACTTAAAACCGGTCGAGTACAACCTTCATCTCAATGGGCCCGCACTCACGTATGCAAAGTACTTGCATAGAACAATGCACTCAATAAGACCATCACAACATTCAACATCAAACAATGGAGGATCACTTCAAAAAACAATCCGATCGTTATTACTGAGTTGTAGGTAACTGAGGGCTTGTGGGCAACTGATAAGAACGTACTTACCGCGCCAAATCCGCACTATAGTCCGCGCGCAAGTGCTAAGTCACCTCCTGAGGTATGGGAGCGGTAGGAGGGGGGTGCGCGCGGTGGACAAGACAAAGCAAACTGACAGAGCGCGTCTATTGTTTCGCACTCCGAAAGTGCCGCTTTCATACCTCAGGTGGTGACTAGCACTTGCCCACGGTTCATAGCAAGTTTTTTCTTGTGCAACCGTCTTCCAAACTGTGTGAACCGCAACAAGTCGTCTTCTGCAAGTATTACGAACTGAGCGAGCACTTGCGTGCAATAAATTGCATAACGATACTTGCTAGTGGATGACAGACAGCGCGAACTCAGTTAACCCATTTTGTGAATCTTTATTACATGATTCATTATCTTACATCTGTGTTTTCATCTTCTTGTCGGTAGTTCTCGAGTTCAACCTGGCAACGTTGCAGCATAGTCAGTGGCCTCCCATAGATCTTATAAAACTGCTGGTGGTGTTAGTGCACAACGGGAAAAACTAGAGATGGGGCATCGTCTGTGGCGTGACTCCATTGTCAAATTATGACCAGATTATCCCCAGGTGGCTAAAGAGTTATTTTGGCACTTAAATATTATTGTAGAAAAAAACAATAAGAAGATTAGTAGGCTTAGCACTTAGCACGAATGCTGTCGTACTAACGTAAATGTAACATTAATGTAAGTGAATTTTGAACCGAAAATACTCGTTTCGCATATACCTACTACTTATTTAATTAAATTGAAAACTTTATTCATATCTATACAACGTTTTACAAAAATACCCCTAAAGTCGAAAGGGGGTTAAAAGGTCCCTTGTAAAGAGTCTATTGGCAATATTTGAAAACCGTAGTATGACCCAAAAAAAATTAATTTGGATAAAACATAAAATAACCATCATTGAAACGCAATTCTGAAAACATAAAACTAAAGAGTAGACTACCCAGAAAGTTATTTACATTCTTAATCTAATTTCCTCTGAGAGGTAAATGACAACAATCATAGTTGGACAACTTTTTTTTTTGACGATCCCCTCACTCTTTCGATTTCTCCGACTGTGTGACCGGCCCATCAGGCCACGCAGGCCCATCGGGCATTTGCCCGTATGGCCAGTCCGGGCCTGCCCTCCAGCTACTGTTAATTCAGAATAAAATTATATAACTGCTAAAGAAAAACTGCGGCAAACCTGTAAAAAATTACTCAAAACCTTTCTCTTGACATTTTGTAACTGCAGTCTCGTTTTTTTTATGTAATAAGTTGGTAAACAAGCCCAACCGTAATGGAAAGTAAATTATACACCTACAACACCCACAGGGTAGATGATGTGTTGCCAACCTAACAGACAAAATGTATGTGCATATAATTTCACCGGCACCCATATTTTGCAAACCGGAACACAGCAGCTCTGATTGGCGGCAGATATTATTATTTGTAGTAGTACTTCTCCAGATGAATTCAATACTCAATATTTATTTGCGTCTTCCACAATGTTACTTAGGTGGTAGTAATAGAAAAATATGTATGGTGTTATGCTGGGGCTACATTAGCGGGCTATGGCGAATATTCGTGAGTGTGGCCGGGTAGATCGTTGCAACGCGTAGTATTCGGGCGAAGACGATGTACTATCGGGGCACTGTCGGTAAACTGGCGCGCATCAAAGGGATTTGTCGCGACAATATTCGCCTGGGTGGCTACACCTACGTTACTTCAGTGTCGTCCAGACTTTGTAGCGGACGGCAGAGAACAACACAATCCGGCACGATGAATATTCGCCTGTCTAATGTAGACAAGAACATCGCGTATGCCTATACACGATGTTTTAGCGCGCCAACTCGACACGAATATTCGCCCGCTAATGTAGCCCAGCATTACAATTGTAGACCCTGTTGGGCACGGCAAAGTAGGAGAGAGGAGGATTCTTTCACAATGATCTTACTTAATGCACTATTTCTAGTTATCACCTACATTGTTTTATCTTATCATTTACTGGAATAAAATGTATTACGTGGTACCTCAAGAAGGAATCATTTATAAGTGTTACATGCAGGCTTATGTCAATTGTGGCAGGAAAACCTTGGCTTTTATGTTTGTTCAGCACTTAAAGACCAAAAGTCACTTGTTTATTTATTTTTATGTCTATCTACGAGGATAATGTACAACAAGTTTTTTTTTGTATATTCTTTATGGCGGCTTGAGTAGCCAACTGAGTTGACACAGTGCAATGAAGAAAAAACACAGTGGTGAAAAAAGAAAAAAATACATTTTGTATCCGGGGGATTTTAAAAATTCCACGAGAGTTGGCAACCCTATGATCGGCCTAGGCCTGTACGATGGATAGACCTGAATTTGTACCTCAATTATGCTATTCTTGTGAGCCCTTCATTTGATTCAGGTGTAAACATATTTGAATTTAACAAACGCTATGTGGACTTTATTTGTTTCAGTAACATAAAGTTGTTACGTTACATCTTGTGTCGAAGGATTATTTAATAAGTTAGATACAAAATGGAATCTAAAAATAGTTGTGACTAATTTCCTTGAAGAAGTGCCTATCGATAGTTATAGTGACGTAATTGCACGTGATTCGCTTCATATAAGAACCAGTAAGGTAATACCTATAATAATTCATATTATTATGATATTAGTTTGACTAGCCAGAGGACATCTTGCGTTACTTACAACAATGAATGATTAAATATAATGAGAACCTCTCGCGTTGCTAATGTGCTAGTTGCTACATGATATATAACAATGGTGTTTTGAACATAATCCCTTTCATAGACAATGATATTACGTTAGAACGATTTGGATTTCAACGTCTTATTTAGAAAATGTGAACTGATGTAAACAGATTGCAGTTGATTGCATGAGTGAAAATCAAGAAGTTAAGAAAAATATACCCCATAGAACTAGGAAAAATCTATGTGATGAAGCCTTTATTTTTGATGTGATACATCTAATGTGGTGATAAGGGTTTTGAGTGGCGACGCTCGCGATGGCAGACACGACAGCAGACCTTCGTAACTCGTCGGCTCTCTTCGCTTTGATTCGGATAGTTTTTTTTAATGAATTTCTATGTTCAATATTTTTTTTATAAAAGAAGACACTGATGAATCTTAATATTATTCTAGTGATCTAAGTATGATGCTTAGCGTAAGTTATAATAAAGTCTATTTATTGTTTCAGATCGGGCCGGTGACCACATGCCGCCGTCATCATGGTGATCGTTACCAGGGTAGGTACTTTTATTACAATCAAGATTTTAACGAATTTAAACTTTAAACGGCGCCGGTGAAACCAATGATTTTATAAATCCGGCTCAAAGGACCAGATGCAGAGGTTGAGAGTTTCGAACATGACCTTTACTACATTGTTTACAAGTCGTGAAAGATAAATTTAAAAAAATTGCTCTAAATAATTATAATGTATCACTGAATAAATACACCCAGTTTTCTGGCCAAATGCATTGACGTCCGCACTTAGTGGAACACATGTTCAGCAAAAAATTATTTTATTAAATTGTTTTGGAAACAAAAGCCGCAGCAAGACCATCAGAAAGTATTTATATAAATCTACTAGCGACCCGCCCCGGCTTCGCACGGGTGCAATGTAGATACTAATGTGGGTCATATAAACCTTCCTCTTGAATCACTCTATCTATTGCTGAAAATTGCATTAAAATCCTTTGCGTAGTTTAAAAGATCTAAGCGTACAGACAGCGGGAGCGACTTTGTTTTATACTACATATGTTAAGATTAAAAACTGATAAACATTTGAATTCACTACCTTGTTGGTCTAGCGGTCGCAAGTGCGACTGCTGAGCATGGGGTCCTGGGTTCGATCTCCATGTCGGGCAAAGTGTTATTGGGTGTTTCCATTAGGAATTTCTCAGTAGCAGCCTAGAGTCTGGATTTGTGCCCGGTTAATGGCAATAGGGTCGCTCCCTATTACACGGGACAACATAAATGGCGAGACGAGGGTGTATTAAAAACACCTCTGCCGAACCCTTTGGGGCAGGCCCGGACTGGCCATACGGGCAAATCGGTGCCCGAATGCCCGATGGGCCGGTGTGGCCTGATGAGCCGGTCACACAGTCGCAGAAATCGAAAGAGTGAGGGGAACGTAAAAAAAAGGTCGTCCAACTATCGTCTATCGCTTGAAAAAGAAGCCGCAAAATTGTTTGTGTTTCTAAATGCACCCCAAGATACAGGAGAAAGAGTGAGGGGAGTGTCTAAAAAAAGAACGCCGTCCGTCTAATCGCTTGGGAATGACATTTATTTTACCAGCACTGGGCCGACCGTCTCTCAAATGCCCGGGCAGATTTCAGGTCCCAGTCCGGCCCTGCTTCGGGGAATACAGGGCGTGATGTTATGTCATTTTCCATTTACACATTTAACTGAATTGCTTCGGGTTTTGCCATAGTTATGCTCATGCATATAATATTACATCATGAGCAGAGGATACGCAATAGTTCAAAGCCTTAATTCATGCATTGTTCGCTAGATGCTGGTTGTTTTTTTCTATTCCATTTTCAAAATGCGTAGAGAATGGATAATGAATAATAATAATGACAACAATCGGCAACCATTGTGCCGATAGTCGTAACGGCCAATGGCCTAATGGCCAAGAGTCTCGACAAACATCTCATGAGGCTCTCGTTGGGTGGCTGGATCAAGGGCCTGATACAGAAAGCAGTCCTCCTCGATACGGCGCGTATTGTGAGGAGGTTCCTGTCTCTGGAGCCCTAACTGCCGGTAGCCTGGACCCTGCTCCCGCTGCCGGTGGACCCCTATTTTTTATATTTTTAAATATATATTTGTTTTCTTTTTATATTTAAAAATGTAAATAATATGATCAAACATGAATAAAGGTGATAATAATGATAATGGATAGGAATCAAAGAAATATTCTTGTATAGACCTAAGTATTTATGTTTGTTCATTCTGAGATTAGGCCTTTGTCCAGCAGTGGGACAGTAATGGGCTGACTATGATGAATTGTTTGTTTGATTCAAATCTTGCGACAGATTTTTCAACTACATCTGATTAACCGATTCTCCTGAAACTTCGCACATAAATTCAATTCTTATGACAATACAACATTATAAATAATTTCAATCTTCAATCCTCAAATCTTGATACTACAGGGGTAATGCAAAATAAAACTGTTTTACTTAAAAAAATTTATAAGGGACTATTATTAATGCAAATAATCAGACTTAAGTAAACACAATTCTGGTGTTCAAGTCGAAATCTTTAGAAAGCCTGTCGATGTTGGCTTCCAGTTTTGTGTCTCACACATATACATACGTACTTATACGAAGAAACCGGATACCGCTATTTAAGATGCCGAGACAGCATCAATTTTACCGCGAACTTCGAGTTCAAGGCTTAATGCTTGACATCAAAAGCTCGTGATAATGATTTGTATTGTAATCGGCTTTGTTTATGGTTCCGTTGCTAAGATTCTGATCTTTTAGAATTGAGTTAACGTTACCCCACATTTTGTCCAATGGTGACCTCGTAAGTATTTTCGTTTTGTTTTACCTACTACACTATTTTCAGTGTAGGATAGTGCGGGTGACATTAGACGAAGTTTACAATCATGACTTAATATTTCAGATGTACCATAACTGTAACGGTGTAACTTTAAATGATAGATTGAGAAATTATGAAATTAGACAAAGTTGCGGTTTAAAAGATGATGTAGTGACAAAAATTGAAAGGTGTATGCTTAGGTGGTTTGGTCATGTTGAGAGAATGAGTGAACGGCGATTAACAAAAGGAATTTATAAGGCGGATGTCAATGGGAACGCCGGTAGAGGACGTCCTAGAAGGACATACATCGATGTTATTGGTGATGTTTTTCACAAAGGTCAGGTGCGTAGTACTCTCCACCGGCGTGCGTGTATGACAAGATGTATGAATGTGGATGAAGCGAAAGGGGTATGTAAGGGTCGTAGAATGTGGCGTTCTATAGTTTCTGCCTGCCCCCATGGGAAAAAGGCGTGAGTTTATGTATGTATGTATGTATGTACCATAAATATCACAGTCGTAAAATACGGAGTCAGTAATAACTGTAGATACTAAATTAAATAACCCTGCCAAAATGTAATTGTCTAGAAATAAAATCAAATACTGACAGCTGTCACTCGCACCTACCGCAAATAGTGTAATCATAGAGTTCTAATAATAATTCTATGAGTGTATCCAAACAGTGATACTAGCGTATCTGTGCTAAAATCTCGTTTAAATTACGAACACGGGTCTACGTGAATTTGTTTACGATCATCTGATTCTGGTTAACACGGAGTAACATTAGACTTTTCGAAAGACATTGTATTGCTATTGGGGTTACCTATATTTAGTTTGAATTAACAAGATTTTTAATATTGCTATTTAAAATTGGTGATAACCGCTTACATTAATTCGGCAAATTAAAAAATAAAACAATATAGCATTAGTTCGTTACCTATTTATAATTATATGATTCATTTTAACTATCCACCATTAGCTTCATGGCATTTGAAATTGTTTGGCACCTGGAAACAAAAATCTATCATTGGCATTGCGCAAGAATACCTAATTTACTGAATAAGTCTTGCTAAGATTTCCAATAAATATCAACAAAGTATACCTATTAAATATAACAAGATCAAGTTTTATAACTTTTTGTAAGACTGCATTCTATTCCAAAATAAAAAAGTTTTAATTTAAAATTGAAAAAAGGATATAGGTACCGATGTAAGCGATTCGTTGCAGCAGACTTCAATTTTATTGTAAGAACGATATTTTTTTGCAACAAACGGAATTTGAAATAAAATTCAATAATTGCCAGTTTTATTGTGATTGCAAATAAAAAGAGGTTAGCTGTCAAAAGCTGCAACTTCCGCGTATAAAAAGAAAAAAATGGAGTGTCGGTATCGTCGACGGTGACGCAGTGTGAGCTACCTACTTGTGTCCAAAGCGGTACATTCTCGCCGAGTTCCGATCAGTGCGTTTGGCAACACATTCCGTCAGCCCGCCACAGAATCCAGCACTGAGGGCATTCACCTCGCTGACCAATACATACATGCATACTCACTATACATATACACTCTCGCATAATGGAATCAAAATATAAAATCTCATTTTGGAAAACATCAAAATTAAAATTTCTAATAAATCGATGTGCCGAGTGTAGTTAACGAATTATTCATGATTGTGACAGCGAATCACATAGCTACAAAATTTATGATAGTTGTTTGACACTATAGGGTTACAATATGAGATAAAAGTAGCAACATCCGCTAAATTAAATTGAATCCATAATTAATTAGATATGAAATTAAAATATTTGTTTCATTTTATCCAGTTCCTGTTCGCCAGAATCAGTCATCAATCAAGATTTTATTAAATTTAGTCTCACACCATAAACCCAATATTATTTAAAGTATAGCTAACTTTATTATACTATCAATTCCACATTTCGTAAATGGTATGATTGTTCGAATGTTAGACTGCTTACAAATTAGCGACTTAGTAGCGCGACTCAGCAACGATTGTCGCAGTAGAAGTCACATTCTGCGGTAGTAACCGCATAGAAAAGAAAAAGTATGGTATAGTTTGACAATGTTATATAAGTATTTATACTACAGAAAAGTAGACTGATTAAAACAAAACATTCCCAATTGACGATACGTTCGGTGCAGTGGCTGAGCGATTGGCTTCTGTGCTACGGGTTGTGGGTTCGATTCCCGCACGGAACAAATATTTGTATGGCCTACAGATAGTTGTTCCGGGTCTGGATGTTTGTGCATGTGAAGATTTGTGTCTGTAAACGCATCCACGATACAGGAGAAATCCTAGTGTGGGGCAACGTTTTTTTTAAAACAAAAAATTAAAAACATTTACTTTTTAGTGATGTTTCAATGCATTGAACATTTCAAAAAGTGACTTCGCCTAGTTGATCATTAAGAATAATCTTCTACACATTTACGATTTAGTCGCGCGTTTAAATGCGTACCTTACCAAGTCAGTAATCGCCAATGTGTAACCAGTATTAGGCAGTCGGCAGATATGGGCGAGGCGAGTTGGTCAGTGGTCGACTACCAAAACGAGAGGGAGAGTGGACACAATGGCTCCTAAAGTGCCGCGAGTGGGAGCGAAACTAGGACCGACGGGTTTCAAAACTAACTCGATTGATATCGTTTTATGCAGACCTGTTTATTGTTCAGAAATTGCTTATATTTTGAGATAAGCGTAGGTATCAGTAAGCTAAGGACCACAACATAATCTAGCATATTATTTTGGTCCTTTTGTCTTTGCGTATGTAATGTTTAAGCCCTGCAATAATTAAGATCCGGATCCAGAGATTTTTGGCGAGTGATGATCTGTCTTCCTTCAGGATTGCAATATAAAAGTAATCTACCTATTGCCTAATACCGGTTGCAAACGTATAAACGGATGGCGCCAACATTTGCATTTTCCTTAATATTGCTGTACGATCATCCGGTTTTCCTTTAATCGTGTTTGTAGCCTTAATGATAGGAAATATGTTAACACCAACAATAATTTAACTATCTGGATTATTCATTATTCCTTGTTGTATAAAATCAAAGAAATTAAAGATTGCAAGTCAAACCAAACTGTTGATGCGATTAGCGTAAGGCCGAGCAACCACACAGGTTAAAAGAACCACTTATAACACTTACTGGCTTACCAGGATTCAGGTTGCGAATAGGGTTGCCAACTTTATAGACCAAATATAGTATTTCCGAGGTACTCATAAAAATAATTATAGCAGATCGGAAAAAGAATACAATAAAAATAGTCTTCTTTTTTTACGTGTGGTTAGTGACTAACCTGGTGTCAGAGTTTATGCCGTCCATGGGCCTCTGACTTGACTTCACATGCCGTCGAGAAATATCTCTCAGGCATGCCACCGGTTTCCTCACGATGTTTTTTCTTCACCGTTTTTAAGCAAGTGATAATTATACAATACGCACATGAATCCGAAACGTCAGAGGTGCGTGCCTTGGGTTTGAACTCGAGACCTATGACTCGGCAGTCCGATGGTCACACCACTAGGCTATCATTGCTATAAAAATAGTAGGTATGGTTCAGTTCAAATTACTGAGCTATTATTTACGCTTGAATATTTTATATTTGTTGTTTGTGTGAAATATTTATTCCCAAGGTATGAATTTGATTTAGAAGAAAATATAGGTAAACTTTTAGCCTACTACTTTTTTAAAGTTATAGGTCTTATACTTTCGTAGGTTATGTAATATAATTATTGTATAGTAATGGCGTCAGTAGTGAATGACGCTGACGATGATATAATAGATGAGCAAACTATTGTTTTATTGTTCCTACAAATACAGTATGTAAACAAAATCATGTAATTCCTTCAAACCTTGTGATATACTGCTGACATAAATAAATCCTACATGGGATAAATTTGGATTCAATAAAAAAAAATACAAGAAGTAAACATGTGTTCTTAACGTGAGGCATTTTAGCGCGTCGAGTTAAATGACCGCGGGGCGAGCAATACCACGCAATCGCTCGGAGCGCTAAAATGCCAGACATTAAGAACACAAATGTTTACTACTTGTAATTTTTTTTATTGAATCCAAATTTATCCCGTGCAGGGTTAATCTATGTCAGCAGTACATGACGAGGTTTGAAGGAATTACATGATTTTGTTTACAGCCTGTATAGGTAGACGTTTAGCCTTTTTTTTTTAAAGTTATAGGTATTTTATTGTCTTAGGTTAGGTATGTACTATAATTATTGTATAGTAGGGTTGGCGTCAGTAGTGAATGACGCTGACGATGATATAATAGATGAGCAAACTATTGTTTTATTGTTTCTACAAATACACTTACGTGTTTTGAATCTTGAAGTTGGTTTTAACGGTTCTATTGATAACATCGCTATGACGTTGCAGATTCTTAGATCGCAACCGACTACGAACAATATTTATTTAAAAAAAATAAGCCTCCTTAAACATTTTTATCTACTAATTACTTATTAACAAATCTTAATTGACTTTTGGTGTATCTTAAATTATGTATAAGACCAGATTTTTTTATCAAGCCGTTAAAACTAGATCTTGGCATCACTATTAATGACAACATTTTTTATAACTTACTAATGTATGCGAAAACATGCCAATATAACAGTTTAGAGTTTAGACTAGTTAAATAAAAATAATGTATGTATAAAGGACCAAAATGAAAATAAAGCAATAAAATACCTTTTATTGCATTAGATATGCTGCCTAAGTGTTATTTTAATGTTTGTATAACACATTGTATATTAATAATATGTTAAGGCCTATCTATACTAATATTATAAAGCTGAAGAGTTTGTTTGTTTGTTTGAACGCGCTAATCTCAGGAACTACTGGTTGGAATTGAAAAAATATTTTTGTGTTGGATAGTCCATTTATTGAGGAAGGTTATAGGCTATATAACATCACGCTACGACCAATAGGAGCAGTGCATAAATGAAAAATGTTGCAAAAACGGGAAAAATGTCCACCCGTGCGAAACCGGGACGGGCCGCTAGTTCAGATATAAGCAATACATATACAGGGTGTAAACGAGATCATGTAATTCCTTCAAACCTCGTGATGTACTGCTGACATAGATTAACCCTGCACGGGATAATTTGGATTCAATAATAAAAAAATTACAAGAAGTAAACATGTGTTCTTAATGTAATTTCGTTTACACCTGTATATTTGTATGAAATACCCGGCGGAATATCGCTCGGTATTTTTCGCTACCTACAGTAGTAGCGAATATCGCTTATATCTGATTAGGCCTTTACATTGAAATATCACACAGGCCCGCGTTTAGTAGGTACTCATCGCCCATCGATTAGGCGCAATAGAGTTTTGACCTTGAACTACTTTTATCTGAAAATTATACTTACAGTAAAAAAACAATAATATTTTTGAGAAATTTTAATATACAAGGAGTAAATGCAAAAACTTACCTGAATTTACATTTCGCCAAATTTGACAAACTATGCGTCCACTTTATAAGACTTACAAAGTTTAGAGTTCAAAAAATATCTAGTATTGGTATGTAAATCTGTAGACAGAATTCATATTTATATTATATACTTGTAAATGACGAGTTTTCTTTAAGTTTCTGCTTAATATTAACATTCAAATCACGCTTTCTTCTGACAAGCGAAGACCGTACATTATTTAGAAAGCAATTTAATAAACCGGTACAGAAAGCTTCCTAAATAAGAACACGAATGTATTATCATTAACATTCGACACAAGTAAGTTAACTAGAATTGCAAATGATGTGTAAATCATTCGATAATCTGGTGGTATGATATACAAGGTTAGTCGGAAAGGGTACTAAGGCGAAAAGGTGTTAAAGCACCCATAATAAGGGATAACTTTTGTTCTACAACTTTCCCCAAAACTCGATAGTTTAAGAGAAATAGCTTTTCAAAGATTTCGTCAAAAATATGCTAAAATCTATCTGTCCATAGCTATGATCAGCTGTTTTTACAATTTAGGTCATATTTGGGGTCACAGATTAGAAAATAAATTTTCTGAATTCATAACTAAAGCAGGTATGTTTTTTTTTGAAAAAAATAAAACAAAAAGTCTTTTGCATGCAAAATATTTTTATCGAATTTTGAAATTTTAACACTTGCATTAAAATAGTCATCAGTGATACTTTAGGTGGCCTGCGGCTTAGTACCCCCTTATCCGACTAACCTTGTATTTATGACAATTTTATAATGTAAGTAAAACTATACTCTCTTTAATATAACATTGGACAAATAAGAACCATTTTAGCAAAGAAATGTATGGAAATAAGCAACATGTTTGCTTCAAGTAGGCATTCAACACAGTATTATGAGTTTATGAACCTTAACGGTCAATTGAGTAGTTCTGAAATCAATACCAGTAGGCGCCACTGTTAATGTAGATCTATTAAAACTTTGTTTTGTTTTTTTTTTATTTATTTAGATTTCATTCGATGAGTTTCTTTCATTGAAATTACATGTCATGAATTTTCTAATTCGTGCATTTCTAACCTTATACAGAAACTTTGTTAACTTTCCTATGGTTTAGGTGGTACCAAGCGTTATTGTTTGAAATTGGGACTCTTGTATCTTTACCAATAATGAAACAAATGCCACACTACTTTGCTAAATAGACCATCTTATACTAGATTATTCTATCCAGAGACTCTATCTAGAATAACAGATAGCTTACGAGTCCATTTATATCCCCAGTTTGGCAATAAAATATGCTACCATTGGTAAACAAAACGATTCGTTTTTGTTTATAGGAACCGTGGCTGTAATGTATAACTCGTTATTAATTCACGTCACATTAATAACGTTGAACTCAATGAATGAATGGTGATTGATAATTATAATAAACTAACCGCTGAACGCCCCGAGAGTATCGCGGTCAGTTTCTGATAAAACTTATCGATTGACACTTCTTATAGCTAAGGTTATGTCGATTTGATATTATTTTTAGCAATATTTGCTTCTGTGATGTGTTGTTATGGAAACCATATACTTTGAGGTAACTTATATAAGTTTTTTGTGTTATTGTTGTTCAAATATCGGGTGCAGTAAGTATAAAATTGTTAGATTATTCATTCTGTTAAATCAGTCATGATTTTATTTACTTGATTTCACTGGATTCATACGATTTCTTATGACTAGCTAGTTTAGTTAGAAACATAGTCCACGATAAGCCACAATTCCTTTTATAATCACAACTGTACATTAAAATGAAGATATTAAAAACCTATTCTTATATTTAACTAGCGTACCCACCCCGGCTTCGCACGGTTGCAATGTAGATACTAATGTGGGGCATATAAACCTTCCTCTTGAATTACTCGTATCTATTGCTGAAAACTGCATTAAAATCCGTTGCGTAGTTTAAAAGATCTAAGCGTACAGACAGCGGGAGCGACTTTGTTTTATAAGTACTACTATGTAAAGAAGATATCTCATCGTCAATTTATTATACAACGTCTACGTGTACGTGTGTGTGTGAAGGAAGAAGAATTATTATTAAATAAGATAACCATCGCGTAGTATTGACGTTGTACGTAATAGGGACACGACCAACTTTCTATAAATTTACACTGACACGCCAGACACACCATTGTTTTTATATTAGTTCCGGCTCTAGTGGATTACAAGGTTTATCTGTTGCTCGTTGGAGGGGCTCGTGGCTAATTACATACGATTTGCGAGGTTAAGCTGCGCTTGCCACGGTCAGTTCTTGGATGGGTGGCCGTTTGTTAGACATTGTACTCCTCCGTGCCTCGGAGAGCACGTTAAACAGTCGGTCCTGTCATACGAATACCTATGACAGTCATTACGGGTATATAGTCAGAAGCCCGAAAGTCTAACCTTAGGATATCGGCATTGGCCATTTACTGGGTTGCAGTTACTGATGGCAGTCGCTAGACTGGAAGCTGACCCCACAATAATTGGGAAAAGGCTAAGAGGAAGAGATCTGTTGCTTGTGTTTACCTGCAGCTCCACTTGCGTGGTTGGTAGCGCCGAAGCCAATAGCAAGTTATTGCACGCAAATGCTTGCTTAGTTCATAAAACTTGCAGAAGTCGACTTGCTGCGGGTGTGTCCACAGTTCGATAGTCAGTTGTAAAAGTCAATTTGCGCAAAAAAACTTGCCAATTGCTAGTGGATTTAGCGTTTATTAATTAAAACCTTCTTCAATATACAAACTGACGTTGCGAGCCATTTGCGCTGATTCTGCATAAACTAAACTTAAATTAGGACTATTGTCATATTTTTCACTCTGATAGAATAAGAAAGAGACGGATGTAAATAATAGCTGTTAAATTTAATTCAACTAAAATATCCATACGTCAGACCGTGTCGACTAAAAACACAGTGAAGTTCAAGGCGTAAACTAGTTTGACATCTTTAACTTAGTTCTTATCTATCACCGTTCTTTTCTTGCGCTATCTGTTAGTAAAAGATAGCAATTCTCTCATTTTAATTTAGTTGGTGAACAAGGGAATCGGCTACATTATCAAATTCGTTTAATAAAGAGTATGTTGTAAGCAAACTTTCTGCTTACATACTATAGTAAAACTTTAGAAAATACCATGGAAATCATCCAACACCCATGATATTGCATTTTATATTCAGTTAAGATACAAATTAGTATGGTTTTTCATTTAATTCTCTTCAAGTCTCGTGTCGGAACGAGCCGTTCAGGAATTCTTCATGTCGTGGTGAAAAGATTAGCTAGTTCGCGAGATTGGTAGCGGGGCTGACTGCCCAGGGTTCGCTGGACTTACTTGAATATCGTCAATCTTGGATACTCTTACGGGGTGTCCTGCGTAAGCGACGAACACGACAAACGCGATCAAGACAACGGCATTCCCTACTAGCGGCCTATGTAGCGAGACGCGACGTTACGCGTATTTGTTTCACGTCGTGTCGCGTCGCGTCGCACCGCGTCGCGTTTATCGCTTACGCAGGACACCCCGTTAGAGATTCTTTATTACTTAATAAAAACTTCATCAAGTATCCAATTCAGGAACATTAACGCCTTGACTTAAGATTGTGTGAAATACAGTCTTATACGATCGAAGATATCGTATGTTATAGAGCAGTCGTCCTAAGTCAAAAGGTGATAGAGCTCTATTAGCTATCGAAAATGGGATCGCGATACCGTGTCATACTTTGTCCGAAATACCGGACATATGTAGTGCCTTTTTAACTAGAGTAAAGGGATCTGTTTTTATAGCGATGAATAAATTATATCGATACTGTTTATAAATGATAAATCAATGTCAGATTAGTTGCTTAAATACGGATAATTGTGGGGCGGACTTTCTTTTGATGCGATTAGTGTAGTACCTACTTATAGCTGCTTCGATTCACTGAATTATTGTAAATATTGTTATAAATGTACGCTCATCAATTAGTATTAATATATTTAAAACGCTATTATGAAACGCTAGTATTGATATAATATGGATGACTTTTAATTATTTATCTAAGAAATTAGAGAGATTATAGGACATGTTTAATTTATTGTAACTTTATTCAAGTTTTACTAAGTATTCCAATTTAAACCGTCCTCAAACTTACTCTTATTAGCATTCATGTTAACTTTCACTGTTTTGACTGTAACATCCCACTGTTAGGCAAAAGCCTATCTATCAGCTGACTTCCAAAACACAATTTTTTGCTAACCAGTCGATGTAACAAAATATAAGGAATACTCTTTAAACACAAATATATCTAAAAAGTGCAATCACCGATTAAAAAACTTGAATAATTAAAAACAACACAACTTCCCAATGGATAAAATCTGCGATATTCAGATATTTCCTTATCTTGGAAATCTCTGTATTATGCTAAACAAAACAATATAATATCATTAATTAATTAGGGTTTGGTTATCATTGGTTATATCTACGACGTCAACGTCGACGTCATGTAAAAATGGTTTGTCGTGTCAAACGCATCTATAAAATCACCTCATCATCACTAGTCGTGAAAATAAATAGATCACGAAGAGATAATTACAAAGAGATAGATAAAAGCATCGGACTCTTTAAATTATATGAAAATGTCTTCACGAATCCACTTGAATAGAACCGTAGTATAGCGGTTAATCCTAAAAACCGATTTTAATCTAAAATCCCTGGATTTTTGTCGGTTTTTGAGAGATCAATAGAAGTATAAATGTCAAAAACTTGACAAATATTTTGGATTAAAATCGGTTATTCGAAACGACCATAACCTAGCTCATTGTAAGAACTAAGAGGTATATGACACTTAACCTTAAACTGTGCATAGGTACAGATCAAGCCGGGTGCTAATCAAAAATGAATATCTGCTTATTACATCTGTAGAGCAACACAGCAACACATGCTATAATATATTTACAAGAAAAAATTACATCGGTAGAGCAACACAAACATGCTAATCTACAAGAAAAATTCAAACTAAGAATTTCTGTCCAGCAGAAAGAAGTGTGTCACAAAGTAATTTGCACCTAACTTCGTGTAGGAGCTGACCACCTTCAGTCTTTTAAAGTTGCATAAGAAAACTTTTAAAGATCAATTTAAATCAAGCAATGGTCAATACGCGGATGCTATTAATGTTATTGACATTCATTGAACCACCATTCTACCCATATTTTCTGAGTAAATGATATTAAACTAAATATATCGTCTCTTGGCATCAAAATGCACCCGTTACTGAAATATTTGGTGTCAAACTAAAACACACACCGAGTGCGAATAACTATCTAGTTATTCTTATGGAGTAGAACAAGATACAAGAACAAGAAATATCTTTACTAATTACTTTTATGAAAGCTGCCCAGTGACATAAAAGAGAGCTAATGGCTAAACCTGTTTACATAAATCTAGTTTATTTTTTTCAGTATGAACAAAAAAAGATTTAGGATCTGTAGCAAAAACGAGTGTTATAAAAAAATGTTGCAGAGTTGGTTTCTTGCCTATCTATGGCGAGTTCTCCCATTTGTCGTTTATCATTACTTCGTCCGAAAATGAGTTATCTTAAACCTGATTCAACGTAAGACATAAATAAGTATTTCAAGATTAGTTGCCAATAAAAATGTCGTTTGGTTCCGTGTTAATCGACGGACGATGCGACGACAGCCAAATGATAGTGCTATGATGTGCTTCGATTACTTCCGACTAGTTACAGCTAATTTAATTTTAGGGAATGGTCATTGCTCTTTAAGATTTCTTGTGGAAATTGGTACCTAGCCTATAGCTACCCCTCTTACTCGAGAACGTACTATGTAGTCACCACAACCACGTCGAGGACTCTGTAGCTGCAACCCTCAAAACAACGAGGCTGCCCGTCGATGGCGGCTGTCAGGATAACCGTGCATCGCGTACATATGTGACAAGATTTGACAAGAAGCTGGTCTATGTGACAAACCATGATACTAATATAATATTTTCTCACTTCCAGGGCGATTACATATGGATCGAGCCGGTGTCTGGTCGGGAGTTCGATGTGGCGATCGGGGCACGCGTCCTCGCAGCCGAGGGGCGACGGATTCGCGTCCGCGACGACGACGGCCACGAGCAATGGCTGCCGCCCGAGCGACGCATCAAGGCGATGCATGCCACCTCCGTGCATGGCGTCGAGGACATGATATCACTCGGTGACCTGCACGAAGCTGGCATACTCAGGAATCTACTTATAAGATACAATGAGAATCTCATTTATGTGAGTATGGAATTATAGAATTTTATTATTGTGTGCAAATGGCGTATGGCGTAATTATAACAGCTGTTTAGTTACCTTTACACAGTTGTTGTTATTAGATTTCTATACGCTCATAGTTTTTTTTATTTTAATTATTTGAAGCCAGATAGAAATCAAACGGTTAAATATTTCCAATTCTTGTAGTAACTTAATCCTTTTCGACCGATTCAACAAACTGCGTTGCTATGACTCAATTAATTATATTTCAGTTAGCAAGTTTTTTTAAGAATGTCCATTTATTAATATTGGCTTGACGTGGAAAAATTTAAATCCGGTTATTAGCAAGGATAAACAGCTTTGTGTCAAGAATTTATCAAAATAGAGAGGCAAATATCTTAATTTGGTTAAAAAATATAGCCTTCACTTAACCTATGGTCTAAGAGCAAACTACATAGGTTAAGAGAAACCCGATAGTCCTGTGATTGTAAGGTGACAAACGCAATCTATCTTTCCAAATTGGATGTCTGCATTTTTACGATCTAAGTTAACGATTAACATCAGTTGTCATTGTTGCTAACTTTCATTTTCGATAAAAAGAGTTTCTAAACGTTTGTGTCTTGGGTTGAAATCCGCAACAATACTGATCAGTTGGCTAATGACGTCATATTTTGTGAATCATGTTTTGTATCGTATTCGTAATCATAACTGCAAGTGGACCGCGGATTAGTTGCAAATGTAAACTATGCAACTGGCAAATTCAGCTTGAACGCAATTAAGATGCAGTCAGTGCAACTACGTGATAACTGCCGACTGGATGTGCAGCCCACTTGTAGTTATTATTATGAATCGTTCGTTTAGCCTAGCCTTTTCGTAACTATGTTGGAATCGGCTTCCAGTCTAACCAGATGCGGCTGAATACCAGTATTTTACACGTAGCGACTGCCATTAGACCTCCGCAACCCAGTTACTGGGCAATGCCGATACCCTAAGGATAGACTGGTTGTCGGACTTTCGAGCTTCTGACTACCCGTAACGACTGTCATAGGTATTCGTATGACACCCGGGACCGACGGTTTAACGTGCTCTAGGCACGGAGGGGTCTGTTATGATTACTAACGAAATAAGGTTCACCAAATGCGACGTTATTAGCTCCGCTGAATAGAAAGTAGGAGACACCGAATAGAAAAACTTATAATGCGCGCGCAAGTGCTAGTTACCTCCTGAGGAATGGTAGCGGCAGGATGGGGGTTCGCACGGTAGACAAGACAAAGCAAACTGACAGAGTGCCTCTATTGATTCACACCCTCCTCCTGTCGCTCTCATACCTCAGCCGGTGACTAGCACTTCCGCGTAGACCACCGTAACCACTCGGATGTTAGGACAATACTTTGGCAGGTAGTTCAAAGATTTCGAGGTTCCCTTTTAACTAATCGGAACATATCAATTTCAGACATACACCGGATCAATATTAGTGGCGGTGAATCCTTACCAAATACTGCCGATCTACACGGCAGACCAGATCAAGTTGTACAAGGAGAGGAAGATCGGCGAGCTGCCCCCGCACATCTTCGCGATCGGCGACAATGCGTACGCGCATATGCGCCGGTACAAGCAGGACCAGTGCATTGTCATCAGCGGTGAATCCGGCGCAGGGAAGACGGAGTCTACGAAGCTGATCCTGCAGTACCTTGCAGCGATTAGTGGGAAGCATTCGTGGATTGAACAACAGGTTGGTTTAGTGTCAGGTCTATGGCAATGGGATTGTTTATACTTAGTTCCGAAGAGTTTAAACTGGGGTCTATCCAATAGACTTCACTCTTAACTGGCGAATGTGCTTACACAGGAAAATTAAATTAATTAAATTAGGATAGACGAGTGCAGTTAAATAACAGAGTCATAGTAGCATAATGAATTATTACCTTGACCAGGACAGCAGCTAGGGTAGATGACAAGGTACTCAGCAACGCCATTTTTTTTGTCGTTGGAAAATCCTCATGGATGTCCCTCGCCCGGGGTAGGCGAGGGGGTCTGCTGGACTCTTACTGGCTAAAAACGAACGGTGTCCTTCCTTCTGACCCAAGGCCGGGTTTACGGGATTCGCTATTGCATGCACCACTACCCCGGCAGGTCTCGGTCCACCAGCTTCTTCCGGTGGACCTCTCCAGTGGTGCGGCAATTTCTCCCCTGCCCCACTTCCTTCTGAGAGGAGCGCGCGGAACACAGCGCGCCATCCTCCCGGGCCTGTTACTGGTCGGGAAACGGGTCCCCTAACCCGCCGCCCGCAGGCCACTCACTAGGATGACCGGAGATCGTTACGCGCCCCCCGGCGCCCGGTGCGTCTAGCGCGAGAAGAGAGGAAGGAAGACGCCTCTCTCTCCCTCTCCGCTACCTCCTTGGTGACCATCACCTCCTCGCAAAAGGAAGCGACGGCCTCCCACGCACTCTCGCTCCCCACCATGGACAGAACCACAGCCGGAAGCGATTCCGCAACCCCTGGCAGTGGTTCTAGTCGGCAAGAGTCGAATATTTGCACCCTCCGCCTTCCCAAGATAGGAGAGTATGCATAAGGATTTCCCCACGTTAAAAAAAGGGTATAATGCAATACGGTTACAAATAATAGGCACGGAACGATGCCCCTGACGAAAGTCACGTACCTCTTGCTAAGATGTATGTTCTAATTAATTAATTAACTGATCATATCGCAGCCCACTGCAGTGTACATATCCAAGCTTAGATAACATAATTTTGTAGTTATAATAATAAAATAATGTTTTTTTAAATTTATAATTATCTTCTAAACATTTGTCACTAATCCAAAATTGTCAAACGTCCTATTCTATTTGTATGTTTGCTAATTAGACTATTATAGTGACTAATCTAATTATGGACAAGAATGTGGTTCTCATGTTTTACAATTAGATACGATTAATATCTACAATCAGAACACATTTTCGGACGTAACTAATTAAGATAAGATATTTAATAAAGCTACGGGGAATTAGGTATATAGGTAGGTAACAACGTATTCAAGTTATGACAAGATCAATCATGATTTCGCCGTCTCCGGAGAATATAATGGCATTAGCAAAAACACAACTTTTTCAGAACAAAATAAAAACCGATTTTTGACGACTGCTTGCCAAGTACTGCTTGTTACTTGTTCTTCGAAAAACAAAAAACAGTTCTCGCTGGTGTGTGTAGTACTGTGTAGTTCGCCAACCCTCACCAGGCCAGTGTAGTGGAGTAAGACCTTAACCCTTCTCATTTTGAGAAATGGCCCGTGCCCAGTATTGTGACAGTAACGAGCTGATTATGTGACTAGTTACGTAAAGACGCTGTTGGCCACCGTAGGTGGATGCGTTATCCCTCCCATCCTTGAGACAGTAGCGGATCCAGCCTTTAGCTCAGTGGGTACCTATGCCAATGTAGACATTTATGTATAAATGAGGCACAGGTCACTGCTGTGGTTGTAATCTCAGTGGTTAGGTCCGACGTGACCACTCCCCTGGGGATCCGCCAGTGCCCTGAGACGTCTTTTATAAAAAATCTGATATGTTGGATACCATGGGTCATAAAATATGGCTAACTATAATGGAACCATAGAGAACCTTTATTAACAGCACAAACATTATTTAAAACATGAACGTCATTCTTTACAGATTCTAGAAGCAAATCCCATCCTTGAAGCGTTTGGCAACGCGAAGACTGTCAGGAACGACAACTCCTCGCGTTTCGGCAAGTACATCGACATCCACTTCAACAACAGCGGAGTCATCGAAGGCGCTAAGATCGAACAGTACCTTCTTGAAAAGTCCAGGATAGTGTCCCAGGGAGCGGAGGAAAGGAACTACCATGTGTTCTATTGTCTGCTGGCAGGATTGTCCAAAGAAGAGAAGAAGAAGTTAGAACTGAATGAACCGAACGAATATAGATATTTATCTGCAGTAAGTTATCCATTAAGTTAAAGATCTTTACTTCTGTCTTGAAAAACACCGCCTTCTTCCTTTGATATTTATATCTATAAAATAATCCTCAAACAAATTATACTGACAGCAAATTGTCAGATTTATTTAATATGCAGGAATTATTTGAGGGATTTTATGATAATAACAATAGCTATAGCTGATTATAACGATAATAATAGTGTAATAACGTATAAGTAACAGATAAGAATACATAGGTATGAATATATAGATATACAAGCCCGTTAAAAGTGGACCTTATTTGTTAGTGGTTTTTTTTCTCTGTTTGACTGCTCGTAGATGGTCCTTGCGGACCGTTTTTACGTAACCGGGCAGTTATTTGCGAGACCTGAAGGGTCTCCAACCAATGGGGACGAGTAAAATAACTAACTTAAGCTAACTACTACTACTAACATCATGACTACTAGAAACAACAGCACAAAGGCGACCCCTAATGGACTCGGACCTCGGCTTAAGGAGTTGTTGGCGGGCGGACTGAGACGGCGGGAGACAGCTTGATGAGGGCTGGATTAACGGTGTGATTTGTTAGTGAATAAGATATTGACACCTATATTGGTTAATGGAAAATTTATTTTTCAGGGTGGAAGTTTCTCTTGTGAAGGCAGAGACGATGCTGCCGAATTCGCAGACATACGATCAGCCATGAAGGTTTTGTTGTTCACTGAACCAGAAATATGGGAAATACTGAAATTGTTAGCTGCCGTTCTACACTGCGGTAACATTAAATACGAAGCAACAGTCGTCGACAATTTAGATGCTACAGAAATTATTGAACAAGCCAACGTAAGGAGAGTAGCCACCTTGCTCGGTGTGCCGATGCAGTCGCTTATAGACGCGCTTACTAGAAAGACGCTGTTTGCCCACGGAGAGACAGTCATATCAACCCTCAGCAAAACTCAATCTGTTGACATTAGGGACGCTTTCGTCAAAGGAATTTATGGACGATTATTCGTCACTATCGTAAAGAAAATCAACGCTGCAATATATAGGCCAAAGTCGACAATGCGGACGGCTATTGGCGTCCTAGATATATTCGGATTCGAAAATTTCGATCAAAACAGTTTCGAACAATTCTGTATAAACTTTGCTAACGAGAACTTGCAGCAATTCTTCGTTAGGCACATATTCAAATTGGAACAGGAAGAATATAATCATGAAGGAATCAATTGGCAACATATCGAATTCGTTGACAACCAAGATGCGTTGGATTTGATAGCGCTAAAACAACTGAATATCATGGCTTTAATTGATGAAGAGTCGAAGTTCCCTAAGGGCACTGACCAAACGATGTTAGCTAAGCTACACAAGACCCACGGTCTTCACAGAAACTACCTCAAGCCAAAGTCAGATATAAACACCAGTTTTGGGCTAAACCACTTCGCTGGGATAGTCTTTTACGATACACGAGGGTTCCTCGAGAAGAACCGTGATACGTTTAGTGCTGATTTATTGCAATTAATTCATATATCTACGAACAAGTTTCTGCAGCACATATTCCAGGATGACATTGCGATGGGATCTGAAACACGAAAGCGAACTCCGACGCTATCAACGCAATTCAAGAAGTCTCTCGACTTATTGATGCGGACGTTAGGAACATGCCAACCATTCTTCATACGGTGTATAAAACCAAATGAATTTAAGAAACCAATGATGTTTGACCGCGGTCTTTGCTGCAGACAACTCCGGTACTCTGGTATGATGGAAACGATCAGAATCAGGCGGGCCGGTTACCCCATCCGGCACAGCTTCAAAGAGTTCGTTGAAAGATACCGGTTTTTAATTTCTGGCGTTCCCCCGGCGCACAAAACTGACTGTCGGTCAGCCACCGCAAAAATCTGTGCCACAGTGCTTGGCAAGTCTGATTACCAGTTAGGCCACACCAAAGTTTTTCTGAAGGATGCTCATGACTTATTCCTCGAGCAAGAAAGAGATAGAGTTCTAACTAGGAAGATATTAATTCTCCAAAGATCTATTCGAGGGTGGGTGTATCGTAGACGGTTCTTGAAGATGCGAGCGGCTGCTATTCTGATCCAGCGTCACTGGCGAGGCAAATTGCAGAGGATTCGATACAACAAGATGAAAGTTGGATATGCAAGACTCCAAGCTCTGATACGTGCACGAGTACTGGCCCACCGTTTCAGGCATCTCCGTGGCCACATTGTGGCTTTACAAGTAAGTACAGAATTTTATTAGACTGTTAGATATTATTCACATAGAAAGTTAAAGTACTTAACATAATTAGTAGTGTCACAAGTGGACGGTAGCCTTAACAGTAAACAGGTCTTTTTATCTGAGAACAGGTTTAATTTCTATAAAGCTGCACATTTTCTTCTATAGAAACTTATCATTAAATTTTATTTGATCTAATTAACTGCCTTGTTGGTCTAGTGGTGGCAAGCGCGACTGCTGATCGTGAGGTCCTGGGTTCGATCCCCAGGTCGGGCGAAGTGTTATTGGGTTTTTCCGTTTGGAATTTCTCAGTAGCAGTCCAGAGTTTGGTTTTGTGCTCGGTTGATGGCAATATGCTCGTCCCCTATTACATGGGACAAACATAACGGCGAAATGAGGGTGTCTGCCAACCCTTCGGGGAATACAGGCGTGATGTTATGATGTTTCTTTGATCTAAATTCTTATAAAAGGCCCCAAATCATCCACAGGCGGCAGCCCGGGGCTACCTAGTTCGTCGCTCCTACGGGCACAAGATGTGGGCTATAGTGAAGATCCAGAGCCACGCGCGACGGCTGATCGCGATGCGGCGCTACCGACGCATGCGACAGGAGGTGCACGCGCACACCGAGGCGCTGCGCTTGCGCAGGCAGGAGGAGCAGCGGCTGCAGCACCAGGGCAACACGCGCGCTAAGGAGATCGCCGAGCAGAACTATAGGGTGAGACGTACATACTATTTTTACGTTTGTATAATAGTTGTCATTGCTAGGAGTATCTATTGATTTTCTTTGAGCTAGAGATTCTAGATATCTAAATATCATAAGAAATTACTTATTACTCAATTCGTCTCAATCGTAGAGATTTTTCAAACACAGCTCGATCTTCTTCTTCTCCCTGCCCTTATCCCACACTAGGTGGGGTCGGCACAACATGTATTTCATAAATCCATGTTGTTAGAGGTTTTGGCTTATTGTTTTATGACCTGCCGCCTGCCTGACATCAACCCTCCTTGGGAATACTCGTTGCGCCCGTCGCGCGGTTGACCCAATGTGCTTGCTGATATTATGCACTGGGTCCCAAAATGATATGCATGTCAATCTTATTGCCAACAACTAACAGACTATGTTCTTCTTGGTGGAGTATACTTGCAGTTCCAAACACAGCTTGATATCAACACGAATCTCGAAACGAGGGCCACCGTTCGCTGTATAATGAAAGGAATGTATCCAATAGACGAATAATTTATCGTATAAATAATAATTTAGGTTTTAATTTACAAAATGATACCAAAGTAAAACGGTTTATTATGGGCAATGAAAGGATTTAAAACCAATTTCCGTTCAGGTTGCCAACAATTAACTGTTTAAATTTTGGTTTGCATTGAGTCAAGGTCACTATGCTTATTTTAATTTGACCCACGCGTTGTCTACAATTGTCCCACTGCAGGGCAAATGCCAAGAAAGAACGAGCATTCATCTCCACGCTTGTTCACTGTGGGTCGGTGATTTCAGACCTGTGTTTATTATGTTTTTAGGGTTCCGTACCCAAAGGGTAAAACGGGACCCTATTACTAAGACTCCTCTGTCCGTCCGTCCGTCTCTCACTAGGCTGTATCTCATGAACCGTGATAGTTAGACAGTTGAAATTTTCACAGATGATGTATTTCCGTTGCCGCTATAACAACAAATACTAAAAAACAGAATAAAATAAATATTTAAGGGGGCTCCTATACAATAGACATGATTTTTTTGCCGTTTTTATTGATAATGGTACGGAACCTCGCACTCGGCCTCGCGAACGAACTCGCACTTTTTATTAATTGCATTGCGTCTGACCGCTATAACTTACCTGATATTAAGCGATAATGCGGTCGACGATGGGTGCACGCTTGCCCAGTAAAAATGTATTCACTCAAGCCTTAAAGACTACCAGAAAATACCAAATTTGTTTATTACAGTTCAAGTGCAATGCTACGTTTAACATTATCAGATAAACTTATTATATTTTTAATTAATTCAAAGTCTGCGTCGGTTATTTTAAAAGTGAATATCAGAAACAAACAATGTAAAATGTAATAGATGCAATGTACAGACCGTGTCATATGATTAGACAGCATTAAATTATATTGATTAGCATACCTATATTTTAATTTTGTTATTTCCAAAGTTTTTACTTCCACAATTAGCAGGCTGTTAGCCACATAGATAATTATTATACTATCTGGAGCTGTCTGTGTCAAAATAAATAATTTATCTTAAAGATTATCTGATTTTGATAAATCTGATTAGAAGCAAAAAAATATAATTTCGGTTAAGTACCTGCTTTGATGTGATTATCATAAAAACGTTTTCAACAAGGAAATGCGAAACAAGGAAGCGCGAATATCAAAAGCTTAGAGTTGCCCTACGCAAAGTTTTACTTTGCCCAGAAGAACAACTAGAATCTTATCTTTTTAGGTACCTATAATGTGCTATTTAAATTAAAGCAATAGGTAAATTACCCATTTACGTATAAGTAAAATCAACCCAATTTATTGTTTTCGGATAACTGATGCATTAAACATTTCAATGTCTGTATAATTTATGTATAAAGAGTAGGTATCTATGTGAATACATGTAGGTATTAATATCAGTAGGTAGGTACTCCACACAATCCGCTTCGAATAATTGTTGCAGTATTACGATACAGTATGTTGTCAAATATTGACAAACCACTCGTAGATTAGGTACTTCATTATTAAAAATGTGTCACTCTTTCGATTACCCTGGGATACTCCAAATGTGCTGCGATAAGTGTTTTTATTTTTACATTTCAAATTAATTTTCTTTTTTGTTGTTTATTTACGGTTGCATTGTGATAACTTTACTCTTAGGAGAAACACCAAGGCAGTTATTACGCAACTGTTTCAAAAAAAGTGCCATTTTAATTAATCATAAGAATAAATCTTTTAAACTTACTGAATAGTTACAAGAAAAAAGTATGTACAATTATCAAACCATTCTTACTTTTCTTTTACTCAAACTGTATGTACTTACGTTGCCACTTCGTCCGATAAGAGTTACATCAATCTTTATCAGTAGCGATCGATAGATAGTCAAATTAAATTCAATAATAAATCAAAATAAAATGCCGCTATTGTTTTATCGATACAGATAATCTATGATTGAATAAAATTATTTCTTTATTCATTTAGGTACTGTAGTGACAAAGGAAAGCATGTAGTGTTCTTAAATTTTTTTTTTAAAAAAGTGAATTGCATTTGAAAAAAAAAGAACATTTTTTTCTTGAATTTTTTTTATCGTCTGTGCGTTATGTTTGAAACAGTGGTTTAATGAATTCTGTATACGATGACAATCAAGGAATTTAATAAAACTGTTAAAGAATTATGTTTAAACCCGTTGCTGTATCTGCCGATAATTGACGAGCGTCTGCCACAAACGGCCCTCTGGTACCTTTTATGTTACCAGGTGAGTTACCAAGTTTCAGATATCAAATTCGGGTTGAATAATGGATGAATATCATTTAATAATTATGTTTAGTGAGACAGTGCTCTTTGACAAGTTACCTACTATTTTTTTTTTATTCCTTGTCGGCTGGTATCAAGTTGTGCCGATAAGCAATGGATGTAGGAATGGTGGGAAAAAAAACCAACCTAGCAAATAATTGGCTAATATCATTAAAGTATTTTGTGCCTAATTTATTTCAAGTTTTGATTTACTAAATATTATAAAAAAATGCTTCTAATTTTGGGTACTTAATGTTCGAATGAATAATTTTTTGCATAAATTTTTGTCCACACTGTTCGTGGCGAAATAAAGATGGAAATACAATATAAATGAGATGACACTGGCACAGCTTGTAAAGGTCTATGAGGGATAATGAACGATCTAGATGGAAATATTACATAAACCACCACACATAAAAATCGGTCTGGTGATCTGGCGATCGGGGGCGGTCTATTCTCTGCAAGTACACGGAAAAAAAAAACGAAAGTAGTAAAAACTAACCTCCATGTTGACCAGGAGCAATTAAGGTGCTTAGCTGTAATATTAATGGTGATTTTGCGTAATTGAACAATATCGTCCAATCAATCAAGCGTAAGTCTTGCGCAAGCGCAGCGCAACCTGTACCGCCTTCCGTGCTTGGTTGCCCAGGTGGTTAACGTAACCCGTAACCTGCCGTAATATGAAGTAATGTGGAGTAATCCTTTATCGTAAACAGACGTGTGGTCGCGGCTAGTGGTCGGTGCATAATGATGAATCTGTGGTTTGATAGCTTCTGTAATAATGTCGTTTTTGATGTGCGTTATGTTGATTTGCGATGTGTGGGGGGTGGTTTTGTTGTAAGTTTGTAGTTCTTTATATCTTGTTTACTTTTTTGTGAAGGGTTTGGTAGACGTGCACCTCTGTTCACACAGCCGCACACCGTGTATCAAAGATATGAAAAGCGATAAGAGAAGATTATCGTCTTCCTGGTATTCAACTTCCGAATGTACATAATTAGATATAGTCACGTACTGAACTAACTAATATGGATAGGAATTAGATAATTAACATTACGATAATGATGCATAATTTAAAAACGTCGGTAGATTATAAACGAGTATACAAATAATTTGATTTGAAATTACAGTTTACAACACAATATTACTAACCTTTCGATATTATCAAATACTAGCGGCCCGTCCCGGCTTCGCACGGGTGGACATTTTTCCCGTTTTTGCAGCATTTTTTCAATTATGCTCCGCTCCTATTGGTCGTAGCGTGATGTTATATAGCCTATAACCTTCCTCGATAAATGGAGTATCGAGCATAAAAATATTTTTTAATTCCAACCAGTAGTTCCTGAGATTAGCGCGTTCAAACAAACAAACTCTTCAGCTTAATAATATTAGTATAGATTATCAACTATCAAATATTGGTGTCGATTCTGTAGCACATTTTGACAGTACTAAACTAGACTAAACGCAACTGTCATTTTCTTTTTCTATTGAAACAGAAAGAGACAAACACTCTTAGTTTAGTTTAGTGCTGTCTACAGAATCGACACCATTGACTAATATAAATACTATTTACTAAGTCTTGTATGAAAAAAAAGGCAAAATCGATAGTTAAACACACCAAAATATTAAAATCGTATTTCTTTTCACAGGAGCGCATGTACGAGTTGGAAAGGCGCGAAGCTGAGTTGGCCCTGGAAGAGAAGAAGCAGCTGGAAGCGAAGAGGACGCTACTGCAAGAGGCAGCAAGGAAACAGGACGAGCCTGTGGATGATAGCAAGCTGGTGGAAGCCATGTTTGATTTCCTGCCTGACTCTAGCAGTGAGGCGCCTGCGCCGAAAGATACGTCGGTGTTCAGCGATCTGCCGCAACCTAGAGCTGATCAGCAAGAGGTAATTATAACATAAACTGTTGAAATTGTTTATAACATAACATCACGTCTGTAATCCCCGAACGGTTAGGCAGAGGTGTATAGTAACACCCTCATTTCACCGTTATGTTTAAGTCCCATGTAATAGGGGGCGAGCCTACTGCCATCAACTGGGCACAAATTCAAACTTCGGGCTGCTACTGAGTTCCACACGGAAAAACCCAATAACACTTTGCTCGACCTGGGGATTGAACCTAGGACCTCACCATCAGCAGTTGCACTTGCCAACGAGGCAGTTAAATTGTTTATAATAGTAGATTGAGATGTAGGGTGTACAAGTCATCGACCTAAACTTTAGAAGAATTAAGAATCATCTGAAATAAAGTGCCTCAAAGGGTATTTCTTTGTTAAAGTTTTAAACAGTTATGATCGATTACGAAAAAAATTGTTATCGAAGAGCCTGGCGTCAATGAACATGAGCCCAAATCCCATAGTTCCTTTGAGATTTGAGGTTATGGGAAGATTCCTGTTTTGGAAGAGAGCGATGGGATTACATATCGAAAGCTTGTTACAAATCATTACCTATAGTTACTACAGCAGTGATAACCTAGTGGTGTGACCGTCGGACTGCTAAGTCATAAGTCTCGAGTTCGAACCCAAGGCACGTACCTCTGACTTTTCGGACTCATGTGCGTATTGTATAATTATCACTAGCTTTAAAACGGTGAAGGAAAACATTGTGAGAAAACCATGCATGAGAGATATTTCTCGACGGCATGTGAAGCCAAATCAGAGGCCCATGGGCGGCATAAACTTTGACACCAGGTTAGTCACTAACCACACGATAAGAAGAAGTTATAGTTACTGTTAACATCTAAACCACAAACATATTTATACAAAATATATATACCTACAGTGAAATAGCTGCAAATAACATAATTATGTTTCTACGTGCATAGCTTATCGACCAGTATTCCATCATTACCAAAATATGCAAATAATCCAATGTCCACGTCATTGCATTGCTGTTTAATCTTCGATCTACCTATATCAGATCGTTTACGTTCAGATAGTCATCTCAAAGTTCACTTGTGGACTGTACATTACGTCCATCTAATTAACATTTATCAACATCGATGATATCCTTATAAACTGACTTACTTTTCAACGAAGTTGTTTGTTATTGACTCTTCCTATTACATGGGACATTGGACATGGAACGCTCTCCCCCTATTACATGGGACTTCAACATAACAGCGAAATGAGGGTGTTACTATACCTACTCCTCTGCCTAACCCTTCGGGGAATACAGGCGTGATGTTATGCTATGTCTTCCTAGATTTATCCTGATCTGTGGATATGATTCGTTTTCTGACATGCTTAATAATTGTTTTACTAAAATGAATGTAATTTTTTTGCCTGATCTCAATCTTCTTAGAGTCAGCGCCGGTGCAATATCTATTTTTCTTACATTAATATCCTTCCTAGTCATATCAACTGCCAGTCTTATATTTTTCGCCCCTTCTTAAAATACTCGTAATGTTTAATCCAGATGGTAACACCGATGCAAACCACATCTGAAGATGAGGAAGACCTGTCGGAGTTCAAGTTCCAGAAGTTTGCAGCTACGTACTTCCAAGGAAATGTCACTCATCAGTACTCCAGGAAACCACTGAAGCACCCACTATTGCCTTTACATACGCAAGGAGACCAGCTGGTGAGTAATTAATGCTTTTTTTATTATTAATTACACAATGAATGGAAATTTTCGATAGTAATATAAATGACTTGTGAAATATTTATCAAACGATAAGAAATGTAAGTTTTTATTGACACCATTTTTATTTATTTACATTTGTAATACTACATCAGCAATAATAGCTTCTAGTGTTAGCTCGTAAATGTAATCGAATAACTATAAAGTTTACAATCCTCACAAAACCTTGGAGTTTATTTGCACTTATCAGCTAGACGAAAGAATAATAAATCCTGTTAAATACGTACGCTAAAATACTTTTGCTATCAATCTAATCGATGGCAAATTATCTGATCGATTCAAGTACGAATGTGATTACTCATTTGAATAATCGAAAATGCATTGCAGGCGGCCCAAGCGCTATGGATCACAATACTTCGGTTCACTGGGGACCTGCCGGAACCAAGGTACCACACAATGGACCGGGACAATACGTCAGTGATGTCCAAAGTCACAGCTACCCTCGGCAGGAACTTCATCAGGTCAAAGGAGTTCCAGGAAGCTCAGATGATGGGCGTCGACCCTGACGCATATCTGAACAAACAGAAGCCGAGGTCCATCAGACACAAGCTTGTCTCTCTGACGCTTAAGAGAAAGAACAAGCTCGGAGAAGACGTAAGAAGAAAATTGCAGGTTGGTTTTATTTCTAAATTCTATTGCTACTGCATTACTAGATACTAGTCAAATTATTAATTATCATGTTGTCCTTTCCAGGATGAGGAGTACACAGCAGACAGCTACCAGTCGTGGTTAGAATCACGCCCAACATCAAATCTAGAAAAATTACATTTCATAATTGGGCATGGTATTCTGCGCGCTGAGTTGAGAGACGAAATATATTGTCAGATTTGTAAACAGCTGACAAACAATCCCTCAAAGTCCTCTCACGCCAGAGGATGGATTTTACTTTCGTTGTGTGTTGGATGCTTTGCTCCTAGTGAAAAGTTCGTGAATTACCTGCGGGCCTTCATTAGGGAAGGTCCTCCTGGCTACGCACCGTATTGTGAAGACCGTTTGAAACGGACATTTAACAATGGAACCAGAAACCAGCCACCGTCTTGGTTAGAGCTTCAAGCAACAAAGTCGAAAAAGCCTATAATGTTACCCATAACGTTCATGGATGGCAATACGAAGACCTTGCTAGCGGACTCAGCAACAACTGCGAGAGAACTGTGCAATCAGTTATCTGATAAAATTGGCCTAAGAGACCAATTCGGTTTCTCGCTATACATTGCTCTGTTCGATAAGGTTAGTTCACTTGGTAGCGGAGGAGATCACGTTATGGATGCAATATCACAATGCGAACAGTATGCTAAAGAACAAGGTGCTCAAGAAAGAAATGCACCATGGAGATTGTTCTTCAGAAAAGAAATATTCGCTCCATGGCACGATCCTACAGAAGATCAAGTAGCCACGAATCTTATTTACCAGCAAGTGGTCAGAGGTGTTAAGTTTGGTGAATACAGATGTGATAAAGAAGAAGACTTAGCTATGATAGCCGCTCAACAGTATTACATCGAATACGGTCAAGATATGAATACAGAACGACTGTATACGTTACTGCCAAATTACATACCAGATTATTGTCTAACTGGTGTTGATAAAGCAGTTGATCGATGGGGTGCTCTTGTGGTACAAGCGTATAAAAAGAGTTATTATGTAAAAGAAAAAGTTCCTGCTTATAGAGTGAAAGAAGACGTAGTGAGTTATGCAAAGTTCAAGTGGCCACTATTGTTCTCTAGGTTCTACGAAGCCTACAGAAACTCTGGACCAAATCTACCTAAAAATGACGTAATCATAGCAGTTAATTGGACCGGTGTATATGTCGTAGATGATCAAGAACAAGTGTTACTAGAACTGTCGTTCCCTGAAATTACTACTGTTTCCAGCCAAAAAACAAATAAAGTGTTTACGCAAACCTTCAGTCTCTCAACAGTTCGTGGTGAAGAGTTTACATTCCAAAGCCCTAATGCTGAAGACATTCGAGATCTAGTGGTATACTTCCTGGAAGGGTTGAAAAAGCGGTCCAAGTTTGTAATAGCACTACAAGATTACAAAGCTCCCGGTGAGGGCTCTAGTTTCTTGACTTTCAACAAAGGAGATCTGATTATTTTAGAAGAAGACAGTACTGGTGAATCTGTGTTGAACAATGGTTGGTGTATCGGTCGCTGCGAAAGAACAATGGAAAGGGGTGACTTCCCCGCGGAAACTGTCTATGTGTTACCGGCACTGACTAAACCGCCGCCAGATATATTGCTTCTGTTTTGTCAAGAAGGTGCATCGCATGGTCGCCGAGCGCCTACTGCCACATACAATGGAACAGAAATTAAAGACAAGCCCCATACTTTGTTAGAATACGCTATGGATCATTTCCGGTTGCCACCGAAACGCACTGTATCCAAGGCACTTACACTTTCCACTGCCAAAAGGGGAGGATCTGAAGAGCTTTGGCGGAACTCTAGAGAACCAATTAAACAACCCCTGTTGAAGAAACTACAAGCAAAAGAAGAATTGGCTGAAGAGGCTTGTTTCGCATTCACAGCCATTCTCAAATATATGGGCGACCTTCCTTCGAAGCGTCCTCGCATTGGCAATGAGTACACAGATCACATTTTCGACGGTCCACTAAAACACGAGATACTGCGGGACGAGATATATTGCCAAGTAATGAAACAACTGACTGACAACCGAAACAGAATGTCAGAAGAAAGAGGCTGGGAGTTAATGTGGTTAGCCACCGGTTTATTTGCATGTAGTCAAGGGTTACTAAGGGAATTAACACTGTTTCTGAGGACTAGGAGGTATCCAATAGCCCAAGACTCACTCCAAAGACTTCAAAAGACTTTGAGGAATGGGCAGAGAAAATATCCGCCTCACCAGGTGGAGGTCGAAGCTATCCAGCATAAGACTACTCAGATATTCCACAAGGTATACTTCCCTGATGACACAGATGAAGCATTTGAAGTAGACTCGTCTACAAGAGCAAAGGACTTCTGTCAAAATATAGCTCAGAGACTGAATCTCAGATCTAGTGAAGGCTTTAGTTTATTCGTTAAGATAGCTGATAAGGTGATATCGGTCCCCGAGGGCGACTTCTTCTTCGACTTTGTGCGACACCTCACAGACTGGATCAAGAAGGCGCGGCCTACGCGCGACGGCATCACTCCGCAGTTCACCTACCAGGTAAAATTACAAATTATTGATATACAAATTTACTCAGTTATTTTGAATTGTAACTTGGTTAAATTAATCAATTAATTCATAGTTCAGTTGAAAAAGTTTTTAAGTTCAATATCAAAAGTTTATAATATTGATCCTAGGTTCTTATCTTAGGTCTTAGCGACAATTTCACTTTCGTGCTAATGGTTGATAAACAATGAAAATTATTTGTTGAACCATAACTTTCCCAGAGATAAATAAACTTATTCCTTGCTTCCATCCTTCAGGTGTTCTTCATGAAGAAGTTATGGACGAACACAGTCCCTGGTAAGGACCGTGCCGCGGATGTGATCTTCCACTTCCACCAGGAGTTGCCCAAGCTATTGCGAGGATACCACCGTTGTGGACGCGATGAGGCCGCGCGGTTGGCTGCGCTGGCGTACCGCGCGAGGTTCGGGGACAACAAACAGGAATTACAGGCGATACCGTAAGTATTTTTTTCTGATCCTAGAAATCGGAAGTTGATCGGTACAATTCAGTTTGAGTTTACTCGAGAATTCATGTAATTTATTTTTATAATAGAATTTATAGGGTTATTGTAAATAGTAAAACATTTGGACTCACCATGGGTTTTCCTCAGGGTTCAATTCTAGGTCCACAATATTCTAACGATAAAATTTTAATGTTTTTCTATATTAATATTATAAAAAGGAAAGATTTGTGTTTTTGTATGTAACGAATAAACTTAAAAACTACTGGACCGATTTCATAAATTCTTTTGCCGTTAGAAATCTACATTATCACTGTGTAATATAGGCTATATTTATTACTGGAATAAAACTTGTTACGCGGGTGGAGCCGTGAAGACACAGCTAATTAAATATAAAAATGTTTTGACTATATTATCTGAAATATAAAAATAAATCAATCTAAGATTGCTATATTTAAGTACGAATCGATAAAGACCAGCAACTATCATCTAAAACGATGATTAAATCAATACCCCACCCTTTTCCTATGATATAAACTTATACAATCAAAACGGCATGATATAAATCAAATATTGCAAGTCGATTTTTCCATATCACGGTGACATACTGTTTTCAGGCAAATGCTTCGGGAGCTGATCCCAGCGGATTTAATAAAGCTGCAGAGTTCGGCCGACTGGAAGCGAGCAATCGTGGCTTCATACAACACGGACGCTGGCATGACGCCCGAAGACGCCAAGATCACATTCCTGAAAGTCATCTACCGCTGGCCGACGTTTGGATCCGCATTCTTTGAGGTCAAGCAGACCACGGAACCAAATTATCCTGAGCTGTTGTTGATTGCTATCAATAAGCACGGAGTCAGTTTGATACATCCTCAGACTAAGGTGAGCAATGATTTAACTTATGTTTCCAGGGTGATAGCTAATCTTATTCCTGAAACTGCAACTACACTGGTTTAGATTGTCGATTGTTGAGAATCAAACGTCGATAATATTGCTTCATCCATTTCTATTATTTGCGCTGACTACATTTTATGTAATTGTCTCTTCTTCTTTCTTTTTCGTGTGATTAGTGGCTGACCTGGTGTCAGAGTTTATGCCGCCCATGCGCCTCTGACTTGGCTTCACATGCCGTCGAGAAATATCTCTCAAGCATGCCGGTTTCCTCACGATGTTTTCCTTCCTCATTATTAAGCAAGTGATAAAATTATACAATACGCACATGAATCCGAGAGGTGCGTGCCTTGGGTTCGAACTCGAGACCTATGACTCGGTAGTCCGACGGTCACACCACTAGGCTATCACTGCTATCGATTGTCTCTGAATTGCTCCAATAACCGCATAATAGCATTCATTATTTTGAAATTCACCTTGCTGACCTTGCCTTCTCTGACATCTATTATCTTCTTTAAAGAAAAGTCCGGCTCACAATAAATGTTTTTATTTCCAGGACATCCTAGTTACACACCCATTCACGAGAATATCAAACTGGTCGTCTGGCAACACTTACTTCCACATGACGATCGGCAACCTCGTGCGAGGGTCCAAGTTGCTGTGCGAGACTTCTCTTGGGTACAAGATGGACGACTTGCTGACGTCATACATATCTCTGATGCTCACCAACATGAACAAGCAGCGCTCTGTCCGCGTCAAATAACCCCACGGTAACACGTCCGATGACGTCATTGTAGTCAAACATTCCGACCATAGACACAATTATTTTTTATCCGCTTATCGTTAAGTTCGCACGCTTCCCAGCGGTATATTTAACTTAACATAGGATTAGCCGCATTTACATACAGTCAGAATGCTTATAAATATTAATGTCTCGCGTACAGTGTGCTCAGTATACCTTAGCAGTTGAAGGGGGCACTATTTGCAACAATAAAAAGTTGAATTCATTAGGATTCAATATTCCCCATTTCGCCGCCTGCTGAGATATTCTGGGAGCACTGTATCTACATCACAAAGTGCGTTGTATCATTGTAGATAAACTTGATGCACAATTTTGTGGCTGCATTACTTTTGTGAATCGCGTCATAGTATGAAACAAAATTTGCAGTAGGTTAAATGTATCCGTCCATACATTAAGGTTGAAAATGAAATATATCTAGATATTGAACGATGTTACTGGTATCCCAAATCCATTCTGTTATAGTTATTAAGTACAACGATCTAAGTATGTATTTTCTTTGAATGTACTGTCCAATGGAAATTACTAACTAAATACGTATCTATCCTATAAACTTTCAAGTAATCTAGATATGTAGGTAATATTTATTAAAATTTATGTTTCAGTCTTTATTGGAAAATATTTTTACTATTTTCATTTTATGTCATATTTATTTGGATTAAACATTAACATTTAAGTAGGTTGTCGAAAAGATCTGTTACAATATATTTATAATTAGGTGTTTGGTAAAATAACATGTTATGAAATTATCTAGTTTTGCTAATTATTGCCTTTATAAGTGCCTAGCTTGCAGTGCTATACACAAAATTATAAGGGTTCCTAGTTTGACTACGGAACCCTAGATTTATATTTACAGTTCAGAAATTAGGATTTATCATGCATTTTGGCTAGATATCTCGTGAATAAAGCACTGCGTCTATAAAGCGTAGACCACACCGCGTGCTGGCGGACGGGCGAGTTGGCTTTTTCATACTTCGGTTCACATCGTTTGAGTCACTGAAGTAGCTAGGTTTGGTGAAACGTCGCTCGCCCGCCCGTTCGCCCGCCCGCCAGCTCGCGGTGTGGCCAGCGCTTAATACCGGAAATTATTAAAATAACAGTGCCGTGACGTAAATCAAGGCACTGTTGGACACCTACAGTATTGCTCGATTTCTATTGGTAAAAAAAATCGATTCAATAGATATGATCTTTTTATATCGAACAATTAAGCTTATCGATCGACGATTTGCGAGATTCTAATAACCGGCAAAATTAAATATCGATAAAACTCGAGCAATCTGTCGATGTCGTTGAATTTAGATGTTTATATATTTATAAAAGTAACCGTTTAGCTTAACATCTATATGTAATACATAGGTAACTTCAATGTATTTATTTAATAGGTAAAGGAATTTTGTCGTAAGTATTGTGTAAAATTGATTGTCAGTGTCATGCCATGAGTCCGATGACAATTACATTATGTTTGTTTTATTAATTTCGCTTTAAAGTAAAAAAGTTGCATTTGTGAGTGGTTGTAAACATGAGTCACAATGATATTTTGAGTGTTTTATTTTATTCATATCACCGAAATTTCCCTTTTTCCTATCGATAAAGATATCTTAAAAAATAATTGGTATCTATGCCTAATAAATGTATTTTATCGTTACGATCTTTTTATACATCGTTAAGATTGTAATTAAGATAATTTGTGTTTTAATCCAATTATATCGATAAAGATTTTTTCACAAACATTATTCGCTATGTGATGTGTTGAACGAATTACTATTCAATTATTTGAACCTAACTACTTATCTAAATTAACGACCCATACCTACCAGAAAAGATGTCATGAACTTGATTTTGAAAAAGAAATGAATCAGATTTTTTGGATTTTTGAATAAACAACTAGTTTAATTTGGTATTTCCCAAAAAAAACCATTGCATTATTGCATCAATCGATTATATTGCCGATAAGATTAAGACTGCCATGTTGGTCAAGTGGTCGCAAGCACGACTGCTAAGCATGGGGTCCTGGGTTCAATCACCAGGTCGGGCAAAGTGTTATTGAGTTTTTCCATTCGGAATTTCTCAGTAGCAGCCCGGAGTCTGGATTTGTGCCCGGTTAATGGTAATAGACTCGCCCCCTATTACATGGGACTTAAACATAATTGACGAAACGAGGGTGTACACCTCTGCCGAACCCTTCGGGGAATACCTATAAGGCGTGATGTTATGTTAAGATTAAGATCACATCCTGCAAGGGAACGATAATTATGTGGTAATTCAAAGGATAAATTATACCTACATATACCTGGTCTTGCCATAAATATTGTCACGAAGAAAAAAAAAATTTTTTATTGCAAATAATATTTATTACTTTTACAAGTGTGTTAGTTTAATACATAAATATAAAACAATTTAAAATATAAAAAGCTTATTCGAAGTAGTCTCCATTGGCTGCAATACAGTCCTTTAAACGTTGAGGCCAGTTATCAATAGAAGCACGCACTCTTACCATGGGAAAATTCTTCACTGCCAATCGTATGGATTGTTTTAGGGACTCCAAATTATCATGGCGTTTAGAGCAAGCCGTACTCTCTAAAACTGACCATAAATCATAATCCAGCGGATTAAGATCGGGACTAGACGACGGCCAGTCTTCAGCTCTGATGAAGTCCGAAACGTTCACTTCCAACCAAGACTGCGTGGACCGAGCTTTATGACCCGGCCTTAGTAACAGTATTTATGGCCAGACTAGGTAGTAACTACATACTTTCAATTATACTTTCGTCAAATTATAGTGCGATAAGAAGTCTTGCTGTGGTCACAAAATAGATAGGTACAGAAATCAATCTACATACAAGTGCGCTAGAGCAACGCACACATAGACTGCTCACGGACACGATATCTCGGACTGTTTGGGACTAGAGTGCGAGCGCGAGTGCCATGCGCTTGAGAGAGATAGATATCTAGATAGAGCGACCGCCGCGCGTAGGTATGAAAAGTGAGGTACATACATGTGATTGACTTCTGTACCTATCTGTTTTGTGCTGTGGTTGTGTTCGCCATATAACTCGCGGGGCGCGAGCGGATCGTTTCGTCGGCGGGCCTGCGTGAGTTGTATTCAAGGGACTATGAAGCATATCACTCACACCAAATGCGATCGCAGGCCCGCCGTCGAAACAACCGGCGCGGGCCACGCGTTTTATGTGGGGCACGCTTAACTAATGGCCAAATACTCAAACACTACTCTATTACAAGCTTTTACTTAACTTGCAATGTTTTTATGTATGTATGTTCGGTTCAAATCTTGCAACTGAATTTTGAACCACTTCCTCTTATTTTAAGTTGCCGATAATTTCGTGCCGTCACTGTCATTTTAAGGCGAAGTGACAGTGACAGCACGAAGTTAACGGCAACTTAGAGTAGCGTAAGTAGCGTTTGAGTGTTTGGCCATAAACATAACATCACGCCTCGTATTCCCCAAAGGGTTCGGCAGAGGTGTATTTAGTACACCCTCGTTTCGCCAGTTATGTTTAAGTCCCATGTAATAGGGGGCGAGCCTATTGCCATTAACCGGACACAAATCCAGACTCCGGGCTGCTACTGAGAAATTCAATGGAAAAACCCAATAACATTTTGCCCGACCTGGGGATCGAACCCAGAACCTCATGCTCAGCAGTCGCGCTTGCAACTACTAAACTAACAAGGCAGTTATAAGACTCGGAACATTCGAGAAAAATCTCTGGAGCGACCCAGTAGGTATTTTCCCAAAATGTAACTGGTTTTCGTACGTTCAGAGCTCCCAGGCCGATTTAATAGGTTCACAGACCCTTAGGTTACACTTATCTGTCTTAGGGAAACTTATAGGTTTCTGCCTCTCATACATCCGGTACATAATTGTAGTTGACAACACGTTTGGTGCAGTGGCTGAACGATCGGCTTTTGCGCTACGGGTCGTGTGTTCGATTCCCGCGCGGAACAAATATTTCTATGGCCTACAGATAGTTGTTCCGGGTCTGGATGTTTGTGCATGTGAAGATTTGTGCCTGTAAACGCATCCACGATACAGGAGAAATCCAAATGTGGGGTAACGATTAAAAAAAAGAAATGGCGTTTAAAACCTCCGTAGCCATAGCAGCACTGTATATTATGATACAAAGTTATACCAAAATGGCAACGAGTTGCCAATCTTTTCATACATCCCGACGACGAGATACAACGACCCATTTCTCTTCCACTTCCGTGGATAATAAGCAGCTGATAGATTCACTGTTACTATGTATTTATTGATTGTATTACTACAACTATTTAAACGCCGATAGAGGACGCCCTAGGACATACATCGATGTTATTGATGATGTTCTTTACAAAGGACAGGTGTGTAGTACTCTCAACCGTGTGCGTGTATGATAAGATGTATGAATGTGGATAAAGCGAAAGGAGTATGTAAGGATCGTAGCATGTGGCGTTCTATAGTTTCTGCCTGCCCCCATGAGAAAAATGCGTGAGTTTATAGTATCTATGTATGTACAACTGCTTAAGTTTTACAATTTGACGTCATTAAATATTATAGACTGGATTGAGAAAGCAATCATCAATTTCAATCTTTATAGAAAAGTCTACGAATAACACGAGTTCATTGAATTAATTCTTAAATTCGAAAGTCAGTGTTCTTTGAAAGGTAATTTTTGTATCTTCATTAGACATTTAAAATGTAGAGGAAAATTTAACAAATGTCCAGTCATGTCAAAGCAATTTTGATAATCACGCAATTACACTGTAGTTCAAAATAATTGGTTGCTCTCACGTCTATTCTATATTTGAACGTTATTTTACCAAAAAATTACTCAAAACACGGTTCTGAATGAACAAGAACAATTAAAGTAAAAGCAGACTATTAGAAAAACTGTTAATTAGAACAAACAAAAAAATATATATCCGCAATAAAGTCGTGAGAGTCTCCCACGGCAGCGCGGCCTATTCACGAAGCCCGAGGAATAATGATGCCTCTATTGTGGCAGCAGCAGGAAGTCATTTATCTAACATCAAGAATATGAGTGTTTAGAGCAATTTCGTGTCTGATTTCTCATCCTAAAGTGTGCAATTTTGGTGACGCGGTCGTCGCCGTGCCTACTGACTCTACGTGAAATGTCAAACAACTCTGCCGGTGACTAAGTATTGTTTGATTGCTTGTTTTGTACGTTTCTAGAGTTTTCTAAATGGTATGTTTTGTAATGCTCAATTTTGTATGTTGGTTTCACAATACGAGCAAAAAATTGCGACATTTGTAGATCAGATATCCAAGTCATCGCTACAACGAAATAATTAAGTAGCTAAATAAGAATTACTTACCTAGTGACTTGTAAGTTCGCATCAAGAATAAAGACGGATTCAAATTTTTCTCTATCACCACCGAAACGAGAAACCGGGACATTCGGTCCCTTACGAATATCTTGACAGTCGTTAAGGGGTAGTCAAAAGCCCGAAAGTCTGACAACCGGTCTAACCTTAGGATATCTGCATTGCTCAGTTACTGGGTTGCGAAGGTTTGATGGCAGCCGCTCCGTGTAAAATACTGGTATTCAGCCGCATCTGGTTAAGCTGACCCCAACATAGTTGGGAAAAGGCTAGGCAGAACGAACCATCGAAATAAGTAATTTCTTAGCTAATGCTGTTATAGGAGAAGTCATACAAAGTCACATTTATAAATTTTTCACTTGAAGTTGAACTAATTGTAAACATAAACCGCGTTATGGCTGCAAAACTTATGGTTAGTACCAGGAACATATGAAGGTAGGTAAGTGTATTATTCATTAGCAAATCCTTTAAAAATATTTTATACTAGATTTTTTTTTAAAAAAGAGAATCATAAATGGCTTCAGCATTGTCGTACATTGATAGGCTCAAAAATATGCTGACAATTTTTATAGCATCGTAAATATTTGTTTTGTTTTATGTGCTCCTAGTACTTTTGTCATATTTTTATTATGTGGGTAGATACATAAAAATGTGTCTCGTATTAACAAATTCCACTGAGATTTTATGCGTTCCTGGTACACAAAGCTATGCCACTGTCTACTGGGAAAGAAATAAATTGAATCCCATAAACATACATGTTCTTAAATATTGTACCTAATCGTACCAGGCAATTATAACACAATGACGTATCTTTATTAAGTTGTCAAACATATTGACATTTTTATGTATCACTGGTGCATGCAACCAGTCTACAACCTGCTTACAGTGTTTTCTGGACAATCATGATTGGTTTATTAGTTGATGACAATTTCTACTCTATGTGTGTCTGTCTACCTACGACGGTTTTGCACGTTAATAGTCGCTAAGTGAAGCTACGCTGAGTTACTTTGAAGGATAAGAGATCAGCAATCAGATTACCCGGTGAAGATCCGGACTAAGCCACGTAACTTGCAGAATCAGCAAGCTGAAGGCATTGAGCTGGCCATGTCTGTCGAAGGAACGTTGGAACAGTCAAGTCCTTCAGTGGAAGTTAGATATAGAACTGACGACAAGAAGAATACTTTTGTCGCCGCGTCGGTCGCGGAATCCGCAGGCGGAGGACCGATTGTCCTGGTGAAATTTAGGAGAAGTTGATGATTATGAATTTTTTTATTTTTTTTTCTGGTATGAGGCGCACACGATACAGCCTAACATAACCACGTCATACAGGTCACAGATTAGTGACAGGTAATGCCAGTGTTACCAACGCTTACACCTTTTTTATGCTGTAGTAATTAAATGAAGTCTCTTTTATATCTACCTATAATAGTACATTACTGCAGCGGTCTGTAATGACTGTGTTGCTGGCAGCACTGATGATGGCCGAGAGCGCAGGGTAGCGCAGCTCCAGGCCATCACAGCGCGGTCAGTATTGCGGCTCTTGATGGACAAGCTGGAATAAAGGCCGAGACCGAAGCTCGAGGCCTTTATAGCGCGGACAGCAAAGGCTGCAATGATGACCAAGCTTGAAGGCCGAGAGCGTAGCTAAACTAAACCCGAGGCCATCATAGCGTGGCCAGCAGCGCAGTTATTGCGGACCAAGGCGTGTATAGTGCTTTACTCAAAAATGTTTGTAATTTAAATAAAACCAGCTTAGTACCTATAGTAAGCATAAAAAAATCAAAAAATAGCTGTAGGTACCTACATATACAGCCAAATTATGAATAAATACTTTTTGCACCAGACTATTATTGAAACAAAACTCGACAATAATGGATTTTCAAAGGACATTCCTGGTGGCTAAAACTCACTAGCAATGAATTTCCGTACAACTTTGCTGGCGCCTATTAAAGTAGCGCGGAAACGTCGACTTTGCTCATAGAAGGTTGTCAAAATAATGACCACATTACAAGCATTTTTGAGTAAATACATAAGTAGTTACTTCAAAAAACAATTTACAACTACATTCACGTTACAACTTTATTACCCTCATTCTTTAATGAACAGAACAATAGACGCATACCTACAAACAATCAATGCGCCATCATAGAAATTGTCTTTCCGCCATAGCATTTAATAAGGTGTAATGAGATAGCTTAAATTATCATTATCACTCTAGTTATCTTTTTTTTCTGAAAAGTAATTGACCATAGAGCTGATTGTTTAACCTGCTGTGTGTCGGAAATAATTCTTTTAGAAAATACACCTTAAATATTTACTTTCTGGCATTGCTAACGTCTGTCGTCTGCCTGTTTGCTAATGAATGATTGGATGGTTACACCTCACATCTCATCGTGATGATGTGTAGCCATGGAGATTATTCCCCATTCTCCTCCATAGGAATCTACACCCTGAAACGCGGCAGTAATTTTGTCTTAACAATCCAAAAGTGCCTGTAAATAGTCTAATTGAAATAAATGCTATGATTTTCATTTTTATCGGTCTTTTATTTAGTATACCAGGTGACCGTACTGGTAAGGTTGACATTTGGAAGAGTTTGATGGGTTTATGTGGTTTTATCAATCGAGTTAAAGCTGAGAGAGGATATGCAGAGCAGCGTCAAACTAATTAGAAGGATTCTAATATTCACATCTCTTTGGTAAAGGCCTAGTCAGACAGAGAGCGTTGCTAGGAGTGATATTCACGTCGCACAGTGATCAATTATTAAAAGTTAGCGTCCCATAATTATTTTTGGTCAATATATCAGTAGTTGGAAAAATCATTTTATTAAGACTTGATGGTAAGTTGTTTACATTATACTAAAACATCAACATTATGCAGTCAGTAGTTTAATAGATATGCCATTTTAAAGTTATCTCGAAATCAAAACTATTATAACAAGACTGATTTATCGTTGTTTTGCGCTCCTATTCAAGTTAAGTTGGTTATGTTATCAGTGTAACCTGTGAATTGAAAAAAATTGTGCACATTAAGGAAGGTCTGTACTTTTTATTTGTATATAAACAAGAAATAAAATAGATCGATTTATATTATTAAAAAATATATATATATATTAACGTACTGATATTTACTAACTTTTCTAAGTTTGAACTGTGTTACGTTTAAAAGTACAAATTAGTACACTATCATTTCAATTCTATTATACAGCAGGGACTATTAGCTTTATAAAAATATGCATTTTTTTACCGGTGGTTGCCGGTTTCTATAGTAAAAAAGTGTTTTTTTAGGTAACGGTGCCTCGATAAAAAATATTGATTTATTCAATATTTTGTCATTACATTTTTTTAAAATTTATTTATTTATTCAGTAGTAGGTGGGTACACTTAATTTTTTATAATATAAGTTGGTGCAAACATAAACTCATTAGAGTTTAACCGTGCACCAGATGTTGTGTTAGATGAGGAGTGATGTAACAAACTACATAAAACATTAATTATTATCAAGTTAAATTACATGAAAACGATTTTTCGATACTATTTAATGTTATAAATATACCTTTAATACACGATTTCAGTATTTAATCATTTCGTCACCCTAACTTTTGAAAATTGATCACTGTGCGTCGCGTGTTGATCGTGTGCTCTTAGCGTGCGAATTACTATGACAATGTATAGAAGACGCCACGTCTGACCAGGCCTTTAACGTAGTTACGTGCTCCTCTCCGCGGTCCGCTCCGCCTCAATGGAGTATCCGCCCTAAAGTCCTATCCTCCACGCACATTGAAAACTAACTCAAATCCCAATAAAACTTAAATGGTAGGTATTATCGTTTTAATTTAACTTGGTCAAAGGTCCTGCAGAGTTGTAAATATTATAGTATTCACTTCCGTATGCTATGCATCACGTTTGCGTCATGCAGAACACATAATTGCAGGCACAGATGATCTCTCATTCAACGTCGGAGGAAACAGCCTTAATCGCGGCTTAGGATTCTAATCTGTTGTCTGTAGAATCACTTCATCGCAGTAGAATGATGGCGAGGAAATGGAAATCTTTTATCGAGTTATTATTTTTAATTGGCTTTTATTCATTAGCTGGATAATCTTCCAAACCCACACGAAGATTTACCTACCGATGGGGATATTTCGTGGCGATATAGTCAGTAATTTCAAATAGCAACAGCTACAAATCCGTGTCATGCAGGCCTGTGTGATCACAAAATATCCAACTATTAATTGATCAGATTAATAGGGTCGTGGCTAATTAACAACCACGCGGATCATACGATTTGAAAGAAAGAAAGAGGTTTATTTGGCACGAAAGCAGTCAGACACACAGACAAAAAATTCATAAGAGACAAAACAAAATAAAAAAATAAACAAAAAAATAAAGTATCTGTGTGTCTAGCGGCTGCGCCAAATAGGTTCAGTTCAGCATAAATGTCAGACTACTAGTGCCTGACGCTGGTTTTCAACTGAACCCACTGTGACGTAACCGATGTAAACCAGTTCCAAATAGATAAATACATAAATAGCGTGCTTAAATAAATAAAAAAATAAATATTTGCGAGGTTAAGCTGCGATTACCGCGGTCAGTCCGTGGATGAGTGACCGTTCGTTACACATCGAGACCCCTCCGTGCCTTGGAGAACACATTAAACCGTCGGTCCCGGGTGTCATAAGAATACTTTGACAGACGTTACGGGTAGTCAGAAGCCCGAAAGTCTGATAACCGGTCTAACCTTACGATAGCGACATCGCCCAATTATTGCGGAGGTCTAATGGCAGTGGCTCCATGTATTCAGCCGCATCTAGTTAGACTGGAATCTGACCCGAAGATAATTGGGAAAAGGCTAGTAGGAAGAATTGATCAGACTGCCAGCCGACCCAAAATTTGATAGATGGGGTGAATATGAAAAGAATGAAGGAAGCTTACACATAGGAATTTATTGAGCGCACTTCGAGTAGGAACCTACGCTTTTCATGAACCGTAATTTACAAAACAGCTTCTAGATGGTTTTTTTCTTCATTTTTTATGACGCATGCCATATAACTTTTTGTTGGAAAAACAATGGGCGTTTTCACCTAAATAAATGCTCCACCCACATCTCTGAATGGCCAATGCGGAATAACTACACAAATTATAGATAATTACAGCTCTAAGTACCTACGAGTCCAATTAAATTATATCAAAGCTCATGAAAATTCGAGTTTAATAACAACAATCTTGTTTTTGTCATACCTAATTAAAGTAGACGTCCTCTGAAGCACTTTTTTAAACACAATTTATTCAAGACAATTGGTAATAAAAATAAAATGTTAATGATTAATACAAAATTCGTCTGTTTACCGACATCAGTTCCCACGCACGGAGATGACATGCTGGAAAACATTCGAACACCGGTATACTGCTAACATTTCCCACACTCTGCATATCTTGGCACCATAGATCAACCTGGCAGAATGTAAAAACGCAGACAATGATTCAATTGTGTGCACACAGATTTCTCACAGTCCTCGCATAGATATAATCGTCATATAGTTAATTGGTGCAGGTAAATGACCAACCAATGTTCCGGCTCGAACCCTAGCCAAAAAGGATGGAGGAGAAGAATGTTGATTTGGGAAAACCTGTCGTGTAGTTTCCCCTGATTAGCGAGCAGGATGTGTAGGGCCTGATTTGTTTCAACACAATGCCATTTTTTGCACGCACAAATGAATGGTTACGTGTATATAGTGTATAACGTCATAATTTCTTGTGCACGTCACCGATTGGGAAATAATGTCTGCAGTCACGCGACACACTGGCTGTGCCGACGGTGCGAAGAAATTTTATAGTTTGTATGCGTAAAAGTAAGTTGGAGATATTCGCTTTTCCATCCGTGACGAAAGATTTAATTAGCTATTTATAGTGGGTAAATTTGTTTTTCGTCCGATTACGACCAATTGATTATGATTCATCTTTTAGGTTTTCATAGGCGTAAAATTTTACTAACTTTTAGTCAATTAAATGGGTTATAGTCCGGGCACGTAAGTTGGCAAGGTTTTGGCGTAGTGGGAGTAAGTTTGCGCATCTACACTTAGTGCAACAAAAAAATGATCACTTTTATTTCTTGTCATTATACTATGGTTATTGCCATAATTTATTTATAAATATGACTGTTTACAAAAAAGAAAGACAGAAGAGAAATTCTCTTCTCTATTCTGGCCAAGTTACGTCCCGGCGGCGACCATATCTTTCCAGACTAACATCCTTAACAAAATACTTAATAGTTTTAATTGGTGCAAACTAAAAATATATATGAAACAAAAGAATAATTAATTGAATTACCGAGATCCTGCAATAATTCAAGTTATGATTAAGATGATTTGCAGATGATAAAAGTTAGCATCTATATTATTAACATCAGAGGTAATTAAGACGCGGAAACAAACAGGACATGGGTAAACCCAGTTATTATTGAAATGGTATCCATCATTAGGGTTATATCATCACTTTTTCACGATTTTCCACGTTTACTAACGATCATCTCTTACGTCGCGTTGGCGTCACTCATTGCATGACTGTAATTGGATGCGAATACTTAGAATTGAATTCTCATCATCACCATAGCAATCAGTGACGCTTAGTCTCTATGACGAGAATAGAACTCGTCGCCGCGGCAATGCACTGGCATACCCTTTGGATCGAAGATCAATTGACTCAATTACCTTCCAATTTATATTGTGACAGTCGAACTTCCCGACGTGATCACATGTCATAAATATTAGCCAGTTTATTACAGTGAATCTCGGCAGCAAACAATGGCGGAATGGGTATAAACTTGTGATAATTATCTGAGGTCAAACCCAGCGTTGCGGAACGGTATGTAGGGGAAGACACTTGTTATTATCATGTGAAGAGTTTTTGAAGACGTTCCCACAGACTTCGGTCGAGGCACTGATTCCTCGATTAACACTGATTCATAAGTAGATAATTACACTTGACCCCTCGTTTTTAATTAAAACAATGTGAATTAAGGCAATGAGATCCGCTTTGCGCAAAACAGTTTGACTGTGAGAAATTTTATTTTAATTATTCATGATTACTGAGTTTCGAATCTTAATGAGTAATGTGTATGACGTAGGGTTGAGTTCTAATAAAAAACGTTGTTATTTAAATTCAATTTTATTAAAAAATATTTACTCATATTTCAGAATCACTGCTCCGAATATCATTAACACGTTGTACACCCGGTTCACAATATCATTTCCGAGCAGTCACCACTTAAATATGACCATTTCCAAATATAGAAATACCAAATGTAAAATGATAAAAAGGAGTAAACAGTTTTTAAAATGACAAATCATTTACTTATCGTTTTACAAAATTGACGACATTATTACTGTCTATTCATCGCGTTTAATACTAATTTCCTTGTAATACTGTAACTTTACCAATTCCATTATGATTATATCGTAATTCAATGTTTTGCTACAAAAATATTGATATTTTTTGTACTTCTTATTACACTTTCCACATGGAATGTTCGAAATCACACGTTTTATTAAAAATACACATCAAATCCGTTTAAAAAAAAAATTGCATAAAATAAATAAAATTTTAAAATTTATAATTTCAATTTTTTATCATTTAATTATTAGGAGTTCCACACATCGAGCGCGATACAAAAATGTGCGTGCAACGCGTTTAATGAGACGTATAATAAAATCTGTGTCTGCGTACAAAATCGTACGACTCGCGTCGCATCGCATCGCATTCGATGTGCAGAGCTCATACTGTTCTATGGACTAAGGCTAGCTACTAGACTACATGTATTGTTCGTTTAAAATCTCCGTAAATATACATAGATACGTACAGTGACAGCACTACGTGTCTTTAATTGGATTGTATTATAATCGTCAACAAAGTGTAATGATTAGATAAATTGTGCATACACATTGAGACCGATTGATTTCCAGTCACAGAAGCAAATAAAATAGTAGGTATAAACACTAATGTATAAGAAAAAAAATACTATACCAAGTATTCTGAGATAAAAGGACTTATTTGGCTCTTCTCTAACTCGATTGTAATAAACTAATCATCTAAGATATCTACTTATTTATACAAACCAATTACATAAAAATCACTCTTAAAATCAATCTCGTAGAGTTCATTTTCCTTTACCCAAACGTATTAAATTTATTTAACGTTAATTAGAATAGTATTATAGTATAAACGCAATGACTTGTCATGGATATTACAACTATTTGGCCCCAAAGAAACAAATCTAAGAGCAGAGAGATCTCTTTTTTATGACGATGAAAATGAACGAACTATTTTAATATTGGTGTATATTAAATGCCGGAGTAGGAACTACCTCCCTGTATACCTATATCAATGTTCAAACGAACGTTTGAGACACTATATTTTTATGAGCTCTATTGGCAATTATTGAAAATACTTTAATCATAGATGTGCATTTTATAAGCGCTTTTGAAGGCGAATAGTTGCTTAAGAAATTGTGTAAAATCATAATTACGGACTAGGAGTTACCTACAGGTATTAAAATATAGAAATATCGTAGTTAAGGATACAGTTGCGGGTTGTAGAAATGGCACAAATTAATCTGCAGTATTTTCGATCAAGATGGCGCCGAGTGTACCAAGAAAATATTGTCCGTTGTCGAAAATCAGGTCATTTTAGTGCACTTTATAATAATTGAGCGATAGTGTTATATTAATTATGTATAGTCCAGCCGTTTAAGTATTGTATAAAAGGTAAACAATCCTTTGACTGTGAATAACATTCAGTTTTCTTTACAATCATTATACCATACACATTGTTAGAAAACCTTAACACTTAATCTTTAATTATTTTAAATACCTGATAATGGTGTTGATTCTGTAGCACATTTTGACAGTACTAAACTAGACTATACACAAATGTCACTTTATTTTTATATTGAAACAGAAAGAGACAAACACCCTTAGTTTAGTTTAGTCCTGTCATAGTGCGCAACAGAATCGACATAATGGTGTATTTTTATAGATTTTCAAAAAAACTGTACTTTTTTCACAATTAAATGCTTGCTTACTTTTCATACAAAATTTAAATGGCTGAATTATACCTCGTTTTATTTTCGAAAACATACAACAATAAAAAGAAAAGCAATTCTTCAAGAAATGTTATGTCTTCATTTCCCTATAGTACCAAGAAACGATAGCAAGTTTTATTGCGTTTATTGATTTTATAACAGCCGCCGCATTTCGCTAACTTTCAACCCGCCAACCGTGTGAAAATAAGAATAATTTATTACAACACAGGGTGAAATAGATTAGACTTTCAAAGGTACAGCTCTACTCGTCGTTGCAATTTAATTAGCATAGCGTACTTACAATTGTTGTAAATACCTACAACTGTTTCAATTATTTACCTTAAAATAAAATTTATTTTTCTTTTGTAGCTGCATTTAACTTATCTGTCATATCAAACATACTAGTAGAGCCATAACTGAGGATTTATCACAAATTTCCACTTTCACTATTTTAGTGTTGTCACAACATGCTTTTTATTGCTGAATTTTTAACCTTAATCATAGTTTTGGTGTCATAATCTCGTAGATATACAAACATATACTTTAGATATATTTAGGCACACATCGATCGTGTTCACATCGCTCTCTGTAGCGCCATGCGGTCGTAAGCCCCCAAGCAAAGCGATCGACCCGCGAAGTGGCACTTTCATTAATAATAAAGCTTTCTATAATCTATAGACCCTAACATGATCTTTAAAACGTATCTTTCAAATTATTATACGCGCTCTTTGACCCCAAAATTAGGGCCATATCTGCACAAGTGAGATTTGGTACATAAATATCCATTCGTCTGACGTCGTCAATAAGAAATTAGCTACAACAGTAAATTGTTTAATATTGCACAAGCTAATGAGCTGAATATTTTCTATTGTACATTTCCCACTCATGAAGATACCGCCTTAATAAGTAGTTCGGGTCGTTTATGCAACACGCAAGCGTGTATAAAATATTTACGCCATTCGTAACAGCATACCATTCATTTAAACGACTTACAACTATATTTCAAAAATATTACCCACTCGTCCATTAGTCTGTAGCACAAAACTTCGCCAGAGATCATGCTATGATGAATAGACATTAGGCACTATCGAAATTATACAATTACAGATTGTCTTTGAATCACTCACCAAATGTCTTTCGTTGATTTCTACGAAAGTCACTTGTCCGTTGTCGTACGAGACGGCTTCGTTCTTTGGAGTCACAATAACACAGTTTTTGAGTTGCCACAGAGTAAGTTATAACTGCAGGCTGTCATCTTCCAGCCTGCAGTCCATTGGCTATTGGAGGGTGTTGTCCGGTAGCCTGTGGCTGTTGTGTGCGTCGTGGTGCCAGCCCGTGGCTGTGTCGGGCCGCATGACGTCATCGACGGGCGGGCACACGGGCCGCGGGCCCGGCTCTGGCGTGTACGTAAACGTCAACCCCGTCGCGTATATAATGCCGTCGTTCCTCACCAGCGACACCGGTACCTGAAGTGGACGAGAAAACTATTAAATTGAATTGTGTATTTGGTCTGCGTAGTCAGCCCATTACTGTCCCACAGCTGAGCGAAGGACTCTTCTCAGAATAAGAAGGGTTTCAGGCCTTAGTCCACATACTGGTCTGGTGCGGGTTGGAGGCCTAGCCCTCGCCATAAATATATGACTAATCGTAGTAATTATGCCAACAACTGTGTGGGGACGGGTTTGAATATTAAACTTCCTCACCGCACGCTGGGAATAGACGCGTATTGTAAGATTCAACAAAACCCAGCACTCTTGGTGGTAGGATCTATACGGTCCGCCTGGCTAGCTACCACCCTCACATTAAAGCCCGGCGCAAGCAGTTTACTGTGTTCCGTCGTGTATATGTGAGAGCGAGAGGGGTATAGGGGAATCCCTCTATATCTTTGTTCCTTGGATTCGTGTGCTCCATCTTAGACCCTGGGTTACCATCAGGTGAGACTAGGGCCAAACGCGACCAAGTAATAAAAAAAAACAAGCACAGCCGAACGGACCAGATCTTCTATTTCTCTTTTTGCGAATACGAGTGCAGTTATTTCGCATGAATATGTATATTTTAACCATGAATCCAGTTTTATGATAACGACACTTTTAGATTTCCTGCTTGCCGCTACGTATTAATAGATTTTACAAAATAATAATGAAATTTCGTCACATGAAGTGACCGAGCTGATGTTCTAGGCTTAAATACTTAGAACAATCATACTCGAGGCCAATTACAAGTAGTTTAATAACTGTTATTGTTTGTATATTATGTCGATTGTTTTCTAATCGCCAGTTGTTCGCTGCACAGGTGCGACTCGTCCTTTCGGCGACGTATCATAACGTTAGTATTTTCAAAATATCTACGACGAATTCCCATGACGATTTAAAGTGCTTCAAGTCCTAAATTAAACGCCCCGATCGCGATGGGGACTTCCTGACAAAGGAAATTATTTAATCAGGGATCTGTTAAATTGTATGTGATAAAGATTTCAATACAAAATAGTTTAAAACGATGAAGGCTTTTGTTGTTTTCTCAGACAATAACCAGCGCAAAGTCTATCAGCAAAAAGTATTTTATGTTAGTTTAATTAAAATGATAGTAGCTTCCTATCGAAAAAGCTTTATACTTAAGACATAGTCGACTACTTAAAGCCTCTCCTAAGGAGGGAGATAATGCTATAATACAAAAGTTCTCTCTAAAGTAAGTTACCTGTGTCGGCTGCCGCACCCAAAGCCACTGCCCCCGGAACTGCGATATGTCTGGCACGACGCACAGCATGGACTCCGCACATCGGTACATCGTCTCTGCCTCCACGTCGCCGAACCACACCTGAAGAGACGGCGTGAAGTTGTCGCCAGCCAACTCCAACATCGCCACGTCGCCGCCGCCGTTCAGGTTCAAGGAGTGAACTAGCGGCACTGGCGTCACAGGAGACCTGGATAAAGGAAGCTATTTGTCATGGATGGGTTTAACGCGGAAATCCTCATATCTTACATGCACTTAGCTTCAATTTTAATTTTAAAGAGTGGAAATTAATTTTTAGAGTACGCATAATAATATAAGAAGTCCACAAGTCATTGAGAGGACCAAACAATATAAAAAGTCCGCAAATATTTTTTAGAGAATGTTATGTGACCATTGATTGTAGAAACCCCGACCAAGGTAAGAGGGTACCAAATAATATTAGGATGCGACAAAATGATACTAGAAATCGGCAAAAACTTTTAAGAGGTCTTCAAATGGCAGATATAAGTGCTCTAGTACACGGTAACCATATACCTAGTATGACAACGCAACAAATAGGTTTTAGAGAGCACCAAATAATATTACGTTTTAGAGGGCATCAAATAAAATGAGGGTGCGCCACCAGGGGTGGCAAAAAATCTTTGGGGGCGACTCTTATACGATAAAGTTGTTTGAAACTTTTAAAGGATTTGCTAAAACGATATGTTTATAGCTTTGAAGTATTTGAACACTGTCGGACGCTACATCAGGCTGGCTCCGTCACGTCAATCGCTCATGTTCAGCGTGGTAGGTGGTGTTGCAGTTCTCAGGGTGTCAAGCGTGTTATGATAAGCGTGCGACTTTCCCGGTTTTCCTAAAAATATTGCCAAAATGTGTCGGTAATTCCGATGTTTAACAACAGATCGGCTAAATATATCGGGTCAGTCTTGTTTAGCGTGGCAGGTGTCGCGGTTCTCAGGGTGTCCATCGTTGTATATTATGATGACCGTGCGACTTTTCTCTCTTTTCCTACATACGTTGCCAAAAATATCGCCATTGAGTCAGTCATTCTGTAGTGTTTGACAACACTTTAGCTAAGATCAACCTCATGTTTAGCGTGACGTGCCGAGATTCTCAGAGTGATGTTACATGTTATGATGAGCGTGCGAGTTTTTTCTGTTTTCAAAATACTGCCAAAAAGTATATGTAATTCTTAAAGTGTATGACATCTTTGACTAGATATTATTATATTGAATCAATCGCTCATTCTCATCGGGACAGGTGGTGCCGCGGTTACCGTTCTCAGGGTATAAAAAGATTCATGTTTAGTATGATGATCGCGCGACTTTCCTCTATGTTTTTCCTTCATTGAGAGGGATTAAACCCAGGACCTCACGATCAGCAGTCGCGCTTGCCACCACTAGACCAACGAGGCAGTTAAAATTGAGTGTCAGTAAATCAGGAGTGTTTGACAACAGATTGACTAAATACTCGGATCACGTTTAGCGAAACAGTTGTGCCGCGGTTCTCAGGGTGTCCGTGTAATGATGAGCGTGTGACTTTCCTCTATTTTCCTTCATTTGATGCTTAAAATGATCCCACTGTTAAATACTCGTCAGTGGTTGGGAGTGTTTGAACACAATTTCACGTTTACCGTGGTAGATGGTGTCGCGATTCAGAAGGTGTCAAACGTTACGTGCTATGATGAGCGTAGGACTTTTCTGTTTTCCTTGATATTATTCCAAACATTTCGCCACTGTTAAGTGTCAGTACTTATAACGGGATGTTTGACAACAGTTTGGGTAAAATGAGGTATATAGTTAATATTTATCATGACAACTGGTGCCGCAGTTCTCGGACTGTCACGTTACGGGTTCATTATCATCTCCCTGCCCTTATCCCACACTAGGTTATAGGTTTTGGCTTATTGTTTAATGACGGGCCGCCTGCCTGACATCAACCCTCCATGGGAATACTCGTTGCGCCGCCGTCGCGCGGAATATCTTTACATAGTATAAAACAAAGTCGATCCCGCTGTCTGTACGCTTAGATCTTTTAAACTACGCAACGGATTTTAATGCAGTTTTCAGCAATAGATAGTGATTTAAGAGGAAGGTTTATATGCCCCACATTAGTATCTACATTGCACCCGTGCGAAGCCGGGGCGGGTCGCTAGTTACTAATATAATACTCGAACGTTACGAGTTATTAGATTTTAAATCATTTGATGAGAATTACGGAACTATGGATGTTAATAAAACTATATACCGAATAGACCAGAAATGTTTATACCCCAGTTTTGTTTGATACTATAGTCATGTAGTTAACCTAAGAGCTACCACCGTCTTCGGCAGATTCCCTCCACCTTCCCCAAAAGCTGCCTGATTCATACAGGGAGATTTTTAACTAGTTTTATGTTCGTTTGGCTGGAAAAGTATGTCACCTGTATCAAAATGCACTACTGCTAGTAAGAGTGGTATTGTGGAATATTCTGGAGAGCCTTGCTAACTATAGGGGCCATTTAGATAGACTCATAATCAGGGGCAGAAGGTACTGCGGTTCTCAGGGTTACAAACGCCGCATTTTACGACGAGCACGCGACTTTCTTCTGTTTTCTTCAATTTTATGTTATCCTATATATTTTTAAAACATCGTACAATCAGAAATACCACAAATTACTACGTCGCTTTTTTGTTAGAATTCTTTATAGTGACAACCCTGCGATTACACAGCAATCACTGCGACGAAATGAAGAATTTTAAACAAGATTTGGTCACGCCTCATAGTTCACGCCAAATCTTACTATTGGGGTAATATTTTTACGCCGTGGGTCATAAAGTCCTGGTCAAACAGAGAGCGTGGTTGGGTGTGATATTCACGTCGCGTGTTGATCGCGTGCTCTTGGCGTGCGAGTTACTTTAACAATGTATGGAAGACGCCACACAGAGACTGCCACACCACGCCAAGCTTCGCGTCACACACACACAACCACAAACCCAGCTACGCTCTCTGTTTGACCAGGCCTTTAGAGGTGCCTACAGAGGGGCTTGGCATCGGTAATTTAATATGAACGCAAAGGTGACGAAAATAAGATGCGCAGTTTCAACCAGGAATTTGCCATAATATGAATTAAACAACTTTTAACACCAGAAAATACTAGAACTATGAAATTAGAACCAGATTTGGACCAGTTTTTTTTGTTCATACTTTGGACGACACAATTTATGTCACGTTATTTTTATTTAGATTATTTTGTCAGATTAGTTAAAAAAGGTCACAGAAATAGCATATCTTTTTTTCTGCTTGTTTAATTAACTGACAGTGGAACTAGTTTTATTGTTATAGTAATTCCTTTAACATATCATTTGCCAATTTTCCTTAGGTCAGACTTTACCAACGTCATATACCTAAATGATTTTGTATACAAAAGCTGTCTAAACTTCAAACTTATTCCTTAAATAAAATTTATCTTATGTTGGTAAAATCATACCTTAGTATCTTACACCAGGTTCACACGATTCGATTCTAGTTGATCAACTGCTAAATCGCATGCGATTTAAACCGTCTGAACAGACTTTCAATCAAATTGAAGCAACAAAACGTTTAAAATTTTGCTGATAAAGTCATTTAATCAACTAGAATCGAATCGTGTGAACCTGGTATTAGGCTCAGTTGCACCAACTAACTATAACTGTTAACTTGCCATATTTATGTCAAATTTGTACTGATTTGACAGAAATTTTGGTATGGTTACGGTTATAGTTAGTTGGTGGAACTGAGCCTTAATTTTACATTTTTGCATAAATAATAATCCATACAAGACGAACATACCTGACAGGCCCCATTCCTTCATAAAACTGATATTCAGCCTTATCAGTGGAGATGATGGTCCAGCAGGCTCCATCATTGATCATTTCTTTATTGGGCTCCTTAGGGCACGGAGTGGCTTGGAACTGTATGATGCGTTCTTGAGACAGGCACAGGTACATGCGTTCTGTGTCCTTCATGTAGAACGCACACTTGTGTAGTTGGGATACGGGGTCATCTGCTTCTAGTAGGGCCATTTGCTTGTCCACCTGTGGGGATATAGGAGATTTAGGATACTATAGTGATCACCCTACACGCCAGGTAGAAGTCGGAATGGCCTACATTTCACTGCTGGGAACTACAAATAGGTGTCTTACCATAGGTGATAGGTGTCTGGGAATAGGTGTCATGAAAGGCAACTAAGATGTTATATCAAGTAGATGGATACTAGTATTCTTGTGCTGTAATAACAGCAAGATGATCCTCAATCTGCTTACCAGACTTGGTGATTACCAGAAAGTTATCACAACTGTTAATTGGAGTGTTCTTTGAGGATACCCTTGCTTACTTAGATGTTCACTGAGTGATTTATAATATGAAGTCTAAATAATTCATATTACAAATTGGATACCAAAGTTTGTGTATAAGGATAGGTTTGATAGGTAATAGTTATAGACAATAGTTTGGCGAATAGATGCTGTGTTGAGTCTGATCAGTTCTGTGGGACTTTTGGAGGCGACGATTTAGATACCCTCAATAACCAAGCATTGAATTAAGAGTGTACAATAAAAAGGTCTGTTTATCATTAATAATATATATCATATTTGGAAACTTATTCAGGAAATGGTATTTTAAATAACCAAATTAGTGTTTTCAGCATTAATACAAAATATTATGTAAAAAATCATATTCAGCGATAAGGATTATTTTTGTGGGATGAAATACACATTATTGTAAAGTCAAACTATGGTGTTAAATTGACTAATCAACTTAACATCTGTATGCTAACAATTTGGAAATATGTTGGATTATAATAGTCAATAGGAAAATATCAGAATTATGTCTATAACTTGAAAGTAACATAGTACAATTTTATGTACAAAATCAATTTTCGTGAATTAAAAGGTGCAAAACAACTGAGTTTGCTATAATGTGATCATACCTTTCTTATTATTAGTCGGGGTAGTGCCATGCCCGTAACTGAGCATACAAGCTTCACAGTGGACCCGTAGTGAACATATCCATCTCTCACAGCAAACTCCTCTGACTCACTCTCATTGTCATCTAGTAGGTGAATAGTGAATGCTCCCCACTGTGTCGAGGATGCATGGAAATTACCATTCTCTACATGGAGGTACCTTGTAGATACTGTTTGTGACCTCAACCTGTTGAACAGAGCTACCTTTGTTCCACTTGCAATACACAAGTCTGCATTCTTCAATGATTGCTTCTTCTTGGAGGGTTTTGATATCACTTTTATTCTCTTACTATTGAATATACCAATGTCGTGACCATTCCCATAGAACATCTTAACTGAGAGCATAAAGTGCTTTCTCTTATCAGAGTCAGATATATACAGAGTCTTGGCAGCACAGTACTGCTTGCCGTTGTTGAGGTCTAGCTGCTGCATGTCCTGGTCAGAGTTGCCAATGCCAATGAACGCACAGAGCTGTGCTGCCTGTTCAGTCTCTCCCTCCCGTAGCATGCGCTCGCGACGCAGTCGCCAGCCATCTCCAAACAGGTAGATGCAAGGTGGTGGGCAGAAGAACCTTTTCTCGTTTCCATACGACTTCTGTGCTACTTTCGCGTGCAGGATGACGACGACCATGTCAGAGCGGTCGCGCAGGTAGCGCTCCATAGCCTCGCGCGTGAGGCGGCGCTCCTCCGGGCGGTAGGCGCCGGCGCCGGGCCCGGCCGCGCCCGCGTAGCGCGGGAACAGCGCCGCGTGCTGCGCCGGCGGCGACGCGCCGCCCGCCAGCGCGCCCGCGCCCGCCCCGCCGAACTGGTGCGGCATGCTCGCCACGGCTGCCTTCACCTTGCTGCCGCCCGCATAGCGCGCGCCCGACCTCGGGCCGCGCAGGACGATGCTTCCGTGTCCTAGCTGGCGTCACTTCTCCGATAGGACATCGCCGGCTGTTCAGTACGCGGTACGAGCGTCCTCCGTAGTCCTTGATCGGAGGGCGCGCGCCCGCCGGGTGGGTTTTGCCGAGGCGCCGTCGCTCCCGGGTTTGATTATCTCACCGATCGATACACTTTTGTATTATTCACGCCCCTCGTCAGTTAATTACGCTGGGAACTGGCACACATTTCGTTTGAAACACCTGTTCGTCGACGGAACTTTCGGACGGGACGGGGCGACGTTATGTCGGATGCCACTCGCGACCGGGGGACGCTCGTCCTCGTCCTCGGCCCGGCAGTCTTCGATTTATGATTTTATTTTATGAAAAGTTGACGAAACTTCTGTTTATTCGAGTATAAATACGATAACGCCAGATGCGCGAGCTGTCAAAGTTGACCATAGACACGGAGCTGTTTGCAGGCGTGTTGTCGACTACACGCGCGCGAATCGACAGAATCGAGTCGAGTCGATGAGGGATCGGTCGACCCGCGACGCGACCGACTGACAGACGGCCGGTCATAGGATGTGGGGTTACGCATGGGGCGTGAGAAAATAAAGTGTGGGAAAGAGTGGGCGTTCGCGGCGCGGCGTAGTAAAACATTTGATATGTTGTAGTGAACCGAACACATATTTACGAACACAGTGCGCCAGTAGCAATCGTTTCGATTTGTGTATGTGTGCGTAGCCAGCGGGGTACATTGAGCTCATGGAGCGAAATAGTTGCGATGTGTGAGGAAGAGACCGACGATTGACCGGAGATCTCGTGGGAAACGACCTTTGTTATGTACACTGATATATACATTAGTAAAAACAAAAAATCTATTCTGAAACTTAATCGCACGCGATGGGAGTCACTGGACTGTGGAGACTAATAGAGCCAGCCGGCAAACCCGTGCCGGTTGAGACTTTGGAAAACAAAGTGTTAGCTGTCGGTAAGATTAGATCCAATATTCATTAAATATTGCTAATTGAGCAATACTTTTTAATTAAGTAACCTAATTAACATTTATTTACGTTTTGATCAGATATATCAATATGGTTGCACCAGATGGTGAAAGGTTACCAAGATGCAAAAGGGGCTCCTCTACCAAATGCACATCTCATGGGGCTGTTCCAGCGCCTCTGCAAGTTGTTGTACTTCAGAATAAAACCAGTCTTTGTATTTGATGGAGCTTTCCCAGAATTAAAAAAAGAAACTATTGTAAGTGTCATTCAGATTGGTTTGTTTGTTTACTTACTTTTCAAAACAAAAATATAACCTAATGTTATGATTCAACTACAGGCTAAAAGGCAAGATAGTAAAGCGAAGTACAATTCAGAATCTGAAAGAATTAAAAGAGAACTTGCTCTCCTACTGAGTAAGAAAACAGCTGTCAACAGTTTTTTAGGCAAAGAAATATCACTGCCGAAGACTGGCCATACATCTTCAAACAATGATGACATGTTTAAATTGCCTGCATTACCACAGAATGAAGAAGAAAATGAATCAGAGTAAGTCTTATTAGAAGAAAGAATATCATAGTGGTATTTCATAACTTATCATTGTCAAGTAATCTTAATCAAATATGACCAAACTACACTTCGGAGAGAGTCAATCTTAACCCTTTTTGCATTGCTGGATTTTACTTTATCCTATGGCACAGTCCATAAAATATAATTGTCAGAAAAAAAAGCTTAGATGCAAGATTTTAGTGACCGATTTATGTGTTTCAGGTCTGAAGATGAACAAAACTCAAGTGGTTCCAGTATTGATCTACATACAGTTGATATACAATCAGATACCTTTAAGAACTTAGGAGTCAAGGAAAAGTATGATTTACTTATAGAATTAAAGGAAACAAGAAAAATGAATTCATGGGGTAGACTTAACGAGTTACCTAAAAACAGTGATACATTTTCTGATTTTCAAGTAATTACTTATTTCCTGTTTTACTACAAAGGAAGAAATAGTTTTGTACCCTACACTTGAATATATTTTAATTGCTTTATTACAGATGCAAAGGCTTTTAAAAAGAAGAAAGGTACAGGAATGTCTTGAGGAGACTGAAAAAGAAATGGGTGACAGTGGAATGTCTTTAAATGATTTAGAATCTTTACTAAATGAAGAAGGCATTGATACCAAAATAGACACACTACCCACCCGGCGCATTGCTTCTAATGTTTCTACACGATTTTTGCTTATTAAAGATGTTAAAAAAGCTTTGGCAGATGCAAAAAAGAGAAAGGAGTTGGAAAATAATCCAACAACTAGCAAAGTTGAAGAGATTACTGAAGTAGAAGAAAACCACAAACCAACTACTAGCAAAGCTGAAGAAAATATTGAAGCTGAGGAAGAAAAACCAAGAGTTGATGAATTAGAAGATGATTTACAAAAAGCAATAAAAATGTCACTAGAGTGTGTTGATGAACCAAATGAATCAAACACTAGTGTGGTTACTAAATCTGATGAGTCTTGGACATCATGCATGACAGACACTGATTCTTCTAATAATGATTCTGAAGAAGATGATGGTTTTGAACAACCGAATATGGCATGTGCCAAAGCTTATATCATGCAATATAGTGATTTCACACACAGAGCCATTGATAAAATTGTAACTGATAGGAAAAAGAATAAAAACAAACACAAACTGCCTAAAGTAGATGAGATATTAGAAGAAATAAATAAAGAGAAGTCAGTTATTGTAGATAATATAGAACTATCATCTAGTGACGAGGATTGCAGCCAGAGTGAAGAATTATCTGATGGTAGTGAAGTAAATAATCAAGCAGTGGTTGACTATGACCAATCTTCAGATAAATATTTGGATTCAACTCAAGCATCAGTAGTATGTGTTGAAAATCCTGTGCAAGATATTATAACCCTTGATTCTAGTATAGACGAAATAGAGAACGATTCTGAAAAACCATTACCAAGAGTTGAAATAAAGCAAGAAAATTGGTCCAGTGACGAATTTGAAGAAATCCCAAATACGGGAACTCAAGATGAAAGTGATTCTAGTGATAATGAATTTGAAGAAGTACCCGAAGAAGAAGAAACTAAAACAAATAAGCCTGTTGTAGAACTAACATTAAATATAGGTGATATGCCTGACGATGATATATTCGCAGACATCTTCGAAGAAAAGAAGGAACATGGTACTGATAAAAAAGAAGCAATAAAAGATTTTAAGGCTGGTCATGAAAAATCTTACATAAAGGCTGAAACTGAAACTATTGTATCGGACGAAGTATTTAAAATACCAGAGGTACCTGTACTTAAAACAAATAATAAAGTACTTGTACAAAATATTCAGATACCCGAAAGTCATAGTAAACAGGATCCGGTCCTGCCTCATGTAACCATTAGTAAAACTTATGTAGGAAATGTAGTTGATACTACAGGTCAAGATAAATCAGTAGCTACCAACAAAAATGACATTTTAGATAAAATTGAAATTGACAATAATTTGTCAGTTGACACTGTAAAAGATAGACAGCAAGATCAAAGTGAGCAATCCTGCGATTTCATAAACGTAACTAACAATACTAATATACCGCCTAAAGAAATCCTAACGACAGAAAAACTTAATTCTTTAGTTGAAGAAATGCAAAATGAAGAACAAGATTTACTGCAAGAGAAAGGTAGATTGGATCGTGTAGGTCGAAACATCACAGAGCAAATGACTAAAGAAGCTCAAGAACTGCTTCAAATATTCGGCATTCCATACATAGTAGCCCCTATGGAGGCTGAAGCACAATGCGCGTTTCTCGAAAGTGTAAATTTAACTGATGGTACAATAACAGATGATAGTGACATTTGGCTTTTTGGAGGCAGAACTGTGTATAAGAATTTCTTTAATCAAAAGAAGCATGTTTTGCAGTTTTTAGCGGAGAGAATCGAGACATCTTTTAGTAAGTATAGCTTTTAATTTCCTTCTTTTCATTTAAAGCAGAGGTCCCCAAACTTTTTTGTCTTATAGACCACTTGCCATGTTTTTCCGTTTTGCGTAGACACCCCGTGCTTGGCTAATATTGGATTTTGCAAATTCATTGACTTCAAATGTGTTTAGAGCGAAAAAACAATAAAAAAACACACGTTAAGTTTTATCATATAGTAAACCTACGACAGTACTATGCGTGCCAAATAAGAATAGTACTGTCAAGACGCCATTTTGTTCCGCAATACTCGTGAACTTCATTACCAAAGCGTAAGGTGTGCAAAAAAATAAATAAAGAAATTATACTGTTTAATTATTTTTAGTTCACTTTTTTGGTATTTCTAGTCAATTTACGCCAAATTAATTATACAATAATTATATGTTGATTATTTTATTCTTTAACTTACATACTAATTACATTTTTAAATATTTCTATAAAAATTATAACAAAAACATTTAAAAATATAAAAAATAGTAGCCCACCGGCATCGGGAACAGGGTCCAAGCTACCGCTGGTCAGGGCCTCAGAGAGAGGAACTTCCTGACAATACGCGCCGTGTCCAGAAGTACCGCTTTCTGTACCAGGCCCTTGACCCAGCTGCCCAACGAGAGCCTCGTCAGATGTTGGTCGAGGCTCTTGACTATTAAGCCATTGGCCGTCACGACTATCGGCACAATGACTGCTGAGTCAACCTCCCACATGTCGACAACCTCGTGTGCCAAGTCTTGATATTCAATTTCTTTATCTTTCTCGACTTTCACAAGATTCTCGTCATGTGGGACAGTGATATCAACAATCATTGTGAGACGCTCTGATCGATCTATCACCACTATGTCAGGTTCAATAATAACTATATTATTATTATGGCGACATATTAGGGTAACCAGTAGAATTTCGTGAAGTTAACTATATTATTGGTTAATTTCTTTAATGAATACAGTTTTCAAATATTATTAATTTATCCAAAATTATCTATTTATGGAATTCAAGAAATAATATTTTATAAAAATGAATATAAATAATAATGAAAAAAAAAAAACATTTTTCTTTTCACCGTTTTTTTTGCTGTCCGTACTAATTTGACAGCTATCGTGTGAAGTTGTAGCAAGGGCGATCCTATTCTTATTTGGCACGCATAGTACCTACAATAGTACTATCTTCGTTGGTCTGTTTGTTACGTTTTCAGGTAAAAACTAACCAACAAATCATCTGTCCATGTGGGTTATTCTATTAATGGAAAGTCAAAATTAAAAGTCACAACGTGCTTAAATGAAATCAACTATCGTGGACCCCCGTTTACATCTCACAGACCCCCATTTTTTTTCACCCACATGAACCTCTTGTAGGTCGTCGTCGACCCCTGGGGGGTCCATATATACCACTTTGGGTATCAGTGATCTAAAGGCAAGGTTTTGGTTATCTTTATGCCTAATAAAAATCACCCCTATTGTATAACATAGTAATATTTCTAATTCCAGAGTTAAATAGAGAGCAACTAGTACTGTTGGCTCTTCTAGTTGGCAGTGATTATACTAATGGAGTAAGTGGTGTTGGGCCCGTAACTGCCTTAGAAATTCTATCCTCATTCCCATTCAATAAAAGGCAACTCCTCAGTGAAAATTCTAAGCAAGCTCAATATGCGCACATCGTGAAGGGATTACAAGAGTTCAAGCAGTGGGTCAGAGCTGGCAAGAGGACTGACAACACTAGTCTTAAGAAAAAGCTAAAAAATGTTTCTCTTACAGAAGATTTTCCTAGTGTGCGGGTAAGTTCATTTGCGATTGGTGTAGGGTCTAATCATTTAGTGCGTGGTAATTATTAAACTTACTTTTTAAGGTGGTTCAAGCTTATTTGGAACCGAACATAGAAAAAAGTAAAGATAAATTCACATGGGGCGAGTTAGACATCACAATATTGAGAGATTATACTAAAGCAAAGTTTGGGTGGTCACAACACAAATTAGATGAAATTATAAAACCAGTTATAAAAAGAATGCAAGATCGTAAAACTCAGAGATCCATGCAAGACTTTTTCAAAAGAAAAGTAGACTTCCAATCACTAGAGGAACAAATGAGTAAAAGAGTTAAAGCTGCAGTACAAAGAATGGATCCCGAAATAACTTTAGCAGAACACACTGAAACTACGGAAGAAAACACTAAACTTGCCACAAAAAGAAAGGCCACCAGAAACAATAACTCGAAAGTTACAAGCAAAGCCGGGCCGTCTACTGCCAAACAGCGAAAGAATAATGAAGAAAATTTACTTATCAATCAAGGTGTAAAAGTTGTATCACAAGTAAAAGACGGTAAATCAGAGTTTGAAATCAGAATTCCAAAGACAGATAATTACCAAGAAATCATTCCACAAAGAGAGAATGATAAAAAAAGTTTACTGGAAAATAAAATGAAAGCAATAGAATTATTCAGAAAAACAAAACTTGATCAAAAGAGGAAACATGTGAAAAGGAAGGCAATACAACCAAAACAAAAGGCGGATCTTTCAGAAAGTGATAGCGATTAATTTAATTTGTTTATTACGTTAAATTAAAATTCTCCTTCGTGTTGGTAAGAGCTGTACAAGAATAGCTAATGCCAGGGCCAGACTGGGACCTGAAATCGGCCCGGGCATTTGAGAGACGGTTGGCCAGTACTAGCAAAAAAAATTTCATTCCCAAGCGATTAGATGAATGAAGTTTTTATTTTTTTTAGACGCTCCCCTCACTCTTTCTCCTGTATCTTGGGTGCATTTACAAACGCAAACAATTTGCGGCTTCTTTTTTAAGCGATAGGCGATACTTGGACGTTTTTTTTTTTTACGTTCCCCTCACTCTTTCGATTTCTCAGACTGTGTGACCGGCTAAACAGGCCACACTGGCCCACCGAGCATCCGGCCCATCGGGCGTTTGCCCAATTTGCCCGTATGGTCAGTCCGGGCCTGGCTAATGCCGTGGTGATAACATTTCTAAGTCAGCAAGGCTGGTAGTGAGGCTCACTACACGGAGTGCGTCGGTTTGAGTATCGTCACCCGTGAAGGCTCATTTAAAGCACCTTCTTTCTTTGAAGAATAAAAATGAAAAGCTTTTATAAAATAGTAATTTTATTATTTACATCCAACTGTTTTAATTAACTAAGCACAGTTTTTAAAATAATGATAAAATAAAGTTGCAATAAAATTAAATTGCATAGTATGCACTCGATACATGTAGTATTTCTAAATAATGCAATAGTTTCTAAAATCAAAATGTGATAATAGTGTCAAGTCATTGAATAGTAGTTTAGAATATTGACTACGTAGTATAATATATATTTAATCGACTTGATTATATCTATTGCCAATAATCGATATTTTTTTACTTTTAACCACTAACGGCTTTATTATTTCGACAAATACTTTTTAAGCTTGGAACGAAGTATGCTGCTATTGTGTAGCTGCAGTAAATCCAATGTTTATTTGAAAGTAGTCAAATATTTATTTAAGTGGAAGTTTTACTGTGAATACAGATTTATTCTATATTCACTTCATAGTTCACACGATAATAGAGACGAAATAAAAATCCGTAATGAGATCCGAAATACATATCCGTAATCCCTAATATTTTTATAAAAAAAAATGCTAAATCTCACTTAGTTCCGAACATTTTAATTGCAAATGTTTTTTATGATATACATTTAAAATATAATCGAATTACATATTCGTAGATCACATTCTTATAATTTTCCATTTGACATTGAATTGGGCACATTTAAGTACTATCATAGTATTCGATACTTTTAATCAGATACAATTCACGGCTTCGTATAACACTAAATTTCTTGTGCAGGATGATAAATATATGCTGTTATTAAATGTTTCAAACAATAAATAAAGATCAAGCTTTGATTTTTCATTCACAAAAAAAACTTACACAGCTAGCGACTAAAGGCGCATACACATTGAAGAAACTTTTTTAATTAAGTTTTTTTTCCAGGTACAAAGAAAAATAAAGTCATGTGTTACAATATACCTCAGACATTTTAGTCAATATGTATACGACTTAACATTCAAATTAATATCTAAATAATAAAGAAACGAATAAAAGACACAGTAGACTATCAATTTATTAGCGTTATTAACTTTTATACAATTAATCACATTGTGTACAGCAGTCTCACTTGTCACACTGCTCCATTACTCTCAACATAGGACTGGCGACGCTTGTAGCTGATGTATTGGCACGTGGCTTTCACCTCGACACCCATTGCAATAAGTCATATGTCTGTGATTTGATATTTAACTCGTTACAATCCCTAATACCTCGTCTTCACGTACAGAACACCACGCGTTCAATCCACATGACATTTCAATATAAACAAATGGACTAGGCGGAAGTTTCCCACGCATCAAATTAGCGTACTTTTCAGAAAAACAACGCTTTGGTGTAACAACTCGGCTTAATTTTACATAACAATGCGCCCATACTGCGACGGACACGTCAATACCGCTGTACCAACACTCGATGCTTAACCTAACACCACATTAAATTAATCTACTTTGACGACACTGTAGATTTTTCTGACGAACCAGAAGCAAGCCATGAAGCCTATGGTGCCGGTGAGGAGGAAGAATAAGAAGACCATGATGAACGTGTAGCCGAAGTAGAGGAAAGTGGAGGCGGCGTCTTCTATGTTGAGCTTGGTGACGAAGTAGTGGCAGCAGTAGATGAACAGGTAGCCGGCCGTGGAGCCAGAGGAGAGGAAGGCGCGCCACCACCAGTGGTAGTCCTCGGCGCACAGGTGGAAGTAGCACAGCAGGATCGTGGTCTCCGAGCACGTGATCACCAGGATCACGAACACCAGGAACAGGAAGCCGAACATGTAGTACATCTGGAATTAATTCAATAACGTATCTTATTTATCAAATTACCAAAATATCTAAAGCAGAGGTTCTCAAACTTATTTTATCTACCGCCCACTTTGAAAATCAATTATTTTTCAGCGCGCCCCAATGTTTTTTACTTTACCACATCTTAAAAACCACAATGATATTCATTACTTTAATTAATTAAATTAAATTTAAAGAAATTTCTGAGCCCCAGGGTACCGCCTCCCCTCTAGGCCCCCAGCGCCCACGAGAGGGCGTTATCGCCCAGTTTGAGAAAGACGGATCTAAAGGAATCCAAATCTATTATCCGTTTCAAAAACCTACTCAAACGATAAATTATTAAAAATTCACATTTACTACAATAAGTTCGAGCCACTTCCAGCTACGCTTATCTGTGTAGTATTTAAACTTTAATTTGAGCTGGATTGTCTAATGAACATTAGCGTGCTTTTTTTTAAGACTACCTACCAAAAATAATATGTATATTTCCAATTTGTGTAGTTTTTGCAATAAGGCCAACTTTATTATTTATGTTTTAGTTATATTCCCATGTTACTGAATGAATGTATTGTTCTATACTAATATTATAAAGAGGAAAGATTTGTATTTTTGGATTTTTGTATGTAACGAATGAACTTAAAAGCTACTGGACCGATTTCAAAAATTCTTTTGCCGCTAGAAAGCTACATTATCACTGAGTAACATAGGCTATATTTATTACTGGAATAAAACTTCTTACGTGAGCGGAGCCGTGAGGACACAGCTAGTGTGAGAATAAAGTTATCGTAAACCTCGAACCTCATTTTCCGGACAATGAATAAATAGTTCTTGTTGTATTCAGAAATCGTTAAAAATATACGTAAGTTGACATTCATACAATCTATTTTACTTCCGTCATACAATGAAACTATCGCTCAGTAACATAACCACCATTACAAACGAATTGGTAAACTATTAAAAAGGTCGTTAATTTAATATAAAACCTTTGTACGACGTTTATTACGTATTATTGAACCATAAAACCTTTTGAGGGATTACGATCTGTTAATGGATGATTGAACTTTATTGTATAGTTAATTGGTCTTTTTTATACATTATATAGATAACATCATGCTACGATCTTGGTCTTATCCAATACAAATAAGAATCGAATTCTAAAGTGCCTGCTATACGCGCTAGTAAACTCGCGTACTTATAGCTCGACGACTCTTTTCGCGCGTCTCACACTAAAGCGCCTCGTCCACGATTGAGCAATAGATCTAGGTGGCTTTGAGATAAGTCTTAATATAGTCTCTCGCATTTCTACGTACACGAAGAGATTTCGTCCACGTCGCTCTCCGACCGTGTCTATTATAGACTAGACTGTAGTCATGACCTAGCTAGGCTAGTCGAAGATTGCTCTACGAGTGTCACCATAATTGTGGAGGAGACGTTTCAGTGCGCCTACTTAAAAACCGCCAAGTGAGCTCGTCAGCTATCCAATCGAATTGAAATTCTACTCGTAACTCTTCAGCTACTACTAGCTACAGATTCCTGCGCATGACCGTTTAAATGAAGATCAACAATTTATAAGAACAATACATACTTGACTGGACCAAAGCGAGTTGAGAATAAAGAAGAGCTGAATGAAGATGCATCCGAAAGGCAGTACGCCACCCATCACGATGCCGGGAACGGGCTGAGTGTACAACGACTGCTCTGGAATCTGCCGCGGGATCTGGTTCGTGCGCACTGGGTGGTCCAGGATCTGGAAAAGATATAAAAACATGTTTAACCATAGATTAGAAAGATTCTGTTGGTTTTTCGGAGCGGCCGACCTAGCTGTCGGCTGTCGACCTAGTTGTGTAACTTCGCTTTATTGGTAAACGTGATATAACAAACACGAATATTAAGTAGTATTGATAAGGTGTGCCAAAATTGGGTCGTTCTTCTGGAATTTTCCATACGCCCTTTGTATTCCAAACATCCTCCTTATTATTTTATCTTGCGGAAACGCATAGCATCCAGAACTGTTAAAGTCAATGTCACCTACCAGTACAACCACAATGTAATGACTATTGGTAGGCATTACCTCTTTTTTTAGGAGCTTTTGTCCAGCAGTGGACTAGTGTACATCAAGATCATTACTTGATGTTCCTATCAACTCACCCTCTTCCTAAATCCGAAGTAAGCGCCGATAAAGGTGAGTGGAACGGAGACTCCGAACCAAAGTGCCAGCAGAGCCACCAGGGTCGAGAACGGTACCGAGGCGGACGAGCCCTTGCCCCACAACACCAGGTTCATTATGAAGAACAGCGAGAATACCACACTGGAACAGAAACATGCAGCTATGAGTCTATAGACCAACTTTTGCTTGTTAACTTGGAGAATTCGGTGTGTATACCCTCCACCCTGGACTAAGAGGGGGATATGTCGATCTAGTACCGACAAAATCACCACGGTGTTCTTTCCGAGGACCCATGGTCGGAGTCGCGAGATTTGCTAGTACATTCACCACAACCCAGTCAGGTTGTGGACCGCCAGCCCTTGGCCGACCCCTCCTTTTGTGAGGCTTTATCCTAAAATATAAACCACCCTGAATGATTCATAATTTTACTGCGCAAGTTGACTTCTGTAACAGACTTTCAAACCGTGGACATACCCACTGCAAGGACACTTCTGCAAGTTTTACGAACTAAGCGAGCACTTACAATAACTTGCGCAGTGCTATATGATTACATGGCTTACCCAGGGCAGACCATCGACGTCAACAGTATATTACTCTTCCACCGCCGTCCTCCGAAGCTCTTGTAGATCCTGGCGCTGACGTAACCGGCGGCCGCACCGAGCAGCACCCACGCGACCAGCGCGCACGTCATCAGCGCGCCGCGGTTAGCCGGGGATAGGAAACCAAGGCAAGCGAAAGCGAGAGTTACCAGGGTCATGCCGAATACCTGGAAAAATGTATTTATTTATTTTAACTTTAATTACAACGGTCTTGGACCAATTATAATAATTAAAGATAGAGTAATCTATATATCGCTCCTTCGCATGAAAAGTGTATATCTCGTTTTTTTTTTCAAAATCGAGTTTTCGAGTTCGAGATTTTGCAAAATTTTCGAGATTATACACTTTTCATGCGAAGGAAAGGATATATGTCGTGGCCAGATCATAGAATTGATCACTTCATGATGTGGCCAACCGTTTCATGAAATGGCCAGCTAAAACTGGCCATATCGCAGCGGCCGCTGAGCGCCAGATCCTCTCTATTGTTGGTGAATCATTTGGGTTAGGTTAGAACATCATCAATCATGTGATTATTGGTCTTGCTATTAAATGAATAGTTGTTATATTAGGAATTTTGAACCATTCGGAATTATGGCAATCATGGACACCCTACTTTAATGATATGGCCACGTGGATGGCCATATCATTAAGTGAAGTGATCAATTCTATGATCTGACCGATTGAGGTCATATTTACACAATATATTTGTTTCGTCAAGACAATAGTTCGTAGCTATGCTGGGACCCTATAGGTGGCGCTGTAGTTAAATTATTTACGCAGGCACAGCCGCGGGAGAACAGCTAGTAAAACATAAAATACATAGTGAATTAGAGAGCTTTCATGAATCTCCCTCGCAGTGCTTCAGGCATACTAATAAAATATTACACCGTTTTTATGGTATGGTGGCTGATCACTCATTGTGGTGAAAACTTAATGGTTACGCAGTTTTTTTTATTTTTATTCTTGACGTGGTCTCGTTGGGCCCTGGTTTCACCTGATGGTAAGCGCAGACAGGGTCTAAGATGGAGCACACGACAGAGATATAGAGGGATACCCCTATACCCCTCTGGCTCTCACATACACACGACGGAACTCAGTAAACTGCTTGGCACTGGACTTTAATGTGAGGGTGGTAGTTAGCCAGGCGGACCGTATAGATCCTACCACCAAGCGTGCTGGGTTTTGTTGAATGTTAACACGCGTCTATTCCCAACGTGCAGTGAGGAAGTTTTATGTTCTAACCCGTCCCCACACGGGGTTTAGTAGTAGGTAGTTACAGGCATAAAATATTTATCGATCACTGGACCAGCAATACACGCATGGTATGCGTATGGTAACGTACGTTTACCTCTCACTCACTACTTTCGTTTTTCTGACATAATCTATACTAATATTATAAAGCTAAAGAGTTTGAACGCGCTAATCTCAGGAACTACTGGTTGGAATTGAAAAAATATTTTTGCGTTGGATAGTCCATTTATCGAGGAAGGTTATAGGCTATATAACATCACGCTACGACCAATAGGAGCGGAGCATAAATTAAAAATGTTGCAAAAACGGGAAAAATGTCCACCCGTGCGCAGCCGGGACGGGCCGCTATGCTACTATAAATGCGCTTGTGAGCCAGCGTGATACACATACAAAATGGTCATCATAAAGCCGGGTCTCCTAGGACCATGTTTTTGTTAGAAATCGCCTCTAACATGTTGACATATTTTTCTAACAATATTGGGGGGTGGCTTAACTTTTTAATGTGTTGTTATTGGTCTGAGTGTTTATTAAACATGTCATGTTAGATTTTTGACGCAGGAGACCCTGCTTAAGTCATTACGAATAATTGGACGGGTAAAAAACTGCACACTCTAAGTTTAGACAACTGTATAAGTATGATATTGGTTTGGCCTTACCTGAGATCCAGATCCAATGAATACAGCAAGCAGCATGCCACGGCGCGGAGGCCGGAATACGTCACCGTGTACCAACTTCCAACCAAACTCTTCCTGCAATTTATCATGTTATTTGTTATCACAATATTTGTATAAGTCAGAGCGGCTTGTGGCTAATTACCAACCACGCGGATCATATGATAGCTAGCTTCGGTCAGTCCGTGGATGGGTGACCGTTTGTTAGACATCGAGACCCCTCGCCTCGGAGAACACGTTAATCAGTCGGTCCTGGGTGTCATACGAATATCTATGGCAGTCGTTACGGGAAGTCAGAAATTCAAAAGTCAGACAACTGGTCTAACCTTAGGATATTGGCATTACCCAGGAACTGGGTTGCGGAGGTCTGATGGCAGTCGCTCCGTGTAAAATACTGGCATTCAGCCGCACCTGGTTAGACTTGAAGCTAACCCCAAGATAGTTGGAAAAAAGCTAGGCAGAACATTCATATAAGTAAGTCAGATTAAGCCAAGAGAGGTTGATGTACTTAGATGTTCCTTACCTGAGCGTCTTCTCCACACTCCATCTGGTTGTATCTCGCAATATCTTTGTATAGAGTCCTCAACAGAATCATGGCAACCATGCCACTGAGGAACAGGACAATCACCAAAGAGTTTAGGATAGAGAACCACTGTATGTTGGTCTGTGGCATAGACTCTAGAATGTAGTCCCATCGAGAGGACCACTTGATGGTGTTATTCTTTATGAAGGTGACGCGGTACGTATAGGTGACGTTGAATGTTTTGTCAGACTCCAGTTGAGTTGGTATTTGTAGTTCAGCCCCGCGGGCATTGCAGTCGAGGTTGTTCTCGCTTGAATGACGAATGCTCGCTGGTTTGACCTGTGAACAATAAGTTTGTTACTTCTTCTTGATGCAAATATTTTATGGCTCGAAGCTAGACATGTTTTTAAACTGATTTCGTGAGAAACTAATGATTGGTATAAGATAGACAGCAGCACGCTTGACAGATTATTTAATCCTCTCATTAGAGCATTCTCTTGTGTCGGATATACCACTAATCTCTATCTTTGAGACTAAATAATCAAAATCGATGCAATTACACATAATTATTTAAGTTGCAAATAAACTGCCTCGTTGGTCTAGTGGTGACAAGTGCGACGATCGTTCAATCCCCAGGTTGGGCAGTGTTATTGGGATTTTCCGTATGGAATTCCTCAGTAGCAGCCCGAAATTTGGATTTGTACCCAGTTGATGGCAATCAGCTCGCCCTCCTATTACATGAGACTTAAACATAACGGCGAAATGAGGGTGTTACTATACACCTCTGCCCAACCCTTCGGGGAATACAGGTGTAATTATGTTTATAAACTCTTTTCTTTACATATATAAACTCACGCCTTTTTCCCATGGGGGTAGGCAGAAACTATGGAACGCCACATGCTACGACCCTTACGCACCCCTTTCGCTTCATCCACATTCATACATCTTGTCATACGCGCACGCCGGTTGAGAGTACTACGCACCTGACATTTGTGAAGAACATCACCAATAACATCGGTGTATGTCCTTCTAGGACGTCCTCTACCGGCGTTTCCACTGACATCCGCCTTATAAATTCCTTTTGTTAATCGCCGTTCACTCATTCTCTCAACATGACCAAACCACCTAAGCATACTCCTTTCAATTTTTGTCACTACATCATCATTTAAACCGCAACTTTGTCTAATTTCATCATTTCTCAATCTATCATTCAAAGATACTCTTTTCTTTCTACACAATTAAAACAAAAACGCATAATTAAGGTGCTAATACATTACCTTGGCAGAAATAATCCGCCCCCCATTTTCACCGAACGCTACACCCCACTCCTCTTCGCCGCCGCTGTGATATGTGATCTCCAAGTCAACGTGGTTGAAAAGGTAGTAAGCGCCGATACGACTCGAGTGACCGTTCACTATCGGTGTGCACGTGTCCTGAAAGAAAATGCATTTTATTTATAGATGTAGTAGTACCTTAATGTAATAAAAGAAACAATATATTTTACGTTGAGGTAGATTTTAGAATAAATTTATTGTATAATAAAAACAGTATTAAGGCCAACCCGCTCACGGATTCTTATAAACCTTTGTCGAGTCTGACATGCAGGCAACCAGCCATCGTGACGCACATAGTTACACTAGCAATTTTATTTATACCTACGACACACAACCGTGTACTGGTTGAGTGTTTGTATTCAACACATTATAGAACTGTGTAAATTATTATTTGGCTATTAGAAATGAGTGCTGTATAGGCAATAGGCTAGCAAAGGCAATCTACATATCGTCGGTCGGCAGTGAAAACCACGTATGTGTAAAATATACATTTTTAAAAGAGGTAGAAATAACGTCTCCTGCAAAAAAATGGCCGATCAAATGTTAATACAAGTTTGTCATCGTACGTCATAGATAGCTTAGAAATATTTGAATTGAGAGTTTGTTGAACTAGTACGCGTATGACGAGTTTATCAATCTAAAGAACAAACAAAACGCTTTTGAAGAAAATTTGATTTACGAGATTTTCACTGCCGAGCGTCGATATATTATTGCAATGTGTGTAGGAATCGTCAACTAAACTGACGCGCCCCTCTACCGAATTGTATTTTTGTATTGCATCTAAGCATAAATACCCACCACAGTTTGATGATAATTTTATGTACGTATAAATACTTACTTATGAGGGGGCTCGTGGCTAAACAACAACAGAGCGAATCATACGATTTGAAAGGTTAAGTTGCGCTTGCCGCGGTCAGTCCGTGGATGGGTGTCCGTTCGTTACACACTGAGACCCGTCCGTGCTTTGGAGAGCACGGTAAACCGTCGGTCCCGGGTGTCATAAGAATACCTATGACATTCGTTACGGGTAGTCAGAAGCCCGAAAGTCTAACAACCGGTCTAACCTTAGGATATCGGCATTGCCCAGTTGGTTGCGGAGGTCTGATGGCAGTCGCTCTGTGTAAAATACTGGTATTCAGCCGCATCTGGTTAGACTGGAAGTTGACCTCAACATAATTGGGAAAAACGGTAAGAGGAAGGATAAATATTTAGTTATACCACCTGCAATACCACTTCTAAGGCTCAATTTACACCGCCGCGGAATGGAATGGAATGGAAGAGACTTTTAGCAACGAAATTATACAAAGCATAATGAACTTTATGTCAATTGTATAACATACAAACTAAATAGGAGGGGGAATTTTCGAGAATGCGCGGCGATTCCCCGGAGGACGCGCGCCCTTGTTTTGGTTCCTATTTAGTTTGTATGTTATACAATTGACATAAAGTTCATTATGCTAAGTACAATTTCGTAGCAAAAAGTCGCTTCCATTCCATTCCGCGGCGGTGTAAATTGAGCCTAAGAGCGCATTTATTAAAAATGATTAGCGATAGGTAAAGAATTCATGAATGAAGACTTTATGTCTCAACTGTGACGCAAGGTACCTAATGTGTGTGGTTTCAAATGGAAATGGGATCACTACAAACATTGTTGTCCCCATTCATTGTTGCAGTCTAGAGACTCATGTTACGCGGTGACCGTTTAGGTATAGATGTTTACGGCGCATACTAACAGTGTGGCCTTTTATCCAAAGTCCCAAGTTCCAAGTTTGCAATGAGCAAACAAAAGATGGGAAGAATCTACAGAACACCACCTCTAAAAAATCCTTACACACTCCTGTTGCTTCTTCCACGCTCAGGGGCAGGTGCAAGGGGAAGGATGGGGTCGACAAGGATCATACAAAAATCACAAATTAGGTCCCAGAATGTTCGTGTTGAGGAGACAAAGGAAAATAACACTTAGGATTTGTGATTAAGGGTATAATTCTAAAAGCAAGGTGACAATAGGAGACAATCGGGCACTTGCCCCTCTAAAAAAATGTCCATGTCCACACTCGTGCGGATTTCCTTTTTTTAGCTGAGATTACGAGTATGTGTACTTCACATTAATAAATTCTAATCACTCACTACATAATCAAAGTACAAGTGAGTCATATTTATCTATTTCAAGGCTTTAAACAAGCGCATAGAATTAGTTCAATCCTGATAACCGGTACAGTTGGATGCAATATGACTGTTATTCATAGAATATAATATACTTTATTGTACACCAAAATTGTAACACAGCTCTTATACAATAACAAACATTAAAGGGTACAATGGCGGTCTTATCGCTGATAGCGATATCTACCAGACAACCTTTGGATGAACAGGAAGTCAATGAATAAGATAGAGGGGGTAGTCCATGGTGTACTGCTGCAAAATATATACTACACACCATACATAGACATAATACATATTAAAGGTCCATTTTCTACTTAAGTATACTATCAGTGCTAGTAGTATTATTTAAGTATAGTAGCAGTTAGTGGTGTCGATTCTTTACACGTTTTGACAGTACTAAACTAGACTAAACGCAACTGTCACTTTCTTTTTATATTGAAACAGAAAGAGACAAACACCCTTAGTTTAGTTTAGTCCTGTCAAAGAGCACAACAAAATCGACACCACTATCAGTTAGTTTAGTCTGCCTCGTTGGTCTAGCGGTGGCAAGCGCGACTGCTGATCGTGAGGTCCTGGGTGCAATCCCAAGGTCGGGTAAAGTGTTATTGGGTTTTACCGTGTGGAATTCCTTAGTAGCAGCCTGGAGTTTGGATTTGTGCCCGGTTGATGACAATAGGCCGTATTACATGGGACTTAAACATAACGGCGAAATGAGGGTTTTATTAAACAGCGCTGCCCAACTCTTCGAGGAATACAGACGTGATGTTGTTATGTATCAGTTATTGACTTTTAAGTTGCAATGTTATTGAAAGTCCAATTCGTAGAGCAAAGACAATAGTGTCGATTCTGTGGCACACTTTGACAGGACTAAACTAAACTAAGGGCCTCTTATTACGAAATATGGACTAAGAAAAACCTCGGTTTTAAAATAGTTCCATCTCTTTTTGTTATATGACGTTAGCAAGTGATGGGTATATTATAAATCTGGGTTTACCTTAGTCTTGGTTTAAACCACTTTTTGTAATAAGCGCCAGGGTGTTTGTCTCTTTCTGTTTCAATAGAAAGAGAAAGTGACAGTTGCGTTTAGTCTAGTTTAGTACTGTCAACATGTGCTACAGAATAGATAGGTACCAATATTTATCTATTTAAGGAATTTCGTTATTCCACATTTAGATAAATAACAAACACGGCAACAAATATCCGTGAAGATATCTATCTATCTACACGTGTATCCTAATAATTATCAAAAATATCAGTTTGAGTAATATTATCGACATTAAATTTCCTGTACATTTTTTAAAAAATTGTAACTATTACTAACGAACAAAACAAATACCTACTTGAATAAGGATATGGCGATAAAAATTAAGTGGTTCTAATTAACAAATAATGTTACTGATAAGCTAATGTAATATTGTTCATAAAACACTTAAATAATGTACGATATCACGCCTGTATTCCAAGGGGGTAGACAGAGGTATGCAAACAGTGTACAACCCCATTTGGGTCATGACATTGTGAGCATGTAATGCAGCAGTAACATAACAGCAGTGATAGCCTAGTGGTGTGACCGTCGGACTGCCAAGTCATAGGTCTCGAGTTCGAACCCAAGGCACGCACCTCTGACTTTTCGGATTCATGTGCGTATTGTATAATTAATTATCACTAGCTTAAAAACGGTGAAGGAAAACATCGTGAGGAAATCGGATGCCTGAGAGATATTTCTCGACGGCATGTGAAGCCAAGTCAGAGGCCCATGGGCGGCATAAACTCTGACACCAGGTTAGTGACTAACCACACGAAAAGAAAGAAGAGCATGTAATGCAACTTTCTTCTAGTGAAACACACGAGATATTTAAGGCCGTTTTTCTCTGTTTACGACACGACACAATGTAGTGACGATCAAGGCCGTAGCCGGGGGGTAAACTTCAGACAATTAAATTACTTTTAAAATGTATTACACTCGTTATTGTAATTGTGTAGCTCAGGAAAAAAAGTGTCATTTCCACATTTCATTTTTGTTCAAAAATTTAGATTTATATTTCAAAATTATGTCTGTTTACCTTGCAAGTGTCACTTTTTGATCAGAATGCGACTTGCGACTCTTGCGAGATGCTATTTTCTCTTCAATATGGCATTTTTTGAACCAAATCTCTTCAGAAATCGATAAAATCCAAAGCTTTGAGTTCAATTAGAAAAAAAAAAGCTTCAAACCTAAAGTGTAAATGACACTATTTGTTCCTGACCTCCTCAATTGATTTTCTTATTCAAGGTTCAACTCCCCTCGAACAAAATTCCTGGCTACTGCCTTGGTGACGTCACCAAGAGCCATATATTTCTATGAACCGATTACTCACGACATGACACGATGCTACTAGTGTCGTAATAAACTAGCATGTCGTCTATCTAACCTGAGTATGTAACTAAAAATAAATACGGTCAGTCCAGTCTAGCCTTTTCCCAACTATGTTGGGGTCAGCTTCCAGTCAAACCAGATGCGGCTGAATACCAGTATTTTACACGGAGCTACTGCCATCACATCTCTGCAACCCAGTTACTGTGCAATGCCGATATCCTAAAGTTAGACCGGTCGGCAGACACTCGGGCATCTGACTACTCCTGGGCGGTTTAACGTGCTTTCCGAGGCACGGAGAGGTCTCGATGTGTAACGAATGGTCACCCATCCACGGACTGACCGCAGCCAGCGCAGCTTAACCTTGCAAACCATATAATCCACGCGGTTGTTAATTAGCCACGCGCCCCAAATATTACACACATAGTTTCTACAAATACATACCAGTTATGGTTTCGAATATTTCTTAATTACAAACTAGAGAAATTAGCTATATGTGTACATATTATTACATGTGACTCCACATTATAAGGATTGCATCAAATTTTATATTCTGCAATTGTAATTTGTGTTACCATGCTGTAATTAATTGTAACTGCAAATACAATGTTTTTTCTATGAATGATTTTTACCTACTATTGTTTAATGTTAGTATTTTCTACACCCTTGCAGCATTTCTGACTACATTAGCTACCTTCATTTGCATCATAAGATCATGAAGCTATGAAGTAATAAAACAAGGTCTCCTATTTATTATCAATACCATAGACAAGTAAAGGATAACCTTATTATTGTACAAAATCGATGCTAAGTTCTACACTATACTGGTTTTAAAATTGGCATCAGATTACAACTACAAAGTTTTGATAAAAATTTCATGACCTAGCAATGTTCTGCCTAGCCATTTTCCCAACTGTTGGGGTCAGCTTCCAGTCTAACCACATGCGGCTGAATACCAGTATTTTACATGGAGCGACTGCCATCAGACCTCCACAACCCAGTTACTGAGCAAACCGATATCCTAGGGTTAGACCGGTTGTCAGACGTCCGGATTTCTGACTCCCCGTAACAACTGTTATAGGTATTCGTATGACACCCGGGACCAACTGTTTAACGTGCTCTCTGAGGTGCGGATGGCCTAGCAATGTAACCAGTAATTATCGTGTTTGTTGACTAGTTGTCCCAAATAACAAAACTAACTAATAAGGTAAGTATTGTCATCTAAAAGTCAATGTTAATAGAAAATGTAGAATAACTTCTGGTAATGAATACTTTTTTATAAATATATCAAATTCTTCCTTCTAGCTTTTTCCCAATAATGTTGGAGTCAGCTTCCAGTCTAACTAGATGCAGCTGAATACTAGTATTTTACACACAGCAACTGCCATCAGACCTCCGCAACCCAGTTACAGAGCCATGCCGACATCTTAAGGTTAGACTATGGTTGTCAGACTTTTGGGCTTCAGACTACCCATAACAACTGTCATAGGTATTCTTATGACACCCGGGACCAACGGTTTAACGTGCTCTCCGAGGCACGAAGGGGTCTTGATGCGTAAAAAACAGTCACCCATCCACAGCCTGCCCGTTGCTAACGCAGCTTAACCTCGCAAATCGTATGTACCTTTTGGCGCCGTTGTTACTTACCCATGAGCCCATTTAAATGTATGAACTTGTCTTATCTCTAGCGAATAAAGTTCTATTCTGTGTTGTTCTTTATTCTCTATTTAGCCAATGGAATTGCACGTTAATTCACTTCTCAGTAATTCTCGGGTCCAGTGGACAAAAGAAGCCTTATTGAGAGGCTTTTTCTTACAAAAGTATAAAAGCTTAATCATGTCCTAATTTTATGTGAATATAGTATAATTGAACTAAGGCCTAAAATCCTTCTTATTCTGAGAAGATGCCCATGTCCAGCAGTGGGACAGGAATGGGCTAATTATGTTATGTATAGTATAATGATTATTTATTTATTTATATTCACATAAGGTAAGTATAACTTATAAACTAAGCCCCACAAAACCATAGTAGTGGTTTGACTGTGGGGTCGGTGAGTACACTCAATACTTAAAATTAATTATTAATATTAATTATTATGTTGATACTTGACAACAGATGTTTGTGTGTCAAGCATCTTAGAATTAATTATAGGTACATAGCATTGTTCGTTTGAAATTCTACTGTACCAACCATTTGTGTAAAATGTTAATGAGTAGGGAGTACCTTAACCCATTAGTTCTGATAACAAAGCATAGCAAAAACGATAGTAAACAGGTATTTCCAAATTTGCAGGAATTTCCTTTATATACAGAATAAATTAATTCATAAAATTTTTCATTTAAGTCTTAAATAGACCATTTTAACCAAGTTATTTTTGATAATAGACCCCAAAATACAGAAAGGCAGACAGTAGTTACAATGGTGCATAATTTAGTATATTATTTAAAATACTGTAATAGTCTCACCACCCAATACATGGGATTTAAACGTAACAGTAAAATGATGGTGTTACTATACACCTCTGCTCAACGCTTCGGGGAACACAGGAGTTATGTTATAAAAACTGCACATTTCTATAAAAATATTGAATTGCCTTTGTATTGGAACCATTCAGTAACTTTCCCTTTGTGTGTTATTATATATTGATTTAACTAATTGACCACTCATACATAACCAATTGATTCACCAGATAAGTAAAATAAATAGAGAAAGTTAGTGAAACTTTATATGGTATATGTGTATGATGAAAATAAAAAAATATTTTATAGAAATAATGATCAAACATCATGACATGTAGGAAACTTCTATAATAAATAAAAGAACATAACTCACCATATCTTTGCGCACTTGGCAGCCCATGGGGAATCCAGTGCTGCAGTAAGTCTTCCCTCCCTCATTAACCAAGTAGCACCAAGTCACCGGCATGTTATCCAGGATCCAATGGTGCTGGTAAGAGAGTGCCATGCCCATCTTCAGCAGATTCAATCGCTTGGTAGACTCAGTGTCCGAGCCCCTATACGTCTTCGTGCAGACAGCTTTGCAGTCCACATTTTTGAGGAATTCAAGCTTGTATGGACTCGGTCGAATTCGTTCGCCAAAGACAACTTGGCCAAGATTCTCGACAGGCGATTGACTCTCATCGCTAATGCAGAAGTCAAAGTGGTGATACTCAAATGGTATAACTGATTCTTCTGTGTTCAATCTATTTACATACAGCGGTATTTCGGTCTGAAATAACAAAATAATGAACGATACGTTAATTGGTTTTCTGTTGTGCTTATTTTAAAACTGTTATCGTTTTTATAGGCTATTTTACTGTGTAAATGCTATAACAAAAACAAATGTACTTTTTTATGTAGCTAACACCATGCAACCTGTGATAATATTCACAACCTTTTACGAGACGAAATAGGTCTTATGAATATAAGCATTTTGATTTCGACGGGATGCATGACATGTCGGCATATGATAATATGATTATAAACAAGAGTCCTTCAAGAATTCATTATTGCTCACCTTGCACGACTTGCTTGTGTCATCACTGGCTATACAATAGTTAACAGGAGCTAATCCCGGCAAGTAAAACGCACAAATAGGCGTCAAAAGCAGCAATGCGCAAACCACATACAACGACATGACGTGATGTTATTACAGGACTTCCGTTGTTAAAAGTACTATGTAAATACAACTACAAATTAAAATCTAAATATTGAAAACTACATAATCATATCTATCAAGAACACTGAAACAATCAAGGGACGTTTATTTAGATTTTCTTATTTTATTTCGTTGAATTTTCCCCTTTTGCCTGCGCACTCACGGAAACGTCACCACTACCAGTGTTGTTAGGTTACAAAAATATTAATTTAAAACACAGTGTTGTCAACATAGGATTAAATAAATTACATTCTCGCTATTCTACTAAGATATTTTTTCTATCCAGACATGGGCAAAAAGATTATAAGATTAAACTTTCATAAAATTACGATACTTTTCTTATTATTAAAAGCTACGCAAAACGAAAACAGATGGCAGCACCACCGTAACTCCTCATCACAACCAATCAGACGAGTTGAATTATTAAAGCTCATTTACACGGAGCAAGTTTCTTGAAGCAAGTCTCATGCTATTTCTATTTTTGTCGTAGAGAAAGACAAAGACAGAACTAATCTTGCTTCGAGAAACTATTGGCGCCATTAGTTCCCCAGTTTTTGTACGTCCTAATATCAGGGAATATATCGAGAATGTCACCCCATAATTCATAAGATGTGTACTAAAAAAATTATACGTATTATTACGTATCATGTCAATGTATTTCTTACAGGATCATCAGAGTAATAAGCCAGTCAGGCCATCAACCGTGGAGGATAAACCTTCATGCTAGCAACTAACTTTTTAGCTACAATCACTATTAACGTAATTGCAGCATCGGCTGCTTTTTTATGTACTTACCTATTTAGTCATACGTATAATTACATGTAGACGATGGGTTTGGGTAATGTTTATTAGTTTCAGCCCTCCTTTCCTTGGCTACTAGACCCAAGGGATACTCTCTTCCTTACACCCAAATACCTAGTGCCAATAGATATGACTCGACTAAGGCCGCGTTCCCACTTTGCCGTGACGACAGATATGCTTGTAGTTTTAAGTGTCGTGGCTTATATTAGGTCCCCACCTATGAAATCAGCGTTTTGTATGGAATTTTTTAAAGATGTTGCATTTTTCATACTAACATTTTCTTTTATTTAATAACTATGAACACTAATGTTTTAAAACTTTTATGCACTACTATTTAAAAACTAAGATAACGTATGCCATTTAGATTATGTGACAAAAATAAGTTTTGGCTAAGTTAAAACAAAAATAGTTGTCACTTCTGCTAACAAAAAGAGGAGTCATTTTTAAGGCATTTTTTATATTTAGAAAACTATAAGTAATAAGGTTTTTTTACTATTAGTAGTTGTCTATGATGGTCATTATTCGATATAATATCAAGCGATTGAAGAATATTTTAAATCATAGAAGTGACGAGGTTCTCTATGTGTGAGAAAAAAACGCCAATTTCATAGGTGAGGACCTAATATATTTATATGGAGGTGTTCATATATAAGACGACACGATTAGCTGTCGTTCACGACTTGTTTTTGCAGTGACGACAGATTGTCAAGTCAATGGGAACGGCTAGCACGACAGTCGTAAAACGAAAAGAAAACGTCACGACATCGTGACGGCAAATCATGTGTCGTTGTTACGACTATCTGTCGTGTCACGATAAAAATATCGTCTCGTCTTGTAGCTTGCTACTGATGTGCAAACCTATAAGCGATTGCCGTGAAACGATAAAATGTCGTCGCGATCCAATGGGAACAGCTAGATATGATAGTCGCTAAACGATAAAAAAAATTGATGACAAACAGTCGTTATAATGGGAACAGTTAGAGACGACAGTCGTCCAACGATAAATTAATCGTCACGACATAGTGGGAACGCACCCTAAGGCTGGTGTTCACCATCATTATTCCTTGATCATTATTTCTCTGTCTTGTTAAACAATTGTTTACTCGAAAAATGTATTAGAATTTTAGGTAAATGGTTGTTTATTAGCGTTCTACAATGTAGGTAGGTTAGAGTAAAACATTAAAGAACTTAGGGCAGTATTTAATAAAGTTCCATCGTACAAACAATACCGATCATAATTATTGCATAAGCGTTTAATAAAAGCTTTGAGTTAACTACTTCAGCGGCAGTTGACGTTGTCGCAGCAAGTTTTTTTCTGAATCCACTAAGCTTCCAGTGTCGTCGTGCAGCGAAATACCACGAGCGAAGGCTGAGATGAGGCCGAGGGAGGCGGCGGGCTTGTCAGCAGGCACCATGTGGCCGGCACCGCGTATCATGACCTCTGTCAGATTGGCCGCTACTCGGTAATATCTGGAAAATTTATGTGATTACAATAATGTGTCTACAGTTTCACAGATTTTTATTTAATTTCAGGGGTAAGCCACATCTGACGGTAGATACGGCGCCGATCTTCCGCCGGTACACATCATTCCATATAAACATCTCACACCGTACACATTTGACCGAAGATGCGTTACTAAAATTCCTCGAGTAAATTACGCAACGGAAGATCGGCGACGTATCTTCCGTCAGATGTGGTTTGGCCCTTAACCTTTTGACCGTCCCAGTCGGATTTATAGGTACGACAAATAAAAATGTTTTCTTGCCCACGTCTCCTCGGTCATATTTATAATATATATATAAAATCTGACGTTAAAAATACCAATGCATTAAAACCAACTTCTTTGGTAAATCATTCACAGTTCAGGCTGTTCGGCTTTGGAATGCTTTGCCAGTTACAGTTAGACGTGCGCAATCCTTGGTCACTTTCAAAAGACTCGTCAAGGATCACTACCTATCAATATAGTTAAGTTTGCATCTTTATGTATAGTTATTTGTCTGTTTATATTATGTATTCCATACACATTACACTATATATATTTATTTCATATTTTTTGTATATAATATTTATTTATTTGTGTTTTTAGGTTTATTTAAAGTAATAATTTAATGTCTCCTCATTAATTGTTACACTGAGAACTGCCTCTCTCTTTTTTTTCTTACACTTCATATCCATCCAAAGGTTGTCTGGAAGAAATCGCCTAGTGCGATAAGACCGCCCATTGTACATCTCTATTTTTATAGTTATGTTTCTTGTTTGTTTTGTGTACAATAAAGAGTATTGTATTGTATTGTAAATATATATATCGTATAAAACCGACTGGGGCGGTCAAAAGGTTAATCTACACCCTGTATAATTTTGTATTCAACTTCTATCGTTTATTTTTAATTAGCTGGCTATATGAATGTATGTACGTACGCTATCTACTCTCCTTCAGTTCAGTCTACAACTATACAACAGACTGCTTAACAACATCTAAGTTTTGTAACAACTAGGCACTTACCCAGCTAAACTTCCATCATGATACCAGGGTGAACGCTTCGCGTTCGCATAATCTGATGACCCCGAGAATGACAACGAGTCGTAGGTATTGACTGACGGGTGGTAAGCCACGATGATGTCCAAATGGCCGCTGAAAACAAATAATTACGTTATTGCCTAGGTAATTATGGGCATTTACGAATCCGTGGTTTAAACGACAGGCAGACATAGGCAAATTAGATATTTTTTTACAATTTTTAAATACATTTCACGAATTGAGTCATTGTGACTATCAATGAATTTCAGCTTATCTGAATGTTATTTATTTTACCAACTTTTGTTAAAACATGGTGCCACCAAAACTACATTTAATAAATAGGTACCTAGTACTAATAACCTATTATACTGGATATAACAAAATTGGGAATAATGTTTATCTGTTGACATATAACTACAATTATTTGTATGTGTTTCGCTGCTAACTACCACGTTTCCCCAATATGAAGAGCTCATGAATACGGAGCGAAGGGACACACCCTTCTAGGAGGTTATTTCGCTCAGACCTGGACATGCACGACGTTCCCCCAAAACTCACTCGACTCGACTCCAGTTCGACTCAGTATTTCTCACTACCATCGGTAGTTATAGTTGACATAACCGTCCTCGACTCGAAATTTTTTCTCAGTCGAGGTAAGGAATCACCTGGCAAACTCAAGGTACCTCGGAACCTACCTTAAGGAAGGAAGTGTCAAAGTTCGTATGTAACAAAAATTAATTTTGAAGACTTTATCGAATATGCTTACGATAATCCTTGCAACTATTTATCGCGGCGTTATTTGCGCGATGCAGATAATTCAAATTATGACGTAATGACTTCGTCGAGGAACCTCAAAAAGTTCACTCGAAATTGCGACTAAGAATACAATTTTGAAGGTGTTTTCGAGGCCGTCGTGAGTCGAGTAAGTTTTGGAGGAGCGTCATAGAATATGGGTGTAAGGGTGTTTGTCTCTTTCTGTTACAATAGAAAAGGAAAGTGACAGTTGCGTTTAATTTAGTTTAGTACTGTCAAGATGTGCAACAGAATCGACACTTATATTATTATGTACTGGATAAAGGCACTTACTTGTAAAGCATAACCTTGTAGTTTTCCAGCAGTTCTTCGAGCCACATCTTGGCGCTACCCATGAAATCTGGCACCAACTTCCTATACACAACTCCTATCGACGTGAAGTTGGTGTTGCCAACGTGCAACGCCTTTCTGACCTCGGTCCTCTGAAGGTACTCCATGTATGCCCCGTCTAGGTCGATGTCGTCTTGGAGGTAATTGTAGAGATTGGACAAGTGCGATCGTGATAAGAATAGCTGGAGTAGGTAGTTGTAGTACTGGAAAAGGAGAATTAGAAATCAGACCTAAATGAATACATCAGTATGCTTGCCGTGAACTTCATATTAGGCCATTTGTTTAATGAATGATATGCAGGAGCAGCACGCGAATCAGTGTGCCGAAGACCGGGAGTGATAATAGCATTATTACTTCAAGATCACTCGTTAAGGTGTGGAGGAACGAGGTATGGTGTTCCTCCAACGAAACGGGAGGATCCTCCACCCAGGCGGGTCTTATGCCTAGCGCCAGCCCAACGGTTGATGTTAAATACTGTAGTCGTCTCAGCGCCCCACAAGGGGCGCGAGGTGACGGGGTCGGGGCTGTCTCACCCCTTCCCGTAATTGCGGGAGCGACCTGTTAACATCGGCTCATTTCGAGCCTACATTGGTTCGCCTGGGCCGCGGAAGTTAACTCCGCGGTGGCCGGTGTGTGACTGCTATTGGTGTTTCTGTAGAGGCGCCTGAAATGTTTCACGCCACCCATGCGACCTGACCCCAACCGAGTGAGACCCCCAGTTACCTGGGGGAAGCCCAACGGAGGTCGATACCAGCAACAGGGTGGCGACTTTGGTTGGCGCCCGCCTACAGAGGGTGATTGACCTACGATTACAACGTACTTAGAGCTAGAACGGTTGATGTTGGGAAGTTGTATATATTTATACTGTCTGCGTGTCAAATCTTGATATCGCGATGTAGGATTCTGTGACGTCATATTTGGGAGAACGTTGTCATTATTGTCGCTGTAGTCTGCTACACAATCGTCGTGCTGCGTAGTTCGCATGTGGTGTGGTAGATGTCACCACAAAGGCAAGAGGTATTCATCAGGAGGAGCTGTCTACTTCTCTCCTTTCGAAACGAGAGTTAGCTATTCAAGAATAGCTCATGCCGTGGTGAAAACATTAGCCAGTCAGTGAGGTTGGTATCAAGACTGTTTACCCAGGGTGCGCTGGACGTACCTAAAGGCTCATTTACACGGTGCATTTTTCCTGAAGCAAGTCTCATGCTATCTCTGTTTTTGTCGGAGAGAAAGACAAAGATAGCATGAGACTTGCTTCAAGAAACTTGCACCGTGTAAATGAGCCTTAAGTCTCATCATTCGTGGGTAGGGTTGCCACGTCCAAAAATAGAAAAGCCGGACACAGATTCAGATTTAGCCGGACATATTGCCCTGAAAGGCTGACACACTGGTTTCTTAAGGAAAAAAAAATGTTGCAGATGGCGATGACGCGAGTCATGCGTGTCCGCGTGAGTCGCTCGCGCGCTTTTGTTCGGAATCTTTTGGCGGGGCGGGGTTGACCAAAAGCCTAACAAAAGCCGGACAGGCCGATCTTGTATATATTTGGCCAGACATGACTGTAAAAAGCCGGACACCCGCCAACCCTACTCGTGGGGGCTCTTTTAATCAGGAGCTGTACAATCATTTCACTAAATGACCATTATAGGAGTTTTAGACGACAATGACCTATCGTCGCTGAAGTTCTAACACCGCGTAACTCGAAAAATAGTAGTTTTGAATTTCGCATACGTCATTCGATAGGGAATCGAAAAAGGCATCGTTTGACCAATCACAATCAATGGTTAGATCCAATAGCAACGCGTTAAGTATTTCAAAAACAAAATCCTTCGCTTTTTTCGATCATGCTATGTAAACAGCTAAAACAGTGTATAAGTCAGGTGAGTTCCATACTGGATCGTGTCGCGAAAGTGCTCCAAAATAAAGAACCAAAATAAAATAGTATATGAAAAGTAGAAAAATATATACTTTTTGCTCTCCTGAAAAGTTAACTATTTTGAGTTACGCGGTGTTAGAACTTCAGCGACGCTATCTCATTGTCGTTTCATTTTGAGATAAAGAACTTCGTTTACTCACAGCGTATGCTTTCACCATCTCTCCGTTATTGATGAACTGTGTGACTGCTGTCTCCAGGTGGTTCATAGAATCGGCCACCTTGTCGTCAACCAAGCCAACCTCGCGAACGAAGTAACTGTACCTCTGAAGTGATAGAGGATCGATGAATCCGTTGCCGATGGCCAGACCCTGGAAATAGAGACATGCTTTAATAAAATTTCTCCTTTCGTTTCATGTTCATGGTAGTTGGTAGCGCCGTTCTATTTTATTGGTAGCGATGACGTTCGTACCAGCGTGTTCGTCACAGCAGCTAGGGGGTCTACTCCGAAAATCGAACTCCGAAGTTTCAGCTGACAGATCGCACGTTTTCCAATTACGAAAGTTTTTCGTATTCTGACGATCTATTCGATTTGACATTTCGTCTTTCGTTCACCCTACTCCCTAATTTTAATTGATATCCAGTAGTTCGTTGTTTGACAATACTTTGATTGTATATCGGGTTTAAAAATACACTTAACGAAAGCGGAGTGCCATGTATTCTTTCCATCATTACGAAGATTTTTTGGTATTGGGCCGTACCTAGGAACCGACTGGTTATGGAGATATTGAAGGTCAAAGTCACAATGTTTTTGTACGTTTTTCACGAAAACTAATTTTAAATGTTATTACTAAACTCTTCTATACAAACATGATCAACATTTGTGAAATGTAGGCCCAGTCTGCTGCGCGCGCTTCCTTTGCACGCTACAATTAAAAGATATTTTTTTAATACCAAATGTTGTTTCCCAGCAATTATTTTTGCTGTATGTTACTTAGTTTTGTGTGCAGTATGCGTAGACTTCGGCTTCGTTAAGGTTATTTTTACACCCAGTATTTATAAATTCATCGTTGTTTCGTTTCGGCCCGAAACTTCGACGTTCGTTTTTTGGATGGATGAACCTGGATGCCTAGGTCATTAAGGACTATCTGGCAGACAATCACTATGTTTGAAAATTGTCTAACAAAAAATTAGTTCGACGATCGACCGCTATTATCATAGAAGTGTGAAAATAATCGCCAGTTTTTCTTCTTCGCCTTTGACACCTTACCTGAAGATTGATAGGTTCATCTTCATGCTTGTGCCATAGGATCTGTACTCCCAGTGAAGGTATGTGTTTACCGGCGTAAGATTCTCCGGCAACAGTCAGAGGTGCTTTCCGAAGTTCAGGGAAGATTGTCAAGAACTGCTGTAGAGCTTCGTATAGGTTCTCTCCGATCTGTAAATAATGCATTTAAAATTATAAATAGAGCTACCTATGATCTAGTTAATACTTTAAAGGTTAATAATATGATGGGCTCCTATGATAATTACCAATTTGTTCGTGGCTAATTACCAACCGCGCGGATCATACGATTTGCGAGGTAAAGCTGCGCTAACCGCGGTCAGTCTGTGAATGGGTAACCATTCGTTACTCATCGAGACCCCTCCGTGCCTCGAAGAGCACGTTAAATAATGGATCCCGGGTGTCATACGAATATCTATGACAGTCGTTACGGGAAGTCAGAAGCCCAAAAGTCTGCCAACCGGTCTAACCTTAGGATATCGGCTATTGCTTAGTTACTGGGTAGCGGTGGTCTGATGGCAGTCGCTCCGTGTAAAATACTATTATTCAGTGGCATCTGGTTAGACTGGAAGCTGACCCCAAGATATTAGGAAAAAGAAAGGCAGAACTCCCATGATAATTAACTTCGAAATCATCTTTTGCTGTTCACTCTAATCGCTAATAATATACCTAGTCTTGCCATAAATATTGTCACGAAGAAAAAAAAATTTTTTTTTATTGCAAATTATATTTATTACTTTTACAGTGTGTTAGTTTAATACATAAATATAAAACAATTTAAAATATAAAGAGTTTATTCGAAGTGGTCTCCATTGGCTGCAATACAGTCCTTTAAACGTTGAGGCCAGTTATCAATAGAAGCACGCACTCTTTCCATGGGAAAATTCTTCACTGCCAATCGTATGGATTGTTTTAGGGACTCCAAATTATCATGGCGTTTAGAGCAAGCCGTACTCTCTAAAACTGACCATAAATCATAATCCAGCGGATTAAGATCGGGACTAGACGACGGCCAGTCTTCAGCTCTGATGAAGTCCGAAACGTTCACTTCCAACCAAGACTGCGTGGACCGAGCTTTATAACCCGGCGCCGAGTCTTGTTGGAAGGACCATACTTGGTTATTGAACATGGTGCTGTTAAGGAGCTTAACTACCTTCTCAAGAATGGTATCTTGATACACTTGTGCCGATGTTTTGATACCTTTTTCACAAAAATATGGCTCAGTCACTCCTTCATAGCTAATACCCCACCAAACCATCACTGAAGTCGGATAATGCCCACGTTGCACTCTGTCGACTAATTGGGAAGCTTCCTTAGAGCTTTGAGTTAAAATGTTGCTCAATTGTAAAGATTTTCTCATCCGTAAACAATTTTTTTCTGTGACCTCCCTTTGCGTACCGTTTCAGTAGTTGTTTCGATTTTACCACCCTATTCTTTTTTAAATTATCAGTTAAAAAATGACCAGTGCGTCTCTTATAGGCTGCAAGTCCTAAGTCATCTTTTAAAATACGCGACATGGTTCTGGGTGCTATCTTCATCTCCCGAGATAAAATCTTTTGCTTTCGGACAGGATTTCTTCGAATTCTTTCCCTTACTGCTTTGACCACCTTTTTCGTACGAACACTACGTGGACGGCCAGATCTTTTTCTGTCACACACAGAGGAGGTATCATTGTACCTAATAATAGCCCGGTACACAAACATTTGACTAATACCCAGCCTATGGAGAGTTTTGAAAATTGCATTTGGCTCCATACCAACTTTGTGTAATGCAATCACAGCGATTCGGTTCTCTTTATCACCCCACTCCATTTTAATATCGCAAAATATTGTACTATGTATTGGCGCCAAAATTAGAAAACCCAATGAACAATCGTATAAAAATGACAGATTCCAAATTCAAATGTAATATCTTTCTTATTTTTAATTGTAACAGTATTTATGGCCAGACTAGGTATATTTGTCATGTTGGAAATTCGGCCAGCGATTCGTCATGCATGATGAAGTGCACAAATTCAAACAATCGTCATGAGCCTGCACATAGGTACGCGCATGACTTCTTTAAGGAAGGTGAACCTGACAAAGACAGGAAAAACGTTTGAAGTATGAAGAAAAAATATAAATGTTTTAGGTATAGTTACCGTTGTTTGATTGGTTGCATATCCTCTGTCGTCATCGGTGAAACTGAACCCAGTTCCTACAGGGTTGTCGATGAACAGCAAGGAGTGGTTCTTACCCCACGAGTGCCGGATTTCTGGGAAACAATTGCCTTATTTACTGGGGACTCTAAGCACAGCTCAACCAGCGATGATTGTTTGTCAACTGCATGCGTTTAAAGGTCGATCCATACACCGCCGTGCAGTGTCCGGGACAGGACAGGGCCGTGTTCCTCTGCATACAAAAATACACCGGCCTCAACACTGAAGTCCCGTGCCTGCACTGCACGGATGTATGTGGATCAACCTTTAAGATGTAGGAAATCATATGGATAGCTGTACGGAGCGTGGCATAGCGAGACCGTTAACTGCACGTCGAGTGAATACCGCTTGAGACGCATCCGTTCACCGGTCGAGATGTACTCTCGAGCAAGCGTGTTTATCTTGACGGGAATATTCCATAAGACCTAATCAAAAAAATAAAGATAACTTCGTACCGCCCGGTGAACTTCGTACCACCTAGTTTTTTTTTCTTACACAACCCCAATAATCAGGCGAGCAAAACAAAAAAAAATTCAAATCTGTCGAGCCGAGTTTTTGCGAGACTAGCGCACGGCAATTGATTTTTAGATAATATTATACATGGTTAGTCGGAAAGGGGGTAGTCAGAAGCCCGAAAGTCTGACAAACGGTTTAACCTTAGGATATCGGCATTGCCCAGTTACTGGGTTGCGGAGGTCTGATGGCAGTCGCTCCGTGTAAAATACTGGTATTCAGCCGCATCTGGTTAGACTGGAAGCTGACCCCAAGATAATTGGGAAAAGGCTAAGAGGAAGTCGGAAAGGGGGTACTAAGCCGAAAGGGTGTTAAAGTACATAATAAGGGATAACTTTTGTTCTACAACTTTCCCCAAAACTCGATAGTTTAAGAGAAATAGCTTTTCAAAGATTTCGTAAAAAAATATGCTAAAATCTATCTGTCCATACCTATGATCAGCTGTTTTTACAATTTAGGTCATATTTGGGGCCACGAATTAGAAAATAAACTTTCTGAATTCGTAACTATAGCAGGTGTGATTATTTTTTTAAAAAACTAAAACAAAAATCTTTTTGCACGCAAATAAAAATTATCGAATTTTGAAATTTTATCACTTGCTTTAAAATAGTCATCAGTGATACTATAGGTGGCCCGCGGCTTAGTACCCCCTTTCCGACTAAACTTGTATAGATAAATAACGATGCAGGCTCCACGTTATTAATACGGTTTTCCGTGCTATAGAACCTTGGTAAGTATATTCAGACTCAAACAGGAATATAATTATCAGAAAGCTGTACTTACAAATACCTATGGTATATTTTGTCTACGCTTGATATAACTACGGGAATAGACTCCGTGGTTGAAGTGACAGGGTCTGACAATTCCCATAACAGAGTAGATTCTCACAAGATCAGAGAAGTTGGACGTTCCATGCAATTAAGGCCGTCCCTCGTCAAATCAATAAGTATTTAATGCTTAGCATAAGCCGAGAGTTGAATCCTCACCTTCTAAATTATTGTCCTCAGTCACGAAAAACGGTCCTATTTCTGTGAAGAGCCCATACAGCGAGGAGGCGCCCGGTCCTCCCTGGAGCCAGATGATCCATGGAGTGTCCTCCACTGATTTACCTGATACCGGGAAGTACCAGAACCACAGGTTGGCATTATACTCTTTGTTTACCTGTTGAAGAACATTCAATTGCACACTTTCATTTGTTTATTGTATGTCTATCTATCATAGTCATACCATAGTGTTATTGGGTCTTTCCGTGTGGAATTCCTCAGTAGCGGCCCGGAGTTTGAATCTGTGCCCGGTTGATGGCAACTGGCTCGCCCCTTTTTACATTTGATTTAAACATAACGGCGAAATGAGGGTGTTACTATACCCCTCTACCCAATTCTTCGGGGAATACAGGCGTGATATCACGTTATGTAGGTATCTATCATATAGGCAGGCCTCTTATTCTATATGACATTTAAGAATAATACGCAAGAAACGAGACCGCGTTTCAATTATATGCTTGTAGTTCATGATGGGTGCTACTTGCAAAGGCTATTAGACAATAAAATGTCAAATACAGCAAATTTAAAATTAATACCCGCGGCTCGAGGCTTATTACCAACTGCGATAATGCTAAGTAACAACCGCGCAGATCATACGATTTGCGACGTTAAGCTGCACTTGCAGCGGTCAGTCCGTGGATGGGTAACTGTACATTAACACATCGAGACCGCTCCATGCCTCGGAGAACACGTTAAACAGTCTGTCCCGGGTGTCAAACGAATACATATGATAGTCCTTACGGGAAGTCAGAAACCCGAAAGTCTGACAAGCGGTCAAGCGGCGGTTTTCGGAATTGCGCAGTCTTGGTACTGGGTTGCGGAGGTCTGACCGTCTGATGGCAGTCGCTCCGTGTAAAATACTGGTATTCAGCCGCATCTGGTTAGACTGGAATCTGGACCCCAACATATTTGGAAAAGGGCTAGGCAGAACAACCCTATATTTCCGCTTACAAATTCGGATGGTAATGCCGTGTTATTAGGGTGGTTACGTTTTGATGTGTCATACTGAATAATCAGGCCCTGTATTCTCCAAGGGGTTATGCAGATGCAGAGGTCGGCCAATGACGTTATAAATTCCATGTAATAGTGGGCGAGCCAATTTATTGCCGTTCACCTTGCATAATTCCAAATACCGGGCTGCTACTGAGAACCCACAACAGCCAAACCCACTGCTCTACCTGAGAAAGTAGGCCTTTAGATGGGCTCATGACATAAAACCAATGAGGTGATTAAAATGAGATTGTTCTACTAGAGTATAGGGAATATTACATAACATCACGCCTGTATTCCCCGAAGGGTTGGGCAGAAGTGTACAGTAACACCCTCATTTCGCCGTTATGTTTAAGTCCCATGTAATAGGGGGCGAGCCTATTGCCATCAACCGGCACAAATCCAAACTCCGGGCTGCTACTGAGAAATTCCACACAGAAACCCAATAACGCTTTGCCCGACCAGGGAATCGAAACCAGGACCTAACAATCAGCAGTCACGCTTGCCACGTCTAGACCAACGAGGCAGTTTAGTATAGATAATATAACTGGAACCTATTACGGATAATTTGTAATTAATTAAGGGGACTGCCTCTAGATGATAAACAATCTGTCAGATTTAGTTGATTCTTTTTTAAGTTCTCACGTGGATGCAACAATCATTAATAATCATTATCATCAAGATTTGTGCAAGCGAGATCGAAAACACGAAAAACTATTTGATATAATTATATTATAGGTAGGTAGTAGATAGTATAGGCACATTTGTGAACGATACAAATTAATGTGAATTCCAGTTTACAGATAATCGACTAAACATGTTTTATAAACAGCATTCTTTATCATTTACCATTTTTTTGTAAGAGTGAACGGTAAAATATAAAATACATAATATAATGTATTAATTAACTGCCTCGTTAGTTTAGTGGTGGCAAGTGCGACTGCTGATTATGACGTCCTGCGTTCGATCCCCAGGTCGGGCAAAGTGTTATGGGGTTTTTTCGTGTGGAATTCCTGAGTAACAACCCAGAGTTTGGATTTTTGCCCGGTTGATGGCAATAGGCTCGCCCCCTATTACATGGGACTTAAACATAACGACGAAATGAGGGTGTTACTATACACCTCTGCCCAACCCTTCGGGGAATACAGGCGTGATGTTATGTTTATGTTATTAATTAACTTGCAGTATTAGGCTTAGATTTTCTCTTTGCAAGCTTATTAATTTTTGTGTGCATAATTATAAATCACCAATCAACAAAAACAGAGGCACTTACGGTTAAATATCCAGCATAGCTCTCCATGTCAGGCAGCAGGTACTCTGGATCGACATAGGCAGCTTTCCTAGCCTCTTCCAGCTTCTTCTCCTCGATGTAAGGTGTGAGGAGGAGCGGGGAGCCGGCGTCAAACGAGGCCCTCGCCCGGCCGGTCTTGTAGGTCCTCTCCATGAAAGTCAGGATAGGCTCCGGCGCCTCTCCTGGCGGGAGATCCGGCAAAGGTGAGCGTTCCGCGCTTATTCCTTGACGTGCGCATCTGTATCGAGATTGTTTATTAGCATTTCCCTTTTACCGGCGTGGTTAACCTAAGGAACTACATAACACCACGCCTTATATTCCCCGAAGGGTTCGCACAGGTGTTTTTATTACAACCTCGTTTTGCCAGTTATGTTTAAGTTCCATGTAGGTAATAGAGGGCGAACATTTTTCCATTAACCGGGCACAATGCCAGACTCCGGGCTGCTACTGAGAAATTCCTAATGGAAAAACCCAATAACAGTTTGCCCGACCTGAGGATCGAACCCAGGACCTCATGCTCAGCCAACCAACAAAGCAGTTAACAAAGGCTTAAGGAACTAGTCGGTTTTATATATGGGACTAGCTTTTGCCCACAGCTTCGCTTGTGTGATTTTTTTTCACCCGCTTAGGGGAGGAATTATGAAAAATCCTTCCTTAGTGGATGCCTACGTTATAAAAGGTACCTGCTGCCAAAATTTAAGGTTTATTAATTTCCCATTGACGTTAGCCAACTCTGCTCCCATTTTAAAAATGGACACAGACAAATTTATAAATGTAAAAAAATTGTGAAAAACAATACACACTAAATTAAACTTATAAGACAAACTAAAAGAAAACTATGAGAAATAACTTTCTTCCCCTTTTTAACCCCGTTAGGGGATGAATTTCAATAAAATACGAAACACGTCTTCCATCAATTCTGTTAAAAAAGGATTATGCAAAATTTGAAGTAGATTGCACCAAGGAATCATGTTGTCCCATACAAACGTTTCCCCCCTTTTTCACCCCCTTAGGGGTAGAATTTCGGAAAATCCTTTCTTATCGGATGCCTACGTTATACAAAGAACACACTCTCCAAGTTTCAGGTCTCTACGATCAGTGGCTTAGGCTGTGCGTTGATCCGTCAGTCAGTCATTCAGGACATTTTATATGTATAGATAAGAACTAACCAATGTAAACTAATGGGGGACCCATGTTTAGCAGTTAGACCCCAGTAATGATAATGAATGTTATTGCTATGACACAGACTATCCTTTGAAGAATACTTGAGAATGTTATTTGTGAAGGTGAAACGTACACTAGCGTATTTAGGGATATGGATTTTTTAACATTAGGTACCGCTGTAAATTCACTTACACATGGAAATTATAGAATGGAAAAAGTATAAAACCCTTCAGCTGAGTAATCTAAATTGGTGTTCGCAAAATTATTGTTCATTCTTCTTGTATTCCTTTCTTACGATACTTACAAGGTACCTTGTAGGTATCGTAAGAAAGGACCTACGAACCTACCTAAGGACCTACGACCTAAGAAGGTACCTACCTATTAGAGGCGACTATGCCTATCAGGGAAGTGATAAGAGTCGATTTTTCTTTGCTAATTGTTCAAATCAATTAATGCATCTAATAGGTACTAATTATTATAATGATTTCGGTTTTATTACTCAAGCCGCACCTATATTTATATGTGGGTTGATGCCCATGGATGGACCTTAGTTCTTTATGACAGCATAATTGTAACCATAGAAGTAATTTCAAAGTTAGTGAAAAAGAGAAGTGGGAAATAACTGGAAAGAACTTGAATTGTATATTTCTTTAATTACCTAATAGTAATTAGGACGTTATAAGTGAGATTTGCATTTTTTTTTCTCACGCGTTTTTTATGACTTTTACGAGTTACCTAAGCTTTCAAAGACAAAATTTATGCAAAATTAATAGATTTTTATTTATACCTAGGTAATGTGCCGACTATTAATATATGAGTAACGTTTGCGCACACGCTATAATATTGCGTAAGAATATTCATCAAATAGTAGAAACCACGAGGAAATGTGCAAGGAAGGTACAAGTATGATTAAGGAAAGGCTCGAATCCATTTTCCTTATGTAGCGGACGTAGGTTAGGTACCTAGGTACTAAACTTGTTGTCAATCAACGAAGTTAAGAATGCAATATGAATTAGTATAGAAAATGATTACGCCATATAAATCATAAAGTTAATTAATTATATTGGTTAAACTAATTAAAAAAAAACAATTACCTATGATTATGTAGTATAATCATTGCTGATTAATTATAATACTTTCCTAATAAAAAAAACCTTCACCATAGACCATCCTTTCCCGCTTATTCAAGACAAATTCAAAAATCGAACTTACGTCAACAACACTAATGTCAAAAGCACGATCATTTTGTTTCGTCACTATCTGCTGAGGGTGCTTCGCGTGTCGTCTTCCACGGTGGAATGGGCCCGCGTCCTAGCCTCGGGAACTTTGTATAGTCAGCCAGTTCTCAACGTGCACTTGCGTCTTGAACTTGGATTTATCTCGATCTTCTACACAGGGTGCTCTCTTTTGTTTGTTTACGGATAATTAAGTTTTTTTTATTTTGTTTTAATTTATAAAACATTTTCTTGTATCACAATGTAACGATTTCTTTGGTAATAACATAAATTAATACTTAACATAAAAATTGATAATAGGAAAAAAAATACTTAAAAGAGAACATTAGGTATAATGAACCACAGCAAAAAGACAAGAAGCATTTCCTTCATATCATCAGGAAACTTAAGGGAAAAATATTTGTTAGGCCGTCAAGCACATGTATCTAGGTTTCCAAGGTAAACTGTGGTATTACGCATAACGCTCCAAACGATACAAATTATAGAACTTAGTGTAGAAATTATGAAAATACATAGTGTTACAGCAAACAAGATAATTATTATACCTACCTATTCATAAAAATGTGTTCAAAATAAATATAAAAAACAAACGTACTTTCATAAACTTAAAAAAAAACCAATATCGGTGTTATTGTTCCGCGTGCATTTCGGGACCCCCTGTATACCGCGAGGTAAGGCGCGGGGTACCAATGACCTGCTTAGCATAAACGCGCTCCCACGCTCAGATATTCGCGATAGATTCTTGCACGCTCTTAAAAGTGATTTGCTCTATATTTAGGACGTTCATAGTAAAACAAACATCGATGCGATACATTTAAATACGTGTATGTCATACGTAATTGCGTATTACGATGTGCGTGATACGACTTCGCTGATAACTGATTTTCCCACGCTCGTAAAACCGAACTGCGGGTTAAGTTTCGCGGGGTTTTTTTCCGAACTATTAATTTTGAACGCGATTTCTTTGTAAAAAACACATTAAGTTTATTAAGCCTATGTTAATTTGTTTAAATCTTTATGGGCCATGATGCTCCGTGAGATTCTGGCTGACTCATCGACACTTCTGTTTAACTTCATTAAAGTCACGGCCAAGAGCAACTGGTGCCCTTGATTAATCAATGTTGCAAATTTTTATGATACACATCTATAAAAATGGTAGCATGGTCGCATTTACCAATGAAGTGCGCGTCTAGCCTAGGTCATACCTAAGCTACAAAACAATACCTAATAAAACCATAATATCCATTATCTAACATAGATACGTGAATCATGTGGATAATTTTCTAGCAGTGAACACTCATTCTTAGTTCACCTACCTATGTGTGAAGCAATGAATCAAATCAACGAAGTAGGAATTTCATGTTAGATCATTTGTGCTGTGAAAACAGGAAAATTGTACTAATCTCGTTGTTAAAATTGTTTATAAATGTATTTTGCCCATATACCTTTACCTGGGAAAGAGTTAGGATTGAATTCATGGGTCAGGATTTGAAATTCTCGATATCCTTGCCTTTTTTGTTCCATCTAGTTTAGGGGGGGTCGTTGGGGTCATAAGCCTCCCCCAAAATCGTACACGTCAAATTGACAAACCTCCTAAAACCAAATAATATACAAAAAAAAATTGTGCAGTAAATTCTAATATGCTCAACTTATTCTACTATTAATATGAACCAAAATCTTTGGCTGCGACCGCGCTTGGTTTCACCATCACGTATCTTTAATCCTTCAACAACCCAGTGAGTTGTCTTGTCAGATTATGAAGTACCAAACGCAGTGTAAGAGAAACGAAATAAAATAAATACCACCCCTGTGATCTCCGAGATAAGGTAGATGTTTTAGTAGCAGTACAAAAGCTCGTTGTGCTTGTTCGGAGAATTACTATCATCATATCTATTTTTGCCCCCAAGCAGTTGCTTTGTTCTGTCTTGATGGGTGGGAGCGAAATTACAGGCACATGAGGCTTTTCATTATTGTTGTGGATGTATGACTGTGACAACTACCTTCCATCAGGTGGGCTGTCTGCCTGTTTGCCAAACTGTGGTATAAGAACGATACCTTTCTAAGGTGCTATGTGGTCCTCACCTCTTCCAGCAGATGTCATAAGAGAAAAAAGACTGACGGAGATTTTACCATCCTGCCATCACATCACAAGATATTCTACTGATGGGTTGGATAGATTTGACTAGCTCTGCGAACGGGTCTACATAATAAGTGAATGATTTACAAAATAACCATTAAAAGTATTCGTAATTCCTTGCTAGATTTGATAGGAAAACATTGAATGTCTCATCTTTCCGCACAAGGTGAAAAAATATTGACGGTGGGAAATCGTGGTAAAAACCTGCGCAGTATTGAGTTCGCAAATTAGTTTTCATTCACAGTTTTCCGGCTTAGGTATTTGTTTTATTGGTTACAGTGGCTGACAAGTGGGCCTAGATTCTAGGCTAGGTAAATTGATGAAGAGCTGTTTTTAGGAGCCTATAATTTGGGACTGAATTCCTGTGAAGTACGTAAAGATTCGACGAAATACAAATTCAGAAAATACTGACAGTATCTAGAGGAAAGGTAGCCAAAATGGTATCCCTAATATTATTCTATATTTGGTTTCGTTTTACTTTAGGAGTGAGTACTGAGATGACGGCTGATAGAGGAGAATAGAAGAGGAATACGTGTGGGATGTATCCCACCTAGTGTGGGATAAGGGCAGGGAGATGATGATGATTTGGTTACTTTTCATCCACTATTTTATAGGTAGCTAGCTGTGTCCTCACGGCTCCGCCCGCGTAATAAGTTTTATTCCAGTAATAAATATAGCCTATGTTACTCAGTGATAATATGCTTTCTAACGGCAAAAGAATTTTTGAAATCGGTCCAGTAGTTTTTAAGTTTATTCGTTAGGTACATACAAAAATACAAATCTTTCCTCTTTATAATATTGGTATAGATTAGTATAGATATACCAATGAAAACAAATGAACTTCAATTTAAGCTGTGGCAGGACTAGAGAGTTTACGAGAGGCAAAAAATGCAAAAACATATGAAGGGAAAAGGTGATCTATGAGTTCATAAATGAAATCATAGAGGGGAAAATACAGGGAAAGAAAGGACGCGGGAAAGACCTATCTAGAAAAATAAAAGTCAATGTGCAAAGAAGCCCGCCCAGCAATTTTGAGTTCGATTTTCACACGGAACAAATACTTGTACAGTAGGGGAATCAAAAGGTTCGTCAGTTTTCAAATTCATTCTTTTCCCACATCGCGGGCACGTGTTACCATTTCAAACTGTTTAACAGAATAGACCAATGCATAGAAAATTATGTTCAATTATTTGCCTCTATATGACGTATTAGTGACATGTAATGTCTTTGATTTGATTTAAGGAGTTTTGTTGTAAAAACCATGTCATCAATCAATCGATGATTAAATAAATTGACATTGCTAGTGTCTGTCACCATGTCACCATTATAATTTAATGTAATATCCTGTCAAAAAATACATACTTGTATTTTCATTCCTATAATGTTGGCAATACGTAATCGGGAAAATCCTTCGTTTCTTGCACTGTGCAAGCAAAAATAGATCTTACGGTGCATAACCTTTTCATTTCCCTAATGTACATACGGTCGATTGATATTTGTTCCGGGTTTGGGTGCGTATGCGTGTGAGATTTGTATCTGTAAACAGATTACTCACCCATGGTACAGAAGAAAATATGTGCCTCGGAGAGCACGTTAAACAGTCGGTACCGGGTGTCATACGAATACTTATGGCAGTCGTTACGGGAAGTCAGAAGTCCGAAAGTTTGAGAACTGGTCTAACCTTAGGATATTGGCATTACCCAGGAACTGGGTTGCGGAGGTCTGATGGCAGTCGCTCCGTGTAAAATACTAGTACCTATTCACCCGCATCTGGTTAGACTGGAAGCTGACCCCAAGATAGTTGGGAAAAAGCTAGGCAGAACGAACGAACGGTACAGAAGAAAATATAGTGGAGAAAAAGTTTAAAAAAATGGGAATCTGATGATATTTATTACACGAAAAACAAAAAAACCGGCCAAGTGCGAGTCGGACTTGCGCACGAAGGGTTCCGTACCATTATTTATAAAAACGACAAAAAATCGTGTCTGTTGTATGGGAGCCCCCTTAAATATTTATTTTATTCTGTTTTTTAGTATTTGTTGTTATAGCAGCAACAGAAATACATCATCTGTGAAAATTTCAACTGTCTAAATATCACGGTTCATGAGATAAAGCCTGGTGACAGACGGGCGGACGGACAGCGGAGTCTTAGTGATAGGGTCCCGTTTTACCCTTTGGGTACGGAACCCTAAAAGAGATTTCATTTGAGTTTTCTATGATCAAATGAAAAAAATGTTTTTGTTAGGTACTACCAAAAACAATTGTAATTGTATCAGATGAAATTGTTACTCAAGTTTTAAGTTGGCCCTTATCCTAGTGTATGAATTACAGCTTTGATTCATTGTGATTTCCAAAATCGTTACCATGTAGGTATGATAACTATCAGGCAGATAACAAACGAAGTTTCCCTAAAGGTGTAAGTAGCGTGACTATAGAATCTTAGCAGGGAGTTCAAGGGAAATTCGCTCTTATTATTTAGCAGATAATATCTCGTATTGAGTTAATCACCAATATTCCTCATATTCGTCATCAATTTTCTACGCACTTTGTTATAAGTATGGTGGAGACATGATGTAGTGTAGTACAAGCCCATAACGAGACCGGTTTCCATCGCTGCCGGTCATGAATCGAGCTATTCTTGTGGCGTTTGTTGCAGCCCTAAGGTTAGTGCTTGCAAAATTATTCGTAGTTCGATTTAAGTGTTAATATTCATGAGTTTAGCTGCTTCGGTAATGTGTACAAACGTTTAGCTGTGAAACTGAATAATTTTGTATTGATTACTTTGACGGCGTTCACTATACGCTTCGCGATAATTGATTTTTATTAAATAAATAACTAGTATTAATAATTTTTGAATAATAATATTAAAAAAAATCTGAAACAATATTCTGTTTCAAGTTTGAATTTAAGTAAGACTTAGTTAATTCATCAAAGTTAAGTATTTGTGTTATAAAGTAAAAATAGCAGTATGTAAATATTTTGATTTATTTTCAGTTGTGTCTTCGGGGCTGTCATATCAGCAGCACAGGGTTCCTGCGAAGACTGTCTGATTCTAACTCCTTACATCAAAAATGGAAACGCAACACTCGCAAGAAAATTATCAAAAGTCAATTCAACAAATTTCCTCGGACTCAAAAGTTACTCTGGGTTCATGACAGTGAAGGAAGAATATAATTCCAATTTATTCTTCTGGTACTTCCCCGCTTCCGCGAACCTGTCTGAAACGCCCTTGATAATATGGTTGCAAGGAGGGCCTGGATTCTCATCTATGAAAGGACTATTTGACATCGTCGGACCTATCAAAGTGGAGGATGGGAAAGGTATTCACATCATATTTAATTTTAGTATCGATGTGGTGGTTATTTAATATTTACGTAAGCATCAAGTAGCCATCGCTCTTTCTCAAGTTGCACTTCAACATTCGGTAGATACTCCGCCGAGATTTATATTATAACTAGCGGCCCGTCCCGGCTTCTCACGGGTGGACATTTTTCCAGTTTTTGCAACATTTTTCATTTATGCTCCGCTCCTATTAGTCATAGCGCGATGTTATATAGCCTATAACCTTCCTCGATAAATGGACTATCCAACACAAAAATATTTTTTAAATCCAATATAATTTTTAAAATTTTTAGTTCCTGGTATTAGCGCGTTCAAACAAACAAACAAACTCTTCAGCTTTATAATATTAGTATAGATTTAATGTTTAACTTTTTAAATCATTTGACTTCAATTATCGCATACATTCGATTTTCAATGACTCCATAACTTAATTAATACTAGATATTAAAGACCGCAGTAGACAGTCTGGGTGATGTACACCCACAAGGTGAGCCATGGTTAGGTATTATAAAAGGGGATGTATTTAACAGCACTTTAAGATTAATGAAAATAACAACAAAACATGTTTAAAGCACACCTCAAAAATAATGCTTTCCACAGCAAAATGACAGGTGCATTTTAATTTTTTAATAAGCACTTCTAACTTTAAAAATAATCGTTCGCACTATAATTAATCATAACCACTTATTTCTGAACGCACCAATTAAACGAAGGGTGGAAAGTGATCGACGAACCGTTTCGCTTCGCTCGCTCGGCACGTGCGTTGAGTGGTGACAGTTCTAACATAACCTAACCTACCTTTCAGCTATCTTTTTAACCGACTTCCAAAAAAAGGAGGAGGTTCTCAATTCGACTGTATGTTTTTTTTTAAATGTTTGTTACCTCGCTACACCCTCATTTATGAACCGATTCGAAAAAATATTTTTTTGTTTGAATGAGTATTCTTTCAAAATGGTCCCATTTAAATTTGGTGAAGATTTAATGAAGAACTTCGATGATAAACAATAGAACTCCTCAATGATGAACAGTACGCATAATGTGATGATGTGATTATGTTACGAGCAGCGAATTTAGTAGGTCCAACCATGTTTTAATTAAGGTTACTAAAATAAAAAAAATAAAAAATCTTTTAACAAAAATAAAACCGACTTCAAAAAAACCAATAAAAGAATAAAATAATTACCATATTATAAAATTAACAGTTTCAGAAGTCGGTGCCTTCAATTTGGTTCAGCGTGGATTAGCACCGACTTCTGAAACTGTTAATTTTATAATATGGTAATTATTTTATTATTTTTTTAGTTTTTTTGAAGTCGGTTTTATTTTTGTTAAAATGTTCTTTTTTTAATAAGTACTTCGAACTTTAAAATAATGGTTCGCATTATCAATCATAACCACTTATTTCTGAACGCACCAATTAAACGACGGGTGAAAAGTGATCGACGAAGGTTTCGCTTCGCTCGCTCGACTCGTGCTTTGAGTGGTCACAGTTCTAACATAACCTAACCTACCTTTCAGCCATCTGTTTGTAATTTTATTTCTAATTGGGGGGACTTTGGAATAAACAGAATGGGGTAGGCAACTGTGGAACTAATGGCGCCACTTTCGATTGTTCCACTGCAATCTTATTGGTTGCAATGTGTTTGACATTATTGACCTGATGGTTCTGATTGGTGAAATAACTAAATATGGAGGTGCTGCCATCTGCTTTAGTTTTGCGTTGCCTTCCCCATTAAAATTATAGTGCAAACTATTATTTTTAAAGTTGAAGTATTAAAATTGAAGTGCAAACTATTAATTTTAAAATTAGAGCCTTTTAAAGTGGGAACTATTATTTTTAAAATTGATTTATATAAGTATATCCCTTTTAAAAGCGTAATTAAATAAGATGACTCATATTTTTAAAAGTAAAATTTTTCATTTGACTACACTATTCATGCTAAGCGCTATCAACTCCTGCGTTAATTTTAATAGTCTTAAAGCCGCACTCACGAAGATTAATGGGTCATTAACTAACGATAACTTAAGAGTGGCCAGTACAATACTTTTTTTTATTTTATTTTTTTCACGTGGGGAAATCCTCATGGACTATCCCCCGTCCGGGGAAGACGGGGGGGTGTGCCAGACTCTTACTGGCTAAAACCACCACGGTGTCCCTCCTTCTGACCTAAGGCCGGGGTCACGGGATTCGCTGTTGCATGCACCGCGACCCCGGCAGGTCTCGGTCCACCAGCTTCTTCTGGTGGACCTCTCCTGTGGTGGGGCAGTTGCTCCCCCGCCCCACATCCTTCCGAGAGGCGCGCGCAGGACACGACGCGCCATCCTCCCTGGGCCCGTTACTGGTCGGGCGACGGGTTCCCCAACCCGCCGCCCGCAGGCCACTCACTAGGGTGGCCGGAGATCGTCACGCGCCCTCCGGCGCCCGGTGCGTCTAGCGCGAAAAGGGAGAGAAGAAGCGGCCTCCCTCTCCCTCTCCGCTACCTCCTTGGTCGCCATCACCCCCTCGCAAAAGGAGGCGATGGCTTCCCACGCAGTCTCGCTTCCGACCATGGACAGAACCACGGCCGGAAGCGAGAGGTCACCGCCGATCGCCGCGACTAGCTCGCGGCGCTGCGACCCCCATGCTGGACACGCCTGCAAAGTGTGCAGCGCCGTGTCCTCGGGGCAGTCGCAGTGGTGACAACCGGGCGTCTGCTCCCGGCCTATACGACACAGGTACTTCCCGAAACAGCCGTGTCCCGAGAGTACCTGCGTCAGCCGGAAGCTGAGGGCGCCGTGACGCCTCTCCAGCCACTCCTCCATCACGGGTCTCACCGCCGCTGTCGCGGCGTGCCCCTGGCCAGTACAATACTGGGAACTCTTAAGCAAACCTTAGTTAATGTTTCATTAACGTCTTTGAGATCGTTTTACAAGGAATAACTTTACACTTAATGGTTTTTCTATAATTTTCACTTATTAGTTAAGTACAAGATAAATGTCGCAATTTATTACTAATATTTAAGAATTACGTGCATAAATAATGCTAGTGACTAATTGATTAACCGTTACTTTTATCGATGTAATGCGCACGACAAATTCACTATGTGATACGGCCACTGCTTATCAAAATTAAGCCAAGATCATATTTTTTTATGAAAAAGAGAAAGTGTTGTCTTTCCACTTCCAACCAATGGCTGCCCTATGCCATCTTCACGAAATTTTGTTAACCAGATTTATTATATCGTCGCTTAAGTTCTAACACCGCGTAACACGAAAAATATGTAGTAGTTTTGAGTTACGCACGTCATTCGATAGGGAATCGAAAAACGCATCGTTTGACCAATCACAATCAATGGTTAGATCCAATAGCAACGCGTTATTTCAAAAACAAAATCCACAGCGTATCTAATTCTTTTTTCCATCAAGCTATAGATGTAAACAGCTAAAACAGCGTGTAAGCCAGGTGAGTTCCATACTGGATCGTGTCGCGAAAGTGCTCCGTCGTAAAAACCAAAATAAAATAGAATATTGTAGATTAAAAACAATTATTAATTAGAAATAATATCTTATAATAATAAGTAGAAAAAATTATATTTTTTGCTCTCCTGAAAAGTTAACTATTTTGAGTTACGCGGTATTAGAACTTAAGCGACGATATGTGATTTTATGTAGCTATTAAATTCTTTTGCCTATGCATATAAAAAGAGTCTGTAGAAAATCCCAACGTGAAGATGACGCGATGTTTTAAGGAAGGGCCATTTTAAATTCACCCACAGATAGATGTAGAGTTAAGTAGATAGCGCAAGTTGACTTTGCGTTCCATTCAGTAGGAGTAATCCTCCGACTTGTTACCCCTCGTTTACACCTAAAAACAAGTTATGATACAAGTTGTAAACAAATTGTGTGAAGGTCTATTTAAAAGTAGTTACTTGTTTTTAACACGTAATGAGCTTGTGTAAAATATTTAAAACAAGTGTTTTAAAGATTTACAAATATGTTTGATACTTAAAGCCAAAAGCACGCATTTGCAAAGATTAAAAAAAAAACTGCTTCGTTGGTCTAGTGGAGGCAAGCGCGACTGCTGATTGTGAGGTCCTGGGTTCGATCAAAGTGTTATTGGGTTTTTCCGTGTGTAATTCCTCAGTAATAGCCCGGAGTTTGGATTTGTGCCCGGTTGATGGCAATAGGCTCGCCCCCTATTACATGGGACTTAAACATAACGGCGAAATGAGGGTGTTACTACATACCACTGCCCAACCCTTCGGGGAATACAGACGTGATGTTGTTATGATAAAAAAACAAAACACTGATACAAGTAGTACCTATACATGTTTTATACATAGATGTAAACGTAGAGTTACACTGCTAATGGTCGATTCCTATGATTTACCGAGCGTTATTAGAGAACGTACCCATACTACGTGACCCGTTCAGGGGGGGAGGGGGGTCTTCAAAATACCACGCCTGGTCACAGGGGCGGGGGGGGGGGGGGGGGGGCTTAGGTTTTCGTCACTTAGTCAATATCTACTAGGGAAATCTCACGCTTTTTCGATCTATATTCAAATATGGCGCGCAGCGTTTAGCGCTTTTTAAACTCACAGGCGGCAACATTGACGCACATTGAGCCAAATAATTTTCTTTTTGCAATTATTTTATTTAAAACCATATTTATGAATTACTACGTGAAAACTAGAGGGGGAGGGGGGGGGGGTATTGAAATATACTAAGGATGGTCACCGAAGGGGGGGAGGGGGGTAAAAAGATGTAAATAATGGGTCACGTAGTGGGTACCTACGTTCCCTTAATTGAAATTAAGATTCTTATATCTTAACCAATAATGAAACAAAGACCTCATAGTTTTCCATAGTAGATCCACCCATACGTTAGAAGCTATCACAAGTACGAATAGCTTACGGATCTATTTATATACCCAGTTTGGCAATTAAAAATGCTACCACTGGAAAGCAAAGCGTTTAGTTTTTGGCAGTAGGAACCAGGCATAAGTCAGTTTCCTGTCGACCGTTTCCGTCTCCACAAGCGGGAATAGATACAGGATGCCTGCACAATGTTTACTTCCCAGTACTATGCGTACCAAATAAGAATAGGATCGCGCTTGCTACAACTTCACACGATAGCTGTCAAATTGGTACTGCCACCAAAAAATAAGTATGAAAAAAAATGTTAATTTTTTTATTCATAGATTTCATTATTATTTACCCTCATTTTTATAAAATGTTATTTATTGAATTCCATAAATAGATAATTTTGGATAATTTAATAATATTTGAAAACAGTATTCATTAAAGAAATGAACCAATATATATAGTTAACTTCACGAAATGCTACTGGTCACCCTAATATGTCGCCATAATGATAATATAATTACTGTGTAATTAATTTGGCGTAAAATTGATAAGAAATACCAAAAAAGTGAACAAAAATAATGAAACTGAATATAATTTCTTTATTTACTTTTTTGCACACCTTACACTTTGGTAATGAAGTTCACGAGTATTGCGGAACAAAATGGCGTCTTGACAGTGCTATTCTTATTTGGCACGCATAGTACTTAAAAATGTGACTCGATTATTTCCATACAATTTCACAAACTTGCAGTATCTATATCTATGGACTAGCTGTGTCCTCACGGCTCCGCCTACTATTCCTATCCTATGTTACTCAGTGATAATGTAGCTTTCTAACGGCAAAAGAATTTTTGAAATCGGTCCAGTAGTTTTTAAGTTTATTCGTTACATACAAAAATACAAATACCAATTTGTTAGGAGACCCGCTACGTTTGTCTTTAAGAAAAACTACAATTTTCCCAACACTTAGTTTATTAATAAAAAAAATAACTTTTTACAAATACACTGCACTGACTTCCCTACTTTAACTTCTTTTCATTTGAGAGTACCAGCGTACATGGAATTCAGCTTCTAACTGACTACCAAACATTGTACGAAAAATTAATAAAACTAATTAGGTTAGCAAAATAGTTATAATATTAGTATTTAAGTATAGATTAACAGATAAACAATTATTTATTTCTTTTTCAGTGGTTCCAAGAAACGTATCATGGGCTGGCGATCACTCGATTCTGTTCCTCGACAACCCAGTTGGCGCTGGCTTCAGTTTCACTGATGACGAGCGAGGATACCCCGACAATGAGGATGATGTGAGTAAATTAAATACTATCACCAACCTGCTCACAAAGCATAGGCACCTATAAGCAATGCCCCATTTTGAAGAGACTTATTAGTGGTACATTGCGTAGATAGAGAAGTAGGTACTAAGTGCATTATAATCTCTTTCTTTTTGCTTTCTTTGTCAGCAGCCAGTCGGTTGTCAGGGTCGGTTGTCTAATTAGATAAAACTAGTGTTCATCAATATTAATTCTCTGATAATAGAACCGTTTCCCTAATGACGTATGTAATTTTTTTGAGTATACGTTTGTTTAACCAGAGTAATTAATTTTAGTAAGCTCGTGGCTAATTTCAAACTGCGCGTACTATAGTATTTGCTAGGTTAAGCTGCGCTTGCTGCGGTCAGTCTGTGGATGGGCGACCGTTCGTTATACATCGAGACCCTTCCGTGCCTCGGGGAGCACGTTAAACCGACGGTCCCGGGTGTCATACGAATACCTATGACAGTTACGGCAAGTCAGAAGCCCGAAAGTCTGACAACTGGTCTAACCTTAGGGTATCGGTATTGCCCAGTAACTGGGTTGCGGAGGTCTGATGGCAATCGCTCTGTGTAAAATACTGGTATTCTACCGCATCTGGTTAGACTGAAAGCTGACCGCATGGTTGGGAAAAAGCTAGGCAGAACAATTAATTTTGGTAAACATCAGCCTAAGGCCCGATTCTAAACAAAGCTCAGTTATCAGGCACTAGATCAAAGATGCATGCGTGCCGTCAGTTAGAACAGGTCAACTCAAACCTGCTATGGCACTTTCCTAAAAAGGCCATTCCAGACGTTGCCTTAATTGTTATACTCACATAGTTTTTATACCACAATGTCTGGTCTTTAAAAGAGACCTTGACCTCTGAGTTTGTTTCGGCTTTTCTTCTCAGAGCTAGTCAGATAGAAAATGCCGTCGCCATCTAGTCTTAAAACATTACATTGACTTGTAAAAGTGTCTGTAACAGATTTATTTACAGAAATAAGAATCATTTATCACTTAATAATCTCGATTTAAGATCTAAGACTTGTAGAGAAATCTATACACAAATCTCTTATCAAATAGAGAATAGAATAGAATAGAATATACTTTATTGTACACCAAAATTGTAACACAGCTCTTATACAATAACAAACATTAAAGGGTACAATGGCGGTCTTATCGCTGATAGCGATATCTACCAGACAACCTTTGGATGAACAGGAAGTCAATGAAGAGAGAGATAGAGATTCATAACTGAGCATTGTTTTAGAATACCGGCCTATATCTTTTACACTTCGCCTGATATCTATACACATCAGAATCAACATTACCTCCTACATTTCATTTCCCATAATGTGGTAAGAGGTGACTAAGCTTCAAACAACAATGTTGCTCGAAATGACTAAAGCGCTATGACGATATTCCTCCATAACGCTCGCTGGAATTTAACGGTACAGCAGGTTTATTAGTGGCCAATTACGATTAGCTGTATGTGTGAAATGTGGCGTTAAGATATCGACTTTATGTGAATACTAGCGGCCCGTCCCGGCTTCGCGTGGGTGTACCATTTTCCCGGTTTTGCAACATTTTTCATTTATGCTTCGCTCCTATTGGTTGTAGCGTGATGTTATATAGCCTATAACCTTCCTCGATAAATGGACTATCCAACACAAAAATATTTTTTCAATTCCAACCAGTAGTTCCTGAGATTAGCGCGTTCAAACAAACAAACAAACTCTTCAGCTTTATAATATTAGTATAGATTTTCTATCGCTCCAGGCTCATCAATATTTTTATGGACCAATGGATATGCAAATAAACTAGATAGTAACATCACTTAAGAATGCAAGTTAAAGTAAAAATACACCGTCTTACTACCTGAGTGAGCCGAGAAATGTCAGGGTGCAATGTCCTGTTTACTAATTAAAGATTATCTTTTGCACCAAGCAAGCTGTGATTTCGATCGCCGCTTAAAGTTATATATCGTCGGTCGGCAGTGAAAACCACGTATGTGTAAAATAAAATTTTTTTAAAGAGACAGAAATAACTGTCTCTTACAAAAAATAATGGCCGATCAAAATATACTGGCCTGCAAAAATAAGTATCACACTTTTAAAATTGCAATAACTTTTTAGGTACACAAGATATATTTTCGAAACAAAAAGGACTCAAAAAAGAGTTTAACTTTGTTACTATAGTTTCAAAGAAAGCTGATAAAAATTGCTATAAAACGTTTTTTATTTTAAATCACTTCTATAGTTTAGAAAAAATTGAAATTTCAAAAGTGTGATACTTATTTTTGCAGGCCAGTGTATGTTAATACAAGTTTGTCATCGTACGTCATAGATAGCTTAGAAGTATTTGAATTGAAAGTTTGTTGAACTAGTAGGTACGTGTATGACGAGTTTATCAATCTAAAGAACAAATAAAACGCTTTTGGAGAAAATTTTATTTACGAGAGTGCCTTGTTGGTCTAGTTTCACAAACACAACTGCTGAGCATGAGGTCCTGGGTTCGGACCCCAGGCCGGTCAAAGTGTTATTGGGAATTTCCATTAGGAATTTCTCAGTAGCAGCCCGGAGTCTGGATTTGTGCCCGGTTGATGGCAATAGGCTCGCCCCCTATTACATGGGACTTAAACATAACGACGAAATTAGGGTGTTACTATACACCTCTGCCCAACCCTTCTGGGAATATAAGGCGTGATGTTATGCTTATTTACGAGGTTTTCATTGCCGAGCGTCGATATTTAAGATTTTATAAGCTTAGGCCTCTTTTCGTGCCGTTGCCATTAATATCATGATCGGAAGCAACGATTGCGTACATGTGAATTGCTTGCGATCTAAACTTGCTAATTGCTTGTTGTGGGTAGAACTGCTAATTATTTTCTTACTTAATTGCCTATATTACATTACAAAGAACGTAATATGCTGAAATGAGATCATAGATCGGTTGGTCATAGCCTGTGTAAGCTTTAGATAGATCGACGACACGTTTGGTGTAGTGGCTGAGCGATCGGCCTCTGCGCTACGGGTCGTGGGTTCGATTCCCGCACGGAACAAATATTTGTATGGCCTACAGATAGTTGTTCCTGGTCTGGATGTTGGTGCGTGTGAAGATTTGTGTCTTTAAACGCACCCACGATACAGGAGAAATCCTAGAGAGGGGCAAAGTTTTTTTTTTAAAAAAAAGCATAGTATTGTAGGATTTAAATTTTAACATAAATGAAAAGTAGATTGAAAGTTCTCGATAACCCTTGGTTATTACATAACATCACGCCTGTATTCTCCGAAGGGTTATGCAGATGTGTATAGTAACATTCTCATTTATGACTAAGTCCCATGTAATAGGGGGAGAGCCTATTGCCATCAACCGGGCTCATATCCAAACTCTGGGCTGCTACTGAGGAGGTCCACACGGAAAAAACCAACAACACTGCCCGACCTGGCGATCGAACCCAGGGACCTCACGATCAGTAGTCGCGCTTGCCACCACTAGACCAACGAGGCAGTTATTATTAACTACAAAGTTGTACTAAAACCAATATGAACGTAGAAATACATAATGTAACAACAAGTATCAATTATATAGGAAACGAGCTGTTGTACCGCGGCTGTGCCCGTGTAAATAATATGGCTATAGCGCCACCTACCGGGTCCAATTGTGTTTTCAAACCATCCAGTAATCCATTGAAATATACATACAAAATTTCATTCAAATCGGTCCAGCCGTTTAGGAGGAGTTAGGTGACAAACACACGTAGGTAGGTACAGAAGAATTATATATACAGAGTGTAAACGAAATCATGTAATTCCTTCAAAGCTCGTGATGTACTGTTGACATAGATTAACCCGGCACGGGGTAGTTTTGAATTCAATAAAAAGGAAATTACAAGAAGTAAAACATGTGTTCTTAACGTGAGGCATTTTAACACCCCGAGTTAAATGACCGAGCTGCAAGCGACAGCCGCGCAACGCGCAATTCGCACAGGACACTAAAATGCCTCACGTTATGATCACATGTTTACTTTCTGTATTTTTATTTTTATCGAGTCCATATGTATCCCTTGAAGGGTTAATCTATGCCAGCAGTACATCACGAGGTTTGAAGAAATTACATGATTTCGTTTACATCCTGTATTAAGATTAGAAACTAAGCTGATTTCAGAATGACGGAAATTATTGGAAGGTCATAAAACAGTTTAAATTGCGACCGAAACTGAACTATGCGCAATAGAATTACGGTTTGTTATCTCACACATGATAATTATAAAAAACAGCTGATGGACTATAACAATATCTATTTCAGGTCGGCGAGCAAATGCTGGAGTTCCTTCAGCAGTTCCTGGAGATGTTTCCAGAGTTGCGATCTGCACCGCTGTTCATAGTTGGGGAGTCTTACGCCGGGAAGTACGTGCCCGCCCTTGGTATTCAGATCCACAGACATAACAAGAATAAATCAGAGAAACTTATCAATTTGAAGGTACGTCGTATTGGTGAAGTTAAACTAAATAATTTAAAAAATAAGTTTGTCGTAACTGCAGCAACTGTCGGAAAAGTCACGGAAAAGTCACTGTGGTGTGACCGTCGGACTGCCAAGTCATCGGTCTCGAGTCCGAACCCAAGGCTTCTGACTTTTCGGGTTCAGATGCGTATTGTATAATTATCACTTGCTTAAATACGGTGAAGGAAAACATCGTGAGGAAACCGGCACGCCTGAGAGATATTTCTCGACGGCATGTGAAGCCAAGTCAGAGGCCCATGGGCGGCATAAAACTCTGACACCAGGTTAGTCACTAACCACACAAAAAGAAGATGATATTAATGTTAGTAAGCGAAATACGGGATATAGTGACCAACAGTATTTTCCCCAATTAATCAAATGGAGCAAATATACAGGGTGTAAACGAAATCATGTAATTCCTACAAACCTCGTGATGTACTGCTGACATAGATAAACCCTGCACGGGATACTTTTGGATTCAACTAAAAATATATTACAAGAAGTAAACATGTGTTCTTAACGCGAGGCATTTTAGTGTCCTGTGCGAATTGCGCGTTGCGCGGCTGTCGCTTGCAGCTCGGTCATTTAACTCGGGGTGTTAAAATGCCTCACGTTAAGAACACGTGTTTTACTTCTTGTATTTTTTAAAATTTAATCCAAAAGTCGTCCTTGCAGAGTTAATCTATGTCAGCACTCAGCAGTACATCACGAGATTTGAAGGAATTACATGATTTCGTTTGCACTCTGTATTGTTACCAGAAGAAAAAAAAATCTTCTTATAATATTCGCCCATTAAGATTTTTGTTCAAAAATGTTTCAGGGTATTGCAATCGGTAATGGCCTGGTGGAGCTTCGGGATATGATGCACTACAGCGACCTGTGTAGCGTCCTAGGCTTGCTTGAAGGACATCAGATCGACCACTTGGAGGAGATGGAAGAACAAGTCGTCAAGCTTATTGACGACAAGAAGATGGTCGATGCTGCTAATGTAAGTTTGCCTGATAGTTTTGAAATGTTTGACCATTACATAATTATTTTCCAAAATTTTCGACACCTGTTTTGGGACTTCTGATCAGAACCTTGCGTCATTTTCTCGCAGTTTAGAAGTGTGTGACGTCCAGCAATGGATAGTAAGATGTAGGTCTATTAAGTCTTTTAACAAAGATTTTTAGCTTCTTACTGCAAAAATAACATAACATAACATCACGCCTGAATCTCCCAAAGGGCAGGGCAGAGGTGTATACCTATAGTAACGCCCTCATTTCGACGTTATGTTTAAATCCCATGTAATAGGGGGCGAGCCTATTGCCATCAACCAGGCACAAATCCAAACCCCGAGCTGCTATTGAAGAATTCCACACGGAAAAACCCAACAACACTGTGCCCGACCTCGGGATCGAACCCAGGACCTCACGATCAGCACAAATATTGTTAAATATTTGATTCTAAATCTTACTTTCCAGAAATTCAACGAAACTATAGAATATATCAAGAAGCAGAGTGGAGTCAGCATTTATAACTTCGTGGAGGACTCGTCATCAGCACCACCGGAGTTTGAAGGGTACATCAATAGGACTGACATCAGAGAACAGATCCACACGGGCAATGCCACCTTCGACTACAACAACCAACTGGTCTACGAGAAAATGCTGCCTGACTTCGCTAATACTACGAAGCCTTTCGTTGAAGAACTGCTGGAGCATTACGGAGTTATGAGCTACAGGTAAGATTTGTGGTTATAAGAACTGTCTACACACCAGTGTTCCCAACGCACGCCTTACTTTACTAGATGCCTGCGCAGGAGACTCGAGTTCAGAGTAACTAAGCCATAGGCGTATTCAGGGTGGGGTGAGCGACCCTTCTACCCCACCCTGGTACAGGAAACAATAGGTAAATGGTTTTGATTCAGTCAACTCGTCATCCATGTCCTCAGAATAATTACCCAGAAAAGGCAGACCAATGCCCGACTCCGTCTATACTTATTTGGACGTCAAAAATAAGGTTATGGGCCAAAATTGCCACATAATCATTCTGCACTTTCAGATTTATTGAAAAGATAAATATTTACTGTTTGACTGAGTTTGCCCCAACCTGGACAAAATCCCGGTTACACCCAACCTAAACTTTAACGCATTTTGTTATCTATACCAAATATAATTTTACTGCTCTCAATTCCTTCCACTTTCAAGGCTCCTTTTTCCTTAAAGTATAATTAGGATATCCTTCGGTATATACACAGGCCTTCAATCCCTACTTATTGGTTTTCATTATTGTACTTTGTAGCGGTCAGCTGGACATCATCCTGGCTTACAGTTTATCGAAGCACATGTATAACACGTTGCAGTGGTCGCAACGTGATTCTTACGTGCAAGCGCCGCGGCGGCGCCTGCGCAGATACGCTAACGGATCTGTTGTTGGGTAAGAGACATTACTTATATTTTGCATACTCCTATTGATTTGTGCGACTAAGATAAGTTGCTCTGCAAAGGTCTGATAGCTCTTCAAGCTTGAGTTAAGTGTTTCTCCAAGAGTAAGTTTTTGATGTGAAACATCTTATGCGGCGGTACGGGTGTGAGAGTGGCTGTTGCGTGGCGACGCTCGCGATGGCAGACACACGACGGCAGACCGTCATAACTCATCGGCTCTATTCGGTTTTATTTGGCCAGGTTTCCTTTTTTTACAAAATGATTTTCGATGTTTCACATCTGCCAGGGCTTAATTTTTTTGAATGTAAGACAAAAACAACATCCAAATTCCAGGTACAAGAAGGCAGGTGGAAATTTCGTCGAAGTATTGGTACGAGGCGCAGGACACATGGTGCCGTTGGACCAACCAGAGGTGGCAAAGTTCATCATGGACAGTTTTATACAGGACTTTAAATAAATGTTATTTATGTACAAAATAAATTTTATTCTAATTCTTACAATAATTGTACAATATTTACAATAACAGTACGTATTAAAATTAAAAGGCACTGAGGGATATGGTAAGGCCTTGGCAGATATACAAGGTTAGTCGGAAAGGGGGTACTAAGCCGCGGGCCACCTATAGTATCACTGATGACTATTTTAAAGCAAGTATTAAAATTTCAAAATTCGATAATTTTTATTTGCATGCAAAAAAATAATATGTAAGTTTTTTCAAAAGAAAATCATACCTGCTTTAGTTATGACTTCAGAAAATTAGTTTTCTAATCCGTGTCCCCAAATATGACCTAAATTGTAAAAACAGCTGATCACAGCTATAGACAGATAGATTTTAACTTATTTTTTACGAAATCTTTGAAAACCTATTTCTCTTAAACTATCGATTTTTGGGGTAAGTTGTAGAACAAAAGTTATCCCTTATTATAGGTACTTTAACACCCTTTCGGCTTAGTACCCCCTTTCCGACTAATCTTGTATTTATTAAGACTAGTTCATACATACAAAAAGTTAACTTGGCATAACTTATGTCATTCAATAATTCTTATGTCATTCAATAATTTGATCCTAAACGTTTTGAAGTTCATTCTGTTCTTTATTTTCGTATACAATCTAAAGCCAGATCTGCTGCGTTAAAAATCTAACAAAACATGTTCAGTAAACATGATAGCAACCAAATTAGCAACACATTGTGGTCTGCTGCATTTAAACAAAAAAATCAACGAACAATGTTAGATAACTTTTAACCCACACGAAACTCGGTTGCAATGTTCGAGAGTAAAAATAGAATAAACACACCTCTCCCCCGCAGGCGAAAGCAGGGGTGTTTTCCATTTGTTTCATATACATGTTTGCGTGTTTTTGTTCGGCCAAACAGTTGGCCACGCCCCAATTTTGTTAGAAAAATATGCTAGAGCTAATTCTAACAAAACTATGGTTGCAGCTGTATTCGCAGCAGACCCGGCTTAAGGGGCTTCCCCAATCACACAGTTATTCAATACATTTTGAGATCTGGGCGATGAACGTATCCTAAGTCAACGCCCAAAAATGCTACGCACAACCGTACCAACGATTTCTAGCACAACCTGAGTATAACAGTTCTGAACACTTCGATATCTAGAACATAGTAGAAGTGATACTGGTCTCGTCGACTGTATTGTATAAATATGCGTCCGTTCGTCTTTTCCACTTCAGAGCATACACCACGCCAAAAACTATGGCTAAAACCAGCAGTACGTTAAGAACGACGCTTACGACCATTGCTGTTTGGGTGCCAGAATATGTATCAGCACCAGGAACTTCCAGTATAGTCTTCGAAATGCCTTCGAAGTCATCTTCAACATACTTTGCCGTGTCTTGGGCCATGACGTGGTAGTTGGGTGGCAGTGGAAGGTCATAATTCTTGATGAAGTAAGTAATTAGTTCCACGGTTTCTGCTGGCTTGTCCATTGGTACTAAATGCCCTGCACCGCGGACCAAAACTTCGGTCAGACCACCGCCGCTTTTGACGTAGCTGAAAATATACAATGAATAAAAAAAAACATTCTCATTAGTCATTCGCATCAATCGAATCAGCCGTTTCAGCTCTTTTCACAGATAGTGTAGAGAGTTCTGCCATAATATGTGTGTATTCCAATTCCGCTTGGATCAGAAGTTTGGTAACACTACTCCAAAATAGCTAATAATAAGGCAGACCCATTGATTTTGCATTATCTATACAAGTGATTTGGACAAGGACTTGGAAGGTGGCTCAGGGGGGGCCGATCAGTACTCGGCAATGACTTGTTGCAGACCCATCGTGTTTGAGCTCGTGTGACTTGTTATGAAAAACACTTTCTTACCGCATTAATAATAATCACTAATGGATCGACAGCCATGAATGAGTGGGTCGAGGAACTTCAAGTATACCTACTCCACCATGAAGAACATAGTCTGCTTAGTTGTCGGCAACAAGATTGACAAGCATATCATTTTGGGACTCAGTGCATAATATCAGCAAGCACATTGGGTCACCCGCGCGACGGCGCAATGAGTATTCCCAAGGAGGGTTGATATCAGGCAGGCGGTCGGTCATAAAACAATAAGCAAAACCTTTAACAACATGGATTTACGAATTACATGTTGTGCCGACCCCACCTAGTGTGGGATAAGGGCAGGGAGAAGAAGAAGATGAATCGACAGCCACATTGCAATGTCGGGGGTGTTTTAAAATTTTAATTTAAGAGTTATTGTTGACTTTCGCTATGATCAAACGTTAACCGCTCTATTGCATAGTGATTTTAGTAATAAACTAATGGCTCCTTTATTGGAAGAGGTTCAACCTGTGGTTCATTCGATGGGCTGAGTAGAATTTGTAATGAAATGCTCTTTAAAAATTTGTTGTCTAGTTCTGGTGTCAATCAATCAAAGGAAGCATCCAGTACTGACTTGATCAAAGCTACGCCCGCCAGTTTGGATGTGCCTATATTTTTGAACCATAATTGTAATTCGATCATCAATAATGATTGTTTGTTATCGTCATACCAATTAGAGAAGCCGATATCAATATTCATCAATGGATATGACGACTAGCAGTGATAGCCTAGCGGTTGAACGTTTGCCTTCCATGCAGGAGGGATTAAGTTCGATCCTAGCCCATACCTCTGATTTTTCGAATTTAAGTGCAGATCAAAATTTGATTATCACTAGCGTTAACGGTGAAGGAAAAATATTGTGAGGAAACCTGCACACCTGAGAGGGCTCCATAAAGTTTTCGATGGTGAGCGTAGTTTGCCAGCCTTCACCAAGCCAGCGTGATGGACTAAGGCCTAAACCCTTCTCATTCTGAGAAGAGGCCCGTGCTTAGCAGTGGGACAGTAATGAGCTAATTATGTTTATGATATGGATATGAGTGCTGTTATGACTTAAGATAATGATGACTTACCCAGCGACCTTGTTGTCGAACCACCAGGGCGTGCGCGATGCGTTGAGGAACTGGTTCCGATGGTTCCAATGCCAGTGCTTCCTACGAGACTTCGCGTTGGGCACGCACGGAGCTGTTAGGTCCATCTGCCCACTGGAAAGAATTTATATATCTTTGATGAAGGCTGCAATAGGTAGCACGCTAGGTACTTGCAGATATTTAATGGAGATACTCGTATTTAGAGAGAACCAATCTTTAGTGTGCTGTTCCGTGAGAGACCCCCGTTGGAGCCTGACTGTCAGATTGTTTCAAGTCAAATTAATTTTGGCCGATAAGAGTTTACTTCGATAGTTAAGCTAGGTATGATTTTATACAAGAGCGTGTAAATATATACAGGGTGTAAACCAAATCATGTAATTCCTTCAAACCTCGTGATGTACTGCTGACATAGATTAATCCTGCACGGGATACTTTTGAATTCAATAAAAAAATTATTACAAGAAGTAAACATGTGTTCTTAACGTGAGGAATTTTAGCGCCCCGATTTAAATGACCGCGCGGCGAGCGATAGCCGCGCATTTCGCTCGGGGCGTTAAAATGCCTCACGTTAAGAACACATGTTTACTTTTAGTAAAAAAAAATGTATGCAAAATTATTCTGTGCAGGGTTAATCTATGTCAGCAGTACATCACGAGGTTTGAAGGAATTACATGATTTCATTTACACCCTGTATATGTTTGTTTTTTAAATTAGTTAAAGTAAAGTAAAGTATTCTTTATTGTTTTTGATTGAGCAGTTACAGTTGTTATATATTTATGTGATAGTGTACAGCAATCAGTCCATTGTGGACATACAATAATTTTAAATTAACGTGACCAAGTCTAGAAATAGATAATTACAATAAAAATCATGTTAATACCTATCAATAAAAAGTGTCCGTGATACTTATTTTTGAATGCAAAAATTCCTGAACAGTGTAGAAACATTTTTCTGTTAGCCATCTTTTTAAGTGTACTCTAAAGTTCTAAGAATTTTGTGCGGTTACTCGGTACCTATCGGAAACTGAACAACTTTTGTAGAACAACTTTTCGAAATAGGTGTATTTTCTTTACTACTTTCCGTATAAATAAAAAAAATCATTTGTATGGAAAACAATAAAAAAAATACGCGATTTTCGAAAATTTGTTCTACGAAAGTTGTTCAATTTCCGATATCGAGCTACCACACAAAATTCTTAGTTTCTTTTTTAACTGCCTGTATTAGGGGAAGATGGGGGAATGGCGTCACTTAAGCAGTAATCCCTTTTTAATTTTATTTCTGAGACTTACGGTGTAGGTAACTGACTTTTTATATAGCTTATATAGTGGGCTATAGATATATATGAGGCGCATTATCAATCTATTACGGGTTTCTTATTTTTTAATAATTTTGTAAAACCCTTCGTTGACCGCCATTACCCGCAGGTGCGGGTAATGGCGGTCTACTGTTAGCGTATTAGTACCGATCATTCAAAATTAACACAGGGTTGCTTGTAAAGTGTACCAAAACAAAATAAAACGACATTTTATTCATATTATAAATGTATAGTAATTCACTTTAAGACAGATATTGATTGGTATAAATCACTTTAAACTTACCTTTCACCGAATTTTCGATTTTATTACAACAAAACACACCCAAACTTTTACATAGCTGTCAAAATTACTGCGCGCGAAGGAAAATGGCGCCGCTTGGTAAATAAGTTTACTTGGCCGCATACTAAATGGCGACACTAGTAGCGATAGCAGAATGTTTTTGGATTCTTAGATTTTGACGTGACCGGCATTGCCCGCTGACTACCATTACCCCATCTTCCCTTACGTTATGTAGGTGGTATGCTAATGTGTGTTCTAAGTGGCCTAGTCGAAATCATCTACGATACTTGGGCCGCTCAAGCTTTGCCAACTAAACTACTGTTTTTCAAGAATGCCTCATTCCTATGATTTACCGAGCGTTATTAGATAAAATTAAGATTTGTATCTTTATTATTTTTAAGTAAAAACCTTATAAGCTTTGCATAGAAGACCATCCAATACTTTAGCTATCGCACTTAAAATTAGCTTACTTGCAAATCTATAGGTACTAATATTATAAAGCTGAAGAGTTTGTTTGTTTGTTTGAACGCGTTAATCTCAGGAACTACTAGTTGGAATTGAAAAATTATTTTTGTGTTGGATAGTCCATTTATCGAGGAAGGTTATAGTCTATATGCCATCACGCTACGACCAATAGGAGCGGAGCATAAATTAAAAATATTGCGAAAACGGGAAAAATATCCACCCGTGCGAAGCCGGGACGGGCCGCTAGTCTATATGCTAAGTTTGGCAATGAATAATGCTACTATTGATGAGCAAAATGATTCGTTTTTGGTCATAAGAACCGTCATAAGTTTGGTTATAAGTAAAGCATTTACCAATAAATGAGTATCCTGTAATGATTGAGCAGCATCTCGACCTTCGACTGGACTTCGCTCAAGAAGTCCGGAGTCAGCTTCGTATGAGCAGTTCCGTTGTGGAAGGCGAACTGTATGCTGCCGACGTGCAGAGCTTCGCTCACTTCAGGTCTTCGGATATAATTAACGAAATAATCCAAGTTGGATATGCTGTCGACTAGGATGTTGAATGTTTGCTGCTGCATAGAGATTTCGTCCAGCCTATTTAGCAGATCTTCGCGAAGCTGGGAAATTGAAAAATAATTACAACATCACGTAACATCACACCTTGTATCCCCTGAATGGTTCAGCAGAGGTGTTTATAGTACACTCTCGTTTCGCCAGTTATGTTTAAGTCCCATGTAATAGGGGGCAAGCCCATTGCCATTAACCGGGCACAGATCCAGACTCCGGGCTGCTACTGAGAAATTACTAATGGAAAAACCCAATAACACTTTGCCCGCCCTGGGGATAGAACCCAGGAACCCATGCTCAGCAGTCGCGCTTGCGATCACTAGACCAATTAGGCAGCCATGTCAAGTCCTTTATGAACAAATGCGTTATAACAATGCAGCTATTTTTTGTAGTGTTAATTAAGCTGTGTAGGAATGAGGTTTGGTGTTCCTCATAAGAAAGATGGAAAGAAAGAAAATTATTTATTTTGGACTCACACAGGCAGTTACAGAAACAAAAACAATATTTACAAAAAAAAGAAAGGATAAGAATTTATACTATAGGTCAACCAGAATCTCATGGCATTAAAAATTAATAACTAATAGTGGTTTTCATATAGCAATGTCAACATGTCACTTGTCAAAACGAGTATGACTGTAGTTGATACATTTTCTAGTTCTGATCAATGTTTTCTTGTTCTAACATTTTTAATAAACATACTTATTTTAACAAGGTTTCCTTTTCCATTACAATAAAATTGCAAAAAAACCATATATCAGCATATCATTTTGGGACCCAGTGCATAATATCAGCAAGCACATTGGGTCACATAAAACAATAAACCAAAACCTCTAACAACATGGATTTATGAAATACATGATGTGCCGACCCCATCTAATGTGGGATAAAGGCAGGAAGAAGATGAAGAAGAAATTAAAGAAAAAAAATTACAAGTATCAAGACTTTTTATTCAAATTACCCTTGTGTTACCCACAAAAAAATGTAATTTCCCTATTTGCCATCAGATTCTGGTAGACCTATACCTGCACGAGGCCAAAAAGGGCTCCTATCTCAGCAAAATGCTGCGACATTTAAAAAAAAAAACAAAATGTCGCAACGCTGGTTTTCAGATAGGACCGTAGTGATGCCACGGGCAATAACGACACAAATAAATAAATAAACATGTTACGTAAATATTAAATTAGAATACTACTAAATAAAAGCAATAAATAGTTTATTATAAACTTAGTGTTACGTGTGTGTGTGAAATAGTCAATAAAATTATAATTATACATAGTTATTAAATAAATTAATGTCAAATGTCAAACCAGAGAAAATAAATATAAAATAAACTTAAGCATTCTAGTCAAGAATAAATATTTTTTCTCCCTTTTTTTTCTATCTTCTTTTCTTAAATCGATACAAGCTATACGAAAATAGGTCATGCCATGGTGCAAAGATCAGCTAGTCAGCAAGGCTGGTAGCGAGGCTGACTGCCAGTGCCCAGGGCGCGTCGGACGTACGTATCGTCACTGGTGGAGGCTCTATCAATGGATCGCTACGCCGTACAGGATTTAAAAATAAATTGAAGTTTTATTAACAAAATGAAATCAAGGAGGGTTGCTTCTTCTTCTTCTCCCACACTAGGTGGGGTCGGCACGACATGTAATTCGTAAATCCATGTTGTTAAAGGTTTTGGCTTATTGTTTTATGACCGGCCGCCTGCCTGACATCAACCCTCCTTGGGAATACTCGTTGCGCCGTCGCGTGGGTGACCCAATGTGCTTGCTGATATTATGCAAGGAGGGTTGCTTTTGGCATCATTTTAACACGCAGCCCAACTGGTAAGTTTCCAGTGATAACACAATAAGATTCGACACCATTTGCACGACAACATCCTTGTGCCGCAAAGGCTGAAAAGCCGCAACAGTTTTTTAAAGCGTGTCCTACTCACTGGTGAACAGTCTCAACAAAGACTAAAGCTGTGGCGTGATAGTACTTTTCTACCCATCCCATTTGTCCCACCTGCTGAAAATCTCTGGACATGAGTTGCCTTGGCTAACCTGAAGGTCTTTAAACAGACTCCGGACCCAGGTTTTATAAAGCAAGGAAAACCTGCTCAGGTGGAGATTCATAGACGATTCCAGTTTGGAGTGCAAATGTGGTGCTGTTCCACAAACGATGGGACACCTGACGTCATGCCCTGCGTGCCCTGATACCTGCACGTTACAGGAACTAATAGACGCTACTGATAACGCTAAACTCTAAGCTAAGTTCTGTGCCGACTCAATTTAGATTGCCATCGACACGCTAAGAAGAAGAAGAAAAACGTAAAGAAAGAAAAGTTATTTATTCGCGCCAACATGACGCACAAAATAAAATAAAAGTAACAAAACTGAAAAGAAACTTGGTGAAAAATATGCGTCACATCCGCGCAAAACGGCCATCGCTCAGCATAATGCTGTGTCTCACGTGCGAGACAGAGCCACAGCGCTGGTTTTCAGCGACAGCCAAAAGCAGAATTTTGTAGTGTTTTAAATATTAAAAATTATTATAATTTTATATATTTGATTTCGCTGATTAAAATATTGATTTCGGTGGAGACCATTAAAAAATATTAAATTACTTCGTAACCATTCAGTCAATACCCTTTACCTGATATAAGTATTCTAAATTAAATCTAGATTTATTTATGTCTGTTATGTCTTAAATCTTACAAAAAAATGTACCACCGAAGTCAACCAAATACTACACCTGAGAATGACTGAATTATATTTTGCTACTTGGGGGTTGCATTTAGGAGTTACCACCATCCACCTTACGCTCGCCATTTGCGATTGCGATCATAAAGCAAAGAAAGCTGGTTTAATGATTAATTTGACTAATTAAATTATTGTTCTACTTACACTTGATGCAGCTTGTGCGTCCTCGCGGACTATGGCTTTATTATAAGCTTCCTGCAGCGGATTGACGGCGAGCAACCCTTGGCTGTCAATCAGACCCCACTGGTAGTAGATGGAACTATAGTCCGCTATGCTGTCGCGATTCAGCACTGGGTTGCCCATTATGATGCCCTGGAAAAATAAGAGGTTAACTTTCGTATCTTAATTCTTACTGCCTCGTTGGTCTAGTGGAGGCAAGCGCGACTGCTGATCGTGAGGTCCTGGATTCGATCCCCAGGTCGGGCAAAGTGTTATTGGGTTTTACCGTGTGGAATTTCTTCAGTATCAGCCCGGAGTTTGGATTTGTGCCCAGTCGATGGCAACTGGCTCACCCCCTATTACATAGGACTTAAACATAATGGCGAAATGAGGGTGTTACTATACACCTCTGCCCAACCCTTCGGGGAATACAGGCGTCATGTTATGTATGTATGTCTTAATTCTAGGATACCCTGTGTTTTGAGCGTAATACCCAAACAACTAGTAGTCATTACATACATTTATGTACCAGTACACACGTAATCGTTTTTGGCCAAGATCGGATACATCAGTCACCAGCAAGCAAACTCTCAAGCTGAGATGCTGCAGTTAATATCAGTTCAACCGGAAGCCTTCGCTGTGGCCGATATCTGCTGAGAAATTCTTATCATCATCACAATCATTATCATTCTACCTAGCCTTTTCCCAACTATTATGGTCAGCTTCCAGTCTAACCAGATGCGGTTGAATATCAGTATTTTACACGGAGCGACTGCCATCAGAAATCCGCAATCCAGTTACTGGGCAATGCCGATATCCTAAGGTTAGACCGGTTGTCAAACTTTCGGGCTTCTGACTACTTACTCGTAACGACTGTCACAGGTATTCGTTTCAGATACGGGACCGACGGTTTAACGTCGGAGGGGTGTTGATGTGTAACGAATGGTCACCCATCCACGGACTGACCGCGGCCAGCGAAGCTTAACCTTGCAAATAGTTTATGATCCGCGTAGTTGTTTATTAGCCACGAGCCCCTTCATCACAATCATCATATTTAAAACAAATAAATAATTATTATGAGATTAGACAAAGTTGCGGTTTAAAAGATGATGTAGTGACAAAAATTGAAAGGAGTATGCTTAGGTGGTTTGGTCATGTTGAGAGAATGAGTGAACGGCAATTAACAAAACGATAAGGCGGATGTTAATGGAAACGCCGGTAAAGGACGTCCTAGAAGGACGACATGCATCGATGTTATTGGTGATTTTCTTCACAAAGGTCAGGTGCGTAGTACTCTCAACCGGCGTGCGTGTATGACAAGATGTATGAATGTGGATGAAGCGAAAGGGCAAGGGTCGTAGCATGTGGCGTTCTATAGTTTCTGCCTAACCCCATGGGAAAAAGGCGTGAGTTTATGTATGTATAAATAATTATGTTTAAAAAAATCTCGTGTTAACTATAAAACACAATAAATGAAGTGATCTCTTTTGTTCATAATATTAACAATAGAAATTTGTTTACGGTTGGTAGTATGATCACAAACACTGAATTTTATATAACTTCTCCTTAACAATGCGCGATAATGGCTATTATGGGTTTTCAACATCCATTCTTGTTGGTCTTTCTTCAGTAGCCATTGTTGATTTATGGTCGATTCCTATGATGCCTATCGTTCTTGGGGTAAAATTAAAATTCTTGTATCTTTACTAAGGGGCCATTTAAAAATTACGTAAGCAGAATTTTAGTAATTTTTAACTCACCCCTCCCCCTTGTCAACAAATGTAAGCAAAGCTTTTACCCCCCTCCTATGCTTGCGTCAACATTGGTATATATTTTTTTAAACTGATCATATTTCTTTATTGTTATTCATGAGCAGCAGTTTTTAAGCCTAGAAAAATAAGTAAATAAATAAAAATTGCTGACGTAATCATCATCTAGACACCCCCGTCCCCCATGTCATCAAAAATAAGCTAAGCAAAGACCCCCTCACCCTCCTTTCGTGCTTACGTAATACTTGAATGGCCCCTAATAATGAAGCATAGATCCATATAGCTTTGCATAGAAGACCCTGACACTTAGTTATTACAAGTAAAATTTGCTATGAGTCTATTATGCCTAGTTTGATAATAAAAATGCTACCATTGGTAAGCAAAACGATTCGTTTTTAGTCGTAGAATCCGGGCGTGGATTGAGCTTTTGACAGACCGTTTGCATTTTCGTATGAGCTGGGCTAAGGACTGTGAACTGCGTCCACGCTCCAACGGAGGCTTAATAACGATGCAATATTTTGTAATAATCAAGACAGGGGCTCTATTTAAAAAAAAATAAGTCGTCGTGGGACACGATTGTGTAAAAAATAAAACTGGCCGAAGAGAGCCGAAGAGTTACGAAGGTCTGCCGTCATGTGTCTGCCACCACGAGCGTCGCCACGGAACAGCCACTCCCACACCCGGACCACCGCATTAGACGTTTTACATCAAAAAAACATAATTTGCGTAGACGTATCTGCTCGTTATTCAAAACGTAGGTAGATTTTAAGGCTGGCGTTCACCAACTTGAATTTTCTGGTTAAACAAAACCACCGTTTACCTAAACTTCTAGTAAATTTTTCGAGTAAACGGATGATTAACCTCCCTGATCCACACGGAGCCGGTCGTCTTTTCTGACTCCGCAGTCACACCGTTAATTCAGTCCTCATCAAGCTGTTTCCCTCCCAGTCATCCCGCCAGCAACGCCCTAAGCCGAGGTCAGAGTCCCATTAGGGGTCGCCCTTAGTGCTTTTCTTGCTAGTAGTCGTGATGTTAGTAGTAGCAGTATTAGCTTAGGTATAGGTATTTTACTGTCGTCCCCATTGGTTGTAGACCCTTCAGGTCTCGTCAATAACTGCACAGTTACGTAGAAACGGTCCGCAAGACCATCTAGAAGCAGTGGAATAGGAAAAAAGAAGGATGTTTAACCAGAAAATTTATATTGGTGCACACCAGCCTTAAACCCATATTCTAAGACGTTCCTTCAAAACTTACTGGACTCGTAATCGACTAAGGACGGCCTCGAAAACACCTTCAAAATTGTATTCTCAGTCGCAATTTCGAGTGATCTTTGAGGTTCCTCGACTGAGGGGTCCTCAAATAAGTCAAGGTAGAGTAGAGTCATTACGTCATAATTTTGTTTATCTACATCGCACAAATAACGCCACAATAAATAGTTGTAAGGATTATCGTAAGCATATTCGATAAAGTCTTCAACATTCATTTTTGTTATAGATGACTTTTAACATATCCTTCCTAAGGTACCTACCTTGAGTTTGACAGATGATTCCTTACCTCGACTGAGGAAAAATCTCGAATCTAGGACGTTTATGTCAACTATAACTATCGATGCTAGTGAGAAAGACTGAGTCGAGGTGGAGTCGAATCGAGTAAGTTTTGGAGGGACTTTTTAGAATATGGGTGTTAGTCGCGTAATGCTATGTAATATTGTTATCATTATCAATGTAGAAAACATTGAAGGTAAACATGTCACGGGCAAAAGTATAACACAGAAATAAAACAATATTTCATGAAGGCAATCAGCACTGCTGCCTATACAACAATTTCTAATTGACCGTTGCGCTGAGCAAATATAGAACAAGTTATTACACATTAGGTAATATCATACACGTTGTACTATGTCCGGTGTGTGAAGGTTCTCAGTTAGCCAATATGGACACACGCCTTTATTATGGAAAACTGTATTTGTTACGCGGAATAACCATGTCTGTATCTGTACTTCCGAATCAATCAATCAACTCTTATCAATCACCTCCTATCACAGACCACTGCCGGGCACAGGTACCCCACAATACCTTCCGAATAAATTATGGAAACAAGAACTATTGTAAAGGTTTCCCGAGATAGTTAATTAACATAACATAACATCGTATTTCCCGTAGGGTTGGCAGAGGTGTATCATTTCGCCGTTATGTTTAAGTCCCATGTAATAGGGGGCGAGCCTATTACATCCTCATTTCGCCGTTATGTTTAAGTCCCATGTAATAGGGGGCGAGCCTATTACCAACAACCGGGTACACAAACTCCGGGCTGCTACTGAGGAATTCACACTTTGCCCGATCTGGGGTTGGAACATAGTACCTCACGATCAGCAGTCGCACTTGCCACCACTAGACCAACGAGGCAGGCGGGTAGTTAATTATGTCTTAATAACCACATATTTTAGAATACCCCTTGCACTCTCAAGGAAAGAGTTCGCCAAAATCTTATCTTATGTGGACCCGCCGTACGGATAAAAGTACATTAAACTTACTAGATGCGCCCGCGACTTCGTCTGTGTGGAAGTCGGATGGGTTTTAATTTTGCGGAACCTTAATTCTTTTTCTAAAACAAAAGTCATCAGCTATCTGCCAGTGAAATTCTTGTCGAAATTGGTCCAGCCGTATCGGAGATTAGCCGGAACAAATAGGCAGACAGAGAGAGAAAGACAAAAATAATGAAATTTTGGTTTTTGTGTTATAAGTACCGTAAATACTTTCATATGCTTTTACTAAAAAGCTGTTATTTTGACATTACCAACAGACAGTTCAATTTTATTTGTTTGTATAGTAGGTATATGTATAGAGTATAGATACACCACCATTGTTCCTACGAGGCCAGGTGATGATCTAAACACGTCATCGTGGACAAGAGGCTTTACGATTCAGTTATATAATTACTAATTTTGCTCGGGGAGCTCTTTGCTAATTAACAACCGCGCGGGTCATACGATTAGCGAGGTTAAGCTGCGCTTACCGCGGTCGGACCGTGGATGGGTGATCGTTACACATCGAAGCCCCTCCGTGCCTCGGAAAGCACGTTAAACAGTCGGTCCCAGGTGTCATACGAATACCTATGACAGTCGTTATGGGAAGTCAGAAGTCCGAAAATCTGACAAACAGGTCTAATCTTAGGATATCGGCATTGCCCAGTAACTGGGTATGGCAGTCGCTCCGTGTAAAATACTGGTATTCAGCCGCATCTGGTTAAATTGGAAGCTGGCCACAACATAGTTGAGAAAAGGCTAAGCAGAACAAATATATATAATTTTTATATATAATTAAGGACAATTTCACGAATATGAATCGGAAACGATTGCTGCGTGACGTCAATTAGATCTGACAACATTTGTGTCTATTGTACTACGCGTTATTTCAATGGTGTCAGGGTATTTAACCTCCATTCAATGGGCAATTTTAAAATATTCATACGCAGACTAGTTTAGTATCATTTATATTTTATATTGCGCTCATTATATTATAATAGACGTGTGAGACTGGGAAGGTTGTAGCTATAACACCTATTGTAAACGGACCGGGTGTTCAATCACAATAGACATTTGCAGGTCGCTGTGACCAAGGTAACTCTTTCCATAAAGGTTACTTTTCCAAAAAAGATTAGGAGGCCATTTTATCCTGCATAGCCTTGTTCCAACTATGTTGGGGTCAGCTTCCAGTCTAACTAGATGCGGCTGAATACCAGTACTTTACACGGAGCGACTGCCATCAGATCTCCACAACCCAGTTCCTACTGGGCAATGCCGATATCCTAAGGGTAGAGTGGTTGTTAGACTTTAAGGCTTCTGACTTCCCGTAATGACTGTCATAGGTAGGTATTCGTATGAAACCCGGGACCGACTGTTTAACGTGCTCTCCGAGGCACGGAGGGGTTTCGATATGTAACGAACAGTCACGCATCCACGGACTTACCGCGGCAAGCGCAGCTTAACCTCGCATATCGTACGATCCGCGCAGTTGGTAGTTAGCTACGAGCCCCTTCATTAGGAGGCCATTTCTACAGACAAAATTGTTTAAAATCGCTATTTAATCGCGGCGCAGCTCAACCACGGCCGTTCGGCCGTTCGACCGTTAACAACTCAAACAGCTGTTGTTCAGCTGCTGTCAGGGTGACCGGCTTTTTACAGTCGTGTCCGGCCAAATATATAAAAGTCCGACCTGTCCGGCTTTTCTTAAGCTTTTGGTCAACCTCGCCTCGCCAAAAGATGCCGATGATTCATAATAACATACAGGGTGTAAACGAAATCATGTAATTCCTTCAAACCTCGTGATGTACTGCTGACATAGATTAACCCTGCACGGGATACTTTTGGGTTCAATAAAAAGTAATTACAAGAGGTATAATCATGTGTTCTTAACGTGAGGCATTTTAGCGCCCCGAGCGAATTGCGCGGCTATCGCTCGCCGCGCTGTTATTTAACTCGGGGCGCTAAAATGCCTCACATTAAGAACACATGTTTATTTCTTGTATTTTTTTTGTATTGAATCCAAAAGTATCCCGTGCAGGGTTAATCTGTGTCAGCAGTACATCACGAGGTTTGAAGGAATAACATGATTTCGTTTACACTCTGTATACGTGTATCAGGCTTAAGTGCAAAATGTCCGGCTAAATATGAATGTGTCCGGTTTTTCTATTTTTGGGCCTTGCAACCCTAGCTGCGGTTCAATTGCGATTTTAAACAATTTTGTTTAGATAATTGCCCTCCTGATATAACTCCAATGTCCTTCGATCGATCAGAATTATTTTCAAAAGTTTAAGCTTTACTGTTCTACCATAGCCGACTACATTAAGGTGTGGCCGCGCGTCTGATGGAACTGTAACCACAGAAATAATAACATTTTTGTGGCGGGCTGTATCTTAATACCAATAAAACATAACACCACGCCTGTATTCTCCGAAGGGTTGGACAGAAGTGTATAGTAAGACCCTCATTTTGCCGTTTAATAGAGGGCGAACCTACTGCCATTAACCGGGCACAAATCCAAACTCCGGGCTGCTAGTAAGGAATTCCACACTGAAAAGCCCAATAACACTTTGCCCGACCTGGGGATCGAACCCAGGACCTCACGATCAGCAGTCTCGCTTGCCACCACTAGACCAACGAGCAGTTAATACCTGTAAGATATTCTATTCCTCATACCTGTAGGTTGACGTCCAGGACACCGATGCTCCGATCTTGTTCAAGAATCTTCACGCCAAGAGCGGGCAGGTACCGTCCTGCGTACGATTCTCCTGCTATGTAGAGAGGCGCCTTGCTGACCTCAGGGAAGACCATCCGGAACTGCCTTAGAGCACTGTACAGGTGCTTTGAACACTGAAAACAATGGTATTTTACCAATGAATATCATTTTTATCAGCGAACTAGTTGATATTTGGCAAAGTCTCTTCAGGAGCCTTTTTTTTAAGATCCGGCTACATGTAGGACGTGTATGCGCAGAGCTTGTGCAAATGTTTGCACATACGGTATTGCCCGTATTAATGGTACTGCACGGTATACCTAAAATTTCATGCTTACTTGTGCAAATAACAATCGCGCCGATCGTATGATTTGCGAGGTTAAGCTGCGCTTGCCGCGGTCAGTCCGTGGATGGGTGACCATTTGTTACACATCGAGACCCTCCGTGCCTCGGAGAGCACGTTAAGCCGTCGGTCCCGGGTGTCATACGAATACCTATTACAGTCGTTACGGGTAGTCAGAAGCCTGAAAGTCTGACAAACGGTTTAACCTTAGGATATCGGCATTGCCCAGTTACTGGGTTGCGGAGGTCTGATGGCAGTCGCTCCGTGTAAAATACTGGTATTCAGCCGCATCTGGTTAGACTGGAAGCTGACCCCAAGACAATTGGGAAAAGGCTAAGAGGATATACTTACGAGATACTTGTGCAAATAAGATTAAGCGCGTAGCTGGAGGTGAAAATCTAGCATACTTAAATATAATTCTTATTTCTAGTTTTTATACCTATATCTTAAGCTTCATCCTGATAAATTCTGAAAGGCTAAGGTCACAAAACACAAGCACTTCTACACCATTTTATTATGGAACTATGACTTTAGTTAATTGTTAGTGTTAAGGTTGATTTACACAAGGATAGTTTCTCGAAGCGAGACTTGTTCAGTCTTTATCTTTCTCTACGATGAAAACAGAGATAGCATGAGGCTTGCTTTGAGAAACTATTTCCGTGTAAACAAGCCGTGAGGCAGGGTGGACAAATTTAGTCTATTCCGTGCTTCGAAGTACAGATCTAGTGGATACCCCTTAGAATTCTCACCGTACACACACCCTTGCTTGTTACCACGGCATGAGCTATTCTCGTAAATGTCGTGCCGACCCGAGAGAAGAGAACTATTTCTTTCATTTCTAATATAATTTTAATATCAGAACGACCTTATCCTTGACTTTTAGATGAAAAAAAAACCGTTCCACTTGTGTACTGAGTGTAACTACGTGTAATATTCGAACTTGCTGTTTCTAGATACACTTGAGAGCAATGAATCCGGGTCACCAATATAAACCTCGTAAACATTGTTGAACATTGTTTTGTTTATGTTGGTGACCCGGATTCATTGCTCTCGAGTGTATTATTGTTTAGTAGGTAATAAAGTCAAAAAAATATTTCTAATATTATAAATAAAAGGTCTTTTTTGCGTGAAATCGTGATTCCGTTGAAGGAAAATCAATCTGTTCCTGCAGAAATATCTCGTTCATGATATCGTCACCGGAAAGCCAATACTACTTAAGCGCCATTTTGGCTAAAATGAGTTATGTATTATATCGTTGGATTGGATTTTTTTTCTGCGTCGTTTAGTTGGGATTTCGTGTTTTATTCTATTATCTTACGAAATCCCAACAAATCGACGCAGAAAAAAATCCAATCCAACGATATACCTAATACATAACTCATTTTAGCCAAAATGGCGCTTAAGTAGTATTTATTGGCTTTCCGGTGACGATATGTTATTATTAGTTATTAGGTACCAGCTACCGTATAGCGTGAAATAACGATAATATGAGTAATAATATTTATAAATGACAATTTTATAAGACCACATCCCATCCTATGAACTGTGACATTTTCTTTATTCTTCAGATCAAGCGACCCAAAAACGTCCACTGCTGAATATGGGCCTCCACTTGACCGCTACAATGAACGGTCAAATTTAAATAACCATAATCATCATGATTACTCCTCATTTACACCTAATTGGGATACAAGTTGTAAACAAATTCTTTAAAGGTCTTTTTAAGAGTATTTATTTGTTTTTAACACTTAATAAACATGTATAAAATATTAAAAACAAGTGTTTCAAAGATCCACATCCATGTTTCCTACGTAAAGTAGGTACGAAATAGCAAATATTTTTTCAAAAAAAAATACTTAGATACCTACATGTTTTATACCTAGGTGTAAAAGAGAGCCCCCTGGTGGGTTCTCGGTTGCGGGGGGCTCCGTAGCCGTGGAGTGAATACCTACGGTGAAGCGAAGATGAACCCGAGGAGGGGCTGCTCGTCGGAGCTTGGGCCTGAAAGCCCTTGACGTAGCGGCCAAGTAGGTTGCGGTGTCGCCTGGGCGACATCGCAACTGAGGCGGGCCGCGATGTCTCATGGGAGGCATCGCAGCTGAAGGGTGGAGGCCGCGGCCGGAGAGGAGTGCCGGTATTGCGGTGCGCCGATCTCCCTACCTTCCGCGGCCTTGACGGGGTTGCCACCGTCAAAATAAGGTTATGAGGCAAAATTAACCCATAATACCATTCTGCACTTCCATATTTATTGAAAAGACAAATATTTACTGTCTGACTGAGTTTGCTCCAACCTGGACAAAATTCTGGTTACCCCATGATAGTAGACAAGAAGACGCTGTTGTCCATCCTATTGAGGTAAACCTTAAGTCGTCTATGATCTAAAACTATTCTTATAGTAAAAGGAGAATTCACATAAACGTAGGTACAGTAGGGGAACGAAGAGGTTCGTCAGTTTTTAAATTCATTCCTTTCCCGCATCGCGGGCACATGTTACCTTTTCAAAATGTTGAACTGATCAGACCAATGCATGGAAAATTATGTTTAATTATTTGGTAGCAAAGATCGAAATTGCCTTTTGCCTCCATCTGACGTAGCAGTGCCATATAATGTCTTTGATTTGATTTAAGGAGTTTTGTTGTAAAAACCATGACATCAATCAAATCGATGATTAAATAAATTGACATTACTTGTCTGTCACCATAATACCGGTAAAATGGGGCAATTTGAGAACCACGAGGTTAATTGGAATTCAGTTATGGAACGTACTTCTTATACGTATTAACGATTTCAATGAAATTGTATACCTATTTATTATTATAAAAATAAAAATTATTCATAGTTAGTTAAAACATATATCGAAAAATCTCCTGTACTTACCTTGTTTGTTCCAATTAATCCCATGAATTTCAAATAGCCCTATTTTACGGTATCTTGTCAAAAAATACTTGTATTTTCATTTCTATAACGTTGGCAATACCTAGTCGGTAAAATAGTTCGTTTCTTACACTGTGCAAGCAAAAATAGACCTTCAGGCGCATAACCTGTTCATTCCCCTACTGTACATATACATATGTATGTAGATGTAATCAATCTTTCACAGCCGTCTGACATTGCTCTATTTTTAGAATTCCGCAATTCAATCGTGCGAACGGGGTATACCTATGATGGAGGATGTAGGAGTTACTAGAAATAAATCTGTCTAAAAGCAAGGAGTATATTTTTTGCTTTTATTAATAGCTTTAGCTATTAATAAAAAGGCGTAATAAATAGTACCTAGGTATCTATCCTGTTCCACAAAAATAAACTATTAGGTACTTCACGTTAAGTAATAAAACATACATAAGTATTCTTTTTCATAAAAATAAACTATATTTCTTATCAACAAGAATTATTTAAGGCCGGCTGTGTTAACACTATTATACCTATATGAACCTGTAAGTATACCTTTGCAATATTCGTTTTGTGGTAGATACACAAATACCAATACCACCAAACCACTCACAATAATTTGTCGCGTCGAACAAACATAGGTACACACCCATGATAACCACTTAAATTCTTCGAAATGGCGATACGTTTTTATGTAAGTAGGTACAAAGTAAATAAATAGCAATATCTTGAGTGTATGGAACCATTAATTTCCGCGTCTTAACAGAAGCTCGGTACAATTGAACAACAATGCAAACTTTAGTTACGCGGAAGTTTTCGGACACGCTTCAATGGTCTCTTAGAAAAACGTGAGTCGAGCAAACCAGTTAGAAATAACACCCATTGTTTAAAAAATGTGCAACAGATCGTATTGCGAAAATGCCGATATTACCTCTTAGTAGAGATGGGCCGAATATTCGTTTTATGTTCGGTATTCGGCATATTCGGCAGGTTTACCGAACATTCGTATTCGGCCGATTATTCGGCAAAAATGCCGAAAATTCTACCAAATTATCTAGCATTATAAAGTGGCATCTATGCTTGTATGAATTAGAACAATTACATAATTGTATCCATATCAAGTGTCTCTTCCTTCCACTCAATGTTTTTTTGGAAATTTACTTAGTTTTAACGATTTTACGCACAAAAATAAAAACAAACGCACAAGTCATTGTATCGTCGCTAAACGAAGACTTGCGCGCTTCAATGCGCTCTACAAGCACAGACTTGAATTTTTGCAATGCATGATAAAGCGTGCTAAATCCTGCCGAATATTCGGTTCAGTAAACTTTTAACCGAACATTCGGCCACTTATTCGTATTCGGTAAAACCCTTTTTTGGCTCATCACTGTCTCTTACACCTCAGGGGCCATATTATGATGTGTTTAAACCATCACTGTTCCAGTGAGAGACAGTGACGCGGCTATGCCGGTCGTAAAGCGCCGTCTCATTCTCAAAACGGAACAATTATGATTTTAACACGACATAATACAGCACCAGGTATTACTATTTTCTACTCTACGAAGCGGTGAAGGGTTGGCGAATTTGGAGGCTGTCTATTGTAGTCTTGACATTTAAAAAATAACTGGGTAGGTAGGTACTAATTTTCAGTCCAGTTTTAATAAATAAGTTTTGTTTTAATTTGATGTCTGTGCTTCATGTGTAAAAACATGTATTCTTCATGAATCTATCAGTAAATTTTCTAAAAATAAATGCTAATGCATACTCTGTAGCAACATGCATGTAGATCTTTAAAACAGTTGTTTAAATATTTTATACATTCCATTATAATGTGTAAACAAGTAACTACTTCTAAAACGACTTTTACACAATTTGTTTACAACTTTTTTAGGTCTTCTTCTTCTTTTCGTGTGGTTAGTGACTAACCTGGTGTCAGAGTTTAAGCCGCCCATGCGCCTCTGACTTGGCTTCACATGCCGTCGAGAAATATCTCTCAGGTATGCCGGTTTCCTCACGATGTTTTCCTTCACCGTTTTTAAGCAAGTGATAATTATACAATACGCACATGAATCCGAAAAGTCAGAGGTGCGTGCCTTGGGTTCGAACTCGAGACCTATGACTTGCAGTCCGACGGTCACACCACTAGGCTATCACTGCTGGCTGCTTTATTAGGTGTAAATGAAGGGTTAAAATACCGAACGACTCAACCAATTACATAACTTTTATGGGTCAATGGTTCATCCACTATAGAAAAACAGGTCGTCGTGTGTTACATTATTTTATGACCCATTGACATACATGAATACCTTTGCGTTACCCTTAAAAGGAAGTAAGTAAGATTCTCACCGTGGCCATGTCTTGTATGAAGCCCTTAGGGCTGTCCGTAAAGCTGAAACCGGCGCCCACAGGGTTGTCGATAAACAGCACAGAATGATCCTTCGTCCATGACGACTGGCGTACTGAAATCAGAATTTATTGTTTTTTATTGCGATTATAAACTATCGATATGTTTAATTTTGTGCTTCATTAGTTTGTGGCCACTAATTACCTAAAAGATAATTACAAAATGTACATAATTCCTTTTGTGACAAATTCTTTGTAAATTCTCTGTGTGCATAGGTACATCTTTGTCCATAAGTATGACATCCATCAGACCCAAGGTCAATGACTTTAACTTGCGTTAGTAAAACTTATGGATTATTTTTGGATGTCAGAATAATTCTACAATTCAAATGATCAATGGCTTCATACGAAGATTTGGAGAATTTAGTTAAACCCTAAACATCTTTATTCCGCAGCATGCACACCAAATACACGTAGCGAAGAGTGTGCTCGTGGGGAGGTTCCACAAGCATACTCTACACTTACACCTAGGGTTGCCACCTTTTTTTTTGCAGTTAAAGTACATTGGTTGTTATAAGTAAGAAAAAAAAGTACATGGTATCAAAATAAAGTTCAATTCATTTTTCTTTATTATTATGTTTAAAAACATATTTTTTATTGCTTTTTGCAGTTTGTATGAAATTAGTATCTCTACTAAACAATTGCACAGCATCTTTACAGTCTATATCGTTTCGTTCATTTCGTTTAACGAAAAAATACTTACGGCTAAACTTTTCAAAATCCCAAAGAAATCAAATCATGCGAAATAAAGTATTTTCGTGTACTTTATTGTTCTCATAAAGTATAGAGTACAATTACCTGAAATAACGTACAATACTTTATTATAAAGTACGGGTGGCAACCCTACTTACACCCCACAGATACGCACTACACTCACATAAACACTCCCGCATGCACAACATTAAACACTTACCAATTAAATTTTTTTCTATTATTTTTACTATTTTAATTGTTTATTATTTTAATTTTTTATTGTTTTAATTTTTTACTATTATATTACTTTTTCTCTACTGGAACGCTGTCGTCTCTCTGTTGGAGGAGGGCGTTAATAGCTGCGACACCGTTTTGTAACTAATGTGGCTATTTACGTACGAAATCAATTTGTAAAATAATATGTTTTTGTTTCAATAAAGATTTGATTTGATTTGATAATTCTCAAGATAGTAAAATCTAACTAAATCCTCTTGACGAGGAAAAAGACGGTTTTGTTAAGTCTGCACGATGCAAAAATATACCCAAAATAGTCGATCAAAAATACCCAACATAAAGTCCATTATCATGTTTACGTAATTCAATTGCTTTTTTGCACTTGACCTGCGGGGCTCGAGCAAAATATTTACGATTACTACTGACTCACAATCATTTTGGATAACCCTTATCTGGAAAATAAATATGGTCGTTCAACTGCCTCGTTGGTCTAGTGGTGGCAAGCGCAACTACTGATTGTGAGGTCCTGCGTTCGATCCCCAAGTCGGGTAAAGTGTTATTGGGTCTTTCCGTGTGGAATTCCTTAGTAGCACCTCTGATTTGGATTTGTGCCCGGTTGATGGCAATAGGCTCGCCCCCTATTTCATGGGACATAAACATAATCGCGAAATGAGGGTGTTACTATACACCTCTGCACTACCCTTCGTGGAATACAGGCGTGATGTTATGTAAATATGGTGGTTTGACAGATTTTCTATAGAGGAACTGTCAAACCGTCATATTTATCTGTCAGTTAGGAGTTAATTGTGAATCAGGCGGTAAGAATGCTGTTTAATCGGAGGATGAGTCAAGTATGTTAGTTTTCCTTCTCCAAAATGTTTAAATTGGTTGATAACACATTCAAACACATTTACTTTTAACTCTTAATTAATGCGTCACACCTTTGTTTAACGTTCTGACTTATGGTAGGTATTTCCGAATATTTTATCTACACTTTGCCACAGGGACGGTGCAAGTAATCACTATGTGTACCAGTAAGTAACTTGCAGAACAGCGCACACTTGCAGTGTTTAAAATGACATTAAAATTTCACATTTTTACACACTAGATATGACACAGATTAAAAAACGTATTTCTGGCTTTATGCTGTCAGATTTGACAGCTTGTCAGTCAATCAATAATTCAGCGGGCAGGACCTTTCTTTTCACATCAATCAATCAACTCAGCCCATCGTAATCGTAAGGCATTAAAAGGCAGGCTCTCTTTACCATTCTTCTTCTTATTCCTGCCCTTATCCCACACTAGGTGGGGTCGGCACAACATGTATTTCATAAATCCATGTTGTTCGAGGTTTTGGCTAATTATTTTATGACGGGCCGCCTGCCTGACATCAACCCTACTTGGGAATACTCGTTGAGCGTTCGCGCGGGTGATCCAATGTGCTTGCTGATATTATACACTGAGTATCAAAATGATATGCTTGTCAATGTTATTGCTGGCAACTAAGCAGACTATGTTCTTCATGGTGGAGTATACTTGAAGTTCCTCGACCCTCTCATTTAATTTTGCTAGGGACTTTAGGTTCTGACACATCGTAAACTAATGTAGCACCGTGAGCGTCTCTGTAAAACTAGAAACTTTTGGTACTCCGTATTCGACATTGTTTACAATAAAAAAATAAACGACAATTGGACGTAGTTAAGCGAAAAGGATCCAACCCACAAAATTATCGAAAATTAGTTATTTATACCAAAATACTGACAACTGTGTGGGTTGGATCCTTTTCGCTTAACTACGTCCAATTTATACTACAAAATATTTTTTTTTTAAATACCTACTCGGAAAATTAATTTTATAAAATATCATTGATATTCGGTTGCCACGGGCGGCTCTCTTTACCATTAACCTCACATTAATCGCATAATCACAGTAATATTTTTAAATCCGGTTCTTTGCCAAAATGTATTTTATTCGTAACTTTTGGTGGTCCTCCAAAACCGGTAATAAGTCCGAAATTGACCTTGAATGGTTGTGTAATATTAAGGTTGGCGACAAAAAGTTTGATAAGTAAATCGAAAGTGACCGTGGAAGCTAGTATTGACTAGTACCTAACTACCTACCTATTCAAAACTGATCTTATCTGTCTGTCTGTGATCTGTCTGTAAATGTCGACTTGTAGATGCCTATACAGGGTGTAAACGAAATCATGTAATTCCTTCAAACCTCGTGATGTACTGCTGACATAGATTAACACAGCACAGGATACGATTGGAACCAATAAAAAAAATACGAGAAGTAAACATGTGTTCTTAACGTGAGGCATTTTAGCGCCCCGGGCGAATAGCGCGGCTATCGCTTGCCGCGCGGTCCTTTAACTCGGGGCGCTAAAATGCCTCACGTTAAGAACACATGTTTACTTAATTTAATATTTTTTATTGAATTCAAAAGTATCCCGTGCAGTGTTAATCTATGTCAGCAGTACATCACGAGGTTTGAAGGAATTACATGATTTCGTTTATACCCTGTATACCTACCTTATTATAAATGCCGACTGCAAAAGTAAGTATAGAACATTATACCTATGAGATTATTTATTTTTTTATTTGTATCATTACTCTCAAGATATCTTTATCTTATTTTACAATGATTTTTTAGCTAAGTTTTGATGACATTTAATTATGTTAATTGTTTTATATAGTTTAGCTTCCTTAGCACTTTTGTAAATGTGAGAACTTTGTGGACCTGCCTCTATAAATTTGTAAATTACTGTTATTCATATAGTTTTTATTCTATTTTATTTGTTAATTTTTGTTCTACATTACTCATTGGTCTGTGGTCAGGACTCCATTGTTCTCTCCACAGAACAGATAAAAGAGATTGTTCTGTGGTTCTCTCACTATCCTAAATCATTGTACTCTGAAATTGTTACAGATATTATTTTTAAAAGAGTAGCCATGGAGTTTCTTGCCGGCTCTTCTCCATAGGAAACGACTAATCGGAACCGTGCATCTAAATTCGACTTTTCATAAGCACCTGTACCTATTGATTTATGTGAAATAAAAACTTTTGATTTTGATTTTATGGCTCGACCACAAAACGCTCGGAAAGATCAAAGGAAGGTAGTTCCTTTTATGCCCAGTTCCTATAAACAAAACGAATCGTTTTGCTTACTTGTGGTAGCATTTTTTATTGTCAAACTGGGAATATAAATAGACTTGTAAGCTAATTTTACCTGTGATAGCTATTTCCATATAGGAGGGTCTGCTATGCAATTACGAGGTTTTCACTGCACAGCGACGATAATATACATAGCGTGGGCCCGAGGTACCGTGTATACACCGTGTCACTGTGTCGTCGCCGATCAGACAGGAATTCCCCAAGAGCAGTTTGTACGTACCCGGTACTCATAAATTGCTCGCCATGAACGCGCATACAATGCATGCACGGAAAATGCTATTTTTAGTCATACGGAATTCCCTACCCAATTTGTGAAGCATGAACAGCTGTACGATATTATTATAGGAACACAGTTGTTGTGTCAATAGTGCTGAAGGTACTTAAATAATTATGCCTTGATGAACTTTACAGATAAGGCAAAAATAACTGGCTTTTTTTTTCTATACTTAATGCTGATTTAAACAAGGATAGTTTTTTGAAGTGAGACTCGTTCTGTCTTTGTCTTTCTCTATGATGAAAATAGAGATTGCATGAGAATCGCTTCGAGAAACTATCTCCGTGCAAATGAGCCTTTAAGTTCGTAAAACAGTGATTAGAACCGTGTCTAATGTCAAACTCCTCTCATAAATAGAAACCTTTTTAAAAACAAGTTTTCTTCTTCCGGCTATGAAGCCGGAAGCTGAAGCTCGATGGTACCATATTATTGTATTGTCATCGATTTATCTACACCTCTGCCTAACCCTTCGGGGAATACAGGCGATGTTATGTTAGGTCTGTAATGAATTAAGACATGGATATCACGGAAATTAATCAGCTTAAGAAGTCAGAATAGCACCAAGGACTATTGAGGATGATATTGTTACTTTGTCTCATTTCAAAACAAAGATTACTAACGTCGATAACCTCATGACAGTCACAAGTACCAAAACGTTGAGTTTTGTAATAAAACAGTTATTAGTTATAAACAAGGAAAATGCTTAGTTTCAGGAAGTTAGAACTCGTCATCAATCGTCAGAGAGAGACGAATCACTCTTGCATAATATTGTAATTAATAACGTCATTATCGGATTGATCAATGCAATCAATTATTTTAAAACTGGTAGGCTAGGTAAGTACCTACCAACCTCATTTTAATGTTGTGAGAATGCATATTTGTATGGCAATGTTTTTTTTTATTGTTTTTTTACAAAATCGCTGCCCCACACTAGGATTTCTCCTGTATCGTGGGTGCGTTTACAGACACAAATCTTCACATGCACAAACACCCAGACCCGGAATAACTATCTGTAGGCCATACAAATATTTGTTCCGTGCGGGAATCGAACCCACGACCCGCAGCGCAGAAGCCAATCGCTTAACCATTGCACCAAACGTGTCGTATGTCGTCGTGTGTGGCAATAATTAGACTCGAAGATCGAAGATCCTCGGTGGAATATGATCCACTGAAACTGGAACTAATTAAAATACAAAAAAAATGTCCACCATCCAGTAGATGCCACATTTCTACCATATTTTTTTGTATTTTGTTTCAAAACTTTTCAGTTTAAGATACTAGATCTCCGTACATACAACCGGCCTAAAAATAAACATACGTGTCTGAAACGGAACTGACGTCATTGCGTCTGGCAGAAATGGGTCGACCTTAATTCGTCTCATTGGGAAAATCCGTGCAAAGAATAACTCAGTGAGTTCACCCCAGTAACCTTCCTCAGGTCATCGACTATCTGGCTGGGTGGCGTTCTACCTCGGTTCTACGTTCGCGGTCTCCACGCTCCAACGGCCTTTAGACAGTACATATTAAGGTGAAATACTCAAACGCTACTAAATTTAAAGTTGCCGTTATATTCGTGCCGTCACTGTCATTTCGCCTTAAAATGACAGTGATAGCACGAGATTTAGACCTCGTTCGCACGAGAGCTTTTTCAACGCGCGTTTAAAAAGCGTTGTAATACAACAAATAGCAAGCCGTATATGTGTTCGCATGATAGCGCTTTTTTAACGCAGCTTATCTATGGCGCGCGTTAGACGCTTTTTCAACGCGCGTTAAAAAAGCGTTCGTGCGAACGAAGGCTTACTGCCACTTCAGTTTGCTGATTCTCCAAGCTATGTTAAGGGTCATACTAGAGCAGAGTCGAAGCGCACCGAAGCGTCAATCTGAAACTTAACATAGCATATTCACCATTATCTCCACAACATAATACACATGTATTTCTTCCAAGATAAATAAGACGCGCGCATTCCACAGAATTCACGCGTCGGAGCGCAACCAACGCTGATTGGTTCTTCGCTTTACTTGTGAAGAATTTGACGCTTCGATGCGCTTCGACTCTGCTCTAGTATATATTGACCCTTAGTCACTCCAGTTCTTCTACGGATAATCTCATTCATAGGATGAACAGTCTAACATTTCCTTACTCTAGGGATCGCATGCGCAGCTGTTGATGTGGGGTCCTAAGATTCCCAGGCCGGTTCTGTCCGCCGGTAATTGGGTTATTGTTTTAGGAAGTCTCAGTTACCATCCGTTTAAGATTCGAATCCTATAATGTGGGGTTTACGACTTTCATCACTTAAGGACACAGCTTGGTTTACCGGTACCCCTCTCATCTTTGCGGAGAACAAGCGTGTTAGAAATCACACTAATATTATAAACTAGCGGCCCGTCCCGTCTTCGCACGGGTGGACATTTTTCCCGTTTTTGCAACATTTTTCATCTATGCTTCGCTCCTATTGGTCGTAGCGTGATGTTATATAGCCTATAACCTTCCTCGATAAATGGACTATCCAACACAAAAATATTTTTTCAATTCCAACCAGTAGTTCCTGAGATTAGCGCGTTCAAACAAACAAACTCTTCAGCTTTATAATATTAGTATATAGGTAGATGTGAAAATGAGTTTGGATGTTTGTTACTCAATTACGCTTTAACGGCTGAACGGATTTGGATGAAATTTGGCAAAAAGATAGGCCATGTCTTAGTTTACCACTTATCATATTTTATATCCGGGTACATGAAGTAGTTCCTTTAGGATGCTAGTGATACCGCGAGTAACAACTTGTGTTTTATATTTTTATACGTAGCTAGCTTATGACAATAAGTACCAACTTCCGTTGAATGCACACTGTTATTGATTTAAATATTCGACGCCGTGACTAGTGCTAGGGTTGATCAATAAACACTAGAACACTTTAGGCTGTATGTCAATTTCTAACATCAACATCCACGAGATTAATTAGAATTCTATTACATGGGACTTAAAACAAAAAGCGATACGTGCGTGTACAGACTCCCGTAAAAGGAGAACACCTCAGCTCTGCTTACCCCTTTGGGTAGTACAAGCGTGAATATATGTATGTATGTAGCCATCATAAGTCACAATCCAGTCGCTAATGGGATTTCCTAAATGCTAATACATGGTTAATCGACGACCAAAATGTCAAAAAGATTAGTCTTCGGATATACCTACCTACGTTATAGTCCAGTCATTTAAATTTTGCATAAAAGGTAAACAATCTTTGATCTTGAAACATTTATTTTGCTTACCTACACATTTTTAGAATATCAAACATTCATTCATTATTTAAAATATTTTTATACAAATATCAAAGTAATTATTGTAATTTAATTTATTTATGTAATTAATTTATGCATTTGCTCGTGGCTGCCCGTGGCCTCACTATCAGGACCCATCCTAAAACCAGCGCTGCTATACTTCGGTGTCGCATGTAACTTTTTTATTTTCTTGTTTTTTTATTAATCTTTTAATGTGTTTGTATGTCTGTAACGAGACTTAAATAAATAATTTTCTTTCTTTTCTTTAGAAAACCTTTACACACTTATTCTTTAATTATTATTTTTATTTCACAAGAATGTGTATTGTTAATGGATTTTTAAAGCAAAATGAATGTTTCACGATAAAATGTTTGTTTACTTTTTATACAAAATGTAAATGGCTGGACTATAGGTTTATCGTGGTGTAGGTGAATCTTCATAGTATCTAATAACCTATGTATATAATCAATATAGTCGTCATTTTATAAGCAGCTTATAGGAATTCCAATTAATACCTTTTATTTATATCTTTCCGTGAATAATAAAAATGCTAGAATCACGATTTTTATAAAGAATTTTTAAAGATATACATACATAAACTCACAGCTTCTCATGGGGGTAGGCTGGTAGGCAGAAACTATAGAATGCTAAATGCTACAATCCTTATACACTCCTTTGGCTTCATCCACATTCCTACACCTTGTCATACACGCATGTCGGTTGAGAGTACTACGCACCTGTCTTTTCTGAAGAATATCACCAATAACATCGACGTATGTCCTACTAAGGCGTCCTCTACCGGCGTTTCCACTGACATTCACCTTATAAATTCCTTTTGTTAATCGCCGTTCATTGTCATTCCCAGCACGCTTGTTGGTAGGATCTATACGGTTCGCCTGGCTAGCTACCACCCTCACATTAAAGTTCGGTGCCAAGCAGTTTACTGTCTTCCATCGTGTGTATGTGAGAGCCAGAGGGGTATAGGGGAATCCCTCTATATCTCTGTTCCTTGGATTCGTGTACTCCATCTTAGACCCTGCCTGCGCTCACCATCAGGTGAGACTAGGGCCAAACACGACCAAGTTAACAATAAAAAAAACTTTCAACGTGACAAAACTACCTAAGCATACTTCTAAAATATAAGAAGATATACTTACATTTCAACTCATTATTAACATATTCGAAGGGGCCTATCTCGTCGAAGAGACCAGCGAGGCTCGTAGCTCCAGGTCCTCCTTGCAACCAAACTATCCACGGAGTATCTGGTCTATAGTTTTCCGCTTGGAAATACCAGAAGAAAAGATTCGAGTTGTACTTCTCATCTACGTTGAAGAAGCCAGAGTAACTAGTTCTGTTGAAGAACAGGGTAGGGTCTACAATGGAAAGATTTCTTGCTTGTTCTAGTAAGTTCTTCTTAATTAACCGCGTGAGGATCAAAGCAGGCGTCCTTGCCAATGTTGATGATAAGCTGAAATAAAAAAAACAAGATTGAATTGCCTCCATTATCGATTTCACGCTATTAAAGCTTTTGGGGTTGCCAGTTTAATTGAATATAAGTTAACAAGTCATGGCATTTGAATTGATGTTCATTAACACAATCCTTCCTGCATTAAATCATATTTTTATTACTTTAATTATAACATAATTTGAATATTACGAAATGGTCTTGACATTAAACCTGTTTGACGGCCCTGAAGGTAGGGTCAAACTCAATACAATTGTTTGATAACTGTTATGTAATACTTTAGGTTCAATAATACTTAGGTACTTCCTCAGCACGCATGGTGAAAACATTAAAAGCGTGACCTGATAATTAATTAATAATAGGCACGCATTTATTATTTGTCAGTATACTTATTACATTATATTAACGGCCTCGTTGTCAAGTGGTGGCAAGCGCGACTGCTGATCGCGAGGTCCTGGGTTCGATCCCCAGGTCGGGCAAGTGTTATTGGGTTTTTCCGTGTGAAATTCCTCAGTAGCAGCTCGGAATATGGAACGCCGACGACACGCTGGTGACAGCACGGGGGAGGACGCATCGGCAGGCGGCCATACTGGCCACAGCTGGGGTTGCGCAAGCCGTCGCGAGGATCCGACGGCTGGGTCTCGAGGTAGCCCTGCAGAAGTCCGAGGCCCTGTATTTCCACGGGCCCCGGAGAGGACCACCCTCGGGATCCCACATCGTGGTAGGAGGGTTTCGCATCGGTATCGAGTCGACGATGAAGTACTTAGGACTCGTCCTCAATAGCCAATGGAACTTTCGGCCCCACTTTCGGCAGCTTACGCCGAAACTGATGGGCGCCGCGGCTGCTCTGTTGCGGCTGCTGCTCAATCTAGGGGGGGCCAACACCTCCTACCGGAGGCTCTACGCAGGGGTCGTACGGTCCGTGGCCCTTTACGGGTCGTCAATTTGGGTAGACACCCTGACGGCCCGCAACGTCGCTATCCTGCGGAGACCACAGCGTGCGATGGCCGTCAGGGTGATAAGGGGGTACCGTACGATCTCCTTCAGGGCGTCGAGCCTCTTAGCCGGAGCCGTGCCCTGGGATCTATCTGGAGGCGAGAGCTTTCGCGCTGTGATATCGTCAGCTTGAGGAGGCGCCTGAGCGGAGCGAGCTCAGTCAGATCCTAGTGGCTGAGTGGGGGGAACGACTTGCGCAACCCAGCGCTGGGCACGCCGCAATAGCGGTGGTAAGACCCGTCATGGAGGAGTGAATGGAGAGGCGGCATGGCGCCCTCAGCTGCCGGCTGACGCAGGTACTCTCGGGACACGGTTAATTCGGGAAGTACCTGTGTACCTGTGTCGTCGTGGAGCAGACGCTCGGATGTCACCACTGCGACTGCCCCGAGGACACGGCACTGCACACGCTGCAGGCGTATCCAACTTGGGGGTCGCAGCGCCGTGAACTAGTCGCGGCGGTCGGCAGTGACCTCTCGCTTCCGGCCGTGGTTCTGTCCATGGTCGGGAGCGAGGGTGCGTGGGAAGCCATTGCCTCCTTTTGCGAGGGGGTGATGGCGACCAAGGAGGAAGCGGAGAGGGAGAGGGAGCGGTGTGGCTTTCTCCCTCCCCGCGCCAGACGGACCGGGCGCTGGAGGGCGCGCGTACGCCACGACCTCCAGCCACCCTAGTGTGTGGCCTGCGGGCGACGGGGTAGGGACCCGCCGCCCGACCAGTAACAGACCTGAGAAAGCGGCGCGCTGTGTTCCGTGCGCGCTTCTCAGGAGGATGTGGGGCAAGGCCCCACAGAGGAGAAGTCTGCCGAGGGTTGGCGAACTGGGACCTGCCAGGGTTGCGGTGCATGCTTTTGCGGATCCCGCGACCCCGGCCGAACGGTCAGGAGAAGGAACACCGTTGGTTTTTAGCCGGTAAGAGTCTGGCAGACCCGCTCTCGCCTTCCCCGGGCGAGGGACATCCAACGATGGGGTTTTCCAACGATAAAAAAAAGAAGATTAGTTATACTTTTGTGAATCCCGCGACTACGGCCAACGGTCAGGAGGAGAAAACTCGTGGGTTTTTAGCCGATAAGAGTCCGGTTTAACCCTCCCTTCGTCTTCCCCGGGCGAAGGGAATCCATGAGGGAAATTCCCACGATAAAAAAGAGGGATATGATGGTTAAAAAATATATGCCTATACATTTATGCAGAATTAATATTATGCGTAACGATCATTAGGATAAGTGAAAGTATGCCATGATAAATTATGACATTAAATTTTATGCGAATCAATAGTGGACCCTTACAGTTGCCGTAACATAATAACACAGTTTTACTGTATAACAGCAGTACCTAATAGCCTAGTGGTATACCTATATAGGTGTAGCATACCATATATGTATAGGTATACCTTAGGACTGCCAAGTTATAGGTACGCACATCTGACTTTTCAGATTCATGTGCGTATTGTATAATTATCACTTGCTTAAACACGATGAAGGAAAACATCGTGAGGAAACTGGCATGCCTGAGAGATATTTCTCGACGGCATGTGAAACCAAGTCAGAGGCCCATGGACCGCATATACTCTGACACCAGGTTAGTCATTAACGACACGAAAAGAAGAAGAAGACTTTGGTAACAGGTTGGATTTGAAATTTCCATAAAACTATAAAATAATAAGTAGGTAGGTATATACAAGGTTAGTCGGAAAAGGGGTACTAAGCCGAAAGGGTGTTAAAGTACCTATAATAAGGGATAACTTTTGTTCTACAACTTTCCCCAAAACTCGATATTTTAAGAGAAATAGCTTTTCAAAGATTTCGTAAAAAATATGCCAAAATCTATCTGTCCATAGCTATGATCAGCTGTGTTTACTATTTAGGTCATATATGGGGTCACGGATTAGAAACTTAAGTTTCTGAATTCATAACTAAAGCAGGTATGTTTTTTTTTAAAAAACTAAAATAAATAATCTACCTTGTTTTCCCTATCACATAATTATATATCATATATATTTATATATTACAATATTTATAAATGTATATATACAAGGTTAGTCGGAGAGGGGGTACTAAGCCGAAAGGGTGTTAGAGTACCTATAATAATGGATAACTTTTGTTCTACAACTTTCCCAAAAGTCATTAGTTTAAAAGAAATAGCCGTTCAAAGATTGCATAAAAAATATGCTAAATTCTATCTATCCTCAGCTATGATCAGTTGTGTTTACATTTTAGGTCATATTTGGGGTCACGGATTAGAAGCTCCATTTTCTGAATTCGTAACTAAATCAGGGATGAAGAATTTAAAAAAAAACTAAAATAAAAATCATTTTGCGTGAAAAAAATAATTATCGAATTTTTAAATTTTAACACTTTCTTTAAAACAGTCATCAGTGATACATTAAGTGGCCCGCGGCTTAGTACCCCCTTTCCGACTAACCTTGTATATACCTATATGTAAGTATTATGTCTATGTATGGTGTGTAGTATATATTTTGCAGCAGTACACCATGGACTACCCCCTCTATCTTATTCATTGACTTCCTGTTCATCCAAAGGTTGTCTGGTAGATATCGCTATCAGCGATAAGACCGCCATTGTACCCTTTAATGTTTGTTATTGTATAAGAGCTGTGTTACAATTCTGGTGTACAATAAAGTATATTCTATTCTATTCTAAAAATAATTTAGCATGCAATTTTTTTTTATCGATATTTGAAATTTTAACACTTTAGAATTGTCCGACTAACCTTGTATAGAAGTCGCACTCAAGAAAGTCGCCTTGGCTGAAACAACTAAGTACCTACTCACTTTCAAACGCCGCGCAATAAAGTAAATATTAGGTACTACTGTTGACACTACACATAGTGTTTAGACAGGTGCCAAAACCGACTTATAACATTCAGACAATGTTACTAATAAGAAGAAAGCAACACCGGCCATTCCACTGGCGATTCGGAATTTCGGAATTTCGGATTCGCGAACTAAGGGTTCCGTACTACCACACATGTCTGTGAAATAACTGTTTTTATTATTTTTTGTTTAACTATAGAGTATGCGCTACAATCGTTCCAAGTTTCACGCTTGTATGTATTAGGTAGGTACCGTTTTTAAGATAGAGCAGGAAAACAAGGTTTTATATCGAGGTTTCCTGTATGGGAACCCCGTTTCGTTTTATTATTTTTAATATTTGCCATAATAGAGGCCATAGTAACACATAAGTATTCTGTGAAATTACAAAGATACAGTCAGACGGATGGACGGGGCTTAGTAATAGGATCCTGTTGGCATCCTTCTGAACCCTAGAAAGGTATTATACCTTCAAATATAACGGGAAATAAACCCAAATCTTTGTATCCTATCATGTGAACAATTTACTAAAGTTTAAAAACTTTTACTAACTAATAAGGTGCAGCAAACAAAATGATTTACGACTTTATATTTAAATACATTACTTCGTGTTCATGTAGGTACTTTGTTCTTCATTATAGTAGCCCGTCAACCGCCACTGTTGCACATGAGCTCCTAATGACTGCTACAATGAAGAGTCAAAAGGAAATTGTGGTTAGCAACCGGATCCTTAGTACCTATGCATGTTATGATACTTTACCCACTGCACAAGGGAAAAGAGTGGTGTACTTATTCTTTTCCGGAACATATTCTTAAGATTGTTAGCGCAGGAAACTAGTATAGAAATAGATCTAGATGTAGAATGTACAGCACTATCTTTTATAACCCCTATTGGAACGACAATGAATCAATTAATTTAAATTATTTGTAAGTGCAACGACATCGTATGATTGTGCCTGCTGAGCGCGTATTCTAAAGCATTCACATTTCGCCTGTGGAATAAAACTGCTGTCAGTCTACAGATATATTTTTTTGCAATGCATTCACTTGATCTAATAACCGTCAAAAAATATTTTACACATCTGCGTTCAGCGGGAAATAAAAAAGATAAAATGTACAATCAAGTCGTCTTACCTCACTAATAAAAATAATCCAACAAATACTTTCATTTTGCACCACAATTAACTTCAAGTTTAAGTCAAAAACTTTAATTTTATATCGTTTTAATAGATTAATTGTTGTTTGAAAATATAGGAACTGCGATCGCGCGCGCCGGCACCGAGTTCGCCAACCGGACTGACTAACTCGCGCCAACCAGAGAAATTGCACAACTGCCCAGTGACGTCATTCAAAAATCTACATAATGTATACGTTCATTTAATCAGTTCTCAGGCTACGACCTCAGGTGCATTTCTATTTAGCAAGCCGACTGCATAAATCGAAAAAAAAAAACCGGCCAAGTGCGAGTCGGACTCGCGCACGAATGGTTCCGTACCATTTATACTTATAAAAGGAGAAGCTGACTGACTGATCTATCAACGCACAGCCTAAACGGCTGGGGTTAGAAACTTGAAATTTCGACAGTAGGTTCATTTTGTGACGTAAACATCCACTAAGAAGGGATTTCTCGAAATTCAACCCCTAAGGGGGTGAAAAAAAAACACGTAAGCGAAGCTGCGGGCAAAAGCTAGTTATCTATAAAACGGCAAAAAAATCACGTTTGTTGTATGGGAGCCCCCTTAAATAATTATTTTATTCTGTTTTTTAGTATTTGTTGTTATAGCGGTAACATAAATACATCATCTGTGAAAATTTCAACTGTCTAACTATCTCGGTTCATGAAATACAGCCTGGTGACAGACGGACGGACAGCGGAGTCTTAGTAATAGGGTCCCGTTTTACCCTTTGGGTACGGAACCCTAAAAACTGACAATTGATCTGAATTTTGATAATCACTTTCTCTTTCGTGAAACACTTTAATTGTTATGATTATTTACGGTTTCACTCACGTGTGTTTCGGATTGCCCGACTAATTTCGAACTCAAACTGTGCAGGCCGCGAGATGAAGTTGATAAAGCTTTCCTAGGTTTCAAATCAAAACCGGAAGTTTAGTTAAATCTGGCTATACCGGTAGCCAACCCCAAGAGTTATTATGCTTGGCTCTAGGATTTTATTTATGGAGATTTTTGTACTTTTTTACTCTCTTTAGCATATATGCGTTTTGGTGCCTAGACTGTAAGCTTTATATTGTGTTAAATGGATAAATAAATAAATAAGAAGAGCAATAAGTGGGACTAAAGGTGCACGCGCACCTGTCCGGAGCTGCCGCCTTTATACAAAGAAAATCAAGTCTGGACAGTTCGTCAACTGTTTATACTGCACACTCTATTGAAACAGCACTCTCTCCTGGTTTATAATCTAACGCTGTCCAGTGGGAAAAGACGATGTAACCCAGTGGAGCGCCATCATCTATGTCACAAAACTATTTTTGCAAGGCGATTCTTTTGCTATCTGGGTGGCTACTTATATAATAAAATTCACAAGGTGTTACATATCTAGTCTCACAAAAAAGAAATGCAAAAAGAAGCTAACCGACTGGCTACAAAAATTAAACTATGATGATACAAAAAAAAATGCTTGCAAATTTAACCTAAGTATACATTCACACACTCCCACACATTCACACACTCACACACCCACACATACACCCATACTAACATTCGTCTCGCATAACTAGATATTAATTACTTAAAATAAATATAACTATAAAATGTCGTATGATATCTTCTTATAAACATTTATAAAATGAAAATGTAAAAGGGTGGGATCCTGGTGTCCTGAAACACAGGCCACGAGCCTAGCTTAGGCACCAGCCTCCCACAATATACAAGGTTAGTCGGAAAGGGGGTACTAAGCCGCAAACCACTTAATGTATAACTGATGATTGTTCTAAACAAAGTGTTAAAATTAAAAAATTCGATGACTTTTTTTTCCATCTAAAATTATTTTTATTTTAGTTTTTTCAAAAATTCTTCATCCCTGACTTAGTTATGAATTCAGAAAATACAGTTTCTAATCCGTGACCCCAAATATGACCTAAATAGTAAACACAGCTGATCATAGCTATGGACAAATAGATTTTAGCATATTTTTTACGGTATCTTTGAAAAGCTATTTCTCTTAAACCATCGAGTTTTGGGGAAAGTTGTAGAACAAAAGTTATCCCTTATTATAGGTGCTTTAACATCCTTTCGGCTTAGTAGGTACCCCCTTTCCGATTAACCTTGTATACATAACATAAATAAGCCCATTACTGTCCCACTGCTGGGCACGGGCCTCTTCTCAGAATGAGAAGGGTTTAGGCCTTAGTCCACCACGCTGGCCTGGTGTGGGTTGGCAGACTACACAATATATACTTAACTGAATTATTTATCATGGTTAAACCTGACCATTGTAAAATAACTTGTGTATATTGTGGTGAGGAAAATAAATAAATTTATTATTATTATTTGAATTATTTGTACGAAGTTCTTGGCAACCTAGCACATAATTATTCAAGCCGCGCTCAAAGTCAAAGACAAAGTCAAAGTTCGCTCGCCGCAGTACCGTCAACAAAAGCGAGGAGTGCGGCAACTGCGACGCGTACGGTGCGGACAGGTGCGTGTTCACCTTTACCAGTAACAAAAGTGACGAAAGTGATATACAAGGTTAGTCGGAAAGGGGGTACTAAGCCGCGGGCCACCTAAAGTATCACTGATGACTATTTTAAAGCAACTGTTAAAATTTCAATATTCGATAATTTTTATTTGCATGCAAAAAGATTTTTAATTTAGTTTTTTTTTTAAAAAAGCATACCTGCTTTAGTTATGAATTCAGAAAATTAAGTTTCTGATCCGTGACCCCAAATATGACCTAAATTATAAACACAGCTGATCATAGCTATGGATAGATTGATTTTAGCATATTTTTTACGAAATCTTTGAAAAGCAATTTCTCTTAAACTATCGAGTTTTGGGGAAAGTTGTAGAACAAAAGTTATCCCTTATTATGGGTACTTTAACACCCTTTCGTCTTAGTACCCCCTTTCCGACTAACCTTGTATTATAGTAATATTGACAAAAATCGTTTCAAAACAAATAAAAAAAAATTCTGCCTTGTTGGTCTAGTGGTCGCAAACGGGACTGCTGAGTATGAGGTCCTGGGTTCGATCTCCAGGTCGGGCAAAGTGTTATTGGGTTTTTCCATCAGGAATTTCTCAGTAGCAGCCCGGAGTCTGGATTTGTGCCCGGTTAATGGCAATAGGCTCGCCCCCTATTACAAGCAACTTAAACATAACTGGCGAAATGAGGGTGTACCTACTAAAAACATCTCTGCCGAACCCTTCGGGGAATAAAGGCGTGATGTTATGTAAAGACAATGAGCCTGATAACCACGACAAAAACTTTATACACGGACTATTGATTTTATTAAGTAGTTGAGAACAGAATAATTTACTCATACTAAAATATAACATAACACTTATAACATCACGCTTTGTATTCTCCGAAGGGTTAGGCAGAGGTGTTTTAGTAACACCCTCGTTTCGCCAGTAATAAGGACGAGCCTATTGCCATTAACCGGGCACAAATCCAGACTCCGGGCTGCTACTGAGAAATGCCTAATGGAAAAATTCAATATCACTTTGCTTGACCTGGGGATCGAACCCAGGACCCTATGCTCAGTAGTCACGCTTGCGCCCACTAGACCAACAAGGCCAAAATAGTCATAATAATTGTAAAAACAATAACCACATAACTTTAGTGTTTAACGAAACTTTTAAAAATGCTGAGGGTTAACGACACAATTTTAAAAGCTTCATGATTATTCATGAAGCTAAAGAAGTTATACTTCGCAACCTTAATGGGTATTTTTAAAAGGCTTTGTTTTTGTTCCGAGTTAATTTTTCATTAAAAACATTTCCTAAGTTAAAATCGATGGCAGCAAAGTAGAAACGGACATCTACATTTTTGCGAAAATGCTTTTATTACAAAAATGAGCGTATATCAACCCTATCTACAAGTCTGTGTTAAAATTATTTCAAATTTTAAAAGAATGAAGAAAATCTCGCACGTAAATGAAGACATGTACACTCGCTTTTTAAGAAACATCGCAGCTTCTTCTTCTTTTCGTTTGGTTAGTGACTAACCTGGTGTCAGAGTTTATGCCGCCCGTGGGCCTCTGACTTGGCTTCACATGCCGTCGAGAAATACATATGTCTCAGGCATGCCGGTTTCTTTACGATGATTTCCTTCACCGTTTTTAAGCAAGTGATAAATAAACAATACGCACATGAATCCGAAAAGACAGAGGTGCGTGCCTTGGGTTCGAATTCGAGAACTATGACTTGGCAGTCCGACGGTCACACCACTAGGCTATCACTGCTAATATCGCAGCTAAATGGCCACTATTTTTTACTAAATGTGTTCTCCTGTAAAGTTGCGATTTTGTAGATGTCTTCTTTTACTTCGCTGCCATCGAAATGTTGTAGTAGAGCTCATTGTGGAAAAGCTCCACTAAGGAAGTACTACCTACCACCTTACCTCGTACTACCGCTAAGCAGCAGTGCTGCGTTCCGCTTTCAAGGGTTTAAAAGGCTTTTATATTTCGTACCGGTGAAATTACAGGCACATGAGATTTATAACTGCCTCGTTGGTCTAGTGGTTGCAAGCGCGACTGCTGATCGGGAGGTCCTGGGTTTGATCCCCTGGTCAGGCAAAGTGGTATTGGGTTTTTCCGTGTGGAATTTCTCAGCAGCAGCCCGGAGTTTGGATTTGTGCTCGGTTGATGGGAATAAGCTCGCCGTCTATTACATGGGACTTGAACTTAACGGTGAAATGGGGTGTTACCTAACACTCCCTTTAGGGAATACAGACGTGATGTTGAGATTTTTTTATTTTGTCTCTTAGGTTGGCAATGCCGGAATGTTTGCCAAACTGTGTCAAGAGACATAGCCAAGGTTTCTTTTCGTTGAAAAACATCTCTGTAAACGAGCTGGTTGATACCTATCAAGTCAAGTAAGTAGTCAAACTTGAGATTTCAATTAAAACGATTTTGTTAAAACATTAATAGTCTTAGGTACATCTTATATTATTTATTTCTGAATAACAGGACAATGAAGTTCCCACGAAGATCTGTGTTTCATTCTGACAGATTATAGAAAGCTAATTGCTATTGCAGTTTTTAACAAAGAACAATGCAATATAACTACATTTTCATAACATAATATATATTTAAAAAAACAATCATGAAATTCTGAACATTGTTACACAATACGACTTATAAAAAATAAGTGGATTTAAAATCGCGCATTTTATTTTCGTTATAAAATGGTATTCAAGAAAATTCTGAATTAAAAATATGTATTCAATTTCAAGTCACGGTCCATGTTTTCTTTCGATCTTTCTTACATTTAACAAAATATGATATAATACTATCATCGGCGGTCTGTGGGTATTCAACAATGTATCTGTTTCCAATCCCTTTGGTTACACACTGAAACTGATGTAATGGTAACAAAAAAACCGCATTAAAATTAGTTAATTCGTTTGGGAGCTACGATGCCACAGACAGACACACAGATACAAAGATACATATATACACACACGACAGATACACGCGTTAAACTTATAACAACCCTCTTTTTGTGGGGGTGAAAATAAAAAGGAATTAAAAAAATAAAATTGGATAATATTCCCTTTACCCCTTCCCTTGAGGCACAATGAGGCTTGGAGTATAACATAGCCTATTTATATCGAAAGACAACAGCAATTTGTTCATCTCGATAGTATGAGGGAGTTTTTATTAAACAGTTTTTAATTAAAACCATCACTTTGTATATTTGTTTGTTTGGTTAAAATTTTGCGACAGAGTTTTCAACTACTTCTGCTTAACTAATTCTTTTTAAACTTCGCACACAAATTCAATCCCCATGACAACGGTGTCGATTCTGTAGCACATTTTGATAGTACTAAACTAGACTAAACGCAACTGTCACTTTCTTTTTCTATTGAAACAGAAAGAGACAAGCACTCTTAGTTTAGTTTAGGCCTGTCAAAATGCGAATTTTATTTTATTTAAACAGAATTGACACCAATATAACATTATAATAATTTCAACCTTCAATCCTGAAAGCCTGATGCTGCATGGGTAGTGCAAGATAAAACCGATTAACTTAAAGGTTTTTAAAGGGATTATGAGTTTTGTTGTTTGTCGCTGTATTTGACTAATAAGGAACTACACTACCTGCTCTAATTACATATTAACTAATTTAAAAAAAAGTAATCAACGCACTAATAATACCTTAAATAAACAATTTGTAACGTAAATTAAACGCTACGATGTTTTACAATAATAAAATGTGTGTTAAATTGCTTTCTTACTCGTGTAGGTACCTACTAGAATCAGTCAAATGCAACGACAAATTATCATTGAAAATTGTTCAGCATTTTCCCAAATCACTAGATTTTTTCAGTAAGAGTTTATTCCACATTATCGGTGATTTCGTGTTATCCCAAGGATTTTACAAAATCCCTGTTATCATCATTTCCCTCCGACTAATTATATCTACCTACATGTGTTATTACTACACAGGGTGTAAATTTGTTTTGTTATAACTTTAGATTCAAAACTGCAATGGGGCCCGCATATAGATAAATTACCGAAAAGACTCAGTTCTGCAGCTTATGCGGTCTACAAGATACGCCAGCTAACTGATGTAGAGACAGCCAGATTGGTGTATTTTAGTTACTTCCATAGTGTTATGTCGTACGGCATTTTGTTGTGGGGAAATGCTGCCGACATTCAAACTATCTTTGTTTTGGAGAAGAGATCTATTCGAGCAATTTGTAACCTTAGTTTTAGGCATTCACTGAGGGATAAATTTAAACAAGTTAGTATAATGACGGTCGCATCTCAATATATTTATGAAAATTTGATTTATATAAAGAAAAATATCAGTTTGTTCTCTAAGAACAGCGACATCCATAACGTCAATACTAGAAATAAAAATAAACTTATCCTACCAATGACTAGGGTCCAAAAAATTAGTAACTCATTTAGGTGCCAAAGTATACGCTTTTACAACAAAATTCCAAGCAATATTCAAGACTATTTATTATGGACGATAAAAATGCTTGGAATTGAGCCGTTCGCTGTTGTCACAGACACATATTGTAATAGGGTAGTTGCCTACTATTAAAAATGTACATACAACAATTTAGTATTATTTTAAAGAAAGTATAGATACAAATTGATATGTGAAAAAATAAATAAAATCGTTTAAAAAATAGAGGAGCTACACGCTTGCGAAGTTTGTAGAGGGATTTGATTTTCTGTCCTTGTCGCGCGAAACGGATATTGTACGGAGTGGTGTCAAATAATTATGAAGTTTGCAAGGTATGACGTCATTGTGGCGTCATGTTGTCTCTGTCTAGTGAGCAATTTTCAATCGTTTATAACTTGGGCATTTTATTAAATATTTCAGTAGTTTTTTCACTGTTGCCTATCATTTTTGTAATAGTTTCGAGATTTCTAATAAAAAAATTATAGTCACATACCCTATTATTTTTATAACATGATATTATTTTTTATTTTATCCTTTTGACATTTTACAATATAATTATTTTTTCAATAATTATTACCTATTATTATGTCATCGCCTTATTTTTTATTATTTTTTATTAATTGTAAATGTGAGTACCATGTAGCTAGCTGTAGGTAGCTTTATACACGAATTTTGTAAACGTTTGGCGGTTCTTGAGTATTTTTTTTTGTGATCCACACAAATGTCCAGCTGATTGATAGCGTCGTGCAGCGGTCGGGTTGTTGAGCTCCCTAAAATAAGATTTTAGCTCCGCGATGACTGCAGATGTGCCATCAGTTAGATCAGGACAAATCGAACCTGCTATGGCACTTTCCTCAAAAGGCCATTCCAGACCTTGCCCTACATCGTTTCACTCACATAGTTTTTATACTACAATGTCTGGACTTTAAAAGAGACCTTGACCTCTGAGTTTGTTTCGGCTTTTCTTCTCAGAGCTAGTCAGATACATTACATTGACTTGAAAAATGTCTGTAACAGATTTATTTACAGAAATAAAAATCATTTACCATTTAAACGAAATCATGTAATTTCTTCAAACCTCGTGATGTACTGCTGACATAGATTAACCGTGCACGGGATACTTCTGGATTCAATAAAAAAAAAATACAATAAATAAACCATGTGTTCTTAACGTGAGGCATTTTAGCGCCCCGAGTAAAATGATCGCACGGCAAGCGATAACCGCGCAATTCGTTCGGGACGCTAAAATGCCTCACGTTTAGAATTTTATGTATTTTTTTTTATTGAATCCAAGCTTTTCCCTTGCAGCGTTAATCTATGTCAGCAGTACATCACGAGGTTTGAAGGAATTACATGATTTCGTTTACTCCCTGTATAACTTAGGTACATATTCAACAATCTTCTGCGTCACAAGTCAGCACAAGGCCCTAGCTACAACAAATAGCCGGGCCAGTGCCTTGGGGCCCCTCAGCATAGGTGGGGCCCAAACAAGTACATAAAGGTCTCGATCACTTGCTGCCCCAGGCCCCAGTCTCTGAGGCATTGAGTGAGCAGATTACAGTCCATTACTGGGCATAAAGGCAGTCAGTTAACTCTGTCGCCTCTACCCATCCCGATAAGGCAGGTTATTTAACTGTTGTTGACACCCATCAAAACTGGACACGTACATACATTTTCTTCCATTACTGTTTAAGTATACCTTACCCACACTAGAATCTCTCCTGTATCGTGGTTGCGTTTACAGACACAAAATCTTTACATGCACAAATGCCCAGACCCGGAACAACTATATGTAGGCCATTAAATATTTAATCCATGCGGGAAGCGAACCCACGCCCCTTAGCGCAAAAGCCAATCGTTCAGCCAATGCAATAAACGTGTCGTTAATGGTGTCGATTCTGTTGCACACTTTGACAGGACTAAACTAAACTAAGGGTGTTTGTCTCTTTCTGTTTCAATAGAAAAGAAAGTGACAGTTGCATTTAGTCTACACTGGCCTGCAAAACTAAGTATCACACTTTAAAAGTGAATATCATTAAAAGTGTAGTACTTATTTTTGCAGGCCAGGATAGTTTAGTACTGTGAAAATGTGCTACAGAATCGACACCAACACCAATGTCATTTTATTTTATACTAGCTGTGTCCTCACGGCTTCGCCCGTAGCCTGTTACTCAGTGATAATATAGTTTCCTAACGGCAAAAGAATTTTTGAAATCGGTCCAGTAGTTTTTAAGTTTATTCGTTACATACAAAAATCCAAAATACAAATCTTTCCTCTTTATAATATTAGTATAGATTAGTATAGACTAGCGACCCGCCCCGGCTTCGCACGGGTGCAATGTAGATACTAATGTGGGACATATAAACCTTCGTCTTGAATCACTCTATCTAATGCTGAAAACTGCATTAAAATTCGTAGGGTAGTTTAAAAGACCTAAGCGTACAGACAGCGGGAGCGACTGTATGTTTTATACTATGTAAAGATGAATCCCTATATGTCTTGGTCACGCCATAACTTTAGAACAACTTAACTGATTTAGGTCATATTTACACAATATATTTGTTTTGTTGAGACAATGGTTCGTAACTGTGCAATCCAATAGGTGGCACTGTAGTCAAATGATTTACGCGGGCACAGCCGCGGGAGAACAACTAGTTTTATATGTAAATGCCAGTAGCACCACTTTGTATCTTTGCTCGAAAGTTGTTGGAGATTTCTAAAGGTCTCAGTGTAATCTAAGAAAATGTTTTTGTAATCAATTAGTTATTTTGTACGTGCTAGATTATAAGTAGGTGCACGTGGGAACTAACAATATTATTGTCTACACGTGCCGCCATCGTGATGCCTTGCCATTAAAATAATGTGCCTAGATATCTAACTAGATTCTATTTACTTACCCGAGGCTGTGCGATAACTCACTCGATCGCATGTTGCCAGGCTCAATTAAATAGTAAGTACAAATAAGAAGCACGTGCCGTGAGAACACGTCACTTTTTACCCGACTGCCAAGGAAGGGTTATGGCTTTCGCGGGTATCTTGTTTTAATAATGTCAGCTGGTACATCTTGCGAAAGTCTCACTCTATGTTGAATCTGCCTAACCACGTGTACTCACAAATGTATTATGGACAATCTTAGCTTATGACTGGTGATGAGAGTGCATTAAAAAATCTTCCACGAGTGGCGATACCTACTTACATAAGTTCGGCCAGCGCACGCTAGGCAATCAGCCCCGATACCAACTTTGCTGATTGGCTAATCTTCACCACTGCATGAGTTATACTTATACAAGGTTAGTCGGAAAGGGGGTACTAAGCCAAAAGGGTGTTAAAGTACCCATGTTAAACATTTGTTCACAACTTTCACCAAAAGTCATTAGTTTAAGAGAAAAAGCTGTTCAAAGATTTCATAAAAAATACGCTAAATTCTATATAGCCTCAGCTATGATCAGCTGTGTTTACATTTTAGGTCATATTTGGGGTCACTGATTAGAAGCTTCATTTTCTGAATTCGTAACTAAAGTAAGGATGAAGAATTTTTGAAAAAACAAAAATGAAAATAATTTCGTAGGTATGGTTTTTTTATCGAATTTTGAAATACTAACACTTTTTTAAAACAATCCTCAGTGATACATTAAATGGCCCGCGGCTTAGTACCCCCTTTCCGAGTAACCTTGTTTAGTTCGTGCTGACACGACAGAAGATGGCGATACAAGAAGGCTAGGTAATCTTCCTCATAGCTTTTTCCCAAAATGTTGGGGTAAGCTTCCAGTCTAACCAGATGCAGCTACTGCCATCAGACTTCCGGAACCCAGTAACTGAACTATGCCGATATCCTAAGGTAAGACCGGTTGTCAGACTTTCGGCCTTCTGACTACTACTAAGAAGGCTAGGTAGTTAATTAATTAATGACCTAAACCTAGATGGCCTCGCCGGGATCTCTGCATAAACCTAATTAAGCTTTTAATTGCAATATTGTTACAATAATAAAACATTAGGTACAAAATTAAGCCCAATGCTTACTTTTAAATTACGGACAAAGAAATAAATTCCGATGAACTTAGGGACAAGGAACTCCTCAAGGGGGTCACATAGGCGGTAGGCCGTAGCCAGGGGTCACGATTGGTACCCGCCGCCCATCAGTAACAGGCCCGAGAAGGCGGCGCGCTGAGTTCCGAGCGCGTTTCTCAGGAGGATGTGGGGCAAGGCCCCACACAGGAGATGTCCGCCGAGGGTTGGCGGACCGGGACCTGCCGGGGTTGCGGTGTATGTTTTTGCGAATCCCGCGACCCCGGCCGAACGATCAGGAGGAGGAACACCGTTGGTTTTTAGCCGGTAAGAGACCGGCAGACCCCCTCGCCTTCCTCGGGCGAGGGACAACCATGAGGATTTTCTAACGATAAATAAAAACATTTTTTACAAAAAATTTAAACAGACTTCAAAAAAGAATAAAATAATTACCATATAAAATTAACAGTTTCAGAAGTCGGTGCTGATCCACACTGAACCAAATTGAAGGCACCGACTTCTGAAACTGTTAATTTTATATGGTAATTATTTTATTCTTTTTTGAAGTCGGTTTAAATTTTTTGTAAAAAATGTTTTTATTTTTTTCATTTTAGTGGCCTTAATTAAAACTTGGTTGGACCTACTAAAGACGCTGCTCGTAACATAATCACATCATCACAATATGCGTACTATTCGTCATTGAGGAGTTCCATTGTCCATCTCCGAAGTTCTTCATCAGATCTTCACCAAATTTAAATGGGACCAACTTCGAAGTATACCCTATCCATTAAAAAAATAATCATCAAAATCGGTACACAATTGGCGAAAATATCGATGAACACACAATTAAAAAAAAAAAAACATACATACAGACGAACATAGTAACCTCCTCCTTTTTGGAAGTCGGTTAAAAAACATACATACAGACGAACATAGCAACCTCCTCCTTTTTGGAAGTCGGTTAAAAAAAGGGGTCACGATTGGTGGAGCGTCCATGTAGGGTTCCCAACTATAATATGTACTGTTAAAAACAGTATTATACTGTTTTTACTACATTATACTTTTTACTGTTGAACAAAAATAAAGTATTCAAAATACTGTTTTCAGCATCAAAATGCCTAACAATAAGTGACATTCTTGAAGCTTTTAAAAATTACACTAAATTGATAAGTTGTGCGAGAAGCACTAAAAATATGTCTTTAAAACACTAAAAAATAAAATACTGTTCATTTTTCTAAATAGGTACTGTTTATTTTCCTTCTCAGACCTAAATATACTTCATTTCTTGTAAAAAAAGCTGGCAACCCTACGTCTATAACGTATAATGTCTGTGGCAATGAAACGGCTAAGATAGGGCTAAAAGCGGATAAGAAAAATATACCTATTTAAATATTTTATTAACATAATCAGAGGTAGTTTATCATAGAGTTGTTCATAATGTACTCCTGGACGATGGAACTTTCCAACGCGCCGTACGGCAGACTGAGGGGTTGGTTGTGCGTCCACCGCGCGACCAGGTTCTGTGTGGGAGCCGGCTTGTCCATCGGCGCCATGTGACCGGCACCACGAATCACCACTTCTGTGAAGCGACCACCGGTCTTATGGTATCTGGAAAGAAGGTAACGTCATTTACTTGCCTTGCATTTACCTTGGCTTATTCGAGTTGTAGGTATAGAGCGCAAAATCCACTAGCAAGTTTCACTTGCGCAAGTTACTGGACGCAAGTGCTCGCTTAGTTAGTAGAACTTGCAGAAATCGGTTTCCTCCGGGTGTGGTCACAGTATGAAAGTGGTTTGCAGAAGTCAACATACACAGTAAAAATTGTTAGTGGATTTGCTGGTTTAGGAAAGAAAATCTCGTGTATAGGTATAGTCCTCCATACATTTTTTGTAGGCAAATGACTTTATGGGTTGATTACACCTAACGAGTACATTGGAGAGTCGGTAAAGGAGCTCTCGGCCGAGAGAGTCGCCGAACCGAGTGGGTGGTCACACGAATTTACTATAGTGGCGAGTCAGTGTGTGAGATTAGGATAATTTGAAAACAAAAACATAAACACGCACACTGCTTGGTCACGAACGAACGAGTGGCGAGTGGCCGAGTGACAAGCGAGTGCATGTTCATGCGTGCCGAGCGGGATAACGAGTCGCTGCGGGGGCAGAAGAATGTAGCGGGGAGGTGGATACTCGGCCTAGTAAACAGATTGGGATTCTAGCGACTCTCTCGCCTCTCTGCTCGACCTAGCACTCGGCCGAGCACTCGTTAAAGTGTTTATACCAACCGAGCACTCGGCTGAGGACACTGACTCGCCAATGTACTCGTTAGGTGTAATAAACCCATAACCCTAGAACCGTACTCGCTTTCCGCGGGCGAGGGACAACCTTGAGGATTTTCCAACGATAAAAAAAACAGGCGCACCCTTAGTAATGTAAGGGCACAACTCGAAATATTGAGTTTTTGAGTTTCTGTGTTAGATGGTCTCAATATCACCTGAGCTGTGTTATACAATAATGTGTCAATCCACAAAAATATTAGTTGTGTTAACGCCATCTAGTTATAGTGGTAGTTCTACCAAACGCCTGAAAAAATACAAACTGCATTAAAAAAAATTGTTAGATGCTCTATTAAATTTACTACAGATCTGGGCATTTTTTCAAGCGTTAAGTAGACCTACGACAAGAACTACATGACGTTAACACAAAATTCATATTTTTGCGGGTTGACACATTATTGCATAACACGGCCCAACTGTTCTACCACTTGGCTATCACAGAAAGAGAAAAAAGACAATACTAAAGCAAATACTGTAATTATACTGCAAAAAATACCGTGAAAACATAAGGTTTCCTGAATCTTTTAACACATTTTCCCAAAATTTGATATTTTTGAAATAGGCCTTTACTTTATTAAAGGTGCGAGGTGTTCGTAGTGTAGTCTCCATCTTTACCTATAGATTCATGCTCGACACCTAAGTATGACGTAGGCATAAAATAAGTAGGTACGTAGAGATAAAATATGTACTCACCCAGCGAGTCTGTTATTGTATATGTAGGGGAACCTGTTGGAGTGTAGGAATTCCTGAGAGCCGTTCCACCGCCACGTGCGATAGTTCTCTGACGTGAACACGCAGGGCAGCATCGTGTCCAGTTGACCGCTGGAAGAAACAGTAAACGTGAACACTTTTGTTACAGTCATTAAAAACGACGTGACAGCCCTAAAAATTGGTCCTTTTTCTATTGGTTCGTGAAAGTGAGACAATTGTCGTGCGCTCATCATAATTAGCCCATTACTGTCCCACTTCTGGGCACGGGCCTGATGTCAGAATGAAAAGGGTTTAGACGGCCTGGTGCGGGTTGGTGGACTACACACACCATCGACAACTTTTTGAAATCCTCTTGAAATTTGAGCAGGTTTCCTCACGATGTTTTCCTTCACCATCAACGCAAGTGATAATCAAATTCAGATTTGGACATGAATTCAATAAATCTGAGGCGTACCTACATAAATCCCCGGCCGTACTTACATAAATTTCTTTCTTCATGTCTTGTCTACAACGCGCTCCTGCTGCCGCTCCCATATCTCGGGAGGTGACTAGCATTTGTGCGCGGACTATAAACGATCACTGCTCAACGCGAACGATCATTAGCCGGCCCTAATTCAATTTTATAACTATAAGTACTAGCGACCCGTCCCGGCTTCGCAAGAGTGCAATGTAGATACTAATGTGAGGCATATAACCTTCCTCTTGAATCACTCTGAAAACTGCATTAAAATCCGTTGCGTAGTTTAATAGATCTAAGCGTACAGACAGCGGGAGCGACTTTGTTTTATCTATACTAATATTATAAAGAGGAAAGATTTGTATTTTTGTATGTAACGAATAAACATAAAACCACTGGACCGATTTCAAAAATTATTTTGCCGTTAGAAAGCTACATTATCACTGAGTAACATAGGCTACGGGCGGAGCCGTGAGGACACAGCTAGTACTATGTAAAGAAGTATTAGCATCCCTGGTTTTTTTCAGGTCCTTGAAATATCTTAGCGCATCTTTGAGCCTACCGCAAGCCACAATTCACTTCTTTTCAGATTTATATAGAATTAAATGCATTAGTATTCTGCTAATATAACATTCATGGAAATGAAAGGAAGGGTATACGAGGTAAGTATAAAACAATGTATAAACAGTAGGTATATTATGACAAGTAGTACGTGACATGACCGCGTCCGTCGTCATCGAACCGAGAATATTTATCCTGTTTCTTGCATCAACATGCAAGAGATGTATTTCATTGCATAAATGTGATACAGTTGCTGGGTACTTTATTACCTAAGTACTGTGTGTCATTTGAAAACAATGAATGGTTTATTATCTTATTATTGTAGGCGTCTAATATCCGGAAATAGATAATTAAAATTATAACATAATCTATACTTATAAAGATAAGCGGCCTGACTGACAGTCAGACTGATTTATCAAAGCAGAGCCTAAATTACTGAAACTGGAAACATGAAATTTAGACAATAGGTTCCTTTTGTGACGTAGGCATCTGTACGGGTTTACCACCTCAACCTCGTTACATATGTTGTTGTTGTTATTGTAAACTAGCTGTGTCCTCACGGCTCCGCCCGTAGCCTATGTTACTCAGTGATAATGTAGCTTTATAACGGCAAAAGAATTTTTGAAATCGGTCCAGTAGTTTTTAAGTTTATTCGTTACATACAAAAATACAAATCTTTCCTCTTTATAATATTAGTATAAATAATACACGCGAATTTAATCAGTGTTTTTATTGGATTTACAATTATAATCAACCAAGATCATTATTAAAGGATCTAACTTTGAGTGCCGTTTTGCCATAGATTATTTTTGTAATGTTATAGAGCCGCCCACGCACGCAACTCTACAGCATGCACTAAGAAAGGGTTTTTGGAATTTCTACTCTTAAGGGGATAGAATAGGGATGGAAGTGTGTATGAAAATCAGTAATTTTTTAAGTTTAATGAAAATTGGCATTTGGGCCTTCTAAAATTCTACCCTTAAGGGGGTGAAATAAGTGTTGAAAGTTTGTATGAGAAATCTAGTACTTTTGAAGTAAGATGCATGGAATTAAATATTTAGGCTTCTGGTGAGAAGTACACATACCCGTGTTTTAGGGTTTTTGGAAATTATACTCTTATGGGGTTAAATAGGGGATGAAACTTTGTATGGGAAATCTGGTATTTTTGAAGAGAGTATTGAACATGAATAATTAGATTAATTAACACAAATAAAGAAATAAGTACGTGTCGTAATCTGATTTCGGGTGAGAAATGGTGGTGTTTGTATGCATAAGTCCGAAATTCACGCAGACGAAGTCACGGGCAAATTGCTAGTGGATATTATAAGATTACATGTTATACGGAGGAATGAGCAGTTTTTATTGCATTTCGTAGCAACATCCAAAGATCAGCATCATCGTCGTCTCCCTGCCCTTATCCCACACTAGGTGGGGTCGGTACAACATGTATTTCGTAAATCCATGTTGTTAGAGGTTTTGGCTTATTGGTTTATGACCGGCCGCCTGCCTGACATCAACCCTCCTTGGGAATCATCATCATCACATCCAAAGATACGTTGTCAAAATGTAAATGTTAGATATTTTATATTTAGTACATCAGGAGATATCAAAACTAAACTTAAGATCAATCTCTCAGATGAGAGGTTACATAAACATAACATAACATCACGCCTGTATTCCCCGAAGGGTTAGGCAGAGGTGTATAGTAACACCCTCATTTCGCAGTTATGTTTAAGTAACATGTAATAAGGGGCGAGCCTATTGCCATTCACGAGGCACAAATTCAAACTCCTAGCTGCTACTGAGGAATTCCATACGGAAAATCCCAATAACTCTCTCTTTGCCTGACCTGGGGATCGAACCCAGGACCTTACGCTCAGCAGTCGCGCTTGCCACCACTAGACCAACGAGGCAGATTAGAAGAATATAGTGTTATTAACACTATACGTCGGCGATGATCAAAGCAGTGCGTGCATATTAATGGGTATCTCAAGAGACATCAAAACTAAACTTAAGATCGATCTCTCAGATGAGAGAGGTTATGGAAGCTTTAATCAAAATACTTACTTACGATGTATGTCCTAGAAGGACATACATCGATGTTATTGGTGATGTTCTTCACAAAGGTCAGGTGCGTAGTACTCTCAACCGGCGTGCGTGTATGACAAGATGTATGAATGTGGATGAAGCGAAAGGGGTATGTAAGAGTCGTAGCATGTGGCGTTCTATAGTTTCTGCCTACCCCCATGGGAAAAAGGCGTGAGTTTATGTATGTGTACTTACCAATAGGCGAGCACTTTGTAATGTTCTAACAGCCTCTCAAACAACGGCTTGGTTGAGCTCAGGAAGTCAGGCGCTAGTCGCATGTTGACGGTCATGTTGACCCATCCGAAGTTGATGTCCCCCACGTGGATGGCTCTCTTGATTTCCGAAGTCTTCAGGAAGTTGACATATCTACCCACAGGAAGGTCGTCGCGGAGGTAGTTGTAGGCGTGCTTCTGGTGAGTCAGGAATAGGAGTACGGTGACGAGGCTGTTCCATTTCTGTGGAATTATGCGTTTGTTAATAAAGGTTAAAGCAGTGTTCATCTATCTATACTCAATACTATAATATTATAAAGAGGAAAGATTTGTATTTTTGTATGTAACGAATAAACTTAAAAACTACTGGACCGATTTCAAAAAATCAAATCAAATCATTTATTTATCTGCGAATATGGGTACAAAAGTTCTTATACAAACAATAGTGACCATTAGCCATATCCTACCATGAGGCATGCAAAATTACAAAATAGGTACCTATGAAACTATGCACGTATGTACCAGTGATAAAAGAAAAGACAGTAAAAGAAGAATTACAAAAGTTTATCCTGTAAATATTCAGTAACAGAATAATATGATTTTGTTAATAACAATGTTTTAATACTGTTTTTAAATATGTTTATATCAATAATGGAGAGGACCGAGTTTGGTAAATGATTATAAATACGTGGAGCCTTTTGCCTTTGCTTAATCTTTTGCCGCTAGAAAGCTACATTATCACTGAGTACATAGGCTACGGGCGGAGCCGTGAGGACACAGCTAGTTTCTTATAAAATTATAAAGGCGGACGGAAATAATGTATTCTTTGCTATCTTTATATGATTTTTTATTTATGGTGTACCTCTGAAATTCCCCGATTTCGTAGGTGTACCTTGAACACAAAAAGTTTGTAGAATACTGGGTTAAAGGACTGCCATTTTGGTTTAGTGGTCGCAAATGCGACTGCTGAGCATGCGGTCCTGCATTCGATCCCCAGGTCGGGCAAAGTATTATTGGGTTTCCATTACGCATTTCGCAGTAGCAGCCCGGAGTCTGGATTTGTGCACGGATAATGGCAATAGGCTCGCCCCCTATTACAAGGGACTGGCTAAACGAGGGTGTACTAAAACACCTCTGCCGAACCCATCGGGGAGTACAAGGCGTGGTGTTAATAAAGGTACCTACAAAGCTCGATTTTTTTCGTTAAGGCGAATAGAAATCTTTTGTTAGTCACTACATAAATATCTGTATTTTTTTTTGTATGACCACTCGCAGTGCAACAACTCTCTAAGGTTGAAACTGCTTAACCGGACAATCCTGTGGCGGTCGAAAATTACTTTAAGGCCCCCCAGCTAGAGATCAATATCTGGCACGTCAGTGATGCCTTAAGAACTTAAACCATTAAACCAATTGGACGTAGTTTAGCGAAAAGGATCCAACCCACACAGTTATGAGATATTCAATTTTTAAGTTTAGACTGTATTTCTTCATCGGTTCTTTGATTTAATTTTTTGGTTTTATTGTAATTAAGGGACAAATGTATAATATTTTACTTGTTAAAATGTTGTTATGTGTAGTTTGCCTTAAGAAGTTTAAGGAGTATTCTGATATAAATAGCTCATTTTCGATAATTTTGTGGGTTGGATCTTTTTCGCTTAACTACGTCCAATTGGTTTAATGGTCTAAGCTTAAGAATGATGCTCGTCTCATAGGACCAAAACTATCTATAGTCCTTAGCAAACGGAGAGCTTAGAGAACGTACCCATACTTCGTGACCCATTTTTTTTTACAATTTTTACCACAGTTTCTTTAAAACAATCGTCAGTGATACATTAAGTGGCGCGCGGCTTAGTACCCCCCTTTCCGACTAACCTTATATACATACATATATGTTTCTTGGATTCATGTACTCCATCTAAGACCCTGTCTGCGCTTACCATCAGGTGAGACTAGGGCCAACGCGACCAAGTGAAGAATAAACACAATAGTTACGACAGCACACCTTGATAATGGTGAGGTTATTACGGACGGATGGCATTCCAACTGCATAATGGAGCCGGCATAACTGCAGTTAAACTGCACGGTAATTGATCAGCAACTAGACAATGTTGCATAACGTCAGTCGGCAGTGAAAACCACGTATGTGTAAAATACAAATTTTTAAAAGAGATAGAAATAACTGTCTCCTGCAAAAAAATGGCCGATCAAATGTTAATACAAGTTTGTCATCGTACGTCATAGATAGCTTAGATGTATTTGAATTGAAAGTTTGTTGAACCAAAACTAAACTAAACTGAATGCTTATTTCCATGAAAATCTCCATTAATGGCCTTTCATTGACTCGCGTGGAAAGAAATGTGTACATGGTACATGCAGTATTAGAATAAATACGTATAATATTTTGTTGTAAGCCTTTTAGTAAGTCTTGATTTTTATATAGCTGGGTTAGTTCAATTTAATAATTATATTCTTTGTTTTTTTTTTATTCTCTTTGTGTTGTACAACTTTCATAAGCATGTAGTGTTTACCTATAAGTGATTGTTGCACTAATGTAAAGTAATTTATTGCATGATGTCTTTTGTATAAAACCAGTGTGAACAATTGTTGGTGAACCAATAAAATAAATAAATAAATAAACTAGTACGTGTATGTCGAATCTAAAGAACAAATAAAATGCTTTTGAAGAAAATTTTATTTACTAGGTTTTCACTTCTGAGCATCGATATAAGGCGACAATGCAACCTTGCATTTGCAGTAATAACGCATTGGGACCAAACTTCATTTTGCAGTTAAAAAATTAAGAAAAAAAAAAAGAAATTCAGACCGCCTAAAAATAATACATAACGCAACACAACGTTACGCCTGTTTTCCTCAAAGGGTTGGGCAGAGGTGTACAGTAACACCCTCATTTCGCCGTCATATTTAAGTCCCACGTAATAGGGAGCGCGCCTACTGCCATCAACCGGGCACACGTCCAAACTCCGGGCTGCTACTGAGGAATTGCACACAGAAAAACCCAATAACACATTGCCCGACCTGAGGATCGAACTCAGGAGCTTACGATCAGCAGTCGAGCTTGCCACCACCGAGGCAGTTAAAAACTGTCTTAGTGCCGATTTCACCAACGTCGGATAACTTTAATCGAGGAATAAATTTGACGTTTTGACAGCTTTTGCATAGAAATTCTGTCAAAACGTCTGTCTTATTCCTTGGATAAACGCTATCCGACGTTGGTAAAATCGAGCCTTAGGAAGATAAGCAGTATACTTACGCTTTTAGCTGCAGTGCTATTTTTAGCGTTAATTTCGTGCTGGAAAGAGTCGATCAACGGCTTGACTGACTCAATCTGCTCCTTCTCCAGTAGACCAAAGTAGTAGAATGGCCACGCAATGTGCGATATCATGTCAGGGTCCACGTATGCGTTGCCAATTATCAGACCCTGGATATAATATATTATTGTTAGAAACCAGAAGTGATGGCAGTTTCTTTCAAAAATAAAGCACATGTATTCCTAAAATTATTTAATTAATAAGCAAATCACATAGCACATCCAAAATTCTAATTACTGCAAATGATTTAACACAAGACATGACGAATATAAAGCCGGCCACTCACACCTGCCGCAGGGGTAATTTAGGGCGATGAGGTGGGGAGGACCCTAGATTGCCTCCTTGATTGTAATGTGTATAGGCAAGCAGGGGCAGGAAAATTGCCCCCGCTTGCCTATACACATTACAATCAAAGAGGCAATCTAGGATCCTCCCCAGCTCATCGCCCTAGATTGCCCGTGCGGCAGGTGTGTGAGTGGCCGGCTTAAAAATATTGGAACCGAATAACAATGTAAAAGCGAGGGTAGAGATGTTCAACCGTTGCCGACCGAAAACGGAATGTCCCGCTACGTCGAATGACAACTGTTTTTAAAACGTCAGGTACGTTAATTCATCTTGACGACTACCCTCCTTTATTTTCTAAATGATATATTCCTAACATTATATTAATGATTGAGAAGGTTTTGGTTGGTGCGGGATGGCGGTCTACACACACCATCAAGATCTCTTTAGAGCCTAGAGGTGTGCAGGTTTCCTCACAATGTTTTTCCTTCACCGTAAACGCAAATGATAATTGGGGTTCGTGTGTGTGTGGGTTCGATTCCCGCACGGAACAAATATTTGTATGGCCTACAGATAGTTGTCCCGGGTCTGGATGTTTGTGCATGTGAATATTTGTGTTTGTAAACGCACCCACGATACAGGAGAAATCCTAGTGTGGGGCAAAGTTTTTTTTTATTTTTTTTTAAAGAAAGAAAAAAATGTATTTTTTGATTCGCTCATGATTGTATCATATCTGAACTTCATCCACTGCAAAACATGGGCCTTCTGAACAAAATACCTCATCATATCAGACTTTGCCTCTTTTTACAATGTCTTAAAAAGAACACTTTCTTTGTGACTGCAAAGTCTACAATAGTCAGAGCCAGATCATCAACAATGGGCTCAAATATTTATTATTCGAACTGTGTGGCCAATGTGGTGGAGTATCAGTGAATGTGTCGACTAGTAAGCTTATCAGTCAGGAATGCAAACCAGCCTTCTTTGTGGATCATGCAATCATCTCTACAGGGTGTAAACGAAATTATGTAATTCCTTCAAACCTCGTAATGTACTGCTGACATAGATTATCCCTAAACGGGATACTTTTGTATTCAATAAAAAAAAAAATTCAATAAGTCAACATGTGTTCTTAACGTGAGGCATTTTAGCTCCCCGAGCGAATTGCGCGGCTATCGCTCACCGCACGGTCATTTAACTCGGGGCGCTAAAACGCCTCACGTTAAGAACACACGTTTACTTCATGTCATTTTTTATTTATTGAATCCAAAATTGTTCCATGCTGGGTTAATCTATGTCAGCAGTAGGTACATCACAAGGTTTGAAGGAAATACATGATTACGTTTACACCCTGTATAATTCTTTCTTCAGCCTCTATGGTCAACCGTGACCTTCTCCAAAGCAATTCAAGCAACATGCCTAATTATCTTTTACATAACTTTTATCTGAGGAATAAAGGTGTTTTGACAGTCAGTTTCAGACAGTTCTGTTCTGTTCAGACAGTTTCTGAAAGTCTGTCATAACGTTCTACCCAGAGATAAGTTATTATTAGACTTTGGTAAAATCGACTCTAAGTAAATGATTTATACCTCTAAATTGATATCAGCACCAAGTTTTTCCTTCCGCTTGTGTATCTCCATGGCCATGGCAGGAACATACTTGCCAGCGTACGACTCACCAGCCAAGTACAGTGGAGCTGTTCTCAACTCAGGGAATAGTTGCAGGAACTGCTTCAGAGCTGAGTAGAGGTGACTGGAATACTGGAAACAAGGTTTTGGTCCTATAGGTAATTCGACGTTTTATTTCCTCTGCATTTGAATTTAGAGTTGGTATTCGGATCTAATAAGTATATATCTACCTAAGAGCGCTTGTGCACTGCGTTTGATCCGAATCCGAGAAAATATGATCCGAGAAAACTCGGTTCCATACGAGTGAAATTCGAATGTGATCGGAAATATGAGGATCGGATGTAATGAACTACCATTCATAGAAATAGTAGGTACTGCAGCTACTTAGAATCGTATTTTCTGGAATTCAGATCGGACGTAGTACACAAGCGCTCTTGCTCTAAAATATTTTTATAGAAATAGTAGGTATCGCAGCAGCAGCTGGTTAGAATCGTATTTTGTCGGATTTGGATCGGACATAGTGCAGAAGCGCTCTTACTCTAAAATATTCTTAATAGACTTTCTGATGCTTCATCAGCTGCAGCCCCAATTTACTCCCGGAACCCTGACTTTATCAAAAAGCATAGAATCTCAAGTTGTAATGGCATGGACTCAAGTAACATCCAATCTATTTAACTTTCGGACTATAGAAACACTCGTACATAGGTACAGAACAGTGGTGGTGTTGGTGGTGGTGGTGGTGGTAGATAACTGATTACGAATACAGAAGTTCGCTATGAAGGCTCTTACACACTTCGCCGCCGGCATTGCCGCGGCTTTGTTGGCGAGTGTCATACCCAGCTGCCGAGTATGACGCCAATTGTAAACACCCACTCGGCAAAAGACCGGCGGCATAGTATAAAGCCTTCAAAGAGTACTGCAGAATATTTATTATAAACTAGCGGCCCGTCCCGGCTTCGCACGGGTGGACATTTTTCTCGTTTTTGCAACATTTTTCATTTACGCTCCGCTCTTATTGGTCGTAGCGTGATGTTATATAGCCTATAACCTTACTCGATAAATGGACTATCCAACACAAAAAGAGATTTTCAATTCCAACCAGTAGTTCCTGAGATTAGCGCGTTCAAACAAACAAACTCTTCAGCTTTATAATATTAGTATAGATTATCATGCCCTACCGTAGCCATATCCGTGGTGTATCCTTTGACATCATCGGTGAAGCTGTAGCCTGACCCCACTGGGTTGTCGATGAACAGCAGCGAGTGGTTGTGTAACCACGTGTACGGGTTCCCTGGAAATTACTGTGTCATTATCCGTATTATATTACTTGAACTTCCTCGTTGGTCTAATGATGACAAGCGCGACTGCTGATCGTGAGGTCTTGGGTTCGCTAGGGCAAATAGGATTTTTCCATATGGAATTCCTTAGTAGCAGACCGGAGTTCGGATTTGTGCACGGTTGATGGCAATAGGGTTACCATTACATGGGAATAGAATAGAATATACTTTATTGTACACTAAAATTGTAACACAGCTCTTATACAATAACAAACATTAAAGGGTACAATGGCGGTCTTATCGCTGATAGCGATATCTACCAGACAACCTTTGGATGAACAGGAAGTCAATGAATAAGATAGAGGGGGTAGTCCATGGTGTACTGCTGCAAAATATATACTACACACCATACATAGACATAATACTTACATATATATATATATAAATATTGTAACATATATATATATATATATAAATATTGTAACATATATATATATATGATATATAATTATACATACATACATACATACATAAACTCACGCCTTTTTCCCATAGGGGTAGGCAGAAACTATAGAACGCCACATGCTACGACTCTTACATACCCCTTTCGCTTCATCCACATTCATACATCTTGTCATACACGCACGCCGGTTGAGAGTACTACGCACCTGACCTTTGTGAAGAACTTCACCAATAACATCGATGTATGTCCTTCTAGGACGTCCTCTACCGGCGTTCCCATTAACATCCGCCTTATAAATTCCTTTTGTTAATCGCCGTTCACTCATTCTCTCAACATGACCAAACCACCTAAGCATACTCCTTTCAATTTTTGTCACTACATCATCTTTTAAACCGCAACTTTGTCTAATCTCTTCATTTCTCAATCTATCATTCAAAGTTACACCGCACATACTTCGCAAGGAACGCATTTCCACGGCATTTATTCTACTTTCATGCCTCTTCTGCCACGACCAACATTCACTTCCATACATAAGCGTAGGTACCAACACACCATTATGGACAGCCAGTCGTGCCTTTTTGGACATCGAACGGCTAGCCACAACCGCATGCAAAGCACCATTTACTTTATTTCCCGCATTTGCTCTCCTTTCCACATCTTCGTCAATCTTACCATCTCTTGTAAACATACTTCCCAAATAAACAAATTCATTCACCTGTTCAATACTTTCATCTCCTATCTTTACTTTACACTCCGATACATCTGCATCTCTTTCAAAAACCATTACTTTCGTCTTGCTTACATTAATTTTCATCCCTTTCATATTATATGCTCCATTCATCATAGTTACCATGTCTTGCAACTCTTCCACCGACGATGCAAGCAAAACTTGATCATCTGCGTAGAGAAGACATTTGACAGGCAATTCATTCATTTTCAATCCACACTCACTCCCTTTTAAATCTGTCAAACAACTATCCATGTATAGGTTGAACAGCCATGGAGACGCTACACAACCCTGTCTAACACCTCTGGAGATGCCAAACCAGTCTGTGAACGCCCCATTTATCCTAATACAAGCACTGGAATCCCTGTACAGCGATTTCAGTGCCCGTGTCAAGCGCCAGTCCACCCCGTACAAAGATAGTGTCGACCACAATTCTTCCCTCCACACACTATCATAATTATGTGATATATATAATTATGTGATAGGGAAAACAAGGGTTAAACATAACGGTGAAATAAGGGTGTTACTATACACCTCTGCCCAATCCTTCGGGGAATACAGGCGTGATGTTATGTTATTATTATTACAAAGGTCAGGTTCTTGTGGCATTGCATGCCAACAAAGGATAACTTACTGCCTACCAATCTACCACTGAAATCAAGGGGCGACATGGGAGCACGTGCCCCCCTCAGACTGAACTTCTACCATACAAAGGCAAATTAGGGCCTAGTAGCTTATAAAGAAACTACCTGACCGTCTCGCCCTTGTCTCCCCCCCCCCCCCTACTATCTGTACCCCAAGTGTGAGTTGGACAGTTTACTACATATGTCCATAACTGGTCCGTCAATCGATGGTACTATAAACTATCCTTTGACTCATAACGTGCGAGTGCGAGTGTCATCCGTTAACGTTTTCCTGGGTCAGCTTCCAGTCTAACCAGATGCGACTGAATACCAGTATTTTACACGAAGCGACTGCCATCAGACCTCTACATCCCAGTTATTGGGCAATGCCGATATCCTAAGGTTACACTGGTTGTCAGACTTTCGGGCTTCTGACTACCCGCAACGACTGTCATAGGTATTCGTATGACACCCGAGACCGAATATTTAACGTGCTCTCAGAGACACGGAGGGGTCACGATGTGTACCGAACGCCCATCCACAGACTGACCGATCCGTTAACTACATTCAGTATAATTTACTGAATCGTTTCCTCACTGCCTTTACTACAAAAAGGACCTCACAAGGTAGTTTTGGTAAGTTTATACTACGACCTAATTACTCAATACTCAATCATTTATTGTATTATGTAAGTAAACATTTGTTGTAACAATCGAGGACCTTGTCGGGCACAGCAAAAGAAAAATTTGAAAGAAGAGGACTTATTTATACCTAGTCTGGCCATTAATACTGTTACAATTAAAAATAAGAAAGATACCTATTACATTTGAATTTGGAATCTGTCATTTTTATACGATTGTTCATTGTGTTTTCTAATTTTGGCGCCAATACATTGTACAATATTTTGCGATATTAAAATGGAGTGGGGTGATAAAGAGAACCGAATCGCTGTGATTGCATTACACAAAGTTGGTATGGAGCCAAATGCAATTTTTAAAACTTTCCATACGTTTGGTATTAGTCAAATGTTTGTGTACCGGGCTATTAATAGGTACAATGAGACCTCTTCTGTTTGTGACAGAAAAAGATCTGGCCGTCCACGAAGTGTTCGTACGAAAAAGATGGTCAAAGCAGTAAGGGAAAGAATTCGAAGAAATCCTGTCCGAAAGCAAAAGATTTTATCTCGGGAGATGAAGATAGCACCCAGAACCATGTCGCGTATTTTAAAAGATGGCTTAGGACTTGCAGCCTATAAGAGACGCACTGGTCATTTTTTAACTGATAATTTAAAAAAGAATAGGGTGGTAAAATCGAAACAACTACTGAAGCGGTACGCAAAGGGAGGTCACAGAAAAAAATTGTTTACGGATAAGAAAATCTTTACAATTGAGCAACATTTTAACAAACAAAATGACCGTATTTATGCTCAAAGCTTTATGGAAGCTTCCCAATTAGTCGACAGAGTGCAACGTGGGCATTATCCAACTTCAGTGATGGTTTGGTGGGGTGTTAGCTATGAAGGAGTGACTGAGCCATATTTTTGTGAAAAAGGTATCAAAACATCGGCACAAGTGTATCAAGATACCATTCTTGAGAAGGTCGTTAAGCCCCTTAACAACACCATGTTCAATAACCAAGTATGGTCCTTCCAACAAGACTCGGCGCCGGGTCATAAAGCACGGTCCACGCAGTCTTGGTTGGAAGTGAACGTTTCTGACTTCATCAGAGCTGAAGACTGGCCGTCGTCTAGTCCCGATCTTAATCCGCTGGATTATGATTTATGGTCAGTTTTAGAGAGTACGGCTTGCTCTAAACGCCATGATAATTTGGAGTCCCTAAAACAATCCATACGATTGGCAGTGAAGAATTTTCCCATGGAAAGAGTGTGTGCTTCTAATTTTCCCATGGAAAGAGTGCGTGCTTCTATTGATAACTGGCCTCAACGTTTAAAGGACTGTATTGCAGCCAATGGAGACCACTTCGAATAAGCTTTTTATATTTTATATTTTAACTAACACACTGTAAAAGTAATAAATATTATTTACAATAAAAAAATTTTTTTTTCTTCGATACAATATTTATGGCAAGACCAGGTACATGCAAACTAACATAATCTAAGTAAAATTTAAAGTAATATTTTATTAATTATTAATTTAATCATTTTTTTTATTATTCATTTACATTATTATGTCAGTTCAGCAGTCTACTGCATATAATGAACGAAAAATTAATATGTAAGTATAAAAGACTTGAGATTTTCTTTAATTTTATTACCTACACAAATTCGTCATAATCAGTGACCTTTTGCAACAATACGGACAATGAATGCTATTGCTAACTCAGAATGCTAATGATACGGTTTTTTATTACTTGAATACACACGTTATAATCTCAGGAATTCTAATAATAAATTATTTTATATTTTCCTGTTTTGTAATTACATGGTAAATACTGAGAAATACTAAGATAAGTGTAATATATTCCTTGTGATTATGGTCTTGTGCCCACTCAATAAGAAAACATGAGTAGGTACTGAAATTTTTCATGTGAAGCCGTATTAGCCTAGCGGTTGAAGGTTTGCGATAAAATGTCTGAATAGTGAATGCGTATTTATTTGAGGACTGTCCATCGGTCGATGGTTTAACGGCTCGAAGGACCAAAAAATTTAAAGAGTGTATTGAATGTATTTTTCACTTTATTCATGTTCGAATTGACTATCTACCTCATGTCAAACAGTCCAATTTCTTAGTATCGTTTAAAATCAGTTTCGCGTACTTGTAGAGTCAGCAAACGCTGTATATTGTAATGTAGCGCTAGAGTAACTACCCGTTTGATATAACAGAAACACATCCTCAAATCCTACTGCTTTTCTTTTTCATCCGTCAATTATTTTTTTGAGTAATACTAAGATAAGTTTAATTTATTCCTTTTGAATATAGTCGTGTGTCCACTCAATAAGAAAATATAAATACAACAGTGATACCCTAGCGGTTAAAATGTTTTGCGATCTGAGTTCGATCCCGTCTCACACCTATAACTTTTCGAATTTGTGTGCGGATCTAGATACAATGTGAGGAATCATGCAAACACGCAGAGCTCCAAAACAAAAAAATCGATGGTGTGTAGTCCGCCAACCCACACCAGGTCAGCGTGGTAGATTAAGGCCTAAATCCTTCTCATTCTAAAAAGAGACTCGTTCTCAGTAGTGGGACAGTAATGGGCTGATTATCCTACTGTAATTTTTCGTGAATTACCTTATAACCTTCCTAGTCTTATTGTGCTTTGTTTATTATTAATTAATACACTGCTTTATTTATATCAAGTAGGTATGACCATATCACCTCCAACTAAGAGCTTATGTAGTGCAAGGGGTGGAGTCGTGGGCTTTGATTCTGTCCTTTGTATACATCTAAATACAAAACATGAAGGAGTCCAAATTAAATAAACAATAAAATAAATATGCCAATATACTTTAAGAAGAAAACATGTATGTAGATCATTAAAACACTTGTTTTAATTATTTTATACATATTCATTACGTGTTAGAAAGAAATAACTACATTTAAAAATACTTTTACCTAGGTACCTACATAATTTGTTTAAAACTTGTTGTATACAACCTGTTGTCAGGTGTAAACGCATTCACGCCCTCTCGATCGGCAGTACGACATTTTAGCCGTTGAACTACATTAAACAGTCCCCAATTCAGAAGGTCTAATAACAAATGAATCTCAGAGGCCTACAAAGGAGTGGTTATTATGTCTGATACATAATCTTTCTAACGTGACCCCCGCGAACCGCGATTGTAAACTAATTAAAATTCCATTAATGAACCTTATGAGTTACCTAATCTTAATAACAGTCAGATATAGTATTTCTTGTGTTCCGTGGTAGGTATGCTAAATAACCCACAAATATTTGGATCATTGCGGCTGCTCGTTCCTAACAGTAGGTTGCGTCAGGGGCGGAGGGGGAGGCTGTTTGAGGTCCCTGTAGCCCGTACGAACATTTTAAAATTCGCACCGGTCGTTCGAGCAGCACGAGTAGGTACTTAATTCCATCTCGCAACGGCTTGATATTTTTACTTGCTCTTTGGCGGAATACGAGAGGATGACGCTTAATTATTTGTCTTCTATGTAACTGAATTGTTGAATTGGGTAAAAACCTGTAATGACAATTGTATGTTGCGAAATAAATAAATAAAAATAAATACTTGTACAATGGACCGAAAGACCAATGATATAGGTACACTTTGTAATGGAAAGACCAATGATATATAATTTGCAGCTATACTACTATTTAGACTATAATGAGCTAATGACATATAATAAGTATCTTTCCCGGATACTTGCACTTAACGCAGGCACGTATTAGTACCTACTTTGCCGTGTTTTCCCTAACTGCAATCTCATCTTGAAGATATGATTATATGTAAAGGAGCGTCTACACACATATTGGGTTTTTCCATTAGGAATTTCTCAATGAAATCTGGATTTGTGCCCGGTTAATGGCAATAGACTTGCCCCTATTACATGGGACTTAAACATAGCTGGCGAAATGAGGGTGTACTAAAAAACATCTCTGCCGAACCCTTCGGGGAATACAAGGCGTGACGTTATGTTATGAGCCTCTACACTCTACATCAGTGATACCCAAAGTGGTCTTTATCGACCCCCAGGGGTCGACGGCGACCAAAAAGGGGTCCACATCGGTGTAAAAAATGATTGGGGGTCCGTGAGATGGGAATGGGGGTCCACGATAGTGGATCTCACATAAGCAGGTCGTGACTTTAATTTTGACTTTCCATTAATGGAATAACCCACATACATAGATGATTATTTGTTCCTTAGTTTTTACCTGAAAATGTAACAAACAGAACGTCGACGATAGTCGTTTTCTAAAAAAACTTACTATCGCAATTTTATAATATTAGTAGCGATATACTTATCTAAAAAAAAAACAAACTGGATATCGCAAACCGACGAAATTTAAGACTAAACGTTACTAAATTGATGCCAAAAATGTTTTTTCACTCAGCACCTCACTACAGTTAGAAATCTGTCAAAAACACATTTTGAAGTCGATGAATTTGCAAAAATGCAATATTAGCTAAGCTGGAGGTCTACCCAAAACCGAAAAACATGGCAAATGGTCTACATCGTTGAAATCATGGGAAACCTTGATTCTGCTAGGCCTACGCCTGATACTATTACCTATTTCTTATCGTCACATGATGCGTTGAGAAGATTTCTAATATTTAACATAGCATACTTACGTTTCAGAGTTTCATTTATCACAGTGAACGGTCCAAGTTCATCGAAAAGTCCAGTCATACTGGAGGCTCCAGGCCCTCCTTGTAGCCAGATGATCCATGGACTCGCATTCACTGGCTTATTCACCACGGGGAAGTACCAGAAGAAAAGGTTCGAGTTATACGTTTCGTTCACCGTCAAGAACCCGGAGTAACTCTTGAATCCCAAAAAAGGCTTCGAGTCAACTCTCGAAGCCTTTTTTGCCTCCTTTATTCGCCCTTCTTTAATTAACGGAGTTAATATCAAAGCTGTGCCATTGTCAACCTTCACTTCTGGCTCAAAAGGTTCATTACTGCTAGTATTATTTGATTCAGTGTTGTTTGCATATAATAAGTTATCCGATACATCTTTGTGTTTACTGATTTTCTCAGTAGTAGTATTAATAATGGTTTCATGAATTAAATTCTCATGAATTGCGTTATCACTATATTTTATCTCTATATTTGTATTATTTATAATACTTTGTTGGGTTTTAACTGGTTGAACGTCTGTTAATAAATTACTAATATCATCTTTGTGGTCGTCAACGGCGACTCTGCCAAATACACTGGAAAACAATGGTGTCATTATGTTACTAACGAGTTATTAAGAGTATAACGTAAAGATGATAAATCATTAAAAAAGCAATAACAACAAATCTTTGAAAATGTCGTAAATAATTGACGTCATACTTTTTGAAGCAAGCAGATGTTGTTTCTTAGCTTGAATAGTGAATGCGTATTTATTTAAGGACTGTCCTTCGGTCGATGGTTCGGATCCGGCTCGAAGGACCAAAAAATTTAAGGATTGTATTTATTGTATTTTTATACCTTGTCATGTTCGAATCGACTATCTACCCCATGTCAAACAGTCCATTTTTTTTAGTACTATTTAGAATTAATTACGCGTACTTGTAGCGCCAGCAAACTCGTGACAGTAACTACCCGATTCACATAACAGAAACACTTCCTCAAACACTACTTCTTTTCTATTTCATTCGTCAAGAAATATTTCGCATCACTTGTAGATTTATTTTTAATATTAAACCATAGTAAAAAAAATCCTACGAATTCCAGGGATGAATGAAAATCATAACACCAAATGAAAACTTACCTTATTAAGCACAAAACTAGAATACAAATCACAGTCTTCATTATACGTTGTTTGATTTGCCCTAATTAACTAGATACGTTGTATTGACACATGGTTCGCGAACTACTAAACACGTTGCGACATCCCTGAGCTAACATTATCACTTGAACTATTTGATCCCACGACGTTGAAACACTGATACGACTGAAATTCGCTTGTATTTTAGACGCATATCTTAAGGGGGATACTGACCGGGAGCATTCGCTTGTGTAAAGCGCGAAATCGACTAGCAAGTTCAATTGCGCAAGTTATTGCACACCATAGCTCGCTCCTTCTTTCTTTTCGTGTAGTTTGACACCAGTTTATGCCGCCCATACCTCTGACTTGGCTACACATGCCGTCGAGAAATATATTTCAGGCATGCCGGTTTCCTCACGATGTTTTCCTTCACCGTTTTTTAAGCAAGTGAAAATTAAACAATACGCACATGAATTAGAAAAGTCAGAGGTGCGTGCTTTGGGTTCGAACTTAAGACATGACTTGGCAGTCCGCCGGTCACACTTAGGCTATCACTGCTGTTGATTATTTCATTAAAGTTGCAGAAGTCGACTTGCTACAGGTGTGTTCAATTTGAAAGTCGGTTGTAGAAGTCAACTTGGACAAATTTACTAGTGGACTCTACGCCTAACAATTTGACTACGAGCATTACATATAATATGTGAGGGGCTCGTGGCTAATAACCAACCGCGCGAATCATACTCGGTCAGTCTGTGGATGGGTGACCGTTCGTTACACATCGAGACCCCTCCGTGTCTCGGAGAGCACGTTAAACCGGCGGTCCCGGGTGTCATACGAATACCTATGAGTCGTTACCGGTCTAAACTTAGGATATCGACATTGCCCAGTATCTAGGTTGCGGAGGTCTGATGGCAGTCGCTTCGTCTAAAATACTAGTATTCAGCCGCATCTGGTTAGACTGGAAACTGACCCCAACATAGTTTGGAAAAGGCTAGGCAGAACGACGTGGAACTCGAAATGACGTTAAACTAAAATGCTCCCAGTCAACTCCCACCCTAAACTGATCAATACATTTGTAGAATTTGTGGAAATAGCTAATTCTGGGGCGTACGTGTGCAAAGTACTGAACGTGTGCAATGAGCTATAGTAGCTAATAAGTCGCTACATTATAATTGGATTTTTCTTATTTATCAGAGAAAATAGTATGAAAACATATGAAAACTTTAACTGCTAGACAGAATCTCTGAAGCGTTTATTACACACTAGCGACCCGTCCCGGCTTCGCACGGGTGCAATGTAGATACTAATGTGGGACATATAAACCTTCCTCTTGAATCACTCTATATATTGCTGAAAACTGCATTAAAATCTGTTGCGTAGTTTAAAAGATCTAAGCGTACAGACAGCGGGAGCGACTTTGTTTTATACTATGTGAAGTCTTCTTCACATAGTATAAAACAAAATCGCTCCGTCACGCCTTGTGTTCTCCGAAGGGTTCGGTAGAGGTGACTTAGTACACCCTCATTTCACCGTTATGTACAAGTCCCATGTAATAGGGGGTGAGTCTATTGCCATTAACCGGACACAAATCCAGACTCAGGGCTGCTAATGAGAAATTACTAATGGAAAAACCCGATAGCACTTTGCCCGGCCTGGGGATCGAACTCAGGACCACATGCTCAGCAGTCGCGGTTGCGACCACTAGACCAACAAGGCAGTCAACCCCGTTATTCCACTAACGGTACAATGGGGTGAATAGGGATGCAGGGGTGAATCGGGAAATTGATTTTAACGTTGAAATAATATAGTTTGTTACCAACAAGGATACTTAATCGTTAATTATAATACAGTAAACACATTAGAGTCCTTTATGGCAATAAAATATATTATTAAAAAGTTAAAATCCCTTTTAAAGTTTCGTCCCGATACACCCCTGCATCCCTATTCACCCCATTTTACGTTACCTGATTTTTAGGGCCTGGTTGAAAGAGTCCCGACCGAAGACCGAAGAGACCAGGCGCCTCTAATGGGGTGTTTTAACCATAGATATAGAAAAAACCGGCCAAGTGTGAGTCGGACTCGCGTACGAAGGGTTCCGTACCATTATCTATGAAAACGGCAAAAAAATCATGTTTTTAGTATGGGTGCCCCCTCAAATATTTATTTTATTCTATTTTTTAGTATTTGTTGTTATAGCGGCAACAGAAATACATCATCTGTGAAAATTTCAACTAACTATCACGGTTCATGAGGTACAGCCTGGTGACAGACAGACGGACGGACAGCGGAGTCTTAGTAATAGGGTCCCGTTTTACCCTTTGGGTACGGAACCCTAAAAAAAGCGCTACCGTTTTAGCTGTTCTGTTCTGCCTAGCCTTTTCCCAACTATGTTGGGGTCAGCTTCCAGTCTAACCAGTTGCAACTGAATATTTATTTTTTTACCCGAAGCAACTGCCATTAAACCTCCGCACAGGGCAATACCGATATCCTACGGTTAGATCGGTTGTCAGATTTTCGGGCTTCTGACTTCCCGTAACGATTGTCATAGGTGACAACACGACGACACGTTTGGTGCAGCGGCTAAGCGATTGGCTTCTCCGCTGCGGATCGTGGGTTCGATTCCCGCACGGAACAAATATTTGTATGGCCTACAGATAGTTGTTCCGGGTCTGGGTGTTTGTGCATGTCAAGATTTGTGTTTGTAAACGCACCCACGACACAGGAGAAATCCTAGTGTGGGGCAACGTTTTATTTAAAAAAAAAGGTATTTGTATGGTACCCAGGACCGACTGTATAACGTGCTCTCCGAAGCACGGAGGGGTTTCAATGTGTAACGAACGGTCACCCATCCACAGACTGACCGAGGCAAGCGCAGCTTAACCTTGCAAATCGTATGATCCGCGTTGTTGGTAATTATAGCTACGAGCCGTTACCGTTTTAGCTAACATCTATCAAAATGACATCCATACTAATATTATAAATGCGAAAGTGTGTTTGTTTGTTTGTTTGTCCTTCCTTCACGCCCTAACTAAGAAACCAATCGACTTGATTTTCGGCATAGAGTTAGTTGAAAGGGTGGAGAGTAACATAGGCTACTTTTGGTCCTGGAAAAACATCATGTTAATTCCACTTGAGCAAAGCCGCGGGTAAAAGCTAGTAAGTATATGTAGGTAGATAGTTAAATAAGGCAAAGCATTCATTTGTTATTCATAACATGTTTTTACCATCTGAAACCGCAATGAATCTGTTTATTTATGTATTGGTATACCAACAGCATATTAAACATAATTAATAGGTAGGTACTTATGTTGAGTCTATGACTACACTATGTTAATTAGATTAAATGGCGCATAGGTGCTAGTACATACACAAATTATATGTAGATACATTCATCGTTCTCCTTTAATTAAACTCAATTTAAAACATCAATACTGATAGTTTCTGCCTTTTTACTGAAAGTTTCATAGTTACACATTTAAGCGTCTGTAACTGATCTATGATTGAAGCTGGCCGATACTAAACCTAAGCGCGTGGCTAAATATCAATTGCCGTGCCCCTAGCGCGCGACTACGAATCGATGAAATAATACCTACAAAAAATATATTAAGCTTTTTCAATACTTAGGTCCGTATTACAGAACGAAACTCAAGCATTAATCTCTGTTTAAAACTAGTTTTGAGTCGACGTTTAATTTTAGAACATTCCTCAAGCATAGATTCATTGATCATAGTTCAGCCGAGTTTGGCTTTATTCTAAATCGTTACTCAGTTCGTAGATTCCACCTCAAGCAGTGATTTGATCTGTAATCAACCAATCAATTGGCTCGATTTGAATCTCGTTTCATCTTGAGTATAGATTGATTGCCGTTCTGGAATAAGACCGTTCCTCAAGTACTGATTCTATACTTAAACAGTGATCAACTGATTAAAGATCAAACTTGACTTGAGGAATGTTCTGTAATACGGACCTTAGAGCTATGAAACCATTTTAAGTAATTTTTGTAAATCATATCTCTATTGAATAATCGTTTTAGTTGTACCACGCAGTTCATAGGACGAAAATAGAACAAAAAAGCCATACATGTTCTCTGTCGCAGAAATACGCGGTAGGGGCACGGAAATATTTGTCGCAGAAATGCGACTCAAGCGGTTAAAAGGTTAAACAACCGTTTACTCGACAAATGTACTAGAATTTTAGGTCAGTGGCGTAGCGTGGGGGGCAAAGGGGTCCATGGCTCGGGGCGGCGCAGATGTAGGGGGCTGGAGGGTCAGGCCATAGTCACGTGGGGGGCAAAGGGGTCCATAGCTCGGGGCGGCGCAGATGTAGGGGGCTGGAGGGTCAGGCCATAGTCACGTGGGGGGCAAAGGGGTCCATAGCTCGGGGCGGCGCAGAGGTAGGGGGCTGGAGGGTCAGGCCATAGTCACGTGGGGGGCAAAGGGGTCCATGGCTCGGGGCGGCGCAGAGGTAGGGGGCTGGAGGGTCAGGCCATAGTCACGTGGGGGGCAAAGGGGTCCATGGCTCGGGGCGGCGCAGATGTAGGGGCTGGAGGGTCAGGCCATAGTCACGTGGGGGGCAAATGGGTCCATGGCTCGGGGCGGCGCAGATGTAGGGGCTGGAGGGTCAGGCCATAGTCAAGTGGGGGGCAAATGGGTCCATGGCTCGGGGCGGCGCAGATGTAGGGGGCTGGAGGATCAGGCCATAGTCTCGTGGGGGGCAAAGGGGTCCATGGTTCGGGACGGCGCAGATGTAGGGGGCTGGAGGGTCAAGTCATAGTCACGTGGGGGGCAAAGCGGTCCATGGCTCAGGGCGGCGCAGATGTAGGGGGCTGGAGGGTCAGACCATAGTCACGTGGGGGGCAAAGGGGTCCATGGCTCGGGGCGGCGCAGATGTAGGGGGCTGGAGCGTCAGGCCATAGTCACGTGGGGGGCAATGGGGTCCATGGCTCGGGGCGGCGCAGATGTAGGAGGCTGGAGGGTCAGGCCATAGTCAACAGATCATATAACTGTATTGTCATCGGGACTACATAGGTAGGTACTTATTTACGCAGAATTTCAAGTCAAGTTTTATTTTGAATCCTTTTGTAATCAACAAAGCAACAGGGTCACTGTTCACAACCTGAAGCCAGGAAGCTATCGTACCAGGGCCGTAAAATTATCGTACATGGATCAAAATTATCGTATCCATCACGATAGTGGTGATACATTAAAAAATCATATGAAACGTGACAATAATAATTATGTTGAAAACAGTGTTGCCAATAAAAAATTGTCAATTCCCCGAAATTCCCCGCTTACTTTTGATTAATTCCATCGTCGCTACGAAACCAAGCAATAGTTGGAAGACCTTTTTTTTCAGACGTTCCCCTTACTCTTCGATTTCTCCTGTATCTCCGGTGCATTTACAAACACAATAAAAACGTTTTTACAAAAAAATTAAACCGACTTCAAAAAATAATAAAATTTTTACCATATAAAATTAACAGTTTCAGAAGTCGGTGCTTATCCACGCTGAACCAAATTGAAGGCACCGACTTCTGAAACTGTTAATTTTATATGGTAATTATTTTATTCTTTTTTGAAGTCGGTTTAATTTTTTTGTAAAAAAGTTTTTATTTTTTTCATTTTAGTGGCCTTAATTAAAACTTGGTTGGACCTACTAAAGACGCTGCTCGTAACATAATCACATCATCACAATATGCGTACTGTTCGTCATTGATGAGTTCCATTGTCTATCTCCGAAGTTCTTCATCAGATCTTCGCCAAATTTAAATGGGACCAACTTCGAAGTATACCCTATCCATTAAAAAAAGAATCATTAAAATCGGTTCACAATTGGCGAAAATATCGATAAACATACACAAAAAAAAAACACATACAGACGAACATAGTAACCTCCTCCTTTTTGGAAGTCGGTTAAAAAATTTGCCGACCCTAAAATGTAATCTGCCGCCCTAGGCGTAACATCAGCAGGAGACCCAGTGTAATCATCAAATTTTGCATCATAATGGAAATTATCGTACCTACAATCTGCGTACGATAGTAGTGTACCATCGTACATCGTACGTAGTTATGAAATTATCGTACATGTACGATAATTTTATCGTACGGTTCCGAGCGCTGACCAGGGTACCACAGAATTTTCACCGATTTTTCCTTAGTTGCAAAAATAGGGTTGGAGGGCGGCAAATTTAAGGTCGGCCCCGAGTGGAAGAAATACACGGTACGCCACTCTACCTACCTAAACGGTTGTTTAACTAGATAATTAACATTAGTGAACACCAGACATAATAATTTAAATCCTGTTGTTGTAAACTTCATCTCCTGTCTATTTGTATGAATTAATTTAAGAGAAGCTTGCCTTATACTTATTAACTCTGCAGTGTAATCGTTCACGGGTCAAGTTAACGAAATGATAATAATGTTAGATTTCACAAATAAACATAGTAATAATCGTCAAACAACAGATTAATTATAACTTCACGGTGAATTTTAATAGATAATTATTCTACATTGATAGGTATATTACTAAGTAACCGCCCGTTCACACAGCGGATCCGTTTTAACGCATCCGTCGGTACTGGATGTGTTGTTCACATCTGTGCCGACGGATCAGTTAAACAAATGGCAGCTGCGTAGCATCTGGCAGACAGGATACGATAAAAATAACGGATCCAGTATTTTTTACTGGATTCGGAATACTGTCGTGTATGTGAACTCGCTCATTCAACTACAGGCGCCATCCCCAAGATAAAAACGGATCCTGTAAACAGTTTCTGTGTGAATTAGCTGTAAGAATACCTACGCTAGAATCTAATAATTAGTACAAAGACATAATGTAAAACATTACTTGCTATTTTTATTTTTTAAATAATACAAAATATCACATTTATTTTACATACAATTGCAATTTTAGTCTTAAATTATAGAATATAAAAAATATACCTTAAGTTACACTTATTTGGCGATAATTCGTTAATAAATAGTCTTTAATATCGGCCATGACAGTTGTAAGTCGTGCTATCTCAGAATGTATCATTTCTAATGTCTGTATAATTTTACCAGTTCCAAATACTTTCTCTCGCTCTATGGAAAGAAAAACTGAAGCCTTGTCCTCGCTATCTGTTGAGAAAGTACACAAAATATAAGATAACATTAATTCATTATCAGAAGTATGTAAGTCAGTATTCTTATGAGGTCTTTGACCTTATTGTCAGAGGAGTGCGAAATTTTTTCTATGAAAGCTGGCATATCCACCCCGCCGCCATTTTATTTTTTCCAAAGTGGCGCCTCGCCTTGTATGTGTTATGGGTAGAGGTCAGAGGACACTTAAACAACAAACAATATCCGCAATATGGTGCCCTAGTGGCACGTTCGCATTGCCGAGCTATTTGGAGATAAAGATCGAGAGAAAGAGAAGAGAAGTGATTAGTTCATTTTTAATGATTGTCATTGTTCTCATATGGTGATCTTTATCTCCAAATATCTCGGCAACGTAACACTTAAGGGCACCATATTGCTGACATTTTTTATTTGTTTCAGTGTCCTCTAGCCATATACAATATGTAACATAATTAACGCACATCCTGAAAGTAGTTTGTTCAAAATCGTTTACTGAATCGATTTCTATTATTTTTAATATAGGTAATTTTTTATCCAAAAAATAATTAAAACTACAGAAATTAGTCACATTACCCCTGTACAGTCAAAACAAACTGAAATGGACCGTAAATCAAGGCAAAAGACTTTTAAAAGTGCATTTTTATTTGTATTAATACAAATTCCGTCATTCAATACAAAATAAAGAAAAATAAACCTTATTTCAAGAACTTTAATTTAGTAAATAACAATGCGTAAGTATACATGTTAAACTAAAATTTCAGTGTATGTATTATGATTATAACATAATATTCTAATTGGGGTGTTTGAGGGTGTGCGTTAATTACGTTACATGTTGTATAAGTTACCTACAAAGCGATAAGCAACATTGAAAAAAAAATGGAGGCAGGGCGGCTATGCCACAAAGGTTCTATCCCCTTTAGTATATTTTTGTAGTGTATGCAGTAGTATTAATTTCGAGGAAATAGGTTTTGGAAATATGAGGTAATCCGTATTGACAATTATAACAATTTGTTTTGGAGAAGCCCTGTATTATTCAAAAGCGATAAAAATAATTAATTAGAGGCACGTGAATACCTATTTCACGCCTCGGAGGACCGGTCCTTTTCAATGAATAAATAAGTACCTGGATGACCAGGCTTTGTTGTTTTTTTTTTGGTAAATCGACGTTTTCTAAAAATGAAACCTAGCTAGATCGATTTATCGCCCCCGAAACCCCCTGCATACTAAATTTCATGAAAATCGTTGGAGCCGTTTCTGAGATTCAGATTATATATATACAAGGTTAGTCGGAAAGGGGGTACTAAGCCACAGAGTACATTATAATATACTGTAATACTAAGCCGCGGGCCACTTAAGGTATCACTGATGACTATTTTAAAGCAAGTGTTAAAAATTCAAAATTCGATGATTTTTATTTGGATGCAAAAATTCATCAAAATTGTTTTATCAAAAAAAATACATACCTGCTTTAGTTATAAATTCAGAAAATTAGGTTTCTAATCCGTGACCCCAAATATGACCTAAATTGTAAACACAGCTGATCATAGCTAGGGACAGATAGATTTTAGCATATTTTTTTCGAGATCTTTGAAAAGCTATTTCTCTTAAACTATCATGTTTTGGGGAAAGTTGTAGAACAAAAGTTATCCCTTATTTTGGGTACTTTAACACCCTTTCGGCTTAGTACCCCCTTTCCGACTAACCTTGTATAAATGATAAATTATTTTTATTTCTGTAAATAAATCTGTTACAGACACTTTTACAAGTCAATGTAATGTTTTTTTTAAGACTAGATGGCGCCGGCATTTCCTATCTGACTAGCTCTGAGAAGAAAAGCCGAAACAAACTCAGAGGTCAGTCTCTTTTAAAGTCCAGACATTGTAGTATACAAACTATGTGAGTGAAACGATGTAGGGCAACGTCTGGAATGGCCTTTTGAGGAAAGTGCCATAGCAGGTTCGAGTTGACCTGTCCTAACTGACGGCACATCTGCACCAGTCATCGCGGAGCTCAAACCTTATTTTAGGGAGCTCAACAACCCGACCGCTGCACGACGCTATCATTCAGCTGGACATTTGTGTGGGTCACAAAAAAAAACTCAAGAACCGCCACATATATATATATATATATATATACAAGAATTGCTCGTTTAAAGGTATTAGATTAGATAGATATTATAGAAATACATAATTTTAAATTACCTGACTCAATATAATTTTCATTTTTCGCAATAACCACTTCCGGTTTCCTATCAGTCGGACTGCTTGACCTTCCTTGTTCCACATCAGAGTTGTTCGGTGATAGTTGTTTCCTACGCCTTTTGGATGACCTTGTTCGAATACCTATAAAACAACATAACATAACATCACGCCTTGTATTCCCCGAAGGATTCGGCAGAGGTGATTTTTTAGTACATCCTCGTTTCGCCAGTTATGTTTAAGTCCCATGTAATAGGGGACGAGCCTATTGCCATAAGAACCCATGCTCAGCAGTCGCGCTTGCGACCACTAGACCAACAAGGCAGCCATACACCTACCTATAAAACATATTACAAAAACATAGGTAGGTACTATTTCACATAATGTAGAAAAATATAGAACAGTGCGCAGAAAACACTGCGTGAACGCGGGCAATTGTGGACCCGCCTTTAGGCTTAGTACGAATAGGTACGTACAAGTTAAGAATGCAGACAAGCAATTTGCTTTTTTTTTAATACAACACTATTGTCAAACGATGTGGCCAGTCTGTCCACTTGATGACATCGTGTCAATGGGACAATACTTTATTTGTTGTTTACTACTAATGTAATGCTTAGGCATTTTTATAAGGATTTGATCATTTATAATGATTTGACTATACTGGGTGTCCCAGAACATAACATAACATAATCAGCCCATTACTGTCCCACTGCTGGGCACGGGCCTCTTTTCGGAATGAGAAGAGTTTAGGCCTTAGTCCATAACGCTGGCCTGGTGCGGATTGGCAGACTTCACACACCATCGAGAACTTTATGGAGCCCTCACAGGGGCGCAGGTTTCCTCACGATGTTTTTCCTTCACCGTTAACGCAAGTGATAATGAAATTCTGATCCACACATGAATTTGAAAAGTCAAAGGTACAGGCCGGGCTTGAATTCAGACCCTTTTGCATGGAAGGCAAGCGTTCAACCGCTAGGCTATTACTGCTATGCTGCATCCCAGAACACAAAATTTATTTTTTAAAGTAAGAAATTCCATGTATTTTGAAACACCCTGCAATAGGGCGGGCATTTTTATTATATATGATTTAATCATTGATTTAATCTATACTAATATTATAAAGCTGAAGAGTTTGTTTGTTTGTTTGAACTCGCTAATCTCAGGAACTACTGGTTGGAATTGAAAAAATATTTTTGTGTTGGATAGTCCATTTATCGAGGAAGGTTATAGGCTATATAACATCACGCTACGACCAATAGGAGCGGAGCATAAATGAAAAAAGTTGCAAAAACGGGGAAAATGTCCACCCGTGCGAAGCCGGGACAAGTCGCTAGTTATTGATAATATTTATTAAACATGATGCTTACTTGAGCCTTTCATATCCCCACTTGTAGTGTCTACAGTCGGTTTTCTTTCAGGCGGACTGCTTGGCCCAGCAATATCATCATTAGATGACTGTCGTCTTTTTCGACTCTTGACAGGTGCCTCAATAGGCTCCGTTTCTAAAAATACATTGAGGAAATAAAACCATGAACAAATTGTTAAAATTCAGGGTTATAATTACAACTAGGCCTGCTGTCCCCAAAAAAGTACATAAAGAGCCCTTCGACAGGTCTCGATCTTTTGCTTGCCGTATTAGATTAGAATTAATTATTTTCTTATTTTTAATTAGGGACTTACCAAAGTAGTGGTTGATTGGGCTGTCATCATGAGGATCTGTATAATTTTGTATAGCTTCATCTAAAACCTGAAATAATAAAAATAATAATGGGCCTGAATATCAATACTGAATGAATTTATAAATATTAATTTTATGGCATCGGCATTGTGAGGTTTAGTTCTGGTTAAATCTAATATATATACAGTGTTTACAGTACCTACATAATAACCAAGCTTCGCAAACAGATTAGTTATCACAGGACTTGTGGTGTTATTAGTGTTCCGGAGGATACTGCTACAGTCCTTTTTAACAGTCTTCCAAAAAAGGAGGAGGTTATTAATTCGATTGTTTTTTTCGTTTTTATGAAGTTGGTTTTATTTTTGTTAAAATGTTTTTTTGGCATAAGATAATCATGTACTTAATCAATTTTACAGGACTATGTGGCTAATTAACAACTGCGCGGATCATAAGATTAGCGAGGTTAAGCTACGCTTGCCGCGGTCACTCCGTGGATGGGTAACCGTAAGTCACAAACATAACATTTCCAGATCATTGCTAATTAAACCTATAAATAAGTATGTAATATTGTTTAACATACTTCCTCGGAGAGTGGATCATTCATGATGACCACACCCTCAACAGCGCTTTCTCCTATTAGGGTCATTATATTTTCTTCCATTGGTGACAAAGGCAAGATGCCTTCAGGCAGTGGTCTGTCACCATCCTTGGCTGCTTTCAGCTCTAGTGCACGTCTCCTGACTCTGTACTTCCAATCACACCAATACTGGAAATTGAAAAACATTTTTTATTGTTACAATAGTAAATGTTTTTGTTAGCTTTTTGTTAATAACTGGCGACCCACCCCGGCTTTTAACGGGTGCAATGTAGGCAGATACTAATGTGGGGCATATACACCTTCCTCTTGAATCACTCTATCTATTGCTGAAAACTGTATAAAAATCCATTGCGTAGTTTAAAAGATCTAAGCGTACAGACAGTGGGACCCACTTTGTTTTATACTATGTAAAGATGCTGATATCTTTCTTGTCTATAGAATTTGTTTTAAACATAGTTAGGTCTGCTTAAATGGAAATACTATTAAACACACCTTAGACCATCCCTTTCCATCTTTTACGGCACCATCCTTAAAGGTGTTTAGCTTCTTTGCGCACAAGTTCCAGACCTTCACGGTGTGGAACTTGCCACGACGGCGGCGGCCCCTGGTCAGCCCCTTCGCCAAGTCTTCATTTTCTTTGAGAAATTCTAGGAGGGCTGTCAGCTGCTCAAAGCTCACTTGTTTTCTCTTAGTTTCTACAAAAAAAAACACAATAGTAGGTAAACAATAGTAAATTCTTCATTTCAAAATACTGCAGTGACAGACAGTTATTTATCTAACATTTATTTAAAAAAAATAAACGCTAACTTTACCGACTAGAGATGCAAAGGAGTAAATTCTTTTAAATGTTGTGATTAATTAAATGGTAATTGCACATATCCTATAATGACTGAACTTATTTTGATTTAGTTTTTTTTTTGTTTGATAGAATACGTTATTGATTATTTGGTTTAATCGAGTATCTATCCAAGCAAACGATCAAAAGAAAAACAAAAACACTTGCCTGCATCCATTTTGAACAGCACTTATTTCGTCTTTGCTTTAGGTATAATCATTTATTTTCTTATTGGAATAACACACTTTCACACAAAAATTATCATTAACAAGTTGTTACTCAGATATATTATGTGTATATTCAATAATAAACTATCGGTATAAAGTCGTCTCGTTATTCATATCGGACTGCAAGATAGTCGACACATTTCCCAAATACACTGCACAGGCACACTGTTTTACCGTCTTTTACCGACAAAATATGGGTCCTAGAAATGCGCGCGCAATATTCGATAAAATTTGTATCCTTCAGCGCTTTATTCGCGGAATTGTGACTGAATAATTAGTATAGTTTATATTTGTAAACAAATTATTTGTGATGTGAATTGTGATGACAATTTTTGACAACCTCTGTTGTGATTGCCATATTAAAAAAAAATGAAAGATTTATTGCTACATTGCATAAAATTAAAAAAGCTGTCAACGAAGCATTCGACAAATTCGCAGTCTTAAATCTTAATTTACGTAAAAATAAAACATATATAACACATTGGCATTTGTTTGTTTCACTAAAAAAGCGAATCGAAGATCAATATGTATTTTTTGATAAAATTAAAATTACAAGAATAAAAATAGATTATGATGTCTAATATAACCCATAAATATGATTCTCAAAGTTGAGTATATTGATATACAGTAAAAGTACACCTAATATTCCTGTGTAAGAACTTCCAGAGTAATAATAAGAAAAATAAATGTAACAAAAACAAACAAAAGCAACTGAAAAAAGCGCTGTAAAGCTGAATTTTCAGGAGCGAGACAGCAATGCCATCAAAACAAATATTTACTTCCCGCCCAAATACATGATTAAGCGAACAAATTGGAAATGCATTTTACTCTAGCGAAACTCCCAACACGAGTGATATATTTAAATAAGCCGTTTATAAATCTTTCAGCTCGTAAAATTGACAAGTGATAGGTATATATCGGCGTAGGTTTCCGGTTTAGTTATTTCGTTAATCTTTATAAAGCTTCATCAGTAATAAAATGGTGATAAAAGTTATATTGTTTTAATTTAAAGCGACTCAAAATGGTATTTGACGGTTTAAAAATCCTACGGAAGGTAAGTTTCGGCTGTAATTTCAATAATCTTCCTGTTAATGTATTGTATATAGTTATATAGATATTATTTTGTTTATTTATGCTGCAGAATCCTTGTAAGAGTTATTTTACTGTTTTATTTCACATATAATATAATGCTGTTACAAGAAATCTGTGATTTATTAAAATCTGTCGACGTTTAAGTAAGGTGTACTCGTTAGAGGGGCATCTATTGATTTCATGATAAAGCTCCACTAGCACTGGTTGAAATTAGTTGCTAGGGTAAACGATTTCATTTAGGTACCTATGTCCTTTGGTATTTACTTTTTCTTATTCTGTGATCCTGTAGTTATGTAGTAGATAAACAAACCGAATTTTCTATTTTATAAGCAATATATAAAAAATAAATTACTCTTTTTTGCTAGTTTTTCTTCCTTCCGACTATAATTTGTATCAGTGTCCGTATTAAAAGCTTGTAGAAATATAATTACCTGAGTATCTATCATGGCTTGTTGGATGGATTACGAGAAAGCTTAAAAATAACAAAATCCGACAAAACTAAGGTATTTAGGCGGTTCTGGATGCTCTACCAGTCTACAATGATATTGTATATTGGCGCTGGCGGGATAAAAAGGTGTTAAATTCGGAACCAGGAGACCAATTTTACTAACAAAATTTGCCTTTTATTAGTTATAAAAATAACGGTCAAATGGTCAACGTTGAGCTGCGGTTCCGTTGCGATTTTAAACAATTAGTTTATTAGAATTGCCCTCCAGAACAATAAGACAAGGTACTTAACTATCTTGAAGTTCTTTACATTGGTAAACGGTTTCAGTCGTCTGTGAACGTCCGTTTTGAAGAAGCTGGACTGGACAAGATGGGGTTACATTAATAAATATATGCATAATTTTATTATTCAGTTTAAGCGGTGTAAGGCAAATACGCAATTAGGTACACCTATTTTTTATCGGTGGAAAATCCTCATGGATTTCCCTCGCCCGGGGAAGGCGAGGGAGTCTGCCGGACTCTTACCGGCTAAAAACCAACGGTATACCTCATCCTGACCGTTCGGCCGGGATCGCGGGATTCGCAAAAGCATGCACCGCAACCACGCAATTACACCTAAGCGTTACACCGGCACTGAACGCTCCAACTTGCTTAACGAAGCTTCGACGTCCGTCGGATGATGTTATTATCTTACCATCCAGCTTGTCACTTAAAATACGCCAACCCAGTGATGAGTTGCAACGTTACGTCATGACAACGTCACACCAACCCCAGCGCGACTATGTTGGTGGTAATATAATTTCTACGCGAATATATTATGGCCTTATAAATCTTCAGCACCAAGCCGTAGACAGGTAGGTGCAGGCTGGACAGTAAGCAGTTCTTATTATGCTGTAACTATAAGATCAGGGAAGTTGGATTATAGTCTCGCCTGAATCCAAATAAGACGAATATTTTTTAACACAAATTTTGCTACACTTGTGTCTGTATGTGCCTATAATGCTGCTTGTGATCCCCGAAGATTCACTCATGTCATTTCATCACGGTATGATGATTGACCCATACGATAGGTGAACTAGCCTTATCTGCCATATTTCTTGATCTTATTATTGCCAATAGGTACGGATGCGGTAAAGAAAAGGCCAACATTTCACACTTACAATCTATATTCATTCAAGTTCCTTGTAGTTTAAATTCCATTTTAATTCTAGAATAAATAAAATAAACGATAAAATTTATTACTTATCGGGAACCGCTTTTCCCGCCATTCAGGGAATTTACTTTTACAATAGTCTTAATAGCCGCAGGATTGATATTTGCATAGGGTACGTGCTTTTGGATCAAAGTCGTGCTTCGTTTTGTGTTAGATAGGTATTAAAATTGAGTTCTGTAAACTGGTATTTATTAAAATGTTTTTTGTCATTATCTAGAACTTTGAAAAGCGCCTAAGTATTTTTCCTCTAAAATTAGAAATAACTCAAACCCTTTCTCTAATTGCATTTTTATGAAGTTATCATACGCATACGTTAAACACCCTTTATGCCAACAATGGGGGGCGTGGATGGCGCAGTCCAGTGTGTTTGATACTCGTTGGTCCAAACGTTGGTTCAAACACCGCTATTGTTCCGAACTACAAGCAGGCTAAGTTTATTTGTACAGTCGCTTAAACGCCTTCATAGATAATATACTATATACTGGTATAGATAGGCCACTCTGACAAATTACTGGGTGACGATATAAGCGAAATTTCTTCTGCTGTGCCAAAGATGGCGCTGGCTTTACAAATTACCGAAATAATACACTAGAGGGCGCTCTCACATATTCAGTATTATTACGTAAATAATGTAGTGCTTATTAATTATTACTCTGAATTCAGAACTCTTAGTAATTCGGAATTCAGAGTAATGTAATAAGCGCTTAAAAATAGGTGATTAAGGACATCTTTTTCAATTGAAACAATTAAAATATTGTACATAAACATTATTTTTTATTTCTTTTTAAATAATATGACCTAGCCTGTGCTTTTACAAGGTCGCCTTGGTCGAAATTAGTAATTTTGCCTTTTAAAAGCTGGTTCACACCTTTACACCAACTGTGTACGACAATATTAATTGCTAAATTCACAATACATTTTATGAGTACAGGCCTATGTTCTTCACAAGTAATTATACTAAAATTAATATCTATATCTATGAAATGAATTATCTTTTCTTTTAATTTCTTCTCTTGTGGCGAATCTCTCAAACATATTATAATAATATCGTAAATTTTTTTGGTCAGTTCTATAAACTCTTCTTTTACATATATTAAAGAGTGCTTTGTGTAATCCCTGAAGTATGTGTATGACGCAGGGTCGATTAAATCATTAAAAAATATATTTTTACATGTTTTACAAGTTTTAAAAACTTTTGATTGGCATTTCTTAATTATATACCCTGCGACATACCGTTTTGACTCATGGTGTATAATGTTATGTTGATCTTCGCCACAGGGAGCATTAGATAATTTTTCTATTAATGAATCAATATTAAAATTAATATTTTTTTCTTGTGAAACACAGTCTGCTGTACTTTTCAAAAGATGTTATAATAAATAAATTAAATATATAATATATATATATAATAAATTCATCCATAAATAGTGGTTGGTTAGGTGCTTGGCGAGAAGCTGAAACAATAAACAGATTACCATGAACTTAACTACTTCCCACTTCTGTTGTATTAGGACAAACTATACGAAAATAGATTATGCCGTAGTAATAAGATTAGATTAGCAGCGCTGCTGACTGCCCAGGGTGTGTTCGATGAATGCATGTATTCAAGTATTTTCTCGTGGAGGCTCTTTTGTAATACCAAACACTATATCAATGTGACATTTTAATATGCATCTCCACTAGCAAATACAGACTTAGTATAAGGTTTATATTGAAATTAATAATAATGGGGCACTTAAGAACATGAACTACATTGAATCTGAATTAATAATTCAAGAAGAAGAATAAGAAGATTAATAATTAAATAGGATATGAGATTATATTAATTTTATAACTTCTTACCAATATTTAAAGTTGGGAATGCATTTCTTGTGAGTTTCTTACTAGGTGTGCGATAGCACAATTCAAAATGTTGGTCACAAAGTCTCACATTGTTATAAATATATTGTGCATCCCTTTCTTGCATTTCGGCATCTAAAACTCTCGTCCATAAATTAAATATGTCTTCATTTTGGTTAGGGTTTGGAAAACGATGCAAAACACCTGAAATAATGAGTTGTGTTTTTATTAATTTATGAAAGTAATAAACTATTTAATAAATGCGGTTGTTAGTTGAATGATTATTACTTACCATCCGTTTCACATCTAAAATAACACTTCCAGTACTTATTTGACGACATTTTAGTTAATTTTACAAAATATAATGTAAAATTTCACAGTCCAGTATTACAAAGCCAAGTCAAACAAACGTTCAAAACAAATATCCAGTAACGGGGAGCCAGGGGTCAAACAAAGAAGATATCAAACGAAACGAGTCCAGGTAGAAGCCAAAGTCACTAGGAGAAAGAATATAATAATCAAAAGCACAGGAGAACACACACGAAAGTTTCGAGAACTTGTGTGAAACTTTGAAATGAAACCGACATAATTATGTCATTTATTGCCACGGATAAAAATGATAATAAATTAAATTTTCTTCTTAAATAATTGTAAAAGCTTTTATTGATGTCCAAAATATTGCAGTATTTATAAAAGAATAATACCCGATTTATTTCTTTATTTAAAAAAAAAATATACTACATATATTCCGATAGTGGCGCCATCTTCTGAGTAAAAAGAGTAAAAATTGTTAAAATGCTTTTGACGCCTATGAGATGGCGCTAGCATCAACGTAAAAGCAAGCTACTGGGGGACTTTCATACCCCTGAACGCCTTCGCGGTGTCCGCGTGTGTCGTTGACCGGAAAATTCCTTTCGATTTTTTCCTTATTTGCCTTTGCCGCCATAAATTTAATTAGGAAATGAATTGTATTTAAAATGTGATCGTTTTATCAGTGAGTGAAAATGGAAATAAAAGTTGACGTGGTGAGTTACTTAATTAGTTTTTGTTTTTCCGTTAATTGAATGCCCTTGCACTTTCAGTTTTAGTACAGTACATTGTTACCATGAATGTGCATTTGTAAGTCTCCAAAGGACATTAAAGGACAATAATTGTAATATTGCACGCAATATATGAATTAAAAAAATCCTATTAGATTGAAAACTTAAAAGTTTTTAAACAAGATAACGTCGTAAAGACATAACTACTTTATTAAAAAAAGTATTTACTACAGATTGGCAATATACAATACACATCGTTATAAGTTTTCGTACTCCTTAATTTGCTATCAGAATAGGTACCTATATATCTGAAGTAAAGTAGACCAAGCTAACTTGTCCCATTAATAGCAAATATTTTTTTAAACATTTATTTTCTTTTACACAATGTCTCAAGTAGGTACTTATTCAAACTACATATTAAAACGACACCTAAGTATATTAAAAACAAAACAAAAAAAAAACTAAATTCTAAAAGCATTCTGCACTTGCTATTCCAATTAACATATCTGTTTGTTTTACTACCAACTACCAAGTAACATATCTACATGCAAATCTACTAATTCCGGTATTACAGATGACTTAGCTAATTTACCACACCCAGTCTTCAATTAATCTAACTAGCTATATTTTAGATCAGTATTTTCCGAAGTGTACAATACTGCTCCCTGTTATTCGAGGTAATATGCCTATCTATCATTAATTTTAATACGAGTGACTTGTGTAAGTAGATAATAAGTTTAGTTTTTTTATTTTAAACGGAAGTAATATAATGAGATACTGGAGCTTTTATACAGCAACGTTAGATAGTTTGAGAAACACTGGTTTAGATTTTTAATCGATAATATACAGCATAACATTTTAGGGCTTCCTATCATTGTCTGCTAATTGATAATTTATTTAACTATATTAGTCTTACTATGACCTACGTAACCACTTGTTAGTGTTATCAAACAGTACCAACTATTACGTCAACCACAGCTACAATGAGGAAAAAAATGACTACCTACCCCAATAATAAGCCGTTATGTAGGGTTTAAAGTAGTGACTTTTAGGCTATTTCCATTTACCTTCAGACTTTCAGACATCACAAGCACTTGGGCATTTCTAATGTGCCTTCTACCAAAGTAGGTACCTAGCTACCTACCTTGGTAGACGTATCTACCAAAATGGGAATCTATCATAATCAGCGACGAGGTTCCCTGATCGTTTTTAAAACAATAAAGTTCATAGAGCATATTTGTTGTTATCTAAAATCAACATCAACAATTAAATTAAATAGCAGTGATAGCCTAGTGGTGTGAACGTTGGACTGCCAAGTCATAGGTCTCGAGTTCGAACCCAAGGTATGCACCTCTGACTTTACGGATTCATGTGCGTATTGTATAATTATCTCTTGTTTAAAAACGGTGAAGGAAAACATCGTGAGGAAACCGGCACGCCTGAGAGATACCTATTTCTCGACGGCATGTGAAGCCAAGTCAGAGGCCAATGGGCGGCCATAAACTCTGAAACCAGGTTCATCACTAACCACACGAAAAGAAGAAGATTAAATTGTATAAAAATGCATAACATAAAAAAATATCAAACGACAACCTACCTGACGTACCTATGCTATCCTTTTTAAATTGACTTTAAATAATATTTTAATCAAATGTCAATCGAAAATATTCACATACAGCCTCTCCTCTAGAAAATGACAGAATTCAAAACCTACATTATGGAGATCTGAGCTCGGTTTGGGTGTCAATGAGGCGAGGCCATCGAGCCGCCGCCATTATCCTCCGAGCACCTCACTGTGATTTGAATACAAAAAAGCCGTTAAGTGCTTTCTTACTGCGCCAGTAAACAATGAAATATTATGGCCATCCAACCGACACTTCGTAATGAATTGATGAACATATTGATAGCTTTATTGTGTAGGTATAGGCACTGGATCCAGACGTCTTGTAAATTATTCTTTGTCTGTGTATGAGAGACTATAATAATCTTCGATTTGAACGAATGCAACAAGAATTTGGTCCATGTCGATTGTCGAAATCATTACCATAATAAATACTATTATAACATAACATAACATCACACCTTGTCTTCCCTGAAGGGTTAGGCAAAGGTGTTTTAGTAACACCCTCGTTTCGCCAGTTATGTTTAAGTCCCAAGTAATAGGGGGCGAGCCTATTGCCATTAACCGGTCACAAATATAATACTATACACAACAACTACTAAACAAATATAATATTATACTGGGTCAAATAATAGGCACCTATAGGGGGTCCTATTACATGGGATTTAATACATTCATAGGCAAAATGTGGGTACAACGGTACAACATTCTACCCCTTCGAGGAATACAGGCTTGTCGTGTATATTAGTAAGATATTTTTTCATTAGGATAACAAAATACATATTCTGCACATTAAAAAAGTCGCTGTAAAAAAAGCAATGCTTTGCGGTTGCCATCCAAACAGGGCCCGAGTAGGATCCAGGCCCGCACCTCTGACTTTTCTAATTCCTGTGCGGATCAGAATTTGATTAACTATCACTTGCTTCCACGGTGAAGCAAAACCTTCCTTCTTCCTAGCCTTTTTCCCAATTATCTTGTGGTCAGCTGCCAGTCTAACTAGATACGGCTGAATATCAGTATTTTAAACGGGGCGCCTGCGATCTGACCTCCGCAACTCAGTAACTGGCCAATGCCGATATCCTAAGTTAGACCGGTTGTCAGACTTTCGGGCTTCTGACTTCCCGTAACGACTGTTATAGGTATTCTTATGACACCCGGGACCGACGGTTTACCGTGCTCTCCAAGGCACGGATGGGACTCGATGTGTAACAAATAGTCACCCATCCACAGACTGACCGCGGCAAGCGCAGCTTAACCTCGCAAATCCTATTATCGGCGGGGTTTTTAATTAGCCACGAGCCCTTTGCGGTGAAGGAAAACATCGTGAGGAAAGATGCACACCAGAGAAAGCTCAAAAAAGATCTCGATGGTGTGTCTAATACACCAACCTCCATAAGGCTAGCGTGGTGGATAAAAGCGTAAACCTTTCTCATTCTGAGTAGAAGCCCGAAACCGTAATCAGTGGGATAGCAATGGACTGATTATCCCATGCTAAAAAAGTCGACTGTAAATTTTATTAATCAAATATCAAAATGATCGTCTCATCGGACAATGAGTAACGACATGAAACGGCACACGCGAATATTATAGATAACACTTATGGTCAAGAAAATGGCATAAGGAGTGGACAACGTTTATGGGTTATGACTTTTATGACTGCAGTAAAATGGACGTTAAACGCCGTCATGGTCCATTGTATATCATTCGGAAAATTAGGGGAAATTAATTGTTCTACTGTACCACTACACCGATCAAACAAAATAGTGATTGACCTCGATCTTGTCCAGTGGCGGCAAATTTTCTATGACGTCACGGAGTCAAGGCACGAGGCATTACTACTGGAGTGGAGTATAAATGGTGCCAACCGGAAGGTGTAACGTGTGGTAACATTTATATACTGGTCGATTGTTTGTTGACATACGAGGGAAACACATGCGTGTCTATGATTGTGCCACCTATAGGTATCCTTGTGTTGGTCACTCCATCGTTTCACATTGGGTATCGACAAGAAAAATATTATGGTGTTTATTCTTTACAGTCTTGGCGACTCCTGAACGTATCTACTTATCAGATCACATTTTTTTTTTATCTATGAAGTAGCTTACTCTGTATTCCGATGTGCTGATAAAGCATTTTCTACAGTTCGATCTGGTTCATCTTCAGCACTGTGTTCAACTGAATAAAATGCATTCTTTTACTTACAGCACACGGTTCACCCGTCGGCAGCCAAACCAGTCGCAAAGCCTCCAATACTCAAAGAGTCATGTGGCTCTTGGTGCACACCTGAGTCGACCCCAGCTCATAATACGTAAGTATGAACGTATGTACAAATAAGCGGTAGCACTCGTATATTATATATAAATTCAAAATTTGATTAAGAAAATGAAACAATTTCTTTTTTCAGGTTGACACAAACGAATTCAAATATCGAAACTAAAACAGATATCCAAGAAGATGTGCAGAATAAAGAAAGGTAAAGAATCATTTCTTAAAAAAACAATTTTGATTGTCTGATAAAAATAAGTGTCCAAGGTCAACCGACATCTCTATTTAGGTACATCTCTATTTAGGTACCCGTAAAAAGAAAAGAAATATATTGCTACTGACATACCAATTCCCTCGAACTTTTTTTTTGTTTAATTAAACGTTGCCCCTTTTTCCTGTATCGTAGGTGCGTTTACAGACACAAATATTCACTCGCACAAACATATAGACCGGGAACCACTACCTGTAGCCCATACAAATAATTGTTCCGTGCGGGAATCGAACCCACGACCCGTAGCGCAGAAGCCAATCGCTCAGCCACTGCACCAAACGTGTCGTGTTTGATCCAAAGAACGAAGTTTTAGGTTCCTATAATACGTATTGTACTTAATGGGTACCTTATATAGCTGTTCCTAATATTCTTGAAGACAATCACTTGAAAGCTGTCTCAACAGTAAAACGCTAGTATAGATACAGGTTACTAAATGCTTTGGAAACTTTCAGCATATTGGGTCAACTGCAAAAAGTTCGACTCTTCACGACTAGTCCCCCACCAGAATACAAACCTGATAACGACATAACCGAAGCAGACACAGAACTACAGGAGTTCAAACCGCCAAAGTCAAGAGATAATTCCCCAGAAAGGTACTTAATTTATTAATATGATTCGATTTATTGGCTTTTTAGTACAACATAAACAAATATTTTAACCTTTTTTTATAGACCACCACCTGCGGATGACAAAATAGACGCAATAATCGAAACTCCACAAAGTCCAGTGCCGATTTCTCCTTCACTTGAACAAAAATGCAAAGGTCTCTCGCGCTTGTCGACCTTTTGCGACCCCTTCATGCCAATAGACCCCCAAGGTAAGTCTTGTGATTATATGCCATTGTAGTAAATGGTTTTTAAATTGCCTTAATAGCCGGTCCCTGTTGGGCGCCAATAAAGTGCCGCGACGATTGTTAAAGAGCTATTAGATAAGTTTATTTTCGAGTAAGCGACAAAAGGAATGAAAATGTCAATGGATAGGTTAAGTAATTGTGTTAAGAAATACTGATCAACATAACAACAAGACACACACACAACACCTACCATTTATTTCTAATTGAAGCATTTAGATGTAGTTTCCCCACAAATAGGTAGAAGTAAAAACAAAGTGATCACAGCCATACATATGCAACGTAGGTATTCAAATTCATAGTATTTAATGTTTGCATTGCAAGTTGTCCAGATGTATGCATTGCACACGTTGCATACAAGCGATCAGTCTGTTTTTACCTGAAATATTTTTCCTTGCATCACCACATTTTGCTGTGCATAATTCCTTGTCATTAAAAAACTTGAAACTATACTTTTAGGTCGACGATATATCAGCTGGCTCCTCCTAGTAACTTTCTGCTACAGCTACAACGCGTGGTGTATCGCTCTTCGCGCCACGTTCCCCTACCAGACTCCACAGAACACGCCATACTGGATGGTAGCCGACTACTTTTGCGATATCATATACATACTAGACGTTGCGTTCGTGAAACCCAGGCTTATGTTCTTGCATGAAGGATTCTGGCTAGATGATCCTGCAGAGACTCGGAAAAATTATAGGAAGAAGACGCAATATAAGGTAAGAATGATATACAGTTTTATCTGAAAACGAGATAACGTCTAATTTTAAGAGCATATAACTTCTAAATGTTCGAAATAATGATCTAAACTTTTTTAATGGGATAATGTTCAGATTTTTCATAAATGTTTCAGTGCGACGTGATATCTTTGCTTCCTCTGGACTTATTGTACATCTACTTCGGCACCCAGAAAGTGATACTTCGCATACCCAGACTGTTAAAACTGCAGACCTTCTGGGAGTTCCACCAGGCTATGGACAGAGTGCTTTCTTCGCCCTATGTCGTAAGTATAGACGTATTAACTATAGCAATCGGAAAATATTAAAGAAGTTCCATAACATGCATTAATTGTGCATGTTGAAAGACACGGAGAGCACGTTAAGCTGTCGGTCCCGGGTGTCATACCAATACCTATGACAGTCGTTACGGGTAGTCAGAAGCCCGAAAGTCTGACAAACGGTTTAACCTTAGGATATCGGCATTGCCCAGTTACTGGGTTGCGGAGGTCTGATGGCAGTCGCTCCGTGTAAAATACTGGTATTCAGCCGCATCTGGTTAGACTGGAAGCTGACCCCAAGATAATTGGGAAAAGGCTAAGAAGTTGAAAGACACGCCAAATGAAAGCGTATATGGCCCCATTGTTTTTGGGGACATTGTCTGTACCATGCTTTTTCATGAAGTAGAGTTGAGCATGTCATTACATTTTTCTTCATTGAATACAAAATATAATCTGTGAGAGTTGATTTTACTCTTTGGCCCTCAGTTTAATGTAGACATAATTACAATACAAATTACTGACATCAATAAACAACTTTGTTTTACAGGTACGAATTGGCAAAACCCTCTTCTACATTTTCTACTTGATCCACCTAAATGCTTGTGCCTATTACGCGATGAGTGACTACATAGGCCTCGGTTCTAATGGCTGGGTCTACGACAACCAAGGATCGGCTTACATCCGCTGCTTTTATTTCGCTACTAAAACTGCGACATCTATCGGCAAAAACCCAAAGCCTGAGAATACTATGGAGTACTTGTTTATGACTGCTGCTTGGTTGATGGGCGTGTTCGTATTCGCATTGCTCATTGGACAGATTAGAGATATCATTGCGACTGCTACAAGGGCCAGGGTGAGTAACTCATGTTTAATTTTATTGTGAATGATCAAGTCGGAACAGATTTTTTTTTCAGTTATTTGTATCCTGTTATACTTAAAACAAGAAGAATATTCTGTTATGACAAAACAACTAAATATCTTCTTTACCTCGGCCATCTCATGGCATTTTCGAGGTCTACTTTGTTATAAACGTACTTCTAATGTGATTTTTAAGGTATTTTAACGATAAAATAATTATGTTCAACATAGACGGAGTACCGTAAAACATTGGACGGCAGTAGTCGCTACCTTCGTCGCCTGAACATGCCAGTCCCACTGCAGAGACGAGTTGCGTCATGGTTTAACTACACTTGGGCTAAACAACGTTGTTTTGGTTAGTAGTGTAATGCTTTAAGTTAGTTGTATTAAATTCATAGTGTCCCATGTTGGGTGCCAGATAATATTAGTATTGTCCCACGTTGGGCGCCATTTAAATGCCTATGATTTCTGAAAATAAGCGTTGAATATTATTAAATACTAGCTGTGTCCTCACGGCTCCGCCCGTAGCCTATGTTACTCAGTGATAATGTAGCTTTCTAACGGCAAAAGAATTTTTGAAATCGGTCCAGTAGTTTTTAAGTTTATTCGTTACATACAAAAATCCAAAAATACAAATCTTTCGTCTTTATAAAATTAGTATAGATAGATATAGATTTTATATATTTTGCAGATGAACCCAGAATTTTGAACTCGTTGCCATTCAATATGAAACGGGATGTAGCGCTTGAAGTCCACATGACAACACTAAGCAAGGTAATTACAAATATTTTATACAACATATTATATGTATAAGATTTAATGATCATTGTCCTCACAGTTCAAACCAACAGGATGGTTACATCCTGAAAAAGTAGATAACATACCTAGGTTTATGAGGAGCAAATTTTTGATTCCAGATTTAAATTATGACTATATAAACTTTAGGTGAAAAATGTGTCTATCTCCTCTTCTCTTTGTAGGTGCTGGACATAGAATTTCCCAAAAAAAAAGATAATGACTGATGATGTTTTCAGGTGCAACTATTCCGCGATTGTTCGGCCTCTCTTTTACGCGACTTGGTTCTCCAACTGCGTCCGGTGTGCTTCCTCCCCGGCGACGTGGTGGTACGACGCGGTGACGTCGGCCATCAGATGTATATCATCTCTTCTGGCGAGTGTTGCGTATGTATTTGATATGATTTGAAATAATCACCATTGCACTTTAGACTATTTATGAGAATTTGAAGTCAAAAATATGATGCTTTCCCGAGAAACTCAAATTTACCGTAGAACATACAACAAAGTCGAGCGCGTAGTGTCGATTGGACTTTTAATGCATTTTAGTTTTATTAAAGAATACATTAATATATTGCATAATATTTTCAGGTAATGTCACAAGATGAAAATGAAGTATTGGCGACACTGCAAGAGGGGTCGGTATTCGGCGAGATCAGTCTACTAGGTATCGAAGGACTACGACGACGAACTGCTACCGTAAGGTAAAGTAATATTATGTAAAAAATCTTGGAACTTAACATGTTGGCACCCAACATGGGATCTATTTCATAGTTGGAATTAATGATGACACCGTATTCAGTAACAGTGAATAATAATACTTATGAATGTCCAACATCTATCTACAAATCAACACTTATTTTATGTCTCCAATCCTCACTTCGAAATAAGTCCCATGTTGGGCGCCAACATTTAGAGTTCTAGTTTATAGCGGAATTCATCAGCAAATCCATTCAGATTTAGATCAAAATACCACTAAATATAAGTTAGCTATCAATAAACACATACTTTATTCTACATTTCTCAGATCACGTGGCTACGCTAGCCTCTTCGCTCTTTCACGAAGCGACCTGGAAGCTGCACTGAAACACCACAAGCAAGCTGCTCAAGTACTACGCATTAGAGCTGACCAAATAATTCGCGAGAACGCAGCACGACAGGCGAAGCAACGTTTAATAAGACTTGACGCAAAGCGAAGCGTCAGCATTCATGAGGACGAGGCCATTGTGAAGAGGAGGCTGTCCAATACCTCCAGTGTGTCTAGTTTGACGTTGGAGGGGAGGCGCCAGAGGTCGGCTAGTGCTATGTCTAAGAGGAGGCTGTCGGCTGTGTCTGAGATTGGTGACCAGGTGGGTTATTTTTTATTTCTAGACTGTTTATACTTATACTCACGCCTGTAATCACCGAAGGGGTAAGCAGAGGTATTCGCCTGTTACACGAGCCTGTAGTACACCCACGTTTCACGTCTGGTATTACATTCCATGTAATAGGTGGCGAGCCTATTGCCATTTTTCGGGCATAATGATGGTGCTAAGTTCATCACCTCTTACAAGTCGCTTCCCCTTCGACGGAGCAGAATTAGGTATATTCTTAATCAATCGCCCCAGAAACTCTCCCTTCTGTTATAAAATAATTATGTGATTGCAGGCATCGTGTCCTACTCTGGTGGTAACATGCACCAGGGCTCGAACCCCACTACCAACAATCGTATTGTCTGGCGACTGAACTTCGATGACCCTTAGCCACGACAACTGAGCGAATCTTCAGGATCTGCAGACAAAGTCACTTTGTACAGGCGGTACTTAATGAAACAATTCAAAAAGGAAATATTTCACTTAACTATTATAGGCGCTTACGAAAAGCCGAATTTAGGTGTACGGTTCCAATTTGTCATTTCCTATGGAGCAGAGCCGGCACGAAACTCCGTAGAATACTCTTCCAAAACCAATATTTTAAACAATTTCGATGATCTATCCTCGGTTTCTGAAAGGCAGTTCAATTTAACATTGTCAAAACTCATGTTAGCGAATGTGATTGGTCGACCAAAATACTAATAACCAATCACAGCACTAGACATGAGATTAGACAGCTGATTAAGTAATTAATTTAAGTATTGATCAGCCTATAGTACAGGGGTGGCCAACCAGTCGATCGCGATCGACCGGTCGATCGCGGCTCTTAATCCAGTTGATCATGGCAAGGCAAAGAAAATTATAAGTTTAATATAAGTTGATTGAAGAGGTGCTGATTATGTAATTGGTAGATCGCACAGAGTCTACTCAGTAAACAGTAGATCTTGGGACGAATCAAGTTGGCCATCCCTGCTATAGTAGATTCTACCATGGATCTGTCTTTCACAAACTGGAGGTAAATGTAGATTATAGTAAAAACAAAAATGAGTGAAATTTACTGAAGATTTTTTTTGATAACTCTTTTCTAATTCCAACCAACCTTTGCAGAACGAGTACAAAATGAGTTTGTCTTCAGATTTATTTCTTTCATTTATAGTATACGAAATAATCGTTTATTAGTAAATAAATAAACGTTGTATTGTAATACAATTTTCACCGTGAACTTTTAGTGGATACAAACTTTCAGGGGTGTATAATTGTTATGTCATAATATAATCTAGGATCCGTATTACAGAACGAAACTCAAGCATTAATTAATCTCTGTTTAAAACTAGTTTTGAGTCTACTTTTAATTTTAGAACATTCCTCAAGCATAGATTTATTGATCATAGTTCAGCTGAGTTTAGCTTTATTCTAGATCGTTACTCAGTTCGTAGATTCGACCCCAAGCAGTGATTTGATCCATAATCAACCAACCGATTGGCTCGATTTGAGTCTCGTTTAATCTGAGTATAGAGTGATTGTCGTTCTGCAATAAGACCGTTCCTCAAGTACTGATTCTATACTTAAACAGTGATCAACTGATTAAAGATCAAGCTGGACTTGAGGAATGTTCTGTAATACGGACCTAAGTGCCACTGGAAACCAGAAAATTTACATCTTCGCTTTAACAAACTTGACAAGCTGGTTAGTTAATGTAAAGAGAAGATGATTTCGTTTTTTTTAAGTCGTAGAACAACTTTGTTGGTTTATGACGAGTAGGTGTCACCAGGGTTGCCAATTCTGTAAAGGAAGACTCTGGGAGAGCGGAAAAATATCGGTCAGTTGGTTGTGAGGTGAGTAGGCGCCATTTGTCGACCGAAATCCTTTCGCCGGTACCACCAACATTGCGATAAAAATTCCAGAAGATTGAATTGACCGGAATACTTTTAAAATTTGGCGGCAGTTTTCGGGAGAATCCTGGATTTCCGGGAGGGCTGGCAACCCTAGAAGTCAGCCCTACAAGCTTTTGTAATTAGAAAAAAAATACGGTGTATAAGGTTATCCGATTTAATCTTGATAGAACTTCAAAGTATTATTATCAAAGCATTTATTCAGAACTGTGTCATTAGTAACTTCAAACTTCAATTAATCTAATAGGTATATAATAACAATACACCTTAATATTACCATCTACATATAACCACTTCCTATTTTTAAAGAAATTAAGTCTGTAGGCAAAATATTATATGTATAATGTCAAATAAGACGACTATTCTGCCAGTGTCATGTAGTGACGGGCTGCAGACCAGGCGACCGTCGAACTTTCGATTTATGATAGAATTATATTAGTGGCTGAAAGGACAAAACAATTTGTTGTTAGTATTTAAACAAAGGTTCTATTTTTTTTTTTATTTTTTTTTTTCTACTTTATCTATATCTACATAATTGAGACAGCACCAAAATACATAAAAACATAGTACACACCGCTACATCTTAATATTATTATCATTTAAAAATTTTGATAAAATTTTAATTAGGTTAGGGGAAAAGTGGGTCAGAAGGGAACGAAAATTAGTAGGAAGGGGGATTTTAATTTTGGGAAGCATACGATACAAGTCAAAGGACTGGGAATTTGCGGGACATGAAAAAAATATATGGTCCACAGTGCCCTCATCGAGACCACATTCGCACAAAGAATTGTCGCGAACGCGGATCTTACTCAAAAACACTGGACTGCAACAGTGACCGAGTCTAAGTCTACACAGGGATGAAACAGTTCTTTTAGCCAATTTAGTACATTTAAAAAACCAAGGTTTCCGCTGGATGTCATTTTGTATACTGGCGTAATAGGCACCCTTAAGTTTTGAACTAACCTGCCACGCTGTTGACCACGAGTTATACAACTTAAGTTTGGTGTCCGCCCGTAAGTCGTAACTATGTACAACATAGTGTTTCCGATCAGCAAGGTTAGTGGTAGCAAACTTAGCCAGTGAATCGGCACACTCATTGCCTCCTATACCCGAGTGACTGGGAACCCAAGCTATTTCAATATTGCAATCATTTTTAAAACAAGTGTAAAGTAAATTTTTAATATCCATAATAATTTTGCTGTGGATTTTAGTTTTCATTTGATTTTGACCTAATGCCTGGATACTACTCCGTGAATCCGAAAAAATAACAGAATTTTTAATATTATGTGTCTTAATGAAATGAATAGCTTCTAAAATGCCAATACATTCACCAGTAAAAACAGAAACCTCGGGTAGACATTGGAATAATAGGGCGATTCTGGAATTCTGGAAGTATGTTGCAACTCCCGTGCATCCCGTTGGTGACAATTTGGATGCATCTGTGAAAAATAAATTCCAGCCCCTCCAGTATTTCTCAATGGCCCGAGCAAAATCGCCTTTTACATCCCGGGATCTACTGGTAATACCAAGTCCCAAAACGACTTTTGGCTTAAAATGGACCACCTCGTATGCAGAGGAAAATACAGGTAGAATGGGATATTGACAAACAGGTGAGGAGAGGTTTTTAAGCTCTCTGTACCTATTCATCAATGGGGGAACCGATTTATTATTCCAATAGGAAGAGGTGTCGAAAGAAAGATGAATTTCCTCTAAAATGGGAAGTAAAGGATGGGACGAAAGGGAGAAAACTTTTGACAAGAAACGATCAGCTAAATATTGTCTTCGAAGGCTAAGGGGTGGTTCTGCACATTCGACCTGAAGGGCATTTATGGGAGAGGATTTCATCGCACCAATTATAATCCTCAGGCATTTGGCCTGAATGGAGTCTAACTTGCGAAGCGCTTCTTTATTGCAAGGTTCCATTAAGAAGCAGCAATAGTCCATCACACTTCTAACCAATGCATTGTACACCAATTTCAAAGTGTATGGATGGGCACCCCACCAGACACCAGACAAAGCCTTAAGGACTGACACAGAGCGCTCACATTTTTTAACTGTGCTATTGATGTGATCAACTCCCGATAATTTAGCATCTAGAGTAACGCCCAGAAACCTAGCCTTTTCTTTAATTGAAATAGCTTGACCATCAATATTAATATCAGTTTGGGGGATACGACGTCTGCGGGTAAAAATGACTGCAGTACTTTTTGGAGCGCTCAAAGCTAACCCGTGATCAAGAAGCCAATGGTATAATGAGGACAAAGAGACATTCATAGACAGAGCGGCATCCTGGATAGAACTGCCAGAGACCAATAATGCAATATCGTCAGCATACTGAAGTAATTTACAATTATGATTTAGGCAAGAAGAAAGGTCAAAAGTGTATATGTTATATAAAAGGGGACTAATCACAGATCCCTGAGGAAGTCCCCTCCAAGCCATCCTCTGTTCCGGGTCTTCCCCTGGGACTCTTAGCTGCAGAGAGCGGCTTGAAAGAATACTGCAAATAATCTGAATGATCCTTACCGGGATTCTCAGCTTGTGCAGCTTCTGCCTGAGAACTGGGAGGAGGACAGAATCATAAGCAGCTGATATGTCTAGGAAAACAGCAACCACCGACTCATCCCTACTAAGGGCCAGCCGGATATCTGATGTGAGGATACCCACACTATCAGTTGTACCCAAGCCTTTTCTAAAGCCGAATTGAGTCGCCGGAAGCAGCCTCCTGTTTTCAACTAACCATTCTAAACGATTTTTAATGAGATGTTCTAAAAGTTTAATAAGTATGGACGATAGAGCAATTGGCCTATAAGAACAATGATCCCCAGGGTCTTTTCCCGGTTTTAACAAAGGGATAACCACTTGAACCTTCCACGATGGAGGAATGTAACCAGAGGAGAAACAGAAATTGACCAAGTCCAAGTAATATTGGTGACATTTTACACCCGCTTTAGCAATAAAAGAGTAGGGGAATCCATCCACACCAGGTGCAGAATCCCTAACGTGGGTAAGGACCGTTTTGAGTTCCTCTAGGGTAAATGGCATATCTAAAGGATCGTCACTTGCTATATGGGAGCTGACACCTAGATCCTCCTCCATACCAGGAACATATACCGGGGCAACTTTTGTGAAAAAATTATAAGCTACATCCTCCGGCAAAACGTTCACGGAACATGGTTTCAAGCTACTTCTAAAGCACTTTACCCTACCCCACACCACCGACGCTGGAGTGGATGGACTCAATGAACTGCAGAATGCCTGCCAGCCCTCTCTTTTCTTTTTTCTGAATAATTTCCTGGACTTAGCCAATACCTGCTTGAAGGCAATCAGGTTGTCCAGGTTCATGTCGAGGTTAAAAGTCTTTTCAGCCTCATTCCTGACCCTGATCATGGTAGTGCATTCCCTATCCCACCATGGTGGAGAAGGAATCTTGCCTGTTGGCAATGTTTTGGAAGGGAAGCAATCATCAGCTGTAGAGGATATGGTGCTAGAAAAGGACGAGAAACATTCCACAGCATTCACAGAATTTATAGATGGAAGAGAAGATATACGTAAGTCCAAAATTTTGGAATAAAGATCCCAATCCGCCGAGTTTAGTCGGTATTTTAACAAGGGAGGGGAGGTCTTATCAGGAAGGTTCTTAGAAGGAATTTTAACCATGATGGGAAAGTGATCACTCCCATAAGTCATATTCAAACGACTCCAAATAAAAAGGCTAGCAACATTAGATGAACAGAATGTCAGGTCGACACAACTATTATTCTGCCCCAATGAAGACCTACGTGTGGCACTGCCATCATTAATTATACATAGGTTAAGATCATCCAATGTATCTACTAGCCCTATGCCAACATTATCGCATGTTTCGGATCCCCAACGATAGTGATGGCAATTAAAATCGCCCATAACAAGTAAGGGGCCCTTTAAATTACTTACTAAGTTTTTAATTATAACAAGATTATCAATATGTGGGTGTGCAATATAAAACGAAAAAATATTTATACCCTCAACCTTAACAGCAACAACATTTATGTTGTCACCAACAAAGGGTAGAGGGATTGGGGTAAATGCTACTTTGTTATTAATTAACAAAGCACATCCCCCATATCCATCAGATCTGTCTTGGCGAACACTGCTGAAACCTGGGATCCTGAAAACACTGTCAGAGCGAAGCCAGGTCTCAGCAATGCCACAGACCAATGGTTTGTGTTTATTTATTAAAAAGAGAAGGTCAGGTTTCCTAGGAGAAATACTCCTCACGTTCCATTGAAGGAATGTCAGGGGATGGAACATTATTTATATAGCGAAGAATATGTGTCAGTTTTTTGGCAACGTGGTCAGGTACAGCAGATTGAGAGTTATTTGTTAATACAGCCATCAACATACTAGTAATTATGTTCAAGATATTTGCCGGGTTATCTGAACTGTTTGCAGCTTCCGTAGGGAAAGCGCAACCGTTTTGAGAAGGCGAGAAGGAGTAGTTTTGGATGAGGGCTTGATGGGCTTGCTTATCATAGCTGGGTGAAAGGGGGGCGTGAGACTTGGGTTTGAGAAAAACCGTTTTACGGTAAGATTTAGGAGATGCCTGAGAAGTCAGACTTGGATACTGGGAAGGACTTGGGTTGGCTTTAGAGATCTGGGATTTAGACACTTCAGCATAAGATTTTGAAACAGGAGGGAAAACCTGACTTGCCTCTGCATAGGAGACAGATTTTTCAGCCATCAGAGCCTTTATGCCCTTCTGGCGACCTAATTCAGGACATGAACTATTGTTTGCAAAATGATTGCCAGTACATGAAATGCAGAAGGCATTATTTGGAGAAACTTGGCAACCATCACCAGGATGATCTTCACCACATTTAAAACAGCGGGGTTTTGAGCGGCATAGCGTGCGAGTGTGACCGAAACGGCAACAGTTGAAGCACTGAATGGTGGGGTACATGTATCTCTCAACTGCAAGAGCCGAGTAGAAACAATACACCCTCTTCGGTAGAATTTGCCCATCGAAAGTCAGAACCACAGTTTGAGTTGCTTTCCATTCAGTAACACCAAGAGAAATCACCTTCCGGTTCATTCTCCTTGCCTTAATAACAGGGCCGCATCCAGGGGGAACCTTGATATTCTCTATGACCTCCTCCTCTGACCACTCTGTCGGAACATCTCTAACGATGCCCAAACGAGTAATATTAAATTGGGGTATTGAGGCAGAGTAGTCATGCAGAGTAAGAATGGGGTTTATCAAAAAACTGTTGGCATCTTGGTGTGACTTAAACTCCACAGATATACGGTTCCTACCTAAACGTTTGACACCATCGGCGAGTATATTGTTGATGTTGTTTTTCATCAAAAACATACCAAACTTTACCGGGTGCAGTACAGTGCCTCGAGTCTGATCATCTTTTTGAGAGACGTGGACAATATAGGGTGGATTATCCCTGGCCGTATATGACTGCCTACCGATAACATTTTTTGCCAATTTAGGAGGATTGATTACAGAAGCCGGGGGGGAAGCAGCAGGTCTCTTTCTACTCGCGGATTCAGTGACCATACCGTTTTCTTGGACGTCATTAAAATTAGGGAGAGAAACAGTTATATTCGGAGTGAAATCAAAGGGATCGGGATCAGGATCAGGGGGTTTTTTTGTATCCATGATGGATACACAGTAAAATCTTTAAAATTGATAAAAACAATAAAACTAACCACTAACCACACACACTAGGAAAAACCTCGATTGAAGCTCACAGTAATTAGATCACTAAAATCGAAAAAATTCGTAGTATAGACAAAAGCACGTGTTAACCTTCACCACTACCAACGAAAGTCCACATTGACAGTTCCAGATAAGTTTTATCCGAGGAATCAATTTTGTATTTTGACAGCTAGGAAACCTGTCAAAATGACAGTTATTCCTCAGATAAAAGTCATCTCACCTTGGTTAAATCGGCCCTAACACAAATAAGTCTATTACCTAGTCCTGAACTCTTTTAATACCTTTTGAATGTATTTATACCATATATTAATGTTTAATGTAAACTTAGCTCAATCTGTACCTTAGTAGAAATTACTGTGTTATTTTTATAAAATATTCAATTTTAGAAAAAAAAATAGTTTGATGTGCTGCATATCTCATTCTATATTGATGTGTATCAAATTAATAAAGATCATGATCGAATTGGCTTTTTTATTTCTAACTCTAACGATATCCCATACAATACTATTATTGGGTTTTTCTATTAGGAATTTCTCAGTAGCAGCCTGTAGTCTGGATTTGTGCCCGGTTAATGGCAATAGGCTCGCCCCCTATTACATGGGACTTAAACATAACTGGCGAAACGAGGGTATAGTAAAACACCTCTGCCGAACTCGTCGGGGAATGTAAGGCGTGATGTTACGTTATGTTACTATTATACCTAAGTGGCGAGTAATTAGGCTGGTATTTATCAACATTAATTTGTTGGTTAAACAACCGTTTACTTGAATAATCACTTTTTAACAAAAATAAAACCGACTTCAAATTGTCTATCTCCGAAGTTCTTCATCAGATCTTCACCAAATTTGAATGGGACCACATCGAAAGAATTCTCTTTCAAACAAAAAAAGAATCATTAAAATCGGTTCACAATTAGCAAAGACATCGCGAAACAAACATACAAAAAAAAAACAGTCGAATTGAGAACCTCCTCCTTTTTTGAAAGTCGGTTAAAAATATACTAGGATTTTAGGAAAACAGTTGTTCAAGTGAATTACGGCGTGCGCCCACTAGCCGCACGGCATTTATATGGCAAAGGATTTTATGAGCTCAAAAATGTTTAATCCGTATTAGCACTCATATTTGCTTAGCATACCGCGGGATGCTTTGTCGCACCGCGGTATGCCGAAGCATCCCACAGTAAGATAAATACGAGTCCTAATGGGTTATTACAATAAAGTTTAAAATTATTACAGCTTAAAAATTCCTTTGCCATATATGCCATATACGCCGTGCCGCCAAAGTGCGCAGGCCCTTAATGTTGGTGAACACCAGCTTTAGTCGATCAACTCTGTCTCCTGTGCAGTCATTTCCTGAATTGCGTTACAAACACAGGAGGGCTAATAACGTCAATTTTGGTGAATCATATCAAAAATGGATTTGTGATGATTTAACTTGGTATAAAATATGATTTTCAGGCCACTATTAGGTTACGTGTATTTCCATTTTTTTGTTTTTTTATCGTGGGAATATCCTTATGGATGTCCCTCGTCCGAGGAACGCGAGGGGGTCTGCTGGACTCTTACCAGCTAAAAACCCACGGTGTTCCTCCTCCTGACCATCGCGTCGGCCGGAGTCGCGGGATTCGCATAAGCATGCCCATGCCCCGCAACCCCAGCTACGTGTGCTTCCTCATCCAACCCACCTATAACTGCCAACTTCAAGGTTTATTTATTCATAGAGAAGTCACGCCCAGTTTGGCTTTTAGCAAACGAGCTTACTCTGTAGTTTTAACCCCTGACGAAATAATAGGGGTGTGATAAGTTTGAAGCTTATGTCTGTATATCTGTGACGTCGTAGCGCCAAAACGAGTGAACCGATTTCAAAGTAGTTTTTTTTGTTTAAAAGCTGGTTTACAACCATTTTTAACATATTACAACAGAGGAATTGCAAATGTTATATATTTTTAATTTATTAATTTGGTTACTCTTTTAATAATGATTTATACTGTAATTCTTAGAGGGGCTCGTGGCTAAATAACAACCGCGCCGATCGTATGATTTGCGAGGTTAAGCTGCGCTTGCCGCGGTCAGTCCGTGGATGGGTGACCATTTGTTACACATCGAGACCCCTCCGTGCCTCGGAGAGCATGTTAAGCCGTCGGTCCCGGGTGTCATACGAATACCTATGACAGTCGTTACGGGTAGTCAGAAGCCCGAAAGTCTGACAAACGGTTTAACCTTAGGATATCGGCATTGCCCAGTTATGGGTTGCGGAGGTCTGATGGCAGTTGCTCCGTGTAAAATACTGGTATTCAGCCGCATCTGGTTAGACTGGAAGCTGACCCCAAGATAATTGGGAAAAGGCTAAGAGGAAGTTATACTGTAATTCTTAATTCTATAATTTAGTGTAAAATTTCGATACGATGTAAAAATTGTTACTGAAATAAATGAAATGAAATATTGGAAATGGTTACAGGATATGTTTGATGGAAATCGTTCAGCCTTTTTGGGGCTACGACGCCACAGACAGACAGATAGACATGGGCGTAGCCATTTTTTTATGATAGGTACCCAGAAAGTGTCCCATGACTCCTAAACTAAGGTGGTAAATCATCAGATTAAATCACAACCGAAAACCTTATTTTACTAATCGTACCTAACAAAACACTAAGAAGTTGATTACGGAGGATTTGACCGTACCAGACTGCCTTGTTGGTCTAGTGGTCGCAAGCGCGACTGCTGAGCATGGGGTCCTGGGTTCGATCTCTAGGTCGGGCAAAGTGTTATTGGGTTTTTCTATTAGGAATTTCTCAGTAGCAGCCTGGAGTCTGAATTTGTGCCAGGTTAATGGCAATAGGCTCGCCTCCTATTGCATGGGACTTAAACATAACTGGCGAAACGAGGATGTAATAAAACACATCCGCCGAACCCTTCGGGGTATATAAGGCGTGATGTGTTATGTAAGTAGACCTTACCAATAATTTCAAAAACAAAACGTAGTTATTTTAACATTTTTAACCAAACTCAAATTTTGATTCGGATGAATAACTCCTAGTGAGTATTATATGTTTAAAATAGACGGTTAAACTTTTCGTTTATATATTATAGCAGAACTTTTTATGTCATAATATTATTTTGCATAACAGCGAATGGTATAAACTGCATTTCGCAGAAATCGTTTGGCACACATTCAAAACTCATAATTTTGTAAGTCAAAATCAACTTTAGGCGTAAATTTCATATCCATAATATTTAAAAAGTAGAACTATCATATCGCAGTAAGTTCACAGTCAGAATCATCTTTTGGCATACATTTTATAATAATGCAAACAAGCATACACCATGCATGCAGCAAGCATGCAACATGCTGCAGGCATGGTTTCTATCACGGCTCCGGCGCTGCGGGACTCCGGCGGTCCCACGCGACTTATCGTCGCAAATGGTTTTAACCACAGTTTTAAATGCTCATCACCGAAGCCTCAGCCGTGGCGGCGGCCGTTGAATCCACCTGCTCCTCAGCTCGCGGGCCACCTCGCCCCTCCGCGCCTACGCGAGTTTAAACTACACTCTAGCGATAGGGCAGACAAGACTACGTGGAGTCGGTTTTGCAGCGATTCGTTTCTGTCACTAATACCATGTTCACACGATTTGATTCTAGTTGATCAACTGCCAAATCGCATGCGATTTGAACCGTCTGAACAGATTTTCAATCAAATTGAATCAATTTGGAGGAATAAAACGTTTCAACTTTTGTTGATCAACTAAAATCGAGCCATGTGAACCCGCTATAACTTTTGTAGCACAATATATTGACTTTTTAAGACAATATTTTAATTAAGGTTAAAAATGCCTGCAGCATATTTTATAGAAATGGCACTATGCCTAATAAAATTATTCCAAATGAAATTCTGCCATCTTCACAGTAGGTATGCCAAGTGAAACTACCAAATAATCGTCGCTCTAAATAAAAGTTATGTGGAATGTTAACTTTGCCAAGGTTAATTATGCCAAATAAAATTATGCCATCTTAAAAGTATGCCATTGTAAATTCGAACATATAAACATTCGGTCAAACAATAACTATATAAAATATTTTTATGCCTTAAAAATATTTGTTTAAAGAAGATTATGCCAAGTGTGTTATGCAAAATAATTTTCGGAGCATTAAGATTCTGCCAGAAGGATGGGAACCCGTTTTATTCGGATCATTTGCCTTATTGTCTCTAAACCCAAAGCTGATTGCTATAATTATTCACCAACTAACCAGGAAGTCGGTATACCTTAACCCTGTATTTTTCACTTTCGGTCGATCCAAGTTGTCATTAAGTTAAAACGCCAATCTTTGCGACACTGATTAACTCTATTATGTCGGGCTTGCGTGCATCAAACGCGGTGACAAGAAAACCTTTCACAAACTTATGTAGTCACCCCATACATAGCAATCTGAACGTTATACTTTTGACATAAGGTTAGTTTAGTCGCATCGGTAAATTGGTGGTAAGTTAATAGAAAGTTACGACAGTCTGTGCAGTTTTTCAGTATTGCTCGGCAATTTTTTATTTAAATTTGTTTAGCAAGGAATTAATCAATAAATAATTATTATAGTTGGAATTGTATCCACGCTTGCCCTATTTTTGATTCAGAACAAATCAACAATGTTATATCGAAGACATAAACTCACGCCTTTTTCCCATAGGGGTAGGCAGAAACTATCGAACATCCTACGAACCTTACATACTTTCGCTTCATCCACATTCATACATCTTGTTATACACGCACGCCAGTTGTTCTGCCCAGCCATTTTCCCAACTATGTTGGGGTCGGCTTCCAGCCTAACCAGATGCGGGTGAATTTATATACCAGTATTTTACACGGAGCGACTGCCATCAGACTTCCGCAACCCAGTTACTGGGTAATGCCGATATCCTAAGGTTAGGCCGGTTGTCAGACTTTCAGGGTTCTGACTTCCCATAACGACTGCCATAGGTATTCGTATGACAACCGGGACTAACAGTTTAACGTGCTCTCCGAGGCACGGCGGGGTCTCAATGTGTAACGAACGGTCACCCATCCACGGACTGACTGCGGCAAGCGCAGCTTAACCTCTCAAATCGTATAATCCGCGCGTTGGTAATTAGCCACGAGCACCCCGGTTGAGAGTACTACGCACCTGTATCAAAGAATTTTACCGAAATTATAAGTTATCGCAATGTTCTGAATAACGCTGGTCTAGATGGTTCAACACGGCTGTCGGTCGTAAAGACCTGCCATGGTTCGGGCCGGGTAATTCTCTGTGGAAATTAGTATTAGTAGCCCGGAGTTTAGTATCGTGCCCGATATATGGTAATAGGCTCGTGGCCTATCTTAGGCTTGCCGCACGCTACAGCCACAAAACGCCGCCACCGAGCTGCGGACTACAGTTTTTGTATGTACATTTTCTATCGTGGCGTGTAGCGACCACTGGCGTTATCCGTGTGCGGCAAGGCTTACATATGATTTAAAGCAGTCGGTATTAAAATATACATTTCTCGCTTCTGCCTACCATCCTTCGTGGAATATAGGCATATGCAAAGACAATAACGCCTCTTTTTGGACGTATATAATGATAACTTCATTTTATTCGCAAAAATTACGTTCCCATATCGAACCTAAATAACATTAGTATACTTACTACTCTATCATCCTACCCGTAATATTGAATCGATGAAGCTCTAGTCATAATGTAGATATTTCCTTCGTATACTGCATAATTTTATTTGCTCAAGTCGAAACTTTTTCATAACAAAATGCCCGTAGCGAGCAGATTACGGGATCCATTATTGACGTTGCGTGCCCTCACTCATTTCTTTATTGAAATAAAGACGGGCAGGTACCTCGTAATGTAGCAAAAAATAAACAAAGACGTTATTTTGGTAAACTTTATAAATTACCAACATTTTCAAAGGATTTAAAAGGTCTGGACAAAGTTATAGGATTATATTTTAATATTAGGTCCTTACCTATGAAATTGGCGTTTTTTTCTCACAAATAGAGAACCTCGTCACTTCTATGATTTAAAATATATATCAATTGCTTGATATTATATCGAATAATGACTATCAAAGACAACTACCAATAGTAAAAAAACCTTATTAACTACTTATAGTTTTCTAAACATAAAAAATACCTTAAAAATGACTCTTCTTTTTGTTAGCAGAAACGACCACTATTTTTGTTTAACTTAGCCAAAACTTATTTTTGTCGCATAATCTAAGTGGCATACGTTATCTTAGTTTTTAAACATCAGTGCATAAAAGGTGTTCACAGTTGTTAAATAAGTTAAGAAAATGTTAGTATGAAAAATGCAACTTTTTTAAAATTCTCCATACAAAACGCTGATTTCATAGGTGGGGACCTAATACTTTGGGACGTTTTAGAATTTGCTACTGGATGTGTACCATGATTTATCTTGTTAAATAAATAGATATAATGGGTTCGGGGCTAATTAACCTTTTGACCGCCCCAGTCGGATTTATACGACAAATAAAAATGTTTTCGTGTCCGCGTCTCCCCAGTCATATTTATACAACTGAGGCGACACGGTCACGAAAACCTTTGTCGTATAAATCCGACTGGGGTGGTCAAAAGGTTAACAACCGCGCGGATCATACGATTTGCAAGGTTAAGCTGCACTTGCCGCGGTGAGTCCGCGGATGGGTGACCATCCGTTACACATCTAAGACCTCTCCGTGCCTCGGAAAGCGCGTTAAACCGTCGGTCTCGATCTATGACAGTTCTTACGGTTAGTCAGACGCCCAAAAGTCTGACAAACCGGTCTAACCTTAGGATATCGGCATTGTCTAGTAATTGGGTTGCGGAGATCTGATGGCAGTCGCTTCGTGTAAAATATTGGTATTCAATCGCATCTGGTTAGATCGAAAGCTGGCCCCAACATAGTTGGGAGAAGGCTAGGCAGAGAGATAAATAGATATAATGATAAAGAAGTAGAATAAACTCCACTAAATGTTGACTACGGACAATGCACCTACCACGTTTTTTCTCGAGAGTGTCTTATAGATAGCTGGAACTACGCCAAAGACTAGAAACAGAAATTGGTCACGGGATTGGAAAAAGGTGAAGATAGAAGATGTGGAATACAAAGTTACTGGTTGTTATCGAATATTGTTATCTTGAGAATAAACTATGTTAAGAGTACCTACCTAATTATCTACATACTAGCGGCCCGTCCCGGCTTCGCACGGGTGGACATTTTTCCCGTTTTTGCAACATTTTTCATTTATGTTCCGCTACTATTGGTCATAGCGTGATGTTATATAGCCTATAATCTTGCTCGATAAATGGACTATCCAACACAATTTTTTTTTTTCAATTCCAACCAGTAGTTCCTGAGATTAGCACGTTCAAACAAACAAACTCTTCAGCTTTATAATATTAATATTGATTTTTCTTTGAGTTTACAGGGCTTTTTTTTGTAATTACTACAAAATAAAAATCAAAAAAATTGTTTTGTACCATTTGATTCGGTTTTTTTTTGTTTCTTTTTTGATTTAGCGTGTCTATAGAATTGCTTCGAATAGACCATATTTTAATTTAAAACGTTAAAACACGAAATATATCGTGGCGACTGAACAATATCGTGCAGAATAAACAACCCCTTCATTAGGGGTAAGTCAAACCCGATCAACTAGTGGCTCAGTCTGCAACCTACTGTGACTGCCTGTGGTTCATCCCACAAAGTACAATTATTCGGTAAAAAAACAGTTAATCGTGTAATTAAGAAACTATGATAGGTATCTGTTAATTAATTATAGTGCATGGAATAAATTGTGTGTGATTAAATAAGAAGAAAACAAAGGTAAAGTGGATTCTACTATTCTTAATTTATCAAAATATTAATTAAAAATGGCGCCCGTTTTTTTTAATTCGCTTTGTATTACTTATTTGAAGTTACATTATTCGCCGTAGCTTTGCTTGTGTTGTAAGAATTATATTTCAAATTGTAGTTATTTCCACCTACTGTGTTTTTCAGCTATGAGTTAGATACTTATAATTAAATTCTTAAAATAATTAACTGCGTGTCTGTCTACCAATTACACCAAAAGAGATGAAAAAGTAGGTGCACAATAATTAGCATTATTCATGTAAATCACGTGCATTTTTTAACAGACTTCCAAAAAGGAGGAGGTTCTCAATTCGACTGTATGTTTTTTTTGTATGTTTGTTCCGCGATATCTTTGCCAATTGTGAACCGATTTTAATGATTATTTTTTTGTTTGAAAGAGTATTCTTTCGAAGTGGTCCCATTTAAATTTGGTGAAGATCTGATGAAGAACTTCGGAGATAGACCATTTGAAGTCGGTTTTATTTTTGTTAAACAGTGATTATCGTTTCTAAAGTAGATAGTTAATTATTCAATTAATTGATACAAAGATCAGTTAATAACGTGGGGTCGGATTTGCAGCTGGTAAACAGTAGAGTTAGGTTTACTAACTCACTACCTAACCTAGGTACAATTTCAACTCCACGTTATCAACTGATCTTCATGAAAGTGATATCACTTGAGATATAAAGATCAATCTAATCGCATTATTAGTAAACTAAGGCCGATATTAATAAACAGCTCTAATTACCAGTCGTTTTAAAATGACCACAGAGGTACCTATTAAGAAAAAATAAAGTCAAATATATAGGTAGTAAAAAATGTTGTCAAATGTATGGAATTCTACTTTATGATAGCTGCTGTTGGAAGATCTCTCAAATTATTATTGTTTATTAATACTAACAGAGTAGGCCTACTGACAAATGGATATCGACACTTCCGCCATCCTTTAGTTATTACAGGTACCTTTGACAGCTATCTCCGCAGGCTCAATCGAAAACTAAGTTTTACATGTACGTAATTTTAGGTTTCAAAATAACGTAAATACTCAGCCCATTACTGCACAAAAGCTGGGCACAGACCTCTTCTAAAAATGAGAAGGGTTTCGGCCTTAGTCCACCACGCTGGCCTGGTGCGGGTTGTCAGACTACACACACCATCGAGAACTTTATGGAGCCCTCTCAGATGCGTAGATTTCCTCACGATGTTTTTCCTTCACCGCTACTGCAAGTGATAATCGAATTTCGACACGCACATGAATAAAAAAAAAGAATGTGATTTGATTTCAAAATGAAGACCTGAAATTCCTCTATGTCTAGGAATAACCACGGCAGTCTGATTGATAGACTAGGCAACCTTCATAGACGTTCAACTTACCTATAAAGAACAAAACAAATGACGGTGCCCATCACAGTGCTATCAATTCAAATCAAAACGTCGTTCTACCTATATTTTGGTTGTAAATTCTGCGCTATCTACGAAAGATATCTAGTTCGATCCGGCTGTTTACCCACGGACGTCGTGAACCAGTTTACTGGCCAAATAATGGTTAATTTCATTATTTTTGTGGTCGTAAAGCTGCCGTATCGTGGGCTCGCGTGTTTAACGATCCTAGATATCATATAGCTACGATAACGCATGTTGGATCTCATAAATACTGCTAATGTTAATATTTGAGCATTTTTAGATAAACGTATTATTAAAAGATCCTTCCATATCCGATCGATCGAAAGTTGAAATGATTTCCGATATCTTCTACTGTATTTATATAAACACTATGCGCCCTCCTATGCCTCGCACAGTCGGGTAAAAGAGAAACTGACTGACTGATCTATCAACGCACAGCCTAAGAAGCCTAAAAACTAGCCAAGTCAATTTTGAGCTTCATGATCTTATAAATAAATTTCAGGATTATCTACAGAACTTAGCACCCATTTAGATCTCAATGCTTTTGACGGTGAAGTCGACAACCAAGCATATTCTTATTATTGAACTTGGCTCCCATTTTCGCATTTCTGTTTTTGATGGGATACCTTTTTAACCGCCGACGCAAAAAGAGGGGTGTTATAAGTTTGACCGCTATGTGTGTCTGTCTGTCTGTCTGTCTGTCTGTGTGTGTGTCTGCCTGTGGCACCGTAGCTCTTAAACGGGTGAACCGATTTGAGTGCAGTTTTTTTTATTTGAAAGCTGGTTTTTTAAAATTAGCTAGCTAGTAAATTAATAGATGGTCAATTAAATTCAGGGTCTGACTTACTTTAGCGGTACCCCGACGCGATATTATATCGCCATTTCAACGAGCAAACCTTATCGTGCCATCCATCAATTTCTGTAATTAAAATATATATGTGTTACTCAATCGAATTTGATGGCTCAACGATACTATTATTTTTGACTTTTTAAAAGTTCGTTTTTTTTTCGTGTCGGGGGTTTTTATAATGTAGGCATTCACTAAGGAAGGATTTTTCTAAATTCCTTCCCGAAGGGGGTTAAAAAAAATCACACAAGCAAAACTGTCGGCAACAACTAGTCTAATATAATAAAAACATTTAAAAATTGTTCCTCTTCAACCGCAGAACATATCGGTTGCATAAAAGCATGATAAGACCAATATGTCATCAAAACAGGATTATTTGCTTTGTCAAGAGTCTTGACAAAGCAAATATAGACTAATAAATATAGAATATAGACTAATAGACTCATAGACTCAAGACTACTAGGGACAACAGACTATTAGCGTTCAACACATCATAATATCTACATTATCACCTATATTCTAAGACGTTCCTCCAAAACCTACTCTACTCGACTCCACCTTGACTCAGTCTTTCTCACTACAATCGGTAGTTATAGTTGACATAAACGTCCTTGACTCGAGATTTTTCCTCAGTCGAGGTAAGGAATCATCTGTGAAACTCAAAGTACCTCGGAACCTACCTTAAGGAAGGAAGTGTCAAAGTTCGTATGTAACAAAAATTAATTTTGATGACTTTATCGAATATGCTTACGATAATCCTTACATCTATTTATCGCGGCGTTATTTGCGCGATGCGGATTATTCAAATTATGACGTAATGATTCCACTCTACCTCGACTCATTCGAGGACCCCTCGGTCGAGGAACCTCAAAGTTCACACGAAATTGCGACTAAGAATACAATTTTGAAGGTGTTTTCGAGGCCGTCCTGAGTCGAGTATGAGTCGAGTAAGATTTGGAGGAACGTCGTAGAAGATTGGTGTAAGTTCTAAGGCGCAAATGTAATAATTAACCATCAACAGTGATATTGCTGAAGCTACGCTTGCACAGGCTTCCCCTGCATTATGATGTGGCATGTCGTGAGGCGGGTAGCTGGCTGCATGAATAATCCTCACGATAATGAGCGGCAACCGTTGCCAAAGTTATGACGGCGCAGCCCTGCCTAATACACAATTATTTACGAGTCCGTTGCATAATCATGACACAGTTATTTGTCAATCAATTTATTGGCAAAAGTTGTTTTTTAGAACTAACCGTCTGTCGTCTAATATTATTACCTACTCTAATGGCTGATCCTATAATTTACGGAGCGTTATTGGTCAAAATTGAGACTCTTGTATCTTAATCAATAATAAAGCAAATACCTCATGGGTTTGCATAGAAGACTGTTTAATATGGATATAGCTATCACAGATAAAATTAGCTTATGAGTCTCGACTCTATGTATATGCCCAGTTTGGCAATAAAAAATGTTACCAATGGTAAGTAAAACGATTCGTTTTTGTTTATATAGACCGGGCGTATAATATGATCAACTGTGGATGGAAGGCTTCTAAAGAGATAGAATATCATCCATTCATTATGATGTGCATTACTAGATAGACACTAAATTATTGATGACACGTTTGGTGCAGTGGCTGAGAGATTGGCTTCTACGCTACGGGTCGTGGGTTCGATTCCCGCACGGGTTAAATATTTGTATGGCCTACAAATAGTTGGTCCGAGTTTGGGCGTTTGTGCATGTGAAGATTTGTGTCTATAAACGCACCTACGATACAGGAGAAATCCTAGTGTGGGGCAACGTTTTATTCAAAGAAAGAAGTAAGAGAAGAAATAATTAACTAAGGCACTCTCCTTTTAGTACAGTCAGAAGCAATAATATCTGCCTACCGACAAATTTAAAACCGCCAATACTGGCTACCAGACCCAAGCCACGAGAATAATTATGTGACTATATATGTGTGTGTATATAGGGTTGCCATCCGTCCGGGTTTCCCCGGATTTGTCCTAGTTTAGAGGGCATCCGGGGAGCGTCCGAGTGGGGCTTCATTTGTAGTCCAGGTTTAAAAATTTAATGTCTTGGGCCGCCCACGACACACGCGCTGTGCCCGCACGCCGCGATCAACCGACGAACCGACTCGCTAAATACCGGTGTATTTAGGATTTTAGAGCCCAGAACCCGGACATGTCAACAGGTTTTTTTTAAAGATAGAAGGGACGGTCCCTACTATCTTTACAAAAAACCTGTTGACATGTCCGGGTTCTGGGCTCTAAAATCCGGGGTTTTCACGCGTCTTGTCCTGGTTGCCAAATTTTAGAGATGGCAACCCTATCTGGATAGTACGGCCATCAGTAATAATCCGTTCTATACATAATCAGATAGAAGCAGTTGAACGCTTACCTTCCATGAATGAGGGTCTGAGGTCGATTCCGGCCCGTACCTCTGACTTTTCGAATGCATGCGCGAATCAGAATTTGATTATCACTTGCGTGAGGAAACCTTCACACCTGAGAGAACTCCATAAACTTCTCGATGGTGTGTGTAGTCAGCCAACCCGCACCAGGCCAGGGTAGTGGACTAACAGCTAGATCACACAGAAACTGTTTACAGGGTCTGTTCTTATTATGGTGATGGCGCCTGTAGTTGTATGAGTGAGTTCACATACACGACAGTATTCCGAATCCAGTAAAAATACTGGATCCGTTATTTTTATCGTATCCTGCCTGCCAGATGCGGCGCAGCTGCCATTTGTTTAACTGATCCGTCGGTACAGATGTGAACAACACATCCAGTATCGACGGATCCGTTTTAACGGATCCGCTGTGTGAACGGGTGGTAAGGCCTAAACGCTTCTCATTCTGAGAAGAGGCCCGGCAGTGGGACGGTAATGGGCTGATTATGTTATACATAGTCAGACGGCTAACATTAGAGATTTAAATCTGTCGGTAAACAGATATTACTGGTTCTGACTGACACTAAATCTAATTAAAATTTGAATATTATTGTAAATATGTGGAGCCAAGATTCCTCGATTTGTGAGCTTCTAATTCGTTTACGTTGGTAACTTATCCCTAGAATCTCTGCAATTTTCTTCATTAAGTACCTATTCGCTGCATTAAATTATTATTATTTTGTTTCAAAAATATTTTAACTGCCTCGGTCTTGGTGGCAAGTGCGACTGTTAATCGTGAGGTCCTGGGTTCAATCCCCAGGTCGGGCAAAGTGTTACTGTATTTTTCTGTGTGGAATTCCTTAGTAGCAGCCTGGAGTTTGGATTTGTGCCCAGTTGATGACAATAGGCTCGCCCCCTATTACACGGGACTTAAACATAACGGCAAAATGAGGGTGTTGCTATACACCACTGCACAACCCTTTGGAGAATACAGGCGTAATGTTATGTTATATAAAAATATTTTAAATTCCTCATTATTTGCATCTAACATTATTACATTACCTCTGATAAATGTCAGCTTAGCCACGCAAACCAAGTTATAAGGAAAGTTTAAAATACTTTACAGCTTACGAAATGCAGTGAAGCAAATAAAGCAATAGATTAAAAATTAAGTTTTGCAAACATTTTCACAATGCTACGGTAGAGGCAGTCATTTCTCTTGATGGGTAAAGTGGAAGACGTCACGCCAATTTGCTTTAAGAAGCTAATTAGCTTGGCGGGAAAAGAATAAAAAGTAATTGGTGCTTGAGGATACGTAATACATGCCTATAAATAAGAAACCTAAATACCTACATAAGTAAGTACTTACACATAACATGATGCCTGGATTTCCCGAAGGGGTAGGCAGAGGTGTATAATGCACTCACGTCTCGCCAGCTATGTTTAAGTCCCTTGCTTTTCTTGACACTATAACTATTATTTGCAAATGATATGATAAGAACGTAGCGATACTGTAGTGTAACTAACAAAAAAAGAAGAAATAAACTAAATAAATAACTCCAAAAATACTAAAAATTTACTTTAGTTGTGTTAGTAACAAATGTTTTACTTAAAAAGACCTTTCTAATTATAACATACCACTCATTGCTGGAGGAAGAGTACAGAAGAAATTGTGATAGATGGATATAAACGATTATTTCTTTTAAAGGTGTAACTCCTAAAATACTAACAATTGACTTCAGTTGTGTTAGTACCAAATGTTTCGCCTAAAAAGACCTTTGTACCTAATGACATATTACTCATTGCTAGAGGAGGAATAGACCAACTTCTAAAAATTTCGCCCATTCTCCTTCCACAAATCATTATTTTCTTGTATGAAAATTCTAGTTAACGAAAACCTACTAACATTATTTCAACCCTAGGATAAAAAGAAAAATTAATGCACCCCACAATACCCCAATAACGTCGGTAAATGGCAATGATGACATTGAACTGGAGATGTAGCGATAAGCGCGGGGAGAAATAGGCGGCCATCACGGAAGCGATTCCAATTGAACTATGGTTTGAGGCGGGGCTGCGAGAAAAGCGATTACCACACTCAATATAGCTAGAGTCGCTATTTAAATAAGTCGTCGGGTGTTCTAAAATTCATAATACGTTCCGGCATTACGAAGTGCCATTCTTTCTGTCTAGCCTTTTCCCAACTATGCTGGGATCAACTTCCAGTCTAACCAGATGCGGCTGAATACCAGTATTTTACACGAAGCGACTGCCATCAGACTTCCGAAACCCAGTTACTAGGCAATACCTCCTAAGGTTAGTTAGACCTGTGGTCAGAACTCCGGGCTTCTGACTACCCGTAACGACTGTCATAGGTATTCTTATGACACCCGGGACAGACTGTTTAACGTGCACTCCGAGGCACGGAGCGGTCTCAACGTATGGTCAGCCATTCCCGGACTAACCGCGGCAAGCGCAGCTTAACCTTGCAAATCGTACGATCCACGTGGTTGTTAATTAGCCACGAGCCCCTCCTGCCTCTCCAAGCTCAAGAAGTGCGATTGCCACCAATGAATAAATGAATAATGTATTTTTATATCTGTGTGTTTTGTACAAATACCTTCCTGTTTTATGCAGTCGTGGTTAGCAAAGTCCATTTGATTTTTATCTACCTATAAAATACATACATCAGAATCTTTAGGGGTGAATCTATCATTACAGTTATAGCTAATATCGGTATGTCAGGATTGGGAGCATGGTAAATAACGTAAATTAAACCAACATAGACTCTCCACCACTGAGAGTACTTTTAATTGGGTTAGTGATTAGTTACAGAAGCTAAGTAGATTAAAGTATAATAATTTACACAAGATCAGAAAATAAGGAATAGCAAATCAGATATAAAAGGTTAGACTTCATCGGCGGTTCGACATGGAATCCTTTGCTCCGTCGAATGACCAGTGTTTTTATAACTTTAGGTACGTTGATTCATCTTGACGATTACCCTCCTTTATCAACATTGTCCAGTGTTACCAGCTACCGATAACATATCTACCTAACTTTTTTGGAACTTTTATCTAACTTATTCTTATGAAAGCAAATAATAATATTAAAATATAAAACGTTGCCCCACTAATGACACGGACCTCGAGTTTTTTTGCTATGAATAGCCAAAATCCCTGTCTCTGATAAGACGGATTTAATTAATGAAGATCAATATAACTTGAATTGGCATTGACTTGGAATTTGCCTTCAACCACATAATCAATCTCTCTTTATCACTCAAAGGTTTGCTGGTAGAAAACTCATTTTTGAATTAAGCTCGCCTTTGTACATAACTTCACTAAATTGCAGTTTTATTGCTGTAATTTTTCTTGTGTACAATAAAGAATAAATAAAATAAATAACTTGGTAACTTGTGTAACCTTCATTAATTCTTACAACGTCCACATTGGTTAGTAAACACGGTACGAAATTCGCTCCGTCGCAACCGCTGCCTTCAAACCCCCAACGCTAAAAATTATCAGATTAGAACCGAACACAAATAGGGGGTAGGAATGATTTATGACAGCAGCGTCTGCGGTGACGTCTGCGTCATCCGTCATAGTCTGGGTCGGGTACTGCGTCAACATTTACCTAATACATTACAGTAAGGTAGCGGCCAGGAAAAATATTTACCAAGTCCTTTAAGTCCACTTTAATCATTTTTCGGTAACTAGATCGGCTTGTTTTGGTATCGTGATATTTTTACTGGATAGTTGAGTAATGTGGACATTGTCTTGAATCAAAACAAGTTGACTACGATTAGTAGCCTTGAATAGCAGACTAATATTCATACATAGCTCTCGCCTGTCGCGCCTATGTCCCACTGGGGTAGGCAGAGACAATTGAACGCCACCTGCTACTATCGCCTGATATACATTACTCGCTTCATCTATTATTATCCCTTTCATACACTTTCGTAGTCAGCTTCCAGTCTAACCAGATGCGGCTGAATTCCAGTATTTTACACGGAGTGACTGCCATCAGACCTCTGCAACCCACTTACTGAGCAATGCCGATACCCTAAGGTTAGACCGGTGGTCAGACTATCGGGCTTCTAACTTCCTGTAACGACTGTCATAGGTATTCGTATGACATCCGGGACCGACTGTTTAACGTGCTCTCCGAGGCATGGAGAATACTGGATGTGTAACGAATGGTCACCCATCCAGAGAATGACCGCGGCAAGCGCAGCTTAACCTTGTAAATCGCATGATCCAGGTGGTTGTTAATTAGCCACATGTCAATTACACACATTAATTATATTATTCATTTGAATCAAAATTAGGTATAGGCTAGACACTACTAGACAGGCCTTAGCTTTATACTGAGAAAAAGCTGCGATAAAGAATAATATTGTCAGTGGAAAGGTAAAAAGACTAAAGCACCAATATACCTACTTTACAGTAGAGAGATTCAAAGTATTTTTTTAAGAAAATAAACATAGTTATTTTTCTTAGAGTATAATATTAAAAAGATATTTAAATTATTTAGAAAATAAACATAATTATTTTTCTTAGAGTATACCTACATATTAAAAAGATAATTAAATTATCTATTTAATATTTTTACTCTAAAAATAACTATGTTTGTTTTCTTAAAAAAAATACTTTGAATCTCTCTACTGTAAAGTAGGTATATTGGCGCTTCAGTCTTTTCACCTTTACACTGACGATATTATATTTTTAAAAAAGGAAATGAGACCATGAATCTGACTTTGTTACGGCGTTTGTTCTCAAGCGGTCAGCTAGGCAGGACAATGTGGAAAGTTTTAAAAACAACTCATTTATGGAATAATTTATGTATTCACTTCAGCCTCAGTTGTAACGTAATTTTGTTTGCAGGTTGCGCTCTGGACAACTCCTATAATACAAAATGGGACGAGGCAAGGAACCGGAGCTACCGATCACGAACCCCGTGGAGGCGAAGAAACACAGGGATGAGGCCACCGGACATATCAAGAACGGGAACTACGATCGTGGACTGAATTCATTGGCCAAGGTAAATATTAAAGACACAACCATAGAGACTGTCTTATTCATCGAGTGGTAGCAGGCAACCAACCTTAATAATTTTTTTTCGTTGGGGAATCCTCATGGATGTTCCTCGCCCGGGGAAGGCGAGGGGGTCTGCCAGACTCTTACCGGCTAAAACCCAACGGTATTCCTCCTCCTGACCGTTCGGTCGGGGTCACGGGATTCGCAAAAGCATGCACCGCAACCCCGGCAGGTCCCGGTCCACCAATCCTCGGCGGCCCTCTCCTCTGTGGGGCTTGCCCCACGTCCTCCTGAGAAGCGCGCATGGAACACTGCGCGCCGCCTTTTCGGGCCTGTTACTGGACGGGCGGTGGGTCTCGCCGTCCGCAGGCCACACACTAGGGTGGCTGGAGGTCATCGCGTAAGCAGGCAACCAACCTAAACCAAAGGCAACCTATGACATTCCACAATGGAGCCGGCGCGGGCGTTGCGTAATGCTAAATTCTGGAAATCTTGGGCAAGAAAATGGAATGTTACTATTGAATGTACAGCAGCTCAAAGTTTAAAATTGTGCCCGATAATTGGAAATAAGCGCGCCCACTATTGGGCTAAATATCGTCATCCGCAAAATGTAGATTTACATACATAACATCACGCCTGTATTCGCCGAAGGGTTGTGCAGAGGTGTATAGTAACACCTACATTTCGCCGTTATGTTCAAGTCTCATGTAATAGGGAGCGAGCCTTTTGCCATCAACCGGGCACAAATCTAAACTCCGGGCTGCTACTGAAGAATTCCACACGGAAAAACCCAATAACACTTTCGATTTACATCACTAGTAGATTTTTTTAATTTATATTTTGAAGTCCAACTCTGCCTACCTCTTCCGTGAACACAGACGTGCCATGTATTTATTTATATTACAACCAGGTATTATAGTAGGCCGCAACCTTGACGCTTGTAGGAAATCCCAGATGGGAAATTAACAATTCGCTAGCTCGGTGATGTAACCGCTACGACAGATACGGTTTCGTAGTAGATAACCAATGCGTAGTATGATGGTGTCACCACTACGCCAGATTCTGTTACGTAGCAGTAGTTGCAGATAACCGATTCGTGGTGTTTATCGCCTCTTTGCTTCAATAAAGTGACAAGAGTCCGAACGATCCTTATTTGTCTTCTTTCATAGTTAAAATCGTCGTTTCTGTTTTTTTTTTTTCAAAAAACGTAGTTTCGCTATTATTTTTTCAATAATAATTATTATTATTACATCATCGTCTTATTTTTTTATAAATTGTGAATGTGATTACCATGTAGGCTAGCTTTATACACGAATTTTGTAAACGTTTGGTGGTTCTTGAGTTTTTTTTTTGACCCACACAAATGTCCAGCTGATTGATAGCGTCGTGCAGCGGTCGGGTTGTTGAGCTCCCTAAAATAAGGTTTGAGCTCCGCGATGACTGACGCAGATGTGCTGTCAGTTAGGACAGGTCAACTCGAACCTGCTATGGCACTTTCTTCAAAAGGCCATTCCAGACGTTGCCCTACATCGTTTCAATCGCATAGTTTTTATACTACAATGTCTGAACTTTAAAAGAGACCTTGATCTCTGAATTTTTTTCGGCTTTTCTTCTCAGAGTCAGATAGGAAATGCCGGAGCCATCTAGTCTTGAAAAAAAAAACATTACATTGACTTGTAAAAGTGTCTGTAACAGATTTATTAACAGAAATAAAAATCATTTATCATTAAGCGTAAAAGACAACACGTTTTTTGAAAAAATAAAATCAGACTGGGCTGTTTTTATTATCAAATAAATAATAACAAACAAATAAAGATCGTTCGGACTTATGTAGTTATTGAAGCAAAGAGGCGTTATGATGGCGTCACGGCTACGTTAGATACAATTTCGTAGCAGATAACCGATCCGTAGGTATGATGGTGTCAGCGTTACGACAGATACGGTGTCGTAGCACATAACAGATTCTGATAATGATGTTCTACGCCAAAACCGTTCCATAGTACGTAACCGATTCCTTATTATGATGGTGTTGCGATAACGACTATCTGCAATTTGGATCATATGAACACGTTATCGCCACTGTTATTGCTTTGTAGGTCGGTCGTAACGACTTCACAAAATAGAGCTTTATCGGTCTTAATTAAGGATCCAATTAAAAATGGTAATAAAATATAATTTGATTTATGCAGCTCAATTCAGTTTGTCATGGAAGTAACCTTATTAATATGTAAATAATCTTGAACGTTTACGGTCACGCTCTCTACCAAAACCTGATACGAAAACTTAAAACTGCCTACTGTCAACAAAGTGGGAACCTACCTACTAAATTAAGAATGCATATAAGTTAAACCGCAAATCATTCAAAATCTGCATAAGAAAACCTAATACAAGGTTAGTCGGAAAGGGGTACTAAGCCGAAAGGGTGTTAAAGTACCCATAATAATGGATAACTTTTGTTCTACAAATTTCCCCAAAATTCAATAGAGAAATAGCTGTTCAAAGATTTCATAAAAAATACGCTAAATTCTATCTATCCTCAGCTATGATCAGCTGTGTTTACATTTTACGTCATATTTGGGGTCACGGATTAGAAACTCCATTTTCTGAATTCATAACTAAAGCAGGGATAAAGAATTTTTGAAAAAACTAAATTGAAAATATTTTTTCACGAAAGAAAAAAAAACGATTTTTTAAATTTTAACACTTTCTTTAAAATAGTCATCAGTGATGCATTAAAAGGCCCGCAGCTTAGTACCCCCTTCCCGACTAACCTTGTATATGTTTACCTAATTCAAAATGTATGTCATATCAACGCGAACTGCGACACAGCCGCTCCTCGAAACAGCCCATACACCACTAGTGTGTCAGAAGTGGGTGCGAAAACACATTCAGTCACCATGACGACGACAGCCCGGGCGTCGATACTGACGCCTATCCACACACCTACACATTACGTAACCACCAGTGAAGTACCAACGTAACGTGACAAAATGGACATCTTCGACAACGCTAAAGCTCAAGCACGGTCCATCTTCGGACCGACAAAGGACGCAGAATTCCTGCAAAGCTTCGTCCGAGTTGGTATAGGCGATGAGGAAGACGAAACTCCGGTCCCGAAAGCTTCGATCAGCAAGAGAGCCCCACAGTCCGCTGACAAAGGCCACGAGCCCGAGGGTGAAGATGAGAAGCACTCCATCAAAGAGAGGAAGGAGTCGGTTAAGCCGAGGAAGAAATGGAAACGGAAGCCAAAACGTGAGAGGAGGAAGCGTGAGGAGGAGCTGTATACTGACAAGGACCGTGCAGCCGCCGTGGTGATGGGCTCCAAGGATATCAAACAGTCACTGAACTTGAAGGATAAGGCGGAGCGGAGTAGTGCGCTGCAGCTACCTGTTGAAGCCGACGCCGGCACGCTGCTGGCTCTGGCCAGAGCTGAGATGATGAGGGAACGATACCGGACTGCTGTCTTATTCGTCAATAAGGTATCATGTTTAAGATCGGGTCGTCTCGATTCGTTATTAAAATGTGTTTTTTATTAAGCAGAACATGAACATGGTTACAAATGATATGGTTTTGCGTAATTCGTATAAATGAAGTGTCCATTCACGGACTACCTTTTTCTAATATTCTGTGTGCCCATCAGTTCCCAATATCCAGACTTTATTTTAAAGTTAATAAATTCTTATTTGATTTTGCCAGAGCAGGCTTTGCTTAAAGAGTCTGTCCAGTTTATTCCACAATTTCAAAATTAAAACCTTTCTTTCCAGGCCATCGAACTTGCCCCTGACGAGAAAGCGGCGTACGTCTCGCGCAGTAAGTGCTACCTCCTCCTGGGTGAGCCTCGCCCAGCACTGTTGGACGCGGAGGCGGCCCTGAGGTTAGACCCTAAGGACGCGAAGTCACTGCTTCGTAAGGCCGAGGCGCTGTACTACTGCGGAGAGTTCGAGATGAGTCTCGTGCACTACCATCGAGGTTTGAGGGCCAGACCAGACTTGAATGATTTTAGGCTCGGAGTACAAAAAGCACAGGTAAACTATAATCCTTGTATCTTAATAACACTAAATCTAAATTAACTATTAACATTAGTACCTGGATGACGGGCTTTTTTTTTGGTAAATCGACGTTTTCTAAAAATGAAACCTAGCTAGATCGATTCATCGCCCTCGAAACCCCCTGCATACAAAATTTCACCAAAATCTTTGGAGCCGTTTTCGAGATTCAGATTATATATATAGGTATATATATATACAAGAATTGCTCGTTTAAAAGTATTAGATAGATAGATTAGATAGATAGATAGATTATAACAGCCTCGTTGGTCAAGTGGTGGAAAGCGCGACTGCTGATAAGGTCCTGGGCTCGATCCCCAGGTCGGGTAAAGTGTTATTGGATATTTCTAAACCAAAACAATAGCTACATGTATGTGGTAGGTAGTTCTGCCCTAATGACAAATACTTAACTAGTCGTTAGTCGTGTAAACTATGAATTACACAATGTGTAAACTTGGGGCCACATTGGCGGAATTTGACAAATGTTCGCGCTGTCGCGACAGCACACTACATAAGCTACGGCTACATTGTCGCGATAACGCGAACTACACACTTCGCGCGATCTCTGTTGCACAGCGGGAAGTCAAGCGTCGTGCGAGAGAGAGCGCGTGAAGTGTAATTCGCGTTATCGCGACAGTGTAGCCGTGGCTTTACGAGTATGTTCGTGTAAAGTATAGCCCCGAGGTACTTGGCAGTCTCGTCTGAGCTTCTTGTAAGTTTAGTAGACTACTTACTGAATTGGTTGCTTATTTTTCAGGAGGCAATAGAAAACACTATCGGTTCGGTCAAAGTTGTAAAGAAAACAGGAAAAAAGAGGTCAAAATCCGCCAGGCCTGTCCTGGGACAGTTGAATTCCGACAAAATCTACCTAGAAAACTTGCTGAAGAACCCCGACCTGGCCATAGCCGATAAAAAGAACGACGTAGTCCTCAAACAAGCTGAAGAAGCTATCAGGTTCTTGGAGAATCGAGAAGAGTTTTGGAGGCAGCAACAAACTACTACGTAACCTCCTGCTATATGGGTCTTATAGTTATAATTAAGTCTGTTATGTTCATTGTCACAGTAGTAAGTAGAACTTACACTACCTTTATGTAAAAGTGTGTAAAATAATTGGGTATTGTTATCTATCTACAGCTTACCTTGCAAACGTAGTTATAAGCTGGGATCCCAGCACGGAATTTTCGCTGAATTAAAGTAGGTACTTCAAAGAAATAATTAAAAAAAAATAGGTATAAAATAAAATAGATAAAGCAAAGGTTCAGAAGTAGATAAAGATATAATAAATAAAAAGTTTGCTAAAAAATATCGTTTGTTATTTTATCTACCTAGGTAACCATATTACTATTATATCTTCACCTTAACATCAGTAACCTTTTTGATCAGTAACCTTTTTAACCGTTTTAGGGGGGTACAGAGATACAAGGTTTATTAGTCCGACTTGCATATTATTTTTATATGCTTATCAATATAGAACGTGGTAGTAGGTACCCTAGTCTTACAGAGAGCGACTTTGTGTTAGCTTTTGTACAACGTAGGCGTTCGCTGAACCTATGTGCAGCGCAGACGCCACGCAACCATGACGCGGCGCGTTGCGCGTCGCGTGGTGCTTCGAGTCGCGCTTTTAACTCGAACATAATATGGCCATGTATGAGAGCTTTCATACAGAAGCGTTTGCTTGATATGTAGCGTTGCTCGTGGTGGCGCACAGGCTTCGCAAAGACATGTGGCCGTAAACGAGACCACATATCGCAATAAGTTTATATTTGCGTGTGAGACGCCGCGGGCACCGTCGCAGGTCTTCTTCTTCTTCCTGCCCTTATCCCACACTAGGTGGGATCGGCACAACATGTATTTCATAAATCCATGTTGTTAGAGGTTTTGGCTTATTGTTTTATGACCGGCCGCCTGCCTGACGTCAACCCTCCTTGGGAATACTCGTTGCGCCGCCGCCGTCGCGCGGGTGATCCAATGTGCTTGCTGATATTATGCACTGGGTCCCAAACTGATATGCTTGTCAGTCTTATTGTCGACAACTAAGCAGGCTGTGTTCACCGTCGCAGGTATCGCCACGTTTCACACGCCGTCTTTCTGTAAACGGAGAATCGCGTGACGCACCATGCATCTCGACGCAACACGTGACGTACGTTGCGCCAGCTTCGTTCGGATCAAATGATTACCTACTTAACCTATTGAAATCCAATATTGAGAATAGCCTTTAAAAGAAAAGTGTGCAGACCTGTTATTTGAAATGTTATTTTACAAAAAAACACAATCATTAAAATTAAACGTGAGTGATTCAAATATTTTATGGAATCACAATGAAAATAATTTTATTAATATTTCGTGACAAAAGCAATAAATATTTAGTACTTATGTGTAATTATTGTTACATGAAAATTAGATCTGTGTCGACCACGATACAAGATGGTTCCTCGCGTCTTAATTTTCAGCTTTGTAATAATTTGTTTTGGGACACCGGTAAGCTTGCATTTTTTAAATTTAATTTTGCTTATTTACAAACTTGCCTGTTTTATTAAATTATTAACTAGACTTAATTGACTGTCTCATTGGTCTAGTGGTAGCAAGCGCGACTGCTGATCGTGAGGTCCTGGGTTCGATCCCCAGGTCGGGCAAAGTGTTATTGGGTTTTTCCGTGTAGAATGTCTCAGTAGCAGCCCGAAGTTTGGATTTGTGCCCGGTTGATGGCAATAGGCTTGCCCCCTATTACATGCGACTTAAACATAACGGTGAAATGAGGGTTTTACTATGCACCTCTGCCCAACCCTGCAGGGAATGCAGGCGTGATGTTATATTATGTTTTAATTACAGGTGTCTTCTACATGTTTAGACTCGGCGAAGACAAAGGCATGTGAAGCGGTTTTTTACAGTACGAACGTGAGTAAGAAATTAATGTAGTAGAAACTTAATTGCAGAATTGTAAACTTATTTACTTACATATATACTGGCCTGCAAAAATAAGTATCACACTTTTAAAATTTCAATTTTTTCTAAACTATAGAAGTTAGAGATTTAAAATAAAAAACGTTTTATAGCAATTTATATCAGCTTTCTTTGAAACTATAGTAACAAAGTTAAACTCTTTTTTGAGTCCTTTTTGTTTCGAAAATATATCTTGAGTACTTAAAAAGTTATTGCAATTTTAAAAGTGTGATACTTATTTTTGCAGGCCAGTGTAGTTTGTTTTTAGACAATGCTGACCTGCTGTCCACCAATGAAAAATTTTGTGCAGGCGATGGAAGAGTGTACCTACAAATAAGACTCCTTGTAAAGTGTTCTCGGTTAGTAACCACGAGGGCCAGTCTGCTAAAAAAGGTTAAAATCGCATTTTAACCGCAGGTTAACCACGGCGGTTTAACTTTTTTTCTTTTATAGATAACGCTGACCGCTAGTTCACACAGAAACTATTTACAGGACCGTTTTTATTTTTATGACTGCGCCTGTAGTTGTATGACCGAGTTCACATACACGACAGTATTCTGAATCCAGTAAAAAATACTGGTCTGACATATTTACACATTCCGTTTCGTCATCAAAAACTGGATGCCAGAACAGTATAAAAACGGATCCGTACATGAAGATGTATGGAGAAGTATGGGTGCCTTCACACACGCTCCGTTATTTTTATCGTATCCTACCTGCCAGATATGAGGAGTGCGCAGGGGCGTGGCGCAGGGGCGCAGCGCAGCTGCCATTTGTTTAACTAATCCGTCGGTACAGATGTGAACAATATATCCAGTACCGACGGATCCGTTAAAACGGTCCTACAAAAACGGTTCCGCTGTGTGAAGGGCTCTGAAACGGCCGTGGTTGAGCTGTGGTTCAATTGAAATTTTAAGTAGAATTGGCGTCTGTAGGAATATTAGCTAGTATACCTCCATCATACCCAACGCGGTGAGTTCTCAGAGCATTTCTGCTTAACGGTAAGGAGATAAGGATAAGGGCTTGTACACAAAACTGCGATGCGGCGTCGCATTGTAAATAAATAAATAAATAAATTCTTTATTGAAATAAAAACAGGGCACAGAAAATATTGAGACCCTGGCTCCAGAGCTAGGTTAGAGCACCTGTATTTCAGGAACCAGTGACTTCTTCCGTTTAGGTTACAATTGGGCAAGTTTTTTTGCAGCAATTGGTGACAATAATTATATTATTTAAAATGCAGTTCAATAGTTAACATTAACCGTTAATTATGTACAAATTAGAATTAGAATAAAAGCAAGTTAAGCAATCTTATTATAAAAACAAAATTCGAATAAAATCAGGATTAGAATAAATTTAGATTAAAAATTAAATTAAAAACAATATTAATTTTAAAATAAAGATTGTAGTAAAATAAATAAAATTAGAACAAATTATAATGCAGCCAGAATAAAACAATATTAAATTAGAACATTTGTGCGTGTGTGGAGGCGTGAGTCAGAGTGGGTGTGTAAGTGTGTATATGTGTGTGAATACCATTTATTTGTGTTCTTATATAATATTTATGTTGATTGCAGTAGATTTTCAGTTGCGTTGTAGTCCTGTGTCAGTAGCCAAATTTTTACCTTCTTTTTTGTTTCACGAGTCGTAAGGGGATTTATGTTCAGGATTTTGTTTAGCTTATTATAAAGAAAAGTGGCAAGATATACCCGCTGTCGCCTAGCGGACGCTGTGTGACAGCGCAAGGGTAAGCAAACGTTTTTTAAAGTGCGCTTCTTATTACTTTGTGCTTTATAAGGTGTAATACAGTGCTGCTTATAAACAACTTGCAGAATATAACTCTGTCTCGCCGTGAGAACCTACTTCACACTTCTCGTATAAGACTTTGCTGGGAAATCTAAAGGGCCTGAATGTCATGACTTTAAGTAGAGACCTTTGGGCCCTTTCCAGGTGAATCATAAAAGTCCACCACCCCATACAGTAACACAATATCCCACGACTGACTGCACGAGCGCATAGTACACAGTGCGAAGGAGCTCGAAGTCTGCTACGTGTCTAAGTTTTTTAAATGCCCAAATAAGTTTTCTGATACGCGTTGTGGTGAGGTCTATGTGCTGTCGCCAGCCAGACTTTTCATCCACAATCACACCAAGGTATTTTACATGTGAAGACTTAGTGATAGCAGTGCATGAACATGTCGTTGAAGAAACCAAGTTGTAAACACGTAATCTAATATCTAAATTAGAAGGTTTAATTTTAGAAAAAGAGAATTGGAGAAATGTGGATTTGGAAAGGTTCAACGTAAGTCGGTTAGAGCTCAGCCAATGGCTAACCTTATGCAATCCCAGTTCGGCGCTTCGTTAAACTTCGTCCCAGGTCCCCCCATGGAATATTAATGCCGTATCGTCAGCATAGGTAACTATCTTGCCGTTTACAAGCGACAGCTGACACAGGTCATTAATGTAAATCAAGAAGAGACTTGGGCCAAGAATACTGCCTTGAGGGACGCCATAGGTAACCCCAGCATCAGAGCTAACGTATTCTTTTATTTTAACTCTTTGTGTACGGTCACAGAGAAAATCCTTAAAAATTTTTAGAGCATTTCCGCGAACACCAACCTTATCTAACTTGTCCACAAGGAGAGGAATCATGACGGTGTGGAAAGCTTTGGCCAGGTCGAGAAATATGCCGCCGCATTTTTTTTTTATCTATTTTAAGTGTGACGTGATCCACCAGTTGGTTTACGGCATCTTCAGTGCTTTTTCCCGACCTAAAGCCAAATTGGGCTTGTGACAGTATCTTACTGTGTTGCAGAAAGTTTGTGAGCCTTTTGTGTAGAACCTTTTCTAATATTTTGATAGGGTAGTAAGAACTGAGATTGGCCTGTAGTTTCCAACATCGTCCTTCTTCCCCCCCTTGTGGACAGGAGTAATAAGGGACTTCTTGAAGACTTGGAAAAATACCCTGCGTAAGGCAGATCTCAATTAGTTTAGTCAGATGAGGGACGATAATGTGTATAGCAAATTTAAGAAACTTGATTGAAATAGAATCCCAATCAGTAGCACAGTCATTTTTGAGATTCATAATCGACGCTTCAACTTCGGCTTCATCTGGCGGAAGTAACACGATTGAATTTGGGAAAGGGGTTATGTCAAATTTATAGTTATTTTATCTGCTAGCTGTTTACCAATATTAGAGAAGTAGGTGTTTATCTCATTTACAGCACTTAAGCCACTTTTCTGTCGAGTTAAAAGGTAATCCCCAGCAGTTTTCTGTTTTGAGGTACTGATAATGGATTTGATAGCATTCCATTTATCTTTATTACAGGTTGTATTTTCTAGTAAAGATTTCTCGTAATTCCTTTTTATTTTTTTCAGAAGACCGTTATTAAAGTTTCGGTACCTTTTGTATATCAGTTCAGCAGATATATTTTGTGGGTTTTTCGTATGAGTTTTGTGCAGCTTATCTCTGTGGCGGATACATCGTAGTAATCCAGGGGTAAGCCAGGGTTTAATCAATCTTTTCCTACAGAGTCGGGAAATTATGATCGAGTGTTGTGTTAATGCACTTGAAAGATGATCAACAAAAAGAGCTGCGGCATCATTTGCGTCAGAGTCACTGTTGATAAAGGAAAAATCAACAGCTTGCAAGTGTGCAAGACCAGCATCATAATCAACTTTCGTGTACACGTTTTTTCTGCTGGTGTCAGGGTTTAGGCAACAAAGGCTTAAGAGGACTGAGGCGTGGTCAGTCACGGTCTCTTCTGAAAGAGTATTTTTTGATAAAATTAACGTCTTTTGTACAGAATATTGTAGTTTTTAAAGTATTATTATTGCACTGTAGTTTGATTGATGCATCTTTTATTTCAGATTTTAAATAATCATTGATATCTTGCGATTCATAAGTGCCTTCCGGTATTTCAATAACTTCGTTAAAGCCATAATAGAACTTATTATTACTTTTATCAATGTTTGGAATAGAATTAAATGTTGAAAAGTGCAATAAAGCACACTCATAGTCTCCATCTAGTTGCAACGTATTAGGATAGTACGTAGATAACACTGACGAGTTTCCAGTTATCGACAAAGTGAGTGACATCTTGCAAATGATTGAAATGAAAGAAAAGCATATATTTTATACATTTTTATTCCAAAAAGTCCACAAATATTCTAAACAGAGATGACCACAATTTACTGAATTAAAATTTTGATATCTTGCGTAGTTATAAAACACATTACAATTTTTGAAATATTGCATCAATTCCATAGGAGGTTTTAAATTTCCATAGCTATCAAAATATTCACAATGATTGTTTACTTTAACATAAGCTACCCAATGCGTCCCTTCATTCTCAGAATCGTCTAAATTCACGATACCACATTCGATCGGTTTCGGCTTCCGAGGTAACAGATCCTTCATATAGACCCCACGGAAATATGGGATATCTCTTGAATACTTTCGGATGTCTACATCAGTTAGAGGGCGATAAGGTAGCATACTTTTTAGTTTTTTGAAGATGGTATAAACAATCCTTTACCACTTTTATACGGCTTAATATATAAACCCTTGCCTAAAACTAAAGCCTCCATAGCTTTATTGTGTCGTTCTGTTTCTTGCAAATTTTGTTTGTTTGCTTTGTAATCATTCACGGTTTTTGCAATGCCAGCTGCACCACCAGCTAAAGTTCCTAAGGCTGATAAACCAGCGAAGATTGGAATTAAAGGTAGAATTCCTCCAGTCTTTGGTATGGGTATTACTCGTAGTATCCGAATTCGATGATGGTTGTTTGAAAATAACTTTTTTGCGGTTAAGTAAGCTACTTTTATTAAAGTCTTATTATCTTTGGCTTTGAGTTTCTTAATTTTAGACTTTATCTTTGAAACGACACTTTTAAATGTTTTAATGCCGGATCCAGACTTCAGTTTCGCTTTCATGACTTTGTTCACTAGCCAAGAGCTTAGTTTTTCACCTGTCCTTGCATCTTTTGATTTAAGTCTTTGTTTGGCCATGTTAAGTAGTTGTAAATCGGCTTTGTGACGATTAGATAAGTCGGTATGGTTTGCGTACGCAATGTCGTGTTGCATAAAAGCTTCGTCTAGTTTATTTACCCCTCGATCGCCTCGCGCTAAACGTTTGTGAAGTTTAGTTCCTGGTCCGCAATAATTGTATCCTGGCAAATGAACTTCGAATGGCAGATTGTTAATTATGTTGTTAACTAGTCCACTCCCTTGCATTACTTTTAGTATAATGAAGGATTTAAAAAAAAGTGAATATATAATATCTTAGTCCATTATTGCAGTTTTTGCTATCCAACTGTTTTCTGCACTGTTTAGACCTAACCATTTGACATACAGTTTATTTCCTTTCTTTTTTAAAACCTTTTCTATCAGATAAACATCAGGATGATCAGATTTTTGAAGTTCTTGCTCGTAAAAAGCTCCTAATATGTTTTGTTTTCGTTGATCTTCTATGTGATATGTTACTGGTAAGGTTTTATTTACCTTTTTTATAATAAATAATTCAGTTGACCAATTAGGAGTGTAACCTTTCTCAAAATTATGTTTGTATTTACTTATACGAACACAATCACCAACTTTAAATTTAGGTTTCCACTGTACTAAATCATGTTTGTTTATTTTTTTAATGTTTTCTTTAATTATTTGTTCATTAGATTTATTCACACCAACCGGTTTAAATTGAATAGTGCGATGTTTTGTGTTGTTATATTGCTTCAATGTATCTTCTAATAGTAGACCTAACCACTTATAGTTTCCATTGAGACTAAAATATTTATATAATTTATTTTTCACGGTTCTTATCAATCTCTCTACAATTGATGCTTTTTTAGTAGAGAACGATGTACCTAATGGTTAATGCCGTGCTTCTTGATAAGCGTTTGAAAAGTGTTGTTATAAATTCAGTTATTACTCTCTAGTGCTGATATAATGGTGGTTCAGAACCACTGCCCAGTTTGGTTTTCAGCTAACCCTAGAAGTAATAATTTCGGGTCTTTAAAGTGATACATTTAAATTAGGAATAAATTCAGTTGTAACTCTCTAGTGCTGATATAATGGTGGTTCAGAACCACTGCCCAGTTTGGTTTTCAGCTAACCCTAGAAGTAATAATTTCGGGCCTTTAAAGTGATACATTTAAATTAGGAATAAATTCAGTTATTACTCTTTAGTGCTGATATAATGGTGGTTCAGAACCACTGCCCAGTTTGGTTTTCAGCTAAACCTAGAAGTAACAATTTCGGGTCTTTAAAGTGATACATTTAAATTAGGAATAAATTCAGTTATTACTCTCTAGTGCTGATATAATGGTGGTTCAGAACCACTGCCCAGTTTGGTTTTCAGCTAAACCTAAAAGTAATAATTTCGGGTCTTTAAAGTGATACATGGTTGATATGTAGAGTTAGTTATAGTAGGATGTTATTGGGCTTTCTACCATACCGAAAGTGACGGAGGCGAACGGAGTGAGCCGTAGGAACGGCAGGTGGGGTAGAATGCCCAATAATACCCTACTAAAATGCGATTTTGCTCACTGAGTGAAAAGTAACTTTTTTTTTTTTCAGAAAACCGCGAATATCTTATTCAACCTTGGGTTAATCATACACATGAAACATTCACACACTATCTCTTTCCCGCCATTAGAAAGAGACAGAGACAAAGACCAGCCCTTTCGAAGTTCCGATTTTGAATTCGACCTCAAAGACAAACACGTTCGGAATTTCGTACTAACTAAAGAAATTTTGCAAAAAGATAATTATGTCTTTTAATGTAATTTATTGAATTCTTAACTTATTGTTGTATTTAAACGAAAATAAGTATTTACTGCAAATAAAACTGATATTTTACCTGTAAATATTTATTTCTAGTTTCAATAATGATACGTAATATATTTTGAATAATAAAATATCATGGGTGCTATTTCCGAACACGCCTTAATTTAAATAAAAGAGCGGGAATAAAATTTCGTGGCTGGCGTAAAGAGTTGAATAAGTTAAAAAATATTAAAATAATCGTAAAATATAAGTGAAACTAGCGATGAGAACAGTATTTTAACACCGGAAGAGTTAAAACAACAAGTTATTAATGCAAAATTAAGTTTCCTACCTGAGAAGTCTCGCGAGAAATATCTGAAAGCATACCATGTCTTCAATGAATGGAGACTTATAAAGGACGCAAGCAGTTTTTCGGAGACGGTGTTGCTATCTTATTTTTTAGATTTATCACAGACGAGGCGATCATCTACAACGTGGAGTATTTACTCAATGTTGAAAGCTACTTTAAAAACAAAACAGAACGTGCATATTGAAACATACGCAAAACTATTAAAATTAAAAAAAATTTAAATATTAATTTAAATTAGATTTTAAATATTTACATTATTTTGATTCACAATAAATAGGTAGTTATTTCAATATATTCCTGTTTATTATTTTATCTCCTAACGTGTTCTCGCTGCTGAAGTGAAAAGTTATGTGTGTTACACGAGAGCAAAGTTTTTGCATCTCGTGCCTTTGAATCCCTCGCCACACTCAGGATTCAACTTTAGAAACACTCGCTACGCTCGTGATTCAATCTTTGAATCCTTCGCTTGCTCAGGATTCAAAATCAGCACTCGCAGCAAAAATCGACTTTGCTCTCTTGTTGCACAAATAACTATTTCAACATTCGTAGTTGCCACCGTTACCTTCGCGATTGTGTGCGCAAATGTTCGCACGAATGTGTGGGAGACTACGCGAATGTTCGAGGTTCGTACGCTCTGACAGTTTGGAAAAGCACGAATGCAGTGAAAACTTTGCATAATCATTCGTGAATGTCGTCCCACACTTGTGGTTTCGCGTATTCGTGCGAATGTGAGTGACCCGCATATGATTTACGAAATGACAAACAAGAGACAAATTCGCAATGACTATGCGAACATTTTCCATACGAACGGAAAACATTCGCACAATGTACGAATGTTCGCATATCAATATGCGAACCTATTTGCATATCTGCTAAGTTTGCGAATGTAAATCTGACGGCCCTTCAAATTCGTGCGAACATTTGTACAATGTACGAATGTTCGCACGCATCTGAGTGACCCGGGTTAGAATTAGAAGGGTTTACGCCTTAGTTGGACGCTTGGAGACCACGCTTGGAGAACGTAGGCTGGAGAACTTTTTGGATTACTCCAGGTGAGTACCTAGGTTTCCTCACGATGTTTACCTTTACCGTTAACATTGTGATAACCAAATTCTGATCCGCACATATTATATTCAAAGTCAGAGGTGCGGGTCGGGATCGAACTCAAACCATGATTCCTAAGTTACCTACTTGAGTATCATTTATCAAGCATGGTTTATTTTTGTTATTTTAGCACAGGAGGGTCCGAGTTCGAACCCCGTCCGCATCTGAATTTATATGCGAATCAGAATTTTGCTGGTTTGATTATTCGGTTCACCAATTATTGTTTCCAGTGCTCAGTTGCATATTCCTGGTGAAAAAGTTCGGCCTTCTGACTGACAACAAAATTGATGAAAATAAAGCCAGGGATTTAGCAGTAGAACTGAACAAGGAGACCCCAGCGTTGATTCCATTAAACAAGGAGTTTTCGAAAAACTGTTTGAATGGACAATATAAACAATATGTCACTTACGACCCTGAGTGCGACGCCATGAAGTATATTGTTTGCGCCTATGTCAATTACTTAAATGTAAGTAAACATCAGCCACTTTAGAATTAACACGCTTAGGTATATCCATATATTAGTTTCCCTTACAACTAAAATTGTCTTATAACGTTATCAATAGCTGTTGCCTTTCTAAAATCAGCTTAGTAAGCATTAACATAAAGTTGATATTTGTTTAATGATTTTATTTTCATACTAGCGGCCGTCCCGGCTTCGCACGGGTGGACATTTTTCCCGTTTTTGCAACATGTTTCCTTTATGCTCCGCTCCTATTGGTCGTAGCGTGATGTTATATAGCCTATAACCTTCCCCGATAAATGCACTATCCAACACAAAAATAATTTTTAAATTCCAACCAGTAGTTTCCGAGATTAGCGCATTCAAACAAACAAATTCTTCAGCTTTATAATACTAATATAGATTGACATAATACGGGGTTTTGTTAACGCCCTGGCAAGGAGGGCAAACCTACAGATATCTACTATCATACTATAAAATCTCAGAACTTAATGTTTTTAATATACCTAAGTTTTTTCAACAGGGTTGTCAAAGGTTCAACTCTTGTCCGTGCAGTTGTCAGACACTTTCACGGAACGTGGCCACCTGCAAGCCGGTCCTGTCACAATACTTGAAGCAAATCAATTCTGAAAAGTGTTAAACAGACCAACAGTTTGATATTTATTACCAATTAATTGTTGATAAATAATAAAATCCATACAATTAATATTTAGATTGGAAATGATTACTGGTTTTATTATTTTACTGCTTCTCAAGACTGACTGAAGTGACAGTGGTGTCGATTCTGTAGCACATTTTGACAGCACTAAACTAGACTAAACACAACTGTCACTTTCTTTTTTTATTGAAACAGAAAGAGACAAAGTTGCGGTTTAAAAGATGATGTAGTGACAAAAATTGAAAGGAGTATGCTTAGGTGGTTTGGCCATGTTGAGAGAATGAGTGAACGGCGATTAACAAAAGAAATTTATAAGGCGGATGTTGATGGGAACGCCGGTAGAGGACGTCCTAGAAGGACATACATCGATGTTATTGGTGATGTTCTTCACAAAGGTCAGGTGCGTAGTACTCTCAACCGGCGTGCGTGTATGACAAGATGTATGAATGTGGATGAAGCGAAAGGGGTATGTAAGAGTCGTAGCATGTGGCATTCTATAGTTTCTGCCTACCCCCATGGGAAAAAGGCGTGAGTTTATGTATGTATGTATGTAAAGAGACAAACATCCTTAGTTTAGTCCTGTCAAAGTGCGCAACAGAATCGACACCAATAGGCGTTTTTTTAAAGGTAATATTAGCAGTCTTTTTTATTATTCTGCAGTACCGGTTTGTATTAAATATTAATTAGAAAGAACTGTCGACTATCGACTGCTTAACATAGTAAGAGCCCCCTTTTTTTTCTTTGGAAAATCCTCATTGCTGTCCCTCACCCTGGGTAGGCGAGGGGGTCTGTCGGACTCTTACCGGCTAAAAACCAACGGTGTTCCTCCTCCTGACCGTTCGGCCGGGGTCGCGGGATTCGCGTCAGCATGCACCGCAACCCCGGCAGGTCCCGGTCCGCCAACCCTCGGCGGACCTCTCCTCTGTGGGGACTTGCTCCACATCCTCCTGACTAATAAGAGCCCCCTGCAAACTACAGAATTGCTATCGGCCGATAGTTTAGTTGGTTTCTTAATCAGTAATGAACATGAAGCTATGAATAGTTCTTTCATTGCTTCATGAGTATGAAGATGTATGCAACTGAGCACATTACAAAGAGAAGCGGCCAACTATCGGGCGATAGTTTAGTGTGCAGTCTGTGGGTACTCTAAACGAACAACATAAATCTACGGGCTGTTTGTAAAAATAAATAAAACCAAAATATTAAAAGAAATAACATTTTATTTTGTTCCGACGGCTTCGATCTGATCATCAAACTAAAGTATGAAATCACTCGTTAGCGTCACCCCGATTCGCGGCAACAGCGAAACCACACATCCTACCACATAAAAATAAAATCGTTCACTCTATATCCCGAACAGACAATAATAATTCTATGTCACTCGTATTTACAACTATTTACACACAAAATTGTGGATCACATAAAAACTATCTCGAAATCGGAGATTTATACAGTTTCAATGTAACATAATTTCATATCATCTTACTATTTACTTTCACGACAAACTCTTGTTTGGTTGTTCCGCATACCTACTACGGCTGCGAGTAATTATAACTACAACTTACATAATCTAATAGTCAGCATTCTTGAAAAAATAATTCTGAACTGCAGTAATACTTACAGCAAGCGAAAGCAAATCAAGCATCATTTATAATTCTCTATTCGCTACAAGTAGCAAAAAGTTAACTATAATAAAATTGTAGGAAAATCTTATGGACTTCATACATTGATCAATCTATATAAAAATACGTCACGTCGCCATTGGCTTATGAATCAGAATTAATCGCCACTTTTACTGATAAAATATATTTTAATATATTATGTAAGAGTAAGGTTAATTTTTAGACTGAAATCTGTAACTATTGGAGTGTATAGTCAACGACAGGTCGACATGGCAATTTTCTAGTCTTTTTCAAAACACAACTACAAGCAACAACGTGAGGGAGATCAAAATCGATATACGCGGTCGATGCAGACTCGTGCAGCGCTAACGGGGTGTCCTGCGTAAACGACAAACGCGACGCGACACGTCGCGATGAAAGTACACGTTATGTCGCGTCTCACTGCAGACTGCTACATAGGACGCCAGTATGGAACGTCGATGTTTTGATCGCGCTCTTTGCGTTCATAGCATCGCGTCGCGTCGCGTTGGTCGCTCACGCAAGACACCCCGTAAGATGACGGGCGCTGTGCGGGCGTGCGGGGCGTATGTCCTGACACGAGTCTCATACTCGATTTACATGTCGACCCGTCGTTGACTACATGTAATTTCACTACCTTGTGATCAATGAATAAAAAAAACAAGTTATCAGCCACTACAAAAATTTTATACAACATTTAATTCTGTACCGGTCGGTATTGACTGAATATTCGAAATAAAAGATTATCTATTTTATTTACCTTATAAGCTCAAATAAACGTTCTAAAGATTTCAGTCCACTCAAACAAGCACACTTATAAACATTTCATGATAGGGATGTGTTTAGGAACACGTCAATATTCATAATAATTACATGTCTCGTAGGTGCAATCGAGTTAACTTTCGGCAATAGGGAAGCGAACGCAGAACTAAAGCAGATGGCAGCACCATCGTATGTACTTATCACAACCAATCATCTGGTGAATATTCGAAACTTTTTAACATTATTTTAACAAATCATTCTTCTCTCGGGTTGTTAACGTTATAGTATTGTCAGATTGTTTTTATTCTTGTCTTATTGCTTGGCGGCAGCGGTATAGTTTCAGTTTTCATTATCATAATTATAGTATTAAACATCTGCATTCTTAACTTTGGGATGATGCTAAACACGTTCTCAATTTTTGTTAATATTTTTCTAAGAATGCCCCCAAACGAGCTAAATTGACGTCACATTTTAGCAACAAAATTGTTTTGGTACCGAAACGATGGTGGCGCCATAAATTCTCAAGCTCCCTATCCTACCCCATTCCATGGTAATAACTCCGTCTGGTATTCTCTTCCCGTATGTCCTGATCAACCACGATCTGTGATATTTTCTTACCAATAACAACGAAGTTTAACAACAGAAGCCGAAACTTATTGGTTAGTCGGTATCTATGACGTAGTAACGTACAGTCACGTGTCCTAACTTTCACAGGAAGAGACTAAATCTGAAACTATCTGACGCGGCCTATAGGTATCTGGATAATTAATGTACACTGAACTGTGCATGCTGTACCTACTCTATATAATTAGACCTGTAGTTTTTTACCTTAATGTGCAAATAAATTGAGTTTGAACTATCGGACGTAAGTCGCGGACGTAACCTTGGGCCGTCCTTTAACGTCCGGACGTCCAATAGATATCTGGCCCGCTGGATATTTTTCGACTGTGCACACTTATAAGTCACGTCCGTCAGCCGCGTCCGATAGTTTGATTCCAGCTTAAAGCTTCAAATTCAGGCGTTGTGTTGAGCGTGCCGACATTTAGGTGCACGCTGTCAACTCCTTTACGAAGACACTTCAAAACTAGTTTGTGTGCTAAGTAATGCTTGAGAAAACGCTCGCTCCACGCCACGCCGCCCCATATTTGCGGCCTACTTGTATTGTTATACCATACCCCATTCTATTTAATATTCAGTGGTATCTCAACGATCAGATACATAAAACACAGTGACATACAACTGGTCATAATCTTTAATAAAATCTATTTATAATACTGTGTACTTAAACCGTTGCAGTTCATATTCGAGTCGCTATCGTTTTATTATTTAGCAAAACTCCCGTAGAGATCATAGTACAATAATAAATACTTTCTCTTGCATTAAGCCCGTGAACATAAGTTTAAATCATGTATAAGAACAGAATCTTCTAATTATAATACAGTCTAACGCTAAAGAGGAGTTTCTTAAAACAAAATCATAGAGTTATAGGCTTATTACACTATATATACAATTTAGTTCAGTTGTAATTTTTCTATGCAACACATACTTTCAAAACCCGAAGTTTACTTCATCTCAACAGTAATTTACTATTCCATTTTCTTGCAACTTTTTTAAAGAATTTGTCTATTATCACATCAGGAAACTGGTATTATCGTCATATTCAATATTGCAACTATATGCAAGTGTCTTTGAAGTTGATTGATACTGAATTAAATCATTACTACATCAATCAGATTGTGGTTTTAGTCTAACAATTGAATTAATGAATCTATCCAATTCACTATAGTTCAAGTTCTATAACGGTGCACTTTTTAAAAGTATCAGAACAGGTCAGAACAGTCAGGTGCGAATCAGAACACATCGATCTATCAATATAGCATTCAGGGTAACACTTCAAGAGTCAAAAAACCTCAGTTCGAATTATAACTAGCACTTTGTCTTTCGTCCTTTCTGTGTCAGTCTAATTGCAAGGTACTGGCGTACCGCTCGGTGCAGCGCGTGTGCTCGGTGCCGCAGGTGCTACCTGGGGGCGGGTCGGGCGGGTCGGGCGGGCCGGGCGGGCCGGGCGGGCCGGGCGGGCCGAGCGCCCGCGGGCCCCGAGCGCTAGTCGATCTCCTCGGCGGGCCGCTTGTACACGGGCCCGAACTTGGCCATGTACTTCTTGACGAACATCTTCGCTTTTGAGCGCACTGAGTCCGTCACCACCAGCTCGTCTACTGAACGACAGTGCTTCAGCTCTTTTAGCATTACGAAGTGCGTTAGCTGGGGAGAAAAATACATCATATTAAAGATATGCAAAGAATTGAAAAATTGTTTAATAAAAGGCTACTTCCCCAGGGCGGAGGATAAACATTCTAAGATCGTCAACTCGTTTTTAGAGTTTTGATTATGATCTTCAGCGATCTTCGCTTCAGCGAGCAGTCTTTAAGCGATATAATCATTGAATTTATTTATTTGATTCATTCATATTCATATTCATTTATATGCGTTCCACAAGGTAAAATAAGATATTAACAAAAGGCTTAGAGCTAAGAGCCGTTGTAGACCCTGTCAGGGCACAGCAAAATTATTGTTAAATAGCTATTATATAGCTACTAATTAAATTAAAAAAAAAAAAAAAACTAAGATCTCTCTGATGACTCGAATATACTACTTTAAGTGCAGAAGTCATCCGACGGACATTTTATCAGTTATTTTTTTTATCAAATACGGACCTATTAGAAGACGACATTGTTAACAAGCTCATAGAACACTAAGCGCTTAATATACGAGCAAGTTAAATTGCGTAAGTTAACTTCTGCAAACAATTTTCATTGTAGACATACCCACAGCGAGTCAATTTCGGGAAGTTTTACAGACTTACCTAACTTGCCGCAAGCTGCCCGCGAAGATTCTAACAATACTTGCTTTCAGTATAAACAGTCAAGCAAGCACATGCTTCAATAACTTTTTAGTGGATTTAGCGCTCTAGAATAAGAAAAGTTTGAAACTTCAAAAGAATGTACTGCTCACCTTTCTAGCCAGATGTTTGAAGTCAGCAGTGCAGGTGATACGTGCGGCGGGTGCTTCAGGATGTCTGTACGGGTTGAGATGCTGCACCATGACCCGCGCCATGCTGCAGCGGAACTGCTCCTTGATCTTCCTCGCCGTCTCCTCGGTGCTCATGGTACTGGTATTCTCCACCACCACGTGAACGGGAGGTGGTGATGGTGGTATCACGACGGGTGGTGGGGACGCTTCGACCTCGATCGGCTTTTCAACTGGTTTTTCAATTATTTCTTCAGCAGACGAGTCCTCTGAATCGGTTTCTGAGTCGACTAGTTCCACCATTTGCTGTTGTAAAATAATGGCGATTTTTGAGATTGTGTAACACTACAATTTGTAAAGACTTTTTGTACATTTTTAAATCTAATAAAGTTCTGCCTAGCCTTTTCCCAACTATGTTGGGGTCAGCTTTCAATCTAACCAGACGCGGCTGAATACCAGTATTTTACATAGAGCGACTTCTATCAGACCTCTGCAACCCAATCACTGGGCAATGCCTATATCCTAAGGTTAGACCGGTTGTCAGACTTTCAGGCTTCTGACTACCCCGTAACGACTGTATAGGTTATACACATATAGGTTATAGGTATGACACCCGGGACCGACGGCTTAACGTGCTCTCCGAGACACGGAGGGATCTCGATGTGTAACGAATGGTCACCCATGCACGGACTGACCGCGGCAAGCGTAACTTAACCTTGCAAATCATATGACCCGCGCGGATGTTAACTAGCCACGAGCCTCTCCTTATTTCTGCACGTATGCTATGGTATAATAAATAGTACCAATTTATTGTTGTACTTGTAGTGAAAGCCATTGATATCACACCTCCACAACCCAGTTACTGGACAATGCCGATATCCTAAGGTTAGGCCGGTTGTCAGACCCTTGGGATTCTGACTAGGCTTCTGGCTTTTTGAATCTAATATGTATTGCATATAAATAATTTTGGAATATTTAAGACATATAAAATGATACATAGGAAAATCTATTATACATTTCTTTTGTAGAAAAAAATACATTTAAATATATACCTCTTTCTTTTCAGGTTCCTTTTCTTTCTCTTTCTCCTGTTTCTTTTCCTTTTCCCTTTCTTTATCTTTTTCCTTTTCGGATAGCATTAACAGTAACAATATGACGAAACATAAATCATTAAGCCAAACACTTGAATTTATTTAAAATTCTCACCCTCAATTCCTCTATTCTGATGTTCAAATATGAGTTTACTGATATCATACTATTGATAGTCATAATGACTGAATTTACGATATAATATATATATTACCTATACAATATGTAAAAAAACCCTGTCCGATCCAAAAGGGCCACAAAGGTTCCGCTATAAAATAAAAAATAAACATTATTAATGAATATGAAAAATGTTATTGTTATTTAAAATGCACGTTTTGAGTACCCAAATTCCTTAAAACACGTTCAAAGGCACAGGTGTTGTCAAATTTTGAATATTTGCTAAATTTTATGGAAATTAGGGTAATTTAGATACTAAAAACGTGCAAATTAAATAACAATAACATGTTTATACTCATTTTTTATTATATTATTGCGGTAGTTTTGTGCCCCTTTCGGATTGGACGGGGTTATTTTTACATATTTTATGTGTCAGATTTTAATATATCTGGTACTAAATAAAAACCGTATTATACTTACCTCGAGGCCACACTGGCGGGATTCAACGGATTTCGCGGTGTCGCGACAGCACCCCACGAACGTTCGTGTGAGTGTTTCGTACATAAGAACACTAATCTTAAATAAACACAACTAACCTTTAAATCAAGCATGCTGCCTTTGAGTCGTCGTTGCGACTTGTTGGCGGCGAGTATCCGAACCTTCTGCAGTAATTTCTCACGTCGCCGACGTAATTTCTCTTTTGTCTGTTTGTATCGCTTCACTTCTAGTCTGCCAGCTAACTTGTCCTCTTCTGTTCGAGGCTAAAATGTATGAAAAAGTATTATTATTAAGTAGTAGAGATAAACTACGACATGTCCCGCCCCTCCAAATTACTATTTCAATGTGTTTAGTCACATCTTTACGAAAGAGTGTGTATGTAGTTGTAGTTTTTGTTTGACGGCTGTCTCAACACGCACACAAGCGTTGGGAGTATTGGTGTGCTTTATAAATACTTTCACAAATACATTGAAGCGTTTTGAATTTTGGAGGGGCGGGACATGTTATCGTAGTTTATCTCTAGAATACTGAGTTATTACGGACTGTATAAAAGCCGGTTTACGGCCGATCCCAATCCTTAATCTCCATCGCTTTTGACAGAAATTCAATAGAAGTAACTGCCTTGGTGTAGTGATGGCAAGCGCGACCCTGGGTTCTGGGTTCGATCCTCAAGTAGGACAAAGTGTTATTGGGTTTTCCCGTGTGGAATACCTCAGTAGCAGCCCGGAGTTTGGATTTGTGCCCTAATTTATTTATTTTTTTATTTATTTATTTATAGGAGAACCAACAGCTATAACAGATGAATAACAATTGAATATGCGACATAGAGCCAATTACAGGTTCCCACGGATAAAAACACAAAAAATAGTAGAAATCTTAGGATCACTAACAGCACGATAAAAAATAATACATTTATAAATTTAAAAAATAATAAGCACTAATGATGGCAATAGGTTCGCCCCATATTACATGGGACTTAAAACATTACGGCGAAATGTGGGTGTTACTATACACCTCCGCCCAACCCTTCGAGGAACACAGGCGTGATGTTATGTTCAATAGAAGTAATGTCAAAAACCTAAATAAATCCAGTGGTTTTGGATTGAGATCGGTTACTGGAATCGGCCGTTAGCCCCGGTTCCTGTATACTTTTGAGAAGGAGTCATGAGTAAATGTATGGGAACAGTAACTATCGCATAATTCAGAATATTTCGGTAAAGACAGATTCACACGGGTCGAATCGCTTTCAACAAAAGTTAAAACGTTTTTGTTGCTTCAATTTGATTGAAAGTCTGTTCAGACGGTTCAAATCGCATGCGATTTAGCAATTGATCAACTAGAATCGAATCGTTTGAACCTGGTATAAGTCAGTTGTCGACCTGTTCGGTTTGTTATCTATTTTTGATGTGAAACATCTAATGCGGCGGTACGGGTGTGAGAGCGGCTGTTGCGTGGCGACGCTCGTGATGGCAGACACACGACGGCAGACCTTTGTAACTTGTCGGCTCTCTTCGGTTTGAATCGGTCAGTTCTCTTTTACAAAATGGGTTTCGATGTTTCTCTTTTTATTATTCTTGTTATGAGAGTCGTGGACAAAACGAATCGGTCGACAAACAACTGACTTATCGAAACGTTCTGAATCAGGCGGCTGATTCGGATTATTTTTAACTGCAACACTTACGCTAATAGGTCTTTCTGAGACGAGTCCAGGTCTTCGTTTCCGTGGTCTTATGCTCACCAGCGCGTGGTCAGGAATCAAGCCGTTGTGATTATCCTCTTTTATCACTGTGAACACAACATGATAGGATAAAATATTTTTAATATGTAAAACTCATCATTATGGGAAGAAAATTGGGTATTAAATTATTATTGTTATTGTGCCGAACGTCGAAAAATAGCTTTCTTTGTTATGTTAAGTGTTAAGAGGGTAGCATCAATATAGCGATTATTTCTGAGGCGGTTTTGTAAGCCACCCTGAATCTTCCTTCTGTAAAATACTAATAATACTGCGACTATCTAATTTTAGACTTATAAAAGACTTTGTGGGATACTTAACAAGAACACTATCGATTCTTTCAACAGCCAAAAACAAAAAATAGACTTTGGCAATATGCCAGGAAACGTTTGGATAATTGAAAACGTCACAAAATGAACCAAAAAAAATAAAAATTATAACCGTTCTACAAATACATACAGTGAGTCTCCCCACCTTCGTATATGCCATTGACTCCCTCCACCAGCTTCCCTTTGGTCTGTCGTCTGACGAGTGGACTGTCTAATCCTGAAGATACTGGCTCTTCCTCCTCCTCTGATGAACTCTCTTCTACAAACAGGTTTAAAATTATACTTTTAAGAAATATACTAGACTGTTTCACGCTAATTACCAACTGCGCAGATCATACGTTTTGCGTGGTTAGGCTGCGCTTGCCGCGGTCAGTGTGTGAATGGGTGACCATTCGTTACACATTGAGACGGGGTCCGCGCCTCGGAGATCACGTTAAACAGTCGATCCCGAGTGTCATACAAATACCTATGACAGTCGTTACGGGAAGTCAGAAGCCCGAAAGTCTGACAATCGGTCTATCTTCAAGTATCGGCATTGCCCAGTAACTGAGTTGTAGAGGTCTGATGGCAGTCGCTCAGTGTAAAATACTGGTATTTTGTCGCATCTGGTTATATTGGAAGCTCAAAATAGTTGGGAAAAGGCTAGACAGAACCACTCGACTGTTTCACGCAAAGAACCAATACATTTCGAGTCACCGCCATCACGTGCGGCATGTCCTTGCGTTATGTATGGAAAAGTTAATCTGCAGCTGAGATGAGCCCGATAGAAGTGCTGATATTGTGCTGTCGTACATTTGTCGCAGCACACGATCTCACGGTAATGTTTTCAAATGCCAAATGTACCCAAACACAAGGCGCACGACATGTATCGCTACTGGTTCCCAAATATTAATATCGCGACATGTAATCTTAACTTATGCCCAATGTGTAAGTGGATTTAGTTAGAGGGAGAGTGTGCCTTGAATAAAAAAAATTGGTTGTCTGTAAAGTCGGTTTAAGGACGATAGTTTAACGTGATATAGTCATAACAAAACATCGTGCCTCTCTATCCCTTGTTCCGCACTGTCGCTCGCACGCTCGCCTCGGACGGAACGTGACAGTGAGTCACGCTTTTTTGTGCATGCGTTCATCGTTTTATTAGACGTTGTCACGTCAATAAAGTTAACGTTCGAAAACAGTATAGTTCTTGCAATTCACGAAGCCGAGCGACTTTACTCATGGTTGAGCGTGTACATGCACATTGTGATAGTGTGCGTGTCTGACGGGGCAATCATCAATTGAACATTTCTCTTTATTTTTTTTGTGCTAACAATACCCGCTTTGGGTGTCACGCACAGTTTAACATGTATACAGATACGTGTTTACCACAAGTAAAGCCCGCTCGACTTCGTGAATTGCAAGAACTAAACGGTGTAAATAGACCTTTAACGAAGCCGAAAGGCACTTATTCTCCACGTCATTGCGATATTTTTTTTGTTCTGAACTATGCCTGGGAACTCTAGTTATGGAGATATTGGAGGTCAAAGATACAACTTTTTCACAACTTTTTTTTAAAATACTAGTTTTGAAGGTTGCAAATGTACTTGAAATACCTCCATTACCCGTTTACTACTCATTGCATCTATCAGCACAGTGCTTTGAGTGCGTTACATTGGCCTTTAAAGTAAAACGAAATTTTTTGCCCAAAAAAAAATCGTTTCCCAGCTACAATTTTTGTGTAGGGTTACTTAGTTTGATGTACTGAATGCATGGTTGACGGCTTCGTGAAGGGTCTTTTTACACCTTGTATACTCATAAACGCCGATCTTAAGTTCCAAAAAACACTTCCTAAAGATCTAAAAAAAGACATATTTATGTATGTGATTAGCTACGTACCAGGCTCGGCAGGTAGCGGCGGCGGCAACCACTGCGGCTGTCGCAGCTTCACGTGGTAGTAGTACGTGCGACCGCGACTGTCCGTAGTACTTCGCCACAATGATGGTAGCACTATCTCTTTAGGATCATCCGACGGCGTTGGCGGGGCCTGAGGTATGAGAAGATGTGTTCTAGTAATACATTCAGCTTGGTAAAGACCAAAGTACAAAAAAGGTGTTGTACTGACCGGTAGCACCTGATCAGGTTGTTGTTGTAGCTGTGGGAAGGGCGGCTGGCCGGCCGGGCCCACCTGCTGCCCGAACATGAAGCCGCCCAGCGGGAACCCGGGCATGCCCATCATACTGCGGGCAAGTACGAGTTATAGTCATTGCTAGGTAGATTTTGACATGTTTTTTTTTTATAGTAATTATGGCAGAGGCTTGTGCCTAAATAGAAATCAAGCTATCTACGAGATAAAGTTGCATTAAATGCCGCGCTCAATACGTGGATGAATAACCGTGCGATGAGAGTTACCTTAACTATCAGCAGTATTCCCCTGAAAAAAGCTATGTAACTTAAATAAGAGTTCATTGCTACATATTTTCCCAGATAAATCTTAAGTAATGAGTAATTACACTGATGAATTAATCATATGATTAATTACTCACTTAGGTTGCGGCATACAAAAAGGCGGGCAGAAGGGCGCAGGCGGGAAGTCGTGCTGCATCCAGTCGGGCGGCATGTCGGGCACCAGCCCGGGCACGCCGCACACCATGCCGCCCATGTTGCCCATGTTGCCCATGTTGCCCATGTTGCCCATCATGTTGGGCCCGCCGGGAACCATGCCACCGGGGAACATTTGCTGCAGCCAAACAAACGGTAAGTCAGCACAGCCATAAAGGGATTAAATAAAGCTGAGTTGATATAGTAAGAAACATAATAATCATGTATGTTTATGTAGACACCTGCGGGAATGCGTCAGGTTGCGGCCAGTAGGTGGGCCAGTGCTGCAGCCTGTCCCGCTGGCGCCTGGACTCGTCCGCGGCGGCGGCCGCCTCCGCGAAGGCGCGGCGGCGCTCCTCCTTGCTCATCGGGGGCACGGCTGCTAACACGCGCTCGCTTAACCTGAACACATTATACGTACTCACAATTTAGTCTTTGAATGACATTCAGAGGCCATGTTGGGGGCATAGCAAACTGGACCCGACCCGTGTCTGGTATCTTTTTATAGAGGTTCATATTTTTATGATTTTAGAGTCTACTTGGATCAGCAGTCTTTACATAGTATAAAACAAAGTCGCTCCCGCTGTCTGTACGCTTAGATCTTTTAAACTACGCAATGGATTTTAATGCAGTTTTCAGCAATAGATACGAGTGATTCAGGAGGAAGGTTTATGTGCCCCACATTAGTATCTACATTGCACCCATGCGGAGCCGGGGCGGGTCCATTCGGAAATACCCATTTTTAAACCATACAAATTGTAGCCAGTGTAAAGACCTAATATACAAGGTTAGTCGGAAAGGGGGTACTAAGCCGAAAGGGTGTTAAACTACCTATAGTAAGGGATAACTTTTGTTCTACGACTTTCCCCAAAAGCCCAAAACTCGATAGTTTAAAAGAAATAGCTTTTCAAAGATTTCGTAAAGAGTATGCTAAAATCTATCTGTCCATAGCTATGATCAGCTGTTTTTACAATTTAGGTCATATTTAGGGTCACGGATTAGAGAATTAATTTTCTGAATTCATAACTATAGCAGGTATGATTTTATTTTGAAAAAACTAAAATATAAATCTTTTCGCATGGAAATAAAAAATATCGAATTTTTAACACTTGCTTTGAAACAGTCATCAGTGATACTCCAAGAGGCCCGCGGCTTAGTATCCCCTTTCCGACTAACCTTGTATATCTTAAATATTTAATTAAACTTGTACCTGATACTCCTCCTGCCCTCAGGACTGCCCCTTCTTTTCCTTCGGTCCCTGTCGTCTCTATCTCGATCTCTATCACGGTCCCTATCCCGCTCCCTGTACCTGTCGCGGTCACGTTCCCTCTCTCTGTCCCCTCTATCTCGTTCCCCTCGGTCCCTATCTCTGTCTCGCTCCCTGTCTCTCTCCTTGTCCCGGTCCCTGTCCCGCTCGTCCCGCCTGTCACGGTCCTCCCGCCGGTCCCGTTCACGGTCGCGCGATCCGCTCGAGTCAGCGGCTCGCCTCTCTACGTTTGCTTGTCTCTCGTGCTCCTTCATCTGTTGTATCCGTTCCTTCTTCGGGATTTTGAATACTTCCTGCAAGAGCAATAATTTGTTTGAACTTCGAACGAAAAGTACTCGATATTAACACTGAACGGGATACTTTTGGATTCAATAGAAAAACTATACAAGAAGTAAACGTGTGTTCTTAACGTGAGGCATTTCAGCGCCCGAGCGATTTGCGCGGTATCGCCCGCCGCGCGGTCATTTAACTTGGGGCGCTAAAATGCCTCACGTTAAGAACACATGTTTACTTTTTTAATATTTTTTTTATTGAATCCAAACTTATCCCCTGCAGGGTTAATATATTCAGCAGTAGTAACATCTTTAAAAAAAACATAACATTGACTTGTAAGTGTCTGTAACAGATTTATTTACAGAAATAAAAATCATGTATCAGTACATCACGAGGTTTGAAGGAATTACATGATTTAGTTTACACCCTGTATAATTCAAGCAAGACAATGTTTTGTAGAACTTTACCTTCAAACTGGACCATCTCTCCAGCAGTTGGTTAGACAGTTCCCTGATTTTCTCTAACATGCTAGCATTTTCTTTTGCCTTTTCAGGACTTGAGAGATTCTCCTGGCTTCCTCTGTTAGGTATCTCTACAGGCAAACCTGAGGAATGGACCAAAAACCTTTAATTTTTAAACTATGGATACTGAGAATATAGTAACAGGTGACGGCTGGATTTGCCATGACCAACTTAGTCCAGAGCCAATCCTACTATTAACAGAGGATAGGTAGGGTATGTATAGACAGTGTACAATCTTACCGGTAGCCTCATCAATGAATACACTATCTGGTGCAGGAGGTGGTGTGTCAGCCGCGCTGAGCCACCGCTCTACGATGGTGAAGAACCGACTCTCTTGTACCATGGTCTTGTTTGGAATCGGCAGACGGTCCACTGTTTGTAGCATTTCTAGCCTGCAAGGAGTATTTTAAAGATTAATTTCTAGGTTATAACATCTGCGGTAAGCTAATCTAACGTTCGTCGGCGGGCGAAGTCGCAATAGTATGCGATTTTAAAGAGATCAAATCAGGCTTCGTAGAGGCAGTCGTGTTAAATATACCATATCGGCGTATTCGCGTCAGCGTGTCAGCATGTTTAGGACCCGTTGTTTTTTCTGTTAACTGACTATTATAGAACTAGATCGTAACTACATCTTCAACTAATACTAACTTGAAGTCAAGCGGCGCGTCAGTACACCACGGCGCCAGCAGCCTCAGGCCTCTGTAGTCGAGGAACAGTCTCCTGCACGGCAGGTCAGCATCCCTCAGCAGACGCAGCAGTGCCGTCTGTGCGCGGCGTGTCTTAGCTCGCACGACAGTACGAGATAGGCGGAGCGTGTGGCTCTGGTTCTTGACGCCAGTGCGACCCAGAGCTTCCAGGTCCTCCTCGATCTAGATAAATATAAATACTTGCGTGAGGAATTGTTTATATAGTAGACTTATAGCTTAGGTATATTTAATTAGGGCACCAATTATGGATATTGGTTAATTCTAGATTATCATTTAAGTTTTTTTATTCTTGAATATTTAAATAGAATGTTTGAGTTATTTTTTTATTCTTGACATGGTCGCGTTTGGCCCTAGTCTCACCTGATGGTAAGCGCAGACAGGGTATAAGATGGAGCACACAAATCCAAGGAACAGAGATATAGAAGGATTCCCCTATACCCCTCTGGCTCTCACATACACACGACGGTACACAGTAAACTGCTTGGCGCTGGGCTTTAATATGAGGGTGGTAGCTAGCCAGGTGGACCGTATAGATCCCACCACCAATTACTACTACCAAGATTTAATTTAAACAAGAAGTAATATAAATGCCGTGAGTACTCACATCAGCATCTTGCACCAAGTCGGGTGCCTTCGGCTTGTATGTGCGTTCCTTCTTGGGTCTGCGAGGGCGCGGTCGCGGCTGCTCGGTGGGCGTGGCGCAGGATTCCACTGACGACTCCAATATTGACTTTGAAGTCGAAACATCCTCTTCCTCCTGAGACAGTATAACGTTATTATTAATTGCTGAATAAAATATGTGCTTAAGGCTCATTTACACGGTGCAAGTTTCTTGAAGCAAGTCTCATGCTATCTCTATTTTTGTCGTAGAGAAAGACAAAGATAGCATGAGACTTGCTTCAAGAAACTTGTACCTTGTAAATGAGTCTTTATTCTTAATTTACTTCAATCAATAATATATTTACGAAGAATTACGCATTAAAAAAGCAAAGTAGTAACAAAATCAGACCTCAAGACAAAATATTTAGATTTTATTGAAATTTACTAGTCTCGGTATCCGCTGTGACTCAACATTGATAGTAACTTTTAATGAATTTACGAAAACTATTTGCTATATTGTTATTTCTATTTTATCTACATATTTCAAAACTGGTTCCGTATCCGAATAAGCTGGTGCATGGCAAGCTAAATAGATGGACATGAATACCCGATCATCTCGTACCTCCTCGTCATCTTCGTCGTCAGAGTCGGGCTCGCCTCCGATCCATCCGCGGCAGTTGTCGGCGCCGCAGTAGCAGCGCTGCGCCACCTTTCTGCACGCAAACAACACATCTCTGTTACCCACCAACACCAATACACCCGCTGGAACCGATAACAGTCCTTATTGTCAGATGGGAACATGCTTAAGTAACTAGACTAAGGGTGTTTGTCTCTTTCTGTTTCAATGGAAAAAGAAAGTGACAGTTGCGTTTAGTCTAGTTTAGTACTGTCAAAATGTGCTACAGAATCCACACCAATGTCATGCATTTATCAGAAATTGTCTTTACTAACAAAAATGTTAAACATGTAACAGATATTCAGTGTTGTAGAAATCTACTATTATTCTATGGGGGCGTGGCCAGCATAACCTTCATGAAGACCATTTCATTAATTATAATACAGATGCCAGTATAGCTCATAGACTCCGGACGATCGTAAGGTTTTTTCTAATGACACAAATGTTTAGCAAAAATAAGACTGATTTGAAACTTTTTTAACCTTTTGACCGCGCCAGGCGGGTTTATACGACAAATAAAAATGTTTTCGTACCCGCGTCGCCTCAGTCATATTTATACGACTGAGGCGACACGGTCACGAAAACATTTATCGTATAAAGCCGACTGGCGCAGTCAAAAGGTTAAATATCAAGCTATTTAGTATGAGCATGACGGTTTATATAAAAATGGAGAGCACACTACCAACACCTACTAAAAGTCGAAACATTTGGCCTTGAATATTTACTTCTGAATTCTGACTCGTTCTAACACCCATATTCTAAGACGTTCCTCCAAAACTTACTCGACTCAGAACGGCCTCGAAAACACCTTCAAAATTGTATTCTTAGTCGCAATTTCGAGTGAACTTTGAGGTTCCTCGACGGAATCATTACGTCATAATTTGAGTTATCTGCATTGCGCAAATAACGCCGCGATAAATAGTTGCAAGGATTATCGTAAGCATATTCGATAAAGTCTACAAAATTCATTTATGTTACATACGAACTTTGACACTTCCTTCCTTAAGGTAGGTTCTGTGGTTGATTGAGTTTGACAGATGATTCCTTACCTCGACTGAGGAAAAATTTCGAGTCGAGGACGGTTATGTCAACTATAACTACCGATGGTAGTGAAAAAGGCTGAGTCGAGTCGAGTAAGTTTTGGAGAAACGTCTTAGAATATGGGTGTAAGTGTAGGGTATTTAGAAAGAGAGAATTCCAAAGTAAATATCGAAGGCCAAATGTTTTGGCTCTCTAAGTGGTTCTAGTGTGCTCTCCATTTTTACCTATACCTTCATAAGTATGAGGCATGTTTTATTATCATTCAGGCATTGATAGTGAAGTGTTTCATAGTATTCCTTAATCAAACATGTTAAACATTGATGAGTCAAACTATTCTGCTTAGGTTTAATGAATCAACTTATATTAGCTGTTGAAACTAAATGAAAAGGAATTCTTCAATGCTGTAATCAGGAACATGACTTTTCGGACAAATAGAGATGCAACTCTCAATTATGTAAATGTGAAGTTACATTATTCAGATGCGATAATGAATGATAATGTGTGCAATCACAACATAATGGCCGGGCGGATTTGGTGAATCAGCCTAGGGTTAAATAACATAACATCACGCCTGTATACCCCGAAGGGTTGGGCAGAGATGTATAGTAACTCCCTCATTTTGCCATTATGTTTGTCTATGTGTAATAGAGCTAAATTCCTCAGTAGCAACACGGAGTTTGGATTTGTGCCCGGTTGATAGCAATAGGTTGAATGTATCCTTGATTATAAGGTAGTTTTCATTTCAGAAAACTGAAATATTCCACACTGCTCGAACTTTAGATGCATAGTAATGCAATAACGAATTTGTATTTGGCGACACGTTTGGTGCAGTTGCTGGGCGATTGGCTTCTGCGCTACGGGTCATGGATTCGATTCCCGCACGAATTAAATATTTGCATGGCCTACAAATAGTTTTTCCAGACCTGAGTATTTTTGTATGTGAAGATTTGTGTCTATAAATGCACCCACAATACACGACAGGAGAAATACTAGTTTGGGGCAAGGTTTTTTAAATAAAAAAAAAACTATAGTTTACTTACCCAAACCTCTGGAACTGATAATCAAACGTGAGCTCCTCGCCAGCAATGATGTCTCTCTTGCTGAAGAATCCTATCCGGAGTTCCCCATTCACGGTCCACTTCTGTGTTTCAGCATTAGGATCACAGGAGTGGTTGATAAAGCGGGAGATGTTGCCTTTGAGTGTCGCGTCGATAACCGTGTCGCCTTTCAGCGACATGAAGTAGTGGTGTAGGTTGTTCTCGTCAGAGTACGCCTGTGCACGCTTGTAGAACTGTTCGTAGTCGAGGACCTCGCCTACGTATTCTAGAAGGAATTCGCCCCTGGAAGATGATTGTGCGATTAATTCGTAGATTATGATAGCAGTTGGTATAGCCATCTTGAATCAAAATAAATTGAAATAAAAAAAATTGAAATAAAAATCTTGAAAGTAATAAATCATGGATAATTCTGGGACTGTACAGTACAAGGTCGTGTTTTAAACATTACATAACAACATCACGCCTGTATTTCCCGAAAGGTTGGGCAGAGGTGTATAGTAGCACCCTCATTTCGCCGTTATGTCCCATGTAATAGGGGGCGAGACTATTTCATGATTGTTTTAATCTATGTCATGTAGTCATATCATAATTATGTCATTACAAATGGAGTACTTTGGCATTATCTCTAATATACTTTTTGCAAAAACCTGTGAATAATCATTGGCTTGTTTTTATACTTTGGACATTCAATCAATGGTGTTGATTTTGTTGCACATTTTAACAGTACTAAACTAGACTAAACGCAACTGTCACTTTTTTTCTGTTGAAACAGAAAGAGACAAAAACCCATAGTTTAGTTTAGTCATGTCAGTGTCCAACAGAATTGACATCATTGACTGCTTTTGAAAGATGTGGTTTAATATTAAAAGTTTGTGCATTATTTTTAGGATTTTCATTACTCATATATTCGTTTTTTTATTAAAATCTATGATTATTTCTCTTAGCTTGGGTCTTGGCGCATCTGCTCGCATAACCATGCTAAATACGTATCTGTAATTCGCGTTGCATTATTGTAAAGAATAGGAAACAACGTAATAATTCAATGATTCATACTACACATGAGAAGTTTACTGAGATAAGTAATTAATTAATGCTGACCGTTTTCAAAAGACGTAACATCTTGTTTATATAAAAATAATAAGCACTGCAATGTTAAGGATTTGTCTACAACTCATAGATTGGAATACTAAATGTAATTTATCATTTTTTTAGCTCTATCCTACTTATGGCATTTATGTACACAGTTAGTCGGAAAGGGGGTACTAAGCCGAAAGGGTATTTAAGAAACCATAATAATGGATAACTTTTGTTCTACAACTTTCCCCAAAAGTCATTAGTTTAAGAGAAATAGCTGTTCAAAGATTTCATGAAAAATACGCTAAATTCTATCTATCCTCAGCTATGATAGCTGTATACGTTTTAGGTCATATTTGGGGTCAAGGATTAGAAGCTTTATTTTCTGAATTCGTAACTTAAGCAGGGATGAAGAATTTTTGAAAAAACTAAAATAATAATGATTTTGCATGGATTTTTTTATCGAATTTTGAAATTCTTACTCTTTCTTTGAAACGACCATCAGTGATACATTGAGTGGCCTGCAGCTTAGTACCCCTTTTCTAACTAACCTTGTATATTACACAATGCAATATTTAGTAAATAACTTAATATTTTTAATTAACTATTAAAGCATTTTTATTAACACCAATCATATCCATTGAATGGTTCTTTTGTTTATTTTATAAAAACACTTTATTTACTTTCTGTTTAGCGGACTAACAAAACTCAATTTACATGTTCTATTAAGACACAAAAGATAACCATGTTTTAGATCTTCGTAATAATTATCAAAATGTACCTAATTGTACTTTGAAGACTAAACATTTACTAAAAAGCTCATCAATCGCAAATGCTTAGTAGATATCAAAAATGTTGTATAAAATAGTTATGTCTCTGTAATACTTACGTTGTAATATCAATATTAGCTTCAACACCGCAACCCTTCTTGTCAGCATAGAACACCTTCAGAGGAGCATTCTCCTTCTTCTGGAACCTTCTGTTAGTACAGCGATCCCCTACCGGACAGCGAGAGTTACTGGAAATATAAAATCACATGTTTGGATTTGTTATTACAAAATTTTATATAAGTGATTAATATCCAAATAAAAATCAGTATGTCTCATTTCACAGGAATTACAGTAACTTAAACTTAGAATTTCATGGAATAGAAATATAAAATGGATATTAAGTCTCCACACAATAGGTGCCTGAAAATGGACGGCCCCGCCATGGTCGGTCCAGAATGAAGTGGCAAGATGACCTGGACGCGTAACGCGAGGGCTGGTTTGAGGTGGGGCAGGAAAAGAATACATGGAAGGACTTGGTGAAGCCTTTACCCAACAGAGGGACAATAAAGGCAGATAAAAGGTAAAATAAATATTTAAATACTCTAGGAAATCTTACCATTCAATCATAAGCAGTCTATTGAGACAGTCCTCTCCACAGGCCAGCTCCCCTCGTTCCAGTTCTTCTTTGGTCATAAAACAATCACAAATCATCTTCTTTGTCTCTTTACTAATCATTCTTTCACATAGATACTCATTTTCATCCAAATGTTGGTACTGGTTCATTCTCTCTTCAATTATCTTATCATAAGCTTCTTTGCTCAAAGGAGCAACATTTTGTTCTTCTTCAGGGAGACTAGGACTTTCTGCTACTAAAGGCAAACGCTGAGGCAGGCTAGGACTAGCTAAAGGTGAGTTGGCAGGCGAGCTAGCCCCCATTTCTAGCTCACTAGACCTACGCCAACGAGACTTCACTTTTACAGGCATCTCAGAAGGCACAGGGAAAGATGGAGAGTTTGGTGTGGTACTTGCCATCGATTCACAAGTTTTTTCCTGACTATCAGATCCAATTTCTTCAAGTTTCAACTTAGTTTGTGTGATCAAAGCCTTCTTCAAAGGTGTCTTCACTAATCCATAGCCCTTAGTTTTCTGTTTCATGTTACTGATTGTCTTAATTCTGCTGGATCGTCTAACACCAGTGGGTGATGATTCAGCTGAATCATTTGAGTTATTTTGGGTTTGTTCAGTTACTCTGGATGAGTTACTGTCATCAGAGAGTGTAGAACTAGGTGTTATACAAGGGTCGGGTCTTGTTAGAGCATCATTTAAATTTTCCTTAGGGAATGGTATGTCAGGAGTTCCACAAGGTGGGGTACTAATATCAATTGGTTCCGAACAATCCATTGAAGGATCAGCTTCTATTGCAGATTCTGATGTAAGATTCAATTTTTCAAAATGCTTCTGGAAGTCACTGTTTTGAGGGATATCCTTACTATTCTCATTACCAATTGGTTCAGATGTTTGTTCTTGTGGACTATCTATCTTGATGTTATAATACAGCTCTGGGTGATCATCCTCCACTATCTGAACTATTGTGATGACTTCATCATCATCACCAGTAAAATCTATTTGTTCTTCCTCCAATGGAATGTCTTGAATCAATTCTTCCTCTGGTTTTGATTCTTTTGAAGAATCATCAATAATTTGACACTCATCTTTACTTTCAGGCATTTGTTCGGTAGTAGCACTCGGCTTTGAGTCGCTTTCTGTTAAATCAATAGTATTTAACTCTATGGACTTCTCATTTACTTCATCTTTATTCAATAATGGAATTTCACTATTTGATGATCGTTCACTTAATGCAGGTACAGGTGATATGTCTCTATAATTGCTCTGTGCATTTATTGTATTATTCATTGGACTGAAATTTGCCCCACTGTTTGTATCAGACTGTGTATCTAATGCAGCATTAGAGTCTGACTCGGAGCTTGCACAAGGATCTACAACCCTTATTTCTATGCTACTATTTGTTTCACTGTCACTGCCAATGTCATATTTTCTAGTAAATGTATCGTCACTGTTGAATAGGCAACGATATTTACCAAATTTCTTATGCAATGCTACAATTGGTACTTGGCAGGGTTTTGTAAGGGGAAGCTCTGAAGGCTCTGATGTTTCTGATGTTTGATGGTCAGGTGCACTAACTGCATCTGTGGGTGCACTCTCTGTGTCTTTTTGATTCGTTTCGGCGGCAGTTGGCTCAACGGAGGCGGAAGCTTCACCGTCAGCGGACGCTGCAGCTTCAGCCTGCTGCTTGGCGCGTCGCGTTGTACGGCGCGTTGCCGCGGTTTTTGTCGTTGCCTTCTTTCTTTTCGCCATTGTACTATTTTAGTGCAGCAACATACAACCTAAAAACGTAATTTTTTCACATCACAGATACACAGAACACGGTTGGGCATAGTGACCTCTTTCGATCGTTGTTGTTTCTTATTGCTGTCAATGCCACATGGTTATAATAAAAAAATAAGACTTAATTCACAACGATGAATATATCTACATTAATTAGCGTTTTTTTACAATCGGGACGCTCTGTTTTTGATCTCCTGTGAATTCATGTAGAGAAGCCACCGGTTGGTGTTGATGGTACAGCAATAACATTTCATGATACAATCTGACTACATACCATTACTTTTTGGATCTAATAGTATTTCTTGCATTTATTGAAATACTAAAATGTATACAAAACTATTAGATTCTTTCACAAATTAAATGAAACATTATTGTCAAGCAAAATTTCATTTTTCTCCCATTTCATTTTAGTTCATTGCATTTTTTTTGTTGAGGACTGCACTATAGACAAGACAGACATTATAGAGTTATAGAGCCAATACAGATAAAAAATAGCACACTAAAGTTACTAAGTATTAATGCTATGAAATGGGTATTATTATTTCAGATAAAGAAATCTGCATAAATATTTTTTGTTTATTAGAAATTAGGTTTCAATTGCATCTAAAATAAATTATGTAAAGTGCTAAATCCACTAGCAAGTTAGTTTGCACAAGTGCTTCTTTAATCGATAAAACTGCAAGAAGTTGACTTGATGTGGGTGTGTCCAAGAACATCCCTATAAAGTTCGAAGAAGCTTATTTATAGGCCAGAGTTCCCCAATCGTTTTTTATCTCTTGTCATGTTTTTCAGTTTTGGATAGATCCCCCCGCCCCGCCCTGCATAGCTAATATTGCATTTTGCAAATTCACCGCCTTCAATGTGATTTTGACTGATTTCTAACTGTAGATTTATATATTTATTAAACTTACGACAGTACCTTTTTTTAAAATAAAACTTCGCCCCACTCTAGGATTTCTCCTGTATCGTGGGTGCGTTTACAGACACAAATCGTCACATGCACAAACGCCCAGACCCAGAACAACTATTTGTAGGCCATACAAATATTTGATCCGTGCGAGAATCGAACCCACGACCCGTAGCGTAGAAGCCAATAGCTCAGCCACTGCACCAAACGTGTCGTCAAACAACTTACAATAGTACTATCGTCGTCGGTCTGTTTGTTACGTTTTCAGGTACAAACTAAGCAACAAATCATCTGTGTATGTGGGTTATTCCATTAATGAAAAGTCAAAATTAAAGTCACGACCTGCTTAAATGAGATCCACTATCGTGGTCCCCCGTTTACATCTCTCAGACCCCCAATTATTTTTTTCGAGCACTTGGACCCCTTGTAGGTCTACGTCGACCCCTGTGAGTTGATATAGACCACTTTGGATATCACTGTTAACGGCTATAAGCTTCTTGGTTGAGTCCACAGTGAAAGTTGGTTCCAGAAGTCAACTTGCGAAATTGAACTTGCTAGCCGCACGGTCTTAGAAAAATCTGAGGAAAGTCGTGCTACCGGCAAAACTATGCCACCCCTTTTCCAGTCGTGACACTCGTGACCTCGTGGGTGCCGTAAAAAGCGAGGAATTTGCGTTAAGAGTAGGTACACACGACGACAAATCAAGCTATACATTTCTAGAATAGGTCTGACTTCTAATTGTACGGATTTTTAGTACAATGAGAGGTCAGCTTAAACTGGAAATGTATAGCTTTATTTGTCGTCTTGTTTACATATGAGAATGCACGAAAATCCATCTGCCAAGTGTGATAATATTAGAAATATCACCTTTAGTGACTAATTTACACATCAGCATTGCTGAATGGTTATTTAGACAGTGTTGCCCTGGTTGCCCATTTTGACAGTACTAAACTACACTAGCAACTGTCACTTTCTTTTTCTATTGAAACAGAGACAACCACCCTCAGTTTAGTTTAGTCCTGTCAAAGTGCGCTACAGAATCGACACCACTTTCTTTTTCTATTGAAATAGAAAGACACAAACCCCTTAGTTTAGTTCAGTCCTGTCAAAGTGTGCAACAGAATCGACACTATCAGCTGCATTATCTTACCTGTGAAAGATTGTTCAATCGTGTTCTTTCAGCGATAGCATTCTACCTATATATTCCATAGAGTATGTTTAGCAGTGGACGTTTACAAACAAAATATATTATCATCGCGGTTGGTTAAAAGCAAAAAAATAACTATATCTGTAGTTCACTATATTTTGTTTTTTTTTTTTTTATGAAGGACCACTCGTAGTGTAAAGCGCGCGAGGGCTTTGTTACTACTTAACCGGACTATCCTGTGGTGGCCAAAAATTACTTTAAGGCCCCCAGCCAGGGCTTACTAACTATGGATATTTCAATTAAGTGACGCGGCACTAAGGGCACCCCCTGCGGGGTCGGCTTAGTGGGTCACTGAGGGGTGGGCAATCAATATCGGGCTGGGTTAAATTATTTGGGGACTGGTTTATTACCGTTACAGGCTCAGCTTCGCGGGCTGGCGTGGCTGGTGTTACTGGGGAGTCGCGGGGGGCCTCGGCGGCGAGGCCGGAAACGCGGTTTGTATTTGTTTTTGTACCTACAACGTGTACTGGTTTCCCTACTACTCTCTTGAAGGAGGGTGATGGGGTCATCGGGTTGGAGGAGGGTATGCCTAGGGCGCCTAATCTTGGAGATTCTAGAGGGTGTGTAACGGGCGGCCGATACTACGAGGGGGTTGGGGTGAGTTGCGTGTAGTACACTATACTTAGTTTCTTTGATTATATACCGGGATTTTATCTTAGTCTGATATATCTGCCAGTTTTTTAGTCGACTATGAATTCTATTGAGAGTGTTTTATTTCTCTATTTTGGAACGCGACTTTGTGACGTTTCAACAACCTCACCACACGTCAAATGGCTTAAATCTTGGAAATGTCAAATGTTTAACCAAGCAAGCTGAAATAGCGAAAAGCAAAGTTAGAATTTAAATAAAGTATTGTATTGATATAACTTTCACATTCCTGTTTAGGAACTCTGTAAAATGACTGAAACCGCGGAGGTAATTTTGAGTAGTATTTCATTTATACTTTCTCGTATATTAAAATATTTTTCATCTTTAAAAGACACGTCACGTCTACCGAATGCTTTTCAATTTATTTTGTGAAGTATTACTTCGTATATAAAAAGCTTTTTCCCTATATATTATGTTTGAATTCGAACATTGATGAGTGTTCACAGTTATTTATTAAAAGAAGAAATTAGCACTTTTCATTATGTTAACTACAGATTGCAATGTTGATTTCAGATAGTTAAAATCAATAAGTGGGATGGTGCTGCTGCAAAAAATGCTATTGATGATGCCATCAGAGAGGTAACTATTGTTTTGAGCTATATACCTACCTACTTTTTAATTTGTCTATTTTTTTTACTTGAATTAATTATCCGAAATAAAAACAATAAAAATTGACTACAGGTTCTAACTGGAGATCTGAAATGCAAAGAGAGCTTCGCCCTCATTGATGGCAGGCTCTTCCTTTGTGCGCTGGCCGTTGGTGTGGCTCTGTATGCTCTACTCTGGGATTACCTGTACCCATTCCCTCAGTCAAGGTTTGTACCATTTATCCGAATCTGCTGCTTTAGTTTTAATAGCTTTAATTATAAATTCCATTATACAAGGTAACAAAATATAAAAATGATTTGAATATATAATTATTAATGTTTTTCGTTCTAATTCATAAACATGTATATGTAAGACTAAAGTAACTGCTGTATCCTTTTATTTACATAAACATAACTAGCCCATTACTGTCCTACTGCTGGACACGAGCCTCTTCTCAGAATGAGAAGGGTTTAGGCCTTAGTCTACCACTCTGGCCCGGTGTGGGTTGGCAGACTTCACACACCATCGAGAACTTTATGGAGCCCTCTAGCCTAGCGGTTGAAAGCTTGCCTTCCATGCAGAAGGGTCTGAGTTTTTTCCTGGCCCGTACCTCTGACTTGTAAAATTCATGTGCAGATCAGTATTTGATTATCACATGCATTAACGGTGAAGGAAAAACATTGTGAGGAAACCTGCACACCTTTTATTTATAAGAAGGAAATATTAATCAAATATTGAAATTTCCTATAAAATAAAATAAATCAAAGCAGGTTTACCGCCAGTTAATGATAGGTCTGTTATTTAAACAATAATAGTTTACGTGAGCTTGTGTAACTGAATAATATATTTGTCTCTTTTTCTTGCGGGTATGTGAGAGAGATAGAGATTAGTGAGCTCTTGAAAATTATTGCAATTTCGATAATTTGCAATCTCGTATTAGGGGTATTGACACCAATACTCATCTAGTTCTTACAAACAAGAAATGCCTAGATAAACTTTTTATGAAGCTTAGATTTTTTAAGCACACTTTCTTTTTGCTTTCACAGTATTATTATTGAATTAATTAACATTTTGATTTTGATGTTTTGTTTATTGCAGACTGGTCCTTATAATCTGTGTATCTTCCTACTTCATACTGATGGGCATCCTCACTCTGTACACCACATTCAAAGAGAAGGGAGTTTTCGTGGTTGCTAAGGAAAAGACCGCAAACAACAATCGAGTTTGGGAAGCCAGCTCATATGTTAAGAAGTAAGTTATTATATGTTACAGAAAATGTACTGTCACCACATTTAACACAATACACACTCCTCACAATTGAGGAGATCAGGAACATAACATGTCATTTACACTTTTCATTTTGTTAAAAATCCAGTTTTTTTTTTCACTTAGGTAGTTATTTCACGATTAGTTGTTTTTGCCTTGCAAATGTCGCTTTATGATCAGAATGCGTCTTGCAAGATGCTATTTTTTCCTCATCTTTTTGAACCAAATCTATACTAATATTATAAAACCGAAGAGTTTGTTTGTTTGTTTGAACGCTTAAATCTCAGGACCTACAGGTTGGAATTGACAAGTTCTTTTTGTGTTAGATAATCCATTTATCGAGGAAGGTTATAGGCTATATAACATCACGCTACGACCAATAGGAGCGGAGCATAAATTCAAAATGTTGCAAAAACAAGAAAACTGTCCACCCGTGCGAAGCCAGGACGGACCGCTGGTCTCTTCAGAAACCGATAAAATCCAAAGCTTTTGAGTCCAATGAGAAAAAAAAGCTTAAAATGTTAATGACAGTATTTGTTCCTGACCTCCTCAATTATACAAAATTGGGGTATATTTGTATGGAAGAAATATAATATGGCTAAATCAAGAATCATGGCGAGTGACTTAAGAATTAAATGTGATACTGTTACTTACTGATCTTTCATAGTTTATCAATCTCATCTACATTCAATAGATTCTAGCATAAAAAAAGTAGCTGGTGTCATGGTTCACCTACAGGTTCAATCTCGCCACTTAACCCAGGGCTGTAGATAACGGCCGAAAAGTGGTAGGCGGCGGGGCCACTAACCTGACCCGTCGCAGGGGGACCAAGGGCGCCCAGACACGGGGTCGTCTGGCGCCCATGTGCTCGTTTGGTCCCCGGGGTGGTCACGTCAGAGGAGGGTTACTTACGCGTGCCCGTGTTCCCGCCATATGTGGCAGAGGAGGACACCGTAGAGTTTTAGTGGGTTTGAGTCCCACATACCTGCACTATCTCCCTGTGGTAGTGCCAGTATAAGTGGGCTTTTTTTCACGACAAAAAAAAGGGTTGTAGATAACGTCGCACAGGGTGCCCAGAAAAAAATATATAAAGGGCCACTTGCTCCTCTATGCCCTAGGGCACTTAAGCCTCTAGCTAAAGCCCAGACTTTACCTGGTATTCTATATCCTCAATAGCTTTAAAAATAATAATTTATGTTATTTCAAACTAGAAGTGCTTCCAGTTCTGCCGACATTCTGAGTTTCCAGGATGAGCTACCTCATGTAGTAATTCAGGATTCATAAAATTAATATAAATAATAACACTAGCTTGTAACTGTCCCACTGCAGGGCAAAGCCCTCTTCTCATACAGAGAAGGGATAAGCAAACAGCTCACATATTTTTCATCTAAGTCACTCTGCATTCGTTTGTGATCTTTAGTGAGCACTTCATATAAAAGAGTTGCTCTCGGCTGTTCATTCAATCATGCATATAAATTGCATCAATTTTTAAAGGGGATTGTTATGACAACCATACTTGATTTCCAATAGTAGAAGCTTGCAAGGGGAATTTACTCCCCAAGAATTAATTGAAAACATCACTTCTAATTCATAGCTATATTTAATGTTATTGAAACCAATTTCTTCTCCAACAGACACGACGACAAATACAACCTCGTTCTGGTAATGCGCGACGCCAGTGGCAAGTCCCGCGAAGCCTCCATCACGAAGTCCTTCGCCAACTTCCTTGACACCAACGGCACCGTCGTCCAAACCCTCGTCGTCAACGAGATCACAAAAATTTACAACTCCCTCTCCTCCGAAAAGAAGGAGAAGTGATCGTACTGTCTCTCTCGCACAAATGTTAAGGTCTGACATTATTGTAATATTATTACTCTTAATAAACTAATGTCCTATGCATTTATTTTTGTTTGGTTTTCCCAGGGAATTTTTATCATCCGTGTTTATGAGTGTTGAAAATAGGTCTGGATCGCATCTCAGACTAGCGATGCCCGATATGTATCGATATTTTGGTGTATCGATACAACGGGATACGATATATCGATATTTTGTATACCGATACACGCCAAAGCGATATTTGCCTGTATCGTATCGCTTCGCCGAAATATCGCATCAAAAATATCGTATTGTTTCGACTTAAATATTTATGGCGCCCCGTACACCGTAAAAACAAAACTAGAGCAACTAGAGAACTACAAACTAGAATAGTTTAGCAGACATACACACACGCTCCATCACAAGATTTTTCTACAACTGCCAATGTTTAAAGTCTAAACTTTTAATAAATAATACCGTTGTGGATCAAGTCTATTTCGATTTTCTGTAAACGTATTATTAGCTGAAGAAAATAAACACGCTGACGGTACTGATGTCGCAACCACTGATGGCGCCCTGTACACAGTCAATCTCGATCTCGATCGCGATCCGCGATCAAAATCAATGATCGCGATCCAGATTATTTTGTTCCGTTCCGTCAATCTAATTCGTACACTATCAATCTGGATCGCGATCATTGATTTTGATCGCGGATCGCGATCGAGATTGACTGTGTACGGGGCGCCTATCAGTGGTTGCGACATCAGTACCGTCAGCGTGTTTATTTTCTTCAGCTAATAATACGTTTACAGAAAATCGAAATAGACTTGATCCACAACGGTATTATTTATTAAAAGTTTAGACTTTAAACATTGGCAGTTGTAGAAAAATCTTGTGATGGAACGTGTGTGTATGTCTGCTAAACTATTCTAGTTTTCTACAATAACTTGAAACTCCGTTTTCTTGTAGATTATAATTAAACAAGCCAACCTATATTGTAGGTCCTGCATTTGAGATAAGAGTTTTACTTTGAAAGCTCAATACTATACTTCCGATACGATATTTACAATATCAATACAAAGGCATACGATATTATCATGTATCGATACAATCAGTTGCGAAACTTTACGATACGATATATCGATACAAAGCGACATATCGGGCATCGCTATCTCAGACTAGAGCGATGTCCTGATAATAGTTGTCATTTCAAGATGACCTAATGTTGTCCTTCAGGTATGTCCCAAGCAAAATAGTAGTATAATTTTATTGTTGTGTAGAGTATATGTTTGCTTATGTAGCTGTAACTAGATGGCGCTGTTCCTAAAATTTAATTTTGCACGCTCATCTATGCTGAATGTTGAATAAACAGTGATCTATTAGACAAGAAGTAAAATCAGTACACCAAATTAATGTAAGCGATTTTAGGTTTGTCTTTTAATATTATTTATCAGTATCATAGTTTTTCCCCACTTATAAGCATACTATAGCACTCCACAGCGTTAGTTAGTTCTATCATTCAATGCCAGATGTCTCTAGTGTGTTTACCGTTGGCAAAATAAGTAGAGCGCACAAAACTGCGGAATTACCGAGAACTATTTAAGCGAACGATATAGAGTTGCTAATCAGACGACTTTACCAGTAGCGTCCTCATAGCCAGTACTCTTCTTTTTAGTCGCGTTTCCCGCATATTCGGCGTGAAGTTGTGTTGTTTCACTGGTTTCAATGTCAGAAGAACAATGACTCACGCCTGACGGCGTGCAGCAAGATCGAATGTGCTACTACGGTCAGTCAGTAGGTCGCTCGGAACCGCTAGTACGTCGTGGGTGCTACTCACTCACGATTAGCTAATATGTACTAGAATTAAGTACCTAACGCATTAGTGGACATAGTTTTAATTAAAAAGCTGAATCAAATAGTGATGTGAAACTGAAACAATAAGTGCTATAATCGCTCAATTATTTTTTTAAAAATATACGAAAAGTTACAAGCGCCTTGCAAACTAAAATTACCTAAAATAGATTACATGTTTTCATCGTAGTTTTCCTTGGACCTATATTATTTAAGGTAAGTGAATGATAATAACATAAACTATTTCGCTTTAAACGTTATTTATAGTAATAAAATAAAAAGGAAAATAATTACTTAATAGTATTTGATAAACAACGGTGTAAGACTTAAAAATGTAGTATTTTTTTATTTTATTTTTCCTGTCTGCTGAATACGTATTTCGGTTAGAATGCTGGATCAATATTTTTTGGTGTCGTCTGTCGTGTGTAAATCGATAGTCTGGTTGTAAAGATTAGGGTACAACGCTGACTAGAAACCGGCAGCGTTATGACATCATAGCGACCTAAACCAAGGACTACCAGATTATGGCACCAACGTATTTATTTGCAACGCTTTGTCTTTGATATTCGCCGAAATTATTTATAACGATGTTTTTTATACGTTATAATTACATCCGTATACGTCTAATAGTTAACTACAGATGTTTGAATATGATTTTGGTAGGTTTTTGCAACTCTATGGAATATACAGTTAGATGTTTTGTTAGGCAGGTATATTATCAACATATTTTTTAATTAGATTCAGATGTAAGATGCCAGAGATTGAAGCGTAATAATAATTGTACCTAGGTAGATTCCTATTTAAATAATAACGTCAGCCTAACACGCTTCACTTAACATTAATAGCTTAGAAGTAGATAAAGACATTGTAGGTATTAAAATAACGCATCCAGCTATCTGTTTATTTAAAACACTGCATGCTCTCAGTGAGTGTAAAGTCACCTGACATCGTGTTAAGCTGTTAAACCATACGACAACGATTATTTCACAAGACGATGCTATTTTAGTTCTGGCTTGAGTACCAACGCGTGGCATACATGTCGCACTGAACTACACGATGTGCACACAGTGCAAATTACAGTAACACAGATCGTGACCGACCTTGAAATGCCGGCCGAATGTTGCAAAAGTCGCGGGTTCACCGGTCAATGACCTCACTGCTCAGCTGGAATTTTCGCTCCCCATCTATTCGCGTCGACTAGGTGTTACGTATTTCCGTCTTTCTCGACGTCAGTTGTTCTCACTCTGTTACGTGATAGTGTCAGCATGTGTACAACGTCAAACTAATTTCGCAGCGTCCGCGTCGCTGATTTAAATAAAATTGGAACTGAATTCGCCGTACATCGAACCCTTGCCAACATTGAGACCACACCGTATCTCACATCTGCCGTAATGATCGCGTGAAACGTATGCGACCATTCCATTGTTTGAATAGTTTTCTGAAATGACAGAAAATAAATATTTTCTAATTCTTTCAAAACAAATCGAACAAAATTTTCGATAGATATCCTCCATAAAGTACGTATTAACACAAATCATTGCTGATATTTTGTTGTAGGTAACTAACAATTGAACAACAGGATTCAAATCAGGAAAATATTGTAGGAAAATATCCTGAGAATCCCACAACCAATAGAATATTCGCTTAGCCGAGATATACGATTTACCTGTACACCTGTTATTTCATGATTAACACTACATTTTCCGCAAAAATGTGTCATTGAAAAATTCTATTATTCTACTGTATTTTCTTCTCAATGAACTACATCGTTGCGTAACTACTATCTAGCGGTGACCTGATGAGATATCTTACATAACATTTTCTCTAGGTAAAATTTGCTTAGGCTGGTAGGAGTCAAATTAATTAGTTCCTATGAGCCAGCATTCAAGTTGCCTTACATCTGAGATGAACTGTCGAAATAATCTCAGGGTTAATCTTTTCTGGTTCTATATTTTTAAGTCTGCTACAATTCAATACCGGTAATATTACTGATATTGAAATTGAAATTCGATTGATCACAATCCACCCCAAAAAAAAGAAAACAATAGATACTTTTGGTGGTTTAAAAAATACTACATAAGTACTTGTAATTTTGCACTCGGCGTGTTTCTAAGTTACACTCGTTACTCTAATGATTTTTTAAATTTCCTATCCGTTACATAAACGGTAGAAGATAAACTGATAAAGCAAACACGTGTTTGACCTTGCTAAGCGTTATCGCTCAGTGCAACAGACATGGCGGAAGAGATAATCAATTTAATTAAGAGTCGCTAATGACAGTAGCGTCGGTATTATAATACTTAAATCCTTTATAGTACCTAATGGATTTGTCAATTGATTTATAAGCCAACGAACTGACTGAGAGTAACGAAGTGGATAAGATTAATAGGAAATCGGTCCCTGACTGATGCTAGCTGGCAACAGATTAAGATAACGATAACGCACATGTAGAATGGATTTTAATTAGCATAGATGCAGTGCACCTGCATTGATACCATTTACAATTTTAACTATTCTGATAGCAAAACGTAAACTGAAAGACTCGATGCCAAGACACCGCTTATAACTAAACAGAGATCGATTTTAAAATGTCTGAAATAAGAAACTCCACGTGACAGTGAAGAGCCTACTCAAACATGACACGTGTAGTGCCTAAATTAGAATTAGTTTTAAGAGAGGCGTGTTAATAATGTAACGAAACCAGAACGTCACGCTCTGCGTTTTTGGTTTTTGTTACCACCAAATTTAAACATAAAAAGATTTGGACTTAGAAGAGGCATTTGACGGGGTCTGACAGATAATAATTAGAAACAGCCACATAAGATAAAGTGCTTGAAAAATATACCAACGTTATTACCGACATTTACAACTCCATGCAAGGTCCATGGTACATGAAGTTAGTGGTAAGGAAACTAGGCCAATACCGCTTACGGAAGGGGTTCCCCAAGGGTCGATTCTAAGCCCTTATTTAGTTTAGTACAGAACATAACATCATTTTACAAGTCAATGTAATGTTTTTTTAATACTAGATGGCGCCGGCATTTCCTATCTGACTAGCTCTGAGAAGAAAAGCCGAAACAAACTCAGAGGTTGGGCAGAGGTGTATAGTAACACCCTCATTTCGCCGCTTCCTAGAAGTCTCATGTAATATGGGGCAAGCCTATTCCCATCAACCGGGCACAAATCCAAACTCCGGGCTGCTACTGAAGAATCCCATACGGAAAAACCTAATAACACTTTGCCCGACCTGGGGATCGAACCCAGGACCTCACGATCAGCAGTACCACCACTAGACCAACGAAACAGCTTGGTATTTTTAAGAAAATATCGTCCGATAATAAACGTTCTATTTTTACTACATAAGTACTGAAGGGAAATCACCTCATCCTCTCGTTGCCATAAACACCTCGTGGCGTGAATAGTCGTAATTCCTGTGTTTATTACCAACGACTTTTTTACAAGATCGTTTAATGTGCTGTAGTAAGATAGATTTTCACCGTAAATAACCCAACGGCCGTGACCGTATGTTATCTGTCTTGGGTACGCGAGTAGTTTGTTCCTGCTGTTGTTGCTATAAAAATGTCAGAGATAAATGAGTCAGTTTAATGTATTTCGTAACAGTTTATCTCTAAAGAATTTGGTAGTAAAAGTGCAGTTTTAAGTATATGAGTAATTTTGACTGCCTTGTTGGTCTAGTGGTCTCAAGCGCGACTGCTGAGCATGGGGTCGTGATTTCGATCCCCAGGTCGGGCAGTGTTATTGGCTTTTTCCATTAGGAATTTCCCAGTAGCAGCGCGGAGTCTGGATTTGTGCCCGGCCCCTATTACGTGGGACTTAAACATAAATGGCGAAACGAGGGTGTACTAAAAACATCTCTGCCGATTCCTTCGGGGAATACAAGGCGTGATGTTATCTTCTTCCTGCCCTTATCCCACACTAGGTGGGGTCGGCACAACATGTACCTATTTCATAAATACATGTTGTTAGAGGTTTTGGCTTATTGTTTTATGACCGGCCGCCTGCCTGACATCAACCCTCCTTGAGAATATTCGTTGCGCCGTCGCGTGGGTGACCCAATCTGCTTGCTGATATTATGCACTGTGTCCAAAAATGATATGCTTGTCAGTCTTATTGCCGACAACTAAGCAGACTATGTTCTTCTGACAAGGCGTGATGTTATACTACCTATATTTCGGCCTGTAGCCACTAGACCAGATCTTTGTTTTATTAGAGGCACTTCACAGATACGTTTGATTTCGGCTTTTAACTTACCTGATTTCTATTAAGATATTATTACTATTCCTCATAGATGGGATGTCAGTGTACGCCGAACTTGGGTAGGAACCGAACTTTATAATCCAACTTTGATTACAGATTTTTATGATCCTATCTATTATTGTTTTTTATACACTGCATGCATGCAATGACTACATTATAATGACTCTTCCTTGATGTTATCACTTCGAACGTAGAATATTAAACTCCATGTCTTCACTTTTACGCTCGTTCGACACAGCCATAAATCGACTTGTCTTATGGTTACAAGGTCTTAATTATCATTCAGACCTCGTGCCTGTCCTTATTTAATAATACTGTTAGCAACATACTTGCGTATCTATAAAACAAAGTAAACGCGTCAAACCGTAATACTACATAATAGTGTTTTGAAAGAAATTGACAAGGCGTATAGTCGCGCGCACGTAACTTGACAAGAGTAGAGTAGAGAATTCTTCTAATTTCTATATTTCGTCCAATCAGTCATGTTTAAAAATAAATTATGGCAATAACCATAGAATAATGACAAGCAATAAAAGTGACCATTTTTTTGTTGCAATAAGTGTACATGCGCAAACTTACTCCCCTACGCCAAAACCTTGCCAATTTACTTGCCGGCGACTATATCATGGCCCCTGGCAAATTCATTGGATGGGGCCCCACTAAAAATCGTCACGTTGTAATTTAATTTTAATAAATCACTGAAGTAGTTACCCAACAGAATTACAAATTTATATTTTTTACTTAATTTTGTTAATAATGTTAGGTTACTTCTGAGCTCGTGGTCTCTTGGGCCGGAGGCCCGTGACATTTTGCCAGCCTATAGATACGCCACTGCTCTGCACGTCTTCTTGTTTACTGTCAAGTAATAAAGTTAAGTGTTTCATGAATCGTTGTGACATCGATTCGATGTATTGAGTATCGATACTACAATAATCATAGCGTGACGGCGTAATGGTATTGTATTTTAATAGAAACAGTAAACCGCGATGCGGCTCCAGCACATAATATGTTTTCTTGTCAATTAATAAACCTAAGTGTTTTACAATCATGATGGTTTTCACACAACGTGATATGATACAATTTTCCGCCAGACGATTAGGTACTATAAGATTAAATTTTAATTTTATCAATCAAATTGATGGATCGTTTGTCTCGTCAAACAATTACTTACCTACCTACATTTTGATATCGTACAACGGCTAACGGTGCTACGATTTACGATGTGTCAGAACCGAAGTCCCTAGCAAAACTGAATAAGTGGGTCAAGGAACTGCAAGTATACTCCACCAAGAAGAACATAGTCTGTTTAGTTGTTGGCAATAAGATTGACATGCATATCATTTTGGGTCCCAGTGCATAATATCAGCAAGCACATTGGGTCAACCGCGCGACAGGCGCAACGAGTATTCCCAAGGAGGGTTGATGTCAGGCAGGCGGCCGCTCATAAAACAATAAGCCAAAACCTCTAACAACATGGATTTATGAAATACATGTTGTGCCGACCCCACCTAGTGTGGGATAAGGGCAGTAAGAAGAAGAACATTTTGATATCGTACAACGACATTTTATTATGCATAACAGATAACATCACTCCTGTATTCCCCAAGAGTTAGGCAGAGGTGTATAGTAACACCCTCATTTCGCCGTTATATTTAAGTCCCATGTTATAGGGGGTGAGCCTATGCCTTCACCCGGGCACAAATCCAAACTCCAGGCTGCTACTGAGGAATTCCACACGGAAAAACCCAATAACACTTTGCCCGACCTGGGGATCGAACCCAGGACCCCATGATCAGCACGCGCTTGCCACCACTAGACCGACGAGGCAGTCAAGGATTATCTAAATCAAGTCTGGTTCTACCTAGATCTCGTAGCCTGATATCGTTTTCTATGCAGGTCTGTTGCAAGCAAAATTACTCGTTCGCATATTGTATCCAGACGGATAACGACTACAATCATAGCGCAAAGGAAATGAATCCTTTATCCTCAAGATAACTACCTAGTATAATATAAGTACTAAGTGTCTATTTATGTAGTGTGCATATAGGTATTTATATTGGTATATCTATGGCTATCATCATGTTTTACAGTTACTTTTTGCATTTGATAAGATATGAGTCATTGATAAATGAAGCTCAGATAGTCAATTTTTTTATGGTAGGTGACGGAACTTCTTGGCTGATGTAAAGTAATGACGTAATCGTCTGCAACAAATAAATTCATTAGGTACCCAACAATCACGTCTGTAATGCTCAAAGGATGCTAATTCTAGTAACAAAATTGTTGAAAAATCGCAAACAATACATATCCAAACCACCGCTTTTGACAGATATAGTATTCTAAATTATTTCGTTATTGGCACTAAGCCAATGTGTGGGACTAAGGCTCAAACCCATCTCATTCTGAGAAGAGACCCGTGTCCATCAGTGGGATAGTAATAGGCTGATTTGTTAGTAGAATTGGCAGTGGCGTTAGCTTGCCCTAGACGGGGCCTGTATCATTTGTCGGGGGGCCCTTCTACCCGACTGCGGCGAAGCCCAAATGGAGAAAACCAATCTGAAAACCATGGTCCATGATTGTATGGAGTGTCTGGGGTGTGCTGAGTTTAGCGTTTAAGAGTTTACTGTAAAGTTTAGCGTACGGCCTGCTTGAGTGAGATTATGGATAACATTTTATGAATTTTTGCTTACTCACGTCGGGGCCCCTGGGATACAGAGGCCCCGTATCATTGATACGGCTGATACGGCGGTGACTACGCCCCTGCAAGTTGGTCTCCAGGGCTTTATATAGGCCCGGTTACACACCTATAGTTTACCGATATTGGTATTAGATTTCATCTCATGTGACAACAGGGTGCGAGCGAGCGTGCCATCATTAATTAGACGCCAGATTTTACCGACCTTTTGGGAATCAAATCCAAAACCACGTTCGAAGCCACACGTACTAAAAATCTATTACGTAGTTTTTTTTTTCACTTTGCCCCACCTTGGTATTTTGCAGAACAAAACAGCTATTTGTACGCCATACAAATATTTGATCCGTGCGGGAATCGAGCCCATGATCCGTAGCGCAGAATCCAATCGCTCACCCACTGCACCAAACATATCGACGATACACCTTTCTTATAATCTTCTTACCGAATATTTATTTCTGCGTATTTTTTTTTTCTATGACCATCAAAACTCATACCGCGGTATGCAAAGGAGTTAGAACTGTTTGTACGCGGTGAAGTTAATGTACAGCACACGGCAACACCAAACGCCTAGCTTATTACTTTTTTAGGTAATATATTATTATTATTGAATAGAAGACAATATTATCAGATATGCCGTATCTATCACGTATCGTTACTATCACGGCGTGGCATGACGCGACATGCACAGACACTGCCTATGCACGCGTGATCGCACCGTGATAGATATGACTATCGTCTAACGCATGCTTTTGATAATACGTATCTAATGTATCGGTATAAAAGTATAAACACGATGTCTTAATCCGGTGTGAAATGAGTTAGGAGGAAAATGTACAATGAGCATGGTATTGAATTTCAGTTGCTTACCGGTATAACTGATAACATAACGACACGCTTATATTCTAGTTCTGCTTAGTCTTTTCCCAACTATGTTGGGGTCAGCTTCCAGTCTAACCAGATGCGGCTGAATGCCAGTATTTTACACGAAGCGACTGCCATCAGACATACGCAGCCCAGTAACTGGGCAGTGCCGATATCCGTAGGTTAGACCGGTTGGCAGACTTTCGGGCTTCTGACTACCCATAACGACTGTCCTAGGTATTCTTATGATATCTGGAACCGACGGTTTAACGTGCTCTCCGAGGCACGGAGGGGTCTCGATGTGAAACGAACGGTTACCCATCCACGGACCAACCGCGGCAAGCGCAGCTTAACTTCGCAAATCGTATGATTGGCGTGGCTTACGCCAACGCAAACGCCACGCTTAATTTACCGAAAAGTTTAGGATTCAATTTTAGGGCGATTATCCACCAAACGTGAGAGGAGAGGATATGTCTCAAACAACCAACAGATAGCATTATGTTCATACCTCTCCGCTTAGGTTCGAAGCAATCCTATACTTATCTAACAGAGGAATCTCGCCTCTCCTCTCCGCTGTGATGGATAACGGCCCTTACAGGCCTACAGTTCGCCAGTTGCTGTTTAGAGTCCCAAGTACCAGGAGGCGACTCGACTGCTGGACCTGGGAAATTAACTCAGGATCTCACACTATTTGGCAATAGGCTCGCCCCCTGTTCCATGGAACTACAACATAACGGCGAAAGGACGGTGTTCCCACCTCTGCCCAACCCTTCGGGGAATACAGGCGTGATGTTATGTTTATCTCACACTCTGCAACCGTGTTTGCAACCATTGTACCATTGAAATTTTAACACAAAAGTGATGAAATAAATAAAACCCGACTGATGTAATAGATAACGTTTCAAACCATTTTTCGTGTGTAATTCTGACTATGTGCTTTGATTGTGATAAGTGATGAGTTAGCACAATGAGTGCAGACAGACGAATACAGACACGTCTATCAATATTTAATCATTGTGTCACAGTTTGTTTTTGGACAAGTCGGTTTCAGTACGGGCCGTGCTAAGGTCGCGGTCAGACACTTAAAAAATAAATCGTGAATCCCAGTTAGTGTTTAAACGCCTAACTTTGTGACTAGTGAGTGCGAGAAGCCTATCTTTTTGTTGCCAATTATGTGTACTTCTATAACATTGTAATCCCAAGTGGATTCCGGAGTTAATTAATTTTAAAGTTCCAGTTTGTAGAGTAAGTAATAATTTATTCAAAATGATTCAAATATTTGATGTGTCGTGTCATGGGAATAGGTAGGAAGTTGGTATCGAGTTACTCCCTCCACCCCCCTGAAATTGGAAATTTTATTACAGTTTATAAGGTCAAATTAAAACCGTTCTCGAAATCTAAGCCCTATTATAAGGGTTATTCCTCTTGTGCCCTAGTTCTTTGCCCCCACTGGGGGTGAACAGGATTTTTTTCCTGTTGTCCCTCACTACAATTTATTGGGGGTGAACGTAAATATAATTTCCTGTTGTCCCCTACTAAAATTAAATGTTATATTTTCATTAAAATTACTATAGATAGATAGTGGTTTGATATCGACATTTAACATGAAAGACATGATATTATGGCACATTATTAAGATCATAGTATGCTTATTTTGTTATCAATATTTAGGTAGGCACTACTTTTATATTGTCCTAAGTAAGTATTCAATATAGCCTTTAATTACTGCACCTAAAATACTACCTGCTATGTACCTATTGTTTACCTCTTCCCATGACACAAAAGGGTTGGGAATACAATTAGTTGAATTGTTATCGGTAGTACAGTACCCACATACCCCGCTATGGCGGAAATCGCTCCAAGTTGTAGTTCGGGACCTAACTCGTTAGAAATAATTAATAAAAAAGGTGACTTTTACTTAATCATAATATTTTAATGGGGACGAATAGAAATAGAAATTCCCGTTGACCCCGCTGGGGGACAATAGGAAAAAAGTCCCGTTCACCCCCAGTGGGGACGAAGAACTGAGGGTCAAAAGGAATAACCCCATTATAATATAACCTTGAAAAGCCCTCTGTAGTCAAATTATGATAATAAAATAATATCTACATGGCGTATTATTTCAACAACTATAATACAAGGTCGACTTAATTGTTATCAAATGATGGTGTTACATAAACACTGCAATTGTATTGTTATGTTTATTGAGACAACATGCAACCATGCAGGTCTCATATTTCAGTAGTGTTTTAAGTGAGCAATTTTCTTGCTAGAATCAACTCGATAGGAACATAATAAATAACACTGACCACAATTTTTTTGATTAATTTTAAATATTTCAATAAAACTCTCGTTTATCGCAGGCTGAATATAGGTCTCTCTCAATTAAGAGCTTGGGTAGTTAATCACGTCTCGAATAGTACTAAATTGTTCTGCCCAGCTTTTTTCCAACTATATTGGGGTCAGCTTCCAGTCTAACCAGATGCGGCTGAATACCAGTATTTTACACGGAGCAACTGCCACTAGACCTCCGTAAGCCAGTTACTGGGCAATGCCGATATCCTAAGGTTAGACCAGTTGTCAGACTTTTCGGGCTTTTGACTTCCCGTAACGACTGTCATAGGTATTCGTATGACACCCGGGACCGACCATTTAACTTGCTCTCCGAGACACGGAGGGGTCTCGATGTGTAACGAATGTTCACCCATCCACGGACTGTTCCGCGTGGTTGGTAATTAGCCACGAGCCCCATAGTTACTTGATATTCTAAAAAAATAACTAAACGATGTTTTTCTTTCAGAATAATGTCTCGCAGAAGATTGCTGATAGGCGGCGCGGCGGGCGTCGCAGGCGCAGCGCTCACCGCGTGGGCTATAGCAGCCGATGACTCACCGGCGGTACGTATCGCGAGGAAACCCTCCATTATCTGGGGACCAAATAACACAGCTGTTCCCCTCGCCGGTTTAATATCAGCCGCGTGTAGCCGCGATAGATTTGGCGGATTATAGTAGAGATAGATAACCGACGGAATTATTTTCGTGCAGATAACATTTTTGTCAGGTTGTTAAAGGTCTGGTCAGACAGGGAGCGTGGCTGGGTGTGATATTCACGTTGCGTGTTGATAGCGTGCTCTTGGCGTGCGAATTACTGTGACAGTGTATGGAAGACGGCACACGGAGACAGTCACTCGACGCTTGGCGTGGTGTGACAACACGCAACGTGAATATCACACCCAGCCACGCTCTATCTGACCAGGCCTTAAGACGAAATGCAGTCGGCATTTAGTCCAGACAAACGTATTCCTCAGTTTTCTCCTTGGATAATGTCACTAGATCAAATATTTTTTACCATATAATATATAAGGTCTAACCAAAATACCTGGACAAACTTTTACACAGTGTTCAATACGTTTAACTAATCACATCTATGTAAAAAAAAACGAGATCCAAGTGTTTTTTCTAACAAAAAAATAATAATGTTTTAAATTGCCTGTACTCTCTAAGAATAAACTCATCCATTTCTTATGCATCGACCGCCATTGGGGTGCGTGCTAATTCCGTGCCGCGTTTTACCTACACAGCGAAGTGAAAAATGTAAAAAAAAAATAAAGTAAAATTAAAGTTGAAAAAAAAAAATTTGGTTAGCAAAAAAAACACTTGGATCTCGTTTTTTTTTGCATAGATATATTCAGTTACACTTACTGAACACTGTGTAAAAGTTTGTCCAGGTATTTTGGTTGGACCTTATATATCTACCACCATCAAATTAATTATTAGAAGAACTAGAAACGTTTAAATTTTACAAAAATCGATCGGTTATACCACCGTTTTCTGACACCTGGCAAAGTTTGACGAATATAAAAAATAAAAGAAAAACACAGACATAACCAAATTCTTAAAATATTATAGAAAAAAATATTATAATCGATCCTGATTTGAACAAGGAAACAGGGAAATACGAAAGTACGATTTCGCTAATATTGCACAGGAGAAATCAGTCCGAGATACAGTGGTGTCTCTTTTGCGCTCAATTGGGAAGGTTTGCGGGAGGGGTGGGACGGAAATAGATCGCTTAAAAATCTATTCTTCCAATATTTTGCAACCCGCGTTTCCTCTTAACGGGTTCATGTTAAATGTGAAAAAATAACTGTTATTATTTTTTATTCTGTTCTTCACCAACCTTATGGATATTCCCGCACGGCAGACTTAGGGCAGTACCTATTAATAAACAGCTCTTCATTAGAGAGATCTTCCAACAGCAACTATCATAAAGTAGAATTCCATATACAAGGTGTAAATGCAAAAACTGAAAACCTCTTGTACTGATCATTTTGAACAACTTCTACTAGGGACAAAATCTGGAATCGCGAAAAAAAAATCTGCTGCTCCATACATTTATGTTCTCATAACTTGACAAAATGTAGAGAACAGCTGTTTTTTTTTCGTGATTTCTTGATTGGTCCCATTGTAAAAGTTGTTCATAATGATAATGTACAGTGAGCCCCTAAGAAGTTTTCAGTTTTTGCATTTACACCTTGTACAACGTTAGTCGGAAAGAGGGTACCTACTAAGCCGCGGGTCACTTTAAGTATCACTGACGACTGTTTTAAAGCAAGTGTTAAAATTACAAAATTCGATAATTTTTATTTCTATGAAAAATGATTTATATTTTAGTTTTGTCAAAAATTCTACATGCTTGCTTTAGTTACGAATCCAAAAAACGGATTTTCTAATCCGTGACCTCAAATATGACCTAAAATGTAAACAGCTGATCATAGCTGAGGATAGATAGAATTTAGCGTATTTTTTACGAAATCTTTGAAAAGCTATTTCTCTTAAACTATTGAGTTTTGGGGAAAGTTGTAGAACTAAAGTTATCCATTATTATGGATTATTATGCCATTCTTCACCGAAAAACCCGCTATATGTCCAGCTACTACCCTACTATCATATATTAACAGAACTGCTCCTCTCCGCAATCACAACAATCTATTTATCGTTTTTAAAAAACCCCATAATGTTGTAACTACACAGTCTATCAGTAGATGGATTAAGGCCACTCTAAAAGTCTGTGGTATTGATGACTCCATATTCACGGCGCACAGCACACGCCACGCCTCCACATCCAAAGCATACCAACTAGGCGTCAATATTGATACAATTCGAAAGACTGCAGGGTGGAGCGGTACCTCCACCACATTTGGAAAATTCTATCACAAATCGATAATTAATAATGATGATCAGATAACCTTAGCCAGAGCAATATTAGATGATAATCATTAACCATTCTAATTACTGTTATCCAATTTGTTATTACACTATAAGCACTAATATACCACTTATGTTGCTAACGCGATTTCCTACCAATTATAAAAGCTATAATTAAGAGAGAATTCATATTTTATTTTTTTGTGATAACATCAACTATGATTACCTACTATAATATAATAAATAAACGTTAAATATATCATAAAAATAAATTTTATTTATCTACAAATTGTGATATTACCGAAAGAAACTCTCAACATCTACATGGTGTTATTTAATATATTTATTTCAGGATACTTATCTCGAGGACGAGGTGCGAGTATAATTTATGATTAAACGAACTTACCAAGTGAAGTTCTATCATAATTATACGAAGCACCTCGTCCGAAGAGATAAGTATCTCCCTCCCAACCCCTTCAGTTCTAACCCGTGTAAGCATCCGGTAATATCACATTATCATAACTCTAAACTAAATGACAATACAAGCACAGGATACAAAATGAACGACTGGTGGTGTTGCCAGTGTGACACCGGGGTGACCAGTACCAGAACATATTTTTTCCCTATTAATAATTTACTCTCAAGTAATGTGCAACGAACGGTAGCACCTGTCGATACTACGATTAAGGCGTGAGTTTATGTATGTATGTATGTATTATGGGTATTGGGTACTTTAACACCCTTTCAGCTTAGTAGGTACCTACCCCCTTTCCGACTAACCTTGTATATGACAATTTCTTTTTTAAATACGCCTCATGTCATTTTAAAACTACACTTAAGAGGGATCTCTCAAATGAGAGCTGTTTATTAATACAGGCCTTAGCCCACCACACATGACCCTTTCAGATTGTTAACGTGACTGTTGTCAGGATCTTAGGGCCTATACACACAGTGTCTTTTTTACGCGCCGACGACACGTGTTAACATCAAACTCCTTACATAAAAAACAATACACACGTCTTTTAAGTATGGAGTTTGACGTTAACGCGCGTCGTCTGCGCGTACAAAAGACGTCGTGTGGTGCATAGGCTCTTAAACACAAGGCAGCGGTGAAGGGCGGGCGGTTTTGGGGGCCGCCTTAGTTTGATGTACAAAAAGCACTAAATTGATTCCTAATCCAATTTGAATAAACGATATTCTGATTCTAATTCCGAGGGAACTAGAAGAACTTCAAAAACTAAAGAAAATATAATTATATTTTTTCATCCCCAGAACTGGTACAAAGCGGCAACGGTGTCCGCGAAGACAGAGCGCAAGAAGCGACCATTACCATCGCGCGACACTCAGGTAGCCGCCTTACAAGCCGGACACACATTCGACATCCTCATTATTGGAGGCGGCGCCACTGGCGTAGGATGCGCTTTAGATGCATGCACAAGAGGTGGGTTACACTTTGGAACGCAAGACGCGAAGTCTGGAAAAGCAAACAGGTGGCCTGTCTGCAAGCCTCCAGATAATTTACTGATAACATAACATAATATCACGCCTTGTATTCCCTAAAGGGTTCGGCAGAGGTGTTTTCGTACCTACACCCTCGTTACGCCAGTTATGTTTAAGTCCCATGTAATAGGGGGCGAGCCTATTGTCATTAACCGGGCACAAACCCAGACTCCGAGCTCCTACTGAGAAATTCCTAATGGAAAACCCAATATCACTTTGCCCGACCTGGGGATCTAACCCAGGACCCCATGTTCAGCAGTGGCGCTTGCGACCACTAAACCAACAAGGCAGTCTAATGATAATATTGAGTATTAATCATCACATTTACTTGTCGTTTAAGCAGCCCTTGATGATAAGTGGTCATTAAGCCTAACGACTACTCCTATTACATTCAATATGGCGTAGGGAGTAAACTGATTTTTACGTTAGAGGCCATTCAAGTATTACGTAAGCAGAATTTTGGTGATTTTTGACCCTCCCCCCCCTTGTCAGCAAAAGTAAGCAAAACTCTTACCCCCCTCCTATGCTTACGTAAACATTGGTATATATTTTTTTAAATCTGTTTAGATTTCTTTATTGTTATTCATGAGCAGCAGTTTTCAAGTCTAGAAAAAAAAGTAAATAAATCAATATTGATGACGTAATCACCATCCAGACCCCTTTGTCTCCCATGTTATCAAAAATAAGCTAACCATAGACCCCCCACCCACCTTTGGTGCTTCCACAATACTTGAATGGCCCCTTAGGTACTTTTTCAACTGTAATTTCCTGACCTGTTTGAACAAGTAAAGTGCGATAATACAACGCCTCCTCTATTTTCTTCTTTTTTTATGGGGATATCCTCATGGTAACATAACCCTCCGCCCTGGAGCAGCCTGGCAGGAGGTAATCTTGGACTCTTACCAACTAAAAACACTACGGTATTTTTCTAAGGACCTGCGGCTGGGGTCGCGGGATTTGCTAGTACATTTACCGGAACCCTGGCTGAAGTACAACGATCTCCTTATTGCCAATCTACCAACTAACCTATGCACTCTGGCCCGTTCTTAGAACATGCCGATATCGGTATTAACTGCCTTTTTGCTCTAGTGGTGGCAAGCGCGATTGCTGATCGTGAGGGCCTGGGTTCGACCCCCAGGTCGGGGAAAGTGTTATTGGGTTTTGCCGTATGGAATTCCTCAGTAGCAGCCCGGTGTTTGGATTTGTGTCCGGTTGAAGGCAATAGGCTCACCCCCTATTACGCAGGACTTATCTTAACGGCGAAATGAGGGTGTTACTATAACCTCTGCCCAATCCTTCGGGGAATACAGGCGTGATGTTATGTTAAATATTATTTACAGAGTGTTAATTTAATTAATGTCTAAAGTAGTTTTCCACCTAACCAGCATTTCTTCATATTCCCTCCAGGTCTCCGCACAGCCCTGGTGGAGTCAGACGACTTTGCCAGCGGCACATCAAGTCGCAGCACCAAGCTCATTCACGGAGGAGTGCGGTACCTACAGAAGGCGATCATGCAACTGGACTATGACCAGTACAAGATGGTGAAGGAAGCTTTACACGAAAGAGCCAACATGTTGGAGGTCGCTCCACATTTGACGAGACCACTGCCTATATTGCTGCCTGTTTATAAGTAAGTTGATGCACATAAAACGTTCCGTCTAGCCTTTTCCCAACTATATTGTGGTCAGCTACTAGCTTTACCAGATGCGGCTGAATACCAGTATTTTACACAGAGCAACTGCCAGTAACCCAGTTAGTAGGCAATGTCGATATCCTAAGGTTAGCCCGGTTGTCGGATCTTCAGTAGTCAGAAGTCCGAAGGTCCGACAACCGGCCTAACCTTAGGAAAACCGTCGATCCCGGGTGTCATACGAATACCTAGGTATTCATATGACACCCGGGTTCGACGGTTTAACGTGCTCTCCGAGGCACGGAGGGGACTGCGACTGCGGCAACCGCAGCTTAACCTTGCAAATCATATAATCCGCGCGGTTGTTGATTAGGCATGAGCCCCTCAGATATGCACGTCTTTACATAGTATAAAACAAAGTCGCTCCCGCTGTCTGTACGCTTAGATCTTTTAAACTACGCAACGGATTTTAATGAAGTTTTCAGCAATAGATAAGAGTGATTCTAGAGAAAGTGTTGAGTTAGAATCATTATGCATGTGTGAAGGAGTTGAACGAGTATGTATGCATGTGTGTGTACCACCATATTAATTAGAAATAATGTCATTTAGTCAGTCGCAAATAAATCAGCATAGAGTTAACACGTATTTCTGTTACCCAAAATTCCCACAACGAAAAGTGAACCTAATTCCTATAACATTTTGGTCGACATCGAGCCGGACGTCTGATCAACTTACGACGTTTCATACACCGAGCGCTAATACAAAAGGACGGATCGCGCGGCGAACGGAGAACAAAAGAAAGAATTTGTTGTAAAAAATAAATGTTCATTTTTAAGCCTCATTAGTCATTAGTGTATGCAATCAAACAAGATATAATCACTACAAAGATACGAAGAAACGATCTATTTTATTGCAAATTGAAGGCTTATTACAACAAATATGGCTAATACACCGGAACAATTACTAAATGTGTTAGAAGATACAGCTATGTTGTTAGGAAAAACACAATCAAATCTCAAGAAATGTCCGAAGCAACGTTTAACAAAAGGATATATAGAAACACGGATTAGAAACATCGAAGAATATTGGTCTATGTACAAAAATGCACATATAGAACTAGTGAAATGTGTCCCGAAAGCGAATCGACATGACATTCCATACTTTGTAAATGAAGATTACTTTATTCAAGAAGATTTGTACATATGTTTATTAGCCGATCTTAATGATTTATTGTGTACATACAACAAGTCGTCGCCGCCGCCGGTATCTATGCAAGCTGACAATAACAACAGTGGTTCTGGTCAATCTATGGAAGTGCAAACTGTCAAGTTACCGAGGATACAACTTCCAACCTTCTCAGGTATTTACGATGAGTGGCCTGCTTATCAAGATCTATTTACATCATTAGTGCATGACAACCCAACATTAAATAAGGTACAAAAGTTGCACTATTTGAAAAGCAGTCTTAAGGGAGAAGCCCTGTCGCTCTTGAAACACGTGCAAGTTACAGAGGTTAACTATGACAAGTCGTTTAGTATGCTTAAGGCACGTTTCGGCAACAAGCCTATTATTGTCAATTCAATATTAAAGAGATTATTTACACAAAAGAAGATATCTGTGCAAACTGCAAATAACATCAAATCCATACTGGATACGACTACAGAATGTCTGAATGCACTGAATAACCTGAATTTGACAACGATCTCCTGGGATCCGCTCATTATATTTTTAGTTGTTCAAAAATTGGACCCAGAGACGCATCGTGAATGGGAAGAAGTTGCTTACGAGGATAATATCGATGAGTTACCTCAATGGAGTGCACTTCAGAAGTTTTTACAATCGAAGTTCCGCACGCTGGAACTTGTCACGCCCCCGACCAGAGAAAAACCTACACCTAGAGGAAAAGAATATGCTGTTCATGTGTCAACATCAAATACTACGACTTCTTTGAAACCAAGAAGCTGCACTATGTGCAAAGAAGATCACACATTGTGTCATTGTGAGGAATTTATCAAACTTAACCCAACAGAAAGGTGTGAGTACCTTAAACAACACAATCTATGCTATAACTGTCTGGCCCCTGGACACTCGGCTTATAGATGTCGCCTGAAGATGTCCTGTCGAAAATGTCACAAACGTCATCATACGCTCACGCACCAATCCACGTCTATGACGTCACCAAATCAACCAGACACCAAGAAACAACAAGATAAAGAAGTTGAAACTCATCAAGATTCTGCAAAATCAGCCGAAACCAATGTTACGCTTTCATCGCATGTCGTTGCTAATTTGTCCACTGCATTACTGGCTACAGCTCTTGTACCAGTAAGAAAATACGAATCGGGACAAGTGACCGTGCTTCGTGCTTTGATTGAGCACGGCTCACAAGCTACATTCATGAGTGAAAGAGCTGCCCAGATGTTACGATTGAAGAGAACGCCTGTCCATGGCACCATCACTGGAGTCGGCTCAACCAAAACAAATGTTAAGCATGCTGCAGAAATCGAACTACTGTCCAGACACGACGCTAGTTTCAACGTTAGGATCAAAACGTACATCATGTCTACACGACTCACTGCTAAATTACCGTCACAAACCATCTCCACCAGCACCTGGCCGCATCTGCAAGGACTCGCTCTGGCGGATCCAAGCTTCAATAAATCAGGAGGAATAGATTTATTACTAGGTGTTGACGTGTGTGCCCAAATCATGAAGGGTGAAGTTATCAAGGGCCCCCCAGGAACACCATGTGCTCAAAACACCACTCTGGGTTGGATTCTGTTTGGGAACGTGGAAAACAAACTACCAGGAGATGAAATTATCGTCATGCACCTCAATCTTGATCTAAACGATATGTTAAAACGAATGTGGGAACAAGATCCATATGACAAGCGAGAACCCACAGCTGAGGAACGAAAGTGCGAGGAATACTACGAGACCACTACTACAAGAAATAAAGACGGACGATATATTGTTATGTTACCAAAGAAATCTAACATGCTATTATCAACCCAAGGAGATACTAGATCAATAGCTTTGAAGAGACTATATCAATTAGAACAAAGATTTAAGAATAACCCAAAACTAAAGAGTGACTATGCTACAGTCATGAAAGATTACGAAATAAATTACATGGAAGAAGTACCAAACCAAGAAATTACCAATACATCTGTGTACCTACCGCATCACGCCGTAATTAAAGAAGAGAAAGAAACAACGAAATTAAGGACTGTCTTTAACGCTTCTCAAAGAGGAACCAACAATGTATCACTCAATGACGAACTGATGGTAGGACCACAGTTACAAGATGACATGAGAAGTCTCATCATGAGATGGCGTATGAGGAGGGTTTGCTTCGTGGCCGATGTTCAGAAAATGTACCTACAAGTCATCGTTAATGAAAAAGACCGAGATCTGCAACGAATACTATGGAGAAATGATGATCAAGAATCTGTCAAAGACTACCGTCTTACTAGAGTCACGTTTGGAACTGCTTCTGCTCCTTACCTGGCAGTAAGGACCTTGCATCAAATAGCCAAGGATGAAGGACAAAATTATCCCGAAGCTGCGGAAATAATAAGACGCGACTTCTTCATGGATGATATGATGTCTGGCAAGGACAATGTAACAGATGCAATAAAAGTGGCCAAAGAAATAGACGCTATACTCCAGAAAGGCGGATTCAAACTGAAAAAGTGGTGTTCTAACGATCCTGACTTTCTTAAAGAATTTGAAGAATCTGAAAGAAGCTCTCACGTAAAACTAGACATAACATTAGACGGAATCACACGAGCATTGGGATTACACTGGAACATGGGCAAGGACCGATTTCAATACAGCCTAAACATACCTGCTACGGCAAAGACCATTACGAAGAGAACAATCCTGGCTGACCTACAGAGATTGTTTGACCCACTAGGCTGGTTGGCGCCTTCTGTTTTGCCTGCAAAGCTTCTCATTCAAAGATTATGGCTGCAAGGAGTAAAATGGGACGAAGAAGTAGATGGAAACATTGCCGCAGAATGGAACAATATCCGAGAATCTCTACATCTCTACTTATCTGATATCGAAGTAGATAGATGGCTTCATACTACTGAAACTACTATGAATAACGTCACTATCCACGGCTTCTGTGACGCGTCATCTCGAGCTTACGCTGCAGTTGCTTATCTAAGAGTAAGAACAGCCGAGGGTGACGTGAAAACATCAATAATCGCCGCTAAAACGAAGGTAGCACCGACTAAACCCCAATCCTTACCTCGACTGGAACTCAGTGGAGCTGTACTGCTTGCAGGACTCTTGAAACAGATAAAGGATGCAATGAATATACCCAGCTGTCAGATATTCGCATGGACCGATTCCACTATTGTGCTTTCCTGGCTATTCGGTGATCCTACAAGATGGAACACATACGTTAGAAACAGAGTAGTTGAAATACTTGACAACATCGGAAATCATAATTGGTACCATGTCAAGTCACCAGAAAACCCCGCTGACACTGCTTCGCGTGGACAATCCTTGCTAGACCTTAAAGACGATGAACTGTGGTGGAAGGGTCCAGAGTGGTTAAGGGAAGGAGACATCCAATACAGCAGACCAAAGGCTATGATGACAGATCTGGAAAGAAAAGAAACAATACAAGTTAATCTAAAAATTGACAATGAGAAGAGTATAGCTACAAAATTCGAAAATTGTGACACATTAAAAGAATTGTTTAAAGTAATAGTGTACTGCAAAAGATTCTTAAAAGGAAGAAACATAGAAAACAAAGACTTACCTGTTAGCACGAAGGAATTCGATGATGCGCTGAAAACCTGCTTAAGAATAGCACAGAAGGACAGCTTCGAAGAAGAAATACAGCGCCTGAAAACAAAGTTACAAATTAAAGGAAAGAGTAAAATAAACAATTTGAAACCTTACCTGGACGATGATGGAATCCTCAGGGTGGGCGGGAGACTGCGTCACTCTGACCTAAATGAAGATGGCAAACATCCGATTATTCTTGATCGTGACAACAATCTTACGGTTCTCCTCGTCGCTGACGCCCACCTGAAGACGCTGCACGGCGGAGTTCAAGTAATGCTCTGCTTCCTGCGAACTAAATTCTGGATCCTGAAAGTAAAGACTTTAGTTAAATCAAGAATCAGAAAATGTCTTACTTGTGCGAAATTAAACGCTACTGCAAGGTCACAACAAATGGGTGACTTACCTCGAGTCCGAGTTACACCTGCGAAACCTTTCTTGAATACCGGCATAGACTTCGCAGGTCCGTATCAGATCTTGATGTCTAGAGGTAGGGGAGCAAAGACGAATAAGGCATACATCGCTCTTTTTGTCTGTATGTCTACAAAGGCGATTCACTTGGAACTCGTGGGAGATCTCACGTCAGATGCCTTCATCGGAGCCTTCCGAAGGTTTGTAGCCAGACGAGGAAGATGCGCTCAGATATGGAGCGACCAAGGACGCAACTTCGTCGGAGCAAACAAGATGCTGGCCGCAGACTGGGCGGAAGCCAAACTGCAATTTGACGGTCCAATTGCTGAGAAGTTAGCAATAGATGGAACTAAGTGGCATTTTATCCCAGCCTACAGCCCACACATGGGCGGACTGTGGGAGGCGGGGGTGAAATCGATGAAACATCACTTAAAACGGATCATGACCAAGCATGTGACTTACGAAGAGATGAGCACCTTGTTATGTCAAGTTGAGGCGTGCCTTAACTCACGGCCTCTAAGTATAATAGACGACACGGACACCGATAACTTTCAACCACTAACCCCCGGTCATTTTCTTATCGGTGAAACACCTATTACTGTACCAACACCAGACCTCCAAGATATCCCAACGACTCATTTGTCACGATGGCAGCATCAACAAAAGCTATTGACTGACTTCTGGCACAGATGGCAGCAAGAATACCTGTCACGAATGCAACAACGTTCGAAATGGCACAACAAAGTCAAAGAGTTTGACATAGGACACATCGTTCTAATAAAATCAGATAACTTGCCTCCGGGTAAATGGATGATGGGACGTATTGTTAATAAGCATCCGGGTACTGACGGTGTGACTCGTGTGTATGGTGTGAAAAGTGGTGAAAGTGTTGTGCAAAGATCATTTAATAAGTTATGTTATTTACCAATAGACATTAAAACATGATTTCTTTAGTAGTTTGTATTAACTTGCTCGAATATTGAATATAATTGTTAGACTAACTAAGTAACTTAAGTATGTATCTATGTATCAAGCTATAATTTGGATTTGTTTTAGTTATGTTTATGATACTTATTTTTTATAAAGGTCACATATGCCCTTTGGTGGGCGGTATGTTGAGTTAGAATCATTATGCATGTGTGAAGGAGTTGAACGAGTATGTATGCATGTGTGTGTACCACCATATTAATTAGAAATAATGTCATTTAGTCAGTCGCAAATAAATCAGCATAGAGTTAACACGTATTTCTGTTACCCAAAATTCCCACAACGAAAAGTGAACCTAATTCCTATAACAGAAAGGTTTATATGCCCCACATTAGTATCTACATTGCACCCGTGCGAACCCGGGGTGGGTCGCTAGTAGTAAATATGTTATTTGAACTGTAGAGAATGTTGTGCAAGTAGTATCTAGATAGGGGTTTTAAATTGGCAATGCGTAGTGCATTATTTTATACTAATTGACTCATTGAATTGAGTGCTACCATGGATACAAGCGAAGTTTTGGCACTGAATCTGTTTATCATCCTATCAGCCGCGAGTCATCCAGTGTTATGCAACTGGGCACTGGCCTCCCGGATAGATTTGCATTACAAATAGATTAATATTGTTGATTCAAATAGAATTCAACTGAAAACTTCTCTTACCTATTTTCAAGGGTAAAGATATCCCCGGGGACTCTAATCAAAGAACTCTCTTATCTCTATAAACATTAATATTACTATATAGTGCCTTAGGGTAATAACGAACATGGGAATATTCCGAAAATTATGAATTTCTACTAAACCAGGCAATATTTTTTGTTGTGGCAATGTAATAATGCTAGAATGTGTAATGCAATGCTATGTAATGTTGCCAGAGCATAAAATGTTGCCTGGTTTAGTAGTAATTCGTAATTTTCGGAATATTGCCAGGTTCGTTATTATCCTAAAGCACCTTATATTTGTTTTGTTGGGCTAGCATGTTTAGAAACGGTACAAAACAGAGAGTTTTGAAAGGCAAAAAGGGAGGCCTTTGCTCAGCAGAGGGACAATAAATAGGCTACTAAAAAAATGTTTTGTTATAAGTACATATAATTGTGAGCCAGTAGTCTGAACATCATGTGACAGTGCATAATTATGCCATTTAGCGAATCAATCAACTCCTTAACATTTGCTATAATGTAGACTGATTCAGAACTTTTCGACAGACTCGGTTTTATCTACGATTTTCTTAAACAGGAAAAACGACATAAAAAACCGAATTGGTCGACTACTTATCGAAACATTCTGAATATGTGCACCTGGTCTCTAAAATGTTTTGTCTACAACATACAGTATGCGCGCGAATTGAACGCATTCAGGGCCTGAAGTGAAGCTCCCCTCAGCGTCTGCACACCTCGCTTCACACGCCTGCAAAATAGTGCTGTGCTGTCCTTGTCACCTATCAACTCTAGCGCATTCCCCAGCTCAGCATTCAGTTCGCACGCGTACTGTACTTACTAACCTAATCTTCTACAATTCTCAGATGGTGGCAAGTCCCCTATTACTGGTTCGGTATCAAGATGTACGACGTGGTAGCGGGTGACAGGAACGTAAAGAGTTCATACTACTTGTCTAAGAAGAATACCCTGGAATTGTTCCCCATGTTGAAGTCTGACAACTTGTGTGGTGGCATCGTGTATTATGATGGTGAGTTTGGACTTCGTCTCTCGTGTCGGTACGAGCTATACGGGAATTGCTCATGCCGTGATGAAGAGATTAGCCAGTCAGCAACGTTGGTAGTGTGGCTAAAGTATGGTTGCAAACACGGTTGCAGAGTATGAGATAAACATAACATCACGTTTGTATTCCCCGAAGGGTTGGGCAAAGGTGTATAGTAATACCCTCATTTCGCCGTTACGTTTAAGTCCCATGTAATAGGGGGCGAGCCTATTGCCATCAACCGCGCACAAATCCAAACGCCGCGCTACTACCGAGGAATTCCACACGGAAAAACCCAATAACACTTTGCCCGACCTGGGGATCGAACCCAGGACTAGACCAATGAGACAGTTGGGATTAAATCCAACTATTTTGAGTTCGGATTGTTTAGGATGTCAGAGGCAGTCGCTCTATATGAAACATTGATTCAGCTGAAAGCCGACTCGTGTATGCTTGTGGAAAAAATAGGATGATAATGAGTTTATTTGGAATTTGATTTTATATCCAGTACATTTAACTAAAAACAAACATGGTACCCCTATCACCCCCTTCTACTGAATTCCAAATATCTTTATAAAACGAATAAAAAAAATCGTATCTTAGTTTATAGTTGTAATATCAATATCTGCGGTAGGTGATATTATGATAAACTAACTCGTTACTAAGTAAACAAGGAAGTACTTTATAAGTACTTTGTGGTTGACTTATCACTTTGAAGATAAAACAGCTTAGATTCATATGTAAATAGTCTTACAAACCCATCAAGAAAATTGCTTCAAGATAACATAGCTAGAGATACGAAGTTTCTTATTAGATTACAGAAAATAGAAACAATATACCTAATCAGCCCATTACTGTTCCACTGCTGGGCACGGGCCTCTTCTCAGAATGAGAATGGTTAAGTCCTTAGTCTACCACGCTGGCCTGGTGAGGGTTGGTGGACTACACACACCAGACAACTTTTTTTGTTGATGTTTCATGTCTTCAGGTTTCCTCACGATGTTTTCCTTCACCGAAAATCAAATTCTAATCAGAATCAGACTACAGAAGTCTTGCACTAATAGATAAAAAAACATATAACCCGGAACTCGAGGGGTTTACTAGTAGCCACTGAAGAGTTCCACTATCCACCTCCTGGCTCCATCATCAGATCAGCTCCAAGACACCAAATTATAGTATTGTCATCCGAACTACATAATTACATAAAGTTTAATTTCGATACGATAATACTTCTAGTAGGTTAAAATTGACTTCCAAGATTTTTTTACATTGTTAGGTAGTTACAAGTGAAGCTAATTTATAGCGTGTAAAAATATTACAGTGCTCCACATTCTAGGATTTCTTCTGTATGGTGGTTACGTTTACAAAATTAAATATCTGCAGGATACCTATATGTATAGGTATATACACTACTCAACAAGACAACTATATGAATCTATTTGAAAAAACTCTTTAGAAAAAGTACTGGCCACTAAAATTTGTAAATGAAGGTTGAAAACTTGAAACTACATTAAATAATTGTTCTAAATTTAAAAAAATATAATTAAAAAGTAAAAGTTTTTTAAAATAAGGAGGGAAAACTTTATTTGAGTGCAGCGTACGGAGATTTTTAACGTGAAAACTTGGGAGATTATTATAAGATCTAGATTTAATTTCTTGTTCCCTAGACTTTGTTGAGTAGTGTATTTAGCACATAAAATCGAGCATAAAGCTGCTTTCAAGTCGTCATTAATTTTATGCAAAGAAACTGCAGTGTGATATCCGATATGAGAGTGATTTAGAGATGGTTTAAACGTTTAAAACCATTTAACATAATATCGAGAATTATAATGTCATAAGTTATTTAACTAAGTATATAAATATAGACTTTTAATGGATTCTTCTCCTAAACAGGTCAACAAGATGACGCGCGTATGAACTTAGCGATAGCGTTGACCGCCGCTCGACACGGCGCCACCATCGCTAACCACGTGAGCTGCACCAAGCTGTACAAGGTTGCTGGCAAGCTCAGCGGGGCTAGGCTAAAGGTAAGATAAATAATAAATCATAAGGGGTATATCATAAGACTAAATTCGTACAAGGAACAACATTTAACAAAACTCCTTATCAATCCTTTCGTTAGAACTAGATTTTACCAGTAAAAAGGCGTTTTAACTAATATTTAAACTATTTAATCAGTAATTGAGGGGTTCGTGGCTAATTACCAACCGCGCGGGTCATATGATTTCCGAGGTTAAGCTGCGCTTGCCGCGGTCAGTCCATGGATGGGTGACCGTTCGTTACACAGCGGGACCCTCCGTGCCTCGAAGAGCACGTTTAACAGTCTGTCCCGGGTGTCATACGAATACCTATGACAGTCGTTACGGAAAGTCACAACCGGTGTAACCTTAGGATATCGGCATTGCCCAGTAACTGGGTTGCGGAGGTCTAATGGCAGTCGCTCCGTGTAAAATATTGGTATTCAGCCGCATCTGGTTAGACTGGAAGCTGACCTCAACATAGTTGGGAAAAGGCTAGGTAGAACAATCAGTAATTGCTAGTTTTAACTAGTTAATATTAATTGCTGGAAAGGCTTTTAGTCACCTCCTGAGGTGAGAAGCGGCAGGAGGGGGGTGCGCGCGGTAGATAACACAAAGCAAACTGACAGAGCGCGTCTATTGTTTCGCACCCCCCTCCTGCCGCTCTCATACCTCAGGCGGTGACTAGCACTTCCGCGCAGATTATAGAACCATCTAGTTTTCATTACTTAAAACGCATTTAAACTGAAAATGGGTTTAAACGGTAACACCGATTTCCCAACAGCAAATGTTAATAATTCTATCTCTTTAATAATGTTCTCAGGATGAGATGACTGGCAAGGAATGGGACGTGAAAGCGAAATGCATCATCAACGCGACCGGCCCCTTCACAGACAGCATCAGGAAGATGGACGATAGTACCGTTAAAGATATCTGCTGCCCCTCCTCCGGTGTACATATCGTGTTGCCTGGATATTACAGGTAATGCACCCTAGAGCCTAGAGCAGGAATGGCGAACCTTTACGTATCAACGTGCCATTTTTCCAAAGAAATGTTTAATGAGATCATAGACGTGCCATCAAATAATTTTGACTTTGTGATTATTAGGTATTATTGGGTCATAACCTACTTCACACTTTTTTTCGTAGTGCATAATGAATTTTGTGATCAGTGACGTGCCCAAAATATAGTGGTTCGTGCCATTAATGGCACCCGTGCCATTGGTTCGCCATCCCTGGCCTAGAGCAATGATAAGTTTAATCTTTTCTTAACTAAGATATCCAAAGGTTTGACCGGTTGTCCAACTTATTTCGGGAGTATTTTTATCTAGCTTCAAAAATGGAGGGTCTTAATTGGGGCTGTCAGTGCTTCCAATTTGGTTTAGGATTTATTATTTAATTATTATTATATTATTGAGGTTCCATAATTCTATTCTTTTCAGATTTTTGAAGTCAGTTTCATATTTTTTTTAAAGATTATTTGTGTTATTACGTTCACCACAAGATCTCTTTACGATTAGGTAAAAAGGAACTGATACTGATACACTTTTATTAATCAATTTTCAAAATGAGATTTGGTGACGACGGTATAAATGATAGCTGAAAAACTATTTTAAATACTAGTACACAACGATAACAAAAAAAAAGTAGTATTGTTATGTCTTACAACACTCAAGGCCGGTAATGAGGTGATCTATTTATAGTCGAGGCTACCACACGGCAAAGATCGATGAGATAAAATAATATTGAAACAAATGATACATTATTCATTCTAACATTTACGACCTTGTCTCCAGATATAGTCATTTTCCGCGACCGTTAGCGAATAGAAAAGTTATTGAAATATTCTTGAGGTTTTATTGGTTATCCAATATCCATGGGTTAAAAAACTTAAATCGGGTTTAGCTCTCACTTCTATATCAAATAGTACCCGTTTCTTCTGGTCTAAAATCCTGCGCAGCGCCTTCTAACCGCACTAGAAGTTATGTCTCATTACAACTTATTTTACGTTAATTTCTAAACTGATTAATCGATATTACATACATACATAAATTCACGCCCTTTTCCCATGGGGGTAGGCAGAAACTATAGAACGCCACATGCTACGACCCTTACATACGCCTTTCGCTTCATCCACATTCATAAATCTTGGTATACACGCACGCCGGTTGAGAGTACTACGCACCTGTCTTTTGTGAAGAACATCACCAATTAAGCGATATTAGACTATTGAAATGGAGTTTTAGTAGTAGTAGAGCTCCTTATAAAAGGAGTACTAATGTCCAGTCGCGCGGAGCATAAAGAATTTCGTACAATGACCTTTGTGCCTACAACCAATTGCAATCTGTGTTGACGGCGGTCACCGCATCTGTGCGAGCGCGACGGCAAGATATTTCTGCGCGAGCGACAGAGATAAGTAGTGACGTGTCATTGTACGATATTCTTCCTGCACCGCGACCGCACTTTACCACTATACCTTTTATGCCGCCAAGCAGCACTGCTGTGTTCTGGTTTGAAGGGTATGATTACCGGTTAAATTACAGGCACATAAGATATTACAATTATGTCTGGTAGGTTGCAACGCATCAGCAATCCTCGTCGTTTGGTAGGTGTAGGTATGTAGGCGGCGGAAACCGCTTTCCATCTGGCGGGACGTCAGTGTGTTTGCCAACAACTACTTACACAAATAATATAACTTTTTAACAAAAATAAAACCGACTTCAAATTGTCTATCCCCGAAGTTCTTCATCAGATCTACACCAAATTTAAATGGGACCACTTCGAAAGAATACTCTTTCAAACCAAAAATAATCATTAAAATCGGTTCTCAATTAGCAAAGATATCGCGGAACAAACATGCAAAAAAAACATACAGTCGAATTGAGAACCTCCTCTTTTTTTGGAAGTCGGTTAAATATTAAGTCACCCTGCGACGCGGTGTAAATATGCTAAATTTCACGGTGTACAGGCTGTTAAAAAAATCTCTAAGAATTTTGTGGGGTCTCTCGATATCGGAAATGGAACAACTTTTCGAAATTCGCGTATTTTTTTTTAAACTATTTTCCATACAAATGAAATATAATTAATTTACAAAATTCTTAGAGTTAATTTTTTAAAACACCTTATACCTGTATATTACTTATGTACAAAATGTCGTTCCAGTCCGGAACACATGGGTCTCCTCGACCCCGCGACCTCAGACGGGCGCGTGATCTTCTTCCTGCCGTGGCTGAAGGGCACCATCGCCGGCACCACGGACCTGCCCTGCAAGGTCACACACAACCCCAAACCTACAGAAGACGAGATTCTCTTCATCCTCACTGAAGTTAAGAACTATCTTAACCCGGATGTTGAAGGTGTGTATCGGATAGTACCTATGGAATTATTTTAAATACATTGAGTAGATACAGTACCTACTCAGTGTATTTGAAGTGATAATTAGTAGTGTATTTATTGTGGAAGCTTGTCTTAATTTTAGTCAACGTTTTGTTGCATCGTTTTACCTTCTAACTGTTGAAAAGAGTAAATGAAGCACAGGTTCCCAGCTAAAATTTGTTCAGAACTAATTGTTAAACGCGACAATACAAATTGACGTTCCATTTGATTTGATATGACAAGTACCTAGCCCATAAATATTATGGCCTAGGTCAGTGGCGCGCATTGCATTAGGCAATTAAGCAGTGCCTATCTCATAAGATTTAATTAACCACTCCATCTTTAACTATTACTAAAAAAAAGGGTGTATGGCTATGATTTCTTTTGGTCAGAATCGTATTGAAATGGGCTTAAGCGGACAATTGAAAGGCGACATCGCTAGTGCCTGCCTACCTAGTCCGAAAACTATTGCACGCCACTGGCCTATGTACATGTTAGAACATCGACAGTTATTGTGAGCTACGACTCACATCAACAAGGGATTTGCTTAAAGAGCAGAATAAGAATAACCTAAGTACTGAATGTATTTACGATTATATCTTTGTATAATATTCCAGTACGTCGCGGCGACGTGCTCTCGGCGTGGTCGGGCATCAGGCCGCTGGTGTCGGACCCCAACAAGCCCGACACGCAGTCGCTGGCGCGCAACCACATCGTGCACGTGTCGCCCGCCGGCCTCGTCACCATCGCGGGCGGCAAGTGGACCACCTACAGGGCCATGGCTGCCGAGACCATTGACGCTGCCATTGAAAGTGAGTACACCAATTAATATAACTATTTCTTCTCTCGTGTCGCAACAGCAGCTCATGTCGTGATGAAAAGATTAGCCAGTCAGCAAGGTTGGTCGTGAGGCTGACTGCCTAGGTTGCGCTGGACGTACTTAAGTACAGTCACTCGTCGACCCCAACTGTCTTTGACTGTCCTCTGCTGAATATAGTAGATTACTGCCGCGGTCTGTAATGACTGCGTTGCTGGCAGCACTGATGATGGCCGAGAGCGCAGCGTAGCGCAGCTCCAGGCCATCACAGCGCGGTCAGCATTGCAACTCTTGATGGACAAGCTGGAATAAAGGCCGAGACCGATGGTCGAGGCCTTTATAGCGCGGACAGCAAGGGCTGCAATGATGACCAAGCTTGAAGGCCGAGAGCGTGGCTAAACTAAGCTCGAGGCCATCATAGCGTGGCCAGCAGCGCAGTCGTTGCGGACCAAGGCTTGTATAGTGCTTTACTCAAACAATGCGAGTAATTTTAATAAAACCAGATTAGTATAGTAAGAATTTATTTAAAGTAACGATTTGTTTCCTCCCCGGTCCTTAGCTTTTTTAAAATTAGTCTTTAATGATTGTGCTGCCTGTACCTATACAGCCAAATTCTGTATAAAAACTTTTTGCACCAGACTATCTTTGAAACAAAACCCGACAATAATGGACTTTCAAAGGAAATTGCTGGTGGCTAAAACTCACCAGCAATGAAATTCCATACAACTTTGCTGGCGCCTATTCAAGTAGCGCGGAAACGTCGACTTTGCTCAAAGAAGGTTGTCAAAATAATGACCACATTACAAGCATTTTTGAGTAAAAGAATTTACCGTCTCGTAAAGGAGAAAGTTCGAGAAATAAGTATTTTATTAGTTTTCGGTGTGGAGCCCCCCGTGACGTGAGCGGCTCATGGCTAATTACCAACCACGCCGATCATACGATTTGCGAGGTTAAGCTGCACTTGCCACGGTCAGTCCGTGGATGGGTGACCGTTTGTTCCACATTGAGACCCCTCCATGCCTCGGAGAACACGTTAAACCGTCGGTCCGGGGTGTCATAAGAATAACAATGACAGTTGTTACGGGTAGTCAGTCAGAAGCCCGAAACTCTGACAACCGATCTAACCTTAGGATATCGGCATTGCCCAGTTACTGGGTTGCGGAGGTCTGATAGCAGTCGTTCCGTTTAAAATACTGGTATTCAGCTGCATCTGGTGTGACTGGAAACTGGCCCCAACATAGTTGAGAAAAGGCTAGGAGGAAGGAGGAGTCCCCCGTGACGATACGCAAGAAAATCTAAAACTAAACAAAAACGAATAAATAAAAGCCTTCACTAATTTTTTTTGTGTCGATTTCTAGGCGCCAGCCTGAAGCCAATATTCAGGGAATGCCAAACAGACGGGTTTCTAATAGAGGGCGCACACGGATGGACGCCTACCATGTACATTAGATTAGTGCAGGATTTCGGATTGGAGATGGAAGTGAGTATACTTTATACAAGTTCGAAGAGCTAATTCTTAAACTGATGTCTCTTTAAAAAAACATTTCTGACAGAATATCGTCATTACCTTGTTTGGATGTTTTGACGCAGTTCACTGTTGGGCTTAGGCTGGATAATCACTGCGCCAGAAGTCCTTAACAACCGTTCTCCGCTTTTTGTATTCATTATACCCCAACTTTCTTACGAGTCTTATGAGTTATTACATAAGAACTAGTCTACCATCGATTTTTATTTGATTCGTTATTAAGGCGATTCTTTCGATCGGCCAGTGAAATAGTTTTGATGTGAAATAACTAATGAAGCGGTACGGGTGTGAGAGTGGCTGTTGCGTGGCGATGCTCGCGATGGCAGACACCCGACGGCAGACCTTCGTAACTCATCGGCTTTCTTCAGTTTGATTCGGCAATTTCTTTTTACAAAATGCGTTTGTATATTTCGCATCTACCAGGAATCCCGCGACGACTTCATTTTTTTTTTAATAATTTGTGAAGATCTTCCAGACTTTATTCTGTTATTCGCGTTTACTACATATTAGCGGGTAATATTTGTCCTATAAAAACAACTATGTATTTCAGGTAGCACAACACTTAGCCAAGTCGTACGGTGACAGAGCTTTCGCGGTCGCTAAGATGGCGTCCATGACCGGCAAGAGATGGCCGATCATCGGCAAGAAGGTCCACCCTGAGTTCCCGTACATCGATGCTGAAATTAGGTATGTGGCTGTTGAACATGATTACTTAAAATAATGGTAATCAAATAAATTGTGAACATAAGTTAATTTAATTTAACTGCCACATTAGTCTAGTGGTAGCAAGCGCGACTGCTGATCGTGAGGCCCTGGGTTCGATCGCCAGATCGGGTAAAGTTTTATGGGGCTTTTCCGTGTGGACTTCTTCAGTAGCTGCCCGGAGTTTGGATTTGTGTCCAGTTGATGGCAATAGGCTCGCCCCCTATTACATAGGACTTAAACATAACGGCGAAATCAGGGTGTTACTCCTCTCTATACACCTCTGCCCATCCCTTCGTGGAATACAGGCGTGATGTTATTTTAAACTAATTTAAGAGCAGTCAGAACCCTCATTAACTGCGTCTGTTCGAGTGGAGCTGGATTCGCAATTTGTCTCTATTTAAGGTATCTCTATTATCTTTAATTAGTTTTCAGTCCAATAGAGTCTATAATCTTTGTTATCTTTTAAAATAAAATAATTAATAAAATAATTATTTTTTATAATAAAATTAATTTTTAATTAATTTAAATTATTTATTTTATTTTTAATTATTTTAATTTTTAAATTAATTTGTATATTCATTTTTGGCGTAAAGACGAAAAAGTTAATCTCAAGTTGCGTGTGACTTTGCCGATGCTAATAGAGGTCTCAAACCGCTTCGCCCGACCAGTAACGGGCCCAGGGAGGATGGCGCGTCTTGTCCTGCGCGCGCCTCTCGGACGGATGTGGGGCAGGGGAGCAACTGCCCCACCACAGGAGAGGTCCACCAGAAGAAGCTGGTGGACCGAGACCTGTCGGGGTCGCGGTGCATGCAACAGCGAATCCCGTGACCCCGGCCTTAGGTCAGAAGGAGAGACACCGTGGGGTTTTAGCCAGTAAGAGTCTGGCACACCCCCCCGTCTTCCCCAGACGGGGGATAGTCCATGAGGATTTCCCCACGCGATAAAAAAAAAAAAAAAAAAAAAAAAAAGTCTCAAACCGCTAACGAATGCCTAAAAGTCATTAGCACCCTCTGCGGAAAAGTCCTATGTCCATAACTTGAAAAGAGTAGCCATGGAGTTTCTTGCCGGCTCTTCTCCATCGGACTAACCTTTTGGAACTGTACAACTAATTCAATAACGTTTATTTAACGTTTCTTCCTTTTGCAAAGGTACGGTGTCCGCGAGTACGCGTGCACGGCTGTGGACATGATCGCGCGTCGCCTTCGTCTGGCCTTCCTCAACGTGCAGGCCGCCTCGGAGGCCCTGCCCACTATTGTGGACATCATGGCCGAGGAGCTCAAGTGGAGCGACGCCGAGAAGAAGGTGAATAACATAATAAATACTAATATGTGCTGGGAAATCAATACGTATCAAAATAGTGAACCAGAGGGAACAAAACCGCGTCTCCCGGCCGCCATTTTAAACGACCGGTTATTATTATGGATTTCTATAGTACCTAACTTGCACGTTTTAAAGGTTTAAGTATAATGATAATCGCTTCTTCTTTTCGTGTGGTTAGTGACTAACCTGGTGTCAGAGTTTATGTCGCCCATGGGCCTCTGACTTGGCTTCACATGCCGTCGAGAAGTATCTTTAAGGCATGCCGGTTTCCTCACGTTTTCTTTCACCGTTTTTAAGTAATTATACAATACGCACATGAATCCGAAAAGTCAGAGGTGCGTGCCTTGATTTCGAACTCGAGACCTATGACTTGGCAGTCCGACGGCTACACCACTAGGCTATCACTGCTATTAGGAGCTCGCTCGCCATGATATATTTAAAAAAAGCTAGAAACGAGCCTTAAACATCTTAAAACGGTTGCAAACTTGTATCAACGCTGCCCGAAGTTACTTTTCCTTAGTTTATGAGGACTTCTAAATACGATGTACGAATTCTCGTATTCCAGAAACAAATCAAAGAAGCCGGCGAGTTTCTAGCGAGCGAGATGGGCCAGATGGTGAACCGCGCCAGTCGCGACAAGATCCCGATCAACCTGAGCAAGGACGAGATCCAGACCTACATCAAACGGTTCCAGATCATAGACGCGGACAGGAAAGGGTTCGTCTCCATCAACGACATCAGGAGGAGTCTTAAGGTAAGAATAATGCCGGGATATACATATCTATAAGGTATAATCTAAAGAAATGAAAAAAGACGATTTTAAAGTTCAAAATATTTAAAACCTTCTTCATATTCGTCGGATAACTCTTATCTGGAAGATAAATATGGTGTTTTGACAATTTCTCTATAGAAAATCTACCAAACCACCATATTTATTTCCCATATAAGAATTAACTGACGGTTGTGAAAGAAGCCATAATAAGTCAACATTTAAAATTAACGACGCCAGGCAGACGATGCCAAATTGAAGGATTATAAAAGTTCACTCTTTTCACCTCAGACTTAATTTTTATTTACGAATGTGTGCAGAGTGGAAACATATAGTTTTGCTACTGGATAATCTGGGTTCAATTCCCCGGGTTCAAGGCTTTAATCCTTCTCATTCTGAGAAGAAGCCTATGCCCATCTGTGGGACAGTTATGAGCTGATTATGCTAATGAAATATTCTCTTAACGATGCCAATTTTAGAGTATGGGGCTGACACCTAGCGGTGCGGAGATAAGCGCTATTTTGTCCGAGATTGACGTCACTTACAATGGACAGCTGGAATTACAGGACTACCTTCAGGTAGTACAAATGGGAATACACTGGGTAGTCGTCATCATGCTGTCGTCCACGTCCAATGGGATATAATGGGATAATTGGGATATCGCTTTGAAATTGTGCAGATATATTAAATAAAAGTTGCAGAATTAATTTTGACATTGGTATCTATTCTGTTGCACATTTTGATAGTACTAAACTAAGACTACACGCAACTGTCACTTTCTTTTTCTATTGAAACAGAAGGAGACAAACACCCTTAGTTTAGTTTAGTCCTGTCAAAGTGTGCAACAGAATCGACACCAATGTAGTAAGATGATATCAGAGAGAATCTGTTGAAAACTTTTATAATTTGTATGTGCATAATTTCAATCTAAAAATGTCAATAAGTTGCACCGAATCTTTGTTATAGGCATCTACTCTAATTAGTCATTAAAAACCTTCGAACAATAATTAAAAACATTATTTTCATTCACAGCTTTTTGTGTCTAGACTAACTGTAAAAAACAACACTATGAGTCATTTCTGTGGGTCAATTCTGTGGGACAATTCTTTTATCAATTATCTATGACAAGGATTCAGTACTACAGATCACGTGTCATGTCCACGCTTGATGATGTGGGGTATGGTTCACAGAACTACGGCGAGGAGGTCACCGGGGAACAGTTGCACGAAATTCTGAAAGAGATCGACACTAACATGAACGGACAAGTCGAACTCGACGAGTACTTGCAGGTCTCTATCGCGTGATTGTTTGTGTATCTTTTTTTTGGCCTATTCGTTTCCAGTCTTGTCCAATCCAGTTTGATAAAAAAGTGACATATTTAAAATAAAAAGTGTTTTAAAAAAAAATCTTCAAACGTAGAATACAATGATATAAACAATACTTTAATTTTTAATAGCATTTAAAAATAAAAATATAAAATTAAAAAAATATTCTTGGATTGGACCTGACTATTTGTATTTGGTTTTCTGTCTTTGAGTTTTTCTGCTTTGCTGGTTGTTTATTTATTAGCAAGTGAATGGCCAGTTATTTTATTTAGACTAATATTATAAAAAGGAAACATTTGTATTTTTGGATTTTTGTATTAAATAATAAGTTTAAAAACTACTGGACCGATTTCAAAAATTCTTTTGCCGTTAGAAAGCTACATTATCACTGAGTAACATAGGCTACGGGCGGAGCCGTGAGGACACAGCTAGTTATTATATTAGTGTGCCTTAGTTTACTTTTTATTTTATTTGTATAAAAATATCTCTTCCAAAGTAGTCCATAGAAATTCCCTGTACAGTTTATTAAATTGCAGTCTTATTTACATGCTTGAAGAATCTCGTCGCTGTATCTATTTATATTGTGCATGTATGTTTGAGTAGACATAGCACTACATCTACGTAGGTATATTAGTTTTTCGCATATAAGAAATAAAGTCGTCAAATCATTTGTCTTCACATACTAGCGCCAAGTAGGTCAAAAGAATTGTTCAGTTTTTTTTAATTTGGCAACATATCAAAAACAATGCCGCCGACATTCAAATAGGCACCGTTCTCCAATGGGGAAGGCAACGCAAAACGAGAGCAGATGGCAGCACCTCCATACTTAGTAATTTCAACCAATCAGAAGCATCAGGTTGATATTAACAATAGTGTCAAACACATTGCAACCAATAAGATTGCAGTGGAACAATCGAAAGTGGCGCCATTAGTTCCACAGTTGCCTACCCCATTAAATAATTTTATTGCAAATAATCATGATTCATAGAGACCATATTTCGACCTTTGAAAACATGATCCCATTATTTATCGCAGGGTAATAATCTCATTATTAATAGTTGTTTATTATTCTACTTGATACATTATTTACTAGAATAAGAGGTTTTTATTATGTATGTTATATGTTTTGCTTGCTTAATTTTTCAATGCACTAAGTAGCAGGGTTTAATAATCTTTCCATTAACATCCCATGGTTTATTTTGGCTTTTATTGTTAATATATTTTATTGCTTTACTAATCCATATTTGAAATAAAATGGGAACAGGTAAGTAAGAGGTAAGTCTATGATAAATTAATTTCTGTAATAGATAGGTTGTATTAATTAGATTTTACAATATTTTTTACAAACCACTAAACTATTTTTCACTTTCTGTCTCGTTGGTCTAGTGGTGGCAAGTGCGACTGCTGATCGTGAGGTCCTGGGTTCGATCCCCAGGTCGGGCAAAGTGTTATATTAGGTTTTTCCGTGTGGAATTCCTCAGTAGTAGCCCGGAGTTTGGATTTGTGCCCGGTTGATGGCAATAAGCTGGCCCCCTATTACACGGGACGTGTTACTTATACACCTCTGAACAAACCTTCGGGGAATACAGGTGTGATGTTACGTTTAAACTATTTTTCAATTAAAATTAAATACTAACTTGAATTTCAAAAATCCTTAAGTTAACCTACACTATTTTTAACACGATGACAAATTAACCTATCACCACAATTCTAACCGCCTCCCTATACACAGATGATGTCAGCCATTAAGTCCGGTCACGTGGCGTACTCTCGGTTCGCGCGTATGGCGGAGATGGAGGAGGAGCACCACGAGCAGGAGATGCTCAAGAAGAAGATCTCCGTCGAGAGGAGCGGTGGTGGCTTGTAGACGTCACGCACATGGTAATACCAGAATTAAGAAATAACTATCGCACAAGTGCTCTGGTGCCGTTCTCTTGACTTATCCTTTAATATCGTAATCAAATGATATCGAGATCTACACATACTAGACATGGACATCTGTATCTTCTTTCTTCTGTATCTTCTTCTCATAGCTAGTCAGACTGGAAAAGCCGACGCCATCTAGTCTTAAAAAAAACAATAACACTGACTTGTAAAAGTGTCTGTAACAGATTTATTTACAGAAATAAAAATCATTTATCTATAAAAAGGTTTTTTCCCGTAGTCAGAATTTGGTCACCGGCCCCAATTGTAATTTCTCAGTCGTGAGAGCCACGTCAGTCAACGGCAGAGTGCACTGAGTGCTGCCTCCCGATTCAGAACCTTTTCAATAACCAGTTGTCGAGCGATTCGATTTGTTACCTCGTTGTCGTTTCGTCTACGGTTCCCGTACGAGAGGAAAAGAGCTTACATCGTTCGCCAACTGACTTGTCGAATCAGGAGGCTAGTAAGATTGACTTTTGAAGAAGCTGTATTATGCGATGCAGATTTGTATTTAGTATTAAAATAGCTTTCTGATTACAGGTACCGAAATTATCGCAACAAAGTAGGCGCTAAGCAAGACACAAGTATTATTTCTCAAATCTAGAGTACATTTTATTGCGATTTCTATACATACCTACCTTCATTGTTACAAATTCTAACATCAATTTATAAAATCTAAGTACGTCCAATATATTTATTGTTTTAGACAACTTATGTGAAGGGAGATGATTTTTTTGAATCATTTTATATAGTTTGACAACAATATTTGTTAGACATTTATGATTCTGGTTCTCTATTTTTAAGATCAATGGATTCGATATGTGATTGTTATAATTTTAAGACAATTTATTTATTTGATTTTTTTGTTATGGAACAAATATTTATATATTTCAATGATACCGTCGAAATAAGATTTTTATAATTTATTATGATTTTATTCAGTGCTATATTGTATGTGTTAAGCTCTGGCATGGTAATGTAAAGGAAGTTAGACCTAGTCAACTTTAAATTAGGTTTATATTGGTGAAATCATCGGCCTTATATTCTGAGATTAATTGATTAATGGAGCTTATCACTTTACACAAGCCACATAAAGTCGGGTACAAACTTACGAAATGTAACATGCAATGTAACTCGCAATGAAAGAATTTGCCGTCCACATTGTAGCAATGAATCATGCAATGTAACAGAATTCCCATAGTGTGGACGACTTGCTCGCACGAACCGTGGACACTACGCGTGCGTACTACGTACCTTTCATGTTACATTGCATGTTACGTTACAGCAATCCGTACCCGCCTTTACATTTGTTAATTAAGCCTGGGCTTCATTTTCGCAAAGAATATTTGAGGGTCAAACCCTCGGATACGGAATCTCCGAAGTGTGGGCAGGACATTAGATATTACACTTTTAATACAGAACACTGTTCTATATCGAACAGTAGGTACAACTTACAAAGTACATAATTTTAAAGTTCTTGATGTGTTTATTGTGCAAATAAATTGATTTTGAATCACAAAGTGCGGTTTTTATTACCTCATTGTCCCTAACCTACACCAGAAAAGTAATAAGGAATCATTGTTATAAAATGATTCCTTATTACTTTATTGGTGCATTAATCAAAATGATGATATGGGTAAGAAAGGAGTGAGTACTAAGATGACGGCTGATAGAGGAGAATGGAAGAGGAATACATGTTGTGCTGACCACACCTAGTGTGAGATAAGGGCAGGGAGATGATGACGATGAATCAAAAACAGAGGACTGCTGGGCTAAAGTCATCTCCCATGACCTTCATGTTTCGATGTCGAACCAGTAAGTCGGTAACCATATTTACTGATACGACCTGACAGTTCATTATAAAGTATTGGATAAATATCTACTATAAATAGAAAACAGTCATTTCATTTCCCTTTATGTTGTCAACAACGACAGCTAAAATTAAGCTTTATCAAAAATATCAGAATCATACATCGGTTGCTGTACAGTGTACGGTAATTAAAATAAAGGCAGGAATGGAATTAAAACACCGCCCTGCGTCATTTCTTTCCCCTCAGTAAGTATTTTGTATGGATAAAATACTTTTTGGTACTTAGGCAATCTAGCTCCAGTTTTTTTTTCTTCGTCGCCAGAGATGATGCCTAGTTTAAATTCCCGAGTTAGATTTTCGGTTTTTTTATCTTGTGGGTTAGCAAACTGGTCGACGGTCAACCTGGTGGGAAGTGGTTACTTTCGCCTATATACACCTACTACACCAAGAGAATGCTGATGCGTTGCCATTGGCATAGTTGAAAGTCTCATGTGCCTGTAATTTCACCGGATATATACATACCCGTCAAACCGGAATAATTTCAGGGAAATTCCCTAAAGCTACAGCGCTGTTAACTCGTACACTGTCCTATGGGATCGAATATACCACAATCAATGAGCACTGACGAGCCATTCCGGGATAAATGGCGTGATGGTTATGAAATAATCCATTAAAGCTTCAGATTAAAAAAAATGGGTCCAAAAGCTTTCTCTGCTTATCCCAATTTCAATTCAAAAACTCCATGTTCTACTTTAATGAACAAGCCCGGAAGTCTGTATCATAGACAACATCAAGATGACAGGAATGAATGAACGAATGACAACCAAATCAATAAATAGTTCACTTTCAATCAACACAATCATCCCGGGCATGTTTTTCATCGACATGAATATCAAACGACGTCACGTTACCTATTCTGTTGCGATATCGATCCGAAAATCAATACTCAAGGACTTTTAATAGAACGTAGGGCAACATTACTTACTTCGTCGAAAGTTGTATATTTTGGGCAGTGTTTCATACCTTTGACTGGGGAACCGTTTTTGTGCAAATGATACAAACGGGAAACTTTGTTTATGAAAAGAGTTATTGGAATTAGTTGGCGGGAAAAAGTTACACGGCCTCGGGCGCGGCGTAGGGCGGCGGTTACGCCCCCGCGGCCGAACGAAGTCGCGGGCGGGCGGTGGGTGGGCGCGTCTCTTCCGCGTTCTTATGAATTTTTAAGTCGGGAACCAAGGGAAACATTACAAGGGGGTTTCCAGGGCTTTCGATAAGCTATGATTAACTCGTGAAGAGCTCGACAAAGTATTATATTATTGAGTAAGTACTTTGAATATTTTTTTACTGGAATTCGAACTGAAAGTTTCGCAATACTTTTACGGTGATTACTGTAAACATTCTGAAGCTTTAATTGCTTTAACGCTAAAAAGTTTTAGTCTTCATAACAAGGAAAACATTATTTGTTTGTCTCTAAGACCTCTTTAAGAGTTCTTTTTTAAAGACTTTCGGTTGGCTTTATTGGAATTCTAAGTTATCAGTCGCAAGGTACTCGGAAATTATACACGTGGTTATTAAATTAATGACAATAGTTACAAAATTAAATAGTTGATTCATGCGGTGTGAAATAGTAGTACGAAATGACCCGTTAAAAGTTAATTTGATTACCTAAGTTATTTATAAAAGTATACAATTTGTTGTTCATTAAAAAAAAACATAACATAACAAACATAACATCATGCCTGTATTCCCCGAATGGTTGGGCAGAGGTGTAGGTATAGTATCACCCTCCGTTATGTTTAGGTCCCACCTAATAGGGGGCGAGCCTATTGCCACCAACCGAGCACAAATCCAAACTCCGGGCTGTTACTGAGGAATTTCACATGGAAAAACCCAATATCACTTAGGCCGACCTGGGGATGGACCCCAGGACCTCACGATCAGTAGTCACGTTTGCCACCACTAGAGCAACGAGGCAATTTAAAAAAAAGGAAATACAATTAAGGACCTCTACTTTAAAATAGGATAGTTCAATTAAATATTTCATTATAATTTATGTAACTTTGTTTCTTTTGTAACTTTTTTCGTAAGTAATTAAAACCATTAGATACACCTCTGATTGAATCGTTACTAAGTTGTATCACTTAAACAGAGAACTGCGAAATTTCCCTCAAGCCGTTAAAACAAATACTAATCGATGTTCAAAAACACACGCACCGTGATTAATGGGCCCGTACATTGAACCACCGTCGAGTGGGTGGGGAGTTTGTCGCCCACTCGCGTTTTTGCGCGGGCTCTCCTAATATTACTGACGGCCACACTTTGAGGATATTACGCAAACAAATGTGATGTTGATGTGTTAATTACTGAGATGCTGCATACCTCGTGAGAGCTAGGGCGTGTCTGGTCGCGGGGCGGGTGGCGCGGGCGGTCCGGTCCGCCCACCGTTACTTCCGCTTCCGCATGCCCATGAACCCTATGGTTCTTTGACTGTAGTTGAAAGGACCACCTGATAGGCAAACAAAACGCTTTTAAAGTCGCTATGACTAAGACAGATGGCTGTCGTTGAGTCTTGCCTTACGCAATAGCTGATATCTTCGGGCTTTCTTTGAACTGAGCAAAGCGGGACCTGCAGAGCCAGTAGTGATTTGTCGTATCTACCTCATCCTTATTTAAACAAAACTCGAACAAGCAATGCTCTGCGAAGAAGTTGAATTACAGATCAGAAAAGCTGACGTGTACGTATTACGTAAGTCGTCAATTATCGTAATGACAAGTTAATATATTGAAGTAGCACACACGATGTTGAATGAAAATTAGGTGTTACTTAACGTTTTCACTGCCTCATTGGTCTAGTGGTGGCGAGCGCGACTGCTGATCGTGAGGTCTTGGGTTCGATCCCCAGGTCGGGCAAATTGTTATTGAGTTTTTCCGTGTGGAATTCCTCAGTAGCAGCCGGGAGTTTGGATTTGTTCCCGGTTGATGGCAATAGGCTCGCCCCCTATTAGATGGGACTTAAACATAACGGCGAAATGATGGTGTTAATATAGGTATACACCACTGCCCAACCCTTCTCGGAATACAGGCTTGATGTTATGTTAAACGTTTTCATTACTTTTTTTTAGTTTTCGCGATTAACCACAAATATCTTTTGGAACTGAAACTCTACTATTAAATAACGCTGATTATAGAAGCGATTGAAATCGTCCATGACGTCAGCTCTATTACTTGTTAGGTATTAGTATTTTGTATGTATTAAAGCGAAATAGAAAAACTCCTAGCAAATGAATGAGAGAGGCCGTGGAGCGAGTTCAGTGGGGTGCTATTGGAGTGATCTATACCCAGTAGTAGACTGCTATACCTAGGCTGGTGATGTTGATGATGGTAGCGACATTTAATAGATATAAATTATGAATGGATAAAGGATTTCGATGAATTAGGCGTTGTTATTAGATAATCACCATTAAGTATAAAGTTTTTTTCTAGTCTTACTATGTCGTATAAATAGAAAGACACTGGTTGTAAATTTTGGTAGTAGGAGAAAAAGATAACATGGAAAGTTAATGTGCTGCTGACCGGTAGTGGCTAGAGTCGTAGACAGCGACACAATCGGGTGCCCTGTGGGATCTTATGCGGTTCGTGCTTGATAACTTCTGTAACACCCTTTTTCTTGAAGACCAGGTATGAAGGAAGGAACAGACAGGCAGTTTTTTGCTTCTTAAAATAGTGAATTGCAATATTGATACGGAGGGGTAACTCCAAAACTGGCGATAGTCTTTAAATAACCGACTTCAAAAAATTTGGAAAATGTATCTATTCTCACGTAGCAGTCATGCCTTTGCTGTAAGGTTTCCACCTCCATAATATATGCATTCGCCCATAGACATGGGCGTAGTCAGGATTTGGGAGGAGAGGGGAGGAGCAAAATATATAATCATCCTGAATACACATTTATTTCTGGTAAAAGTAAGAACGTGTTTCTGTTAGGAAGTAATTTGTTACATTTTGTATCCTGCTCGTGACTGTCGAAGAGTGCTTAATTGCCCGTGGGTAGGTACGCCTACAACATCAATGAAGTGGGCACACTTCGGATGGCGCAACCTCTCAACTAGATTTGCGATATAATTTTCTTTCGTGTGCACATTAACAACGACGGTTTTGTAACAATCGTTAATGGTAGACTAGTTCGTTGATCGCCCATACCTTGTTATAGGCTATCAGCGAAGATTTTAGAAACGATTTCATTCAGAGAGCACTTAAAGGTACTTACTTAAAAATATGATTGCTCTATAGTTTCCTACTTTATTAGATTATTAGAAGGTCAAACGTAGCCCTAAAGTTTTATAATAATGCTCGTACTGACCGACAAAGGAAACACTGCGGGGCATAGGCGTTGCCATGGAACATCGAGGGGCACTTGCTTCCCCTAATGCATGGACCAGAAACTAATTCTAGCACTCAGAAAAGAATTGATTTTTTCTTTGCTATAATATTTGATAGTCCTGGTTGCTTTGAATAGAATGAAAAGATTAATATTATTATTTTTATGAAACATTATTATGTCTCACAATGAAAAGGGGCTATATTCAGCAGTTGAGATAAATAAACCAACCTAGAAATGCTACTGGCTGGGTCCTACTTCTGGGGATGTATGTACAAAGAGAGGTACCTATCTTATATAAACTGACGTGGTGAATGAAACACGATAGGCGTCTCTAGCTCTACGAATACGATGTGTCTCTGTAAAATTCTTAACTTTGATTTGGATTTTTTCTTAATTAAACCTTGGCATGTTTTGCAATTCTTCTACGTAACGTGCAATTATGATGTAGATGAATTATATACGAACCATACCGGGTCGGAACCGGAGAGGAAGCTATTAATCTTGATTACAATCTTTAGAATAAAGTTACGTGCGCTTGAACTTGTTTGAAACTGCTTTTTAAAACGTTGTACATTTTTTATATAAGCAGGTTCGCCGTATTTGGTTATGAACTATATAATTGGAAAATTGTAGGTTACACCTACAAAGGCTTTTTATTGGTTATATGTATACATACATATATAAACTCACGCCTTTTTCCCATGGGGTGAGGCAGAAACTATAGAACAACACATGCTACGATCCTTACATAGTCCTTTCGCTTCACCCACATTCATACATCTTGTCATAGACGCACACCGGTTGGTTATATTTTCCGTAAAATATGCATAGGTATTCATAAAGTAACTATCTTCCATCGACGTTAACACTAATGATAAAAAAAACAGGTCAAAAAAATATCTTGGGTTTGACTCAGACTTCAAATACCTGCATTACTAATTATCTGTTTTGTAGCACATTTGCCGAACCGAACAATGAACCGAAAACAATGAACGCCGATGATTTCATCAACACTATTCATCGACTAATTAAATGGTTATACGCAAACAGCATCACGTCACTCTGCTACCGCATGCCGCGCCACGCCGACGAGGTACACCCATAATAGATTTCAATACATTTAAGAATGGCATATACTGAAAAACATGCAAAACGTATTATAATCCTTATTGCGTTTAGTTAAGGCGCAAAATTAAACATCAGCCTAAAAGAAAACTGCGTACTTGCGTATGCATGTTCGAGATATAATTGTATAGAAGTTTAAGCTTTAAGTAATATAGTATTAGGTCCGAAATGGTCCGGTAGATATACGAAATAATTAAGCCCGGGGACACACGCTCTCTCGGGGCGGCTGCTCATTCGTGCATAATGGACTCGGGGCAAAGCGACGCGACTGACGCTTGACAAAACGTGGTCCGACTTTCACTCTCATTCCAAACCAGTCTAAACCTATAAATAATGGGGTCGCTATATCTGCAGGCGTAGAAATTTGGATACGCCATTAGCATTACTATCTAATGAAGCCCTTAGCTAATGTTAATTATTCATTAACGATAATATGTGATGAACTCTGGTTATTAGGTTTTACAGTCGTACATTTTATAAAACTAACAAAACTTGATGAAACTTTGATAGAGATTTGTTTTTGTTTATTTTTGCGTTATAATGACCAATCTAGTAAATCAATGCAAAAAATGTAGATCACATTTTCATCATGCGTACTCGTTGCCAAGTGCCTATCTATATCATATCATAAGGAATTAAATTCCTGCAATAACCATACAATAGGTGAACTCGATCCAACACTGATAAGAGTTTCTCAGACACGAGTGTGTTGTAATCTAACATACGGTAGGGAGTCAAATGAACAAAGAATCGTAAGTGCAACGGCGTATGCTTATCGTTTGTTTACAGGCCACGTCTTGTTAGACGATGCGGCTGGCACACCGACCGGCACGACATGTGTGCATTTTTTGCCCGCCCAAGGAGGCCGCGGGCGCGAGGTTATACACCCATTATTACGTCCTTCCTACTTTCAATTATTATTATCGGGCGGCGGCGCCGCACCCGCGACGGGGAGGAGGAGAGAGGCGCAGCTGCTGCCTACCAATAATCAAGACCTGTCTCCATTAGAGTGAGATGGAGATAACCGCGGTTAAGTTGAAATATCAACTTATTTTAAGTTTTACACAACCTTCCGTAATAAAAGACGGTAAAAACAGCACCTAATGAATTATATGACCCCTGAAGCTACTTTCGAATCCTTGAGAGTCTCAGATATTTGATAAAAATGTGTATAAACGATATAAATCCGAACGCGATAGGAGGCGGATCTCCGAAAATTGCCGAGCGCGCTCGGCGCGACTTGCCAGTTCGCTCGCCGCAGTTTGGCGGCCGGTCGTGAGGATGGTGCTTTCTGTTAGTGAACAAAGGGAAATAATTGTTTGCAAGTGTAAAGTAGATGATGTCGTCTGAGCCCACAAAAGTGAAGGTGGAATACATAAACGAGGACAAAACTAGCAAGGTAAAGAGTGTAAAGTGAAAGGATGCAGTGTTATTGTGTAACAGATCGGACGCCAGCGGGCAGTGGTCTCGTGTCGGTCGGTGCAGGGGGAGGGCGGGGCGAGTGCGGCCCCGGCCGTGTGGGGCCCGCCAGGCCACACGCAGGAGGTTGTGACCGTGTTGCGAGCAACTCCCTTGCCGAAATAGCATCAGCGTCCTCCCCCGGTTACTCTTGCTATTTATTCCCACCCATTTCTAATAATATAATAATCAAATATCTGGTTGACACTACAACTTAATATTCTACAAAAAGCAATCATCGCCAAAAGCCAATATTAAATTGAAATAGTCAAGAATTTTACAGGAAGCCATTTTAAATTATACGAAATAAAAAGCTGTTCCACGTGAATTAAAGTCGTAAAGTATGAAGAAAATTGTGTACATACCTAAAATTAACGTGTTCGATATGTTGCTGTGATAGCCTACTTAGCAGCTGCATAAAAATCAGTCACGCGATTTGAGGTGGGTGGATCAAAGGGCGGCGGCGGCCTTGCGTGCGACGACTCCCGGCACTTGTTAGGAAAAGGCGTGTCGACTCACAACTATTACGAATATAAACTTGGCGAACTGTTGCAACGTCAAACTTTACAAACATACGTGTAAGAAACTTTTCTGAAACACTTTAAGTCCCTAAAAAAGAAAAACAAAAATCTTTCAAAATAGAACCAACTAAATATAAAAGTGAACGAACGATAAAACAATTTGTCTATGATTTTTGACAACTTTTTATTTTTGTTTACCAAATGATCCAAATCAGTCAATCCTTCATTTTGACTTTTTGACAGAATACGAAATGAAAGAAAAGTAGATTGATTTTGTAATTATTTTTATTATTTTTTATGGAATGCTTACATCACATTTATTTGAGGTAAGCATTGTAATCGTTATTGTTATATTTAGAGATACCTATAGATTTAGTGCCATCGGATCCAGTGAGAAGGGTTCGACATTTCGATCGACGTGACTTCAACGTCGGTACTCCTTGAGCGTAATAAAAGGGCCCGAGGCGACGCCACTGACGTTTTCCCCCTTAATAATTCCGTCCTCGTTTGCTTTTGTGCGTAACGCGACCGACCTTTCATTATAATAAACGTATAAAAACTGCTATAGTTACATACCCTAATACACCCATTATAATAAGTAATTTAAAAAAGTATGTTGAAACTTCTCACAGCTCCTTTTTGGTGTACCTACCTACATATTCCCTATATGGTTAGTTAGTTAGTTTTCAGACGGTTGAGAAACTGCTGCAGTACTATTTGTTTATTCCTATTCCCTATGGTTTTTTTCGTTAGTATCTGAACATAATTTAAAAAATAAACCTTACTTTTAAGTACCTACTAAAACTCACTTATGTATCATATATAAATATTTAAATTAGGTATAGATAATGAATTGGATTGTGAGGATAAATCTAAAATACTTGTTTCCTTTAGAGATACAAGGTAAACTATATCAGGAAATTCCCATATCGATGGCACAGTAGCGTGTGGTACTCCTACCGCATATATTAAAACAATCATTTTATAACAAACAATTCCCAGTATTCTTAATATGAACCGAGTCCTACTAACTCTTTACTTGTGTGTAAAATTTTAGAAAATAGTGGTTCCAAACAAGTTACTAATCATCGGTCCAGTTAGTTGCTAGACTGCATAGAAACCATGGCTGGCTAAAATCTTGATTCACAATCAAACAATTAATTATAAGTTTAGCCTTAAATGACCTTAACAATATTTCCTGTAACTTAACAATTAACGAAGAACTGGCCATTGCTTTACCTAATAATAATTTTCAACTTAATTTTAAATAATTAAGTTTTGTTTTTATTCAACCATATTTTTTGCTGGCTCTGAAATGGTTGTTTATGAACTTTGTTTATGCATTGAATTCAATTGTCCTAGCCACTTATAAGTAAACCTTTGTCAGTAAATAAATGTTATGCTAATTAATCCTCATCTAACAAGCCAATGCAATGTCATATGTAAAACACCTTCACACTTTATTACTAGCAGTTCTCAGTACATATTAATTACTACATAATTTAAGTTAGTTTTTTAATTAAAAATACACACGGAAAAAACTTGAACTATTCAATGTTTCTTCTAGTAGAATTTGACATCACAAAGATTGTTTTCATTCTAAAGGCTCATTTACATGGAGATAGTATCTCGAAGCGAGCCTCATGCTATCTCTGTTTTCATTGTAGAGAAAAACAAAGACAGAACAAGTGTTGATTTGAGAAACTATCCTCGTGTAAATCAGCCTTAAGAAGATTCTTACATTTCTCATGTGGGTAGGTCCAGTCACCTCGTATTTGAACAATGTTCTATCTATGAATGAACAAACATTTTCTCTCAATTACTATATACTAGAGTTACTATTACTATGTAGTTAATAAGCTTAAATAAATATGTGAAGTATTAAACCAGTATTGCACCGTTACAGGAAGCCAACGGGACGCAGTCGCCCCTAGCTCTTCTGGCGGCGACGTGCAGCCGGCTCGGCGCCGCCAACATGGGACCCGAGCAGCAGCAGGAGAACAAAGACCAACAACAACACTTCAGTTAGTATAACAATCTAGTTATGTACTTATTCCACTGTCAAATAAGCCATACCAACTGACCCAGTAGTTAGCGCTCTAAAGTGGGTGATTGCATTAAAATTAATCACAATCTTCTATACTAATAATATTTTATACTAAAATTATGTTACCTGAAAGTCCCTATATACTTTATTTATTTATACCCGTTTGTAGTGATAGTTGTAGTACAAGTTTAATATTAGTTCTGAGTCTCTGTCTCTTTGGCAAGGGCCTCCTCCAACCCCTTCCAGTTCTTTCTGTTCATTGCCCGTCTAGTCCATGTCTTTCCAGCCGTCCTCACCAAGTCATCCTGCCATCTTTTGAAGGGTTTTCCTTTCTTTCTCTTACGCTCCCTAGGGTACCATAGGGTCAGTTTTTTGTTCCATTTCTCTTCTCCCCTGACAGTGTGGCCAGCCCATCTCCATTTATATACTTTAATTATGTATAAATATAAATTATCTAATTATAAAAATACAATATTTGTACAAATTGAAATGAGAAATGTTTAACAATCTCATTGAAACATTAGTATGAAGCCTTAAAAACACCCATACAAACCATAAAACATAACTTTTTATAATTGCAGGTCCACAACAACAACAACAGGCGCAACAGCAACAAGTGCAGCAGCAACAAGCGCAACAGCAACAAGCACAACAGCAACAAGCACAGCAACAGCAGGCGCAACAAGCGCAACTGATACAGCAACAAGTGCAAGGCGATGCGGCAACCATAGCCGCGATACAGCAACAGTACTTGCAACAGCAGCAACAACAGCCGCAACTTAGGGTTATTAGTTCTGCTGTGGTGCAGCAGTTGAGAGCGCAAGGATTATCGGTGAGTTCTGAACTGCAGAGAATGTATTTGCAAAAATTGCATATCTATACTAATATTATAAAGAGGAAAGATTTGTATTTTTGTATGTAACAAATAAACTTAAAAACTACTGGACCGATTTCAAAAAATCTTTTGCCGTTAGAAAGCTACATTATCACTGAGTAACATAGGCTACGGGCGGAGCCGTGAGGACACAGCTAGTTGAAATATATTTTAGGCTTAGCAATACTATTTTTTGTTTGATTCAAATCTTGCGACACATTTTTGAACCATTTCTGCTTAACCAATTCTCCTGAAATTTCGCATACAAATTCAATTCCCATGACAATTCAACATTATAATCATTTCAACCCTCAATCTTCAAGTCCTGATGCTGCAAGGTTACTGCATGATAAAACCGTTTAACTTAAAAGGATTTTTAAGGGATTATTTAAATTAAAATACGAGCATTTAAATATTCGGTCCCCTCGATTATCACTATAAGCTAAGCTACTAAGTTATTTTATTTATTTGTTTCCAGGGCAATGAGCTATCAGCAGCAATAGTGAATGCAGCAAACTCTGTTCCAAATGGAATCCAAGTTCAGCAACCACAGGTAATTTTGTAATATGAAACAATTATGTCAAAGACTGGACCCATACATACATATACTCACGCCTGTAGACTCCGAAGGGGTTAGTAGAGGTGTTCTCCTATTACAAGAGTCTGTACCTACACCTACATTTCGCCTCTGGTTGGAAGTCCCATGTAGTGGCGAGCCTATTGCCGTTTTTTGGGCACAGTTATGGTGCTAGGTACGTCGCTTACGGCTCGCTTGCCCGACGACGGATGGGAACTGTATTCTTAATCCATCACCCCAGGGATATCGCACTCATATTTTTATTGTAAATGCCAATTTACTTTGCACTTTGATATGGTCACACTAAGCTTAACATTAGGTGCTAATAAATTATTGACGACACGTTTGGTACAGTGGCGGAGCGATCGGCTTCTGCGCTACGGGTCGTGGGTTCGATTCCTGCACGAATCAAATATTTGTATGGCCTACAAATAGTTGTTTCCGGGTCTGGGCGTTTGTGCATGTGAAGATTTGTGTCTGTAAATGCATCCACGATATAGGAGAAATACTAAAGTGGAGAAATGTTTAAAAAATAATAACTGTGACTTTCTTTTTAGGTGATATCCATGCAACAGCTTCAATCGCTGCTAGGAGGCGGCGTAGTGTCAGGAGATGGCACCACTTACCAGAACTCACCACAACAACTATTGCAAATACATCCACAATTATTACAGGTATGCCATTTTTTTTGTAAAAAGTGATTGTTTAGCTATGACACTCATGACCGAGTGTTGTTGCTCTCTTTTTAGCGTAGTATAAGCATAATCGGCTCATTACTGTCCCACAGCTGGGCATGAGCCAGCTCTCAGAATGAGAAAGATTTAGGTCTTAGTTCACCACGCTATCCTGGTGTGGGTTGGTAGACTCTACACACCTTCGAGAACTTTTTGGTGCCCTATCAAGTTTACAGGTTACCTCACAATGTTTTCCTTCACTGTGATATCTTAGTAAGAGAGAGGGTAATATCGAGCTGTGGTCTGTAACGGTCGGCCAATCTGTAGTATTGTTAAGCGTGACTCAATGAAGTAAATATAGACGTGTCCCAATTTATTTGCGCACGCCTGTCGCCTACTGGAAATACTCCCACGCTTGTATCGGTCGCGTGTTACGATATACATACAAGCTTATATGATATACCACGTTAACGTGGGAGTTTTTGTAGCCTTAACGATTTATTTCTAGCCTACATTACAGGCGACCCACATCTAGATCGATCGTGTTCGGTGTACTTCTTCTATTCTTGAAGACACGTTTGGTGCAGTGGCTTAGCGATCGGCTTCCGCGCTACGGGTCGTGGGTTCGATTCCCGCACGGAACAAATATTTGTATGGCCTACAGATAGTTGTTCCGGGTCTGGATGTTTGTGCGTGTGATGATTTGTGTTTGTAAACGCACCCACGATACAGGAGAAATGCTAGTGTGGGGCAACGTTTTATTAAAAAAAAAACTGGTTAGTTACTAACCTGGTGTCAGACTTTATGCCGTCCATGGACCTTTGACTTGGCTTCACACGTCAGCGAGAAATATCTCTCAGGCATGCTAGTTTCCTCACGATGTTTTCCTTCACCGTTTTTAAGCAAGTGATAATTATACAATACGCACATGAATTCGAAAAGTCAGAGGTCAGCCTTGGGTTCGAACTCGAGACCTATTGGTGCGTCCAGACCTAACGAACGCGCCGTCCGCGCGCCGCTCGCGAGCGGCGCATCCACGGCGCGTTCTACAGGTCTGGACGCCCCATATGACTTGGCAGTCCGAAGGTCACAACGTCGGTCGGTTCGGTGTGCTGTAGTGATGTGTATGTTTCCCGCAGCAACAAGCGAGCGGCGTGTACGGCGGGTGCCTGGTGGGCGGCGTGGGCGGCGTGGCCCCCATGCAGGCCGTCACCGTGGACGGGCAGGACGCGCTGTTCATACCGGCGCAGCATGCACAGGTACTGTAAACATTTACTTTTTATTGGGACTATAGTTCAAGCAAAACCGAGCTGTAGCTAATCAACGTGGAATCGTCGCATTGTCGTAAAATCACCACGCCAAGCTTCGAGTGGCAGTCTGTATGGCGTCTTCCATATACAAGGTTAGTCGCAAAGCGGGTTCTAAGCCGAAAGGGTGTTAAAGTAACCATAATAAGGGATAACTTTTGTTCTACAACTTTCCCCAAAACTCGATAGTTTAAGAGAAATAGCTGTTCAAAGATTTCATAAAAAATACGCTAAAATCTATCTATCCTCAGCTATGATCAGCTGTGTTTACATTTTAGGTCATATTTGGGGTCACAGATTAGAAACTCCATTTTCTGAATTCATAACTAAAACAGGGATGGAGAATTTTCGAAAAAACTAAAATAAAAATTACTTTTGAAGGAAAAAAAATTAATAGTATTTTGAAATTTTAACACTTGCTTAATAGTCATGGCCCGCGGCTTAGTACCCCCTTTCCGACTAACCTTGTAGTTCAAGCAAAACCAAGCTGTAGCCTAATCGATGTGGAATCGTCGCATTGTCGTAAAATCGGAGCCTTATGGAAGACTCCACACAGAAACTGCCACGCGAAGCTTGACGTGGTGTGCTAGACACTGTATGGCGTCTTCCATACATTGTCATAGTAATTTGACGACACGTTTGATGCAGTGGCTGAGCGATCGGCTTCTGCGCTACGGATCGTGGGTTCGATTCCCGCACGGAACAAATATTTGTATGGCCTACAGATAGTTGTTCCGGGTCTGGATGTTTGTGCGTGTGAAAATTTGTGTCTGTAAACGCACCCACGATACAGGAGAAATCCTAGTGGAGCAACGTTTTCGCACGCCAAGAGCACGCGATTAACACGCGACGTTAATATCACACCCAGCCTCGCTCTGTCTAACCAGGCCTTTAGCGCATTCTGTAGCGCGCGGCGCCGCGTTGCACGTCGTAATATCTCTCTATACAGCGACCCGTCTTGCGCAAATCAAATCTGCAATTTATATGCGCCTTGTTGCGACGCGCCAATAGCATAATAGGAATTAAGTTGAATGTGCTTCACGATTACGGCCACATGCTGTGTATTTACGATTTCAATGTTATTTTATATTTCATAATTTAAATTATAGATAGATTAAAAAAGGGAGGAGGAGAGGGGTTCATGGTTAATTACTAACCGCGCGGATCACACGATTTGCGAAGTTAAGCTGCGCTTGCCGCGGTCAGTCCATGGATGGATGACCATCCGCTACACATCGAGACTCCTCCGTGCCTCGGAGGGCACGTTAAACCGTCGGACCCGGATGTCATACGAATACCTATAACAGTAATTACGGGAAATCAGAAGTCCGAAAGTCTGACAAACGGTCTAATCTTAGGATATCGGCATTGCCCAGTAACTGGGTTGCTGGGGTCTGATGGCAGTCGCTCCATGTAAAATACTATTATTCAGCCGCATTTAGCTCTATGTTTCATTCTCAATTGTTATTCATCTGTTATAGCTGTTGGTTTTCCTATAAATAATTAGTTAGACTGGAAGCTGACCCCAACATAGTTGGGAAAAGGCTAGGCAGAACATTAAAAAATATGTCGAGAAGTCTCCAATGCCATGTTCGTGTGTGCTAGCCCCGCGGTTCTCGAATGAACCCCCATTTTGCCCTGCAGATATTTTATTGTGCTGCAATGTTCGAATTTCAATTTTCTTCCAGAATTTCTCGGGTATGGGTCAAGTTAGCCTTGTCAATGGTCAGCTAGTGAGGACGCCGGTCCTGCCCGCTGGCTTCCTTCAAAACGTTATGCATTTACCGACCGGTATGTACTATACACACACTCTTACATCTACTTTAGTATAAACCTTTTTATATACACTTAGTACTGCGGAAAATTAATATCGTTAATTATATATAATAGTTTGTTGTTACCAGAATTATATTTATGTGAAACGATGATATTGGAAATTCCAATAACGTTTAACATTTTATTATATTTGGACTTCAAACGATGGATAAAAGTTTGTCTTGCTAATAAGATTTATCTCCGGTTCCTGAATGACTTATCAATCTCATGTAAACCCATGTGATTGGTCGACCAAAATACTAACAACCAATGACGTCACTTGACATGAGATTTGACAGCTGGTTTGTAAATTTTTGCGTTGATCAGCCTTTTCAGCTTCTTGATACAGAGCATTTCGATAAGTCAGTTGTCGGTTGGTTTAAGCCGGGTACAGACTGCTGTAACGTAACATGAAAGGTACGTAGTACGCACGCGTAGTGTGCGCGGTTCGTGCGCGCAAGTCGTCCAAACTATGGGAATTCTGTTACATTGCATGATACATTGTGACAATGTGGACGGCAAATTCTTTCATTGTGTGTTACATTGCATGTTACATTTCGTAAGTCTTTACCCGGCTTTAGTTATACTCGTTTTGTCAACGATTCTCATAACGAGAGAAATAGAGATAATTGACTTATCAAATAGTTCTGAATCAGGTGGCAGAAATAGGGGGTAAGTGTTGATATATTCTTTGAATTAAATTGACTGTAAATGATATTCATTTTCTGCAATATAAAGAGTATATAGAGACGATAACAGTCGCTTATATAGGTTATTTTACGTGATTGGACTATAGGCACTAAGTACAACATGATTTTCATAAGCTTTGGTCTCACTAAACCTCACAGTCAGCTTCGGGATTGCTTTGGGATTAACTTTCCATTCAACAGCTTCGCTTTCAAACAAAAATATTCATTCTACCGGAATACCGACTATTAAACCAATATTTTTCATCATTTTCCATAAGGAACTCGTTTCTGTAGGCTAGATGTGAAACAAGATTTAAAAAAAAAACTCCAAAATCCATCAGAATTGTATTCAATGCATGATTGTCACTAAAGATGTTTTGTATCTAATCACATTAGTTGATGTTAAAGTTATAGATGTTTAATTTCAAATTAAATTACTTTAATTTTGGCTGTCCATTTATTGTTTAAACATTTTTTTTGCATCAGATAATTCTTTTAGATGTTATAATTTCAATTGCAAACCTATCAGATTACTTTAAAACATTTAAAAACAATGTTCTTTTCCTACTTTGTGTATTACGTCACAACACGTCACCACCATCGCATGTTCTTCGCTTCTAACGTACTACTGTCATACTAATCTGTGTTTTTCCGCTCCCCCCACCCCTCGCTAACAGAGCAGCAGGCGAGCGTCACCATCCCGGGCACTAACATATCCATTCCCATAAGCGCTTTGACCGGGAACCAACCGATGATCACGATCCCCGGCTCCAATATATCGCTGCCGGGGATTCACATCCCGACGAGTCAGGCCATATCCATCCCGACAAGTCAGGCGATATCCATCCCGTGTAGCTCGGCGGGCGTCGCCTCCGCGGACAAGCAAGCCGGCGGGAAAGACGCCAAGGATCCCGCCAGCCCCAACGGACAAGGTTGGTGCCGAGCTCACGTGTGGAGACTATTTTGATCATCATACTGGATCGCGTTATTTTTGTGTGTGTTACGGCTAATAGAAGCGCGGTTACACCTCGGACGAATTTCCATTTATACTTTAGTTTCAATGACTTGACCAAATTTTGAGAATCACTATCCATACAGTGGCATCGTGTTTTTTAAGAAATGTCTTGTCTTCGACTGGCTAGACCTAGGTGCAGCCGCACGGCTGTTAGCCGAAATATATACATTACAAATACCATTCTAAAAAGGCGTTAGGTAAGCCTTTGGCCAGACTGCAAACGCGGGCGCGGGGCGGGCGCGGGGTGGGCGCGGGGCGGGCGCGGGGCGGGCGCGGGGCGGCGAGTTCAAACAGAAGAACTTCATTTGAGTGTCCATAGTGGGCACGCGGGCGCGGGAAGCGGCGCGGGCTACTTGGCGCGGGGAGCGCGCGGGTAGCTCACGCCATAGGTCGTTCGTACAAGTGGCCGCAGTGAGAGCGCGGGCGGCAAGCGACAACCCGCGCGGGAGCGGGGTATCTCAAACTAGTTCGAGCTGACCAAACGCGTTGTTGAGATGGCGTCTTCAAAATTAAATGTTGAAGAATTAATAAATGCTATTCAAGCACGATCTGCACTGTGCGTGTCGAAACATCGTTTTTTAGTAAGAATATTCTAGTAAAAATAAGTCTTCTTCATCCATATTATATTTTGACAAACACTGGATACGACAACGCTCAGAATGAAGCCGCGCCCCACTGCGGACAGGCAAATCGCGCGCGTTCCCGCACCCGCGCCGCTCCCCGCACCGCGCTGCCACTCTGGCCAAGCACTTAGTCACTCGTTGATACAACTTGAAACAAATTCCGTTCAAGTAATAAGTCATCATTGTATGATTATATACTTTCAAATACAATCTATCTTTTACAGTGACTATGAAATTCTTTCCATACATTATCATCCTAATATTTCGTCTCCTAAGCTTACATTATTATCTTGCAGTTACATTTAATTTTGCTTTTTGTTTATTTTTCTCATGCACTGTCGCTATCATTAATTAGCTCACATATTAACATATTATAATTATAATGCATTGTATATATTTAATAAGTGGCGAAGGTAGATTTACCAAAAACGCTACCTTAGGACGCTAAACATAAAGGTAAATTTTATTAGTTTTGGTGTGGGAGAGTCATATATTTTTAGCATTCCTATAGATATATCCATAGATAATTTAGTATATCGGGTTGCACATCATTGCACATAGTATGTATTACGCACTCAATTAGAAAGCTTTGTTTTATAAGAACTTTGGCACATTTTGTTTATTTAATAGCTATAAATATTATGTATTGTTCTTTTAAAGTATTTTACTTCCAAAATTAAAAAGGCATCTCTTCATAACTTGTGAATATTATGTAGGGTTTAAAGATGTAACATCACTTTAATAACAATATGAAATTGTAAAATAAACGTTGAAATGATTTCCAAATTTGAACTTTAATTCCAAAATGCTTTTCGATAAAAAAATATTTGTTCTCTTGTTTTTTTTAACTATTGTGACGTCAGCTCCAAATAATAAAATGCAGAAGGCTCACTCCTAACAAGATTAGTACCTCTAAAATAAAATGGTTGATCAAACAACTCCGTCGCAGTTTAAAGCTGACGATTTTACCTTTCCCAAACAGCTCCATAATACGCGGTCCTCAATTTTTTGAGAAATTCTTTAGTGTAGGTAAATACAAGTGTCGAACTACTTTAGTCTCAGATTCAAGGAATATCGAGAGCTCAGGATGTACTTGTTTTAGCGAAGCTATTATTTCATTCGGCGTCTATGTGTGCGTGAGCTTCTTATTGTATGTAGTGGTCCTTCTGTGCATTTGTATTTTGTAACCCGTCGTCCTAGGTAACTAAGGTAACGCCACACGATGCGAGGCGATAAAAAAATATCAAGCAGTAGCTGTTCCTACAAGATAAGATGCTCCACTTTTATTGTTTATGCCAGTTTCGATTGCGTCACACCATGTCCCGTTGCATCGTTTGCGTTGCTTTGTATCGCATCTGCCATCTAGGACGACAGCTTTGTATCATAAAGTCAACATCAGTAACCCAATGATTCAATGTAGGAGGTGGCGGCGGGATAGCGGTCCGCGGCGGCGTGGGCGGGATGGGGATGGTGCCCGTCCAGGTGCCCGTGAGCGTGGCCAACGGGCACACGGTGTACCAGACCGTGCACCTACCGGTACACGCGCCGCAACATCTGCAGATCATACCACAATTGCAACAGGTAATTTGGGCGTACCTAATATTTTCATTTAATAACCTCAGACTGCCTTGTTGGTCTGCATGGGGTTCTAGGTTCGATCCTCAGATCGGGCAAAGTGTTATTGAGTTTTTCTATTAGGAATTTCTCAGTAGCAGCCCGGAGTCAGGATTTGTGCTCGGTTGATGGCAATAGGCTTGCCCTTTGTCACATGGGTCTTAAACACAACTGGCGAAACGAGGGTGTACTAAAACAACTCTGCCGAACCCTTCGGGGAATACAAGGCGTGATATGTTACGTTAAGAACCTCAGTTGGGAAGCACCATGAGACATTTATTTATACTTCTATGCACTATTGTGGTACATAAGGTGGACTTAATGCCGTAAGGCATTCTCTACCAGTCAACCTTAGGGTTAAAAAGAAAAGCATCAAAAAAACGTAGGTACAGGAAAAAGATGAGTTGACAATCTTGGACTGAATATATTAGGAAATCAAAAGTTAAATATACATTACATAAAATACATATATACAAATAATAAAATATATAGATACACATTCTATCAGGTCTATGACCAGTAACTTGAAGCAATATAGGATTATGTTAAAATTACGAATAGTAACATCCTTATAAGTCCTGTGAGCTATTATTGATTGTGAGATTATTATGCCTTTTTTAATCAGGATCTGCTATGGTTTTATGAATATTGGAGCGGTTATTGCTCTGCGGTCAGCCATGCAGGATTGAAAGTATTAAGCACCAGCTGTGTCCTCACGGCTCGCCCGTAGCCTATGTTACTCAGTGATAATGTAGCTTTCTAACGGCAAAAGATTTTTTGAAATCGGTCCAGTAGTTTTTAAGTTTATTCATTACATACAAAAATACAAATCTTTCCTCTTAATAATATTAGTATAGAGTATAGATTTAAGATTGGTAATGTGAATAAGATTTTTTTTTTGTACAGATGCAAGCACAACCTCAAATGGCGAGTGTTCTTACACCATCAGGACAAATACAACAAATACAAATAGCGTCACTAGCTAACGTGCAGGTAAAATATCTCCTCATTTTATTCCCTCTTTTAATTAACTTTAATATTTTTTTTACGGAATTATTTTGAATCTACTGATATATGGTTTATATGTAGTTGGTATACAAGGGGTTTTAAAGCAACCAGTCTGTTTGTCTACCTTACTTTGTTCACCAGGGCTTGCTACGTATTTTAAGCGAACGAATATTTCACGAAGTCTTGGAATTCCCCTATCCACCTCCCATCATCCTACCTCTAGTATACACCTAGTTAATAAGACGATAAGTGCTGTAAATATAAGCCGGGTGTCGGTTTGGTAGCAGGGCGGGGGCAACCAGGCGACTGCGAGTGCTACGCAGACGCCTACCACCATCACGCTGCAGGTGAGATGTAGTTCTATATGTTGACAGTATTGTTCAAGGGATTAGATAGGCTTAGATCTGTCCAATAAGCGATCAGAAGTTCCGTAGTACTGATAGTTTAGTGATTAGAACGTTTTACGCATAAAATTACCGTCATTAAACAAAAAAATGCCTCTGGGCTGATATGACGAAAAAAACATTTATTCAGCATAAAGCATAGACAGCACAAAAGAAAAAGAAAAATTAAACACAAGCAATGATAATGTGCTGTCGGCAAGCCCATACTAAATGGGCTGCCAACACAGCATTTGCTGGTGATGGTGATGACCTGAACAGGCCTAAAGGAAAATGAACAAATTCGTACGACCCACAAAATCTTTTGCAGCGTGGTTGCCACCGAAGCTTTAAGTGGAAAATGTTGGATCTTCTGCCTAGCATTATAAATTGCTATGTCTATTGCCAGGCCCCGCCCTTTTGGATCAATGCCAGCGAAATCATTTTTGCATGTTTCATATTTAAAGTTTACCTATTTATTCATTCACCACACTCATTTATGAAAGGACTAACTCATTTGTTAATTTTGCGTATTCAGTGTTTTTGAATGAGGTGCGCTTACTTTCAAATTGTTTTTTATTTTACATTGCTGTAATCTGCTGTTCGAGCCATTTATTGTAAACTAGCGACTCGCCCCGGCTTCGTACGGGTGCAATGTATGTTGGGCATATAAACCATCCTCTTGAATCACTCTATCTATTAAAAAAAAACTGCAACAAAATCCGTTGCGCAGTTTTAAAGATCTAAGCATACATAGGGACAGACAGACAGCGAGAGCGACTTTGTTTTATACTATGTAAAGAAGATACTAAAACATAAATAAAACGTTGATTGAATACCAAGATCTGTCTGAAAATCTGCCAAGGGATCTGGCATAGCTATATTTTTAAAAACAGAAACAAACATTTTGAAAGTGTATAAAGAAGGGCGCCTTTGCGGGTCCTTTTCTGTTGGCTGGAGACCCTTCAGGTCTCGCCAATAACTGCCCGCTTACGTAGAAACGGTCCGCAAGACCATCTACAAGCAGACGACTAGAAAAAAAGGTGCTTTTTTGTGTCTCAATTTGCTCGCATTGTGGGACAGAGATGGGTTACATAAGTACCTGAGAAGATAGCGTAGGTTTTTTTAATAAGTGCATGTGTGTTATTTCTGGGTCGACCTTTTCCTACGGCGGGCAAAATAACCCCTCAGTTACAATGTTGATTGTTGACAACTGTGTTCTTCATAATTTTGATTTTCTTGAATATTTTTTGTTTGTTTATGTGTGTTATTGTGGTGTCATTTACTTAAACGTTTAACATTTGAAAATACCAAGAGTATAATACTAGAGTAGTCATGACTATAGAAAATTCCCATACCTGTAAAAGGTAGTTTTGTTAGATCAATGTGAATACTAAAGCAGGCATGAGCTAGGTCAGTGTTAAATTATTTGCATCAAAATGCTGAAAGACAGCTTAGTTGTATTGGCTTTCAGCTCTTAGACAACATTTTATAACAATAACTCTTCATTTTATGAATACTGAATACATCCATCACAATAATCCTCTTTTAAATGTAATATACACCTATATTCTATTCTTTATATTAAAAAACAATATTTATATCTATCACGCTGCTTGGATATGGATAAAGGCGGTATCGAACCCCATGCAAGCGGATTCGGGGAACATACAACAGCAGCAACCGTCCCAGACGATAATAACGAGCACTCCAACTGGCCAGCAAGTCACTGTCATTCCCGCATCGAACAATGTACGCGCCGCGAACCTTGTACAGGTATTGCGTTCGGCAATCTTCGGCACCGCACGAATATTCCCGAAGCGTAACCGTTATTGTTGTTCGTCATGTGTTTAGATTCCGAACGAGTTTATTGCCGTCGTTTTGAGTCTGCGCGACTCGCGACATTTGTGGGTTATTTTTTCCATTGGTTTTTGTGAAGTTAAATTTGATTGAAAACAGGTTTGTACGTACTTAAGGGTTATTTATTTACTGCATTTAATATGCGGTACTTGTTATAAACTGAAAAATTTTATTATGTTTATTTTGTATGTCTGGATACTCTGGGCGGTTCCATATTATTGTAATTGACACTGTAGTTTCCTGCCATTATTATTTACTTTTCAGTGTTGATTATGCCTCGATAGATGACATATTTACTATATTTTTATATTGTAAACATCGTCTAGGTTATGTTAGGAGTCATGAATATTTTATGATGAAAACATAACCTCTTTGCTCGTCGGCTTGAAACTCGTTCGATCTTGGGTATCTTGGATGCTGGTTGACCACATGGCTATATGGTCGTGTATTTCCAGGTCCCAACGCTGGGTGTGGGCGGCTTGGGCGGCGCGGTGCAGTTGGTACCGGCTCTTGGGCTGCCGGGAGTGCAACTTGCTCAGCTGCAGCAAACGCAACCTCAGGCAGCACAACCACTCATAGGTAAGAGAACCTTCTTATAATTTGTTTGTTTGTAAAGTTTTGTGTTGATGTGTGAAAATCAGCTGAACTTATCCTTATAATATGTTCACATAAAATATTGGTTAAATATGTTCCTTCTTGTATTCCAGGACATGTTCCCTACCAGTAAAATTAATTCTAAATCAATTAAGTGCCATTTAACATTTGTTTTTTTTTTCTCCAGGCCAACAGATCCAGCAAGATCCCAACGAGCCGGGCAAGTGGCAAGTCGTCAGCGTGAGTGCGTCCAGTGGCAACGGCAGTGCGGCCAGTACGCCGCAGCCTGCCGAGTGCGAAGCCGCCAAACTGAGGCCCTCCAGCCCCTCACAGGCGGGCAAGCGACTCATGAAGCGAGTCGCCTGCACCTGCCCAAACTGCGACCAAGGCGAGAAGTAAGTACTGCACTGTTATACTTTTGTGTCAGCGTCATTGTGTTGAAACAGGCCCTTTAGCCCCTCACGGGCATGCAAGGGACTCACCAGCACCTGTACCAAATGCGACCAGGGCGAGAAGTAGCACTGCACTGTTATACCAGCGTTGTGTGTCAGCATCAGCGGTGTTGCGTCAGCGTCAGAGTGTACAAACAGGCCCTGTAGCCCCTCACGGGCGGGCAAGGGACTCATGAAGCGCGTCGCCTGCACCTGGTCCAACTGCGACCAGTGCGACTATAACCTGATTTACTTCACCGTGATAAAAAATAGAAATTGTAAAACGGAAACATACCTAGTGCCCCAGTTAGCCATGTCAATTTAACAGGTACGTGGTGCACCCTCTATTTGAACGAAAATGCTCTCAAGAAATAGCGAGAACTCTCAAACCTGCCAGCTCTTTCTCAATTTCAGATCTGAAATCTAGAATAAAGTTTGCACAGATCTGCCGCATGCACATTGTTTCTACCGCGCGTCAAGAAACTCCTATTGTTAACCTTCGGTTTAGTGACATCGGAAATAGAAATAGAAACTGTTTATTTGCTAATAAACAGAAAGGACACTGGGTTTGTGGTCACTGAAGTGCTTGCAAAGCATACTACGGGCAATACCTTTTTTCGGGAAAGGCTTTTGAATAATTAGTGGACTTTGCTACAGTCTGGCCCAAACCAATTTGAAAAAAGAAGAAATATCGTATTCATATCATAATTTTTAATTAGGGTGCTGGGATCCGCACAGCAAGTTAGAAACTACACTGAAACATTATTCGAACTTCTCAAAACACTTTGCCCCATTATAATAAACCATTTTCATTTAGGAAATCCCAAGTGTCGTTTTGGGAACTCTTGAGGTAGTGATTTGAATTCTAAACATAATTTTATATTGACAAATGTATATCTGACTAGCCTTTTCCTAATTTGATTAAGGTCAGCTTCCAGTCTAATCAGATGCGGCTGAATACCGCTGGTAGTCGCTCCGTGTAAAATACTGGTATTCAGTACCAGTATTTTACACGAAGCGACTGCCATCAGACCTCCGCAACCCAGTTACTGGGCAATGCCAATACTCTAAGGTTAGACTGGTTGTCAGACTTTCGGGCTTCTGCTTTTCACTACCCGTAGCGACTGTCATAGGTATTCGTATGACACCCGGGACCGACCGAGGGTTATATTGACAAATGTATGAAATTAAAATGACGATGTCTTCGAAATCTTCTCCGAAATGCAATAATAAAAGTGGTTTATTAAAACGGGCCACAGTTCACTAAAATCACACAAACGCATACTCTAACAGGACATTTTCATTCCAGTCGCCTGATGGATCGCAAGAAGCAGCACGTATGTCATATAGCGGGCTGCAACAAAGTGTACGGGAAGACCTCACATCTCCGCGCTCATCTGCGATGGCATTCCGGCGAAAGACCTTTCCTTTGCAACTGGTTATTCTGTGGCAAAAGGTAAACTATTTTCTACTCGGTCTATCTACACAGTACATTGTAGTTTATGGTCTTCCAAAAATAAAGCATTGCCCGTAGTTATCAGCTAAGCAGCAGCTTAGTCGAGGTCGTTGTGAAAGAGTTCGTCAGGGGAAGCACTAACATCCTATTTCTGCCGTCAAGCAGAATTGCTGTGTTCTGGTTTGAAGGGTATGAAATTACAGGCACATGAGACTTTTCCACCTTGCTTCTAAGGCTGGCAACGCATCAGTAATCCTCTTTGGTGATAAATGTTTATAGGTAACCGGCGAAACGAGGGTGTTACTAAAAACACCTCTACCGAACCCTTCGGGGAATACAAGGCGTGATGTTATGTTATGTGTTTAAAGGTGGTGGTAACCACTCCATCACGCGGGTCGTCGGCTTGAGTGCTAAACTATTACACAAAAAAAAACAGATTACTAGGTATAAGAATGAATAGGGTGTAAAACGAAATCATGTAATTCTTTCAAACCTCGTGATATACTACTGAAAGGTGAGGCATTTTAGCGCCCCGAGTTAAATGACCGCATGGCGAGCGATAGTAGCGCATTTCGCTCGGAGCGCTAAAATGCCTCACGTTAAGAACACATGTTTTCTTCTTGTAATTTTATTTTTATTGAATCCAAAAGTATCCCATTCAGGGTTAATCTATGTCAGTAGTACATCACGAGGTTTGATGGAATTACATGATTTCGTTTACACCCTGAATAAGTATAGAAGCGAAACTCCTTTGTGCGTGTTGCTGGTCTCTGGCTGTTTACACTGGGAAGTTAGAATTAGATGGTTACCTCTTGTATGCCGGTCGTCGGAGCCTTGTCGGATAATAGTAGACTATTGGGAAGCTAGCACCCATATTCTAAGACGTTCCTCCAAAACTTACTCGACTCGACTCCATCTCGACTCAGCCTTTCGGTAGTTATTTTATTTATTTTTATTTTATTTTTATTGGTTTACCAACAATTGTTTACACTGGTTATGGGCACAAAAAACAAGCAAAAACAAATTAACAATAGTGTACAATCACTTATAGGTAAACTCAGCATGTTATAGTTGACATAAACGTCTTCGACTCGAGATTTTTTCTCAGTCGAGGTAAGGAATCATCTGTCAAACTCAAGGTACCTCGGAACCTACCTTAAGGAAGGAAGTGTCAAAGTTCGGATGTAACAAAAATGAATTTTGAAGACTATCGAATATGCTTACGATAATCTTTACAACTATTTAAGGCCTACGCAGACCGGGACGGCATGGCAAGGGGTTTTGCCGTCAGTCAGCGCACACTAACCGCTTAGATACCGCGGCATTCCAGCGCCTTGCCACGGCATGCCACAGCGTGCCGCGGCACGACAAAGCACGCCATTGGCAGCTCCTGCTGCCCGATACACTTTTAGTCTTCATTCCCCGCTTCTCTACCCCCGCCTCACCCCGCGGTATGTCACAACGAGCGCCAGAGTCCTTGTCATGCCGTAGCCGCCCGCAGTACGTCACGGCATCCCGCCGCGGGAGTCCGTGGCGCGTCTTTCAATGCCGTGTAATGAAATCCCTTTCGATGCCACGGCATCATTTTAAACCATATCAATTTATGTCGTATTTCTATATCGATACGTTTGAATGTCCATTAGTAAAAATTTAAATACCTTGCCATGCCGTACCAGTCTGCGTAGGCCTTTATCGCGGCGTTATTTGCGCGATGTAGATAATTCTAATTATGACGTAATGACTCCGTCGAGGAACCTGTTCACTCGAAATTGCGACTAAGAATACAATTTTGAAGGTGTTTTCGAGGCCGTTCTGAGGCGAGTAAGTTTTGAAGTAACGTCTTAGAATATGGGTGTATGTGTAGCGTACTCTCTCATTACATCCGATTATTTTTCCGTCCCTATATTTAAGTTATAAATATATTTTTTAGGTTCACTCGATCGGACGAGTTACAGCGTCATCGTCGAACACATACCGGTGAAAAGAGGTTTGAATGTCCGGAGTGTAGGAAGAGATTCATGCGCTCCGACCATCTCGCTAAACACGTGCGGATACACACCAAGAATAGAATCACGGTGAGTTATGTGATGATATATTTTTTAATAAATTGTAAATGTGAGTACCATGTAGGGTAGCTTTATAAACGAATTTTGTAAACATTTGGCGATTCTCGAGTTCTTTTTTTGTGACCCATACAAATGTCCAACTGATTGATAGCGTCGTGCAGCGGTCGGGTTGTTGAGCTCCCTAAAATAAGGTTTGAGCTCCGCGATGACTGATGCAGATGTGCCGTCAGTTAGGACAGGTCAACTCGAACCTACTATGGCACTTTCCTCAAAAGGCCATTCCAGACATTGCCCTACATCGTTTTACTCGCATAGTTTTTATACTACAATGTCTGGACTTTAAAAGAGACCTTGACCTCTGAGTTTGTTTCGGCTTTTCTTCTCAGAGCTAGTCAGATAGGAAATGCCGGCGCCATCTAGTCTTAAAAAAAAACATTACATTGACTTGTAAAAGTGTCTGTAACAGATTTATTTACAGAAATAAAAATCATTTATCATTTAGTTGGCTATTCAATACTAAAGATTTATTTTGAAACACCATCTTCGTTCACTGCCTCGTTGGTCTAGTGGTGGCAAGCGCGACTGCTGATCGTGAGGTCCTGGGTTCGATCCCCAGATAAGGCAAAGTGTTATTGGGTTTTTCCGTGTTGAATTCCTCAGTAAGCAGCCTGGAGTTTGGATTTGTGCCCGGTTGATGGATGGCAATAGGCTCGCCCCCTATTACACGGGACTTTAAACATAACTGCGAAATGAGGGTGTTATTATACACCTCTGCCCATACCTTCGGGGAATGAAGACGTGATGTTATGTTATCTCCGTTCAAGAGCACCATTGGCAGATAGGTTTACTAGTAGATACGTCGATTTATCTTATGGTTTAAATAACGGTTTATAAATGGAGTTATATGGTGATGACGTTACAAGTGGATGAAGTATTTCTGAAAAATTTAATGAAGGGATGTTTAGTCATGATTTTCATATCATGGTCTGCTTGTTTTGTTCTTCTGCCTAACGTAATCAAAAGCCGGAATGACTTTGTCTGGTCTTTATGGGATCAGAAATAAATCCAGAAACAAAATATTCACGTTATACTAAAAAAAACCTGTTTAAATTCTAGGAAGTGGCAACATCAACTCAATCAATGTACTCTGACTCCGGCGACGACAGTTGCGACGAGAAGATGATGCTGACGATTGAAACTGTGCACAACGAAGGCGACGGCGAAGACAAGATGGTCGTGCGACCTGGACCGAAGATGGAGCCCGACCACATCGATAGCTAGGACACGAGCAGCGACGAATAGAACCGTCGCTGTAACGTATTTTATATCACCACTCCTTGGTGAGGAAAAGCCTAACTCTGATGCTAACTTTACGTCATATTAGACCTTAATAAGGTCAGTGATAAGTGTATCGAAGTGTATGTGAATCTGTAGAAGCCTTTTGTTCTGCCGCACCCCTATGGGATTAGGCGTGAACTTGTGTGGGTAAGTAGGCGGTATGTCGCTACTGTAATTTTTATACACAGTTATCATCGATTTGTACGTGTGATGCTAAGGTTATTGAAATTAAATCTGGTTTACAAGGGTCTAAACCGAAATGGTAATATCGAAGAATTGACGGTGCGTCCTTCTTTGTGATTAGTAGATTTATAACACCCTCCAACTGAGGTCTGGGTAGGCTAAAAATTAAGGTATTTGATTAATATGGACGGAACCACCGTCGATCCTTCGAGAATAAATTGAGATGTCTAGATACTGAAGATCTCAACAATGAATTTGAATGCCGCAATAAAAGACACATTTTAGGCCCATTTTTGAAGGCATCTAATTACTTTAACCTTTTGACCGCCCCAGTCGGATTTATACAACAAATGTTTTCGTGCCCATATCGCCTCAGTCGTATAAATATGACTGAGGAGACGCGGGCACGAAAACATTTTTATTTGTCTTATAAATGCGACTGGGCCGGTCAAAAGGTTAAAAACTAAAAGGCCGTCTATTAAACTTGATAGAAGTTTATGAATTTTGATACTTGAAAGTAGTGTGAAGTTATAACAAGTTTAGGTTGTTCAGTTAAAAACATAATCGGGTTAAAACGAGATTATGTATTTAAAATTTGTTAGTTTGCAATACAAATAGAAAATATTCGATGTTATGGTTTCATAATACGTTTTGTTTTAGGGTATTTATTGAGCATTGTTTTTTGGAACCGCCTGTACGTAATATTGAGTGAATAAGCCTGAAGGCACACCGGAAACTGTTCCAATAAATTATCAGAAAGCTTAGTGCAATTCCTTAGAATAAAAATTTGCTTCCTATATTAATTGGACAGTTTCTATGAACAAGTTGGTATAATCTGTCCCAAACCAATTTGAAAGAATCTTTTGGTGTTTTTTTTTAAAAAGGTTTTAATAATAAAAAGTAAATCGGTTTTAGTATCCTCACAGCATCAGGATTTGAGGATTGAGGTTGAAATTACGATGATGTGTTGTCATGGGAATTGAATTAGTGTGCGAAGTTTCAGGAGAATCGAGAGTTTCGGTTAAGCAGAAGTAGTTGAAAAATCTGTTGCAATATTTGAAACAAACAAATAAATATATGAAGTGAAGCTAATTAAAACCGCTTAAAAATAGTCACGTGTTTTAACGAAAAAACTACAAACGTAGAATATAATTGGAAATTAATGATTTCATTATTTTAATAATAGTTTCAGATTGAAAGACTCAAATAGATTGTTTTTTTTTTCAAATTGGATTTGGCCAGAGTATATGTTTTGGTGCAGTGTCTATTTGAAAAGAAACTATTTATGTGTAGATTGTGAAAGTACTCTGTAAGTTATATTATTAAAGTAATCTAAGATTAGTTGACTGAATCAAATGTTTTTTCCATGATATATTGTACAAAAAGTAAATATTGCTTTAGTCAGTTAAACTTAGATGATGATATGTTTAAGGGAAACTTTGTATACTTACATATTCACAGACATTAGTACTTATAAGATTAATATTAGTTATTTAAATGAAAATGTAAATTGTGCTTAGAACTAGAATTTTCTTAATTTCGAAAAAATATATGAACTTTTTAGGCTTATGTTTTTGCCAAAAATTGTGAAAATAATTGTTTTTGTTAACATAAGATAAATTATGTTAGTCTTTATACATTTTTGAAAAGTAAAAATTACCTAACATAAAATTAAAAATAAATAAATTGTGTCATATTTCGAAGAAAATTATAACAATTGGTCTGTGATCAAAATTTTTTGTACAGTTGTTGTAATAGTTAATTTAGCTGTTATGTTTACCGCAATGTACTTACTTGTAAATATATGTATGTAAGAGAATAACCTAAAAAAATATATATAACAATTTATTGTTGATATATTTTTTTAGGTATATATATTTTTGTAAATAATCTACAAAGAATTTACGCCGTAACATAGGCTGGGTTTAGAGTCACGCTGACCGTCGGCGCTGACAGCCGAAATGTATGAACTTCTAGGAAGCGTTTTAGAATAACGCGTAGCTATCAGCGCGTGCGGTGGTCAGCGACGGGTCAGCGGCCGTACGTATTTTTGTGCGTCTGTACTCCGCTGTGATCAGCACGATACTGAAACGTCTCGCGCTGAACCTCAGTTCTGACAAGCTACGCGATGAGCTGTCAGCGCCGATGTTCAGCGTGCGGTCAGCGTGACTCAAAACCCAGCCATAGCTTTTTAAAAGTCATTCCAGAGGGGATTATTATTATTACTGCAGATGGCATTGTATTGTAACATTTTGTACATATACAAGCAAGCAACAAATCTGTACCGTATCTTAGGTAAATGCAATTGTCCAAGTAAGTCTAGCTACAGCTGTCAGATTAGCTAATGCGCTCGCGCACGGTACGTTACTTGCCTTATTTCATTTTAGCAGGCTCAGTATATCAAATCGCCAATAACACAATAACCAATAGAAATTCACTCGGATATCTGCCAGATATTTTCTATTTAGAATCGACGAAATACACTATTTTCGACACAAATGCAAGTCTATACTACGTAGTATTATATCGTCAGTGGAAAAGTAAAAAGACTAAAGCGCCAATATACCTACTTTACAGTAGAGAGATTCAAAGTATTTTTTAAGAAAATAAACATAGTTATTTTTCTTAGAGTATACATATTAAATAGATAATTTAATTATTATTTTGATATACGTTTACTCTAAGAAAACTAATTATGTTTCTTTTCTTAAAACAATACTTTGAATCTCTCTACTGTAAAGTAGGTATATTGGCGCTTTAGTCTTTCTACCTTTCCACTGACGATAATATATTATATACACAGTGATTTTTAATTCACTGTTAACCTTTCAGGGCGTGAAAGTCCTTATGATTATGAGCAACTTTCACTATGAGACCAACTCTGAAATAGCAAAAAAATACATCTGTATCATACATTTTCATCAGATAAATATTCCATTTTTGTGTGAAACAGCTGATATTTTTTTCGCTATTTCAAAGTTGGTCTCATAGTGAAAGTTGCTCATAATCATAAGGACTTTATAATCACGAGTACTTTCACCTCCTGAAAGGGTAACGTTAAAAGTGAATGAAAAATCACCGTGTATAGTGTGTTTTATCCAAGATATTAATTTGCAGTATTTTTTATGTCGATAGTTTGTAAAACACACTGTAACTAAATGGGTTATTCAGAGAGATCTAGTTAAATAAAATGCTCTACCGTAACTATATACTTTGAATGCATACTAGACTATTAACTGGGCCGTGTTAGGCAATAATGTGTCAACCCACAAAAATATGAATTTTGTGTTAACGTCATTTGTTCTTGTGGTAGGTCTATACTCAACGTTTGAAAAATACCCAGAACTGTAGTAAATTTGACAGAGCGTCTATCAAAAAAATCTGGATGCAGTTTGCTTTTTTTCAAGCGTTGGGTACACGTACCACTATAACTAGACGGCGTTAACACTGAACTAGTATTTTTGTGGGTTGACACATTATTGCATAACACAGCTCAACTGATATCATATTAACATATTACCAAACTTAGTAGTTCAATGAATATGTAGTTTGTGTCTTATCTTTTTACCTACAGGAAATGCACTACTTCCCTTATTTACCAATATTTATTGTAATAATGCGCGCACATGTGATTTTTGTCAAGCGACGTTTTGTTTTCTCAAAACGTGTAGGATTATATGAGCTACTAGCTATTGCCCGCAGCTTGGCTTGCTTTTATTTCATCACAGGCGAGGAATTTTGATAAATTCTTCCATAGTGGATGGCTACGTTATAAAAGGTACTAACTGGTGCCGCCGATTCTGTAGCACATTTTGACAGTACTAAACAAGACTAAATGCAACTGTTACTTTCTTTTACTGTTGAAACAGAAAGAGACAGCACCCTTAGTTTAGGTTAGTCCTGTCAAAGTGCGCAACAGAATTGACACCACTGTCAAAATTTCAAATTTCCAACCGCAGTGGCTGTGCGTTGATAGGGCAGTCAGTCAGTTTCTTCTTTTATTTATATATACAGATAATTCAAATAGTACGGTTTCTACGGATGCCTTAATGGTTTGCCGAATTATCAAACAAAAATGACTTGATAAAATTCCCATGTGAGCGCCCTCCATAAGAGACAGGTACCTATAGTTAAATAAAAGAGTGATTTTACGTACAAAAAGCGTTCTACATCGAAGCGGATGCTGGGTCCAATATCATTGCTTATCACTCTCTGTAAATATAGAGTAAATTATTCTCCCTTCTCTGTATCGTGTAAGGTGTAAATAATTTTATTGTTGAACTGGTTAAATAAAATATTTTTTTATATTATTTGTGGTATTTTATTTTTGTGAGAATTTGACCGGTGGGCGTAGCATGAGCACCGTAAATAAGGGTTTTGTCGACGGAAGAATAGACGAAGTGACAAACATAATGGCATTTACGCCTGCTGGTGATGTGTGAAGGAAAATCGCAAATCATTCAACTTAGCATTAAACCTCTTCTTTTTTTTTTTTTTTTTTTAAACTTTGCCCCACACTAGGATTTCTCTTGTATCGTGGGCGCGTTTACAAACACAAATCTTCACACGCACAAACATCCAGACCCGGAACAACTATCTGTAAGCCACACAAATATTTGTTCCGTGCGGGAATCGAACCCACGACCCGTAGCGCAGAAGCCGATCGCTCAGCCACTGTACCAAACGTGTCGTCATATCGATCTTCTGCGCGGTGTATATGAGACTAGACACGGTAATCGGTATCGATTCGTATTTTAATCATAGAAAATAACAATCTTTTATGATTAAAGAAGAAGTGTTTTTGTACAACATTTCTGAAAAATAAATTTATTATTATTATATATATATATATTAAAACACGAATCGTTGCGTATTGTTTTCACCCTTTCGCGTCGATTCACTTTTTGGCCAATCGGTGTAATGAGCGTACATACAAGTGTAGCTAAGTTTCAAAACATAGCTCGACCGAAAACAGTTGCATGTCAACTGCATTCGTTCTTAATAAGCTCCACTTTGTATACCTATTTAATTGATTGTTTCAAATCTTGCGACGCATGTTGCAACTACTTCTGCTTACCGATTCTCCACAAAAACAAAAGTTCGTACACAAATTCAATTCCCATGACAATACAACATTATAATAATTTCAACCTTCAATCCTCAATTCCTGATGCTGCAGGTGCACTGCAAGATGAAATTGTTTAACTTAAAAGTTTTTTTAAGGGATTAAAAGATGTATGAAATCATATGGATAATGCAGCTATACGGAGCGCCGCATAGCGAGACCGTCAACTGCACGCGTTCGAGCGAACACCGCTTGAGATGCAACCGTTTCCCGGTCGAGCTGTGCTTCGGGCCTTTGTGACAGCCTATGGGGTCCATGGATCAAATTAGGGTAGGGTCTACATTTTTTTCCCTTTTATACTACTTATAAACTCTCTAGGATCGTTTCTACGTAACCGGGCAGTTATTGGCGAGACCTGATGGGTCTCCAACCAATGGGGACGAGAGTAAAATACTTAACCTAAGCTAACTACTACTACTTCTACTGACATCATGACTTCTAACAACAACAGCACTAAGGGCGACCCCTTATGGGACTCTGACCTCGGCTTAGGGCGTTGCTGGTGAGGCAACCTGGACTGGGAGGGAGGCAGCTTGATGAGGACTGAATTAGCGGTGTGCCTGCGGAGTCAGAAAAGTCAATAGGGTGAGCACGGTGGATTAGGGAGGTAGGGTCTACAGCAGACCCTGTCTTCTTATACTTGCATCGTATCACGTCTGCCTATCTTCGTTACCGGCTTGGGGTGTTCCAGTTGGCGGATTGAATGATTTTCCCGCCATTAATCACTTCTCAGAGCTTTGGCGTGCCCGTTGTGTTGCTGAGTGTATCCCGTCCAGACAAGTTGGATATCTCGACCTTGGATAATGCTGTCGCGTTATACATTTTTCAGACTCCCATGTAGTTAGACTAACTATGTTTTATAACCCTATCTCGAAGTTTACGAGTCGTGGACCCTAGACAGATAATGTGCCGCAGGATGTCACAGAACATCGCGGTTACCGTCAATCGTTGCGTCCCGAAGATCCGTTGAAAAACTAACCTGTTCAAATTAAAGCGTCTTGGCTACGATAAATCGCGTCGGTCGGGTCGTCGGCCGCCATTTTCCGTGTCGCTACGAGTCTAATGGCTGCCATTACCGCGCCCGTGAAATCGTGATGCCGACCGCTGCCCACAAACTTAATGCTCCATTTTTCTCTTTTTCGTTCGACAGTTGTGTTTAGACAGCAGCATATCCGCTGGTATGTATCCGGTTACACGATACTTCTTGCTTTAGCAATCTTTTGTAACGAGATTGTGGAAGGCTAAGGAGACTGAATTTATGAGAGCATTCAAGGCAATTATCACCTTTACTCATTGCATTGGGTCAAAACCAAAACACATATACAAGGTTAGTCGGAAAGGGGGTACTAAGCCGCGGGTGACCTATAGTATCACTGATGACTATTTTAAAGCAAGTGTTAAAATTTCAAAATTCGATAATTTTTATTTGCATGCAAAAAGATTTATAGTTTAGTTTTTTCAAAAAAAAACATACCTGCTTTAGTTATGAATTCAGAAAGTTAAATTTCTAATCCGTGACCCCAAATATGACCTAAATGGTAAACCCAGCTGATCATAGCTATGGACAGATAGATTTTAGCATATTTTTTACGAAATCTTTGAAAAGCTATTTCTCTTAAACTATCAAGTTTTGAGGAAAGTTGTAGAACAAAAGTTATCCCTTATTATGGGTACTTCAACACCCTTCCGGCTTAGTACCCCCTTTCTGACTAACCTTATAAAAGATACTAAGGTAACTACCAGTGGCGTGCATTGCATATAGGCATAATTCATAAGATTTAATTAACTACTCCATCTTTAACTATTACCTACTATAAATAAAATAAGCGTGTATGGCTATGATTTCTTTTGGTCAGAATCGTATTGAAAGGGGCTTAAGAGTACAATTGAAAGATGACATCGCTAGTGCCTGCCTACCTAGTCCGAAAACCAATGCACGCCACTCGTAACTAGGTACTTATCTATGTTATGAGTGTCCAAAGCAGTGTTAGAAGTATGTAGGGGTCATAAGCCACTATAAGTGCACTCGGGTGCAATGAATCCGGGTCATCAACAAAAACAAAACAGTGTTAAAATGTTAAACAATGTTTTCCGAGATATTAAGGTTTATGTTAGTAATCCGGATTCATTGCTCCTGATTGTATTTATCTCTGTGAGTGTGTTTACATGAGCATCTAATAGTAGAACCCGAAAGTAATTAGAAAATGATTGATTTTGAATTCTATACTTGCACCTTAGTAATTTCGCTCCTATATCCCTTATCTCATTACAGTCGCGTGGAAAGATGGTTATTTGATAAATTGAACAGTATGGTGCCAAGATTTACCGTTGATAGTGAATGTAAAAGCCGCGGTGCAAGAAAGCAAGACAAAGCTACGCGGTCCGCTGCCTCGCCACGCCGAATGCCCAAGCTTCTAATGAAAGACGCGATAAATTTTAATTATATCTAGCCGACTAATTACTGAGGCTGGTATACGATGCGTTGTAGTAAAAATGTTATTATGCACAGTTCGTCATAAGTCATTGACTAGTTATGCACAATTTCATCGGATATTATGCATAGCTGCCATCGTTTCATGCTTGCCGGACATACTCGTTACTAGTTGCCTTGTTAGCTGCTTCGCTGATACTAGACGACAGATTGAGTTATTCGTAATTGTATGGTAATTCGTGTTGTCTTTAATCACCTTTACGTGTTTCGTATCAAGAGTGAGGAATAATTTTGCAACTACTTAATGAAAATCTTAATCAGAGAGGCTTGTTATTAATTTTAGAACGAAATCTCCTCGATTTCCCTAACAAGAATCTTTAGGGTCAATATTACTATAAGTAACTTAAAATTATTAATAACTTTCTAAGAAGCTAATTGCAGTAACAAAACATCGTGTAGCAAATTATAATTTGATGATTTGCGTCCCAAATACCGTGATTTACTCTAAGCAAAGAATCCGTTATTCCGACCACCAGTTGGTTGGTTGTGAGATTACTTCCTAAGCGCACTTTATTCAGCTGGGGAGCATTCAACTTGGTAATTTTATTATGATGTCATTCGCGGTAATGGGCGAGTCGAGCGAGCACTCCCGGATAGCACGCCATGTCTATACGAGAACTTAGAATAACAGAATAATCATTTTTTTCAATAAAAGAATATTACTATTCCTAAATACCTCGGGCACTAAAAATAGAAATGCTAAATTTCTTTGTACCTACTTTTATTTTGCAGAAAATATCACTGAAAACCATGCAATAGATAAGACAACGATGACATATCGACGTTGAATAAATTCTACGTTTTGTGTAAAACCATGAATATTAACGTAAAAGGGATGTCATCTCCATAATCCTGGATTGCACTTTGCATTTTTTCCGAGGATATAGGGTAGGGAAGAAAACCTAAGTACCTAGGTACCTATCTAAGGGCGCTAGCACACTTGATATTTTTCGCATCAGCGAACGGCGATTTAATGCTTTTCGGCCGCTGGATGCGGTGACTGAGCGCTTCACTCTGCACTCAATCGATCTCCAGTCTCATCAAGGCTCCGGTATTTATTCCATATCTTCGGAACATAGCTCAGTGCCCGAAGCAATATCTAAAACGCGCATTTTTGATACTTGAAAACAGACCAAATATTTCGAAAGATGGTCTAAGAAAAGCCCAGGTATTAAAATATCCCCGTCACCTTTTGCTATATGACGTTAGAAAGTGACGCTTAGTTTTGATTTAAACCATCTTTTGTAATAAGGGTCGCCAAAACGCGACGCAGCAACGATACAACCGCAAAATCGCCAACCATATCATCATCTTCCTGCCCTGGTCCCAAGTTACTTGGGGTCGGCGTAATATGTTTTCCTCATCCATTCTTCCCTGTCAGCCGTCTCATTATCATTTACTCCCTTATCTTTCATATCCTTCCTTACACAATCCATACATCTCTTCTTTGGTCTCCCTCTCCCCCTCCATCCATCGCAAAATCTCCAACTGCCGCTGCTAAAAGTATCGTGTCTGTGGCGGCCCTTATATTACTTGTGTATGAACTACTTCGCATAACAGCAGCGTAGGGCTGACCTCTAGTCGTAACATTATGCTAAATAGGCTGAAAGGAGGCGAGTACTATTTGTATTATAGCTTGGATTCTAATCGGGCATGCTCTATGCTTGTAGATATTGTAATGCTGTAAGCTTATTGAAGATAAAGGCGAGAGCATAACGGCGTTACTCCTAAGAGCTGAATGATGGCTTTATAACAGTTTTATTCAGGTTGTGATGGTATTTTTGTAGTGCGTGTCTAACTTAACTGTTGTAGATTTGTTTCGTCTATACTATAATACACTGGCCTGCAAAAATAAGTATCATACTTTTAAAATCGCAATTTTTCTAAACTATAGAAGTTAGAGATTTAAAATAAAAAACGTTTTATAGCAATTTTTATCAGCTTTCTTTGAAACTATAGTAACAAAGTTAAACTCTTTTTTGAGTCCTTTTTGTTTCGAAAATATATCTTGTGTACCTAAAAAGTTATTGTAATTTTAAAAGTGTGATACTTATTTTTGCAGGCCAGTATATTATAAAGAGGAAAGATTTTTATGTAACGAATAATCTTAAAAACTACTGGACCGATTTCAAAAATTCTTTTGCCGTTAGAAAGCTACATTATTACTGAATAACATAGGCTACGGGCGGAGCCGCGAGGACACAGCTAGTGAGTAATCAACGGAAGTTAGTTAGTTAGTTGTTACTTGATGTATCTATGTCTATTCTTCAAGTTATTTTAGGGAAAGTTGAGTTGATGCTAGTCTACAATTATATTTAAAAAAATGATCTACCGATGGCAAATACGACCAAGAACTGAGGTTTTTCTCATTTCCTATCCGGTTAGTTTCGGAGTAAGATGAAGCACAAAATCTTGCATAAGTATTATTATAAAGACCAGTTAAATTTTCATTTGTACTGTTATAATCTACACAGTTAAACTGTAGGAGGAAGGTGCTGGTGTCTGTCACACAGTTCATACTAGCACAGGCACCATCGTTTACTCTATCTTTTTTAGTTATTTAAAACTATTTAAAATATTTTTTTGTCTGCAAAAGGTAGAACCAAAAATGATGATGATGATGAAAATAAAAAAATATTATTATTATTATAAAATAATGTATTCTAAAACATAACCCCGCCTTTGCTGTCGCGCAGTCGGGTTAAAATAAATGAGGATTTTCTGAATACAGCTATGACGGCTCATAAAGCGGTAAGTACATCATCTTGTCACAACATGTCTACCAACGGTTCTGACTCTACAGCTGACAACCCCAACAATTTACCCTTACGTAAGCCCTTTAACTTGTTCCGTCATAAAGGTCAGCAGAGCGTCTAGAGGCACTTCCCAGGCAGGTGCGGGGCGCTCCACCTGCGGCGCAGTGTCATGCACCCCGCACGGTGGCTGCGCGCGCGCCGGCTCGCTCGCGCGTGGCAGGTCGACGCTCCTGCGCAAGCGACGATCCTTGCAGCCTATTGTTATTAATTTTAATTACGAAGATCCTTGTTTTATTGTCTTTTTGGTAATGAAGGATGTTTATTTCGGTTATGATGGCATTGTTTGTTTGGTTACGGCGTCAGTGAGTGATTAAAAGGAAAATTTTAAAATTGGGGTCTGTGTAAGTATACTTGGGTATCTGAGTAGTGTTTGCTTGTTTATTTTACAGCCTTTAACTTCATGTATGTCTGGATAGGTAAGTAAACATTGCTGAATATAGGTACTCATCCTCATATACGGCGACAACCAACGGATCACCTCGACAAAATAGTATCAAAACCACCACGTGTCGCGGGAAGGTTAGATAATGAGGTTAACAGATAGTTGCTGTCTAATTCCAGAACAGTGGTAGCCCCTCGCTCGTCTCCATAGAAATGATGGTCTTTTGTACTGATATTCGGTAATACCTAAATATATAGGTCTGTACGCATGGGTTCATGAAAAGAGCTTCCTTCTTTTTATTATCTATTCGACTGCTTGTAGATGGTCTTGCGGACCGTTTCTAAGTAACCGGGCAGTTATTGGCGAGACCTGAAGGGTCTCCAACCAATGGGGACGAGAGTAAAATACTTAACCTAAGCTAACTACTACCTACTACTAACATTATGACTAGCTAGCAACAACAGCACTAAGGGTGACCCCTAATGGGACTCGGACCTCGGCTTAGGGCGTTGCCTGCGAGAGGACTGGCAGGGAGACAGCTTGATGAGGGCTGAATTAACGGTGAAAAGAGCTTCCACGAGTGACGATACTTAAGTACCTACTCGTACGTCCAGCACACTCTAGGCAGTCAGCCTTGCGACCAACTTTGCTGATTGGCTAATATTTTCACCATGACATGAGCTTCTCATTATATCTCGAGTCCGACACAAGAGAAGGAGTCTGTCGTAACCTATTCTCAAAGTCAATAAATAAATAAGTATGTAAGGTACTTACTTAACTTGAAGGGATCGTGGCTAATTACCGACCGCGCGCATCATACGATTTGCGAGGTTAAGCTGAGCTTGCCGCGGTCAGTCTGTGGACGGGTGGCATTCATTACATATTGAGACCCTTCCGTGCCTCTGAGAGCACGTTAAACAGTCGGTCCCGGATGTCATACGAATACCTATGGCAGTCGTTACGGGAAGTTAGAAGCCCAAAAGTCTGACAACTGGTTTAACTTTAGGATATCGGCGTTGCCTTGTAACTGAGTTGCGGAGGTCGGATGGCAGTCGCTCCGTGTAAAATACTGGTATTCAGCCACATCTGGTTAGACTGGAAGCGAACCTCAACATACTTGGGAATAAGCTAGGCAGAAAGATGAACGAACCTATTTCACTTATTTGGTGATGAAATAACCTGCAATGCATTTAAAAAAGCGGAAGCATTTAAATAATTCAAGAATAAATGAATATTTTATATTAAGGATTATGTAAAAGATTTATATAAATATTAAAATGTAAAAAAAAACACAGGAAAAACGGGCAGATTGAATGCATAATCATAATCATGGTTAACGGTCTGCTGGTTCCAAGAAGTTTATTTCACTCTACGGGATATTTCCTTTGGCTGATTTATAAATACTAAGCTTGATATAAAAAGGTTATATGGATTAAGATTAGCTTAGCTTATAAGACAGGTAATTTTTTAAATGGGATGTGTAGAATCTAGATATTTTATAATAATAGCTGACATTTAAGCTATTTATTGGAGGTGCTGGAGTATTGTACCTTTATTATTTGTACCATCAAAGTATTTATGATTACACATAACATAACATCACGCCTGTATTCCCCTAAGGGTCGGGCAGAGGTGTTTAGCAACACCCTCATTTCACCGTTACGTTTAAGTCCCATGTATTCCCAAGGAATGTCAGGCAGGCGGCCGGTCATAAAACAATAAGCCAAAACCTCTAACAACATGGCTTTACGAAATACATGTTGTGCCAACCCCACCTAGTGTGGGAAAAGGGCAGGAAAAAGAAGTTTAAGTCCCATCCTATTTGGCGCAGCCGCTAGACACACAGTTTTTTTTTTTTTTTCTCTTTGGAAAATCCTCATGGATGCCCCTCGCCCGGGAAAGGCGAGGGGGTCTGCCGGACTCTTACCGGCTAAAAACCAACGGTGTTCCTTCTCCTGACCGTACGGCCAGGGTCGCGGGATTCGCAAAAGCATGCACCGCAACCCCGGCAGGTCCCGGTCCGCCAACCCATGGCGGACCTCTCCTCTGTGGGGCCTTGCCCCACGTCCTCCTGAGAAGCGCGCACGGAACACGGCGCGCCGCCTTCTCGGGCCTGTTACTGGTCGGGCGGCGAGTCCCCAAACCCGCCGCCCGCAGGCCACACACTAGGGTGGCTGGAGATCATCGCGTACACGCGCCCTCCGGCGCCCGGTGAGTCACACAGCTACTTTATTTTTTGTTTATTATTATATATTTTTTTTTGTTTTTTGTTTTCTCTCTTATGAATTTTTTGTCTGCGTGTCTGACTGCTTTCGTGCCAAATAAATTTCTTTCATTCTTTCCATGTAACAGGGGCCGAGCCCCCTAACTTAACGACCAAGCCTTAAGATTACCTACCTACCAAAAAAATATGTTTCATTAAATAAACAAATATACACCTCTGAAACCTTCTGCAATGGAACTGGCGTTTGAAAGTCCTAGATATTTTTTTGTTACCTGTACACCTAGTTAATTAACTATAGTTATTATAAAAACATAACATTTTCTTCACTTAACTCCATTACGACTATGTTAGGACATACGCATATTACTGAGGTCACTCTTGAATATTTCCAAAGAAGTTAACAAGTTTCGATCGAGTTGAACAGCAGCATCATAAAGGTTACAGCTAATTACTGTTACGCGAGGGTGCATAATATGCGCTTGCGCACGCCGCGCCGTGACGCTTGACGCAACAGCAGCGCCTCCTCCAGGTTGTTGGCATTTCTACACAAATGGCACTCCACTTTTTGTATGCACTGCATATTACCAATAATCTTATGTTCTAGCTGATTAAATAAGCGATTCTTGGAATAAAGAACTTCGTGTTTAATCAAGTGACAGTTACCTACTATGTTAATGACGTCATTAATGGATGAAGGCATAATGTTTCAGCTGTTTGTAATGCAAGTCGCAAGTGAAAGGGTTGCCGATGTGTCAATAAATAATGGATGAGTTAGTAACCTGTTTTATAATATGTCAGGTAACACTTTTGCAGTTTATCAATATAACGAACGTGCGTTTAGATAAACGAGCACGTTAAACCGTCGGTCGTCGGTGTCATTACCTATGAAAGTCGTTACGAGTAGTCAGAGCCCCGAAAGTCTGACAACCGGACTGCCCAGTTGGGGTTGCGGAGGTCTGATGGCAGTCGCTCCGTGTTAAATACTGGTATTCAGCTGCATTCTGGTTACACTGGAAGTCGACCCCAACATAGTTGGGAAAAGGCTAGGAGGAAGGAACGTGCGTTCAATTTATCCTTGTAAAACTATTTTGAGATATTATGAATATAGAATCACAAGGTATTAGCTGCATTTATTCCTTAAAACCTAGATAAAGTTACTAACGTCTAGCTTCCCATAATGTCTACGTGTGACTTCTGCTGTATACAATAATTAACCCCAGATGACAATCCGAATGCCCGGAAGCTGCGTAAGCACGACAAGTGACTACTTGTCGTGCGTTGTGACTCAATCAATAAAAATCATACTACATTGCCTGATTCATACATACATACATAGACTCACGCCTTTTTCCCATAGGGGTAGGCAGAAACTATAGAACGCCACCTGCTACGACTCTTACATACCCCTTTCGCTTCATCCACATTCATACATCTTGTCATACACGCACGCCGGTTGAGAGTACTACGTACCTGACCTTTGTGAAGAACTTCACCAATAACATCGATGTATGTCCTTCTAGGACGTCCTCTACCGGCGTTCCCATTAACATCCGCCTTATAAATTCCTTTTGTTAATCGCCGTTCACTCATTCTCTCAACATGACCAAACCACCTAAGCATACTCCTTTCAATTTTTGTCACTACATCATCTTTTAAACCGCAACTTTGTCTAATCTCTTCATTTCTCAATCTATCATTCAAAGTTACACCGCACATACTTCGCAAGGAACGGATTCCTATAAATAAAAACAAATCGTTTTACTTACCAATGGTAACATTTTTTATTGCCGAACTGGGCATGTAAATGACTCCTAAGTTAATTTTACCTGTCTTAGCTACTTCCATGGGAGGGTCTACTACACAAAGCCAATGAGGTCATTGCTTCATTATTGGTAAAGATACAAGACTGCCTTGTTGGTCTAGTGGTCGCAAGCGTGACTGCTGAGCATGGGGTTCTGGGTTCGATCCCCAGGTCGGGCAAAGTGTTATTGGGGTTTTCTATTAGGAATTTCTCATAAGCAGCCCGGAGTCTAGATTTGTGCTCGGTTAATGGCAATAGGCTCGCCCCCTATTACATGGGACTTAAACATAACTGGCGAAACGAGGGTGTACTAAAACAATTCTGCCGAACTCGTCGGGGAATACAAGGCGTGATTTTATGTTATGTTAAAGATACAAGAGTCCCAGTTTTAACCAATAACGCTCCGTAAATTATAGGAATCGGCCATTTATATTATATCGTAAAAACAACAGAGGTTGTAAATAGTGACGTCATGGAAAATAGATACCTACAGCCACATATCTGTATGTTCTTAATGTTCCTTGAGTAATATTAAACTATAGGTAATGTTGCATCACCCTGATTAAAGTTATTTGAACAATCGCAAGGAAACATTCTTCATTCAGCTACACATTCATGTTTTAATTATAAAAAATCCGGTTTTAACGTATCCTTAATCCACTAAAATGAATAATAATGTATCATAAAGTCGGCGTGTGATGGCAAGAGCGTGGCTTGCGCAGGAGTTGCTGGTCGCTCGCCCATGACGGAGCCGCGGTCATCAACCGCACAGACACTCCACGAACGAAATTTTTATAAAGAATAGATTCTGTTGGTATTTGTCTTGTATAAAAACAGTAGAAAAAAATCGTTCTTCACAAGAAAAAACTAACAAACAACATTTTTGGCTTGTTTGCGGATAATTTTGAAGAATAAATGGCGTCGCAGTCAGGTGGATCGAAGCTTAGGCTTCGAGAAAGGTCCACATAATTGTGTAACGACTTCTTTAACTTCGAAAAAAGTGCCCACAAAACACTTTTTCAAATTTAGAAAGACAATGTAGATAGAGCGAGATAGATTAAAAAAGTCGTAGAAAGAATAAGATTCGAATTGAATAAACTGTTAGACGTTTAGGCATTGTTGTAAGATAATGATACCTAAAAAAATAGACGAGCAGAATTTCGTATGCAGTTTATCTTACATCAAATTGGCATTTGTTCACATTTAATAGCTCCTTTGAACGGTGTAAGCTATTACAGACGCAAACAAAATGGTTGCTTAGAAGAGATTAAGTAGTATAGTACTTATTTCAAAATAATAAAATTAAAGAACGCGGTTCAAACGGGAGCACATTACGGTGCAATAATTGTCGAAATTGCGCTACTAACATCAGAACCCTTTGTGGAAAGAAGTGTTACTAACCATTGGGATTACCGACAAATTTCTATGCGTTTAGCAGTCTCTTGATGGAGGCAATTTATTTGTGGCCGTCGGAGTACGCACGAACTAACATGGCGGCCCTTACCGCAACAAAATCTCCACTCTTATACCACATATTTAGGGCTCAAAGTTGTATAAAATGTACCTTTCTAAACAGCAAATTAAATATGTTTTCGAAGCAATTTTGCCGACACGAGTTTTCGTGATTTCGTAAGCGGTGGCTTTTATTCGTTTTGACTTTTTCTTCAGCTGTCGAAAAAACTGTCGTCGAGGTCTTCGCCCGATCCGTGGAGCGTAACGGGTCGCTACCCAGAGCCTCGTTCGTGGCAGTACAACGAGATTATCTTTGGAAAATTAAAATTATAAAGCATGTAAAAGAGCTGGTAGTTATATTCTGTTACATTGTTTACGTTGAAGTTCTTAAATATTTATAATTTGAATTATATTAAGAAGGTAATTTTTAGGACTTTAATATTTATTATACTTCACCACGAAGCTTCTTAGATCTTCCTAAAGTAGTAAGGCTGGTGTTTACCGATATTTTTTGGTAAAAAAATTGTTTACTTAAAATTCTGGAAAACTTTTCGAGTAAACTCCGAGATCTGCCTCGTGGGTCTAGTTGTGACAAGAGCGACTGCTGATTGGTGAAGGCCTGGGTTCGATGCCCCAGGTCGGACAAAGTGTTATTGGGTTTTTCCGTGTGGAATTCCTCAGTAGCAGCTCGGAGTTTGGATTTGTGCCCGGTTCATGGCAATATGCTCGCCCCCAATTACATGGGACTTAAACATAACGGCGAAATGAGGGTGTTACTATTACACCTCGGCCCAACCCTTCGGGGAATACAGGCGTGATATTATGTGAAGTTATGTTAATCAGAGAATTAATGATGGTGAACATCAGCCTAAGTATGTGTAATCTTTACATAGTATAAAACAAAGTCGCTCCCGCTGTCTGTACGCTTAGATCTTTTAAACTACGCAATGGATTTTTATGCAGTTTTCAGCAATAGATAGAGTGATTCAAGAGGAAGGTTTATATGCCCCACATTAGTATCTACATTGCACCCGTGCGAAGCCGGGGCGGGTCGCTAGTATCTATATATAAAAAAAAACATTCGACGTATTCTTTTATGTACCTGTAAATAAATTATTGAAAGATTAATTCTTTTACGTGTAATGGCAATCTAAACTCAGTAAGTAATCTTACTTGTTACACAATTCCTTTGCTTAAGAAGATGGAAACCCAAAATATCGAATAGAAAGTCTAAATATACACGCCGATAATAGAGGTCTTCCAATTCAGCTTTGAATAAGCAATTCCAAATATAAATTGGTATAGAATTACTTCTGTGTCGGTTTGAAGTGTTCAATCTTGTGGGTAGATGATGAATGTCGTTGGTACTTGGTCCGAAACCCATGGAACTTGGCTTTGGTTGACTGAGGATGGAAAACTGTGGTATGATATGCACTGATAGTGATGGTTTCTCTTCCTTTAATTGTTCGTTATCAATCAAAAAGCGTGGCGGACAGCATGCTGTAGGTACTTGCAACAAAAGCTGATGATAGAATAATCGCTTAAAAAAATCTTCGAAGTTATTTTTTTATTCCCAACAATATCCTTACAGATTTAATCCAATTCAATATTGAGGTTTATTAATTTCTACAATTGCAGACTAACTAGATTTAACCAGTAAGAAATCTTAAAAAGTGCTATCTTTGTGAATTCACTAAGAGTACAATAAAATATAACCAAAGAAAAGAAAGAAAGAAAGAAAGAAAGAAATTTATTTGGCACGAAAGCAGTCAGACACACAGACAAAAAAAAATCATAAGAGACAAAACAAAATAAAAAATAAACAAAAAAAAATAAAGTATCTGTGTGTCCAGCGGCTGAGCCAAATAGGTTCAGTTCAGCATAAATGTCACCACGTAGTTAAACGGTTTTATCTTGCAGTACCCCTGCAGCATCAGGATCTGGGGATTGAAGGTTGAAATTATGATAATAGTGTATCGTAATGGGAATTGAATCTGTATGCAAAGTTTCAGGAGAATCGGTAAAGCAGAAGTAGTTGAAAAATCTGTTGCAAAAATTGAATCAAACAAACAAATATACGAAGTGAAGCTAATTATTAATCAGTTTTTTTTAAATTAAATAATTGGATGGCAGTTTCTTTAATGGTAGGTACCTTCAATCAAGCTGTTGATCGAAAGACACACCGAGCAAACGAAAGCCAGCGAATGTGAACCAAACTTGGTTCACAATGAATCCGTTTTCTTTCGGATGTAAGCTGTAACTGTAACGAATCCCGTTCGTTGTCTTTCCTTTGACCTTTTCTAAAGAAAGTCGACAATTTTCGGGGATAGAGAAATCGTAATTTGATATTAATACATTCACAAGCGTTTATCTCTATCAGAAAGAGGCCGGGACTATAGGTATAACGCCAGTACAGCTCCGATTTCCGTAAAGTCGGGTCACCTGTGACAAAAATTTAACAAAACATGTTTAGTGAACACTCAGGCCAATCACGACACAGTAAACAGTTAGGCCACGCCCGAATATCGTTAGAAAAACGTTAGGGACCAATTTCTAATAAAAATATGGTCGCAGGAGACGGCTTTAAACGAGCCAGAATAATGACTGGCGATGGCCATGACCTTGATATACCTAATATGACAATTCAAAGTCTCATCTTACGAAAACCTCATGTTACTCCTAACCTTTTCCTAACTATGTTAGGGTCAGCGTCCAGTCTAACCAGATGCGGCTGAATGCCAGTATTTTACACGGAGCGACTGCCATGAAACCACTGCAACCCAGTTAGAGGGCAATGCCGATATCCTAAGGTTAGACCGTTTGCCAGACTTTCGGGCTTCTACTTTCCCGTAACTACTGTCATACGTATGACACCCGGGACCGATTGTTTAAAGTACTCTCCGAGGCACGGAGGGGTCCCGATGTGTAACGAATAGTCACCCATCTACAGATTGACCACAGCCATCTCAGGCAATTACGAAACCACGTAGAAGGCTGAAATGATCTCCCATGCCTCGCCGAGATCATAAAGCAGCTTCGTTTCAATTATACATTGCTAGTAATTAACAAAGTCTTTCTAATTAACATAGTAAGGCTCCATTGTAAACCACACAGTTTTATCAAGATCAATTCGTTGAGTTTGAGAAAGTAGTTTACAACTTACGTCGTAAAAGAACACATTTATGTATTAATGTACCGTCACGCTCTACGTGAAACTTACATTAGGTATTATTATGGGGTACCTACGTAGTTATTGGTCGTAGTTAAAGAAAGTGATCCCTTAAGGGCGCGTTCCCACTATGTCGTGACAACTAATTTATCGTTGGACGACTGTCGTCTCTAGCTGTTCCCATTATAACGACTGTTAGTCGTCAATTTTTTTATCGTAGAGCGACTATCGTATCTAGCTGCTCCCATTAGATCGCGACGACATTTTATCGTTTCACGGCAGTTGCTTTGTCGCACCAGTAGCAACCTACAAGACGAGACGATATTTTTATCGTGGCCACGACAGATAGTCGTAACAACGACACATGATTTGCCTTCACGATGTCGTGACGGTTTCTTATCGTTTTACGAATGTCGTGCTAGCCGTTCCCATTGACTTGACAATCTGTCGTTACTGCAAAAACAAGTCGTGAACGACAGTTAATCGTGTCGTCTTATATGTGAACACCTCCATTTAAATATATAAGCCACGGCACTTAAAACTACACGATTATCTTATTATATTAACTAAAGGATGATTTTCACCAAACGGTTCGCATCCCATCGGATCGGAACGGATTTTACAATCTTTAAACGATATTAAATTGTGTACACAGTATTTAAAGTCTATATTACCAAGCCGCGCACAGCAGCTTGACCGCGGACGTCTTCCGCGACACGCGAACGTAGCCGAAAGTATGCTGCGACGCGCGATTGGCTCCGTTCGCCTATCGTCGTATCCGATCGGATCCTTTAAAAAAATAGTACACGTCAACACAGTAGGAATGAAACTATTCGACTACGCGCAGAAACGGATACGTTCGCAAGCGACGGTACGGAGCCGATCGTATGCGTCGACATCCTGCCGGACGCGGTCGGCTGTCGCCGCATCCGTTCGTATCCTTTCCGACCCGATGCGATGCAAGCCATTTGGTGGAAATCATCCCTTAAGGTATTCTTAAACCAATGCGTTCATCTTGCGGTCGCGGTGGCATGCGCAGCTGCGATCAGTTACTGCAATTGAATTTGTTGCAACGTGTCCAACTTTCTCGTTGGTCTAGTGGTGGCAAGCGCGACTGCTGATCGTGAGGTCCTGGGCTAGATCCCCAGGTCGGGCAAAGTGTTATTGGGTTTTTCCGTGTGGAATTCTTCAGTAGCGGCTCGGAGTTTGGATATTATGTGCCCGGTTGATAGCAATAGGTTCACCTTCTATTACACGAGACTTAAACCATTCTGTTCTGCCTAGCCTTTTCCCGACTATAATAGGGTCAGTTTCCAGTCTAATCAGATGCGGCTGAATACCAGTATTTTACACGGAGCGACTGCCATCAGACCTCTGCAACCCAGTAACTGGGCAATTTCGATATCCTATAGTTAGACCGGTTATCAGACTTTCGGGCTTCTGACTACCTGTAACGACTGTCATTGGTATTTGTATGACACCCGGCACCGACGGTTTAACGTGCTCTCCGAGGCTCGGGACATGGGATTTAAACATAACAGCGAAATGAGGGCGTTACTATACACTTCTGCCCATCCCTTCGGGGAAAACAGGCGTCATGTTATGATTTTATGTTACGTATTGATTGCAACCGTGCACACCACCGCGGCCGCAAGCTGTACGCGTTGGTTTGAGCAAACCCTTAGGATCCGTCGGAACTGGATGTGTGGTTCACATCTATACCGACGGATCAGTTAAACAAATGGCAGCTGCGTCGCATCTGGCAGACAGGATACGATAAAAATAACGGATCCAGTATTTTTTACTGAATTCGGAATAATGTCGTGTATGTGAACTCGCTCATAAAACTACAGGCGCCATCACCAAAATAAAAACGGATCCGCTAAAACGGGTCCTGTAAACAGTTTCTGTGTGAACTAGCTGTTAGGTTAGAAAAACATGGATAAGATCTCTGGGGTGGCTCTTGTGTTAATACCCAGATAAAACATTACAATTTTCTGTGAAATAAATGTAAAAGCTATACAGGGTGTAAAAGAAATCATGTAATTCCTTCTAACCTCGTGATGTACTGCTGACATAGATTAACAAAAAAGGATTTAGGATAAAATTTAGGATTCAATAAAAAAAATTACAAGTAGTAAACATGTGTTCTTAACGTGAGGCATTTTAACCTCATGCATATTTTTTTTTATTGAATCCAATCGTATCCCTTTCAGGATTAATCTATGTCAGCAGTACATCACGAGATTTGAAGGAATTACCTACATGATTTCGTTTACACCCTGTATTTAGGTCGGAAGGCCGATTTAGTACGCAGGTGTCAATCGATTGTGGGTAGTCAGCGACGTGAAACGCCAGAAACAATCGCCGAACAATCATTGTGGCGCGATGACGTGCTCTTTTCACGCCGTCGACTCCTCACTATATTTGACCAAACTAGATTTTCCTTGTATATAAAGGCTGTCACACACGGTGCAGGTACTATAAGGATATCTATATCTGAGCGCATATCTTATAATATTGCTCTTCATAGATACTAATGGACTAACACAGGAATGGAGGGTTCCTGGCTAATTACCAACCGCGCAGATCATACGACTTGCGAGGTTAAGCTGCGTTTGCTGCGGTCTATCTGTGGATGGGTGACCACTCGTTACACATCGAGACCCCTCCGTGCCTCGGAGAGCACGTTAGAGTCAATCCCGGGCGTCATACAAATACCTATGACAGTCATTACGGGAAGTCAAAGCCAGAAAAGTCTGACTACTTGTTTAACCTTAGGATATCGGCATTGCCCAGTAATTGGGTTGCGGAGGTCTGATGGCAGTCGCTCCGTGTCTCGCTCGTATATACGTGAGGATAGTATCTGCAGATACAAATTTAATTAACAGATGTATGTATCAGTTTTCATATAAATATCGTATCTTTTCCGTGTGTGATACCTTTAGATACTAGAGGTTTTTATGCACAGATACTCGCAGATAAAATATTATAGTATTCTGCACCGTGTGTGACAGCCTTAATTGTTTTTTGAAAATGCGAGTATTAAAATATACGGCTGGATTCGATTGATTTCGCAACCCATAATCGATATTTTATTATTCTTGGAAAATGCGATTCATGGGCCCATGTGTCATCAAATTACTAAATTATTTATAGGGAAAATGATGAAGGTAACAAAATGATTATACGTCCAATCGCTAATATGTATATTGAGCCAAACATTTAGAAAATCAAACGTGAAACGTGATAGTTACAGCAATAATTGTCTAGTGTAAATTTTAAACTTTAACGAGTTAACGATAAAGCTAATTTGTAGGTGTTTCTGAGTACTGGAATATGAACCCTTGTGCTTTGCACAATATATCTTCTATACAAATACAAGGTAAGTCAGAAAGGGGGTACTAAGCCGAAAGGGTGTTAAAGTACCCATAATAAGGGATACCTTTTGTTCTACAACTTTCCCCAAAACTCGATAGTTTAAGAGAAATAGCTTTTCAAAGATTTCGTAAAAAATATGCTAAAATCTATCTGTCCATAGCTATGATCAGCTGTGTTTACTATTTAGATCATATTTGGGGCCACGGATTAGAAACTTAATTTTCTGAATTCATAACTAAAGCAGAGTTTTTTTTTTGAAAAAACTAAAATAAAAATCTTTTTGCATGCTAATAAAAATTATCGCATTTTGAAATTTAAACACTTGCTTTAAAATAATCATCAGTGATACCTTAAGTGGCCCGCGGCTTAGTACCTACCCCCTTTCCTCTTTAACCTTGTACCTATAATTACTTAACAATATATCTTTCATACAAATATAATTACTTAACAACCGCGGTAGGACGCGCGAAGGGGCTCCTGGCTAATTAACAACCGCGCGGATCATATCATTAGCAAGGTTAAGCTGCGCTTGCCACGGTCAGTCCGTGGATGGGTGACCATCGTTACACATCTAGACCCCTCCGTGCCTCGGGGAGCATGTTAAACCGTCGTTCCAAATGTCATACGGATATCCATGACAGTCGTTACGGGTAGTCAGAAGCCCGAAAGTCTGACAACCGGTCTAACTTTAGGATATCGGCATTGCCCAGTTATTGGGTTGCGGAGGTCTGATGGCAGTCGCTCAGTGTAAAGTACTGGTATTCAGTCGCATCTGGTTAGACTGTAAACTGACCCCAATATAGTTGGGAAAAGGCTACACAGAACATCTTTTGTAAACAATTCTATAGTAACAAATTATGTTAATAATTATGTAACACTTTGATCTTAAACTAAATGTGAAGTTGTGATCTTTGAATAAACGATGAATTTAATACAGGGCGTGTTGTATGCTGAACAATATTTAACTAATTTGAGTCCCACTGCAGGGCACGGGATCTTCTCAGAATGAGAAGTCATTCTGAGAAGAGCCCCGTGCCCTACAGTGGGACGGTATTGGGCTGATTATGTTATGTCGTCAAAACGGATTATTAGGATACCTGATTGTATTTTTTCTTGTTTTAGGTTTATATTGTACAATCATATCTGTAAAAATTGCATTTTTTCTAAGGGCCAAGCCATATCTGACGGCAGATACGTCGCCGATGATCGGCCGGTACACAAAATTCCATACAAACATCTCACACCGCACACATTTGACTGAAGATGCGTTACTAAGATTCCTCGAGTAAATTACGCAACGGAAGATCGGCGACGTATCTTCCGTCAGATGTTTCTTGGCTCTAAGTATTAGAAAGAAAGAAAGAAAGAAAGAAAAACCGTTTATTCACGTGAGAGTGACGCACATAACATAGCTTTTTATAAAAATAAAATAACTGGCACAGAAATATATTATGCGCCACTACCGCGCGAAACGGCCGACGCTCAGCATAATGCCGTGGCCCGTGCACGAAGGCACGGAACCACGGCGCTGGTTTTCAGCGTAAGCCGGCGTGTCGCTGTCTCGGAACTACTAATTAAAAAACATCACATAAAGTTCCGAGGCACAGACAGTAGCACTGTTCTGCGGTCGCTGTGGACACAAAAGGACGCTGTTCGGCAATAAATAGTTACAGAGATAAAAAAATAATAATTAATAAGTATCAAAAAGTTATATAGAGCAATGAAAAATACAGACATAATAATACATTAATTAAATTAAATTAATTAATTACATCTTTTAGTAACTGCAACAGGTTTTTTTTACAGATTATTCAAAAGAAAATCTCCAGAGCATCAAATAAAACCACACAGGAACGTACCCACCAGTTTAATTCCACTAATTATTCAAAAATACATCGTGGTCAGTTCAAATTCCCCCGTGTACCTACTGCTCGTAAATTAATGCCGAATAGCAGCGTGTACGCCAAGCCCATTAGTACTCGACTCAACTCAGGCAGCATTTAAGCAATCCGCGGGGCGTGAAACACTGCAGCGCAGATCATAACGGCTAGGGTTGTCAAATCTTCTTTATCTTTACATAGTATAAAACAATATAAAACAAGCATATTATTTTGGGACCCAGTGCATAATATCAGCAAGCACACTGGGTCACCCGCGCGAAGGTGCAACGAGTATTCCCAAGGAGGGATGATGTCAGGCAGGCGGCCGGTCATAAAACAATAAGCCAAAATCTCTAACAACATGGATTTATGAAATACATGTTGTGCCGACCCCACCTTGTGTGGAATAAGTGCAGGAAGAAGAAGTATAAAACAAAGTCGCTCCCGCTGTCTGTACGCTTACATCTTTTAAACTACGCAACGGATTTTGATGCAGTTTTCAGCAACAGATAAAGTGATTCAAGAGGAAGGTTTAAATGCCCCACATTAGTATCTACATTGCACCCGTGCGAAGCCGGGGCGGGTCGCTAGTTAAAGATAAATTGTAGCCTGTGTTTTAATAAGTTCTAACAATTTGTTGTGACTTTTTCGGTGATCTCGTTGGTCTAGTGGTGGCAAGCGCGACTGCTAATCGTGCGGTCCTTGGTTCAATCCCCAGGTCGGGCAAAAGTGTTATTAAGTTTTTCCGTGTGGAATTCCTCAGTAGTAGTCCGGACTTTGGATTTATGCCCGGTTGATGGCAATAGGCTAGCCCCTTATTACATGGAACTTAAAAACATTAGCGGCAGAATGAGGGTGTTACTGCACTGTTTCGGCACTGTTTCTCTTTACAGGCTATTCTGTAGCCTATCTAAGAGGACAGTACCTCAACCATTTAGTGTAGTGTACTTAAGTGTTTGTTTAAATAATTGTTTATTGCACTGTACTACAGCACCTTTTATGAAATAAAGTTTTATTATTATATTATATTTCCGTTTATTCATTTATATGTACATATTATTTACATTTTTAAATATTTCTATAAAAAATATAAAAAAACATTTAAAAATATAAAAAATAGTAGCCCACCGGCATCGGGAACAGGGTCCAAGCTACCGGCGGTCAGGGCCTCAGAGAGAGGAACTTCCTGACAATACGTGCCGTGTCCAGAAGTACCGCTTTCTGTATCAGGCCCTTGACCCAGCTGCCCAACGAGAGCCTCATCAGGTGTTGGTCGAGGCTCTTGGCTATTAAGCCATTGGCCGTAACGACTATCGGCACAATGACTGCGGAGTCAACCTCCCACATGTCGACAACCTCGTGTGCCAAGTCTTGATACTTATTATATTATATTATTACTGTAGGTACATCTCTGTCTCACCCTTCGGGAAATACAGGCGTGATGCTATGTTATATTTTTCGGTGAAGATGAGATGAGATGATAACTTTTTCGGTGAGATGAGGGTGTGGTAGCTAATTACCAACCGCGCGGATCATACGATTTGCGAGGTTAAACTGCGCTTGCCGCGGTCAGTCCGTGGATGGGTGACCGTTTGATACATCGAAACCCCTCCGTACCGCGGAGAGCACGTTAAACAGTCGGTCCCGAGTGTCATACGAATACCTACGACGGTCATACGGGAAGTCAGAAGTCCGTAAAGTTAGACAACTGGTCTAACCTTAGGATTACATTGCCCAGTAACTGGGTTGCGGAGGTCTGATGGCAGTCGCTCCGTGTAAAATACTGGTATTCAGCCGCATCTGGTTAGACTGGAAGCTGGCCTCAACATACTTGGGAAAAAGCTAGGCAGAACTTTTTCGGTGAAGATGAAATTCGGTAATTCATTTTCTATTCTTTTATTGGTTGCGTTTGACCCTAGTCGTACGCGATGGTAAGCGCAGACAGGGTCTAAGATGGAGCACACGAATCTAAGTAACAGAGATATAGAGGGATTCCCCTATACCCCTCTGGCTCTAATATACACACGACGGAACACAGTAAACTGCTTCGCGGACTTTAATGTGATATTGTTACTTTTTTTTTGGTTTAGTTGTAAAATTCATAAAAAAAATCCAATTTTTATTGGGAATATCGTCTTCAATCATGATTAATTGTAAAATGTGAATCTACACTATTTAGTAACCCTAATCATAACTGACATTGTGCTATGATTTTATGAACTAGATGTTTTGATAAAGGTTAAACATAAGAACATAATTAGCCCATTACTGTCCCACTGCTGGGTACGGGCCTCTTTTCAGAATGGGTTGGCAGACTATACAAACCATCGAGAACTTTATGGAGCACTCTCAGGTGTGCAGTTTCCTCACGATGTTTTTCCTTCACCGTTAACGTAAGTGATAATCAAATTCTGATCTGCACATGAATTCATAAAGTCAGAGGTACGGGCCGGGGTCGAACTCAGACCCTCCTGCATGAAAGGCAAGCGTTCAACCGCTAGGTTATCACTGCTTCAATTAAGACTAGCGGCCTGTCCCGGCTTCGCACGGGTGGACATTTTTTTTAAACATTTTGAGATATAATTACAGCCTATGTGATTCAGTGATAATGTAGCTTTCTAAGGGCAAAAGAATTTTCGAAATCGGTCCAGTAGTTTTTAAGTTTATTCGTTACATACAAAAATACAAATCTTTCCTCTTTATAATATTATTAGTATAGATATAGATAAAGGCTAATTAAAAAATATTGAATTCAGGAATTCTATTTACGGAGACTGTATTTTTAAAAAGAAGTTGTTATGTTTTTCATAAAACGTTTTTTCCAACCGCTTGCATAGTTCGCCGTTAGAACTTAAAGGACGGTAAACGGTTATAAATAAATGGCAAGGTGGTTAGTTTAAATTAATAATAAAAATTCTCCGTTCTTACAATTGCAACAAGCTATCATATCCTGTCTAGTATTATGCAAAATAACTTAGAAATATAGTTTTTGTCGTTTCAAGACAGGTGACTTTCTTGGTAAGAATATTTTTTTAATAAAAATAGCACAAAAGCTAGTGATGACATTAGGTAGTCACTATTTAGAGTGAAACTATGTAAAGTACGGCCGTTAACATTATGTATAAACGGTAAACAAACCTCGTTCAAGATCCAAGCTCATGTTCTGCCTAGCCTTTTCCTAACTATGTTTGGGTCAGCTTCCAGTCTAACCAGATGCGGCTGAATACCGGTATTTTACACGGAGCGACTGCGATCAGATCTTCGCGCGCTAGTTACTGTGCAATGCCGATATCCCAAGGTTATACCGGTTGTCAGATTTACGGGCTTTTGATTTTCCGTAACGACTGTCATAGGTATTCGTATGACACCCGGGACCGACTGTTTAACGTGCTCTCCGAGGCACGGAGGGTTTCGATGTGTAACGAACGACAACGCATCCATAGAAAGACCACGGCAAGCGCAGCTTAACCTCGTTAATCGTTGCACGGTTGGTAATAGAAAGAAAGAAAGAAAGAAAATTATTTATTTATTACTCGTAACAGACATATAAACACCTTAAATAACAAATAAAAAAAACAACAAAATAAAAAAGTTACATGCCTCCACGAGACTATAAAAGGAGCCCATCTCAGCATAATGCTGCTACACCGAAGTATAGCAGCGCTGGTTTTCGGATGGGTCCTGATAGTGAGGCCACGGGCAGCCACGAACAAATACATAAATTAATTACATAAATAAAATGAATAAATTACAATAAATACTTTGATATTTGTATATAAATGAATAAATAATATATATAGTGTGCCTACGTGTGCATCCGCCTTTTGTAAAACACATCTTTAGAAAACCTTAACACACATTCTAGAATTATTTTTATTTTCTCAAAATGTGGAACTACACTGGCCTGCAAAAATAAGTATCACACTTTTAAAATTGCAATAACTTTTTAAGTACACAAGATATATTTTCGAAACAAAAAGGACTCAAAAAAGAGTTTAACTTTGTTACTATAGTTTCAAAGAAAGCTGATATAAATTGCTATAAAACGTTTATTTTAAATCTCTAATTTCTATAGTTTAGAAAAAATTAAAATTTTAAAAGTGTGATACTTATTTTTGCAGGCCAGTATATGTGGACACTATCCACGTAAGTTTATTTTAAGTTTAACGATTCCATTAACTACGCAAAGCAACCTGTTTTGAAACTATTTCACGTAGTGAAGACTTTTCCTAGAATTAAGGGGAACTTAATAATTTTGTAGACCATTTAAAACTGGATTATTTGCATTAACGTTATACATGCAGTAGTTTATTACTAAAGCCTTCTAGAAATAAACATACTAGCCTATATTGCTATGTTGCTTCACAATCAAAGTAGGTAAAGAACATTTTTGACCACCCAGCCAAGAACACCGGTCTTCATTTTATTAATACACGGGAATTGTAGGCAGAAATCATAATACATGATAAAAAAAAAACAAAAATGAACTTTGCCCCACACTAGGATTTCTTCTGTATCGTGGGTGCATTTACAGACACAAATCTTCACATGCATAAACGCCCAGACCCAGCACAACTATTTGTAGGACATACAAATATTTGTTCCGAGTGGGAATCGAACCCACGACTCAGAAACCAATCGCTCAGCCACTGCACCAAACGTGTCGTCAAATCAGCCCATTACTGTCCCACTGCAGGGCTCGGGCCACTTCTCAGAATGAGAAGGGTTTAGGCCTTAGTCCACCACGCTAGCCTGCATTGTTGGACTACACACATCACTGAGAACTTTATGGAACCCTCTCAGGTGTGCAGGTTTCCTCACGATGTTTTCCTTCACCGTTAACGCAAGTGATAATCAAATTATGATCCGCACATGAATTCGAAGAGTCAGAGGTACGGGCTGGTATCGAAGTCAGACTCTGCTGCATGGAAGGTAAGCGTTCAACCGCAACGCTATCACTGCTTCAGGGAGATATTAGAACTGCCGGGGTTGCGGTACATGCTTTTGCGAATCCCGCGACCCCGGCCGAACGATCAGGAGAAGGAACACCGTTGGTTTTTAGCCGGTAAGAGTCCGGCAGACCCCCTCGCCTTCCTCGGGCGAGGGACATCCATGAGGAATTTCCAACAATAAAAAAAAGATAGATAAAGGGAGATATTAGAAAAATAAATACATTTCGTAGCCGGAGTCACGTCCGTCAGTTTCACAATCGTAGCTTGCATAGCTAAAGTACATAGGTACTTGCGTAGTGTTGCCCTTCCAATTTTTATAGTCGAAACAATGTCGGTCGCAGTAAGTGCATTTTCGTAATTTAGATGTAATCTGCGTATTATCTCGCTAGACGAGTGGATGGGCGCCCGTCACGCTCGGGCCCCTTCGGCTCCGTTCGGCTTCGTATGCGCACGCGCGTGCATTATTGTAACACAGTGGTGCTCAAAGTTTTGTGATTAGGGAAATAGAAGCTGCTGGCTAGTCGAGGATAAATAGTGAGGGATGATTCGCTGTTATCAATCTTCTTGACTAGCTTTAGTATTTTCATATTCGTATAAGAAAGAGTTTCTTAAAAGCTACTTGGTCGCTGCGACCTGCAAAGATCTATTGAGACGTTTCTAACAATACTGAAGCAAATCTAAAATAATAGTTTTTAGCAGTATTTTTAATTCCCAAGGAGGGTTGATGTCAGGCAGGTGGCCGGTCATAAAACAATAAGCCAAAACCTCTAACAACATGGATTTACGAATTATATGTTGTGGCGATCCCACCTAGTGTGGGATAAGGGCAGGAAGAAGAAGAAGCAGTATTTTAAGTTATAAGAGAAGTGAAGATTTTGATCATTCATTATTTATTTGTGTGATAGGGTTACCATATGACAGGCATTTGCCGCATTTGACAGGCATTTTAAGGTTTAGACAGGCGTGCGGCCGCATTACTCTGAGACAGGCGTAAGGGTGCATTCAAAAAGCCTCTTATGAGTGACGATACTTAAGTAGGTACGTACGGAGCATACTGTGTAGTCAGCCCCGCTACCAACCTTGCTATCTAATCTTTTCACGACAGGGCATGAGCTATTCTCTTGGCGACATGAGAGAGATTTACTGGCATTATTCTGTAAAATGAGGCAATTAAAACACTTTAGACAGGCATCTTACATTTTGAAATGGTAACCTTATGTGTGTGTCATATTTTTAAGGTAAGTAATTGTTTTTTTCATAGGTTTGAGAAACACTGTACATAACCGGAACACACATTGTATACCGACCATTTTATGAAGCAACGCAATACATAGTTATGCCAGAAATTGTTTAATTTCAATTGTTGTTGGCTCTAAAGCATTGAATTCACTAGCAAGTTAAATTACCTCGTGTGGGGACAGCGTAGAATAAACTTCTTCACCACACGCTGCGAATAGAGGCGTGTTGTAAGATTCAACAAAACCCAGCAGTCTTGGTGGTAGGATATATACGGTCTACCTGGCTAGCTACCACCCTCACATTAAAGTCCGACGCCAAGCAGTTTACTGTGTTCCGTCGTGTGTATGTGAGATCCAGAGCGGTATAGGGGAATCTCTCTATATCTCTGTTCCTTGGATTCGTGTGCTCCATCTTAGATCCTGTCTGCGCTTACCATCAGGTAAGACTAGAGCCAAACGCGATCAAGTCAAGAATAAAAAATAAATTGGGCAAGTTGACATCTACAACCGACTTTTACTATGGACCATTGACTTCTGGAAGTTTCATCGACTTGCTTGATTTACTTTAAGCTGCCCGTGAAGGTTTTAACAAAACTTGCCTTCAAGGCTGCCTTGGTCTAGTGGTGGCAAGCGCGACTGCTGATCGTGAGGACCTGGGTTCGATCCCTATGTCGGACAACGTGTTATTGGGTTTTTCCGTGTGGGATTCCTCAGTAGCAGCCAGGAATTTGGATTCGTGCCCGGTTAATGGCAATAGGCTTGCCTCTTATTACATGGGACTTAAACATAACGGTGAAATAAGGGTTTTACTACACACCTCTGCTTGGGCAGTAAGGGTTGGCCCTTCGGGGAATACAGGTGTGATGTTATGGTGTTGCTTTCAATACCGCCTCGTTGGTCTAGTGGTGGAAAGGGCGACTGCTGATCGTGAGGTTCTGCTTTCGATCCCCAGGTCGGACAAAGCGAAATTGGGTTTTTATATGTTGAATTCGTCAGTAAGCAGCCTGGAGTTTGGATTTGTGCCCGGTTGATGGATGGCAATAGGCTCGCCCCCTATAACATGAGATGGGACTTAAACATCACGGCGAAATAAGAATGTTACCGTGGTGTTACTATACACCTCTGCCTAACCCTTCAGGGAATATAGGCGTGATGTTTGCTTTCAGTATAATAGCTGCGGTAAAGAAGCAGTTACAAATAAAAATATTGTAATTTTAAACGTAATAATATGGCCGTCAAGAGTGTATTGGTCTTGTTACACTTAAGACGAGATAACATCACTCAGTGTCCGTTGTAGAGAAATTACTGTTAATGAAGATTTACACTCTCCATGCACACACTGTTACATTAGCGGAGACCATCATTTTATTTGTTTTAAATAAAGTAAGTAGAGTTTTTCCAAGTTGAACTTACCGCCCGTTCACACAGCGGATCCGTCGGTACTGGATGTGTTGTTCACATCTGTACCGACGGATCAGTTAAACAAATGGCAGCTGCGTCGCATCTGGCAGACAGGATACGATAAAAATAACGGAACGAGTATTTTTACTGGATTCGGTATTCTGTCGTGTATGTGAACTCGCTCATTCAACTACAGGCGCCATCACCAAAATGAAAATGGATCCTGTAAAGCAGTTTCTGTATGAACTAACTGTGAAAGTGGGTGAATCTTCGAAATTTTTTAACATTATTTTAACAAATCATTCTTCTCCCAGGTTGTTAACGTTATAGTATTGTCAGATTGTTTTTATTTTTGTCTTATTGCTTGACGGCAACGGTATAGTTTGAGTTTTCATTATCATAATTATAGTATTAAACATCTGCATTCTTAACTTTGGGATGATGCTAATGACGTTCTCAATTTTTGTTAATATTTTTCGAAGAATGCCCCAACTAACTGTTAGATATATCTACCTACTTGAACTGGTATCCTCTGCTAAGAATTCAAAATAATAAAAAGTTTAATCTTATTTGCAAATAGAATATGGATAAAATACTAAATGATAAATACTGGACTAGCCTTTTCCTATGTTGGGGTCAGCTTCCAGTCTAACCAGATGCGGCTGAATACCAGTATTTTACACGGAGCACATCAGACCTCCGCAACCCAGTTACTGGGCAATGCCGATACTCTAAGGTTAGACCGGTTCTCAGACTTTCGGGCTTCTGTTTACCCTTAAAGACTGTCATAGGTATTCGTATGACACCCGGGACCGACTGTTTAACGTGCTCTCCAAGTTAGGTACGGAGGGGTCTCGATGTGTAACGAACGGTTACCCATCCACGGACTGACAGCGGCAAGCGCAGCTTAACCTCACAAATCGTATGATTCGCGCGGCTGGTAATTAGCCACGAGCTCCTCTATAAATTATGAAAAGTTAATAAATAGGTACTTGTTTTTACTCTATTGAGTTTACTCAATCTCGAGAACTTTGTAGATAGAGATGATTCTTTGTCTGCAAAGTTTCTACGCCTGGATGCCGTCGGGGGTGGCGAAAGAAGAAGAAAGTAACAACGAGATTTATTCAAGAAAACTAAATATTACTATTAATTTCCCGGCGTAGGAATTCTTGGAATGGAACGCAGCTATTTCTGCCTTTAAGTCATTCTGGTGACAAGAAGTTCATTTTTAACCGACTTCCAAAAAGGAGGAGGTTCTCAATTAGATTATATGTTTTTTTTTGTTGCGCCATTTCTTTGCTAATTGTGAACCGATTTTAATGATTCTTTTTTTGTTTGTAAGAGTATTCTTTCGAAGTGGTCCCATTTAAATTTGGTGAAGATCTGATGAAGAACTTCGGAGATAGACCATTTGAAGTCGGTTTTATTTTTTGTTAAAAAGTGATTATTCGTGAAACTTTTACTACGCTGGCAAATAAAGTTCTTATTTAATGTTAGCTACGTATTGTTTTGTTAGATAAGCCTTTAAACATATTATTCAACACACTTAAGTACGTCCGAAGTGTCTTGGGCCGTCAGTCTCGCTTCCTACTTGACTAGCTAATCTTTTCACCACGACATAAACCATCGTCGTATACCTCGTGCCGACACGAAGTAAGGTACAAGATCTATAAATCTACTTCCATCGATTGAAATATTTATGAACTATCATGTACATTGCACACATATTTATAATTCCTGACAATCTTACAAGTTACAACTTGGCATAGTCATGGCACTCCGGCGCTCCTTCTAATATCACGCATCTATCATCCATCATCACATTTTAAGCTTTCAACACATTACCGATCGCATTTCCCGCCACATACCATATGTAATGGCGATGGCGACCGCCGCTAGATCAGTGCGCCCGCGCATTCCACGCGCCGCATTACGCGGGAAGCGGTCAATCTGTCATCACGCTCGATATGGATCGATCATAGCCACATTGTTGTGGAACTCACTAATAAAGTGTCTTCGTTGTCTTGTTACTATGGTCAGCAGCCTTATTTTCCGCATTTTTGTATGGTCAGGCAAAAAAAAAGGAAAATTTCACAAATAAAACTCCAGCTGAAGTCGGTTTTCGACTGAAACTGAAATTTAGGCCAGACATACGACCGTTAGTTGTCGGTGATTTTTAGAAATTTTAATGAGATTTCAGTTTTTCTTTAGTGAAAACACTCTTCCATAAATGGACGTAAATGGCCTTACGATCAATTTCATATTAATAATTAATTTAGAGTCGAAAGTATTTATTTATATTTTCTGTTAGGCATAATAGAAATTCCTTGACTTTTATACTAAAATAAAAATACACAATTAAGCATAGGTTTCATGGTGATTGATAGCATGATATTAGGTACCTACCTATATTTTTTTACACACAACTCATAATCCTATGTTATTTATGTCATTCAAAACGTGCCTGAATCCAGTAAAAATTAATAGGTATCGCAACACAATTGTATAAAAAGTTATTCTAAATATTTCCAAATTAACATCGTATCATCCCGATTCGCGTCGAATCGATCTGTGTCCGACTATTCGATTCTCAATCAATTCGTCGAGGAGTCGAGTCTTCGAAGCCATCTCTAGTTCGATGAACCCGCTGAATACCTATCTCCTATCTTTTTTGCCGCCAACATATTTTGTGGCCACACGAATAGAGATTCGATTAAGTAAATATTTTTATGCTATATTATAAGGCTATAGGGTGTAATCACATTCTAACTGGTTGTGTTTTTTAGTGTAATTTGTAAAAAATAAACTATTTCTCTTTCGTTGTGTAAGTTTGATAATGAGCGTAACCAATAGAGAAGAGAAGGTTTTTTTTTAGTAAGAGCGTCAACCACGATTCTTATTAGCATGTCAGCTTGCTGGCACCACTGCTAACTACTGCTAAAAGGGCTTTATCAATCTTCTTTACATAGTATAAAACAAAGACGCTCCCGCTGTCTGTACGCTTAGATCTTTTAAACTACGCAACGGATTTTAATGCAGTTTTCAGCAATAGATAGAGAGATTCAAGAGGAAGGTTTATATGCCCCACATTAGTATCTACATGGCACCCGTGCGATGCCAGGCGGGTCGCTAGTTAGGAATAATTTTAAAATCATCACGGTTGTGAGCTGGTTAATAATTTAGAAGCTAATAAATGTTAACCAGTTTTGGTTTTGACTCATTGAGAATCTTTTCCTCTATGCAATTTCCCAGCTTGCGTAGAGTATGCAACGTAGGCGTCTACGATTATAAGCAGATATATCAACACATATCAATGCGTGAATATATTATACTCGGCCTATAATTACTGTCACACTACTGCGCTGACCTGTATTCCTACGTGAAAAAATTGGGATAACGTGTACCTCAAGCGCTATCAGATCAACGAAGATACTGCTTAGCATCAATGTGTAATAAGTAAGTACGATGCTACTTGACAACAACATTAATGTTCTCCCTGAGCAAGGCAATGAATCACCCAGCGTTTGACCGTAAACAACAGAACATCTTATCTTTATCGACGATAAAATAACAAATTACAATTTATCGTGATATCGCAATAATTTTAATTCAGATTTGCGGTAGTTGTAAATTTTATACACTTTTAGATATAAAATTGATCGAATACTTTTATGAATGTAGATCATTTGGCGGCTTTAACGGAATTCATCATCGTCAAGTAACTGTAAGTGCAACGGTGGCCATCTTGTTTTTTTTACTTCAATTCGGGAAATTTTAAATGTCGAGTGCATTTTTCCGAATTGCGTACTTGTTTTTGTAATTATAATTAGTTTTGTGAAGTTACTGTTAGTTATGTATGTAGATAATATTTAGGATCATGTTAATCTTAAAAATATAAAAGATAAAGAACATTTCGTTGCATCAAGGTAGGTAATAAGCGTACATTTTTCACATCTTGCTCTAGGTACTGTACAAAGTAGGTTTTGTCACGGGTGTCACACACCTATGACAGTCGTTACGGGAAATCAGAAGCCCGAAAGTCTGACAACCGGTCTAACCTTAGGATATCGGCATTGCCCAGTAACAGGGTGGCGGAGGTCTGATAACAGTCGCTTCGTGTAAAATACTGGTATTCAGCCGCATCTGGTTAGACTGGAAGCTGATCCCAACATAGTCGGGAAAAGGATAGGAAGGACGAACTGTACAAAGAACGTTTGGATGTCTTGTGATGTTAAAGTTTACAAGCAACTAGCGGCCCGTCCCGGCTTCGCACGGGTGGAATTTTTTCCCGTTTTTGCAACATTGTTCATTTATGTTCCGCTTCTATTGGTCGTAGCGTGATGTTATATAGCCTATAACCTTCCTCGATAAATGGACTATCCAACATAAAAATAATTTTTCAATTCCAACCAGTAGTTCCTAATATTAGCGTGTTCAAACAAACAAACTCTTATAATATAATAGATAAGAAGATAACATGCGTTTCATTCAGAATTAAATGCATGCTGTAGATAATATTAAAATTAACTATTAATTGTTGGTGTAAGTAGTGAAGTACACTCGATTTTAAAGTCAAGGGTATTTAAAATAAGAAAAACACCAACCAATTCTCGCAATTTCTGAAAAAAAAAAACATATTCTTTAAATCTATTTCAAATTAAATTACGATAAAATCCAATTGATACAAAACGCGTGTGAAAATATCCCTGTCGCCTAATACGAAACGTTTCAATATCGCTATAATATCGTTTTGATATCGTCCACTACGATTGGGCTCGGGATTGACTCACGCGCAGCCGTGGGACCCTCCGCGTAATTTGCTGCCACACGTTCCAAGCTTTGTGAGAACTTCTGACTAGAACTGAGTCCTGTAATAGTTTTGTTTCGAGAAAGTGTTTTGCCGTGATCTTATTAAGATAATTGAATGTGTCGTTTTCAGTGGTTGTTCTGCTCTGCCTAGCCTTTTCTCAACTATGTTGGGGTCAGCTTCCAGTCTTACCAGATGCGGCTGAATACCAGTCTATTAGTATTTTTCACGGAGCGACTGCCATCAGACTTCCGCAACTCAGTTACTTGGCAATGCCGATATCGTAAGGTTAGACCGGTTGTCAGAACGGCTTCTGACTTCTCGTAATGACTGTCATAGGTATTCGCATGACACCCGGGACCGACGGTTTAACGGTTATCCAAATTAAATGTACTTGAAGCAAAAGTAGGTACCTAACTAAATTATAACGGCTTATAATGTTTGGAACATTCTCTATCAGCCGAAACCATAACCGATTTCAATCCAAAATCTGGAGCTGGATTGATGTACGTTTTTGACACAAATTCAGGAGAAGTAGGTGTCAAAAACTTACATCAGTCCAGAAAGGACAATAGGCAAAATTGTATGGACCCCGTCCCCAGAGATATAGCATCATAAGTTATAAGTGAATTAGTGTACAAATGTCTGAATAACTAAATAATTATTAAATTCATGCCAATTATCATTAAAGGCATCCAACTCGTCCCGCCATCTTCTCCGCGGTCTGCCGCGACCCCGTCTCGCTGTCTCGGGACTCCAGTCTTGTGCTATACGGGCCCACAGCTCGTTCGGCATACGGCAGACATGTCCTGCCCAGTCCCACTTCAGCTGGGCGGCCTTTTGAGTCACATCTACAATTTGAGTTTTGGAGCGCACTAAATAATTAAAATAAAATATTACGATTTTAATATTTTCTTGGTATCGCACTTTTTTGGAATATCTACCTTAGATTAGCAAAATACATCTTTACATATTATAAAACAAAGTCGCTCCCGCTGTCTGTACGCTTAGATCTTTTAAACTACGCAACGGATTTTAATGCAGTTTTCAGCAATAGATAGAGTGATTCAAGAGGAAGGTTTATATGCCCCACATTAGTATCTACATTACACCCGTGCGAAGCCGGGGCGGGTCGCTAGTCTATACTTATATTATAAAGAGGAAATATTTTGTATGTAACGAATAAACTTAAAAACTACTGGACCGATTTCAAAAATTCTTTTGCCGTTAGAAAGCTACATTATCACTGAGTAACATAGGCTATATTTATTACTGGAATAAAACTTCTTACACGGGCGGAGCCGTGAGGACACAGCTAGTAATTAATAAATGTGATAAACCCTAATTAATAAGTGATTGAATGAACGAATAAATATTTGAAGGAAGTAAAATGTGTTGATTTTATTATTTATCTGCTTAGGATTAGCTAAATGCGTGAATGAATGATATACAAGTGAGTGAACGAATGAGGTAATATATGACCATTGGTGACAAGATGAACATGATAATTTATGAAGAATAGAGTGTTGATAAATACAGCTTCTTTCTTTGATGTGATAGATCACATCTCATGCCATTATCGGGTGAATCAGGTGTATGGTACTTACAGCAGACATAATCTATGCAATCTGTTTTTCTGTCATTGTACGATCATAATAAAAGATTTTTTACACTTCTTATAATTATATATATTAGAATACGGTGGTAATTGGAGGAAGTGAGTAATTTAGTATTTAACAAGTATAGAGGTATGGGAGACGATTCTGCTAGTATTATATTGTTTAATAGCGTGTGCTGTGGCGTGGATAAGACTTGGCATTCCGTCAGCAATTGGCCAAGGTACAGCAGGGTTGCCCAAAGTTACATAAAACATACATATTTCAATATATTTCAAAACCTTTTTTGAAATCGTACGTTCAACTTTCAATTTAACATAACATCACGCCTGTATTCTCCGAAGGGTTAGGCAGAGGTGTATAGTAACACCCTCATTTCGCAGTTATGTTTAAGTCCCATGTAATAGGGAGCGGGCCTATTGCCATCAACCGGGCACAAATGCAAACTCCGGGCTGCTACTGAGGCATTCCACAAGGAAAAACTCAATAACACTTTGCCCGACCCGGGGATCGAACCCAGGACCTCACGATCAGCAGCCGCGCTTGCCATCACTAGACCAACGAGCCACTTAAGTTTCTATTAAATTATGAAATATTACGATTAGGTACTTTGTGATTTGTAATTTTTTAAGAAGAATGAAAGGTGCTATTGAGATATCATGACACCTGCAGTTTGCTTTTCAATCACTAATATTTCTGGTTGTATAAGATAATTAACTTTATGTAGCTACCTTTTTCTGCAAAAACAAGATTAAATTGGGGTTAGCGCAGTGGCTAAGTGCTTGGCTTCTGCGCCGCGGGTCGTGGGTTCGATTCCCGCACGGAATAAGTATTTGTGTGGCGTACAGATATAATTGTTCCGGGTTTGGGTGTTTGTGCATGAAGATTTGCTGTAAACACATGTACGATACACAAGTAAACCATAGGGGCAATGTTTATCTATACTAATATTATAAAGAGGAAAGATTTGTAATTTTGTATGTAACGAATAAACTTAAAAACTACTGGACCGATTTCAAATATTCTTTTGCCGTTAGAAAGGTACATTATCACTGAGTAACATAAGCTATGGGCGGAGCCGTCAGGACACAGCTAGTTAAAGTATAAAATAAAAATTAAACATTTTTCTGCACAGACGAGATATGTTTATTTCTTTTTTTTTGTCAGCCCTACAAATGTCCGTCCGGAGTTGCGTAAGTGACATTCCTGGAAAGGTGTTTTTTGGTGGGCACGGACGCTGAGCGGAACGGATCACTGGTATTCCCATCTGGAGCAAAGGCGACGTGGTAAAGAAACTAATGAACTGTTCGCTGGTGGAATCTGAGCGGCGTTCTTCCGGTGTAGGTGTTAAGGTTCACGTTTTGTTTTGATGTTAAGTGTTGTATGTTCTGGTTATGTGCGGTTACGTTTGGAACTGTATTAATAGATTTTTCTTACTTATGACTTCTTTTGTGGTTTTTTGAAGTTGGAACTTTAGAACAGACAGCGAATAATTATAAACATAACATAACATCACGCCTGTATTCCCCGAAGGGTTGGGCAGAGGTGTATAGTAACATCCTCATTTCGCCATTATGTTTTAAGTCCCGTGTAATAGGGGGTGAGCCTATTGTCATCAACTGGGCACAAAGCCAAACTCCGGGCTGCTAGTGAGGAATTCAACACGGAAAAACCCAATAACACTTTGCCCAACCTGGGGATCGAACCCAGAACCTCAAGATCAGCAGTCACGCTTGCCAGCACTAGACCAACGAGGCAGTTAATAATTAATAATAATAATTTTAAATATTATTTAAAACATTGTCTGCTCATAAAATTTTGTTATTCATTTTGACGTTTGTAGTTACAAGGATAATTATTTATTGTACTAATCCCTGCTTTAAAGGTTTTTTTAATATTGTGTTTTGGGATATTTGCATTCGAACGAAAGTCTTTCCTTTGAAGCTGATGAATAAATTGTACCCATAAATTAGTCCAGTCATGACCATCGACACGTTTACACATTAGCAAAATGTAAGTGTTTTTTTTTCTAAATACAGATTGAATTTATGAAATATTTTACATCCCAAGTGTGTATCTACTATGCAAAATATATTTCCTGGCTTTCATAATTCTTATCTAGCTTGTCCGACGTCAGATAAATTAAAAATGATTCTACATATTGTTGTGTGGTTTAAAGGATAGATAATTTACTAATTCAATGATGTGTGACTAGTATTATATTAAGTTGATTTGTATTGTTTTGTTTTTACAGAATCAGCTCTTTAAATAAATAATTTAAAAAAAAGATAAACATTCCAACTCCTTTGTTAATTCACTTTTACATTTTGCTACATGTTGGTGTGCCTGACTGTACCAAAAAAGTCTCACAGCAAAACAGACAAGAATTTCCGTAACTTTATTTGGAACTAAATCTAAACCACTAAACATTGTTCCCGGCGAGATCTAAGTAAATGTCTCCCGTTCCTCAGAGGATCGGTGCAGTCGTGGGAACGTCTCGACGTCGGACTTTCTGGCAATTAATCCCGAACGGTAACCAGTTTAGTTTTATTTCGATGCTGACACTTTCGACGATAGGGCTGACAGAAGTATAGAAGCTTAGTTGAGATGGTTTTCGAAAATTTCGAAAAACAATTCCAAAGTTACTGTAATATCCAATCATGTTAACATTGCCATTTTTTTTCGCCATGGCGAATATTGTTAGTATTCAAGATTGCTGACTGATTTTGATCATTGTTAGAATAGCTGTAGGTATCTTCTTCTTCTTCCTGCCCTTATCCCACACTAGGTGGGGTCGGCACAACATGTATTTCATAAATTCATGTTTAGAGGTTTTGGCTTATTGTTTTTTGGCCGGTCGCCTGCCTGACATCAACCCTCCTTGGGAATAGGATAGCTGTAGGTATCTAATTTCATATATTTCTGTTGGTAGTTCTGGATTAAAATATGCTCACATTTGAAACAAAAAAAAACGATAATTATAATTTATTTTAGTAAAGATACACGGAAGAACTTGGAGGAGGCCTTTGCCCAGTAGTGGCACAGTATTGGCTGACATAAAAAAAACTTTCTTAATCCGTGCAGCCCTACTAAGTAGTGGTGTGACTTTAGCGCTAAAACACCTCTGTCGGTACAACGACGTGCGACACATAGCTCATTACTCGGAAAAAGTATAATTATCGTGCGATATTACCATCTGTTTCGCTGCATGGGATCGAGGTAGTGTCTTGAAGCGGCCATTGCGGCCCTTTGGCGCGGCTCGTAGTAGTATGTTATGAGGTGTATAATGGCCGCCAAAAAATTATAAAAACAGTATTACTACTGCTTTTTTTATTATTTTTTTCTGATTTTTCAAGCTTTTGTCTTAATTTTAATTTACACTGTACTAGTGAGTTTGAGTTCTGCATTTATGTTGTGGTGATAGCTGTGATTCTGTAGGTCTAGCACAAATTGCCGGGGTTGCAGTGCATGCTTTTGCGGATCCCGCGACCCCGGCCGAACGGTCAGGAGGAGGAACACCGTTGGTTTTTAGCCGGTAAGAGTCCGGCAGACCACCTCGCCTCCCCCAGGCGATACATCCATGAGGATTTTCAAAGGTGAAAAAAAAATGTTCTAGCACAAATGATGTCGAGTTACTAACGTAACGTCAACGTAAGTGAATTTTGAATCGAAAATACTTGTTTCGCACTTAGGTACTATTTAATTAAATTGAAAACTTTATTCATTTCTATGTATGATAAAAATTGTGCATATCGCAAAAAATAAACCAAAATGTTGTAGGACGGTTGTATTTTCGATTCAAAATTCACTTACATTAGGGATACGTTTACGATACTATACGTCAAACGTTCGTACTAGGCTTACTGTTTTACAATGCTGTCGATTCTGTAGCACATTTTGACAGTACTAAACTAGACTAAACGCAACTGTCACTTTCTTTTTCTATTGAAACAGAAAGAGACAAACACCCTTAGTTTAGTTTAGTCCTGTCAAATTGCACTACAGAATCAACACCAATATGCGTTTACGGGCTTGGATATAAAAGTTATGCCGCATCGACACAGTTGGCCATGCCAGAAGACCAATTCTATTATTAAAATTGTTCAAAATCGCAATCGAATTCTTTTCAACGCGAGACAAAACCGTAATTGAGTTTTTCTGTGAGAAACAATTTAAATAGCCCGAGATTAGAAGCGTCCGATAAGTGGAGATAGGTTCGCTCTCCAGGTCATTGTGATTGAGAAATAATCCGTAATAGTATGACGTCACACATCACATCAGCCTCTTAACTGAAAATGGGCCTCCAATAAACAAGTTACAAACAGCCATGGGGGATATTTGCATAACCACCACGTTCTTATGTTGGCAGACATTATGTAAAAAAAAAACAATATTTCATTCACCATTTTTTTTATCAATTTTTTCTCGAAAAAAAAGAGCTATAATAAAAATCGAATTAAAAGAGTTCGATTTTTATTATAATTCTTTTTTTAAATTCACAAATACATGCAGCTGACTGTACTTATCTATCTAAGAGTCCCGGCAAACTACAGATTTTATATCGGCCGTTAGTTTAATTGGTTTCTTCAGTATTAAGATGTATGCAAGTGCGCACATTACAGCGATTCAAATTCCCTTATAAAAAGAGAATCGGCCAACTATCGGGCGATAGTTTAGTTTGCAGTCTGCGGGCGCTCTAAGGAGATTTAAATAACTAGAACATTCACAGTATTAACCAGTGCATCGACCGCACAATTTTATCTTTTACGCTACATTTTGACGGTTAAAGAGTTTCGGCACGGATTGAAATTTTAATCAGTTTCCGAACTCGTGACGCCGAGTGCTTTTTGTTCTGGCTACTTTAGTGGCCACTTGTGAACTTTTTATTTGGTACTAATTGAAGAAAGTACCACAATTCGGGTCAGCCTTGAGTGATTTAAGTAATTTCGGTAGATATCTGTTAAATTAATTGCGCATTAAGTTTCGTTGTTATCAGAACGGGAAGGTATCCTTTGTACCGGTTAGTATGTATGAATGGTTTGTATCCGTTTGGGTTATTTCCAACGTACAGATAACATAATCTGCTAGATAAAATAATCGTGGTCACTAGACTGAATTACGATATTTAGAAACTTTCACCGTTTGGTCTCTGACTGGCTAAGAAACAACCACATTCCGTTTCTAGGTCGTCAAAGTGCCTAAAATATTAACATAACATCACGCCTGTATTCCCCAAAGAGTTGGGCAGAGGTGTATAGTAACACCCTTATTTCGTCGTTATGTTTAAGTCCCATGTAACAGGGGGCGAGCCTATTGCCATCAACCGGGCACGAATTCAAGCTCCAGGCTGATACTGAGGAATTCCACACGGAAAAACCCAATAACACTTTGCCCAACCTGGGGATCGAACCCAGGCAGTCGCGCTTGTCACCACTAGACCAACGAGGCAGTTTTATAGGCTTAAAATATTGTATTGATTGAGTTGCAAACAATATTCACCACATCCTTCAGGAGGGAGCTCGTGGCTAATTAACAACCGCGTGGATCATATGATTTGCAAGGTTAAGCTGCGCTTGCCGCAGTCAGTCCGTGGACACATCGAGACCCCTCTGTGCCTCGGACAGCACGTTAAACAGTTGGTCCCGGGTGTCATATAAATACCCATGACAGTCGTTACGGGAAGTTAAAAGCCCTTAGGATATCGGCGTTGCTCTATAACTGGGTTGCGGAGGTCTGATGGCAGTCGGTCCGTGTAAAATACTGGTATTCGGCCGCATCTGGTTAGACTGGAAGCTGACCCCAAACAAGTTGGGAAAAAGCTAAGCAGAACATTCACCAGATTTTTTACTATGGAGTTGCAAGTTTAATTACCAATTCCTATAATTTACGAAGCGTTATTGGTTAAAATTGAAACTCTTGTATCTTTGCCAATAAAAAAGCAAAGACCTCATGCTTTGCATAGTAGACCCTTCTATATGAAAGTAGCTATCACAGGTAAAATTAAATTGCGAGTATATTTATATGTTCAGTTTGGCAATAAAAATACTACCATTGGTGAGCAAAACGTTTTTGAGGAGAACTGGGCATAAGTCAGTTGTCACACCGTTTACAAACGCCAAAATGAAGGGCCCTGAGGCTCACCACAGCCACAACAAGCACACAATTTGCTAATTTTGATGAATTTATATATCTATATCTTTTTTTTAACCGACTTCCAAATAATCTCTTTTTAACAAAAATAAAACCGACTTCAAATTGTCTATCTCCGAAGTTCTTCATCAGATATTCACCAAATTTTAATGGGCCCACTTCGAAAGAATATTCTTTCAAATAAAAAAAATAATCATTAAAATCGGTTCACAATTAGCAAAGATATCGCGGAAAAAACATACAAAAAAAAACATACAGTCGAATTGAGAACCTCCTCCTTTTTTGAAAGTCGGTTAAAAAAGGAGGAGGTTCTCAATTCGACTGTATGTTTTTTTGTATGTTTGTTCCACGATATCTTTGCTAATTGTGAACCGATTTTAATGATTATTTTTTTGTTTGAAAGAGTATTCTTTCGAAGTGGTCCCATTTATATTTAGTGAAGATCTGATGAAGAACTTCGGAGATAGACAATTTGAAGTCGGTTTTATTTTTGGAAAAAAAAAATATATCTTGAGATCCACAACGAGATGCTCTTAGAATAGCGTAAGCAAGTGCCCAAGTCTTTGCCAGGGACCACAACTCATGGAAGCACTTAGAATTTCTTATATGACTTTGTTTTTCACACCCGTTTATCTAGATATCCATCTTATTCGTACACGGTTATCCTTTTTAAATATTTAACCAAAATGCTCCGAAAAATGGGCTAACGGACCGATATAATTGTATAACGTCAAGTTATAAAGTTACCAACCAAACTTATCTAATGTATGATGAACAACAACAAAACGCAAGATACCTCTAGAATAATTCAGTACAGTCGCTAACAAATATATATTACCCAACACCAACCCATTTAACCTAAAGTAGAAGCGTCGACAAGAAAAGCGATTCACTTTTATCTTCAATTCGGTTTGTTTCGGCTCGGGTCCCGTGAGTTCTTTATGAGTGCGACGACGGAGCTGCAGCCGGGTCGTGGGGGTCAAAGCCCCTGTTCGCAACGTCGTCAATTTACTTAGAAATGTGAGATTCTCGTTTTAAATTTCATGTTTATTCCGTAATGAGGATGGGAACCGTTTGAAATGTTTAGGAAGTTGAAACTGGATATTTGGGACTTTTTTTGCGTAGTTCTTTTCATGGAAAATAGTGTAATTACTTCATCGTAGTGACTGCTTTTCTTTCTATTAACTGAGTTCTCCATCTTGTAATATCGTCATCATTATTATCAGCCGAATGACATCCATTGTTGGACACTGCCTCTTGTCCCATGCTTGCCTTACTAGCAGTGATATCCTAGCGGTTGAATGCTTACCTTCCCTGTTGGACGGTCTGAGTTCGATCCTGGCTCTCTGACTTTTCGAATTCATGTGCCGATCAGAATTTTCACTATAACTTGCGTTAACGGCGAAGGAAAATATCGCGAGGAAACTTGATAGGACTCCAAAAAAAAGGTTCCCGATGGTGTGTGTAGTCGACCAACCTGGACCAGGTCAGTGTGGTAGACTAAACCCTTCCCATTTTGACAAGAGCCCCGTGGCCAGCAGTGGGACTGTGATGGGCTGATTATGTTATGTATTGTTGTCGTATTAACAATTTGGAACGTCGAGGATAACCGGTAAAGTTCGTATACTCTTCTGCCATGTTTTGGATGTTATTCCTTAATATTTAGTCTTTGCAACTATAAAACGAAGCACTTCTTTGCTGTTGTGATTTTCTTCTTTCTATTTTACCTCCTCATAATCTCCTCCCATATTTTTTTCAAGGTAATTGACCAATTCAAACTGAAGAATTTAGGGCAGCTTACCTATATTGCAAACAAAGCATTTCAATACACCAGTCCTGCAACAATACAAAATTCACTAATAACAATATGAAGGTGGTTACAAAATGTACCTAATTGTGCACGTTGCATCAGTGCGGGTTCATTCACATGCGCCGGCGCACTTGTTAGAAACCGTCCGATTAGCGCCGATTCGGCACATTGCGCCGGATTGTTTCACAAAGTGCGATGTGTCACGATATGTGGACTAATTGTGATTGCCGCTTGTAATAATTTTCAAGTCAGTTTTGATGAGGATTAGAGATTTTTAATTTGACTTTTAGCTTGAAGAGAGAGTGTAGAGAGAGCCACATGACTAATCGAAAAATTTGACCTTGAAAAACCGAAAAAGATAGAAAATTTAGTTTGGAAATCTATCTTTGTCTAGATAGGCTATTTAGAAAGAGATAGACCACCAAACTAAATAAACAAAGCCAATTTTTTTGACTTCAGTTAGAAGTTCGTAGTCTGGTTTCCAATTTTGCCTACACCTTCGAGCAAATAACTGAAAAATACTCTAGAGTTCTTGTGTCATGACGTATAACTTCAAACTATGGTTACGTTCTTTTTTTTTTCTCTTTGGAAAGTCCTCGTGGATTACCCTCGCCCGGGGAAGGCGAGGGGGTCTGCCGGACTCTTACAGACTAAAAACCAACGGTGTTCCTCCTCCTTACCGTTTGGCCGGGGTCGCGGGATTCGCAAAAGCATGCACTGCAACCCCGGCAGGTCCCGGTTCGCCAACCCTTGGCGGACCTCTCCTCTGTGGGGCCTCGTCCTCCTGAGAAGCGCGCACAGAACACTGCGCGCCGCCTTCTCGGGCCTGTTACTGGTCGGGCGGCGGGTCCCCTAACTCGCCGCCCGCAGGCCAATGGTTACCAGTCCAGGTAGGATTGCGATATAAACTTATCGTAATATCGAAAATAATTTATATTTGTAGCCTAGGCTTTAGTTGAGAGAGGCTGGAAGAGGTCAAGAAACCTTGATCTAGCATAACATAGCATAATGACTGTTGGGCACGGGTCTCTTTTCAGAATGAGAAGCGTCAACCTCGCTGGCCTGATCGGGATTGGGGAGGACACATCACAGAGAACTTTTTGTAGCCCTCTTAGGTGTGCATGTTTCCTCACAATGTTTTTCCTTTACCGTTAACGAAGGTGATATTCAAATTTTGATCAAACTTAGATCTGCACGAAAGGCAAAACCGCCAGGCTGTCACTTTTGGTTCAGTACTTTATTAGCCGGAGTAGTAGGTACATACATTAAGGTAGGTACAGGAGCCTGACTAACACACTATGTATACATACATATAATAAAAGTCTGTATATCGCTGTCTGTACATGGAAGATATTTGAGAAAAAATATTATTGGGGGTCTTTATTAACGCAATAGAACCTAAAACAATGATTTTTTGAATTTTTGTCTGATTGTCTGTTTGCCGGTTTGTCTGTGCGTTTGTGCGTGCTAATCTCAGAAACGGCTTAACCGATTTGGGTGCGGTTTTCACTCAGCGATTGAAGTTTATTACGATATTCACGCGGACAAAGTCAAGGGCAAAGTGCTATAAATAAATAAATGTTCTCACATTACATGGCGTCAGGGAAAGTTAGGATTTCATACTAAACTATACGTTAATTTTCCATGCTAAATTGGAAATTTACAGTCAGCTGCTCATCAGCCCACGCGAGACCGACTTAGAGGGAAACGGGTTAAAATGTACGTAGGCGTAAGTTTGTCTGGCATTGCTTATAGTACGTATATATCTTCTATGCTGTTAGAGAACTTTCAATTTTTGGCCGCTGTTGGATCCTGGGGTCGTATTATGACGAGTTAAAACCATTACTGTTCCGGTGAGAGACAGAGACGCGGCTATGCAGGTCGTAAAGCGCCGTCACATTCTCAAAACGGAACAATTATGATTTTAACACAACATAATACGTCACCTCGTAAGGATAAGCTACTACATTGGCTGTGAGTATTGTACAAGGCCACTAAGAAATTTAGTTGAGGAGATGGCAGTACATAGATGATGAATGATGTGATACGACAAAGTTGAAGTTTAAAAGATGATGTAGTGATAAAAATTGAAACGAGTATGCTTAGGTGGTTTTGTCATGTTGAGAGAATGAATGAACGGCGATTAACAAAAGGAATTTATAAAGTGGATGTTAGTAGAAATGCCAGTAGAGTACGCCCAATCAAAGTTATTCGTGATGTTCTTCACAAAGGACAGGTGCGTAGTACTCATAACCAGAGTGCATGTATGACAAGGCGAATGAACGTGGACGAGGCGAAAGGAGTATGGAAAGATCTTAGTATGTGTTTATCTGTAGTTTCTGTTTACCCCCGTGGCAAAAAGGCGTGAGTTCATGTATGTATGTATGTGTTTCAAATGGGGGCCCATTGCCAGTCACACAAAATACATGGTCACATTTGTGTCATTCCTACTGTATTTTTTTTCTATTTTCTACCTTTTAATAACTCTTATTGACTCTTTTATAGAAGTCGAATAAAATCCAACTCTGCGCAATTCATACCTAATTCATGGACTTTAACGCAATCAGTAAGAAATAATTTCCACATCACAAAAACACTCATCAAGGGCCCTCATGAAATGAATTAATTAGTCGCTTCATACCTCTTTTAATTAGTACCAAATAATATTAATAACTGGCACCATTAATTAGTGGAGATCATCAAACTATCATGTATGGTACAGAGGCACGGTGTGTGGCGCTCTCGCTGCGGTTTACGGTGATAATAAAAAGCGATGAAAAATTGTTTGTAATTAGATAAAAAGTTATTGTAATTAGATATTAAGGGCAATTAATATTTACATAGTATAAAACAAAGTCACTCCCGCTGTCTGTACGCTTAGATCTTTTAAACTACGCAACGGATTTTAATGTAGTTTTCAGCAATAGATAGAGTGATTCAAGACGAAGGTTTATATGCCCCACATTAGTATCTACATTGCACCCGTGCGAAGCCGGAGCGCGTCGTTAGTAATGTATAAATCGAAGACGATCAAATACGTCATACATGATCCCTATGTATCTAGACAAGATAGTAATAAAACATGACTTTTTGTAGTAACGCATGAATTTCGTAAAAAAATGAATAGAATCAAGTGGTACGCCATGCTTGACTAACTGTTCCCATCATATCCCAGCATGTGTCGAGATTGTTGGAGGACCTACCAGTGGCGTTAGAACATTTTGTGTGGAATTTTTGAAATGAGCCATCTAAACTTGAAGCTTGTTCTTAGAAGTTGTGTCAAAAATTATTGAAAATTTGGTCAACTTTCTATCTATATCTATACTAACATTATAAAGAGCAAAGATTAGTATTTTTGTATGTAATGAATAAACTTAAAAACTATCACTGAGTAACATAGCCTACGGGCGGAGCTGTGAGGACACAGCTAGCATAGAATACAATTATTAATATCCTTATTTGTGTAACCCGAATTGTTCTGGGTCCTCATATGTCAGGGCCCCAGGCACGTAGCCAGTCTTGCCTCACGGATTTATAGCAGCTGGAAAGTACTTTAAGTAAGTGGTGTAACAACTTAGTATTATTTTAAAGAAAGTATAGATACAAATTGATATGTGAAAAAATAAATAAAATCGATCAAAAAATAGAGGAGCTACACGCTTGTGAAGTTTGTGGTGGGGGCATTTTCTTTGTCGCGCGAAACGGATATTGTACGGAGTGATCTATACTTCTATACTAATATTATAAAGAGGAAAGATTTGTATTTTTGTATGTAACGAATAAACTTAAAAACTACTGGACCGATTTCAAAAATTATTTTGCCGGTTGAAAGCTACATTATCACTGAGTAACATAGGCTACGGGCGGAGCCGTGAGGACACAGCTAGTGTCAAATAATTATGAAGTTTGCAAGGTAATTTTCAATCGTTTATAACTTGGGTATTTTATTAAATATTGCATTAGTTTTTTCACGGTTGCTTATCATTTTTGTAACAGTTTCGAGATTTCTAATTAAAAAACGAATAGTCAAATACTCTATTTACACTTTTGTCCAACGAATGTGAAGATATACGCTGGCTTAACTATAAAGGGTGTAAACGAAATCATGTAATTCCTTCCAACCTCGTGAAGTGCAATTCCTTTGGGGCGCTAAAATGCTTCACGTTAAGAACACATGTCATATCCCGTGCATACTCTATGTCAGCAGTAAATCACGAGGTTTGAAGGAATTACATGATTTCGTACACTTTGTATTCATCATAATTAAAGTAATTCCGGCGGTAAGTCAAAGCTTTTAAATATCATAATATGTAATACAGATATACTGTATAATAAGTAATTTTCTCGGGACAAGGCAGAACAGTGAACGATTTCAAGTGAAAGGAAATTATCTCAGAAGGTACAATACAAAAAACTATAATTAGAACAATCAGGATGTGGGTAGCCAGCAGTCGGGCAATCGACCTGCTTCCTCAGTAAAATAGAAAAGATTTCTTAGGAGTCGGACACATGGATTGATTTCCATCGATCAATGACAAGTAAAAATGGGCTTTAGTATCATTTCTGTTAATATAACTGGCGAAACAAGAGGGTGTAATAGAAACACCTCTGCCGAACCCTTCAGCAAGCCGTGATGTTATGTTAAAAAACTTTAATTAAGTCAAGGGTGGATTACTGAAAATCCTCTTGATATTCGTTTTGTGTCGTGTCTTGTAATACTTGGCAGCAAGGAACCGAAAACGGTAACGTTTCTTCTATACCGGTCTTCTTGTCGTGTGTTTAGTGACTAACCTGGTGTCAGAGTTTATGCCGCCCATGGGCCTCCGACTTGGCTTCACATGCCATCGAAAAATATCTTACAGGCATGCCGGTTTCCTCACGATGTTTTAGTTCACCGTTTTTAAGGAAGTGATAACTATACAATACGCACATGAATCCGAAAAGTCAGAGGTGCGTGCCTTGGGTTCGAACTCGAGTTCTATGACTTGGCAGTCCAACGGTCACACCACTAGGCTATCACAGCTAAACCTATACCTATACCGGTAATTCTATAATATATATTCTATACATAGCATCACGCCTGTATTCCTCGAAGGGTTGGGCAGAAGAGTATAGTAGCACCCTCATTTAGCCGTTTTGTTTAAGTCCCATGTAATAGGGGGCGAGCCAATTGACATCAACCGGGCACACATCCAAACTCCGGGCTGCTATTGAGGAATTCCACACAGAAAAACCCAATAACACTTTTTTATTATTCGATAATATATAAGGTCCAACCAAAATACCTGGACAAACTTTTACACAGTGTTCACTAAGTGTAACTCAATATATCTATGCAAAAAAAAACGAGATCCAAGTGTTTTTTTTTCTAACCAAAATTTTTTTTTCAACTTTAATTTTACTTTGATCTTTTTTTATATTTACATTTTTCACTTCGCTGTTTAGGTAAAACACGGCACGGAATTAGCACGCACGCCAATGGCGGTCGATGCATAAGAAATGGATGAGTTTATTCTTAGAGAGTACAGGCAATTTAAAACATTATTATTTTTTTGTTAGAAAAAAACACTTGGAAATCGTTTTTTTTTACATAGATGTGATTAGTTAAACGTATTGAACACTGTGTAAAAGTTTGTCCAGGTATTTTGGTTAGACCTTATATAAATATATTCTATAATATAGAATTAAGGAGACCGCAGACGATGCTGATTTACTTATATTTACTGAACTGACTTATCGAAACGTTCTGGCTGATTGAGTGCTGTGGGTAATATATCGATTATGGTAAAAAGCACCTTAAGGTGGTTAGACATAAGTCCAGCAACAGACTAAGATGGGTTGTTAAAGATGGCAAGCTTTATCTCTTAAAAATTGTTCTTCCTAGCCTTATCCCAACTATGTTGAGATCAGCTTCCAGTCTAACCAGATGCGGCTGAATACCAGTATTTTACACGGTGTGACTGTCATCAGACCTCCGCAGCCCAGTTACTGGGTAATGCCGATATCCTAGGGTTAGTTCGGGCTTCCGAATGTCATAGGTATTCATATGACACCCAGGACCGACTGTTTAACGTGCTCTCCGATGCACGGAAGGGTCTCGAGGTGTAACGAACGATCACCCATCCACAAACCGACCGCGGCAACCTTGCAAATCGTATGATCTGCGCGGTTGGTAAGCCCCTCAGTTGTTATATCTTTCAAAACAAGAGAAATAAATAAAATAAAAAAATTAGCCTATGGAATGCCCCACTTCTGAGCAAAGGCCTCCCCTTTTGCCTTCCAAACCTCTCAATTTTATGCCGTTTCTAATCATGTCTGCCCCGCAAACTCGTCTAGATCGTCACGGTCCCTTTTTATTTTTTATCGTTGGAAAATCCTCATGGATGTCCCTCGCCCGGGGAAGACGAGGGGGTCTGCCGAACTCTTACCGGCTATAAACCAACGATGTTCCTTCTCCTGACCGTTCGGCCGGGGTCGCGGGATTCGCAAAACCATGCCACCGCAACCATCGTCACGGTCCCTACGAAATATTAATAAAAATAAAATATCGTTCGTAGTATGTCTGAACCTTTAATCGTGGTACTGAATACAGGAAGCTTCGATTATTACTATATTCTTTATTAATTGTAGTAATTATTAAAAGGCTATTGGCGGTCCGACTGTGGTTGTAAAAATAACATTTCATCGTAATAAGTTCTAATGAGGGGCTATACGATTTGCAAGGTGAAGCTACGCTTGCCACGGTCAGTCCGTGGATGGGTGACCCTTTGTTACACATCGAAATCCCTCCGTGCCTCGGAGAGCATTTTAAAGCGTCGGTCCCGGGTATCATACGAATACCTATGACAGTCGTTACGGGTAGTCAGAAGCCCGAAAGTCTGACAACCGGCCTAACCTTAGGATATCGGCATAACCCAGTAATTGGGTTACGGAGGTCTGATGGCAGTCGCTCCGGGCTGCTAGGCACAGCGAACGTAATAAGTTCTAATAAAGTTAAATTGAATTGTCTGGGCATAAATAATACGTATCCAATGCTTTTAGTTTAGTTCTCTTTAGTGAAGTATTGTAATTTTGATAATTTCGAGAATGTTCTTTAGGGCTAGCATGATGCTGTCGAGTTACTAACATACACGTAAAGTAAATGTAAGTGGGTTTTGAATCGGAAATACTCGTTTCGAAAATACTATTCAATTAAATTTAAAACTTTATTCATATCTATGTATGATATCAATGATATCAAATTGTGCATGTCGCAAAAAAAAAACAAAAATGTTATAGGACAGTTCTATTTATTTATTACTAGCTATGTCCTCACGGCTCCGCCCGTAGCCTATGTTACTCAGTGATAATGTAGCTTTCTAACGGTAAAAGAATTTATGAAATCAGTGCAGTAGTTTTTAAGTTTATTCGTTACATACAAAAATACAATTCTTTCCTCTTTATAATATTAGTATAGATTGTATCTGTCTCGTTGGTCAAGTGGAGGCAAGCGCGACTGCTGATCGTGGGGTCTTGCGATTGATTTCCAGGTCGGGAAAAGTGTTATTGGGTTCTTCCGTGTGGAATTCCTCAGTAGCAGGCCGGAGTTTGGATTTGTGCCCGGTTGATGGCAATAGTCTCGCCCCCTATTACATGGGATTTAAATATAACTGTGAAGTGAGGGTGTGTTACACCTGTGTCCAACGCTTCGAGGAATACAGGCGTGATGTTATGTTATCTATACTAATATTATAAAGCTGAAGAGTTTGTTTGTTTGTTTGAACGCGCTAATCTCAAGAACTACTGGTTGGAATTGAATAATTATTTTTGTGTTGGATAGTCTATTTATCGAGGAAGGTTATAGGCTATATAACATCACGCTACGACCAATAGAAGCGGAGCATAAATGAAAAATGTTGCAAGAACTGGAAAAATGTCCACTCGTGCGAAGCCGGGACGGGCCGCTAGTGTATTTGGTTTTACCACTTTGTTAGCGGAGTACCTACTGTTTTTATAATTTTTTAAATATAATTATGTAAATAAATAAAGAATGTGGAGTACCTAATAAACAGGTATTTTAATGCTCTATAGTAAGGGAAACAGAGCATACGCTCAAGTATGTCTTCGTAAACAAAAAAATGCACATTAAGGTAAAATTCCCGTAAATAACTAAGTTAATGTTGTGTGTAAGCACCGTTAGGAAGCTCACAAGGCATAACTACAGAAGCTTCAGAGTTATTAAACAAGTCGTAGGTCTAAGTTTTACTTGCGTCGTTACTCGTCATTTGGACAGATTTATACTGCGGTGGGGCTCTCTTATTAACAACCACGTGGACAATATGACTTGCAAGGTAAAGAAGTGCGCATGCCGCCGAGACGAACTCCCGGTAAAGCTGGACATCCACCAGAGCTGTGCGAGGAAAATGTGCGGTGCGAAAATGTGTAGCGAGGATGTGAAACGGTGTGACCCTTTCCACCAGAGCTGTGCGAGGAATGGGTAATGTGTAATGCGTAATGTGTTAATGTGTACAAATGAGCGGTGCGAGGATAGGTAGCGGACTCTTTTCGAATATGAGGGTGGTGTGGCGGGAGCGGTACAAATTCCTCGTAACACATTCCTCGCAACACATACCTCGCTCGCAATTTTCGCTTGTTTTGTATGAACAAAAACGTCGCTCCGCTAAGCCCATATCCACCAGAGCTGCGCAGAGCGAAGCTAGGTAAATGAAGTGATTCTATTGGTGCTTACAAGACACATTCCTCGCTACGCAGTTTAGCACAGCTCTGGTGGATGCACAGCCTAAGCGCGACAAAAAGTTTGCTATTTCACCTAGCGCAGTGTGAGAAAGAAATAGAAGCAGTAATGAGCCGTTAAAAGCTAGTGTACACTCTCGTATTATATTACGACGCTAGACACAGTCAGACAAAACGGAAAACGGGCGCGCTAAAAAATGTTAACAGTCTTTTGCGAAAAGGGTTCTTATTAGAAAACCACAGAATGTTTCTGTGCAAAATAAAGTTATTTGAACTTTCGAATAAATAAAATGCGTCTATTGCTAAATTATTTGAGGTTTTCATACTCATAATAACGTTAATTGACGTCCAAAGTTGCGACAATATAAGGGTTAAAATTTGTATCTTTGTAGGCTCGTAATTTCCAAATATTTAGCAATAAACTTAGTTTAGGAATTTTGTCATCAACTTCCTTTGTTTGTATGAAGAAATAAGCTGCTTGCGCACACTTAAACTGCGTTTAGCGCGGTCAGTCCGTGAATTAGTGACCATTCGTCACACATCGAGACCCCTCCGTGTCTCGAAAAGCACGTTAAACTGTCGGTCTCGGGTGTCATACGAATACCTATGACAGTCGTTACGGGTAGTCAGAAGCGAGAAAGTCCGACAACGGGTCTAATCTTAGAATATCGGCATTGCCTAGTAACTCGGTTGCGGATATCGAATGGCAGTCGCTCCGTGTAAAATACTGGTATTCAGCCGCATCTGGTTAGACTGGAAGCTGACCTATAGTTGGGAAAAATCTAGGAAGATTCTGTAGCGGTCATTGATAGGCCCATCAGTGGATGTTTACGGGCTGCTTAATTTAATTAATAGCTCAAGTTGCTTTACGATAACTTGTTTTAATTATCGTCTAAAATTTGCATGACTCGTTAAAGTAAAATAATGAGCACCACACACATTCATGAAAATTTAAAAACTAAATAACGTTAATAAAATTAAAGAGCAATTTAGATACTTATCTTCACTTCAAGTTTTGGTCTAGAAGCTTCGTTTATTAAAATACCATCTATGTGACCGCAAAAAATGCTAATTCGTAGTTACGGTTTGGACAATGGCTGCCATAGAGCACGGCCATTTTATTTTTGTAATTAAACATGTGCAGGGGCCGTGAAGCTGAGATCATTCACCGCGCAAGTACGATTACAATTAGAATTTAATAGAGTATAAGACAGTTGTAAGCGTCCATTTTGAAAACTTTTATTTAGCTTGGTTTGTTGTTTGTTTCAAAACTTACAAGTCAAGGAATGAATGAATGATAAATATGATTGTATGAAGATTGGAGAGATAGGTTAATGTTTTTATCAAATGAAAGTTTGTTTATTATTAACTAGCGACCTGCCCTGGCTTCGCACGGGTGCAATGTAGATACTAATGTGGGGCATATAAACCTTCCTCTTGAATAACTCTATCTGTTGCTGAAAACTGCATTAAAATCCGTTGTGTAGTTTAAAAGATCTAAGCGTACATACAGCGGGAGCGACTTTGTTTTATGCTATGTAAAGATGCACTTATCGTTAACCTCGACTTTGAGGGGCTCGTGGCTAATTACCAACCGCATTTACACATCGAGACCCTGCCGTGTCTCGGAGAGCACGTTAAACAGTCGGTCCCGGGTGACAGTCGTTAAGGGAAGTCAGAAGCCCAAAAGCCTGACAACTGGTCTAACCTTAGGATATCGGCATTGGGTTGCGGAGGTTTGATGGCAGTCGCTCCGTGTAAAATACTGGTATTCAGCCGCATCTGGTTAGACTGGAAGCTGACCCCAACATAGTTGGGAAAAAGCTAAGCAGAACGACCGTATCGACTTTAGGTACCTACCTAATTCCCTTGTCAGGGTTTTTACGTATTCATAATTAACTTGTGAATTTTTCTTTAAGCATTGAAGTGCGAATTTGGTTGTCACGTATAGAAAAAACCCAAAAGGATATTATTACGGTGTGCCGGGTGGCTAAATCGGCTTGGTAATAACTTAAGTTTTGTTTATTAAAAAAGATTTTAACAACAAACTGTAAGTATAAATAATAGTAACCGCACTCAAAGTAGAGCACATTATCATGCAGTCGAAGCGATTGAATCATTATTATAGTTTATGCGTCCGAGTGTTACTGCGTCCTGCGCTGCGCGTGCGCGTAACACTTAAAGGAGATTGCATGCTTGAGGGAAATCGTTGTATTCAAATCGAACATCAGATTGTCAAGTTAACATGTGTATAATTAGTACCAAATACCACAACTCCTGCATGAATCGGAGAAGCTAGGTGCAACGTGTCGTGGCCTAGTTTGTTTTTCGTTCTGCTTCTGATAGCCAAGCGGTTGAACGATTACCTATATCTTCCATATGGGAGGGTCTGAATTAGATCCCGAGCTATCGAATCCATGTTGCGTTAACGGTGAAGGAAAACATTGTGAAACATGCACAAATTAGAGGGATACAAAAAAAACGTTTTCCATGTGTAATCCGCCAACAGGGCCTGAACCCTTCTCACTCTGAGAAGAGGCCCATGCCCAGCAGTGGGACAGTAATGGGCTGATTATACTTATGCTAGGCTGTTCTCCCTAGCCTTTTCCCAACTATGTTGGGGTCAGCTTCTAGTCTAACCAGATGCGGCTGAATACCAGTATTTTACACGGAGCGACTGTCATCAGATCTCCGCAACCCAGTTACTAGGCAATGCCGATATCCTATGGTTAGACCGGCTTATGCTAGGTTGATGATTTAAAATTGTAATCTAATTCGCAGCGACTGTTTTCCTGTTGTAAAAGTGTCATATTCATAATTACACTAATAATGTAATTACAAGGCTTAGTACATCCAGCGGATGTGAGAAATATGTTTCCGTAACTTGGATTTATAATGAGATTACTCTGTCCTCGAACCCAACACTGGGTTAGAACCATTCCTTACTTAATATTATAAACGCAAAAGTTTTTATATATGGATGTTTGTTACTCTTTCACGCAAAAACTACTGAATGGATTTTAATGAAACTTTACAATAATATAGCTTATACATCAGAATAACACATATATTACTTTTTATCCGGGTACATGTAGTAGTTCCTCTAGGACGCGGGTGAAACCGCGGGCTACAGCTGGTACTTCTATACTAATATAAAGAGAAAAGATTTGTATTTTTGTATGTAACGAATAAACTTAAAAACTACTGGACCGATTTCAAGAATTCTTTTGCTGTTAGAAAGCTACATTATCACTGAGTAACATAGGCTACGGGCGGAGCCGTGAGGACACAGCTAGTCTTAAATAATTTACTAACAATTAGAAAGTTGATGGCATTTAACACTTTTCCTTTGTTTTTCGATTTCTAATTTTTATTAGTCTAATGAGTTCAGTAGTAGTAGTAGACAGAGGGGCTCGTGGTTAATTACCAACCGCGCGGATCATACGATTGCCGAGGTTAAGCTGCGCTTGCCTCGGCGAGTCCGTGGATTGACCGTTCGTTGCACATCGAGACCCCTCCGTGCCTCAGAGAGCACGTTAAACAGTCGGTCCCGGGTGTCATATGAATACCTATGACAGTCATTATAGAAGCCCGAAAGTCTGACAACTGGTCTAACTTTAGGATATCGGCATTGCCCAGTAACTGGTATGCGGAGGTCTAATGGCAGTCGCTTCGTGTAAAATACTGGTATTTAGCTGCATCTCGTTAGACTGGAAGCTGACCCCAACATAGTTGTGAAAAAGGTAGTTCAGTAGTAGTACTGCTCCTTGTTAGAGCTCGTCCGGGGAACTACCATATCTATTTCTACCACCAAGCAAAATTGCTGGGTTTGAATGGTATGGGTGCCGTTGAAATTACAGGCACATGAGACTTTCGAGAATGAGTGAACGGCGGTTAAAAAAAGGAATTTATAAGGCGGATGTCAATGGCAACGCCGGTAGAGGACGTCCTAGAAGGACATACATCGATGTTATTGGTGATGTTCTTCACAAAGGTCAGGTGCGTAGTAATCTCAACCGGCATGCGTGTATGAATGTGGATGAAGCGAAAGGAGTATGTAAGGGTCGTAGCATGTGGCGTTCTATAGTTTCTGCCTACCCCCACCGGAAAAAGGCGTGAGTTTATGTATGTATGTTACCACTTTCCATCAAGTCGGCCGTCGGCTTCTTTGCCAATCTATTGCCTACATAAAAAAAGTATATTAGAGTAACCGTTCTTATCAAAGTAGGTGTTCTATTCCTTTATCAGTGGGTAAGATCCCTTCTGGAGCAAAAACAGTTAACTGTGGTAAAAACCAGCTGTTTTTGTTGCCTTATAATGTCTTCAAATAAAAAGCCTTATTGTCCTTTTAACCGTTTCGCGTAGAGCCTCCACGTTGCGTTCGGCGCGTGCGCCGGCCAGCTGCGCGCGCAGATGTGCCCACGCGCATGCGCACCGCCCGCACATCCCACCCGTAGGGCCGTCGCGAATAGCCACACGGATTATTGATATAATAAAGCCTTATGACACAATATAAGAAATCTCAGAAGCTCCATTTCATGAACTCTATTAGAATACACAATAATCACGTGTGTAATCGCCGAAGATATAGGCAGGGGAGTGAGTATCACGTTACATCGTGTGGCCGGCAAGTATGGGCGGCAGTATTGCTGAAAGTGGTCGTGTGTTGCCGAGTATGGCTGGCGGTAGTAGACAGCAATTAACTACTGGTAATCATTGAGCCACACATTGATCATTCCATTGGTAACAATAGATTGACCATGATGTGTTAACTGTAAATAGTTGTTGGGCATTATGGGTTCGCATTGCTGAAAAATTGCGATCGTTTACCAGCCAGTGTTATAATAGTCACAGATTGTCCTAAATTTTTTTTCCGGTGTCACCATTGTCCTGTGATGTGCTGCGATGTGATGTGTGATGCGCTAAATGGAATGCCTCAATAATCGTACCTTGTACAGTCGCACGTAACTTGGCAAGGTTTTGGCGTAGTGGGGGTAAGTTCGCGCATGTACACTTAGTGCAACAAAAAAATGATCACTTTTATTGCTTGTCATTATTCTATGGTTATTGCCATAATTTATTTTTAAACATGACTGATTAAAGGAAGGATAGGAATTCTCTTCTCTACTCTTGCCAAGTTAAGTGCCGGTGACTATACCGACTTGAATAGAGCATTCATTGCCCAAAAAAAATGCATAAGGTCAATATATGGACTTCAACCTGATGACTCATGTCAGCTGATATTTAAAAAACTTGGTTTGTTGCCGTTACCGTCTCTCTACATTTACGAAATATGTATGTTCGTAAATAAAAATAAACAATTATTTAAGACAGCAGATGATGTAAATCCTCGGAATAGACGAGACCCTTATAGATTAGTACTAAGTGATTTACCAAGACTAGCCAAATACAACAAAAGCTGCCTAGCAATGTATGTGCGTATATATAATAAGATACCAAACCATTTAAAAATATTAAATATAAGTTTATTTAAAATTAAATTATACAAATGGTTAAATGAATGTAATTTCTATACATAGTTTAAAAGAATTTATGGATAAAAGTGAACACCTTAAAATTTTTGCATGCTATGTTTTATCCTTTTTTTTTTTTTTTTTTTTTTTTTTTTTTTTTTTTTTTTTTCTCACGTGGGGAAATCCTCATGGACTATCCCCCGTCTGGGGAAGACGGGGGGGTGTGCCAGACTCTTACTGGCTAAAACCCCACGGTGTCCCTCCTTCTGACCTAAGGTCGGGGTCACGGGATTCGCTGTTGCATGCACCGCGACCCCGACAGGTCTCGGTCCACCAGCTTCCTCTGGTGGACCCCTCCTGTGGTGGGGCAGTTGCACCCCTGCCCCACATCCGTCCGAGAGGCGCGCGCAGGACAAGACGCGCCATCCTCCCTGGGCCCGTTACTGGTCGGGCGACGGGTTCCCCAACCCGCCGCCCGCAGGCCACTCACTAGGGTGGCCGGAGATCGTCACGCGCCCTCCGGCGCCCGGTGCGTCTAGCGCGAGAAGGGAGAGAAGAAGCGGCCTCCCTCTCCCTCTCCGCTACCTCCTTGGTCGCCATCACCCCCTCGCAAAAGGAGGCGATGGCTTCCCACGCAGTCTCGCTCCCGACCATGGACAGAACCACGGCCGGAAGCGAGAGGTCACCGCCGATCGCCGCGACTAGCTCGCGGCGCTGCGACCCCCATGCTGGACACGCCTGCAAAGTGTGCAGCGCCGTGTCCTCGGGGCAGTCGCAGTGGTGACAACCGGGCGTCTGCTCCCGGCCTATACGACACAGGTACTTCCCGAAACAGCCGTGTCCCGAGAGTACCTGCGTCAGCCGGAAGCTGAGGGCGCCGTGACGCCTCTCCAGCCACTCCTCCATCACGGGTCTTACCGCCGCTATCGCGGCGTGCCCCGCGCTGGGTTGCGCAAGTCGTTCCCTCCACTCGGCCACCAGGATCTGGCGGAGCTCGCTCCGCTCAGGCGCCTCCTCGCGCTGACGATATCTCAGCGCGAGGGCTCTCGCCTCCAGATCCCAGGGCACGGATCCGGCCAAAAGACTCGCCGCCTCGAAGGAGATCGTACGATACCCCCTTATCACCCTGACGGCCATCGCCCGCTGCGGTCTCCGCAGGATAGCGACGTTGCGGGCCGTCAGGGTGTCCGCCCAAATCGGCGACCCGTAGAGGGCCATGGATCGTACGATCCCCGAGTAGAGTCTCCGGCAGGAGGCATTGGGCCCCCCCAAATTGGGCAGCAGCCGCGAAAGCGCAGCCGCTGCTCCCATTAGTTTGGGGGTCAGCTGCCGAAAATGTGGCCCAAAGTCCCATCGGCTGTCGAGGACGAGTCCCAGGTACTTCATCGTCGACTCGACACCGATGCGGACGCCTCCCACGACAATGTGGGATCCCGAGGGTGGTCCCTTCCGGGGCCCGTGGAAACACAGGGCCTCGGACTTCCGCAGGGCCACCTCGAGACCCAATCGTCGGATCCTATCGACGACTTATGCTATGTTTTATCCTAGCTAAACATGTCTGTACCATTATATTTTTATTTAACACCATTTTATACCATGTTTTATGCAAATAAACGATTTATTATTATTATTATAAAAATAGACAAAAGTGGCCACCAAGGCACGAATATCTTTTGAACCGTTTCATCAAGTAGACTTTTAGCTCATCTTAATTGACCGTTAATGTTCATAAAAGCATAATTCTGTGTTGGATCTCTGCCGGAAGCATCTCTGGCGACGACTTTATGAAATGCACCTTCTGTATCTATATATTATGTGCCAAAAAGGACCCGGATTATTGATATTACAAAGCCTACGTCCTATTTTACTGAACGCATAACAGAGTTAAGAGTAATTTATAGAACCTTCTTTGTACGCTTTATCAATATATCACGATTGTGTAGCCTGTTCGTTGATTCCTGAGGCTTACCAATAATGTAATTTGAGTTACTTTTGAATGAACATGTACACAACACACACAACATATATTTATATAGATATTGAGCGCAATTGTAATCGTTTGAACTTGGTTTGCAAGTTTCAATCGTCATAGAACACTCTTTTTGACTAAACTTTAAGCTATCGTTCAGTAAAGAATATAAATATAAAGACTCATATATAATAATAAAGACTCAAAGGTTAGTTAAATAATTGTTATCTAGCTTGAAACTGTTCCAGGAAATGCTTTGTTATTTGTAATTACATAATCATTACTGGGTACTACTGCTCTAGGTACGGAACATAAAAGAAATATAATTTTCAATGAAGAATGTTCATTAGAGTTTGTCCACATTTATTTATTCTACAGAAGAGTGTTCACCGTTCACGAGAGTTCGTCTACATTTATGTATTCTACAGAAAAGTGTTCATGAAAGTTCGTCCACATTTATTTATTCTACAGAAGAGTGTTCACCGTTCACGAGAGTTCGTCTATATTTATTTATTGTACAGAAGAGTGTTCACGAGAGTTCTTCCACGTTTATTTATTCTACAGAAGAGTGTTCATGAGAGTTCATCCACATTTATTTATTCTAAAGAAGAGTGTTCACCGCTCACGAGAATTCGTCTATATTTATTTATTCTACAGAAAAGTGTTCACGAGAGTTCATCCACACTTTTATATTCTTCTTTGTTATATCGGAAACTTGCATAAAATCCCGTTCAAAATATTTATCATCTGCTTTACCTAGATTGCAATCGTATCATAGCAATACCTTGTTTTATCTTTAGTCTATTTATGTTGACATTTATTAAGTCGCAGGCGCAGCCGTGGGAGGCAGATGTGTGATTCCTGGAGACGCAGGCACATTTGCCCGGTGCCCCTCCTCCTGCTTATTGCTCGCAAGGTGTTGCCAACAATGTGTGCCAAGGTCCGTTGAGCATAAATTAGAAAAATTGTTGATACAAGTCGTTTGGTTGCGTGAGGAGTAGCTAATAATACTGATATATAAACCAATACAAATGTTGTATTTTAAAGAAAGCGTGTACCGATATTTTAATGATGACTTGTAAAACTGAAAAAAAATGGCATCACAAAGGACCACTCTAATGTTTAATGTTTAAGGGGGGGGGGGGGGGGGTAAGGTTAATTCGTACAAAAAATAAGTATGTTTTTGTTATTTTTTTGTGACGACACAGTTAAAATCTCTTTATTAAAACCAGGAAGAATATTGTATAAAATTTTCACGAAGAAATATTAAAAAATACAGCAATGGCAGCAATTATTCGGACGTGTCTCGGAAAAAAAAGTAGAAATGCGGTGTCCCTCATAACTTGGTGCTGGATCATCAGAATTCAACAAATTAAAGTTCATTCGTACAGGCTTTTCAATTATTTATTTTTTTACTTTTTTGGTACACTTTGAAGGGGAAAACGCGAGGCAAAAAATCGCGTTTTTCCCTTCAGTGTTCCAAAAAAGTCAAAAATTGAAATTTCAAAAAACCCCCCCAGCGTTACCTGGGGAAAACTATTATCTAACGAATGAACTTTGATTTTTTGATTGCTGCCATTGCCGTATTTTTTAATATTTCTTCGTGAAAATTTTATACAATATTCTTCGAATGTCATACTTTAATGTATGTACCATTAATTTTAAAAAAGAGATTTTAACTGTCGTCATAAAAAATCACAAAAACATGCCTTTTTTGTACGAATTAACCTTACCCCCCCCCTTAAGAGCGATTCTCAATGCTGCAATAACACGTCAGTTGCGCAGATACAACAGTGGATCAAACTTCAATCAAATAATTATTTTATTTATTATAAATATTCACGTGCGGAACTCTCAATAAACTTTAAAACAAGATGGCAGTCGACATTCATGTACATTACAAACGCGCAGCACCCTGTATAATAGTGTTGTTATCTCAAAAAACTATTACATCGGTTGTGACCTTAATTAATACCGTAGAACAGCTGATCTTTACTTTAATTGGAATTGAAGTAGCGGTTTTTTTTACTGGTAACAAATAGACTAGGATTATAGAAAATAATATAAAAATTAACTAATCCATCGGCACAGATGTGAACAACACATCCAGTACCGATGGATCCGCTGTGTGGACTGGCGGTTACGTAGAAACGGTCCGCAAGAATCATATCAAGTAGTCCAATAGGAAAACATCTTTCCTTGTCATTATAACAGTTGAAGTCGTCGCATCACGCCGAATCACAGTTTCGTGCACGATCTTCTGAATGAGTGAATGACCCGCTATATAGTCTCAATGTGTGACTGTAGTGTCAGTTCTCACGGCTACCGGACATGATGGGACAACGTAACATCATCAACATCTTAACCCATTATTGAGATTGGCTACCAGTCTAATCAGAGGTTGAATATCAGTATTGTACAGTTTTCCTACCCCTGCATCTCAGTTGATGTGAATACTGGATGTTCTGGTAACACCAGCGATCAGACGAATCCTTGAGTAGAAACCGCGAATCAGCAAACACGGCGTAGGCCCCTTGTCAGATGGACTGACGACTTGATGAAGTTCGCTGGGGTGGTCTGGATGCGAAAGGCGGAGGACTGAGTGTTGTGGCGCAACTTGGGATAGGTCTATCTCCAGCAGTTAACTGCATTAGACTGAGTTGATTGATTGAATGACCAGTGGTCTGATCTTCCACTGTTATGAAGACAGTATAAGTTCAGTCTACATAACATAGCATCACGCCTGTATTCTCCGAAGGAGGTTATAGTAACACCCTCATTTCACCGTTATGATTAAGTCCTATGTAATAGGGGGCGAGCCTATTGCCATCAACCGGGCACAAATCCAAACTCCGGGCTGCAACTGAGGAATTCCACAAGGAAAACCCAATAACATAATTTAATCTACATTAGATGTAAAAATAGCACGTAATGTCAAATCTGTATTCTTTCTTAGAGTCATTGATACAAGCATTTCAAAATTTTTGAACCTGGCACTTGTTATATCAAAGTCGATCAAAAACCATCTCTATTTCGTAACAATCTAGTTGTAACTGATTTTCCAATTGCAATATTCTGAAGAATAGAAGCTTTTCTATTACATCAGATTAGCGCCTCATCTATACTAATATTAGGTCCCCACCTATGAAATTGGCGTTTTTTTCTCACAAATAGAGAACCTCGTCACTTCTATGACTTAAAATATTCATCAATTGCTTGATATTATATCGAATAATGACCATCATAGACAACTACCAATAATAAAAAAACCTTCTTACTTATAATTTTGTAAACATAAAAAATACCTTAAAAATGACTCCTCTTTTTGTTAGCTGAAATGACCACTATTTTTGTTTTAACTTAGTCAAAACTTATTTTTGTCGCATAATCTAAGTGGCATACGTTATCTTAGTTTTTAGACATTACCGCATAAAAGTTTTAAAATATTAGTGTGCATAGTTGTTAAATAAGTTAAGAAAATGTTAGTACGACAAATGCAAATTCTTTAAAATTCTCCATACAAAACGCTGATTTCATAGGTGGGGACCTAATATTATAAAGCTGAAGAGTTTGTCTGTTTGTTTGTTTGAACGCGCTAATCTCAGGAACTACTGGTTAGAATTTAAAAATTATTTTTGTGTTGGATAGTCCATTTATCGAGGAAGGTTATAGGGTATATAACATCACGCTACGACCAATAGGAGCGGAGCTTAAATGAAAAATGTTGCAAAAACGGGAAAAATGTCCACCCGTGCGAAGCCGGGACGGGCCGCTAGTCTATATCTATACTTAATATTATAAAGAGGAAAGATTTGTATTTTTGTATGTAACGAATAAACTTAAAAACTACTGGACCGATTTCAAAAATTCTATTGCCGTTAGAAAGCTACATTATCACCGAGTAACATAGGCTACGGGCGGAGCTGTGAGGACACAGCTAGTATATCATATAGGTGCTTCGGAACATCTAAGAGATGATGTAATTTTATATAACACGTTTGTAATTTTACACCATAAACACATACCTACTTAATGTCCACCTAACTCGCAAAGCAGTAAACCCTATGTTATAACTACGGGTACAATAGACTAATTGACAGTTTCGCACACAGTTTTCTAAATGACGAGTATGACGCACGGTACGATTTCTCGCATGTATGACATTTGATTGTGATGTTAGTTCCCACGGGCGGGGCACGACACGACGACGACACTGTGTTCATTATCACTTACATTTGTCTATGTTTGTACAATGTTGTTGCGTAGGTGTATTGGCTGGTAAAGGCTTCGTTTGATATTGAAACGTGTTTACATTAGTCTAATGCCAATTCAGTGCTGCATTCCAACAACGTTCGGTCTAGATAATGGATCAATCTAAGTCAACTATAAAGTTTTTTCCTGAACATGCCTTTCCATAGATAGAAGGCGAAATAATTATAAACAAGTGTAAATAACAACGACAGAAACCTGTAGGGGTTTATCTAACATTACAGTTATAACTAATATCGGTATGTCAGGATTGCAAGCATGGTAAATAAAGTAAATGAAACCAACATAGACTCTCCACCCCTGAGAGTACTTATATTTGGGTTAGGGGTTAGTTACAGAAGCTAGTTCACAATACAATAATTGACACAAGATCAGAAAATAAGACCAAGCAAATCAGATATAAAAGGTCAGATTTCTTTGGCGGTTCGACATACAATCTTCCGCTCCGTCGAATGACCACTGTTTTTATAACTTCGGATACGTTGATTCGTCTTGACGACTAGCCTCCTTTATCAACATTGTCCAGTGTTACCAGCTACCGATAGCACAAGGGTCATTTATATTTAACTAGCGACCCGCCCCGGCTTCGCACGGGTGCAATGTAGATACTAATGTGGGGCATATAAATCTTCCTCTTGAATCACTTTATCTATTGCTGTAAACTGCATTAAAATTCGTTGCGTGGTTTAGAAGATGTAACCGTACAGACAGCGAGAGCGACTTTTGTTTTATACTATGTAAAGATGACAAAGTTTAGGTTAGAACCGGGGATGACCCGCAACTTCTTGAGTAGTTCTATTTTTAAACGATTTTTAATTAGCTTCACTTCGTATATTTGTTTGTTTGTTTGATTCAAATCTTGCGACAGATTTTTCAACTACTTCTGCTTAACCGATTCTCCTGAAACTTCGTACACAAATTCAATTCCTACGACACTACAACATTATAATAATTTCAACCTTAAATCTTCAAATCCTGATGCTGCAGGGGTACTGCAAGATAAAACTGTTTAACTTTAAAAGCTTTTTTAAGGGATTATTATTTGGGCGTAAAGTTTAGTGTTTTTGGACTATTTTTACTTCTGTTATAATGTTTTTATTCTTGTAGTCATGCTCCTGTTTGTAGAGAAACATGTTACACAACATGTTCTAATTGTTAATCTTTACCATTTTCTTTCGTGCATCGAGTGCTCAGTACCTGACTGGCTGTGATGCTTACATCAGATTCATTTGTCAATTTACATTGGAAAAAAACAGATGCAGGCATTTCTAATATTTTCCGTTATTATCTGCGGTGACACATAGTGTGGCGTCTGTGAATCATTCAGTTATCATTGTTTTACGAATGTCGAAGTGTATGTACTTACATCTGTATATTATTAGTGATTATTTTGATAAATGCTCTACTTGACGTAAGATATTTTATGCGAGTTTATGTTTTGACGTTATGTGGTTCTTCTGCCTAGCCTTTTCCTAACTATGTGGGGGTCAACTTCCAGTCTAACCAGATGCGGCTGAATACCGGTATTTTACACGGAGCGACTGCCATCAAACCTCCGCAACCCAGTTAATGGGCAATACCGATACACTAAGGTTAGACCTGTGGAAGAACGAGGTACGGTGTTCGTCCAACGAAAAGGGAGGATCCTAAAACCAGGCGGGTCTTATGCCAAAATTAATATTCCAAATAATAATATACAGGGTGTAAAAATAGCCTTAACGAAGCCGAAGTCTACGCATACTGTACATAAAACTAAGTAACATATAGCAAAAATAATTGCTGGGAAACGACTTTTATTTTTTGGTATTAAAAACAGCTTTTAATTGTAGCGCGTAATGTAAGCGCGCGCGCAGCAGACTGTGCCTACATTTCGAAAATGTTGATAATGTTTGTATAGAAGAATGTTTAGTAATAACGTTTAAACTTAGTTTTCGTGAAAAACGTTCAAAAATAGGATGACTTTGACCTTCAATATCTCTGTAACCAGTCGGCTCCCAGGTATGGCCCAATACCAAAAAAATCTTCGTAATGATGGGAAGAATACGTGGCTCGTTAAGAGTATTTTTACACCCGATATTTTTCTCAATACTTTCGGCTGGATCCGGGGTGATTTGCTAGTAAGTTGAAGATTACACATAGGATTGTGATCGATATCTGTCAGTAAATAGAGTTCCGCGTATGATCTAATGTAATTTGTACTGACTGGAGCAATACATTGCTTTTATATTTATACGACGTCCACCATTATTTATTGAAAAATCTATAGTTCCATAAAAGGCTTTACAACTAATGACTGACATAGCAATTTAATTAGATGATAACCTCCTTATATTGAGAAGTTGTAATTAAATCTGACTACATAACATAACATTACGCCTTGTATTACCTGAAGGGTTCGGCAGAGGTGTTTTTAGTACATCCTCGTTTCGCCAGTAATGTTTAAGTCCCATGTAAGAGATAGCCTATTGCCATTAACCGGGCACAAATCCAGACTCCGGGCTGCTTCTGAGAAAAAATCCTAAAGGAAAACTCAATAACACTTAGCCCGACCTGAGTATCGAACCCAGTACCCCATTCTCAGCAGTCGCGTTTGCGACCACTAGACCAATAAGGCAGTCAAATTTTCCTATTTACGATTGTTCTGCCTAGTCTTTTCCCAACTATGTTGGGGTCAGCATCCAGTCTAACCAGATGCGGCTGAATACCAGTATTTTACACGGAGCGACTGCCATCAGACCTCCGCCATCCAGTTACTGGGTAATGCCGATATCCTAGGGTTAGACCAGTTGTCAGGCTTTCGGGCTTCTGACTACCCGTAACGACTGTCATAGGTATTCGTATGACACCCGGGACCGACTGTTTAACGTACTCTCCGAGGCACAGAGGGGTCTCGATATGTAACGAAACGGTCACTCATCCACAGACTGACTGTGGCAAGCGCAGCTTAACCTTCCAAATCTTATGATCCGCGCGGTTGGTAATTAGCCACGAGCTCCTCCTTCCTATGTACGATTAATAATATTAATTATACCGTAGTTTTGCTCTGTTTGACATGTGCCTCCGTGAGCCCTAAACAGCTACAATAAACAATATTTGCGAGACGCCTCAGGTATCAATCGCCACGCTTTGCAGATTTGTATGAAGATTTTTATTAGTGTTTGACAAGGACCGTAAGTTCGTTTCCTTTTATAGCATGGAGCGTCAGATGGTCAATTAGCAGAGCAGTTCTCTGCTGGACACAGCCTGGGCTTCTTTCAAGTTTAGCAATAACAACTGGCTCTCCGGTTCTCGCCACAATAAAAGCTTTAAATAATAATCCCTTAAAAACACTTTTAAGTTAAAAGGATTTGTATTGCAGTACCTCTACAGTATCAGAAATTGAGGATTGAAGGTTGATATCAATATAATGTTGTATTGTCATGGTAATTGAATTTATGTGCGAAATTGCAGGAGAATCGGTTTAGCGGAAGTAGTTGAAAAATCTGTCGCAAGATTTAAATCTAATTAAAAAATATAAGAAGTGATGCCGGTGTAGACATGTACTCACTTCTTCTTCTTTTCGTGTCTTTAGTGACTAACCTGGTGTCAGAGTTTAAGCCACCCATGTGCCTCTGACTTGGCTTCACATGCCGTTGAGAAATACTCTCAAGCATGCCGGTTTCCTCACGATGTTTTCCTTCACCGTTTTTAAACAAGTGTTAATTATACAATACGCACATGAATCTGAAAAGTCAGAGGTGCGTGCCTTGGGTTCGATCTCGCGAACTATGAATTGGCAGTCCGACGGTCACACCACTAGGCTATCACTGCTACGCTCACTTATTACTCAAGTATGTACATCTATTTTATTTCTCTTCACAACCTCATCTCAGAATCCCTAGTCCCGGAGGCTGCGAGTAGTTTTTGTTCGACTCCGGACGAGCCGCATCCTGTGCCCACGGTTCATTGATATCTCAGTGACGGCACCGACGGTATTGTAGTAGCAAGTGAAAAACTAGCCGACTCGGATATGCGGATATAAGAGATGAAGGAAATTGTTTCTGAATGAGAACCACGGTACTCGTTTAATGAACAGCCTCTGGTTTCTGAAGCCTAATTAATTAAAACTGTAGCTAAGCGCCAAATCTAGCAAGTTATATTGCGCAGGTTGACTGCTGCAACCGACTTCCAAACTGTGGACAGACCCGCAGAAAGTCGACTTTTGCAAGTTTAACGATCTGACCGAGCACTAGCGTACTAACTAGTGCAATAAAACTCGCTAGAGTATTTAATTTTGGCGCTTTAAATCTCATGTCAACTGATGTGATTGGTCAATCAAAATACTAAAAACCAATCAAAACATGGCTGAGAATGGCATGGGATTTGGAAGCTGATGAGTTAATTTCTGCGTTACTCAGTGTTTGATAGTATTTGCATAGTGATTGAGATTATTGAAGAAATACAGTCAATAAAATAGGCTTAAGAGATTTACTTGTAAGTACGTTACCTGAGTCAAGAAATCCTTTAATTAAGCGATACTAAAATTGTTTTCTATCTATTTTTAAATACAGAGTCATATATTTATATCTTTTCTACATGTGATCCGATATTTTAAAGAGGCTTTGAAGAACCATGCTTTTTTCTTATCAGTAACCAAGTACTTGACTTTCATTAGCTGTAAATTTGTTAGACGTACTATATACACAACAGAAGAGTCAAAATACTTGTAAGGCTATGACGCTATCAATTCTTCAGTCAATTAAAGATCAGCTTGATCATGATCAAAAAGCATGGTTCTTCAAAGCCTCTTTAAAATGGATCACATGTAGATGAGATATAAATATATGACTCTGCATTTAAAAATAGACATAAAACAAATTCAGTAATGCTTAATTAAAGGATTTCTTGACTCAGGTAACGTACTTACAAGTAAATCTCTTAAGCCTATTTTGTTTTCTCAAATCTTTGTACCTAAATAAAAGTGCGTAAAATTCAGCGTTCAGTCGTCGTTATCAGCAGGTGCCGTGACGTGTTGCGCTATCGTCGCCTGCGCACCTCATGTGGCGTTTATCGCTCCCAGAACACGACTAAGTGAATTTGATGTAAGTCTTACCACTTCTCGTACCTACATTCTGTTTGATAAACTCTAGCGGTGACTGAATATTTTTACTTCAAAACATTTTGTTTATTCTACGTGTAGTTTGTATTTTTAGCTGGTTCTCTGTGGCGTGAAATGTGCAATAAATAGTGGGGACTTTACGATGTGTGAAAGCACGCATAGCGTTGATGCATAGCATGGAATTCTTTAAAAATAGTAAAATTCATCATCATCCTCAATGGAGCCTTTCCGTTTCATTGGATTGGTTTCTAAGCCTCACTAGATGCGACAGAATATTGGCATTATTGTTGTCTATCTAATTGTGATAATTGTTTGATAACGTCTTCTACCAAGTGGTCTCAAATAATAATCCCATCTATTTTCGTGGATGCTGGAAGAGGTAAAGAAAATATATTTTCAGAAGGACGAGCAGTAGTATCTACGTGTATTATTTATAATAAAAATCGATCTGCTATGGCTATGCGAGTTGATTATGGCAATTTTATCCTGGAAACGTTATTTGTAACGGTCTCCGGAAGAGATTAAGATTTATTCATCAGTAACCTTTTAGTGTTCATTATTCTTGCTTGAATGTTGTGGAGATGTGAGACGTTTCGTAGCAGGGTGGAAACGACAAAGATATCGTTGATACCTTCTTCAATAGCAAAGAACTCTTTATGCAAGTAGACAATTATGAGAATTTCACTTCACTTCTGTACTTGTTTGAGTAAAGAAAAGTTTAGCCTACTTTGTTTAAGATGTGTTTAAATAAAAATAATAAAGTTTGAGTCGATTAGCGGTAAGTGGGACATGTGTCGTAATTATGGGACAAAATCGTTGAGGTCACATACCTACACACACGCAGTGTCAACGCAAAAAACGAAAGATGATGAGAATTTAATGGCTGCGTACTAGTATTTGGATCACAAGGGATTAATGGAAATTTGATTTACAGTAACTGCTTAAAGTGGTTTCGCGATTAAAGAAAGTAAAGAAGATAATCGAACCTAGTGGACTGGCTATTGACAGATGACATTGTTGAACGTTAATGTGAACGAAATCACGAAAAGATTTGATTATAGCACCATTGGATAGTCCGTTATCATATCAGCTATAGATTCAATAGATAAGAATAAATAACGGGCGGTCGCGTCCACCGGCGACCGTTTACAAATAACACAGGAACCGATTTGTAAATAAATTTAACGTAACCAAATCACTGTTATGAACAAAACGGACGACGAAACCGGCCTCGGATGTCCTCGGTGTAAAAGCATTGTTTGTGTTTACAAGTACTTCGACAATCAGTTAAGCAATCATTCTTTCCGATTTTGCAAATTCAGCAGGTGATTGAGCATCGTCATCGCCTCGTGTGTCAACAATTTCTTTGTGTTTCACTTCACCGTTTACTATATTTGCATTATTAACGTCATCTTTAAATTAAGTCAGTTCAGTTACGAATAACAACGGTCGAGTGCGAGTCGATCGCGGTATCGGACCATCGTAAATCATCGGTCTGATCGACGGGGGCTGGGTTTTCGGCGCGTGAGTCAGGTGTCGCGAGTAAACAGACGCAGGGCTGTCCGGCCGGGGGGCTCGCCGTCCCTCGTCCGATATATGGAGCGGACCAGTGGCGCGAACATTCGCGGCACGTCCTTTGTTGGCCGTTTTGTTTTGGAGTACCATCCGGTTCCTGGTGGTGGGGCGGAGGGGGACAGGTGGGCGCAGGTAGCGCGCGCGGCGGCAGTCAGTCCAACTCGGCGCGTCGGGCTGCGCGAGCGCCTCGTCCGTTCATAAATACTATCTAATATGGAAATGGCCAGTCATTTCGCGACAGGTGCGCGCCCGCGGCGTTCGTGCACGTGTGCTGTTAGTGAGTGCGCCGGCGCTGCCACCGCACCACAGCCTCATGACCCAAGGTAAGTTTTCCACACTATCTCCGTGAAAAATCCACGCGTACTTTGAAACTGGCCGCCGCTTTTTGTAGTTTCTATAATAACAGCGTCGGCTGCTCACGCGCATCTGCCGTTCCGTTTCGGTGCAGCTGTTGGCCGGTGAATAGGTAGGTATGATATTTTTTATTCGACGGCCGTGTCGTGACGTTTTGTTGAATGAGTTCGCCCTTTTAGCGACGTCTGAGGGCTCTCTTTAACACAATTAGTGGATTGTAGAAGTCGGGCGCGTTCACACGGTCGCAGCGTTTCGCGTGTTTCTGTTACCTGAGTAAATATTGGTTCGATAACGTCCGCGAGTGCGTGCGTGTACACTACTGTTATCGATTCCACACATGCGTCACTTCGATGGTTATCTTTGGCGGATCTGGGTCATTGTTCTTTTGTATTTCGTACACTGTTGTTTCATAATGTTGCACTAAACGCCTTTTCTTTCATCTGTAACGCTCCAGAGTTGTTAAATCTGTAATTTCCTCCGACGGTACCTTGTTGCCATGCGAGTCCACGAAAAAACTTATCTTTGTCTTTATTTATTCAAACTTTTGAATTGATTCGTCATTGTCGTTACCAACTATGTAGAAAAAAGTAACAAAAACTCGGATACTTGAATGTACGAGCAAAAACCTATTTGTCAAGTGTCGTAATAGAACCGGTAGGTAAGAAATACAATTAAGTAAAACATTTATTTATACAGAACACACTAACTAAACGATGCTTACATAATAAAATGTATTCTTGTCGAAACTCATAAAAGTTTAAAGAAATATAGACAGTTTTGAATTCGAAGTGTTGGAGACCATTTAGAAAAATATTTATGGAGAATCGATACAGGTGTTAAAATTCGGTTTTGAATCGTAGCAAATCGATTATATCGTGTACGGGAACGAATTACCAAAATAACCCGAAGTAAATGGGAGGTAACCATGGCAACGGTAGAGTGGGCGGCGTCAGACTCTTATCGATATGTAGATTTTAATAAAGCTTTATGGAAATAAAACGAAGTTTCAGATTCGATTAAGGAAACAACTTGTGAGGTTTACTTTATCAAAAGAGTTTAAATCCCGTTATTCAATGAAAATTGTGATGACAAAATATTAAATTTTTGCAATAACTGTAAAGGTGTGCCCTTTAATGTATTCTCCTTTTTATCATATTCTGGATATTGTAGCAAGTTCAGTCTTATCTCGATCAAGTAGAATATTTACCTTTTTATAAGAGGCCTTCCTTCGCATGTTCTATAGTCCAAAAATGCATTTTTCACCTCCGTCAAATCTACTGCATCATCATCATCAAGAGCTGCTCACCACTACTGCACATCTGCCTCTCGTTGCCTCCTTAGCACAAGCATAATCAGCCCATCACTATCCCACTGCTGGGGGCACGGGCCTCTTCGCAGAAAGATAAGTGTTTAGGCCTTAGTCTACCACGCTCGCCTGTCACTCGAATGTTTTGTTAGGAGCCCTCTTTTCTGTGTAAGTTTCCTCACGATATCTTCCTTCACTGTTAACGCAAATTCTGATCCGCACATGAATTTGAAAAGGCAGCGCCGCTAGCTTGTACCTAACTCAGACCATCCTGCATGGAACGTAAGCGTCGCTGCCGTTGGATTTGCCTTATTTCTACTTAAACAACGAATTTGTGCTCCATTGCATCGAATGCTGTATCCAAATATCCGAGTATATTATCCTTATTAGTTATAAAACTGCAACGGATCTCTGGATCAAACAAGTTTCTTTTCGTGTTGTTTCGGTCTCTTACTTCAACAATTATCTACCTACGACATTTTGGTAAATGAACCCTGATGTTCCTCGTGGCAGGTAATTTGAGGTATGTGTCAGTCACGTTTTTGAAGAGGTGAATAACTTTAGCATCAGCTTTTGCGCGAATGATTGAATCAGTCTTCTCTGTCTCTCTGCTCTTTAGTAGATTTTATTAGGGGTCTTAACGAATTAGTTTAATAAAAATCAACCATCTCATAAACACCGCACGTTGATGTAGTTTTGAAATAATGCACTTGGTTTGAATACAACAATAATATAAAATTCAAAATCTCAATTGATGTAGTGTAGGCACTTAGATAACTTACTTATATCATCATTAAGATTCATTAAATACATGGAAACTTGTTAATTACCCAAAATTGTTCAAACACACTTTTGTCTAACTTTCCGCTTTGTTACTTACTATTCTCGAAACGTCCGACCTTGTAGAAGAGGAAACTTTGAACCCGTGAATTTCCAATGCCAAGGTCATTGGCTCGGTTTTATCTTCAAAATACACATATTCTGTATACTAAACAGTACCTAATAATGAGATATTACTTAATATTGAATGATAAATTTTCCTTACGATTTTAATGGGTCTATGTAAATTATATTTACATTTTATGTGCTATCGCTAATTAATTTATGATCTGTGTTATTAATACTTAACTTATTAGCTTCGAAATTGTTACTGTTATGAAATTTTACTTGCATTTGCTCAAATGTTTAAGCCATTTCGGTGAAAATTCATGGGACTCAAAATCTAAGATGTCAAGACAAGTAGATGACAAAGTTATCTAAATGAACGAATCGAACTCTATTCCACTGAAAATAAATAAAATCACAAAAAACAGAGCCAATAGGAACATTAACAGTTTAATAGAGCTGGCCAATCGACAGCACGTCGAGTTGCGACATCCGAGACGAGATTTCTAATCGGCGGGCGTCACGCGCGGCGTCCTCCGCCCGGAACGAATTGTACGGAGATAACCATCAGGCTGTGTTGCCACATCTAATTGGAAGAAAACATCGCCGAAATCAGATCGAGAATTAAGTACTTAAAGTACATACTGATGAACCTGTGTTAATTATATTTGATGTAGGCAGCAAAGATATTGCTGGAGAAACTGTCCTTGATTATATGGCCGTAACTTTAAATTAGACGTATGGCCAATATAATTTCAATAGTGATAAAAGATCTATCCAAAATGGAAACGTATTTAACATTACAGTTACCATGAGAAAAATAAGAAAGATAATTGATTAAAATGACACCAAAAATAAAGCAACGCATAAAAGACCCGGAGATCTACAAAGAAGCTTACTCAATGAAAGTTTTAAGTTAGGGTTGAGAACAGTAGCAGAAACCGTTGAAACCCAAGTATAGGGGTGACGTCAACCTATTGATAATAACCAGGCCTATTGACACATCTCAGCACTTAAGGGCTATCAAAACGGCACAAGAGATGATCGTGATTCGTTAAAGATAAAAATGTATTCGTGAAATATTCTCATAGAAGTCAACGACCAAGTATTGTGATAATATTTTTTTTGGTATAAAAAAATGTTTGATGCTTGAGGGGTGTGGCTAAAACTATGACTATACAAAGACCTAGGTACCTACTTGGTTATAACATAATATTGTATTTTGATTTTGAAATAAGGTTTGAAACTAGGTGTAAATTGTGAGTTGTTATATGAATTAAATATCAATTTATTTGACTCTTCAGTCAGACGACTTCAAAAATGATTGAAAGGCTGGGAAATGTGACATCAAATCATCCGTACAACTAGTTTAATTTTAATGTATAATATTTGCGTATACGTCGAAAATCATTATCGCCTTTTCATATCACGATCCCAACAAGTTTGATAGTTTATTTAAAAAGATATGACAACCCAGTTGAGCATAAAAACGTTTAGTAGTTCGCGACAAATCGCGCCGCGCCGTGACGAAGCGCAATGACTTGTCGATTGTCGATCTCTGTTGTTGGCTTGATCGAGAGCCTCCCATGAAGTTCTATGTCTATTTTTAGGGTACCGACAACAAAATAGTTTGAGAAGTTTATTGTCAGACTAGAAGTAAATATCCTCATAAATAATAATGTCAGAACTAGATCGTTAAATTTACAAAGTAAGTAAAGATAGTTATTAAACGGAAATGAACTAATAAGAGACGTCGTCCTCGCTGCTTGCAAGCGTCGCGTTCCGTTCTCATAACCTTTCGACGAGACTAATGTGCCTCCAAGATCACTGTCAGTGCCATAATGCCTTCAGCCACATCAATGATAAATGTAGACAAAAAAACACCAATTAGAACAATACAATTGAATAAAACTCTATTCGTAAAGTGAACGATCTGCTTTTTTTTACCGACACGCATTAAACAGTCATTAGCTTCAGATTTGGAACTATTAATTAATTCAATCTGTAGCAGATTCGCGCCAGAATCGAGTTTCATGTGCTCACACTGTTGCTGGAAATATGACGAATCTAGACTGTTCGTTGAGAAGTCGGAGCATGAAATTGTGTGCACGAGGCGTATCGGCAATTTGCGTCAGTTTTTTTATCACAGTCACGACAGGCCGGATTCCTCATGGAGCGGCCAATCGCCGGCTAGAGACGATGTAATTGGGAGAAACTACTCGGCCACCACAAATGCTTGAGATTCGTTCTCGGCCAGCCGACGGAGACCTCTGAAAAATCATTCGTGTGCGTCTCCCGCGTCTTAATCCGATCGTCTTAAAGAGGCGTGGAAGTTCACATTTGGATAGTTGCTCCATAATGACATGCTCGTTGTTCGGTCTGTTGCAACACATAGTCTAACTGTTTCGGCCCTTTTGTCTGGCCGATGATTGTTTGAGCGATAGTCGATATTTCCTTGACGGATATTGCGTACGCCACTTTCGCGGGTAACAATTATATTTTTGATAGAGGCCCATTCAGTGGTGAGTATTGTTGGATTGTGCATATGTGTTTGAAATTCGGTCAATATGCTATATCTCATCATCTATAATGATGGCAATTGTGGCTATCGGTTATGAAAGTACTTTGTGAAATGGTCATTGGTAAAACTTTTTTTGTTCAGTTCGGAAGCAATCTGCACTTAAATTGTGAGAGAATGTATTACTGAGAGTACCTTTTTGAATAATAATGATCTATACTCTATTACATATTAGACAAATATGAACCATTTTGGCAAGGAAACGCATAGAAATAAGCAACATGTTTGCTTCCAGTAGATTCTACACAGTATTATGCTTTTATGAACCTTAACGGTCAATCAAGATGAGTTGAAACTACTTGAAGAAGTGGTTCAAAAGATATTCGTGCCTTGGTGGGCTACTTTTGTCTATTGTTATATGAAATGTAGTATAGGTACTAATGTTTATAATTAAAAATATACCTACAAAGATAATACGAGTAAAAACTTGAAACTTTATCTTATTTTGTATAGTGAGAAGATGTTGACCAGTTTCTTGTTCAGTTGAATTATCACCGATTTTATCACACAATATTTATGATGAGGAGGAAAAGTGCAGCCACGACCCACGACCAACATCGAGACATCGACCCAGACACAATGTCAATATTTATTATCAAGTGCAAAACATTTATCTGGCATTGGACTTGGAAAAAATATATAAAACTACAATGTAAAATTAATTTAATTTCGATTCGTTTAAAATGGATTCATAAAAACCTATTAAACTAGTGGTAAACATTATTTTTATGTGTATCTAATAATAACCAATACATTATTTTATAAAATAAAGTAAAATAAAAAGTTAATTATTTACAGAGCATTGTTCGATTAATAAGTACGACGGAGAAAGAAATAAATATCGTCGATAAAATTATAAATCGAATTTCAGATCAAAAACGTTGCGTTTGATTTTTTTATCTAATATTATAAAATAAGTATAAAATTAATTAATTAATTTCGATAAACGATCTCAGTTTGGCCGTATTGCCAGCTTTCTAATCACGCTAACAATGAAAATGGCTGCTTTGCTGCCATATTTTATTTTACAACGGACTGGAACGTAACAAAGTGGAACGCGTGTAGTCGTAAACGTTCGCAATGAAATTAATTACAAATCCTCGAATTCACTGTTATTTCTTTATGAAACGCTCCTCAGTTGCATGACTCGCGTTCAATATGGAGGATAATTAAAAAAATAACTCTGTAATTATTTTTCACAAAAAAACAGGTGACACTTATAAAAAAAAAACTTGTATCTTACACTTCGCGCCATTTTAATGTATCAGTAAACAAATCTGTCTTTTCACGAGCACAGAATAAAAAAGAAATGTCAAAATTGCCACCATAGATAATTTCTTTACCATTTTTAAAACCAATAAGTATTTGCGTAGTAAAAAGATTTTATTGCAACCTACGTATACAAATTGAGGCCCAATCATGTTTGTATAACACACAAATCAATACTAACACATTCTTCTACAGGTCTAATGATATATTGTAGCCAAGATATTGTTCAAACGGATGCTATAAATCTAACCAAACTATGTATTTATTGCTATTGCTTATTTGATTAAGGTAATTAATATGAATATTATCTTATCGCCCGCTTACCGTGCTGGAAGGATAAATCGTTTACTATCCATTTAGTTTCTAAATTATCAAGGTTTATTTATTCTAACTTTAACAGATTATTTTGATGAATACCTTTTTAATATTTGTTAAAAAAGATATGAAACAAAAAATAAATAAAAAAAGTACAATTTTGAAAGATTACTAGTAAGTTTATCATGCTTGATAATGTTTCCGAGAATTTAAAACCTATTAAAGTACTACCAAGGTAAAATGGTAGCAAAGAAATTGATAGCAAAGGTTCCACGAATAAATTGATAGCAATTCCAGTGTTTTTGATATAATAGTCTCAGATAATAGAATAGTATTTGTTTTGAGTATTATTGTACCTACATTTAGATCCTAAATTTTATTAGATTCAATCTAACGTTGCAGGTGTAGATAATAATAACTTTCCTATAACATAATTCCATATCCACATTAACACAGACTGAGAATGGCCATCTTCCGAAGACTAAATAAGGTTTTTGCCATTAAACCCCGGTTTCTGAAAAGCTGATAAATGCAAAAAATTATCAAATCAAATCGTTTATTTCGCTTAAAAAATGGGTACAGACAGATGTAAACAGAGTCAATATTATATAGTTCCAACACATTTTGCCTGTTGTGGCATGCGAAAATGAACAAATGAAACAGCTGTCAAAATATCATGTCAACTGATGTGATTGGTTGTTATTTGGTCAACCAATCACTTCACTTGACATGAGAGTTGACAACTTCCTTTCAGAAATCTCGGGTAAGTTTCCAACTGGTCCATCTCTCTTTTGACGTAATCTGTAAAAGCCTCTTTCCTTTGAATCTCGTTAATAACAAAGTAAACAAGTACAAACCCAGCTCCTACCAGACAATGTGGCACCGAATCAAGGATACCACAATCTAATCTACAACAAAATTCCCAAACAAACTAATCCTACAATATTTAAGTATGTAAATAAAGCAAAACAAAACGCAACAAACCTTGCAATCTCTATTATAAATACCTAATGTCCCCTACAACTACTAAATTGGTAGTTTTACTATTTCCACGAAGCGAAGAAAAGGACCGCGGTGCGCGTACATGCCTAATGGAGCCGTAAAATTTGCCACGGCTTCGTGTTAACTTGCTTCGCTATCGGTTAGTTTGTAGGTACCGGCTACCCTGGCAGGTATGTGGCACAATTGCTACCAAGTTTGTAGGTGGCCTTATTAATACCTGGTTGGTGGTATATGGTTTCAGTTGGACGTTGTTCTGGATTAAGTGGTATGTTGTTTATGTTTTGTGCGTTTGTGATAATAAAGTTATCTGTACATGTGTTTTCTAATTCTGGTTTGGGATGATTAATGTTGACGGTAACATTCAGGTTTTGATTAAATATTTAGGAGCCGTGGGAGCCATTTCCATTGAAGGGCTCGTGGCTTATCAACAACCGCGTGGATCATATGATTTGCAAGGTTAAGCTGAGCTTGCCACGTTGGGAAAAGGCTAGGCAGAATGAATGGGAGGCATTTCAATTCTAATGAAACAGATAAGTGTGTTAATTACAGTTAATTTTAAGTATTACATAAACTTAGTTACAAATAAATTCCAACAGATGTAACTCCTGATACAACAGTTAGCGACAGGTGTACACTATACATGCGTGTTACTGACCCGCTCAGCAATGGAAGCGTAGGACTCACTCGACACACCGGCTACTAATGACGCGGCTATCTGATGGTGTTTACTGCCACCTAGTTACGACCGTGTGGGCAGGAACTACTCTTGAAACTGTTCATGTAAACATAGAAACATACGTATTCATAAAATTGCTAGACAGTTTCAGTGAGATCGGAAACAATTTTGGCGAAATTGTCAGTGCAATGGAAGCGTAAGAAACAGTCGACACACCGGCTACTAAAGACAAAGCTAATTGCATACATACATACATAAACTCACGCCTTTTTTCCATGGGGGTGGGCAGAAACTAGAGAACGTCATATGCTACGATTCTTACATATTCTTTTCGATTCATCCACTCCTTGCGAGTACTACGCACTTGTCCTTTGTGAAAAACATCATCAATAACATCGATGTATGCTAGGGCGTCCTTTACAAGGCTAATTCTGATGGTGTTTACTGCCATCATAAAACATTTCATAAAGTAACCTACCAAGAGATGAATATCTAACGATTTCTTCAAGTTGAGTTTCATCTCATCTTGATTGACTGTTAAGGTTCATAAAGGCATAACACTGTTGAATCCCTCCTGGATGCAAACATCTTGTTTATTTCTATACATTTCCTTGTTAAAATGGGTCTCATTTGTCTAATGTTATATAAAATAGAGTATAGTTAAGCACCATGAAATGGAACTTCTCTTGAAACTGCATATGTAAATATAGAAACTAAATCAGCTTAAGCTACTATACTTGCTTGTTTAAGAAAAAACTCAGTTAATCCTAAAATATTTCCTAAAATATCGTTCGGCAAAAAGGCCGAAGCAATGAATTCACGAGACAGAGATACGAGTAATAATGGCTACTTTTAAATACAAGCATTCTCATCCATAAAATCAACGGTTTAAGTAAATGCCAAATTACTTCAACCTCCTTTGGCATATACATCACAGCAATGCCAGCGTAGGACGAACTCATCGGCTACTGTATTTGCTTCTCTGTACTGACTTGACCGTGGGTAGAGGAACTACTGTTGAAACTGTACTCCTAATGGGGAAGAACTGGCTTGTAATTACGACCTCTACCATAGTAGGTGGCAATGTGGTTTTCGTCTTTGAATTTAATGCAGGTGGTGAATTTAAATCTGAGGCTGATGAACTAAAATGTTGAATCAACTTTTAGGCTGAAGCTACATTTAGCAGTGATGCGATTTGCGAGACATGAGCGATTGAAAGAAATGTATTCATATTCACGTGTAAACTATACATCAAACATCGTTGTCGTGTATAGGTACATACACGTAAATATTAATACATCTGTTTCAATCGCTCATGTGTTATAATAGTTCGCGTCGCTGTGAATAAGGCTTACATTTTTTTTAGCTATTGAACTCTTGTTATACTGTGCCCTACATTTTTCTAGCATTAACTTCTTTGTTCTCAGTACTTGTTTATCTAATAATGAGCGTACGTAAACCTTCTCCATTGCAAACCGTCTTTTAAGGTTCAACTCGAATATCTTTAGAATACCTTTCAGCTTCATTTTCTCTTCTTTGTCCGTTTTCCAAACAACTTGAGTAATATTTTCTATAATATGGGAAAATATAAGGAATGTCTTAGCTGCCTGTCGACCTGCGGAAGTAGGCTCAAATGAGGGAAACAGGTTGCTGAGGTGTTCTCAAGCGAAAGATTATACATATACACCTTATACATACGTCCTACTGCGATCTTCATGCAGTTATAACTAATTTCCTTGCCGCTAGATTTCTATTTAGGTACTCAGTATCTTATCCTATCTTACTAATATTATAAATGCTGAATTAGGAGGATTGTTAATGTTGTTGTCCCTTTAATGTTTGTTATTGTATAAGAGCTGTATTACAATTTTGGTGTACAATAAAGTATATTCTATTCTATTCTATTGTTTTGTTCATTCAAGTCGTGACGACGTAGTGAATTTGGAAGATTTTTTCTACGAAGGTATTCGTCCTGGATGGGCACTTTTCGTTCCGAAAAACGAAGATCTTTTTAATCAAACATATGCGAAGGCAGATCTGCTATTTATTCTTATATACAGTGTAGAGTTATGTGACATTAATTTCATAATGAGCACTATTTTCTTTTCTGTCTTGTTTTAGACAAATTCACTAATTATAAAATTAGCCATTACTCAAGTTGACCTCTTTCCCACGACTGTGGCCACAGGAACCATGGCGTGTCATTGTCCATTGAGTCGTGTCGGTGCGCATTCTTTGCTATAAATATTGACAATAATTGTATGCAGATCAAATAATAGTATTATTCGTCTATTGATTGAAATAGGGTTTACTCATGGCAAAGTTCTGATTCCCGGATAAGATTTTAGGTGCGGAATTTCTAAAATGACTTGTGCATTGTAAAGTGGGTCTTAGATTGTTCCAGATGGATGGGTTCAAATTAAACTAAACGTGTTCCACACGTTGCTCCTAAACTGCCTCGTTGGTCTAGTGGTGGCAAGCGCGAATGCTGATCATGAGGTGCTGGGTTCAATCCCCAGGTTGGGCATAGTGGTTATTTATTATAGTTGGGTATTCCGGGTGGAATTCTTCAATAGCAGCCCGGCGTTTGGATTTGTGCCCGGTTGATGGCAATAGGCTCGCCCCCTATTACATGGGACTTAAACATATCGGCGAAATGAGGGTGTGACTATACACCTCAAGCGAGATGTTATGTGCTCCCATAGCTACAAGTAGGTACTAGAAATAGTTTAAAGTCAAGCATTAAAATATTGTTTAGCCAAGTGATTGTCTCTGGAATACCTGATAGCTACTCACCTATACCGCTTACAAAGAGGCAAATTCTACGATCAAAACTGTTAAAAATCGCAATCGAACCGCACCTAAACTATTTTTTTATAAAGATAACAATCAAACGGGTCTAGTAGAGCGGCCCTGCGGCGATTCGATTGATATTTCAAACAATTTTGTTAATAGAATTCGAGTAAAGATAAGAATTTGCAATCACGAGGAACTTGTGATGAAAGGAAGGGAAAGGGACTAGGGATGTATGGATAACGTAACTGTTCGAGAGCTTATGTTAACGCCGAAAAACATAAATTTCAAGACATTTGCGGTATTTCCTTGACAAATAGTTACTATTATATTATAATTAGCCTGTACTGTCCCACTGCTGGGCAAAGGCCTCCCTCCGTTCCTTCCATCTGTCGCGATTCTGTGCAGCTTCATGCCAATTGTCAAGGAAGGCATCCAACTCGTCCCGACATCTTCTTCGCGGTCTGCCGCGACACCGACTTGCTGTCTCAGGGCTCCAGTATTCTCCCAAATAGTAGAATTTCAATTTTGTTACAGGTCTAATTTGTCGTTACATTCATTCATATAACATAACACTATAGGAAATATACTTAATTTTAAATTCAATAAGATATAATAGGTACTGTCTTTACTACTAACAACTATTGATGAAACAATTTCGTCACGTCGTCACCGCGTCGTCCGATTACTACTATCAACTATTGATGAAACAATCTCATCACGTCGTCACCGCGTCGTCTGATTTGAATCAAGAACGATGGTACCCAATACAGATGTATCGTACGTTTGACATTCACCGATGACAACGTATATTAAAAGTTTAACCGACCGATCGGGGCCGAGATAGTGATTTATGTACGCACGCGGTCGTTATTCGCGTTTATCGATACGACTCGACTAAACCTAGTAGGCGATTGCTAATCGACTTTTACTGCTGGCGGTCATTCTATGATGTTTTAAAATTGAACGCGTAGGGTATTTTCAGCAAATTTATTGCGTATGAAAATTGTTACATCGATTTTCTTATTTTGTGTTATTTCGATTTGGAATAAGCCACCTTGTCTAAAAAATGAAAAGAGAAACATTTTTCAGAGACGTGCAGAATTTATAAAATACAACGTGTTACAAAAATACCCCTAAAACCGAAAGGGGGTTTAAAGGTCCCTTGTAAAGAGTCTATTGGCAATATTTGAAAACCGTAGTATGACCCAAAAAAATAATTTGGATAAAACAAAATAATCATCATTGAAACGCAACCCTGAAAACATAAAACTAAAGAGTAAACTACCCAGAAAGTTATTTATATTCTTACCTAATTTCCTCGGAGAGGTAAATGACAACAACCATAAAAGACTACTTGAGTATTTACATTTGTCATGGGGAATTATGTAACACGTATATTTATAAAAGAGAACTGCTCGTTTGTAGAAATGCTTTCCATGTAGTACCTACAATTTTTCAGAAAATTCAAATTAAGTTTCAGTATAATTTTCCCGTTTTTATTCCCGTAAGCATCGGCAACGAGCCGGGTATACGGCACCGGAACTGTTATCGTTGCAGTAACCGTTTTAACGGGGCGGGTAACTGCGCGGGCGCAGCATGATGTACGGCGCACGAGCTAATTGTAATTACAGGTGCATTTGTAACTTGTTTTAACAAGTTCTATTTAAAAATATTGTGGTAAATAATACGTAGGAATCGCTTGAAGCATGTTCAGGTCTGTTTACTCGCTATTCATTTTTAAAAGTCATTTGTACAAGTATCGCTTCATGGTTAATAAGTATTATATGACGTTCATATTATTTTATTATGTAAGTGTTTAAATTGTAAGAAGAGTTGCTTGAAGTTAATTTAAAACCTGTAAAAGTTAAACGGTAGTTTGACATGCAAGGGGCAAGAATTTATTGCAAGTATGCGTCGTAACGATTGACGGACAATTTGTGATAAGTATTACTTAAAAATTACAAAAGTTATGAACATGGTAGTCTATACTAATATTATAAAGAGGAAAGATTTTTATTTTTGTATGTAACGAATAAACTTAAAAACTACTGGACCGATTCCAAAAATTCTTTTGCTGTTGGAAAGCTACATTATCAATGAGCAACATAGGCTACGGGCGGAGCCGCAGCCATGAGGACACAGCTAGTACATTATATATCAGTAACGAATAAAAAAATTTTAACATATGTAACATAACACCACGCCTGTATTCCCCGCAGGGTTGGGCAGAGGTGTATAGTAACACCCTCATTTCGCCGTTATGTTTAAGTCCCATGTAATAGGGGGCGAGCCTATTGCAATCAACCGCGCACAAATGCAAACTCCGGGCTGCTACTGAGGAATTCCACACAGAAAAACCCAATAACATTTGCCTGACCTGGGGATCGAATCCAGGATCTCACGATCAGCAGTCGCGTTAGCCACCACTAGACCATCGAGGTAGATAGTAGTCAACCCAACATTATAGTTTCAATCAGCAATTAGGTAATGGATTTTATAAGACCAGTTTTCTCAGGCAAAAATACTCTATTTAATTATAACATTAGACAAATACCTATAATACCCATTTAGCAAGGAAATGTATAAAAATATGCAACATGTTTTCTCCCAGCAGATTCAACACAGTATTATGCTTTTATGAACATTAACACCCATATTCTAAGACGTTCCTCCAAAACTTACTCGACTCATACTCGACTCGGAACGGCCTCGAAAACACCTTCAAAATTATATTCTTAGTCGCAATTTCGAGTGAACTTTGAGGTTCCTCGACGGACTCATTACGTCATAATTTGAATTATCTGCATCGCGCAAATAACGCCGCGATAAATAGTTGTAAGGATTATCGTAAGCATATTCGATAAAGTCTTCAAAATTCATATTTGTTACATGACATACGAACTTTGACACTTCCTTCCTTAAGGTAGGTTCCGAGGTACCTTGAGTTTGACAGATGATTCCTTACCTCGACTGAGGAAAAATCTCGAGTCGAGGACGTTTATGTCAACTATAACTACCGAAAGGTTGAGTCGAGGTGGAGTCGAGTTGAGTAAGTTTTGGAGGAACGTCTTAGAATATGGGTGTAGCAGTCAATCAAGATGAGCTGAAACTATATAGTTCAAAAGATATTCGTGACTTGGTGGCCACTTTTGTCTACTGTTAAATATATGAAATAGACTAATATTTTGAAGCCCGAGTGCTAGGGAATAGTAATCCATTGTATAATAATTTCAAATTAAGAACGTGAACACGCTATTTTGTTTTTTTTTTATTTTTATTTCCTCTAGTAATCAAAGAGCTATTAGGCCTGAACACAAGACGAAAGATTAGCTACTTCTTCATCTTTGGGATATAGAAAAATGATCTTTACCTGCTTGCAAATAAACATACTAATTTAATTTCTTTGATATAACGCTTTCAACGTCATATTCTTAAGTGCCCTGTTCGCAATCACGGTAATCTCTATAAAGCCCTGCCCAGATGGTGATAGTAATAAAATTTATATCAACACGTATGTCTAAGTAAAGTTATAAAAGCGAAGTGTGCAATAAATGCGTAACTTAAAACTATGAAGTTGAAGCTCAATTTAGCATATGTAAGTTAAGTGTTACTTGCTTACAATTACCACACAAAACACGATAATAATGTCATCAAACCTATGTTGTATTTGATAATCATTGATCACCCTTAGCTGCAAGGGTTAGTCAGGGGTCTGTGAATACCTACGTCATTATTATAATTATGGAAAAAGTGTCGTACCCTGTTATTATGGACAACAAATGGAAATGCGATGATTGTATTCAACTGTAGCCTATTCCTTTTTAATTTTTTGTTCTAGTGATGGCTAACGCGACTGCTGATCGTGAGGTCCTGGGCTCAATTCCCAGGTCGGGCAAAGTGTTATTGGGATTTCCGTGTAGAATTCCTCAGTAACAGCCCGGAGTTTGGATTTGTGCCAGGTTGATGGCGATAGGCTCGCCCTCTACTAAGACTTATAACGGCGAAATGAGAGTGTTACTATACACCTCTGCCCAACCCTTCGGGGAACACAGGCTTGATGTTATGGTGACTACTAAACAAAGTGACGACTACTCTTCGTGTATTCTTATTACTATCTTAACGATATAATATGCGTCATAAGACAAAAATACAAACTCATGACACTTACAAAGACATTTAGCGCTACTTTTGCAATAAAACCTACCTACGTAGGTAGGTACGCTTATAATGAGTTAGAATTCAGTCTCCTACATCGTGATTCAGCGTATAACCCGACCGGATCACGGATGCCGTTGTCTACGCAACTAGATTTCAACAACAGTGGTCGTTTCCACGCGGCCGGCTTACCACCTGACCGGACGGATACGAGCTAGCTCTCACGTCGTTATACAATACTTCAGTTGATACCAAACAGGTTCTTTTTAGCTTACATTAAACATGGAAGTGAAACGTTTTCTTATGGAAAAATATCGTTATTTTCGACTGAGGCTCACGTGATACTTAAGAAGGGTGTTTGCATTCATTTTTGTGCAATGAAAGTGTGTTTAACTAAATTTAGTTCTAGTCTTGTAACTAGATGGCGTTGTTCTTTTTCGTCACAAAACTGCATCGCGGTGTTAAGATTTTCCGTTGATTTCATATAAGATTAAGGAATGAGTAAAATGGTCACGCCAATATATACTTTCAAGGATTAGATCGTTTCGTTTATCCGAGTTCCGCGAAGTAATAAGTAAAGTTCAAAGGGGTTGTAAAAAGGTCTTGATTCCATATTTCGTGAGCTTTTGAGAAGATTTTAGTCTTAGACTAAGGCTGGCCAAACCATTTATAGAGGGGCCAAAATTCTACCAGGTTTTGGCGGCCGTAAATAAATCGGTCCGTAAATAAGTTTAGTGATCCTAGGTAAACACAATTCATGTCTCATGAATAAAGGTAATGGTTTATTTACGCGTAGATCGTTAAATTAATCTATTAGGTAAAATAATGGTGGTTTACTGTATTATAAATTAATTTGTCCAAGAGTATCGTAGTAATGGCTAGTAAATGTTAGCCGTGTGGGTAGATCTCTTGCAGATGCGGTTAGAGAAAGGAAGCTTTTGAGTACTTGTGCAGACAGCCGGACAAATTTTTGTTAGGTACCTATTTCAGTAGCCTAATAATCAATGCGTATCTTCAACTTCATTCTTCTTCCATTCAAAAGTTGTGTATTATAAAAAAGTCAATTTGTACCCTGAAAGTTGATCCCCACAAAACAAACCGGGTGTTGACCCGGATATGTGCGCAAGCGCATTTTGACTTCGTAGTCGGTTAATGATATGATAATAGTAAATTAAAAAGTCATTTAAACTGTAAAACACATTTTCCGTTTATTCAGCTAAAATGCATATTATAAATTATATTTTATCACAATATACAAAAAAGTAGCCTACTGGCATCGGGAACAGGGTCCATTCGCCCAAACTACCTGTTGGTGGTCAGGGCTCCAGAAAAAGGAACCTTCTCACAATCCATGCAGTGTTAAGCAGTACCGCGTTCTGCATCAAGCTTTTGATCCAGCTGCCTAACGAGACCTTCTTGAAGAAATTATTAGTTATTTATTATTAAAATAATTATGTTGTTCTGCCTTGCTTTTTCCCAACTATATTGGGGTCAGCTTCCAGTCTAATCAGATGCGGCTGGATACCAGTATTTTAACCGAAGTGACTGCCGTCAGACCTCCGCAACCCAGTTACTGGGCAATACCGATACTAAGATTAGACCAGTTGCCAGACATTCGGGCTTCTGATTTTCCGTAACGACTGCCACAGGTATTCGTATGACACCCGGGACCGACTGTTTAACGTGCACTCCGAGGCACGGAGGGGTCTCGATGTGTAACGAATGGACTGACCGCGGCAAGCGCAGCTTAACTTCGCAAATCGTTTATTATTAAAATCTATACTAATATTATAAAGCTGAAGAGTTTGTTTGTTTGAACGCTCTAATCTCAAGAAGTACTGGTTGGAATTTAATTTTTTTTTGTGTTAGATAGTCCATTTATTGAGGAAGGTTATAGGCTTTATAACATCTCGCTACGACCAATAGGAGCGGAGCATAAATTAAAAATGTTGCATAAACGGGAAAAATTTCCACCCGTGCGAAGCCGGGACGTGCCGCTAGTATTATATAATTTACCTCTTCCAGTGTTCTTATTACTGATTAATACATAAAGTCCTTCCATTAAATCCTGTATGTTATATGGTGCCGTCTAAAATGGCGGTAGTGTAGCATTAAAGGGGTCTTTTATAGCTTTTAGCATGTCCGGGACCATTTTATTGGTGATAGTTTAGCCTGCCATGTCCTGCTCGGTGTGTCTACATGCAATTGGTAGGCATTCATGTTGTTCACATAATTAGGTTTAAGTCTTAGAAGAATTTATTAGGTTTTTAATCGTTTTATGAATCATTATTTTAAGTAGATGTATGGTTAATATTCGAAATTGCGCTTGTAAGCGCCTGTTCACACAGCGGATCCGTCGGTACTGGATGTGTTGTTGACATCTGTACCGACGGATCAGTTAAGCAAATAGCAGCTGCGTCGCATCTGGCAGACAGGATACGATAAAAATAACGGATTCAGTATTTTTATTGGATTCGGAATACTGTCGTGTATGTGAACTCGCTCATACAACTACAGGCGCCATCACCAAAATAAAAACGGATCCTGTAAACAGTTTCTGTGTGAACTAGCTGTAAGTTAGTTGTTGATCGAAGCCTTAGATATCATGTTACTTAGATATGTTTACTTATTTTCTATTTGTTATATAGTCCGTTACAATCTGTCCGCATTGTCTTTCTGTATAAATTTTCGACTTCTTGCAGTTCTATTTAACTCAAAATTCATATAACAATAGTAACATAACATCACGCCTGTATTTCCTTAAGGGTTGGGCAGAGGTGTATAGGAACACCCTCATTTCGCCGGTTCGTTTAAGTTCAATGTAATAGGGGCCGAGCCTATTGCCATCAACCGGGTACAAGTTCAAACTCCAGGCTGAGTAATTCCACACGGAAAAACCCAGTAACACTTTGTCCGACCTGTGGATCGAACCCAGGACACGAACAGCAGTCACATACAGGAAATTGCCCAATGACCACGTATCCACTATCAAGCATCTACAGTGCGACCGCCGAGAGAATGCGTTCCTGACAGTCTTTCTTATTATAACTTCAACCCAAAATCGTTTTGGTGTCAGGAAGGTATTCTGTTACTGATCGCACTGTAAATAAAAATACCAAAAAATATTATACAAAATACAGACAAGTCGATAATGTTTCTCGTGACGCTCAAAACGAAATTGTACAGGCATAGAGTGGATCTCAATTATAAAAGAATCATGCATAGTCATAGTATCCATTCGGGGTACAGTTATGCCAATGACAGGGCGAAGCACTGACCGTGTGTACTCTGCCTTACACGTGGCTCAGAAGAAAAAATAAAAATTGTGTTGTTTGCTTTATGTCTTAGGAATATTATTGTAACAGGGCGTGAAGTGGCCAGTATTTCAACAAGTATCAATATGATATATTTTTTAAACTTGTTTAAGTAGTCTCTTGTTTTTTAAAAAACAATTTATGGCGTAATTTATGGTTGTTTTATTCATTCTGGTTCGTTTGGTTATAGAAGTTGTTAAGCGTCAATACTTCTAGCAAGTTTTACTATTATTAACTTCTACAACCGATTTTCAAACTGTGAACACACCCGCAGTAAGTCGACTTGTGCAAGTTTTGCCAACTAAGCGAGCACTTGTGTGTAATAACTTGCCCAGTAAAACTTGCTATTGAATTTGGCACTTTACTCTGTTTTCTTTACACAATATCGTAACTATACCCTTTACCCTTTTTATCGTAATTATACCTATTCACGGAACGAAATAATAAAATGTAAATAACATTTGACTACTCTTAATAGATATATTTTCTGTAAAATCGATGAAAATTCGAAACTGCCTTGAATAAGAAGTGTTTCAAATAGATTAACATCACACAATTTCTTTTTTGGTAGTTCCTGAGATTAGCGCGTTCAAGCAAACAAACAAACTCTTCAGCTTTATAATATTAGTATAGATTTAAGAAATCGGTAGCATCACGCCCTGTATTTATTTGCTGCGTAAATATTTCCTAGTGAATACATATCGCATTTTGCATGTATACATAATCACTGCAATTTGGCTAACAAAGCTAGAACCATTTTAACCGGTCACAAAATACTTCCATGCAATTAAATATTCATTACGTGAACTGCCCGCGGTGGCCACATTTTCTGTCATTAAGGACGCACGGAATCGGGTTTTTGGATGTTATAAAGTCATCTCAAGTGAGTCGGGCCTTTAGGCGATTGAATGAGACTATCAAGATATTCTCTGTCAGAATAACTTCCGCCTTTGTCTATGTATGAAAGATACCATACATAGGTAGGCACCCTTTCATTATTTAAGTAAATAATCAAAGTACGTACTTATAGTATAGTACACTATTCATGAAAATTAAGAAAAGTGCGCTAATTCCCATTTACGGCCGAATCAGAAAATTCAGAAAATTGACATAAGCTATCTCTAGTAGTGCAAACCGCAGATAGATAGGTTATTGGTTTCGGCCGTTAGACAACTCCCAATTCGACATATTTATTTTTTATTCATAATTTTCTCGATGCTTTTGTTCACTTTTCGTGACTATGGAAGCCTCATGGATACCTTCTATTTTATAACTTACTAGCTGTGTCCTCACGGCTCCGCCCGAAGCCTATGTTACTCAGTGATAATGTAGCTTTCTAACGGCAAAAGATTTTTTGAAATCGGTGCAGTAGTTTTTAACTTTATTCGTTACATACAAAAATACAAATCTTTCCTCTTTATAATATTAGTATAGACATAGAAAACATTATATAAAAAAATACATGCATATAAACCAAATTAAGTTCTTGCATACTGAATAATAATTGAGTTACGAAGTTGGATTTTTCGGAATAATAGATGAATTGTTGAGTTGGAATGTTGTCGTAATAGGATGTATGTAGCTGAAAAGTGCAGGCAATGCCTATTAAAATTTACTCATAATACCACTAGATATGTTCCCGATATTATTCAGATAGAGCGTTTCTCCGCCTCTCGTCAATTGTTCCGAACGCCGAATCAACGGCTTTACCGCTTCCATCCATTCACCATCAGTTCATATTAACTGGTTACTTTCCCACGTCTACTATCGACGGGTATGACGTAATCTTATGCTAATTTACCTTCACAATAGATGTTATCCGTATCCTAACAAATAATTGCTTTAATAAGCGCCGTATAATCACAATCAAAGAGAATTACAGGCGGATTGAAACTGATGTTTTTATTGTGGTATTGTGCGCGGGAGCAGCAGGCGTCGATGATTGCCAATCAACTTTTGTATATTGGATGACGTTAATGTTATTGAGTGGTGTACAATAGATTTGTAATTGTTTTTAAAGTGAGTCGTGTGAATTTAGTGAGGTGTGTATCGTTGAAACAATCGGGTGTTACCGAATAATAACGCGTATGGTTACGTTCCGATTTGTAGTGATGCGTCATTTGGTGGCTTCGTAATGTGTTCGGTTTTGAATTGTTTTTAGAGATCATAGCCATTAGCTGTATTAGAGATGTGATAGAATTTTAAATTTGAAAAACGAATGAAGAAGGATGTTTTTTTATAGAATGTGGAGTCTGGTCATCTGACCCTCTAGTTAGGGTAAGAAAGTTAGTCTAAAGAGTTTGTTTGATTATTACAAAACATGTCTTAGGTTCGGATTTATAAACAGCTCTCATTTGAGAGAATTTTAAGTGTACTTTTAAAATGATATGAGAATTAATTAAAAAAAAAGTTGTCAAATGTATGGAATTCTACTTTATGGTAGCTGCTGTTGGGATAGCTGTTTATTAATACTGGCCATAGTTTTTGTTTCCATGATAATCAAATAAAAATGCCGATAAAACTAAATTACTGTCATCCCATCTTTCGACAAGATCTGTCATGACATGACTCTTGAATATAAATTCAAGTCCTAACTTATGATAATTACGATCTGCATTATTAGTAAAACTGTCAGTCATAGTCCGAAACGTCAATAAAATTCAAATTCATCATAATTATACCTACCACAGAATTGAACGTGGGAGACAAAATGAGGCTCGGTAAAAACTGAACTACTCCGCCGGTGACGCCATCTGTTGACGGATCCGCGGAGGCTTCAGGTCGATGACCCGGCCCCACCACTTCCCCTAATTATCCTATCCCTACTACCGCATCTAGCCTTGCTGCGGTTTAGATTTTCATAAAAACAGCATACCTACCAACGAGCAGCAAAATTAGTAAATAATTTATTTTAGCTTTACATACCTAATTTATTTTTATTTATCTTTATGATAGAAAACAGATAACTTATATATTAATGAAATTATGGATTTAGAAAACGGCAATGTCCTAATTATTAGTGGCATTAAATGCTGTTGTCGAAGACGAGTTTTTTCAACACAATAAAAGAATCTTAAATGTTTTTATTCGCGTAATAATATGAATCAATTTTAATAAATTAATAAAAACTAAAAAACACTTAAATCGCAGTCAAAATACACGAGCAAATAAAATTCAGTGCATAAGTATTTAAAAGATAAAAGATACAACAACGCTCGCGTCACTTCAATTCATTTCCCATGGCATCTGGCGTGAGAAAGATTTCTATCCTCGGTCGCCATTCATTTTTGTGCAAAAACCTGGCCGTGTTCGGAAGCAACCTCGGAAAGGTCACACGAGAACTCGCGCCTTTTTAAATAAAAAAAAAGAAATGGCGCGAAGCTCTGGCGTTTCCATGTTGACTGCATTTTTTAAAATGAGTAGCAGGAAATAAGAATCTACTTAATAAATTCTCTGACTTACGGACTACGCATAGCTTAAACCGGTGGGTTTAGAAGCATGAACTTTTCGACACGGGTTCTTTATATAACGTAGGAGAGCACTAAGAAAGGATTTTTGAAAACTCATCCCTTAAGCGGGTTCAATAGGGGGTGAAAGTTTGTATGGAAGTTCGTAATTTTTGAAGTTAGAAGCATGAAATTTTGCACAAGAGTTCTTTATGTAACGTAGGTAAGCATTAAGAAAGGGTTTTTGAAAAATCACCCCTTAAGGAGGTTAAATAGGGTATCCGATGGGAGATCCCACTGGGCACACGGCTAGTTTTATTTATACTTATTACTTTAGTTGTTATAAAATAAATAGGTAATCTTCTTTTCATTATAATTTGTAGGTAAAATGGGTGGCTGGTAATCTGACAATATGTTATTTAGCCATAAATTAACAACTATAGACTTATTAATAACGTAAATCAATAATTTCATCACAGTAACTTTTCAGAATATTATTAAATCATAAATCTTCAGGAGAAAATCCAATCCTATTCCGTAATTCAAAATATATTGTATTAGATCAAGTATAGAATTTATGATCCAAATTTCCAGCTTGAAAACAGTTAGTCCATAATACAATGCGTTATCAGTTATAGGGATCGCAGCGTATGCCTCGGGACAAAGCTTTGAAAGCTCCACCGCGTCGGCGCCGGCGCAGCTATAGATTTATTCAATGGAAGCGATCGTAATGAACCGCTGATTTGTTAGGCAAAATATATTAAGCCTTATTGTGGAGATTTAGTTAACTTACAGTTATATTTACTACTGTTAAAATTGATATGAAATTCGACTTGATAGAATTAGTTAAAATCATTGATAGAGTCCGTCAAAGATTTTAGCTGCCATACGATTATTTGGTTTGTATAGATTTTTTCAGAAAGAGATCGTAGAAGAATAAAGATTAGTGTAGATCTCGCCATAGCGTAAGTTACAAAAAACCTAAAACCGCACCTGCACGCTTATTTTTCTCAATATAAAAGAGATTCCTGCATTGTAGTTCTTTGAGAAACCAAAACAAAATGTTGTTCAAACAAAAATTAGAAAAGCCTCACAATGCCTAGACTAGACGGTTGATAATAAAGCTTGCTGGCAGATATCAGATGAGCACAATAGGTATGAGGTGGCGAGTGCATCACAATAGCGCGCCTACCGTCAGGCTCCGCGCGCGCCTATAATGGAGCGATAAATTCCAATTTTGAATTAATGACGTTTAACTAGCGGTTTCGCGCCTTTGTCTTGTTGGGAAATTTTAGAAAATATTGTTGGGTATGCTGCTGCTTTGTTATTATAGCGGGGGATGTAATAGGTTGTAGCTGTAGGAGAACTATTTTCAAAATTTCTTCCTTTCGAGTGTATTTTAGTAACATATCACAATTTACGAACGCTCGTTATTCAATAAGTTGGAAAAACACTGAGAGAACGAAGAAATTTTGGGTTTACTTAGGTAAAATTTCCCGAAGATAACGCATAAGTACTTCTACGGTGAAACTCTTTTCTTCAATTGAAATAGCTTCAGATGGTTTGTCTTCAGTTAAATCATTACAGTAGTAGGCAACTTAAACGTAACATGTTCTACGATCATCTATATTATCTATATTAATATTATAAAGAAGAAAGATTTGTATTTTTGTATGTAACGAATAAACTTAAAAACTATTGGACCGATTTCAAAAAATCTTTTACCGTTAGAAAGCTACATTATCACTGAGTAACATAGGCTAAATTTAATACTGGAATAAAACTTCTTACGCGGGCGGAGCCGTGAGGACATAGCTAGTAATTTATAAGTTACTAGCGACCCGCCCCGGTTTCGCACGGGTGCAATGTAGATACTACTGTGGGGTATATAAACCCTCCTCTTGAATCACTCGTATCTATTGCTGAAAACTGCATTAAAATCTGTTGCGTAGTATAAAAGACCTAAGAGTACAGACAGCGGGAGCGACTTTGTTTTATACTATGTAAGGATTTACGATATTCCAAAATAAAAAATGCTGCAATTGGTCTTTTAATAAAAAAATACCGATCATCGAATCTCTCTTACAATGTTAAAGTTTTTCTACTATCGTTCAAATTTACATAACTATTTGAGTGGATTTATAAAACAATGAACGTTTTGCTTAAATATTTACATAGAGACGCGTGGCGTTGCGTTGTTACTTTACACTTGACATTATACATTGGTGTAGGTAGTAAACTAAAAAATGCTTAGTATATTGAAACAACATAACATACAACAACATAATCAGCCCATTACTGTCCTAGTGCTGGGCACGGGCCTCTTCGCACAATGAGAAGGAAGGTTTTTTAGGTCTTAGTCCACCACGCTGGCCTGGTGAGTGCGGGTTGGCGGACTACACACACTATTGAGAACATTTTAAAGCCCTCTTAGGTGTGTATGTAACGCAAATGATTATAAAATTCGATCCTTCGATGATTTTGAATATTGAAAGTTATTTGTTAAATACATAATATTTTTAAGCGATATTTTCTACAAGTATATTAAAACATTGAAGAAAACACACTTTATTCAGTCTGTCTTTACGCAGTAAATAATAAATGTTTTCACTTGTTTCAGGATCATGGGATTTCCAATATCATGACCAAGCCAGTTCAAATTTCGAATAATATTGGTAAGTTTATCAACTAAACTAGATTTTCATGTTTAGATGTTAACACAATCATACATAGTACCTACCTTTATAACAAGAGTGTAGTGCATTGAAATATAATGCGTCATCAAAACTCATTACATGGATGTGGGCCTTAAAAACATTTAACTTTTTGTCGTGTTGGCCACTAACAATAAAAATTGTTGTCATACCTACAATTTGAAATGAGAACATAGAATTGCTGGCCATTTAGATTTTAAATAAAATATACCTATTGTCGATGTCTGCTATGTTTTGACATGTCATCAAGTTAACGCATGTAAAACTGGTAACATTACTAAAGAAACAAACTGTTCTTAATATCATCAATCCGGATATTAAAAATGATTAATTAATCTGTTAGTAATATACGCTAAAAGTGAAACATAAAGACAAGCATGAAATGAAGATTCTAAAAATGATTCCGACAACCACTTCCATCCATTCCATGTTTAATACACCGATTTAAGTTTTTAACCAAAAATGCTCAATAGACGAATAATGCTTCGCCAAGAATGATAATCGAGGGACATGGTAATTACCATGACGTGTATTCGAATGTACCTAGTCGTCACGCAACGATGACTGCCCCTACCACGACACTTTCAAGTTACAATTCGAAACGATTTTATTCCCTTCTACGCTGTACATTGAAGAGGTCAGTCGTTCGTGCCAGTGCATAGTGTAAACTTGTGCCGCAATGGATTGAGAACTAGTTTGAATGAAATTTGTGTGAATTAAGTGCGGGCTATGATAGTCTAATCGAAGTCCAAGGTCTCAGGTGTGCTGTTTATTTCGGTTTATGTAAGTAATTTTGGAAGAGTACCTATAGAATATTTTGTGTATTGAGATAATTTTATAGTTCTTTTGTACTGACGTACACGTGGGCTAATATTACTTTAATATCACATAGCGTTGCTGGGTGGTGAAAACCTCGTAAAGGACAAATTCGTTTTTATATTTTGTTATTCATTTGTTGGGTAAAATACCTCTTAATGCATATTTAGAACTAACGTGCACACCTCTAAGATGAAATAGATTGATGAATATATAATAAAACAGAAGAACCTTACATCTACACTTCATACTTATTTTTAACAGGCATTTATTATCACCTCCTGTAAAATTATGTTCATTGCAATTACGAGGTTTTCACTGCCCAGCGACAATAGGTACTTGTAATAAAACCCGCTTCTGGTCGATGCCTATGATTTAACATACCTTATTGGTTAAAATTAAGACCTATCATTATTGGTTAAGGTAGCAAAGAAATAACTTTGGATAGTAGACCGTCCATGTCATATCACAAGTAAACTTAGCTTAGGTACAAGTGCCCAGTTTGGCAATACCATTGGTAAGCAAAACGATTCGTTCTTGGCTATAGGAACCGAACATAAATCATTAATGTTATAGGCCTATGGCTTTGAGAGATACCAATTCAACGTATAAAAAACCTAGGTAGTTTAATATGAGCAATGAAAAAGATCCATAAAACGTTGAAAACTAAAACAATGGTTGATAATGTGTTCCCTAAGTACCGTTTAGTACCTAGTCTTTATAATTACCGTCGATTCCATTGTATTATTAGACATTAAGTACCTAGCTAAACATGCGTCGTGTACTGTGCAATGATTTTAAACGAAGAACTGACGTTACCTAATGTACATAAATATTCACAATTTTAAATGATCAATTACTAGTAAGCTGTTTACATGCACAATGTGCGCATATCTTTATTACTGGGCAAAGTTCGATATTTTTATTTTTAGTTTGGTTAGCAACAAATTAAATGTCAATAGGCTTAATTCTTTAGGATTCATCAGCAAAAATGTTTTTGTTATGTGCAGTGAAACGTCATCTTTTTATTTTTGTAACGTGTTTGCAAAATTATTTTTCGGGATTAACAATAATTTTATCAAAACTCAAGCAATGAACGTGTAATATTTTTATATTTTTAATACCATAGAGGTTATATAACACCGAACTCAACTTAATAAGGAAAGCTTAAAAGTAAATTAATATCATCGGCCGCGCTCGAACCCGGCCGACATCGACATTCGATATTTGAATCCCGTTCTCGGATTGGCGCGCGTGAGGTCGATGGCTCATCTATAAATGCCTTTTATCTCTATTATTTTAGAAAGGAAACCCTACAGGTATAAATCATAATCGTATTGTATTACTCTATTGGCCTAGCTATGATGTTTAATGATAATCGAAATAATTTTGTGAACGTTATTACTTGGCTCCCGCGGAGAATTAATAAATGTATTACTTAATTTTGACAGTTACTATTAAGCCAGTGACTGGCGATTACAAGGAGCCATTTCATTGTATTTTTATAGTTTTATTTTACAGATATTCGAAATTTAAAATTCATTAACTGTTATTATTTGTTTTGAACGGTCACCTGCTGTGTTCCAACACTACATTGGTGTTGAAATATCATATTAATGTACAAAAGAAACATCGATTACGACATATTGTATGTATAATTTTGTTATTTTTACAACTGAACGAATCTGTACGGTACGGTTTATTAAAATTTTATTAAAGTCCAAAAGCTTTTTGTACAAAGCTGAACTTATGAAACTTAAAACGATGTTAAACATTTTTGTGCTTCTACAATTTTTTTATTGATGTTTAACGAAAATTTTAATTGCACTAAAATCAGAATTACAGCATACAATAACATTAATGTTTTAACAGAATAATACACTTTTTAAAATCACATTTAATTTAATTACAATCATATCAATTTCAAGTACACATGGCAAAACTTATTGATGGCCAGTGATCACTCCAATCATTTACAACTAATCACTGACCATCGTTACTACTGGTCACACCCGTCACACAAATAGGTTGTCTCCATTAATCAGTCTTATTACTCGAGTAGTAAAACATTAATATTCAGCCAATAGCGATAGCTACCCGCCAGTTTCCAGTAATGCGAGTTTTTGCCATTTTCCCTAGTTTTTTCCACTGTGTAACACTAGCAGCTGGTTATGTGTGTCAATGTGGTGTGGCTAACAGTTAGCTCAACGAGTTCTCGAGTATTTTCTAGTTATAAGCTACTCGTTAATTGAGTTTATCAATGTAACGTAGAAAGTTTTGAGAACCTTGAACTATATTTTACAATGGGATTTTGAATGTAATGTGGGATATAAATGTGACGTATAATTATTTCTGTTTTCGTTATTAGCGGTCATATTTAAGATCTTGAAAGTATATCAAATTATTTTTATCAAAGAATGTATTCTTATTATTATATCTATAGAGTTTGTATTCCTTTTCAAAAAGCGTAGTTGAATTCAGAAGCTGACCTATTACTCATATTTAAATATAAAAAAAAACTGGTCACTATAATAAGTACAAAAAAAATACACTTCGTTCAATGCCGACTGCGTATTATAATGATAAATATTCAATGGTCAACCTTGAAATACCCTTTTATGACCCTTAGTAACCAGCTCTATGGAGTAACATTCACACGTGCGCAGAGACATCTTTTATGTTCAACATCCAAGTTAAAGCAGTTCCTTTTGAAAGGAGGTTAGCATATTTAATAAAAAGGTGTTCACGAAAGTTCAGCTGCAGCATCTAACCTACAGGATGTGCAGATCCGTTATAAAATAAAAAAAAACGAAAAATAAAAAGGCTCGTTCATTGTACCGGGCACGTGTGCCGGGTGGGGGGCGACATGTGCCCGCGCAGGTGCGCGCGCACCCGTCCGCCAACTGTTCCCGACTACCGCCCTTTACCTTAAAGGTCAGGTAATGCTATGTACTGGCATTCTGGGAAGAGCTTATTGCATAATATTTGTACGTTCAGTCTTCAAGGATCGTTAGTCACTTCTCTCATTTCTAGTACTAATCTTAGTTCTATATGCGTTTACTGTAGAAAGCTGCAGTTGTTAAGTATTAGTACTTTACAACCTTTGCGCAGGTATAAAGTTTATCACTAGCCTAAGGCAAACATAGTCCGTAATAGGGACTGACAGTTTACACGACTGTGTGCTTAGAAAGTATACTAATAGACAATAAACTTGAATCAGGACTATTTATTTTCCAGTCATTGATATGCATTGGACGCATATTAAACATTTACTTAATAAAATAAAGAGAACACCGCGTCAAACTGTTTGCGATTTTGATTGTCAATATTGAACATGTGAGATTGTGACGTCAGAACTGACGGTCACTGTGTTGTCATTGGCGTGCTATAAGAACTGATCTAAAATTGTTTAAGATTTTTCCACAGTGAAGTACTTGTATTATAAATGATTAATCTGGATTGTCTGATGGTTTTAATGTTGATCTAGGAGTAGAAGGAAAGCATAATGAATCAGAGCCTGTCATCCAAACAATTAACGATATAATAATATGAGATCATGTGAAAGTAGAAGAGATAGACGAAATAGTAAAAAAATCGTTGATGAATATATCGTTAATCTAGCTGCTATCGCATTGATATGTGGTGATTGTGGTGTGACCGTCGGACTGCCAAGTCATAGGGCTCGACATCGAACCCAAGACACGCACTTCTGACTTTTCGGATTCATGTGCGTATTGTATAATTATCATTTGTTAAAAACGGTACCGGTATGCCTGAGAGATATTGCTCGATGCCATGTGAAGCCAAGTCAGAGGCCCATGGGCGGCGTTAACTCTGTCATCAGGTTAGTCACTAACCACACGAAAAGAAGAAGAAGCTGTCAAACAATTCAATTAACTTGTCACAAAGTAAATAACAATGACACTTGCTTGTAAAGAAGGAAAATTATAAGAAATAACTGTTCAGCTAACAACACTAAAGTAAAACGTTGGAGGACGTGACGAGATTGACAATAATATCGACTCGGACCACCTTTACGACGTGAGGACAATTAGCAATATCAATCGTGTTAGAAATTGCAGACCACATAATAATTATCTGATTCATTGTCTTAGCCAATAAGCAATCTTTGCACAGTTTCCTCTATTTGCTTACGAGCAACCGAAATGTTTAGTCTTTACATTAAATGTTTTACTTGTGAGTTTACTTGTTTAAGAAAATTTTAGGAATTCTATAATGTGGGATTGTTACGTTTATTAGTAATTAACTTCAGTTTAAAGGTGCAGTTCATTCTGTACTAAAACAGCAAATTATTATTGGACCTGGCTATTTGCGATAAAGTTATAATAATTGTTCCTTAAGTCATGTATGTAAGAAATTATTTCAACATTGTAATCATTTAGTCTTTTATTGATAACAATATTATTATTTATTACGTTGGTTGATTGGTTGCTGATTCATAGGGCATTCTGGTGTATTTTTTATTTATTATGTATGTAGTTAGGTCGTGGACTCTCCAAAATTTCCGGTTAAGAATAAAATGAATGAATTTATTCATGACTAAACCACTGTTGATAATGAAATTTTTGTATTACCATTTGATTAACCTTATTCATTTAACGAATCTATTTTTCGAGACATTCTAATCAAATGTCCAAAGAAAATTATTAATTAACATTGCTGTTTAACACAAATGGAATTGTAGTCTCAAACAGAGTAATCCTCTCTAAAATAAAGAATGCACCCCTAGAATATTTCAGTTATTGAAACAAGAATTCGTTAATGTGGGAACACAGTTGGAAATTTTAGGAATGCACAGAGAATCTCCCACATAAATTCAAATACAATAGTTTTATTGTTATGCAATTATGCACCACTAGGATATTTGGGCTAAATACCGAGCATTCTGCCCGTGGATGGAAATGTTTGAACACTGAATCGGCCACAATGCCGTATTTGCTTTCCAATTCTGTTTACCGTCCACGATTTGTACTCTACGTAATACAAAGATACGTTTTGCTTCTTAAACATCAAATTACGTTCCTAAATCTAAGATATAAGGTTGGAATTGGATTGATATGTTAATTTTATGATTTTGTTGCCGCTTGCCTAAACTTTACAGTATAGTTAGCACTTTCATCCGTTGGATCTTTTTAGTAGCCGATGTTTGTATTGGAATTTTGATTGTTGAATTAAGCGAGGAATCATTCGTGATATCTTTGTTTACTGGACTTAATTTTGTTGTTTTTCTAGATCATGTTTATTCAACATTACGTGTACGGATGATATTAATGATATCAAATCTAAATCTACTAAATATATTAGATCTTCTTCTTCTTTTTCTTTAACACTAAAATCTTGCCTTTATTTAACGGCGTTGTCTTTATTAACTGAATATTGTTTCTTACATTTATACATCGTGGGTCCGAGGTAAATACTTGAAAATTTTTAGCCATTGATTCCTATGCCTAATTGGAGAATAAAACGTAGTATAAATGTCGAATAAAGCTTAATTTTTTAAGATATTCATTATTTATGGAAATTCACAAGTCGATTAATTTCTAGGGTAACAAACCCTGTGAACGCGATGTTCCGACTTATACACGGAAGCGGAAACTACAAGCTTATCGGCAAGTTAGTACCTTGTCATCATTTCTTCCCTAAAGTGAGAAGTTTTCTTATCTACTCATACGATAAATTAATTGATTTATTTTGTCCCGATAAAAAAGAACTGTTAAATTGACTGAATTGGATTTGTGTTGATAAAACATAATACCACAGAAAGTGTTAAAAATCTTTCGGGTACCTGGGGCCACGGTGTATAAAATTGGATCGATTACAATACAAACATAGTAGACAAACTGAGATTTGATCTTGATAAACGAGGAAATAATAGACTGAAACATGACTAATGCATTTATTTATAGAACATATCTATTACCTACTTCCTCTATCGCACATTCAATTCCGAGAAATTCTACTGGCTCGTTTTTGACTCTAGAATATTATTTTTTTGCTTATTGATTACGATTTGTATCGGTATCACGAAGTAGATGAAGAGTATTGTGGACATAAATTAGATGATATGATATTTTTGAAACTTTTTTACACCTACGAATTTCATTAATGATATACTATGTAAGTACATATCGGTGTACTAAGCTTCTGTTAACTGTTTAAGAAATCAAATTATTGGTATTCATGTTTTTAATTAATACTCATTGTCAGTAAGTTATTAATATATTTCTTTAATAAAGTATGTACATGAAAATACCGTTAAAACTAATAAATACCAACGAGTTTCGAGGTTTCATGTCTAGAGAGACGTGGTGGGAACAGCAGACAATGGGGAGAGTATCACCACATACGCTGGTATGATCGAGAAACCGTGGGATATCATATCATAAACATGCATTATGTCGAGAAAATTAAGGATTTTCGTTGTTATTGTAGAAATTTTTGAACGAAATGAGATTTCTTTTGGACAAGGCAAATTTTATAGAGTTTTCTGTACATTTTTTTCGGTCTTATAAGTTGTTTCACACACGTTTTAGATTATAAGAAACGATTAGTTTTTATTAATGTTTTTAGAGGACTGTTAAATAGAATTTGATTGATTTAACAGCTAAACCAACTAGAAACTACTTTCCTTAATTGCTTACAATACTTTTTAATTCAAATATAAAGATATCTCGAGGTGGTAATCAAAAAAATTATCTTAGCTTACAAAAGTTATAACACAACAGTAAACTTATCCTCGCAATACGACGTAACGTTTTATTAAAATTCAAATTATTCCCATCGTCGTATCGATTGTTAAAACACGATCAATTGGTGGTACGCGTGATGATATTCGGTAATGTCGTATTATTATGTAAATCGATATCGGTCGCGCGGTCGCTACTGGTTTCCACGACAATTTGCATTTGTAGGTGACACGATACGTGTAATTGGTTGGTTGTTATGTGAACAAAAAAGAATTTAATGTAATTAGTATGTAGTTTATTGTTTAACTGGTTTCAAAGCCGAGCCGGATAAATTTTTAATAGTTGTTTGTAAAATAATTGTTTGCGAGTTATTTTCTTCTTTCGTATTGAAACTAAGCTGTGTTTAATTAATACATTTTAGTTTATTTTATTGTATTTGGGTGGCTTACAGCTAACAATACAATAAATAATAGTGAGATAGTTCACGACAAGCCATTTACAAGCCTCCACAATTAGTAAAAGAATATTGATATGTAAAGTAGATTAACATAGTAAGTATACATTAAATATATAGACAGAAGTGCATGCGCAACCGCTTAGTAAAGATCAGAATCAGAAACATTTTTAGATAGAATAGTATTAATCGATGCTAAGCTGCTTGTAAACAAATCAATTGAGGGGTGTTCGTTCTTAACACGTTCGCTGACAGTGAGGACTTACCCTGACACCACATTGCGGCAGTAGAATTTTCCATACTAAATGACAAACGTTTCACGACGTAGTGTCATGTTGGCCATATGTTTGCCTGCCGAAATTGGATACTACGTCGATGGACGTGAACGTTTCTCGACGTTGTGTCATGTTGGATATGTGTTTCCCTGACAAATGCGACACTCACACTACGTCGACAGACGAGGACGTCTCTAGACGTACTGTCATAAAGCGCTATTTTAATTTCCTGCCTAACGACGTTCTGTCAGCGAACGTGTTAACAATTCGGTTGAATGCTTTAACTGATCGAATCATAAATGAATTACAACGATAAACTGTGCGAGCGTAAGGAGCACGAAGAAGATTTCTCAAACGAGAATAAAAATGATTAATTAATAATTAAATAATTCGCAATGTAAATGTTTGCTCAGCAAGAAAAATGAGCTATTAAGCCCGGCCGCATATTATAAGAAAATGTCTGTCAGAAAATTTCTGATAATGTGCGGCCGGGCTAAATCGTCTGAGCACCCCGAACCCGATTTCTTTACACCTCTTATTTTTTTATCAACGCAGGAAAGTTTATTGTCGAAATTCTGATACAGTTTTCTCTACTGGTCATTAGAGGTTTACATAACATAGCATCTCGCCTTGTATTCCCCGAAGGGTTCGGCAGAGGTGTCTTAGTACGCCCTCGTTTCGCCAGTTATGTTTCAGTCTCATGTAATAGGGGGCGAGCCTATTGTCATTAACCGGGCAAAAATCCGGACTCCGGGCTGCTACTGAGAAATTCCTAATGAAAAAACTCAATAACGCTTTGTTAGATCTGGGGATCGAACCCAAGACCTCACGCTCAGCAGTCGCATTTGCGACCACTAGACCAACAAGGCAGTCAAGGTTAAAGGTGTACAAAACTTGCATTCATTGTAAACGAGTAAGCAACGACTTGCTTTAATAACTTGCGCAATTAAACATGCAAGTGGGTTCAGCGTTAAAGAGTGGTTAACGAACTTTAAGCGATTAGTGTTTAAATCAAAACATAATAAATATTTATAATTGTGTGAACTCTTAGGCCGGGGCCGCACTACTACGGCGACAGCGACGCGACGGCGATATCATGAAAACAAACTCATATAAACATATTATGTCCGTAGCCGCACTGCAGAAGCGACAAGCGAAATTTATTTGTTCACGAAATCGCCGTCGCGTCTCTGTCGCCGTACCAGTGCGGCCACGGCCTTAGTCACTCCGAAATTAATTACGACTTGTAATTATAATTTTAAATAAGATCATCGTAGTGAATGAACTTTTGATAGAATTTATTGACGATGGCGTGGCGCGATGGGAGAATGACATGAAAATGTTGCTACGTCATCTAAAGTAATATTCAACTAATTTAATTGAATATTCGTCATTCTTCTACTAACAATGATTCAACATTGATCAGACAAGAAAAAGAGAACACAGAGCTTACATTAACTGTTTATTATTTGATGATGATCAGAAACATTAGTTTACTGGTTGTACAGGTACTGTACATAAAGAAAATCTCTTTCTTACGTACGCCAGTTGCTAGCCTTTGCTTGCTACACCATAATTTACTACACTTTGTTGCAACTAATAATGATACAAGCAATTCATATTTTTAGTCAGATCGGCAAGGAAATGATAAATTATACACTAATTAATCTCATAAATATAATACACTAATGGCAGTCACAAACGTATACAGCAGTACATCCTACATTAGAATCCTAAACTGTTAGACAGTCGACCATGAACCTCTGTCGTGTGAACGAACTCATTTAGGAGTCAAAATGCTCTCTCAATCGCGTTCGCGCGCTCGTTCGTCTATGGACGTGACTGCCAGGGCCGCACTCGGACGTGCGAGAGGTGCATGCCGGATACACGCTAAATGATGACGTTGCTGCTGTACTTAATGTCTCCCGACGGGAGAAGAGACAGGCCCATATAAAACTATGCACATAGAAAATCGATATGCAAGTTAGAAAGATAAAGCTGCAAAATCGAAGAGGCGTTATAAGGTTTTACTGCTCTGAATGAATATTTTAACTCGAGAGTTATCACGAGATACAAGCTACAAAGATAAGTGCCACGAATCTAAGAGCTGACTTAAATCCTTTAGCTTTGATTTTTTTTTTTATCAAAACTAGTTAAACGACTACTAAATTTTAATCAGAATCAATAATCATGCTATTGAAGATCTCGACTGGAAATCAGGTCTACCCCAAAAAAAATAAGATAGTCTATCATGGCTATGAAATCAGCTGTGCGGGGTTCTTGAACCTTTTGACGAATTTCTTCAATTCTTTACAAAACTGCATTCAATAAACAGTAAAGTGTGTTACTGTATATTCCATCCAAACCTGTACTTTCTGTCAACACATTATTAAAAGCGTATCGAAGATTGATGTAAGCTATGCACCTCTTACCAATTCAAATCCGTCCCTGAGCATGCAGTCCTCGCGTGCTAGCCGTAGTATTTTCTCGCCTCGCGTCGTATATCCGCGTCGGACAGGATCGTACATCAGCAGCCTGGTGGGACTCAGCACGGACGAGACTTGGCACGCACCGACCCGACCCCACCAGGCCATCCACCATCCTCTTGTCCCATAAACCATTAAGTACTGCGCTCTCATTTGACAAATGACCGCGCATCATTTATCAACTTTTGTGAAGACGTTTTATACTTTTGTAAGGAGTTCTGTCTACTTAATTCACTATAAATGGACAGCGTCGCTGCCGTTGTCGTCTCTTGTCATGCTTTTATTATTTATCAGCTATTTAACGTATCATCTGAATAAGTAAAGCGTTAATATTTTTACATTTCCAATTTAAATGAATGCTATAAAAGTATTGTAATTGTATACTTAATTTTGGTGACCGGCGCGGATGTGGTCGTAACATCCTGCTGTTTTGTGTTGATCTCAGCATGCCTTCGGATTCAGTTACAATAATAGCCGACCTTAATTGATGTTATTGAGATAAATAAATAATAATTATGATTGCGAATAAAAATGTTAACTGGTTAAATCTTGGACTGGTTGTAAACTTGTAATTCTGCATGGACAAGCCTGTGATTATACATTTATTATTTTGCCTTTTTTGTTAATTATTTCTGATACTCCTAATTATACGTTCAAAAATTAAGTTTTTTTTATTAAAACTTAATTTGATGGCTTTGTTAGTCCCGTTACATTAAATTACTGCAAGGATGGAAATTGATTTCAATGGAACATTAAATCTTCGTATTGAAATCACAATTATCGCAAATATGTCATTCTTGTACTTTCTCTTTTATGGCAAGTTGGCGCCATTGTAGTTTACTAGACACTAGTTCCGCCTAAGGGTATAACTCATAAACGGCGGTTACATTCGAAAATCAAATTTGAAATTGGAAACAGCGAACGTTCTAATCATTCATCGTTTTGGTACGTTTCCCATAGAGTTGCAACACCGTCCATAAAATATAGACCGCCTCCGAGCAACATCGTGACCGCATTCACACGGTCCGGGAAGATTACCGCCAAGTGGTTTCAAGCGAAGTGATTGATCGTCAGAATGCGCGCGGAACTCCAAATGAACGGATTATACTTTTGTCTTTTCGTATGTGTATTGTCTATGGTGCAGACGGCATTTAAAATGACGGTTCATTTTTTAATCTTATCTCTGACTCATAATGTAGATCAGGCTAATGTCTACATAAATGAATCATAAATTATTACAGGTCGGATTCATGAAGTGATTAAACGTTTTAATTACGTTTGAAATATTTTATTATCTACTTCGATAAAGTCATCTTTTAACAGCTGGTAACCCTGCAGGTGGCACAGCCGACAGGGCTTGCATAAATCATTTTAAAGATTCACAAGACCTGCGTATATAACAGTAATTATTATTGTTTCAGATTTTCTCATTATTATATTACGAATCGTTATAATCAGTGCTGCATATAGCTTCATAATTGAGGTTTCATGTATGTAGGTTCAACACCTACATACGAGGGATTATGTTTTTTGTTCCTTTGTCACGTATGGGCGTTAGGTTTAAAAAAAAGTAGTATCAATGAACTTTACTGACTTGAGGACATTAAGTAACATGCAAATCAAAATTATTGACTTCCTAAGTATAAAACAGTCTTGAAGATTGATTGTGTCTTCACTACCTTATAATACAATATTTACATGTCAAGCTACTTCTCAAAAGACGTTATTTCATTATCCGAGTATTATTCGAAGTTGACAGACAGGTATAATTCGCCGAAAAAATGCTCACGTCCAATATCAATCGGCAAGTGATTGATTATAGAAAATTACATACATTTCTTCGAAGTCTGCTATAAAGACGACGTTGATCACGATATTTACGAAATGTGACATCGGCAGATGTTGAATTAATAAAATTAATTGGCGTATGGATGTACCGTAAGCTATTTAACTGAAGGAGTTTTGATCTTAGATTTGAAGAACGAGATAGTCGTGTTGATGTTTGTCAATTTTCTACCGTATCCTGGTTGTTGTGTGATTACTGCTCCTTCTTAGGCTGCCCGTCCACTGGAGCGGAGAGGAGCGGAGCGGTGTGGAGCTAACCAATAGAATGGCATACAATTGACGACTCCGCTTTGCTCTATGAATATTGTGCATTTCTATTGGTTAGCTCCACACCGCTCCGCTCCTCTCCGCTCCAGTGGACAGGCAGCCCTAGAGTCAGCTCGGCTTATTGTCAATATCTTTTTTATTACTTACTTTTCGAGTGTGGGGTCTCTATACCGGTTTCTTGATTTATTGACCAAAATTCTAAGTGACAAATTGTTAGGATTAAATATTTGTATTTAGAGTCTAACTTTGTCACAACATTAATTTTGATGTCAGCTTATATCGAGAAAACATTCGATTCCATAATTAAAATAACATAAAGAGAACGTTGACAAATTAATCCCGTCAACCAATACATCAACTCGACACCGTCGTCCTAATAACCGTTTCTTATCCATCACCTACTAATCTATACATTAAACATGGCAGCTTTACACATCAGATGGGTTCACGACCTTGATTTGCATTAGAGGTAGGCAGCACTGGTCCGTGACTCCAACCAGTCATGCTGATAGGTGTTGTGATGGCACCAATCGCGCGGAGTGGGCCAACGTGTAGAACGGGCCGTGGAATTAATTTGAGAACTCAATCCAATGTCGACACTACATTGCGGCTTGATTATTTTTTATTAAGTGTTAATACAAATTTATGTAGGTATAATTTTAGTGATAGCACGTGGCTAATTAACAACCGCGCGGATCATACGATTTGCGATGTTAAGCTGCGCTAGTCGCGGTCAGTATATGGATGGGTGACCATTTGTTACGCATCGAGACCCCTCCGTGCCTCAGAGAGCACGTTAAACAGTCGGTTCCGGGTGTCATGCGAATACCTATGACAGTCGTTACGGAAAGTCAAAAGCCCGAAAGTCTGACAACCGGTCTAACCTTGCGGAGGTCTGATGGCAGTCGCTCCGTGTAAAGTACTGGTATTCAGCCGCATCTGGTTGGACTGGAAGCCGACTCCAACATGATTGGGAAAAGACTAGACAGAACAACTTTTTAGTGCCTAGCTGCCTCGTTGGTCTAGTGGTGTCAAGTGCGACTGCTGATCGTGAGGTCCTGGGTTCAAGCCTCAGGTCGGGCAAAGTCTTATTGGGTTTTCCGTGTGGATTTTCTCGTTAGCAGCCCGGAATTTGGACTTGTGACCGGTTCATGGCAATAAGCTCTCCCCCTATTACATGGGACTTAAACATAACTGCGAAATGAGGGTGTTATTATACGGAATACAGGTGTGATCTTATGTTATGCCTAGCTGTCATATTATCATTATCTCGTCCTATTACACATATATTCATTTAGGTGTCAAAGCTAAGTAATTCATACACGTATCTCATAAATATTTATAAGTTTGCTTGTGATGCGTAGTTTACAAAAAAAAAACGGCAATTAGAATTTCTATGCTATAAGAAATAAGTGTGACGGTAATTCCGCTGCATTTATTCGTGTGGAATAAAAAACCGGCCAAGTGCGAGTCGGACTCGCGCACGATGGGTTCCGTACCATTATCTATAAAAACGACAAAAAAATCATGTTTGTTGTATAGGAGGCCCCCCTTAAATATTTGTTTTATTTTAATTTAATGGTTTATTTTTAAAGTGAATATATAACTTAATATTCTGTGAATATTTCAAACGTCTACCTGTTGCCGTTATCAATATCGAGCAAAAACGAGCAAAAAAATCACGTTTGTTGTATGGGAGCCCCCTTAAATATTTATTATATTCTGTTTTTTAGTATTTGTTGTTATAGCGGCAACAGAAATAGGTACATTATCTGTGAAAATGTCAACTGTCTAACTATCACGGTTCATGAGATACAGCTTGGTGGCAGACTGACGGACGAACGGACGAACCTACGAACGGACGGACGGACAGCGGAGTCTTAGTAATAGGGTCCCGTTTTACCCTTTCAGTACGGAACCCTAAAAATGAATGAATGCATTTATGACGTCGACTTTCTTTTTCCGTCAACCTCGCAATCATTGCAGCGCAAACGTTGATGGATATCGGAGAAAATTTTACTTCAACTAATTTCGTGCAGTGAAAGTCTAATCGAATCCAATCGTTTCGTAATCGGAAAATTTCGAATTGTGCACGTGATTTTGTTGAAACGTCGATTTGAAATGATCGATGCAGAATCGAAAGTTGTTGGAGATGCGAATACAAAGTGTTGAATTGTGTTATCGGTAAACTCGTTGGTGTGAGAAGTGGTATGTCATGCAAATGTACACCATCATATGAGACTGAATCATTGAACAGTGGTCGTATCGACCCACTGTTGGGTTAGGTTAGGGCTCCCATCCGTCCGGGTTTCCCTGGATTTGTCCTAGTTGGAGAGGGCCTACGGGGGCGTCCGGGGGGGGAGGGGGTTCAAAAAAACCCGTCCGCAGTTTCGTTCGTTTTCTATTCCAGCAAATAGTTCCACGCAGCACACACACACACGTACGTAAATGTATACTTTGGCTATTTTTTTTTTTTATATTTTCAAGAGCGTCCGGGAAAAAATTCCAATTTCGACCAAATGTCCGCGGTTTTAGAAATCTTTGTCCGAATTGCAAACCAGGAAAATTAGAAGGCATAATAATATTTTATGTATCTTAAACATTCATTAAAATTAAATCTTATAATTACTGTTAACAGTACCTACTTACTTAGGTGCAGTGCCGACCCATCTGCTTCAAAGATCTTTACTTTGTTGCTCTGTGCGGAACGGTACTTAGTTTATTTCTTAAAACATAACATATAATAAGAAAGTCGTAACATAGACTAGGCGGCATTACACCTTTGTAATTTCAATAATAATTATCTGTAATTTTAACAGGGAATGTGATAAATATTGCCAGAAATAGAAAACTAACCAAACCTGTACAAAAAATCTTGTCTCTACCATCAAAGTAGGCGTAACCGAGCTTACAGTACACACACAAACAACGGGGCGGTACGCACCACTCGCCCCGCAACATTCGTCCCATCTTTCTTTTCGTGTGGTTAGTGACTAACTTGGTGTCAGATTTTATGCCGCCCATGGGCCTCTGACTTGGCTTCACATGCCGTCGAGAAATATCTCTCAGACATGCCGGTTGCCTCACGATGTTATTCGTCCCTGATCACCTAAGTTTACACACTCGCCCCGTTGAAGATTAGTTATTCAAATTCGCTCCTATTGTTATTAGATTAAAAGTACGCTTTTGAATGTTGCGATTATTATTTTCGTCTGAAAACCACAATGAATCTTTGTCTATATTAAAAATAAAATAGAACGGGGAATAGTTAAATAAAGCTGGGCTTGGAATTTAAAAGGTTTAATTTGGAATCTAAACAGGTACCTACATGGATATTTTCTATATTCAAATTATTTATACAATCAGTGAATTCAGTTTAAGTAAAATTAAATTTCGGAGAATGTGTCTCAGATCTGCATGATCTAATACCCCCCCCCCTGCCCTTTTTTCTATCGGACGGCCAGAAGCACGAAAAAGCGCCATCGGTTCATGGTTGATATACCAAAAACCTGAACGAAGCGTTTTGATTCCACTTTCATTGTGAAAACCACCAAACAGTGGAATGCGCTGCCTGAGTGGGTGTTCCCCGACAGTTACAATCTGGGTGTCTTCAAGTCACGAGTGAATCGGTTTCTTCTGGGCAAGCGTGCTCCATCGTAGACCGCATCATCGCTTAACATCAGGCGAAATGGCGGCCAAACGCAGGCCTAGTAACAAACATATAAAAAGAAAAATACAATATAAACAAAATAGGGTTTATATATGGACGTTATTTGACTACAGGGAAATGAATTATTCACGGCGGTCTATTACTGCAAATTACTCTGCAGTGCCATCGATGTTGCATGCAAGCCTGAATCTCAGAAAACGATAGCATGTAAGGATTGCAAGATTGTTCGATTAACAAAAGCTTTACTTCATCCAATGTTTTCTTTTATTGAAATCCATCTAAAATGTCTTACAATTTTTTTAGAGACAGTTATTTTTTATGTATGACGTGCAATACTAATCGTTTCTAATTATATTATATATATATATATATTATATATATGGCCACCACTGTATATAACACCTAAATGAAATTGATCTAATCGCCCGTCTTCTTTTGTTTCAGAATTTACCCGAGGACTAGTGACCAATACTTTGGTAAGTTCTTCATTTGTCATCATTTGGAAAGTATCGACTCGAGTATCAGCCCATTACTGTCTCAAAGCTGGGCACGGGCCTCTTCTCGAAATAAGAAAAAAAAGACGGGCTTAGGACAGTCCACCATGCTGGTCTATTTGGTCTTGGCGTACTATACACACCATCGAGATTTTTTTAGGCCCTATATATCGTCACCGGAAAGCCAATACTACTTAAGCGCCATTTTTGGCCAAAATGAGTTATATATATCGTTGGATTGGGTTTTTTAAATCCATATATTTTTAATCCATCCAATAGTATTGGCTTTCCGGTGATGATATGCTCTTTTCCTCACGATGGCTATAATCTAACTCTGATCCGCACATGAATTCGAAAAGTCAGCGATGCAGTCCCAGATTGAAATCAGACCCTTCTACATGGAAGGTAAGTGATCAACCAATAGGCTATCACTGCTAACGAGTCGAGTACCTAACGGGACGTCTAACCACTAAAAGTGGTCTCTTTTAACACTAAAACTACACAAATATAACTGTAGTGTCGACTGCAAGTGTGTCGTCATTCGGGCGAGTTCACGACCCGCGCATTTTTATGCGCTTGCGCACCTAAACGTGAACACGTGGGAATGAGCATTACACGAATGTTACCATATTCCTGGAAACTATTGTAACTTGTAAGCAAGTATTGTAATATTATTTTACACGGAGGCCATTTTAGCGAGATTGTCGTCTTTATTTTTTTTACCTACCTTTATTGTAATTAAACCTATTTATCAATATTTATTAAATGTTTACAAAGAAACAATTACGCCTGATTTTGTAACATAGGCTAACTTTTAGTATAGTGACATACGAAGCTGAAAATAGGCAACACAAAATCGACGTGATTAGGCATGTGATAATCTGAAGTTAGGTCACGTCTTGCCGATTTAAAAAACATAGCCGCCGAAGTCCGATTGCCTAACTTCGGCATGGTTTGAAGCTATACTTACCTGCCCTGCCCCCTTTACCAATATGGCCGTTTTATAATTTCAAAGGAATATCAACGTAAATGAAATGTATGTATAGAATTGGCATATGTTATCGAAAGCTATAAGCCTAGGCGTATACGGAGGCGCAGGCCGCTCACTCAATACAGTTCAATCACGGTTTTACAATCTATACTAGATAAATCTAAATAAATAAAGATAAATCTATTCTAAATAATAGAATCTTTATAGATTGTAAACCCGTGACTTAGTTGTGTTGCCTGTGCGGCCTGTGTGTGCCTCCATATAGGTACGCCTAGGGTCCATGACGTGTACGTCACCACATTTTGACGTGCCGTCCTGTGCGCCATGGAAAAACGGCCTAAGTGTAATTCCCATACATTTAATTTATGTTTTTATTATGTGAACAATAAAAAGGGGGGGCTCGTGGCTAAATAACAACCGCGCCGATCGTACGATTTGCGAGGTTAAGCTGCGCTTGCCGCGGTCAGTCCGTGGATGGGTGACCATTTGTTACACATCGAGACCCCTCTGTGCCTCGGAGAGCACGTTAAGCCGTCGGTCCCGGTTGTCATACGAATACCTATGACAGTCACGATACGGGTAGTCAGAAGCCCGAAAGTCTGACAATCGGTTTAACCTTAGGATATCGGCATTGCCCAGTTACTGGGTTGCGGAGGTCTGATGGCAGTCGCTCCGTGTAAAATACTGGTATTCAGCCGCATCTGGTTAGACTGGAAGCTGACCCCAAGATAATTGGGAAAAAGGCTAAGAGGAAGATTATGTGAACAATACAAAACGTCGCCAAATAATGCGTAGAACAATCATTCCTGTTTCTATTTCTTCAATTAACACTCTATTAAAGCTAGAGTTCACCAACATTAACGTGGATAACGTCGCTGCGTCTGCAAAATCCGCTGGTTTTTTTTGATAATCTGTCTTTGATACTATTTTATAATAGTTCTCAAGCCACGTGCACCTGTAAAATCTGTTATTTAATAATTTATTTGGTTAAGAAGATAGCAAAATAAATTATTAGTAAACGTATTTTACAGTTGCACGTGGCTTGAGAACTATTATAAAATAGCATCCGACAGATTTAAAAAAAACGATAAACAGCTTTATTAAATAAAGAAACTAGCCTTTTAAGTAAACGATCGTTTAACCAGATAATTAATATTGGCGGACACCAACCTTATTTGTATAAAACACCTATATAATGGTATTGTTAACCTATGCGTAGTACTCTCAACCGGCGTGCGTGTATGACAAGATGTATGAATGTGGATGAAGCGAAAGGGGTATGTAAGAGTCGTAGCATGTGGCGTTCTATAGTTTCTGCCTACCCCCATGGGAAAAAGGCGTGAGTTTATGTTTATGTATGTATGTTAACCTATGGTTTTAAATACCCACAACCAGTGATTTGTACACAATTCCGTTCATTACTAACCGTTAGACATCCGTTAGGTGTGTTATCCGTGACCATACGTTTTATTAATTGCTATAAGATTTATGTGTTATAAGTGACTGATCTTGGAGAAATAACAGCCAGGCTTAAGTGGGAGTGGGCCGGTCATGTCGCTCAAATGCAACCGGACAGATGGGCAAAAATCGTCACTCACTGGACGCCTGAAGGAGGACATCGTCGTCGAGGTCGGCCGCGGCGTAGGGTGGCGTGACGATCTAGACGTTTTTGCGGGGTCCATATTGTTAGAAACGGCACAAAATGGAGAGGTTTGGAAGGTAAAAGGGAAGGCCTTTGCTCAGCAGTGGGACATTCCATAGGCTAGTGACTGATATAGAATAAATAATAGTGATATTACTAAGTTTAGAGGTAATCCATACTAATATTATAAATGCGAAAGTGTGTTTGTTTGTTTGTCCTTCCTTCACGCCCTAACTAAGCAACCAATCGGCTTGATTTTCGGCATAGAGTTAGTTGAAAGGATGGAGAGTAACATAGGCTACTTTTGGTCCTGGAAAAACATCATGTTAATTCCATGTGAGCGAAGCCGCGGGTAAAAGTTAGTTGTATTATAATTTTATGTCTCAGTCGACTTAACCTCATCGCAGTCGACTGCTTAACACAAGACGCCTAATACCGTCTAAATGTATTTTAACATAAGCTTATTAATTAATAAGTTTTAAGAAATATGAAAAATTCTTTGAGTCACATGAAATCATAGTATTATTCAAAATAGTATAAGGCTGATCCCAGCAAGTTGCTTCAACACAGCTGCAGCCACCGCCTTGATCGCTCAAGCGACCGTTTTTCCCTGCGGAACAGGAAACTTTGGTCGTTGTGGTCACAGTTTAGTATCCCGAGACACAAAACTGTGTGTCGAGTTACGAAACTGTGTCCCGGCCGCTTATTGGCTTCTGTGTGCTCAGCCTAAGGCATACCTTTTTGGCTCTTGTGGCATTAAACACAAAATATGTCATGATACGTCATTATATCCGTCCGTCAATTCCAATTTCAAATAATAATGACAGTTATTCTGATGTTGCCATACGCGTGTACTCCTAAACAAGACGTATTAAATTTTTACCGTTTGCAATAAAGGTCGGGTCAATCAAATAAAAAAGTCGTGGGCACACCAATTATATGCCCACGCGTAAAGTTTGTTATTTTTTTTGATAATCATATAGCCGTGTGAATATTTGTTGTGATGAGAGGAGTGTTCCAAAGTCCAATGTCTTTTTGCAAACGGGCTCGTAGTTGACTAACTACATCGCGGATCGTACGATTTGCGAGGTTAAGCTGCGCTTGCTGCGGTCATTCCGTAGATGGGTGACTGTTCGTTACACATTTGAGACGTATATATAGTGTATTATCTATGTTTGTGACCCCTCCGTGACATCGTCGGTCCTGGGTATGATGACACCGAATATCTATGACAGTCGTTACGGGTAGTTAGAAATCGGAAAATCTGACATCTAATCTTAGGATATTGGCAACACCTAGTAACTGGGTTGTGGAGGTCTGATGGCAGTCGCTCCGTGTAAAATACTGGTATTCAGCCGCATCCGCTTAGAATGGAAGCTGACCACAACATAGTTGGTGATAAGGGTAGGCAGAAAAATATATTTTTGCGAATGCCCAGTGCGTAGTAGGCTTTCAGGGAATGTGTACTCCCATTGTTATATCTCATAAGACCAGAATCTTCTTTTATCTTAAATAAAAACACTGAATAACTGCTAAAATATGAAAAAAAAGCTATTTACACTTACAAACGTTTAATCCTCCTCTTGGTGACGTGCGTTTACCTTTCAATTTAACGCGTTTATCCACGTAAACGCCTTGTAAACCGTGTGTTAACGTATAGTTGTAAATGTTGTAATAATGTAACGTACGTATTAGTAAACACGGCCAGCGTTTGCGTACAGGTACAAACATTAACATAGACCTGATAGTCTAACAAATACTCTATGATATTATACGGCCGCAGGTAACAATGTAAATATAAATACTAATACTAAATTGTATAGTTTTAACGTTACTAACAAGGCGTTTTATATTTTCATAGCATCATTACATATACTGGCCTGCAAAAATAAGTACTACACTTTTAATGATATTTACTTTTAAAGTGTGATACTTATTTTTGCAGGCCAGTGTAGTATAAAACAAAGTGACTCCCGCTGTCTGTACGCTTAGATCTTTTAAACTACGCAACGGATTTTAATGCAGTTTTTAGCAAAAGATAGAGTGATTCAAGAGGAAGGTTTATATGACCCACATTAGTATCTACATTGCACCCGTGCGAAGCCGGGGCGGGTCGCTAGTAGTTAATATAATATTTTCAGACAGCTGCTTGGTAATTTGTGGAAATCTCTTTTAGGACCGATTCCTATAATTTACTGAGCGTTATTTGTTAAAATTAAGACATAAATGAGACCCTTCCATACGTTAGTAGCTATCACAGGTAAAATTATCTTAAGAGTCCATTTATATGCCCAGATTAGCCATAAAAATGCTACCATTGGTAAGCAAAACAATTCGTTATTGACTATGAACCGAGCATAAATGCACCCTAGTACTTCTAGTAGATAGAATTTTTGTGTAGGTATTCACATAACACACACATAACATCACGCCTTGTATTCCCCGAAGGGTTCGGCAGAGGTGTTTTAAAACGGGTCCTTTCGCCAGTTATGTCTAAGTCCCATGTAATAGGCGGCGAGCCTATTGCCATCAACTGGGCACAAATCCGTACTTCGGGCTACTTCTGAGGAATTCCTAATGAAAAAACCCAATATCACTTTGCTCGACCTGGGGATCGAACTCAGAACCCTATGCTCAACAGTGGCGTTTGCCACCACTAGACTAACGAGGGAGCAACGAGACGGCATTCACAGATTTTAGAATTCCCTTCGCTGGCAAATTCAAGTGAGTTGGCGGGCCACTCTATGGCCTGCGGGCCTGAGGTTGGCCTACCTTGATCTAAAGTAAACAGGGGAGTACCTAATTAATGCAACTGTCTATACTAAAATTGTAACGTCGAATAATTAGATATTGTCTATTGTCAACTAAAGATAAGTTTATGTTTGCACTTATAAATAAGTGCTAACTTATTGAGTACACAGCTTAGTTATATTTAACTGTATGTACCACTTACTAAGTTTTACATTACGGTTTCTTCCACCTTAACCAGCTTAGTACTTAACAACTTAAGTTTAAAGAACACGATAATAAATCAGTGTGTTTGCTGTTCAGCTTCTTATGGTCTTTGCCTACAAAGCTTTCAGCATATTTTAATCAACTCTGTTCTCAAGACTAGCAAGGCATTTATAATTTGATTTAGTGCAGCAAAATGGGTCTTTGTTTGATAGACAGCACGTAGTTATGGTAAATGGCACTCTAAAGCTGGGAAACTATAAGTTGCACAAGAAGTGAACGGATTTATTGATGCCACAGAATTGACCCACAGAATTGATGCCACAGAATTGACGCCACAGAATTGACGCGTTCAAGTATGAAGACAAGTGCACAGGCAAGAAACCGGAAATGTCATTTTTTTAAGTTTTTATCTATGAACGGCAACATCATGCTTTTCTGTTGTAGTTTTATTTCCATTCTCATGTTTTCACTAAAAATCAATACAACCCCCGAAAAATTACAGATTTTATAATACGGTATAGGAAAAAAGAAGGCAAATTATAGACTTTTCAATCTTTGATTGCGTTTTTCTCTAAAATGATTTGATTTTTTGCAATGGTACCTAACCCTTCATGTTCTTGTTACTATTTAATTTAGCATCTTTTTTATATCCAAACTAGTTGTGTCCTCACGGCTCCACCCGTAGCTTATGTTACTCAGTGATAATGTAGCTTTCTAACGCCAAAAGAATTTTTGAAATCGGTCTAGTAGTTTTTAAGTTTATTCGTTACATACAAAAATACAAATCTTTACTCTTTATAATATTAGTATAGATAACACCGACTATATAGCCATTCAAAGACAATAATAGTAATGGCATTCAAACTCAGTTATCTAATATTAATTTTAATATTCGCCATAAGCTTTATCGCCTAACCGTACAGGATTTATTTTTAGTGATAGTGACGTTACTCAACGGGTTTATCCAGTCGATATCGATAGTCGATACCGGACTGTCGGCGTTCGAAATTGGTTGTTCCGTTTGGAAACGAGTCGTCCTGTCGCACCGGTATACACCGGTCGGCTTGCGACTTGTCTCCAAGTTCATGGCTTCCGGAGCTGGCTTTCGTTCAGGCACGCCTTGGTTATAGCTAATATTGTCTCTATGTGGGTTAATGGGGACGGTACATGACAGATTGTAAACTTTGGTTTGTCTCAACGAATGTATTGTAAGCATTTGAACTTGGAAATTGCAATTTGATGTATTATGTTATGTCTTATTGTTTTTAATAGTGTACAACTAATAAAATGTAATTAATGTTTTACACTTTCTTCAATATAGGTACCCATTTCTTTTGATTCTATTTAGAAAATAAATAAGGCCCTAACTTAGAAGGTTGTTTTACATCGGAAATCGTTAAAATTAAAACCACAATATTTCTATAAATCATCTATAAATATCACCTTTCCCGTGTATCTGTTTATTTGTTTGCCGAGTATAAGTAATTCTCGTACATTTCATTAATAAAATCTAACACTACCTATAACATTACAACTTTAGTACCTATCTTACCGTTAATTTCGCACATCACTTTTACGAGTCGTCCAAAGATGCTACTTTTAAAACATGAAAGCAACCGATATCACTTAAAGTTTATTTTAAATTAATTGTGGGTAAAATAAAATGTGAACGAGGCACATTAATGCTCTGTGGATAATCAGTAATGTGTCTGTTAGCGGTTATTCTCACGCCTCGCTGTCCGCGGCCATTACCATTACGTGCATTCGGCCAATGTGTTCCCGAAAAACGCTAATGTTTCAGTTCATTAGAGCCAACATTACGCGTGAAGTGCGTTAGTTTTATTGCGGTTTATGTGGCAGACTTGGTATCTTTGTATGTGACATGAACGCGTTCAAATGTTTTGGTGAGAGTTCTTTTTTTGAATTTTAGTTTGTTTTGAATGTTTGTTTTTTTTAAAGGTAAAGGTATTGATGCGCGCAGCCTACCAGATTAAATTTTTTGTTTTTTGTAAAATCTTATTCAAATATATGCAAACACATTTATATAATATACAACAGTCTGCAAAATCGACAATAATTGTTCAAAACGTAAGTTCAAAAACTAAAAACCGACTACTGAAAAATCACGCTCTAAAAAGTATGATACAAGAAAATATTCGTGATGATCAGAGGATAGCCGTGGTCATAATTATGTTTATAAGTTATGAGGAAACAGATGAACATACATACATACCGGTCAAAATCATAACCCTCCTTTTTGCTTCGCCGTAGTCGGGTAAAATGTAGGTAAAGGAAAACAAATTTAAGAACAACTGGGTGGGTTTTTAACGTGGCGTAGGCAGCGACACACGCCCACATGGCACGGCTTGGCTGTCAAACTGTCTACGAACAATTATCTGGTTGCGTCAGAAAAATATCGACGTACCGTGGACCTCTGACCTCGCATCGCTTAGTGACGTAGCTATGTACTTATTGTATACGACTTTTGTAAGAGTAACGCAGTCTTTCTTTAAGTCATTGCGGTGACAAGGCACCTAGCTCATCAGAATAAATGAAAAATATGAACATTTTTGAAGCTCACTGTGATTAAATATCGAGTAGAGACTGTTATCTCTATAAATGATTAAAATAAATTTTCTGGCAAAAAACCGTTTACTCGAAAAATGTACTAGAATTTTAGGTAAAGAGTTTTCAGCCAGAAAACTAATCTTAAATGGCCAGTGCGAGAATTTTTCTATATTTTTGATTTTGTAAACACGTAAACTTATTTTATAATCTAAAATTTTCTGCTTTACCGCTGACTCAGTAATTTTACTATTACGTAGAAAAATTAATATATCGATGATTGATTGCACATTAACTGTCGACGGTACCGGTATGTTAATCAGGCACAAGTGGCCACTTCCTCACCTCCGGCACTTCAGTCAGGGGAGAGAAAACTCTTTCCATGATAAACTCTCTGGTTTCCGGGTCATCTGCTTGTTAACATGTCAAATATACAGACAAGCGTGTCTATGGATTTGGTACGAAGTTATAAATGAAATGATAATTAATTTTGATAACTATTAGGTCCTTACCTATGAAATTGGCGTTTTTTTCTCACAAATAGAGGGCCTCGTCACTTCTATGATTTAAAATATTAATCAATTGCTTGGTATTATATCGAATAATGACCATCATAGGCAACTACCAATAGTAAAAAAAACCTTATTATTTATAGTTTTCTAAACATAAAAAATACCTTAATAATGCCTCCTCTTTTTGTTAGCAGAAATGTACACTATTTTTGTTTTAACTTAGCCATAACTTATTTTTGTCGCATAATCTAAGTGGAATACGTTATCTTAGTTTTTAAACATTAGTGCATAAAAGTTTTAAAACATTAGTGTTTATAGTTGTTAAATAAATTAAGAAAATGTTAGTATGAAAAATGCAACTTCTTTAAAATTCTCCATACAAAACGCTGATTTCATAGGTGGGGACCTAATATTAACAGCTGTGCTGAGTGCTTATCTGGTTCGGAGACGGCAATTATTGTACCGATTTCAGGTTTGAATTCGTAATGTGTGTAAGTGATTTTTTTCATAAATTTTAACGATTTTTTGGCTCAGCCATTCAGTGAGTATTGTTTCTTAATTAACATGAACATCCAAAGTACCTGTATTAAATTTTATAGCTCTCAATATAAAACGGGTCGTACAGAACATAAATTAAAACTTTAAAAGCCTACTAATGAAAGCTAAAGGCATGCATTAAAATGTTTTATTAATGCAGTACAACATTTAAACTGAGTGACATAATAGCTCCAGAGCAGGCTGTTATCTATTCAATTACATTTATTACTAATTACATATTGCCATTTACATGGACGATTTATGAAAACTGATCGTCATGTTTACGTGGGTTGTCGGCAAACCGGTAATGGAAGCGCCATTTTGTAAAAATGGGTTCCGTTGATAGGTATAAACTTGGGTTCAAAGGATCTTCAGTAATGGCAGGACAAGGCTAGATTAAAGAATATAATGTTCAATTTCTTTTAATTAGTGTTTATTTTATAAAATACATGACATATATAATTTTATACATCAATGTTCAATATTCAGAGTAGCGTTTCAATACAGCAGTAGTTTGACGTGGCCAGAGTAAAAAAATCTTTTTTCTTTTTTATTTAATATTGGTGGTGTGTTTTAGCTTTGGTTTTATGTGTATTGTGTGTGCGTCTTTATTTGTGTGTAAATAAACAAAGTACATATTTAAGTATTTGTGTTAGACCAGTTTTATTATTTTTGTTCAAGTAAATAACTGTATAGTGTTAGATATCCTATTATCATCGTACGCCCGCATAAGACACCATGTTTTTTATTATTCGGCAAAGTAAATTTAGACAGTAAACCACAAAATTATAAGACCGTAAATAAGTACCTAAGTATACACTTTGTGTTGATGACTTGTAAAAACATATATGTATAAAGAACAAACGGGTACAAAAAAAGAAACACTATCAATCTAGCTGTAAAAACTTTCACCTATCGAAAAAGGCATCTGTCTAAAATATCAATAATAATCGTAAATATTTTTATGCTAGTAATAATTCTCACGGCTGTTATAATTTAAAAACTAGTAGAAGTTGTGTATGAGCGATGAAACGCTTCCTCCTCTGCTATTTATTTGTTCTGATATCAATAAAGTAGGATTATGTTAATAAGTGTATCATAAAAAAGCTATATTTCTTGCCGGTTGTTTACTAAAAATATATCGAAATGTCGTCAAATTCAATAATTAATTCGACTACATTTCGATATATTTTTAGTGACACATGAGACTTTTATTTCATAAAAGTATTTTTTCGTGGGTCGGTAGCCCATTTCTAAACATTATTTTGCCAAATAAAATGTTATTTATTATAAACTAGCTGTGTCCTCACGGCTCCGCCCGTAGCCTATGTTACTCAGTGATAACGTAGCTTTCTAACGGCAAAAGATTTTTTGAAATCGGTCCTGTAGTTTGTAAGTTTATTCGTTACATACAAAAATACAAATCTTTCCTCTTTATAATATTAGTATAGATATAATATAGATTGATTTGACAATACGTAAAAAAATATATCTTTTATTACAACACTTCAATAGTCTGATATTTATAAGACCATCAAAATACTGCAAAACAATTATTCTTAAATAACGTTTCTAAATTAATAAATGCATCCGAATTATTTTTATTCTCAATTCTTGTCCTAAAAGGGTTGGCTCCCGTTTACATAAAACGCGAATGAACCCCAATCGGACTCGTTTCGCGTCCGGGAGGGAAACGAACTCGTTCAACCTGTCGCGTCAACTCACTGAGTAATAACTGCGGACGCATCCTGACAATATCATTTGTATGCCGTACTTATTTTTTTTCAACTTTTGCTCGGCTTCTGTCACCGGAGCAGGACAATAGAGTTTGCGTTACCGATTTAGCGCTTTACAATTATGCTAGTGTTGTATCGACGGCTAATGGCGGATTTCTATAATTTACGGAGAATTATTGGTTAAAATTGAGACTATTGTATCTTTACCAATAATGAAGGAAATATCTCATAGTTTTGCATAGTAGACCCTCCCATATGGAAGTAGCTATCAGAGGTAAATTAGCTTACGAGTCTATTTATATGCCCATTTTGGCAATTAAAAATGCTACCATTAGTAATCAAAACTATTTCTAATCCCGTTTTTATTTAGTTTTAATGTTGTTAGTAACTATGGTGTCAGGCCTGTGTCATTCTTTGGTTTAGGTATCAAAACATGTCTAGTCGGTGCTACACCTCCGGAGTGGAACACAAAAGGAAACCGAACTGAACATGAGTGAGTGACCAAAACTAAAGATAATAAGAGAAAGCACGCTCGTAGTAGGTATCTTGTCATCTTCTAATTAACTAAAGTTGTGTTCTATCTATACTAATATTATAAAGCTGAAGAGTTTGTTTGTTTGAACGCGCTAATCTCAGGAACTACTGGTTGGAATTGAAAAATTATTTTTGTGTTGATAGTCCATTTATCGAGGAAGGTTATAGGCTATATAACATCACGCTACGACCAATAGGAGCGGTGCATAAATTAAAAGTGTTGTAATAACGGGAAAAAAATCCACTCGTGGGAAGCCAGGACAGGCCGTTACTTAATGATAATTGGCAATCCTGTGAACTTTCTCCAGTTAATTTGAAGTAACTCTATATTTAGGAATCGAACAATTAGCATTTCTACAAACAACTGTTAAAACAGACAAAGCCTCACAAACTAAATGAAATACTAAACTAATGTAAACGTACGTTAAAGTAAATGAGAATTCACTAACTAGGCAATCATTCATTTTGTTTGGGTGGTAAGACTACAGGGTGTAAACGAAATCATGTAATTCCTTCAAACCTCGTGATGTACTGCTGACATAGATTAACCCTAAAATGGATACTTTTTGATTCAATAAAACATTTTTTACCAGAAATAAACATGTGTTTTTAACGTGAGACATTTTAGCGCCCTGGGTTAAATGACCGCACGGCGAGCGATAGACGTGCAATCCGCTCGGGGCGCTAAAATGCCTCACGTTAAGAACACATGTTTACTTCGGGTAAAAAATGTTTTATCGAATCAAAAAGTATCTCTTCTAGGGTTAATCTATGTCAGCAGTACATCACGAGGTTTGAAGGAATTACATGATTTCGTTTACACCCTGTATAGGTGTTCTATTTATTGGGTAGTTTCCAGTTCCAGTAATAAATTCTCATAATTAACACCAAAACAAAGAAGTTTTCATGAAAATATTAGTCAAAAATATTCACAGGCATATTTTAACTGTGTTGACCATGAACCGTTCGTCAGCCTGCCGTTTCCTTACCATATAAAAAAAATATTATTCGTCGCGAAGTTAAATTTTATTAAAATGACGCCACGTTCCGCAAATTGCTTATAATTAAAACTTCACGTGTTGATGAAGTTGACGACTGCAGTCCTTGATCTTGATAATGAGAATAATTTATCTGTCCAAAATTCGCTCGTTCGTAGTACCGGCCCATGTGCGCGTGAGTCATGCGCCCGCGCATCGTCGCTCATGTATTTTCGCGAAACCGGTTGTATACAACTCGGAGCGACGAAAAACGAACACACCCGATGTGGCAATTAATTATTTTTTAATTAATTTGATGTAATGACGCAAAAAAGTCCAACGAGTCTGATCCCTTGTTAAGTGCCTTGTTTGTTTTTTTTTTATTCGTTCAAAATTTAATGTTATTACAAAATGCTGAGTTAGTTCGAGCTGCCGATAATAGCTCCATTACTGGTTGTCAAATTAAACGAGACGGTGATCGTAATTTCTTAAGTGAGGCTCATTAATATGTAAGTAGGCGACAAAACGAGTTTGTTTAAGAGGATCGCATAATTTTTGAACTCGATAATACCATCTGATTAACTTTTTCTTCTTCTTGAAGGAAATAATATGCAGTAGTTTAAATGTTCTGCATAGCCTTTTCCCAACTATGTTGGAGTCAGCTTAAAGTCAATCCAGATGCGGTTGAATACCAGTATTTTACCTCCACCATTAGACCTCCACAACCCAATTACTGGGCAAACGATATCCTAAGGTTAGACCAGTTGTCAGACTTTCGGGCTTCTGACTATCTGTAACGACTGTCATAGGTATTCGTATGACATCCGGGACCGACTGTTTAACATGCTCTCCGAGGCACCGAGGAGGCTCGATGTTAACGAATGGTCACCAATCCACAGAATGACCGCGGCAAGTGCAGCTTAACCTTGCAAATCGTATGATCTGCGTGGTTGGTAATTAGCCATGAGGCCCTCATGCAGTAGTTTAAATATAACATCAAAATGCCGATGAGCTCTTTTTTTATTACTTTAAAAAAAATCTTTTCTTCATAACTTGTTGTTCAGAGGACGTTGTAGTTAGAATAAATAATCTAGATATATATGGCCTGACGACTCTTATGTGAACACAATGTCACACTCTGTGGGTGTAGGAACATTTAGCGACTTTAAAAGCCAATACTTATTTGGTTAAGTAAAGAAATTTAAAAAAGATAGAGTGAGTTATGTTTACTCTAAAAATAAAAAATATTTAGATTTTTGTTTCGCTATTTAGAAATTATTTAAATGAAGAATAAAAATTTTATGATTTAATTATATATAATCTAATTTATTATTTGACATACACATTAAATCGACTTAAATACAAGCTTTTACAACTCAAAAATCGATAAAATTAATTAATCAAATAGTTTGAGCGTCTTTAAAGTAACTTGGATCATAACAAAGTTGATATCGAATGTATCCAATAAATCTATTCGGATTCATTATGTCATCGGCATAGTGTTGCGGCCGTTGGCACTCGTACTCTATGAATATTCAAACCAGTTTCATACAACCTGTGGAACTCGTCCCGGCGACCTGCGCGCGCGCCTCGCTTAGTCGGAGTTCCGTGGACGCGACTGCGCGACAAAACAGATGCGATTTGTCGTGGGACAAGTGGTCTCAAAATATTTACTGTTTTTGTGAATTAATTAACGACTTGTATGGGTATGTATGGTTGAGTTATTATTGTGGATTAACAACAGGTTTAAACGAGACGTGAACCAGGTAGATGTATAAGTTTGCAGATCGAGAATTTTAAAAAGAACCGTAGTTATGCCATTAGAATATTAAAACTTCGCTTATTTAACACTAGCTGTGTCCTCACGGCTCCGCCCGTAGCCTATATTACTGAGTGATAATGTAGCTTTCTAACGGCAAAAGAATTTTTGAAATCGGTCCAGTAGTTTTTCAGTTTATTCGTTACATACAAAAATACAAATCTTTCCTCTTTATAATATTATATTAAATATTATTTAACATAATCAACAAATGTCCATGTCGTTGTCGTTCGTCGTTGTCCATGCGACAAATCGCGTACAAAAAAAGTCTAGTGAATGGGACATAAACGTCTACTATTTTTATAGGTCCGTCTTCAAAATAGGCAACAATTTGTTGTGTAGCGTTCGTGAGGCCGTAAAACATTGTATGCGTTGCATGTTAAGTGTGTATGACGGGTATAGCCGTTTTCTAAACAGGATTTACTTATATTTGGATATAACTTAAAAGCTGGCTGTTAAAACTTCTCTTAACGTCCACTCTGAAGTTATATTAACTACTGTTTAAGGCTAGTGTCCAACAACATTAATTCTCAATCGAATGAACGTACCAGAATCCTTACTAATATCATAAATGCGAAAGTTTGTATGTATGGATGTTTGTTACTCTTTCATGCAAAAACGGCTGGATGGATTTGGATGAGATTTGGCACACAGATAAACTATGCCCTGGATAAACACATAGGAGACTTTTTATCCGGGTACATCAAGTAGTTCCCCTAGGATGCGGGTGAAACCGCAGGTAATAGTCTAGTTTGAAGTAAATGTTTAAGCAGAGGTTTTGTTTTTTTTATCTGTAGTTTTGTGTTCGTCCTGTATTTCATTTTACAACTGTACGTTTCTTTAGAGTAGCGCTACACGCTGCAAGACGCGACATAATTCCAGCCTGGTGTATCGCGAGTAATCTAATACAACCTTTTATCTTCCGGCCCCATCACCATTGCATTGTTACTGAGTTTACATAGGTACCTATGCCAAATTTCAGCTTAATCGGATGCCAGTAAGTGCTTCAAAAATAGATCACAAACCGCGGAAACACATACGAACGATGCAAGTTAAAAGTTTGTAATAATTCATTCAAAAACTTTAAAGTTAATCGGTTGTATCTGTTCAACAGGATTTGAGGATTCTAGGTTGAAACTATTAGAATGTTGTATTGCCATTGGAATTGAATTTGTTCGCGAAGTTTCAGGAGAATCGGTTAAGCAGAAATAGTTGAAAAATCTGTCGCAAGATTTGAATGAAACAAATACAAGGTTAGTCGCAAAGGGGGTACTCAGCCGCGGGCCACTTAATGTATCACTGATGACTGTTTTAAAGAAAGTGGTAAAATTTCAAAATTCGACAATAAAAATTCAATGCAAAATGATTTTTATTTTAGTTTTTTTTTTAAATTCTTCATCCCTGCTTTAGTTACGAATTCAGAAAATGGAGCTTCTAACCCGTGACCCCAAATATGACCTAAAATATAAACACAGTTGATCATACCTGAGGATAGATAGAATTTAGCGTATTTTTTATGAAATCTTTGAACAGCTATCCCTCTTAGACTATTGACTTTTGGGGAAAGTTGCAGAACAAAAGTTATCCATTATTACGGGTACTTTAACACCCTTTCGGCTTAGTACCCCCTTTACGACTAACCTTGTATATGAAGTAAAGCGAATTAAAACCGCTTAATAATCAAAAGTATTCCAGGAGTATTCACGCCGAAATCGCGTCCCGTATTTTCGTCAATGTGTGGCGCTACACTTATGTTTAGGTACATGTTCCTCCTAGCATTTTCCCAATTAGGTTGGGGTCAGCTTCTAGTCTAACTAGATGCGGCTGAAAGAGAATTTTACAAGGAGCGACTACCATCAGACTTACGCAACCCAGTTACTGGGCAACGCGAATATCCTAAGGTTAGACCGGTTGTCAGACTTTCGGGCTTCTGACTTTCCGTAACGACTGTCATAGGTAAGGGAACGTACCCATACTACGTGACCCATTTTTTACAACTTTTTACCCCCCTCCCCCCTCGGTGACCACCCGTAGTATATGCCAATATCCCCCCTCCCCCTCTAGTTTTCACTTAGTAATTCATAAATTTGGTTTAAAATAAAAAAAATTGCAAAAATAAAATTATTTGGCTCAATGTGCGTCAATGTTGCCACCTGTGAGTTTAAAAAGCGCTAAACGCTGCGCGCCATATTTGAATATAGCTCGAAAAAGCGCAAGATTTCCCTAGAGGCTATTGACCACGTGACGAAAACCTAAGCCCCTCCCCTGCCCCTGTGACCAAGCGTGGTATTTTGAAGACCCCCCCCCTGAACGGGTCACGTAATATGGGTACGTTCCCTAATCGTATGACACCCGGGGCCGACTGTTTAACGTACTTTCCGAGGCACGGCACTACGTTTACATAAGTTTAACAAAACACTTAACTATATAAGGTAGTGTTAACAGTAAACTAATTTATTAGAATATCGATCGGTGGACGACTTAAGACATGTATCGGTCCCGTATATCTAAAGGCCCCCATAAACGAGACGATTTATCGTTGACTTTTAACTATAATGAACGAGTTTGTTAAACACGTTAATGATTTTATTTATTGTCAATTCTTTGACATAAGTTTTGTTAAAACCTTCTTTTTATGATACATAACAATTAGCCCATTACTGTCCCACTGCTGGGTACGGGCCTCTTCTTGGTTTTAGACCTTAGTCAACCACGCTGGCCTGGTGCGGGTTGGCAGACTACACACACAACCGAGAACTTTATGGAGCCCTCTCAGGTGTGCAGGTTTCCTCAAGATGTTTTTCCTTCACCGTTAACGCAAGTGATAATCAAATTCTGATCCGCACATGAATTCGAAAAGTCAGAGGTACAGGCTGGGATGGAACTCGGATCTTCCGACATGGAAGGCAAGCGTTCAACCGTTAGGCTATCACTACTTTTTTTTACGATACATTTTGATTTTTACGTCTAGATAATGTTGAGTTTAATTGATTTCTATCCCTTTCGGGCCAGTCCAATACAATTGTGCGGGTTACAAGATCGCGTTTAGCTCATCAGTTTTACGTGCTTTGTGGACGGGCCCAGTGTTGAACGATTGTGCGGATAGCGATATAAATCCGAAAAAAAATCTTGGATTCGTAATCTACATCTCTAAATTAGCTAGAATTCGTTCTCAGAATAATAAGTTTCGTCGTAGCTTTCGCCGGTCCGAAAGGGATATTCTTACTCCGAGTAATCTCAAGGTAGACACAGCCGAAGATTTAGAACTGGGTTCTTATAAAGAGCTGTAGTTGTCAGTCATTTGCTAGTCGCAAGCTGTGATTTCGAAAAATGACAGCTTTAAACTGGCAACTCACATTAAGGCTCCATGACAACATCGATCGTAAAGAAACATAACATAACATTACGCCTGTATCCACGAAGGGTTGGGCAGAGGTGTATAGTAACACCCTCATTTCGCCGTTATGTTTTAATTAGGTAATTTCGTGCTGTCACTTTCATTTCGCCTTAGAGAGACAGTGACAGCACGAGACTTAACGGCAACTTAAAATTGAGTAGCGTTTATCTTATCTACACTGGCCTGCAAAAATTAGTATCACACTTTTAAAATTTAAATTTTTTCTGAACTATAGAAGTTAGAGATTTAAAATAAAAAACGTTTTATAGCCATTTTTATCAGCTTTCTTTGAAACTATAGTAACAAGGTTAAACTCTTTTTTGATTTCTTTTTGTTTCGAAAATATATCTTGTGTACTTAAAAAGTTATTGCAATTTTAAACGTGTGATACTTATTTTTGCAGGCCAGTGTATCTTTACGATTGTATATATTAGTATATAAATAATCTATACTAATATTATAAAGCTGAGGAGTTTGTTTGTTTGTTTGAACGCGCTAATCTCAGGAACTACTGGTTGGAATTGAAAAATTGTTTTTGTGTTGATAGTCCATTTATCGAGGAAGTTTATAGGCTATATAACATCACGCTACGACCAATAGGAGCGGAGCATAAATGAAAAATGTTGCAAGAACGGGAAAAATGTCCACCCGTGCGAAGCCGGGACGGGCCGCTATTATACAGACAGATATCTATTCTGCACAAGTTTAAACTTTTGATACCTTTGCCTTACCTATGGAATTTAATTAACGCGAGGCTTGATTTTAGCTAATCCACCTAATACCTGTATTTAATTCGCATACAGACGTTTCAAAATCAGTTATAAGATGATAAACATTACATGACCCTATGATTGTGTCCGAAAAATGGCAATAGGCTCGCCACCTATTACATAGAACTTAGTAAAAGAGACGAAATGTATGTGGGAGACTTCTGTAATACGATAACACCTCTGCTTATTATTTCGGGGATTGCAGGCGTGAGTGTATGTATGTAAATATTATATGACATTCACTATACCAAAATAGTTGAATTTAGTTCAGATTCAAATAGCACGGAATACCTATTGGCGTTGGCGACGCGACTCCCACGGCCACAGACGTGGAATTGCCGGGGAGTCACGAACGCGTCTAAATAGACCTTAAGGCCTAGTTTATGTTTAGTTTCATTAGGGAGGGAACACACTATTAGCTTGGAGAATTAAATTTTAAATCAAACTTCCAATTCAATTTCTGGGATATGTCGACTTTGCTAAAGTCGTTCAAACATTTTATCGAAAAGTGTTTTTGTAGCTAATGGTAGTAGTGAGTCTCTGGTCTCTGACGACAGAAAACTGCCGTGGAAGTTCCTCAACCCTTGAACTAATGTACAGACAACGTATTTCATTATGGTAGCTAAATATTCACTGATTTCAAAAGGGTTGGAATTCAATAGGCGTACACAGAATATTAACTCTCCTATTGCAATCTATACTACTTATAATCTAGTAATTATAATGAACACTTAGGATTTTTGAAATTTTAGGCTCGTGGTTAATTCCCAACTGCGCGTACGATTTGCGAGGTTAAGGTGCGTTTGCCGCGGTCAGTCAGTGTATGAGTGACCGTTTTACACATCGAGACCCCTCCGTGCCTCGGAGAGCACGTTAAATAGTCAGTCTCGGGTGTCATACGAATATTTATGACAGTCGTTACGAGAAGTCAGAAGCCCGATAATCTGTACCGGTCTAACCTTACGATATCGGTATTGCCCTGTAACTGGGTTGCGGAGGATGGCAGTCACTCCGTGTAAAATACTGGTATTCAGCCGCATCTGGTTAGACTGGAAACTGACCCGAACATAGAATTAGGATTTATGAAATTTCATTATATTTACTTCGATTTAGCCAATTATCTTAGCAATATCTGTGACTTCCTCCACCAATTATCTAAAGCCTAATTATACCAATGTAGCCTAAGCCTAACTAAGCACACGACCGTGAAGGCATGTGTTGGTAAAGCTCAGTCTGTAACCGAGCCATGTACGGCAAATTGAATACATTATAATCGCCTTAATGTCCCAACTTCCAATGTTGTTTAACTTATCCTACTGAAAATTCCCTCACTTAGAAACTTAAGGGCACGATTTGTTCTATATACAGTGTGATTTATTTAACTGGGACCCAGCTTCTTTCTTTACATCAATTTTTTTATAGAAAGAATATTGGTATATTTAATTTTTTGGTCAAGTGTGAACTTTTCATAATAATTAATAAAATTGTCAATTTTTGTTTTCATGTAAGGTTCAATTCGTTGTGTCGGAGAAAAAAAATCTGAACAACAGAAATGGGTCTGGATCTATAGTTGATACAGTAGGCCAATGAATTTTGAATCGGAAATACTCGTTCGCACGTACTATTTAATTAAATTGAAAACTTTATTCATATCTATGTATGATACAAATAGTGCATGTCGCAAAAAAAGAAAACAAAAATGTTACAGGACAGTTATATTTTCGATTCAAAATTCGCTTTTATTAGCAATGCGTTTACGATACTATACCTACGTCAAATGTTCGTGCTAAGCCTACAGGTTCTAAAATTAGGGCGCATTTTGTGGGACAGAAAACAGACTCCAACATAACTTTTTAACAAAAATAATACCGACTTCAAATTGTCTATCTCCGAAGTTCTTCATCAGATCTTCACCAAATTTAAATGGGACCATTTCGAAAGAATGTTCTTTCAAATAAAAAAATAATCCTTAAAATCGGTTCACAATTAGCAAAGATATCGCGGAACAAACATACAAAAAAATAAAAATAACATACAGTCGAATTAAGAACCTCCTCCTTTTTTGGAAGTCGGTTAAAAATTGGCAATAACTAGGATACCGATGACTAACTTTATAAGGTACAAATTCTAACTGTAATCATGAACATGAATTCCATTACCTATTAATATAGTGTTGATTCAATAACACTCAATCATAGAAGACGACGAAGAAAATCGATTTAATGAAAAGTTTCGATTAATTTCAACTCGATATGGACACTTTACGAGTCGCCTGTTTTAATTAAACTTGTCTTTTTTGCTCCTTATGATTTATAAGCACCTGGTAGTTTCGTCCTGCCGTATCTATTAAAAGTGAGAAATTAGATTTTGAATTAATTTATTTTTAGATAAAACAACGATGTAACATTTTGTTTTTGTACAAGTTAACATCATAGTATTATCTAATAATACAGGGTTACTAGTTTTATATTTCATATCTTGTTATAATCAGGCCGAAGAACCAATCAAGAAGAACATAGTCGGCTTAGTTGTCGGCAATAATATTGACAAGCATAACATTTTGGGACCCAGTGCATAATATTAGCAAGTACATTGGGTCACTCGCGCGACGTGTTTTCCCAAGGAGGGTTGATAAGCCAAAACCTCTAACAACGGATTTATGAAATACATGTTGTGCCAACCCCACTTAGTGGGGTATAAGGGCAGGAAGAAGAAGAAGTCATAATCAGGCCATTACTATCCCACTGCTGGGCACGGGCTTCTTCAGCTACCACGCTGGCCTGGTTCGGGTTGGGGGATTACACACACCATCAAGAAATATTTTGAGCCCTCAGGTTTTCTCACGATGTTTTCCAAGTTACGATCAAATTCTGATCCCCGCACTTCTTCTCCAGTGAATATTAACAAACGGTCTTCCTAATCATACCATTCTCCTAACTGCTCAGATAAATGGATGCTGCAAGTAATATTTTTCAATCAATGCTCATAACTATTAGCCGCGGGACATGGACTAACATAAAGCTGAATTATGAATGACCAGATCCTTAGTTCCTGGTGTTTAATGATTTGCTCCTGCGCATGTAGCCCCTTAAGGGCAGCGGAGCGACCGTAGGGCTCTCATTAGTGTTGAACAATGATTTGTGGAGTTAATAATTTATACTTCTAGTATGTACTTTATGTTAAGTTTTATTTTCTGGCTAGTAAATTTTGTACTAAAGAGGACATTTTGTTGGAAAGTATTTTTCTGACTTTTACGTTTTAAATTTTAAGTGTAATTTTGCGTATTATTATTTAGCTTTGTTTTTCAATTTATACAGGGTGATTGTGTTATTTCTCTATGAGATTACCATAAACAGAAAGTCTCAATAATTACGAAAAAAGAAACACGCTAGCCCTTAAAAATCAATAAAACAATCTAGTCGCTAGCAATCAAGTTTTTTGTCACAGACATTGCTCTCGCGCAGCGTAGGCCGGGAGCTGGCCGCCCGCAGGGTACGGTCGAATTAATTAGCCCCATCGGCACTCGGTAGCGTTTGGGACGCCCACCTGGCCTGTCGCGCCCTCTGACGTGGGATGACGCAAACCCACAGCCGGTGGGAAAATTTGGTTTTCTTATTTTTACAACGGTGTTTTGTTGCTGTGGGATTGGACAATAGATTACAATGTAGAAGGAGGATATTTTAGTTTTATTGTTTTTCTATTTAAACGTTAAAGTCGACATCTCTCGGTACTCGATATTATAAGTTAACACAGATTACGTGCAAAGAAGGAGATATAAGTTTTCTAAAAAAAATTCAATACCTACGTTGCTTACTTAAAATATGAATATCTCTTAACATCAAGATCTTTACCTCAAAGGTGTGTCGCCAAGTGTATTCAGACTTATGTAGATAGTACTTAGATACTCAAGTCAGCAAGCAAAACGTTTTAATAACAGTACGAAAATAACGATGCACCGGTATCAAAGTACGCATCATCGAGGACAGGGCGAAACTGCATAATTGTAGAGGAACAGTATTCAAACGAGGGGTCACGAACCACGACGAGGAAATAAACAAGAGACAAAGGAGGAAGGAGGAACGCTAATTGTACTTAATTGGATTTTCGTTTGAAATTTTATCGTATTATCTTTGTGAGTTTTTGAAAAGAAATATTAGCCATTAAATAAAGGTGAGCATAGTTTTATCAAGTACTAGCTGTGTTCTCACGGATCCGCCCGTACCCTATGTTACTCAATTATAATGTAGCTTTCTAACGGAAAAGAATTTTTGAAATCGGCCCAGTAGTTTTTAAGTTTATTCGTTACATACAAAAATATAAAAATACAAATCTTTCTTCTTTATAATATTAGTATAGATAGTATAGATTAGTATAGAAGTATAGATGTTGCTTAAAAAGTGGTCCATGCTCCTGGACTGTTGTGGGCGTGAGTTTTTTTTAAAATTTGGTCATTGATTTTTATTAATAAGTTTATCATTGTTATATTCTAAAATATCACATAGACCATGCACACCTACAGCAATTTTCTCGTAAATCCCGGTGATGGCACAGCGTAACGGTTTGCAAACTTTACCGTCTTTCAATAATTTACATGTAGATTTGTATTAAGAAGCGTATAGGTATATTGAAATGACGGTAAGATAGTATACACTACAAAAAGATACAAAAGGATTACTTCTACCGTAATCTATCTAAATAAAAAGAAAAGATGATTGATTAAATGACTCGCTCACGTTTCAACACAAAGGCTTAATGCTAAAAATTTTAATTTAGTACACACGACGACAAATCAAGCTATACAATTCCAGTGTAAGCTGACCTCTCAATTCAGGGTAATTCCGTACAGCGAAAGGTCAGCATAAAATTGACATTTCCAGTTTGTTGTCGTGTGACCCAAAGTCCCAAAACCACGCAAGTTTCACTGCGCAAGTTATTATTACACTCCATTGCTCGATTAGTTCCTAAAACTTGCAAATTTGACTTGCTGTAAGTGTGTCCTCAGCTTGAAGGCGGTTGCAGAAGTCAATTTGCGCGGTAAATCTTGCTAGTGGATTTTTATAACGTAACCCACTTAAGGAAGGATTTTTGTAAATTTTACTTGAAAGGGGATGAAAGATAACGACGTGGAAGAATCCACGAGCGTAATAAAGAGTAATCGGCATTCGGCTTCGAGTCGAGGCGAGTCCCTCTCATAACAGCATAAAACATAATTAGCCCATTATTCTCCCACTGCTGGGCGGGTCTCTTCTCAGAATGAGAAGGGTTCGGATCCGCACATGAATTCGGAAAGTCAGAACTGTGGGCCGGGTTCGAACTCAGACCCTTCTGCATGGAAGGCAAGCGTTCAACCGCTAGGCTTATAGTCCTTCTTAAAAAGTGGTATTACTAATATAACATAACATCACGCCTGTATTCCTCGAAGGGTTGGGCAGAGGTCTATAGTAACACCCTCATTTCGCCGTTATGTTCAAGTCCTATGTAATAGGGGGCGAGCCTATTGCCATCAACTGGGTACAAATCCAAACTCCCGACTGCTACTGAGGAATTCCACACGGAAAAACCCAATAACACTTTGCCCGACCTGGGGATCGAACCCAGGACCTCAGGATCAGCAGTCACGCTTCCCACCACTAGACCAACGAGGCAGGTATTACTAGAATCATAAAAACTCTCGTTACTTTAAAATGGACGTAACAATACCGCCTAAGTCGAAAATTGGTCATTTGACGTTTTATACGTCATTGGATAGATATTTTAGGCGCGCATCGAATGATGTTAGAAAAAAATTAAAATTATCCAATCACAGTGAGTTATTCAAATAGTTCTGGCACCGCGCAAGTCGTTTGTTGTGTCATTTTAAAGATAATAAAGGCTCATTTACACGGTGCAGGTTTTTTGAAGCAAGCCTCATGCTATCTTTGTTTTTCTCTCCGACAAAAACAGAGATAGCATGAGACTTGCTTCAAGAAACTTGCACCGTGTAAATCAGCATTAATCAGTTTTTTGTCTCTCCTGAAATCTTGTCAAATTTAACTTGAGCGGTATTGTTACTTAAGTAACGATATTGCTATTGTGTATTGTCATTTTGTTAATATTCAACAAAACCCTTGTCTATGGTGGTCATGTTACAACAGGCGCAGCTTATAAGCGTTACAGCAATATTTTTGTCCTGTATCGCGTGAATTTGATATCGCGCACTGTGATCTATTGTGATATAGACCTTCTGTACTATGTGCCGTATGTGTGTGAGTGTGTGTGCGTGAGGTATCCCGCGGCGCGTGCGCACAATTTCGCCTCAAGTTTATTACCAAACACCGCGAATAATTTAACAGACATATCAGGAAACGGGGTTGTTTACATTGGGAATATTTTAGCGTCGTGACAACCGCTGTCGCGAACGGTTAAATCCGTAATGAGATAAATCTATTGTTGGCTTACATTTGCCGGTATTAGGAGACACCGTAGAATTTATGTTTGCTTGTTGTTGATGATTGTACTTGTGTGTAGGTACATCTATTTGATTAAACGGTTGTTGAAATTATTGGAGCTATACATAGTTAAGTTTTATTATGCATTGCAAAGAATTTCATTATGCATTGCAAAGAGTTTTATTACGCATTGCAAAAGCTCTATAATGATTAATTTCAGTACGTTTTTTTTTAAACTGAGTGTATTAGAACGAGTTATTCGTTCTTCCTAGCCTTTTCCCAACTATATTAAGGTCAGCTTCCAGTTTAACCAGATGCGGCTGTATACCAGTATTTTACACGGAGCGACTGCCATCAGACGTCTGCAACCCAGTAACTGGGTAATGCCGACACCCTAAGGTTAGACCGGTGGTCAGACTGTCGAGCTTCTGATTACCCGTAATGAGTGTCATAGGTATTCGTATGACACCCGGGACCGACGGTTTAACGTGCTCTCTGAATCACGGAGGGGACTCGATGTGTAACGAACGGTCACCCATACAAGGAATAAGGACGATTTGGTTTTTTTAAATCCACTGATTCATTCAATCTTCATACTCAACTATCATGACAGTCATCTAATATAAAGGCCTCATGTAAATTACACCAGAATTCTATAGATTCTCTAACATTTTGTTTTCCTTATCCTCCCATGCATTCTAACTTAGCAATACCATACAAATAGTTGTGACGTAATTTTTATCTGCAGTATTATGAATGATTCACACAATGAATGATATGATACACATAGATATATAAGCTGCTTTATCCGATAGACCGAGATTTATCGCTGTCCGCTTAACGATAAGATAAAACGTTTATTTATTGCCATAGATCTATTTATAACGATCAGAGACAACCCGCTACGGACAATGCAAATTCGCACTTAGTTATTGCTATTCAATTCACTGCCAATTTTCTTTTCCCAGTGCTTGTTAGTCCCGCAACAATTTTGCATCTCAACAGTCTACGTTTGCGTTCGCATTTCGTGTTAAACTCGGTTGTGCTGTAACGTAAACGTGTCGGTGTGTGTTAGGGACTTAGGGTTTCGGTTCGTGAGTCTCTCCTCGTAAGCAGAGCATTAAATCTCAGCATGACTGTTACTCGCACAGTATATCGAGTACTCTGTGGAGCGAAGAGCTAATCCGCTGGGAAATGCAACCACGATTCCCATGGAATCGATTTAAATTGCTTTAATCGATATCGTTTGTTTTAATTGGAGATATATATAATTGTTGATGATCGATTTGAGTTTAGAATAAGTGTAGAGGATTCTATAAAATCGTAGTATTTCATTAACCAAACCATTATTAGTACTTTGAAATTCTATAACCTATAAATGTAACTAATCAGATTTACATAGAAGTTCGATCAAAATGACTTTACGAAAAGCATTCTATATTTGTTTAACAACCACTTCACGTTCCAACTCTATTTCTTAACTTATTAATGTTTAATTTGTTTCTGTAAGCTGCATAAAGGTAACATGGTTTATTTGCATTTCTTCGCCAGATAGATCTCGTCTGATGTTGGCAGCGGAAATAGAGGCGTATTATTAAATAAATACAGTGAGGAGAGAAGCCCAATTACAGGCCATGGAGATGCATCGTCAGATACCGCCGCACTGCTTGCACTGATTTATTTAATTCCGAACAGATTTATTGATAAGTTTCCAGAGCAAAGTGTTCTGACGTGGCCAATATTCGCTCCGATAGTTCTAACAGAATGTAAGGAGCATTATCTGGCACGCTGGATTGTTGTTATCTTTCCATTAATTAATCAAATAACTCACAGCGATAGATTTGAACCTAAAGATTTGATTGTCCAACGCCGATAAGGATTGTGGATTTCATTTGATTACTTGAAATACATAAATTCATTTTCTTACCCATTGTTTGAGTATAGTGACATTTGTGTCTGTATAAGAGTTACTTTACAATCTCCAAAGTACATGGTAACTATAATAAAGTTAAGCGGTGATGCCAGTTAAGTTTTAAGATCGAATGCATCGTTAACTCAATTTAATATCAGCTAATCAATATCAGAATTTGTGCCCACAAGCAGGAACCGAACACATAAATCTAAATGAGTAATAGTCATCTCTTAGATATCTAGATTCAATTTAGATCCAACATGAGTCGGGAGATATAAAACTTTCTGTTCGCGTGTCGGTATTTTAAGTATCGCCGATTTCATCTATCGCGTTTTGCATCGGTTTTCTAAGAAAACACCTGGCGTTATTTTATTTTTATATACATCGTTAATATTATATCGAGTTGATGTGGTATTAAACTATTATGTCGCGGGTCCATAAATGTTACGTGATTTATAATTCTTCTATTCAAAAGAATTGCGTACGTAATCACATTTCTTGGGGTCCTCGGTATCCTTTATGAAATACATGTGATGGAAATCTAATTTATTGACTACTGGCAAACTATTAATGTTCAATACTCTATCTTCAAAAATACCAGATTTCTTATGAAAACTTTCAACCCCTACTTCACCCTTCATGGGTATAATTTCCAAAAACCCTGAAACAAGTGTATGTTTATTTCTAACCAGAAGCCTAAATATTTAATTCCATTCTTCTTATTTCAAAAGTACCAGATGTCTAATACAAACTTTCAACACTTAGTTCAACCCCTTAGGGGTAGGCTTTCCAAAAAGCCTATCTTAGTGGTTGCCTACGTCATAAAAGGAATCAACTGTCCAAATTTCATGTTTCCAGCTTCAGTGGTTTAGGCTCTGCGTTGATGAATTAGTCTGTTAGTCAGTCAGTCAGGACATTTATCTTTATAAGTACAGTTCAATCGTTACAGCCATTTTCAATCTTACATAGTAACTTGTCGCCATAATTTTCTAGTATTTTCTATAGATTTTTAACTGCTCTACGGCTTGACCTTCTCTTTTACGGGCTTTAACTTGCTTAACATAAACTGAAGCTTTCATATCATCTTCCACATCATCTACCGAGCACAAAACACCAGGATTCAGTCCTGGGACGACTAAATCAAACCTTAGATTCAAATCATCAATTATTTACTATATCCACAGCCTCTTAACTTGATAGAGAACACGTCAAAAACCTATCAAAAGTAAATAAAACTTAGCATTAGTATTTCTAATCGACAAATCCATCATCCGTTTCCGTCTAATTGCTATACTGAATCACGGAGTAAAACAGATGTGTACTAGCTTACTGTATGTAACCTGCAGCGACACTTGTACCATTCATTAATTTTAATTGCAACCTGCGCTCGCGCCGGATAAACATCTCTAAGGGCCTGTACACGCAGGACGCGATGTAGCTTAGTACGTAATGGGGTTGTACTGTTATGAGACGTGCTTGTATGTTTTGTGAATATGAGATTATGATTGCTGATGCTTTTTTGACTTTATCTATGGCTAAAAGGTACCCATAAAATAAAATTATGTGTCTGATGAATAACTTTTGAGGGAAACGACTGAGATGAGAAAGATTACTCATATGGATTTGGTTTTAAATTATATTTACATAACATAATCAGCCAGTTATTGTCCCACTGCTAGGCACGGGCCTCTTCTCAGAATAAGAATTGGTTTAGGCCTTAGTCCACCACTCTAGCATGGTGCAGGTCACGTTGGTGGACTACACACACCATCAAGAACTTTAAAAGCCCTCACAGGTGTGCGAGTTTCCTGACGATGTTTACCTTCAACGTTAACGTAAGTGATAAACAAATTCTGATCTTCATACTTATATTTACTACAATGCTAATTAGCTTTGGCTACTTGTTATTTTAATCCTAGTAATAAAAAAACTAAATTTCTTGCCGTACTCGCGTATATCTGCATTATTCCTAAACACAACCGCAGATGCGCTTGCTACCGCGCAAACTGCGCTGACGCTCGTAAATAAAACTGTTAACTACGAGTAGGTTTTATTGAGAACTGTCCATAACTACTAACTGGTAGCACTAGAAGCCAACTTTAATTGTTTGGAAAATTATTGTATGGGTTTTAAGTCTTCTAGCAAAAATTTTGTATTTATAATTGTTCTGGCAATACAACAATCGTTTTCTACAGGACTGTCGGGTATAGTTTATTACCATCGATGCTGTTATGAGCGCTTGAATCAACATGTTTATTTGATTTATTATTTTATAAATTACCTTTACAAGAAATCTATCTATATCTACTCAGTCTCTATTTTGCATCTGATACTCAGAAATATTAATTGTGTAAGTGAAAGAAAACACTAAAGACACCGATTTTCTGCGATCTTATCACATCAATCATGTAGCTTGGGTGCCAAATTGGGATCTGACTAAACATTGGACTTGTTAAATCAAATGATTTGCTGTTTTTATTAAATATTGATATTATGTGATCTTCAACTGAACAAGATTGTTAAGATAAAAACAGACACTGATAATATCAATAATAGTACACATGTAACATTTGACTTTAAAACTTAACACGCTTTTTATTTGCAATCGTCTAGATTGAAAGGTGTAATGAAAACAAACGAAGAAACGAATCAAGATTAATGATGAGATAATAACTAAGAGGTTTTTGAAGACGCTTTGATTAAAGATTACGAGTTATTTAGTTTACTATCTGGATCTTTGAACTCGTTTTTGGTGGACGGTAAGAGACTTGTTATTTTGAAAGTGTAAATGGAACATTGGGAAATATTGTAATTAAACCAGAAAGGTGTCATGATGTTCATTTAATTTAGGTTAAAATTATGCCACGTTGGTTTAGTGGTAGCTAGAACCACATACAATAATGGTTAAAATAATTATTGTACTTAACTCGCCGTTGCTTGAGCTCTAAAAATTAAGTTACTTTTAAGGTTAAATAAAAAGTTAAGTTTGGTCCGGCAAAAGGTCCATTACCTAAATGTATTCTCTTACCAATAACCCAAGGTTTGTAAAGAGGAAAGAAGAACAAGAATTGAAAGTCAAGAAGAAAGAACACAGAAGCAATGAAGAGAAGAACTCGCACCATGCACAGGCAATGGCACTGGAAGAATTCACGGGTTACATTTTAATAGTCCCGTGGTCTCTTAGTGGCATCACTGGTGCTGGGCGATACTACTGTATCTATTCCCATAGAGAAGAAAGAAGTAAAATTGAAGATGGAAGATCAGAAGGATTTTATTGTTTTATTGATTTTGTTTTGTTATTTGGGGCCATTCAAGTATTACGTAAGCACAAAAGGGGGTGGGGGGGGGGGGGGGTCTTTGCTTAGTTTATTTTTGATGACATGGGGGACGGGGGTGTCTAGATGATGATTACGTCAGCAATTTTTATTTATTTACTTATTTTTCTAGACTTAAAAACTGCTGCTTATGAATAACAACAAAGAAACCTGATCACTTTTAAAAAAATACCAATGTTTACGTAAGCATAGAAGAGGGGGTAAAAGCTTTGCTTACTTTTGCTGACAAGGCGGAGGGGTGGGTCAAAAGTTACTAAAATTCTGCTTACGTAATACTTGAATGGCCCCTTTGATAACTATTAAACGGAGGACGCTACGGAAAAATATGAACTTCTTGACATGCCCGTGCTTCCTCCCGTGCAGTGCGCGTCAAATAACTAGAACCAAGATGGCGTCAATTGCCAAACTTGAAGGGTTTACTAGTAGCCACTGAAGGGTTCCACTATCCACCTTCTAGCTCTATCATCAGACCCTGAATACCAAGTGCAATCTATTGGACTCATCAAAATGAATCATATGACTCGAATCTCACATAGATCACGCAGTCGACGCCATCTTGGTTCTAGTTATTTGACACGCACTGTACCAATTTTATAGGCGTCACTAATTCTTGGAGTTCATGCGAAATTCTGCCTTTGCTTCATGAGTAATAACCATCTACTCCAACAATAACTGCGATATCTGAATCCAAAATAAGTTTTTAATTTGGATCAAGACAATAAGGTCTTAGGACTCGAGTAGCCGTACTGCTTTTAAGTCATCTCAGCAAGCCTAAAATGCGCTGGCGGCTAGATGCCAATTCTACGAACAATTTTTTTTAAATCGCATTTGATCCTCGTCTTCTTCTTCTTTTTTTCGTGTAGTTAGTGACTAACCTGGTGTCAGAGTTTATGCCGCCCGTGGGCCTCTGACTTGGCTTCACATGCCGTCTAGTATTTCATAGGCATGCCGGTTTCCTCACGATATTTTCCTTCACCGTTTTTAAGCAAATGATAATTATACAATACGCACATGAATCCGAAAAGCCAGAGGTGTGTGCCTTGGGTTCGAACTCCAGACCTATGACTTGGCAGTCCGACGGTCACACACTAGGCTATCGCTGCTGTTGATCCTCAGCTGTACCACGGCCATTTATCTCTACTTATAAGAAAAAAAAAGACAATCATCAGTGGTTCAGATTTTAGTTCGATTGCGATTTCAAAATATTTTGTTATTCGAATTTGTTAGACCTCCTAAACGTAAGTAATGTGCTTTTACTTATGTTTTGTCATAAAATGTTGTATTATCTTCGTGATGTTCATAAGTAATAGTGTGTGCAAAATTCTGAACTGTTTTGAAAATCTACATTGTATATTTATTTGAGGCTGAAGTGACAAGATCATAAAATCATTAAATATTATACACTTAACATTTTGATATCCAACGCCCACGAATACCAGCAGCTGGGCAAAATCGTTAGTTTAGTTAAACCTATGATAACTTAGAGATAATAATCGGTTTAGTTTTACGATACTACGTTACTTAGTGCATAAAATACTACACTTGATATTTATAGTTTAGTTTTTGGATTGATTTAGGCTCAATTTACTATTTAGTTTCAATAACGCCGATATGTGAGTGCTGCGATAAAATATCCCTAATCCAGAAACAACAACAATATATTTGAATTGATAGATAGTTACCTACTGGTACAACTTGTGTAACATATGTGATTCTGATAAAGAGTAGGTATCTGCCTATACAAGGTTAGTCGGAAAGGGGATACTAATCCGAAAGGGTGTTAAAGTACCCATAATAATGAATAACTTTTGTTAAACTTTCCCCAAAAGTCAATAGTTTAAGAGAAATAACTGTTTTAAGATTTCATAACAAATACGCTAAAATCTATCTATCCTCAGCTATGATAAGCTGTGTTTATTTTTTCGGTTATATTTGGGGTCACAGATTTGAAGCTCAATTTTCTGAATTCATAACTAAAGCGGGGAAAGAGAATTAAAAAAACTAAAATAAAAATGGTTTTGCATGGAAATAAAAAATATCGAATTTTTAAATTTTAACACTTGCCTTAGAACAGTCATCAGTGATACTTTAAGTGGCCCGCGGATTAGTATCTCTTTCCGACTAACTTGTATAAGCTGAATTACATGTACCTATAGTATAAATTGATACTAAAAAGTATACATTCATATTATCATGTAGCTACCTACATTTGTATGTATGCAAATGACACTGGATGATACACCACAGCTCATTTATAGCTTACTAGGCTGTAACCCTCAGTGTCACTCGCATCCTATGGTTATATCCAAATAAAAAATATCCTATATGTTAATCCAGGACATAATCTATCTGTCTGCCAAATTTCGCCCAAATTCGTTCAACCGTTTATGGGTGACAGGGGTGTATCTACCGTCGTATCAGCCGTATCAATGACACGGGCCCCCGGGCTACAGGGGCCCCGACTTGTGTAAGCAAATATTCGTAAAATGTCATCCATAATCTCACTGAAGCTCTTAGGCCGTACGTCAAACTCTAAACTCTTAACACTAAACTCAGCACACCCCAGATACTTCATACAACCATGGACCATGGTTTTTGGTTTGGTTTTCTCCATTTGGGCTTCGCCGCAGTCGGGTAGAATGGCCCCCCGACAAATTTTGATACAGGGTCTGTCTAGGGCAAGGTACGCCACTGTGCGTGATTAAGAAACGAATATCCTAACACCTTAATTTTTTTAAATAATATTATTAGCATAGTAGGCTTGACAAACGAAAGCAACCCAGTTCACAAAAATATACCTGAAATACATTTTTAAATTAAACAGGGAAAACAAATTTAAGACCATTAGAATTACGTTTATACAATTTGATGCTTCTCAATCGTCATAAAGCAACTATTTTTACGCTTTTACTCTTGAGAAAGTCATATTATAGTTCGCATTCAGCGTAGAAGACGCTGGTCTAAGTTAAACGATTTTTTTCTATTACATGTTGTATTTTTTACAATGTTTTATCCAAATATTTATTATGATAACATGATGCTTACTTTATGTACTAGTTACAAGCAACAGCTTGCATGCGCAAACGGAATGCGCGAATTTTTGCACACACGGTATTGTCGGTATTAACGGCACTGAGCGGTATACCGTCATGCATCGTTGTGCAAATAAGACTTTGCGCAAATAAGATTGAGCATATCGCCGGACTATTAAATTATACTTCGTAAAAATACACTGAAATTCACAAAAATAATAATATTGAACACAAGTATTTTGATACGTGATTTGTTATTTTACAAAACCTGTTTTGTTATTTTCGGATGCCACATTAGTTTTTGCATATAATCTTCCTTTTATTTTTGTAATAATTTATGTCTATGTTATAATCATTGTTTCTAATATATCATTGTTTCTATTGATTGCCTCATTGGTCGAGTGGTGGCAAGCGCGCTGATCGTGAGGTCTTGTGTTCGATCTCGGGCAAAGTGTTATTGGGTTTTTTCGTGTGGAATTCCTAAGTAGCAGCCTGGAGTTTGGATTTGTGCCCGGTTGATCGCAATAGGCTCGCCCCCTATTACATGGGACTAAAACATAACAGCGAAATGAGGGTGTTACTATACACCTCTGCTCGACCCTTCGGGGAATACAGGCGTGATGTTATGTTATGTTTCTAATAATTGTCAGTCTCAGTGCCTTTAATTTTTGTAATATTAATTTCTCCTTTGTATTCTTGATTCTCATAATAACTACTAAATACACTCGGGAGCAATGAATCCGGGTTACCAACATAAACAAAACAATGTTAAAATGTTAAACAATGTTTTCAGAGATATTAAGATTTATGTTGATGACCCGACTTCTTTGCTCTCGAGTGTACTAATTCTACTATGAACTACTATCAATTAAACGCTGAACCCATCTCCGCTATCGCTTACATCTTACGCCTGATTGTTGCGGTTTGTTCAGATTTCTGCAATTTATGTTCCCCACAGAACTATAGCTCAGCTCACGTCTGATTGTAGAAAGCGTTATGAAGCCACTTTTTCGCTCTAAGTACAGCCATTGTAACGTTTTTGCTGTAAATATAGAGCGCGTTTTTTAAACTTTCCAGTGCCACGGTTCTTTGTGGTTAAATAATTTGTAATAGTTTTATTGGTAGTATAGTGTATTATTTTTAATATACCTTTTGGATACTTGTTGTATTATTCTGTATTTCAAATAAAAAAGTTAATAATTCGTTCGTGAACTCTTGAACGTTCTTTATTATCTAATCTTTACATAGTATAAAACAAAGTCGCTCTCGCTGTCTGTACGCTTAGATCTTTTAAACTACGCAACGGATTTTAATGCAGTTTTCAGCAATAGATAGAGTGATTCAAAAGGAAGGTTTATATGCCCCACATTAGTATCTACATTGCACCCGTGCGAATCCGGGATGGGTCGCTAGTCATGAATAAATTACGAATTATTTTGCGTTGTCGGAAATTTGCCATCGGTTTCTGAAAGCGTGATCTGCATAAACATTTACTAATCGTCACGTGATGTGATTGGTTGTTAGAATTTTCGTCAACCAATTACATTCGTTGACATGAGATTTTCTAACATTAAATTGCCTTATAGAAATTGGGTATACATCTGCTATCCATGGCTCTGCAATTAATGCATTCATTGTAACCAGCTTCATTCATCTCTTATACTTTTTGCTTAAGACTCCGATGAAAGTAAATGACACCATTTCTTCCCCGGGGTCTATTCGACCGAAATAAGGTCTCATGCTGTGTGAAGTCTTTTAAAAATAATTCCAGAAAAAAATGAAAAGAAACATTTTGTCTCACTAGGTACCGTAAAAATTTCACTTTATAATAAGTAGGTACTTTTTTTGACCACCAAAGTTACCAAGTTTAACGACGCGACACTCGAAAAAGTCACTCGATTTTTTTCACTGAGTCGATTACTTTTTGTGTGTCAGAGAAATCGATACCTAAAAAGATCTTTTTTATAAGATCAACACGATTCGGTTGATACGGTCGATTTTTGTACACCGTTACAATTTGCTTTGTTAAAATTCGGTTAACAAGACCATTTTGTTTTTATTTTTTTTCTATTGAGCACTCGATTTCTTTTGTGCTTAAAAATTGCTGGTAGCGCATGTTTAATACTCAATCAGCAAGTTAATCGATATGTAAACGTTGTCTGATTTCGATTATAAGATCTTTTTGATGTTTATTTTATTCTTATAGGTACACCTTTATTCTGTTCTGACCACACCTTTCTGACCACCTTACGACTTTCTGTTGCGGATATCACATAACATCACGCCTATATTCCCCGAAGGGTTGGGCAGAGGTGTATAGTAATACCCTCATTTCGTCGTTATCTTTAAGTCCTATGTAATAGGGGGCGAACCTATTGCCATCAACCGGGCACCAACCCAAACGCCGGGCTGCTACTGAGGAATTCCACACGGAAAAACCCGATAATAGTTTGCCCGACCTGGGGATTGAACCCAGGACCTCACCGATCAGCAGTCGCGCTTGCCACCACTAGACTAAAATATAAATAGCACGTCATGTGGATTCTTGCTGGCGTAAATAGCTGTTCTGTACGTACGGTCAAAAATGGTCATAAAACCATTTCAAACAATTCTCTACGCCAGCAATTCAGAGAATACATGAAATTCCTAACTCACGCGAATATTTATTACTAGCCATACATACCTACATATGTATCTACTGCACAAAGTACAACGGAACATAAGTACCTATGTACATACGAGGTACACGTCCTGACGGTGTACGGTGCACATAAATCGTGTACTATGTCCGCGTGACACTAACATACCCATGTACTTTATAAGGAGAGAGATAACGCGCAGGCGCAGGGGTTAGGCGACGCGGACGGCTTACGATTGCGATGAGGCAACCAATTGCTCAGGGTGGTTGTTTATGCAACTTACAAGTGCGTTTCCCACGTTTGGTATGTAAGTGAATTTAAGACTGCTTCTTCTTGAATAATTTTGCGAGTCTGTGACGTATTCTCGTAGTCATGAATTTGCCTGTGTTAAGGCCAAGCCAAATCTGAAGATACGTCGCCGATCTTCCGTCGCGTAATTCACTCGAGGACTTTTAGTAACGCATCTTCAGTCAAATGTGTACGGTGTGAGATGTTGTGATCGGCGACCTACCTTCTGTCATATACAAGGTTAGTCGGAAAGGGATACTAAGCCGAAAGTGTGTTAAAGTACCTATCATAATGGATAACTTTTGTTCTACAACTTTCCCCAAAAGTCATTAGTTTAAGAGAAATAGCTGTTCAAAAATTGCATAAAAAATACGCTAAATTCTATCTATCCTCTGCTATGATCAGCTGTGTTTGCATTTTAGGTCATATTTGAGGTCACGGATTAGAAGCTCCATTTTCTGAATTCGTAACTTGTATATGTGGCTTAGCCCTTAGTGTTTGGCCAGACTGGCAGCGCGGTGCGGGGAGCGGCGCGGGTGCGGGAACGCGCGCGATTTATCTGTCCGCAGTGGAGCGCGGCTTCGTTCTGAGCATTGTCGTGTCCAGTGTTTGTCAAAATATAATATGGATGAAGAAGACTTATTTTTACTGAAAAATTCTTACTAAAAACGATGTTTCGACATCCACAGTGCAGATCGTGCTTGAATAGCACTTATTAATTCTTCAACATTTAATTTTGAAGACGCCATCACAACAACGCGCGTGGTCAGCTCGAACTAGTTTGAGATACCCCGCTTCCGCGCGGGTTGTCGCTTGCCGCCCGCGCTCTCACTGCGGCCACTTGTATGAACGACCTATGGCGTTAGCTACCCGCGCGCTCCCCGCGCCAAATAGCCGGCGCCGCTTCCCGCGCCCGCGTGCCCACTATGGACACTCAAATTAAGTTCTTCTGTTTGAACTCGCCGCACCGCGCCTGCCCCGCGCCCGCGTTTGCAGACTGGCCAAAGGCTTAGGGTCAATCACGCCTGTTTCCCATTGGGGTAGGCGGAGACTATATATTCCCACCTGCTACGATCCTGACACACCCTTTTTACTTCATCTACATTCATTAACCTTCTCATGCATGCTCGTCGGTTTAAAGTGCTACCAACCTGGCACTTTTTTGAGAACGTCCGCGATTTGTTCGTGGTACGTTCGCCGAGGTCGGCCCCTTCTAACTGTTCTATCCAGACTCCCTTTGTACACTTGTTTCGTTAATCTCCTTTCATCCATCCTCTCTACATGACCAAACCATCTTAACATACAATTAATAAGACTTTGGGATAAGCATGAATCCTTTCCAAAGTACTTTAGACAGCATAAATAATTGTCTATGTTAGCTGGCAGGACCTGATTCAACCAGCTTGCCAGCCAATAAACCAGCATAAGTAACTACACAGCTTCTACCATCGATAAAACAAACAAACACAAAAGCTATTAGTTAACCCTTATTAAGTACAATCACCGACAACGGTAAGGACAATTGACGTATCGATCGACACGTAGAAAGTCGTAAGCGGTAGTACTAGTGGTGGGCCTAGCGGTGGGACTATCGACTTTCGCGTGCGCCCCTATCGATCAGCGTTTTATCGATCGTTTGGACACGTGTTAACAAGTAGGCCTACACTTGGGACGTTTGATAAGGTGTTATTTATGGGCCTTCGTCGCAGAACTTCGACAATGTTGTTTATTAACAGATAGCCAACATTGGTCGAGTCAAAGATCGTGTTCGACTGTTTGTTTTCCATGCTTATTGTTTAATTTAACTGCTGGAACTAAAGGACTGGTATTAACTTCAGGTTTACAAATTATTTATTCATGTTTGCATGTATCCGTGTAGCAAATACGGGAAGGACCAATGATCACAACTGGCTTAATTGACGTAGCTGTTACATACATATAGTCTTCTCTTCTTTTCGTGTGGTTAGTGACTAACCTGGTGTCAGAGTTTATGCCGCCCTTAGGCCTCTGACTTGGCCACACATGCCGTCGAGAAATATCTCTCAGACATGCCGGTTTCCTCGCGATGTTTACCTTCACCGATACGTCCATATAGTTATTCTGTGACATCAGATATTAGAGATTGTCAGACCAACAAGTATTCAGCACTGACACTATGAACAGCTTGCACACAGGTAGCTATCTATGTAAGTACATAGTGTACTAATAACCTATTACAATCTCGACTACCATCGCATTCCTAGTTCCCAATATGCTCATGTTACGCGAAGGTGGTATCCATCCGCCTGGGGCCTCACCCTGTAAGGTACAAGAACATCACCTACCATATCAATCGACCAGTGCAATTTTCTCTCCAAAATAAGACCAGTTTCCTTTCTACCGAGTAATCCCTATGGTCCACAATTGGCCATCTCACGGGAGTTACAAATATAGAACACAATGAAGTGTGGTCTTTGATCGGATGTTAGGACCAAAGTTAATGGGTACCGGAACCACGTTCGATGTTTCACTTTCGTGCGCACCTGTACACAGTCAAAGGGCGATACATTGATACTTCAAATAAATTCGTGAAGTCCTCTTCTTCTTTATTACTTTTCGAAATGAATTAACACTTTTGTCTTTCAGCTTACTTTTTGTAATTATTCCAGTTGCTTTGCTGGTAATGTAGCTGATTAAAGTTGTTGAATAAAACTGTTGATTCATAACCGGGTTACTATACTACTGAACGGCAACCGTTAGTCAGAAATTCCAGTCACACAAACTTAAACATAATATAAAGCTCCGAGTTCCTATTGAGTGGGTGGTCCTTTCGCTGGCGTGTGGTCGCGAATACGAACCAACCACCGGTTCGTGATATGCTACTAATAGATGGAAATATAGACATTAGCAGTCACTTGAGTGGACATTTAGCGGCTTAAATAATTTTAAGGGAAATCACAATCAGGTACATTTTGCCCTGTGAAAGGTAGAGTGTCATGTCGGACTTTCACCGACTGAAACTACTGGTCTTCCTCCGAGGACTGAGGCCAGGATTGCGGGATTCATAACATAACAACACGCTTGTATTCCCCGCAGGGCTGGGCAGAGGTCTATAATAACTCCCTCATCTCGTCAAGTCCCATGTAATAGGGGGCGAGTCTATTGCCATCAACCGGGCCCAAATCCAAACTCCGGGCTGCTACTGAGGAATTCCACACGGAAAAACCCAATGACACTTTGCCCGACCTGGGGATCAAACCCAAGACCTCATGATCAGCAGTCGCGCTTGCCACCACTAGACCAACGACGCAGTTCGCAGAGTCAGTTCAGATTGCGGGCAAGTACCTAGATTTTTCCTCGGATTTCCCGCTTACCAGAATGCGGCAGAAGTTATGAAAATTAATTTTTGGGGAATTTTGAGTACCTACTAAGGCTGACTGCTCGTGGGCCACTAAGTTGGTCAGGATACAGTTGATCCCCATTTGTTTTTAGCTGCAGGAGCTACAGCAAACTGTAACTACTGCTACAAGCAATAAATAACGATCAACAGTGTCTCGAGCAACTAAGGTCAGCATTAATTAACAGTTCTTATTTGAAAGATCCGTCTTGTCTAGTTTTAACACGACAAGCGAGGTATTTAAAAAAGTTGTCAAAAGTATGGAATTCTACTTTATGGTAGCTGCTCTGTTGGTACATCTCTCAAATGAGAACTGTTTATTAATACGACCCTTAGTGGTCTAGGGTCAGCCTTAAATACAAGCTTTATGCTGCTTGCTGCGGAAGAGGCCCATTTATAAAAGTGAATATTTATAGCAGAGTAAAGACAAAAGACAACGTCTCTTTTCGTGTATCAATTCGGTCCGTTTACAATTTTTACAGCTCTGTCCAAAAAAAGCGAACGTGGAAAGGCAGGTAGTTACTAACAAGCCATGCTCTTCAAAAACAAACTCCAGTAAACTTTCCACACACAAAGTCGCCACCAACTACTTACGTAAAACAAATAGATAAACTCAACCTAGCAAAGCAACATGCACTAATTACACTATCACCAACACAGTAGACACCTGTGCATGACGTCACTTCCGCAGGCACCCGCGGGCTCTTATCTGCACAATTAGCATTTCCCGGCGGCCTTCCTGCTCGATACGCTGTGAATGGCTCGCGGGCCTACTACTGAATTGCTATGTTATTTGAACTATAAAGGGTGTAAATAGACCCTTAACGAAGCCGAAGTCTACGCATACTGTACATCAAACTAAGTAACATACAGCAAAAATTATTGCTGGGAAACGACTTTTATTTTTTTGTATTAAAAAACAGCTTTTAATTGTAGCGCGCAATTCAAGCGCGCGCGCAGCAGACTGCCTGCATTTCGAAAATGTTGATAAAATTTGTGTAGAAGAATGTTTAGTAATAACATTTAAACTTAGTTTTCGTGAAAAACGTTCAAAAATATGGTGACTTTGACCTTCAATATCTCCATAACCAGTCGGTTCCCAGGTATGGCCCAATACCAAAAAATCTTCGTAATGATGGGAAGAATCTCGGCTTCGTTAAGGGTTATTTTTACACCCAATATAGGTAAATTAATCGTATTGATATGACTCATGGTGCCTATGGAATTAATTGATTGATAAGAGACCAGCTAGGCTCCTTATTCTTTATGAAATTTGAGAAAAACAAGCAAGAAACGCGACCACGTTGCAATTATATTTTTGCAGTTCATGATGGGCGTTGCTTGCATAAATCATGTTACTAGAAGAGTGTGATGTATAAATGTGGGATGAATATACAAATAGAGGTAGGCCAGAGAAAAGATGGATGGAATGTGTGAAGGATGATACGGGTAAGAAAGGAGTGAGTAATGAGATCTTCTTCTTTTCGTGTGGTTAGTGATTAACCTGGTGTCAGAGTTTATGCCGTCCATGGGCCTCGGACTTGGCTTCACATGCCGTCGAGAAATATCTCTCAGGCATGTCGGTTTTCTCACAATGTTTTCCTTCACCGTTTTTAAGCAACTGATAATCATACAATTCGCACATGAATCCGAAAAGTTAGAGGTGCGTGCCTTGGGTTCGAATTCGAGACCTATGACTTGGCTGTCCAACGGTCACACCCCTAGGCTATCACTGCTATTAGTACTGAGATAACGGAGAATGATAGAGGAGATTGGAAGAGGAATACGTGTTGTGCCGACCCCACCTATTGTAGGATAAGGGCAGGGAGATCGACCCTAGGCCCTCACGATCAGCTATCACGCTTGCCAGTACATAATTCGAACAGTACATTTAAAATTAATACCTTAATTATCAGATTGCACCAGTGGTAATGCGGGCATGTTATTTGCTTGTTAAGTTTTCTTATTGTGAATAATTCCACAGTCTAAATAATTGATTTTGTTAATCAATATTTTGTACCTTAAAGGCGTAGTTTAAGCTGTGTAGGTAACTAAAGTTATTACTGACATACGCATTAGTAACATGGAGTATAACTACTCCTACGTCTCAGTAACATTGGTCGTGAGTTTTTATTACTATTCTTGTTTTGTGCGTCGTTATTACGCATGTCCGGCTACACACAGTACTTCAGAATTCATAACATAACATCACACCTGTATTCCCCGAAACGTTTGGCAGAGGTGTCTTTGTATCACCCTCATTTGGCCGTTATGTTTAAGTCCCATATAATAGGGGGCAATCATGTTGCCATCAATCGGGCACCAATCCAAATTACGGGCTGCAACTGAGGAATACGGAAAATCCCAATAACACTTTACTCGACCTGGAGAATGAATCTAGGACCTCACGATTAGGGTTGCCATCCGTCTGGGTTTCCCCGGATTTGTCCTAGTTTAGACGGCATCCGAGGAAAGTCCGGGCGGGGCTTCATTTGTAGTCCGGGTTTAAAAATTTAGTCTTGGGCCGCCCGCGACACACGTACTGCCCGCACGCTGCGATCAACCGTTGAACGAAAAAGGTGATTTATGACATTTTCAACTGTTTTTTATTACACTGACTATGTTTAAAAAAACCTGTTGACATGTCCGGGTTCTGGGCTCTAAAATCCGGGTTTTTCACGCGTTTTGCCCTGGCTGCCAAATTTTAGAGATGGCAACCCTACTCACGAGTGCCTGCCAAAACTAGAGCAATAAGGCAGTAACGAAATTTGTCAAAAACGTACATCAATGCAGAGATTTTGGATTGAGATCAGTTTTAGCGGCCATAATTGATTTCCAAACGGTGATATCTGTCAATTGGATATTTTGAATGCCAAGCATGACATCACGCCTAACATGCAGCTGTTGCCTTTGTTTATGCCCACGTGCGTGAAGCGTGAAGATAATACTAATGTTCAAGATTAACCTTGTACTAAGTACCTTGCTTGGTGGTAGGATCTTAACTGGCTAGCTACCACCCTCACATTAAAGTCCGGTGCCAATCAGCTTACTGTGTTCCGTCGTGTATACAGTGTATGTGAGAGCCAGAGGTGTAAAGGGGAGTCCCTCTTTATTTTTGAGCGGTATTTGGGCAAAAAAATTGGCCGTGTAAATTGATCATTTTGTTTTGGTGTGTACCAAGACAAAACGCCAACGAACGTTCGTAATTTTTGTTAAATTGCCCAAATTTTTATAAAATGAGTCCGATTTCACTCGGATATTAGCGATATTGAGTTCGTTCTTTGGCCTTCATTGGTGTTCATTAGCTTGGCGTGTACGTATCATAAAAGTATTTCATAGTGATTACATAGCATAACATCACGCCTGTATTCCTCGAAGGGTTGGGCAGAGGTGTATAGTAACATCCTCATTTCACCGTTATGTTTAAGTCCCAAGGGGGCGAGCCTATTGCCATCAACCGTGAGCAAATCCAAACTCCGGGCTGCTACTGAGGAATTCCACGCGGAAAAACCCAATAACATTTTGCCTGACCTGGTGATCGAACCCAGGACCTCACGATCAGCAGTCGCACTTGCCACCACTAGACCAACGAGGCAGTTACAAGTCAGAGGTGCTTACAAGTTATGATAGCAAACATTACATTTCCTTATATTACACCTATCTATTCTACTAATACTCATAATATAATAATCTAAACACAATATAATCTTCTCGAGTTCTTTCTGATCCAGTCGTAGAAGTAGCCGGTGTCTGTGTAGACCACCAGACTCTTGCTGACCTTCGGCATCTTGTAGGAGACGATGCCGATCTGGATGTAGCCCCGCACCACCAGGGCGCTGCCAGAGTCACCTCTAAGGAAGAAGAGAGACGTACGCTTTAGTTATACTGGTCGTGTCAAGTGCAATAATAGTTTCAGGATGACAGGAATATACCTATCTTAGGGGTTAGTTTTTTTGGGCAAAGATCGTCACACGCTGGACGCCTGAAGGAGGACATCGTCGTCGAGGTCGACCGCGACGTAGATGGCGTGACCATCTAGACATGTTTGCGAGGCTGGCATGGTTAGAAACAGCACAAAATAGAGAGGTTTGGAAGGCAAAAGGCCTATGTTTATCAGTGGGAAGTTCCAGAGGATAGTAAAAAAAAGTGGTTGTCATTAAGGCTGACGGTCCACCTGATGGTACGATGGTTACCGCCGCCAAAAACACCTACAACCCTAACAGGATTGTTGATGCGTTGCCACCCTCAGAGACAAAGTTGTATAGTCTCATGTGCCTGTAATATCACCGGCACCCTTCAAACTAGAACACAGCAATGCTGCTTGACGACAGAATTAGAAATAGTAGTAGTACTTTCCCAGACGAATTAGAAATAGTAGTAGTACTTCCCCAGACGAATTAGAAATAGTAGTAGTACTTCCCCAGACGAATTAGAAATAGTAGTAGTACTTCCCCAGACGAATTAGAAATAGTAGTAGTACTTCCCCAGACGAATTAGAAATAGTAGTAGTACTTCCCCAGACGAATTAGAAATAGTAGTAGTACTTCCCCAGACGAATTAGAAATAGTAGTAGTACTTCCCCAGACGAATTCATTTACAACGAGCTCTACAGGGTGTAAACCTTTTGGAAGGGGCAACTAGAATCAATTCTATTTTCTTTGTAACTTTAACGTTCAAAAGTGCCTTTTATGTGCCTAATTGAAATAAATACTTTGACTTTGAAACAAAATCATGTAATTCCTTTAAACCTCGTTATGTACTGCTGACACAGATTAAACCAGCACGGGAAACATTTAGATTTAATATAAAAAAATACAAATAGTAAACATGTGTTCTTAATTTTAGGCATTTTAGCGCCCCGAGTTAAATGACCGTGCGGTGAGCGATAACCGCGCAATTGGCTCGGGGCGCTAAAATGCCTCTAATTAAGAGCACATGTTTACTATGTGTCATTTTTTTATTGAAGCTAAATGTTTCCCGTGCAGGGTTAATCTATGTCAGCAGTACATCTCGAGGTTTGAAGGAATTACATGATTTCGTTTACACCCTGTACACTACTAAATTGTTCTTGGAACCGTGCATTTCAAGTAATTTTTATTTAAAACTGTATCGTTAAATGTACACAAAGTCTGCAAACGATAGGCTGAGTCAGTTTCTTTTTTGCCAACTTCCACAATCATCGTCTGGTTTACCAATCAAAGCACTATGTGTATAAAAACCACTTTTCATAAACTCACGAAACCACGTCAGCAAAATTTGTCCCCAAAGGGATGAGTAGGGGTGACTTGACATTACTATTATAGAGTCTGCAACCCACATTACGCCTTTAGTATTAATTCCCACATGGTGAGCCTATTGCCATGTGTAATGGATTATTAAAGCAGAATCAATGTTTCACGATCAATAGTTTGTTCACCTTTTATAAGTTGGCAAGTACACATGTTCAATGCTTTTATACAAAATTTTAATGACTCAGTAACTGAGTTTGCGATTGATAGGGATGACAGTATTGCCACTGTCAATCAAGATTTTAATTTTAGAAACCATATTTACATAATATTTGTAGTCGCGGTTGTAATAGAACAAAGTATATACCTATGTGCTGAAACAAATATCAATAACAGCACAAATAATATAACGTTAGTCTTAACAACTAATTTATACAAATGCTAAGTTTAATCATTTAAATATTGGACCAAAAAAATTGTAATATCATAATAATGTATGATTGGATATAACGAACTGAGGGTCAGGAGGGATCTCGCACTCACTTCGTACATATTCAAAGTACTTAGAGGGAAGGTACATAATGCGGACATATTAGGGCACATAGGTTTATGTGTACCCGACAGGTACGTGTGGCGACGACGGCAGCCATGGCTGCTGGCGGAGCCGCGCGCTCGGACCAATCTTTTAAGTGAGGCGCCACTGACGCGCGCTCTCCGCACTCTCAACCTCATAGCTAGTGACACGGACCTATTCTATTGTTCTCTGAGCGAGTTCACAAAGAATGCATTGTTTGTAATAAGTTACATAGTTAATTTTTAATAATAAGTTAAGATAAATTTATTCATGTACACTATCGCAATAGGTTACCCTGTAATTATAGATGTAATTTGGAAAAATAAATAAAATAATTAATAATAACAACCGCAGTGTTGCGGTGTGCGTTTTTGAGAAGGTCGGCCCTTCTTTGACAAGCATAATCTGTGGATTTGTGAGCGGCTGCTGCTTTCTTTGGAGAGGGTTGATTGGGAGTGTCATTGATTGTGGAATGGTGATGGTGGAATTGTGTAATGGTTCCCTGATGTAGATATTTTTATTTAACGATGTTTTTTTTACATTTAATGTTATTTTTAAGTAATCATATAAGACGAACGTATGTCTTGCATAATCACGAAAAAGTGAACGAAGGCTTCGTTTATTTTTAATAAAATAAAATAAAACGCAGGTTTTACGTGTCTTTATAGGTGTGTTTATAACTTACAACCAACTGTGTGTTCCTCTAGAACACAGAAAGTAACCACAACAAATTTACCTAAATATCTCATTTTACCGTTAGTTGCAAGGATGCGAGCTTACCTTCATCGCATACTTTAACCGCAAGAGCTCCTGGATCTTCCAGATTCTTCTTCATGGAACGCACTGTTTGTTCCTGTGAAGCACGTAAGTACACCACCGGGGTGGAATGAATCGCCTCACCAACCTACCTTGAAATTGTTCGCAGCAGTGCATGACGTGAACTAGTTAAATCAACCTAGGAGCTATTGTTTGAATACCATCTAACGCATATGTAATTAGTTCTATTTAATGATTGTCATTGTTCTCATATGGCGATCTTTATCTCCAAATATCTCGACAACGTGACACTTTAGGGCACCATACTGCCGTCATTTCTTGTTCTTTTTTTCTATTGGACGGCTTGGAGATGGTCTTGTGGACCGTTTCTACGTAACCGGGCGAACATTGGCGAGACCTGAAGGGTCTCCAACCAAAGGGAACGAGTAAAAAGGATCGTGGGGAAATCCTCATGGACTATCCCCCGTCCGGGGAAGACGGAGGGGTGTGCCAGACTCTTACTGGCTAAAACCACCACGGTGTCCCTCCTTCTGACCTAAGGCCGGGGTCACGGGATTCGCTGTTGCATGCACCGCGACCCCGACAGGTCTCGGTCCACCAGCTTCTTCTGGTGGACCTCTCCTGTGGTGGGGCAGTTACTCCCCGCCCCACATCCTTCCGAGAGGCGCGCGCAGGACACGACGCGCCATCCTCCCTGGGCCCGTTACTGGTCGGGCGACGGGTTCCCCAACCCGCCGCCCGCAGGCCACTCACTAGGGTGGCCGGAGATCATCACGTGCCCTCTGGCGCCCGGTGCGTCTAACGGGAGAAGGGAGAGAAGAAGCGGCCTCCCTCTCCCTCTCCGCTACCTCCTTGGTCGCCATTACCCCCTCGCAAAAGGAGGCGATGGCTTCCCACGCAGTCTCGTTCCCGACCATGGACAGAACCACGGCCGGAAGCGAGAGGTCACCGCCGATCGCCGCGACTAGCTCGCGGCGCTGCGACCCCCATGCTGGACACGCCTGCAGAGTGTGCAGCGCCGTGTCCTCGGGGCAGTCGCAGTGGTGACAACCGGGCGTCTGCTCCCGGCCTATACGACACAGGTACTTCCCGAAACAGCCGGGTCCCGAGAGTACCTGCGTCAGCCGGAAGCTGAGGGCGCCGTGACGCCTCTCCAGCCACTCCTCCATCACGGGTCTTACCGCCGCTATCGCGGCGTGCCCAAAATAGTTAACCTAAGCTAACTACTACCTACTACTACTAACATCATGACTGGTAGCAACAACAGCTCTAAGGGCGACCCCTAATGGGGCTCGGACCACTTTGTCTGTTTAAGTGTACTCTACCTATATATACCAGTTTCAATGTGCACCTTTGAAAAAATATGAAAATGGCGGCAGGGTGGCTATGCCAGATTCCATATAAAAATGTATGATCCCCTTTCCATCTATGATAGGGCAAATTGCCAATATATAGGTTATTGGTTTCAATCGTAAGGAGTTAGGTCACGTCCATAATTTTCTCTAAGACGAAAGCGGGATATGATGCGAAAAACAAGAACACGATTTTTTTTTAGGAAATGTTTTAAGCTTTTTTATAAAATACAGAGAAGCATCATATCTGATAATCACAATATTATGACCATATACCTACTAAAAAAAGTTATTTGGATGTTTAGTATTAAGAGAAACAGAAAAATCGAAACGAAAAAAAAGAGAAAAATCAAGGTCACTTTGAATATTTACATACATACATAAACTCACGCCTTTTTCCCATAGGGGTAGGCAGAAACTATAGAACGCCACATGCTACGACTCTTACATACCCCTTTCGCTTCATCCACATTCATACATCTTGTCATACACGCACGCCGGAATAAATTGAATATTTCTGTATGAAAAAAAAAACACATTGTTAATCCTTGAGTACACACGACGACAAATCAAGCTAAAATTTCCAGTTTATACTAAAACATTATATTTTATTCGTCATCTCTGCATCGATGCATGATAATGATCAATATGTACCTAGTAACAAAATTTGGAGTATCCTAGCTTGGAATGCAACGAACTTTCATTATTTGTTAATTTGTTCAAAATTTTGTTTAAAACGAATCCAATTTCATTCGGGTGTAAGCTGTAACGAATCCCGTTCGTTGGCTTGTGTGTACATAGCATTGGTTGAATCATAATTTGTTTCATAATTCCAAATCATAACTGCAAGTAGGCGGCAGATGCCATATCTGCATCTTAACTGTCTTCAAGCTGCATTTGACAGTTGCATAATTTGCAGTTGTGACTGGCTGTGCAGTCCTTGCAGTTATTATTTGATATATGAAAAGAAATATGATTCACCAAATGTAACATTATTAGCGCCCAGAAGACGATTCCGTCTCACTTGATTGTAATCATAATTTAAAAAACAAAAAGAAAGAAAATATTTCCACTTTAATGTATATTGCACAGACTATACCTACCTTTCACAGATATAAAAATATCTTACCCACTAGCATAAGCTACGCCGTTTCCGCTGCTAGCGCAAAGGGTGCCTTTGGGCAATACCTTGATGTGTTTTCGACAAAATGTCGACGTCCACACGACTTGCTTTATGGACTGAAGAATGTTTGTACGTTTTTTGTTTTGTTCCTGGAATCATTGAGTTAACATAAATTAAGCTTTTTTTACAATTAACAGATAAAAAATTTCATTAATTCCACTCAACGTCGGATAACCTTTATCTGAGGAATAAAGGAGAATGGGCGAAATGTTTAGAAGTTGGTCTATTTCTCCTCTAGCAATGAGTGATATGTGATTAGAAAGGTATTTTTTATTAAATCATTCGGCACTAACACAACTAAAGTCAATTGTTAGTATTTTCGGAGTTATAACACCTTTAAAGTGATAAATCATTTATATTACAAGATTTTCATATTTTTTTGTTACTTATGCTAAAGTATCGCAACGTTCTTATCATATTATTTGCAAATAATAGTTATGGGACTTAAATAGGACTGGTGAAACGTGGGGTATTAGACACCTCTGCCTACCCCTTCGGGAAATTCAGGCGTCATGTTATGCGTGTCACTTAGGTAGGTATCTTAAATCATTATGATGACAAAGCGCCTGTGGCAAAAATAAAATAAATACCAATATTTAAGTGTTATCATAGTTTTTAAATGGTTACATTTAATGAGCTTTAACTCCATAAATACTAATATTTGACAGCAGCTGTAATAAAAAAAAACTACTTAAAATAACCTTTCTATTGATATATCACTCATTGTTAGAGGAGAGGTAGACCAAAAAACCAATTCTCCTTTGAAGTTTTGACATAGGTTTCTTATAGGAAGTCCGTCAAAACGGCAAATTCGACTTTATTCTGCAGATAAAGGTTGATAAAATCGGACCTGAAAAGAAGGCAACGTTTATTTTTCAGCACACAGAAATGGATTAAATTACTGAAAGCAAGTTTTGTTAAAACCTTCACGGGCAGCTTACTGTAAGTCGGTAGAATTTCCTGAAGTAAACTTGCGCAATTTAATTTGCTAGCGCTTAAAGCCCCGTATTCATGGTAAACATTTGTTTACAAACAAAGTTTAATCAACATGTTGCTGAATTGCTGTCAACATGTTACAGAGTTGATCACGGCATGTTGACAAGTTCTCGCTCGACGAGCGACAACATCTGTTTATCAACAATTGTTGACGTGTGTAGACGTGTTTGCAATCAGCTTATAAAAATGAACAAAGAACATAAAAACAATACTTCCTCGGATGACATTTTCATTCAGCCTGACGTGTGGACAAGACATATTGATATAAACTTTGTTTCCAGCAACTTTGTCATTGCTCATCAACAATGTTGCTCAACAAAAATTTACCATGAATATGGAACTTAAGATGCAAAGGTTGTATAATCAAAGAAAAAAAAACTTACATTAATAATCCCCCAGCCAGCTAGATGCGCCGTCTCAGAGTAAGGTGGATTCGGCATCAGTGCTACTCTCTTAACTCTCTCGTTAAATTTTAATTTAGTTGTGAGTTTGATTAGTGCTATGTCACAAGATGACCGACCACGATTGTAACTGTCGTGTAACTGGTAACTCTCAACTGTAGAATCAGCGCCTTTTAATATGTTCTCGTGACCCACGGAGACAGACATGGTGCTCCGAGAACCGCAGCCAGCCACGCAATGAGCCGCCGTCATTACAATGTTTTCGCTCACGATGGACGACCCACAAATCCAAGGAATCATATTAGACGTAGCTATGTCCTCACAATAAATATTGAAAAACGCGGAATGTGGGAATTGTTTTATATTCGTGTCTTTGCCACCGACTATAAAAGGTTCCATATCACATTCGATAAGGCTTATCAAAGTCAGTATAACAAAAATGTCCAGCATATTTACTGACACGCGTACAAGTTAGTATGAAAAATCGACAGTGCACTCACATCGCTTAATTAACCATTAAATTTGTTCATTACCTCATTAATGTAATTAATCACTTTATGGACGAATATTTTTTTATTTCGTTTTGATATTATTATGTTGCTTTTGGCACGTGCTGCAAAGGATAAACTTGTCATGGAATCAGGCCAAGTTAACTCTGCAGAGGAATTATGGAAACACTGCAAATAATTACTGTAAAAATCTTAGCAGTGTCGTCATTATACCAATCAGAGTTGGCTTTGCCATATCCACACCTACTTACCTAGCCCGGCAGAGCTTTGCATTGGAAAATGAAGATTTTTTAAAGATTTTAGATGTTCTTTGCAGTCCTGCCATTACTATTCTAATGTAGAGTTAGCTTGGCCTGACTCTACCCCCTTGATTCAGTACGTTTCGATAAGTCAGTTGCCAAAAAGTTCTAAACCAAGGAGCAGTGCCACGCCCGCCACCAAAAAAAACTTTTTTTTACTTTCGACGTTTTCCCAAATAGACGGTTTATACGTAACCGGGCAGTTATTGGCGAGACCTGAAGGGTCTCCAACCAATGGGGACGAGTAAAATACTTAACTTAAGCTAACTACTACTACTAACATCATGACTACTACCAACAATAGCACTAAGCGCGACCATTAATGGGACGCGGACCTCGGCTTAGGGCGTTGCTGGCGGGAGGACTGGGAGGGAGACAGCTTGATGAAGGCTGAATTATCGGTGTGACTGCGGAGTCAGAAAAGACCGGCTCCGTGGCGGCGGCTGAGCACGCTGGGTTAGAGACGGCTTCCCAAATTGACATAAATTGCTCGAAATAAAATACGTGTCTTACGGACTAGCATAAGAATGCGCTTTTCTGCTGCTGGCGCAAATTGTGCCTTTGGGCACTTCCATGATTGTTGGCTCTTCTACGTATTGATCGACGTACTGAAGGATCCTTCCCGATTTGTACGGATTTTCCTGGAAGTATTATTTGAATAAGTCGTTATAAATTAATAGTCTAGTTTGCTAGAATGAATCTACAGCCGTATTTTTTTAAATCGTTGTAGCACTTTAGGGTGGCTTTAAGAGACAACCCTCAAGAAGCATGTGCACATAAAATTTAGCAGGCGTGTACTTACGGGAGGATAAAGAATAACACTTGTAACCGTACACTATATAGGTATATATTTTAATCAGAATTACAAATAGATCCATAGGACGTGGTTCGTAGCAATGCGAGGAGTCCTATGGATATATTTGTAATACTGATTAAAATATGTATAGTGTACGGTTACAAGTGTTATTCATTATCCTCCCGTAAGAACACGCCTGCTATATTTTATGTGCACATGCTTGTTGAGGGTTGACTTTTAAAGCCACCCTAGAGTGTGACATCGTACGTATTTGTTTGTGCTAATATTGAATAAATTCTTAAAGGAGTATACAGTACGTAACACAACGAAAAGCAAACCTTGTAACTGGTTGATAGGTAGGTAAAGTATAGCACAATCATACACCTTTTGTTACTATCCACGCTCTCCACTTATCACACAGTGTGAAAACGCGGGCATAGTTCAACTTATGATATTCAGGATATTGAAAATTGTTGATTTCTTACTTATTTACATTGTGCAGCTGATCTTGTAGGATGACGTTAGTTATGTTCACCGTCTACAAAACTGAAAGAGGTTATGAAAATTTGGAAAAACAAAAAATGGTCAATAGAATGGATAATGACCAAAAGTGTATCTTCTTCTTCTTCTTCATGCCCTTATCCCACACTAGGTGGGATCGGCACCACATGTATTTCGTAAATCTATGTTGTTACAGGTTTTGGCTTATTGTTTTATGACCGGCCGCCTGCCTGACATCAACCCTCCTTGGGAATACTCGTTGAGCGTTCTTGCGGGTGACCCATGATATTATGCACTGGGTCCCAAAATTATATGCTTATCAATCTTATTGCCGACAACTAAGTAGACTATGTCCTTCTTGGTGGGGTATACTTGAAGTTCCTCAACCCACTCATTCAGTTTTATAAGGGACTTTGGTTCTGACACATCGTAAACTAATATAGCACCGTGACAAAAAGTGTATGATTGTCCTATACTTTACCTACCTTACCTTTAGTTACAACGTTTGCTCTTCGTTATGTTACGTACTGTATACACGCAGAGGTTTTGTTACGACAAAAAATAACTCACTTGTACTATACCCCAGCCGGCTACGTGTGCTTTCTCATAGTAAGGTGGAAACTTCATCAGTGCCACTCGTTTGACGTTATCGCTGAAGCTAAGCAGAGTTTGCAGCTCCACCAGAGCTAGGTCATTGACTACTCGATGGGGGTCATACCGTTCGTGTATGATGTAACTAGATATAGTGGACATGGTGCCTTTGTTTCTGTTCGCGTGACCCACAGTGGCGAACATAGTGCTGTCTGCGTTGCAGCCTGCCAGGCAATGCGCCGCCGTCAATAATATCTTGTCAATTAAGATGGACGCCCCGCAGACGTAAGGAATAGCGTCACCGTCATTAGTATCGTCTTGTACACATAATATAATTTTCAAAAACGCGGAGTGTGGAAATTGTTTTATACTCGCTTTTTGGCCGCCTACTATGTTAGGTTCTATTGCACATTCGATAACACTTAACAAACCCAATGCAAAATGAAAATGATATACTCGTATAATGTCTAGCATATTTACAGATACGTGTCTCGATTAGCTATAACGATGGCGACTGCGTAACTCTATCGCGAAATTAACCATTACATTTGGTCATTATTTCGTTGACTTACTTCGTCCATAAAACTATGATTTTTTAATGGATGAATATAATTTCGTGATTCACCAAATTTTAAATTTTCGAAGCGACGCTGCTATTGCACTTCCATTGAATGGCCGAACAATAGATGCACACGCAGCAGATAAAAATTAAAAAAAAATAATACATAAAAACTTATGCGATGGCCCAAGGGGCAAATAAACCGAATAGAAATAATCAGAAGGATGACTGCCTATTTTTAAAATTTCATAAAAACAGTCGAGTCAGTTCATCCAAATCAAAATATTTGCGGACACGGAATTACGCCATTTTGTATTAGAAAAAATTGAAACGAACAAATCATCCGCAATCGACTTTACTAAGTTGTTTGGTACAGTTAGCACAAAAAGTGTCAGTGTAGATTTAGGAAATTAAAATACAAGACTACATACGATTGAAAATTCCGTTTTTGTTAAATCTGATATTACATTATAATTATAAAAACTTAAAAATCAGCAATCTAAATGGTAAAACGACAAAAAAGTACAGCAATATTGTATTAAAAAGTTAAGATTTTCTTTACTAGGCTGGACAGGTAAGTTATACGTATATTTATATTGTATAAAATAGGTAATAATTCATATTTTCTTGTCTTCATGGGATCTACAATCACACAACTAAATATCAAACAAAAATTTATTATAATCTATAAAAGAAATACTTAATTTTCAACGCGGTCATAACGACCTACGGGCCAAAACACGTACATACGATACGACGTCGCATCGTGGCACGTAAGACGTCCAGTCGCGATGCGATGTCGTGTCGTGGAAATCTACGACGTGCATCGTATAAAATCGTGACACACGTCGCAATGTGGCACGACGCACGGCACGACGTTTTTTATACGATATCGTTGAAGTTTGAAGAAAAATTGCCACAGTTGGTCCGGAAACATGGATCACACTAGACATGTTCTCTTGCTGTTATTAAGAAGTCGCTTAAAGAAGACATAGAAACAGAAAATACTGCGTCTATCCATTTCTTTCCACCATGAATGATGGAAATCACTTTATGAAAAACGCACCGGCGCAAGATTACGTTGTCAGTTTTCACGATATGACGTCATGACATGCATCGTACCACGATACGACATCGTGTCGTGAATGTTTACGATGCACGTCGTAGATTTCCACGACACGACATCGCATCGCGACACGATTCCCAACTATGTATGTTTGGGTTAACTTCCGGTCTAACCAGATGCGGCTGAATACCAGTATTTTACAGGGAGCGACTGCCATCAGACCTCCGTAATCCAGTTACTGGGCAATGCCGATATCCTGAAGACTTTCAGGCTTCTGACTACCTGTAATCACTGTCATAGGTATTCGTATGACACCGGGACCGACGTATTAACGTGTTCTCCAAGGCACGGGGGGTCTCGATGTCAATACAATAGTAGGTACGTTTCTTTCACTTAGACATATCTTACCGACTAGAATAAGAAACCTTTCCTCTGCGTCCGGCGCAAATGGTGCCTGTGGGTAGGGTCCCTAATACTTCTCTGCATGTTTTTGAGGTCCACACGTATTGATCTATATAATGAAGAATCTTTTCTGATTTGGATGTAGCTTCCTGAAAACATTTATTTTATATTTGAAATAAATAGTCATTCAATATTGCCTAGATCTTTCAACGTGCTTATATTATGTTGAAAGGTCAGAAGATTACGTATAATGCTCCGTGCGGGTGTCATGATGATCAAGATACATTTTACATTGTGGTGGAACGAGGTGTGGTGTTCCTCCAACGAAAAGGGAGGATCCTCCTACCAGACGGGTCCTATGCTTGGTGGGCTTCTGCCCAACGGTTGATGTTGGGAACTTGTATATATACTATCTGTGTGTAAAATCTTGATATCGCGATGCAGGATTTGTGACATTCCATTTGACAGCTGCCATTGTTGTCGCTGTAGTCTGCTAGACAATCGTCGTGTTGCGTGGTTCGCAAGTGGCGTGATAGATGCCGCCACAGCATTATTAGCACATTACCTACTATGCCAATGCTGGGCACGGCCCTCTTCTCAGAATGAAAAGGGTTTAGGCCTTAGTTCACCACGCTGGGCTAGTGAGGTTTGGCAGTCTACACACCATCGAGAACTTTATGGAGCCTTCTGCGTTGTGCAGGTTTCCTGACGATGTTTTTCCTTCACCGTTATAATAATGATCAAGACCTTAGATATTTTTTTAAGGTTGTGTGCTTGATTAAAGAAAAAAAGGTACTTACATTAGTCATACCCCAGCCAGCTATCTGCGCCTTCTCGTAATAAGGTGGATATTTCATCACTGCTACTCGTTTCACGTTCTCATTGAATTTTAATGGAGTTTTAAGACTCACTAACGCTATATCATTTTCTATTCTACGGGAATCATAGTTTTGGTGTATGACGTAACTGTACATACGAGACATGGCACCTCGATCTCTGTGCGCGTGACCTACAGAGACGGTGACTACGCTGTTCGTATCGCAGCTTTCTAAGCAATGCGCTGCAGTCAACGCTATCTTTTCATTCAAGATAGACGCTCCGCAGATCCAAGGATATTCATTCTTAGTTATATTGTCTATATATAAAATTTTCAAGAACACGGAATGTGGGAAATTATTTATTTTGGCATCTTCGGCACCTACTATGGACGTTTCCAATTCACATCCAATAAGATGTATCAAACTCATTGTAGTAAAAATAGTATATATATTTTGTAGCATGTTTGCTTCCACGCGTAAGTACTAACTTAGTTTATGACTGATGTACTCTTATCGGCTAATTACGTTTGGTCATTATTATTATTTTATGGACGGATAAAATTTTCGTCAATCATATACATATATGTAGTAGGATAATCAGAAACATCGAATCTTTGCGATAATCCTAGGACGATTGCAAAGGACGGTATATTTGGAATCTAAGACAGATTTTTGTAATCATTCGCACAATTTTCAGGATCATTGTAAAAACCCGGCTTATCCGTAAGTCGCGAATACCGCTCACGTTATGAGCGCTGATTGGCTGATATGATCGTTATCACTTTTCTATGTCTATAGATCTTTGTGGAGAACCATGTTCTGACCAACCAGAATAAAGATGATATAAATCGACTCTTAGATTAGCCAATCAGCGTTCATGTTTCCAATCTAAACAAACTAAGATTTTTGCAATGATCCTGAATCTAACTCTGATGATTACGAAAACCTGTCTTAGATTCCAAACATCCGGTCTTTTGCAATCTTCCTAGGATTATCATATATCATGATTCTTTACATAATGCAACATAACATACAAATAACGTCATTTGGAGTTGAGATTAATCGTTAAATATTTATTTAAACTTTATGTCCATTGGTGGTACAGTCAATCAATGAGATAAGTATACAGACTACGAATTACATTCGTATTTTAACAGAGTTATGCGTGTGTTGAGTGGCCAAGTCTTTGCCATCACAAATACAATGACAGTTGTTTGCGAAGTGTATTAATATCTGTTGTTTGCCTGTATACCTAAATCTTTTGCTGACTGTACATTCAGAGGACTTCGGTCGCCCTGAATGCAGGCTTTCTGAACTTTTGCGTATTTATACTCAGCAAGATTATTGTTACTGTAAAAAACTATCAAATAAACTTTACAAACCTATTTTTTTTAATACCTAGACCAAAGTCTAGTCCACAAATTAAAAGTCACTCAAGGAGCTGTGTGGTTGTAGAATTAAGATTCATGATTCTTATTTCCACAGTAAACTTGGAGTCACTAACATGGCTTGCACGATTTGTAAGTTGTATGGCCAAATACTCAAAAACTACTTAATTTTAAGTTTCCGTTAAAACTCGTGTTTTCACTGTCACTTTAAGGCAAAGTGACAGTGACAGCATGAGACTTAAAGGCAACTTAAAATTGAGTAGCGTTTAAATATTTGGCCAGTAGTGTAATGCAATCCAATGGTCTTGCCGTGCCCTTAAGAAGAACGTTAGCCGTTGGAGGGTCCGTTAAAACGGATCCGCTGTGTGAACAGGCGCTTAGTTATAGCTTAGAGTAGTAGTAATCTTACTACTCGTACTATTTTTAACCGACTTCAAAAAGGAGGCGGTTCTACATATCGACGCTCAGCAGTGAAAACCTCGTAAATCAAATTTTCTTCAAAAGCGTTTTCTTTGTTCTTTAGATTGATAAACTCGTCATACACGTACTAGTCCAACAAATTTTCAATTCAAATACTTCTAAGCTATCTATGACGTACGATGACAAACTTTTATTAACATTTGATCGGCAATTTTGTTTTCCGGAAACAGTTCTTTCTATCTCTTTTAAAAATTTGTATTTTACACATAAGTGGTTTTCACTGCCGACCGTCGATATGTTCGATTGGTATTTTTTTTTACGTGATTCTTCTTTAGTTTGATGCGGAATAGTTGCCATTTGGTCCCATAAAATTTTATATGTTCGATTGGTATTTTTTTTTACGTGATTCTTCTTTAGTTTGATGCGGAATAGTTGCCATTTGGTCCCATAAAATTTTTAACATAGTTTGGCCCAGTAGTTTTCATTTTAAGGACATTTTTTATCACTTGTCTTACCGACTGGAATAAGCTCCGTTTTTCTTACTGCTGGCACAAACTGTGCCCGTAGGCATGTTTAATAATAATTGTTTACATTCACGTGTCTTCCACACGTATTGATCTATGTACTTCAGCTTCGGTGTCATTTTCCACGTTTCTTCCTGGAAATATTAATTGTATCAGTATAGTTATAAATCCAGCAGTGATAGATAGCCTAGTGGTGTGACCGCGACTGCCAAGTCGATTTCGAACCCAAAGCACGCACCTCTGACTTTTCAAATTCATGTGCGTATTGTATAATTATCACTTGCTTAAAATCGGTGAAGGAACACATCGTTAGGAAACCGTGCCTGCGACATATTTCTCGACGGCATGTGAAGCCAAGTCAGAGGCCCATGGGCGGCATAAACTCTGACACCAGGTTAGTCACTAACCACACGAAAAGAAGTTATTAATTGGTTAGAACTATTACGCACTGTTGACTGACCACCGGCAACCCGGTCAACGGTTACCGTAAAAGTATGTTCTGTTTCGTATTTTCGTCGCTGCGTGGTGGCGATGCACAGACAGACAATCAGAGCTGTGTGGAGCTAACCAACAGAATTGTAAAAACACAAAAGACGTCTCTGCTCTACTCCGTGAATTTTGTGCAATTCTACTGGTCAGCTCCGTTCCTCTCTGCTCCAGAGGACAGGTAGCCTTAGTATGGACGCTTTTACGTTTACGTACAAGATGGACTGTTATTTTAAAATCGCTTGGTTTGGTTCTCAGTGAAATTACCACGTTTTGTTCGCCCAAAAACCGTGGCGTTGACCATGGAGTGGACAGTGCGTATTACCCCTTAATACGACCATACTCTAATTAATATAACATAAGACAAATAAGACTGATTTTAGCAAGGAAAATGTAGAAATAAGCAACATGTTTGCTTTTACCAGGAATTCAACGCAGTATTAATTATGGTTTTATGAGCGTTAACGGTCAATCTTAGGTGAAACTTTGAAGAAATTGTTCATAAGATATTCAGGCCACTCTTGTGTAATGTTATATGAGATGGAGTCTAAAGCTAACAGGTCAAAGCACATAGAAGGTGTAAAAAGACCCTTCACGAAGCCGTCAACCATGCATTCAGTACATCAAACTAAGTAACCCTACGCAAAAATTGTTGCTGGGAAACGACTTTTTTTTTGGGTGAAAGATATCGTTTTACGGTAAAGCTCAATGAAACGCACACAAAACATTGTGCTGATGGGTGCAATGAATAGTAAACGGGTAATGAAGGTATTTCAAGTATATTTGCAACCTTCAAAATTAGTATTTAAAAAAAAAGTTGTGAAAAAGATGGAACTTTGACCTCCAATATCTCCGTAACTAGAAGGTTCCCAGGCATAGTCCAGAACAAAAAATATATCGCAATGACGTGGAGAATAAGTGCCTTTCGGCTTCATTAAGGGTCTATTTACACCGTTTATATCAACTCGGAAAGGGATCGTCACCGGATAGCATTTCGCCTCGCCGTCAAACAGGCGTCAACCTAACGTAAGCACGTAACCAAAGCGGATCAGCAGCTCCGATACGTCGACTCAGCTACGGCTAGGGACGCCGCGCCGCGCTTACGGCTTGCAGTAACTGTAATGTGCTGCAGGCAGGCCGCGGGAAGGGTGAGAGGGGCAAGGGTGGACGAAGAGTCGTAAGCGCGGGAACCACGTTGACCACACACCGCACCGCGGTTCGTGAGCTTGTCCCGAGGCGAGGCGATTACGTTACGATTCCGATTAGTGTGCGTTGCAGTAGGGAGTTTCATACAAAGAATACTGAACGGCTTGAGTTGATACGGTGACGATCCCTTTCCGATTTGATATGTGTGCTTTGACCTTAAGGTGTATAACATTTTCATTTCCCTACTGTATAAAAAATACTTATAATATATCTTAAAATAAAAATAAATAAAAGTTACTCACATTAACCGTCCCCCAACCGGCTATCTGCGCCTTTTCCTTGTAAGGTGGATTTTTCATGACTGCAACTCGTTTCACGTTCGCGTTTAATTTAAATGGAGTTGTGAGTTTCACTAGCGCTATATCATTGGCTGTTCGAGCGGGATCATAGCTTTCATGTAAAAGGTAACTGTATGCGGTAGACACGACACCTTTCTTCTTGTGCGCGTTCCCGACACTGAGACTGACGGAGCTTCTAGCAGAGCAGCGGGCGAGGCAATGCGCTGCTGTCAACGTTATCCTTTCATTAATAATAGATCCACCGCAGATCCAAGGATACCCAGTAGGATGCACAATATTATCTTCCACACAGAGAATATTCATGAACACAGAATGTGGGAATCTGCCTATTTTAGCATTCTTACCACCAACCACAAAAGGCTCCATTTTACATTCGATAAGGCTTATCCAACTTATGATGATAAATATAGATCTAATTTCTAACATTTTGACTGTCACGCGTTCTAACTTATTCGATGTGGACTCTGTACAACAGAGTGTACCCTTATCAATTAATTAATCATTTAATTAGGTTGTTATTGTTTTATGAATCAATCAAATTTTCTTCGAACAAAAAGATACTAATTGTGGTTGCGGTTCCGCCTGCGTTTAAAGTTTTTGGTTTGTGCTAGTCGAGCGTTCTACAGTACGAGCCAACCACACGACGGTACGGTAAACTTGATCGAACAACCAATGTCAGTCGCTCATGCAGATGCATTCCCAGTCATATCGTCTATACAAGGTTAGTCGGAAAGGGGGTACTAAGCTGCGGGCCACTTAATGTATCACTGATGATCGTTTCAAAGAAAGTAATAAAATTAAAAAAAAATGATAAAAAATCCATTCAAAATAATTTTTATTTTAGTTTTTTTCTAAAACTCTACGTCCTTGCTTTAGTTATGAATTCAGAAAATGGAGCTTCTAATCCGTGACCACAAATATGACCTAAAATGAAAACATAGTTGATCATAGCTGAGGATAGATAGAATTTAACGTATTTTTTATGAAATCTTTGAACAGCTATTTCTCTTAAACTAATGACTTTTGGGGAAAGTTGTAGAACAAAAGTTATTCATTATTATGGGTACTTTAACACCCTTTCGGCTTAGTACCCCCTTTCCGACTAACTTTGTATATAAAATTTTCAAGAACACGGAATGTGGGTTTTTTTTTATTTTGGCATCTTCGGTATCTACTAAGGAATGTTCCAATTCACATCCAATAAGACGCATCAAACTCATTGTAGTAAAAATATATATATTTAGTAACATGTTTGCTTCCATCTGTAAAACACTGACAACCTCTCAGGACTATGTTAATAACATCATAATCAACAACTTTTGTTCTATGAATTTAAAAAAATCATCATATTTTAGTTCATCAGATTTTCATACAAAAATAAAAATATTTAAATTGAACGGTCTAAATGTTACGAAGTGTATGCGAAGCAAAAGAAAGCGATAGTAAAATAGCGAGGGGAGCGGGGTTAGGGCGGCGGGGCGCTTTAGAGCGTTCAATTTAAATATTTTTATTTTTGTATGAAAATCTGATGAACTAAAATATGATGAATTTTTAAAAGTCATAGAACAAAAGTTGTTGATTATGATGTTAGTAACATATTCCTGAGAGGTTGTTGGTGTTTTACAAATAACCCTGTATATGTATATCGGGTGTAAAAACACCCTAAACGAAGCCGAGAGCCACGTATTCTCCACATCATTACGAAGATTTTTTGGTATTGGGCCATACCTGGGAACTGACTGGTTATGGAGATATTGAAGGTCTAAGTCACCATATTTTTGTACGTTTTTCACGAATACTAAGTTTAAATGTTATTACTAAACATTCTTCTATACAAACATTATCAACATTTTTGAAATGTTGGCACAATCTGCTGCGCGCACCCTTCCATTGCGCGCTACCAAAAAAAGCTGTTTAATACCAAAAAATAGAAGTCGTTTCCCAGCAATTATTTTTGCTGTATGTTACTTAGTTTTATGTACAGTATGCGTATACTTCGGCTTCGTTAAGGCTATTTTTACACCCTGTATAGACTTAGAAATGTGATAACGATCATATCACCCAATCAGCGCTCATAACGTGAGCGGTATTCGCGTCTTCCTGAGATAAGCCGGATTTTTGCAATGATCCTGAAAATTGCTCGCATGATTACGAAAATCTGTCTTAGATTCCAAATATCCGGTCCTTTGAAATCATCCTAGGATTATCGTAAAGATCCGATTTTTCCGATTATTCTACGACATTATAATATCATGATTCTTTACATAATGCAACATAACATACAAATAACGTCATTTGGAGTTGAGATTAATATTAAATATTTATTTAAACTTTATGTACATTTGTGGTACAGTCAACCAATGAGATAAGTATACAGGCCACGAATTACATTCGTATTTTAACAGAGTCATGCTTGTGTTGAGTGGTCTTTGCCATCGCTTGTCTTGCGTATAAAAAGTTATTATGCATTGTATGGATATCTGTTGTTTGTCTGTATACCTAACTCTTTTGCTGACTGTACAAAAAGAGGATTTAATGCCAATAGGCAACCTCTAAAATACAGTCGAGACAACTAGGCCGCCCTGAACTCGGGCTTACCGAACTTTTGCGTAAGAAAACGGTCACTGTAAAAACTATCAAATAAACTTTACAAACCTACGATTTTATTAAAAGTTACTTTTCCAAAACATAGACCACGCTAGTCCATAAACTGAAAGTCTCTCAAGGAGCTGTGAGGTTGAAAGTTTAAGATTCAGAACTCTTATTTTGACAAAAAACTTGGAGTCTGGAACATGGGTAGTCTCTTGTTGTCACTGTCACTTCGCCTTAAAGTGACAGTGACAGCGTGAGACTTATGGTAACTTAAAGTTGAGTAGCGTTTGAATATTTGGCCAGTAGTGTGTAGAATGAGTGAACGGCGATTAACAAAAGGAATTTATAAGGCGGATGTTAATGGGAACGCCGGTAGAGGACGCCCTAGAAGGACATACATCGATGTTATTGGTGATGTTCTTCTCAAAGGTCAGGTGCGTAGTACTCTCAACCGGCGTGCGTGTATGACAAGATGTATGAATGTGGATGAAGCGAAAGGGGTATGTAAGAATCGTAGCATGTGGCGTTCTATAGTTCTTGCCTACCGCCATGGGAAAAAGGCGTGAGTTTATGTATGTATGTAGTGTACCTACTGCCATCCTATGGCAGTAAAAAATACTGGATCCGTTATTTTTATCGTATCCTGCCTGCCAGATGCGACGCAGCTGCCATTTGTTTCACTGATCCGTTGGTACAGAGGCGAACAACATATCCAGGAGCGACGGATCCGTTAAAACGGATCCGCTGTGTGAATGGGCACTTAGTATAGCTTAGAATAGTAGTAATCTACTATTTTTGTCACTTGTCTTACCGACTGGAATAAGATTCGCTTTTCTTGCTGCTGGCACAAACTGTGCCCGTAGGCAAGTTTACTATTAATCGTTTACATTCACGTGTCTTCCACACGTATTGATCTATGTACTTCAGCTTCGATGACTTCTTTGATGTTTCTTCCTGGAAATATGAATTGTATCAATATAGTTATAAATCCAGCAGTAATAGTCTACTGGTCTGACCGTCGGACTGCCAAGTCATAGGTCTCGAGTTCGAACCTACGTACCTCTGACTTTTCGGATGCATGTGCGTATTGTATAATTATCACTTTCTTAAAAACGGTGAAGGAAAAGGTGTTATCCTCCATGTTCTCAATTTCTCCGTTTCTAGTAGTGTCTTTCCTCTTGCATGGAAAGATGCTCAAGTTATCCCTTTACCCAAAAAGTCTAATCCAGTATCCTTTTCTGATTATCGTCCTATATCTATTTTACCATTCCTCTCCAAAGTCCTCGAAAACCTTATACACCTCCAACTCAGCACATTTCTTTCCAAACTTAATCTCCTGAATCCTTTTCAGTCTGGATTTCGTCCTGGACACAGTACTACCTCAGCCCTCGTGAATATTACGGATGATATCAGGTCAGGCATGGAAATTGGAAACTTGACGGTACTTGTATTGCTAGATTTCAGCAATGCTTTTAATACCGTAGATTTCGATATTTTGCTTGGCATACTTTGCTCTTTTAACATATCTCCATCGGTGATTGGTTGGTTTCGTAGTTACCTGTTTGGTCGCCGACAACGTATTTGCATAGAAGATACTTTCTCTTCTTGGTGCAGCACTTCTGCCGGTGTGCCTCAGGGTGGCGTTCTATCCCCTCTACTTTTCGCCTTATTTATCAATACCATCTCTCATCGACTTACTTCTTCCTACCACCTTTATGCAGATGATCTTCAAATTTATAGCCAAGCCTCTCTTGGGAAGTTGTCACAAGCCATTGAGACGATTAATCAGGACCTGGCTCGAATAGGTGACTGGAGTAAAGAGTTTGGACTGAAGGTCGACCCCACTAAAACCCAGTTGACTGTTGTGGGCAGTTCCCGGACTGTCTCCAGAATTGACTGGTCTGTACTTCCTCTGGTCTCTTTTAATAACATTACAATTCCTATAACCAAAAAAGTTAAGAACCTGGGGATATATATTGACAGTACCCTTTCCTGGACCTCACAACTGCAGGAAGTCAGTCGTAAGATGTTCGCTTCCGCGGGCTCCTTGAGACGCCTTCGAAATTTCCTTCCAATTGCTACCAAAATTGCGCTAGCGCAATCTCTTCTTCTCCCCATCCTCGACTATGCTGATGCCAGCTATCTTGGTCTGACTGAGGACCAATTTGGGAAGCTTGAGCGCCTTCAAAATCTTTGTATCAGATTCATATTTGGTTTGCGTAAATATGATCATGTTTCTGAATTTCGTACGAAGCTCAAATGGCTACCTATTCGCCTTCGCCGGAATGCCCATATTCTTTCTTTGCTTTATAATGTGCTTTTTAATCCTTCCACCCCGTTTTACCTTAAGGAACGCTTCGAGTTCCTCTGTGACACACATTCTTGGTTCTTGAGATCATCAGAAAATCTTAAATTAAAAATACAACAGCATACCACTTCCTTTTTAGACAAGTCCTTTACAGTTCAAGCTGCTCGCTTGTGGAATGCATTACCACTCAATGTAAGACGTGCGCAGTCACTGCCAATTTTTAAAAAGTTAGTGAAGGAACATTACTTGTCACTTTAATTTGCTATTTCTTGATTATCGCTCACATTTCATCTACTTTCTTATTTATAATATATTTATTTATTAGTTTGTTTAAGTTATATGTATTACGTTTTTCTTTCTATTTTATATATTTGTGTAATAATTGATGTGTATTTTATGATTATTATTTCTAAGTAATATTATGTACGATACGTACTTGTACACCTAGACTGCCCGATATCTATTTCCGTTCATCCAGTCCATCCTAAGGTTGTCTGGAAGAGATCGCCTTGTGCGATAAGACCGCCCATTGGACATATTGTGTAAATCTGTGTTCCTTTTATTGTTTACCGGTGTACTTATTATGTACAATAAAGTGTATATAAATAAATAAGGAAAACATCGAGAGGAAATCGGCATGCCTGAGAGATATTTCTCAAGGACATGTGAAGCCAAGTCAGAGGTATGGGCCTCTGACTTGGCGTGAAGAAATTATTGATTGGTACGAACTATTACACACTGTCCACTGGTAACCGGAAACACAAGTGATAAATTTCCATTAAATTTCAATTCTGATGCGCACATGAATTTGAAAAGTCAAAGATAAAGGCCGGAATCAAACTCAGAAAGGCATGAAAGGCAATCGTTCAACTGCTAGGCTATTACTGCTGCACAGCGTAACTTTTAAAAATTACAAAAGTTCAAAATGTTGTACTCGACACATTTGTCTTCTAGACCAGTGTTCCGCAAAGTGTGTGCCGCGGCACACTGGTGTACTGTGGTCATTAATTGGTGTGCCGCGGGAAAAATCTGTTTCTTATAAAATTATAAAGGCGGACGGAAATAATGTATACGTTGCTATCTTTGACTTCGCAAAACTTTTGGCATTAAATACAACTTAGGGGGCGTCCATAAATTACGTGAGGTGTTTTTTTTAATTTTCTGTCCCTCCCCCCTGTCCCCCCTGGTGAGATGCCGTGAGATGTTATTCAACCCCCTCCCCCATCCCCCAATCTCACGTGAGATTTTTCAAAATGTGGGTTTCTTACGTAAACGCGTTGGATTGTTATTGTAAAAAGAAAAAAAAAATGCTATAAAACAAATATGGTGGTTTGACAGTCAGTAGATGTATAACGTCGAAGTATGAATGAAATTATTTTCTTTCGAACATATTAGTGAATGATCTTAATCGTATTACGATTACGCTTAAGATTAAATCTTAAGCATGTACAATCTGGATTAAATGGACCAAATTAGTATAATTTTTTTTTGTTTCAATCAGAAAAAAAATTGCGTGATATTTTCCGAGACCCCCCCCCCTCTCTCCAACGTAAGATTAGATGAGATTTGACTCGACCCCCTCCCCCCCCTTAAACATCTCACGTATTTTATGAACGCCCCCTTATGCTTTAAAATTAAGTGCAAGTTTCTAAATTGATTAAAATTTAAGAATAAATGATAATTATATGATTAAAATTAGATTTTTTATTTATGGTGTACCTCTGTAATTGCCCGATTTCGTAGGTGTACTTTGAACACAAAATGTTTGCGGAACACTGTTCTAGACCATCGAGGGTCTAGTGATGTACAAAAAAAAAACTTAATATAATATGTCTTAAAATACAAATAAAAAAAGTTACTCACATTAACCGTCCCCCAACCGGCTATCTGCGCCTTTTCCTTGTAAGGTGGATTTTTCATAACTGCAACTCGTTTCACGTTGGCGTTTAATTTAAATGGAGTTCTGAGTTTCACTAGCGCTATATCATTGGCTGTTCGAGCGGGATCATAGCTTTCATGTAAAAGGTAACTGTATGCGGTAGACACGACACCTTTCTTCTTGTGCGCGTTCCCGACGCTGAGACTGACGAAGCTTCTATGAGAACAGCCGGCGAGGCAATGGGCTGCTGTCAACGTTATCCTTTCATTCATAATAGATCCACCGCAGTTCCAACCGTACCTAGGATGATCCACACTATTTTCTTCCACACAGAGAACATTCATGAACACAGAATGTGGGAATCTGCCTATTTTAGCATTCTTACCACCAACCACAAAAGGCTCCATTTTACATTCGTTAAGGCTTATCCAACTTATGATGATAAATATAGATCTAATTTCTAACATTTTGACTGTCACGCGTTCTAACTTATTCGATGTCGACTCTGTACAACGGAGTGTACCCTTATCGATTAATTAATAATTTAATTAGGTTGTTATTGTTTTATGAATCAATCAAATTTTCTTCGAACATAAAGATACTAATTGTGGTTGCGGTTCCGCCTGCATTTAAAGTTTTTGGTTTGTGCTAGTCGAGTGTTCTGCAGTACGACACAACTAAAAAGTCGCATCGGCAAACTTGATCGAACAACTAGTGTCAGTTGCTCATGCAGATGCATTTCCAGTCATATCCTCTATATATATACTGGGTGTAAAAATAGCGTTAACGAAGCCGAAGTCTACGCATACTGTACATCAAACTAAGTAACATACAGCAAAAATAATTGCTGGGAAACGACTTTTATTTTTTGGTATTAAAAAACAGCTTTTAATTGTAGCGCGCAATGTAAGCGCGCGCGCAGCAGACTGTGCCTGTATTTCGAAAATGTTGATAATGTTTGTATGTTTAATAATAACATTTATACTTTGTTTTCGTGAAAAACGTTCAAAAATATGGTGACTTTGACCTTTAATATCCCATAACCAGCCGGTTCTCAGGTTATGGCCCAATACCAAAAAATCTTCGTTACACCCGATGTAAAATTTTCAAGAACACAGAATGTGCGTTTTTTTTTATTCTGGCAACTTCGGCACCTACTGTGGAAGGCTCCAATTCACATCCAATAAGACGTATCAAACTCATTGTAGTAAAAATATATCGATGGCAGCAAAGTAGAAGAAGACATCTACAAAATCGCAACTTTACAGGAGAGCACATTTAGTAAAAAATAGTGACCATTTTGAGAGTTATGGACCGATTAACATGACATTTTCTATGACCGATTAAAATAACCTTCTTCATTGATTTTATAACAGTTTTTATCGCGATATCGTTTTTTTACTGTAATAATGTAGATGTATTTATTTACTCTGAAAAAACCTCGATGTAGAAGAAGACATCTGCCTGATATCCGTTTGTTTATACGTTATCATAAAAAAGCGCCCAGTCCATCTAAAATATCTAATAAACTAAGATAATCATTTCCAGTAATGCTTTTAAGGATATTTAAAGAAAATCTAAGCAACATGCAAACATTATTACCCTTTTTTTGGCCAAATTTTGTAGATATCTTTATTTACTTTGCATTTAACATTTTATACACATCATTAAATGAGTTATCTACCACTAAACTTCATCTATGTCTATCAGTTAAACTAATTTATTTAGTTCCCAACCCAGGCAAAATATATATTTTGAAATAGAAATACATTACATTACTATGTTTTATTTATTCACAGTAGGTCTTTCTTATAGAAAATAACAATGAAATGTATTTTTTTAAGTATTACAAACATATTAAAATTACAAAAATACTATCAAAATAGAATTTAAAGGCACCATTGGCAAATAGATACACATCAGAGTGATATAAAATTAAAAAGAAACAAAAACAAAACAATACACAACAACTTAACAATAATTAGCACTGTCTTCACGGACATTTGAACTTTTTCTATTAGAAGTAGGAACTTCTAATAGAAAAAGTTCAAATGTCCGTTTCTACTGCGATGTTTTTTAAAATCGAGTGTAGATGTCTTCATCTACGTGCCAGATTTTCTTCATTATTTTGAAATTTGAAATAATGTTGATGTAGATAGGGTTGATATAAGCTCATTTTTGTAAAAAAAGCATTTACGCAAAAATGTAGATGTCCGTATCTACTTTGCTGCCATCGATATGTATAAATTGTAATATGTTTGCTTCCACGCATAAGTACCTACTAGCTTAGTTTATGATGAATGTACTCGTATCGGCCAATTACGTTTGGTCATTATTAGGTAAGGCCATTATTATTTTATGGACGGATACAATTTTCGTCAATCATATATTATGTCGTAGGATAATCAGAAAAATCGAATCTTTGCGATAATCCTAGGACGTTTGCAAAGGACCGGATATTTGGAATCTAAGACAGATTTTTGTAATTATTCGCGCTATTTTCAGGATCATTGCAAAACTCCTAGTTTGTATAAGAGAATTGGAAACATGAACGCTGATTGGCTAATCTAAGAACCGATTCATATCATCTCTATTCTGGTTGATCAGAACGGGGCTCTTCACAAAGATCGATATGTAGACTTAGAAAAGTGATAATGATCATATCAGCCAATCAGCGTTTATAACGTGAGCGGCATTTGCGACTTCCTAAGATAAGCCGGATTTTTGCAATGATCCTGAAAACTGCTCGCATGATTACGAAAATCTGTCTTAGATTCCAAATATCCGGTCCTTTGCAATCGTCCTAGGATTATCGTAAAGATCCGATTTTTTCCATTATCTTACGACATATACAAGGTTAGTCGGAAAGGGGGTACTAAGCCGAAAGGGTGTTAAAGTACCCATAATAAGGGATAACTTTTGTTCTACAACTTTCCCCAAAACTCGATAGTTTAAGAGAAATAGCTTTTCAAAGATTTCGTAAAAAATATGCTAAAATCTATCTATCTATCGGCTATGATCAGCTGTTTTTAATTTTTAGGTCATATTTGGGGTCACGGATTAGAAAATTAATTTTCTGAATTCATAACTAAAACAAGTATGATTTTTTTTTAAAAACTAAAATAAAAATATTTTTGCATGCAAATAAAAATTATCGAATTTTGAAATTTGAACACTTGCTTTAAAATAGCCATCAGTGATACTTTAGGTGGCCCGCGGCTTAGTACCCCCTTTCCGACTAACCTTGTATAATAATTATCATGATTCTTTACATAATGCAACATAACATACAAATAACGTGATTTGGAGTTGAGATTAGTCGTTTAATATTTGTTTAAACTTTATATACATTGGCGGTACAGTCAACCAATGACATAAGTATACAGGCTACGAATTACATTCGTATTTTAACAGAGTTATGCGTGTGTTGAGTGGCCAAGTCTTTGCCATCGCTTGTCTTGCGTACAAAACGTTATTACGCTCACAATTATAATGACAGCTGTTTGCGAAGTGTATTGATATCTGTTGTTTGCCTGTATACCAAACTCTTTTGTGTACTGTGCACAAAGAGGATGGTTACGCTGATTTGATATATTTTTTGTTGCTTGTTGCACTTCCTTATCCCGATCCCTCTCCCGCACACAACCTCTCGTATGAGTGCAAGCGAGACCGCTACACGCAGTGGCGCCACCCCGCGCATTTTTCATCGTAATATGTCTGAAAAACGTAATGGCCGAACTACCGCGCTCGCAACAAGTGTCGCTCTGCGTAACTTGGAAAAAACTAAGGAACAAGTGTTGAAACTCGATTCAAAGGCTTCTGTGTCGTCACTGTATACTAACTAGTACCTCGACAATAAAGGTATTGTTCTTCCTCCTTACAAACAAACTGCTTCTTCTGACATATTTTTTCCTGGCAGTTTGCACTCGTCGTCCATTTTTTGCAACAACCAAACTTAACTTAATATTTTTGCTCTCGCGTATCCACACGATTTAATGCCATTAGGCATCCTCTACATTACAGCCGAGACAACTTGGCCGCCCTGAACTTAGGCTATCAGAACTTTCGCGTAAGAAAACCGGTACTGTAAAAACAATCAAATAAACTTTACAAACCTACGATTTTATTAAAACCTACTTTTCCAAAACGAAGACCACACTATTCCATAAACTGAAAGTCACTCAATGAGCTCCTTGAGTGACTGTCAGTTTTTCCTCGCTTACTTTTTCAACCTCACAGCTGTGAGGTTGAAAAAGTAAGATTCAGAATTCTTATTTCCCCAGAAAACTTGGAGTCAGTAACATGGGTAGTCTTGTGTTGTCACTGTCACTTCGCCTTAAAGTGACAGTGACAGCATGAGACATACGGCAACTTAAAATTGAGTAGCGTTTGAATATTTGGCCAGTAGTGTAATGCAATCCAATGGTCTTGCCGTGCCCTTCGGAAGAACGTTGGCCGTTGAAGGAGACATTCTCTGAAGACAGAATAAGTAAGCTGATTCGATTAGATAGCTTCCCAAACAAGCCGACGGCCAACACGATCTTCTGATGACATAGTGCAGATCGCATTGCATATAATGTGAGCTGAATAGTATAGAAAAGTAGTAAACATAAAAGCCTCTTCTCAGAATGAGAAGGGTTTAGGTCTTAGTCCACCATGCGGGCCTGGTGACGGACAACACACCACCGAAATCTTTATGGAGCCCTCTCACGTGTGCAGGTTTCCTCACCATGTTTCTGTCACCGTTAACGCAAGTGATAATGAAATTATGATCCACACATGAACTCGAGAAGTCAGAGGTGCGAGCCGGGGTTTAAATCAGACCCTCCTGCATTGAAGGCAAGCGTTCAACCGCTAGGCTATCACGGCTTACAGCTACTTCACACAGAAACTGTTTACAGGACCCGTTTTAGCGGATCCGTTTTTATTTTGGTGATGGCGCCTGTAGTTGTATGAGCGAGTTCACATATTCCGAATCCAGTAAAAAATACTGGATCCGTTATTTTTATCGTATCCTTCCTGCCTGATCCTTCGGTACAGATGTGAACAACTCATCCAGTACCGACGGATCCGTTAAAACGGATCCGCTGTGTGAACGGGAGCTTAGTATAGCTTAGAATAGTAGTAATCTACTATTTTTGTCACTTGTCTTACCGACTGGAATAAGATTCGCTTTTCTTGCTGCTGGCACAAACTGTGCCCATAGGCAAGTTTACTATTAATCGTTTACATTCGCGTGTCTTCCACACGTATTGATCTATGTACTTCAGCTTCGGTGACATTTTCGACGTTTCTTCCTGAAAATATGAATTGTATGCGTATAGTTATAAATCCAACAGTGACAGCCTAGTGGTGTGACCGTCGGACTGCCAAGTCTCGACTTCAAACCTACGCACCTCTGACTTTTCGGATGCATGTGCGTATTGTATAATTGTCGCTTGATTAAAAACGGTGAAGGAAAACATCGTGAGGAATTCGGCATGCCTGAGAGATATTTCTCAATGACATGTGAAGCCAAGTCAGAGGCCCATGGGTGGCATAAACTCTGGCACCAGGTTAGTCACAAACCACACGAAAAGAAGAAATTATTAATTGGTAAGAACTATTACGCACTGTCGATTGGCAACCGGAAACGCAAGTGATAAATTTCCATTAAAAAATTCTGATCCGCACACCCATTTGAAAAGTCAAAGGTAAAGGCCAGGATCAAACCCAGAACCCCCTGCATGGAAGGCAATCGTTCAACCGCTAGGCTATAACTGCTGATAGCACATCGTAACTTTTTAAAATTACAAAAGTTCAAAATGTTGTTAAAACACATTTGTATTTTAGAACATCGAGGGTCTAATGATATACAAAAAAAATACTTATAATATATCTTAAAATACAAATAAAAATATTTATAATAAATATATCTTAAAATACAAATAAAAAAAGTTACTCACATTAACCGTCCCCCAACCGGCTATCTGCGCTTTCTCCTTGTAAGGTGGATTTTTCATAACTGCAACTCGTTTTACGTTGGCGTTTAATTTAAATGGAGTTCTGAGTTTCACTAGCGCTATATCATTGGCTGTTCGAGCGGGATCATAGCTTTCATGTAAAAGGTAACTGTATGCGGTAGACACGACACCTTTCTTTTTGTGCGCGTTCCCGACGCTGAGTCTGACGGAGCTTCTAGCAGAGCAGCCGGCGAGGCAATGCGCCGCTGTCAACGTTATCCTTTCATTCATAATAGATCCACCGCAGGTCCAAGAGTACCCAGGGTGATTCACACTATTTTCTTCCACACAGAAAATATCCACGAACACAGAATGTGGGAATCTGCCTATTTTAGCATTCTTACCACCAACCACAAAAGGCTCCATTTTACATTCGATAAGGCTTATCCAACTTATGATGATAAATATAGATCTAATTTCTAACATTTTGACTGTCACGCGTTCTAACTTATTCGATGTGGACTCTGTACAACGGAGTGTACCCTTATCGATTAATTAATCACTTAATTAGGTTGTTATTGTTTTATGAATCAATCAAATTTTCTTCGAACATAAAGATACTAATTGTGGTTGCGGTTCCCCCTGCGTTTAAAGTTTTTGGTTTGTGATAGTGGATCGTTCTACAGTACGAGCCAACCACAGACTACCCCCCATCGGCAAACATGATCGAACAACCAATGTCAGTCGCTTATTTCCGCGCCACTCATACTTACGGGGTGTCCTGCGTAAGCGACAAACGCGACGCGATGCGATGCAGCGGATGCGACGAACGCGATCAAAACAACGGCATTCCCTACTGGCGGCCTATGTAGCGAGACGCGACGTAACGTGTATTTGTTCCGTGTCGCGTCGCATCGCATCGCGTCGCGTTTGTCGCTTATGCAGGGCACCCCGTAATTGCGTCAGCGTAAAGATCATTATTAAAGTCGCACTCCGTTCGAAGTGATCGCGGTATTACGAAGTTAGCCGATGCGACTTCTTAGTTGTGTTGTACTAACCTTTGGGTTAAATTTATAAAATTCTGTTCTCGCATAAAGACGCGATTAAGTAAGACACTTTTATGGATTAAAACATCCAAACTTCTGAATCTGAAAACGGATTTTCTCTCGAAATTATCAACGATCACGTCATGTGATTACGTCATGAAGTAAAGAGACTCCCGTACTATAGACATCAGCCACCCAATTCGGTTTTTTATCTCGTTTCTCTCATACACTTTTCTGTACGAGAAAAAGAGACAACAAATCGAGTTGGTCGACAATGGATTATCGATAACGTCCAAAGTCCGTAGCTCGTAAGTCAAAATGACGTGTCAGTCCCTTTTCTTACAAGAGTGCCTATAATAATTGCTACTGGTAGTCAGAAGTCAGAATAGTCTGACAACTGTTACCTAAGTATATCGTTATTTTCCAGTAATTAAGTTGCAGAGTTCAGATGGTTGTCGCTGCGTTTAAAAGATCTAGTTCGTTCGTTCAGTGGTCGTCTCAGCGCCCTTCAAGGGGCACGAGGAAATGGGGTCAGGGATGTGGCCCCCTTGGGTCAGCTCCAAGTGAGCTTATTGTTTTTATAATAATTTAAGTATTAACATGTTTTAAATAATCATATAGTCACCGGAAAGCCAATACTACTTAAGCGCCATTTTTGGCCAAAATGAGTTATATGTATATCGTTGGATTGAATTAAAATCCAATGAACTATTTGTTTATCATTCATATTTACAAGTGTAATAGGCTTTTTGGACAAGTACCTATTTGTTTTATTTTTTTGGTAAACATTGTTTCACTGGTTTAATTTTTTATTGATTCTGGTATTTTATTATATATTTTTATACACATTTAGTACATCGGGACTGTTGGAGTGTAACGTTATGCGGAATGATGGTAGCATTAGCATATTACTGTCTTAATGACCGACCAGTATGTTTATCTTCGCGTCTTGTAAAAAATGATTTATATTTCCTGACAAACTTGCAAGATTATGAAAAGGTTGATGACGACACACCATATTTTTTTAATCATACTACCTCTCTTTTACTTATTTCTCCATGACCTCTACAAGAATAGTTCCTGTCGTGGTGAAAAGATTAGACAGTCAGCAAGGTTAGTACCGGGGCTGACTGCTTAGAGCTCTGCCTCATTAGTGCGTTGCGTTTCGTCGTCGCAGCGTCAACGCTGCGTCGTTTGCTGATATGATTCTAGCTTACCACTCTTTAAGTTTTTCGAAATAGCGTACGTCGTAATAACGTCATTCGAATCTTCATATCACTCCTCACCTTAACCTATTCCAATAGAGTTATTCCCAAATTATAATAAATAATTATTAAGTACATAAAGCCTATTTAAAAAAAATGTAATTTCTCATTCATTTTAATTGCATGATAGTTAATAAAAAACAATGAATCATCTACACTGTATTTTATTATACCTATCTATAAAAAAATATCATTGACCACAGCTGTATTTCATTACCTAGTATAGGTCAACCAGAATCTCATGGCATTAAAAATTAATAACAAACAGTGGTTTTCATATGGCAATGTCAACATGTCACTTGTCAAAACGAGTATGACTGTAGTTGATACATTTTCCAGTTCTGATTAATGTTTTCTTGTTCAGACACTTTTAATAAACATACTTATTTTAACAAGGTTTCCTTTTCCATTACAATAAAATTGCAAAAAACCATATATCAGCATATCATTTTGGGACCCAGTGCATAATATCAGCAAGCACATTGGGTCACATAAAACAATAAGCCAAAACCTCTAACAACATGGATTTATGAAATACAATGTTGTGCCGACCCCATCTAGTGTGGGATAAGGGCAGGAAGAAGATCGAGAAGAAATTAAAGAAAAAAAATTACAAGTATCGAGACTTTTTATTAAAATTACCCTTGTGTTACCCACAAAAACATTTAATTTCCCTATTTGCCATCAGATCCTGGTAGACCTATACCTAACATTCAACATAAAATGATTGGCTACATACACCCAATTATGACTTTATATATTAATGGCTCATGATTATTACACGAATAAATATTATGCCTTCAAAATTTATGCAACTTCAAATTATGCCAAAACAAATTAGACCAAATGATAGTTATACTAACCTTTCTTTTTTCTTTTCTTTCGTACAGATGTGAACAACACATCCAGTACCGACGGATCCGTTAAAACGGATTCCCTGTGTGAACGGGTTCTTACCTGGTTGAGTAATCTTCAAATTTCCCGCTGCTGGCGCAGATGGTGCCTTTGGGCGTCATTTGAAGATACTTCTTGCACTCTCTACTCTGCCATACGAATTGATCGATGAACTTCAGTACACTCGTTGTTGTCTGCTTTATTTCCTGTAAACATTAACAAACAATGATGATAATTTGCCGGTAGATGGCAAGGCTCACCACCCCTTCCTATTAAATGGGACTTAGCATATAGGCGAAAGGAAGGTGTACTAATAACACCTCTGCCGTACACTTCGGGAAGTATGAGGCGTGATGTTATGTTATTAAAAAACAGTAAAAGTATTTTTTTTATTAGCGTACGTTTAAACTACAACCAGTGCGAATTAACTGTGCACCTCGAGCTATGACGTAACTTTGACTGTACTGTTTGCAAAAAAAGGTAATTTCATTTTAAAAAAACACGAAATTTTCATTTCAATATGCATAGGTAAATAATCAAATATAAACAGAGGAGTATATATAAATCGAATAAGGAGAGAGGTCGCATCCCAGCGAAGTGCAGTAAAGCGCAGGCCACACCGCCAGCTGGCGGGCAGGGAGCGAGCCGGGTGAGCGAGCCGGGCGAGAATCGTTTCACCTCTTTTCATACTTGGGTTCACACCGCGAACTACAGAGATAAGCTACATCAGCGATCCAAACGATGCGAACGAAATATCCGACGATGCCAGCGATGCTATCGTTCACCTCGTTAGCGTAGCTTAGCTCTGTATATCCAGCTGGTGGTGTGGCCTGCGCTTTATGCGCACGAGTTGTATGTTCCGGCAGCAATCCGTTCCGATACTATGAGATAACATGACTATATTCGATCGCCAGAGAATAAATGCGATTATTGTATGAGAATGACATTATAGGGGTATCAATTCTACTAACGGAAACGTTGATCAATCGCAATCGAACAACAACCGTCAATCACTTTTCGTTTACGAAAACTGTCAAAATATTTGGTGTTATTATTGTTGTGGTTATGGTAGCCCGTGCACCATAGACTAAATAATAGTAACCATAGATTATTTATTTGTGTGTTTGGGTTACCGTGTTGTTTAATATACTAGGTTTAAATTTAAGTGTTAATTTTTAAGAAAAATTATATTTTTAATTTTAAGTATCCGTGTGCGTCCGCGTGGGCGGAAAATAAATACTTTTTCTTTCTTTCTTTCTTTTCTTTCTTGTCAAACAATTTGACAGCTTTTTTTAAATTAATGAGAATGGTTTTAGCAGTCTTAGGAATTATTTCGGAATAAAGAAGACGTTAATAATAATTGAATAATGACCGTTCATACATCCATTCTCATAAGTTGCATATACTTCTTCCTCCTAGCCTTTTCCCAACGATGTTGGGGTCAGCTTCCAGTCTAACCAGATGCGGCTGAATACCAGTATTGTACACGGAGAGACTGCCATCGGACCTCCGCAACCCAGTTACTGGGCAATGCTGATATCCTAAGGTTAGACCGGTTGTCTGACTTTCGGGCTTCTGACTACCCGTAACGACTGTCATAGGTATTCATATGACACCAGGGACTGAGAGTTTGACGTGCTCTCCGATGTACGGCATAAGTTGCATAAATTAATAATTATATTGTGCAACTAGCGGCCCGTCCCGGCTTCGCACGGGTGGACATTTTTCCCGTTTTTGCAACATTTTTTATTTATGCTCCGCTCTTATTGGTCGTACCGTGATGTTATATAGCCTATAACCTTCCTCGATAAATGGACTATCCAACATAAAAATAATTTTTCAATTCCAACCAGTAGTTAGTAGATTAGTGCGTTCAAACAAACAAACTCTTCAGCTTTATAATACTAGTATACAGGGTTATTGGTAAAACACTAACAACCTCTCAGGACCATATTACTAACATCATAAACAACAACTTTTGTTCTACGACTTTTAATCATTCATTAGATTTTAATTCATCAAATTTTCATACAAACAAAAATATTTAAATTGAACGCTCTAAAGCGCCCCCGCCGCCCTAACCCCGCTCTCCTCGCTATTGTACTATCGCTTTCTTTTGCTTCGCATACATTTCGTAACATTTAGACCGTTCAATTTAAATATTTTTATTTTTGTATGAAAATCTGATGAAATAAAATATGATGAATTTTTAAAATTCATAGAACTAAAGTTGTTGATTATGATGTTATTAACATAGTCCTGAGAGGTTGTTGGTGTTTTACAAATAACCCCGTATAGTATAGATAAAGTTAAAAAATTCTCACATCCGTGAGTCCCCAGCCGGCTATCTGCGCCTTCTCAAAATACGGTGGATTCTTCATCAGTACCACTCGCTTCACATTCTCGCTGAATTTTATGCGCGTGTTGAGCCTCACCAACGCTATGTCACTCGTGGTCAGTGCTATGTCATAGTCCTCGTGTATCAGGAAGCTGTGGACCGTAGACTCCTCGCCGTAGTCTTTGTGTGCGTGCCCCACAGCCACGCTGATGGAGCTGTTGTGAGTGCACCCGAACAAGCAGTGAGCTGCGGTCAACGTTATCAACTGGTTCAAGACCGATCCGCCGCATATCCAAGACAGAGCTACCTCATTGTCGTCCACACAATGAATGTTTATGAATACAGAATGAGGGAAGCGTGATATTTCAGCAAAGTTCCCACCAACTATGAACGGCTCCATCTTACACTCAACGAAGGTTATTAAACACAATAAAAGGCAAACATATCTAATACCTAACATTTTGATTGCGACACTTATGAACAGACCTGATGGCTGTGACTGTATACCCTTATCGATTAATTAAGCGTTATATTTGATAGTCGTTCCAATTGCAGTTCCGGACAATTAAAATTTTCGGTCTATCTAGATATGACTGAGTGCTGTGCTCCGAAATGTGTAGTATTTATTGTAAATTTTAGCGATTCTTGCAAATTCCTACATAAGAGCCCGTTCACACAGCGGATCCGTTTTAACGCATCCGTCGGTACTGGATATGTTTTTCATATACAAGGTTAGTCGGAAAGGGGGTACTAAGCCGAAAGGGTGTTGAAGTAACCATAATAAGGGATAGCTTTTGTTCTACAACTTTCTCCAAAATTAGATAGTTTAAGAGAAATAGCTTTTCAAAGATTTCGTAAAAAAATGCTAAAATCTATCTGTCCATAGCTATAATCAGCTGTGTTTGCAATTTACGTCATATTCAATTTACGTCATGGTCACGGATTAGAAACTTAATATTCTGAATTCATAACTAAAGCAGGAATGATATTTTTAAAAAAAATCTAAAATAAAAATCTTTTTGCATGCAAATAAAAATTATTGAATTTTGAAAATTTAACATTTGCTTTAAAATAGTCATCAGTGATACTTTAAGTGGCCCGCGGCTTAGTACCCCCTTTCCGACTAACCTTGTATATATTTTTTTTTTGACATGGATTGCTCTTGACTCTTGTCTTGGTCTAAACTGACAGAGACAAAGTCTACGATGAAGTGAGCTTACCCAGAAGAAGCCTGTTCACTTTAACTTTGAAGAAATTCGGGTTGTATGCGTTCGAGAACACAGACGCAGGTAGTGAGTTCCATTCTTATGCCGTGCGCATTATGAAGGATATTTGGAAGCGCTTAGTGCGAATTGGTGAAATGGCAACTAGGTATGGATGGTAACTTACAGTGCGTTTAGATGTCCGATGGTAGAAGGGGGCCGGTGGGATGAGGTTGTGGAGTTCTTGAGCATACTCAAGTACTCCACAATACTCTGTACCAATGGATCAGTTAAACAAATAGCAGCTGCGTCGCATCTGACAGGCAGGATACGATAAAAATAATGAATCCAGTAGTTTTTACTGGATTCGGAATACTGTCGTGTATGTGAACTCGGTTATACAACTACAGGCGTCATCACCAAAATAAAAACGGATACGCTAAAACGGGTTCTGTGAACAGTTTCTTGTGAACTAGCTGTAAGGGTGCACAAATGACTAAATTCTGCTGATCTTGTAGAATTCATAAAATAAAAAAGATAGTGAAGAAAATAAAAACTCTTAAAAAACTTTTAAGTCACAAAACATTGATACACTTTTAAGGTACCAAACATTTTGACAGATTTCGTAAATGAAAACTGACTGACGGTTGTGGTTCGTTCACGGTTTGGCAACAATTTTGTTGGTAGACTTAGCCAGTAGGAATTTGTAAAACTGTCGATAGCAATATTTACTTAATTGCAATAAAGTATCACCAAGCTAACTGCCTCGTTGGTCTAGTGGTTCGACGGTCGACCAAAGGGTTCGGCAAAGGTGTAATACCCTCATTTCGTCGTATTGTTTAAGTCCCATGTAATAGGGGGCGAGCCTATTGCCATCAACGGGGCACAAATACCAACTCCGGGCTGCTACTGAGGAATTCCACACGAAAAAATCCAATAACACTTTGCCCGACTTGGGGATCGAACCCAGGACCTCACGATCAGCTGCAGCCGCGCTTGCAACCACTATACCAACGAGGCTCAAAACTAAAAACATCATAATTTAGAGTCCACAATTATTTTTAGCATTATCCTCGATCTTGGCAGCGGCTAACGGTCGGTCGGTAGTCAGTGGTTATTGGAGATTTTATGATATAACTTAGATTTATAACACGGGGTATCGAGTGCCCCAGGCCGAACCTATAAGTACGATACTTAAAGTAAACACCCTTCTAATAACTTAATACTATGCTTTACTGAGAATACGCGGGTTTTCTTTACGCTCTAGAATAAATCTGTGACGTTGATGATACATTGTTTGTGTGAGCAAATATGGGCATACCATACAACCCTATTATGTAAATTATTGAATATGGCGGTGTTTTTATTGTTGTCGTTATTTGCATCTCGCTCGTGCACGTTGTCTGTGAGCGAAAGGTAAATAGTAAATCTGACATTTTCAATCCCAGCGATAGCCTAGTGGTGTGACCGACGGATTACCAAGTCATAGGTCTCGAGTTCGCAAGGCACGCACTACTGGCTTTTTGGAATCATATGCGTATTGTATAATTATCACTTGCTTAAAAACCGTGAAAGAAAACAACGTGACGAAACCGACATATCTGAGAGATAATTCTCGACGGCATGTGAAGCCAAGTTAGAGGCCGATGGGTGGCATAAACTCTGACACCAGGTTAGTCACTAACCACACGAAAAGAAGAAGAAAAGAAGAATCCCATTATTTAAGTCATCGTAATATATTAAGTTATGTATGTGAGGTATTAAGTTTCAAGCTCAACAGTTTTGATACTCGGCATACGAATTTTTCGCAAGTTAGTGTTCCAGCTAATCTTTTTTCTCCCATGATAGATGCAATAACGGCAGATTCTGTATGATCTGTATTTGAAATCACGTTCAGTCAATTTGATGATAACCACTCTTACAGCTAGTTCACACAGAAACTGTTTACAGTATCCGTTTTAGTGAATCCGTTTTTATTTTGGTGATGGCGCCTGTTGTTGTATGAGCGAGTTCACATACACGACAGTATTCCGAATCTAGTAAAAAACACTGGTTCCGTTATTTTTATCGTATCCTGCCTGCTAGATGCGTCGCAGCTGCCATTTGTTTACCTGATCCGTTGGTACAGATGTGAACAACACATCCAGTACCGACGGATCCGTTAAAAAGGATACGCTGTGTGAAAGGCTCTTATTTCAAACTTGAATCAAGTAGCAAAATGCAAAATAATGCTTTACAAAAATTTTGCCAGATTAGGAGACACATAGTCTACCAACGCCAACCATATGCCACCAGGCCAGTGTGGTGGACTAAGACTTAAAGCCTTCTTATTTTGAGAAGACGCCCGTGCCCGTAGGAAACACCTAATTCAAGTTAGTGTGACACAAATAGTTTATAGTGTTGAAGATATCGAAATATTAAGTTTATAGGAAAGCACTTCGTTGCAAACTAAATAGTTCATTCAAAAACGAAGAATAATAACAAAAATGTTATCAGAAACCGTCTAAACACGATTTAGTAGAAAATAATCCAAAATAATAAAACTGCTCGCGAACGACAAAGCGTGGTGAATGTATCCGCTACTGGGCTACCACTGTATACTCGCAAGATTCACACTTTCTGAAGTCACCACAAATTCGTCAAAAATATTAAAAAAATGGTTGTGTTGGGACCTTTTTTCAACTAAATTTGGGTCTGCTCTCTAGATGTAAGATAACTTAAAAAAAAAGCTAAATGTAGCTGAATGTGAGCACTGATAGCATAGCGGTTGAACACTTGCCTTCCGTGCAAGGCCCGAACTTCTGACTTTTCAAATTCATGTGTGGATCAGAATTTGATTAACACTTGCGTTAACGGTGAAGCAAAAACATCGTGAGGAAGCCTGCACACCTGAGATGCCTCCATAAAGTTCTTATGGTGTGTGTAGTCTGCCAACCCGCACCAGGCCAGCGTGGTGGACTAAGGCCTAAACCCTTCTCATTCTGAGAAGAGGCCCATGCCCAGCAGTGTTGTTATGTTATGTGGCTGAATATAATTAAATCAAATCCAATCTATTATGTTGGGCGAAGGTGTACTTAATTATTAATTAACGGGACAGTACTCAAGTACATCCGGCGCTCTCTGGGCAGTCAGCTTTACTACCAACGATGCTGACTGGCGAATCTTTCCACCATACGACACGAGCGCAGAAAACTAAACGGAAAGTAACGCGACTTTTATTCGCAACTTTTTGACCAAGTTGCACTGATCGTGGTCACGAGCAGACTGAAGAACCAGCGAGATAAAGATTATAATTTGGTGTATGAAACACTCGCCCCGCAACATTCGCCCCTGATTGCGTAAGGGTACAAACTCGCCCCCATGAAGAATAGATTTTCGGTTTAGTTATAATTATCATGCAACGCGAAAGTTCATAATACTTTGGTATCTATATCGCATGGTTGCCTTGCCTTTGATAACACTCACGTCATGAAATGCAAAATAACACGTTCAAAATAGCGAGATTATACATACATTATTCAATGAAAGTTATTTTTAAATTTATTAACATGTCAACGTACCGGTGCAAAACTAGGGGTTTTTAAATCACCAATGAATGGTTTATTAACTACGTTTAAAATATTCTTGTAATTTGATTAACTGTCTTTTAGGGCCGATTTTACCAACGTCGGATTACTTTTATCTGAAGAATAATTTCAGCGTTTTGATAGAAGTTCTATGCAAAAGTTGTCAAAACGTCTATATATAAGATAAAAGTTATTTAACGTTGGTGAAATTGAAATTTAAACTAAATAATACTTTCAATATTTTTAGCAATGTTTTGCCAGGTACAAAATGTTGTAGCTAACTAAGATAGTTCTTTTTTTAAATATTTGAATACGATAATATAATGAGAATAAAACGAGATTAAAACGAGGTTGCTCTGTTAGTAGTCGAGCACAAAGAAAAAGTACTGCAAATGGTGGGACCGTTACTTAGAGAAGAGCAAAATAACTGTCGCGTTCCGGTTCCTAGCGTTCTATTGCAAGCTTTGATTGCCTCGCCTCTAGTCAGCCTCGGCCTCTTATTGTTTCCAACCACAAAACAGATAACGCTCACACGCCTTTAAACGCTATCTTTCTGAACGGCCGAATAATTGCCTAGATCCGAATAATTGCCTAGATTTGAATATTTGATGCAGATATCAAGAGTTTTGAACAAAATATCGGTATGGTTTAGAATTTTTATTTTTACTGCTTGATCTTTGACCTGGAATGGAACTGTTAAATGATCGTTTTAGTCACGAATGTTCGAAATAAGAGACTATTTTGCAGTAAGACGTTCGTTTAGTTAGTAGCTTGGTATGTTTTTTAGCTTTACTGCGCCGAAGACTCGACTTAACTGTTTATTGTATCACTTTGTGCTGTAAAACTGTTATCTAGGGAAGCTGACTTTATAGAGACGCTTTAAGAGTTATCAAAAAGTAATGTCTACTTTGCGTATTATAAAAACATATATGAACAAAGTGTCTTCGCTTTAATAGAAACTTAAAAAAGCTATTGGGCGCATTCTAAGAATTATGTTGACGTAGCAATTTAGGTTTAAATTAAATTAATCATTAGCATAGTAATTTAAAAAAAATCTATACTAATTTGTTTTGTGTTTGTTTGTTTGAACGCGCTAATCTCAGAAACTACTGATTGGAATTGAATAATTCTTTTTGTGTTGGATAGTCCATTTATCGAGGAAGGTTATAGGCTATATAACATCACGCTACGACCAATAGGAGCGGGGCATAAATGAAAAATATTGCAAAAACGGGAAACGTCTACCCGTGTGAAGCCGGGACGGGCCGCTAGTAAAATATAAAACGTTGCGCCTTGGACCTATCTCCGAAGGGTTCGGCAGAGGTGTTTTTTTTAGTACACCCTCGTTTTGCCAGTTATGTTGAAGTTCCATGTAATAGGAAGCTAGGCAATTGCCATTAACCGGGTACAAATCCAGACACCGGGCTGCTACTGAGAAATTCCTAATGGAAAAACCCAATAACACTTTGCCCGACCTGGGGATTGAACCCAGGACAGGCTTAGCAGTCGCGGTTGCGACCACTAGACCAACAAGGCAGTCAAAGTATATTGATGTGATTTTATAGTTAAAAAAATATTTAAAAGCTTTAATTATGAATATCTTTACATAGTATAAAACAACGTCGCTCCCGCTGTCTGTACGCTTAGATCTTTTAAACTACGCAACGGATTTTAATGCAGTGTTCAGCAATAGATAGAGTGATTCAAGAGGAAGGTTTATATGTCCACAGTATCTACATTGCACCCGTGCGAAACCGGGGCGGGTCGCTAGTTAATGATATCTTCAAACTTTCTTCATCACTTATGGCCAAATACTCAAGCGTTTGAGAATATAACAAATCTTAAAAGAAACTCATATCAATAAAAATTATATCATACTCATACGAGTCACGAGAACATACATTATTTGCGTTGTAATTTAAAACTTGCGACTGCTAATCGTGCGGTCCAGGGTTCGATCCCCAGGTCGGGCAAACTGTTATTGGATTTTTCCGTGTGCAATTCCTCAGTAGCAGCCCGGACTTTGGATTTGTGCCCGGTTAATGTCAATAGGCTCGCCCCCTATTACATGGGGCTTGAATGTTACGGCGAAATGAGGCTGTTAGTATACACCTCTGCCCAATCCTTCGGGGAATACAGGCCTGATGTTATCTATACTAATATTATAAAGAGGAAAGATTTGTATTTTTGTATGTAACGAATAAACTTAAAAACTACCGGACCGATTTCATTTTTTTTCTGCCGTTTAAAAGCTACGTTATAACTGAGTATCATAGGCTATATTTATTACTGGAATAAAACTTCTTACGCAGGCGGTGCCGTGAGGACACAGCTAGTGTATGTAATTCAAAATCTCAAAAGTAAATGCAGTATTAAAATTTATATTAAGGTGTAATAACTTGATTAGATATTTGGGAAACGAGGTTCAATTGTCCATTGTTGAGCTGCGGGAGATGATGCTAGTAGGGTTGCCAACATTGTTTCGGCAGATTAAATTATTTTTCAGCGAAAATTACGGTGGATGGATAGTCTTCTTTTCGTGTGGTTACTGACCAATCTGGTGTCAGAGTTTATGCCGCCCAAGGGCCTCTGAGAAATATCCCTCAGACATCTCCAGACATCAGACAGTTTCCTCACGATGTTTTCCTTCACCGTTTTTAAGAAAGTTATAATTATACAATACGCACATGAATCCGTAACGTCAGAGCGTGCCTTGGGTTCGAACTCGAGACCTATGACGTGCTAGTCCGACGGTCACACCACTAGGCTATCACTGCTATAAGGAAGGATAGTGTGAAAGATGATATGGCTAGAAAGGGGGTGACGACTGAGAAGGCGGCTAATAGGGATGTATGGGAGAAGAAGACATACTTCGCCGACCACAAATAAGTTGGGATGCAGGAGGATGATGATGATGATGATAAACGACACGTTTGGTGCAGTGGCTAAGCGATTGGCTTCTGCGCTGCGGGTCATGGGTTCGATTCCCGCACGGAACAAATATTTGTATGACCTACAGATAGTTATTCCGGGTCTGGGTGTTTGTACGTGTGAAGATTTGTGTCTGTAAACGCACCCACGATACAGGAGAAATCCTAGTGTGGGGCAATGTTAAAAAAAAAAAAAAAAAAAAAAAAAAAAAAAAAAAAAAAAAAAACATTTCAGTATAAGCTAAAACATATAGCACACTTAAAAAAAAAGTATTTTATGGAAATAGTAAAAAAAGACAAATGTATTTTCATAGATAAGGTAAATACGCTCATAAGTTTTACAAACTGAATGATTTGTTTGTTATTAGTTTCGGTGTCACAAAAGTAACTCTAATTTATTTGAATTAAAGCCCGCACGGGATTCTAGGTTAAGGCATAGATATACCCTACAGGTGGAACATGGCAATACAGCTCTTTTCAGTAAAAGTATCTTTGTGATGGCTCCACAAATATATAATAGATTACCTCAGGAAATTAAAACTTTAAACTTACCTCACTTCAAAAATAAATTAAGACATTTTTTAGTAAATAAGTGTTACTATACTATGACTGAATTTATGACTGATAGAGATAGAATAAATATATAAATATGGAATAATATATATATATATAGATGTAGAATAATAAAACTGTTACAATTATATTTATGTTTCTATAATGATTGATATGTTTAATATAATTACAAGGATAGACATAATTGGTGTTAATAGATACTATAATTATAAATTCACTAGCGTTAAGTACCTAGATTAGAATTACAAAAACCAAACTAATTTGTATATATGTATGGATACAATGTAGCGAATTAATTTCTTACTTACCATCTATTGTAGGTAATATACCTACATTGACAAATAAACGATATTTGATTTGAAAATAAAGATTGATCTATTTAACTGAAATACAGTATTTTTGCGTACTATAATAATATATTTCTTCAACGTAACACCGAAATACAGAACACTACTAATTATCGACGTTCGGCAGTGAAAACCTCGTAAGTCAAATTTTCTTCAAAAGCGTTTTATTTGTTCTTTAGATTGATAAACTCGTCATACACATAGGTACTAATTCAACAAGCTTTCAATTCAAATACATCTAAGCTATCTATGACGTACGATGACAAACTTGTATTAACAATGAACAAGGACAGTTATTTCTAACTCTTTTAAAAAATTGTATTTTACACATACGTGGTTTTCACTGCCGACCGACGTTGTAGTACAGTTAGCAACCCTACATGCAAGTAAGTTTTACCGTTGTAGATGAATATTCGTTTGTGTGGAATTATGTTTTATGGGTGAATCTTGGTGTTATGTGGTGGGATACGTACCATGTAATAGTTTTTGTTTTTGGGTCACTTGCAGGGCCAGCACGAACGTTTGACATGTTCCTCCTAGCCTTTTCCCAACTATGTTGGAGTCAACCTCCAGCTTAACCAAATGCGGCTGAACACCAGTATTTTACACGGAGCGACTGCCATCAGACCGTCGCTACCCTGAGGCTGCGTTCAGACGACACGCGCTCGCTAAGCGCACGCCATGCGCGTAAATGATGGCATGGCACGAGGCGGGCGCGAGGCGGGCGCGCGGCGAGTGCGAAGCGGGCGCTTGGCGTGTGCGGTTGGACTTCGATAAATGCAATTTGAGATCTATTGATGTGTCATAAGACTCAAATTATATACAAAAAATTTCAAAGCGAGTTAGACGCGGGTGTTGACGTTGCGTGGCGTGCGCTTAGCGGGAGCGTGTCGTCTGAACGCAGCCTGAGGAAAACGGAGGGTTATTACGCTTTTACCGGGTAAAAGCCCTACGGTGTTTCTTCGAGGATCTATGTTCGACGACTGGTAGGTGCTACATCATGTGGTTCTTTGTCTTTCGGAACCAGTCTACCTCAGTCCTATCCAAAGGATATTTGTCTCTCGTTAGGAGTTGATGATGATCTGTTTCTGATCAGACGTGTGAACAAGAGCCTTTACTAGATGAAGTACAAATTACTGACTCTCTGGTGCAATGATATGAAGTTATCAGGATTATAGTTTTTTCAAAAAGTTTGCGGAGACCAGATAATTGGTCTGTGTAAAACCAGAAACGATAAGATTATAATAATAAATCTTTATTTCTACATAATTGAGTACACTTTGTTCTAAAGTAGGTTTAACTTGTTTAGAGTATAAAACTCTCACTTCTAAACTAGGCGATGTCCCTGTTTCTTAGAAGTTAGTGTTCCTTCGAAGTTATGTTACACTAGCGGCCCGTCCCGGCTTCGCAAGGGTGGTTATTTTTTCCCGTTTTTGCAACATTTTTCATTTATGCTCCGCTCCTATTAGTCATAACGTGATATTATATAGCTTAAAACCTTCCTCGATAAATGGACTATTTAACACAAAAATATTTTTTCAATTTCAACCAGTACTTCCCGAGATTAGCGCGCTCAAACAAAAAAACTTTAAAAAAAATAGGAAGAATGTAATATTATATCAAAAGAGTATAGAAAGAAAACGATCATAAAAAAAAAACATTCTAAAAATGGTGGAGATACACGTTTTTCAAGTTTTTGAATGGCGCATTTTCTGTCCTTGTTGCACGAAACGAACATTGTACGCAGTAATGTCAAGTTACTATGAAGTTTTTGAACAATGACGTCATCGTACAATAGTGTGGTCTCTGTCTATTAACAATTTCGGATTCATGTGCGTATTGTATAATTATTATCACTTGCTTAAAAACGGTGAAGGAAAACATCGTGAGGAAACCGGTACACCTGAGATATATTTCTCGACGGCACGTGAAGCCAAGTCAGAGGGCCATGGGCGGCATGAACTTTGACACCAGGTTTAGTCACTAACCACACAAAAAGAAGAAGAATAAAAAAACCGGCCAAGTGCGAGTCGGACTCGCGCACGAAGGGTTCCGTACCATTATCTATAAAAATCACGTTTGTTGTAGGTATGGGAGCCCCCTTAAACATTTATTTTGTTTTTTGTATTTTTTGTTATAGCGGCAACAGAAATACATCATTTGTGAAAATTTCAACTGTCTAACTATCACGGTTCATGAGATACAGCCTGGTGACAGACGGACAGCTTAGTCTTAGTAATAGGGTCCCGTTTTACCCTTTGGGTACGGAACCCTAAAAATGACAACTACCCAATTGTATTTCTATATTCCCAGATAGCACAACAGAAAAACACAATTTTAGACCACACATTGTTACATCAATTCGTAATACCTACTTCGCAACATCTTTCAATTACAACTCAAAGTACAATAACTCCTCAAAATTAGTTCACAATAATAACAGTGTTGGTCTCATAAATCGTTCAGTATTTCAACGAGTAAGTTATTGACGCCACTCACTTTCGCTGCAAACTGTTGCTTCATACAAATTGTTGTGAGGATTCGTCTGCCTCCATATTGGGTCTGCCAGCTGCGATGTAGGAAAATGCTGAATATGGCTGTATCGTCCATTTTGTTCTTACAACTTACAATCATCACAAGAAATGGTGATATCTTTTGATGACACGATTGGTGCAGTTGTCAGCCTAGTTGGTCTAGTGGTGGGAAACGCGACTGCTGATCGTGAGGTCCTGAGTTCGATCCCAAGGTAAAGTATTATTGGATTTATTCATGTGGAACTCTTTAGTAGCAGCCCGAAGTTTGGATCTGTGCCCGGCTGATGGCAATAGGCTCGCCCCCTATTGTATGGGACTTAAACATAACGGGGAAATGAAGGTGTTACTAATACACCTCTGCAAGACCCTTCGGAGAATACAGGCGTGATGTTATGTTATGATTGGTGCAGCGGCTGAAGGATTGGCTTCTGCGCTGCGGGTCGTGGGTTTGATCCCGCGCGGAACAATTATTTGTATGGTCTACAAATAGTTTTTCCGGGTCTGGGTGTTTGTGCATGTGAAGATTTGTGTCTGTAAAACCCACTCATGATACAGGAGAAATCTTAGTGTGGGGTAACGCTTTTTTTTAAAGAATGGAAGAAGGATGTCTGCATTTCAATTCTGAAATCGTGAAGTGAGTTTTGGTAAAATTTTGGGACCTTCCCTAAGTGACAAGTGCCAGAAGCATCTATTGAAGTTTCTCGAATTTATATTAGGGTAGGTAATCGATAGATCGATTTGTATCGATTACTATTTAGTACTGGACAGTTGAATGCAGATTCCTTTCTTCATTATTGGCTGACTGATACAACACAGTAAACGCAGATTTTGTGGTCAGATAAGAATTACAGTTAGCAGATAACAATGGGCAAGTCAGCTAACAATAAAAGCTAAGAATAATTATATGGGGTCAATAAATGGCCGAAATTGAAAGCACTTTAATTAAATAAATTTCAAAAATCTTTATTATCAGACCACGGTAGTGTTAGTAACCGTGCGTTCACACAGCGGATCCGTTTTATCGGATCCGTTAAAACAGTCCGATAAAAACGGATCCACGTTTACACACGGATCGAGCTTTCCCGGGTATTTCCGGGATCGACAACCCGGGAAAGAAACCCTAGGAGGGACCCATACAACTACAGGCGCCATCACTAAATAAAAACAGATCCGCTAAAACAGATCCCGTAAACAGTTTCTGTGTGAACTATCTGTAACAATGAGAGATTATTACAATGTTAGAATACTGGTCTAACCTTCGGATAACGGGAGGTCTGACTGTAGTCGCTCCGTGTAAAATACTGGTATACAGCCGCATCTGGTTAGACTGGGAGCTGACCCCAACATAGTTAGAGAATGGTTTGGCAGAACGAAAATATAACATTGTGACGACAATATACTACCGCCATAGATCTCTATACCAAGATATCCACAGTATAAAGATCCATGTCTATCACAACATTGTAGCATTCTAAATTTTCCCCAACGCTATCCCTACCCAGTGTTGGAGTTCAAACAATTACTATTTACTGGAACAGTCAAAAACAAAACAACAAAATAAACCTTTAAATTTTTTTTTAAGTTAAACGGGTTTGTCTTACAGTACACCTGCCGCATCAGGGTTTGAGAATTGAAGATTGAAATTATTATAATGTTGTATTGTCATGGGAATTGAATTTGTGTACGAAGTTTCAAGAGAATCGGTAAAGCGGAAGAAGTTGAATTTGTCGCAAGATTTGAAACAAACAAATATACGAAGTGAAGCTAATATAATAATATAACATCACGCCTGTATTCCTTAAAGAGTTGTGCAGAAGTGTATAGTAACATCCTCATTTCGTGGTTAAGTTTAAGTCCCATGTAATAGGGGGCGAGCCTATTGCCATCAACCTGGCACATCCAAACTTCAGGCTGCTACTGAGGAATTCCACACGAAAAAACCCAATAACACTGCCCGACCTGGGGATCGAACCCAGGACCTTACGATCAGCAATCGCGCTTGCCACCACTAGACCAACAAGGAAGCTAATTAAAACCATTTATAATAATAAAATTTTATAAAAAAAATAAAACAGACTTCAAATTGTCTATCTCCGAAGTTCTTCATCAGATCTTCACCAAATTTAAATGGGACCACTTCGAAAGAATATTGTTTCAAACAAAAAAAGAATAATTAAAATCGGTTTACAATTAGCAAAGATATCGCGGAACAAATATACAAAAAAAAACACATTCGTATTGAGAACCTCCTTTTTTTGGAAGTCGGTTAAAAAATCGAGCAAACTCGGTCCCACCTCTAGTATTCAACCAAACTTTTTAGTTCAACACAGACTAGTTTCCTGGCTCCGTTGTGTAAGAGCGGGGCGGTGCCCACCATGATTTGTGTCCTGCGGCCTATCCCGCTTTCGCGAGAACACACGCCGATCTTGTCAGCAGGACTTACGAGCTCGAAAACAGGCCGCGGTGTTTATTAGAATTATTAGATTATTGAGTTAGAAACTCGTGTTTGTTGTTATAATAAAGTGGTTTTCAAATATCCTAGTATGTTATTTGGAAGAGGTTTTAAACAACAATGCTCTATAAGACACGAGGACGAAATTATGAAAATCATGTTAGAAGGTAAATAAAATCATAATATAACTAACATATACAAGGTTAGTCGGAAAGGGGGTACTAAGCCGCGGGCCACCTAAAGTATCACTGATGACTATTTTGAAGCAAGTGTTAAAATTTCAAAATTCGATAATTTTTATTTGCATGAAAAAAGATTTTTATTTTAGTTTTTTCAAATCAAAACATACTTGCTTTAGTTATGAATTCAGAAAATAAATTTTCTAATCCGTGACCCCAAATATGACCTAAATTGTAAAAAACAGCTGATCATAGCTGTGGACAGATAGATTTTAGCATATCTTTCACGATATCTTTGAAAAGCTATTTCTCTTAAACTATCGAGTTTTGGGGAAAGTTTTAGAACAAAACTTATCCCTTATTATGGGTACTTTAACACCCTTTCGGGTTAGTACCCCCTTTCCGACTAACCTTGTATAATTCGCCCATTACTGTCCCACTGCTGGGCACGGGCCACTTCTCAGAATGAGAAGGGTTTAGGCCTTAGTCCTCCACACTGGTGCGGTTTGGCATACTTCACTCACTATCGAGAATATTATGGAGCCTTCTCAGGTGTGCAGGTTTCCTCACGATGTTTTTCCTTCACCGTTAACGCAAGTGATAATCAAATTCTGATCCGCACATGTATTCGAAAAGTCAGAGGTACGGGCCGGGATCGAACTCAGACCCTCCTGCATGGAAGGCAAGCGTTCAACCTCTAGGGAATCACTGCTGGATGGAGGATATATTCATTGAAGCAATGCGATGTGTTTGAGAGATTTATGGCCAAATATTCAAACGCTACTCAATTTTAAGTTACCGTTAATTTCGTGCTGTCACTGTTACTTCGCCTTAGAGTGACAGTGACAGCACGAGACTTAACGGCAACTTGGTCAATAGAAAGATAGAGAAGTAGGTACCTGCAGAAAGAACAAGTGACGTAATTGTAAACAGTAGGAGCTTATATCCATAAAATACTTACGTAAGTTCGGTATATTCAATTTGAAGTTGTTGTTTTGGACGAAAATGGGAAGTTTTGCAGGTACAAGAACTCCAAAATGTCCCGGATGATGGGAGAACAGCATACTCATAGAATGCATTTCCAAAACTCATTATAGTTTTGTACTGTACTGTTGATCGCTTCACTTAATGACCTAGGAATTAGAAATAACTCTTATACGCGTGTATCCAGTATCCTACAAACCTCGTTTATGGTCTAAAACAGTCCCAAATATTCAGTCTTGTTTACTAAAATGCCGATAAAATCGCTAGTTTACAATTCCAAAGTGTGTTTTGCACTAAACAAGCGGAATTGTCTCTAAATGTACCACGTGACGTGACAAGGCGTGCGCAGACGCAAGCCCGCAAGACCGCCGGGCGCCGTGCGCGCCGCACCGCGTTGCGACAGATTTATATCTAGCGCAATGCCCCTTATTTAGCTCTACATCATAGATATGTTAGAAGGAGGTTTGTAGTCGGTTTTGCAATTATATGGATGGTGATCAGATCAAATTCGATCGGATAATTCAAAAAAAGTCTAATAGGTACAAACATACATACATAAACACACGCCTTTTTCCCATGGCGGTAGGCAGAAACTATAGAACGCCATATGCTACGATCTTTACATACTCCTTTCGCTTCATCCACATTCATACATCCTGTCATACAAGAACGCCGGTTGAGAGTACTACGCTCCTGTCCTTTGTGAGGAAGATCACCAATAACATCGATGTATGTTCTTCTAAATAAATCTAAGTAAAATTCAGAACAGCTTAATAGTAAAGTTAGACAGAATTTGACGTAAAGTCTGATCAGCCATGGCTGGAATTTCTTTCATACTTACTTACAATGATGTGGCTCTACACAAAAATATTTTACATCTTAAGTCTTATTAAATAAAGATACCAAGTTTTTAATCTGAACAGAAATCAATTAGCATAGGGATTATTATCTAAGGAGCAATTAAAACTTTTTATTAGCTCTCTGTCAGAGGTGTTAGAATCAAGTTCACTCTGTTAAATATATCATTAAACAACTGAAACCCACTTTAGCAAAGAAATGTATATAAATGTTTGCTTCTTTTATACACTTTAACAGTTGACTGCCTTGTTGATCTAGTGGTCGCAAGCGCGACTGCTGAGCACGGGGTCTTAGGTTCGATTCCGAGGTCGGGCAACATTTTATTGGGTGTTTCTATTAGGAATTTCTCAGTAGCAGCTCGGAGTCTGGATATGTGCCCGGTTGTAATAGGCTCGCCCCCTATTATATGCGACTTAAACATGACTGTCGTAACGAGGGTATACTAAAACACCTCTGCCGAACCCTTCGGGGATTACAAGGCGTGATGTTAGGTTAATCAAGATGAGCTGAAACTCTTTTGAAGAAATGGTTCAAAAGATATACGTGTCTTGGCGGGCCACTTTTTAAACGACTTCCAAAAAGGAAGTCGTTTAAAAAGTGGCAGTGTTCACAATTCGGCTGTATGTTTTTTTTTTTTGTATGTGTGTTCCGCGATATCTTTGCTAATTGTGAACCGATTTTAATTATTTTTTTGGCTGAAAGAGTATTCTTTCGAAGTGGTCCCATTTAAATTTGGCGATGATCTGATAAAGAACTTCGGAGATAGACAATTTGAAGTCGGTTTTTTTTTTGTTAAAAAGATAATTATGTCTATTGTTAATATTATGAAATGCGAGTTACTAGACGAACATTTCGCGAAAGCCTAACATTGGCTTTAGTAAACACATTAAATCATTTGTATGTTCTGTACAAGACAGCTCGGCGCCTGTCGCTGGCCTGCGAGCTATGATCGTAGAGCGTTATGTAATATTTAGTTGCAGGTTGTGAATGTTATAAGTATGTACTCTTATTTATTCTATGACTAGCGACGTGCCCAAGCTTTGCACGGGTGCAATGTAGATACTAATGTGGGGCATATAAACCTGCTTCCTGGGTGTCACTGATTCCTCTGTTGTGGGAGTCCGTGTCGGTGAAACTGTTCCCTGATGAATGTGATTTTTTATATTTAATTGTATTCTTTAGTATCTAATAATATAAGACGTACATAATGAGGCTTGTATAGTCGCTGAAGGACGAACGAAGGACACGAAAAAGAATTTGAAAAAAAAAACTCCTTCCTCTTGAATCACTCTATCTATTGCTGAAAACTGCATTAAAATCCGTTGCGTAGTTTAAAAGATCTAAGCGTACAGACAGCGGGAGCGACTTTGTTTTATACTATGTAAATATTTACATGTTGAACAAAATGTCATCATACCAAATAGTAAGATCTGGTAATACATAGCTCAACATAGCAGAGTGGCTCGTGGCTAACCAACCGCGCGGATCATACGATTTGCGAGGTTAAGCTGCGCTTGCCGCGGTCAGTCTGTAGATGGGTGACCGTTCGTTACACGTCGAGACGCCTCCGTGCCTCGGTGAACTAGTTAAACAGTTGATCCCGGGTGTCATAAGAATACCTATGACAGTCGTTACGGGTAGTCAGAAGCCCGAAAGTCTGACAACTGGTCTAACCTTAGGATATTAGCATCACCCAGAAACTGGGTCGCGGAGGCCTGATGGCAGTCGCTCCGTGTAAAATACTGGTATTCAGCCGCATCTGGTTAGACTAAAAGCTGACCCCAATATAATTGGGAAAAAACTAGGCAGAATAGAAGAACTGGTAACACATAAACATAATTAGTCCATTACTGTCCCACAGCTGGGCACGGGCTTCTTCTCAGAATGAGAAGGGTATACTCCTTAGCCCACCACGCTGGCCTGGTGCGGGTTGGCAGAGTACACACACCATCGAGAACTTTGTGGAGCCCTCTGTGGTGTGCAGGTTTCCTTACGATGTTTTTCCTTCACCGTTAACGCAAGTGACAATCAAATTCTGATCCGCACATGAATTCGAAAAGTCAGAGGCACGAGCCGGGATCGAACTCAGACCCTCCTGCATGGCAAGCGTTCAACTGCTAGGTTATCACTGCTCTTTTAACAACATCTGGTTTTTTTTTAATTCCTGTCTCGTTAGCTTTTGACCATAGTCTCACCGGATGGTAACCACAGACAGGGTCTAAGATGGAGCACACGAATCCAAGGAACAGAGATATAGAGGGATTCCCTTATACCCCTCTGGCTCTCACATACACACGACGGAACACAGTAAACTGATTGGCGCGACTTTAATGTGAGGGTGGTAGCTAGGCGGACCGTATAGATCCTACCACCAAGCGTGCTGGGTTTTTATTGAATCTTACATAACGCGTCTATTCCCAGCATGTGGTGAGGAAGTTTTATATTCTAACCCTTCCCTCCATACCCTCATTTATTTATTTATTTAATGTTTACAATCGACAATCCATATTTTTTTGTTAGTAATATTAGGTCCTTACCTATGAAATTGGCGTTTTTTTTTCACAAATAGAGAACCTCGTCACTTCTATGATTTAAAATATTAATCAATTGCTTGATATTATATCGAATAATGACCATCATAGACAACTACCAATAGTAAAAAAACTTTATTATTTATAGTTTTCTAAACATAAAAAATAACTTAAAAATGCCTCCTCTTTTTGTTAGCAGAAATGAACACTATTTTTGTTTTAACTTAGCCAAAACTGATTTTTGTCGCATAATCTAAGTGGCATACGTTATCTTAGTTTTTAAACATTAGTGCATAAAAGTTTTAAAACATCAGTGTTCATAGTTGTTAAATAAATTAAGAAAATGTTAGTATGAAAAATGCAACTTCTTTTAAATTCTCCATACAAAACGCTGATTTCATAGGTGGGGACCTAATACTTAGAAATATGTTAGTAAACAATAATAATACAAATATAATAAACTAGCTGTGTCCTCACGGCTCCGCTCGTAGCCTATGTTACTCAGTGATAATGTAGCTTTCTAACGGCAAAAGAATTTTTGTAAACAAAAATACAAAAATACAAATCTTTCTTCTTTATAATATTAGTATAGATAAGAAGTTACTGTATTCGATATTTATAATATATTTAATTTTATTACAACTGCCTCGTTGGTCTAGTGGTGGCAAGCGCGACTGCTGATCGTGAGGTACTGGGTTCGATCCCCAAGTCGGGCAAAGTGTTATTGGGTTTCTCCGTGTAGAATTCCTCAGTAGCAGCCCTGAATTTGGATTTGTGCCCGGTTGATGGCAATAGGCTCGCCCCCTATTACATAAACATAACGGCAAAATGAGGGTGGCACTATACTATACACCTCTGCCCAACCCTCGGGGAATATAGGCGTGATGTTAAGTTATTTAATTTTATATGTGATAATACTTGAAATGCGCTTGAATTAATGAAGTTTTTCGATTAATTTGGTTAAATAGCATAACATTGTTGCAATATCTGAAACCGGCAGAGCATTATGTATGGATTTGCAGATAAGTGATAAGTGCGCAGTTGCGCCTGCGCCGATCTGTGCCCACTTTTCATATTGCCTACAGCGATTGTAGAGTTTGTGGAATTATAACATAACAGTTAGGGTTGATATCTCCAGTTTGATTTTAGGAATTGGAGTAATCATGATGGAATTAGCTTCTAAAAATACAACTAAATGTAGAGTGAGGCTAATCGATGACTTTTTATCGCAGCATCAACTCCTTAAGAGGAAACGCGGGCTGCAAAATATTAATAATTTGAATAGGTTTTTGGGATCTATTTCCGTCCCACCACTCCCACAAACCTTCCCAATTGAGCGCGAAAGAGACACCACTGCATCTCGGACTGATTTCTCCTGTGCAATATTAGCGAAATCGTACGTTCGTATTTCCCTGTTTCCTTCTTCAAATCTGGACCGATTTTAATATTTTTTCTGTAATAATTTAAGAAAGATTTTGGTTATGTCTGTATGTTTATCTTTTATTTTTTATATTCGTCAAATTTGTTTGCCAGATGTTAAAAACGGGCGAATTTTGTAAAATTTAAACGGTTTTAGTTCTTTTAATAATTAATTTATCGACAAAAACAAAACATATGGATGTCCATATGTATGTAGGTATGTACCTAGTGGTGGTAGATATATATCATATTATGGTAAAAAATATTTGCTCTAGTGACATTATCAAAGGAGGAAACTGAGGAAAACGTTTGTATAGACTAAATTCCAGCCGCATTTCCTCTTGATACAAGTTGCTCAGCAACCTAGCTAGATGATAAAATTAGATTGCTAAAAGTAGATTCTTAAACATACATAACATTATATCACGCCTGTATTCTCCGAAGGTAAAGAGGTGTAGTAACACCCTCATTTCGCCGTTATTTTTAAGTCCCATGTAATAGGGGGCGAGCTTATTGCCATTAACCGGGCACAAATCTAAACTCCGGGCTGCTAAATGAGGAATTCCACACGGAAAAACCCAATAACACTTTGTCAGAGCTGGGAATCGAACCCAGGACCTCACGACCAGCAGTCGCGCTTGCCACCACTAGACCATCGAGGCAGTTCTCAAAGTTAAAGCAGATTCTTTCCATTTTTAAAAGGGATTAGTGAAAGTTAATTCCACTTAACATTCTTTCGTATAAAACTTTATGGTTTTGACGAAAACCATAATATTTAACAGCAATCCAAACAGTAGTATAACGGCACCCAATTTACAGCAAACCGATTAATAACGGAACAAATTAAATTAACAATAAATACCATTGATCGACTAATTGATCGCGGCTTGCAGTCGTCAAAGTAAAGCACATATATTTGATCGCGACTTGCAGCCATCAAATATTTTGGCAAAATGTTCGGATTCTGAATCATTTGCTTTTACAAGCCGCCAATTATAAAATGCACATTCGCACCTTATGGTGGGAATGCGTGCGAGGTTTGTGTGTCATTTGCCAATGTTTATTCGTTATGTTTGCTGCGTAATTTTTGGCTAATTGCGATGGAAATGAAAAATGGTAATGTATACTGTTTTTACAAGCTTGCTTCGTTCGTATGTGTTTTCGGTTCGGGGGAAAACCTTTGTGGTATAACCAACCGCCGCCATTGTTTTTTAAAATTGTATAAACATGGCTTGCAATCTAAGGCATACAAACACGTCATTAGTTAATTTATAATATAATCTATACTAATATTATAAAGAGGAAAGATTTGTATTTTTGTATGTAACGAATAAACTTAAAAACTACTGGACCGATTTCAAAATCTCTTTTGCCGTTAGAAAGCTACATTATCACTGAGTAACATAGGCTATATTTATTACTGGAATAAAACTTCTTACGCGGACGGAGCCGTGAGGACACAGCTAGTTTTTAATAATTGTCATTGTTCTCAAGGTGGTCTTTACTTCCAAATAACTCGGCAACGTGACACTTTAGGGAACCATATTATATGCACATAATATAATTAGCCCATTACTGTCCCACTGCTGGGCACGGGCCTCTTCTCAGAATGGGTTTAGGCCTTAGTCTGTGCGGGTTGGCAGACTACACACACCATCAAGAACTTTATAGAACTCCCTCAGGTGTGCATATTTCCTCACGATGTTTTTCCTTCACCGTTAACGGAAGTGATAATCAAATTCTGAACCATATTGCTGAATTTTTTTGTTTATATGCCTGCGACATAGTGCGCCGCAACTTTGGAAAAAAGCAAATTGATGTCGGGCGGCTATGCCAGCTTCCATAGACAAATATATTCGAACCCCTTTATGATTCAGTTTTCCAGCACTGGCTGGCATCCGATTAAGCTCATACTTATGTAACTTCGGTGACGATGCAATAATATGGTACCATTGAGCTGGTCTGATGATGGAGCTGATAGATACAAGCTTGTTTTCAAAAAGGTTTTTTTCTATGTTTGACAATTTTAGCCTTAGTAACTAACGAAAGCAAAACTTTCCGTCTACAGTTAACAGTAAACGTCGATAAATATTTCGGAGAACACGTGTTTCGTCTCTGTATGAGAAGGGTTTAGGCCTTAGTCCACCACGCTGGCCTGGTGCGGGTTGGCGGACTACACACAATAACTTTTTGGAGTCCTCTCAGGTGTGCAGGTTTCTTCACGATGTTTTACTTTCACTGTTAACGCAAGTGATAATCATAGACCCTATGTGCGGAGTTCGAAAAGTCAGAGATCCGGGCCAGTATCGTACTCAGACCCTCCTGCATGGAAGGCAAGCGTTCAATTCAAATCAAAATAAAATTAGATGTTTATATCAGATCAAGTTCAAAGACCCAAACTGATTCCACAATCTCAATTTATTAGACCACTCGTGCCTAGTAATCAGTGGTTATTGTAATCGCCGCTCTTAATTCCCTAAGATCAGATTACATTTAAGAGAGTACATATTGTAATTAACTGCTAATATGTTCTCATGGGATAGGCATTATCATGGTGGTCTACCTCATAGCAAGAACATAAAACATGGGCTTTTTAATAGACTATGTTATGGACTGTGGGCGTTTTGTAGAACGGCGACGGTATTGTTCGTTTTCCTAAATTGTTTTTACCCTATTACGTAGAAGAAGGTTGTGTGTTTTGCAGTGTACTTTAACGCATGTTCACGTTTGCTTAGATCTTGGGTCTGCAAACTGAAACAGATGTAATTAATTGTTGGTCTTCTTCTTTTCGTGTGTTTAGCGACTAACCTGGTGTCAGAGTTTATGCCGCCCATGGGCCTCTGACCTGGCTTCATATCGAGAAATATCTCTCAGGCAGGTTTCCTCTCGATGTTTTCCTTCACTGTTTTTAAGTAAGTGATAATTGTACAATACGCACATGAAGCCGAAAAGTCAGAGGTGCGTGGCTTTGGTCCGAACTCGAGACCTATGACGTGGCAGTCCGACGGTCACACCACTAGGCTGATATAAAATCATGAGTAATGCAAAGATCTGATGGTTTTCTTTTGTGTGTGTTGCGCAGACGTCACGCGCTCAATAAAACCATAAACTGGCTTTAACCGCTAATTAAGCAATTGGGCTTGTTCAATAAAAACGTGCCTCCGTTTAAACAGGTTTAAGGCCAAAAACACGTTTATTAAACACTAGCTGTGTCCTCACGGCTCCGCCCGTAGCCTATGTTACTCAGTGATAATGTAGCTTTCTAACGGCAAAAGAATTTTTGAAATTGGTCCAGTAGTTTTGAAGTTTTTTTTTTTTTTTTTAAAAACGTTGCCCCACACTAGGATTTCTCCTGTATCGTGGGTGCGTTTACAAACACAAATCTTCACACGCACAAACATCCAGACCCGGAACAACTATCTGTAGGCCATACAAATATTTGTTCCGTACGGGAATCGAACCCTCGACCCGTAGCGCAGAAGCCGATCGCTCAGCCACTGCACCAAACGTGTCGTCAATTTATTTATTAATCGTCAATTTAATCAAGTTTATTTGTTACATATAAAAATACAAATCTTTCCTCTTTATAATATTAGTATAGACTAGTGACCCCGCCCCGGCTTCGCACGGGTGCAATGTCGATACTAATGTGGGGCATATAAACCTTTCTCTTGAATCACTCTATCTATTGCTGAAAACTGCATTAAAATCCGTTGCATAGTTTAAAAGATCTAAACGTACAGACAGCGGGAGTGACTGTGTTTTATACTATGTAAAGATTAAACTTTGATGACGTGGATTGAAGTATGGTCAATAAAAGATCTAAAAATCCATTACCTTTTAATGGGTTCGTGGCTAATTACCAACCGCGCGGATCATACGATTGGCGAGGTTAAGCTGCGCTTGCCGCGGTCAGTCTGTGGATGCGTGACCGTTTGTTACACATTGAGATCCCCACGTGCCTCGGAGAGCACGTTAAACAGTCGGTCCCGGCTGACGTATGAATACCTATGACAGTCGTTACGGGAAGTCAGAAGCCCGAAAGTCTGACGACCGGTCTAACCTTAGGATATCAGCAATGTACAGTGACTGGGTTGCGGAGGTTTGATGGCAGTCGCTCCGTGTAAAATACTGGTATTCAGCCGCATCTGGTTAGGCTAAGGCATCTGGTTGGTTCAACATAGTTGGGAAAAGGCTAGACAGAACAAATTTGAATGGCCGATTCCTATAATATACGGAGCGCTACAGGTTAAAAGTGAGACTCTTGTACCTTTACCAATAATGAATAGCAGTGATAGCCTAGCGGTGTGATTGTCGGACTGCCAAGTCATAGGTCTCGAGTTCGAACCCAAGGCACGCACCTCTGACTTTTAGGATTCATATGCGTATTGTATAATTATCACTTGCTCAAAAACGGTGAAGGAAAACATCGTGAGGAAACCGGCATGGCTGAGAGATATTTCTCGACGGCATGTGAAGTCAAGTCAGAGGACCCTTGGGCGGCATAAACTCTGACACCAGGTTAGTCACTAACCACACGAAAAGAGAGAAAAGACCAATAATGAAGCATAGACGTCATTTTTCATGGAAGTAGCTATCACAGGTAAAAGTAGCTTACGATTCTATTTATATGCTCAGTTTGGCAATAAAAAATGTTACCATTGGTAAGCAAAACGATTCGTTTTTGTTTATAGGAATCGGGCATAAAATATGAAACATAACATTACATCACGCCTGTATTCTCCGAATAGATGTATAATAACAGCCGCATTTCGCCGTTGTTTAAGTCCCATGTAATTGAGGGTGAGCCTATTGCCACCAACCGAGTACAATTTCAAACTCCGGGCTGCTACTGAGGAATTTCACATGGAAAACCTAATAACACTTTGCCCGACCTGGGGATCGATCCTAGGACCTCACGATCAGCAGTCGAGCTTGTCACCACTAGACCAACGAGGCAGTTAAACAGTAAAACATTAATACTTATTACAGCTAGTTCACGCAAAAACTGTTTACAGGATCCGTTTTAGCGGATCCGTCTTTATTTTGGTGACGGCGCCTGTAGTTGTATGAGCAAGTTCACATCATCATCCTCCTGCACTTATCCCAACTTATTTGGGGCCGGCGCAGTATGTCTCATATCATACAAATGTTTCGGCTATATTTTATGACCGGCCGCCTGCCTGACGTCAACCCTCATTGGGAATGCTTTTGCTGGTGGCAAGCACCACCTACGATCTTATTCCTTCTCGGGTTTGCGGATGCTGCATGCTTGTCAATCTTATTGCCGACAACTAAGCAGACTATGTTCTTCTTGGTGGAGTATACTTGATGTCAATATTCTGTATCGCTCCTGTCCCGCTCGTAATCCGTATTCGACATCGTTTACAATAATTCACAATAGTTCACAATTAAACAAAGCAAAATTAAAAATACGCGAAAATAATTTTTATAAATGTCATCTTGATATTTGATATGAGCAAGTTCACATACACGACAGTATTCAGAATCCAGTAAAAAATACTGGATCCGTTATTTTCATCGTATCCTGCCTGCCTGATGCGACGCAGCTGCCATTTGTTTAACTGATCCGTCGGTACAAATGTGAAAAACACATCCAGTACCGACGGATCCATTAAAACGGATCCGCTGTGTGATCGGGCTCTTACTTCAAAAAGTATTTTATATTCTACAAAAAGTATTATCCTGAATTGTAATTGATGATAATCTCAAAAGAATGTAATGCAATGTGATAATTTAGTAAATAATTTAATGTAAATATTTGCATACCGAATGCTGAAATATGGCTGAGCTATAATCACAAATATAACAGCTTTTTTTGTATTACCTATCATCATCATCATCAGCCTATAAGGTTCCCACTGCTGGGACACAGGCCTCCTCTCTGTGAGAGGGAATGGGCCGTAATCCACCACGCGGGCCCAGTGCGTGTTGGTAGATGTCACACGTCTTCGAATTTTTGGTTCTAGGACATGCCGGTTTCCTCACGATGTTTTCCTTCACCGTTTCGAGAGCAGTGGTGATGCAATAAATTACACAAAGTAATGCGCCTGGTTGGGTTCGAACCTACGACATACAACTCGTAAGTCGGGGCCGTTACCACTGAGCCACCACTGCTCACAGTATTACCTATTTTGCAAATAAAAACCTATTCTATTCTAAATATTTTCTTTAAATCCATTATCCCTTCATAACTCCGGACAGCACCTGCGTGGTAATAATATAAAATCAACCTCAATCGTAGTGGATTTCAATCGATGTTTTCTCTCGGAGTTTCAAATGCCAAATGAAACCGATGCCGATTACCGTTCAAGTCGCATGAGTCATATGCCAGCTTGCTATTGAACCTATAGATCTAATAGGTATGCCTTAAAAGGGGGTGTGTTTTAGATCGGATGAATGAAAATAGGGTTATGGTAGCTGTGTACAAAGGATCTCTCAATGGCAAAGTTGAATAAGGGCTTCCATAACGTCACGCCTATATTCCCTGAAAGGTAGAGCAGAGGTATACAAGGTTAGTCGGAAAGGGATACTAAGCCAAAAGGGTGTTAAAGTACCTACAATAATGGATAACTTTTGTTCTACAACTTTCCCCAAAAGTCAATAGTTCAAGAGAAATAGCTGTTCAAAGATTTCATAAAAAATTCGCCAAATTTTATCTATCCTCAACTATGATCACACGTGTTTATATTTTACGTCATATTTGGGGTCACAGATTAGAAACTCCATTTTCTGAATTCTTAACTAAAGCAGGGATGGAGAATTTTTGAAAAAACTAAAATACAAATAATAATTTGTCATGGAAAAATAATCGAATTTTAACACTTTATTTAAAACAATCATCAGTGATACATTAAGTGGCCCGCGGCTTAGTACCCCCTTTCCGACTAACCTTGTATAGTAACACCCTTATTACACCGCTATGTTTAAGTCTCATGTAATAGGGGGCGAGCCTATTACCATCAACCGGGCACAAATCCAAACTCCGGGCTGCTACTGACGAATTCCATACGGAAAAAACCAATAACACTGCCCGACCTGGGGATCGACCCCAGGACCTCACAATCAGCAGTCGCGCCTGCCACCAGCAGACCAATGAGGAAGGACGGCTTTCCTGCAGGAAAAATGTTAACACGTAATTAGTTCATTTCATTGTTCTCATATTATGGCGATCTTTATTTCCAAATATCTCGGCAACGTGACCATACGGTTTAGCCGTTTAGGGCACCATATTGCTGACAAGTTTTGTTCGTTTAAGTGTCCACTACCTATATATATTAGGTAGGTACAATGTGCGCCGAAATTTAGAAAAAAAATGAAAATGGTGGCAGGGTAAGCTATAAAGCTAACCAATTTGCGATATTTAAAATAATTGGAAACAGTGTATGAAAAGGACCATGGATGTAGAAGAAGTGGGGAATGTATGTCAGGATCGTAGCGGGGTCTCTACCTACCCCAGCGGGAAACAGATGAGAGCCAGGTGTATGTAATAAGTAATATTTGCAGTTTCGAGGGCGTCGCCTTAAAAGGAAACGCGGGCTGCAAAATATTAATAATTTGAATAGGTTTTTAAGCGATCTATTTCCGTCCCACCCCTCACGCAAACCGTCCCAATTGCGCGCGAAAGAGACAACTGCATCTCGGACTCATTTCTCCTGGGCAATATTAGCGAAATCGTACGTTCGTATTTCCCTGTTTCCTTCTTCAAATCTGGACCGATTTTACTATTTTTTTCTGTAATATTTTAAGAAAGAGTTTGGTTATGTCTGTATGTTTTTCTTTTATTTTTTATATTAATCAAGTTTGTTTACCAGATGTATAAAAACTGTGGTAAAAACGGTACCTAGATTTTTGTAAAATTTAAACTTTTCTAGTTCTTTTAATAATTAATTTATTGACAGGAACAAAACATAGGGACATAGTGGTGGTAGATATATATCATATGGTAAAACATATTTGCTCTAGTGACATTATCCAAGAAGGAAACTGAGGAATACGTTTGTATGGACTAAATGCCGACCGCATTTCTTAAGGAAGTTAGTATTATCTTAAACAAAGGCACGCGAAATACTGTGTCAGTTTATTCCGGATTTTGTGTAAGTACCTATTTAATAACTGGTGTGTCTTAGGAACCTTTTTTTTTCTTTTTAGTTGGAAAACCCTCATGAATGTCCCTCGCCCGGGGAAGCCGAGGAAGTCTGCGGAATCTTAGCGGTTTACAACCAACGGTGTACCTCCTCCTGTCCATTCGGCTGGGGTCGCGGGATTCGCAAAAGCATGTACCGCAACCCCGGCAGGTCCCGGACCTCTCCTCTGTGGGGCCTTGCCCCACGTCCTCCTGAGAAGCGCGCACGGTACACTGCGCGCCTCCTCGGGCCTGTTACTGTTCGGGCGGCGGGTCCACTAACCCACCGCCCGCAGACCATTGTATCTTAGGTACCTACCTTAATTTAAACAGTGAATTATTATTGGTGAGCCTATTTAAGTATGTGTGTATTAATTAACAGGATCATTTTAAATAGAACCTTTTCGCCATATCGAATATATTGACGTGTTAAAAGATGAAATAAAAAAATGATGCAACAAAATATAGGTAACAATTATGTTTCGATGAATTTATTAAACTCGTGAGTGTGATTCATATAAATATTATCATAAAATCAGCAACCTAGTAATGATTACCTAGTAATAATTACACATGAGAACAATGACCAACATTAGCACATTTTTAACCTACTTTTATTGGTGATGTAGGTAAAAATTACTTCGGTACAAATTTTGTACCTAAACAAAACAAGCATTAGACTTTGGAGTCAGGCTAATATGATTGTATAAATATACAATAAAATATTTAGTGTTAATTCCGCGAAAACAGTTGATCAAGCCTGAATGCAGTATGCAGCACCGCCCTCCCGCCCGCAAATATATGCAAATGCAGAAGGTGCGATTAATAACATGCAAAACACAAGCAAAAAGAAGAAAAAAGAAAAGGTGAAGGCATCTTCACCTGAGGATGCCCCGTGGAGGGGCGAAACACGTGTCGTATCGGTTTGTTTTGCTTGTGTGTTGCATGTTATTAATCGCACCTTCTGCATTTGCATATATTTGCGGGCGGGAGGGCGGTGCTGCATACTGCATTCAGGCTTGATCAACTGTTTTTTCGCGGAATTAACACTAAATATTTTATTGTATATTTATAGATCATGGATTTCCGCAAAGTAACGCCTGATTCCATCATATAAATGATATGATTGTGTATTGTAACTTTTTCTTCCTAGTTTTATTCCGGCCTGATACCTGAGATCAGTAGGCCTTTTTTATAACGTTGCAAAATCCTAATGGATATCCCTCGCCCGGAGAAGGCGAGGGGGTCTTCCGGACTCTTACCGGCTAAAAACCAACGGTGTCCACCCTTCTAACCTATGGCCGGCGTCACGGGATTCGTTATAGCTATTATATATATATATTCGTTATAGCGTGTATGTACTTAATTACTTACACATCCATCTATGTATACAAACTGGGATACTTAGGTAAATGCACATACTTTGGCAAAGAAATGGCATTTAACCACAAGTACATTAGCCTGGAACTGCCTCACGTAGGTGCGCCAACATTCTTCAGCTCTAGTTTAGATAAATGCCACCATTAAACGAGACGCCGCGACACTATCATTTCTTCCACAACTCGTCTAAATTAATATCGATTCAAATCAACATCGATTGCACAAAGTAATCGATGAACGGTAAAAACAAAATGGGGACCATGAAGCTTTATACATACTTGGATATGGCAGTCTTCGCCTAAATGCGTCTTTTTTGTAACTACAGAAAAATCAAAGCTAGCAATCCAAATAATCGATAGGTACGCGAAGAAAGGCTTTCATTTGGGGGCATCGTCTCACAACCCTATTTTTATTTATCTTTCGAAAATCCTCATGTATGTCCCTCGCAAGGAGAAGGCGAGGGGGTCTGCCGGACTCTTACCGGCTAAAAACCAACGGTGTTTCTTCTCCTGACCGTTCGGCCGGGGTCGCGGGATTCGCAAAAGCATGCACCGCAACCCCGGCAGGATCGTCTCACACCCCTCCAAAAATACAAAAAGGCAAGGACGATAGTCTCCCAGAATCTTTAGTAAACTAATCAATAGAACACAACTTAGTTCATGTTAAAAACAACAGTTTGGGCCAAAACTGTCAAAAAAATAAGGCAAAGGCATTACTATCTCCAGCCTATACCATAATCGACTTCACAAAATAATCGATACCTCGCGAATGTATCGAATCGATATCAGTGGCGTAAATTATGTAGGATAAGACGCGTGGTATTAGGTGCACTCGTAAATATGGGCGGCTCATTACGCGGCCTTAACGAGCAGCCCGACCGCACGTGCTACGATATATTAAAATGGCCGTCGTTTACACCGTAGCGTAACATGTTGTGTTAATAAGTAAAAAAAATGATACTTAAGCGTTATGCCATCTTATTTGTCGTGGCTTAAAATGGAAGAGCAACTCACTAACTCGGTCGATCTCATTCTTCGAAAAATTGGTTATCAAAGACATTCACTTTATATAAATTCAGAAAGTCTTTTTAATGTAGATTAGTAGTAGACTGATGGAAGTTTTTTCAGGGAAGCAAGATCAGACAAAAACCGATTCATGCAGAAGAAACAGCTATAATTCTATTTTATATTTCTCATGGGGAGCAATTAGTGTCTGAAACAAATTGCGGCCATTTTAGATCTACAATAGAATTTTTGAACTATAGGATCTTAGCATACGAACACGAGCACAGTGGCTCTGTTTAATTTTAATTGTGTGCAATAAGCACTACATTAATTTATTGATAATTACAATGGCCATCATTTATTTATAAAATAAAGGCTGCCTGTTTTGTTTATAATGCTTCATCAACATCGTCACTTCTGGCCAATCCACACTCTGCTGAGTATAATATAACAGCTCTGTTTGATGCACCACTCTTAACGATCCTGTTCTCTCCGTATTTTTCAACTTTCCAGCTAGTTTCAAAATATTGTCTAACAGGTAAACTACAAATCTTCATGCCAGTGGGGTATTCACGAGATCCTAGTAACTGGGTTGCAGAACTGAGCCGTCAATCACACTGTAGTTCACATAATACTACAACCGGGAGCAAAGAACCATAAACAAAACAATGTTAAACAATGTTTTGTTTAGAGATTAAGGTTTATGTTAGTGGCCCGGATTCACTGCTCCATAGTGTAATATTGAGCCGCAACTGATTACACGGGGAGCTGGCCACAGTATAAAGAAAACTCTAGGCAACGATGATCAATTTAAAAAGCTACCATTGAAATTAAGAACAGTAATTCTGTTCGCTATTATTTATGTTACGCGTCGGTGTAACCCGCAGCCTATTTAAGCGCACCCTGCATTGAACGAGTACACACGCAATTGTGGTTAGCAGCGGTAATTATTGATTTTCTTCTGGGCAACATTCCCATAGTAATAGGAGAAATGTCGGGCCAGTGTTGCCCAGTTATACCGATGTAGGTTTATTTATGTTTTAATACTTTAATCATTGTTTATGATGTGACTTTTCTTGTTGGGAGTAGGTACCGTAAGTATTTGCATTGGCCTGTAAAGTATACTGATGTGGTAGGTACTGTTGGGGTATAAAATTAGAAACAGAATCTTTAGTAGACATTCATTTATTCATATTCTAGATTAAATTCAACGCAGCGCAGCGTTCGTAGATGTGTCCGCGCGGCAACCGAGCAGACGATTTTTTTTAGAGAACCACACTGCTTTCATCTCGCCGAATATATAATAGACATCGGGGAACTATGGGATGTTGGTCTTCTTCTTTTCGTGTGGTTAGTGACTAACCTACTGGTGTCAGAGTTTATGCCGCCCCATGGGCCTCTCATTTCACATTACGTCGAAAAATATGTTTCCTCACGATGTTTTCCTTCACCGTTTTTAAGCCAGTAATAATTATACAATACGCATATGAATCCGAAAAGTCAGAGGTGCATGCCTTGGGTTCGAACTCGAGACTTGGCAGTCCGACGGTCACACCACTAGGCTATCACTGCTGTTAGGATAACAAAAAGTTTATCCATTTTAGGATGATGGTAAAAGTTGTTAAAGTAAATGAAGACTATACGACTAGAATAAAAATAATAAAAATAAATGAAGACGATATAACGGTTAAATGCTTGCCTTCATGCAGGAGAGTCTGAATTCGATCCTGGCCCACATTTCATGACTTTTCAATTTCATGTGCGGATCAGAATTTGATCATCACTTGTGTTATCGGTGAAAGAAAAACATCGTGACCTGCACACTTGAGAGGTTATAAGAAGAGGCTCATGCACAGCAGTGGTATAGTAATGGGCTGATTAATTATTATGTTTGCATATGTTTTACTAGAACCTTCATAGTATGGGGAGCTGGTGAGAGGTCTATCATTGCAAAAAAAAAGAAAGTGATCATTAGTAGGTACTGTTTGTATACAATGTGTTCTAGTATGTAATATTTAGTAATAAAACTTTAAGGGTGGTTTAATATTTAGTAACAACACTTTCCAATTAAACCCCGCTCCCTCCCTTCTTCCAGGATAGAATAAAGTTAGAATTTGGGTCAGATATTCAATCACGCGTGATTTTTGAATACTTTTATAGAACAACTCAAAGACCAATATAAAATAACGTAAAAACCACGTGTTACTTCCTGTAGTTTTTGTAGTATTTTAGAAAATGTGGAAATTATGTATAATATTTGACTTTCATGTCTCATTACAAAAATTGCTTAACTTGTGTATGGCATACTGGTACTTTTTTTAGTTTTATTACTAAATACTGGGACACATTGTATAAGTACTTACCTAAAATGGCAACGCTACCTCGTCTGTTTTTATTTGGCTTGGATAACAACTAGCAAGTAAAAAATCTGTTGATAAAAAATCTGCAGTCTGTCTGCACGCCACCTTTGCTGATAATACCAAGCGCGAATGATTCTTCAGTGCAGTCATTAGGTAAATGACCACCTACTCACGCTATAACGAGGGTATGACAGTGTAAACATCATCAGCGCAGTGGGCAGCCACCATTAACCATTAGTTAGGAGCCCACCCACATGAGACCATTTAGTTCAATCTCGTGTGCGTCATGGGACAATTTAATGTAGTGTAGTGTTTCTTTTTTGATGAGCTTGCTTCATAAAAAGTCTTCATAACGGAAGAAGGAAATATCGTTTATTGGTACATACAGTTTTTTTCATTTATGGAACAATTTTTAACTTTTCTAGACATTAATTTCAGATAACAGGCTAAGAAATATTTTTTTCTTAGGTCCACTTGCACGATAACTCACTATACAAGTTTAGTCGGAAAGGGGGTACTAAGCCGCGGGCCACGTAAAGTATCACTGATGACTATTTTAAAGCAAGTGTTAAAATTTCAAAATTCGATAATTTTTATTTGCATGCGAGAGTATTTTTATTTTAGTTTTTTCAAAAAATAAATCATACCTGCTTTAGTTATGAATTCAGAAAATTAATTTTCCAATCCGTGACCCCAAATATGACCTAAATTGTAAAAACAGCTGATCATAGCTATGGGTAGTTAGATTTTAGCATATTTTTTACGAAATCTTTGAAAAGCTATTTCTCTTAAACTGTCGAGTTTTGGGGAAAGTTGTAGAACAAAAGTTATCCCTTATTATGGGTGCTTTAACACCCTTTCGGCTTAGTACCCCCTTTCCGACTAACCTTGTATATTAACACCCTTTCGGCTTAGTACCCCCTTTCCGACTAACCTTGTGTATTAACACCCTTTCGGCTTAGTACCCCCTTTCCGACTAACCTTGTATATTAACACCCTTTCGGCTTAGTATCCCCTTTCCGACTAACCTTGTATATTAACACCCTTTCGGCTTAGTACCCCCTTTCCGACTAACCTTGTATATAATTAACACTAAACATAACTAAAACATGTCTGTTTTTATAAACTCCGAACAATTGACTTAAATACAATGACAAAAGAACCAAACTCCCTAGCAAATCTGAATGAGTGGGTCGTGGAACTGCAAATATACTCCACAAAGAACAACACAGCCTGCTAAGTTGTCGGTAACAAGATTGACAAGCATATCAGTTTGGGACCCAGTGCATAATATCAGCCAGCACATTGGGTCACCCGCGCGACAGCGCAACGTGTATTCCAAAGGAGGGTTGATGTCAGGCAGGCGGCCGGTCATAAAACAATAAGCCAAAACCTCTAACGATATGGATTTATGAAATACATGTTGTGCCGACCCCACCTAGTGTGGGATAAGGGCAGGAAGAAGAAAAAGATAATGACATTCATAATATGTTTAGCACTAAATGTATTTAGCATGTCGTTGTGCATGCGGACCTTAGTCTGAGAGGTAAAGCTCATATTTTAGCACTAAATGTATTTAGCATGTCGTTGTGCATGCGGACCTTAGTCTGAGAGGTAAAGCTCATATTTTAGCACTAAATGTATTTAGCATGTCGTTGTGCATGCGGACCTTAGTCTGAGAGGTAAAGCTCATATTTTAGCACTAAATGTATTTAGCATGTCGTTGTGCATGCGGACCTTAGTCTGAGAGGTAAAGCTCATATTTTAGCACTAAATGTATTTAGCATGTCGTTGTGCATGCGGACCTTAGTCTGAGAGGTAAAGCTCATATTTTAGCACTAAATGTATTTAGCATGTCGTTGTGCATGCGGACCTTAGTCTGAGAGGTAAAGCTCATATTTTAGCACTAAATGTATTTAGCATGTCGTTGTGCATGCGGACCTTAGTCTGAGAGGTAAAGCTCATATTTTAGCACTAAATGTATTTAGCATGTCGTTGTGCATGCGGACCTTAGTCTGAGAGGTAAAGCTCATATTTTAGCACTAAATGTATTTAGCATGTCGTTGTGCATGCGGACCTTAGTCTGAGAGGTAAAGCTCATATTTTAGCACTAAATGTATTTAGCATGTCGTTGTGCATGCGGACCTTAGTCTGAGAGGTAAAGCTCATATTTTTTCTAATTTTGTTATTTGTTTACATAAAAATACAATAACATTACAAAACTTTGACATTTATTATTTAAAAAATTGTTAATTAATTATAATCTGTCGTGTAATAACTTGCTGCTTAAGTTTTATACATTAATGGCCGATTCCTATAAAATTTACGGAGCGTTATTGGTAAAAAATTAAGATTCTTATATCGTTACCAATTATGAAGCAAAGGCCTCATAGTTTTGTATGGAAGTATCTATCACAGGTAAAATTAGTTTACTAGTCTATTTATACAAGATTAGTCGGAAAGGGGGTACTAAGCCGAAAGGGTGTTAAAGTACACATAATAATGGATAAGTTTTTTTCTTACGTTGGGAACCAGGGTTCATCTATCGTTCGTTCAACTTTTCTGAAAAATAAATTTATTATTTATTTACAAGTTTCTGCAAAAGTCAATAGTTCAAGAGAAATGGCTGTTCAAAGATTTCATAAAAAATACGCTAAATTCTATCTCTCCTCAGCTATGATCAGACGTGTTTACATTTTACGTCATATTTGGGGTCACGGATTAGAAACTTCATTTTCTGAATTCTTAACAAAAGCAGGGATCAAGAATTTATAAAAAAACTAAAATAAAAATATTTTTTTATGGTTTCTTTTTATCGATTTTTTAAATTTTAACACGATCTTTCAATCATCAGTGATACATTAAGTGGCCCGTGGCTTAGTACCCCCTTTCCGATTAACCTTGTATATACAGATTGGCTATAAAAAATTGCCATTGCCATTGGTAAGCAAAACGATCCGGTTTTGTTTATAGGAACCGGGCATTTATCATCAGTGTTTTTGGGTTGAGCGGGTCATCGCAAACAATGCTGAATATTGGTCAATTGAGATTGTCAGGTATATGGCAATGTACCACTTTCTACCTTATCAAATCATTGATTTTCTTAAGAATACACAAATTTTCATTTTCGTTTTGTCCCCACACGATTTGTTCAAACGTCAATTTGGAAAACCATATATTGTTAACTAGCTTTTGCCCGCAGCTTCGCTTGCGTGATTTTTTTTCACCCCCTTAGGGGTTGAATTTCGAGAAATCCCTTCTTAGTGGATGTTTACGTCACAAAATAAACCTACTGTCAAAATTTCAAGTTTCTAACCCCAGCCGTTTAGGCTGTGCGTTGATAGATCAGTCAGTCAGTCAGCTTCTCCTTATATGCAAGGTTAGTCGGAAAGGGGGTACTAAGCCGAAAGGGTATTAAAGTACCTATAATAAGGGATAACTTTTGTTCTACAACTTTCCCCAAAACTGGATAGTTTAAGAGAAATCGCTTTTCAAAGATTTCGTAAAAAATATGCTAAAATCTATCTGTCCATAGCTATGATCAGCTGTGTTTATTATTTAGGTCATATTTGGGGTCACGGATTAGAAACTTAATTTTCTGAATTCATAACTAAAGCAGCTATGTTTTTTTTTTGAAAAAATTAAAATGAATATCTTTTTGCAAGCAAATAAAAATTATCGAATTTTGAAATATTAACACTTGCTTTAAAATAGTCATCAGTGATACTTTAAGTGGCCCGCGGCTTAGTACTCCCTTTCCGACTAACCTTGTATATATACACTGGCCTGCAAAAATAAGTATCACACTTTTAAAATTACTATTTTTTCTAAACTATAGAAGTTAGAGATTTAAAATAAAAAACGTTTTATAGCAATTTTTATCAGCTTTCTTTGAAACTATAGTAACAAAGTTAAACTCTTTTTGAGTCCTTTTTATTTCGAAAATATATCTTGTGTACATAAAAAGTTATTGCAATTTTAAAAGTGTGATACTTATTTTTGCAAGCCAGTATATATATATAGATTGCGATATCAGACATCCTACATAGAAGTCTAGCGCTGATTAATAGCAGTGTAAAAATAGTTTGAAATGCATAACAAGTAGTTACGAGTACATCTTCCACTTGGCTGCCTTATTAAAGTGTCATAAAACAATTGTGGGCATCGCAGTGACAGAAGCGAGAGCTTTAAGGGCACGTCGTTAAAATGGTATGAATTAATAGTCAATTATGAAGTAGCAGAGTATTGCACCTGTTGTCATGAGTCGGCATGGTCCACGGAGCGTGACGGCTACCCAGCCGAGACCGCTCGAAGGAGCAGCTATCGTTAAATAGATACCAAATTGGTATTTCGATTCTGATATTATTTTGTTGTTTTTATAGTCGTCGGCAAGTAACTTGGCAAGGTTTTGGCGTAGTGGGAGGAAGTTTGCGCATGTACACTTGTGTAACAAAAATTTTGACAATTTAATTGCTTGTAATTTAATTCTATGGTTATTGCCATAGTTTATTTTTAAAACATTTCTGTTTAGAAGAAGGAAAGAAAGGAGAGAAATTCTCTTCTCTACTCTACTATACTATACACTAATAATACATCACTGATTTCTAAGAAAGTTTGTAAATTGTGATAAAATTGTATTTTATCTTTATTATTTTTGTCATATTAAAAAAACAAAGAATGTACTACCTATAATAACATAACATGACGCCTGTATTCTCCGAAGGGTTGAGCAGAGGTGTATAGGTAACCTTCATTTCGCTGTTATGTTTAAGTCCCATGTGAGCGAGCTAATTTCCATCAACTGGATCAACTTGATCCGACTGTTCAGCGAGACCTTCTGGAGATTGGTCGAAGCCCTTCGAAATCAAATCATTCGAAATCAAACCACAGACACGACTATCGGCACAAGAATTGTTGAATCCTATATCTGTATCTCTCTTGTATCTTGACCCCCTCCCCCCCTTGCCTGCACTCCAGTACTGCTGCTGTGAACTGTCTCCGATTATATTATTATAATGTTCAGGTTGACTTGTATTTTATTTCAATTTTGGAAGTGATTATTCTGTTTAAACCGTGTCGGAACTGTAAAATGTGGCTGGTAATGATATTGTAGTTAATATAACTACGGGCGTGACTATGTCTATTATAATTTGGTACTCTATGGGTTCTGTTAAAGTTGAACCACAAAATAATAACAGTAATCCACAAAGAAGCGCCCCACTCTTTGTCTAAATCGCTACAGTGCACAGGTGTGCATTATAAATTACTATTGTGTTAGTTCTATCGCCACACAATAGTGAGATATATGCATTCGCAGACTAATCTATACCTATACTAATATAAAGCTGAAGATTTTAGTTTGAACGCGCTAATCTCAGGAACTGAAAAAATATTTTTGTGTTGGATAGTCAATTTATCGAGGAAGGTTATAGGCTATATAACATCACGCTACGACCAATAGGAGCGGAGCATAAATGAAAAATGTTGCAAAAACGGGAAAAATGTCCACCCGTGCGAAGCCGGGACGGGCCGCTAATACATATATAAAAATGAATCCCTATTTCCCTTGGTCAAGACATAACTTAAGAACGACTTTACCGATTGAAGTCATATTTACACAATATATTTGTTTTGTCGAGACGATGGTTCGTAGCTATGCTGGAATCCGATAGGTGGCGCTGTAGTCAAATTATTTACGCAGGCACAGCCGCGGAAGAACAGCTAGTATAAGATAATAGTAAGAGATGTGCGCATACGCACCACGTGGCTACCTGTCACAAAAAGGAGGGCAAAAAAAATTCGTTTGTTGTATGGGAGCCCCCATAAATATTTATTTTATTCTGTTTTTTAGTATTTGTTATTATAGCGGCAACAGAAATACATCATCTGTGAAAATTTCAACTGTCCTACTATCACGGTTCATGAGATACAGCCTGGTGACAGACGGACGGACGGACGGACAGCGGAGTGCTAGTAATAGGGTCCCGTTTTACGCTTTGGGTACGGAACCCTAAAACATTACGTATAATTATTATATCGGCTGATTAGGCTCATGGCTAATTACTATCCGCGTGGATCATACGATTTGTGAGGTTAAGCTGCGCTTGAGTCTTTGGATGGGTGACCGTTACACATCGAGACCCTTCCGTGCCTCGGAGAGCACATTAACATTCGTTCCTGGGCGTCATACGAATATCTATGACAGTCGTTATAGCAAGCCAGAAGTCCAAAAGTCTGACAACCGGTCTAATAGGTAGGGTCCTCCTCGGTCGGATAATTATCGGCATTGCTGATATCCTTAGCTTGCGGTTATATACAAGGTTAGTCGGAAAGGGGGTACTAAGCCGCAGGCCACTTAATGTATCACTGATGACTGTTTTAAAGAAAGTGTTAAAATTAAAAAAATCGATTTTTTTTCCGTGGATAATTATTTTTATTTAAATTTTCTCAAAAATTCTTCATCCCTGCTTTAGTTATGAATTCAGAAAATGGAATTTCTAAGCCGTGACCCCAAATATGACGTAAAATGTAAACACGTCTGATCATAGCTGAGGATAGATAGAATTTAGCGTATTATTTATGAAATCTTTGAACAGCTATTTCTCTTGAACTATTGACTTTTGGGGAAAGTTGTAGAACAAAAGTTATCCATTATTATGGGTACTTTAACACCTTTTCGGCGTAGTACCCCCTTTCCGACTAACCTTGTATATCAGGTTGCGGAGGTCTGATGGCAGTCACTCCGTGTAAAATACTTATTCAGCCGCATCTGGTCAGACTGGAAGCCGACCCGAACATAGTTGGGAAAAGGCAGAACATTATAATAATATCGGCTACGGTAAGCACACAAGAGTCATCAAAGTATAATGAAATTAAGTTTATAACTTGAAGAGGCTTTCTTTATCGTAACTGTCGTGATTGCTAAATATTAAATAATTGAAATGCATAAAACACCTATTAAAATATAAAGAAGTAACTGGACTGGATACTCGTTTACCAAACCTTAAATAACTGATCCCACTGATTATCTGATAGTATCTTTAATAAAAACTTTTTTACAAAAAATTTAAACCGACTTCAATAAAAGAATAAAATAATTACCATATAAAATTAAGTTTCAGAAGTCGGTGCTGATCCACGCTGAACCAAATTGAAGGCACCGACTTCTGAAACTGTTAATTTTATATGGTAATTATTTTATTCTTTTTTTGAAGTCGGTTTAAATTTTTTGTAAAAAAGTTTTTATTTTTTTCATTTTAGTGGCCTTAATTAAAACTTGGTTGGACCTACTAAAGACGCTGCTCGTAACAATTATGTTATCATCACATCATCACAATATGCGTACTGTTCGTCATTGAGGAGTTCCATTGTCTATCTCCGAAGTTCTTCATCAGATCTTCACCAAATTTAAATGGGACCAATTTCGAAGTATACCCTATCCATTAAAAAAAGAATCATTAAAATCGGTTCACAATTGGCGAAAATATCGATGAACATACACAAAAAAAAAAAAAACATACATACATGGGCTACTTCCTAAGTCCGTTCAATTTTTTTATTGGATAGACTGGAGATAGTTTCCAATATGGTTGTGAAAATATTTTAATTTAGTGTTATAATTTTTAAGTTTGTCGCTTTTGACCCTAATAGCGCCTGCTTGTAGCTGCAGACAGGATCTGAGATGCAAACGAACTCAAGTAGCAAGATATAGAGGGACTCTCCTATACCCCTCTGACTCTCACATACACACGACGGAACACAGTAAACTGCTTGGCGCGACTTTAATGTGAGGGTGGTAGCTAGCCAGGCGGACCGCAGATCCTACCACCAAGCGTGCTGGGTTTTGTTGAATCTTACACGTGTTTATTCTCAGCGTGCGCTGAGGACATTTTAAATTATAGCCCATCCCCACTCGAGATAATCATGTTACCCGTTCACACAGCGGATCCGTTTTATCGGATCCGTCAGTACTGGATGAGTTGTTTACATCTGTACCGACGGATTAGTTAAACAAATGGCAACTGCGTCGCACCTGACAGACAGGATACGATAAAAATAACGGATCCAGTATTTTTACTGGATTCGGAATACTGTCTTTTATGTGAACTCGCTCATATAACTACAGGCACCATCACCAAAATAAAAACGGATCCTGTAAACAGTTTCTGTGTGAACTAGCTGTTGGTGCGATGATGATGTTATATCGTCATAGCCAACATTAGATCTTGACATCATTTTTGAGATCTCAAGCGTAACATTTGTAATGTAAATAAATTAATAATTTTAATGAAACAAAATGCTACAATAGATTAATTTAAAAGATTTAAAATTATTACTGGAAATCCCCCAAAATTTGATTAATTGAGTTGAATTTGCAAAACTCGCATGTTACTCATATTAATTTTATAGCGCATCAATCATATGATATTGCAATTAAAGCGGTCCTTATCTACCTATTATTTAATATTTCAGAGATAATATAATATTTTGCTAACGATAATAATACATTACAATTGTTTAATAAGAGTGCAATGACTATGCAGGTTTTAGGCTTGTGATCACCAATAATCTCTGAATAAAAAACCGTTGCCTCGTTGGTCTAGTGGTGGCAAGCACGACTGCTGATCGTGAGGTCCTGGGTTCGATCCCCAGGTCGGGCAAAGTGTTATTGGGTTTTTCAGTGTGGAATTCCCCAGTAGCAGCCCGGAGTTTGGATTTGTGCCCGGTTGATAGCAATAAGTTCGCCCCCTATTACATGGGACCTAAACATAACGGCGAAATGAGGGTGTTACTATACACCTCTGCCTAACCCTTCGGGGATACAGGCGTGATGTTATGCAATGACTACCCAGATTTTAGCCTGGTTTTCACCAACATTAATCTCTGAATAAAAAAACCGTTTACTTGAAAAATGTACTAGATTTTTAGATCAAGAATGTATGTTCATGAAGACTAACCTTAGTATTATGGTAAGTAATATCCACTTGAACTTACATTATTGTTTATTTTACTTCATGATATGAAAGGACTGTCCTGAAAGTTACTCTATCAACTTTTTCAGTATATTACCATTCTCCTGAAAATTAAGGCTCTTCGTTAGTTTTTATGCACAAATCGATACTTCGCATTTCTATAATCTATTTTTATTTTAAAGATGTTCTTTTAATTAATCCTTACTATAATTGTAAATGCGAAAGTAACTTTGTCTGTTCGTTGTTTCTTTACGACTAAACTACGGAACCGATTTAGATGAAGAGTGAGGCGCATTTTCCCAGATGGCACTATCTATATCTCTGTACAAAGTTTCATCAAAATCGGTTCCGTAATTTAGTCGTGAAGAAGTAACGAACAGACTAGTAGTCTAGGACCCGGAAAACAACATAAGACTACTCTTATCCCGAAAAACGCGGAATAAACGACATCCACGCAGGCGAACTCCAGGATTCCATAAACCATACTCCCCTCAGTATCGGTATTGAGAGCTTGTGTAAATTAGACAAAATTCCACATACCTTAATCAGGAACTACCTACATCTATTGAATGGCAAGTTTGTCATTTAACACAGAGTTGCCGCCATCTGACCTTCGTGTCCCCCGTATGCCACATGCACACACCTTACCAACAACCACGTGCGTTGACTTAGCAATACTTTTAGTGATACCACTTTCTATGCTGACAACCTTTAAATTTTTATTGAAGATCACGAAGAATTACGAAACGAATCGCATTTATCATATCTATTAAGGTTATAACACAACCTGACCACTATATAACTACATACCATAGTCATCATCATCTTTCTGGCCTGGTCCCAAGTTACTTGTGGTCGGCGCAATATGTTTTGCTCTTCCATTCTTCCATTCACTCCCTTTTCCTTCATATCCTTCATCACACAATCCATCCATCTTTTCTTTGATCTCCCTCTCCCCTTCCACCCATCACTCTCTTAGTCACATGCGTTTCATACCTCCTCATCACATCCCCATACCAAGACAAACGATTTCCTTTCAACTTTTCTGTCACTGGTACCACTTTCAAACGTAGCTACATAGCTTGGTATCTACTAAGAATCTCTGAATGGCGTCTTGGGGCTCCGAGGTGGTTGGCCTGGCAACCGGAGCGGATCCGAGGGCGCCACGCTCCGCCGCGCGCCACGGTAATGACACTGGATCTTGAGCCAATCATATCTCACTGCCGCTTACGTTATTAATTCCAGCAGGTTGGATGGAAAGTTTTATGTAATTTTGAGCTGGACACCTAAATAACTGTTTCCTGGCCCGGAATCATTAACCCTTTTCCCAGTATGTTAGGGTCAGCTTCCAGTATTAGCAGATGTGGCTGAATATCAGTATTAAGGTGTATATAGAAGTCACCTAAGCATAGAAGACAAAGTTCCGGAACAGCATTTTTTTATTGTGGAATATAAAATGTTTCCATCGTGTCCTGTTTTAGGAAATCCTTTTTACTGTGAATCTTGTAGGATACTTGGTACGGTGGTATGTAGGCAGGTGGACCAAGGCAATATCCAAGCTATGGTCTAGAGTGAGCGAGGTGGTTACGAGCGGGAAAGATGGTGTGTTAGAAAAGGGGGCCTATGGAGAGACACACAGTCTAGCCATTCCATAAAGTCGACCACCGTGGGGACGTCATCTCCCGAGCTGCCTTCAAAACTGTCGCGTCATCTCCCGAGCTACATTTGTCAATGTCGAACTCTCGATGAACCACTGTATGGAGTAGGCTAGTTACAATGTGGCAGTGATATGAGGAGAGATATGACGGATATGAGAGAAATAGACCTTTCTTCAAACAGGTAAGTTGTCAGAATCCCGCAGAAGGCCAGCGTGGTGGAATAAGGCTTTAGCCTAAACCCTTCTTATTCTGAGAAGAGGCCCGTGCCCAGCAGTGGGAGAGAAGTGAACTGAATATGCTATGTTATAATATGCTCCGTTCTGACAGGGAAAACCCGCAGGCACGTCGTTCACCAAGACGTTTGGTGATTAAAATTATCGTGCAAACAAGTACAGTATGCTAGTCACGATTTAGTCTAGTAAATAGTATTGAATATAGATTACCGCAGGTTACTTGAACGTTGTCCCGTTGCGCGAGTATCGGTTGTGGGTAAGGTGACTAGGTTTTTTCTAAATTGGTTATTAATATCCAAATGTCACACAATATAACATCACGCCTGTATTCTCCGAAGGGTTGGGCAGAGGTGTTTAGTAACACCCTCATTTCGCCGTTATGTTTAAGTCTCTTGTAATAGGGGGCGAGCCTATTGCCGTCAATCGGGCACAAATTCAAACTCCGGGCCTCTACTGAGGAATTCCACATGGAAAAACCCAAAAACACCTTGCCTGACCTGGGGATCGAACCCACGATCAGCAGTCGCGCTTGCCACCACTTTACACAGGTAGTTTAAAATGTATTTTTGTTAAAAATGTTGTAAATCCGAAAACGATATTCTGTTAACCCCAATTACTTCACACCTTTCGATAAATCGTTCACCTGTCAAATTAGAAACTCATTTAAAGAATTGCCCAACCGCTGTGAACGAACCTCGATAGTAAATCAACTGATCTATGACACCTGTGCCCAGTAGTAACAAGCGAATCGTTACCAAAAGTGTTCACCAGTTCATCGGAAGTACCAGAGCGTAACTAGAGGGTACACGGTCTGCTGCGCGCGCGCAAGCGACGGCAATCGGACGATCAAACATCGCTCTATGAATGACATTTATGATAATGTAATTAAAAATAACTTTTGCCTGTTTATTGTACTGAGATCGTTGGGTTTTTCTGAGGTCATTTAAAAAAATAATTAATTAATTTGTAGTCGCATTGATTAGATAAATAGGATGGATTTGTCTGCAAGTTTGCCTGGTGGGAGTAATGACGGAATACATGATAAAAAATTGTTTACCTACGTGATACCTATGCATATTTTCTTAAGTCACTAGGGTTGTGCTGTATGTAAGTCGTCAACATACATGTAAATTCAGAATGCCTCTACTTAGTATATATTTTGACCATCAGTTTCGCATTGGCGGTTTTATTTTAAATGGTGTACTTAGGTAGGTAAAGGACAAAGGCCTACTTTTCATTATTTAATCGGCATTGGGACAATTAATCCAATCTTAAGATGACTTATGGTAAGCAGAGTATCTAGTTCAGTAATAAGGAAGCGACAATTGAATTAGACTTGGAACCACCGGTCTATGACTAGGGTTGTCGAAAAAAGTTGCAATAATTGGAAAGTTACAACATTTTGTCGGCATCATAGGTTCAATAATTTATCGATACTTAGATAAGTATGATAAAAATGTACGGTCGACTGACAGAAATATTTATAGTTTTTTAAATTTCAACCAAAATATTCCAATCATTAATAAGTTATTGTAAACCAGATAATTAAACGAAAATGATCCCAATTCTGCACTTAGCCGATAAAATCGTACAGCGATTTAAAACAAAGCGATGACCCTAATTATTATTATCTTTGTTAATAGAACAATAATGTGTCATGTAGGTCGCAGGTCGCGTAATCTACACATTGTCGCTGACCGCAGCGCACGGGAGTCTCCCGCGCAGACAAACGTCCACGCAGTCTCAACCTTTCGATAATCTGTTCCAAATTCAAACTTTCAAATTGACAATTATTTAAACACCGCCTATTCCTTTTTTAAATTTGACGTTGTTCTTATTAACAAGTGTGAAGTTATCGGCTTATTTTGTTGTTGTCAAAGAGTATTTAACTTTTGTGTGGATGTTGAGCTTTTTGGCGCGTAACAAGCAGGTAGCCGCGATGTTGGGGTTGCTGTCGGTGGCGGCAGTGGTGGCCATCGTGCTGACCACCAAGGGTGGCAGTAATGCTGCTGAAGATAGCGGGATGGAGGAGACTGAAGACATCAGTCCGGCGACGCATGTCTTCTCGACATATAAGTGAGTTATTAATTATTCTAATTGTTTTAATGCATTCTTATGCAGTGAGTCAGTCTAAAGCTTATAAGAACCTGTTGTACATCTAGTGATTACTCAGTGTCATTACATGGAAGTAGGTATCCATCTATTCATTACGAAATGCTTTGGGTTGTTCAATTTGTTTATTGACTGATTATAATGACATGTTAGTCGAAAAACTGAAACGTCCTAAAATTTGTAGGTACCCTAAGAAATAATCCAGGTATAAATATCACTAAGTTCACATACAATCAGCTAATTGAAGATGAATTAATGATTAATACAGTTATTTTCAAAATAAGTGTTAATATAAAAGAACGCCTTTAATAAATCTTTGAGCAATGTTTGCAACTCGCAATTTGTTACTAATTTTAGCGCCTGAATAAAAATATTTTTATTTCTAAGTACCTAATTTAATAGGCGCTTTTTACATACAAAAGTAGAACTGCGTTTTATTTATATTTACTCATAGCCGTCAGAGTAAGAAAACTTACTGTCTTTGTATTGTTCCCATGTTTTAGCTTTCTTAAACAGTTTTAATTAGCTTCAGTTAGTATATTTATTTGTTTGATTCAAATCTTGCGACAGATTTTTCAGCTACATCTGTTTAACCGATTCTCCTGAAACTTTGCAAACAAAATCAATTCTTTCAACTTTAGTTTCAACCTTCAATCCTCAAATCATGATCCTGGTATAGCAAGATTAAACCGTTTAACATGAAAGTTTCTCTAAGAGATTTTATTTAAGGAAACTGGTCCAATCTTCGTTTACAAAGTCTAATAAAGATCATTTTAAGTAGAATATTTATGACCTGCCTTACCTTATTACAGCCTCCCATCAAACGACAAATTCATGCCATCAATCGGGAACGGGCACATAGCTACAAATGTATTCAGCGACACAGTCTACATGAACGGACTTTACAATGGCAGGGCTGGCTACAGCCACCGCGCCAGAATCCCAGCGTGGGCAAACATCAGGCTTAACTCGACCCTGACGCACCATCCCTATAGCCCAGTATACAGTCTGGATACGAAGGAGGGTGTGTTCAAAGTGAGGGTGAATAGGGAGAGGTCGGTGGTGACGCAGAGGATATACGCTCATAGATTCTACACGAGAGCTATTGTGAACCAGATTCAAGTGGATTCTAAGACGCATTACGGTATGTTTCTCTCTCTCTCACTCTTTTACAATACTAGCGACCCGCCCCGGCTTCGCACGGGTGCAATGTAGATACTATTGTGTGGCATATAAACCTTTGTCTTGAATCACTCTATCTATTGCTGAAAACTGCATTAAAATCCGTTGCGTAGTTTAAAAGATCTAAGCGTACAAAGTACAGACAGCGACGGGAGCGACTTTGTATTATACTATGTAAAGATTGCATCTTTGGTTTAGTGGAGGCAAGCGCGGCTGGTGATCGTGAGGTCCTGGGTTCGATCCCCTGTTTGGACAAAGTTTTATTGGGTTATTTCGTGTGGAATTCCTCTATAGCAGCCCGGAGTTTGGATTAGTGCTCGGTTGATGGTAATAGGCTCGCCTTCTATTACATGGGACTTAAATATAAAGGCGAAATGAGGGTGTTGCTATACACATCTGTCCAACTTTCCAGAGAATATATGCGTATTTTTATGTTATGTTATGAAATAATTATAACAAAAATCTTTTCTATAATACGTTTCGATTTCTCAGCAACACCAATTTAATTTACAATTTTGCACATGCGTCCCACAAACTCACTTTTCATTAGCGAATTTGACCACGTACCGACGTTGCATGAAATAATAGAGTGCAATATTCTTTTAAAATTGTCTTGCCTTGCATATTTCCTATCGTCGCTGCGCCTGCAAAATCCGCTATGTTTTTTTTTGTTGAAAATCGGTCTTTGATGCTATTTTATAATACTTCTCAAGCCACGTACACCTGTAAATTCCGTTTTCTAATAATTTATTTCGCTATCTTCTTAACCAGATTTTCAAAAAAAAAAACGTAGTGGATTTTGTAGGCGCAGCGACGCTATTTACTTGGAAAGCAGTTCGTAAACGACCATAATTAAACACAAGCCTTCTTCAATCACGATTTTCACGAAATCGTAGGAAGATAGTTTACAGACATTACCGATTAATCAGGCGCATTCGGAAATGTGAATATTTCGTTGAATTTCGATATCCTAAAGGCTGAGCAACACGAGAATAGTTTCTGTCTTTGTTTATATTAACGATAAAAACAGAGATAGCATGACACTCGCTTCAAGAAACTATTTCCGTATAAATGAGCCTTAATAAGTGTTTAATTTTGTACCTATTATTACAGATCCCAACTTCATCAATCAAGAAATCTGGATAGCAATTAAACTGATGCCAGGCCCAGACAGCAAGGACATTGCCTTCCAGGATCCTGTGCCAGAAATCATTGATGGCAGGACAGTATGGAGCGTCTGCGGGCAGACTAAGGAATCTGAAGACCTGACCTACCAACCGTTGCCGGTGGACGTGTGCGCTTACTGGACGTCGGTGCCTGACCACCTGGTGGTCCCTCAACATGGCTCCAGAGTCTTCACGTTCGCTATGACAGCAGATAAGAATAAGACGATCGCTAGACAGGAGCTGGTCAAAGGTTATTTGTGACTTAATTTATTATGATGTCATTTGTTAGAAATACTAGTGCTGTCTGCATCATCTTTTAATAAAAAGATTGTAGGAGGCTAATTGTCGTGGTATTCGTAATGGTCGTTAATTTACATACAAGTGTTCTCTATTCTTTTGATAAAATCTCCTAGTCGTCTAAAATAACTGTCAGGAACTGTGATCATGGTTGCAATAAGACACGGCACTTAATGAATGAACTATTTATACCCGCGGCTTTGCCTACGGAAACATAAGGTTACTGCTACTTCATCCACAGTCAATAGCGTGACAATTTGTACCTTATAACTTAACCTGCTTTTTCACGAATGTGGCTGCCAAATTTCAACTGGATCTGACCAGTAGCACTGGTTTGAAGCTCAAACATACAAACAGACAAAATTTCTAAAAATGACATTTTTGGCATCAGTATCTTTGGAGGAAGAAATTTGGAGTTTCATCAGGAGTTTGAAGCTTTCTATTTCTTCACTCTCATTACGAAGTTATTAAAGTATACAGAACAATTGTGGTGACTTTTTAAACCGCAAAGTAGGTAGTAAGGGTATCATTAATTTTTCGCAAAAGTGTTTTTTTAAAATGTTTTTCATCATAATCTCTTAGAATTAAGAGCTGGTGTCCACGTATGGTAAAGTTACACGCTTGCATAGTATTGCAGGAGGACGGCGAGGAGTTGTTCCAGAAGCACGTGGAGCAGTGGCAGCAGCTGTACCAGCAGGGCGGTATGGATATCGAAGGGAACTTGGAGCTGGTGAGTGCTGTCAAATTCATATTGGAACAAGATTCCGGTTGTACCTATGCAATGCGTCGGTCCAAAAATATGAACATTGAAATTCTGTTATTAGGCTTCATCTAAACGTGGAGACAATAATCGTATTATAAACAAATTTGCACGCACAGAACATTTCTGCAATTGTATATCACTAAACAGCCAAGCTACTGATAGTTTAATGGTTGAACGCTTGCCTTCCATACAGGAGGGTCTGAGTTCGATCCCGGTCTGCAACTCTGACTTTTTGAATGTTTTATCTAATTTGCGGAACCGAATTTGCTTATCGCTTGTTTCAACAGTGAACAAACACCTGCACACCTGAGAGGGCTCTAAAAAATAGTGTACGATGGTGTGTGTTGTCCGTCAGCCCGCTATCTCCATCAGTCTTTAATGTTGTTTTCCAGGGTAAGATAGTGAGCGGCATATGGTACTACTTCCTGAGCGCGCTGCCCTCTGAAGAGTCGTTTCATCCGCTGGACCGATATTACGGACTCAGTCCCACCGGTTTGGCGAGGGGTGGCACCTTTGAGGATTACGAAGGTATAATAACCTTTCCAAAATTTGGCGATAAGGTTTTAAAGAAAATACTACTTACGGAGAACCAGTATAGGCATTCTGTGTGTTCTGCCTGTGCCTAGCCTTTTCTCAACCATGTTGGGGTCAGTTTCCAGTCTAACCAGATGCGGCTGAATACCAGTATTTTACACGGAGCGACTACTATCAGACCTCCGTAACCCAGTTACTGGACAATGCCGATATTCTACGGTCAGACCATTTGTCAGAATTTCGGGGTTCAGACTACCGGTAACGACTGTAATAGGTATTCGTATGACACCCGGGACCGACTGTTTAACGTGCTCTCCGAAGCAGGAGGGGTCTCGATGTGTAACGAATGGTCACCCATCCACAAACTGACCGTGGCAAGCGCAGTTTAACCTCGCATATTAGCCATTAAACATTATGTATCTGATGAAATATCCTCAGTTACAATCACAACAGTACAGTTACGTGGCAAACTTTTTGACCGCTCTGAAGTCAGGCGAATGGTTGCGCAGGAGCAGATTTACCATAATTTGCTACTGCGCCCGACTTCAGAGCTGCCAAACTTTTTGGCACGTATTGGCACAAGTTGCTTTTAAAGCTTTCGAAATTATATCACTTAGATGAAGTTTGCCCATTTTTGTAACCGTATTGTGTATAATTTCAGGTCATAACTTCTGGGATACAGAAACCTGGATGTTCCCTTCGATTTTGCTGCTGTACCCTCAGTATGCCAACAAGCTACTGCAATACCGGCTGGACACGGCGTATGTGGCTGCTGAACTGGCGAAAATCACTGGCCACAAAGGATATAGGTAGGTAAATAAGTACCTAGTAGGAATAAGTTACCCTATGATTATAGAGGGACAGCACAATCTACCTGTCAGTATCAGCCTAGCCTATCCCCAACTACCTATATATTGAGGTCAGCTTCCAGACTAACCAGATACGTTTGAATATCAGAATTTTACACTGAGCAACTGCATTCAGACTTACGTAACTCATTACAACTGGCTATCGATATCTTAGAGAAGGATCGGATCAGACCATACAATAGATTTACAATAAACCAAAGTTCGTTCTTCCTAACCTGTTTACCAACTATGTTGAGGTCAGCTTCCAGTCTAATCAAATGCGGCTGAATACCAGTATTTACCCCAGCTGAATACCAGTATTAACCCAGTTACAACAAACCAAAGTAAACTCTTCAATTGGTTGACGTTCCAAGTCGCCAAATAACAGATGAATAAACTAGTCATGCAGCTCCTGCCATGTCAGTCAAACGAACAATAATGGTCTTCTTCTTTCGAGGTTTCCATGGGAGAGTGCATACACAGGCGTCGAGGTGACGCAGCCATGCTGCCCGGATGTAGCAATCTTTGAGCAGCACATCAGTGGCTGCATCGCCTTTGCCGTCCGGCAGTACCTCGCCACCACCAGGGACGAGGAGTGGCTGAAGGTATAATTTGTTTTGTATTCGACCTATATTGTTCGCCTTGAGAAAAAAACATGCATCTTGTGATCTTTGCCACGCTCTACTTCTCAACAGAGTGTTCCCACCGTAACTTCAGATAATTATTTTTTTATGGTCATATTAATAGCTTTAATATCGACTTTCACGTCTAGCTGTCACAAAAAGAAATAGATAACTTATATTTTTATTTGAAATATTTCCAGCATGGCGGTTGTGATATCGTCACGAACATCGCAGACTTCTGGGCGTCTCGCGCTGTCATCAACTACAACACTGGCCTATATGATATTTCGAGTAAGAACAATTCATAGTCCCATTGAGATACCCAAGAATGTCGGCCACCTAGGGCTGTAGATACAGCAAAGACAGCCGGTGCAATGCCCGGGGTCTCCGAGTAAAGGCAGCATCCAAATAAGTAGACAAGAGGTCTCGGAACCCTGAATAAAGGGCTCGATCACTTGCTGCCTAGCCCAGTAGAGAATCTAGAATGGAATGACTTTTATATTCCAAAGGTAATCAATAATAATAAATTTCAGATGTGATGGGCCCTGATGAAGACCACAGGAACGTCAACAACTCAGCATTTACCAACGTTATTGCTGGATACTCCCTTTACTTAGCACAGTAAGTTTAATTGAGTTATTTTTTTCTATCCTCAATCTATAGAATTTACTAGGCTTTTCTATGGCTTTAATCTCTCTGATATTTCTTAACTATAGTATTTAAGCTTTATAAATTCTATAATAAACTACGCTTCAAATCATTTCTAATAACATTTTTCAATGAATAATTAGAAACGTGGTTTTTCATATTTTTGTTCTCCAGCCCGTTCCCTCCAAATAGTGGATTATAAAGGTCATAGCTCATTAGAGCCACCCAGCACCCGACCAGCACCGCCTTTCCTTGTGCGTTTAGTATTCTTTATATGGCCATCTATGGTTTAACGCTCACTACATCAACTCCGTAGCGTCACCGGATCGCCTCGCCCGCAAGTTGTCCACACGCGGACGGCGAGTGGACCACGCGGCGTCCACTCGTTGAGCGGTCCAATATTCACCCATTTTTTTTCTAACATTTCGTGCACCAATTAAACTTTGACTACACGGCGTCCATCCGTGGACCACCTGTCGACAACGGGTGAACGCCGAGTGACGAGGCGGTGCTGGTCGGGTGCCGGGTGGCTTTAATGAGCTATGACCTTAAAACGTATATTTTTATTAATTTCAGGTACGTGTCCTGCCTCTGTAAGTCGTACTACATGTCCAAGGACCCAGGCCACTGGGCGGACATCGCCTGGAGCCTGGCTCTGCCGTACGACGCGGAGTTCGACTACCACCCACAGTTCTCCGGCTATGAACGGGGGGATAAGATCAAACAAGCTGATGCAGTGCTACTGGGGTTCCCTTTGCAGTACACTATGAATATGTACGTACCTGTTGATGTAATCAACTTTATTCTTCTTCTCTTACTTTATTTTAAATACCTAAGATACATGCAGTATCCTAACGTGCAATAAAACACGCGTGCATGAGCACATATTATGCACATACAATGGATAGGATACGTGAAAATTTCATAAACTTTTTACTTCCACAAAAGAGGTACGTAGGGATTCGAAGCCTATTAGACTCAGACCAAATAATACATAAAGACGACTCTTTGTGGGAATAACATTCGTAGGTGACATTTACGGGTATCTTCTAAGGCTGAAGTTTAACCAACGTTCAGCCTACCCTTTGTACCATGTGGTTTCCATCACAACATCGGAACGGAAAGACAGACAATGGACAACCTGTGATCACCGTAAAAGTTAACCAAGGGATTATTATGTCATGACGGTCAGAAATATCCTCCTTGGCGATTTCATTACATACTATAGAATTTATCTATTCTAATTTACATAGTATTAATTTTAATCTAAAAGACATCTTCCAGCTCCACACGACTAAACGACCTGACGTACTACGAATCAATGACTCGTGAGAACGGTCCAGCTATGACGTGGAGTATGCACACCATTGGGCACCTGCAGCTGGATGACGACAGCAAGGCTGATGCTGTGTTCAACATGAGCTTTGAAGGCTTTGTTAGAGAACCCTTTAAGGTAAGGAAGGAAAGTTGTAAGGAATAGTAGTATGATTTCCGATAACTGTTGTTACTGCTGAATCGAGTAGTAAGCTGTATTTCCCTATGCCCCCGGCTACAAAGGAACCTTCTTAGGTTATAAGAGACTAGTAGAGATTTTTTTTCACCCATTAGGAGGAGCAATTTTGAAAAATCCTTCCTTAGTGGATGCCTACGTTATAAAAGGTAGGTACCTACTGTCAAAAGCTCCGAGTAAATTCATTTTCAAACGTAAAGTTCGGGAATATTACCTAAAATCGCTGCAACCTTAGTCTGAATGAACTGTCCATCATAGTTATAAATATTTATGTGTATGTATGTATGTATAGATATATAGGTTTAATATGTATTTTTATTGTATATAGATATATATAAAGTATATATTTTGTTAGTACCTACTTATGTATTATTTTGTTTTTAATAATTTTTATTTACCTTTTCAATATTTGTTTTAAATTCTTTTTTTCTACCTTTTTCGAAGTGCTTAATTTTTGACCCAAAGGTTGACTGGTAGAGAATGCCATTGGCATTAAGTCCGCCTTATGTACCACCAATTGTACATGAAGTTTAAATAAATAAATAAATAAAATGTCAAGTTTCTAATTGCAGCGGTTCAGCCTGTGCGTGCGCGTCAGTTTCTCCTTTTATACATACAGATTATAAGAAGAATTAACTATAAGAAGCAATTAACGGATTTTATCGTATCAATCATGAGTTTAGGAGTTTAGGGTCAGCCCGTCCTCTACCGAAATCCAAAATTCATACTGAATTCCCATGTGTTTACAATTAAAGGTAAAATCCCTTGAAAGCCCTACTCAAAACTGCTAGAGATAAGACTCGAAATAGAAAAAGAAGAGTTATGGTATGTAAGTTATTTCTACTCTTTCCAGGTGTGGAGTGAACTCCGTCGTCCAGACGTAGGCGCTGCGAACTTCTACACTGGCATGGGCGGGTTCCTGCAGACGCTGATCTTCGGTTACGCAGGCATCAGCATACACCTGGACAAGCTAGAGATCAACAAGCCTCACCTTCCACCTAATGCTACCAAATTTACCATCAGAGGTAGGTTAATAGATAGAGAGGGGCTCGTGGCTAAATAACAACCGCGCCGATCGTACGATTTGCGAGGTTAAGCTGCGCTTGCCGCGGTCAGTTCGTGGATGGGTGACCATTTGTTACACATCGAGACCCCTCCGTGCCTCGGAGAGCACGTTAAGCCGTCGGTCCCGGGTGTCATACGAATACCTATGACAGTCGTTACGGGTAGTCAGAAGCCCGAAAGTCTGACAAACGGTTTAACCTTAGGATATCGGCATTGCCCAGTTACTGGGTTGCGGAGGTCTGATGGCAGTCGCTCCGTGTAAAATACTGGTATTCAGCCGCATCTGGTTAGACTGGAAGCTGACCCCAAGATAATTGGGAAAAGGCTAAGAGGAAGAGAGGTAGGTTAATAGATGAACCTACATATGGATGACATAGGTGTATGTCCAAACTTCGCAGTCAGAATCGGGTTTGAAATCCGTAACTAGGACAAAATATTATTCTTCATGCTGTGGCGGCATTTTTCACGCCACATGAGAACTACGCAACACGACGAGTGTCTAGCAGACTACAACGACAACAATGACAGCTGTCAGATGAAATGTCACAAATCCTGCATCGCGGTATCAAGATTTGACACGGAATTAGTATATATATACACCTTCCCAACATCAACCGTTGGACAGTGGCCCGCCAGGCATAAGACCCGCCTGGTAGGAGGATCCTCCCTTTTGTAGGAGGAACACCATACCTAGTTCCCCTACAGTGCATTAAAAGAGCCTCTAAGAGTAAAGATGTACCTAAGTCGCGGGCAACCTGGGCAGTCAGCCCCGCTACCAACCTTGCTGACTGTCAAATTTTTTCACCACAGCATGAACTATTCTCGTATAGCTCGTGCCGATACAAGAACAGAAGTACCTACCTATTGCTTCAAGCTCTCTCCACTCCTTTTTTTTCCTTTGAAAAATCCTCATGCATGTCGCTCGCCCGGAGAAGGCAAGGGGGTCTGCCACACTCTTATCGGCTAAAAACCAACGGTGTTCCTCCTCCTGACCGTTCGGCCGGGGTCGCGGGATTCGCAAAAGTATGCACCGCAACCCCGGCATGTCCCGGTGCGCCATCCCCTGGCGGACCTCTCCTCTGTGGGGTCTCACCCCACGTCCTCCTGAGAAGCGCGCACGGAACACAGCGCGCCGCCTTCTCGGGCCCGTCACTGGTCGGGCGGTGGGTCCTCTAACCCGCTGCCCGCAGGCCAAAGTTCTCTCCAGTCCTGGGTGTCTAAAAGACAACTTTATTAAGAGCATTGACTGCAACGTTCCCCTGCGTCTGCTAATAAGCAACGATTTGAGTTCACTGATCCATCTCCAAGCGTGGTGAAAAGTACTTACAGTGCGGCTGCCAAAAGAATGCATTCCTGACGGTTCGACGTTAACCTACAATAAACTAAAATAGTTTATAAATCTAATGGTGTCAGGTACTTTGTCGGACGACACGTTTGTTGCAGTGGCTGAGCGATTAGCTTCTGCGCTACGGGTCGTGGGTTCAATTCCCACACGGAACAACTATTTGTATGGCCTACAGATAGTTGTTCCGGGTCTGGGCATTTGTGCATGAGAAGATGTGTGTCTGTAAACGCACCCACGATACAGGAGACATCCTAGTGAGGGGCAATGGGTTTATATAAAAAAAAATACAACTCAAGTTTATCGTAGGAATTCTCTTGGTGGCCGCACTGTAATTAAGTACAGTCACGAGCATAAATATGTACACATTTGGCTAAATTCAAAACCGATTTTCTCCTTAATTTTAGAACGGAATTGTATGCTGTTGCGAACATAGTATTTTCGACCCCATAGGTTTATGTAATATGTCATATTTTATTGTTGTATTCGTTATATCACGAAAAAATCTCTATTGAAAGTTGTCAAGTGTTGACATATTGGTACTCGTGACTGTACATAGGTAAGTACCTATAAGTATAGATAATATTTTAGCGGGTAGGCACAAAAGTCCATTGCTTATATCAGACTAAATACAAAAGCCTTCACAACGTATTTCAGGTATCAAGTACCTCGGCGCGAACCTAACACTAGAAATATCAGCGAACAGCACGAAACTAAGTGTGACCTCACTGGACGATAACTGGCGGTTAGTGCTGAACGATGGCAAATATAACATCACATTAGCACCCGGAATCACAGGTGAGGTTATAAACATTATTAGATTAATATACAAAGGTTACGACACTAATGTATTTCTGAGTATTTAGGTAGATTTGTAAACGAGGACTTACGTCATTTTACTTACAAACTTTATGTTAACATTCCTAAGAGAAGGTCCCTAAATCCTAAGAGAAGTTCTCGATGGTGTGTGTAGTCCGGCAACCCGCACCAGGCCAGCGTGGTAGACTAAGGTCTAAACTCTTGAAGAAAGAAGATGCCCGTGCCCTGCAGTGGGACAGTAATGGGCTGATTATGTAAACAAAGGAGGAAGGATGAAGAATGGAAGGAATTGAAACGAATACTTATTTACAAGGAGTTTTGATCAGCTTTTCTGCGGTGCGATCTTTGGCCTAACTGCTAATCTAAAATCGATAGAGATTATTTTAGTTGGCCAGGGGCCGCCATTGTAGTTGACATCATATCACCTAGGACTCCTGTTTTTTTCAGACTGCCGTCATTTTCTTTTCAGACATTTTGCATAACACAATTATAGCTTGCGGCAATTATGGCGGCGCTTCTATTGTTGTCGTTATTGACATCTCACTCACACACGTTCTCTGTGAGCCATAGTTTTCAATCTCATTCTTTATCTGCGCGGGCAGTACATGCTACCTGTCTAACAATTATTGTAGAGCTCATTTATAAGCCCCCAGTTATTTTAAAGTGTGTAGTATCTTACTAACTTAGCATAGCCGTAGCTAAGCGGGGCCCCCGTAGCTAAGAGTTAATAAATGCCCTCTCAACCACTTTTGCTCCTGGGCCCCAGCGGTCTTGATACTTAGGCCCTGGCATAGCTCAATTGTAGAAGAATAACGCAGTATTCTATAATAATTACAATTATTAACAAAATTACTTTTTTACAGTGATACTCCCCGGGTCGGGCCCATTCACAATACGTTCGGAGCCATGGAAAGACTGCAAGCTGCCGACAGACATCATTGGACAGAACTATCTCAGACCCATCGAAACATAAAGTTGTATTGAACATTCATTCTTTAAAGATCTCATTTCGTATGCGAAGAAATATGAAATTGTATCATCCTGACGCATTTCTGCTGCATATTTAATGACTAATTTTAGGTTATATTACAAAAATCTGTTAAAATGGCCCTCCAATGGTGTGAGAGGCTTCAAAACCTAAAACCGGTCAAGTGCGAGTCATACTGCCGGACACAATTCCGTACCTACCAAAAATTAATAACCGAATATGATATTAGTATTTTTTTGTATTTTTATTATTTGCCAAAATGTATGCCACAACAATAATAAGTACCGCGAAACTAGCCAACTTTGCCAATTAAGGTATCTTTGCCCTAAACGCAATTTATAAGCAAATCTGCTAACATAAGAAAATATTTTAGTTTTATGGCAGCATTATTTATGTGTTGCCATGAAACTAAAATATTTTCTTATGTTAGCAGATTTGCTTATAAATTGCGTTTAGGGCAAAGATACCTTAATTGGTAAAGTTGGCTAGTTTCATGGTAGGTAATCTGTGAAAATTTCAACTGGCTACGTCTTACAGCAGCAGAGATACTTTTGTGACAGATGGACAGACAACGTAGGCTTCTTAATAACGTCCCGTTGGCAGTTTTTGGATACGGAAGCCTAAAATTGTGCTGCGTGCTGAATAGGTAAATGAGTTCAGTGCTTGATTAGGTTATTATAATAAGTTCAGCATTATAAGGCATGTCTCACACCAGGATTGTAGAAGAGTCATAGGTATTTACAGTTGCTAGAGGTAATAATTTAATTAATTGTTGCAAAAAACCTTCTCGCCACCATGTTAAAAAAAATTGTGTAAATACCTATGTAATAACAAATCGAGTTCATTAATAACCGATAAGCTAACTAATTTGAAATAAAAAAATATTCATAATTTTTTTCATAATTTATTTACCTGTGTCATTGTACAGCATATAAGGAGATTGCTTAACAAAGTTGTTGGGTTCATTTCAGGAAATTTATTTAAAATAAAACAACAAAAAACTAGAATTCAAACGCAAAAATGTATTTCCAAACAATTTTTAAATTGGCATTGCATTCCACTATTAAACAAAAATATTCTTTAAAAATAATTATTAAAATAATCACCATTATCAATGATGACCTCGATTTTATTAAAATACTTACATAATACTAAAATAAACACTTATTCAAATAACTACATAATTATATACATTTCATTAAAATAATTAATATCCACGTTATGCCATTTTGGACTTTATTACTATACAATAAAAGTTTATCATGGCATTTTGTTGTTAGCACCATTACTGAGTATCCACATGAAAGTACATTTAACAGAAGAATAAATACTTATAATATGTGATATGAAATCCAAATTGGTCGCTACAATACTTATACCTATATCTGAAAAAGGAAATGGAAATGCCTGACGCAATCAATACTCGGCGAACAAAACGATCGATACTTTATTATATTTATTATAGCAGGTTCACACGATTCGATTCTAGTTGATCAACTGACTTGATCAACATTTGAAACGTTTTTGTTGCTTCAATTTGATTGAAAGTCTGTTCAGACGGTTCAAATCGCATGCGATTTAGCAGTTGATCAACTAGAATCGAATCGTGTGAACCTGGTGTTAAACAACTTTTTTTTTAAATCTCTTGTTTCGTGTATCCATTGTTTAATATGCTACGCTAGGTAATCTCTTCCTTTGACAGCCAGGTCACGTGATCCTAGGACTACGTCATTGCTGTGGTGTACCTACTGCCACTATGTGTAAATACATTATTATCCGAGCAAAATTATTTTTCATTTACTTGTTTCAATAAAGAGGCAATTTTGAACTAGTAATTTTATACAATTTACTTTTTTAATTTAATTAAATAGCATGAGATAGCAAATAGACAAGTTAGCAATTTATTTTATATAGCGACTCGCCCCGGCTTCGCACGGGTGCAATGTAGATACTAATGTGGGGCATATAAACCTTCCTCTTGAATCACTCGATCTATTGCTGAAAACTGCATTAAAATCCGTTGCGTAGTTTAAAAGTTCTAAGTGTACAGACAGCGGGAACGACTTTGTTTTATACTATGTAAAGATTCATAACATCACGCCTTGTATTCCCCGAAGGGTTCAGCAGATGTGTTTTTAGTACACCCTCGTTTCGCCAGTTATGTAAGTCCCATGTAATAGGAGGCAGGCCTATTGCCATTAACCTTGCACAAATCCAGACTCCAGGCTGCTTCTGTGAAATTCCTAATGGAACAACACAATAACAAAAGTGTTATTGTGTTGTTCCATTAGGAATTTCACATGGGGCATGGAGCATGGGGTCCTGGGTTCGATCCCCTGGTCGGGCCTTTGCCCGACCAGGGGATCGAACCCAGGACCCCATGCTCAGCAGTCACGCTTGCGACCACTAGACCAACAAGGCAGTCCATTAGGCATTATATTAATTATGAATTAAAATTCTCCTTAATTGTATTGAAGATGTTAAACAATGGCAGCACTGATCGTGCCTTAGTCCTTGGTTATCGTGGGAAGAGAATAATGATCGTAGCATAACGTCGCTGCGCCTGCAAAATACGCTGTTTTTTTTTTTAAAGTCTTTGATGCTATTTTATAATAGTTCTCAAGCCAACTGTAAAATGGGCCATTCTTCGAAAAATATTAACAATAATTGAGAACGTCATTAGCATCATCCCAAAGTTAAGAATGCAGATGTTTAATACTATAATTATGATAATGAAAACTGAAACTATACCGCTGCCGTCAAGCAATAAGACAAGAATAAAAACAATCTGACAATACCATAACGTTAACAACCCGGGAGAAGAATGATTTGTTAAAATAATGTTAAAAAATTTCGAATATTCACCCAAATACGTTTTCTATTAATTTATTTTGCTATCTTCTTAACCAAATAAATTACAAAAAATCAGATTTACAGGTGCACGTGTCTTGAGAACTATTATAAAATAGCATCAAAGACAGATTTTCAAAGAAAAACACATAGCGGATTTTGCAGACGCAGTGACGATAATATTATTATACCATGCTTGTATCCAATTCTGTACTCGTTCTTAATCAAAACGGCTTAAGTGTGCTAAATGCGAGTTAGAAATTCGTGAGTTCGATAAAACCGGTACAATTTGTAAGTATCAGTTTACCCTAGTCTCAGTTGATGGTAAGCGCAGACAGGGTTTAAGATGGAGCACACGAATCCAAGGAACAGAGATATAGAGGGATTCCCCTACCCTCTTAATTTTGTGAAATTAGTTTTGTTCGCTGACTTACTCTTTTTTTTCTTTTTTCGTGTGGTTAGTGAGTAACCTGGTGTCAGAGTTTATGCCGCCCATGGGCCTCTGACTTGGCTTCACATGCCGTCGAGAAATATCTCTCATGCATGCCGGTTTCCACACGATGTTTTCCTTCATCGTTTTTAAGCAAGTGATAATTATACATGACTCCGAAAAGTCAGAGGTCGCAGTCCGACGGTCACACCACTAGGCTATCACTGTTATAAACTTACTAGGATATCACTTATTCTATGTGAAGTGACTATGACAGCATGACACTTAACGGCAACTTAAATCTGATCAGCGTTTGAGAATTTGGCCATAAGTTACATCAATTACTGCTATCATTAAAATGCAATTACCTATGACCCGAAAAATGATAAGAAGACAGAACAAATGTCTCTTCAATATGTAGCGACCTCGAGATAACAAAAACAGATATTTTACTATAATTATTACATCACCCATAACAGAAAATCATTATACTTACATACATACAGAAAAAATAGGTAACTACCGACCTAAAAGAAATTGCAACGTTGGGCATTGCGAAATTCATAGAATGTAGTAAAAATAACAAGTGACTGCAAGAGTGATGAGTTTCATTTTATTTGGTACAGGTGATGTAATATTTTTTATGCCTTGGACTCACTAAGGGACAAATGGAGCAACATGTCGCGGGACTTGACACGGGACAAATATGTCCCTGGGACAATGTCGCGGAACAATTCGCTCGCAAACATCTGCGCTCGCTCTTGAAGCGGCGGCTTGCAACATTATCCGCGTCACGCAATAAACACCGCACAATATTGCGGGCAACGTTGCGAGGGAGTGTGCAACGTTGCAGCGTCATGCTGGGGGACATTTAGTCCCCTAGCGAATCTAAGACTAAGCAAAATTATTGTTAACCCTTTGACTGCAGCTGGTAATAAGATTACATTTAAATGATAAAACATTTTATTTAAATGTAATTTCAAATATTGATCAAAGGGTGGGTTGACAAACATATAAGTACACGTACATAAATAAATGTTAATATATTTTATAAATAGTGATAGGTGAGAAAGAAAATACGTAACGGAGTAGTATAACAATATAAATACAAATAGCTTAAAAATAAAAGTATACAAGATAATACCATGATTGAAATTTATATTTACATTTAAAATTGTACCTACAGAAATCGTTGTATTTACCGATAACTGTTCTCATTAGCAACTATAAACAATTAATTATTAACATTCGATAGCAAGGTGATTAAATAGGTACGATAAAAATGCTTATCGAATATAATTATATCATTAAAAATCGTATCGAACATTTAATTAAGCCTACTGCATCAGAGCTTATCACAGGGAGCTTTGGAATATCATTGTGGAATGTTAATAAACTACATTTTAGTTAATAATATCTTCCTTTATCCTAATGAACGCCGAATATATTAAGTAAAATCATGAAATTTTATCAGCAACTTCAATTAAAAATCAAATCAAATTATTTTACTGTTGAAGTAAAATTTAAAATCATTTTTTTGCTTATTTGACCTAAATATTAGACGTCGGCGTTCATAGGGTTAATTTGGTACAAAATAATGTTATCTACCCAAACATAAAAATCTCTAGACTGACCACACCAGTTGGTATACTAAAAGTTACACATGTTAGAATACAGTTTTCAAAATAGAATTAGATTTTCAGGTTCCTCTAAAAATTTTACACAACCTTTGAATAAGAAAAATGCCATGATTTATTTCTATTACCAGGATTATTGCAAGCGTAAAAAACATATGTTGCGAATTAAAATTTCGACTCCATCATAATAGAAAATGATATAATAATGGAAACCGAGTACTCTATTTAAAGGCACTCGTGAATGTCTGCAGACATCCTGCTTTGCAGTCAATCTGCAGAGCTAAACTTGTTGTCCCTGCAAATTGGGACATTCACTGTCGTCTGAGTTTAGGTTGGAGCTTATACCTCTGAATGAAGGTTGACTTGTATGCATTTAAATAATGCTCCGAAATATAATTTATTATTCCAACAGTTTTGTATGCTAAGAAGCATGCCATTATTCATTAACTAACTAATTACAACTTTCTAAATATTATGTGTTAGGCCCTTACTCACCAGTAAGACACTCACGTTAGCGGGGTGTCCTGCGTAAGCAAGAAACGCGACGCGGTGCGACGCGACGCGACACAGCGTGGAACAAATACGCGTTACGTCGCGTCTCGCTACATAGGCCGCTAGTAGGGAATGCCGTTGTCTTGATCGCGTTTGTCGCTTACGCAGGACACCCCGTAAGGGATACTAAAAATACAGGCTGTAAACGAAATCATATAATTCCTTCAAACCTTGTGATGTACTGCTGACAGATTAAACATGAAAGGGAAACGTACGGATTCAATAAAAAAAAATTACAAGAAGTAAACATGTGTTACTCGGGGCGCTAAAATGCCTCACGTTAAGAACACATGTTTAATTCTTGTATTGAATCCAAACATTTCCCGTGCAGGATTAATCTATGTCAGCAGTACATCACGAGGTTTGAAGGAATTACATGATTTCGTTTACATCCTGTATGTTGCTTGGGTAAACAAAAAATACATTTACAGTCCCCAAAATTTTCTTTTCACAGCGTTTTAAAAGCGTTTCCAAAAGCCTGTAAAGTTAGGCACTAATAGGTGAGGTCATCAGTCCTAAATTAGGGACTAGATTTTAAATTATGATTGATTCATTACCTCCAACAAAATGATAATTAAAATTCGTTAAAATATTGATACTTTTATTTTTTTCTCACTTGTACTTTCTTACTTTAAAAGTTTGCAATATTTTAACAAATATTTTAAAACTTAACCCTTATATTGCAGACATTAAAATATAAAAAATATACTTGAATTTAAAATTACAAGCCGATAAATGTAACAAAATCATTAAAACGTTTCAGTAAGTACTTGCATTAAAATGATAATCAAAATCAATAATGTGTATTGACCGGACTAAGTATGTCAACATGGACTATGTTGGTATAGTCCGGGCAATTAACATTTTCAACAATGGCGACTTTTTCCGGTTAATCAATCTGCAACTTCGTTTTACAATGTGATTTTATCAAAATTTATACACAGAAACATTCAATTGGATACTTCGAAACCATTGAATGTATTTATTGCTTCAGATAAGTATTGTAGATAATGCCCATATCAGGCTTTGGGGAATCTACCGACGTACGTGAGTTACTTTTAATTCTTATCTGTCGTAAAATGCCATTTCTTGGAGATCAAAAGGTATGGTTATGAGTGTTGTAAGTGATAGGTTACATGTATAGGTGCATAGTGAATCAGATCTCTTGTTTTGCACAAATATTTCAATATAAAACATATTTACTTAATAATAGCACCGATTTCTGCTTTTTTTTATAGGGTTATTTCAAATTAACTGGCATAATTTCACAGGGTTACTAGGTATCATTAATAGAATACATCCAATTAAAAAAATACTTCAACTATATTTAATTAGATAACAAGACACATTCTTTAGGGTTTTTTATTGTGAAAAAAATATATATGATTGTATTTTTATATTTTTATAGTGTGGCTAACAAAAGCGGTACACGAGAAATGGTGGCAATTTAAAAATATCTTCAGCTATCTACACTTACTATACACAAAATGAACGGTTTTTTTTCCAGTTTTTTTGTTAGGTACATACATTAGTGTAGATAGGTACATCTGTAGCAACAGGTAAACTAATAAACAAGTAAATAGGTGTCGAGATTTTTTTAAATTGTTGCCGCTTTCTCGTATGCAGCTTTCGTTGGCCAGACTCTATTAGGTATCATTAATGAGTGTTTAATTATTGATACCTGGTAACACTGTGAAGTTTCGCCAGTTAATTCTAAGGTTACAAAAATATCGGGTGTAAAAATACCTTTAACGAAGCCGAGAGCCACGTATTCTTCCCATCATTACGAAGATTTTTTGGTTTTGGGTCATACTTGGGAATCGACTGGTTATGCAGACATTGAAGGTCAAAGTCACCATATTTTTGTACGTTTTTCATGAAAACTAAGTTTAAATATTATTACTAATCATTCTTTATACAAACATAATCAACATTTTTGAAATGTAGGCGCAGTCTGCTGCGCACGAGCTTCCATTGTGCGTTACAATTAAAAGCTGTTTTTAATAGCAGAAAATAAAAGTCGTTTCCCAGCAATTATTTTTGCTGTATATTACTTAGTTTTATGTACAGTATGCGTCGACTTCGGCTTCGATAAAGCTATTTTTTCACCCTGTATATGTATTGGATTCGTGTGTATTACTAGATCGACAGGGGCAAGAGCGTGACGGATTAACTAGACTATCCAATAACTAAGTCACATAAATATTTGCCTAACTAGAAATAAGGCAATGTCGGTAAAACACGTCGCCGGCTCGCCACTTATGGCTGCTACACGCCAAACTTTCCTCTAAAAGCTAAGTATGTAATGTGCTTTCTCTAATTCCAGCACAAGGTTAATTGGTCTACTTAATTAGAATTAACATTTTCGAATAATTAAACGAGAACTTCTACATATCAAAAAGTTGCTACAATATCCACACAAAATTGAAATAAAACGACCTTTCCTCTTGTCCTATGATTACCTAATACATGAATTCAGAGATTACCTAAATAGGTTCCAAGTGGAACTTGACAATGGACAGACCTGATGGAGTCTAAGTCTGTTTTGACCTGTTCAAAATGAAGTCGGGTCTGATTGAAGGCCTCTCGGAATCTCTGAAGCCAATCTAAGTACTGGTAGTCGCAAAAGTCAATCCAACGCTGTCACCCCGTGTCGGCAATCAGCTCTAAAAGCTATAGGGCACATCCTTAGCATTTACAACCAATCTTACCAGTTCTACCCTAGATCGAAGCCCACAATATTGTCTAAATCGTAGTTGAATATTCTGTAGTCATGCTTGTACAGTTTGTATAGACGCCTGATGAGGGGCAGGTCGAGTTGCGAGAAGTACCTGTGAAGCTTCTCGGCGGTTCCCGAAGTGTGATCGAGGCGCGGGAACTGGATGTGGGAAGCGTTGATCGTGTGTAAGGCTAGCAGCGAATCGTCTAGCAGAGTCTCGTATTTACCTGAAAGTAAATGAAGATTTATATGAGAATTTGTGTTTTAAAATTATTGTATTTTTCTGTTAACAGCTTGATATTACACAAACCGTCTTCGGGCAGTTAGATAATGACATAAAAGTCTTTCAAATAAATTTTCTAATTAATATTTTTTGTGGGTAACTGCTTCGTTAGTCTAGCGCGACTGCAGATTGTGAGGACCTGAGTTCGATCCCCAGGTCGGGCAGTGTTATTGGGTTTTTCCGTGTGGAATTCTAGCAGCCTAGAGTTTGGACTTGTACCCGGTTAATGGCAGTAGGCTCGCCCCCTATTACATGGGACTTTAAACATAACGGCGAAATTAGGGTATTACTATACACCTCTGCCCAACCCTTGGGGAATACAGGCGTGATGTTATGTTATTGTTTTGTATATTGCTAGTACACGAAACAGACTTAGGCCTACCACAGACGACAGACTTTTCGTGTGATCTAGTCCGCGGCGTACAAAGAATTTAAACATTCACAAATATTTATTTTTTTGTGCATAACGGACTAGATCGCACATAAAGCCTGTCGTCCGCGAAAGGCCTTAATGCCATGGTGGTATTCTCTACCAGTCAACCTTTATAACCGACTAGCTGTGTCCTCACGGCTCTCTCTCGCGTTACTTAGTGATAATGTAGCTGTCTAACGGCAAAATAATTTTTGAAATAGGTCCAGTAGATTTTAAGTTTATTCGTTACATACAAAAATACAAATCTTTCCTCTTTATAATATTAGTATAGATGTACGAACATCATATACAGGTATTATCCAAACTTTGTCGTCTGTAACAGCTATTATATTGTACAAAGCAGTACAGCTACTGGTCCCGGTTCAATTAAATTGTGGCACAAAACATGACTAATAATCTGGATAGCGGTATGCAAGTGGAATAAAGTCCCGTAAATAACTCATTTATTATCATAATTTTATACTTTATTATATGAGTACTTTATGAGTGAAATAATAATTAATGTTTAGGAATATGTACGGCTTTACTCACGTGCATTTCATCGGGGTTACCCGTACTCCGAAAAGCGAACTACGAAGTTTCGGCTAATGGATCGCATTTTCCAACCACAAAAGTGTTTTTAATTTTACATATAAACATGTCAGGGGCTCGTGGCTAATTACTAACAGAGTGGATCATACAGACAGTGCGTGGATGGGTGACCATTCGTTACACACCGAGACTCTTTCGTGCCTCGGAGAGCACGTTAAACGGTCAGTCCCGGGTGTTATACGAGTACACAGTCGTTACGGGAAGTCAGAAGCCCCAAAGTCTGACAACTGGCAACTTTAGGATCGGCATTGCGCAGTAACTGGGTTGCGGAGGTCTGATGGCGGTCGCTCCATGTAAAATGCTGGTATTCAGCCGCATCTGATTAAGACTGGAAGCAGATCCCAACAAGTTAGGAAAAGGCTAGGCGGAACAACGTGTACTATCGTCGGTCAGTACAAAACTATCAATGCGCTAAGTAAGGATATTGGAATTCATATCAGTAACAATTTCGACAAGACGTAAACTGACCAAGAAATGTTGCTGAAACATGGAGCTTTAAAATCATTAGATAGCATAAAATGGCCGACCTCCTCGCAAAGAAAAAAACCTTCTGGATTGTCTGGCAAGGATGTCTAAAGTTCTTTGTCTAAAAATGTTACTCTAAAATTTATATGCTAGCTAGATAAAGGCACGGATGTCGCCGGACGTAGCGTCAAGAGTGCCGTTGTTATTATATATGCATACTCAGAATTCTGGTTCTAGGAAAACAATATTAGGCATCTAAACAGGCGAGTTTGAAGAAACTAAAGAGTAAACATTTGATGTTCGATTTGGGTTCTCGTTAAATTGCAAAATAGACGTAAATGGAGTTACGTAAGTTCGAGAAAAAAGTAAGCGTCAATGGTCAAAAAGCGTTCATCAGCGACTGCAACTCTAAGTATTCCAGGATTTAGGAATGCTAATTCCTGCAATACATACACAGTTTCGACTAGTTTCGGACTCAACAGGAGCTGGGAGCCTACTCCGAAAAACGAACGTCGAAGTTTCAGATTGAAACGAAACAAGTGCGAACATTGAACTTATAAATATACGATCAATGTATTGTCAAACAATGAACTACTAGATGTCAATTAACATTTGGGAGTAGGGTGAACGAAAGACAAAATGGCAAATCGCGAAAATCGTATCGATCGTTGGATCCGAAACACTTTCGTGGTTGGAAAACATGAAAGCCGAAACATTGTTAGTTCGATTTTTGGAGTAAGCCCCCTGTTCACATGGCGATGTCACGGGTAACCCAGATAAAATACACATGAGTAAAGACATACATATTCCTAAACATGAATTATTATTTCTCTCACAAATGCTTATATAAAAAAGTTCGAATTAGTTGATAGCAACTGCTTCAGGAACATAGAATGCAAATAACTTAATGCATTAATGTCATTCTCATCATCAGCCAAGCCTTTACTCAACTGAATTGAACTCGGCTGCCACGCGACTGAATCTTTATGAGCGGTTTTAGTGTTATTCTGTTTAGTTTTATTAAACTCCACAGCGTTCTAGTAAATGTACACGTTTGACAATTCTATTTTTAGAAAAAGTTTTATCTAGATCATGAATCTGTGACATAAACTAAAAATAATGTGCTTTGCTCATTAAAATTCTCGTTAATTCGCTCGCTCTAATTAAAATTTGCAGAAGCACTAAAAATATTAATTAGTAACATGTTTGTTTTAATAACCACAACTTTTGATACCACTGGCTTTGTTCTTCCGCTACAATGTTATCCTTGTCTCTCTTACTACAATTTACATATCACCATCCTTCTCTGTCTGGCAATGGCTTCCCGAAATACTTAGACATTCAACAATCTGCGACTGCCTAAGAATGTTCCTAGAATTCTGACACGCGATACCATCGTCAAAAATATTCGGCCTACTTACTAAACATAGGTATTAGAATAAAGAACCTCGCCAACAGTATAATATTCTTTAAAAGATGTTCTTGAAAAAAAAAAACTGAATAGCAAAGTGTGCGCAAGACATTAATGACGCAAGTATTTTTTACGTGGACGCTAATGCCTATACCAAATGTCTTCAGAAATAATCGCTGTACCATCAACGTGGCTACGGCCGCGGCCCATGGATAGTACTTAACAATTATTTTTGGAATGAAGTCGAAACATATTTTTTTACTTTTCTAACTTTTGAAAGACATTTGTCTGTGTCAATTTCCAAGGACACGCTTAAATTCTGTAGTTTCGTTGCTGGTGACGTCAAAACAATACATTACGACCCGTAAATCTTCCCGAAGAATTATGCTTGCACTCATAATACGACATTCATTGTAGTCAATATCTCATAGTAAAGGTGGTAAAGGATAATTCAACATGAGAAATAAACACTGTTGATCTTATGACGCTAGATGAGGCGAGAGTACGTGCAACAGTCAACATTACGAATAATGTGACGTCCATGGCGTGGTTATAACAATTATACAAAGGTCAAGGCAACTTTGACCTGTATTTAGCGCGTCACAATTATCTGTCGGAGTTTTAAAGAGCTCATATGAGGGAATCCGGTATAATAAACATGTCTGGAAATAGAGGAACAAAATTGTATCTACCTGGAATTGCGATGAACAGTAAATGATGATTGTAGCAGTAACTAATTACTTGAATCATTTACAATAAAATTAGGTACATGTAATGTAGTAGGAATTATGATCACTATTATAATTCCAAAAGGAAACCAAGGATTCTCCCGCAAAGAAAATTATATAATTACCAAAATAATAATAAATAAATGCTAAATGACTTTATATTCAGCCTATGCTGTTTCTATGTTGGGCAAAGGCCACTCCCTGTTTCTGCCGTCGATCTCGGTTATTGGCCGTTTGAAAACTTGTATCAAGCGCTTTTGTATCTAAATGACTGGCTCATTTATTACATGTCTATATTCTTGAAGGTGCAAATTATAAAGAATAGTTTATTGTACAAGTTATAATGTACACGAAAAAAACTTTTTTAAGTGTATCTGATACCAGTGTGAAAAGTAAAAAATCTTGACGTGCAGATTTAGCTGAAGTTATTAGAGATCCATAGAACATAGACCCTTTTATTTAGCTGGTGATTATTTATATTCAAGTGAACCTGGATATAAAATAAACCGTTGACAGACTAGAGGGATCATTTACAAAGCATCAAGAAAGGATTGAGAAAAAAAAACACGAGGCACTGACAATGGTGCGATCATGAGAAGACCTACAAACAATACTAGATAGTTACAGGCTAAAAGAGAAAAAATCTAGAAAGGATCTCAAAATTTCAATGACTTATTTTTTTCGATCTTCAGTGGTAATTTATTTAGGACATCAATCATACTTTTTGTAAGCTCCTTCAGAGCGTTTCTTTAGAACTGTGCAGAAATTTGGAATACAGTATAAGACATCAATTCCAAGAACTAACGGATGGTAAACAAAGAAGCAAAAATAAATTATTCCATGATTATGATTTCATTTGAAATGCCAAAACTTTTAAGCTCAAGAGATGCTGCAATACAAGTTTTTTATTGCAGATCACATAAAAGGACCTAGCGGGATGTTCGGTTTTCTAAGCTTAGGCAAAAAAAAACTGACTATATTCGGAAGCAAATATGGGTACACATTATACATTTTGTCCGCCCTGCAGTTTCACAATAAAGCTATTATATAAGTTCAGGATCATTGAACCGCGGAACCCAAATAGGAGGCATCGTTAAAATTCATCTCATATATTAGAAGCTATGACGCAACCGCTTAAGCAGGTTCCAGAGAAGGCACAAAAAACTATAGCCGGTGAATAAAAACGATAATATGTTTGGTGGTTAGCTTTGATGGGGATTTGATCAGCTGTACGAGATTAAAATCTTGATGGATGGTATTTATTCAGTGTTGATTACAAATAAAAGGAAAATTTAGAAGCGGCTGCAGCTGTTTGAGTAAGTTTTAATTTCTAAGTTGATGTTTAAATTGGCGTTATTCTTGTAGATGCATGACAACACACAACACAAAATACAGTTATGATATTTAAGCCCGACAAATTACTTTGTAGAGAGGCAAAACCGCTTATTTCTACGTGTCAGCTTGCTTATCTTATGGAAATAGAAGTGATTAATGATCTGTCTAAGGATGTGCAGCACGATTTACTTGACATAATGATGTTGTGCGACATCTGATTTTAATCAGCGTTGCCTACGTCAGAGGGCAGTGACTTCGCGTAGTCTGAAATGGAAATGTTGGTTGAGCCTCCAACGCCTTAAGACCAAATGAAAATCAAAAGTCACCATAGAATCTTATTGTTAATTAAATGTATTGGAAAGTCATTTACGGATCTCGTGACAGCTCATCCCACACATTTCATTGGGAATGCTTTTCCTTGACAATCGCAGATCTTGTTCAAGGGGTCTAGATTGCAATATAAGAAATATTTACAAAACTCTGCTGGTATTCTATAAATAGTATCTTGCTGTTGTGTGTGCGCAAGATTTTTTTGCGTTTTAATGAACATGATAAACTACTCGGTAACATTATCTGCGTCATCTCTAAATTAACTTCCATCGTCGTTTGTCAAGAGAAGAATTTTCAGGTCTTAACTCATCTGTAGAGTAATTAGAAATGTGATTGTCTGCCATTCCTTCGTCAAAATATTCAAAACACAGCTGTGGTTCAAGGCCGGGTCAGGTAGACTTAACTACCACCATTCTCAAAGTATTGTACACCGTTAATTTAATACCCGAGTTTCGTCATACCTTAAAGGTTTAACATTTGAATGGAACCATAAATTGTGTAAAATATGTGTCTGGAAATCATAATGGTACACGAACGGATTGAAATTCTCTCATACCAATACATTGGTGTATTATAGAACCATACTAAAAAAACAATTACTAGACATCCTAATCATCCTATCCCCTCGTCTATGTATAAAATATATATTCTCGATGTTTTGGCCAATGTTTTCCTTTATCGTTTACACTCAAAACAAGTTATCATATATGTTTATCAAGCTATTATAGATAGTTTTTATTAACCATAAAAAGATTTATCCTGATGGCCATGGAGGAAACATGTTTGATACACTGCCGAAACAAGTCTAACAACATGTTTTCGAAAAGTCTTGTACAAGTTTTGTGTAGAAAAAGTACCTGTCACAGCTTTTCGTCAAAATTAAAGCCTAATACCATTTCTAAAACTTACCAAGTTAACAACTTTTTTATACTTACCAAGAAAGAAACAGCGAAATATAACTTTTAGCAAGTAAAATTTAAAGTTGTTGAATTGGGAAGTAGACGTAATGATGGTATGTAGCCAAATATAAGCAAAGAATCGCCAAAATTTGAACAATGGTAGCCTAATAAAATAAACTTTAACATTATTTAAGCGGCTGAAGTGGCTTCCTATTCGGCAACATCGTGATACTCACATTCTTTCTTTTCTCTTTTCTGTTCTCCACAATCCTAATTCTCCTATGTATCTTCGAGAACGCTTTGAATTTATTGTTCCTAGAGGGAAACCTTGTCGCTCATCCTCATCTCTTCTCCTTCGTATGCCTTCCCACACCTCGAGTCGTTATGATGGATCATTTACTGTTCGTGCTTCGCGCCTTTGGAATTCTCTTCCTCACTCCTTACGTGATAGCCCGTCGTTAGATGTTTTTAAGAAAAGAATTAGGGAACATTTCCTGTCTACATGACCTGTATGTATGTATGTAGTATTTTATATATTATATTGTATGTATTACGTTTATATATTGTGTGCTATACACATATTTGTTTAGTTTATGTAGATGTGTATATTTATTGTGTATTTAATTTGTAATTTTATATAACTTGTACATTTAGGTAATTGTTCTCCTCAACATCAAATCTCTCTATCGCTCTAAGGTTTGCTGTTAGAAAACTCATTTGTGAGTTAAGCTCGCCTTTGTACATGAATTTACCAACGGAACTGTATTATATATTATTATTTTGTGTACAATAAAGAATAAGAATTATTTGAAGAACTAAAAATAATTTTTGATAAAAATAACTCGAGACGCCCAGTCACTATATGAAAAGATTCAAGTCTATTGTTAAGACTAGGAACTTGAACTCGTATAATGGAGCGATGTGAACGAACCAGTCGTGGACCAACCTTGGCAGTTGATCAGAGCTTTGTAATTCGCCGTCCCCAATTTGATTTTAATATATTCAATCGCGTGACGACAAGTGTAACCTGTTCATTCTAACTTTTATGTATTCCCGTAAAAAGTTGTTTCGCCAGGTTCTTTAGGGCGAAATCGATTTTTAAAGAGGTGGGTACACTGCGTTTCGCTGGCGGGTACTCTTTATCGATGTTTTGGTTAGTCGTTAATATATTGCTACTGCGCTCACGATAGGCTTATACATAGTGACGATACTCAAGTACGTCCGACGTATCCTGGGCAGCCTGTTCAGTGTGCTGAACGACTAATCTTTTCACCGTGACACGAGCAGAAGCTGCGGTTGCCGCGGTCTGTCCGTGGATTGGTGACATCGAGACCCGTCCGTGCCTCGGAGAGCACGTTAAACTGTCGGTCTCGGGTGTCATACAAATACCTATGACAGTCGTTACGGGTAGTCACAAGCCCGAGTTTGACGACCGTTCTAACCTTAGGATATCGGCATTGCCCAGTAACTGGTTTGCGAAGGGTTGATGACAGTCGCTCCGTGTAAAATACTGGTATTCAGCCGCATCTGGTTAGACTGGAAGCTGACCCCAACATAGTTGGGAAAAGGTAAGGTAGAACGAACGCGCTATTCTCATAATTCTAAAATAGAATCATCAAATGATGTGGTTGTTCTGCCACTATATATAGGTAGTAATAAATCGGTAGTGCCATACACCATGAACCGTACGTCAAACTTCAATTATTTTGAGCAAGTACTTTTGTTATTTCTGTAACCTTTAATTACGGTGTTACATCGTGTACACTCGTGAATTTAGCTACAATGACAAAATTGTCATTGTAATGTCATGTTGGCGTGCTATCGTGCGACTCCCGAGAAATAGTTTCGAGGATATCTACGATTAGAGAACGATTGTCATAATTGCCACCTTCATGTGTATACGAAAAGTAATTTGCTTTTAAAAAACATTCATGTGTAATGCGTATGCGATCCGTAACGGGCACGGGAGTTAAAATAATTAATTTTAATATTTGGTAATTGGATTCGACTTCCGAGTTAGTTATTTAGAAATGTGCATAAAAATATGTTTAGATAAATAATTGTTAATTAAAATACTTCGTAGCGGGAAGCGGAACGATTGATCCTACTCTAATATACATAAATCGATGTCAAATAACGACTTACTTATAATATATTGTTTATAATTCACTTAGCAATAACTCAAATTACATCTTCTTGTAAAAGTTTGTTCCGTCTTGCCTTTTCCCAACTATGTTGGAATCAGCTTTCAGTCTAACCAGATGCGGCTGAATACCAGTATTTTACACGGAGCAACTACCATCAGACCTTCACAACCCAGTTACTGGATAATGCCGCTATCCTAAGGTTAGACCGGTTGTCAAACTTTGTGGCTTCTGACTTCTCGTAACGACAGACCGACTGTATAACGTGCTCTCCGACGCACGGAGGGGTCTCGATGTGTAATGAATGGTCACCCATCCACAGACAGCACAGCTTAACCTTGCAAATCGACATCCGCGCGGTTGGTAATTAGCACAATTAACTAATTACTTACATTGTTTATAATTCACTTAGCAACAACTCAAATTACATGTTCTTGTAAAAATGTTGATGCTATATTATTATTTATAGACATAACCTATGCTCTATACGTTGTCTAGAGAAAAAAGATAATATGCAAAATAGATACACAATTTTGATTTAATAAACTGTTGAGTTATTTATGACGGCAAATTACAGGCTCGCGGCGACTTCAATAGTACTTTTTGATAATGATTATGGAGTAGTCTGCAAATGACAGCGTTGAAAATAAGCTATTATTTCAAGTTAACAGATAACTATAGGAGTAACTTCGCTATATTTAAAACTACTAGCGGCCCGTCCCGGCTTCGCACGGGTGGACATTTTTCCCGTGTTTGCAACATGTTTTATTTATGCTCCGCTCCTATTTGTCGTAGCGTGATGTTATACAAGGTTAGTCGGAAAGGAGGTACCTACTAAGCCGAAAGGGTGTTAAAGTAATAATAAGGAATAACTTTTGTTCTACAACTTTCCCCAAAACTCGATAGTTTAAGAGATATAGCTTTTCAAAGATTTCGTAAAAAATATGCTATAATCTAACTGCCCATAGCTATGATCAGCTGTTTTTACAATTTAGGTAATATTTGGGGTCACGGATTAGAAACTCCATTTTCTGAATTCATAACTAAAGCAGGGATGAAGAATTTTTGAAAAAACTAAAATAAAAATCATTTTGCATTGAATTTTTTTTTGTCGAATTTTGAAATTTTATCACTTTCTTTAAAACAATCTTCAGTGATACAATAAGTGGCCCGCGGCTTAGTACCCCCTTTCCGACTAACCTTGTATAGCAAAGTCAAAGTCAAAGTCAAAGTATTTATTTCAATTAGGCACATAAAAGGCACTTTTGAACGTTAAAGTTACAAAGAAAATAGAATTGATTCTAGTTGCCCCTTCCAAAAGGTAGTTTCGTATGGAGAAGAATGGGCAAGAAACTCCACCGTTACTCTTTTAAAATGTCTTACAATATTTTGTATAGGTACATTAATTATACAATTATATGTGAAAACGATGCACCTAGAATAAAATTACTATACCACAAAAGGTAAAAAAAAATAAAAAATGAAACAATGACATATTAATTATGTGATAGGTACATGGTGCTCACATATTTACAAACATTGCAAAAGTATACGTAGTAGCCTGTAACCTTCCTCGATAAATGGACTATCCAACACAAAAATATTTTTTCAATATCAACCAGTAGTTCCTGAGATTAGCGCGTTCAAACAAACAACCTCTTCAGCTTTATAATATTAAGTATAGATGACGTCAGATATATCTAGCCAAGCATCAACTCTGCTGATTACATTAGGTATAAAGTTTACTGTTATTTAGCGGTACTACAGTACTTGAGTACGTCTCGTTAACGAAATAGCTGCGGGGTTAAATCATTTCTAACTGAAGTTCGACACTTCGAAAACATCAGTGTGAGAATAGTTCTAGCAACTCCCGTTTTCTTCTATTCCATAGTCTTGGATTGGAATTGGAATAAACTATTTGGTTTTGCATTTATTCCCAAAAATGAGCCTCATGACTAACTACTAACCGCGCGGATCATACGACTTGCGAGTTTAAGCTGAGCTTGCCGCGGTCAGTCCGTGGATGGGTGACCGTTCGTTACACATCGAGATCCCTCTGAGTCTCGGAGAGCACGTTAAACAGTCGGTCCCGGGTGTCATACAAATACCTATGACAGTCGTTACGGGAATTCAGAAGTCCGAAAGTCTGTCAACTGGTCTCAGGATATCGGCATTACCAAGGAACTGGGCTGCAGAGGTCTGATGGCAGTCGCTCCTTGTAAAATACTGGTATTCAGCCGCATCTGGTTAGACTGGTAGCTGACCCCAATATAATTAGGAAAAAACTAGGAGGAAGATTTATTATCATAAAATCCACGCATTTAGATAAACATCAGGTGATGTCGTCGGACCAATCATAATCGACACTATAACAATATGAGGAAATCCTTTTATAATAATTTCAAGTTCATTCGTTACGAGGTAAATTACGTCGGCAGTATGTAAGTAATGACTAAATTACTTTTTACCGAATATAAAGTAAAACTGTGTTATACCTAGTCGCCGACACGTAACTTGGCAAGAGTAGAGAAGAGAATTCATCTCCTCTCTTTCTTACTTCTAAATAGACATGTTTAAAAATAAATTATATGGACCACCATAGAATAATGACAAGCAATAAAAGTGACCATTTTCTGTTGCACTAAGTATATGTACATGCGTGAACTTACTCATTCTACTCCAAAACCTGGCCAAGTTACGTGCTGGCGACTATGACACACTATTGCCTACACCTACTGTTAATAAACCTTTTTGGCGGATTTTGATATACACTCGGGAGCAATGAATCCGGGTCACCAACATAAACAAAACAATGTTAAATAATGTTTAACAATGTTTTCTGAGATTTCAAGGTTTATGTTGGTGACCCGGATTCATTGCTCTCGAGTGTAGTCAGTGGCGGTCCGAGGGGGGGAGAGGGTCGTAGGGGTACCCCCCCCCCCCAAAGGACCCGTGAAGTTGACAAGCCTCCAAAATCTAGAAAATTTCCAAGACAAAAATTTGTAATAAATTCTATGATGCTTAACCTATTTTACTGTTTATAGGACCTCTCCCCCATAATCCTTGGCTGCGTCCGCGCCTGAGTGTAGTAGAGGTTAAAAACTGTCTAGACGAGTACATTTTATTAGTCTGAATTTGCATGCGTTACGTGTCGAAGAATGAAGAATTCATTAATTATTTAATAAACTATTTTCAGAATAAATTTGATTGACAGTTTTATAGAAGTGTTTACAATTGTTGAAGAGGGATTTTTTCGGAAGACTTATTAAAATGCGTAGTGGGGCCGTGAGAAGGCCACACTACGCATTTCAATAAGTGGCCTTTATTTATCTGCAAAGATGAAGAGGGAAGGGCCCTAAATATTATTGAACGATTCGTTCTGCCTAGCTTTTTCCCAACTATGTTGGGTTCAGCTTCCAGTCTAGCCAGATGCGGCTGAATATCAGTATTTTACACGGAGCTACTGCCATCAGTTTTCCGCAATCAAGTTACTGGGCAATGCCGACATCCTAAAGTTAGACCAGTTATCAGACATTCGGGCTTCTGACTACCCGTAACGACTGTCATAGGTATGACACCCGGGACTCATTGTTGAACGTGCTCTCTGAGGCACGGAGGGGTCTCGATGTGTAACGAATGGTCCATGGCACCCATCCACGGATTGAACACGGCAAGCGTTGCTTAACATCGCAAATCGTAGGCTCCGCGCGGTCATTAATATGCCAGAAGTCCAGTTATTGAAGAATTAATTAGTATTATTAATTATTATAAGTTAGACAAAATACCTACCTAATACCTATTTTTCTTGAACATTCAAATATTTTGATAATATACTGGCCTGCAAAAATAAGTACTAATCATTAAAAGTTTTAATGATATTTACTTTTAAAGTGTGATACTTATTTTTGCAGGCCAGTGTATTATTAGACAATAACAGCTTGCTCACATAACGGCAATGAATAAAAAATGTAAAAATTTTAATCAATTAATATAGATGACACCAATAAAATATTCGGCACCCATTAGTTCAGACTTTTATGATCGCAAGGTTACCCGCATAAATCTTGATTCGAAGAACTGGTTGGTTGTGTAACCGAACTCATCGCATTGGCACAAAATATATAGGTACAGAAGTCAATGTACATACAAGTGCGCTCGAGCAACGCACACATAGACACTGCTCACGGACACGATATCTCGGACTGTTTGGGACTAGAGTGCGAGTGAGTGCGAGCGCGAGTGCCATGCGCTTGAGAGAGATAGATATATAGACAGAGCGACCGCCGAGCGTAGGTATGAAAAGTGAAGTACATACATGTGATTGACTTCTGTACCTATTGTTTTGTGCATTGGGTACAAAAACGAAAAGCCGTATAGTAACTTTTGGAGACTAATATTATCTAATGTGGCTCTTCTTGGATATTCCTCGCCCGGTCGCCCATGAACAGTCTATGTAAATGTTCACTACTAAACATAGCTTCAATAAATAAAGATGGGTTCTTACTCACTCGAACAAATACTCAAGTTCGAATAAATATGCCTGTACATTAATACAATAGAGAAAAAACGATTAAACGAGTATTTACTATTTTTTTTTCTAATTACTATTTTATATTTATCCGGTTGCACATCGCTAGTTCATGCAACAGCTGAATCGATGCGTATAGGTGAAAACATGCATAGGTACGCGTAAGCATGATCATACAAATAAATGAGTGGAATACTAATTGTTTCTGGTAGGTGTGTTTAGTGACTACCTCTATGTGCTTATTCGTCTAAATTCTGATACAAAATGCATGCAAAAGCAAACAACCGGCAACAAAAAATCGGCCAATCCAAAGATATATTTATTTATTTTTTATTTGATCACCAAGTAATTAGTCAAGGATTTCTTCTTCAGAATGATTCGTCTATTTTTTTAACAGAATACGATAATTATAATAACACAATCATCCGAAAAAACTTAAAGATCAAACACACATCAGTAAACAGATGGATCTTCTCAATCAAATGTAAATACTTAAATCCCGTAATATGCTGATTTACGCCGATATCCTGTTTAATCTAGGAATTAGGCGAACGTTTAGCGCAATTCAATCTTGTTATTACCCACCCATAGTGTTGCTGGTATTTCCTATAAATAGATTAACGACGTTGGTTACTTCAAAATAACTGGCAAAATTGTACTGGGTTAATACTCCATTCCACATAACATTAAGGGCTTGTACACAAAACTGCGAATCGGCGCGATGCGAATTCGCAATGCACAAAACTGCGACGCAAATTGGTGCGACGCGATTTCGTGCGGCAAGGCGTCTTCCTTCCAAGGTTCGGGTGACCAATCCCTCTACAATCGTCAACCGTATTGAACGTATTTTATACTAGGTAGAATAAATTTGCGTAAAAAGATTTGCGCACTGCTGTTACTGATAAGAAGATATAGGAAAAATCAATTACGTGAATCAATTCGTAAGTTCTTGCGATGCGTCGTGCGAGCTCGTATAATTCTACGATGCGACGTCGCATCGCAGTTTTGTGTACGGACCCTAAACAAAAGTGACGCACCAAGGCACGAATATCTTTTAAAACATTTCTTTAAATAGAGTTTCAGCTCATCTTGATTAACCGATAAGGTTCATAAAAGCATAATACTGTTTTGAGTTTCTGCTGGAAGCAAACATGTTGCTTATTTCTATGCATTGGTACCAATTTTCTTGTTCACCAACTAAACTAAAATTAGAGAATTGCTATTTTTTACTAACAGACAGAATAAGAAAAGGACGGTGATAGATAAGAATGAAGTTAGAGATGTTTTTTTTTCTATTCGACTGCTTGTAGATGGTCTTGCAGACCGTTTCTACGTAACCGGGCAGTTATTGGCGAGACCTGAAGGGTCTCCAACCAATGGGGACGAGAGTAAAATACTTAACCTAAGCCAACTACTACTACTAACATCATGACTAGCTAGCAACAACAGCACTAAGGGCGACCCCTAATGGGACCCGGACCTCGGCTTAGGGCGTTGCTTGCGAGAGGACTGGGAGGGAGACAGCTTGATGAGGGCTGAATTAACGGTATGACTGCGCAGTCAGAAAAGATGACCGGCTCCGCGGCTGCGGCGGGTGAGCACGGTGGATCATGGACGGCGATTAGAGATGTCAAACTAGTTTACGCCTTGAATTTCACCGTTTTTTTTATTTTATTTTTAAAAACGTTGCCCCACACTAGGATTTCTCCTGTATCGTGGGTGCGTTTACAGACACAAATCTTCACATGCACAAACGCCCAGACCCGGAACAACTATCTGTAGGCTATACAAATATTTGTTCCGTGCAGGAAACGAACCCACGACCCGCAGCGCAGAAGTCAATCGCTTAGCCACTGCACCAAACGTGTGTGTTTTTAGTTGTCTCGTTCTAACGTGTTGTCTAAATTTATGTGGAACTTTTAGTTCAACTTAGTTCTTAGTTACGTCCGTCTCTTTCTTATTTTATCAGAGGAAAAAAGATGGCAATATCCTAAATTAAGTTTAGTTTGTGCACAACAGAATCGGTAAAAAAATCTTGCTAAAATGGGTGAATAAATAGATTTTCTTTCTTTCTTTCTTTAAGAAAGAAAGAAAATTTATTTATTCAGCCAAGAACACTGACAGCATAAATAAAATAAACAAAGAAAGAACAATATAATAAGAATTAAACACAAATTTTATGCTGTCGAGCATGTCCATGCCGAAAAGGTCACCAACTCAGCTGCTAGGCGTCAAAACACCCAGCGCTGATTTTCAGCTGGCACCCCCGCAGTGGCACACGGATGGAGGTAGTTAATTTTAAATATATATTCTATTATACTTGAATGGATAAAAGTGTTTTATAATGTGTCAATAAACTACAAAAATATAATAAAAAATAAAAGATAAAAACTGCTTTTAATATAATTTGTGACAGCTAAAGTAAATTAATTAGATAACAAGATACAGTAACCGTGTGAAGTTTCGCCAGTTAACTTGATGAAAATGACCTTATATTATAGACGAAATAATTATTTAGGTTTACATCATAACCCGACAACGAGGGGCTCGTGGCTCATTACCAACAGCGCGGATCATACGACTCGCGAGGTTAAGATATTCTTGCCGCGGTCAGTACGTGGATGGGTGGCTGTTCGTGTCACATCGAGACCCCTCCTTGCCTCGGATAGCACGTTATACAGTCGATTCCGTGTGTCATACGAATACCTATGACAGTCACGGGAAGTCAGAAGCCCGAATGTATGGCAACCGGTCTAACCTTAGGATTTCGGTATTGCCCAGTAACTGGGTTGCGGATGTCTGATGGCAGTCGCTCCGTGTAAAATACTGGTATTCAGCCGCATCTGGTTAGACTGGAAGCTGACCCGAACATAGTTGGGAAAAGGCTAGGCAGAACATAACCCGGCCATAGAAGAGCCACAGAATATATGTATTTTCATGTCTTAATGTGGGCTCAACGATTCCGAAGACGTTAAAATATTCAGAGATCTGGTTTGTTTATTACCTGCTTAGTAGGTATACTTACACGATAAATATTTGAATGCAACAACAAAACATTTTGTTCCGAGGAATGCACAGGCAATGGAGATGCGACCTCTAGTCTTATAACATCAGGCCATTACTGTCCTACTGCTCGGCACGAGCCTCTTCTCAGAATGAGAAGGTTTTAGGTCTTAGTCCACCACGCTGGCCTGGTGCGGGTTGGTGGACTACAAAGACAGTCCAAAAATTTTTTGAACCCTTCTCAAGTGTGCTGGTTTCCTCACGATGTTTTCCTTCACCGTTAACACATGTGACAATTTAATTTTGATACACACTTGATTTTGAAAAGTCAGAGGTGCGGGCCGGGTCGAACTACGACCCTCCTACATGGAACGCTACCTTTCAATCGCTTGGTAAAGGCATATCTGATAAAAAAAAATACTTATGCTATACGCTTCAGTTTGCCGAGTAGTCGAACTGGTGGATAGATAATATTGTAATCTATGATTCAACCGCTTTTTTACACGTAAAGATATACAATAATATGTGTCATCATCGATAACAAGAAAATCTTACAAAACTTAACACGTGAAGCGAAGGCTAGAGGCAAAACCTGGGCAATACCCGATTTCACGTACTTACAAACTATCAGATTATAATGTTTGTTTACGATGACGATAGTACAATCAACAACAAAAGCGTCAAATCTGTTTTACCGCGCAATTGTACGCAATTGCTCGTTTTAATCGTGAAACTTGCAGTAGTCGACTTGCTGCAGGTGTGTCCACAGCTTGAAAGTCTGTTACAGAGTTAACTTGCGCAATAAAAGTTGCTAGTGGATTTGGTGGTAAGTGAAGATTGATCAAAGTTACGAAATTGTTCCATGAATGAAAACTTGCCAATTTTTATTTTTTGATTATGAAGAATAGTATTATGATAAATTTAAAGAAAAAACAGTTCATTGCTGAGATAACTAATTTTTTTTTTAAATATTCATCCACTTTTGCTTTTGATAGTACCTACATCGAACGTCAGTACCAGCCTGTTAAACGAGTTAAATAGTTAACTTTATTACAATCTGGTTTGCAATACTAGGAAACAGAAGTAAGCCAACATGCATTGACACAATTATCTGACATCTTTATTATATAAGACAAAAATACACAAGTGTTTTGGAAGCGATACACGAACTCTTAATCAGTTTCAAAAATGTATAATTGTATATTTCATAAATTATACTCAGTTATAAAGTTGCCATATTATATACCCAGTTATAAGGTTGTCATATTAAAATCTCTTGACGCAAATCATCGACATAATAATTATACAATGTGTCATAAAACACATAACATTCATGTACAGATAACTGCAATTGATTTATGAATTACGATTTACGACACATTTAGAGATGGGCGGGCAAGAGGTTAAATATTCAAATAGTAATTTATACTCGATATGAAATAAAAAGTTACTATTTACTTACATACTCGATTATACCCTATTGCATTTATGAGTCGGTATATAATCGACTACGGATGTCAGACATGGAGTTGTACAAAGAAAAATATCAAAGCACTAGAAACTTGTCAATACCGAATGGAAAGAAGCATACTCAACATAAGATCAAAAGACAAAATTAGGTTAAAAACAATCAGAAAACAAATCAAGATTATAGATATAAAGTACCAAATCAAACAACTGAAATGGAAATGGGCAGGACACCTAGCAAGAAGTAAGATAGAAAAGTGGACGAACGAAGTGACGGAATGGTGCCCTAGATATAAAAAGAGAAGTAAAGACAGGCAGCATCGAAGATGGGAGGATGATTTCAAGGAGGTAGCAGGACCATGCTGGTTGAGGATAGCAAAGAATAGATCGATGGAGAACACTTGGGGAGGCCTATGCCAAAGAGCAAGACAATCACGAAACCGGTGTCTAATACAAATAATAACATTTAATTACGTTGCTTTCATAAACATCCATATTTAATATTAGTAGTACATAAGTAGTTATAAGATGAAATGTAACACATAACTTTGTTAATAAAGGTTTTTATTATAATATTATTATAATCGACTGGTATTTATCCGATTAAGAACCCATTTCTCAACACATCACTTTCAGAGGAAATAAAAATGGCATATAACCTAAGCCAAATAAAAGCTGTAACGGAAATCTTGCCTAGAATATTTCTATAACATATAAGCAGAATTAAATATTGCTAAGTCGTTGGCAGTCGGCCCACGTGTTACAAGTCCTATGGGGTCGCCGACATCCGCTTCGCACGCACATCGTGCAGTATCCTCTACCGGTCGAAGGAGGGTATAATATTATAGAATTGTTTCGTGTACGCCGCAGACTCCACTCGTTTTTGCTCAGTCACGCTTTAAGCCCAAATCGTTTTGATGAAGATCATTGTTTTCATCAAAACACGAAGTTGTAAGCTGACCTTTAAGAGTTAGGGACTTACTTTACATACTTTCATACTTAGACCCGATTTCACCAAGGTCGGATAGCGTTTAGCTGAGGAATAAATTAGACGTATTGACAGAATTTCTATGCAAAAGCTGTCAAAATGACTAAGGGTCAACTCATACTAGAGCAGAGTCGAAGCGCATCGAAGCGTCAAATTCTTCACCAGTAAAGCGAAAAACCAATCAGCGTTGGTTGCGCTCCAACGTGCGAATTCTGTGGAATGCGCGCGAATTCGCGAGTCTTATTTTTTAGAAGAAATATGTGTATTATGTTGTGGAGATAAGTTAGGAGTTAAGTTTCAGATTGACGCTTCGATGCGCTTCAACTCTGCTCTAGTTTGAGTTGACCCAAATTTATTCATAGGGTAAAATTTATCCGATGTTGGTAAAATCGGTCCTTAGTGTAATTTGACTCATTATACATAGGGCTGCTATCCGTCCGGGTTTCCCCAGATTTGTCGTAGTTTAGGAGGGCGTCCGGGGACGACCGGGGAGTTCTCAAAAAATGTCCGGGTGAAAACCGGACGCCCGTCGTGTTGGTAGTTTCGTTCGTTTCCTATTCAAGCAATTAGTTCCACGCAGCGCACACATAATTGTATGACTGGCACGAAAATTTATATTTTGGCAATGTAATCACATAAAAAATATTTTTTAATATTTTCAAGGGCGTCCAGGGTATAATCCCGGTTTTGACCAAATGTCCGGGGCTTTTGAAATTGTTGTCCGGTGTCGGCAGTTTGGGGATATTACACGATATTCTCAAACGGAAATACATTCAAAATCAACACCATTGGAGGATGAGGATGAGAATACGATCCACATGACAATATAAAATTTTAATTAAACACGAGCTAATTATTCAGAATGCTAGTCATGGATGAACATCTGCTATAAAATGGTTGAATATCTTTTCAGCACGCGACGTGGCGACGACGTTGCGTAATTACGAAGGTCACGTAAACACGCCTGATTGAGATTTATTTGCCAATCTTCTTTAATTACTCTTTAATGAAAGAATTAAATCAACTTGATTGCCTTGTTGGTCTGGTGGTCGCAAGCGCGACTGCTGAGCATAGGGTCCTGGGTGCGATCCCCAGGTCGGGCAGTGATATTGGGTTTTTCCATTAGGAATTTATCAGTAGCAGCCCGGAGTCTGGATTTGTGCCCGGTAGCAAATTGGCTCGCTCCCTATTACATGGGACTTAAATATAACGAAACGAAGGTGTTACTAAAACACCTCTGCCAAGCCCTTCAGAGAATATAAGGCGTGATGTGTCTATACTAATACTATAAAGCCGAAGAGTTTGTTTGTTTGAACTCGCTAATCTCAGGAACTACTGGTTGGAATTGAAAAAATCTTTTTGTGTTGGATATTTCATTTATCGAGGAAGGTTATAGGCTATATAACATCACGCTACGACCAATAGGAGCGGAGCATAAATGAAAAATGTTGCAATAACGGGAAAAATGTCTACCCGTGCGAAGCCGGGACGGGCCGCTAGTGTTAAATAAACTGATACTGTCTGCTATTACCTCATTCACTTTGAACGACAATAAAATACAAATTGAACTGTCAATTTATGGCGTGTTCATAATACATTCAAAAGTCGTACGTTTTCAATTTCAATTGATTCTAATTTCATTAGTTAGCAATACATAATGAGTATTTTGTCAATAGGTTAGTCAACAATTGAGAAGGGCACGGTTGATTTATGCAATGTCTGTGAATACACAATATAGTACGTCTAGTAGACTTGGCTGGATTTTTGTATTTCAAAATTGATGATTTTTCTTTTAGGGATGTTTCATGAATTATGATTTATAAAAAAAGAGAGACTTTAGATTGACTATAATTTTATACTTGTAAGTACGTAATGTTTCTATGGTGTCAATTATATTATTATGGCAGAGTTATAAACGTAATCATGGAACTTCTTAAGGCTGTTATTCACGACTCACGACTCGCGACACAACACGACAAAACGTGGTACCTACGACTTCGAGCGCAAATGTTTCATAGAAATAATATTGCACTCGTCGCAGTCGTCACTACATCGTATCGTGACGCGTGCATAAACGGCCTAATTCGGTGACCCAATTGCGTGATTAGCCGATGTAGTTATCACAGTAATAATTAAATCGAAATACTACTGTTTTAAGATTAGTTTTAAAGAAAATTTTCCAAGGCTAACCTTTTCAAAGTAAATTAAATTATCTAAATAAACAACAGCTGCTATGTTGTTAGTCTTCTTCTTTTCGTGTGGTTAGTGACTAACCTGGTGTCAGAGTTTATGCCGCCCATGGGCCTCTGACTTGGCTTCACTTGCCGTCGAGAAATATCTCTCAGGCATGCCGGTTTCCTCACGAGGTTTTCCTTCACCGTTTTTAAGCAAGTGATAATTATACAATACGCAAATGAATCCAAAAAGTCAGAGGTGTGTGCCTTGGGTACGAACTCGAGATCTTTGACTTGGCAGTCCGACGGTCACACCACCAGGCTATCATTGTTTTTATGTTGTTAGTAAGAGCTAAAGTAAGAATCTCACATACAAGTGGAGAATTGGGTAGATATCAGGTAGAAAGTGACGTATCCGGGAGCCTTCAGTACCTAATCACCGCATAAGCAATAGCTTTAGATAACAATATAATCTTTATCAGTGTATAACTCAACGCTCAGACGTACAAATCCTTCTGTCCATTTAATCTTTGGATTGTCAATATTTTATTCGTGTCAAAGGAGATCGGATATCTTTGTATGGGCCTGGGTCCAAGTGACTGAAGAAGACGCGCATAACTAGTATGAACTTCGCTTCTTCAGAAGAAGCGAAGTTCGCACCGGTTATCTGAAATGTGTGCCCCTCCCTCAGGTCCCTCAGCCCCCTTTAGCGCCTTGCCGTATAGCTAACTAATTTTAACACAGTTATAAAAAAAATACTACGTATTTGAACTGTTCTAACTCAGACGCGTGCAAATTAACTATATTATAATGTAAAAAATGGCTTTATAATAAATATTTGTTTATTCATAATATTGAATTATTTCACTTTACCCAATAACTTTTTTCTCCATAGATAGATATTTTAGCACCCATAGAAGAAAATCATTCTTTTATAATAATCAGCTTTAAAATAAAATAAGCCTCATCTTCTTTTCGTATGGTTAGTGACTAATTTGGTGTCAGAGTTTATGGTGCCCATGGGCCTCTGACTTGGTTCCACATGCCTTCGAGAAATATCTTTCAGGCATACCGGTTTTTTCACGATGTTTAATAAGTCTCATCTTCCGAAGCTACTTGGACCGCCCGCCTCCGATCTCCTTACATATATTGTGATTAATAAAATGATATCAGTCTACATGCGTATATTATTCATCTACGTATTACGTAAGCAGGGCCGCCAAGATTGAGCTTACGATTAAAAAAAATGACAAGTTTACCAACTTACTGTAAGGTGAGGGGCCATTCAAGTATTACGTAAGCACGAAAGGGGGGTGAGAGGGCCTTTGCTTAGCTTATTTTTGATGACATGGGGGACGGGGGTGTCTGGATGGTGATTACGTCAGTAATATTTATTTATTTAGTTATTTTTCTAGACATGTAAACTGCTGCTCATGAATAACAATAAAGATAACTGATCAGTTAAAAAAATATACCAACGTTTTCGTACCTAAGCGTAGGAGGAAGGGGTAAAAGCTTTGCTTACTTTTGCTGACAAGGGGGAGGGGTGGGTCAAAAATTACTAAAATTATGCTTACGTAATACTTGAATGGCCCCTAAGTTGTGAACTGTCAATAACGACACATTGTGCGTCATCAGGTTCCCTAAAGTATGAGTTGACTCAAGGGAACTATTATGCGTAATTAACAGGCATTGTTTTCCGTTGATATGTATTTAAATCATACAAGACTTTGTAACGAGACGATTCGAACCTCAAGAACCTACCTACTTATTGCATTTCCTGCAAATGTGTTTTGTGCGAACCTCTAAATTCGCAAGCAAAGATAGGAGCACAGAATTTAATATTAAAAAATAAACATAGGTAACATTACGCCTTGTGTTCCCCGCCGGGTTCAGCAAAGGTATTTTAGTACTTACACCCTCGTTTCGCATGCAATAGGGGGCGACCGGCGAGGCTATTGCCATTAATCGAGTACAAACCCAGACTCCGGGCTGCTGCTGAGAAATTCTTACGAGAAACCCAATAACACTTTGCCCGATCTGGGGATCGAACCCAGGACCCCACGCTCAACACTCGCTCTTGACCACTAGACCAACAAAGCAGTCAATTTAATATTACTTCGTACAGAAACCTCATTTCCGAACGCATAGGTACGTCAAATCTAGAAGAATTTATTCCGCGCATCACAAATTGGGCTTTAGTTTATGGCGAGAGTGCTCCCATTCGTGATGTGCTGTGCTACCAAGCGAGATACCTTAATTGTTATGATCTGCGGCATCATCATTATTCTGTCATCACCAAGGATAGAAATTAACTACCATAAGACTGTTACGCTTGTGCCAAATAGTAAATTAAGGCCAATCAACACGTGCAATTGCAATTAATTCAATATTGCTGCACTTTGCACAAAACATACTCTAATTACAGCCATTTACGATTTTGTATGTACGCATAAAACATGGACAATGAACTCTAGTGAAACCTTTGTAAGCAACATTTTGAGTTATTTAGGTACTAGCTGTGTCCTCACGGCTCCGCCCGCGTAAGAAGTTTTATTCCAGTAATAAATATAGCCTATGTTACTCAGTGATAATGTAGCTTTCTAACAGCAAAAGAATTTTTGAAATTGGTCCCTTAGTTTTTAAGTTTATTCGTTACATACAAAAAATACAAATCTTTCTTCTTTATAATTTATTAGTATTAGTACAGATAATGTTTGAATAATCTCTTAAAACTTAACTTCGCAAGTTGATAACCAACTTTCAAAACTGTTGACACACCCTCAGCAAGTCAACTATTGCAAGTTTTACGAATTGAACAAGTTTTACAAGAACTTGCTGCAATAGCTTAATTTTTTTGAGTTTAAAAAATCCTTGCCGTGCCGTGGCGCTTGTGGGCGCAGGTCCTAAAGCGCCAAAACCATCAGCAAGTTTCATTGCGCAAGTGCTTGCTTAATTCGTAAAACTTGCAGATGTGGACTTGCTGAGGATTTGTCAACAGTTTTGAAAGTTGGTCGTCAACTTGCGCAATTAAGTTAACTTAAGAGACAATGAGAACATAAAAAACATACAATAAACGCATCGGCGTACCCCCAACGCCAAGGTAACTGTAATCCCATCGTTTTTGTCACATATATGTGACAATAGCGTCCAAAAGGTTAAACGATTTTATCTTACAGTACCCCTGCAGCATCAGGATTTGAGGATTGAAGGTTGAAATTATTATAATGTGGCAATGTCATGGGAATTTAATTTGTGTGCGTAGTTTCAGGAGAATCGGTTAAGCAGAAATAGTTGAAAAAACTGTCGCAAGAATCAAACAAACAAATATAGGTATGAAGTGAAGCTAATAAAAACCCTTTAAAAATGAGAATTAATGCTGATAATAGTCTTGTCTGTAATAATGCATCGCAATAAGTTACATACATTGCCTGTTTGGCTCCTGGCCAATTAACAACCGCGCGGATCATACGATTGGACGGTCAGTCCGTAGAGTGGTGACCGTTCGTTACACATCGAAACCCCTCCGTGCCTCGGAGAGTACGTTAAACCGTCGGTACCGGGTGTCATACGAATACCTATGACAGTCGCTACGGGTTATCAGAAACCAGAAAATCTGAAAACCGGTCTAACCTTAGGATATCGGCATTCCCCAGTAACTTTGTTGCGGAGGCCTGATGGCAGTCGCTCCATGTAAAATACTGGCCCCAACATAGTTGGGAAAAGGCTAGGAAGAACATTGCCTATTTGTACAAAACATGTAATGACGCATTCCTGTACCACAATAAACATTGGCACGTCTACGTTTATTATTGAAATAGCATTCCACGTTCTACCAAATCCAATCAATTTGTTAGTAAGTACAGTCATAAACAGTGCCGTAAGCAATCAAAACGGGAAAATTTAAGCTATGGCGACCTCCAGCGATGCTTCAACAGTTCTTGGCACGTCGATAATATCGTATTTCTCGTAAGTACTTTAATTTGAGTGGTTCTGCATAGCCTTTTCCCAGCTATGTTAGGCTCAGCTTCCAGTCTAACCAGATGCGGTTGAACACCAGTATTTTACACGGAGCGACTGCCATCAGATCTCCGCAACCCAGATACAGGACAATACCGATATCCTAAGGTTAAACCAGTTGTCAGTCTTTGGGTTTCTGACTTCCCATAACGACTGTCATAGGTATTCGTATGACACCCGAGATCGACTGTTTAACTTGCTCTCCGAGACACGGAGGGGTCTCGATGTGTAACGAACGGGTGACCATCCACAGACTGACCGCGCAAGCGCAGCTCAACCTTATAATTAGCCACGAGCCACTCCCTTTAAGTACTTTAATTTGAGTATCTTTATATAGTACTAGCTGTGTCCTCACGGCTCTGCCCGTAGCCTATGTTACTCAGTGATAATGTAGCTTTCTAACGGCAAAAGATTTTTTTAAATCGGTTCAGTAGTTTTTAAGTTTATTCGTTACATACAAAAACACAAAAATACAAATCTTTCCTCTTTATAATATTAGTATAGATAAAACAAAGTCGCTCCCGCTGTCTGTACGCTTAGATTTTATAAACTAAGCAACGGATTTTAATGCAGTTTTCGGAAATAGAGTGATTCAAGAGGAAGGTTTATATGCCCTACATTATTATCTACATTGCATCTGTGCGAAGCCGGGGCGGTTCATTAGTAAAATATAATTAACAAAACATCTGTCGGTGTTTGAACTTTGAACTCTACCACGATGGTAATAGACAACCATTATGGGACATCGTCCTCGTTAAAGACTGCTATAATGACGTGAACCCTGGAATGTTAATGCCATGATCACTAGGCCCGGCAGACAGATTATACGTAAGTAATCCTAGCATAATGTTATGAGTAATTACATAAGATATTGCTAGAAGGATATTCTGATATATTTCTGTAAGCAGGCATAGGTGTCTCGGCTTTCGAAATAGTCATTGTCTATCTATAAAGAATTTCCATTTCCAGTCCAGACATTGACACCTATAACACTAACTTAGTCCAGGATATTAACTAGGTATCTGTATGCCAAATTTCATCCAAATCTGTTGAGCCGTTTATGCGGCATTGAGTAACAAACTTACAAATATCTAATCTTCAGAGATTTTTTACATTTTTTAATATTAGTGGGATTGCTTAGTGGCAGTGTTATTGGGATTTTCCGTGTGGGATTCCTCAGTTGGCCCGGCCCGGCCCGGAATTTGGATTTGTGCCCGGTTGATGGCAATAGGCTCGTCGTCTACATGGGACTTAAACATAACGGCGAATTTAGGGTGTCACTATACACCTTTGCCCACCCCTTCGGGGAATACAGGCGTGATGTTATGTTATATGCTTAGTGGCTACTACTTACCAACTAATGTGTACTTGATAAGGCAGGGATGGCACAGATTGGTGATGGGCTGCCAGTGTTCATTGTTCACCACATCAGCCATCTCCTCGGAGCGATTGGTGAGAAATAGCGCGAACTCCTTGAAGGTGACGTCATGACCCAGTTCCAGAGATTCATTCGAAGGATTCTCGCGGTACGCTTTTATTATGCGTCTGCCTACACGATCCTGTTAAAAAAGAAATGTTTATATCAATATCCGATTAAAATAAGAAAAAAGTACGAATAACGGGTCGTAATTTGTAACTTCTGTTGTATTCCTTAATGTTTATCGCTTACGTATATCAACATGCGAAGAGGCTGGTAAACTATCAACATTTTAATGCAATGCGGCACTGGCAAGTATGGCTGGCAATGTTACGGCAATATGGTTGTATTACTTGTCAATATTACGGCAATATTGACAAGATGGCCGGCAATATTGCCTCTATATTGCTACTATGGTTACCGCTGGGTGATAGTAGACAGCAATTAATTACCGGTAATCATTGAGCCACACATTGCCAGCAATATTAATGTACTGTTAGCAATAGGTGATGCTGCAAATTGTTGCTGGGTATTGCCGGCTACACATTGCCGTAAAATTATGTTGTACATTTACCAGCCCCTTCAAAGTCAATTAGATGAAAAAGGCCGTCTAGATATAGACATTACACATATGATCCCGACAAACTAAGTTCATGGATGTTGTACAGCTTCCATTTATTATCATTATCAAGTACCAACGTCAAAAGTCAACGAGCTTTAATGACGACCAAATTGTTATCAATTTGTATAAAAACAACTGCAAGGCCGGATGAATATTTGGGAAGAAATTAGGTACGACAATTGTAAACATGAGATAATCCGTAACTATTTGCATTTAGTTAAATATATATTGGGAAACACAGCCATTTTAAAATTAGGAATGAGCTGGACTTCTATGCTGAAATGGAAGATATTAGTTGAACCAAAATCGCAACCGAAACGAGCAGTCCTTCGGCCAGAATGGGCTGCCAGTGTTTGCACACCACCCGCTATACCAACTGATGGCATTGTCAAAACAGTCGGAGAACGAGAGCGCGAGACTGACGACAAAGGCACGATTATGAGAAGGTATCTTTTTTTCTTCTTCTTTGGATATCTTCATGGACACCCTCCATCTGCGTGAAACGGAGCGGTATTTTGGAGTCTTACTGACTAAAACCACCCGGTGGCCGCCCTCAGTACAAAGGAGAGGACTTTGGAGTAGAGTGGGTTTCGGAGTCTCCGGTGGGACCCACCGGTGCCCCTCTTATGCTACGCCTTTAGCACGTCCTGGGGAAACAGCATTGTTTCCCCAAAACCATCGCGATAAACAGTAGCACGTAACAAGTACGTGCTGCTGTCTTCCCCAGTGTCGATAGGGTAACGTCCCGCCTCGACCCAATTAAAAGATGCCTAGCAGAGGATTGTTACATGCTAAAGAGGCGAAGACAAATAAATACAAATTATCATATGAATTTATTAATAAACTTTCCATTACATCAATGCTTTTATTTAAACGGATGTCCCTATCTATTGATGCTTTGTGGTTTGCACAATGTAAACTAAAGTGATGTTTTCATATTGCGTAGAATTCTGACCTCGGATATTCAATTAGCTATAATATTATTTTATTACAATGTTGTAAAGGACAATTAAGACTTTTCGATATTCAAATTGTCAGGTCATTAAGTTCCTTAAAATATAGTTGACCTAAGCGATGGCTGCATGCTTGCTATCGGTCGATTTTCTGTTAGGAAAATCTCAGTATCAGCCTATCAGCTCGAGGTTTGGAATTTTGCCTGGTAAGTAGCAAGAAAGCAGGGCCGTAGGTACCGCCGGGGGTGTCGCGACATTGCCCCGGGTACGGTTGAGAAGCCCAAAAATAGAAAAGTCGGACACAGATTCATATTTAGCCGGACATTTTGCCCTGAAAGCCTGACAAACTGGTCATTAAAAGTATTTTTTTTGATACTTTAATTTGTGTATTTATCGTCTGAGCCGCCGAGCCCCGCCCCGCCTGCGACTCCTGCGAAATCGCGAGTCATAAGTGTCCACGTGAGTTGCTCGCGCACTTTAGTTCGGCATCTTTTGGCGGGGCGGGGTAGACCAAAAGCCTAACAAAAGCCGGACAGGCCGGACTTGTATATATTTGGCCGGATATGACTGTGAAAAGCCGGACACCTGGCAACCCTAGCCCCGGGGCCTCCGAGCATAGAGAGCCCTGATCAAGTAGACAAAAGACCCATCGAAGTGCCTCGATCACCTGTCGCCCTAGAGACTCCCTCTACAGCCCTGCAAGAACCTCGCACACTATTACATGGAAGTATTAGTCGCGATATTAGCAAAAAGTAGGTGAATAACACAACCATACCTTCGAAATTCTACCCCTTTTGAGAATATATACATGCAGTTGTTTAAACATGATATTACGATGTGTATTTTGACATGAAAAGCGAGCCTTTTTGATGGTAATTCAAGTTTCTTAATAAGCTAGTGATAACACCTGTCTACAATTTTATTTAACATTGTTTTAGAGGGCTATCCATGTCCAGACTGGAGACTGGCTGCCCTTTGTTTTTTATTCTGAGCGATCTGACTTGTTTCTTTTTTTATTGCGACGCCATTTTTAGTCTACATAACTAAAGATTAAAAATCGCTTCGCGAGTCGCATGTGGCTCGCGGGTCGCGGTTTAGATTAGACGACCCTGCATTAAATAATTCTGGCGCACAAAAAACTAAATTCAGAACAAGTTTTATTAGCAAACGTCTTATGTAGCATGTTTTAAGACGTCATGTTCTAAGTCTTAACTGGCTGGAGTTATTTTTTATTAGTAACATTATTAAAGAAGTACTTGACAGATTTGACTGCGGTCATATCTATTGATCTAGGGACCCATTGACCAGCAACTAAGGCCAGTAGTCAGTTTATATAAATGTTACATGGACGAAGTAATGAATTGGTCGTAATTTAAAATTCCGAGTAACTGAAAACATGTTCATTATTGATCAAGAATTTTAATATTTATAAATGCCTTAATATCTTTTGTTATTTTAATGTACAATAAGTTCAACCGTTTTATTACTCCTGCTACTTCTCACTTCACGTTTACACATAGAAACAAAACATGTACCTATTCTAAATGTAGGTAGCACACATTTTTTTCAAAAAAATCATTCCTAGTTCATACTTTAAGTAGCAAACATGTACCTATCGTCGCTGTGCAGTGAAAACCTCGTAATTGCAATGTACGTAATTTTACAGGAGGAAATAATAACGGCCTGTTAAAAAAAGTATGAAGTGTAGATGTTAGGTTCTTCTGTTTTATTATCTATTCATCAATCTATTTCATCTTAGAGCTGTGCACGTTCGTTCTAATTAAGGATTACAAGGCTTTTTACCGAACAAATGAATAACTAAAAATAAAAATGAATTTGTGCTTTACGAGGTTTTCACTGCCGAGCGACGGTATGTAGATCTTTTAATTTAAAGGCTTATTTTTAATATTTTGTCATTACTAGGTACGTGTTAAAAACAAATAAATAGGTAACTACTTTTAAAAATACTTTTGCACAATTTTTCAAGCGTCAGATAACTTTTATCTGAGGAATAAATATGGCGGTTTGACATATTTTCTGTACAACGACTGTCAAACGGCCATATTTATTTCTCATATAAAAGTTATCTGACGATTGAAAAATCGGCCCTAATTAAAATGACTTGTGGCAGAGTAAGGATAAATTATTATACTGTGAACTTATATCATAAGTACCTAGTAGGAGTCAGGCATCAAGTCGAATCTTTACATAGTATAAAAGTCACTCCCGCTGTCTGTACGCTTACATCTTTTAAACTATTTTAATGCAGTTTTCAGCAATAGATAGAGTGATTCAAGAGGGAGGTTTATATGCCCCACATTAGTATCTACATTGCACCCGTGCGAAGCCGGGGCGGGTCGCTAGTTTTCTATAAATCTGAATTAAGAAGTAGGTAGGTAGGTTCTTTTAAACGTATTTTGCGTATTAGGCTCTCTTGGGGCAGACAGTAATTCGTTCACATAAGTAGGTACCTACAAGTTATGTTTCAGTTAGATTTAAATTATAAATAAGTAGCTGTGTCCTCACGGCTCCGCCGGTAGCCTATGTAACTCAATGATAGGTAATGTAGCTTTCTAACAGCAAAATATTTTTTGAAATCGGTCCAGTAGTTTTTAAATTTATTTGTTACATACAAAAATACAAATCTTTCCTCATTATAATATTAGTATAGATATAGTACCTACCTAGGTACTTACAAAGGTAACCTACACAATGTTTTCGTGCTCATACAATTTTAGAGTGACACTTGAAGTAATTAGGTACTGCTGTTTACTTAGTACCTACCTATAATTATAGATAACTGGTCGAAATTTATGCTTATCTACGCTGGTTTAATTTATCAAAATATGTTGAAGTGGACACATTTTGATATATTTATTTTATAGATCACTGTATTGCGTGTCAAGTGATAATTAATATGGCTTGGTATTATTATAATCTTCAATATCTTGTTCATGAGTCGTGGAGGAGTGAAAGTATGCAGTTGGGTACTCATTAATGCTATAATACTTTACACTACTGGTGCCGTCCATTGTGATACCTAGTAGAAAGGTATTATATTATGTTTGTCTGCACTCATTTTGTGCATCTTAAATTGTTCTGTTCTGCCTAGCCATTCCCCAACTACTTTGGGGTCAGCTTCCAGTCTAACCAGATGCGGCTGAATACCAGTATTTTACACGGAGCAACTGCCATCAGACCTCTGCAAACCAGTTACTGGACAATTCCGATATCCTAAGGTTAGACCGGTTGTTAGACTTTCAAAGCTTTTGACTTCCCGTAACGACTGTCATAGGTATTCGTATGACGACCGGGACCGACTGTTTAGCGTGCTCTCCGAGGCACGGAGGTGTCTCATTGTGTTACGAACGGTCAACCATCCACAGACTGACCGCGGCAAGCGCAGCTTAATCTGGCAAATAGTATGATCCGTGCGGTTGGTACCTGATTAGCCACGAGCCCCTCATCAATGATGCTCAATGTGTGCATTTTGCATTACTAATTACTTGCAGTTTTACTTACGATAGGTAGGTATGTAAAACCATCCACATCCATCATCTATCATTTAGGTATAAAAGTTATTAAGTACTTATAGGTATAAAAAACTTGTTTATTTGTTCATGTTACCCACAGCAAACAATGTTGTCAAAACTTTATGCACCAGTTAAAATAAATGCATTTATAAAGCTATCAATAAGTTGCTTACTAAATTTACATTGAATAAACCTTGTAATATGCACTTCCTTAAGTATTATGCATATCAGGTTAACCAATATTATTTGAAACATGATAGCACACAATCACACAACACAACCTTCTATTTTTAAATATAAATAAAAAAAATAAAAATGGAGTTTATAACTCACCTGAAAATACTTGGCACTTTGAGTTTCACCCTCCAACTTATTCCTAAATGCTGACAGTAACCTCTCAAATGGATTTCTGACTATAATCATCTTGTGATAGTTTTCTAACATGTAATCCCTCTCTGGCCGGCTCACCGTGCTCATATTCCGGAACATTCCCGGAGTGTGGGCTATACTGGCTGTTATAGACAACACATCTGTGTCATTCCATTTGCCAGCCAGTATCATGAGGATCCGCTTCCAGTTTGTGCAGGCCACCTAGATAGAAAACGTTTTTAAACATTTGAAAATGGAAATCTTATTCAGACATTATATGAATAAGAATGGTTCCATATTTAAATAATAATATTATTATTTTTACCCACAACTAAAATAAATTTTCAAAAACTGAATTTTAATTATACATATAATGTAATTATGCTTCCAGGATTGAGTTTGTCAATAAGGTCTTAATTTAAGTAGGTAAATTGGTTAACCAAACCTTGTAATATACATATAATATATTATTGTCTGTTTATAAAATGCAGGCAGCTTTAAGTACTTACTTGTTTGTTATTATTATGTATTTACCTACTTACTTAAAGTGCTTTTAAGTAAAGAAACCTTGAAGTATGAACCTTGAATAGTATGATATAATATAAAGTACTTACCAATTTTTACAGTACTTGCCTTAGTACTTATGTATTTAAATAAATCTCTAAGTAATACTAGATCAGATTGGTAGAAAAGAAAGAAAACAAATAAATTAAAATGAGCAGTAGTTTGTTCAAAAGGTCAGTCAACATTTTTATTACCTATCAAATATCTAAAACCAGGTAGCCAGTAATTATTATTCTACTCTAAGTAGGTATAATGTTACAAAATCAAGATCATCTTTAGGAAGTAATTAATTATTGTCAGGAAGCTAACAAAAATCAATGTCATAATACTGTAAATATTTTATTATGAATTATTTCATGGACATCTTACCGAGACAAGATTGCTTTAAGCAGGTAAAGTTAATTTTGAATATTGATTGTATAGAAATCCAGTTTACCTTGAAAGACTCACCTTTGGCACATAGCAATACAGAAGTTTGTGTTCCTCGTCTATCAAGATATGCTCCAGTTGGTTCGGAGGAAGCTCGTCCAACCCGTACCTCGGAGGAAAACGTCTACACGTCTCCTGAATCAGCTCTTGTCTCGCCAAGTTCAAGGACTGGGTCAATTCCAACGAATGCTCACTTACATCATTATTTAACTCGTCCCCACTAACCAACAATAAGTTCAGTAACAACACTATTTTCAAAACACCCATCTTGCACATTTTCACATCACACAATAATACAAACTTTTTAAACTTTCTTTCGTAAATCGGCAACCTATGTTTTTAATGTAGGGCACGCCGCTGTACGCATTGCTGTGTTAGAAAGTCACTAAACACAACGTTTACAGCAAGTTTGATTAATTTTTTTAGTTATAATAACAATGTTTATTATGAATACTCAATGAAATTATTTAGTATCGTAGTTAAATACGCATAAATGAAACACGTTTACTTCTAACCACATTAACAAAAACACTGACAGGATTGAATGAAAATGTTGGAGAACGAACGAACGAAACGAACATCTCTCAAGTACTCTCAGTCAAAAGTTCGATTGTTGAATGAATTAGAAGGCAAATTCATGAATGACAACAAGTACATCATGAAATGATTAGTGTTGGGAAAATGACTTAGTATTCCGATTTTTAACCGACTTCCAAAAAGGAGGAGGTTACTATGTTCGTCTGTATGTTTTTTTTTGTGTATGTTCATCGATATTTTCGCCAATTGTGAACCGATTTTGATGATTCTTTTTTTAATGGATAGGGTATACTTCGAAGTTGGTCCCATTTAAATTTGGTGAAAATCTGATGAAGAACTTCGGAGATAGACAATGGAACTCCTCAATGACGAACAATACCTACGCATATTGTGATGATGTGATTATGTTACGAGTAGCGTCTTTAGTAGGTCCAACCAAGTATTAATTAAGGCCACTAAAATGAAAAACATTTTTTACAAAAAATTTAAACCGATTAACAGTTTCAGAAGTCGGTGCCTTCCATTTGGTTCAGCGTGGATCAGCACCGACTTCTGAAACTGTTAATTTTATATGGTAATTATTTTATTCTTTTTTGAAGTCGGTTTAATTGGATGCTTGTATAATAACAGTAAATAATAAAATAATGTAAATATTACTTTAGTTTACTAAATTAATTGATGCAAACAAGTTTACGGACTAACATCACTTGTAAAAAATGACTTTTGCTTAGTCTAGGTAGGTGGTTCTGTAGCTACTCAAGTGAAGGGAATAAATCATTTTGCGAATATATTCAGTACCTATAAGTATAAAAAATAAAATAAACCTTACTGGTATTATATCAATTTTATTACAAAAAATCTTAATATTTATTTCGGCCAATAATAACATATCAAAACAAAAATTAACAAGTATTTAATTAAATGTACCTATTGGGTTTTAATGAATCACTGCCAGACAACGACAACTAAATACATGAACAACATTTTGCTGTAGGTAGTTATTTATTGGCTAAATTATCTGTATGACATCTAAGTCGCAGATAAGTCTACTAATACCTTTAATTAGATAAAAAAACAAAATATAATTATGTTTAAATAGATACCTTGCTACTGGTAGTAATAGTTACAACTTTTAATTAAAGGAATTGTAAATTATTATCATCATAATTAAAGATAAAAGATATAAGTAAGTAATTTGCTAATTCGTTGAAAGTTTTTCAGGTATATTACTCTGGAACAAAAAAGATAGAGTAGGTATTAATAAGTCTAAGCAACCCAAACGTACTTGTATACATACCTACGTTGGTATTTTTAGATAGTACTTACCCTAAGATGTTGTATATAGCAGACTTGATGGTATTGGCGTATCAAAGCAAACGCCTCTTCAGCCACGGGTAGCTGATGATGTTGCCAAGCTAGGACTGCGAGGCATGCCCATAGTGTCTCATCTTCAACGGTGCGGCAAAGCTAAATTTTTTTTATAAGAATTAAATTCTTTATACTAAGTAGTACCTATTGCTTATTTTAAACATCTATCATTGCAGTTTTAAATCAACATTTAGATTACATTGACTGTTTTATCTTTAGATCCACTGCCTTAAAACCAGTATGGTTATCAGTAGGTATATGCGTACCTAAATAATTCCAAAGACCAAAACTACAAAATCTTTACCATCACACTCATTTCAAGATGAACTTACTTGGAGGGCTGGCTGCCACATATTCGCAACCACATGTTTGAGTAGCTTTTCTGGGAATGCGGCAATAGACAGATGTAATATTGAGCCATTGCCGCGGCAAATATGCGCTACGCCATCTTCAACACTTATAATTGTGGGATTCCTGCCTAGATCCCTAGAATACATAAAATAATATAAAGTGGTGTATCACCTCACAATGTATTTTCGTAACTTATTATTCATTAAAATAAGTAAGTACTGTGATACTCACACGACATCCTTGCTAACAGTGGTAAGTGCAAGCCAGTCTGGCTGCATAGCCGCTCGTGGACAACACCACGCTACCACAGAGCTAGCACGCAAGCCTACCAGCAACTCTGTCTCGCAGCTCCAGCATATGCTGAGGATTTGAGACCCTACCAAGAAGTGTGTATTACGGGTAATCGGTATTTAGATTGAGGGGTTCGTAACTCATAGTCAGAATATCAAATCACAAGGATAGACGAGGTTAAGCAACGCCCTATATGGGTCTATAATATTATCACCGGTAGCTAGAAGTCCAAAGGCTGATAAATGGTCGCCTTGTAGGTGTAGGACGGCGGTGCTGAGGCTCCAAGTATCCGCTCGTTAAATAGGTAGGTACTAACTACTAATATACAGTTGCATCTAATGTGGCATCTAATTTAGTGGCTCTTTTGATTTGGGGAATTTCTGTTTACCAAAATCGAATAATATGTATATCAATCTGATTTTTTGCAAGTATTACCAGTTTCCAACAAATGTAATTCCCCCAATATCTTACGTAGTTAAGTCACCGGCTAAAATTAGGATGCCTATAAATTAATGTAGATCTGAGTAGTTGACCTTTCAATGTATTTTTATCAATGTTGTGCAATGCACTAGTAAAAAAAGGACAGTGTTGATTTTATATCTTAGCACCAACGTGTAGCATTCGACATACAATAAATATTTTTATTTTCGTATACCGTGATACCTACTTGGACTATTATCTATCCTAGTTCAGTAGAAGCTGAGAAGGTATACCAAAAGCAGTGATGAAACAAATTCAGATGAAATAAATTGGTGAAATGCTTTCAACTGCTCACCTAATTTAACAAACTTGGGCTTGCTATCCTTTACAGTGACGACATACAGGTCCCTGTTGTAGTCCAACAAAGCTAGCTGTCTCTCACTAATAGGTCCTGTTTGACTTAACGCAATGCTGGATACGGTCATCTTGTGCGTCAGTTTAGTCACCGTATTGTCAGCTGAACCTCGGACTATCAGGCCAGTGGGTAGGTCGAATACGTGGATCACTGTTGAAAGTGAACGCGAAATTAGTGAGGAAGTAATAAACTACCAGTAATATGCATTGTGGAAGTTACGTCTTGATCTGGCCTCCACGAGTTTGATTATTATAGCTCATTCAGGCAAGATTTTTTTGGAACTTTTACTTTATTTTATGTATTACTTACACTTCCGATCACCCTGGTCAATAGCTGCTAATGCGTCAGGCCCCAGGGATACGCCAGCTCGTCCTAACGACTCCGGTCGGGCTCCCCAACGAGGACTGGCGAGCAGACGACCCATATAGCTGTATACAGAGAGGCCAGCTCTTTCTACAATACATATACATCTGAAAATAATAGGAAATGCTAGTGCGAGAAATTATACAATATCTTAGAAAAAAATATTAATTTGTTTTGACCCATATTGACCCATCATTCTAAAATAATGTTGTTCTGAGCCCAAAAAAGCCTAATAGCTTAGCATTAAACGTCATTTCAGGATCCTAAACCTACCAATGATTGAAGTGAAAGCAAAGGAAAGATTTAAACTTTGAAGGAGTTTTGGGTTATTCTACGGTTTACCTTTCTGCCAGCAATATCATGCTGATCGTCCCTTCTTTGAGATCGAACGTGACTGGCGTATTCCAAGACGTCAGCTTGTGTATAAAACACTGCTTCACCGTTGCAATAACCAAATGATTGAATCCCAGAGCAATTTGAATGACCCTGTCTGGATAGTCCAGCTGGTCGTTCTGGTCGGTTATGATATCTCTTATAGCGATCACTTTCCGACCTATCTGGTTGCAGGCGAAGTTCTTCCATGTGTATTCTCTGAAAAGTGATTTTTAACCTTTAATCTTGGTCCAGGTTAGATGATAATACTTTTACTCCATACCAATACAATAATATTTCTCTTTCGAAACATAGTCTCAGTTCATCGTATAAATTAAAAAGAAACTATGAAAAATGCCGAGGTAATTACCGATCAATAATATGAGCGAACAAAACATGACCATTAGCACACGCGGCTGCCAACTGCGTACCATCAGAAGACCAGGCTACGTTGTAGATGCTGCCAGTAGTCGGTCGGTCGAGGCAGTGAGACCACTGGAAACAGTTAAATATCAATAATTTAAAGCAATAACTGCTGAACGAATCGACAAATGGGAAGCATTGAAAAGCCTATGTAGTACAGTAGAAACATTAATCAATCGAAAGATTAGGTCAAACTTACTCCATTAGAGTTGCACAGTCGTATGAGGTTGTAGCTACCTACGACGAACATGTCTCCAGCGGGTGACCAGCTAACACTTGTGATAGGTTGGTCATGTTTCACGCTTACCGATATTTGTTGACCAAACGTGTCCCAAATCTAACAAACATACAATTAAGTTAAAAATCAAGGAAGAACCGACTTTATTCGATCAGCGCATTGTCGGGTAATTAATGTAGGTACAAACTTTTACATATTTGTGTATCCTGGCAAATTCATCATACTTGTGATGGTTTAGTTAAATTAGAATTTCAAAACCCACCATCTTGTAACCTAGCCTGACACAATCGTTTCGATCGGTTGAGCCATCTCTGAGTAACTAATAGGTGTAAATACAAAAAAAAACTTACGCGTCGAATTGAGAATCAAAAATTTCGGTATTTATTTCTAAGGCGGTTAAATATGGTCAGCGTGATACTTTGGAGCAAAGAAAGAATGAAATGTTACCTTCGAAAATCCATCTTCCGAACCAGAAATAATTAAATTGTTGTTGGCATTCCATGCGATACATAAAATAAGGCCTTCGTGAGCTTTCCACTGTAAGAAAAAAATGATTTCGAATCAAATATAATGATACTGCTATTGCTATAGAAACAACCGAGTTAATCAAGCCAAAATAAATAAGCAAAGATTGTATGCTCAAGAGTCCAAATCGAGAACATGTTTAAAACGATAAGGTATCATAATTCTATAAAATTAATTACAATTACAAATTATATTTTCTACTATAATTATGTTTGTGCAGTTGATCTGCACAAACATCATTAATTTAGAAAATATTCCAAATATTTACTACAGCGTCCACAGCAATATCGATAACATAGAATGTATACCAATACTTACTTTTGTTATCTTATTACTAGAATTAAGTTGCTTTATGACGAGGGAATTCCCCTTGGTATGTAAAATGGCACTGCTATCAGGGCTCCATACGGCGCTAAAACAAGGCACGTCTGACTGGACTATGGTCGACCGCAGGAGACCATTGCGAGACCACACTTTGACGAAACCGTCTTCACCGGCTGGAAATCATAGAAATATTTAAACTAGACCATAAGTTGTGGTGAGACTTCAATTTGTTCATTTTTGCTTAACTTTACATCTAAAGGGCAAACAACTGTTAACTACCTAACAAGAGATTAACGGCCAAAGCACTGTTAGGATATTGGTGTCGATTCTGTTGCACATTTTGACAGTACTAAACTAGACTAAACGCAACCGTCACTTTCCTTTTCTATTGAAACAGAAAGAGATAAACACCCTTAATTTAGTTTAGTCCTGTCAAAGTGCGCAACAGAATCGACACAATTATCGCTTTTGTAAACGGAGACGGTGCATATCGTGGTGCATGTTATTTTTCCGTATTTACCTGTTAGAAGTCCAGCTCCATCAGGACTCCATTGTGCTATGAGACAGGCTCCCTGATGAGCGTTAACCGATTTCTCTATACGCCCGTTGTGATTTACTATGTGAAATCTAAAAGAATAAAACGAACAATGAAGAATAATCAGATAGGTGATTATTATTCCGTATCATGATAATAAATGACTACTCAAAATGCATTTCGCTCGATACAATTGTTTGGAAATGATAATTTAATTTAAATACTACACGTACCTAACGTGCTTTCATTTTTATTTTCTAATCTAAACAGGAAAATGTCTCGTAGACGTCAGAACTTTCTTTTTAACATGATAGATGTTATAGACTGCTTTGTTGGTCGAGTCGCAAGTGCGACTGCTGAGCATGGAGTCCTAGGTTTGATCCCCAGGTCGGGCAAAGTGTTATTGGATTTTCCCACTAGGAATTTCTCAGTAGCATCCTGATTTGTGCCCGGTTAATGGCAATAGATTCGCCCCCTATTACATGGGACTTAAACATAAGTGGCGAAACGAGGGTGTACTAAAACACCTCTGCCGAACCCTTCGGGGAGTACAAGGCGTGATTTATGTTAAGTTATAATTATGCTACGGACAGCATCCACTTTTGCAATAACAACACACCTACTGCGATCTCCCATTTATTTAGCAAACATGGTGATTGCGGCAATATTCTTTCACGGCCATTTATCGTCGCGATCATGATCTACGAGGAGACCCAAATACAGTGGCAGACCTTTACGGCCTAATAACATGATATTGCAGTAATTCCTAATGCAAATCGTTTTTTTTAAATTAATAATTATGTAATAATCATAATAGTATAATTTCTCACTTACTTGCCATCTGCCGTCGAAATCAGAATCACATCGTGTTGATGCTTATTGCCACCAACATTAATCTTCGGGAACAAATGCATATCATTTGGATAAAAATCATCAGGGAATGTTGTAACTACTATGCATTCGCTGTTTACTAGATTCCATTTCAAGAGTTTGTGGTCGTCCCTGAAATAATGTTACAGCGTTTCAGATTTAGTAAGTACTTTATGCAGGTTTAACTTTATCGGTAAAATGTGGGTGTCCTACTGCAGCTACACCTCAACTTGTCCCTACAGGACATAAATGCGTGAGGAACTGATTACTAATGTTATAAAAAATAACGTGGGAACCACTTTCGCGGGTATCGTGACTGGGTAATAATAACAGCAGGATCTGAGTGATAATAAGTCACAATGTGAATGAATTCGCAATCCACCGTACCTAGCGTACTCATCATAGCCTTTTCCCACCTTATTCTATTCGCACTATACCTATGTAGTGCGAATAGAATAAGGTAGGAAAAGGCTATGATGAGTTGCAGAAAATAAAATAGAAAAAGTAAAAAATATCATTTTTTTTCGGTTACATGCAGTACAATATTCCAGTCACATCCCTATTTCGGTCATTGAACTCTTAACTTACCCACAAGAAAATACATCTTCTGTATTATTCCAATTCACGCAAACAACAACACCAGAATGTTGTGGTTCTTTAAAAGTAGAAATTTTCAATTTCATGATTCCTTGATTGTGTTTACAGGTTTGTTGTGAAATTTTGTAACTGGTACCATGACAACGGATATACAAATATTCGCGCCGATCGGCGTGCGCAAGACAGCTTACTTGGGGTTGCAAAAGCAAAAAGTTGCAAGAATTGTTTAGTCTCAGAAAATAATATTTAATTTCAAATAGTTATAAAACAAAAAAATTAAGTATGTCACTATTTAAAATATTGTTTTGTGTTTTTGTTTTAAAGAAAAATAAAGATTAGAATATAATAATTAAAGTGTAAGCATCTTTACATTTTTAAATTCTGAACGAAGAATAATTTTGATAGGCAATTGTCAATGTCATGTCATACATGACATTTTTATCAATGTGTCAATGACGGACGGCTCATTCTCACATGTTCCTCCTATTTTACGATTCTAATAATTGTGAATTATATCTGAAAATACGAAGAATCTACTGCTGTTAAATTGAATAAACGAAAAAATGTCGGACGTGCCAGATCTCAGTAGCGACGAGGATAATTTCGAGGACGATGAATGGCAAGAAATGGAAACTAGTGATACAACGGTAACATGCTTATTTTGTACCAACGTTTTATCGAATATTGAAGAAGGATTCACGCATTGCAAGTCCGTTCACAAATTTAACTTGAACGATCTTAAGTTAAAATTCAACATGGACTGTTATTCATACATAAAGTTGATTAATTACATAAAGACTCACAAACCCGCCCCTGAGGTTATAAGTAAAAGTACAAACGCGCTCTGGGACGACGAGAAGTATTTAAAACCTGTGGAGCATGATGAGTGGCTTATGTACGACTTTGATTCTCTTACTGACAAGCCAAGTTCACCAAAAACCTACCATGCTAATGTAGAGAATGGTTTGGTAACTCTATCTGAGGCACACTTCAGTGAACTTCAAAGAACAATACAGTTATTAACACAACAACTGGCTGAAAGTGCATCACTCCTAAAGAATGCAAAGGATGATATAAATAAAATGCAGAATTCAATGCAAACTATGATAGAAGGTGGTCAATTAAGTAGAAATAATGATGAATCTTCAAATAACGTAAACTGTGTAGCAAAAGTTCCTCTAGAAAGTGATGAAGGCTACTTCAGTACCTATGCTCACTTCGGTATCCATTACGATATGCTTTCAGACAAAGTCCGCACTGAAACTTACAGAGACGCAATTTTGAATAACAAAGAAACGTTGAAAGATAAAGTTGTTTTAGATCTTGGTTGCGGTACTGGTATATTATCAATGTTCTCTGCATCAGCTGGAGCCAAGAAGGTTTACGCATTAGACCAATCGGAAATTATATACCACGCAATGGATATTGTGAGAGAAAATAATTTACAGGATGTTATAAAATTAGTTAAAGGCAGACTAGAAGATACAAAGTTAGATGAAAAAGTTGATATCATTGTTTCTGAATGGATGGGCTATTTTCTTCTGTTTGAAGGGATGTTAGACAGCGTTATTTATGCAAGAGACCACTGTCTTAAACCTGGTGGGTTGTTGTTACCCAACAGGTGCAATATAAGTCTCGTTGCCAATGGTGATGTAGATACACACAAAAGATTAATAGACTATTGGTCAGATGTCTATGGTTACAAAATGAATTGCATGAAATCTGAAGTTGTACGGGAAGCAAGTATTGACATTGTTGGATCAAAAAATATCATATCTGAACCTTGTGTTGTTAAAGAAATAGATATTAATACATGTAATATTGACGTAATGGACTTTACTTCTGAATTTAAACTTCCTATAACAAAAGACGGTATCTTGACATCAATTGTTGGTTATTTTGATACATTTTTCGATTTGCCAAATGCAATAGAATTTTCAACTGGTCCACATAAGACACCAACGCATTGGAAGCAGACAGTTTTCTATTTCAGAGATTGTAAGGAGGTGAAACAAGGAGATGTTATTGAGGGTACAATCATTTGTAATAGACAGAAAACTGACGTTAGAGGTTTATCCGTACAGATCCATATATTTGGCAGGAGTCATAAATATCTTCTATGTTAATTAAGTTGTGATATAATAAGTTTTTATACTGCTTGTATGTATTTTGTAAACTTCAATGTTATTGTAAACTATTGTTAATTGCTTGATGTGCCTTTCTACGTTGAATTGCAAATATAATTTGCATTGTTCCGCTGTTGCGTATTAATAATATGTTCATATATAGCTAAGAGATAGCATTAAATATGGCAGGTTAGTTTAGAAATGTCATAAGAATTCTGTTTTTATCATCTATTTTTAGGAAACTGAGATACTCACCAGCGAGTCAGTGTGTTCATCATTTATATCATACCCATAGATTATGTCAAACATCCCACAACATGTCATGTATGGTGTAATGTTTTATAGGAAATTAAATGATTTCATGTTTGGTTTACATAGGTTGATAATGCACTAGAGAGCTACATAGTAAAGTTAACCATTCTTATGATTACAACCAGTGTGGTTACTATCGAGAAGTATTAAATGCGTTTTTTCTAAGTGATCTTAACATAAAGGTACATAATTATCATCTTTATTTTACTTCAGATCTTAAAGTTTTTTTTTCTAAACCTAATATTTGCTTATATTGGTGCCGATTCTATTATGCACAAACTAAAGTTAATTCAGGCTATTGCCATCTTGTTCACTCTGATAAAATAAGAAAGAGATTAAAATTTCCATACAAATTTAGACGACACGTCACGTGTCGACTAAAAGCACAGTGAAGTTCAAGGTGTAAACTAGTTTGACATCTCTAACTTAGTTCTTATCTAACACCGTCCTTTTCTCGCGTTATTTGTTAGTAAAAGATAGCAATTCTCTAATTTTAGTTTTAGTGAACAAGACAATCAGCACCATTATGAAATCCTTGTGAAAAATACTAAAAGATTTTTATTATTTTAGTATAGTTAAGAAAATACAAAGTTAAAACTTAGCCAGCCTAGTGCATAATCTACCTATGGAATACTTTTCAATGTGCTAGCTGTTATTATAATAAGTATTTAAGATTAAATGAATAGATCTTCATAACATAGAACTTTGTTTTCTATTTCTTAGATATATAAGAACGTGCATCATGACTCTCATGCCTCATGTAATAGTTATTAATTAATTATATAAGGGTATTAAAGTAAACATCTCTTCTACGAAAATCTTTATTTTATTTTACATATATTTTACACATTACTGAAAGGTGTTTTACATTTATTTACACACGTAGAAAAAGACTGTTAAATTTGATAAAAAACCATTTGATTTTGAGATTTCTTTTTATTAGAGAGAAAATGCAGTTTCATACAAAGATCTTTGTGTTGTTGACATAAAATTATTGTGTTTTTTTAAAGATAAAACATTGAATAAATATGGCATAAGTACTTACATTTTATATAGAAAATTTTCTATAGCAATTTCGTTTGACTTTCATGTTTTCTTTATTATGAGGGATATAATAATAGAAAAGTTAAGGAGTTTTACTTTTTTTATAAATAACATTTCTTTACACATTTAATATTATTATGAATGAATTTGTATATTTACTTTTTAATGGAGTGAAATATTATTGGTGATATTTTAATTAAGCAGGACATTGTGTGAAAAATATTTGACGACATCGTGGATAGGTACTATTTTATTAATATTTTTTTCTATCTTAAAACGTAGCAGTGTACACAGGTCTTTAAATAGCTTAATTACATGACAATTGAATACTTAACACATTCGGAATGTTATGTTGTCACATTTAAAAGCAATATCTTGTACAAAAGTGATTTCTATAAGTCTGAGAAAGATTACATTATCAAAGATGGGCCTATTACTGCTCCAAGCTATGATATAGAAACAACAATTAATAATCATGTACATAAGGCTCAGTATGCTAAATTCTACAATTTTATAAAGCTATATCCCCAATCTGAATGGCATTACTAGACTACATTTCAAATTAAGTAGGTATATACCTATATTGATTATTCTTAATATTTAGTACCTATGAACTATTAATAGGTACACTAAATGCACAATATACAGAATTTAATAAATCTCTAATAATTAAAATAGACGATAAATATATATAAAAAAATCTATTGTTAAATTTGTCTACAATAAGCGTCACCAGTTGGATTATAAATCTATCCTTACCATCCCCGAAATCAAATAGGGACCTAATTTATCATGATTATGGATTCATTTGATCTGATATTCAATGAGAATGGTCCCACGTACCTACCAGGAAAACTAGGCCTCTGATATACGCTCGAAATATTACTGAATTTACACAAATTTTGTATGGTTACAAAAACTCCTATGATAAGTAGATTCAGTTCAGATTTTAGATGAAAATTTGGCATCTGTGAGTAAACACTTGGCCTAAAACCCTTTAATATCTTTGATAATAATAAATTCAATGTTAATTCCGTTCGTCAATAGAATATTCTAGTTGAAGGACGGTACATTTACTTTGGGTCCTCCACAAAAGCTTGTTACGTTCAAGTCTAAGCCTACCTAAGAATTCCTGTTCGTCCTCGGGCTGTGACGCCTTTGCCTCTCAGTCTAATAGATCTAATAGGTAGTTGATGTTTACAGAAAGCTGTTCGACTCCATCTGATTTGAGCACGAGCTTTAGAATACAATAAATATTTGAGATTTACTACATTATCCTTAGCTATGTTGTATATAACAAAGACAAAAATCTTAATTTGTATCATGAAGATTTACTAATGTACTATCTACCTATTTACTAGAATTTGAAATGGCGTTATCATTTAGAAAATAATTTCATATTAAATAACATTTGGTCAAGAATATCAAGACTCTCCAATTTAATCGGAAACATTAAAATTAATAAGCGTATTCATCATATTATGGGTTAAATTTAACACTAATATTAAGCTACATTTAAGTTATAGTTAAGTGTTTGATTGAAGAGAAGTGCACATGTGTTTATGATTATATAAATTAATGTTGTTTGCTCCGTCACCAGCATTTGATAGTTACTTACAGATACATTTAGCTCTTAACGACTATATTTGAATGAGTTCAGTACAGTTTTACACATTAATTATTTCAATTATGAGTAGAAAATAGTGTCATCTATCGATACATCCTCAAATATACAGCCAAGCATCTATTGCGAGTAATTTACTACAAGTGTTCTTCAAGGAACAGTTCTCGGTCCAAACTTAACCTTGTTAAACACTTGTTTCTCCTCGCAATGGAAACTTGGTAACGAGATATCTTCAAAGCTTTAGACTTAATTTTTAGGCTAGGCTAAAATCTTAGCAGCGAATAATAATGAATCATTTACACTACTGGCGTTACCGCTCCGCGGTCTGTCGCCTGTTCGAATTAGCTCACTATGTTGTCTTCCACATAGAGAAACTTTATACATCCAGGCTTTTTGCATTGTGCTTCCAAGTCGTATATTTTGTGCGTTACACACAACAATTTTATTTTTAATTAATTAGCAACGTATAATGAAGCTTGCACACGTATGTATATCATATAGTATGCTTTAGCTTTTCTTCAACAGTGAATAGAACATGTTGCTACAACTAGACCTAACGCTATTTACAAATGAGGCTAAATATTATTCCTCTGTTGTCGGTAGGGCGCTGTTGTTCTCCTCCTCCTGTTTAGCTCGAGCCTCAGCGTCTGAAAAATATTTTTAATTTGATTATTCATAACGTCTTCTCTTGTCATCTTGTCGTAAGTGTGGCCGCCGAAATTCTTAGTAGCAACCCAGGGATTAGATTTACGACGATAAGCTCGGTCCCAATTTCATGGGACTTTAATAATATCATCATTATTGACTGTGGATGTACGACAGACCTTTGCCCTGTCTTAAGTTGTCTTTTGTTTTTTGTATTTTTCTGAGACTTACAAAAAGATAGAATCATACTAGATCATTAGTTGGAGGTAATCAATTTTTCTTTAGCCTAGTATCAGCTCTCAAAGTTCTAAATTTTTCTCTCACTAATTTGGACATTAGGACCTGCCGAAAAATGGGAAAACGTAGGTACCCTTTGCAGCTTGCTCTTTCCATATCTTCTTATTGTCGCTGAGGCATGCAACCCAAGGCTTTCTGATCTTGAACTTGCTGCTATTTTCATTTCCTGTAATAGAAAAAAACCATGTTTTTTAATTTTTATTGCAATATTAGGCGTTTTCCTACAACACGACACGATGTAATCGTGATTCCTGAGCCGTGGAGAAACGGCCGTAATCTCCTTGGATTTTTAGTCTTTGGTTTTTGTCCGTAAACGTACCTAGATTGGCGGATTTGTTTCATGATATTAATTCATGAATTTGTTATCTCCCAAGATAAAAGGTATTATACTATAGTTGTCAGTAGGTACATACATACGAGGAGCTCGTGGTTAATTACCAGCTGCGTGGATCATACGATTTGCAAGGTTAAGCTGCGCTTGCCGTGGTCATTCTGTGGATGGGTGACTGTTCGTTACACATCGAGACTCATCCGTGCCTCGGAGAGTACGTTCAACAGTCGGTCTTGGGTGTGATAAGAATACATATGACAGTCGTTACGAGAAGTCAGAAGCCCGAAAGTCTGACAACCAGTGTAACCTTAGGATATCGGCATCGGGCATTGCCTTGTAGGTAACTGGGTTGCGGAGGTTTGATGGCAGTCGCTCCATGTAAAACACTGGTATTCAGCCGCATCTGGTTAGACTGGTAGCCGACCTCACCATAGTTGGGAAAAGGCTAGGCAGAACAAATATGGTTGTCGGTAGCCATCGCTTGTAGGAGAAATGGCTTATAACTGCATGGTACTTACTGCTCACACCTGTGCTCTCCTCACTGATAGGCTCCGCTGAACTGGTCGAGTTCTTGCTACTGGAATGTAGAGGCCCCAATATGCATTCAAGCATATCTGCGCACACGCCCATGCTGGGTTCCACGATGAACTCGATAAATCCGATCTGCGACTCCGCCACTAGTGTGTTGTTCCTGTCGCACAGTGGACTGAAGGGGAGTCCTAGGTCCCGCTCCTTGTCGCCCTGGAGGAAGAACTCGTCCAGGAGGCTCATTGTCCACCTGTGGTGCAGGTCCCATCTCTGAAACAGTTTGTGAGAAACAGTTAATTTGTGTGTTTATGTCTAGTCATCAAAACCATATTGACAAGATGCTCATAGGTGTAACGATAAGTTGCAAGCTCATAACCATTTTGAAAATCTGTCTTTGTCCTATCCTTATCGAAATTAAATTTTCTTAGTAAAGTCCTTATGTGAAGGCGGATGCTATTGACCACCTTCTGATAACATGTTAAAGTTGCTTCTGGGGAGAAATCTGTCAAGACAAGGCCATCTTTTCATTACACATAATGATATAACAAGCAAAAAGGCTTACCTTAGCAGGATGCGAGATATCGCAGCAGTGTAAAATAAGGGAGGCTGCCTTGGACTTGTCCACGGTCGGTTCTGCAAGCGACAGCAGTGACCTCATGTTCTTCAGCTGCTGGAAGTGGAACGACATGTCTGTAGCCAGCACCATGTCGATGACCAGTGTCCGGAACTCACGGAACTCTTCCCTGGAGAGGTTCTGGAGTAAGTTGCATTCTTCGTCGCGCATCAGCCTGGAATATTAAGAAGGATGTTATTAGTAGGTTGTCGTAATATGGTTACTTCTGTAATGTGTTCTTGGATGGGACAGTAGTACCTAACTCGAAACTACGGATCCACAACGAAATATGGCAATAGGTGCTTAGAAATCTACTCTTTATAGTAAAGTTGTAGCCACAAAAGTCTCAATACTTAATATTGTCTTAATATTTAGATTTCTCTGGTTGTAGCACATAGGAGTCCTTTCCTTTCGTGAGACACATTCATATTTATGATTATTTACGACTTAATCACGTGCAATTTTTTTGTGACAGCCCGACTTGTTTCAGGCCCAAATGGAGCCTGTTGTGCGTGTCACTACAGGTCCATAAAATAAAATTCGTAATACTCAAAACTAAAGTTATTTATTTCTGTTCCACAAACTGATTCCTTATTATCTACTACGTGACAGGGCGATGTTCTGTAGACGACTGGCGAGCCGCGCGCTCGCGCCCCGTTAAGTCTATCAATATTGCAACGCAGCAAAACTTGTCGCCAGGCCGCTAGAAGCCTTTAATCATGAACTGAACACGCGGCGAGGTCACGAGTCGGGCTATCCCGAAACAAAAAATGCTCGTGGGTACCGTGACTAAACCGTAAACAATCATTAATATGTATGTCTTTTCCTGAAGATCGATTGTGGAACTTGGTTGGGTAGCTGTAGGTAACTTAACGAGTGTAGCCGGTGTCTGTGCAGTGCTGTGATAAACTGAGTTAAGTACCTACTTAATTCTTTTCCATCAATTGAATCCACAGAATACTAGATATTTACCATCGACAGATTGGTGTCTATATTGTCTAATTGAACTATTAGGATTTAGGTAAACGTCCAGCAGATTTAACCAGCACCTCGACAAATTTACTTAGGCCAACAAATTCGATCGTTACGAACTATGTCAATGTTTAATTGCGCCATAAAAATGTAAATTCATAGACAGCGCCTGTCCTAATTACATGAAATTGCTAGTTGTGTGTGGTACAACTACTCGTTATAGGTTATAAACGTTATGGAACATTAAAGTTACGACTAGTTTCAAATTGATTTGCGGATAATATTGAAGATAAAATCGTAGCTACCTAAGGCTTGTGTAGGTAGGTACAATACCACAAAACAGATAGGTACAGAAGTGAATCTACGTACAAGTGCGCTCGAGAAACGCACACATAGACACTGCTCACGGACACGATATCTCGGACTGTTTGGGACTAGAGTGCGAGCGCGAGTGCCATGCGCTTGAGAGAGATAGATATATAGATAGAGCGACCGCCGAGCGTAGGTATGAAAAGTGAAGTACATACATGTGATTGACTTCTGTACCTGTTCTGTACCAATACCCTCAGGTGTGCAAGTTTCGTCACGATATTTTCCTTCACCGTTAACGCAAGTGGTTGAATGAATTCGAAGTCTGAGGTGCGGGATGGGGTTGAACTCGGACCCTCCTGCATGCATGAAGGTAAGCGTTCAACCGCTATGCTATTACTGTTTTTTAGAGTTTAGTTAGATAGGCATCAGGAGATGCTTGTGGCTAGTTACTAAACGTGTGGATCGTACAACTCGCGTGGTTAAGCTGCGGTCGCCGCGGTCAGTCTGTGTATGGGTGACCGTTCGTTACATCGAGATCCCTCCGTGCCTCGGAGAGCACGTTAAAAAATCGGTCCCGGGTGTCATACGAATATCTGTGACAGTCGTTACGGGAAGTCAGAAGCCTGAAAGTCTGACAACCGGTCTAACCTTAAGATATCGGCATTGTCCAGTAACTGGGTTGCGGAGGTTTAATGGCAGTCACTCCGTGTAATAATATAAATAAGGTTGTTGCTGAAAATCAGCGCTGTTGGCATTAGGTTCGTCCGAAGCCTCAGCATAATGCTGAGCAATGACCTAAATTTTCACGCACCATGCGACGCACAAATTCAACATGTTTAAATGTTTGTATTGTTTGTATTTGTATAGTGTCACTTAGTTTTATGATGCATGAGGATTTATGGTTATGGTAGCCCGTGCACCATAGACTAAATAATAGTAACCATAGTTTTTTTTTTTTTGTGTGTTTGGGTTACCGTGTTGTTTAATATACTAGGTTTAAATTTAAGTGTTAATTTTTAAGAAACATTATATTTTTAATTTTAAGGATCCGTATGCGTCCGCGTGGGCGGAAAATAAATACTTTTTCTTTCTTTCTTAATATATTGGTATTCAACCGCATCTGGTTAGACTGGAGGCTGACCCCAACATAGTTGGGAAAAGGCTAGACAGAACGAACGAGTTAGATGGGCAGGTATCTAGACACCTATCTTCATATCTTGTTCTTTTTGGACAGTAATTATACCATATAATATTCAAAATTAAGTACACTATAATTTTCCAAATGAAACTTCGATGTTTAGATAATCTATACTAATATTATAAAGAGGAAAGATTTATATTTTTGTATGTAACGAATAAACTTAAAAACTACTGGACCAATTTCAAAAATTATATTATATTGCCGCGTTAAATAGCTACATTATCACTAACTAACGTAGGCTATATTTATTACTGGAATAAAACTTGTTACGCGGGCGGAGCCGTGAGGATATAGCTAGTAATTATTATTTCTATCTACTACCTACCTACCTTCAAGCCTCATTGTTTTAGCTACAAATTTTATCGATGCTTTTTTCGTATGGATGAACACGTACTATTAAATGGAGCGAATAATAGATTGGCTACGTTGAATAATAAAATATTTTCTACTGAGACTATATAAAATTATAAATCTTCTGCAAATACTTTTATTCACAAGTACATAAAGAAATACTTACCTAATAAAGTATAGTATTGTAAATATAGGTATAACAGGACTATTAGTCTAGGCGTTTACGGAGGTGCAGGCAGCGCAGGCAAAAGTTCAGTCTCAGTTTTACAATGCATACTCGTACCTACAGTTGGGCAACGCTTATACCTACATGTGCGGTGATATCGCCCGATATCAAAGACGTTGCCAAACTGCACACAGTTTGGCAACATCTCTGGTGGAAACTCAGCCTTACAATCCACAGATTGTAAGGCTGAGTTTCCACCAGAGATGTGCGAGGATGCGTAGCGAGGGATGTGTTTGTTATGAACCAATAGAATCATTTCATTTACCTAGCCATGCTCAGGGCAGCTCTAGTAGAAAGGCTCAGCGGAGCGAGGTTTTTGTCCATACAAAACAAGGGAAGGATGTGTGCTAGGGATGGACGCGAGCGAAAATATAGCAGTCACTAGACGGTATTTGTCAGAGGTAGATGTAAAGTGTACGGAAAACACCGCTCCCACCACACCACACCCTGCTCGCATCTGAAACAAGCCCGCTACACATCCTCGCACCGCTCATCTGCGCACCGTTTCACAGCGTCGCTACGCATCCTCGCACCGCTCAGCGCCCTAGCACATCTCTAGTGGAAACGCTCACACCGCTCCACAGCCTCGCTACGCATCCTCGCACCGCACAGCTACCTCGCACATCTCTGGTGGAAACGCAGCCTTAAACTGTGCCTGAACTGTGTAGCCTGCGCGGCCTTCTCCTCCGTATACGCTTAGGCTTAAAGTTGTAAAATCTAACATACATTTATTTGAAACCTTTAACAAAATTAAATGTGATTTATCTTGCCAACCAAACGTATTATATTATGGGCATAACGTTTCCTGTTTCGACAGTTCCTCAAACATACCGCAACTAAAACCCGACAAAGAAGTATCTCAAGGAAATAGCCGTACAGACAGATAAATAACAAATTCCCTCATAGATTAACTCGTCAGTTCGTTAGACTGACGGTGAAATATACTCGCTACATTTCTTCAACTCGTTTAAAATTCATAAAGCGTTGCTACCGTCAATTACTGCCAATCATTGTGAAAAACACCATCGCAGTACCCGCCTCACGTAACCGATGGCTGGAACTGGGGCCGTGGTAAACAAACTCGCAATATACAGGGTGTAAACGAAATCATGTAATTCCTTCAAACCTCGTGATGTACTGCTGACATAGATTATAGCTGCACGGGACACTTTTGGATTCAATAAACAAAAAAATGACAAGAAGTCAACATGTGTTCTTAACATTAGGCATTTAAGCGCCCCGAGTTAAATGACCGCGCGGCGAGCGCTTCGCTCGGGGCGCTAAAATGCCTCACGTTAAGAACATAATTAATATGTTTACTTCTTGTAATTTTTTTGTTAATTGAATCCAAATGTAACCCGTGGGGATGTATCAGGGTATGTAGCAGGGTTAATCTATGTCAGCAGTACATCACGAGGTTTGAAGGAATTACATGATTTCGTTTACACCCTGTATATTATAATGGCCAGTCTCCTTGTAATTTAGCGTAAGGTCAGCGGGGACGGCACGATGGATTGATTGATGGTGTCTATGATCGGATTGTAAACAGCCTATATCGGCTAACCCTTCCGTGATTTTCGGGAGATTAGACCCTTACCCTTAGACGGTTGTGGCTAACCAGTAGATGTCCAAAAAGGCACGGCTGGCTGTCCATAATGGTGTGCTGGTACCTACGCTTATGTATGGTAGTGAATGTTGTTCGTGGCAAATGAGGCATGAAAGTAAATGCTGAAAAGAATAAATGCGTGGAAATGTGTTCCTTGCAAAGTATGTGTGGTGTGACTTTGAATGATAGATTAGAGAAAGTTGCGGTTTAAAAGATGATGTAGTGACAAAAATTCGCCTGTCCCTATTAACAATGTAGGTTTTGCAAAACAGTGATTTTACAGGAGAGCGCGTCAAAGTTTAAATTGCTTATATTTTTTAAATATATACGACTTTGTTAACATGACTATTTCAAAAACTATGAGAAAAAAATAACTTATTGTTAAAGCTACTGCAAGACAGTGCTTTTATTAGGTCAACAGTTCAATAAAACCAAAATCAAGAAAATTGCATATCCGACCTTGTTAATAGGGACAGACGAATTGAAAGGAGTATGCTTAGGTGGTTTGGTCATGTAGAGAGAATGAGTGAACGGCGAACGGCGAACGACCGTACTTTGTCCATGACTTATCTAAGTAGTTACTCGCTGGACACCACATGAACCCTCAAACAAATGCGACGTAATTTTTGTGTTCCCAAAATAGCCAAAATAAAAGAATATTGTCAATTATAGCATTTACAAAACATATTCCTGTATTTAGGTACAACACTATCTCAATATTAAGTTTTTGGGTTGAAAAGCGAAGCTTTCGTGAAATATTAGAAAAGAAATGTTTGGAGATTTTTTTTCTAGAAAATTGTTTCTTTTTTTTGTAAGAAAGAGCAATACTTTGTTTAGTCCCTAATGTCATAGAAACGGAACTTTTATTAACTTTTTCTTTGTTGCCTCCTACCAAATTTCATACTTGAGATCACAGGTAAGTTACCCCTCGTGATTAGGTACTTCTTCTTCTCTCGTGTACGAGAATAACTCATGACATGGTAAAAAGAAAGCCATTCAGCTAGGTTGATAGCGAGGCTGACTGCCCAGGGTGCGCCCGAGCCGGACGTATTTGAGTATCGTCACTCATGGAGGCTACTGATCACTGAGAGGCTTTGTCAAGATTGATAATTTTATTATGAACTAGTGACCCGCCCCGGCTTCGCACGGATGCAATGTAGATACTAATGTGGGGCATGTAAACCTTCTTCTTGAATCACTCTATCTATTGCCGAAAACTGCATTAAAATCCTTTGCGTAGTTTAAAAGATCTGAGCGTACAGATAACGGAAGCGACTTTGTTTTATCTATACTAATATTATAAAGAGGAAAGAGTTTTGTTTTTGTATGTAACGAATAAACTTAAAAACTACTGGACCGATTTAAAAAATTCTTTTGCCGTTAGAAAGCTACATTATCACTGAGTAACATAGGCTACGGGCGGAGCCGTGAGGACACAGCTAGTACTATGTAAAGAAGACAACCTCACCAGTATCCATTTTTAAACGGTTATACTTAACTTCACTTCGTATATTTGGTTGTTTGATTCAAATCTTACGACAGATTTTTCAACTACTTATGCTCAATCGATTCTCCTTAAAGTTCGCATACAAATTCAATTCCCATGACAATACAACATTATAATAATTTCAACCTTCAATCTCTAAATCCTGATGCTGCACTACTGGAAGATAAAACCGCTTAACTAAAAAGTTTTTTTAAAGGATTATTATTATCAGCTTGCGTCCGACAGTGTCTCGCTATTTGAATTGTGAAGTTTTCTTTCTTAGCCTTTGCTCGCGAGTTTGTTTTGACTAACAATGACTTCCATTTAGTCGTGATCAACTTGGATCTATAAGTTTGTATTAGTAGTATTAGCCGGACATAATATAGCTTATCACTTTTGTTCACAAGCAAGAAAAAATGAAATAAAAAAAAACGAATTCCCGATGACCGTTTTCGCTGTAATTGTATTTGAGGACATCATGTACTTTGCATCTGGTTTTGGACCACACGATGGTCATAGCTAAAATAGTAGGCACCTACTATATCTAATTAACAACGTCCCTTGAGGAGTGCATTTGCCTAATTAAAACCAACCCAATTAATTGTCTACTATAGTTATCTACGCAGTTAGTACCTACCTACCCGCGGGTAATATAAAACGGTTATGTACCTAAGCCTGTAATCCTCAAAGGAGTAGAAATAAGTAAACTACTTAACGTTCACAGTTTCGCTGCTTTAACAAGTATGTTGGGGGGGGGGTCTAATTAATTAAAAAATGAATTGATCTGTCCTCCGAAAGGTCATTTTTAAGTTATACCCATATAGTATAGACATACATACATACATAAACTCACGCCTTTTTTCCATGGGGGTGGGCAGAAACGATAGAACGCCACATACTATGATCCTTACATACTCCTTTCGCGTCATCCACATTCATACATCTTGTCATACATGCACGCCGGTTGAGAGTACTACACGCCTGTCCTTTGTGAAGAACATCACCAATAACATCGATGTATGTTCCTCTAGGGCGTCCTCTATCGGCGTTTCCATTGACATCCGCCTTATAAATTCCTTTCTTAATTGCTGTTCATTCATTCTCTCAATATGACCATGTTCATGTGCGTATTGTATAATTATCACTTGCTTAAAAACGGCGAAGGAAAACATCGTGAGGAAACCGGCTTGCCTGAGAGATATTTCTCGACGGCATGTGAAGCCAAGTCAGAGGCCCACGGTCGGTATAAACTCTGACACCAGGTTAGTCACTAACCACATGAAAAGAAGAAGAAGAATATGACCAAACCACCACACTCCTTTAAATTTTTGTCACTACATCATCTTTTAAACCGCAACTTATAGTATAGAAGGTCAGTTTTTAGGGCATACAGTCAAAATTTTAATCATTGGCACTTGACACGTGTTTTCCAATCTGGCACTGGAAACCAGCTAGCCTAACATGCGCAGTGCAAGATATTTTTAACCAACTTCCAAAAAAGGAGGAAGTTCTCAATTCGACTGTATGTTTCTTTTTTTTTGTATGTTTGTTCCGCGATATCTTTGCTATCGTATCGATTTTAATGATTATTTTTTTGTTTGAAAGAGTATTCTTTCGAAGTGGTCCTATTTAAATTTGGTGAAGACCTGACGAAGATCTTCGGAGATAGACAATTTGAAGTCGGTTTTATTTTTGTTAAAAAGTTTTTTATAGTCGTCGAATTTTCTCGTGTCGAAGACGAGATAATGGTGTCGATTCTGTTGCGCACTTTGATAGAACTAAACTAAACTAAGGGTGTTTGTCTCTTTCTGTTTCAATAGAAAAAGAAAGTGACATTTGTGTTTAGTCTAGTTTAGTACTGTCAAAATGTGGAATAGAATCGACACCATTGTGTGGCTTATCTTGTCGGAGACGAGATAATGCGATGACTAAATTGAACCCGTCATTTCGAAAAGGGCACGAGTCACACTTTTTTGAAATATTCCTTTTTGACGTCATTTTATTAATTGGAGCGTTTTACATACTCCTTGTGAAAAGGGCACATGTGTATACACCACAAGCGAATAAAAACAAGTGAATCCATAGACAACTTAGTCATTTTAGGGATTGTCCGACTAGACAGTTCGACTCGCGACCTCGCCACGTGATCAGCTCATGATTAAGGGCTCCGTTTGGGTACGAAACAACAATTCATAAATATGAATGTGTCTCACGAAAGTTATAATACAAAACTTAGTCAGTTGTGAATTTCAACTTTTGCAGAGGATAGGCACCAGGCCACCTTTATCATCAAATAACACTCCTGCATATACTGGTTAAGTGCCAACACAGGAAAAGAAAATGACTGATTTAAAAAAAACTTGAAAAATATATCCCAGCAGAGTACCAAAGTTTCTATGAAGAGGTTTTTGCATGGCCAACAACTTCAGCAAACAATGAATACCAAGAAAATGTTGATTAACTAACAAAAAAATTTGGACTAATGCCTTTTCCGAAATTATCTCTTGGTCATTTCGAAAAAGGCACCAAAAAATTTTATTCAAAATATCTTGATGAAAATTATTTCTTTTTTCATAAATAAATATTCCAAAAACCGTGTTTGTTTTTTATTTATCAACCTCTATATTCAATATTTTCAGCACCAATGAGTTTTTTTACAAGAAACATAATATTTTTGTTGATTCTGTGAAGGTTTAATTAATTGACTCGTGCCCTTTTCGAAATGACGGGTCCAATTATCCTGCGCTGTGCATCTTAGCCCGGCTGTACTATGAACCGTGACTGTAACGATAAAGGTCAAAGCACACATATCAAATCGGAAAGGGATCGTCACCGTATCAACTCAAGCAGTTCAGTATTCTTTGTATGAAACTCCCTACTGCAACGCACACTAATCGGAATCGTAACGTAATCGGCTTGCCTCGGGACAAGCTCACGAACCGCGGTGCGGTGAGGCGATACGGTTACGATCCCTTTCCGAGTTGATATGTGTGCTTTGACCATTAGTGTTAAGTTTTATCGCTGATTTTGTATGACGTCACTAAGGTGACTTACTTAAATAAAAGTACCTGGATGACCAAGCTTTGCTCGTTTTGTTTTTTTGTAAATCGTGTTATTTGGAAAGAAAAAAAAAGGAAAAAAGAAAAAGAAGGAACTTGAAAAATAAAAGGGGAAAAAACAATTATCTGGGCTCGATCCGGGGTTTTCTGGTTTCGGTACCGGCCGATTTCCCAGCTGAACTATTATAACCTTGTAAACAGTGGTGAAATTTACCTTCGTATTCAAATGATAGGTATTGTAGCAGTTTTTCACTGCCTGAAAACACGGATAAAACGACGTTTTCTAAAAATGAAACCTAGTTAGATCGATTTATCGCCCTCAAAACCCCTGCATACTAAATTTCATGAAAATCGTTGGAGCCGTTTGCGAGATTCATATTATATATATACAGGGTTAGTCGGAAAGGGGGTACTAAGCCGAAAGGGTGTTAAAGTACCCATAATAAGGGATAACTTTTGTTCTACAACTTTCCCCAAAACTCGATAATTTAAGAGAAATAGCTTTTCAAAGACTCCGTAAAAAATATGCTAAAATCTATCTGTTCATAGCTATGATCAGCTGTGTTTACTATTTAGGTCATATTTGGGGTCACGGATTAGAAACTTCATTTTCTGAATTCATAACTAAAGCAGGGATGAAGAATTTATGAAATAACTAAAATAAAAATAATTTTTGATGGAATAAAATTTCATCGAATTTTTAAATTTTAACACTTTCTTTAGAACAATCATAAATGATACATTAAGTGGTCTGCGGCTTAGTATCCCCTTTCCGCCTAACCTTGTATATACAAGAATTGCTCGTTTAAAGGTATTAGATAGATACAAGAATTGTTCGTTTAAAGGTATTAGATATAGTACCAAATGTAGCAATATTCTAAAGCTAAAAGAGGATCTTTAATCATTATTGATAGATTTTCAGTAATTACTTCGATGCGTTTAATTAATCATTTATTTTCAGCCAACATTAACTGAAGTTTAGTAGGCATCGCAAGTTACTTCCATAAAATAACTTATTTATTTTATTTAACGAGACCAATTTAGATAGTCAAACTATCTAGATTAATCATCTTAACGAGAGACTAGGTAGAATAGAATAGAATATACTTTATTGTACACCAAAATTGTAACACAGCTCTTATACAATATCAAACATTAAAGGGTACAATGGCGGTCTTATCGCTGATAGCGATATCTACCAGACAACCTTTGGATGAACAGGAAGTCAATGAATAAGATAGGGGGTAGTCCGTGGTCACAAAACAGATAGGTACAGAAGTCAATCACATGTATGTACTTCACTTTTAATACCTACGCTCGGCGGTCGCTCTATCTATATATCTATCTCTCTCAAGCGCATGGCACTCGCGCTCGCACTCTAGTCCCAAACAGTCCGAGATATCGTGACCGTGAGCAGTGTTTATGTGTGCGTTGCTCGAGCGAACTTGTATGTAGATTGACTTCCGTACCTGTTTTGTGCCGTGGTGTACTGCTGCAAACTATATACTACACACCATACATAGACATAATACTTACATATAGGTACTTAGATGATAATGGCTGTCATTAAAACGGTTAGCTAAATATTGAGGTTTTCATCAACGAAAATGTATAATTGATCAACGATGCATGATCAGCTGAGGAAGCTGTGTCAGATTTTTAACAATAAGCTTTTCTGAGTTGTTAAAAAGATATACCTGCCTTGACTGCCTTGTTTGCCTAGTAGTCGCAAACACGACTGCCGAGCATGGGGTCCTGGGTTCGATCCGCAGGTCGGGCAAAGTAATATTGAGTTTTTCCATTAGGATTTTCTCAGTAGCAGCCTGGAGTCTGGATTTGGGCCCGGTTAATGGCAATAGGCTCGTCCCCTATTACTTAAAAATAACTGGCGAAATCAGGGTGTTATTTAAAAAACGACTCTGCCGAACCCTTCGGGGTATACAAGGCGTGATGTTATGTTAAAAAGATATAATTTTTTTTTTCTTTTAGCGTGGGGATATCCTCATGGACTATCCCCCGTATGGGGAAGACGGGGGCGTGTGCCGGACTCTTACCGGCTAAAACCACCACGGTGTCCTTCCTTCTGACCTAAGGCTGGGGTCACGGGATTCGCTATTGCATGCACCGCGACCCCGGCAGGTCTCGGTCCACCAATTGCTGGTGGACTTCTCCACTGTAGGGCCCCACCCCACGACCTCCTGAGAGGCGCGGGGGGCACCCCACGTCACCGGCGCACCAGAACACATGGTACGCCGTAAAAAGATATAACCTAACCTAACCTAGTCGAGGTGTTGAGAGTATTTAATAGTCGTTTTTTTTTTGCTGACCAAACATGTATTTCGCAAATCATTTAATTACTTCTCAATGATAATTCAATCGCTTGAACGAATCGAATCAATATCGATATAATTGTTTGGGAAACACCTACGTGGAAAAGTAACTCCGCTGAACAGATCAACTCTAATCGATGTCTCGCGTGACGATCACCGATGAACCAAGAAAACCTGAAACTAATTTGTTCAGGAGAATCGATTGATATACTTTTTATACTGCGTTATACGTTTTTAACTACTTCGTTGGTCTAGTGGTGGCAAACGCGACTGCTGATCGTGAGGTCCTGGGATCGATTCCCATGTCGGGCAATGTGTTATTGGGTTTTTCCGTGTGGAATTCCTCAGTAGCAGCCCGGTTGATGGCAATAGGCTCGCCCCCTATTACATGGAAATTAAACATAACAGTGAAATGAGGGTGTTACTATACTCCTCTGCCCAACCATTCGGTGAATATAGGCGTGATCTTATGGTGTTATGTGTCTACTGTACCTTATTACATTAGCCATGAGCCATGACCATCATGTGGTCAAAAACCAGATGCAAAATACAAGTTTGATGTCCTCAAATATAACTTGAGCGAAAACAATCTTTGCGTTTTTTTTAAATCGTTATTTATTGATTTAGATATTTTCCTTGTAGACGTCTGGAATGACTGATAGGGAACTTGTGAACGAAAGTGATAAACTTAATAATTATATGACCGGCTAATGCTACTAATATGTTATGTTTTACTAAGTTATACTTTTTTTCAAACATAACTTCTACTTGTATCCATTAAGTATAACGACCCATATCAGTGGACCGAGGTTAGATACCTTGAGGTTGGAAAGGATCAGCTCGGTAAGTTTCCGTGTATTAGAAAACCCTTGCATGGTACACCTCATGCATTCCGCCCTTTATTAAAGAATGCAACGTAACATAAACAAGCATATAACGTGGAGAATAATTTTAAATAATCCTTTAAAAATCACTTTTAAGTTAGACCGTTTTATCTTGCAGTACCTCTGCAGCATATCTGCTCTAGCTCTCTTGTATTGCCATGTGAATTGAATTTGTATACGAAGTTTAAGGAGAATCGGTTGAGCAGAAGTAGTTGAAAAATCTGTCGCAAGATTTGAATCAAACAAACAAATATACGAAGTGAAGCTAATTAAAACCGTTTAAAATCAGGCAGTTTTGAGGAAAATCTTTTTAGCTGGGTACAGACCGGCGTTACGGGGTGTAATCTAACGTGTTACACAGCGAGCATTCGTGCAGTCAGTACGGGGAAACAAGGCGCTTGTGGCGTACTGACTGCACGAACGCTCGCTGTGTAACACATTACATTACGCCTCGTAACGCCGGTCAGTACACAGCTTTAGAAGAGTCTCGGCTTTTGCATGTACACTGGCCTGCAAAAATAAGTATCACACTTTTAAAATTTCAATTTTTTCTAAACTATAGAAGTTAGAGATTTAAACTGAAAAACGTTTTATAGCAATTTTTATCAGCTTTCTTTGAAACTATAGTAACAAAGTTAAACTCTTTTTTGAGTCCTTTTTGTTTCGAAAATATATCTTGTGTACCTAAAAAGTTATTGCAATTTTAAAAGTGTGATACTTATTTTTGCAGGCCAGTATATTTAAAATAGCGTTGTGTATCTCTTTTCATTGCTTTCAATGAGTAGTATTCCATCCTAAGATTGCGTGGAAGTAATCGCCGGGTGCGATAAGGCCGCTCATTGTACCTATTTTTAAGATTGCTACTGTACTTGCAGTTTTCTTTTTTTGTACAAGACATACATACAATTAAGCCTGTTTCCCATTGGGGTAGGCAGAGACTATAGATTTCCACCTGCTAAGATCCTGACTCACCCAGTGGCGTAGCTAGGTAACCAAAGGCCCTGGGGCAAAAAATAAACTAGGGCCCCAACTAAACTATTTAAAATCGTTTGTTCCGTATTCGTTTCATAGGTCCGCCTTGCGTCAAGGGCGTGCTGTTGAAACGCGCTGTTCAACGGTGCGACTGTGAAACCAGCCTATGAATACAAAACGAAACCAGCCTATGAGTTCCCCGCAAGTTTCAAACAAAGATGTTCGAGACTTGTTCGGAATTCCCTTGTATTTTAACCGACTTCCAAAAAGGAGGAGGTTACTATGTTCGTCTGTATGTTTTTTTTTTGTGTATGTTCATCGATATTTTCGCCAATTGTGAACCGATTTTAATGTTTCTTTTTTAATGGATAAGGTATACTTCGAAGTTGGTCCCATTTAAATATGGTGAAGATCTGATGAAGAACTTCGGAGATAGACAATGGAACTCCTCAATGACGAACAGAATATGCGTAATATTGTGATGATGTGATTATGTTACGAGCAGCGTCTTTAGTAGGTCCAACCAAGTTTTCATTAAGGCCACTAAAATGAAAAAAATAAAAGCTTTTTTACAAAAAATTTAAACCGATTTCAAAAAAGAATAAAATAATTACCATATAAAATTAACAGTTTCAGAAGTCGGTGCCTTCAATTTGGTTCGGCGTGGATCAGCACCGACTTCTGAAACTGTTAATTTTATATGGTAATTATTTTATTCTTTTTTGAAGTCGGTTTAAATTTTTTGTAAAAAAGTTTTTATTCTAATTGCAAATACACAATAGAAATAAACAAAGGTTCAATAAATCAATATAATGACAACCTCATTATCTACATAGTTATTATGTAATTAAAACATAATAGAAAATAATAAATCATTGGTTTAGTATGTACTTAATTATAATATTAGCATAAATGATTGGTATTATATTTACCTACGTTTCTTTGTGTATTCAAACTATAATCTAAATGTATCTATGAAAATAAAAGGTTTCCTGAAAAACGGCGTATACAACCAGTATTTATCGGAACGCTAGATTTACGTTTTAACAATAATAGTTATAAAAACTCACGTATTGTGTAAGTTGGTAATAATTGTGAACTATGTTATTTTCTCTATGCACTATTTACTCCATAGATAATGTAATTATTTCAAATATGTTGCCATTATTAAAGTCGCGTTCCTGGAATCTGGTTTATTTATATTCCTAATGTGGGAGAAATTAAATTTCTCTCATTCAAAAATTTCTGAAATTTTCACTAGTTCAATTTATAGTTTGTAAGTCAGAGTCTGAGGGGCCCCCTGAGCTTGGGGGCCCCGGGGCACTGCCCTGTCTAGCCCTCCGGTAGCTACGCCACTGGACACCCCCCTTTTGGTTCATCTACATTAATTAACCTTCTCATACATGCTCGTCGGCATACAGTGCTACCAACCTGGCCCCTTTTGAGAACGTCCGCGATTTGTTCGTGGTACGTTCGCCGAGGTCGGCCCCTTCCAACTGTTCCGTCCACACTCGCCTTGTGTTCAATAAAGAGTAATAAATAAATAAACACAGGTATTTACTAAAGTATTATAATAAGCAAATTCAGGTACTTTTTCTATCCAGTCTAAATCTTAAGAAACCCATTCCCGTCGTTGTTTACGTCGCTTACTAGACACAGAGTAAAAAATTTGCATATAATATAGAGCTGATGTCATCGTTCATCAATCACCGGCGTCGCCCGTAGATAAAGTATCCTATTTCTATGAAAATAGCCTGCGATAAGTACTCTGTAAGCAAACTGAAGGTTCCTTGAGTATATCGTTTCGTTATTTTTGTCTAGGGTAGGTGGGTCAGAGGAGGTATTAACAACTCGTGTTCGTGCGAATAGAGGTTTAATAAGATTTTTATGAAGGTATAGTCTTTTTCAATTTGTCTTAAAGGTAAACAAAGCTTTGGTAGTAAAACATACATTTTGCTTAAAAAATCCATTTAATAAATAATGATTTTTTTAAAACCTTAACACTTTTTCTTTAATTATTTTTGTTAAATGATTATAAATGGATTCATAATAATAAATGTTTTATAAATCAGGATATAATTAATCAGGGAGGCCTTTGCCCAGTAGTGGGCCAGTACAGGATGGCAAAAAAAAACCAAATTCTCGCTGTATTATCTAATAACTCCTGCATGCGAGAGATTTAAACGGGTCTAAGTGGTTTGGAATTTCGGAAAATCCTGCCTTCTTCTTAGTTTCCCGAAACAAAGGTCTTATTAAAACAAAAAGCCTAAATAATCTTTTACCCAAAGCAGATTTTGCTCTCTCATCTATCACAAAAGGCAAATAAAAACACAGTGAGTCAATCGTCATATTTACAATAAAACGGAACGTGTGTAATGCAGCGAGAGCGGCATCCGTGGCACGGCACGCTGGGCATTCACTGCCGACGTATCGGCGCGTATACATCGAATGTCAAGCATTCAACGATGATTGACAATCGATTAAACGCTGCTTCCTTTACGAGAAAACGAGGGAAACGTTTTTTTTCCTACATATTATGATCGAGTTGGTTTTTTTGTTGTTGAGGCTTGTGTTCGACCAGTCTCGTTGGATGGTCTCCAAGATCGCTAGTCTAAGGTCAAACACTTTTTGTCGAAGATTTCTATTAAGTTTTGTCGCAAATACCTACTATCTTTCTGGTGGGCACCCCTGCCATTATACTTATTGTCTGTACAAATAAATCAAATTGAAGTGTCTTTTTGTAATTTCAAAATAACAGCTTTTTACTAACAGTATACTGACTGAATTTTTTTAGTCAACCCATTTGCAATAAATATTTATTGACATATTTAAGTTGATATAAAATACTTTTCATCCAGACTATAAATGCATATGAAAGTATCTATATTATAGGGTACTAATAACAAAAAAAAAAAACATTTTTTTTATTGTTTCGGCTAATCTCCGAAACGGCTGGACCGATTTTAAAGGGACTTTCACTGGCAGATAGCTGATATTATCAGGAGTAAGTTAGGCTACTTTTCTATACTAATATTATAAAGAGGAAAGATTTGTATTTTTGTATGTAACGAATAAACTTAAAAAACAAATGGACCGATTTCAAAAATTCTTTTGCCGTTAGAAAGCTACATTATCACTGAGTAACATAGGCTATATTTATTACTGGAATAAAACTTCTTACGCGGGCGGAGCCGTGAGGACACAGCTAGTATTTTAGAAAAAGAAACAACATTAGGGTTCCACGCAAAAAAAATTAAAACCCACCCACTTCTACGCAGACGAAGTCGCAGGCACAGCTAGTATTTAATAAAAAAGCCTACACTACGATCTTTTCATTCATCATAGTGTGAACCCGCTAACACCATAATTTTTCCCATATTCTAAAAACAGGACGTAATTCCCTACTTTATGTATTGCTGATAAGCACAAAATAATAAATAAAACGTTCACATTTATAGCAATCTGAGTAGAAAGAACCTAAATATTTTACGCGGTTTTTTTTATTAAAGACTGGTCTTTACGAGTGATAATATTTTTATTTTTATTTTTATAGCTAACTGCCAATCACGTTAGGCCACACTTTTTGGGGACTCTTCGAGTGAAAAATAGATACATTCGGGTCTCTGGGGAAATTATATCTTATTATAACGAGTTCTCATCGTAAACGCGGGACTCTTTTGTTCGCCGACTCAGAATTTCCATCAATATCTTTGCCTGTTTTTTTTTTATGGAGCCAAATCGTGTTGTTAAATTTCTGGGAGTAGTTAGCGTGTATAATATAGAAAAGTCGACGTCATTATGTATCAATGAACGATTTATTATCTGATCGTTCGTTTACGATCATTAGGCATTATCATTCAGTAACGCATTGTATTTTATTTGTACAGAGAAAAGCTTTTATATGTTTTAAATGCAGGACGTATTATATCAGAAAATCGTTTTATATTTAAAATCAAACCGAGGATAAAAGCTGCTTTTCGAAAATCTGATATTGAAAGCTCTTACAGGCGATACAATATGGAAAGCGTCCACAATCAGTAGTAGAATAATTTAAGTTGGTATCTACTTTATGTGAGAGGGGTTTGTGGCAAAATAACCGTGTGGATCGTACGAACTGCGAGGTTAAGCTGTTCTAGCCGCGGTCAGTCTGTAGATGAGTGACCGTTCGTTACACATCAACACCCCATTTTTTTGCGTTGGAAAATCCTCATGGATGTCCCTCGCTCAGGGAAGGCGAGGGGGTCTGCCGGACTCTTACTGGCTAAAAACCAACGGTGTCCCTCCTTCTGACCTAAGGCCGGGGTCACGGGATTCGCTATTGCATGCACCACGACCCCGGCAGACACATCAATACCCCTACCCCTCCGTGCCTCGGAGATCTCGGTTGTCATGCGAATATCTATGATAGTCGTTACGGGTAGCCAGAAGCCGGAAAGTCTGACAACTGTTTCTAACCTTAGGATATCGGTATTGCCCTTGTACTTAGGATGCGAAGGTCTAAAGGCAGATGTTTCGTGTAAAACACTCATTATGCAGCCGGATCTGGTTAGGTTAGACTGAAAGCCGACCCAAACATAGTAAGGAAAAGGCTAGAAGGAACGGAGGAAGGATGGACTAGATTTAAGTAAAATTAAAAGCCTTCGAAAGTTAAAACCGCGGTATTTGTCTATTGCATCGTCTTTACCACAAAATGCAATATTTCTGTTGAAATAAACGTCGAGAATTATACCGGACGGTCGAGCTTGTGTTTGATTAAAATGTAAATCGCGTTGGGATCCATCGCAGAATGCTGAGCAAGATATTTTAGTTTTCTGTTTTAATATCGACACAATACTGTCCTAGGTGAATTTCAAGGGTATAATAATATGTAGGTATTAGTAAATCTATTTCGTATAATCTGGATGAAGGCAAGAGGTTCATTGGCGGATAATTTAGGCAATCCACCACTTTCCTAGTGTGGTAGTGTTAAAATTTGTAATATTCATAGAACCTGCCGGCGTTGCGGTGCATGCTTTTGCGAATCCCGCGACCCCGGCCGAACGGTCAGGAGAAGGAACACCGTTGGTTTTTAGCCGGTAAGAGTCCGGCAGACCCCTTCGCCTTCCCCGGGTGAGGGACATCCATGAGGATTTTCCAACGATAGTAAAAAAAAAATAGGTTTACAGACACAGTCAGTTTGTTTTGCGTCTCTAATGTCATAGTATTTTCGGAAGAATTTATAAATTTATCTTCCAAACATATTCTTCGTTCTATCTGATTATAGTAAGATTTTTATACCCTTTGGTCTTCTCAATTTCCTTTGTCTGTTTTGCTAAGGTCTCCGCGATAAGGTATACATGTATTATCCGTTCCAAATGTTGTTAAGATAGGACCTTTTGAAACTGCGTTAGTACGTGTAGTGTCAGAAAAACAATCGGGTGAATTTAAGGTTAAGATGACGTCAAACGGCGCTCCATTCTACAAGCATTTGGAACGAGTATTACTTGTATCAGAAGTAAGTCCAACGCTACATTCTAGAACATCAAGATTTCAAATGATGACATAAAATTTTTCTCTTGTTTATAGGTCTTACCTGAAAGCAGCGCTTATATGATGGTTTTCGAGCACAGCCCTGTCATTGTAGAGCAGTGCCGTGTCGGAGCCCGACATGACGTGGAAGTTGTTGGTCGTGCCCGTGTGCTCGTAGTCGTGTACTACTGCCGCCACCAGCGTCGCAAAGATCTCCAGGTCTGATAGCCAGTTCTGTGGAGGATACGTTTAATTTAATTTCTAAAGCTGTGGTTACTTGTGAAGAATCTTATTGTGTTGATTCTAGTACTATACGATTGGAGTTTATATCTCGAAGGTCAACGGTATCAATCTTTGTATTAACAACATTAATACTGAGACTAAAAATATGTCTTTAATTGTGGTGATTAAAACACTTCCCCATCAGGATCGTCTTTTGATGGGAGACTTAATTATTTTTGTCTGGTCGTAGATAATGATTTTATGTATAGTGAGTATTTCAAATCTATGAGGGACTGAATTCTGAACAATGATATATGTAAGTTTTAAGACGAATTATACGAACTGTGTATGAGAGAGAGAGAGAGGTACGATGACCTACGACGTAAGAAAACGCGAAGATGTTAAAAAGATAATCATCCAAAAGCATAATATTAGGTCCCCACCTATGAAATTGGCGTTTTGTATGGAGAATTTTAAAAAAGTTGCATTTTTCATACTAACATTTTCTTAATTTATTTAACAACTATGAACACTAATGTTGTAAAACTTTTATGCACTATTGTTTAAAAACTAAGATAATGTATGCGACTTAGAATATGCGACAAAAATAAGTTTTGGCTAAGTTAACACAAAAATAGTGGTCATTTCTGCTAACAAAAAGAGGAGTCATTTTTAAGGTATTTTTTGTGTTTAGAAAACTATAAGTAATAAGATTTTTTTACTATTGGTAGTTGTCTATGATGGTCATTATTCGATATAATATCAAGCAATTAATGAATCTTTTAAATCATAGAAGTGACGAGGATCTCTATTTGTGAGAAAAAAACGCCAATTTCATAGGTGGGGACCCAATATTTACTTTTTTATTACTTTCATTAGATAGCCTTACACTCGCCGACGGCATAGTCCACAATTCAAAATCTTAGCCATCGTTTTCTAATGATGCAGTTATACAATTAGAAGGCAGTTAAAAAGTCGAAAAATAATATTTAATTACCCATTACACTTTAAACGTCGAAATTGGGTTACAATTAAGTTTGGGCAAATGTAGGCCGGAAGCGTGTTCTTGAGAAAAGTTTTGGGACAATTTCGTAAACTTTGTTTGTAACTCACATCTTATTCGCCACAGTAATTAACATTGGTTAAAGTTTATATGGGGACTGCATTTAGATTAGTATCATCGGGATTAAACTAATTAGGTACTTTAGTGGATTGCTGCAAGATTTAATATATAGATATCGGCGCACTAACTGGGTTGCGGAGGTCTGATAGCGGTTGTACCGTGTAAAATACTGGTATTCACATCTGGTTAAAATGGAAGCCGATCCTAACAGTTGGGAAAAATACTTATCAATATTAAATGGGTTTCTCCTAGATTTTAAGTAACTCGCCTTCTTTGTCCAGTGATTTCATAGCTTGAAGTAAGAATTAGGTTTCCCTAAAGCAGGGCTCGACCTATGCTCATTAGAACACATGCAATCGGTTCTTTGATCAAAATATCCAATGTTTGGTTATATTGTCACCAACAGTTTCTCGTTATATGATATTGTATAGCTAGATGTCCACGTCCCGGGAATCAGATGACCACGGGCACTAGTATTTATTGCTTGTACAGTCGGGGAACGAAAATGTTATACACCTTAAGGTCTACTTTTGCTTGCACAGTGCAAGAAACAACCTATTTTACCGACTACGTATTGCCAACATTATAGAAATGAAAGTATAAGTATTTTTTGACTGGATATTAAAAATTATAATGGTTACATGATGACAACCACTAGTAGGTAATGCCAATTTATTTAATTATCGTATTGATTCATGTAATAGTTTTTACAACAAAACTCCTTAAATCAAATCAAAGACATTATATGGCACTACTACATCGCATGGAGGCAAAAGGCGATTTTGATCTTTGCTACCAAATAATTAAACATAATTTTCCATACATTGGTCTGTTCCGTTCAACAGTTTGAAATGGTAACATATGCCCGCAATGTGGAAAAGGAATGAATTTGAAAACTGACGAACCTATTTATACTCCTACTGTACCTTCCAACCAGCGATGAATCAACTTGTATCTAAGATATTTCTACTTCTTCCTTGTACTGCTTACCATGAGTCCAGTCTGACACAGCATATAGTGGACTGTCTGGGCGACGTCGGCCGCGTGCAGGTTATTGTGATAAGGGTTGTGAAACTTGCAGTAACCCTCCTCTATCCTGTTGAGGAAGTTCTCCAGAGTCGTGGGCGGCACCTGGTGAAGAGTTAACAGATGTAAATATCTTCTAATAAAAAAAAGTATTGTGTATTTTTATACATCATATTTTTTTACATGGGTATCCAATTTCATATATTTTTATACAGAAAGCCGTTATGTATTCTTTAACTTCTTTTTCAGCTGAGCTGGCTTTTTACAGCTTTTTTATAGATTTTATTGCCACTTGGGAGATGACAGCGTTAAGGAAACTGCGAATGGCGTTGTAAAGTGATCCTTTAATAAAATAAGAGGCGTCTCGTCAAATGCCTTCGTAAACCTTAAAATCATAACGGGATTTTTACATAACAAGGTCTTTCTGATCAGTATTTAATGAAAATATTTGTTTTAATACAAGCATAACATAACATCACGCCTGTATTCCCCGAAGGGTTTGGCAGAGGTGTATAGTAACACGCTCAATTCGCCGTTATGTTTAAGTCGGAAAAATCCAATAACACTGCCCGACATGGGGATCGAACTCAGGACCTCGCCGTTCAGCAGTCGCGCTTGCCAGCACTAGACCAACAACTAGGCAGTTTAATTAAGTTAAACTGCTTTACAAATTCACTTGATTTGTAAAGCAATTTAATATTCTCTTTTTACTAAAAAATGCCGTGAAAGAGCAGCTCTGTTTTTTAAGAAGTCTAATAATCGTCATTACTAGATGTGTTTATTAATTTTCGAAAATATTTACGAGTTATTTATCTCTTAACTCAATTTAAACCCAACATCCACTCAAAGACGTAACAGGTCTAGTTATTCAAATGAAATACAAGTAAGTAGTTCCCAGTATGCTATCCTCTAAACTTAGACACTCGGAAATCCTATTTCGATTCAATCATGCAGAACTGCCGGGAGCGTAGGAAATAAAGTAAGTACCTAAGTTTTCTACGACATTCCCCACTTGCCTTGGCCTGATGTAGAAATTGAAATACTCGGCATATTTTTTGCAAAGTGTTGGAATTGTTAAGGTTCTGACATAAAATGTTTTGTTCACAGGATTGTTAAGAAATATAAATTGTAGAATTTGAATCAAGTAGCAGTTTTGGACCTAATAAACTCCCCTGAGGGAATCCTGAATTTTAAAATGTATGATTTAAGCAAGCGCCGCTACTTATGTTATTAAATACGGAGTTATCTGTACAATAAACAAAGTAGACAGGTATGATTCTGAATTAACAATTCATTAAAGATATTTGCCACGTTGGTCTAGTGGTGGCGAACGCGAGTGCTGATCGTGACGTCCTGGGTTCGATCCCCAGATCGGGCAAAGTATTATTAGGTTTTTCCGTGTGGAATTGCTCAGTAGCAGCCCGGAGTTTGGATTTGTGCCCAGTTAATGGCAATAGGCTCGCCCCCTATTACGTGGGACTTGACGGACATAACGGTGAAATGAGGGTATTACTATACACCTCTGCCTAACCCTTCGGGGAATACAGGCGTGATGTTATTTTATATTTGATAAAGATATTGTATACAGGAGCAGTTATTTTATAATCCATTAACAAAAGAACTTGCAACGTTTCCCCACGTTATTATTTCATTAAAATTTCCCGTCACTCTAAAGAGGATGTATATGCACTCGTCAAAAAATTCCGCCAACGTATATAATATGAAACTTTTTTAAGTTAACGCCGGGAGTCTATTAAAACTTCCATCAAGACTTTGCCTGATGAAATTTTTCCCGAAATCACAACTTTAATATTAAAATAATGTAGCAAGATGAAATTCTGCGAATAATGTTATTTTTAGCACAGTCATTTTTAAAGCTGAAGTACGTATATTTTTTAATAATTATTTATTTATATTCTATGTTTATATGGAAATTAATGGTATCAAGAATGAGGGAAATGGCCACAACAGTGCATCAAGCAAAGTGAAACATGATTATAAAGCTGACAAAATGTAAGAATTAACAAAGAACATTGACGACATAAATACAATTCATTTAGGAGAAGTTTCTTTTTTTAAATTAATCAAAAGATAAATGAAAGAATAGAACAAAAACTTTCCCGAGAGTAACCAACCGACAAATTAGATTAATGTCTTGCAAAACGTAGGTTAATTTAACTTATCGACATTTTACAGAGTCGATTCGGGGCAATGGATTTTCCAATTGCAACCGTGAAAGTCTTTGCTGGACTTCATCAGTTTAACAATCTGTTATCGTTGATTTAGCCTGGCATTACTGACTAACATATTTGAATATTTAGAATTATTAGTTTGACAATGTATTTTTTCTCTAAATAATCAAGTTATAGTCGGTTCATTTAAAATTTGTATATAATGTAAACAAACATTTGATGAACCGCTTAAAAATACACATTGTAAAACGATTGAAGACTAAGTATTATTCTAAAATTATGTATGTTTATTCGATTTTTAAAGCAAAAAAGTTTCATGATCAAGTTTGTATACCTTTTAAACAAAATTTAAATGGCCGGACTATACATCCATTCCTTATTATTTTAGTTAACTAGGTACCCAAAGAAGGTACTACACATAACATAAATAACAAAAGCCACTGAATACTTGAAAAGGAAACAGTGACACCCTTATTTTCATCATATCCTTATTCCCTTACAACCGGAACGGGATGGGTTGCGGACGACCGTTATTATCTGAAGCCGACAAATTCAGATGAAAAGGTCACAGTACAAAAAGCACACATTTTGTTTAGCAAAAAGTAGAATTTATACGAATGTGGATTTAGATCTTGGCATAGATTTGAATTGATTGATATCTCAATATTATGAAGGCTTTGCAGAAAATGTTTTAATGGATTTTGATTAATGGTAATGTATTCAAAATCTATCTGTAACACAAATTCAAGAACATTATCAATCATGCTAAAATTCAATCATCTAGAATTCGCAATTTGAATTTACGTTGAAATTATTTAAATTGAGAATGTGTTCTATTTTTTTTAACTCCTGTCTGCCAGAGTGAATATTTTTTTAACAGAGTTCGTTGATCTTTCATGAGTTGTTTCTATTTTTTTATTGGAGTCTATTATACTTTTTAATCAAAGTTTTAAATGCCATTACCTTAAACTTGTGTATCATGCCGTATCGGTTCAGGAGCTCGTAGCCGAGGTACTTGACAGGCGCCCCTCCGGACGCCTCGTGCAGGGCGAACACATCAAACGACCATTCGTCCAGCGTCTGAAACAGAAGAATTGGATGTAGATATACCATCACTCCTGTAGTACTATTACAATTTCGATAGTGCAGTATTTAAATCCAAAGAGACCATGCAATGGAGATTAGCACTATCGTCGTTAATGGCCAAGACCACAAATAAACAAGTGCGAGTCGGACTCGCGCACTGAGGGTTTCGTACAAATAATAATTCTTTTTTGTGATGGAGCTACAAATTTACTGTTTTCGGGTTTTCATTTTACTTGTGCTATAAGACATTGCTTATTGCCAAATTTTATGATTCAAGGTCAACGGGAAGTACCCCATAGGTTTTGATTCCCTCGCGAGTGTCAAAATATGCGGCATAAACGGCTGTATCTTTTGATTGCGTTGACTTAGAAGTTTGATTTTTTCACAGCTCTAAGGGGTTGCAGACTTGAATATTTGGTATTAATTACAAATTAATAGCTCGACGTGTTTCTGAGGAAAAGGGTCTTAACAGACAGACAGTCAGACAACGAAGTGATCCTAAAAGGGTTTCTATTTTCCTTTTGAGGTGCGGAACCCTAAAAACGAATACTTTTTTCCTACTACAGGAATTATATACTGGTATTCCTAGAAATGTTTACTGCAACTGCATAAATGGTATCTATGCCGTAGACAAAGAGCAAAATAACGTTAGTTTAAAAATATACCCCCAACATTGGTGTGATAAACTAATTGTAGAATTCTAGGAATTCTCTAGGTCTTCTGCCTAGTTTTAGAACATAAATCTTTCTCGGAAGCCGTGCCATTATTAAGCAAATATAAAACAACAGACAGAAATTAAGGTCACTTTAGTAGATACACATTTGAGATGGCCTTGAAATCTTTACGTAGTATAAAACAAAGTTGCTCCCGCTGTCTGTACGCTTAGATCTTTTAAACTACGCAACGGATTTTAATTTTAAATTTTAACGCAGTTTTCAGCAATAGATAGAATGATACAAGAGAAATGTTTATATGCCCCACATTAGTATCTACATTGCACCCGTGCGAAGCCGGCGGGTCGCTAGTCATTTTATAAAATCTTTTTCATCAATGTTGCAACTGGGAGCCCCAACCTGGAATACAGGGATCCTCTCTAAGGTTGAACTTTAAAATTTTCTACATATGAATGTGTCTCTTGGCTGCTAGATGCTAAAATATTTTTCGACTCCCCAAGGAGGTCAAACGGTGGTTTCGAGTATAAACGAAGTGGCGGACTGCAATTAGTAATAAATATTACAGTGCAAGATGCTAATTACATAAAATCGCTTAGAGCAATTTGAGTGGGACGAGACGTGTTATAGCGTGAACAAAGAGCAACAATTGACGGCTCTTAGCTTTGGTATAAAGTCAGACGAACAAAAGACACTGGAACGGAGTAGAACAGTCACTTGTGCAAGAAAAATAGCCTTTTGAATTATTCCGAAAGGAACAATAGGGACGCTACTGCTTGTATATGCATTGCCGGTTCATTGAAAGGCGTAGTGGAAATAATCGGTGAACTAAGCGAAGATTTACTCTCGGTTCCTAAAAGCCTAGACATTTTAATCTGTTGTCAAATTTTATGTTCAGCGATCGGATTATGCATAACATAATTAGCCCATTACTGTCTCAATTTACTGGCTGCCTTATTGGTCTAGTGGTCGCAAGCGCGACTGCTGGGCATGGAGTCCTGGGTTCGATCCCCAGGTCGGGTAAAGTCTTATTGGATTTTTACATTAGGAATTTCTTAGTAGTAGCCAGGAGTCTGTATTTGTGCACGGTTAATGGCAATAGACTAGCCCCCTATTACATGGGACTTAAACATAACTGGCGAAACGAGGTTGTTACTAAAACACCTCTGCCAAACCCTCCAGGGAATACAAGGTGTGATGTTATGTTATGTTTCTGCCCCACTTTCTCAGAATGAGAAGGGTTTGGGCCTCGGTCCACCATACTGGCTATCGAGCCAAAAGCCAAAAGTGGTTTGGCAGACTACACAAACCATCGAGAACTTTATGGAGCCCTCTCAGGTGTGCAGGTTTCCTCACGATGTTTTCCCTTGAACGTTAACGCAAGTGATGATCAAATTCTGATCCGTACATGAATTCGAAAAGTCAGTGGTACAGGCCGGGATCTGACTCAGACCCTCCTCCATGGAAGATAAGCGTTCAACCGGTAGGCTATCAAATATTTGATTGGTTGAAAAATATTCTAACGACCAATCATAGTCAGTAACATGAGACAGTTGATTAGTTAATTCTTGCGTTCATTTAGCCGTTTTTAATAACCTATTGGCGGTCTACCATCTAGGAATTTGACATAAGCTCCATAGAAGTAATGTAAAACCTTCTATCTCTAGAAGGGTAAGCTGCCGATATATTGAAAATACTCTAAGGAATTACCTACATTAGCTCGATAGATGTTACTTGGCGAAGTTCGAATTTGTTAACGAAGATATTCGCCGAAGAACCAAAGTCACCGACATAGCTGTCAGGGTTTGCAAGCTGAAGTGGCAATGGGCAGGCCACATCGCTCGAGGGACCGATAACCGATGGGGAAGAAAGGTTCTTGAGTGGCGACCACGAATCGGAAAGCGCAGCGTAGGTGGACCGACGACATTGTGAAAGTCGCGGGCAACCGATGGATGCAAATGGCGGATTGTCGTTCGATGTGGCGGTCTAAGGGGGAGGCCTTTGTTCAGCAGTGGACGCCTTCAGACTGATGATGATGATGATGATGAACATGTTTTATTGGATTTTAAGGAATCCAATATTGTTTAAAACCAATTCAAATTAGAAAGACCATTATTATTTATCAAAAACGTTTATAACCTGAATCCACTTTAAAAATTAAATTAGTCATAGCCAAATCCTAATCATTGGCACCATTTACCACATACATTTGAACTTTAGAATAGAAACAAGAATAGAATAGAGACATTTATTTGGACACAGCAAAAATAGACAGAACAGATAAAAAGTGTGATATATAAAAAAAAAAGTTGTGGATATGTGTCTCACGGCTGGACTAAAACGGTATCCAGATCAGCTTAATGTCAAGCACTATACGTACTTGACGCTGGTTTTCGTCTGGAACCTTTGTGCTCCATGGATGTCAGTCAGTGGTCATGCCCGTTCACTTAAACCAGAATGTGTGTGTATATGAGTACCGTAGTGCATGTGTGTGTTAATGTAGTTGTGTACTAATTTATAATTGTGTAAACGGAAAAAAAAATCTATTATACATTCTTTCATCATCCTCCTGCCCTTATCCCAACTTATTTGGGGTTGGCGTAGTATGTCTTCGTCTTGCATGGGGGTCGCAGCGCCGCGAGCTAGTCGCGGCGATCGGCGGTGACCTCTCGCTTCCGGCCGTGGTTCTGTCCATGGTCGGGAGGGAGGTAGCGGAGAGGGAGAGGGAGGCCGCTTCTTCTCTCCCTTCTCGCGCTAGACGCACCGGGCGCCGGAGGGCGCGTGACGATCTCCGGCCACCCTAGTGAGTGGCCTGCGGGCGGCGGGTTGGGGAACCCGTCGCCCGACCAGTAACGGGCCCAGGGAGGATGGCGCGTCGTGTCCTGCGCGCGCCTCTCGGAAGGATGTGGGGCAGGGGAGCAACTGCCCCACCACAGGAGAGGTCCACCAGAAGAAGCTGGTGGACCGAGACCTGCCGGGGTCGCGGTGCATGCAACAGCGAATCCCGTGACCCCGGCCTTAGGTCAGAAGGAGGGACACCGTGGTGGTTTTAGTCAGTAAGAGTCTGGCACACCCCCCGTCTTCCCCAGTTAGGATTACCCCACGCTAAAAAAAAAAAAAAAGGTATGTCTTCGTCTTCCATACCCTCATTTCGGTAGTCACTCCCTTTCTAGCCATATCATCTTTCACACTATCCATCCATCGCTTCTTTGGTCTTCTTCTACTCTTATAACCATCAACATTCACACTCAAAACTTTCCTCACGACATGTTCCTCGTTCCTCCGCATCACATGCCCATACCATGACAGCCGGTTTCCACACAACTTCTCAGTCACCAGCGCCACTTTCAGGCTTCCTCTTACATACTCATTTCTAATTCTATCCATTCGCGTAATCCCACACATCCCTCTTAGCATTCTCATCTCAGCTGCATGCAATTGCCTTTCATTTATCCTTTTTGTGGCCCAACATTCCGATTCTTTATGAAAAATAAATAAATAACATAAACCTATTTATAATAGCCTATTTATAACCTTTAACCTATTCATAATAGACCCTCACAACCGCTTCATATATTTCCACTACAACAGTCTGATTGTGGGCACAGAAGTGTTAGTACTTAATTCACTGAATCAAGATTAAGATGTACGAGTATGTATATACACGTGTGGAAATTAATCGCGCCACGTACAAGTTAATTTGTTCAACCCTTGTTGCTTGATAGTGAATATTTGATACCTGTAAGGGATGCGTAGATCCCTTAGGTAATTAGGTTGGAACCTCGTTTAGCCTATTTACTAAGTCAATTTCTTTAATTAGGTTTCACGTGGAATCTCCGCTGCTTGAATTTGATTATCAGGGTGGACTATATAATTGGGTTATACTATTAGAAAATCATCGATTACTTACTCAATAATTTACACTGCCAATGTATTGGCGAACTGTTTTTGTACGTCCACAAACCATAAGATATTAAGTACATGAAATCACGCCTGTATTTCCCGAAGGGTTGCGCAGAGGTGTATAGTAACACCCTCATTTCGCCGTTATGTTTACGACCTATGTAATAGGGGGCGAGCCTATTGCCATCAACCGGGCACAAATCCAAACTCCAAGCTACTGCTGAGGAATTTCACACGGAAAAACCCAATAACACTTTGCCCGACCTGGGGATCGAACCCAGGACCTCACGGTCAGCAGTCGCGCTCGGCACCACTAGACCAACGAGGCAGTTAGTATAAGTATAAGGTATAGATATAAGGTAGTATAAGGTATTTAGTCTTTATGTTAAATGCTGAAGATTGAAGATAGATAGTTGTTATTTCACAGGACAATAATGATATTAGTATAGGAGTGACAGAACGGATTACGGACGCTGATAATACTAACTTTGTACTAAACGCTTATATAAATGGAGGCACTGAATTATTCCATTTGTAGTTAAAATAACGCTGCTGCAAAAATACCGTTGAAGGGTCCCGGAGAACTTTCAAGCTTTAAATTATTTAGAACCATTGTTAACAGCAAGGTTGACCAAAGCGCGTAGAGGTTTAATCCTGAACATAGACCTTCTAATGACAACTACAATGAACGGTTAAAGGAGAAACTGCCACAATTACCAAGCTTAGCAGACAGATGGTGACTACAGTTCTTCTTCTTTTTGTGTGTTTAGTGACTAACCTGGTGTCAGAGTAAATGCCGTCCATGCCTCTGGCTTGGCTTCACATGCCGTCTAGAAATATCTGTCAGGCAGGTTTTCTCACGATGATTTCCTTTACCGTTTTTAAGCAAGTGATAATTATACAAAAATCCGAAAAGTCACGTGAGTGTCTTGGGTTCGAACTCGAGACCTATGAAATGCAGTTGCTGACCTATGTTCTTGTTAGCAGACAGGAGGATCCTGCTGCCCATCCCCTTAATGTATTTTATTAGTTGCTCTTTACGACTCCCACGGGTGGGAAAGGTGTGGGCTACTGTTGCGGGGAAATTAAACGGAACAAATATAATTTAGCTGTCGTGCACGATCTCTAGGAAATGCATACAAATAGATATTCATGGAATTCAAGCGAGGTCCTGTCGATTCCTAAAGTTTACTGGGTTACTAACTAAAGGTTACTAGGTTAACTCTCAGTTTACCTGTTGGTTAAAATGTTGTATGAAAGATTCAGGATAAAATTGTTCGAAATTAATTTGTAACGAGATTGTCTTCTAAAACTTATCCTAATGGTAATAAAACTTGTTAATAAGATAATGTTGTCAAAAAAATCAATATTTGTCTTGTTTTAGTACACGAGTGTGTCGACATGCGTGATGTGGACTTAGCAGTCATTCTGCCGATAATCATTACGACCAATGGCCAAATAACCAAGAGTCTCGATCAACACTTTAAGAGGCTCTCGTTAGGCTGCTGGATGAAGGGCTTGATACAGAGATTAGTACTTTTAAAAAAAAGTGTACGATGTGGTGAGAGTTTTCTCATAAAGTTCTTAAGATATCTATCTATCTATATAAATAAAAATGAATCGCCAAATGTGTTGCTAAGCGCAAAAATGAGAACGGCTCGACCAATTCGGCAATTTTTTTTATACATAATGTATATTCCTTAAGGCATAAGGAAGGTTCTTATGGAGAGAAAAAAATTGCATGGAAAATAGTAAAAACAACACTTTTCTTTTCCCACTACAGGCCAATAACTTTTGACAGAACGAAGTCTGTTCGGGTAGCTATTAGTATAAAATAAATATTACCTCCCGGTTTTTGGAAACGCTGTTCAACGCCAAAAATAATTAATCTGTTGTCAAATCTTATTTCAACGAATGCGATTGGTTGTTAGCATTTTGGTAAACCGCAGGGGTTAATTTGTTTACCCGCCGCCCGACCAGTAACAGGCCCGAGAAGGCGGCGCGCTGTGTTCCGTGCGCGCTTCTCAGGAGGATGTGGGGCAAGGCCCCACAGAGGAGAGGTCCGTCGAGGGTTGGCGGACCGGGACCTGCCGGGGTTGCGGTGCTTTTGCGAATCCCGCAACCACGGCCGAACGGTCAGGAGAAGGAACACCGTTGGTTTTTAGCCGGTAAGAGTCCGGCAGACCCCCTCGCCTTCCCCGGGTGAAGGACATCCATGAGGATTTTCCAATGGAAAAAAGAAAAGAAAAAAAAGGGGTTAATTTGTTTTATATATCTTTAGAACTAAGATAAGTAAAATAACACCACACCATTCTCTTTTTAAAAAAGTTCCAAAACCCTGACGCGGTTCTAATAAGCAGAGTTCAAACAAAAATTGGGTCACACAACAAAAAAGCGCCACTGTACACGTGTCACTCACAAATAGGATGAAAGGGAGCTCTATTACAACACAGAGCGTTGAAACCGTCAGAAAATCGAGTTGGGCAGAAATATTCAGGCTTTAGGCATGGCAATATTGCGGACAAAGTAACATGATACCATTTTCTAGGAACGAAGCATAAAATGAGTGTGTATAGGAAGTTCTACTTGCATATTTTCCAAACTGATTAAATTAATCCAAGCTATAAATGAACAGAAATCTTCTTCTTTTCGTGTGGTTAGTGACTAAGCTGGTGTCAGAGTTTATGCCGCCCATGGGCATCTGACTTGGTTTCACATGCCGTCGAGAAATATCTCTCAGGCATTTCCTCACGATGTTTTCTTTCACCGTTTTTAAGCAAGTGATAATTATACAATACGCACATGAATCCGTAAAGTCAGAGGTGCATGCCATGGCAGTCCGACGGTCACACCACTAAGCTATCAGTGCTAATGAACAGAAATAATATCGTCACCGGAAAGCCAATACTACTTAAGCGCCATTTTTGGCCAAAATGAGTTATATAGGTATATATCGTTGGATTGGATTTCAAAAACCCAATCCAACGATATATATAACTCATTTTGGCCAAAATGAGTTATATAGGTATATATCGTTGGATTGGATTTAAAAAACCCAATCCAACGATATATATAACTCATTTTGGCCAAAAATGGCGCTTAAGTAGTATTGGCTTTCCGGTGACGATATCATGACCAACTCGGATATACAATTGTTGAGAAAGTGGACTGAAATTTTTCAGTTATGTCGTTAAGTTCCTAACAAAATACACCCCCATCTAAAATCACAATGATATCGATGTTCAACCTATCGCTTTTAGCTAAAACTACATACTCATTACACGGAGCTTCCATCACTAATTGGATTGTTCAGAAACTCTTGTGGTCCGTTCTAATTGTTCTCTTGAAATTCAAAGTGTAACTTCAACAGACAAATTCTAGGGGATATTAATTTAGTTTCGGTATATGGAACAAACGGTAGTTATTTGAGTACCTTGCTACATATTTGTATAGAATTTAACTAAAGAATATTGGTTTCTGTGAACTCGCGAAAGACAACCTTTGGTTAACTATAAGATTCTCTAGTAGGAAACACGTCGCTGCGTTGATACAGGAGTTTGTCGTTGAAACCGCCTCACGATATCAATGTGACAAAAGGTGCATAACAAAAGTAAAATATAATATGGATAATTACGTAAAATAACATACTATAACATCACGCCTGTATTCCCCGAAGGGTTGGGCAGAGGTGTATAGTCACACCCTCATTTCGCCGTTATGTTTAAATCCCATGTAATAGGGGGCGAGCCTGTTGCCATCAACCGGTCACAAATCCAAACTCCGGGCCGCTACTGATGAATTCCAAACGGAATAACCCAATAACACTTTGCCCGACCTGGGGATCGAATTCAGGACCCCACGATCTGCAGTCACGCTTTCCACCTCTAGACCAACGAGGCAGTTCTGGAGAATTATCAAACCTAAACGCCAACCATTGCCAAATTGCTTGCCACATAGTGCTAGTGTAGCTTCATGTGATTTAGTGAATACCCAACCAATATTTTGCCGCTGCAACAGCCATGAACTCGACGCGGGTCGCTTCGAGAATCATGATTTAAGCCTAACATTTTACTACCATGAGAATAGTCTATCTAATGAAGCTCCTATTTATATCACCTCAAGTTCTAATAACTCCATGAATGGAGGTGAGTGAATATAAGCGGGAGAAAATTATAAATAAATTCGATGACAATAAAACAAGACTGATGTAATTACCTTAAGGACTCTAATGACATCTTGAGGAAACTGCATGAGCGCAGTGCTGGTGACCCTCCTGTAGATCCTATCCACGAAGATGCCTGCCCTGATGGCGTGAGCCACCGAACGGAACTTCGGCTTCTCATCAGACTTCCGCTTTGCCGTCGCCAGCTGCCGCGTGAAGGTCGACGCCAGCCACTCCCGGACCTCAGGAGGCACTGCATCCGGCTGCACCTCCGACAGCTCGTCATCCTCGTCAGCCAACCGCCTGTGCACAACCCAAAATAAAATTAGTGTCACGAAAACCTTCAACAAATAAGCTAATTTTCGCAGCTTAAGCTTCACATCCCAACGATTCAATTAGCATGTTATTTTTCGGAGAAGATTTTAGCGTTATGTCCTTATTAGCTCCATTGAAAGCTGCGAAGCTGTTTGGACATTGTTTCAATCAACGCTGAAATTCAAATAATGCAACATTTTGCGTTTTTGTCGGCTTTGTATCATTTAGAGACATCGTCTCATTTAAATTCGAAATTATCGATCGAATCCATTACTTTCAGATTATCGATATTAACATCAAAACTTTGTATAATTTAAAACAAGTTACCTTCTCATCCTATCATATAAATTCTAGTTAACAAACTTATAATATTCTTAATAATACTTGCTTTAACTTTTTTTTTTAACTTTTTGTATCAAAGGTACTACTTACTATTTCTAAGCAAACTTTAAATTCTAATTAATATTAACTATGTTATGCTGTACATTGTTAGTCTATTCAAGTTATATAATCTTATTTACCTTACTAACAACTACAACTATTCGTATGTTACTATCTTGTTAGAATGAAATATGTGAAATTGTAATAAATTGCTTGATTTAAACTACTTCGTAATGTTATCAAAGATAAAAAGTGATTTTATTTGCAGTATCGTCAAACAGTACAAAATTTGCATGATAAAAATACGGTGTATACAAAATCCCACCCACAAGATTCCAAATAAGGTATATTTTAGTGAATATAAAACATGTACAATGTAGGAGTCGTTTGCGTGGGGCTTTGTTGAACAATGTGTCAGATTTTATCCAGAACTTTCGTGAAATATCTTTTGTTTAGGACAAAAAAAGTTAGATCTAAAATATAAAGTCCTGAAATCAAAAACAGTATTTGTTCCAAGTACAGGGTGTAGTATACCGATGTGTAAAGACTTTATCTGCCAATCGAACCAAGTGTGATGAAGTAGACAGTTGGCAGATATCAGAACATGCTATTTTGGGTTCACTAGCTAGGGGTTTTGGATACCTATGTTGCATGCAGCGTGCTCAAGAAGTCTTTATGCTGTTCCATTGCTTTCCATTGGGTTGATAGCAATGATAAAGTTGCAGACTTTCTGATTAGGCTTATCTTATAACACTCTTTTGCCATCTGCCTTATTTCATAAATAAATATTTATCTAGGATTGAACTTATTAAAAAAAAAGACAATTCTTTATCTCTTATATTCCAATATCTGTTCTTTGTCTTTGGATTAACGTGGAGTTTTATTGAATGCAAAATAACTTCACGTTTTAAATTATATTCTATTGCATCTGAGTATGCATTCATAGTTTTTCTCGCTAACACTACTTGTGAGAGACTGAAGCACAAAGTGCCTTACAATAAAGCACTTCCTGCAAAATTTCTAATCAAGAGAGCACAGATGACAAAAAGAAAACATCGCTTGTACGGAAGTCTTTTATCAATTTAGTCTCGCTTCTTTCGTTTTATTTATCGATGATGGAAAGAGTGCACTCTAAAGACTTTTTGCACCCAATTTCGCGAATATGGACAATATTTTGCCTTACATTTGCACCTAAATTATGTTAATATATTCAAAGCGCTTGGCGAATTACTATCTGGTTATGATAGTATAGTTTTAGTCAAAGCTTCGATACAATGGAAAGCAATACAGTACACAAAACAGTCACACGACAAAACAAGCGAATCTCTGAGGATGCTCAAGGTTAATTCGGGGTCGTATTGTCATTACTACTTGAATGAAACCAGAATATAGTTGATAATAAAGTCAGAATATTTTGATAGAGGATTTTTGAATTTTGATAGAGTATCCTGGTTTTATTCAGGTATTGTGAGTGGCATAAAAAGTGATAACATCGACACACCTAAACACCAGGGTTGGGGCTGACTGCTGGCGCGCCACTGCCGGTCTAAAATAAAACACGCCGTCATTGGGACAGAGTCAGGGATCACACAAGGAGCGGGACAGTCGCGAACGAGTTTTGCTTGTCGAAAGCCGCTTGTTCATCATTTTGTTTGTAAATGATAATGAAAAATAGTAATGAAATAATTGTTGAGAATCTCTAAAAGCTTTTATGTATTTAAATGTAGATTGTGAAATATAAAATGATGAACAAATCCGGCTTATGGATTTTATAAAATAAAGACACCTGCAAGATATACAATAAACACATTTAAAATAATAAAATACAATGTAAAGAAGTCATAAAGATTAAATAAGCTATTCGAAAAAATACCTAGAATAAAGAATCTTAAATGTTTATATAAAATATTTTCAAAGCAGTGGTAGCAGCTATAAATAAAATAACATCGTGTATATAAACTAATTATAAAAGGTTTCATGAAGAATAAAGGTAGAAACCGCAGGTATGTTTAAAGAAAATAAAATATTTCATAAAACAAAGGATAAGCTTAATGGAATGACGCTACACAGGGGTCACCCAGATACAAGAATGAAAAGTGAACATGCCTAAGGATAGGACAAACACAGACGGAGCTGAAGACTGGGACGATCACAAAGACGAGACACACAGGGTCCAAACGGCACACGGGACTAAATTCCAGATCTAATCTAAACGTAATCTAGACGCAGATAAAATGCTATACTACCTGGGAACAAGTTACGCTTTACTTTTGTTAAGCTTCAGTTAATGTATCGATACATCAAAAAGTAAACGCAATTATATTTGTATCACGTAACTTGTTCACCGAAATTGGTGTACATAGAAACAAGAAACCTATAAAACCTAAAATTGAAACTACCAGTTTGGATACAAATCCAAGTTGATAAAAACAGCAAACAAAATTCGGATAGAAATACTAATCTAACAGGAGGACAGGTAACTGAGAGAGTATCATAAACTGAAGCTTGAACAGAACAGAAAGACCTAATCGCACAGATTGGACAGAAGGGAGGCGCGACTACTTGGCCATTGTCGGCGGTGTTGTAACGGTATTAACTTTGCTTCGTTTGGTTTCTCTACTGAGCATCTCGCCCAGCAGGGGGTGCGCAGGCGTCGCATGTGGAGCGTCGTCTGCTGCGCGCGCGGCTGCTCCTCCACTCTCCTATCCCTGCGTTAGACATAATCACTGGCGGCGCGACGACACATCCGCTCACAGCCATTGTTATAAACACCCTAGAATTGTTAGCTTTGGAGACAATCGTCGCGAACGTGATCTTAAATGACTTGAAAACAAAAATAATCTTTAAAACGCCTGAGGTCTTGAAAAAAATAAAGCATTTTATGTATCGGAGCATTTTCGTTTGCAGTGAAAAATGTAAGAAAGTAATTACGGTGTCAACAACATTTCCTTGGTTTCAAATTAATTTTGTTTGAATCGAAGAATTGTAAGGATTCATTTCAACGGTGAATGTTAAAGATGTTGAAACCTTTAAAGTTTGATTCGATTCTTAGTTATAAACTAGACTACACTTAATTAATTTCTTTGTACTGGGTAAGTTACTTGTACTTACTTTATTTTCATGAATACAATAAAGTTTCTTACCATTTAAAAAATTGTATTCGTTTAAAACTTGAATTACTTGAAAAAAGTATTTTTTCTCCGCAAAATCCAATGAAAAGTCAATTTGAATTTAAAGTGGGACATCTATGCAAAATATTACATTCATATGCGAATTGTCTCACTGCTTCCATATATCATTTAGTGGTGCGAAATTGTTAGTCTGTGAAAGTAATCACCTATTCTGAGGGAAATCTTTACGCTTGAAGAATTTTAATCTCATTCTCGTACTTGTAATATTTTTCGCATATTCCGAAATGAAGATTAAGTGACGTCATTATTTTGGTTAAATTGCTCATATTTATATTACAGTATACTTGATCGTAATAATGGAAAAGTAACTATAAAGAAAATTGAAATTGTTTTTGGTCCAGTTTTTAGATACAGTTTTGACAGGTTTGCTTAGAAGTTAACACAATTACGACTATTTAGTTTAACGAAAGCTTCAAGCATCGTAAGACTTGATTCATTACCTTTTGAATATTGTCAGTTAATCGTGGATTGACTGCGTGTTGTTGTGGTAAGTGTTATCCGAATATTCCATGAGTCAAGTTCCATATTGTTATAATACAAGATTTGCTTTTATTTTTGATTCGGTCCAATCCATCTCAACACTCTTAACTTAAATTCTACCTCAATGATTACAATTTCACGAGGTCCTGGTATCGCTTGAGGCTGAGACAACTTTTCTTTTTTAAATTTCTATTTACTATATTCGACTTGACAGCGTCCTTAAATGATTGAATAATATTATTGAAAATATCTATAAATATCTAGTAATCTTTGAAAGCTTGGCATTTTACCAGTTAGTAATCATATCCCATGTCGAAGTTTATTGTCTCGGACGCTTCGTTGCTCGTGCACAAATTCAATATGGCATGCAGCGTTACATCGTCGTTTCAAGGGAATACGAGCTTTGAATTTATAATTAGATTTCCTTGTGTGCCTCGTTCAGGTAATCAGTGCAGTTTTGTTGTGTAAGCATCAAAATAACTAACATTTCATGAAGAAATAATAAGAATAATTAATAAATAGCATAAAATCGCATCATCATTTTTTGACTGCCTTGTCGGTGTTGTGGTCGCAAGCGCGACTGCTGAGCATGGGGACCGATCCCCAGGTCGGGTAAAGTGTTATTGGGTTTTTCCATTACGAATTTCTCAGTAGTAGCCCGGAGTCTGGATTTGTACCCGGTTAATGACAATAGACTCGCCCCCTATTACGTGGGAATTAAACATAACTGGCGAAGCGAGGGTGTACTAAAACACTTCTGCCGAACCCTTCGGGGGATACAAGGCTTGATGTTATGTTATTTTTTTAAACGGTTTATTACGTACACAATTGTGTACTGAAAAATCTTTCTTGGTTAATTAATAATTTCACAGCACTGAAAACAATTCTGACGTTGATACAACAGTATATTTTATGCAATAATAAACCGCTGCTTTAAAGACAGAATAAAACAAGAAACACTCTAAAAACGTGAAATGAATTTGCAAGACTAAAAACATATTTCCGCTACTACACGTGAGTGTAAACAAAAGGCACGAGCTTCGAGTGTTTCTGAGCAAAAAATGATTTTTACCCTTCGTGTATCAGCTGTCTGGGGAATGTTGCCTTTTGTGTTGTTGCTTCACATAAAACAACAATTTATCTGAAGCAACAACACTGTAGTCTTTTTGTCTTGCCTTGCTTCAACACTGTTGTTAAAAAAGGTTGTTTTTGAATCTTGTTTAAAGTTGGGTGCGTCATTTTTAACTTTATTTCTGTTTTCATCTGGATTCTTGGCTTCGTAAATTTAAATATTGACATTTGTGCGAGACGAAAATGGTTTTGATGTGAAACATCTAATGCGGTGGTACGGGTGTGAGAGCGGCTGTTGCGTGGCGACGCTCGCGATGGCAGCCACACGACGGCAGACCTTCGTAACTCGTCGGCTCTCTTCGGTTCAGCCTTTTTTTTTCTCCAAATCAGTTTTTATTATTCACATCTCTAGGCGTCACGCGACGGCTTAATTGATTTCTGTATTTGTTCTTTTACCTAAAATATTTAAATATTTCCTAAGTAATGGAAACTAATTATGGTTTAGTGGTTGGAATGGAATGAATTTCTTCTTCTTTCTTTTCGTGTGGTTAGTAACTAACCTGGTGTCAGAGTTTATGCCGCCCATGGGCCTCTGACTTAACTTCACATCTTCTTCTTCTTCTTCTTTCTGCCCTTATCCCACACTAGGTGGGGTCGGCATAACATGTATTTATGAAATCCATGTTGTTAGAGGTTTTGGCTTATTGTTTTATGACCGGCCGCCTGCCTGACATCAACCCTCCTTGGGAATACTCGTTGCGCCGTCGCGTCTCCGTCGCGCGGATGACCCAATGTGCTTGCTGATATTATGCACTAGGTCCCAAAATGATCTGCTTGTCAAACTTATTGCCGACAACTAAGCAAATTATGTTCTTCTTGGCGGGGTACACCAAAAAAATAACCTAATATAATATTTAGACTTGGCTTCACATGCCGTCGAGAAATATCTCTCAGGCAGGCCGGTTTCCTCACGATGTTTTTCTTCACCGTTTTTAAGCAAATGATAATTATACTATACGCACATGAATCCGAAAAGTCAGAGATGCGTGCTTTGGGTACTCAAGACCTATGACTTGGCAGTCCGACGGTCACACCACTAGGCTATCACTGCTGCTAAATGGAATGAACTGATAACGATTATTAACTAATAATAATTCTGGTACAATACCAGTTAGCTGTATTTATCGTATCAAGTTGTTATCGAACTAAATTAATATACGAACGCCCGTATCACATAGCCCAAATTGAGCAATTTGATCGTACAGACGTGGTAGATTAAATTGATTCCAAAATGGCGTTACTGTTATATGAGATTTTACAATTTTCTCCACAACAAGGTTCTGCACGAGTTTGGTAATGAAATCCTTTTGTTTTTGTCGATGTTGGGTTCAAGAATAATAGAACCCGTCAGATTTAACAAGGGTTGAGATTTTTGGAACCCTTGTGATAAGTGGAGTATTTTAGGTACTATTTTGTGTTCGCAATTCAGTTCGAGTGATTCTAGTTTTTTAGGGTTTCTGTCGTGTCTCTCGTGTTGTGTTGTTATCAAAGTAGTTTATAAAAGGTTTGTCGGAAAGGGGGTACTAAGCCGCGGGCAACTTAATGTATCACTGATAATTGTTTTAAAGAAAGTGTAAAAAATTTAAAATTCAATTAATTTCTTTACCGTGAAAAAAATATTTTTATTTTAGTTTTTTCAAAATTCTTCATCCCTGCTTTAGTTATGAATTCAGAAAATAGAGTTTCTAATCCGTGACTCCAAATATGACGTAAAATGTAAACGCTTCTGGTCATAGCTGTGGATAGATAGAATTTAGCATATTTTTTATGAAACCTTTGAACAGCTATTTCTCTTGATCAATTTATTGACTTTGGGGAAAGTTGTAGAACAAAAGTTATCCATTATTATGTGTACTTTAACACCCTTTCGGCTTAGTACCCCTTTTCCGACTAACCTTGTATATTGTCTTGGAAAGAATTATACCGTCGGGCGGCAGTGAAAACCACGTATGTATAAAATACAAATTTTTAAAAGAGATAGAAATAACTGTCTCCTGCAAAAAAAATGGCCGATCAAATGTTAATACAAGTTTGTCATCGTACATCATAGATAGCTTAGAAGTATTTGAATTGAAAGTTTGTTGAACTAGTACGCGTCGTGTATGACGAGTTTTTCAATCTAAAGAACAAATAAAACGCTTCTTAAGAAAATTTTATTTACGAGGTTTTCACTGCCGGGCGTCGATACGGAGCATAGCTTATACTTTATGCGTTCTCCCACTGCTTAAAATAATTTGTTAGCAGTGCTGTGACCTTTTTAAAAAACACACGAAACACTGCCTTGTTGGTCTAATGGTCGCAAACACGACTGCTGAGCTTATGGTCTTGGGTTCGATCCCCAGGTCGGGCAAAGTTTTATTGGGTTTTTCCATTAGGAATTTCTCAGTAGCAGCCCGGAGTCTGGATTTGTTGTTATTGGATAAAAACAGCTCTGACGAACCCTTCGGGGAATACAACGCGTTATGTTATGTAATGATAAATGACTAATTTGAACTACAAAATCGTCTGAAAGGGTTGTTGTGTTATCGGTAGCTGGTAACACTAGACAACGTACCCGAAGTTATAAAAACAGTGGCCATTCGACGGAGGAAAGGATTCCATGTCGAAAAGCCGAAGAATTCTGACCTTTTATATCTGACTAGCTGTGTCCTCTTGGCTCCGCCCGTAGCCTATGTTACTCAGTGATAATGTAGCTTTCAAACGGCAAAAGAATTGTTGAAATCAGTCCAGTCGTTTTTAAGTTTATTCGTTACATACAAAAATACAAATCTTTCCTCTTTATAATATTAGTATAGATATAGATTAGCTTGTCCTTATTTTCTGATCTTGTGTAAATTATTATGTTGTGTTATATTGTGAACTAGCTTCTGTAACTTATCACTAACCCAATTAAAAGTACTCTCATTGGTGGAGAGTCTATGTTGGTTTAATTTACTTTATTTACCATGCTCCCAATCCTGACATACCTACATTAGCTATAATTGTAATGATAGATTCACCCCTATAAGATTATGTTGTGTGTGTTTTATAGATGTAAGATAGACATTATACCTTTCACACCAAACAATAAGGGATTTAAACCTCCATTGCGGTAAGAGCACCAGGATTTCATTTATTTAACTCGTGAAATGCAGTTAAACGCTTATTCTTAACCTTTATAACAAGAAACATTAAGATTAAACCTGAATTATTAACAGCTCAAACGGTTAATATTTAATTACTCGGAGCTTAACAGTATTTAAATAATAACCCATTTTCATACTGAAACGTTCCCAGCTTATTTTCACGATTTTATGTTTAAGCTTCATATCGAAAGAGTAATTCAATTTTATTGTAATTTTAAATTAATATTGTATTGCCCATTTTCTATACTAATATTATAAAGAGGAAAGATTTGTATTTTTGTATGTAACGAATAAACTTAAAAACTACTGGACCGATTTCAAAAAATATTTTGCCTTTAGAAAGCTATATTATGACTAAGTAACATAGGCTATATTTATAACTGGAATAAAACTTCTTACGCGGACGGAGCCGTGGTGAGGACACAGTTAGTAAAATATAAATTGTTTATCAATTGAGGCTATAAGTAGTTATCATATTCACAAAATCTATAGAATATTACTTCGTATACAAAAATCTTATTATTTGGGTATCTCGAAACCTTATCCTTTGTAAGCATTTACGACCACCGCACAAGTCTAGAAAATAGTCAAAATTTAAATAAAACATCTCAACCGTTAACGTTTAAGTACCGCTTAAAAATAAAACTCTTGATAATATCTATATTTTGGTCCATTTACCTTAGTCGTATCGTAACGTTGTGAAAATATCATTACGTTGTCTCCCCATTGTAACTACCGTTTATAACGTTTATGTAAGCTTCTGTTCAGATGGCTCCTTATATATTTAAGCAGCGTTTTTACGATCGGTAACGTTTTTATAACGTTACGTTCTAACTGGTTTTATTACGGCTTTTACTGTGCTGTTGAGTAAGTTATGTAGGGAGTGTTACTGTATTCTTCTTTTCGTGTGGTTAGTAACCTGGTGTCAGAGTTTCCGCCGCCCATGGGCCTCTGAATTGGCTTCACATGCCGTCGAGAAATATCTCTCAGGCAGGTTTCCTCACGATGTTTTCTTTTACCGTTTTTAAGCAAGTGATAATTATTGAATACTAGCGACCCGCCCCGGCTTCGCACGGGTGCAATGTAAATACTAACGTGGGGCATATAAACCTTCTTCTTGAATCACTCTATCTATTGCTGAAAACTGCATTAAAATCCGTGCGTAGTTTAAAAGATCTAAGCGTACAGACAGCGGGAACAACATTGTTTTATACTATGTAATAAAGATGTGCATGAATCTGAAAAGTCAGAGCTGCGTGCCTTAGGTTCGAACTCGAGACCTATACTTTGCAGTCCGACGGTCACACCATTAGGCTATCACTGCTATATAGTGTTATTATAGGAATAAATTTCTCTGGAGAGCTGTTATTTGTGTTATGACAAGCTGCTGAAATAGTTAATATTCCTTTCTTCTCTCTTTAGCAGCTGCAGCAGACTTTTACCTAAGTATGTCCGGCGCAGTCAGTCTCTTTACGAACCGAATTGGCTTATCCATCCCATCACATTATGAGCTATTTTTATGTAAGAGCGTATGTCAACACGACAGTGGAAGATCATCATTTACTCTTCCTCCTAAACTTTTCCAATTTATCTTGCAGTCAGTTTCCAGCCAACCCATGGCGGACCTCTCCTCTGTGGGGCCTTGCCCCACGTCCTCCTGAGAAGCGCGCACAGAACACGGCGCGCCGCCTTCTCGGGCCTGTTACTGGTCGGGCGGCGAGTCACGTTGCCCCACCCTAGGATTTCTCCTGTATCGTGGGTGCGTTTCCAGACACAAATCTTCACACGCACAAACATTTAGACCCGGAACAACTATTTGTAAGCCATACATATATTTGTTCCGTACGGGAATCGAACCCACGACCACAACCCATAGCGCAGAAGCCGATCGCTCAGCCACTGCACCAAACGTGTCGTCAAAATTTGTCGTCAGATTTTTGTAGCACGCTTAAGAGCAGTAGTACCTACTCTTATTAAAGCTAAAGAAACACAAGATTTTATAATTACAAGTTCTGTCTAATGACTTGACGTTACTCTAATTAACGTCTACCGTAACTGTAGGAAGAAAACACAACCAACAGACAACCACTGTAATTCCTTGTCGGACGTGGGCGGTCATCGGAAACCACAATTTTCAATCGGAGCGAGTCCGGAGCTCGTCTACGTCACGCGTCGTCGCCTGCTGTCGGATGTCGCATCGCTCGCACTGCATGACGTCATGTTGTCTACGCGAGTAAGCGAAAAAGCGTTTCTGTTTGAAATATGGTTCTTCCTTTTTTATTTTAACGTGGTGGTATGGAAAATTGAGATGTCGTTCTCAATTTTTTGTTATTTGAAAGCAGTTAAATCAATCTGGTTCACCTACTTTGGCACTGAGAAAAGGGCTTGGACGAGAATTTTTGTAACCGCAACGAGTATCGCAAATATTTGTGTTTGTTAGAAAACTAACGGGCATAAATATCTAAATATCAGCAAGCACATTGGATCACAAGCGCAACGGCGCAACGAGTATTCCCAAGAATGATGATGAGGAGATTCAGATTCTTCTTCTTTCTTTAAAAAAAACGTTGCCCCACACTAGGATTTCTCCTGTATCGTGGATGCGTTTATAGACACAAATCTTCACATGCACAAACGCCCAGACCCGGAACAACTATCTGTAGGCCTTACAAATATTTGTTCCGTGCTGAAATCGAACCCTCGACCCGTAGTGCAGAAGTTAAAGTCAAACGTGTCGCCAAGTTAATTAACAAAAAACATGATGATGTCACAAGCAAACCAGACTTTAATTCCCGTTTAGTAATAATTAATATCATGAAACGCGAAAATTTAAAGTTAATATCACACAGTATGTTCTAGATTTAATAAACTTCTACCTGGTACTAATCTCAGCGTTTTACCCCTTCAAAATATTCTCGTATCAAAAATGTGTCTGGGAATTTCCTAGCAGATAGTGTTATGAATTTATTCCAGCCATGCACGGAATTGACGCTACATCTCGTGTTGACGCTAATTCTTGTGTTGACGCTTACTTTCGTGTTGACGCTAACCCGACGCAAGCTTGCGAATAAACACAGTTAGCGACTGTCAATTTTCGTTCGCTATTATTGGTTTTGTTGAAGGTGAAACGTGGACGGATGGTTCTAACTATAGTTACGAACGTTTCTTTTATTTTATCTTTTACTAGCGGCCCGTCGCGGCTTCGCACGGATGGTCATTTTTCCCATTTGTGCAAATTTTTAATTTATGCTCCGCTCCTATTGGTCGTAGCGTGATGTTATATAACCTTCTTCGATAAATGGACTATCCAACACAAAAATATTTTTTCAATTCCAACCAGTAATTTCAGAGATTAGCACGTTCTAACAAACAAACTCTTCAGCTTTATAATATTAGTATAGATTGTAAGAGTTACAAGAAACCATACTATCTTATAAAAAGCCGTATCAAATTAATATTGTATATTTCGTTAGTACTCTTCTTCTGCCTAGCCTAAGGTTAGACCGGTTGTCAGACTTTCGGGCTTTTGACTTCCCGAAACAACTGTCATAGGTAGGTATGACACCCGGGACCGACTGTTTAAAGTGCTCTCCGAGGCACGGAAGGGTCTCGATGGTAACGAACGGTTACCCATCCACAGACTGACTGCGGCAAGCGTAGGTAAACCACGCTAATCGTATGATCCGCGCGGTTAGTAATTAGCCACGAGCTCCTCATATTTCATTAGTACCTTAATCATAATAAAACATTTATTTCTTTAATAGCTGAGTATAACTAACACCTACCATCCGTGTACACAGTAAAAAAAGGTTTAAAAAAATAATGGTAAGCCAGTGTGTAAATAGACTTAAATATTAACAGAGCTGACTGCCTTGTTGGTCGAGTGGTCGCAAGCACGACTGCTGAGCATGGGGTCCTTGTTTCGATCCCCAGGTCAGGCAGTGCTATTGGGTTTTTCCATTAAAAATTTCTCAGTAGCAGCCTGGAGTCTGGATTTGTGCCCGGTTAATGGCAATAGGCTCGCCTCCTATTACATGGGACTTAAATATAACTGGCGAAACGAGGGTGTTTTAAAACACCTCTGCCGAACCCTTCGGCGAATGTACGGCGTGATGTCATGTTGCTATCAAAATATTAAAATGTCATAAAACTCCATCAAAAAGTCTTCAAGTTTTTGCGAAATAATAACGAACATTGGAATCAAGAATAATTATTATGCATGAACAAAAACTCACTGGCCGTTGCTAACGTCACTCGTTTTTACATACCGTGAAAGGCTTAACTCACAACGAAAAGTGACGTCAATGACGAACGTCAAGCTTTTAAAAGCGTCATAAAAAATTGACGCAAACATTTTTTGTGTATATTCTACTAGTAATCTTACGTAAAGCCTTAGTTGAAAAACGTGACGAAATATAAAAATTCAAAGGGTTGTTATGAAGGAAGTAATTAAATATTAATTGAATGATTGATAGATTTAAATTGTTTTTATATTGGTAATAGGTGTCTAAAAACATTGAATAACGGCTGAAAATGAAAAAAAAAAATCTATAACATCACGTCTGTATTCCTCGAAGGGTTGGTCAGAAGTGTACAGTAACACCCTCATTTTGACGTTATGTTTAAGTCTCATGTAATAGGGGGCGAGCCTATTGCCATAAACCGGGCTCAAATCCAAACTCCGGGCTGTTACTGAGGAATTCCACACGAAAAAACTCAATAACACTTTGCCCGACCTGGGGATTGAACCCAGGACCTCACAATCAGTAGTTGCGTTTGCCACCACTAGACCAACGAGGCAGTTAAGAAAACTAAAAAGTTAGAGGAAAAAAAAAGATAAATAACTTTTTGTTGATCTCTTGTCGATATGAACAAAAACAGAATGATGACCAAATAAATAATCTATACTAATCTATACTATCTATACTCTATAGCTATTCTAATATTATAAAGAGGAAAGATTTATTTATTATTTATAGTATTTTTGGATTTTTGTATGTAACGAATAAACATAAAAACTACTGGACCGATTTCAAAAATTCATTTGCCGTTAGAAAGCTACATTATCACTGAGTAACATAGGCTATATTTATTACTGGAATAAAACTACTTACGCGGGGGGAGTGGTGAGGACACAGCTAGTAATTAATAAAATATAGAGTGCGATCATCAAATAATAAACTTATGAAATCTACTATTCATCAACGACTGATTAAGTTCCAAAATTACAAGACCAGCTAATCTCTAGAATGGAAATTGTTATTACACCAGTTAAATTGGAATTGTAAAAAGCCATGCTTCACCTGGACCATTCATCATTTAGTGTCCTCACTCAAAAAGCATACTACAAGACTAAGGACTACGTTGATGACAGGGATGTTTGGCATTAGTTCTTGCACATGTGGCTTCCCTGGAACCTCATTAACAACATGATGTGTATGTCTATTAACTATCCTCAATTATGATTATATATTTTTATTTTTTAATGCTATCATTACTCTCAAGATATCTTTATCTTACTTTACAATGATTTTTTAGCTAATTTTGATGACATTTAATTATGTCAATTGTTTTATATAGTTTAGCTTCCTTATCACTTTTGTAAATGTGAGAACTTTGTGGACCTGCCTCTATAAATTTGTAAATTACTGTTATTCATATAGTTTTTATTCTATTTTGTTTGTTAATTTTTGTTCTACATTACTCATTCGTCTGTGGTCAGGACTCCATTGTTCTCTCACTATCCTAAATCATTGTACTCTGAAATTGTTAAAGATATTATTTTTAAAAGAGTACCTAACCATGGAGTTTCTTGCCGGCTCTTCTCCATAGGAAACGACTAATTGGAACCGTGCATTTAAATTCGACTTTTCATAAGCACCTGTATTGGTTTATGTGAAATAAAAAAAAATTGATTTTGATATTGAGTCTAAAATGAAAATTGTACTTAAAATTAAGAGAAAGGTAGGCGAGATGGCTTATTTACGAAAGGTGTTGGTAATTTATACAAAGGGGTTAGCTTCCAAACCAGCGCAAGGTAGGAATATTTCATTACTATTGATTTATGAGCACTCGCTGCTACAGTTGTGTTTCCGTGTCATTGTGTTGTGCTAAGGTTTATAAGTTTATTAATTTCCAGATCTGCTCAAGTGTTTTCAGTATTTGCATAATAATTGGTTATACCAGGAACCTTAGTTGTGACGGGTGGTCCTATAATAGGTCGGGCACACTGCAGATCGCCCCCTCGCGCCGCTGCAGTTGCCCAGTTAAGTGCCACACCTGCTGAAGAAGACCTGGACTCCTCGCATTGTACGAACCACGCCCTTTTGTTCTCTTTGTAGTCTTTGTAAATTCTTTATTAAATATATATATAGTGTACGGTTACAAGTGTTATTCTTTGTCCTACCGTAAGTACACGTCTGCTAAATTTTATGTGCACATGATAGTCGAGGGTTGACTCCTAAAGCCACCCTAAAGTGTTACATAGTTTAGGTAATGTCATTTAAGTGCAACTATTTAATAACACCAAAAAATACTGAACGAAATAATCTCTCTTCCTTCTAGCCTTTTCCCAACTATGTTTGGGGTCAGCTTCCAGTCTAACCAGATGCGGCTGAATACCAGTACTTTAGACGGAGCGACTGCCATCAGTTACTGGACAATGCCAATATACTAAGGTTAGACCGGTTGTCGGAGTTTCGGGCTCCTGACTTCTCGTAACGACTGTCATAGGTATTTGTATGACACCCGAGACCGACGGTTTAACGTGCTCTCCGAGGCACGGAGGGGTCTCCATGCGTAACAAATGGTCACACATCCACGGATTGACAGCGGCAAGCAGCTTAACCTCGCAAATCGTATGATTGTTAATTAGCCACGACCCCTCTGATCGAAATAATCGAGGTAGATTTTCAGGCTCTGACCTATACCTTTTTTGTTAGCACCCTCATATTTAGCCAACCGGAATCCTAACTCATTTTGGAAATCTAAATTAAAATATAGTGTCTATAAAAAAAGTCTTCTTCTTTCTTTTCGTGTGGTTAGTGACTAACCTGGTGTCAGAGTTTATGCCGCCCATGGGCCTCTGACTTGGCTTTACATGCCGTCGAAAAATATCTCTCAGGCATGCCGGTTTCAGCAAGTGATAATTATTATACAATACGCACATGAATCCGAAAAGTCAGAGGTGCGTGCCTTGGGTTTGAACTGGAGACCTATAACTTGACAGTCCAACGGTCGAACCACTAGGGCTATCACTGCTGTTATAAAAAAAGTGCTTGCGCTTTATTGCGCATCAGCGTATTTTGCGCCTTGCCGCTTGGATGCATTGCGTACGTTGCATGCAAGGGCGGTGCTAGCGAATATTAAAACTTTCGCCATCAGCCTTTTTTCATCCAGTGTAGGCAATAATGTAGTTACGTCTTTTTAATGTTTGAAAGGTTCTATATAACATTATAGTTGGTTCTTAACATTTGAAATTTTGTTTACCTAATTGTTTCATTAGCTTAGTTACTCGCTAACATTCGGAGAGTTGTTACTAGGTTTTTCTGTAACAAGATCTTCAGACTTTGGAAATGAGTTCTGGTAATTTTTTTAAAAACTCATCTAATTATAGAAGACTAGATGACCCGGTGAACTTCGTACCAACAATTTCTTTTTTAAATTTTCCTAATTTTCTTTTTTCCTAAACTACCCCAGTATTGAGGCGAATAAACCAAAAAAAAAAAAATTCAAATCGATCGAGCCATTTTTGAGTTTTTGTGAGGCTAACGCACGGCACTTTATTTTTATATATTATACTACATAGTTGTGTCCTTACGGCTCCGCCCGCGTAAGAAGTTTTATTCCAGTAATAAATATAGTGATAATGTAGTTTTCTAACTGCAAAACAATTTTTGAAATCGGTCTAGTAGTTTTTAAGTTTATTCGTTACACACAAAAATACAAATCTTTCCTCTTTATAATATTAGTAAAGATAAAATTGGTCTCATAATTTCAAGTTCCTAACCGGTTAAGGCACTGCGAGAGTCTTAAGCGCTAATTCTGATAGCAGTGATAGTCTAGTGGTGTGACCGGCGGACTGCCAAGTCATAGGTCTCGAGTCCGAATCCAAGGCACGCACCTCTGACTTTTCGGATTCATGTGCGTATTGTATAATTATCTCTAGCTTAAAAACGGTGATGGAAAACATCGTGAGGTAACCGAATGCCTGAGAGATATTTCTCGACTGCATGTGAAGCCAAGTCAGAGGTATGGGCGGCATGAACTCTGACACCAGGTTAGTCATTAACCACACGAATAGAAGAAGAATCCAATAGCAAGTTAAATTGCGTAAGTTGACTACTGCAACTGACTTTCAACTATAAACACACACAGTAAGACGACTTCTGAAAGTATTACGAACTAACCAAGCAGTTACTGCAATAATTTGCGCAATTTAGTTTCCAGTGTATTTGGCGATTTACATTGGTACAAGGCAGGCCAACCTCAGACCTGCGAACCATAGAGTGGCCCGCCAACTCAATTGAATTTGCCCGCGAAGGGAATTCTAAAATCTGTGAATACAGTTCCACATTTTTCAAAAATTATGGACAGTCTCTGAAGAATATTTTCCTGTAGCCACAACTGTTAAGGTAGCTGCACTTAGTGCCCCATCTCACTATCCACTCTGCATAAGCCCATGTGTTTGATATTATCATTTATCTTATCAGAATATAAGTTACCTATAAGAGGAGAGGCCCGGCCGCCACAAAGTAACTGAATTTTGGCCCATCTAAAAAATGGGTTGGCCAGCCTTGCATTAGGAGATGTCCTTTTTGGCCTGCAGGCGGAGAGTTAGGGGACCCGCTGCCCAACCAGTAACAGGCCCGAGAAGGTGGCGCGCAGCGTTCCGTGCACGCTTCTCAGGAGGACGTGGAGCAAGGCCCCACAGAGGAGAGGTCCGCCAGCGGCTGGCGGACCGGGACCCCGGCCGTCGTCGGTTAAAAGGAGGAACACCGTGGGTTTTTAGCCGGTAAGAGACCGGTAGACCCCCTCTCTTACCCCGGGCGAGGGACATCCATGAGGAATTTCCCACGATAAAAAAATGCACTTGTCCTATTATATATTAATCTGATTGATCTGTTTCGTGTCCAAGCGGACGAGTCAACATCTCCTGAGGATGCCACGCGGAGGGGCAAAACACGTGTCGTATCGGTTTGGGTTGTTGGTTGCATTTTATTATTCGCACCTTCTGCATTTGCATATATTTGCGGGCGGGAGGGCGGTGCTTCATACTACATCCAAAGTTGATCAACTAGTTTGGCGGAATTAACTCTAGATATCGTTATTGTATAAACTGTCTCGTTAGTGGTGATCCCAGGTTCGATCTTCAGATCGGGCAGTATTACTGGATCCTTCCGTGTGGAATTCCTCAGTAGCAGCGCGGAGTTTGGACTTGTGCACGGTTGATGGCAATAATCTCGCCCCCTATTACATGGGACTTAAACATAACGGCGAAATGAGGATGTTACTATACACCTCTGCCCAACTCTTCGGGGTATACAGGCGTGATGTTTTGTTATGTTATTATTATTGTTTTTTTTTAATGCATTGGCTCTCTCTAGGATTTCTCCTGTATAGTGGGTGCGTTTACAGACACAAATCTTCACACGCACCAACACCCAGACCCGGAACAACTATCTGTGGCCATACAAATATTTGTTCCGTGCAGGAATCGAACCCACGACCCGTAGCGCAGAAGCCGATCGCTCAGCCACTGCACCAAACGTGTCGTCAATTACTATTGTATATTTGTATGTCATGGATTTCCACAAAGTAACGTCTGATTTCATTATCAACCTGACTGTGTGTTTACATTTCTACATTACTAGTTCCATTTTACTACACACTTCATTTATCAGATCCGAATTCAAGAGTTTACATACAGTTACCAAAACCAGTAGATGGACGTAACTTCATAATCCCTTTGATTCAGCTGCAGTCGTAGGTATATTGCTTTTACATAAAGCGGCGTCGAGGCGCACATTTCATTTGGTGTAGCATTCGTACTCGTATGAAAGTAACAGATGTTGGCTGGTTTTAATTGTATTTTTTTTGTTATGATAGTTTTAGTAGTGCGACAGATGTGGGTAACGTGAAATTTTATTTGCAACAAATGTTGTAACTGCATTTTTATGTATCTGTACTCAGTGGAGTGCGTTGGTTTTCAGACTAGGTAGGTAGGCACTAGCGATGTCCTGCCGGGGTCGCGGTGCATGCTTTTGCGAATCCAGTGGCCCTAGCCGAACGGTCAGGAGGAGGAACACCGTTGGTTTCTAGCCGATAAGAGTCCGGCAGACCCCCTCTCCTTCCCGGGGCGAGACACATCCATGAGGATTTTCCAACGATAAAAAAGGCACAAGCGATGTCGCCTTTCAATTGTACCCTTAAGCCCATTTCAATACGATTCTGACCGAAAGAAATCATAGCCATATACGCTTATTTTATTTATAGTAATAGTTAAAGATGTAGTAGTTAATTAAATCTTATGAGGTAGGAACTGCTTAATTGCCTATATCCAATTCACGCCACTGCCTGTACTCCATTTCATATAACATACAAAGGTTTCGTGGTCTACAAAGGCACGAACATCTTTTCAACCATTTCGTCAAATAGACTTTTAGGTCATTTCGATTGAGCGTTAAGGTTCATAAAAGCATAATACTGTGTTGATTCTTTTACAGTATTGCACAGTATTCTCATTTAATAAATAAAATAACAACATAACATCACGCCTATATTCTCCGAAAGTTGGGCAGAGGTGTATAGTAACACCTTCATTTCGCTGTTATGTTTACGTCCCATGTAATACGGGGCGAGCCTTTTGCCATCAAACGGGCACAAATCCAAAATCCAGACTGCTACTGAGAAATTCCGGGTAACCTAATAACACTTTGCTTGAACTGGGGATCGAACCTAGCACCTCACGATCAGCAGTAGCGCTTGCCACCACTTAACCAACGAGGCAGCAAATAAATATTAATGGTATTATGTTAAATGTGACTTAAACTGAAATCCCGTACGCTTATTGTGTTTCATAATTAAACGTAGGTAAATGTAAATAAACCTTTGACAATTACGCGTTTAAATACGGCTCGAAAATTCTCTAGAATAATAAGCAAATATGCTTAGACGCGTAAAAGCAATATTTGTCTTTTAAATATTACATGCAAAGATTCCTTTACTAAGGTAAATTCAATTTCAAATGATATTAAAGACAATATTAGCTTTCGTTTTAAAGTCTAACAACCGGTCTAACCTTGGGATATCGGCATTGCCTAGAACAGGGTTGCGGAGATCTGATGGCAGTCGCTCCGTGTAAAATACTGGTATTTAGCTGCATCTGGTTAGATTGGAAGCTGACCCCAACATAGCTGGGAAAAGGTTAGGAGGAAGATTAAAAATATCTTTAAGATCAACTTAACGAACAAAGCAAAGGTAAAGATGTATCAGAATATTTTACTCAAAGGTAATTTCAATGGAAACGAGAAATTAAAGCTTATTAAGAAAACTGTAAAATTGGAAAATCTAGTAGACATCTGGAGATGGTAGTGTTTAGCTTAGCACCCTTTCCGCTTATTTAGCAAAGAATAGGGCGTAAGGACAAAACATTAAAATGCTACAATATGATGAAGGAAAGTTAGGGGTGTGAATACACATAGTCGGATCAGCACATTCGATTCTGCAGGTTTCATCGAGTAGGTTTTTTTATTCAATAGAAATTGCCGATCCGAATGTGCTGACCCGACTATGGGTATAGCATTCCTTACAGGAATATCTTACAATTTGTGCACACCAAATAACAGTAAACTTTTAAGGACAGCCAAAAGCCGGGCCAGAGCAATTGCGTCTGGAGACCTTATTAGTAAATTTTTCAAGGGCACTGGAGCAAACCGTTTTGTTTCCCTAATTAACTTGACTCGCTTGTTGTCGTGATTAGGGACACTCTAATTAGCTCCTTCCTTTATATCTTCTATTCGAGGATCTCTGCTGTAATAGATTCGTCTTTCAGGCGTAGTATTGAAATTTTTTGTAGTATTTATTTACTTCAAAGAGTGTTTTCAAAATCAGAAACGATTGTATGCAAAGGAATTCTGAATAAAAATAATAATTAGTTTAATAATAAAAACTGGCTTTTGAATACTTCAATGAAAATGTATACCGATAATAGCGGATTATCCCATAATTTGAATAAAAGAAATACATGTGTTCATAGAAATAAGTACCTATGTAGGTATCATTAAAATAAAAGACACCCTTTTCCATATTCCAATAAGAAATAACGCTTGTTCATCCGATAGACGCTACTTTGTTGAAAGAAACGAAAACGCTCCGACACTACAAAAGAGAAATACTGGGGGTGACAGAAAATAAGTATTTCAAAGCAAACAGAACGCTCCCACAACGAAAAATGAATATTCTGGTATTGTGTGTGAATAAAATTTATGATCACGACGTAAAATATACGGGTACAGAAATCTGAAACATACAAGTTATGAATTTTTTTAACTATAGTATTTATATGTCGAGATAGACTACGCTTCGTAGGGAAACTTGCAATGGTGAAAATGTCAAGCTGAACGGTATTGATGTTAATTAAAAAGTTACGGTACATTTAGTTTCGAACCAGTTGACTGTGATAAAAGTCGCTAAAGTAAACAATTTTAATGATTCGGTTGCGACGGTGGAGTTTGTTTTATATGGAGAGATCGGATTTGATGGGCTCAAACATTAAAATTGTTTACAATGTTGTTGTGGATACGTATATGGATTAGGTAGTGTATCGGTTCGGTAAACCTGGATATCTAGCAAAGTCCATCTGAACATGGATTCTAGGACCTTTATGATGATGATCTTGAATTTTCAAATAGGTATCTAATCGAGTATGCTACCTGTGATTGGTATCAATATGGTAAGTTTTAATTTAAAGCATAACAACGACGCATTGAATAATTCATTTACAAGTATCCTTTACCTCAATTAATTTTGTTAATAGAACTACATCACCCGAAGCATAGTCTTCCTCTACAGTTTCCTCTTCATCAGTAACCAAAAAAAACACAAATTAGCAAGATACATACTTGGTTTCATCGATGTAAACTGCTTCGAGGACTTTTGCAGCATATTGTAGATTCTTTTGTAAAGTCTCTGCGGATATTTCACCCCTATTCAATTGTCTTAGGAGATAGCGTAATCTGTGAACAAAGAGATAATAAAATTAATTACAAGAAATTCATTAGGTGGTATGTACTCTTTACGTGCTCGAGTTAGGAGGGTTAATTATGGCGGTACTCTGTTTTGTTGGGAATTATTTGCTGACAGTGTGGGAAGGAAATTTTTGCTATATCTATTTTTATTAGGAGAGTTTGGTTTGATTTCGGATTCAGTTATGCCTGTCATGTTACCTATAAAGTTTTTATGATTACTGTCTGTATGTACTCTTGCAAAGTACCTTAATGTTTTTGGCAACGTCATAATAGAGAAATCAGGTTATATTTTTAATTAAACAGTACAATGATAATTGTAGCCTGCTTTTATATTTAGGAAATCTATTAATTTCGTACTTAAATGCTTTCTTTAGCAATTTTGAATGTATCTGAAAAAAAACACTGGAGATACCACTTAATATAAAAAAACTATGATTTCAGAAGTGAACAATATTATATTAACGGAACGACCCTAATTCCGACCTCTAAGGGTCTGTGCTTAGTAAGTATACTAAGCACAGCCAATCGCCTGTGGGCGTCGAAAGGTTCCCCAATATTAGTTCACACTACCCTACCCCTTATAAATTGGATTGGCCTCCTAATGCTTTACACGCATTTATCTGAGATTTCCGATATCTAATATTGCTCTTTTATTTGATTCCAACTCGAGTAGTGTCAGGAAAGGCGATGTTAAATGTGATAGAAATAATGTCTTCACACTTGATGTATAAAGTACCAATCAATTGACACAATTTAGTGAAGATAGCGAAATGGTTCATACATGTGTACAGAATGATAACAAGATTCAGACTCCCATCAGTGGCAAATGACCTAGAAACTAAATCAAAACTTGCCAACTCAAATCTCATGCACTGGGATTTAAATCTTTCAAATATTTTGCACTTGTTTGTTCATCGAGAATTTGTGTGATAACATCATTGACGTTGAATTAGGTGACACTAATGTTTTTGGTGGTATTTAGATTTCAATTACTTACTAATATTTTAAATAGAATGTTAGTAATTGTGCACAACTTCAATGCAGATCATATTATGGCTATTTATGCCATTTTCGAATTAGAGTGTACAGACAGAAAACAGATTTTTTGTTACTATCGTCTTCCTCTATTCGAAATACGTAATAGGATAGACTTATACGATTATATTTTCCTGCAACCCAAATCTTGATATAAGTGCCAACTTTGAACAAAGCTGACCGATAGAAAATGAAAAATAAACTGCTTTTGTTGAAAAGAGGAAAGTAAAGGAAAAGGAAAAGGAAAGGAGAGGCTGGACATCCACCAGAGCTGTGCGAGGAAAATGTGCGGTGCGAAAATGTGTAGCGAGGATGTGAAACGGTTTGACCCTTTCCACCAGAGCTGTGCGAGGAATGGGTAATGTGTAATGCGTAATGTGTTAATGTGTACAAATGAGCGGTGCGAGGATAGGTAGCGGACTCTTTTCGAATATGAGGGTGGTGTGGCGGAAGCGGTACACATTCCTCGTAATACATTCCTCGCAACACATTCCTTGCAACACATCCCTCGCTCGCATTTCTCGCTTGTTTTGTATGAACAAAAACCTCGCTCCGCTAAGCCCATATCCACCAGAGCTGCGCAGAGCGAAGCTAGGTAAATTAAGTGATTCTATTGGTGCTTACAAAACACATTTCTCGCTACGCAGCTTAGCACAGCTCTGGTAGATGCTCAGCCTAATAAGCCTCTATAGCGAAAAAGGAGAAACAATAATATTTTGTTGGAGTATCCATCGTTCCGCGAAAGTTACAAGAAACTCAACAGGTAATTTCTTGTTGGTAGTTTTTATTTGCTTGAGATGAAGGACGCTTAACCGTTTCGTGTTATGCTTTTATTCTCAAGGCTTTATTGGAAGCATGCTCGTGCAGCATTACTTAACTATAACTTTATATAACGGCGTGATTATATTTGGCTTCAGTATCAGATTCAGTTGTTCAAAGATGCTTAGGTATCAATGCCACTCGGTAGATGGCTGGTTTTGTGTGCGCATTTATCCATTATATGCTTCCATTGTCTTAGTTATCTATGTATTATATCGGGTGTAAAAATACCCTTAACGAAGCCGAGAACTACGTATTCTTCCCATCATTACAAAGATTTTTTGGTATTTTGCCATACCTGGGAACCGACTGGTTATGGAGGTATTGGAGGTCAAAGTCACCATATTTTTGTACGTTTTTCACGAAAACTAAGTTTAAATGTTATTATTAAACATTCTTCTATACAACATAATCAACATTTTTATAAATGTAGGCACAATCTGGTTTGCGCGCGCTTTCATTGCGCGCTACAATTAAAAACTGTTTTTTAATATCAGAAAATAAAAGTCGTTTCCCAGCAATTATTTTTGCTGTATGTTACTTAGTTTGATGTACAGTATGCGTAGACTTCGTGTTCGTTAAGGCTATTTTTACACCCTGTATATGATCAAGAAGATAACCAATTCTAGCTGCATCTGCTTGTGAATGGATAACGCCATACTATACTGGCTTGCAAAAATAAGTATCACACTTTTAAAATTGCAATAACTTTTTAGGTACCTACACAAGATATATTTTCGAAACAAAAAGGACTCAAAAAAGAGTTTAACTTTGTTACTATAGTTCCAAAGAAAGCTGATAAAAATTGCTATAAAACGTTTTTTATTTTAAATCTCTAACTTCTATAGTTTAGAAAAAATTGAAATTTTAAAAGTGTGATACTTATTTTTGCAGGCCAGTGTATGATTATGTACTCTGTTTTCAAACGTTGCGGTAAGACGCAGTTAATTTACTTCTGCATTGAATAGGCTCAAATCTAGGCTGCTTGACTAGCAGCTTGTAAGATTCCCTATAATCAGCTGTATAATTATATATCACATGTAAGCAATAATTTATTTTCTCTCCATGCACTGAACGTCAAAAATTTAGAAACTTTTAGAAAATCACATTTATTCATCTAAATAAGAAATAGTACATTTAAATTGGACTACGTCACTCAACTTTTTTGGTGGACCACTTGTCTAGTAAAAACATCAAACACACACACCACACATAAGCTCCCCAAACACTACTATTATTCAGGAACCCAGTGAACTACGGTGACAAGCGAAACGATGAACCAATTCACAGAATCGAAAGAGGAAAAATAAAACGCGGGGACGGCCATTGAAATTGAATAGAGTGGAGAGGTTTTGTATCGGCACTCGGAGGGGCTATTTAAAAGGCAGACAAAACAGTTAGAGGTTTAATTTGAATGTCCTACAACACCAATGCTGGTGGAGACAATTATTCTGATATTTTTTTATGGATTTGATTGATATGGATGAAAAGTTGAGCGAAATGGAAAGGTTTTGTGATTTGATTCAACTACGAGGAAAAGCAAAGTTGTTTTGAATGCAACGCCAACATTATTTGGTTAAATACTCAGTGGTGCTGGTGTTTCTATATTTTTTGTTTTTTTTCTATTGTTTTCAGAAAAGATATCCAAAATGGAATAAGGGTTATCGCCTGTAATACAGTTTACAGTACAGTGAACAGATAATTTGTAAAATATCTTAAATACTTTTGCCGCCATTCTATCTTATCAATAATATAGACTTCATATAAAAACGAAAATAATAACAAACGTTATTTCTCTATCATTCAGTGCCAGAATTTTTTCTGCTAGGTACTCAAAGAAAAATATTGTCATTTAAGAATAGTTTCATCTTTTCTATCTCATAACAACCCACAAATCGATCAATGAACTAAAATATAATAAGATCGAACGAGTAAAGAGTTTTATAGATAAATGTGCTCTAGTTAGATTGCACAATTTGTCTCGTAAACGTTGGATACCCTTGTCTAGACGTGGTCGCTGGGGGCCAGTGATTGATGAAGATATACACAAACACACTATATTTTATGCTGTACTGAAGAGATTTTGAACTACTTATCACCTTTGGAAGAAGGATGTTTTAAGTAAATTTCTTTTGTATATTAGCAGAACCAATATCTGATGCTGCAAAATTTATAGTGGAAAATATGTTTTTGCATCAATGATTCTTTTCCTTTTTTGGTGGAGAGGGAGACCAAAGAAACGATGGATGGATTGTGTGAGGGAGGATATGAAAGATAAGGGAGTAAATGATAATGAGACGGCTGACAGGGAAGAGTGGAAGAGAAAAACATATTGCGCCGACCCCAAGTAACTTGGGACCAGGGTAGATAGATGATGATGATTATTTTCCTTTTTTTGGAATAAGTCTCTTATATGTTGGTTAAGTTAGGTAACGTTGGGGCTTTTTTTTCCTTAGAAACATAATCATGCCTATAAACAAATAATAAAAAAAGTAATATTTTCGGTATTCCAGAATCTTGCGATGATATTTGGGATCCAAATTCTAAAAATAGAAAAATCATTGAATCTAAAAAAGAGATCATCGATATGGATAGGTCCGAATTGTAAGTAGCAATTGAAGAATTTGGAACTTAGAAATTTTTGTGTGAAAGATGAAGAATTACTATGCGTAACTCGCAGTTGCCTGAAGCATCCATGGTTGAAGCTCTGCATAATATTTACATGCAACGTTATACACGTTTATCTTAGAATGTGAGGAGAACTCGAAGGTTGTAATATATTATAGATGTGATGTGTGTGTGTGTGATGTGATATTAACTTTTAAACTCCACCACTGGTTTTATAAATAGTATATTTTTTTAATTCCCAAGGGGACATTGTTTAAAACGGGATAGCCATCTTTTGATCCGTAAAACGGGGCTATTTGAAATTCATGGGGTTAATTGGAACGAGCAAGGTACAGAAGATCTTTCAATATATATTTTAACTAACCATGAATTATTTCATTTTTAATATTTATTTTTATAATAATAAATATAAGGTCCAACCAAAATACCTGGACAAACTTTTACACAGTGATCAGTACGTTTAACTAAACATATCTACACAAAAATAAAACGAGATCACAGTGTTTTTTTTATCTAACAAAATTTTTCTTTTCGAGTAAAATTTTATTTTAATTAACTTTTTTTTTACTTTTTTCACTTCGCAGCTTAGGTAAAACACGGCGCGAAAGTAACTCATGCCACGGGGCGGCCGATGCATAAAAAATGGATGAGTTTTTTTTTAGAGAGCATAGGAAATTTAAATCTTTATTATTTTTTTGTTCGATAGGAAACACTTGGATCTCGTTTTTTTTTGCATAGATATGTTTAGTTAAACGTATTGAGCACTGTGTAAAAGTTTGTCCAGGTATTTTGGTTAGACCTTATATACAATTTAATTGAAATGGTAAATATCTATAAGAAGTACGTTTCATAACTGAATTCCAATTCACCCCATGAATTTCAAATAGCCCCGTTTTACCGGTAACCGAAGTCTTCGGTTGTATAAAATTTCACATTCAAACGTCAATAAGTACTTTCATTTGTGCTCTTTTGTGTTCGTTATCTACTACAAGATTTTCTTCAAAGCCTAGGAAACTTAATTCTTTTTCAAACCGCCTAAAGGTAGAAGAGTAAATATTAAAAAAATAACCTCTTAACGTGACAAAAGAAAATTCTTCAAGCAAAACATTTTGCGCAAAGAAAATGTTTTAAAAGGCTTTCCGAGTCTCATATTTCATTCAAGCGAGGCATCGTTCACTTGCGAGCATGGGATCGATCCACACTTCTGAGTGGTAACGACTTTATTGTCTTTTTCTTTTAACAAATTTATTGCTCTCTACGTTTTATTGGCTCATTTAACTTTATTATTATTGAAGGTCCTACATCGCAATCTGTGTATTTTAGCCTCAAATTCTTTTGCAATAGGTGTGATTCCAACTAAAACTGTTGACATTTTATGCTATACTCGTACATTTCGTTAATTTCAGCTTATCCCCACCATGGACAGAACCACAGCCGGAAGCGAGAGGTCACCACCCACTGCCGCTACCAGGTCACGGCGCTGCGCACTTACAGCGTCTGCTGCACCGTGTCCTCCTGGCAGTCCACACAGTGGTGACATCTGAGCGTCTGCTCCCGGTCTATACGACACAGGCACTTCCCGAAACAGCCATGTCCCGAGAGTATCTGCGTCAGCCGGAAGCTGAGGGCGCCATGACGCCTCTCCAGCCACATGCACACATGCCTTTTTTTTTCTTTTTTTTTTTTTTTTCTCACGTGGGGAAATCCTCATGGACTATCCCCCGTCTGGGGAAGACGGGGGGTGTGCCAGACTCGCATGCACCGCGACCTCGGCAGATCTCGGTCCACCAGCTTCTTCTGGTGGACCTCTCCTGTGGTGGGGCAGTTGCTCCCCTGCCCCACATCCATCCGAGAGGCGCGCGCAGGACATGACGCGCCATCCTCCCTGGGCCCGTTACTGGTCGGGCGACGGGTTCCCCAACCCGCCGCCCGCAGGCCACTCACTAGGGTGGCCGGAGATCATCACGCGCCCTCCGGCGCCCGGTGCGTCTAGCGCGAGAAGGGAGAGAAGAAGCGGCCTCCCTCTCCCTCTCCGCTACCTCCTTGGTCGCCATCACCCCCTCGCAAAAGGAGGCGATGGCTTCCCACGCAGTCTCGCTCCCGACCATGGACAGAACCACGGCCGGAAGCGAGAGGTCACCGCCGATCGCCGCGACTAGCTCGCGGCGCTGCGACCCCCATGCTGGACACGCCTGCAAAGTGTGCAGCGCCGTGTCCTCGGGGCAGTCGCAGTGGTGACAACCGGGCGTCTGCTCCCGGCCTATACACATGCACACATCCCTGGAGTTTCTACTGCTAACATTGTTCACAAGGAAACCTTATTATAATGGACCTGACTACTGATAGAAATACAACATATTTTGTTCAGTAAAAATCCTAATTTTCAAATCTAACAACTAAACATCTACTCAGCCTAAACCGTTGGTAAAAATATAGAGCACCCGAAGCTATGTGAGATTTCCGTTTTTTTATGTATTTTTTCATAGTTGTTAGAATAAAGAAAGATTTTAAGAAGCCCACTTAATTTATACCTAATAATAATTACATAATAATTTCAGTTAAGCAAGTAATGTTGTCCTACGACTTCTACGCATACGAAGTTGCGGGCACAGCTAGTACCTAATAAAAATATTAGTTCTCTGCTAAAGTTTTTTTTTTTAAACGTCTCCCCACACTAGGATTTCTTCTGTATCGTGGGTGCGTTTACAAACACAAATCTTCACACGTACAAACGCCCAGACCCGGTACAACTATCCGTAGGCCATACAAATATTTGTTCCGTGTGGTTATCGAAACCACGACCTAGCGCAAAAGCCAATCGCTCAGCCACTGCATCAAACGTGTCGTCAAAAGATGAGAGCTTAATGAAAATATTTGATTTGTGAAACTTTGATTCTTGAAATCTATACTTTATTTAGGAAAATGTTAGTGATAACTGCCTTGTCGGTATAGTGGTGGCAAGCGCGACTGCTGATCGTGAGGCCCTGGGTTCGATCTCCAGGTCGGGTAAAGTGTTATTGGGGTTTTCCATGTGGAATTCCTCAGTAGCAGCCAGGAATTTGGGTTTATGCCCGGTTGATGGCAATAGGATCACCCCCTATTGCATGGGACTTAAACGTAACGGTGAAATGAGAGTGTTACTATAAGCCTCTGCCAAACCCTTCGGGTGAAACAGGCTTGATGTTATGTTAGTGATATGTATATCGCGGTATATTCTTGGGACACGGTACCGGTATCTCACGTACCGGTACCCGGTACCATTAATACAGATGTGTATAGACTTGTAAAGCCGGGTACAGACTTACGAAATGTAACATGCAATGTAACACGCAATGAAAGAATTTGCCGTCCACATTGTCGCAATGTATCATGCAATGTAACAGAATTCCCATAGTGTGGACGCCTTGCGCGCACGAACTGTGCACACTACGCGTGCGTACTACGTACCTTTCATGTAACCTTGCATGTAACGTTACAGCAGTCTGTACCCGCCTAATATCTATTGTCATATCGTTACCACTGAACCGTACACAATCACGTTGCATTCAATCGTTTGATCTGTGATGAGCAATATCGCGACTATTGTTCCCAGCTCAGAGGATTCACTAGTACCTATCTACGTTATTATGTACAACGTATTGACCAATATTGGTAGCTTTGAGATACCACCTCTGTGTAGAATATTCTAGTCTATGCGCAAATGGTGTGTGTGATTTATGTCATTGTGTGGTTAAAGGAATTTCTGTATAGAAGCATTGAATACTGGGCTTTGAGGTACGTACACATGGTTAGGTTATTTGAGATGAATTTAGATGAATATTCTGAACTAATTAATTTTGACGAATACGTCGTACAGAAACTCAGAGAGAAGCACGCGAGGGACAGATCAACTTGGAATATATCTATACTAATATTATAAAGCTGAAGAAATTGTTTGTTTGAACGCGCTAATCTCAAGAACTACTGGTTGGAATTGAATAATTATTTTTGTGTTGGATAGTCCATTTATCGAGGAAGGTTATAGGCTATATAACATCACGCTACAACTAATAGGAGTGGAGCATAAATGAAAAATGTTGCAAAAACGGGTAAAATGTCCACCCGTGCGAAGCTGGGACGGGCCGCTAGTTTATAATAAAGTAGGTTCCAATGTTTATCAAATGAAGGCTTATTATATTTTTCTTAGAGATCATTAATAGTTGGATGATTTTGTATTTTTCTTTCAAAATAGTTTCGACCAACTAGTAACTGCCTCTTTGGTCTAGTGGTGGCGAGTGCGACTGCTAATCGTGAGATTCTGGGTTTGATTCCTAGGTCGGGGAAAATGTTGTTATTGGATTTTTCCGAGTGGAATTCCTCAGTACGTCCCGGAGTTTGCATTTGTGCCTGGTTGATGACAATAAGCTCGCCCCCTATTACATGGGGCTTAAACATAACGGCGAAATGCGGGTGTTACTATACACCTCTGAACAACCCTTCGGGGAATACAGGCGTGATGTTATGTTATGTTTATAGTTTCGTTAGTTTAATTTTATTATTTTGATGGGTGTAGCATTAACAGGGTTTGGTCTTTATTAACTACTAGCTTTGGCCCGCCCGGTTTCGCATGGGTAGTAGCACTAAGTATGTACGGTGCTCCTACCTATCTACCTACTCTACTTACCTACCTACCCTACTTACCCTTCCTACCTTCCCTACCTACCTTCCCAACCTACCTACCTACCCACCCTACCTACTCTACCTACCCTGCCTACCCTGCCTACCGTACCTACCCTACCTACCCTACCTACCCTACCTACCCTACCTACCCTACCTACCCTACCTACCCTACCTACCCTACCTACCCTACCTACCCTACCTACCCTACCTACCCTACCTACCCTACCTACCCTACCTACCCTACCTACCGTACCCACCCTACCTACCGTACCCACCCAACCTACTGTACCCACCCTACCTACCCTACCTACCCTACCTACCCTACCTACCCTACCTACCCTACATACCCTACCTACCCTACCTACCCTACCTACCCTACCTACCCTACCTACCCTACCTACCCTACCTACCCACCTTACCTTACTTAGGTAGATGCGCCGTAGGTAAATATAAAAACAATATGTAAACGTTCTTAAGTACTCCCAAGTATAAGATTTCCAAGAACTTATAACAGAATCCGTGAGCAGTATTATTAGCCCACGCAACTCCTGACTTTTATAAAAATACTTTCAAGAGTCAGGGCCCGTGTTTTGAGGTCGAGTCCTTGGGAAGGTTCAATGAGGTCACAGCAAAAAATCCGGATCGTTCTGTCGGGAATTTTATACTAAGGTTGAACTTTTAGACTGAATATTAAAAAGACAAGAAGTACGTCGCACTAGTCAGAATACTTACGGGAATATTATAATTTAATTTATATCTGTGTTCATAGTTCGTATTGTAAAAATATGGGTACCTACTGATTACATTTTTTTTGTAAATACCTAAATTCAGGCAGGCGGCCGGTCATAAAACAATAAGCCAAAACCTCTAATAACATGGATTTACGAAATACATGATGTGCCGACCCCACCTAGTGTGGGATAGGGGCAGGAAGAAGAAGAAGTCTTAATTTTAATCCTGATGCATGCTTATTTGATGAAATCATCAATCATTTCTGGCTGGGGCTCGTGGCTAATTACTAACCGCGCAGGACATACGATTTGCAAGATCAAGCTGCGCTTGCCGCGGTCAGTCCGTGGATGGGTGACCATTCGTTACACATCGAGACCCCTTCGTGCCTCGAAGAGCACGTTAAACAGTCAGTCCCGGGTGTCCTACAAATACCTATGACAGTCGTTACGGGAAGTCAGAAGTCCGAAAGTCTGACAACTGGTCTAACTTTAGGATAGGCTGAAAGCTGACCCTAACATAGTTGGAAAAAGCTAGGCAGAACATTTATCAATCATTTCTGTGGTAATATAGGTAATAGTAATATTGCCAACAATAATAATTATAGCTTGTGGTAAAATTACCAAATTAAGGTAACGGACCAATGATAAATTGTCAATGATGATTTTATCACTTTTAATCTTGTCAATATTATGATAATTTTGATCAGAATTCGATATGCAGCGCAACTCTATTTTAAACGCAATGTGTTACTATGAAGGTAACATTATTATTTATGGTATAATATCATTGAACATATCTAATAGAATGAGCGACACGTCCCTAACGTTAAAGAATAAAAATATATATTTCATTATTTAACTAAGACACTTTTGAAAATCTATCAAGAATCGCTTATTTTAAGGTTAATTCGGTGCTAAGGTCATAAACTCGTAAAATACTTTTTTTAATGTAATCGGTTGGCGCATGTCAAAGGCTCATCTCATGGATAGTGGTTACAGCCCAACACACTAACCGTCTTGCTAATAATTGCTGTGTAAAGTTATAGTTAGGTCGGGCAAAGTGTTATTGGGTTTTTCCATTAGGAATTTCTTAGTAGCAGCCCGGAGTCTGGATTTGTGCCCGGTTAATAGCAATAGGCTCGCCCCCTATTACATGGGACTTAAATATAACTGGCGAAACAAGGGTGTACTAAAAACACCTCTGCCAAACTATTCAGATAATACAAGGCGTGATGTTATGTTATTATCGGTACCTAAAGGGGTAAGAAGATTGCTGATGTGTTGCCAACCTTAGAGACAAAATTGAAAAGTTTCTTATGCTAGAAATTTAACCGGCATCCTACTCTCTAAGCTGGAACACAGCAATGCTGCTTACCTGCAGAAATAACTACGGTGATAAGTACTTCCCTTTTTTTTTTACGTGGGTAAATCCTCATGGACTATCCCCCGTCTGGGGAAGACGGGGGGGTGTGCCGGACTTTTACCGGCTAAAACCCCACGGTGTCCCTCCTTCTGACCTAAGGCCTGGGTCGCGGGATTCACTATTGCATGCACCGCGACCCCGGCAGGTCTCGGTCCACCAGCTTCTTCTGGTGGACCTCTCCAGTGGTGGGGCAATTGTTCCCCTGCCCCACTTCCTAGTGAGAGGCGCGCGCGGAACACGGCGTGCCATCCTCCCTGGGCCCGTTACTGGTCGGGCGACGGGCTCCCAACCCGCCGCCCGCAGGCCACTCACTAGGGTGGCTGGAGATCGTCGCGCGCCCTCCGGCGCCCGGTGCGTCTAGCGCGAGAAGGGAGAGAAGAAGCGGCCTCCCTCTCCCTCTCCGCTACCTCCTTGGTCGCCATCACCCCCTCGGAAAAGGAGGCGATGGCTTCCCACGCAGTCTCGCTCCCGACCATAGACAGAACCACGGCCGGAAGCGAGAGGTCACCGCCGATCGCCGCGACTAGTTCGCGGCGATAAGTACTTCCCTGAGCCAACCCTTTACAAGGAGTTCTACTACTTACATTGAAAAACTTAGGCACTCAATACTCAACCCTTAACCTACTTTGTCGAGCATACATAATATGAGCTATAAAAAAGAACTACGTCCAACAATATCCATTCAGTGCGCCTCATAAGCTTTTTAAAAGCAATCCGGTTTCCGTTCAGATCCCTCCGATACTTCCGACGAAATCAGCCGGAATAATTGACCTTATTGTCATGGCAATTGAATGGAAATATCCGAGTGTACCGCAAACTTTACTTTGTTTGTTGAATAGGGATGTGAATACAATTAAGGATGGCGACAATACAATGAAAGTATGTTTTGTGCGTACGAGATTAGCATATTAATGCGTTTATTCATTTTCTATACATAACATAACATAACATCACGCCTTGTATTACTCGAAGGGTTGGGCAGAGCCTATTGCCATCAACCGGGCACAAATTCAAACCCCGGGCTGCTACTAAGGAATACCACAAGGAAAAACCCAGTAACACTTTGCCCGACCTGGGGATCGAACCCAAGACCTCACGATCAGCTGTCGCGCTTGCCACCATTAGATCAGCAAGGCAGTTTTTTATACACATTATTCACAATTTTGCTATCGGTAGCTGGTAACACTGGACAATGTTGATAAAGGAGGGTAATTGTCAAGATGAATCAACGTACCCGAAGTTATAAAAATACTGGTCATTCGACGGAGCAAAAGGATTCCATGTCGAACAGCCGAAGAAGTCTAACCTTTTATATCTGATTTGCTTGTCCTTATTTTCTGATCTTGTGTAAATTATTATGTTGTGTTATATTGTGAACTAGCTTCTGTAACTAACCGCTAACCCAATTAAAAGTACTCTCAGTGGTGGAGAGTCTATGTTGGTTTAATTTACTTTATTTACCATGCTCCCAATCCTGACATACCGATATTAGCTATAACTGTAATGATAGATCAACCCCAACAAGATTCTGTTGTATTTATTTTATAATTTTAAATATTTCTATAAAAAATATAATTCTTTGAAAAAAAAAAACGTTGCCCCACACTAGGATTTCTCCTGTATCGTGGATGCGTTTACAGACACAAATCTTCACATGCACAAAAACCCAGACCCGGAACAACTATCTGTAGGCCATACAAATATTTGTTCCGTGCGGGAATCGAACCCACGACCCGCAGCGCAGAAGCCAATCGCTTAGCCACTGCACCAAACGTGTCGTCAAAAAAAACATTTAAAAATATAAAAAATAGTAGCCCACCGGCATCGGGAACAAGGTCCAAGTTACCGGTGGTCAGGGCCTCAGAGAGAGGAACTTTTTAACTATACGCGCCGTGTCCAGAAGTACCGTTTTCTGTATCAGGCCATTTTTTTATTTTTTTTAGTCTTTGGTATATCCTAATGGGTTTCCCTCGCCCGGGGAAGGCGAGGGCGTCTGCCGGACTCTTACCGACTAAAAACCAACGGTGTTCCTCCTCCTGACCGATCGGCCGAGGTCGCGGGATTCGCAAAAGTATGCACCGCAACATCAGGTCCTTAACCCAGCCGCCCAACGAGAGCCTCATCAGATGTTGGTCGAGGCTCTTTGCTATTAAGCCATTGGCCGTAACGAATATAAATTATTATTATTATTTATTAATGTTAATGATTCAAATTTTAGAATAAAGTAAGTTTTAAGTTAAACGGTTTTATGTTGCAGCACACTTGCGGCATCAGGATTTGAGGCTTGATGGTTCTTGGAATTGAATCTTGACGACACGTTTGGTGCAGTGGCTGAGCGATCGGCTTGTGCGCTACGGGTCGTGGGTTCGCTTCCCGCACGGAACAAATATTTGTATGGCCTACAGATAGTTGTTCCGGGTCTGGATGTTTGTGCATGTGAAGATTTGTGTCTGTAAACGCACCCACGATACAGGAGAAATCCTAGTGTGGGGCAACGTTTTTTATAAATAAAAAATAAAAAAATGTGTGCGAAGTTTCAGGAGAATCGGTTAAGCAGAAGTAGTTGAAAAATCTGTCGCAAAATTTGAATCAAACAAATAAATATACGAAGTAAAGCTAGGTAATTAAAACCGTTTAAAAAACACCAATGCGAGTTTATTGCACTGGCTAGGTGGGGAAAATCGTCAAGATGTATTTTTAATTTCTTTTTCATCCAGTAAAATAATGAATCTTTTACCAAACAGTGGGTAAATGAATAATGATGATGAGAAGATTCACAGATTAACAGCTTGCTTAATTATTTAAGATTCGACAGAATCGGTGAAGAGTATTACGTAGAAGAGTATACGTGCTTTTTAATTTTTTATATAATCGTCCACAAAATAATTATTTTCATTTAAACGATACTTTTTCATAAATTCAAGCTAAAGTTACAAACAGTAAGTACGTAGTGACAAGTAAACTTAATCTCTGAAGAACGACGCTGGTCTAAATGTCTTTCATTAACTGTTGGGATTAAACTATAAATTATACTGAGTACTTGTTTCTTCCAAGTATTCTAGTAGAATGAAATACGATTTCATGTAGTTTTCACTTTGATCGTGGACAAAGATGCTTTTTGTACAGTCAACATCATATAATATATGACGTATGACGTATGTAGTAAGCAGCAATCAAGATAACCAAATATTGAGAAACATATAAAGTGATCACTAATATTCTTACTACCTAAAATTGCTTTAGTTTTGTTGCGTGATTGCTCTCTACTACATTTCCTGGATTGATGTGGGATGTGTATCGGAGAGCAGTCATGCTCATTGTTACCTTTGGTGTAGTTTTTGGTAGGAACCTATATCACTTATTGTCATATTGTGAAGGCTCATCATTATTGAAATTCTGTATACTTTTATATTGAACTCCTGTATTCTGCATGTTGAACTTGTTAAATTTTATTTTCTTCTTCCTTATTATAAAGTTGTATATCATGCTGTGCAATTACGTTAGGGTATCAATCTGTGTAAAACCTATAATTTTATGACCACCCATACTATGTGATTGTTACTTGTTGTAATTGCCTTATGAAATAAATAAATAAAATAAATTCACTCAACCAGTCTTCTAATTATTCAGTTTTTTTTTTCAATTCGACTGTTTGTATGTGGTCTTGCAGACCGTTCCTACGTCACCGGGTTTTTGGTGAGGCCTGAAGGGTCTCCAACCAATGGGAATGAGTAAAATACTTAACCTATGCTAACTACTACTACTAACATAACTACTAGCAACAACAGCACTAAGGGCGACCTCTAATGGGACTCGTACCTCGGCTTAGGGCGTTGCTGGCGGGAGGACTGGGAGGGAGACAGCTTGATGAGGGCTGATTTATCGGTGTGAAAATTATTCAAACCATCCATGTTACTCAATTATATCGAAACACGAACACCGTCTAATGTTGTTACATTTCACGGGCGCACCTCAACCATTTCATTTTAAACCTTATGTCAATGTCTATAAAACATAACATAACACCACGCCTGTATTCCCCGAAGGGTTGGCCAGAGGTGTATATTAACGCCCTCATTTCATTGTTATGTTTAAGTCCCATGTAATATGGGGCGAGCCTATTGCCATCAACCGGGCACAAATTCAAACTCCGGGCTGCTACTGAGGAATTCCACATGGAAAACCCCAATAACACTTTACCCGACCTGGAGATCGAACCTAGGACCGGACGACCAGCAGTCGCGCAATTTAAATTTTAAATAATAATAAGCTCTTACGTGTTCAAGCAAAAGAAGAAGAAAGAGGAGTAGATTTATTTTTTACACAAGACTAACCAAACCGATTATGAGATCTATCTATATCGGTCAACAAAAGGACAGTTATTATGCGAACATTTTATCATAAAATGACTTCGCGTTGCTATACATCTGAAGTTATTTGCTAAACATCTTATAAACCCTGGATATTAAATATTTCATGGTTATTCAAAGTATAAAAGGCTTACCGAGTTTGTAGCCGTCCTAAACTAATTCAAGTGTGTATTGTGTACCACGGAAGACTTGTTTGTCGTTGGCTTTGAGTGTATTTCCAATTTATTATATTATGTATTAAATACCATTATTTACTGCTCAAGTTTCTTACTAAGGGTCTATTGACTAAAGTATAAAATACTAACTGTGTCCTCACGGCTCCGCCGGCGTAAGAAGTTTTATTCCAGTAATAAATATAGCCTATGTTACTCAGTGATAATGTACGCGTCCGATTATAGACCCTCCCAAATCAGTATAGTACGCCGTCCCAGGCATGCGCTACTAGAGCCCGATTACTATATCACCCTCCTCCAGGAGGCGAATAAATCGACTAGTACAAAACATATACACCGCCGCCGCCGACCGGCGTATCGTCCTCGCCGACGAGGCCCCTCGCGACGTCCCACCGCCGCCGCCCCAGATCCACCGTGCTCACCCGCCGCAGCCGCGGAGCCGGTCGTCCCTTCTGACTCCGCGCAGTCACACCGCGATTAATACAGCCCTCATCAAGCTGTCGTATCCCTCCCGGTCTTCTCGCATTCAACACCCTAAGAGGTTCGAGTCCCCCCTTGGGGACACCCTTATAGGTGTTGCTGCTATAATAGTCATGATGTTACAGTAGTTAGCGTAGTTAGCTAGGTAGTTAGTTTAGATATTGGTTCGGAGACCCTTCTGGTCTCGCCAATAATAGCCCGGTTACGTAGAAAAGGTCTGCAAGACCATCTACAAGAGTCGAAAAAAAAAACATCAGTGATAATGTAGCTTCTAACGGTAAAATAATTTTTGAAATCGGTCCAGTAGTTTTTATGTTTATTCGTTATACAAAAATACAAATCTTTCCTCCTTATAATATTAGTATCGAAAACAAAGTTGCTCCCACTATCTGTACGCTTAGATCTTTGAAACTACGCAACGAATTTCAATGCAGTTTTCAGCAATATATAGAGTGATTCAAGAGGAAGGTTTATATGCCCCACATTGGTATCTACATTGCACCCGTGCGAAGCCGGGTCACTAGTTTATTATAATCTAAACATATTAATTACTTGTCCTGACTGGCTGATTTATCAACGCAGAGCCTAAACCGCTGGGGTTACAAACTTAAAATTTGGACAGTAGGTTCGTTTTGTGACGTAGGCATCCATTAAGAAAGGATTTATGGAAATTCGAGGCCTAAGATGGTAAAATAGGGGATGGAATTTTGTATGAAATATCACGAAGTCGCAGGCTAAGTGCTAACTTTTTTTATAAGGCTGCAGGTGGATGTGTGATACTGAATATCGTTCTTCATAATGAACACATGGTCAAAAGTTTGTTAATTTTACTGTGTGTTACGGTCTTATGGTATATGCACACCAAGCCAACGAAGGTAAATGAAAGGAGTTCGTAGTAGACAAAGTTTGGTCAAATTAACAAATGGCTAACGTTCGTGTGTTGTTGGCTTTGTGTATACGTACCACAAGTCGAGAGAGTCGAGAGTTGTTCTTAAGTGGGCAACTCTGTTTATATTAACACACTTTTTTATAATCTATATCTAATATAAAATAATAATATCTATACAACGTTAGTTGGAAAGGGGGTACTAAGCCGCGGATCACTTAATATATCACTGATGGTCGTTTTAAAGAAAGAGTTAAAATTTCAAAATTCGCGATTTTTTTTCCATACAAAATCATTCTTATTTTAGTTTTTCAAAAATTCTTTATCCCTGCTTAAGTTACGAATTCAGAAAATAAGCTTCTAATCCGTGACCCCAAATATGACCTAAAACGTAAACACAGCTAATCATAGCTGAGGATTTAGTGTATTATTCATGAAATCTGTGAACAGCTATTTCTTTAAACTAATGACTTTTGGGGAAAGTTGTAGATCAAAAGTTATCCATTATTATAGTTAGTTTCACATCCTTTTGGTCTAGTACCCCCTTTCCGACTAACCTTGTATATAAACATATAATAAAATCGTAACGATGCTAAAACTGTTCATTAAATCTTTTTGGAAAAAATCAACTGCAACGCATAGGAACGATGCTGATGCCAAAAATGTCGTGTTTAGAATTTTTGTCTGTTTGTCCGTTTGTATATTTGAGCTTCACGCCAGTACTACTGGACAGGTCCAGTTAAAATTTGGCAGCCAAATTCGTTAAATATCTTATCGGGTTATAGGGTACAAATTATAACGCTATTGAGTGTGGGTGATGAGCAGTACCCTTATGTTTCTGTTGGCAAAGCCACGCAGCCAAGCATACAGCTAGTATTATTATATTATATTTTAATAAATAAAAGTTACCTAAGGGCGGCCTTGTCGCACGCGTCGGGCGTATCGACGGCGGGCAAGTGCTCGGTATCCAAATCGAGAGAGTCGAGTTGTTCGTCAGTGGGCGTTGGACAACTCTCGGCCTTACTGCGGCTCGAGGAGCGACGCACTATCGTGAGTGCGCCTTGTTCTGTGGACAAAAGAGGCACAGGTTAAAAATAAGGTTTTATGGATTATTTTAGAAGAAGTTTAGAGATTGTTTTATCTACAGGATAGAATAGCAACTTTTTCGATAGGACATAATATGCTTCTTAAAGCCAAATACATAACTCTACTCAATTTTAAGGTGGCGTAAATTTCGTGCTGTCTCTGTCACTTCGCCTTGAAGTGATAAAGACAGCACGAGACTTAACGGCAACTTCAAATTGAGTAGTGTTTAAGTATCTGGCCATGGGAGTGAAGGAGATTCAACTATACGTTGGAAAACGTACGACATAAACATTACATCATCACTTTTAGAGTGACCGCGCACTGTTGCGACCACAGCCACGAAACGCACGGGGATGGAACATGGCCGCAGCGTCCCCGTGCGTGTTGCAGCCTGCGTTTCTACAGAGTGTAAACGAAATCATGTAATTCCTTCAAACCTCGTGATGTACTGCTGATATAAATTTAAGCCCGCACGGGATACTTTTGGATTCAATAAAAAAAAAGTAAACATGTGTTCTTAACGTGAAGCATTTTAGGGACCCGAGATAAATGACCGCGCGGCGAGCGATAACCGTGCAATTCGCTTGGGGCGCTAAAATGCCTCATGTTAAGAACACATGTTTACTATCTGTAATTCTTGTTTTATTGAATCCAAAAGTATCGCGTGCATGTTTAATCTATTTCAACAGTACATCACGAGGTTTGAAGGAATTAAATGATTTCGTTTACACCCTGTATACTATGGGTCGCATTCGAGCCGTGGTCGTGACCGTGGTCGCACCATTGCGCGTTCGCTCTTGTTTATTTATAAATAAACTTCATGATCCAAAACATTGCTTTTAACAAGGATAAAATATACAAAAGAATAGTATAACTTGCATTAAAAAACGGACAAATATCAAGTTTATTAAAATATCGAAACTAAAATACAGTTTTAGCATATAAATCCCATGCAGTTTCATTCACTACAAAACCTACAATGCAAAATCTATTAACTATTTACATTTATACATCCGAACAGTAGTTTAAAAACATGCAAAATATGTAAAACTAGAAGAAAAATGTTATATAGGAAAAAATTATGGTCATATACCGGGTGTAAAAATAACCTTAACGAAGTCGAGAGCCACGTATTCTTCCCATCATTACGATGATTTTTTGGTATTGGGCCATACCTGGGAACCGACTGGTTATGAAGATATTGAAGGTCAAAGTCATCATATTTTTGTACGCTTTTCATGAAAACTAAATATAAATGTTATTACTAAACATTTTTCTATACAAACATTATCAACATTTTTTAAATGTAGGCAAAGACCGGTGCGTGCGCGCTTCCATTGCGCATTACAATTAAAACTGTTTTTTAATACCAAAATATAAAAGTCGTTTCCCAGCAATTATTTTTGCTGTATGTTACTTAGTTTTATGTACAGTATGCGTAGACTTCGGCTTTGTTACGGGTATTTTTACACCCTGTATGTTATGGTTAGGGTTTCCCTACTGTTTCTTTTTACACGGAACCCTAAAAATTCGGGCGCGACTGTCGGAATACGCAGTCTAGAGATTGACGTGAATACGTTAGAAATCTAATGTGTGCATAATCAGCCAATTACTGTCCCACTGTCGGGCACGGGCGTCTTCTTAGGATGAGAATGGTTCAGGCCTTAGTCTACCACGCTGGCCTGGGGGTGAATTCTTTTAACAGTCACGTTGTTCGATCGCAACCGATCGAAAGCCTAACAATAGGCCTAGCACGAAGATTTGACACATAGTATCGTAAACGCATCGCCAATGTAAGCGAAATAAGAATCGAAAATACAACTGTCCTATAAAATGTTGGTTTATTTTTTTGCGACATGCACAATTTTTATCATACACAGATATAAATAAATAAGTCTGCTTAGTTGTCGGCAATAAGATTGACAAGCATGTCATTTTGGGACCCAGTGCATAATATCAGCAAGCACATTGGGTCACCCGCGCGACGGCGCAGCGAGTATTCCCAAGGAGGGTTCAGGAGGGTTCACGTCAGGCAGGCGGCCGGTCATAAAACAATAAGCCAAAACCTCTAACAACATGGATTTATGAAATACATGTTGTGCCGACCCCACCTAGTGTGGAATATGGGCAGGAAGAAGAAGAAAAAGACGCAGATATGAATAAAGTTTTCAATTTATTTAAATAGTATCCGCGAAACGAGTATTTCCGATTCAAATATAACTCACATTAACGTTACGTTTACATTAATAAAGTGACAGCATTCGTGCTAGACCAACAATTCATTCAAACAGTTTACGTTTACAAAAACTGTCAAATAATTTGACAACAAAAATTAAAGCAAATATTTTGACAGTTCGTAAACCTGACGGTTGAGATTCGTTTGCGGTTTGACAACAATTATGAAAGCAGAATTGGTCTCCAGATTATTGAACAATAGATCAATTGTATCGTTTCTTTTTCTTAAAGGAAAATGGAGCGTCCTACTAGGACTCTCGGTGTCGCGATGTCGCAATGTCGTTGCAGAGTTCACACGAATAAACTTCTACTATTTCTTACTTACTTACTTTGCAGAAATCCATGACATACAAATATACAATAAAAATATTTAGTGTTAATTTCGCCAAACAGTTGATCAAGCTTGGAGGCAGTATGCAGCACCCGCCCGCAAATATATGCAAATGCAGAAGGTGCGATTAATAAAATGCAAGAATCATACAACTCTAACCGATACAACACGTGTTTCGCCCCTCCACGGGAAATCCTCAGGAGAAAATCCTTTGAGAGTGTGTTTATTGCATTTATTAATCGCACCATCTACATTTGCATATTTCCTTCCTGACTCCGCAGTCACACCGTTAATAATTCAGCCCTCATTAAACTGTCTCCCTCCCAGTACTCCCGCCAGCAACGCCCTAAGCCGAGGTACGAGTCCCATTAGGGGTCGCCCTTAGTGCTGTTGTTGCTAGCAGTCATGATGTTAGTAGTAGTTAGTTTGCTTAGGTTAAGTATTTTACTCTCGGCTCCATTGGTTGGAGACCCTTCAGGTCTCGCCAGTAACTGCCCGGTTACAGACAATCGGTCCGTACAAGCAGTCGAATAGAAAAAAAATAAAGAATAAAAAACTGTATACTGCATTCAAGCTTGATCAACTGTTTAGCGGAATTAGTACCTACTACATATTGTTATTGTATATTTATTTATCTACTATTTCTGTTCAGATTTAGTCATTAAATAGACGACTCAGTTCAAGTTTTAGTTCAAGTAACAAGTCTTAATTAATCTGAGTGCAATAAATTCTAAACTGTGTCTGCAAACTTTAAGATATTTTTTAATTAATGTGGCCAGTATAGTTTTACTTTAATTTGGTCATTTTGATCATCTATCGTGTTTTCAACTTTAATTATAAACAAATTACAAGTTAATTTATAAAGTTCGTCTGACATTTGTTTATATAATGGAAAGTTAACGCCGTAAAGGCGAAGAAATTAATGTTTCGCTAATATTAAGCCTGTTAACGCTATGTTCTCGAATTTAATCTAAATTCTTGGTTAATTGGCTCTTTTAACATAAGATTATTAATTATACCTATATTGGTGTTATTTGGTTAATATTATTTAAGCTAAAGCTCGTTTTATACAATGTGTCACAGTATCTATACTAATATTATAAAACTGAAGAGTTTGTTTGTTTGTTTGAACGCACTAATCTCAGGAACTACTGGTTGGAATAGGAAAAATATTTTTGTGTTGGATAGTCCATTTATCGAGGAAGGTTGTAGGCTATATAACATCAAGCTATGACTAATAGGAGCGCAGCATAAATGAAAAATGTTGCAAGAACGGGAAAAATGTCTACCCGTGCGAAGCCGGGACGGGCCGCTAGTATAGTAATAAAACTTTAAGCGCGATATATATGTTCAGTTTTATCGACAAAAACACCCCACTGGTGGGGTCGATTCTCCACCATTAAAGATAAAGTAATTTGAATATTTGATTTACCTATTTCGACTTCTACATACTCAAACACTCATAATTTACGACCTGGGCCTGACAGAGGCGTAAATTTAATATCATTTGAAAAGCTATAACATAGACGACCTAAAAAAGTATCAAATTGCCATACATAAGTTGAGCAATTTCTGTAATGAGACATGAAATGAGGTAACACGTGTCCGTTATGTTTTTTTATTGATTTTTCTACAAAACAAAACATAAATCACGCCTCTGTGAGATCTAGGTCTTGAGTTATGAGAGTTTGATTATGTATAGGTCGAAATATCTGAGCCAAATACTATCATTTTTCTATATAAAATTATGTGTATTCTTATTTCCTTTCATTTTTATTACTACATATTGGGACACATTGTATAAAACATCACCTTGCTAATATTGTTGGTACTATAACACCAACCAAATCCAGTGGGCAACCAACCGAATGCGACCCATTTTGTGAACTGCATCCTACGCCATTTTGCAATCCAGTATTCCATATTTGAATCCCGATCATTGATTCCGCGAATTTGGTCAGTTTATTTTACGGCGTTCACATAAGCGGCACGTGCGACTTTAGTATTCAGAACAACGTTTTGTTAGTTGGCAGTATATACATGCCTTTATTTTATTTTTTTTATTTCCGGATATAACCGGTATTCGTAGCATTTGATTACACGCGTTCCTAGAATGGTGAACACATGCAGGTTTTTGCGTGATATCTATTTTTGAAGCGAATTTTGTTAGTGTGTTAAAAAAGAAATGAATTTTTATATTTATTGGTTATTGAGTTTCTGTATTTTTGAATGATATACTTACGATTCTCTATTAGACTTCCGTGCTGACCTGAGGAAAAAAAATAACATGTATAGCTATTGTTTTTATCCTGATTTGTCGCTATTAAGTTGTAATCACATAACGTTGTTAACGAGGGAAGTGGAAACTGTTTTTTTATGTGAAATATGTAGTACGGCGATACGGCTGTTGCGTGGCGACGCTCGCGATGGCAGACACACGACGGCAGACCTTCGTAACTCGTTGGCTCTCTTCGGTTTGATCCGGACAGTGTTTTTTTTACAATATAATTTTCGGTGTTTCACATCTGCTAAGCGACCCGAAAAAGCTTTTTTTTTTATCCTACTCTTTTCTCTACGGTTAATTGGGTTTGCTAGTACCAAGAAAATTTAGACTTCGTTGAGTCTTTCCGAGGGTCATTTGTGTCACGTTTTGAGCTTGGACAGGTTACTCTAGACGGATCGGTACACGTATTCGTAATACCGAAACTATGTATTGGTAGAAATCCCAATACTAGGTTTTGAAACAATTTATTTTAATATACAAGCTTTAGAAAGTTCCCGTGGTTTTTTTTTTCTAGTGAGCTCCTTAGTGCTGGTACTTGCGGACCGTTTTTACGTAACCGGGCTGTTTTAGGCAAGACCTGAAGGGTCTTCAGCCAATGTTTCGCCGGTAAAAAAAGAACTGTTTTATATATAATATCACAACACTCAATAGCAGTGCAGCGCCCGTCTAGGGCCGCATCCATCGGTATTCGGTATCGGGTATTATCGGTACTCGGAATCGGGTATTGTTGGTACTCGGAATCGGGTATTGCCAGTACTCGGTATTGGGTGTTGTCGATACTCGGTATCGGGTATTGTCGGCACTCTGTATCGGGTATTGTCGGTACTCTGTATTCGATATTGTGGGTACTCGGTATCGGGTATTGTCGGTATTAGGTATCGTATACTGTCGGTATTCGGTATCGGGTACTGTTGGTACTCGGTATCGGGTATTGTCGGTACTCGGTATTGGGTATTGTCGGTACTCGGTATTGGGTATTGTCGGTACTCGGTATTGGGTATTGTCGGTACTCGGTATCGGGTATTGTCGGTACTCTGTATTCGATATTGTCGGTACTCGGTATCGGGTATTGTCGGTACTCAGTATTAGGTATCGTATACTGTCGGTATTCGGTATCGAGTACTGTTGGTACTCGGTATCGGGTATTGTCGGTACTTGGTATCGGGTATTGTCGGTACTCGGTATCGGGTATTGTCGGTATTCGTTATCTTGTATCGAGCCTAATTCGCGGTTTTGACCAATAAATAGATTCACTCCAATAAATAGTTATTGTGGAACCCATTACCGTATTTAAGGTAATACTCCAATACATAGGTATGAAATCTATATTTTAAGGTTTATAACGCCCATGTATAGGTTAGTCTACTTTTTCTTGCTTCTACACTAGACACTCTTCATATCAATCAAGTTGGTAATTAATTGAACAGACATTAGTTTTCCAAAAAAAAACTGATATTACTGTTTTACAAAGAAAACTGTTGTTCTGATTCCGTTCAGAAATGATGTAGTATGAAGACTCTCAATAAAGGTTTATAATAAAATATCGTTCCGTATCCTTGTCATCGACTTACTCGATTCTATAAATTGATTTTCTGGGTCTACTAAATCGAGCAAGTTACTTTAATGTAACGGCGATGAATACAATAGGCCTAGCACGAGTATTTGACATAATTATAGTACCTATAGTATACGTATCGCTAATGGAAGTGAATTTTGAATCGAAAATAGAACTGTTCTATAACATTTTGGTTATTTTTTTTTGTGACACGCACAATTTGTGTCATACATACATATGTCGGAGAATAAATCATTTAGAAAATAAAAGAGGGTAGTCGTCAAGATGAATCAACGTACCCGACGTTATAAAAACAGTTGTCATTCGACGGAGCGGGGCATTCCGTATCGAACAGCCGAAGAAGTCTAACCTTTTATACAGTATTATAAGTGCTCTGTGCTTTTATATCTGACTAGCTTGTCCTTATTTCCTGATCTTGTGTAAATTGTTATATTGTGGTATATTGTGAACTAGCTTCTGCTGCTTCTAACTAACGACTAACCCAAATACAAGTACTCTCAGTGGTAGAGACTCTATGTTGGTTTTATTTACGAAATACCCGCTTTGCCTTCTGATAAGCAGACACTGCTCTAAACTGTAATGCTATACTCAATTCTATCAAACTATAAATGGTGTGTGTTTGCGACACATAGTTATGATACAAATTGTGCATGAAATGCACCTATGAATAAAGTTTTCAATTTAACTAAATAGTGAATATGTGAGAAACGAGTATTTCCGATTCAAAATTCCATTTTTTAAAGTTAGGTTTATGTAAGTAACTCGACAGCATTCGTTCTAAGCTTACAGAATAAAGTAAGTACATGAATTACCAAGAATCATAGACATTTAAGCAGTGATAGCCTAGTGGTGTGACCGTCGGACTGCCAAGTCATAGGTCTCGAGTTCGAACCCAAGGTACGCACCTCTGACTTTTCGGATTGATGTGCGTGTTGTATAATTATCACTTGCTTAAAAACGGTGAAGGAAAACATCGTGAGGAAACCTGCCTGAGAGATATTTCTCGACGACATGTGAAGCCAAGTCAGAGGCCCATGGGCGGCATAAACTCTGACACCAGGTTATTCACTAACCACACGAAAAGAAGATAAAAGAAGATAGACATTTAACTTAGTAGATATTTACTGTGGCAGACTACATTATCGTGAAGGCTTTCACAATATAATTACCTACGCATTTAGAATTGTCTATGAAATACGCTATTTTTTACCTATTATGAAAAACATTCAATTACATTCAGCTCGGATTACGAAAGTAATTCTTTTTTAAATCTCTTATCAAAATAAAGCTTTGTTGAGAGACGTAGGTATTGTTAAAAATAAATTTGTCTAGGATTTATGGTTACCATGTTACGTTTAATTTTATCTTTGACTAGTTGTGTCCTCACGGCTCCGCCCGTAGCCTATGTTACTCAGTGATAATGTAGCTTTCTAACGGCAAAATCATTTTTGAAATTGGTCCAGTAGGTTTTAAGTTTATTCGTTACATACAAAAATACAAATCTTTCCTCTATATAATATTAGTATATATAAATCTTTTGGGTACAGAATGAGTCTTTAAGAACATGTTGGGATAGTTTTTGCACTTGGCTGGCTTTATATCTAAGTATTTTTATGCTAGCTTCATCATTTAATATTGTATGTACGTAACATGTTTATTTATTTATTTGTGTCGTTATTGCCCGTGGCATCACTATGGTCCTATCTGAAAACCAGCGTTGCGACATTTTGTTTTTTTTCTAAATGTCGCAACATTATGCTGAGATAGGAGCCCTTTTTGGCCTCGTGCAGGTAGTCTAAATTCTTATTCTTTCTTTTTTTTAATATTGTTTTTGTTTCCGTAACTGCCTGTGTGAGTCCAAAATAAATAATTTTCTTTCTTTCTTTCTTTCTTCATTTTATTACGAAATAAATTTAACCCTAAATTGCCTTCGACGCTGTATAAGAAACTATTTTAAACTTCAAAAAATATATACTAATATTATAAAGCTGAAGTGTTTGTCTGTTTGTTTGTTTGAACGCGTTAATCTCAGGAACTACTGGTTGGAATAAAAAATCTTGTTGTGTTGGATAGTCCATTTATCGAGGAAGGTTATAGGCTAATAATATTACGCTACGACCAATAGGAACGGAGTATAAATGAAAAAAGTTGCATAAACGGGAAAAATTCCACTTGTGCGAAGCCGGGACGGGCCGCTAGTCTTAAATACAGTAACCTAACTTGGTTGGTTGCCTTGCTCAACTTGGCACACAATAAAAAAAATCCATTAGTTTCGAGCTAATAGGTGTAATTAAGGTAAAACCAACTCAGTAGAAACCGTTAAGGAAAACGTCCTGAGGAAACCTGCACACCTGAGAGGGCTCCATAAAGTTCTTGATAGTGTGTGTAGACCACCAATCCGCATCAGACCAGCGTGGTGGACTAAGGCTTAAAGCCTTCTTATTCTGAGAAGAGGCCTATGCCCAGCAGTGGGACAGTAATGGGCTGATTATGTATTACTATGTTATATACAAGACAAGCTCTACCATCAATCGTTACCGGTAAACCTGTGTTATTTTGAATCCTGGGGTAACTTTGATAAAAAAATCGTTTCGTAATAAAACTCAAATTGTACGAATTCTGAACGCATTTTTCTGGTTATTTTTTTACGATTTGCAGCATTAAACGTCACTGTTAGCGTGTGATTAGTCGCAGTGGGTGGATCCTTGCCGGTTGATGTAAAATTATTAAAAAGATGTCAGTAATAGTTTTGTGTAATTATTTATTCCTTATTGGGGTTACTTTCGAATTCCTCAGAAAAAAGGGAGGTATCAAAGAAATATCAAATCATAGTTTAACATTTATTACCAACTTTTTTTTTTCTTAAAAAGTAATAAGAAAAATTATAATTTTATTCAAGAAGTAGTTATCATAAACAAAATCAATATTTACATTTTTTTTTTGCCCTCATATTTCAAGAGAAACATACATTTCAAGTTTGAAATTGATTAAAGTAACCCCCGGTTTACGGTATCTCCGATTTCGTCACCTCAAAATGCAAACCTTGTTTGAGCCCGAATTTGAACCGAGATCGTATCTACTGGTATGTCTGTTGACACGGCTCGTAACCATGGCAACGGGACGGAGGGAGCGCAGAATTGCAGTGCCGGCGCTAGACAAATTGAAATTCTAATTTGATTGTTCACTGAATATTATTTACAGTGAAATTCTTTTACTATTTTTAATGTTTTCTTAGATTAGTACGCGGTAACTTGTGGAAATACCTCTATGAAAATATATATATACAATAAAAATATTTAGTGTTCATTGCAGCACCGCTCTCCCAGTCCGCAAATACATGTATGCAAATGCAGAAGGTGCGATTAATAACATGCAACACACAAACAAATCAAACCGCTACGACACGTGTTTCGCCCCTTCACGGGGCATCCTCGGGAGATGTTGATTCGTCGACCGCGTCGGTCGCGTGGAGGGGCGAGACACGTGTCGTATCGGTTTAATTTGTTTGTGTGTTGCATGTTATTAATCGCACCTTCTGCATTTGTGAGCGGGAGGACGGTGCTGCATACTGAATTCAGGTTTGATCAACATTTTGGCGGAATTAACACTAAATATTGTTATTGTATATTTGTATGGTAGCATTTTGGTGTAACAATCACATTATTTTATATAAGACTAGCTGTGTTCTCACGGATCCGCCCGCGTTAGAAGTTTTATTCCAGTAATAAATATAGCCTATGTTACTCAGTGATAATGTAGCTTTTTAACGGCAAAAGAATTTTTGAAATCGGTCCAGTAGTTTTTAAGTTTATTCGTTACATACAAAAATAAAAATCTTTCCTCTTTATAATATTACAATATTAGTATAGATTTGACTGCAGATTAAATTGATCAGCCTTTCATAAATCGGGGGTAAACCACCAAACGATAACCGAACTAGCGATAAAAGAAGATTATGTGTTGCGGTCATTGCTTCTGGCGACATAAAACTAAAAATAAAACCATTTTTCAATAATAAATAAACTCCAGACAAAACTATTTTAAGATGGTTTTCTTGGCGAATATTTTGCAGCCATGTACGGATATAACGACCGTCTATATTAGGCTTTATAATTTAGGCAATAAACACATTACGGGGTGCTTTAAGAAGACTGCTATTCTTTAATAAAATTAGATAAATAAACAAAGGAAATTAGTAGATATTAAAAATATAACTTTTAAATTCTATATTAGATTACTGTCGTCTAAAGTCTCATAAGCTATCATTTCTTTTTCAGACGAAATGCATTGTGTTTTATTTAAGTACAAAATTCGGACACCGTTTTTAATTAAAAATTAACTTACTAGTTATTTGTTCTAAAATAGTGTCGAATCTCTTGTTCACCCATTAAAATAAAACTAGAGAATTGCTATCTTTTACTAAAAGACGGTGCGAGAAAAGGACGGTGATAGATAAGAACTAAGTTAGAGACGTCAAACTAGTTTACACCTTGAACTTCACTGTGGTTTTAGTCAACACGGTGTGAAGTGTCGTCTAAATTTTAGTTCAACTAAAGACAGCTCTTATTTACGTCCGTCTCTATCTTATTTTAGCAGAATGAAAAAGATGGTAATAGTCTAGATTAAGTTTAATTTGTGCACAACAAAAGCGGCACCATTATTAGTTTATTTTTTATTATTTAGAATAAGAATTGATTATCTCATTTCGATTTATATCAAGTATTGCAATTAATTAACAACGTAAGTTAGGAACGTAAGTATGTTTATTTGTACTGCCGATATTGGACACGCTGTACAAAATACATTGTTGGATTAATACTAATAGACAAAGTACTTAAGCTACAAAGTACTTAAGCTCCAAAGTCGAAAATAAAAGCAACTTCTATCTTAAAGCCTTGAATTCACTACGGGACAAATGGAGCAACATACAGCGGTACTTGACGCGGGACGTCTACGTGAATGTCCCGGGGACAATGTCTCGGAACAATTCGCTCGCACACACCTGCAGGTCTAGAAGCGGCTGCTTGCAACATTTTCCGCGTCATGTAGTATCGCCGCACAATGTTGCGGGGGCAGTGTGTAACGTTGCAGCGTTACGTAGATTCAATGTTCCGCGTCATGTTGGGGAAAATTTTATCCCCTAGTGCAGGGGTCGGCAACCTTTTGAGACGGAAGAGCCAAAGTTGCAATTTAAGAAATCTCACAGATTTTAAAGACTAAAAAAAATTCAGAAAAAAAATCGTTTCAATATTATAGTATTTGTTTATACAGGGTGTCCCGTAATTAATGGATAACCTTGAAATGGAGTTAAGCAAAAATAATTACCTTTAAAAAAATACAATACGAAAATACATTTAGATATAGTTACTATATCTATTTCTCAGTCATAGTCAGTATATTTCAGTCATTCTATATTATAGTACCCAATTATAGGTCGATTGCACGATTTTAAGGGCTTTGATAGCACTTTTTTTTGCGTATGGAACTGGAGAGCCTCAACCTTACATCGAAAGAGCCGCATGCGGTTTGCGAGCCGCAGTTTGCCGACCCTTGCTCTAGTGCAGGGATAGCGAACCAATGGCACGCGTGCTATTAATGGCACGCGACACAATGTTTTGGGCACGTCACTGATCACAAAATTCATTATGCACTACGAAAAAAAGTGTGAAGTAGCTATTATATGACCCAATAATCACAAAGCCAAAATTATTTGATGGCACGTCTATGTCCTCATTAAACATTTCTTTAGAAAAATGGCACGTTGATACGTGAAGGTTCGCCATCCCTGCTCTAGTGAATACAAGGCTTAACTCTATCGTAAACTATACCAATCATTACCGCGGTTCACCACAAAGGAAATAGGCAATCTTTGTTACAAATAACTTATTACTGATATGAAGGAAACTCTCTTTTCATATAAGAATTCTTTTATCGCACCAGATATTTTGATAGCCTTTACTGTAGTGTGTGTAGAAAAAAAAAAAACGTTTTTCTGCATTTAATGAAAATATGGAACGAAAACAGTTAAATCTATACTAATATTTATTCCGGCTTTGCACGGGTGAACATTTTTCCCGTTCTTACAACATTTTTTTTTTCTCCTATTGGTCATAGCGTGATGTTATATAGCCTATAACCTTCCTCAATAAATGGACTAACCAATACAAAAAAATAATTCAATTCTAACCAGTAGTTCCTGAGATTAGCGCGTTCAAACAAACAAACAAACTCTTCAGCTTTATAATATTAGTATAGATGTAAGCGAATTTTGAATCGAAAATACAACATTTTGGTTTATTTTTTTGCGAATTTTTTTTGACTGCCTTGTTCGTTTAGTGGTCTTGCGTGACTGCTGTACATGGGGTCCTGGGTTCGATCCCCAGGTCGAGCAAAGTGTTATTGGGTTTTTCCCTTAGGAATTTCTCAGTAGCAGTCCCGAGTCTGGATTTGTGCCCGGTTAAAGGCAATAAGCTCGCCCTCTATGAGACTTAAACATAACTGGCGAAACGAGAGTGTACTAAAAACACCTCTGCTGAACCCTTCGGGGAATACAAGGCGCGATGTTATGTTATGCACACTTTGTATCATACATAGATATGAATAAAGTTTTCATTAAAATTAAATATTACTTACGATACGAGTATTTTCGAATCAAAATTCACTAACATTAAAGTTACGCTTATGTCAGAAAAGGATGATTTCCACCAAACGGCTCACATCGCATCGGATCAAAACGGATTTTACAATCTTTAAACGATATTAAATCGTGTACACAGTATTTAAAGTCTACATTACCAAGCCGCGTACAGCAGCTTGACCACAGGCGTCTTCCGCGACACGCGATCGTAGCCGAAAGTATGTTGCGACGCGCGTACGGCTCCGTTCGCCTGTCGTCGTATCCGATCGGATCCTTTCGGCTGTCAACACGGTAGGAATGAAACTATTTGACTAGGCGCAGAAATGGATTCGTTCGCAAGCGACGTTACGGAGCCGACCGTATGCGTCAACATTCTGCTTGACGCGATCGGCTGTCGCCGCATGTGTTCGTATCCTTTCCGATCCGATGCGGTGCGAGCCGTTTGGTGGAAATCATCCCTTACTCGACAGAAATTCATGCTAGGCCTAACAGGTCATTACGTCAATGTTACAGGCGTTTAGCTTACAAGACAGCAGATAAAGAAAATGAACATTATGTACTATCTATAAGTTAGTAATAAATGAAGAAGGTTAAGGACACATCAGACACAACACTTGAACAAAGAACCAATCTTGTTCAGAGAAGCGGAAATAATTCTCAATACCTACTTTAGCGTTATAGTGATATAGAAATAGAAAAACGATTTTCATTATTTTTCTTAGAAGAAGATTCATTTTATTATGTTCTGCGTTGCCTTTTCCCAACTACATTGGGGTCAGCTTTCAGTCTAACCAGATGCGGGTGAATACCAGTATTTTCCACGGAGCGACTGCCATCAGACCTCCGCAACCCAGTTACAGGGCAATGCCGATATCCTAATGTTAGACCGGTTATCAGACTTTCGGGCTTCTGAGTACCCGTAACGACTGTTATAGGTATTCGTATGACACCCAGGACCGACTGTTTAAAGTGCTCTCCGTGGCACGGAGGGGTCTTAATGTGTAACGAACGGTCTCCCATCCACAGACTGACCGCGCCAAGCGCAGCTTAACCTCGCAAATCGTATGATCCGCATGGTTGGGTTAGCCACGAGCCCCTCCATCCAGAGATTTTGGATTGAGATCGTTTATTAGTTTCATCAGTTCGTGCACTGATAATTGTTCAATCCATCAATCAACCTAGCCCATCGCAGTCCACAGTAATAAATATTGCTTTCACATGATAATTATTAAGCTTAATAATTAACTTAAACATTAAATATTACGTGGGTCCATATTAAGACTTGCACATACCTTGTAGTTAAACGATGTATATTATAGGTTTAATACATGTCAACGCAAAATAAGATGATAAAATATGTTTTAATGTTTGTATAGGCGATTAAATATAGCCTGTGTAACAAAATTAATCACGACTTGTCTACAAATAGAATAAGATCATTTGTAAACACCAGTGTAACAACATTTGTAGTAATAAAGATCAAAAGCTAGACCCTCCTCATTCTAAGAAGAGGCATGGGCCTCTTCTCATGGGCATGAGCCCAGCAGTGGGACAGTAAGGGGCTGCGCCCACTGGCGGTACGGCACGGCAAGGGATTTTTATGCAACGAATAGAAATATAACTTAATACTATGATAATAAAATTGAAATTTCAATTATCAATGATCGTAGGTACAAAAACAAAGCTAACGGGCCAACTATGATGTATTATGTTTTAACCCCAAACCAATTCATTGTTAACGAAATTGGGCTGTCACCATAAGCTTTGCAATGGTCCATTTTATGTAGGCACATGTAAGCAGAAAAAGAAATGAATTTCTAGAACAACCCATTACGACATTAACGAGTTGTCGGTTTTTACGCAACCTTAACCCTAAAACACCTTAGTATCCAATAAAGTGTCTGTTTTCCGAACCCCTATTTTGACGGAAAGCTTACCTTTCAAGTTTGGGCAGTAAAACCCTCGTTAAAACCGGTTGTTTTGAGTGCTAAGCTTTTAACAACCCCGTTTATGTGAAAACGATCCCGACTGAAACCGGAGTTAGTAAAAAATTCATGGATTTATCTGTATACGGAATTTTAGTCTCCAATAACTTTGTTATGTCAAAATTTATTTGATTTTTTGTGTCACTATAGTACAGCCGTTTTCAACTGAGTCGTCCCGTCATAAAGATGCAAGCGAGACAGAACTATGGCGCTCCCTAAGCCCAATGAGTACGAGTGATACAGATTGATAAAAATATTTATGACTAGACGACTCAGATGATAACGGCAGCGGCAGTACTATAGCTGTTGCTCGCGGTTTTACCCGGATTCTAAGGAAACTACTTCAGCAGGACCTGGTGTAGCTCGACCACTTGCTCGGGGTGGGTTGAACCCTGTAATTGTCTGAGGTTCAGGGGGGGGGGGGGGGTTGAAGCCCAATCCCCCCTGGCAATCCAAATCTGGTCAGCCGTTTATGCGTGATTGAGTAAACATCCAAATATGCAAGCATCTTCAAAAACTTCTACATTTCATTTTCCTTTTTAATAAAAATCGTTGGTGCGTTTACAGACACAAATCTTTACATGCACAAACGCACAGACTCGGAGCAACTATCTGTATGCCATACAATAATTTTTTTCGTGCGTGAATCGGATCTACGACCCGGAGCGCCAAAGCCAATCGCTAATGGGTTGATTACACCTAACGAGTACATTGGCTAGTCAGTGTCCTCGGCCGAGTGCTCGGTTGGTATAAACACTTTAACGAGTGCCCCGCCGAGTGCTAGGTCGAGCAGAGAGGCGAGAGAGTCACTAGAATCCCAATCATTGTAGACGGCGCGGCATGATCAAAACTGAACTGACTCGCCACTATAGTAAATTTGTGTGACCACCCACTCGGTTCGGCGACTCTCTCGGCCGAGAGCTCATTTACCGACTCGCCAATGTACTCGTTAGGTGTAAGGGGGCGTTCATAAAATACGTGAGATGTTTAAGGGGGGGAGGGGGTCGAGTCAAATCTCATCTAATCTTACGTTGGAGAGAGGGGGGGTCTCGGCAAATATCACGCAATTTTTTTTCTGATTGAAACAAAAAAAAAATACTATTTTGGTCCATTTAATCCAGATTGTACATGGTTAAGATTTAATCTTAAGCGTAATCGTAATACGATTAAGATCATTCACTAATTCGTTCGAAAGAAAATAATTTCATTCATACTTCGACGTTATACATCTACTGACTGTCAAACCACCATATTTGTTTTATAGCAATTTTTTTTTCTTTTTACAATAACAATCCAACGCGTTTACGTAAGAAACCCACATTTTGAAAAATCTCACGTGAGATTGGGGGATGGGGGAGGGGGTTGAATAAAATCTCACATCTCACCAGGGGGGGAGGGAGGGACAGAACATTTAAAAAAACACCTCACGTAATTTATGGACGCCCCCTAATCAACCCATAAGCCACTGCTATTTATAATATTAGTAGGATCTATCAGTAGCATATAGGATCGTTATATTAACTATGATTCTTTGTGTATTTTAGATGTTCTTCCTTTTCGTGTGGTTAGTGACTAACCTGGTATCAGAGTTTATGCCGCCCATGGGCCTCCGACTTGGTTTCACATGCCGTCGAGAAATATCTCTTAGGCATACCGGTTTCCTCACGCTGTTTTCCTTCACCGTTTTTAAGAAACTAATAATTATAGAAACCGCACATGAATCCGAAAAGTCAGAGGTGCGTGCCTATGTTCGAACTCGAGACCTATGACTTGGCAGACCGATAGTCACACCACTACGCTATCACTGCTAATTTTAAATGTTTAGAAGGCATCTTCTCTTTAATTAACTGTTCAGGTGTTTGGTAAAGAATGACAATCTCTTTATTATGTTTAAATGAAATTTTTCAATGTTCAGTGATGAAGCGAGGACAACAGGATTGGCAAATAATAATATTCATTATATCATTTACATACAGACTACACAATTTAACACGAATATTGCTCATACACGTCTAAATACAGCAATTACTCAACACACACAGAATCACAGACAAATAAGAATATTTACAAGATTTTACAGACGTAATTAACAGAGACAAAGGGAATAATTAACGAGAAGTAAACATACGCACACCCATGCAACACAACATAGAGGGCGATAATTTAAATGTAGACATAATTTTAAAGTAAATACACAGAGCTAAGGAAAATTTGCTTAGAGAAATTAATTAATTAAAATGTAAGAAAATGTTACCTACAAGAAAAATACAACGAAGATTTGAAACCAGAGAAATAAAAAAAATAATCGAAAGCTTTTTGTACATACATATTCGGAAAAAAAATCTTACAACACTGAGATTATTAAAATTAAAAAGTACGAATAGAAAACACTAAATTTAAAAATAATAATAAACTACTTGTACCCAGACTTTAAAAATATATTATGTACCTATACTTACAATATGTAAAAACCTTTGTCAGATCTGAAAGGGGCACTAAGGTACCACAATAACATTAGTAAAAATAAATAAAAAACACATTAAAATGAATTATAAAAATGTTATTGTTATGTAAAATGCACGTTTTGAGTAATCCAAATTACAGCAATTTCCTTAAAACACGTTCAAAGGAACGTCGCGTCGCGTCGCCGACTAAGTAGCTGTTGTCAAGTTTTGAGAATTTGCTAAATTTTACGGAAATTGGGCTAATTTGGGTACTAAATACATGCATTTTAAATAATAATAACATTTTTATATTCATTAATAATGTTTTTTATTAATTTTTAGTAATGTTATTGAGGTACGTACCTTTGTGCCCCTTTCGGATCGGACAGGGTTTTTATTACATATTGTATATAGGTATATTGAAAGTACTTTATAAAGCAGTTCTACATTTAAAAAAAATCTCGGCCCTATACAAAACACGTATGTTTGAGAAAATGTTTTATTGTATCCCTTTATTTATTGCAGCTGTAAACCCTGCTACAGCTTTTGAATAAACAATGTATTTCAAATGTAGAACAGTCGGCTAACATCTGGGTTGCCAGTGTTAGAGCCCTGAGCGTCAACATGTAGGTATACAATAACACGTTGCAACGTAAATTAACGATGAAGTTTTAATGGAAATATTGTTAACGTAAAAATATTTCGTAAATTCAATCGGTATTTTTAGCGAGAAAATAACTTGATTTTCGCTACGTACAAGTTGGTGCTCATGACTGTACATCACTGTTAATAGTGTATCTGAAGTGTTACGAAGATAATAATACAATGAGTGTTTACTAGTACCATTCATATTTTAAAATACAATGTATTGTGTGATTATGATGTATTCATATTAGTTCTTCAAGTTATGTAAATCATTTATTTAGATTTTATAATTGTTATTTATTGTTTGTTGTTATAGCTGTGTTGTTGTATAGTCTGCGCACAAGTGCTAAAGTGCAGTCGCGGTACAGGAGGAATTTCGTACAATGACACGTCTCTACTTATCTCTGTCGTTCGCGCAGAAATATCTTGCCGTCGCGCTCGCACAGATGCGGTGACCGCCGTCAACACATATTGCAATTGGTTGTAGGTACAAAGGTCATTGTACGAAATTCTTCCTGCTCCGCGACTGGACTTTAGTCATCTCCTGAGGTATGAGAGCCGCAGGAGGGGGGTGCGTAACAATAGACGCGCTGTGTCAGTTTGCTTTGTCTTGTCTACCGCGTGCACCCCCCTGCCGCTCCCGTACTTCAGGAGGTGACTAGCACTTACGCGCGGGCTATAGTATTTACTGTGTAAAGATAGATCGTGTAGCTATCCATGGCAAGGGGTAGACTAATAACTACGGGGTTGTAAGCATTTCAGAAGGTATTTAGTTCTAAAACTACAACGTCTGGAAACTAAAAAATAAGGTAAACAAAAGGAATATATTATACAGGATGGAATTTTTAAACCGCACCTGGATGGAAAGTACTTTAAATACTGGAGATAGCCAATTTTACTCAAAAGAAACATTCCTTTATTTTTATAAAGAAGCAAACTGATGTTATATATTTTTTGAAAATACGCTCGCCACACTCGGGAATCGAAGCGGCTAACATCCGACAAAATAACATCTTGTATTTTTATGGCATCAATCGATAGGGTCAAATCTCTCTAACAAACATGATAAATTTAAATTAAAGGAAAACCATAAAATCTACACTTATTTTAACTGAACAAGAAAAAACGAGTAAACTAACTACGAGTAATTAGCTGCTCGAAATCAGCTCCATTTTGTTGGATACAGCAGATTCACGACTGCCTATGCTAATAACCATTTCAATACCTTGTTCGGTACAAACGGCACAATCAGATGGCCTGTAAGATCACCAGACCACACCCCCCAATAGACCTTTTTGTGTATCCAACAAAATGGAGCCTATTTCGAGCAACAAATTAGTTTACTCGTTTTTTTTTCTTTCAATTAAAATAAGTTTAAATTTCATGGTTTTCCTTTCATTTAATTTACCATGTTTCTTAGAGAGATTTGATCCTCATGATTGACCCTATCGATTGATGCCATAAAAGTACAGGCGTTATATTTCGTAGGATTTTAGCCGATTCGAATTCCGGGGTGTGGCAAGCGTATTTTCAAAAATAGTTGAAGGCAGTTTCGCTTCTTTTTAAAAATAAAGAAGTGTTTCCTTTGAGTAAAATTGGCTATCTCCAGTATTTAGAGTACTTTCCCTCCAGGTGCAGTTAAAAAAATCCACCCTGTATATAGCTACGTAGGTATTTGTACTTGTAGAGGTTTAAAATATATATTGATAGGTAGGTATATATGCGAGAGAAGAGTTGCTAATAGGTATGAGTCTTATGTATACGAAATCCCATCAAAAACTACGCAAAACAGTATAAATTTGGAAAGGCGGGTACATAATGGCTCAATAATACCCACATTTCGACGTATCTTTCGTTCAATTATTTTAATAATCTTTCAATATAAGTCGAAAATGTGCCAGCATTGACCATTGTGTAGAAGGAGCTGAAATAATCTGTTGTAATAACGCAAGCGTGTAGTGTTGAATGCGCGGGAGTCGAAAAACAAACGACGACAGACGAAACTTAACGTGCACGAGACATGGCAGCTGTGGCGATAGATTTTGTTTGAAATAATTCAAGATTGGGTAGAATGGAATTATTTTATTTGCCAGAAACAATTTTGATAGATAGGTAGGCTATAAACTAAAGTCGAGGTCATCGATAGGTGTCTAAATTGTAAACAAACTATCATTTGATATAAAAATTAACTTACCTCTTCAATTTTCATAAATCAATACATTCATATCGTTTTAGATATCTTAAACCATTTTACTTCAAAAAACATTAATTAAAATCGATTTTATAACTCAAAATATAATTCAGTTAACAGATTTTTTTTCTTGACATTGAATAACTTTTTGAATTACCCTATCAAATGATAAATGTTATAGGGATCTGTAATAATAACATGAGCGAACGAATACTGTGAATGGTAATTAAAAAAATAAATTAGTAAATTCGTTTAGAATACATTCTATGGACCTTTGTTTGTTTACAATTTAACGCACCTATCGCTGGCATCGACTTTACCTACCTTAGCGTAAGGCTCGAGACGATAAGGGGCAAGTGGTGCGTACACCGTATTTATTATAAGCGAAATTAAATCATAACTTTTTTAACTCCCTTACCGCAAACTATAAACAACAATATTCAGTCACGTGTTAAGGAAAAATTTACATTTTCCAACCCTCTCTATAGAATTTAACTCGCAAATCATTTTACCAACTTTCGTGAAATTGTTAATTTTAACCCCTTCAGTTTGAACCCTGGCGGCTTCTTTTGCATTTAAGTGGTTTATACGCTGTAAAGAGAAAATTCATTAAACAACTTGTTTTCATTTAATATTTGCCGTTCTACGAGCAACTCGCCAGACTTTTACACTTTTTGTTTATTTTTATTAATGATGTTTAAATTATGATAAGTAATTAGTGCTCGACTGCTATTATAACAAGGATTGTTGTCATTTATTTTAGACCTTGAACCAACCCAGTACCTGGGTGTATATTCGGCTTGAAGCACCATTCAAAGATTCGGAGTTACATAAATTATAGTTACTGATTTTACCTTATATTTATTGACTGGACTAAGGTGCAAAACATAAAGAGCACACGCGATGACCGCTAATTGTGTATTGAATTTAATTAATTGTAATTCGTCAAGTTATGTAAACACGCTTGATCGGCAATAGTGTTCGGTTTGATAGTACAAAAGTCATCATCTGAATCGTATATTTTGTTATGCAGTAAGCCGATTTTCTTAGTTTAGGCCAGTCCCTAGTTTTTCGAGAATTCCCTAAATACAAAATTATAAGACTAATTTCCATCGCCACAACCGCCATAGTTCTATAACCGTGCTTACTAGGAGGGGTGCCGTTGCGTGGCGCGGGAGGCGGCGGCGGCCGCGGCGGTGCTTCCTCCCGCGGTGCGCCCGCGCCTCCCGGCGGACTCGCCACTGCAACATCAACCAACAGCTTATTTATGTATTCTAAAGCCTGTGAAGATGAAAATACATGGTACTTTGGAAAGAAATGCCTACAAAGCATTGGGGTGGTCCTTCGTTCTCAAGGCGACGTAAGTATCCGATAGTCGACCATTCAATTCTCTTGGCTATTACTATAGAACGTTTCACGAATTTTGGTGACGTGATCCCCAAAATACCCAAATGCCCCAAATTTTGGCGACGTACCAATAGTCCGACTATTGTATTTTCTTTATAAAAGGTAAAGTAACATTTGATTGTGAAGTATTCGTTTTGCAAATATTTTTTACCATAATATGATATATAACTACCACCACTATGTCCCTATGTTTTGTGTTTGTCAATAAATTAATTATTAAAAGAACTAGAAACGTTTAAATTTTGCAAAAATCGAACGGTTTTACCACCGTTTTCAAACATCTGGCAAACAAATTTGACGAATATAAAAAATAAATAAAAAACATACAGACATAACCAAAGTCTTTCTTAAATTATTACAGAAAAAATATTAAAATCGGTCCAGATTTAAAGAAGGAAACAGGGAAATACGAAATTACGATTTCGCTCATATTGCACAGGAGAAATCAGTTGTCTCTTTCAGAGATCTTCTTTTCAGAGATGCGTCTCTTTCGCGCTCAATTGGGAAGGTTTGCGGGAGGGGTGGGACGGAAATAGATCGCAAAACCCTATTCAAATTATTAATATTTTGCAGCCCGCGATTCCTCTTAAACCTAAAATCCCGCTTTTCCAATCAATTATCCGAAATGAAAAGCAGAACCATACATTTTCATAAACTAGGACTGTTTTGGATATCAAAACGAGTTACCAGGTAAGGGGCTTATGCCGCTTCGCCAAACCGATGTACAATTAAATTTGAAGCTACAGCACGCTAATGACTGTGGCTTTAACGATACGTGTGCTGGATCGGAATGTAGCTTTGTTTCCGTTGTACCTGGTTTGTGGAAATGTATTTTAATAAGCCAGGTACCCAGTAATGATATGAGTAGTTTCGGGTATTTGAATGTTAATGTTGATGAATGTTTTATACTAGCCGATATAAGTAGGGTCAGACAAGCGATTACTTTAGTCATTACGAATAAGATTAGATCAGAAACTTGAGTTAATAAATGAGATTTAAAAATATTGCTTAATATTTATTAGCCTATGATCTAAAGAACAAAGAAATTATTGCGGACTGACGTTGATATGCAATAAACAAAACAGTAGATGGTAATTAAAACAATGAGATTTAGCAATAATACCAGGATGTTATTAATTGGACAACAAATTCAATGTTCTAGAAGATTTTTTAATATTAAGGAAAGTAACTAATATCTCACATACGACGAGCATGTCGTGGAAAACGGCAGACCATTAAAATTTAATATCCCAATGACAACACAATTTCAACGTAATGTGGAAATCATGGAAATCATACCTTGTAGGATTTTCAATATTTTGCAAAAACAAAACTAAACATCAGTAACGTCGAAAACAAATTCCCTATTCCATTTAAATGTCTAATAGAATTCCTACATTCCAATCTCGATACTGGACAGCATTCAATTAACTCCATTCTAAATGACAAAGCTCCAAAAACAGAATTCCTGCTATTTGTCGTGTTTATCTGAGTTCCACACAGTTCAACTGTGCCTTTGAATCTCCCGTCATAATTAATGTACTGTGTACATCAGCATGGTTTCCAAGAGAAACACCGAAATGAACATTCTGAATTTGTAGGTTTGGAGCCAGTGGAGCTGATAACTTTGCTTGCAGCCGAACTTAACGAGAATTCAATCTCTTAGCCGACTGATTGGATTGGAACGCCTTAATTATGGTTAGAATGGAACCACTCTGATGTTTTAATAAGTTTGTTATCATCTTTAGTATATCCACTGAATTTTGTTTTGTGTCATTATTGTCTATTACGTTCTGTCTTAGGTATTTTTATTTCGATTGTTCTTTTATATTTTGTCTTGCAGTTGAAATAAAACCCTTTAAAATATTTATTATTGATGAAATCTGTATCAGTAAATAAATATATTTTTGCTACAAGATACAACTTTTTTATATCTTACTTTAAAAAATATACACCGACCCTTGTTTCAAGTCATGCAACTTTTATGAAACGGTTCTATTCGTCCTGTTTTATTCATTTTTATCAAGCATGAATATTATGGGCAGTGAAATATTAAAGGGTCTAAATTCAGATTTGAAATTCATAACATTCCTAACTTTGATATTAATAGTAGGATCAGCAAATGGAAATATTTAAATCCTGCAAAAATTTAATAGTACAAAATGGATTAAATATTAATATGGATTTTGATTACTATTTTGACTTTTGACAGATTAATGCCATAATCAGATCATTGGCAATTTCGTCGGTTTATGGGTATTGCCCATCTGTTGATATTGGTTGCTGACACAATAAATCGTACGACGCAATAAAATTTTACATCTGCTATCGACAGGTTGCTTGTGGCATAAAACTACGATCAGAAATTTCAATTACGCCGTCCGGTGGTTTTCAATATTTGTTTGAAGACAGCATTGTTATTGTGGAAACTTGAGAAGTCGTATTATTTTTAACGTTGCAAGTTTCATAGAATGGCTAGAACTTTCATATCCAGGCTCATATGTAACATATTTTTCAAAATGTTTTCGATTGTTTTCATTTGTCTCTCTTTTAAGTTTAATAATACTTACTTATGGAATTATTTCTGAAACGAGAAAGCGATTGTGTTTATTGTTTCTTACTATCGAGATATATTTTACTTTTTCTAATTCAATACCATGTTTTTGATGATTGGTAGTTAAGGCGTTAAATGTATACTTAAACAGTATAATAGTATCATCGTCATATACCAGGCTGTTATCGATATATGGTAAGAATGCTTGGGCTCTTTTATTTAACAGACTTACTAGAAGAAGTATATTAGCAAAAAAATACACCACTCATCATTCTACCTCTGTCCCAAATATGTTGTCGTCTGCTCCCAGTCTAACCAAACCCGTGTGATCATTATTTTTACAGTAAAAGCACGGTAAATAGCTTTGTGTTAGCCTTGCTGTTGCCTGTCTGGTGTCGTATGAGCACTCATTTATAACTTGTCGCGAAACATTCATCACGACACTTGAATAACGTTGTTTTTAAAATAGAGTGCTTGTTTAGAGGGCATTGAAAATACAGCTGTATTTTTGAAACACAGTGTGACAATAACATTGAAAGCTCTTTGATTAAGTTTTTGACACGCCGTTTTCTGTTGAGGCTTTATTTTACCAGTATTTTTTTAAATGATTATGATAGTGTCTTCACTCACTGGATCAATGCCACTACCATTAAAATTATCATTCATATTCATCCTATCCTTTTAGAAATTACAATAGGGCTGACTAGCTCCCTGTACTTTCACAAATATTTAATAATGAAACTTTTGCCATTCATAATGACTAAACAGCTCCTAGAATACTGTATTAACTAATGAATACAATTAAACCAATAATCAATCATGTTGCCTCTTATAAATTTTATGTAAAATTCGTTGAATGTTCAACATTATTTTTCATTTATTTCTGTCCATGTTTTAACTGTTTCATTCCACAAACCCTTGTTACTTACGAATTGAATACAGCCGAAAAATGTCAGATGTTTACCTGGAACAAAAAATAATAAAAAGTAAGTAAAGGGACCCGTTTATAAAATTTAACGATTTGTCCAAATATTACATTTCATTTGATAAAAATCTTTGTTAAGCATTTCCCTTTTCAATTGTACGTTCTAATTTCGTCAACGAACCCTAATTCCGGGTATTTTTATACCCAGAATTGGTCCATCTCATTGATATTTTACGTTGATTGAAACCTTTCAACTGTTTTTTCTTTTTTTCACGTTCCCTTTAATTTGAAATGAAAATATAAGTTAAAAGCAATCGTTACTTGGTGCTTTTGTACTAAAACAAATAGAATTCGATATTAGCTGTTCCTTTTCTATCGTAATCCGATTGCGAGTAGTAAGTACTTCAACAACTAGGTACTTGGTTCCTACTGATGTTGCAATACCTTATAGCAATTTAAAGACTATAGTTTTTTTTAATAGGGAATCTATTTCTTTCCAATAGCCAAATACTCAAACGCTACTCAATTTTAAGTTAGCGTTAATTTCGTGCCGTCACTGTCATTTCGCCTTAATATGACAGCGACAGCACGAGACTTAACGGCAACTTAAAATTGAGTATTTGGCCTTATTTGTATCAATCCAACAAGTAAATAATTTTTATGTGAACATCTGTTTTATAAAAGCTAGTACTACAAGCCATGCATGAATTATGGTAATTGTTCAATTAATCTAATCTATACTTAATAGATTTTAATATCAAAATAGTACTTAATGAATATCAATTATATTGTTACTGAAATAAGATGCGGGTGATTCTTCGAAAATTTTTAACATTATTTTAACAAATCATTCTTCTCCCGGGTTGTTAACGTTATAGTATTGTCAGATTGTTTTTGTTCTTGTCTTATTGCTTGACGGCAGCGGTATAGTTTGAGTTTTCATTATTATAATTTTGGGATGATGCTAACATCATCCCAAAATTCTCATTGGACGTTCTCAATTTTTGTTAAAATTTTTCGAAGAATGCCCCATGCAATACTTTAATTGTGGTTTTTTTAATGTGGAATAAGTTATTTTTTGTCTCTTTCCTCTGCCTTCATAACAAGTGACCAGTTTATTATTATGTGTAATTAAAATAAATCAGAGTACACAACAAGCGCATAGTTTTTACATTTCTTTTTTCTCGGGATCTAGTTGAGATGTGGGACACCCTTTTCGTCACCGAGCAAGCGAGGCGCAAGAGGCGACGAACATAGCATCTCTGCTTATCCCTTCGGACATGAGTATTTGTAGGTATGTATATAATTTTAACATTTCAACGTGATTCTATCTACAAGGTGCATGGGATTTCAATGTTGGCATCATGATTCATCGCTATTGATGCGCGCTTCTAAGCTCTTATAGGCAAAATTGCGGAAGTTATACAAATTTTTCTTAGAACACCATATTAAAAATGTTCGCAATATTCATAAAACTTTTCATATTCCGCCCCATTAAGCAGAAACCCTTACGTGGAGGGCTTAGCGGGACTTATCCCGTGTCACGCGCCGATCTCCTGAGAGGGTATGATCAGATAATGCTAATTTTGCATTTTAAGTACATAATTTTGAGTCCTGTTAATGTCCTGACGCATTCTTTTGGTCCAAGAATGAAACTAAAACTGCGTATTTTATTAGGGGATAAATGTCCCGTGACACGGATCGCTAGTGATGTCCGGTGACATCGCACGACATCGCAATACATCTGTTACCGCGAAATTTTCGCGGCCATGCAATGCGTCGCGGGACATTTGTCCTCTAATGAATTCACGGCTTTAATATGGAATTCAGTAGGTGTGTATGCTTTTATTATCTTCACTCTACAATGTGTAACATAATAAACGCACACCCTGAAATTAGTTTGTTAAGAATCTGCTACTGAATCGATTTTAGCCATTTCTAATGTGTATTTTTATTTATAAAATTGCTTTTCTCTAATAAGTCCTATAATTGAGATAAAGAAAATTGAGCCTTATGTCAAGGCCATAAGACTGGATTTTAAATGCAGTTAACAATAAAAAGTAATACAATTTTCTTAAAATAAACCATATTTAAGCACATAAAAGTAAAATTTCAGTGTATGTATTATGATTATAACATAATATTGTAATTGGGGTGTATGAGGGTGTGCGTTAATTAGGTACGTTACATGTTGTATATTTCAGGATTTTAATTCTTTATTATTTAACGATAGTCAAACACTTGGACACGTCTGTTAGTTTATTTAAGACTCTTTATTACATTAGTTGGAGGAAATACTCCAAACAATTGCTACAGGAACAAAAATGTCGGTTGAAGGAGAGTAACGAGGAACTGTAGCTGTAGTTAAAGATATAAACATGGCGGATAGTGATGTTAAAACTAACGATCTTGTTAACTACACTACGTTCTGTTCGTCTAATAAAGCTGGTATTCATCAACATTAATTCTATGGTTAAACAACCGTAGGGACTAAATCTTACGATTTGCGAGGTTAAGCTGCGCTTGTCGCGGTCAGTCCGTGGATGGGTGACAGTTCGTTACATATCTAGACCACTCCGTGTCTCAGAGAGCACGTTAAACAGTCGGTCGCGGGTGTCATACGAATACCTATGACAGTCGTTACGGGTAGTCAGAATCCCGAAAGTATCAAAACTGATCTAAACATTGAATATCGATATTGCCCAGTAACTGGGTTGCGGAGGTCTGATGGCAGTTGCTACGTGTAAAATACTGGTATTCCGCCGCATCTGATTAGACTGGAAGCTGACCCCAACATAGTTGTGAAAAGGCTAGGGCAGATAGATTTGGCCAACAAGCAGATGGCCAACTTGATGGTAAGAGGTTACCGCCTACACTTCAGCCTCAAGAGAATTGCTGGTGCATTGCCAACCCTGAGACGAAGTTGAAAAATCTCATGTGCCTATAATTTCATCGGCACCTATTACCTTCAAACCCAGTGGCGTAGCTTGCCCTAGACAGGCCCTGTATCCAAATTTGTAGGGGAGGGCCTTTTATCCGACTGCGGCTCAGCCCAAATGGAGGGTAAATATTTTTCACAAAAGAAATTACACACGTCGGGGTCCCTGTAGCCCGGGTAGCTACGCCCCTGTTCAAAAAGGTACACAACAATGAAACTTGGCGGTGGAAATATGTAACTAGGTAGGAACTAGAATGTTATGTAAGCGGTTGTTTAATCAGTAAATTATAGTTGGTGAACACCACCCTAAGAGACGTATGGCCGCTAATTATATTATTTGCCGCGCCATTTAATTAATTAATCAACTTGCAAATACATGGCTTCATCATTTAGAGAATGTCAAGGGTGCATGCAGAATTGCATCTTTGATTAAACTCAAACTCAAACTCAAACTTTTATTTGCTTTCCACAATGGTATTAATAGATGGTGAGTAAATATATATAGTACATCGTGGACCCTGTTGGGCACGCAAAAATATTAGGAGAGAGGAAGGAATTGGTAAGTAATTTTTAACCGAATTCAAAAAAGAAGGAGGTTTTTCAATTCGACCGTATATATTTTTATTTATTTATTGAAGTATCTAGGTAGATTTTCGTATTCCTAATTCAATATTTATAGTAAGTATTGTTTTGACTATTTATATTTATTAGTTTTTAATTACCTAAAATTATAATGTACTTATCTGTAGTTTTAGTTTTTACATATAAGTTTATGTGGGTACCTATCTAGTTATGTAAATGTTTATTATTATAGATACAAATGTAGCATAGATAACATAGTGATATTTGCAAGCTTTATTAATGTTGTCTTACATTGTGGGTATTAATTTACTTTTTTTATTATATTAAGGTATTGAATTTACTAAGCATTTAAAATATATTACTTATTTATGTTATCGTTATTTATTATTATCATAATGTTATATTAGGAATAGTAAAACTTATCATTTAAGTACCTGTTCTTAAAATGTATCATTTAAGTATTCTTCTATGTGGTAATAGCTTTTTTGTAGTAATAATTTCTTTAATTTGTTTATGAATATATTATCTTTGTCTTCATTTTTAATTTTTTTTGGTAGCTTATTATATATTTTTATTGACATAACATAAGGACTAGATGAATGCATTTTTATTTTTGAGCTAGGTAGGTTTAATCTGTTTTTATGTCTTAGACTGTAGTTAGTTTGTATTTCTTCTCTTGTTGTGTAAAAATCTTTATGTTTTCTTACAAATTTACAAGTTTCTAGGATGTATATACTAGGGAGGGTTAATATTTTTAGCTTTTGGAAATGGGGCTTGCATGTTTCAGTATTTTCTATATTAACTAGAATTCTTATCAACTTTTTTTGCAGAATAAACAGAGTCGGTGCGTCTGTGCTGTTTCCCCATAGGATGACACCATAATTTAGCCACGCGGAGGCGTAAGCGTAATATGTTGTAAGCGCGGTTTGTAAATTAGTGGTCTTTATTATTTCTCGGAGGGCATATGAGAATTTTGATAATTTAGTTTTAATTTTCTGTATGTGGGTTTTCCAGTTGACATGGGTATCTATATTTAGGCCGAGTAGAGTGAACTCTTGAACCCTTTCTATTGTTTTATTTTTATATACGAAGTTTAAAGTGAGTGGTGATTTTTGTGGTGGGTGAAATGTCATTAATTTAGTTTTTGTGTAGTTTATTTCTAAGTTATGTTCATTCATCCAGGCTATTGTTTTATCTAATAAGTTTTCTAATTTTTTATTTAAGTTAATGTTATTTTTACAGGTAACTAAGAGGGAAATGTCATCTGCAAACAATACACAAGGTTCCTGGATTATACAAGCGCCTTGAGTACAGTCGACAGCAAAAGTCGATGAACGTTTTATTTATGAAAATTATTACTGTAGGAGGCAATCTTTGTTGTAATATTATAATAAGATTAGTCTAAGTTCTATAATGGGTGGGGCTCATATCTTAAAACTGAAGACCATTAGGGCAGAAGCGTTCTCAAGTAGAGACCACGCAGTGTAGGACGAACTCCGTTCAGCTGGGAATTGTTGGATGCAGGCGCTATACAACGTGTAACGGAAGGGGTATATCTATCCAAAAGGGGTGAAGAGTATATCAGGTATAGAATCTCTATGCAAAGTTTCAGCTCAAAATAAATTAAATAGTTTACTGACACCGATCAGCTGACTTAGTGCTAGTGATGTGTAAATTTCAATTTGAAATGTTTGGTTTCTTGATATCATGTATTGAAATTTCTCATATGTTCCTAACATGTAGATATAGGATTTGAAAACCCTTGCCGTATATTTTGTTATCATCCAAAGAAGCCGTGCACTTGATATGTATATACCCCTTCCGTTACACGTTGTATAACCAGCCGTCATGGAAATCTATGAGGGAGATCTTTGTTCGGCAGTGGACGTCCTTCGGCTGATATGATAAAGTACTATAAACTTTTTTTTTACAAAATACTAATTATCATCTAGTTTTTATTCAACTTTGTACAATCGTCACTTACTTTTGTTGCTGACTGTACATACTTAACACGTGACCTTTTAAACTGGCTTCCTCAATGTAACGACATATACATACAAATAAATATGTACTTAATACTTCAACCTTTTCCCTTAGCCCATTACAACTCACGAATACACCCCACCTTCCAGCATTTATGTGTACCACAGAAATCTAAATAAGAAAATGGATGTGGCACGAATAAAGCATAATAAAAAAAAATAGAAAATTGTTGTTTATTTGTAATTTTTTAAAATAATTATGTAAAAAAAATATGGCACGAATTAAATACTAAGACAAACATTTTTTTTATATTTATTACATTGTTGGCCAAATATTCAAATATACCTCTCAATTTTAAGTTCCTGTTAAGTCTCGTGCTGTCACTGTCACTTTAAGGCCAAGTGACAGTGACAGCACGAAATTAACGGCAACTTAAAATTGAGTAGCGTTTGAGTATTTGGCCGCGAGTATGTGGTTATATACCTATCTGTACAAAATTGGTGCCTCGTAGCATTTTTAAATACGAATACGATATACGGATAACATAACATCACACCTGTATTCCCCGAAGGGACGGGCAGAGGTGTGTAGTAACACCCTCATTTCGCCGTTATGTTTAAGTCCCATATAATAGCGGGCAAGCCTATTGCAATCAACCGGGCACAAATCCAAACTCCGATTTGCTACTGAGGAATTCCACACGGAATAACCCAATAACACTTTGCCCGACCTGGGGATCGAACCCAAAACCTCACGATCAGCAGTCGCGCTTGCCACCACTAGATCTACGACGCATTATTCCATTAATACCTAAGTATTACTGTTGAATTTGACTTGATCTGTGTAGAAAATGTTCACGATATCGTTTCTATAACCTTGTTTAGATTTCTGTGGTATGTAGCAATATATTTTTTTCACACATAATACAGCGCAAATTTATTTTCTTCAGAAATATAACGTCGTCCATGTAACATTTAACCTCTCATTTATTGATACAAACGTCTTACACACGAGTTATTTACGTTCAGCAAATGATAATAACATGTTGGAACAACTTTCCCGGGGCAATATGAAAGGGAAAATATATCGTATAGCAATTAGGGCGAGTAATGCTGCGTTATTCTTAAGGGAACCATTTATATGTTGAAGTGTGTATATGGGTAGGTCTGTAGATATTTGCTTTATTGCTGTGTGTTTATTTTGTGAATATGCTGGAGATTAGGGGACTCAGGGGAGATGGGGGAGGGGCCTCGTGGATAATTACCAACCACGCGGATCATTCCCGCTTGCTGCGGAAGTCCCTTCCGTGCAGAGAACACGTTAAACCGTCGGTCATACGAATACCTAATGACAGTCGTTACGGGAAGTCAGAAGCCCGAAAGTCTGACAACCTATCTAATGTTAAGATATCGGCATTGCCCTTTAACTGGGTTGCGGAGGTCTGATGGCAGTCGCTCCGTGTAAAATACTGGTATTCAGCCGCATATGGTTAAATTGGAAGTTGACCCCAACATTGGGAAAAGGCTAGGCAGAACGATGCTGGAGATAAGGCAATTGATGAAAAAATTACATTTGGGTCCATATTTGTTGTTAGATTTATTTTAAAAGAATTCTCAGTGAAATAATATCTCTTTCAATGGATTCCTTTACTCAATGCCAAATTGAGTAAAGGAATCCATTGAAAGAGATATTTTCTTTTCCGAAATCGGATAGACACTGTTAAAGAATAACATCGGAAACCGATGAAAAGTAAAACCATGTACCTACAGTGAACAACAAAAGTAAGTGATGAGTGTTAATTTCAAAATTATTTTACGAACGAAAACTTTATGTTTATTTATACTCAATATTGTTAAAATAATGACACTTTACATAATTCTGTAAACACTGGTATTACGATAATTAATTTCAAAATATTAAAACATTCACCGACTTTTACTGTCGACTGTACTTACCTACACTACTAGATACCTACCTCACTTTTATCAGTAGGTATCTACCTTTCTTCCAAGAATTAAATACGTCGGTAGTTAATAGGAAGCTCTAAGTTTCCAGTTTATATACTCAATGTACTCAATAAACACGAAGTACCTACTAAGAAACCGTTTGAAGTCACGTGTTGTAGAAGCGTGCCCGGCTTAAAGTTCACGATCGAGTATACGTAGCAAGCTACCTCTTAATAACCTGAGGGCTCTACAATCAACTAATTTACATAAGCTAATTACTACTAATTTAGAAGCAGCACTAGTACCGCGATTTTTTTTTTACCTAGTACCTTAAGTAGCAAGGAGGAGCTGGAGCTCGTTGGTAGTTACCTACCGCGCTGATCATAAGATTTGCAAGGTTAAGCTCCGCTTGCCGAGGTCAGTTTGTGGATGGGTGACCGTTTCGTTACACATTGAGACCCCTCTATGCCTCGGAGAGCACGTTATATAGTCGGGCCTCGGTGTCATATGAATATCTATGACTGTCGTCAGTAGTCAGAAGCCCGAAAGTTTGATGAAACCGGTCTAACCATAGAATATCGGCATTGCCCAGTAACTGGGTTGGGAAGGTCTGCTGGCAGTTGGTCCGTGTAAAATACTGGTATTCAGCCGCATCTAGTTAGACTGGAAGCTGACCCCAATGTAGTTGGGGAAAGGTTAGGCAGGACAACCTAAGTAGCAAGGAGTAGTAAAATGGAGATTGGATATTGTCTGCTTAACCCTGTGACCTCATCATCTATACTAATATTATAAAGCTGAAGAGTGTTTGTTCGTTTGTTTGTTTGAACGCGCTAATCTCAGGAACTACAGGTTGGAAGTGAAAAATGATTTTAGTGTAGGATAGTCTATTTATCGAGGAAGGTTATAGGCTATATAACATCACGCTGCGATCAATAGGAGCGGAGCATAAATTAAAAATGTTGCAAAAACGGGAAAAATGTTCAGCCGTGCGAAGCCGGGACGGGCCGCTAGTTTAGTATAATCAGCCTGTTGCTGTCCCACTGTGGGGCCCGGGCCTCTTCTCAGAATGAGAATAACCCACATCGCTGGCCTGGTGCGGGTTGGCTGACTACACACACCAGCGATAATTTATTGGAGCTCCTTCAGGTGTGCAGGTTTCCTCACGATGTTTTCCTTCATCTTTAACGCAAGTGATAATCAAATTCTAATCCACACATGAATTCGAATAGTCAGAAGTGCAGGCCGCGATCGAATTCTGACCCTCATGATTTGTTTTAATCCCTTCGCCTAGATCATACTCTAAAGAAATTCCATTTTGAAAATATCTAACTTTAGTAGACAAAAATCACGGTTATCTTTTATTCCCATCAGTTTTCACACAAAATAACCCACAGTGGTTGCAGAATAAAAACAACAAAACAATATAAACTGGTCCAGATGGAAAACTAAATCCTAGTTTACGTGGTTGGGAGACGATTGCTCTGCCACTATAAAATGCCAATAAAAGGCTCGAAGTGAGTCCAAGTTATGTGAGTTCTATAATATTACTTAGTTGGAAAGGGGGTCCTAATCCGAAAGGGTATTAACCATAATAACGAATAACTTTTGTTTTACAATTTTCCCTAAAACTCAATAATTTTGAAGAAATAATTGTTCAAAGATTTCATAAAACATACGCTGGAACAATTCTATAATAAAAAAGAAAAATAATTTATTTATACGCCCAAGCTGACGCAATCTGTACACTTAAAAATAAACAAATTTTATAAAATTAAGGTAGGTAGATACCATAATATATTTAAATCCTGTAAATAACTTAAATCTAAATATAAAACACAAACATCATTTACATTTTAGATCTAATTTGGTCACGGATCAGTATCTCCATTGTCTGAATTCTTAACTAAATTCGGAATGTATTTTTTTTAATATGTTATATATTTTTTGGAAATAAATACCTACTAACTTTTTTTTTAATCCAGTGTACTGTGTAATTTAATTAGCTTAATTCAAATCGCTATCCGCTCATAACTTGACAATAATATTCCTTGCTTCTCGGTTTACGAACCGTTCCCTTGAGTTTTGAACTAAGCTTTACGAGCAGGAGGCAGCCGAGTTATTGCAATAAGATTTACGTTAACAGCTAATCCGAGATACCTGCTAAGGGCTTACACTTCCAACTATAGGTGTTATTTCTCATGATACGACTTTGTAATATAACAGTTAGTGTAATGGTGCTCCCACACTGAGCTTATAAAACATTATAAAATTCAGTAAAACTTTTTTTAAATTTGACTTTGGTTTGCTCTGGACTCTAGTCTTGGGCGATTCGCATACTGCACCGCATCACGCATCGTAGCGAGGGAGTGCGTGGTCTTAAGTTGTTTGCAAGTATCTGTGTTTGTATAGAAAACACGCATAGTGCAACACACCGAAAACGCATTCACACGCAGTGTGATGGCTCCGTCGCCACGCACCCCGCAACATAGCGCGGGGCAGTGTGTGTTTCGCCTTAGTCAGAGGTGACAGAGACAAAGTCTACGATGGAGTGAGCTTACCCAGAAGAAGTCTGTTCACTCTAACTTTAAAGAGATTCGGATTGTATGCGTTTCGGACCACAGAAGCGGGTAGTGAGTTCCATTCTTTTACCGTGCGCATTATGAAGGATGTTTGGATCTATAACTTTTACATTTTGTTTGAGTTTTTTGCCAATAACTGAATGTGGGAAAACGAAACGTAATGAGTGAAAGAGAAGTGATGAAATGCGAACGATCGCGTATATTTTAAATGAGTTTAAATTAGGAAGAGGCAATGTTCTTTTATTAAATATAGTAATTTTGTTTTCGAGAAATAAACGAGATACAGGGTTAACCTGTCACGGAGATCAGTTGCTTTTTATTTTCTCTGAGCTAATCCTGTGTATAACATTTTATAACCACAGTGTGGGAAGACCATTAGTTTCAATTCAGTGTATAAGTGGTTGATTGTAAAATAGTTATAGATTTCAATTTAGGCACTTTGGGGATTATTGATTTTATAAACAACTTTTAGTTTCTTCATTATCATTCGTTATGAAACTTACTTCAGCAGTAGGTATTTCGACGCCTTAGGAGGTTAAGTTCGTTTATTATTATAGTTTTAATTTTCATTCTTCATATGACCAGCTGTGGGATTCTTCAGTAGAACACGTCGCTGCGGCAGCGCTGCGGGGCGGACTTGACTACGAACGCAGCGTTGCCGAGAATCACACTACTTAGCCAAAGCTGGTTCGCATATTTGTACCAACGACAATGTTAAAGCTATCTATCATCTTTAATTTAATATATAAAACCTACGGTAAAAAACAACCAACCTGACCGTTTTCCAATTTTATTATGTCAACTTATATATACAGTCCTAATGCTGGGCAAAGGCATTTTTTAACATAACATAACATCACGCCTATATTCCCCGAAGGGTTAGGCAGAAGTGTACAGTGACACCCTCATTTCACCGATATGTTTAAGTGCCATGTAATAGGGGGTGAGCCTATTACCATCAAACGGGCATCAAACTCTGGGCCGCCACTGAGGAATTCCACTCGGAAAAACTCAATAACACTTTGTCCGACCTGGGGATCGAACCCAGGACCTCACGATCAGCAGTCGCAACCGCCACCACTAGACCAACGAGGCGTTTTTTTCATATACAGGGTGTAAACGAAATCATGTAATTCCTTCAAACCTCGTGATGTACTGCTGACATAGATTAACACTGCATGGGACACATCTGGATTTAATAAAAAAATAATTATAAGACGTAAGTTAAACATGTGTTTTAACGTGAGGCATTTTAGCGCGCCGAGTTAAATGACCGCGCGGCGAGTGATAACCGCGCAGTTCGCTCGGGGCGCTAAAATGCCTCATGTTAAGAACACAAATGTTTACTTCTTGTATTTTTTTTTGAGATCAGTAGCTTCCCGTGTAGTGTTTATCTAGAATAAAATAGAATAGGATATACTTCATTGTACACCAAAATTGTAACACAGCTCTTATACAATAACAAACATTAAAGGGTACAATGGCGGTCTTATCGCTGATAGAGATATCTACCAGACAACCTTTGGATGAACAGGAAGTCAATGAATAAGATAGAGGGGGTAGTCCATGGTGTACTGCTGCAAAATATATACTATATGTATGTCAGCAGTGCATCACGAGGTTTGAAGGAATTACATGATTTCGTTTACAACCTGTATATTTTGAAAACACAGAAACACCCCTATATAAAAGCCTGTTATCAGATGCGATAGTAAATATCGCAACCGCATCAAGTCATAAATGGAAGCGGGCGGTGGTCCCCTCGTAAATATGTCTCAGCGCCTTGTTATCGCGTCGCTTCCTACTTCAGCGAGGTGATAATATACTGGACTGATTGATGGGGAAGATTCTGTTCTGTTTGCAGCTAAATATTTATTAAGACGTTTCAAGATTGTTATCATTATTTTTCTAGTTTATTGGAAAGGATGATAGATTGAGAAATGAAGAGATTAGACAAAGTTGCGGTTTAAAAGATGATGTAGTGACAAAAATTGAAAGGAGTATGCTTAGGTGGTTTGGCCATGTTGAGAGAATGAGTGAACGGCGATTAACAAAAGAAATTTATAAGGCGGATGTTAATGGGAACGCCGGTAGAGGACGTCCTAGAAGGACATACATCGATGTTATTGGTGATGTTCTTCACAAAGGTCAGGTGCGTAGTACTCTCAACCGGCGTGCGTGTATGACAAGATGTATGAATATGGATGAAGCGAAAGGGGTATGTAAGAGTCTTAGCATGTGGCGTTCTATAGTTTCTGCCTACCCCCATGGGAAAAAGGCGTGAGTTTATGAGTTTATGTTTATTGGAAAGGAGGTAGGAATCTTCCTCTTATCCTTTTCCAAATTATATTTGAGGTCAGCTTCTAGTCTAACCAGATGCGGCTGAATACCAGTATTTTACACGGAGCGACTGTCATCAGATCTCCGTAACCCAGTTATTGGGCAATGCCGATATCCAAAAGTTAGTTCGGTTGTCAGACTTTCGGGCATCTAACTACCCGTAATGACTGTCATAGGTATTCGTATGACACTCGGAACCGACAGTTTAACGTGCTCTACGGTACAGAGGGGTCTCGATGTGTAACGATTACTAATCCATGGACTGACCGCAGCAAGCGCAGCTTAACCTGGCAAATCTTATTATCCGGACGGTTGTTAATTAGCACGAGTTTGGTAACAATGATCGAAATCGGAATGTGAGTAATTTCCTTTTTTGTTTTCTGATAATAGATGTCAACTTTCACGTGAGCGAATAATGGTATAAATTACAATTTTGGACTTAATTGAATTAGTGTAGTTGATATTTTTTTATTTTTCACTTGGTCACGTTTCGCTCACCTGATGTTAAGCGCAGACAGGGTCTAAAATAGAGCTCACGAATCCAAGGAACAGAGATATAGAGGGATTTTCCTATTCCCCTTTGGCTCTCATACACACGACGGAACACGGTAAACTACTTGGCGTCGGACTTTAATGTGAGGGTAGTAGCTGGCCAAGTGGACCATATACATCCTACCACCAAGCGTACTGGGTTTTGTTGAATCTTACAACACGCATCAATTCCCAGCGTGCGGTGATGAAGTTTTATGTTCTAGGCCACGGGAAAACCAATTCTTGTTGGAATGTTTTGCAACAAAAACAATGAAAATCACGTAACACCTTTTTAAAGAATACTATTTAAGACAAAATAATCAAAGAAAGAAGAAGAAAAGAATCTAGTAAAAAACAAATCGTTTTCAAACACCCAAAACAAAAAGGGTTTCGTAAAAATATTTTTCTAGTCTAAAAACAACATCGCTTTGGCCGCCATTTTGTTCTATTAGCACTCCAATTTGTTCTATCTATTCTGTTTATGTCTGCCTAAGGTAAATCCACTAAATCTTCACCTACATAATTTAGGCACTATTAAGGATTTTCTTCCAAAAGAGGTAAAAGTTTCTTAAGTGCGATATTTATGGTTATACGTAAAAAAATTACGTTAGAAGTACGTACATAATTTATTTTTATTAAAGTAGGTATGTAAAAGTTTCCGAACATTATGTGGAAGTATATTGAAGTTTTCTTGCTAAGAATTAGATTACGAGGAAACTAAGTATTGCGTATTTATTTAGAAACTAATTAGGTACCTATAATAATGGAACAGCGTCAAAAATAATCTTCAAAATAATATCGTCAAAATTCAATATCACTTATAGCCGCCCTCATAAAGTAAAGGTTAATGGGTCATTAACTAACGATTACTTAACTGGCCACTCTTAAGCAAACATTAGTTGATGTTTCATTAACGTCTTTAAGTGCGGAGGTTAGAGAAACTTAATCAATCTTCCCATCTATCATCATACGTCATATCGTAATACTTGCATTTCGGTAAACTGCAGAATTCGAGCGCTGAATACCCACACTCGAGCAAGAGCCAACTACATAAGTGGATTAGTAGTTGCCATGGCGATAGCGCTATTTAGAGCCGTCTGCTGCAATACTTAGTGGCTCTTAATAGAAACATTGAATAATTAATGTAGTTTATCGACGTGTTTGCGAAGATGAAGTGATTAGATGTATCTTAGAAATGTATTTTAGTAGGTACTTGATTGATTGCGATTTCAGTGGTTTGACAAATTGCGATGTTAATGATCCGATAGTTAATAATGTATTTATGTACCTATACTCTATATCAGGGGTGGCCAACCAGTCGATCATGGCAAGGCAAAGAAAAATATAAGTTTAATGAAGAGGTACTGACTATGTAATTGGTAGATCGCACTAAGTTCCGTATTACAGAACGAAACTCGAGCATTAATCTCTGTTTAAAACTAGTTTTGAGTCGACTTTTAATTTTAGAACATTCCTCAAGCATAGATTAATTGATCATAGTTCAGCTGAGTTTGGCTTTATTCTAGATCGTTACTCAGTTCGTAGATTCGACCTCAAGCAGTGATTTGATTTGTAATCAACCAATCGATTGGCTCGATTTGAGTCTCGTTTCATCTGAGTATAGACTGATTACCGTTCTGGAATAAGACCGTTCCTCAAGTACTGATTCTATACTTAAACAGTGATCAACTGATTAAAGATCAAACTCGACTTGAGGAATGTTCTGTAATTGGACCTTAGTCTACTCAGTAAACAGTAGATCTTGGGTCGAATTAAGTTGGCCAGTCCTGCTCTATATTATATAACGTAAGACGAATAAGACTCTAAGACAGAGTCAAAGCAAGTAGTTTACGAAATAAAGACGACGAGTTCAAAGCTAAAGCAAGAAGGTATATACCTTCTTGCTTTAGCTTTGGACTCGTCGACTAGGTACCATATTATTTAGATTTCTGTGCTTGGTACATATTTCCACCAAAGTCGCCGACACAATTTGTTTGCGCAACTGCCTTCCAGAACGGTCGCCAGAGCTGAATCGCCTGGGTCCTATTGCGCAACGGCCTTCCAGAACGGTCGCCAGAGCTGAATCGCCTGGGTCCTATTGCGCAACTGCCTTCCAGAACGGTCGCCAGAGCTGAATTGCCTGGGTCCTATTGCGCAACTGCCTTCCAGAACGGTCGCCAGAGCTGAATCGCCTGGGTCCTATTGCGCAACGGCCTTCCAGAACGGTCGCCAGAGCTGAATCACCTGGGTCCTATTGCGCAACTGCCTTCCAGAACGGTCGCCAGAGCTGAATCGCCTGGGTCCTATTGCGCAACGGCCTTCCAGAACGGTCGCCAGAGCTGAATCGCCTGGGGCCTATTGCGCAACTGCCTTCCAGAACGGTCGCCAGAGCTGAATCGCCTGTGTGACGCTTTAAGGATGCTCAATGCCCTTTTGATGGCCAAACCTGAATGTGATTTGTTTGCGGACGAATGGAGTAAAATTAACCGCGTATGTCTGATGTTCTGTGAGAAACAGTATGCAAGAGTGTCCACTGTTCCATGTTAGTGAGTAGCGAATAATTGTTTATGACACAATTGTCTGCATTAGAAATAGAAATATATTTATTTGCCAGAAAACATGGTCACAAGATAATACTATGCGTGCCAAATAAGAATAGTACTGTCAAGACGCCATTTTGTTCCGCAATACTCGTGAACTTCATTACCAAAGCGTAAGGTGTGCTAATAAATAAATAAAGAAATTATACTCAGTTTAATTATTTTTAGTTCACTTTTTTGGTATTTCTAGTCAATTTACGCCAAATTAATTATAAAATAATTATATTATTATTATGGTGACATATTAAGGTGACCAGTAGCATTTCGTGAAGTATTGGTTCATTTCTTTAATGAATACTGTTTTCAAATATTATTAAATTATCCAAAATTATCTATTTATGGAATTCAAGAAATAACATTTTATAAAAATGAATATAAATAATAACGAAATCTATGAATAAAAAAATATAACATTTTTCTTTTCACAGTTTTTTTTTTGCTGTCGGTACTAATTTGACAGCTATCGTGTGAAGTTGTAGCAAGCGCGATCCTATTCTTATTTGGCACGCATAGTACATTTCGTGATAGTACATCATGTTTCGCCGACCTGGCGGCATGCAAAATTACACAAAATAAACAAAAATTGGTGCATCTATTTAAAGTACATTATAACTACATTTATTTACGTACTTATTGCGTTGTATAGTTTTGTTTTCATTTTATGTTAATTAATGTAATTGGTATTGTACCGTGTTAATTAACTATAAATAAATAAAATTTTGAGCATGTTCCTGAAAAATCCGAAATGAGAATCAAGTCCTAGGTCAAAAATAAAAGAGTAAATAATCACGGACAGAGCAGTGAAACAAAAATGTACAAACATTTCTCAAAATATGAGCTGAAAACTAACAAAATATTTCGACACCAATTCACTTTTTGTTCATGTGAATGTGTCCGGAATATCAATGAAAATGAATCTATATTTTGCTTTCTGTTAAAATATTTGCCACGTATTTGTTTTCATGTTATTTGATATTTATTCAGGGAATAGTAGTTATATTTAGGTAAATGTTTATTTATGGTATGAATTACGATAATTTCATCTATATTTCTAATAGATATAATTGATATGAACACAACCGTAAATTCTGTTATCACCAAGTATTTAAAAAAGGAGTAAACTTGTACATCCAGTTAGTTGAGGATAGAAGAGTTTTTAGGAGATTATTACACAAGCTAAAGAGAGGTTACCATGGCGACAGTTGCGTAACAAAGTACAAAAGTCGCTTATTATCTGTGTCTCAACAAAGAGGAATCTATACTAATATTATAAAGCTGAAGAGTTTGTTTGAACGCGCTAATCTCAGGAACTACTGGTTGGAATTAAAAAAATATTTTTGTGTTGGATAGTCCATTTATCTAAGAAGGTTATAGGCTATATAACATTACGCTACGACTGTCCACCCGTGCGAAGCCGGGACGGGTCGCTCGTACTAGATAAAAGCCATTGTTTCGATCGTTCAGCGGTCGTATGTGATATTTGTATTCAAAGTGTGCCCGGTAAAAGGCAATAGGCTCACACTCTATTCCATGGGACTTAATACGTCACCGCCGATATGTTGGTCTAGACTGATAAGCGCATGTCTGTCTACCTACACCCTTGGGTAATACCTATGACGCAATAACGGGGTATCCTGCGTAAGCGACGAACGCGACGCGACGAACGCGACAAACGCGATCAAGACAACGGCATTCCCTACTAGCGGCCTATGTAGCGAGACGCGACGTAACGCGTATTTGTTCCACGTCGTGTCGCGTCGCGTCGCACTGCATCGCGTTTCTCCCTTACGCAGGACACCCAGTTGCCATTGATTTCACAATCTAACCTCACATTTCGCAGATGAGTAATCCGAGTTTAATCAAATGCCAATCATAGCGACCTTTGTATGAACAACTCGTTACAATTTAGAATAACAACATGTTATTTTAATATAACATGTCCGACTAAGTTAATTTAAGTGTCACTGTAATTGTGTTTACGTGACAAGATTTACGTGATACGCTATATCTTTATTGTGTCAGTTTTACACTGAGTGGATAATATTTAAATAATGTAATTTAAAGAATAAACAAAACTTGTAGCGGTGTTTGCACGGGCCTCTTCTCAGAATGAGAAGGGTTTAGGCCTTAGTTCACCACGCCGGCCTGGTGCGGGTTGGCAGACTACACACACCACCGAGAAATTTATGGAGCCATCTCAGGTGAGCAGGTATCCTCACGATGTTTTTCCTTCGCCGTTAACGCAAGTGATAATCAAATTCTGATCCGCACATGAAATCGAAAAGTCAGAGGAACGGGCCGGGATCGAACTCGGACCCGCCTGCATGGAAGGCAAGCGTCTAACCGTTAGGCTATCACTGCTGTTTGTAATTAAACTGTAAAAAATAAATAATAATAATAATATTTTAATCACATCGCTGAAGTGGCAATGGGCCGGCCATGTTAGCCGTAAAACATACTCTTTGGGGTAAACGTGTTCTTGAGTGGAGACCGCGCATCGGCAAACTTAGTGTTTTGTTTCTTTTTTTTTTAAAGACTGCCCTACACTAGTATTTCTTCTGCATCGTGGGTGCGTTTATAGACACAAATCTTCACACGCACAAACATCCAGACCCGGAACAACAATCTGTAGGCCATACAAATATTTGTTCCATGCGGGAATCGAACCCACAACCCGTAGCGCAGAAGTCGATCGCTCAGCCACTGCTCCAAACGTGTTGCCAAAGTGTGGGACGTCCTCAGGCTAGGTGGAGTGACGATCTACGCAAGATGGCTGGTAGCAGCTGGATGAGGGAGGCCGAGGATCGGGTTCGAGCTCAATTAAAGGGGCATGTTTTGTTTACTGCCTCGTTGGTCTAGTGGTGGCAAGTGAGACTGCTGATCGTGAGGTCCTGAGTTCGATCCCCAGGTCGGGCTAAGTGATATTGGGTTTTTCAGTGTAGAATGCCTCAGTAGCAGACCGGAGTTTGGATGTGTGCCCAGTCGGCCCCTTTATTACATGGGACTTAAACATAAGGGTGAAATGGAGGGTGTTAATATACACCTGACTATGGACTTCATTGTTCTCTCACTGTCCTAAATCATTGTATGTTCTAATGAAATTGTTAAAGATATTATTTTTAAAAGAGTAACCATGGAGTTTCATGCCGGCTCTTCTCCATAGGAAATCTAATTGGAACCATGCATCTAAATTTGACTTTTCATAAGCACGTGTATTGATATATGTGATTTTTTTGATTTTACACCTCTGGTCAACCCTTCGGGGAATACAGGCGTGATGTTATGTTATATTTTATGTCTAGCAGTGGACTGTTATAAGCCGATAATGACAATAACTATTTAATTTATTTAGTCGTTTATATGCGTGTGCGGTTCATTAATTAAACCGATATTTTCAATATTATGCTGTTGATGGATTAAGCTATCAATATTTCAAAAGCTCTTCATTAATAATACTACCATTAATACTGATAATTAGGATTCAGCGGTATTTATTATACATCTCATTTTAACTAAGAGAAGTCATTAAATGATACCCTGAAATATTTGGTCAGCCAAAAAATACATTTTTTTTAATAGGCGTTGGCCACACTATGATTTCTCCTAAATCGTGGGTGCGTTCACAGACACATATCTTCACATGTACAAACCCCCAGACCTGAAACAACTATTTGTAGGCCATACAAATATTTGCTCCGTGCGGGAATCGACCCCACGACCCGTAGCGCAGAAGTCAATCGCTCAGTCACTGCACTAAACATGTCGTCATTTAAATCGTGTGAGCACCCCGACTTGGTTAGTGGAAAGTGATCACTTTCTACTTGAAGTGATGACTGATGATCATGATCACTTTCCACTTCATGGTTATTTTTTAACGACAGTAAAGTTTATCGTCTATCATCTGATTATACATTTTCGTTGACCAATACACAAACAATATACAAAATGATGGTAAGTAATCAATACTTGTGACGACATATTTGGCCATTATGAACTGGGTATTATTCGCTCTTTATGTCACCCACAGTTCAGAAGAAGGCGATATTCTTCTAATAATATAACATCACGCCTGTATTCCCCGAAGGGTTTGGCAGAGGTGTATCGTAACATCCTCATTTCGTCGTTATGTTTAAGTCCCATATGTAATAGGGAGCGAGCCTATTGCCATCAATCGGGCACAAATCCAAACTCCGGGCTGCTACTGAGGAATTCCACACGGAAAAACCCAATAACACTTTGCTCAACCTGGGGATCGAACCCGGGACCTCACGATCAGTAGTCGCATTTATCACCACTAGACCAACGAGTCAAATATAGGTAATATATTCAAATAATTTATACAGGGTGTAAACGAAATCATGTAATTCCTTCAAACCTCGTGATGTACTGCTGACATAGATTAACCCTTAACGGGATATTTCCAGATCCAATAAAAAATGACAACTTGCGTTCTTAATGTGAGGCATTTTAGCGCCCCGAGTAAAATGACCGCGTGGCGACCGATAACCGCGCAATTCGCTCTGGGCGCTGAAATGCCTCACGTTGGACACATGTTTACTTCTTGTAGTTTTTTTTAATTAAATCTAAAAGTATCCCGTTCGGGGTTAATCTATGTCAGCAGTACATCACGAGGTTTGAAGGAATTACATGATTTCGTTTACACCCTGTAATAATTGTAAAATATCTCTCACTCTAAAATTCACTAACGCCTTTGATTCATACCTATTCATGTACATATTTCACCCCTTACTAAAATCTACATCTTCTAAAATCTTAATTACATCCCCTTATAACGATAAGTTAATTAATACTTTAGTTGAAAACGGAAATTGATACAAACAGCTCTCAGTTTCAAACTAGCTGGTATTGATAGGAGCGTAAGTCACAAATAATTATCTCACCACCGCACTATAAAAGATACAAACAGAATCTTACAGAGGTGAATCTACCATTAGAGTTATAGCTAATATCGGTATGTCAAGATTGGGAGCATGATAAATAAAGTAAATTAAACAAACATAGACTCTCCACCACTGAGAGTACTTTTAATTGGGTTAGTGATTAGTTACAGAAGCTACACTGGCCTGCAAAAATAAGTATCACACTTTTAAAATTGCAATAACTTTTTAAGTACACAAGATATATTTTCGAAACAAAAAGGACCCAAAAAAGAGTTTAACTTTGTTACTATAGTTTCAAAGAAAGCTGATAAAAATTGCTATAAAACGTTTTTTATTTTAAATCTCTAACTTCTATAGTTTAGAAAAAATTGAAATTTTAAAAGTGTGATACTTATTTTTGCAGGCCAGTGTAGTTCACAATTTATCACAAAATAATAATTTACACAAAATCAGAAAATAAGGACAAGCAAATCAGATATAAAAGGTCAGACTTCTTCGGCGGTTCGACATAGAATCCTTTGCTCCGTCGAATGACCACTGTTTTTATAACTTCGGGTACGTTGATTCATCTTGACGGTTACCCTCCTATGTCAACATTGTCCAGTATTACCAGCTACCGATAACAGCACTCAGATGTTTATTAATAATAATTAACTAACGGTAAATTAACAGTTACCAGTATTACTTGTTACATAAACTGGCCACTAACATGGTAAACATGGGTGCAGTCACGTGTAATAATATATATATATACATAGCGAACTTAAAAAGCTAATTTCTTTAAGAGAATAGATTATAATTAAGAACAATTTGAAACATAATTCGTATGTATTTGCAGAAACTAATATGTGTGTAATATTTCATAATTCTAATAGATATTTTAGAAGCAAATCGCTTTTGAATTTCTCTATGTGCATACATATTATTACACGTGACTAAGTGTCAAAAATAAATCAAATTTGGAACCTAAATTTAAATCTTTGCACAATATACTGGCCACCCGTAAGTAATCATTAGTTAATGGTTAATTAACGATATTAAAATCTGTGATCTAAGGTGATTACTTAACATAGTTAAGTTACCTGGTCGTTGCAGCGTAATTAACTAAGTTTGTGTGCCAGATACCGACGCATCTATAAAATATAATATTATGTATGTCATACCAAGTTTGAAGTAGGATAGAAGTTCATGTTCAGTATTGGACATTTACTGGTTGAATTTATAAGCTAGACCGATGCAAAAAAAGCGAATAAGGGAAGCTTTTACTCAAAAGAGATTTTTTTAATAAAAGCTCGTGTAGTTTTTATATTTATGGAAGTGAGTAGTGGAATATTATTAACTAGCGGCCCGTCCCGGCTTCGCACGGGTGGACATTTTTCCCGTTTTTGCAACATTTTTCATTTATGCTCCGCTCCTATTGGTCGTAGCGTGATGTTATATAGCCTATAACCTTCCTCGATAAATAGACTATTCAACACAAACATATTTTTTCAATTCTAACCAGTAGTTCCTGAGATTAGCGCGTTCAAACAAACAAACAAACTCTTTTGCTTTCTAATTATTCAGTATAGATTATGGACAGTTTGGTAATGTTATAGGTACCTATGATGTTATCATACAAAAAATTTACTAAATTGTACCTAATTTGAAATACTTAAATTAAATTATTGTATTTTTATTGATATCTTCTCAGAATAAGAAGAGCTTAGGCCTTAGTCCCACCACGCTGACTTGGTAGGCAGGTCTGTTTATATTTTTATTTTACTGTTTTTTACTTTTATAAAAACGGTGCCCCCACACTAGGTTTATTTTCTCCTATATCTTGGATGCGTTGAGGGGCTCGTGGCTAAATAACAACCGCGCCGATAGTAAGATTTGCGAGGGTAAGCTGCGCTTGCCGCAGTCAGTCCGTGGATGGGTGACCATTTGTTACACATGGAGACCCCTCCGTGCCTCGGAGAGCACGTTAAGCCGTCGGTCCCGGGTGTCATACGAATACCTATGACAGTCGTTACGGATAGTCAGAAGCCCGAAAGTCTGACAAACGGTTTAACCTTAGGATATCGGCATTGCCCAGTTACTGGGTTGCGGAGGTCTGATGGCAGTCGCTCCGTGTAAAATACTGGTATTCAGTCGCATCTGGTTAGACTGGAAGCTGACCCCAAGATAATTGGGAAAAGGCTAAGAGGAAAAAAAATCGTGGATGCGTTAACAGACACAAATCATCACACGAACAATCGCCCAGACCCGGGACTACTATTTGTAGGCCATGCAAATATTTGATTCGAGCGGGAATCGAACCCACAACCCGTAGCGCAGAAGTCAATCACTCAGCCACTGCACCAAACGTGTCGAAATTCATAATATCTCGAGGAGTAAAATTAATATCGAGAATATTACGGTTTGATAACAAAGAGTAATAATAGCTTTATTGCCATACTCTCAAAATGTTAATTAAAGCGGTTCAACATCAATATGTGTTGGAGTGTGGCCAACACCGGCCACTGCAAGGCCATCCATCAGATCTTCGAATAATTGCATCGAATTTCAACCCCGCAAAATCCATCAGATCGAAAACGTGATTTTATGCACGTATCACCGAAAAACCAATTTCATATTGCATTTTATGACCAGCAGAAAAAAACAAAATGGCAGAAAACCTACGCGATGCAGCGACGCAAAGTTTAAAACTAGAGTGCGCGCAAGATAACTCTGCGCGCGGCCAAAATCGGAACTAGTCATGGTTCGCCATAGTGTTGCCGTTTTATTAACTTTGTCACTAGATCTGCCTGATTTTAGGAATAAAAGAAAATATAATAATAAAGATTACCTCATCAGACGATAATAATCATAACGCATTCTTATTCACCCACGCCATATTTATCAGCTTAGTTCTTTTCCTTTGCAAATTACGTAAAAATACTAATTAATTTAATTGATAGGTAGTAAATTTAAACGAACATAACTCAGCTCAATTAAAATATAATTAACCGCAAGAGGGCTGCCCAATTTTGATGCTCACGAATATATTACTTTTCCTTAAAAAGTAGGACTTTGTATTTTCGCGATCATGGCAACATTTAGCACGCCCTCCGTCGCGCGCAGAGTTATCTTGCGCGCACTCTACCTTAGGGTTTGGGTTCCCGGAGTTTCGTTTTTAAAATTAATAACCCTGAGTTGCCGAGCTCGGTAGATTACACAGAAATAACGTTAGCGTTTAAAACCAGATGAGGTTTTTAACTTGATAGTTTTGTTATAAGCGAAAGTTGATTTTTTTTTCCATTTTTAGACAGTACTTGGACTTTTATTTTGACGGGGTTCTCTTGTAGTTTCTTGTAAGCTTAAGTTTTCATTTTAATGAAGAGGTATCGGATTATCTTGTGGGATAAATCTAGATAGATAGTATAGTTGGTTTTATTAATTTAGATACTAGCAATAAATAACATAGACATAACATCAGGTGTTTTTAGTATGTAAACCCTCGTTTCGCCAGTTATGTTTTTTTAAGTCCCATGTAATAGGGAGCCTATTGCCTTTAAACGGGCACACATCCAGACTCCAGGCTGCTACTGAGAAATTCCTAATGGAAAAACCCAATAACACTTTGCCCGACCAGGGGATCGAACCCAGGACCTCACGATTAGCAGTCGCGCTTGCCACCACTAGACCAACGAGGCAGCCACTACTACTAGTAATAAAGGCAAGCAATTATGGTGTATGTAACGAGATTATCTTTTAGATGCTGTTTTGTAGGTACTATATGCGCTTTTCAGAACAAAAATAGCTTAGATTCTTTGTCATAGATTAGAAGAATCTAATTTATACTTAGGTGGTTTGGTCATGTTAAGGGAATGAGTTAACGGCGATTAACAAACGGAATTTATAAGGCGGATTTCAATGGAAACGCCGGTAGAGAACGCCCTAGAAGGACATACATCGATGTTATTGATGATGTTCTTCACAAAGGACAGGTGCGTAGTACTCTCAACCGGCGTGCGTGTATGACAAGATGTATGAATGTGAATGAAGCGAAAAGAGTATGTAAGGATCGTAGCAAGTTGCGTTCTATAGTTTCTGCCTACCCTCATGGGAAAAAGGCGTAAGTTTATGTGTGTATGTAGAAGAATCTATAAATCATTCCAAATTCAAATGCAGTGCAGTTTCTTCTTCTTGCTTTGTTGAGAACAATGCAGTTAGTATATTGATGTCTTTACTAATTAATAGAAAGGACCTTGTAGGTATTTGAATGGGCTAATAGCCACTGGAGTGTAACTAACGTGTACTATTGTATACACATTAGCCATTAGGCTATTACAGTTACAGGAAGCTTGTGACGTAACTAGCATTGAGTACCTACTACCTTCAATTAGTGTTGCTACTGATACGTTGTTAATGGGGCGCATTCGATAGACGAATCGATGCGAAAAGGCGGAAGCTGGCATACTGGTTTAATGTTCTAGTGCAGTGGTACTTAACCTTTTAGTGATGAAGGACCATTTGACAAAATTTCTGTCGTGCCACGTACCACCAACTGTTTGAAGGTAATCTATACTAATATTATAAAGCTGAAGAGTTTGTTTGTTTGAACGCGCTAATCTCAGGAACTACTGGTTGGAATTGAAAATTTATTTTTGTGTTGGATAGTCCATTTATAGAGGAAGATTAAAGGCTATATAACATCACGCTACGACCAATAGGAGAGGAGCATAAATGAAAAATGTTGCAAAAACGGGAAAAATGTCCACCCGTGGGAACCCGGGACGGTTCGCTAGTATATAGTAAATGTAATGACTAAAGGGTTGTTCTAGCTATCATACATACATACATACATAAACTCACGCCTTTTTCCCGTGGGGGTAGGCAGAAACTATAGAACGCAGCATGCTACGGTGCTTACATACTCCTTTCGCTTCATCCACATTCATACATCTTGTCATACTCGCACGCCGGTTGAGAGTACTACGCATCTGACTTTTGTAAAGAACATCACCAATAACATCGATGTATGTCCTTCTAGGACGTCCTCTACCAGCGTTTCCATTGACATCCGCCTTATAAATTCCAGCTATCAATTTTAAATAAAACACGCATAGGTACAATCGTTCAAAGCCAACAGTATTTAAATTTTTTCGATTGGCTTCGCGGGCCCCTTCGGGTGGTTCCAGGGATCACCAGTGGTCCGCGGACCACCGGTTAAGAACCACTGTTCATGTTACTTCTGAATCTCAAGCATCACTATTTTGCTTCACACTTCGTATATTTGTAAGCAGTGTTAGCCTAGTGGTGTGACCGTTGGACTGCCAAGTCATAGGTCTCGAGTTTGAAGGCACGCATCTCTGACTTTTCGGATTCATGTGCGTATTGTATAGTCATCACTTGCTTAAGAAACGGTGAAGGAAAACATCGTGAGGAAACCGGCATGCCTGAGAGATATTTGTCGACGGCATGTGAACCCAAGTCAGAGGCCTATGGGCGGCATAAACTCTGACATTAGGTTAGTCACTAACCACACGAAAAGAAGAAGACTTCGTATATTTGTTCGTTGGTTTCAAATCTTGCAACAGATTTTTCAACATAGGTGTTTTAGTACATCCTCGTTTCGCCAGTTATGTGTAAGTCCCATGTAATAGGGGGCGAGCGTATTGCCATTAACCGGGCACAAATTCAGACTGGGCTGCTATTGAGAAATTGCTAATGGAAAAACCCAATAACACTTTGCCCGACCTGGGGATCGAACCCAAAACTCTATGCTCAGTAGTCGCGTTTGCAACCACTAGACCAATAATGCAGTCAGGCAAGCTGGCAGGTTTTATACAATAAATGTTACTTCGTACTTCGTAGTATCACACACGGCAAGGACATGTCAAAGAGCGCGTTGTGCTGCGCTGCGTCGATTTCCGTACTGATTCCCAGCTGAATACTACGAACTCGTATACAAGGTTAGTCGGAAAAGGGGTACTAAGCCGAAAGGGTGTTAAAGTACCTATAATAAGGGATAACTTTTGTTCTACAACTTTCCCCAAAACTCGATAGTTTAAGAGAGCTTTTCAAAGATTTCGTAAAAAATATGTTAAAATCTATCTGTCCATATAATCAGCTGTTTTTACAATTTAGGTCATATTTGGGGTCACGGAATAGAAAATTAATTTTCTGAATTCATAACTATAGCAGGTATATTCTTTTTTTGAAAAAACTAAAATCAAAATCTTTTTGCATACAAATAAAGATGATCGAAATTTGAAATTTTAACACTTGCTTTAAAATAGTCATCAGTGATACTTTAGGTGGCCTGCGGCTTAGTACCCCCTTTCCGACTAACCTGGTATACAGCGTGGCAAAAGGTCACCTGATATTTTAGTTACTTTCTCTCCATTTTATTAGCACCCTGTATAATACTTCGAACTATTGCCTTTTCAACTTGGTATAATCTCTATGCCTCAACACCCACAGAAGCGCTGGGCTGGTCTATTCTTAGCTGGGGAGCGTCTAATGAACTACATTTAAAAATAAACCTTACCACCCCACGCTAAGGTTGGTAATGTAACGTTTCTTTGCTGTACTTGTGTACTTTACTGCGAACCGTAATACATTGAACACTTCCTACGTACCGTGGCGTCAGAACAATGTATAATATCCGTTTGTGCTATTTTCATAATACAAGTAGGTGTATGCAAGCCCGGTGAAGAGGCAGCCTTGAGTTAGGGGTGGGAGACAAAATAAAGGTACCTATAACATCATAATCAGCCTATTACTGTCCCACTGTTGGGTATAGGCCTCTTCGGGTTCACGTCTTAGTCTACCACACTGGCCTAATGGTGCGTCCAGACCTGACGAACGCGCCGCGAATGCGCCGCTCGCGAGCTGCGCGCGTGCATTTTATGTTCGTACGAAGCTCGCGCGCCGTCCGCGCGCCGCTCGCGCGCAAGCTACGCGCCGTACGCGAGTGGCGCAGGTGGTGCGCGCGTGCCGCTCGTGGAACCTGCCACCAACGTCTTCTGTTTTTCCTTTTAGTTTTTGTCAGTAATAAAATAACCGATGCTGCAGCAATTATGCTAACGGCAGTCGTATGGTCCGACATCTTCGGAAGCAAATTCACAACTGAGGCTCATAGTTCAAACGCGAAAGAAGCTAAGTGTGCACGAGCGGCGCGCGAGCCGCGCGCGCACTGCACGTGCGCTCCACTCGAGCCTTGCCGGAGTTACACTAAAGCGGCGCCCCAAACGTACGCTGTAACTGCACGCGAGTAGCACGCGCGCAGTTCGCAAGCGGCTCGCGAGCGGTGCATTCGGCAGGTCTGGACGCAGCATAATGCGGGTTGGCAAGACTATACACCATCGAGAACTTTATGGAGCCATCTCAGGTGTGCAGGCTACCTCACGATGTTTTCCTTCACCGTTAACACAAGTGATAATCATGATGTGTACATGAATTCGTAAAGTCAGAGGTGCAGGCCGGGGCAGGCCGGGTTTGAACTCCGACCCACCTGCATGCAAGGCAAGCCTTTAACCGCTAGGCTATTATTGCTGTAGAAAATATTATCTATACTAATATTATACAGAGGAAAGACTTGTATTTTTGTACGTAACAAATAAACTTAAAAACTACTGGACCGATTTCAAAAAATCTTTTGCCGTTAGAAAGCTACATTATCACTGAGTAACATAGGCTACGGACGGAGCCGTGAGGACACAGCTAGTTGTTTATAAATTCCGATAACTTAATAACTTTTATTAAAAAAATGTGGTGTAATCTCCCATAGCTACCCTCTTATACCAAGGAAAGGCTTTCAATACTAATTGGCTAATTAAAACTGTAGACCGTACGACATTCTGTACCTTTTTTTAAATATTTTTTTAGTCGTAGGAAAATCCTCGTGGATAACTTTCACCCTGGGCAAGGCACAGGGTTATGTCGGACTCTTAACGATTAAAAATACATGGTGTTCCTTCTTCTAACCTTTGTCTGGGATCATGGAATTCGCTATTGCATGCACCGAAAAACACCCTGTACCTAGGGTCACCCCCTATTAAATGAGACTTAAAAATAACGGCGAAATTAGGGTGTTACTATACATCTCTGCCCAACCCTTCGGGGAATACAGGCGTGATGTTATGTTATGTTTTTTTTTTTTTTTAAAACGTTGCCCCACACTAGGATTTCTCCTGTGTCGTGGGTGCGTTTACAGACACAAATCTTCACACGCACAAACATCCAGACCCGGAACAATTATCTGTAGGCCATACAAATATTTGTACCGTGCGGGAATCGAACCCACGACCCGTTACGCAGAAGCCGATCGCTCAGCCACTGCACCAAACGTGTCGTCAAATATCGTATGTATGTATATCTTTACCCCGTGTGGGGATGGGCCAGAATATAAAACTTCCTCACCGCAAGCTGGGAATTGACGCGTGTTGTAAGATTCAACAAAACCCAGCACGCTTGGTGGTAGGATGAATACGGTCCACCTGGCTAGCTACCACCCTCACATTAAATCCAAGCAGTTTACTGTTCTGTCGTGTTTATTTAAGAACCAGAGAGGTATAGAGGAATCTATCTCTATATCTCTGTTCCTTGGATTCGTGTGCTCCATCTTAGACCCTGTCTGCGCTTACCATCAGGTGAGACTAGGGTCAAATACGACCAAGTCAAGTTTTTTTTTTAATAAATCACACAAGCGATGTAAGGGCTCGTTCACACAGCGAGATCCGTTTTTGTAGGACAGTTTTTAACGGATCCGTCGGTACTGGATGTGTTGTTCACATCTGTACTGACGGATCAGTAAATCAAATGGCAGCTGTGCCGCGCCCCCGCACGCCCCTCGCATCTAGTAGTCACGATACGATAAAAATAACGGATCGTATTTGAAGGCACCCTTACTTCTCCATACATTTTCATTTACGGATCCGTGTTTTATACTGTTCCGGCATCCAGTGTTTGATGACAAAACGGAATACTGTCGTGTATGTGAACTCGCTCTAATATAGCCTATAATAGTTTGTTATCTTCACCAACATCACACAAAAACAACAATTTACTTTTTCCGGTGGCAACACGAAAAAGTAACATTAAAATTAATTTATTATCGTAAAACTATTACACGATTCCAAAATAGCCTAACTGACCTATTTATTACAGTTTTTATTGTGTTTTGATAATAATTGCAATTAAGTGCTATTATATTTGATTTTTGTTGCACGTTATATTTGACAAAAGTGATTTTTAGGGTTCCGTACCCAAAGGGTAAAACGGGACCCTATTACTAAGACTCCGCTGTGCGTCCGTCCGACCGTCTGTCACCAGGCTGTATCTCATGAACCGTGATAGTTAGACAGTTCAAATTTTCACAGATGATGTATTTCTGTAGCAACAAATACTAAAAAACAGAATTAAATAAATATTTAAGGGGGCTCCCATACAACATAGGTTTTTTTTTGCCGTTTTTATAGATAATGGTACGGAACCCTTCGTGCGCGAGTCCGACTCGCACTTGGCCGGTTTTTTTAACTACCTAGTAAATAGTAAAATTTATTTGGTGTTCCAATCATTAACTACCCTGTAAAATGGGGTTATTTGGGAGCCATGAAGTTAATACGTATAAAGATTTGGATTCACTAGGGGGAAAAAATGTTCCCCATCGGCTAATTACCAAAAGCGTGGATCATACGATTGGTGAAGTTAAGCTGCGCTAGCCGCGGACAGTCTGTGGATGGGTGCCCATTCTGTACATATCGAGACTCCTGCATGCCGCGAAGAGCATGTTAAACAGTCAATCCCGGGTGTTATACGAATACTTAGGACAGTCGTTACGCGAAATCAGAAGCCAAGTCTGGCAACCGGTCTAACCTTAGGATATCGGCATTGCCCAGTAAATGGGTTGCGGAGGACTGATGGCAGTCGCTCCGTGTAAAATACTGGTAAGCTGAGCCCAACGTAGTTGGGAAAAGGCTAGGCAGAACAGCAATGCCACTTTTTAATCATATGTAACTCAAGAGTTGTCTAAACTTTAATTATCAAGTACCTGGATGACCGAGCTTTGCTCGGTTTTTTTTTTGGTATATCGTGTTTTTAAGAAAGAAAAAAAAGGGAAAAAGAAGAAAAAGAAGGAACTTGAAAAAATAAGGGAAAAAAGTAATCAGCTGGACTTGAACAGAGTCTTTTGACTTCGGGACCGCCCGATTTCCCACCTGAGCTATTTTAAGTTTGTAAATAGTGGCGAAATTTACCTTCATATTCTAATGTTATTGTAGCAATTTTTCACTGCCTGAAAACACGGATAAAACAACGTTTTCCAAAAATGAAACCTAGCTAGATCGATTTATCGCCTCCAAAACCCCCTGCATACTAAAGGACATGGACAAAAAACTACATTCTATATACTTATACATAGTAAATAATATTGTAAAATAGAAATAGAAAAATGAATTAATACGTAGTTTTTAGCCTCTAGAACTATAAAAATATAGATAAGGATAATCTATAAAAATGTATTACATGTTACATTATAATTCTATACACTAATTGCCAGCGATCTGATTAAAGGTATAGTGAAACTATTTACGTCTAGTCTGTAGTAATGACAAGTTCTATGAGTTTTTCATTTATAGCAATTTAATGTGCCAATATTCACGAATATAAAACACAAACAATCATTGGAGTACAATAAATTCGATAACTATGCCGACGCTCATACAGAAATTGGCCATGTCCTTTCATGAAAATCGTTGGAGCCGTTTCCGAGATTCAAATTATATATATATACACAAGAATTGCTCGTTTAAAGGTATTAGATAGATAGATAAGATACCTATCTAGCGATTTGGACTAAATGCTGTACAACTTAACTGTACAAACATGTAAAGTAAATGTTTTAATTAACTTGTCTAGGTACAATCAAGCACACATGTCGATGTCAAACGTACAGTCGATTACAGAACATTTAATCAATTAAATGGAAGGCAAGGCGTTGTTGCTTCTGCTAACAGCGCGAGACAGACGTAAACAAAATTGTTTTATCAAGTTGGAAGGGTAGCTTTTTGCTTGTTTTGTCATATGAGTGACTTTTTAGCATTGTACAAAAATAAATTACAGCACCGTTCCCACAGTCAGAGTTATAGTCGTGTAACTAGTAGAAGTAACTTAAATAATAAGTAAAAAGCCTGTTTATTCCTTAGCAATACATAAATTAACTAATATTAACATTTATTAATTAATTCCTTTTTGGTAAAGATCTCCTCTAGTCACTTTCAGCAATCTCGGTCTTTTGCCGAAGTTGCCCAGTCTATTATTTTAACATATTTTGTAGTACCTAGTAACTCACAGCTCGCAAATAATAAAACCTAATGCAACCTACCTAGCCACCGAACGGGGCTCAATACTACTAAAACCGATTTAAATCGGATTTGTTCTAAAAAAGCTTTGTCAAATTCAACAAATGGCGAACGTTTTTGGCGTTCGCTGGCAAGGTGAGTACGCTGCATAGGATAGTACACATGAGTGTGACAAAGTGAACGTCTATCGTTGTTTATCAAACATTATTCTAATTAAAATCAAGACGGAAAGAAAGAAAGAAAACTACTAATGAGACATTATGAACTTAGGATCGCGTTACCGCTAGTAGTCCATGCAAGTACTAAACTAAGGTGCTTATGCATTGATCAAATTAAAGTAACAATAAAGGAAATAAGGAATTCTATTCAAAATAACACAATTACTTGCTAGTGTCTCGTAATACAATATCAAAATGGTCCAAGGCTAAGTCAATTTCAATTAATTTTACAGAAACTTAATTAAAACTTCGAAGTCCTAGAACTATGTAACTTTTAACTTGAATTTGTTGGTAAAATACCTAGACATAATTGTTCGTCTACAAATCCACATCTTTTATAAACCTTTCTATTTTGAACGAGAATTTTTAAAGATTATACGTACAATATTAAGTGGTACTTACTACTCAGAGCTAAGACTAAGTGGCAAATAAAAAATAATAAAAGCAAACCAGAACCTGACAGCATACCTACTGGAAAATCACAAGACATACTTTTTTTTATGAAAGAATTCTTTAAATTTCTTCTAACTACTTTTATAAATAAATACTTAGCAAAATATACATCCTTTTTCCCTTAGTATAATAAAACAAAATATTCTCTTCCCGTGACAGCTAGATCACGGGACTCTAAGTATCTATGTAAGTTATAGTTATAGCTACTTATGAAGAAGCTTCGGCTTCTGTTGTCAAACTTCGTTGTTAGTGGTGGGAAAGTATCACACACGGTGACGTAATACGCGTCATCGTTAGAAGAGAAATACCTTGTTTTATTATACCATGCTTTTTCCCACCCGACAGTGTTCGCGACAATACATTACAAACTTGTCTATGCAAATGAAGCTGCCATTGTTTTATAAAGAATGTCACTACTATGTAGCTACGCGTAGTTTAATAACAATGCATACGTGTATCGGAAGTTGATAAAACAATAGTCTTACCTACTTGACGAGCATCACTATTTAACCGACTTCAAAAAAAAGGAGGAGACTTGCTATTCATCTGTAGTTTTTTTAAGTACGTTTGCTCTTTTTGAAACGGATTCGGATTCAAAGGATCTGTAGATAGGTCAAATATTTTCTTACATGTAGGAAAGGTTTGGAGAAATCCTGAAAAAAAAACATAATATTCTCACGAGTATAATGATGTCATTTACATACCTACACTAAATTAAATACGAGTTTGTATTTGTTGGTCGACTGAAGTCGGTTCTATCTTTTTTAAACTAAAGACATGTCTACGCGACAGTACCTAAACGCCGCGCCCTCTTGTAAGTGATGTGACGATATTATGGGGAGTGTCCGCGATATTACAACGTTACAAGTCGTCCGTTTTTCACACGACTGTACCCCGCTAAGCTGACATTGTGGTTGTAATCACTTTATTTATTACTGTTATAAGTTAAGCTTTTTGCTAGAATAGTAGTAGTATTTTAGTTAGAGTAAGAGGTTAGACAAATATTATCTTCTTATACAGAATTATTATTGAGGGGCTCGTGGCTAAATAACAACCGCGCCGATCGTACGATTTGCGAGGTTAAGCTGCACTTGCCGCGGTCAGTCCGTGGATGGGTGACCATTTGTTACACATCGAGACCCCTCCGTGCCTCGGAGAGCACGTTAAGCCGTCGGTCCCGGGTGTCATACGAATACCTATGACAGTCGTTACGGGTAGTCAGAAGCCTGAAGGTCTGACAAACGGTTTAACCTTAGGATATCGGCATTGCCCAGTTACTGGGTTGCGGAGGTCTGATGGCAGTCGTTCCGTGTAAAATACTGGTATTCAGCCGCATCAGGTTAGACTGGAAGCTGACCCCAAGATAATTGGGAAAAGGCTAAGAGGAAGAAGATACAGAATTATACATTCGCCTGGAAAATAGGGTTTGCTTTATGATTTGTTATAGATAAGTCTTAATTTTAACTAACATAAAATCACGCCTTGTATTCCCCAAAAGGTTGGGCAGAGGTGTTTTAGTAAACCCTCGTTTCGCCAGTTATGTTTTAAGTCCCATGTAATAGGGGGCGAGTCTATTGCCATTAACCAGGTACAAATCCAGACTCCGGGCTGCTACTGAGAAATTCCTAATGGAAAAACAGAATAACACTGCCCGATCTGGGGATCGAACCCAGGACCCCATGCTTAGCAGTCGCGCTTGCGACAACTAGACCAACAAGGCAGTCAAACCAATAATGGTCGGTAAATCATAGGAATCGGCTTTAACCCTAGAACCGTTCCCATATTAAACTTTAAGTAACAGTACCCAAGGGTATTGGAGTACCCCAGTAAACAAAACATATTTTTTACATTAGAATAAACATTTATTGTTAAGCAACTTACATAGACTTTATATGGCACTTATTTCAGTCTCACATAATACAATTAAGCCAAAATAGAAGGAACTATTCTTAACAGTTTTGGCAAATCTCTTTTTTGGTGGTCAAAACATACCTATACCTATACATTTTTTTACATTTTTATCAGCGAGTATGATTTACGGTCTTTTGGCGTGGGACAAAATAAACATCTTCCAGATTTTGAATCTGAAGGGGTTGGGGCATCAGATGACCGCTTTTTTCCTATTATACCGCCAATATTTCTTTGGAGATGCATTGGCACAGCAAAGTACCCAGGAGTACTGGAGTACCCCAAGCACACCTTGCCACGACCACACACTAACAGAACTCCCACCCGACTGACGATTCGACGCAATCCCCCGTCCCATGAAGATACACGGGAGCGCGAAAAGATCCGTTGTGTAACAAAAAAAATATCGCACATTTATTAATTTATGTTTGATTTGTACCCCTTTTTTTTATTTTTTTTTTTATTTTTTTTTAGCGTGGGGAAATCCTCATGTACTATTCCCCTTCTGGGGAAGACGGGGGGGTGTGCCAGACTCTTACTGGCTAAAACCACCACGGTGTCCCTCCTTCTGACCTAAGGCTGGAGTCACGGGATTCACTATTGCATGCACCGCGACCCCGGCAGGTCTCGGTCCACCAGCTTCTTCTGGTGGACCTCTCCTGTGGTAGGGCAGTTGCTCTCCTGCTCCCCTGCCCCACATCCTTCCGAGGGGCGCGCGCGGAACACGGCGCGCCATCCTCCCTGGGCCCGTTACTGGTCGGGCGACGGGTTACCCCTGGGTACGGTTCTCGGGTTAAGTTGCTCGACACCCAGTTGTTCGCCATTTTGTTTTTAGCTGCAGGCCATACAACAAACGCTACAAACAAATAGCGATCATCAGTAGGGCTAGCACGAGCCGCCGCGTCCGATTATAGACCCTCCCAAATCAGTTTAGTATGCCGTCCCAGGCATGCGCTACTAGAGCCAGATGACGATACCACCCTCCTCCAGTAGGCGAATAAATCGACTAGTACAATACATATACACCGCCGCCGCCGACCGGCGTATCGCCCTCGCCGACGAGGCCCCTCGCGACGTCCCACCGCCGCCGCCCCCGATCCACCGTGCTCACCCGCCAAAGCCGCGGAGCCAGTCGTCCCTTCTGACTCCGCAGTCACACCGTTGTTAATACAGCCCTCATCAAGCTGTCGTATCCCTCCCAGTCCTCTCGCATTCAACACCCTATGAGGTTCGAGTCCCCCCTAGGGGACGCCCTTAGAGGTGTTGCTGCTATAATAGTCATGATGTTACAGTAGATAGGCGCCCCCTACACAGTCAATCCCGATCGCGATCCGCGATCAAAATCAATGATCGCGATCCAGATTGATAATGTACGAATTAGATTGACGGATTGATGCATCTGATCACAAAAGAATCTGGATCGCGATCATTGATTTTGATTGCGGATCGCGATCGAGATTGACTGTGTACGGGGCGCCTTAGAGTAGTTACCTAGGCAGTTAGTTTAGATATTGGTTTGGAGACCCTTCTGGTCTCGCCAATAATAGCCCGGTTACGTAGAAAAGGTCCGCAAGACCATCTACAAGAGTCGATTAGGAAAAAAAAGGGCTATCACGAATGCTGTCGAGTTAATAACGTACACGTAACGTAAATGTAAGTGACTTTTGAATCGTCGATACTCGTTTCGTACATACTATTTAATTAAATTAAAATTTTATTCATATCTATGTACCTATGATACAAATTGTGTATGTCGCAAAAAATAAACCAATTTTTTTATTTGTGTTGGGTTTGCTCTTGACTCTAGTCTAGGTCAGAGGAAACAGAGACAAAGTTTACGATGGAGTGAGCTTACCCAGAAGAAGCCTGTTAACTCTAGCTTTGAAGAGATTCAGGTTGAATGCGTTCGGGAACACAGACGCAGGTAGTGAGTTTCACTCTTTTGCAGTGCGCATTATGAAGGATTTTTGGAAGCGCTTAGTGCGAATTGGTGGAATGACAACTAAGTATGGATGGTAACTTGCAGTGCGTCTAGATGTCCGATGGTAGAAGGGGGCCGGTGGGATGAGATTGTGGAGTTCTTGAGCACACTCTTCAAAGTACAGTATATAGAAGACCGACAAGCAGGCAACCTTGCGGCGATGAGCCAAGCTGTGAAGCTTGGCATCCACCAGTTTTTCATCGCCAATGAGCCTCTTAGCTCTGCGTTCCACTGAGTCAAAATGTTATAAAACAGCTGTTGTAATTTCGATTAAAAAATTGCTTACATTAGCAATACATTTACGATACTGTAGTCAAACGGACCTATATCCTATCTATCATCGGTTGCAACGAGACCTTCTATCGGTCGATAGTTGAGCCGATTGCTTAATCAGTATGAAGATGTATGAAAGTGCGCACATTATAACGATACGGTTTCCCATATAAAAAGGTAATCGGGCAACGATCGGGCGATAGTTAAGTCTGCAGTCTGCGGGATAAGTTCCAAAGAAGTACCTACCTAAATACCTACCTAATTAATACCACTAAGCGCTTCCAAGCATCCTTCATAATGCGCACTGCAAAAGAGTGGAACTCACTACCTGCGTCTGTGTTCCCGAACGCATTCAACCTGAATCTCTTCAAAGCTAGAGTTAGCAGGCTTCTTCTGGGTAAGCTCACTCCATCGTAGACTTTGTCTCTGTCTCCTCTGACCTAGACTAGAGTTAAAAGAAAAACAATTTCAAATAAAAAAAATATCTTTGTATATCTAGTTGGGTAAACCGCCGATGGATAGTTATGTACCTTATCTCCTAGTAAGTTCAAGCAAAGAAAATTCTTCAATAAAACTGTATTTACAACTGCTAACATTGTTAGTAATTCTTCATGTTCCTAATCCAATTCAGTTGGCTATAACTTAGTAGTACAAATTGGACCCGTCGACCCACTTTGCGAGGTTTAATTGCTTCGTCTAAACTCATTACGGGACTCTTACCTGAGTTTGTAGGCGTCTAGTTACAGCGAAGATGGTTTAGATGTAAACTTTTATAGAAAATTGTTTTTTTTTTTATTTCGATCGGTACCTATAGCAAACGTTGGGCGTGCGTTTATGGTTAGTTTGAAAGGGTCACTTAAACTACCATTGATGACTATTTTACAGCAAGTATTAAAATTAGAAAATTTGATTATTTTCATTTCAATACATTTTCTTTTTTTTTTATTCATAAAATTGACAACCCTAATACAGTTATGAATTCAGAAAAGGGAGCTACTAATTATAATTATGACCTAGAAAAAGACACCAGCTTTGAATAATTATCTCTATTGATAATTGTTTCCGGTTCTATTGTGAGTAGGGTCAATGAATCAGAAATCCGGGAGGTGACAAACAATTCAATTAAAAATTAAATTAAATATCATTTATTTCAGGCAAATATTAAACCCATACCATACAGGATACATACTCTTAAATACCATAGGCATCAACATAACATAACATAATAACACAGATAGAATATTAAAATACACAATAAAAATAAAAACAAATATATATTAAAAGTCTTTTACCTCTCTTAATAACTATTATTTATTTTAAAAAAGAATGTCATCTTAATCTTACATTACCATTACTCTTAAAATGTCTATTAAAATATTATTATTTTCTCAAAACCTGGAGCCTTTTTCCGAGATATTTCCGGGATTCCGGGGACAGTTGGCAACCCTATGATGCCTATTTATATAAATATGTATAAAAATCAATTGCCGTACGTTAGTCTCGCAAAAACTCGAAAATGGCTCGACCGATTTGAATAGGTAGGTAAAAAAAATTTTTTTTATTCGCCTCAATACTGGTTTGTTTTAGGAAAAACAAAAATTTGGAAAAATGAAAAAATACGTTTTAGTTGGTACGAAGTTCAGCGGGCAGCTAGAATCTATAAAAAAAATTATTTTATATTAAATTCAATCAAGCTATGATTTGGTAGTTTCAGTTTAAAATTCACTGTGTATATGGTTCAAATTGGCTTCACATTTAATCATATTAATATACTTTTTGCATTTAATATAAATCCTACATAAATTCATCCCACGTAATATTATTTTAGATCATACCCTCCTTAAAAGTAAACATGGCGGCCCACCTGCTGCCTGAGGATTGCGATAAGTCGTGTCAACTGTCATGTTAAACTAGTGAAGTCGGTGTGAAGTTATATTTATTTTACAAAGTCGGACACCGTCAGATCTGAAATGCCCAAAGGGTTCAGCAGAGTACAGTGAACAGCAAAAGTCGGAGAACATTTTGGAATTTCATAATTTATTATCTCATGAATTCATTGTTTTCATTTGTACATTTATTTGTTATTTTACTTATTTTGTTTGATATTAATTATTTCACAAGTTAATTGTTAATTTATGATAGTAGTATTCTTTAAAGAATTCACTACTCTATCGTTATTTGATAACCGAAATTATAATTGCCAAGTTATATTCCTAATAACATTTTTTTCACCCATTATCACTTACTTTTAACGATAAATGTACAAAGTTTTTATTTCTTTTTTTTCTTTCTTCGCCTGCATATCGTGAAATGCCATGGAAAATATCGCAAAGATTTTCCGATTTATCCGATAAATAATAACAAAATAATTATTATTTGTGCAAAATGTGATCCACTCTTATGTGGGTGAATCTTAATGACATGTAAAATTATTGAAAAACTAAATCAGAAAAGCCTGAAGTTTCAGAGAAAAACTTACATACATTTTCCGCCCTTACACATAAAATCACGCCTGTATTCCCTGAAGGGTTGGGCAGAGGTGTATAGTAACACCCTCATTTCACCATTACATTTAAGTCTCATGTAATAGGGGAAGAGCCTATTGCCATCTTTTTTCTTTCATTGCATCTGCAACTGAAGAATTCCACATGGAAAAACCCAATAACACTTTGCCCGACCTGGGCATCGAACCCAAGATCTCACGATCAGCAGTCGTGCTTACCACCACTAGAACAACGAGGCACCACCCTTGCACCCGTTATTATATTTAAAAGGAGGAAATCCATCAGAGTACCAATTCAAATACAATGACCCTTGACTTTTGACACACTTTGCCAAGATGTCAGATATAAAATTTTAATAGAAAATAATATTTTTCTCAACACTCCTCTTGCATGAGTGAAATTTCCATTAAGATCGTATCTGAGTTTGAGTGATTCGGCAAAAAATTGAAAACAAAATGGAATATTATTAAAATTAATGAATATTGTTTGCGGGTCACGGAGCGCAGTGTTCGGCCTGAATTTCAAGGTTATTGCGTATACTAACTATTATAAATTCTTATGAAAAGTGGTTGGAGTTACAGTACAGCTCTGACTTTTCCTTCGAGGAATCGTTCGTTTCCCTTAGCTTTTTCCCAACTATGTTGGGGTCAGATACGGCTGAATACCAGTATTTTACACGGAGCGACTGCCATCAGACCTTCGTAACCCAGTTACTGGGTAATGCCAATATCCTAAGGTTAGACCAGTAGTCAGACTTTCGGACGTCTGACTTCCCGTAACGACTGTCATAGGTATTCGTATGACACCCAGGGCCGACTGTTTAACGTGCTCTCCTAGGCACGGAGAGGTCTCGATGGGCAACGAACGGTCACCTATCCACGGACTGACCGCCGACAAGCGCAGCTTAACCCACAAATTAGCCACGAGCCCCTCTAAATATACTCCACTCTTTCTTAATAGGGTATTTAGAAAGAGTCGAGATTCAAGGCCACTTTTCCTTCGAGGAATGTAGACCGAATAAGATCCACTTCCTTTGCTGCTCTGACTATTCAACGCATCTCCATGAAATATTAAAGCTTTTTCATGTTGTTGGAATAAGGTAACGTTTTAAGTTACGAGAGAAAAAATAAATAAATATCTTATGCTGACAATGCTGCGATGATGTACGACATAGATGAGGCTTACTGAACCGTCACTGGATATCAGTTAAGAATTGGTTTTAATCTATAATTCTATACTAAATTATAAAGAGAAAAGATTTGTATGTAACGAATAAACTTAAAAACTACTGGACCGATTTCAAAAAATATTTTGCCGTTATAAAGCTACATTATAACTGAGTAACATAGGCTACGGGCGGAGCCGTGAGGACGCATATTCAATGAATATACAGGTTGATTTTTTAATCACCATCCAAATTTTTTCATGATTATGGCTACTATTCAGAGATTCTATTTTTGAAAAAAAAAGAAAAATTTCGGTCCACTCACTGATGCAGGGCCGGTTCTTTCATCGAACAAGAGCGAATCGGGTGCTCAGTTTGTTCAACCACAGTCCAAGGCGATTTAAATTGTAAGAGAGCTACTTTCTCTCATTCAGTGCAGCGCGACAAGCGTAGTAGGTTACTAAGTCAAACATTAAATGTTTGACTTAAAAACCATACGGAATTGATAATTCTGTCAGGAAAATTATTTTATTGTGAATAGACCTACCATTTTTTTTTTTCTAAAATTATCTTTGAATGATACCTCATAACTAGAAAAAAAAATGGATGGTAATTAAAAAGAAACACCCTGTATAGTTTAAAAAACAAAAAAACACGCAACAGTAAAAAAATGTTGTCTATAAAATAAAACATTCCATCTGAAATCAGAAATCTGCTCAGTTTCATTTAAAATTAAACGTAAAAGCGTGGGGAGCTGTCTGCAGTAGGTACATAAATATTTTTACCAAATGGACGATAATGAGAACTTAAAACGTTAACTATAAACACATACGTTTACGTTTCGAGTGGGGATTACCCGATTGTTTTTTACTAACATTAAAAATAAATAAATGACGGAATGATTATTGTTTACATGCATAATAATAATTATCTTTTGTTTATTATCCAATTAGCATACAGATACCTATATTGTCAAACACTTCTTGCTTATTGTTTGTCAATCATTAAAATAATAAACCTCAGAAGATTTTTCAAACAATAGATCGTTCAAGGGATTTATTTTTTATTTGTTTTAGCATTATTAATTATAAACATCATTAGGTATTTTCTGCAGATACCAATTATTGGTTTATTATTTTGTTTAATTATTTCTTGTTTTATTAGTATCTATATACACAACAACAACATATGGCTCGTGGTTAATCAACCGCGCGGGTCATATACGATTTGCGAGGTCAATCTGTGGATACCTAACCATTCGTTACACATCGAGACCCCTCTGTGCCTTGAATAGCACGTTAAACAGTCGGTTCCGGGTGTCATTCGAATACAGACAGTCGTTATGGGAAGTCAGAAGCTCGAACGTCTGACAACCTGTACACCTGAGAGAGCTCCAGAAAAAGTTCTCGATTGTATGGGTTACACCAACCCGCACCAGGCAGATGAAGGTTTCCTCACGATATTTTTCCTTTACCTTTAACGATAATCAAATTCTTCTTCTTCTTTTCGTGTGGTTAGTGACTAACCTGGTGTCAGAGTTTATGCCGTCCGTGGACCTTTGACTTTGCTTCACATGTCGTCGAGTAATATCTCTCAGGCATGCCGGTTTCCTCACGATGTTTTCCTTCACCGTTTTTAAGCAAGTGATAATTATACAACACGTACATGAATCCGAAAAGTCAGAGGGGCGTCCCTTGGGTTCGAACTCGAGACCTATGACTTGGCAGTCAGACAGTCACACCACTAGTGTACGTATCACTGCTGATCAAGTTTTGATCCCGTGAGAAGTTCGTCGATAAAAGATTCTGACGTCGAAACATTAATTCACGAATCGTTCTGTCGGTGAACAATTCAATGGCGAAACGATTGTCGGAGATTGATTCTAAGGGGCCTACTCCAAAAATCGAACTACGAATTTTCGGCTGACGGATCGCACGTTAAGTCTAACCACAGTGTTTCGGATCCGATGGCCGATTTAATTTGTACGATTTGACATTTTGTCTTTCGTTCACCCTACTCCCAAATGTTAATTGACATCTAGAAGTTCGTTGTTTGATAATACCTTGATAATCTACAAGGTTAGTCGGAAAGGGGGTACTAAGCCGCGGGCCACCTAAAGTATCACTGATGACTATTTTAAAGCAAGTGTTAAAATTTCAAAATTCAAAAAAAACATACCTGCTTTAGTTATGAATTCAGAAAATTAATTTTCTAATCCGTGACCCCAAATATGACCTAAATTGTAAAAACAGCTGATCATAGCTATAGACAGATAGATTTTAGCATATTTTTTACGAAATCTTTGAAAAGCTATTTCTCTTAAACTATCCAGTTTTGGGGTAAGTTGTAGAACAAAAGTTATCCCTTATTATGGGTACTTTAACACTCTTTCGGCTTAGTACCCCCTTTCCGACTAACCTTGTATATCTATACTATAATATTAAAAAGAGGAAAGATTTGTATTTTTGTATGTAACGAATAAACTTAAAAACAACTGAACCGATTTCAAAAATTCTTTTGCCGTTAGAAAGCTATATTATCACTGAGTATCATAGGCTACGGGCGGAGCCGTGAGGACACAGCTAGTATATTTATAAGTTCGATGCTCGTTGTTCATTTTTCGGAGTAGCCCTTACCACCAGAATCTTAGACCATGCATAGATATCTGAAGACATAATGCCACATACAGTAAAGATGTTCTTCCGTTTCGACACGAAAGTAAAATATAACTGCCATAAATATTTTAGACACCAGCAGCTGTTGATGACCTTTTTGTATGAAAGAAGCGAGTAACGTATTACATACTACGAACTGGATAACATGTGAAGATAGAACTATTTGGAATTCTGTACAACGTGTCAAAGAAAACTCCGTCATTCGAAAAATATATACTATTTTGTCGAACATACTCGTAACTCCATTCGTATAGTCACCGACACATAACTTGGCAAGAGTAGAGAAGAGAATTCGTCTTCTTTTTTATATCTCCTAAACAGATATACTATAATAAAATATGGCAATACCATAGAATAATGAGAGGCAATAAAAGTAACATTTTTTTTGTTTTGAACTTAATCCCACTACGCCAAAACCTGGCCAATTTACGTGCAAGACTATACAATTTCACAGGTAATGAAAGAAACTGTCTTTTTTTCATTAAATTAGGTACCTAGATATGATTAATTAAAAACATTTCGCGATATTAATATAATATTATTATTATTTTGGAACGTTATTTTCATTTTACTTAAAACTAGCGACCCGCCCCGGCTTCGCACGGGTGCAATGTAGACACTAATGTGGGGCATATAAACCTTCCTCTTGAATCATTCTATCTATGTATTAAAAAAAACTGCATCAAAATCCGTTGCGTAGTTTTAAAGATCTAAGCATACATAGGGACAGACAGACAGCGGGAGCGACTTTGTTTTATACTATGTAAAGACTAGCTTTTGCCCGCTGCTTCGTTAACGTGTTTTTTTTACCATCATAGAGGAGGAATTTTGAAAAATCCTTCCTTATTAAACACCTACGTTATAAAGGAACCTACTGTCAAAATTTCATGTTTCTAACCCCAGTGGTTTAGCCTGTGCGTTCATAGACCAGTCAGTCAGTCAGTTTCTCCTTTTATATAATTATCGACGCCCGGCAGTGAAAACCTCGTAAATCAAATTTTCTTTAGATTAACAAACTCGTCATACATGTACTAGTTCAACAAACTTTCAATTCAAATAGTTTTAAGCTATCTATGACGCACGTACGATGACAAACTTGTATTAACATTTTGACCGGCCATTTTTTTTTCAAGAGACAGTTTTATCTATCTCTTTTAAAGAAATATTTTTCACATACATGGTTTTCACTGCCGACCATCAATATACAGAATATTTGTACGACATCGTGTACCTAAAGAAATAATTCAGTTTTATTCAGTGTCTATGTATCATCATCATCATCAGGCTATAATGTTCCCACTGCTGGGACCCAGGCCTCCTCTCTGTGAGAGGGAATGGGCCGTAATCCACCACGCAGGCCCAGTGCGGGTTGGTAGATGTCACATGTCTTCGAATTTTTGGTTCTAGGACATGCCGGTTTCCTCACAATGTTTTCCTTCACCGTTTTGAGTGGTGTTGAAATAAATTACACAAAGTAATGCACCTGGCTGGGTTCGAACCCACGGCATACAACTCGTAAGTCGGGGCCGTTACCACTGGGCCACCACTGCTCTTGTCTATGTATAAAATTGTTTAAATTGACATATCAGTTTAACAGCCAACGATATTATTATCTACGTCACTGAATCGCTTACCAGTCTGCTTCAGGCTCTTCATTTATCTTGCATACAAAGTGCAAAGAGCTGACTGACACAAGATTGTGGAGATAACACTAACGCCGCTCTCAGCGACAACTTTTAATTACTAAGATAGAACAAAAGACGACGGAGAAATTCATTTAAAGTTTAATTAAATTAAAATTGACGGGTCTGTCACCTGTTTAATTAGCGTGGTATTAGCTGGGTAAATAGAGTAGGTAATATCCATAATATTTCCGACGGCCTACCCCCCCTATCTTATTGATTGATTTCCTGTTCATCCAAAGGTTGTCTGGTAGATATCACTATCAGCGATAAGACCGCCATTGTACCCTTTATGTTTGATATTGTATAAGAGCTGTGTTACAATTTTGGTGTACAATAAAGTATATTCTATTCTATTCTATATTTGTAATTAGGTTAATTTAATTTGAAGGGAATGAATTACCGGTGTACTTATGACGTCACGTAATCATCATTCGCTGTCTTAAGGTGCGTCTACACTGTGTGCATTCGCGTGAACTGAACATTCGGTTACGAGCATTTAGGCAGCGGGTACGTTGAACCGAGCATTACAAAGCTCGCTCGCAAGCACGAAGCTTTTTCGTGTGTAGGTACCTTTCAACGAATATCGCCCGTTCGGATTACTATAATTTGCTCGCGCTTAAAACGAGTGCTCGTCGACGTGTTCTTCGAGCAATACGGTTTCTAACAAATGCTCGCGGTGTAGACGCAATCGCGAACCCTAAAACTTTTATAAAATATCAGGTATAGTCCACGCATAAGTGCTAGTCATTTCATGAGGTATGGGGGCGGCAAGAGGGGGGGTGCACGCTGTAGACAAGAAAAAGCACACCGACAGAGCGCGTCTATTGTTTCCCACCCCCCTCCTGCCGCTCTCATACCTCAGGCGGTGACTAGCACTTGCGCGCAGACTATAATACCGCAGCTGACTCGTTGACTAGTTTCCTTCGTCTTTTTAGTTTACTCTAATGGACGGTAATGTTTAAGTTAGTAATAATATATTATGTAAGCCACGTTTGTTTCATTCTACCCCTTTTGTTTAAGTGTAGAGCTACCCTTGTCCTCAGTAATTTTTAATTACTCAGAAGGAGTAATGTGTTTCTAAAATGCTTGTGTATATGGTTGGAATGTACCACAAAACGGTATTCTGTTATTGTGCGCAATAGTCAACAAAATTGTGACCCAACTTACTCTTGTAAAGTATGAGGGCATTTTTCAGAACGAGATAAAAGAAAAAAAAAAGGATAAAAGTTTTTTTTTCTTTTTGTCATTTCTAGTAGGTTCAGTTGTTTAGAGAATTTTTAATTGTTATAAGAAACTGGATCAATTGTCGTAAAAAATAAGTTTTTTTGCGAGAAATGTCCGTATTTTCACTGACTGCATTATTTTCCAAATCTGTCAATGCAGTATGCAATTTCTTTGAAAGTTATGGACGGTAATAACTTTTCAGAAAATTGCAACTTTTTTAGATTATGTTATTCTGAGAATATTGTCCTGTACCTACAACGGTTGGTAGCTGCCCTTACTGCCCCATCTCAAACTACCCTGTATACTCGTTTATCGCTTTGTCGACGTTTTTTTTCTAAATCTGGGTCAATTAGCGACAATAGGCCAGTTGTGGCGCTGTTTGATAAACAAGGTAGAGGCCGTGAGTTTATGGCGGACTGAAATTCTATATCACCTAAGGCCTTTTTGTAAGGCTAAACCTTATACAACGTGGTACGTTTCGTAACGGCTCTTAGTAAAATAAAACTCTTGTATTTCCTGTAATATTTTAAGATAAATGTCTGGACTATAAAGAGACCTTGGTCTCCGAGTTGGTTTCGGCTTTTCTTCTCAGAGCTAGTCAGATAGGAAATGCTGGCGCCATCTAGTCTTTAAAAAAAATTACATTGACTTGTAAAAGTGTCTGTAACAGATTTATTTACAGAAATAAAAATCATTTATCAGTTGCATTTTTTTTTGTAAGGAGCTGTGGTGAAATTCTTTTAAAACGTCCAAAAATTAATTCTTTATGTAATATTGCTAGGGTGCAGTAATATGTGATAGCCAATATGTAAAGAGTTTGCCGTGTGGCGTGTCATCGGCGGACACGCTCACGCCACGCGTCTGGTGTGGCGAACGCATTAGTAATCCTTAGAAGAATACAATGATGTGAAGCAACGTCATGAACGAATTTACTAATGCCTGTGTTATGCCTTATTTGTTTAATCCCTGAGAATATCCAGAAAAACACTAGCACAATTTTTTTTTTTTATAAAAGTCAACCCAACCTCAACGGTTGAAAATACGAAAAATATATAACATGCCTACATGTCAGATTTTAATTAACGCCTAACACAAAAGGGGTGGCTATTACGTCAACCCTTATCCAATAATATCCCATTCCGTCACCAAAATCAAATGGACAAAAAGCGAGCGAGATGATTTAATTTAACCAACAGGCTATAACATCCAGGACATAATACGTCCACATAATGGACGCGTATCTAATATGTACAGAGGGCGCCTCACGTACGCCGCTCGTATTACGTGATCGGTGTCTGAATGTCGAATCTGCGTGGTGGGTTGTACGTCTTTTAAAATTAGAATGTTCGTTGGTGATGTGATGACGATTTATGGTTGTAGTGTTCAATACATTTTGGCCGAAATTAAAAAGATAACGTTAATCTGTACTAATATTATAAAGCTGAAGAGTTTGTTTGTTTGAACGCGCTAATCTCAGGAACTACTGGTTGGAATTGAAAAAATATTTTTGTGTTGGATAGTCCATTTATCGTGGAAGGTTATAGGCTATATAACATCACGCTACGACAATAGGAGCGGAGCATAAATGAAAAATGTTGCAAAAACGGGAAAATTGTCCACCCGTGCGAAGCCGGGCGGGCCGCTAGTGATGAGATAAAATTAAAGATAGAATAACACAACATCACGCCTCACATTCCCCGAAGGGTTCGGCAGAGGTGTATTGTAACACCTTCATTTCGCCATTATGTTCAAGTCCCATGTAATAAAAGGCGAGCCTATTGCTATCAACCGGGCACAAATCAAACTCCAGGCTGCTACTGAGGAATTCCACACGGAAAAACCCAATAACACTTTGCCCGACCTGAGGATCGAACCCAGGTCCTCACGATCAGCAGTTGCGCTTGCCACCACTAGACCAACGAAACAGTTAAAAATAGAATTGAATATGAAATTGAAGTTCAAAGTTCACGACGCTTTAAGATTGCTTGAGTCTGGACTAGTAGTTGAACACTTCCTTTCCACGCTGAGGGATCTATATGTGCGGATCAGTATTTGATTATCACTTGGGTTGACCGTGAAATAAAACATCTTGAGGAAACATGCATACCTACTAATTTCCAACTAATACGACACGTTTGGTGCAGGGGCTGAGCGATTGGCTTCTGCGCTACGGGTCGTGGATTCGATTGCCGCACGGATCAAATATTTGTATGGCCTTCAAAAAGTTGTACCGGGTCTGGGCGTTTGTGCATGTGAAGATTTGTGTCTGTAAACGCACCCACGATACAAGACAAATAGCAGATTGGGGCGAAGTTTAAAAAAAAAATACAAATTGATGCTTGGCCCATTTTTCACAGAATATTTTGATAATATTGTTTATATTCATGCCTACATCTTTATCAGCTTATATAGTTCTATAAATATGAATTATCTGGCTAACAAAATATCCCTTGAGGATGCCAAGTAGACATTCCTGGTGAACTTATTCACGTATAAGGGTTATTTATCTCAATATAAAAGTAGATACCTAACTTCTGTTATTTATATACTTCGCCTTATGAGATTAATATTCCAAGTATATAATATAGGAATTTATATTACACGTCTACCTCCCTAAAGGATAGATAAGATAATACTTGAAAATTTCACCTTCGTTATTTATTTAGAACAGATTCCTCCTATAGATAATCATAAACATAATTAGCCCATTACTGTCCCACTGCTGGACACGGGCCCCTTCTCAGAATGAGAAGGGTTTAGGCGTTAGTCCGCCACACTGGCATGGTGCGAGTTGGTAGACTACAACCACACCGAGAACTTTATGGAGCCCTCTCAGGTGTGCAGGTTTTCTCACGATGTTATCCTACACCGTTATGAAAGAAAGAAAGAGAAAAAGTAATTGTTTTTTCGCCCAAGCGGACGCACACGTATGCTTAAAAATATAAAAATTCATAAAATTTAAAACTTAAAACTACAATAAAAATGTGTACTTAAATTTAAACATATTATTATAATTACCTGGTAACCCAAAAACACAAAATAGTTAAAAACATACGAGCTACTAATTTATAGTCTGTGGTGCATGGGTTACCTAGGCATCCTAATTCTACTAACAATACAAACATTTAAACACGCTGAATTTGTGCGTCGCATGGTGCGTAAAAATTTAGGTCGTTGCTCAGCATTATGCTGTTATCGCGAGTGATAATCAAATTATCATCCGCAGATGAATTAGAATAGTCAGAGGTACGGGCCGGGATCGACTGAGACCCTCCTGCATGGAAGGCAAGCGTTCAACCGCTAGGCTATGATTATTTCAAAAGAATTATAAAAAAAAACCTGTAGATAAAATAATCCGAACCCATTAGCACACAAGTAGCTGACCCTTCAAACTCGCACGCTAGCTCGCACTGTGTAATTCAGCCTTAGGGGATTAAGTCATAGGGATGGGTTGTATCAATTACGATCACCAGTCCATATTGCAAATGTGGCGATTATTATCCCATTGTGGTGATTAATTGATGATTGGCTGCCTTGTAATGTTGATCTAGTGGTCGCAAGCGCGACTGCTGAGCATGGGGTCTTGGGTTTTTCCATTAGGAATTTCTCAGTAGCAGCCCGGAGTCTGGATTTGTGCCCGGTTAATGGCAATAGGCTCGCCGCCTATTACATGGGACTTAAACATAACGGCGAAATGAGCGTGTTACTATACACCTCTGCCCAACCCTTCGGGGAATACAAGGCGTGATGTTATGTTATGTGGTGATTATGAATCCATTATGATGATTATCAACCCATTATGGTTAATTGATAATCAACCCATTTTCAAAGACGTTTACTTACTGAATGATAATTAATATCATCTGTATTGATAAGTCTAGTACAAAAAAATATTTAGGGGAACAACAGAGGCGTTATATAACTTCAAGTAATTATAATTCAGGCGTATTACCAGGTAATAAAAATGAAGGAAGAAAAAATTACTTAGCTCCAACAGAAAAATAAAAAAAGGAAAAATTACGCAGAATTTTATTCGGTGGAAAGCTTTAGGCAGCAATGCGGATGGATCATTTTATTAACCCCCCTGGGGATTGACCGCTGTTATAAACGTTTCAATTGGATTTGTTCTGGCGGTGAATTAATTATTACGAAAAGGAAGGTGCTTGAAATGCTTTTGTTAAGGGATGATTTCCATCAAACGGCTCGCATCGCATCGGATCGGAAAGGATACGAACGGGTGCGGCGACAGCCGATCGCGTCCGGCAGGATGTCGACGCATAGGATCGGCTCCGTACCGTCGCTTGCGAACGTATCCATTTCTACGCCTAATCAAATAGTTTAATTCCTACCGTGTTGACGTGTTCAAATTTTTTAAAGGATCCGATTGGATGCGACGACAGGTGAACGGAGCCGATCGCCCGTTGTAGCGTACTTTCGGATACGATCGCGTGTCGCGGAAGACGCCCGCGGTCACGCTGCTGTGCGCGGCTTGGTAATATACCTATAGACTTTAAATACTGTGTACACGATTTAATATCGTTTAAAGATTGTATAATCCGTTCCGATCCGATGCGATGCGAGCCTTTTGGAGGAAATCATCCTTAAGTAAGGGATTTTTCAGAATTGTTCGTTGCTGAAATCTTTGGAAGATAGTTATGCAATCTATTATAGTTACTACTATCTAGGAAGAGCTCGTGCCTAATTAAAAACCACGCGGATCATATGATTTGTAAGGTTAAGCTGCACTTGCGCCGCGGTTAGTCCGTACACATCGAGTGCCTCGGAGAGAACGTTAAACCGTTGTATACTAATACCTATGACAGTCGTTACAGGTAATCAGAAGCTCGGGCTTCTGACAACCTTTCTAACCTTAGAATATCAGTATTACCCAGTAACTGGGTTGTGAAGGTATGATGGCAGTCACTCCGTGTAAAATACTGGTAGCCGCGTCTGGTTAGATGGAAGCTGACCCCAACATAGCTGGGAAAAGGCTAGATAGAACGAGGTATTATTATCTAGGATCTTCAATAGGTATTTACACTCGGGAGCAATGAATACAGGTTACGAACATAAACCTTAATATTTCGGAAAACAGTGTTAAAGATTGTTTAACAATGTTTTGTTTATGTTGGTGACCCGGATTCATTCCGCCCGAGTGTAGGTATACAAGGTTAGACGGAAAGAGGTTACTAAGCCGAAAGGGTGTTAAAGTACCTATAATAAGGGATAACTTTTGTTCTACAACTTTCCCCAAAAATCGATAGTTTAAGAGAAATAGCTTTTCAAAGAGTTCGTAAAAAATATGCTAAATTTATCTGTTCATAGCTATGATCAGCTGTGTTTACTATTAAGCTCATATTTGGGGTCACGGATTAGAAACTTAATTTTCTGAATTCATAACTAAAACAGGTATGATTTTTTTTTGAAAAAACTAAAATAAAAATCTTTTTGCACGCAAATAAAAATTGTCGATATTTGAAATTTTAACACTTTCTTTAGAACAATCATCAGTGATACATTAAGTGGTCTGCGGCTTAGTACCCCCTTTCCGACTAACCTTGTATAAAAGTAGTTAATAATGAAGTGACAGACGTTATTTATTGGCGTTGTTACATGGAGGAAACGGTACCAAATCACCACCGCACGTAAGAAATGATAGGAAAGATTTATATTTCCTCTATGTTACGATATTAAGGCAATATATATTGGAAGACAGTTTATCATGTCTATATAAATGTTTATATGAAGTGCCGCGTGCTAAATTATAACTTTGATGGTGGTTTATTTATATTTGAGTTTTCCTGTCGGCCAGGAATTTTTTATACAGACAGTTTTCGTTTACAATTACTCCTGAGGATGCCCCGTGGAGGGGCGAAACACGTGTCGTTTCGGTTTGAATTGTTTGTTTGTTGCATTTTATAATTGACTCTTCTGCATTTGCATATACAAGGTTAGTCGGAAAGGGGGTACTAAGCCGAAAGGGCGTTAAAGTACCTATAATAAGGAATAACTTTTGTTCTACAACTTTCCCCAAAACGCGATAGTTTAAGAGAAATAGCTTTTCAAAGATTTCGTAAAAAATATGCTAAAATCTATCTGTCCATAGCTATGATCAGCTGTGTTTAATAATTAGGTCATATTTGGGGTCACGGATTAGAAACTCCATTTTCTGAATTCATAACTAAAGCAGGGATGAAGAATTTTTGAAATAACTAAAATACAATTAATTTTTGATGGAAAAAAAAATTCATCGAATTTTTAAATTTTAACACAGATTCTTTAGAACAATCATCAGTGATACATTAAGTGGTCTGCGGCTTAGTACCCCCTTTCCGACTAACCTTGTATTTGTGGGAGGGTGCTGCATACTGCATCTAAGCTTGATCAACTGTTTGGCGGAATTAACACTAAATATTGTTATTGTTTATTTGTATGTCATAAATTTCCGCAAAAAAACGCCTGATTCCATTATTTATTTTACAAATACTGTCAAATTATTTGACATTGACAACAAAAACAATACCGAATTTTTGACAGTTTTCAACTGACTAATGGTTGTGTTTCGTATGCGATTTTGCAACCATTTTGCTAGTAGAATTGGCCTTCTGGTTTCGTTGTAGACAACCTTAAGTGAGGATTTAGACTATAAAACAAATATTTATCAATTTGTAACTAACAATTACGAAACAGTGGTGCTGATTCTCTTATTCACCTACTCGACTGAAATTAGAGAATAGCTATATTTTACTAACAGACGGCGCGAGAAAAGGACGGTGATAGATAAGAACTAAGTTAGAGATGTCAAACTAGTTCACACCTTGAACTTCACCGTGTTTTAGTAGACACGTTCTAATGTGGAAATTTTAGTTCAACAAAATTTGACAGCTCTTATTTACGTCCATCTCTTTCTTATTTTATCAGAGTGAAAAAGATGGCAATAGCCTAAATTGAGTTTAGTTTATGCACAATAGAGTAGTTTTGACGTTTTAAAAGTGCCTGAAATCTGGTCTATTTGAAATAAAAAACTTTGACTTTGAGTCGGCACTGGTATCTACTGTAAATCAAATATCAACAAGTTAACTCAGTCATCTAAGATAAATTAATTGCCAGTGGTAACGTTTGAGACGTGTCGCCGGGCTCCGTACGGTCCGATGGAGATGCAGTGATGTGTCCACATCAACCATCAAACTACAGACAGTCGATTGCCTTTTAATTTTTTTTTATTTATTGAAATACACTATAGCTTCTTCTTTTCGTGTGGTTAGTGATTAACCTGGTGTCAGAGTTGCCCATACACCGCCCATGGGCCTCTGACTTGGCTTCAAATGCCGTCGAGAAATATCTCTCAGGCATGCCGGTTTCCTCACGATGTTTTCCTTCACCGTTTTTAAGCAAGTGATAATTATACAATACGCACATGAATCCGAAGAGTCAGAGGTGCGTGCCTAGGGTTCGAATTCGAGACCTATAACTTATAAGCATACGCATAAGCATTACATAATCAGCCTATTACTGTCCCACTGCTGGGCATGGGCCTCTTCTCAAAATGAGAAAGGTTTAGGCCTTAGTTTACCACGCTGGCCTCAACACGCACGAAATACACTATAACAATATTTAACTGCCTCGTTGGTCTAGTGGTGGCAAGCGCGACTGCCGATCGTGAGGTCCTGCTTTCGATCCCCGGGTCGGGCAAAGTGTTATTGGGGGTTTCCTTGTGGAATTCGTCAGTAGCAGCCCGGTGTTTGGATTTGTGCATGGTTGTTGGCAATAGGCTAGCCGCCTATTAAATGGGACTTAAACATGACGGTGAAATGAGGATGTTACAAACCTCTGTCCAACCCTTAGAGGAATACAGGCGTGATGTTATGTATGTAAGTATATAACAAAAAGAAGTGTTTATAAAAATGTTAATAATATTTTACATAAAATTGCCAATGGTATGTGTCGCGTGAGAAGTGGCGCACGGTTCAGCACGACCTGACAAGGATGCGGTGACGTGTCAACATCAAACGTCAGGCACAGTCGATTGCCTTTCATTATTATTTAATTATTTAAATACACTATAACAATTACTGATTACGAAATTGTATATATTTCTAGTGGTATCGTTTGAGTGGATTGGAAGGTTCCGTAATCACAGTTTGATTGTTGTTGTTGTTGTTTCCGGATGAAATACCAAACGACAAACGGCGGATTGCCTTTCTGAGTTTATTTATTTAAAAATACTTTAACAATATGTTACTTACAAATACAATACCCATATTTAGTGTTAATTCCGCCAAATAGTTGATCAAGTGTACAAATGCAGAACGTGCAATTAATAGAATGCAACAAACAAACCACTCAAACTTAAACGACACGTGTTTCGCCCGTCCACGACACATGTTTCGCCCATCCACGACACATGTTTCGCCCCTCCACGGGGCATCCTTAGGAAATGTTGACTTGTCGACCGCTTGGACGTGCTAAATATTGTTATTGTATATTAGTGTCATGGATTTCCGCAAAGTAACGCTTGACTCCATTATTTAATCATTATCATCCTCTTGCCCTTATCCCAACTTATTGGGGTCGGCGCAGTATGTCTTCTTCTTCCATACATCTCTATTTGCCGTCATTTCGGTAGTCACCCCCTTTCTAGCCATATCATCTTTCACACTATCCATCCATCGCTCCTTTGGTCTTCCTCTACTCTTATAACCATCCACATTCATACTCAATAAAAGTATTATGAGGAAAGCCTCACGACATGTTCCTCTTACCTCCGCATCACATGCCCATACCATGACAACCGGTTTCCACACAACTTCTCAGTCACCGGCGCCACTTTCAGGCTTCCTCTTACATACTCATTTATAATTCTATCCATTCGCGTAATCCCACACATCCCTCTTAGCATTCTCATCTCAGCTGCATGCAATTGCTTTTCATTTATCCTTTTTGTGGCCCAAAATTCCGATCCATACAAGACAGCAGGTCTAACCATGTATATCTATCTATATATGTATGTATATCTATGTATTTATTGTAATTCATTAATTTATTAATTTTATTTATGTAATTAATTTTTGTATTTGCACGTGGCTGCCCGTGGCTTCACTACAGGACCCATCCGAAAACCAGCGCTGCTATACTTCGGTGTAGCAGCATTATGCTGAGATGGGCTCCTTTTTTTGTCTCGTAGAGGCATATAACTTTTGTATATTGTTGATTTTTTATTTTATGTTTGTATGTCTGTATGTCTGAAACGAGACTCAAATAAATTATTTTCTTTCTTTCTTTCTAACCATGGTTTTATAGATCTTCCCCTTAAGTTTAAAATTAATACGGGAGTCGCAGGTTGTTCCTGTGACCTGCCGCCATTTCATGATCATTATTTAATATGTTACTTATTCCTGAACGTAGTTAATGACTAGTGGCATCGCTTGAATAATATTACAGGGATCCCTACGGCCCGGCGCGGATGCGGTGACGCGTCTACATCGAACATCAAACGACGGTCACAGTCGATCGCATTTCCGTGTATTCATATAAAAAATATTGGCATTTCTGAAGCTAAAGGATAACAGATTTTTTGATTTTGTTATTTTAAAAATGTACGCTAGTTTAAATTACGTAATATTATAAAGAGATGATTTGTTAAAAAAATATTAAACTTCTTCGAATATTCACCGAAGAACACGTCATACTGCTAGAAACTACATGAAAATCAGGTTTCTCAAAAAAATTACGATATCAAACGAACTCAGTGATTGTATAACATAATACAATACACGGATAACATAATCACTTTTTAACAAAAATAAAACCGACTTCAAATGGTCTATCTCCGAAGTTCTTCATCAGATCTTCACCAAATTTAAATGGGACCACTTCGAAAGACTACTCTTTCACACAAAAAAAGAATAATTAAAATCGGTTCAGAACTAGCAAAGATATCTTGGAACAAATATACAAAAAAAAACATACTTTAGAATTGAGAACCTCTTCCTTCTTTGGAAGTAATAATAGTAAATAAGTAGTTAATAAATACAATGAAAACCACGTAAAATACAAACCAAAATATAATCATCATTACACTACTTATAAATCAAAGTCCCCCGACGCGTGTCTGTCTATCTGTGCGCGATTATCTCCGTAACTACCGAACGGATTTTGGTTTAATTTTCTCGATTAAATAGATTGATTCTCGAGAAAACTTTATGTGTATAATTTACAAACGTGTTGTTTATATTGGCTGAGATATCACGATTTTTGTCAAGAAATTCGGAAAATGCCTTCAAATAACTCAAAGGTTACGATGTTAGGGCGGGTCTAGTTAATTATGTAACGGAACCCTTTTCATCTCCAATCCATTATACTCTCATACATCAACGAATAATACATTTAAATATTTTATTATTATACGTACAGCTTCCCAGAATATCGCTGGTAATATCCTGATTGTGTTTTAATTAACCAAATATTAATTCATCTATATATCTGTGCGTTCCACGATGATTGTGAAGAACCAAGCAGTTATTTACAATGCACTCTGGTTTGTATTTCGATGTGAAGGTTGATAAAACGTGGTGTATTTTTAAACATGCATAGTACACAATCACGATCATTGTCAATTAATTTAATTAATTAATTAACTGCAATGATAGCCGTGATAGCTTTTTTCGCAATGTTAGGGGTTGGTTTTTGAAAAATCTATTCTTAGGCCGGTATTCTAGATCGATTCTCAGTTATGAATATCGATTTAAGATTAGATTTGAGTACCTACAGATTTCTATAGAAATCTCTACTGAAATTATTAGACGACACGTTTGGTGCAGTGGCTAAGCGATTGGCTTCTGCGCTACGGGTCGTGGGTTCGATTCCCGCACGGAACAAATATTTGTATGGCCTACCGATAGTTGTTCCGGGTCTGGGTGTTTGTGCATGTGAAGATTTGTGTCTGTAAACGCACCCACGATACAGGAGAAATCCTAGTGTGGGGCAACGTTTTATAAAAATAAAATTAAATAAATAATTAATATTTACTCCAATCGAGATTCATAACTGGGCATTGTTTTAAAATACCGATCAGCATTCGGCCGGATTCTTCTTAATGCATTTTAACCTAAGGCTCTACTTTACCAACGTCGGATAGCGGAATCTAAGGAATGTTAGACGTTTTGACAGAATAAACGCTATCTGATGATGGTAAAATCGGGCCTAAGAAACATATCTTCCAAAATAAATCGGCGGTCTATAGGTACGTTGACTGTCAGTCAATCAGTCAAGGACCTCTTCTATAGGTATATCGCACATCCATAGGTGGACATAAAAGTGCTGGGGTTGTGGTGCATGCTTTTGCAAATCCCGCGACCCCGGCCGAACGGTCAGGAGGCCGAACACCGTAGCTTGTTAGCCGGTAAGAGTCCGGCAGACCTCCTCGCCTTCCCCGACGAGGGACATCCATGAGGATTTTCAAACGATAAAAAAAGGTACGTAAAGCCTATACCTACTATAGATAAAATAATAATGATAGGTGGCTGGCCTATAGCCTAAGTACATGTATTTCTAATAACCTTATCCCTCAATAGAATTTTAATCATATATAAAATCTTTTTCTTTACGTATAGACATTGCCAGCAAATCTTTAATAAAACCTTCCAAGCTGCTTTATATCTAATCTCGTGAAGTTTTATTTATCCTCTCATATCCTTTCATAAAGTGTGTCTCAAACTCGCAGCTAAAGTTCATATTATGTATTAATAAAAAGTATCCAATAATATTATCTGACGACGTTCTCTTCATAGACATTGCTTCAAGCAGATCCTGAAATTGAACTGACTAGACGTCTACATTACGATTGTCAATAATTTAAGAAGTATCTAGTATGTTTGTCGTCATAATTTTCTTTAGATAGAGAATATAAGAGAATCGTAGTATCTATACTAATATTATAAAGAGGAAAGATTTGTATTTTTGTATGTAACGAATAAACTTAAAAACTACTGGACCGATTTCAAAAATTATTTTGCCGTTAGAAAGCTACGTTATCACTGAGTAACATAGGCTACGGGTGGAGCGGTGGAGAAGTGTAATGGGAAATTTGTCGCCTGCGACTTAAAGAGACATCGACAGACATCTCTCGACGTCGAGTCAACTGTTTCCGCGACCATTTTTGTGTAACAAGTCGGGCGATATTGCTAGACATGTCACGCAATGTCTTGCAACGTCGCACGTTGTCATCCACATTGCTAGCGACACACTTTTCTAGGGCACAAGTTGCGATATATGTAGCGCGATGTATAGCGGGCACTTTTGGCGTTTACAAACAATATTGCGATAACGTGTGCCGCAGCAAATGTGCATTATCATCTTCCTGTCCTGGTCCCGGCGGCATATATATACAAGGTTAGTCGGAAAGGGGATACTAAGCCGCGGGTCACCTAAAGTATCACTGATGATTATTTAAAAGCAAGTGCTAAAATTTCAAAATTCGATAATTTTTATTTGCATGCAAAAAGATTATTATTTTAGTTTTTAAAAAAAAAAAACATACCTGCTTTAGTTATGAATTCAGAAAATTAATTTTCTAATCTGTGACCCCAAATATGACCTAAATTGTAAAAACAGCTGATCATAGCTATGGACAGATAGATTTTAGCATATTTTTTACGAAATCTTTGAAAAGCTATTTCTCTTAAACTATCGAGTTTTGGGGTAAGTTGTAGAACACAAGTTATCCCTTATTATGGGTACTTTAACACCCTGTCGGCTTAGTGCCCCCTTTCCGACTAACCTTTATATATGTGTATATAAATATAGGCACATTCGTATATCGGCACTTCTGTTTTGTATCGGGCATATGACAATCTCAGTAACATGTGCTGGGACAGTCTTGCGATACCGTGTGCCCGACAAAACCCTGTATAGACGAATCATTTATAAGAAGAAAATAAAAAATAAAAGAACACGTTTCATATACAATGTACACCTAATCCATATTATTTAATCTTGACTGGTACTAACGATTGCGATGGATTAAATAACAAAGGCCAGGTATTATACCACTATTATCAGAGCCGAACTAAACACTTGGATACCGCACAAAGACGAACGCGATACCATTGTTGAAGTCGCCTCGGTATCAAATGGATTACGTTCAGTTTAGGCTTCTGTCTGTGTCTGTGATAATAGAAGACACGTGGGCGTTATGATGTCCTAGTACTAGTTATTGGGATTTATACAATCATAGTATGTCAGATCAGCCCATATTACTGTCCCACTGCTGGGATCAGGCCTCCTCTCAGAATGAGAAGACTATTAAACCTTAGTCCACTACTGAAAAAAATACTGAGACTGTCATAATATAGTCAGGCGATTTAATTTTTGTATCTACAGTAAACAAACCTTTGATCGTAAAATATTTATTGCCTTTTAAGAATTGTTTAAAAATATACATTTTTAAACGATTGCATAATAAGTTTAATAATGTTCTCTAAACATGTGTATGTTTAATGCAAAATGAGTGTGTTACGATCAAAAGTTTGTTTACTTTGTATACAAAACTTAAATGGGCGAACTATACACGGTTTGTGGGTAGAAATCTCAAACTTAGTTGTATGCTTATATTACAAGTTAGTTAAGGTAACAGTGCAACGTCTAGGGTTCTAAGTAAAGACCTCTCGAGTCTCGATCTACGAAGCAAACGCCTTAGTTGTTAGTGGTTGTTTGAGCTAGTGCCTCTTTTGTTTGGAAGTCAAACAACTATTCCTAGTAGTGATGGCGAAAGTTCCACCAAGCGCTGTTTTCTGAGAATGTAATAATGAAAACACCAGTCCATTGTGTGATTTTAATCTATACTAATATTATAAAGCTGAAGAATTTGTTTGTTTGTTTGAATGCGCTAATCTCAAGAACTACGGGTTGGAATTGAAGAATTATTTTTGTGTTGGATAGTCCATTTAGCGCGGAAGGTTATAGGCTATATAACATCACGCTACGACCAATAGGAGCGGAGCATAAATGAAAAATGTTGCAAAAAGGGGGAAAATGTCCACCCGTGCGAAGCCGGGACGGGGCGCTAGTTAATTATACCGCGCTTGCCGCGGTCAGTCTGTGAATGGGTGACCGTTCGTTACACATCGAGACCGCTCTGGAACTCGGAGAGCACGTTAAACAGTCAGTCCCGAGTGTCCTACGAATACCTATAACAGTCGTTACGGGTAGTAAGAAATCTGAAAGTCTGACAACTGATTTAACCTTAGGATATCGGCATTGCCCTGTAACTGGGTTGCAGAGGTCGGATGGCAGTCGCTCCGTATAAAATACTGGTATTCAGCCGCATCTGGTTAGACTGGAAGCTGACCCCAACATAGTTGGGAAACAGGCTAGGCCGAACTTGAAGATTAAACATCATCATATCGTTACTAAAGGCTAACCAGCTACTACTTGCTATAAATTATCATGGTATTCAAAGGAAAATCATTATGCTATTATCTGCCTACGTAATATGCAGCCATGACAAGGTAATATGGCACTTACAGTAAGGTCGGTGTCATAGTATGTAATTTTTGTGCATATAAAGGCCTGGTCAGACGGAGAGCGTGGCTGGTATATTCACGACGCGTGTTGATCGCGTGCGAATTACTGACAATGTAAGGAAGACGACACACAGAGACTGCGACACCACACCAAGCTTCGCGTGGCAGTCTCTGTGTGGCGTCTTCCATATATTGTCATAGTAATTCGCATGCCAAGAGCACGCAATCAACACGCGACGTGAACGTCACACCCAGTCACGCTCACTGTCTGACCATGCCTTTAAGGAATCACTCGTGCATGTCGATTTAATGCTGGCCTTCATTTTCCCGGTGGTACTGTCGTTAACGTGTATACTTAAACATGCATTTGCAGTTCTAATGTTTATATTATGAGTCCAGAAGACGCTGTTACTGTTTGAAGCCAATTCGGTAGTACTACTTTAAAAAATGAAGAAGAAATTTATTGTATTTTTATTATATCAAAAAAGGTGTAGAAAGAAACCGCTCGTTGAAAAAATAAATAAAATCAATCTAAAAATGGAGGAGATACACGTTTTTTAAGTTTATGAATTGTGCATTTTCTGTCTTTGTCGCACGAAACGGACATTGTAAGGAGTAATGTCAAGTTTTTGAACAATGACGTCATCGTGCACTAGTTCGGTCTCTGTCTATTAACAATTTTACTGTCTATTACAACTGTCTGAATGAACGGTTCGGTTTTAGTTCAGTTGCGATTGATCATCGTTAGTAGAATTGGTCTCTAGGTTAAAAATGAATTGAAGAATAGCTATTTACTCGTGTGGCTGGCTTAAACCGCCAAAAGAGCCTACGCAGCAATAGTAGCCGCTTCCAAGCCTGTTGAGCCGCAAAACTCGCGGGTAAAAGTAGCGGAAAAACCTAAAGGGGGTAAACGGAGCCGGTCGAAAACCAACGAGGTGTTGAAAAGGCAGGGTCCAGAGAAGCACACGTGCGACAAGGATGGTTTCATCAAGGTGGAAAAGAAGAAGAAGAAGAAGCCTCCTTGTCGGAACCAGTGCGGCACCGCGCAGGCAGGACCCGACATGCTGCTGCGTCCAGCAATCCCGTCAACGCTGCTGTACGTGTCCAGACTGCACCACTTTACGAAGGTTGAGGAGATCATGGAATACGTGCGTGTGAAGACTAACTGGACTTTGAGGGTCGTGAAGTTGGAGTCGCGTCTCAACACGAACTTCAAGTCGTTCGTGGTGCGTGTCCCGACACATCACCTCGACAAGTTCCTCAAGGAAGAGTTCTGGCCCGAGGGTGTTGTGTACCGCCGGTTTCGTGGCCAGCTACATGACACCAGTCAGCGTAACACGGCGCAGACACTTCGTGTATGTTAGTTTTAATAATTATAATGGTGTATGTATTTATAATATTTATAAGTTATATTAATATTGTATTGTATGTGTTTATATGGGCCTTGATGCCTGAAATAAATGAAAAGTTGGGACCCTGGGACATGTGGATAAGGTAAAACAAAATTAGGTGAATATCGAGCTGCAAGCTTGCAAGGCATACATCGCGGTGTGATAGTAAATACGCCGGTTTTTTTTTACTTTTTTATAATACAAACTTTTAATCGCAAAACATTCATTTTGCTTGAATTGTTTAAACATACATATTATCGTCAAGGATCACTATCTATCAATATAGTTAAGTTTGCATCTTTATGTATAGTTATTTATTGTCTGTTTATATTATGTATTACATACACATTACACTATATATATTTATTTCATATTTATTGTATATAATATTTATTTATTTGTGTTTTTAGGTTTATTTAAAGTACATAATTTAATGTCTCCTCATTAATTGTTACACTGAGAACTACCTCTCTCTTTTTTTTTCTTGCACTTCATGTCCATCCAAAGGTTGTCTGGAAGAAATCGCCTAGTGCGATAAGACCGCCCATTGTACATCTCTATTTTTATAGTAATGTTTCTTGTATGTTTTGTGTACAATAAAGAGTATTGTACTGTATTATTTTTCAAAGACTGAAGAATAAGTCTTAAGGTTTTCTGAACATGTGTAGAATGGATATTTAAAGCAAAATGAATGTGTCCTGAATACCTGATCAATGGTTTGTTTACCTTTTATACAACATCTTAATAGCCTGACTATAGAATACTCGCGACTGTTGTGTGTGTGGACTGCCTCGGGTAGTGTGGTGTAGTGGTGGCAAGCTGTGTACGGTGTAGTGGTGGCAAGCTGTGTACGGTGTAGTGGTGGCAAGCCCAACTGATGATCGCGAGGTTCTGGGTTCGATCCCCAGGTCGAGCAAAATATTATTGGGTTTTTTAGTGTGGAATTCCGTAGCAGACCGGAGTTTGCATTTGTTCCGCCAGCTTTTACATGGGACTTAAACATAACGGCGAAATTGGGGTGTACAGACACCTCTACCCAACTCTTTGGGGAATACAGGCGTGATGTTATGTAAGATTAATTGTGTACAGTGTACAGAAAAAATACACAGATGTGTGAGGCTGGCAAGGAACATCCAAATGACACATTAGTATACCTGAAATGTCAAATTACAACACCTCACGTAACACATTAAATAGATCTAAACTCAACGTGACCTCATAACTGTTAACATCAGGATATTTTGGCAAACTTCTCTTTAACATTTTTACAAAGAAATAAAGCTCACCTTTTTATCATTCCAGTCTCGTGGAGGAAAAGGAGGACTTTTTAAGATTTTGGACAATTCATTTAATAGACGCGATGGCGGGGCTACACTGCGGTGACGGAACAACTTTCTTTTGAAAGCGAAAAATAAAATATGAAGACTTTTTTTATGTACTTCTGGTTGTAAATCTTTCGTTTCTGAATTAAGTCCGTGCTATATTTATTTATCAAATAATATTAGGTCCTTACCTATGAAATTGGCGTTTTTTTCTCACAAATAGAGAACCTCGTCACTTCTATGATTTAAAATATATATCGATTTCTTGATATTATATCGAATAATGACCATCATAGACAACTATCAATAGTAAAAAAACCTTATTACTTATAGTTTTCTACCCAAAAAATATACCTTAAAAATGACTCCTCTTTTTGTTAGCAAAAATGACCACTATTTTTGTTTTAACTTAGCCAAAACTTATTTTGGTCGCATAATCTAAGTGGCATACGTTATCTTAGTTTTTAAACATTAGTGCATAAAAGTTTTAAAATATTACTGTTCATAGTTGTTAAATAAATTTAAAAAAATGTTAGTATGAAAAATGCAACTTCTTTAAAATTCTCCATACAAAACGCTGATTTCATAGGTGGGGACCTAATATTATATCACGTAGTAGTACATATTGGAAATAAAAATGTGGGGCATGGTGGACAGTGAATAGGCATTTATAACCTAGCGATTATATGCCGAGTTCGTAACTGGCCCGCACCTCTGTCTTTTTAACCGACTTCCAAAAAAGGAGGAGGTTATCAATTCGGCTGTTTTTTTTTAATGTTTGTTATCTCACAACAGCAGCACACTACAACAGTTTATAGCAGTGATAGCCTAGCGGTGTGACCGTCAGACTGCCAAGTCATAGGTCTCGAGTTCGATCCCAAGGCACGCACCTCTGACTTCTCGGCTTCATGTGCGTATTGTACCTATATAACTATCACTTGCTTAAAAACGGTGAAGGAAAACATCGTGAGGAAACCGGCATGCCTGAGAGATATTTCTCGACGGCATGTGAAGCCAAGTCAGAGGCCCATGGACAGCATAACCTCTGACGCCAGGTTACTCACTAACCACATAAAAAGAGGAATAAGACCTCACAACATCGTCATTTATAAACTGATTTGGAAAATTCTTTTTTTGTATGAAAGAGTGTTCTTTCGAAGTGGTCCCATTTAAATTTGGTGAAGATCTGATGAAGAACTTCGGAGATAGACAATGGAACTCCTCAATGACGAACAGTACGCATAATGTGATGATGTGATTAGGTTACGAGTAACTACTAAAATGAAAAAATAAAAAACATTTTAACAAAAATAAAGCCAACTACAAAAAACGAAAAATAGTATAAAATAATTACCATATTATAAAATTAACAGTTTGAAAAGTCGGTGCCTTCAATTTGGCTCAGCGTGGATTAGCACCGACTTCTGAAACTGTTAATTTAATAATATGTTAATTATTTTATTCGTTTTTCGGTTTTTTGATGTCGGTTTTATTTTTGTTAAAATGTTTTTTATATTTATATTTTCAACGATCGTTTTCTTTCTGTACCTTTCTATTCTAAATGTAAGTTATAATAAAAATACAATTCAATTCTTCCTAATTTTTTTAAAGTAGTCAACTACCGAATTATATAGGACTAGCTGTGTCCTCACGGCTCCGCCCGTAGCGTATGTTACTCAGTGATAATGTAACTTTCTAACGGCAAAAGAATTTTTGAAATCAGTCCAGTAGTTTTTAAGTTTATTCGTTACATACAAAAATACAAATATTTCCTGTTTATAATATTAGTATAGATATCGTGTGGTTCCCACCGAAGAATAGGCCGTCCCCTCAATGAATGATGTTTATAAAGCCTTTTTTAACTTCATAAATAATTTTAAATATAAAAATATTTACTCCATCATAGAGTAAAAGGCTGCAATGTTTAACAAACAAGGTTTTATGCAAAAGAAAACAGTCTGGTAATATAGTGATAGTGGCACTTTATAGGTACTATAAGTGCCGATATGATGGTACCTGTACTACCATTGCCTTCGTGGAGTTTGGGCACGTTTTCCACATAAAGTGCTCTTTAGGGATCCCGTGGGTTAATAAGGGTCGGTGTGCTGAATTAAGGGGGTGGTTAACGTCAGTACCTCGATGTTTGTTCTATAAAAATGATAGTTTATTGTGTACGTGTGGTATTGCTTCTTCATCTTCACATAGTATAAAACAAAGTCGCTCCCGCTGTCTGTACGCTTAGATCTTTTAAACTACGCAACGGATTTTAATGCAGTTTCAGCAATAGATTGAGTGATTCAAGAGGAATGTTTATATGCCCAGCATTAGTATCTACATTGCACCCGTGCGAAGCCGGGGCGGGTCGCTAGTGTTTTTATAAAGATATTTTTGAACAAGCAACAACGGGGCTTTTTTGGTTATTTCAATGTTGACGTCTGCTATCCAATTCCACATTTTTGAGATAAAACGTTTGTTTAGATTCGCCAGGTTTTATGGTATTACTTGAATTATTATTATTATGTGATTTGTTTATACAAATGTTTTTTGAAAATAATCAGTAATTTGGCCAAATACTCAAACGATACTTAATTTTAAGATGACTCGTTAATTCTCGTGCTGTCACTGTCACGTTAAGGCGAAGTGACAGAGACAGCACGAAGTTAACGGCAACTTAAAATTGAGTAGAATTTGACTATTTGGTCAATCATTTATTTGCATTATATTAGATAGATAGATAGAATATTCTCTATTGTACACCATAAGAATAAATGATGGAATTAGGCGTAACTTTGCGGAAATCCATGACCATAACAATAGCAAAAATCAGAACAATGTAAATTATTAATGGTACATAACATCACGCCTGTATTCCCCGAAGGGTTGAGCAGAGGTGTATAGTAACACCCTCATTTCGCCGTTATGTTTAAGTCCCATATAATGGGAGGCGAGCCTATTAAATAATTTATATTTAAATTAACGTTAAAAAAATTACATTGACTTGTAAAAGTGTTTGTAACAGATATATTTACAGAAATAAAAATCATTTATCATTTATTGCCGTCGACCGAGCACAAATCCAAACTTCGGGCTGCTACTGAGAAACTCCATACAGAAAAACCTAATATCACTTTGCCCAACCTGGGGATCGAACCCAGGATCTCACGATCAGCAGTCGCACTTGCCACCACTTAACCAACGAGGCAGTAAAAGGTACAATGGCGGTCTTATATCTGACATTGATATTGACGTTGTTGATTGTACATTAACCTACTTTATTGTATACTTAGATGTAACACAAAATGTGTAGGTAATTGTTTGTTTTCCTTAATAAAATATCTTCTATATAATCTTCGGATGGGAAAGGAAGACGTGAAGGAAGGAGACTATTAAGAGAAAATTCTCCAAAAAATAATATTTGATGCTATGCTTTTTAAGTCACAGAATACATGTGGATATCTTTTATTCCGTGGTATGAATTTGTCTCCAGTATGGAAGAGAAGTATTGAATTAATAATTTCATTATGAATAACTGGGTAAACTGAATAAAATATGTTATGCACCATATAATAGTATAATCGGCCGATTACCGTCCCACTACTGGGCATAGGCTTCTTCTCAGAATGAGAAGCGCTTTAGTCCACAGAGAGAGATATTTATTTTTGTAGCGTAACAACCACGCGGTTCATATGATTTGCAAGGTTAAGCTACGCTTGCCACGGTTAGTCCGTGGATGGTTGACCGTTCGTTAGACATCGAGACCCCACCGTGTCTCGAAGAGCATGTTAAACTGTCGGTCTCCGGTGTCATATGAATACGTATGACAGCCGTTACGGGAATTCAGAAGCCCGAAAGTCTGACAACCGGTCTATTCTTAGGATATCGGTATTGCCCAGTACAGTAACAGTAGCTTCGTGTAAAATAGTGGTATTCCGCCGCATCTGGTTAGACTGGAAGTTGACCCTAACATAGTTGGGAAAAGGCTAGGCAGAACAGCGCTTTCAGGTGTGCAGTTTTCACACGATGTTTTCGCTTCCCATGCAGGTTATGTACAAATATATGAATAGAACAACCCTAAGCCCAGGGGCATTGCTCTATTAGATAGGACAGGTCAATTGGATGTGTTTACTGAAATAATTTGAAAACATAAATTGGACTGCAAGTTTCACTGAGTCAATTTAAACTTTAGTATTGACTCACGTATCAATGCTCACCGGGAAATGGGATGTTGTGACATCTATGTTTTTATTTTTATAAGTAGACTAGCTTTTGCCCGCGGATTTACTCGTATCCTAGGAGAATTACTACATATACTCCACCAAGAAGAACATAGTCTGCTTAGTTGTCGGCAATAAGATTGAAAAGCATATCATTTGGGACCCAGTGCATAATATCAGCAAGCACATTGGGTCACCCGCGCGACAGCGCAACGAGTATTCCCAAGGAGGGTTGACGTCAGGCAGGCGGCCGGTCATAAAACAATAAGCCAAAACCTTTAACAACATGGATTTATGAATACATGTTGTGCCGACCCCACCTAGTGTGGGATAAGGGCAGGAAGATGATGATGTATACTACTACATATACTAATTTGTTTTCAGAGCTAGTCAGATAGGAAATGCCGGCGCCATCTAGTCTTAAAAGAAACATTACATTGACTTGTAACACATTTATTTACAGAAATAAAAATGATTTATCAGTAACGCCCAGTCGTTAAAACATATTAAGCCTCAATAATCTTTACATAGTATAAAACAAAGTCGCTCCCGCTGTCTGTACGCTTAGATCTTTTAAACTAAGCAACGGATTTTAATGCAGTTTTCAGCAATAGATAGAATGATTCAAGAGGAAGGTATATATGCCCCACATTAGTATCTACATTGCACACGTGCGAAGCCGGGGCGGGTTGCTTGTTAAATATAAATTTAAATAATATTTTTGAACAAGCAAACGCAGAAAGCAGAGACTCTTCATTTAAATTACTTGCGCTCAATATCGAAACGTTAAATATTATGAAAAATATTCTCACTGAAAATATTCCCGCTGAAACTTGAGTTGTAACTAAACGGACTGAAGTGGCAACACTCAAAGCGGAGGTATCCGACACGAATGAATGCAAATAAAAAATGTATTTTTTGCTTTATACTTCTCTGTCATTGTTGTGAACGTTGTAACAATTTTATATTCACATTTTCCATAAATTCTTCGTACAATCCCGTTAGAATTAATAATCACTTTTTAACAAAAAAAAAACCGACTTCAAATGGTCTATCTCCGAAGTTCTTCATCAGATCTTCACCAAATTTAAATGGGACCACTTCGAAAGAATACTCTTGAAACAAAAAAAAAACATTAAAATCGGTTCACAATTAGCAAAGATATCGCGGAACAAACATACAAAAAAAAACAAAAAAAAAACATACAGTCGAATTGAGAACCTCCTCCTTTTTTGGAAGTCGGTTAAAAAAGGAAATCAAAAAGGAGAATGGGTTCGTTGGTGTCTACCCCTCCTCTAGCAATGAGTGATATATAAATATAAAGGTTATTTTAAGTAGGACATTTTGTCGTATTACACCTACTGTCAATTATTAGTATTTATGGAGTTAAAGCTCATGTAACCATTTAAAAAGTATGTTAATACTCAAATATTGCTATTTGTTATCTTTTTTACACGTTTCGACATAGGAGCTTTATCATTATAAGACAAGTATTTAAGATACCTACCTAAGTAACACACATAACATGACGCCTGAATTTCCCAAAGGGTTAGGCAGAGGTGTATAATGCATCCACATTCGGCTAGTTACGTTTAAGTCCCATAACTATTATTTGCAAATAGTATGATGTGAAAGTAACGATACTTTAGTATAAGTAACAAAAAAAGAAGAAATTGTGATAGTATGCATATAAACGATTTTTCACTTTATAGGTGTTATAACTCCGAAATACAATTGACTATAGTTGTGTTAGTACCAAATGTTTCGCTTAAAAATACCTTTCTAATGACATATCATTTATTGCTAGAGGAGGAGTAGACCAACTTCTAAACATTTCGCCCACTGTGGTCACTTTAGATGGTTCGTTCATGTCCTGCCTAGCCTTTTACCCACTATGGTAGGGTCAGCTTCCAGTCTAATCAGATGCGGCTGAATACCAGTATTTTACACGGAGTGACTGCCATCAGACCTCTACAACCCAGTTACAGGGCACTGCCGATATTCTAAGATTAAACCGGTTGTCAGACTTTTTGGGCTTCTGACTTCCCGTAACGACTGTCATAGGTATTCGCATGACACTTGGGATCGACAGTTCGTGCGCTCCGAGGCACGGGGGAGTCTCAATATGTAACGAACGGTCACCCATCCATAGATGGACCGTGGCAAGCGAAGCTTAACTTCGTAAATCGTATGTTCCGCGCGGTTGTTTATTAGCTACAAGCCCCTCCAACATTCGATTCGAATTTTCGGAATCACAGCAATCTATACTAATATTATAAAGCTGAAGAGTTTGTTTGTTTGAACGCGCTAATCTCAGGAACTACTGGTTGGAATTGAAAAAATATTTTTGTTTTGGATAGTCCATTTATCGAGGAAGGTTATAGGCTATATAACATCACGCTACGACCAATAGGAGCGGAGCATAAATGAAAAATGTTGCAACAACGGGAAAAATGTCCACCCGTGCGAAGCCGGGACCGGCCGCTAGTTTCTTATAAAAAAGAATACCCTCAAGTAGAGGCACAAACACTTAAGATGAAGCATCCTATAGAGGGCAATGACCTCAATCGATTCGTCTGTTGACACGTGACATGGAAGAGGGTGCACTAGTAATCTCCTCGAGTGGTAGGCGTGGATGGCGACGACAGCAATGCCCTTTAATTCCATGTTTACCTTTTAGCTCGAACGGCCAATTTATTGGCCATATTTTTATTGGCCAAAACTATCCCGTATAACTTCTTCTTCTTTTCATGTGGTTAGAGACTAACCTGGTGTCAGAGTTTATGCCGCCCATGGGTCTCTAACTTGGCTTCACATGCCGTCGAAAAATACCTCTCAGACACGCTGGTTTCCTCACGATGTTTTCCTTCACCGTTTTTAAGCAAGTGATAATTATACAATACGCACATCAACCCGAAAAGTCAGAGGTGCGTGCCTTGGGTACGGACTCGAGACGTATGACTTGGCAGACCGACGGTCACATCACTAGGCTATCACTGCTATAAACCGTATAACTAGAATTCTAAACAAGATTTTGCATATACTGCCTTATTGGTCTACTGGTCGCAAGCGTGACTGTTGAGCATGGGCTTCGATCCCCATGTCGGTCAAAGTGTTATTGCGTTTTTCTATTAGGAATTTCTCAGTAGCAGCCCGGAGTCTGGATTTGTGCCCGGTTAATGGAAATAGGCTTACCCACTATTACATGGGACTTAAACATAACTGGTGAAACGAGGGTGTACTTAAAACACCTCTGCCGACCCTTCGGGGAATTCATGGCGTGATATTATGTTAATGTTCCAAGTGAATCCCAAACAAAACACACTCGAATCTATTAACATACTTGATTTAAACTCTAATGCCAACAAAAGCCAACATTTGTAAAGAAAAACATGCAAGTTCCCCAACATCAGCTCCAACATTTTCATCTCAATTTATATTTTTGTGTGCACTCAATTTAACATTGTACACCGTTGGCTCCGCTCGAGGCGCTAAAGAAACGTGCCTTTTATGACGACTTCAGTACACACACACACAAACACACTCACACCACACACACACAACATACACGTATAGCATGCACTAACACTAGGGTTGCTAATTCAGATAGCAGAGTATGATATTTTAAGATTAGTCTATGAAGTCGTCGTCGTCCCAAAAATGGATGTGATTGAGAGAATATTATAGTATTATTTTTTGGATGACTTTTATAGATGGGCCCATTATTGAGCTGATCAGTTATGGCATTACAATCAAGCCTGTTTGTAGGCAGAGACTATATATTTCCACCTGCTGCGATCCTGACACACCCTTTTCGCTTCATCTACATTCATTAACCTTCTCATGCATGCTCGTCGGTTTAGGGTATTACCAACCTGGCCTTTTTTGAGAACGTCCGCGATTTGTTTGTGTTACGTTCGCCGAGGTCGGCCCCTTCCAACTGTACCATCCACACTCGCTTTGTATATTTGTTTCGTTAATTTCCTTTTGTCCATCCTCTCTACATGACCAAATCATCTTAACATACCTTTCTCAATCCTTCTCACTACATTTTCTTTTACTCCACAATGTTCCCTTATCACGCTGTTCTGTAGCTATGATATTCACTATTATAAAATCATTTTTTTTCTTACATTTGTTCTATGTAGTGTCGAATGCCATTCTCTCTGCAGTAATACTTCATACAATCAAAAATTACGGTATACTTAAAAACACGCAATCAAAGCAGCATTATTTCATGTTTTTTTCTTTTACCTTTTCAACTTTGCTGCAAACGCTTCTAAACATATCAAAATATTTTTATTCCGGAGAATTCAAAATTTCTCAGAATCTCACAACCCTAACGTCAGCATAATATAAGTTTCAGAAGTGAGGTTTTAACATTAAAAGGGCGTCAGACAAAGACTGATTGCATTAGTTCGTCGAATATAACTAAGAATTTTGAGAATACCTTCAAGCAGAATATTATTCTTACAAATATAAATTACAAGATGACATTCCATATTCTAGGGAGTGGTGGACTGCGGTCTCATTGATGAGAATGGTTTGACTCTACGACTCATCACCTGCACCTACTAGCGTGGTGTCTATATGGACGTAATTTTGTAAAGGGCCGTTTTTTTTAATTGTTATGTACTCAATATCTTTATTGCTTTACCATAATGTGTACTTAGGTGGTAACTATATAATTGAGGTCATTATGGACCCTGTAGGGCACAGCAAAATGGTAGGAGAGAGGAAGCCCTGTTTGATGGACAGTAATATTATTGCTATATTATTTAATTTATTATTATTGCTAATTTATTTCATCATTAGGTCAATTGTGTGGTGTAATTTTTATCTTAGGCATAAATTTGGCAGTTTGACATATTTTGTATACAAAAGCTGTCAAAACGTCGAACTTATTCCTCAGAAGAACAATCGGTGCTATAAGGAATATTTAGTGTACGTCAAGGAATAGACTGCAAGTTAAATAGAAAATAATGTAAAAGTAATAAGCTAGGTTAAATTAAATATTCCTTTCAGTGAAATTCTAGGGACGAATGTAAAGGGAAAAACACATTTTAGAACTAAATGTCTTATTTTATTAAATAAACAGACAACCACAGCTATCCAGGAAAAGTAAGTGTAAGTCAGAGTGAAGTCTTGAGAGAAGTACGAGATCAAGGTGTGATTTCACATGACGCGGATTTTGAGTCCTTACGACTTCATGCGGTGCCATACGGGACGCGAAAGCACGCTACGTGCAGATGTTGCTACGCACGTAGTCTTTCGGCTACGCGCGTTGCTGTCAACGCGTCGCTCGTATTCTATCGCAAGCAGTTTTTGCGACTCTATGCGGTGCCATGCGGCTAGGACGTGCTACGACGGATGTGTAGCTTAGTTCCATGAAGTTGCTACGCACGTAGCCGCACGCCTACGCGCGTTACCGTCATCGCGTCGCATGGTGCTACGGTATCAGCGTGCTGTGTGGACACGAGTGTGACAGCACATCTACGTGCTTAGCATACTTTAGGTGTGCAAGCACGCAAACTTTAATAAACACGAGGTTCAACTATTTACCAATAACTTTCGACATTCGACGTACTCCTAACTACCTTAACATTCTCACGGCCTCGCATTCGATCAATGTTTACCAAAATTCGCAATGCAAGAGCAGACAGAATCAGAACTCAGTCTTACCAACAACAATACAACGGGGCGCTTATATTTTGGAAGCATTTCTCTCACATTTGACGCGAATAAAGTTGGAATATCGAATGAGTTCTGAATAAATAATGGGTTGAGTAAATAGGGGTGAAGTTGTACTATGTATATTTTTTCGTCTTTCTACTTTGAGTTGGCTCAAAGTTATGTGGCACGTGTTACTTACTGTCTAAGATTTGTTTGTACAGTTTAAAATTACGTTCAATAGTTATCTAGTTAGTTATTAGTAATTGCCTTGTTGGTCTAGTAGTTGCAAACGCGACTGATGAGCACGGGGTCCTAGGTTCGATCCCTAGGTCGGTCAAAGTGTTATTGGATTTTTCCATTAGGAATTTCTTAATAGCAGCCCGGAGTTAGCATTTGTGCCCGGTTGATGGCAATAGGCTCGCCCCCTATTACTACATGGTACTTAAACATAACTGGTGAAATGAGGGTGTACTAAACATACCTCTGCCGAACCCTTCGGGGAATTCAAGGCGTGATGTTATGTTATGGTAGTTATCCAAATGCCATCGCATTTTGATTATTTGCATCGTTTTGCTGATGCCACAGTTAAACTGATTACAGGGTTTTGTGGTGCTTTGAGACCTATAAGTGATTACAATATAAGAAATAAATAAACAATGATAGTCTAGTGGTGTGACCGTCGGACTACCAAGTCATAGGTCTCGAGTTCCAACCCAAGGCACGCACCTCTGACTTTTCGGACTCATGTGCGTATTGTAAATTATCACTTGCTTAAAAACGGTGAAGGAAAACGTCGTGAGGAAACCGGCATGCCTGAGAGATATTTCTCGATGGCATGTGAAGCCAAGTCAGAAGCCCATGGGTGACATAAACTCTGGCACCAGGTTAGTCACTAACCATACGAACAGAAGAATAAAAAATAAAATCTTTGGTACATTCTCGCCGGGCAAGTAAGTCGTAAGAGGCGATGAAGATCGTATCATAATTCTGCCCGAAAAATGGCAATAGGCTCGTCACGTATTATATGGGACTAAGGGGCAAAACGTGGGTATACAGACACCTGTAATAGGAGAAGATCTCTGCTTACCCTTTAGAGAGTTACAGGCCTGAGTACATGATCTGCCTAGCCTTTTCCCAATTACATTGGGGTCAGCTTCTAGTCTAACCACATGCGGCTGAATACCAGTATTTTACACGGAGCGACTGCCAACCTCCGCAATCAGACCCCCGCAACCCAGTTACTGGGCAATGCCGCTATCCGAAGATTAGACCAGTTGAGGAGCTCAGGAACAAAAAGTGTCATTTACACTTTTAATTTGTGCTCAAAAATTGAGATTTTTATTTCATGATTATGTCTCTTTTCCTTGCAAATGTCACTTTTTATTCAGAATGCGACTTGCGAGATGCTATTTTTTCTTCAATATGGCACTTTTTGAATCAAATCTCTTCAGAAATCGATAAAAAATTCAAAGCTTTGAGTCCAATGAGAAAAAAAAAGCTTCAAGCCTAAAGAGTAAATGACACTATTTGTTTCTGACCTCCTCAGTTGTCAGACTTTCGGGCTTATGACTACCTGAAACAACTGTCCTAGGTATTCGTATGACGCCCGGGACGTGTTCTCTGAGGCACGGAGGGGTCTCGATGTATTACGAACGGTCAGCTTAAGTCTATGTCGGTATGTATAAAATACTGTCTTGTTCTGAATGAAATATACAAAGGTTCAACACTATTATAATAATCAAATTAATTTTAATAATTAATATAGAATGCCTTTGTTATTACGAGTAGTCCCAGACACAAAACAATATGAGAAGCAAAGCCACAACAAAAAAATCGTGATAAGACATTGTCCACTGCATAAAGAACTATGATGAAAAATAATGAGAACAGTCTTTTGTTAGTCGATTTATGAATGGGAGTTTAATTAACACTGGGTGAATAGAACGATTATACTGATACGGTTAGTAAAAGAAAAAAAGGAAATTAAGTTTTATGCCATACGCAGTCGGAGATGTATGGCTCTCGTACAGATATAGTCGTCGGCACGTAATTTGACAAGGTTTTGGCGTAGTGGGAGTAAGGTCGCGAATGTACACTTGGGAATGATTTCCACCAAACGGCTCGCATCGCATCGGATCGCAACGGATTTTACAATCTTTAAACGATATTAAATCGTGCACACAGTATTCAAAGTCTATATTACCAAGCCGCGCACAGTAGCTTGACTGCGGGCGTCTTCCGCGACACGCGATCGTAGCCGAAAGTTTGCTGCGACGCGCGTACGGCTCCGTTCGCTTGTCGTCGTATCCGATCGGATCCTTTCGGCTGTCAACACGGTAGGAATTAAACTATTTGACTAGGCGCAGAAACGGATACGTTCGCAAGTGACGGTACGGCGCCGATCGTATGCGTCGACATACTGCCGGACGCGATCGGCTGTCGCCGCATCCGTTCGAATCCTTTCCGATTCGATGCGATGCGAGCCGTTTGGTGAAAATCATCCCTTAGTGTAACAAAGAAGGTGATCACTTTTATTGCTTGTCATTATTCTATGGTTATTGCCATAATTTATTTTTAAAAATGTCTGTTTAGAAGAGAGAAAGAAAGGAGAGGAATTCTCGTCTCTACTCTGGCCACATTACGTGCCGGCGAGTACACAGTACGGCATTATGTGCTTCGGCAACCTTCGTATTTCCGAATTTATACGAATTACTCTTTATTGTAAAATAATCCAAACGCTTAATGTTTAAAGGTCGATCTCGTTAAAGTTGCGAGGGTTAAAGTATAAAGTAGCTATAGTACGTTTGCAGCGCAATATGAGTGCAGTTTAAACGCTTTACGTACTTATAGAAGTTGCTAAAGTATGCACTGCAAACTCAAAAACTCAAACTCAAAATATTTATTTGCACACTAAAGTAAAATAATATAGATCTTATTATTAGAGTAGGTACAGCTTAGCAACCTTTTCCAGGTGTTGCAATATTTGAGGGCTCTAATTATATGAAAGTATATTTATAAATTTACTTATGTGTCTACTTGGTACATAGTGCCTAATTCTTGACTATTGTTATTCTTAATACACAATATTTTTAATTAAACTTTTTTTTTTAAACATAGTATACGCATAACACTCAGTATTCCATATTTTAAACCCCATGCTTCATCGCACACGTATTGCGATTCATTTTTACAACTTAGTACCTGGATGACCTAGCCCTGCTCGGTTTTTTTTTGGTAAATCGTGTTTTTTGGAAAGAAAAAAAAAGGGGAAATAGAAAAAGAAGGGAAAAGGGAAAAAAAATCGTCTGGATTCGAGCCGAGATTTTCTGGTTTCGGGACCGCCCTATTTCCCACCTGAGCTATTATAACCTTGAAAATGGTGGCGAAATTTACATTCATATTCTAATGATATTGTAGCAGTTTTTCATTGCGTGAAAACACGGATAAAACGACGTTTTCTAAAAATGAAACCTAGCTAGATCGATTTATCGCCCCCGAAACCCTCTGCATACTAAATTTCATGAAAATCGTTGGAGCCGTTTCCGAGATTCAGATTATACAAGAATTGCTCGTTTAAAGGTATTAAAGGTATAAGATACGTGGCTAATTAAACCTTAATAGAAAAAAAATGTAGGTAATTTATATTTGTTATAAAATATAATAAAAACATTGTTATACTGTCATATCATTTAAAAATAAAAATATAACAAGGAGGATTTCGCGACATCTTCCAAAATAGTTGGTGGCGAAAATTTTGCCACTGCTTTATAAAGGGTTCATCGATCATACGATTGCAAGGTTAAGCTTCACTTGCCGCGGTCAGTCCGCGGATGGGTGACCGTTTTCTACACAACCAGACCGTTCCGTGCTTAGGAGAGCACGTTAAACCGTCGATCCCAGGTGTCACACGAATACCAATGAAAGTCGTTACGGGTAGTCAGATACCCGAATGTCTGAGAACCGGTCTAACCTTAGGATATCGGCATTGCCCAGTAACTGGGTTGCGATGTTTGATGGCAGTTGCTCCATGTAAAATACTGATATTCAGTCGCATGTGGTTAGACTGGAAGCTGACCCCAACATAGTTGGGGAAAAGCTAGGCCAACCAACGCGGCTAATTAATGTTTCTAAGTGCTTAATCAATAAGAAAATAAGTTGGATACACAATATGACACATACACAATACAAATATAAAAAAAAACAAAATTACATATTTTGTCTAAATACAGAATAAAATTTATTTTCTATTCAATCTTATCGTCGCGACAGAGACGCGACAAGTTCTCGCTTAAAGTTTATTCATTAAGAACTTACAAGATAAATAATGACCTGCAATTACTAGGGCGACTACTCCTCACGTGCAATTTTCTTTAAATCGTTACTAAACTATACCCTGAATCCGTTATTCAGATAATTTATGTAAAAAAAGGAGATAACAGGTCAAAAAAATATCTTATTAATGGTAATTCACAAAAAATTGCGAAAGAAAATGCTAGATTTTTCTTTTAAGTACTGATTTTAGAAATAATTATTATACCGTAATTATTTTTATAAATTTTCGATTTTAAACAAAGTTATTAAAAAAAGGAGGTTTTCTGGTATAAAATATTTTATGATACTGGTAGCACTGCAGGAGTTCCAAACATTTTCAAATTTCGTTTGATAGTACCTATGTCAAAGTCGCGTTATTTCAATTCATTCGTTTACTTTTCCCCGATCGAACTTAAATGTTTTTCGCTGCGTGTTTGTTGTTTCTTGTTAAGTTTCATTTATTAATTGACTAATGGAGCCTCAGCCGGGTCCCTCGAAGGCCACCGCCCGCGACAGTTTGTTCCCTGTCTAAAAGTGGCCTCGAAAATCAGTGCCACAGAACAACTCATGGTGATGAATGCCTACAAGCAGACATACAAGACTTGGGCTGAGGGCAAATATATTGGTCTTGAGAAGAATGTGCTGCCAAAACAGTTGAATTTTTAAGAATATCAGCAGTGTCAGTGGGAAGAATTATAATAAAATAATACAAAACAACCCTTAACCCTAGTTCTCCCAAGAAAGAAGGTCCTAAGACCAGCTTCGTCCAAACAACGGACGATTTTACCCTGTCTGCAATAAGACCAATCGTACACCAGTTTATTCGCAGAAATGAGGCACCTACTTTTACAAAGGTGAGAATAATTGATGACGTTACTAATAGGTTTGTCATAAATGAGAATGAATCCGATCCCAAAACCGATAGTTTGTTATTTAGATTCCAACACACCATGAAAAAAATATTTCTTAATCCTAATCGGAGCTAGATATGAGCGCCGCAAACATTGTTTGGCTACGGTATTTTGTTTGCATAGTTCTTATAATTAATCACTTTTAATTTTATAGATGATAACTCAGTAAAAATTTTATGATAAAATGTTTTGTACCACTGTCGTGTCATTTTGATAGTGACATTTTTGACGTTTCTTTGTATACGTAAATTATCTGAATTATGGATTTGGAATATAGTAAATACAACGAAACGTTGTAGTGAAATAGAAAATTCTGTTATCTAATGATATTTCTAGCTTTTTGGGTGACATATTATACGATCATTTAAAAAGTTTGTGTGATTGATGTAAGAAAACGAAATGCAATGAATGAAAGAGATAAGTGATGAAAGGAGAACGTACGATTTTAAATGACTTTAAATTATGAAGGAATAATGTTCTTTTATTAAACCTTTAATTTTGTTTTGACACAAATATAAGGGATACGGAGTTGAGCGGTCATGGTGATGTGTTACTTTTTATTTTCTCTGAGCTAATAATATCCCACGTTGATAGGTATTTCATATTATGAAATATTCTATCAGTATAAGATTTTATTATTCCAAATTATATAATGACTAGAGAGTTTGGCAAATATTCAATACATTAACAAAAGGGTTTGTTTGATGAGTTACATAAACAATTGGGAATTTATTCATAAAGCCAAGTTCTAACCTAGATACATAATATTTATTTAAGTAAGTAAGTATTGGGGTAGTTTAATATTTAGTGGAACTCTTTTTGTGACATTGGTACTCACATATCCGCTGAACTAAGCACCTCCCTTCCTCCTAGCTTTCCCCCAATTATATTGGGGTCAGTTTCCAGTCTAACCAGATGTGGCTGAATACTAGTATTTTACACAGAGCGACTGCCATCAGACCTCTGTAATCCAGTAACTTGGCAATGCCGATATCCTAAGGTTAGACCGGGTGTCAGATTTTCAGGCTTCTACCCGTAACGACTGTCATAGGTATTCGTATGACAGCGAGGACCGACTGTTTAATGTGCTCTTAAAGACACGGAGGGATCTCGATGTGTAACGAACGGTCACCCATCCACAGACTCACCGCGGCAAGAGCAGCTTAACCCCGCAAATTGTATGAGCTGCGCGGTTGGCTATTAGCCACAAGCCCCTCATGATTATAATTATTATTTGAATCATAAAATGTTATCAATCCATCCATTTTATTTGTGTACATTACGCTTCCCAAAATTTGTTTTTTTAAGTACATCTGATATTCTTTTAACTTTGTCCTTTATAAACGTCAGCTGTGATTCACAAAAATCCGCTTTCATTCAAAATTTTATTATTAATTAATTGTAAGATGATGACCATTTAACACAAGGGTCGTCCTATTCATCTCATCTTTGTTATAAATTGTCTTTGAACAATTATGAGAATTTAATTTTCGTGCTGTTTTGTTTATGAAATAAAAGTCAATTTGTTTTGTTTTGTCCGGGGTGGACTTGTTTAAAAATCTTATCGTAAAGAATACAATTAGTTCTTTCAACCATGAACAAGATACCCAGAAGCTATGTAGCTAAAAATATACAATAATGTAGCTTACGCTTTTAGCACACTGCCGCGAATACGGAGCGGAAGCGAACCGAAATGATTTTGTATGATGTTTGAATGCTACGATCCGCTTTCGGTACGCTTTTGGTACGCTTTCGCGTCTGTGTGCTAGTGTCGTTAATGTATCACACAGAAACGAAATATTAACGAATAGCGAAACTGTGTAGCATGGTTTTGTATGATGTACAAACGCTACGGTCCGCGTTTGGTACGCTTTCGATACACTTTCGCGTCTGTGTGCTAGCGATTATAACGTATCACTGCAAATGCCGAAAATATGAGCCTATTATTTAGTTATAATTTTTTTTTAAGAAAGCTTTACAATTATTAATAATAATAATACCAGCCTCTTAATACCCCCCCGCAGAGCAAAGGCCTAATTAACGATTAAACAAATAAAACATTTATACATACATACATGATAATAACAATACTACCACGTTGGTCTAGTGGTGGCAAGCGCGACTGCTGATTGTGAGGTCCTGAGTTCGATCTCCAGATCGGGCGAAGTGTTAGTGGGTTTTTACGCGTGGAATTCCTCAGTAACAGCCCGAAGTTTGGATTTGTGCCCGGTTAATGGCAATAGGCTCGCCCCCTATAACATGGGACTTAAACATAACGGCGAAATGAGGGTGTTATTAGACACCTCTGTCCAACCCTTCGGGGAATTCAGGCGTAATGTTATGTGATGTTATGTTTTAAAAATAATAAACAGTAGAGTTTGTCAAAGGCTTTGCAAAATTCGATTATATCATCTTAATCCAATTAAAATGTCGTAAAGTATCAGTAGTAGTTCCACGGTTCTTAATAATAAAGCCCACGATATTGCCGGCGCTAATTAATTGGCCTCACGTAATAACGCGTGCTAATCATTCGTCGACAGGTATACGTGTGTAAACGCTACAGTTGTGATGTATTTCCACTTTTATTTTCTCACTATTGTAAGTTTGGTTTATTATGTCCGAGACTGTTTTACCATTGGCGACTTATGATGTGATCGGTTTTGATATTAAACTTATCGTTATTGGTTGGAAGAAAACCTGTCTCGTGGTAGGCCCCCGTGTGTCGGCCGGGGTTGCGGTGCGTGCTTTTGCGAATCCCGTGACCCCAGCCGAATGTTCAAGAGGAGGAACACCGTTTTAGCCGGTAAGAGTCCGGCAGACACCCTCGCCTTCCCCGGACGAGGGACATCCGTGAGGCTTTATTACAATAAAAAAAAGGCCCCCATATTCGCGGCAAAAATTTACTGACCAATTTTTTTTCAGTAACACTCTGTCATTGGTGTAATTACCCCTAACCAATGGTAGTGACTGCTATTATTTTTTTTGGATAAAAGAGCCTGCCTATAAGCTGCGTGATTTTATATTACTGCTAATGTGCTAAGAGCAATTTACAGAATAAGTGTGAGCGACTAATGCACGATTAAGTCCCCCAATGTGGAGCTGATCTCGGTTTTAGAGTAAGGGCGCGTTCCCACTATGTCGTGACGATAAATTTATCGTTAGACGACTGTCGTCTCTAGCTGTCCCCATTATAACGACTGTTTGTCGTCAATATTTTTATCGTTTAGCGATTATCGTATCTAACTGTTCCCATTGGATCGCGACGACATTTTATCGTTTCACGACGGTCGCTTTGTCGTTTGCACACCAGTAGGAAGCTACGACGAGACGATATTTTTATCGTGGCCACGACAGATAGTCGTAACAACGACACATTACGATGTCGTGACGATAAATTTATCGTTGGACGACTGTCGTGCTAGCCGTAGCCATTGACTCTGCAATCGTTTTCAGTACAAAAACAAGTCGTGAACCACAGTTAATCTTGTCGTCTTATATGTGAACACTTCCATTTAAATATATAAGCCACGACACTTAAAACTACACGACTATCTGTCGTCACGACAAAGTGGGAACGCGGCCTAATTTGACTTATTGTATGAGCCCTCATTATCATTTTAGTTAATGGATGGATTTAAAATGTATGTACTATTATTTTTACAGCTTGTTACTTTAGCATATTATGTGAGTTGTAAAAATAAATTTGACGTCGGATCACTTGATGTACTCTGTAAGTATCTATATTATTTGTTTCCAAAAGGCATCAATTTACCTTCTCACACATTTCCTAGTCATACTTAAGATTGTCAACTATCGCACTTTTACTGTAACAACTTACAACATATATCTAGACGCTAAGCCTACGATCAGCGTGCATATAATAAACTAGCGGCCCGTCCCGGCTTCGCACGGGTGGACATCTTTTTCCGTTTGTGCAACATTTTTCATTTATGCTCCGCTCCTATTGGTCGTAGCGTAATTTTATATAGTCTATAACCTTCCTCGATAAATAGAATATCCAACGTAAAAAAAAAATCATTTCCAACCAGTAGTTCCTGAGATTAGCGCGTTCAAACAAACAAACTCTTCAGCTTTATAATATTAGTATAGATTCCTTGAAGCAGATTCCTGGAAGCGGATTCGGGTTATTAATATTGCTTAGTTAATTGCAATAGTCTATTCCCCTATTATGGTCCTTACACAACTAGCCAACGAATGCCAAAAAACGTCATTTGTTAATTTAACGAAATTTTGTATAAAACGTATCCGGTTTCATTCGGATGTACGTGACAACGAACTCCATTCGTTGGCGATTTTTGGTGTTCATTGGCCTTCTTTGGTGATTATTGGCCGTGTTTGGCGTTCGTTGACTTGGTTTATTACGTACCATTACATGTTTCTTTATTCCCTCATATGTGAAATATAGGTGTAAACTTTGAGACACAATACAATTTTGCTCATTCCTTCGAGAAAAAAAGGTAATATAATGATAAAACATATTGTTTTTGCGTTTTAGTGAAGGGCTTGAGCGGATCAACATCAACATCATCATCATCATCATCATCATCAAGTGAATCTGTTGATTCCAGGGCGGTTGAAAAGCGTAAGACCACAATTAAAAGATGATGACGGTGTGAGATCACTTAATAATTTATTTAATTGTAATAATAATCATTACGCTCGTTTTGCAGAACTCAAAAAGTATTATAAAGATATATGTAAGTACCTAACTTTTTTTTTAAAACCTACAGCACTTTCAAATAGTTACACGAATTACTAAAATTAAATAATTATGAATAAATTCAACTAACTATACAATATTTTGTCTCTGCGCTATCCTAAGGTTAAGATCGACTGGCAGAAAATGCCTTAGGCATTAAGTCCGCCTCTGTACAATTCTATGCATAAATAATAAAAAAATAAAAGGGATGTATTTAAAAGTACTTTAAAATTAATGACAAAAATAATGCCTTTCACAACAAAATAATAGTGGCACTTAAATTTTTAACCTACTTCCAAAAAAGGAGGAGGTTCTCAATTCGACTGTATGTTTTTTTTTAACCGACTTCCAAAAAGGAGGAGGTTACTATGTTCGTCTGTATGTATGTTTTTTTTTTTTTTTTTTTTTTGTGTATGTTCATCGATATTTTCGCCAATTGTGAACCGATTTTAATGATTCTTTTTTTAATGGATGGGGTATACTTCGAAGTTGGTCCCATTTAAATTTGGTGAAGATCTGATGAAGAACTTCGGAGATAGACAATGGAACTCCTCAATGACGAACAGTACGCATATTGTGATGATGTGATTATGTTACGAGCAGCGTCTTTAGTAGGTCCAACCAAGTTTTAATTAAGGCCACTAAAATGAAAAAAATAAAAACTTTTTTACAAAAAATTTAAACCGACTTCAAAAAGAATAAAATAATTACCATATAAAATTAACAGTTTCAGAAGTCGGTGCCTTCAATTTGGTTCAGCGTGGATCAGCACCGACTTCTGAAACTGTTAATTTTATATGGTAATTATTTTATTCTTTTTGAAGTCGGTTTAAATTTTTTGTAAAAAAGTTTTTATTGTATATTTGTTCCGCGATGTCTTTACTAATAATTGTGAACCGATTTTAACGATTATTTTTTTGTTTGAAAGAGTATTCTTTCGAAATGGTCTCATTTACATTTGGTGAACATCTGATGAAGAATTTCGGAGATAGACACTTTGAAATCAGTATTTCTTTTTGTTAAAAAGTTTAATTATAAACTTTAAATTAAATGGTTTGCACTATAATCAATCAAAAACACCTTTTTTCTGAATGCACATTAAGGGAATGACAAATTAGACGGTACATTTGATCGTGAGGAGTGGTCTCTATGGATGCCCTGCAAACTGGACGCCGTTTCAAGTCCGCTGCAAATTAGACAGTAAACTTGATCGTGTATGGCTTGCTTTAGGCGAAACACACACTGCTCCGCGCTACGGTGCGGGTTGAGTGGCGACGGAGCCACAACACTGCGCGCGAATACGTTTTCTGTGTTGCACTACGCGTGTTTTCTATACAAACACAGATACTTGCAAACAACGTAAGAACACGCACTCCCGCACTGCGTGATGCGCTGCAGTGTGCGAATCACCTTATAGTTAACTTTTAATTTCTAGTCAAAAGGGAACAAAGAAGTTACAAGAAAATAATGCGTAAGTTATTATTAAAATAAGTAAGTATATAAAATTGTGTTAACGGTGAAAGGAAAGACATCGTGAGGACACCTGCACACCTGAGAGGGCTCCATAAAGTTCTCGATGGTGTGTGTAGTCTGTCAACCCGCACCAGGCCAGCGTGGTGGACTAAAGCCTAAAACATTCTCATTCTGAGAAGAGGGTTATGCCCAGCACTGGGACAGTAATGAGCTAATTATGTTTTATGTATATAACATTATTATTTAACAGCATATTTATACGAATAATTTTATGTCTAATTAATTTACAGAACAAAAAATTAGTCAAGAAGGTAATATTAAATATTCGTTGTAAATATAAATTTTAAATATTTTACTTTTTATTGTTACTCATTTTGAACCGCCATTTTTTTGATAATATTACAGAAAAAGATCAAGTTAAATACTATGACGACTTACTTCAAAAAGTTAAATCTCTAAGTGGTAAGTATTTTTTTTGTTATTTGGATAAAAGAAACGTTTAGGTACATTTTGTTTACACCCTGTATAATACAATGTTACATTACACCAAAAATTACATTACATGTTGCACAAGTCCGAATATAATGTTTTATTTTTTACAGCACAACTCAGCAAATGACTGAATTATGATTTGTAATAAAAATAAAGAGATTATCGCATTTTTTTTGTCTTCCTATACTGTCCTATTGCTGGGAAAAGGTTTCCCCCAAGTTCTTCCTTGTATTCTTTTCCTGCACCACCTCAAATCAGCCCTCACAGTACGGGTCCAGGTCATCTCGCCACCTCTTTCTGGGCCGACCTTGGCGGCGCCGTCCATCTTCAGGCACCCATTGTGTGGAAACTCTTGCCCAGCGGACGTTATGCATGCGGCTGACGTGACCCGCTCAATCCCATTTGAGCCTGGCAGCCTTTGCCTATGTAGACATAGGCAAAAAGGTTCTGTTTTGTTCATTCTTTTTCTTTATATTCCCAAACCAGTTTGGCAGTATCTACAAAGCACCCAAGTGCACAGAACCAGTGCCTACTAAGCACTGTCAGCGTGGAAACACGTCGCTGCAGCAGCGCTTTGAGTCCGTACTGCAGCGCTGCCGAATCGACTTGATTCTACTAAAGAATCACAGTGGTGATAGTACAAGGGGTATATTGTTCAAATCTAAATGAGTTCCTTGGAGGGCACGTTCAGGCACTGTGCAAACTGAAACACTTTAGTGTCTTGTGGGGTGACTAATCATTCCAAACATTCTCCTAGCTTTTTCCCAACTATGTTTTGGCGTCAGCTTTCAGTTTAACTAGATGCGGCTGAATACCACTATTTTAAACGGAGTGACTGCCATCAGACCTCCACAACCGAGTTATTGGGCAATGCCAATATCCTTAAATTGGACCGGTTGTCAGACTTTCGTGCTTCTGACTACCCGTAACGACTGTCATAGGTATTCGTATGACACCCGGGACCGACGGCTTAACGTGCTCTCCGAGGCACGGAGGGGTCTCGATGTGTAGCGAACGGTCACTCTTCCACTGATTGACCGCGTCAAGCGCAGCTTAACCTCGCAAATCTTATGATCCACGCGTTATTCGAGCCCCTCCAATTGGTAACAAATCAAAGAACAACAATTTGCGGTTGATACAACTCGCGTTTCCACTTCGCAAGAAGCTTGCACGAAAGTATCGTACACCTGCGTGTAGAACACAATTCTAATGTAATAAAATAAATAAAATAAAAATAAACAAAAGTACAATGCAATGTAATGTAATAATAATGTAATGTAATAATAATAATGTAATAGCAACTTGCATGCAATCTTATTTCTTGTGTGCTAGCTACTTGCTTTAGTCAGGTTTACGATTGATAAAGCTGTATGTTCTGCAATTTCCTTTTATAATACCCAGTTTAGATATCTAATGTGTAAAGGACAAGAATTAATTGAAACTATTAAAAAAAATACAGATTTCAAATAAAATCGACCTTAAAAAATTTCGATTTTTTTTGGTATTATACGTTTTAACACCGTTTTGACATGTAAACTAAACGTATTTAATCAGAACAGATGGTCGATTCACAAAATTGTTGCCAAACCGCAAATAAACCTCAACCGTCAGTCAGTTTTCGTTCATGAAAACTGTCAAAATGTTTGATTGTGTTGTCAAAAAATATAACAGCTTTTGTAAAAAAAAACCCAAATGAACGGTTCGACTTCGGTTGCATTTGACTTTCGTTTCCAATCAATACAATGTATTTAATTTAATTCAATGATCATGATTTGTTTGTGAAATTGCTAGATTTAAGCTTGGTTTTGCACTATTTTTATTATTTATAATCCACAATTAAATCCAACAGTAAAATGTATAATAGAAATAATTTTGTGCATGCGGTGTTAGCCTGTAAATAATTGTTGCACTTATAAATGTATATTGTGTAGGTACTCTTAAAAGAAATGTAACGTATAAACAATTGTAGGCTAACCTAAATAAATAAATAAATCAACGTTTATGTTAGTAGAATCCCTCAGTAATCTCATAATTCTGAATTCAATTAAAACGATGTAAAATTATCGGATCACTGTTAATAATTAACTTACGGTTTTAATTAATCGAATGCAACGCGGGTGTGATAACACACGCCAATCAATCATCCACAGCCGCTGTACGCTTTGATTGGTGAAATGTATTTTCATGTTTATTTATTTACATAATATTTTACAATAGCTGTGCTCTCACGGCTCCGCCCGTAGCCTATATTACGCAGTGATAATGTAGTTTTCTAACGGCAAAAGAATTTTTGAAATCAGTCCAGTCGTTTTTAAGTTTATTCGTTACATACAAAAATACAAAAATTAAAAAAATATAAAAATACAAATCTTTCCTCTTTATAATATTAGTATAGAAGTATAGATAAGTGAGCGTCGTTCATGAATTTCATCTACCCCGTGAAATTGTGTATTTGCAGCATTATGGGCATCCCACCGGCGTCTGTCGGGCGTGCGCTTGCCTCTAATGTTTGACTAGCGCCGATGTCGCGCGCACGCGACACTCGCGTCGCGTGCGAGCGGCGACTTTTTTCTGCTCAAGAAGTTTCACCGCATCACCGCAACGTGAGCGCGGCATTCAGCAGACACGCAACGTCGGCGCTAGTCAAACGTTAGAAGCACGCGCACGCCCGACAGACGCCAGTGGGATTGGGCCCTAAAGCTTATCCGCACACACCTATCAGTGCGGTACCGTTTAGTGTCAGTGAAAAATGATATTGTTCCATAAATTATGTATGACGCTATCCGTACTTGTCAGTGTCAGTGACGTGCAGTTATGTCAGTATTGCTCCGACGCCCTCCGTGATCCGACGCGAATTTCTAGCTGAGAATATGTTCACTGACGGCACGGACGATTTCAAGATAGATGACGAGAAGTTGATACTACAAGTGTCAAAATTTAGCAATCATGGAATGTGTCGGCGTCGGCACTGACGAATGCGAATCACATACGTCATCATCGTCACGGTACTGAACGGTACGGTACTGATCGTCACGTGTACTGATGTGTTCGGATAGGCCTTCAGTAGGTATTCGTAGGACTGACTATTAGGTAGTACATGCTATCCTAAGTCCCCTTTTTTGATCGCAAACATCATCATAAAGTTATTTATTGAGCCTAATAATTTTTCACGTTTTTATAATTTTAAAAATATTGAAGGTTGTTGTAAGAGTTCAAAAGCAAAAAAAGATATTACGGGTTTTCTTTCAAAAAATTAAGTTCATCACTGATAACATATCACAACATCACGCCTGTATTCCCCAAAGGGATTTGCAGAGGAGTATAGATAGTAACACCAACATTTCGCGGTTATGTTTAAGTCCCATGTAATAGAGGGCGAGCTTATTCCCACCAACCAGGAACAAATCCGAACTCCGGGCTGCTACTAAGGAATTCCACACGGAAAAATCCAATAACACTGATATAATTTTATTTATTTAGTCTAAATGGTCAAAAATATGATCTAACCACAGCCTTTATATATCTCCAACACAATACAGATGACAGCATTATGTTAAAAAGGGTCTGAAGCTTAGCGAGTCACCTGAAACCTTCCAGTTTTTTCCTTAAAAGGACAGAGTCACGTACAAAATGAACAGTACTGGAGTTACTTTGAACGAAGTACAGAAAGGTTGAGGTTCTATGTAAACCTGAGTAGGCCTTGTCTGTTTTGTTATTTACAAGATTTGGAATAACGTTGGGACGTGCTGATGTTATGAATTGAGAAGATAAAGCGAACATTTTTGTTTTATTTTTTGAGTGGTGTTACTTAAGTACTGACATGTGCCTGACATTGTCATAAAGCCTTGGATTTACTGAGGGATAAATGGAGCAATGTCGTGAGCCTTGACGCGGGACATTTACGTGAATGTCCAAGGGACAATATCGCGGAACAAGTCGCTCGCACATATCTACGCCCGCTCGGTCTAACCAGTTGTTAGACTTCGGGCCTACACGTAACGACTGTCATAGATATTCGTATGACACCCGAGGCACGGAGGGGTCTCGATGTGTTACGAAACGGTCACCCATCCACCGACTGACCGCGGCAAGCGCAGCTTAACCTTGCAAATCGTACGATCCGCGCGGTTGGTAATTAGCCACGAGCACCTCATATTTTTATGATTATGCGTTTCGTATTTAGATTAAATTACTATTTCACATCTCAATAATATGACTTCTACATTGATGGTCATTAAAGTTATGCTTAGAGCTAGTAATAATTATGACGATGACGCCAATATCGATGGCAGCAAAGTAAAAGGAGACATCTACAAAATCGCAATTTTACAGTAGAGCACATTTAGTAAAAAACAGAGGCCATTTTCCCGCGATGTTTCTTAAAAATCGAAAGTAGATGTCTTCATTTACTTGCGAGGTTTTCTTTATTATTTTGAAATATGTTTTTTTTAACACAGACCTGAGGGTTGATTTATGCTCATTTTTGATAAAAAAATTTTTTTGCAAAAATGTAGATGGCCGAATCTACTTTGCTGCCATCGATTATATTCACAAACAATATGGCAATAAACATACATAACATAAACATAGTTCGCCCATTACTGTCCCACTGCTGCACATGGGCCTCTTTTCAGAATGAGAAAGGTTTAGTTCACCACGCTGGCCTGGTGCGGGTTGGCGGACTACACACACAATTGAGAACTTTGTGGAGCCCTCTCAGGTGTGCCGGTTTCCTCACGATGCAATAAACTTTGTTTATGGTAATAAACAATTATGCGAAAAATCATTTTTTTTTCTTGACTTGGTCGCGTTTGGCCCTAGTCTCACCTGATGGTGAACGCAGACAGGGTCTAAGATGAAGCACACGAATCCAAAGAACAGAGATATAGAGAAATTCCCCTATACCCCTTTGGCTCTCACATACACACGACAGAACACAGTAAACTGCTTGGCGCCTGACTTTAATGTGAGGGTGGTAGCTAGCCAGGCGAACCGTATAGATCCTATCACCAAGCGTGCTGGGTTTTGTTGAATCCTACAACACGCGTCTATTTCTAGCGTGCGTTGAGGAAGTTTTATATTCTAACCCCCACACGGGGTAAAATATTAGGTCCTTACCTATGAAATTGCCGTTTTTTTCTCACAAATAGAGAACCTCGTCACTTCTATGATTTAAAATATATATCAATTGCTTGATATTATATCGAATAATGACCATCATAGACAACTACCAATAGTAAAAAAACCTTATTACTTATAGTTTTCTAAACATAAAAAATACCTTAAAAATGACTCCTCTTTTTGTTAGCAGAAATGACCACTATTTTTGTTTTAAATTTGCCAAAACTTTTTTTTGTCGCATAATCTAAGTGGCATACGTTATCTTAGTTTTTAAACATTAGTGCATAAAAGTTTTAAAACATTAGTGTTCATAGTTGTTAAATAAATTAAGAAAATGTTAGTATGAAAAATGCAACTTCTTTAAAATTCTCCTTACAAAACGCTGATTTCATAGGTAATGACCTAATATTATGCCGAATATTAAAGAGCTTATGCGAACCAGTGGACGAGGGGCTCGTGGCTAATTACCGACCGCGCGGATCATACGATTTGCGAGGTTAAGCTGCGCTTGCTGCGGTTAGTCTGTGGATGGGTGACCATTCGTTACACAGCGAGACCCCTCCGTGCCTCGGAGAGCACGTTAAATAGTGGCCCCGGGTGTCATACGAATACGTATGACAGTCGTTAACCCAAAAAGTCTCACAACCAGTCTATCCTAAAGATATCGGCATTGCCCAGTAACTGGGTTGCGGAGGTCGGATGGCAGTCGCTCCGTGTAAAATACTGGTATTCAGCCGCATCTGGTTAGACTGGAAGCTGACCCCAACATAGTTGGGAAAAGACTAGGCACAACGATGCGAGCCAGTGGATACCAGCCGTATACATATCAACTAAGTTTAACCTTCTCTCTTAACCTCAAAAGAAGTTCAATATAACCTAAGCCTAATGAGAACGCAAGCAAGAAAGAATTGGGTGACTTGCGGTAATACCAAGCAATTGCCTTGTCAAAATGAGATACGGTTTGACTAAGCATTTTCTGAGGTCGACGAAATAATTATCAGAATACAGTTTTAAAATGAGTGTACTTATAAAGCCTGTATTATTTACGGTATATATATATTTAAAAAGAAACGTATAGAATAATGATGATGTAGTGACAAAAATTTAAAGGAGTATGCTTAGGTGGTTTGGTCATGTTGAGAGAATGGGTGAACGGCGATTAACAAAAGGAATTTATAAGGTGGATGTCAATGGGAACGCCGGTAGAGGACATCCTAGGAGGACATACATCTATGTTATTGGTGATGTTCTTCACAAAGGTCAGGTGCGTAGTACTCTCAACCGGCGTGCGTGTATGACAAGATGTATGAATGTGGATGAAGCGAAAGGGGTATGTAAGGGTCGTAGCTTGTGGCGTTCTATAGTTTCTGCCTACCCCCATGGGAAAAAGGCGTGAGTTTATTTATGTATGTATAGAATAAGCTTGCAGGTATAGCAGTGATAGGTTGAACGGTTGCTTTCCATGCAGGAGGGTCTGCGTTCGATCCCGGCCCGCACCTCTAACTTTCTGAATTGTGTGGATCAGAATTTGGTTAGATATCACTTGCTTTAACTGTGAAGGAAAACATCGCAAGGAAACCTGCATACCTGAGGGGGCTAAAAAAAATGTAAGGGCTGATTATAAGCCTGTAAGCAAAGAATTCCATTAATATTTTGCTCCAGTAGCGCCCCGAGCAGACCTCGACCATAGGTACATTCCAAAAAGATTTTCCATTGTTTCTAGAAGTTAAAACCTGCTTCAATGTCAACAACTGTGGTAACAACATTGTTGATGACAGCTGGAATTTGGATTTCAACGTTTATTCCAACTTTATCTAAAACAAAACGTATGTTTGCTGTCGGTAGCAATTTAAAATGTATCTACCTATCAACACTGTTAGGGTATGCTTATTATGGTACAGTCAGCCTCAATAAAATATTTAAGAACAACTAGCGAATGTAATCTTTATATTTAACAACCTATACCTATATATAAATTTAAAAGATTCAGTCACTACTTTTTCTTCAGTTAACTTTTAAAATTCGCAAAGTGTCTCTTCTTTTTCTTATATGCATCATATTGAGGCTGAGTGGACCTGTACAAATGGTTCATCCTCATCTCTCTGTCTTCCTAGTCTTAGTCCTACATGGTGGTGGAGTCAGCTTTCTTTGTTTTCTCTCTCTATTTTGACCTGTGCTTTACTTCGGTTTCAGAGACTTAACACTCTGCGAGGTCTTTCTTGATCACGTTCATCCACCTAGTCTTTGGTTTTCCACTGGATCTCCGCTCGGGAATAGATAGACGCAGTACCTCGTTCTTGATAGGCAGGCAGCTGTCTCTTAACGTGCTCAAACCGTTCGTCTTCATCATCATCATAATGATTCAGTCCATGAACTTCTATCGCTAAAACATTTATAAACTCCACATAAACCGCTAATGAAAAAATCGCATCAATTGCAGCTCTATCTTCGTCATCTTCCAACAAAACATTACAATCAAATATAAAATAGATGTGTACATTTTTCCAGAACATTCCCCGCAAATAGGCGAGGCTTAGAACTAAATGGGCCCAGAGCACCGCTTTGTCTATCTCAGTTTTAATAAAGAACTAGTTATGGGTCTCATTACACGTCTGTCGGAACAAGCTGCAGCTGTTGCGACCAGCATCGCAATGCAAACAAAAGATAGACAGAGAAGGCTATATAAAAAAGGGGTTCAGAAAACCAATTCTTAACAAGAAACACAGAAGGACTATTTGGAATGCAATGTAGCTGCAAAAGTAGTTGGGTCGACTGAATTTTACTGTGAGTTGGCGGCGACACGCCGATTGCCTTGCAGCTGCCGTGAAGTTGGTACGACTGCATGCTAAATGTATTTTATCTGAACTTTCGCAGCACCTAGCGTATGAATAGTTACTGCAAATAGGTAAAATGGAATTATCACAACCCACTGCTATCGTATATTGCACGCGTTGTAGAAATCGTTTTACGTTTTCACTTCTAAAGCTGAGTACCTACCCATTAGTCAGGGAAGGACAGACCGTGGTCCGTGGGCCGCATTCGGCTTTCCATCAATATACGTGCAGCCCACCAGCGAATTAAAAAAAAATGTACTTTAAATTTTTATTTCAACTTTTGTAGTTATTTTTAATTATTGTGTGCCTTTAGCTTATAGTCTGCCCGAGTGACCACTAGTCCTAAGAAGTCTGTGCATGCTGTGCACATTAGAGTATTTACTTGTAAGAGATTATAGAGCTACTCTAACGTGTGTCCTTTGTCAAACCGATCATTGAGCCCGACGATATATTTCAATGTCATTCTACAAACTACGCGCGAATTTGTGTAACTTTTTGTCGAGCAAAGTCACGAGCGCGGGTGACACGTGCGGCGCAGAGTGAGGAGAGTGAGAATGCAAAACATAAAGGAATGTTACAAGTCAATGCTTCGCGTGTTGAGTATTCCTTCAAACACCTCTCGAAAATTCGCAGGAACTTGTTTGTTTGAGGAAAATGTTTTTTTCTTATTAAATTGAGTTTTTGCTTGTATTGTATCATTTGCAAGAATGTTACATTACAAGTAAACGCTCCTATGTGTACTCACCTTAAGACGTACAGTGACACAATTTTTCGTACGTATGAGTGCGGAACAGAATTTGATTATCACTTGCGTTAACGGTGAAGGAAAAGATCGTGAGGAAACCTGCACACCTGACATGGCTCCATAAAGTTATCGATGATATGTGTAGTCCGCCAACCCGCACCAGACCAACGTGGTGGACAAAGGCCTAAACTCTCCTCATTCTGAGAAGAGACGCGTGCCCAGCAGTGAGACAATAATGGGCTAATTATGTTAGGATATGTTTACAAGTGCGTTAGCTTGTTATGATACACATTGTATGGAATGGATCCTCTGTTTTTATTTATTTTGTGGTAACTATTCAATCAATCTCTTTCTACTAGCTATTGTGGGTCCAAAGCTATTAGTATTATGATTGGAGAATCTATATAAATAGCAAGTAATGTTTATTTAATTTAAATACTGCCTACAGCTACCGACTTTAAGTAATTATTGAAACTAGATTGGGAGCCAGAATTGAATTGTAAGCCGAAAATAGAACTTAATTGTTAGAATTTTCCTCATGCTTTTGGAAAATTTTAGACTGGCAATTTCTAAAATCAGCTTATATTGAAATATGCGAAATTACTATTTGTTGTTCTGCCTAGCGTTTCCCAACTATGTTGGGGTCAGCTTCTAGTCTAACCAGATGCGGCTAAATACCAGTATTTTACGCGGAGCGACTACCATCAGACCTCCGCAACCCAGTTACTGGGCAATACTTATATTTTAAGTGAAATTGACACGTTTGGTGCAGTGGCTAAGCGATTGGCTTCTGCGCTGCGGGTCGTGGGTTCGATTCCCGCACGGAAAAAATATTTGTATGGCGTACAGATAGTTGTTCCGGATCTGGGTGTTTGTGCATGTGAAGATTTGTGTCTGTAAAAGCACCCACGATACAGGAGAAATCCTAGTGTGGGGCAATGTTATTTAAAAAAAAAATACTATTTATAACCTATTATGACTTTTTGTTTCTAAGAGCACGTTAAACAGTCCGTCCGGATGTCCATACGAATACCTATGCCAGTCGTTACGGGTAGTTAGATGCCCGAAAGTCTGACAACTGGTCTAACTGTAAGATATCGGCATTGCCCAGTAACTGAGTTGCGGAGGTCTGATGGCAGTCGCTTTGTATAAAATACTGGTATTCAGCTGCATCTGGTTGGACTGGAAACTGACCCTAAGATAATTAGGAAAAGGATAGGAGGAAGTATGACTTTTTGTTTATTCTAGCACGTTCCAGCTTATTGTCATTGTATGTTTTGACTGAAATAAAAAATATTTAACACCGTAAAGAAAGGTATTTCGATTGCTCATTTGCAATATGTGTATCAAGTGTCTGACTATCTTAAAAACAGTTCTCAAATTTTATGACGGCCACAATTTGCAAAGTATATACCAGTAGTTCAACCTATTTCAGCAAAATAATGTGTTTGTTTACAACACAACACGACAACGTACTTAAATCGCATCAATTTTACATCTATCATGCGCACGCCCACTCCATATTCCATCAATGACAATTTTACGGGCAAGCATCGCCGTCATGTTTTATTCAGATTGACGTCGCGGTGGCAGGGTCCCGGCGTAAATCGGCGCGTTGAACCGCGACGCGAAATAACGGTTTGATTTTACATGAAGGTTTTATTGAAAGATGTATCAATAGAATTTATAATGTGACGTCATATTTTATTGGATAATGGATTGTTTTTATATATGTTTGTTTCTTCAAAGAATAGGCCTTCAGGTATTGTAAAAAGTGACTAAGAGATTATGACAAGAACATGCAAAATGAGAATCTGCTTAACCTTTTCCCAACTGTGCTGGAGTAATTATTAAGTACTTAATAAAAAATAAATAAGATGTATATGAGGCTTGTATAGACGCGGAAAAGCGAAGTAATTCCTCGAAAAAAAATTGATAACATAAACAAAAAACCTATGTGGGGTAGTTTCCAGGCTAACCAAATGCGGCTGAATACCAATATTTTACACGGACACCTCCGCAACCGAGTTACTTGGCAATGCCGATATCCTAAGGTTGGAAGAGTTGTCAGACTTTCGGGCCTCTGACTACCCGTAACGACTGTCATAGGTATTCGTATGACACCCGGGATCGACTGTTTGACGTGCTCTCCGAGTCAAGAAGGGGTCTCGATGTGTGAGCCATGAGTCTCTCAACAAATAACAATTAATAACAAAATGAGAATACAGTCTATTATCTACACTAATATTATAAAGAGGAAAGATTTGTATTTTTGTATGTAACGAATAAACTTAAAAACTACTGGACCGATTTTAAAGATTCTTTTGCCGTTAGAAAGCTACATTATCACTGAGTAACACAGGCTGTATTTATTACTGGAATAAAACTTGTTACGCTGGCGGAGCCGTGAGGACATAATTTATAATTCACACTATAAGCGTATCAAATACTTATCTGTTCTGTGATAACAAAAACTTATTCAGCTTCGGTGAGGCTATAATCTAGCGGTTTAGAGGTGAGTTTAAGATAATCGAATAAGTTAGGGCTGTTACTATTTCAGATACTACGCTGGTGACAAATAATAATAAGTGCACGTCAAATACCTAGGACCAAAATAGCGTCGACTGCCAAACTTGAGGGGTTTAATATTAGCCACTGAAGAGTTCCACTACACCTCCTAGCTACATCATCAGACCCTGAACACCAAGTGCAATCTATAGGACTCATCAAAACGAATCATATGATCCGAACCTCACACAGATCATACAGTCGACGCCATCTTGGATCTAGTTATTTGACGCGCACTGTAACCGATTCGATGACGTCGACAGCAGACCTTTAAGACACTTCTTACTTCTACACTCATGAACCCTAAGAACTCTGTCCAAAATTGTATACAAAACTTTGTCGATGTTGTAAAGTTTTATTTCATTACATAACATAATCAGCCTCGTTCAGCCAAAACTGCCTCGTTAGTCTAGTGGTGGTAAGCGCGACTGCTGATCATGAGGTCCTGGGTTCGATCCCCTGGTCGGGCAAAGTGTTATTGAGTTTTTCCGTGTGAAATTCCTCAGTAACAGCTCGGAGTTTGGATTTGTGCCCGGTTGATGGAAATAGGGTCGCCCCCTATTTCATGGGACTTAAACATGACGGCGAAATGAGGGTGTTACTATACCCCTCTACCCAACCCTTCTGAGAATACAGGCGTCATGTTATAATCAGCACATTACTGTCCCACTGGTGGGCACGGGCCTCTTCTTAGAGTGGGAAGGGTTTAGGCCTTAGTACACCACGCTGGCCTGGTGCGTGTTGGCAGATTACACAGTACACTATCAATAACTTTACGGAGCTCTCTTAAGTGTGCAGGTTTCCTCACGACGTTTTTTTCTTAGTTCATTACGGGTCAAAAACTATCCTCTATAACACACGACTTGCTAAAATACATAGGTACATATATACAATCGCGACTGTTTCCCATTAGGGTAGGCAGAGACTTTTCGCTTCATCTATATTCATTAACCTTCTTGTGCATGCTCGTCGGTTTAGGGTGCTACCAACCTAGCCTTTTTTGAGAACGTCCGCGATTTGTTCGTGGTGCGTCCGCCGAGGTCGGCCCCTTCCAACTGTTCCATCCACACTCGCCTTGTACACTTGACTCGTTAATCTCCTTTCGTCCATCCTCTCTACATGACCAAACCATCTTAACATACCTTTGTCTTACTAACTGATGTATAATACTCTTTTATTTTTGAATAAAAAAGAAAGAAAGAAATTTATTTGGCACGAAAGCAGTCAGACACACAGACAAAAAAATCATAAGAGAGAAAACAAAAAAAAAACAAAAGAAAGTTGTTGTGTGTCTACGGCTGCGCCAAATAGGTTCAGTACACCATAAATGTCAGACCACTAGTGCCTGACGCTGGTTTTCAACTGAACCCATTGTGACGTATCTGATGTAAACCAGTTCCAAATAGATAAATAGCGTGCTTAAATAAATAAACAAATAAAAAATAAATACTATTGACCTTTGATTACGGAAGTCTCTGTGGTCATGCCCGTTCACTTAAACCAACATGATGTGTGTGTATTGAGTAGTGTAAAGAAACACTCTATCGTCAAATATAACTTTGACATCCCTGGCTACTACTGAAACCTGTTCGTGAGCTAAAAGCTCAGCTTAAAATTACCGCATATCTTATGTAAATAGAATTGCTAAACCTACGGAGGTCTTTGAAATACCTGCTTTGCTTTTGATAGCGCTAATTAATCGAGGGTCAGTAATTATACACCCAGCTACATAAATATGTATACACTTATTGATATTCACAAGTTAGAAGAAATAGTTATTGAATAATATATAATTTTCCGGGTATTTGCACATAGATGAACTGCCTCGTTGGTCTAGTGGTGGCAAGCGAGACAGCTGATCGTGAGGTCCTGGATTCGATCCCCAGGTCGGGTAAATTGTTATTGGGTTTTTCCGTAAGAAATTCCTCAGTAGCAACCCGGAGTTTGAATTTGTGCCCGGTTGATGGCAATACGCTCGTCCCCTATAACAAGGGACTTAACACAACGGCAAAAAGAGGGTATTACTATACAACTCTGCCCAACCTTTCTGGGAATAGAGGCGTGATGTTATGCTATGAAATGTGTCCTAATTTATATATTTCAACGACTACTTTTACTATAGGTACCTACCTACTAGGGCATTTCTCTAAGTTCGTTCTGCCTAGCCTTTTTCCCAACTATGTTGGGGTCAGCTTCCAGTCCAACCAGATACCTACGGCTGAATACCAGTATTTTACATGGAGCAACTGCCATCAGACCTCCGCAACCCAATTACCCGTAACGACTGTCATAGGTATTCGTATGACACCCGGCATCGACGGTTTAACATACTCTCCGAGGCACGAAGAGGACCCGATATGTACCTAACAAACGATCACCCATCCATGGACTGACCGTGACAAGCGCAGCTTCACCTTGCAAATCGTATAACCCGCACGGTTGTTAATTACTTACTTTTACTATAGGTACTTACTTAGGGATTTTTCTAAGTGTATACATTTATTATTTACGTCACTCATAAACTCATTCTATTGTAAATTTAATCTCTTTGATAGTAAATGTTGTTGAATAGTAGTGTGTAGTGTCGAGTACGAATAGTTTCAAGTTTTCAAGACAAGCATATCATTTTGGGACCCAGTGCATAATATCAGCAAGCACTTTGGGTCACCCGCGCGACAGCGCAACGAGTATTCTCTAGGAGGGTTGATGTCAGGCAGGCGGCTGGTCTTAAAACAATAAGCCAAAACCTCTAACAACATGGATTTATGAAATACATGTTGTGCCGACCCCACCTAGAGTGGGATAAGGGCAGGAAGAAGAAGACTCATAGTAGGTACTTATGTCCACATTAGATTAATCACAATGTTTCTACTCCCTCGATACACGTACCCAGTAATTTCAATCATCCCTAAACCCATTTCCGGGCCTTGTCTTGGGTAACGCCTTAAGGCGGTATTCGGGTACCGTTTAGAGCCGTTTAATTCATCATCAATTCCCATTGTTCTCGAACTACGAAGGTCAAAAAAAGAGCCAATGGTGCCCTAGTTCACCAACTAAACTAAAATCAGAGAATTGCTATCTTTTACTAACAGACAGCGAAAATAACAGTGCTAGATACGAACTAAGTTAGAGATCTCAAACTAGTTTACGCCTTAAACTTCGCCGTGTTTTCAGTCGAAACGTTCTGACCTGTCGTTTAAATTTGTATGGAAATTAAATTAAATTTTGTTTTATGGGAACACATACGAATACTCTTTGCATAAAAAATATAATTATCTTTACATAGCATAAAACAAAGTGACTTCCGCTGTCTGTACGCTTAGATCTTTTAAACAACGCAACGGATTTTAATGCAGTTTGCAGCAATATTTATATAGGTAGAGTGATTCAAGAGGAAAGTTTATATGCCCCACATTAATATCTAAATTGCATCCGTGCGAAGCCGGGGCGGGTCGCAAGTTTTAAAATAAATCGTTATTTGGGGAGAAAATTACTTGAATTTCGGTACGTGTATTGTTGGGCCCATCACTATATCAACCTCTTTATTTTGTTTGAGCACATTCTTGAATGATTTAAAGGTGGGTTTAGACCAAATGAGCGAATGCTCATTCTACCCCTACTCCATCAAATTCTTTTGTTGTAAACAGAGACAGAGCATTATTTCGTTGTTCTATCGTTTTGCGGAGATTCTACGGAATGTTCTAAGAATGCTCGCTCGCTTGATGTAAACGGCCCACGGGCGTGTGAACAGTTGCTTCGAGCGTTCTGACCGATAAATCTACCTGATCCAAACATCTCTAGAGCATGTGCAAGAATTCCAGTTCTTGTTTGTTGTCATTCTTGCTGGTTGGTATTATTTTGGCGTAAATGATGTATGAGTGAACGGCGATTAACAAAAGGATATAAGGCGGATGTCAATGGAAACGCCGGTAGAGGACGTCCTAGAAGGACATACATCGATGTTACTGGTGATGTTCTTCACAAAGGTCAGGTGAGTAGTACTCTCAACCAGCGTGCGTGTATGACAAGATGTATGAATGTGGATGAAGCGAAAGGGGTATGTAAGGGTCGTAGCATGTGGCGTTCTATAGTTTCTGCCTAACCCCATGGGAAAAAGGCGTGAATTTATGTATGTATGTAAATGATGAAAAATTATTATTGTTCACACCAAAAAAGCAACAAACAACGACGCTCTGTGCTCTTGTGCACTAGCTTTATATGCGTTTAGTCTAAACGCACCTTCACAAGCAAACAAATGCACATTTCCGTATTTATTAAATACTAAATAAAAGTAATAGTTTATACGTGTACTGAGAACTGATTAATTGATATTGAATCGCGCTAACGAAGTTTTAATGTACCTCGATAGGACAGCACGTAATTGAACCTAATTTAATCCTGCTATTTATAATTGATGCTTCAAATAGGATGGCCTCTTTGTGATTAGTATGAAATTATTAATATTATACAGGTACTGCTAAGGCTGTGTAGGCTGCGATAATAGTAATAGATTATTTGCTGGTATAAAACTGTGTAATACATTAACTTATTTTAAACAATATAAACATAACATCATGTTTTGTACTCCCCGAAGGGTTCTGCAGAGGTGTTTTAGTACACCCTCGTTTCGCCAGTTATGTTTAAGTTCCATGTAATAGGGGGCGAGCCTATTGCCATTGACCGGGCAAAAATCCAGACTGCGGGCTGCTACTGAGAAATTCCTAATGGAAAAACCCAATAACACTTTGCCTGAACTGGGAATCGAACCCAGGACCCCATGCTCAGCAGTCACAGTTGCGACCACTAGACCAACATTCTGGAATATTCTGATTCTTAAGTTCTGTGGCGAGCGAGATAACCGTGCGTGCGAGCAACGTTGGTTAAGGCGCACAGGCAACTACTCGAAGCTCTGGACGCTGCGCGGCATGGAACGGAGCACGACGCGATGAATATGCGTGCGCGCGCCCTCTGGCGTGATGTATATGAAGTCGGAACAGGCACCATAGGTAGCAGTGATAGCCTAGTGGATGAACGCTTGCCTGCCATAGACGAGGATCTGAGTTTGATCCCGGCCCGTATCTCTGACTTTTCGAATTCACGCGAGGATCAGAATTTGATTATCTCTTGCGTTAACAGTGAAGGAAAAACACCGTGAGGAAACCCGCACACCTGAGGGGGCTCCATAAAGTTTTAGATGGTGTGTGTAGTCTGCCAACCCGCACCAGGCCAGCGTGGCCAGGCCTAAGCCACCACGCTGGAATGGTGCGGGTTTTTCACTCTGAGAAGAGGCCTGTGCCCAGCAGTGGGACAGTAATGGGCTAATTATGTATGTATGTAGGTACCTCGAGAGAACCTACATCGGAAAACTCGCTATTTTCTTTGTTGAAAGTAAAAGTAATTCTGTTACTTATTAAAATCTGCCTTTAATTTTGGATACGATAACAGTGATACCGCTGTTCGGTTCGCAGTTTCACGTATCGCGGCTGTAAGCGGTGGTATGGAAACAGTGTAAAATACATGCCGTTTGTCACGGCAATCGGGTATGCGGCGAGTCGTGGAGGAGGGGGGGACACCCCGCACAGCGCCCGCGCCGTCTAGTCTTTAGCGCTGTACGAGTCCGCAGTCCGCATCGACCGCGTTTATCGATTTCGAGCTCGCTCACGTTAAGCTATAAAATGACAAAAAGATCGCCATGTTGATCTGTCATTAACTGTAGATACTAAGGTTTGTAGTCAGCATGCTAATAAAAACTTTTAAACAAATAAAATTTAAATCTAATTCTCACGCGCTTCTAAACATCCTTCATAATGCGCATGGCAAAAGAGTGGAACTCACTACCTACGTCTGTGTTTCCGAATGCATACAACCCGAATCTCTTCAAAGTTAGAGTGAACAGGCTTCTTATGGGTAAACTCACTCCATCGTAGACTTTGTCTCTGTCACCTCTGACCTAGACCAGAGTCAAGAGCAAACCCATATCAAATAATAAAAGAATAAAAAAGCAAACTGCCTTGTTGGTCTAGTGGTCGCAAGCGTGACTGCTGAGCATAGGGTCCTGGGTTCGATCCCCAGGTCGGGCAAAGTGATATTGGGTTTTTCCATTAGGAATTTCTCAGTAGCAGCCCGGAGTCTGGATTTGTGCCCGGTTAATGGCAAAAGGCTCGCCCCTTATTACATGGGACTTAATCATAACTGGCGAAACGAGGATGTTACTAAAAACACTTCTGCGTAACCCTTCGGGGAATACAAGGCGTGATAATGTTTATGGTTAAAAAAACAAAGTAACAATTCTTCATAAACTATGCTCAAACAATCTAACAGAACTAAATATTTTCTGCTAACCATTTTTCAACTGTACCTACTAACAGTTAAACTACGGGGAAACGTTCATTATAATTGCTACAATTTCCAACCAACAAAAACTTACTCAAATATACAACATAACCGAAACATTTAACCTATTATTACACTCATTTAACTTTTGAATGTTTTACTTTGGCGCATTGCACCTCTGCGATTAGCTAAATGTTTAAAAATAAAGCTGGTATAACATTATTCTAAATTCAGAGCATGAAGTTAGTCTGCGCGATAGGACTGGAAACTTTTTCTAACTAAATAATTAGCATTAACTCAAAGTACCTTTCAAACATATCATATCATCAAACCTAGACTTTACAATAACCGCTACAATAGAAGTAGTAATAGGTCTCGATTTCGAACCCAAGGCACGCACCTCTGACTTTCGGATTCATGTGCGTATTGTATAATTATCGCTTGATTAAAAACGGTGAAGGAAAACATTATGAGGAAACCGGCTTGCCTGAAAGATTTCTCGCCGGCATGTGAAGCAGTTTGTAATTGTTAGAAGAGTAGAAGACGGTGTTGCCCAACTTCTTGACGTCATCAACCTCAGTCTATATTTATGGTGAGCCAAATTTTCAACAAAAGGGCCAAGAACCTTGTTGGAATTTTCACTGCCTTTTAGGACACTTACCGATGGACAAGTAGTCACATGAAAACGCTTTCACTAACTACATTAAAATTTAGCATAATGCATAGAGCGCTGAACGTGTGGAATTATTCCGCAACCAGCAACTGCAACTAGTAGCCGGCTCCCGCACTGCGACTCCTATGGGAGTTTGTCGACATGCAAATATCGGTTTGACTGCATTATTAAGTCGCCTTCGTTCGCTGCTGCGGTGCCATTAAGTGCTATTTATGGCAATCGTGAGGGAATTGCGTGGTTATTGCGGAATTTTGTTTAAATTTTCTCTTAGTTTGGTGAATTGTGTTATAAAAAAAATATTTTTGGTAGAATATATAAAAATCTAAAGATATAAGTAGAAAATATTGTTTCTGTTTTAATTCTATGCGATGATGTTGTTTTTTTATAATTCTTTTGGTTAGGGAAATATAGGTGTGAGAGTCTAGTGTATGGGTCTATTGTAAGAGTCTAGTGTGAGAGTCTATTATGAGAGTCTATTGTGAGAGTCTCTTTTCAAAATGTCATTAAGCAAACAGGGAACGCAAGGCTTTCTTGCACAATCCACATTTCTACGCTCCAATTTCTTTGAGTGAACAAATATATGCTACTGAAATGCAATACGCGGGAAAAACGTTATAGCAAATAATAAAATGTCATACAAGTATTCCAGGTACAACAATAAAGCAGACACTTCTCAGAAGTTGCTTCAATTATGACACATTTATTAATTTTATCACTAAAAGAATTCATGTTTTATTTTTTAGTCTCCCAGTTTAGTGCTTCTCTCTAGTATAATGTAGTGTTGACTTTGAAAGTCTGTGTCAGTGAAAGATAGCTAAAATGCTATGACAAAGGAAAAGCGAATAATTTACATAAAATCACGCCCTGTATTTCCCGAAGGATTCGGCAGAGGTGTTTTAGTACAATCTCGTTTTCTTTTTTTATTTGAAATGGGTTTGCTCTTAACTCTAGTCTAGGTCAGAGAAGACAGAGACAAAGTCTACGATGGAGTGAGCTTACTCAGAAGAAGCCTGTTAACTCTAACTTTGAAGAGATTCAGGTTGAATGCGTTCGGGAACACAGATGCAGGTAGTGGGTTCCACTCTTTTGCACTTTTGCTCTTTTCTTTTTCATTTGACCACTTATGTTTAAATTCCATGTAAAAGGCGGCGAATCTATTGCCATTAACCGTGCACAAATCCAGACTCCGGGCTGCTACTGAGAAATTCCTAATGGAAAAACCCAATAACACTTTGTCCGACCTGGGGATTGGACTCAGGACCCCAGGCTCAACAGTCGCGCTTACGACAACTAGACCAATAAGGCAGTCGAATAATAAATAAGTCAAGGCGAATAATTTATTTATTATAAAGTACAGCGCCAAAGGAAACACTTTCAAGAACCACGTCCCATTAACGGCTTTTTCACTAGCAGCCTCCATTTTTATTTGGGCAGTCTCCTCGTTCAGTGCCCCGCTCTCGAGAGCATTATGTAACGCTGACGTCGACGTCAAACGTCTGCGTCAGAAGTGCACTTAGCGACGCGGTATCTTGTTTCTGTTAATAGCTTTAGTGACTTGCTGAGCGGTTCTGATTACGCGGCCATTTTGTTTTAATTCTGCATTAAAATTTCTGGCTGTAGTCTCTGCGTTGGCTTTTTCGGGAACAGTTGTGAAAGTTGCAACGTCTGGATTTCTGAAAGGCTTAGGAAAAATATCATCATCATCATTATAATCAGCCCATTTGAGTACTGCCCCACAGCTGGGCATGGACCTCTTCTCAGAAAAAAATGGTTGAGGCTAGAAAAACTAGGAAAAGACATAGTATATATCTGCCTAGCCTTTTCAGGCTCAGCCAGTCAGCCAGTTTTTTTTGTTAGCTTCAAGTCTAACCAGATGAGGTTGAATACCAGTATTTTACACGGAGTGATTGCCATCAGACCTCCGCAACTCAGTTACTGGGCAATGTCGGTACTCTAAGTTTAGACCGGTTGTCAGACTTTCGAACTTCTGACTACCCGTAACGACTGTCATAGGTATTGGTATGACACCCGGAAACGACTGTATAACGTGCTCTCCGAGGTACAGGCAGAGGTAGAAGCAGTTAGTAGGTGGAAAAAGACAGTATAGTGTGATACCATTCTCATCTGGGTCGACGTCTAATGTGAGAAGCGAATAACTTACTAAATGGGGGATCACGATAATGCAACCAAATGGTTTGGTGCAGTTTGGACTCAAGTCTCCACATTTAAGTTTTAACAGCTTTCCTATAATTAGATTGGATAGATGTGTGTTTCGGGTTGTCATTTAGAAATTTAAAACGAAATCTTTGCTGCGAATTATGTTGAAATTAAATTTTATAGAGTGAAGACTAATCATTGATTTTAAACTTGTTATAATTTTTTTTTGTTTTAGCCTCACTGACATCACTGCTTATTAACCGACTTTCAAAAAAAGGAGGAGGTTCTCAATTCGACTGTACGTTTTTTTTTGTTATTTTTAACACCGCGATATCTTTGCTAATTGTGAACTGATTTTAATGATTCTTTTTTGGTTGGAAGAGTATTCCTTCGAAATGGTCCCATTTAAATTTGGTGAAGATCTGTTGAAGAACTTCGGAGATAGACTATTTAAAGTCGATTTTATTTTTGTTAAAAAGTTTAATTTTGACCTCTTTTTTTTTATAGGAGTTTGTTTTGAGTACCTCAAAAACACACTTAATTAAAATTTTCCTCTATCAATCACCACAAAATTAGAATTATCTTTGCTGAAATCAAATCATTGGTCAAAGAAAGAGTCTTACCTACTCGTTTGACGAGATTGTATCTCACGCTTAGTCTACCCTGCAAAGTCTGTTACTTACAGCGGCGTGAGGGTTAAATCAAAAGAGGCAGTAAATGTTCCCCTAATGAGGGCTTGCAAATCCGTAAACATCCCTCTCGGTGAGGCGTTGACAGGGTTGTTGTTAGGGGAACTAACTATACATAATATATTATTATTATGTGAAGGCAACTATTGCGACTTTGATTTTGAGGTAATCTAGGTAATTTACAATTTTGTTCAACCATAGTTACTGATAGGGGCTCGTGGCTAATTACCAATCGCGCGGTTAAGCTGAGCTTGCCGCGGTCAGATGGGTGACCGTTCGTTACACATCGAGACCCCTCCGTTCCTCGGATAGCACGTTAAACATTCGGTCCCGGGTGTCATACGAATACCTGACAGGCGTTACGGGAAGTCAAGAGCCCGAATGTCTGACAACTGGTCTAACCTCAGGGTATTGGCATTGTCCAGTAACTGGGTTGCGGAGCTCTGATGGCAGTCGCTCCGTGTAAAATACTGGTATTTAGCCGCATCTGGTTAGACTGGAAGCTGACCCCAACATATTTGGGAAAAGGCTAGGCAGAACATACTCGTACAAGATATGAAACTATAATTTTATTTTATTTTATACGGCACGTTCACCATGGAGAAGTTGGCGGGATGAGCTGGACAATTTAAAATTACACAACCAATGGTCTATACATATAAGCTAAAGATACAAAACTTGAGGGGGAGGCCTTTGTCCAACAGTGGGATGATACAGGCTAACAGTAACATCCGTATTTCCAAAAGCGGTAGGTATGCAGATCTGTGTTCCCCGGGTCGTGCCAAAGGTATAGCAGAACAGAGGCACCCTTGTGTTCCACCAGAGATCCCGGAGCTCTTTTGTGGTAAGTATGACCACTAGTTGGTTTTTGGTAAGAGTCTGACATACCCGTCCGACTTTCCCCAGTCGGAGGGTATCCATGAAGATTTCCACTCGAAAAAAAGGCAGAGTTGTGTTTACTGAAACCGCAAACAGAATATATTGTATTACAAATAGTTAAAAGTTATAATGGCTTTTTGAAAGGCAACTATTACAGTTCAATTATCCTTTAATATCTTTGAACATTTTTTATCAAATTACTCGTCCTTAGCCATTTTTGATATGAAAATACCACTTACAACAACCCAAAAAAAATATAATTCAACTTTTCAAAAAACTTAAAAGGGTTTTTTTACGAATTACAAAGCACATTATGCGGTTAATTCAATTTGTTCGAAGACCTGTGAAGATCGAGGGACAAAAATACAAAAGGGTCGAAAGACATAGACAATATATTATTTTATCCCAATAGGTATTATCGATGGTAGGGTTGTGGTAAGCTTTCTTTGTGAAACCGCCAGGCCCGAGGGGGAAAATGGAATTCTCGGTTACGTACAAAGGGATGATAAATTAAATTTTTATACGCAAAATTCCCAAAAATTTCCTCGTTCGGCGGGGTAAATTTATCGGCGGCCTTGAAATTCACTGGTATGAATTAACGAACTGGGTAAAAAATTGGTAATATTTTCTTTTGGAAAAATTGCATGATTGGTTTGAGAAAGTGCACAGAATAATAATTTGTAATTGTGTTATTAAACTTGAAGCGAAAGTTTGACAATGGTGTCGATTCTGTAGCATATTTTGACAGTACTAAACTAGACTAAACGCAACTGTCACTTTCTTTTTCTATTGAAATAGAAAGAGACGAACTCCCTTAGTTTAGTTTAGTCCTGTCAAAGTGCGCACGTTCACACCTGACCACCAGCATTACGGGTAATTAATTGCAGATGATTTTAATGTTTGAAATTTGAATACAAGTAGATATAGTAGTGTTACCACATTCAACGCTGCAAATGACACTGACAGTTTTGATCCTGTTGTAATTTGTTAAATAGAACGAAAATTTAATCCCAGAACAACACAAATATAATTCGTTCATAACAATCTACTACGTAAACAAGCTCGTAACAATAGCCAAATAATCATAAGATCAAACGTGACGTGTTTGCCCATCATTACACTAAACGGGTTCGAGGCGGTCCATTAATTCCCTTCAACGTCCATACATCCAAACATACATTGTCGAAATTTCGACCATATTACGGAGTTTAATCGAGTTACTTTGTACGCAGTTAATGAAACTGTAAATTGGGTCCGAGGAAGAGTAATTAAGACTGGTATCTGGGAGTTTGGTAAATAATATCGTCAGTGGAAAGGTAAAAAGACTAAAGCGCCAATATACCTACTTTACACTAGAGAGATCAAAATTTTTTTTTAAGAAAATAAATATAGTTATTTTTCTAAATAATCTAATCTAATATGTATACATATTAAATAGATAATTTAATTATCTATTTAAGAAAAATAACTATATTTATTTTCTTAAAAAAATACTTTGAATCTATCTCTGTAAAGTAGGTATATTGGCGCTTTAGTCTTTTTAACTTTCCACTGACGATATTTTGTTTTTAATTGGAATTTAGAAGAAGGCGGTTTTTTTTCCACAAATTATTAAAGTTATAGACAAAGGCGTGATCATGGGAAGGACACGTGGCCAATTAACGACAGCGCGGATCATAATGATTTGGAAGGTTAAGCTGCGCTTGCCGCGGTCAGTCTGTGTATGGGTGACGTTACGGGTAGTCAGAAGCCCGAAAGTCTGATGCCGGTTTAATCTTAGGATCAGCATTGCCCAGTAACTGGGTTCCGGATGTCTAATGAAGAACGCTCCGTGTTACATGCTGGTATTCAGCCGCATCTGGTTAGATTGGAAGCTGACCACAACATAGTCGGGAAAAGGCTAGGCAGAACGAACCCGTAATCATGGGACTGCTACATTCAGCAGATGATGGTAACAGAATAGAGAAGAAGAAGTAGATAAAAGTCGACGAAAAATTACGGGTAACTGAGCCAAATTCTTGTTTGGCAACAATTCACATTTTCTATAAACAAGCTAAAAAGCTATGCTAGTCAATAATGTTTCGGATACAGGTTGCAGATAGTTTCTGAAACACCACGTTATTGTTTCCAACAATGTTTTGGAGCTTTTGATATAAATACCGTCAGTTTTGTCTACCACAACATGTATTAATGTTTCAGAAACACGTAGATTATACACGTATCTGATATAGTGTTTATATAAAAAAAAACTTGACTCGTTCGTCTTTGATCCTAGTCTCACCTGAGGGTAAGCGTAGACAGGGTCTAAAGTGGAGCACACGAATCCAAGGAACATCGATAAACAGGAATTCTCAATACCAGGGGTCGGCAACCTTTTGAGACGGAAGAGCCAAAAATTACAATTTACGAAATTTCACAGTTTCTAAAGAGCTACAAAACAATTTCGTTTCTATATTATAGTATTTGCTTAAACAGGATGTCCTATAATTAATGGATAACCTTGAAATGGCGTTTAGCAAAAATAATTACCTAAAAAAACACAAACGATAATACATTTAGATATAGTTACTATATCTATCTCTCAGTCATAGTCAGTATATTTCAGTTATACTATGTTATAGTACTCAATTATGGATCGATTGCATGATTTTAAGGGTTTTGATATTATTTTTTATTTTTTTGTGTATTGTACTGGATAGCCGCAACTTTACATCGAAAAAGCCGCATGCGGCTCGCGAGCCGCAGTTTTCCAACCCCTGCCCTATACCCCTCTGGTTCTTACATACATACGACGGAACACATAAATATGTACAAATGACTTAAAATAACATAAAAAATAATACTTAAACCATTTTCAAAAGAAATAATATTATGTAGGACAAGTATTGTAACTTAATACATCTAGAGGTTACGTGGGCTGCGTAATTATTTCCTGTAGCTTGTTATCCCTTCCGCGCTAAACACAAGTGTGTCGGACGGAATCTTACCGAGACGAGGGGTTAAACACGGAAAGGAGAAACGAGAATCGTGTGAAATGAGCATGTGTTTTTCCTCTACGGTGTTATTAGATCTTATATACGAGATGTATTCGTGGCTAATCAATATTATTTCAAAAGCCGTATTCTATCGAGCGGATGTTGAAATGTTTTACCTTGAGAATTTAATACTGTGTAATAGGCAGCTAACCCTCCATCACTTTTCGTGGTTTTCATAAAAAGGGAAGGTATTTTTTAGATGTAGCAGTAGTACTCTTTCATATTCTGTAAAACTAAAAAGAGACACAATTATTTGTGGATTATTTTCTGGTAAAATCATTAAGGAGATCATCCATTACTGGGTGATCGTCCAATTTATCGATTCAATTTTGTTTTTTACTGGCCACAAATGAAACTTATGGTGTTTGAGAGAAGTCTTCCTTATAGGAATAATTATTTTAATTTGATACCAATTCGCTATCAATTATGTATGAACTGAGATATATGGGATGTAAAACTCGAAGATCTCATCAATCTACTGAAATCAGCTATGATAAATGTAGATAACTATGTTATTTACTTGGAACCAAAGTAAATAATTATGTTCCTGTTACAAAGACGTGTCTTCAGAATCAAGTTTCAGTTGAGGCTAGCGAATAAAAATACACAGGAATTTGAGTATTTAAAAACTGTGTGATCTCCTTTATGTTTTGTTAAGAAAAGAAAGAGACAGACAGTATTTTTACGACCAGTTTCCGAAAGTAAAACGGAAGAAAACATAACACCGACATAAATCTGCAGTTATTAAATTTTATAAGATAAAGTTACATGACGTCAGCCGAAAATTACGAAGAATTCTTAAATCTTTTAAGTTGCAATATTTAGGAGTTAAAGCTTTTATATTGTGACGAAGACGCTATATAACGTTCGGGTCCATTGGGACGGAGATAATGGGGCTGCACTGATCTTACTATGCGTGCCAAATAAGAATAGCACTGTCAAGACGCCATTTTGTTCCGCAATACTCGTGAACTTCATTACCAAAGTGTAAGGTGTGCAAAAAAATAAATAAAGAAATTATACTCAGTTTAATTATTTTTAGTTCACTTTTTTGGTATTTCTAATCAATTTACGTCAAATTAATTACACAGTAATTATATTATTATTATGGCGACATATTAGGGTGACCAGTAGCATTTCGTGAACTTAACTATATATATTGATTGGTTCATTTCTTTAATGAATACTGTTTTCAAATATTATTAAATTATCCAAAATTATCTATTTATGGAATTCAATAAATAACATTTTATAAAAATGAATGTAAATAATAATGAAATCTATGAATAAAAAAATATAACATTTTTATTTTCATAGTATTTTTTTGCTGGCAGTACCAATTTGACAGCTATCGTGTGAAGTTGTAGCAAGCGCGATTCTATTCTTATTTGGCACGCATAGTACGTACTGCTGTAATATTTTTTTTTTTTTTATTAGTTGATATTACTAATTGTTTCTTAATGATGTGTATGTGTTGTGTAATCTTCGACAACACGTTTGGTGCATTGGCTGAGCAATTGGCTTCTGCGCTATGGGTCGTGGGTTCGATTCCCGCACGGATCAGATGTTTATATGGCTTACAAATAGTTGTTCCAGGTCTGGGCATTTGTGCATGTGTAGATTTGTGTCTGGCAACGCACCCACGATATAGGAGAAATCCTAAAGCACGGCAAAGGTTTATTTAAAATAAAATTGTGTGTAATAATACAGCCTCCACGAGTGACGATATTTAAGAACCTACCTACTCTCGTTTAACTCTTAGCGACACGAGAGAGAAAAATGTTGTATACATCTACAATAGACGTCTAGCTCAGGAAGTGTTTTGTTTATGATATCATTATTAAGATTAACAGAAGATAACATAACATAACATCATACCTGTATTCCCCGAAGGGTTGGGCAGAGGTGTATAGTAACACCCTCATTTTGCCGTTATGTTAAAGTCCCATGAAATAGGCGGCCAGCCTATTGCCATCAACCGGGCACATGTCCAAATTCCGAACTGCTACTGAGGAATTCCACATGAAAAAACCCAATAACACTTTGCCCGACCTGGGGATCGAACCCAGGACCTCACGGTCAGCAGGCGCGCTTGCCACCACTAGATCAACGAGGCAGTTTTTAAATAAATTAATACAAAAATAAGATAGATCCACGCCAACGACACGTAAAGGTACGCTCAAACCAACGCGTTCAGATTGCGGCCGCAGTGACGTGCACGGTTGCGATGAGTTACTACAATTGTACTTGTAGCGACGTGATCAAACCAAACGCGTCCTGTTTGGTTTGAACACGTCGCTACAAGTACAGCTGTCTCTAGAAAGAAAGAAAGAAAGAAAGAAAGAAAGAAAATTTATTTATTCAGCCAAGAACACTGACAGCATAAATAAAATAAACAAACAAAGAAAGAACAATACAATAAGAATTAAACACAAATTGTATGCTGTCGAGCATGTCCATGCCGAAAAGGTTACCAACTCAGCTAAAGGTTACCAAATCAGCGCTGGGTGTTTTGACGCCTAGCATATAGGCGTCAAAACACCCAGCGCTGATTTTCAGCTGGCACCCCCGCAGTGACACACGGATGGAGGTAGTTAATTTTAAATATATATTCTATTATACTTGAATGGATAAAAGTGTTTTATAATGTGTCAATAAACTACAAAAATATAATAAAAAATAAAAACTACTTTTAATATAATTTGTGACAGCTAATCAAAAATATGGCAATTGAAATAGCAGGCGGCGCGGTACGCACTTCCTGTTAAGATGAGGCGTTGACATAATTATATCCATTTTATGTCACTCTTTGCTCGACCACAACCCCGGCAACATGGGTCTCATAAAATGTAAGTTTGCACTTTTGGTTATTCAAAATTACTATTCCAATATCCAAAAATGCATAATCTTAAATAATAATGTGAAACAAAAATAAACTCAGCGTAAGGTCTAGGCATATCGAACATATCTATATTCCATTTTAATTATAGGGCGAGTTGTTGTCTTTGATTACGACGTTGCACACAGAGATATTTTATTAGAGAAACAGTAACATATAGACATGGGCCGGATTAGGTAAAAACGATACCTAATCCTAGTATTTAAAAATACCTAATCCGAATATTTATTAGACATGGGTCGGATTAGGTAAAAACAACAGCTAATCCACGTAATCCTAGTATAAAAAAATTTCTAATCCGATTGATTAATTTCCAACCGATAGTTGGACGACCTTTTTTTTAGACGTTCCCCACAGTCATGGACGTGCTCAAAGGCTTAGGAATATTATGTTGTAGATACCACATTTTAAGGTACGGAATATCTTCTATGTAGACAGTGTACAAATATTTTGTGCCATACCTAATCCTCGAAGCTTTGGATTAGGTACGGACTCGCATCGAAAAATACCTAATCCACATACCTAACCTAGTAACATATTAAGTGACCTTGAAAAACATAAAACCGACTTCAAAAAAACGATGAAAAGAATAAAATAATTACCATATTATAAAATTAACAGTTTTAGAAGTCGGTGCTAATCCATGCTGAACCAAATTAAGGCACCGACTTCTGAAACTGTTAATTTTATAATATGGTAATTATTTTATTCTTTTCATCGTTTTTTTGAAGTCGGTTTTATTTTTGTTAAAATGTTTTTTTTTTTTTTCGTTTTAGTGGCCTTAATTATAAAATATGGTTGGACCTACTAAAGACGCTGCTCGTAACATAATCACATCGTCACATTATGCGTACTGTTCGTCATTGAGGAGTTCTATTGTCTATCTCCGAAGTTCTTCATCAGATCTTCACCAAATTTAAATGGGACCAATCTGGAAGTATATCATTTCAAATAAAAAAAATATTATCTAAATCGGTTTATAAATGGCGGAGATATGAGGTAATAAATATTTAAAAACAAAAAAACGTACAGACGAATTGAGAACCTCCTCCTTTTTTGGAAGTCGGTTAAAAATAGGTAGTTTAGGTAAAGTAAAGCCACAAAAAACAAGAATAGTTTAAGACAAGATCCATACAATGACCTTCACGGACGAGACGTGGAATATAAAACTGAATGTAGGTCAGCTTTGTCTTGCAATCATGAAAAATTCCAAGTTCCTACGTGTATCTGTCTTAATTTGTTAAAACAAGATGTGTGGAAGGATTTGGAAGGGTGGGGTGAGAATGTACGAATCTTTTTTTGTTTGTAATAAGTTGGCAAACAAGCCGACGGCCCCCCTGATTGAACGTTATTCGACTGCTTGTAGATGGTCTTGCGGACCGTTTCTACGTAACCGGGCAGTTATTGGCGAGACCTGAAGGGTCTCCAACCAATGGGGACGAGAGTTAAATACTTAACCTAAACTGACTACTACTACTACTAACATCATGACTACTAGCAACAACAGCACTAAAGGCAACCCCTAATGGGGCTCGGACCTCGGCTTAGGGCGTTGCTTGCGAGAGGACTGGGAGGGAGACAGCTTGATGAGGGCTGAATTAAGGGTGTGACTGCGGAGTCAGAAAAGACGACCGGCTCCGCGACTACGGCGGGTGAGCACGGTGGATCATGGACGGCGGTGGGACGTCGCGACGGGCCTCGCCGGCGAGGACGATACGGCGGACGTTGTGTAGTTTGCTGGTCGATTTATTCGCCTCCTGGAGGAGGGTAATATCGTCGTCAGGCTCTAATAGCGCATGTCTGGGACGGCGTACTATGCTAATTTGAGAGGGTTTATAATCAGCCGCGGAAATCCTGATTGAACGTGGTTACCGCCTCCTATATATCTACAACACCAAGAGCTGATGCGTTGCCAATCTTAGATACAAAGTTATAATATCTCATGTGTCTTTAATTTCATCGGCACCCATACCCTTAAAATCGGATAACAGCAATGCTGCTTGGCGGCAGAAATAGGTATGGTGGAAGTTCTTCCCTGGACGAGGTCTTTCACAAGTAAGGTTACCTTCCGCCCAGGTTTCCCCGGATTTGTCTTAGTTTGGGATGGCGTCCGGGGGCGTCCGGGGAGGTACCCAAAAAGTAACCGGATGAAACTCGTCGTCGGTCGCGTTGACATTTTCGTTCGTTTTATATTTTGGCTATACATATAAAATGAAAATTTCTTCGGAAAATTTTATATTTTCATTACGTCCGGGGATAAATCCCAATTTTGACCAAATGTCCGGTTATTTAAATCTTTGTCCGGCGTCGGCAATTTAGGTTTATGGCAACCTTATTCACAAGGAGTTCTACTACTACTAGCTGCACGCAGAAGCATTGACTCGGATACTTCAAATAATATAAAGGATACTGTACTGTCTGTTGCATTTTGACGACACGTTTGGTGCAGTGGCTAAGCGATTGGCTTCTGCGCTGCGGGTCATGGGTTCGATTCCCACACGGAACAAATATTTGTATGGCCTACAGATAGTTGTTCCGGGTCTGGGTGTTTGTGCATGTGAAGATTTGTGTCTGTAAACGCACCCACAATACAGGAGAAATCCTAGTGTGGGGCAACGTTTTTTAAATAAAAAGAAAAAAAAAAAACATTACAGGTGCCTACTGTCAGTTTCCCATTTCATAAATTACCTATCAATTTCTCATCCCAACCTTGTTCCAACAGATAGTAATTTCACGAAAACTTTAGACTCAGTACATAATTTCAGGAGTTTACTAAATCTGTTCAGTTACATTGCGTAATGAGACTACCTCACTATTATTCAGATTTCTGTGGACCGTCTACCTCTATGTTTTATTCAGAATTTTTGTGAAACCCGTAAATATGGCTTACGCAATCTTTCGCCGACTTATCTTAAATAATAGCGTGAGTAATCGAATATTCGTACGATTTTAAGTATTCATGCAGTTAGACGAACAATAATACCGAACATTTTCCTTTATGGGAAAATTATTCATAAGACACGTAACTGAAAATTCCATTCAAATTGCCATCTCAGTCATGGAGTGTACCGGATGTATGCATATCGTCAGTGGAAAGGTAAAAAGACTAAAGCGCCAATATACCTACTTTACAGGAGAGCGATTCAAAGTATTTTTTTAAGAAAATAAACATAGTTATTTTTCTTAGAGTATACATATTAAATAGATAATTAAATTATCTATTAAATAGAATATACATATATAATATATATATGGGCGCTTTAGTCTTTTTTTACCTTTCCACTGACGATAAGATGTTTTCCGGGTTAAGTAGGTACTGCAGTAACCCGCGTACTCTCTGTGAGATCGTCAGCAGCATCAATGTTTGCTGGTCTCTGTCCAGGAGTTGGGTTACAGATATGAGCTCGCTAATTAAACCTACTATGAAATTTTCATGTTGATATTAAACAATGAAGAGAAACGTTTTGTCTATGATGAGATGAGTGAAAACAGTAAAAATATTATTTTAAGTGCACCGCCTAACTAGAAACAAAAGAATAAGCCTAAAAAACCTATATTAGTATCTTTTTTTCTGGGTTATGTATCCAAAAGGGGTCAACGGGACCCTACTACTAAGCCTACTCTGACTGTCCGTCTGTCTGTCTATCCGTCACGAGGGTATATCTCGGCAGTAGTAAGAAGTAGTCAGTTGAAATATTTACAGGTGATGTGTTGTTGTGATATGAATGCAAACAATAAAAAAAAATAGCAAAAAACCAAAATCCCCATGGAGCTTCCGTGTACAGGAGTTCTCTGAAAATTGGCAATTTTTCATCGATATCTTAGATGGTGCGGAATCTTGTGTGCGCAAATGTGACTCGCACTTTACTGGTTTTTTTAATGTATCAGTAGAGGTTCATTATTATATGATAATTATCTTATCAAAGCATATACTATTTTTTTTCTAGTAAGATAGTGCTACAGGACTCTCGCGCTCTAAGAAAAAAATATTTCCCTTTTAAATTAAAGCAAATTTGATATTCCCATGTATGCACAGCGTGGAGTCAGGATAAAAACATAGCAAAATTTTATTCAAAACAAAACTGTTTCAAAGGGTCCTTCCTATGAAATATTAAAATTGTGGGTCACGCGTAAACTTAATCTGTAAAGGAAGATCAGAGTGGCGACCTCATAAATTATTAATAGATTTTGTAGCCAACAAGATTTATAGACCAGGGTGAATTTAGGCACACTCAAACCAACGCGTCCAGCTGTACTTGTAGCGACGTGTTCAAACCAAACGTGTCCTGTATAGTTTAAACACGTCGCTACAAGTACAGCTGGACACGTTTGGTTTGATCACGTCGCTACAAGGGCAATTGCAATAACTGATCGCAACCGTGCACGCCTCTGCGGCCGCAAGCTGGACGCGTTGGTTTGAGCGTACCCTAAGAGATCTGTTGTGCTTTTTAACAGAGTATAGCGTATAAATCTCTCTATTTCTTAGGGGTGTATAAATCTCATTTTCTTTTTACTGTCGGTCAGCGCACATCAGAATCCAAGCAATGATGTTGTCGGATACTTGCTAATTCCAGAGAACGCACATCTATACCATTGCGAAGGCTTCGTTTTCCTAATGAAAAGTAACTCCGTCCTTGTAGTACTGAAACGAATTACTTTATCATGGATAAAATATCTGGCTTATACGTGTGCTTCCTTACGACGAAAAGGATTTATGTATATATTTTTTTTAAAAGGTACCAAGTTATAAAAAGATTAACTGTGCATTAATTAGTTAGAAATACAAATATAATAGTTATTGAAAATATAAAAAAGGATTAAAAAAACAACTATTGCAGCAGTAATAGCCATTCCGTAAAGTTTTTAATCGGTAATTAATTTCAATTTTCCAACTTTCCAGGAACATGCTAATTAATTTAACGAACAAAAAATAAGTTTTAGTTTATAAATCTGAAGCCCTACAGAATTAATTTACTATTAAAATTCAGTGAATAGAAATGCAAATTTTTGGATTAACACACCAAAACTAATCTGAGTTTACCCCAAAATATAACCCAGTCTTTGGCAGGAAGAGACAAACAACAAGATGCCGTCTTCTTCTATACACCAAAGATAAATATAAAGTTTTGATTTAATTCACTCATGCCCAATACGCTACTCAATGTTACGTTGCCGTTAATTTCGTGCTGTCACTTTCACTTCGCCTTAGAGTGACAGTGACAGCACGAGATTTAACGGCAACTTAAAATTGAGTAGCGCTTGAGTATTTGGCCATCAGTAGCGTAATACGGAGCTATTTAAGAACCAAGGGGCTAATTGGCATGAACATGACGTAGGAGATTTTCTACATATTTTTCACAGCACATGTGGCCATGATGGTTTAACGAGCATATTCCTTAAGTTAATTCCAATTAGATTCGATAGCCCCCCATTTTACGGGTATTGATGACGCTATTTCCAAAATTACTTTTCTATGAAAATAATCTTACTTACGAAGACTCGTATATCTGATATGGCTGCTTACCTGAAAAAAGACAAAAAGAAAAATATTAGCATCGTTAGCAGTAAATTCTAAGAAACACATACATAACGGTAAAGTCGGTAAAATCAGTATTTGGCAAGACTAGACTCTGCCGAGGTTGCGGTGCAAGCTTATGTGAACCCCGCGACCTTGACCGACAGTCAGGAGGAAGAACGCCGTGAGTTTTTAGCCGGTAAGAGCCCCTCGTCTTCCATGAGGATGTTCCCACAAAAAAAGAAAAGGTATAACTAGACTACGTTGAATACCTACTAGTCTATATGAAAATCCCAAATACACATTAATACATACATTACTCACGCCTGTAAACCCCGAAAGGGAAAGCAGAGGTGTTCTCCTATTATAGGAGACGGTACAGCCACGTTTTGTCTCTTGTATTAAGCCCCACGTCCAATAGGTGGTGACCTTATTTCCATTTTTCAGACACAATAACAATGATGGTGCCAAGTTCGGCTCGTACGACTCACTTGGCGACGATAAAATAACAGTACCCAAGAGCGTAAAGAATATATTACCAAATAATCCAAAGCTGATAACACACGTGTCAAGTTCTGAACTGATTGAGGTAGTTAATGGGAAAACAGTGATGTCAGTACTTCCGAATTGGCTTCTCATAATAATATACAACGTCATTGTTTTAGAGACTCCCATTGCTTAACAATGGAATTTTAAATGCGAAGTAATATAAATAATATATTATTTTTAAACAGCAATTGTCATCTCTGATGATATAAGGTGCAGTGCCTTCACAAGGTTCATTTCAGTTCCGTTCAACAAAAAATTAAGTGACAGGTAATTATAATATGAATTTTAATATTTTATTATCTTCTACTTCTATAAAGACTAAAACAGTGGCTTTTTGTGATTTCGCACATAGTAAATGTAAATGCAAAATCAAAGCATGTTTCGAGAAAACTATTGAAAACTAGAAAATTCGCGGTTAAATTATTTTAAAATAAGAGCAAACAAAATACGCAAAAAATAATATCAGTTAAACGAAAACTGTTTTGTGCGTTTATTTAAAGCTTATATCTAATCTAATCTAGTGCAAATTATGATACAAGAAAGGTCAAATTCATACCCGGTCAAAACTAATTTTGACTGCAAAAATCAGCCAAAACTAGTTGAGACTGAAGTCGTCGGTCAAAACTAGTTGGCTACACGACTCAAACAAATTCTCATACTAAAATGATTTCGCTGAGAAAATTCCTAAATGACTCGCTTTGATACAATACACTTAAAGTTGTAATAACCATTTTCCAATAAACAGATTTTTTTCACGAGTTGTTTTTTTTGGAAAGCGTCTTATAACCAATATTGCAAATTAGTATGTAAACCCTTTATTAGATCTGTCGAACTGTCTGAATTTTAACCCCATGTTAGATTAAACCATTTCCTAACATTGCCCACATTTTTTTTACCGTCTAATTTTAACAAATCGTTTAAGTTACGCTCCCAACTCTTAGCCCCGGTGGGAACATTTCGTCTTATACCCGGTTCCTATATAAAAAGGGATCGTTTTGCTTACTAATGGTAGCATTTTTTATTGCAGAACTGGGCGTATAAATAGACTCGTAAGCTATTTTTTTCTGTGAGAGCTACTTCCGTATAGAAGGGTCTACTATACAAAGCCTTTGCTTCATTATTGGTAAAGATACAAGAGTCTCAATTTTAACAAAGAACGCTTCGTACATTATAGGAATCGGTCATTAGATGTCAATCTGTCAGTTTCACAAGCGCGAGTACTGCCATAATGCAAATGCTGCAAGGCTTTCGGCACGCATACAATTTTCCGCTGCGCTTATTAAGTTTCACTCTGTTACTCTGTATCTAACCACAACCCAGGCGCATTTTCTGCCTATCATACATTAATTAATTCTATTATGTGCGAACGTTGCTGCATTCTCCTCGTTTAGTGCAAGTATTTTAGTTTTGGAAGTACCTATTTTAGTTTCATACTGTGACTTTCCGCTCACAATTGATATGATGGTAGTATTTAAACGTTAAATTTTCATACATTTTTTGATTTGTATGGAAAGTAATAAAAAAAATGTGAATTTTTAAAAGTTGTTCTTTGAAAGTTGTTTAATTTTCGATACCAAGGAATCCTACAAAATTCTTAAAGTAAATTTTTTAACACCTTGTAACGTGTTATAAAAATACCCTAAAGCCGAAAGGGGTTTAAAAGGTTCCTTGTAAAGAGTCTATTGGCAATATTTGAAAACGGTAGGATAACCCAAAAAGAAAGAATTTGGATAAAACATAAAATAATTATCATTGTAACGGAACCCTGAAAACATAAAACTAAAAAGTAGACTACCCAGAAAGTTATTTACATTCTTACCTAACTTCCTCTGAGAGGTAAATGACAACAACCATAAAAGACTACTTGATAATTTACATTTTTCATGGGGAATTATGTAACACGTTGTATATAAGATAATCCGTCAAGTAGTTTGTTTATATTTTTTATACCATTATGATGTACTAGCCACAGTCTACCAGATCGCGTTCATTCTTCAATATTTAATGTTTGGTTTTTTATTTTGGATTAGCCAAACCTAAATATTATGCTAAGAAATTCAACAACGGTTTTTTTATCAAACCAAGTTTTCTTAAACAGACTAGACAAGTAGATTTCATTTGTCATTATAACATCAGTATTGTTCAGTGCTTTGACGATTTTGTCCAAGAATTATTTTTTAAAATCATTACAAAAAATTGTGTTTAAATGATAATTTTTAGTGAAATTTCACCATGAGTAATTTTTTGTTTATTTATTTTGAGTGATTTTTATTTATGACTCTCCAAAGACTTGTTCACTAATACTCATATTAATTAACTATGTGGTTTTTGGGTTACGGTGAACTGGTCACTTAAAGATTGCTTAGCACTTGCAAAATTATAACTTAAAGCAATATAATCAGAAAAGCTAAAAAAAGACAGCTGTTGTAACTTATTCAAAGTTTCGAGATAGGATTCGCTAATAAATGCAATTATCTTACGAGAAGCAACGCGTAATAGTTTAAAATTCGTTTATTTAATGTGATACTGTTAACTGTGGTATGGTTCTTAGTTTGCAATTACTTTAGAGAAAGTTCTAGAAATGCCTCAGTTCTTGTTAAGGCATTGTAGAAGGAAGAAACTAAAATATCCTTCGGGTCTCCTTTTGGCACATTTTGTAGAAATATGTGCGTGAAACCAGTGCCGCGACATCTATCGCAACTTGTGCTTGAACAAAATGTTGTGACACATTATGTATAGCGACAAGTTGCGGCACATTGTAAGGTGTTTCGGCACATGTCGTACAGTTTTCCACGCGCCGGATACAAGTGCCATGACATGTTGCGCAACATGTTTCGCAACATGTCCGGTGTGGACGAGGCACCAGTTTTAACCCAGATTATTTATATCAGTTTACTGCAGGACAATGTTGCTTAGGAACCTAAAATTAGATTAGAAAATAGATAGTATATTTTGGTTTATGTTTTATAAACAACGTTTTATTATAGGACACACTTCGACGTCCATTTAAATCTGTTTTGTTTAACTAATGACCTTCATCTAATGATGTTGAAGTTTGTCCAAAAGGCAGTGTGTAAAAATCCAAGATATTTTCAGCGATGTGGCACCTCTTAGTAATCGGTACCGTAGTGCTAGCGGCACATGGAAGATATGAGAATGTGAACTTAAAGCAGGACTGGTGGGAAACCGCCGTGTTCTACCAGATCTATCCAAGATCTTTTATGGACAGCGATGGAGATGGAGTGGGAGACCTTAATGGTGAGTCTTTTTTTTATACAAGGTGTAAAAAGACCCTTCACCAAGCCGTCAACCATGCATTCAGTACATCAAACTAAGTAACCCTACGCAAAAATTGTCGCTGGGAAACGACATTTTTTTTTGGGTGTAAAATTTCGTTTTACTGTAAAGCTAATTGTAACGCACTCAAAACACTGTGTTGATAGATGCAATGAGTAGTAAACGGATATTTAAAGTAGATTTGCAACCTTCAAAACTAGTATTTAAAAAAAAGTTGTGAAAAAGTTGGAACTTTGACCTCCAATATCTCCGTAACTAGTCCGTTCCCAGGCATAGTCTAGAACAAAAAAAAAGATCGCAATGACGTGGAGAATAAGTGCCTTTCGGCTTCGTTAAGGGTCTTTTTACACCGTTTATACCGTTGAACACATACATAACATAACATCACGCCTGTATTCCCCGAAGGCTTGGGCAGAAGTGTATAGTAACACCCACATTTCGCCGTTATGTTTAACTCCCATAAATAGGGGCGAGCCTATTGCCATCAACCGGGTACAAATCCATAGGAAACCTTTTAGGAAACCTGGATTTTTAGAGGGTTGCCAAAGTCAGACAGTCATTTCTCCGCGTAAAATCAGTGTGCTGATGATATACATAAACTCACGCCTTTTTCCCATGGTGGTAGGCAGAAATTATAGAACCCCACATGCTACGATTCTTAGATATTCCTTTCGCTTCATCCACATTCATATATCTTGTTAGACACGCACGCCAGTTGAGAGTATTACACGCATGTCCTTTGTGAAGAACATAACCCAGGCCGTCTTCTACTGGCGTTTCCACTGACATTCGCCTTATAAATTCCTTTTGTTAATCGCCGTTCACACATTCTCTCAACATGACCAAACCTTGACCACCTAAGCATATTCCTTAAAATGTTTGTCACTACATCAGTTTTAAAACCCCAGCTTTATCTAATCACATCATTCCTCAATCTATCATTCAAAGTTACACCGCACATACTTCGGAAGGAACGCATTTCCGTGGCATGTATTCTAGTTTCATGCCTCTTCTGCCACGACCAACATTCACTTTCATACATAAGCGTAGGTACAAGCACACCATTTTGGACACCCAGCCGTGCCTTTTTGGTTTGCTGATGATTACACACACACATACATTTTTCTCAACAAAATTTGTAAAAACTGCTCAGAATTCCTTGACACTACGAAATTGTTAGGGACGTTGGACCATTAAAAAAGAAAAAGAAAATTAGTTAATTACAACGTTACTTACAATTTTCAGGTAACTTTAATGAACTAAAAGAAGTGTATTTTTTTCTATCACGGACCTTTTAGTTAGACAAAATGGGACACCGTTTCGGTCTGTCCTTCGTTTATCTTTTTTTACGCTATCTAAGTTCATTAATCTACTTGACATTTAGTGTTACTTCGTTATCTACAATCTACTTAGATTTAGCACGAATATCGGACAATAAAAATTGTCTAAAAATAAACTTTACTTTACACAGACATAGTAAGAATTTGAATTAACAGTACGCGCGCGAACTGAATGCATTCGGGGCCTGAGGTGAAGCTCCCCCCGCCGTCCCGCCCGCACGCCTCGCCTCACACGCCGCAAATAAACGGTGTAAAAAGACCCTTAACGAAGCCGAAAGGCACTTATTCTCCACGTCATTGCGATAATTTTTTTGTTCTGGACTATGCCTGGGAACCTTCTAGTTACGGAGATTGGAGCTTAAAGTTCCAACTTTTTCACAACTTTTTTTTTAAATATTAGTTTTGAAGGTTGCAAATGTACTTGAAATACCTCCGTTACCCGTTTACTACTCATTGCATCTATCAGCACAGTGTTTTGAGTGCGTTACAATGAGTTTTACGGAAAAACAAAATTTTACACCCCAAAAAAAAAATCGTTTCCCAGCGACAATTTTTGCGCAGGGTTACTTAGTTTGATGTACTGAATGCATGGTTGACGGCTTGGTGAAGGGTCTTTTTACAACTTGTATAGTGCTGTCCTTGTCATCTAATAGCACTAGCGCATTTCCACATGCATTCCTCAGCTCTGCATTTAGTTCGCGCGCGTACTGTAAATATCTTGATGTCATCAGTAAAGGTGTCATCTAGTTTAGAAATTCTAATACAGTGTCATTCGGGACAAAATCTGCTAAAAGCTGACGTTTTTTCAAAAGATTTTGCGTTACTTTATATTTATAACTTTTACATGTAATTGAAATAATAAAAAACTGCAAAAAATGAATCCTTGTTGATGAAAATGTAATAGGTTACATGTTAAGATTATATACATGGAGTTCCAATACTAAAATTAGTGTTGATCGGATAATATTCTGTAACGATTTTGGCGAAGTAAGATTTACTGGTTTTAAGACTGGGTTAAAACATACAAATTTGAAATCAATCTGTACAAAAGCCGAATAATGGAATCGGGCGTTACTTTGCCGATCCATGACATACAATACAATAACAATATTTAGAAACAGTTGATCAGGCTTGGGTGCAGTATGTAGCACCACCCTCCCACCCGTAAATATATTAAACATATTTATTTATTCAGGATGAATACTCATACCATCATTATTATCCACGTATTTACTTGAGTATATTAGAACTCTGTTATCAATTAAAATGACAAAAGCGACTCTTTCTTTTTAATAAATTTTTTCTCGAGGTGTTAGTTCAAAATCATTCTTTATTTCAGGAATAACGTCAAGACTAGAGTATCTAAAGGAATTGGGAGTGGATGCTACATGGCTGTCACCGATTTTCAAATCACCGATGCACGACTTCGGCTATGATATTTCTGATTATTATTCTATACAACCCGAGTATGGTAACATGGATGACTTCGAACGTCTGTTGAAGAAAGCCGGAGAACTGAGTGAGTTTAATATTAGTCAATCATCATCATCATAGCAGCGATAGCCTAGTGTTGTGACCGTTGGACTGCCAAACCCAAGGCAGCTCTGAATTTCCGAATTCATGTGCGTATTGTATAATAATTATCAGTTGCTTAGAAACAGTAAAGGAAAACACCGTGAGGAAACCAGCGTGCCTGAGAGATATTTCTCGACGGCATGTGAAGCCAAGTCAGAGGCCTATGAGCGGCATAAACTCTGACACCAGGTTAGTCACAAAAAGAAGAACATCATCAGCTCGTAAATGAACACGTCACACAACAAAGACCACAATAATGGCTACAGCGATTAGTCAACGCCCCGTTGAGCGGGGTACATTAATGCTCGGTTCCTATAACCAAATAGGAATCGTTTTGCTTACCAATAGTAGCATTTTTTTACCAAGTTGGGCATATAAATAGACTCGTAAGCTTATTTTACCCGTGATAGCTACTTCCTTATGCGAGGGTCTACTTTGCAAGGCGAACGGTCTTTTGCTTTATTATTGGTAAAGATACAAGAGTTCCAATTTTAACCATTAACGCTCCGTAAATTATAGGAATCGACCATAAAAGTATGACCATACAGAAGTACATCCGGTGCAGACCCTGGGCATCAGCCCTATGAATCAAACTTTACTGACTAGCAAATTTTTTCACCATAGCAGTATCTACTCTCCTATGGTAAATTTTTTCACCATAGCAGTATCTACTCTCCTATGGTAAATTCGGAGACAAGATAGGGGCTCGTGACTAATTACCAACAGCGCGGATCATGCGATTTGCGAGGTTAACCTACATTTTCCGCGATCAGTCTGTGGATTAATAACACCTCTGCCGAGCCCTTCTTCCTTAATGTTATGTTATTGGTTAAACTTAAGATTTAATCTTGTATCTTTACCAATAATAAAGTAAAGACCCCATAGCTTTGCATAGTAGACCTTCTCAAAACGTTAGTAACTATCACAGGTAAGCATAACGATTCGTTTTTGGCCAAAGGAACCAGGCATATTAAGTAAATCTATGCCAAAAACGAACATCCAAATTTTCAGTACCCAAGGCTCGGTAATTTGACCTTTACCAATAAGATTTCCTTTACAAGTTATATTCGACAAGGAACTGCTTGTTTGTATAATTTGAATAATTTATATTGGTGTTATTTTTCTTCGATTGTAATTATTCCTGGTTGGATGGTTCTAGAAAGGGGATAGAATCTTTGTGATATAATCACGTTGTCGCCATTTTTTTTTTTGGATTTTTTTACGAGTTTACATCATGTTATGCTTAATTAGTTCATTTAGATATCGTTATACGACGCGCTTGTAAAAAGTCATCTGGAATGCAATACTGTCGTCTGGTCGCCACATGAAGCCAAATACAAACTTATGCTAGAACGTATCCAGATCAAATTTGTGAGGTTCCTGTACTTAAAGCAGTATGGTGTGTATCCAGGGTATCCACTGCTGTATCCTACTCTATTTGTGCTGGGCATGGTAGGCTATGATAGGCTGGAAGTGAGAAGGGAAGTAGCTCTCGCCACTTACTTATTTAAGATTATGCGTGGTAAAATACATAACCCAGGCGTTCTATGCACAATTGGGTTCTGTGTACCTGATGGACACGTGGGGCGACGGAGGCGGCCGCCGCTGCTGTGGGTGCCGCCCGCTCGCACCAACCTGCTGCAGCACGCGCCGCTAACGCGAGCGCTGCTTACACTCAATATGCTGTCACAACAGATTGACTGCTTCAACTGTACTCTGAGTGAATTCACACGGGCCGCATTTTGTAAAATCACTTTTGATTAATTGTAAATTAATTAATTGTTGTATGCTATTATAACTACACTATTGTATTAGGTAAGCCTGTGATGATAGTTGTACTTGTTTAAATAAATAAATAAAATAAAAAATTTAGTTTGTAATTGTTCTCAAATGACGATCTTTGCCTCCAAATATCTCGGCAACGTGATACTTTAGGGCACCATATTGCTGATAATTTTTGTTTGTTTAAGTGTCTTCTACCAATATACCAGGTACAACGAGGGAAGCAACATTTAAAAAAAATGGCGGTAGAGTGGCTATGCCAGCTTCCATAGAAGAATGTTCGAATCCCTTTGGGAATGGTTTTAACAATTTTATTGTGGTTAGAAGCTGCTGTATTTTATTGTTTCTTTTATTTTGTGTCAAGATGGGTTCGTTGAGATTTTATCAATTCGAATGATTTCCCTGTACTCAACAGAGAATGAATAATAGATCTATTATTTAGCACAAGTGGTTTCAGAGGAGCTCGTGGCTAATTACCAACCTCGTGGATGATACGATTTGCGAGGTTAAGCTGCGCTTGCCGTAGTCAGTCTGTGGATGGGTGACCTTTTCGTCACACATCGAGACCCCTCCGTGCCTCGAGAACACGTTAAACAGTCGGTCCCGGATGTCATACGAATACCTATGACAGTCGTTACGGGTAGTCAGAAAACTGAAAACCTGACATTTGGTCTAACTACCCAGTAACTGGGTTGCGGAGGTCTGATGGCAGTCGCTCCGTGTAAAATACTGGTATTCAGCCGCATCTAGTTAGACTGGAAGCTGACACCAACATAGTTGGGAAAAGGCTAGGCAGAACAAGTGATTTCCATTTTTTATAACAAGCTTCTTATAATTGCACTGAGTCGTAGAATAAATTAATTTATTATTTATGTACTTGCAAATACATAATTTACATTTAATCAAGTTGTACCATAATAATTAACATATCATGATATAGCAGTCTTAACATTAACGATTCGCTAGTTAATTAATCTTGTCATGTGATTTGTCATAAATCTGTCTATTCGTTCCAGATATAAAGGTGATTTTAGACTTGGTTCCAAATCATTCCAGTAACGAGAGTGAATGGTTCATTAAATCTTCGAACAAGGATGAGTATTATAGTGACTGGTATATTTGGGAGAATGGACACATGAATGACCGTGGACAAAGGAGCCCGCCGAATAATTGGGTGGGTAAACATTCCATAAGTCAAACCTCTTATTACTTTTAAACAAAAAAAAAAACTATGGTTTCGTCAAACATGACCACTCATTGTCTTTATGTCTTACTAGCTATGACCGCGATCTCGTCTGCGTAGAAATTTTTCGTTTTCTAAAATAAAAGTAGGCTGACTTACTCCTTATAACATCAGCTATCTGCTAATGAAATGTCCGTCAAAATCGGTCCAGCTGTTTCGGAGACAAGCCGCGGAACAAACAGATGGACAAACATTATAAAAATTGTTTTTTTCTTTATAAGTTCTTTCATATTATGCATTTAGTAAAAAGATGTTATTTTGACATTATACACTTAAGTTCATTTTATTTATTTGTATAGTTTAGCTTCACTTCGTATATTTGATTGTTACAAATATTGCGACAGATTTTTCAACTACTTCTGCTAAACCGATTCTCTTGAAACTTCGCACACAAATTCAATTCCCATGACAATACAATATTATAATAATGTCAACCTTCAATCCTCAAATCCTGATGCTGCAGAGGTACTGCAAGATAAAACCGTTTAAATTAAAAGTTTATTTTTGTATTTTTTTTAAATTCATTCACCCACACTAAAGGCTCATTCACACGGTGCAAGTTTCTTGAAGCAAGTCTAATGCTATCTTTGTCTTTCTCTCCGGCAAAAACAGAGATAGCGTGAGACTTGCTTCAAGAAACTTGCGCCGTGTAAATCAGCCTTAAGAATCTCACTCTTGTATCGTGGGTGCGTTGACAGACACAAATCTTCACATGCACAAACACTCAGACCCGGAACAATTATCTGTAGGTCATACAAATAATTGTTCCTTGCGGGAATCGGACCTGTGACCCATTGCGCACAAGCCAAGCGCTCAGCCACTGTGCCAATTATATCGTTAAGTTTATCACAACAATGGTGACAATGGTCACAATGGGTTCAGTTGAAAACCAGCGTCAGGCACTAGTGGTCTGACATTTAAGCTGAACTGAACCTATTTGGCGCAGCCGCTAGACACACAGCTAATTTATCTTTGTTTTTTTTTTTGTTTTCTCTCTAATGAATTTTTGTGTCCGACTGCTTTCATAAACATAAACATACATAAACTCACGCCTTTTTCCCATGGGGGTAGGCAGAAACTATAGAACGCCACATGTGACGACCCTTACATACCCCTTTCGCTTCATCCACATTCATACATCTTGTCATACACGCACGCCGGTTGAGAGTACTACGCACCACACTACTGACTGCTTTCGTGCCAAATAAATTTCTTTCTTTCTATCTTATAATTATTTTATATCACCGATTATAACCATTTCATTATTTATTTTCTACTTCTAAATAAATGAATCTCTTATAGCCTATGCGTTCGCTACTAATCTTTTATTTATAACTATTTTGTAGATCAGTTTATTCCGAAAGAGTGCTTGGACTTACATGCCGTCCCGTGATCAGTACTACCTTCATCAGTTTGGTGACAGTCAGCCAGACTTTAATTACAGGAATCCTGTCGTTGTTGAAGAAATGAAAGTAAGTTCTCTATTATCTTATAGTTTAGGAATATTGAGAACTCGTCAGTTTATCTTTTAATTATAGTTTTGACAGAACTTCTTATTAGTCGAGCAAGAGACGTTTTAGGATACTTAATTCAGTCTACTATGCTTCTTCTTTTCGTGTGGTTAGTGACTAACCTGGTGTCAGAGTTTATGCCGCCCATGGGCCTATGACTCGGCTTCGCATGCTGTCGAGTAATATCTCTTAGGCACGCCCGCGCCGGTTTCCTCACGATGTTTTCCTTCACCGTTTTTAAGCAAGTGATAATTAAACAATACGCACATGAATCCGAAAAGCTAGAGGTCTTGGGTTCGAACTCGAGAACTATGACTTGGCAGTCCGACGGTCACACCACTAGGCTATCACGGCTGTAGTCTACAATGCTAATGGGTAGGGTAATAGTGGCTCCGGGTTCGCGGTGCATGCTTATGAGAATCCCGCGACCCCGGTCGATGGTCAGGAGGAGAAACACCGTGGGTTTCTAGCCAGTAAAAGCCCGGCAGACCCCCTCGCCTTACCCGGGCGAAGGGTACGAACGACGATTTCCTCAAGACAAAAAAAAAACGTGATGGTAGCTAAGGTAGTTAGACTTCCAAAATTACCATATAAAAATAACTTTCCTTAAAAACAGACAGACGGACAACAAAGTGATCCTATAAGGGTTTTTTTGCCTTTGAGGTACACCCTAAAAACAATGTAACTAATATTAATCCTGATTACAAAATTAACGCTGAAAAAATTAACTAGACGGGGTCAGAAACAAATTAATAATGGAACAGCACCAACTTTTTGATGTCTTCTGAGCTAACAATCTCACAATATTTGTAAATTAATAAGATTATTTACGGAAAATTCCCAACATTATTTCCCATGGACTATAGAGTTACTTACACAGTAAACCATTCGGCAGAAAAGTTTGGTTACTGTCGACATTTGTTTTGTAAATTCACAAGGCAACATTATAAACAGATAGTTACTACAGGCGTTATCTAAACAAAGATTAAGGGGCAAGCCACATTTGATGGAAGATACGTCGCCGATTTTCCGCCGCGCGGTGGACTTAAAGAAGGTTCTCTGGAAGAAATCGCCTAGTGCGATAAGACCGCCCATTGTACATCTCTATTTTTATAGTAATGTTTCTTGTTTGTTTTGTGTACAATAAAGAGTATTGTATTGTATAGAGACTTGAATTTCGAAGGGCACTTTTTTGGCTATAAATGGATTCTACTGATCATTACCATACTATAAAATTTCGTATGAGGCAATTGCGTGTACAAATGACGGAGATATATTTTTTTAAAGAAAAAATTGTATTGCGCTGACTTGAAAATGAGGCTATCTCTGGAATCATAAGGTTGGCCATTATATTATCCTTACACACAGATAAATAGTACTATTTATACGTCGGTACACATAATTCAATACAAACATCTCATACCGTACACATTTGACCGAAGCTGCGTTACTAAAATTCCTCGAATAAATTACGCGACGGACAATCAACGACGTGGATGTCACGCATCGGATCAACTCAGGTTGGATGAAATGGCGACAGGTCACAGGGACAACTTGTGACCAACGGATGCCCCTCAAGCTGAAGGGCAAAATCTACAAATCCATTATAAGACCTGTTGTTCTGTACGGATCAGAGTGTTGGGCCGTGAAGAAGACGGATGAAAGAAGATTACATGTAGCGGAGATGAGAATGTTGAGATGGATGTGTAGAGTGACGCGAATGGATAAAGTACCTAAGAAATAAGTATATTGGAGGGAGTTTGAAAGTGGCACCAGTGACAGAAAAGTTGAAAGGAAAGCGTTTGTCTTGGTATGGGCATGTGGTGAGGAGGGATGAAACACATGTGACTAAGAGAGTGATGAATATGAATGTTGATGGATGGAGGGGGAGAGGGAGACCTAAGAAAAGATGGATAGATTGTGTGAGGGAGGATATGAAAGATAAGGGAGTAAATGATAATGAGACGGCTGACAGGGAAGAGTGGAAGAGAAAAACATATTGCGCCGACCCCAAGTAATTTGGGACCAGGGCAGGACAATGATGATGCAGTAAATAAATTCACCTTTTTAGGCCTTGACATAGATTCACACATAGATTGGAAATCGCATATTCAAAAAGTAAGAACGAAATTATCAAAGTTTTCATATGCCCTCCGAGAAATCAAGAAAACAACAGACCTCAAAACAGCACTAGTAACATATTACGCGTACGCATTTGCATGGCTCAAGTATGGAGTTGTCTTATGGGGAAATAGTACGGACGCATCTACATTATTCACTTTACAGAAAAAAATGATTAGAATCTTAAAAAATATCAAAGATACAGACTCCTGTAAAACCCACTTTAAAGACCTAAAAATATTAACCCTTCCCTGCCTCTACATACTTGAAATTTGTAAATTTGTACGAAAATATCCACAATTTTACACCAAAAGGGGAGATATCCAAACAAAAACTGCACTCAGACATGAAAGTAGATTAAACCTACCCACTTCACGATTAAAAATGCACCCTTCTAGTACATTTGTTATGTCTATTAAAATATACAATAAGTTACCGGAAAACATCAAAAATACAAAAAAATATAATATCTTCATCAATAAATTAAAACAATTTCTAATAATCAAAAGCTACTACACTATTGACGAATACTTTAGCGATAAATTTCAACAACAATAAAAACCATTTTGACATAATACCTACCTACAATTTCATTTTAAATTTCACTTTTGAATATAAAATTATTTTAAAATACAAAAATACTGTTAATTTAAAATGTCAAATAAAATATATAATAATAATAATAAAATTTAAATTTATTTACTAATCATTACACAATTAAATATAATATTATCATCCTACAAGACTCATTAAAATTAAATATTTAGTTTAGTATGATTTATAGTGTTAATAATGTAAATCGTGCAATAACTTAAATCCAAATACATGAATAATTATATAAATATAAATACCATAAAAGCAAATAATACTACTATCTTAATTCAATATTTAACTTTTTCTTAACAAAAAGCGACTTCATCCTCTCTCCTATTAAAAAAATAACTTTGCTGTGCCCAACAGGGTCCATAATTGATTCGATGTTTAACATACCAACTGTTATTATTATATGTACACATTATAGAATGCAATAAAGTATTGAGTATTGATGACAGTCAACGATGTATCTTCCGTCAGATCTGGCTTGGCCCTTAGATTTGTAAATAATATTGTTTTGTGACTTGGTGTGTAAAGATTAATGTTCTCGCGTGGTTCACGGCGCTCTCTAATGTTACTTATATATTTGAAAACGTTTGAATATACAAGGTTAGTCGGAAAGGGGGTACTAACCCGAAAGGGTGTTAAAGTACTCATAATAATGAATAGCTTTTGTTCTGCAACTTTTCTGAAAAGTCGTTAGTTTTAGAGGAAAATTTGTGCAGATTTCATTTGTGCTAACATTCATAGGTAGGTACATCATCAGTTGGATTTACATTATAGGTCATATTTGGGGTCACAGTTAATTAGCTCCATGTTCTTAATTCGTATTAAAAACAAGATTGTCGATTTTTTTAAAATAAATAAGGAAATTACATGTTTTCCTTGTACTCTTTTCCCAACTACGTTGGAGTCAGCTTCCTAACCAGATGCGACTGAATACCAGTATTTTTCACGGATTAACCCATCAGACATCCGCAACTCCGGTCACTGGGCAAAGCCGACATCCTAAGGTTAGATCGGTTGTCAGACTTTCGGGCTTTTGACTACCCGTGACGACTGTCATAGGTATTCGTGTTTAGATTTTTTTACGCAAGCTCTAGCTTTAGCAGTGATAGCCTAGCGGTTGATCGCTTGCCTTCCATGCAGGAAGGTCCGAGATCGATCTCAGCCGGCACCTCTGAATTTTCGAATTCATGTGCGGATCATAATTTGATTATCACTTGAGTTAACGGTGAAGGAAAACGTCGTAAGGAAACCTGCACACCTGAGAGAGCTCCATAAAGTTCTCGATGATGTGTGTAGTCCGTTAATCCACACCAGGTCAGCGTGGTGGACAAAGGCCCTGCAGTGGGACAGTAATGGGCTGATTATGTAATGTTAATCTCTATTTTAATTTACAGAATGTCATAAAATTCTGGTTGGAAAAGGGTGTCGCTGGAATGAAGATAGATTCCATCAATCACCTCATTGAAGTTGACAAAGACGTGTATGGTGGAAGATACCCCAACGAACCGATTACTGGGAAGCCAGGACTCGGCCCAGATGACTATGCTTACCTTGATCATATCTACACTAAGGATCAAGAAGAAACTTATGATTTGGTGTCCCAGCTTAGAGATGTGTTTGATGCGATTACTATTAGGGATAACTTGACGAGGTAAGTTACGAAATAACTTCAATATGATATTAATAATTAACATAACATCACGCCTTATATTCCCCGAAGGGTTAGGCAGAGGTGTTTTTAGTACACCCTCGTTTCGCCAGTCATGTTTAAGTTCCATGTAATAGGGGGCGAGCCTATTGCCATCAACCGGGCACAAATCCAAACTCCGGGCTGCTACTGAGGAATTCCACACCGAAAAACCCACTAACACTTTGCCTGATCTGGGGATCGAAACCAGGACCTCCCGATCAGCAGTCGCGCTTGCCACCACTAGACCAACGAGGCAGTTAATAATTATAGCATGAATATAGCTTATAGAAAAGATTCTTAATTACCTACTCTATTATTTTTTTGAAAAAAATAATTTGGTGGGATGTGTATTTTTGTTCCCATGAAAATCCACGCAAATAAATGACAGTAAAAAATAAACACTGAAAGAAAAAATCGAGAATTTCATGAATATTAGAACGAGTAATACACAGGATGTACTAAATTTCAATTTACGGAGAAATGATACACATTTCAATTTCCATTTCTTGAAAGACGAGAATCTGTTCCGAGAATCCATTTTTTATGTAAATGTATGAAAATTTACTCAGTAAACATTTTTGTTTAATATGATAAAATGTATATAAGTAAAATCCCTTTGAAATTCTTAACCCAAAAGCTAAGTAGTAAAAACTGCGTTGTTTGTGTGTTTCAAGAAAATTTATGTTTGCGCGAATACATTTATGTACGCACAGTGCGTATACATGACGACGCACGCGCATGATTGGGTGTGAAATTGTATGATAATTCTGTTGGTATAACTACAAGGTTAGTCGGAAAGGGGGTACTAATCCGCGGGCCACTTAATGTATCACTGATGATTGTTTCAAAGAAAGTGTTAAAATTTAAAAATTCGATTTTTTTTTCCATGAAAAGTTATTTTTTTTTAGTTTTTTCAAAAATTCGTCATCCCTGCTTTAGTTATGAATTCAGAAAACGAAGTTTCTAATCCGTGACCCCAAATATAACGTAAAATGTAAACACCTCTGATCATAACTGAGGATAGATAGAATTTAGCGTATTATTTATGAAATCTTTGAATTGCTATTTCTCTGGAAATATTATTTTTTTGGGAAAGTTGTAGAACAAAAGTTATCCATTATTATGGGTACTTTAACACCCTTTCGGTTTAGTACCTCCTTTCCGACTAACCTAATATATTTGCGGTTCAACCTTCAATCCTCAAATCCTGACGCTGCAGGGGTACCTACTGCAAGATCAAACCGTTTAACTTCAAAAATATTAAGGGTTTATAATTATTTCTACTTTCAGGATTATGATGACGGAAGCTAATACGGGCATCAAAAATGCAGTAAGATATTACGGGGAGGGTATTCACTCTGGCGCTCATATACCATTCAATTTCGCCCTCATCGGGGACTTGGACAAAGACTCTGACGCCAGGGACATTAAGTACGCGGTAGATAGGTGGCTTACTTACAAGCCTTTGAGGAAGCAAGCCAACTGGTTGGTAAGTACAAAATGTTTTGGGTAAAATGAAGACTTCAGTACCATTAGAAAGAAAGAAAGAAAAAGTATTTATTTTTTCGCCCAAGCGGACGCACACGAATGCTTAAAAATTAAAAATATAATAATTCTTAAAATTAAAAACTTTAAACTACAACAAAAATGTGTACAAGTATACAAGGTTAGTCGGAAAGGGGGTGACACAACTAAGATGTCGCAAATCAATCACTTCCGAGCTGAATGCGACTTCAAGATCTCGAATGTTTATTAGTACTGCAGAAAAAAAGGATCTTTACACTGATGCAATAAGTTGAATGGTGCGATAATGAGCGCCTGCCATTGGTTGTTCGATCAAGTTTGCCAATACAACTTCTAAGTTGTGTTGTATTATAGGACTTCATAAATTTCGAAAACGGCAATAAACTTCATGAGGTCGCTCAACTGAATAATATAATTATTTGTCTCTTTTTCTTGCGGGTGTGTAACAGAGATAGAGCAAGCAATTGCCGTTTTTGAATGTTTACGAAATGACAGTGACAGCACGAAATTAACGGTAACTTAAAATCGAGTAGCGTTTGAGTATTTGGCCATTAGTTGATTCAATTTCTAAATTACCCTAAACGCCTACGTGATGAATTTCTAATAAGATTTGTTGATAACTTGTTTATGCTTAGAGATTGATACTAGTAATAACTTGGCAAACTTTATCTAAACGCGTCTGGCCTCCAGCAATGCTTGTCCTCTAATTTTAGCTTGCATTAACCCTATCGACGCTCGGCAGTGAAAACCTCGTAATAAAATTTTCTTCAAAAGTTTTTTATTTGTTCTTTAGATTGATAAACTTGCAATACATGTACTAGTTCAACAAACTTTCAATTCAAATACTTCTAAGCTATCTATGACGTACGATGACAAACTTGTATTAACATTTGATCGGCCTTTTTTTGCAGGAGACAGTTTAATTTATCTCTTTAAAAAAAATGTATTTTACACATACGTGGTTTTTACTGCCGACCGACACTATGGAGAAAAAGTGTTACAATACCCATAATGATTACTTGTCGAAAAAATATTGAAAGGTCAACCAAATATGCCATTTAGATATACGCAATTTGACTGATAATTGTTTGCCTAGAGGAATTTGGTCACTTTAACGAACAGTGTAGGCGTTTCTATTTTAATATCGAAAAGGCCTTCCTTTCTACTCTACAAACATAATAAGATAATTAGTATGATCGATGTTGTTGCGAATTGAACGCCTCGGGGGTCGAATGTGTGTCAACTGATAATGTGTTCCTATAGAAAGATTGCTGTTTGATATAATACCCAATTTTGAATTGTAGTTAGGCTTTACAATTGATAAATGATAAATTGAACGGTGTTTGTTGCACGTATAAATATTGCTAAAGTTCTTTTTAATTAACGAATAGTTACGACATAATACCTTTAACATCTGTGATGGCCAAGCGTTCTATGAGGAAACCCGGGCTGCAAAATATTAATAATTTGAATAGGTTTTTGCGATCTATTTCCGTCCCACCCTTCCCGCAAACCGCGAAAGAGACACCTGCATCTCGGACTGATTTCTCCTGTTCAATATTAGAGAAATCGTACTTTCGTATTTCCCTCTTTCGTTCTTCAAATCTGGACCGATTTTAATAATTTTTTTCTGCAATAATTTAAGAAAGACTTTGGTTGTGTCTGTGTGTTTTTTTTATTTTTTTTATATTTGTCTTTGTTTGCCAGATGTTTGAAAACGGTGGTAAAACCGGTCGATTTTTGTAAAATTTAAACGTTTCTAGTTCTTTTAATAATTAATTTATTGACAAAAACAAAACATAGGGACATAGTGGCGGTAGATATATGTCATATGGTAAAACATATTTGCTCTAGTGACATTATCCAAGAAGGAAACTGAGGAATACGTTTGTATGGACTAAATGCCGACCGCATTTTTCCTCTTAACGCATGCCTTCCATGCCAGTGGGTCTGAGTTCGAATCCAGCCCACAACTCTGATATTTAAAAATTCATGTGCGGATTGGTGAAGGAAAACATCATGAGGAAACCTGCACACACACCTGAGAGGGCTCCTAAAAGATATCGATGGTGTGTGTAGTCCGCGAACCCGCACCAGACTATCGTGTTGGACTTAGGTCTAAACTCTTCTCCTTCGGGTAAGGCCTGTGCCCAGCAGTGGGACAGTAATGGGCTAATGATAGCCCAAAACCCTGATATTTAAAGATTCATGTGCGGATTGGTGAAGGAAAACATTATGAGGAAACCTGCACACCTGAGAGAGCTTCTAAAAGTTATCGATGGTGTGTGTAGTCCGCCAACCTGCACCAAGCCAGTGTGGTCTATTAAGGCCTAAACCCTTGTCATTCTGGGCAAGCCCCGTGACCAGCAGTTGGACAGTAATGAGCTACCAATCTTATAGTAGTGTGCCTTCTGTAATTCTCTATCTTCTTTAATATTATGTGTTTAATTATTGTGTTCCAGTCCGGCAATCATGACAGGAGCAGAGTCGCGTCGCGATTCAGATCTGAACTTGTAGATACCTTCAATATGCTAGTGCTTCTACTGCCTGGCATCGGAATCACTTACATGGTAAACTCGAATTTTATATTTTGAATTCACTGTTCATCTATGAGATTCTTTATTTGAAACACGCCGCTGTTACGGCGCTGTCGCAGCGCTGCGTTCGTAGACGATTCCGAGCAGCGCTGTCACAGCGCTGTTTCTACTGGAGAATAACACTGCAGATATTATGTTGCATTAACGCTGTTGGTACACCAACGTTAACGGAATCATAATCTATTGTGATCATGGTTTGTATTGTACAAAAGCACGTATTCTGCGGACAACAACATTACTGTGGGTTTATTATTTCGTATGTTATGGAGGTCGGCGTGTGTGGTAACAGCGTTATTGAATTGGAAGATATCCTAATATACAAATATTAAAGGTACGCTCAAACCAACCTGTCCAACTGTAGGTCTTTGTAAGGACGTAACATTACATCACGCCTTATATTCCCGAAGGGTTCGGCAGAGGTGTTTTAAAACACCCTCGTTTCGCCAGTTAAGTTTAAGTCCCATGTAATAGAAGGCGAGCCTATTGCCACTTACCGGGCACAAACCCGGACTCCAGGCTGCTCCTGAGAAATTCCTAATGGAAAAACCTAATAACACTTTGCTTGACCTGGGGATCGAACCCAGGACCCCATGCTCAGCAGTCGCGCTTGCGACCACTAGACCAACAAGGCAGTCATTGTAGGGAAGTGTTCAAACCAAATGCATCCTATTTGGTTTGAACACGTCGCTACAAGTTCAATTGCGGTAACTGATCGCAACTGTGCACGCCACTGCAGCCGCAAGCTGAACACGTTGGTTTAAGCGTACCCTTCATTTAAATGACGCGTTAGTTTGTTGTAAATTCAGCTAAGTGAAATTTATGTAAATAGGTAATTAAACATTCATGTCAAAGATTAGAGCAAGCTATTACAATGTGGCTCCCTTGATCTTTGAACCCTCTACACACGTTGATGGCATTTCTAAATCAGGTGGAATCAATACACATATTGCTACCTGAATCCATTTGCTTTCAAAATCCACGTAAAACGTTTGAAAATTAATTTGTATTTCATCCCGCGTGGGGACTATAGAATATAAAACTTCCTTACCACATGCTGGAAATTGACGCGTGTTGTAAGATTCAACAGAACCCAGCTCGCTTTATGATAGGATCTGTACATTTTACTGTGTTCCGTCGGATGTATGTGAAAGCCAGAGGGGTATAGAAGAATCCTTCTATGTCTCTGTTCCTTCGATTCGTGTGTTCCATCTTAGACCCTGTCTGCGCTTACCATCAGGTGAGACTAGGGTAAAACGAGACCAAGAAAGGAATTAAAACAATATCTATGTTTATACAAATTATACATTTATATTGAAGGGCGAAGAAATAGGAATGGTTAATGGATTCGTGCCGTGGAGCGAAACGAAGGATCCTCAGGCCTGCAATACGGACGACCCTGTCAACTTCATCGATGTGACCCGAGACCCTGTCAGGACCCCGTTCCAGTGGAGTAACGGAAAACTCGCAGGTACTGACCCAACCTTTCGAATATTTCGCATTTCCACATGAATAACGCAGAGGTCAATTGAGGACAAAAAAGGAAATATACATTTCATTTTATATCGGGGGCCATGGCAGTGCCCCCGCCAAGTCGAGCGCGAAGCAAACACTGCCGTACCATCCTTTACTGGAACCATTTCGCCGCATTTTCAGGCCCCTATTTGAGAACCTCTGGATAAGACCAGAACGCAGAAATTTTTGTCATCCAGTAAGCTATTGTCACATACTTAAAATCCAAAATTTCAAGTCTGTAGGTCATTTAGTTCCGAAGTTAAGCGAAAGCAAAGTTTCGCATTTATGACACTCAGTCACACATGATCATCAGAATAGAACTAGTACTTCCCATAAACTCAGAGAGCTGAAATTTGTTAAAGAGATAGGGTTTAATGGCCACATAAAGAGAAAACTATAAAAACTAGGATAATCGAAGAGCTGGAGTACCTGGTGACCCTGATTAGAAAACACAAGAGCCCAACCAAACTATTAGAGATCGACATACCGCCTTTACAAAAAATATTCAACTTGGTAGGCCGCTTCATTTGATGTCAAAAAAAGAAAAGAAAAAAAAAAAAGAAAAGAAAGATTTGTAATAATAAAAAAACTACTCCTAAAAAGAAAAAACTGTGTCAAATAAGAAAATCTAATAAAATAAATCAATACAAACAAAAAGAAAGTTCTAAGTTCTAAGTGTAGAAGAGTTTCTACAAAAAGAAGTGAAATCCCACCAAAAACATTCTGTAAAAAACTAGCCGAGTCTCGATGGAGCTGCTTGTTTATCTCTAAAAAGTAATGAAATCTAGACAAAGTCGTGCCAAGTCTAAGGTTCCTTACTGCGATTTCTTTATTATTATAGTTAATGTTGTGTGACTTGGCCGTTGAAGGGTACACAAGGGTACAAAACCAGGAACTCCATGACACCAATGCACCAATCTGTCGCCAGAACCGCTACCCATTGACGATGGAAAATTGCCACTTGGAAAACGTTGATTCAATAACCAGTCAATTGTAGGCTTGATAAAGCTGCGTATTTCAATAATACTTATGTATAGGCGAGCCTAAAACAAACAGTATAAAAAAAAATCCAGTACAGACGGACTTCTAGTCGTTGATAAAAGTCCGTCTGTACCTGTCCCGTTGACTTGTATCCACTAACGTATATAGAATGTTCAACGGCCAAGTCACACAACATTAACTATAATAATAAAGAAATCGCAGTAAGGAACCTTAGACTTGGCACGACTTTGTCTAGATTTCATTACTTTTTAGAGATAAACAAGCAGCTCCATCGAGACTTGGCTAGTTTTTTACAGAATGTTTTTGGTGGGATGTATTATACCTAATGGTATCTGATGTCCATCAACATTGTTCTGCTTGGCCGCTTCCAGTCTAACCAGATGTGGCTAAATACCAGTATTTTACACGGAACGACTGCCACCAGACCTCCGCAATCCAGTTACTGGGCAATGCCGATATCCTAAGGTTAGACTGCTTGTCAGACTTCCGGCTTTCTGACTACCCGTAACGACTGTCATAGGTTTTCGTATGACACCCGTGACCGACGGCTTAATGTGCTCTTTGAGGCACGGAGGGATTTCGATCCGTGAAGAAACGGTTACCCATCCACGGACTGACCGCAGCAAGCGCAGCTTAACTTCGCAAATCATTTGATCCTCGTGTTCCATGATCCTCTCGATGTCCATCACCACTTAGGGTTCTATTCATTGCACCATTCCCAGGCCTCTGTTGATCTTTTTGATGGCTCATACTCAATATTCCAGAGGTTTAAGTGGGTTTAAACCAAATTTTGAAACTGTCTAGACATTTCTAAAGTTTAGTTATAACTCGATGATGTAATAAAAATTCAATGTTAAGTCTCTAAATCTTTTAGAGTTAAAAAGGTTTTGTATATAATACTAGCCGTGAGCGCCGATGGGATTTCCCATCGAATCCCCTATTTCACCGCTTTACCTTCGTTATATAAGAAACTTCTGCGCAAAATTTCATGCTTCTAGACCCTTCGGTTTTAATCTGTGCGTTGTCTATCAGTCAGTCAGTGTAAGAGTTTTAGTAAGTAGAAGATTACCATTTCAAATATGAAGAATCATTTAACTTGAAGTTTTGAATGGTTATTCTAGCAAGGTAACTTATCTGTAGATGTAGAAATTTTTCAACAGAAACCAAAGCTTGTTGGTTCATCAGGGGCCCTAGCATCGTGGCTAGTGACACATCGAGACCCCTCCGTGCCTCAGAGAGTACGATAAACCGTCGGTCCCGGATGACGTAAGGATATCTGTGATAGTCGTTACATCGTAGTCAGAAACCCGGAAGTCTGAAAACCGGTCTAACCTTAGGATATCGGCAATGCTCGGTAACTGGGTTGGGGAGTTCTGATGGCAGTCGCTCCATGTAATAAAATACTGGTATTCAGCCAAATCTGGTTAGACTGGAATCTGAGCCCAACATAGTTGGGTTAAAGGCTAGGTAGAACAGAACAGTAGCTATGTTGCAGTACAGGTCAGTCACATGGTCTAGCAGTCATGAGATGAGACCACCTGCATTGTTGTACCATGACTGGAGGTATGTCCATCGTAATCAACTGTATGCAGAAGCCTAATATCATTATTGTTTTTACAGGATTCTCAACCGCAGATTCCTCCTGGTTACCTGTCGCTGAGGGTTACGAACATTTGAACGTTGCTGCACAGAGATCCGCCGTCCGTTCCCACTATCAAGTATACCGGACCTTGACGAATCTGCGCTTACGTCCAGCTTTCAGACTTGGCAGATACGAGTCCTTGGCTCTCAACAATGATGTATTTGCTTTTAAAAGGTTCGATATTATTTTGTATTTTACTTTGCGTAACATATTAAGGTGAGTATAGATTAAAGCATTTACTTCTAACAAAACATCGAGCCGCTCTATTGTCTTTCACAAACCGAAAAATGAGCACGACGCTCGACGCTTTGTTACAAGTAAATACTCTAGCCTATACTCACCTTATACTATGACGTTTGGTCGTAACTTTTAATGAGTAGATGTAAACTTCAACTTCAATAATTATTTGTTCGACTTCTACTTCAAGGATAGGTAAATATTTGTTGTGGAAGTTATCTAACATCTATTTAGTTACAAAATCTTCACGAACCATATAACTTCAAAATATTTTCATTCTCATCAGATGAGCGTTGTTACTTACAATTAAATTCTTGTAGGTACTTACAAAACTACGATACTCATTAGAATAAAAAATATTTCTTAGAATGTTGATTAATTTCTACATACATCCATAACATAACCCAGTGCATAATATCAGCACGCACATTGGGTTACCCGTGCGACAGCGCAATGAGTATTCCCAAGGAGGGTTGATGTCAGGCAGGCGGCCGGTCATAAAACAATAAGCCAAAACCTCTAACAACATGGATTTGCGAAATACATGTTGAGCCGACCCCACCTAGTGTGGGATAAGGGCAGGAAGAAGAAGATACATCCATAACATAATCAGCTCATTACTGTCCTACTGCTGGGCATGGGCCTCTTCTCAGAATAAGAAGGGTTTACGCCTTAGTTGACCACGCTGGCCTAGTGCGGGTTGGCGAACTACACATACTATCCAAAACTTCTCGCAGTCCTCAGGAGTGCAGGTTTCCTCACGATGTTTTTTTTATATATTTATTTATTCTTTATTGTACACAAGAAAAATTACAGCAATAAAACTACAATTTAGTGAAGTTATGTACAAAGGCGAGCTTAACTCAAAACTGAGTTTTCTACCAGCAAACCTTTGAGTGATAGAGAGAGATTGATTATGTGGTTGAAGGCAAATTCCAGTGTACAATTGTCTTATTTATTTCTACTTATTTATGCTATAAAATATAATATACCTAAATAAATATATAATAAGAAAATATATACATATATACATAGATATATATAAACCATATAATAAACCTACATAGATAATTTTTGTGTTGTATTTATAAAACATTTAATTTTAAAGGTGGTACAACGATGACACCTATGTCGTTGTTATGAACGTGGGCAAGGTTTATCACGTGGTCAACCTGACTGCCTTCGACTTGATCTTTGGACAGCTGGAGGTGGAAGTAAGCAGCGTGTTATCTTCCAGGACATACAGGTTGGATATTTCTGCTTCCTTTCATAATAGACCTGGCGACCGTAATCAGAAAAAAGTACCTCGTTATTAAAAAATTACTTTACCACTAGGTACATAGTTCCCCATCGCTACTGTGTCAGTATGTCTGTGCAAGATTTTCTTTGTAACTGCTGAACGGATCTTGTTCCAATTTTCATGTTTAGATAGACTCATTTTCGAATTATGTGTTTAATTCTTAAAAAAACGTAATCTGCCTCGTTTGTTTAGTGGTGGCAAGCGCGACTACTGATCGTGATGTCCTGGGTTCGATGCCCAGGTCGGGCAAAGTGTTATTAGGTCTTCCCGTGTGGAATTCCTCAGTAACAGGCCGGATTTGGATTTGTGCCCGGTGGATGGCAATAGGCTCGCCCCCTGTTACTGTACTGGGAGGATGTTACTATACACTTCTGCCCAACCTTTCGGGGTATACAGGCATGATGTTATGTTCTTTAGTAACAACGACTTTCTCATTCCAGTGATAGTGTTCAAGCAAATTACTTGGATTTGGCGGCAGACGAAGCTCTCGTCCTTCGGATGCAGGTTTGAAGAAGTGTTATTATAATAATATTGTAATTTGATATGATTTATAATTTATTTATAAGTTAATTTAATGTACCTATTGATTAATAAATGTCAATAAGTTTTGAAGGGCTTTTGTTTGACATTTTATATTCCACGTGACTAATTATTTAAATTAATATTAAAGCTTGAAATTTTTAATTTTTATTGTGACAATACTTGGTCTATTATGACAAGTAAGGAGATTGGATATTTTTGTATGGGTCTTGGTCCAAGTGAGTGAAGAAGATGTCTGTGCATAACCAGCGCGCACTTCACTTCTTCAGAAGCAGCTAACTTCGCGTTGGTTATGCACGTAAAACGTGTGCCCTTCCCTCAAGCCCGTCATTCCCTTTTAGCGCTTTGCTTTTATCGTGATGCGTTTGGAGCGTCTAGCCATCTAATTTTCATGCAATTATAAAAGAAATATCACGTGTTTGAACTGTTCTGACTCAGACGCGTGCAAATGAACAATATTACAATACAAAAAGTGGCTTCTTGACATAGTATAAAACAAAGTCGCTCCCGCTGTCTATACGCTTAGATCTTTTAACTACGCAACCGATTTTAATGCAGTATTCAGGAATAGATAGAGTGATTCAACAGAAAGATTTATATGACCCACATAAGTATCTACATTGCACCCGTGCGAAGCCGGGGCGGGTCGCTATTTATATGTATATATATAATAATATAAATATTTGAATATTCATAATATTTTATTATTTCACTTTAGCCAATAACTTTATTCTCCACTGATATATTTAGTAGCACCAATAGAAAAAAAGTATACCTTTATAATGAGCTTTCAAATCAAAAAGTCTCATCATCCGACGCCACTTGGACCGCCCCAATCCGATCTCCTTTGTTGTAATGATAAATCAAGTTTTTAAGGTTTTATTAAATAGACGCAAATGAGACTGAAGACCTACAAAATATTTATTTTACTCAAAAATGCTTGTAATGTGGTCATTATTTTGACAACCTTCTTTGAGCAAAGTCGACGTTTCCGCGCTACTTGAATAGGCGCCAGCAAAGTTGTATGGAATTTCATTGCTGGTGAGTTTTAGCCACCAGGAATTTCCTTTGAAAATCCATTATTGTCGAGTTTTGTTTCAAAAATAGTCTGGTGCAAAAAGTTTTTATACAGAATTTGGCTGTATAGATACAGTACAATCATAAGAGACTAATTAAAAAAAAACTAAGGACCGGGGAAAAAACAAATCGTTACTTTAAATAAATTCTTACTATACTAATCTGGTTTTATTTAAATTACTCGCATTGTTTGAATAGAGCACTATACAAGCCTTGGTCCGCAATGACTGCGCTGCTGGCCACGCTATGATGGCCTCAAGCTTAGTTTAGCTATGCTCTCGGCCTTCAAGCTTGGTCATCATTGCAGTCGTTGCTGTCCGCGCTATAAAGGCGTCGACCTTCGGTCTCGGCCTTTATTTCAGCTTGTCCAACAAGAGTTGCAATGCTGACCGCGCTGTGATGGCCTGGAGCTGCGCTACACTGCGCTCTCGGCCATCATCCGTGCTGCCAGCAACGCAGTCATTACAGACCGCGGCAGTAACGTACTATTAATGATTACAAATGTTTTTTTATAGTCTGAATATATTTGAAAATTACGCTTTGTCCTATGGAAGCAATACTTACAAAAATTTGGCACAAAATGAAGTATCTTACCAAGTTCCACTTGGTCAAGTTTCATAGTATTAAGGACATAATTATTATGACTTCCTTTATTCATTATCATACCATGTAAATTACATTTTGTCATTTCATTAGAGGGGCTATTTGTTAATTAACAACCGCGCGGATCATACGATTTGCGATGTTAAGCTTATGCCGTGGTCAGTTTGTGGATGGGTGACCGTTCCCTACACATCGACACACCTCTGTGCCTCGGAGTGCACGTTCAACAGTTTATCCCGGGTGTCGTACGAAAACCTATGACAGTCATTCCAGGTAGTCAGAAGCCCGAAAGTCTGACAACCGGTCTAACCTTAGGTATCGGCATTGCTCAGTTACTAGGTTATGGAGGTCTGATGGCAGTCACTCTGTGTAAAATACTGGTATTCAGCAGCATCTATTTGGACCAGAATCTAACCCAGGGAAAAGCCCAGGCAGAACGAACGAGTTTCACACAAAATTTATAATGACAATATACATAATGTACCTATAAATGTAACTATCAAGAGGCGTAGAAACGAAGTAAAACAGCGTAAAAATTGTCACAAAGAAAATAATGATTCTCATGTCTGTCACACGACATAAGAAAACTGTAAAAGTTACAACTTTGTAGGGGACCGTTAAACAAAATGAGATAGAATAACTTTTAAGGCATTGTTAGCTCGCTGTTACCCGCCCAGAATAGTAATTTAATGTAACATAAAGTTTTTAAATGAAACGTTTAACGTTGATGCTGTTCAAAATTGTGCTACTTACATCAAAATGTTGACTTTAACTAAACTAACTTTAAAGTTCAATTGTATATTGTAATGGGCATGTGATGCGGAGGAACGAGGAAGATATCGTGAGGAAAGTATTGAGTATGGATGTGGATGGTTATAAGAGAAGAAGAATAAAGAAGCGATGGATGGTGTGAAAGATGATATGGCTAGAAAGGGGGTGACTATTGAAATGACGGCTAATAGAGATGTATGGAAGAAGAAGACATACTGCGCCGACCATAAATAAGTTGGGATAAGGGCAGGAGGATGATAATGATGAATTGTATATCAATTAGTTTATTAGTAAAACTGTTGTCGATAGTGACACAGCATATACAACTAATTCATTTTCTGGCCCAGTAGGTGACAGGCACTCAGAATGTTCAATTTCTATTTCCATACGAAACGACAAATTGTATTTTAGTAATTTAGTATCCTTAGAATAGAAACTCTAATGATACCCTAACGGTTGACGGCCTGCTTTCCACTCTGGAGTGTCCCAGTTTCATCCTGGTTCATACTTCTGCCTTTTGGAATTCATGTGCGGATTAGAATTTGATTAGCACTTGCGTTAATGGTGAAGGATAAACATCGTGAGGAAACCTGCACACCTGAGAGGGCTTCAAAAAGTTCTCGATCTGTAGTCCGCCAACCCGTTCCAGACTGTTGTGGTGGACTAAGGCGTAAACCCTTCTCAATCTGAGCAGAGGCCCGTGCCAAGCAGTGGGACAGTAATGGGTTGATTATGCTAATTAGAATCTGACTTTTCTGCTTGTTCATCATCACCTTTGGGTATCGTAAAGGCGACTAAGGGACTGATTTACTTCCACAGAATAGGCAACACTGTCTCCTTTTAAAAAATTCTAGTACATTGATACAGAATTCAATGCCCCGAACGATGATCTTGAGATTTACATGTTTTTTTTTAGATTCTACTGCATCTTATCTTGTGTTGGAATAAATTCTCGCTTCCAGATAAGTATTTGAATTTAAATAACACTGGAAATGTACAGCAATAATATCAGTTTATACACAACATCTATGTACTCGTGTATAAACACGAATCCTTATTTCCTATGGTCACACCGTAACTTGAGAATGACTACCGATTGAGGCATATTTGTTTTGTCAAGACGATGGCTCGTAGCTATGCTGAGATCCGATAGGTGACGCTGTAGTCAAATTATTTACGCGGGCACAGCCGCGGCTGAACAGCTAGTTTAGAATACAATATTGTTATCTATCTAATGTTGAAAGATTACTTAAGGCCATTGTCAATAACCGATCTCAATCCAAAATCTCTTAATTGATGTAGGATTTTGACAGAAATTCCATAGAGGTAATGTTAAAAACCTAATCAATCCAGAAATTTTGTTAGCAAAAGCCAGTTATTACCTAAACCAAGCTGTGAAAATTTGTTTAACTCCTTTTCAATATACCTATTCAAATCTTTATGTAAAAGATAAAACAGATATTGTCACAGACAGAAAGTTACAAACAACACTTATTCAATAAGCCAACTTGTGACCATTGACCCATATAAAAAACTCAGGGGAACGTCTTTTTTCCAACAAATACATTTTCTCGACTAAGAAATTTCTCAAATATCAATTCTCGCGGGTATAAACTTTTGGGGAAAAATTGACCTTTATATCTAAGGTAGAAATGAAAAATTAGAATATTTGGAATAATATAGTCAATCATGTGGAAAGAACAGCAATCAAACACGTCAAACCTGATAATATTTGATTGGCAATAAAAATGTTGTAATTAGGGTGGTATGCTTATTGGGAAAATTTATTACAAAATGACTTCTAGCAGTATATTTTGGATTTATGGCCTCTTATAACATAACATCACGCCTGTATTCTCCGGGGGGTTGGGCAGAGGTGTATAGTAACACCCTCATTTCGCCGTTATGTTTAAGTCCCATGTAATAGGGGGCGAACCTATTGCAACAAATCCAAACTCCGGGCTGCTACTGAGAATTCCACACCTAAAAAAACACAATTAACCTCTCATAATTCTATATATCGCCATGTTTCTTGAATAAATTGGCAATAAGCGTATGGTTACGTTTCATAAAAAAATCTATGTGAGACAGCGTATAAAAAGATTTACTTCTTCCTCTTAGTCTTTTCCACAGCTATGTTCGGGTCAGCTTCCAGTCTAACCAGATGTGGCTGAATACCAGTATTTTGTATAAACGTTTTATTTTGTATAAACTGTTCACTGAATATCTTTCACATAAACTTAATCATCGAACGTACAGAATTTTTGCTATAATCATCAAAATATATGTTATATAATATTCTAGCTATAAGACGCTAGTGAGTGACATTGGATTTACTATAAGATTAATGTCATACAGAATCTAGAACATGCTATGGTTATCAGCATTCTCCTAGATAAGTAAGACCTACCAGTGTGCCTCACTGGCTTGACGTTATCTAACAATTGAGATAGCTAGATATCTTGGCCACTGGAGTTCTTGCATGTTCTTTGAAATTTATCTTATTTCGAAATAATATGTACATAATTTATTCACGTTAAAATCTTTTGCAAATACAATGGTCATGAAAATTTTAAGGAACTTTTTAATACGGCGTTTCTGTTCTATGTAGTTCTTCATATGTGTCATTTTCCCATGCATGGCTTTTGTAAAGGCATTCATAAATTAATCGTCTACATATAGAGAATGTAAACAAAATCATGCAATTCCTTCAAACCTCGTGATGTATTGCTGACATAGATTAACCCTGCATGAGATCATTTTGTATTCAATAAAAAAAAATACAAACGTAAAAATGTGTTCTTAACGTGAGGCATTTTAGCGCCCCGAGTTAAATGACCGCGTGGCGAGCGATAGCTGGCAATTCGCTCAGGGCGCTAAAATGCCTCACGTAAAGAATACATATTTAATTTTAGTATTGTTATTTTTTTATTGAATCCAATAGTATCCCGTGCAGGATTAATCTATGTCAGCAGTACATCACGAGATTTAAAGGAATTACATGATTTCTTTTACACCCTGTATACGAGGATTTAAATATTTCAGCGGCAAAAGGGCTAAACAGTAGTAAAATGTATTTTTGCTGTCGTTCAAAACCTTATTGATTGCATAACCAAATATCTCATTCAATTGTTACTCATCAAAAATGTTTCAATCGCCACAAACATCTTGTTTTTTTATTTAATCTCAAAATTTCACCACATAATCCGTTATTATCAGACCACTCAGTTAATATCTTATTTTGATAATAGATACAGATCCATCTATATAAATCTTTGCAACTTCAGTAGCTAAGTTAGTATTAAAATTTTGAAAGCTGCCAATATGAGGGCAGTAATTTTATTGCCAATTTTGTTGGTTTTGTGTAGTAGCAATATTATAAAACATGAAGAGGAGAAACAGGATTGGTGGGAGACGACCATCTTCTACCAGATTTATCCCCGTTCCTTTGCTGACAGTGATGGAGATGGCATTGGGGATTTGAATGGTAGGTGTTCTTATATTTTTTTGTAAATATCGACACTTCTAATGTTACTGAACGAAAAACATGTTTTTTTGGGAAATCGCGTTTAAATTATTTTCATCACACGTCGCCCCTTTACAATTTAAAATTAAACTTCCGCCATCACCTAGCTAAGGATAATTATTGATGACAATGACAGTTTTCAATATATTGTGTCTCACTGGGAGGTCTTACTTATCTAGGAGAGTTATGATAATCATAGCATGTTCTAGATTCTGTAAGACATTAATCTAGTAAATCTAGTGTAGCTCACGAGCGTCTTATAGCTACAATATTAGATAACATAATATTTGGATAATTAAAGTGAAAGAAGGAATTATTTAAAAAAAGGCCTTGGGATTTAGATTTAAAATAATATGATTTGTGTACATAATGTTACAAAATATATAAATAAAATAGCAATAATACTAAATGAAATACTATAATAATAATAAATAAAGAGCCCTGACCTTATGATGAAATAAATTAGCAATAATAATAAATTAAATAATATAGCAATAATATTACTGTTCATTATCTCCTAAAACAGGGCTTCCTCTCTCCTACCCTTTTGCTGTGCCCTACAGGGTCCATAATGATTTCAATTATATAGTTACCACCTAAGTACACATTATGGTAAAGCAATAAAGATATTGAGTATTGAAATACCGCTATCTCTATTCCCAGTAATCTCAACACTGATGTTTAATCTACCAGTTTCTGCAGTATTCCCCAATTTTGCAAATTAATCAAATTTAATAATTCAGTGCCTCCCTCATTTAGAATTTGCGTAAGCCTACACCTTCAATAATATTCAAGCTTATCCCATTTCCCAAGTTGATCATTCTATTGAATTTGAGGTACATTTGACAAACTCGGAAATTAAGGTACCTACATTTCACAAATGAAAACTAGAATTTTAATCTATGTGACAAATGTTTCACGTGAATATTCCTGAATTTGATATGAGTATGTTAACGACAGGAACGATAATATCATCAAGAATTTATATTATCAATCAATTTTGATTTTTCGCAGGTATAACATCAAAATTGGAGTATATCAAAGAACTGGGTGTTGGTGCTATATGGTTGTCACCTATGTTCCAGTCGCCTATGTATGATTTTGGATACGATATTTCTGATTTTTACGCTGTCCACGATGAGTATGGGACGATGGAAGATTTTGATACTTTGGTGGAGACTGCCAACGAATACGGTTATTATCTTAATCTACTCAATACAATTATTCTTAATATAATAAAGCAATACTGATGATTTATTAAAAATTCCATCACGTTCCTCTAACTTTTGAACTTAATTATTTAATTCTTAATAAAAGTAAATGAAAAGGCTTTTCATTCTCAAGAAAAAAAAAATGAATGAATAGCAACGTGACGAAGTTACAAGTGCCTCTATTCATCTCATACAAATAAAAACTTTGAATGCTGGCGCTGAAATATTCATAAAAACATTTTCAAAAGTTTTTTCGCCGCCAAGTCTCAAGTACAACAAAGGATGAAAAAATATTCAAAGTCTTTTATTCTACATAAAATTAATTTCAGGCATAAAAGTAGTTTTGGATCTGGTGCCGAATCACACATCAAACGAAAGCGTCTGGTTTCAAGAGGCTCTCAATGGCAACGAGAAATATTACAATTATTTCGTCTGGGAGGACGGAGTGATCGACGAAGATGGGAATAGGCAGCCGCCAAATAATTGGGTAAGAATTTCAGTAAAATGAGCCGCGCTAAGACTGTTTTCGGAAAGAGTTAATGATTGTAATGAATAATCTTTATCTGGTACCATTTTCTACTGAAATGGAAAAGCTCATCTGTAGAAATACCCGGAAAGGAATCTGGGAAAGGTTTAATATAAATAAAACTGTATTTCCGATTATGATTATTTTTAAATTGAACTGATAATTTTTTTGTAGCGAAGCCATTTCCGCGGTAGTGCTTGGGAGTATAGAGAAGAAGTTGGCAAATATTATTTGCATCAGTTCGTCGTTGGTCAGCCTGATTTGGACTACCGTAATCCCGACGTTGTTGAAGAAATGAAGGTATGATAGTTAGCTATTTTAACCTTTCATTGTTACTTAAAAAACGTTATTTTTATGTACAGGATTAATGTTATAATTTCTTTTCAGAATATTATTCGTTTCTGGTTAGATAGAGGTGTAGCAGGATTTAGGGTAGATGCTGTCAACTGCTTATATGAAGTTGACAAAAATCTATTCGGAGGCAAATACCCCGATGAACCATTCTCTGGAAATGTCAATGTTGACCCTGAATCTCATGACTATCTCAGCCATATTTATACCAAAGATCAAAATGAGACCTACTACATGGTTTACGAATGGAGAGATGTTTTCGATGAGTTCAAAGATAAGGACGGTCTAACAAGAGTGATGATGACTGAAGTGTACGCATCTATTCAAGATGTTGTGAGGTATTTTGGTGAAGGTGATAGGTTAGGAGCTCAAATTCCCTTCAATTTCGATTTAATCTCTGACGTTGATGCTTCATCATCAGCTGCTGACATCAAACACGCTGTAGATAAATTCTTGACTTATAAACCTGTTGATCAGGGCGCCAACTGGGTGGTAAGTGTCCGGTAACAATTTACTTAAATATATCAAATAAGGAAGGAAGCAATAAGGGTATAAATAGACGGGAATATTTCGCAGGTCGGTAACCATGACAACAGCCGAATGGCAACTAGATACGGCCCGCCTTTGGTCGACGGAATCAATATGATTGTATTGTTACTTCCTGGAGTGGGAGTCACTTACATGGTAAGATTTGTGGTCAATATTTAGAAAACAACTTTTGTAGCTGTCATTTTATTGATTCTTTACTATATTGTAACAGAATATAATTCAAATATCTGTTATACGTCGTCAAAACATAAGACAACATCGCATTTCTCAATGTTATCTCGTAATTTTTTTGTATTACAACATGTAAAGTATTTGCGACCCAAAAAAAAAAACATCACTTAAGCTGAGTTGCACCAACTATAACCGTACCCATACCAAAATGTCTGTCAAATCAGTACAAATTTGACATAAATATGGCAAGTTAGCAGTTATTGTTAGTTGGTGCAACTGAGCCTTAAAATAGTAGTCGGATAAAAATATGAACTTAAATTTCAAGGGTGAAGAACTAGGAATGGTGGACGGCTACGTCAGTTGGGAAGATACAGTTGATCCATCCGGATGTAATACTAATGATCCAATAAATTATGCTAAAGAATCTCGTGATCCTGAAAGAACTCCATTCCAATGGAACGCGGATAAAAACGCCGGTGAGTTTGAATCAATGCAATCAACACGATTTTCGTTTGTGTTTTTCTTAGTGATTGGGAAAACACGGAGATGTTGAGTTTACTTGTCATTCTGCACCAGTACTGAGTTCAATCAAGGTTATCGTTGGAGTAGACGATTGAATACCTTTGATTACATCAATCTGTGATGTAAAAACGGTGGGTGAATAAATAGTGAATATGATAAATTTTGTTTTAGAAACGGAACGTTACCACATTAATGTGGAAGTTATTTTATTATAAGAGGCTAGTCAAAAAATATCTTTCCCTGTCAAATAACTTTTTTAATTGGCCTTTTGGTAATGTTATGTAAGAATATTAATATTTTTTAGATTCCTTCAAAATTTTATTTGACTGATATAGTTGTTTATGCACAGAGTCATATATATATATCTACTCAATAAATATGATGTACTACAATATCAAAAACGATTAATGAATAATCGTATGGTTTAGGTTTCTCAACCGCCGATAGGACTTGGCTGCCAGTAGCTGAAGGCTATGAAACCTTAAACGTCGAGGTACAGATGGCAGCTGAGAGGTCTCACGTCAAGGTGTACCAGGCCTTAGCTGATCTCCGTCAAGATAAGGTTTTTAGATATGGACGTTACGACTCCTTGGCCATGAACCAAGACGTCTTTGTGTTCAGAAGGTACGATTTTTTTATATTTAATCGAAATATTTCTTGGTAGTCATTTGAAATTCCAGCAAGTATTGGATTTGGTAATAGTATTCCAGTATTTGCCAAACCTGATAAATCAACGGAACGATTCGTCGATTTCACGTTTTTATTTTATCTGTTTTGATAGATATTAAAATGTAATTTATTTGCAGTAGATGTAAAATATTAATATGAATTCCTTTAAATGTTATCATCATCACTAATAAGCGTCTTCTGCTGAATATTGGTCCTATCAGTTATTTATTTAGTTTATTTAGTTTATTGGCTGCAATAATGAATGTAACTACCACGCGAAGTAAAAATATGGAAAAAATAAATAAAGAAAATTGCTCATCCCTTTGGTAAAATCCCTTAGTCACCTTGTACGACAGCTTTTTTCTTATAATTATCTGTATCTTCTATTATTCCAGATGGTACCACGGCAAGACCTACCTCGTTATAGTTAACATGCGTGACATTGAACATGTTGTCGATCTTACATACTTCGAAAATGTTTCTGGTAAAGTCGCTGTTGTACTAAGAAGTGTACAGTCTCCTAAGAACGAAGGGTGAGTTTTAAAGATACTTAGAACTACTGGAAAGGCCGTAATAAAAAATAAGTATGTAATTTCTGCTTCACTAATGGAACTGGTCTGAAGATAAGTATTAGATAGAGTAGTGATAATAATAGGGTTGACGTTGTGAGCTTAAGTTCCAAGAGATATTATGAAAATATTTTCTGTTGTTGCGAAGAGGTAATATTATGCTAAATAATTTACCGTCACCAACAGTATTATATCATCATCAATTAAAAACCATTGTATATATTCACTGGATCTTTATACCAAAATTCGCACAAATCCTAATGCATCCATTATTGTAAAGAGTACCTAATCATATTGATGAATGAAATTATAAGCGACATTAAAGGATTGGATGAAATAAAACTCTTACACTGAATGTAAGAGCTAGTATGTTCTTAAAATCTAATTATCCACTTCTGTGAGTACAGAACTAACGATGATGTAGATCTGAAATATCTTATAGGTACTGCCAAAACGTTTCAAGTTATAAAGCTATACTTTGAATCAGATTCTTTAATTTCCTTATTTACATACTTATGAACGATTAAGTTAGCCTTATATAGTGAGTTAGGAGTTTCATTTGTTAAACTTAGATTCTAAATTGTATATTTTCTTTTGCAGTGATAAGTTCGACGCGTCGTCTGTGCCAGTCGCTGGCTACGAAGGACTCGTGTTAAAATTGAAGTGAAATATGGATTGTTTTATAATTACTGATGTTTTTCTCTGTTGAGTAAATTGTATTAAAAGAAACCTTGTTTTATTTTAAAACAAACTTTGGCTTTGCAACGAGATCCATGCTAGAGTTTTCAAATAGCCGACGCTTATAAGAACCCCTACCAAGTCCCAAGAACAAATTACAAAAACGAGTGACAACTTTTGTGTTGGAAAATTACTAGCAATGTAAAAGGAGATGGAACTTCTGCTTGATAAATCGCCTTGATCTTATGCTCAACATTGTGTCAGTCACAAAATTTATAAAGAGAATGCTTTAAGAGAACCAAGAGCCAGTATGTGTTAATTTACTGCATAGTTTTAATCATACAGAAGATGCCCAGAGTCGTAAAATTACTGTTTGTATCAAAATGAAATACATTTTTGACTCGTATATTTTATATCGCCTAATGGCCGATTCCTATAATTAACCGAGCGTTATTGGTTGAAATAAAGATTCCTGTATCTTTAACAATAATGAAGCAGACTCCATAGTTTTGCATAGTAGACCCCCCTATACGTAAGTAGCTATCACAGATAAATATGCTTAAGAGTCTATTTGCATGGCCAGTTTGGCAATAAAAATTCTACCATTGGTAAGCAAAACAATTCGTTAATAATATTTTTATTCACATAAAATAGTCACAATTGTTATGAAGCTGTTCTGAGCTAGCTTCAAAGTCCTGTATTACAGAAGTTAGTGTTCTCTCCCGTAGTTGAAAGACATGTAACTAAATGGAATAATGTGGAAGTGTCATTATGTAGCTTTTGTGTCTGTCTGTTGTTCCTTTACAATTGCTTCGATATTATGAGAAGAAATGTTCTCGGGTTATAGTGCAAAATCCGTTCCTTTCTCAGCAATTGTGATAAGTTGGTAATTATTAATAAAAATACCCTATACCCTAATGCGTCCGTAGTAACTTAATGGTACATTTTTCATCATCTAATCCTCGAATATAGCACTTATAAATTAAAAAGCTGTTGTTATTTTTATAAACCATTGATGATTTGAGATATTTTTTGTTTGAGTTGAATTTGGGTTTTTGTTCTATGGAGCTTGGGAATTTTCTTTTACCAAGAAAATCATGACATCATGGGGTTTCCCCCATAGATTGCCAAAATATAGGTAAAACAATGTACGTTTCAATTCTATGATAAGATAACGACCCACTCTTTTTTTAAATAACTATTTGTCTCAGTGGAACCATTATTTGTAACTATCAATTTACTCTAAAGACACTTATAAAATATAGGTTAATTTAGATAAAATCGTAATCCTTTGTCTTATCTATTATTTTCAAAGTAAATTAACACAATATCCTAACCGAAATTACCACTTTATTTTATCCCAGCAACGAGAATGGCAGCCATTATCTCAAGATATGAACATTTCGAAAACTACAAGGTATTATGAAAGCCCAGATAAACCCAAAGTGTTTTGTTTATCAATATACAGTATCATTTATCTCAAATATAAGATATATTTTACTATAAAGGCAGATGCAGAGAGTATATGGCACATAGTAGCAGATATTTTGGGGTAAGTAACAATTCATCAAAAGGTTAACCTTTCGATCGTCAGACCTAAGTATTGCAACAATCTTATCTAATTAAACTATATCTAGTTTTATTTAGGTTATAGTTTTCTGTCATACTGTCTTGACTCTGGTGGTGTGGGCACAATTTCATTTGTCATTTATACTGACGAATGAAACTGTGGCGGCATCTATCGCGCCACATGTGAACTATCCTGCATCGCGATATCAGAGTTTGACACGCAGATAGTATATATACTAGTTCCCAACATCAACCGTTGGGCAGTGGCCCACCAGGCACAAGACTCCGCCTGGTAGGAGGATCCTCCTTTTCGTAGGCGGAACGCAATATCTCGTTCCCCTACAAAACTACTGAACTGCTGTTGATTGTGGCGGTGAAGAAGTTAAGAAGATCACAGTTGAAATTATGATAGCCATAAGAACACTTAGTTCCATATTCTTTATTGGGAAACAGTTTATTATTAGACACATGTTATTGGATATGTCAACAGCACGCAGTGTCTTATGACAATTCTGTACTCATTCGTGTTCAAGTGATGCTGAACGCTACTCTGTGATCAGCATCAGAGCATGAATAATGTAGAGTTTGTGAGAGGATGTAGTTTTATTGAACTATTATTTTATTTTTAACAATATTGGTGAATGTAATGTAAGTCAATTGTATGTTTTATTCAATCCCTTGTGTATGCGATTTTAATTTATTTTGTAATTGACTATGTTTAATCAGTCCGCCAAGCCAATGCCAATGTTATTCAATTTTTATTCTACTTTTTGTCTTGACTTAAGGTTTGTCCTACATCAACGCCTAATTTTAATTTATATATTGAAAACAATATTCTCCAACTATTGATCCATTTTTTTTTTCAGGGTCAGGATGAGGAGCATATTACTTCTGCCCGTGCTGTTTGCACTGGCTCTGAGTTCTCATTCAGACAAAGATCTTGATTGGTGGCAGACTACTATTTTCTACCAGATCTACCCGAGATCATTCAAGGACAGCGATGGTGATGGCATCGGAGATCTAAATGGTAAAAAAGTTCATAAGAAAATTCCTTCCTCTAATGATGGATATAAAGGAAAAGGAAATTAGAATAACATTGCAATAGCTACATTAAAGTAAAAGTATTCAACATTATGATAGATGGATAAAAACTTAAATAAACATAAAAGATTTGAACAATTTTTCGTTATGATCATGTAATTTTGACTTGGAACATGACAAAGTATTTTCCAAAATTCTTCTTTTTTTCTTTTTAGGAATCACATCAAGCTTAGAATATTTGAAAGAGATAGGTGTTGGAGCAACTTGGCTGTCTCCTATATTCAAGTCACCGATGTACGATTTTGGCTACGACATCGCCGACTTTTATGCTATTCAAGATGAATACGGTACTATGGAAGATTTTGACAATCTGATGGCTAAAGCTAAGGAATTAGGTGAGTGTTAAATCAGTTAAAGTTTATAGTAATTTTGGAAAATTAATTAGTTAACTATGTTGGTTAATTTGTATATAACAAGATTTTAGGTAGCATTATATTCTCAAAGGAGCATAAATCTAATCGTCAAAGGGTATCTTTCATACGGGTATATTTCATCATCTATCATTAATAAATAATCAAAAAGATGTTTATATTTAATTTAATTTCTAGAACTTGTTTATTCAGGATAAATAAATTTATAAAAAGCAACGAGTAAATTAAAAGAATATACCAACAGCCCACTCTTTCCCAGAAAAACGAAGAAAAAAAAACCAATTGACTATTTACATTATTGTTGGTCTATAAATATAAAGACAGGATTAAAACTGATGTTTATATTTCATTGACATTTATAAAGTATACAGACAAACGTGATTTGATTACTATACTTGATCACTGTCTCAAAAACAAACAAACAAAAAATACAAACGATATCGTGTATTCTTCTAGATATTAAAATAGTTCTGGATTTCGTACCAAACCACACGAGTAATGAAAGTGTGTGGTTTGACGAGGCGTTGCGAGGTCATGAGAAATATTTCGATTACTTCATCTGGGAGGATGGAATTGTGGATGAAGATGGTGAAATGCACCCACCTAACAATTGGGTAAGTAGTTAAGACAATTGAAAAACAATGTTATTTCAATTATTTTAGGTGTTTTGAATTATTGTTGTGCTAAAAATAAATGGTGTAACGAGAATTTGATTAAATACATGAAAAGATAATCAATGACGTTAACTAGTACTAGTAAAACAGCATTATGAACTGATATGCATCACTGGTAGAAAAAATCAAATAAAAAAATTGTGTTCTTTAGGTCAGCGTTTTCCGCAAGAGTGCTTGGGAATACAGAGAGGAAATTGGCAAATACTATCTTCACCAATTCGTTATCGGTCAACCAGATCTTAACTTCCGCAACCCCGATGTTGTCGAAGAAATGAAAAATATTCTTCGTTTCTGGTTAGACAAAGGCGTCGCAGGTTTCAGGGTTGATGCTATTGCACATTTGTTCGAAGTTGACAAGGAAGACTTCGGTGGAAAGTATCCTGATGAACCTTTAACTGGAAATACTGATGACCCTGACAACTACGACTATGTAGACCATATTTACACAAAAGACCTTGATGAAACCTTTGACATGGTATACCAATGGAGAGAAGTCTTTGATGAATATAAAGAGAAAGATGGATTAAGTAGGGTCATGATGACTGAGGCGTACTCTAGTCCTCAGCTGACTATGAGATACTTTGGTGAAGGTGATCGCCAAGGTGCCCAGATGCCCTTCAATTTCGTGCTGATTTCTGATGTTAACGGGGGTTCCACTGCTCAAGAGATTAAATACGCTCTCGATAAGTTCATCACATTCAAACCTATTGACCAGCTATCAAATTGGGTGGTAAGATTTTTACTTTAATTCTTGTTTTTGAAATTCGTATTTATAAATATTATTTGGTCTTCTCAAGTTAATATTAATGTGTTTTAGGCTGGAAATCACGATAATAGCCGTGTTGCTTCAAGATTTAGTCCGGAATTGGTTGATGGTATCAACATGATCCTATTGTTGATGCCTGGCATCGCTGTTACTTATATGGTAAGTGCTATAAATAAAAATGATTTAGAATTACCTCCTGTTTATTTTTTTAGACTTCGGGATTTCCTAGACTTGACTATAACAAGCCAGCTAATAACTAAAATAATGCATTTTAGGGTGAAGAAATTGGCATGGTCGATGGCTACGTAAGTTGGGAAGATACGGTGGACCCTAGTGGCTGCAACACTGATGACCCTATCAACTACTGGATTTCTTCTAGGGACCCTGAACGCACACCGTTCCAATGGAGCGCTGATAAGAATGCTGGTATGAGAGAATATCTAAATACTTCTAATGACATAGCAAAAAGCTCGTCCCCTGATTGATTTAGGGTTTCCATATTACTAATGAATAAATTATTTATTACTGTTGGTGATTAATTTTGGAAATGTCATTTACATAGGCTTCTCCACCGGTGACAAGACCTGGCTTCCAGTAGCAGAAAACTTTGAGAACATCAACGTGGAAGTGGAGCGAGGGACAGTGAAGTCTCACTTGAACGTCTATAAGGCTTTATCCTCACTCCGCACTGAAAAGGCGTTCAGATACGGCAGATACGAGTCTGTTGCATACAATGATGGAGTCTTTGCATTTAGGAGGTGAGTTTACTTTACAATAGCAGCTGCGTAAACATCTCCTGTAGATTCTAGAAATCTTTTTCTAAATGTTTAAGATAGTAGTGGAAAAAAAAATTTTTCTCGATCTTATCTACTCATGCAAATCACTTATCGAAAAAAACAAAAAATTAACAAGTTCAAAGTACTCGAGATATATCTTCATGTTTCGTAAGATTACATGACATTATCAGTAAGTAAACAATTTCAAAACATTTTCTTATTGCACAACAAATGCTATTTTCTAATACCAAGCTCTAAGCTAGAATTCCCTGTTTTATAATGTTCCATTAAATATACCCAACATATTTACAAACATCGAGACACGGAACGAATGTTTGCAGACCTGCAGATAGTCGTATGTATTTGTCGTAATGCGGAAATTGAACCGGCTACCTTGGGAGGACACCGCTATTGCTGTATTTAGGTCATAATAAACATATTAATATTGTTGTTTATGTATTGATGATTGGAAATATTGAAATTATCGAATTCGGCTTGGCTGAATCCAGCAATGTTAGCGAAATTATTCAAAATATTAAACCTAATTTACGTGCTGGGAAGTTAATGTTGAATCGGAATCAGTTTGTTTACGTATCAAATTATGTTGAAATTAATGAAATAATATCAGTGATAGAAGTCAATTAATGAAATAATATCAGTGATAGCCTAGTGGTATGACCGTCGGACTGCTAAGTCATAGGTCTAGAGTTTAAACCCAAGACACGCACCTCTGACTTTTCGGATTCATGTGCGTATTGTATAATTATCACTTGCTTAAAAAACGGCGAAGGAAAACATCGTGAGGAAACCGGCATGCCTGAGAGATATCTCTTGACGGCATGTGAAGCCAAGTCAGAAGCCCATGGGCGGCATAAAGTCTGACACCAGGTTAGTCACTAACCACACGAAAAGAAGAAGAATGAAATAATAGTAATACGAACAATAAAAGCTAAAGAATTTAATCATTTTCCAATATAGCATGGTTGATTTGGATACCTTCAGTATAACGTTCCTTGGTAATATAATATCGCGTGACTATAAGGTTTCCACTGGAGACTCGTACATGAATATTCGAATACTTAATGCTGGTCAACAACAAAATTGGTTAAAGTCAACCACCCTCAATACCAATTGACTTTGATGTATGAGCTTTCAATGTTTAAGGACACGGAAATATTAAGTCTATTTAATAACTTTATCGAGAAGTAGAACACTACAAAACCACCTCCAAAGTTAGGTTAACCCATGATCAGTATGACAATGACAGAATAGAATAGAATAGAATATACTTTATTGTACACCAAAATTGTAACACAGCTCTTATACAATAACAAACATAATGATATGATATTATAATGAACAGTTTGATCATTCAGTTACTTATCTATACATAACATCACGCCTGTATTCCATAAAGGGTTGGGCAGAGGTGTATATTAACACCCTCATTTTGCCGTTACGTTTAAGTCCCATGTAATAGGGGGAGCCTATTGCCATCAACCGGACACAGATCCAAACTCCGGGCTGCTACTGAGGAATTCCACACGGAAAACCTAATAACACTGCCCGACCTGGGGATCGAACCCAGGACCTCATGAACAGCAGTCATGTTTGCCACCACTAAACCAACAAGGCAGTTACGTATCTAGCTCTAGATAAATCCTTATATTTTATACTGTTTTAATCCATAGTAATTGCAGTCAGAACCGCAATTGCAATAATAATAATAAGGTTCACCTGGATTCACTGAGGGACACACCCACATTTCACCGATGGCTGATATTAAGTCCACTAAAAAAAGGGAATCTTAGTACATTTTATCGTACACAAATCCAAACTGAGCCGAGACTGACAGTTTTTATATAAATACTTATAACACTGCACAAGTATAAAGCACTTTGTTTGGCAGCCGCATTTGCAATTACTATATAATTAAGGCTAAGACATGATTTGTTTTCTTTTTCCAGATGGTATAGCAGCAAAAGCTACATCGTCATCGTCAACTTCAGCGATGAAGCTTTCACTATCGACCTGACCTACTTTGAAGACGTTAAAAAGAAAGTTGAAGTCGTTATTAGCAGCACCCGGTCACCCAAAACTTCGAGGTGATGATAAACAAAATTATACTACCTTTGATAAGTAACAAAGTCTATAGATCCCTAACAATAGGAGTAGATAGGACAAGGGTATTATTAAAGCATACCCGAAGCCTAAGAGGACCGTTGAGAATTCTCATATATGGGAGTTAGAAGTTCGGGAATGGTGCCAGTTTGGTGAAGGTCAAGAAACTGAATATTACCTAAATTTTGGGAATACAATCGTGCACGATTATTATCACAGGCCGATGATATTATAACTACCAAAACTTTTGGTTGCTTTCTTGTTTCCACTAGCTCCACGATGGGAATATTATTCATCAAATAGGGTTCATTATATTCAGCTCTATTTGTGGCGATATCATTATCAGCGTCAGTCAATAATTCCACCCAATAATCTGTTGTATACGCGTCAATATAGTTGAATTCCGCCTCAGGAAGTGAAGTTTTGGCTGAATAGATATTTGTCACCAATCCACCTTTACCTGAGTGACTTTGATTACACTTGAGCAACGCGTGCTTATACATGCGAGAGCATCCGATAAATTCCAAAACAAGAAACCAATGAAATGGATAATAAGGTTGACGCCGATTTTATTTTAACAAATTATTGTATTGTATTGTAATCAGAAATAGTTTGACTCATTTTGAATATGAAAGCAGTATCCCTAGAAATCATAAAAAATATGCGTATAGTGACAACGAAATAAGATGATTAATTTTTAATAAACTAAGACGTATAAAAGCAAAATTCGATTCAGTGTAAAACATGTGAGATTTTAACCCAGAAGAGCCCGAAAATACAAGTGACCAAAGGCTAGACGATTCGACCGCAATATTTGAAGAAAGTTATTTGAAAAGTTTAACAAAATTGAGTTTTCTTATTGCTACTGTTTAATGTTTTCGTAAACTCGTTCTAATATAAAGCTAAGGAACTATTAAGATTTTATTTGAACTAAAGAAAGTTTTAAAATAACATACTTAAAGATTTAAATCTTAGGCACAGTATCTACGTTATTACAATTGTAATTGTTGAGAAGTTGTCACGTTATCTCATTTCTCTAACTCGTAATTCAATTAGACTACATCTGAACTGACAGATCCTCCATCAATTTAGCTAACATTATTAGATTTCCTTGTTATCAAAGTTTGTACTTTGAAAGGAAAGTTTCTTATATAGGAAATAAGAAATTTATTACTTTAGCTCTTGAATTCGTTTGTTTATGCCTTGTAAATAACATTACAACCCAGTTCTTCTTTATTTGTTTCAGCGATGTGCTTCATGCGAAAACAGTGGAGATCCTTGGCAGCGAATCTTTAGTACTTAAAGTTGCCTAACTACCAACAACTTTGTAAACTTGTATAAAACTATTGAATAACAATGGTCTACATTTACTTATTTAAATTATGCTGAAGATTGGATAAAAACCAGTTCTGACTGCAAAACTAGGTTATGATACAGTTGTATCTACTTTATGAATGTTATCAAAAGTTTACCATTGTGTACTGAAATGGTATTCAATGAAACTGGAGTTTTTATTTCACTTATTAAGTCTGAACTGGTTTTACTGTCACAAAATTTTTACTTTTAAGACTGAGTTCTCGGCAAAAGAAAAGCCACTCCGTCTCCGACCGTGGGTGTCGTAATGTCAAGAGGATACTTGGTCTAACAATAAAAACTTACTCTGATCTCCAGTCTGTCTATCTCCGTGGTCGTTTGGTGGCAAATGGTCAGCAGTAGACATGTTAAGCCTGATTTGATGATAACATTTATTTTTAAAGATGAGATTAGAAGGGTTGCATTGAAAGAGCCTCCACGAGTGACGATACTTAAATTTGCCAACCATCTCTAGCCTCGCTACCAACCTTGCTGACTGGCTAATCTTTTCAACATGGCATGATTTATTCTCGTATTGCCGTGCCGACATGAGAGAAGAAGACTAAAAGGCAAAAACAGAAAACGGAACTGTGTGAAATACTTCTAATTTTACTTTTGATGAAGGAAACGAAATTCTGGCACCTAAGGAATTAATTTGCATTAATACATTAATTATGGATTAGCTGTGTAGGGCAAGAGATTAGCTATAAATACGTAATTGCGACATGTTTATATAACACTTGACTTTAATAGTGAAATATCGTTCATAATATTATAATATTTCATGGTGTAATTAGTGTTAATTTGAAATCATAGAAGCATTGGAATATTAACTACAAGAGTTATGTGATTAGTTATGGTAAGCTTGTTTAATAAGGATATTCTTTATATGGATTATGTGTGGTCCTAACTTTGTATCCGATGCATACCATAAAACACTGAAAGGCTTGCATCTCTGCAACGATGTTCAAGCCTTGAATCAACCAAAGCATCGTTGCCAATGAACCTCTTGACCCTTTTCTCAATCAACTCAAGTACACCAAGCTCATATTTGGCAGAACCGTCCTAAAGATGCGAGCATGTTGATCCTTGCACTGTTCAAACAAAATAAAAAATGTACACTAAAACATAAAATTCTATCATAAAGCGCACAGTTCTTGCTCTAAACATCTGACACAGAATTTGTCGAATAAAACACTGCATCGCGGTAAAGGAACAATTGTTCGGCTGACCGCGGCCACCGCACTCGCTCACTGTACCGTGCCTAACACGAACACTTACATACGTGCACACAACGTCAAACCGCTGAGCACGGCTGTTGCGCTAGACCGCATGGGGTAAAGCAAAATCAAGTTCTGATGCGCTGCGATACGATTGACTGTATCGAGTAAACAGTTTGTTGTATCGAGTCCAAGTTTATGTTGAGTGGAAAGTTGAAATGGTTCGGAATGTTTACAGATTTTTATCTTTACGAGATATTGGTGTGATTTTACAGGTAATCAAGTGTAATCCAATGACTGTTAGGTCGTAGATGAGTTTGTCTTTAAGGTTAATTATTAAACATAAAACCATAACTGGCAAAAAAGTGATCTAGTAATTAAAATGATTCCATACAGTGACCAGATGAGTCATCACGACAAACGGCGCCGGCGCTGCGTCGTCGATAAGAACTCAGGCGCAGCGTGGAGACTTTGGGCTAAGCCACATCTGACGGAAGATACGTCACCGATCTTCCGTTGCGTAATTTTTTCGAGAAATTTTAGTAACGCATCTGCGGTCAAATGTGTACAGTGTGAGATATTTATATGGAATTATGTGCACCGGCGGAAGATCGGCGACATATCTTCCGTCAGATGTGGTCTTGGCCCTTTTAAAGAACTCGCGTATGAGATAGGTTTGCGTTGAATTAAAAAATAAACAAAACAAGACCAGCTTCAAATAACAGCTACTCAAAAGATACTTAAAGGTATCGTTACAGAGAAACTAAAATACACCTTATAAATTAATTGGCAACGAATCTCGACTAACAAAGGTCACCCACGAGTGTTAGTTACCTTTTGATCCTTAATGAAATGACTAAACAATGGAAAGGCTATCCTTTCAAACTGTCAGGTACTTGCCTTTATGTCTTGTTAATGATTTATTACAAGCTAGGCATTGTTTTACGGTACCTAAGTTTGAAGTTTCATTTTAATTCTGATTTGGGAACTTTAATATGGCTCTCTCGGGTATTAGATCATATATTATTCTCTTAGAAGAATATATTAGTGTAGAGGTTTCGGTTGTGAATGGTGATGGATGATGTCTACGATGGAACGAGCTTACCAAAAAGATGCCTATTCACTCTTACTTTGAAGATTAACGGGTTATATGTAGTAGGGAATACAGACGCAGGCAAGGAGTTCCACACTTTGACTGTGCACATAATAAACATATAAGAAAAGCACTGAGTGCGTACTTGAATATAAAACACACGATAAGTATTCAACAAATTCTTCTTCTTCTTTCTGCCCTTATCCCACACTAGGTGGGGTCGGCACAACATGTATTTCATAAATCCATGTTGTTAGAGGTTTTGGCTTATTGTTTTATGGCCGGCCGCCTGCCTGACATCAACCCTCCTTGGGACCAACACTCATTTAACAAATTGTCAGCTTGAAAGTCCCATACGGATAGATTCTTCTCAAATGATAATAGCGAATGCTTTCGTCATGCAGCATTAAACCAATCGATTTGAAAAAAATATAAAACGTCTTTCTGACTTATAAATTAAATCCTGACCAACTTAGATATCAGCATTAGCATAATCAGCCTATTACTGTCTGGGCACGGGCCGCTGCTCAACAGTGTTTTAGGCCAGGGATTCCCAAACTAGGTTCCGGGGAACCTAGGGGTTCCGTAGAATAGTAATCAGGGTTCCGCCAAAATGATTTATTATTAGCTATTAAATAATACCACTATCTAATATCACTATCTATTCAACAGTGGGATTCCATAAAATAAAAGGTATTTGGTTGGTGTTCCGTTATATTTAAAGTTTAGGAACCCCTGATTTAGGCCATAGTCCACCACGCTAGCCTGATCTTTGTTGGTGGACTACACAGCTCACAGAGAATTTTTTGGAGCCTCCTCTGTTGTACAGCATGATTTTTTGATGACAATAAATTATAATCCGCACATGAATTCGTAAAGCCAAAAGTACTAGGCCGTTCTGCATGAAAGGTAAGCGTTCAACAACTAGACTATCACTGCTGCTTGACCTATTTCGCCTCATGATTAATAAACAAAACTAAACATAGCAAATAAACATATTGCGCCTACAGCTTCCTACTTAGCTCCATATAACATGAACGCAACTATCAAAAACTTCACATCTTTAGCCGAAGAGCTCATATCAGTCAAAGTGAGTTCCCTGAACTTGCGAACTATTTGTTCCTGTCAGTTCAAGAACATTGCGTGAACAAACTTAGAATTTATTTCATAAAACGAAGGCAGTCGTAGGAAAGTTTCTGGCGCATGTGTTGTGACGTCATAGGGGTTCGCAATCTACATGTAGGAGCTGTAAAAGATGAACATGAGGTAGAGTGAATTTGTTACTAAAAGTATTGAATTTGAATTGTGGCGATAAAGTAATATCTGGAAGGAAACTGTATATATAATATTCTGTCTTGGTTACTTTAGAGTTTACTGTATATTTTATAGTATCTTGTGTACCTCTTCTCGTAAAAGTCAGTATGATAATATCGTCGCTGCGCCTGCAAAATCAGCTATGTGTTTTTTTTTAATGTCTTTGATGCTATATTATAATAGTTCTCAAGCCAGGTGCACCTGTAAAATCTGTTTTTAATAATTTATTTTGCTATCTTCTTAACCAAATAAATGATTAAAAAACAGATTTTACAGGTGCACGTGGCTTGAGAACTATTATAAAATAGTATCAAAGACAGATAAAAAAAAACACATAGCTGATTTTGCAGGCGCAGCGACGATATGTAGATACACTCGGGAGCAATGAATCCGGTTCACCAACATATACAAAATGATGTTAAACGATGTTTAATAATGTTTTCCGAGGTTTTATGTTGGTGACCCGGATTCATTTGCTCGTGAGTGTAATACCAGCTTATAACTGTCCCACTGTAGGGCAAGTCTCTTCTGATACAGAGAAGAATGGAGCTTTAAATTGATCACCATGCTTACTTGTTGCATGTTTTTGATTTCAGATCATTGAGTTCAGGATTCCACTCAATACTTTCTTTAACCGTAAGTCAGTGAAGTCTTAGATTAACTAACTGAGGTTTTAAACCCGCAACCTGTTGCTTAAGAAGCAGCGTAGGTACTTGAACATAACATAACATCACGCCCGCATTCCTCGAAGGGTTGGGCAGAGGTGTATAGAACACTTTCATTATGCCGTTATATTTAAGTCTCATGTAATAGGGGGCGAGTCTATTGTCATCAACCGGGCACAAATCCAAACGCCGGGCTGCTACTGAGGAATTCCAAACGGAAAAACCCAATAACACTGCCCAACCTGGGGATCGTACCCAGGACCTTACGATCAGCAGTCGCGCTTGCCACCACTAGACCAACGAGGTACTTGAACTTATGGGTCGAAAAGCTCAGTAATCAATGAAAATAATTTCTGTATACAAGGTTAGTCGGAAAGGGGGTACTAAGCCGCGGGCCACTTAATGTATCACTGATGATTGTTTTAAAGAAAGTGTTAAAATTTCAAAATTCGATAAAAATAAAACCCCATGCAAAATGATTTTTATTTTAGTATTTTCAAAAATTCTTCAATCCTGCTTTAGTTACGAATTCAGAAAATGGGGCTTCTGATCTGTGACCCCAAATATGACCTAAAATGTAAACATAGCTGATCATAGCTGAGGATAGATAGAATTTAGCGTATTTTTTATGAAATCTTTGAACAGCTATTTCTCTTAAACTAATGACTTTTGGGGAAAGTTGTAGAACAAAAGTTATCTGTTATTTTGAGTAATTTAACACCCTTTCGACTTAGTACCCCCTTTCCGACTAACCATGTAGGTATATATTTCGTCTAATATCTGGTTATGTTCTAAAAGTAAGCAAGCTTACTCAATGCACCAAGACCAAACACTATACCCTTTTTGAATTCAAGAATGTATCTTTATCTAGTCTCATAATCTTTAGATACTAAAGATTATTTTTATGAACGCAGCGGTATGCGCTCCATAACACGAAGCTATGTAATCTAGATTGATAGACCACAAATATTTTATGACATTCTACTACCTAGTATCATATAATATCTAACGGCTTAATAAATCACTCATCGGAGTTGCTTAGAAAAAAAATCTTCAAGACATGAGCCTGAGTACGAAATAGGAAAAACGTGTCAATTAACGCTACATTTTTCGCGTGAAGCCCATAACGACACAGTGTGATAACATCTATACAAATTCCTTGCCAAAGTTGACACTGTGTCTGTAAATGGAAATCGAATAGCTGACTTGGTTTTATAAGAATATTAAGATGATGTTCCAGCTTTAGTTTAGAAATGATATTTGTAGCTTATACAAGGTTAGTCAGAAAAGGGGTACTAAGCCGAAAGGGTGTTAAAGTACCCATAATAATGGTCAACTTTTGTTCAACAACTCTCCCCAAAAGTCAATAGTTTAAAGATTTCATAAAAAATACGCTAAATTCTATCTATCCTCAGCTACGATCAGACGTGTTTACATTTTACATCATATTTGAGGTCACGGATTAGAAACTCCTTTTTCTGAATTCATAACTAAAGTAGGGATGAGGAATCTTTGAAAAAACTAAAACAAATAATTCTTCACGGATTTTTTTTATCGAATTTTTAATTTTAACACTTTCTTTAAAACGATTATCAGTGATACATTAAGTGGCCCGCGGCTTAGTACCCCCTTTCCGACTAACCTTGTATACATACTTAACTCACGCCTTTTTCCCATGGGGGTAGTCAGAAACTATAGAACACTACATGCTACGATCCTTTCATAGTCCTTTCGCTTCAACCACATTCATACATCTTGTCATACAAGCACACCGGTTGAGAGTACTACGCACCTGTCTTTTATGAAGAATATCACCAATAAAATCAATGTACATCCTTCTAGGGTACTCTATACGGGTAGGGTTCTCTATCGGTACTTCTGCCTTATAAATTCCTTTTATTAACTCCGTTCACTCATTCTCTCAATATAACCAAACCACCTAAGCATACTCCTTTTATTTGTAGCTTCAAATAATGATTACGTCAAATAGCCTAAGTTTCGTGAGACACATTCATATTTATGATTGTTTACAATTGACTCACCACGACTCACGACTTCGCCGTTTGGCTCCGAGACTAGTCGGACAATCCCGAATACCTCACGTGAGTAAACTGTAAACAATTATAAATAGCTTACAGTTACAAATAGTTTTGATGTCTTTTGATTTTCCATTAACTTCTGTACTACCATTAACGTAGCTGTGATACTGTTTTAATACAAATGCGATGCAGATTCGCTGTCTATTTGATCTGTTGTCTATAGATTTTTGGATCCTGTTCAGATAAAACTAAAACGGATTTAAATGAAATATGTACAAACTAATTCAGCTACTTCTAATGACAACTAAGCCCGGTTACCTTGGCCAAAAATGACTCGATTTGCTTACCAATGGTGTAACACTTTAGAGGTAAAGGGTGGCTTTAAGAGACGGGAGGATAAAGAATAACACTTGTAACCGTACACTATATATATACTGGCCTGCAAAAATAAGTATCACACTTTTAAAATTGCAATAACTTTTTAGGTACACAAGATATATTTTTGAAACAAAAAGGACTCAAAAAAGAGTTTAACTTTGTTACTATAGTTTCAAAGAAAGCTACTAAAAATTGCTATAAAACGTTTTTTATTTTAAATCTCTAACTTCTATAGTTTAGAAAAAATTGAAATTTTAAAAGTGTGATACTTATTTTTGCAGGCCAGTGTATTTTAATAAGAATTGCAAATAGATCAACAGGGCGTGGTTCGGAGCAATGCGAGGAGTCCAGGGTCTTCTTAAGCAGGTGTAACACTTAACTTGGCAACTGCAGCGGCGCGAGAGCCGGCTCTGCAGCGTGTCCGACCTTTTATAGGCCTGGACCCCGGCCAGTCCGCCACCACCCGTTACAATGGTAGCATTTTTTTATTGCCAAACTAAGCATATAAGCTAATTAGTAATAGCTCGTAAGCTAATTTTGCCAGTGATAGCTTCTAATATACGGAAGGGTCTATTATGCAACGATTATGGGATCTTTGCTTCATTATTGGTAATGATACAAGAGTCTTAATTTTTACCATTAACGCTTTGTAAACCATAGGAATCTGCCATAAGACAACAAATGACGTTTTGTTTTTTATAAAATACATACAATAGAATCTTGTAGAGGTGAATCTATCATTACAGTTATAGCTAATATCGCTATGTCAGAATTGGGAGCATGGTAAATAAAGTAAATTAAACCAATATAGACTCTCCACCACTGAGAGTACTTTTAATTGGGTTAGTGATTAGTTACAGAAGATAGTTCACAATATATCACAAAATAATAATTTACACAAGATCAGAAAATAAGGACAAGCAAATCAGATATGAAAGGTCAGACTTCTTCGGCGGTTCGACATGGAATCCTCTGCTCCGTCGAATGACTACTGTTTTTATAACTTCGGGTACGTTGATTCATCTTGCCGGTTACCCTCCTATGTCAACAGTGTCCAGTGTTACCAGCTACCGTTTTTTTTTCGTTTTTTACAAAAGATGGATCACGTCATTTAGTGGTTTTATCAGGTGAGACCAATCGGAGGTCCTAAGTAAACTTCAGATAGGTATATAAACCAGTGAGTTTGGCAGTTCTGAGTTTAGTCCTGAGTCGTGACGTAAGAGCTATTACAACTTTTTCGGCCGTAATCCTCAGCTGTCGCTAAACTTTAATAATTTCGAACCACTGTCAGAAACTTTAAGTTTGGATTGCAGAATAGTTAGCTTGATTTAGTTATTGTTTGCGCTTCTAGGAAATATATTACTGTAATAGTGTGGAGAAGTATTGTTAATTGCCTTGCAAGGATGCAAATAATTGAGAACTGCCTGTTCTACCTAGCCTTTTCCCAACTATGTTGGGGACAGCTTCTACTCTAACCAGATGCGGCTGAATACCAGTATTTTACACGGAGCGACTGCCATCGGACCTCCGCAACCCAGTTACTGGGCAATGCCGATATTCTAAAGTTAGACAGGTTATCAGACTTTCGGGCTTCTGACTTCCAGTAACGACGCGACGGTCATAAGTATTCGTATGATACCCGGGTCCGACTGTTTAACGTGCTCTCCGAGGCACAAAGGGGTCTCGATGTGTAACGAACGGTCACTTATCCACAGACTGACCACGGCAAGCGCAGCTTAACCTCGAAAATCGTATGATTCGCGCGATTGGTAATTAGCCATGATTCTCTCTAAATACTCATAATTGACAAGATTATTATAATATTTTGGCGATAAACCTTTTCTTCTCGTGGTTTCTGAAGTTGAAACAGGCCGTTGGCAACTAATGGAAAGTGGATACCGCCTTCTATAAACAACTACAATACCAAGAGGATTGATGATACCTTGCTAACCTTAGAGACAAAGTTGGAAATTCTCATGTGCCTGCAATTTCATCGAAACTGATCTTTTGGTACACTTCTACCCGGAATACAAAATGCTGATTGGCAGTAGCAATAGCTATGGTGATAAGTATGTGGAAGAACGAGGTATGTTGTTCCTCCTACCATAGGGGAGGATCCTCCAACCAGTCAAATCTTGATATTGCGAAGCAGGATTTTGTGACGTCATATTTGAGAGCTGTCATTATTGTCGCTGTAGTTTGCTACACAATCGTCGTGCAGTGAAGTTCACATGTGGCATGGTAGGTGTTGCCACGAGTCATCTCCCTGGCCTTATCCCACACTAGGTGGGATCGGCTCAACGTGTATTTCGTAAATCCATATTGTTAGAGGTTTTGGCTTATTGTGTTATGGCCGACCACCTGCCTGACGTCAACCCTCCTTGGGAATACTCGTTGCACTGTCGCGCGGGTGACCCAATGTGCTTGCTGGCACGGGGTCCCAAAATGATTGTTTATCTTATTGCCGACAACTAAGCAGACTATGTTCTATGTTAGCGCCATAAGTATGTAGTGAGTTATGGTTCTCGCCTGGCTTGCACTGTAGCTTGATCCTAACACACTAATGATGTTCGGTCCATCCGATATATTATTTCCCTTATACGGCGTAGTTAGATGCGGTTCAAAGACGCTATGCGAACTTTTAGCGACAGAACGGTCCCTTTGGATCATTAACTCCTAAAGCAGCAATATGGGAAATGAGGTGTGAACACTTGTAAGTTGTTATCGTTAAAGGGGAAATGTTTTCTTTTCATGTTTCATGAGGAGGTAGGATCTATAATAGATTTGTATAAAACCTCATATATATTGATAATATTGGAATTTGAATGCTCGCCATAAAAAGATCCCGTTTGACCCTTTTAGAGGAGGAATTCATACTTGTTGTATATCTACATATATTGTAATCAAATTAATTATTATGAGTAGTTATATAAGTAACTAGCTGTGTCCTCACGGCTCCGCCCACATAAGAAGTTTTATTCCAGTAATAAATATAGCCTATGTTACTCAGTGATAATGTAGCTATCTATCGGCAAAAGCATTTTTGAAATCGGTCCAGTAGTTTTTAAGGTTTTTCGTTACATACAAAAATACAAATCTTTCCTCTTTATAATATTAGTATAGATTTATTTAATTGGATTTTGTCATATTTCGCTTGCAATTTATTTCCATTTTAATTTTGAAAATGTGAAAATTCTTCTCTCAAATTATTAGGGAATCAAAAATAAGTCACACATGTTTTATTCACGAATATATGTCAAAACAGAATGTGGAAAGGATCTCGCAATATGGCGGGCTCACTTTGATGTACGTTATATTCTTACATTATCATAATTTTTTGCATTAGACACAATTGACGATCATTAATAACTGCCTCGTTGGTCTAGTGATGGCAAGCGCGACTGCTGATCGTGAGGTCCTGGGTTCGATCCCCAGGTCGGGCAAAAATGTTATTGGGTTTTTCCGTGTGGAATTCTTTAGTAGTAGTCCGGAGTTTGTATTTGTTCCTGGTTGATGGCAATAGGCTCGCCCCCTATATGGGTCTTAAACATAACGGCGAAATATTACTATACACCTCTGCCCAAACCCTTCGGAGAATACAGGCGTGATAATATACCTCACGAAGTATGTTTGAAGTATGTTTTCTGTAAAGACATTCTTGGAATTCCTAATATGATGTGGCAAATTCGTCTTAGTGAAGTGAGGCTTTTCATTTTATGTTTTCTTATCTCTGTACAGTCAACGTCAAAAGTAAGTGCTGGTTATTCAAAGTTCAACATTTTTATGAACGAATACTTGCAAATAATTATTTTATTGTTAAAATAATGACAGAGTAGATAATATTGAATAGACTTACTAATATAAATTTAAAATAATGATTGACTTCTACGATAAATAATTTCTAAATATCAAAATATTCATTGACTTTTGCTGGTGACTGTACCTTTGGTAGCTTGTTCAATCCTGTACCCATATAATAGATCGTCATAATATCTATTGGAAGTCAAAAGTATGTACCTACTTAAATATGAATATTGCATTTTTAGTCGCTTGAACAACTTAAACGGATACGGAAAGTATCCAAATTAAAAAAAAACAAAAACACCTTTGTAAACTCAACGAGATAATCGGTAATCTTTACATAGTATAAAACAAAGTCGCTCCCGTTGTCTGTACGCTTAGATCTTTTAAAATACGCAACGGATTTTAATGCAGTTTTCACCAATAGATAGAGAGTGATTTCACATTAGTATCTACATTACACCCGTGCGAAGCCGGGGCGGGTCGCTAGTTTTATATAAAGACTAGCTGTGTCCTCACGGCTCCGCCCGTAGCCTATGCTACTCAGTGATAATGTAGTTTTCAAACGGCAAAAGAATTTTTGATATCGGTCCAGTAGTTTTATGTTTATTCGTTACATACAAAAATACAAATGTTTCCTCTTTATAATATTGATATAGAAAATTATTTTTTCTTATTTAAGTATAAAAGTTGGTAATCTTTATTTTTGCCATAAAAATGTTTTTTCAGATCTGTAAGTTTTCCTAGCGCCTAGAAATAAGGTGTCAGGTTTTTATAGGTAAGTACACCTACTTCCAAAATATGGAAGTCTCTTCTACTTTATGAGTTTCATATCTCTTTTTACACAGGTCCATAAAATTTTACTAAGTTTGACGTATAAACAGTAACCCGTAAAGTTAAGGGAAAGAACGTGAAAAATGATGAGACGCGCGAATACAAATGAACTAAGACCGCGAACAAATTTTCTTGGTGAATTTTGGGTATATTTTGCAGAAACGTAAGTACAATGATTAATTTAAAAAGATTTTACGCAACCACCTTAAGAATTCATAAAAAATAATTAACGCATATTATACCTATTATTATTAACTGTCGAGTTGGTCTAGTGGTCGCAAGTGCGACTGCTGAGCTTGGGGTCCTGGGTCAATCCCCAGATTGAGCAAAGTTTTATAGGGTGTTTCTGTGTGGAATTCCTCAGTAGAAGCCCGGAGTTTGGATTTACATGAGACTTAAACATAACGGCGAAATGAGGGTTCTATACACCTCTGCCCAACCGTTCGGGGAATACAGGCGTGATCTTATATTATGTTATACCTATAACGATGCCGACGGTTAGATTCTGTTCAAAAAATAATTAACTGTATTATTTAAAAAAAACTCATTTGTAGTAATTTTAATTTAGGTAAAACTGTGACTCTGGGATTTGATTCCGATTTTTTGGTCACATACAAATAAGTTTTGAATATTATTAACTAGCTTTTTCCCGCAGCTTCGCTTGTGTGTTTTTTTTAGCCCCTTCGGGAAGGAATTTTGAACAATCCTTCCTTAGTATCTACTAAGGAAGGATTGTTCAAAATTCCTTTACCTTTACCTTTGTACCTTTGTACCTTTTATAACGGAAACATGTGTTTCCGATAAAAAGGTACCAACTGTCAAAATTTCAAGTTTCTAACCCCAGTGGTATAGCTGTGCGTTGATAGATCAGTCAGTCAGTCAGTCAGTTTCTCCCTTTATACTATACAGATGAGAGTATAAGGCCAAACGGGATAAATGCTTTATCGGGATCGGCCCAGCGATGATGAATCAATCAGCGAGTGGGTATTCGACTTATCTATAATAGGCCACGTTTTATAGTTTTTGAATGCAAAGAAAAAATCTGATTTTTTATTAATGTATTTATTTCATTTTATCCATATTTATTATAAACTAGGTGCCCGACTACAGACAGTTTTTCATATGAATGAAAGTACAGAATGTCGCGTACTACCATCGTTACAAGATATTTTTCCAGATTCATGCATATTGTGACACAAACTAAGCTACCTATATCCTATCACTTATTATCAACAAAATATCACCACCACCCTGAAATTATCACCAATCAGAACCGTGTAATTATGATTTGATTATACTATTAAACAGATAACTACCACCTAACCGGTTGACTATAGTCTGCGCGCATGTGCTAAAGTCCAGTCACGGAGCAGGAAGAATTACGTACAATGACCTTTGTGCCTACAACCAATTGCAATCTGTGTTGACGGCGGTCACCGCATCTGTGCGAGCGCGACGGTAAGATATTTCTGCGCGAGCGACAGAGATAAGTAGTGACGTGTCATTGTACGAAATTCTTCTTGCACTGCGACCGCACTTTAGTCACCGCCTGAAGCATGAGGGAGGAGAGGGGGGGGTTTCTACCTGGCAGACCACCTTCGTGCTGCTCCCGTACCGCAGCAGGTGACTAAAGCTTGCGGGCGGACTATAACATCAACAGGTTTGAATAAGATTAGGTATTTTTTGTGGCCTCAAATGTGATCCACAGATGGTAAGCCACGCCTCTGTAATCTATTGAAATAAAATGTTCGCCATATTTCCCGATTACTCCTAACTATAGGAATAAATAACACGATTGCTATTGTTTGTAAGTTTAATAAAACTCCTTTTATAATTAATGAAAGTTTCGGTATAAGTAAGCTACAAAGAAAAACGAGCAACTTTATGACATTGCTTAACACAAATATTAATGTCGCTATGTAGAAGCGACGCCAGTTGTCAGTGGTTGTACCCGCGCTCGTGTTAGAACGGAACAGAGAATACACTACGATTATGTAAATGATTAAGTTTATAAATAAAGGTAAGATTATAATTGCAGCGCTGAGGTTGATAAATATTTGTATTCTCACAGCACTGATTTCTGTATAAAACACCAAAGGTAATACAAATGGAGAAACCAGGGTAGTTATCAGAGGCACGCCCCAAGCAATGACACTACTCTTTAAATATCTCCTTTGGATATTTCCATTAAAAACTTTAACAAAATCTACGTAAAAATTATAACATATCACCAACAACCAATAATTCTGTACCGTACCAAAGTAAGTCCGTAGGTAATAAAAACTTTTTTACAAAAAATTTAAACCGACTTCAAAAAGAATAAAATAATTACCATATAAAATTAACAGTTTCAGAAGTCGGATCGGCTGATCGGCTGATCCACGCTGAACCAAATTGAAGGCACTGACTTCTGAAACTGTTAATTTTATATGGTAATTATTTTATTCTTTTTGAAGTCGGTTTAAATTTTTTGTAAAAAAGTTTTTATTTTTTTCTTTTTAGTGGCCTTAATTAAAACTTGGTTGGACCTACTAAAGACGCTGCTCGTAACATAATCACATCATCACAATATGCGTACTGTTCGTCATTGAGGAGTTCCATTGTCTATCTCCGAAGTTCTTCATCAGATCTTCACCAAATTTAAATGGGACCAACTTCGAAGTATACCCCATCCATTAAAAAAAGAATCATCAAAATCGGTTCACAGTTGGCGAACATACACAAAAAAAAAAAAAATACATACAGACGAACATAGTAACGTCCTCCTTTTTGGAAGTCGGTTAAAAATATGTATCCAATAACTGAGTATCCTCGCTAATAACGAGTTTAAAAGCAGCGGGGGTAATCGCCACAATAGTTGTTAAACGTAAGAAACTTGTTAGTATTGCGTTGATGTACACATAGTTTCTAAAATTACGAAACTTTTTTATGATAGACCATGATATCATTCCATAAATGAACACGGCTAAAGTTAGTACAAACACAACGTGATCTACAATTTCGCTTGCAAGAGGCTGTCGCGACAATAAAACGAGTCGCATTATGCGCCGACGGGTGTCATCAAACATGTTGAGTGTAGTGTTCGGGGCTCGGGACCCGCTGGACTGGATGCGCAGTATCAACGCGGGTTCACACCAAAACGCACCACAGAGCGGACTGATTCACCTTTCGTCTAGAAATTAGAAGCTCAAATTTTATTTTACATAACTTAATTAGCCCATTACTGTCCCCCTGCTGGGCACGGGCCTTTTCTCAGAACGAGAAGGGTTTAGGCCTTAGTTCACCATTATAGCCTGGTGCGGGTTGGCAGACTACGCAAAGCATCGAGAACTTGATTTTGACCGTTGATTTTTAGCCGGTAAGAGTCCGGCAGACCCCCTCACCTTCCCCGGGCGAGGGACACCCATGAGGATTTTCCAACGACAAAAAAAAAAGAAAAAAAAGTTACCTAACGATATTTTTCCTTCACCGTTAACGCAAGTGATAATTAAATTCTGATCCACACATGAATTCGAAAAGTCAGAGGTGCACGCCGGGTTCGAACTCAGACCTTCCTGCATGGAAGGCAAGCGTTCAGCCGCTAGGCTACCACTGCTTATTTTACAACATTTTTTTAATTTCATGTGACCAAGGAGACTTCCGTCATCAATGGTTCTTCTCACGAGCACGACATTTCACGCGGTCAATTGCCAGTGACGCTATGTAAAGGACGTATTACTGCATATAGAACATCTTGCTGCTCTAATGTGTACATTTTAAACCGAACATTCCACCTGATACTCAATGATTTGTTACAAATAAATGCTTTATGTGTGCTTACCTTAAAGAGACCAGAACGCGAGACGCATGTAACAATAGCACGGCCTGCGGTGTAAAGGTGGAAACTAGTCATCAGATGCGAGTTACGGTCGAGATTGAAGGTCACGACTTGTTATGTAATCTGGTTGGTGTTATTACATCTACAAGTGCAATTAGAACGCTACCTTAACGGCACAGACGTCCGACAAAAGTCTGGCTCGGGTGCATGGACATGCCCGTCTGCCCGTGCATACTACCAAGTTGCAATCGACGAAATCCGCTGAACGACCCGCGCTGCATATGACCCGCGCCGGATGTGACCCGCGCCGGATGTGACCCGCGCCCCATGTGACCCCCACCTCATATGACTCGCGCCGGTTATGACCCGGGCCCATATTTGATAAGTCGTGTTCCATTCTGTGGATCTCTGGAAATTGTACCCCTTCAATATTATACGAAGTACTTTCTTATAATAATTATATAACATCCAGTAATTATTATGTCAAGTCAAATATTCTTAATAATCTATTAACCTACCGTTCGAACTGAAACTAAATATTCTGCCGCCAAGGCTAACTGTAGATCGCTATTAATTAAATACGACACCTAACGTCTGCGCCGACGCACTGCGACTTATCTAACATTAATGACACATACCGCAAATGCTCAAAGAATAAAATTAAAGTTTTTATTGATTGTTTTGTGGTATTTTATTAAACTAAGTACCTATAAGTTTTGTTTTCTCAGAGATATAGTAAAATACATATTTAAATATGGATGGGAATTTGTTTAATATTTTTTTTATATTCATAATATTTTGTACAGAATTGATACTCATTATAATAATGAATAGAACGTAACATCCAATTGAAAACAATGTTTTTAAACACTATTTAAAATTACCATTTTCGCTTTGATGCTTTAAAAGTCAACCCTAAACCACGTTCTTTAATTTAAAAAAATAACTCAACCCTTTTTAAACTGTGAACTCGAGCTAAATTAACATAAAAGCGTTAGGCATTTAAGTTAACACGTTTTAATGTAATGGAGCAAAATTAAACAAAGCTTCCCAAGCTGTATGAGCGAAAGAGCACTTTAAAACACGTCTACCGAGTAATTACTTTAATTCACATCACGTAATGCCCGCAAATCTCGGAATTAAGTACTAAATTGTGTTTCAGTGATGTAACAACAGCCAACGGAGGAAAAACAGCAAGGATCGGTAATTCTCCGTCACTCACCAGCATTTAAAATAAAATATATTATTACGCAAAAATACGCGGGTCAAAAAATTGCAAGACTGAAGTAGGACTGGGCGGGTCACGTTTGCCGAATACCCGATAAGCTGCGTGCCAAAATATACACTAAGTGGTGCCCTGACACAGCTAAACGGCATCGCGGTAGACCACGAAGAAGATGGCGAGACGGAAATTACACAACCAACGGTCCATATTAGCTGAAGACAGATGGGTCTGGAAATCCTGGGGAAGCCTTTCTCCAGCAGTTTGATGAAACAGGCTAACAGTAACAGTATATATAAATAATGGATACATTTTTGTGGCGGCATCTAACACGCCACATGTGAACCACGCAGCACGACAAATGTCTAGCAGACTACAGCGACAACAATGACAGCTGTCAAATGAAACGTCACAAATAAAGAGAAGGTTTGACACGCAGATAGTATATATACAATTTCCCAACGTCAACCGTTGGCTCACACCGATAATTCAGCCCTCATCAAGCTGTCTCCCTCCCAGTCCTCTCGCAAGCAATGCCCTGAGCCGAGGGCCGAGTCCCATTAGGGGTCGCCTTTAGTGCTGTTGTTACTAGCTAGTCATGATGTTAGTAGTAGTAATAGTAGTTAGCTTAGGTTAAGGATTTTACTCCCGTCCCATTGGTTAGAGACCCTTCAGGTCTCGCCAATAACTGCTCGGTTACGTAGAAACAGTCCGCAAGACCATCTACAAGCAGTCGAATAGAAAAAAAAAACAACCGTTGGGCAGTAGCCCGCCAGGCACAAGACCCGCCCGGTTGGAGGATACTCCCTTTTCGTTGGAGGAACACACATTAATGATACAATTTGTCCCAATAATACAAACCTCGTAGTTCGTGCTTTATGCGAAATTTCGCAATTTCAAAGCCTTTTGTAGTTGTGGTCTCTGTAAACATTGTGACATGAACATACAAACCGTATTAAATAATCTGTTAAACTCGCTGTACTGCAATGATTGACGTTCGCGTAAATATTTAACATACATTTTTGTGTACTATATATTTATTTGCTTTGATCATAAAAGTAAAATATTTTACAATTTTTTTTAAATTTTGGTTTATTTACCTATCATCGTTTATTTGTTTCTTGCCTCCAATCTCTGCTAAAAACATTATTATTAAGCAACTGGTATAATAAGTTCCAGTTCTGTGTTCGATATTGATGTCCTCTCTCGTGTCGGCACGAGTTACACGCGAATAGTTCATATCGTGGTGAAATGATTAGCCAGTCAGTAAATTTAGTAGCGGGTCTGACTGCCATTTTTTTTCTTTCTATTGTACTGATTGTAGATGGTCCTTGCGGACCGTTTCTACGTAACCGGGCATGTATTGGCGAGACCTGAAGGTGTCTTTAGCCAATGAGGATGAAGTAAAACGCTTAACCTAAACTAACTACTACTCTAACATCATGACTGCTATCAACAACAGCACTGAGGGCGATTCCTAATGGGACTCGGACCTCGGCTTAGGGCGTTGCTGGCTGGAGGACTGGGAGGGAGACAGCTTGATGAGGGCTGAATTATCGGTGTGACTGCGGAGTCTGAAGTGAGCACAGTGGATCATGAACGGCGGAGGCGGCGGTGAGGTCTGACTGTCATAGAGTACTTTTTTATATACTGACTGCCCAGGGTGCGTCGGGTGTACTTAAGTGTCGTCAATCGTGTGGACTGTGGACTCTTTTAATGAACCACAATATTTATGTATTATAACTTTCATGAGACAAATTTATATTTACAATTGTTTACAGTTTACTCACGTGCATTTTTCGGGAGTTAGACTCACGACCCTGCCGCGTATTCAGCCCATGATTAAAGGCTCCGTTTGAGTCTGAAACTAGTCGGGCAATCTCGAAAAATTCACGTGAGTAAACTGTAAACAATCCCAATATTTATAATTATCTTCTTCTTCTTCTTTCTGCCCTCATTCCACACTAGGTGGGGTCAGCACAATATGTATTTCAAAAATCCATGTTGTTAGAGGTTTTGGCTTATTGTATTATGACCGGCCGCCTGCCTGACATCGACCCTCCTTGGGAATACTCGTTGCGCTGTCGCGGGGGTGATCCAATGTTTGCTGATATTATGCACTGGGTCCCAAAATGACATGCTTGTCAATCTTATTGCCGACAACTAAGCAGACTATGTTCTTCTTGGTGTAGTATACTTGAAGTTCCTTGACCCACTCATTAAGTAATATACAAGGTAAATCGGAAAGGGGGTACTAAGCCGAAAGGGTGTTAAATTACCCATAATAAAGGATAACTTTTGTTCTACAACTTTCCCCAAAACTCGATAGTTTAAGAGAAATAGCTTTTCAAAGATTTCGTAAAAAATATGCTAAAATCTATCTGTCCATAGCTATGATCAGCTGTTTTTACAATTTAGGTCATATTTGGGGTCACAGATTAGAAAAGTAATTTTCTGAATTCATAACTAAAGCAGGTATGTTTTTGTTTTTAAACTAGAATAAAAATATTTTACATCCAAATAAAAATTATCGAATTATGAAATTTTAACACTTGCTTTAAAAATAGTCATCACTGATACTTATGTGGCTCGCGGCTTAGTACCCCCTTTCCGACTAACCTTGTATAATTCCAATAATATTTGTATATTGATTAATATTGATTTAATACCTAAACACCCATCTGTCGTCTGTTTAATCATGAGCGACGTCATTTTAAATTACATTGGTATAGCTGTTAGATACTCGTACATGTGCTATTGCACTATTAAGTGAGCCGGTTTTAAAATAATATGTATTTGCTACTAAGCGGCGGATTACTGTTTTATCTGTTGTCGCTCGATTGGAAATTTTCTTCAAACATCAAATTAGGACAAATTAATTTGTTTTGACTGCCTTGTTTGTCTACATGGAGTCCTGGGTCCGATCCCCAAGTCGGGTAGAGTATTATGGGTTCTTCCATTAGAAATTTCTCAGTAGCAGCCAGGAGTCTGAATTTGTACCCGGTTAATGGCAATAGGCTCGCCCCCTACTACATGAGACTTAAATATAACTGATGAAACGAGGGTGTACTAAAAATACCTCTGCCGATCCCTTCGGAAAATACATAGCGTGATATTATGTTAATTTGTTTTATGCTTATGGGAGGGGATATCTGAAGACCTTGCTATAGTTTTTAATTAATTTAAAAAAGTATGTATTGGCAAAATCTATTCTGAGTACATAACCTCAATCTTCAAATTTTTTGCTAGAACCAACGATCTATTCTTATTGTCCCGTCCTTTAAATTGTCTAAGCCCATAAAGGTATAGATAATAAAGGAGACGACACTACGAACATAGAACGAATAGATTCCCATACTAAATATTCAATCTTTTTCTAAATAGAGTACCTATTTAGAAAGAGACAGAATTCCAAAGTGAATATTCATGCCCAAATGTCAACTTTCAGTTGGTGTTTGTAGTGTGGTCTCCATTTTTACTTATACCTTTATGTCTAAGCGCCGAAATCTTAAAGGTTGATCAGTTCAATCTGTTTTCAAACCTCATGTCAACTGCAGTTGTGATTGTTTGTAGATATCTGACAACCAATCACAACACTTGACATGAGATTTGACAACTGATTAAATTAGTTAATTATCGGGTTGATCAGCCTTTAACCAGGAATGTCTTTTTTGTAGTAACCGGAATTATTAAATAGTTACTACTGCAAGTAGTATAGGTACCTACATAACGAACGATTCCTTCCTCTTTGCAAAATAATATGCTCATTTCGATTTGAGCATCGCTCACGAACGGATCACTTAAATAAGAATAAGAATAAATTTACTGTCTCAAAGATTACGATTACAATTCAGTTGAAGTCCTAGACCTCACACTAGGATTCCCTGTGTCGTGAGATCTAGGCTCTTTCGTTCCGTTTACTAATTTAATATTACTGTGTTACACAAGACAAATTTTGGAAATCATGTATTAAGGTATGTTCTTTTACATAATCTAAAAAAAGTAAATAATATAACATAAAGTATAAAAGATTTATCTTGTGTTTTATAAGGACTAAATAAATGTGTGGATGTGTGTGTGTTTGTGTAGATGTGTGTGTGTGTGTGTAGATACGGAAGTAACTGATTTTCTTTTAAAACATAAACATAACATCACGCCCGTATTCCCCGAAGAGTTGAGCAGAGGTGTATAGTAACATCCTTATTTCGCCAGTAATGTTTAAGCCCCATGTAATAGGGGACGAGCCTATTGCCATCAACCGGGCACAAATCCAAACTCTACTGCTACTGAGGAATTCCACACGTGAAAACCCAATTACACTTTGCCCGACGTAGGCATACTTTTTTCTTTTAATTTTAATATATTTCTATAATTCTTGTCATCATATTAAAACAAATCTTGCATATAAAAAAGGAGAAGCTGACTGACTGACTGACTGATCTATCAACGGACAGCCTAAACGGCAGGGGTTAGAAACCTGAAATTTTGACAGTAGGTTCATTTTGTGACGTAAACATCCACTAAGAAGGGATTTCTCGAAATTCAACCCCTAAGGGGGTGAAAAAAAATCACGCAAGCGAAGCTGCGGGCAAAAGCTAGTCTTGCATATAATAAAGAATAATATTTAAACGCCTCTATCAATACAAAAATTAACCCTCCGAACGGTCATAACATTCAATTTACGTACCTAAAGGCAATTCTATTAAAACTAACGGTCTAGGTATGCGTGTTATTCAATTCCAAAAACACCATTTGTCTTCTCAATGCCCATGAGATATAATCTACATTGGTATAGCCTCGTAACATATACAATCAATATTCTCTGTTGGTGCCACTCACTAACTAATTGCTAACGTTTCATCGTTGCAAAACATTTAATATTTACCTTTCACGCCTCTAATATCCGTTTATCTTTGATGCAATGCTATTAAAACGCTAATGACGGGTTCTGTACGTTTATATAAAACATAATATAGTTATTGGATTGAAGTGTTTTGAAATAGTTCTCAATATTATGGATGTAAGTTGGATTAAGGAGATTCGACGTCGCCAATTTCCTGGAGTGAGCATTAAGTATAAGTTTTATAACAACAGTGATAAGGCTATCACACCAATAGGCAGTGGTGTGACCGTCGGTCTGCCAAGTCATACGTCTCGAGTTCGAACCCAAGGCACGCACCTCTGACTTTTCGGATTCATATGAATCCGTATTGCGTATTATAAAATTATCACTTGCTTAAAAACGATGAAGGAAAACATCGTGAGGAAACCGGCATGCATGAGAGATATTTCTCGACGGCATGTGAAGCTAAGTCAGAGGCCCATGAGTGGCATAAACTGTGACACCAGGTTAGTCCTTAACCACACGGAAAGAAGACGAAGCCTATTACTGCCCCACTGCTGGGCCTGAGTCTCTTCTCAGAATGAGAAGGGTTTAGCCTATAGTCCACCACGCTGACTGCGGACTACATACATCATCGATAACTTTTTGGAGCCCTCTCAGGTGTATAGGTTTCTTCACGATTTTTTCCTTCACCATCAACGCAAGTGATAATCAAATTTTGGTTCGCACATGAGCTCAAAAAGTCAGGTACAAGACGGGCTTGAACTCAGACCCTTCTGGAAGGAAGGAGTTCAACAGCTAGGCTATCACTGTTTTTAAGGACAGACAGCATAAAAGATAACATAACATCACGCCTGTATTCCCCCAAGGGTTGGGCAGAAGTGTATAGTAACACCCTCATTTCGCCGTTAAGTTTAAGTCCATGTAATAGGGGGCGAGCCTATTGCCATCAACCGGGTACAAACCCAAACTCCGAGCTGATACTAGGGAATTTCACACGGAAAAACCCAATAACACTTTGCCCGACCTGGGGGCTGAACCGAGGACTTCACGATCAGCAGTCGCGCTTACCACCGTTAGGCCAATGAGGTATAAAAAACAACAATAAATCCCCTTTAAATCACAATTATTTTTTTCCTCAAATTTTTTCTTACATTACACATCATAAAGTCCTTTACATATCGTCGGTCGGGGTCATTACTGGAATATTTTCAAAATTATGTGTTTTTGACTACTAAAAAACTAAAAATATTGCATAGTTAGTAACAATCTCAAAATAAACTACCTATAGTTTTTTTACGATATGTAGGCATAACAAACGTGAAGTTTACTAAAAGTAATGTCAACAAAATTAGCATTCAAAATATCTAAAAACTGTAACTTGGATTTTCTAAAAAGAGCATAATTTGAATTGTGCCGGTAATGATTCCGACCGACGATATAGTCGTCCTCCATATCTATGCCCAAAATGGAAATCAGTTACACCCAGCGTACTAGGTAATTCTGAAACTCAATACCCGTTAATCTTTGACGACCATTAAACGTTAACCCGACTATTTTAAGTGCTGTATAATATGGACCAATGACGTCGGATCTAATAAGGGCCGCAATTTTACAGCGTAATGGTCCAATCGGCCGAGAGACCGCGCCTATCATTGTACACAGAAACATACAACCCACGCTTACTACAGGTAAACAATCAATGAATGACAATAAATTTAAAATTGCGTTTTGCTGATGTTGTAGTATAACATTAAACGCTGAATAAAATTGTGACAAGCTTGTTCTGCCTAGCCCTTTCCCAACTATATTGGGGTCAGCTTCCAGTCTTACCAGATGCAGCTGAATAGCAGTATTTTACACGGAGCGACTGCCATCAGACCTCCGCAACCCAGTTACTGGGCAATACCGATATCCTTGGGTTAGACTGATTGTCAGACTTTCGGGCTTCTGACTACCCGTAACGACTGTCTTAGGTATTCGTATGACACCCGGAACCGACAGTTTAACGTGCTCTCCGAGGTTCGGAGGGTTATCAATGTGTAATGAACTATCTCTATCCACGGACTGACCGCGGCAAGCGCAGCTTAACCTCGCAAATAGTATGATCGGTGCGGTTGGTATTTAGCCACGAGCCCTCTAAGGGGCCAATTCTACTAATAAAATTGTTGTAAATTGACTCACAACCGTCAGTCATTTGCGGTTTGACAAAGTTATGACAAGTATGTACATCAAAAGTTAAATAATAAATAAAAACTTTTTTACAAAAAATGTAAACCGACTTCAAAAAAGAATAAAATAATTACCATATAAAATTAACAGTTTCAGAAGTCGGTGCTGATCCACGCTGAACCAAATTGAAGGCACCGACTTCTGAAACTGTTAATTTTATATGGTAATTATTTTATTCTTTTTTGAAGTCGGTTTACATTTTTTGTAAAAAAAATATTTATTTTTTTCATTTTAGTGGCCTTAATTAAAACTTGGTTGGACCTACTAAAGACGCTGCTCGTAACATAATCACATCATCACAATATGCGTACTGTTCGTCATTGAGGAGTTCCATTGTCTATGTCCAAAGTTCTTCATCAGATCTTCACCAAATTTAAATGGGACCAACTTCAAAGTATACCCTATCCATTAAAAAAAGAATCATCAAAATCGGTTCACAATTGGCGAAAATATCGATGAACATACAAAAAAAAAAAAAACATGCATACAGACGAACATAGTAACCTCCTCCTTTTTGGAAGTCGGTTAAAAATGTAGAAGCTTGTCATAAATTTCATAATTATTATTAATGATTTTTTAAATTGTTTATTTATTCCAGAAACTTAGTGCTAAGTTACAAATAATTTGACATAATTTTTAAATATACAGCATAACATCACGCCTGTATTCCCCGAACGGTTAGGCAGAAGTGTATAGTAACACCCTCATTTTGCCGTGTAACATGGACGAGCCTATTGCCATCAACCGGGTACAAATACAAACTCCGGGCTGCTACTGATAAATTCCACACGAAAACACCCAATAATACTTTGCAAGACTTGAGGATCGAACCTAGGACCTCACGATCAGCAGTCGCTCTTGCCACCTCTAGACCAACGAGGCAGTTTCTCGTGATATTAACGTTTATTAGTAAGACGATTAATGATTTGCATTTGACAGGCACTAGTGACAGGTTGCCAAACATTCGTCAGTCTAAGTACTTACTTATAAATATATTTTATTCTAGACTTTTTAGACTGGCAACGGATTATAAAAAAGAAGCAAGAAGCAAGGAACAGCTTCTCGGTTTTTCTTTTATTCCAGCTCTACATCTCGAAGTATAACATCAGTCGGCAATTTTTTTCAGAACAATCTTTTCTTTTTGAAAAAACGTTGCCCCACACTAGGATTTCTCCTGTATCGTGGGTGCGTTTACAAACACAAATCTTCACACGCACAAACATCCAGACTCGGAACAACTATCTGTAGGACATACAAATATTTGTTCCGTGTGGGAATCGAACCCACACGACCCGTAGCGCCGAAGCCTAACGCTCAGCCACTGCACCAAACGTGTTGGTCCATTAGCTTATTATTGCATGCCTGCTTACAGCAAACTATGTTGTGTCACTCCGAGGTTTAGGAATAAAATCATGCTTACCCAAAAAAGCCTCGTCTTATGCACAAATTATCAATTTTCTTTTTTCATAATTTCTTTCTTTCTTTCATACTTTTTTTCTTTAACATAAACATAACACGCCTTGTATTCCGCGAAGGTTTCGGCAGAGGTGTTTTAGTACAACCACGTTTCGTCAGTTATGTTTAAGTCCCATATAATAGAGGGCGAGCCTATTGTCATTAACAGGGCACAAATCCAGTCTGCTACAGTACTGAGAATTCCTATTGGAAAAAACCTAATAACACTTTGCCCGACCTGGGGATCGAACCCAGGACCCCATGCTCAGCAGTCGCACTTGCGACCACTAGACCAACAAGGGAGTCATCTTATTTTGTTATTTCCTTTCTTTCTTTCTTTCTTATGCTTGAAAACTTTTTGATTACACGCTTTAGTCTCAAAGCAAAAATCAGTCAGTCTATTCACGCGTTATTTTTTCAGACCAATCACCCACTTTACCGCACAAGTATCATTCTGCCTATCAAGTGCCACTTAGAAAATATTCTAACTTAAACGATAAAAAATAAATAAATTGTACAAAAAAAAAACTAATTTCTTTTCGCAAACCATGGAACTGGTCAATTAAAAAGTAATACGGCTAAGTAAGAAAGTAATATGCCTTGATGGAAGACCAATCAACTAATGCATTTACCGACAGCTAGCCGGACTGGATGACGTAAAACACTACAAATGACCCTTTACTGTAATAAGATACCTCCGTCTAATAAGGGTACACGGGTATGTTCCAACGCGTACTTTTTATTTTTTTGGAGTAAGAAAAAACTGAGCGTAACAAGTTATGATAAAAACGATCCAATTGACGGAGTCTGTGCTAAAAAGCTGTTAGCCTCAGGAAATAAAGAAAAAGTTAAGCCTCCAGTCGCTTTTGTAGCCAGCCAAGACCAAAGTCAGCCATCTCCAATTTAATTGCATTTTGAAGTGACGTACATGTTCTCGTTCTGCCTAGTCTTTTCCCAACTATGTTGGGGTCAGATTCCAGTCTAAGCAAATGAAGCTGAATACCAGTATTTTACACGGAGCGACTGCCATCAGACCTCCGCAACCCAGTAACTGGGCAATACCGATATCATACTACTCGTAACGGCTGTCACAGGTATTCGTATGACACCCGGGACCTACGGTTTAACGTGCGCTCCGTGGTAAGGAGGGATCACGATGTGTAACGTAGGGTCACCCATCCACGGACTGACCGCGGCAAGAGCAACTTAACCTTGCTATTCGTATAATCCGCGCGGCTCGTAATTAGCCACGAGCCCCTCTCTATTATTTGCATCTTGAGGTGACGCACATAATCACCAAAAAATAAATCTTTTGTTTATTTCTTTTCCTAATGTTGGGGGTACACTGTCACAGGAATCCCGCCAATATGGCCCCAACAGCGAAACGCGATGTGACGAATTTGGTTAGCCAGACCTGTCGTGCTAACACGAAGATTTGTCGAACTCCGCTAATGTGGGCTCGAGTTACGTAAACTCAGACTCGATCTTAGTTTCTTGTTATTAACACTACGCAGAAGCAGGAGATCGATGCTGCCCATCCACTTGACTTTTCCCAACTATGTTGGAGTCAGCTTCCAGTCTAACCAGATGAGGCTGAATACCAGTATTTTACACGGAGCGACTGCCATCAGACTTCCGCAACCCAGTAACTGGGCAATACCGATATCCTAAGGATAGACCGGTTGTCAGACTTTCGGGCTTTTGACTATCCGTAACGACTATCGTAAGTATTCGGATGACACCCGGGACCGACGGTTTAAGGTGCGCTCCGAGGCATGGAGGGGTCTCGGTGTGTAACGATGGGTCACCCATCCACGGACTGATCGCGGCAAAAGCAACTTAGCCACGAGCCCCTTCAGATTTAAATACATCAATTTTGTTTTACAAAAACAGGTTTTTCCCGCATGTCATTTTTTAGAATAATCCTCTTTGCATTGCTATAATCTGGTCAGATTAGCTACGGCTGTGTTATGTGTGTCCACATACCTATGTCATCATACTTTGCGTCTATTTTTATTTGTCAAAGTGCTAGGATTATCGTGTGAGCTATTAATCTAGCGATAAATGTTTTATGACGGCGAACGACATTGTATTTCCTAGATTATTATTATTTATTTTGTTGTTCGGATAAGATTAGACTGACCTCTCATGGCTATCACAAAGCGCGATATAACTAGATGGTTGATAAATAGATTAACCGTGTAAGAAAGATGTATGCTCGACTTGGCGGGGTCACTGGCGGGCCAGGAGATAATTGACGCATATCGAATTTGTTAAAGCTCATTGGCGAAAACCAGCATTACTGTTGTTATTAAACAATTTTATTATATTATTGTCTTTTGAATGGAATAGCATATAGCTCCAATTAAAAAAACGATAAAAAGACACGATCTTTATTCTATCTTCCTCAACGTTTTGTGAGCGTTCACTTTGATGAAGAACAAGAAACCGCATATTTTTTTTTAAAGTTCTTATTTTCGTCACTAAATTATACATACCTATAAGATTTATACCACATAAATAATATCAACTTATTATTTCAATTTCTTTGGTTTTTACCACAGAAAATATCTAATATTAGCACTTGCCCGCGACTTCGTCGGTGTGAATTTTCATACAAACTTCTATCCCTTATTTTACCCCTTGCGGGCAAGATTTCCACAAATCCTTTAAGTGTTGAAGTTTTAGTATTGAATGCCTACGTCAAAAAAGGAACCAATTGTCCAAATCTTATGTTTCCAGCTTCAGAGGTCTAGGGTCTGCGTTGAAGAATCAGTCAGTCAGTCAGGACAAATAATTAGATTAGTGAAAAAACTATCGTGAGAAAACTTACAATTTAATGTGAACTCTAAGCTTGTAATTGCTTGAGAACGGTGAAAGGTGACAGACGACACCCATCTTGTTGGACACGAACTACCAGCAAAACTAGTATATTTCAAGTTAGGAGCTTTCACACTTTACGCGAATCCACACTAATATTATAAATACACTCGGGAGCAATGAATCCGGGTCACCAATATAAACAAGACAATGTTAAAATGTTAAACAATATCCAACAATATTTTCCGAGATATTAAGGCTTATGTTGGTGACTCGGATTCATTGCTCCCGAGTGTACGAAATTGAATTTGTCTGTTTGTTTTTACTTCTTTACGAATAAACTACTATACCATTTTTGATTAAACTTGGTATAGAGATAGCCTGAAACCCGGTGAAGGATATTAATACTTTTTATCAACATTTAACGTAAGCGAAGCGTGACTTAGTTTAGTATAAGTATTTCTTTTGTAACTACAGTAATTTCACGAGGCGGTATGGAGTTTATTTTATGATGACAAATAGACTAACTGCTTTGTTGGTCCAGTGGCTGCAAGCGCGACTGCTGATTGTGAGGTCCTGGGTTCGATCCCCAGGACGGGCAAAGTGTTATTGGGTTTTTCCATTAGGAATTTCTCAGTACCAGCCCGGAGTCTGGATTTGTGCTCGGTTAATGGCAATCGGCTCGCCTCCTATTACATGGGACTTAAACATAATGACGAAAAGAGGGTGTACTTTTAACACCTCTGCCGAACCCTTCGGGGAATACAAGGTGTGATTGTTATGTTGTTATGTGACTATTAGAATTTCACATTAACACCTTCATAGATCCCTCTGGATTTAATGGAGGTGAACCGTCGTAAAACGTCCGCATGACGGCCGGGTATACGGCTGACGTCCTCTGCGAAACAGTGGGGGGCCTCGATTTGTTGCGATTGGTCATCCATCCATGACTTGACTGTCACAACGTCGGTTAACCTCGAATTGTATGGTATCTCCTCGTTAATTGATAAGTTTAAGAGACTCTTAAATCATATGCTGTTCCGTAATCTGCCAAATACATGTAAACTGATAATTTTTTTAAGTTTTTATTTTCTAATCTATTAACTGTCAGGAGTTCTATGTAGGTAGGTATGTAACATAACATCATCACGCCTGTACTCCCCGAAGGGTTAGACAGAGGTGTACAGAGTAACACCCTCATTTCGCCATTATGTTTAAGTCCCATATTGTAGGGGGAGAGCCTATTGCCATCAACCGGACACAGATCCAAACTCCGGGCTGCTAATTACATTTTGCCCGACCTGGGAATCGAACCCAGGACTTCAAAATCAGCAGTTGCGCTTGCCACCATTAGACCAACGAGCCAGTTAAGTATGTAGGTATGTATCCTGTCGAAAACTATTAAAGTATAATTTTGATGCAAAAATGCACCTTTTTGTAAGTATCTCAATTAAAGCAAAAAGTCCTGTCTTAACAAACGTCTAATTTATAACCAATCACAAAAACAATTAGTACTAAAAATACACATTCATTCATACATAAACATTTTGCTAGTATATAACGAGGTACGTGAGTGGCCGTCAAACCGGTTTGCAATGGGCGTTAAAACTCACGCATCGATAATCAAAAGCGTATTAAGTTTCGTAAATAGAGCAATATTGCTTACTGTAATGACAAGTTCAAAATGCCTCGTTTGTTCCATTTTGGAATTGGGTAATAAACTGGTTTGAAGTGTCAAAATTCATTAATCGGCAATCAAATGTGTATCGATTTCATATAAAGAAACAACTTTACGATATAGAATTAATAATGGCACAATAGTATGAATGTTTTGACGTAATTGAGACATTTGGAGTACCTAATGGTTTGTATTGAGCAGTAAAACTCGAGCATAATTAGTCAAAATCTGGATCCGGTTTTGTCATTAGAACTTTAGACATAACATAATATCACACCTGTATTCCCCGAAGACTTGGGCAGAGATTTATAGTAACACCCTCATTTCGCTGTTATGTTTAAGTTCCGTGTAATAGGGGGCGAGCCTATTGCCATCAACCGGGCACAAATCCAAAGTCCGGGCTGCTACTGAGGAATTGTATACGGAAAAACCCAATAACAATTTGCCCGTCCTGGGGATCGAATCCAAGACCTAGGTCAGTAGTCGCGCTTGCCACCACTAGACCAACGAGGCACTAGAACTTTAGCACAGCAATAAAGTAATAGTGAGACTTTCAAAATATGCCCCGTATCTGGGCATTTTTTGATAAAGCCGATAAAAATTCCCGATATAGAAACAACCTCACGATCATCAGAGAAGACGTAACTCATAAATTGCAACCGAGCTTATCGAACATTTCTCTCAATCATTACCCAATAAAACTCAATACCGGATCGTACAGAAATTATTTTGGCACAATTTTCTCGTTAAATCTCTTATCAAAATACATTTCATACAAAAATAACCTCTATACTGACGTGTACGTACGTTTTGTATTGCGCAGAGAGCCGGCGGTCTATTTATAAGAGTCGATTGTGTTCGATATTATGACAGCCGATGTCAAACGCTATAGAGGGTGTGAACTGTGTACTGCGTATATATGTCCATAGGTATGAGTTGTAGTATTCTCGTCGGTAAAATGAATGTCATCGGTGCAATACGAACGTGAGATCTGGATATTAGGTACGATGTAAAAGATATTATACGAAGAAATGGATTTAATCAGGCTGAAGATGATAATAATGAAGAAAATAATGTTTCACCCTCTCACGCTAATGAATGGAGTTGGAGATTCAATGTAATGGCTTTGGTTCGGTGAAGTAGGTACTTACGAGGCCCCAGATGAGATTCCTTGTAAAATAAAATCACTTCTGCCGAAAACAACAGTAGCAATTAACGAAGATGATGAAACGGATGATGATGAACAGCTGATACATCCTATATTTGTCCTACATACAGAACATAAAACTGTACTGAAGAACCAACACGAATTATTTAAACGAGCATAGTTTCAATTAATTTCTCAGAGTAAAACTAACTAACTTTTTAGAACAAATTTATCCTTTGAAACGATACTGAATATAATTTTCGAAACCTCGTCAGTAAATGGAACGTTCAAAACAAACAGTGGAACGGTGCAAACGGTTGAAATTGTCAATCTAGCGCGGTTACTGCTGTGACCTAAAATCAAGTGGAAAATGTCAACAGAAGGTCACGTGCTGCCCCCAACAATAGTTTGCGGTGTACTGTTTCAATAAGGATGGCTTTTGGGTCTTTAATGATAATAATTTGACAAGGATGGATGAAGAATTTTGTTTCAAGAAGATTTTGAAAATCGATCATGAAACTTTCTAACAAATTGAAAATAAACAGCTTTACAATTTAGAATATACTATTGTTGCTGTGGTTCGATATAAATAAGCTTTACTTAAGTATAAGCAATGACTAGGTACCTACTTAATATCTTATAATTACAGCATTTGAATACCACGAAACACTTCAATGACCCGTTTTCGGTTATCAATATTATAATAGATTATATTAATTTGATCGTTCTCGTCTTGAACAAAAGTTTAAACTGTAAAGGAACCAGTATTACCAACTTTCCTTTGATTGCGTTCATTAATTTAATTAAGCTCGTTAAGAAATACACATAGAGCGTTGGTGGTAAAGGCATCCATGATATTTAATTATAAAAAAGTATTTCGGCTGTTATTGCAGATGCTGAGCATCATTCTTTTCATGGCTCGATTCCAATCATACGTCATTTCGAATTAAAGGTGGGACATTAGTACCTGGGGCCTTATTCTGTATTATATTTAATAAAAACGCGCAAATAACACGAACGTGTTACTGTTATATCTCGGCCGTTTATGGTGGTGCTGCTTGTAAAGGCCTTTCGACAATTATTTCAAATTCACTGCTTTCTAAACTAGTATCTACCATATTTTACCGATTGCAAATTCATATGGTAACGCTGCCGTGAATTGCATGTTACTTTTTGTTGTGTCATAGTGAATATGCAATTCTGGTAGATACTCACCTCTTTCTCGATGAGTATGGATAATAGAAGAAAATACAACATACGCACATGGTAATCGACAGCGTATTAACCAATAGCGCGTAGTTTTGTTATATCCATAGTGTGTCACTCACGATAGTCGAGAGTGAGGTGCGTTTTTTATAGAATCACACTTGAGTTCGGTAATTATGTTGGTCGTAATATAACATCACGCCTGTATTCTCCGAAGGATTGGGCAGTGGTGTATAGTAACACCTTCAATTCGCCGTTATGTTTAAGTCTCTTGCAATAGGGGGCGAGCCTATTGCCATCAACCGAGCTTAAATCCAAACTCCGGGCTGCTACTGAGAAATTCCACACGGAATAACCCAATAACTCTTTGCCCGAATTGGGGATCATACCTAGAACCTCACGATCAGCTTTCGCACTTGCTACCACTATACCACCGAGATAGTTGGACGTTTTGTCATTAATGGGATCACGACATCATTTAAAAGATTTTCTTGTTTTATTTCCGATGATGGGTAAGGTCAACTGTCATAGGAGCGACAGGTTCTTACCGCTATGATTGATCGTTCAATTTTTTGTTTGCATGTCTAATCAATATTTTTTTTGTATAGTATATGACATGTGTGAAGTTGTTTTTTAGGCAGTTACCTATGTATACCTTGGTTTTCACCTATTCTATAATAATTCTGTTTCTTGTAATTTTAAAAACACTTCGTACTTCACAAATTTTTATTTTTTAATTATGGTCACGAATTTAGTTTATCAAAGATACGTATAAACAGGACATTAGAAGCACTTGAATATTTTAAGTATTAGAAATTCCCATAAAAAATGCTTTTACATGGAACATAAAATTAAGATAATCAATTTGAAGTAATTATCTTTAGTCCACCAACATTTTCATAAAATTAATAAAATATTGTTATTTTTATGTAACCTGTCTTTTATAAATTAGTAACTTCAACGAAGTTCTTTAAAAGCAATCTTGAGAGTAACCAAGTTTATTCAATTAGAAACTGTTTGTACAAGTTTTAAGGAATTTGTATAAAACTTCGAATGAAAAAAAAGACTGGTATTTATTTTAGATTTAAGAAAATATGAAATCAAAATAGTTTGATTGGAACGAACCTTAATTTAATATATGTCAGAATTATTTAAAGTCAATACAGAATAAGTCTGACCTTTAACAATATGTGATGAAAACCTCAAGCAGATATCTGCTAGAATTGATACACGTACAAAAACACATCTAAATAAGTAAAACAATAGAACGCATTGACCGTATCATAGTGACAAAAACGCAAAAGCATATGCAAACGACCTCACACGCCAATCATTTGCACAAACCTATATTCCTCTCCACAGATATGGTTAAATATGCACATACCAATCCATAAATGACTATGTATTGTAACTACGTAAGCGTCGGTAGCGTATCAGTACAAAATATCACTTCTTAACATACAATGTGATGTTGCATTATGTTTGACATCATTAGTAGCGTACTATTGTTGTATGTATTAGCTTCGTGCATTATTCTTAGGAACTGGCTTGTCCAGTATTCGGAGTATAGCCTACCATCTAGGTAGATGGTATACTGACATGAAACATTTGAGCTCGTGTTGATAAAATCTCCTTATCTAGTCTATAAGCAGCTCAATTGAAGTTGTCAAAATGTTAACGTCATGGGAATTTAATTAAATTGACTCAATCCTTTTCTTTTCAAATGACATCGCTATTTAATTATGAAAACCCATCTCAACATGGCCACTGGGAATCTGCAGTCAGGCCGCTCAGAGGAGCTGTCAAAATTTAGAATTTTTTCGTTAGTCACTAGGCTTTAGCTTCATGTCTAGTAAAACTTGAACCAAATTATCTAATAATATCTCTCTTGACTACCTCTGAATACAAATCTATGTAAATGATCATCATAACATTCTCTTCATTATTATAATATACTCCCTCTCTTGAGTCTTATCTTAAATTGCTGAGAACCATACCTAATGAATTTTAGATTATTTTAATGTTTCTTAGACAATGAGAATTGTCTTTTTGCCCTAACCTTCTCCAGATGTACAGCCCACGGACCATCATTTGTATCTTTGACTGGCTTTAGCATCGATTACTAAAACAATATTTGTTATTATTATTAAATAGGTCATGTGCGTGTGTATTTCAATGTTTGTCAGTTGAAAATATTAATTATTAAAATATGTTAATGAGTCATCGCATTACTTAATTAATATTCAATACAACATGCGATTTTCATACGCAGAAATTTAATAGGTTATATTTACTGTGCTCATTACGTCAAAATTGAAACTGATCTGAAATTTAATACATATGTAATGGAATTTAATCATAATTGCTAATAATTATATGATAATAAGTATGAGGATATTCCTGTTCTTCTTTATATTATCCTAACTTTTCGGTATGGGTAGATTTATTTACAAGGTTAGTCTGAAAGGGGCCGCGGGCCACTTAAAGTATCACTGATTACTATTTAAAGCAAGTATTAAAATTTCAAAATTCGATAATTTTTATTTGTATTCAAAAAGATTTTTATTTTAGTTTTTTCATAAAAAAAACATAGGTACCTGCTTTAATTATAAATTCAGAAAATTAAGTTTCTAATCCGTGACCCCAAATATGACCTAAATTGTAAACACAGCTGATCATAGCTATGGACAGATAGATTTTAGTTTATTTTTTACGAAATCTTGAAAGCTATTTCTCTTAAACTATCGAGTTTTGGGGAAAGTTGTAGAACAAAAGTTATCCCTTATTATGGGTACTTTAACATCCTTTCGGCTTAATACCCTTTTTCCGACTAACCTTGTATAAGCTGGAGGAGCACTTCTTGGCATATCAAGTACACGTTTGATTCATTTATAACATGGTGGTTTCTGATATTACTCTGACCGCATTGTTTTGCCCACGTATTCGTAGAATTTTTTACTACAGTCAAAAGTGTTTTTAATAAAAATATACTGATCTAAATTTACTGCTCGTGATCTGCGTGGTTGTTCCACGCAGACCATACGATTTACGAAGTAGAACTGCGCTTGCCGCAGTCAGTCCATGAATGGGCAACCGTTTGTTACACATCAAGACCCCTCTATGCCTCGAAGAGCACGTTAACCAGTCGGTCTCGGGTGTCATACGAATATCTATGACAGTCTTTACGGGTAGTCAAAAGCCCGAAAGTCTGACACCTTTAAGATATCGGCATTGTCCAGTAACTCGATTACGGAGGTCTCATGACAGTCGCTCCGTGTAAAATACTCGTATTCAGCCGTATCTGGTTAGACTGGAAGCCGACCCCAACATAATTGGGAAAAGGCTAGGCAGAACATTCTGCGATCTGAATTTATGTGACCTTTAAAAGCTAATTGAGTGAATGCAGTAAATTATCCAATTTAAATAACTCGGATGCAATTAACGAGCATAGTTGGACTGCATCTGTGTATTGTGAACGTGATTTATGGAATATTTCCATAATTGTATCATTTCAACCTTTTATTTTGAACGAATTTATTCAGCAGAATGTTTAAATTTACGCAATTTTTTTATTTAGAGTTTGTTGGTGGTCCCTAAAGTCTACTATAGTTCCTATATCAACAAACAACTGCCTCGTTGGTCTAGTGGTGGCAAGCGCGACTTCTGATCGTGAGGTCCTGGGTTCGATCCCCAGGTTGGGCAAAGTGTTATTGGGTTTGTCTGTGTGGAATTCCTCAGTAGCAGCCCGGAGTTTGGATTTGTGCCTGGTTGATGGCAATAGGCTCGCCCCCGACTTAAAACATAACAGCGAAATGAGGGTGTTACCTATACATCTCTGCCCAACCCTTCGAGGAATATAGGCTTGATGTTATGTGAACAACAAAGAAGTAAAAGATAGTAGATTGTCGTTGTAATTATAGCTTTGAAATAAAATTGGATGTAAATAAATTCTGCCGCTAAATTGAATTTAATTCTGATCATAATGTAATCTTGACAATTATTCTCACATAAACAAACATTGGATCATAATTAAATCAAGTTTCAGTAATCAAGTTGTACTTCAATTCTTCGTCTGAAGGTTAGGTTTAACGTACGAGCAAGCGCGTATTTAGTCTGTCTGAGCCAAAAATAAGTGCTCTAAAATATTCGTTAGAAGAAAAAACGTCTATAAATTTTAATATCTGTTTGACCCAGATCATTAGTTATATTGATAGCCTTTTTTTGCATTCTGTTCTATGAGTCAACCGTAAGTAGTAAACTTTTTGCAACACTATTCTTATTAAACTCTGTTACTTTATCTTTTAATGTCCTTTCTAAAACTTTTTTGTCATCAAATATATTTCTGTTATCGACTTCTATTTATTCTAGACCAACTGAGTCTTCTGTGTCAAATTGTTCTTTGAAAATAAATAAATAGAATAGAATACCATATTCATAGAATGAATCAAGCTTCAAACCATTAAATTATACCATGACAGTAGATGCAAGACTTGCGTTAACGTCAGAACAAGTTGCATTGTCTGCTATCGAGTGAAGGCGGGCCAACTTCTTTATAAGGCCCCTTGATTCAAATTGACGTAATTACGCCTTTGATATTTCATACATACGTAACATCAAGCTTATAATCTCTAACATGTTATGTTGAGTTACAATTAGTGTCGAAGCTATATTTGAAATCGTTTGGTTTTAACTTGAGATTGGAAATTGATAAAACTGCACTGCAGTTAGTACCTCGCAATACGCTTTTAATTTATTTCCATTTCTGTGCAGAATTTCATATGGGCAAATTAATGTTCGGTTCAGAAAATAGGCCTCTGAAGCAATCAATAATGTCTTCTTTTTCTTCTTCCGTTTTGGCATGAACTATTAATAGAAGACTAGCTCATACTTTAGTGAAAAGATTATTGAGTCTGGTTGGTAGCGGAGCTGACTGCCCAGGTCGCACTGGGTACTTAAGTATCGTCACCCAAAATGAAAGCACCAATGACTGGAAACAGCTCTTTCGATAAACTAACATATGCACAAACAATAAGAACATTTAGAAAATTGTTATTGTACACCACATTCCACAAATATTCTTATAATAACGTACAAACATTCATGTAAACGTTTTCAACTAAGCAAAACGTGTTTTTGTTTGAAATTGCTTCATCGCAAATCGCAATAGATCAATTGAGCTGAGTTCATTCTCACTAACCTCCAGCGTTGAGTTAGCGTCTCCCAGACTTAATTGTGTTTGACACATGATTAACAAACTTGGATGCGTATGATTTACTATTAAGTTTACATATTCTATTATAATGTTAATATTGTTAATTACTTCGGCTAGTTACAACGTTTACAGTTTAACGATGTTAATTTAAGTAGGTTCACGTACACATTTGTGTTAGGGGGCGAAAGGCACATACTTAATCACGGTCATGGGACCGAGTACGTACCGTCATAATGTGCAAACTGAAGATGACATTATTATATATAGGTATACCTTTATTATTTGTGTACCTTAAAGTTTATGTCCAAATGAATAAAACTAAACCTAACGAAGGCTTTTTACGTCAACAGTAAAACTAAAGAAAACATGATTTGCTACGTGGTCCATTATTTTATTGTTGCGTAAAAGCGTTCTAAAACGAAACTTTCCACGCAACGTACGTCCTAATATAGACTTCGCATTATTATCAGCTACAAGCTGGTAAAACAAAACTACAAACACATTCGATTAGTGATACATCACGGTTATCCGATAACGCGCTATCGCTTAGTTATCACTTATCTTCATGACGTCATCGAGGTAAACGCGTAGTCGGAGGCGGCAGATAGAAAGCCAGATTTTGGTAATCACTGACGATGTAAGAGGGCTGTGCCGGTTGAGTAAGCTTAAATGAAGCTTATATTTGGCGGAACACATCATTATTTTTCCATTACTAGATATGTCATTGACTTTGAAACGTTTGTGTTAAATATAAATGTATTACGACTGGAAGCTGGTGGAAGTTGTGATCGAGCTCCAAAATATTCCGCTCAAGGATGGCTTCAATTAACGCGTTTGAACAGCTAAAAGCTAGTGCTGGAAATAGCGATGGCTGTTCAAAGCCCTATCAAGTGCCAATTATAAAACGTCACTCAACATCCTTGGCACAAAACGTGTAGCTATCAATTTCGTCCAAACTTACAACGAAATATTCCCCTTTGAAACACTAAATTACTAGAACCTGGTCTAAAAAGCAAAGCGTTTATGTAATTACTTCAATTAAAATCGTAACACTCGTGAATAAAGTCAAAAGAAACTTCAGTGGTTTAGCAATATATCAAATTTTACGACTGTAAAGATCAATGGCGTCGTAAAAACCCAAAATGTTCTTCAATAAAATCAATCTTGTTTTTCTTCTTCCTAAGATACCTTCACTGCTTCCTGTCCCAGAAAGCTTAGGGAGATGATTACATTAATAAGTGGGCTACATCATAAGATTAAAGGCATTGTCATCTACTAATCCTCTGAAATCCTCTCTATCATCGCGTTCCACGTTTTTGGTCCAAAATAATCTAAACACACTCCATGGCTCTTTCTTGAGCACTATTAGATTAGTTGGTACTGTAACTGACTTTAAAGACTGCGATTTGCCTTTGTGATTTAAATCTGTGTCGTACTCAATTGTTAACATAGGGTTAGATTTCTGGGCGTAAGAAAATATTATTATAAAACAGCTATCTTGACAATATTATTAAAAGCAACGTGCAGAATTAGCATTGACATCAAGTTAACGTTTATGCATAGATGAAATTACAAAATTCTACTCATTTACGGTTATATCATGCTTTAGATTGTCAATAAAAACACGTAATATTTAATCTTTGCCTACGTAAAGTTATAAATAATCCAACGTTCTCTTCGACATGATTGTTTGTGTGCAATTGCTTACATTCCATTTAGTTCTCGCCATGAATAAAGCTTGATGGGTGAAACAAATGGAAAAAGAAATGACATTCCTCTGCCTTATGCTATTATTAAACCCCATAAATAATAATAATTTAACTGCAATATTTTATACGGAGTAAATAATTTAGCAAAATTTACAGAAGGGACACTACACTTATGTTTTGCTAAATGCCTATCATATGATTTGGATAAGGCTCCCAAATCTTGCAGCAACGATATATAGAATTTATACCACAAAAAAAAGAACTTTCAGATAACTGTTCAAGCGTAGATAATATAAAAGGAATAAAATATAACGATGAACCTATTTACAAAGTATTAGATCGTAGTCAAGTGCCTTTAAAAGGTTCCAGGGTTAGCCAAAATGAGATAATCCTTTCTGATGTCAAAGCGGATTATAAAAAGAAACAGGCCACAATAAATGGCTGTAGCAACCTTGGTTGTTAATACTAGATATTCTAATAATACCGTACCTAGATAGATAACCGAAAAAACATTAGAACTATGTTTGACTTTTTTACAGCTGTTAGTGATTATTATTATAATGTTGAAGTAATGTAGTGGAGGTCAATGCTCAATACTGAATGTAGGCTAAATAGATAGTACTTAATACATACATGTACCCAGTTAATGGTTAACTGTCAACAGAATTTGGTGTGACATCAATAAAATATGTATCAGTATTTTATGTTGATGACTTGCTGGTAACATTATTTTGCACGCCATATTCCGAAAATTTTGCAAGTCGTATTTTAATGAATAAAAATAATTTTCATAGTGTATCTGTAAAGCTTAACAAACTTCCTGGAATAATAAAGAGATGGGTAAAACTTTGTAGTAAGCATGAAATTCTCCGTAATTCAGAACGCGCAATCCTCATATAACAAATACAGAAAATAAAAGAAATAGAGACGTACTCGAAGACACTTTCAATTGTTTATATATCCTTTAAAAGCCTTCATTAAACGACGGGAAAAAACAAAAGTACAAAAGAAAAAAGATTGACGTTCTTAAAGACACTATTCTTATTATTAAACGGTGGGGAAAAGACAAGCTGACAATGAAGCAGTTACAAGACTTTATTGGATGACGAAGCAGGCTTACACAATGGGGCAAGCCGGAACTCTAATTAGGATCAAGTTAGCCAATCGGAAAGTTTATTATACCGTTCTGGGTTCGTCCTTTTCCTTCTCAACTTCCATAATTATAGGATGCTTGTGCGAAAAGCTTTAATTTGGTGACCAAACCACTGTGGAGTGGATTATATAGTTTGTGAGTCAATAAGAACTTAATGACTCAAGTGTAACGTATTTTGTATTGTAAATTGTTAAGGGTTTAATAAGGAAGTGTACTTATTATAAGAAAGTTTTCTCTTCCATTAGAATAATAGTGTTTGTGTTGAAAGTGTTATATGTCGGGGTGCCTGTCTGTACATAAAATTTCCGAATCCAGAATCATTTGTCCAACGTATTCATTCTGTAACTTTTTCAACACCAGATTAGCAGTGACGTTGTCATTGATTTGCTCAACTTTAGATTTTCTTAACATTTTGGTGTTGTTTTATCATAGGAAAAATCCAGGTACCACAGAATAGTATTTCACACAATTTATAAATCAGCTAATGGGATTAAACGTTGTAACATAGAAATGAAGCTAACGACCTGTCTTTACTTTATATTAGATCTTAGAAATCCTTTGTAGGTAATTAGCTTATACGTACATTGCACGTAGCTTTAAAAGCGGTGTTAAAACACTTTGTTAGTTCCCTTTGAAAGTATACTTATGAAACTAAAATGCTAATTTGTATACACAAGTATTTTTAACTTCAACATCTGGTAGTCAATAGATTTGAACAACGTCAAGAATTTACCGAACTGTTTTTGATAACACCATAAATAAAATGAAGAATTTCTAATAATAATAACATCATACATAAGGAAATTAAGTATCAAGACTTGGCACACGAGGTTGTCGACATGTGGGAGGTTGACTCAGCAGTCATTGTGCCGATAGTCGTTACGGCCAATGGCTTAATAGCCAAGAGCCTCGACCACCATCTGACGAGGCTCTCGTTGGGCAGCTGGGTCAAGGGCCTGATACAGAAAGCGGTACTTCTGGACACGGCACGTATTGTCAAGAAGTTCCTCTCTCTGAGGCCCTGACCACCGGTAGCTTGGACCCTGTTCCCGATGCCAGCGGGCTACTATTTTTTATATTTTTAAATGTTTTTATTTGTTTTTTGAAATATTTAAAAATATAATTAAGTATGTATTATAAATGAATAAACGGAAATAATAACATCATCAATAATGAAAGACAAGTAGTCGGTACACAAGTCAGTGAAGTCACAAGATTGTAATTAAAACCCGAATCAGCGCTCATTACAAGTGCCGCTACTGACGGACTCAAATTAATTGGTAACACGACATGCGATACAAATCTTGAATGTAATAGAAAAAAACCCGTTATAACTGACCGCAGCTGGTCAGAACCGACTCACCAATAACATATGAGTATCCATCAAGAGTGAGCACGCATTTCCTCGTCGCGCCCGACGCAGATCGATGCCTGTGCGTCCTTGGGGCGGCACCAAGAGCGCGCCCACCGCCAGGATCACTGTGGCACTTATGCACCAGCTCCTTATCACTAGCTACTACGTTGCCCTTGCCGTCAACAGAGCCCTGTCTGCTGCCCTCAAGCAGCACTTTCCCACGCCTCATCATCACATCATACGCTATCTCCACTTAAACTGTCACAAACACTTCGTCACTAAATCACGTCACTCCGGTTCACTTAACACGTTCACAAATCGATCATTCAAAAATTCAGATATGTTTATGTTCAACACTGTTTTGATATGGTACAGCACGCGCGTAAATTAAGAGTATGCGTTAGACATTTTCATTGCTCCGCCGATCTAAAACTAATAAATTGTGAGTTATTACTCAAACTGTATACTTTATTTTTGACGTAAGTTATTTAGATAGGGTGAATTTGAGTATAAGGATGTTGATATGTTTTGAAACGGTGTTGAGTTTTAAAGCTCTAAGCAGGAAAGATTAGCTTTACCCGTATTAGATTTGATAGTAAATTAGGAAGGATTAAGTATCATTGATTAATTATTGAATCATTTATTATATTGGATAACAATCACGTCATAAATTGTAATCATTGAATAATCATTTATCATTCATTAAAATAATGATTAAATCGTTTCGATAAAAAATATTTACAGACTTCCCGGTTCAATGAAATTGGACTATTTTAATTCTCCAAACATTGATCTAATTTTCCGTTGTTTATCTTAGCGAGCTCTTTTGCACTGAATACGTAGTTATCACCTAAATATTGTTAACTATCGTATCAACTGTTAACTCCAGCAGTTCAAACAGTTCTTTGTTGGTCAGTATGAGAGAGCCTTTGTTATTATAAATTAGCCGCGAATTTAGCGTTTACAAATTAACAACGCTTGGTTAACAATACGTCATAAATGTTGCTTACAAAAATTAATAGTTACGCACGCGTAGGGAATGTTGGTTTTTAAACAGATCGTAATTTACCCGACTTCGGCGAAACCGTCTAATTAATGTTTGGTTCAACACAGGTGGAAACACGGAAATCTATTTTCAAGCTTCGAGTGTTGTTTTTCCACCATAGTAACGCAACACAGGGCGCCCATAAAACGTTGCGTCATGACCCACGGGGGTGGTCCCCCCTCTTGTAAACAGATTGTGACGCTGTCCACTGGACTATGCCAAATCGTGACCAACAGGTGGTTTCCTTCGTAAATTCACGACAACAAACCGAACTTTGAACTCACTTTGTCTTATTTCTGTAGATGGGATTTTTTGTTCTGAATTTGAATTTTTGGTCGGTTAGATATGTTCGGACATGTTCGGACGGAGCGTTCGGAGCGCGGTGAGCGGCATAGCGGCGCTACCGAACCGCGTGGAAGCCTGCGCGCGACTGTCGCTCGCTCCACGCTCCACATGATCCGCTACAGGTAGCTCCTCATTAGTGCGAGCCACTCAAACTTACATATCCTAATCCCCGGGACATTGAGCGTAGAGCAATTTGTTTTTCTAAACATTCTGAAACTTTTGTTCCGTCAAGCTATTCTTCAAAAAATATTATCAGTCCTCCCATGAAAGCTTTGGAATTTCTTCTCTCTTTATTTCATAATGCTTTACGTTTAGGAGGTTCTCTAGGGAGCTTTGAAGTTAAGTTGAGCTTTTATCGACAAATTAGGCACATCGTCTAATTTAATTTAAGTTGAGTATTTCTTTATACTCAACACATAAGCATTTGTGACTTTATACTTGCTAGGATCAAAAATTCTTGGAAGATTACTTTTATAAATTCTGGTTTGTGTAAGTTCTTTTTCTACTATGTCATGTTTATGTTTTGATAAAGTAAAAAAAATCATAACACCATTCTTCATTATTCAGTATGAAATCAATTTGACAGGGTTATGTAAATATGCCTATTAAAATGTAAATATTTCGTAGTAAACACGTTGGGGTAGGTTAAGCAAATTATTCACGCTTGATAAGTTGTTTTAATATATTAATTATTAAGGTGTTATATGTTTACTTTTGGCTTCAATTGATACTACAAGGTTGGTCGGAAAGGGGATACTATACCGCATGCCACTTATTATATCACTGATGACTGTTTTAAAGAAACTGTTTAAAGGGGAATGCCAAGATTTCCTTTACGACTTGGCCAGAACCGACAAAGATGGAACATGTGTTATTGAAATGGACTAATATTGTAGAATCTATAACAATAACAACATTTCCGCAAGAAGTACACCAAAAAAAGTTATAGGTCGATAAAGATGAATATAATAGTAGATTATTTAACTAGGGAAGAAAAATAATTCAAAAATCGAATTAAGATTTTCTTTATATTCTTTCTACATTTTCATGAATTCTTTTTTAATCCTTATCGTACTTGATGGCAACGGAACTACTGTATACAGCCTTGATATTTTTTGTAAAATTCTTAATATTACTATTTTATTTAAGGAATTTAATTATGTGAATAACAAAATAAAACCATTTTTATTGGCTAGATAACAAATAACCATAAAAATACACCTATTAGGTTTTTTTTAATTGTTCTAGTCTATTCACTCCCGCGTAAAAAAGAAGCCATAATATTAAGTCCGCCAAAGAAAGAATAAGGGCTCAAAACTGAATTTTGTTTTATCGAAGTACAAGGCTGTATGATTTTACGACCTTTGCCTGCGTACATTGGCTAAAAATAATAATAGAACAGCAATCAGTTGGAACTTTTTTCTGTACGATTATTTATTCTGTATTTTTACTGACCTTACATTCGTAAAGAAAAGCAGAGTGTAAATCGCAAGTAAAAGTATCAATTTCCTACTCGAACTATAGGCGCCCTTGCTGCACTTTCGCATCACATTCTTCCCTTAGTTAACAATCTACTATCATCGATCTAATGTTTTTAACGATAACATTGAATAAAACATTGTTATACTGATGAGAATAACTATTAGGACTGCAAACGTGGACGAAGCGAAAGCAGTATGTAACGATCGTAGTATGTGGTGATCTGTAGTTACTAACCCCCTTGGAAAAAGCGTGAGTTTATGTACGTATGTTTTAGAACATTATGTACGTACATAAATATAATATACAAGGATGTAAAAAAACACATGCATATTTAAACAATTTACTGTACCTCAAACATGTTATCATAATTAATTAATAATTCATGCAAAAATTGAGCAGAAGTAATTATAATACTATTTTGAAACTTGCCCTACTTATTATCATAACATAATATTGTCATTGTGTGAGCACAGCAACCTACGGTTCTTCGCCCAACAATACAAAAATAAATAAATTAATATCATCTAATAAATAAATAACATGATTTGATGTGATACAATTATTTATGTTAACATAAATGTCACATAATTGTTTGAGAGTTGTAATCGATTTTCAAATATAACTTTATAATCGATATGTTTTTATTTTTATACTGGCCACATTTCTAATTGTAATTGGTTTGTAAAAAAAATTTATGAAACTATTGACATCAATGGTTGAAACTTACTACGACATTATAAATATTGTCACTACTATTGTCAAACGTGTCCTCACTCAAAAAGCATATTACAAGACTAAGGACTACGTTGACGACAGGGATGTTTGGCATTAGTTCTTGCACATGTGGCTTCCCTGGAACCTCATTAAAAACATATGTGTACGTCTACTAACTATCCTCAATTAAGATTATATATTTTTTATGTTTTTTTTATTACTATCATTACTCTCAAGATATCTTTATCTTATTTTACAATGATTTTTTAGCTAAGTTTTGATGACATTTAATTATGTCAATTGTTTTATATAGTTTAGCTTCCTTTTCACTTTTGTAAATGTGAGAACTTTGTGGACCTGCATCTATAAATTTGTAAATTACTACAATATTATTCATATTACTTTTTTTTAAATTTTATTTTTGTTTGTTAGTTTTTGTACTCAAGTCTTTTAGTACTATATTACTCATTGGTCTGTGGTCAGGACCTCATTGTTCTCTCACTATCCTAAATCATTGTACTGTATCCACTGAAATTGTTAAAGGTATTATTTTTAAAAGAGTAACCATGGAGTTTCTTGCCGGCTCTTCTCCATAGGAAACAACTAATTGGAACCGTGCACCTAAATTCGACGTTTCATAAGCACCTGTATTGGTTTATGTGAAATAAAAATTTTTGATTTGATTTGATTTGATTATACTATTTAAAATTACAATTCGACGGTGTACTTCCCCAGATTTTATTTATATTGCATAAATCTTACAAAAAATAACCACGAATTATCAAAATTACAGTATGTCTGGCGGAACTACTTGATACTAGGCCAGATCTTGGCATTCCCCTTTAATAATTCGATTTTTTTTTTTCCATGAAAAAATATATGTATTTTACATTTTCAAAAAATCTTTATCCCTGCTTTAGTTATGAATACAGAAAATGGATTTTCTAATCCGGGACCCCAAATATGACGTAAAATGTAAACACAGCTGCTCATAGCTGATGATAGATAGTATTTAGCGTATTTTTTATGAAATCTTTGAACAGCTATTTCTCTTGAACTATTGACTTTTGGGGAAAGTTGTAGAACAAAAGTTATCCATTACTATGGGTACTTTAACACCCTTTCGGCTTAGTTCCGACTAACCTTGTATAGTACTTACATAATAATGACGATACAATTAAAAAGTTCCTAATACATTGAATTGAAGTGGAATCAGCAGAGATCTGTTATCACCGCTGTTAAGTGTAAATTTGCACCAAGAAATAATTGAAATAAAGGTTTTTTAAATAGATTTTTCTTCTACTTTTAGGGAAAATAGTAATACTTAATTAATATACTACAGTTATAAAAAAATAGAGAGGTAATAAACTGTAAAACCAATGTCACTATTACAAGTACCTTTGTGTGGATATCTATTGTTACCAAATTTACTAAGTATACATGTGTATGAGAATTGTTATTCTACAATGTTAATTTATTTTACAACACAATAATCTATTATTTACTTACAATAAACATTGAAATGTATTGAAATACATACATTGAATAAATGCAGATTTCAGACAATAACCTTCATAGTATAAAATAACATCACGCCTGTATTTAGGAGGTGTATAGTAACACCCTCATTTCGCCTTTATGTTTAAGTCCCATGTAATAGGAGGCGAGCCTATTGCCATCAACCGGGCACAAATCCAAACTCCGGGCGGCTACTGAGGAATTCCACACGGAAAAACTCAATAACACTTTGCCCGACCTGGGGATCGAACCCAGGACCTCACGATCAGCAGTCGCGTTTGTCACCACTAGACCCAACGAGGCAGCTTCAGACAATAAACCTATTAATGTTATATACGTATTATCTACCTACACCTGAAACACAGGTTTGAATAAACCTAGATCGGGCAGCTCGCTACATTAAAAATCCATGTCGAATAATCAATTTCCGCATTTGTTATTAATTTATTTTAGTTATATACCAGTTTTTTTACTTAGGCACTAACTAACCATAATTTAAGACTATACTATTAATACTTTTATGGATTTTTGTACACCCATTTTTGTAAAAGATTTTTTAAATTAATTTTATTATTTATTATTCCGTTTATTCCTTCTATATACATATTTTGTTACATTTTTAAATATTTCAATAAAAATCATAAAAAAAAACATTTAAAAATATAAAAAATAGGATTCCACCGGCAGCGGGAGCAGGGTCCAGGCTACCGGCAGTTAGGGCTCCAGAGACAGGTACCTCCTCACAATACGCGCCGTATCAAGGAGGACTGCTTTCTGTATCAGGCCCTTGATCCAGCCACCCAACGAGAGCCTCATGAGATGTTTGTCGAGGCTCTTGGCCATTAGGCCATTGGCCGTTACGACTATCGGCACAATTGTTGCCGATTCCACATCTCACATCCATTATTTATTATTATTATTACCTACGGGTACACGTTCTGCCTAGCCTTTTCCCAATTATCTTGGGGTCAGCTTCCAGTCTAACCAGATGCGGCTGAATACCAGTATTTTACACGAAGCGACTGCCATCAGACCTCCGCAACCCAGTAACTGGGCAATGCCGATATCCTAAGGTTAAACCGTTTGTCAGACTTTCGGGTTTCTGACTATCCGTAACGACTGTCATAGGTATTCGTATGACACCCTGGACCGGACTGTTTCACGTGCTCTCCGAGGCACGGAGACAAACGGTCACCCCCCATCCACGAACTGACCGCGGCAAACGCAGCTTAACCTCGCAAATCGTACGATCGTTGAGAGAAGTGGTAAGCAGCCATTAAGATACGATTGGCGGAGTAAGTACCTAAGCGGTTGGTTGTAGCGCAACGGGTCGCGGGTTCGATTCTTGCACGGAGTAAATATTTTATGACCTACAGATTATTATTCTGGGTCTAGATTTTTGTGCATGTGATGATTTTTGTCTGTAAACGCAACCACGATAAAGGAGTTACTCCAGTAAGCCCCATTCTCGAATTACAGATTAAATAAAATAAGTATTAGGAATTTAAATTACGAGGACCTTCAATTGCCTCGTTGGTCTAGTGCTGGCAAGCGTGACTGCTGATCGTGAGTTCCTGGGTTCTATCACCAGGTCGGGAAAAGTGTTAATGGATTATGCCGTGTGGAATTCCTCAGTACCAGCCCGGAGTTTGGATTCGTGCCCGATTGATGGCAATAGGGTCGCCCCTTACTATATGGGACTTAAACATAACTGGTGTTACTAAACACCTCTGCCTAACCCTTCGGGGAATACAGGCGTGATGTGAAGTTGTGTAGGCCTGTTTTTTTAATCGCGTTATAGTTTAGGAGATGCTTCTGCTTATTCGCTTCCAAGAAACTCTGAGTAGCTGCAAGCCTTAATACTGCTTGAAGTTTATTGAAAAGAGCAATACCTTTATTTAATAGAACGATAATTCAAAGAACGCTATAAATAGGATTCTTACTTCAATTAACCAGTATCCAATTCATCTGTAGGTACCTATTCAAAATGACTGATAAGAGCAAAGCTTTCAAAAAGGTCCATTTAAGATAATTATTAATTATCTTTTTCTAAAGATTTAGTCTAAAATTATCTGAAGACTAAAATTAAGTCTAAACTAAAGGTTTTAAGGCTTTTTGTCTTAATAGTCTTAGAAGGGCTCATACGAATACCTATGACAGTCGTTACGGGTAGTGAGAAGCCCGAAAGTCTGACAAACGGTTTAACCTTAGGATATCGGCATTGCCCAGTTACTGGGTTGCGGAGGTCTGATGGCAGTCGCTCCGTGTAAAATACTGGTATTCAGCCGCATCTGGTTAGACTGGAAGCTGACCCCAACATAGTTGGGAAAAGACTAGGCACAACGATGCGAGCCAGTGGATACCAGCCGTATACATATCTATTACTACCATACCTATTACTTTAAAATGTTTGGGAAAACGTATACTTTTACAATGTTTGTAAATATGTGAGTACCATGTATCTATCACATAATTAATGTTATTGCTTCATTTTTAATTCTTTTTACCTATTGTGGTATAATAATTTTATTCTAGGTGCATCGTCTTCACAAATATAATTGTATAATTAATGAACCTATACAAAATATTGTAAGACATTTTAAAAGAGTAACGGTGGAGTTTCTTGCCCATTCTTCTCCATACGAAACTGCCTTTTGGAAGGCAACTAGAATCAATTCAATTTTTTTTGTAAATTATGACGTTCAAAAGTACCTTTTATGTGCCTAATTGAAATAAATACTTTGACTGCTAAAAACTAGCCTAAAAAGCTAAAATCCAATAAGTTTCTTTTTCATTTCGTGCCACGGAACCCTATAAAACACTTGACTCTTCAAGTAGGTACCTAGTTTGATCTTATAACAAGATGAAAGTGAGAACTAGCTAACGAGTGACGTCGCTGTTACAGTTGAGCGAGTCTCTTTGTTTGGAACTTAACCTTGGGCTCTGAAGCCCTTGAAAAGGAACTTTAGGGACGCGTGAGAATTACGTAAGTACCTACGTTGTTATAGTACGTAGTTCTTATTGTTTTTGCTGATGAGATATTTGTATCAGGATTTGTTCGGAAACCGCGTCATCACTTCTTTTTGCCTGGTAAGTACATGAATAATTTCTTTCTTTTTCATTCTTTAAAAAAAATAACGTTGCCCCACACTAGGATTTATCCTGTATCGTGGGTGCGTTTACAGACACAAATCTTCACATGCACAAACATCCAGACTCGGAACAACTACCTGTAGGCCATACAAATATTTGTTCCGTGCGGGAATCGAACCCACGACCAAAAGGTGCAGAAGCCGATCGCTCAGCCACTGCACCAAACGTGTGGTCAAAGTGTAACATAGTGGTTCAATGATTGTCTTCCAAGCAGGAGTGTCTGAGTACGATCCCGCCCCGCACCTCTGACTTTTCGACTTCATATGCGGATCAGAATTTGATAATCACTTGCGTTCACAGTGAAGGAAATATATTGTTGTGAAACCTGCGCACCTGGGAGGGCTCCAAATAGTTCTTAGTAGTGTGTGTACTGTCTAATCTCACAAATCGCACCAGCCTCGCGTGATGGACTAAGGCCAAAAACTTTTTCATTCTAAAAAAGGCCACTATCCAACAGTGGAACAATAATGGGCTGATTATACTATTATGCATAACGCATTGTCTAAAGTCCTCCTACTTTCCCATGTATACTAATGTTAATGTTACACACGCGTTAGTTACCGCAGTGAAATCGGCTGTTTGAAAGCTGGTTTAATCGGGATGATTGTATGCTTTGTTTGATGGAAAACTCTATTTTGGGGTCTATAGTCCGAGATGGCGGAGCGCGCGGAGGTCACTCAAGCTCGAAAATTTGAAATTTTCATAAGAACTACTAAATATAACACACTAGCGGCCCGTCCCGGCTTCGCACGGGTGGACATTTTCCCCGTTTTTTTGCAACATTTTTCATTTATGCTCCGCTCCTATTGGTCGTAGCGTGATGTTATATAGCTTATAACCTTCCTCGATAAATGTACTATCCAACACAAAAATATTTTATCAATTCCAACCTGTAGTTCCTGAGATTAGCGCGTTCAAACAAACAAACAAACCCTTCAGCTTTATAATATTAGTATAGATAATATCGAAAAATCTGAACGTACGGACCTTTTGCAAGTAAAACTACCCGGCGACTGGTCTAAAACGTTCATTGGCATTCGTTGGTCTTCTTTAACCAGCTGGTGACGTTCCAACGATGTAATGTAACAAACCCTTAACATATTACCACATGTACAATCCCAAACTCACCACTAAATTATGATTCAAACACTCCATATAATTTACAGAGAGAACGCCGTATAGCATAAGGGTACATTTACATTTTGTGTTAATTGGATCAGCAGTAAGCCTGCGATCGCGTGACGCGGGGCATTTCGACCTAGTACAGCAACAATTTGTTTTATCGCTGCACAAGATAAACTTGGGGTTGTGGAAATTCCCCGCCATTTTGTTTGCTGATTTTCTTTTTTTTGTTGTTGTTTTAATTTGTTTGATGGTGTTCCGTTTTGGCAGTATGCTAGTTTAAAAAGAACACTGTATATTATAACATTTTTTTTAAAATTAGTTTTGTGGCAATACAGTCCTTATTTACCATTCAGCCACCAGCCACCATGAAAACTTATGTGAGTATGTAGGTACCTACACATTTGTATAATTAATTTCAAAATAGTAACAAATTAATAGGTAAGGAGCTCGTGCCTAATTAACAACCGCGCGGATCATATTTTTTGCAAGGTTAAGCTGAGTTTGCCGCGGTCAGTCCGTGGATGGGTGACCATTCGTTACACATCGAAACTCCTCTGTGCCGCGAAGAGCACGTTTAAGTCTGATGGCTGTAACTCCGTGTAAAGTACTAGTATTCAGTCGCATCTGGTTAGACTGGTAGCTGACTCCAATATATAGGTAGCTGGGTAAAGGCTAGGCAGAATAAACAAATGAATAGGTAGATAATATTTACAAATAGTGTTTACCAATACATAAATAATAAAAATATAATAGACGGGGCATTCGTAGAAACTGAAATGAATACGTCCGTGCATTAAATATGGGTTAATCACCAATATCAACATACCATAATAAATCAATTCCATTGAATTACAAATGTCAGATGTGGCGATTCCGTAGAACGCGTGGCGAAGCACGCGACCGCCATGTTTTATCGGAATAATATACTATTTATTGTATTAATTTCAAACACGTTTTCGTTTGAGAAATGATGGTGTTATTAACGTAATTGTAAGAATGTCCATTATCAATTTAAAATGAAATCAAAATTAAAGCACTTAAGACTTATTTTACAACGCAAGGGAATGAAAATCATAAAAAAAACATTTGTAAAAATGTCGTCTCCGGATCTGAACTGAAGATGGCGGTTTGTTTTCGAAGTTGTCGGTAAGAGCAATTTTGTTTGTCTTTCTTGCTTTATCTTATCCCTGACTTAAAAATTAAAGCTACTGTAAAAGGAATGTAAAGTATTTTAAAAGTATCTCGTGAATGCAACTGCTTGGATTGACATCAGCAGTCTGATTACCATGTAGCAACGTAATACTAACTGTAGCATTTTAATTCATGACACTTAATAATGTTTAATTTAGATAGGTAGGTATAATATGACACAAGTAAGGGATGATTTCCTCCAAACGGCTCGCATTGCATCGGATCGGAAAGGATACGAACGGATACGGCGACAGCCGATTGCGTCCGGCAGAATGTCGACGCATACGATCGGCTCCGTACCGTCGCTTGCGAACGTATCCGTTTCTGCGCCTAGTCAAATAGTTTAATTCCTACCGTGCTGACGTGTACTTTTTGAAAGGATCCGATCGGATACGACGACAGGCGAACGGAGCCGATCGCGCGTCACAGCATACTTTCGGCTACGTTCGCGTGTCTCGGAAGACGTCCGCGGTTCAAGCTGCTGTGCGCGGCTTGGTAATATAGACTTTAAATACTGTGTATACGATTTAATAACGTTTAAAGATTGTAAAATCCGTTCCGATTCGATGCGATGCGAGCCGTCCCATCGGCGAACTTCATCGAACAACCAATGGCAGACGTTCATTTTCGCATCACTCACACTTATTGCGTCAGCATAAAGATCATTTTTTACTGCAGTACCAATAAACATTCGTGGTCTTGAAGGCGCACTCAGTTCGGAAGTGATCGGTTTCACGAAGTTTGCCGATGCGACTTCTTAGTTGTGTCGTACTAAACTACACTTAATTTTTAACATTAACATCTGAATGTTTTTAGATAGTTAAGTTTGATTAATTACTTCTTCTGTTTATATGTGGAAACTTTAGGCTTAGGTTTTGTTCATATTGAAATCTATTAGCAAGATATTGTATAAAAGCTGTTTGTTTCCCTAAGATAAATAAATAAATAAACCAGCCAGGTGGACCACAGACTTACGCAGCCAAGTTTGCCTAGATGCGGAAATTTTGCATAGTGGTGCCACTTTGGATATAATTATTTTTATTCTTATACTTTTTTTTAAAACGATGCCCCACACTATGGTTTCTCCATGTATCGTGGGAGCGTTTACAGACACAAATTTTCACATGCAAAAACGCTCAGACCAGGAACAAATATCTGTAGGCCATACAAGTTTTTTTTCGTGCGGGAATCAAACCCTCGACTCGTAGCGCAGAAGCCAATCGCTCAGCCACTGCACGCAACGTGTCATCAATAATGATGCTCAACGGTGGACTGATGTAGTCTGATTGCTACTGGGAAAATCTGACTTCACCGAACTATTTAAATTAGGTAGCAGTCGTTTAAATCAGAAATACATTTTGAGAAATTAATTGAGATCATAGGTCACGGTCGGTGGTCTATTCATCTCCGCGGAAAGTACCCACTCTGGTAATGAGGGGAAAACCCATGATGGAGAATGATTATTAATAGACACATACTTGTCTGAAGTTGTTTTCTTTCAAATTTTTATAAAAACATTACTCCTACTTGAAGTATAATCTAAAATAAACTTTAGTTTTTTTTGGGTCAGTAATTATGGTGGCATAAAGGCGGATTCACATATCAGAACCAAAGTCCCTAGCAAAACTGAATGAGTTGGTCGAGGAACTTCAAGTATACCGCACCAAGAAGTACATAGTCTACTTAGTTGTCGGCAATAAGATTGCCAAGCATATCATTTTGGGACCCAGTGTATAAATCAGCAAGCACATTGGGTCACCCGTGCGAACGCTCAACGAGTATTCCCAAAGAGGGTTGATGTCAGGCAGGCGGCCGGTCATAAAACAATAACCCAAAACCTCTAACAACATGGATTTACGAAATACATGTTGTGTCGACCTCACCTAGTGTGGTATAAGGGCAGGAAGAAGAAGAAGAAAGGCGGATTCACATTGAGTCAGTTACTGACTACAAATTCAAGACAAGTCAACGCTGATCTGGTACTGGTATCATGATCACGCTGCCCTCGACGGTCCCTACGTATACTATCGAAATTACAAAATCTCAGTTTTTATTTTATCTGCTTAAAATGTGTGAAATTATGTTATCTTAAAGGTTATAAAATAATACATTTTTATGGGACCAAATGGCAACTATTCCGCATCAGACTAAAGAAGAATCACGTAAATCGGATCATAAATCTCAGTGTAATCGGTGTACATACATACATAATATAATAAAAACTGAGATTTGGTAGTTTCGATACTATACATAGAGACCGTTGCCCTTATCCCACACTAGGTATGGTCGGCACAACACGTGTTCGTCTTCCATTCTCTTCTACCAGCCGTCATCTCAGTACTCACTCCTTTCTTACTCATATCATCCTTCACACAATTCATCCATGTTTTTTTTGGCCTACCTCTATTCGACTTGGTGCTGGCATCGTGTAAATAAATATCAAGTCAGTACAGCGCTAATTTACATGATACTGACTCGTCCCGAGTTTGAAGTCCGTAACTGACCTGTTGTAAATCCGCCTTTATAGCATAATCTGCTCATTACTGTCCCACTGCTGAGCATGGGCCTCTTCTCAGAATGAGAAAGGTTTAGGCATTAGTCCACCACGCTAGCCTGGTGCGGGTTGGCGGACTACAGACACCATTGTGAATTTTTTGGAGTCCTCTTTGGTGTATAGATTTCCTCACGATGTTTTTGTTCACTGTTAGCACTGTCAAACTTTCTGATTGAGGTAAATTATTTTTAGTTTTAAACACACGTTTGGTGCAGTGGTTGAGTGATTGGTTTCTGCACTACAAGTCGTGGGTTCGATTCCCGCACGGAACAAATATTTATATGGGCTACAGATCGTTGTTCCGGGTCTGGGTGTATATGCATGTGAAGATTTGTGTCGGTAAACGCACCCACGATACAGGAGAAATCCTAGTATGGGACAACGTTAACTTTTTTTCAAAATTTTGTTGATATAATTAAACAAAGTCAATCCATTTTTTCTTCATAAAACACAATTATATTTAATAATGCATGTTTTATTTTGCTACCAACATAACATAATAAAGGCAACAATAAATAATGGTTAAGTTATTAATATTTGTCATAATCTACGTATTGCATGTCGTCGTAAAATCAATATTTTTATTGTTATATCTATATGTTTATACAATATGTACTTAATATTGAAGTATCTATTATTAAATATTATATCATTAATGAAAATTATTATGATTGTATACTCTATCATTCATTTTTAATTAGGTACACCTAAGAGTAGGTATCCGTTTAATAAAAATAAAAAAGCTTTACTGATAATGTTCATCATACAATGATGAAAATATCACACTAAAATTAAATAATGAAGCACTAAATTCCAAATAGGTACTTATTGCAAAATACTCAACTGATGTTGCAATATAAAACACTGTTATCTGAAAACCGGAAAGCTCTCTGAAGCTTTAGTACTCCCCACTAGCGCCACCCCCCCCAAACAACGGCGGAAAACCGAACTAATTCATTCCCGACTTACCAATAGTATACGTAGCGCCATCTATCTGAAACGTGGCACTCTTGCACTTCTTGAAGATTTTCCCACTGACCACCTGCCGGGTGGCGCTGCCGTGCGTGGCGGGATTCGAAGCGATTTCGTTCCTCGCCGCGCGTGGCGCACTTGTATCGAATTTATTCCTCAACTCCTCGAACGACAGATCGGTCGACAATTCAGTCGACAGATCCGGTGTTTTGTCGCGGAACCGACGCACTTGCCCGAACAACTGACCGCCCTTACTAGCTTCGGCCTTCTTTTTGTCCATCTTGATCACTGTTCACTATACATCACTCGTCACAGTACACTATGTCACTGGAAGGAAAGATAAATGTGTTAGGGAAACCTTATAACGTGTTTTAGTGCTAAAATAACTATATCGTCAGTGGAAAGGTAAAAAGACTAAAGCGCCAATATACCTACTTTATAGGAGAGAGGTTCAAAGTATTTTTTTAAGAAAAAAAAACAGTTATTTTCTTAGAGTACAACATATTAAATATAATGTATACTCTAAGAAAAATAACTATGTTCTTTTTTCTTAAAAAAATACTTTGAACCTCTCTCCTATAAAATAAGTATATTGGCGCTTTAGTCTTTTTACCTTTCCACTGACGATATATTGAAAACTTTTGCCGTTTCGAACAACAATATTTTAGACAGACGTTTGTTTCCACCGTTTTTATGACAAACACCATTTTAAAATATATTTGTTCGTATATAAAATATAATATAATTAACGGTCTTATTAGATGCTACATGGTACCGGAATTTCATTAAAAACTTATATCTTTGGTAACTTATTCGACTTCTAAAATGAATGCTGCAGTGCGTATTTTTCTGTAAATGTTTGGCAGTCGAAGTAGCCACTAATGCGTTTACAGTGGTTGTTAAACTTTTTTAGCTTTTCTTATTTAAAAGATACAATATTCGTATGTATTTGTGGTTCTGATGCCTACAGTTAAATTATATGGTTAGTTAAACATCTACTAATTTTAAAGACGTAATTACGTGTGCTTACATGTTTCGTTATAGGCTTATGTTATCGGTAGCTGGTAACACTGGACAATGTCAACATAGGAGGGTAACCGTCAAGATTAATCAACGTACCCGAAGTTATAAAAACAGTGGTCATTCCACGGAGCAGAGGATTCCATGTCAAACAGCCGAAGAAGTCTGACCTTTTATATCTGGTTTGCATGTCCTCATTTTCTGATCTTATGTTAATTATTATATTGTGATATATTGTGAACTAGCTTCTGTAACTAATCACTAACTTAATTAAAAGTAATCTCAGTGGTGGAGAGTCTATGTTGGTTAAATTTACTTTATTTACCATGCTCCCAATCCTGACATACTGATATTAGCTATAACTGTAATGATAAATTCACCCCTACAAGATTCTGTTGCATGTCTCCTATACTTAATTATAATAAAACTTAGACAAATGTGCCTTTAATTTTACTTTGTGTAACCTACCCATCTATTTTTTTACTATTCTATCTTATCTCAGAAAACACACCTACATTTTAGCGATACATTTTCTAACATGTCGTTTTAGTTTTCGACAAAACCGTCCAAACATCTAGCTATAATGCTCCTTTGACACAGCCCACTGAGCGATGAAGATTAATCTACAACCCGAGAAACTAAAATGAGGGTAATTACTCACTCAGAAGGAGTCAATTATAGTTTTTGCTATTAATTTATAAAAGCAATTTAGATTGGTTTAGTAACTATTGAGTACTTTGTGATATTAAACATAAGTATTAAAGAATCAGCGACTTTGCATTTTTGACACTATTCGATAAGTGTCCGATCTCTATATCGTCGGTCGGCAGTGAAAACCACGTAGGTATGTGTAAAACGAATACAACAATAAATACACATTTTTGAAAGAGGTAGAAATAACTGTCTCCTGCAAAAAAATGGCCGATCAAATGTTAATACAAGTTTGTCATCGTACTTCATAGATAGCTTAAGAGCATTTAAATTTAAAGTTTGTTGAACTAGTACGTGGATGACGAGTTTATTAATCTAAAGAACAAATAAAACGATTTTGAAGAAAATTTTATTTACTAGGTTTTCACTGCCGAGCGTCGATATGCAAAAACGACTCGTTTTGCTTACCAATAGTGGTATTTGCAGTGACAACTGTTCCTACAAAATAAACCAATTTTATATGTGGATGATAGTAACGGAAAGGGTGTACGTTACTCTCTGAAGACTAATTACTCGACACTTCGTTAATTGTAACAGGTGCCGAGCCATAGTTTAACTAATAACGATTGGTAGTACGATATAGAAATTCGGCAGCAGTGCGGTACGTAACAACCGGATTCAAGATAGACACTGCTGTCAATTGTCTTGAAGTGACATTCGCTGGTGTTTCGTTAGGCGGAGATGACACCGCAAGATATCTTCTGATAATATAACAATGGTTGTAAATGACAGATGGTAGTCGCTTCTCGTAATAGAGTCTTATCATGATAATAATTACCTGCCAATGACGAGAATCTCGTGAAAAGCGAAAAGTTTAAAGAAATTAAATATCTTGACTTTGCACACGAGGTTGTCGTTATTCGAGTTGTTGACTCTGCAATAATTGTGCAGATAGTTGTTGTAGTCTATGGTCTAAATGGTCAGACTCTCGTTAGGCTGATGGATCAAGGGCTTGATACAGAAAGCGGAACTCCTGGACACGGCGCGTATTATTTTATTGTATTTGGGTGGCTTACAGCTAACAATACAGTAAATAATAGTGAGGTAGTTCACGACAAGCCATTTACAAGCCTCCACAATTAAAGATTATTGTTGTAGAAGTAAAATAGATTAACATAGTAAGTAAAGATTAAATACATAAACAGAAATGCATGCGCAGCCGCTTAATAAGCATCAGAATCAGAAACATTTTTAGATAGAATAGCTAATCGATGCTAAGTATTGTTTGGAGGTTCCTCTCTCTGGGGCCTCGACTACCGGTAGTCTCTTGGACTTTGTTCCCAATGTCGGTGGGCTACTACATTTTCTTATAATGATTTTTGTTTTTTTATAGAAATATTTATAAATGTAAATAGTTTGTAAGAAAATTAGTAAACGATTATGATGGATGATGAATTGAATGATATATTGAGAAATGAAGAGATTAGACAAAGTTGCGGTTTAAAAGATGATGTAGTGACAAAAATTGAAAGGAGTATGCTTGGGTGGTTTGGCCATGTTGAGAGAATGAGTGAACGGCGATTAACAAAAGAAATTTATAAGGCGGATGTTAATGGGAGCGCCGGTAGAGGACGTCCTAGAAGGACATACATCGATGTTATTGTTGTGAGGTGAAGCGAAAGGGGTATGTAAGAGTCGTAGCATGTGGCGTTCTATAGTTTCTGCCTACCCCCATGGGAAAAAGGCGTGAGTTTATGTATGTATGTATGATTATGATGGAAAATGAAGCTATAAGAAAACTAAATCCTTGCACAAGACAGGACAAATATAGCGATGAAAGAGTATATTCATTATGAACGCTTGTCTCCCTGTCATCTCCACAAACTACTATCGTAACGTAAATAACAGAGACTGTACAAAATAAAATATTACCTGTAAAACTAGTTACTTTGATACTGCTATTTGAGAAGATTTTTACTAAAATCTAAGTTATTGGTTAGTAACGGTGGAGTTTCTTGCCCATTCTTCTCCATACGAAACTACCTTTTGGAAGGGGCAACTAGAATCAATTCTATTTTCTTTGTAACTTTAACGTTCAAAAGTGCCTTTTATGTGCCTAATTGAAATAAATACTTTGACTTTGACTTTGAGTAGAAAAAATCATAAGGCATTTTGTAGTCTTAAAAAAATCGTTAAAAGCCAATTATAGCTGTTTTAGTGCGTAGTACTAAAATTTAAGAAACGGGTCGTTTTAGTGTTGGCGGACATGTTATTTATTTTTATACTTTGTTTTTTTTTATAGTTGTGCTGCCTCGCTTTTTCTCAACTATGTTAAATCAACTTCCAGTCTAACCAGATGCAGATTTCCAGTATTTTACACGGAGCGACTGCCATCAGACCTCCGCAATACAGTAACTAGGCGATGCCGATATCATAAGGTTTTTTTTAAAAATAAATCGTCCTCTTAGCCTTTTCCCAATTATCTTGGGGTCAGCTTCCAGTCTAACCAGATGCGGCTGAATACCAGTATTTTACACGGAGCGCCTGCCATCAGACCTCCGCAACCCAGTAACTGGGCAATGCCGATATCCTAAGGTTAAACCGTTTGTCAGACTTTCGGGCTTCTGACTACCCGTAACGACTGTCATAGGTATTGGTATGACACCCGGGACCGACAGCTTAACGTGCTCTCCGAGGCACGGGGGGGTCTCGATGTGTAACAAATGGTCACCCATCCACGGACCGACCGCGGCAAGCGCAGCTTAACCTCGCAAATCGTACGATCGGCGCGGTTGTTATTTAGCCACGAGCCCCCCCTTTTAAAATTATATCGTATAGGTAATAAATTAGGAGGAACCTGTGAAGCTTGCTGATACACTTAAATTGCACTAAAGTCTCGACAAAATAATAATTTACAGTAATCATTAAATTAGTTTTTAAGTATTTAATGCATTCTTTAGCTAAGCTGATTCCTTCAAAAGACAGCCGGTGCAAAAAAACTTTATTTCGAAAGCTTCATATTTTTTTCCATCATGATCCCTGTTTTATTCTGATCTAAGGCTTCATAAGTATAATGCGATGATTCCGCGAATTTCTAATCCACTAATGGACCTTTAAAAGTTTCCTGAGTACTTCGGCCAGTACTTGAAATGTAATCAACATCATATTTTATATATTGATCAACTTGAGAGGAGATTATTGATGGATGGAGCTCTTAGTAATTAGTTAATCTCTATGACGTTTAATAATCTATTTCATGGCCGTAATAAAGGAAAAATATGTTATGCCTAGCCTTTGCCTAGCTATGTTGGGGTCAGCTTCCAGTCTAACCAGATGCGGCTGAATACCAGTATTTTACATGGAGCGACTGCCATCAGACCTCCGCAACCAAGTAACTGAGCAATACCGATTTCCTAAGGTCAGACCGGTTGTCAGACTTTCGGGTTTCTGACTTCTAGTAACGACTGTCATAGATATTCGTATGACACCCGGGACCGACTATTTAAAGTGCACTCCGATGCACGGAAGGGTCTCGATGTGCAACGAACGGTCACCCATCCACAGACTGACCGCGGCAAGCGCAGCATAACCTCGCAAATCGTATGAAAAAAAAACTTATAGTAACTGTTATTATTTCCTATCCAAGTAGCATTCCATAAAAACGAATATCTTGGCTATTGGATACTATATTATAATGTGGTAGTCATTAGATTTTGTGCCCGAAATACCTATATTTGTTTTGAATTAGAGCAGAGTAACTCCCATTAAATAAATCAGCTAGGAACATTATTTACCAATAACTCAACAATAATACAGTTCAACATCAATTTGCAATTTGTACACCCATAACTACAGTCATATAAAACCACAAAACTGCGAAATTCGTAGCCAAAACTACGCTTAGACAATGCTACGATTTTCTTAAAATATTGGCGTAGCAAACATTGAGACCTCTACGTGTCAAACCGTCGTAGCTTCGAACAATTTGCTGTAAATAACCTACAAATTGTAGTAGAGACAGAAAAGATAACTAGAGACTATTTGTCAAGAAGTTTAGTGCCCGTTTTATGCAAAATGTCGGCTTGCCTACCTCAATTTAAGTATACTATAGCACAAATGTTACGACCTTTTTTGCTGAAAATGCCCGTCGAGGAAAAGTGTCGGGCAAAGCTTAATGAAGGTTAAATATGTAAGATTTTTTATGAGGGTATTTCTAAGTGGTTGTTCTTTACGATCTGTAGCTTACATCCGGCCGGTCTGTGTATTCAGCAGTTTTCCTTGTTCGACGAGTTGGCGAGCACTCGCCGTGGAATAGAAACCCTAATGAAATGTTTGATATAATGACACCGCATGACATAAACATAATATTACGCTTGTATTCCCCGAAGGGTAGGGCAGAGGTGTAGGTAACACCCTCATTTCGTCGTTACGTTTCAGTCCCATGTAATAGCGGGCGAGCCTATTGCCATCAACCGGGCACAAATCCAAACTCCTGGCTGCTATTGAGGAAAACACGAAAAATCCGATAACACTTTGCCCGACCTGGGCTTTGAACCCAGGACCTCACAATCAGCAGTTGCGCTTACCACTACTAGACCAATGAGCCAGTTATGACATCTTATCGCACGTTTAAATCTAAACCACTACTAAACGAAAATCATGTTTTTTGGGTAATCGCGTTTAATTTTATTCTTAACACATCGCACTAAATCATATCATTTCTCGACGGCATGTGAAGTCTAGTCAGAGGCCCATGGGCGGCATAAACTCTGACACCAGTTTAGTCACTAACCACACGAAAAGAAGAAGAAGACTAAATTATAATTAAAGTTGCGCTAACTAGCTAGATATATTTGAAATAGAACTGTAGGTGTCTTTGTATTTTATGAATTCTAGACAAATGTAATATGTGGTACTTATTTTGTTCTGCCTAGCCATTTTCCAACTATGTTGGGGTCAATTTCCAGTCTAACCGGATGCGGCTGAATACCAGTATTTTACACGGAGCGACTGTCACCAGAGCTCCGCAACCCAGTTACTGGGCAATGCCGATATCCCAAGGTTAGACCGGTTGTCAGACTTTCGGACTTCTAGAAATCACAAATTATTGTTTAGTCAATCAATTTTAGTTTTAGTTTAGACAAGTCGATTTAAACTTGCATAAGCCCTCGTTCGCACGAGAGCTTTTTCAACGCGCGTTAAAAAAGCGTTCTAATACAACAAATAGCAAGCCGTATACCTATGTGTTCGCATGATAGCGCTTTTTTAACGCAGCTTATCTATTGCGCGCGTTGGACGCTTTTTTAACGCGCGTTGAAAAAGCTCTCGTGCGTACGAGGGCTTATGAGAATTAATCTATTTCCCTATCGTTTGTTTTCTTTGATAATTGTCATTTTTATTGTTCTAAAGGTGGGTCCACATTTATAAATCAATTTGCCGTTCCGATCATCGTAGTCGTATCGCTGACGTATGTCATAATGGCTTGTGTAGACGGGTGATGATCGTACGTACGGACGAATCATAAATGTGGACCTACCTTAATTAGTCAATTAAGTGTAATTACGACCAAATAGATCTTCAAGAACTCAAATTTGCAACATGTTTGAACTAATTTAAAATAATTAATTATATTGAAATGATTTTATTCTTAGCAAGGAATAATTTCTAAATATATTCTCACCCTCAATGTAGGTAGGAAGAAACACGTTATTTGAGAAGTCTATTCAAAAAGGTTTATTTTCATGAAAAGGAGGTTTCATTTGAAATTGCCTGGCTATTGAAACGTTTACGTCCGATAAACGCTGAATAGAAATAAATTGGAAGTGTAGTCACGTACAGTATGATTTCGCGTTATGATTAATGTAAAGTACCTATTTATTATGCTTAGTGAGTATAATTATATTTTGATTATATGTATTACTTAGGAAATTAACATGGACTTTTACTCCGTTTCTAAAGAGCTTGTCGCGTAATTTACTCGCTCGACGTAGTATCATCTTCGGTCCAATGTGTATGGTGTGAGATGTTTGTATGGAATTATGTGAACCGGTGTTACGCGACGGAAGATCGGCGTTACGCGACGGAAGATCGGCGTCACGCGACGGAAGATCGGCGACGCATCTTTCGTTAGGTGTGTTTCTGCCCTAATTTTTAACTTTATGGTGTTACATAAAAAATAAGTGTTTTTTTATTACATTTTGAATAACTGATCTATGTCATACAGCGTGATATAATAACAGTGAACATATTAGGAAGATTATTTTGGTCTGTAGAACATACCGAGAGAGCTGACTCCATATTAGAGAACTCGCTTGTCCAACATTGTGACTCCAAGCGATGACTCCTTTTTGGGCAAGGCATTTTTACAACAGCTATGGCTAGCTAGAGATTTATCTGAAAACTAAGACCACTTTCCATTGTGTCCGAAATGCTGTGTGAAATAAACATTATTTTGTTTCTTATTTCTTTCTCATTACGGTATCGTTTCCGACAATCCCGCATCGTTTATGGAAATTTACCAATCACTTACGTATTAATGAAGCGACATTTTGCGAAAGATGGGTAACGTAACACAATAAATAATCGTCTGTACTATTTATTACTGTTATTGGTGGTGTTCTTCATAAAGGACAGGTGCGTAGTACTCTCAACGGGCGTGCGTGTATGACAAGATGTATGAATGTGGATGAAGTGAAAGGAGTATGTAAGGGTCGTAGCATATGGTGTTCTATAGTTTCTGCCTACCCCCATGGGAAAAAGACGTGTGTTTATGTATGTATGTATTTACTACTATTTTTATTTTTCAGAACTCATCATCATCATTTCGTGTGGTTAGTGACTAACCTGGTGTCAGAGTTTATGCCGCCCATGGGCCTCTGACTTGGCTTCACATGTTGTCGAGAAATATCTCTCAGGCATGCCGGTTTTCTCACGATTTTTTCCTTCACCGTCTTTAAGCAAGTGATAACTAAGGCGTGGAATTTACAAATGGGCTAAGTGCCCAAAAAAGGGAAGTCAACATTTTTAATATCAAAGGAGCTACATTGGGCAGCCAATCCATTTTCATATCATTCCGCATTCATTGTGTTTTTTGGCACTTAACTCATTTAAAAGTTCCACGCCACAATTATACAATATGCACATGAATCCGAAAAGTCAGATGTGCGTGCCATGGGTTCGAACTCCAGACCTATGACTTGGCAGTCCTACGGTCACGCCACTAGGCTATCACTGCTGTTTTCAGAACTAATCTTATAAACACATTGTTTACCTATATATTCGAAAAAATTGCACAACACAGACCATTAAATGAATCGAATACAGTTTTACAACCGGCCTGTGTATATAAAGGTGATATGTTTATAATACCAGTGATACTACTGGGAAGTTTATTTCTGTCCGTGTTCATTTGGATGCCCTTCTTACGACATTGGTGTACCTGGTGTTGGGAATTTTCGGGGAATTAGAATATATTTATATTATCTTTACATAGTATAAAACAAAGCCGCTCCCGATGTCTGTACGCTTAGATCTTTTAAACTACGCAACGGATTTTAATGCAGTTTTCAGCAATAGATAGAGTGACTCAAGAGGAAGGTTTATGTTCCCCACATTAGTATCTACATTGCACCCGTGCGAAGTCGGGGTGGGTCGCTAGTTATAATAATAAACATAACATCATCATGCCTGTATTCCCCGAAGGGATGGGCAGAGGTGTATAGTAACACCCTCATTTCACCGTTATATTTAAGTCCTATGTAATAGGAGGCGAGCTTATTGCCATCAACCGGGCAAAAGTCCTAACTCCGGGCTGCTACTGACGAATTCCACACGGAAAAATCGATTAAAACTTTGCCCGACCTGGGGATCGAACCCGCAGGATCTCACGATCAGCAGTCATGCTTGCCACCACTAGACCAACGAGGCAGTTGAGTCGCATAGTTTCATATAATATTGTGATTCGTGCAACACTATGACACAAAATCGTTCCTTTAATTTTTTCCGGTAAATTACGTGACTCAATATCGCGGCGTAAATTACAGTGGTCTGGCCTCAGCCTTATACCTACATCTAGATGATGTATTGAAAAAAAACACTTGTATAATGAAGTTTATAGTGAATAAAATGAATGATGAGTGTTTTGGCGTCTCTTTAGAGAGGAATATTGTGTCTAGTATTGGGTGGCGCCGCTTCAGAGAGGCATATGACTAGTAGTGGGCGCCTAGTCGGTTGACTCGGCTAGAGATCACTTGACCAGCACGCACGGCAGATATGGCAAAAACTGTTACTACCGTAAAATGGGGTGAATAGGGATGCAGGGGTGAATTTGGACGAAACTTTAAAAGGGATTTTAACATTGAATTAATATAGTTTGTTGCCAAAAAGGACTGTCATGTGTCTACTGTATTACTATAATTAACGATTAAGTGTCTTAGTAGTAATTAAGTAACTATATTATTTCAGCGTTAAAATCCATTTTATAGTTTCGTCCCGATTCACCCCTGCATCCCTATTCAACCCGTTATATGGTAGTGGTTTTGCCTACATCACTTAACTCGCGAGCGACTAAAACACCGCCTATTGTCATAGACACAGATAGTAGACAGGTTGGTTATCAACAAAAAGTCGGTTGGATATGAAAGCTTTGGAGATTGTCTATTATTATTATTATTACTCAGCCATGATCATCCCACTACAGGGCAAAGGCCTCCCTACCCTTCTTCCACTCCTCTCGGTTTAAGGTTATCTGTGGCCAATCCTTCTAATAAGTGTCTAGCTCGTCCCGCCATCTCCTTCTGGGCCTGCTGCGACGTTGTCTGACGTTATGTGGGCTCCGCTCAGTGATGAGTTTTGCCCACAGTTCGTCCGACATGCGGCGGACGTGACCAGCCCAGTTCCATTTTAAGCTTGCGGCTTTCTGACCAACGTCGGCGATCTGAGATTTAGAGCGCAGTATACTATTCCTTATACGGTCTGATAGCCGTAATCCTAAGATACTGCGCTCTATGGCTCGCTGGCAAACTCCGAGTGCGGACTTCTGATGTTTTGTCAAAGATTGTCCATGCATAGAAAAAAAATTGTTTGCTACGAAGCATGTCTAAATACACATATTATTATGGAAAACAACGTAAACATATAAAGCTTATGTTATGAACAATTTGATCCCAACCTTGGCATCAAAGACACGGTATTAATTTGACACAAAATAATGGCTCTTTGACAAAATTTACCTATTATTGTACGGTGTTTCTTGATAGGTAAAGGCGTTTTAAAGATGGTTGGAATGTTTTACAACAATATTTTGACGATACCGATAATGTATTATGAAAAGGCAGTACTGGAGAATTTCTCATTCTGAGAAGAGGCCCGTGTCCTCAGTGGGGCAGTAATGGGCTAATTTTGTTAGACGTGCTACAACTTTCTCTGCCTAACACTTCAAATGTTTAAGTTTGACGAGAAAACACTAGAATCCTACTTTCAACTTCAACTACTGGTACGGTAGGGGAAGGAAAAGATTCGTCAGTTTTTTTTTTTCTTTTCCTACATCGCTGCAAGTTGTTACCTTTTCAAACGGCGAATGGAACAGAGGAATGCATGGAAAATTACGCTTAAGTATTTGGTAGCAAAGATCGAAATTACCTTTTGCCTCCGTACGACGTAGTAGTGCCATGTAATTAATGCCTTTGATTTGATTTAAGGAGTTTTGTTGTAAAAACAATTAAATCGATGGATAAATTAACTTTGCTAGTGTCTGTCACTGTCACCATTATAATTTAATTTATTATCCTGTCAAAAATACTTGTATTTTCATTTCTATAATTTTGGCAATACGTAGTCGGTAAAATAGTTCGTTTCTTCCACTGTGCAAGCAAAAATAGACCTTAAGATGCATAGCCTTTTTATTCCCCTACTGTACATTCATAACATAATAAGCTATGTCCACACCGGTGCGCTTTCACGTTCATCTTGCGTCTTTGCCTGACGCATGCATGAAACACCATAGCGCATGCAATACCGCATGCGCTAAAACTAGTTCGACAACAGCGCATGCCTCTAGCGCAAGCTAATCCGTCACCGGTGGGTTCGCGTGCAACATTCCGAGCGTTTTATTCAAAGAGGACTATTTGTATATTGGTTTTACTACACAAAATGGCGCAAGATAAAGTTAAAATTTTGGAATTTATAGAAGATTATCGAACAAAAACAGTATTATGGGATAAGCACAAAAATTACACAAATAAAATAAAAAGAAACGACGCGTTGATTTCTCTGAGCCTAAAACATAATTACGATGTGAAAACGGTTAAAAACAAGAAAAAGAGCTTGAGATCATACTTCTCAAAGGAACATCAAAAAGTTGTGACCAAAAGGAGTGGGTCCTTCCTTGCACTTAACACTAAATATGCCGCACAGATAGCTATAAGTTCACACGCGTCCATCTTGACGACTGACCGAGGCGTACAGGTGTAGACGATAAGCTGCATGCGTCTTATGGCAATCAATATTGCATACGCTTGACGCAAGACGTATCGAAAGTTGAAGACGCAAAATGAACATGAAAGCGCACTGATGTGGACATACCTATAGACGTTTTAATTTCTCAGCCACCTTCCATGGCTCACATGGGAAGTAACGAGAGGCTCTATTTAAAACAAAAACAAATGGAACGGAAACTGTGAAGATACTTGCAACTGTCTCAAGAAAACGCTATTTTTATTTTATTTCTATTCAGGTCCACACTTATCGTGGCCACAGGTTTTATATTAATCAATTTCGGCGATCGAGTAGTTGATTGGAAAATTCTTTAAAAAATACTCCAAATACTTTATCGTTCATCAGTCTACTCCTTAACTAAGGCCCAAAAAAGGGACATTGCCCGTATTCATCAAATTATTTGTATGTAGTTTCATTATTCTTTTATTTCGTTCTGAAAAAAAATCCAAACAGGAAAATTCCTTTCTAACATTCTTGTGATTCCGAACTAATGAATGAACTGGATTGAATCAAGAATCGCGTTTTTCCTTTTACAAAAGAAATGCTTTTCGAATTAAAGCTAAGGTACATTAATTTGTTTTGTAACTCAGAAACTAGGTATTTTAAGAATTACAAGAAAAAAGTTACTGAGAAATTGGTAATCCGTACGGTAGATATTGTATATCATATACTTCTTTAGTGACACACGACAGTGACAGCATGAAACTAAACGGCAACTTAAAATTGAGTAGCGTTTGAGTATTCGGCCAATAGTCGATTGAAAATAAATCAAAATATCTCTTTACGCATATCATTAGATGTGATGAGGAGGGATGAAACACATGTGACTAAGAGAGTGATGAATATGAATGTTGGTGGATGGAGGGGGAGAGGAAGACCTAAGAAAAGATGGATAGATTGTGTGAGGGAGGATATGAAAGATAAGCGAGTAAATGATAATGAGACGGCTGACAGGGAAGAGTGGAAGAGAAAAACATATTGCGCCGACCCCAAGTATCTTGGGACCAGGGCAGGAAAATGATGATGCATGTCATTAGATGTTACTAAGGCCACTTTGTCACCTACCAATTTCTAGTAGGTATAATATAATTTAAATATCCTACTGTAAAAATCTAGATTAAGTATGAAAAGTACACATCACATACTACTTGATGATCTAAATACTATAAATTCAATTCACGTTTCCTCCAATATTTTTGCGACACTTATGGCCAAATACTCAAACACTAGTCAATTTTAGGTTGTCATTAAGACTCGTGCTGTCACTGTCACTTCGCCTTAAAGTGACAGTGATAGCGAAAGACTTAACGGCAACCTTAAATTGAGTAGCGTTTGAGTATTTAGTCATGAATCTGGTTGTCCTACTTAAATAACAGACATCTCGTTAGAAGCCCTTAACTGATCGGCAATCAGAGCTCATAGTATATCCCTTTGGACCTCAGTTATAGCATCAAATACAAATACAAATCATAGAAAGAAAGAAAGAAAATTATTTATTCTGGACTCACACAGGCAGTTACAGAAACAAAAACAATATAAAAAAATGAAAGAATAAGAATTTAGACTACCTGCACGAGGCCAAAAAGGGCTCCTATCTCAGCATAATGTTGCGACATTTAGAAAAAAAACAAAATGTCGCAACGCTGGTTTTCAGATAGGACCATAGTGATGCCACGGGCAATAACGACACAAATAAACATGTTACGTACAATATTAAATTTGAATACTACTAAACAAAAGCAATAAATAGATAGATACATACATACGCTTTTATCCTATGGGAGTAGGCAGAAACTATAGAACGCCACATGCTACGATCCTTACATACTCCTTTCGCTTCATCCACATTCATACATCTTATCATACACGCACGCCGGTTGAGAGTACTAGGCACCTGGCCTTTGTGAAGAACATCACCTATACCATCGATGTATGTCCTTCTAGGGCGTCCTCTACCGGCGTTTCCATTAAAATCCGCCTTATAAATTCCTTTTGTTAATCGCCGTTCACTCATTCTCTCAACAAATCATTTACTTGCATAATATGACTACTCATATTACTGATAGTATAATAAACATAAATTAACAATAATATCCGCATATTGACCATAGTAGGTATAATCCTTTAAAAAAACTTTCAAGTTAAACGGTTTTATCTTGCAATACAGTAGATTTGAGGATTGAAGGTTGAAATTGTTAAAATGTTGTATTGTCATGAGAATAGAATATGTGTGCGAAGTTTCAGAAGAATCAGTTAAGTAGAAGTAATTGTGAAATCTATCGCAAGATTTGAAACAAACAAACAGACAAACAAATATACGAAGACAGGCTAATTAAAACCGTTTAAAAATATAATAATTTTATGTTTCTATATTTTTTTTTTTTAAAACGATGCCCCACATAGTATTTCTCCTGTATCGTGGGTGCGTTTACAGACACAAATCTTCACACGTACAAACATCCAGACCCGGAACAACTATCTGTAGGCCATACAAATATTTGTTCCGTGCGGGAATCGAACCCACGACCCGTAGCGCAGAAGCCGATCGCTCAGTCACTGCACCAAACGTGTCGATTTATGTATTTACTAGATTTACCCGACCCGGCTTTGTACGGGTAGCACTAAGTATCTACGACGTATCTACCTACCTTTCCTGCCTACCCTACCTACAATCCTACCTACCCTATTCGTTCTCGAGATAATTATCACCAAAGAAGCCGTTCCACACAAAATGCATGAGAAAATTAATTATTTTCATAATTTTTTTTCAAGAATTTTTCAAATTTTTTAATAGCTTTTCTGCTATTCGGGGCGGACACAATTCCAACAAATCAAAGATCATAAAAATCGGTCCAGCCGTACTTGAGTTATAATTGGTGTAGGTAACTAACACGACTTAGTTTTATAATTATATAGATAGATTTTCAATACGTGATATCTCGGTGGTGGTGTGCCCCATTTTTATCCATCGGCATTGTAAGGGATAACTAGGACAACAGGATGCATATCCTGACTGATAAAATGGCACAGCAAAAACTTAGTTTACGTAAGCGCTGTTACCGGCCGTAACCCGCAGAACCCCTACAGCTTACCGTACTATCACATACCACATAACAAACCGGAGATCACACAACACAGGTTGATCTTAAGCTTAGAGGTATATAAAACATTCTGTTAGTCCCAAAGGAGTGAACACACATATTTCATTGTACTTCAACATACATAGATCGACATGACTAGAATATCGTCATGAATTATGTCTAAGAGCCTCAAAGACCGCCCTTATGCACAAAAGCATCCACTGCACGTCTCCGAAAATGTTCAATAAAATACCAAATGACATTAAAGATTTAAACTTGAGCACGTTTGGTGCAGTGGCTGAGCGATCGCCTTCTGCGCTAGGGGTCGTGGGTTCGATTCCCGCACGGAACAAATATTTGTATGGCCTACAGATAGTTGTTCCGGGTCTGGACGTTTGTGCGTGTGAAGATTTGTGTTTGTAAATGCAACCACGATACAGGAGAAATCCTAGTGTGGGCCAATGTTTTTAAAAAATAAAATAAAAAATAAACGGAGACTAAATAACATTTTAATTGAAAAGTGCTACTACCATTGACGTATTCCTTCTTGACAAAATGTAATAAACTAAATGATAATTATGTATTTATGCTAGAAAATTCAAAAACTTTGTGTTCTGAATATTTATTATAATAATTAAATGTATTCTACTTAGAATTTTTTGTTAATTTTTATGTAATATCGATTTTAAATTCTTAAATTGTTAAATAGTGTATGCCCTAATGGGTAGTTTTTTGAGCAACCATAATCTAACTATAAAACCTACTGTATCACTAAAAATCACACTAATAAATACTTTGACTTTAACTGCCTCGTTAGTCTAGTGGTGGCAAGCGCGACTGCTGATAGTGAGGTCCTGGGTTCGATTTAGGTCGGACAAAAGTGTTACTGGGTTTTTCCGTATTTCCGCCTCCTATTACGTGGGACTTAAACATAACGAAATGAGGGTGTTACTCTACACCTCTGCTCAACCCTTCTGGGATGGCGTGATGTTATGTTATGTTTTTCATTGTACAGTCAACAGCGGAGGACGAAGAATATTTTGGAATTGTGACGACACGTTTGGTGCATTGCTGAGCGATCGGCTTCTGCAATACGGGTCATGGGTTCGATTCCCGCACGGAACAAATATTACGGCCTACAGATAGTTGTTCCGGGTCTGGATGTTTGTGCGTGTGAAGGTTTGTGTCTGTAAACGCACCCACGATACAGGAGAAATCCTAGTGTGGGGCAAAGTTTAAAAAAAATAAACCATATTAATTTAACTTAGGAGTTAATTGTATCTCTAAATTTATCGTACTAGTTCTTTAAAGAATTCAATTCATTATCATTAATTGTAAAAAGAAAATTGGCTAGTTTATATACAAATACCTAAATGCTCACTATTAAATCAATTAGGCGTTCTTCTTTTCGTGTGGTTAATGACAAACCTGGTGTCAGAGTTTATGCCACCCATGGGCCTCTGACTTGGCTTCACATGTCGTCGAGAAATATCTCTCAGGCATGCCGGTTTCCTCACGATGTTTTCCTTCATCGTTTTTATGCAAGTGATAATTATACAATACGCAAATGAATCCGAAATTTCAAAGGTGCATTATAAGAATACCTATTACAGTCGTTGCGGGTAGTCAGAAACCTGAAAATCTGACAACCAGTCTAACCTTAGGATATCGGCATTGCTCAGTAACTGGGTTGCGGAGGTCTGATGGCAGTTGCTCCGTGTAAAATACTGGTATTCAGCCGCATTTGGTTAGACTGGAAGCTGACGCCAACATAGTTGGGAAAAGGGTAGGCAGAAAGAAAGTTGGTTGTTGTTGTTTATAAAAACGTTGCCCCACACTAGGATTTCTCCTGTATCGTGGATGCGTTTACAGACACAAATCTTTACATGCACAAACGCCCAGACCCGGAACAACTATTTGATCCGTGCGGGAATCGAAATCACGACCCGTAGCGCAGAAGCCAATCGTTTAGCCACTGCACCAAACGTGTCGTCATTCGATGGTGAACCGGATTCATTGCTCCCAATTGTATTATATATAACGTAGTACATTTATTAATTCTGTGGTGGAACCCTACTCACAATCGCATTTCCGATCACAAAACCAATTAAATGTGGCAGTTAGAAGCGTATATACGTTGTACTAGTGTAAATCACGTAGGTATAGTTAGATAGGCATACTTTATCGAAATAGTCTAATTGACTTTGAACCACGCTTCGAACGCAACACATACGTACTTGTAAATATAATAAACATCAATCCTACCTGTAAACATGAACGAAACGAAAATAGACTAGATGGAATCTTTAGAAAGTAATTTCTAGGAATTGTATAAGTACTTACAGCATACAAATTGCTGCTGAACTATTTCGGCGTGTTAGTGACTAAATTCACAGCATCGATTCTGATTTTACTCACAGAAAATGTTTTTTTTTTATGGTAGTGCACAGTGCAATTTAGCTATAGCATGTATCAGCAAGCTTGTGCATTCTTATGCACGTTTGCGCAGACATACGCAGGCTTTCACCCGCTTACGCACGCGTACGCCCACTTGCACACGCCTACACATGCAAACGCACTTTTGCGCAGATTTACGCGCGTAATTGCACATTCACGCACGCATTCGCACGCTTGCGCACATTTCTGCACACTTTTGCACGCTTAAAAGCACACGATTTGACAGGTGATGCAGATAAAAAATTTCAAAACCATCCAGTATTTTGCGAATCGATGCTGATTATTGTGATAAGTACATAATAGTCCTAAATCCACTCCATGTCAAAATTTCTACAAACAAGTGCGCAATAAGTTATTGAACGTTGGTAAAACATAGGTAAAACGTATTTTCAATCTTTTTTATTAATGAAACTTTCTCAAACAAACTACAATTTCATTAAAATATTTGAGAGACAATAGAAAGTAATGAAGCTATTAATTAAATAAGATACATAATGGTTATAACCTCTCTAAACTTTAGATAATCAAGATAATTCACATTCAAAATCTATCTGAACCGGCTTAACTAATATGTTCTCTCTAAACAATATTAAATATTCTATTAAGAAGGTATTTTGGTAATAACATTATGCAAACTTTATCTTGCATTAGCTCATTGAACAAATTGTGTTTTAATAAACTCATTAATATCTAGAGGCTGAATACAAAGTTTAAAATAAATTTAAGATGAAGTTCATTCGAGTTCTCTTAAGCGCCTGTAATGGTTTTTACAATGTTTTTTTTTTTTTTTTTTTGATTTATTTGTTTTATAATAAAAAGACTAAGGCTGGTGTTGAGGGGCTCCTGGCTAAATAATAACCGCGCGGATCATATGATTTGCAAGGTCAAGCTGCGCTTGCTGCGGTCAGTCCGTGGATGGATGACCATTCGTTACACATCGAGACCCCTCCGTGCCTCGGAGAGTACGTTAAACCGTCAGTCCCGGGTGTCATACGAATACCTATGACAGTCGTTACGGGTAGTCGGAAGCCCGAAAGTCTGACAACCGGTCTAACCTTAGGATATCGGCATTGCCCAGTTACTGGATTGCGGAGGTCTGATGGCAGTCGCTCCGTGTAAAATACTGGTATTCAGCCGCATCTGGTTAGATTGGAAGCTGACCCCAACATAGTTGGGAAAAAGGCTAGGCAAAACAACTACGGCTGGTGTTCACCAACATTAATTCTCTGATTAAACAACCGTTTACTTGAAAAATTTGTGGTAGAATTTTCGGTAAACAGATGTTTAACTAAGCTGTGTTATGCAGTAATGTGTCAACCCACAAAATATGAATTCTGTTCAGCGTTGAGTAGACCTAACACAAGAACTAGATGACGTTAACACAAAATTCATATTTTTGTGGGTTGACACATTATTGCATCACACAGCCCAACTCAAGAATTAATGTTAGTTTTGTTAGTGAGCGTCAATTATTTTGAATACACTTGCTCCCAAAAAAACTATGTTGAATTTTCTTAAACAACAGCGGGAAGCAAATTGAAATATTGTATTTTTAACAATCCACCATTTGTAACTCTAGTATTTCTATAACCCCGTAATTTCAATTGTTCACTTAATTAAAATCTGTCCCAAGGTGGAACAAAAACACTCGCGGAAAATTAACAAAAATACGTTGGAAATAATAAACTTTACTTTTATCTGCCTTGTTGGTCTAGTGGTGGCAAGCGCGACTGCTGATCGTGACATATGGGTTCGTGGCCGTTACCTACCACGTGGATTATATGATTTACGAGGTTAAGCTGCGGTTGACGCGGTCGGTCCGTGGATGGGTGATCGTTCGTTATACATCGACACCCCGCCGTGACTGGGAAAGCTTGTTAAATAGTCGGTCCCGGATATCATACGAACACCTATGACAGTCGTTATGGGAAGTCAGAAACCGGAAAGTCTGAAATAAGGTATATGAATCTATCTATCTATCTATCCGTAAAATACTGGTATTCAGCCGCATCTGGTTAGAGTGGAAACTGACCCCAACATAGGAAAAAACTTGGCAGAACAAAAACTTATGACATCACACAAACTTCATAACTCCAGTACCTACAAATTAACCTTTTTGATACAGATACGTACTCGGAAGCTTATCTTATAAATCCGTCTGTGTAAGTGGCATGATATTAAAGTGTACACCCTCAGTTTTGCTTCACTTTGATGTGTACGGTTACGTAATTATCTTCATCTTAGTCGTCTTTGATGGCGGGCAAGCTTTAATAATACGGTTGATAAGATAATGCAGAAGAGAAAAAAGGAGACAACAATAAACCAAGGCGTATTCAGAGGCGTAGGCCGCGTAAGCGACAGTTCATTCACAGTTTTATAATACATTAGCGACCCGCCCCGGCTTCGCACGGGTTCAATGTAGATACTAATGTGGGACATATAAACCTTTCTCTTGAATCACTCTATCTATTGCTGAAAACTGCATTAAAATCCGTTGAGTAGTTTAAAATATCTAAGCTTACAGACAGGGGAGCGACTATGTTTTATCTATACTAATATTATAAAGAGGAAAGATTTGTATTTTTGTATGTAACGAATAAACTTAAAAACTACTGGACCGATATAAAAAAAATATTTTGCCATTAGAAAGCTACCAATAGTTAATTAAACTAGGTATTTTCACTAGGTATTATTTTATTCATTAATATTATATATTTACATGTCCAGGCAACAGAAACTTCTACATCCTTACTGACTACACAAAATCACACTAACCTCTACACTTTCCAACACACACACATAACACTAACCATACTAACACTATATAGATATAGAATCATCTTAATAATAAATTGTTAGTAACTCGCGACCATTGTCTGCTTTGGAATGTTATATAACCTAAAGGGTGGAGACCTGGTGTCCTGAAATACAGGCCCCAAGCCTAGTTTAGGCACCAGTCTCCCACAATATATTTACTGTAACCACTTATTCCCTTGAAACTATGTACTTAATGTGAATTGTGGCGAGAAAAAAAAAAAAAAAAAAATATCACTGAGCAAGATAGGCTACGGGCGGAGCCGTGAGGACACAGCTAGTACCTACTATGTAAAGAAAAGATACAGTTGGGCAACGGCTTTGATGTTGGGCAATGTTACCGCCCGTGTAGGCGTTGCCCAACTGTATGGATTGTAAAACTGTGACTGCACTGTGTTTGACTGTGCGGTCTGTGTCTCCATATCGACGCTCGGCAGTGAAAACCTCGTAAATATTTTTTTCTTCAAAAGCATTTTATTTGTTCTTTAGATTGATAAACTCGTCATACACGTACTAGTTCAACAAACTTTCAATTCAAATACTTCTAAGCTATCTATGACGTACGATGACAAACTTGTATTAATATTTGATCGGCCATTTTTTATGCAGGAGACAGTTATTTCTCTTTAAAAAAATGTAATTTACACATACGTGGTTTTCACTGCTGACCGACGATATACGCCTAAGCTTACACAGGTAATTTGAAAATAAAAAATACTAGAGCCTTAATAAATAGATGTGATATTTTCTTCTTCTACTCTCGCGTCGGCACGAACATATGAGAATAGTCCATGCCGTGGTAAAAAGGATAGCCGGATAGCAAAGTTAGTAGCGGGACTGACTGCCAAGGGTGGGTCGGACGTATTAACTATACCCATGGAGGCTCTTTTTTATTAAATTTTGAAAGAACCTAATAGTCAACAGATAAGTACACATGTACATCTTTTTTAACTTGGAAAAATCCCCTGAGTACCGTTCAACCTTAGGATGACGGGGGTTATGTCGGACTTTTACCGACTCAGGCTTTGACCAACATAGATTCACTGGTTAAACCAACATTTAATACATTTTTACCTATAATTCTAGTATTTACTTCGAGTAATCGATTATTTAACCAAAGAATTAATGTTGGTGGATACAAGCCTAAAACAACTACAGTGTAGATACACCTGAATTTAGCGACAGAGTATACTTTTTTTCACTCTCATCCTGCCTAAAAACTGGCTAAATTAAAAATATTACGGTCATAATTTATGGTCAAAGATTTTTCCGAAGCGCGTAACATTCTTTTTTTTGTTCTAGTCGCAAATCCACCAAAAATGAACACTCAGCTTCGCCTTAACAAAGTCTCGCGTGTACAAACGCCATTCGCGTATCAGTGGTCACATGTAAACACAAACAAAACGACGTGCTTCCTGTAACTATTATTTGTGATTTCAAACAGCTGACACAAACAGATTTATTGCATCACAGTTGGTTTAATACATGGAGGTTTGCTTTCTAAGGTCGTTGAACTAGGACTCTTAGCCTTACAACAATGCTTTACAGTTCTTTTTTCTTCTATTGTAGTAATACACAAGACCACCTTTAAAAGTAATCTGTACGCCTAGCACGAATGTTACGTACCTAAACGTAAAATTAATGTGAATGAAAGGAGAATGGGCGAAATGTTTAGAAGTTGGTCTACTCCTCCTCTAGCAATGAGTGATGTCATTAGAAAGGTCTTTCTAAGCGAAATATTTGGTACCTAAACAGCTAAAGTCAAATATCAGTATTTTTGGAGTTATAACACCTTTAAAGTGAAAAAACGTTTATATCCATACTATCCCAATTTCATCACTACTCTTCCTCTAGCAATGAGTGATATGTCATTAGAAAGGTCTTTTTAAGCTTAACATTTGATACGAACACAACTAAAGTCAATTGTTAGTATTTTCGGAGTTATAACACCTTTAAAGTGAAAAATTGTTTATATCCATACTATCACAATTACTTCTTTTTTTGTTACTTATACTAAAGTATCGCTACGTTCTTATCATATTATTTGCAAATAATGTGTGAAGAAAAAGAGCTTAAACATAACTGACGAAACGTGGGTGCATTATACACCTCTGCCTACCCCTTCGGGAAATTCGGGCGTTAATGTTACGTGTGCTACTTAGGTAGGTATCTTAAATAATTATTATCACAAAGATCCTATGGCAAAACGTGTAAAAAAGATAATAAATAGCAATATTTGAGTGTTAACATAGTTTTTAAATGGTTACATTTAATGAGCTATAACTCGATAAATACTAATAATTGACAGTAGCCGTAATACAAATAATGTTCTACTTTATATAACCTTTCTATTGATATAACACTCATTGCTAAAGGAGGGGTAGACCAAAAGGCCCATTCTCCTTTCAAATGTAAATACTCGTTTCGCACATACTACCTATTTAATTAAATTGAAAACTTTATTCATATCTATAGGTAGGTACGTATGATACAAATTGTGCAAGTTGCAAAAAAAAATCCAAACTGTTATAGGACAGCTGTATTTTTGGTTCAAAACTCGCTTACATTAGCTATACTTTGACGATACTATACGGCAAACGATCGTGCTAGGCCTAATGTGATCTATAAAAACAAAACTGTTTATACCATTTTTAGAAATAATGAAAAACAATACAATACAATACAATACTCTTTATTGTACACAAAACAAACAAGAAACATTACTATAAAAATAGAGATGTACAATGGGCGGTCTTATCGCACTAGGCGATTTCTTCCAGACAACCTTTGGATGGACATGAAGTGCAAGAAAAAAAGAGAGGTAGTTCACAGTGTAACAATTAATTAGGAGACATTAAATTATGTACGTTAAATAAACCTAAAAACACAAATAAATAAATATTATAATTATACAATAAATATGAAATAAATATATATATATAAATATATATAGTGTAATGTGTATGTAATACATAATATAAACAGACAATAAATAACTATACATAAAGATGCAAAATTAACTATATTGATAGGTAGTGATCCTTGACGAGTCTTCAATCATCAACTTGTGAAAAATAACGAAACTGCAGATCAGCAATACTTTGTCGATCTGCAGTTTCGTTATAGTTCAGTTATAAAAAAAAAGATTGTCATAACGTGTAAAATTTACCGAAGTGTAAATACAACGTTCTGTCTATCCTTTTCCCAACTATGTTGCGTTCAGCTTCCAGTCTAACTAGATAGGGTTGAATACTAGTATTTTACACGGAGCGACTGCCATCAGATCTCCGCAACCCGGTTACTGGGCAATGCCGATATCCTAAGGTTAAACCGGTCGTCAATCTTTCGGACTTCTGTCTAGCCGTAACGACTGTCATAAGTATTCATATGACACCCGGGATGTGTCACGAATGGTCATCCATCCACGGACTGACCGCAGCCTGTGCAGCTTAACCTTGCAAATCCCTCGAAACTTAAATGTGATTCGTATAAGAATTTATAGTATTTTCGTGACATAATTTTTATGTTAAAAGAAAGCAGAAATATTTTATCGAACTCAAACTTGTAACCTACCATTAGTGACGACAGCGTTAGGGGGTGATAAAACCTGTCACCTCAAGCCCATCGCCTTTCTTAGGTAAAGAATTTATGGGTGAAAAGATATAGTACTTTTACCAGCAATATATCATTCATCCCTCATGACGTTTATCAGGGTAACAAGCCCTATGTTCGGCACCGTTTAATTTGAGACACCTAGAACGCCTTCACAAAAAGCTGATGCTATAAGTTCTTTAAAAATAAAAATATAAGTAGGTGAAATAAATGCATTTCTAAAATTACCTAGGTAAATGTAACTCAAAAGTAAGGCACTATATTTACACGATAGCGATTTTTGCCATATACACTCGGGAGCAATGAATCTGGGTCACCAACTTAAACCTTAATAACATAAAACAATTAGCCCATTACTGTCCCACTGCTGGGCACAGGCCACTTCTCAGAATGAGAAAGGTTTATGCCTTAATAGTCTACCACGCTGTCCTGGTGCGGGTTGGCAGACTACACATACCATCGAGAACTTTATGAAAATTATCTCAGGTGTGCAGGTTTCCTCTTGATATTTTTCCTTCACCGTTAACGCAAGTGATAATCAAATTGTAATCCGCACATGATTTCGAAAAGTCAGAGGTGCGCGCCGGGGTCGAACTGAGACCTTCCTGCATGGAATATTGTTAAACATTTGAACTTTGTTTATGTTGGTGACCCGCATTCATTGCTCCCGAATGCAGTGTACACGTGGATATTTGTTTCAGTCGCTTTATGTGTAGCAAGTTCACGTCGCTGCTAAGCGTAGCCTCAGCCTTAAAGACATGAATGAAAATGTTTAACGTTCTATTTTTATTCGTGCTTCGTTCCTCGACCCGTCGGCCTCGCGTTGTCGCGAACGACCACAAAAATACCTTGTTTATAAGTTCCGAGTTTTTAAATGAGGTACTAAACTGTGTTGGCGTAAAGATAAGAAAAATATCTGATACCTACCATTAAAAAGCACCCTTAGATATTTTTGCCTTTATCACCGAAAGATAGTGAAATTGAATTATTTTAATGGTTTGAAATAATCTTTACAGAAGGCCATTTAAAACTCAGTCCAAGTAAATGAAAACAAAAGTTGGTTAAAGAATAAATTAATTTCTTGAGATGTAATTACAAAGTTTTTAATAATTGTGTAATAGCAGTGATAGCCTAGTGGTGTGACCGTCGGACTGCCAAGTCATAGGTCTCGAGTTCAAACCCAAGGTACGCACCTCTGACTTTTCGGATTCATATGCGTATTGTATAAATATCACTTGCTTAAAAACGGTGAAGGAAAACATCGTGAGGAAACCGGCACGCCAGAGAGATATTTTTCGACGGCATGCGAAGCCAAGTCAGACGCCCACGGGTGGCATAAACTCTGACACCAGGTTTGTCACTATCCATACGAATAAAAGAAGAAGAATTAATTGTGTATTTCTATTTTAAAGTTTAGCTGGCATTAAATAAATGGTAGAAACAGAGCATTATTAAGCTTGGCTCAAGTTATTATCTATTCTTTGGGTAGTCGACGCTTACGACGTTTAACAATGCATTGCGATATGCATATTGCACAATGTCATGATGAACACAGTCATAGCCTAGCGGTTGGACGCCTGCCTTCCACGCAGAAGGGTCTGAGTTCGAACTAGGCCCGCACCGATCTTTTTGAATTCATGTGCGGATTTGTTACGAAAACATTGTGAGAAAACCTGCACACCCGAGAGAATGTATGTGTAGTCTGCCAGCCCGCACTAGGCCAGCGTAGTGAACTAACTAAATCTGAAACTTGACTATTTTCGCATAAAGAAACAGGATCCAATAATGCCCTCCAAAATCCTCCTCCTCGCAGAGACTCGCAATAAACAAACAAACGAAATAATCAACATCGAATTTCAGGAAAATAAACGAGACTATTTATAAACACCTAATTGACTAATTGGCTGAGAATGTAACTTGAGAAAATTCTCCCTCCTCATCTAAGGAGACCTCCTTAATTTGCCCATCACAGCCGATTAAGTCTCCGTAATTCAAGATACTTAACCCACTCGCAGGTTAAGGTAGGCATTTCATTACGGCCGGCTTACGTGTAAAATTTATATCCCGCAGTCTGGGAAGCCAGGCGGGTCCAATGCGGCACCGGATTGGGTTACCGGGACGTAGGAGGTAGCTCGTTAACTTTATCAATTTATATAGTAATATTTTTCGTTATATACAAGGTTAGTCGGAAAGGGGGTACTAAGCCGAAAGGGTGTTAAAGTACCTATAATAAGGGTTAACTTTTGTTTTACATCTTTACCTAAAACTCAATAGTTTAAGAAAAATAGCTTTTCAAAGATATCGTAAAAAATATGCTAAAATCTATCTGTCTATAGCTATGATCAGCTGTTTTAACAATTTAGGTCATATTTGGGGTCACGGATTAGAAAATTAATTTTCTGTATTCATAACTAAAGCAGGTATTATTTTTTGAATAAACTAAAATAAAAATCTTTTTACATGCAAATAAAAATTATCGAATTTTGAAATCTTAACATTTGCTTTAAAATAGTCATCAGTGATACTTTACGTGGCCCGCGGCTTAGTAACCCCTTTCCGACTAACTTTGTACATACTCCATTTAATATAACATTAAACAAAAGTGGCTCACCAAGGCATGAATATCTTTTGTACCATTTCTTCAAGTATAGTTTCAGCTCATCTTGATTGATCGATAAGATTCATAAACATGTTGCTTACTTCATTACATTTCCTTGCCAAAATGGGTCTTATTTACTAGCGGCCCGTCCCGGCTTCGCCCTGGGACATTTTTCCAGTTATAGCAAAAAAATTAATTTATGCTCCGTTCCTGTTGGTCGTAGCGTAATGTTATATAGCCTATAACCTTCCTCGATAAATGGACTATCCAACACAAAAATATTTTTTCAATTCCAACCAGTAGTTTCCGAGATTAGCGCGTTCAAACAAACAAACTCTTCAGCTTTATAATATTAGTATAGATAGAGTATTTAGCCCCACGTGACGTAAGCGATAAATTAAAGGTAAATACTGACAAATACATTAAATACAATATATTATAGTTATTGACTGTTGAAAAGTATTATTATAGGTATTATTATTGACCTCCCCGGTGGGCTTAGTAGCCGTGGCTTTGAGCCCCACGGTGAAGCGAAGAGGAACCCGAGGAGGGGCTGCTCGTCGGGGCTGCTCGTCGGGGCTTGGGCCTGGAAGCCCTCGACGTAGCGGCCAAGTAGGTTGCGGTGTCGCCTGGGCGACATCGCAACTGAAAAGGGCCGCGATGTCTTATGGGAGGCATTGCGGCTGAAGGGTGGAGGCCGCGGCGGGAGAGGAGTGCCGGTATTACGGTGCGCCGTTCTCTCTACCTTCCGCGGCCTGACGGGGCCGCCACCGTCAGATGGCGGACGCGGTAGGGCCACAGGGGGAGAGGAGTGTCGGTGTTTAGTTGGCCGCTCTCCCTATCCTCTGCGGCCGAAAAGTGGTAGGCGGCGGGGCCACTAACCTGACCCGTCGCAGGGGGACCAGGGGTGCCCAGACACGGGGTAGTCTGGCGCCCATGTACTGTTTGGTCCCCGGGGTGGTCAAGGCGTACCATGTGTTCTGGTGCGCCGGTGATGTGGGGTGCCCCCCGCGCCTCTCAGGAGGTCGTGGGGTGGGGCCCTACAGTGGAGAGCTCCACCAGCAATTGGTGGGTCAAGACCTGCTGGGGTTGCGGTGCATGCAATAGCGAATCCCGCGACCCCGGCCTTAGGTCAGAAGGAGGGACACCGTGGTGGTTTTAGCCGGTAAGAGTCCGGCACACCCCCCCCGTCTTCCCCAGACGGGGGATAGTCCATGAGGATTTCCCCACGATAAAAAAAAAAAAGTTTTATTATTGAAAAGTAAGTCCGAAAAATATATAATCAAAAATCATTTATCTCAGGAAAAAAATTATCAGACTTGAAACTTCAACACTCATCTATTCAAAGTAAACTAGAATTACTTTATTGTTTTTGAACGTTAATATTACAAACTAGCTGTGTCCTCATGGCTTCGCCCGTAGCCTATGTTACTCAGTGATAGATAAAGTAGCTTTCTAACGGCAAAAGAATTTTTGATATCGGTCCAGTATTTTTTTGTTTATTCATTACATACAAAAATACAAATCTTTCCTGTTTATAATATTAGTATAGAAGACAGCCTCCGAAATCACCCGTACTTCACCACGGGCTTCATCATCATCATTCCCTTCACCATCATTTTTCGGTAAGAACACAATAATTATAATATTAGTTTAGTCGCATACATATTGCACCTATTATTAAATTAAGAGACGTGATTCGTCGAAATTAATCTAAAACTGACCACGTTAACAGAAATCTTGCTTTTACAAATCTTTGAAATGAGTTAATCCCGTAAAACCGTACTGCGGACCTAGCCGGGACGCCCGGTGACGGTAGATTATAACGCAATTTATTCCCGTCGACGTCATTCGCGAATAAAGTTATTAAAAAATATAAATTACTTGCTTTAATCGCGACAAGCCTGTAGTTGGCAGGCTATTTAAAATTATTGTTATGATTTTAAAGCGCCATTTTGTTTTCTATACTTTATTCAACTTGGTTTGAGACACAGTATAAACAATCTTATTGTGTCCTTTTGTGGTGAAATATGAAATTATGCAATGAAAAATTCGAAAATTACTTCAATTACTTATTTTTATTACACAAGAAGATCACTACCTCGTTGGTCTAAAGGCGATAAGCGCGACTGTTGATCGTTAGGTCTTGGGCTCGATCCTCAGGTCGGGTAAAGTATTATTGACTTTTTCGACTAGGGATTTCTCAATAGCAGCCCGGAGTTAGGATTTGTGCCAGGTTGATGGCAATAGACTCGCCCCCTATTACATGCGACTTAAACATAACGGTGAAATGAGGTGTTACTCTACACTTCTGTCCAACCCTTCGGGGAATGTAGGCGTGGTGTTATGTTATGTTATGTTAAGAAGATCATAGAATTAATTTTTGATACAAATTAATGTTTTGATATATTTTACAGAATACATTTTTATTAAGAGTAGTCAAAATGTTGTTTACATTTTATCTCAAGTCAAGCTGAATAGTGTATACCTACTAAAGTATGGAACGGTGTTGAAAGTTTTAAGCTTTGTTGATATAACTACGATGGTACCGGCTTCAAGAAACAAAGAAATACTGCCTTCGTACCAGCGCAGCTTTATTTGACTAAGTGCTTGGCCAGAGTGGCAGCGCGGTGCGGGGAGCGGCGCGGGTGCGGGAACGCGCGCGATTTGCTTGTCCGCAGTGGAGCGCGGCTTCGTTCTGAGCGTTGTCGTGTCCAGTGTTTGTCAAAATATCATATGGATGAAGAAGACTTATTTTTACTGGAAAATTCTTACCAAAAAACGATGTTTCGACATCCACAGTGCTTGAATAGCACTAATTAATTCTTCAACATTTAATTTTGAAGACGCCATCACAACAACGCGCGAGGTCAGCTCGAACTAGTTTGAGATCCCCCGCTCCCGCGAGGGTTGTCACTTGCCGCCCGAGCTCTCACTGCGGCCACTTGTATGAACGACCTATGGCGTGAGGTACCCGCGCGCTCCCCGCGCAACGTAGCACGCGCCGCTTCCCGCGTCCGCGTGCCCACTATGGACACTCAAATGAAGTTCTTCTGTTTGAACTCGCCGCACCGCGCCCGCCCCGCGCCCGCGTTTGCAGTCTGGCCAAAGGCTAATAGCTTGTCCAGATGAGGTTTTGTACGCGCGAGTTGAGTCGCGAGTAGCCGTGGTGGACAGAATGTATGAACCTTCATCACGCGATTCGCTAAGCGCGACACGACTCGCACGTAAAACGCTTCATCTGAACAGGCTACTAAGTGAACTATATTTTTAACTGTGGTTCAGCGATTAGCTTCTGCACGGAACAAATATTTGTATGGCTACAGATAGTATTTTTATTTTCTTTTATACGTATTTTACTCATGGCTTTAGTTCACTTTGCGTGACTATGGAAGCCTCATAGGTACAGAGCGTGTCAAATAAAGAACCAAGATGGCGTCGACTGTGTAATCTATGTGTGGTTCGGGTCATATGATTCGTTTTGATGAGTCCAATAGATTGCACTTGGTGTTCAAGGTCTGATGATGGAGCTAGGATGTGGATAGTGAAACTCTTCCGTAGCTAGGTGCTAGTAAACCCCTCAAGTTTGACAGTCGACGTCATCTTGGTTCTAGTTGCTTGACGCGCACTGCACCTCCATTTGTTTTGGATATGGGTGATAGGATTATGAATGTGAGATTTGTGTTCTGAACGAACCCAGGATACAGGACAAATACTAGAGTAGGGCAATGTACAAAAAAATACTTTAGATGCACCACCAGTATCCCTTCAATGTCCCTCAGCATATACAGCAGTGATAGCCTAGTGATGTGACCGTCGGACTGCCAAGTCATAGTCTCGAGTTCGAACACAAAGCACGCACCTCTGACTTTTCGGATTCATGTGCGTATTATATAATTATCACTTGCTTAAAAACGGTGAAAATATCGTGAGGAAACTGGCCTGCCTGCCTGAGAGATATTTCTCGACGGCATGTGAAGCTAAGTCAGAGGCTCATCGGCGGCATAAACTTTGACACCAGGTTAGACACTAACCGCACGAAAAGAAGAAGAATATCCATCAGAATTTTCGTATACAAGGTTAGTCGGAAATGGGGTACTAAGCTGAAGGGGTGTTAAAGTACCCATAATAATGGATAATTTTTGTTCTACAACTTTCCCCAAACCTCGATAGTTTAGGAAAAATAGGTTTTCAAAGATTTCGTAAAAAATATGCTAAAATCTATCTGTCCATAGTTATGATCAGCTGTGTTTACAATTTAGGTCATATTTGGGGTCACGGATTACAAACTTAATTTTCTGAATTCGTAACTAAAGCAGGTATGATTTTTTTTTAAAAACTAAAATAAAAATAATGAAGCATGCAAAAATAATTTTTTTAATTTTGAAATTTTAACACTTGCTTTAAAATAGTTATCAGTAATACTTTAAGTGGCCCGCGGCTTAGTACCCCCTTTCCGACTAACCTTGTAAACATACAAAGTATACCGAAATTCTGATGGCATATGGGTACCTACTCTTATGTGTGACGTCTGATTTGTGTACCCCTTAGGGAAATTAGGCTTTCACACAATGATGTCAGCTAACACGTCTACCTGTTGTGAATTCCGTCACCTTTTCCCACAAACACGGAAATACGGGAGCCAATTTAACCAAGCAATGAATGGTTAAAATAAATCACATTAAAAATCTCATTCATTTCAACACTCGTTTGTCGTTTCAAAGTCTTTGAATGAGTTTGAAAGTTAAATGAAACAATTAATCTATTCAAACCTTGTTATTTTCTTTTAAAACTCACTTTTTTCTCGTCTCGTGATTTCCCGTCGTCTTTAGTTTTTAGAGTTCCGTACGTAAAAGATTCGAATGGAACTATATTGCTGTGGCAACGCCTTCCATCTTTTTGTATAGTAGGCCTCATGCGTAGCACAACATAAATTTGCCGTCGCATTAACTCGTTGCTGACTGCCTTCTTGGTCTAGAGGTCGCAAGCGCAACTGTTGAACATGAGGTCTTGGGTTCGATCCCCAGGTCGGGTAAAGTGTTATTGGCTTTATCCATTAGAGATTTCTTAGTAGCAACCCGGAGTCTGGATTTGTGACCGGTTATGGCAATAGGCTCGATCCTTATTACATGGGACTTAAACATAACAGGCGATAGGAAGGCGAACTAAAAATAAAAACACCTCTGTTGAACCCTTCGGGGAATACAAGGCGTGATGTTATGTATGTATTAACTCGTGCCGATTTGAGATAACCTATACTAAATATATCGTCCCGGCACGAGATAATGCGACGACAAAATTATGTCGCGCTGCGCATGTGAGGCCTGCAGGTTTATCTCAAAAACGCACTATATACAAGTACCTCAAATATCGTTTATATTTTGTACTTAAATAACAAATACTAATAATAGTTAAATATAGAATAATAATATAACATCACGCCTGTATTCCCCGCAGGGTAGGGCAGAGGTGTATAGTAACACCTTCATTTCGCCGTAATGTTTAAATCCCATGTAGTAGAGGGCGAGCATATTACTATCAACCGGGCACAAATCCAAACACCGGGCTGCTACTGAGTAATCCCACACGCAAAAACCTAATAACACTTTGCCCGACCTGGGGATCCTGGACCTCACGATCAGCAGTCGCGCTTGTCACCATCACTAGACCAACAAGGCAGGCCATGATTTATCTAGACAAAATGTTTTTGTTGTGACTTTCTTGGTCCGGAACCCTCAGTACCCGCGAACAATACAATACGGCCGACGTATCTTGGCGAGTCTGAAGTGAGCGCCAAATGGCTGCGCAACCAATAATAACTGGTTTATTCATGATTTGTATAGTATTATTGGCTACGCAGCCATTTGGCGCTCACTTCAGACTCGCCAAGATACGTCGGCCGTATTGTACGTACTTGACCGTTTTCCTTTATTTTCTTGAGAGAAAACCGATTTATTATCTCATTAGTAACGTTTACTCGGCTTTTATCCTACTATTTGTCTTACGTCTGGGGGACAGATGATTTCGCGTGCAAACAGACACCTCTTCTCAGTTCTTACACCGTTTCCTCTAAGGAAAGCTTCTTAAGGAAAGAAAGATAAATCTATAGATAGAAAAAAAACACAATTATCGTTTTTATGTTATTTTGTACGTTTGTTTAAGTTGAAGTAAATAATCCGAAAAACTTTTAAGTTAAACGATTTTAGAGAGCTGGCCCAGTGGTAACGGCCCCGACTTACGAGTTGTATGTCGTGGGTTCGAACCCAGCCAGGCGCATTACTATGTGTAATTTATTTCATCACCATTGCTCTCAAAACGGTGAAGGAAAACATCGTGAGGAAACCGGCATGTCCTAGAACCAAAAATTCGAAGACATGTGACATACCAACCCGCACTGGGCCCGCGTGGTGGATTACGGCCCATTCCCTCTCACAGAGAGCAGGCCTGTGTCCCAGCAGTGGGAACATTATAGGCTGATGATGATGAAACGGTTTTATCTTACAGTACTCTGCAGCATCAGGATTTGAGGATAGCAGGTTGAAATTTTTATAATGTTGTATTGTCATGGGAACTGAATTTGTGTGCGAAGTTTTGAGAGAATCGGTTAAGCAGAAGTTGTTGAAAAATATATCGTAAGATTTAAATCAAAATAAATATACAATTTGGAGCTAATTACATCACATAACATCACGCCTGTGTTCCCTGAAGGGTTATGCAGATGTGTATAGTAACACCCTCATTTCGCCGTTATATTTAAGTCCCATGTAATAGAGGACGAGCCTATTGCCATCAACCGTGCACAAATCCAAACTCCGGGCTGCTACTGAGGAATTCCACACGGAAAAAACTAATAGCACTTTGCCCGATCTGGGGATCGAACTCGGGACCTCACGATCAGCAGTCGCGCTTGCCACCACTAGACCAAGGAGGTAGTTGGAGCTAATTAAATACCGTTTAATAATAAATCTATGACATTTTAATTTTATTTAATAACATTTTTTTGTAAGAGGCAACCCATGGGTTCACAGAATGAACTATAATATATTTATATTAAGAGCTATTTGTTCCCAGTCAATAAAAAAATAAATGATTTGATTTGTAACTGCCTCGTTGGTCTAGTGGTGGCAAGTTCGACTGTTCACCGTAAGGCCCTGGGTTCGATCCCTAGGTCGGGCAAAGTATTATTGGAGTTTTCCGTGTGGAATCCCTCAGTAGCAGCCCGGAGTTTGGATTTGGGCCTGGTTGATGGCAATAAGGACGCCCCCTATTACATGGGACTTAACGTAACGGCGAAATGAGGGTGTTACTATACACCTCTGCCCAACCATTCGGGTAACTCAAGCGTGATGTTGTTATGTGATGTTAATTTGTAAAATTTGTACAAAAACAATCTTAAAGAAACAAGTTAAGATAAAAATGTTAGGTACTATTTTCAGTCTAGTTTTGGGACCTGAAATAACAAAGAGTTTCTTTACTTTGTATTCTTAAGTTATTATTTCAGAAATTCGTTTGTTATTCTACTGTTATGTCTATTTAGTTTCTACCTAAGTTTTCTCGTAGTTCTATTCAGTCTCTGTTAAGAACATGTATATATCTACTAGCTGAGCCTAAGGATTCGTCCGCGCGTCCAGCCATGTGATATTCTAGTAGAAACACGTCGCTGCGGCAACGCTGCGGAGCGAACTCATCTACGAACGCAGCGCTGCCGCAGCGATGTGATTTTATACAGAATCTCATAGCTAGTATGGACTAGAATTGACTACCCCTCAAAAATAATTTATAATAGTTTGGTACAGTTACGAGAAGCAACAGATACTCACTTTTGCATTTATAATGCACTAGCTGTGTCCTCACGGCTCCGCCCGTAGCTTATGTTACTCAGTGATAATGTAGCTTCCTAACGGCAATATAATTTTTGAAATCGGTCCAGTAGTTTTTAAGTTTATTCGTTACATACAAAAATACAAATCTTTCCTCTTTATAATATTAGTATAGATATAGAAGTGTAGATATTAGTTGGTATGGATTACTTATGGATTTTTATTCATAAAGATTCAATTAAAAACTGTAAAACTCAATTTTATTTTTTTATCAACATAACATAATCGTTATTGTCCTACTGCAGAGTACGGACTTCTTCTCAGAAACAGAAGGGTTTAGGCCTTGTCCACCACGCTGACCTGGTGCGGGTTGGCGGGCTACACACACCACTGAGAACTTTATGGAGCCCTCTCAGGTGTGCAGATTACCTCACGATATTTTCCTTCACCTTTAACGCAAGCGTTAATCAAATTATGATCCGAAATTCGTAAAGAGCGAGAGGTGTGGGCCAGGATTGAATCCGAATTTTTATTACGAGTTTCAAAATGTAAAGCTAAATTAGATGGGAATTTCACACAGCTGGGACCAAACCGCTGACAGAGTTGCGTACTAGACTAATATGCTAATGTACACCGAGCTGTTTAAACATGATATGTTTTGTACTATTTGTGTTTCTACAACGTACGTGTACATGTACACGATAAATTAGTTGATGAATCGGAATGGGACGGCGGGTGGAGTCTGTTTTCTGTGTTTCGGAAGTTTAGGCTTATAGGTTAGGTATTTCGTACTATGAAGTTTCTTTTTTTTGAGGCATTCTATTTAGCGCACCAATTTGAATAGCACCATTTCGAGTCACACCAATAGTATTCCTATTCCTGTTACCCTTGGTGTGATCCGAATCGGTGCGTTTAGGCCCGATTTTACCAATGTCGCATAGCGTTTAACCAAGGAGACGCTTTGACAGAATTTCTATACCTACATAAAATCTAAGGCACTAAGTGGAATAACTCGTTTTTTTTATTAGAACTTACAAAATGTTTGTTCTCTAACAAACTTTATGTAAGTAGGTTTAGAATTTGAAATGACGGACAGACATTAGAAAGTATATAAAAATATAGATAAAAGGCCTAAATTCTTCTCATTTTGAGAAGAGGCCCAGCAGTGGGACAGTGAATGTATGTTATGTTTATTTTTATTTATAAAAAAAAATTACAATCATTATTATCTTTGCGTAGTATGATTTGGACTGCATTTAGGCTGAGTACTCACAGAGTGATCTTTGCAACCTAAAATAAAACAACGCTAATCTATATTAAGTAAAAGATCTTAACATTCACAAATATAAAGAAGTAACCTTGTAAAACGGTTCAATAAACTTGAAATTCAAAATGTCTGTAACGAAAACTCATAATGGACAGACAGACGGCCCGAATTCTGTTTACATTATAAAATAAACAGCGCAGTGTTTAGATGTACAGAAAATTTAAATTCAAATGGTGCTGAACGAAATAAATATCTTTGAAACTTATTACAAGTTTGAAATGTTTACACACTTGATTTATGTTTAAGAAAATTGATGGAGAGAGTTAATTGTTAATTAAAATTATGTTTGTGATTGCTTTTCGTTTTTAATTGGAAAATTAAGGTCATTGCTGAAATGTAGATGGTGGAAAATTGGAAATAGACCAAACCAATTATTTTTGGAAAATAAGACAATAAGTTTTATGGATGATTTCCACCAAACGGCTCGCATCGCATCGGATCGGAACGGATTTTACAATCTTTTAACGATATTAAATCGTGTACACAGTATTTAAAGTCTATATTACCAAGCCGCGCACAGCAGCTTAACCGCGGACGTCTTCCGCGACACGCGATCGTAGCCGAAAGTATGCTGCGAAGCACGATCGGCTCCGTCCACCTGTCGTCGTATCCAATCGGATTCTTTCAAAAATTAGTACATGTCAACACCGTAGGAATTAAATTATTTGACTATACGCTGAAACGAATACGTTCGCAAGCGACGGTACGGAGCCGATCATACGCGTCTACATCCTGCCGGACGCGGTAATCTGTCGCCGCATCCGTTCCTATCCTTTCCGATCCGATGCGATGCGAGCCGTTTGGTGGAAATCATCCCTTATGGTCAAAAACGAATCGCTTTACTTAGCAATGGTAGCATTTTTTGTTGTCAAACTGGATATTTAAATACTATCGTAAGCTAATTTTACATGTGATAGATACTAACATATGGAAGGGTCTACTATGCAAAGCTTTGGGCACGTTGCTAGATAATTGGTATAAAGATACAAGTCTTAATTTTGCCCAATAACGCTCGGTAAATTATAGAAATCGGCCATTCATGACAGAAGCAGACTCTTTCATACTAATAAGGAAAGCTTATCGAAAGTTTTTTCAGTAATTGCAACAATTAGGAAAAAAAACATAACATCACGCCGTACATTCTCCGAAGGGTTCGACAGAGGTGTACACCCTCGTTTCGCCAGTTTTGTTTAAGTCCCATGTTATAGGGGGTGAGCCTATTGCCATTAACGGCCACAAATCCAGACTCCAGGCCGCTACTGAGAAATTCCTAATGTAAAAACCCATTATCACTTTACCCGACCTGGGGATTGAACCCAGGACCCCATACTCAACAGTCACGCTTGCGATCACTAGACCAAGGGCAAGTCAGTCTGATTTTACATGTGATAGATAATAATATATGGGAGGGTCTACTATCCTCTAATATACTCATCGCAAATCGGGTTGCTAGATAATTGGTATAATAATACGGTCTTAATTTTAACTAATAACGCTCGGTAAATCATAGGAATTGGTCATTCATGACAGACGCAGACTCTTTCAAACTAATAAAGAAAACTTATCGAAAGCTTTTTCGTAACAATTACCTAGGAAAAAAAATTACGTAATATTTTGGTTATCATGCCGACGGCCTACTGCAAATGATGGAAAGCAGTTACCGTCGCCTATAAACAACCACAACACCAAGAGGATTTCTGGTACATAACCAACCTTAGCGACAAAGTTTGAAAGTTTTATGTGCGTATAATTTCACCGACACCCTTTAAATCGGAACACAGCAAAGGCGCGTGGCGGCAGAAATAACACACATAACATCACGCCTGTATTCCCCGAAGGGTTAGGCAGAGGTGTATAGTAACACCCTCATTTCGCCGTTATGTTTAAGTCCCATGTAATAGGGGGCGGACCTATTGCCACCAACCGGGCACAAATCCAAACTCGGGGCTGCTACTGAGGAATTCCACACGGAAAACCCAATAACACTTTGCCCGACCTGGGGACCGAACCCAGGATCTCACGATCAGCAGTCGCGCTTGCCACCACTAGACCAACGAGGCAGTTACGAGGTAGAAATAAGTATGGTGATAGTACTTCTCTAAACGAACCCTTTCATATGGAGTTTCGTTCTGCCTAGCCTTTTCCCAACTATGTTGAGGTCAGCTTCCAGTCTAACCAGATGAGGCTGAATACCAGTATTTTACACGGAGCAACTGCACGGTAACAGCGCATTGCTGATATCCTAAGGTTAGACCAGTGGTCAGACTTTCGGGAAACCGGGAAACCTTTTTCCTGACTACCCGTAACGACTGTCATAGGTATTCGTATGACACCCAGGACCGACTGTTTAACGTGCTCTCCGAGGCACGGAGGAGTCTCGATGTGTAAACGAAACGATCACCCATCCACAGACTGACCGTGGTTAGCGCAGCTTAACCTTGCAAATCTTACGATCCGCGCCGATGGTAATTAGCCACGAACCCTACTATTATTTAAATCTGACTCTTGTTGTGTCTATGTTCACGTTTCTGGTGTGTTATCGGTAGCTGCATAAAACAGATAGGTACAGAAGTCAATCACATGTATGTACTTCACTTTTCATACCTACGCTCGGCGGTCGCTTTATCTATATATATATCTCTCTCAAGCGCATGGCACTCGCGCTCGCACTCACTCGCACTCTAGTCCCAAACAGTCCGAGATATCGTGTCCGTGAGCAGTGTCTATGTGTGCGTTGCTCGAGCGCACTTGTATGTAGATTGACTTTTGTACCTATCTGTTTTGTGGTAGCTGGTAACACTGGACAATGTTGATAAAGGAGGGTAAGCGTCAAGATGAATAAACGTACCCGAAGTTATAAAAATACTTGTCATTCGACGGAGAAAAGGATTCCATGTCGAACAGCTGAAGAAGTGTGACCTTTTTATATCTGATTTGCTTATCCTTATTTTCTGATCTTGTGTAAATTATTATGTTGTGTTATATTGTGAACTAGCTTCTGTAACTAATCACTAACCCAATTAAAAGTACTCTCAGTGGTGGAGAGTCTATGTTGGTTTCATCTATTTACCATTCTCACTTTCCTGACATACCGGTATTAGCTATAACTGTAATGATAGATTCACCCCTATATGTTAATGTTGAATGTATGTTATAGGTGTCCGAATAAAACCAGAAATATTACATACAAAGGGACGAGTTGTGTTTATAAGGGCGCTACTGGGAGCTAACCCTGACCGTATGTTGATTGAACGATAGCATGACAAGCAAGATGTGGTATTTGCCTACTCATCTGCAATATTATAAGGGATCGTTATCATCAATTTGTACGAGTTGGGCCAAAACAACATCTGCTAATATAGTTACTTCATATATGGCCGATTCCTACAATCGACGGTCCCTACGTATACTATCGAAACTACAAAATCTCAGTTTTTATTTTATCTGCTTAAAATGTGTGAAATTATATTATCTTAAAGGTTATAAAATAATACGGGACCAAATGGAAACTATTCCGCATCAAACTAAAGAAGAATCACGTAAATCGGATCATAAATCTCAGCGTAATCGGTGTACATACATAATAAAATAAAAACTGAGATTTCGATAGTATACGTAGGGACCGTCGCAATTTGCGGAGCGTTATTAGTTAAGATTTAGCCCTGATTCGCACGAACGCTTTTTCAACGCGCTTTAAAAAAGCGTTCTAATGTTCACAAGATAGCGCTTTTTTAACGCAGCTTACCTATTGTTCTCTCTTTTACACACGCTAAAAAAGCGTTCGTGTGAATCAGGCGTTAGACTCTTGTATCTTTACATAATGTAGTAAAGACCTCACAGCTTTGCATAGTAGACCCTCCCGGAATATGGAATTAGCTATCACAGTCAAAATAAGCTTACGAGTCTATTTATATGCCCAGTTTCACAATAAAAATGCTACCATTGGTAAACAAAACGATTCGTTTTTGTTTATAGGAACTGGGCAATAGAAAATCTATGTTCCTACGTTAGAAGCTCTTTCAAAAATAATTCCTAAAAAAACCTTTTAAGTTAAACCGTGTTATCGTATGTTGTAGTACTGTAGCATCAGGATTTGAGGGTTGGGGCACGCCGCGATAGCGGCGGTAAGACCCGTGATGGAGGAGTGGCTGGAGAGGCGTCACGGCGCCCTCAGCTTCCGGCTGACGCAGGTACTCTCGGGACACGGCTGTTTCGGGAAGTACCTGTGTAGTATAGGCCGGGAACAGACGCCCGGTTGTCACCACTGCGACTGCCCCGAGGACACGGCGCTGCACACTTTGCAGGCGTGTCCAGCATGGGGGTCGCAGCGCCGCGAGCTAGTCGCGGCGATCGGCGGTGACCTCTCGCTTCCGGCCGTGGTTCTGTCCATGGTCGGGAGCGAGACTGCGTGGGAAGCCATCGCCTCCTTTTGCGAGGGGGTGATGGTGACCAAGGAGGTAGCGGAGAGGGAGAGGGAGGCCGCTTCTTCTCTCCCTTCTCGCGCTAGACGCACCGGGCGCCGGAGGGCGCGTGACGATCTCCGGCCACCCTAGTGAGTGGCCTGCGGGCGGCGGGTTGGGGAACCCGTCGCCCGACCAGTAACGGGCCCAGGGAGGATGGCGCGTCGTGTCCTGCGCGCGCCTCTCGGAAGAATGTGGGGCAGGGGAGCAACTGCCCCACCACAGGAGAGGTCCACCAGAAGAAGCTGGTGGACCGAGACCTGCCGGGGTCGCGGTGCATGCAACAGCGAATCCCGTGACCGCGGCCTTAGGTCAGAAGGAGGGACACCGTGGTGGTTTTAGCCAGTAAGAGTCTGGCACACCCCCCCGTCTTCCCCAGACGGGGGATAGTCCATGAGGATTTCCCCACGAAAAAAAAAAAAGGATTTGAGGGTTGAAGGTAAAATTATTATAATATTGTATTGTCATGGGAACTTGTATGCGAAGTTTCAGTAGAATCGGTTGAGCAGAAAGTAGTTGAAAAATCTGTCACTAGATCAAACAAACAAATATAAGAAGTGAAGCTTATTTAAATGGTTTAAACATTGCTCGGAGTTAGTCATTATTATATTCCTATTTTATAAAATACTACCACTTCGCCCGTGACTTCGTCCGCTTGAATTTTCATACAAACTTCCATCCCCTATTCTACCCCCTTAGGGGTAGAATTTCCAAAATCATTTCTTAGTGGATGCCTACGTTATAAAAGGAACCTACTGTCCAAATTTCATATTTCCAGCTTCAGAGGTATAGGCTCTGCGTTGATTAATCAGTCAGTCAGTCAGGACAAGTAATTATAATTATATTATTTATAGATAGAACATATTTAATTTTTGTTGTGTCGTTGATCTAGTGATGGCAAGCGCGACGGCTGATCGTGAGGTCCTGGGTTCGATTCCCAGGTCGGGCAAAGTGTTATTGGGTTTTTCCGTAAGGAATTCCTCAGTAGCAGCCCGGAGTACGGATTTGTGCACGGTTGATAGCAATAGGCTCGCCCCCTAATACATGGGACTTAAACATAACGGCCAAATAGTAGGCTGGCCAGGCGTGATGTTGTGTTATGAGATAGAAGATAGATTCTCAACAGTTTTCTTTAGTTTACAGATGGACAAATTTCCTTAATCATTGTTTACCGTAACAAGTTCCACATGAAAGGACTCCCAACCCATAAAATATCTCGATTGATAGTCGTACACGTCATAATATTGCACTAGCTTTCTGTGATCTGATCACATTAAGATTTATTTACCAAATAACGAGTCTACGCCGAGGCGCCTAAATGTAAATATCAATCACAGAGAATTCAACACAGATACTAACCATATGCTAAGGTTGGTGCTGTACTGTGAGATATTTATAGCTGAACTATCGCTACTGACACATGGAACGTGCCATGTTAAGCTGGCTTCCCACGGTGCGTGATTCTGCGGATTATCACACACCAACCGACGACCACTGACAGCCACGCACCGCACACAAGGCTCTTCCAATGGTGCGTGTCAATCTGTGTGAGTCTTGAAATACGAAGCCATTTTCATTCCGAAATGCATAGCGAAAGAGAACGTATCGCTGTAGCTGCGGCTCTTGTGATATTTTTTAGCAATAATCATAATTATGTGCTCTAATAAAAACAAACCGAAGAAAATGAAAGTCTGTGTTTATGCGGACGAACTCACACGAACTCGCAACGCACGTTTGAAGTTACCGACTCGCCGCGGATCGGACGCACCGCTACGGACGTGTCTGCGCTACCACGGACGATACTCTTCACATGGTGCGTCGGTGCGTGCTAGTCCACGTCCGTCTGCAATATTACTCATCGTGGGAAGCTAGCTTTAGGTATCTCAATAGGATGTACAACTGAGGCACTAATGGCGCCACCATCGCAAGCCCTAAGCTATTTCATTGGTTACAATGTGTTTGAAATGTGTCGTTGGTCTAGTGGTGGTAAGCGCGACTGCTGATCGTAAGATCCTTGGTTCGATGCCCATTTGGGCAAAAATCTGATGGAAAAATACCGTGTATAAACGGTTTAAATAGACCCTTAACGAAGCCGAAAGGCACTTATTCTCCACGTCATTGCAATTTTTTTTTGTTCTGGACTATGCCTGGGAACCTTCTAGTTACGGAGATATTGGAGGTCAAAGTTCCAACTTTTTCGCAACTTTTTTTTAAAATACTTGTTTTGTAGGTTGCAAATGTACTTGAAATACCTCCATTACCCGTTTACTACTCATTGCATCTATCAGCACAGTATTTTAAGTGCGTTACATATAGCTTTATAGAAAAACGAAATTTTTCACCCAAAAAAGGTCAATTTTTGCGTAGGGTTACTTAGTTTGATGTACTGAATGCATGGTTGACGGCTTCGTGAAGGGTCTTTTTACACCTTGTATTATTGTACGGTAGGCATTATCTACTGATAAAATTAAATCACGTTAAAATAATAATCGAATAATATCTTTAGCCAAGACTTGCTTAGCTTTCGATATAAAATGACCTTTCTAAACTGATCTGAGTCGGACACTTCAAACCATCGAAATCAAAATAACGCATCGACGGAAAACTCTGGTCTCTGACGTACTCACGATTGAGCGGGAAAATGGACTTACCTACGTAAGTACAGTCAGAGAGAAAATAGATACATTTATAGTTATTTGTAAATAAATAATAAAAACGTGTTAGCTGCTAAACATGTCGTGTCAGGGACCCTAATAAGAAGAGAGATAAATAAATAAACAAGTATATGTCTCGCAAGGAGACAATGCGAATTCAGTTCTGAAAATAAAGACATTTCAATTCTATTAAATAAAGTGCCTCGATGGTCCAGTGGTGGCAAGCGCGACTGTTGATCTTGAATTTCTGGGTTGGATCCCCAGGTCAGCCAAAGTGTTATTGGGTTTTTCCGTGTGGAATTCTTCAGTACTAGCCCTGAGTTTAGATTTTTGTCCGGTTGATGGCAATAGGTTTGCCCCCTTTTACATGGGACTTAAACATAACAGCAAAATGAGGGTGTACACCTCTGCGCAACTCTTCGGGGAATACAGGCGTGATGTTATGTATGTATGTATGTAAATAAACGTTTAAACATTAAAAAACATAAAAACAGTCTAAAATAATTAATAATATTTGTTTAGGAATCGATTCCATTGTTCCTATCAATAGCTTTCTATGTCTTACTTGGTAGCAAAGCAAAATATTAACAAATATTCACAGCACCAAATGTCAGCTACCACAACGAAGCCCGATTTTTGCCGATCGACACTTGCGGTCGTGAAAAATGAAACAAACGCAAACCGACAGCACAGAATAATAAATAGTGCCTACTACGTACAGAAACCTCACTCCCACACTCATTTAATGTCAAATATCTAGAAATATGTGGTCCGCGCATGTGAAATTGAGCTTTAACGCAAGGCGAGAGATTTCCTTTTCCTATGTGCGGTCGCGCTCTTATTACATTTCGATTCAGTCTAGTAACTAACATTCGATTCAGTTCTCTTTTGTGTTACGCTCCAGAGTCACAGCGGAGCATAGGCATATTTTCATATCAAACCGTGTAGTGACACAGGCTTACTGACAGGTCGCTTTATGGACTTTCACGGACAAAATGGCGATCTTTAAAATCATTTATTTTGTCATGGTCGCGTTTGGCCCTAGTCTCACCTGATGGTAAGCGCAGACAGGGTCTAAAATGGAGTACACGAATTCAAGGAACAGAGATATAGCGGGATTCCCCTATACCCCTCTCACATAAACACGATGGAACACAGTAAACTGCTTGGCGCTTTAATGTGAGGGTGGTAGCTAGCCAGGCGGACCATATAGATTCTACCACGTCCCGTCCTGGGTTTTGTTGAATCTTACAACACGCGTCTATTCCCAGCGTGCGGTGAGAAGTTTTATATTCTAACTCGTAGGTGCACGGGGAAAATCTGAAGTCGAGAAAATCTGTCAGCACCTTTGCGCAGCAAGGCGTTTATTAGGAGTGTAACATCCTACATTTATTTTGTTATTTTTTCACATAATTAAATATTTACTACCGACACTCAGTGATCACTTCCAGATTCATTAGATTGAACAGATTGTCCATCAGTGGGAGGTCTTCCCACGCTTCGTCTTCCGGTCCGTACAAGAATTAATCTTCTATCAATCAACACAATACAAAACTAATTATTTTCTTTGATTTCCTACGTAAATTATTTATTTTGTATCGTTGACTGTACCAGCATTTTGGTATTACGATCAAATGTTCGATAGTGATCTGTTCGTATCAATTTAGATGCGCGTCCGGTTTCTGGAGATGGATGTAACAATGTTTGTTTTGTTAACCCTTACTGATGATATAAATATATATGGTCCAACTAAAATACCTGGACAAATTTTTACACAGTGTTCAATACGTTTATCTAAACATATCTATGCAAAAAAACGAGATCCAAGAATACTGCACACTGTCTAATATTTTGGTTGGACCTTATATATTACTATCAACCGACAAGCATGCATGAGAAGGTTAATGAATGTAAATGAAGCGAAAAGGGTGTGTCAGGATCGTAGCAGGTGGGAATCTATAGTCTCTGCCTACCCCATTGAGAAACAGGCGTGATTGTATGTATGTATGATATTTGATCGAGTACCTATTTAATGTTTCCTTATGCAGAAAATTATAGCATAATCAGACCATTATTGTACCATTGCTCGGCACCGATCTTCTCAGAATGAGAAGGCCTTAGGCATTAGTCCGCCACGCTGGTGTGGCGTAGGTTGGTGGACCACACATACATCGAGAATTTTTTGGAGACCTCCCTGGTGTGCAGGTTTCCTCACGATATGTACCTTCACCGATGAAGAATGACAGAATGATAGTTTTTCTGGTCATTACTATGTATGCATTCTTGTCATTTCTAAAATAGTAAGGTAAATAATAACTGCTTCGTTGATCCAGTGGTGACAAACGCGACTGCTGATCGTGAGGTCCTGGATTCGATCCCCAGGTCGGGCAAAGTGTTATTGGGTTTTTCCGCCGGAGTTTGAAATTGTGCCCGGTTGATGGCAATAGGCTAGCCCGCTATTACATGGGACTTCAACATACTGGCGACATGAGGGTGTTACTATACACCTCTGCCCAACCATTTGGGGAAAACATTAAAACAGTTTCTTGTAGTAATAATCTTTTGTTATAACCGTGTTTCTTTCAGAGTTATTCTGTTAAATAAAATACCGCGTCATGGCATCTCAATAACTTACTAACAATACTATTGTAATATCTCATGCTCACAATACAAATGCCAGCTTTATTAAAACGTAGCTTCAAGCAAAGGCTGTCTACCCTTTTAAGCTGAATTCCGCGGCAATATGAGTTTCACAGTAATCCTATTCCTGAATTCATGAAATTTTTATTTCGCTTGCCACCAAACATATTGTGCGGAGCCTGAAAAAGTAAATAGTTTTCGTTATGAGACAAAAACTATGTTGGGTCTAAATTCTGATTTTTTCTTTTCGTATAGCACCTACATACATAATTTCTCACGCCCGTTATCCTCGAAAGGGTAAACAGAGGTGTTTTTTATTACCGGAGTCTGTAGTACTCTCCTTCCTCTGCTTGAATTAAGTCTCATGTGGCGTGGGCCTATTGCCATTTTCCGGGAACAATTATGGTGCCAGGTTAGTCGCCTGTTATGACTTAATCTGTCCCCCCACGGACTCATGGAGACATAATATAACATCACGCCTGTAATCCTCGAAGGGTTGGGCAGAGGTGTATAGTAACACCCTCATGTCGCCAGTATGTTGAAGTCCCATGTAGTAGGGAGCGAGCCTATTACCATCAACCGGGCACAAATCCGAACACCGGGCTGCTACTAAGCAATTCCACACGGAAAAACCTAACGAGACAGGTATATTCATATATTAAATTATATTATATTCATGGAGACGGATATAAAACATATTTTTAAGAAAAAAAACACACCTGTTCAAGTTAGATATTGTTAGTGTTTGGCCAGACTGGCAGCGCGGTGCGGGGAGCGGCGCGGGTGCGGGAACGCGCGCGATTTACCTGTCCGCAGTGGAGCGTGGCTTCGTTCTGAGCGTTGTCGTGTCCAGTGTTTGTCAAAATATCATATGGATGAAGAAGACTTATTTTTACTGGAAAATTCTTACCAAAAAACGATGTTTAGACATCCACAGTGCTTGAATAGCACTTATTAATTCTTCAACATTTAATTTTGAAGACGCCATCACAACAACGCGCGTGGTCAGCTTGAACTAGTTTGAGTTGAACTAGTTAGTAGATCCCCCGCTACCGCGTGGGTTGTCGCTTGCCGCCCGCGCTCTCACTGCGGCCACTTGTATGAACGACCTATGGCGTGAGCGACCCGCGCGCTCCCCGCGCCAAGTAGCCCGCGCCGCTTCCCGCGCCTGCGTGCCCACTACGGACGCTCAAATGAAGTTCTTCTGTTTGAACTCGGCGCACCGTGCCCGCCCCGCACCCGCGTTTGCAGTCTGGCCAAAGGCTTAAACTATTTCTTAAACCCTAGTTATTCTTCAAATTTATGAGTGCATAAGTCCTACATATTTTGCCATAAGTACTATTTCTTTGATCATAATGAATTAAATACTCGTTCACTGTTCACCCCTACACTGCTGAAGTAGGTACGGTAGCTGTCAAAGCAACTAGAATCTTAAGAGACACCGTACACTTAGGATACCCGTCTCATGGCCCAAGTGCCTTCAGTGGTACTGGAAACCGTAGCCTGTAAATGCCAGCGAAACGGAACGGGTTTATTTATTTGCTTTCCTTCAGATGAGGGTATAATAAAATAATTGGGATATTCTGGACTGCATTAATCTATACTAATATTATAAAGCTGAAGAGTTTGTTTGTTTGTTTGAACGCGCTAATCTCAGGAACTAATGGTTGGAATTGAAAAAATATTTTTGTGTTGAATAGTCCATTTATCGAGGAAGGTTATAGGCTATATAACATCACGCTACAACTAATAGGAGCGGAGCATAAATGAAAAATGTTGCAAAAACGGGAAAAATGTCCATCCGTGCGAAGCCGGGACGGGCCGCTAGTATTTAATATAATGTTCTGCCTAACCTTTTTCCCAACTATGTTGGGGTCAGCTTCCAGTCTAACCAGATGCGGCTGAATACTAATATTTTACACGAAGCAACTACCATCAGACCTCCGCAACCCAGTTACAAGGCAATGCCGATATCCTAAGGTTAGACAACTTATCAGACTTTCGGGCTTCTGACTTCCCGTAACGACTATCATAGGTATTCGTATGACACCCGGGACCGACGATTTAACGTGCTCTCCGAGGCACGGAGGGGTCTCGATGGTTACCCATCCACGGACTGATTGAGCTAAGCGCAGTTTAATCTCGCAAATTGTATAATCCACGCGGTTGGTAATGAGCCATGAGCCCCTCTTAATATAATATTTAATGTAATATGCAGTAATAACAATTAATAGCCAAACCTATATACAATCTTGTCCTTGAATCACCTCGACTATAATCAAATCGGGCTTAGGGACGCCTTTGTCAACAAACGGAATTAACTCTATTAGCGAGGCACAGAATCAATTAACTTTGTCTTAACAATGATAATATTTACTTGAAACACGAATGTTTTTGTTGCTATAAATAGTTATTTATTAGGTAGTCTAGGTACTTATTGAGAAATAGTATAAAGTTGCCTAAAGGTATACACTAGAGCATTTTCTCGAGCATTTCCATATAATGTATCGTTCTTATGAATGCTAAAATACAAGCAAAAGCTTAATTTAAAACCGGCCAAGTGCAAGTCGGACTCGCGCACGAAGGGTTCCGTACCATTATCTATAAAAACGGTAAAAAAATCATGTCTGTTGTATGGGTGCCCCCTAAATATTTATTTTATTCTGTTTTTTTAGTATTTGTTGTTATAGCGGCAACAGAAATACATCATCTGTGAAAATTTCAACTGTCTAACTATCACGGTTCACGAGATACAGCCTGGTGACGGACGGACGGACGGACGGACGGATGGAGGACAGTAGAGTCTTAGTAATAGGGTCCCGTTTTACCCTTTGGATACGGAACCCTAAATAAACGTTTCCATGTATTGTAACATTCCTGCGAATGCTCGACAAGGTGTTCGAAATAATGCTCACGGCGAGTGAGCATTTACCTGTAACAATCCCTTCTATTTAGCGTTTACTCTTCGTTGAAATGTCGGATCTGCAGGTTACATGTGCTAACTTCATCTTGATGAGTTAGTGGCTCAATTAAATGTTACACAAACTCGCTCGTTTGTTTGCAAAATCAAATTGTAACAATGCGTCGAGCATCGCGCTCATTGCTCGGTTCCTAAAAGGGGGACATTTAGAGCGACGTTCCTAAAAGGGGGAAATTTAGAGCGACTCGATGTTTTGTTACAAGTAAATGCTCTAGTCTATACTCACCTTATGAATATGTATTGCGCGATACACACTAATATGAAAGATTAATATATTGATATTTGCATAAAGTTTTAGAGATTTTATCACAAAATCACGCGGCGAGACGTTTGGCGCAGTGGTTATGTGATTAGCTTTCTGCACTACGGGTCGTGGGTTCGATTACCGCACGGAACAAATATTTGTATGGCCTACCGATAATTGTTCCGGGTCTGGGTGTTTGTGTATGTGAGGATTTGTGTCTGTAAACACACCCACGATATAGGAGAATTATGCAGAGGGGGGCAAAGATTTCATAAAAAAATAAAAAATGATGGTTTGAAATGTAGACTATCTATTTGTTAATTAAGTTTTAAATAGTTTAAATTTACTCATATCTCCAGGTGGCGTATTATGAAGTGTTAAAATCGTAATTGTTCCGTTGACTGCCTCGTTTGTTTAGTGATCGCAAACGTGCCTACTGTTCGTGAGGTCCTAGGTGCAATCCCCAGGTGAGACAAAGTGTTGATGGGTTTTTCCGCGTGAAATTCCGCACTAGCAGCCCAGAGTTTGGAAATTGTGCCCGGTTGATGGGAATAGGCTCGCCCCCTATTACATGGGACTTAAACATAACGGCGAAATGAGGGTGTTACTATACACCTCTGCCCATCCGTTCGGGGAATACAGGCGTGATGTTATGTCTATTTTCTATCACTACAAACAAACTCTTTTATCGCCTACAATCCCTAGGATGAGAACAAACATTATTTTCTTTACAATTATCCCCAATTTTCTCACCTAAATTCTCACCACCTACACATACATACCTACATACATACAGGGTGTAAACAAAATCATGTAATTCCTTCAAACCTCGTGATGTACTGCTGACATAGACTAACCCTGAATGGGATACTTGTATTAAATAAAAAAAATACAAAATGTAAATATGTGTTCTTATCGGCCGCCGCGCGGTCATTTAACTCGGGGCGCTAAAATGCCTCACGTTAAGAACACAATATTACTTCTTGTAATTTTTTGTTTATTGAATCCAAAAGTATCCCATGCAGGATTAATCTACACTGGCCTGCAAAAATAAGTATCACACTTTTAAAATTTAAATTTTTTCTAAACTATAGAAGTTAGAGATTTAAAATAAAAAACGTTTTATAGCAATTTTTATCAGCTTTCTTTGAAACTATAGTAACAAAGTTAAACTCTTTTTTGAGTCCTTTTTGTTTCGAAAATATATCTTGTGTACCTAAAAAGTTATTGCAATTTTAAAAGTGTGATACTTATTTTTGCAGGCCAGTATATGTCAGTAGTACATCACGAGGTTTGAAGGAATTACATGATTTCGTTTACACTCTGTATACATACTTACGTATTAGATTTATAGTACCAATCCTTCGTAAACCGGCGTGATTGATACCTACCTACGTAGTCATTACGTACTCAATACGTCTTCTTCAAGACGTCTTAGTTCCACTGAATAATTTGTTTGGCAGCTAAAACTAAACATCACGTGATGGAACTGCTTATCATCGAGGAGTTTTTAGTCAATAGTTTATTTATTTTTTAGGCTGGTAAACAAGCTGACGTCCTACCTAATAGGAAGTGGTTACCGCCTATACAATATGTAAAAAAATCCCTGTCCAATCCGAAAGGGGCACAAAGATACCACAATAACATAAGTAAAAAAAAATAAAAAAACGATTATTAACGAATATTAAAAATGTTATTGTTATTTAAAATGCTGCTTTAGAGCAATAATGCGCAAGAGAGTGACCCCCTGATGTGCCGTGTGCGGGGCAGCTCCAACGATCTTCTAACCACCATAACGGAAAGAGTTGAGTGGGCACTGGAATAAGGTGCACAGTTCTGGTGGTGCCCTTTTTAATGCAAGTTAATTGGTTAAGTTTGAAAAAGTAGGTACTAACATAGTCTTAAGCTTTATTAACAATTTTATATGGAATTATTCTGAAATAAATCTTATACCTTTAAACGAGCAATTCTTGTATATATATAATCTGAATCTCGGAAACGGCTCCAACGATTTTCATGAAATTTAGTATGCAGGGGGTTTTGGGGGCGATAAATCGATTTAGGTAGGTTTCATTTTTAGAAAACGTCGTTTTATCCGTGTTTGAAGGCAATGAAAAACTGCTACAATATCATTAGAATATGAATGTAAATTTCACCACCATTTTCAAGGTTGTAATAGCTCAGGTGGGAAATAGGGCGGTCCCGAAACCAGTAAATCTCGGTTCGAATCCAGACGATTATTTTTTCCCTTTTTGTTTTCAAGTTCCTTCTTTTTCAAGTTCCTTCTTTTTCTATTTCCCCTTTTTTTCTTTCCAAAAACACGATTTACCAAAAAAAACCGTGCAAGGCTCGGTCATCCAGGTACTTATTATTATAAATGCACGTTTTGAGTAGCCAAATTCCGCCAATTTCCTTAAAACACACGTTCAAAGGCACCAACGCCGACTAGATGTACAATTTTGAGAATTTGCTAAATGTTATGGAAATTGGGGTAGGTAATTTGGGTCCTAAAAACGTGCATTTTAAATAACAATAACATTTTTATATTCATTAATAATATAATCGATTTATTTCATTCATTTTTAGTAATGTTATTGTGGTATGTTTCGGATCGGACAGGGTTTTTTTTTGCATATTGTATATACCTATAACACCAAGAGAATTGCTAATGCGTGGCCAACCTTAGAGCCAAAGTTGGAAAATTAAAAAAAAAAAATATAATTTTATTATATTATAAAAATATTTTATTTGTAAAGAAAAATTTGGAAAAGTTGACGACACGTTTGGTGCAGTGGCTTAGTGATCGGGTTCTGCGCTATGGGTCGTGGGTTCGATTCCCGCACGGAACAAATATTTGTATGGCCTACAGATAGTTGTTCCGGGTCTGGATGTTTGTGCGTGTGAAGATTTGTGTTTGTAGACGCACCCACGACACAGGAGAAATCCTAGTGCGGGGCAACGTTTTATAAGAAAAAAAAAAAAACTCAACTGCCTGTAATGTCACCGGCACCCGTAACCTTGAAATTGGAACACAGCACTGCTGCTTGGCGGCAGATATAGATGTAGTGGTAGTAGGTACTGTCCCGAATGAGCTCTTTTGCAATGAGCTGTTGTTCCTAGATAATATTACATAAGATCACGCCTTGTATCCCCCGAAGGGTGCGGGCGAAGTGTTTCAGTACACCCTTGTTTCGCCAGTCACGTTTAAGTTCCATGTAATAGAGGGCGAGCCTATTGCCATTAACCGGGCACAAATCCAGACACCGGGCTGCTACTGAGAAATTCCTAATGGAAATACCCAATAACACTTTGCCCGACCTGGGGATCGATACCAGAACCCCATGCTCAGCAGTTGCACTTGCCACCAACAAAGCAGTTAGTCTGTTGTTCCTGTATTAATATTATAGCTCTTTCACAAGAAACTCTACTACTGTCATTGTTCCTATATTTATATTAACCAAAATAAAGTGCCAGGTTAATGGCAATAGGCTCGCTCCCTATTACATGGGACTTAAAACCTAACTGGTGAAACGAGGGTGTACTTAAAACACCTCTGCCGAACCCTTCGGGGATTACAAGGTGTGATGTTAAGTTAATCTATACATTATCTTTCTCTATATTAATAATTTCTTTCTTTCTTTCTTTCTAATATTATAAAGCTGAAGAGTTTGTTTGTTTGTTTGAACGCGCTAATCTCAGGAACTACTGGTTGGAATTGAAAAAATATTTTTGTGTTGGATAGTCCATTTATCGTGGAAGGTTATAGGCTATATAACATCACGCTACAACCAATATGAGCGGAGCATAAATGAAAAATGTTGCAAAAACGGGAAAAATGTCCATCCGTGCGAAGCCGGGCCGGGCCGCTAGTGTAAAATATAGGGAAAACATGAGAATACTAATTATACAGCGTAGGTATTTTGTTTCAGCAGCTAAAAGCCACACGTCCATTTGAGGTTATGGCTAACAATAGTGCGTAAATTTTAGGTAACAGATTGCTCTCCCATTGTTAACGAACACTATACAGTTAAGTATAATTTACATCAGTTTTAAACAGCCTGTATATTTATATACAGGATGTATCCAACTATAGTGTAGTGGTCTAAAACCTCAATCGTTTTCATTCTGGGAAGAGTTGAAGGTCGAGGTGTTCGACGGGTTACCTTTTTCAGTGATAGATAACGGTATGAGTTATTTTTACACTAACAAAAACTGTATTATAATTATATGTTTAGCTTGTACGGTATACAAGGTGTAAAAAGACCCTTCACGAAGCCATCAACCATGCATTCAGTACATCAAACTAAGTAACCCTACGCAAAAATTGTCGCTGGGAATCGACTATTTTTTTTGGGTGAATAAATTCGTTTTACTGTAAAGCTCAATGTAATTCAAGAGGTATTTCAAGTACATCTGCAACCTTCAAAACTAGAATTTAAAAAAAAAATGTGAAAAAGTTGACCTCCAATATCTCCGTAACTAGGTTCCCAGGCATAGTCCAGAACAAAAAAAAAATCGCAATGACCTGGAGAATAAATGCCTTTCGGCTTCGTTAAGGGTCTATTTACACCGTTTATATCTATGGGCCAAAGTAGCTTGAAAATAAAGAGCCTTTTTTAATTACAGGTCGCAGGAGAATAGAGACAAACTTAACACCAATTATCAGACAATTCAAAATGACTATAGCTGAGAATTTCCTAATAGAAAAATGTAATCCTCAAGAAGAAGCGAGTTAAATTGTTGATTCGGCGATTTAAGTAGAATACCTCATTTGGACGTTACATTGGCGATTTAAGTTCAGTACTTGCCCAATTAATCGGCAACATAACTCGCTACTTATCTTATCAGTGCGTAAATCGGCTTTAAGCCCCAGTAATAAGATCATAAGTTAGGCAGTTCCCTCTTTGAACCAAAGTGTTGGCTAAATTTATTCATAAATAGGTTAAAATATTCAGGTGTCAGTTTATCGATTGACGCGTTTTACCCAAGGGATGTCTCGCGGCCTTGCGAGGCATAATTCATTCGATAATGTGGGTCTATGTACGAAAATTGTGTTGACAGAATATTTATTTAAGCGCTATATACAAGTAAACAAAATTACGTGTTCTTCTCCTTTTCGTGTGGTTAGTGACTAACCTGGTGTCACGAGTTTATGCCGCCCATGGGCCTCTGACTTAGCTTCACATGTCGTCGAGAAATATCTCTCAGGCAAGCCGGTTTCCTCACAATGTTTTCCTTCGCCGTTTTTAAGCAAATGATAATTATTATACAATGCGCACATGAATCCGACAAGTCAGAGGTGCGTGCCTTGGGTTCGAACTAGAGACCAAACTTGGCAGTCCGACGGTCATACTAGTAGGCTATCACTGCTATGATATGTATGCTAGGCTATTTAGGTATGTCTGTTATGTATACAAGGCTAATCGGAAAGGGGGGTACTAAGCCGCGGGCCACTTAATGTAACACTGATACTTGTTTTAAAGAAAGGACATAAAATGTAAACAGGTCTGATCATAGCTGAGGATAGATAGAATTTAGCGTATTTTTTATGAAATCTTTGAACAGCTATTTCTCTTGAACTATTGACTTTTAGGGAAAGTTGTAGAACAAAAGTTATCCATTATTATGGGCACTTTAACACCCTTTCGGCTTAGTACCCCCTTTCCGACTTACCTTGTATATGTATACAACCGGTACATCGGATATACATAATTCCTTGCGCTTGTCACACAAACGCGCCACACATAGAGTTTCTATTGCCCCGTTCCTATAAACAAAACGAATCGTTTTGCTTACCAATGGTAGCATTTTTTATTGTCAAACTGGACAAATAAATAGACTCGTAAGCTAATTTTATCTGTGACTAGCTGTGTGCTCACGGCTCCGCCCGTAGCCTATGTTACTCAGTGATAATAATTAGCTTTCAAACGGCAAAAGATTTATTGAAATCGGTCCAGTAGTTTTTAAGTTTATTCGTTACATACAAAAATCCAAAAATACAAATCTTTCCTCTTTATAATATTAGTATAGATAGCTACTTCCATATGGGAGGTTCTACTATGCAAAGCTATGAGATCTTGGCTTCATTATTGGTAAAGATAATTTTTACCAATAACGCTCCGTAGATTATAGGAATTGGCCATAAACGGACACATTAATAACAAGCCATTTATTTCTCAAATTGAAAAAAGATACACAATATATATTTACCACTCAATCCCCTCACCCGTCATTTATTTTTATGCCGTAAAAAAACTGGAGCGTTTGTAAACGACAATAGGATTGAAGTTCATTCGCCGACCGCCCTAATGGGCCTAACCGATATTGGCTTTCGGACCAGATAAATCTCCTTGGCATTTTCCAATTTCCACCACAATTTAGTCCTTTCTTGCAATCGATGTTATCGGAAGCGGTACTTGAATTAATCTAAATAAGTATCTGTACGCCTTTTGAAGACAACCTTTCGAGTTCTCGATATTGGTTAGATAAAGCATTCAGCTTATAATTTGGTTGTTTGAAGAGCCGCTCTTAAAATGTCCCGGGGATTCCCGAAATGACTTGTAAAATTGGTTTCTTATTTGCGCATTTTGTGTTATAATTGGCTTTGGAGTCGGATTTTTTGTAATATTTTGATGGAATACTATTGAAAACAAGTGGAGGGAGTGGAGGTACTCGCGCGTCATACGATTAGTGAGGATAAGCTGCGCTTGCCGCGGTCAGTCCGTGGATGGGTGACCGTTCGTACGTTACACATCGAGACCCCTCCGTGTCTCGGAGAGCACGTTAAACAGTCGGTCCCGGGTGTCATACGAATATCTATGATAGTCGTTACGGGTAGTCAGAAGCCCGAAAGTCTGACAGTCTAACCTTAGGATATCAGCATTGCCCAGTAACTGGGTTGCGGAGGTCTGATGGCAGTCGCGCTGTGTATAATACTGGTATTCAGCCGCATCTGGTTAGACTGGAAGCTGACCCCAAGATAATTGGGAAAAGGCTAGGAAGAAGTCTAGTTTAGGAACCACATAACATATCACATAATAATGAAAGTACATGTATTTATTGAAGAGTATGTACGTATTTTTTTATCATACCTATCTTTATCCTTATTTTAAGTGAAAATAAATAGATAATTTTCATCCTCTACAAATCTTATTACCATGAAATATTCATGAAAATCTAGGTCACAGCAGACTGACTAAATTTTAACGAACACATTAAACGTAAAACAATTGGTAACGCTACGTATTTCATAGAATAACGATCTCTTTATTTTGAGAAGTCGTTGCGGTGTGTTTATAACTTCCTTCAATAGTAAAAACATGTTTTGTATGGTCTATTTGCATCTGCCCTATATACTCTCTGTAGGTATTAGTCATTTCTAGTATACATACATACATAAACTCACACCTTTGGTCTAACAGCAGTGATAGCCTAGTGGTATGACGGTCGGACTGCCAAGTCATAGCACGCACGATTCGAACTCAAGGCTCACCTCTGACTTTTCAGATTCATGTGCGTATTGTATAAATATCACTTGCTTAAAAACGGAGAAGGAAAACATTGTGAGGAAACCAGCATGCGTGAGGGATATTTCTCGACGGCATGTGAAGCCAAGTCAGAGGCCCACGGGCGGCATAAACTCTGATACCAGGTTACTCACTAACCACACGAAAAGAAGAAGATCTTTGGTCTACACCCATAGGAAAAAGCGTAGTTTCTATTTACGTAGAAACTATAGAACGCCACATGCTACAATCCTTACATACTCCTTTCGCTTCGTCCACATTCATACATCTTGTCATACACGCACGCCGGTTGAGAGTACTACGCACCTGTCTTTTGTGAAGAACATCACCGATAATTTATTTATTTATTTATTTAAAACATGGAAGACTTACAGCTAAAGAAAAAACTGAATTAACAAAAGTATATAGTAAACACGGAAAGCCAATAACAAGTCTTCACGTTTAGACATAGACTAGGTATAACTTTTAATGTGAGCAAACAAGAACACATTGCTAAAATTAGAGGTTTGCAACTCAGATTATGTATACAGAGAGGTTAGAAATAACAAAATATACATATATATAAAAATAAAAAATGCACAATGCACAATCTTAGACTGATTATTTGAAAAATTTAAGGCTTATAATATCAATGTATGTCCTGTCTCTAGTACCTATATAATACATATATAGGTACTAGAGACAGGTCTAGGCTTACAGAACAGGATAGGTCTATGGCTTTCGTAGCAGCAAAAATATCAATGTGACAGGCAGCCATATTAAAATTTAAAAAAAACCCTTAAAAAAATCTTATCCAAGAAACGCTTTTGTTGCAGTACGCCTGCAGCATCAAGATTTGAGGGTTGATGGTTGAAATTATTATATTGTTGTATTATCATGGGAATTGAATTTGTGTGCGAAGTTTCAGGAGAATCGTTTAAGCAGAAGTAGTTGAAAAATCTGTCGCAAGATTTGAAACAAACAAAGCATCATACGAAGTGAAGATAATTAAAACCGTTTAATATATTTATTTTTTTACCAATACAATACCCCATAATATAAAAAGAAAATAACAACATATATATATATACAACAATAAAAAGACGGTGTGGGTGAAGGAGCGGGCTCAGCCATGTTCAAGTATGCAGTGGTTAACCACATTCCGTACCCCTAGTATATCTACGTATCCCGTTTTCACAATTTGCTAACTCCTACTTACTAAAGTCCGTATTACAGAACATTCCTCAAGTCCAGTTTGATCTTTAATCAGTTTAATCACTGTTTAAGTATAGAATCAGTACTTGAGGAACGGTCTTATTCCATAACGGCAATCAATCTATACTCAGATGAAACGAGACTCAAATCGAGCCGATCGATTGGTTGATTACAGATTAAATCACTACTTGGGGTCGAATCTACGAACTGAGTAACGATCTAGAATATAGCCAAACTCAGCTGAACTATGATCAATGAATCTATGTTTGAGGAATGTTCTTAAATTAAAAGTCGACTCAAAACTAGTTTTAAACCGAGATTAATGCTTGAGTTTTGTTCTGTAATACGGAGGTCCGTCTCGTAGGTACGAGAAGTACAGATCAACGGTAGTTTTCAGTTCGTCCCTTTTATTACAAAAAAAGCAAGACGAAATGCAATCCCATAAAAAAAGTGATGAAGTAATATTAAAAACCATGTCAAAGTTGAAGTAATTTCGCCTCGCATTCATAAGCCTGCCTATGCAATCATAACATCACGCGATGGAAATTGAATTTCCATGAAAGTTGCTGAGATCAGACGTCATTCACCTCAGGTGTAACCAGAAACTTGCACTTGAACAAAGTTTTTAGAGCTTCGGCAAGCAAGTGCCTAACAAGATTTTTCGATATTTCGCAATAGGTACGCCAAGAAAATGAAGAAAATATTGAACCGACATTTCGATGGCAGCAAAGTAGATACGGACATCTACATTTTTGCGCAAATGCTTTTATTACAAAAGTGAGCTTATATCAACCCTATCTACAAGTCTGTTTTAAAATTATTTAAAATTTCAAAATAATTAATGAAATCTCGCACGTAAATGAAGACATCTTAACTCGATTTTTAAGAAACATCGCAGCAAAATGGCCACTGTTTTTTACTAAATGTGCTCTCGTGTAAAATTGAGATTTTTTAGATGTCTTCTTTACTTTGCTGCCATCGATTTTGTCATCTGTAATCTAAATGTATTATTATGAAATTGAAGATAACTAGGACAACTGACCGCCAACAGGCCTATAGGGATTATATGACGTCACTATTCATTAATTATTTAACATTAAGGCACATACCGCACTGGACAGTAAAACCGCACGGACAAGAATTCTCGACAATAAAACTTCATCAAATTCGACGTGTCTATGGCATGCTTGGTATAACGATTGCTACCGCCTTAAAAAGGAAAACAGGATATTGGCGCCAGTTCACTAACTTTACGAAGGTGTTAGGTACAGTGAGGTGGAGGACACACACTTCTTCTTCATAGCTTTTTCCTATGTTGGGGTCAGCTTCCAGTCTTACCGGTGTGGCTGAATACCAGTATTTTACACGGAGCGACTGCTATCAGACCTCCACAAGGCAGTAACTGGGTAATGCCGATATTTTAAGGTTAGACCGGTTGTCAGACTTTCAAGTTTCTGACTACCCGTAACGATTGTCATAGGTATTTTTATGACACCCGGGACCGGCAGTTTAGTATGCTCTCAGAGGCGCGAAGGGGTCTCGATGTGTTACGAAGGGTCACTTATCCACGGGCTGACCACGACAAGCGCAGTTTAATCTCGCAAATCGTATGATCCGCGCGGTTGTTAATTGGCCACGAGCCCCTCCCCTAAGGACACAAACTAAGACAACAATAATAGTAATCGTCGTAATCGTAATATATCGTAGCGTATAGCCGTATTGTATCATAGTATCGTATCGAGCTCCGTCACATCCGTGGACATCTCGTTTATCCCTGGTACACCAGCAAAGTGTACCAACAAAATCTATAATATTTTCTTAGAAATGTCGCACGCTGGTACACGGAGCCCGAACGCCGCGGCAACCGCGTACCTATTATCTTTATAGGTAAACCGCGCAATCTAATTTTGTTCGCTTCTGTATAAAACGTAGCGCATCGAACGCACTATGGCGTAAATGAATTTTCATACAATCCCTTGGCTGTGTTGCGATAACCGCTGCGGTAGAGATTTTCTTAAGTAGTTTTTCGCTGCGTCATACTGTTCCTAGCTTTGAATATGTTTTCTTAATTTATTATTCATAATTGCCTCGTTGGTCTACTGGTGGCAAGCGCGACTGCTGATCATGAGGTCCTAGGTTCAATCACCAGGTCGAGCAAAGTGTTATTGGGTTTTTCCGTGTGGAATTCGTCATTAGTAGCCCGGAGTTTAGATTCATGCCCGGTTGATGGCAATAGCCTCGCCCCCTATTACATGGGACTTAAGCATAACGGCGAAATGAGGGTGTTACTATACACCTCTGCCTAACCCTTGAGGGAATACAGGCGTGATTTTATGTTATTAATCAGCTCTCGCCAACATGGCCTTGCTTGCTTGATTTAAATTCCAATTTATTGACGTCATCATCGTCACCCTAGACTTCCTCGAACATACCTCTTAGAATCCACTTTCTTTCTAGGTCCGTCTGAATATTATTAGTATTTTTTATCGCTGTATAATTCAGCTATCCAATGGCTTTACCAATGATTTACTGATCGTTATTAGTTTAAATTAAGACACTGGCTTAAAAACGGTGAAAGAAAACATCGTGAGGAAACCGGCATGCCTGAGATATATTTCTCGACGGCATGTGAAGCCCAATCAGAGGCCCATGGGCGGCTTAAACTCTGACACCAGGTTAATCACTAACCACACGAAAAAGAAGAAAGAAAGAAGATTAAGATACTTGTATCTTTACCAATCATCAAGTAAAGACCATAAAGAAAGAAAGAAAGAAAATTATTTATTTTGGACTCACACAGGCAGTTACAAAAACAAAAACAATATTTACAAAAAAAAAGAAAGGATAAAAATTTATACTACCTGCACGAGGCCAAAAAGGGCTCCTATCTCAGCATAATGCTGCGACATTTAAAAAAAAAACAAAATGTCGCAACGCTGGTTTTCAGATAGGACCATAGTGATGCCACGGGCAATAACGACACAAATAAATAAATAAACATGTTATGTAAATATTAAATTAGAATACTACTAAATAAAAGCAATAAATAGTTTATTATAAACTTAGTGTTACGTGTGTGTGTGAAATAGTCAATAAAAGTAATAATTATTAATTCGTATTCCGTTTATTCATCTATTTACATATTTGATACATTTTTAAATATTTCTATAAAAAATATAAAAAAAACATTTAAAAATATAAAAAATAGTAGCCCACCGGCATCGGGAACAGGGTCCAAGCTACCGGTGGTCAGGGCCTCAGAGAGAGGAACTTCCTGACAATACGTGCCGTGTCCAGAAGTACCGCTTTCTGTATCAGGCCCTTGACCCAGCTGCCCAACGCGAGCCTCGTCAGATGTTGGTCGAGGCTCTTGGCTATTAAGCCATTGGCCGTCACGACTATCGGCACAATGACTGCAGAGTCAACCTCCCACATGTCGACAACCTCGTGTGCCAAGTCTTGATACTTAATTTCTTTATCTTTCTCGGCTTTCACAAGGTTCTCGTCATGTGGGACAGTGATATCAACAATCATTGCGAGACGCTCTGATCGATCTATCACCACTATGTCAGGCTTATTGGCAACAATAGTCCTGTCGGTGATGATAGATCGGTCCCAGTACAATGTGATATGACCATTCTCGAGAACTGGGTCGGGCACATACTTGTAGTATGGTACTTCTGCGTCCACAAGGTTGTATTTCAGAGCAAGTTGCTGGTGGATAATCCTAGCCACTAGGTTGTGTCTGTGCAAATACTCGCCGTTAGCAAGACGAGAACAACCAGAAATAATATGTCGAATGGATTCACCGGGACAGTGGCATGCCCGACAGATGTCAACCGTGCCGTCCTTCACAATATATTTCCGGTAGTTGTTCGTCATCATAACTTCGTCCATAATTGCACAGACAAAACCTTCGGTTTCCCCAAAGAGATCACCGAAACGTAGCCAGGCTACGGACGCTAGGAAATCTACATCGGGCCCATACAGGGCCCGGTAAAAGCGTCCGTGAAGCTCCTTGCTCTGCCACACCTCCCTGCGGCCATTAGTATCCAGTACTACAGGCTTGCGCCAGTTCTCTTTAGCCAAGGAGAGCGGGGTGAATCCTTTGTCCACTGCGACTACATCACGATGCATCCCCACGTCGGCTTGGAGGAAGTACTCCCTGAGGCTGCACACCTCGCGGTTGTGGAGGGTCTTAGCATTTAGAAAGCCTCGACCCCCACACTTCCTCGGAATGTACAGCCTCATCACCGATGAACGTGGGTGATGCATTCGGTATGCAGTCAGCAGCGTACGGACCCTCCTATCCAGGGCGTCAAGTTCGGTCTGAGTCCACTTGAGTATGCCGAAGGAGTACATCAAGACCGGCATGACCCAACCGTTAAAGGCGCGCACCTTATTTCCGCCTGATAAAAGACTTTTAAGTACTTTTTTCAGGCGGCCATAGAAGCGCTCCCGTAACGATTGCTTCATGTCGGTCTCATTGATGCCTAACGCCTCCGACATGCCCAAGTATTTGTAGGTTTCGGTTGAGGAGAGGGATCTGAGGTGTATGGAATCCGAGAGTTGTGTTCCCACGGATTCCATAATCCCTCCTCGCTTTACATGCATGACTGCACATTTGTCCACACCAAATTCCATCCTGATGGAATTACTGAAAGTTTCAGTTACTTTCAGTAACTTCATCAGTTGCAAATTGTTGGGGGCAAAGAGTTTCAAATCGTCCATGTAAAGGAGGTGGGATATTACCTGACCACCTCTTCTCAACCGGTAGCCTAACCCTGAACCCTCCAACAATGTGCTCAGAGGGTTCAAGGCTAGACAAAACCACAGTGGGCTCAGACTATCGCCCTGGAATATACCTCGCTCAATCCTTATTGGTTCTCCTCTCCCTTGAATTTGCCGACATCCTGGATAGTGAAGGACTGTCCTCCATTGCCCCATACATGACGTCAGGAAGGCGCATAGAGTTGTATTCACTTTATACAACTCTAGCACCCTCATGAGCCATGTATGTGGCACCGAGTCGTAGGCCTTCTTATAATCTATCCAACATGTCGACAGATCCTTTCGAGATCGGCGAACTTGTTGGCTAATGGCCATATCTATGAGGAGTAGCTCCTTAGTACCGCGGGACCCATTCTTACATCCATTTTGAGAGACGGACATTATAGAATTATTTGCAATATGTTTACTAATTTTTGATCTCAAAATGGACGTAAGAAGCTTATAAACCGTCGGCAAACATGTGATCGGTCTATAATTTTTGGGTTCCGCAGTACTACCTGATTTATGGAGCAGGTGGGTAACTCCTGTCGTAAGGAACTGTGGAAGCGACCCAGATTCCAAAGACGACTGGAATTGTGAGGCCAAACGAGCATGTGAACTGCGTAACCATTTTAGCCAGAAGTTGTGCAGTCCGTCTGGGCCAGGGGATTTCCAATTCGCCATTGGACGGACTGCACCGGTTACGTCTTGGGGGACAATAGTTATGTCCCCCATTTCCTCAATCGGTTCACATGCTCGCTGGACCTCCTGCATCCAGTCACCTTCAGTGTGAGCGACAGGCATCGACCAGATATTTCGCCAAAATGTATTCATGACATCATTATCCGGTAGATGCGTATCACTCACATCGTGATCAGGTCGCTCCCAGGTTCTGTATACCCGCCTTTCATCGCTATGAAACATGCGATTCTGGGTATATCGCTCCACTCGCCGCTTATACCTCCGAATACGGTTTGCCCATGCATAAACCTTCTGCTTCAAGAAGTCGATGCGCTCTGTGACACGGGACATGTAATCTCGAGGATTGATATCAGTCCCCGAGAACGCCCGCCTCACAAAGCGCATCACTCTAGGGCGAGTATTGCCTTCCCTGAAGCAGATTAGTTTGCCAATGAGTGCTCTAGCCTCGTTAATACGACGTTCAATCCTGCACTGCCAGGCTGGTACGGTGGGTTTTGGTCGTGTAGCTCTGTCATTATTATCAAATTTGGCGTGAGCTACACGACATGCTGCAACAGCCGCGCAGTACAGGATTGAATGAGTATCTTCGAGGTTTTCGCTGTTATCAAAATAACTTGATAACAGCGAATCTAGAGCACACATTAGCGCCCTATTTTTTCTATGCATCGGCAAACGGGGTATGCGTGGTCTAATGTTTGGCGGAGTGAACCGATACTCTTGAATCGCAAGCTCCAAAGCGCTCCTCAATTGTTCATTGCACTGGGTACTTACATTTGTAACCCTATCATCGCTCTCCTCGTTACCGTGGGTGGGCAACGGCGGAACCATAGTTGGGGTTCGCGGTTGGGCCGCAGTCTGCGACTGGAGAGAAATGATAGCGTTACTCTGTACTTCAGAGCGTAGCCTATCAAGTGCGGCGTCAGTCAACCTGTGATCACGTTGAATGACTCGCACCTGATCCGACAATCGTTGTGCCGAGACGTTGACAGTAGGCTCAAGTACCTGAAACAGAGAGAGCATCCGACCACGGTACGCGGTCAGGTTAGTTCCCCCCTCTGTAGCCCCAAAGTATGCGCGCATGCAGTTCTCGTTCATGGTTGGAGTCCAACGCATGCGCTGCACACTTCCACCGGCAGCGGGGACCCTGTCAGAGGCCAGTGGGCCTCGAGGTCTCAAACTGTCCGGCGGTCGGCCTCTTCCTCGTCGTCTTGCTGGTGGTGGTGAAGTAGGCGGCGAGAAGTATTCGTCGCTCGAGCTCGACGCAACTGCAGCGGCCGGTGTTACATCACTCACGATTGAGGAGTCCGGCGGCTGCGAGGCGGAGCTGAGCGACGGGGCCGAAGATCTTGGGCGTGTGGTCTCGGTTAAGGCTTTCGCCCGACTTCTTGTCAACATTTTAAGTCTTCATAAATTTATTGATGTTCATTAGGTTGGGTATTGCTGCTTCTTCTTTTTTTTTTTAATTATTAATTATTATTAAAGTAATAATAATTCAATGGAATTGTGCCGTAGAAGCTGAGAGTACTCGGTAAATATAAATGTCCATATCTGTCTGCCGAGATGTTTCAGATTTTTTTCAAACTGAGATTTGCATAGTAGACTCTCCCATACGTTATCATAGCTATCACAGAAAAAGTTCTCGAGACTATATATATACCCAGTTTGACAACCAATCGCAAGCAAAGTCTGCTAACCCTATTTGAAGAGCCATCTTCTAGCGAAAGCTATAACTCAACCACACTAACTAGAAACAACAATACCTTAATTTTCACAATGCTTTTAGCAATAACATTTTTATGTCATCTTTCTTTCAAACTATTACTTCTTTTATGATCTTCGGTAATAACAACTGTTTCGCCTTTACGATTGGCCAAGAAAATTTTGCGAGCATACGAGTACACCTGGAATTCAATTATTAAGGGTTTGCACTGATGGTTAGGGAGGGTTGGGACTGAGAACATAAAATATTCGGGATTCAATGGAATTGTGCCGTAGAAGCTGAGAGTACTCGGTAAATATAAATGTCCATATCTGTCTGCCGAGATGTTTAAGATTTTTTTCAAACTGAGATTTGTTTCAATTTGATTATCACTTGCGTTAACGGTGAAGGAAAACATCGTGAGGAATCATGCACACCTGAGAGGGCTCCATAAAGTTCTCGATGGTGTGTGTAGTCTGCTAACCCGCACCAGGCCAGCGTGGTAGATTAACGGGGTGTTCTGCATAAGTGACACACGCGACACGACACGGAACAAATACATGTTACGTCGCGTCTCGGTACATAGGCCGTCATTAGGGAATGCCGTTGTTTTGATCGCGTTCGTCGCATCCGTCGTATCGCATCGCGTCGCGTTTGTAGCTTACACAGAACACCCCGTAAGGCCTAAACCCTTCTCATTCTGAAGGCCCGTGCCCAGCAATGGGACAGTAATAAGCTAATTATGTTATGTTGTGTTTTTTTTTGGAAATTGATGTTGTTTTGACGACGTGTTTGGTGCAATGGCTGATCGAATGGGTTCTGCGCTACGGGTCGTAGGTTAGATTTCCGCATGGAACAAAATTGTTTATCACCTACAGATAGCTGTTCCGGGTCTAGGTGTTTGTGGATGTGAGATTTATGACTGTATACACAACCACGATACACGAGAAATGCTAGAGAGGGCCAAAGCTAAAAAAAAGAAAAAATCTCTAAAAATGCAAAAAGAGTAATATTATGACACTTCGTCTCTATGATATTCAGCGAATTGTCTATAAGAGGCGATTCTGCCTCATTGGCTACGAACAATTGAACCGTAACTTTTTATTCGTATCCAGCCGTTGAATCATTTAGGCTGAATCTACCCAATTTTTGTCTGAACCCAGACGCTTCTAACAAAAGACCTAATCTTTTACTATAAAAAACAGTTTTTAGGGTTCCGTACCCATAGGGTAAAACGGGACCCTACTAATAAGACTCCGCTGTCCGTCCGTCCGTCTTTCACCAGGCTGTATGTATCTCATGAACCGTGATTGTTAGACAGTTGAAATTTTCACAGATGATGTATTTCTGTTACCGCTATAACAACAAATACTAAAAAACAGAATAAAATAAATATTTAAGGGGGCTCCCATACAACAAACGTGATTTTTTTGCCGTTTTTATAGATAATGGTACGGAACCCTTCGTGCGCGAGTCCGACTCGCACTTGGCCGGTTTTTCTTTGTTAACTATTAAAGTAAAATTTGCCAACTAAATTTAGTCATGTATTTAATATGCTGGTAATTTGTTTTTTACTTTTAAATCAGGTCTACTTAAAATTCCTCTAACGCTCTAGTTTCAAAGTCTAGAATGTTCCGTCAAGCTGTGCTTAAGTTTGACTTACATTCGTTAAAGTTTTAGTTGTAGAACATAATATATTAGTTTTGGATGGTATTTCTTAGGATAATATTAATTTAAAATTTGCTTTTGAGGGTTTTTTAGTTATATTCCTGTCTCATCAAATTAAGGAACACGGCAGTGCTCCAAGCCGAGTTGTACGTACTGCTACATCTCTACGTTGCATCCCAATATGCGTAATCAGCACCATTACATTATTACCTTATCACCTTTCTATGGAATAAGCCTGGGTCGGTGGTCCATCACTCAGTTCGGGTTAGGATGCCTGCCTGTTAGGTCATACATCGGGGCATCTGCCAAATATTCGCCTTTTTGTGAGTTTACCTTACTATCGAAAATATTACTTCAAATTAATTCATTAGTTTCCTTTTTTAAAAAGACGAACATTCCTCAAGTTCAGTTTGATCTGAGGGGCATTCTTCGAAAAATATTAACAAAAATTGAGAACGTCATTAGCATCATCCCAAAGTTAAGAATGCAGATGTTTAATACTATAAATAAGATAACGAAAACTCAAACTATACCGCTGCCGTCAAGCAATAAGACAAGAATAAAAACAATCTGACAATACTATAACGTTAACAACCCGGGAGAAGAATGATTTGTAAAAATAATGTTAAAAAATTTCGAATATTCACCCTGTAATCAGTTAATCACTGTTTAAGTATAGAATCAGTACTTGAGGAACGGTCTTATTCCAGAACGACAATCAATTATACTCATATGAAACGAGACTCAACTCGAGCCGATCAATTGGTTGATTACAGATCAAATCACTGCTTGAGGTCGAATCTACAAACTGAGTAACGAATTAGAATAAAGCCAAACTCAGCTGAACTATGATCAATGAATCTATGCTTGAGGAATATTCTAAAATTAAAAGTCGACTCAAAACTAGTTTTAAACAGAGATTAATGCTTGAGTTTCGTTCTGTAATACGGAACTTAGTAATAACAGTACCTAGTCAAGGAGAATTATTAAGATGGAACGATTATCTTAGTTTTGTATGTCAATATGACTTTGAGCCCAAACCATCAGCAGTCATTACATACAATTGACATGCCCCACGTTGCAATCGTACCTTCTTGGCCAACATTGGATACATTAGTCACTAGCAAGCACATTCTCGAGCTAACGTACTACAATCAACCTTAGTCCTACCGTAAGCCGTCGTTCTGGTCGACATTGGCTTGGAAATTCATCATCATCATATCGATATTACATTTTCCATTTTCCATTAAACATTAAATTGACTAAATTAAAATTTGTTATACAGTATGTTAAATAACACAGGGCGTTTTCTTAAACTCGTTAATCTATATCATTAATAACTAAATAAAGGGGCTCGTGGCTAATTACCAACCGCGCGGATCATATGATTTGCGAGATTAAGCTGCGCTTGCCACGGTCAGTTTGTGGACGGGTGACCGTTCGTTACACATCGAGACCCCTCCGTGCCTTCCAAGGCAAGTCCCGGGTGTCATAGGTATACCTATGACAGTCGTTACGGGAAGTCAGAAGCCCGAAAGTCTGACAACCGTTCTAACCTTAGGATATCGGCATTTGCCCAGTAACTGGGTTACGGAGGTTTGATGGCAATCGCTCCGTGTAAAATACTGTTATTCAGCCGCATCTGGTTAGACTGGAAGCTGTGCCCAACATATTTGGGAAAAATATATGCAGAACGATTAATAACATCTAAATAAATAAAAATATCAGTATAGAAAAATAATTATAAAAAAATGTAATGATAAAAAAAAAACAATTAAAAATTAATTAATTGATTGCGACATTGCCGTACTCCCACATTGAAAGACAAGAGCGCGTGTACAGTGTTTCTTTTACGTATCAATTTAATATTTTTCGTGAATATTTTATTATGTATTTAAAAAACTAAATTCATTTAGTTTTTCAATGGTAATATTTTTTTAGCTTGCATGGACGCTACTTGTACTATTGCGGGTTAACGGGAACGCCTTTCGTTAGTTAAGCAAGTATCCAAACAAAATTTGTTATGGCTTATTCAAATAAAAGCCAGAAATTTCGACGCGCGATGTTCTCATAAATATTTATAAACGCAAGCTACTAAGTAGGTAACAACCAAATAAAGATATACTGGTATTAAAAACAAAAAAAAATCTAGTTCGTCGCCCTGCTAATCCAGTTTATGTTCCTTTGTCTATTTTCTGAGCAATTTGGAGAATGAATTCATGGAAGACTGACATGCTTCAGTCTAAGCGTGTATTATTATGAATATCAAACATTTCTATGCAAGTAACGTAAGTGGTACGTGATGTTATTATTGGAATTTGTATTATACTCTGTCTCGTACCATTGAAGCATAGTCAAGTTTACAACAAACCTATTGAGATATTAGAGATTAGTACTTATGACCAGGGAATAAAAGCGGTTACGGTACGAGGTTTCGATGCCTTTAAAATGTAAGGATACCGTTTTCTTATAACGGTTGGGCCATACTTTTTATGATTTCGGTACCGAAAAACATCGAATGATGAATGAATCATACTGATCTGAGGCTTCATAGCGAAGGACAGGCTGGCGCGGCGATTCATCAACGAAAACCCTTATGTATAAAAGTTTAGGTACCGATACCGGAATATACCGTTTCGCATTTTTTGTCGGTACCGAAATATACAAGGTTAGTCGGAAAGGGGGTACTAAGCCACGGGCCACTTAAAGTATCACTGATGACTATTTTAAAGCAAGTGTTAAAATTTAAAAATCGATTATTTATTTTTCCATCAAAAATAATTTTTATTTTAGTTTTTTCGAAAATTCTTCATCCCTGCTTTAGTTATGAATTCTGAAAATGGGGTTTCTAATCCGTGACCCCAAATATGACCTAAAATGTAAACACAGCTGATCATAGCTAAGGATAGATAGAGTTTAGCGATTTTTTTATGAAATCTTTGAACAGCTATTTCTCTTAAACTATCGAGTTTTGGGGAAAGTTGTAGAACAAAAGTTATCCCTTATTATGGGTACTTTAACACCCTTTTGGCTTAGTACCCCCTTTCCGACTAACCTTGTATTTAAGTATCGTAATATTTAGGTAACCAGAATTTAGGGGTATGACGTCATACCGTATTTTAAAGGTTGGTATCTTAATTATAGGGTTAAACAGTCTCTAAATAAACAAACTCGTAAGCTAATATTACTTGAAATAACTACTAACGTATCAAAGGGAAAGCTATGAGATATTTGCTTCATTATTGGTAAAGATATAGGAGTCTAAATTTTAACCAATAACACAACCCAATATATACAAACTAGACATTTACCAATCAATTATAAACTCTAACATACTTAAAATAGGGTTGAAAATGATAACGATCGTTGTTATATACCAGGGTGTTATACTATCTATCTGTTGTTCTATAGTTCAGTCTTCAGAGCAAGTCAATATAACTAACGAAGCTACCGACGCATCCAGATATGCCTATTGTGGCCTCTCCAATAGAATTTCTATGCGGGCGCGTTGCATTGTGTTTCATGACGTCACTCTATAGAAATTAGGAGAATGTGGTTGTTGGAGTAACCTCATCTATCTAAACGACGATTAGAATTTAAAATAAACAATAAATTGATGTAACGATGTTTTGGACACCATTGCAATAGATGGAACTGTGGATAGTCCATTCCTGTCCCACTGTTGTGCACGTTCCTCTTGTCAGAATGAAAAGGGTTTAAGAGTTACCACGCTGAAGTGATGCAGGTTGGCGAAGCATACTCCATCAAGAATATTTGGAGCCCACTCAGGTGCGCGGGTTCCCTTACGATGTTTTTCTTCATAAGCAAATTCAGATTCGCACATGGGTTCGAAAAATCAATGGTGCGGGCCGAGTTTGAAATAAGGAAGGGACTGCCCTACAGTGGGATTAGAGCACTCAATGCGCTTATTTTTATTTCAATCTTTACATAGTATTAGGTCCTTACCTATGAAATTGGCGTTTTTTTCTCACAAATAGAAAACCTCGTCACTTCTATGATTTAAAATATATATCAATTGTTTGATATTATATCATAGACAACTACCAATAGTAAAAAAACCTTATTACTTATAGTTTTCTAAACATAAAAATACCTTAAAAATGACTCCTCTTTTTGTTAGCAGAAATGACCACTATTTTTGTTTTAACTTTGCCAAAACTTTTTTTTGTTGCATAATCTAAGTGGCATACGTTATCTTAGTTTTTAAACATTAGTGCATAAAAGTTTTAAAACATTAGTGTTCATAGTTGTTAAATAAATTAAGAAAATGTTAGTATGAAAAATGCAACTTCTTTAAAATTCTCCATACAAAACGCTGATTTCATAGGTAATAACCTAATATAAAACAAAGTCGCTCCCGCTGTCTGTACGCTTAGATCTTTTAAACTACGTAACGGGTTTTAATGCAGTTTTCAGCAATAGATAGAGTGATTCAAGAGGAAGGTTTATATGCCCCACATTAGTATCTACATTGCACCCGTGTGAAACCGGGGCGGGTCGCTAGTAATGAATAAAACAAGTACCTATGCTTTTATTAATTAAACGGTTTTAATTAACTTAACTTCGTATATTTGTTTGTTTGATTCAAAACTTGCAACAGATTTTTCAATTACTTCTGCTTAACCGATTCTCTTGAAACTTCGCACACAAATTCAATTACCATGACAATACAACAATATAATTGTTTCAACCTTCAGTCCTCAAATGCTGATGCTGCAGGGGTATTGTTATAGGGGATTATTTGGTACTAGCTGTGTCCTCAAGGCTTCGCCCGCGTAAGAAGTTTTATTCCAGTAATAAACATAGCCTATGTTACTCAGTGATAATGTAGCTTTCTAACGGCAAAAGAATCTTTGAAATCGGTCCAGTAGTTTTTAAGTTTATTCGTTACATACAAAAATACAAATCTTTCCTCTTTATAATATTAGTACCTATAGATTAACGTGTAGGTACCAAAGTATCTTTATATTATAGCCGGTAGCTAACCGTATTACATATTTGCCGTTTCGCCTTTATTAAACTTTTTTAATAAAAATGCCGTAGGTATTCCAACTCCTAAAAAAAAATGTAGTAAGGCTGAAAGTTCTTGCAAAGGAGATCCCGCGCCGTTATCATGTAAAGTGGATCATCTGAAGTAGTTCTACGTTTACTGTTCATAAAATATATCGTATAGAAAATAAATTTGCATGTCTGTGGTATGAAAAAAAATATTTCTCCTAAAATCTTCTTTTAGTGTGGTTAGTGACTAACCTGGCGTCAGAGTTTATGCCGCCCATGGGCCTCTAACTTGGCTTCACATGCCGTCAAGAAATATCTCTCAATATCGGTTTCCTCACGATGTTTTCCTTCACCGTTTTTAAGTAAATGATAATTCTACAATACATGAATCCGAAAAGTCAGAGGTGCGTGCCTTGGGTTCGAACTCGAGATCTATGACTTGACAGTCCGACGGTCACACCACTAGGCTATCACTGCTTCTTATTTCCCTTAAAATAATTAGTAAGTAGATATCTAAAACCTCGCGTCCGATTATAAACCCTCCCAGATTAGCATAGTCCGCCGTCCCCGGCATGTGCTACTAGAGCCCGATGATGAGATCACCCTCCTCCAGGAGGCGAATAAATCGACTAGTACTATACACATACACCGCCGCCGCCGACCGGCGTATCGCCCTCGCCGACGAGGCCCCTCGCGACGTCCCACCGCCGCCGCCCCCGATCCACCGTGCTCACCCGCCGCAGCCGCGGAGCCGGTCGTCCCTTCTGACTCCGCGCAGTAACCATGACGCGAGAATACAGCCCTCATCAAGCTGTCGTATCCCTCCCAGTCCTCTTGCATTCGACACCCTAAGAGTTCGAGTCCCCCCTTGGGGACACTCTCAGAGGTGTCGCTGCTATAGTCATAGCCATGATGTTACAGTAGTTAGCTTTGCGTAGTTAGCTAGGTAGTTAGAATAGTAGGTATTGGTTCGGAGACCCTTCTGGTCTCGCCAATAATAGTCAGGTTACGTAGAAGAGGTCCGCAAGACCATCTACAATAGTCGAATAGGAAAAAAAAAAAAACTAAAACCTGATTCTAAGACAGCATTACTAAAGAAAAGTATATTATGTATAGCTCCACGTATTTATAATCATTTACCAAACTCGGTCCTCTCCATTATTGATATAAAAATATTTAAAAACAGTATTAAAACATTGTTACTAAAAAAAGCATTATTATTCTGTAACAGAATATCTACAGAATAAACTTTTGTAACTCTACTTTTACTGTCTTATCTTTTATCATTGGTACCTACATACGTGCATAGTTTCATAGGTACCTATTCTGTAATTTTGCATGCCTCATGGTAGGATATGGCTAATGGTCACTATTGTTTGTATAAGAGGTTTTGTACCCATATTCGCAAATGAATAAATGATTTGATTTGATTTTGATTTGAGTCATCATCTTCCTGCATTGTTCGCAAGTTACTTGGGGTCAGCACAATATGTTTTCCTATTTCATTCTTCTCTGACAGCCTTCACCTCATTTTCCTTCTTGATGTTGCTAAATAAGACTAGCTAATAGCCAAATACTGCTACTCAACTTTTTAAGTTGCCGTTAATTTCGCTGCTGTCACTTCTGTCACTTCGCTTTAGAGAGACAGTGACAGCACGAGACTTAACGGCAATAGAATTGAGTAAATAAAAACTGCCTCATTCGGTCTAGTGGTGGCAAGCGCGACTACTGATCGAGAGGTCCTAGTTATCGATCCCCAGGTCGTGCAGTGTTATTGGATTTTTCCGTGTGGAATTCCTCAGTAGTAACCCAGAGTTTGGATTTGTGCCCGGTTGATGGCAATAGGCTCGCCCCCTATTACATGGGACTTAAACATAACGGCAAAATTAGGGTGTTTCTATACACCTCTGCCCAACCCTTTAGGCGTGATGTTATGTTAAATAAAAAATTCTAAGTCAATTATTTTGCAGACCTGACAAGTTCCTTAATCAAATCGAGTTCACGGTTCTTCCCGAAGAACAAGTTCCAACAGTTTGCGACGTCTTGGACAAAGAAGTACATCAAACTCGTCCCATTTGAGAATAAAAGGAACTTTTCTTTGTCAACAGTTCGTCGAAACGATCGATTGACACAGATGTGTGCTAGTCATAATTCTTTTCATAATAGGTAGATAAGACGACGACGCGCAAATTCAACATGTTTAAATGTTTGTATTGTTAATAGATTTATGATGCCTAGGTAACCCGTGCACCATAGACTGTTGTGACATAGTCAATACTAGACACCATAGACTATAAATTAGAAGTTTGATTTTTTTCAATATTATTTAACTTTTTTGTGTTTGGGTTACCAGGTAATTATATATATAAATTTAAGTCCAAATTTTTGTTGTAGTTTCAAGTTTTTAATTTTAAGAATTATTATATTTTTAATTTTAAGTATACCTAGTATAGTTGGGCAGAGATTAATAGTAACACCCTCATTTCGCCGTTATGTTTAAGTCCCATGTAATAGGGGGCGAACATATTGCCATCAACCGGGCACAAATCCAAACTCCGGGCTGCTACTGACGGATTCCACATGGAAAAACCCAATAACACTTTGCTCGTCCTGGGGATCGAACCTAGGACCTCACGATCAGCAGTGGCGCTTGGCACCACTAGACCGACGAGGCAGTTCACACTATTTAATTAAATTAAATTATAAACTTTATTCATACTATGATACAAATTATTAACTTCTCAAAAAATAAACCAAAATGGTCTAGGACAGTTTTATATTCGATTCAAAATGTGCTTACATTAGCGATATGTTTACGATACTATACGTCAAAATATGGCTTTATGTCTTAGGCCTACTAGCAGTCTCCATAGTTCGCTTTCAACAACACCTTAGCAATTTTTAAGCTACCCCAGACTGATCAGTCTTTTGTTAACATCACTTTGTGAGCAAGCGAAAATGTTGACAGTTCAACAAATAAATTTTATGTACGGTTTTGGCGTTATTTTATATCCTTCGCGTGTCACATTCATTAGAATAGAATATACTTTATTGTACACCAAAATTGTAACACAGTTCTTATACAATAACAAACACTAAAGGGTACAATGGCGGTCTTATCGCTGATAGCGATATCTACCAGACAACCTTTGGATGAACATAAGTCAATGAATAAGATAGGCGGGGTAGTTCATGGTGTACTGCTGCAAAAAATATACTACACACCATACATAGACATAATACTTATATATATATATATATAAATATTGTAATATATATATATATATAATATATAATTATGTGATAGGGAAAACAAGGTAGACTGATGACTTATGAGGAATTAGAAACGTGTTGAGAGAAGAAATGATCTTTAACAAATTTTTTAAAAACATTATCATTATGTTTTGGCTTTGCGCAAAAGCCTGCACGTACAATCACAGATATTAATTGTTGAGCCAATTGCCACCATTCATAATTTGGCTGGGTTTTACAACTGTGATGATTGACACATAACAAATGAGATGTCATGTCGAATTGACAGAACTTTGTGTATCTAAGAGCCGGTTGACACAGCGAATTCGTTTTAACGGATCCGTCGGTACTGGATGTGATATTCACATCTGTACCGACGGATCAGTTAAACAAATGGCAGCTGCGTCGCGTCTGGCAGGCAGGATACGATAAAAATAACTGATCCAGTATTTTTTACTGGATTCGGAATAATGTCGTGTATATGAACTCGCACATACAACTACAGGTGCCATCACCAAAATAAAAATGAATCCCTTAAAACGGGTCCTGTAAACAGTTCCTGTGTGAATTAGCTGTAACCCAACAAAATTAAAAAAGTATAGGTAGTTCAAAAATCAATGTCTGTGACTGTACAAACTTTTGGTATAATAATACAAAGAAATAAATATTGTACAATTTTACGTACCTTATTAAAAATTGTAGTATAATTGAAGTTAGTTGTTGTAGCGTTAACAGAATAAATTACAAATTATTTTTATTAAGAGTTAAATTAATAATTGTTTTTCGTTGCTTTTCACTTTTATATCCACAAATGTATGAACACAGAATGATGTCCTAAGGCGGTTCACCGACGGTGACGCTAGTCGGAGCGACACGCGTCAGACCGATTTTAGCATCGCATTGAATTGTACGGAGTCGTATAGAGCTGTCGCACGACTGACACCTAGACGCACGTCTCTGTAGTAAGCACGCGGTTGTTGTCGCTCCGACTTAGAGCTCTGCCTCATTAGTGCGTTGCGTCGTCGCAGCGTCAACGCTGCGTCGTTTTCCATATATTTTAAATGACATGCAACATTAAATCGTTGCGTCGCATGCGACGTTTCAACGGGTCGGCGGACGATAGACGAAGCGGGGGAGGGTGATGCGCTGCGTTGTTGGAGCTCCGGTGCGACGACGGACAGTGTTCCACTGCTAGAGGGGCAAATGAGACGTGCGTCGTCGCAACGCAGGTGTGGCATACAATGCGTTGATTCGTTGCGATGACGCAACGCAACGCACTAATGAGGCATCGCCCTTACGTCACCGTGGGGGAACCGCCTAACCTTTGTCTTCTGGTGTACTTTTTGCCGTTGACGTAAGCACATACTACCCCATAAGCAAGTCGGTGCGACACGCGTCAAAACGATTTGAGCATCGCATTGAATTGTTCGGAGTCGCATACACAGCTGTGGCACGACACGCAAGCAGGCACGCGGCTGCTGTCGCTCCGACTTGCGTCACCATTATGTGAACTGCCTTTTTTATCGTTGGAAAATCCTCATGGATGTCCGTCGCCCGGGGAAGCCGAGGGGTCTGCCGGACTCTTACCGGCTAAAAACCAACTGTGTTCCTCCTTCTGACCGTTCAGCCGGGGTCACGGGATTCGCAAATAGGGGACCTGCCTAACTGAGAGTTAAAGAAAATGATACATCATCAACGAAAAAAAACACCAGTAGTTGCCTACTGCTTATTAGTATTCCATTAACTCTCAATTAACTATAGCTTGTAAATATTCACGTTATCGCCACAATACAGCTAACTTTAATTGAACTTCTTAATTAATACTATTGCAACAGTATTAGTTCTGAAAACTGAAACTGAAATTACTCAGAATTCTACACCGAAACTTGAACAATTCCTACTATCGTGTTATTTAGAAGTAATTATTTTTTAAATAAAATATTCCTACTAGGAAACCCAAATAATAATTGCAGAGTTAGCAAGAAATCCATAAAATAAAAGGCTCTTGCTAGGAATAACTGCCTCGTTGTTCTAGTGGTGGCAAGCGCGACTGCTGATCGTGAGGTCCTGGGTTCGATTCCCAGGTCGGAAAAAGTCTTATTGGATTTTCCGTGTGGAATTCCTGTGGATTTGTGCCCAGTTGATGACAATAGGCTCGCCCCCTATTACATGGGACTTAAACATAACGGCGAAATGAGGGTGTTACTATGTGTATAGTAACACCCTCATTTCGCCGTTATGTTACCAGAGGTGTCTCTGGCTTACCCTTCGGGGAACACAGGCGTGATGTTATGTTATATTACTAGGAATAACGGGCCACATGATTGTGGGTTAACGTAATTTTTATTTTTGTGTCCATCCATTGTGAACTGTAAAAGGCATTGGTTTCACTGGCCACTGTAATGTTGTGCATGTATATTTAAATAAATGAATACAATTTAAAGAAGTTTTATGCTTCTTCTTCCTACCCTTATCCCACACTAGGTGGGGTCGGTACAACATGTATTTCATAAACCCATGTTGTTAGAGATTTTGGCTTATTGTTTTATGACCGGCCGCCTGCCTGACATCAACCCTCCTTGGGAATACTCGTTGCGCCGCCGCGCGGGTGACCCAATGTGCTTGCTGATGTTATGCACTGGGTCCCAAAATGATATGCATTAGAGTAGTATTATGCATAACATTAATTTGTAATGCCACCCACCACGGTACAAAAGGCCATCGTATTAGAAGTACCTACAACTTACAAAAGTGTGAGAGAACTTTTCACAATCGACGCCTGACTGTCTGCCATTTTCACCCGGAACCTTGAGTTATAAATACATTTTTTACAAAAAAAATTAACCGACTTCAAAAAAGAATAAAATAATTACCATTTAAAATTAACAGTTTCAGAAGTCGGTGCTGATCTACGCTGAACCAAATTGAAGGCACCGACTTCTGAAACTGTTAATTTTATATGGTAATTATTTTATTCTTTTTTGAAGTCGGTTTAAATTTTTTGTAAATATGTTTTAATTTTTTTAATTTTAGTGGCCTTAATTAAAACTTGGTTGGACCTACTAAAGAAGCTGCTCGTAACATAATCACATCATCACAATATGCGTACTGTTCGTCATTGAGGAGTTCCATTGTCTATCTCCGAAGTTCTTCATCAAATCTTCACCAAATTTAAATGGGGCCAACTTCGAAGTATACCCTATCCATTAAAAAAAAATCATCAAAATCGGTTCACAAATGGCGAAAATATCGATGACCATAAACAAAAAAAAATAAAAAAAATACGTACAGACGAACATAGTAACCTCCTCCTTTTTGGAAGTCAGTTACAAAGAGTCTCCACGAGTGATGATACGTACCTATGACCGGCGCACCCTGCCAGTCAGCTACGCTACCTACCTCGCTGACTGGGTAATGTTTCTAATCTTTTACCACGGCATGAGTTATTCTCAAATAGCTCATGTAGAAACGAGAGAAGAAGGCTTAGAATCTTGACTCCAAACTTCATAAAAGTTTCCTTAATAGAAATATTGAGGTCTTCTTTTCGTGTGATTAGTGACTAACCTGGTGTCAGAGTTTATGCCGCCCATGGGCCTCTTACTTGGCTTCACATGCCGTCGAGAAATATCTCTCAGGCATTTCCTCACGATGTTTATATTGAGGTAAGTAATTTCTTCTCAAGTTTCATAAGTACATAAAGGCTTTTTCTTAATAAATTGTCTTTCCAAGTACGGTATCCAATATTTTCGATACTTCTTACGATACAATACATTATTTTTATGAAGTTGTATTTTAGGTAGGTATTTAAGAGATTCTTTGTGAAGAATTTTAATAAAATTTGTAAAGTACTTTTTCTGTTTTTTTTTTGTTAACGTTACCCATGCTACACTGTACTTATTCTTATGGGTATTGTAATATGTCAGGAAGTAGTTCTGAAAATTTTCGATGTATTTTGACAGCATCACACAAAGCACCTACCCAAGCCTAACTATCACTGTCCCATAGCTGGGCCTCTTATCAAAATGAGAAGGGTTTAGGCCATAGTTCGCCACGCTGACCTGGTGCGGATTGGCAGAATATCCACACCATTGAGACCTTTCTTATTTGGAGCCTTCTCACGTGTGAATGTTTCTTTACAATGATTTTTATTCACCGTTAACGCAACTAAATCAAATGATCCGCACATAAATTCGAATAGTCGCTAAGCTTTCATTGTATACACAAAATGATGATTATTGAAATAACCTTCCGAAATAATTCGTTGTGAATTGTGTATAGATAGATATATCATGCCCGTTGTGACAAAAACGTCAAACGTAATGCAGCGTATACACCTAGCCAACGAACGAAGCTCGATACTGCTAAAAACCGAATAAAATCGGATTCGTTCTATACAAAGTTGGGCCCAGTTCAACAAAATAACGAACGTTCGTTGGCCTTCGTTGGCTAGGTGTATACGCTGCATAAGAAAGTTCTCCCAGCTTAGTCACAACTAACGTGCGCACTAGAGCCGACAACCGGACAATTAATCTTACTTCATGACGCCGACGTCGTCGGTCGTTAGTCCTCACAGAGAACAAACTTCCAAAGTAGGAGGAAGGGATGACATTCCGTCCTCAATCGCGCACAAAAGGTATTGGAATGGAACTATCCAGTAATACTGTTGTACTTCCGAGGAACTGTACAGTTAAAGTCGGACATTGAATAACGTTTCACAATGGAAGTATGTAGATTTTATCCAGAGGTTTCAAGGGGTATGGGCGGAGTATTCTGTAAGAGCACTTGTACATTTCGTCCGATTCGAATCCGAGAAAATACGATCTGAAGAAACTCGGATGCAAATTATGAAATTCCGAATTATGAAAATGCCGGACAGTTTTTGCGCAGTTCACAAAAAAACACTTAAAACCGCCAAACAGTTACAAAATTCGGGTATGCAGCTAGCTTACATGGTACTCACATTCACAATTTAATAAAAAATAAATAGATGAAATATTAATAAAAATTATTGAAAAAAAAACAATAGTAAAATGTCAAAGGATAAAATAAAAAATAATATAATAAATATTAAATGGTTTCGGATTGGGAGACTAATTTTCATAGTTGCCGGAGAACGTTTTTTTGTATACATTATTTGCTAAAGATCTATAATATTTGGTTATACTTTCAGAGCACAGAACTAATGGTAGTAAAAACAGTAATGCCTGCTCGTTTGTTTTCCACTACCATAATAATTTCATAACTTATTCAAAGAAGCTACAACTTAAAAATAAATTTAATACAATATTCATACATAAAGCGGCAATAACGAGCGCTGTCGTTCACTGACGTTGAAGTGATCATTTAAAATCGGGGTACCATTGAACCAACAAGCATTATTAAGTTTATTGGATGGGTTAACTGAAGAGCTTTGGGTTTATGAAGATGAACCAAAGAATTTGCTTGTTAGTCATGACATAATGATGACGTCATAACTTGTTCCTTTACGAAAATAAATAAAGAACTAGATTTTTTAAGATTTGACTCTGATTGACATTTGAGGGGTACATGGCTAATTACCAACCGAACGGATTATATTAAAATTTGCGAGTTTAAGCTGGGATGGGTGACCGTTCGTTACACATCGAGACTCCTCCGTGGCTCGGAGAGCGCGTTAAACAGTCGGTCCCGGGTGTCATACGAAAACCTATGTGTTATCGGTAGCTGGTAACACTGGACAATGTTGATAAAGGAGGGTAACCGTCAAGATATATCAACGTACCCGAAGTTATAAAAACAGTGGTCATTCGACGCAGCAAAGGATTCCTTGTCGAACAGCCGAAGAAGTCTGACCTTTTATATCTGGTTTGCATGTCCTCATTTTCTGATCTTGTGTTAATTATTATATTGTGATATATTTTGAACTAGCTTCTGTAACTAATCACTATCCTAATTAAAAGTACTCTCAGTGGTGGAGAGTCTGTTGGTTTAATTTACTTTATTTACCATGCTCCCAATCCTGACATACCGATATTAGCTATAACTGTAATGATAGATTCACCCCTATAAGATTGTTGTATGTCTTTTATATATGACAGTCATTACGGAAATTCAGAAGCCTGAAAGTCTGACAACTGGTCTAACCTTAGGATATCGGCGTTTCCCAGTAACTGGGTTGCGGAGGTCTGTTGGCAGTCGCTCCGTATAAAATACTGGTATTCAGCTGCATCTGGTTAGACTGGAAGCTTGTGACGGGTGGTGGCTGACTGGCGGGGGTCCGGGGCTATAAAAGGTCGGGCGCACTGCAGATCGCCCCTCTCTCGCGCCGCTGCAGTTGCCCAGTTAAGTGCCACACCTGCTGAAGAAGACCTGGACTCCTCGCATTGTACGAACCCCGCCCTGTTGTTCTCTTTGTACTCTTTGTAAAAACATAATTAAATATATATAGTGTACGGTTACAAGTGTTATTCTTTGTCCTCCCGTAAGTGCACACCTGCTAAATTTTATGTGCACATGCTAGTCGAGGGTTGACTCCTAAAGCCACCCTAAAGTGTTACAAGCTGATCCCGACATAGTTGGGAAAAAGTTAGGCAGAACAAGAACAACTCTGATTGACACTTCGCCCCTTCGCATTAAAAGTGTATAATCTCGAAAATTTTGCAAAATCGAGTTAACAATCAGTATCTGATACCGACTTGATTGAATTGCGTAAACGCTCGATTAATAAATTAATGTATTATCATTTGTATACCTACTTAAGCTATTGAAAACTCGACTTTATTGTCCCTTTAAGAACATTTGGGTCGCTTTCTCTACGCCAAACGTGTCCAATTTTTCCGTATCTAGAAGTTTTGTTTGTGTCTGTAAACGCAACCACGATAATTGTGGCAATATTAATACGTGGGGCAACAGCTTGTGGTCTGACCGTCGGACTGCCAAGTCATAGGTCTCGAGTTCGAACCCAAAGCACACACCTCTGAATTTTCGGATTCATGTGCATATTGTATAATTATCACATGCTTAAAAGCGGTGAAGGAAAACATCGTGAGGAAACCGGCATGCCTGAGAGATATTTCTCGACGGCATGTGAAGCCAAGTCAGAGGCCCATGGGCGGCATTCACTCCGACACCAGGTTAGTCACTAACCACACGAAAAGAAGAAAAGACTACGTGGGGCAACGTTTATTTTGAAAGAAAATTATATTTATTTATTTATTTATTTATTTCTCCCAAACATAAAACTATTATTACAGGTACTTGCTGCCTAATGCAATAGTCTATGTACATAAATATTACAAAACAAAAACAAAATAACTAAACTAAACAAATTGCACAATAAGCGGCCCGTGTGAATTCGTTCAGTGCACACGAAAAGAGATCAATTCTGTGAGCCAACGTGTTGAGCGCACGCAGCGCACGCGTAAGCGGTGCGCGCTGCAGGAGGCATGTGCACGCACGTGGCACGGCCAGCAGCTCCGGCCGCCGCCGCCGCCCCACGTACTCGTTCGGGACGCACAGCTGGAGTACCTCCAACACGTTTGGATTATTAATTTTTCCGCGCATTACCTTAAATAGGTAGACGGTGAGAGCGACCTCCCTTCTTACTTCAAGCCTGTAATACCCCACCATACCCAGAACAAATAAAGTAGGATATAGGAGCGGATAGCCTGGGTATATCCCGTATTGCTTCAAATACACGAACCTAACAAATTTGTTCTGAATACGTTCCAGCATCAATCTGTACTTCTCCTCGTGTGGTGACCATATTACGGCATTGCACTCCAGGTGACTCTTCACCAGCGCCTCGTACAGTGCTTTCAAAGCTGCTATATTTGTAAAGTTGTTTGCTTGGCGCAATATTAGTCCCAAATTCCGGTAAGCTTTCTTGCACACATCAGTGATATGCTGCCGAAACTGTAGATCAGCGGTGAAGCGTACACCTAAGTCCCGTATCTCTGTCACACGCTGTATCGGCGCCCCGTCCATTAGGTATTGGTAATGGCTCGGAGTTCTTGCGCGACTGAAAGACAGCACGGAACACTTAGTCACATTAAAATAAAGTCTATGTTTTAAGCTCCAACTTACTATGCTATCTATATCTCGCTGTAATGTGGCGTGGTCTAGGTTATGCTCAATTTTATGGACCAGTTTTAGGTCATCCGCGAAAAGTAAGGGCGTAGACTTGCTGGCTCATCATATTGTACAAAGAGAACCAAAAATCACACTCTAAAATAAAACATGCATAATTTGAACCTTTCTTCAAACACACTCTCTGTGCACAATTCACCGGGGCGTAGTGGCATCATTAAAATGTTCCACTGGTCTGTGACAATGGCTCTGTCTGCCTTTGTTCTTGGCTTTGTGCAACTTCTGATAATCATTCAGATCACACGCTAGGAGTAGTACAGTTATATTGTTGTGGAAGAGTTGAATGTATCATTTTAATTTAAGATTTACATTGTAATAATAATGATGTTAGCAATAGCCAATATTTGGATGCACTGTGCTTCGTGGTCAAAATAGTTAATTCTCCACAATTTATAGGTTTAATTTACACTGCATTTTAGGCCTATTAGCACGAGAGCTTTTTCAAAGTGTGTTAAAAAAACCTTTCTGGAACAAAAGTCTAACCGTCCTGTGTTCTCATGATAAAGGCAGAGATAAAACTGATACCACGAAAGTAAGCAATATGCGCAATGCATTATGACATCTAGGCAATTAAAAATACTAATGATTTCTATGATTATAATGTTTTAGAAACATACTTGTAAAGTGTTACTTGCGTATGAGAAGACAATTACTAAAACATTTACTTTCATAAAACTATTAGTATTATTGGTTTTTCAGATGTCATAGGTTGCATAGCTGGGATCAGTTTGTTTTACCTGGATTTCTTATCGCGGTTAAAGCTGAAAACAAACTATCGGATGCACCTGACGGACGCGGCTCACAGCCGCGTTAGCCGCGCGCATATTTTCGTCTATTTTTATAAAGGTGGATGACAGGCACTCTTTCTACGGTATCACTCTGATAGCCAAATACTGAAACACTTCTCAATTTTAACATAACATCACGCCTTTTATTCTCCGAAGGGTTCGGCAGAGGTGTATTTAGTACACCCACGTTTCGCTAGATATGTTTAAGTCCCATGTAATAGGAACCGAGCCTATTACCATTAACCGGGCACAAATCCAGACTCCGGGCTGCTACAGAGAAATTCCTAATGGAAAAACCCAATAACACTTTGCCTGACCTGGGGATCGAACCCAGGACCCCATGCTATGCAGTGGCACTTACGACCACTAGACTAACAAGGCAGTAAAACAATTTTAAGTCTCAATTTATTTTATTTTAAGTCGCCGATAATTTTGTGCTGTCTCTGTCACTCCGCCTTAAAGTGACAGTGAAAGCGCTAGATTTAACGCCAACTTAAAATTAAGAAGCGTTAGAGTATTTGACCGTGAGTAATCCAGACGTTAATCCAACCGTCTACACCTGTTCACCTAATTTTACTATCAGTTCTTCATTTCGTGTGGTTAGTGACTAACCTGGTGTCAGAGTTTAGGCCACCCATGGGCCTATGACTTGGCTTAACATGGCCAGGCATGCCGGTTTCCTCACGATGTTTTCCTTCACCGTTTTAAAGCAAGTGATAACTATACAATAGCACATGAATCCGAAAAGTCAGAGGCCTTGTGTTCGAACTCGAGACCTATGAATTGGCAGTCCTACGGTCAGACCAGTAGGCTATCACTGCTGTAAAACGTCATATCAGTTAAAAACGTCATAGTTGGTATATAGTCAAGTTATATTCTACCTAGCCTTTTCCCATCTATATTGTGGCCAGCTTCCAGTCTAACCAGATGCGGCTGAATACCAGTATTTACACGGCGCGACTGCCATCAGAACTCAGCAACCCAGCTACTGGGTAATACCGATATCTTGAAGTTAGAACGGTTATCAGTCTTTCAGGTTTCTGACTACCCGTAACGACTCTCATAAGTATTCGTATGACACCCGGGACCGACTGTTTAACGTGCTCTCCGAGGCACGGAGGGGTCTCAATGTCTAACGAATGACCGCGGCAAGCTCAGTTTAACCTTGCAAATCATATGATCCGCGCGGTTGTTAATTAACCCTGAGCCCCTTCAGTACAATATAGTTATGTATTCTAGTAAAATATTGCCGCATAATATTAGTTGTTTGCTATTCCCGTGTGGCCTGTGTCCACAATTAGCCCATCAATGGCTGGTTAGAGGGCAAAGCTAAGTAATTAGACCACTAACGTAAGTGCAAACAAAATAATTGTTCTGTTACTGAATTAGTGATGGCGGCGTAGTTATTATTGTAATTACTGTTTTAAAATTATACTAATTTTTTATGTACAATTTGGGTAATAGTCGCAAATAATTGCTTATTTTAATAACCGTTTTCGTGGACAGCAGTGATAGCATAGTGGTGTGACCGTCGGACTGCTAATTCATAGGTCTCGGGTTCGAACCCAAGGCACGCACCTCTAACTTTTCGGATTCAAGTGCGTATTGTATAATTATTATCACTTGCTTAAAAACGGTGAAGGAAAACATCGTGAGGAAACCGGCATGCCTGAGAGATATTTCTCGACGGCATGTGAAGCCAAGTCAGAGGCCCATGGGCGGCATAAACTCTGACAACAGGTTAGTCACTAACCACACGAAAAGAAGACGTCGACAAATTGGTGTTAGCGTTAATCGAATTTCAACTATCCCTCATTCGACTATTCATCTATACTAATATTATAAAGCTGAAGAGTTTGTTTGTTTATTTGAACGCGCTAATCTCAGGAACTACTGGTTGGAATTGAATTTTTTTTTTGTGTTAGATAGTCCATTTATCGAGGAAGGTTATAGGCTATATAACAGCACGGTACGATCAATAGGAGCGGAGAATAAATGAAAAGTTGCAAAAACGGGAAAAGTTTCCACCCGTGCGAAGCCGGGACGGGCCGCTAGTTAAATATAAACCTTTTAAAACATGATAGTAAACTGTGTAGTTTTTAGAAAACAAGTATCTATAGTCCGGCCATTAAACATTTGTATAAAAGGTAAACAAACCTTTGATCGTGAAACATTAATTTTGTTTTAAGATTTCGTTAAAAATACATATTTTAGAAAATCATTTAATGTCCAATCATATAAACACGTACATGTTTACATGTATTTTCAAACGATTCTTAAAGCATGATAAATGTTTTAAGATCGAAGGTTTGTTTACCTTTTATACAAACTTTTAATAGCCAGACTATACAGGATTAATTAGAATTAACTGGCGAAACTTCACAAGGTTACTGCGCATTAGAAATGGAAAAATACCTAAACTATAGTTAATTAGATAACAAGATACCCGACTGATACAGTAGGTAAAAGCGTGCACGTAGTAGTCTAATTAACTAAAGTTTCTAATTCACTAAGTCGATTTTTATCCAATTCTAACCGTCGCATCGACTTGAAACTTTGCAAGTGTATGCGATTCTGATGACTATACAATAGTATGGCACAATCGAATTGTAGGCTACTTCAGATATTTTTTTCAGTGGGAGAAGTGTAGTAACCTTGCCGGATTATTTTTAAGAAAACTGTCAAATTGTTTGACAACAAAAACAAGACTAAACATTTTGACAGTTTCCGTAAAGAAATCTGGAAGATTCATGCACGTAACCCGCTTCAAAAAAAAACTTGTATTAGCCTACTGATCTCCATCTTCTTCTTTACGTGTGGTTAGTGGCTAACCTGGTGTCAGAGTTTATGCCGCTCATAGGCCTCTGACTTGGTTTCACATGCCATCGAGAAATATCTCTGAGGCATGCCGGTTTCCTCGCGATGTTTTCCTTCACCGTTTTTAAGCAAGTGATAATTATACAATACACACATGAATCCGAAAAGTCAGAGGTGCGTGCCTTGGGTTTGAACTCGAGACCTATGACTTGGCAGTCCGACGGGCACACCACTAGGCTATCACTGTTATACTGATCACATGATAGTGCCGGAGCGACAGTACTGGAACTTCTCATGATTACTAGTTATAGACATATCGAGTTAGGGCTCTTATGATTTAATCATATTTTTTTATATTACACTAATAAAAGCGTGTTTTTGATGTAAAACATCCAACGCGGCGGTACGGGTGTGAGAGCGGCTGTTGCGTGGCGACGCTCGCGATGGCAGACACACGACGGCAGACCTTCGTAACTCGTCGGCTCTCCACATTCTGATACGGCCAGTTTTTTTATTTGTACAAAATGAGTTTCAGTGTTCCACATAGTCATAGAACATAGTCTACTCAGTTGTCGGCAATAATATTGACAAGCATATCATTTTGGGACCCAGTGCATAATATCAGCAAGCACATTGGGTCACCCGCGCGGCAACGCAACGAGTATTCCCAAGAAGGGTTGATGTCAGGCAGGCGGCCGATCATAAAACAATAAGCCATAACCTCTAACAACATGGGTTTATGAAATACATGTTGTGCCGACCCCACCTAGTGTGGGCAGGAAGAAGAAGAAGAGTTTCAGTGTTTCACATCTGCAATACGTCATGCGACAGCTTCATTTTTTTTAGTATTTCAACCAAAAATTATTCATGGTACCAACAAATGCAAAGAACACGGATTCACTTTACTTCCTACATCTACTCGCGAAAGTACTCATGATACATTTACTCAAGAAAAAAAAATACGAATTCCTTCCGAAGATGCGGCTGGGAACGAACATGTGCCGCTGTCGTTGGTTCAAAATTGTGTTTGTATTACGTGTATGTTACTGAAAGCATTCTCATTTACGTAGGTATATATATAAATAGAGCTGCGACATAGATAAGAAGTGTTGAGCTTTTAGAAGCGAAGTGCAAAGATTAATAATTGTGCAAACATTACGATGGAACACAGATATGGATTAGCAGATGGGTAAAACAAACACGTATATCAAAGTCGTCACGCTGTTTCCTTCAAAAAAGTTTGTCATCGATATTATGTTTGGTATTAGTGGGTTAGGAATCAAAGATGATCAGTTAAGGGCCTCAAATTACTATTCTTCGGATTCTAGACAAGGAGATTTTTTTAAAATATCATACCTATACTTTTATTTTTAAGGTCCGTGCCTAAATACGAACCACGCGAATCATACGATTTGCTAGGATAAGCTGCGCTTGTCGCGGTCAGTCCGTGAATGGGTGACCATTCGTTACACATCGAGATCCCTCCGTGCCTCGGAGAACATGTTAAGCAGTCGGTCCCGGGTGTCATACGAATACCTATGACAGTCGTTACGGGAAGTCAGAAGCCTGAAAGTCTGACAAGTTATCTAACCATACGATATCGGCATTGCTCAGTAACTGGGTTGCGGAGGTCTGATGGCAGTCGCTCCAAGTAAAAGATGTATTCAGCCGCATGTGGTTAGACTTGAAGCTGACCCCAACATAGTTGGGAAAAGGCTAGGCAGAACAACCTATATTTTTATTTTTCGTTTGCACTTAGACAAATAGGTAGCGTATTATAACGTGCACCTGTCAACGTCAAAATATTACCATGATAGCAGCCATTGAGAGTTGAGAAATGCATAATTATAAAAATTGAGATATAGTTTGTGTAGACAATTTAATGCAGGAACACTCATAAATTAGCAAGACGATAACACAAATTATAATTAGAAGATAACCCCACGATTAGATCACACAAGAGGACTGATAATTAAATAATTATAAAAACAATAATATCACCTGCAAAAAATATCGTCTAAAAGCCTTTAAACAAGCGACCTTTCACGCTAAGTGCGTGACCTGACGAATCCCTCAGGGCTGGCCGTCTGCCATTGTTATGAGTGGAAAAAAAAATTGGAAAGGTCTTGTTTTCAAATGTCAATATGTCATATCAACGGTCCAAAATGTTCAGCCCTTTTTATCGAGGGCGTAATGAAGGACGAGCAAATTGGTCTAGAAATATGAAGAGTTTAGGGATTTTTAGGATTATTGGCTCTTGTTATTATAATGGAATGTGAAGGGGTCTGAAAATGGGATTAAATTTAGGTTATTAGTACTAAATGATGTGTTTTGAATTTTTTTAAATTTTTATTTTAGTTTGACAATGAAGATATTGAATAATCTTGTTATTTCAGTTCCAGTTATAGAAATCAGACGATGATCTACATTGGTCGAACAAATAGTTTGGTCCATTGTCAAAAATATAATTATGCTTGTTAGTTATAAAAAAATAAATGACGGTATTATTTTATAACAAAAACCACTTATAGTCCGCGCCACCACTGAAGTCGCTTTGACGCGGCGCTAGTGTCTCTGTCATTTCATCACATTGCATTAAAAAAAATGTAGTTCCACAATTTTCCGCAGGCCTTCTTTCGTGACGCGTATTCTAACTCTGTTTTTCCTTAGTTGTCGTATTTAGTAAACAATCTTGGCAGTAGGTACTCTTTAATGTTGTTTTTTTAAATAACTGCTCAGAAAATATAATTACTAGTTCCACACACGTAATTAGGTTAAAACATGTTATTTGGCATGTCAAATTGTCAATAATTATGAATGACGAATAGCATTAAAAAGACTTGCCAAGATTGTTTACTAAATAAGACAACTATAGAAAACCGGACCATAAATGTAGTCACAAATACTTTATTTTGCTCCTCACGCTTCACGTAATATTATCCTATCCTTTTCTCAAGTTTATTGAATCTACTCGTTTCAGGATATGTATAACTGGCTGAGACTATTGACACATTATATGTAGCCATGATTACAGCAGGAAGTTTTTTTTTTTCTTTTATTTGACTGCTTTAGATTGTCTTGCGGACCATTTCTACGTAACTGGGCAGTTATTGGCGAGACCTGAAGGGTGTCCAACAAATGGGGATGAGTAAAATTCTTAACCTAATCTAACTACTACTACTAGCATCATGACTACTAGCAACAACAGCACTAAGGGCGACCCTTAATGGGACTCGGACCTCGGCTTAGGGCGTAGCTGGCGGGAGGACTGGGAGGGAAACAGTTTGATGAGGGCTGAATTATCGGCGTGATACAGTAGGAAGTATGGAAGTGAGATGCACATATACAAAATTATTAAGAAAACTGAGACAAAGCATCATATCTTCTGTTTCATATTTTATGACGTGTCGTTTTTTAGCTTGGCGAACTTTTTATTGTTAGCCAACTCACTCTCAGAGAACGTCGGTTTCTCCGTATTCTTGTATTTATGAGAAATAGACTCCAGTGGTTAAGTGTTTAGTGTATATTGTATGCTCTTCGATGGGAGGATGCAGTAACTTAGCCTTATTATAAAATAGATACAAAATAATCTTGTAGGGGTGAATTTATCATTACAGTTATAGCTATTATCGGTATGTCAGGATTGGGAGCATGATAAATAAAGTAAATGAAACCAACATAGACTCTCCACCACTGAGAGTACTTTTAATTGGGTTAGTGATTAGTTACAGAAGCTAGTTCACAATATATCACAATATAATAATTTACACAAGATCAGAAAATAAGGACAAGCAAATCAGATATAAAAGGTCAGACTTCTACGGCGGTTCGACATGAAATCCTTTGCTCCGTCGAATGACTAGTATTTTTATAACTTCGGGTACGTTGATTCATCTTGACGATTACCCTCCTTTATCAAAATTGTCCAGTGTTACCAGCTACCGATAACATTATATTGCTGTCTCATGACCGGCCACGCGGTGGCTCTATCTAGAGGTATATAATCTAAGACTGCCACAGATACCAGCACTTGGTTGGAGACCTATCAGGTCTCGCCAATAACTGCCCGATTACGTAGAAACGGTCCGCAAGACCACGTACAACCAGTCGAATAGAAAATAAATAAATAAAAGATATTAGCATGACAGCTGAGGTCGATGACTTATCAGTCTCCAAAGGGAACATAAACAAACAAACACAAGACACGCAAAAACACGTTCATATAACTATATGAACGTTTTAATGCGTGTCAAAGCGATATTAAGTTGTGATCGATTAGGTATGGGGCATGCAGTAGGCAATAAAAATATTCCGAAACGTAGGTATGCGCGTTTTCATGTTATAAATGTGAATATAAATAAAAGACTGTTGACTATAAACACGGATTGCCACCTTTGTAGGTAAGAAAGAGACGTTGTTTTTTTGTTTCAGAAAACCGGGTAAAATTTAACTGAAAGGGACTACCTTCGTGTAGAAAATTGTAATGAGGTTTTTTTATTATAAAATGTTGCCCTACACTGGAATTTCTCCTGTATCGTGGGTGCGTTTACAGACACAAATCTTCACATGCACATGCACAACTATCTGTAGGCCATACAAATATTTGTTCAATGCGGGAATCGAACCCACGATCCATAGCGCAGAAGCCAATCGCTCAGCCACTGCACCAGACGTGTCGTCAAACTATATTAATTTTTTTATTTATGAAAATAGTATAGTTTCCAATAATTATAATATTTTGTTTAAGGTATTGCCACATCGACGTCTAGCCCTCTAATAAAAGTGTGTTTCATTCAAAGCTGAACGTTCTGTGTACGAACGTTAAAATACGCTATTACTGACCATCGAAGCTACATTTGTATCATCACGCCTGTATTCCCCGAAGGGTTGGGCAGAGCTGTGCAACACCCTCATTTCGCCGTTACGTTTAAGTCCCATGTAATAGGGGGCGAGCCTATTGCCATTAACCCGACACAAATCCAAATTCCAGACTGCTAATGAGGAATTCCACTGGAAAAACCCAATAAATAATACCTTGCCCGACATGGGGATCGAACCCAGGACCTCACGATCAGCAGTCGCGGTGACCACCACTAGACCAACGAGGCAGTTGTGTACATTTATAAGATGTAGATGAACGTCAATTATTTAACACTAGCGGCCCGTCCCGGCTTCTGACGGGTGGACATTTTTCCCGTTTTTGCAACATTTTTCATTTATGCTCCGCTCCTATTGGTTGTAGCGTGATGTTATATAGCCTATAACCTTCCTCGATAAATGGACTACCCAACACAAAAATATTTTTTCAATTCCAACCAGTAGTTCCTGAGACTAGCGCGTTCAACCCAACAAACAAACTGTTCAGCTTTATAATATTAGTATACATTAATTACAAACAAGTATTGAAACTTTTACAAAGAGCTGAAACGAACGGAAAAAGATTTTATAACTTCAATAAAAATTCAACAAATCTTGAAGAATATGCTGACTAGTTGTTAAATAAATTATTTACTTAGACTTTTCAATTAGCTGTAGCAGTGATAGCCTAGTGGTTTGACTGTTGGACTGCCAAGTCATAGATCTCGAGTTCGAACCCAAGGCACGAACCTCTGACTTTTCTATTCATGTGCATATTGTATAATTATCACTTGCTTATAGACGGTGAAGGAAAACATCGTAAGGAAACCGGCATGCCTGAGTGACATTTCTAGACAGCATGTCAGAGGCCCATCGGCGGCATAGATTCTGACACCAGGTTAGTCACTAACCTCACGATAAGAAGAAGGCCCGCGTTTTGCTGTACCCGACAGGGTCCATAATGATCTCATTTTCTTTAAGTTACCACCTAAGTACACATTGTGGAATGCAATAAATGATTGAGTATTGAAGAATGCATAGTTGAATTTTTCAACATTATCGATAAAAATTGCTTTCTTTGATTTACGGGTAGGTATGAAAAATATTCATAGCAAACATTCTCTTAAACCCACGATACCGACCATGATATTCAATAACAACTTCGTTATTAAGCTTTACGAAGTAAACATACCTAAGCCGTATCCAAGGCATTTCCTTAAGTCGTTAACTAAGACGGGAGCATGTCGCTAACCACGAACTAACAAACATCACCAATGACAAGGCTGCGTACACATCTACGAACGCTCGCCGAACGCGTTTTTAACCGACTTTAAAAAAAGGAGGAGGTACTCAATTCGACTGTATTTTTTATTTGTATGTTTCCTCCGCGATATCTTTGCTAATTAGGAACTGATATAAATGTTTTTTTTTTTAATTGAATTGTGTGAAGGAGTATTCTTTCGAGGAGGTCCCATTTAAATTTGGTGGAGATCTGATGAAGAACTTCGGAGATAGACAATGGAACCCCTCAATGACAAATAGTACACATAATGTGATTACGAGTAGCGTCTGTAGTAGGTGCAGCCATGTTTTAATTAAGGCCACTAAAATAAACTTTTTAACAAAAATGAAACCGATTTCAAAAAACGAAAAATATAAATAAAATCATTAGGTACCATATTATAAAATTAATATTTCAGAAGTCGATGCTTTCAACTTGGTTCAGTCTGGATTAGGACCGACTGCTGAAACTATAAATTTTAAAATATACTAAGTATTTTATTCTTTTTTTTCCGTTTTTTCAGGTTAGTTTTATTTAATTTAAAAAAATCTTATTGCGTAGTAAACTCACGGGCGGTTCGTAACCGAACTGTTCGTGTCGTATGTCTTTTAGTTTACACCAAAAAGCAGGGAATGAATGTTGCGTTCGTAGATGTATTCGCATCCTAAGATTGTGTATTATGATACGTGAAATAAGCTCCAACGTAAAGTTCAGCGTAAACATCGTTTAAAGTTATTATTACATTACTTGGAAGTTAGAACATAAGATAAGAATTTTAAATTCGGTTCATGAATTGGTAGGCGGAACTTTTTAAGAAAGGTACCTACTTTAGTTTCATGTGTACCTTGGTAGGTATAGGTCAACCAGAATCTCATGGCATTAAAAATTAATAACAAACAGTGGTTTTTATATGGCAATGTTAACATGTCACTTGTCAAAACGAGTATGACTGTAGTTGATACATTTTCCAGTTCTGATTAATGTTTTCTTGCTCAAACATTTTTAATAAACATACTTATTTTAACAAGGTTTCCTTTTGCATTACAATAAAATTGCAAAAAACCATATATCAGCATATCATTTTGGGACCCAGTGCATAATATCAGCAAAGCACATTGGGTCACATAAAATAATAAGCCAAAACCTCTAACAACATGGATTTATGAAATACATGTTGTGCCGACCTCACCTAGTGTGGGATAAGGGCAGGAAGAAGATCGAGAAGAAATTAAAGAAAAAAAATTACAAGTATCAAGACTTTTTATTCAAATTACCCTTGTGTTACCCACAAAAACATTTAATTTCCCTATTTGCCATCAGATTCTGGTAGATCTATAGTAACCAAAAGCTCTCAAGCGATTTCATGCTACCTGTGGTAAACTTTTAGAAAGTAAAGCGGTTTTTTTAGCATTTCTAGTTTTCTATGTATAAAATCTTAATTGCCCAAGCGATTTTTAATCCCCGATGAAAAAAGAGAGGTGTTATAAGTTTGTAGCTTATGTCTGTCTGTCTGTGGCCTCGTAGCTCCCAAACAGATGAACCAATTTCAATAGCTTTTTTTGTTTGAAAGCTAGTTTAATTTAGATAGTTATAAGCTATGTTGGATGTAAATCGGATTAGCTGTTTCAAGTTAATCAGCTCTTTTCCCAGTCGGTGTAGAGATTTCTGCCATACAATGTGTATTTATGTCAATTCCGCTCGTCCGATTGACTTGAAATTTCTAACATATATGCAAACTTAATTATAATACAATATAAGGGTACCATTGAGCTGATCTGATTGAGGGTTTTGATCGGAAGTTTGGTAACAAAACTCCAAAATAGACAAATGGATTTTGTCTTGCAAGTAACTTATCAAAACAAGTAACTTGAAAGGTGGCTCAGGGTGGCGATCGGCACTCGGCAATGACTAGTTGCAGATCCATCGTGTTTGAGCTCATATGATTAGTTATGGAAAGTACTTTCTCACCGCATTAATCACTAACAAGGATCGACAACCACATTAAAATATTAGGGGTGTTTTTAAATTTTAAATTTACTTGTTACCTATTCAATAACATAACAACATCACGCCCTGTATTCTCCGAAGGGTTGGGCAGAGGTTTATAGTAACACCCTCGTTTTGCCAGTTATGTTTAAGTCCCATGTAATAGGGGACGAGCCTATTGCCATTAAACGGGCACAAATCCCGACTCCGGGCTGCTACTGAGAAATTTCTAATAGACAAACCTAATAACACTTTGCTTGACCTGGGGATCGAACCCAGGACCCCATGCTCAGCAGTCGCACTTGCGACCGCTAGACCAACAAGGCAGTCAAACCTACCTACCTATTCAATGTTTCTTCAAAAAGCGTTAGAATAGAAGATGTAGGTATGTCTAGCCCCATTTCCATGATAGTGATGTTTCCTTCTTTTAACCGACGTTAAAAGACGCTCATATGTGTAAGGCCTAAAGATACACATGTTTCAATTTAGCAGTGAGCAAACATCGTGTAATATAATGAATGAATGAAACGGAAATATATTTTAAAAATAGAAGGATATAAATCAAACATTTAGTAGAACATCAATAGAGCGGAAATATAAATACAACTAGTGCGTATACAAATAACTCTGTCAAATGACGTCAGAGGTATACAATTTTTTTACGTTGTATCAGTATTTTTATGTATTTTATTAGACTGCATAGCATTACGCATGCAAAATAGGTATATGATATTGTGTTTGGAAGTTTTTTGGTATAATAGCATCAACGTTAACAATTCAAATGGTGCACCTATACAAGGTGTAAAAAGACCCTTCACGAAGCCGTCAACCATGCATTCAGTACATCAAACTAAGTAACCCTATGCAAAAATTGTCGCTGGGAAACGACTTTTTTTTGGGTGAGTTTCGTTTTACTGTAAAGCTCAATGTACATACATACATACATAAACTCACACCTTTTTCCCATGGGGGTAGGCAGAAACTATAGAACGCCACATGCTACGACTCTTACATACCCCTTTCGCTTCATCCACATTCATTCATCTTGTCATACACGCACGCCGGTTGAGAGTACTACGCGCCTGACCTTTGTGAAGAACATCACCAATAACATCGATGTATGTCCTTCTAGGACGTCCTCTACCGGCGTTCCCATTAACATCCGCCTTATAAATTCCTTTTGTTAATCGCCGTTCACTCATTCTCCCAACATGACCAAACCACCTAAGCATACTCCTTTCAATTTTTGTCACTACATCATCTTTTAAACCACAACTTTGTCTAATCTCTTTATTTCTCAATCTATCATTCAAAGTTACACCGCACACACTTCGCAAGGAACGCATTTCCACGGCATTTATTCTACTTTCATGCCTCTTCTGCCACGACCAACATTCACTTCCATACATAAGCGTAGGTACCAACACACCATTATGGACTCAAGGCAAGGCCCAGTTGGCACTTTTCGCCGACGACACGGCTATTTACTACACGGGTAGTGACTTAAAATCGATCTCTCGCATCTTACAGACCGCAGCCAACCGCCTCGGCGCTTGGTTTCGGAAGTCGCGTATCGAGGTGAATCCCGAAAAGAGCGCAGCAGTTCTTTTCGAGAGGCACGGCGATAACCACTCGCGTTGTCCCCCAGTAGTCATGTTTGGACAAGAGATCCCTTGGGAACTGAGCGTCAGGTACCTGGGGGTTATCCTAGACCACCACCTCACGTTCCGGCAACACATCAAAAAGGTGCACGCTCGCGCCGCTTTTGTTGTGGGCCGGTTACACCCCATGATTAGGGCGCGCAGTAAGCTCTCACTTAGAAATAAGTTGAGACTTTACCTGACGTGCATTCGCCCCATACTAACCTACGCCAGCGTCGTGTTCGCACACGTTAGGCCATGTCGCTTTAAAGCATTTCAAATTCTGCAAAACCGCGTATTGCGCAGAGCCGCGGGCGCTCCGTGGTATATGCGCAACGTTCAGCTTCACTTAGACCTAAAAATGCCAACGGTAAGGCAATATCTCAAACGCACGTCTAAGCGTTACTTCGACCATGCCCCGAGGCATCGGAACCCCCTCGTGACCGCCGCGTCCGATTATAAACCCTCCCAGATTAGCATAGTCCGCCGTCCCCGGCATGCGCTACTAGAGCCCGATGATGAGATAACCCTCCTCCAGGAGGCGAATAAATCGACTAGTACTATACACATACACCGCCGCCGCCGACCGGCGTATCGCCCTCGCCGACGAGGCCCCTCGCGACGTCCCACCGCCGCCGCCCCCGATCCACCGTGCTCACCCGTCGCAGCCGCGGAGCCGGTCGTCCCTTCTGACTCCGCGCAGTCACCATGACGCGAGAATACAGCCCTCATCAAGCTGTCGTATCCCTTCCAGTCCTCTTGCATTCGACACCCTAAGAGTTCGAGTCCCCCCTTGGGGACACTCTCAGAGGTGTCGCTGCTATAGTTATAGCCATGATGTTACAGTAGTTAGCTTTGCGTAGTTAGCTAGGTAGTTAGAATAGTAGGTATTGGTTCGGAGACCCTTCTGGTCTCGCCAATAATAGTCAGGTTACGTAGAAGAGGTCCGCAAGACCATCTACAATAGTCGAATAAGAAAAAATAAAAAATAAAAAACACCATTATGGACAGCCAGTCGTGCCTTTTTGGACATCGACCGGCTAGCCACAACCGCATGCAAAGCACCATTTACTTTATTTCCCGCATTTGCTCTCCTTTCCACATCTTCGTCAATCTTACCATCTCTTGTAAACATGCTTCCCAAATAAACAAACTCATTCACCTGTTCAATACTTTCATCTCCTATCTTTACTTTACACTCAGATACATCTGCATCTCTTTCAAAAACCATTACTTTCGTCTTGCTTACATTAATTAGCTCAATGTAACGCACTCAAAACACTGTGTTGATAGATGCAATGAGTAGTAAACGGGTAATTGAGGTATTTCAAGTACATTTGCAACCTTCAAAACTAGTATTTTAAAAAAAAGTTGTTAAAAAGTTGGAACTTTGACCTCCAATATCTCCGTAACTAGAAGGTTCACAGGCATAGTCCAGAACAAAAAAAAATCACAATGACGTGGAGAATAAGTGTCTTTCTGCTTCGTTAAGGGTCTATTTACACCCTTTAGAATGTCGCCATTTCCAAATTAGATGACCAGTAAATTACTGAATTTAGTAACAGTAGATTTTTTAATTATTTGTCGCGTCATTGACGCTTGTAGGCTTAAGGCAAAATACACACTGCCCCGCTACGCTGCGAGGTGCGTGGCGGCGGAGCCACAACACTGCGCGTGAATGCGTTTCCTGTGTGTTGCTACGCGTGTTTTCTATACAAACAACGTAAGAACACGCACTCCCGCGCTACGCTGCGTGATGCGGTGCAGTGTGCGAATCGCCTTAGGCCTCTGCCGAGTTCAATTCTAGTAGGATAAGCCCTCATTATGCCAGTAAATAATACAAATATACTACCACCATCACCACCATGCATTCTGCATCCAATCTTGATCAACTGTTTGGCGGAATCAGCACTAAATATTGTTATTGTATATTTGTGTGTCATAAATTTCCGAAAAGTAACACCTGTTTCTATTATACAAGGTTAGTTGGAAAGGGGGTACTAAGCCGCGGGCCACCTAAAGTATCACTGATGACTATTTTAAAGCAAGTGTTAAAATTTCAAAATTCGATAATTTTTATTTGCACGTAATAAGATTTTCATTTTAGTTTTTTTTTAAATTCACACCTGCTTTAGTTATGAATTCAGAAAATTAATTTTCTAATCCGTAACCCCAAATATGACCTAAATTGTAAAAACAGCTGATCATAGCTATGGACAGATAGATTTTAGCATATTTTTTACGAAATCTTTGAAAAGCTATTTCTCTTAAACTATCGAGTTTTGGGGAAGTTGTAGAACAAAAGTTATCCATTATTATAGGTACTTTAACACCCTTTTGGCTTAGTAGGTACCCCCTTTCTGACTAACCTTGTATATGGCCAGTAACTAACTCAAAAAATTATGCAAAAATTGATCATCAGTCATGCAGCTGACTTTATATAGGTAGATACATTTATTTCCAAGTACCTTACTTATTACCAACACACATACTTACAAGTAAAACTGACACATCAATTTCCAATACTCTTTGTTACAACAAAGTAATGTCATCGAGGTAAACACTAGGTAGTACTGAACATAAAACTAGTTATGGCTGTCTCAGTAATTACTTCAGTAGGAACATCAAATGTGAAAGAAATTATTACCTTCAGCGGTCCAACCATCATTTGTCAATGTAGTAAATGTCGTAACTAATATTGTCGCTGATACTAAAACATTTTGTTTACTACGAGTATAATTGGTAGTTATAGGTCAACCAGAATCTCATGGCATTAAAAATGTATAACAAGTAGTGGTTTTCATATGGCAAAGTCAACATGTCACTAGTCAAAACGAGTATGACTGTCTCAGACTGTAGTTGATACATTTTCCAGTTCTGATTAATGTTTTCTTGTTCAAACATTTTTAATAAACATACTTATTTTAACAAGGTTTCCTTTTCCATTACAACAAAATTGCAAAAAATCATATATCAGCATATCATTTTAGGACCCAGTGCATAATATCAGCAAGGTCATTGGGTCACATAAAACAATAAGCCAAAACCTCTAACAACATGGATTTATGAAATATATGCATGTTGTGCCGACTCCATCTAGTGTGGGATAAGGGCAGGAAGAAGATCTAGAAGAAATTAAAGAAAAAAAATTATAAGTATCAAGACTTTTTATTCAAATTACCCTTGTGTTACCCACAAAAACATTTAATTTCCCTATTTGCCATCAGATTCTGGTAGACCTATACTTTAAAATACGAAGGAAATTAAACTGCGTTCATAATGATATTACTGTTGTGTGTATTCAGTGTTCATAAATTAACTAACTGGTGTAGTTCTAGAAATGAATTTGACGTTTAAAGTAATTTTTTTACTTTGAAAATTTACACACGCATGTACGTGTCGTGTACGTGTGCGTGTCGTGTCGTGTGCGTGTTGTGTTATGTCCGTGTCGTGTCGTGTACGTGTAATTCAAATTCAAATTCAAAATATTTATTTCGGACAAGGTACATCCATATTTTGGTAAATTATAATATAAGTACTTACAAGACTATGTTAATAATAATAAAATAAATAAACATTGATTGGGTAAGGCTGCGGCCAACGAAAAAAAATATTAAAATTTAAGTAGGTCAGAGCTACGTGTAATATCATGTCATGTGCGTGTCGTGTCGTGTACATGTCGTGTACGTGTACGTGTCGTGTACGTGTTTGTTGCACTAGGATTTTGTCTTTATCGATCCGTTTACAGAAATAAATCTCACATGATTTTTGAACTATACAGATTACAATAGTAATGTATCATGAATGTCGATTTTGCGAGGTTAAATTACAGTACATTTTGTCTAATGTAGGTATATATTCATACAGGTTGTGCTGTCTCACTACACACAAGACTGAATCCATTTAATCCACTTGATCCGCCATCTGTTCCGGGCTTCGGTGATACGTTCTACGTCTATTCTGTACTACGCTAGGAGTGTCGATAACATGATTGCTCTGACGTGAACCATCAATAATACCTACGAGTACACCTTATCGACACAGGAAATTTTAATTGACGTAAGCGACAATAACTTTCTTGTCCTTTACGCCAATTAAAACTTCCTTTGTCTTTATTTAAAGTTCCGTTTCATAACACGCGTTAATAGAAAAACAACACCACACCTTGTATTTCCCAAAGGGTTCGGCAGAGGTGTTTTTATTACAGTCTCGTTTTGCCAACTACGTTTAAGTACAATTTAAAAGGGGGCGAGCCTATTGCCATTAATCGGGCACAAATCCAAACTAAGGGCTGCTATTAAGAAATTCTTAATGGAAAAACCCAATATAATTTTGCCCGATCTGGGGATCGTACCCAAGACCCCATGCTCACCAATCATGCTTGCGACCACTAGACCTACAAGGCAGTCAAATAAAATAGGTAGATGATTGCCAATCCATTGCCATACAACGTGGCAATGCTGCCAGCCTTTTGGGCACTTTTCCTGTTGACAGCGATGCGGACGAATTTTTTGATGCCCTTTGATTGTTTTACTTTATATTTGTATTATAGTAGTTAAGATTCATATTGTATAGGTATATTAGGATAATTCTGTAAACAAATAAAAATTGTGTTTTGCCAATCCAAGGATTGTTCAAATGGTCATATTTATTGTTTACTAGCGGCCAGTCCCGGCTTCGCACGGGTGGACATTTTTCCTGTTTTTGCAACATTTTTCATTTACGCTCCGCTCCTATTGGTCGTAGCGTGATGTTATATAACCTATAACCTTCCTCGATAAATGGATTATCCAACATAAAAATATTTTTTCAATGCCAACCAGAAGTTCCTGAGATTAGCGCGTTCAAACAAACAAACTCTTCAGCTTTATAATATTAGTATAGATGATAAAAGTGGAACCAAGGACAAGATCGAATGCCACAAGGCGTATTTATGTGCGAAATTAATAGTAGCTCGATACGAGATCATTTTTCTATCTGTAAGAAAGTCATTAATAATTCTGTACTAAAAACACGTCTTATAATAATTAGTAGGCGTTGTAAGTTAATTAATTTCAAGCGCCCTCAATATTTGGCTGAACTTAATTACGAATATAAAGCGGTCACGACAATGTACAATGTGAACTTTTGATTATAAAAACACTAACGACCCACCCCGGCTTCGCACGGGTGCAATGTAGATACTAATGTGGGGCAAATAAACCTTCCTCTTGAATCACTCTATCTATTGCTGAAAACTGCATTAAAATCCGTTGCGTAGTTTAAAAGATCTAAGCGTACAGACAGGGGAGCGACTTTGTTTTATACTATGTAAAGATACGTTAATTTGAGCTGGTGATGATGTTAGACACAAATGTGTTTTCATCACGAAACACTTTATAGTCTCTTCGTACTGATGAAGTAATAAAACTATTTTAGAAATAATTTGGTCTACCCAATCTTCTTCTTCTTCTTCCTGCCCTTATCCCACACTAGGTGGGGTCGACACAACATGTATTTCATAAATCCATATTGTTAGAAGTTTTCGCTTATTATTTTATGACCGGCCGCCTGCCTGACATCAACCCTCCTTGGGAATACTCGTTGCGCTGTCGCGCGGGAGACCCAATGTGCTTGCTGATATTATGCACTGGGTCCCAAAATGATGTGCTTGTCTTGAAAACTTGAAACTACACTACACACTACTATTCGACAACGTTTACAATAGAAATAAACTGCGATTTATAATAAGAAATTTAAAAAAAAATTGATTGGTCTATCCAATCTAAATTTGTTTAATTTGGTTATCGTTCGTAGACGAGTCCGCATCGCAGCGTTGTCGCAGCAACGTATTTCTACTAAAGAACCACACTGCAGCAGCGAAACTAATGTTTATTGTTAGTTTATAACTCCTAAAATAACATTATGCCCGTAGGGGGCTTGCATGTGTATGTGTGTGTTTTGCTAAAAACCAATGACGTCACTTATTCACCCATCACCCATCCCTCCGACTTTACTTATACAAAGACAGAACGATAAGCATTCGACATGCTCTTCGATTCCAATATTAAGAAAAAAGTGTCTCTAAATAAATAACAGCATACAAAAACGTTTCACTACCACAAAACAAAACAAAGCGCTAAAATCTCGAGTTCCATATTAGACATGATTTAAAAAAATGAACAATAATGTTTTGTAGCATTGCCCATTATATTTTCGTCTGTACTTCGAAATTCGCATGAATAAAACATTGAATGCTTTAAAGGTTACTTTGGCAACCGCTCTGCATCGCTTATGTTAAGGCTGCCACACACGGTGCAGATACTATAAGATATATGTATCTTAGCGCATAAATTACGATATCGCTCTTCAGAGAAATCAATGGACTAACACACACGGCGCATACCTATAATATATATTTTATCGTTCAGTATCTCAAGATACTGACCGATACCAATAAATTCTGTTATAAACAAAATTTACTTGAAGATAATAACATCATATCATAACATCACGCCTTACATTCCCCGAAGGGTTCGGCAGAGGTGTTATAATACACCCTCGTTTCGCCAGTTATGTTTAAGTCCCATGTAATAGGGGGCGAGCCTATTGCCATTAACCGGGCACAAATCTAGACTCCGAGCTGCTACTGAATAATTCCTAATGAAAAAACCCAATAACACTTTACCCGACCTGGGGATCGAACCCAGGACCCCATGTCAGCAGTCGCGCTTGTGATTATTAGGCCAACAAGGCAGTCAGATAATATCTGTCACTTGTCACTAGTCACTTAAAGATAATGTCTGCCGATGTTGAATATATCGGTTCATATTCGATATCTTTCATATTCATACTGCATCGTGTGTGACAGCTTTTAGCGAAGGGATGAAGTTAAGTGTTTGTACTACATTAGAACTGGAGTGTTTCTTGAAAATGTCAGTGATTTTTCCTTAAGGAATTTGGGATGAACAAAACATTTTGGTGTAATGTAAGTACTATTTTTATTTGCGAGTTGATATCATTTACTTAAATGGTTAAGGCATATGATATCGTCACCGGAAAGCCAACACTACTTAAACGCCATTTTTGGCCAAAATAAGTTATATATATCGTTGGATTGGGCTTTTTAAATCCAATCCAACGATATATATAACTTATTTTGGCCAAAAATGGCGCTTAAGTAGTATTGGCTTTCCGGTGACGATATGAATATGAGATATTTATAGCCTTTTTCAATTCCTTTAGGTTAATTTGCATTTTTGATAGAATGTTCCTCCTAATCTTTTTTAACCGACTTCCAAAAAAGGAGGAGGTTCTCAATTGGACTGTATGTTTTTTTTTGTATCTTTATTACCTCACTACGACGTCATTTATTAACCGATATGCAAAATTATTTTTTATATGAAAAAGTATTCTTTCAAAGTGGTCCCATTTAAATTTGGTGAAGATCTGATGAAGAACTTCGGAGATAGACGATGGAACTCCTCAATGACGAACAGTACGCAAAATGTGATAATGTGATCATGTTATGAGCAGCGTCTTTAGTAGGTCGAACCATGTTTTAATTAAGGACACTAAAATTAAACAAATAAAAACCACTTTTAATGGTATGGTAATGATTTTATTCTTTTTTTCGTTTTTTTGAAGTCAGTTTTATTTTTGATATATGATGGAATCAGCGTTACTTTGCGGAAATCCATGATCTATAAATATACAATAAATATTCACTATACACTAAATATTTTATTGTATATTTATAGTTTTATTTTTGTTAATTCCCAACTACGTTTTGAGGTCAGCTTCCAGTCTAACCAGATGTGGTTGAATACCAGTATTTTACACGGAGCGACTGCCAACAGACCTCCGCAACCGAGTTACTGGGCAATGCCGATATCCTAAGGTTAGACCGGTTGTCATAATTTCGGGCTTCTGACATAGCCTATTAACGCAAATATTTTTTTTGTACCAAACTGCTTCTTTTTTAATGTTTCTAAAATCGATTAACGAATTCTTGGTGTGTTTAAGGATTAGTGAAGCATTTAGCATACTATTATACTAAAAATACTATAAATCGGAAATAATAAAAATGTCCCTTTGGTCCTTATAAGACCAAATCGATTTTTTAGCACTCAATGAAAATGTTCCTGATCAATGTTTAATTTATTACCTGACCACCACTGTGTGTCTACGTGACCCAAATCTGTAGGAACTGGTTGACTTAATTTCTAAACTAAACAACTAACTAAAATTAGGGAAGGATTAGAAACCGCCAGGTAGGCCAAACACCGCTCAGCATATTAAATAGATCACCCAAAAAGTGATCAACATTGTCCATGACCCTAACATCATAGAAAGGTCACACTCCAAGCCCCCAAGAGTAGAAGGGACAAATCCTTGTGATCCTCCCTATAAATCTAAAACATTTGTATGTAAACAGGTCTCAAGAATTGTCGCGTGGTTTTGGATAAAGGACCAAAGTCTTTTTATCTGATGTTTTCGGTCATTCACCTAGAAAAGTTTTTTTCATAGCCTTCTTCCATTTTTTTAGAATTTATAAGAAAAACCTTGATGGTTTTTACCGATACACACAACTTGAAGTGGAAACTAAGTGAATTAAATAATATATTTTAATGCTCGCGAATTGAAGGACCAATTTTTAAAGTGTTTTTTTCTTCTTCGGATAGTAATTTCATTTATGAATATTAAATAGATAATAAATATTACATGAAAAACCAGAACCGCTAGATCTTAAGCCAAACAACGCATCAATCTAAACTAATTTGTAAAATAAACCTAAGACAGATTGCGTACTATCCAAACTTACATATCCACACTTAACTAAGACCATTATTCTACGGCACACGACACGATGAGATGTCGTGACTACTACGAGCGAAACGACACGACATTGCTAGTACACTCTCTCGTTAATCTACTGGTGGCAAGCACGACGGCTGATCGTGAGGTCCTGGGTTCGCTCAAAGTATTATTGGGATTTTCCATGTCAAATTCCTCAGTAGCAGCCCGATGTTTCGATATGTATCCGGTTGATGGCAATAGGCTCGTCACCTATTACATGGGATTTAAACGTAACGGTGGAATGAGGGTGTTACTATACACCTCTGTCCAACACTTCGGAGAATACATATGAATTACTAGTGTCATAGTAAATGGTTCAAGCTCGGAGTCGTCACCACATTCTGTCGTGTCGTTATGTGTTGTGTAATGTCATGTCGTGTCGTATCGTGTGCCGTTGAATATCGTCCTAAGCCGGAGAACAGGCCGGTGTAGTTTACAGTACCATTATCGTGCATGCCATAGATTTACCTAACAGATTTCGTGGTTCAACTGCAGTGTTGGTAGACACTTAATGGTTCCCTGTAATAGTTACTGACTGAGGGGTTTGAATTGGTGTTAGGACGCATTCACAAAGGGGAAACAGCGCGGAGAATATTAATTTAGTTTTAATTATCGAATGAGATTACACCTAATGAGCAGTGATAGCCTAGTGGTGTGACCGTCTGCTAAGTCATAGGTCTCGAGTTCGAACCCAAGACACGCACCTTTGACTTTGCGGATTCAAATGCGTATTGTATAATTTGCTTAAAAACGGTGAAGGAAAACATCGTGAAGAAACCGGCATTCTTTAGAGATATTTCTCGACGGCATGTGAAGCCGAGTAGCATGGGTAGCATAAACTCTGACACCAGGTTAGTCACTAACCACACGAAAAGAAGAAGAAGAATTTACGCCGCTGAACGTTTTTTTTTATTCTGTAATACCATACGACTATTAAGGCCAGATATAAGTGATATTCACTACTGCTGTGGGTAGTGAAAACCGATTGGGCACGGAATTTCATACAAATACCCGGTGATTATTTTTCGCTACCCACAACGGTACCAAATATCGCTTAATATCTGAATAGGCTTTTATAAATCATACAAGATGTGTATGAAGATAATAAACTTTTTGTCTTTAGAAAGTGGTGAAACTTATAAGGAGTTATTCTGTGAGTAAATGCAGCGTATAATTTTATCTTTGGCGTAGTTATTCTTGGATAACGATGCCATTGGTGAAATTTTTATGTCACTGATGTAGAAAAAAGTGTAGGCATCACTTGTAAACAAGTAAAATTTAAGTTAACAATGTTCCATTGTATATTCTATGGTCTAGATGTAAGTATAATGTTTGTCATCAAAAGATACTTACATCTACATAACATAAGATCATGCCATGTATTCCCCGAAGGGTGTGGCAGAGGTGTTTTTAGTGCACCCTCGTTTCACCAGTTATGTTTAAGTCCCATGTAATAGGGGGCGAGCTTATTGCCATTAACCGGGCACAAATCCAGACACCGGGCTGCTACTGAGAAATTCCTAATGGAAACCCAATAACACTTTGCCCGACCTGGGGATCGAACCCAGGACCTTATGCTCAGCAGTCGCGCTTGCGACCACTAGACCAACAAGGCAGTTGGTCTTCATATCTATACTAATATTATAAAGAGGAAAGATTAGTATTTTTGGATTTTTGTATGTAACGAATAAACTTAAAAACTACTGGACCGATTTCAAAAATTTTTTTGCCGTTAGAAAGCTACATTACCACTGAGTAACATAGGCTACGGGCGGAGCCGTGAGGACACAGCTAGTTGTTGATAAATTCACAAAAAAAACCATCGGAAATGCAAAATATTTCAACACTGGAGCTACCTTAAGTACAAGCTTTTACAAAAATACGAAAATTCTCTACGCCTTTGAAATCCACGAATACGTGTCTAAAAGAGAACGTACGAATCGCAGACGGATAACAAAGTCGGCGTCCTGCGGCCTGCGGCTACAAAGACAAGGAAACAGCCTTACACTTAAATCTTCAGATATCTTTTGTCTGTGTATGAGTAAATAAAAGAAAATTTATTCAGAAAACAAAAACTTATTGTCATCACTGTTTATCAAATCTCCATAACCCAAGAGATGCGTACAAATTAGACCGTCTAGTAAAGTTAGTGTCGCACTAATACACTACCCATATTCACGGGAAATACGTAAGATCCATAGCAGTAACTAGTATTGATTTTTTTTTCACCCCCTCAGGGGACGAATTTTGAATAAGCCTTCCTTAGTGGATGTCTACCGCCTATATTATGAAAAGTACCTACATAATGTCAAAATTTCAAGTTCCTAACCCCAGCGGTATAGGCTTTTTTTTTTTTGTTAAGGACCACTCGCAAATAAAGCTTCGAAAGCTTTTGGGATGCTCAACCGGACTATTCCTGGGGTGGCCAAAAATTACTTTAAGGCCGCCAGCAAGGGCTTACAACTAGGAATAAATTAAACAACAATCACTAAGGGCACCCCCTGTGGGGTTAGAACCACGGCTTAGTGCGTCGTTGAGAGATAACAAGGGTCGGGCTGGGTTAATTATTATTAGGGAATTTTTATAACTACTGGCTCAGCACGCGGGCTGGCTTGTAGAGCAAAGGTCGGGCTTGATACTACGGGGGGTCGCGGGGGCCTCGCCGGCGGGGCTGGGTGCGCGTCGGTTGTGTGTGTGTAGTATAGACAGCTAGGCCCTAATTTACACGTTGTGAGGCAAGTTCCTAAGAGCTTGGGTGACGTCCGGGTAGGCGTCGTATACCCGGGCGAGTGAAATGAAATCGCCTTTACAAGCATTAATGTCTCTAGACATTTGAATCCCTCGGGGGCTATGGAAGACCCCGAAGGTGCTCGTGATGACCCGGAAGGGGTCATAGGGATCAAACGCCGGTCTCGGCGGGAAGGGTCGGGTCGCGGGGTGAAGAGGTGGGGCCACGACTGGGGTGGGTGCTCGGGGTAAGGGAGCACCGGTGGTGGGAGGGGTCGCGAGAGGCGCGGCCGTTTTAGTGATGGGCCTAGCAGGGGGCCGCGGGGGGCTCCGTCGCCGAAGGCGGCAAGGGAGGTTTGGTCCGGGTTAAGGCCGGAAAATGGGCCTGGTGGTTCAGCGCATTCCAGGGGCTGGGGCGCTGAGGGCTGAGAGAGACAGGGGGCGGCTGCGAGAGTGAAGGGCACTCTCGTTGCTGCCTGTCCTGGTTGCGTCTGGCCAACTTGGGGTTCGACGACTTAGGGGCTTTCGGGCATCCGCGGTAATTGGCGGGATGGCCGGACCCTCCGCAGAGAACGCAGCTAGGTGGTTCTGTGCACAGGGCGCGGGCTTTTGGGCGGGAGCAGTCGGCTATTCCGTGATCACCCAGACACTTGACGCATCTGGGCTTCCCGTCACAGTTCCGCTGGGCATGGCCGTAGAGTTGGCAATTGTGGCATTGGTTAACAGTGCCACTTGCATAGGGTTTTTCGATTCTGATGCCATAAAGGCCACAGATCTGGTCTATCTTAAAGATAGGATGGTATCCGTCCGTGGGGTTGCACACGACGAGAATCATATTGTATGATTCCCCACCGCTTTTGCGGTGCATGCGGTGCACTTGGGAGACGGGGACGTTCTGTGACTCTAGGTCAGCACGGATGGCGGTTGTGGGTACTTCAACCGGCACGTTTTCAATAACGACCCTAACGGGTCGTTCCTCCTTTAGCGAGTAGGTGTGGAAATGCACACTCCTACTGCGGAGGAAATGGGTCAGATCGCGGTAGTCCTGATTTGATTGGACTTGAACCTTAATGCCCTGCTGTGTAAAGCGGGCATTAGTGAAGTGGATTCGGCGTTCAGAACACGCCTTTGAGATATCCAGCCATAGCCCTTTGTCATGAATGAAAAAGGGTGGCGGAGGTCGGGTCTTTTTTGGGGCAGCCGAGGTGGCTGTGTTGGCTGCAGCCGAGGTGGCTGTGTTGGCTGCAGCCGGAGTGGCTGTGGCCGTGGGGCTCTGTGTGCGCTATGAAATAAAGGCGCTCACCGAGGAGGGAGGGATGGTCCTAGTGACCGATGGGGGAGGGGTGGTCTTGGTGACCACCACTTTTTTGGCAGCTGAGGCAGAGGAGGGGGCTTTGCCCTTCTTCCTCTTCCCCTTACCGACGACTGTATAGTCGTCTTCGGAGGAAGTGGAGTCAGTGGCAGAAGTAACCTCCTCCTCTGATTCGGTGATATATTCCTCGTCACCATCATCGTCCATCACCTCATCCTCCATCACCTCCTCCACAGTCGGAGCGGCCGAGGACGCCCAAGTCGGAGGAGGGTAGGCAGGGGTCTCGAGCACGTCGCTAAAAGCGGCGACGCTCGAGCCAGAGGGGTTGGAAGAGGGTAGCGCGGGGGGCGCGGGGGTGGTTTAGGCTGTGCGTTGACTTTTATATATACAGTTGCCGACTGCCTCGTCGGTATAGCGGGGGCCGGTGCGACTACTGATCGTGAGGTCCTGGGTTCGATCCCAAATCGGGCAGTGTTGTTGGGTTTTTCCGTGTGGTTTTTCTCAGTAGCAGCCTGGAGTTGGGATTTGTGCCCGGATGATGGCAATAGGCTCGCCCCCTATTACATGTGACTATAAACATAACGGCGAAATGAGGGTGTTACTAGACATCTCTGCCAAACCCATTGGGGAATACAGGCGTGATTTTATGTTTTTATTCACTAAACAATAACATATTGTGATCACTGTTTATCAAGGATCCATAGCAGTAACTAGCTTTTGCCCGTAGCTTCGCTTTCGTGATTTTTTTTCACCCCCTTAGGGGAGGAATTTTGAAAAATCCTTCCTTAGTGCATGCCTACGTTATGAAAAGTAGCTACTATCAAAATTTCTAGTTTCTAACCCCAGCGGTTTTGGCTGTGCGTTGATAGATCAGTCAGTCGTACAGTCAGTTTCTCTTTTTATATAATTTAATACAGATGTCAGTGTCTTTCTATCTTATCTTTTAGTTAGGCAAATCATCGATAGATACGTTTTTGAAAACGGCTATTAGAAGCCAACCTTATAATAATCTACTCTTCGGTTCCTAACCGGGGGTGACGGGGAAAACGCGAGTGACGCATACAAAATTAGAATACGCGGTAATTCAACCTCAACCCCAGTCTATAAAGACCCTAGTTCTAACCCACGATTAGTTTACGGAAAATGGCGCCTATGACGTCACCACCTACGTAGTTCCGTATAACAATACGATATGTATTATCAATTTGATGATTAAACATGTACAACGCTAATTAAACACCCACGTGTGGACGTAGAATTATGGTCATTCATGTTCCGTTTTAATTAATAAACTTATGCCTATGTGAGTATTTTGTTTCCCTTAATAATTTTACTTGGAATATTAATATACCAATGAAATAAATAGAATCTCAAGGGTCTTTAGTATTTAAGTCCTGTTATTGAAATTATGAGCTGTGTTGACATCGTTTATTATTTTGATAGCATTGTGAGCAAGGAATTTTTTGTCTAAAACTCATTTCTTTCATTTGTATTTTTGTCAAAAATAATATGTATTTATACAAATCGGTTGAAAGTCTACGTCGCTCAGATAAACTGCACACATTGCCTACTAAAACAGAGTTTATGTATAAAAGTGTATTTGCAATGGCACCCAGGTGGTACAATAAAATACCTAAAAAAATTAAAGAGTGTAACAGCCTCAATGAATTTAAAAGCAGACTTAAACAATTATTGATTGACTGACAAAGTGTATAATTCTGTTAGCAATTTTTTAAGGGACAAATTATGATGTTGACATTTATTTTTTTATTAATTATGTCTATTCGCATATTTAATTTAATTTACTTGTACTGACATTTTATTCTTCTGACATTTTGACGTTATGTAATTTAATAAATTTTTGATTTGAATGTAATTTAATTTTTTGCTAATATTTTGTACGCATAGGTAACGGCGGAACTTTACATATTTTTATTAGTCTCTGAATTTTACATATTTTTCCACCTATTTTTTACTTATGTTCACAAAATAAATGATTTGATTTGATTTAGAATATAATAGAATAGAGTATAATACTTTATTGTACACCAAAATTGTAACACAGCTCTTATACAATAACAAACATTAAAGGGTACAATGGCGGTCTTATCGCTGATAGCGATATCTACCAGACAACCTTTGGATGAACAGGAAGTCAATGAATAAGATAGAGGGGGTAGTCCATGGTGTACTGCTGCAAAATTAAATTTAATTTAATGATCACATTGACGGCTAATCTGAGGCTGAAAAACCGGCGATGGCACTTCGGACAGACATAAAATATGGCAGAACCGATATTAAGACAGATATTTAATTTTAATCAGTAAAATTGGTCTCAATCCGAATTATTTGTATTACAACGGGATATTCCAAGTAATTTGACAGTTCTATCATTTTTTCACCTCAGTCCAAAGTGGCGTCGCCTGGTAGACTTCGAGCTTCAAATTAGTCCCATCTCATCATCATGGTTTAGTTTAATAAGTATAACTCACATTGTATTTTATTTTTGGAATTTGAGCTGGAATGGTAGGAACTTCAATAATGTTGCCGGTAGCTGGTAACACTGGAAAATGTTGACATAGGAAGGTATAAGCGTCCATGGTCGGAGGCGAGACTGCGTGGGAAGCCATCGCCTCCTTTTGCGAGGAGGTGATGGCGACCAAGGAGGTAGCGGAGAGGGAGAGGGAGGCCGCTTCTTCTCTCCCTTCTCGCGCTATACGCACCGGGCGCCGGAGGGCGCGTGACGATCTCCGGCCACCCTAGTGAGTGGCCTGCAGTAACGGGCCCAGGGAGGATGGCGCGTCGTATCCTGCGCGTGCCTCTTGGAAGGATGTGGGGCAGGGGAGCAACTGCCCCACCACAGGAGAGGTCCACCAGAAGAAGCTGGTGGACCTAGACCTGCCGGGGTCGCGGTGCATGCAACAGCGAATCCCGTGACCCCGGCCTTAGGTCAGAAGGAGGGACACCGTGGTGGTTTTAGCCAGTAAGAGTCTGGCACACCCCCCCGTCTTCCCCAGATGGGGGATAGTCCATGAGGATTTCCCCACGCAAAAAAAAAAAAAAAAGAAAAGGAAGGTAAGCGTCAAGATGAATCAACGTACCCGAAGTTATAAAAACAGTGGTCATTCGACGGAGCAGAGGATTCCATGTCGAACAGCCGAAGAAGTCTGACTATTTATATTTGATTAGCTTGTCCTTATTTTCTGATATTGTGTAAATTATTATGTTGTGTTATATTTTGAACTAGCGTCTGTAACTAATCACTAACCCAATTAAAAGTACTCTCAGTGGTGGAGAGTCTATGTTGATTTCATTTACTTTATTTACCATGCTCGCAATCCTGACATACCGATATTAGCTATAACTGTAATTATAATATGTAATATTCATTCCCTACAAGATTCTGTTGTATGTCTTTTATATTAAAATAACTCATTCGTGCTGAATTAGGAAACCCTGGATCTTTAATTGGAGATAATGAAATTTAAACGAAATGACGATCGTAAATAAAAAGTATGTAGAGAGGTCCGCCAGCCGCTGGCCTCTCCTCTGTGGGGCCTTGCTCCACGTCCTCCTGAGGAGCGCGCACGGAACACTGCGCGCCGCCTTTTCGGGCCTGTTACTGGTCGGGCGGCGGGTCCGGTGCTCCCTGGGTAGTCAGCCCCGTTACCAACCTTGCTGACTAGTTAAACTTTTTTGCCACAGCATGAGCAATTCTCATCTGCTTCTACTTTCACTCTATTCTTATTCTTACTCCATTTAGCAGCCTATGAAACCGCGACAGTTGTGCAGCGGTGTAGTTTGGTGGTGGTGGGTGCTGATGAGGTGCTGGTACGTGGGTGCTGGGAATAATAAATAAAACGGCGCAGGAACTAATATTCGTGTATATTGGGCGCGTGTCACAAGAAAAAAGGGGAAGTGGCAGTGTTGCCACAATTGTAATTCAATTTACATCTTTATTTTAATGTTGGTGTTGCAAGCTAATAATTTAAATATCCAACAACAGTATTATGCTAAAACGACCCAAATTTAGCGCTCGTAAGTCAGTTTGCATTTCACATAACACGAAAGTTTGGCTGCGGTCCACGATTTCAAAAAATTTGCTTTGTGTACTCTGCCAAATTAGGGTACGCCTGGTAATCCCACGCCGTTGAGAGGTGTCGATCAATAGGCTACTCTCAAATCTGTATTACTAAGCGGCTGTTTCGGCGTTTAATTGAATGGGTAGAGAGATTCACTTAAATTTTTATTAATAAATCGTGTTTTCGTACAAGGAAATATAAAATAAACATAACATAACATAACGCCTATATTCTCCAAAGGGTCGGGCAGAGGTGTACAGTTACACCCTTATTTCGCCGTCATGTTTAAGTTCCATATAATAGAGGGTGACCCTATTGCCATCAACCGGGCACAAATCCAAACTCTGGGCTGCTGCTGAAGAATTCCGCATGGATAAACCCCATAACACTTTGCCTGACCTGGGGACTGAACACAGGACCTCACGATCAACAGTCGCGCTTGCAACCACTAGACTAACGAGGCAGTTATACAGAAATATTTAGTATCAAAAAATCGTGTGATATGATGTGATGTGATATATTGAACGTTATCGCAACGCCTTAGGTTACTGTTTGAATTAACATCGAATTAGTAAGCATTACATCCGGGATTAATACCTGAAGGGGTTACATTAGTTTTTACAAAGGAGACTGGGCGAAATGTTTAGAAGTTGGTCTACTTCTCCTCTAGCAATGAGTGATGTCTCATTAGAAAGGTCTTTTTACGCGAAACATTTAGTACTACCACAACTAAAATTAATTATTGGTATTTTCGGAGTTATAACAACTTTAAAGTGAAAAATCCTCCCATCACCACCTTCAATAAATACAATATCAATTCCCGGACTGCGACCTATTCGCCAATTTAATGGTTATGTGCCTGTTATGTTTGGTGCATTGGCTGAGCTATCGGCTTCTGTGCTACGGGTCGTTGGTTCGATTCCCGCACGGAACAAATATGTGTATGGCCTACAGATAGTTGTTCCGGGTCTGGATGTTTGTGCGTGTGAAGATTTGTGTCTGTAAACGCACCCACGATACGGGAGAAATCCTAGTGTGGAGCAACGTTTTTATAAAAATATAAATTAAAAATATATATATATAAATTGAAAAATATATATATTGTGAAATATTTAATCATTTATTCATTCTATATACATATAAATTATATTTTTAAATATTTCTACAAAAAATATAAAAAACATTTAAAATATAAAAAATCGTAGCCCACCGGCATCGGGAACAGGGTCCAAGCTACCGGTGGTCAGGGCCTCAGAGAGAGGAACTTCCAGACAATACGTGCCGTGTCCAGAAGTACCGCTTTCTGTATCAGGCCCTTGACCCAGCCACCCACCGACAGCCTCATCAGGTGTTGGTCGAGGCTCTTGGCTATTAAGCCATTGGCCGTAACGACTATCGGCACAATGACTGCTGAGTCAACCTCCCACATGTCGACAACCTCGTGTGCCAAGTCTTGATACTTAATTTCTTTATCTTTCTCGGCTTTCACCAGGTTCTCGTCATGCGGGACAGTGATATCAACAATCGTTGTGAGACGCTCTGATGGAATATTTAATTATTGTTATTAGTTTTTTTTATGTTTGTACTTATTATTAAATACTTTGATTTATGTAATTCGTTTCTTAAGCCGTGCAAATCAAATAAACAAATTAAATAATAAATACAGTAATTTCATTCAATAACTTAATCTAAACTGGCCTAGTTTGTTTCTATAATCATCTCGGTTCTAACCGCGCTCGTACGCTGATACAAGACCATTAGTTACGCTAGCTACCATAACATGGAAAGCGACATAGTATTAATTAAATGTTTTCCTCGTCAAGCCTAAAGGTCAGCTGTGTCCAACATTTTAGTGAGCAAAATGTTGATGTTAGTTGAAATTAATTGTCTATGAAAATGGTAACATCACGCCTATTCAGCCGCATTTGGTTAGACTGGAAGTTGACCCCAACATAGTTGAGAAAAGGCTAGGCAGAACTGAACATTACTTTTAAAGAAATTGCAAATTGCATTTACAGATTTTAAAAAAACCTGCATACTTTAGATGGAATAATTAGAGCGTAGTAAAAGTACACCAAGTAAGATAAGTCGTAACTATTTACAAACTATGTTCATACTTACATAGTGAACAATGTTAAAGGATACTACAACAGGTGAAAATAATGATTAATATCCAAAACGATTTTCATTAACTGCCTCGTTGGTCTAGTGGTGGCAAACGCGACTGCTGATCGTGAGGTCCTGGGTGCGATCACCAGGTCGGGCATAGTGTTATTGGGTTTTTCCGTGTGGAATTCTTCAGTAGCAGCCCGGAGTTTGTATTTGTGGCCAGTTGATGGCAATAAACTCGCCCCCTATTACATGGGACTTAAACATAACGGCAAAATGAGGTGTTAGAGATGGTTTCTACCAAATTGCTCGCATCGCATCGGATCGGAAAGGATACGTTCGGATGCGGCGACAGCCGATCGCGTCCGGCAGGATGTCGACGCATACGATCGGCTCCGTACCGTCACTTGCGAACGTATGCGTTTCTGCGCCTAGTCAAATAGTTTCATTCCTACCGTGTTGACAGCCGAAAGGATCCGATCGGATACGACGACAGGCGAACGGAACCGATCCCGCGTCGCAGCATACTTTCGGCTACGATCGCGTGTCGCGGAAGACGCCCGCAGTCAAGCTGCTGTGCGCGGCTTGGTAATATAGACTTTAAATACTGTGTACACGATTTAATATCGTTTAAAGATTGTAAAATCCGTTCCGATTCGATGCGATGCCAGCCGTTTGGTGGAAATCATCCTTTACAATGCACCATTGCCCAACCCTTCGGGGAATACAGGCGTGATGTTATGTATGTTATGATACCCACGGGAAGAGATAGAGTGACCTGTATATTAGGGGCAACTTGTTGATTAATAATAATGAATATTCATTTTTCTGTAATCATTTTAATTGGCCACACCCCTTTTGCATATACCTATTTCTTTGAATGACGTCATCGGTTTTCCGTTAATTACAATTTACCTTGTAATTGATGAGTAATGGAGTAATAGTGTTAGAGCCTACGTCCATTAGTGGTGTTGTAATATTACTGTTACTATTAGGTATGGCTTAATTATGGAAAGGTAAACAATGAGGATGGCCTGCAACCACAAAACAGATAGGTACAGAAGTCAATCACATGTATGTACTTCAATTTTCATACCTACACTCGGCGGTCGCTCTATCTATATATCTATCTCTATCAAGCGCATGGCACTCGCGCTCGCACTCACTCGCACTCTAGTCCCAAACAGTCCGAGATATCGTGTCCGTAAGCAGTGTCTATGTGGGCGTTGCTCGAGCGCACTTGTATGTAGATTGACTTCTGTACATATCTATTTTGTGCTGCAACGTAGTATTGGGTGAATAGGGGCGTAGGAAGAAGATTATTTATTTATTTATTTATTCATGGTAGCTTCACAGCTGACAGTAAGTATAACTTGATTATTATTCCAAACATTACGCCAATTACACGCACGGAACAAATATTTGTATGGCCTACAGATAGTTGTTCCGGGTCTGGGCGTTTGTGCATGTGAAAATTTGTGTCTGTAAACGCACCCACGATACAGGAGAAATCCTAGTGTGGGGCAAAGTCTAAAAAAACAAAACAAAAACGAAATACACAGTGAACTAAGAAATACAGAGAGTGATATAACTATTAATATTTAAAAGTGTGTGCGTGCGAGTATCTATGCGGTGTAAGTGTTGTAAAGGTGTGTGATGATGTGTGTATGTCTACTAAACTGGCATTACTTAGTAATCGTAAGCCGAGTATCCGGTGTGATGAAGATTTCATAAATAATAATCAGCGTATATTATCCCAATGATGGGCACTGGCTTCTAATAAGAATGAGAAAGGTGTAGTCCTTAGTCCATCACGCTGGCCTGGTGCGGATTTGGTGGACTACACAAACCATCGAGAACTTTTTTTAAAGCCATCTCATTTGTCAATTTGTTTTCCTTCGCCGTTGACGTAAGTGATAATCAAAATTTCGAGGAACGACAACGTTTTAAAAAAAATGCATATTAAGGTAAGTACGTAAAATACAAAGTATACAACTACTCTTGACATAAAACTTGAGTTAAAGTCTCGTTTGTCTAATGGTGGCAAGCGCGAAGGACTGCTGATCGCGAGGTCCTGATTCGATCCCCAGGTCGGTCAAAGTGTTATTGGGTTTTTTCGAGTGGAATTTCTCAGTAGCAGTCCGGAGTTTGGAGTTGTGCCCGGTTGATAGCAATAGGTTCGCCCTCTATTATATGGGACTTAAGCATAACAGCGAAATTAAAGTGTTACTATAGACCTCTGCCCAATCCTTCGGGGAATACAGGCGTGATGTTATGTTATTATAAAGCCAGTAAAGTCATCATCATCATCGTTATCCTCCTGCCCATATCCCTACTTATTTGGGGTCAATGCAGTATGTCTTCTTCCATACATCTCTATTAGCTGTCATCTCAGTAGTCACCCCCTTTCTAGCCATATCATCTTTAACACTATCCATCCATTGTTTCTTTAGTCTTTCTCTACTCTTATAACCATCCACATTCATACTCAAAACTTTCTTCACATGTTCCTCATTCCTCCGCATCACATGCCCTTACCACGACAACCAAATGTTAAAGCCAATAAAATGTTCGTCATAATAGATTTAGGTGACTACTTTGTCAACAGATGTTTGGTAATAATGAGCCACTTCGTAACGAATAGTACCATAACTATTAATTACAATGTATGGAATAATGGCGGTCTGAATGTCGTCCTGTGAATTATTCCTACACCATAAAATGGTAACGTTTTCTTTATTGTCGCCACTATGTTGCGCGTAAGGTAACGTGTTTTGTAACTTTTCATTTTCTTGTAGTATTATTGACCAATGAGAGGAGCTCGTGGCTAATTACCAACCGCGCGGATCAAGCTGCACTTGCGGCGGTCAGTCCGTGGATGGGTGACCGTTCGTTAAATATCGAGACTCCACCATGCCTCGAAGAGCACTTTAAACGGTCCCGGGTGTCATACAAATACCTATGACAGTCGTTACGGGTATTCAGAAGCCCGAAAGTCTGACAACCGGTCTAACCTTAGAGTACCGGCATTGCCCGAAACTGGGTTGCGAAGGTCTGATGGCAGACGCTTCGTGTAAAATACTGGTATTCAGCCGTATCTGGTTAGACTGGAAGCTGACCCCAGGCAAGGTTAGGCAGATATTGTTGAGTAATGATAGCCTAGCGATTAAACCCTTGCCTTCCATGCATGAGGGTCTGAGATTGAACCCCACTCTGACTTTTTAGAATTTGATTATCACTTAAATTAACGGTGAAGGAAAACATCGCGAGGAAACCTGCACACAAGAGACGGCTCCAAAAATTCTCTATTGTGTGTGTTAGCAGTCCACTAACTCGCACCAGGCTAACGTGATGGACTAAGGCGAAAACCCTTCTGATTTTTTGGAGAGGTCTATGCCCAGGGTTGACAGTAATGGGCTGAATATCTAATATTGAGCAATGATAGCCTAGGGATTGAACTTTTGACCTTCCATGCATGGGGATGAGAATGAGAATTTGCTTATCACAGAAGAAAAACATTGTGAGGAAATCTGCACATCTGAGAGGGCTCCAAAAAGTTGCACCAACCCGCACTAGACCAGCGTGATGGGCTGCGTCCAAAACCCTTCTCATTCTATGAAGAGGCCAGTGCCAGTGGGTTTGAATTGGACTGAATATGCTATGATGGTTTTGAGTGCAAGACCAGCGCCTGATATGACTGTGCAGTATCGTATGGTCGGTTTATTCTGTACCGGAAACTGGGTTTAATAAAATACCAAGAAATATATATATAGACGTAAGATAAGTTTTCTGTATCGACACCGCATCCAAACGACAATCTAGACGAATGAGAGGAAGTGCACAACATCCAGTTTCCTAGAATGGAAGTGCGATAAATAGAATTGATTTTATTGCCTTGGTCCTGTAGAAGAGGATTATTTTTACAAGGGATTATTTTTGGAATGGATTATTTTGAAATCTTTTATCTTAAATAGTTTTATGTTGCAGTACCTCTGCAACGTTAGTATTTGAGGGTTGAAGGTTGAAATTATTATAATGTTGTATTGTCATGGGAATTTAATTCGTGTGCGAAGTTCTAGGAGAATCAGTTAAGCAGAAGCAGTTGATAATTCTTTCGCATGATTTGAATCAAACAAACAAACAAATATACGAAGTGAAGCTTATTAAAATCGTTTAATCAAAGATGCAGTAAGTATGCAATAAGTTTTCACGTCCTGATATAATAATATCACGCCTGTATTCCCCGAAGGTTTGGTCAGAGGTGTATAGTAACACAGCCATTTCGCCAGTCATGTTTAAGTCCCATGTAATAGGGGGCGAGCCTATTGCCATCAACCGGGCACAAATTCAAACTCCGGGCTGGTACTGAGAAATTCCTAATGGAAAAACCCAATAACACTTTGCCTGACCTCGGGATAGAATCAATGTTGTATGGTAATGGGAATGTAATTTGTGTGCGAAGTTTCAGGAGAAAGTAGTATTATTAAACAAAAGTAGTTGAAGAATCTGTCGTAGGTTTCAAATCAAACAAACAAATAAATATACGAAGTGAACCGTTTAATTAAAGATAAAAAGGTATGCAGTAAGTTTTCACCTCCTGATATAACTCGATCAGTTATTTAATTCTCTCATTTCACTAACTTGTAATGAAATTCCCTAGCTGTATTTAATTAAAACTGAATTAATGATCGAATATTAAGCGAGTAAAACTAGAGTGTAGAAATTACAATTGTGGCTTTTATATTCAAAACATTCGAATTAACTCCATTGAGAGTGAAATAAGTTTGTTAATTATTTTTATTGGATCTACGATTAATGTGCTTTCGCTAGTAGTGGACTCATCATAATAGCAACGGATGGGCATCAAACTACGGACCTCTTGCTTTACAAGTCATTGAACATAACATCACCTTGTATTCCTCGAAGGATTGGGCAGAGGTGTTTTAGTACACCCTCGTTTCGCCAGTTATGTTTAAGTCCCACGAATAGAGGGCGAGCCTATTGCCATTAACCGGACACAAATCCAGACTCCGAGCTGCTACTGAGAAATTCCTAATGGAAAAACCCAATAACACTTTGCCCGACCTGGGGAACGAACCCAGGACCCCGTGCTTAGCAGTCGCGCTTGCGACCACAAGACCAAGAAGGCAGTTAAGGCAGCAAGTTATTGAACTATAAAATAAATCCAGCCTCGAAATTAAAAGTTAGGTACTATGAAACTAACGTCATGTGCAACGTTACGCGCGCGCTTCACGGAATGGAACGCTGCGCAGGCTTCTTGGTGAAGCCGGAGGGCGCGCGACCATCTCCGGCCACCCTAGTGAGTGGCCTGCGGGCGGCGGGTTGGGAGCCCGTCGCCCGACCAGTAACGGGCCCAGGGAGGATGGCGCGCCGTGTTCCGCGCGCGCCTCTTGGAAGGATGTGGGGCAGGGGAGCAACTGCCCCACCACAGGAGAGGTCCACCAGAAGAAGCTGATGGACTGAGACCTGCCGGGATCGCGGTGCATGCAACAGCAAATCCCGTGACCCCGGCCTTAGGTCAGAAGGAAGGACACCGTGGTGGTTTTAGCCGGTAAGAGTCCGGCACACCCCCCCGTCTTCCCCAGACGGGGGATAGTCCGTGAGGATTTCACCACGCTAAAAAAGAAAAAAAAGGGTTCTCGGTGAACACAAAGGGAAACGTGACCCATAATATTATTTGCGTACCATCTCCATTGGATCAGTTGTACGCGAACATACTGGGTACACAACTATATTATTGAAGGATGACCGGTTATGCATTCATACATTTTTAAACCCTAATTCGTTTTACTTTGTAGGTATAATATTTTGTTATTGCATTCAAACCTTGCGACAGATTTTTCAACTACTTCTGAGGTTTATGATAACTTTATTCTTACAAGCATACATTTATTCACTTACATGAGAATATAACTAAAACATAAATAATAAAGTAGGGCTTATTGCAAAAACTAAATAATTCAGAAACAAAAACTGTGTCTTGTCTTAAAAAAAAAATACGCATGTTTTCATTAGACACTCCGGCCTAAATAAATATACAATGCTCCTGCCTACCCAACTCTTCTGAAACTTCGCACATAAATGCAATTCCCATGACAATACAAAATTATAACAATTTCAACTCCGTATCCTCAAATTCTAATGCTGCAGGAGTATTGAAAGATAAAACCGTTTAACTTATAAGTTTTTTTAAGGGATTATTTTATATGCACTTAATAAATGTTTGTGACATCTGCTGCAGCGCGTAGATTGACAAGTGAACATTTTCATTTGAATATTGGCATGAAAATATACCATTAAAAATGGCAACCTGAACTAAATGATCGATGCAACGAATAACAAACACAAAATAATAAAGATTGAACAAAATGGAACGTCAAGAGTTTTGCTTTTATTTATTTTCCTGGTAGATCTCACCTAAATATTATTTCGATGCGTATTGAACCGAATGACACGCCATCCGTTGAAGGGTGAATCATTTTTGTGACGTTGACTGATCATTTTTATCTGTGGAACAATTTCAGGGAATACATTTGCATGACTGAATAGTACATGTACTGATGGATGGTACTTTTTAATTACGACTTCAGTGATAAATATCATTTTTAGGCCCGCCTGCACAACGACTCGATATATATACCTCTATTTATGCCCGGTTCCGAATCGTTTTGCTTACTAATGGTAGCATTTTTTATTGCTAAACTGGGTATATAAATAGAATCCATAGGAATTTTTAAAAGAACCTCTTCGAGTGACTATTTTCAAGGACGTCTGACGCATCCTAAAGGTGAGTCCACGTTAGTGACATTTCGCTGAACCGAACACCGTGACATCGCCGCGGACTTGTTACAGATAGTGTGGACGGGTGGAGGTTTGCATCGGATCGGACTCCATCAGATCGGACTTTGTTAAAGTATTGTTTATGCTTAGGATCCCACAGTATTTCCTTATTGCGATAAAGTTCTATAAATTTCAAAACATTTTCTTGAATCCACTGCATATTTCGAGCGAACGAATCGTTTCAATACTACGTATAAATACTTTAATTAATTACTTATCGACACAACCATATATCTATCTGCCTTCAAAAACGTTTTTGCAATGATTTCTTGGAGAGGTGCAGGTGGCGGGGGAGCGGGTGTTTTCTTGTCACTATATGCATTTGCCCGATCCATCAATCCCGTGTAGGAACCAGCGCGATGCCACGCGAGCTTGTACGCGTGACAAAAATGGCAATGTGGTCGTCTCCCGCACACCGAGACGGTACCGGACGTCTTTTGAAAAATACCGACTTTGGATGGATCGGCCCGTGACCCGTGTCATTTGACCGTGACAAAACCAAAACACCGTCCACATTTGTGACGGGCAGTACGTACCATGTTCAGGATTTTAAAATGTTTGTATGGGAGTATGAGATGGATAAATGATCGTAACATTTGTACGCGTAACAAATCCCGTCCACACTATTGGTACAGACACCCAACTTTATCACGGTCACGGTGTTTGGTTCGGCGAAATGTCACTAATGTGGACCCACCTTAAACAGTCAGCTCCGCGACCAACCTTGCTGACTGACAAATCCTTTGACCATGGTATGAGTTAGAGAATAGCTCATGCCAAGATGAAAATATTTATAGCGACGAGAGAAGAATACAACGAACAACAGAACAACTTTTTTCAATGACAGCTGTCAACTCCGTCATCTATTTCTGCACCGGAAAGGACTCGACTATCGTGTTTACGTTACAAATATAGGTACTCGAATCACGTGATCCTGAAATGTCCAAAAATGTCGTCTCATTTTTTGCGAAACATTCCAATTTCCTGTGTTAGATATTTTTATTTATACATATCAAGTTCATTGAAGCTGTTTTTGGAAGGTTGTTTTTTGTGTAACAGATATTCTGTTGGAGATATGGTCCTGAAAAGGTCACTCTGTGGAATTGAGTCTACTATTTGTTTTCCTTTGTATTTTTTTGAGGAAATTGTATTAAATATAAGAAATGGTTGGTATCGATAACTGTCATCAAGATGTGCGAATCGTAAAGGTACACGATAAAGCATCGTATTCCCGCAATTGTAGTGCAACATGTAGCAAGATAATGAGCGACAACGTGCAACAAAATGGTGCGTAATTTGTAACACTTTAGGGTGTCTTTAGGAGTCAACCCTTAACAAATGTGCACATATTTAGCAGGCGTGTACTTACGGGAGAATAAAAAATAACACTTGTACTCGTACACTATATATATTTTAATAAGATTCCTAAATAGACCAACAGGGCGTGGTTTGTAGCAATGCGAGGAGTCCAGGGTCTTCTTGAGTAGGTGTAGCACTTAACTTGGCAACTGCAGCGGTACGAGAGGGCGATCTTTGTTTTTTCCTATTCGACTGCTTGTAGGTGGTCTCGCGGACCGTTTCTACGTAACCGGGCAGTTATTGATGAGACCTGAAGGGCTGCAGTGTGCCCGACATTTTAAAGGCCCGGTCCCCCGCCAGTCACCCACCACCCGTCACAGTTCACAGTTTCAGCGTAGTCGATTGTTGTTTAATTAATTCATGAACTTGGCGAACTAAAGATTGATGTGCGTTTGAAAATGTGTAGGGGCTTCTATAGTGTGTAGGCTTACATCGACTCAAAACTACCCTAATAAAGACTAGAGAGAATCCTGAACAGATACCCGTCTCCAGTGTTTTAATTTCACATTTCATAATAATACAAATACAGCAACTCAAAAAGTTTTTACAGAGAAGCCCACGGTGCTATATTAGTTTACGATGTGTCAAAACCAAACTCACTAGCAAAACTGAATGAGTGGGTCGAGGAACTTCAAGTATACCTAGTCTATCTATAGTATACATAGTCCACCAAGAAGAACATAGTCTGCTTAGTTGTCGGCAATAAGATTAAGAAGTATATCATGTTGTGACCCAGTGCATAATATCAGCAAGCACACTGGGTCACGAGTATACCCAAGGAGGGTTGCTGTCAGGCAGGCGGCCGGTCATAAAACAATAAGCCAAAACCAACAACATGGATTTATGAAATACATGTTGTGCCGACCCCACCCGGTGTAGGATAAGGGCAGGAAGAAGAAGAAGAAAACAAAAACAGCAACTCATTATCCAAAATTACAAATTTTATTTAAAAAAAAACAAGCTAAAAATAAGCAAATAAAAATCAAAGCAACCCACCTCAATGCTATTCTCCAATTATAATAACAAGAACTCCTTAGTAAACCGGGAAAGCTATGTCATAAAAAAGTAGAATGCTTATATTTAAAAGCTAAATATTTTTAGCTTCCGCCGAGCGTTGAGTGTCATTGTGCTGAAATCCGATTCTCCAAGCTAATAACGACGGAACATCGGCAATCAGGACAAGTACCAAGACAGAAATATCCTGTATATAGGTCTATTTAGATGTGTACCTATAAAAGCGGGTAGATGTTGCGTCTAGACTGTGGCCACGAAACAAGCGATTTGATGAGAAGACCGAAATAACTTGTTTTCAGCTCCGAAGATCTGAATCAGCGTTGCAACGATCAGTCTTACATAACATCACGCCTGTATTCCCCGAAGGGTTGGGCAGAGGTGAAAGGTAAAACCCTCATTTCACCGTTATGTTTAAGTCCCATATAATAGGGGGCGAGCCATCAACCGGGCACAAATCCAAACTCCGGGCTGCTCCTGAGGAATTCCACACGGAAAAACCCAATAACACTTTGCTCGACCTGGGGATCGAACCCAAGATCAGCAGTCGCGCTTGATACCACTAGTCCAACAAGGCAGTTAAGATGATTACTTTTTTTTTATTACGTTGGTAGCCATGGATTTCTCCTATATCGTGGATGAGTTTACAGACAAAAATCTTCACATGCACACACAGACCTGGAACAACTTACTGTCTGTTTGACCACTATTTCACCTGATGATACATGATGATGTGGTCGATGATGAAGCGCACTTGCCCGAACAATACTTATTCACTCGCGACTAAAAGACTTCTAGATTATATTTATCGAGAAACATAGGCAGACAAGCTTGTGCTACTACTAATAAAAGCTAGTATGACAACGATACTGGATATTTAGGCTCCGTTCAGACGACACGCGCCCGCTAAGCGCACGCCACGCGCGTCAACACCCGCGTCTTACTCGCTTTGATTTTTTTTTGTATATAATTTGAGTCTGATGATACATCAATAGATCTCAAATTGCATTTATCGAAGTCCAACCGCACACGCCAAGCGCCCGCTTCGTGCCCGCCTCGCACCCGCCTCACGCTCGCCAAGCACCCGCCTCGCGCCCGCGTCGAGCCCGCCTCGCGCCCGCCTCATGCCATGCTTCGATAAATGCAATTTGAGATCTATTGATGTGTCATAAGACTCAAATTGTATACAAAAAAATTCAAAGCGTGTTAGATTCGGGTGTTGACGCGCGTGGCGTGCGCTTGGCGGCCGCGTGTCGTCTGAATGCAGCCTTACTACAGGTATGTAGTGTCGTGTTATTTCGTAAATAAACGGTTCAGAGAATTTGCTCGAAGTCGTCACCAGATTTCGTCATGTCATGCCGTCACCCATGTAAAACCAGCCTACGCGCTCTTCAATCGTATACAGCGATAGTCACCCGCTGTCTTCGAAGCCCCGTTTTAAGCCTATCTTCACCATTCACACAAGAAGGCGGAATGTACCCGCCTGGTCGTAATAGCCGTGTCGATTACTTGTCGTATATAAGCTATGTTCACACGCGCATACCGCGGGAAATAGCTGAGCGCGTCGCAAGGAAATTGCTAAGAGAAATACGTTCCAAATTTTGATGTGAAATCTATTGCCGTGTTTTTATTGTAAAAGAAATTGGTGTCTGTTGAAAAACACGCGATGAAATGTGAATAATAAATGTAATCTTTAATTGGTCGTGGTTGTGTTAAAATTTATGCAAAAATGACGATACGATTTTAACTATATTCTGTTACAAAATACATAGCTGTTTTTTCTAAGCAAAGAAGTTCGCTTCTGTTAAAAAAAAAAATGGTGGAGGACCTGAGTTCGATCCCGACCCGTACCTCTGACTTTTCGAATTCATGTGCGGATCAGAATTGGATTATAACTTGCGTTAACGGTGAAGGAATAACACCGTGAAGAAACCTACACACCTGAGAGGGCTCCATAAAGTTCTCAATGGTGAGTGCAGTCCGGCGATCCGCACCAAGCTAACGTGGTGGACTCAGGCCTAATTCTTCTCATTCTGAGAAGAGGCACGTGCCCAACAGTGGGACATGAATGGGCTAATTATGGTTTGTTATGGGGAACATTTGAGATAAGGCTATCCACATACGGGGCTACTCGCTACAGCCACAATTAAGTGGCCGACCACAAGCTGTTTCCGCCACCACACGCCACACGTGTGTGACGAGTCCCTGTGGAATTTATGGAAGAATTAGTTCGCAGTTTGTTGCCAGTGACCCGTGTGCAGACAGCCTAAAGTCTTTATGATAATGTCAGGTTAAGTCGTACATGGTCGTGTTAGAATAGCTGCAAATGAGAATGGGACTTAAGTAAGCTTTTTAATTACAGTGTACAATTAACACGAGTTTATAAGAAGATTACTATGTACAATTAACATGTGGAAGGTCGTCGGCTTATGAAGCTCTTAGTTAACATACGTATTATAAAAGCATTTGAGGGGCTCATGGCTAATTAGCAACCACGCGAATCATATGATCTGCGAGGTTAAGCTGCGTTTGCCGCGGTCAGTCCGTGGATGGGTGACCGTTCGTTACACATGGAGATTCCTCCGTGTCTCGGAAACGGTCCCGAAGGTCATACGGATACCTATGACAGTGATCGTTATGGGTAGTCAGAAGCCTAAAACTCTGACAAGCGATCTAACCTTAGGACATCGGTATTGCCCAGTAACTGGGTTGCGGAGGTCTGATGGCAGTCGCTCCGTGTAAAATACTGGTATTCAGCTGCTGGTTAGACTGGAAGCTGACCTCAACATAGTTGGGAAAAGGCTAGGTAGAACGATGTAGCGCCAATCCAACTAGCAAGTTCTATTGCTCGAGTTGTTCCAACAAGTGCTCGATTAGTTCATAAAACAGAAGTCGACTTACTAAAGGTGTGTCCACAGTTTGTAATTCGGTTGCAGATAAGGTTGCCAGGCCCAAATATAGAAAAGCCGGACACAGACTCATATTTAGCCGGACATTTTGCCCTAGAAGCCTGACACATTGGTTTTTAAAAGAAAAACAAATTCGCTCGCTCGCTTTAGTTCGGCATCTTTTGGCGGGGCAGGGTTGACTAAAAGGCTAACAAAAGCCGGACAGGGCGAACTAAGCCGCGGCCCACTTAAAGTATCACTGATGACTATTTCAAAGCAAGTGTTAAAATTTCAAAATTCTATAATTTTTATTTGCATGCAAAAATATTTTTATTTTTTCAATAAAAAGTCATACCTGCATTAGTTATGAATTCAGAAAATTTATTTTCTAATCCGTGACCCCAAATATGACCTAAATTGTAAAAATAGCTGATCATAGCTATGGACAGATAGATATTAGCATATTTTTTACGCAATCTTTGAAAAGCTATTTCTCTTAAACTATCGAGTTTTGGGGAAAGTTGTAGAACAAAAGTTATCCCTTATTATGGGTACTTTAACATCCTTTCGGCTTAGTACCCCCTTTCTGACTAACCTTGTATTTGGCCGGACACGATTGTAAAAAGCCGGACATCTGGCAACCCTAGTTGCAGAAGACAACTTACTGGTGGAATCTGACACTTTTTGTTTGAACGTTGTATGTAGGTTAGAAACACGGTGTTATTGTTCGTTCTGCCTCCTTTTTCCAACTATGTTGGGGTCAGCTTCCACTCTAACCAGATGCCGCAGAATACCATTTACACGAACCGACTGCCATCAGACATCCGCAACCCAGTTATTGGGCAATACCGATACCCCGTTATCAGACTTTCGGGCTTCTGACTACCCGTAACGACTGTCATAGGTATTCGTATGAAACCCGAGACCGACGTTTTAACGTGCTCTCCGAGGCACGGAGTGGTCTCGATGTATAACGAACGGTCACCCATCCACGAACTGACCGCGGCAAGCGCAGCTTAACCTCGCATATCTTACGATCCGTGCTTTGTTAATTAGCTACAAGTCCTTCAAACACGATGTTATTGTCTATGGATAAAAAGGTTATCTATGTGTTATCTACATACTTATAAAGGAATGTTCTATTAATACTTGTAATATATGAATTACTATGGTGTACTCTAGTTTGACTATCCTATCTTATCTCTATACTATAGGTAAAAGTTGTACCTACCTGTGGTTTGCCTCGCGTAAAAAGTTGTAAGTTATGAAAAACTACCCAATACATCCAAGTCACATTAACTTCTTCTTCTTCTTTTTGTGTAGTTAGTGACTAACCTGGTTTCAGAGTTTATGCCGCCCATAGGTTTGGCTTAGCTTCACATGCCGTCGAGAAATATCTCTCAGGCATGATGGTTACCTCACGATGTTTTCCTTCACCGTTTTTAAGCAAGTGATAATTATACGATACGCACATGAATCCGATAAGTCAGATGTGCGTGCCTTGGGTTCGAACTCGAGCCCCATGACTTGGCAGTCCGACGGTCATACCACTAGCCTATCACTGCTATAAGTTATTAATTATTAACATAACTCTGTGAAATTTCGTCAGTCAATTTGAAGGGAACCTATATATATAGGTTCCCTTCAAATTGACTGACGAAATTTCACAGAGTTACTGGGTATTATTTACAGAACACATAGTAAAAAAACCTAAACTTGAGTGCGCGCTCTAGATACAGTATTATTTACATTACGCGTGCGAACTGAATGCAGAGCTGAAGAATGGACAAGGATAGCACTATATTTGCGTGCGTGTAAGGCGCGGCGTGCGGACGGCGCGGCGGCGGGCAGCCTCAGGCACCGAATGCATTCAGTTCGCGCGCGTACTATTATGTAGGTATCTTATAAAGTTGTGTATTACAGAGTTGTTGTATTTATATAGTTTATGTAAAGTTTAGGTATTTTTTCTCATTCAGAGAAAACCGATGGGATAGTAATGCGTTGATTATGATATAAATATTTCATTGTCATCAGTTTGTTGCTATTCACAATACCTAAATCAAAATAGACTTCAATCAATCAACTGGGTCTATCACATAATTATTGTATTCAATTTCTAATATTCAATAAATAAGAAGCTATCAAAAAGAATCCTTCAACCAATAAGCATAACAGTTTAATTTAAAAACCTTATTTTTAAAAGTCGTTAAATGCTACCCAATAATTGGTTTCCTTCAAATTGAATTTGCTCGCGCCGAAGACATTGGAAAGAATAAAAATAAATGGAAACCAACTGTCTTTCGGTAGGCCTTTTAAAAATGGTACTTCTGAAGACGCTAATAATCTCCCCAGTTTCCAATTAGCGGGGTTTTCATTTGGAATAGAATTAACAAAACGTTGAGGAAACGAGGGGTTCTTTAGAATTGTATCATTTGAGACGGCATGAATAATTCAGTGGGCACTCTGTCTACAGTGAACGAAAAATTTAATATTTATTAACACTCTGTGGTTTGGTTGCAAACAATTGTGTGGACAGGTCTTTATAATTCAGGGTAGAAATTAGGGTCAGTTGTATTTAATTTCTATTGTTTTTCGGCTTTCGTGTGTATAGCCTGTTGAATGTAAATTATGACGAGGGCTACCACTCCCCTTACCTTTTCCCCCCTCTATAGCAGATAAGCGTTAACCATAAGCTGTTGCGTGTCAACGTTCAAATTTTACGACGAACGTTTGTTCATGAAATGAAATGAAATTTATTTGTTTGCCAGAATATAGGTACTAACATGGTAAAATAATTTTAGTCTCACTATATTTGACTTATCAGTCGTGCAAATATTTCTAGTAGTTACATGCATAAACCGGCTTAATCTAAAGTACCTGGATGACCGAGCTTCGCTCGGTTTTTTTGGTAAATTGACGTTTTCTAAAAATTAAACCTAGCTAGATCGATTTATCGCCCCCGAAACCCCTGCATACTAAATTTCATGAAAATCGTTGGAGCCGTTTCCGAGATTCAGATTATATGTATATATATATATACAAGAATTGCTCGTTTAAAGGTATTAGATTGACGTTTTCTAAAAATTAAACCTAGCTAGATCGATTTATCGCCCCCGACACCCCTGCATACTAAATTTCATGAAAATCGTTGGAGCCGTTTCCGAGATTCAGATTATATATATATATACAAGAATTGCTCGTTTAAAGGTATTAGATTGACGTTTTCTAAAAATTAAACCTAGCTAGATCGATTTATCGCCCCCGACACCCCTGCATACTAAATTTCATGAAAATCGTTGGAGCCGTTTCCGAGATTCAGATTATATATATATATACAAGAATTGCTCGTTTAAAGGTATTAGATTGACGTTTTCTAAAAATTAAACCTAGCTAGATCGATTTATCGCCCCCGAAACCCCTGCATACTAAATTTCATGAAAATCGTTGGAGCCGTTTCCGAGATTCAGATTATATATACATATATATATATACAAGAATTGCTCGTTTAAAGGTATTAGATTAGATAATCGTCTATTGAATAAAACATCTGTCACAAAGCCAATTGTTTAAAGTTCTATTAAATTCTAAGTTATTCATATTTCTTATTTTTTCCGGTAGTTTATTATATTTTTTTACCGCCATGATGTAGCAGTTTCTGCTACATAGCTTTAATCTGCTTCGAGGTACTATCAGGGGTTTTTGTACTTTTTTCCTTTTAAATTGGGCCTTATTATCCTGCTCAAAAAGTAAAAGGTGGTTTCTAACGAATGATAAGGGTCCCTACAATATTTTGAATTAATTATAGCCAAAAACTCAAACGCCACTCAATTTTAAGTTGACGTTTATTTGTGCTGTCTCTGTCATTTCGCCTTAGAGTGACAGTGACAGCACGAGACTTAACGCCAACTTAAAATTGAGTTGCGTTTGAGTTTTTGGCCATTACTCGGTTAAGAAACATGAATACTTAAAATTGCGTTATTCATTCACATGTAGGTCCAAAAATACTTATGCACGGTTCCTATGACCCAAAACTAATCGTTTTCCTTACCAGTAGTAGCATTTTTCGTAAACTTAATTTACTTATGATAAATCTACTAACGTATGGGAAGGTCTACTATTCAAATATAATGGGGTCTATCTATACTAATATTAATGAGGAAAGATTTGTATTTTTGTATGTAACGAATAAACTTAAAAACTACTGGACCGATTTCAAAAATTATTTTGCCGTTAGAAAGCTACATTATCATTGAGTAACATAGGCTACGGTGCGGAGCCGTGAGGACACAGCTAGTGCTTCATATAAGAGTCTTCATTTTAACCAATAACGCTAGGTAAATTATAGGAATTAGCCATTAGGCACACTACGTCTCGTCAAATGTACTTAGACATTTTATTTCTGAAGGGCGTAAAAAAGGAGAAAATAAACAGGTAGGTACTATATTTTAAGTGGTTTAAATTATTGTTTTATATTATTTTAATGAACATTAAAATCATCACAGCTCATTGTCTTTAATCTGCAGCTACCGAAATTATGGGTATCTATTCAATCGGGCATGTGACATCACTGATCGTGTTATCACTTTCTTTTGTATAGCGCTATCTCGTTTTTGCTTTTCATGCCACTGTTTGCATTGGCCGCTAAGAAAGCGGTCTCCCCCTGATGAGAATTTATGGTAGCCCGTGCACCATAGACTAAATAGTAACCATAGTTTATTTTATTTTTTTTGTGTTGGGTTACCATGTTGTAATATATTATGTTTAAATTTAAGTGTGTTTAATTTTAAGAAACATTATATTTTTAATTTTAAGTATCCGTGTGCGTCCGCGTGGGCGGAAAATAAATATTTTTTCTTTCTTCTTTCTTTCTTTCTTTTCTTACATCGATTTACCGCCTACTTTCAAGAAGAAAAAGTTCCCGACAATTACATTTTCGCGTGAGTTTTTTTTTACGTAGGTAGATATAATTTACGCCTAAACTGCCATTATCGAAGTGTGTACAGAGTACGGTCAAAATAACTTGGCCGCCCTGAAGTTAGTGATACTTAGAAAACATAGATAGGTATATCGGTTTCTAGCTGTTATCAAGATAGTAAATCCCAATTTAAAGGCCTCGTTGGTCTAATGGTGGCAAGCGCGACTGCTGATCGTGAGGTCCTGAGTTCAATCCCCAAGTCGGGCAAAGTGTTTTTGAGTTTTTTCGTGTGAATTCCTCAGTATCAGCCCGGAGTTTAGATTTGTGCCTGGTTAATGGCAATAGACTTTTCCTCTATTGCATGGGACTTAAACGTAACGGTGAAGTGAGGGTGTTACTATGCAGCTCTGTCCACCTCTTCGGGGAATACAGGCGTGATGTTATTCTATGTTATACTAAAACCTAATTATGACGTTCTTCTAGGGAAGAGAAAAACGTGTTTCAATTATGTAATTTCTACTCATTTATGTATTCACATGGTGCATACTTCGAGCCTTTTTATTATTTTTCAGAGTGGGTATAAAAATAATTCTCGTATGTTCTAAAATCATTTGTAACATACCACATTCCAAGCACGCACATCCATTAGCGTGTTTTTTCAACCGTTATTTTTAAAATTACATTTAACTGTTAATTGAATTTCAAATGTTTCGTTCGTTGGGGTTGATTTTATTGTTGGGTTTTTCACGAATCAAGTGCGTTTTTTGATCGTTGATCTACGAATAAAAATGGAAACGTAGTTAGATACTTGGAACAGACTTGATTGTAGATGAAAACTTTACTGGTTTAAAACATCTTGACTAACAGATCTTGGATTGTTGCAGTATTAAAGTTAATATTATTGTTAATAGGGGTCTCGGCAGTTTAACTTTAGTACCACAGATAATTCATGGTTGACTGATAAACTTCATTTTATTATAACACTAGCGGCCCATCCCGGCTTCGCACGGGTGGACGTTTTTCCCGTTTTTGCAAGATTTTTTATTTATGCTCAGCTTCTCTTGGTCGTCGCGTGATGTTATATAGCCTATAACCTTCCTCGATAAATGGATTACCCAACGCAAGAAGAATTTTTCAATTCCAACCAGTAGTTCCTGAGATTAGCGCGTTCAAACAAACAAACAAACTCTTCAGCTTTATAATATTAGTATAGATTTTATAACATTTTATTTAGTCTATGGTTTAAATCTAGTATTAATCCCAGTACTGTACTTAAAACATGTTTTGGAACAAGGCCGAAACAGTTTCATAAAACGAAGACTTCAGAATTATTCGATGATTAAAACCGATTTAAAATCCAGCGTGAAGCTGAAACAGACAACATTGCATAGTAACGATTGACCAATAAACAGATAAAACAATTTTCATCTTTCGCAAGTCATAAGCGAATCTTGAAAGCGATACGAAGCGGCCGTCACTGGATGCACTTAAGAGATTCATAACATCATCCTTTATCATTTCTAAAAGGGTTGAAAGCAGAAACCTAAATAAATTACTTGCACCTAGCCAGATACTACATTTATATAGCAGGAATTCTAATTGCATGGCAATCAAAATCTTCAATAATTTACCCCCATGCATCAGAGTATTGCCTATCAATAAATTCAGGAAAACAATATTTGCCTGGCTTTTAGACAACTGTTTCTATTCAGTTACCGATTTTTTAAATTATAAATTTTAACTTGACATTATATCAATACTTTGTGTGTGTACCTATATTGAATTCTATTTTGTATGTTTTTTTTTTGTCTTTATTTTTAAAGCATTTGGCATTATATAATTAGTAAATTTTGACATGTCATTCATAAATAATTTATAGACAGTGTTCTTGATACTTGAAATTTGAACTTGATATTGTTGGCACAAAAATTAGGTACCTAGATATTTATATTTCAAATTAATTTGTTGTACCTACTCCAATTTTAATATTTCTACACCGGCAACGGTAGTATAAGTGAAACTGTTTTAATATTAAGATCTCAATGTACCGTATACTGAGAAATAAATAAATAAATAAATATTATCAACTGCACTTTACTCAAACAATTTATCTTTCTAAATGAAAAAAAAACAAAAGGTCATCTCTCTCTTTGTGAGCAAAAACTAACTGAAAACCGGTTACTAGCTTCTTCTTCTTTTTGTGTGGTTAGAAACTAACCTGGTATCAGAGTTTATGCCGCCCATGGGCCTCTGACTTTGCTTCACATACCGTCGAGAAATATCTCTCAGGCATGCCGGTTTCCTCACGATGTTTTCCTTCACGTTTTTAAGCAAGTGGTAAATACACAATACGCAAACAAATCCAAAAAGTCAGAGGTGCGTGCCTTGGGTTCAACTCGAAACCTATGACTTGGCAGTCGGACGGTCACACCACTAGGTTATCACTGCTATAGAATAAATGTAAGTCAGTTTTATTCCCTACGTTTATATCTTTTCATGACAATCCAACCTTGATACTTTACACCCTATCCCAGATAGCTATAACACACATCTACGGATTTTATAGTCACTAAAATGGATAGCAATAAAAGTTGTATCCTCATTATATAAATATTTTATGTAATAACCAAATCATGAGGCCATTAAATAGTATAAGCATAAGATTTTAGGTCTGGAAGGCTTAATAGACTTCCCATTCAGCAGATTGGAGCAGGGTTTCAAAACCGGAACAGAAATCGGTTTTTTCTACCTTTAACTTCTATTAAACGGTTTTGACTGCTACGTTGGTCTAGTGGTGGCAAGCGCGACTGCTGATCTTGAGGTCTTTGGTTCGATCCCCAGGTCGGGCAAAGTGATATTGGATTTTTCCGTGTGGAATTCCTTAGTAGCAGCCCGGAGTATGAATTTGTGTCCGGTTGATGGCAGTGGGCTCGCCCCCTATTACATGGAATTTTACCATAACGACGGAATGAGGGTGTTACTATACACCTCTGCCCAACCCTTCGGGGAATACAAGCGTGAGTGTTATGTTATGTAAACGGTTTTATCTTGTCTTCGGTCGCAATTCAAAGGAACTAATCTACAAAACCGTTATGGAACGATTACATACCTAAACGGTTTAAACCGGTTCCAAGCCCTGCATTGGAAACGATAAAATGGATAAAAAAGGTCACGACGAATAAAAATAAAACCGAATTCAAATGCTGAAATCTCGCAAAATGTTCAGATAGGTACTTTTACATTACAACGCGTCCTTTTACTGTTTTATCGATAGCGTTGGACGTTCCGTCGTTTGTATTCGTCACTTGCCATTTGAATAGACAGAATATAATAATGTACGAAGGAATTTGAAATTAGGGCCTGAGACATCTGTTCCGGTGGGTAGGAACCGGTTATAGTATAGAAATTTAAAATCTGTATCGGTATGAGGGGCTCATGGCTAATTACCAACCACGCGGATCATACGATTTGCGAGGTTAAACTGCACTTACCGCAATCAGTCCATGGATGGGTGACCGTTCGTTACACATCGAGATCCCTCCGTGTCTCGGCGAGCACGTTAAACTGTTGGTCCCGGGTGTCATACGAATACCTATGACAGTCGCTACGGGAAGTCAGAAGCCCGAAAGTCTGACAACCGGTCTAATCTTAGGATATTGGCATTGCCCAGTAACTGGGTTGCGGATGTCTGATGGCAGTCGCTCCGTATAAAATACTAGTATTCAGCTGCATTTGGTTAGACTGGAAGCTGACCTCAACATAGTTGGGAAAAGGCTAGGTAGAACACACCTGTAAGTATGAGCAAAATAAAGCCGGCTTTTCACTATGAGATATAATATAATATATAGGTATGTTACATCTTGAGATATAATATTTTATCGCTCGTCATACATTTTGTACGAGACCGTTCACTCTGCGCTATAATATATATTACATCCCCAACTATAAATACTTTTTCGACCGACTGAGCGATATTTAGAGGTCATTTGAAGGTGTATATTTTATCTCACGTCCCCGGACACCGCGCCTCCCCCTGCCTCGCCATGGTGACGTTCGTGTGGAGACGTGTCAACTGATCACGTGTTTTGATTTGAAGCTGAATTGTTCCAAAATATATATCTTACAGTGTGAACATCAACCGCGGGATGTAATACCTATATATAGCTCAAGATGTAATATAATTATTACATCCCATACATACATAAACTCACGCCTTTTTCCCATGGGGGTAGGCAGAAACTATAGAACGCCACATGCTACGACTCTTACATACCCCTTTCGCTTCATCCACATTCATACATCTTGTCATACACGCACGCCGGTTGAGAGTACTACGCACCTGACCTTTGTGAAGAACATCACCAATAACATCGATGTATGTCCTTCTAGGACGTCCTCTACCGGCGTTCCCATTAACATCCGCCTTATAAATTTCTTTTGTTAATCACCGTTCACTCATTCTCTCAACATGGCCAAACCACCTAAGCATACTCCTTTCAATTTTTGTCACTACATCATCTTTTAAACCGCAACTTTGTCTAATCTCTTCATTTCTCAATCTATCATTCAAAGTTACACCGCACATACTTCGCAAGGAACGCATTTCCACGGCATTTATTCTACTTTCATGCTATAAATTAATTGCCCATAGTCAAAAGTCGGCTTAAATGGATAGATTGCGTGAAAGATGGTATGGTTAGGCAAAGAAACCAACACTGAGTTGACGGCTGAATAGAGATGAATAAATGAAAAACACATGCTCCTTCGACCCCAAATCTATTTTGATAAGGGGAGAGCGATAATGATCGATGATGGCGTTCATCGAAAATGTCGTGCTGACGCGCAATGAATCATAAAAACACAAAATTCTATTGAACAGTTCCAATTCTGCGTATTTATACAATTTTTGATGGCTCAGAAATATGTTGTTGTTGAAGAAAATAATTATGTTCAAAGCCGAGTTTTGCGTACTTTTGTTTGAGTTTACTGAATTGGTTTCTTTCACAAACCTAACAATAGAGAAATAAATTAGAAAGTATAATTTATGATTGAACCAATATTGTGTTTTATTTATTATGAAATCTTAATAATGTTTAGTAAGTATCTACATACCTACACATAGTTATACAGAGTGTATATCTTCTTTCTTTACATAGTATAAAACAAAGTCGCTCCCGCTGTCTGCCCTATGTATGCTTAGATCTTTTAAACTACGCAACGGATTTTGATGCGGTTTTTTTTAATAGATAGAGTGATTCAAGAGGAAGGTTTAAATGGTCCACATTAGTATCTACATTGCACCCGTGCGAAACCGGGGCGGGTCGTATATAATAAATTCGTGTAATTCATTAAAACCACATGATCTATTACTCGTATAGATTAACTCCGCACGGGATTAGGCAGATTAAAAAAATAAAAATAATAAAATTTTTCTTCTTCTTGCGGTAGGGTTAAATTATCATATCTAAACCATCTAACAAGGTTAAAAAAAAATACAAAAAAATTGCAATAATATGTTTTTTTTTATTTGTTAGAACATTCGGACGCCACGTATAAACGAATAAAAGCACGGCGACACACATGTCGGGCATGACTAGCGAGACAACAGGATAGTTTTTTGTTGAAAAATATTTTTTGTTGAAACTGAAAAAATCCAATGCATGGTGAATCTCTATTACTTGTAGATCACGTGGTATGAAGGAATTACACAAATTTGGAGACATCCTATATAAACGTTTTGCAATTCATGGTAGTTAATGATATAGTAGATGCTCTATGAATCTATGTCATGCTATAATTTATATCCAACATGATAGATAGTACCATGTATCATGGAACATGTACATATATTATACCTAATATACGTAACATAACACATAACATCACGCCTGTATTCCCCCAAGGGTTGTGCAGAGGTGTATAGTAACACCTTCATTTTGCCATCAACCGGGCACAAATCCAAGCTCCGGGCTGCAACTAAGGAATTCCACACGGAAAAATTCAATAACACTTTGGCCGACCTGGGGATCGAATCCTGGACCTCACGATCAGCAGTCGCGCTTGCTAATATTAGACCAACGAGGCAGGCAGTACTATACGTACCTACATAATATTATTATGCGCAACATAATTTTAGTCAATTTTTATTTCCATTGAATAAGTTAATATTAAATAATTATAATCCCTTAAAAAACTTTTAAGTTAAACGATTTTATCTTGCAGTACCCCTGCGGTATCAGGATTTGAAGATTGAAGGTTGAAATTATTATAATGTTGTTTTATCATTGAATTTGTGTGCGAAGTTTCAAAAGAATCGGTTAAGCAGGAGTAGTTGATAAATCTGTCGCAAGATTTGAATCAAACAAACAAATATACGGACTGAAGCCAATTAAAACTGTTTATTAAAAAACGTTAACCGTTTTAGAATAAAAATCTAACTAAAACTTTTTATACACACCATAAAAAAGATTGATTATGACTTACGTTAACGGTGAATGAAAACACCGTGATGAAAACCGCACACAAAGTCAGGATTTCAAACATATTGCTTGGTTGACTAAGGTGGGATAGTAATTGGCTAAGGCCCGATTTTACCAACGTCGGATAGTGTTTATCCAAGGAATAAGTTAGACGTTTTGACAGAATTTCTATAGAAAAGCTGCCAAAATGTCAAATTTATTCTTTGGATAAACGCTATTCGACGTTGGTTAAATCGGGTCTAAGTATGCTGCATGCTTATGCTATGAAAAAATCTGCTACACGACAATGCAAACAGGAACTTTAAATTACATCTGCGAATTAAATATTCTAATTAATATTACATATTCCTTATTTTTTATTTTACTTTTTTAATAAATTGTGAATGTGAGTACCATGTAGGGTAGCTTTATACACGAATTTTGTAAACGTTTGGCGGTTCTTGAGTATATTTTTTTTTTGTGACCCACACAAATGTCAAACTGATTGATTGCGTCGTGCAGCGGTCGGGTTGTTGAGCTCCCTAGAATAAGGTTTGAGCTCCGCGATGACTGATGCAGATGTGTCGTCAGTTAGGACAGGTCAACTCGAACCTCCTATGGCACTTTCCTCAAAAGGCCATTCCCGACGTTGCCCTACATCGTTTCACTCGCATAGTTTGTGTACTACAATGTCTGGACTTTAAAAGAGACTTTGACCTCTGAGTTTGTTTCGGCTTTTCTTCTCAGAGCTAGTCAGATAGGAAATGCCGGCGCCATCTAGTCTTAAAAAAAAAACATTACATTGACTTGTAAAAGTGTCTGTAACAGATTTATTTACAGAAATAAAAATCATTTATCATTTATCATACATACATAACACAATTAGCACATTACTGTCCCACTGCTGGGCACGGGCCTCTTCTCAGAATGAGAAAGGTTTAGGCCTTAGTCCACCACGCTGGTCTGGTGGTAGTTGGTAGAATATACACAACATCGAGAACTTTATGGAGCCTCTCAATTGTGCAGGTTTCCTCACGATGTTTTCCGTCACCGTTAACGCAAGTGATTGTCAAATTCTGATCCGCACATGAATTCGAAAAGTCTGAGGTCAGAGGGTCGAACTCAGACCCCCGGCATGGAAGGCAAGCGTTCAACCGCTAAGCTATTATATATATTATATATATATAGTATATATTATCTATCTATACTAATATTATAAAGAGGAAAGATTTGTATTTTTGTATATAACGAATAAACTTAAAAACTACTGGACCGATTTCAAATATTCTTTTGCCGTTAGAAAGCTACATTATCACTGAGTAACATAGGCTACGGGCGGAGCCGTGAGGACACAGCTAGTCATTAATATTACACACATCTAAAACTACAAATTATCTTCTCCAAAACATTTTCCAAACACAACTCAAAACCGACTGCCACTTCAACACAACCGTACCAGTTTTTGCTCAAAAGCTAATTTAAAATAAGGACTTCTACAGACTTGGTAATTACCCAAGTAGTTGGGCAAATAGAGAGACTTCAGAATTACCAAGCGTTTGCATATAACATGAAGGGAGCTGGCAAACCGCAGGCCTCAGTAGGTACGTAGGAACTGATTGCCAAGACTGACAGCTCTATATTGGATTGTCTGTTTGTATTTCCTTGAAATATTAGTAGTAGGTATCTATACCTATATATATATACTATATGTAGGATTCATTACAATTTGCTAGTGAAGTAGTCGAAAAGATTGATAAGTATTATTACCTGCCTCGTTGGAGGGGCTCATGGCTAATTACCAACCGCGCGCATCATACGATTTGCGAGGTTAAGCTGCGCTTGCCGCGGTCAGTCCGTGGATGGGTGACCGTTCATTACATATCGAGACCCCTCCGTGCCTCGGAGAGCACGTTAAACAGTCAGTCCCGGGTGTCATACGAATATATATGACAGTCGTTACGGGAAGTTAGAAGCCCGAAGTCTGACAACCGGTCTAACCTTAGGATATCGGCGTTGCCCAGTAACTGGATTGCGGAGGTCTGATGGCTGTCGCTCCGTGTAAAATACTGGTATTAACCGCATCTGGTAAGACTGGAAGCTGACTCCAAGATAGTTGGGAAAAGGCTAGACAGAGCAATTAACTGCCTCGTTGGTCTAGTGGTAGCAAGCGCGACTGCTGAACGTGAGGTCCCGGGTTTGATCCTCAGAACGGCAAAGTATTATTTTTATTAGTTTGGATTTGTGCCCGGTTAATGGCAATAGGCTCGCCCCCTATTACATGGGACGTAAACATAACGGCGAAATGAGGGTGTTACTATACACCTCTGCCAAACCCTTCGGGGAATGTAGGTGTGGTGTTATGTTAATGGCCGTTTCGTATAACTTACAGAGCCTTTTTGTTTCAAATTGTATCTTTACCAAAAATGAAGCAAAGAACTCAGCAGCTTTGCATAGTAGACCTTCCCATATGGAAGTAGCTACGACAGGTAAAATTAGCTTACGAATCTATTTGTATGCCCAGTTTGTAAATAAAAAAATGCTACCATTGGTAAGCACAACGATTCGTTTTTTGTTTATAGGAACCGTGCATAAGTCTTATTTTATTTGCGTGGCAAAGCTTACTCACTGCCAAAAAGTTATTAAATACGCAACGAACTGATTTACGACTGTTAAAGGGTCGCTTATAAGTAAAAAGTTACCATATTATTGATGCAAGAATAATCTTTTTCAAGAAAACGGGGCTGTATAATGGTCGCTTGAAGATAAGATTAGAGATTTGGTGTCGTACTACAAAAGTTTAGACACTTGCCAAACCGTGTCTAACGTCAATCTTCTTTACATAGTATAAAAAAAGAAATTTACAAACATACATACACACAAGATATGTGCTAAAAACATAACCCTTCCTTGTCACTTGGGTAACAAAGTCGCTCCCGCTGTCTGTACGCTTAGATCTTATAAACTACGCAACGGATTTTAATGCAGTTTTCAGCAATAGATAGTGTTTCAAGAGGAAAGTGTATATGTCCCATATAACTATCTACATTGCACCCGTGCGAAGCCGGGGCGGGTCGCTAGTAAGTCATAAATTGAATGATCCACAAGCATCTGACACTAGAACTATACCTCCGTACGTCCAAGTTTATCCAAGTATCAAGTGATTTAGGGCGTTAAAACTATTCATTCGAAAGTCCAAGTTTTGCAATACGTGTGCCAAAATCCATAGGTTCACTAGAATTGGTTCCAATGTCGTGAACAAATGTGTTATAGTCTGAAATATGAATTGTTTAAATGGACAAAATTGCAATAAGACAGAATTTATGTGTATTTTTAACCGACTTCCAAAAAGGAGGAGGTTACTATGTTCGTCTATGCGTATGTTTTTTTTTTTTGTATGTTCATCGATATTTTGGACACGGTATACTTCGAAGTTGGTCCCATTTAAATTTCGTGAAGATCTGATGAAGAACTTCGGAGATAGACAATGGAACTCCTCAATGACGAACAGTACGCATATTGTGATGATGTGATTATGTTACGAGCAGCGTCTTTAGTAGGTCCAACCAAGTTTTAATTAAGGCCACTAAAATGAAAAAAATAAAAACGTTTTTACAAAAAATTTAAACCGACTTCAAAAAAGAATAAAATAATTACCATATAAAATTAACAGTTTCAGAAGTCGGTGCCTTCAATTTGGTTCAGCGTGGATCAGCAGCGACTTCTGAAACTCAATTTTGGGTGCATTAAAAGACCCTCCACGAGTCACCTGACCATACATCCGGTTAACCCAGGGTAGTCAATTTCGCTACCCTTTGCCCGACCAGTAACAGGTCCGGGAGGATGGCGCGCCGTGTTCCACGCGCGCCTCTCAGAAGGAATTAGGACAGGGAAGAAATTGCCCCACCACTAGAGAGGTCCACCAGAAGAAGCTGGTGGACCAAGACCTGCTGGGGTTGCGGTGCATGCAATAGCGAATCCCGTGACCCCGGCCTTAGGTCAGAAGGAAGGACATCGTTGGTTTTTAGCCGGTAAGAGACCGGCAGACCCCCTCGGCGGACATCCACGAGGATTTTCCAAAGATAAAACAAAAAAAAAGGGTAGTCATTCCCCTACTATAAGGATAGTAGCGGAATGACTAAGCATATATAAGCAAGGGCTTATTGACCCATCTCTTCACCACGGAATGGGTATTCTCGTAAAGCTCTGAAGAAAAATCTGAGTCTCTGTACCAGTATTATCCAAGCAAAAAATTGTTTGTCTTCAAGAATAGACATCAAAGCTTTTTTTAAATGGTTTTAATTAGTTCGTATATTTGTTTGTTTGTTTTAAATATTGCGACAGATTTTTCAACTACTTCTGCATAACCGATTCTCCTGAAATTCGCACACAAACTCACTTCAGCAGGATAAAACCGTTTAACTTAAAGTTTTTTTAAGGGATTAGTATTACTTTAATTGGCAGATTAAAATGAGATAATACTTTATGACGTAGTTGCAAGATTAACGATAACAACGAACATAACGACCCTTTTTGGTAGATTGCCTTGTTGGTCTAGCGGTCGCAAGCGCGACTGCTGAACATGGGATCCTGGGTTCTATCCCCAGGTCGGGTAAAGTGTCATTGGGTTTTTCCATTAGGAATTTCTTAGTAGCAGCCCAGAGTCTGGATTTGTGCCCGGTTAATGGCAATAACCTCGCACCGTATTACATGGGACTTAAACATAACTGGCGAAATGAGAGTGCGCTAAAACACCTCTGCGCAACAATAAATAAAAGGCGTGATGTTATTAAACATGATGTTGCTAAGTTAACGACCCTTTTCTCAACTCTACTACTTCGCCTTGAGTAGTACTTAAGTTACCTATAACTTATTGCTTCACGAAGCGATACAATTAATATCAGGTGCCAATTAATACTTCAAATTGGCATCCATTGTAGCTCTGATTAAGTTTGTTGTCAGTTTAGAAGTCAGTTCATCATTTCTTGGGCGAGCTGAACTGTAAACCCAGATCTCTCTCACAAATTAGATTTTAAGCTTATAACTGAAGGTATTGAATAGTATTCTCAAGGAGGGTTGATGTCAGGCAGGCGGCCGGTTGTAAAACAATAAGCCAAAACCTCTAACAGCATGGATTTGCGAAATACATGTTGTGCCGACCCCACATAGTGTGGGATAAGGGCAGGGAGATGATGAACTGTAGGTATTATAAATAATAATAATTTTAAATTTTACTAACATAGCTATAAGTATCTACCTTCTAACATAATATGGACTTGAATCAAATTCAGTGTGCTTGGTCTGAAATAAATATTTTCATTTCATTTCATTGTATAATTAACACTTAGGTACTTAAAACCGGCGAAGGAAAGCATCGTGAGGAAACCGGCATGCCCGAGAGATATTTCTCGACGGCATGTGAAGCTAAGTCAGAGGCCCATGGGCGGCATACACTCCGACACCAGGTTAGTCACTAACCACACGAAAAGAAGAAGACTGTAATGTTTTGATAACTCCAAAGAGGTAGTCTGTGATTAAAATTGATTTTGACTACGTCACTCATTGACATAATAGTATTTCATCCAATGCGAAAATAAATACATCTGAACTGATGGATTAAATCTTAAATCCCTGCGAAGCAAAAAGATAGAATTAGTAAAAAAAAAAGTAATAACTTGATGGGATACTCCAAAAAATTAAACGCGATCTAAGAAAGTTATGGTTGAATAACTTGATCCTTCAGTTCAGACGCCCGAAGTGTCATAGCGTAAATCTCAGAATTTACCGTATGATAAATCTTTACATAGTATATCAAACATAGTCGCTCCCGCTGTCTGTACGCTTAGATCTTATAAACTACGCAACGGATTTTAATGCAGTTTTCAGCAATAGATAGAGTGATTCAAGGGGAAGGTTTAAATGCTCCACATTAGTATCAACATTGCACCCGTGCGAAGGCCGGGGCGGGTCGCTAGTATTAAATAAACTTAGAATTTAAATGACGCTTAAACAATCCGTCTTAAAACTTTAACTCTGCATACACTGTCTACTTTCGTAAGTACTCATAATTCTTGCATTCAAGTAATTGTGCATTCACACAGTGGATCCGTTTTAATGGATCCGTCGGTACTGGATGTGTTGTTCACATCTATACCGACGGATCAGTTAAACAAATGGCAGCTGCGTCGCATCTGGCAGACAGGATACGATAAAAATAATGGGTCCAGTATTTTTTACTGAATTCGGAACACTGTCGTGTATGTGAACTCGCACATAACATACAACTACAGGCGCCATCACCAAAACAAAAACGGATCCGCTAAAACGGGTCCTGTAAACAGTTTTTGTGTGAACTAGCTGTCACATACTTAAATACATCCATCACTCTCAACAGAATATATATAACCCATATATGCTATTTTCACTTCATTGACGAGTGAAACAGAAATGTCCATTCGTGTATATAATGATGAATTCGTAACTAAAAGCCTCCTGGCAGTTAGCCAGGGCCGTCTGTACCGCGTCCGTTTGGGGTGCAAATGTTGATCAATCGTTTTACCTTCTTCACTCAAGCTTTTATCAATTCAGGGCGATTTTTTCGATTCAATTCCTTATTGAGGGTAGATTCAAATTAATATTATTTTTGTCTGCTTTAATGACGAAGTATGGGTTTCTGAATTTTGTTTTTGGTATGAAGGTAGGTGTAGAGTTGTAGTAGTTGAGGGGCTCGTGGCTGATTACGAACCACTTGGATCATACGATTTACGAGGTTAAGCTGCGTTTTCCGCGGTCAGTCTGTGGATGGGCGACCTTTCGCTATACATCGGGACACCTTTGTGCCTCGGAGAGCACGTAAAACAGTCGGTTTCGATCATACAGTCGTTATGGGAAGTCAGAATCCCGAAAGTCTGACAACTGGTCTAACCTTAGGATATGGACATTGCCCAACTGGGTTGCGGAGGTCTGACGGCAGTAGCTCCGTGTACTGGTATTCAGCCGCATCTGGTTAGACTGGGAGCTGACCCACCTTAACCTCGCAAATCGTATGATCTGCGCGGTTGGTGCGACCATGAGCCTTTCTACATTATGATACATTTGCACTTTGATAATTAGCCAAGTGAACAAAAATTATATAAACATTTTTAATGGCCTGCTAGATAAATAAAACTTTCTAAAAGATCAACTCCTTGTCTTTGAGTCGTCAGCTGTCATTGTCATTGCATGCATCCTGAATACCTCCCTGTATCAACGTGACCTTTGCGCTATCGCGGATTTCGGATCAGTCCGTGGACCGACCTTTCCTACATAATCCGGGATTATGTCTGACAACCCTGTCAACGGTAGTTTTGTTAGCGGTAATTTTCACTAGCGATAAAAATATGATGTTGTGTTATAACGATGTTCTAAAGACCGCTATGTCGGTCTAGTGATCACAAGAACTGAATTGTGATGTCTTTGATGTGGCTGCATGATGGAAGGGTCAGCTGAAAATCCCTGGCGTATCCTACTCTGTACTCACATTAATAAAAATACTTTGGAGCTTAAAAAAAAAAACAGAATAACAAGACGGTGACCCCGAGTTTATTTCTGTGTTTCTTTCTCAAGTGGTCAGCTAACTAGGAAACGCCGGAGTTAGCTAGCATAGTGACTTGAAGTGTTGTAAACTACTTATTTTCACAATAAATAATAGAATTTTTGTATTTTCGACCCACGAGTCAAGTCAAGCGTAATTTGGGTTGCTCTGTTAGATTTTATCAATGGGTCCGGCCCTTAGGTTCCACTTGATGATTAATGAGTCACCGACAACTTATTGGGGATCACAGATATGACAGACATCAATACAAATATGTTTTGTTATCGTTATACAGATCCGTTGAAAGATCCGTTTGCAGCGTCTAAAAATAATTCGAGAGTTGTAGTAAATCTCGGTTCAGTTGAACCGATTTGACTCGAGAATTTCGATTTGGAAACTTTATTAGCTTCAGTGCGGTGAGATTTATAGTTATTTATATATTTTCACGTCTGTTTTGTGCAAATACTACAGATTTTTTTTCGGGTATCTGTTACTGTTTGAATGGTGCAGTTTTTGGAAACGATTTAGAAATAAATTGGTTTGTGGTAATTTAACAAATTCTAAATGCGTGCCTGTACACTAATTTATGCCGCGTTTCGTTTCATTGCGGTTGCGATTGAATCTAAAATTTTGTATTTAAAAAAAACTAGCACGTATTTTTAGGATGATATCGCATAGCGATAGTGAAACGTGAGCGAACCGTGGAGACCGCGTATGCTTGGCGTATGTGCGGCGTTAGTGCAGCGTTCACCTTACGTGCTCGACGATCATGCGGGACAACCGCGAGTGCGATATGTAGACACCTTTTTTCAAGAAGAAAATATAGTTTCTACAATATAGTAAAAGCTACAAAAACGCTAAGAAATAATAATAAAGTCTTAATAAGCACCCTTTGCGTCAAGCCCTTAACGAGGCTATTAAGATTGTACCTGCTGATTAAATATTAAGGAATTAACAATTGAATGAATAATAAAAAGTTCTAACCAAATTAACATTGTTAACGTTGACTATTGTATCTGAAAAGCTTATAATAATACTAGCGTTTGCCCGCGGTTTTCCTCGGATCCTAAAGGATCCACACGTGATTTTTTTTTAAGTCAGAGGCGTGGGCCCGTCAATAACTCAAACTCTCCTGCATGGAAGGCAAGCGTTCAACCGTAATACTGTCTCTGTATTTAAGGCTAACACTGCATTTTAGGCTATTATTGTATTTTAGGCTATTATTGCATTTAAGGTTATCATTGCATTATAGGCTAACGTTGCATTTTAGGCTTTTATTGTATTTTAGGCTATTAGGCTATCACTGTATTTTAGGCTATCACTGTATTTTTTGGGCACATGAAATGAGCCTTCACGAGGGACGATGCTTAGATACCTTGGGCAGCCAGCGCCGCTACCAACCTTGAGGACTGGCTATCGTTTTCACCACTTGTCGGGAAATAAAAAGATTGCATTTTTTATTTCTATATTACTCAATCTAACTGAAACCGCTAAAAAAGTTTCAACGAAACTTGACACGAGAATAAATCGAATTCTCAACGAACGGAGGTATACATGAAAAGAAATGCGTGGGGCAGGAGACATGTAGGCTTTTTAGGGGTGAATCGAATTTGATCCCTCTGGGGACACTGTCTGATTTATCCGATTTAAAGGCGAGCATGGCAATGAGAAGCAGTGATAGCCTAGCGGTTGAACGCTTGCCTTTCATGCAGGAGGATCTGAGTTCGATCCCGATTGAGCATTCGTATCATCGCACAGCCTAATCGCGCTATCACCCGCCTATTAGGACAACGCCTTAGGCGCGTTACGCCCCCGCGGCCGCAAGCTAAACGAGTTTGTTTGTTAAAAAAAAACGTTGCCCCACACTAGGATTTCTCCTTTATTGTGGGTGCGTTTACAGACACATATCTTCACATGCACAAACGCCCAGACCCGGAACAACTACCTGTAGGCTATACAAATATTTGTACCTTAAATCATGACCTGAACACGCGGCGAGTTCGCGAGTCGACTCGTGAGTAAACTGTAAATTAATCTTAGGACCTATTCACATAACTTCTTTTCTACGCGCAACGCGAGTTGGGAACGCAATGCAGTCACAGTCTGTATAATTTACCACTGCTTTTTTTTAACTTGACGTCGCAGATGGCGGGTGTTCGTGATCGCACGTCGTCTACGCGTAGAAAAGGCGTCTTGTGCAGAGTGTGTCTCACGAAAGTTGTGTTCTGCCTAGCCTTTTCCCAACTATGTTGGAGTCAGCTTCCAGTCTAACTAGATGCGGCTGAATACCAGTACTTTACATGGAGTGACATCCATCAGACCTCCGCAACTCAGTTACAGGGCGATGCCGATATCTTAAGGTTAGACCGGTTGTCAGACTTTCGGGCCTCTGACTACCCGTAACGACTGTCATAGGTATTCGTATGACACCCGAGACCGACTGTTTAACGTGCTCTCCGAGGCACGGAGGGGTCTCGATGTGTAACAAATGGTCACCCATTCACGGATTGACCGCGACAAGCGTAGCATAACCTCGGAAATCGTATGATCCTCTTCCTCCTCTTCTCTCACGAGTTAATACAAAAATAAACGTTTTGACCGTGACTAATCCATGGCAAAACACAATTTTGACGTCTATATTATGTTATGAAAAATCAAACTCAATTTATAACAAAAATACATAAAAGATGAAATTTCCCCAATTTACGAATACGCTCAAAACAGTTCAGAAGCTATTTATCAAGTAAAATAAATTACGCTCGTATAGAACGAAAAAAGTTTTTAGAGTTTTTTTTCGAATATGTATTGAAATATCGGTTTAAATGGTTGAAGCTTGCATTTGTAGTGTTCCGAGATTTATTGCCTAAAGCTGCGGTCTGATATGGCTGACAGCAGCTAACTGTGAATAAATTGACTCGGCTTAAGGTTCGCGTAAATAGACTGCATTCGACGGTTCCAACGTCCTGCAATAAACATTCAAATGCTTAAGAACACAGTACGTATTTTTGAGCTGCACTCTCTGTTACGATGTGTGATGGATGGATAGTGTGATGGGCTACTAACATACCGCATAAGTATGTTCGTAGCCCACCACAATATAAGAGCCTACGCCCATGACGCCTTATCAATGAGTAGATGACGCGCGTTAACGTCAAACCCCATGCATAAAAACGATACACACGATTTTTAAGTAGAGTTTGACGTTAACGCGCATCGTCTACGCGCACGTAGAAAAGACGTCGTGTGCACAGTCCCTAAGTTCCGTTGCCACAGTGCGCCTATCTGCTATATCTGGTCACAGCCTAATTCATAAATAAAAGTAGTTTTATTTGAGGAGCTTAGGAACAAAAAGTGTCATTTCCACTTTTCATTTTTGTTCAAAAATCGTGAATTTGTTTTCACGTCTGATCTGTTTACCTTGCAAATGTTACTTTTTTATCAGAATGCGACTTGCGAGATGCTACTTTGTCTTCAATATGGCACTTTTTGAACCAAATGTCTTCAGAAATCAATAAAATCCCAAAGCTTTGCATCAAATGAGAAAAAAAAAGCTTCGAGCCAAAACTGTAAATGGCACTATTAGTTCTTGACCTCCGCATTTAAGTATATAATGCATCTCAGTCAGTTTAAGGTGAAGTTTATTGTATATATTGGATTAACATTGATCACACAAAACGAGTCTACGGGCAGGCATCATTCCAATACCCAGATCGAATTAAAAACCTAACGCTAAATTAACGATAAATTGCCGCAGTTGTAAAAACAAGTTTGATGAGACGATTTACTAATTAAACCTGAATAGTAATTTTAACTGCCTCGTTGGGCTAGTGGTGGCAAGCGCGACTGCTGATCGTCGAGCTCCTGGGTTCAATTCCCAGGTCGGGCAAAGTGTTATTGGGTTTTCCGTATGGCATTCGTCAGTAGCAGCCCGGAGTTTGAATTTGTGTCCGGTTGATGACAATAGTCTCGCCCCCTATTACATGGGACTTAAACATAACGGCGAAATGAGGGTGTTACTATACTCCTCTGTCTATGCGAATTCATGCGTGCTGTTATGTTATTAGTTTCACATCATTTTTTCACGTCTAATTTGCCTTCTTTCAACCGTTCTTTTAGGTTCAAAAGAGGAGTTTTCGCTCCATGTCTGGATATCATCGATCACTATCAGTTGACACCTATAACAATCGAGTGATGGATTGATAAACTCCGTCTCATCCCGTTTCTTTATTTATTTATTTAATACTTCAATGCACAATGGTGGTACATAAGGCGGACTTAATGCCACAATGCATTCTCTACCAGTCAACCTTTGGGTCAAAGAGAACAGCATCGAAAAGAGAGGTACAAAAAAAAAAAATTATGGATATTTGCGACTTAATTAACTATATGGATAACTAACAACTATAAATATAGGACATAGGTTATATATACATATATAAATATATAATATATATATATATATATAATATTACTATAATATGTATATAAGCAAAAAAATAAATAAAAAAGTAAGAACAATGTGTAGGTATATCTAATAAATACTCATGTATGTTATCGCAAATTATTTCTGTTTGTGTTTCATTGGTTGTGTCGGTAACTTAAAAAATCTACGAGTTTATATTTTCGTCATTGATAATGTCTAGTGGTCGTGGCAGGGGTTCGATTACTGGGTTGCATAACATAACATCACGCCTTGAATTCCCCGAAGGGTTCGGCAGAGGTGTCTTTTTTTAGTACCCCATTTTTTACCATTTATGATTACGTCCCATGTAATAGGGGGCGAGCCTATTGTCAATAACCGCACACAAATCCAGACTCCGCGCTGTTACTTAGAAATTCCTAATGGAAAAACCCAATAACACTTTGCCCGACCTGGGGATTGGACCTAGGACCCCATGCTCAGTAGTCGCGCTTGCGGCCATTAGACCAACAAGGCAGTCATAGGTTGCATAAGCATAGCATATTCAGCTCATTGTCCCACTGCTGGGTACGGGTCTCTTCAGAATAAGAAGTACTTTGGCCTTAGTCTACCACACTGGCCTGGTACCGGTTGGCGGGCTACACTCAACATCGAGAACTTATTTGGAGCCTACTCAGGTGTTCAACCGATAGGATATCACTGCTGTTTTTTATACCAAGGTCGTCAATATTCCTAAGTACCACGCTTAGTTAGGATTGAAGGTCGCTGTATGTTATTATTTGCAACTAACTTATTGTTCCTATATCTGAACTGTGACAGTCCTGTGGTTTTGTTAATTCGTCCAAAAACACGATTATATATTTGAAGAAATACAAATGTGCTTACAAACATAGCGAGGCATGCGCCGCGAATAGTTTGCCACGCATGCCTCAGACTGTATGGACGGTGTGGTTTATTGTGAGCATTCGCCGTTTGCAGTGAGCCACCCCGTCCACACAGCCTTAGCCCGCGCGCAAGTGCTAGGCATCTCCTGAGGTATGGGAGCGGCAGCAGGAGTAGACAGAGTAGAGTAGAGTAGTCTTGTCTACTCCTGCTGTCAAAGCAAACTGCCATATCTCGTCTATTGTTTCGCACACCCCTTCTGCCACTCTCATACCACAGGCGGTGTGTAGCACTTGCGCGCAGACTATAATACGTCGCCTGCCTCAGCCTAAGACATGCGTGGCACACCAATCGCGGCGCAAGCCTCGCGATATCTGTATGCACGTTAAAATATATTTGTGCATTGGTAGGCTTTGTCTAATGTTCTTTTAAACTAGCTGTGTCCTCACGGCTCCACCCGCGTAAGAAGTTTTATATCAGTAATAAATGTAGCCTATGTTATTCGGTGATAAGGTAGCTCTCCAACGGCAAAATAATTTTTGAAATCGGTCCAGTAGTTTTTAAGTTTACTCGTTACATACATAAATACAAATCTTTCCTCTTTATAATAGTATTGTATCACACCATATTTATCTATAAGTTCTGCCTAGCTTTTTCCAAACTTAGTTGGGGTCAGCTTCGAGTCTAACTAGATGCGCCTGAATACCATTATTTTACACGGAGCGACTGCCGTCTAACCTCCGTGACCCAGTTACAGGGCAATGCCGATATCCTAAGGTTACACCAGTATTCAGACTTCCGAGCTTCTGACTTCCCGTAACGACTATCATAGGTATTGGTATGTCACCCGGGACCGACTGTTTAACGTGCTCTCCGAGGCACGGGAGAGTCTCGATGAGTAACGAACGGTCACCTATCCACAGACTGACCGCGGCAATCGCAGCTTAACTTTGCAAATCGTATGATACGCGCGGTTAGTAATTAGCCACGAGTTCCCATCCAAATATTTATCTATAAGCTATAAAATAAATGACTATAACCCCGTTCATTACAGACCTGACGTCCAATCTGATAACCTCAGGTGTCGAACATTCACCACTGACTACAGTATTAATTTCATACCCAATTACGTTACAAGGGCCAATCTTCACTTATAATACTATTCAATGGACCACGTTCACTGTATCCTTTAATGAAAAGGTCTTATTGTATTAGGAGACTACTTTGTGCCCTTAGGCCTGGTACGCACTGGAGGCGCCTCGCTTAGCGCCTGGTGTTTAGCGACTTCTATCTGTACGCATAGCATGAACAGCGAGACGAGGGGTTTTTATTTTTTTATTTAAAAAAAATCGAGGCTTTAGTTCACTTTGGGTGACTATGGAAGCCTCATAGGTAAATCCTATTTTAATAGACTGAAAAATGGACAAAATTACATATTGCCATTGTGTTTATGTAATTTTGTATATTCTTCCATCGACAAAAATGTTGTCTACCGTGGTCATGCTACACCTACTGCTGGCATGTTACAGCAGCCTGGTAGGTAGCAAGGTTTCTTTTTCTCTAAGCGTCTCGCTAGGCACTAAGCGTTAAGCGAGTCATCCGCCAGTGCGTACGAGGCCTTAGTCAAGCTTATAAACAGTCACATCAAAACTAAGTGATGATCGTTCAGAGTTTCAAAACTATTATTATATTAATGGAAACTTGCCAATTATTATTTCTATTAACAAACAAGAATAAAGAACTGTTTTTTTTTAATGAAACATGAAAAAGGAATAGTGTTATATACATTTTTATTACATTAAGTTTTTTAAAGAATAGTATGATGAATAATTTAGGCAAAAAGTAAATATGGGATTCCAAAATTTACATTGAGTTTTGCTGTTGTTAAAATGGACCAAAAAATAGGTTGGCAGTGTAGTGATCAAACTTTTTTTCACGGTAGAACGATAACAGCAATCATGGCAAGAAAATTTTGTAATTTTGCCTTGTCATGCAAAAAATCCTATCTACTACCGTTTGTAACAAAGATTGCTGGTAAGAACCCTTCAATATTTACAATCTTTGCACAGTGTACCTATCTATAAATGAAAAAAAAAATAAGTAACATCTATACTTCTATATCTATACTAATATTATAAAGAGCAAAGATTTGTATTTTTATGTTTTTGTATGTAACGAATAAACTTAAAAACTACTGGACCGATTTCAAAAATTCTTTTGCCGTTATAAAGCTACATTATTATTGAGTAATATAGGCTACGGGCGGAGCCGTGAGGACACAGCTAGTGTATAATATTTTGACGCCTGATTGCACTTTTTAATTATTTTTATACGTATTTTGTATATATGTATAGTTAGTTTTTCCTTATAGTATTATTCTAGTTTAGATTTATTTTGTGTGTTCTGTCTAGCTTTTCCCAACTACATTGGGGTCAGTTTCCAGTCTAACCAGATGCGGCTGAATACCAGTATTTTACACGGAGCGACCGCAATCAAACCTTCGCAACCCAGTTGTGTTCCTTTATGTGGAACGTCAAACGTCAAGGCGGATGCACACGTAGGCACACTATAAATATTATTTATTCATTTATATACAAATATCAAAGTATTTACTGTAATTAATTAATTTATTTTATTTATGTAATTAATTTATGTATTTGTTTGTGTTGTTTGCCCGTGGCCTCACAATCAGGACCCATCCGAAAACCAGCGCTGCTATACTTCTGTGTAGCAGCATTATGCTGAGATGGGCTCCTCTTTAGTCTCATGTAACTTTTTTATTTTGTTGTTTTTTTTTATTTGTCTTTTAATGTGTTTGTATGTCTGTAACGAGACTTTAATAAATAATTTTCTTTCTTTCTTTCTTTCAGTTACCGGGCAATGCCGATATCTCAAGATTAGATTATATTATAAGTATAGGTAGATTTATCTTTCCACAGTATAAAACAAAGTCGCTCCCGTTGTCTGTACGCTTAGATCTTTTAAACTACGCAACGGATTTTAATGCAGTTTATTTTAATGCAGTTTTCACCAATAGATAGAGTGATTCAAGAGGAAGGTTTATATGCCCCACATTAGTATCTACATTGCACCCGTGCGAAGCTGGGGTGGGTCGCTAGTATTATATACAAGGTTAGTCGGAAAGGGGGTACTAAGCCGAAAGGGTGTTAAAGTACCCATAATAAGGGATAACTTTTGTTCTACAACTTTCCGCAAAACTCGATAGTTTAAGAGAAATAGCTTTTCAAAGATTTCATAAAAAATATGCTAAAATCTATCTGTCCATAGCTATGATCAGCTGTTTTTACAATTTAGGTCATATTTGGGGTCACGGATTAGAAATTTAATTTTCTGAATTTATAACTAAAGCAGGTATGTTTTTTTTTTTTAAAACTAAAATAAAATCTTTTTGGATGCAAATAAAAATTATCGAATTTTGAAATTTTAACACTTGCTTTAAAATATTCATCAGTGATACTTTAGGTGGCCCGCAGCTTAGTACCCCCTTTTCGACTAACCTTGTATATTAGGATAATTTCTTTGTACCATGAATAAAATCAATCATTAGTAATAGGTTGAATTTCAGTTCGTCTCAAAGTGCTGCTCACACGCAGACAACGCTTGGCCTTTATTTTAAGTAAACCTATATTTTTTCTAGTAGGTACCTAGTTTCCTACCCACTCACTTTTTCAGTCCTTATTGGTTCGTCTCCAACATATTTGGGGCAATCGAAGTAATATGACCCGGAAAAGTGTGCCGAAAGTGTCGAATAGAGAAATTTGATCTGATAATAGAATTCTACTGAACCAATTTCGTATGTTTACAGCTTTGCAAATTCGTTTATTACCATATTGGGAGAAGTTATTGCGTTTTAATAATGTTTAGAAAGGTTTGGTTTAGAAATAATTTCACTGAAGATCATTAACTATGAAAATAATTAAATTATTTGACGTTTTCCATTGGTATTATAAATAAAATTCTACACCATATTTTTTTTTACAAATGCTGTACGGTCCTTATTAATGAACAGCTCTCATTAGAGAGATCTTCCAACAGCAGCTACCTTATAGTAGAATTACATACATTAGACATTTTTTTTAATTCTCAGTGCTTATTCAAACTACTCTGCCCTTTTTAGTTGTGCCTATGTAGGTACTCAGGTATATACAAAGCTGAAAAAAATATATTTAGCACTATAGGTACACTATGTACAAAAGTCCGATTTTTCAATCGTCTAATAAGTTTTATTGGGGGAATAACGGTCCGATAAAAGTTATCTTACGATTCAAAAATATGCCTTTAGTAGTATAGAGTGGCTAAATACTTATTCTTCAGATAAAAGTTATCTTACGATTCAAAAATATGTCTTTAGTAGTGTAGAGTGGCTAAATACTTATTCTTCAGATAAAAATGATCTATCTATTGAAAAATCGACCCTTAGTACGAGAAGTGTAGAGTGGCTAAATACTTATTCTTCAGATAAAAGTTATCTAAAGATTGAAAAATTGGCCCTTACTCAAACAAATAACCAATGATTAAAAACTGGTTTGACTAGTTTTGTCTAAGGTGCTGAAAACCATATTATTATAAAAACAAGATGTAAGCAGAAATACAACATGTTACCTTGCGGTCAAATTATAATATATCTTGATTTAAATTACGAAGGGACGCCCTCGTCCTGAAAGTACGTTACCAAAGGACTATCGTATAAATAATTCCGTTTATATTAAACACAGAATGATAATGTTTAAACAAACTTCATCTGTGGTTAAATTAAATATTCATTCTATGTTAGTTTGCTTTCACTAATGAATTTATAGTTTCATGTCAATCTGTAATGGTATTGCCATAATTAAGTAGTTCTCACCTAAAATATTACCTACCTACTTTTAGTATAATTCCGTTTTATTTTCAGTATTTTTTTTCTCGACGCATTAGTTCACTTCGCGTGATTATGAAAAGCCTAATAGGTACCTCCTATTATATAACTTAAATATGATATGTTTTTCAGAATTATTATGGCTGAAATAAGAATGTCATTTCAAAATATTTTTTTTATTTTTGAAATGAGGAATGTTCATTAGATCGAATTTATATTGGTACTTACTGACGTAAAAACGCAGGGCCTTTGCCTTAAAACTACGGGTATATACTACAGCTTAAACAATAGAACCGTTTTTTTCAAAATATAAGTAAAAAGTAAATAAATGTTCATTGAAATCATTTAGAAATAATTAAAATTAAATATTGGGAAGTTTAAACTGAAATATTTGCATATGCAAGCCGAATAAATATTTGCCTATAAATTAAGTAGAATAATAGATCTCCTCAGGTTATTTTTATCACTCTTTATCATTTAAAAGTTTGTTGGTAAAAAAACTCAATTGTGAATAACCTTCGTACATCTTTAAATCATATTGTAATTTTCTTCTATTTAATTAAGAAATAGAATAAGTTACTTAAACCCAATTTATTCATTAATTTTCAATACTGACGAAATATGTACCATGTAGCATCCTATATTTAATTAAAAACTTTTATTTTGTAAAACTTACAAAATAATATAAAACTTTTAATATAAAAATAAAATATCACAAACCTTCACATATTCCATAAAAATGCACTTAAAAAAATCTTTTAACTAGTTCACAATAGTACACTTGCTTGCATTTAAAAACACCGGTCACACGAAATCACGCGTTTACGTAACTACGATCGCGCTTGTTTCCGCGACCCGTGCTTTCGTTGAAGCGTTATCGGCGCGTCTGGCGATTTCGCCTCACGCCGACCCCCTTACAACTACTTCTATAACTGCATTGCGTCCGTACAAACCCAAAACGCTCATTATTGCCACTTAATTCTATATCTTCACGTTCTACCAGTTGGGGGAATAACATTTCAAGTTGGTAAAGCAATAAATCGCTTGAAGCGCAGCTTTTATAGCGTAGGTATAGGGTTTAGTAATTACGATTATTAAACTCCGTGACGAAGTATGTAACTTTAAGCGGATTGTTATCGCCGTAACGAGTGCCGAAATAAGCCTTTTCCACTAACTAGCGCAGAATATCAGTTGATATAACACTTTTTTTGCCCGTTTTCTAACCATGGAATTTTACACTTTAATCACTGAGCGCACTAGATACCTAATAAAGCTGAGGACTCGTTTCGCCTAATGGCCAAGATTTGAGTGGCGGCATCATAACATAATACGGCTTTATTGCAGCCATTCGGCTCTCCTCGCCTTTTGTGGTAATTTAATCGTTTCCCGGATTTTCCGGGCGAATTAATGTCGACTTTTTTCATCCGATACGATGTTTCCGCTAATGAAAATTAGGGGTAATATTTTGATGCCGTCTGTATTTCTGCCTGTAAAAGAGTTTTATAAACGTTTGATCGGAAACGTCAACGTTTTATTCAATGAGTTTTGGATTTTATTGCGTTTACCGAAGTTGGGGACTTGAAAAATTTATGTTATGATTTAATAAAAAGCGCTCGCGTTCGTGGTATAAGTTTTTGTGTCCTGATTTGTACTAACACTGTTACGCGAACATTTTAATGACGAAACTTGTTCTTGTATACGTACCTAATAAACATTTTTGGGACTTCTAAAATAGAGATGAGCTTATATTTTTTTAATAAGATTATCTTACAAGATAAAGGAGTTCGTGAATCGTGTGAGAATTGCGTCGTTTGACCCTCATATTTTTATGTCAACCCCTGACGGAACATGATAGAGAATTATTGTCGTATTTGGAATCTTCGTATCTTGATATTATAAGGGTATGCCGAAGTATAATATTGCATACCCGCAGTTCAGTTTCACCGTTGTTATCGTGTGTTGAATTATTTTGCTATCTAATACCTCTGACAGCTAGTAGGTTAAAAATAAGCATATTATCTTAAAGCCACAGAAATGACTTTTAATTAAATGTAAGTATAGTACGACACACTAAGGCGGTGTCCTGCGTAACCGACCATCGCGACGCGACGCGATGCAGAGAACGCATCGAACGTGATCAAAACAACGGCATTGCCTACTGGCGGCCTATGTAGCGAGATACGACGTAACGCGTACTTGTTCCACGTCATGTCACGTCGCGTCGCACCGCGTCGCGTTTGTCCCTTACGCAGGACACCCCGGGACTGACATCGGCCATCTTCATAAAACCGATCACTTCCGAACTGAGTGCGACTTCAAGACCACGAATGTATATTATAGTACTACAGTAAAAAAATATCTTTATGCTGACGCATAAGTCGACGGTCCCTACGTAAACTACCATAAGTCTAAAATTACTACTTTTGAGGAGAGCGTTTTGAAGTTTGTTCTTTGAATATTTTCAACTTTATGTTTTGAACAACACGAAATAATATGATATTTTAACATTTTAATTTATAACCTTTAAGATAACATAATTTCACACATTTTAAGCAAATATAATAAAAACTGAGATTTTGTAGTTTCGATAGTATACGTAGGGATCATCGAAGTGTGTCTGTCGCGAAAATGAGCGACTGCAATTGGTTGTTCGATCAAGTTTGCTGACGCGGCTTCTTAGTTGTGTCATACTGTAACATAATATTCTTTGGGGGACGGTTTAATAATACAATTCTCTTTTGTCACCGGGCAAGCGAGTCGTAATAGGTGACGAACCTGGCATCATTATTATGCCCGAAAAAATGGCAATAAGTACGCCGTACGTGGAACTTAATACAAGAGGCGTAACGTGGGTGTCCTGTCATTTCGCAGACACACCGTTTATAGAATTTGATAGAATTGAGTTTAGCGTTACAGTTTAGACCAGTGTCTGCTTATTAGAAGGTAAAGCGGGTAGGTATATGGTAAATAAAACCAACATAGACTCTCCACCACTGAGAGTACTTGTATTTGGGTTAGTGGTTAGTTACAGAAGCTAGTTCACAATATAATAATTTACACAAGATCAGAAAATAAGGACAAGTTAATCAGATATAAAAGGTCAAACTTCTTCGGCTGTTCGATATGGAATGCCCCGCTCCGTCGAATGACAACTGTTTTTATAACATCGGGTACGTTGATTCGTCTTGACGACTACCCTCCTTTATTTTCTAAATGATTAATTCTCCGACATATAGATATTAGGGCCAAGCCACATCTGACGGAAGATACGTCGCCGATCTTGGGTCGCGTAATTTACTCGAGGAATTGTAGTAACGCATCTTCGGTCAGATGTGTACGGTATGAGATGTTTATATGGAATTATGTGTATCGGCGGAAGATCTGGTGTGGCTTGGCTCTTACCCGTGATCTGTAATAATGGAATATGCAGATTTTAACCGCAATTCTGTTCAGGTCATCTCCCTATCTGCCTACTATATATTTTATATATATTTTTTTTGTTGTTAATTTTTATTTTATTTATATTATAATTTGTTTGTTTTGTAACTGGCTGAATGTCCGCACGTCTTTTAGGTGATCACTGAAAATCAGCGCTGTGTCTGTGGTCCACGCCATAGCACAGCATTATGCTGCGTGGTCACCTTTTTGTCACAGTTGTTTTTTATTTTAATATTATTGTTATTATTTTTATACTATCATGTTTTGTGTATCTGTGACAAATAAATGTTTTTCTTTCTTTCTTTCTTTCTTTCTTTCTTTACTGGCATGCCAAAACGTCGCTTACCACGACATCCATTATGTTAAAGCTCTTCTCTATATGCCTTGCCAAACCTAAATCTACTTATTCATAACCAATTAAGGTACATTATCGATTGAATGGTTTCAAGACGACGTTCTTCATTAATCGACCGAAGATCTTAGTTTGTCTTTCATCTGTAATCTGATACATCGAAGGGCACAGTATGTTCAAACAGAATTTGGGCCGCTGCTAAGTTTGCAGGCTGTCACTTGATTGATTACGGGGTTGATCCAAATATAACTAGGATATGGATTTAGGGATTTGTGCTGTTCGTTATTAGAGTTAGTTTTGAGAGGGTGCAATACGATAAGTTATAATTATATTCCTTTATATTTAGTGCTGTCTTTTTTGTTAAATTGTAAAAATCTCTCTATCCAATCTTTGAAGATTTTATGAGTGGGTTTGATTAGAAGGAACGAAAATGGACCGAAAGATTTCTTTTGAGAAGAAAAACCTTTTGTCTGTGAGTTCTCTAAAATTCTTTACTTTTTAAATATTTTTTTATTTCTTTTTACTCTTTACTTTGTGTCGTTTGACCCTAGTCTCACCTGATAGTAAGTGCAGACAGGGTCTTAGAAGGAGTACATGAATCCAAGGAATAGAGATGTAGAGGGATTCCCCTACAGCCCTCTGGCTCTCAAAATGCTTTCTGCATTCACAAAATAATTTTAACTTAACCAATCCAGGAGGTAAAAATGACATTTTATCAATACCATAGCCAGGTACAATTTATGTATTTACGTAAAAATCTGATGTTGTCGTATCGTATCGTGATCACAAAATAACATCACGCCTTGAATTCCCTAAAGGGTTCGGCCGAAGTGTTTTAGTACATTCTCATTTCGCCAGTTATGTTTAAGTCCCATGTAATAGTTTGCGAGCCTATTGTCATTAACCGGGCACAAATTCAGACACCACCGCTACTGAGAAATTCGTAATGGAAAAATCCAAAAAAAATTGCCCGACCTGGGGATCGAACACACGCTCAGCAGTTGCGCTTCAAAGGCTATACCAACAAGGCAGTATTTTTGATCAATACAATGTAATACGATCAGATGTTTTTTTAAAGAGAGTTCAATTCTACAAACCTTTAAAAGGAATACTACATTATTATTCTATACTGTTACGGTATCGTATTGTTCTAAACCGTTTCTGAAATGAAAAGAAAACATGAACTTTATCGGCTGATTTCCTCCGCAAAGCTTCCCCGAGAGATGTTAGAGACAATTGAGATGAATGATTCTGTGGTTACCATTTTGTTACAGAATAATGTACTCGATTATTCTATTCTGTTTTGCCAAGCCTTTTCCCAACTATGTTGGGGTCAGCTGCCAGCTTTTACACAGAGCGACTGCCACCAGACCTCAACCAGGCCCTGCAGTCTCGACATAGATAGCGATTACTTTACAACTGATTTTGGTCGTAAAGTCATAACATAATATAACAGAGGTCATAACCTTTTAACGTCATACATACTACATTATTTAATAATGATGTAAAAGCATGTCATAATGATCAATTTAAGATTATAGCAAGTAAACTCTATGAAACAAAATTGTAAGTTCGTTTTTTCGTGTCTTAAAAAAATATTGTTATTATATTATACTAGCTGTACTCCCGCGGCTGTGCCCGCGTAAATAATTTGAGTACAGCGCCACCTATCGGATCCCAGCATAGCTACGAACCATCACCTTGACAAAAAAAACTATTTTGTAAATATGATCTCAATCAGTAAAGTCGTTCTCAAGTTATGGCGTGACCAAGGGAAATAAGGATTCATTTTTATATATACTGGCCTGCAAAAATAAGTATCACACTTTTAAAATTGCAATAACTTTTTAGGTACACAAGATATATTTTCGAAACAAAAAGGACTTAAAAAAGAGTTTAACTTTGTTACTATAGTTTCAAAGAAAGCTGATAAAAATTGCTATAAAACGTTTTTTATTTTAAACCTCTAACTTATATAGTTTAGAAAAAATTGAAATTTTAAAAGTGTGATACTTATTTTTGCAGGCCAGTGTACATGACGGCGCGTTCATATTATTTTGCGTATTTTTGTGTTTATTTTGATTTGTGATTTTGTGAATAATCTTCATTGAGAGGAAGATACACTTGATTCTCATCAATAATTAAAGAAGTTTTCTTAAAATAATTCGGTCAGGTGTGGCCGAGCGAAATTATTGCCGTTTGATTTTTATTGTTCGAAGGACAAGGAGGTTTCTGTGGGCCTGATGCTAGGCCTGATGCTGGACCGTGTTACTGAACCTGAGAGCCTGAACTAGATGGTGGACTTGGATAGCTGATCTGGATGGTTGATCTGAAATGGTTGATTGTCGATGAAGAAGATCTGGAAGAAGACCATGAACGAAGACTGAAGATTTGATGACTTTGCGTGAAGACACCATCACGCGAGGACGCGTGAACCAGCAGAATGGCCGTGTCGGAGAATAAATAATTTAGAAAATAATGGAGGGTAGTCGTCAAGATGAATCAACGTACTCGACGTTATAAAAACGGTTGTCATTCAACGGAGCGGGGCATTCCATATCGAACAGCCGAAGAAGTCTAACGTTTTATATCTGACTAGCCTATCCTTATTTCCTGAATTTGTGTAAATTGTAATGTTGTGATATATTGTGAATTAGCTTCTGTAACTAACGACTAACCCAAATACAAGTACTCTCAGTGGTGGAGAGTCTATGTTTGTTTTATTTACGAAATACCCGCTTTACCTTCTGATAAGCAGACACTGGTCTAAACTGTAATGCTATACTCAATTCTATCAAATTCTATAAACGGTGTGTGTCTGCGACATACATATTTTTGGCCAAGGTTTCAAATGAAAAAAAACCGCTTTGAAATCAATTGGTATATTTAGGAGCTGAGGTGCCACGGTCAGAGACAGATACAGAGGCAGACACAAAGTCAGACAAAGGGGTCAAGCTTATAAAAATCCTCTTTTTTTGTCTCACATACGCAGATTTAACTTTCTGCTTTACGTTTGTAAGGCAAAATGCCAACGCATTTATTTAGATACAAAATGTGAAATAACTTTTGTGTTTTAGATGAAGAAAGAATAAAGACAAATTAAAGTTCTATATTTAGCTTTCACTTTATTTTTTTACTACCTTACTAGAAGTGGCAAGCGCGACTGCTGATCGTGAGGTCCTGGGTTCGATCTCCAGGTCGGGCAAAATATTATTGGGTTTTTTCGTGTGGAATTCTTCAGTAGCAGCTCGGTGTTTGGATTTGTGCCCGGTTGATGGCAAAGGCTCGCCGTCTATTACATGGCACTTAAACATAACGGAGAAATGAGAGTGGTACTCTACATCTCTGCCCAACCCTTCGGGGAATGCAGGTGTGATAGTATGTTATGTTTATTTATTGAATAAAATAGCTTAACGTGAACTTAACTTTTAAGATTCTGGAAGGATGAATGTATTCAATAACATTAATCTATAAAATACGAAATAGCAGCGTGCATAATTATGTTGCTTTCCAAATCATCTGTGGTGACATCAATGTTAATTTTATTCTATTGGTGGTGTTGATACTTCGAAACATTAATCTGGGTTTCCAATTTATTATTGTATAGAGACAATCTGCGTAAAAAGGAAATTCTTTCTTCTAGCCTTTTCCCAATTATCTTGGGGTCAGCTTCCAGTCTAACCAGATGCGGCGAAATACCAGTATTTTACACGGAGCGACTGCATCAGACCTCTGCGATTCAGTACCTGGGCAATGCCGATATTCTAAGGTTAGACCGGTTGGCAGACTTTCTTGGTTGTATTCTTATGACACCCGGGATCGATGGTTTAATGTGCTCTTCGAGGCACGAAGGGGTCTTCGTGTGTAACGAACGGTCACCCATCCACGGATTGACCGCGGCAAGCGTAGCTTAACCTCACAAATCGTATGATCGGTGTGGTTGTTAATTAGCCATGCGCCCTTAGTATGCTTAAAAAAGCAATCTCATAGCACAATAATATGCGGGGAGTCCAATAATAATTAATTATTGTTTAGTTATGGTAACAAAAATATTCTTCCAAGTATTTGTTCTAAGCATAGACGATATCAAACAATATGAATTGACACTTACGTAATTCATAATACTTCATACAATAAGCTAATAAAGTAACCGACGGTATGATCAAAGATGTTCATTTTTCAAAGAAATATGCCGTGAACACATTGACGCTGTTATTTCTGATGTGATTTTTATTTGATCTTTCAGTTATGTTAGTAACACCTGGTGTTCAGGAATCTTCAGATTTGTATAATTTATTATAGGAATAGTGTAAGATAATTATACATACATACCTATTATATACTAACGGCGAAATGAGGGTGTTACTACAGGGTGTCAATGAAGTCATGTAATTCCTACAAACCTCGTGATGTACTGCTGACATAGAATGTCATGTACCCTGAACGGGATTCTTTGTGATTCAATAAAAACAAAATTACAAGAAATAAATAAGGTGTTGTTAACGTGAGGCATTTTAGCACCCCGTGTAAATTGTGCGGCTATCGTTCGCCGCGCGGTCATTTAACTCGGGGCGCTAAAATGCCTCACGTTAAGAACACATGTTTGCTTCTTGTAATTTTTTTTTTATTGAATCCAAAAGTATCCCGTACAGGGTCAATCTATGTTAGCAGTACATCCCGTAGTTTGAAGAAATTACATGATTTCATTTAACCCCTGTATATTTAATTGTTGAGAAGTAAATTTTATAGGTTCTTATGTTGAATGCTATATTCTGTGTTTTTGATGTTCTTATAAGATCTCCTTATAGAGCACTTATCTATTGTCTCTAGTCACTCTGTTTATTTTAGTTATTCTAGTTACAATAAATATTATTTAATTCAGAAATCTTGCCGTGTTGCAATAAATATTTACAATTAATGAGGAACTTTTATATTATAATCTGTCCCCACACGGGATAAAGCTGTCATCCCCGAAGGGATAAGAAGATATGTTCTTTTATTACAGCAGTATGTACTCACGGTTCCCCTCTGGTATTATGTCCCACGTACATTGCTATTTGCGAGCAAATTGGTGCCAGGTTCGTCGCTAATAACGACTCCCTTGTAGATAATTAGGTATACATACATAACATAACATCACGCCATGTATTCCCCGAAGGGTTCGGCAGATGTGTTTTTAGTAACACCCTCGTTTCGCCAGTTATTTTTAAGTCCCATGTAATAGGAGGCGAGCCTATTGCCATTAATCGGGCACAAATACAGACTCCGGGCTGCTACTGAGAAATTCCTAATGGAAAAACCCAATATCACTTTGCCCTATCTGGGAATCGAACCCAGGACCCCAAGTTCAGCAGTCGCGCTTGCGACTACTAGACCAACAAGGCAGTCAAATTAGTCAAGTAGATAATTATACAAGATGTTATTAAAATACCGCAAAACCTCAGACACCCCTACTGATTTTAATAGTAATCAATTGATCTAGCTATAATTTATTTATTTTTATCAATTATTGTAGAAGATATTTGTATTTTTCGTTGACCGGAAAATTCTGTTTCGATTTTTTTGATAATTATGATTATTTTGATCGGACGACTACCCCCGCCTCGTCCTGCTGACTGCCCCTTACTTACCTACTACGTATTGAATTTTAGTCTAGATAAATGGTCACATGTTCGGCGATAAAAGAGAAGTGACATTGTAAAAAAAGAATGAAATCATTATCATACCTTAAAAAATTGTTCAATCGATCCTACTTTTGATACTTAACAAACTACTTTCAGGTTTTGCATTATTTAAACACGTTTTATTTAACACTTTTTATTGTTATCACGTCTATTCGTATTCCCTTGTCCTTTCCCAATTCTAACGTCGTGAAAAGCGATTAGGTTGGTACTTTCGCGCAGTTATCTTTAACCGCAAATCTTTGAAGGGAGGATAAGGAATAAGTTAAATTGGAGGCTTGTGCAGATCCTCCGATCTGAATAAGAGTTATTACAAGTTAATTGAGTACAAGCTTGTACAAAGACAAGTTAAAAAACAGGTTATAAGAGTATAAAAGTTACAGCACGACATAAATACGAAGTCGCAACGGCAGACTTGATCGAACAACCAATGACAGTCGCTCATTTTCGACTAGAACTTGTACGAGGACAGTAGTAGCTTTTGACACGGTACAATAACACTTCTGGAACTTTCTTCTACTCCCAAAACAGTCGGCGTTCAATTAGCTCATCGAAAATTGAGTCTTCTTCCTCATAAACCAAAGTTCCGTACAATCGTGACCTTGCTGTCAAAAGTTCTTCCTTTCTGCTCTTCAGTGCTCTTTTTCAATTGCTTTATGGATTGCTTTGCTCATGACTTAATAGATTAAGGATTAGAGTACAGTACCTGTTTTATGTCCTGTGATAAAACTCCGCCTACATGCAATGGAAACTGCAATTTACCTGGAAAGATAAAAAAATATGGTTAGTTGTAAGTAATTAAAGATGGGCTTTCAAGCAGATTAGCTCTTTTGTAATGATAGGTTAAGCAATGATCATTTCGGTGATCTTCGTATTATTTATAACTAGAGGTCGCCAGCGATTTCGTCCGCGTGGATGTTGTTAATTGCATATTCTACGCTTTTCGGGATAAAAGTAGCATATATGTCTTTCTACGGGTTCCAGGCTATCGCTGGTACCATTCCTGAACGGAACTAATATTTGTATGGTTTAGAGATAAGTTAAGTCGGGGTGTTTAAGCATGTAAAGATTTGTGTCTATAAACGCGACCACACTACAGGAGAATTCATAGTATGAAGAAATTATTAAAAAATAATATAACATCCCGCCTATATTCCCCGAAGGGTGGAACAGAGGTAGCACCCTCATGTCGCCGTTATTTTTAAGTCCCATATAATAGGAGGCGAGCCTATTGCCATCAACCGGGTACAAATCCAAACTCCAGGCTGCTACTGAGGAATTCCACACAGAAAAATCCAATAACACTTTGCCAAACCTGGGGATCGATTCCAGGATCTCACAATCAGCAGTCGCTCTTGTCACCATTACGAGGCAGTTAAAAAGTTGAGATTAAAAAATAAATATAGAAATAATAAAATCAGAACAAGAATCGTCTCAATACAAACCTCAACTGTGCTTGGTCAGTAAAAATAAAGTGAAACGGACAAATGAATAGTGGAGCACTGAAAGCTTACCTATTCGAAACGATGTGAAAGGAACAAAATGACGTGAATGAGATTGGAAATTGTGCTGCAGGCTTTGTGTAAAGTGATTTGCTGTACAAATGAACGCGGTGCCTATCAAATTTAGGGACAGCTGGATGCTTCTGGATAGTGAAATGTTCGGAAAATACAGTATTGTTTTCGGAAGTACAGTTAGCAAATGTGAGCTGTTTTGTTTAAGCTTTTTACCCCGTGGACGGGTTAGAATATAAAACTTCCTCACCGCACGCTGGGAATAGACGCGTGTTGTAAGATTCAACAAAACCCAGCACGCTTAGTGGTAGGATATAAACGTTCCGCCTGGCTAGCTACTACTCTCACATTAACGTCCGCCAAGAAGTTTATTGTGTTCCGTTGTGTGTATGTGAGAACCAGAGGGGTATAGGGAAATCCCTCTATATCTCCGTTCCTTAAATTTGGGTGCTCCATCTTAGACCCTGTCGGCGTTCACCATCAGGTGAGACTAGGGCCAAACGCGACCAAGTCAAGAATAAAAAACAAGCTTAAATATACTTCTATTTTCAGTTGTAACGTACATTATAAAGTAAACCTCTACGGGCCGCGTAGTTTATAGGTGCCGATGTTTTGTATGACCTGAATGAAAATGAAGAATCAGTTGTTTTCCGATCAGCATGACTGTAACATTACTTTAATAAACTATTATAGTATAATTGAAATGGTAGTTGCTTTTTGTTGAATACACCTCGTTACATAGTGCATTTTAGGTTTAAAAATTTTAATCAGCACCTGCATCTACATCTGCAGGAAGGGCTTATGACAATTCTGATGGCAGCTAAAGACATCACGCCCCCGCATTGGACGACTGTGTGGAGTGGCTAGACTGGGTATAGAGTAAACCGAAAATTATGATACTGCATCCAAAAATCAAGCATAGGTCAATATGACAAATTAATATAGATTAACTTAAAACAAAAAAACACACAAAATAAAGTCCGTTCTGCCTAGCTTTTTCCGAACTATCTTGGGGTCAGCTTCCAGTCTAACCAGATGCGACTGAATACCAGTATTTTACACGGAGCAACTGCCATCAGACCTCCACAACCCAGTTTCTGGGTGATGCTAATATCCTAAGGTTAGACCAGTTGTCAGATTTTCGGACTGCTGGCTTCCCGTAACGACTGTCATAGGTATTTGTATGACCCCCGGGACCGACTGTTTAATGTACTCTCCGAGGCACGGAGGATACAAAATAATATAAGACAAAATAATCCCGAAAAGATATCCAGATAATGACAGTATAGTGTCCAATAATAATGATGTTTAAATTGTATTCACCTGATTAACTTTAACCAAATAAAATTGAGTGTCGATGTTGAGTGTTTTTTAGTAAGCCTTTTATGTATATTTTTTTCACAATATTACAGTCGGTTTTATTGTAATATCTATGGAAGTCACTAGAAGTGTAATTTGGCTTCACCGTAGACGACCGTTGACCGTTGGTACTTAGTCAATGTTTTTATCACTATAGTAATATTGCTAAACATAAAGTACGTCTTAAGTATGGCCCAGTAGCTCAACCCAATAAGTAGACCATGTAAAATATATTGCTATGATTTTTATTTTTGTTCAGCAATCTGTAAGTTCTTTAGGATATTTTTCTCATGAAGTCCATTCTAGATTTTCTGTTGAGTGTTCCACTAACGATGTTTCTTTGTATCTAGAAAGTGTACTCCATAATGGAATAAAAGCAATATAACTTCCGTTAAACTACTCAAATTACCCTTTATTTGGGAAAAAAACCATTTAAGTTTCCACTTCCTTCCAAGAAAGTCCTTTAATTTGAGGTTTTTCTTGGAAAGGTTTCTGAATATTTAAACTAATTCCTAAAAAAAACAGTTGACAGATTTATATAACGAGAAAAGTTCTAAATAGATTTTGTAATGAAAAATGCGTCTTGTTAAGGCCCCTCGCCCACGGCGACTTTTTGAACCGATGCTGCCACACGTTTCGTAAACGCGCGACAGCATCGCTACTAACGCGCGTTACTCGCATTTGCAACGCGCTACAGAAGCGATGCCACCGCGCTACTAACGCGCTACAGCATCGCGACTGTATCGATGCAAACTGCGACAACGTGACTAATGTTGCCTCAATGGAGTCCATCTTGCAACTGTGGCGTTTTTGTGCCGTTACTGAATCGCGTTTGCATCGCGACAGTATCGCGTTTGCATCGCGACTGAGAATCGTGGTGTGGGCGAGAGCAAACAGCTAGCGACCGCATGGCGACTGTATCGATGCGAACGCGCGACAGCATCGCTACAAAAACTCGCCGTGCGCGAGGGGCCTAAAATATTTATGGGAATTCTTATTTTTATCTCAAGAAAATAATTTATGTTTAGAGAGGGGAAAAGCGCCTTCCATTGAATACCTCAGCTAAGCGTCAAGAGCCATTTAAAAGTATAAATTGCTTGTGGCTTTGACGAGCTAATTATGATATTACAACTTGTTTTCTAAGTTAAAAGCTGTGACTTCCGCGGCAAAGTTATGTCAACAACAATTTGAACTTGAGTTCGCTTAAGTTGTGATACGAAAATAATGATTTATATATTCTTTAATATTTTTTATATTCATAAACACGACAGTAAAATTACGTGCAATTTATTTGTAGAAAATTAGAAGGGACAACTGAAAAAAATAAAAGGTAAAATGATTTTTCTATATGTTATACCAATTGATTCAATGTTTATGCACGTAGTTATATAATCTATATTGCAGATTTATATTATGTACGAGTATAAGTATATAAAATAAAGTAGAAATGATATTTAACTACCTCGTTGGTCGTGGCAAGCGCGACTGCTGATTGCGAGGTCCTGATTTCGATCCCCAGGTCGGGTAGTGTTACTGGGTTTTTCCGTGTGGAATTCTTCAGTAGCAGCCCGGTGTTTCGATTTGTGCCCGGTTGATGGCAATAGGCTCGCCCTCTATTACATGGGACTTAAATATAACGGCGAAATGAGGGAGTTACTATACACCTCTGCCCAAGCCTTTGGGGAATACAGCTGTGATGTTATATTTTGTTTTATATATTTATGTTGCAATGTCTTGTATGCGCATAATTACGTGCCCGTACTCGTATGTTTTATTGCACGTTATGTTGCACGACGGTATTAAAAATAAGGAAAATAAACACCGTATACAGGTTGTAAACGAAATCATGTAATTATATCAAACCTCGTGATGTACTGCTGACATAGATAAACCTTTAACGGGATAATTTTGGATAAAATAAAATAAATATTTAAATGGTCCAAAAAGAAGAAAATAAACTTTAAATTAAATCGATCCCATCAATTTATTACATTATACAATTAATTTGTTTGAATAATATAAAAGCTTGTAAAATTACAAGTAAATATGTGTTCTTAACATGAGGCATTTTAACGCCCCGAGTTAAATGACAGCGCGGCGAGCGATTGTCGCGCAATTCACTCGGACCGCTAAAATGCCTGACGTTAAGAACACAATCTTTACTTTTTGTAATTCTTTTTTATATAATCTAAAAGTATCCCGTGCAGGGTCAATCTATGTCAGCAGTACATCACGAGGTTTGAAGTAATTACATGATTCGTTTACACCCTGTATAATTCATAAAATTGTCTGCATCAATGGCTACGATTCTCGTAAATTTTAGAAAATTACCAATTTCAGATTGATCATCAATCATATCTTAAAGCTGAAGCGACGTCGCGGACCTGACTGCGCATACCGCTAGATGCATTAAATGCAACCTTATCGCAGTTCCTCAGATAGTTTGAGTTCACTGGCACTTCGGCTACTTGCTGGCTTCAATGTTGTCATAATTGGTACAGTCAGTAACAAAATTTGGTTAACACTGTAACTTTTTCATGACATCTAAATTGACATAAAATTATTGAATACACAGATTTTTTGCATTTCATGTAATAGTCGAGAATTTGTGTTATTTTAACGTTACATCTGTTTCAATTTATTTTTATATTATTGTCAGTTATGATTTAAAAAACTGCAAAGTACTTCGTTGCCGACTGTACATACATACAAGGATTTTCAGTATTTTAATAAAATAGGTGTTATTTGAAGCAATTACAAGAGACGGCGAGTAGCCTCATTATTTTGTGTCTTGCTAATTGAAAATTGTAATCAAAGGTCTTTGTCCCTTGTCGGGGTACATTTTGTACTATTCTAAGTAATAGATTGTATGTAGTACTTACATTAACTTTGTCGTGGTTAATGGTTACTTTCATATATTTTATCATCATCGTTAGTTGGTTGGCTGGAATAGTATTTTTATTTAAACGCTAGATCCTAAAGTTTTATTTCTTATGAAATAAATACGTATTAAGATGGTGTGTGCGTGTGTGAACTGCTTCGTTGGTCTAGTGGTGGCAAGCGTGACTGCTGATGTGAGGTACTGGGTTCGATCCCCAGTTTGGGCAGTGTTTTTGGATTTGTGCCCGGTTGATGGCAAAAGGCTCGCACCCTATTACATGGGACTTAAACATGACGGCGAAATGAGGGTGTTATACACCTCTGCACAACCTTTTGGGGGAATACAGGCGCGATGTTATGTTATGTAATTAACTTTGTCGTAATTGTTACTTCATATATTTTATGATAATCGTTAGTTGGTTCGCTGGAATATTCCGTTTAAATATTTATATATAAAGAGAAAAAAAAACTCAAGCATTTTATACTAAATGATTGAGAAAGAATATAAAAAGTATAATGTTACTAATTCCGAACATTACGAACATTTCATTGTTTTTCACCTTTCTCAATTAGATCTAACGAAAACTCTACTCTACGGAATTATTTGCCTAGCCTTTTCCCAACTATGTTAGGATCAGTTTCCAGTCTAACCAGATTTGGCTGAATAACAGTATTTTTAACCGACTTCCAAAAAAAAGGAGGTTCTCAATTCGTCTGTATGTTTTTTTTTTTTTTACTGTTTGTTACCGCAGTACACCCTCATTTATGAACCGATTTGAATTTTTTTTCTTTTGTTTGAAAGAGTATTCTTTCGAAATGGTCCCATTTAAATTTGGTGAAGATCTGATAAAGAACTTCGGAGATAAACAATGGAACTCCTCAATGACGAACAGTACGCATAATGTGATGATGTGATTATGTGTACGAGCAGCGTCTTTAGCAGGTCCAACCATGTTTTAATTAAGGCCACTAAAATGGATGAAATAAAAAACATTTTAACAAAAATAAAACCGACTTCAATAAAACGAAAAAGTAATAAAATAATTACCATATTATAAAAGTGACAGATTCAGAAGTCGGTGCCTTTAATTTGGTTCAGCGTGGATTAGCACCGGCTTCTGAATCTGTCACTTTTATAATATGGTAATTATTTTATTACTTTTTCGTTTTGTTGAAGTCGGTTTTATTTTTGTTAAAATGTTTTTTAAATGGAGCGACAGCCATCAGACCTTCACAACTCAGTTATTGGACGATGCCGATATTCTAAGATTAGACCGGTTGTGTCGTTCGGGCTTCTGATTTCCCGTAATGACTGTAGGTATTCGAATGACACCCGGGACCGGCTGTTTAACGTGTTCTCCGAGGCACGGAGGGGTCTCGATATGTAACGAACGGTCACCCATCCACGGACTGACTGCGGCAGTCGCAGCAAATCGTATGATCCGCGCGGTAGGTAAGTAGCCACGAGGCCCTCTATTCTACGGATTTCTTTACTCGAAAATAACATAACTATTATAGTCTAAATAGAACCATAGATATGTAGGGGAACGAGGTATGGTCGAAAAGGGAGGATTCTCCTACCAGCGGAGTCTCATGCTTGGCGGGCTACTGCCCAACGGTTGATGTTGGGAAGTTGTATATATAAGGTCCAACCAAAATACCTGGACAAACTTTTACACAGTGTTCACTAAGTGTAACTTAATATATCTAAGCAAAAAAAAACGAGACCCAAGTGTTTTTTTTTTCTAACCAAAATTTTTTTTTCAACTTTTCTTTAATTTTACTTTGATTATTTTTTATGTTTACATTTTTCACTTCGCTGTTTAGGTAAAACACGGCACGGAATTAGCACGCACCCCAATGGCGGTCGATGCATAAGAAATGGATGAGTTTATTCTTAGAGAGTACAGGTAATTTAAAACATTATTATTTTTTGTTAGAAAAAAACACTTGGATCTCGTTTTTTTTTACATAGATGTGATTAGTTAAACGTATTGAACACTGTGTAAACGTTTGTCCAGGTATTTTGGTTAGACCTTATATACTAAATCCGTGTCAGATCTCGACATCGCGATGCAGGATTTGTGACATTTCATCTGACAGCTGTCATTGTTGTCACTGTAGTCTACTAAACATTCGTCATGCTGCGTAGTTCGAATGTGGCGTGATAGATGCCGCCACAGATATCTCGGACTCATCCCTGTCTAAACCAGATTTTCACCTCCCTGTCTATAAATATGTTACTATATAATAGACAATCGTAAATCCTTTGTCTCTGCCCGCATTGTCATCTATAATTGCGGCTAGTTAATTACAACAGCCGTAATAATCGTTTCACGCATTCGTGAATTAGAGCTAATTGGATAAGATCACGTAAATCGTGGAAGATATTAGGGTGGGTTTACATTGATTTAGTAGCTGGATCCAGCATCGCTGGAATTCAGCGTTGGATTGGTATTGGATTAATGGCTGTGCACGACCGCAGTCCGCAGTCAGCCGCAAAAATGTTGGAGTCTGTAGCTGGTTATCTCTGTTGTACCGGGAATCTTTGTTGTGCTTATAATGCGAAAGTAAACACCGATGACTTTATAGACTAAGCAGCTTACTGTAATGACTAATGTTACAAATAATTTATTTATTTATAAGTGCACGACTGCAGTGTCATTATAAAACTGTCGAGCGTGCTCGCACAGGTCTAGTTTATACGATGGCAGTGACTGCACCCAGTGACTCAGTAAACATAACATCACGCCTGTATGCCCCAAAGGGTTGGGTAGAGGTGTATAGTAACACCCTCATTTATTTATTTTTTATTTTTTTCAAATAAATAATTTTCTTTCTTTCTTTCTTTCTTTTCTTTCATTTCACCGCTATGTTTAAGTCCCATGTAATAGGGGGCGAGCCTAGTGTCATCAACCGGGCACAAATCCTAACTCCGGGCTGATACTGAGGAACTCCACACAGAAAAACCCAATAATACTTTGCCCAACCTGGGGATCGAACCCAGGACCTCACGATCAGCAGTCGCGCTTGCCACCACTAGCAACAAGGCAGTTAACTAGGTACATGTAGACGGAATTTATCAATAAGCCAGTTGCTGTTGTTTTTTGACACTGGCGCTCGTAACTGTAGGTGCGTAGGACTGTGGTGGATAGTTCACAACAAACTGGTAACGACTCGGCAGTTGATGGGAGCGCGACCAGGCAATACCAAAAAAAAAACTGTGCAAAATGGTTATTATACCTTTTTATAACGTGAATAGTTATTTAAACCGATACAGTCAATCGTAAATACAAAGTTTTTTTTTGTTTAAATGTATTGTACGGTCTCATCAACCGTACATTTACTTTAAGAACGCAGCAACCTACTTGGATGTCGTGCGTCACAAATGTTATGCTATAATTATAACGTTTTAAGCAATGCATAGGAGTCAGACAATAGCTGTGGAACTAACCACTTGTCAAGAGAAAGAATCGCTACCACTTTAACTTGTTAACCTTCTACATTTTAATGTGTCGGAGAATAAATCATTTAGAAAATAAAGGAGGGTAGTCGTCAAGATGAATCAACGTACCCGACGTTATAAAAACAGTTGTCATTCGACGGAGCGGGACGTTCCATATCGAACAGCCGAAGAAGTTTGACGTTTTATATCTGACTAGCTTGTCCTTATTTTCTGAACTTGTGAAAATTATTATATTGTGATATATTGTGAACTAGCTTCTGTAACTAACAACTAACCCCAATACAAGTACTCTCAGTGGTGGAGACTGGAGAATCTATGTTAGTTTTATTTACGAAATACCCGCTTTACCTTCTGATAAGCAGACACTGATCTAAACTGTAATGCTATACTCAATTCTATCAAACTGTATCAATGGTGTGTCTGCGACAAATATAACTTTAAACCCAACTTGTGGTTCTTTCTGTGTACTCCGTAACTAAACAAACATTAACAAAGTGATAATGTTCGGTGTCTGCAACCATCGGCTCCTACATGTATGGTAATATAAAATTTGAGTCGAGTAGCCGTCTAAAATTCAGACGGTAAGCGCTTGACGGGCTCCTGCTGACTTGGGTATTTTTGGGACATACTTGTAGTAAACGCACATCAACAAAAAGCTTCAAGTGATAGGTATCAAAATCTCAACTTGACCGTAAGCTCAACACAACCTTATTTCGATAATTAATTCTTCATAGTTACATACATTATACTCACGCCTATAATGTCCGAAGGGGTAATCAGAGGTGTTCTCCTATTACACCCACCTTTCACCTCTAGTAAAAATTCCCATGTGATAGGTGGCGAGCAAAATGTTTCAGCTAAGTTTTATCACCACCTACGATCTTATTCCATCTCTAAAGCCATCCGCCAGGTTCAAGTTTTAACATATCATAAATTCTCAACTAACCGGGCGATGTGGATGGTTATAAGGGTAGAGGAAGACCAAAGAAACGATGGATGGATAGTGTGAAAGATAATATGGCTAGAAAGGGGGTGACTGCTGAGATGACGGCTAATAGAGATGTATGGAAGAAGAAGACATACGGCGTCGACCCTAAATAAGTTGGGATAAGGGCAGGATGGTGATGATGACAGGTGGCGAGCATTTTTTTTTATCTCTCATGTATATCTCTCGCCCGGGGGAAGGCGAGGGGGTCTGCCGGACACTTACCGGCTAAAAACCAAAGGTGTCCCTCGTTCTGACCTAAGGCCGGGGTCATGGGATTCACTATTGCATGCACCGCAACCCCGGTAGGTCGCGGTCCACCACCTTCTTCTGGTGGACCTCTCCAGTGGTGGGGTAATTTTCCCCTGCCCCACTTCCTTCTGAGTGATGCGCGCGGAACACGGCGCGCCATCCTCCCGGGCCCGTTACTGGTTGGGCGGTGGGTCCCCTAACCCACCGCCCGTAGGCCACTCACTAGGGTGTCTTTTTTTTTGTTTTGCTGTCATTTTCGGGGCACAATCAAAGTGTCAGATTCATTGCCTCTTACGACTCATTTCCCCGGCTACGAAGGGGAATTATAATTATCCTTCCCACCACGGATTATTATTCACACGAATAATTATTCATCTTTGATAATAGTAATAGTTAGTTAATGCAATGTATCTACCGATGTAATATGTCAATCATACCAATATACAGAGTGTTCTCAATGTCGAGCCGGGAATTTATGATAGGGCCGTTTACGACTGTTCAAAAAACAATATTTAAAGTTGTATAAGTACTTTTTTTTTTTTAAAAACACGTTTAATAGTTAGATTTTATTCATGGTAGCTTTGAACTCGAAAAGTATTAAACTTTAAATTTTTCCCGTCGTAAATTCGCTGTCGTATTTGTTCCCGGCTAGACGAGTTTCGGGACATAAAAAACATAAAATCACTCCTATATTCCCCTAAGGGTTGGGCAGAGGTGTACACCCTCTTTTCGCCGTTATATTTAAATCCCATGTAATAAGGGGTGAGCCTATTACCATCAACCGGACACAAATCCAAAATCCGGGCTAGTACTGAGGAATTCCACTCGGAAGAACCCAAAAACACTTTGCCCGACTTAGGCATAGAACCCAGGGCCTCATTGCCATCACTAGACCAACGAGGCAGTTTCAGGACATCCTGTATAATAAATAGTAACGTGCCAAAATAGATCTGTTTCCCGATAACCAATAGATTGATAACGTATTGAATCGGACGTGTCTATTCATGTCTGTCATGCTCATTACACTAGGTAATCAAAGGCCTAAGCTGTTAGAGGTATCTTTGTCGAATTGAGAGAGAGAAGACGCTATCTATTGTGTATGATCCTGTCTCTTTCTAACAACACAATTATGTTTAACCGACTTCCAAAAAAAAGAGGAGGTTCTCAATTCGGCTGCATGTTTTTTTAACAGTTTCAGAAGCCGGTGCCTTCATTTTGGTGGTTCAGCGCGGATTAGCACAGACTTCTGAAACTGTTAATTTTGTAATAATTATGGTAATCATTTTATTCTTTTTTTTTTTATTTTATGACGTCGGTTTTATTTTTAACCAACTTCCAAAAAAGGAGGAGGTTCTCAATTTGAATGTATGTTTTTTCTTTTTTTTTGTATGTTTTGTTCCGCGATATCTTTGCTAATTGTGAACAAATTTTAATGATTCTTTTTTTGTTTGAAAGAGTATTCTTTCGAATTGGCCGCATTTAAATTTGGTGAAGATCTGATGAAGAACTTCGGAGATAGACAACTTGAAGTCGGTTTTATTTTTGTTAAAAAGTTGTATTATTATTGTTAAAATGTTTTTTATTATATTAGGTCCCCACCTATGAAATCAGCGTTTTGTATGGAGAATTTTAAAGAAGTTGCATTTTTCATACTAGCATTTTCTTAATTTATTTAACAACTATGAACACTAATGTTTTAAAACTTTTATGCACTAATGTTTAAAAACTAAGATAACGTATGCCACTTAGATTATGCGACAAAAATAAGTTTTGGCTAAGTTAAAACAAAAACAGTGGTCATTTCTGCTAACAGAAAGAGGAGTCATTTTTAATGTATTTTTTATGTTTAAAATAAATAAATAAAATAAAATTCATTTATTTCAGGTAATAATTAATAACCCATAGCACACAAAACGACAACAATTAAAAACAAGTTAAATTAAATTAAATTGAATCAAATTAAATCAAAAAAATAAATACATATTCCAAATCAAATCAAAATTAACATTACTTATTCCATTATTCATTTAAATTAATACAATTATTGATAACAAATCTATTACAAATCACAAACAATAAATTTTCAATCAAATAAAATAAATAAAATTAATTCAATTCAGATAACCCGATCCATAAATTCTGATTCAAATTAACAGTATTCACAATATTCAAATATAATTTAAATAACCCTCATAACAAAAGATCTCCATAACGGAGAAGAGATCCTATCCGCTACAGTTTTCAGAATTACATTGTGGCTGCCACGCATTCTGCAGATCAGGGATACAGTTTTCTTGCGGAGGACGGCATGAAAGCCATCAGTGCGATGCAGCGCAAACATCCCCGATGCACTACAGTAGCGAGGCAGGCCCAACATCATCCTGAAGATGTTATTATACTGGACGCGCAGGACATCCAGCGATCTTTTGGCATGGCAGACCCACAGATTTCCCGTATACAAGCTTTGACAATATGCTTTAAATAATGTTATTTTTACTTGTTTAGAGCAGCGGGAGAATCTGCGGGCCAGCATGTTACCTCTGACCGCCAAAGCCCTGCGCTCCCTCTCAATGTCCAGATCATCTTCAAGACTTTCGGTAATTAAATGCCCCAGGTATTTAAATTTCGTGACACGATTTATGCACAAGCCATTTAGGGTAATATTATGTGAATACTCGGGGCATCCACCGGCGGCCCTAAAAGAAAACTATAAGCAAATAAGGTTTAGAAAACTGTTTAGAAAACTATAAGCAAATAAGGTTTAGAAAACTGTTTAGAAAACTATAAGCAAATAAGGTTTAGAAAACTGTTTAGAAAACTATAAGCAAATAAGGTTTTTTTACTATTGATAGTTGTCTATGATGGTCATTATTCGATATAATATCAAGCAATTGATGAATATTTTAAATTATAGAAATGACGAGGTTCTCAATTTGTGAGAAAAAACGTCAATTTCATAGGGGACCCAATAATAGTTTGTGATGTCATTGTGTTGGAAACTCGAGAAATTATCTTGACTCACTTCTGAACGGAGTACGAATTCAAGACCACTATTGTTTACTAGTACTGCAGTAAAAAAATATCTTTACGCTGATGCAATAAATCTTAAAGTCGCACTCAGTTCGGAAGTCGGTTTTACAAAGTTTGCGGATGCGCCTTATGTGTTGTGGCATACTGTACATAAAATAATCATATAGGTATACAATAGTAGTAGTTGCGGTTTAAAAGATAATGTAGTGACAAAAATGTAAAAGACTATGTTTAGGTGGTTAGGTCATTTTGAGAGAATGAGTGAACGGCGATTAACAAAAGGAATTTATAAATCAAAAAATCAAAATCAAAATCAAAAATTTTTATTTCACATAAACCAATACAGGTGCTTATGAAACGTCGAATTTAGGTGCACGGTTCCAATTAGTTGTTTCCTATGGAGAAGAGCCGGCAAGAAACTCCATGGTTACTCTTTTAAAAATAATACCTTTAACAATTTCAGTGGATACAGTACAATGATTTAGGATAGTGAGAGAACAATGAGGTCCTGACCACAGACCAATGAGTAATGTAGTACTAAAAGACTTGAGTACAAAAACTAACAAACAAAAATAAAATTTAAAAAAAAGTAATATGAATAATATTGTAGTAATTTACAAATTTATAGATGCAGGTCCACAAAGTTCTCACATTTACAAAAGTGAAAAGGAAGCTAAACTATATAAAACAATTGACATAATTAAATGTCATCAAAACTTAGCTAAAAAATCATTGTAAAATAATATACGGCGGATGTCAATGGAAACGCCGGTAGCGGACGTCCTAGAAGGACATACATCGATGTTATTGGTAATATTCTTCACAAAGGTCAGGTGCGTAGTACTCTCAACCGGCAGGCGTGTATGACAAGATGCATGAATGTGGATGAAGCGAAAGGGGTATGTAAGGGTCGTAGCATGTGGCATTCTATAGTTTCTGCCTACCCCCATGGGAAAAAGGCGTGAGTTTATGTATGTATTTTTTTATTTTATTTGAAATGGGTTTGCTCTTGACTCTAGTCTAGGTCAGAGGAGACAGACAAATGTGATGTATGTATGTAATATACAATATGTCCGGGTTTGCAGTAATATACGAGTAGCGGCATCGACACATCAAACACAATAAAACCATAGTTTCTAACTCAACTTAAATAGAACATATCTTTCCAACAACTTCAATCCAACTCGCAACACGGGAACTATTCTATACTTACAGACAAGTTCAGTTCGTTCGCCCAATTGAATGGCGGGAGGATTGATCGGATTTAAACCGGCTTTGAAATGTTTTCACGAGTTACCTCTACAAATAATTATGTTACCTTAGTTCCGACTTGTTTTGTGGGACCTGGTGCGGTGAGGTGAATTGGTTGGAAATAATTTAGTGTGGAAAAGGATTAGAAAATGGTTTTCACTGACAGTTACTGTTGTTTTGCCTAGCCTTTAACCAACTATGTTGGGGTCAGCTTCCAGTCCAACCAGATGCGGCTGAATACTAGTATTTTACACGGAGTGACTGCCATCAGACCTACGAAACCCAGTTACTGGGCAATGCCGATATCGTAAAGTTAGAAAGAAAGAAATAAATTTATTTGACACGAAAGCAGTCAGACCCACAGACAAAAAATTGATGAGACAAAACAAAAAGAAAAAAATAAACAAAAATAAAGTTGCTGTGTGTCTAGCGGCTGCGCCAAATAGGTTCAGTTCAGAATAAATGCCAGACTACAAGTGCCTGATGTTGGTTTTCAACTGAACCCATTGTATATGTCGTACTGTGGCTCGTTCACGATCACCCATACCGCGAAGTCTAACCGCACTTAATGCTCTCCTGGACGCCAGACCGAATTTTGATGTGTTTGCTGATGAATGGAAGGTGATTTTATCGGAATGCCTGCAGTACTGCGAGAGGAATGTATCATGAACGTTTTGAATTCTCTTTTTAGTTATTTTATGGTATACAAATAAATAAATACATTTATGACTGAATTGTGATCTGTTTGCGGATGAATGGAAGAATAAATTGTCAGGTGCATTGTGAGGGCTGTGTGAAAGAGGTGTCTCATATTGTTATATATTTTTTTTTTTTTTTAAATCATTATTTTTCGTTCCATTGTTTTGTATGCATCTTCTTCCATTCCTGTTCTTTTTTCTATCGTTAATTATTGTAATTGGTCTAAGACCGTTTTAATTAAAGTAAAATAAATAAATAAGTTAAACCGGTTATCAGATTTTCGGGCTACTGACTTCCCGTAACGACTATCTTAGGTATACGTATGACACCCGGGACTGACAGTTACTCTACGTTTAAATTAAGCACGCTAAAGCATGCTTACGTAACTGAAAGTACGCGATCGTATATTACGCGTAAAATATGTTTACCGCTCTGAAACCAGGCTTTGGGCGTTCTGTTCCTCACTTCAGAGGGGCAAAGTTAAATTTATAACATAACATAACATCACGCCTGTATTCCCCAAAGGGTTTGGCAGAGGTGTATAGTAACACCCTCATTTCACCGTTATGTTGAAGTCTCACGTAACACGGGGCGAGCCTATTGCCATCAACCGGGTACAAATCCAAACAACGACTTTTTTTTACCGTGGTAAAATCCTCACGGATGTCTCTCGCCCGGGGTGGGCGAGGGGGTCTGCCGGACTCTTACCGGCTGAAAACCCACGATGTTCCTCCTTGTGGCCGTCGGCCGGGGTCGCGGAATTCGCGTAAGCATGCACCGCAACCCCGGCAGGGAAACACAGGGCTGCTACTGGAAAATTCCACATGGAATAACCCAATAACACTTCGCCCGACCTGGGGATTGAACCTAGTTTATTCGTACTGTAATTAATGCGTATAGAACAAGCGTTTTATTACATCATCTAGGTTTTTGCGAATTTTGATTAGACGTTATTTCAGTATTTGTCAGTCTTCAGAGCCTAGTTACTTAATTTGATACATAATACTAAAGCATTTTAACTGCCTCGTTAGTCTAGTGGTGGCAAGCGCGACTGCTGATCGTGAGGTTCTGGGTTCGATCCCCTAGTCGGGCAAAGTGTTATTGGGTTGTTCCGCTTGGAATCCCTTAGTCGCAGCCCAGAGTTAGGATTTGTGCCAGATTGATGACAATAGGTCCCAATAGGGACTTAAACATAAGGGCAAAATGAGGGTGTTTCCGTACACCTCTGCCCAACCCTTCGGGGAATATAGGCGTAATGTTATGTTACTAAACCATTTCTTTAAAAATCTTCAAAATAAAAATATCTAAACGCAAACTGCGCAATCCAGAGCTTCTGAACTGGAACAGCTTGCCTTTCCGGCCCGCTGAGCGCACTGAACCGAACACCAAATTTGTGGACCCTTGGATGCTGAACACAAAAGATGCTTATGGGAATGTGAGTTCAACCCTAATTGCTTATCTTAGTTGGGAAGTGACATTTACGACTCATGTGTGTATTTTTACCTGTTTATTGGATGTTTTATGTTTTACTAGCGGCCCATCCCGGCTTCGCACGGGTGGACATTTTTCCCGTTTTTGCAACATTTTTCATTTATGCTCCGCTCCTATAGGTTATAGCGTGATGTTATATAGCCTATAATCTTTCTCGATAAATGGACTATCAAACACAAAAATATTTTTTCAATTCCAACCAGTAGTACCTGAGATTAGCGCGTTCAAACAAACAAACTCTTCAGCTTTATAATATTAGTATACAAGGTTAGTCGGAAAGGGGGTACTAAGCCGCGGGCCACTTAATGTATCACTGATGACTGTTTTAAAGAAAGTGTTAAAATTTGAAAATTCGAAAATATTTTTTTTCATGCATTATGATTTTTAATTTGGTTTTTTCAAAATAATTATCTTCATCACTGCTTTAGTTACGAATTAAAAAAATGGAGCTTCTAATGTGTGACCCCAAATATGACCTATAATGTAAACACAGCTGATCATAGCTGAGGATAGACAGAATTTAGCGTATTTTTTATGCAATCTTTGTACAGCTATTTCTTTTAAACTAATGACTTTTGGGGAAAGTTGTAGAACAAAAGTCATCCATTATTATAGATACTCTAACACCCTTTCTTCTTAGTACCCCCTTTCCGACTAACCTGGTAGATTGGAAGGTTTTAACTTAGTTGTAGGTAACGAGTAGGTATAACAGCTACTTCAAACATAAACTGTTTACAGGACCCGTTTTAGCGGATCCCTTTTATTTTGGTCATGGCGCCCGTAGTTGTATTAGCGAGTTCACATACGACAGTATTCCGAATCCAGTAAAAAATACTGGATCCGATATTTTATCCTATCCCGCTTGCCAGATGCGACACAGCTGTCATTTGTTTAACTGATCCGTCGGTACAGGTGTGAACAACACATCCAGTACCGACGGATCCGTAAAAAGGGATCCGCTGTGTGAACGGGCTCTATGATGTTAAAATTGTACAAACAAGGAAAGGCCATATCGGAGCCGGACATCTGGAATGTCCGGCTCCGATATGGCGAATGGCTCGCGTGTGTGGCACGCTAATAATAAGGATTTTGTGTAAGGAAGAACTTTCGGAAGAGAAAATCTTATAGGTATGGTCTTTAGGATGTCTACAAAGGAGATCGGATGGGGGCAGTCCAAGTAGGGTCGGATAATGAGACATATTTAATTTTAAAGCTCATTATAAAGGGATCTTTTTTATATAAATGCAAAAAAAATCCATGGAGAAAAAGTTATTGACTAAAGTGAAGTAATAAAATATTATGAATATTCAATTATTTAATATATATATATAAAGCCACTTTTTATATCATAATGTTGTTCATTTTCACGCGTCTGAGTCAGAGCAGTTCAAACACGTAGTATTTCTTCAATAACTGCGTGAAAATGGGATAGCTAGGCGCTCCAGACGCATCACGATAAAAGCAAGGCACTAAAGGGGACCGAGGGGCCTGAAGGAGGGGCGGGGCATACATTTCACGTGCATAACTGGCGTGAACTTTGCTTCTTCTGAAAAACCGAAGTACGCGCTGGTCAGCATGTCTTACATACATACAATAAATTACATTTTAAAATATTTCTATAAAAAACATTGAAAAATATAAAAAAATAGTAGCCCACCGGTATCAGGAGAAGGGCCCAAGCTACTGGTGATCAGAGCCTCAGAAAGAGGAACTTCCTAAAAATACGCGCCGTGACAGAAGTACCGCTTTCTGTATCAGGGCTTTGACCCAGCCGCCCAACGAGAACCTCATAAGATGTTGGTCGAGCCTATTGGCTATTAAGTCATTGGCCGTAACGACTATCGGCACAACAACTGCCGAATCAACTGCCCACATGTCGACAACCTCGTGTGCCAAGTCTTGATACTTAATCTCTTTATCTTTCTCGGCTTTCAAAAGGTTCTCGTCATGTGGGGCAGTGATATCAATAATCATTGTAAGACGCTCTGATCGATCTATCACCACTATGTCAGGCTTATTGGCAACAATAGTTCTGTCAGTGATGATAGATCGATCCCAGTACAATGTCATGAGGGATAATTGTACTTTTTGGATACATACTTATACATCAAATGGTATGTACTCGTTTAATTATGAACTATTGATTGTTCCCATAAATTTATGATCATAATATTGATGGTTACCTTTTATGAGACTTTGTGGTATATAGATATTTATGGCTGTGACTGCACATCACAGTCGCGATTGGGAATTCTTATTGTTGTAAAGCACAAACTTGGCTTGGCACACTGCCGTGTGACTACATTATTTCATAGCATTATTTTAACAATATCAAATATATAGCACACGAAATTTTCATATGATACGTGATGTGCGTTTTATTACTTGTGACTATAAAAATCCCATAAAACCGCCATTACGTTGCCCATGGCATGCCCGTTGATCTAAATGTCACTGGTCAAAATCCCAATTTCGGCGATTTTGTGGCCATCATGAAATATGACGACATACCGTATTGATCGAGTGCCCGTTCATGCATTGCATTGCATACACGTTTGAAAATTGAGCAGATAAGTATTCAAACAAATATCACGCCTTGTATTTTCCGGAGGGTTCGGCAGAGGTGTTTTTAGTACAACCTCGTTTCGCCAGGTATGTTTAAGTCCCATGTAATAGGGGGCGAGCTTTTTGCCATTAACCGGGCACAAATCCAAGGCCACTTCTCAGAATGAGCAGGACTTAGTTAGGCCTTAGTCCACCACGCTGGCCTGACAGGTTGTCGGACTACATATACCATCAAGAACTTTTTGGATGCCATCTTAGATGTGCAGGTTTCCTCACGATGTTTTCTTTCACCGTTAACGCAAGTGACAATCAATTAATTCTGAGAGACTGCGTTTGTCGCCGCCAAATAAAAAATAAACAATGAGCTAGCCAGTTTCGGTCTAATATTGTACTGTTTATTGCTCTTCAGATGGGTTGTAAACGACTTGAGTACTTTATAAAAAAAAATACAAATAAAAATAAAAACTCGTTAATTAGTCCAATCAAACAAAATTTCCACCATCGGAACCACCATCAAACGGCTCGCATCGCATCGGATCGGAAAGGACAGGACAGCCGATCGCGTCCGGCAGGATGTCGACTATATCTGTTTCTGCGCCTAGTCAAATAGTTTCATTCCTACCGTGTTGACAGCCGAAAGTATCCGATCGGAGCCGTACGCGCGTCGCAGCATACTTTCGGCTACGATCGCGGGTCGCGGAAGATGCCCGCGGTCAAGCTGCTGTGCGCGGCTTGATAATATGGACTTTAAATACTGCGTACATGATTTAATATTGTTTAAAGATTGTAAAATCCTTTCCGATCCGATGCGACGCGAGCTTCGTAATCAAAATATTTTGCCAAAAAAAAGTTTTACATTTTTTACTGTAACAGCGTGTCCCTATAACCGTATTCGTGTAACCGAGCGCGCGACCTACAGTTATCTACCGAGTACTTTTTATTGAAAGCCGTTTGATGGACGCATAAAATTTCATAGCTTTCGAATGTTATATTATATAGCATGGACGATACCAATGATTTATGACACAGGTCATGATAACATGGAATAATAATAAAAAATCTACTGTTGTCACCATTTTTGGGGTTCCGTTGTCAAACTAGGGACCTATAAAGTATCGTCATGTACATCTGTTAGTCACAGGTATTTTACTCGCAGAATATTAGTCCGCTTTACACGAAGATAGTTTTTCGAAGCGAAACTCGTTCTGTCATTGTCTTTCTCTACGATGAAAACAGAGATAGCATGAGTCTAGCTTCAGGAAACTATCTCTGTGTAAATGCACCTTACAGCTGAAATTTGGCATGACCATTCATATTTATAAAGCCTATAAAGTTACGCAATGAATTCATTTAAAAAAAAATATATTAGTGTTCCGTACATGCAAATTGGAAGTGATTTTGTTGTTATTCGCATACTTCATGGTGTGGGGTATCGTAGAATAGGACGTTTAAAAATATTGCGAGATGTCTTAAAAAAAATTCAATAAAGATCTGTTTATGAAATATTAAGCTTTAATGAGTCCATTTATGTTAGATTTATGTTTCTCCCGCTATTTCTGAATACCTGAAAAGTATTCATAATAGTAGCATATTGAAATTACAAGGGTAATCCTTATCATAGCTAAGTAGACTTTACTAGTTTACGAGTAATATGGCCAAATTCTCAAACTGTACTCAATTTTAAGTTGCCGTTTTAAGTTGCCGAGGGGAAGTGACAGCTGTCACTGTCACTTCCCTTTAAAGTGACAGTGACAGCACGAAAATTGACGGCAACTTAAAGTTGAGTAGTTTTTGAGTATTTAGCCAATAGTTGACTGACTTATGACATGCAGTTGGATCTGTGAAAAGTTCGTAGAAGCTCTATACAAAATTACTTATATAAACTGCACAAATAACTAGGTATTTAAAAATGTATATTTATCATTTAACCTGAATTGTTTACTATACAATAAGCTCACCCCCTATTATATGGGACTTAAACATAACTGGCGAAATGAGGGTGTATAAAACACCTCTGCTGAACCCTTCGGGGAATGTAAGGCGTGATGTTATGTTTACTATACATTACAGCTGACTAAAACATTTTATAGCCGTACTTACTACGGAACCCTACATTGTACGTGGCGTGGCATACACCGACAAGCACTTGGGCGGTTTTTTTCATGCTAAACGAGTCGCTAATTCTTAGTCTAGACACTTCAAAACTGTGCTCTATTAATTTTATATGCGAAAAGAATAATTTATACTAATATTATAAAGCTGAAGAGTTTGTTTGTTTGAACGCGCTTATCTCAGGAACTGCTGGTTGGAATTGAAAAATTATTTTTGTGGTGGGTAGTCCATTTATCGAGGAAGGTTATAGGCTATATAACATCACGCTACGACCAATAGGAGCGTAGCATAAATGAAAAATGTTGCAAATACAGGAAAAATGCCCACCCGTGCGAAGCCGGGACGGGCCGCTAGTTTAAGATAAAATTCATTTTGAAATGTTCAGCTTTATAGCAGTTAATATAAAACATAATTAGCCCATTACTGTCCCACTGCTGGGCATGGGCCTCTTCTCAAAGTGGGTTTAGGCCTTAATCCACCATGCTGGCCTGGTGCAGGTTGGCAGACTACAAACACCATCGCAAACTTTATGGAGCCCTCTCAGGTGTGCCAGGTCTCGTCACGATGTTTTTCCTTCACCGTTAACACTATTATAGTGATAGTCAGATTCTGATCCGCATATGAATTCGAAGTTAGAGGTACGAGCCAGGATTGAACTCGGACCATCCTGCATGAAAGGCAAGCGTTCAACTGCTAAGCTATCACGGTTTCATAACAATATCATCATTATACAGTATGTTAACTAACGATAGGCGTTCCCGTTAACCTGCAATAGTATAGCATCCATACATCCTAAAAAAATATTATCGTTGAAAAAAAAGTTTTTATTTTCTTAAATAATAAAATATTCACAGCAAAAAAATATTAAATGAATACGTAAAAAAACAATGTACAAGCGCACTTATCTTTCAACGTGGAAGTATGGCAATGTCGTAATTCATTTATTATAATTTTTAATTTATTTTTTAAACTTATTTTTCTATGCTTTTTTATTATTTTAATCTATTAATGATATAGATTAACCGGTTTAAGGGAACGCCCTCTGTTATATAACATACTGTATACATTTTCACTATGGGGGTGCATTAAAAGAGCCTTTACGGACGATGATACTTAAGTACTTCCAGCACAACCTGGGCAGTCAGCTCTGCTACCAACCATAAAGGTATAGGTAAAAAGATGGAGATCACACTACGAACACCTACTGAAAGTACCGAAACATTGGCATTGAATATTTACTTTGGTAGTCTATCTCTTTCTAAATAAACTATTTAGAAAGAGATCGATTTCCAAAATAAAAATTCTATCTTTTTATAAATAGGGTATTTAGAAAGAGATATCGTCAGTGGTAAGGTAAAAAGACTAAAGCGCCAATATGCCTACTTTGCAGTAGAGAGATTCAAAGTATTTTTTCAAGAAAATAAACATAGTTATTTTTATAATTTAACTATCTATTTAATGTGTATACTCTAAGAAAAATAACTATGTTTATTTTCTTAAAAAAATACTTTAAATCTCTCTACTGTAAAGTAGGCATATTGGCGCTTTAGTCTTTTTACCTTTCCACTGACGATATCTCTTTCTAAATACCCTATTTAAAAAAAGATAGAATTTTTAAGTGTGGTCTCCATTTTCCCACATACCTTCATGCTACGAACCTTGCTTACTGGCTAATCTTTTCACTAGGGTACGAGCGATTCACAATTCGCTCATGCCGATACGAGAGAAGAAAAAATAACAATCAAATCAAATTCAAATCAATTTATTTGCGAAATATGGGTAATTAAAATTAGAAATTAAAAAAAAACTGCTCCGCCCGCGTAAGAAGTTTTATTCTAGTAATAAATATAGCTTATTTAGTTGCTTAGTTAGGGCGTGAAAGAAGGACAAACAAACAAACAAACACACTTTCGCATTTATAATATTAGTCTGGATAGCTGTGTCCTCACGGCTCTGCCCGTAGCCTATGTTACTCAGTGATAATGTAGCTTCCTAAGGGCAAAAGAATTTTTGATATCGGTCCAGTAGTTTTCAAGTTTATTCGTTACATACAAAAATACAAATCTTGCCTCTTTATAATATTAGTATAGATTACATTACTATGCCAAGTCCAATACCTACAAAAAAATAGCAGCTTTTATCTTTGTATTGAATTAAGAAAATCTTACTGTGCTGGTAGTGGTACCAAAATAGAAAATCTGTACTCCATTGCAAGAATCAAACCGTCAGCCATGAATACTGAAAGTCACTCCACCATTTTGCCAAGTAGGTCCACGAACCCAACACATAATTCACCGTCATAAAAGACCCCATAAAAAGGTAACACGTATCTTATGGTGAGCCTTACAGGTTAAGGGTGGAGGATTACATAATGATATTTTATGTTGAAGAGGGTCAAAATAGGTTAAACTTGTGTGAAGATTTGCAAGGTGGTTAGCTTATTACGGGTAGATAAGCGTGAAATTTTATTTGTTAGACGGAAATGGTTTGGTCTAAGATTAAAATTCTATAACATTTTAATATTATTAAAAAAAAATCGCTATAAATAGAGGAGATGCACGTTATCGAAGTTTGTGGTACATTTTCTGTCCTTGTCTGGCGAAAAGGTTAGGTATTGTACGGATTGATGTTATGTTACTATGAAGTTCTTGACGGTCTGACGTCATTATGGTAGTAGTGTTCTCTCTGACTAATAAACAATTTTAAATCATGTATATCTTGAGCATTTTATTAATTACTAGCTGTGTCCTAACGGCTCCGCCCGTAGCCTATGTTACTCAGTGATAATGTAGCTTTATAACGGCAAAATATTTTTTTTAAATCGATCCATTAGTTTTTAAGTTTATTCGTTACATACAAAAATCCAAAAATACAAACATACAAAAATACAAATCTTTCCTCTTTATAATATTAGTATAGATATAGGTAGACTAGCTGTGTCCTCACGGCTCCGCCCGCGTAAGAAGTTTTATTCCAGTAACAAATATAGCCTATTACCTACTCAGTGTAGCTTTCTAACGGTAAAAGAATTTTTGAAATCGGTCCAGTAGTTTTTAGTTTATTTGTTACATACAAAAATACAAATCTTTCCTCTTTATTATAATATAGCTGTGTCCTCACGGCTCTGCCCGTAGCCTATGTTACTCAGTGATAATGTAGCTTTCTAACGGCAAAAGAATTTTTGAAATCGGTCAAGTAGTTTTTATGTTTATTTGTTACATACAAAAATAAAAATCTTTCCTCTTTATAATATTAGTGTAGATTAGTATTAGCATATATTTAATTGTTTTTTTACAGTTGTTTGTGATATGGAAATATAAAACGAGGGTTCTAATGGCAATAACTATAGGTATTTATAATTGATCAAATATTGTCTGTTTTCTTCACAATAAATTTCTGTTTTGTTTTAAAACTGTATGCAGTCATGATTTTGTTCATTCAACGCCAGTTTTCATAAACTCACTCATACCGATTCATAAAAAGGATACAATAAAGGTAAAAAAAACTTTAAGTTAAACGGTCTTATCTACCCCCAGTAGTACCCCTGCAACATCAGAATTTGAGGATTGAAGGTTGAAATTACTATAATGTTGTATTGTTATGGGAATTGAATTTGTGTGCGAAGTTGCAGGAGAATCGGTTAAGCAGAAGTAGTTGAAAAATCAATCGCAAGTTATGAAAACCAATATACGAAGTGAAGCTAATTAAAAATGATGAGACATTACTTAATCTTTTCAGTAATGAACGAACATTTATTTTAAGAAAATATACTCGTAATTTGTTTCAAAAGCATAAGGATAAAGATGAAGAAGACAGCATCCATTATGAGATCAAAAGTTTTATGAAGCTGCTGAAGAATATTAGATTTTGTCATGCTTGTGATGTATAAGCTTATACTCTATAGCCAATGCACTTAGTCTTAGTACCATGTGAAGTTTGAACCGACTTCCAAGCAGTGCCAACTTTGCAATCTATATATACATAAAATATGTAAAAAAATAACCCGGTCCGATCCGAAAGGAGCACAAAGGTATCGCCATAACATTAGTAAAAATAAATATAAAAACACATTATTAATGTATATAAAAATGTTATTGTTATTTAAACTGAGCGTTTTTATACCTAAATTACTCCAATTTCCTTAAAACACACGTTTAAAGATACTGTCTCTGACTAGGTGCTGACAAATTTTGAGAATTTACTAAATTTTATGGAAATTGGTTTAATTTGGGTACCTACTAAAAAGGTGCATGTTAAATAACAATAATATTTTTATAATTCATTAATAATGTGTTTTTTTATTTATTTTTAGTAATGTTATTGCGGTACCTTAGTGCCACTTTCGGATTGGACAGGTTTTTTTACATATTATACCTATCAAGGTGTAAAAAGACCCTTCACTAAGCCGTCAACCATGCATTCAGTACATCAAACTAAGTAACCCTACGCAAAAATTGTCGCTGGGAAACGACATTTTTTGGGTGAAAAATTTCATTTTACTTTAAAGCTCAATGTATCGCACTCAAAACACTGTGCTGATAGATGCAATGAGTAGTAAACGGGTAATGGAGGTATTTCAAGTACATTTGCAACCTTCAAAACTAGTATTAAAAAAAAAAGTTGTGAAAAAGTTGGAACTTTGACCTACAATATCTCCGTAACTAGAAGGTTCCCAGGCATAGTCCAGAACAAAAAAAAAAATGTAATGACGTGGAGAATAAGTGCCTTTCGGCTTCGTTAAGGGTCTTTTTACACCGTTTATAATTACTTGTCCTGACTGACTGATTCATCAACGCAGAGCCTAAACCACTGAAGCTGGAAACATGAAATTTGGACAATAGCTTCCTTTTGTGGCGTAGGCGTCCACTAAGAGAGGATTTTTGGAAATTCTACCCCGAAGGGGGTAAAATAGGGGATGGAAGTTTGTATGAAAATTCACGCGGACGAAGTCGCGGGCTAACTGTTATTATGTATACAGTGACTGGGATAATTTAAAACTTTCACATAATTCAATCCTACATAATATACTATACAATATTATGAAGTTAAGGATCTTGATCGATGGCATAAGTTTTGTTATAAAGCCGATATGAAGTTACAACGGTGGTGTCTCGAGGATGCATTAAAATAATAGATGAATAATGTGAGATTACACCTATATACCGTACGAGAAGACGAAGACTGAATAGATATTCAGTTGGGTTTATTCAGGAAACCTACACCTGCAGGATAGGGTTACTTTACAGCTGGTGCTGAACTTAAGTACCTGGAGTCAGTCAATCAACAATTTTCAATCAATAAATCTTCCATCAATAATTTTTATTTCCCAGAAACAATTAAAGATCTAATTCTAATTTAAGTCGAATTTAGATGCACGGTTTCAATTTGTCGTTTCTTATGGAGGAGCTGGCAAGAAACTCCATGGTTTCCTCTCTCAGTCTTCAAAATACCTTATACGGGGACCTTATTTTTGTATATGCACGTGGCTGCCCGTGGCCTCACTACAGGACCCATCCAAAAACCAGCGCTGCTGTACTTCGGCGTAGCAGCATTATGCTGAGATGGGCTCCTTTGTCTCATGGAGGTATAAAACTTTTTTATTTTGTTGATTTTTTATTTTATATTTGTATGTCTGTAACGAGACTTAAATAAATTATTTTCTTTCTTTCTTTCTTTACGGTGACAATATTCCAAATTATTATTTATTCTTTTTAGGACAGCCGCTAGTACTCTCAACCGGCGCGCATGTATGCTATGATGTATGAACGTGAACGAAGCGAATGGAGTATGTAAGGATCGTAGCTTGTGGTGTTCTACAGTTTCTGCCTACCCTCGTGGGAAAAAGACGTGAGTTTATGTATGTATGTATTATCCGAAAATCCTACTCGTTTTTATAGGATGTAATTTTCTTTCTTTCTAACAAAAGACTAATAAACTGATAAGTTTACAGCTTCTTGTAATGTGTGCATTTATTCTCGAGAGCTACAAATAAGGGTCATGTAATCCCAAAGGAAGGCGTTACTTCGAAGCCTATCTGTAAAATATACAGCAAAAAATCCTTAGTAAAATAGAGGAGAAACTTGTAATCGTTTTTATTTATCAAATTTCTGTTTCATTGAAGTCTCATTCGATTTAGATTTCTTCTTTATTTTAATGTTTCCAACGTGAAAAATATTCCTTATTTAATTTTATTTATACGATTTGGTTCTTGAAAAAACTTGACTCACCTGAATACCTTACCTGTTCGAAACACAATACTGCGTTTCAAAACTCAAATTGTAGATGTGGCTCTAAAACCCGCCCAGCTGTAGTGGGATTGGGCTGCACATGCCTGCCTTATGCCGAATGAGCTGTGGGCCCGTATAGCACAAGATTGGAGCCCTGAGAACGCGAGACGGGGTCGCGGCAGACCGCGGAGAAGATGGCGGGACGAGTTGGATGCCTTTCTTGACAGTTGGCATGAAGCTGCACAGAATCACGACAGATGGAAGGAACGAAGGGAGGCCTTTGCCCAGCAGTGGGACAGTACAGGTTAATTATAATACTATATACTAATATTATAAAGCTGAAGAATTTGTTTGTTTGTTTGAACGCGCTAATCTCAGGAACTACTGATTGGAATTGAAAAAATATTTTTATGTTGGATAGTCCATTTATCGAGGAAGGTTATAGGCTATATAACATCACGCTACGACCAATAGGAGCGGAGCATAAATGAAAAATGTTGCAAAAACGGGAAAAATGTCCACCCGTGCGAAGCCGGGACGGGCCACTAGTTTAATATATAACCTGAATAAGTATAGCGCCACGCCATGCCAAAAATACGCGATGCAAATCAGGCGTAATTACGCTTGCAATGGTTTTTAAATTACCCTACACACCAGGTTGAAAATACGTTCTTGCCGATGTAAAAAAAAACATGGCCTCAGAAGTTCAGTCGCGTAAGGTTGGCAAGACGTTACTCTAAATAAGCAGATAAATATAGATATACCTAAAATTATAGGCTAGATTGTCATATAAAAATAAAGGCTGTCATGAAACGGTTAGCTAAATATTAAGGTTTTGGTCAACGAAAATGTATCAGCGACGCATGACCTTCTAACCTTTTCATGGATATCGCGCTCCCCCCCGTCTGCCGAACTCTTACTGGCTAAAAACCCATGATGTTCCTCCTCCTGACCGCTCGGTCGGGGTCGCGGGATTCGCATAAGCATGCACCGCAACCCCGGCGGACCACACTTCTAACTTAACCTAACCTAGTCGAGGTGCTCAGACCATTTAATAGCAGATCAGATTTTTTTTGCTCACTAAACATGTATATCGCCAATCATTTAAATATTTCTCAAAAATAAATAATCCTTCACCTAGCTACCAGATATTTGTTCAGAGCCTAACACAACCTACAATAGTAAGCCTTTTTGTAGAGCTTCGATAACGATTTCACCGTATATTTCTAATACAAAGCGTGCTTAACACAACAAAGCTATTCACACAAACGGGTCCAGTCACCGTACCGTAAACCGTATCTCGTTCGGCCGGCAATCTGGGTATAATGAAAATTGACAGCTGACAACTTCATTTCCCAAGGAATTTAAACCGTCTTCACATCGTCGTCGTTGGGTAGAAAACGATCGAGGGCAACTCGATTTAATAATCGAATAAACGTAGATATATCGGTTGGTCGATATATAATAAATACATCGATTTTAGAATAAGCGCAGGTTGAACTCGTATCGACTGCAAGTCGTTTAACTAATCGAATAAACGTCGATTTATTGGTCAATCGATAAAGGTGTAAACACATCGATTTTAAAACTCATCTGTTACCAATTTCAAAATAAGTCAGACAAGAAAAATCTGAATTATAATCGTCAACAATGTCTAATTGTCGACTAGTAAATTCTGATTATACATGTTTAATTATAAGTTGTACTTATATTGCTAGTCAAGCGCTATGGGATAACTTTCGTGATTTATTTTTGTATTAAGCTCCCGATATTTTGACGACACGTTTGGTGTAGTGGCTGAGCGATTGGCTTCTGCGCTACGGGTCGTGGGTTCGATTCCCACACGGAACAAATATTTGTATGGCCTACAGATAGTTGTTCCGGGTCTGGGCGTTTGTGTGTGTGAAGATTTGTGTCTGTAAACGCACCCACGATACAGGAAAAATCCTAGTGTGGGGCAACGTTTTTTTTTAAAAAAGAAAAGAAAAGAAAAGAAAAAGATATTATAAAGGTTACCTTTTGCTTTTGTTGCTGCAACAATCGATTAAAAGTTGGTACGACTTAAACTGTCGTCAACGTCGCGCCAATATTGTGCCTTCGGCCTAAAAAATATTGCGCAGAACTGAGTGAAAAAAAATCGCTATTGTGTTTGGTTTTGACATGCCATCGATAGGTATGAAATTTTTCTTACACGATTTGAGGGTCCGTAGCCTCAAGACGGTTAGAATAGAATAGAACTTAAACGGTTACTTAAACTTATAAATATATTTTTCCTTGTCTTATTCTATTTTTGTTTGTAAATTTGTGTTGGTACTCAAGTCTTTTAGTACTACATTACTCATTGGTCTGTGGTCAGGACTTCATTGTTCTCTCACTATCCTAAATCATAGTACTGTATCCACTGAAATTGTTAAAGATATTATTTTTAAAAGAGTAACCATGAAGTTTCTGGCCGGTTCTTCTCCATAGAAAACGACTAATTGGAACCGTGCATCTAAATTCGACTTTTCATAAGCACCTGTATTGGTTTTATGAGAAATATTTTTTTTTTGATTTGATTTATTTTGTTTTCAAATAGAAAGCAGTATATTCTACAACTTCCTTTTTCTTAAGGAAAAGTCGTACAATTTTGTTTTAGGGTCTATATCCGGTTTTTGAGTAAATAAACTTTGATCTTCTCCTTCTTCTTCTGAACAATATGCAATTTCCTTGTTAATACTGGTTCTGTTCGAATTTTAATACAAGTCTAGCACTTGATGCAAATAACTTTATGGACTTCAGAAATATTGTCTTCCCTCGTGTCAGCACGACTTATATGACAATAGCTCATATGATGGTTGAGATTAGCCGGTCAGCAAAGTTGATAGCGGGGCTGACTGCCCAGGGTACGCCGGGCAAACTTAAACATCATCACTAGTGGAGGCTATCTTAATGCACCTCAAATATCATGTAGATGCAGCCTTCACCATCTTTACATAGTATAAAACAAAGTCACTCCCGCTGTCTGTACGCTTAGATCTTTTAAACTACGCAACGCATTTTAATGCAGTTTTCAGCAATAGATAGAGTGATTCAAGAGGAAGGTTTATATGCCCCACATTAGTATCTACATTGTACCCGTGCGAAGCCGGGGCGGGTCGCTAGTGATTTATATTTCTATTTTTACGCTAGAGGACGACACCAGGTTTTACCCTTAAGAATGTTCAATGTATAAGTGGATATCGCCACGTAGTTGCGATTAACGACCTCCACGGAGAGAAATGAAGTGTCACTTCTCACTCTACTTTTATTACGGAACCATATGACAATACTCTAGTGAAACATCTTAGCCAAAACGAAAAAATAATAATAATCGCTGTACGTATATTAAAAAATCGGGATGTAGTTATGATATTAAATGATATCTCGTATCCTATAACACTTTCTAGGATTGTAAACAAAAATCTGTTATTTCCAAGCATATTTTTTTCAGGCGGATGTCAGACGAAACGCCGGTAAACGACGCCCTAGAAGGACGTACGTCGATGTTATTGGTGACGTTCTTAGCAAAAGACAGGTGCGTAGTACTCTCAATCGGCGTGCATGTATGACAAGATGTATGAATGTGGATGAAGCGAAAGGAGTATGTAACGAACATAGCATGTGGCGTTCTATAGTTTCTACCTACCCTCATGGGAAAAATGGATGGCGTGAGTTTATGCATGTACGTTATTTTATGAATAATTTTTCAATTTTACCTATTCCTGTAGTTAAAGGGGACACTTATATCAGCTATGTCTATTGCATACGTTTAAATTAAGATCATTTTAGTTTGAACATGTAACTGACTTATATCGCGTAGAGATCGCCAATGTGTAAAATTATTAAATCGTATAAAAATTCCTACGACTTAACTATTGAACGTACATTACATCATCCCCACTTTGTACATCTGTCATCATAATCATCCTATTATTTTCCCACTGCTGGGCACGGGCCTCTTCTCAAAATGTTTAAGCCTTAGTTCATTCACCACGCTGGCCTGGTGCTGGTTGGCGGACTACACACCCCATTTAGAACTTTATGGAGCCCTCTCAGATGAGCAGTTTTCCTTCACCATTAACGCAAGTAATAATCAAATTCTTATCCGCACATGAATTTGAAAAGTCAAGAGATGAGAGCAGGAATTGAATTCTGACCTTCCAGCGTAGAAAGCAAGTATGCAGACTCCCTGAAAATTCCCCTACCTAATAAAGAAGACAACGACACCGCATTTTCAACATATATATATCTATGCAAATATTTTTCAGTCCTGAACTGAAACCTTATCTGAATTCTTGTGAACATCAAGCTTACTCGACGTTTTGTGAGCGAGATTTTTGCGACTGTTCTCTGCATTGCTCAGATAAAAGGATTTAGTCGAAGCTGCTTGCTCTGGACTAAGGATTACATTGTTTGTCTGTTTGTGCTGTATGTTTCATGTTAAGACATTTGTTGGTATATTTAAGTGGCTTTTCTTGAACTGCCTCGCTGGTTTAGTGGTGGCAAACGCGACTGCTGAGGTCCTGGGTTCGATTTCCAGGTCGGGCAAATTGTTATTAGGTGTTTCCATTAGGAATTTCTCAGTAGCAGCCCGGAGTCTGGATTTGTGCCCGCTTAATGGTAATAGGCGCCCCCTATTACACGGGACTTAAACATTACGGCGAAATGCGGATGTTACTCTACACGTCTGCCCTACCCTTCGGGGAATATAGGCGTGATGTTATGTTTGCTTGAGGTTATTGGATGAAGAATATTGTTATGGTAATGTGGGAAAACGAAACGTAATGAACGAAAGAGATGAGTGAAAGGCGAACGAATTAAGAAGGGAAAATCTTCTTCTTCATCTTCTTTTCGTGTGGTTAGAGACTAACCTGGTGTCAGAGTTTATGCCGCCCATGGGCCTCTGAGTTGGCTTCACATGCCGTTGAGAAATATTTCTCAGGCAAGCCGGTTTCCTCACGATGTTTTCCTTCACCGTTTTTAAGCAAGTGATAATTATACAATACACACATGAAACCGAAAACTCAGAGGTGCGCGTATTGGGTTCGAAGTCGAGATCTATGACTTGACAGTCCGACGGTCACACCACTATGCTATCACTACTGTTAGAAGAAAGAAAGAAGGGACAATGTTCTTTTATTAAACACTTGCAATTTTGATTTTGAAAAATAAATCATAATTATAATGAATATTTATTAGATATATAAGTATATTGTTCTTATTTTTTAATTTTTCATACTTATCTACATATTATAGTAATATTTTATATATCTATCTATTTATATATACTTTATAGTTTGTTTAGTTATCCATATAGTTAATTAAGTCGCAAATATCCATAATTTATTTTTATTTTTTTTTATCTCTTTTCGATGCTGTTCTCTTTGACCCAAAGGTTGACTGGTAAGTGCCTTGTGGCATTAAGTCCACCTTATGTACCACCATTGTGCAATAAATAAATAAAAATTATACCCCGTTTGGGGACGGGTTAGAATATAAAACTTCATCACCGCATGCTGGGAATAGACGCGTAGGTATTGTAAAATTCAACAAAACCCAGCACGCATGGCGGTAAGATCTATACGGTCCGCCTGGCTAGCTACCACCCTCACATTAAAGTCACGCCAAGCAGTTTACTGTGTTCCGTCGTGTATATGTGAGAGCCAGAGCGGTATAGGGGAATCCCTCTATATCTCTGTTTATTGGATTCGTGTGCTTCGTCTTAGACCCTGTTTGCGCTTATCATCAGGTGACACTAGGGCCAAACGCGAACGAGGCATGAATAAAAAGTAACGATATACGGAGTTGGACGGTCGCGGTGATCAGTTGCTTTTTATTTTCACTGAGTTAATCCCACAGTAATGTTAATTTTGGCGACGACACGTTTGGTGCAGTGGCTAAGCGATTGGCTTCTGCGCTGCGGGTCGTGGGTTCGATTCCCGCACGGAACAAATATTTGTGTGGCCTACAGATAGTTGTTCCGGGTCTGGGTGTTTGTGCATGTGAAAATTTGTGTCTGTAAACGCAACCACGATACAGGAGAAATCCTAATGTGGGGCAACGTTTTTAAAAAAAATAAATATTATAATGAAACTGCTCATGTTTTTCATGTCATTGTTTTTGTGATTTAGAGGGGCTCGTGGCTACCAACCGAACGGTTCATACAACTGCCGACAAACTGCTTTGCAGTTTGGCAGGTGTAATGTAAGATAAAACACAGTAACATTTCGGATAAAAAAAAATACTATTAGTGAAGTTAAGCCGCCCTTGCCACACAGTCCGTAGATGGGTGACCGTTCGTTACACATCGAGACAACTCCGTGCCTCAGAAAGCATGTAAAACAGTCGGTCCCGGGTGTCATATGAATACCTATGACAGTCGTTATGGGAAGTCAGAAGCCCGAAAGTCTGACAACTGTGCTAACCTTAGGATATCGGCATTGTCCAGTAACTGATAGCAGTTACTCCATTTAAAATACTGGTATTCAGCCGCATCTGGTTAGACTGGAAGTTGACCACAACACAATTGGAAAAAAGCTGGTGGTCGTTAGTTTGTTCTTAAAGGTTGACACTCCCACCCACCCTTTGCGGGTAACCATACGAAATTTAAAGTCATTAAGTTTTCGTCACATTTAAAGGACAATTTATCAGTAAGCTCGTCGAGTTTTTTACCCGCAACACCGTATTTTTGAGTTAAAAACCGGCTTACAAGCTTAAGCCTTCATTGCACTGGATTAAATTGTACGTTCTCGGTTGAGAAAAGAACGACTTAATCCACACAGTAAACCTTGTTATATTATTGTAAATTCTACGAGAACATTTTGTTTTTAATGAATTTATAGTACCTATTTTGTGTATGGAAGAACTTTTGGTAGAGCAAATCCTATAGTCAGAGTATTGCTTGGGATTTTTTATTATTGTATAATCCACATTAATATTTATTTATTTATACATAATATTTTTTGAACTGCTTTGTTGGTCTAGTTATGGCAAGCGCGACTGCTGATCGTAAGGTCATGGGTTCGATCCCAAGGTCGGGCAAAATATTATTGGGTTTTTCCGTGTGGAATTCCTCAGTAGCAGCCCGGAGTTTGGATTTGAGCCCGGTTGATGGCAATAGGCTCGCCCCATTTTGTTATTTTTTTTTATTTAATACTTTATTCAAAGCACTTAGTGAAAGACTTATATTACTTATATATTACATGGGACTTAAACATAACGGCGAAATGACTGTGCCCAACTCTTCGGTGTTTACAGGCGTAATGTTATGTTCTCTACTCCGCTGTCGTTAGCAACATCAAACGCCACCTAAGGTTTTACAGAAACTTTAGATACTTATTTCCATGATCTATGGCTTCTATGGAATAAGAAACGAGCCAAAACTACCCACACCCAATCATTTCTATAGTAACTTAGAACCTTGCCAAAACAGTATATATGTAAAATACTATCAGATATACAGAATGATCTAAACGGTATGCGTGACTCCTACAACTCTTGGCTCTTTTATTGTACCTCCTTTTACATAGATCTATAAAAAAGAAATAGACACCCTCTTGAATAATATTTATACTGCTCAGTAATTATTATTTTATAAATAATTAATGGCCAAATACTCAAATACTCAAACGCTACTCAATTTAAAGTTGCCTTTAAGTCTCATGTTATCACTATCAGATTAAAGACGAGATTATTGACGACACGTTTAGTGCAGTGGCTGAGCGATCGGCTTCTGCGCTACGGTTCGTGGGTTCGATTCCCGCACGGAACAAATATTTGTATGGCCTACAGATAGTTGTTCCGGGTCTGGATGTTTGTGCATGTGAAGTTTGTGTCTGTAAACGCACCCACGATACAGGAGGAATCCTAGTGTGGGGCAACGTTTTTGTATAAAAAAAAAAAAGGTGCGATTTCGCGGGACGCGGTCGACGGCAGATGGCAGCGGCAAACGGCGACGACATGTGCCGCGACGGCAAACGGCATTACATTGCAGTATTAATTTGTATGAGACCGATTCCGACATAAGACTACAACTGCCGCGCGACAGGTCGTGAACTTTTTTGACGCGTCAGACGGCACTGCAGCACAAACACAGTACTGCCGTTGAAGTTCGACATTATAGAAGTGTTGACAGAAGACACAACCGCAAGTTAGTAACGCCGCTACATAACTGCAGTGCTTGCAAGGCTTTGGAATCTATACGACGGCAACTGAAGCCCGACAGCATCTATCAGCCGTCTGCCGCTGCCGTCTACCGTCCGCCGCGTCCCGCGAAATCACACCTTTAGGCGAAGTGATAGTGACAGCACGAAATTAACGGCAACTTAAAATTCAGTAGCGGTTGAGTATTTGGCCATAATCCTAGTGCATTAAAAGAGCCTCCACGACTGACGATACCCAGTGTACGCTGGGCAGTCAGCCTCGCTTCCGACCTTGCTGACTAGCTAATCTTTTGACCACGAGAGAAGAAACAGAAGGGACCGTTAAACTGACTGCTATAACTGCTCAACGGCATTAACAGCATTATATTTATAAATTCAAGTTAAAAGCCGACTAAGTTTATAGTTCACATATATTTCACAAAACAAAATTGGAGCCATTATCTTTTTTCAAAAATGAAGACCATACACATACAAAAGTCACCACATTAGGAAAATGGCTTAGCCGCGGACACAAGCCTGTTATTAAAATGGTAATAGCATAATAATAATATGACATGAAAAATAAGAAGAGGTCCGTAAAAACTTGCAAAAATATTCAATCACTAATAAAATTATCAAATCGAAAAATTACGACAAAGGACTCAAGCCACATCCAGTTTTCGTTCTCAGTGTAGGTACTTGGCAGTAACATCGGTTCGGCAATAAGGATATAAGCTCGTTTTATACGAGGACATACATTATGCTATGGTCAAGGCCTCTAGAGATTTCTACGCGTGAGGTTTTGGAATAAAGAAAATGTTCGATGTATTGGCGCAGTATGTAATGTTGAAGATATTGCTAGTACTTGCGGAAGCGAAGTGTGTCGGTTTTTATTGGTTTTGAAGATTTAAATTATAGTTTTTGATCATGGCCTCTTAGGTATTGCGTGTAGGCGACTGAAGGTTGCTTTAAATTATTTTTTGTTTTCTGTTTAGATTTTTGCCATGAAACCGTATATTTCACAGCTGATAAACGTTCAAATCAAATCAAATCAAAAAAAATTATTTCACATAAACCAATACAGGTGCTTATGAAACGTCGAATTTAGGTGCACGGTTCCAATTAGTTGTTTCCTATGGAGAAGAGCACCAAAAAATAAAAAAAAATAAAAAATAACTAGACACCACTGTAATATAGGTATTTAGAACCAATTTATTTTTTGGAATTATCTCCGGAATACATAGTAAGTTTAGATTAATTGACCTAAAGATAAGATGTAGCGACGTCTGTGAGTAGCTGCCAAATTATGGATATAAGGTATAAAAAAATTGTTAGGTTTTTTGGTTTACTTATAGTTTTTGGGAATACAATCGGAACAAAAAATAATGAAGTATCGAAAACTGGGAAAAATAAAATAAAAATAAACTATTTCTTATTTTATGGGAAGTTACTAATTTCACAAGTTGGACATGCATTTCTTCTTCTTCTTCCTGCCCTTATCCCGCACTAGGTGGGGTTCGCACAACATGTACCTATTTCATAAATACATGTTGTTAGAGGTTTTGGCTTATTGTTTTATGACCGGCCGCCTGCCTGACATCAACCCTCCTTGTGAATATTCGTTGCGCCATTGCGCGGTGACCCAATCTGCTTGCTGATATTATGCACTGGGTTCAAAACTGATATGCTTGTTAATATTATTGCCGACAACTAAGCAGACTATGTTCTTCTTGGTGGAGTATTCTTGAAGTTCCTCTACACTCATTCGGTTTTGCAAGGGAATTTGGTTCTGACACGTCGTAAACTGATATAGCACCGTGAGCTTCTATTTGTAGTCAACTCCGATTGTAGTTGGGAATAATGAATTGCAGTCTCCCGTTGTGAACGCTAGGATTGCATTTACCCACACTGCACTCACCGATAAAATAATATACAATTTCTCAATGGAAAAAAATAAGTGAAAAATAAATTTTATAAGATATCATTTGACATTTCACAAGTTGGACATGCATTTGTTTACCCTTAAATAGCACCACACCATGCCGAAATTAGGCAACTGAAATTCGGCGACTATGTTTTTTTTTTATCTACAAGACGCGGTGTAAATTTCAGACTTGGGGTCAAATCTGCTAATTTAAATAAAATGACATACAATTGTCATTCCACCGACACCCTATTGAGATTCCATTACGATTGAGGCAGATTACATATTCTGCAAAAGCTTTTTTTCTATTGCAATAATAGTTTAATGATATTTCAATGGAAAGTCAGTGGAAGCCACTGGTCTTAAATAACTAGTGGAATACCAAATGCCCAACACGATTCTATCGATACACTATCGATTGAAACTCTATCTAAGGTTTCGCAAATTTGCAGACTTATGGCCAAATGCTCAAATGCTACTCAATTTTAAGTTACCGTTAAGTTTCATGCGGTCTCTGTCACTATAAGGTGAAATGACTGTGACAACATGAGACTTAACGACAACTGTTCATTTTTATTTGTATTAATAAATTGATAATTTTGGCTTTTTATTTTAATTACATACATACATATATAGGTATAAACTCACGCCTTTTTCCAATGGGGGTAGGCAGAAACTATAGAACGCCACATCCTATGAACCTTACATACCCCTTTCGCTTCATCCACATTCATACATCTTGTCATACACGCACGCCGTTTGAGAGTACTACGCACCTGACCTTTGTGAAGAACATCGCCAATAACATCGATGCATGTCCTTCTAGGACGTCCACTACCGGCGTTTCCATTCACATCTCTAAATTCCTCTTATTAATCGCTGTTCACTCATTTTCTCAACATGACCAAACCACATGTTATTTTAATTGTATTCTTAATATTCTTATTGCATAATATGATATAAATTATTGGGTGAAGACACTGGCTCACACAGGTGTCTTAACTTAGCGCAGAAGTCAGAGTCTCACTATGTCTGTAAAACAACTATTTACGTCAATAAAAAAAAATATAAAAAACATTGAGTAGTTTGAGTATTTGGCCACTTTGGTGTGTCGTTGGTAATTTAAAAAGCATTACGGACTTCAACCCGAAATTGCGTCGCGTATTCTTGGCAAGATCTGGCCTACACTAAGATTTAAGTACGATCAACGTCAGAAGCTCTAAACTATAAAACAAACTTATCTAGCATCCTTCAATATCATCGCTTGCATTATGCATGGAAATCCAATACACGTCATTCTCGATGCAAGGAGTTTATGCAAAATCGTCGACGTGGCTTATGTGTAAAATAAAGATAACTTTAAAATGTTGTACGTAAATATTTTTGGTATCTTTTTACTGCTCAATCTTTCGTATCTGAAAATTGGATGGATGAAGTGCTCTCAAAGATTAAACGGTTCATTGTACTTGAAAATATTTTCATGTATTTGCAAACGACACATAAAATGTCTGGTTTTCATAGTCTAACTGTAATTTTTCAACCTTATTTTTATACTGTGTAGAATCTTATAGTTTGTGCTATTGAAGTAACATAATATAACGCCAATATTTCCCGAAGGATTGGGAAGAGGTATACAACCTCATTTCACCGTATCTAAAAAAAACTTAATATGGATCGCCAACTTGTTAGGGAGGATTCAAACAAATATAATACACCGTTGGGTAATTGTAATCGTGAATAGATTTCTATAACATGGCTAATGTAAGTTATGTGTAAGGCAGCGGCAGGTTTGAGACACATTATCGTAGAGTATCGTGTCGTGGCTCCAATGTGTCTATGACCATACTAAATGTATGAAATCGATATGCTTCTGACGCGTCACGACACGTTAGTGTTTCAGCCTTTAGTTTTGAGAAGACGGGGCCCGCCTGTAAGTGACAGGCGAAGACCTGCCGGGGGTCAGCAAATGCGCGAACGAATCTCACGCCTCCGGCACAAGGTAACGCTGTGGTGGTTGTAGTCGGAGTCCGACATAACCCTTCATCTTCCCCAGGTGGATGGTATTTACCACGTTAGAAAAAGGAGTATCTAATTGTCAAATACTAAAACACTTCTCAATATAAAGTTGCCGTTAAGTCTCGTGCTGTCACTGTCACTCTAAGGCAAAGTAACAGTGACAGCACGAAATTAACGGCAACTTAAAATTGAGTAGCGTTTGAGTATTTGGCCATAAATCTTCTATAAATATTACGGCCTTTTAGTGAACGTCAGGCAAAAAGCTGTCGCTTTACATATTAAAAAAATAAAATTATTTATATAATTCTCGTTACAGACATACCAACACAGTAAAAAACAAATAAAAAAAATAACAACAAAATAAAAAAGTTAATGCCTCCACGAGACTAAAAAAGGAGCCCATCTTAGCATAATGCTGCTACACCGATGTATAGCAGCGCTGGTTTTCGGATGGGTCCTGATAGTGAGGCCACGGGCAGCCACGAACAAATACATAAATTAATTACATAAATATAATTAATTAATTACAATAAATACTTTGATAATTGTATATAATAACATCATCACGCCTTATATTCCCCGAAGGGTACGGCAGAGGTGTTTTTAGTACATCCTCGTTTCGCCAGTTATGTTTAAGTCCCTCGGATGGATGTGGGGCAGGGGAGCAACTGCCCCACCACAGGAGGGGTCCACCAGAAGAAGCTGGTGGACCGAGACCTGTCGGGGTCGCGGTGCATGCAACAGCGAATCCCGTGACCCCGGCCTTAGGTCAGAAGGAGGGACACCGTGGGGTTTTAGCCAGTAACAGTCTGGCACACCCCCCCGTCTTCCCCAGACGGGGGATAGTCCATGAGGATTTCCCCACGTGAGATAAAAAAAAAAAAAAGTTATGTTTAAGTCCCATGTAATAGGGGGCGAGCCTATTGCCATTAACCAGGCACAAATCCAGACTTCAGGCTGCTACTGAGAAATTCCTAATGGAAAAACCCAATAACACTTTGCCCGACCTGGGGATCGAACCCAGGACCTCATGCTCAGCAGTCGCGCGTGCCACCATGAGACCAAAGAGGCAGTTCAAGTTCGAGTTAATTGTATATAAATTAATAAATAATATTTATAGTGTGCCTACGTGTGCATCCGCCTAAAAAATCCGCCTAATAAAATAAGTATGTAGTTTTGAATCTTAATGTTTTAGATGTGAACTTAACTCTCTGCTTTTGCCATTGTGTTAATGAATTTTCTGGAACAACCCACTTGAAAAGTCCTTTGTCTTAGTTTTAATTACGAAAAACATGGATTGTGTAGAAGCTTTTGGGCGAGTGCCATTTTTTGTTTCATAAACTTGGTATGAAAGAGTATTCTTACGAGTAGATAAGAAAAACTGGAAAATAATATTTTGTTATGTAAGTTGATGATTTATATTCAAACTGTTGCAAAAGGCCTGAAACCCTCTTATTCTGAGAAGAGGCTCGTGCCCAGCAGTGGGACGGTAATGAGGTGACTATGCTTATGTGCAGAAAATTGAATATTTTTTTACCATTTTACATATATTTTTATTGACTGCCTTGTAGGTCTAGTGGTCCCAAGTGCGACTGCTGAGCATGGGGTCCTGGGTTCGATCCCCAGGTCGGGCAAAGTGTTATTAGGTTTTTCCATTAGAACTTTCTCAGTAGCAGCTCGGAGTCTAGATTTGTGCAAGTTTAATGGCAATAGGCTCGCCCCCTATTATATGGGACTTAAACATAACTGGCGAAACGAGGGTGTTACTATACACCTCTGCCCAACCCTTCGGAGAATACAGGGCGTGATGTTATGTTATGTTATTTATTATTAGTGCAAATAATGTGCAAGTACTCCGGACTCGGATTTGATGTCGTGTCATGTAAATGTTAAATGTTGCTGTAAGAAGTACCTATTTAAAAATAAAACCAACAGTTAGTTACATCATCGTGAACGATGGCCCTACTTCTCATGCGGCGAGTGAGAAGCCAGTTAATTGACTGTCACTCTACGTTGTAAATGGTTAACACTCGATGCATCCTAGACGGCAGTTTACATTTTATTACTTTCAACGCCATCTAGCGACGTAAAAGAAAATTATGTAAAATGTAACGTATTTTTGCGATAATACATTCGTTGGTGAATCTTTATATTTGTTTTATAAATATTATAGACTAGCTGTCTCCTCACGGCTCCGCCCATAGCCTATGTTACTCAGTGATAATGTAGCTTTCTAACGGCAAAAGAATTTTTGAAATCGGTCCAATAGTTTTTAAGTTTATTCGTTACATACAAAAATCCAAAAATATAAAAATACAAATCTTTCCTCTTTATAATATTAGTATAGATATAGATAGCAATGATAGCCTAGTGGTGTGACTGTCGGACTGCCAAGTCGTAGGTCTCGAGTTCGAACTCAAGGCACGCACCTCTGACTTTTCGGATTCATGTACGTATTGTATAATTATCACCTGCTTAAAAACGGTTAAGGAAAACATTGTGAGGAAACCGGCATACCTGAGAGATATTTCTCGACGGCATGTGAGACCAAGTCAGAGGCCCATGGGTGGTATAAACTCTGACACCAGGTTAGTCACTAACCACATGAAAAGAAAAAGAAGAATATTATAGTCACCTACTGAAATTCAAATAGTAACAAAAACACTAAATTAGGTAAATGTTTTCGTATCAAAGGACCAATTTTTATTAAACATTCCTATTCATGTATATAGGTAGTGCTAATAACATGTTTATATTTTGTTATGTATATTAAAAAATTTCGGCGCCGAAATTTGTCTAAATAAACTATTCTGTTCCGTTTCTGTTAGTAGAATTGGCCTTTTGCTACCAAAAAGTGAATCTTGTTTGTAGTCTCGGAAAACGCTGAATAATAATAAGATCGCTGACCTTTTATTCAAATCGTTGTTAAAACGCTAATTAAATTAAAACAGTCAACCTTGCACCAATCCAATTTATATAGTAACAACTTTAGTCGCATACATTACTTAAAAGTTCAAAGCGCTTCTCTGTCAAGTGTTTTTCACTTTCAGTATTGTAAATAATACTTTGACCTCTAGTTCTAGCCAAAATCTTTTGGCAATGTCACAAATGTGCAGTCAACGGAAAACGTATCTGCTGAGAATAAATTTTAATATTTTTATATGGATTATACTTACATAAATAATTTTAATATTATTTTGCTGGATGCAAAACTAAAACGAATATTGTAGGGTTGACTCTTTTTCGGGACATAATATTGTACTCAATGTCTCGGAGAGCACGTTGAACTGTTTTAATGTTTTTTTAGGGATTATACATAAACCTGCCTAAACTGCCTCGTTGGTCTAGTGGTGGTAAGCGCGACTGGTGATCGTGAGGTCCTGGGTTCGATCCCCAGGTCGGGCAAAGTGTTATTGGTTATTTCCGTATAGAATTCCTCAGTATCAGTCCGGAATTTGGATTTGTGCCCGGTGATGGCAATAGGCTCGTCCCCTATTACATGGGACTTAAACATAACGGCGAAATGAGGGTGTTACTATAAACCTCTGCCCAATCCTTCGGGGAATACAGACGTGATGTTATGTCTATGTAAATAATTCTAATGTTATTTTGCTGTGTGCAAAAATAAAACGAATAAAAGAGGGTGGACTGATTTTTAGGACATAATATCGTACTTGATGCCTCGGAGAGCACGCTAAACCATCACTCCCAGGTGTTATAAGAATACCTATGACACTCGTTACGGATAATCAGAAGTCCGAAAGTCTGTCAACCGGTCTAACCTAATGATATTGGTATTGCCCAGTAATTGAGTTGCGAATGTCTGATGGCATTCGCTCAGTGTAAAATACTGGTATTCAGCCGCATCTGGTTAGACTGGAAGCTGACCCCTAATTGAGAAAAGGCTAGGAGGAGCAATATTGTACTGTTGAGAAAACCTACAGTACAAATAAATCCATTGCTGTCACTAAAAAATCTTTAGCAATTCTTATATCTAGCATTTTTTCCAGACTATATTTGAGGTCGGCTTCCAGTCTAAACAGATGCAGATCATAGAAAATCGAAGGTTGTAATCTAAAAAAGGGTAATATGTGTACACGTGTGACATCGCACGGTCTCAATACATTTTCTGTAGTATTCTTCCAATGGCAGCATTGTACAGCGCTATTGTTATGTAAACCTATCAATATCAAATACTCAATCAAAATGTCAATATCTAATACATCAGCGAGTAATTTAATCTTATTAAATTACAATATACTTTCTTCTTATCGTGTGGTTAATGACTAATCTGGTGTCAGAGTTTATGCCACCCATGGGCCTCTCTCTGACTTGGTTTCACATGTCGTCGAGAAATATCTCTCAGGCACGTCGGTTTCTTCACGATGTTTTCCTTCACCGTTTTTAAGCAAGTGATAATTATACATTACGCACATGAATCCGGAAATTCAGAGGCCTTAGGTTCGAACTCCAGACCTATGACATGGCAGTCCGACGGTCACACCACTAGGCTATCACTGCTGTTAACAATGATAATCTACAAGTTAAGTTACAATTTATATCTAATATTGTAATTTAATCATGATCATTCAGCGATTTCTGTTGCTGACTGCACAAAACAACGTGTTATCAGTTCTACATTTGCAGTGGCGCCATCTGGTGTCGATTTTAGAACTACCTACTCAAAAAATGTTGCCATTCCTTTAACCCATAAATAAAAAGCAATTTCGAAAATGACTCGTAGGTAGAATTTGACACCGTATTATTCTAGATTTATTTTTGTCATCATTTTCATGACAGACATTTTTGATCCGACACTCGAGTTGAAATAAAAACTTTAGGGTACGTTAAACAGAGAATGAGTCCCGGTTTAACGATGCAATAAAGGTTACATTACACTCAGCGTATAAAAAATACAAAATAAAATACGCTTACGCCAAACGTTGTTTAAAATTCCTGAGGACTTTTGGTGACCGTTCGTGTGCACATTAAACCGTCGGTCCCGGGTGTTATACGAATCTCAATGGTAGTCAGAAGCAACGTCGAATGTTACGTCATCCTCATTTTGTATGTAATAAAATTCCTCGAAGGCTTCATCGCATATACATACAAATCGCACACAAACATTAAAACAAATTAATGAAGATGATAAAATAACATTATCCAGAATCGAGAATTAAACTAGTAACACATAATAAATTAATCAAAAATGCACACAAATGTGTCTATTTTGTACTAAGAAATGATAACAATGGTTCATGAAAATACTTCTCTCATTTCAATTAAAATTAAATTAATTTGAAATTCTCAGCTCTGAAGACTATCTCAGATGTTTTTATAAGATTTACGATCTGAACTTGTCATAAATTAAAATGATAAAACGGCGTTAAATGTTATTTTCAGCTGGCTACAGGGAAATTTATAAGCCTTTGGCCAGACTGCAAACGCGGGCGCGGGGCGGGCGCGGTGCGGCGAGTTCAAACAGGAGAACTTCATTTGAGTGTCCATAGTGGGCACGCGGGCGCGGGAAGCGGCGCGGGCTACTTGGCGCAGGGAGCGCGCTGGTAGATCACGCCATAGGTCGTTCATACAAGTGGCCGCAGTAAAAGCGCGGGCGGCAAGCGACAATCCGCGCGGGAGCGGGGGATCTCAAACTAGTTCGTGCTGACCACGCGCGTTGTTGTGATGGCGTCTTCAAAAATAAATGTTGAAGAATTAATAAGTGGTATTCAAGCACGATCTGCACTGTGGATGTCGAAACATCATTTTTAGTAAGAATTTTCCAGTAAAAATAAGTCTTCTTCATCCATATGATATTTTGACAAACACTGGACACGACAACGCTCAGAACGAAGCCACGCTCCACTGCGGATAGGTAAATCCCGCACGCGCGCCGCTCCCCGCACCGCGCTGCCAGTCTGGCCAAACACTTATGTTTTACTGACTTATTTTCATGGGCTTTTTGTAAATTTGTTATTTTTTCCATTTTTACTTAATGTTAAAAAAGGGCTCGTGGCTTAGTAACAACCACGCGGATCATCCAATTTGCGGGGTTAAGCAACGTGGATGGGTGACCATTCGTTACACATCGAAATCGAAGACAGAAGTAAGTCCTAAGGGGCAACCTTGGCACCATAATTGTGTCTGAAAAATGGCAATAGGGTCAACACAACATTGGACTCGATAAAAAAGGCGAAACACCTGTAATATGAGAACACCTCTGCTTACACCTTCAAGTATTACAAGCGTGTATGTATGTATTGTATGTAAGACAATGATGTATGTCCAACGTGCACGCCATCACTCGTGGTCTAAGAATAACCTCAATATAAAAACATCTACTTACTCTATATTAACAAGATTTGTAAAGATAGCTTCAATATTCCACCGAAATCGAAGCCAATGTATTCAGGCGGTTATTTTTTCACATAATACTCGGCTGTATCAAGAAGCTTGGCCACGTTACCAAATGAAATTTCATTTATCAAAATGTAATAAGCTTGTCTGAGTTAAGAAAAAAATTTGAAGGTGGCATTGATGAAAGAAAACATTGGCTACTTTTTTATCAGTTGACGTTTTTTTGTGCCAAGATACTCTGAATACCACACTGCAAGAGAGCAAAGCAGAGTTCTGGAAAACTAACATAATATAATATTGTTAGACTTCAGTCTATTAACACTAGGAATGGGTACATTAGATACAGGATTGTTATCAAAGTGTAATCTACTAAATAAGTTTGATAAAGACTTTCACTCGGATTTTTCTGACTGATTCGACCAATTGATGTACTCAACACCAAAAAAGGTTTACTTACTCAATCTTTCATAATGCATTTAAATCTCCTAAGAAAACTGTAAATTGCACATTGGCAGACAGATTTTGGTTGGAGACATGTCCACCAAACAAGATACCGGCTGATTATGTCACCATCTACTTATCATTAGAATGCTCATTGTGTTTAGAACAACGAGCAGAAGTTAACACAACACCGTGGGACTTTGCATCATTTACACATGACTTTCATAAAACTTTTTGAAAGAGAATACCTCTTTTCGTAGGTAAACAGTCGATGCAAGAGTGGCACAAACGATTCAATCTTCGATCAATAATCTATTATTGATCGAAGGATTCAACCCATAAATCTTGACTAAAGGCTTGGATTCACTAAGGGGCAAATGGAGCAGCATGCCTTGATGCGGGACATCTACGTTAATGTCCCGGGGACAATGTCGTGGAACAATTCGCTCGCACATACCTGAGCCCGCTCTCGAAGCGGCGAGTTTTAACATGTCCCGCGTCACGTAAAAGTGCCACACAATGTTGCACGCAACATTGCAGAGCAGTGTGTTAGGTTGTAAACCTCGTATCCACTAGCCAACAATTGACGCGCAACACGTGACGCTCAACATGTTCGGTAGCGTGGCACAACATCGCGCGACGTTACCAACTGGCGCGCAATATGACGCACGGCTTGTTGTTTGTTTCGGTGCAACATACAGTTGAACATCAAATGTTGTCGAGTGGAAACGTGATGCGCAGAAATGTCCGTGTAGTTTAACGAATACACTAAAAACATTTTCTTTATTTAGTAAGTAATTTCTAACCCACCAACGTGGCTTTTTTCTTTTTGATGCATTTTTCGATAAAATTATAACTACCACCGCTGAAATCAACACTAGTTCCTCTGGCGACATGTTGTCGACGACTGATGGGAGCAAAATCATGTGTATACAGACAACGTTGCTAAACAAAAGTTCCGCGCTGACTTTCAACGCGTTGAGCAACATGTTGTGCAACATGTCGTACGCCAAATGTTTCCTAGTGAATCCAAGACTTAAACAGTCCAACCACTTAAACCCATAATGCCGCATCCACTGCTTCCAACCTCCTCCAACCCAGCTTATAATAACATCGCTGTATACGCACGATAATACACAACCTGTCATGTTATTCTGGTATGATATGTGTTCGCTGGGGCGCGATCAGAATGTCGTGAGAAGCTTGTTACAACTGAGGTACTGTTATGACAACCTTATCATTTACTTGAGTGAGGTGGATTTTGAAATGTTTGAGATTTTGGTAGGTTTTTTGTTTGATAAGCAAATGGAAAGACTTAAGTCTTAATAAATTTAAGTCCTATGTAAAGCAGAAACTATGCAAAAAGGGTTTCTATAACGTTAAAGATTATATGGACGATAAAAATGCCTGGAATTGAGCCGCTCGCTGTTATCACAGACAAATCATTGTAATTATTGTTTTTTTTTCATAACATTATTATTTTATATCCTTTTGACATTTATAATTGAATTATTTTTTTCAATGATTATTATTATTTTACCATCGCCTTATTTGTTATTTTACTTTTTTAATAAATTGTGAATGTGAGTACCATGTAGGGTAGCTTTATACACAAATTTTGTAAACGTTTGGCGGTTCTTGAGTTTTTTTTTGTGACCCACACAAATGTCCAGCTGAATGATAGCGTCGTGCAGCGGTCGGGTTGTTGAGTTCCCTAAAATAAGGTTTGAGCTCCGCGATGACTGATGCAGATGTGCCGTCAGTTAGGACAGGTCAACTCGAACCTGCTATGGCACTTTCCTCAAAAGGCCATTCCAGACGTTGCCCTACATCGTTTCACTCGCATAGTTTGTATACTACAATGTCTGGACTTTAAAAGAGACTTTGACCTCTGAGTTTGTTTCGGCTTTTCTTTTCAGAGCTAGTCAGATAGGAAATGCCGGCGCCATCTAGTCTTAAAAAAAAACATTACATTGACTTGTAAAAGTGTCTGTAACAGATTTGTTTACAGAAATAAAAATCATTTATCATTTATCATTTATCGGAATGTTTGGATGGAGTCTATAGTTGCATACAGCATCAATTTGCATTTCATTCATAGAAAATGGGCGTTTTTATAAACTTGCGTACGTATCATAATTTCAGCTTTTGCGTGTTTCAGCACGCTTACGCAGGCATACGCATGCCGTAGAATGCTTATACGGGATATATTTTTAAACAGTTTTAATTAGCTTTACTTCGTATATTTGTTTGTTTGATTAAAATCTTGCGACAGATTTTTCAACTACTTCTGCTTAACCGATTCTCCTGAAACTCCGCACACAAATTCAATTCCCATGACAATACAACATTATAATATTTTCAACCATCAATCCTCAAGTCCTGATGCTGCAGGGGTACTGCAAGATAAAACCGGTGAACTTAAAAGATTTTTAAGGGATTATTTAAAGTTGATGTACATGAGGTTTGACTTTATTAAAGTTTATTTATTGGTTAACGGTGCTATTGGCAACCGGTTGTAGGTTGTTAGGTTCTGTGTTTGATTTCTAGGTTGAGTTAGTTGTTGGGATTTTTCTGTTAAAAACTTTCAATCTTCTTCTTTTCGTGCGGTTAGCGACTAACCTGGTGTCCGAGTTTATGTCGCCCATGGGCTTCTGATTTGGCTTCACATGCCGTCGACAAATATCTCTCAGGCATGCCGGTTTCCTCACGATGTTTTTCTTCACCGTTTTTAAGCAAGTGGTAATTATAAGATACGCCCATGAATCTGAAAAGTCAAAGGCGTGTGCCTTGAGTTTAAACTCGAGACCTATGACTTGGCCTTGGCAGTCCAACGGTCACACCACTAGCTTATCACTGCTATTAACTTCCAATAGGAAACCGGAATAGGAAATGATACCCGCTACTCGCCTTCTAAAACACAGATTACAGTCATCAGACAAATATATGTTTATGTCAAAACACCTCTACTTAACCCTCTGGGGGTGTGTGATGTGTGATATTATAAATAACACAATAACTTCACATCAAAGGTACGCTAAACATGTCCCCATATTCGCCCCATAGCAGTGTTTAATATTTAACATGAAAGACAAGTACATACAGCTCGTTCACAAGCCTCTTCCACGATTCTATGTTAATTTTCCATTTTGATTTTATCAAGACACGCTCAGTAACTGCACGATATTTGAAATTTAAATTTATTTTATGATAATCTGAGGGAACTTTGAGAGGCATAATAATGATCGATCTCGGGTCTCGGGTCTAATGTTACAGCTAGTTCACACAGAAACTGTTTACAGGGCCGTTTTTACCGGATCCGTTTTTATTTTGGTGATGGCGCCTGTAGTTCGGTCGGTAGGTGTTTAAAATACCTACCTACAATAAAGGTGACGCGTGTGTGTATGGTGTTTTATATATTTTATATGTTTTATATATTTTATATTTTTATATATATACAAGGTTAGTCGGAAAGGGGGTACTAAGCCGCGGGCAACCTAATGTATCACTGATGAATATTTTAAAGAAAGTGTTAAAATTTCAAAATTCGATAATTTTTATTTGTGTGCAAAAAGATTTTTATTTTAGTTTTTTCAAAGAAAAATCATACCTGCTTTAGTTATGAATTCAGAAAATTATTTTTCTAATCCTTGACCCCAAATATGACGTAAATTGTAAAAACAGCTGATCATAGCTATGGTCAGATAGATTTTAAAATATTTTTAACGAAATCTTTGAAAAGCTATTTCTTCTAAAGTATCGAGTTTTGGGAAAAGTTGTATAACAAAAGTTATCCCTTATTATGGGTACTTTAACACCCTTTCGGTTTAGTACCCCCTTTCCGACTAACCTTGTATATATATATATATTTATTTTTTTGTATGTTGTTAAATTTCTTTTTTTTTGTTGTTTTATTTTATTTTATTTATATTATAATTTGTTTGTTTTGTAACTAGCTGAATGTCCGCACGTGTTTTAGGTGATCACTGAAAATCGGCGCTGTGTCTGTGGCCCACGCCATAGCACAGCATTATGCTGAGTGGTCACCTTTTTGTCACAGTTGTCTTTTATTTTAATATTATTTATATACTGTCATGTTTTGTGTTAAAGTGTATCTGTGACAAATAAATGTTTTTTCTTCTTTTCTTAGTTGTATGAGCGAGGTCTCATACGTACATGACGTACAGTATTCCGAATTCAGTAAAAAATACTGGTCCGACATTTTTACACATTCCGTTTTGTCATCAAAAGCTAGATGCTGGAACAGTATACAAAACGGATCCGTACATGAAGATGTATGGGTGCCTTCACACACGATCCGTTATTTTATCGTATCCTGCCTGCCAGATGCGACACAGCTGCCATTTGTCTTACTGATCCGTCGGTACAGATGTGAACAACACATCCAGTACCGATGGATCCGTTAAAAATGGATCCACTGTGTGAACGGGCTCTTACAAATAATTATTGATCTCTCTCTCGACTATCGTTAAGGCTTCGATTACACGCTCAGTTTCCTGTCAATTTAACCACGGTAATTGCTTTGATTGATGAAAAAAATTTCGTGTCTTGTAATCATTGATGAAATTATTGTAAAAAAATCTGATAATTTGTATTCTCGATTATACCGCCATCATAAACATAATCAGCCCATTATCGTCCCAATGCTGGGCACGGGCATCTTAGAATGAGAAGGGTTAAGACTAGTCCACCACCGGGCCTGGTGCGGATTAGCAGACTACAATCAGTATCGAGAACTTTTGCGAGCCCTCTCAGGTGTGCAGGTTTCCTCACGATGTTTTTCCTTCACCGTTAGCGCAAGTGATAATCAAATTCTGATCCGCACATGAATTTGAAAAGTCATGAAGAAGTCAAGAAGGCAAGCGTTCGCCGTTCAACCGCTGCTTTTTATGCTGTCATCAGTCTAGTAATTTGACTGAACGTGCAATGGCGTTTACTCAATCATCCGTCGGTCATGACGTAAATCGATACAAGAGAATGAGCATCTTTTTAGGTGCCAATTATAACATAGAACAATCACCAATCCATTTGCACGCATGGTGATTTAAAATAATTAAATTTTTCTCCCACCCGTAAATAACAGCAGACGTAGGATCGCCATTGGCTTATTGATGAGCTGATTAATTAAGATAAAGGCGACCAGGCTCACTTGGGATTGGGCGGGTCACGTCAGCCGTCAGCGTATTGCATGCATGACGACCGCTGGGCAATAGTCTCCACGCAATGGGTGCTTCAAGATAGACAGCGCCACCAAGTTCCATCCAGAAAGGGTTGGCGAGATGACCTGGACACGTACCGCGAGGAATAATTTGAGGTGGCGCAAAAAAAAGACAAATTGAGAACCTCCTCTTTGGAGAAGTCGGTTAAAAAATTACACTTTATTAAGTATGAAAAAGCTTAATTCCCGGTTGTATCCTCCATCATTTCAGTTACCGAACAAGATAATAATCTCATAAGCTCTCAAAGAAGCTTCGTTCTATACCGCATAAACCTTATCCTGTGGAAGCCAACTTATTTTTCATATTTTATCAGCAAAGCATTGAAGCACCTCAACGTAATTCTGGCTCACGTTATAATATCTCCTCTGTGTAGGACCTCATTAACATAAAGTTTTGCAAGGAGCTCTCTCAAAGTTCCCTCGTACGAAATGTAAGCTTCATTTTTAATTTAATTAGTACGTTTGTTTGTGACTCGTTTGAAATTGTTTAACGTTGACGTCTAAACAATCTTCGCGTGAAATTGCAGTGTAAATGGGGTTGTTTTATCAAGTAAAGCAAGACATGAGACACAAGAAATGTCTGAACTAATTATAACAAAATTTGAATTTGAGATTGAACAACATTCTTGTCTTCTTCTTCTTTTCGTGTGGTTAGTGACTAACCTGGTGTCAGAGTTTATGCCGCCCATGGGCCTCTGACTTGGCTTCACATGCCGTCGAGAAATATCTCTCCGGCATATTTCCTCGCGATGTTTTCCTTCACCGTTTTAAAGTAAGTGATAATTATACAATACGCACATGAATCCGAAAAGTCAGAGGTGCGTGCCTTGGGTTCAAACTCGAGACCTATGACTTGGCAGTCCAACGGTCACACCACTAGGCTATCACTACTATAAATAAATAATATTCTTGTGATGTTACTCCTTCCAAGAAACAGTACACCGTCTACTTGCTTCAATAACCAGACAAGTCCGAACTATCTTTATTTGTTTTACTTGATAACTAGCGACCCGACTCGGCTTCGCACGGGTGCAATGTAGATACTAATGTGGGGCATATAAACCATCCTCTTGAATCACTCTATCTATTTCTGAAAACTTCATTAAATTCCGTTGGGTAGATTAAAAGATCTAAGCGTACAGACAGCGGAAGCGACTGTTTTATACTATGTAAAGATAAAGATTAAATCCGCCGTGACAGATTTGATTTTTTCAAAAATCATAGTTTCCCTGTTATTAAACGTAAAAGATACCAAGCAAAGATGCGACATAATAACGTTGACAGATATATTATATTTAATTTTTTTTTAAATAAAGCTTTGCACTACACTAGGATTTCTCCTGTATCGTGGGTGCGTTAACAGACACTTTCATCTTTCTCTTTCAACCCGGAACAGAGTTCTGTAGGGTAAACAAATACCTGTTCCGTGCGGGAATCGAACTCACAATCCGCGGCGCAGAAGCCAAGCACTCAGCTACTGTGCCAACAGCGTCTTTAAACACATACTGATCGCACAAAAAATGGTCACGGTATGGGCGAGACTACGTCGGCATTCGACTCATGACTACGCGAATTCTATCACTCAAATAATGTCACTGCAAAATCCCGTGCAAGTTTATCTATACCAGTAAAATAGATCATGATGTGGTTATAACAAATTACGGAACACGCATAGTTAATAGTAGGTATACACACGATACAGGTATACAAGGTGTCCCTGGAAGTATGGATCAAATCGAATAGGAGTGTAGGCAAGGTCATTTCCAAACTTTTATACCCTGAGAATGTTGGTACAATTTTTTACGGTTCAAAATGTATGATCAATTTTTGTTTTTTTCCGTCACTTCGCATAGTGCTCAATGAAAATAATCATAAAATAAAAAATAAAATAAAATTAACAGTTTCAGATGTCGGTGCTGATCCACGCTGAACCAAATTGAAGGCACCAACTTCTGAAACTGTTAATTTTATATGGTAATTATTTTATTCTTTTTTGAAGTCGGTTTAATTTTTTTGTAAAAAAGTTTTTATTTTTTTCATTTTAGTGGCCTTAATTAAAACTTGGTTGGACCTACTAAAGACGCTGCTCCTAACATAATCACATCATCACAATATACGTACTGTTCGTCATTGAGGAGTTCCATTGTCTATCTCCGAAGTTCTTCATCAGATCTTCACCAAATTTAAATGGGACCAACTTCGAAGTATAACCCTATCCATTAAAAATAATCATCAAAATCGGTTCATAATTGGCGAAAATATCGATGAACGTACACAAAAAAAAAAACATACAGACGAACATAGTAACCTCCTCCTTTTTGGAAGTCGGTTAAAAACTATCAGGGCTATTTTTTTTTTCCAGGACGTTGTAGTAGAGTGGGCATTTCTTTTGGTAATACTTATACGCAGCTAGAAAACACGTGTTCAATTATAAAAAACAGTTCCTGCAGTCTTCGGTGTGGCAAAAGTTTTACTCAATTTTCGAGCGATTATTATGGAAAAAGTTACAAAATTGCACCAAAATTCTCAGGTTTAAAAAGTTTGGAACTGACCTTGTCCACGCCCCTATTCGATTTGATCCGTACTTCCAAGGACACCCTGTATAATCAAAGCATATGAGTTTGAAACCACAGTTTGTCGTCTCAAAATGCAGATGTCGCCATAAGGGCCAAGCCACATCTAACGGACGATACGTAACCGATCTTCCGTCGCGTAATTTACTCGAGGAATTTTAGTAACGCATCTTCCGTCAAATGTGTACGGTACGAGATGTTTATATCGTCAGTGGAAAGGTAAAAAGACTAAAGCGCCAATATACTTTACAGTAGAGAGATTCAAAGTATTTTATTTTATAAAATAAACATAGTTATTTTGCTTACAGTATACATATTAAATAGATAGTTAAATTATCTATTCAATATGTATACTCTAAGAAAAATAAGTATGTTTATTTTCTTAAAAAAATACTTTGAATCTCTCTACTCTATAGTAGGTAGTTGGTAGTTGGCGCTTTAGGCTTTTTACCTTTCCATTGACGATATGGAATTATGTGTAGCGGCGGAAGATTGGCGCCGTATCTTCCGTCAGATGTGGGTTGGCCCTTAAACAAATGTGTATGAACTAACTCTGTCAAAGTTCAAATAACTTCCCAGCAGCTCACTCATTTCGGAGCTCAAATAATTAAGTTAGAACACATCGAAGTCGGAGTTTGAGTTGACTTGGAACTTTTAATTATATGCCGTTCTAAGGTAATTAGATTTAGGCAGAGTAATTTCAAAGTTTTGCTGTCTAGTCTATACATATATTATACAAGGTTAGTCGGAAAGGGGGTACTAAGCCGAAAGGGTGTTAAAGTACCTATAATAAGGCATAACTTTTGTTCTACAACTTTCCCTAAAACTCCATAGTTTACGAGAAATAACTTTTCAAAGATTTCGTAAAAAATATACTAAAATCTATCCATCCATAGCAATGATCAGCTGGGTTTACAATTTAGGTTATATTTGGGGTCACGGATTAAAAACTTAATTTTCTGAATTCATAACTAAAGCAGGTATGTTTTTTTTTGAAAAAAACTAAAATAAAAATCTTTTTGCATGTAAATAAAAATGATCGTATTTTGAAATTTTAACACTTGCTTTAAAATAGTCGTCAGTGATACTTTAATGGGCCCGCGGCTTAGTACCCCCTTTCCAACTAACCTTGTATATAGTATTTATGTAAGTACTCTTGGCCTATATTCCTTAGGCATCGACGAAAACTTTAAACCGCTCTTCGTTAACATGCATTTTTTTATTATTTAAATCGTTGCCTGCCTTGTCAGTCTAGTGGTCGCAAGCCTGACTGCTGAGCATGGGATCCCGGGTTCGATCCCCAGGTCGGGCAAAGTGATATTTGGTTTTTCCATTAGGAATTTCTCAGTAGCAGCCCGGAGTCTGAATTTGTGCCTGGTTAATGGCAATAGGCTCGCCTCCTATTACATGGGACTTAAACATAACTGGCGAAACGAGGGTGTTACTAAAACACCTCTGCCCTAGCCCTTCAGGGAATACAAGGCGTGATGATGTGTTATTTTGTTGTGTTAAATCGTTGCCCCACACTAGGATTTCTCCTGTATCGTGGGTGCGTTTACAGACACAAATCTTCACATGCACAAACGCACAGACTCGGAGCAACCATCTGTAGGCCATACAAATATTTGTTCCGATCAGAAATCGCACCCTGACCCGTAGCGCAGAAGCCAATCGCTCAGCCACTGCACCAAACGTGTCCTCAATCAAGTCATTTAACACGGGTTTTTTTTTTTCCTAATCGACTGCTTGTAGATGGTCTTGCGGACCTTTTCTACGAAACCGGGCAGTTATTGGTGAGACCAGAAGGGTCTCCAACCAATTCCCTATGCTAATTATTAATTAACACGAACTAACATCATGACTCACCCACCATTTTATTGTAGTCTGTACACTTTATACTAAACGATTCTGTAAATTGTCATCATGTACTACAATGTCTTGTGATGAATAAAGTTACTATTATGCGTTTATTCATCTTATATACATTTTTAAATATTTCAATAAAAGTTATACAAAAACATTTAAAAATATAGAAAATAGTAGCCCACCGGCATCGGGAACAGGGTCCAAGCTACCGGTGGTTAGGGCCTCAGAGAGAGGAACCTCCTGACAATGCGCGCCGTGTCCAGAAGTACCGCTTTCTGTATCAGGCCCTTGACCCAGCTGCCCAACGAGAGTCTCATAAGATGTTGGTCGAGGTTCTTGGCTATTAAGCCATTGGCCGTAACGACTATCGGCACAATGACTGCTGAGTCAACCTCCCACATGTCGGCAACCTCGTGTGCCAAGTCTTGATACTTGATTTCTTTATCTTTCTCGGCTTTCACAAGGTTCTCGTCATGTGGGGCAGTGATATCAACAATCATTGTGAGACGCTCTGATCGATCTATCACCACTATGTCAGGCTTATTGGCAATAATAGTCCTGTCGGTGATGATAGATCGATCCCAGTATAATGTGATATGACCATTCTCGAGAACTGGGTCGGGTACATACTTGTAGTATGGTACTTTCGCGTCCACAAGGTTGTATTTCAGAGCAAGTTGCTGGTGGATAATCCTAGCCACTAGGTTGTGTCTGTGTAAATACTCGCCGTTAGCAAGACGAGAACAACCAGAAATAATATGTCGAATGGATTCACCGGGACAGTGGCATGCCCGACAGATGTCAACCGTTATTATTATTGTTATTACTTACTTAGCAGCAACGCCTCTAAGGGTGTCCCCGAGGGGGGACTCGAACCATGACTTAGGGCGTTGGGTGCGAGAGGGCTAGGAGGGAGACAGCTTGATGAGGGCTGAATATTTTGGGTGACTCCGGAGTCATAAGGGACGACCGGCTCTGCGACTGCGACGGGTGAGCACGGTGGGTCAGGGGCGGAATTTAACACGGGTACGGTTCAATCTATCTATAAACGGGTTCTTCCAATCGACACACCTAGTACATACTAGCCCTCTCGCCAGATGGACCGACGGCTTGACGAAGGTAGCCGGGGTGGACTTGATGCGGAAGGTGGAGGACCGAGTGTTGTGACGCAACTTGGGAGAGGCCTATGTCCAGCAGTTGATTGCGACTTGATGGATTGACATACTAGATGTCTTTTTGTTATGTGTCTGTTTTTTTAACTCAAATGGTATGGATAAAAAATCTTAAAAACATAACATCACGCCTGTATTCCCCGAAGGTTTGGGCAGAGGTGTATAGTAACACCCTCATTTCGCCGTTATGTTTAAGTCCCATGTAATAGGGGGCGAGCCTATTGTCATCAACCGGGTACAAATCCAAAATCCGGGCTGCTACTGAGGAATTCCACACGGAAAAACCCTATAACACTTTGCCCGACTTAGGAATCGAAACCAGGACCTCACGATTAGCACTCGCGCTTGCCACCACTAGACCAACGAGGCATCATATCGTATTGTAAATTGTCGTAACTGTGGATGGAGTTTAATCCTCAGTTTATATGTACAATTAATTTATTAATGTATAGCGAGGTAAATCGACAAGTTCGTTCGAAGTACGTTTAGCTTAAACTATACATATTTATACATCTAACTATACATATCTATACATCTATCTATACATATAATAAAACTGTAGAAGAGTTCAATTCCGTACATTGCATAAAAACAAAAAAATACCCTTAGGGGTCTTCATACAAGTAACACAAGCAAAAAAATACCCTTAGGGGTCTTCATACAAGTAACACAAGCAAAAGTACCCTTAGGGGTCTTCATACAAGTAACACAAGCAAAAAAATACCTTTAGGGGTCTTCATACAAGTAACACAAGCAAAAAAATACCCTTAGGGGTCTTCATACAAGTAACACAAGCAAAAAAATACCCTTAGGGGTCTTCATACAAGTAACACAAGCAAAAAAATACCCTTAGGGGTCTTCATACAAGTAACACAAGCAAAAAAATACCCTTAGGGGTCTTCATACAAGTAACACAAGCAAAAAAATACCCTTAGGGGTCTTCATACAAGTAACACAAGCAAAAAAATACCCTTAGGGGTCTTCATACAAGTAACACAAGCAAAAAAAATTCATTTTAAAATTTTTGTCTGTTTGTTGTCCGGCTTTAACACAAAAACTACTAGACGGATTTTGATGAAACTTTTTTTGTTATATACCTATTAGTTCTCGGCAACATATAGGCTATAATTTATTTTGAAGTCTCAGGTAGGGTAGGTAGGGTAGGTAGGTAGGTAGATTAGATAAGTAGAGTAGGTAGGCAGGTAGTGTAGGTAGGTAGGTAGGTAGGTAGGTAGGTAGAGTAGGTAGGTGCGCCGTAGATACCATAAATGAAAAATGTTGCAAAAACGGGAAAAACGCAGACGAAATTGCGCGGGTCAGCTAGTTACAAATAACATAGTAGTATGTGTATGTGCATTCAACATACTACGTGCATGCAAAGTTTAATTGCATGTTTATTTAATGAAATGTAATATGCGCTCTAATTATATTTGCTCATTAATAAGTTCCATACCATTACAACAGCATATTGGGAATGAACAGTTTTGATATAATTGTTAATATTGCAATGAAATTGTGTATTTATTATAGGTTAATGAGCTTTAATTATTTGCGAGAGAAAAGATTGCTTAGTGAAAATGCTACTATTGTAGACTAAGGGTCCCTCCATAATCAAAACATGGCCCACTCGATAAAATACCGCTTAAATCGAATACAGAAAGAAAAGCTGTAAAATAAATATATATAAATGAACTGCCTTGTTGGTCTAGTGGTGGCAAGCGCGACTGCTGAACGTGAGGTCCTAGATCCGAACCCCAGGTCGGCCAAAGTGTTATTTGGTTTTTCCATTACGAATTTCTCAGTAGCAGTCCGGAGTTTGGATTTGTACCCGGTTGATGGCAATAGGCTCGCCCCCTATTACATGGGACTTAAACATAACGGCGAAATGAGGGTGTCACTATACACCTTTGCCCAACCCATCGGGGAATATAGGCGTAATACCGACCGTTATTCGTTAAAATTAACACTATTGTATCTTTCCCAACAAAAAACCCAAGACCTAGCTTTGCATAGTAAACCCTCCCAGACATTAGTAGTTAGCACAAGTAAAATTAGTTTCCGAGTCTACTTACATGCCCAGTGTGGCAAAAAAAAATACCTACCATTGGTAAGCAGAACGCTCCATTTTTGGCCATAGGAACTGAGCATAAAAGGTTAAGGAAAACGCCATAAGAATTCATGACGTCATAGGAATTTGTAATAAACTTCTAATGGCCTGATATTACGCGTTATGTATATTTTATTGCACAAACCCTTATTTGGAGTGTGAATAAAAATACTACATGCAAGAATGTGACGGAGACGGCGGTATGGGACGGCGTCAAGGTAGACCACGAAGATGATGGCGGGATGAGTTACATAAATTACGCAACCAATGGTTCACATTAGTTGTAGATACAGCAGTGTTAACCTTGTGGTGTGACCGTCAGACTGCCAAGTCATAGGTCTCGAATTCGAACCCAAGGCACGCACCTCTGACTTTTCGGATTCAAGTGCGTATTGTAAAATTATCACTTGCTTAAAAACGGTGAAGGAAAACATCGTGAGGAAACTGGCATGCCTGAGAGATATTTCTCGACGGCATGTGAAGCCAAGTCAGAGGCCCATGGGCGGCATAAACTCTGACACCAGTTTAGTTATTAACCACACGGTAAGAAGATTAGTTGTAGATCGAAACGTTTGGGAAAAGTGTCTTACGAATACCTATGACAGTCATTACGGGAAGTCAGAAGCCCGAAACTCTGATAACCGGTCAAACCTTAGAATATCGGCATTGCCCAGTAACTGGGTAGCGGACGTGAGATTGCAGTCGCTTCGTGTAGAATACTGGTATTCAGCCGCATCTGGTTAGATTGGAAGCTGACGCCAACATAGTTGGGAAAAGGCTAGGCAGAACGAATGAAAGGTTTGGAAATTATATGGGAGGCTTTTGCCTACCACTGGGATGATACAGGCTAACAGAGATGTGTAAGGGGCTAGACACACAAACTTATCAGCATAGTTTCGCTATTCATACATACATACATACATAAACTCACGCCTTTTTCCCATGGGGGTAGGCAGAAACTATAGAACGCCACATGCTACGACTCTTACATACCCCTTTCGCTTCATCCACATTCATACATCTTGTCATACACGCACGCCGGTTGAGAGTACTACGCACCTGACCTTTGTGAAGAACATCACCAATAACATCGATGTATGTCCTTCTAGGACGTCCTCTACCGGCGTTCCCATTAACATCCGCCTTATAAATTTCTTTTGTTAACACACACTATTCACACGCAGAAAATGGAGATACATACGCTTCGCTTTCGCTCTTTCTTATCCAACTATGGTAATGCTTTCGGATGCTGACGCATGCTTAATCAGCTGATCAGATTCGAACGAATCGCATACACGGCACCGGAGATTCGTAAGCACGCTTAAGCATGCATATGCAGCTGAAAGCATACGATCGTAAATTCTACTTTTAACCTTTACTACAATTTTAAAAAATGAAGCTGTCGCGGGCCACTTGGCAGATGTGAACATAGACACAAATTTTGTAAAAAAAAAAATAACTGGCCGTTTCAAATCGAAGTGAGCCGACAAGTTACGAAGGTCTGCCGTCGTGTGTCTGCCATCGCGAGCGTCGCCACGCAACAGCCGCTCTCATATCCGTACCGCCGCATTAGATGTCTCACATCAAAAAATGGTTGTTAAAATATTATTCAACGTTATAAAATACCATAGGGTTTCTATAACAGCCATTTATTAACTGCCTCGTTGGTCTAGTGGTAGCAAGCGCGACTGCTGATCGTGAGTTCCTGGGTTCGATCCCCAGGTCGGGCAAAGTGTTATTTGGTTTTTCCGTGCGGAATTCCTCAATAGCAGCCCGGAGTTTGGATTTGTGCTCGGTTGATGGCAATAGGCTCCCCCCCTATTACATGGTACTTGAACATAACGGCGAAATGAGGGTGTTACTATACACCTCTGCCCAACCCTTCGGGGAATACAGGCGTGAATGTTATGTTATGTTTCTATAACTTATTCCGTAATGAATAGAATGGTGAAGGGAAATTGGTTTGCGTAAATAACCACGGATCAAATGCAACTATTTTATTGTTTCATGATGTGATAAGAAATAAATATTTAATTCATGATTCCCACAAATCCCCTTAGGCCACATCACTAGCCTGTTAACCCCGAGCTTATAGTGAAGAAAAACAGTGTGCTGTAATACGAAAATCCCGCGGGAGTCGACCCCGGGATAAAGTGTCGGCATTCAGTTGGTTTTATTTATCTTGTCAGTTTTACAAAGGTATTTCTCGAAAAAGCAGACCTATTTCGTCGGGATTGGCTATGGACTGCCTTGTTGGTCTAATGGTCGCAAGCGTGACTGCTGAGCATAGGGTCCTGGGTTCGATCCCCAGGTCGGGCAAAGTGATATTGCATTTTTCCATTAGGAATTTCTCAGTAGCAGCCCGGAGTCTGGATTTGTGTCCGGTTAGTGGCAGTAGGCTCGCCCCCTATTACATGGGACTTAAACATAACTGGCGAAACGAGGGTTTTACAAAAACACCTCTGCCTAACCCTTCGGGGAATACAAGGCGTGATGTTATGTTATGGTTAAGGTTTTCGAGCGAGAACTTACAGCAAGTCCAAATTCAAATTCTAGGTTATTTTTTTACAAGTATACTTTTCACAATTGCGATACTTGCGTTGACCGGCGAAAGAAAATATCGCGAGGAAACCCACTCACTTGAGAGGGCACCAAAAAGTTCTCAATGATGTGTAGTTCGTCAGCCCACACTAGGCTAGTGTGGTGGACTAATTACCCTTCTTATTTGGACAAGAGGTGCACAGCAGTGGGACAGTAATAGTGTATGCTACCCTAGCAATTTATCAGAAAAGCGCTCACACAAAGAGCTATGGTAATAAAAATATGTAGTTTAAAAAACAAAAAAACACGCTTTTATCACGCACTAAGAATTATAACTAAAGAATTCACATATCCAACCTCTTAGCTCCATCATCAAATTAGCTCCAAGTTACCAAATTACAGTATTGTCACCCGAACTACATATACATACAAAGTTTCATTTCGATACGACAATTAGAAGTAGGTTAAAATTGACTTCCAAGATTTTATTCATTGTTAGTTTATAGTGGAATGAGGTATGGTGTTCCTCCTACGAAAAGGGAGGATCCCCCTACCAGGCGGGTCTTTTGCTTCCCAACGTGTCAAATCTTGATACCGCGATGCAGGATTTGTGACATTTCATCTGACAGCTGTCATTGTTTGTCGCTGTAGTCTGCTAGACATTCGTCGTGCTGCGTAGTTCATATGTGGCGTGATAGATGCCGCCACAAGTTAGTTAGCTAGTTACAATGGAAGCTAATATAAAGCGTGTAAAAAAGATTGTTAAATGTTACCTAAATCTAATTATAATAGTACATTACTGCCGCGGTCTGTAATGACTGCGTTGCTGGCAGCACTGATGATGGCCGAAAGCGCAGTGTAGCGCAGCTCCAGGCCATCACAGCGCGGTCAGCATTGCAGCTCTTGATGGACAAGCTGGAATAAAGGCCGAGACCGAAGGTCGAGGCCTTTATAGCGCGGACAGCAAGGGCTCCAATGATGACCAAGCTTGAAGGCCGAGAGCGTAGCTAACCTAAGCTCGAGGCCATCATAGCGTGGCCAGCAGCGCAGTCATTGCGGACCAAGGCTTGTATAGTGCTTTACTCAAACAATGCGAGTAATTTAAATAAAATCAGCTTAGTACGTAATTAGTGAGAATTAATTTAAAATAACGATTTGTTACTTCCCCGGGCTTTAGCTTTTTTTTTAATAAGTCTTTAATGATTGTGCTGCCTGTACCTATACAGCCAAATTATGAATAAAACCTTTTTGCACCAGACTATTTTTGAAACAAAACTCGACAATAATGGATTTTCAAAGGAAATTGCTGGTGGCTAAAACTCACCAGCAATGAAATTCCATACAACTTTGCTGGCGCCTATTTAAGTAGCGCGGTTACGTCGACTTTGCTGAAAGAAGGTTGTCAAAATAATTACCTCATTACAAGCATTTTTGAGTAAATGTATTTATTCGGAAAATTGAAGGAAGGTTTGCGTTTACCCAATATTTCTAAAGAGCAAACATTAAGACAAAGACGTCGCTCCAGGGGTACATAAAGTTTTTAATGGGTTTGTTTAGAAATTCACGTTTTGAGGCAACAACAATACACTCTAGCTATTTCTATATTCTGTTGAAGTTTTCAGCAAGTGTGATGAGATATTCAACCCTGTAATGCATTCGCCGGTTAGGGAGTGTGCACACATAAGAGTCTTATGGTGGGACGTTGCCCTTATGTGTGTATATTTATTTTCTACTAACTGCCCGGACAGACTTCGTTCTGTCAAAAGTTATTGGCCTGTAGTGGGAAAAGAAAAGTGTTGTTTTTACTATTTTCCACGCATTTTTTATGTTTTTTCTCTCCATAAAAACCTGCCTTGTGCCATAAGGAATATATATAAAAAGAAATAGCCGAATTGGTCTACACGTTCCCAAGTTTTGCACTTAGCAACGCATTTGGCGATTCATTTTTATTAATATAATAATAATAATAGGTTAATGCATGTGTGCTTTTACAATGTACAACTATTTGATATGTAATATGTGTGTGAATGTGTGCGTGAGTAAGTGTGTGTCTGTGTTTGTGTGAGAGAATTGAGTAAATTCTTGCATGATTTACACCAAAATATCTGAATCTTATTAGTAGTAGAGCTCTTTGTAAAATTATTGTTTCAAAAAACGTAGTTTCGCTTTTATTTGTATATAAGACGTGTTCTTTAAAAAAACGATCACGACGGTTTTAATTATCAAATAAAACAAATGAGGATCGTTCGGACTTGTCACGCTACTGAAGCAAAGAGGCGATATATAATAGACTAGCGGCCCGTCCCGGCTTCGCACGGGTGGACATTTTTCCCGTTTTTGCAACATTTTTTATTTATGTTCCGCTCCTATTGGTCGTAGCGTGATGTTATATATCCTATAACCTTCCTCGATAAATAGACTATCCAACACAACAATAATTTTTCAATTCCAACCAATAGTTCCTGAGATTAGCGCGTTCAAACAAACAAACTCTTTAGCTTTATAATATTAGTATAGATATACCTATATAGATAATATTACTATATCATTCCTGCATGTATTAACAAACAAACACCAGTACCAGAACGCGACAATAAAACTTATCCGATGAAAAGTTTTATCCTTTCCGTGACTGGATAACACAAAATCACTGCCTAAGGCAATTTAAGAAGAAACTAAAGCCAACAGCTTCAGTTGAGCTAAACTTAAGCTTACAAGGATCAAGTTTACGAAGAGATTGTCGACTTATGGACTTGAAAAAATCAGCATTTGCATAGGACTAGTTATTTTTTATGATGAACTAGCTGTTGTCCGTGGTTTTTCTTACATCCTAGGGGAACCACTTAACGTACCCGGACATAAAGTATTGTATGTATTAATCTAGGACGTGGTCTGTGTGCGAAATTTTATTTAAATCCGTTTAGCTTTTTATGCGTGATTGAGTAACAAAAATCCTAGCATCTTCACAAACTTTCGTATTTATAATATTATATACTATTCGGTCGGAGGGGCTCGTGGCTAAATACCAACCGCGCCGATCATACGATTTGCGAATTTAAGCAGCGCTTGTCGCGGTCAGTCCATAGATGGGTGACGGTTCGTTAAACATCGAGACTACGCCGTGCCTCGGAGAGGTTAAACAGTCGGTCCCGGGTGTCAACAAACACATAGACAAAGTTGCTTTCACATTTATAATAGTAAGGATATAGATATCAAAGATTAGTGGAATTAATAAGATTTTGTGATGTACCTCTTGTAACGTAGGTAATCCACATAGATCCTCTCTACCCTGGGGAAGGTGGGCAGGTTATGTTGGACTCTTACCGAGTAAAACTATCACGGTACAACACGGTCCTTCGAGGACATAAGAAATTAAAAGCTTAATCTTGTTTATTTTTTTTTGTTTGAAATGGGTTTGCTCTTAACCCTAGTCTAGGTCAGAGGAGACAGAGACAAAGTCTACGATGGAGTGAGCTTACCTAGAAGAAGCCCGTTAACTCTAACTTTGAAGAGATTCAGGTTGAATGCGTTCGGGAACACAGACGCAGGTAGTGAGTTCCACTCTTTTGCAGTGCGCATTACGATGGATGTTTGGAAGTGCTTAGTGCGAATTGGTGGAATGGCAACTAAGTATGGATGGTAACTTGCAGTGCGTCTAGATGTCCGATGGTAGAAGGGGCCGGTGGGATGAGGTTGTGGAGTTCTTGAGCACACTCTCCAAAGTACAGTCTATAGAAGACCGACAAGCAGGCAACCTTGAGGCGATGACACACACTTGATGATTGTGCTCATACACTTACCAATTTATTACGCAATCTCCAAATTTTATCACGATATTATCATGCCGATACAATAGCCATATGATAGTATCGACCAACGACCTAAGGTACCAAAATCTTATAGGACCTAAATCTAAAAATAACCGGAGTTACTACACCAATATAAATTAGGTCATCGAAACTTTCAGTAGACGCGGCCGGTATATTAGACTCCTGGGAGCCGTGGTGAGTTAGTCGCATGTCCTCAAAAATTGTTTTTTGTTCCAGCCATCCTATTTTATTGCCCTTGTTGTGGGCGGAGGGTTGATGCTATACAATATTTTTGAGACGAGCGATCGAAAAATCTTTGTCATTTTTTTACTGCGTGCTGTAACGCTACCTCGTGGACAAATAAAAACGCGGCACGCAGTTTGCAGAACGCAGCTTACATGCCCGCGATATTAGGACCTACGCAGATCTGGCAAAGGCGCAGTGTAGATGATTTTTCGCTGTCAAACCATTATCGACTTTGCTAGCGTTTAATGTTTGTTACCTCATAACACCGCCATTTATAAACCGCTTTAGATTAAAAAAAAAATATTCGAAAGGATATACTTCCAGATTGGTCCCATTTAAATTTGGTGAAGATCTGATGAAGAACTTCGGATATAGACAATAGAACTCCTCAATGACGAACAGTACGCATAATGTAATGATGTGATTATGTTACGAGCAGCGTCTTTAGTTGGTCCAACCATATTTTATAATTAAGGCCACTAAAACGAAAAAAATAAAAAACATTTTAACAAAATTAAAACCGACTTCAAAAAAACGATGAAAATAATTACCATATTATAAAATTAACAGTTTCAGAAGTCGGTGCCTTCAATTTGGTTCAGCGTGGATTAGCACGGACTTCTAAAACTGTTAATCTTATAATATGGTAATTATTTTATTCTTTTCATCGTTTTTTTGACGTCGGTTTTATTTTTGTTAACATGTTTTTTATAACACAACTAATAGTCCTCCAAGAGCACCGAAGCAACTAGTTGCTAAATATGATTTTCGATAATATTTACACGCCAGCAAAATCGATAATGATTTGGCAGTGAAAAATGCTCTGCGCTGCGCCTCGCCAGATCTTTGCGGCCCGTAATCTCCAATCAACGACAGCCAATTGCAGTCCATTACTGGACATATGCATGCTAAAATGGTAGTACGATCTTAGAGCTCTGCCTCATTAGAGCGTTACGTTGCGTCGTCGCAGCGTCAACGCTGCGTCGTTTTCCATATATTTTAAATGACATGCCACATTAAAGCATTGCGTCGTTGCACGCGACGTTTCAACGGATCGGCGAACGAGAGACGAAGTGGGGGGAGGGTGATGCGCTGCGCTGTCGGAGCTCCGATGCGACGACGGACAGTGTTCCACTGCTAGAGGTGCGTGCGTCGTCCTCTTGCGCTGCGACGTCGTGCGTCGTAGCAAAGCAGTTATGACATACAATGCGTTGATCCGTTGCGATGACGCCCGCCGCCGCCGACCGGCGTATCGCCCTCGCCGACGAGGCCCCTCGCGACGTCCCACCGCCGCCGCCCCCGATCCACCGTGCTCACCCGCCGCAGCCGCGGAGCCGGTCGTCCCTTCTGACTCCGCGCAGTCACCATGACGCGAGAATACAGCCCTCATCAAGCTGTCGTATCCCTCCCAGTCCTCTTGCATTCGACACCCTAAGAGTTCGAGTCCCCCCTTGGGGACACTCTCAGAGGTGTCGCTGCTATAGTCATAGCCATGATGTTACAGTAGTTAGCTTTGCGTAGTTAGCTAGGTAGTTAGAATAGTAGGTATTGGTTCGGAGACCCTTCTGGTCTCGCCAATAATAGTCAGGTTACGTAGAAAAGGTCCGCAAGACCATCTACAATAGTCGAATAGGAAAAAAAAAAAAAAAAATCCGTTGCGATGACGCAACGCAACGCACTAATAAGGCATCGCCTTTAGTTGTATGTTTTTAATATCACATTATAAACATAACATAACATCAAGCCTGAACTCCTCGAAGGGTTGGGCAGAGGTTTATATTACATTTCGTCGTTAAGTTTCAGTGCTATGTAATAGGAAGCTAGAGTTGAGAGCGAGCGAGATTTAATATCCTACACATCGAATATTAGCTTGTTTAATTTATCATCGTCTATATTAAAAAGCAGTGATCGCCTAGCAGCTGAATGCTTGCCTTTCATGCAGGAGGGTCTGAGTTCGAACCCAGCCTGCACCTATGATATTTTAAATTCATGTGCAAATCAGAATTTGATTATCACTTGCGTTTACGGTGAGGTAACCTGCACACCTGATAGGGCTCCATAAAGTTCTCGATGGTGTGTGTAGTCTGCTTACCCGCACCAGGCCACCGTGGTAGACTAAGGCCTAAACCCTTCTCGTTCTAAAAAGAAGCCCGCGCCCAGCAGTTGGACTAGTAATGGGCAAGTATAATAATAAATTCCCTTCCACCTGGATTTACGTTCGTTTTCAAACACTGAACGATATTATTAATTTGAGCTCCCTGCAGAATGAAACCTACATAGTTAATGGAACAAATAGTTCCCACCAAACTTCCCCGATATTCGATGAAGATGGATCAGTTTCAACGGAGAACATTTTCCTTTGTATGTCTTGAGAATAAATTAATATTTTGTTCCTTGATATTCAAATTGGAAATTCACAGGGATGCTGTAGGCGTATTATGGCAGCATGTGTATTAGGTTGGTATTATTTGCAATCAGTGATTGATGAACGTAATTGAAAAATGTAACATATAAGCGGGTGTTATTTAAAAAAATATAGAGATACAACAGTAAATCCCGGTATAAAAATACTGTCCCGTAATATTTATCTTCTTATTCCAAAAGATGGTCCAAAACAAGACTAAGGTAAACACAGATTTAAAATAAGTATACTCATCACTTTCTAACGTCATAAAATAAAGAGTGACGAGACTATTTTAAAACCTTGATTTTATTCAGACCATGTCTTTTAATAATTCTCAACATTTACAATGAAAATTTTCTAACAGTAGGTACATTGTGTTTACATGCAAAAATAAAAGGGTGTTTGTAATCCATGTATAGCCACATCGATTAAATAATTATAGTACGATAAATACATTTGATAGTTATTTCAAATGACTGGGTAAAACTTTAGATAAAAGATATTTCTATCGGGTCTAACAGAGATTTTGTTGTTTATTTAACAAAATAAATTACTTTAAATTTCATCTATATTAAACTGCCTCGTTGGTCTAGTGGTGGCAAGTGCAACTGCTGATCGTGAAGTCTTAGGTCCAATCCCCAGGTCGGCCAAAGTGTAATTGGGTTTTTCCGTGTAGAATTCCTCAGTAGCAGCCCAGAGTTTGGACTTGTGCCCGCTTGATAGCAATAGGCTCGCCCCCTATTACATAGGACTTAAACATAACGGCGAAATGAGGGTGTTACTATATATCTCCGCCAAACCCTTAGGGGACTACAGGCGTAATGTTATGTACCTATATTAAATTATAACACATTATGGCCATTATTCTTTACGAAGAAATATAAAGTATCAACAATAATGATCGCTCTACTCACCGGTCTTATTAAAATTTGACAAACAACCGTATTGCCAGACCGCGATTTAAAACTTATACTATACAATCATGAGGGGCTCGTGGCTAATTACCAACCGCACGGATCATATGATTTGTGAGGTTAAGCTGTACTTGCCGCGGTCAGTTCATGCATGGGTGACAGTTCGTGACACATCGAGACCCCTCTGTGCCTCGGAGAGCACGTTAAACAGTCAGTCCTGGGTGTCATACGAATACCTATGACAGTCGTTACGGGAAATCAGAAGCCCGAAAGTCTGAAAACTGATCTAACCTTAGGATATCGGCACTGTCCAGTAACTGTGTTGTGGAGATCTGATGGCAGTCGCTCCATGTAAAATACTGGTATTTAGTCGCATCTGGTTAAACTGGAAGCTGACTCTAACATAGTTGGGAAAAGGCTTGGCAGAACAGAACTTTATTTAAGCTTGGAACTGGAAATCCAACCCAAGGATTGCCCGTCAGCTGAAGGCAGTTCCAAAGATAAAGAAAAATAAGAATCTTCAATACACATGTACAAAAAATAATAATGTTATATTGCAAAAATAAATAATATTATAAATAATGGCAGCTTTTTCCTTATTCTCACCATTATGTAAGAGGATCCGTCAGTTATTGAGCAAGATAGACAGTTTACCAAATATGCAAGGATTTGCTGAGAAATATACTTACGAGAATTTGTATAAATTGTTGTGTTAGCGAGAAACGTGGCGAGAAAAAGATTTTTGATATTGTAAGTATGGGTGAAGATTTAAGCCTAAGTAATGTGTTTCATAGTCTGTTTACATAACATCAATAGGAGACATACAACAGATTCTTGTGGGGGTGCATCTAACGTCACAGTTACAGCTAATATCGGTATGTCAGGATTGGGAGCATGGTAAATAAAGTAAAGGAAACCAACATAGACTCTGCACCACTGAGAGTACTTTTAATTAGGTTAGTGATTAGTTACAGAAGCTAGTTCACAATATATCACAATATAATAATTAACACAAGATCAGAAAATGAGCACAAGCAAACCAGATATAAAAGGTCAGACTTCTTCGGCTGTTCGACATGGAATCCTCTGCTCCGTCGAATGACCACTGTTTTTATAACTTCGGGTACGTTGATTAATCTTGACGGTTACCCTTCTATGTCAACATTGTCCAGTGTTACCAGCTACCGATAACACATCACGCCTGTATTCCCTGAAGGGTTGGACAGAGGTGTATAGGAACACCCTCATTTCGCCTTTATGTTTAAGTCCCATGTAATAGAGTGCTAGCCTATTGCCATCAACCGGGCACAAATCCAAACCCCGAGCTGCTACTGAAGATTTCCACACAGAAAAACTCAATAACACTTTGCCTGGCCTTGGGGATAAAACCCAGGATCTCATTATTAGCTGTCGCGCTTGCCATTACTAGAACAACGAGGCAGTTATACAAGTACTTAATGTTTTTAGGTAGTATGATATGGTTTATATTAGGTCCCCACCTATGAAATCAGCGTTTTGTATGGATAATTTTAAAGAAGTTGCATTTTTCATACTAACATTTTCTTAATTTATTTAACAACTATGAACACTAATGTTTTAAAACTTTTATGCACTAATGTTTAAAAACTAATATACCGTATGCCACTTAGATTATGCGACAAAAATAAGTTTTGGCTAAGTTAAAACAAAAATAGTGGTCATTTCTGCTAACAAAAAGAGGAGTCATTTTTAAGGTATTTTTTATGTTTAGAAAACTATAAGTAATGAGGTTTTTTTACCATTGGTAGTTGTTTATGATGGTCATTATTCAATATAGTATCAAGCAAATGATGAATATTTTAAATCATAGAAGTGTCGAGGTTTTCTATTGGTGAGAAAAAAACGCCAATTTCATAGGTGGGGACCTAATATTATTGTTTTTTTTTTATATAACTAACTGTGTCCTCACGGCTCCGCCCGTAGCCTATGTTACTCAGTGATAATGTAGCTTTCTAACGGCAAAAGATTTATTGAAATCGGCCCAATAGTTTTTAAGTTTATTCGTTACATAGAAAAATAGAAAAATACAAATCTTTCCTCTTTATAATATTAGTGTAGAAGTATAGATGTAATAGGTATTAAGGGATAAAATAGGAGGTATCTATGAATCTTCCATAGTCATGGAAAGTGGACTAATGCTTTGAGTAAGTTTTTTTTATTTTAAAAACAAAAAGAAAGTAAGGCGAAATCTGGGAAATAAATATGGCGGTTCAGCAGATTTTCTATAGAGAAACTGTCAAACGGCCATATCTCACATTTAAGAGCTAACCGACAATTGTGAAATAGGCTCAGCTAGTAAAACAAACTATGATGTCTCACATAACTCCAACATCATTGTTGTATCTATCGAAATTGTTAAGGATATTGATTATAAAGAATAACATGGAGTTCCTGATCTGCTCTTTACCATAAAAAACAAAAAATTAGAACAGTGCAAATTCAATTGTGTAAAAAAATATCTTTCCAAATTCTATTCAACATAGATGGCGTGGCAAATGACGGGTTTCGAAACCTCGGCGTTAGCGGAAACCTCCAATGCTCCGGTCAAAGGTACTAGGATAGCATTAAATTTAAGCAGCGAAAGTTCATCGTCATAGCAATATGCTGGTAGCTTGTAAACAGTTCTAATTTCAAAAATAGCATGTATTCCTAGTACTTAGATTTGTAGTTCGATTGATCAGCTATCGGGAACGGTTTGACGGTCACGATAGAAATATTTAAAAAAATGTATATAATTTTATATAATTTCATGAGAAAACCTTTTTTTTCCAGTAATAAGACCGACTAATGGGAATGCGTTTTCCTAGTAGTCAACAGCGATCTGACTAAAGTATGCATAATATAATAATACAATAATACAATAGTCACTAGTTAAGAATTGTCAAGAGACAATACCTATTTTTCCATTCAATCTTCTTCCTTCTAGCCTTTTCCCAACTATGTAGGGGTCAGCTTCTAGTCTAACTAGATGCGGCTGAATACCAGTATTTTTCACGGAGCGACTGCAACCCAGTTATTGGGCAATGCCGATATCCTAAAGTCAGACCGGTTGTCAGACTTTCGGGCTTCTGACTACCCGTAACTACTGACTTAACGTGCTCTTCGAGGTACGTAGGAGTCTCGATGTGTAACGAACAGTTACCCATTAAAATCGAAGCGGTTGTCAATTTACCCACGAGCTCCTATTCTTCCATTCAATATAGGAACTTATTAGGAATAAAAAAAGTCCTTCAATAAAGTTCGATAGTATAAACGGCGAAGTTTTAAAACTCATCATACCTACTGTAAAATGGGGCTTTTTGAGATTCATGGGGTTAATTGGAACGAATAAGGTACGGGAGATTTTTCGATATATGTTATAACTAACTATGAATAATTTCAATTTTAATATTGGGTCCCCACCTATGAAATTGGCGTTTTTTTCTCACAAATAGAGAACCTCGTCACTTCTATGATTTAAAATATTCATCAATTGCTTGATATTATATCGAATAATGACCATCATAGACAACTACCAATAGTAAAAAAACCTTAATACTTATAGTTTTCTAAACATAAAAAATACCTTAAAAATGACTCCTCTTTTTGTTAGCAGAATAGACCACTATTTTTGTTTTAACTTAGCCAAAACTTATTTTTGTCGCATAATCTAAGTGGTATACGTTATCTTAGTTTTTAAACATTAGTGCATAAAAGTTTTAAAACATTAGTGTTCATAGTTGTTAAACAAATTAAGAAAATGTTAGTATGAAAAACGCAACTTCTTTAAAATTCTCCATACAAAACGCTGATTTCATAGGTGGGGACCTAATATTTATTTTTATAATAATAAATATTCAATTTCATTGAAATCGTATAAGAAGTATGTCCAATAACTGAATTCTATTTAACCTCGTGGTTCTTAAATAACCCCATTTTACCGATACTTAATTGCAGGTTAAATAGCGCTCGACGATCGTAGAGGAAGCCGAGATACGGGACAACAAAGATTCGAAAACCACTTACGATGTTCGTTCATTCATTGTTGTATAGATGGCGCTAATATAATGCGTATCGCAGCCTCAACAGTTACGTCAGTGTTCCTTTCCGAAGCCCTAGGATAGCATGAAATATAAGCGGTTAACGATCGTCGCTATGGAAACGCGTGGTAAATGGTAAATAAACAATTTTGTTTTGCAGATTGAACGTTATGAAAGATTCTAAGTTCTAACTACGCATGGAAATCAATTGGATCGGTACTAGCACAATTCTATCAACTTGTCTAAATTAAGTAAAGAAAAAAAAATACAATCTATTCTTGAGGTCGACAGCAAAGATTGAAAAATTCATTGTTCTGAGTTTAAAAACATTATAGTTCTTGCAAATTTTGTAGATGGCGCTGCAAGGGCAGTGTCTCGTAGGTAGCCCGGCCGAAGCGGAAGGCTTCAGCGCTCCGGTCAAAGGTACTAAGATAGCATGACTTGTAAGCGACTGAAGTTCACTGCGATGGTAACGCGTGAGGCGGCTGAAATTCGAAATTTTGCTAGATAGTAGATTTTTCAGATCCCAATCATGATAATAATAATATTTATATTTATTATATTGTACTGGGACCGATCTATCATCACCGACAGGACTATTGTTGCCAATAAGCCTGACATAGTGGTGATAGATCGAACAGAGCGTCTCACAATGATTGTTGATATCACTGTCCCACATGACGAGAACCTTGTGAAAGCCGAGAAAGATAAGGAAATTAAGTATCAAGACTTGGCACACGAGGTTGTCGACATGTGGGAGGTTGACTCAGCAGTCATTGTGCCGATAGTCGTTACGGCCAATGGCTTAATAGCCAAGAGCCTCGACCACCATCTGACGAGGCTCTCGTTGGGCAGCTGGGTCAAAGGCCTGATACAGAAAGCGGTACTTCTGGACACAGCACGTATTGTCAGGAAGTTCCTCTCTCTGAGGCCCTGACCACCGGTAGCTTGGACTCTGTTCCCGATGCCGGTGGGCTACTATTTTTTATATTTTTAAATGTTTTTTTATATTTTTTATAGAAATATTTAAAAATGTAAATAATATGTAAATATAAATGAATAAACGAATATTTATTAATATCATTATATTTTTAAATGTTTTTTTAATATTTTTTATAGAAATATTTAAAAATGTAAAGAAATATGTATATACAATGAATAAACGGTATAATAAATATTTATTAATAGCCAGTGGATGCTAATGGGGACACGTGGCTAAAGGGGATAGCTTATTATAATGTACCGGGATCCATTCGGTATATAATAAAATAGTTCAATCAAATTCCAGTTCAAAGTAGATGGCGCTGCAAAGGTCACGTCTCGTATCCTCGACCGTGGTGAAAAGCTTCAACGCTTCGGTCAAAGCTACTAGGATAGTATAAGGTATAAGCTACTGAAGTTCATCGCCATGGCAACGAACATGGAAATTCGTTTTGCAAAATAAAGATACATTTTAGTTATTATTCCACTCAAGGTGGCTAGATCTATGTGGCTAGTAGACACATCGCGTGACATGGATTAGCATTGTCAATGGTAATGCTGCCAGTCTTCTAGGCGCATTATCAATTGATATGGAGGAATATTTTGATGCCCTCTTTTAGCTTATAGTTTTATCGATGATCCCTACATATACTAACGAAACTACAAAATCTCAGTTTTTATTTTATTTGCCTAAAATGTGTGAAATTATGTTATCTTAAATGTTATAAAATTAAAAAGTTAAAATATCATATGATTTCATGTTTTTAAAACGTAAAGTTGAAAATATTCAAAGAACAAACTTCAAAGCGCTCTCCTCAAAAGCAGTCATATCCGACTTTTGGTAGTTTACGTAGGGACCGTCGTTATATTAGGATACTATTTTTCTTTATTTGTCTATAAAATATGTAAATATTATGTAATAACAAACGCAGAATATGAAGAATTTGAAGCACACATGCATAATATCATCTTGTTTCATATGGATATACAGAAAGAAATGACTGATCACCACATAATGAATGGGCAATATGTTTGTTTGTGTTTTAAGAGGAACTTACTTTAAAAAGTGCAACGTAAAATCTTTGTTCAATGAGGCGTAGATGGTTCTACGAGGTTCGTAGCGCGTTTGTAGCAGCGTAGATGATTCGTAGTGCGTTTGTAGCAGCGTAGATGATTCGTAGCGACTATCGGAACCGCAGATTGGAACCGTAGAGGACTGAGTATCGGAACTGCAGGATTGATTGTTCGGTTAAAATTACTAGGGCAACATAAGTTAATGCAACTTCTGCATCAAATAGTTGATGATTGATTAATTATTATTAATGATTCATTAATTAATCATTGATAAATGACTGCCACACGAATTGAAAAAAAATGTATTAATGAAAACTATATTATCTATTGTGGCGAAGCTTTTTCCAAATTATTGTAGTAATAATTGTGTGTACTATTGCGTACTACGTAGACCTAGACTATGCAACTGCTTTTTCCATACTTTTAGTCTTATACCAAAAATACAAGATCTTGAAAAGTTATGTACGATGTCCCACACTAAAAAACTGTAATGTTGATGTTAATTATTCTGGCAAACGATAGATGTTTTTTTTGTAAATCTGCACTTCATTCCAGCCTACCTCAAGGCAGACTTCAAACTCAGCGTAGATGGCGCTACCGTGTCGTTACACGTGTCTCGGAGCAACGGTCGTGACCCAAGGCTTCAGCGCTCCGGTCAAATATACTAGGGCCGCATAAACACAAGGAAATTGAGACAATATCCGTTAGTACAAAAATACGGTCACATGAGAAAGCACCTGAATTGTCGTTATCAGTAGAAGTTACGTCAAAAATCTACATCGATTCAGAAGTTTTTGATTGAAATCGGTTATTAGGATCGGTCGTAAGTAAGGTTAGTAAAAAAAATTATATCTATGGTTGGAATCGATTAATAATTTTGGCCAATAGATGACTTTTAAAGACTTGAATTTAAAAAAAAATAAAAACTATATAATTTTGATTCTAAACATGTCTTGACAATCATCATAATAAGCAACGAGGTGCGTGTATGACGGAGTTTTTTTTAATTAATTTAATTACACATTAAGATTTTTTGACCTGAAACAAATTTCATTAACTTCATTCATACTTTTAAAGAAGTGACATCTAAATGTTCTATAAAAAGTGTACTAACTTTCTTACTAATAAATGCTGTTTAAACTTATACCACGGATATTGCCAGTGTACGATGTACAAAGCTTGTAACTTTGTTGAGCATTTAATTAGTAAGTGGATAACTAACAATAAATAGAAATATAAAATAAATATTAAACGCCCTAAACTCGTGTTGCGTGGCGACGATAGCGATCGTGACCGAAGACTTCGATGTTCCAGTCTAATGTACTAGGGCAGCATAAAATGAAATAGGTATTTTCCCTCGAAACAAAACTATGTTAACAATACGGTAGATGGCGGTAATAACTTCGTATCGTTATCAAAGCGACGACCGTGAATGAAAGTTTCTGTGCGCTACTCAATGCAATGGCACAAACTAAAAGATAAAATATTGTATTTTCGTTGTCTATCTATGAGTTTAAATTGTTTGTAAGTTGTAACTGAGCATTTTCAAAATGAAGTTTGAATTTATTATGGTTATATTTTAAATATCACATTTTTGATGATTATTTGATTTAGATATTATTAAGATAAATGGTAGTTTATGTAATGATATGTAATTGCTCGCAGATTAATCTATTTTACGAGAAATCACTGGCACTGTGGAAAAAAAATGTTAGTTTTGCAAATGTATTAAAAGAAAATTTTTATCTACCAACTATGAAAAAAGACGCAAATAATTTAAATTGTGTTATGAAGATTTTCATAAATGTTATTTGAAATATAGGACAATATAGTCACCAAATCAATAAAATAACTTTTCAATACGCAGTTCTGCGTATTGAAAAGTTAACTTTGACGACACGTTTGGTGCAGTGGCTGAGCGATCGGCTTCTGCGCTACGGGTCGTGGGTTCGATTCCCGCACGGAACAAATATTTGTATGGCCTACAGATAGTTGTTCCGGGTCTGGATGTTTGTGCGTGTGAAGATTTGTGTTTGTAAACGCACCCACGATACAGGAGAAATCCTAGTGTGGGGCAACGTTTTTTAAAAAAAGAAAAGATAGAAAGAAAGAACTCTGTCTGAAAATTGTTAAGTTAACTGGTATGAAGTTAAAAAACTCAGACGAGATTTAACTTGATGACACGAACACTGGATATGAATAAGATACTATCGAATATAAATAAAATAATAATTATTAAAAACAAAATACAAGTTACGGTTTATATTTTAAAGAGCTGCCATCTGCTAAGTCGTTGCTCAACAGTTTGCCTTCGCCACTCTATAAATAATACCTCTTATTACCATAGATGGCGCTACGGAGTTGAATTCAGGCGCTGACGTTAGCAAGGACGTGAAAGTTCAGGGAGGTTTCATCATTCCGGTGGAAAGTACTAGGAAAGCATAAACCGTCGTGTGTTTCTCAGTGGCAATAGAAAGTCTCGTGAAAGTTGATGACAGAGTTGTTGCTGTCGGAAGCCGTGTGACGTCGGCAATGAGACCTTTGCGTTGTGGGAGGCTACAGTTCTTCGGGAAAAGGTACTAGGATCGCATAAAATGTAACGGGTGGAAGTTGTCGACATTGACGTTTGCATAGTAGAAGGCTTCAGTACACCGGGCAAAATTACTAGGGTTACATAAACTTTAGATGGTAAAAAAATTATCATGGGAAAGTTAGTGCCTGTGACTGCCACGCTATATAAAAAAAAATATTTATACTTATTTTTTGTTAGTCGAAAATGGGGTGACTGTTTTAAAGCAAGTGTTATAATTCGATAATTTTTATATCCATGCAAAATGTTTTTTATATTTGCAAAAATTATTTATACCTACTTTAGTTACCAATTCAGAAAAATAGAGTTTCTAATCCGTGACCCCAAATATGACCTAACATTTAAAAACAGCTAATTATAGCTGAGGCTGGACAGATTTTAGCGTATTTTTTATGAAATCTTTGAACGGGTATTTCTCTTAAACTATTGACTTTTGGGGAAAGTTGTACAACAAAAGTTATTCATCATTATAGATACTTTAACACTTTCAGATTAACCCTCTTCATGACTAACATTCTATAACTTATACGATATAATCGTGCCCAGAAAATGGCATTAAGCTCGCCACTCACATTGGACCTAATACCAGAAACGTGGGGTATACAGAACACCTCTGCTTACCCCCTTGGATTACAGGCGCAAGTATGGTATGTCAAATAAAATTATTAAAAATATATTTGCTGATAAATAACACACCAACTAACATTGTATACAATGACAGATGGCGCTTTGATAGTTGAATTTGGGTGGCAAGTGACGTAAGCAATGACGCAATAGTTGTGGGAAGGCTTCCGTATACTGGAAAAGAGTACTGGGGAAGCATAAACTAAACCAGGTTGAAAATGTTTCGTGGCCATGGAAACTGAAAGTTGTTTAGTAGAAGCGCGACGTGACGTTGTGGGAGGCTTCAGTGTTCCGATAATAAGTACTAGGTTAACATAAATAGTAACAGGTGAACTTACGATGGAACCTTGCGCGAAAGTACGTATGCACTTGACGGAGAAAACTTTTGGATCTTTTTTTCCAACGAAAAAAAAATAAAAAATAAAAAGGCTGGTTCGAGAGAAAAATAAAGACTTAATTAACTTATTATACAGTATTTTAAATAACAGACAGAGTTCCCTTAAAGTTGAATTATAATTTATATCATTGATAGATTAAAATTAATATAAAACTAAAAAAAAATAACAAATAATTTTTTAATTAATTAATTGCGACATTGCCGTACTTCCACGTTGAAAGACAAGTGCGCATGTACAGTGTTTCTTTTACGTATCAATTTAATATTTCTTGTCAATATTTAATTATTTAAAAACAAATAAATACATTTTGTTTTTCAATGTCATATTTTTTAGCATCCAGGGACGCTATTCTGTTGTTGGTAACGGGAACATCTTTCGATAGTTAACATACTGTATATAACCAGCAGACTTGGGATAGTTCTTGGGATATCTTTTGTTCGTGAAAATAAAACACTTTTAAAATGTACGCGATACTTTCAGTTCATCGTGTGCGTTAAGCTACAATTCTAGGTGTTTTATTTTCGCGAACAATAAAAGTACGCCTAGGACAATCTCTCGTTTACGCTGGGCTTTATACAATTATTTTGATAGTTTAATTATTTAGCTATTAAAAAAAAAAAAGTACGCCTAGGACAATCTCTCGTTTACGCTGGGCTTTATACAATTATTTTGATAGTTTAATTATTTAGCTATTAAAAAAAAAAAAAAGTACGCCTAGGACAATCTCTCGTTTACGCTGGGCTTTATACAATTATTTTGATAGTTTAATTATTTAGCTATTAAAAAAAAAAAAGTACGCCTAGGACAATCTCTCGTTTACGCTGGGCTTTATACAATTATTTTGATAGTTTAATTATTTAGCTATTAAAAAAAAAAAAGTACGCCTAGGACAATCTCTCGTTTACGCTGGGCTTTATACAATTATTTTGATAGTTTAATTATTTAGCTATTATCGTAGGCAAACGAATTGAGGTCTTTATTATATTATCCGAAGAAGATGTTGTGAAAACATGAAAAATGTTGTAGTTTTTTAAACTCAAGATGGCGCTACGGTATTCTTATGTGTTACGTGACGTCGTCAACGACGTTACCGTAGTGGGAGACTTCAGGAGTCATAACGTTAAGTACCAGGGTAGCATAAACTACAAACAGATTCTGATAAAGCTTAATTTTCATGGCTACGCATGAAAGCTGAGTAAACTTTATGAAACAAGGTTTTTTGTAGTTTCTTTTAAATTTATCATTGTTTATTTAGATATATACGTAATTATATTTATCATCGGTTCAGGGAACTGTTTGAAAAATCCAGGATTAGTAACACTGGGCAAAAGAATAAAAATTATTATTCCTTCAATATCTTTCGAAGTTGCTACGATATCTGTAGCATGGTGCTACGGTTTCCGTAGAGACCATAATGAATCGTACTGTAGCGGGAAGTTTCATTGATCAAAGTATACAATATAAAGATACGGATAATATTATTTTAGACCTCGAAATTAAAAAAAAATCTAAACAGCGTTATATATTTTATAAAAAAAAATTATAACTATAATCTTCCGCTTCTACATTTATATAATAAAGAAATAGCACGTTTCATTAAAAAGCGTGGACTCCAATTAAATTTTTTTGGAGACTGTTTGCTGTCTCAGTAGCATAAATGAAAAAAAAATGGATTTATGCGATATTTCAGTAACTATCGTAACAGCGACAGTTTTTGATAAAACCCGGTAAAAATAATAATATTGGTTCGGTACTCAACCACCTGTAGGCAGACACACAGATATAATATAAAATATACACAGATGATGGTAAGTTGTGTCAGTACTAGACAAGGCCAGAATCATGGACAATTACGGTTGTGAGAGCGAGAAAGGCTTTCGGCGCACGTGGACATCCAAATTTTCTCCACCTCTATGAAGCTTGTGATATCCTAGTACTTTTTATCGGAATGCTGAAGCCTGTCACTACGGTAACGTCATTGTAGACGTCACGTAGCACCAAACTACGGACTTTCGTAGCAATAGGTTACGAATTTCGTAGCGATTAGTTACGAATTTCGTAACGATTATTATACTCAAATACTTTGAGCTGTATAATAAATGTTTCATTAGACGTTTATACAAATAATTAACTTTAGTCAAAAGTTGGGGAAATTTGAAGGTCAATTAGTATTGAACGTGAGTTATTTTTGGTAACATTAAATGTATTTTGTTTTTATTCTCCGTGTAGCGTAAATAAAGATTTTAATGAATGTATTACAAGAATCACTTCATCATCATTACTACAAGTTATAATATAAAACAAAGTTCCCTAGCACGTCCACCTGTCTGTCTGTGCATGATTTTCTCCGTAACTACTTAACAAATTTTGTCCCAGCTTTCACAATTAGATAAATTGATTCTCGGAAAAGGTTTATGTGTATAATTTATAATAGTGTTGTTTATAGCTGAACTATTACGATTTTTGTCAAAAAATAAAAAACAAAACTGAGAACTGACGAAAAAAACCTTAATCATAATGGTATCCGTACGAAGTCGAGGTGGGTCACTAATTGATAAATAAATGCCTTTATGACACAATCCTTGGGTCTCATTTAATGATACCCACGGGAAGTAGTCGGGTGCCTCTTTGTCTTTCTTAACCAGCCAAGAAACCGAAAAAACCACTTACTAAACTCCAGAGATGGCAGGCAGTACGAAATTTATAGTAGCGGCAGCGCCACAAAGATAGAGCGGTCGGACAAAAAGTACTAGGACAACACAGCGATAAGGAGCTAGAATAAAATGTTGTCTAGCTTGGAAACGATTTCATACATATACATAAATAAACTCACGCCTTTTTAAAATTATAGAATGCCACATGCTACGATCCTTACATACTCCTTTCGCTTCATCCACATTCATACATTATATCGTGCACGCACGTCGATTGAGAGTACTAAGCACCTGTCCTTTGTGAAGAACATCACCAATAACATCGATGTATGTCCTTCTAGGGCGTCCTCTACCGGTGTTTCCATTGACATCAGCCTTATAAATTCCTTTTGTTAATCGCCGTTCACTCATACAAAAAAAATGCAGTTTGCCTATGAATCATTGCTGTGCCATTTGCTTATAAAATACTAGCTGTGTCCTCACGGCTCCGCCCGTATCCTATGTGACACAGTGATAATGTAGCTTTCTAACGGCAAAAGAATTTTTCAAATCGGTCCAGTAGTTTTTAAGTTTATTCGTTACATACAAAAATACAAATCTTTCCTCTTTATAATATTAGTATAGATATAGAAAACAGCTTGATGGCAATGTTTTGTTGTATTTTTTTGATAATAGAAACAAATATAGTAAGTAAGTAGAATTAAATCAACACTAATGTTTAATCTTTATTTCCGTAAACGACCACGTCAATTCATGTAGCAGCTGAAATCATAGACAGGATATTTCGCTTCTGTCTACGGCTGAAATAGAGAGGAAGAAACTTCATTCACGCGTTGCCCGTTGTCAATAACGCTTCGCTTGCAGCCGAAGAGTTGAGCGTTCGGGCGAAAAGTACTAGGACAGTATAAGTTATTAGAAGTTAAAGAAAACTCGGCGGAAAGTCTCGTACACTTTAGTGACTTTTTGAATGTTTATTGTATCGTTCGTTCCATAACATTTTTTTATTTACAAATAATTATTTACTAACATGCTTTATTTAGAAAAATCATATCTCTATTATTTTCTTTAAATTGTGGTTTACTGCTGGTAATTCGTATTTTTCATTGTTTTGAAAAAAAATTCAGCGTAGACGTTTCGTAGCAGCACGGCAGTACTACGTTTCTGTGTGTGTAAAAGCCACACGTTAGCGACTGACCTCGACCATGGAGCCGAAGAACTGCGTGCTCGGGTGAAATGTACTAGGACAACATAAACGAAAAGATGGAAATACTTCGTCTTCCACGGTCACTACAAATATTCCGAATCCAAACTGCATTTCTTGGCGCCCTCTAGTGGAGTCGGAGGAACCATTAGACATGATGTTTCTAGTTATTTTATTTTTAGGCTTACAATTACAAATACATATATTTTAGTGTTGTATATTGTCTGAATATTTAATAGTTGCTGTCTATTTATAGCCTTTAAACGGTTATAATCAGTGAAAATCACACTCTGAATTACCAGCTTAATTTACCAATTGCATAATTATAATCGTTATCATTATCATCTACACAATGTGACAGAAAAATTATAGTTAATAATTGTAACCATAATTTTCCGTAATGTTCACGAGGTCTTCGTGAAATCGTGTTCTACCCACGGTCTTAAGGTGGGTCTACATTAGTGACATTTCGCCGAACTGAACACCGTGACCGTGATAAAGTTGGGTGTCTGTACCTGTTTCGTACTCGTTTTAAATGTATTAAACATTTAAATTTCGCGCCAAAAGCTGGGTTCTTGCTGGACGCCTGTGGCTGGTCGATGTTTGGCCACGTCATTGCGTCCTAAGCCTATCAGAACGTATTTTCTTTTGAAAATACTATTGCGTGGTCTCGCTTCCACTTTCGGCTTCACATCGCCGCCGGCCATCGTCGCTCTCTCTCCGTCAACTGTCATCTGTTGCTCCCGTTACATTTGAAGTGTCATGTCGTAAATCTTTCCTTCTTCATCAAATTAAATCGCAATAATTCATAAAGTGATCAAAACCACCTACATCCTGCGACGATCAACACTTCTCGGCGGCTCGAAGCTGAAGGACTAAGGTTAGTGAGACAACGTATTGTATTCTGCTAGGTTTGGGTGCAATTGCGTATCATCCATCGACCAGCTTGAAACGGCGACCGGCAATCCGGCAATAGGATTGAACCATATGCTTGCGAACATTTCTAATACTTAAACGGGTTCGTAACAGTACCAATAGTGTGGACGGGATTTGTTACGCGTACAAATGTTACGATCATTTATCCATCTCATACTCCCATACAAACATTTTAAAATCCTGAACATTGTACGTACTGCCAGTCACAAATGTGGACGGTGTTTTGGTTTTGTCACGGTCAAATGACACGGGTCACGGGCCGATCCATCCAAAGTCGATATTTTTCAAAGGACGTCCGGTACCGTCTCGGTGTGCGGGAGACGTCTACATTGCCATTTTTGTCACGCGTACAAGCCCGCGTGGCATCGCGCTGGTAGGCCCGATCCATCAATCCCGTGTAGGTACACGGGATTGATGGATCGGGCAAATGCATATCGTGACAAGAAAACACCCGCTCCCCCGCCACCCGCACCTCTCCGAGAAATCATTGCAAAACATTTTTGAAGGTAGATAGATGGTTGTGTCGATAAGTAATTAATTTAAGTATTTATACGTAATATTGAAACGATTCGTTCGTTCGAAATATGCAGTGGAATCAAGAAAACGTTTTGAAATTTATGGAACTTTATCGCAATAAGGAAATACTGTGGGATCCTAAGCATAAACAATACTTTAGCAAAATCCGATCTGATGGAGTCCGATCTAATGCAAACCTCCACCCGTCCATACTATCCGTAACAAGTCCGCGGCGATGTCACGGTATTCGGTTCAGCGAAATGTCACTAATGTGGACCCACCTTTAACTAATATTTAGAACGACCACGTGGTGATGTCATATTGTGACGTCGCGAATGACGTCGTTGTAGTGGGAGGCTTCGGTACTGCGCGAAAAAATACCAGGGTAGCATAATGTATAAGGATTATCTTCATGAAAGCTTTAGTATGAAAGCTGTATGAGTAGCTGAAGTTTATCAAGTGACTTTCCACGCTAATCTAACACTTTAGGTTCTTATAGAGTACAAAAAAACCGAAAGGATAACAGCTAACAGCAGATAACAGCTGCATTAGCTGTTATTAAAAAAAAAACAAGATAATGATTAAAAATGTATTCAGTATTTTGTAGACCTCTTTTGCGTTTATTATTTAAACTTATGCAACTTGTGACACATCTATGTTTAACAGTCCAAAAGTGGACCATAACAGATTACAGTAACACATTGTTTAATAACTTTAATTTGGGAAACAAACTACCTTTTTAACCGACGAAAAAAACGGAGGATGTTCTCAATTCGACACGTATATTTTTTACGTTAGACCACGCATAACTTTTTACAGTGTCAACCAATTTTGATTATACTTTTATTAATGGATAGGGTGCACTTCGACATTGGTCCCATTTAAATTTGGTTAAGATCTGATGAAGAACTTCGAAGATAGACAATGGAACTCCTCAATGACGAACAGTACGCATAATGTGGTGATGTGATCATGATACGAGCAGTGTCTTTAGTAGGTCTAACCATGTTTTAATTAAAGCCACTAAAATGAAAAAATTAAATAACTTTTTTACAAAAATAAAACCGACTTCAAAAAACCGAAAAAAGGAATACAATAATTACCATATTACAAATTAACAGTTTCAGAAGTCGGTGCCTTCAATTTGGTTCAGCGTGGATTAGCATTGACTTCTGAAACTGTTAATTTGTAATATGGTAATTATTTTATTCCTTTTTTCGGTTTCTTGAAGTCGGTTTTATTTTTATTAAAAAGTATTTTTTATCACTGTCAAAATTAACTTCTAACAATCAAACCAAAACTTTATTTTGCACTCCGTTGCTACGCGCGCCCTCCATAGCGACGATAACGGCCAAAGGTTTCAGTGCTACGGTCTAAAGTACTAAGAGAGCAGCCACCACAGAAGTTAAACTTTCCATAGCCGTGGAAACTCAAATGAAAATTGGACACAGACATCACACAGAAATAAAAGGAAGCCACACAAGTATACTATCAAACGAGAGGGATGGTGTGTTGGACTCTAACTGAGGTGCGAGCGAGATATTAAATATAAGCTTAAAGCACAATGACCTAACGTCTCTGTGTTTTGTCTCGCTTACACACATTAATGTACCTGTTGAACCCTCATGAATGACTGTTAGCTGCTACGATATGAAGACTATGTAATAAAACGCATCATCATAATACATAATCACAATTAGCCCATTACTGTCCCACTGCTGGACACAGGCTTCTTCTCAAAATAAGAAGGGTGGCTTTAGTCCACCACGCTGGCCTGGTTCGCAGACTACACTCAATATCGAGAACTTTATAGAGCCCTCTCAGGTGTGCAGGTTCTCTTACGATGTTTTTCCTACACCGTTAACGCAAGTGATAATCAAATTCTGATCCGCAGATGAATTCGAGAACTCAGAGGTACGGGCCAGGATTGAACTCAGACCCTGCATGGAAGGCAAGCGTTCAACTACTAGGTTATCACTGCTTCACTATAATAAAACGCATCAGCAATAAAAATAATATTTTATTATCAAAGCCATGAAGGTGGATACCACACTACGAAGATCTAACTGAAGTCGAAAAATTTAACCTTGAAAAATTATATCTCTCTCTAAATACCATATTTAGAAAAAGATACAATGTACCTTTCTAAATAGAGTATTTAGAAAGAGATAGACCACCAAACTAAATATTCATGGCCGAATTTTTGGACTTCAGTTAGGTGTTCGTAGTCTGATCTCCAGTTTTACCTATACCTTCGTGTTTAAAGCTCATCAATATTTTTTTCTTTAAAACTTTGTCCCACACTAGGTTTTCTCCTGTATCGTGGGTGCGTTTACAGACACAAATCTTCACATGCACAAACAAACGCCCAGACCCGGAACAACTATCCGTAGGCCATACAAATATTTGTTCCGTGTAGGAATCGAGCCCACGACCAGTAGCGCAGAAGCCAATCGCTCAGCCACTGCACCTAACGTGTCGTCAAACCTTTTTCTTGCTATTATAGGCAAAAACTACTAACTAACGTAATTTAGTTAAAATCTTAACGGTTGTTTGTTTTACCTGTAATTACAATATGCCTCAAAGAAAATTCATAAGTAGATAGTTATTAAATAAAAATAGTAAAATAAAAATTAAGTTTTAGAAATATTATTTTGAACAAGAAGACGAAAGGCACTACATTCAGTAAGGACATTTTATTATAACAGTTAACTGTAAATAAATACTTGTCGCAGCAAGGAGGCCGTGGATTAAGAAACTTTTAAACGTAATTTTTGAACAAAGAAGCGATTGTTTGACAAGTGTCAGTGGGAGTGTCATTCATAGCTCTGCCGGAAAACGTGTGCTGGTGATCACAAGACCTCGCAACCTTCATCCATCATTTTCCATTGCCAATACTAATGTTCGAGGAGGAACGCAAGCCTGGAAGTAGCCCTTTTGCTCCCTCGCCGTTATACTTATCATCTGTCAATTCTGCCAGTTTACCAGTTGCAGTTTTGAGAAAATAAATAAAAAGTAAAAAAAAATCCTTGAATGTCTCGACCTCAGCAGTCTTGAGTTCCACATCAATTTCCATCTCAATGGAATGTTCTCCATTGCCTTTCATTTTATACTCTCCTAGTATCAAAGATTTGCAGCCACCCCAACTGGCCGCATTCATTCGTTTTCTCGAAATTTTTTCTCCGTAGATCTGCGAAACCGTCATATTTTTTATGTCCCAGATAAGAGCTATCCGACGAATGTGAAAAAGGCCATAATCTGTTTTTTTTTCCTGATATTTTACCTTTAATTCTTATTAATTCGGCGTTATGCATACTTCATATCGCCTTACGACCAGAATGTGGCAAATTATTTAATTATAAGACCATGAAACTGCCTGAAATGTGCCCGTAACCCGACTGAAGGCTTCAGTTCTCCGGTCAAACGTACTAGGAGAGCACGCTATAAAGAGGCCATGATAATTCCTGTGAAAACTGTACCCAGACATCATACGTACAAATGTAATTTAAATCACACAGGTAAACCAACGGGAGAGAAGGATAGAGTGATAGGCTGGAACGGTTGAGGGAGCGAGATGGTAGCTCGATGACCTAAAACGTCGATGTGCTTAACGCAACCCTTTTTCGCTTACACTATACAAAACAAACGAAAGTTAGAGAGCGATGGATTGTCTATAAGTAAATAATAACAACAATAATATACCTATATAAAAAAACATACATTTCTACAATGATGAAATTACTCATTTGAATGATTTTGATAAATATAAATACTTCTTTTGAATCTTTAAAAGCACTGTTTTCTTAAAAAAATAAAACAATATTTGCAAACAGCAAATGTCTCTAAACAAAAGTTTTCCTGTAGCTCCTTTAGTATATGATTTATCCTTACAGTGTCAGTAAAATATACCGTTTACTTCTGAAATGTCAAAACCAGTAATAATTTTGTATTCAATTCAGCTTTATTTTAATACTTTTAAACCAAGTTCACTTTGAATATTTTTCAACGTAGATAATCGTAGACTATGTAATTCGTAGCGACGACCTCAAAGCAATAACTAACATTATTACTCTGAGGTGACGGCGCTACGAGTAAGCTACGCGACGTAGTCCGTAGCAACGTAGCAACCCGACCGACCTCGACCGAAATTTTTAGCGGAAGAAGTGAGCACTCGGGCAAAATGTACTAAGGCAGCATATATCATCAATACTTCCTTCCTATCCTCAACCTTTTATTTTTGTTACTTTTGCAATATCCACTTAATATATATACAAATAAATCCTGATTGACATTTACTTAAACTTGAAACAAAATTGACAACTTTATAATTTCAACAATATATTGGCGGTTCAATTAAGCTGGCGTTAATTAATTTTTATTCCGTCATAAACATAGAACCTCAAGGTTCTAGGTGACGTCTACAATGACGTAACCGTCATGGGAGGCGTCAGCACTCTGATGGAAAATACTAGGGTCGCATATCTTACAACGGTATTTTGAATTTGTTTACAAACATCACTGTTTCAGAAACAAAAGTGTTTCTGAAAAGTTGGTAGATATTGCGGTAAACATTATGTGTGAAAAGTACTAGGGAAACATAAACTTAGAGGAATTTTATTCGGCTTGCACTGAAAATGGTTTAGAAAAATTTCAGATTCCAAATGTGATTAATATAATTCCTAATACTTGTGTACTCCTAGTAGTAATATCGGTAGTTCGTCTTACGGGAAATGCATTTTCCTATAATAATCGGGGTTTGACATGATAAATAACGATAAATAATTTTTTATTTCTTTCTGTAAATAAATCTGTTACAGACACTTACACAAGTCAATTTAATGTTTTTTTAAGACTAGATGGCTCAAGTATTTCCTGTCCGACTAACTCTGAGAAGAAAAACCGAAACAAACTCAAAGATCAAAGGTCTCTTTTAAAGTCCAGACATTGAGATATAAAAACTATGTGAGTGTAACAATGTAGGGCAACGTTTGGAATGGCCTTTTGAGGAAAGTGCCATAGCAGGTTTGAGTTGACTTGTCCTAACAGACGGCAGGCATGCATCAGTCATCGCGTAGCTCAAACCTTATTGTAGGGAGCTCAACAACCCGACTGTCGCATGATGCTACCAATCAGCCAAACATTTGCGTAGGTCACAAAAAATAAACTCAAAACTGCCAAATAGTTACAAAATTCCATGTTCGTCTGATGAAGTTCTCGATTACTACAGAGTGCTATTATTAGTTGTTTACACACGGTTCGCTGAATATGGTATCTGGTCATGAGTCAAAGCCTGAAAGGACCTTGTTTGGAAAAAAATGTGCCTGTCTTCAGAGACGAAATATAAATAAATATAGATAAATAATAATAATAATAAGAATCATTTATTTCAGGTCCGTGACCCATATAAAATAAAAATAAACAAAAATACAAACACAAATTATTGATCGGCTTGCTAGATCCTAAATGTCAGAGTTACATAAGAAATATTTTGAAATAAATAAACAAGTCAAAAATACGAATAATTACTGAAAATTTAATGACTCCTAAATAGAATAGCATAATTGGCCTATTGCTGTCCCACTGCTGAGCTCTGGCCTATACACACACCATAGAAACTGTCTGAGGCCTCCGAGGTGTGACAGTTTCCTCATAATGTTCTCCTTCACCAGTAACGCATGTGGTAATCAAATTCTGATTGATCCGCACGTGAATTCGTAAAGTCAGAGTTACTGGCCGGGATCGAACTCAGACCCTACTGTATGGAAGCATACGTTGAACTGCTATGTTATTCAACCAGTAGACTAACTCATAAAAGATACATACATACATAAACTCACGCCTTTTTCCCATGGGGGTAGGCAGAAACTATAGAACGCCACATGCTACGACTCTTACATACCCCTTTCGCTTCATCCACATTCATACATTTTGTCATACACGCACGCCGGTTGAGAGTACTACGCACCTGACCTTTGTGAAGAACATCACCAATAACATCGATGTATGTCCTTCTAGGACGTCCTCTACCGGCGTTACCATTAACATCCGCCTTATAAATTTCTTTTGATAATCGCCGTTCACTCATTTCATATTCACTAACTCAAAAGAGTAAACAGATATAAGCTTAGTTGTAAATTAAAATGGATACCAAGACTTTCATTGATAAACATAAAATTTCAGTGCAGACACAAACACACACACGCACACACACGATTCCTAATTGTATGCACACAGATACATAAGAGCAGCATAAGCTATAGGAGTCCTACCTAAGCAGAAGGAGATAGAATGATGGTAATGGGCCGTCGTGTGAGCGGGACAAGTGACCATATTAATGTGTAGTGTAACCTAGTGACATTAAAATTAACATATTGAAAATACCTGTACCTTCGATCAACAATTTTTGATCGAAGACCTGTTCAGAGCTTCGTCAATATTGAATAATTATTTGGTGAAATTACAAAAAATATAAGTAGTGTATAAGTTTTGACTGGTTAATTTTATTAAGATTTTTATTATTGGACAATTCAATTTTAAAGCAAACACGTTTTTTTTTCCTTTTGTTATATATCTAATACATTTAAACGAACAATTCTTGTATATATACATATAATCTGAATCTCGAAAACGGCTCCAACGAATTTCATGAAATTTAGTATGCAGGGGGTTTCGGGGGCGATAAATCGATCTAGCTAGGTTTCATTTTTAGAAAACGTCGATTTACCAAAAAAAAACCGAGCAAGGCTCGGTCATCCAGGTAGGTACTATACTTTATGTTAGTATGGATAAACACACACACTTACATACATACATACATACATAAACTCACGCCTTTTTCCCATGGGGGTAGGCAGAAACTATAGAACGCCACATGCTACGCCTCTTACATACCCCTTTCGCTTCATCCACATTCATACATCTTGTCATACACGCACGCCGGTTGAGAGTACTACGCACCTGACCTTTGTGAAGAATATCACCATTCACCAATAACATCGATGTATGTCCTTCTAGGACGTCCTCTACCGGCGTTCCCATTAACATCCGCCTTATAAATTCCTTTTGTTAATCGCCGTTCACTCATTCTCTCAACATGGCCAAACCACCTAAGCATACTCTTTTAAATTTTTGTCACTACATCATCTTACACACACACTTAATACTCTAAAAGAGCTTATTATAGTATTCGTAGGGTTTGTGACCCTAAAGATTTTTCGACTTGTAAATTTCCATAAATAATGAATATTACGAAAATGCTTTATTCGAAAAACTATATTTATAAAATTTTTTTTCTTCGGCATTGGAATCGATGGTTAAAATCTGTCGGGTACCTCAGACCCACGGTATATATTATTACTGGTGACTAATGCCTTAAAATGTTATTTAAATCTTGCTACGAATATCGTAGGCCGTTGCTACGCATATTCCGTAGCGACGGTAATGACAAGACTTCAGCGCTCCGGTCAAAGGTACTAGGTTAGCATTAACTCGAAGCGGTTAAAATTTTCCTTAGCATGGAAACTCGCGTGAAAGCTCAACACAGACACACCCTTGGAATGAAAGCACACAGTACCACGAAACGAAAGGGAGAGCGTCATTGAATTGACCAGAAGTGTGAGCGAGGAAGCACGTTGTCGTCCACGTGGAGCACTGAGTCCTATCTCATTCATAAACCACGACCTACCTACGATAACAGGTGGGTTCGTCTGTTGTCGTAGGTCATTGATTTTATCAACGTTAGATAACTTTATTTGAGCAATAAATAAAATACATGTTGATAAATTTCCTGTATAAAAGTTGTCATAATAGTGTATTTGACCATACCGGGGTTGCGGTGCATGCAATAGCGAATCCCGTGACCCCGGCCTTAGGTCAGAAGGAGGGACACCGTTGGTTTTTAGCCGGTAAGAGTCCGGCAGACCCCTCGCATTCCCCGGGCGAGGGGCATTTTATTTATTAGAAATCTCGAAATTATTTCAACGATGATAAAAAACAGTGAAAAATCCAATTAAATATTTAATAAAATGTCCAAGTTATAAACAATTGAAAATTGTTCACTAGACAGAGACAACACTAACCACCATGACGTCATATCTAAAACTTTATAGTTACTTGACATTATTCCATACAATATCCGTTTCGCTCGACAAGGACAGAAAATGCCCCCTCCACAAACTTCGCAAGCGTGTAGCTCCTTTATTTCTTCATTGATTTTATTTATTTTTTCACATATCGAGTACTATCAGTCTTCTTCTTCCTGCCCTTATCCCACACTAGGTGGGGTCGGCACAACATGTATTTAATAAATCCATGTTGTTAGAAGTTTTAGCTTATTGTTTTATGACCGGCCGCCTGCCTGACATCAACCCTCCTTGGGAATACTCATTGCGCCGTCGCGTGGGTGACCCAATGTGCTTGCTGATATTATGCACTGGGTCTCAAAATGACATGCTTGTAAATCTTATTGCCGACAACTAAGCAGATTGTGTTCTTCTTCGACCCACTCATTCAGTTTTTTAGGGACTTTGGTTCTGACACATCGTAAACTAATATACCACCGTGAGCTTCTCGGTAAAAACTATCGAGTACTATTAATACTTTCTTTAAAGTTATACTAAATTGTCGTACATTTTTAATAGTAGTCAAATATCCTATTACAAAATTCCTGGGTTAAAGTTATCAGACAATGGTAAAATTGCCACTCATAGTGATACTTTCGCTTATACCTATGCAATCTCATTGGCTGCTATGTATGTGATATTATTGCTAATTTTGATTATTTTTAATAACTAAGTACTGCCATCAGCTTCTGTTTTTCGTTGTTATTACCACTGAGCCTACATAAGGTTTAGGTGAAACAGTACGAGTAGCTAAACGAATTGAAACACTACACAGCGTGCGACATAAAAATAAGATAAGCGATAGACAACACAAAAAAGCGGTATTCCATAAGAACTTTCTAGGAATGGCACCACAGATCTACAATAAACTGCCTAACTCTTTATTAAATATTAACCATATTAATATGTTTAAAAAGCAACTGAATAAGCTACTATTAATTAAGATGTACTACACAATACACGAGTACATGTCAGACAGAAATGTATCTGTATAATAATAATAATATTATGATGAATACTTTAGTCCGAATTATTACGTGTTATGTGTACTGGAATATGACATTAGTTAAGTATTGCTTTGTTTATTATTATGACATTTTATACTCTGACATTACTTTTTGATCTCCATCTATGACATTGTATACATTTTAATTTATGACACGGTATGATTTTAGTGATAACTGATGACATTGTATAATCTGAGTAAAAGGTTTTAATGATATTTATTTTTTATGAAATAGTATAATTTCATTATAATTTGCATGCCTAAATTGGTACAACACAGTGAACTGCGCATTCACCTAACATCTGGAAATGTATAATTATGTACTGTGTTGAGCAATAAATATTTGAATTTGAATATTCTTTACAAACTCAACATGATATTTTTTATGACAGGGCTTCCTGGCTTCCAATTCCCAGGTTTAAGAAGTCGGTCATCGTTGGTTTTGTTGATCTATGTTTATGTTATAATAGAATGGTTGTCTAAACACTGACTCTATTATATAATTATAATATTTATTATAAATGATAATGGTAATATAAATTTAATTGAATAATTCAAAAGAAATCCATGGACGTTCGCGTCCAAGCGGTCGACGAGTCAACATCTCCTGAGGATGTCTCATGGAGGGGCGAAACACGCGTCGTATCGGTTTGTTTGTTTGTTGCATTTTATTAATCGCACCTTCTGCATTAGCATCATTATGTTTGCGGGCGGGAGGATGGTGTTGCATACATTCAAGCTTGATTCAGTTTGGCGGAATTAACACTACATATTGTTATTATATATTTGTATGTCATAAAAAGTCTGCAAAATGGTAAGCGTTTATTTGTGTCACACTTATTTTTCACTGGATCCCCCCCGTTCACCAAATTCACGGAAAAAGTATTCAAGATCCCATTCGCCCCGAATTTGCCCTTCGTCAGTGGCAGTCAAACCATCCAATACTCCCGTCCGATACTAAGACAACAGTGCTTAAAGAGGTTATGCCTATAACTTCCGTAAAATCGTAGAGTACTTGTAATTCCTAGCGGTAGTTCGTGTCTACGACGATGCCGAAGTTTTGAGGCGAGCTTTTGGTCGATGCTACGCTTTACACCGTAGCCATAAACTCAAATTATACAATGCTTCGGTAAAATACTAGGCCAGCATAAACTATAAAAGTTAAAAAAGCTTTCATGTGGACATCTGGGAATGAATTTATTTTTTTAGTATCATTTTTTATTTATTTTTTGATACATAATTGTGTTTTATAATTTATCGTCTGCTCTGTGCCCCTATAAAAATGATAATAAACACGGAAATGTATTAATGTTTTTTGTTCAACTCATAGAAGTAGTAAAGTCCTCGCTTCAAAACATAACATCACGCCTGTATTCCCGGAACGGTTGGGCAGAGGTGTATAGTAACATTTCACCATTATGTTTAAGTCCCATGTAATAGGGAGCTAGCCTATTGCCACCAACCGGGCACAAATCCAAACACCATGCTGCTACTGAGTAATTCAACACGGAAAAACCTAATAACACTTTGCCCAACCTGTGGATCGAAACCAGGACCTCACGATCAGCAGTCGCGCTTGCAACCACTAGACCAACGAGGCAGTCCTCGGTTCAACTCACTACATTTTAGCATAGATGGCGCCACAGAACCCTATTTGAGCGGCAAGTGACGTCAACAATGACGTAATAGTTGTGGGAGTCTACAGGATTCCCGTAAAAAGTACTAGGATCACATAAGTTACAAGGACGTGCACGTTGTCACGACAAGTCGCGAAGTTTTACCCACTCCATGCATATATACGTATCTTGACAGCGACGTAACCTGTGACTTGATACAGCATGTAGCGTAACTCCTGGCATCATAAAATTGAGGTACAGGTAGTTACATTGTGACGTACGAGTGACGAGAAAAAACAATTCATCCTTAAAATTCTTCCGATGAAGATGAAGATTCGCGAATAAAAATGGCACGTTTATTTATTTACAGTTGTATAATAAATGTTCTAGCTTAGCCCTAAATATTACACATCGCGTCGGGGAGGCTTCTGTTACTAGGGTAGCATTCATGAAAACAGATGTACTCCATAACCATAACCAGCGTCGGGCACCCGCTGCATACCTACCAACTGGATACCTGCTTGGTGCAGTCGTGAGACACAAAATCTATAAATTACTAGCAGTTCTGCCACGGCTGTGCCCGCGTAAATAATCCGACTACAGTGCCACCTATCGGATCCCAGCATAGCTACGTACCATCGTCTAGACAAAAAAATGTATTGTGTAAATATAACTTCAATCGGTAAAGTCGTTCTCAAGTTATGGCGTAACCAAGGGATATAGGGACTCATAATAGATTGCTATAAACAACGACGTTGAAATAAATAGACACGCTATCTCGTCAAGGCAAAATGTGCCAAATGCATTATCGCAATAAGGTTCAAACTATCGCTAGACAGCTGTCAAGTGCAATGGCACTATGGGTCCAGAACCACAACTCGTTGGTACCGTTTTGTTCTTCTAAACAACGCATCTGGTACGTAACTACATAATATCAATGCCTATAAATTATATACTGCAGCAAATAAAAGTATTCTTCTTTTGAAATTGGTCGTGAAATACGAACAGACTCACTTTGGATCCAATAGATTCACTTAAAAAATAATATTTTTTAGTTCACGCGTGACTCGACTCATGTGGTCTCAAAAAATATAATGGAATTTTGACGATGTTTCATTCATTACCCGGCTTTCAGGTCACCTCGACCTGTTGGGGGAGGCTGCAGTACGCGAGTACCAGGGTAGCATATCTATAAGGAGATGGAAAAATATTTAACGCCATCTGTATTAAGTTCAAAGTATTGCGTTAAGTTACCGGTGACACCTAGTTGGGGGAGAATTCAGCTCTGTGGTACTAGGGAACCATAAACATATAGGGATGATGAAACTACCATGGGTTTCCATGGTAAGGAATGCAAGAAAAGTATGTTTTCACGTTATTTGCATTGCACTCTTTCTGTCACATAATTTATAAACACACCAAAGCCGTATTTTTAGACGTTATTTAAACTTAAGAATATTATTTATTATAGGTAATGATTTCGTTAGGTGTTTGCTAAATAACAGCTGCAACGATCATACGATTAACGAGGATAAGGTGCGCTTGCCGCGGTCAGTCATAGATGGGTGACCATTCGTTACACATCGAGACCCCTCCGAGCCTCGGAGAGCACGTTAAACCGTCGGTCCCGGGTGTCATATGAATACCTATGACAGTTGTTACAGGTAGTCAGAAGCCCAAAAGTCTGACAACCGGTCTAACCTTAAAATATCGGCATTTCCCAGTAACTAGGTTGCGAAAGTCTGATGTGCAGTCGCTCCGTGTAAAATACTCTATTAGTAGTAGTATTCTGTCGCATATGGTTAGACTGGAATCTGACCCCAACACAGTTGAGAAAAGGCTAGGCAAAACGCTTGGCAGAAGGAGTGGTGATCTCAATTTGTTGTTATGAGGGGACAGGAGGACACTGCTGCATCCCCTATAGCTTATCCGCCTTTGTGACACCCACGGGTGGGGAAGGAGTGGCCTATTATTTCACCACTCGGTACGTCCCCTTTGTTCTATCTTCGTATATCTTGGCCCTTGATGTTTGACGACGAGTTGGGGGAGGCTTTAGATCTCTGACACTAGGATAGCATAAACTATATGGATGGGAATGAGAAAATTTTGTTACCATGGTAATAGCACTAGGAAATGGAAATAATCGTGACTTTCCTTGCTATGAAAACGGTATACATACGCTAGATCAACAATCACGAAATCAAAATTCAAAATATCAATACCACTAGATCGACCGTTAAAGAAGTCAACGGCTTACTACATCCAAAATTTACGATGTCAGCAATTCATGAGATCAAAAATCATTTTACCAAACGTCCTTCACATCAGCCGTTTATAACACAAACAGTTCACAAGATCAACAGCTTATAATATCGATTTATTATTATTAAAAAAAGTAAAGAGATGAATGAGCAGCGGGCCCTTGCCAGGTCTAATAAATTACGTCAGGCAAAAAAGTACGGTTCGGTGATGATTCACAGTATCATCCTTTTTCTGTATCAACTTAAATAAAGGAAAGAAAGGATGAAAGAAAAAATATTTATTTTAGACTCGCACAGGCAATTACAGAAATTGACCATAAGAAAGATGACTAACATTAAAACAATCTGGACTTAACCTGCATCCTACAAATGAACGACATCTTCTAAGTAGAGTAACATAATTTTCTTTCAGAATATAATTTAATAATTTAATTTTCTTATTTTTGGATTTGCATTGCTACTAGCAACGCCATCTATTTCCCATTCTACAAACAAAGAGTTGCAACGTTTGACGACTAGTTGGGGAGGCTTCAGCTCTTGGGTACTAGGGCAACATAAAGTAAAGGGTACCTACTATTCCCCTAAGAAAATTTCTCCACTAAGGAAACTCATATCAAATAGAAATAACGATCCCTTTACCAAAGTAACTCACACAAATTATTATTTTAATAAATATTTTTAAATATATTAATATCAATAATATTTGGTTAATAAAGTACTAGGAAAGCACATAGTATAAGGAGATGAAGGATCGGGTTTGATAAATAATTTTCAATATTCTTATTTTTCTAACCTACATCGCTTAATTAATTACTCAATTAGTATTAATTAAATTATATTACATTTCATTTTGAAAATTATGTCACACAAGTTGTAAGTATACACCGTGTGCTCAAAGATTTATTTTTCAATGGGAAGATTTTTTTAGAGTCGTTCAAGGCAGTGACAGAAGTTGACAATAGACAAAAAAAAGAACAAAAAAAGTGAAACAATACTGAATTCAGTTTGCTTATCTCCCTTTCCATGACGAGTTGGGAGAGGCTTCAGCTCTTAGGTACTAGCGTAGCATAAAATATATGGGATGAGGATTTCTTTAACAAGGGAACTCGAAACAAATAAAATTATATAGAAAGGTTTTTTTTTACATAACCAATAATATTTGGATAACGAGGTACTAGAGAAGCATAACGTGTAAGGATAAATAAATATTATATTCATTGCAAATCCGCTCAGTATTTTATAAAACGTGTTAAAACAAGTACTCTAACAATTTTGTGGGATTTATTTGTGTGGTCGCGTATTTTTTTTACTACTTTCCATACGAATAAAAACATAATTATATTTGATTTCTATGGAAAACAATAAAAATAATACATGAATTTTGAAAAGTTGTTCAATTTCCGATACCGATTAACACCACTAAATTCTTAGAGTTAATGTTTTAACAGCCTATCTGTATATTTCCATTTTAATTTATTAAATTTTGGCCGTACGTTGTCGAAGGTCATGGTTTAAACTAAGACTCAATGCTCTACGTGAACGTCGATCTGCTTTCTTGCTTGCACGTCCAGTAATATCAATTACGCTATCTCTTTCGTTTGATAGTGTTGTGTGCTTTCATTGTAAGGGTGGAGTTTATCCGTGTAGAGCTTTCACGTGAGTTTCCAAGCTAAGGAAAATTTCTACCGCTTCGAATTAATGCTAACCTGGTACATTTGACTGGAGTACTGAAGACTATTGTCGTAGCCGTCGCTACGGAATACTCGTAGCAACCGGTCTACGATGCGATGTTCGTAGCATAATGTCACAAGCAATAATATTATTATTGTAGGTATTTTTATTAATTGATTCGCATGTTTACAATTTTAAATTATTTTAGGGTGAATAATATCTACTAAATTAATTCATTGGAATTAATAGTTTAGAAATAAAATAATTTATTCAATATGTTATGTAGACAAAATATTATTATTAAATAGAAAGCAAATTATTAAGATCTGCTTATTATTATTTTTTGATTAGTATTAAATTCCTTTTTGACGAAATAATAGAAGTGAACTAACTAACTGTACACACTTTATTTTATTTTTGATGCGCGGCTGACGATGCGTCAGGGGCGGCTTCAGCGCTAAGGTACCAGGGCAGCATAACTATGGAGATAATGTTAATTTCCAAAGGAAACTTATGAGAAAATAATATGAATGGCTTTTGCGTGCCACGCCATGCCTGCAGCCTGTATGTAGTTTGTTCAAACTTCAGCTTGCATGCATATCAGTCGATCGACCAGTTGGTGGAGGCTGCATTTCTATCGTACTAGGGTAGCATTAACTGGAAGAGAAACTCCGTAACAATAGAAGCTCTTGCAAAACGTGAATGAATGGTTAGCGTTAATAATTTAACTATATTTCGGAGCAATGAATCCGGGTCACTAACCTAGACAAACAATGTTAAAATGATAACCAATGTTTTTGGAAATATTAAGGTGTATGTTAGTGATCCGGATTCATTGCTCCAGAGTGTATCAATGAATATAAAACTGTACTTTGCTATGTTAAATAAAATTTTTGTATCAGTTAATTAAAATAATAATTGCACGACCATTAACATTGCATTATTTTTGGAAACTTGTTTTAAAAATAAATTAGTAAAAGACTATTTAGTACTTGTGTTCTGTTGCTTATTTCTTACAGAGCCTTATATAATTCAATTATAGTATAGATATAAAATAGGTAGTTTACTGTTCATATTCACACATTCTAATGCTATTTGGCCGAATGCAATAATTTATATTGTCCAAGATTGTGTCACTATGGTCAAAACGGTAGGAGAAGTTTTGGTTATTCGCTTTTCATTAGTGTTTATTTATCTTATTTTTGTGGACACACTAAGGCTCAGTTGCACCTACTAACTTTAACCGTAAACTTGTCATATTTCTGTCTTGTATTGATTTCACAGAAATTTTGGTAAGGCTATGATTATAGTTGCTTTTGAATGGAATTATTTAACTATTTAAATTAAATAGCGTTTCATCAAACAATTTCTGATGTGGTATTTTATAAAGTACTGAACGAAGCGTCATCTCCGCGAAGATTTTTGCTACGAGCGTGAGCGCAAACAGTGTCACGTAGTGACAATAACTATGAAAGGGTTCAGATCTCCGGTCAAAAGTACTAGGATAGCATAAGCTTTAACAATATCAAAATTTCACCAACCGTGGAAACTTATACGCGGCAACGAAGTAGCACCATACCAGTAAGCTACAATACGAGAGGGATAAAATTACAGGTTGGCACAGTTGTGCGAATGAGACAGCAGTCTGATAACGAGGCGGGCGATAACCCCACCACGTGCGTTGATAAGCCCTTATCGCTCACATGCAGAAAGTTTTTGTTGCTGTAGAAATTGGATGGAAATATAGGTATCGCAACGTAACTGATTTAAGCGTAATTAGATTGAAAGCATAATATAAAGATGGCGTTAAAATCTTTGTAAGGCGGATGTCAGTGGAAAAGCCGACAGAGGACGCCCAAGAAGAACATACATCGATGTTATTGATGATGATCTTCACAAAGGATAGGTGCGTAGTACTTTCAACTGGCGTGCGTGTATGAAAAAATGTATGAATATGGACGAAGCGTAAGGAGTATATTAAAATTTTTCGAAGAATGCCCCATATAACGATCGTGGCATGTGGCGATTCATAGTTTCTGCTGCCCCCCATGGGAATAAAGCGTGAGTTATGTTGGTATGTAAAATCTCATTCAGTTGGCATTGAGCGGCGGTGGCGCTATGCATTGGGAAGGCTCCAATACTCAAGTACTAGGGTAGCATAACTCGAAGAAGGTACAGAAAATTCCATTCATTCGCGCATACTATGAAAGTTCGTTTCTATTCTTGGGGAAGATATTCCAAGACGTGATCGTTCTCGTATTGAAATGTTTCCCCTTAGTTTCCCCAAGAAATTGTGCGAGTGCTTAACGCGTACGGGGAGGTTTCAATTCTTCGGGACTAGGGTAGCATGAATATAAAGCGATAGAGAAATTCCTTAAAAGCCCGCGCTGAGAGCTTGAAACTGTCTATTATTCTGTTTTAATAATAACCTCTCCCAAAATGGTGGCTTGAACTTAGTATACATTTGGCATTGCATTTGAATTTAATATACACGAATGAAACAAGCATTTGAATTTAATATACATTTGGCAACATTTAATTTATTTTTAAACGGCTTCACTTCGTATATTTCCTGTTTGTTTGATTCAAATTTTGCGACAGATTTTTCAAATACTTCTGCTTAACCGAATCACCTGAAATTCGCACACAAATTCAATTCTGGTAACAATACAACATTATAATAATTTCAACCTTCAATCCTCAAATTCTGATGATGCAGGGGTAATGCAAGATAAAACCGATTAACCTCATGAGTTTTTTAAGGGATTATTAATTATCAAAAGATAGTCAAGAGTTTTCAAAATTGAGCTATTTATTTATAAAGATGTCCTATATTAAAAGATCTGGAAACTTAATAATATTTACTAGATTCGACTGTGAAATTGAACAATAAAAAATTCAGAAAAGTTGATAATTCGAACTACACGCAGCCAGCATGAAGGTTTTTTTGTTTCATAGACTGAAAACCACGTGTTGGTAGGTTTCAGTTTTTCGGTATTCACGTAGCATGTACAAAGAGTAGTGAGGCGATTATCGTAGTAGGTAACCATTGCGACAAAATATTCTCTAAGATCACGGTTTTCATAAATAAATAAAATTAAACCTAAATTAATATTTAATTTAATTCAAAAATATCGTTTTTTTTATAAACAGCGTAACTATAAATTCTTTAGTAAATATGACTAAAAACGAAATTATGTAATACACGTTATACTAGTTTAGCCGCCGTTTTATCCAATGCTACGACACACTCGTAGCAACGTAGTCCGGTGCGTAGCAACGACGGCCATGGCCGTAGCAACAATGCGATGTGTAGAGCCTTCAGTACTCCGGTCAAAAGTACCAGGGTAGCATAACTATGAAGAGATGGAGAAAATTCCTTGGCGAAAATGGATGGAAACTCACGTGAAAAGCCTGAGAGGACGAGGGATAAAGAGATGGGATAAGCGAAAAACTAATTCGCACCTGGCTAATAGTTTCCTGGAAATCCCGATTAGAGCGGAAAATGTCTACTTGGTACCAGGCAAACATAAGTGCAGGAGGGTGTACTAAGAATATTTGTAAGGGTAAGTGAAAGGGAGAAAGTGTTTAATGGGCGGAGCGTCTTCACGCCTGCGCAGCCTAAGACAGACTGATAAATAGGGGTTGGGGATGTTTTGCTCCCTTGGAAAACACGTGGATATTTAAATGATAGAAACAAGATACCAACCAAAATAGCATTAAACGCCAAAAAACGACGCGCAATAAAAATAAAAAAATATTGCACTACACGTGAAAATGTCACACACAAAGGTACGTAGCCCAAACTGGATGAAAAAAATGTTTTTTATTGTAAATACATGTACACATAAACTCACGCCTTTTTCCCTTGGGGATAGACAGAAACTACAGAACGCCACATTCTACGATCCTTTCACTTTCATTGTGAAAACCGCCAAACAGTGGAATGCGCTGCCCGAGTGGGTGTTCACCGACAGTTACAATCTGGGTATCTTCAAGTCACGAGTGAATCGGTTTCGTTGCAAGCGTGCTCCGTCGTAGACCGCATCATCGCTTAACATCAGGCGAGATGGCGGCCAAACGCAGGCCTAGTAACAAATAAAAAATTTAAAAAAAATCCTTACATACTCCTTTCGATTCATCCACATTCATACATCATGTCATACACGCACGCTGGTGTACTATGCACTTGCCCTTTGTGAAGAACATAACCAATAACATCGATGTATGTCCTTCTATGGCGTCCTCTTATTGCACACTGCGCTCTTTTGTCTACGTGATAAGAAATCCTACTAATATTATAAATGTAGAAATTTTGTGTCCAATGGATGGATGTTTGTTATGAAATCACGTATGAACTGCTGGACGGATTTGGATGATATTTGGCGCAGAGACAGAACATATCGTAGTTCCCTTAGGATGCGAATGAATTCGCGGGCAATAGCTAGTATTAAATGCGACGACATCTCCAGTTTTTTTTTATAAATTGTTATTTTGTTGAATTGAATTTTTACATGTTGGTTCAGTTTCGATGACAATGCATTTTTATCGGTAGCGTGATCTGATTCAACATCCAGGATTAGCTTCAGATTAATGTTACTACATACATAAACTCACGCCTTTTTCCCATAGGGGTAGGCAGAAACTATAGAACGCCACATGCTACGACTCTTACATACCCCTTTCACTTCATCCACATTCATATATCTTGTCATACACGCACGCCGGTTGAGAGTACTACGCACCTGACCTTTGTGAAGAACTTCACCAATAACATCGATGTATGTCCTTCTAGGACGTCCTCTACCGGCGTTCCCATTAACATCTGCCTTATAAATTCCTTATTAATGTTATGCTTATCATAAAAATGAAAAGTGAAAGTGGTCAAAATTCAGTTTCAAGATTTGTCCCACACTAAACATATCACAGGTCAAGTTACATAAAAGCTTATAAATTTAAAAAAAAACGACACCATATTGCCGACACGTTTGGTGCAGTGGCTGAGCGATTGGCTTCTGCGCTGCGGGCCGTGGGTTCGATTCCCAGAAGGAACAAATATTTGTGTGGCCTACAGATAGTTGTTCCAGGTCTGGGAGTTTGTGCATGTGAAGATTTGTGTCTATAAACGCACCAACGATACGGGAGAAATCTCAGAGTGGGGCAAAGTTTATATTTAAATAAAAAAAAACAATTTTGCTGTGCTATTTTTGGTTTGTTGCTCTCTATCGTTATCTACCTGTAGATGGCATTTATATTCGAAGTCTTGATGCTAGTTGGGGTAGGCTTCAGCTCGCACGTACCAGAAGTGCATAATTATAAGAGAGCTGGAAGAAACTCCGTAGCGATTATAACCTCTTTATCTTACGCTAGATGGCGTTCTATATTCTAAGTAAAGCGCCAGTTGGGAGAGGTTTCAGCTCGCATGTACTAGGACAGCATAACTTAAAGATGGCTATAACTTCATAGCGATAGATTAGAAGCCATACTACGTTGTTTTGTAGCGACCGGTCGTCGGTTTCACAAAGAATATAGTCGCTGCACCTGCGAAATCCGCTAGGTTATTTTTTTTTGAAAATTGGTTTTTAATGCTATTTTATAATACTTTTCAAGCCACGTGCACCTGTAAAATCTGTTTTCTACTAATTTATTTGGTTAAGAAAATAGCAACACCAGCTACATAATTTTTCCCAAAATCGGACTTGAAAAATCCTTCATGTATGCAGGAAACACATAACGTATTTTTGTTTCAATGCGCTCCTGTGTTCTAGGAAGACCAACAATATTAATTATCTAGTACTAGCTGTGTCCTCACGGCTCCGCCCGCGTAAGAAGTTTTATTCCAGTAATAAATATAGCCTATGTTACTCAGTGATAATGTAGCTTTCTAACGGCAAAAGAATTTTTAAAATTGGTCCAGTAGTTTTTAAGTTTATTCACTGCCTACAAAAATACAAATCTTTCCTCTTTATAATATTAGTATAAAAGTATAGATAAGCATAATCCCGTCATGTGGTGAAAAGTCACTGAAAAAGCTGTAAAGTTGGGTTTTTTCCATAGCAGAATTTGCAGGCTCAGCAACTATACTCTTTCAGCCGTACAAAGTCGAACTGGTCGTCTGAAAAATACTAGGGCATTATAAATTATGAGAAGCAGAGAGCTTTTGTACCGGAAGAAAAACGCATTGAGGAAGCTATGTTTTTTTCATGGGCTTGTTTTGTCCCACTGCTGGTCAAGGGCCACGGTCCGGTAGTGATTTGTGGTCCATATTTTAAGTTGGGTTCGCTCATTTCTCTTTTTTGTCTCCTATGTTTTTTTTTTTTTTTGTCTGTGTGTCTGACTGCTTTCGTGCCAAATAAATTTCTTTCTTTCTTTCTTTCTCATACCGCCATATATGTACTTCGGAACCTTTTACCCCGTGTGGGGACGAGTAAGAATATAAGACTTCCTCATCGCACGCTGGGAATAGACAGGTATAGTAAGATTCAACAAAACCAAGCGTGCTGGGTTTCGTTGATCTTTACGTTGTGCCTGGCTAGCTATCACTCTGATATTAAAGCGAGCAGCTTACTGTGTTTCGTCGTGTGTATGTGAGAGCCAGAGGGGTATAGTGGAATCTCACTATGTCTCTGTTCCTTGGATTCATGTGCTCCATCTTAGACCCTGTCTGCGCTTATCGTCAGAGTGAGACTAGAACCATAAGCGACAAAGTCAATAACAAAAAAAAGTTGGTTTTAAAAACACTACGTACTTTTTTAATTTTATTTTTTGCATTATAATGAAATAGTAACACACATATTTTGTGTTGAAAATTGTATAGAGCAGCTACTCAACGCGTAGGCCACGCGTAGCCTCGTAGCCGTAGCAAACAAGTCGTAGCGGAATAATTTTGCGCAGGGGTTGAAATAAGGGTTGAAAGTACTAGGGTAACATAAACTATAAGGCGAATACAACTTGCTACGTTATTAAAACTTACGCGGAAGAACTGGCTTGATACTAACGTAAATATGGTTGTACTGTTGTTTCAGTGTTATGGATTGTAGGATATAGATAATTAGAAATTGTTAACTTAAATATTAAATAAGTTATCATAACAGCAGTAGGACTATATCCCTTCTTTATAAAAATGTAACCTTAAGGCTAAGGTCTTGCCTTAGGATATCGGTATAGACCCGTTGCAGAGGCTAAATAATTTATTTAACTAGATTCAGCAATTGTAACTTTAAATTTGTATATTTTTTTTTGCCTTAGTTATATGAAAGTAAACATGTTGATTTGCATAGTAGAAAAACTATCATATTGTATTAAAAATTTTCTATTCATTTGATGCAATCGGCTGATCGTTTATATTAGCAATATGCACAATCATTTTAATCCATTATTTTTTACTCAAAACTTTATTATTCGGTGTTTTAATTTTTTTTAGTAATACATCTAGTTTATTCTTCCATTTATTCATTCTATATACATATTTTTTACATTTTTAAATATTTCTATAAAAAATACATTTAAAAATATAAAAAAATAGTAGCCCACCGGCATCGGGAACAGGGTCGAAGAGAGGAACTACCTAACAATACGTGCCGTGTCCAGAAGTACAGCTTTCTGTATCAGGCCCTTGACCCAACCGCCCAACGAGAGCCTCATTAGATGTTGGTTGAAGCTCTTGGCTATTAAGCAATTGGCCGTTACGACTATCAGCACAATGACTGCTGAGTTAACCTCCCACATGTCGACAACCTCGTGTGCCAGGTTATAATTATTATTGTTCCCTTTATTAATTGTCATACTAATAACTTATTTTTAAATATTTCTGTAAAAAAAAAATATAAATTATAATTATTGTAAGTTTAGTTCCATTTATAAACGTATTTACCGTAGATGGCGCTACAATTATCGTAGCGGCCTCGTAGTGGCACCACGTATCGCGACTGCGACGATAGCCGCCACAGTTCTAAAAGAGCTTCATTCAGTTCTATATAGTATAGTTCCACGCGTTGTCCGTAGCAAATTGGCGAAGGTTTCAGCGCTAGGCTAAAAAGTACTAGGGCAGCATAGACTTGAGGGACCGAAGTGACACGCTATTTAGAGCCCGCGTGCAGGTGACATAAATTGGTTGTCTTATATTTTTTATAAATAATACAATTACAACTGCCTCGTTGGTCTAGTGGTGGCAAGCGCGAGTGATGATCGTGAGGTCTTGGGTTCGACGGGCAAAGTATTATTGGGTTTTTCCGTATGGAATTGCTCAGTAGCAGTTCGGAATTTGGATTTGTGCCGGGTTGATTGATAGTGTAGGGGAACGAGATATTGTGTTCCACCTACGAAAAGGAGGATCCTCCTACCAGGCGGAGTCTTGTGCCTGGCGGGCCACTGCCTAACGGTTGATGTTGGGAACTTGTATATATACTATCTGCGTGTCAAACTCTGATATCGCGATGCAGGATAGTTCGCATGTGGCGCGATAGATGCCGCCACAATAGCAATAGGCTCGCCTCCTATTACATACACCTCTGCCAATCCTTCGGGGAATACAGAAGTGATGTTATGTTTATGTAAAACAATTAATATAAAATCTAAACGTAATTTTTACAAAAAAATGTTTTCTCTTAGGTACTACTACTTAGTATTCTTCTGTACGCATCAGACTCATCGATAAAGCATAATACATATTAAACGCTTAATATTCGGTTTAAAAAAAATAGTTTGCAATATTACTGTTCAAACTTTCTAACGTAGATGGCGCTACGAATTTCGTAGCGGCACCACATGTCGCTACGATAGTCTCCACATTACTGAAAGTACTCTGTGGCTTTGGTTCCACGTGTTGTTTGTAGCAACGTGGCGAAGGTTTCAGCGCTCGACTAAAATGTACCAGTACCGCATAAAATATTAGGAGATTAACAAACTTTATCAGCTATGAGAAGTCGCGTAAAAGTGATAAAGAATGAATGATACCGAAACAGTTGTAAGATTTTAATTTTCAAAGTAAGAGCAATACTTTGTTGGTTCTCACAAATAATATTAGAATTAGAATGAGGAAATTTTGTAGATAGGGCTGGATTACACATGCTACGTGTACAGTAACATGCTTCTTTCAAGCATTTGCTGCTTACAAACAGCTGTTAATAAATGCTTTAAACTAGTATTCTACGTAGTAGAAACAAGCATGAAGCGCCTTTGGAATTCTCTTCCTCACTCCTTACGTGATAGCCCGTCGTTAGATGTTTTTAAGAAAAGAATTAGGGAACATTTCCTGTCTACATGACCTGTATGTATGTATGTATGTATGTATGTAGTATTTTATATATTATATTGTATGTATTACGTTTATGTATTGTGTGCTATACACATATTTGTTTAGTTTATGTAGATGTGTATATTTATTGTGTATTTAATTTGTAATTTTATATAACTTGTACATTTAGGTAATTGTTCTCCTCAACATCAAATCTCTCTATCGCTCTAAGGTTTGCTGTTAGAAAACTCATTTGTGAGTTAAGCTCGCCTTTGTACATGAATTTACCAACGGAACTGTATTATATATTATTATTTTGTGTACAATAAAGAATAAGAATAAGAATGATTTCTTTAATTGCATGTGTGTGTGTATAGTCCAGGCCTTATTACTTTAGTGAAATGACATCAAAAAGTGATGACATAAAGGAGTTTGTCCAAGCCTTAGCCCAGCGTGATACAGAAAAAAAGAACTGGGTTTACCTCAGACTTGATTTAAACCTGTGACCAAAGAATAAGTAGTTCCTGTAAAATGGGGCTATTTGAGAACCACGAGGTTAATTGGAATTCAGTTATAGAACGTACTTCTTATACGTATTTACGATATCAATGTAATTGTATATTTCAATAGATATTTGAAATTGTTTTTAGTATTTTATAGTTAAAATATAATTACTGTTAACGCCATCTATTAGCGTTAAATCAACAACACATGGCACCCTCTAGCGTAGAGTAACTGGAAGCTCGGTGCAAGAGGAACGGAATGAAAGCGGCGCACGGGGATCGCTGATTGATCGTCGCCGAAGGACTTCCCAGAACGTTCGATTCCTTTGCTCCACGGTTCAACAGTTCAAATTGTTCAATATAGTTCGACACTCAAGAAAAAGATGGTAGTCGGTCCACCATCACAATTTTATATAATTGTCCTATTCTTCTTCTATTGCAACTCATGTAAAATACATATAATAAATGCCTAAAACCCTAATAAATAAAAGGACCGTTCATTGAAGAAGCCTGACCCTCAAGATCACAAACAATTACATATATCAAAAAATCTCATATACCTTGTTTATTCCTATTATACCCCATGAGTCTCAAATAGGATTTTACGGTAGGTTTAAACCGTCTCTCGTAATATCACTATGTGAAGGTTTCGCAAAGCCTGGCTTAAAAAAGTACTAGGGTAACATAAATTGCAAAGATTCAAACAAACATTGCCTGCCACCTATGTGAGAACTCTCATGAAAGTGGCTTTTGCGAAAACCAAGCAGGCGTAGACGTTTGTCGACGGAAAAATCAATTTCGGCGACGCAAGTCCGGTTCCACTCGTTGCAACTACCAACGAGCGAAGGTACAGCGTGCGGCTACAAAGTACTAGGACACCATAAACGGTAAGGGTTCGACGAACCTTATCAACTGCGCGCGAAAGTGACGTAATTGAACCAGCAATGAGTGTGCTTCGCCGGACTGCTTTACAGGCTCTTCGTTTCAGCTTCCGAATCCCCGCGCTTTACTAAACGCTAGGCTATGATAGTGTCTGAGCACGTAGAGATAGCGTTATCGGGCATTTATAATAAAAATTCATAATACTCCATTATCTTCCAAATAAAATTCGAGTAATTATGTAAGTAATTCGCACTAAAGAATATTCGGTTAATTGATAGTTATGCCAAATATAGGTTTATGCAATGTATTTGTCTAAAACCGATTATGCTAAATAATAAACTGTCTTGTGACGTCCTAGGTACAACCTCCAGGATGGGAAAATTTTTATTGGGTTTTTCCGTGTGGAATTCCTCAGCAGCAGCCCGGAGTTCGGATTTTTTTGTTTTTTTTTTTATTTAAACGTTGCCCCACACTAGGATTTCTCCTGTATCGTGGGTGCGTTTACAGACACAAATGTTCACATACACAAACATCCAGACCCGGAACAACTATCTGTAGGCCATACAAATATTTGTTCCGTGCGGGAATCGAACCCACGACCCGTAGCGCAGAAGCCGATCGCTCAACCACTGCACCAGACGTGTCGTCTCGTGTTTGTGTTCAATTGATTAGCTATAGGCTCGCCCCCTATTACATAATGGTGAAATGAGGATGTCACTATACACCTCTGCCCAACCTTTTGGAGAATACAGGCGTGATGTTATGTTATGTTTCAGACGTCAAAGTTGTGTCAGATACAAGAGGGAAGCCCCAACGCAATACTGAATGAAAGTTGTCTCAACGGCAACGGCGCGCGTTGCCCAGTAGCATCGAGCTCGAAGGCTTCGCTGAAAAAGTACTAGGGCAACATCAACTATGAGGTGCTACTTGTTCAGCAAGTGAGATTTACGTGAAAGTGGCGGAACATAAATAAAACTTTTACAAAGTAACTACGAGGCTATTTTCAGTTCAATTTTAACTTTTCCGAAAACCATTTTTGATTTGAGATTTTATTTGTTTAGATATGTCCTGCCCTGAACTGTTTCAAGTTCCAATTGTAACTGAAAATAAAATACAATTAGTTCAGCATACTTTTTAAGTGGTAAATCCACTATTTATTTCATTTACACTAAAATCTATTATTCTGTCCTATATTAGTAGTAATAATTATACAACCGTTATAATAATACATTTTATTTTAAGGTATAAGATACTACACTTTGTGGTGAGCTTACCACGACAATCGTCGCTGCAATTGACCGCAATACTGAATGAAAGCTTCACGCCACCCACACGTTGCTTATACTAACGAGCGAAGGTTTCAGCGCTCGGCTAAAAAGTACTAGGGTGGCATGAACAACAAGGGTTCAAAGAAAACTTATCATAGCCGCCGAAATATAGGCAAACGGCTAGCCACGGACGAAGTACTGCAGATAGCACGTGTTGCCCGGAGCAACGAGCCGAAGGTTTCAGCGCTCGGCTGAAAAGTACTAGAGCATCATAAACTCATAAGCTCAAATTCAAACAAACTTTATCAATATTGGGATTTCACGCGAACGTGAAAAATAAACTTAGACATCACTGCAACTGTTCAACTCTTGCATTTAATTATTGGCTTAAGGCCGATTTGTCAAAAGTTAGATAAGTTTTATCTGAGGAATACATTTTTGCCAAATTTTTGACAGGTTTTATAAGAAATCTGTCACGCGTCAAATTTATTCGTCAGTTATAAAATATATGACAGTTGAAAAATCGCCCCTTAAAGTATGAATAAAATCATACTAATTTCAAGTTAACATACAACGCAAGGCAACAATAGAATAGTCAGTGGTACTGATTTGGTTACGATAATCGGCTACGTGTATATCTACGCTTTAAGCGATACTAAGATAATCGGCTACATGTGTATCTACGCTTTTAGCGGGAACAAATTTTACTACGATAATCACCTACGTGTATATTTATTTTATTATGCTGCGGCTACACTACCGTAATATGGCAATAATTATGGCCATAATTGAAACAACAACTAGGTGTAGCCACGATTTATGACCATAATTTCACAATGACAATCAATATGGCATATACCGGTAGGCAATAGCTCCGGTGGCGGTCTTTTTTCGCATATCAAAGACTTTTACCGCGGTAATTTTTGCGTGAGTGGCCACACTACAGTTTGTTCAGTGTGCGACATGAGCTCAACAGAAACGCACGCGCCACGCGCCGAGTTGCCGACCGACATGGAGTGGTCGAATGAAAAGGTACTCGAGTTTTTGGAAGCATTCCAATCGGAACCAAGTCAAAAGTCTAAGTTTTAAAATGTAAAAGATTCATATAATAGTAATTCACACTCATAAAGTACGACAACGCCGCAGCTTCAACTTCCATCTTGAAAAAATGATTTCTTTTACCACCTAGTTCATGGTCATATCTAGGTAAACATCAGTGTAACTACACCACTTATCGCGGTAATTTAGGCCGTAATTTAATGCCATAATTATTGCGGTAAACGGGCGGTAGACAGTAAGGTAGTATGGCCGAGACATTAGCGGTAGTGGTAGTCATTTTGCTACGATAATCGGCTACGTGTGCATAAACGTCTACGCTTTTCAGTAGTAACTCGTAGCAGCTCAACGTGCACGCGTTGCGTTGCTCTAAGCACAGCCTGAAATTGCAACACTCGGGTAAAGGAAGGCCACTGACATTTTTATAGACAATTTAAACTTTTGATAGAACATGCGGGCTTCCTCATTATAAAATATTATTTAATTTTCATTCCAGTCAATGCTGAATTCATTGTTTTAATTAAATAACTAACATTCAGACAAACAATCCAAACTTTTTTATTTAATAATATTAGTAAGATAAACTGAATAAGTGGGTCGATGAACTTCAAGTATACTCCACCAAGGAGAACATAGTCTGCTTAGTTGTCGGCAATAAGATTGACAAGCGTATCATTTTGGGACCCAATGCATAATATCAGCAAGCACATTGGGTCACCCGCGCGATGGCGCAACGAGTATTCCCAAGGAGGGTTGATGTCAGGCAGGCGGCCGGTCATAAAACAATAAGCCAAAACCTCTAACAACATGGATTTATGAAATACTTGTTGTGCCGACCCCACCTAGTGTGGGATAAGGGCAGGAAGAAGAAGAAATATTAGTAAGATAAACGCAGAGCTACGGAGGCTTTGTCTAGGTTAGACATTCAAAACTTTCAATTCCACGCCACGTGAAATGACTCAGCGTTCCGGTCAAATGTACTAGGACAGCAGAAATACAGGGGTTGAAAATGTTGCTATCTCATCGTTCTGTACCATTCCCACGCTACCCACCCTCCACTTTTACATGAATGAAAACTAGAAAGAGATGGCGTGTATCGGTTTAGTATTGCGCCATTTCTTTCGTGCGTAGCCTGGAGGTGGGTGCTACGAAATCCGTAGCGACCGAAAGTTTTTCAGTGCTCCAGTCGAAAGTACGAGGGAAGCATAAAGTAAAAGGTGCGAGAGTACACTTTTCAGCCTAGAACTGAACTAAGGGCTGATTTTACAATAGTGAAATAACTTTTATCTGAGCAAGTTTGACGTTTTGATAGCTTTTGTACTAGAAATATGTTAAACCACTATATTTATTCCTCAGATAAAAGTTATCTGAGGATTGTAAAATCAGCCCTTAGAGCAATTTATTATAATTATATATTTATTCTGAGGGGAATAATATCTCAAAATAATCCCCATACGCAATAAATAAATGCTAAATGGTAAATTGAAATTGATAAAAATTTATAAAATTTCGCCACTGATTTTTTCTGTAAACTATGCAACAATGAATATTCAACATTGGTACTTACTACATCACTCTCAACTGGCGTATGACAAGATGTATGAATGTGGATGAAGCAAAAGGAGTATGTAAGGATCGTAGCATGTGGCGTTCTATAGTTTCTGCCATGGGAAAAAGACGTGGTTTTATATATATATATAGGTATATGTGTGTAGTACCTATTAAATACACAAATCATTCATACGAACAATTTGTACAAAATTGAAAGTCATACAAGTACATTTCCAAACATGTGACTTCTTCTTCTTAGCGTGTCAATGGCAATCTATATTGAGTCGGCCCAGAACTTAGCTACGAGTTTAGCGTTATCAGTAGCGTCCATTAGTTCCAGTAACGTGCAGGTATCCGGGTACGCAGGGCATGATGTCAGGTATCCCATCGTTTGTGCAAGATACTTGTGACTCTTAGCATTGAAGATCAGCCACTTAACCAACACAATAACTGAGTAGTCTCATTTAATGAAAAATTACAATACTAATAAAACTCTTCACGTAAATGGCGTATGAAAATGCGGTTCAACGAAAAAGCTTCAAATTACACAAAGCTACAGCCACGCTGCAACGATATCTCACAGAGACATCTATCGTAGAGCGGCCGAAACTGGAAGCAATTTGTTCAAAACGTGAGGTCGCAACTTCACAACCTGTTGCAGGGCTTGTTTCAACTTGATACCCGCTAGGTCGGCGACACCGTCGCTTAGAACAAGTAGTGTTTTAAATTACTAAACATCTGGGAAGACTTTAAAAAAAACCTCACACATTTATGATCAATGTTATATTTCCTTTATTCATTTTCATACGCTTTTAAAATATTTCTGTTATAAACTAAAAACATTTAAAAATATAAAAATTAAAAGCCCACCGGCATCGTGAACAGGGTTCAAGCTATCGGTGGTCAGGGTTTTAGAGAGAGGATCTGCCTAACAATACGCGCCATGTCCAGAACTACCGCTTTCTGTATCAGGCCCTTGATCCAGCCGCTCAACGAGAGCCTCATCAGACGTTGGTCGAAGCCCTTGACTATTAAATCATTAGCCGTAACTAATATCAGCACAATCATCAATGTTATTATAAAACTCTACTCAAAAAATAGTACAGCTTAATAAATAACTTTAATAACTCCGATTACGATATAATTAGTGTCGAGTGGTTACGACGTAGCCAGCGCTACGCGGTCTCGTAGCAACGTAAGGACTACCGTAGCCGAAAAAAGTTTCTGTGCAAAAGTACTCGGACAGCATAAGCTATTAGAAAACGCTCAGCGATGGTGGCTCGAAAGCTTAAAGTAAAAAGGGGGTCCTAAAATAAGTGTTGTTGAACTCATGTACCGGTAGTAGTTATACTATGACATTCTACCAGAGAACTTTATTTTTAAAGTTACAATTTATATTGTATGACTAGTGGCGTCCCCATTTTTCATACCCTTTTTTGCAGAGCTTTAGACAACTTTGAGGTTTATGTTAACAACTAACTTACAACTGAAAAACATGAAACGTGTCGTGACGATCTTTTCATGGCGGAGTTTTCGTAACGCTATTTCATGACGGTGTTTATGTAACGCTATTTCATGACGGTGTTTTCGTGGCGGTGTGCGAAACATCCCTGTCGCCGAGGTGCACCGTATGCACCGTAAAAACCACGGCAAATCCTTTGATATGGTTCTAGTGGTGTGCGACCCGGTGGACGGACACCACCCCATTTTCAATATCACCAAGATCTGCGACCTTTCTGAGATAAAGGTAGAGCGCCCCCACATCAGTGGCATTGTCAATCAATGCCACAACTGCCAGCAGTACGGTCACGCTCAACGTAACTGCTTCGGCAAGCCCAGATGCGTCAAGTGTCTGGGTGATCACGCCACCGCACAGTGCGCGCGTCCCAAGGACCGCGCCCTCTGCACGGAGCCACCTAGCTGCGTGCTGTGCGGCGAATCCGGGCACCCCGCCAATTACCGCGGGTGCCCGAAGGCCCCTAAGTCAACTGCCCCAAAACTGGCTAAACGTAGCCAGGAGAGGCAGCTAAGGGAGCGACCAACCACCGCGGCCCCCCCCCCCAATATTTTACCCGTGGAATGCGTACAATCACCAGACGCATTTCCCCGCACTCAGACCCACCGTACCGCACCCCGCGTACCCCCTGCCATCCCTGATGGCTCAACCCGTCCCCAACCCCTTCCAGCCCAGACCCATCGTCAAAGCGGCCGCGCCCGCAGCGACCCGCCCTCCTACCCTCCCGCCCTTCCAATTCACGGCCCCCCCTAACACCCCGGCGACCAGACCCCCTCTGCACGTAGCGGACCCCAGACGTCCCCCGCCCTCAGCGGCCCCCAGACCCACTCCGCCCTCTGCGGACCCCAGACGCCCCCCGCCCTCAGCGGAAAACCTAGACCCCTTCAGGGTAATTACAAGCACCTTTGGGGTATTTTATAGCCCCCGGGGTGTCCAAATGTCCAAGGACATAGTCGCATGCAACGGCGACTTCTCAGCACTCGCCCGGGTATTTAACTCATACCCGGACGTTACGCAGGCCCTCCGCAACCTCCCCCATAATAACCCATAATGCTCCAAACCGCGTGTATCTCTAGACTTAAACCGAAATCCCTAAAGATAGGGACTTTTAACGCCAACGGTATAGCTCCCCAACGTGATGAGATCGCCAATTTCCTCCGCGACTATCACTTAGATATTCTACTAGTGCAAGAGACCTTCCTTAAGCCGCACATGCGCGACCCGAAAATTGCGAACTATCGCATAGTTCGTAATGACAGGTCACGCTGCCACTTCGGAGGTACTCTTATCTACTATAGAAACGCCCTCTACTGCATTCCTATGGACCCACCGTCACTCGCTCACTTCGAAGTCTCTGTCTGTCGGCTAGGTATGACAGGACACCCACCGATCACGATCGTCTCAGCGTATCTCCCTCCTGCCAACTCTGTGGAGATCAACGCCACCATGCGAGACGATCTGACCGCCCTCCTTGGCTTAGGTGACTCCGTCCTTCTGGCGGGAGATCTTAACGCCAAGCACACCTCCTGGAACTCTCACACAACCAGTTCCAGAGGCAGGGCCTTATTCAGTCTTTGCTCTCCCCTCAGTTTTGATGTCATCGCTCCGATGCATCCAACTCACTTCCCTTTTGCCCCCGATCAACGTCCTGATGTCCTGGACGTCGCGCTTCTGAAGAATGTAAACTTGCGATTGCATTCGATGGAAACGATCGACGAATTGGACTCGGACCACAGACCAGTGATCATGGAGTTCGCTCCTAGATCCGGTCCATACGATCCGTCATACTCCCCCGGCATGAAAGTGGTCACGGACTGGGAGAAAGTAAGCCAAGCGCTGAAATCCACCACGTCCCCTCACTTAGACCAAATTCCTGACCTAATTGAGACTGTAGAGCATACGGAAGCCGCGATCGGCTTGTTCACGGGTCACGTACAAACCGTCCTGAACGAATGTTCAAGGGAGGCCCCGGCGGCTACTAGCCGCTGGAACCTCCCGGACGATGTGCGTGCCCTCGTGACCGAGAAGAACGCGGCAGTCCGTGCCTACAGGTCCTTCCCATGCGTCGCTAACAAAGCTTTTATGCGCGGCTTACAACGCAAAGTAAGCAAGCGCATCAAAGAGCTGCGTAACGACCAATGGGATACGATGCTCAATGAACTGGAACCGACCCATCTTGCTTTCTGGGAGCTACAGAGGAAGCTACGCTCCTCTGAAACTTCCGCTATGCCCCCTCTTACTCGCCCCGATAAGAGTGTCGCCTTCGAAGACGACGCTAAGGCCGAATGCCTGGCCGACAGCCTAGAGGCCCAATGCTCCCCCAGTACTCAGCCAGTAGACCCAGCTCACCTCGCAAGAGTGGACGCTGAGGTCGAACGCCGTACCGCACTCCCCCCCGATGAAGACCCGGATGACCCCCTCCCCCCTGTCACACCTGACGAGGTGGCGGAGGTCATCAGGGGACTCAAACCTAGGAAGGCCCCTGGCTCTGACGGAATCAACAACAGGGTTTTTAAACTTTTCCCCCCGGCTCTTATAGTGCTAATGACCGCCATCTTCAATGGTGCTCTGGCAAACAACATCTTTCCGCAGTCCTGGAAGCGGGCCACCGTTATCGGTATCCCAAAACCAGGCAAACCAAAATCGTCCCCCAGTAGTTACCGCCCCATTAGTTTACTCAATGTCATAGGCAAAATCTACGAGAGGCTTATTTATAAGCGTCTCAAAGACTATGCCGAGGCAAAGAGTCTCATACCCACGGAGCAATTTGGCTTCCGTCCCCGTCACTCTTGTGTCCAACAGGTGCACCGTATAGTCGAACATGTCAGCGAACGCTTTCAGCGCGGCATGATGACTGGGGCCCTGTTCTTCGATATAGCGAAAGCTTTCGACAAGGTCTGGCACAACGGGCTGATATACAAGCTGTATCGGCTCGGTGTGCCCGATCGCCTCGTGCTCATCTTACGAGACTTTCTGTCGAATCGCACCTTCCAATACCGCATTGAAGGTGCGCTTTCCGCTCCCCATCCGTTACGCGCAGGTGTCCCTCAGGGATCTGTGCTGTCCCCCCTTATGTTTACCCTATACACGAGCGATATCCCGAAGAGTGGAAGGGCGCAGTTAGCCTTGTTCGCTGACGACACCGCCATCTACTATTCGGGATATAGCCCTTCTTTCATCTCTCGCACCCTCCAAAACTCCGCCAAAAGCCTAGGCGATTGGTTCCGGAGATGGAGGATCGAGGTTAACCCCGATAAGAGCCAGGCGGTCCTATTTATTAGACCGCGTAAAATCAGCCCGCCAAACCCCGCCCCAATCATGATGTTTGACAAGCCGATCCCCTGGGAGGAGCATGCCAAATATCTAGGGGTCACTCTAGACCGTAGATTATCGTTTGCTGAGCACATAAGGAAGGTGCGTTCGCGCGCCGCCTTCGCTCTCGGTAGGCTTCATTCCGTGCTGAATGCCCGCAGCAAATTGTCACTCCGGTGCAAATTGCGTATCTACACCGCGTGCATTCGGCCTATCATGACTTACGCGTGCCCCGTGTTCGCGCATACTAGGCCCCACCGAATCCATAGGATGCAGACCCTGCAGAACCGATTTCTCAGAGGCGCCACGGGTGCACCGTGGTGCTTGACGAATGAACGACTCCATGTCGACCTTAAGATCCCCACAGTTAGACAGATTATTAAACGCCTTACCAAGCGTTTCATAGACTCAGCCGCAACTCACCCCAACCCCCTCATAGTATCGGCCGTCCGTTATACACCATCTAAGATCTCCAAGATTAGGCGCCCTAGGCATACCCTCCTCCAACCCGATGACCCCATCACCCTCATCCAAGAGAGTAGTAGGGAAACCAGTACACGTCGCAGGTACAAAAACAGATACAAACCGCGTTTCCGGCCTCGCCGCCGAGGCCCCTCGCGACTCCCCAGTAACGTCACAGACCGACCCTTGCTCGCCACGCCAGCCCGCGAAGCTGAGCCTGTAACGGAAATAAACCAGTCCCCAAATAATATAACCCAGCCCGATATTGATTGCCCACCCCTCAGTGACCCACTAAGCCGAGGCCCGTACCCCACAGGGGGTGCCCTTAGTGCCGCGTCACTTAACTGAAATCCTTAGTTTGTAAGCCCTGGCTGGGGGCCTTAAAGTAATTTTCGGCCACCACAGGATAGTCCGGTTAAGTAGTAACAAAGCTCTCGGAGCTTTATACTACGAGTGGTCATTCAAAAAAAAAAAAAAAAAAAAAAAAAAAAAAAAAAAAAAAAAAAAAAAAAAAAATGTGTTTACGTCACGTATGACGTGACCTAAAGCACCACGTTGCCTGTTTTTAGCCTCAGAATAACACCTAAAGCAGTTTTAGCGCTCGAGTAAAAAGTACTAAGGCAGCATAAACTATAAGGACATGGAAAAAACTATCGCAGTTACAAATTTTTTGTGACAAAATCAGCCATCAACAATATCTTGGATGACATATATTTAGACAAATATTTTGATTTTTATTAAGCGAGCGTTTGTAATAATTACTTGTTTCAATATTTTATATTAAGATGCTGAGAATACCTCGTGCAAAAGTATTATTTTTAATTATATTTTTAAATATGTGTAATTAACAGAGATCGGATAATCGGATGCATATTTACCTAAAGTTCAGGTGTTGGCTAACGTGGAATGCACTTTTGTATCGAAAAAATCCTGCGATTCTGGGATCGTCAAATTTAGTGTTCCGTAGAATAGAATCATATTTGTTTACCTAGAATTGGATGCATATTTATTTATTTACGTACCCTAAGTTGTTTGTACCTTTTTTAACTAACAAAGACATGCACCCTCACTTTCTTACACCCTACATACACACATATTTGCATCGGGGGTTAAAAATTAAAATCAAGTACCTAATCATATTTATGCATTCTATTAGTTTTGCAATCCCGTGATATTGGTTTTATTTTTCTGACAAATTATATTCAGAAGCCTTTTCCATACTTTCGTAGTCAAAAATTAACTTTAGGTAAATATGCATCCGATTATCCGATCTCTAGTAATAAATAATAATAACCTAAGAAGAGTTGGAAATAATTAAACATCTGGTTCCTCCGCAGGAGTGCAACGAATATTTTCAACATTCAACTTAGTTCAGAATAAAATGAGAAATAAATTCGGCATATGTGCCGAAGGCTGCCAAATTGGTGTTTCTTCTAGAAAATCTCAACTCATATAATTCTAATAAGAAATAAAAGTTACTTCTAAGTTCTACAGTGGTGAAACGGATACCCAAATGTTTAAGCTTCTTTTCTTTTACATTGATTTTTGGATAATAATTTTAAAAAATTATAAACTATAATGATAGTGTTTTTTTCTTAAGCTGTACATCTATAAATTGAATTAATTAAAAACGTTTAAATTATTATTACAATCAAAAAAGTCTGATTTAAATGAAAAAAGTCGGATTTAAATAAAAAAAGTCCGATTGAAATTAAAAAATCCATTTTTTTTTGTAAATTATAACTTTTATCAACCCTGCTTATTAAACACTTTTTCCCCAATTTGGTGAACAAGACTTAAACAAATTATTAATAAAAAAAAACACTTCATTTATATCGTGATTTAAAACATCTCAACCCTGATAATAATGCAATACAGACACACAGACAGATAGTAAAGAATATGAAAACGTAATATTATTTCGTAGTTTAAAAGCACTGTGGGTTGTAACCCGTTTATTTCTATTGAAATCAAGAGGTTACTTGTATAGAACACGTTTATTTATACCAAAAGTAATAATAACATACACCGACTTTTCTTCTTGAAGGAACAGTTATTGGGTGACAGATTCCTATTTTGAATATTAAAACACTGTCACTTTGTGTGTTGGTATACCACCTCCATTAATTACATTGTAGATGGCGCTACGTCAGGCGTAGCTTGGGTCTACGAGAAGCCCGGCTACGATAAGCCAGGCTTTAGCGCTACGATGAAAGTACTAGGGTAGCAGAAACTATTAGACAGCTTATCTTCTGGCTCGTGAAGTCACTGGCCAATTCCTTCTAATTGAGAGCATTATCAGGCACATTACGATATTAAACACATAACATAACATCATGCCTATATTTCCCGAAGGGTTGGGCAGAGGTGTACAGTAACACCCTCATTTCACCGTTATGTTTAAGTCCTATGTAATAGGGGGCGAGCCTATTGCCATCAAACGAGCAAAAGTCCTAACTCCGAGCTACTACTGAGGAATTCCACACGGAACAACCCAATAACACTTTGCCCAACCTTGGGATCGAACCCAAGACCTCACGATCAGCAGCAGCGCTTATCACCACTAGACCAATGAGGCAGTTGCAACAATATTAAAATATAAGTATAGTGGCTTCCAGATTTGCTGTATTTGAAATTTAATTTCTTATGTTGGCCAGGGAAGAGCTTGTTCAGCTTCGGAAGAAATAAAATCATGAATAAAGCATCTTGTTTGCTCTACATACATAACGAATTAGAATACTTTTATACTCAAGCAGATTGGTTTCGACATCCTTGCGGAGTGGTTAAAACCGGCCAAGTGCGAGTCGGACTTGCGCACGAACGGTTCCGTACCATTATCTATAAAAACGGTAATAAAATCACGTTTGATGTATGAGAGCCCCTTAAATATTTATTTTATTCTGTTTTTTTTGTATTTGTTGTTATAGTGGCCACAAAAATACATCATCTTTGAAAATTTCAACTGTCTACATGATACAGCCTGGTGACAGACGGACGAACGGACGGACGGATGGATGGACAGCGGAGTCTTAGTAATAGGGTCTCGTTTTACCCTTTGGGTACGGAACCCTAAAAAATGAAGAAAAATGAAAAAAATTATACCTACTTAAAAAAAAGTGGTACCTTTTTTTGTATGAATACCAAAAAGCTGAAAAAGGGTCATTAGTAACAACTTTTACTACGAAACATACCTTGAAATTGCAAAAATAAAATCAGCTGTTCCATACATTAATTTTCACATAACTCGACAAAATGTGTGTAAAAGCAGTTTTCTTTTTTACGATTTTAGGGTTAGTCCCATAGTAAAAGTTGTTCGTAATGATGAGTATAACGTCCTCTTTTCGGGTTTATGGTATACAAAAAATAAGGTTCTATACTATGAGAAAGCAAAGCGATTAATCCTGGTACCTTTAGCTCTGTCGTTATAATAGAATCAAATATATTTTTTTGCCTTTTGACTGCCTTGTTGGTATAGTGGTCGCAAACGCGACTGTTGAGCATGGGGTCCTGGGTTCGATCCCCATGTCAGGCAAAATGTTATGGGGTTTTTCCATTAGAAATTCCTCAGTAGCAGCCCGAAGTCTGGATTTGTGCCCGGTTAATGGCAATAGGCTCGCCCCCTATTACATGGGACCTAAACATAACTGGCAAAATGGTGTACTTGAAACACCCCTGCCAAATCTTTTGGTAGTGGGCTGACCACCAGACTGCCAAGTCATAAGTCTTGAGTTCGAACCCAAGGCACGCACCTCTGACTTTTCGGAATCTTGTGCGTATTGTATAATTATCACTTACTTGCAAAAAGTTTAAGGAAAACCTCGTGAGGGAACCGCATGCCTGAAAGATATTTCTCGACGGCATGTGAAGCCAAGTCAGAGGACCATAGGCGGCATAATTTCTGACACCTGGTTAGTCACTAAACACACGAAAAGAACGACGGTCCCTACGTATACTATCGAAACTACAAAATCTCAATTTTTATTTTATCTTCTTAAAATGTGTGAAATTATGTTATCTTAAAGGTTATAAAATAATAAATTGTTATGAGACCAAATGGCAACTATTCCGCATCAAACTAAAGAAGAATCACGTAAATCGGATCATAAATCTCAGCGTAATCGGTGTACACACATAATAAAATAAAAACAGATTTTGTAGTTTCGATAGTATACGTAGGGACCGTCGAGATGAAAACGAGGTAAAATAATCCTTCAGTTGCCTCTAACGTAAAAGAGGGTGGGACATATAAAAATAACATACAAGAACACTTCTGCATTGAAACACTCATTCTTACAGATGAATATTTCTTTCAAAGTGCGTTCGGATACAAATTGCATTCCTCAGATCCCATTCTCTGTGGAATGTTCATTTGTGTGCATGGAATGTTGAATTCGTATAGATCTAAACCACACAGGCCTCCTTTTGTTCAGCAGTGGAGCTGTGTATACATAAGCTTGTCTGTTCGTTCTCATGCATGAAGGGATAGGTAAAAATGGAGACCTAACACTACGAACACCTTACTGAAGTCGAAAAAGTCTATCTCTTTCTAAATACCCTATTTAGAAGAAGATAGAATATTTATATAACTGCCTCATTGGTCTAGTGGTGGCAAGCGAGACTGCTGATCGTGAGATCCTGGGTTCGACCCCCAGGTCGAGCAAAAGTGTTATTGGGTTATTCCGCGTGGAATTCTTCAGTAGAAACCCGGAGTTTGGATTTATGTCCGATTGATGGCAATAGGCTCACCCCCTATTACATGGGACTTAAACATAACGGCGGAATGAGGGTGTTACTATATACCTCTGCCCAACCCTTCGGGGAATACAGGCGTGATGCTATGTTATGTTAGAATATTTAGTTTGAAAATCTATCTCTTACTAAATAGGGTATTTAGAAAAAGATAGACCATGAAACTAAAATAAACACGGCGAATTTTTTGACTTCAGTTAGGTGTTCGTAGTATGGTTTTCGTCTCCATTTCTATTTATACCTTCATGTTCTTATGATAACTATAATAACTCAGTTGTAAACAAATATAGAACATATCTCGAGGCTTATTATAATTATAGTCAAAGACAAAAGACATTTGCTAAGATATTTTTTCGTATCAGGGTGGCAGAGAATGAAATAACGAATCACACAACCCCGACGACAGTGCCTCAAAGGCACATCTTGATGGTTTTATTTTAACCGTATAGATCCTACCACGTCGCGTGCTGGGTTTTGTTGAATCTTACAACACGCGTCTATTCCCAGTGTGCGGTGAGAAAGTTTCATATTCTAGCCCGTCCCCACACATGATACATGCATATCTGGGAGGGGGTCGTGGCTAATTAACAACCGCGCGGATCATATGATTTGCAAGGTTAAGCTGCGCTTGCCGCAGTCAGTCTGTGGATGGGTCACTATTGGTTACACATCGAGACCCCTCTGGGCCTCGTAGAGTACGTTAAACCGTCGGTCCCCGATGTTATACGAATAGCTAAGACAATTGTTATGGGTAAAACAAAAAAAAAAAAAAAACACATAAACCAATACAGGTGCTTATGAAAAGTTAAATTTAGATGCACGGTTTCTATTGGTCATTTCCTATGGAGAAGAGCCGGCAAGAAACTCCATGGTTACTCTTTTAAAAATGATATCTTTAACAATTTCAGTGGATACAGTACAATGATTTAAGGTAGTCAGAAGCCCGATAGTCTGACAACCGGTCTAACCTTAGAATATCGGCATTGCCCAGTAACTGGGTTGCGGAGGTCTGATGGTAGTCGCTCCGTGTAAAATACTGGTATTCAGCCGCATCTGGTTAGAATGGAAGCTGACCCTAACATAGTTGAGAAAAGGCTAGGCAGAACAAACATGATACATGCATATAAAATGTATGTAAGTATGTGTACGTGTTACAGATAGATACCCCTCGCAAAAGAGATCTCGATGTTCGTAACTCAATCTCAAAGAAACCCAAAAGGGATTAAACTTGATTTTGTGGGCAACCCCGGGGGGTCGTGCGAATAGTTTGTTTTACCAAGTAAATGTCCAGGGTAAAAAATACTTCGGTAACAAAAGCCTTCTAAAATAAGATACAGGCGTTTCAAATTTCTTGTTGTCATAGTTACGACATTTTGCTGTTCGAGATTGTTATAACTTTTTCACCCGAGTGCCAAGGAAGGGTTATGTTTTTCGCGCGTATCTTGTATGTTTGTAAATTTCTTTATTATTACCTCGTATCTTCCAAACGGCTGGGTGGATTTCGACAATTAAGTTATCGTTTATATTCGTCTTAAAAACCCAAGTTTCCTTAGATAGGTGTTTGGAAAAATAAAACAAAATGGCGAATTCTTAACCGACTTCCAAAAAAGGAGGAGGTTCTCAATTCGTCTGTATGTTTTTTTTTTTTTATGTTTGTTACCTCATAACTCCGCCATTTATAAATCGATTTAGATACATTTTTTTATTTGAAAGGATATACTTCCAGATTGGTCCTATTTAAATTTGGTGAAGATCTGATGAAGAACTTCGGAGATAGACAATAGAACTCCTCAATGACGAACAGTACGCATAATGTGATGATGTGATGATCTGATTATGTTACGAGCAGCGTCTTTAGTACCTAGGTCCAACCATATTTTAATTAAGGCCACTAAAACGAAAAAACTAAAAAACATTTTAACAAAAATAAAAACGACTTCAAAAAAACGATGATAAGAATAAAATAATTACCATATTATAAAATTAACAGTTTCAGAAGTCGGTGCCTTCAATTTGGTTCAGCGTGGATTAGCACCGACTTCTAAAACTGTTAATTTTATAATATGGTAATTATTTTATTCTTTTCATCGTTTTTTTAAAGTGGTTTTATGGCTCCAAATAGTAATAAGTTAATACAAAAAATATAACCAAACCTATCGAGTAGGGTATCAAAATAAAGGAAATTAAAAGGGGATTACAAATATATATATAGGTTATAAGGAAAAATAAATTGGTTTAAAAAGTTTTTGGTAGCGTAAAAATGGGCCAAAATTGTGTCGGCCCTCGTGCTATCACGGGACACTAAAAAGTCTAAAATAAAATAAATAATTTAAAAAATCAAAAAACCCGACTGCATTAAAAGTAATTTAAAAGTAATGCACTAAAAATACCGAAACAAGATTGAGAATAGAAAACCATATTAAAATAAACTATAAACGAAGTAAACTCTGCTTCGGTTTAGTAGACTATATTATAAGCTGGAAGCCTAAGTTAAATCTTCTTCTTCCTGCCCTTATCCCACACTAGGTGGGGTCGGCACAACATGTATTTCATAAACCCATGTTGTTAGAGGTTATGGCTTATTGTTTTATGACCGGCCGCCTGCCTGACATCAACCCTCCTTGGGAATACTCGTTGCGCCCGTCGCGTGGTTGACCCAATGTGCTTGCTGATATTATGCACTGGGTCCCAAAATGACATGCATGTCAATCTTATTGCCAACAACTAAACAGACTATGTTCTTCTTGGTGGAGTATACTTGCAGTTCCTTGACCCACTAATTCAGTTTTGCTAGGGACTTCGGTTCTGACACATCGTAAATCGTAGCACCGTTAGGAAGCCTAAGTTAAATACCCGCATTAAATTTAGTAGCAGGCGGGACCCAATTGCAAATTATAAACCAAAAGAAAATTAATGGGTTCCGCTTGCTACTAAACTTAATGCGGGTATTTAACTTAGGCTTTCAGCTTATAATATAGTCTATTAAACCGAAGTAGAGTTTACTTCGTTTACAGTTTATTTTAATTTTGTTTTTTATTCTCAATCTTGTTTCGGTATTTTTAGTGCATTACTTTTAAATTACTTTTTTTACAGTCGGGATTTTTGATTTTTAAATATTTTTTTTGTGTTATTTATTTATTGATAAGATTTGTTGGTTGAAATTGTTTTAATTTTTTCGGCTGATTTTTTCGTATTTGCTTAATACATTGTTTGTGAAATATTGCATAAAATCGTCTTCACTATCTGAATAAAAATACATGGTTAACAATGTACGTTAGTACATTATATCTCAATGGTTAAAAAGTAAATTATAGTTATAGTTTCGGTCACTCCTCAAACATTTATTTTTGCGTAAAGTTATCTAACATTTTTTTCCTTAAAGAGCTGTTGGCGTTCAATATCACCCACCATGACCCATTACACCTAAAGTACCCAAAAATTGTACTCACCCAGTGTGAAAAACTGCCGACAGAATTTAATCAGTCCGAGGCTTACCTGAAAAAATGGAGTTATAAATTTAGTAACGCTTAAAACATTTTTGTTTTCAGTTAGGACTCAGAAAATATTAATTTAAATACATAATAATAATACCTTTCTACAGAAATGTAAATAAACATAACATAACATCACGCCTGTATTCCACGAAGGGTTGGGCAGAGGTGTACGTATAATAACATCCCTCATTTCGCCGTTATGTTTAAGCCCCATGTAATAGAAGGCGAGGCTATTGCCACCAACCGGGCACAAATTCAAACTCCAGGCTGCTACTGAGGCATTCCACACGTAAAAGCCTAATTACACTTTGCCTGACCTGGGGATCGAACCCAAGACCTCACGATCAACAGTCGCGCTTGCTACCACTAGACCAACGAGGCAGTATGTAAATAAAATGAATAACCATAATAATGTTTTAATAATACAATACAAATATTTGTATCGTATCATTAAAGCATTATGTTCTTTATTGCTTAACATTTAGTATAGGATCCCAGTATAGAACGACCTTCACTGAGCTGGTTAATGGATGAAAAGCATTTTATATCTAATATAAATGCTGTTTTTATACCTGCCTACCCAAAAGTTGTGACGGGAAAAAAATAGTCAACCTAACGCTTGCATATTCTATAGGCTTCATACTTCCGATTGGTATGGAATTTGTATATTAACCAAACCAGTGAAATGTTTAAAAAAAAAAATTATTAGTCATATTCTGGACTAAATTTTTTTAATCAACCCATTTGCAATATATTTACTGACATATTTAATTTGATATAAAATACTTTTCATCCATTAATCAGCTCGGTGAAGGTCGTTCTATACTGGGATCTTAGCCTTTGGCCAGACTGCAAACGCGGGCGCGGGGCGGGCGCGGTGCGGCGAGTTCAAACAGAAGAACTTCATTTGAGTGTCCATAGTGGGGACGCGGGCGCGGGAAGCGGCGCGGGCTACTTGGTGCGGCCAGCGCGCGGGGAGCTCACGCCATAGCTCGTTCATACAAGTGGCCGCAGTGAGAGCGCGGGCGGCAAGCGACAACCCGCGCGGGAGCGGGGGATCTCAAACTAGTTCGAGCTGACCACGCGCGTTGTTGTGATGGCATCTTCAAAATTAAATGTTGAAGAATTAATAAATGCTATTCAAGCACGATCTGCACTGTGGATGTCGAAACATCGTTTTTTAGTAAGAATTTTCGAGTAAAAATAAGTCTTCTTCATCCATGTTATATTTTGACACACACTGGACACGACAACGCTCAGAACGAAGCCACGCTCCACTGCGGACAGGTAAATCGCGCGCGTTCCCGCACCCGCGCCGCTCCCCGCACCGCGCTGCCAGTCTGGCCAAACACTTAGCACTTGAATAGCGCTTATTAATTCTTCAACGTTTAATTTTGAAGATGCCATCACAACAACGCGCGTGGTCAGCTCGAACTAGTTTGAGATCCCCCGCTCCCGCGCGGGTTGTCGCGTGCCACCCGCGCACTTTCTGCGGCCACTTGTATGAACGAGCTATGGCGTGAGCTACCCGCGCGCTCCCCGCGCCAAGTAGCCCGCGCCGCTTCCCGCACCCGCGTGTCCACTATGGACACTCAAATAAAGTTCTTCTGTTGACATTTCGAATTAATGTGCGGATCAGAATTTGATTATCACTTGAGTTAACAGTGAAGGAAAACATCGTAAGGAAACTTGCACACCTGAGAGGCCTCCATAAAGTTCTCGATGGTGTGTGTAGTCTGCCAACCCGCACCAGGCCAGCATGGTGGACTAAGGCCGAAAACCCTTCACATTTTGGGAAGAGGCCCATGTCCAGTAGTGGGACTTTAATGGACTGATTATGTTTTTTTTATGTATATCAGAGCAGTGATAGCCTAAAATATACATATATCATAAAAATTTCCACCCAGATAAATTTTGGAATCCAGAATTGCTATCTACTATAAAATTTATCGTTGCTTCTAGAAAAGAGGGTAACATTTTCAGGGTTCGTAGATAAAAGTTTTAGATACTGTGACTTGTTGGGTAATTTTGTCGCGTTTAGAGGGTTGATCGCACGCTTTGTGGTTGGGCCTACATGACCCAACGGTACCTCACAGTTTGTCCCTCAAAGGTGACACACAGTTGACCGGTTTGGTATAAATTCGTTATTAAATTTAGAGGCTGTGAGTATTTGGTTTTTGTTTGAGTACCTACAAGGTTAGTTGGTAATGGGGTACTAAACCGCTGTCCACTATGGACACTCAAATAAAGTTCTTCTGTTGACATTTCGAATTAATGTGCGGATCAGAATTTGATTATCACTTGAGTTAACAGTGAAGGAAAACATCGTAAGGAAACTTGCACACCTGAGAGGCCTCCATAAAGTTCTCGATGGTGTGTGTAGTCTGCCAACCCGCACCAGGCCAGCATGGTGGACTAAGGCCGAAAACCCTTCACATTTTGGGAAGAGGCCCATGTCCAGTAGTGGGACTTTAATGGACTGATTATGTTTTTTTTATGTATACCAGAGCAGTGATAGCCTAAAATATACATATATCATAAAAATTTCCACCCAGATAAATTTTGGAATCCAGAATTGCTATCTACTATAAAATTTATCGTTGCTTCTAGAAAAGAGGGTAACATTTTCAGGGTTCGTAGATAAAAGTTTTAGATACTGTGACTTGTTGGGTAATTTTGTCGCGTTTAGAGGGTTGATCGCACGCTTTGTGGTTGGGCCTACATGACCCAACGGTACCTCACAGTTTGTCCCTCAAAGGTGACACACAGTTGACCGGTTTGGTATAAATTCGTTATTAAATTTAGAGGCTGTGAGTATTTGGTTTTTGTTTGAGTACCTACAAGGTTAGTTGGTAATGGGGTACTAAACCGCTGTCCACTTAAAGTACCATTCTTGCCTGATTTACAACCAGTGTTAAAACTTCCAAAAACTTCCTCATTACCCGTGAAATCGTGTGATTTCAGCTGTGAAGGTATTCTATAGAATACGTAGCTGCGTGAGCGTTCTGAACCATGCAAAAGCTGAAATTGATGGGAAAAGGCGTAAGCGGGCGTACACATCTTCATACAAAATGCCTATTTTCTAAGAGTGATATGCGAATTTACGCTAATAAGTGTAGTTAATCGCTAAGAGGTCTGTGATAAGCAGTGGACTTAACAAGCTTTTGATAAAGAGATATAACATTTTATTATTAACTAGCCGTGCTCGCGACTTCGTCCGCGTAGAAATCGAAGAACAACATTACTTGCTTAGCTGAAATTAGGCGTGTATTTTTTGTCGGTTTTATTTAGCGTCAGTTCGTATATTTATTTGTTTGTTTGATTCAAATATTGCGACAGATTTTTCAATTACTTCTACTTAACCGACTGTCTTGAAACTTCACACAAAAAATTGCATTGAGTCAGTAGTTTTTACGTGCAGCGTGCACAAACAAACCGACAAACAGGTAAACACAAAAATTCCAAAAAATTTCGAAATGGATTCTGTTGGTTATATTTTAACCCATCCGCATTTTTTTTTACAATATAGGTACATACACGCAGATAGTACAGATTTATTATATGCATAGATTATGAAGCTAAAATATAATTTTCTTGTTTTATTAAAGATTACAACAAATATTTGTTCTTTCTATTTAAAAATCTTTAAGAAATATTTTAAGATAAACAGTTTAATCTTGCAGTAGTGCAGCATCGGTATTTAAAAAAAAGGTTAAAATTAATGTTGTATTGTCATGGGAATGGAATTTGTGTGCGAAGTTCCAGGAGAATCGGTTAAGCAGAAGTAGTTAAAATATCTGTCAGAAGATTTGTAACAAACAAATATTATACGAAGTGAAGCTAATTAAAGCGGTACAATAAAATCGGTAGACGTAAAAAAAATGGAGATGAAATTTTGAAGGGTTGTTATATTATTTTTGTGGCTAATTTAAATACTCTACAACGAACATTTTAATATTAATTCGTTCTGCTTCATTAGCAGAAGTTGTTTTTGCATTCATTTATATTCGAATAAAACTTATGGGTTTACAATTAAATTCATTTTATATTACGGTCAGACGCAGAAGTGCAGACTGTAAGCTTTGGTTTTATTTTCGGTTTAATAGAAAGAGTTTTTATTATACTTTGTGTTATTCAGCGGTTATGTCGTAAAGAATATATATGCAATAAAAAATGCTGAATTTATAATTCAATTCAATTCAATTCCTTTATTTCAACCAACAGTTGGATCATATAATATCATTCAGTACATTAAATAAATAAAAATAAAAAATATTAAAAAATAAAATAAACAATAAGACAAAACACCACACACAATTCCATTATAACACATAGAATACAATAGAAAAGAGGGACAGATAATGAACAATAATGTGCTATGCCTATCTCATTTCATTGTTATAGTCACTACATGATGCATACAACAATGGTTAATGTAGTGACAATCGAACCTCTCAGCCATCATCCTCAAGATGGTGTTGGAGCTGGCGCGGACCCTACGCACCAAGGATGTGCACCGTTATAATGAACAATAATATATATAATATATAATAGTTGTTTATAATGAACAGCAGTGATAGCCTAGTGGTGTTAACGTCGGACTGCAAAGTCATATGTCTGGAGTTTGAACCCAACGCACCTCTGACTTTTCGGATTCATGTGCGTATTGTATAAATTATCACTTGCTTAAAAAAGGTGAAGGAAAACATCGTGAGGAAATCGACATGCCTGAGAGATATTTCTCGACGGCATGTGGAGCCAAGTCAGAGGCCCATAGGCGGCATAAACTCTGACACCAGGTTAGTCACTAACCACACGAAAAGAAGAAGAATGAATAGTTTAGTTCTAGATAAGTTTATTTTTCAATGTATTCATGATAGGGAATTTAATCTCTCGCATACAAACACTCAGACTCGTAGTCCGCTAACCCGCACCAGGCTAGCGCGGTAGACTAAGACCAAAACTGGCCTTAGTCTAAAATTTACTAACTCAGCTATATTATAATATAGTTTGGTATCTACTGGGTGTAAAAATAGCCTTAAGGAAGCCGAAGTCTACGCATAATGTACATCAAACTAAGTAACATACAGCAAAAATAATTGCTGGGAAACAACTTTTATTTTTTTTGTATTAAAAAACAGCTTTTAATTGTAGTGCGCAATTTAAGCGCGCGCGCAGCAGACTGTGCCTACATTTCTAAAATGTTGATAATGCTTGTATAGAAGAATGTTTGGTAATAACATTAAAACTTAGATTTTGTGAAAAACGTTCAAAAATATGGTGGCTTAGACCTTCAATATCTCCATAACTCAATATTTATGTAAGTAAGCGATACAAGAAAGCGTATCAACCCACGCTAACAAATTCAAGAAAACGCAATTAATTTTATATCAAAATTAAATTCTACCTAATCATACATCATTTTAGTGACGTCTAAAGCCTCTAATAAATTTACCCCCCACACATATTGCCTGGGTACTTGGAATTCAATTAGACAGAACAATGAAGACAGTAATTATTTTCTTACAAGGCAAATAACAATATTTTAGATGAGGACCACCGAACCCCACTTGTGTGTTAAGGCGTTTGTACAATGGAGAACAATTTTTTATTTAGTCCATTAAATATTAGAAGTAATAATAACTGGTAAAAAAATTGTATTCAAAATATACCTAAGTATACACCGTGAATTGTTTACAATATTTAGGGCCAAGCCACATCTTAAATCAAATCAAATCAAAAAAAATATTTCATATAAACCAATACAGGTGCTTATGAAAAGTCGAATTTAGATGCATGGTTCCAATTAGTCGTTTCCTATGGAGAAGAGCCGGCAAGAAACTCCATGGTTACTCTTTTAAAAATAATATCTTTAACAATTACAGAGTACAATGATTTAGGATAGTGAGAGAACAAAGGAGTCCTGACCACAGATCAATGAGTAATGTAGTACACAAATTAACAAATAAAATAAAAACTATATGAATAACAGTAATTTACAAACTTATAGATGCAGGTCCACAAAGTTCTCACTTTTACAAAAGTGAAAAGGAAGCTAAACTATATAAAACAATTGACATAATTAAATGTCATCAAAACTTAGTTAAAAATCTGACAGAAGACAGGTCGCCAATCTTCCGCCGGTACATAATATAATTCCATATAAACATCTCATACCGTACACATTTGACCGAAGATTGCGGTACTAAAATTCCTCGCGTAGAATACGCGATGGAAGATCGGCGACGTATCTTCCGCCAGATGTGGCTTGGCCCTTATACCGCTGTGTACAGCCAAATCAGCTTGGAGACGTATTTGCGTTTGTAGTAGTGTACTATACTTTTAAGCGACCGATGCGAGAGGTAGCTAGCACAAACTGGTTTTGTTCCGGTTTTAATCAGTGTGTGTAGGTATTTATACTAACTGCAAACGCAAAAAACGTGTCCAAGTTGATTTGGTTGTACGGGCTTTATTGCCTTTTAGACAGGTGTTTTTTTTTTTAATGAAGCGTTCGCGCACCTATTTGCAAAAGTAAAACATCGAGAATCATTTGATAAAAAAAGAACTGGCCAAATCAAACCGAAGAGAGCCGACGAGTTACGAAGGTCTGCCGTCGTGTCTGCCATCGCGAGTGTCGCGAATTTTACAAAAATGGACAGGTTTTACTACCAAAAACCATCTGGCAAACAAAGTTGACGAATATAAAGAATAAAAGAAAAATAGGCAGACAACCAGTCTTTCTTAAATTATTATAGAAAAACTATTAAAATCGCTCCAGATTTGAAGAAGGAAACAGGGAAATACGAAAGTACGATTTCGCTATTATTGCACAGGAGAAATCAGTCCGAGATGCAGCTGTCTCTTTCGCGCTCAATTGGGAAGGTTTGCGGGAGGGGTGGGACGGAAATAGATCGCTTAAAAACCTATTCTTCAAATATTTTGCAGCCCGCGTTTCCTCTTAAGTCAGAACGAGAAACTTTTAAGGCCGTAATACATTATCTTCTTTACATAGTATAAAACAAAGTCGCTCCCGCTGTCTGTCTGTCCCTATGTATGCTTAGATCTTTAAAACTACGCAACGGATTTTGATGCGGTTTTTTTAATAGATAGAGTGATTCAAGAGGAAGTTTTATATGCCCCACATTAGAGCGCCTTCACACTAGTGTTTGTCCAGCGTAGGCGTTCGATAAACGTATGCGCGGCGTCAGTGCAAGGGTAAATGAATACGCTGCGTTAGCGCCACAGGTGCGCGACGCATGCGCCGCGTTACTTAATGAGTTCTCCTATATCCTTTTATTGTTATGTTCACGTTTCCCAATAAGTTTATTTCTAAAAACAAAGCCAACAATACATAGTTTCCTCTTCAGAATCCATTTTGTTAATGATATTTCCGAAACGACAACGCAATTGTGTGACGTCTGCGCCGCGTTAGCGCAGCGTTCAATTGACTCCAGAGGAAACGTCGCAACAACGCGACGCCTGCGCCGCGTTGTTGCGGCGTCTGCGCTGCGCATACGTTTATCGAACGCCTACGCTGGATAAACGCTAGTGTGAAGGCGCTCTTAGTATCTACATTGCACCCGTACGAAGCCAGGGCGGGTCGCTAGTTTAATAATAAAGAAAAAGCACGTCATAATGATCAATTTAAGATTATAGCAAGTAAACTGTACATAAAAAAAAGAAATTCTTTTCGTGTCTTGAAAGTTTATCGCTATGACTTAACGATCATTATCTATGTCGAGACTGCAGGCCTTGGGTTCCAATTTATTTAACAGAAACGTTAATCAATCACAAGAACGGAAGCCAAAACGTTCATTCAGATTATTCTAAAATAATTTCGCCTACCGGAAATATTCACCTACTCAAATTAATCCTGATTCGCGTTTCACCATGTTGACCACACACTGACACACACACACACACACTCTCGGGCAAGTAGGTGCTCACGCCCAGTGGCTTTCACGGGCGCTGTGTGTGAGGACTTATGTTGCACTCACGGATACACAACACTCTCCAAAGACACACATACCACATCTCTTGTTTTTTATATTAATTCTCTTCCTCTCCTCTCAGTACTTAAAGCTTTTACAATGTTGCAGTACGTAAGTGCAATTTAATATTGTAATTTTAAAGGTGTGAGCCTGGAGATCTGTCATACAGGTCCCGAACTCTCACAAAGGTTTCAATCTACCTGTAACCTAGATACTATGTAACAAATTGTACCTTTTTGGGAGAAGTAAATTACTATTTTATTATTTAGTATTATTATAAACAATGGGATCCAAGTCAGACTAAGGCTGTATTTATATGGTAGAAATGCCTACTGCATAGCAATAAAAATATATGATAAGCTACCATTACCATTAGTTAGATCATTAACATTTAATAATAAAAAAGCCTGAAATGTTTGATTGGCTCTTGGTCAAATGATTTTATTATTTGGATGAATTCATAGATTCTGACAAAATCAATGATGTTGACATTAATTCCTTTAATTACAAGCTTTTACTTAACTTGCAATGTTTGTATGTATGTATGCATGTTCGGTTCAAATCTTGCGACTGAATATTGGACCACTTCCTCTTATCCTACCGAGTTGAATTTTTACATGTTGGTTCAGTTGCGATGACAATGCATTTTTATGGTAAGCATGACCTGAATCGACATCCAGGATTAGCTCCAGATAAAGGAACTCTTCAACGGCCAAGCCAACAGCACAGACACGAAATTTTGGGTACGCATTTTACTATGATAGCCGGTTTTAAGTTTTACCGTGGCATAGTTATTGCAGTCAGGGTTGGGTCCTGACTAGGGAACTCCTCAATGGTTAGCAGCACAGACATGAAAGGTCATATACGCATTCAATTGTGAAAATCCGTTCCAAGTTTAAACATGAAATACTTAAAAATAAAATAATAGTAAAAAAACCATTAAAAAAAAAAGCTTTTGAAATGCTCTAAAAAGAAGATAATAAACTTTAAATTAAATCAAACTAATCAATTTATTACATTATACAATTAATTTATTTATATGATATAAAAGCTTGTCGCGACATACTAAATAAACAAGAATACAATACGGTATGTAACTTGATCTTGACACAAGTAATTCTAAGAAAAAATGTATGTTCATAAAATTGTAAATGTCGCGACAGGCTTATATATCATATAAGTAAATTAATTGTATATACAACGTGTAACGGAAGGGGTATATCTATCCAAAAGGGGTGAAGAGTATATCAGGTATAGAATCTCTATGCAAAGTTTCAGCTCAAAATAAATCAAATAGTTTACTGACACCGATCAGCTGACTTAGTGCTAGTGATGTGTAAATTTCAATTTGAAATGTTTGGTTTCTTGATATCATGTATTGAAATTTCTCATATGTTCCTAACATGTAGATATAGGATTTGAAAACCCTTGCCGTATATTTTGTTATCATCCAAAGAAGCCGTGCACTTGATATGTATATACCCCTTCCGTTACACGTTGTATAATGTAATTAATTTATGGGTTTGATTTAATTTAAAGTTTATTATCTTCTTTTTAGAGCATTTAAATAAAAAGTTGTTTTTAAAAATGTTTTTTTTTACTATTATTTATAATCATACATTTATTATGTTTCGAGTTTAGTCTTGCCATAAATGTGTCACTAGTTTAAAAGGGGTAAGGGTAGAGTTACTAATAAATATTTCCACGCCGATTGTCGGCAGATTGTGTGACAATTACAATTGAATTGACGACACGTTTGGTGCAGTGGTTGAGCGATTGACTTCTACGCTGCGGGTCGTGGGTTCGATTCCCGCACGGAACAAATATTTGAATGGCCAACAGAAGTTGTTCCGGGTCTGGGTGTTTGTGCATGTGAAGATTTGTGTCTGTAAACGCTCCCACGACACAGGAGAAATCCTAATGTAGGGCAACGTTTTTTATTAAAAGAAAAAAAAGTACCTACTCTAAAACATCGATGTACCATGTTCTTGGAAATAAATAAATGAATTAATTTAAATTTACAAAAACCAAAAATTTTTGACAGTTTTCTTCAACGTAAACTGACCGACCGAAGAATCACAATATGTTTGTGGTTTGGCAACAATTTTTATAGTAGAAAAGTATAGTCAGTTCAACTCATTGTGTATCTTCCCTTATATAGCGTGATCCTACCCTCTATACTCACATTCAATTTCATATCCAAGTAATTTCCCCACTTCATCCAATTTAATTATAAGTATGAATATCCGGAATTTTTGCGGTATCAGCGGAGTATTTCTAGAATGATGTATGAAACGGGAAATTGATTTACCATGAGCCATCGTCAAATTCAAATTATAAATCATTATTAGAAGTTTGATGGCGATGATATTGGCAATTTATGGGGATTTCAGAGCAGGAGAGGTCGTTTAGGATGATAATATAAAATTAAAAGTTGTAACAGAAATTCTTTTTGCACGATTTACGTTAAAGTATCGTAAAATTATACACAAGTACCTACCTAGTGAAAGAATGGGATCCTATATAGTAAGTAGCTTATATACTCCTAGTGCTGGGCAAAGGTCTCTCCCTAAGTTTCCCACTGTTGGGCAAAAGTGGTATCTACCAGAGTTTACCAATGTTGGGCAAAAGTATCTCCCTGAGTTTTCCACTGTTGAGCAAAAGTCTCTTCCTAAGTTTTCCACCTTGTCCGCTTTACTAGGATGCTTATCTCCGAGATTAATTAAAATCCTTGTCTAATTAAAATTCTTTGCAATATTAATTGACTGGATATTCATCCGCCTTATTTTTTTTTATACAATAACTCATATAATGCAGCGTACACACCTACCCAACGATCGCCAACGAATGTTCGTCATTTGTTGAATTTGACCAAACTTCGTAAAGACTCAAACCTGCTGTGGAACTTTCCTCAAAAGACCATTCCAGACGTTGCCCTACATTGTTAGCCTCGCATAGTTTCTATGCCACAATGTCTGGACTTTAAAAGAGACCTTGATGGTTAAGTTTGTTTCGGCCTTTCTTCTCAGTGCTAGTCAGAAAAGAAATGAAGACACCATCTAGTCTTAAAAAAAACATTACATTGACATTTAAAAGTGTGTGTAAAAGATATATTTACAGAAATAAAAATCATTTATCATTTACTACGAATTCGGTTTCATGCAGTTTTTTGCGATATAGAGCCCTTTTTTTATCGTTGGAAATTTCTCATGGATGTCCCTCGCCCGGGGAAAGCGAGGGGGTCTACCGGACTCTTACTGGCTAAAAACCAGCGGTGTTCCTCCCCCTGACCGTTCGGTTGGGGTCGCGGGATTCGCAAAAGCATGCACCGCAATCCCCGGCGAAATAGAGCCCTGTTCGTCAGCGTTCGTTGACTAGATGTGTATGCTGTATAAGTCCCGTGCTATATTAATATAATGAGAACTCAAGTATCAATTATATTTCGTCCAAAGTTTATTTTCCTCCTCTCAAACGAAGTTCACAAGAAGCCACGTCAGATCCAAACAACTTCCTAATCTAATATTTCCCTTGTAACGTACCTACTTACCTGTTTATAACAATGACAGGCTTGTTCTTAAGGTACCTACGTATGGAATTATAGCTTGGGGCAGGAAATGGATCATTGCTATTCAATTTTGAATTCTCGCTCAACATGATTACGGTTGAGTTTCGTATGTCTAAAATATTTTTTTGATAAGCTCCCTGATGTTCAAATGGATCCAATCGTACGTAATTTTACAGCGAATCTATGTGATTTTTTTCTGTAACATAACATCACGCCAAAATTCCCCGAAGGGTTGGGCAGAGGTTTATAGCAACACCCTCATTTCGCCGTTATGTTTAAGTCCCATGTAATACGGCGAGCCTATTGCCATCAACTGGGCACAAATCCTAACTCCAGGCCGCTACTGAGAAATTCAACACAGAAAAAGTCAATAACACTTTGCCCGACCTGGGGATCGAACACAGGACCTCACGATCAGCAGTCGCACTGGTCATCACTGGACTAACCAGGCAATTTTTCTTTACTTAACCCTAAATGGCACCTGCACTTATCACTTAACATCGTGTCCGTTTACACGCTGTTTTTACTAATCACTTGCACTTGCCACTAGTACTTGCTACTTAACAAAGTGTAAAACAGCCATTTTACAAAGTAATACAATATCTATACTAATATTATAAAGAGGAAAGATTTGTATTTTTATATGTAACGAATAAACTTAAAAACTACTGGACCGATTTCAAAAATTCTTTTGCCGTTAGAAAACTACATTATCACTGAATAACATAGGCTATATTTATTACTGGAATAAAACTTCTTACGCGGGCGGAGCCGTGAGGACACAGCTAGTAAGTAATATACAGCGTGTTAAATAATGTCTAACAAAATTAGCAGCAAATTCCAACGTAGAACTTGGGATCGGAGGAAGCTAGTGATCTCAGGGGATATCCCGTTCATAACTTAACGTAGTAAGCGGAACATTTTAGCCTATTTACATCCCAGAGGACCTGACCCTTCTAATACCAAAGGATCTTAGGGTCCACACTCACGCGACCGACATCGATTGACGTCATCGATCGACATCGTTCGGCTGTAGTGTGGTATCGACTGATCTGTTTTACTATCGATCGAAAAAAGTACTCTGGAAAGTAATCCAGATTGATCTCTCTCTCCCGTTTCCATAGTCGAAGACCCAGTCAGCAAGGTTGGTAGCGGGCTGACTCTCAAAAGTGCGCCGGATTTAGGTATTTAAGAAAATGTCGGCAATTGTGGAGGTTCTTTAAAGCACCATAAGATACGTTAAATGGGTCTCGACCACTAGACTCCCTTGTTGATCTAGTAGTCGCAAGCGCGACTGCTGAGCATGGAGTCCTGGGGTCGATCTCCAGGTCGGGCAAAGTGTTATTGGGTTGTTCCATTAGGAATTTGTCAGTAGCAGCCCGGAGTATGGAGATGTGCTCGGTTAATGGCAACAGGCTCGCCTCCTATTACAAGGGACTTAAACATAACGGCGAAATGAGGGTTACTATACACCTCTGCCCAACCCTTCGAGGAATACAGGGCGTGATGTTGACAACATCATGTTGTGTTGTGTCGTCCAAAATTACTGCCATTCTTTTCTGATAGTCGTACCGCGACTTCCAAGTACGTGGATCTGACATCGATCTAGGTCAGGCAAAGTTAATATTTAATTTTTAAACGGCTTTAATTAGCTTCACTTTGCATATTTGATTGATTATTTGAAATCTTGCGACGGATTGTTCAACTACTTCTTCTTAACCGATTCTCCTGAAACTTCGCACACAATTTCAATTCCCATGACAATATAACATTATAATAAATTCAACCTTCAATCCTCAAATTCTGATGCTGCAGGAGTACTGCAAGATAAAACCGTTTATCTTAAAAGTTTTTTTGAGGGATTATTATTTTAAGAAGTTCTGAATAGCAGCAATCGTGCCATGATAAGTGAAAAAAATATGCAAATATTATCACAGTATTAGTACGGTGCACCAACTTGGTCACTCACAAAAGAACAAAAGTCCAAACTCAAGATTTGCCAACGAGCAATGGAGCGTAGTATCCTCTGTGTTAAACTAACCGATCGTGTTAGTAATACCACACTGCGCTCTATAACGCAAGTAGCAAATGTTGAAGAAATAACAGCCAAGCTTAAGTGGAAGTGGGCCGGCCATGTCACTCGAATGCTCCCGGAGAGGTGGGCAAAGATCGTCACTCACTGGGCGCCTGAAGGAGGACATCGTCGTCGAGGTCGGCCGCGGCGTAGGTGGCGTGACGATCTAGACGTGTTTGCGGAGATAGCATGGTCAGAAACGGCGGATAATAGGGAGGTTTGGAAGGCAAAAGGGGAGGCCTTTGTTCAGAAGTAGGACATTCCATAGGCCATAAAACAGTCTGAACAACAAAAAATTTGAGCATAATACATACCCAAAAATTATTCCACATAATTCGCCTTCCTAGTAACCCGCTCTCCCAAAATGTTGAATGTTGTAATCCGACAATAAGGACGGTTTAATAAAAACAACCCAGTTTTGTTCAATCAAATCAAGATTCATTAATTAAAATTCCTTTTAGAGATGATCGCTGATGTTACTCGTTATTCCACAGACGAATTCAACTGCGATCTTTGACAATAACACAAGAATTCATGAATATGAAATATCTTGGAAGGCACTTGAATAAAATTTTGCGGCAAACTGTTTAATGTTGACGACTGCAGTGTGATGGATAAAACTAAATATCGAGGAGCGTTCAGTCTGACTATGCTACTCGAAAGATACTTGAATTAATTTATTCACTGGTGACGGGTTTATCGCGTCCACTGCTGAAAATGGGACAGCTTCTAAGTTCAAATATTTATTCTGGAAATAGGTTGCTTACAACACTTTACAAGTCACTATGCTAGCTGGCTCCGGCATTGCCTAACTAGTTAAACGCTTGAGAAGATACGCTGAATCAAAGTCAGCGTAATGGTCATATTATTTGCTTTTTTAAAGTCCTAAAGCCGAGGGGCTCATGGCTAATTATCAATCGCACGGATCATATATTTGCGAGGTTAAGCTGCGCTTGTCGCGGTTGGTCTGTGGATGGGTGACCATTCGTTACACATCAAGATCCCTCCGTGCCTCAGAGAGCACGTTAAACATCCGGTCCTGGGTGTCATGCAAATACCTATGGCAGTCGTTATGGGAAGTCAGAAGCCCAAAAGCCTGACAACCGGTCTAACCTTAGGATATCGGCATTGCCCAGTAACTGGATTGCAGAGATCTGATGGCAGTGACTCTGTAGTTCTCAGCCGCATCGCATCTAGTTAGATTGGAAGCTGACCCTAACATAGTAAGGAAAAGGCTAGGCAGAATGACATCCACAAAAAAATATTATATATCAACAAAATATATCACAGCCATGATCACGCCGCTTGGCAAATGGATTGGCGATCGCAGCGTGTTATTATTAGTGCGTGAAAAAACGCTGCTGACCATCCTCTTGACCATTCCCTTAGTTGCGTTTTACGACACCTATAGCCCCCGGCACGTATCTTGGCAAGAGTAGAGAAGAGAATTCCTTTCCTTTCTTTCTTTCTTCTAAACAGATATATACAAAAAATATGGCAATAACCATAGATTAATTGACTACAAATGTAAAGTCATTGACGTGAACGGTGTTAAAGTCAAGCTTGAATTTGGGATACAGTGGGACAGGAGCGTTACAGAACATCGACATCAAGTTTTTACACAGAAGCTCAAGGTGCTATATTAGTTTATGATGTGTCAGTACCAAATACCCTATCAAAAATGATTGGGTCGAGGAACTTCAAGTATACTCCACCAAGAAGAACATAGTCTGCTTAGTTCTCGGCAATAAGATTGACAAGCATATTGTTTTAGGACCCAGTGCATAATATCAGCAAGCACCCGAGTCACCCGTGTGATGGCCCAATGAGTATTCCCAAGTAGGGTTGATGTCAGGCAAGCGGCCAGTCATAAAACAATAAGTCGAAACTTCTAACAACATGGATTTATGAAATACATGTTGTGCCGATCCCACCTAGTGTGGGATAAGAGCAGGAAGAAGAAATAACTATAGAATAATGAGAAGCAATAAAAGTATCGATTTTTTTGTTGCACTAATTGTACATACGCAAACTTACTCCCACTATGCCCAAACGTTGCCAAGTTACGTGCCAGCGACAATACCTGTGTGAAGCAAGTGGCCTATTCTTTGCAAGTAAACACAACGCAGCACCGGTTACTTCATTCGCGTGAATTTTTGACGGAAACTTTATTGCTTTGCTGGGATCAGAACGCTTTCTGTTCATTCCATAATTCAGGATGTGTACGTATGCGAATTTCCTGGTGATTGATTGAACAGTCGAGCCATGAAAGTGGAACAATTCACTTACGCCTTTATAATATTGGGCAGGATAAAGCAAAGAGAAAATAAAAACGATTTATTGGCTATGGGAGACTTGAGAGGACTTTGGGGTTTTTCGATGCTGACAAAATGAAGTCTCAAGTGAAGGGAGTTTTTGTGTTTATATTAAGTGGTCCTGTTGTTTAAATAAGGAAAATCTCATGGGAATGTGCCGTTATGTAATATTTTAGGCAGTTGGGTACTGAAAATACTTTAAAAAATGTGCTTTTTCGAAGTTCCGGTTCTTAGCGTGGAGCATTCCTTCAGTGCTAAGCAAATGATAGAACTAAACACCCAGCGATTTTTAGAAAGAAGAAGAACAACTATCTTCGATTACTGAATCCTACAAAATCCAGCTTACATAACATAACATCACACCTGTATTCCCCGAAGGGTTGGGCAGAGGTTTATAGCAACACCCTCATTTCGCCGTTATAATTAAGTCCCATGTAATATAGGGCGAGCCTATTGCCATCAATCGGGCACAAATAAAAACTCCAGGCTGCTACTGAGGCATTCCACACGGAAAAATGCCAATAACACTTTGCCCGACCTGGGGATCGAATCCAGGACCTCACTATCAGCAGTCGCACTTGCCACCACTAGATCAACGACGCAGTTAATAGCTTAAAAATAAAATCCAGCTTAATAGTTTCGAATCTAAGAAATCATAAACGCATGCTTATCTCATATAAGGTTATCTGTTTTAAAAATGATTAATATTGATTGATTTAAAAACAAAGCGTTGCCTCACACTATTATTTCTCCTATATCGCGGGTGCGTTTACAGACACAAATCTTCACACGCACAAACGCCCAGACCCGGAACAACTATCTGTAGGCCATACAAATCGAACGACCCGTAGCGCAGAAGCCAATCGCTCAGCCACTGCACAAAACGTATCGTCAAATCTACCTCAAACCCTACCCTAGGATTAATAGGGTACCTTATAACCTTGTTAAGTTAATTGAATATAACCCTGTATAAACAAATATCTGAAAAACTAATAGCTTTTCCAGAAAATGTTGCGGTGTAAAAGCCTATGAATATTTTGATGGCAAGCCAGCCATTATACTAAACGAATCACCCGCCTTGACGGTGTATTGAAATGCAATATAAAAACAATAACATGGCTATCTGCTACATTGAATGAATTTATCGTGAACTTTCCCTCTCAGTAACTATGGGTATAATCTCATTTATAAACAGAAAAGTAATAAAAATAATTGTACCCAACATAAAGCATTTTCTAACACACACTGATAACTTCACGCCTGTATGCCCCGAAGGATTGGGCAGAGGTGTATAGTAACTGCTACTGAGGAATTCCACACGGAACAACCCAATAACACTTTGCCCGACCTGGGGATAGAACACAGGACCTCACGATCAGCAGTCGCTCTTGCCACCACTAGACCAACGAGGCAGTATTTATTTCGAGGGATTTTCTAACATTTCCCACTATTTACTTTTTTCACTGATCCGAGTAACCGCCTTAAAAGCAACGAAATCAATGAAACAATGAAGCCGATGAAACAATGTAATTGGAATGACAATTAACATCACATAATTTACTGTGGAACCCGGTAGAGTAACTTATATAAGATATGAACTTTAAGTTTGTATGAAAGAAACCCAAACACAGTACAATACAAACATCGTTTTACCTCCTATTAAAATATAAAGCAAATATACGACCAAAGCAAAGGAAATCCAAGCGACAGACGTAAATATCGCTGAAGTACATCATATAGAACATAAAAACCACAAAATAAGATAAATACACCTAAAAAGCGTCTTCGCAAAAAACCGAGACGAGACGGTTGTCATACATAAACCCTTGGATTCACAAAAGCCTCGTATCCACTAGGCAACATTTGGCGCACGTCATGTTGCACAACGTGTTGAAAGTCAGCGCGGATTTTTTGTTTAGCAACGTTGTCTGTCTACACATGATTTCGCTCGCATCAGTCGTCGACAACATGTCGCCAGAGGAACTAGTGTTGACTTCAGCGGCGGTAGTTATAATTTTATCGAAAAACGCATCAAAAAGAACAAAGCCACGTTGGTGGATTAGAAAATACTTACAAAATAAAGAAAATGTATTCAGTGTATTCGTTACATCACACGGATATTTATGCGCGTCACGTCTCCACTCGACAACATTTGATACTCAACTGCATGTTGCACCGAAACAAATAACAAGCCGTGCGTCATGTTGCGCGCCAGCTGGCAACATCGCGCGATGCTGTGCAACGTTACCGAACATGATCAGCTTCACGTTTTGCGCGTCAATTGTTGCCTAGTAGATACGAGGCTTAATGGACAAATAGAGCAAGATACCGCGGGACGTGACGCGGGACATCTACGTGAATATCCCGGGGACAATGTCGCGGAACAATTCACTCGCACACACCTGCACCCGCTCTCGAAGCGGTAGCTTGCAACATGTCCCGCGTCACGTAGCAAATTTGCCGCGCAATGTTGCGGCGCAGTGCGCAACGATGCAGCGTCACGTAGACTTAATATTGCGCGTCATGTTGGCGAACGTTTTGTCCTCTAGTGAATCCAAGGCTTAAGCCTCGTGTCCACTAGGCATCAATTCACGCGCAACACGTGACGCCCAACATGTTCGGCAGCATTGCACAACATCGCGTGACGTTGCCAGCTGGCGCGCACCATGACGCACGGCTTGTTGTTTGTTTCGGTGCAACATGCAGTTGAGCGTCAAATGTTGTCGAGTGGAGACGTGACGCGCAGAAATGTCCATGTGGTGTAATGAATACACTGAATACATTTTCTTTATTTTGCAAGTAATTTCTAACCCACCAACGTGGCTTTTTTCTTTTTGATGCATTTTTCGATAAATCTATAACTACCGCCGCTGAAATCAACACTAGTTCCTCTGGCGACATGTTGTCGACGACTGATGCAAGCGAAACCATGTGTAGACAGACAACGTTGTTAAACAAAAGTTCCGCGCTGAGTTTCAATACGTTGAGCAACATGTTGTGCAACATGTCGTGCGCCAAATGTAGCCTAGTGGATAAGAGGCTTTAATGTTTCTTTTCATCGCGCCATTCACCAACGGGAAGGAAAAATTATGAGCTCTTTACAGACTCTTCCTTGCATAATCTTTTGCTTCATGTATCGCCATTAATCTGCACATGATACTTCCACTTTTTAGTCTGGGAACACTTTATGGTTCTGTTATGTTACGTCACTTTCGTGTGGTTTAAACATAGACATTATGTCTTTTTTGTTATAGTGGTAGGCAGAAATATTTATTTTTCTTCTGCAATACTCAATGAAAGGAACTTTAACTGGATATAGTTTCTCTGGATTATATACTTCACATAAATCTTTTACATTAATCTACATTATTCTCACATTATTCGAATACGAATTGTCAAACCATTATACCAGTCTGATAACTGTTCTGTCTAGCCTTTTTCTCAACTATTTTGGGGTCAGCGTAGTCTAACTAGATGCAGCTGAATACCAGTATTTTACACAGAGCGACTGCTATCAGACCTCCGCAACCCAGTTACTGGGTAATGCCGATATCCTAAGGTACTGACTACCCGTAACGACTGTCATAGGTATTCGTATGACACCCAGAATCGATTATTTAACGTGCTCTAGCGTGCGAGGCACGGAGTCTCGATGTATGACGAATGGTCACTCATCCACAGACTGACCGTGGCGAGCGTAGCTTAACCTCGCAAATCGTATGATCTGCGCGGTTTGTAATTAGCCACGAGCTGCTGCTCCTCAACCAGTCTGATAACTACGAGAATTAATATAATAAAATTAAGAGTGAAATTTGTCCAGCAGTGGACTTGTGACGGCATCTACATTGCCACATGCGAACTACGCAGCTCGACGACTGTGTAGCAAACTACAGCGACAACAATGACAACTCTCAAAATATGACGTCACAAGAATCCTGCATCGCGATATCAAGATTTGACACGCAGATAGTATATGTATACAGGGTTACTGGTAACTCGACGTATTCCTTGCAGGACATTATAGTAGAGTTGAAATGCCACAAATTAAGTCACCAAATGTTCTACCGAAATTTAGTAGTTTTAGAATTATTATTTTTTTGGATTTTTGTTGAAGAATCCCAGATTCAACCATATTTGCAAAATTGTTTGGTATTTTTGAACTTTTAATTATTCACAGAGACCTGCTATGGCATCAGTGATGATAAAAACATAAATTTCAATACATTCGCGCCGTACCTTATTTTTAAATAGGTTTCAAATGGTTGAATCTGGGATTTTGCAACAATAATAAAAAATAATGAATCTCAAAAACTACTGAATTTCGGTAGAACATTTGGTGGCTTCATTTGTTGCATTTTAGCCCTTCTATAATATCCTGCAAGGAATACGTCGAGTTACCAGTAACCCTGTATACAACTTCCCAACATCAACCGTTGGGCAGTGGCCCGCCAGGTATAAGACCCGCCTGGTAGGAGGATCCTCCCTTTTCGTTGGAGGAACAACATATCTCAATCCTCCACAGACTGAAATGGTTTGCTTAGACTTCTTAAATGTGCAAAAGGAAACATTTCAGTAACTTTAATGCTTACTACTTTTACTTTAACGAGAAGAATCGTTCACTCCGCTACCGATTTATTAAATCCTAAACTTATCTTTAAATTTTATTCGATGTAATATAAATGCTAATAACCTACAAAACAAAATACTTATAATAAATCGAATGCCAAATAGAAACAAATTTCGAATTGCCCCAAATTCCTTTAAAATTGCCCATTATAATTTGACAGTAGAGAAAATCTAATAACATTTATAACGGTGTTCAAGTTTGTAACTTCGTTGCAAAGTCAATTGGACAGAATTTTCTCGTGCAATTTAAAGTTGTTACGCATAATTATAATAAATTTATTTTGACGGCCGTGTCTGTCAGTCTTTGGTTAGAAATACAGTATTTCCAAAACTTATAAGTCATTGTTATTTTTCGTTTTCTTTTCCCATAACTTCTCGCCTTGTATTCCCCGAAGGGTTCGAGAGAGGTGTTTTTAGTACACCCTTGTTTTGCGAGTTATTTTTAAGTCCCATGTAATAGGGGGCCGAGCGGATCTTGAGGTCCTGGGTTCGATCCTCAGGTCGGGCAACATGTTATTAGGGTTTTCCGTGTCGAATTTTTCAGTAGCAGCTCGAACTTTAGATTTGTGCCCAATTGATGGCAATTATAGGCTCGCCTGCTATTACATGGCACTTAAACATAACTGGTGAAACGGGGGTGTACTAAAACACCTCTGCCGAACTCTTCGGGGAATATTTTATAACGGCGCAATATGCGTATTACTATATACCTCTGCCCTACTCTTCGGGGAACACAGGCGTGATGTTATAATATGTAATGAATCAAAAGATATTAATAGACCAATATTTTTATGTTAATTGACTGTAGTAGAAGAAAACTGTAAAAGCAGGGGTGTTTTGATGTCAATTGACTGCAGTAGAAGAGAACACTAAAAGCACGGTCTTCGAGCTCCAAGTTCTGAATCAATCGAATTTGATTCGAATTAGTATCAAGTCGTACTTTGGAAACAATAAAAGCACACGATCGTGTTAATCGAACCAGTATCTAAAACAGTCATCAGTTTTAATTCAATCCTCCACTTGAGAGCGCATTTTGTTCGATATTAAGAGTAGGAATTAAGACTTTTATGAATTAAATTCGATTGATTCAGAACTCGAAGCTGTCAAAATCAAATGACCTTGTAAAATAATAAATTACACAGATTTTCAGGCAGAAAATGAACAAGAGTCTAGTTTAGAGTACTATGCTGCCGATGTGAGAAGCTTACATCAATAATTTTTTTTCAAATTTTTTTCTAGCTTTTTGTTCGTCCTTCGGCGACTATGCAAGCCTCATTATGTACCTACGTATTATATTATTAGATATTAAAGAATAAAATTAAATATAACAAATCACATACATCAGGGAACACAATTTCACCGACACGGACGCCCACAACAGAGGGAAGCTTACATCTAGCAGCAGATGATGATAATGATAAGAAGAAGAAATGCACACCATAAAGTTACTCTGGCGAGATGATTGTATCTTCTCAAGAGAAGCCATGATCATAAAATAGTTCAAAACATGAGGCATAATTACTTAAAGATTCAACGTCTCAGACTCTCCACCATTAATTTGGATCGTGATAATTTATAGGGTTGACACTCGCCCTAAGACTTGAATTTGTTATTAGGGACACTTTAGAAGCTGAATGAGTAGGCATATTCGGAAACAATGTGAGTTGCTTTTAGGAATTAAACAAGAATTTTTTTTTGGTTTTTTTTGTTCGAATAATGGAGATTTTTTTCGTCATTCTGAAGATATTTCACATTACATATTAGATTTGATCTGCTACATCTGTCATAAGGAATAGATGTTGGTTCAATCAAAAATGTTGAATATACCAAATCCAACATATCTGTCTGGGTATGTATATAAAAGGAGAAACTGACTGATTTATCTATATCAACGCATAGCCTAAATGCTGGGGTTAGAAACTTGAAATTTTGACAGTAGGTTCCTTTTATAACGTAGGTATCTATTAAGGAAAGAGTTTTTCAAGATTCCTCCCCTAAGCGGATGAAAAAAAATCGAGCAAGCGATGCTGTGGGCAAAAGCTACTATAATACTAAAACCGTGCAAAATGGCGTCATGTATCATTTTACCCACTTTTTTCGTAAAATAAGTCAATCTGGTTTAAATCGTAATACATGATTTTAATCGACTTTTTCTTCGGTCTATCTATACATATATAATTACTTGTTCTGACTGACTAATTCATCAAAGTAGAGCACTGAAGCTGGAAACATGAAATTTGGACAGTAGGTTCCTTTTGTGATGTAGGCATCCACAAAAGGAAAGAAAGGATTATTGGAAATTCTATCCCTAAAGAGGTAAAATAGGGGATGGAAGTTTGTATGAAAATTCACGCACACGAAGTCACGGGCTAAGTGCTATCTATATAAATATAAAAGGAGAAGCTGACTGACTGACTGATCTATCAACGCACAGCCTAAACGGCTGGGGTTAGAAACTTGAAATTTTGACAGTATTTTTTATTTATTTATTTATTCATCAACAAATTTACATTTGTGTCGAACAGTGGTTTTGACTAATTTAACAAAAGAGAACTATAATATAACACAAAATTTAAACAATCATAGTAAAGCCAGAAAAAAAAAATACACTACATTCCACATTGGTCCCAACATTATTAGTCTTAATATTAATTATAATAATTTAACTTAATTCAAAATCAATATAAATTCAATTCAAAGAAATGTATGTCAATAAAATAGAATGTTGGATATATTACTTATAGTCATTAAAATATAATCACATATTAGTTCGAACTACTATTATCTTTGAGAAACTCTTCTATGCTGTAATAACATTTCGTCAATAACAATGACTTTAATTTTCTCTTAAATTCATTTGAATTCATAGAGTTCTTAAATTGTACAGGCAATTTATTGTATATATTTACTGATTGCACTCCTGAGGCATGTTTAACGACATTAAGCTTAGGCTGTATGAAATTAGGTAGATCCTTCCTTCGCGTTTTCATTCTGATATGTCTTTGTTCTTCTGTCTCAAACTTATGGATATTTTTAATAAAATGACTAAGCAGGACCAGAATATAGAGGCATGGTACTGTGAGAATATGCAGTTCCTTAAAACGATCTCTACAAGACTCCGTTTGTTTAATGCGAAGCATAGTTCTCAAGGCTCTTTTCTGCATAACGAAAGCAGCATTAATATTGTATTGGTAGCTGTTGCCCCAGAACTTTATGCTATATCTAAGTCTAGACTCTATGAGTGCAAAATATACCATTCTGAGGTGAGCAATGGTTAATTCATCTCTAAGACTCCTGAGAGCATAGCAAGCACTACTCATAGTATTAGTAACCACTTCCAATTCCTTCTTCCAATTTAAAACTGCATCTATTTGTACCCCCAAAAATTTTACATTGTCTACAATATCTACTTTATTCCCTAATAAATGTACTTTGACAGTGTCGTTGTTCTTCATGGTTGATTTAAATAATAAACATTGCGTCTTTTTTAGATTTAGTTTTAGATCATTAATAGTGAACCACCTCTCAAGAGCACATAGGATAAAATTAATCTTCTTTTCTAAATTTTCTATATTGTCGCTAGCTATAACAGCGCTTGTGTCATCGGCAAAAACTACAAGTTTAGTATCATCTGAAATGCTTCTCATGTAAGCTATCAGATCATTTATAAATATTATAAAGAAGACAGGGCCTAAAACTGATCCTTGTGGTACGCCTTTATTTATTATAACTGTGTCTGATTTATGTAGTTTTTCATGCCCATCTTCTTGAACTGTTTTAATTTCCACATACTGCGTTCTATTATGTAAATAGGATCTGAATAAATTCAACACATTCCCCCTAATGCCATAGAAATCTAACTTATTCAGAAGAATACAATGTTCCACTGTATCGAACGCAGAACTTAGATCGAGGAAAAGTCCTGCTACTTTTAGTTTAGCATTCATTTTACCCACTACATCATTAATTATCATATTAATAGCATCTATTGTTCCTACATTATTTTGATATCCAAATTGTTGGTCGGTTATAATATTGTGTTTATTCAAATGACAAACAAGCCTCACTTTCATAACTTTTTCAAATATTTTAGAACATACCGGCAACAAAGAGATAGGCCTATAATTCCCTGGATCTGTTTTAGAGTCTTTTTTATGTATAGGTAGTACTCTAGCTAATTTAAATTGCTCAGGAAAAACACCTTTATTTACATATTCGTTTATTGAATCGGCCAAAGGGCTAGCTAATACATCAATGTTTTCTTTTATGATAGTCATAGGAATTTCATCATGGCCAAAAGACTTTTTACTATCCATAATCTTAACTAGTTTGAAAACTTCGATAGGTGTAACAGGTTCAAAGACCATATCCTCCTCTACTTTTATCCCATGATTTTGTATATACTCTTTTGCTGCATTAATGTCAAACATGGTAAAATTAGAATTATTACAGAACTTTTCCAATAGAATATTAGCAACTTCTGAGGGATTATGAACTATTTTATTTTTATCCATAAGTATCAAATTGTCATTTACATATTTTTTAGGATTCCTTCTACTATTTATAGTTTTCCAAATAACTTTACCAGAATTCTGAGCTATATTTATTTCCGTTCTTACTACTAGTCGTTTCGCATGTCGTAATACTTTTCTATATACCCTAAAATAATTACTACGATATTTTACTAAAGTATCGTCACAATTATCTCTGTCAACAAAATTTAGAAAACGTTTCATTTTACTAGGGACTCTTATTCCCTTAGTTAACCATTTAGATTTGTTGCTGTTTTTTGTATTTATTTTTATTTTCTTTTTATTAAATGTATTAGAATGTAGTTCACCGAGTTTGTCAATAAATGTACTTGTGCTCCAGTCTTCTTGTAACAACTTTTGCCTGAAACTAGACTTGTTCCCTTCATTATATAATCTTCTTTCAATGTACATATAACTTTGCTCTTTCCCATAAGCCACTTTTTCCAGTGATAATGTACAAAAAAGGCCCGCATGGCCATCAGATAGACCATTGTGGTCTGTGTCTACACTTTTAATAATTGTTTCATCAATATTAGTCAATATATTATCTATACACGAACTTGAATTATTGCGTCGAAATGTATCTGAGTAAATTAAATGTCGAAAGTTGTAACATGTTAGGAGTGATAGAAAAGAATGTCGTTTTGAGTCATCTTTTGATAAATTAATATTAAAATCACCACAAATTATACACCGTTTATTGATGAAATGTTGTAACAGCTGTTCAAGTCTCTGCATAAAACTATCTATATTACTATTCTCAGGAATTCTGTAGCAACAAATAATATAAGTATTTGTCTCCAAATCCTTTACACCACAAACCTCAAAACAGTTAATTTTATAAAGTTGTTTACAAATTTGTAGGTCTTCTACTTTTTTGTCATTTAATGTTAAGATCAAAGTACCTCCACGTTTTTTATTTAATCTAGTGTTATAGGAACTCAAATTATAATTAATTAAACTAAACTGTGCTGCTAACGATTGATTCAAAAAATGTTCACTAATACAGATAAAATCTATTTCTTTGTTCAAGTCGCACAAATATATTTCAAGGTCATCTTTTTTGCTGTTAACTCCACATAGATTTTGATGGTAGATAGTTAATGTTTTATATATATTGCTTGCACAGTTCTCCCGGGACAATACAATTTGTTTATTATATGTCTCATTACTCACGAAAAAAATTCAATGAATTATCTTGTTCAGAAACATTCATTAAGTTTGTTCGTTCAATATTATTAAGTATATCAATATATATATTATCTAAAATAGTCTTATAAATATACTTAATTCCATTTATACTAATTTTCCCTGTATTATTTGAAAACATGTCGAACGTGAGATTTTGGTTTGAATCAAAAAAATAAGCATAATTATTGTTTTGTAAATCCAGACTTAATAGGTTATTAAATATTTCAATTTTATAATTATGAATAAGAGCCCCGCAAATGTATGTGGGAGTACATAATATTACATTTGTGTGTGTTATATGTGCTAAAGATTCCCTTATTGTTTTCACCAATCCAATGTAGTTATTTGTGTCCCTAATATCTTCTCCCCCTAACATGATAACACAGTAGTCATTCATGTTATACTTCAATAATTTGATGTCAATATCCTGCAGTAATCGTTGTATACTACAATTTGGCAAAATATGGCGACAGTAATTAAATTGATGGGCAAATGTGTGTTCTATAGCTTGCAAAGTGCCATACGAGTTACTGTTGGTCAGGATGCACAATTTGGTCTTCGCGCGTTTGGATATTTCTATAGAAGTCGTATTTTTGTATTGAGATGAGGAGTCTCTGCTATTTTTTGCTTGCTCCAAGGCATTTATTTGCTTATTAAGACATATTATCTCGCTTTTCGCTTGTAATAGTTGTTGGGCTAAATCTGCCATTTGTTTTTCCAGTGTTTGGGCTTTAGTATTATCAGGTCCAGGAGACGGTGTAGGTGGTTCAGTGGAATTGTTACTTCTTTCCTTCGGACAATGGTTAGTAGGACTATGACAAAAACTGTCTGTTAGTCTGCGTTTCACACAATTTTTCCTGTTCGATGAGATATGTTTGTTTTTTAGTGTTAACGCTGGGCTGCTGCAAATTTGTTTCAATATAAGAATTTCTTGAGAAAGGTGTCTTATTTGGTTTTTCAGGTCTACATTTTCAATTATAAGGTTGTCCATTTCATTTTGTGTAGTTTCAAGGTTTGATTTTAGAGCTGTAATTTCAGACCTCATTTCTTCCACACAACCTGAGAACATGTTTGTAGATAAGTCCAGGCTTTGTCCTAGTTTATTGCTTATCCGTGAACAATCTAGGCAGTCGAGGATATCCACATTTTCTAGTGATTGGGATAATGGTTTTTTCCTCAAAGTAATATTCGGTTCACCTGCCATTGTTCTTAATAAACTAGTAAAAAATAAATAAAAGAAAAATATGTTTTGGACTTATCGGGGCTCGAACCGATGACCACGGCGCTCAGAATATTAGAGCTGCCACATAAACCGCTATACCAACGATGCTTTACTGTGGGCGTCGAAATTTGTGATCGCTACGAGCTGAGCGATGACGAGTGCGCAGGCGACAACGGGGACAGTAACGGTTAGCGCGGGAGGTATCGATCGCTCCGCGGGTTGTCGTAGGTCAGGGATAGAGTTCGTTATCACACTATTCAAATTTTGAGTTTTTTTCCACAGTTTTAATTTTGATATTACTCTGTATTACTTAAGCCAATTACTATAAAAACTACACTGTTCAATAGGTCACTTCACTGGCTTTAAGGTACAAGTATATTATTGTTACAATATCCACTTTTTCCACTTTACTTATTTAAAAACTGAGGAGCAAAAATAACAACGTTCCGTGTCGAACATTGCACGTCTACGAATTGCAGTAGGTTCATTTTGTGACGTAAATATCCACTAAGAAGGGATTTCTCGAAATTCAACCCCTAAGGGGGTGAAAAAAAATCACGCAAGCGAAGCTGCGGGCAAAAGCTAGTATCTTCATAAATTGCGTGATAACGATCACATAGGTACAAAATTTTCTCATAAAACTTTAAATTACACCAACCTTTCATTGAATAGAATCCCAAACTAGGATTTTAGAAGCAGATACTTATATTACGGTCGAATACGCGATTCGGTAAATCAGACATCTGTTGTCATACAAATTTCAACTTTATAACCTTGTGGACAAGATAGATTTTAGGATAGCAGTAATAATTAAGGTTTGTTCTTAAACTACGCTGAAGCCGTACAAACCGCTAAGTGCTTCACTGTAAATTATTTCTATTCAGGAAACTTAATTCTACGTGAAATGGTCTCAGAGGTAAAGCCGGTCCTGGTACTCTGAAGAATTATTTTGCTGATTCACTTACTTCGTACTAATCGAATCGTACTAAACTTGATTCTTTGGATAAAAAAATGTTTTTTTTTGCCTTTTTAGGGTTCCATACCCAAAGAGTGAAACGGGACCCTATTACTAAGACTCCGCTGTCCGTCCGTCCGTCTGTCACCAGGCTGTATCTCATGAACCGTGATAGTTACACAGTTGAAATGTTCACAGATGATGTATTTCTGTTGCTGCTATAACAACAAATACTAAAAAACAGAATAAAATAAATATTAAGGGGCTCCCATACAACAAATGTGATTTTTTTGCTCGTTTTTGCTCGATATTGATTACGGCAACAGGTAGACGCTTGAAATATTCACAGAATATTTAGTTGTATATTTACTTTAAAAATAAATAATTAAATTGAAATAACACCAATATTTAAGGGGGCTCCCATACAACAAACGTGTTTTTTTTTCCGTTTTTATAGGTAATGAATGGCACGGAGCCCTTCGTGCGCGAGTCCGACTCGCACTTGGCCGGTTTTTTGTTGGAAGAAACTATTTTGAAGGTAGCTTTTGAAGATATAGCTTTGATCTAAGTTCAGGACAAAAGATTTTTGAAGAATAAACTTTTTGTCATCTGAACTACCTCGTTGGTCTAGTGGTGGCAAGCGCGACGGCTGATCGTGAGGTCCTGGGTTCGATCCCCAGGTCGGGCAAAGTGTTATTGGGTTTTTCCATCTGGAATTCCTCAGTAGCATCCCGGAGTTATGCTCGGTTAATGGCAATAAGCTCGCCCCCTATTACATAGGACTTCAATATAACGGCAAAATGAGGGTGTTTTTATACACCTCTGCATAACCCTTCTGGTAATACAGACGTAGTAATGTTATGTTATGTCATCAGATTTTTTGTGTTTTATTCAAAGAAATCTAATTTTCTGTGGTTTTATTGTTTCGAATCTATGCAAGATCAGAATAAATAACTATCTTTCTTTATTTCTATAGCTCTATAAAATTTAAACGATGTCGACTGCTGCACCTGACCCTCCCTCGAGAAGAGTCTCGAGCGAAATAAGAGTATTTCGCTACCCATGTGCATCGCACAATTGCATCAGGGGGTTTGTTATAAGACGAGAGAAAAAAGATGGGATATATTTAGCCGATAATCCACGGTAAATAATAATACCTACTATTTTATATAATTCCCGAATAACATACATTCATCATAAACTGACTTCTTTATCACATGGGGGTAAGCAGAAACTATAGAACGCCACGTACCGTAACATCATCATCCTTACATACTCCTTTCGCTTCATCCACATTCATACATCTTGTCATACATACATGCCGGTTGAGAGTACTACACACCTGTCCTTCGTGAAGAACGTCACCAGTAACATCGATGTATGTCCTTCTAGGGCGTCCCCTACAGGCGTTTCCACTGACATTCACCGTATACCTTTTGTTAATCGCCATTCACTAATTTCAGAATAACAAGCTATAGAACAAAATAACTCAATAAGTCTAGCTCAATAACCTCGTCAACTTCTCAAAAATTTATCAACTCCCATTCATAGAGCACAAAACACTATTTAGGGCGACTGCAGACACAATATTTTCAGCATCAACGATTGACGATTTTTCGTCTGCATCGATGTAGCATTGACTCATGAATAGAATAGAATAATAGAATAGAATAATTTATTGGTCCATTGTTACAATATAAATTTCAAAAATAATAATATAGTATGCTTACTGTAACTAGAATAGTTAACATTGGTATTTAAATGGTGGTCCCCAAACTAGGCATCGCCTGTATCTTGGGAGCCTGAGTTACGTTAACTTAAATTTAATTTCGGGACGTTTTAAATGGACAGAATCCTTAATTTAATAAGAGTAGGGAACGATCAATAAAAATAAAAATAAATTGAACAAAAAATATTTCTAAATAATGTTGTAGTGTGTGTGTGTGTGTGTGTGTGTATGTGTGAGTGTGTGTGAGAGTTAGTGTATGGGTGTGTGAGTGTTAGTGTCAGTGTGGTGGTGAGTTGTTGGTGTGGGTTTTTGTGTGAAGGAACTGAATGACTGTGTGAATGACTTGCCTGTAGATTTTTGTGTTAACTCACTAATTCTTCGGTTTCATTAGATGACAGTGCGATCATGGCGACCTAATACTTTCGATCACGCGTTTTAGCATCGAGTATCGAGCCTTGTTCCGAAGACAACAAAGCTTCACTTACGGCCGTTTTCAATACCTATCTATCTAGGCAGTTTGCCTTACTAGAGATAGAATACGACAGTCTTCTTCTTTTCGTATGGTTAGTGACTAACTTGGTGTCGAGAGTTTATACCGCCCATGGGCCTCTGACTTGACTTCACATGCCGTTGACTTCACAATATCTATCAGGCATGCCGGTTTCCTCACGGTGTAAATTTGACATTACTTCAGTGGAGCTTAATTGTAAAATTTCTTTCATTTCTTCGGCTATTTCATGGGCAAATAGCCGAAGGATAGGTTATTGAAAACGACTGTTAATCGCTGTGACTGGTATTCATTGTGTTCGGAGTGAAATTGTGGCGACATCTATCATGCCATATGTGAACTACGCAGCACGGTGATTATCTAGCATACTACAGCGACAATAATGACAACTCTAATTTATGACGTCACAGAATTCTGCATCGCGCTATCAAGATTTGACACGCAGATAGTATTATACAACTTTCCTACATCAACCGTCGGGTTTCACACCGTTAATTCAGCCCTCATCAAGATGTCTCCCTCCCAGCCCTCCCGCCAGCAACGCCTTAAGCCGAGATCCGAGTCCCATTAGGGGTCGCCCTTAGTGCTGTTCTTGCTAATAGTCATGATAGGTATTAGTAGTAGTAGTAGTTAGCTTAGGTTAAGTATTTTACTCTCGTCCCCATTGGTTGGAGACCCTTCAGGTCTCGCCAATAACTGCCCGGTTACGTAGAAACGGTCCGCAAGACCATCTACAAGCAGAAGAATAGAAAAAAAAACTAACGTCGGACAGTACACCGCCAAGCATAAAACCCGCCTGGTTGGAGGATCCTCCCTTTTCGTTGGCGTAACACCATAAACTCGTTCCTCCTCAAAGTGTGACAAACGATTAAATCGTCGTCGATCTTAAAGCATCAAGTCTGCGGTGGCCCTTACGCTTCTACGTGATACCGCCTTGGAATGCTGAGTTTTTTAAATTCTTATCGCATTGGTATTCAGTGGAAATACTCACTACACTCCATTTAATAGAACTAGAGTATTTTATAAGTACACTTATTGGTGTTGGTATTATGGATGCGTTTTAAGACTGAAAAGTGGGGAGCTGACTAATGGTATGTGTGCATTTAAGTGGGAGAATTTTATGTTCAGTCTGAATATTAGATGGTATTGAATAGTGAATATGCTGCTTTAGAATAGGCTGCAGAATTAAGCTGCGTAAGAGCAAGAGTTCTCTAAAAATCAATAGGCTCGCCCCCTGTTACATGGGACTCAAACATAACGGCGAAATGAAGGTGTTACTAGAGGTACACCTCTGCCCAACCCTTCGGGGAATACATGTTATGTTTCTCTAAAAATTTACTCTGTTCAACGTTTTCTTTTTTTGTTGGTACGGTAGCCTTTTTTTAGTTTATTTTTTTCGTTGAAAAGTCCTCATGGATGTCCCTCACCCGGGGAAGGCGAGGGGGTCTGCCGGACTCATACCGGCTAAAAATCAATGGTGTCCCTCCTTCTGATCTTAGGCCGGGGTCACGGGATTCGCTATTGCATGCACCGCAACACCGGCATTGGTACGATACCCTGTGCGTTCCAGTATGGTTCTTACTTAACCAGTTGTTTAAAGGAGTCCCCATTAATTGTCACCATGTACGTGAAGTCTTAAATGTGTAGCGATCATGATTAAAAACACAACTTAAACTTCTTCTTCTTCCTGCCCTTATCCCACACTAGGTGGGGTCGGCTCTTCATGTATTTCATAAATCTATGTTGTTAGAGGTGTTGGCTTATTGTTTTATGACCCGCCGCCTGCCTGACATCAACCCTCCTTGGGAATAGTCGTTGCGCCGTCGCGCGGGTGATCCAATGTGCTTGCTGATATTATGCACTGGGTCCCAAAATGATATGCTTGTCAGTTTTATTGCCGACAACTAAGCAGACTGTGTTCTCCTTGATGGAGTATACTTGCAGTTCCACGACCCACTCATTCAGTTTTGCTAGGGACTTTGGTTCTGACACATCGTAAACTAATATAGCACCGTGAGCTTTTTAAAAACATACATGAGAGGGGCTCGTGGCTAATTACCAACCGCGCGGATCATATGATTTGCGAAGTCAAGCTGCGCCTGCCGCGGTCAGTCTGTGGATGGGTGACCATTCGTTACACATTGAGACCTCTCTGTGCCTTGGAACACGTTAAACAATCAGTCCCGGGTGTCATACGAATACCTACAACAGTCGTTAGGAGAAGTCAGAAACCCGAAAGTCTGACAACCGGTCTAACCTTAGGATATCGGCATTGCCCTGTAACTGAGTTGCGGAGGTCTAATGGCAGTCGTTCCGTGTAAAATACTGCTATTCAGCCGTATCTGGTTAGACTGGAAGGTGACCCCAACATAGTTGGGAAAAAGCTAGGCAGAATGAACGAACTCTAAGTACGTGAGTACAGTAGAATGGGGTGACTTTGATTCCTGGGAGTTACTTTGATCAAAACTTCGTTTCGTAATAAAACTCAAATTGTACGAATTATTCCGATTATTTTTTTACGGTTGGCAGCATTGAACGTCATTGTCAGCGTACGATCAGTCGTAGTGGGAGAAACCTCGCCGGTTCATGAAAAATATTTAAAATATGACGGTAATCATTTTGTATAATTATTTATTCGTTATCGGGGTTACTTCCAAATTTCTTAGAAAAAAAACATTTTTTTACAAAAAATTTAAACCGACTTGAAAAAGAATAAAATAATTACCATATAAAATTAACAGTTTCAGAAGTCGGTGCTGATCCACGCTGAGCCAAATTGAAGGCACCGACTTCTGAAACTGTTATTTTTTTCATTTTAGTGGCCTTAATTAAAACTTGGTTGGACCTACTAAAGACGCTGCGCGTAACATAATCACATCATCACAATATGCGTACTGTTCGTCATTGAGGAGTTCCATTGTCTATCTCCGAAGTTCTTCATCAGATCTTCACAAAATTTTAATGGGCCCAACTTCGAAGTATACCCTATTCATTAAAAAAATAATCATCAAAATCGGTTCACAATTGGCGAAAATATCGATGAACATAAACAAAAATAAAAATACATACAGACGACCATAGTAACCTCCTCCTTTTTGGAAGTCGGTTAAAAACGGAGGTATCAATCAATCCCAATCAAAGTTTGACATTTATCACGAACATTTTATTTTATTTCTCAAATAAACATAATCGGTATTTGCACTTTTGTTTTGCTCTCATATTCCAGAGAAATATACTTACAATATACATTTCAATTTTGAAATTGATCAAAGTAACCTCACTCTACCGTATTATATTTTTATGGGACCAGTTTAAACGTCCCCTTACCACGTATAATTAATTTGATGCTACTTATTGTGGGGTCGGGATGAGGGAATGAGAAGGACGCATTCAACATGGGCCGTCGAGGAATTTTGATTAGGGTTTTCTATAGTTAGGGTAGTAAATAGATGTTGTGTGGTGTTCACATAGTTATTGCGTTCAATTATTGCATTCATTTCCCGTCTGTGTGTTTCAGGATATTTAATTCTATTTCGACAGAAAATGCTAGAATTGTTTTGTCTGCGATCACTAGGCAATTTGCTAATGACTGACTCCTCTAATTTACCGAGCGTTAAAGTGGAATTACACGAGAATAGTCGAAGCGATAGTGTGCTTATTTGTCGGCAATAAGATTGACAAGCATATCATTTTGGGACCCAGTGCACAATATCAGCAAGCACATTGGGTAACCCGTGCGACGGCGCAACGTGTAAGTATTCCCAAGGAGTGTTGATGTCACGCAGGCGGCCGGTCATAAAACAGTAAGCCAAAACCTTTAACAACGTGGATTTACGAATTACATGTTTTGCCGACCCCACCTAGTGTGAGATAAGGGCAGGAAAAATAAGAAGAGGAAGTTATTCGAAGCGAAACTCGTTTTGTCCTTGTCTTTATCTGCGATGAAGATAAAGACAGAAACGCTTGCTAGCATAAGACTCGCTTCAAGAAACTATCTCCGTGTAAATGAGCCATTATTCGTTACCAAATAATGAAGCAAATCGCCATCCCTCTCTCGCAACGGAACAATGATGGCTCTAAAACTTCATAGTACGCGCCCTGATATGTTTAACAAAGTAATAATGACTATTATGACTATAACCAAGCATAATTTTATACACTTTCACATTGATATATAAATAAAAATGGCGCCCTTTAACAATCATCGGATTACTCTTATCTGGGAAATAAATATGGCGGTTTGACAGATTTTCTATAGCGAAAATGTCAAACCATCATATTTATACGAGGTTAGTCGGAAAGGGGGTACTAAGCCGAAAGGATGTTAAAGTGCCCATAATAATGGGTAACTTTAGATCTACAACTTTCCCCAAAAGTCAATAGTTCAAGAGAAATAGCTGTTCAAATATTTCATAAAAAATACGCTAAATTCTATCTATCCTCAGCTATGATCAGACGTGTTTACATTTTACGTCATATTTGGGGTCACGGATTAGAAACTCCATTTTCTAAATTCATAACTAAAGCAGGGATGAAGAATTTTTGAAAAAACTAAAATAAAAATAATTTATCATGGAAAAAAAATTAATCGAATTTTTAAATTTTAACACTTTCTTTAAAACAATCATCAGTGATACATTAAGTGGCCCGCGGCTTAGCCCCTTTCCGACTGACCTTGTTTACGTTTTTATTTATGTTATTACGTCACGTTACGTAATATTTTATTTATTGACATAACTCGTTAAATATGTGTCAGGCTGTAAGCGTTTCTGATTAACACTAACAACTCTGTCAATATAAATAAATACATGTTTAACGTAAAAAGGTTTAGCTGCCTCATTGGTCTAGTGGTGGCAAGCGCGACTGCTGATCGTGAAGTCCCGGGTTTGATCCCTAGATCGGGCAAAGTGTTATTGGGTTTCTCCGTATGGGATTCCTAAATAGCAGCCTGAAGTTTGGATTTGTGCCCGGTTTATGGCAATAGACTCGACCCCTATTACATGGGACTTAAACATTACGACGAAATGAGGGTGTAACTATTATCACGCCTTCTATTACTGATAGCGACAGGCTATTAACATAACTTCAACCATTTACGAATAAAAAATACACTTAGTTACTTAAAAAAAGAATCGAAGGTGGTGATTTAGAGTTTCCAACTATGATAAGAGGTGACTTATTCAATGCGCAAATACTTGGATGGTTTTCAGATACGCTTATCCGGATAATCTATGAAAGATGATTCGATCTGTTATACCCTAGCCTAGTTAGCCTTAGTGCTGCCCTGGCAACTTATCCCACAAACTCATCAATCTTAGAACCTACAGCCAATCTCTAGTGGTGATTCAAGTCCAGTCTATCCTGATACTTCAGACAGAGCGCTTGCCAAAGAATATCTATCCTCGCGAATTAATCAAGCGTTTATCCTAAATAAAAGTTAGCGAGTAGGTAAGTAAATGCTTCTTTTTAAAACATAACTCCAAACCTCGTTCTAACAGATCGTATGCTTTCAGGTGAGAAAGCATTCTATACAATACGTAAGCGTGCTGAAGCATGCAAAAGAAGAATCTACAAAATAAATACTTATTTTCTTTCACTGAATTATGAATTGATGCTGTAAGTGCTTGGCCAGAGTGGCAGCGCGGTGCGGGGAGCGGCGCGGGTGCGGGAACGCGCGCGATTTGCCTGTCCGCAGTGGAGCGCGGCTTCGTTTTGGGCGTTGTCGTGTCCAGTGTTTGTCACAATATAATATGGATGAAGAAGACTTATTTTGACTGGAAAATTCTTAATAAAAAACGATTTTTCGACATCCACAGTGCAGATCGTGCCTGAATAGCACTTATTAATTCTTCAACATTTAATTTTGAAGACGCCATCACAACAACGCGCGTGGTCAGCTCGAACTAGTTTGAGATCCCCCGCTCCCGCGCGGCTTGTCGCTTGCCGCCCGCGCTCTCACTGCGGCCACTTGTATGAACGAGCTATGGCGTGAGCTACCCGCGTGCTCCCCGCGCCAAGTAGCCCGCGCCGCTTCCCGCGCCCGCATGCCCACTATGGACACTCAAATGAAGTTCTTCTGTTTGAACTCGCCGCACCGCGCCCGCGTTTGCAGTCTGGCCAAAGCGCTTAAGTGTATTTAGTCCCTGTTCTGCCTAGCCTTTTCCCAACTATGTCGGGGCAGGCCCGGACTGGCCATACGGGCAAATCGGACAATTGCCCGATGGGCCGGTCACACAGGCGGGAAATCGAAAGAGTGAGGGGATCGACTAAAAAAAAAAGAAAAAACGTTGCCCGTCTAAGCGCTTGGGGATGAATTTTTTTTTTGCTAGCACTGACCGACCGTCTTTCAAATGCTCGGGGCCGATTTCAGATCCCAGCCCGGCCCTGTGTCGGGGTCAGCTTCCAGTCTAACTAGATGCGGCGGATTACCAGTATTGTAAACGGAACGACTGTCATCAGACCTCCGTAACACAGTTACTGGGTAAAGCCGATTTCCTAAGGTTAGACTGGTTGTCATACTTTCTGGCTTCTGACTTCCCGTAACGACTGTCATAGGTATTCGTATGGCACCCGGGACCGACTGTTTAACGTGCTCTCCGGGGCAGGTAGGGGCCTTGATGCGTAACGAACGGTCACCCATCCACAGTCTGACAGCGGCAAGTGAAGCTTAACCTCACAAATCGTATAATCAGCGCGGTTGTTAATTAGCCACCAGCACCTCTAATCTGGATTCACAATTAATTCCCAATAGAAAATCACAAAAAAATGGCTAAGAATTTGCCATTGGAACCTAAGACACAAAGCCTGACAGCCGCCCTTAATAGCAATTATTTAAACAAGTTAATCTAATTAATTTTGCACTACTTATATTTAAGATGCAGTAGCACTAAGGCCGCCAATACACTTGTAAGTTGCTTTTGTAAAATTTATGTAAGTAAGTGACTTGTCTAAAACCTTTAAATGAGCAATTCTTGTATATATAATGTAATCTGAATCTCGGAAACTGCTCCAACGATTTTCATGAAATTTAGTATGCAGTGGGATTCTGGGGGCGAAAAATCGATCTAACTAGGTTTCATTTTTAGAAAACGTCGATTTACCAAAAAAATAAACCGAGCAAACCCCTGTCATCCAGGTACTGACAAGTAATTCGACTTCACAAATCTGTCGATAAGCTATTTCCAAGAGAGTTTACATTTTTTCAAATTTATCGCAACTTAATTACGTAAGGGCGTGAGGAAAACTTACAGGTGTATAGCCGCCCTAAGAAAATTGTTAAACTCATTTGTAGACCCAACTCATTTAAATAAATCCACGAACTAAAATTTTCTTCTTCAAGTCTTAACAAAAATAAACTCGTGATTGCTTGTGTTTCATTTCTAAAATCAGCATACGAAAATGCAACAAAGTTTAACGAACACCACATATAAATGAAAAATGAAAACATGAAAGAAAAATGAACTGAAATGGCATTTTATTTCTACTTCAAATCTCTTTGTAATTATATGGAAATCGTTCCGCACGAGTGTGTTGTTATAATAATGATTCGGTTACCATAATCAATGCATGCTTGTTCTAACTCGTTCGTTCAAAATTGTTTCACGAGTTGCTTCGAATTATCTGGCAACATTATGTACATACATACATAAACTCACGCCTTTACCCATGGGGTAGGCAAAAACTATAAACCGCCACATGCTAGGAGCCTTACATACTCTTTTCGTTTCGTCCACATTCATACATCTCCTCATAATATAATATGATATGCATTTATTATATGCACGCCGGTTGAGAGTACATCACCAATAACATCGATGTATGCCCTTCTTGGACGTCCTCTACTGGCGTTTCCACTGACATCCGCCTTATAAATTCCGTTTGTCAATTCCTTTATCTGACAATGTTTTTTTTGAAATGTACAATCCTGATTTCTTTATTCAAAAAATAATCGCTCTGTCCTCGTAAGGTCAATTCAAATCTATGAAAATCAACCGCTAGACTATTCTGCTTTGAAAATAACAGTAGATTGTATCTTGAGGTTCTACTGTTACCTTAACCACTGGTAGATGGTATAACCGCCAGGAAGAAAGATAGCTAACTATACATAACACATAATTAGCCCATTACTGTCCCACTGCTGGGCACGGGCTTCTTCTCAGAATGGGAAGGGTTTAGGAATTAGTCCACCACGCTGACCTGGTGCGGGTTGGCAGACTACACGCATCATCGAGAACTTTATCGAGCCTTCTCAGGTGTGCAGGTTTCCTCACGATGTTTTTCCTTCACCGTTAACTCAAGTGATAATCAAATTCTGATCCGCACATGAATTCGAAAAGTCAGAGGTACGGGCCGTGATCAAACTCTAAGGAGGGCCTGCATGAAAGGCAAGCTTCCAACCGCTAGACTATCATTGTTTTTTTAGCCAGCTACCTATAATTTGTAGCAAAGAAAGACTAACCTGCAAGTGGCAAGTGGAAGTATCGCGGCGACCACCAGAATAAGCACGCTAACAAAAAAGTCAAGGGTTTTAGACTCTATTTCCACGAAAATGCATTAACCATACATTGATGTTGTCGTTCGCGAACTAGGCTAGGGCACGAAGTGACACATGTAGGTAAAAAAACAAAAAATGCACAGACTAAAAATAGTCACCAATATACGCAGGCAAAGATTGTTAGACCATACAGCCAAGCCATATGTATTTTTTTTATAGCTGTTAATTTGCTGGTGTGACACATTTCATTGTTTCTTGGAGTTACACACAGGGAGGTCTTATGAGGTGGCCTTCACCACCATAAAATGTTCAATGGCACTACCCTCACTACCTTGTGCATGTGATTATTTATGTTATCCACACAATGTTCAGTCATGACACAAAAACTACTCCAATTTTATGTAATAAAACCACTATGACAAATTTTTCAAATAATTAAATTAACATCAAACTTAATTGAATGATTTCCCGCCAAAAACCCCGCATGGCGATAAATATAACAGTTTGTAAGCGTTTTGTTATACGTAGTTATAAAATATGCGCTTAATTTCAAATATTATGCTAAAGGCTTATTAATAAATAATTCTACAGTTTCTATTTAGTCTATAATATCTGTGGATTGCGTTCGATTCAGAAATAAATTTTCGGCACCTATTATTATGTTTTTTTTTCACGAGAAGCAGGCACAGAAGTTAATGAACGAAAAGGAGGTGCCAACCCAGTTCGTTTAAGATCGGCTTTGACCTATATAATAATATAAGAACATTCTATTTAATTTAAAAACCAAAATAATGCACGTTATTCATTATCTTCATTAACTAAGACTGGTGTTCACCATCATTAATTCTCTGATTAAACAACCGTCCACTTAAAAATATTAGTTTTTAGGTAAACTGTTATTTAATTAGAAAATTATTGTTGAACATCAGCCTGAACTGTACTTACACCATAACTAAACTGACTGTCAATAACTTCCTTTAACTTCATGATCTCCATACTAATCGACACATTCTGTTAACAAAATTCGTTTGACAATTGCATTTGAACAACGCGTACGTCTGACGGCACCATGGCTCAATTAAATCAATTAACAACGTTCATTATGTTTGATTACTACGAAACGGGCTGTCGCCGCGCATGTTGCCAGTTCATTAGCGAATAGTGTTCAGTTCCACGTTTAATCTCCGCTTATTAAAGCTCGATTTAAGTGGTTGATTGCTATTATCGGTACGATTAACCGATTGTTGATCTCGTGATTATTATAGATTTATCAATGTTTAATGTAGATGAATGGTTAAACAAAATTGTTCAGCTGCCTTTATGATGTGTTTATCGAAACAACATTAATTTAATGCCTCTCAAAAACTTTGACAGATTTATCCCAGATAAATACGACCATAGTACTTAAATCGTAATTGTCTTGAAATTGATTTTCGGAGAATCTCATTAATTATATTTCCAATTTCATGTCACGATTACGAGGTAATAAATAAACATTTTACATTAAGTAAATCTATGGAAACAATTTAGGAATAAAACTTGAAAGACTTCACTTCTTAAGCCTTCGCGAACTTTCAAATCCCTGGATTTAAAAGAATCCTTGAATCATAAAATTCTCTAACCTCCCGTATCGGGCGAAGCAATTGTGATCCAGAGAATGGCATTTCCCCTTTTGAATATAAACGATATTGATCCTAATGCACCAGAGATTTGAATTGAAAATCCATTGACGAGGAATCAATTAAATTTCAAGCTTCTATGTTGGACATGATAATCCTGGGATTCTTTTCATTGCACCATCTTATTTGTAAGTAAGTGGGTAAAGATTTGAAACGAATAAAGTAGCTTTAGCGATTGTATTAGCTTTTGTTGAATTTACATTATTGTTTACTCAGTTCGACTTCCTTGGTTTTCCGTTTTGAAAAGTGTGTTTAGCTCTTTTTTTGTATCAGTGAGTTTATTCTATTAAAGTAATGAAATACTATGATCAGTTACTCTGACTCAGCTAACTAGCAAATTTCTATCATGTAGATTCGTCTAAAGTTAAGAAATAATTGAATCTTGATTGGAATAGAATTTACAATTTTATCAATCGAGAAGTGTAAATGAACCAAGGATTCGCTAGGAAAATGAATCGACTCAGGATCTTGATTTCATCGATGCTGTACTTGAACAAAAGGTAGACCTTTCTTCTAATATTACATTACAAGAAGAATCTCGTGGAAACAATGTTATCTTTATAGAGTAGGAAAATCCATTCCTTAAATAAACTAATTGAAGTGAACGGAGAAGAATTTTAGATTCTGACCTCGACGGAAGTTTCATTGAAGCGATTTAGTCGTGTTAAAGTAAATTTTCATTGAATATCCATCAGTTTGTTTATAATAGTGTAATCAATAGTGGATGAACATCTTCAGGTAAGAGTGGAAGTTATTCAATCGAGTGAGTTTCTATTGATGCATTTCAATGAACTTTATAATGGGCCCATTTATGTCTCACTGCTGGACATGGGCTTGATAGAATAAAAAGGGTTTATGCTACTCCACCACAGTAAACAAATATGAATATACAAAGTTTATTTAAAATAATTTAGTTTGAATATGAAGAGTTCGTAAAATTCAAAACATAAACCAATTTATACCTCAAAATCTCTATGTTTATCATCAACAATTTCTCATCGCTTAAACTCTTCTTTAGCAAAACAAGTGAATCTTTATAGCAAGATCAAAAGGAAGCCTGCGTGTGACGTAGTCTGAGTACAAAAAGGTAAAATAAAAATGTTGTATGTACGAAGGCTCCAGCTTTTTACAGCCTTGTACAGAAAAATTACTCGTGGACCACATGTTACGCAAATATTTTGGAACTTAAAATTACGTATGTATGAAATAATTTCCGGGATACTTTGATGTTGGTCTTGGGTATATTTTGGGAAAATTCCGGATGGTGGAGAAATAATGTTTCTGTTGATACTTCAGATGATCGTTATTCTTGGGTTTATTGGTTTGAAAATGTTTGGTTTCTATTTGATTATTGTATAGGGAAATCTTAACAGATTTTCTTTTGATAAATAAATGAACCAGGCGATAACTACTTTGCGGAAATCCATGACGTACAAATATACAATAACAATATTTAGTGTTACTTCTGCTAAACCGTTGATCAAGCCTGAATGCAGTATGCAGCACCCGCCCGCAAATATATGCAAATGCAGAAGGTGCGATTAAAAACATGCAACACACAAACAAATCAAACCGGTGCGACATGTGTTTCGCCTCTCCACGGGCATCCTTAGGAGATGTTGACTCGTCGACCGCATGGACGCATCTAAGCGGTTAAAACTAAATATTGTTATTGTATATTTGTATGATTTTCTTTTGATGAATTTTGAACGCAAAACAGCTGATTCATGTTATCGGTAGCTGGTAACACTGGATAATGTTGACAAAGAAGGGTAATCGTCAAGATGAATCAACGTGCCCGAAGTTATAAAAACACTGGTCATTCGATGGAGCAGGGCTTTTTATGTCAAACAACCGAAGAAGTCTGACCTTTTATATCTGATTAGCTTGTCCTTATTTTCTGATCTTGTGTAAATTTTATTGTTGTGTTATATTGTGAACTAGCTTCTGTAACTAATCACTAGCCCAATTAAAAGTACTCTCGGTGGTGAGAGTCTATGTTGGTTTCATTTACTTTATTTACCATGCTCCCAATCCTGACAGACCGATATTAGCTATAACGGTAATGTTAGATTCACACCTATAAGAATCTGTTGTACGTCTTTTACATTCAAGTTTTTTTTTTTTTAATTTAGGACTCTGGTATACCTACCATAAGTCGATTTTCCACTGTTAAGTACTATGCCGTGAAAAGCCTTGACTACCAAGAAGCCTTGTCAAGAAGTCTCGATGCACTTAGCAGTGTCGATACGGCGGTCGACGACTGACGCTAACAGCGGTTGGCTAATAGGTTACATTAAGGATAAGCGGCGGTTCTAACCCGTTCGGATCTTGAGTGTTTTAATCTTAACCAAATATCAGATCTAAAACTATCAAGACTTGATTAGAATATTTTAATTTAGAAATTAACATAACAGAACATCAGGCTTGTATTCCTCAAAGGGTTGGCCAGAGGTGTATAGTAACACCCTCATTTCATGTTTAAGTCCCATGTAATAGGGGCGAGTTTATAACCATCAACCCGACACAAATACAAACGCCGGGCTGCTACTGAGGAATTCCACACGTAAAAACCCAATAAAACTTTGCTCGACCTGGGGATCGAACTCAGGACCTCACGCTCAGCATTCGCACTGGCCAACATTAGACTAACGAGGTAGATAGTTTCTTTCTTCCTTGCTTTTAAAAAAAAAACTTATCCCCACACTAAAATTTCTCCTGTATTGTAGATGCGTTTGCAGTCACAAATCTTCACATGCACAAACGCCCAGATCCGGAGCAACTATCTGTAGGCCATACAAATATTTGTTCCGCGTGGGAATCGAACCCACGACCCGTAGCGAGAATCCAATCGCTCAGCCACTGCACCAGACATATCGTCTAGTTAGAGTCTAGTCTAGTTAGTTAGAGTGTAGTAACAATAATAAGTTGCAAAGAACACAAATATCATGAGAATACTTATTCCTTTGAAAGAGCGTCGTTAGTAGAAACTACTGTTTGAATTCGTTTCATTCATAACTCAGTAGGGAATTAAAGTTTGATTCATGTTGTCAAGTTGTTACGAAGTTTTCTTCTTTATAGCATTGTTCCCAGCCTATTGTCAATGGCCGACTTTATCAAAGTAATGGTTCGTTCTGCCTATCCTTTTCTCAACTACACTGGCCTGCAAAAATAAGTATCACACTTTTAAAATTTAAATTTTTTCTAAACTATAGAAGTTAGAGATTTAAAATAAAAAACGTTTTATAGCAATTTTTATCAGCTTTCTTTGAAACTATAGTAACAACGTTAAACTTTTTTTTGAGTCCTTTTTGTTACGAAAATATATCTTGTGTACTTAAAAGTTATTGCAATTTTAAAAGTGTGATACATATTTTTGCAGGCCAGTGTATGTTAGGGTCAGCTTTCAGTCTAACCCGATGCGGCTGAATACCAGTATTTTACACGGAGCGACTGCTATCAGACTTCCGCAACCCAGTTGCGGGGCAATGCCGATATCCCAAGGTTAAACCGGTTGTAAGACTTTCAGTTTTAAACATTTCTCAAAGTAATAGTAAATAGTTTTGTATGTTAAACATCCGAGTCAATGCAAACTGTCGTTATCGAAATCACTTACCTTTTTACTTTCATAACTATACAATAATTTAAGATGAAAATCTCATCTAAATAATTGCCAATGATTTCTCAAACATCGAATTAATCTTTTCGAGTACTTTTATGCAAGAGCTAACTTTAACTATCTATATAATCTATATCTATATATTTATATAAAAATAAATCCCTATTACCCTTGGTCACGCCAGAACTGGAGAACGACTTTACCGATTGAGGTCAGATTTACACAATATATTTGTCTTGTCGAGACGATGGTTTGTATTTAATAGGTGGTGCTGTAGTCAAATTATTTACACGGGAACAGCCTTTTTTTTTTCCTTTTTTTTAAAAAAAAAGAAACGTTGCCCCACACTATTATTTCTCCTGTATCGTGGGTGCGTTTACAGACATAAATCTTCACATGCACAAACACCCAAACCCGCAACAACTATCTGTAGGCCATACAAATATTTGTTCCGTGTGGGAATCGAACCCATGACCCGCAGCGCAGAAGCCAATCGCTTAGCCACTGCACCAAACGTGTCGTCAAAGCCGCGGGAGAAGAGCTAGTTATTTTATAAAAAACTAGCTGTGTCCTCACGGCTCCGCCCGTAGCCTATGTTACTCAGTGATAATGTAGCTTTCTAATGGTAAAATAATTTTTGAAATCGGTCCAGTAGTTCTTAAGTTTATTCGTTACATACAAAAATACAAATCTTTCCTCTTTATAATATTAGTATAGATGAAATAGTGGACACTGTTTGAAATAGGCTCACAAAATTGCATAATTTGCCCGCAGTCACTCCTCAGAGGCAAGCAAATACTTGACCTTTAAACTTTTTTAGTTTTTATCAGGCACTAAAATAAATAATTTTCTTTCTTTCTTTCTTTCACTAATTAACATGACTATTTAACTGCCTCATTGATCCAGTGGTGGCAAGCTCGACTGCTGATCGTGAGGTCCTGGTTTCGATCCCCAGGTCGGACAAAAGTGTTATTGGGTTTTTCCGTGTGGAATTCCTCAGTAGCAGCCCGGTGTTTGGAATTGTGCCCGGTTGTTGGCAATAGGCTCACCCCCTATTACATGGGACTTAAACATAACGGTGAAATGAGGGTGTCACTATACATCTCTGCCCAACTCTTCGGGGAATACAGGCGTAATTTTGTGTTAAAAATTAATATCATTCAGTCTAAAACGAAACTTTTCCAATAAAGCAAGAACATTATACAATACGTAGTCGACGTACCGACCGTCTTATATAAATTGCACAAGAGAGTTCAATGCGGTGTACCACATCCGATTCTCAATGCCCATAGCAGTATAGCACAATGGGCACGTCGGAATTATTTGTTAAGACTTCCTCCAATGGTCCATGCTGGTTAGATTTCAACGTCTATTAATGAGTTGAGCGAGTGCTGCATTTCAAAGATCATAGACGAACAACTGGGCATTGGATTAGCGATGGAGTGAGTTTGAATACCGCTCTCGTTGGATTCTTGATATGTCGCGACACAGAATAGATTTCACGACATTGATAGTTAATATTTCGACACTATATGTATGTATGAGTATATGTCATGATACTAACAGTTGATGTCGCGACACTTATCGTTAATGTCGCGACACAGAGTAGATGTGACGACACTGATAGTCAATGAATCGACACTAAGAGTAGATGTCGTGACACTGAGAGTAGATGTCACAACACTTATTGTTAATGTCGCGATACTGAGAGTCGATGTCACGATACTGAGAGTAGATTTCACGACACTGATAGTTAGTTTCGCGACACTGATACTTGATGTGGCGACACTTACTGTTAATGACGCGGCACTGAGAGTCGATTTCGCGATACTGATAGTTGATGTCGCGACACTGAGAGTAGATGTCACAACACTTATTGTTAATGTCGCGATACTGAGAGTCGATGTCACGATACTGAGAGTAGATTTCACGACACTGATAGTTAGTATCGCGACACTGATACTTGATGTGGCGACACTTATTGTTAATGACGCGGCACTGAGAGTCGATGTCGCGATACTGATAGCTAATGTCGCGACACTGGCAGTTGATGTCGCGACACTGTTAGTTAATATAGTGATATTAACTAACAGTGTCGCGATGTCGCGACACTGACAGTAGATGAACCAACACTTATAGTTAATGTCGCGACACTGATAGTTAGTATCGCGACACTGATACTTGATGTCGCGACACTTATTGTTAATGACGCGGCACTGAAAGTCGATGTCGCGATACTGATAGTTGATGTCGCCACACTGAGAGTAGATGTTGCAACACTGAAAGTAGATTTCACGACACTGATAGTCGATGTCGCGACGCTGAGCATAGATGTCGCAACACTTATTATTAATGTCGCGGAACTGAGAGTTGATGTCGCGACACTGAGATTAGATGTCGCGATACTGAAAGATAATTTCGCGACACTGATCGTTTATGTCGCGTGTCGTAACACTGAATACATGGCGCCGTAATAATTATAATATACATTTTCTATAAGAAACCATAACATAATATTCGATTACTACGCTACAATATCGAAACCTCGTAGCCTTGTATGCCACATCCATTAATTCTATATGACATCCGATTTCAATGTCTGCAGTCATACTAGTACTCGCAGTTAGCCGCAATGGGGATGTCTGCATAATTTGTACAAGCTCAGACCTATTACTTATGTGTTTCATCTTCATGTTCAATCGCCCTGATAGGACTAGAGCAAGGCATAATAGAATATAATTTGAGATCGAAGTAGGTCACAGATGTAAATGATCATTTATAAATACATAATATAACATCACGCCTTGTATTTCCGGAAGAGTTCGGCAGAGGTGTTTTTGTCCCATGTAATAGGGGGTGAGCCTATTGCCATTAACTGGGCACATATCCAGACTCCGGGCTGCACCTGAGAATTTTGTAATGGAAAAACCCAATAACACTTTGTCCGACCTGGGGATCAAACCCAAGACCCTATGCTCAGCAGTCGCGCTTGCGACCACTAGACCAACAAGGCAGTCTAATTGCTATTCTATATTTAAATGAATTTAGATAACTAATTGCTACATGGTGAATACTCACAGACATATATACTGGCCTGCAAAAATAATAAATATGTATCACACTTTTAAAATTGCAATAATTTTTAAGTACACAAGATATATTTTCGAAACAAATAGGATTCAAAAAAGAGTTTAACTTTGTTACTATAGTTTCAAAGAAAGCTGATAAAAATTGCTATAAAACGTTTTTTATTTTAAATCTCTAACTTCTATAGTTTAGAAAAAAATGAAATTTTAAAAGTGTGATACTTATTTTTGCAGGCCAGTGTAGTTTAATTTCTTGTGCCACTCGATAGGAGCAATCCTCTTACATATTACGTTGCTTAGTTAATTCCCTCTCGACCGCTTCCGATTGTACAAGCGCGAATGGCTGCAGGATGCGTGTGCGCGACCTTTCACTGTCAAGATGCGCTCGAGTCTTGCGCAATGTTTACTTCTCAGCACAAATTTGCAGTCGTTACATATGTTAGGTAGTTGGAACACAAAATGTGACGTACGATTTGGCAAAATAATGGCCAAATATTCAAACGGTAATCAATTTTAAGTTGCCCTTAAGTCTCGTGCTGTCACTGTCACTCTAAGGCGAAGTGACAGAGACAGCATGAAATTAACGGCAACTTAAAATTGAGTAGCGTATGAGTATTTCGCCATTAGTTAATCTTTGATGTTCTTATGGTAGATTCTGAACTCTTTTGAGTCGAATCTTTTAAAGACTAATATATAGACTGACTAGACTATTACACGCGGTTTCACCCGCGTCCTATCGGAACTACGAATACTTGATGTACCTGGATAAAAAGTATCCTATGTGTGAATCTAGGGCATAGTCTATCTGTGTACCAATTCTCATCTAAATCGGTTGAGACGTTTTTGCGTGAAAGAGTAACAAACATCCATTCTTTTCAAAACTTGACTATTCCGCTTTCGACAGAAAAGGATTTTTCGTTTTATTTTGGTTGGTAACATTGAATCTAAAACGCAGCGAAAAAAAAATTTTGTCAAAATTTAATAAATACACCACAAAAAAAAAGAATAAAACGCATGATTTCGTCAAAAGTAGTTTACTCCAGTTCGAAATAACATTGCCCATTTTAAAAATACAGTTTTGGAATAAAACATTATTAATCCAGAAGGTAATTTGCTATATTAGTAGAAATTGCAACAAAAATGTTTCATATCCCTACATCTTTGACGTGATTTTTCCTCTAGAGCACATAACAAAACTTGATTATCCCAAAATTTGGATTTATTCAAAATATATTAATGCTAGAGTTTTAAAACCTGTATAAAGCAATAACTATTCTTGCCGTATTTAATAATTCAACAAAATTTCGAATTAAATACATACCTGCATTCCTAAAAAACTATTTTCTCAAATTGTGCAAAAACAAAAGTGGAATAGTCAAGTTTTGAAAAGAACCTTCTACATTCATCTATACATAGTACAATTTTTTGCGTTTATAGTATTAGTAAGGATAATTATTCAAAGATGTTCAAAGCAGGCCATTGATTAAAGAAGCCATTTTAAACACTTCTTCTTCTTTTCATGTTGTGAGTGACTAACCTGGTGTCAGAGTTTATGCCGCCCATGGGCCTCTGACATGGCTTCACATCGAGCAATATCTCTCAGGCAGGTTTCCTTACGATGTTTTTCTTTACCGTTTTTAAGCAAGTGATAATTATACAATACGCATATGAACCCGAAAAGTCAGAGGTTCGAACTCGAGACCTATGACTTGGCAGTCAGAGGGCCATTATCACTGCTAAAACACTTATTTTATACTTTATTAAGAAAAGTGATTTCAATGTATTGAAAAAAAACTTTGACTATTCTAAGTATCTTCTTCTTCTTTACATATTATAAAACAAAGTCGCACCGCTGTCTGTACGCTTAGATCTTTTAAACTACGCTACGGATTTTAATGCAGTTTTCAGCAGTATATAGAGTGATTCAAGAGGAAGTATCTACATTGCAACTGTGCGAAGCCGGGGCGGGTTACTGGTTTATTATAATTAACACAAATTAAAAGCTACATAACATTGCTCATTTTAAATTCTGGCGGCATTAAAAGTTAAAATGATATAATTATTATACCATTTATAAATTCATATTAAACCACTCGTTTGTGGTTAATATTGCCTTACGAAATATCATTTTAAAATAGGAGCATGCATATTTTAACGTTGTAATTCTGTTTTAATTTAAATCTACTTTATTATTCATTGTTATGTTGTTCGCGGCTTGCAATAGGCCGGCCGCTTCCGGCTTCTCCGGCGGTTGCCGTAATCGTGCTCTTAGCAGGCGAATAAAATTACCAAAATGTTGGCAACACCCGGTAATATTAGCGGTTAATTTGGTGGTAGGTGTATATACTATATTGTAAGAACAGTTTACCAAAATGTTGGCAACACCCGGTAATATTAGCGGTTAATTTGGTGGTAGGTGTATATACTATATTGTAAGAACAGTTTACCAAAATGTTGGCAACACCCGGTAATATTAGCGGTTAATTTGGTGGTAGGTGTATATACTATATTGTAAGAACAGTTTACCAAAATGTTGGCAACACCCGGTAATATTAGCGGTTAATTTGGTGGTAGGTGTATATACTATATTGTAAGAACAGTTTACCAAAATGTTGGCAACACCCGGTAATATTAGCGGTTAATTTGGTGGTAGGTGTATATACTATATTGTAAGAACAGTTTACCAAAATGTTGGCAACACCCGGTAATATTAGCGGTTAACTTGGTGGTAGGTGTATATACTATATTTTAAGAACAGTTTACCAAAATGTTGGCAACACCCGGTAATATTAGCGGTTAACTTGGTGGTAGGTGTATATACTATATTGTAAGAACAGTTTACGGATTTTCTTTTAGTATTAGTTAATTAGTTTTAGTTATAATTCCTGTTGAAAGGCAAAGCAACAGTAAAAATACTATTAAGAAATTAAATATCAAGACTTGGCACACGAGGTTGTCGACATGTGGGAGGTTGACTCAGCAGTTGTTGTGCCGATAGTCGTTACGACCAATGGCTTAATAGCCAAGAGCCTCGACCAACATCTGACGAGCTCTCGTTGGGCAGCTGGGTCAAGGGCCTGATACAGAAAGCGGTACTTCTGGACACGGCACGTATTGTCAGGAAATTCCTCTCCCTGAGGCCCTGACCACCGATAGCTTAGACCATGATCTCGATGTTGGTGGGCTACTATTTTTTATATTTTTAAATGTTTTTTTTAAATATGTTTTATAGAAATATTTAAAAATGTAAATAATATGTATAGAAAATGAATAAACAAAAATACTATTAAAATTACACTGAGTTTCAAGAATCACATTATTCAACTAGCTGTTGCCTTCGATTTCATTCGCATTCTAGGGAAATTACTTCATTTACTTGTATAAAAAATATTTTTTGTATTAACCCAGAATATGATCTACATGTGTGCAAAATTCCATCTAAATCCGTTTAGCCGTTTAGGCATGTATGAGTAACAAATATCCGAACTAACAAACTTCCACGTTTTAAATACATAGGTACATACATAATCTCACGCTTTTTCTCATGGTAGGCAGAAGCTATAGAACGCCACATACTACGATCCTTACATATTTCTTTCGCTTCGTCCACATTCATATATCTTGTCATACACGTACACCGGTTGAGAGTACTACGCACCTGTTATTTTAAATATAGAATATTTGCCTAGACCAGGGCTCGGCAACCTGCAGCTCGCGAGCCACATGCGGCCCTTTCGATGTAAATAAAGTTGCGGCTCTCCAGTTCCAAACGCAAAAAATAATTATTTTACTATCAAAACCGTTAAAATCGTGCAATCGATCCATAAATGAGTAGGTACTATAATATAGTATGACTGAAATATACTACTATGACTGAGAGATAGATATACCTATTAACTATATCTAAATGTATTTTCGTTTTGTATTTTTTTTTTTGAAAGGTAATTAGTTCGGCTAAACGCCATTTCAAGGTTATCCATTAATTACAGGACACCCTTTATAAGCAAATACTATAATATTGAAACGGATTTTTTTATGGCTCTTTGAAAACTGTGAAATTTCGGCAATTGAAGCTTTTGGCTCTTCCGTCTCCTAAGGTTGCCGACCCCTGGCCTAGACCCAAGCAAGGCTAGAGGTGTCAGATTGTTAAAATACAGTCTCAATTTTCTTCGACTACCGTAAATAATATTCTCAGTGCTTATTTTTTGTTTTCTGTAATATTTCTAGAACAATTCAAAACACCTGGCACATCGCGTTATTTTTTGTTTTATATTGCCTTCTAAAAATATGATGGGAGCCGTTACTGAAGTTTTTAAGGATCTATGAAACACTCGAGTTCTTTATTATAGGGTTAATGGGATTTTGGGTACATCAAGGGTTTATTATGTGCTTCATTATGGCGTCAATCGGGTTTTAACACAAAGTTCGAATTATTTTCAAAATTATAGGATTTGAATAAATCGGCACATAAATCAAGCCATCCAATTCTGGATAAAGATCTATTTATAAGCACGCCATTTTAAATGACCATGGGCCTTTTGCATCCAATACGTTCCCGTCACCTTGGTCATGTCATCGGACCATCTCGTAGGTTGCCTACAGGAGGCCAATGGTATCAACAAATTCGTTGCCAAACTGCACATAAACCACAACAGTCGGTCAGTTTTCATTTACAAAAACTGTCAAAATGATTGGTTTCGTTTTTGTTGACAAATAATTTGTTTTTTTTTTTTTTATTTGCATAGTCATCATCATCATCATCAACCTATAATGTTCCCACTGCTGGGCTGGGACACAGGCCTCCTCTCTGTGAGAGGGTATGGGCCGTAATCCACCACGCGGGCCCAGTGCGGGTTGGTAGATGTCACATGTCTTCGAATTTTTGGTTCTAGGACATGCCGGTTTCCTCACGATGTTTTCCTTCACCGTTTTGAGAGCAGTGGTGATGAAATAAATTACACAAAGTAATGCGCCTGGCTGGGTTCGAACCGACGACATACAAATCGTAAGTCAGGGCCGTTACCACTGGGCCACCACTGCATTTGCATAGTGTAGGTACATAAAATAAAGGTGTTAATAAAACAATTTGATCCTTGTACAATCTACCTTGAATTTAGGCATGCAAACGTTGGCGAGAATTTAAATTAAATCAAATTTAAATTATTTATAGTTGTGCAAATAAGTAAACGTTTAACAGTTCATCTTCGGTTTGGTTGCGATTGATCAACGTTTCTGTAAATAGAATTTGTACAATGATAAAGTAAACTCACATCTTACCATTTTCGACAAAAATTTTGGGAAACAAATAATTAAAGACATTTTCGTTGCTTTCATTCAATTTATCCAAAACATTTTTTACGGAAATACAAAAAAGCTACAAACCTCACAGATTTATATTTTTTTTTTAAATCCACGTTGAATAAAATATTTATTTTCGCCACAAAAACGTGCAATATTAAGCGGATTTCACACTCCGTTAGTCAGCCTAGTGAAAAAGCACATAAGACCTAAAAACAGTTATGAATAATATTTATAACACCACTTCATCCAATCATCCTTTTGCACATAACGGATTACTGAGTTGGGGAAAAATATAGGAGAAATATATTTCGTTCCTGCAATGTAAAAAATGAAAAGGGGCCCTAAGCTTCCTAAGCTCGGCACAGATATGATTGAACGTCAAAACCCATTGACGGCTCAGCCATGTAAGAATTTGCTTTGGAATTTACGTTCTCCTTTAACTTTATTAAAAAATCTATTGAACAAAAAAATCTTTTAAACATTAACATAACATCACGCCTTGTATTCCCCGAAGGGTTTGGCAGAGGTATTTAGTTTCGCCACTTATGTTTAAGTCCCATGTAATATGGGGCGAGCCTATTTTTTTTTTTTTTTTTTTTTTTTTTTTTTGCCACTAACTGGGCACGAATCCACTGAAATATTTCCGAATGGAAAAACCTAATATCACCTTGCCCGACCTGGGGATCGAACCCAGGACCCTATGTTCAGCAGTCAAAAAACTCTTATTTAACCTTTTTTTGTTTAGCTTGTTTTGTTGTTTGTCTGTCTGCTACATACTTGGAAGACGATTGAATTACTAAAAAGTAAAACCGTAGTGTACCCTGTCATACACTTATGGACTGTACGTATGACCGATCTGCCCAGCTTTAGCTTCCAGTCTAACCAGATGCGGCTGAATACCAGTATTTTACATGGAGCGACTGCCATCAGACCTCCGCAACCCAGTTACTGGGCAATGTCGGTATCCTAATGTTAGAGCAGTTGTCAGTATTTCGGGCTTCTGACTTCCCGTAACGACTGTCCTTAGGTATCTAGACACGCGGGAGCGTGTCAAGCCAAGTTCAAAGAAAAAGGAACTGGCGACGCAGCAGCCGTGTACCATTTGAAGCCACTTTTGAGCCCTTAATAACTCAAAATCTATTCAACATAAACACATGAAATTTAGTGTATTTATTGAAATAAACCAAACTATAACTATAATTCTAAATTTCATAAATACAGCTCAAACGGTTATTGAGATATTAACGACTAAAAATCGGCATTTTTAACACTGACTGACATATAGATCAAAAACCTAACCCACTTCCAGATGACCTAGAAAGTTGAAATTTGGCGTCCAGCTGGGTAATTGTGTGTATACAAAGGAAAAGGTTAGAAAACAGTGAATTTTTACGTTTTGAAATATTTTTCAAACAATCGATTTTTATTACTTAGCGCCTTTCGAAATTATAATAGCAACAAACTTTTTCTTTCGCAGGAGAATAGGTGACCGACCTTTCATTCCATTATGAAAGGTCGCTTTTATCGTTTTGTATACCAGATTACTTGATTCAAGTAGGAAATAAAAATATAACTAACAGGCAAATGATAAAAACAGTTAAAAGGAGAACTTTCCATATATGTATTTCTAACGTTCAAGAAAATGTAGAAAATAGCACTAAAAAGAAAACTACAGCGTAAAAGTTTTACAGATCACTTTTTAATGATGAATAATAATAATTTCTATACAAAAAGTAATGTATCAAAAACATAAATGTGAAAATGGGAGCCATGTTCAATAATAAGAATATGCTTGGTTGTCGACTTCGCCGACAAAAGAATTGAGATCTAAATGGGTGCGAATTTCTGTAGATAATCCTGAAATTTATTTACACAAAGCAGTTATCTTAGGATAAATTGAAGATCAAGATTTGACTTGGCTAGTTTTCACATACAAGTTATCTTATATTTAGCTAATCAACTTATCTTCTTTATGTTATACGCAAGTTACTGTTTTCATATGTATTGTAAGGTTAACATCATACTCTTCTAAAAATTTGGTTGGCTGGTAAAAACTAGCCAAGCTTCAATTTATCCTAAGATATCTGCTTTGTGTAAATAAATTTCAGGATTATCTTAAAACTTGGCACCCATTTAGATCTCAATTCTTTTGTCGGCGAAGTCGACAACCAAGCATATTCTTATTATTGAACTTGGCTCCCATTTTCACATTTATGTTTTTGATAGGATTCGTATGACACCGACGATTTAACGTACTCTCCTAGGCACGGAGGGTCTCAATGTGCCCCTTCCACGGACTGATCGCTGCAAGCGTAGCTTAACCTCGCAAATCTATGATCCGCGCGTTTGATTATTACCCACGAGCCTTTATTTATAACTAGCTTTTGCCCGCAGCTTCGCTTGCGTGATTTTTTTCACCCCCTTAGGGGTTGCATTTCGAGAAATCCCTTCTTAGTGGATGTTTACGTCACAAAATGAACCTACTGTCAAAATTTCAAGTTTCTAACCCCAGCCGTTTAGGCTGTGCGTTGATAGATCAGTCAGTAAGTCAGTCAGCTTCTCCTTTTATAAGTATAGATTATTAAATTAGCACTACTAACTTACTCCAACTACAAATAAACTTCAAAGTATATAAATATTAAAAAAACACATCAAACGGACAATACTTTAACTCGTCGTTACCGCAGAGTTTAATTGAGGCCGCGAGCGCAAAAACGGCATAAGTATTTTTCTTTTAAATAGCCTGCTGTGTCCAAAATCTGTTTTTTAAAGAAGCAAAATAGCCTAACATTTAATTTTCGAGCTACCAAGAGATGACATTAGTAACACATTTATTGCATTAAAAACTGAAAGCCTTTACGGCAAATAATATTTTCAAAACTCAAACATTTCTAACGTAATTTCTTTGAATATCTCAATAAGACAAATCAGTATATACGCCGTTCTTGCTCTCGCGGCCTCTATAATTCATCTTGTAAATTCCTGGATCCTTTGAAATATAGAGTAAAATTATCTCTGGGCGCAATTTCCGGTCACCAAAATATTCATACATTCTTTGGAGCCTCCTGAACGTGGAAGGGTGCCTTTAAAACATACTTATAGATGCAATTGAAAGCAATTTGGGAGGTAATTGAAATTCTCTTATCTTCCGAGAAAGGATTGAAGCATTATTTAGCAAAAATGGGTATTTATATTTGATTTTAAAAAGGGTTTGATATGAGTTTAATGACGTCTGGTTGATTTTGACACTTATCGATATTATGTCAATTTTACTTCCAACAGAGGGGTTAGAAAATCGAAATAATTTTTAAATTCGGAACGATTTAACTGATTCTTCTGTCCATATATTTAATTATTATCTTCACGCTTGTTAACTCTCTCGGGTACCTATATCAAAAAACCGGCCAAGTGCGAGTCGGACACGCGCACTAAGGGTTCCGTACTATTATCTATAAAAATCACATTTGTTGTATGGGAGCCCCCTTAAATATTTATTTTATTCTGTTTTTTTATAGCGGCAACAGAAATACATCATCTGTGAAAATTTCAGTTGTCTAACTATCACGGTTCATGAGATACAGCCTGGTGACAGACGGACGGACAGACGGACAGCGGAGTCTTAGTAATAGGGTCCCGTTTTACCATTTGGGTACGGAACCCTAAAAAGGTTAATTATTCGATGAAACTACACAAATTGTTGTAAAACCAATTTCAAACATCACTCAGCGTTATTACAGTCTCATCTTCTTTCGTATATCTAAAAGGAGAAACTGACTGATCTATCAACGTACGGCCTAAATCGCTGTGTGTAGAAACTTAAAATTTTGACAATAGGTAGCTTTTATAACGTAGGTATCCACGTAGGAGGGATTTTTCAAAATTCCTCCCCTAAGGGGGTGAAAAAAAATTACGCGTGTGAAACTGCGGCCAGAGGCTATACTAATATGTGTTAAATGTATATTTTACTTCCATTTTTGCTAAGATAACTTCATAGTATGTGGAGCCACGACACTCAAATTGTTAGGAACAACTAGACAATGTTTACTTAACTGATATAATTGGACGTAGTTTAGCAGAAAGGACTCAATCCACAAACTTGACAAAAATGAGTTATTGATACCAAAATGGTCTATAAGGTAGGGCCTTTCATTCATAAAAAAAGATACAAGAAATAAACAATGCAAATACGTTTTTTTATGACAGGGAACAAAACCACATTTAGGCAGGTATTTTCGTTTTATTACCTATCAAAGATCCAACCTGCTTAAATCATCCAACGCTATATTTTCCTAAATAAGTCCAGAAATACACAACATAACCATCAACCAACTTATAGACATAAAAATGCGATTGATTTACCAAGGATGTGTAATTACGTAACAAAATCTGAATACAGCATCACTGAAGAAAACCACTCTGAACTTAAAACGTTAATAACTCAAAAGTGACTCTGTGTGGGTTGAGTTTTTTCTGCTTAACTACGTCCAATTATAACACATACCTATACTAGCAGGTTCTCATAATTTTTGAAAGAGAACTAGACGAGGCGATATTCAAGGCGAGAGTCGACGCCTTCTAACAATGTTACTACGAAGACGCTAGGAATAATAACATCATAACAAAATTAATAGAACCTATTTCTGTCCCATATTCTCTAATACGAACATTTACGTCTTTGTCGTCTGTGCGTTGATATGTTTTCGTAATATTTGTGCGACCTTTATTATTGCTTACATATTTTTCGAAGTCAAAACGTGAGCGGAAATAATCATTCTTAAATGATGCTGATAAACCGTGGTTATTGGATGAAAAGGGAAAGTTTTGGAGGTCAAATATTAGTTATTGAGCTGTCTTTTATTATGGTCCATCTGGATGAATGGCACAATCTTTTGATTAAGCATTAAATCATCATTTAACGTTTATGCAATTGTATAATCCAACCATTACTGTCCCACTGCTGGACACGGATCTCTTCTCAGACTGAGAAAGGTTTAGACCCTAGTCCACCACTCTGGCCTGGTGCGGGTTGCCGAACTACATGCACCATCGAGAACTCTTTGTGTGTTTTTGAATAGCTGAATGTTCCACATTTTGTAATAACACGACATGTATAGTTCCAAAACTGAAATCGCCTCAGGTACACTTTCGTTCTTGACGCCATTATGCCATTTAATCGATGTTACCAATTTTGTTATCTAGATGAACTATAATTGTGAATTGTTAAAGCCAAAACAATGTGAATAACTTCATTTCACTTGTCAATTTCCTTGTCCGATGAATTCACAAAAGGTATTCAAACATTTCACACTAAAACTTACATAATATACACTATATCATAAGTTTCTTAACCCTATTTTTCATGACATTGAATACTGCTGCCTTTGCTTTGATAAAACACTTTTATGAGGTTATAAAAAGAACACAATGTACTGTGAAAAGTTCTTCGGAACTTTGATTAACAGTTTTCTGAATTCCCTTGGTATATGTCGGGATGTCTACTCTGCACAACATTTTTGTGCCAAACCAGCCACGAAATTCAATTTCGTAGAATGTGGAATTCAAATTGGATATTCAAGGATAAATCATTTCTCGTCTTATAATATAAAACAGAAAAGTGTCCAAAAATATGTAGTAAATAGTATTTTATCGTGTCATTTCAATACTATTAGAAAAAATATTTTCGTTTTGAATTGTGATTTAGATAAAACTGACTAACATAGTAACCATCTAAAATAGCAACCATTTAAAATAGCTTCAATTTAAAATAGTAACCAACTAAACGAGCAACGAGCGACCATCATACATTGTTTCGTCCTCCTAGCCTTTTCCCAATTCTTCTACTTCTTCTTTTAAAAACGTTGCCCCACACTAGAATTTCTCCTGTATCGTGGGTGCGTTTACAGACACAAATCTTCACACACACAAACGCCCAGACCCGGAACAACTATCTGTAGGCCATACAAATATTTGTTCCGTGTGGGAATCGAACCCACGACCCGTAGCGCAGAAGTCAATCGCTCAGCCACTACACCAAACGTGTCGTCAAATTATCTTGGTATCAGCTTCCTCTCTAACCAAATGCGGCTGAATACCAGTATTTTACACGGAGCGGCTACCATCAGACCTCCGCAACCCAGTAACTGGGCAATGTCGATATCCATAGGTTATACCGGTTGTCAGACTTTCAGGCTTCTGACTTGGCTCATGGCTAATTACCAACTGCGCGAGTGATACGATTTGCGAGATTAAGCTGCACTTGCCACGGTCAATCCGTGGATGAGTGGCCGCTCGTTACACATCGAGACCCCTCTGTGCCTCGGAGAGCACGTTAAACAGTCGGTCCGGGATGTCATACGAATACCTATGACAGTCGTTACGGTCGTCAAAAACCCGAAATCTGACAACTGGTCAAACCTTAGGATGTTGGCATTGCCCAGTAACTGAGTTGATGGCAGTCGCCCCGTGTAAAATACTGGTATTCAGCCGCATCTGGTTAGACTAGAAGTTAACCGTAACATAGTTGTGAAAAAGTTATATGCAGAACGAATTTAATATACTCCATAATACGAGCATTTTATTGTCCCTTTATTATTTCTTATTACACTCTTACACGCAATAATTCTTTCATACACCATCACTATTGAAATTAACTGAGGGAACAATTCACTACATCTGGCGTATATTAACATGAGTACAATAATGTCGGTCAGACGACTCCGCTAATGGAAAATTTATTGTGAACGTTATATTGGGAAATTCCGGACATTCCCGGGGAATTGTCTCGATTGGGGTGCTCTTAAATTTTGGTGGCGAGCGTGCAGATAAGACGTCGCTTTGTGTAAGTATTTCGGGACTTGAATTTGGGGTGTTGTGTGACAGAATTTGGTTTTAGAAATTTAATGGCTTTTATGTTTTTAAATATTGTTGTTTATTTTTTGTTTGTTGTTCTGAGAGAGAAATAATATTTTAACACGGATCAGTCCTGGTCGTTTATGGAAAAATTACAAAAAAGCAGTGATATACTAGTGGTTTAACTCTCGCCTTCCATGCAGGAAGGTCTGAGTTCGATCACGGCTCGCATCTCGTGACTTTTCAAATTCATGTGCAGATCAAACTTGAATTATCACTGGCGTTAATGGTGAAGGAGAACACCGTGAGGAAACATGAACACCAGAGATTACTGCATAAAAGTTCTGAATAGTGTGTGTACTCTGCTAATCCCGCTATCGTGGTAGACCTAAACCATTCTCATTCTAAGACACCCGTACCTAGCAGTAGGACAGTTAGTGGACAGTTAATAACTAACTAACTATGCTATTATGAGAAGAATAAGATACATTATGGGGTGCATTAAAAGATCCTCCACGAGTGATGACACTTAAGTACGTCCGGCGCAACCTGAGCAGTCAGCCTCGTTACCAACTTTGCTGACTAGATAATCTTCTCACCGCGGTATGAGCTATTCTCAAATAGCTTGGCAAATACAAGAGAAAGAGATGGGAAAAATTATTGTAGTTAGTTTAAGTGCAGAACCATAGCACAAAGATAGATAGGATACATAGTTTCTACCAGCCTTCAAAGCAAAAGGCTTTATCTTATGAATGTAGAGCAAATGAATACAACTCCTCAGCTCAGGTAGATATAAATAGTAAAACAGAAAAAAGGCTGCGTTCCCGTTCTGAAAAGTTATTCACTGCTATCGCTGTGCATATTCCTCCTGCATCAAAGAGTTTTTTCTAGACTAGACGAGATAACTTAAAAACATTTTCTACATTTTATATTTGATTTGAAAAGCTGCGGCTTCCAGTTCCAAACAAACTCTGCCTGACTTCGGAAACAGGTAATAAACTATTTCATTTAAACTTTTAAATTCTATCTCTTGTTATTGCTACCCCAATGAAATGGACTGACCAATGTTTGGGTCAAATGTACCTACGATAAATTTTGTGAGGTTTCGGGAGCACCAAATTTGATTTCGTGACCGCTTTGCTACTGTTAGTAGTCATGGCTACAGATTTTGGAGTGGAAACGAGGAGCGATTCTAAATTGGCTACTGATGACGATTGTGTCATCAGTAGCCAAACTATTTGGCGCATTCTGGAAATAAAAAAATATACGTAAGTAATGTTTATAATGGTTATCAAATATACTCGCCTATTGATTCAAAGAGCAGTGGTGGCCCAGTAGTAACGGCCCCGACTTACGAGTTGTATGTCGTGGGTTCGAACCCAGCCAGGCGCATTACTTTGTGTAATTTATTTCATCACCACTGCTCTCAAAACGGTGAAGGAAAACATCGTGAGGAAACAGGCATGTCGTAGAACCAAAAATTCGAAGACATGTGACATGTACCAACCCGCACTGGGCCCGCGTGGTGGATTACGGCCCATTCCCTCTCACAGAGAGGAGGCCTGTGTCCCAGCAGTGGGAACCTTATAGGCTGATGATGATGATGATGATTGATTTAAATCCTAAACCCCATAATATAATAATGACTAACAGGAACAGAGTGTACACACAGTGTGATTCTTCTAAACTAGAAAATATTATTTTAAAAGGTTAAAGCAAAAAGAGCATTAGGTATATTGTGAATAGAAACTGAATTAGTGAAATACTAATTGCACGTAGCTTGGTGAAGGCTGACAGTCATGCCATGTAGACACCATAATAGGAAGGTCTGGCAACTGCACGGCAGAGGATAATACACTCGACCTTGAAATCCGAACGGGAGACGCGGCTCACCTTCAAGCGGGCGAGCCAAGATATGCTAGGGGGTTGGGGGGAGCGGTGTACGCTCCAGAAAATTCCACAATCTAAAGGTAGTAGGAGGAACACCATGATGGTTTAAGTCAGTAAGAGTCCGATATAACCCTCCACCTTCCCCAGGGCGGAGGGGGAACCCCGAGAATTAGCCCATGTAAAAAAGAGAAAAAAAGAAAATCTATTAGGGTTTGATACAGCATACTCATAACATCACACCTGTATTCCCCGAAGATTTAGACAGAGGTATATAGTAACACCCTCATTTTGCCGTTATGTTTAAGTCCCATGTAATAGGAGGCAAGTCTATTTTAACCGGGTACAAATCCAAACTGCGGGCTGCTACTGAGGAATTCGACACGGAAAAACCCAATAACACTTTGTTCGACCTGGGGATCGAACCCGGGACCTCACGATCAGTAGTCGCGCTTGCCATCACTAGACCAACGAGGCAGTTGGAAGGAGACCTGAAGAATATGAAACATAACCGCTCCGCTTATACACTAAAACCTGAGTCTTCCAGCGAAAGGAACGGTTTATATCAAATATTTATTCACTCATCCGACACCGTCTAGATTACCGCTCGGCATAGGGTTTACGCAGATTTCAGGAATATTAAATTAAATTATACAGAGCATTAGTGATACATTCGAGTATTCCTTTTACCTTTCGTACACGGTAATGATGTTGAAACGATATTAAGGAAACAGGAAACATAATTATGTTTTAGGTCTTTGAAGATTCAAAAATTTTTATTTACAAAATATATACTTCTGACTCTGTCGGTTGTTATGTCTATTTATGTGATGTTTTATGATGCACCAAAGTCCATATTGGTGATTACAAAAACAGTATCTGTAAAAAGTACACACTTGTACATGTAAGCGCATATTTGCTTACAAGCTTTATTTTTAACCGACTTCCAAAAAGGAGGAGGTTACTATGTTCGTCTGTATGTATTTTTTTTTATTGTGTATGTTCATCGATATTTTCGCCAATTATGAACCAATTTTGATGATTATTTTTTTAATGGATAGGGTATACTTCGAAGTTGGTCCCATTTCAATTTGGTGAAGATCTGATGAAGAACTTCGGAGATAGACAATGGAACTTCTCAATGACGAACAGTACGTATATTGTGATGATGTGATTATGTTAGGAGCAGCGTCTTTAGTAGGTCCAACCAAGTTTTAATTAAGGCCACTAAAATGAAAAAAATAAAAACTTTTTTACAAAAAAATTAAACCGACTTCAAAAAAAGAATAAAATAATTACCATATAAAATTAACAGTTTCAGAAGTGGTGCCTTCAATTTGGTTCAGCGTGGATCAGCACCGACTTCTGAAACTGTTAATTTTATATGGTAATTATTTTATTCTTTTTTTTGAAGTCGGTTTAATTTTTTTGTAAAAAAGATTTTATCTCATTCGTTCTGCCTAGCCTTTTTACATCAATGTTGGGGTCAGCTCCCAGTCTAACCAGATGCGGCTGAAGATCAGTATTTTACACGGAGTGATTGCCGCAGGAGCTCTGCAACCCGGTTACTGGGCAGTATCGATACCCTAGGGTTAGACCGGTGGTCAAACTTTCGGACTTCTGACTACCCATAACGACTGTCATAGGTGTTCGTATGACACCCGGGACCGACGGTTTAACGTGCTCGGAAGGGTCTCGATGTGTAAGAAACGGTGACCCATCCAAGACCTGACCGCGGTAATGTTGTTAATTAGCTACGAGTCTTGTAAGCTTTACTTTCTACGTCATCTAAAAACGCCAAAATGGCGTCGTTTTCAACATTCATCTTTGAAAATCTTTATATATTATAATTCGACTGTACGTGTGTCACTGAACTCCTCCTCAACGGCTGGACTGATTTAAATGATTTTTTTGTATGCGTTTGGGTGGCGCCCTGGATGGTTTAGATTCACAATTGGACCCGGTAGGTGGCGCTGCTGTCGGTCGGGCAAGACGACGTCTGCTGGGTCCGCTAGTATAAATATAGAACGTATTATTATTGAAATAAATGAAAAAAGATTTCTATATTGGACTTTAATTCAAACAAAATTACATAAAAAAGTAGCAAAAACACAAAAAAAATACAAACTAATAAAAATATTCCTAATACCTACTCGATTATTCGAGCATTTTAGTTGCAACCTAAAGGCATATTTACATTGATCCAGTAGCTAGATCCCGTATCGCTGGATTGACAATTCATCAGCTGGAAACTCCAGTATCCAGCGCTGGACATGACGTACATTAGTCTAAAGCTAGTCCAGCGTTCAGCGCTGGATCAATATGAATCCGCTTTTACTAGGAGACGTACTCGTTAAACTTCTAATATAAATAAAAACCGCTGTCCATGAGCCGATCAAAGAGTTTTATAAATAAAAGAAATAAAACCAAATACATTCACACATGGTTTCTGTAACCAAGTAATTTATCACGACAATTGAAACAGTGGCGGTCAACACACCACAGACAAATTGTAGTTAACAACGTTTTTCAGTTAAAATAAAACTGAAAACATTACGTTTGTACATTAAATATGCATGTGTTTAAGTACTTGTGGTTTTTTAATAAAAAACTGTACACAATATGGGCAGACCTCGGTACGTTGTTTGTTCGTATGTTTTATGTTATACCTAAGGTATACCTACGTCATCTCATCTCATACATGCTCTCATTTACGACTAAAGTCCGATGCGAGTTTATAGTACTACTAGCGGCCCGTCCCGGCTTCGCACGGGTGGACATTTTTCCCGTTTTTGCAACATTTTTAATTTATGCTCCGGTCCTATTATATAGCCTATAACCTTCCTAGATAAATGGACCATCCAACACAAAAAAAAATTTCAATTCCAACCAGTAGTTCCTGAGATTAGCGCGTTCAAACAAACAAACTCTTCAGCTTTATAATATTAGTATAGATTAGTGACTAAAAGCTTGTGTACAGTCAGCATCAAAAGTCGATGACCACATTCAGATTTTCAAAATCACTTGTCACTATATCACGCATAAATCGCTCAACAAGATAGGGCGCCAGTATTGAATGAACATCATTAAAGTTCAAAATTAACTGAACACTACTCGTCAAAGGTCACTGAACACCATTTTGTCAAAAATTGCTGATCGTTATAATATCGGAAACATCAGAACATTCAGTTTTACAGAAGTCACTGAACAATACAAAATGCTTGTTTTGGTTAGCTAGTGTAATCACGGCAATGTCCAAAAATAACTTAACATCATAAATAACAAAAGTTACTGAACATTACTTTGTTTCGGATACGTAGCGTGTAAACTTATACTATCAAAAGTAGCTGAACTGTAAACTAAAAAAATTCTCATTACTAAATAGTTAAAATTTAAATGGATGTAAATTTCGAATTTAACTTTCCAATTATTATTTTTTTTTAATTTTTAAGCTTTTTTTTAAATATTTAAGCCTAATCATAACTATAATTGTAATTGATAAAAAATTAAACCTTGTTTTTGTTTTGACTATGAAAGTTTAAATTTGTTGATTTTTAATAAAAACAAATAATAATTATTAACTGTATTGATTTATGGAACCATTTAATTTAATTTTGTTTATAATAAATAAAAGGGTGGTGATTTATATGTGCATGTGTCTACTTAATTTATATACCAAACACATATACCGAAAAAAATACACACATATTAAACCCAAAATACATTTCATTTTGTTCAGGGACTTTAGAGATAAACGATGGTATGCTATTTTTGTCAAAAATTTGTTCAGAGACTTTAGAGACGAAGAATGTTATGCATTTTTTACTATAATTTTGTTTAGCGACTTTTGAAAAGTGATGGTCACCTACTTATGGCCTTTTGTGATAATCATTCATTTCTGGCGCTTGTCATGTTGAGCGATTTAGGTATAATACGGTGTACAGCGATTTTGAAAATCTAAATGTGGTCATCAACTTTTGATGCTGACTGTACAACCACCTCACTAAACTAGTTATTTACACAATTCGTGTAATACAATTTCTATAGCCATAAATATGCGCTCTACTAAGATTGTTTAATTTTAGTATTATATTTGATGATGCCTTGTTGGTCTAGTTGTGGCAAGCACAACTGCTGGTCGTGAGATCCTGGGTTCGATTCCCAGGTCAAGCAAACTGGGTTTTTCCGTTTGGAATTCCTCAGAAGAAGCCCGTATTTATGATTTGTGCCCGGTTGGTAGCAATAGGCTCATAACGGTGAAATGAGGGTGTTACTGTACACCTCTGCCTAACCCTTCGGGGAATACAGGGTTTTTTTTTTTTTTTTTTTTCTCGTTGGAAAATCCTCATGGATGTCCCTCGCCCGGGGAAGGCGAGGGGGTCTGCCGGACTCTTACCGGCTAAAAACCAACGGTGTTCCTTCTCCTGACCGTACGGCCAGGGTCGCGGGATTCGCAAAAGCATGCACCGCAACCGCGGCAGGTCCCGGTCCGCCAACCCATGGCGGACCTCTCCTCTGTGGGGCCTTGCCCCACGTCCTCCTGAGAAGCGCGCACGGAACACGGCGCGCCGCCTTCTCGGGCCTGTTACTGGTCGGGCGGCGAGTCCCCAAACCCGCCGCCCGCAGGCCACACACTAGGGTGGCTGGAGATCATCGCGTACACGCGCCCTCCGGCGCCCGGTGCGTCTAGCGCGGGAAGGGAGAAGAGCACACCGCTCCCTCTCCCTCTCCGCTTCCTCTTTGGTTGCCATTACCCCCTCACAAAAGGAGGCGATGGCTGGGAATACAGGCTTGATGGTATGTTATGTTTTATTTAATTAATCAGCTGAAATTCATTAATTACAATCCGATCAATTCTCTACAATATTTTTAAACCTGATCCTGATCTACACACACCTATCTCCCATTTATTAATTTTTAAGTTGAAAAATTTAAGTGCTGATGTATATTTTTATATTACTTTCTCTCATACTTACGATGCGATCTAAGTTTGATAAGTAGCTTCTTCCTCTTAGCCTTTTCCCAATTATCTTGGGGTCAGCTTCCAGTCTAACCAGATGCGGCTGAATACCAGTATTTTACACGGAGCGACTGCCATCAGACCTCCGCAACCCAGTAACTGGGCAATGCCGATATCCTAAGGTTAAACCGTTTGTCAGACTTTCTGGCTTCTGACTACCCGTAACGACTGTCATAGGTATTCGTATGATACCCGGGACCGACGGCTTAACGTGCTCTCCGAAGTAAGTTTAATAAGTAGCTAATTTACTAATTTAAATTACGTCTTAATTAGCAAAGTTCTGTTATTATATTTTAGAAGTTATAATTTATCGTTAATAGACTTATGTCATAAACGTTGCAATATTCATAAAAAATGTATAATTATGAATAGATTCAAATTCATAGAAGTAAATCGATTGAAAATAATATTCACGATAAGAAAACACAGAGAAGTGTAATCTAAATACGAGTTACTACGAGTAGTACGAATTACCACGACTAGTACGAGTTACCACGAGTAGTACGAGTTACTACTAGTAGAACAGATTTCTACTTGCCAACACATGAAGTTCTGCTTAAATATATTTCCAACTCCCGGTTTTATCTAAGAAACACAAAGAGGGCACTAACTCCAATACTTGAATACTAAACTACATTCTATGCAATACTTGTACTAAGTGGTCAATTACCCGGTAAGCTTATTCACTAATCCGTAATTTTGCAGTTTAATACGGAAGACTGAAGCCATTTAAGAAGAGATAATCTTTTCACAAGTTGTCAGTACATGCTCAGTTGAGTTTACTACTAACTACTGTGTACCACGAACCGTTAAAGGAGATAGTTTAACTGACTTTAATAACTTAATTTATCTATCTTAAGAAGGAAAAAAGAAAATATTTAAATGCCACAAACAAAGACACATAAAAATAACGTAAAAGCACGAGATGTAAGTACCTAGGTGAAGATGTGTGTTTCAAATTTGTGCCAAAAAGGAGAAAGTCCCATCAAAAAAAAAATTTTTGTCCCCGAATTCCATGTATTGTTAGAAGTTGGCGTTAATAGACAGATTTCCACTTATGCACCTAGATAATCTGATTGATGAGAAATGAAGAGTTTAGACAAAGTTGCGGTTTAAAAGATGATGTAGTGACAAAAATTGAAAGGAGTATGCTTAGGTGGTTTGGTCATGTTGAGAGAATGAGTGAACGGCGATTAACAAAAGGAATTTATAAGGCGGATGTCAATGGGAACGCCGGTAGAGGACGTCCTAGAACATACATCGATGTTATTGGTGATGTTTTTCACAAAGTTCAGGTGCGTAGTACTCTCAACCGGCGTGCGTGTATGACAAGATGTATGAATGTGGATGAAGCGAAAGGGGTATGTAAGGGTCGTAGCATGTGGCGTTCTATAGTTTCTGCCTACCCCCATGGGAAAAAGACGTGAGTTTATGTATGTATGTATGTATAATCTGATTTGGTAATCGAATCCAAAAAAGCTGAGCTTATCGCTACTAATACCAGGTTCTTATAAACAAAAACGAATCGTTTTGCTTACCAATGGTAGCATTTTTTGTTGCCAAACTGAGCATATAAATCAAAGTCAAAGTTTTTTATTTCAAATAGACCAGATTTCAGGCACTTTTAAAACGTCAAAACTAGGTGCACGGTTCCAAAAGGTAGGTTCTATGGAGAAGAGCCGGCAAGAAACTCCATGAATACTCTTTTCAAAATAGTAATTTATGACAAATTCCATTACAGTAGTGTGAGAAATAGAATGAGAATAATGCAGGTTAATGTAACAAATAAACTCACAAAAGAGCAACAAATAGAAAAATATGCCTTCTAGGATTGCCATAGCAGTTAAGGGCTGACCAGTCCCGACAGACGGCACCCGTTCACGAGCATGACGTGCACATCCGCATCGGTCAGCTCAACCATATTGTAGGGAACCCAACGACCGGATAAACAACGCCACCATCAGCAAGACATTTAAGTGAGCATGACAGACTAATACTACCAGACAATAGGCAGTAATATGATATGATTATAGGTGTATCATTAATAGCTGCATGATGCTCATACTTTACAGTTTGGAATGAAGTAAAGCGATATTATTAAAATAATAATTATAATACAAAAACCTACCTAATAGATTCGTAACCCATTTTTACCTGGATAGCTACTTCCATATGGGAAGGTCTACTATGCATAGGTCTTTGCTTCATTATTGGTAAAAATACAAGTCTCAATTTCAACTAATAACGGTCAGTAAATTATAGGAATCGGCCGTATACCAACAAAGCGATACGCCTTGTTAATTATCTGTATCACTGTTTCAAAAACGTTTTCAACATTTTATAAATCAAACAGATTTTACAGCGTAAACCAACGTTATTTTCACAAAGTCAACCAAACGAAAAAAAAACAATATTTACAGAAAAAACACAAATACGAAAAACATTTTCACTTTCCGCTTTTTAGCGTTGATTTTAACAACGTTGCGGTCATAGCCGATTAGGTTGTCCAACAAAAAATAATAAAGTGGACGCTAAAATGTAAGTGAAAAACGACTGTACTTTAATCTTGTTAAGGTTGAAATTCGTTTGCTGTAAAGTTTTCAGCATGACCACCTTTGTCACGCGTGGCCCGTAGTACTTTATCTCATTTTGTTGAAGCTTAAATTTTTCACGCTCTAATAATCCACCGTGTAACTTGATGGAAAACGCTATAACATTCATGGTGTAAAAACACATAACCTTTTGGTATTTACTCAGGCCGTCGTGTTTTAGTTTTTTAGTGAGAGGGTTTGTTGGGTTTGGAGCAGTGTAGGGTTAATAAAAATAGCTTTAGTGTGTTGAAAATGTGTTTCAAAGTGTTTTATTATTTTGTTGAAAGTTGAATTTTAGTTTCACCTGCGTGGTTTCACTAAAGGCTTTTTTCATAAAAAGGTTCTTTTACAAAGTACTAAAACTAGTTTTATGGTCTTTGACGAAACCTTTTTCATACATCTTTACATATAATATAAAACAAAGTCGCTCTCGATCTGTACGCTTAGATCTTTTAACCCGTCAAGTGTCGGGCGCACATACGGATGTGCGTAAGAAATTCGGGCGCGAAGTGTCGGAGGCACACACGGGTGTGCGTAAGGAACGCGCTCCTATGGTAGCGGATTTTGTACTTTTTATTTTACTGTTTACACGAACCAAATTTATAGGAGCGCGTTCCTTACGCACACCCGTGTGAGCCTCCGACACTTCGCGCCCGAATTTCTTACGCACATCCGTATGTGCGCCCGACACTTGACGGGATAAACTACGCAACGGATTTTAATACAGTTTTCAGCAATAGATAAAGTGATTCAAGAGGAAGGTTTATATGCCCCACATTAGTATCTACACTGTAACCGTGCGAAGCCGGGGCGGGTCGCTAGTGTATACTACGACAAGAACTTTAATACAATTTTAATTATGTATTCTCATTGAATGACTGCTTTATTGGTTTAGTGGTCGCAAGCGTGACTGCTGAGCATGGGTCCTGGGTTTGATCTCCAGGTCGGGCGAAGTGTTATTGAGTTTTTCCATTAGCAATTACTCAGTAGCAGCCTAGAGTCTGAATTTGTGCCCGATTAATGGCAATAGGCTCGCCCCCTGTTACATGGGACATAACTGGCGAAACGAATGTACTAAAAACACCTCTGCTGAACCCTTCGGGGAACATAGGGCGTGATGTTCTGTATGTTATGTATTCTCATATTCCGTCATTAGTTTGCCCAAAACCATATATTAACATAACATAACATCACGCCTTGTATTGCCCAAAGGGTTCGGCAGAGGTGCTTTTAGTACACCCTCGTTTCGCCAGTAATGTTTAAGTCCCATATAATAGGGGGCGAGCCTATTGCCATTAACTGGCCACATATCCAGACTCCGGGCTGCTACTGAGAAATTCTTAATGGAAAAACCCAATATCACTTTGCCCGACCCGGGGATCGAACCCAGGACCTCATGCTCAGCAATCGCGCTGGCGACTACTTAACCAATAAGGCAGTCACCAACCATATATATATATATTTTAATTAGTCAATCCTATGTCCGCACTTTCACAAAATGGCACAGAACGGTAAAACGTCCACCCGATAAAAAAATATTCAACTATTAAATATCCAATCTCTTCCAAGAGTGGTAATAAAAAATATCTAAAGATCAAATGAATAAAATCATAAAAAAATTATTAAGTACGAACTTGAAATTGATTTATTGAGTTCCAATTTGATAAGTTTGAAAAAGTCTGCAAAGTTGATTCAGATGCTTGAATAAGAATTCAATTTGTTACAAGGCTTATTCTAGTTGATTGAAAGTGCATCTCCATTATAAATGAGCTCTGTTTTCGTTTCTATTCGTTAGTTATAGAGTATTTTTAAAGTGACTTCTATAATTTAGTAAAGGTTTGAATTATGTCTCTTTTCTACGGCAATGCTAACAGAACTAAATGAAAAATTATATTAATTCCATACCTGTACACCCACAGACTTTTAGTAGCATTTAATTCTACTTTAGGAACACTAAAAACCAACTGCCTCGTTTGTCTAGTTGTGGCAAGCGTGACTGCTAATCGTGAGGTCCTGGGTTCGATCCCCAGGTCGAGCAAAGTGTTATTGGGTTTTCCCGTGTAGAATTCCTCAGTAGCAGCCCGGAGCTTGGATTTGAGCCCGGTTAGTGGCAATAGGCTCGCCCCCTATTACAAGGACCTTAACGTACCGGCGAAATGAGGGTGTAACTATACACTTCTGCCCAAACCTTCGGGGAAAACTGGCGAGATGTTTTGTTATGCTAGGTTTTCTTTTTGACAAACCAAATGAAAAATTATCAATTTTAAGTACATTAAAAACCATTATTATCCTGCGATAAACAAACTTATTCAATATGATCATTATCAAACTGCATAACCAGCTAATCTATGGAATTTTGAGACAAATATAAATAGGTAGGTACAAAAATATACATATATAGTCATAAGCAGCAACATGTATGGAATGTATACACGTAGCAAAATTCAAGTCATATTCTTCCTAAACATCGATTTAATTTATGTAATATTTTACCTGCCAACTATTCGTAGATATGCGCATATTCTATGTAAACATTATGTCAAGATTTCCATTACAACATCTTCGTTAGTTAATTTACTTTAGAATTTCACTACGTGTATACATATTGATGCTTATGACTGTACACTGAACGAAATAAAAGCAAGAAAAATACGAACCACAAGCAATAAATAATTCAATAACAGCACAAATGGCTAGGGAAACGTCAACGTTCAAAAATTAGTAAAACGTCGGAAACGCATTGTTCAGTGTCCAATAGCGGCGCACAATGTGAAAGGCAGTCCATTTACAGATTGGAAGCGTCGACCTATAGCAGGTTATGTAGTAATGCAGTGTAGAAATACGCAGTATATTAATTTGTATTAAAACGAGAAAATAGCGCCAATTCTCTTATTTACCAACTAAACTAAAAGTTGTAAGCAGTGATAGCCTAGTGGTATGACCGTCAGACTGCCAAGTCATAGGTCTCGAATTCGAACCCAAGGCATGCACCTCTGACTTTTCGGATTCATGTGCATATTGTATAATTATCACTTGTTTAAAAACGGCGAAGGAAAACATCGTGAGGAAACCGGCATACCTGTGAGATATTTCTCGACGACATGTGAAGCCAAGTCAGAGGCCCATGGGTGGCATAAACTCTGACATCAGGTTAGTCACTAATCACACGAAAAGAAGAAGAAGAACTAAAATTAAAGATTTGCTATCTTTTACTAACAGACGGCGCGAGAAAAGGACGGTGATAGATGAGAACTAATTTAGAGATGTCAAACTAGTTTACGCCTTGAACTTCACCGTGTTTCATAGACGACACCTTCCGACGAGTCTGTATGAAAATTTTAGTACAACAAAGTCAGCTCTTATTTATGTCCGTCTCTTTCTTATTTTTTCAGAGTGAATGAGATGGCAATAGTCTAAATTAAGTTTAGTTTGAGCACAACGGAATTGGCACCACTGACTGACTGACTGACTGATTTATCAACGCACAGGCTAAACCGCTATGGTTAGAAACTAGAAATTTTCAAAGTAGGTACCTTTTCTAATATAGGCAGATGCCTATTGACCCAAGCTGTAGTAATAGAGGGCGAGCCTATTGCCATCAACCGGGCACAAATCCAAACTCCGGGCTGCTGAAGAATTCCAACTGGAAAAACCCAATAACACTTTGCCCGACCTGGGGATCGAACCCAGGTCCTCACGATCAGTAGTCGCGCTTGCCACCACTAGAACAACAAGGCAGTTAAAAAATTGTCAGTAAAAAACTAATACTCTTCAAAAGGTGTCAGAAGTTTTTTAATATATTGTAAGGCTAGAAAACCTTAGATCAGAAGACCAACTCCCAGCTTAAACAAAGTATAACTTCCTTCAGGTTCTTATACAACGTGTTATTTAAATAACGCAAAACTGCTGACACCCATCTGATTTTTATTCTTTTTTCTTTTTTGTGTGGTTAGTAACTAACCTTGTGTCAGAGTTTATGCCGCCCATGGGCCTCTGACTTGGCTTCACATGCCGTCGAGAAATTTCTCTCAGGCATGCCGGTTTCCTCATGTTGTTTTCCTTCACCGTTTTTAAGCAAGTGATAATTATACAATACGCACATGAATCCGAAACGTCAGAGGTGCGTGCCTTGGGTTCGAAGTCTAGACCTATGACTTGGCAGTCCGCAGTCACACCACAAGGCTATCACTGTTGCTACTGATTTTTATTGTAATAAATTGATCCCGGTATAAATTATTTATTTTCACGCTTTTTTTTTGATCGGAATATTCTCATTCAAATTTTCTGAATACCCCACGCCTCGCCCCGCCGACAACCCCTTACTTACCTACGTATCGAATTTAGAAAAAATATTTAATAACTAAAATTAAAAAAATATTTATAACATAACATAAAAATAATTGAAAAAATATTACCTACATTAAAAATTTGTTGAATCGATTCTACTCTTTCTTTTATCTTGACTTTTTCGCGTTTGGCCCTAGTCTCACCTGACGGTAAGCGTAAACAGGGTCTAAGATGGAGCACACGAATCCAAGGAACAGAGATATGGAAGGATTCCCACATACCCCTCTGGCTCTCACATACACACGACGGAACATAGTAAACTGCTTGGCTCCGGACTGTAATGTGAGGGTGGTAGCTAGCCAGGGGGACCGTATAGATCTTACCACCAAACAAAATCTGAATAAACTACTTTCAGGTTTTGCGTTATTTCGATAACATGTTTTATACGATACTCTAACGGCTTATGCAAATTGACTTACTGTCTTTACTACACTGTAAGCCACATCTGAAAATTCATCAAAAGTTTTGAACAATTTTAGTACACGCCAACCACTTTTCAGTTTATTGAGTTTGGCATAAACAATATACAGAGTTTGTGTGACGATATTAAATACTTCTAAGAACTTGACATAAGAGGATATTATTAAAATGTGTGAATTAATTTTAGAATTAATTGGTCTTAAAGGCGCGACGTCTTATATACGCTCGTGACTACGGCGGCAGTCGTGTCTTGAATGAGTTATCATCTTTACAAAACTTGACGGCTTCTACGTTAAGGGTCATAGCTTCGATTTCTGGTTACCATCTTTAAAAATCTTGGCGGATTCTGCACTACGGGTCCCGGTTTCGATTTCTGCATGGAGCAAAATATTTGTATTCCCTACAGATATTTGTTCTGGGCACCCACTATACAGGAGAAATCCTAGCGTGGAGCAAAGGTTTTTATATAAAAAGAAAATCGAGGCCGTGTTAATGCCGACGTCGCACAGTGTTGCCGAGGGCGGTCAAAAACCAAATTTTAAAGTTGAATGTAGATGAAAAACAATTACCGGACTTGCAACTAGCATATGTATGTTATAGGAATCCAAAAAAATTAGGATAGTTTTCTAATAAAAATGAGAAGATATCACTTGTCAAAGTACGCTGTCGATAACTACGGTTTCTAGAAGTGAAAACTCAACGTAATTCAAGCAAATACAGTTTTGATATTTATTGTTATTTGCATAATCAATAACATGGATTCTGAAGTGCAAGGTATTGTCTTTTAGATATGATATAAATGTTCTTGAAATATAAACATAATGTATGTATATAGACAGTTTCAATAACCACCAAAAATACGACTAAAATAAAAATTCACAAGGCTATTACTAAGTGTTTTCCGTAACTTTCTACAACAATTTATTTACACAACTAATCTCTTGGCTTTATATTATTATATTGTAATAACAAACCTTGCTTACTACATGCTACCTAGGTTGTTATTATTAATTGTTTCTTGTAGGACGCGTGGTTGAATTTACTCGTCGCGACCTTGTTATTTCAAGATCCTCTAAGAATTGCAGTCAAAAGGGCTAGAATTATTAGCTATGTAGGTACCTAATCATTTAATTGAATAGTTACTCGTCTGAATTACGTAATTTTCTTTTATTTTTTTCTTACCTTCTTTCTTAATTCTACTAATATTATATACCCATCTGAAAGATTATGTGTGTGTCTGTATAACTATTGTTATTCTATTAGAGGATTCGGATGAAAGTTAATAGTTTAGAACCTGAAATTGACTACTTTTTAATGTTTTATCCAGTTTAAGGCGAGTAAAGCCGCGGGACACAGCTAGTGCATAGTCAATTATGGTTATTCTATTAAATACATATATTTTCTATACAATACTGATGATAGGTAGTAAATTCACATCACAAATAATATTGTCCGTATCTTACTATGAACCGGCAACACTGTGCGTCGCGTCGGTGAAATAAGATATATGTACAGTAGGAGAATGAAAAGGCACGTCAGTTTTCAAATTAATTAGTTTCCCACATTGGGGGCACGTGTTACTTTTTCAAACTATTGAACGTAACAGACCAATGTATGAAAAGTATGATTAATTATTTGGTAGCAAAGATCAAAATTGCCTTTTGCCTCCATATGACGTAGAAGTGCCATATAATGTCTTTGATTTAATTTTAGGAGCTTTGTTGTAAAAACCATGACATCAATCAAATCGATGATTAAATAAATTATCGTTCCTTATGTCTGTCACCATGTCACCTGTCAAAAAATACTTGTATTTTTATTTCTATAATGTTTTCAATTTGTAGTCGGTAAAATAGTTCGTTTCTTGCACTGTGTAAGCAAAAAATAAAACCGACTTCAAAAAAACGATAAAAAGAATAAAATAATTACCATATTATGAAATTAACAGTTTCAGAAGACGGTGCCTTCAATTTGGTTCAGCCTGGATTAGCACCAACTTCTGAAACTGTTACTTTTATAATATGGTCATTATTTTTTTCTTTTCATCGTTTTTTTGAAGTCGGTTATATTTATTTTAAAACGTTTTTTTTCGTTTTAATGGCCTTATTTAAAACATGGTTGGAACTACTAAAGACGCTGCTCGTAACATAATCACGTCATCACAGTCATTATGCGTACTGTTCGTCATTGAGGAGTTCCATTGTCTATCTCCGAAGTTCTTCATCAGATCTTCACCAAATTTGAATGGGACCAATCTAAAAGTATATCCTTTCAAATAAAAAAAAAATCTAAATCGGTTTATAAGTGACGGAGTTATGGGGTAACAAATATTTAAAAAAAAGATAAAATAAAATACAACCGAATTGAGAACGTCCTCCTTTTTTGGAAGTCGGTTAAAAATAGACCTGAGGGTGCATAATATTTTCATCCCCCTACTGTACAACAGCAAACCTCTGTCTAACTCTTAGAATACTGGGAAATACTGGTAGTTCGGTTTATTGTTATGACACCATTCAAACAAATTACTTCTGCGGTAATACAAACACATATTACGTGTCCATTCAGTAATGAGTACATTACCATCTACTTAATAGGTTAGACCATTATTCCACATTATGCCCCTTTTCTTCAGCCAAGAGAGAAAAAAAGTCTGAAACATTAGAATTTCTGCATGAAGCTGCATCATTGTAGGATTTGAGGGAATGGCTGCGGGCATTTCAGTAATTGCTTGGCTCCGTTACAGCTAATGGCTCTCTTAATTATTATGAGATGAAAGTGATCTTGAAAGAGGTATCGGCTGAATTTATTATGTAGGTATATACCTACTACGCAATAGGTATCCATGTGCCGACCAGTCTAAGGGCTGATTTTACCAACGCTGGGGTCGGTAACATAGCAGTGATAGCCGTGTGGTGTGACTGTCAGACTGCCAAGTCATATGGTGCGTCCAGATCTGACGAACGCGCCGCGAATGCGCCGCTCGCGCGCAGCTCGCGCGCCGCTCGCGAGCTGCGCGCGTGCATTTCATGTTCGTACAAAGCTCTGCGCGCCGCTCGCGCGCAGTTCGCGAGCTGCGCGCGAGCGGCGCATTCGCGGCGCGTTCGTCAGGTCTGGACGCACCATTAGGTCGAGACCTATAGTCGAGAACTCGAGAGTTTGAACCCAAGGCACGCACCATTGACTTTTCAGATTCATGTGCTTATTATATAACTAGTGGCCCGTCCCGGCTTCGCACGGGTGGACATTTTTCCCGTTTTTGCAACATTTTTCAGTTATGCTCCGCTCCTATTGGTCGTAGCGTGATGTTATATAGCCTATAACCTTTATCGATAAATGGACTATACAATACAAAAATATTTTTTCAATTCCAACCAGTAGTTCCTGAGATTTGCGCATTCAAACAAACAAACTCTTCAGCTTTATAATATTAGTATAGATTATCACTTGCTTAAAAACGGTGAAGGAAAACATCGTGAGGAAACCGGTATGCCTGAGAGATATTTCTCGACGGCATGTGAAGTCAAGTTAGAGGCCCATGGGTGGCATACATTTTGACACCAGGTTAGTCACTAACCACACGAAAAGAAGAGACCAACGTCGGCTTTTGTAAATGAAATCCTATCAAAACGTCTAACTTATCACTCAAATAAATACTATCCGTAGGTATTTTACCACCTTTCATTTACAAAAGCCGACGTCGGTAAAATCAGCCCTTAGACCGGTCGGCACGTGGCCCTAAATTTAAAAAAAAAACATTAATGTGGAAAAAACAAATCCAAAGTCTGGACATCCACCAGAGCTGTGCGAGGAAAATGTGCGCTGCGAAAATGTGTAGTGAGGATGTGAAACGGTGTGACCCTTTCCACCAGAGCTGTGCGAGGAATGGGTAATGTGTAATGCGTAATGTATTAATGTGTACAAATGAGCCGTGCGAGGATAGGTAGCTGACTCTTTTCGAATAGGGTGGTGTGGCGGTAGCGGTACACATTCCTCGTAACACATTCCTCGCAACACATTCCTAGCAACACATTCCTCACAACAAATTCCTCGCAACACATTCCTCGCAACACATTCCTCGCAACACATTTCTCGCTTGTTTTGTATGAACAAAAACCTCGCTCTGCTAGACCCATATCCACCAGAGCTGAGCGAAGCTAGGTAAATCAAGTGATTCTATTGGTGCTTACAAAACACATTCCTCGCTACGCAGCTTAGCACAGCTCTGGTGGATGCTCAGCCAAAATCTCAAGTGACGATCATTTGCCTAATATTTTTCCATATCGGGGCTGGTTCCCAGTCTAACCAGGTTCGGCTTAATATTATACATGAAGTAACTGCTATCAGATCTTCAGTAGGTCTAGCACAAATACTGTCGAGTTACTAAGGTAAATGTAACGTTATTGTAAGTGAATTTTAAATCGGAAATACTCGTTTAGCACATATTGTTTAATTAAATTGAAAATTTATTTCATATCTACGTACGGCAGACACAAGTTTTGCAAGTCGCAAAAAAAATAACCAAAATTTTATAGTACAGTTGAATTTTTCGATTCAAAATTTGCTAACATTAGCGTTATGTTTACGATACTATACGTAAAATTTTAGAGCTAGGCCTATACAGGCTGTAAACGAAATTATGTAATTCCTTCAAACCTCTGCTGTCTTAGATTAATACTAAATCAATAAAAAAATATTACAAGAACTAAACATGTGTTATTAACGAGATGCATTTTAGCGCCCCGAGCGAATTGCGCGGCTATTGCTCGCCGCGCGGCCATTTAACTCGGGGCGCAAAAATGCCTAACGTTAAGAACATAATATATGTTTACTTCTTGTTTTTTTTTTATTGAATCCTAAATTATCCCGTGCAGACCAATTAGCTTAACTTGCAACCCTAGCATGGAGAAAAATCATGTCTTCAGTAATCTTAATTCCTGAACTACTTCTCATTACTATGCGTGCCAAATAAGAATAGGATCGCGCTTGCTACAACTTCACACGATAGCTGTCAAATTGGTACTGCCAGCAAAAAAATACTATGAAAATAAAATGTTATATTTTTTTATTCATAGATTTCATTATTATTTACATTCATTTTTATAAAATGTTATTTATTAAATTCCATAAATAGATAATTTTGGATAATTTAATAATATTTGAAAACAGTATTCATTAAATAAATTAACCAATATATATAGTTAACTTCACGAAATGCTACTGGTCATCCTAATATGTCGCCATAATAATAATATAATTACTGCGTAATTAATTTGGCGTAAAATTGATAAGAAATACAAAAAAAGTGAACAAAAATAATTAAAATGAATATAATTTCTTTATTTACTTTTTTGCACACCTTACACTTTAGTAATGAAGTTCACGAGTATTGCGGAACAAAATGGCGTCTTGACAGTGCTATTCTTATTTGGCACGCATAGTACTGTCGAAGAAACGATGGATGGAGAAGATGTGTGTATGTGTGAGCCAAAAGGGTATTAGGGCAGGGATGGCAAACCTTTACGTATCAACGTGCCATTTTTCTAAAGAAATGTTTAATGAGGTCATAGACGTGCCATCAAATAATTTGGTTTTTGGGGATTATTGGGTCATATAATACCTACTTCACACTTTTTTTCGTAGTGCATAATGGATTTTGTGATCAGTGATGTGCCAAAAATATTGTGTCGCGTGCCATTAATGGCACGCGTACCATTGGGACGCCATCCCTGGTATAGGGGAATCTCTCCATACCTCTGTTTCTTGGATTCGTGTGCTGCATCTTAGACCCTGTCTGCGCTCCCCATCAGGTGAGACTAGGGTCAAAAGCAACTCAGAAAAAAAATATAAAAAAAACGAAGCCCAGATTCTATGCTAGGAAAAAAACCAAGTCAACAACAGACCAGCGTTGCTAACAAGCATTATTATCTTTAACCTTTTTCTCCTAGATGTTAGTCACTTTATTCCAGATAAGTAATGTTCAAAACATCAGTCTGCACCGCTGCCTGCATCATTGTATCGCTGGGAGCGACGGCGGTAATTGCTCGCCTCCGTTACTGCTAATGATGCCCTTAATTAAAACGTAAAATGATCTGAGAAAAAAACGGGATTGGAATTGTGGTTTTGATGGACCGCAAACTTGGCAAAGTATATGTATATTTGTTTACATAAATATGTGGCGTGTCATTCTGTTGAGTGGGTATGCAGAATCTACCAAATGAAGGGCGCTATGAAACTAGTGAGTCTTCGTATCTCGTGTCGATATTGCGGTGGCTCGAAGGTTATCAGACCTGCTGGCATGTTGCAATGTGACCTTTTCAATGTGTGCTCTCTTTAGTTAATCTTATCACTGACTTATAGCTAGTTTAGACAGAAACTGTTTACAGGAACCGTTTATATTTTTGTGATTGCGCCTGTAGTTATATGAGCGAGTTCACATACACGACAGTATTCTGAATCCAGTAAACATATTGGTCCGACATTTTTACATGTTCCGTTTTGTCATCAAAAACTGGATGCCGGAACAGTATAAAAAACGGATCCGTACATGAAGATGTATGGAGAAGTACGGGTGCCTTCTAGGGTTTCTTTCCCGGGTTCCCAATCCCGGGAATACGAGGGAAAAGTATCGATTCATTTTAGCGGATCCGTTAAAATGGATCCGCTGTGTGAACGGGCGGTAACGGCGAAGAAAGACTGGCAGAAAACTAAGATTTAATAGTCCAAAATCGCCAACACGCGAGGAAGCGATGTGATCAACGCTTCTTGCTTCTGTGTATGAGATTCTTTGCCCTGCAGTGAGAAAATTACAGGGTGGTATTATTTTTCTTCGTATAGCAAACGAATTTTTATGAAACACTTCACCATTAGGCTAATAAAAGGGTTTTGAACATTTTTCTATGGAAGCTGGCATAGCCACACTGCCGCCATGTTTTTTTTTCAAGATTGCTACGCACCTTGAAGCTGTTATAATTATGGATAGAAGATACATAAATAAACAAAAAAAAACAGCAATTTGGTGCCCTAAAGTGTCACGTTGCCGAAATATTTAGAGGTAAAGAAAGACCTAATTACATATTTATATGCGTTCATTAAGGCACCTTATTGCTGACATTTTAATATACGGTTTCAATGTGCGCCGCAACTTTGATTAAAAACCAAAATGGCGGCAAGGTGCCTATGCCACAAAAGTTCTATCCCATTTACAATATTGTGTCAACTTTCTTTTACTCTCAAACTAAAGCAAAACCTACTTACATTCTCACAATAAAAAGGCGGCATCTTTATCCTAAGCGGCAATGTTACGCGTCTCAGCTTTTAGTATTTTTTGCCGGATATCCGTTACTTAGATAGTCAGCCTCTTATATGGGTTACGCTTTGAAACGTCCTCGTAAACGCTGCTTACATTAAGTGCGTCGATTTTGCTTCTACTTTATTGTTGGGATAAGTTTTATTGCGAATGAATTCAGTTTAAAGTGCTGTTGAGGTTACTTAAATGGTAGCTTGATTGTATCTCTTTGAAGGGTGATCGAAATTTTACGTATTATCGACGCAACCTTATTCATGTCATCATCATCCTATCCGAACCTTATCCCAATCTAAATATCTTGTCAATTTGTAATGTCAATACGTTTGTAGCGCCATCTGTTACGCTATATGTGAACTACGTGGGATTGTGGGTGCATGATAGACTACAGCGAAATGAGTGGCACAACTCTCGAGGTGGCGTCACGAAATCCTGCATCGCACAAGCAGAGATTGACACAAAAATTGCATCAATCGACGGTCTCTACGTAAACTACCGACAATCGAAAATTACTACTTTTGAGGAAAGCGTTTTGAAGTTTGTTCTTTGAACATTTTTTCAACTTTACGTTTTGAAACACGAAATAATATGATATTTTAACTTTTTTATTTTGTAACATAATTTCACACATTTTAAGCAAATAAAATAAAAACTGTGACTTTATAGTTTCGATAGTATACGTAGGGACCATCGAAATATGAACACTCGATATTAATCAGGCCCCACCTGTTTTAAGAATCCTTCCTTTTCATTGGAGGAACACCACACTTCGTTCCTCAACACGTTTTTTTCTTACATGCATCTCTATCAGCCGTCATATCAGCGTTTAATTGTCTTATCATCTTTCGCATTATCTATACGTCTTTCCTTTGGTCTACTTCTAGTCTTATCGGTATCCATTCACTTCATCCTTAAAAATGTCCGCTTACATGCTCTTCATTCCTCTTCTACATCACTGTTCATACCAAGACAAACGGTTGATACACAACTTTTCCGTCACCGATGGTACTTTGGTTCACAGAGCCAAAACTCAGTCAATTTCAAATCAATCTAGATATTTCTTTTCTAAAACGATAAGTTTGAAGGAATACAACGACAACTTCTTACATTGGGAGGTTTTTTATTTATGTAATTAGTAAGCCTGTGAGTTTTATATTATTAAAATGTTACCAGAAAAAGATAATGATAACGAAAATCAACCAAAAAAAAAAGCAATATCATTTTTCATTCTTATTTAATTAAATCTTACCAATGAACACCTACTTTTAGGCACGCAAAAGTTTATTAAAAAGGCATAATATAACCAAATTTATTTGAATAAATTTCAAACCAGCTAAAAACAAATTGTAAAGTATTTAGATTTTTTTTCAGCAAACAAAATGTAAGATGTGACTATTTAGATCACCTAACCAGCGGAATACAAGATAACAAACTGGTCCCATTTGAGATGATCTCGAGATTTAAGGCCGGTTTATATGCATTAAAATAGAACCAGTACATTATGTATGTTAATACGAAACATACATTTCATGCATAAATATAATCTCTGAACAGTAGGAGTAAGTACTCTCATGAGCCTTTTATCTGGGGCACAGAATCTCAATGGAAATTGCGGTAAAATGTATGGATGATGGGCCTCGGTGGTGGTGTTATTCAGGTATGAAATCTGTGTCATTTGATGGGTCTTGATGGAGTAAATCCAGCCGCATCTGGTTAGACTGGAAGCTGACCCAAACATAGTTTACACATGAAAGCAATATTGACTACTAGCTGTGTTTTCACGGCTCCGCTCGTAGCCTGTTACTCAGTGATAATGTAGCTTTCTAATGGCAAAAGATTTTTTAAATCGGTCCAGTAATTTTTAAGTTTATTCGTTACGTACAAATCTTTCCTCTGTATAATATTAGTATAGATGAAAAAAAAGGCTAATCGGAACTGATGGAGAAAATTCGTACACATGCCTTGAAAACCTAAGGGCTAAGCTAGCTTAAGTTAGCTCAATTTATCAAAGTAAGGAGTTAAAACCCTGAATCTTGAACCTGTGCTTAGAATAACGTAGAATAATTATCGGTTGAAGGTTTATTTCGCTAAAATACTGTAGTTGGTAGTTGTTTTTGGATTCAAATCAACAGAGTTGTCGTACACAATATTGAGAGTACCGAGTTTTTTTAAATATTCTTCTTCTTCTTTTCGTGTGGTTAGTGACTAACCTGGTGTCAAAGTTTATGCCGCCCATGAGCCTCTGACTTGGCTTCATATGCCGTCGAGAAATATCTCTCAGGCATGTCGGTTTCCTCACGATGTTTTCACATGAATCCGAAAGGTCAGAGGTGCGTGCCCTGGGTTCGAACTGATGACCTTGTGATTTGTCAGTTCGACGGTAACACAACTAGGCTATCACTGATTTTTTAAATATTAAAATATCTTTAATACAATTTATCACTTATTACATACTTTAAATAACATACAATAATTATTTTCAAATCAATCACCAAAGATTTTCACTTAAGCTGTGAAATTACAATCTGTCGCATTTTCACACCATAATAATAATAATAGCAGGTGACACTGCCATCGAGGTTAGCTGCAGCATATCTCAAATTATAGAACTTTGACAAACTTTGTCAATTTGTGTCACTGAACACCGCAGTATTCCTATTTACTGGAGTTACTAACTTGATATCAAGTAGCTGACAGCTGTTTGGATAGCTGTAATATAATACGATGATTAAATATCATAATCGAAATATTACGTAACTTTCCTTGGCTTTTGTTTGAGATAATTCAGGGACTGGCGACACGATTGGCCCAAGAGTTGAGCGATTTGCTGCAGCGCTGCGTGTCACGGGTTCGATTCCCGCATGGAACAAATATTTTACTGTGTGTTTGTGCACATTAATAATACTAGGCACAAGCAGTTTACTGTGTTCCGGCGTGTCTATGTGAGAGCCAGAGGGATACACGGAATTCCCTCTATATCTCTGTTCCTTGGATTCGTGTGCTGCATCTTAGACCCTGTCTGCGCTTACCATCAGGTGAGACTAGGGTCAAAAGCAACCTAGAAAAGGATTAAATAAAACCCTGGCAGGATTTGTTCCTTATGATCAACACTATCAAATTGGTGCAATAATACAGAGTGGAATTATTTTTGAAAAAACATTAGGATATAGTTGGATAGAGCTTTTTAGAAATCCAAAAATGCTGTTTTTATTTTCTCCAATATCGAGCTTAGAAGTCCTTTGACAACATAACATAACATCACGCCTGTATTCCCCATAAGGTTGGGCAGAGGTATAGTAACACCCTCATCTCGCTGTTATGTTTAAGTCCCATGTAATATGGGGCGAGCCTATTACTATCAATCAGGCACTAAGCCAAACTCCCGGCTGCTACTGAGGAATTCCACACGGGAAATCCTAATAACACTTTGCTCCACACATTGACTGATAAAAGTGTCTGTAACAGATTTATTTATAGAAATATAAATCATTTATCCGAGAACCCAGGACCTCACGATTAGCAGTCGCGCTTGCCACCACTAGACCAACGAGGCAGTTGTCATTTGACAACTTTTCTCTTTTCCTAAAAGTTTCAGATTTAGCTCTCCAGTACCACCTCAAAAATAATTTTGTACACGAATACATCTAGAGCCTGAATTCAAATTGAAATCTAGTTTCCATAAACAATGTATTGGGTACAAGCCACAGTTGTTGTATACATATACACAAGGTTCTATCGTGAACAAATAATTGGACGTACGTGTGATGTAACCACTTTTTGCACGGTTGGCATACGACTATTCACAGTGTTGGGTATCCAAACAAAGACTAATAAGTGGTCGATACCAAAAACACTCAGAAACAACGATCGTCTGCCTTTGAAAAATATCATCACTACATAATATAACTAATATTTAAAAAAAAAAAAAAACCGACTTCAAATTGTCTATCTCCGAAGTTCTTCATCAGATCATCACCAAATTTAATTGGGACCACTTTGAAAGAATACTCTTTTAAACAAAAAAAATCATTAAAATCGGTTCACAATTAGCAAAGATATCGCGGGACAAACATACAAAAAAAAAAAAACATACAGTTGGATTGAGAACCTCCTCCTTTTTTGGAAGTCGGTTAAAAATCCCCCGTTGGACTCCCTTCAGGTCTCACCAATAACTGCCCGGTTACGTAGAAACGGTCCACGTGGCCCATGTAAAAGCAACCGAACAGAGAAAAAAAAAACAAAGCGTCCGTCAGTCTGTGCACGATTTTCTCTGTAACTAGATTTTAATCCGGTTTCGTGGATTACATAGCTTGATTCTCGAAGAAGGTACATGTGTATAAAGTATAATAGTTATGATTATATTAACTGAACTATCATGGTTTTTGTCAAGAAAGTCGAAATAATCTAATGTTCTATGAAAGCTGATGGAAAAAACCTCAAGCAAGTAATGAATAGTGCTCGGACGAAGTCGGGGCTGGTCGTACACACACATTACATCACGCCTGTATTCCCCGAAGGATTGGGCAGAGCTGTAGAGTAACACTCTGATTTCACTGTCATATTTAAGTCCCATGTAATAGGGGGCGAGCCTAATGCCATAAACCGGGCACAAATCCAAACTCATGGCTGCTACTGAGCAATTCCACACGGAAAAACCCAATAACGTTTAGCCCGACCTGGGAATCGAACCCAGGACCTCACGATCAGCAGTCGCGCTTGCCACCACTAGACCAACGAGGCAGTTAAAAAATCTAAATAATCTATGTTTTATGTAAACTGATGAAAAAATCCTCAAGCAAGTAGTTAATACTGCTCGTAGATTATTTTAGTTAATAATTTTTATTTTTTTTTTATTTTAGTGGTCTATTTAAATCTAGATTAGACCTACTAAAGACGCTGCTCGTAACATCATCACATTATGCGTACTGTTTTTCATTGAGGAGTTCCATTGTCTATCTCCGAAGTTCTTCATCAGATCTTCACCAAATTTATATGGGACCATTTCAATAGCATACTCTTTCATACAAAAAAATAATTTTCCAAATCGATTTATAAATGAGTAGGGAGATAGCAAACATAAAAAAATACAGCCGAATCGATAACCTCCTCCTTTTTAGGAAGTCGGTTAAAAATCGGGGCTTGTCGAGTGGTCGTACATGTTCGCAATATATTCAAGGTATTCCTTTTACTACGTAATAAGAAAAACCAAGAGTACCAAACGTTGCTACCTCTGTAAACCTGAACGGTGCAAACGCAACATATAAATAAGGCTTTTTCATTAATTCTGAAGGCACTTAATTATTTAAGATAATGAGAGATGTGGAGTGACCTTTTCCAACACTCGGGATTTTCATTCCAATTGGCTAAAAGGTCCGATTTACTGTGATGCTTGGACTACTCGACTGAAAATGAATGAGGATACATTGGGAGGAGAAAGCAATTGTAGAATAGCTAATGCTCTTTTCGTCTATACTAATATTATAAAAGATGAAATTGAAAAAATATATTTGTGTTGGATAGTCCATTTATCGAGGAAGGTTTATAGGCCATATAACATCACGCTACGACCAATAGGAGCGGGGCATAAATGAAAAACGTTACAAAAACGGGAAAAATGTCCACCCGTGCGAAGCCGGGACGGGCCACTAGTAATTAAGTTTCTCCAAAACGTTTTGATTAATATGTACATGGGAACATTTCCTGTCTACATGACCTGTATGTATGTATGTAGTATTTTATATATTATATTGTATGTATTACGTTTATGTATTGTGTGCTATACACATATTTGTTTAGTTTATGTAGATGTGTATATTTATTGTGTATTTAATTTGTAATTTTATATAACTTGTACACTTCGGTAATTGTTCTCCTCAACATCAAATCTCTCTATCGTTCTAAGGTTTGCTGTTAGAAAACTCATTTGTGAGTTAAGCTCGCCTTTGTACATGAATTTACCAACGGAACTGTATTATATATTATTATTTTGTGTACAATAAAGAATAAGAATAAGAATGTAGGTACTTATACCACGTAACCGCCGTGACGCAGAGATTTATGGGGGTCAGAGGTGACCACCATAAATCGTGAGGAGGGAAACGGCTCATGGCTAATTAACAACCGCGATGATCATACGACTTTTGAGGTTAAGCTGCTCTTGCCGCGGTCAGTCCGTGGATGGGTGACCATTTGTTACTTATCGAGTCCCCTCTATGCTTCGGAGAGCACGTTAATCCATCAGTCCTGGGTCTCATAAGAATATATTCCTATGACAGTTGTTACGGGTAGTCAGAAGCCCGAAAGTCTGACAACCGGTCTAACTTTAGGATTATTATTATCCAGTATTATCCAGTAACTGGGATGCGGATGCCTGATGGCAGTCGCTCCTTGTAAAATACTGGTATTCAGCCGAATCTGGTTAGACTGGAAGCTGACCCCAACATAGCTGGGAAAGGGCTAGGCAGAACATGCTTGTCATAACTTTATTCAGCGTTTATTAATAAGTGGGTAAAAAAAATGTGTAGAAGTCATAAACTAATTAATAAATACTTTATCCATATGACGTAATGTTACGCAATATTTTACTAATACTGCCAAAGGTCATCGTCGCCCAAAGACTCTAATATCTATTTACAAGTATACAACAGAAGGGTCATTTGTTCCAGCTGTTGTCTTTTCAATGGCCAATATAATCCGTTTCCACATTAAAGATACCCTCATCTCATTTGAATACTCTCCAAAGATTATTTTTCCCTACTTCTATATGTATTTGGGACTTCAAGGAAATCTGTATTGAATATATTTACATATTTTATACTTATAAACTATGCCATGTCGACAGAAATATGCATTTCATTTCTTCTTTTCGTGTGACTAACCTGGTATCAGAGTTTATGCCGCCCATTGGGCGTCTGCCTTGGCTTCACATACCGTCGAGAAATATATCTCAGGCAGGTTTTCTCACGATGTTTTCCTTCACCGTTTTTAAGCAAGTGATAATTATAAAATACGCACATGAATCCGAATAGTTAGAGGTGCATGCCATGGGTTCGAACTCGAGACCTATGACTTGGGCAGTCCGACGGCCACACCACTAGGCTATCACTGCTATATTGCATTTCACTTTTTCCCATTGTTGATGATTAAGTACAATTAATTGAGTCTTGTAATTAGGTAGGTACGGCTGCCATATTCACGTGTCCCTCACTCATTAATCACACTTCCTTAACAAATCTATCTGCCAAGGGGGAATTATGGCTGTAGCGAAAAAAGGGTCGACAGGCCCTCTTGTATATCAGTGTCATTTACATTTGAACACAGATTAATTAAGAATTTAATTTGGATACATTATTACTATTACTTATTTATGCCTGGATCCTATGAGAAAAACGAATCGTGCTTACCAATAGTAGGATTTTTTATTGCCAAACTAAGCATATAACTAGATTAGTGAAATATTTTTACCTGTGATAGCTATCAAAGAATGGCTGGGTTTACTATGCAAGGCTTGGACGTCTTTGCTTCATTATTGGTAAAGATACAAGACTTAATTTTTAACCAAAAACGCTTGGTATTTTTTTATTTTTTTAGAGTTCCGTACCCAAAGGGTAAAACGGGACCCTATTACTAAGACTCCGCTGTGCGTCCGTCCGTCCATCCGCCCGTCCGTCAGTCCGTCCGTCCGTCCGTCCGTCCGTCCGTCCGTCCGTCCGTCCGTCTGTCACCAGGCTATATCTCATGAACTGTGATAGACAGTTGAAATTTTCACAGATGATGTATTTCTGTTGCCGCTATAACAAATACTAAAAAACATAATAAATAAGGTGGCTCCCATATAACAGACGTGATTTTTTGCCGTTTTTATAGATAATGGTACGAAACCCTTCGTGCGCGATTCCGACTCGCACTTGGCCGGTTTTTTATTCTTTACTTGGTCGCCTTTGGCCCTAGTCTCACCTGATGGTAAGCGCAGACAGGGTCTAAAATGGAGCAAACGAATACAAAAAAACAGAGATAAAGGGAGATTCTCCTATACCCCTCTTAGTCTCACATAGACACAAATCATCTCACAAATCTTAGGAATCGGCTATTAGGCTGCATTAATAAAGCCTCCACGAGTGACGATGCTTAATACGCTACTAACCTTGCTGGCCGGCTAATCTTTCCCCCACGGCTTGAGGTTTCTCGTATAGCTCGTGTCGACACGACAGAAGAAGATTACGATGTGGCGGCATCTATCACGCCACATGAGAACTACGCAGCATGACGAATGTCTAGCAGACTACAGCGACAACAATGACAGCTGTCAAATGAAATGTCACAAATCCTGCATCGCGATATCAAAATTTGACACGCATATATGTTATCTGTAGCTGGTAACATTAGACAATGTTGACACAGGAGGGTAACCATCAAGATTAATCAACGTACCCGAAGTTATAAAATCACTGGTCATTCGACGGAGCAGAGGATTCCATGTCGAACAGCTGAAGAAGTCTGACCTTTTGTATCTAGTTTGCTTGTCCTCGTTTTCTGATCTTGTGTTAATTATTATATTGTGATATATTGTGAACTACACTGGCCTGCAAAAATAAGTATCACACTTTTAAAATTTCAATTTTTTCTAAACTATAGAAGTTAGAGATTTAAAATAAAAAACGTTTTATAGCAATTTTTATCAGCTTTCTTTGAAACTATAGTAACAAAGTTAAACTCTTTTTTGAGTCCTTTTTGTTTCGAAAATATATCTTGTGTACCTAAAAAGTTATTGCAATTTTAAAAGTGTGATACTTATTTTTGCAGGCCAGTATAGTTTCTGTAACTAATCACTAACCTAATTAAAAGTACTCTCAGTGGTGGAGAGTCTATGTTGGTTTAATTTCCTTTATTTACCATGCTTCCAACCCTGGCATACTGATATTAGTTATAACTGTAATGATAGAGGCACCCCTACAAGATTCTCTTGTATGTATTTTATAGATAGTATATATACAACTTCCCAACATCAACCGTTGGGCAGTAGCCCGCCAGGCATAAGACCCGCCTGGTAGGAGGATCCTCCCTTTTCGTTGGAGGAACACCATACCTCGTTCTTCCATAACTTATTTCCCATATCAGTCTATATTTGAAACCAAAGCCAAAAATGGAAACCACATTTTTGTTATTCGTACCAAAAGGCCAGACTTAAAAATCACCGAAAAATTCACGATCTTTTCTATTTCACCCAGCGCTTTCATTGACCACGTACCAAAAATAAACTACGCCACCGGATCTGGAGCAGCTGCAACTGAAAGCGAAGCTCCAGTTTTATCTACACTGAGAAAATTAGCAATTAGTTTATTGGAAGATTTTTTGCTAGCTTTAGTACTAACGTGAGCAAGGTATTTAGGTTAGTTTGTTTATTTTGTAGGTTGCAAAATATTTACGTTCGTTGCTAGAAGTAAATTGTACGACTGGAAGGTGCACCGTTTTTTTGTCTATATGGAAACGTTACCGCACTACGACTTATAGGGCCAAGCCCCATCTGACGGAAGATACGTCGCTGATCTTCCATTGTGTAATTTACTCGAGGAATTTTAGTAACGCATCTTCGATAAAATGTTTACAGTATGAGATGTTTATTATGGAACTAGCTGTTCTCTCACGGCTGTGCCCGCGTAAATAATTTGACTATAGCGCCACCTATTGGATTTTACCATATCTACGAACCATTGTCTTGACAAAACAAATATATTGTGTAAATATGACTTCAATCGGTAAAGTCGTTCTCAAGTTATGCCGTGACCGAGGGAAATAGGGATTCATTTTTATATATATAGATTATGTGTACCGGCGGAAGATCGGTGACGAATCTTCCATCAGATGTGGCTCTTAGACACTTCCTGTATCGTGTGTAACGTATATCCATGCATCGTATACACCTAGCCAAGAAACGCCAATTTATAAGGCTTGACGCTAAAAACGAATAAATCTGAAGTCTTTTTATACAAAGTTTGATCAAAATCAACAAAGTTCGTTAGCGTTCGTTAGCTAGGTGTGTACACTGCATAACTCACTCACACACATACAAAGAGAAAAATCCGGAATGAAAACATAAATCCGGAAGGCACAAAAATATTTGTAGCTCACTGAGGTCAAAACTCATACGAAGCACTCAAAACCTATCCAGATAGTCATATTGGAAAAGTCAACTAAAGAAATCGGATTATTTCTGCACTCGTAAGTAATAAGCTTGCATCCTTTTGCTGCAGTCTTTAATCGGATACAGTCATAAATATGTATGTGGGAGATCAGACTGCAGTCGCATTGAAATAAATCAGAAGGGAAGCAAGGTTTATTGTATGAAAGAACTGTCGGTTTCTTTACTAGATTTCATTATTAGAATAAGAACGGTTTAGGCTCCAGTGTGCCACGCTGGGCTGGTGCGTTTGACGGACTACACATACTATCGAGAACTTATTGGAGCCCTCTCAGGTGTTCCCTCACGATGTTTTTCCTTTACCGTTAACGCAAGCGAATTCGTAATGTCAGAGGTGCGGGCCGAGGTCAACTTTAGACCCTCCTGCGTGGAGGGCAATCGTTTATAAGGCTCATCACGATATGCATGTAAACATAATACCACTTTACCCAATAGATATCCAATTTAACTTACAGCTGAAGCCGAGACATGAGGGGCTCGTGTCTTATTAACGATCGCGTGGATCATACGATTTGCGAGGTTAAGCAACGCTTACCGCGGTCAGTCCGTGGATGGGTGACCATTCGTTATGCACATCGAGATCCTACCGTACCTCGGAGGGCACGTTAAGCCGTCGGTCCCGGGTATCATACACATACCTATGACAGTCGTTACGGGTATTCAGAAGCCCGAAAGTCTGAAAACTGGTCTAACTTTAGTATATCAGCATTTCCCAGTAACTGGGTTACGGAGATCTGATGGCAGTCACTCCGTGTAAAATACTGATATTCAGCCGCATCTGGTTAGTCTGGAAGCTGATCCCAACACAATTGAAAAAAAGCTGAACAGAACGTGAATTCAACATATGAATAGAAAAATTTTCAAAGCATTTTCCATCACATATATTTTTAAGCGCTTTAATATCTCGAGAACGGTACTTTCTTCACTTCACTTTATAAAAACCACCAACAACTAGAAACTTAACTCAAGCGTGGAGCTTTAAAAGATACCGGAGATTAATTTGCCAATGTAAAATGTACTTTAGATGTAAGACTTGAAGTTGGTATTTGATCGTCAAAAAAAACTGTGTACCGATTTTACAACGAAGCTGAAAACGTTAGAAATGCAACGTAGCGTTGGCTGGTGGAGTTAGTGAGCGTGAAATCTGTAGAAAACACAGTGTCGCAAAGTCAGCGTGGCTTTCAACGATACAACTGAGATAGCTGACGTGATTCTCATAACTAAAACATATTTCAGTTATTAGAAGCCATAGCTTGAAACCTAAGGTGTCTGATGGACTTAACAAAATGAACTGTGTTATAATTGTTCTATAGGCTGAGTGTTGTAAAATAAATCTTAAGCTCATATTAAAATTTTGAATCACCTGAACCTCCCTTCAAAATTATTTGTGCAAAGATAACAAAAATGTATGAAAAAGTACCTTACCATCTCATAAGAGCAATATTTGTTACTGGATATAATATCAGCGTAGTTAAAGTTTGTTAGTTCATCTAAAAACAAGTTTGAAAGAAATCTGATATCCTTCGTTAGCTTATAAAATATTATGTAGAACTTTTCCAATATTACATATCGTGAGATAACAGGATAGCTAAAATAACGGTTGGTCAATAACCAAGAAGAAATATAACAAATAGAGAGAAGATCTCTTTTAAAAAACAGTATTAGAAATTAATCTTATACTGTTTTTATAAAGAAATCTTCTGCATTAGCAATAACTGAACAAGGGGAACAGGATGATGATGCCCACATTAAAATAAAAAACACGATATCACAGTTTACATAGTATTTCAGTATTTTTTTTAATTACACATTTCATCTAAGATAACTGTTCTCCAAAAAGATACTGAAATTGATTGCGTCAATAATAAGAAAAGATCTCAAAAGATCTAAAAGAACACTCGTAATACCTTAATACTTTTGTGACACAAGAGGCCTTACGTGTATCTGACACGTTACAAAAGTAATCCTTAGGGCTGACTCTCACAAGCGATTTTTATTCGAACAGCGAAATGGTCGATGGCAGCATGAATTGTCGTACTAGCTACACGCGACAGTTGACACGTTGGACAGTTTAGTCGATTGTCGGGACAGTTGGAACGTGCCCTAACACATCCGAAACAGTTGAACCAGAAAATAGAGGTTCTGAGACACGTAAATGCGAGAAACAATCTATTTTCGTTGGAACATGACGTGTTATGGAAATATCATATTAAGGTTTCATGAAACTGTCGATATTTCAACATTATTTTGTTAGTTTTGTATTCTTGAATAGTGGGGTTCATTTATCTTTTCTGAATATTTTATTAAACTTATGCGAATTCCATTTATAGACTTTATACACCCACGCGTAATACACAGATGAAAGTTTAAGATTCTTTGAAAATCGTAGAACAGGCTAATGAAAGAAAGTGAGATAATGGAACACAGAAAAACCATTTTAAGCCATCATTTCAAAGCACCTGGAATCAAGATCTTAATTAAAGCTACATTTAAATTACATAAATAATTCAAAGTATTCCTTTCGAATACCAGTAACATTACTGCTCGCTTAATTAACCGTAAATACGTCTGTCTTTCAGATATCATAACCCTCATTTACGAACAGGGGTCTTCAAAAAAAGGTCTTCAGAAAAATGTTAATAAAAACATTACATTTACATATTATGACGTAAAGCCACAGACAGTTTTTATGTCAGCCAGCTTAAATTTGATATTTTTCAACGTCAAAGCAAAAACGTTGGATCATAAATTTTGTGGTAATCGATAGGCACCCGTTACGCCGTCATCGGGGTGGGATTTGTAAGGATTTGCACCCTTCGACCAAACGGGTGAAAATTTAAAATCAATTTTTACACGGTATTTGTGGGCAGAAGTGAAAAATTCATAATCCGTGAAGGTGAGTGAACAGATATTATGGGTTCTGGGACATACATAAATATAAATAGAAGCTTATATAACATCCGTGTGGTAAGAGATTATATTGTGCATAATACTGCAAAATCTGTTTTTCCTGAAGTGAAGATGTAACGAAAGTAGCTCCATGTTACCACAAACTTGTCTTCTTGGTACAAATGTGATTGTGCTTTGCTATTGAATTTGCCAGTAAAGTAATTATAAAGTAAAGTTAAGATGCTGTAGACAATAATCTAAGTACCGATAAAACGGGGTTATCTGAGAAGCACGGGGCTGATTGAAATGAACATATACATAATATCACCTGTAACCATAATGTTTTAAGAAGTATGCTCCTTAACTGAATTCCAATTACCTCCATAGGTCTGAAATAGCCTCGTTTTACGGTGTTTTTAAAGAAGACCTTAATCAAACACTGATTCCTAATTTGCTGTTCGAAAATCAACATAATGACCTTAGTATTAAGTGTGAAATCTTCTTTCTACTTTATATCATCAGTTCATGTGCTCGTGTTAACATGACAGGTGACGTACCCTACCCTCGCTCTAGGAACTTTACACACGTTTAAATTTTATTGTCCGAGTTCCTTTAAGATGGTAGAATCCAGTGTTTTATTGGACATGGCATTTGATTGTATAATAAACAGCATTTTTATAAATGAATTGCTTCATGAGGTTTTGGATCATTAACTACATCGTTGATGGACGCTTAATAATTAAGACTGAAAATGCCTGATATTATTCTATGGCAAGACCATTACGTCCAACATAGCAGTTTACTAAGTTTCAATAATAATGATGTTTTCAGTTCACTAACGATAACTTAAACACTTCTTCTCTCGGGTCGACACAAGCTATTTGAGAATAGCTTACGTCACCGAGGAGAAAATATTTGCCAGTCAGCAAGGTTGTTAGCGGGGCTGTTCAGTGCTACGGGCATTATTTCAACGTCGTCACACGTGGAGGCTCTTTTAATATACTCTTTGCACTTAAACGTTAAATAACTTTAAAACTTTTTAACGACAACATATTTCTTTAGCAAAATCACCGATAAACATTTTGTGTGCCAACTTTATCCAAGTTTAGAAAATAAATATATTTTTCAGTCTCCACTTGCATCTAAGTTCGCAGTGCAAGGAAGCTCGTAACTCATCGTTAGATACGCTTTACTTTCGTCGTAAACTATGAAAGATTTATCTTCGTATGTTTTGTGGTGTTCCTGGAAAGTGCACTCCCTGGTATTTTCCTGAAGAAGATTGGCGTTTAGAAGGACAGGATGTGATCATTAGGAGATAAGTGGTTGGACCGTGTCTTTAGGAAGATTAATGGTCTTTGTTAGGTTGGTCAGTGTTTGAACGTCTTATAGTAGCAAAATATCCTCGACAGAGAAAAGAAGCAAAGAAGTTTGGCTTATAAAAAAATGAGATATCTAGGACTGTTCTTGTACCTGACAGATGACATATTATCCTTGATATGGTACTACAAGGTAGGGAAATTATGTTTGTATAACACCGAATTTCACAAGATAATAATCTTTCATCCCAGCTCGAAATAAAAAACGAGAATATTATTCTAAACCCCAGATTTGTCGCGTCAAACCGAGCGCAATAGTGGGAATCTACGCTAAAGAAGACTAATACACATTTGCAGGTTAAGTGTACGTTTACGTCCATAACAAATTGTGTTTACTCAACTAGATGGTTCAAAGCACTGAAATTACGGCTATTACTATAATACAATGTTTTTGCATCGTTAAAATTGTGTGTCATGTTACAAATTGGACGGCTTCTAGCTTCATTTTCGAGGTGTCGACGTTTTTGATTATAATCATTATTGGAGTTACGTTTAACGGATGTGTATGGAAGGAAAATAAACCTATATTGAATTAAATTTTGGTGCAAAACATGACTGTTTCTGAACTATATTTAATAAAAAAAATATTCTTAAACCTCTAACAACATGGACTTATGAAATACATGTTGTGCCGACCCTATCTAGTGTGAGATAAGGGCAGGAAGAAGAAGATTCTTAATAGATAGAAAGGGATGGACGATAGTGATAAATGTAAACAAGCTACAATATTTTTTAAACAAAATTCTACATTCAACAGTGTTAATGATTTATTTTACACAATTCTAGGGAACTTTAAAGAATTTTACACAATTAATATTGAACGTAAATCGGTTCAGCATTCAAACATTAACAAACTAGCATATATTTTCTCTAGGCAATTGCACAGAGATTGTTATTACAACCCACTGAAGTCAGATATAAATCAAATATCCATACTAATTTATGTGCGTAAAATATAGGCGCTATAACAATTAATTGCTGTTCAATTGTTAGTAATAACAAAACTGAGATAGAAGATGTAATTAAAATGAAGGCGAAGATGAAAAGCGATTTCAATAATAGTAAAATAGAACAGAAAACTAAAGTTTGGTCACAATAATTAAGCTCATAGCTTTCTGATGCTTACCAGATCAACACACAACAAGTAAACGATTTCTTCACTAAGAAAAAGTTTTGTTTGAGGGGCTAATTCCCAACCACGCGGATCATACGATTTGCGAAGTTAAGCTGGGTTTACCACGGTCAGTCTGTGGATGGGTGACGGTTCGTTACTCATTAAGACTCCTCCGTGTGCCCCCGAGAGTACGTTAAACAGTCAGTCCCGGGTGTCATACGAATACCTATGACAGTCGTTACCGTAAGTCAGAAGCCCGGAAGTCTGACAACCGATCTAACTTTAGGATATCGGTATTGCCCTGTAACTGAGTTGTGGACCTCTGATGGCATCGCTCCGAGTAAAATACTGGTATTCAGCCACATCTGGTTAGACTGGAAGCTGATCCCAACATAGTTGGGAAAAGGCTAGACAGAACAAGAAAAACTGTTATTCAAGGAATACAAGTTTGTATTTGTTATTAATTTTAATAAGTATTTGCTATCAATAGATGCTTCCACTGCTAAAGATGCTAATATTATTTTATTTTTCAGTCTAGATACACAAATGTTTTAGTTCTATAAGGTTAATTTGCCTACTTATTACAATAAAAAAATATTGTCGGTAAAATATTTATAAAATTTTTATACAGCTGGCACTGTTCCAGAGCCTTGTTACCTATAACCACAACAAAATAAAGCCTTCACAATCTGCGGCTGTATCTAGAGTGTTACAAAGAACGTGTTGGTTCACAAATATCAAAGTTCATGCTTGTAAAATTATTATAAGTTATTTTATATCGTGTTTTAAACAAAATTTTGCTATGTTTTGTCTTTGCTAGTTCAAAATATTTGTTTCTGGAAACATGATTGATGTATAAACCAATTTATCTGAGGATTGCTTATTGCTATTAACAAATGTATCTTACACTTCATACACTTCGTCACCATTGTAAGAACATAATACCGAATATTGATTAACTTAATTAAAATCACAATTCCATCTAACACAGCTTCGTCACCATTGTTAAAATATAATACCGGATATAGATTATTCAAAATCACAATTCCATTTAACACAGAAATCAAATACCCAAACATTTTCGACCCTAAATTACCATTCGCAACTATTATACAAGTTTTACACATACCTCGAGTCTCATCAGAATCTGGGTCGGACCCGATTTTACATGAATCCCGGATATTGGGTGGATCTCGAAACAGCCGCTCTATGAATTTCCCATCTCATTTGTTTGGACGAATGGACAGACGTAATTTGTTATTTCGTATCTCATGTATTTTTAAATATTCTATATTTACCTATCGTCCTTCCGAATTATAAATTCGTCTTATTTCTAAATCTGTTTATTTTGTCTGCTTCCTTTTCACCCTTAGGATTTGTTGGATGTAGTGAGAGCCACCAATAACAACCACGGGTTTTTATATGTACCTTAAGTTTAATTATTAAAATGACTGGCTTATTCTGTCTGAATATAAAATAGAGCCATCATCGCCACGGGACCGTGCGTACGCGTCACGCCGCACGGCGCGACAAGGCTAGCCCTCCAGTGCCGATCTTGTTTTATTTTATATTCAGACAGAATAAGCCAATCATTGTAATAATTAAACTTAAGGTACATATAAAAACCCGTGGTTGTTATTGGTGGCTCTCACTACATCCAACAGTATTTATATAACCATTCCTTGCAATAATTAATTACGTATTATTTATGGACGATTTCAATTATATACAGATATATTTTATCACATCTGTATCTATGCGACTTAAAATTACTGTTTGTTGTAAAAATTTAAATATTTATCTTTCATTCCAAATTCATTGAGTGTGGTCATATGAATCATTCATGAAAATAATATACGTGTATTATGAAGCTTCAAGAAGTCAATGGTCGTTACAAAATATATTCGTTCCCTCTAGCATTTCAAAGGATTCTGGAAAAATCATGGAAGAGCCTTTTCGCAGAAGCGCTTCACCGTTACTACAAAGCTTGACAGTTTTTATTAAAAATCTAGGAAGAGTTTATTTTACGAATTGTTTTGTATTTATTCTACTGGATATACGAATACGGTGGAACTGAAAAACTTTGATAGAGAATAAAAAAAGGAAACAAAATAAACATTTACGATACGAATAGGCCATTCCCAAGTGACCTTTACATCTTTTCTAGTATAAATCGTAAATTTCTTCAAGACCCTAATCTGTTTCTCAACAACAACCTCATGGAACGTAATAGATTTTACTTGACGAGGCAATAAACAAAGATCCTAAAATAACACTTTGCTCGAATGAGTTTGGCCTCTATAAAAATAAGGGTAAAGTTGATAATGCTGTATATAATACTGCATGCATTACAAAATACGATGTGGTCTGGCTATTTGAACAGGTCGTACAAGAAAAATTGTTATTAGTTCTATTGTTGTAGGCTGATAATGATATTTATAACATCATTAATCCTAATGGTAGTATTGATTTTATAACTAAGCGTGATAATAACATACTATAAGTTTAATTTGTGATGAGATTGGAATTAGAGGCATCTTTTTTTAACATATGCCACAGCATTTTTTATTTTGAGCACAGACCTCGAATTTTCGTTTTTGATAAACACTCACGTTGTTATACATCCATAATATAATTAGCCCATTACTGTCCCACTGCTGGGCACGGGCTTCCTCTCAGAATGAGAAGGGTTTAGGCGTTAATCCATCTCGGTGGCCTGGTTCGCCATAGCAGACTACACACACCGTCAAGAACTTTATGGAGCCTTCTCAGATGTGCAGGTATCCTCACGATGATATTCTTTCACTGTTAACGCAAGTGATAATTAAATTCCGATCCGCACATGATTTAGAAAAGTTAGAGGTACGGGCCGGGAACGAACTCAGACCCTCCTGTATCGAAGGCAAGCATTCAACTACTAGGCTATCACTGTTAATTATATAGTAAGTACAAATTATTATTTCGAGAACCAAATCATGAAATGCTGAAAATATTCTGCAACTAATACTTTTAAAAGTGTTCTTAATACTCTTTCAACGTCGACTTTTGGATAACGTTTAAGATCAACCAAATTATCTTCTATAAAAAAAACTATTATCTACTGGAAATAATTTTCTGTTTTATACAACTGGGTAAAAGCCTGTCCCATTGAATTTCGTCAACATGTCGCACGGGTAATTGCTATAATTGTGGAACTCGTCACAATGGCAGAAAACATAAATACAGAAAAAAAAAATATTGTTGGTATGTTTTTTTGGTCCAACGAGTACATAATATCTACTATTGCTTCCATTTAGTCATGACTATAAGCAGTGATAGCCTAGTGGTGTGACCGTCGGACTGCCAAGTCATAGGTCTCGAGTTCGAACCCAAGGCACGCACCTCCGACTTTTCGGATTCATGTGCGTATTGATAATTATCACTTGCTTAAAAACGGTGAAGGAAAAGATCGTGAGGAAACCGGCATGCCTGAGAGATATTTCTCGACGCCATGTGAAATCAAGTCAGAGGCACATGGGCGGCATAAACTCTGACACCAGGTTAGTCACTAACCACACGAAATGAAGAAGAAAAAGTCATGACTAGCATTTTTTTATTTGTACTAATTGTTACAGTATCGATTAAAAAGATTGCGAACAGTCGAAACCGATAACAGATCTTAATCCAATATCTCTTGATTTATGTAGGCTTTTGACAATTTTAACATCTTTTAATTTTGGTCACATCTGTTACACAAAGGTGTTATATGTTGTAATGTTGGTTTCCACTTTACTAAAGAGATTTGACTAAAAGAGTTTAATCGTTATTCTTAATAATGTTATCAAATAGCACTTTTGTTAGAAACTGATCTGGTACATTATATCCCATCAAAAACATAAATGTGAAAATGGGAGCCAAGTTCAATAATAAGAATATGCGTGGTTGTCGACTTTGGCGACCAAATAATTGAGATTTAAATGGGTGCCAAGTTCTGTAGACAATTTAAAAATATAACTTCTTAAATTTGAACAGTCGAATTATTTACACAAAGCAGATAACTTAGGATAAATTGAAGCTCAAGTTTGATTTGGCTAGTTTTTAACAGCAAACCAAATTTTTAGACGAGGATGATAATTATGTTGACCTTACAATATAAAAACATAAAGAAGATAAGTTGATTAGCCAAATATAAGATAACTTGTATATGAAAACTAGAACTTCAATTTATCCTAAATTATCTGGTTTGTGTAAATAATTCGACTGTTCAAGTTTAAGAAGTTATACGATAGTCAATATGCTTACTTCGCAAATTATTTGAGCGATGATGGGCGGTATATAATCTCAAAAACAGAAAATACACAGCAACTGTAACTAATCTATACTAATATTATAAAGCTGGAGTTTTTGTGTTTGTTTGAACGCGCTAATCTCAGGAGCTACTCGATGGAATTGAAAAAATATTTTTGTGTTGGATAGTCCATTTATCGAGGAAGGTTATAGGTTATATAACATCACGCTACGACCGATAGGAGCGGAGCATAAATTAACAATGTTGCAAAAATGGGAAAAACGTCTACCCGAGCGAAGCCGGGACGGGCCGCTAGTGTTAAGTTAAAGTTATTCAGCTTACACTTTCCACAACCTCACTAACCCGATTATAATTTACATTGTTATCTTTATAGCAACAAAGGATTTTCTCATCCAAAATCGGTCTAACACGAACCTTACATTAACTCTGCTTTGCAATACAACTTCTATAATGATAGTTCGCGCTCTGTTGCTTGAGTTTATTGCTTTGTCACAACTAGAGAACCCATTGAGACAGCTAGGACCCTAGATTACATAAATTCCTTTGTGAAGCTGCAAATAGTTATCGAATTCATCGGTTTTATTATTCATCCGAATCTTTATCGAGTATATACCTATACAACGCGAAATAATCAAAGACCTCAGGCATTCCAATTAGAATATTCAGTTCAAAATATGTTCTTGAATCAGTGTCCGTCAAATAACTAGAACCAAGATACATAAACTTGAGGGGTTTACTAATAGCCACTGAAGTGTTCCACTATCCACTTCCTAGATCTATCATCAGACCCTGAACACTAAGTGCAATCTATTGGACTCATCAGAACGAATAATAAAGAAGTTAGTATAATGACGGTCGCATCTCAATATATTTTTGAAAATTTGATTTATATAAAGAAAAATATCAGTTTGTTCTCTAAGAACAGCGACATCCATAACGTCAATACTAGAAATAAAAATAAGCTTATCCTACCAATGACTAGGCTCCAAAAAATTAGTAACTCATTTAGGTGCCAAAGTATACGCTTTTACAACAAGATTCCAAGCAATATTCAAGACTTAAGTCTTAATAAATTCAAGTCCTATGTAAAGCAGAAACTATGCGAAAAGGGTTTCTATAACGTTAAAGATTATATGCACGATAAAAATGCTTGGAATTGAGCCGCTCGCTGTTATCACAGACGCATCATTGTAATTATTTCATAACATTATTATTTTTTATTTTATCCTTTTGACATTTATAATCGAATTATTTTTTTCAATGATTATTATTATTTTACCATCGCCTCATTTTTTACGTTACATTTTTAATAAATTGTGAATGTGAGTACCATGTAGGGTAGCTATATACACGAATTTTGTAAACGTTTGGCGGTTCTTGAGTTTTTTTTGTGACCCACCTAAATGTCCAGCTGATTGATAGCGTCGTGCAGCGGTCGGGTTGTTGAGCTCCCTAAAATAAGGTTTGAGCTCCGCGATGATTGAAGCAGATGTACCGTCAGTTAGGACAGGTCAACTCGAAACTGCTATGGCACTTTCCTCAAAAGACCATTCCAAACGTTGCCCTACATCGTTTCACTCGCATAGTTTGTATACTACAATGTCTGGACTTTATCTGGACTATTGTCTGGACTGGCAAAATAGGTTTTTGTATTATAGTTATTATTTTAATAATATCGCTTTACAATACTTCATTCCAAACTGTAAAGTATGAGCATCATGCAGCTATTAGTGATACGCTTATAATCATATCATATTACTGCCTATTGTCTGGTAATATGAGTCTGTCATGCTCACTTAAATGTCTTGCTGATGGTGGCGTTGTTTATCCGGTCGTTGAGTTCCCTATAATATGGTTGAGCTGACCGATGCGGATGTGCACGTCATGCTCGTGAACGGGTGCCGTCTGTCGGGACTCACACACATATGACATATGACAATCATAGAAGGCATATTTTTCTAATTGTTACTCTTATGTGAGTTTATTTGTTACATTAACCTGCATTATTCTCATTCTATTTCTCGCACTACTGTAATGGAATTGTAATGAACTACTATTTTAAAAAGAGTATTCATGGAGTTTCTTGCCGGCTCTTCTCCATAGAACCTACCTTTTGGAACCGTGCACCTAGTCGTGACGTTTTAAAAGTGCCTGAAATCTGGTCTATTTGAAATAAAAAACTTTGACTTTGACTTTGAATCATATGACCCGAACTTCACATAGATCACGCAGTCGACGCCATCGTGGTTCTAATTATATGATGCGCACTGTACCTACCTATTATCATAAAATTTACTTTACTAAATTAATATTTAAATTAATCTTTAGTCCACTTTAACATTATTCTTAAACAATTAGTATTGCTTTTGACGTTTATAACTGTAATTAAAATTCAGTCTAATTGTTTTTACTAAGTCTTATTATTCTTTATCTCCATTGACTGGCTGATTGGTAATAACCATTTTATTTAAATTACGCCTATCAAAATTGTTAAAATCGATTAAGTTGTCGATTATAAACTATCGATAAACTGCTTTCTTGTTTTTGGTTAATTACGTAACATAATTATATGATTGTACATTGTGCAACACTGAAGGACGAAGACGTCAAAAATATCCTCTTTATGCCCGATTCCTAAGGCAAAAAACGAATCGTGTTGCCTACCTATGGTAGCATTTTTATATCTCAGTAACAGTGATAGATGCAACGTATGGGAGGATCTACTATGAAAAGCTATGGATGGGGTTTTTGCTTCATTATTAGTAAAGCTACAAGAGTATACATTCTGTAAATCATAGGAAAAAGCCATTAGTCCTGTAATACGAAGAAGGCTAGTGTACGGTTTAAGTACATACCGTCAAGCCGCATATCGTGTTTATAATAATGTTCAATTCGCCGTTGTATCGTATTTATAATAATGTTCAATATAATATTAAGTTAGTTGACAAATGACCTACTTACGCGAACACCACGGATTAGAATCCAACTTAAACTTACTCTTAGTTGTGATCGGTTCATCTAATAAACTTTTAGTGTTAAAAATTTGTGCGTGTTTACATCACCTCAACTCACTCATAACTCTAACTTAGGACTTCTAACTTATTCTGCTAGTGTAAGGTGCCCACTACTACAGAACCTTACAACCAGCATACAAATGTCGCATAAGTATTGACCGTCCCGTTTCCATTTGTCAACTTTTAATTTCTAGATTAACTTGTGAGTAACTTTCAAACTGTCACGAGACAGTTAACCAAGGCTTTGCGGGATACTACGCTTGAAGTTTCATCGTACATTGTAGATAGATCTGTCATGTTAACAACGAAGGATAATTATTTAAAAACACGAAGGGTCATGCAGAAGAAATAATTAAAACGAAGTTCCCCCAAGGCTCCATCTTCGGGCCCTTACAAAAAACTTTATAAAAATGTCCTTATATTGTGTCCCTTTTTATACGTAGATGGAGCATTTTAACGATCTTAACAAATCAGAAGAGCTGGAGTACGAGTGGTTTAACTTACTACTTGAAATGTAAGGGTCACATTCCATGGTAATATATTTGCTCCGGATAACTTTTGGATTGGCTGTAAAAGTAATGGTTCAGGCATGGACCCTCCCTGGTACTTGAACAATTGAATGGTTATTAAATCAACAAAGAGGTTAGTCAGTTGAATTTATAACTGTCATTTTCGTCTATATTTAGCATGACTGTCTTGTTGGTCTAGTGATGGTAAGCACGACTGCTGAGCATGGGGTCCTAGGTTCGATCCCCAGGTCGAGCAAAATGTTATTGGGTTTTTCCATTAGCAATTTCTCAGTAGCAGCCCGGAGTCTGGATTTGTGCCCGGTTAGTGGCAATAGGCTCGCCACCTATTTCATGGGACTTAAACATTATTGGCAAAACGAGGGTGTACTAAAACACCTCTGCCGAACACTTCGGGGAATATCGGGGAACACTTCATGATGTTATGTTATTTAACATTTTATATGACATATATTTTGCCAACGTATTACCTATGTTTCGCTTTTGTTTTTTAATTAATTCAAAATCTCTTTTGGCCAAATACTCAAACGCTACTAAATTTTAAGTTGCCCTTAAGACTCGTGCTGTCACTGTCGCATTAAAGCGAAATGACAGAGACAGCACGAAATTAACGGCAACTTAAAATTGGGTAGCGTTTGAGTATTTTTGGTCGTTTGTTGTGTTACTTTTGAATGCGTCATATTTAAGTCGCAAATAAACTTTAATTTCATGAATGATCCTTCACAGAAAAACTACAATTCAGTAGTAAGATTATCAAACCGGTATTATTACTGTCTCAACAAAATTATTAAAGTTCTCCTTTTCGTGTGGTTAGTGACTAACCTGGTGTCAGAGTTTACGCCGCCCATGGGACACTGGCTTGGCTCCACATGCCTTCGAAAAATATCTCTCAGGAATGCCGGTTTCCTCACGATGTTTTCCGTCACCGATTTTAGGCAAGTGATATTATACAATACGCACATGAATCCGAAAAGTCAGAGGTGTGTGCCTTGGGTTCGAACTCGAGACCTATGACTTGGCAGTCCTACGGTCTCTCCACTAGGCTATCACAACTATTAAAGTTGTTTCAGTTAAAACAGAATTAATGCAATTCCTTATTTATGATGTATAAACTAAATAATTTTAAACAAGAAAGGAACCTTCTTCCGGCTCAGTGCACCCATGTCTTCGTATAACAGAATTGAGACAACCCAATTGGCTGTGCAAGGAAAATTTGTTTAACGAAATTCTATTAATAACTCCGCAGGTACTACAACAGGCTCATTCAAGTTATCAGTATAACAGGAAGAGGTGTAATTGTTGAAAATTACTGAAGTGAAACTCGACCCCCGTGGGACACCCTTCTCCAAGATTTGCTTACGCACTCCTAAGGTGACAGCGATGGGTTCACTGGGTTTACGCCTCTTTGGCCAATATTTGTTCATTTGTTTGTTTTATAATTATATTGTTTATCTATTCTACATAACAACATCACGCCTTACATTCCCCGAAGGGATCGGCAGAGGTGTTTTAAAACACTCTCGTTTCACCAATTATGTTTAAGTCCATCAACCGGGCACAATCTAGACTCCAGGCTGCCATTGAAAAATTCCTAATGGAAAAACCCAATAACACTTTGCCCGACCTGGGGATAGAACCCAGGACCCCATGCTCAGAAGTCGCGCTTGCGACCACTAGACCAACAAGGTAGTCAACAAGGTAGAAGTTATCTATTTTGAGAACCATTTTCACTTTTGAGTAAAAGGAACTCCTTGGTGGTTTGCTCTTAGTCCTATGTTGGGTTGGTCCTTGGCAAAGCACCGGGTTTATTTACATTTTCGGATTTAATTACCAATTTTATAGGTATTAGGTACAATGTTTTTGTTTTCAAAACGTATTCATAACATCTTCTTTACATAGTATAAAACAAAGCCACCTCCGCTGTCTGTACGCTTAGATCATTTAAACTACGCAACAGATTTTAATGCAGTTTTCAGCAATAGATAGAGTGATTCAAGAGGAAGGTTAATATGCCCCACATTAGTATCTATATTGCACCCGTGCGAAGCCGGGGTGGGTCGCTAGTATTATTATAATATTAAATTTATAAAGCGTTAAGTTCTCGGTAATAGTGAACGTTAATGCAAGGTTTCTCTATATTTACATATACTATGCAAACGGCTACGGTATTGACATAAGACTTATTCGTAGTTCAACAACAGTTGAAAAATATATAGTTGAACTGGATAGTATTTAAATTCTGTCCAGTTATTATTCTTAACCAACTTTTAGTAGGCATTCATAATTGTATATTCCAGTCGTGTTAAATTTAGAAATAACATGCTTTGGGATTAGAAATCTTATATTTATTATACATAGTTCAGTTTGCATTGCAACTTAAAAAAAAAGATGTTTTCCATTTTTTTGTCATTATACTTAAATCAATTTTATTCACTTGTACTTAAAGTTCTTTTTGTGTATGTTAGAATAAAATGTTATTTATACATGTCATGGCTTACTTTTATGCCTATTGTCTTGTGGCCACACGCATTAATTACAATATTTTTCTTTCATACGAATAATTCAACTGGTCTGTACTACATGCCCCAAATGCTGTTAGATAGGACCTTTTAGAATAGAGCGCCATTTGACGTCAAGTTTTCGTTAAATTCATTCGATTGTTTTTCTGACACTATACGTCATCACTGCCGCGTAACACAGTTCCATAAGGTTAGGACCTTTATTCTAACTAAAACAAAAAACAACTTTAAGAAAAAGAGAACTAAGTTCATTTTAAAATGACAAAAAAATATGGACAATATCTTAAAAAACTTTAGGTTGCAATAGAAATTGAAGTATGTATAATGGAATTAGGGTTTCTAATCCCGAAGCATGTTAATTCTAAATTTAAAATGGCTAAAATGGATAGGTCCTAACAGCAATTGGAACGGATAATATTGTGTATTGTTTTCATCGCCAAAATAAACACAGGTATACATATAACCTTTTCGATCAAGTGTTAAATACCTCCAACATTGAATTATTTACCACTCCTCCCAACTTCGATATGACAAAATACTATAATATCAGAACATTATTATATGAACAAACTTTTAACATCGCAGACGAGATATGTGTTACTACATGAGACAGTTTTACACCGAGTTTATTTTAATCAAATTAGACAACAATACGAGCTCTGTTAAATGTAACTGTCGTTGTTAATACCATACGTCTGGTAGAACAACTTACTATGTGTTTGTTTTAGTATAAAACTAGCGACCCGCCCCGGCCTCGCTCGGGTGCAATGTAGATACTAATGTGGGGCATATAAACCTTCCCCTTGAATCACTCTATCTATAAAAAAAAACGCATCAAAATCCGTTGCGTAGTTTTAAAGATCTAAGCACAGCGGTAGCGACTTTGTTTTATACTGTGTAAAGAAGAAAAAGCGATAATGAAAAGTTTAGGCTTTAAGTAGGTCTTGTAGCAATCTTTCTTTTTTATCTGTCGATATTGAAATAAGTGATGTGACTGTTATCAAACATAACTAACGCTGGAGTTCAAAAACATTAATTCTCTGGTTAAAGAACTGTTCATGACGTCACATCCGGCCGTGCCAGCGTGTCGCTTCTGTACTTTCTACGGGCTTCTAGAGCCTTCTACGCCAGCCCCCACTTTAGGCTCAGCTGCCGACCGGCTGCAGCTCAAACATTCACTCCGCCATTACCTTAGCGTGCGCACACGCATCGACTGTCTTCTTATTATAATCAGCTACCTATCTATCGAAATATAGTCCTTATATTGAAGTCTAGTGGTTTTAATTGGTCAGTCAAGACCCCCAGCAACAACCCTGGTGCTTGGCATTCAAATATTAGAATTACAAGTAAACGGTTATTTAACCATAGACAGTGTGGGGGTCATTCGGGGACCCATCCCGAAATAATCAGCTTACAAATAAAAGAAATAACTGCGTTGAAATCGGTTCATCCATTTGGCAGCTCCGACACCACAAACAGACGAAGGCTCTAAACTTATAACACCCCTCTTTTTGTTACGGAGGTTAAAAAGGTTTTACTGTAAGTAAATTGTTAGGTCATATATTTATGATGGAAATTTTTCTGAAGGATTAGCCGTGGGCTGCCTTTTTTTTATTTTTTATTTGTTACTAAGCCTGCGTTTGGCCGCCATCTCGCCTGATGTTAAGCGATGATGCGGTCTACGATGGAGCACGCTTGCCCAAAAGAAACCGATCCACTCGTGACTTGAAGACACCCAGATTGTAACTGTCGGGGAACACCCACTCGGGCAGCGCATTCCACTGTTTGGCGGTTTTCACAATGAAAGTGGAATCAAAACGCTTCGTTCAGGTTTTTGGTATATCAACCATGAACCGATGGCGCTTTTTCGTGTTTCTGGCCGTCCGATAGAAAAAAAGGCATGGGGGTATTAGATCATGCAGATCTGAAGCACACTCTCCGAAATGTGTCCGATAAAAAATGTGCCTTGTTGGTTTAGTAGTCGCAATCGCGACTGCTGAGCATGGGGTCCTGAGTTCGATCTCCAGGTCAGGCAAAGTGTTATTGGGTTTTTCCATTAGGAATTTTTCAGTAGCAGCCCGGAGTCTGGATTTGTGCCCGGTTAGTGGCAATAGGCTCGCCCCCTATTACATGGGACTTAAACATAACTGGCGAAATGAGGGTATACTAAAAACACCTCTGCCGAACCCTTTGGGGAATACAAGGCGTGATGTTATATTATGATTAGCCGTAGAAGGCAATGGATAGAGAAGTATGGACGATAGTGGGGAGACCTTTGTTCAGCAGTGGGAAAATAAAGGTTTAAAAAATAGTTGTAAAGTAGCTACAAATATTCCTCCTAGCATGTTCCCAATTATGTTGGGGTTAGCTTCCAGTCTAACCAGATGCGACTCAATACCAGTGTTTTAACGGAACGACTGCTATCAGACCTCCGCAACCCAGTTACTGGGCAATTCCGATATCCTAAAGTTAGATCGGTTGTCAGACTTTCGGGCTACTGACTACTCGTAACGACTGTCATTGGTATTTGTACGAAGTGCATCATTAATGACAATTCACTTATGGTTTTACGCTATAGTTATTATTTTTGAAGCTATAGCTGAAGACAACATACATACATAACATCACACCTGTATTCCCCGAAGGGTTAGGCAGAGTTGTATACTAACACCCTCATTTCACCGCTATGTTTAAGTCCCATGTAATAGAGGGCGAGCCTATTGCCATCAACCGGAAATAAATCCAAACTCCGAACTGCTACTGAGAAATTCCACATTGAAAAATCCAATAAAACTTTGCCCGACCTGAGGATCGAACCCACGACCTCACCATCAGCAGTCACGCTTGCCACCACTAAAGCAACTTTGGTTAAGAAAATTAATAATTTACAAGTTGCACTTAGAATCTCTCAAGTTATAACTTAAAACCTAAAAGAATAATCACTTAAAAACTCTTTACGCAGCGTTCGGAGCTGAAATTAAAAAAGTAAGTTAAATGCTTAGTCAAGCGGTGAATAATAAATCTAAGTAAGCCAAGTTGAGCTTACGGCGGTAACTTGGAGCTCATCCAATGCATCTTAATTCCTTATTGATTCTGACAGTCGAATTGGGTGAACTGACTTGAGGTTATGGTATGATAGCGAATGTCTTACGTAACTTAGCTCAATCTTATATGATACTAGCTGTGTCTTCACGGCTCCGCCCGTAGCCTATGTTACTCAGTGATAATGTAGCTTTCTAATGGTAAAAGAATTTTTGAAATCGGTCCAGTAGATTTTAAGTTTATTTGTTACATACAAAAATACAAATCTTTCCTCTTTATAATATTATACTATGTGCAAAGTAATGTAGTCCTATTTTCCTACCTAGTTTTGAGAGTTGGTACTCGTGGGTTGCAGTTTAAAATCAGCGTTCGGTGGTAGTACCTAGTACTTGACATTATCCAGCAGACTGTGCCTACATTTCAAAAATGATGATAATATTTGTATAGTAGAATGTTTAGTAATAACATTTAAACTTAGTTTTCGTGATAAACGTACAAAAATATGGTGATTTTGACCTTCAATATCTCCATAACCATTTGGTTCATAGGTTTGTTCCAATACCAAAAAATCTTCGTAATTATGGGAAAAATACGTGGCTCTCGGCTTCGTTAAGGGTATTTTTACACCGGATATATACAAGGTTAGTCGGAAAGGGAGTACTAAGCCACGGCCTACTTAAAGTATCACTGATGACTATTTTAAAGCAAGTGTTAATATTTCAAAATTCGATAATTTTTATTTGCATGCAAAAAGATTTTTATTCTAGTTTTTTTTTTTTTAAATCATACCTGCTTTATTTATGAATCCAGAAACCAATCCGTGACCCCAAATATGACCTAAATAGTAAACACAACTGATCATAGCTATGGACAAATAGATTTTAGCATATTTTTTACGAAATCTTTGAAAAGCTTTTTCTCTTAAACTATCGAGTTTTGGAAAAAGTTGTAGAACAAAAGTTATCCCTTATTATAGGTACTTTAACACCCTTTCGTCTTAGTACCCCCTTACCGACTAATCTTGTATATAGGTAGGTAATAGAGGAATCTCTCTATATCTCTGTTCTTTGGATTCGTGAGATCCATATTAGACGCTGTCTGCGCTTACCATACTAGGGTCAAACGCCTAGTCAAACGACTAGTCAGACAAAAAAGTCTTTTGATAAAAATTATCAGACTATTGAAAAATCGGCCCTTAAACACATAGTAGGAGCGATAACGTCTAAAATAAGTCTTACCACAAAACAAAGCACCAGTTAATCTCCATGCAAGGAAATGTTCCACATCGTAATGTACAGTCTAATTTATCTAAGCACGTTCACATTACGAGTGTACGAAATACCAAGAGTTACGGCAAACGAGTTGCTGTAAATGTGAAGTGTGTTACACCAGATAATAAGATTAGACGTTGGATGGATCAAGAATATATACTTCTGTTTTCATACATAAATAAACATACATAAGTAGCCCATTACCGTCTCTCTGCTGGGCAAGGGCATCTTCTCAGATATTTTATTTTTATTTATTTAATCCGAAATTTTACAGTGTTTTATCTAACATTACACCTGCCAAACTGCAAAGCAGTTTGTCGGCAGTAGGTTCTCGTGGATTTTGCACGAATCTTTGGATAAAAATACACATTAAAATTATAATTAACTCTAAGTTAAATACTAAGGCCATGGTTCTGTAGGCAAATACTCATATGTGAATACAGAGTAGTTGCCCACACAACCACAGATTCTATGACCACTGCAATACACTCAGCGGCATCAGCCAACGAGCGCTATGAGACCACCCCATCGTACCTACTCATTTAGTAAGGTAAGCAAACTTAAGACCCACAACATCAGCCGACCGAGGCCGCCGATAGACTGCGGCCACTATGGACACATCGACAGGTAATGTTTCATCAGGACACTTTTTAGGTGATTTTTACTACTGACACGATCGATTATTCCTTCAGGTAACTCATTAATTAATGTAGGTATAATCCATCGTCTCGTACGTCTACCATAATAGTTATTTACATTTGGCACATGTAGTTTCTTTTTCTTTGCAAGTCGGGTTGGGTAGTAGTAGAATGAGAAGGATTTCGGCTTTAGTCCACCACGCTGGCCTGGTGCGGGTTGGCAGACTACACATACTATCAGGAACTTTATGGAGCCCTCTCAGGTGTTCAGGTTTCCTCACTATGTTTTACGTCACCGTTAACGCAAGTGGTAATGAAATTCTGATCCGTACATAAATTCGTAGTCAGAAATACGGGCCGGGATCGAACTCGAGCATGGAAGAAAAGTGTTAAACCGCTATGCTATCATGCTTTCATACATATTAAAAATATTTATTAAGTTAAGCTAATGTTTGTAGCAAATATTTAAGGACGTCTTTCGTTGACTGGACTTTCTTTAGTCTCTAGTTCGAACCCAAGGCACGCACCTCTGACTTTTCAGATTCAGGTGCGTATTGTATAATTATCACTTGCTTAAAAACGATGAAGGAAAACATCGTGAGGAAACTGGCATGCCTGCGAGAAACTTCTCGACGGCATGTGAAGCCAAGTCAGAGGCCCATGGGCGGCATACATTTTGACACCAGGTTAGTCACTAACCACACGAAAAGAAGAAACTGACTGGTATTTCTAAGCCTTTGGCCAGACTGCAAACAAGGGCGCAGGGTGGGCGCGGTGCGGCGAGTTCAAACAGAAGAACTTAATTTGAGTGTCCATAGTGGGCACGCGGGCGCGGGAAGCGGCGCGGGCTACTTGGCGCGGGGAACGCGCGGGTAGCTCACGCCATAGGTCGTTCATACAAGTGGCCGCAGTGAGAGCGCGGGCGGCAAGCGACAACCCGCGCAGGAGCGGGGGATCTCAAACTAGTTCGAGCTGACCACGCGCGTTGTTGTGATGGCGTCTTCAAAATTAAATATTGAAGAAAGTGCTATTCAAGCACGATCTGCACTGTGGATGTCGAAACATCGTTTTTTAGTAAGAATTTTCCAGTAAAAATAAGTCTTCTTCATCCATATGATATTTTGACAAACACTGGACACGACAACGCTCAGAACGAAGCCGCGCTCCACTGCGGATAGGCAAATCGCGCGCGTTCCCGCACCCGCGCCGCTCCCCGCACCGCGCTGCCACTCTGGCCAAGCACTAAGTAGGTTGTACTTTGAACCAAGTGCAAGCTTAAAGTATTTTTATTTTAAATAAGCATTTACAAGCAAATAAGAAACGTTATTGAATTGAATTGCAAGGTTGTAAATCTAAGTAGCGGAATCTGTGCAATTCTTTCTTCCTTCGCTATCGACTTGTCAAATGTCTACAGTTTGCAAAATAATAAAGTAATAGTAAATAAAAAACATAACATAACATCACGCCTGTATTCCCCGAACCGTTGGACAGAGGTGTATAAAAATAAATAAAATAAACACTTTGCCCGACCTGGGGACCGAACCCAGGACCTTACGATCAGCAGTCGCGCTTGCAAACACGAGACCAACGAGGCAGTTAAAAACAAAAATGATAAAAAGCTGAAACTGCACCTAAGAATAAAATCAAATTAGTTATTTGCAGAAATCGGAGCCATACTAGGAACCGATTTCCCAGTATCAATCTCGTAAACTGTATCAACTTAAGCAAAGCCGATTGTAACCGACAGAAAAATAATTAAAGTTGCCACGGATCTGACCGACTTTACTGATAGAATAAACTGAAAATTTATACCAATTTAAAAACTTGGATTGCAAAAATTTTAACGCACCTGTGCCCGGCAGAAATTAGTGAACTCCTACCGTGCAAATTTTTCCATCGAAAAAATATAGAGAAAAATTAATCTTCGATCAGTTTCACAATCCATTGAGCTGAATAATAAAACTACGGCGCGATATAGTCGAACATAGGCATCAATTTATAGCAAAATGTACGAAAAAACGTGCAACGATTTGGGTGACGAAGTGCTTGGTTATTCTGGCTCAATGACAACGTGAAAAATGGTTTTTAGTTATAAAAAATAATGGTTTTTGTATCGATTTTATCTTAGAATCGTTAATCGGTTGGGATATCATTAAATCGGTGAAATATTAATGATATTGAGAAGGTATCACTGGAGCGAGTTATTTAATTGCAGTTACCGACCCGATGGCGAATTTATACTTTACTAGTCACCTGCCCCGGCTTCGCACGGGTGCAATGTAGATACTAATGTGGGGCATATAAACCTTCCTCTTGAAGCACTCTATCTATTGATGAAAAATGCATTAAAATCCGTTGCGTAGTTTAAAAGATCTAAGCATACAGACAGCGAGAGCGACTTTGTTTTATACTATGTAATGATAGCGACAGGATTCTAGAACACTAATAACATCACATTTGGTGAATAATATTTCATTTCATATTCATAATCTAGGCTAATTACCAACCGCGCGGAATGGATGGGTGGATGGGCAACCGTTCCCGAGACCCCTCCATGCCTCGGAGAGCACATTAAATAGTCAGTCCCGGGTGTCATACGAACATCTATGAAAGTCGTTACGGGAAGTATGAAGTCCGAAAGTCTGACAACAGATCCGACCTTAGGATATCGGCATTGCTCAGTAACTAGGTTGCGGAGGTCTAATGGCAGTCGCTCCGTGTAAAATACTGGTATTCAGCCGCATCTGGTTAAACTGGAAGCTGACCCCAACATAGTTCGGAAAAGGCTAGACAGAACATTCGTAATCATAACTGGAAGTGAACTGCACATTTAGTGGTAACTGCAAACTATGTGACTACCAAATGCAGCTTGAAGGCAGTTGACATGCAGTCAGTACTGCGTGACTACTGCCGACTGGATGTGCAACCCACTTGTAGTAATTATGATTATGACATGCATAAACTCACGCCCATTTCCCATGGTGGTAGGCAGAAACTATAGAACGCCACATGCTACGAACCTTACGAACTCCTTTTGATTCATCCACATTCATACATCTTGTCTTACACGCACGTCGGTTGAGAGTACCACGCACCTGTCCTTTGTGAAGAACATCACCAATAACATCGATGTATTTCCTTCTAGGACGTCCTCTACCGGCGTTCCCACTGACATCCGCCTTATAAATTATGATTATGAAACAAAATAAGATCCACCAAAAGAGACATTATTCCCTGGTAATTACTTGGAGACATAACATTCATCTACCCATCCTACATCCACTGGACTAACATCCATTGATATTTTACCAAATCAGTGTAGAAACATGTACAATATACCTTCTACAAATGAAGCGTTTTTATTTTCAAATGTACAAAGTGAAACATAATAGGGTGTAATGAGCTAATAAACTCAAGAATTCTCTTCTCTTTTACCTCATTAAATGTATATTTTTAAGGATAATACGAACATTTTCTGAGTTACCATCTATTGTTACGTTGATTCATAAATTTTCCCCTGAGGGAACTTGTGAAGGAAAAAGTAAACGAAACTCATGTGTCCTTTAATATTAAAACAGTGGTATGGTAAGACTGTTAAATGAGGAAAATATGAGGAGAATATCAGCTTCGCGGCAGACAGATAAAGATGGCGGGATGAGCTAGAAGTGTACATAAAAGACTGATCCACAATTGCACATTACCGAAAAGAGAAGAAGAAGGAAAGGAAGGTCTATTCCCTGCAATGGAACGACACTGGCTAAAAATAATAAAATAATTATTATTCATAATATGATAATAATTTAAGATAGCGTTCACGACTGTTTCCGAAGGTTAGAACAGAGTTTTACTTTCAGACAATAGAGGTTGTTAGATTTGTCGACGACGGCCTATAATTCCATGTAGCCGATAATACAATTATTATCTCTATTACTGCGGCACAAGTTCAATTTTAATATAACACATAAAATAATTTATCGTATAGCACAGCACAACTAAGAAGTCGCTTCGGCAAACTTCGTAAAACCAATCACTTCCGAACTGCGTGCAACTTCAAGACCATGAATGTGTATTAGTCCTGCAGTAAAAAAAATGTTTATTTATTCACTCTAAACATACAAATATGCTTACAGGCTAGACCCAATGTGATATTGTAGCACACTATATATTTAAAAGCTCCACTATTTAAACCATAGCAAAATGATCGTATATACTGACGCGATAAGTGAGAGTGGCGCAAAAATGAGTGACTGCCGTTGGTTGCGAAATCAATTTTGTCGATGCGACTTCTTAGTTGTGTCGTACTATACATAACAAAATGAATTACAATTTCAGCTTTTCTGAGCATCAAATCCAGAGCAAAGTCTATAATATTTACCTACTACCCTACAATCTCTAGACATTTCTCGTAGATATAATATACCTAAATAAATTGAGAATCACCCAATGGATTCCCCGCGCCAAACTTTGCGGGTGCAATCACGCACACAAACACACGAGTCAACGCATGCACACATACCTAAACGCGCGGGCATTCTGCAACCAAGTGATCTACCTAGCAGACGAGCCGTCGGATGTATCAGATATATTCGCAAATTGATTTACCGGCCGCAAGGGCCCTGAGGCGCTCATCGATTTTACGCCCTACTTCGCCCTCACTTAATGAACTTTGCAATGCTAGATAAAAAACAATAGCTCTAGCTCAGTCTGTGCTAAAAATAAGCAATATTATACTCCAGGCTTTATGAGCTAATACCTTACGCACGAAGGCTGCGGGCTAGCAACTTGCGTTTTGCGTTCCATATAACAATTGACTATCGTTACGGGTTGAGTCTACAACAAAAATAAAGCCGACTTCAAAAAAGCGAAAAAAGGAATAAAATAATTACCATAATTACAAATTAACAGTTTCAGAAGTCGGTGCTAATCCACGCTGAACCAAATTGAAGGCACCGACTTCTGAAACTTTTAATTTGTAATATGGTAATTATTTTATTCCTTTTTGCGGTTCTTATAAGTCGGTTTTATTTTTGTTAAAAAGTTTTTAAATTTTTTCATTTTAGTGGCCTTAATTATAAAATACTTAATGAAAAAAAAAAAAAAACGCACTAGTCGCCACTACGATTTTTTAAGGTACCCCTCGATTTCTCCGGGATGCCATCGTCAGATCCTGGTTTCCTTATCATAGTAACTCCCTTGGGATATCTCCTTTCCAACAAACAAAGAATCATCAAAATCGGTTCATAAACGACGAAGTTATCAGCGAACACACATAAAAAAAATAATGTATACAGGGTTACTGGTAACTCGACGTATTCCTTGCAGGACGTCATAGTAGGGTTAAAATGCATATGAGATGAATGCAAATGAGGGCGCGCGTACGCGACGACCTCCAGCCACCCTAGTGTGTGGCCTGCGGGCGGCGGGTTTGGGGACTCGCCGCCCGATCAGTAACAAGCCCGAGAAGGCGGCGCGCCGTGTTCCGTGCGCGCTTCTCAGGAGGACGTGGGGCAAGGCCTCACAGAGGAGAGGTCCGCGATGGGTTGGCGGACCGGGACCTGCCGGGGTTGCGGTGCATGCTTTTGCGAATCCCGTGACCCCAGCCGTACGGTCAGGAGAAGGAACACCGTTGGTTTTTAGCCGGTAAGAGTTCGGCAGACCCCCTCGCCTCCCCCGGGCGAGGGACATCCATGAGGATTTTCCAACGAGAAAAAAAAAAAAAAAAGTTAAAATGCAACAAATTAAGCCACCAAATGTTCTACCGAAAATCAGTAGTTTTTAAGTTTGTTATATTTTTTTTAAATATCCCATTTTCAACTCTTTGAAGCCTATTTACAAAAAAATGTACGGCGTAAATGTATTGTTTATTTTTTTATTGTAGCTGATGCCATAGCAGATCTACGTTAATAATTAAAAGTTCAAAAATTCCAAACACATCTGCATATATGGTTGAATCTGGATTTTTTTTAATAAAAACCTAAAATAATTAATATCTCACAAACTACTGAACTCCGGTAGAACACTTGGTGGCTTAAATTTGTTGCATTTGAAACCTACTATAATTTCCTGCAAGGAATACGTCGAGTTACCAGTAACCCTGTATACGGTCGAATTGAGAAACCTCCTCCTCTTTTTGAAGTCGTTTAAAAATGTTGAACGCTAATAGCAGAAATCGGGAAGTGTGTGCGAGCTAATAATTCTTGTTTGTTGTTGTGCAACTTAGAGAGGCGTATGTGGTCGGCTGTGGCCAAGTTGATAAATTGCTTTTCTTCTGTTTTGGTAGCTTAAACAATGTCAATATCCTTTGTTATCCGGAAAAATACTTTTAGCCCTATAAGGGTCGATTTCACTAACGTAATAACTTTTATCTAAGGAATAAGTTTGTCGTTTACGCTGTTAGGTGGGATATAAAGGAATCCCTTTAACCTCAGTCAGCAGTGAAAACCACGTACGTGTAAAAACATTTTTTTAAAAGAGATTGATTTAACTGTCTCCTGCAAAAATGGCTGATCAAATGTTAATACAAGTTTGTCATCGTACGTCATAGATAGCTTAGAAGTATTTGAATTGAAAGTTAGTTGAAGTAGTGCGTGTATGATGAGTTTATCAATCTAAAGAATAAATAAAACGCTTTTGAAGAAAAAAATATTTACGAGGTTTTCACTGCCGAGCGCCGCTATGTCTATGTTACTTCGAATCGTGTGTTCCATCATAGTACCTGTCTGCGCTTATCAACAGGTGTGACTAGGATCAAGCTCGACCAAGTCAAAGAATAAACGAAAAAAAATACTTTTGTATACAGGGTGTACACGAAACCATGTAATTCCTTCAAACCTCGTGATGTACTGCTGACACAGGCATTTTAGTGCCCCGAGTGAATTGCGCAGCTATCTCTCGTCGTGCGGTCATTTAACTCGGGGCCCTAAAATGCCTCATGTTAAGAACACGTTTAATTCTTGTATTTTTTTATTGAATCCACAAGTATCCCATGCGGGAAATAAAGTAAATGGTGCTTTGCATGCGGTTGTGGCTAGCCGGTCGATGTCCAAAAAGGCACGACTGGCTGTCCATAATGGTGTGTTGGTACCTACGCTTATGTATGGAAGTGAATGTTGGTCGTGGCAGAAGAGGCATGAAAGTAGAATAAATGCCGTGGAAATGAGTTCCTTGCGAAGTATGTGCGGTGTAACTTTGAATGATAGATTGAGAAATGAAGAGATTAGACAAAGTTGCGGTTTAAAAGATGATGTAGTGACAAAAATTGAAAGGAGTATGCTTAGGTGGTTTGGCCATGTTGAGAGAATGAGTGAACGGCGATTAACAAAAGAAATTTATAAGGCGGATGTTAATGGGAACGCCGGTAGAGGACGTCCTAGAAGGACATACATCGATGTTATTGGTGATGTTCTTCACAAAGGTCAGGTGCGTAGTTCTCTCAACCGGCGTGCGTGTATGACAAGATGTATGAATGTGGATGAAGCGAAAGGGGTATGTAAGAGTCGTAGCATGTGGCGTTCTATAGTTTCTGCCTACCCCCATGGGAAAAAGGCGTGAGTTTATGTATGTATGTATGTAAGTATCCCATGCAAAGTTCATTTATGTCAGCAGTACATCACGAGGTTTGAAGGAATTACATGATTTCGTTTACACCCTGTGTATTCTATCAAAACAACTAATTTATTCCTAAGATAAAAGTTATCCGACGCGGCGACGTTGGGAAAATCGGTCTTTACCGTTGTACCATTACGAACCACTGATTTTATATGAATACTTATACCTAACTATAAATAACTTTATAAATATTTTTCGTAGACTGAACGAAGGATATTTTATTAGGTATAGATTTGGTGACGAAAAAACGAAAATGTCAGGTGCCCATTTTCCCACGCAATTTGTGAAAGTTTCTTTAGTACCTATAAGACTTGGACCAAGATCTTTTTCGTTCTTATAGCTGTAAAATTGTATAGTATAATAAGAGCTTAGACACATAAACGATATATTTATTTAAGATTATTTGGATAAAAATCTTTTTTTTTTTTTTCAAAAGAACGTTGCCTCACACTAGGATTTCTCCTGTATCGTGGGTGCGTTTACAGACACAAATCTTCACACAAACATCCAGACCCGGAATAACTATCTGTAGGCCATACAAATATTTGTTCCGTGCGGGAATCGAACCCACGACCCGCAGCGCAGATGCCAATTGCTTAGCCACTGCACCAAACGTGTCGTCAAAATTAAAATCCTTTTTAAATCCCGTAACTGGCTTGCGGTGGTCTGATTGCAATCGCTCCGTGTAAAATACTGGTATTCAGCCGCATCTGGTTAGACTGGAAGCTGACTCTAACATAGCTGAGAAAAAGACTAGGCAGAAAGAATTTTGATAAAAATGTACAGGTATTCAAGCTACGTTTTCATCGTCATCACCAAATCAATATACCTAATAAACTGTAGCCGAGAGCATCGGCTCTCCGATTGTACAGTAGTCTGTGCGGAAGCAGATTTTTACTAACACTAGAAAATAAGCTATTTTTTGTATGTTACTAACACTATATGGATACCTGTGTCCGAAATAAAGAAATTTTATTCTATTCTAATAAGGCATCCTAATAATTCGCCATAAAAAATGGTCATACAATGCCTTAATCGTTAACAAATTAGTAAACGCAGTATGGATGGAAGACACGATGACTTCCCTTAGGCTGAGTTGCACCAACTAACTATAACCGTTCTGTCCATGGTCGGGAGTGAGACTGCGTGGGAAGCCATCGCCTCTTTTTGCGAGGGGGTGATGGCGACCAAGGAGGTAGCGGAGAGGGAGAGGGAGGCCGCTTCTTCTCTCCCTTCCCGAGCTAGACGCACCGGGCGCCGGAGGGCGCGTGACGGTCTCCGGCCACCCTAGTGAGTGGCCTGCGGGTGGCGGGTTAGGGGACCCATCGCCCGACCAGTAACGGGCCCAGGGAGGATGGCGAGCCGTACTCCGCGCGCGCCTCTCGGAAGGAAGTGGGGCAGGGGAGAAATTGCCCCACCACAGGAGAGGTCCACCAAAAGAAGTTGGTGGACCGAGACCTGCCGGGGTCGTGGTGCATGCAATAGCGAATCCCGTGACCCTGGCCTTAGGTGAGAAGGAGGGATACCGTGGTGGTGGTAAGAGTCCGGCACACCCCCCCTGTCTTCCCCAGACGGGGGATAGTCCATGAGGACTTCGCCACGTTAAAAAAAAAACTAACTATAATCATAACCATACCAAAATTTCTTTAAAATCAGTACACATTTGACATAAATATGGCAAGTTAACTGTTTTAGTTAGTTGGTGTAACTGAGCCTTAACTAATATTTCGCCACGCAATACCTAACCATTGTGCCACTGCCATAAACAAAAAGTTTAGCCGACGGTTAAATCGGGCCATTGTCTATTGATTAAGATGTTACCCGATACTTGTAGCTCTGAGCAATATCAATAAACTTTGCCTTAATAACTCGGAGCAGATTCATAGTAGGTACTGATGGCGAAAAAGTTAAGTTTACAGACAAATGACAAACTTCTATTACAATATTATATGAACTAAGTACATACTCGTTGGTAAACACTGTCTTTGATATTGTGTGCGTTATTATCATCAGCCTAGACTTAACGATGTTGAGGTTGACTTCCAGTTTATCGGCGAAATATTAGTACCTATTGATATTTATGTGTGTAACATAATCAGCCCATTATTGTCCTATTAATGGGCACGGGCCTCTTCTCAGAATAAGAATGGGTTTGCCCTTATTTTATCATGCTGGTCTATTGCAAGTTGGTGAACTGCACACACCATTCGAGAATATTTAGAAATATCCCAGGTGTGTATGTGTCCTCGGGATGATTTTCCTTTCACACGAATTCGAAGTCTGAAGTCCAGCCCGGGATCGGACTCGGTTCCACCTGTTTTAATATGCGTAATAACTTTTCATTCACAAGACAACTCACAGTGAAGATTTAACTACTCTGCTAAAATGCAGAACGAATGAATGTAGTTATTTGCCTGCATACCTATCTCTGTTGCCAACTGTACTAGTAGTACTAATAAATTGTTACAAATAAGTGGGTCGTACAGTGTTAAGTAGTTAGTACTTCTTGGAGGTTTATGCTAGTTCATGTAAGTTTAAATTCTAACATTATGTTCATGTTACATGATTCTAGGAATGAGTATCTGTGTGAATCTCGAGTTTAGGTTCTTATAGAAGATATCTGTTATTTATGTAGGTATGTATATCTCCTTGAAATAGAATACAGATATGGATATTATTTTAGTAACGATTGCAAGTAGTTGGAGGTTTTATTATAATCATGAGGACTTAATACGAGCTCTGATTTTATCGGCCACAAGAAGTGCATCTGCACTGAGAGATGAAATCTTAAATAATTTCGTAACAACAAAAATATAATTAGTAAAAAAAAGAAAACCCGATGGCACACTCAAAAAATACGCAATATAAGGAAGTTATGATCAAATAACTTAAACCCTCGATTCAGACGCCCGAAGTAAACTGTTCTTTAACTGCATGTCGAAAACTTCAATTGGCAACTAACTGACGAATGCATAACGTAATCGATTGAAAACCTTTCGGTAAATAAAAATCATTCCCATTTAAATTTTCACATAATTATAAGACGTCTACATAACATAACATCACGCCTTGTATTTCCCGAAGCGTTGGACAGAGGTGTTTTGAAACACCCTCGTTTCGCCAGTTATGTTTAAAGTCCCATGTAATAGTGGGCGCGCCTACTGCCATTAACCGGGCACAAATCCAGGCTCCGGGCTGCTACTGAGAAATTCCTAATGGAAAAACCCAATAACACTTTGTCCGACCTGGGGATCGAACCCAGGACCCCCATGCTCAGCAGTCGCGCTTGCGACCACTACAGCAACAAGGCAGTCATACAGTCTACTTATAGCTATTATTATTCAGGTGCAAATCCCACATCTATAAACATACATAATAATATATTATAAACATATTCGAGCAGGTAGAAACATAATTGGCTTGTAAATGCCAATATTTCCGATTATTCCAACCCGACAATCTTCGATAACCGTCGGCATCGATCGGACGGTTCCGGGAGATTTCAGGTACATCTTACGTCGGATATTGCTCTCCGATTGGTGCTAAAGGGAACGCTAGACTCGTTTTACTGAGCTATGAAAAGATGAGAATGTAAGGTGTGACGTTTATTCTGATTCGTTTTTCATATTTCTTGGATACGTGAAGTTAGATATATGGGCGAGTTTCGTGTGGGAAAAGATTACAGAATTATCTATACTAATATTATAAAGCTGAAGAGTTTGTTTGTTTGTTTAAACGCGTTAATCTCAGGAACTACTGGTTGGAATTGAAAAATTATTTTTGTGATGGATAGTCCATTTATCGAGGAAAGTTATAGACTATATAACATCACGCTACGACCAATAGAAGCGGAGCATAAATGAAAAATGTTGCAAAAACGGGAAAAATGTCCGTGCGAAGCCGGGACGGGGCGCTAGTCTAAAATATAATTCTATAGAAAAGATTCGAGTTAAAAAAAAGAAAAGACTGATGGCCAAATACTCAAACGCTACTCAATTTTAAATAGCGGTTAGGTCTCGTGCTGTCACTTTCACTTCGACTTAAAGTGACAGTGACAGAACGAGACTTACCGACAACTTAAAATTGAGTAGCGTTTGAGTATTTGGCCGTGAGACTGCAGCATTTTCATCATCATAATTGGAGTTTTAAACGTCTGCATTCTTAGCTTTAGAATGTTGATGCTGATGTTCCAAATATTTTTAAAGGTTTTTCAATTATATTCACTTCATTATCAAAACACAGCTTCTGGGTGTGTCTTATAGTCAAATACTCAAACGCTCCATCTCAAAGATCCGTCTTAAGTGTAGTTTTAACATCACATAAAGGTTGTTCGTTAACCGCCTCACCACGAGACCAGCGCCTGCTCGCCTCACAACTTAGCTACTAAAAACGGACTTTAAGATGTGTGGCGCACATACAATATTTTATATTTATAAGTGTTAGATCGTCACTCACTGGACGCTTGAAGGAGGACGTCGTCGTCGAGGTTGGCCGCGGCGTAGGTGGCGTGACGATCTAGACGTGTTTGCGGGGCTAGCATGGTTAGAAACGGCACCAAATAGAGAGGTTTGGAAGGCAAAAGGGGAGGCCTTTGCTCAGCGGTAGGACATTCCATAGGCTATTAAAAAAAAAAGTGGTCAACACGGGGACAGCGCGTTGTCCACTCTTGCGAGTTGAATCGTGTGCCGGTCTGGTGCTAAGGCGTTCAAATGGACGAAAAGCTTAAGACGTATTTTTAAATAAAATTGTCATATATGGAATTCTACTTTATGGTAGCTGCTGGTTGAAGATCTCTCAAATGAAAGGTGTTTATGAATACTGGCCTTAATGTAGTACTGGTCTGTGGTAGGCTGTTTTCCCAAGTTTCAGCCATGACACGCAACACATCGTGTGTCATGGCCGTTATATAGCATAGCATAGCATAACGTTATATTATAGCAGTGATAGCCTACTAGTGTGACCGTCGGACTGCAAGTCATAGGTTCGAACCCAAGGCACGCTCCTCTGACTTTTCGGATTCATGTGCGTATTGTATAACTTATTATCACTTGCTTAAAAACGGTGAACGAAAACATCGTGAGCCTAAGAGATATTTCTCGACGGCATGTGAAGCCAAGTCAGAGGCCCATGGGCGGCATAAACTCTGACACCAGGTTAGTCACTAACCACACGAAAAAGAAAGAAAGAAGATGGCCGTTATATATAACGATATTATCAAATCATTAAAAGCTTACACTAAAGTGCATACCCGAGACAAACCGTATCATTACAAAAGCACACACAGCGGTACTACCAAAATTTAGCTTCTAAATGATAATGACGACCTGTTATCGCCAACAAACATTATAACAACCCTATTCCCGAGTTAACTTTAAAGGGGTTTATACACTGACATGGCACGCCCGGCGGATTAAAGCCGCGCTCAACTTGTCGGCTTCGCGAACATCCGATAATATTCAGACTATAAGCTAAAAGCCTACGCCAACGGAAACCAGTGCGTCAGCCTACAGACATGACATCTCGACAACAACCCTGTGGCGACAGGGCGGGGTTAACCCTACAACCGCTTCCGTAGTACCGACAAGAATTAACCGGGATATTCCGTGTTTTCAGTCCCGAAATAAACTAGTCTAAAATATCCGTAACACTGCACGTAACTATAATAATAATTGTTTATTTGTACACTTAGAAAAACATAAATAAATACACAAAAATTAAATAAATATTGTACGGTAGGGGAATGATAAGATTCGTCAGTTTTCAAATTCATTCCTTTCCCACATCGCGGGCACATGTTACATTTTCAAACTGTTGAACGGAACAGACCAATGCATGGAAAATTATGTTTAATTATTGGGTAGCAAAGATCAAAATTGCCTTTTGTCTCCATTATGACGTATTAGTGCCATGTAATGTCTTTGATTTGATTTAAGGAGATTTGTTGTAAAAACCATGACATCAATCAAATCGATGATTAAATAGATTGGCATTACTTGTCTGTCACCATGTCACCATAATAATCTTGTCAAAAAATGCTAGTATTTTCTTTTCTATAATGTTGGCAATACGTAGTCGGTAAACTAGTTCATTTCTTGCACTGTGCAAGCAATAATCACTTTTTAACAAAAATAAAACCGACTTCAAATGGTCTATCTCCGAAGTTCTTCATCAGATCTTCACCAAATTTAAAAGGGACCACTTCGAAAGAATACTCTTTCAAACAAAAAAGAATCATTAAAATCGGTTCACAATTAGCAAAGACATCGCGGAACAAACATACAAAAAAAAAAGAAAAACATACAGTCGAATTGAGAACATCCTCCTTTTTTGGAAGTCGGTTAAAATAGATCTTAAGGTGTATAGCATTATTATTCCGCGACTGTACAATAGTGTCACATTAAATGGCGAACTGCTTCCTCCTAAACTAGGCCAAAAGCCTGTGTTTTAGGAGCCAAAGTTCCTCCAGGTTTAATAGCATACAACGGTATAGTCATGCAAGTATTAGGTCTCCACCTATGAAATTGGCGTTTTTTTTTGACAAATAGAGAACCTCGTCGCTTCTATGATTTAAAATATTCATCAATTGTTTGATATTATATCGAATTATGACCATCATAGACAACTACCAATAGTAAAAAACCTTATTACTTATAGTTTTCTAAACATAAACAATACCTTAAAAATGACTCCTCTTTTTGTTAGCAGAAATGACCACTATTTTTGTTTTAACTTAGTCAAAACTTATTTTTGTCGCATAATCTAAGTGGCATATGTTATCTTAGTTTTTAAACATTAGTGCATAAAAGTTTTAAAACATTAGTGTTCATAGTTGTTAAATAATTTAAGAAAATGTTAGTATGTAAAATGCAGCTTCTTTAAATTTATCCATACAAACAACAACGTAAATTAAACTGAAACGAAATTGGATTTTCAAAGCAACAAGAGTAACAAATTCTCAAAGATACGTTCAAAACTCAAAATATTCGAAACCGTAGTCAAAGCCCGAGGGCATTTGGTTCGAGCCCCGTATATTGGACGGGAGCTTTTAAAATCAAACAAACTTCGTTAAAAAGACCCCCGGGTATCGTTATTCATACAGTGAGTATCAACAAATGTGGGGGAACATTCACACTCTAATTGAACTACTACGGTAGAGGTACCTATGTTCGCGAGTAGGTTTGCATACACACATTAAACAATATCGTTGTTGTGTGTGTTGTTGCTGCTAAAATTGTATTAGCTTCGTTCGGGAATAGGAGTAAAATAACATAACATCACACCTCTGCTGCTCTTAGCAAAAATAAGGTAAACGACTTTACAGTGAAATTGAAACATATGCCTTATTGAACTGAGGCGTGGAATTTACAAATGGGCTAAGTGCCCAAAAATCCTAAGTCAATATTTTTAATGTCAAAGGAGCTACATTGGGCAGCCAATCCATTTTTATTAAATTTTTTGATTCATTATATTTTGGCACTTAGTAGCTCATTTGTAGAAGTTACTTACATTTTACGTCGTCAATAAATTGCCGCTTACTTTCTTTTTGATTAGAGCAGCGGACCTGTATTCCCCGAAGAGTTGGGCAGAGGTGTATAGTAACACCCTCATTTCGCCGTTATGTTTAAGTCCCATGTAATAAGGGGTGAGCCAACCATCAACCGGGCACAAATCCAAACTCCGGGCGGCTACTGAAGAATTTCACACGGAAAAACCCAATAACACTTTGCCCGACCTGGGGATCGAACCCAGAACCTCACGATCAACAGTCGCACTTGCCACCACTAGACCAACGAGGCAGTTAATAATAGGAATAAAATAATAGAAATTATACTGTAGAATAACTTAGGGGACTCGTGAATAATTACTAACCGCGTGCATCAGACCGTTAGTTACACATCGAGATCCTTCCGTGTCTCGGAGAGCACGTTAAACATTCGGTCCTGGGAATCATACGAATAACTATGACAGTCGTTACGGGAAGTCAGAAGTCCGAAAGTCTGATAACTGGTCTAACCTATTATATAGCGGCGTTGCCCAGTAACTGGGTTGCGGAGGTCTGATGGCAGTCGCTCCGTGTAAAATACTGGTATTCAGCCGCATTTGTTTAGACTGGAAACTGACCCCAACATAGTTGAGAAAAAGCTAGTTAGAACACATTGTAGAATAAGCCCTCGTACGCCTGAACATTTTTTCAACGCAAGTTGAAAAAGCGTCCAACGCGCGCAATAGATAAGCTGCGTTAAAAAAGCGCTATCATGTGAACACATATACATCTTGCTATTTGTTGTATTAGAACGCTTTTTAACGCGCGTTGTAAAAGCGTTCGTGCGAACGAGGGCTAACTTCCCAGTATTTAATGTTTGAATTTAGAATTCCGTTTGATGTGGTCCCGTCATTTGCACGCTGCAGTGAGATGTTGTGGTCACACAAAGCCTCATTAAGGATTCAGTGACCACATAATAGATTAATGGATTGTCTATTGAAGATGTTATCGAGTAAATGGATAAGATAATTAGAAACGCAAAAATAGATTAGAAGTCTATTGTTATTATGTACTGCCTCGTTGGTCCAGTGGTGGCAAGCGCGACTACTGATCGTGAGGTCCTGGGTTCGATCCCCAGGTTGGGCAGTGTTTTGGCTTTTCATCGTTAGCAGCCAGCAGTTTGGATTTGTGCCCGATTGCTGGCAATAGGCTCGCCCCATACAATGGGACTTAAACATATCGGGGAAATGAAGGTGTTACTATACATCTCTGCCCAACCCTTCTGGGAATACAGGCGTGATGTTATGTTATTATGCAATCAAATTACGGATCACATCACGTTCTCTTGCTTTATTTTAAATATCTACGTGCAGTATGCTACCGTGCAATAAAAACAAAATACTTAAACAATGGATACGATTTGCATTTTCTGAAAATATTATATTAGAAGCCTTTTCGCACACGTAAGTACATAATATTATATTTAGGTATATCAGAAAATAAATGTCTACCTACTGATGCAAACCACTTCACGAATTATATTGTGTTCCTTTTCTTTCTTTTATATGCCTTACGTGAAATATCCTGTCGTATATTGTATACACATAATGTACGTTTCAGTTAGGTATTTAATGTACGAATGTGAGTATATAAGGTAGTACCAGTTTTTTAGATACATAAACACAATCCTCACACCTGTATTCCCCGAAAGGTTGGGTAGAGGTGCATAGTTCATTTCGCCGGTATGTTTAAATCTCATGAAATAGGGGGCGAGCCTATTGCCATCAACCGGGCACAAATCCAAATTACAAGCTGTTACTGAGGAATTCCACACGGAAAAATCCAATAACACTTTGCCCGACCTGGGAATCGAACCCAGGACCTCACGACCAACAGTCGCGGTTGTCACCACTAGACCAACGAGGCAGTTTCTTTTTTAAGTTGCAAGATTTTGTATCTGCTTTATGCTCGTGCACGTATGTTCTATTGCACGTTAGAATGTACGTGCATGTAATGTGCACGTATGTTTTATTGCACGTGAAAATATATAAAAACTCGCAATTGAAAGATCTTGAACGTCTGACTCATAATTTATTTTATACCTGAAGGCAAAAAAGCGAGCCAATTTGATACTTGCTTTCTCTCGTTTTTATGTCAACATAGAAATTTGTGGAAACGTTGCCAAGACTGTTGTCATATTGTTAATAAATTCATTTGAATAAGTAGATAGCAAATTCAATTTCATTTTGATTGAATAGCAAATTCAAATTTATTTTTGATTCAGCATAAATTCAAGAGAAATATAAATTTTAAATACTCATAAATATGTGGTTTATTTTTGTACTTTATTGTATTTATCTCATGCCACGAGCAATGCATATCAAAATGTATATTCCAATTTCGTATTACCCATAAATACTATACCAAAATACTATTAACAGAAAAAAATATTATTAGGCCGTTCTTTCATGCTCAGGACACGACACGATAAAATGTGGTGACGACTCTGAGCGCTTAAACGACACGACGCTGCTAGTGTCGTAGTAAACGGTTACAAGAAATATACAGGGCTTTCTTCAAATTAACTGGCGAAACTTTACAGTATTCCTAGGTATCTTAAATAGAACACATTCAAATAAAAAATACCTAAATTTTTGTTGATTAGATTTTTTTAAATGTATTTTTTCCATTGCTCTGCTTGTGGAAATTCCTTACCGACCATTTCTACGTAACCGGGCAGTTATTGGCGAGACCTGAAGGGTCTTCAGCCAATGATAATTAGATAACAAAATACCTAACTAATATAGTAGTAAGTGCACGCACAAACCTACCAGGTATCTTCTTATCTAATTAACTAAACTTTACGTATTTTTTTAATTTGGCTGTGTTCTATTAATGATACCTAGTAACCCTATAACATTCGCCAGTTAATTTGAAGTAACCCTATATAGCGCTTGAAGTCGTTACCTCATTTTGTCGTGTCGTGTCGTCAGTGCCGAAAAAAGGCCTTAATCTTATACAAAGATATACTTACATTGGAAATAATTGGACATAAGAAAAGGACAAATCCCCTCGAGGATAAAATTGATTGTTCTTCAATTGTTAATGTGGATGGAGTTCGTATTCGTCTTAAAAGAACCAAAAGATTGATGAGCTGGTGGGGAACAGGAATAAGTGGGTCAAGTGAAACACGATGCCCATTGTCGTTCTGGGAACAGGAATTGTACGAACAAATGGATAACAATGTCGTCTTTGAGATTTATTTGTGTTGTACGAAGGATACGTATGGTTGAATCTTTCTGTGTGGAGCGTTGCTTCCGAGATAGCCATGTTTGACTTTCAAAGTTGAATTCGTTTTGCCTGGATTTTTCCCAATTGTGTTGAGGTCAGCTTCCAGTCTAACCAAATGCGGCTGAATACCAGTATTTTACACGGAGCGACTGCCATCACACCTTCGTAACCCAGTTACTGAGCAATGCCGATATCCTAAAGTTGTCAGACTTTCGGACTTCTGTTTTCCCGTAATGACTGTCATAGGTATTCGTATGACACCCGGACCGACGGTTTAACGTGCTCTCCGTGGCACAGAGTGGTGTTGATATATAACGAGTGATCATCCATCTATGATCTGACCACGGCAAACGTTGCTTAGCCTCGTAAATCGTATGATCCGAGCGGTCATTAATAAGCCACGAACCTCTTGAGCCACGAGCTTTCAAAGTTGAATATAGCCTTTTTATTATTGAGCCAAACGGAACACGACTTCGACTCACGACCTCGCCGGAGTCCGGTAATCCCGAAAAGTTCACATGGTGTAAACTGTAAACAATCATTAATATCCATGTGATGTGCAAAAGACAACAGCAGCTGCTACAACAACAGCCACTGTTGTTCTATAAAACCAACAACAGTTCAACGTCGCCTGAATGTTAAGACTAAACTATTGAACTAGTCGTATTAGTGCTAACAGGTCCGGTATAACTTCGATGACACGACAGCTGTTGAGTGCTCAGTCATTAGGTCGTTATGTCGCTCACATAGACAGAGATGTAAGACTACTAGAACAGATATTTGAAAGGATGGATAATATCGATTTGGTTGGAAGTCAGAAGATATTTGTATTCACATTTAGGCAATGTTATTTTCATGAAAGATACAGGTTGTATATGAATTCGGGTAACCCTTTCAAATCTCGTGGTCACCTGGTGACACAGACTGTTTTTTATCATCAGCCTGAAGACGTCCACTGCTGAACAATGGCCTCCCCCTTAACCACCACATCGAACGACAATCCGCCGATACATAGCAACACACCCCCCCCCCCCCCCCCCACACACACACACAAATGATAGATAGACACAACTTTTTTTTGTTTATCAAAATTTAATTTCAAAAACAAAACATGGTGTTCTTAACGTAAGTCATTTAAGACAGACTGCGCGGGGCGATATCGCGCTAGTTGTGCCCGCTAGCTGCCTTGTCGTGCTTCCATTCATTGATGTGAGACACGGCAGTGTTCTGTCATACAAAACATTATTGTTGCAATAATTTATTTTCGTATTTTATTTATTATAAAAATTATAACGAAAATATTTCCAAAAAATTTAAGAAATGTTTGTTTTGAATTTTCTTATTAGTATTCTTAGAATACGGTCCTAAAAAAGTAAAAATCTAAACCGATGTTCAGTCATGAATTTCGATTTAAGATAAGATTTGAGTAGAGATTTTACGAATCGTGTAACTGAGCATCATTTTAGAATACGGGCCTAGCACGAGACTTAACGGCAACTTAAAACTGAGTAGCATTTGAGTATTTAGCTATTAATTTGCGTATAATCAATAATAAACTCAAATCAATTTACACTGAGTAAACACGAACAACAAGTTGATCGAGTTTACTCAATACTCAGCATAGACACTTCTCCATCGCCCGCCATTCTCCTCGGTGTTTATTTAGCTATCCTGACCCAGTTTATCCACACTATTTTTAGTGTGTATCATTTCTAGAGTGACTTGTGCCAGTAGTTCCGTAGTAAGTGGCCGGAAGTCCAGAGGCATGTTAGGTGGCCGGTACATCGGACGCGCTGACGTACGGTAATGGCGCTGAGTGATACCTCACGTACTTGAATAGCGATTGTCAGGGACTTGTTGTCGGTTATTGTATGTAGATACATTATTTAAATTATGGCAATTAAAATTAATAATAATTTCGTATAGGATAAGTTGTTGGTCAATGCATTTTGAGTGTTTTTGCACTGGTGCTTAAGTATCTTCTTTACATAGTATAAAACAAAGTCGCTCCCGCCGTCTGTACGCTTGGATTTTTTAAACTACGCAACGGAGTTGAATGCAATTTTCAGTAATAGATAGATTCAAGAGAAAAGTTTATATTCCCCACATTAGTATCTACATTGCACCCGTGCGAAGCCGGGGCGGATCGCTAGTACATTATAAAATATGAGGTGCAGTCGCCGGCACGTAACGTGGCAAGGTTTTGGCGTAGTGGGAGTAAGTTTGCGCATGTACACTTAGTGCAACAAAAAAATGGTTACTTTTATTGCTTGCCATTATGCTATGGTTATTGCCATAATTTATTTTTTAAACATGTTTATTTAGAAGAAAGATGGAAAAGAGAGGAATTCTCGTCTCTACTCTTGCTAAGTTACGTGCCGGTGACTATACTTATGAAGCTTCCAAAGTCACGCAAAGTGAAATAAAGCGTCGAGTAAAAAAAATACATTCACACATCATAATATAGATGCAACATGCCTTAATTGTGTGATATACAAAAAGTCAATTTTAATATTAAAACGCTAGATAATGGTTTCTTAATTTAAGGTTTTAGAAAATAGCACCCTAGTTCTTAAAAAACAAACTATGATACATTTTATCAGTATCTTTCTATTATAAGAAAAAGTACAATCTATACTAATATTATAAAGAGGAAAGATTTGTATTTTTGTATGTAACGAATAACCTTAAAAACTACTGGACCGATTTCAAAAAAACTTTTGCTGTTAGAAAGCTACATTATCACTGAGTAACATAGGCTATATTTATTACTGGAATAAAGCTTCTTACGCGGGCGGAGCCGTGAGGACACAGCTAGTTGAATAATAAACCGTTTAAAAAAACTTTATCTTCAACAAAATTGGTCTTTAAAACTTTCTTCAAGTTATAGTTTAATTTAAGGAAATTAAACTTCCTCTAACCAATTCAAGGAGCTCGGTTTTTTAATTTGGATATCATCATGATCCACTTTTGACTACAGTTTAGTATGTATTTACGTGTGAATTACCGATTGACGTCTTTCAATCATTTTCAATTATTTTATTTTTTATTTAAGCCGTCATTCGAATCGGTCGGTCAAATGATTACATTATTTGACCAACCATTTCAACTGATGGACCAAAAAACGTCAAAAAACTGACCAACGCAACCTTTCGAGAAAAAACACGAATGAATTGCATAATCTTCTTTTTTTCGTGTGATTAGTGATTAACCTGGTGTCAGAGTTATGCCGCCCATGAGCCTCTGACTTGACTTCACATGCCGTAGAGAAATCAGGCATGCCGGTTTCCTCACGATGTTTTCCTTCACCATTTTTAAGCAAGTGATAATTATATAATACGCACATGAATCCGAAAAGTCAGAGGTGCGTGCCTTGGGTTCAGACTCGTGACCTATGACTTGGCAGTCCGATGGTCACACCACTAGGCTGTCATTGCTTATATTTCATAATAATTGTACCTAACGATTTTTTTTTACCGTGATATGGCCCGTCTCCTCCGCGACTTGAAGGTGCCTTACCACACCTACTCGCTCAAGGAGGAACGCCCCGTTAGGGTCGTCATTAAAGGCGTACCCGTTAAATTCCCCACCGACCGCATTAAAAGTGATCTCGAGTCACAGAACGTCCCCGTCCAGCAAGTGCACCGTATGCACCGTAAGAACGGTGGAGAATCATACGATATGATTCTCGTAGTTTGCGACACACAGCAAAGACCGACATAACCCCATTTTCAATATCGAGTCGATTTGCGGCCTCTATGGCCTCAGAATCGAAAAACCTTACGCAAGTGGCATTATCAACCAATGCCACAATTGTCAACTCTATGTCCATGCACAGCGGAACTGCTTCGGGAAGCCTAGATGCGTCAAGTGTCTGGGTAACCATGGAACAGCCGACTGCTCCCGCCCTAAAGACCGGACTCTGTGCACGGAACCACCTAGCTGCGTTCTCTGCGGTGAGTCAGGCCATCCAGCAAACTACCGCGGATGCCCTAAAGCTCCCAAATCCTCGGCCCCTAAGTTGGCCTACAGGAATCAGGCCAGGCGGCAACGAGAGGCCCCTAGCCTCTCGCAGCCACCCCCTGTCCCTCTCAGCCCTCAGCGCCCCAGCCCCTGGAGTGCGCTGAACCACCAGGCCCATTTTCCGGCCTTTTGGTCCGTTCAGACCTCCCCCGCCGCCTTCGGCGTCGGAGCCCCCCGCGCCCCCTGTTAGGCCCATCATTAAGACGGCCGCGCCTCTCGCGACCCCTCCCACCACTGGAACTCCTCCACCTGGAGCACCCACCCCAGTCGTGGCCCCCCCTCTTCGCCCCGCGACTAGACCCTTCCCGCCGAGACCGGCGCTTGACCCCTACGACTCCTTCAGGGTCATCACGAGTACCTTCGGGGTCTTCCATAGCCCCAGAGGAATACAAATGTCTAGAGACATTATTGCCTGTAAAGGCGACTTCTTTCAACTTTCCCGGGTATACGACGCATACCCGGACGTCACACAAGCTCTCAGGAACTTGCCTCACAATGCGTAGATTAGGGCCTAGCTGTCTTACCTACACACACACAACCGACGCGCACCCGGCCCCGCCGCCGAGGCCCCCGCAAAATCCCTGTAACATCAACCCCGACTCTTGCTCGACGAGCCAGCCCGCGTGCTGAGCCACTAGCTATAAAACAGCCCCTAAATGAATTAACCCAGCCCGACCCTTGTTATCTCTCATAACGACGCACTAAGCCGAGGTTCGAACCCCGCAGGGGGTGCCCTTAGTGTTCGGTCGTTTTTCACTTTAGTTTGTACGCCCTGGCTGGGGGCCTTAATTTTGGCCACCACAGGAATAGTCCGGTTAAGCATAAATAAAGCTCTCAGAGCTTTGGTTGCGAGTGGTCCTACCTAAAAAAAAAAAAAAAAACCTAACGATTTTGGTCTCAAGTAAATCACTTCTGCGCTACTCTACCAATGTTAGAGCCAAGTCTACACAACAAGCATTATTACTCTGCAAAACCCCTAAAAGTACCATGTCATGTACACAGATTAAAACTTACTTATGCATGCCTTGTTCTAGCTTAGGCACTAATATTACAATAGTGTACAGTACAGACATAAGTTACGCGCCTCGGCAATATTCGTGTTTCCGAATTTGCACGAATTGTGCAACCAATCAAGTGACCTATCTGGAATTGATTCAGAGAAGACGAAGCTGGAGTTATATAATATTAAAGACGCACAAGGAAAGATTGACTGGGTTGCATAACTCGTACAAATTCGGAAACACGAATATTGCAAAACTTATGTCGTGGTACTGTTATGTACAATAGGGGAATGAAAAGGCTATACACCTTAAGATGTATTTTTTCATGCATATTATAGAAATGAAAATACAAGTACTTATTGACAGGATATTAAAAATTATAATGGTGACATGGTGACACAATAGTATCAATTTAATTTAATCATGGAATTTATTGATGTCATGTTTTTAAAATCAAAACTCCTTAAATCAAATCGAAGAGATTACATGGCACTACTGCATCATATGGAGGCAAAAGGAAATTTTGATCTTTACTACCAAATAATTAAACATAATTTTCCACGCATTGGTCTGTTCCGTTCAACCGTTTGAAAAGGTAACATATGCCCACGATGTGGGAAAGGAATGAATTTGAAAACTGATGAACCTTTTGATTCCCCTACTGTACACACCTTTATACCTTCTCGTCACTGCACTAAGTCCTAACAAATCTGCGCAGTAAATTATCTAGAGTATCCGACGACAGTTCATCCTTCTATGCTTACATTGGTAGATTTGTGGAATCTAGACATCGTTGGCGAGTCCCTCTTGCCATTTAACAGGGATTTGACTTGGTACCCTCACAGAAATTTGGAGTATAGTGTGGATCTTGAACGTACCTGTAACAAAAGAAAATGTATGTGTTAGTGATAGTTTAGTTTATTAAACGGCATCTATAGCAGCTAATTCACACAGATACTATATCAGGACCCGTTTTAGTGGATCCGTTTTTATTTTGGTGATGGCGCCAGTAGTCGTATAAGTGAGTTCACATACACGATAGTATTCCGAATCCAGTCAAAAATACTGGATCCGTTATTTTTATCGTACCCTGCCTGCCAGATGCGACGTAGCTGCCGTTTGTTTAACTGATCCGTCGGTACAGGTGTGAACAACACATCCAGTACCGACGGATTCGTTAAAACAGATCCGTTGTGTGAACGGGCTCTTACATGTGCCTACATCATGCTTTTCTTTAAAATGTGTTGTTCACTCTTCACTTGTACTAAGTGCTTCAAGCATTTTTCCTACTTTGGTGGGCCTGACAGGCTTCAGACCAGGGTCTTTCCATGATAAACCAACCATTAATTTATAATTCTATACTATAAAAATCAATTGCCGTGCGTTAGTGAAGGATGACATGGGTAAGAAAGTAGTGAATATGAAATTCCACACGGAAAAACCCAATAACACTTCGCCCGATCTGGGGATCGAAATCAGGACCTCACGATCAGCAGTCACGCTTGCCAGCACTAGACCAACGAGGCAGTGGTACAGTACTTATACCTATATACATAGGTATGTAGGTGTACTGAGTACATTCAAATGTTCCACTCGTAATACGATTTCACGGAAATGAGTTTCCGACACTAGCGAAGCAATTTGTGTCGTAGGCAAAACGTAAATTTGAAACTGCACCATATTTTTCTTCCTCTCAAGTTTTTAATTTCGCTTAAAACCTGTCCATTTTGAGGGTTTTGCATACAGCTCAACTCTTATTAATAGAAATAAATATAGTGCTCTATTATGAACATATTGCAAAAATTACAAATTACTACTAAACCAGGCAATATTTTTTGCCATGGCAATATTACATTGCATTACACATTCTAGCATTATCACGTTGCCAGAGCAAAAAATATTGCTTGGTTTAGTAGAAATTCGTAAATATGTGCTTACCCTAAAGCACTATACATTTAATGATTGCCATCATGTTTTCATTGTTGTTTTAGATAATATTCAACAAACGTTAAGCGTTGACGACATTTAGATACAATCAAATAAATAAAAAAATAAGCGACTTCGGTTTCTGACAGGTTGACCATTTTAATCTGTTGTTAAATCTCGTGTCAATGAATGTGATTGGTCGACTAAAATACTAACAACCAATCACATCACTTGACATGAGATTTGTCAGATGGTTAGGTAAGTTTTGCGTTGATCAGTCTTACAGACAACAGATAGTTTGTTTACACCCAACTATAGCCACAATTTTAACAAGAGAGGCTAAATCTCTAAGAGTATTATGTCTATTTATGGTGTGTAGTATATATTTTGCAGCAGTACACCATGGACTACCCCCTCTATCTTATTCATTGACTTCCTGTTCATCCAAAGGTTGTCTGGTAGATATCGCTATCAGCGATATGACCGCCATTGTACCCTTTAATGTTTGTTATTGTATAAGAGCTGTGTTACAATTTTGGTGTACAATAAAGTATATTCTATTCTAATCTCTGTTACTTCTGATTTACTCCGTATGCGCTTTCTAAAATGGTCAGCCCATTACTGTCCCACTGCAGGGCATGGGTCTCTTCATAGAATGAGATGGGTATAGGCCTTAGTCCACCACGCTGGCCTGGTGCGGGTTGACGGACTACACACAGCATCGAAAACTTTATGGAGCCATATCCGGCGTGCAGGTTTTCTCTCGATGTTTTCCTTCGTCGTTAACGCAAGTGATAATCAGATAAAAAAAAAACAATCCATTAAAATTACAAAGGATAATAAAATAATAATATAGGTACATTTAGAGGTCTGAAAATTGTAAATTATACCTACTGTACACCATTATAAAGCCATTTAAATTTTGATGTATGGTGGATACTGGTATTCAGCCACATCTGGAAGCCGACTCCAACATAGTTGGGAAAAGTCTAGGCAGAAGAAATCCATCATCTTCGTCAAATACATATAAAACACCATGCAATAGAACCTTGCTTCTCTAACTTTGATATGAGAATAAAAACCAGTTAGGCTAAAAGTCTTAAAACAAACGCAGTTTCTAACAAAAGCAGATCCAGGCAGTTATAGTCTTCGGAGAATAACACGAACAGAACGGAATATATATAAATATAATGTTGTAAATATCTTATTAATTGAATACACCAGAATACAACAAAAAAAATCTCACAATTTTTAAAAACCAATTGGGCTATAGGTCTAATAACAAACGCAGTTTCTAACAAAAAGCAGACCCAGTCAGTTATACACTTCAGAGAATACCACGAACAGAACTGAACATTATATAAATAGAATATTATAAATATCTTACTAATTTAATACACCTGACTTCAACATAAAGAAAATTCCACAATGTTTCAAAAACTGGTTGGGCTAAAAGTCTAAAAACAAACGCAGTTTCGAACAAAAGCAGATCCAGGCAGTTATACCCTTCGGAGAATAACACGAACAGAACTGAATGTATATGAATATAATATTATAAATATCTTACTAATTTAATATAGGTACCAGACAATATAAAGAAAATCTCACAATGTTTTCATATTACACGAGTACCATGGACCATTGTTTGTTTGTAATTCTATTTTAAGTACATGTTCTCCTTCAGGCTATTTATGTTATTAATTCTTTCTTTTAATGTGATCTGCACTTGGAGGCTATAATAAGTGAAGTGCTGGCGGCTATTTAGCCGTTGCTGTTTGACTTAAAATTTTGTTGACTCACGACTCAGCCCGTATTTAAGTAGCGATTCGGAAATGTTAATGACAACGTCCTTTTGTAAATAGATGCATACATACGTAACATTAAATTCCTTTTAGTCGTGAATTTATGTACATAATGCGCCAAAGAACATGCATGAAAATAACAGATTTTTGAGTTTAGGGTGACGTTTTCGAGTTTAGGAACGTGGAAGAGCACGTGACTAATTAACAATCGCGCGGATCATATGACTTGCAAAGTTAAGTTGCGTTAACCGCGGTCAGTCCGTGGATAGGTGACCATTCGTTCCATATCGAGACCCTCCGTGCCTCGTAGAGCACGTTAAAACCGTCGGTCCCGGTAGTCATACGAATACCTATGACAGTCGTTACGGGTAGTCAGAAGCCCGAAAGTCTGACAACCGGTCTAACCTTAGCATATCGGCGACCCAGTAACTGGGTTGCAGACGTCTGATGGCAGTAGCTCTGTGTAAAATACTGGTATTCAGCCGCTTCTGGTTAGACTGGAAGCGGACCCAAACATAGATGGGAAAAGGCTAGGCAGAACGTCAAAGACCGTATCATAGAATACGTGCATTTTATGTTGTGACGTCATCACCACATACACCCATATTCTAAGACGTTCCTCCAAAACTTACTCAAATCGACTCCGCCTCGACTCAGCCTTTCGGTAGTTATAGTTGACATGAACGTCCTCGACTCGAGATTTTTCCTCAGTCGAGGTAAGGAATCATCTGTCAAACTCAAGGTACCTCGGAACCTACCTTAAGGAAGGAAGAGTCAAAGTTCGTATCTAAAAAATAATAATTTTGAAGACCTTATCGTACATGCTTACGATAATCCTTACAACTATTTATCGCGGCGTTATTTGCGCGATGCAGATAATTCAAATGATGACGTAATGACTCCGCCGAGGAACCTCAAAGTTCACTCGAAATTGCGACTAAAAATAAAATTTTGAAGGTGTTTTTGAGGCCGTAATAAGTCGAGTAAGTTTTGGAGGAACGTCTTAGAATAGGGGTGTTAGTCTATTTTATGAAATAAAGTATTTTTTATATCTAGTTAGCTTACTGAGCTATCTAGGTTCCCCAGTTTGTTATGAAGCAACACCAAGGTAGAGAGTTTATTGATCACGTAGACCGCAGCTTGCCGACCAGCATCTTTAACAAGGTACTACAATTACAGATATAACAGGTAGCTTGTTTTATCTTACAATCCCACTCGTAACCGTGTTTCAAGGAAAATGAAAACATAATAATAAATTGGTCTTTTAGTAATGTTCTTATTTTGTAAAATAACATGCGTCGTTATTGTAAGGACCAGCAATTTGGGGAAGAGTGAAGAATCTGTTCCTAAGGACCAATGTTATTGGAAATGAAAAATCTGTTCAAGTGCGAGTCACACTCGCGCACATAAGTTCTGTACCAACAAATAAAAGAATAGAAGCCTTTTCTAATATTGTTGTTTATCTGCACGTAGAGCCAAATGTGCAAGTCAATGTGCTTATTATTATTTTTGAGGTACAGCCGGAACAAAAATCGTAAAAAAATTGGTAATTTTTAAATAACTCCCCTTGGGATTTGGTTTTTTGTATTTTTTATTATTTGCTAAGATTTATGCTACAACAACACAACATAGTATGTAAAAAAATCAACGGATTACCTCTCACGGCTGCTGAGATATACCCTTGCGATAGACGGATAGACAACATAAGCTTAGTAATAGAGTCCCGTTGGCACCCGTTGCGGACGGAACCGCTAAAACAGTATTTTCGCTATGAATGGGATTAATCTCATAAGCAAAAAATACTATTTAGCGCAGTGTAAAAGGTCAACTGAGAGAACCCGTGTTGAGCATTTGGCATTAAACCAGCCAGCAATTTATTTGCGTTTTAGTCTTAGAAAAATAATGGGTATCTGCAGCCAACTGTCTTAGCCAAGGCAACGATACCAAACATTCTATCTTGCCTTAGCGTGTCGAACATACATAATTTTCATAATATATTAGTTCGAACGAAAACTTCTACTGCAACGGTAGAGTGGCAAAAATATTACTGTTTGTCTCAGAAAATAAATATTATGAACATAATGTAACAATCATCACACCTGTATTACATTTTAGTTATACATACATACATAAACTCACGCCTTTTTCTCATGGGGGTAGGCAGAAACTATAGAACGCCACATGCTACGACCCTTACATACCGCTTTCGCTTCATTCACATTCATACATCTTGTCATACACGCACGCCGGTCGAGAGTACTGCGCACCTGACCTTTGTGAAGAACATCACGAATAACATCGATGTATGTCCTTCTAGGACGTCCTCTACTAGCGTTTCCATTGACATCTGCCTTATAAATTCCTTTCCTTTTGCCATCCTAATTTTAGCTATATTACATGATATTTTAGTTAGTGGACAAGAGAACGGACGCCAATATAAGCTTACAGTAAAAAAATACAAAAATGATTATAAGCTAGACAAAAAAATAATTAAAAGCGCCTCCGCGAGTGACGACACTTCAGTAGGTCTAAACTACGCTACCAATCTTGCTAACTGAAACTAATCTTTTAACCAAAGCAGAAGCTATTCTCGTAAAGCACAAGCCAATACTACAGAAGAAGAACTATTGATAAACAACATAACATAACACCACACCTGTATTCCCCGAAGGGTTGGGCAGAGGTGTACAGTAACACTCTCAGTTCACCATCATTTTAAAGTCCCATGTAATAGGGGGCGAACATACGGCCATCAACTGGGCACAAATCCAAACTCCGAGCTACTGAGGAATTCCACACGGAAAAACCCAATAACACTTTGCCCGACCTGGAGATCGAACCTAGGACCTAACCGATCAGCTGTCTCGCTTGCCACCACTAGACCAACGAGGTAGTTATAGAACAGTTTTGTTTAAAAGAAAATAAATCATTCGAAGTTTGCAACAAGTGTGAAAGACCGATCCAATTTATTAGTTTCATAATAAAAGACGTTTATCTTCTCCTTTATTTGCTATTTCCTTAATAAAGGATAGTTGAATTTGAATTTGAATTAATGACGATTTATTCACTTAAAAAATTCTTAGAGCTAAGTACATTGCCCCACAAAACTGCTTACGCAGTTTAACTGTGAGATCGTTGAGTCTCTCATACATAGTAAAACATAATTAGGTACATCTATAACCTATATACTTGCAACTTAATACCACTTACATAGTTTCCAATAAATGTTTTTTAAGTTTACGTCCGAATTTTTGAACAACTTTGCAATTCTTCCCTCTTAGTTTTTGCACCGATTAAGTTCGTCACTGACCCCTGAACAGTTTACCTTTCTTGGGACTCCACACATCATTGCTCAGTGTTTTTTGTGCAAACTAGAATCAAATCAAATCAAACATTTTTATTTCACATAAACCAATACAGGTGCTTATGAAAAGTCGAATTTAAATGAGCGGTTTCAATTAGTCGTTTCCAATGGAGAAGAGCCGACAAGGAACTCCATGGTTACTCTTTTAAAAATAATATCTTTAACAATTTCAGTGGATACAGTACTATGATTTAGGATAGTGAGAGAACAATGCAGTCCTGATAGATGAATGTAAAGATGACGATTCTATTGTACACAAACTAAGTGCCCGTTCACACAGCAGACCTGTTTTCTTAGGACCGTTTTTAACCGATCCGTCGGTACTGGATGTGGCGTTCACATCTGTCGAATTCCGTTCCGTTTTACCGATATCGATAGACAGCATCTGGCAGGCAGGATACGATAAAAATAACGGATCGTGTGTGAAGGCACCCATACTTCTCCATACATTTTCATGTGCGGATCCATTTTTTATACTGTTCCCAGCATCCAGTATTTGATGACAAAACGAAATGAGTAAAATTTTAATACTGTAAAATTCGGGATACTGTCGTGTATGTGAACTCGCTCATACCAGGCGCCATCACTAACATAAAAACCGATCCGCTAAAAACGGTCCTGTAAACAGCTTCTGTGTGAATGGGGTGTAAGCTTAATTTAGAATACTGCCATCTTTTTCACTCTAATGAAATAAGAAAGGGACAGACGTAAATAAGAGCTGTCAGATGTATTTGAACTAAAATATCCATATAAGACGACACGTCAAAACATGTCGAGTAAAGACACGGTGAAGTTCAAGGCGTAAACTAGTTTGACATCTCTAACTTAGTTTTTATTTATCACCGACCTTTTCTCGCGCTGTCTGTTAGTAAAATATAGCAATTCTCTAATTTCAGTTTAGATGATGAACAAGAGAATCGTCACCAATATTTTAAAAAAACCCGACCCATCCCGACCGATATCTTCTAGTCTCTTATGGCCGATTCCCTATAATTTACGGAACGTTATTGGTAAAAAATTGAGAGTTTTGTATCTTTACCACTAATGAAGCAAAGACCCCATAGTTTCGCATAATATTACCCTCTTATACGGAAGTAGCTATAAGAGGTAAAATTACCTTACTAGACTTTTTATATACTCAGTTTAGCAATAAACAGTGATAGCCTAGTGGTGTGACCGTCGGACTGCCAAGTTATAGGTCTCAAGTTCGAACCCAAGGCACGCACCTCTGACTTTTCAGATTCATGTGCATATTGTATAATTATCACTTGCTTAAAAAAAACGGTGAAGGAAAACATCGTGAGGAAATCGGCGTGCCTGAGAGATATTTCTCGACGGCATGTGAAGCTAAGTCAGAGGCCCATGGGCGATATAAACTCTGACACCAGGTTAGTTATTAACCACACGAAAAGAAGAAGTTTAGCAATAATAATCACTTTTTAACAAAAATAAAACCGACTTCAAATGGTCTATCTCCGAAGTTCTTCATCAGATCTTCAGCAAATTTAAATGGGACCACTTCGAAAGAATACTCTTTCAAACAAAATGAGAACCATTAAAGTCCGTTCACAATTAGCAAAGATACCGCGGAAGAAATATACAAAAAAAAAAACTTACAATCGAATTGAGAACCTCCTCCTTTTTGAAAGTCGGTTAAAAAATGCTACCATTGGTAAGCAAAACGATTCGTTTTATAGGAACTGGGCATTAAGGTATTATCTTGTGGGTTCATTACTTGGACTGACCAACAAGAACCAACAAAAAGGTATGTTCTTGTTTACATGACCCATAATCAGCCCATTACTATCCCAATGCTGGGACGTATTCTCAGAATGAGAATGGTTTAGCAAACCACCTTTCCACACTTAGTTCACCACGCTGACCTAGTGTAGGTTGGCGGACTACACACACCATCGATCCCTCTCAGGTGTGCAGATTTCCTCACGATGTTTTCCTTCACCGTTAACGCGAGCGATAATCAAGTGATCCGCACATGAACTTAGAAAGTCAGTCATCAGTGTGTCATGTGAAGATTTGTGTCTGTAAACGCACCACGATACAGGAGAAACCCCAGAGAAGGGAAAAGTAAAAAAAAAGCAATTGTTATAGTTTTGCAATACACAAAAAAGGCGAAGGTTTTTTTTTGTTCTATGGCTGTGTTTCCATGTAAGGTTACATTATTTTACCCTACAGAATGTACTTTAAATCTACAATAAAATAAAAACTAAGCAAATATTACACTTGATCACGAAATAATTTGATTTATAACCAGATAAAAACTCAACTCCTTGAAAATTGCTAATAAAAATCTACTACGCCCATGAAATAACAAAATTATCTACTATTTCAGCTCTGAACATTACTTTTTACAACAGAGACACTTGATTTATTTGTGAACCGTTTCGACGCCATTTTGTTCAACAAATACACGAGAGGGTTTGTCCTAAAAAAATAAACATTGACTACCAAGGGATAAGTCGAAAATAGATCCAAGAAATAAATAAAATAGAGTTATCGAATAGAACCGGAACCGATGATGAGGGGCTCATACGATCATACGATTCGCGAGGTTAAGCTGCGCTTGCCGCGGTCAGTCCACGGATGGATGACCGTTCGTTACACATGAAGACCCCTCTGTGCCTCAGAGAGCACGTTAAACAGTCGATCCCGGGTGTCATACGAATACCTATTATGACAGTCGTTATGAAAAGTAAGAAGCCCGTACGTCTGACAACTGATGTAACCTTAGGATATCGGCATTGCCCTGATGGAAGTCGCTCCGTGTAAAATACTGGTATTCAGCAAAATCTCGTTAGACGGGAAGCTGACCCCAACATAGTTGGGTATAAGCTAGGCAGAATATAACCGGAACCGATGATAATATTAACTTGATAGAATAAATTGGAAATGTATAGAACAAATACTGGCCTGATATTGGTGCTGATTTTCAAAGTACAGTCAACAGCAAAAGTCTATGAATATTATGGAATTTCAAAATAAATTATCTCATGAGTGAATTTTTTGTCTAAATTGTACATAATACTATTCTTTGAAGTCGTCTCTATCGTTAATTGTTAACAAAACTAATAATTGGTAAGTTTTCATTGCAAAAACTATTTTAATACTTTGAGTAGTCATCACTTACTTTTACTGTTGACTGTACGGTTTTACATTTGTTCAACAGATATTTGTAATGATTCGCTGAATTTCGCATTAATTCTGGCTTTGTATTTAGCTCTATTAATAATATATTTAACGATATTACGAACTTTTAATGGACTAAGATTATTTCAGTTAGGTTTCAACTGTGTTCTAATCAATACTTTATCATTAATTACGAACAGTCTGAGCGTTACCTCCCCTAAATCTACACACCAAAGTTCACTCAACAATGCACAAAAAACTTACCTACTCCAACACAAGTACAATGCTAAAAGCGTAGCCATCTTTTACAATGTCTAAATTTAGCCTAACATTTTTGCTTGACAATGGGTCAAAAAGCAAGCTCCCGTCAAGTAAGTTCCCACAAACATACGTGCCGTCAGTTGATGACAAAAGCACACTCCAGGCTGGCTGCATCATTAGCAAAGGCTGGAACAACTTCACTAATTGGGCAGACCCTCGGTTGAACTGTGTGGTCGAGCTTTGAGCTTCTAGTTCGATTTTAAAGTCAGATAAAATTAGAAAGAAGTTTAAGTGGCTGAAAATAGACGAGTTTTGTGATTTTTAATTGACTGTAAAGGTGGGAACATATCAAGAAGCCGTGCTGAGTGCGCATGTCCTTTATATGGAAATGCACGCGAGCCATCTTGATCCGAAATAGGTACGCATTTGGTGTACGCTTGGCGAGCGTTCGTCGATGTGCACCACACCCTAATCAGAATCTTGCAATGTTTCACACCTAATTACAATTTTTTCGTAACTGGTACGGATATTTTATTCTCGTCTCGTGAAAATATTGGTTAGTCAGCAAAGTTGGTAGAAGGGCTGGCTGTCCAGGATGTGCTAATAAAAAATCTGGGGGTGCATTAAAAGAGACTCCACGAGTGACGATAGTTATCATCCGGTGCACCGAGGTAGCCAGCCCTACTAGCATCTACCAACCTTACTAACAGACCTATTTTTTCAGGAGAGAACATTAAAAGATCTGTAGGTACCAGTTAGGAAACATTAGTAGGTAATTTAATGGACTACCACTTGCGCACGGACTATAATCCACAATATGTATGACGTCAAGGCCGTAACCCCTACACACAATGCAGTAGGTGACGATCTTATCAGTTTACTGACTGATGTGGCTAAAGCGATTATACACAACAGCTGAGGAGCAATTAAGCGATTGCATCGGGTGGGTACTCATTCACCTGATGCAATTACTTTAATGCCTCTGAACCGGAAAGATGACGTAATCCATTGTAAGGCACAATACACGCTGAGCTAACGTGGATAAGCGGACACGGATGTGACGCAGACATTCGTCCATTGCTTGCTCCTTTCATGTCAAGCAGTGATAGCATAGAGGTTGAACGCTGGCCTTCCATGTCAAAGGGTTTGAGTTCAATCCCGGCCTGTACCTCTGACATTTGAAATCCATGTGCAGATCAGAATTTGATTATCAACGGTGAAAGAAAAAAACCGTGAGGTAACCTGCACACCTGAGAGTGCTCCATAAAGTTCTCAATGGTGTTTTTAGTCTGCCAACCCGCACCAAGCCAGCTTGGTGGACTAATGCCTAAACCCTTCTCTTTCTGAGAAGAGGCCCGTGCTTAGCAGTGGGACGATAATGGGTTAATTATGTATGTTATGTTAAGTTAAGAATAGTCAGATGCTCGGAAGTCTGACAACCTGTCTCACGTTAAGATATGGCCATTGCAAGTAATTGGATTGCGGAGGTCTGATGGCAGTCGCTCCGTATAATAACTACTATTCAGCCGCATCTAGTTAGCCCCCGATCCACCGTGCTCACCCGCCGCAGCCGCGGAGCCGGTCGTCCCTTCTGACTCCGCGCAGTCACACCGTTGTTAATGCAGCCCTCATCAAGCTGTCGTATCCCTCCCAGTCCTCTCGCATTCAACACCCTAAGAGGTTCGAGTCCCCCCTAGGGGACGCCCTTAGAGGTGTTGCTGCTATAATAGTCATGATGTTACAATAGTTAGCGTAGTTAGCTAGGTAGTTAGTTTAGATATTGGTTCAGAGACCCTTCTGGTCTCGCCAATAATAGCCCGATTACGTAGAAAAGGTCCGCAAGACCATCTACAAGAGTCGTTTAGGAAAAAAAAAAAAGCATCTAGTTAGACTGAAAATCATCCACGCTAGGCAAAACCGTTATACTCAGTCACAACCATTATGATCAGTCATGAAAATAGTAAGTACTCTGCCTCATAACTCTACTTCTAACTCTCCCAGTATGAACTAGACTTACTTTTGGCACAGCTGCATAATGCAGCAGTATAAATGATGTGTTCAGTCTAGATAATATGACGTCATAAAACAGTATCTCAGGTGCGATCAGCTGCGATCGATCTACATGGATTTAATTGGCATAAAGGGATTTAATTAAATTAACCAGAAGCTGGCATTGTGATAAGGGTAGACAGATTTGGTTGTATGATCATTATTATATCGTGTTTAATTACGCAATTTAATTGCAATTCAGTTAAATCAGGTTAAGTTGCTTGAATTTCTCATTGTTCTCTAGGGAAATCGTTTTCCACTAAAAATAGATTCTCAATTAACTATTATATGTCTAAGAAATTGTATAGTTTCGTACTATTCTTCTATAATTTATACCACATAACATATTATGTCTAACAAAGTACTAACATACACTCGGAAGCAATGAATCCGGGTCACCGAAATAATCCTTAATATCTCTGAAATCATTGCTAAACATTGTTTAACATTTTAACACTGTTTTATTTATGTTCGTGACCCGGATTCGTTGCTCCCAAGTGCATTTAATAAGACATCACTACTAACAAATAGAATAAGAAAAAATATATTGAAAAAAATACCTTTTTACTTGTAAGGGATAAATAAAGTTAAATAAATAAATCAAAATATATAAAATATGTCTAATAGGAGAAACGCACTAGAAACATACAGCATATATCTCCGTAGAAGACTTTTATGAATCAAACGGGAACAGCTTATCAAGTCATGTGTTTTTATGAGTATATCGATAATTTAATTATTTATTTAATATATATACTATAAGAATAATTAAACTTTTTAACAAAAAAAAACCGACTTCAAATTGTCTATCTAAGAAGTTCTTCATCAGATCTTCACCAAACTTAAACGGGACCACTTCGAAAGAATACTCTTTGAAACAAAAAAAATAATCTTTAAAATCGGTTCACAATTAGCACAGATATCGCGGAACAAACATACAAAAAAAAACTTACAGTCGAATTGAGAACCTCCTCCTTTTTTGGAAGTCGGTAAAAAAAAGCTATGTTTATTTTCTTAAAAAAACACTTTGAATCTATCTACTGTAAAGTAGGTATATTTGCGCTATAGTTTTTTTACCTTTCCTCTGACGATATTATAATTTTTTCACCGGAGATTCCCTACTAGTCCTCAACTCGAACGGAGCCGGTTTTAATCACGAGGTCTCCACGGGTGAAGTCGCGAAACTTGATGTAAATGAACTCAATAACTAAACAACAAATTCAGGATCCAACATTTAAAATTAAATTAAACATAAATCCAATACACGCTCCGGCACTCGCAAAATAATAACAAACAACTTGAAAAGTCCCAAAATTAATTAAGGCAGCTTATTAAAAATTCAATCAGGCCTAAACACAAGTAAATGAATTACGAATTATTCCACCTCGCCCGTATTTTAATTCAGTGCAATGATATTTCACCGTGAATTCGACACGCCTGCGGTTGACACTTTTAAACTCGCAAACGACTCTTAATATTATTGCGAGTTAAACCGACGTTGAGAGACTTTGGATTAACCTTTGAAAGTATTCTGTATTTTATAAAAGTTTGGACAGGTGTAGTGAAGGCTTTTTTGACAAAGTTTTGCGTTGTAACATTTTTTTGGGTCATCAGGTACTTTTTTTGAAGGTAGGTAATATTTTGGCAACCAAGCCAAGGGCCGTCCTGATGTATACATCAGGACCCTAAACCCATCCACCTACCCTGTTAGGGTAGTAAACTACTACTAATAGTACTAATTCAATGCCCTAACAGGATGCATGTTCTGGAACTAATGTAATAATATGAAACATGTTTATAACACATGAATAAAGATTAGAGGTTGTACATACATACCGACGGTCCCTACGTACAATCCCTATGTGGTAGATACGTGATTTGCATGTTTTGTTTCCGTGACCTTCAGGCTACCCTAGACTATCGTTTAGTTCAACAAAAATAAGTCTAACTTGGCTAATTGAACTTTAAATCTACACACGACATTTCCCATAACTACAAAATTTACTAAAATTTCCGACGTAGAACCACAGTAGTGGCAGTCCAGTAATTTTACTTGGGATTTTACTTTTTATACTTTTTCATACTAACAAGCTACACCGCTGCGCCGTTTTATATGAGACAACCAAATGGTTTTGACATTTCCAGATCCATGCTCTTGTGGGGAAGTAGCTCAATTTTGCGAGTGCGTCAATCACTTACACGAATGTTGTAAGCAGTACTTAAGTGGTGGGTACATGGTATGCATAATATTCCACGTACAATTTCATAAATGCCAATTACGACTTTGATTAATTTAAAAACTACCACGTAAAAGTCAATAAGTACCACTTGCTATTGCAAGATTATGGGAAGATTCCGATGTATAAGTAACATAAAAGTTAGTAAGTACCACATAAGGTGCAATACGGATGATTCCGATGTATACCTAAGTAAGTGACGAATAATACACTAAAAGTGATTTTTATGACCTATCTTTTTATTTTTTATAAAACAAATCACATATTAAACCTTTATACCAAATTTCATGACATTACGTAAAGTAGAACATGATGTACACGTGTTTGAAACTTTGAAGCGCTTTCCTGTAAAATTTGTGTTTTGTAGTTACGGGATTATTCGTAGGGTTCGATACATACATAAACTCACGCCTTTTTTCCATGGAGAGTAAGTAGGCAGAAACTATAGAACGCCACATGCTACAACCCTTACATACTCCTTTCGCTTCATCCACATTCATACATCGTGTCATGTTAGATTAGATACCCCTCATAATTGATCATTATTCATAGAATGGCAGCACAATATCGAACAGAGTGACGCTCTTCAATTCATAGAACTTGGTCACAAAACAGATAGGTACAGAAGTCAATCACATGTATGTACTTCACTTTTCATACCTACGCTCGGCGGTCGCTCTATCTATACCTATATATCTATCCCTATCAAGCGCATGGCACTCGCGCTCGCACTCACTCGCACTCTAGTCCCAAACAGTCCGAGATATCGTGTCCGTGAGCAGTGTCTATGTGTGCGTTGCGCGAGCGCACTTGTATGTAGATTGACTTCTGTACCTATCTGCTTTGTGACTTGGTTCTAATGTAATAGTTACTCTATAATTGCGTTTGGTTGCACTTTAACATGGGTGCGGGATGTTTAGGTATAAATACAAAAAGGTGGCTTTCTTCAAGATTGAAGGTGTAGGGGAACGAGGTATGGTGTTCCTCCTATGAAAAGAGGGGATCTTCCTACCAGGTGGGTCTTACCCCTCGCGGGTCACTGTCCCAACGGTTGATGTTGGGAAGTTGTATACAGGGTTACTGGTAACTCGACTTATTCCTTGCAGGACATTATAGAAGGGTTAAAATGCAACAAATTAAGCCACCAAATGTTCTACCGAAATTCAGTAGTTTTTGAGCTTTTTTTTTTTAAAATATCCCTTATTCATCCATTTGAAGCCTATTTAAAAAGAATGTACGTCGCGAGTGTATTGTTTAAGTTTTTATCATAGCTGATGCCATAGCAGAACTACGTTAATAATTAAAAGTTCAAATATACCAAACACATCTGCAAATATGGTTGAATATGGAATTTTTCAATAAAAATCTAAAATAATTCATATCTCAAAAAGTCATGCAAGGAATACGTCGAGTTACCAGTAACCCTGTATATACTAACTCCGTGTCAGATCTTGATACCGCGATGCAGGATTTGTGACATTTCATTTGAGAGTTATCATTTGTTGACGCTGTAGTCTGCTACACAATCGTCGTGCTGCGTAGTTTGCATGTAGTGTGATAGATGCCGCCACAAAAGCATACAACTTCTGTACGTCTCTGTGTGTTTCTGTGTGTCTTTGTTCTGTATTTATCTATCTATCTAATCTATCTATCTAATACCTTTAAACGAGCAATTCTTGTATATATATAATCTGAATCTCGGAAACGGCTCCAACGATTTTCATGAAATTTAGTATGCAGTGGGTTTCGGGGGCGATAAATCGATCTAGCTAGGTTTAATATTTAGAAAACGTCGATTTACCAAAAAAAAAAACGACCAAAGCTCGGTCACCCAGGTACTTTTATTAGTTTATGGAATCATCAAATCCGATCTATCACGTTGGGCGAAATGTAAGTGTAAACATTATAAATATTTAAATTGTTTTGCAGAAGCCGTTCTAGAGAATACTTAGTTTAAATATTGTAATGACGCTTTTAGTGGTAACAATTCCTATTCTATTGCCTACGAGTGCCATTAGCATAGTGGCCCATTTAGCTCAATCAAGTTAACCATTTAGTTTAAGTACCTCATGAGCGTATTCAGTGGTGGGGTAAACAAAGTTATTTGAATCGAGTTGCAGTTAGCGGATTTTGGACAAAGCTCATAGTGGTCATGCGTTTATTTAACACTAGCTGTGTCCTCACGGCTCCGCCCGTAGCCAATGTTATTCAGTGATAATGTAGCTTTCTAAAGGCAAAAGAATTTTTGAAAGCGGTCCAGTAGTTTTTAAGTTTATTCGTTACGTACAAAAATACAAATCTTTCCTCTTTATAATATTAAGTATAGAAGTATAGATAACATCACGCCTGTATTCCTCGTAGGGTTGGACAGAGGTGTATAGTGACATCCTCATTTCGCCATTATGTTTAATTCCCGTGTAATAGGGGGCGATTCTATTGAAATCAACCGGATACAAATCCAAACTCGTTGATCTAGTGGTGGCAAGTGCGACTGCTGATCTTGAGGTCCTGGGTTCGATCACCAGGTCAGGCAAAGTGTTATTCGGTTTTTCCGTGTGGAATTCCTCAGTAGCAGCCCGGAGTTTGGATTTGTGCTCGGTTGATGCGATATACTCGCCCCCTATTACATAGGACTTAAACATAACGGCGAAATGAGAACACCTCTGCCCAACCCTTCGGAGAATACAGGCATGATGTTATGTTATGTGGAGTCGTCACCTCATTGTGTCGCGCCGCGTCGTGCCGTGACCCGTTGAAAAAAAAAAGAAGAAAGTTTTTCCAAATAAAATTGCAGATAAAAACTACACTTCATTCATACCCATAGAACAAAAAAAATTTGACGACTCGAAAGAAAAAAAAACAACCAAGTAAGACAAATTTTATTTTTCTCAGAAAAATGACTTTTTTCCTCTCTCAACCTTCCAAATGAAAGCAGAGGGTCTCCGAGACCGGGTTATGAATCTACTTGGAATTTCATTACGAAATTTCGTTCGGTTCTCATGTCATCGATACCTTAAAAAGGACGGCATTACGTTCGCCTTTTATTTGTACCTCGAATATTGTAGAACTGCCTTTTGTATTACAGAATATTTCGCGTAGTTTTAACAATAGAGACATATTAACTTCGGATAATGTTTCTGAAATAAAACAGTTTTTCGAGCGTCCCCATTTTATTCAGCCTTTTAACAAATTTATACAAGGTTAGTTGGAAAGGGGGTACTAAGCCGCGGGCCATTTAATGTATCACCGATGATTGTTTTAAATAAAGTGTTAGAATTTCAAAATTCGATAAAAAAATATTCCATGCGAAATGATTTTTATTTTAGTTTTTTCATAAAATCTTCGTCCCTGCTTTAGTTACGAATTGAGAAAATTGAGCTTCTAATCCGTGACCCTAAATATGACCTAAAATGTAAACACAGCTGATCATAGCTGAGGTTAGATAAAATTTAGCGTATTTTTTATGAAATCTTTGAACAGCTATTTCTCTAAAAGTAATGACTTTTGGGGAAAGTTGTAGAACAAAAGTTGTCCATTATTATGGGTACTTTAACACCCTTTCGGCTTACCCCCTTTCCAACTAACCTTGTATAAGACGTTTTACAATAATGGCCACGATAAACTACAATAGGTGCAGTAACATATAAAGTATCGAAGTCGCTTTAGGAGTCAACCCTCAACTAGCATGTGCACATAAAATTTAGCAGGCGTGTACTTACGGGAGGATAATGAATTTAATAACACTTGTAACCGTACACTATATATTTTAATAAGAATTACAAATATACGTAGATCAAGAGAGCGTGGTTCGTAGCAATGCGAGGAGTCCAGGGTCTTCTTGAGCAGGTGTAGCACTTAACTTGACAACTGCAGCGACGCGAGAGGGCGATCTGCAGCGTGCACGACCTTTTAAAGGCCCGGTTCCGCGCCATTCCACCACCACCCGTCACAAGTAATTAAGAACATGGGAATATTTCGAAAATTACGAATTTCTACTAAACCAGGCAATATTTATTGCTGGAATGGTGGAATATTCCCATGTTTGTAATTACTCTAAAGCACCTTATATGAAATTTATGATGAGATACTGAAAATACCGATTTGTTTAAATAAGTTTTGTCGCCTTAAATTTTTATTTAATAGGTTGGCAAATATGCTGACGGCGCACCTGATGGAATGTGGTGACCGCCGCCTCCTAGAACACCAAGAGTACTGCTGATGCGTTGCCAACCTTAGAGACAAACATAACATCACGCCTTGTATTCCCCAAAGGGTTCGGCAGAGGTGTTTTTAGTACACTCTCATTTCGCCAATTATGTTTAAGCCCCATGTAGGGGGCGAGCCTAATGCCATTCACCGGGCACAAATCCAGACTCCGGGCTGCTACTGAGAAATCCCTAATGGAAAAACCCAATAATACTTTGCCCGACCTGGGGATCGAGAAGCCACGACCCCATGCTCAGCAGTCGCGCTTGCGACTACCAAACCAACAAGGCAGTCGAAATAAAGTTGGAAAATATCATGTGCCTATAATTTTACCGGCACCCTTACCCCTCAAACTGGAACATACCAATGCTGCTTGGCAGCAGAGAAACGTACGGATAAATTCCAATTTACTTGCGACTGACAACAAAATGGTTACTGTCACAAACAAAGACTTGTTTTTTACGTGTCAAATCTTTTCATATCATCAGAAAATAAGTGTTATATTTTGAGAATCACTTATCCGTTTTATTAGATACTAGCTGTGTCCTCACGGCTCTGCCCGTAGCCTATGTTAGTCAGTGATAACGTAGCTTTCTAACGGCAAAAAATTTTTTGAAATCGGTCCAGTAGTTTTTAAGTTTATTCGTTACATACAAAAATCCAAAAATACAAATCTTTCCTCTTTATAATATTAGTACCGAAGTACCTATAGACTAGCTGTGTCCTCGCGGCTCCGCCCGCGTAAGAAGTTTTATTCCAGTAATAAATGCTGCCTATGTTACTCAGTGATAATGTAGCTTTCTAACGGCAAAAGAATTTTTGAAGTGGGTCCAGTAGTTTTTAAGTTTACTCGTTACATACTAAAATACAAATCTTTCCTTTTTCTAATATAAGTATAGATGGAAATAACTAGAAGGTTAGTCGGAAAGGGGGGTACTAATCCGAAAGGGTGTTAAAGTACCCATAATAATTAATAACTTTTGTTCTACAACTTTCCCTAAAAGTCAATAGTTCAAGAGAAATAGCTGTTCAAAGATTTCATAAAAAATACGCTAACATCTATCTATCCTCAGCTATGATTAGCTGTGTTTACATTATAGGTCGTATTTGAGGTCATGGATTAGAAACTCCATTTTCTGAATTTGTAACTAAAGCATGGGATGAAGAATTTTTGAAAATACTAAAATTATTTTGCATGGACATAAAAATTATCGAATTATGAAAATTGGACTACTGCTTTAAAACAGTCATCAGTGATACTTTAAGTTGCCCGCGGATTAGTACCTCCTTGCCGACTAATCTTGTATAAAGGGTGTAAACGAAATCATGTAATTCCTTCAAACCTCGTGATGTACTGCTGACATAGATTAACCCTGCAAGCGATAACTTTGGATTCAATAAAAAAAATGTAAATTTGTGCTCTAAAGTAAGGCATTTTAGCGCCCCGAGTTAAATGACCACGCAGCGAGCGATAGCCGCGCAATTCGCTCGGGGCGGTAAAATGCCTCACGTTAAGAACACAAATGTTTACTTTTTGTATTTTATTTATATTGTATCCAAAATTATCCCTTGCAGGGTTAATCTATGTCAGTAGTACATCACAAGGTTTGCAGGAATTACATGATTTCGTTTACACCCTGTATAACCCGATATGTCGAAAAGTAATTAAAATTAGCAGTAGCAAATTCTTAAAAATTCCGCTACAACACGTATCTAATTCAAAGGGGAATGCCAAGATTTCCTTTACGACTTGGCCAGAACCGACAAAGATGAAACATGTATTATTAAAAAGGGCTAATATTGTAGAATGTATAACAATAACAACATTTCCGCAGGAAGTACACCAAAATAAGTTATAGGTCGACAAATATGACTATAGTAGTAGATTATTAACCTAGGGAAGAAAAATAATTTGAAAATCGAATTAAGATTTTCTTTATATTTTCTCAATTTTTCTCTACATTTTTATGAATTCTTTTTTAATCCTTATCGTACTTGATGGCAAGTTGGCCACGGAACTACTGTATACAGCCTTCATATTTTTTGTAATATTCTTAATATTACCATTTTATTTCGGAATTTAATTATGTGAATAACAAAATAAAACCATTTTTGTTGGCTACAATAATAAATAACCTTAAAAAAATACACCAATCAGGTATTTTTTACAAAAAATTGTTCTATCCTGTTCATTCCCGCTTAATAGAGAAGCCATAATATTAAGTCCGCAAATGAAAGAATAAGGGCTCAAAACTGAATTTTGTTTTGTCGAAGTACAAGGCTGTATGATTTTACGACCTTTGCCTGCCTACATGAGAACAGCAATCAGTCGGACTTTTTTCTGTACGATTATTTATTCTGTATTTTTACTGACCTTACATTCGTAATGAAAAGCAGAGTGTAAATCTCGGGTAAAATTATCAATTACCTACTCGAACTATAGGCGCCCTTGCTGCACTTAACGCATCATTTTCTTCCCTTAGTTAACAATCTACTATTGTCAATCTAATGTTTATAACGATAACATTGAATAAAGCATTGTTATACTGATGAGAATAACTATTACGACTGCAAACGTGGACGAAGCGAAAGCAGTGTGTAACGATGGTAGCATGTGGTGATCTGTAGTTACTACCCCCCTTGGTAAAAAGCATGAGTTTATATACGTATGTTTTAGAACATTATGTACCTACATAAATATAAGAATAATAATATAAGAAATGAATAATAATATTATAATGAATAATATAAGAATGTAAAAAAACATGCATATTTAAACAATTTACTGATTGTCAAACATGTTCAATTGTCTTAATTAATTAACAATTCATCTAAAAATTGAGCAGAAGGGATTATAATATTATTTTGAAATCTTGCCCAGCCGACGATCTTACCATAATAATTATGGTCATTGTGTGAGCACATCAAACTACAGTTCTTCGCCATACAATACAAAAAAATAAATATAATTTAATAAATAAATAACATGATTTGATATGATACAATTATATTTATGTTAACATAAATATCACAAATTGTTGAGAGTTGTAATCGATTTTCAAATATAATATTATAATCGATATGTTTTTATTTTTATACTGGCCATATTTCTAATTGTAATTGAATTGTAAAATAAAAGTTATGAAACTATTGACATCAATGGTTGAAACTTATTACGTATTATGAAAAATATTATACTATTTAAAATTACAATTCGACGGTGTACTTCCCCAGATTTTATTTATATTGCATAAATCTTACAAAAAATAAACATGAATTATCCAAATTACAGTATGTCTGGCGGAACTACTTGATACTAGGCCGGATCTTGGCATTCCCCTTTCACTGTTGCACCTGGCTATCTTGTTGTATGTTTAATAAAACGTAAAAGACAAACTAATTGCTCACCCAAAACATTCCGAAAAATATCAAAACAGAATTTTTAACAGACTTATGAAAAAGTAAATTCCAACAAACGGACATACAATTCCGAGCCACAATGTGGACGAGTCACAAAAGACATTTTTATCTCGCTTAGGCTCGCGGTTAATTACCACACGGCCATCCAACTTTAATGAGTCGTCTTGCACTAATTAGAGCTTCCAACGCAGAGATATTAAGATTTTTATATAGGTACTAATTGTTGAGGTAAACAGTATTCGTCAGCGTTTGTATTTCGCGAAAAGCAGGGTAGTATTTCGGGGTGTCCTGCGTAGGCGACAAACGCGATGCGGTGCGACGCGAAGCGACATGACGTGGAACAAATACGCGTTACGTCGCGTCTCGCTACATAGGCCGCTAGTAGGAATGCCTTTGTCTTGATGGCGTTTGTCCTGTTCGTCGCGTCGCGTTCGTCGCTTACGCAGGGCACCCCGTTTGCGACACCCACATTTCGCCACTGACAGTACCCTCTCCCATGAAACAGACGCCATTTATATCATGCTACATAAATCCAACATCACGCCTGTATTTCTTAAAGGGTAGGGCAGAGGTGTATAGTAACACCCTAATTTCGGCGTTATTTTGTCTCAAGTATTTATTTTTAAGTCCCCTATACGGGGCGAGCCTATTGCCATTGACCAGGCACAAATCCAAACTCCGGGCTGACACTGAGGATAGCTGCTTTTTTTAACAGATAATCCACTTTACCTGTGCCCAGTCTAAAATCAAACTTAGTACCTTACGCTTAGAATCCACATTAGTGTCCACTAATTCCAATAGAACAGGCAAAATTATTAGTTCATTTTTAGTAGTAGTAGCTTAGATCTCCTTGCGAGAGAGGCTCGTGGCTAATTACCAAACGCGCTGATCATACGATTTGCGAGGTTGAGCTACGCATACCGCGGTCGGTCCGTGGATGGGTAACCGTTCGTTACACATCGAGAACCCTACGTGCCTCGGAGAGCACGTTAAACAGTCGGTCCCGGATGCCATACGAATACCTATGACAGTCGTTACGGGAAGTCAGAAGCCCGAAAGTCTGGCAACCGGTCTAAACTTAGAGTATAACATTGACCAGTAACTGGGTTGCGGAGGTCTGATGGAAGTCGTTAGACTGGAAGCTGTCCCCAACATAGTTGGTAAAAGGCTAGACAGAGAGATAGATCTCCTTGCGAAAGAGTTCATCCGGGGAAGTACTACCACCATACCTATTTCTGCCATCAAGCACCATTACCATGTTCCAGTTTGAATGGTAAATGGTGCCGGTGAAATTACAGGCACATGAGACTTTCAACTTCGTCTCTAAGGTTGGCAATGCATCAGAAATTCTCTTTGGGGTGTTCATTGGTGGGTCTTCGGCAGGAAACATTTAAAAAAATAAGCAGTAGGTTATTACCTACTGCTTAGTGGTGTGACCGTCGGACTGCCAACCAAAGGCAGGCACCTCTGGCTTCTCGGATTCATGTGCGTATTGTATTATCACTTGCTTAAAAAACTGTGAAGGAAAACATCATTTTGAAACCGGTGTGCCTGAGAGATATTTCTCGACGGCATGTGAAGCCAAGTCACAGACCGATGGGTGGCATAAACTCTGACACCAGGTTAGTCACTAACCACACGAAAAGAAGAAGATTAAAAAAATTGGTCTTTTGCTAAATGGTTTAGTTAATCCTAAGGTATGCAAAAGGTATTCAGTCGAATTTGAATTTACTTAAAAATGGTGCACAAAGAAGTCCGTTTTCTTTAGAATTGTATGTAAAAGCTTTGAATGCGTTCCGTTCCGTTTTACTCATGATTGGAACTGAACGCGATTAAGATTATTCGCTCGCTCTTTACAACAGCGACGTTGGAACGTAATACTCTCGTTCATAATTGATGTATAGGTAGGTAAATGCATCACAGTGGAAGCCCCTTCAAGGATTCTAAAAGGTATGGTAATATTTTCTTGCATTTATTATATCATACACTAGCTTTTTCCCGCAGCTTCGCTTGCGTGATTTATTTCATCCCCTTAGGGGAGGAATTTTGAAAAATCCTTTCTTAGTGGATGCCTACGTTATAAAAGGTACCTACTGTCAAAATTTCAAGTTTCTAACCCCAGCCGTTTAGGCTGTGCGTTGATAGATCAGTCAGTCAGTCAGCTTCTCCTTTTATTATATCATACATTAAATATGTTTCGGCTAAAAGCTGTAATGCAGTTACATTCTAGATTTAGCCAGCTAAAACTAGATGCGCTCTGTTGCAGGTGGTTAGAAATAGATGTAACTATTAAATTGAGTCCACGCAGACTGCAGACTACACTATCGCCCGATAGTTGGTCGATTACCATTTTATAAGAGAAATCAAATCGCTGTGCGCATTTGCATACATTTTCATACTTATTAATAAACCAACTAAATTATTGGCCGATAGCCCGCAGACTACAGACTAAACTATCGCTCGATAGTTGGCCGATTACCTCTTTATAATAAACCGAATCGTCATAATGTACGCACAAGACTTGCATACATCTTCATACTGATCAAGAAACCAACTATCGGCCGATAGTCTATAGTTTGCGGGCGCTGTTATGAAAACAAAACGATTCCGATTTATTAAAATAACCAAAACGTTCGATAAACAAAAATCTCAACAAATATTAATCATACGACCTAAGAGTACGGAAGACCCAATCTTAAGGGTCCAATCGAAATACGACTGTCATTGTTTTCTTTGGTTTTAGCCAAATTGTTTTTGTCATGAAAATTCAATTGGGAAGATTTGTTTTGTGCGCAGCGTGGGCTGTGGGCGCTGTGGGCGGCTATGAATTGATTTGAAAAATTGTTTTGAATTTCTATCAAGTCGAGTGGAGTGCCATTTTGAATGTAGCTATGCCAGAAAGTGATAGGTAGATTGAAAATATAGAATTATTTGTTATTTCGACGACACGTTTAGTGCAGTGGTTGAGCGATTGGCTTCTGTGCTATGGGTTGTGGGTTCGATTCCCGCACGGAACAAGTATTTGTATGGCCTACAGATAGTTGTTACGGGTCTGGATGTTTGTGCATGTGAAGAGTTGTGTCTGTAAACGCACTCACAATACAGGAGAAATCCTAGTGTGGGGCAACATTAAAAAAAAAAGTGTTTTTTACAAGTCTTTATAAGTACCTATTTCATTTTCTACCACCATGCAGAATTGCAGTGCCAGTTTGAAGGAAATGAAATTACAAGCACATGAGACTGCCTTGTTAGTCTAGTGGTGGTAAGCGCGGCTGCTAATCGTGAGGTCCTGGGTTCGATCCCCAGGTCGGGCAAAGTGTTATAGGGTTTTTCCCTGTGGAATTCCTCCGTAGCTGCTCGGAGTTTGGATTTATGCCCGGTTGATGGCAATAGGCTCGCCCCCTATTACATGGGACTTAAACATAACTGCAAAATGAGGGTGTTACTATACACCTCTGCCCAACCCTTCGGTTAATACAGGCGTGATGTTATGAGACTTTCCAACTTTGTCTCTAATGATGGCGACGTATCAGCAAACTCTTTAGGATTATAGAGTCGTTGGTAACCACTTTCCATTAAGTGGACCGTCGGTTTGTTAGCTAACCTATTTAAAAAATGGTGTAGAAGATGAAATGTTATCATAATACAAAAAATCCAAAAAACTCTTCAGGTCTAAAAATATTCGTTCTACGCAGACATCAACCCCGCCATAGCGCTTTTAGCTAATTGGTTAGCTATTGCACTAATCGAGTAATCAATCAGTTGGATTCATGCTCTATCTTTTTCTTCATAAAGATTATTTTCGAACTAAAAACCTTTTTATTTAATCTAATTTTTGTCAAGGCTTCAGTACACTCGTAGCTTTCATATCTCATACGTAATTTTAATTACAACTTGAAAGTTAATTGAACCAAAAAATAATAGATATTACAAACACTTAATAAAGCATACCTTTTGTTTTTTTTTTCGTTGGAAATTCCTCATGGGTGTCCCTCGCCCGGGGAAGGCGAGGGGGTCTGCCGGACTCTTACCGGTTAAAAACCAACGGTGTTCCACCTCCTGACCGTTCGGCCGGGGTCGTGGGATTCGCAAAAGCATGCACCGCAACCCCGGCAGAACAAAACATAGGTACCTACATTAACTTAATATGACACAAAATAATTTAATTTATAATTTTTAATGACAACTTGAAAGTTAATTGCACTAAAAAATACACATGTTACAAACACTTAATAAAACATACCTACATTCACTTAACATGACACAAAATAATTTAATTTATAATTTCCAATTACTGAAATGTTCAAGTATCTTACATGGGCTTTGACAAGCGAGCGGAAGTATTAAAATGTCGAGTGTTTCACGCTATTTTACTAACGAGTACAACTAATTGGCAGGTCAAACTTTAACATAAATTAACTACAATTAAATATTCCGTATCGTTTAAATACCTAGTTGAATTTAATATAATTAAATTACTTTCTGGCTCAGTGATTTTCTTAATCGAATAGTCGTGTTCCCAATTTAATTATGTATCTTTACATAGTATAAAACAAAGTCGCTCTCGCTGTCTATACGCTTAGATCTTTTAAACTACGCAACGGATTTTAATGCAGTTTTTAGCAATAGATAGAGTGCTTCAAGAGAACGGTTTATATACCCCATATTAGTATCTACATTGCACCCGTGTGAAGCCGGGGCGGTGTATATAAAAATGAATCCCTATTTCCCTTGGTCACGCCATAACTTGAGAACGATTTTACCGATTGAGGTCATATCTACACAATATATTTGTTATGTCGAGACAATAGTTCGTAGCTACGCTGGTATCTGATAGGTGGCGCTGTAGTCAAATTATTTAAGCGGGTACAACCGCGGGAGACTAGCTAGTTATAAGATAAAAGTGCTTATTTTGCAAGGGTAAAATCCTGATGACAAAATAAACAAACATCGTCACCAAAATAACAGCTGCCGCCAACATGGCTACCTTGAACGGCTAAACGAGGTTCTTAATTTAATATTTAAAACTCAACAACGCATTTTAAGCCTTTTAGACCGACATATTCACCGTACCCATAAAACAGCACATGGTTCGCTTGATATTACGTTTAAACAACATACCCGTGGTGTAACAATGCCCTTAAAAATACCCCAGACTGAATAAGTGATGGAGGAAAAATACATGAAAGGCAGTTGCCATCTGTGTTGGTGGAATCCCTGGAGTGCTATCGTAGTACTGTCATGAGCTCCAACATACAAAGTGAGGATGACGTGATGACATTAAATGATACGATGTATTCTATGATATGGTCAGTGGAAAGGTAAAAAGGCTAAAGCGTCAATATACCTACTTTACAGTAGAGAGTTCCAAAGTATTTTTTTAAGAAAATAAACATAGTTATTTTTCTTAGAGTATACATATTGAATAGATAATTAAATTATCTATTTAATGTGTATACTCTAAGATCATATTGAATTAGATAAATATATACATATTAAATAGATAATTTAATTATCTATTTAATATGTATAGGTATATATTAAATAGATAATGAGGCATATTAAATAGATAATTTAATTATCTATTTAATATGTATACTCTAAGATCAATAACTATTTTTATTTTGTTAAAAAAGTACTTTGAATCTCTCTACTGTAAAGTAGGTATATTGACGATTTAGTCTTTTTACCTTTCCAGTGACGATGTGTTCTACGATCGTATACAAAATTTCAATCAATTAAGTACATTCAATAACTATTGATAATACTAAACTTAACTAACTGGGACTAAACTTAGTCCCAGGTATTTTCTTATGATATAATAATTTTACACATTATCAATGTGTCGACGTGAAGTTATGTATGTCTGTGTTTGTGTGTGTATGTGTTCTTGTGTGTGTGCGCTGTGTTTGTACGTGAGTTACTGGAATAGTGTAAGAGTAAGTACAGCGTTATCGAATATAAAGTATTTAAGTATAATATAATTAACTTCCCATAGCCAAAGACAGTACTCGAATGCTTCAGTTCAATAGTAGCTACAACATTTACAAGCTAGATAGCCATTTTGTTGGAAACATTGTGTTCCAAATCTGTCAGAGAATAAACATGAAGAATTGAGAAACACTGAAATGTCAAACACAAGTGCACATATTGATCCCTTTCTGTTCTGCCTAGCCTTTTCCCAACTATGTTGGGGTCAGCTTCCAGGCTAACCAGAAGCGGTTGAATACCAGTATTTTATACGGAGCGACTGTCATCAGACCTCCGCAACCAAGTTACTGGGGAAAGCCGATATCCTAAGGTTAGACCGATTGTCAGATTTTCGGGCTTCTGACTTCCCGTAACGACTGTCATAGGTATTCGTATGACACCCGGGACCGACTATTTAACATGCTCTCCGAGGCACAATGATCCTAAAGTAACTGAACATAATATTTTATTGTTTGTTCACAGTTCATCAAAGTCGTAAACAGGTATTCTATGATATGTTCTAGAACCGTAAACAAAATATCAAATATTTACCGACACGAATCTTCACATGTATAAACTCACAATCCCAGAATAATTATCTGTAGGCCATATAAATAATTGTTCGGTACGGGAATCGAACTGACGACACGTTGAGCAGCAGCCAAACTCACAGCCACAATGCCAAACGAGATTCTAGAGGTATGAAACGGCATAGGAGAAGGGACTCTCCTATGCCGTTCCATACCTCTGTATCTTTGCTGTTTAGATTTGTGTTCTTCATCTTAGACGCTGTCCACACTCACCATCAATTGCAACTGCGGTAAAACACGGCCAAGTTAAAGAATAAAAGAAACTTTCAACATCTCCTGAAGTTGTCGATGATGTTTGTAGTTTACCAACCCGCACCAGGCCAGCGTAGTGAACTATGGCCTAAATCCTTCTCATTATGAGAAGAGGCCCGTGCCCAGCAGTGGGACAGTAATGGGTTAATTGAGGCGTGGTATTTACAAATAAGCTAAGTGCCAAAATACAATGAATCAAAAAATTTAATTAAAATGGATTGGCTGCCCAGTGTATCTCCTTTGACATTAAAAATATTGACTTCGGTTTTTTGGGCACTTAGCCCATTCGTAAATTCCACGCCTCAATCACAAAACAGATAGGTACAGAAGTCAATCACATATTGTATGTGCTTCACTTTTCATACCTACGCTCGGCGGTCGCTCTGTCTATATATCTATCTCTCTCAAGCGCATGGCACTCGCGCTCGCACTCACTCGCACTCTAGTCCCAAACTGTCCGAGATATCGTGTCCGTGAGCAGTGTCTATGTGTGCGTTGCTCGAACGCACTTGTATGTAGATTGACTTCTGTACCTATCTGTTTTGTGCCTCAATTATGTATGTACATCTCCCAAAGTTCACTTCTACACTTAAGACTTCGACCTTTACTGACATAAATTAATTAACCAGTTGTTCAACTATAGTACAGGTGCACCATCTACGTCACGATGACACTGCAGTCTTGCTGAAGCTAATTAGCCGTTAAAGTTTTAATGGCAAGCCTCGTTACGAGCCAGTCGTTATAGCTTGGTACTTAATATGTTTTATGACCTGGATTCATAATGCTTCAGGGATGATTTTTTACCTTTAGCACGGAAAAGTTTTGCAATCTTTTCACGTCAGGGTGGGTGATTTTTTCCCGACTGCGCGACGACAAAGGGTAATGTTTTTCGCACGTACGCGAACCGCCTATATAAATAATACCTACAATGCAAACTGCATCGTTCACAAAGTACAGTACGCGAATGAAAAGGTCACCCTAAGGTCTATTTTTGCTTTCAAGGTGCAAGAAACGAACAATTTTACCGACTACGTATAATTGCAAACAGTATAACAAGTATTTTTTGACAGGATATTAAATTAAATTGAACGTAGTTTAGCAGAAAGGACTCAATCCACAAAATTGACAAAAATGGGTTATTGGTACCAAAATGGTATATAAGGTAGGGCCTTTCATTTAGCAAAAAAGATCCAAGAAATAAAGAAAGGAAATACGTTTTTTGTGACAGGGAACCAAACGACATATTAGGTAGGTATTTTCTTTTTATTACCTATAAAAAAAACCTATAGATATAAAAATACGATTGATTAAACTAAGGATGTATAATGACGTAACAAAATCTGAATACAGCATCACTGAAGAAAACCACTCTGAACTTAAAACGTCAATAACTTAAAAGTGTCTCTGTGTGGGTTGAGTCCTTTCTGCTTAACTACGTCCAATTATAATGGTGACATGATAACAGATAGTAATGTAAATTTTTTTAATCATCGATTTGACTGGTATCGTTCTTTGTACAATAAAACTCCATAAATCAAATAAAAGACATTACATGGCACTACTATGTCATGAGGTAAAAGGCAATTTTGATTTTTGCTACTAAATAATTTAACAAAATTTTCCATGCATTGGTGTGTTCCGTTCAACAGTTTGAAAAGGTAACATGTGCCCGCGATGTGGGAAAGGAATAAATTTGAAAACTCAAGAACCTTTTCATTCCCCAACAGTACATTGTAGTCAGGTGTGGGTCTCACTATCAGGTTGCAACCAATCTTGTTCAGCCGTATTTACTTACATGCAACGCTAGTAAGGCTAGGTTATGATGGAAGCGGGGTTGATTTTAACGCGAATATTAAAATAAAACTATATTTTTGCAGATTGTGCATTTATTTTTTAAAAGTTTACCAATTGAGAGAGACAGCCCTATACAAGGTTAGTCGGAAAGGGGGTACTAAGCCGAAAAGGTGTTAGAGTACCCATAATAATTGATAACTTTTGTTCTACACCTTTCCCCAAAAGTCAATAGTTCAAGAGAACAGCTATTATTCAAAGATTTCATAAAAAATACGCTAAATTCTATCTATCCTCAGCTATGATCAGAAGTGTTTACATTTTACGTCATATTTGGGGTCACGGATTAAAAAAATCATTTTCTGAATTCATAACTAAAGCAAGGATGAAGAATTTTTGAAAAAACTAAAATAAAAATATTTTCTCTTGGAAAAAAAATCGATTGATTTTTAAATTTCAACTCGTTCTTTAAAACAATTATGTGATATATTAAGTGGCCTGCGGCTTAGTACCCCCTTTCCGACTAACCTTGAATAGCGTCAATTACTATGCAAGACCTTAAGTATGTCGGGCGCACCCTGGACAGTCAGCCCCGCTACCAACCTTACTAACTGGCTAATCTTTTTACCACTGCATGAGATATTCTCAAACAGCTCGTGCCGACATGAGAGAAGGAAGGACCTAGGATCTAGGACCTTTGAGTTCTATCGCGATCTAGACCCGATATTGAGGTTTTTATAATTACTATGTTAAAAATTAAAAATCCCTTAAAAATACTTTTAAGTTATATGGGTATACTGACGCTGCAGCATGCAGCATCAGGATTTGATCATTGAAGGTTGAAATTATAATGTTGTATTGTCATGGAATTGAATTTGTGTGCGAAGTTTCAAGAGAATCGATTAAGCAGATGTAGTTAAAAATCTGTTGCAAGATTTGAAATAAAGACCAGTTTGAGACCTGATTTTTACCTCTAGAAATTAGACTCAGTAAAGTGGCCAAGCGTTTGATCAGAAACATTATGATGACAAGGTCGTGCTGTGTATGTACAAGCATCGTCACATGAAATGTATTGTTTTAGTTTTTACCTGAACAAGCATTTGCTAATTCGCTGATTACTTGTCTACATTCGCTGACTAGGCTATCGTCCCTACCAGAAGTGACCTACTTTATGTATAATTTAATCTAATGGTCTTACAAACAAACTGTCAATCATTTTACGGACACATAACAGTGATTGTATTTCCTGTACACATCCCGTGCGATTCGTCCAACTACAACATAATACATCTCAGTGTACGGAGTTACTGCCCGTACAGTGTACGTTGTCCAAACCTTCCCGCTTACCGCCCGCTCTCTCGCCTGTCCTGACTCCTCACCCAACCGATGTGAGTGACATCTAATCTAGAAATGTCTCACACGAAGCCTACGAATGCAAATGTTTACTTCACAGCTTGTCTGCACCGACGACTCTGATACATTTTGACGTTGGTTTTATTAAGGTGCGTACAAATATAGTGAGGCATGAGCCGCGATTGACTTAAAACGCATGCCTCACGGGTTTACCACGCACGCCTTAGGCTGTGTGGCAAACCATTCTCGACGCATGCCATGAGATGTCTGTACGCACCTTTAGGTATTTCCAAAATTCGGCATTAATTCCTGTGTAACAAGAGGTAGGTCTAATGTACTTTGCCGGGCACAATTTCGAAACCTATTCAAAAAACTTCCTAAACGAAATTCTAGAAAGTCTTGGCTTAATCTGAGAATTCTAAAGAGAACCACATACTTGGCCACTGCCTTGCAACCTTTAAATCAACGAGATGAAGACGGAGAAGGACGAAAACCAACAGAGTAGTCCAACTAGAATTTTGTCCTGAAATATGGAAGTTACAATTTCTTTTTTAACCGACTTCCAAAAAGGAGGAGGTTACTATGTTCGTCTGTATGTATGTTTTTTTTTTTTTTTTTTTTGTATGTTCATCGATATTTTCGCCAATTGTGAACCGATTTTAATGATTCTTTTTTTAATAGATAGGGTATACTTCGAAGTTGGTCCCATTTAAATTTGGTGTAGATCTGATGAAGAACTTCGGAGATAGACAATGGAACTCCTCAATGACGAACAGTACGCATATTGTGATGATGTGATTATGTTACGAGCAGCGTCTTTAGTAGGTCCAACCAAATTTTAATTAAGGACACTAAAATGAAAAAAATAAAAACTTTTTTACAAAAAATTTAAACCGACTTCAAAAAAGAATAAAATAATTACCATAAAAAATTAACAGTTTCAGAAGTCGGTGCCTTCAATTTGGTTCAGCGTGGATCAGCACCGACTTCTGAAACTGTTAATTTTATATGGTAATTATTTTATTCTTTTTTGAAGTCGGTTTATATTTTTTGTAAAAAAGTTTTTGGTCACGTTTTACTCTAGTCTTAGCTGATGGTAAGCGTACACACGGTCTAAGATGGAGTACACAAATCCAAGTAACGCAGATATAGAGGGATTCCCCTATACCCCTTTGGCTCTTACATACACACGACGGAACACAGTAAACTGCTTGGCTCCGCGCCGTACTACCGAGGGTGGTAGATAGGTAGGCGGACCGTATAGATCCTACCACCAAGCGCGCTGGTTTTTGTTGAATCTTACAACACTCGTCTATTCCAAACGACAAAGAATCGTTTATGTTTACAAAACACATACAGCTGATGAATGTTAATTGAGGCCACGAGCGCAAAACCGGCCAAGTAACTTTTTTTTTAAATAGCCTATCTGCGACCAAAATCTTTTTTTAAAGAAGTAAAATGGTCTAACTTTGATTTTTCGAGCTACCAAGAGATGGCATTAGTAACACATTTATTGCATTAAAAACTGAAAGCGTTTACGGCAAAAAAATACGAAACTCGACAATTTAAAAATTAATTTCTTTGAATATCTCAATAAGACATATCAGTATATAGGCCGTTCTTGCTCTCGCGGCCTCAATTACTGTAAATTAAACGTTCCTACCGACATTCTGATTTGGATTTCTGTCTCTAAGCTATTCAAATATAAAGCTCTGCACTTGGTAAAGAGACCACAAACAGTTCCATTAAAGCATAGCTAACGATGGCAAGAGGTCTCCACAAAGGAAAAAATATCAATTACAGAAGCACTCGGGGTTCCTTTAATAAAATAGGGAGAAAATCAGGCTATGACGTAATAATATACACAGACAGATTGGCCAACCCATCGAGACCCCTCCGTGCCTCGGAGAGCACGTCCAACTGTCGGTCCCGGGTGTTATACGAATATCTATGACAGTCATTACGGGAAGGCACAAGCCCGAAATTCTAACAACTGGTCTAATTTTAAAATATCGACATTGCCCAGTAACTAGATTGCGAAGGTCTGATGGCTTCTCCGTGTTAAATACCGGTATTAAGCCGCATCTGGTTAGACTGAAGCTGACCCCAACACAATTGGGTCAAGCTAGGCAGAACGAGACAGACAGCCAGACCTACAAATAGGCAAGCAAACGGTAATGATGAAGTTTATTATAAGAGTTGCGTTTTAGCAAGTCGACTACGGACCCCAAAAAAAGGATTCTAATGGCCGAAACTTATTTTTGTCTAAATATAAAAGTTACAAATTCTCTCGAAATAAATTATGACCTCGAACATTAGTCAAAACGCACTGACGAAAGATATAAAGCTGTCTAAAAAGATAATTCTTTTAGGGTTCCATACCCAAAGGGTAAAACGGGACCCTATTACTAAGACTCAGCTGTCCGTCCGTCCGTCTGTCACCAGGCTGTATCTCACGAACCGTGATAGTTAGACAGTTGAAATTTTCACAGATGATGTATTTCTGTTGTCGCTATAACAACAAATAGTAAAAAACAGAATAAAATAAATATGTATTTAAGGGGGCTCCCATATAACAAACGCTGCTACTGGTGCCTACAGCCAGGACTAACCTGCTCGCCAAGGCGACCCTTACCAGAGCTGTCGATATCATCAACGACCTTCAAACTCATATTGATGTGTTTACAGGTAGTTGGAGTGAATTCGCAAGGGTATTACTATTTATATTATGCTACAAGCAAAATAATAATTAAATATATAAGTAAGTAATATGTTATGTTAGATTAGTTATGATATATTGTGTTAATTATTTTGTTTATATTAGTAGTTTCTCAGTTTATTATTGTAAATACATAGTTTAATAGTTAATAAGTTTAGTAAGAACTGGCAATATTATTATAAAAATTTAGATCTTAACTGTCGCATTAGAGTAAGACCTGTAGTGATAGTTTAAGTTGTACAAAAATAAATAAATAAATACATTTTTATAGATAACGGAACGGTATGGAACCCTTCGTGCGCGAGTTCGACTCGCACTTGGTCGGTTTTTTCTTTTAATCCTCAAGTGGGTAATATTTTACTAGCTTATTATACCTTAGATAAATGAGGGGCGGTCCAGAGCCTGAGAAGTGTCCGACCTTTGAGTTACTGGTACAGAGAGAGACCCTCTGAAAGTTTTCATCTATTTTATGCTTTGGAAGGTATACCGGGTTACAGTAAAAATATCGTTGAGTTATCACAAATTTCCTCAAAAGTAAATATAGTTTTAGAGAAATCGCTGTCTTTGAACAGCTATTTCTCGAAAATTATTGTCTTTTGGGGAAAATTGCAGAACAAAAGTTATTGATTATTAGTATACCATTTTGGATAAGTACCCCCTTTTTTACTCATCATCATCTCCCTGCCCTTATCCCACACTAGGTGGGGTCGATACAACATGTGTATTTCTTACCCCCATTTTCTCATGTTTTCACCCCCTTTCTGACTAACCTTGTATAATGGTAATTTTTCAATATCATAAAATATCATACATTGATGTTATTGGTGATGTTCTTGACAAAGGACAGGTGCGTAGTACTTTCAACCGGCGTGTGTGTATGACAAGATGTATGAATGTGGACGAAGCGAAAGAATATGTAAGGATCGTAGCAAGTGGCGTTCTATAGTTTCTGCCTACCCACATGGGAAAAAATCGTAAATGTATTAACAAAATGGCATTAATTACCTATTCAGAGGAACAAAGAATGAAATTATGCCTAATTACCGTAATTTAAAATTGTAAAACCGGGTTTTACAATTTTAAATTGATGTAAATAACCGGTTCCCACGTAGGCAGTCGGGAGAATCTCATTTTGAAATTCAGCCGAGTCCTCTCAAAGCGGCAATGAATGAATTTTAATATCGGCACACCTGAAGAAATTCTCATTTTGTTCCATTTCAAATTCTCCAAAGGCTCGATAGATAGTAGGTTCTATTGTCTTGCAGAGAGAATTTATTTGGGTCTTTTTGATTTCATTGTCTTATTGTGAGGACATTTTATTGAAATTGGTCATTAAAGATGAATATTTGGTGCTATCTATTTGCGGTTTCGTGCTATGAATTTTATTTGTCGAAATTCTTGAGGTAATATTTTAGTGTGTTTGGGGTTCAAAGTATCTAAGCAGGAGGAATTAATAATTCAAGGAAGGCTTAACCTTTTGTGAATTAACATCGTGAATTTAAGCTGGAACAATCCCAGTGCTTTAAATGGCGGTAAATTGATAACCTCTTCGTCCGAACCTTTTCACAACTACACTGGCCTGCAAAAATAATTATCACACTTTTAAAATTTTATTTTATTCTAAACTATAGAAATTAGAGATTTAAAATAAAAAACGTTTTATAGCAATTTTTATCAGTTTTCTTTGAAACTATAGTAACAAAGTTAAACTCTTTTTTGAATCCTTTTTGTTTCGAAAATATATCTTGTGTACCTAAAAAGTTATTGCAATTTTAAAAGTGTGATACTTATTTTTGCAGGCCAGTATATGTTGGGGTCAGCTTCCAGTCTAACCAGATGCGGCTCAATACCAATATTTGATCTCCGCAATCCATTGACTGGACAATAGCGATATCATAAGGTTATACCGGTTGTCAGACTTTCGGGCTTCTGACTACCTATAACGACTGTCATAGGTATTCACATGATACCCTCGACCGATAGTTTAACGCGGTATTCGAGGCACGGAGGGGTCTCGATATGTAACGAATGGTCACCCATTCACGGACTGACCGTGGCAAACGCAGCTTAACGAGCCCCTTTCTCCTATATACCTATTGATAGATTGATCACAAAAGTCCATTCAGAAGTAAGAATTGTCCGTCTTAATCCTTAAGCTATTAGTAGGTATAAGTATAAACACGGACCACCATTAACCTTTTGAACTCCACGATATAGACGTTTGATCACTTCTCTCCACGCAACGCTACAAATTCATCATACCATAGACGTTGGCGGCCCGAGCACATTTTTGTTTGACGTCTATAACCGTGATATAGTACGATGAATTATTACTTAGTTGTCGGCAATAAAATTGACAAGCATATCATTTTAGGACCCAGTGTATAATATCAGCAAGCACATTGGATTACCCGCGCGACGACGCAACTTGTATTCCCAAGGAGGGTTGATGTCAGGCAGGCGGCCGGTCATAAAACAATAAGCTAAAATCTATAACAACATGTATTTACGAAATACATGTTTTGCCGACCCCGCCTAGTGTGGGATAAGGGCAGGAGGAAGAAAAAAAAGTCTAAAGCCGTCCTTGCGTTCAAGTCTAAACAATATAACTCGCAAAAGGTATAAACCATAACTCTAACCCTCATTAATTTCCATGTAAGGGACCACTTAAAGACGCCTCAAATCATGATAACCATATCCCTAATTATAATTTTAACCCTTGAGATTAATAAAGACATAAAACTAAATTAGGGTCATCAGCCATACTGAAATGTGTCACGGACATAGGTACTAGTTCAACTATAAATTTGAGTTTCTGGTCACGTAACGGCACTTGCCTTTTTGCGGCCGAAGTGGACCCGTCCATAACCGTACGTGGAAGCAATTGCTAGTTGAGTGAAGATTACGAAGTTCTAAAATTGTTTTATGGTAAACTATTGAATGAAAGCTTAAGCAGTGACCGTCGGACTGCCAAGTTATAGGTCTCGACTTTGAACCCAAGCCTCGCACCTCTGACTTTTCGGATTCATGTGCGTATTGTATAATATCACTTGCTTAAAAACGGTGAAGGAAAACATCGTGAGGAAACCGGCGTGCCTGAGAGACATTTCTCGACGGCATGTGAAGCCAAGTTAGAAGCCCATGGGTGGCATAAACTCTGACACCAGGTTAGTCAGTAACCACACGAAAAGAAGAAGATAGCTTAATTCGATAGTAAACAAAGATTTGGTCACTGTAAAAAAAACTGACTCGTTGATCTAGCGGTGGCAAGCCCGACTGCTGATCGTGAGGTCTTGGGTCATTGGGTTTTCCGTGTGGAATTCTTTAGTAGCAGCCCGGAATTTTGATTAGTGCCCGGTTGATGGCAATAGACTCGCCCCCTATTACATGGGACTTAAATATAACGGTGAAATGAGGTGTTACTATACACCTCTGCCCAAACCTTCGGGGAATACAGGCGAGATGTTATGTTTGTTTGTATAACTTGAAACTCATGGTAACTAAGTCGAAAATTAAAACGGTTAACGGTTTAACCCTTCCCTTCCGTGCGAGGATCGGGGTTTGAACTCGGCTCGTCTCTGACTTTTCGAATTCATTTGCAGTTCACAATTTGATTATCATTTGCGTTTATGTTGAAGGAAAACATCGTAAGGAAATCTGCTCAACTGACAGGGCTCGTTTTTTTTTGATGGTGTGTGTTTTCCTTCAACCTGCATAAGGCCAGCGTTTTTGTCTAAGGCCTAACCCCTTCTCATTCTGAGATGAGGCCCTTGCCCAGCATTGGGACAGTAATAGGACGATGATGCAATCTAAAACAGACTGCGAACGAGACAATATTTGCCAAATTCCAGGAATGGCTTCTTCTTCTTTTCGTGTGGTTAGTGACTAACCTGGTGTCAGAGTTTATGCCACCCATGGGCCTCTGACTTGGCTTCACATGCCGTCGAGAAATATCTCTCATGCATACCGGTTTCCTCACGATGTTTTCCATCACCGTTTTTAAGCAAGTGATAATTATACAATACGCACATGAATCCGAAAAGTCAGAGGTGCGAGGCTTGGGTTCAAACTCGAGACCTGTGACTTGGCAGTCCGACGGTCACACCACTAGGCTATCACAGGAATGGCTGTAAGAAAAGTACGCCGTTCAACCAACTTCTTGGAATACCAAAGTATCGTGTGACATTAACATTAATTATGAAAAGATCTGTCTCCAAAATTAATTTTAGACGTGGGCAACTTCTGGCAGGCTACTAGTTTATTATTCTGCAGAACACGAGGGAAGCCAGTCACCTTCAAAGTGTTCAGATATTCATAAACCTGTTTTCGCATGACAGCTGGGTTCGCACAGCTGTCATGCGAATGGGCATTAATGTCAGCAGGCGGTACTTTGAATAAAGTTTTCTTGAATTTCTAGGCTTAAATTTTAGGTTATAAGGGAACGTACCCATACTACGTAACCCATTCAGGGGGGAGGGGGCCTTCAAAATACCACGTTTGGTCACAGGGGCGGGGGGGGGACTTAGGTTTTCGTCACGTGGTCAATATCCTCTAGGAAAATCTCGCGCTTCTTCGAGTTATATTCAAATATGGCGCGCAGCGTTTAGCGCTTTTTAAATTCACAGGTGGCAACATTGAAGCACATTGAGCCAAATAATTATCTTTTTGCAATTGTTTTTATTATAACCATATTTATGAATTACCACGCGAAAACTAGAGGGGCAGGGGGGAGTATTGGCATTTACTACGAGTGGTCACCGAGGGGGGGGAGGGCGGTAAAAAATTGTAAAAAATGGGTCACGTAGTATGGGTACGTTCCCTAAGTACCCTGGTTTAAATTTTAGTCGTTTATAGGTCAAATATTTGGTCGATCTAATGCCGTATTATGACGTGTTCAAACCATCACTGTTCCGGTGAGAGACAGTGACGCGGCTATGCAGATCGTAAAGCGCCGTCACATTCACACAACGGAACAATTATGATTTTATCACGTCATAATACGCCACTTGCTTGCTTTACATATAGGAGTTTGTGACAAATGAAAATTATAGGCTATAGTTTCAAACAATTTTATAGGAAATAAAAAAAAATATCCTGTATCATAACCTATCACTGAGTACCGCCGCGGTTAGTCAGAATCCCGAAAGTCTGACCGGTTTAACCTTATGATATCGGCTTTGCCCAGTAACTGGTTTGACGTGTGGTGGTTGGAGGTCTGATGGCAGTCGCTGCGAGTAAAATACACTTGGGAGCAATGAATCCGGGTCCCCAACACAAACCTTATTAAGTATCTCGGAAAACATTGTTTAACATCTTGACATTGTTGTTTATATTGGTGAATCGGATTCATTGTTCCCGAGAGTACTAGTATTTATTGCCAAACTGGGCATATAGATAGACTAGTAAGCAGTGGCGAAGGGTGAATTTTCTTAAAAGGGAAGCCGAACCAAAAACTGCTTACCTTGCTTAAGTGTGATGCGTGAATTCCAGTAACTACTCGTATAGCTGTGGCCCTGTGGCTGACTTCGAAATCTTGTACAGATGAATTGGCTTTAGCTCACTTTCACTATACATGTAAGCACTGATACATAGAAACAGTGTCTTGCAAGTATAATAAAAGTGGCTTTGAGAAAAGCCGTTTGGGGATGGATATGAGAAGAACATCAGCAGTCCGACTGACGCTAACGTCATAGAAACCAAGAAAACGTTCTTCGATTCCAGTTTCAGATAAATACCTAAATATTACCGTTAGTTGCTCCCTATGACTAACATCGGGCGTTTCGTCAATCATGACCGATACAAACTGAGCCTTATTAATTTCCAACTTTAATTTGGTCGCGTAAAACGAATGCGATACTTTGTATTAAATCATTTTGTATATCACTCGAAAGGCCAGAGAATGTGGGATTCTGTGTTGAGGAACATTGTTCCAAATGCGAATCGATTACGGTATCATACTTGCTTAAATATAACAACGTTTCGATATAGTTACCGCGGTTATCGGATGCCGGATTTTCGTGGTGGCCGCGAAAAGCTAATTATTTTTTACCTAGCAAAATTACTGTGTCGATGAACCGTTTCATTAAACTTCTATTCCGATCTACTTTTTTTCTATTATGCACTTCATACGTATTAGCAAAAAATGTTTCTATCCTACGATTTCCGAAATCATGCAAAGATAAACAACTTCGGATATGTTTTTCGGTCTGAACATGTTTTTTGGACGAAATTGAAAGATTATCTTTAAATCCCGTGTGGCTCCATAAGCTACTAGAATCTGAGAATAATATGCAAGGAAAACAAAACATTTTATTTAATTTACAACTTCCCGTAAGCCAAGGGTATTTGTCGTACTTACAAAGAACTGTTAAAATGTTTGAAAAAACCATCGCGTCGTTTGTAATTTATAATCATGTCAAGGCGACCACGGCCTAACTGAATTACATGTACAAAACTCAACTTTGAAAAGGATGTTTCCTCAGTCAACAAATAATCTGTCAGACAGCATTCTACGTTCACTAATGCCGCCATGGTATCGAATTTACTCAGTAGTAACAAAATCACTACCTACTTAAATAACTACTTTCTAATAAAACTACAAACTAAAAAAACTATCTTAGTAATCCTTACTTACCTAAATACCTATTTAAATAGACGATCACCAAATAATACAACGCCACTAACCTTGTTTTTACTGCACTATCACTTCGCAAAACTATCACTAGTTTACACGAATAAATCAATTTCAACAATAATACATGAATAATGCTATAAGATTCTAAATTATGATACGAATATATCAAATCAAATGCAAATGAACAAGTGAAAACAATAATATAAACAAGCGCGAAAAAAATCTGTTGTGAATCTGTCATCCAAATATTACTATCTGAACAAATTACGAACTTCAGTAGCATTATTTCCATCTCGTTCTGGCGTACGCGTTTCCTATCTCTGTCCTTATCGTATTAACTCGATGGATCGCGGCTTGCCATCGTCCGTATATCTAGCGGTGTTATGTTGCATCAAGGTCACGATCGCTACAAGTGAAACTATGAATTAAATGTACTGGATTCCTGCCGCGCCTGACCGGCTTTTCTTTTGCGTCATTACAACATTTTGCTCCGAAAAAAATGTAGGCGTTTATTTATTTCTTTGATTGTTACTTTCATAAGCAAATGTTATACCTGCAATGTAACTTCGTAAATACCTAATTATTTGTTTAAATGATAATTGAAAATAATAGATACTAGTATTTGCCATATTTCGAAAGGGAAGCCGATAGGAATCGAATTGTATGGAGCCTTCGCCACTGCTAGTAAGCTAATTTTACCCGCGATAGCTACAAAAGTACGAGAGGTTCTACTATGCAAAGCTATGTAGTCTTTATTTCGTCATTGGTAAAGATACAAGAGTTGAGAGAACTGCCTCGTTGGTCTAGTGGTGGCAAGCGCGATTGCTGACCGTGAGGTCCTGGGTTCGATCCCCAAGTCGGTCAAAGCGTTATTGGGTTTTTCCATAAATAATTTCTCAGTAGAGGTCTGGATTTGTGCCCGGTTAATAGCAATAGGCTCGCTCCTTATTATATGGGACTTAAGACATAACGGCGAAATGAGGGTGTTACTATACACCTCTACCCAACCCTTCGGGGAATACAAGCGTGATGTTATGTTATACAAGAGTCTTAATTTTAACCGATAACGCTCGGTAAATTATAGAAATCGGCCATTAAACTATACTTCATAAAATGAGAGTTATTAAAATTGATCTATTATCCAAACACAGAGATCATCCGTTACATCCCTCCGAGGGCCCTTCAATATTTTAACATCGAAAAATCTTATTATTTACTCTTCAACCCTTTCTACATCAAAGGGGATTATTCGTGATTTCGTATGGAAAGTGAATTTACCTATTTATTTGTTGACTGGCTTGTGTATCATTTTACTTACGTGGAGGAATTTGAGTGGGAAATTAGATGATTCAGGTTTAAACACGTGCTTGGGTTGGTTGGAATGATTTACCGTAAAATGGGGTGAAAAGGGATGCAGGAGTGAATCGGGACGAAACTTTAAAAGGAATCTTAACATTGAAATAATATAGATTGTTGGCAAAAAGGACTCTAATATGTTTACTGTGTTATAATTAACGATTAAGTGTCCTTGTTGGCAAGATACTGTTATTATTTCAACTATAGAATCCATTTTAAAGTGTCGTCCCGATTCACCTCTGCCTCCCTATTCACCCCGTTATATGGTACGTTACCTTGGGGTGGTTTTTTTTTATACTTGTCTTCACTTAACTGCCTTGTTGATGTAGTGGTGGCAAGTGCGACTGCTGATCGCGAGGTCCTGGGTTCGATCCCCAGTTTGGGAAAAGTGTTATTGGATTTTTCCGTGTTGAATTCCTCAGTAGCAGCCTGGAGTTTGGATTCGTGCCCGATTGATGGCAATAGGCTCCCTATTATATGGGACTTAAACATATCGGCGAAATAAGGATGTTACTATACACCTCTGCCGAACTCTGCTGTTATGTGTATATATGTGTGTACTTCTCTTGGTCGTGTTTGACTCTAGTCTCACGTAATGGTAAGCGCAGACAGTATCTAAGATGGAGCACACGAATCCAAGGAACAAAGATATAGAGGGATTCCCCTATACCCCTCTGGCTGTCACATACACACGACGAAACACAGTAAATGCTTAGGAGCCAGGTGGAATGTACCTATAGATCCTACCACCGAGCGTGCTGGGATTTGTTGAATTTTACAACACGCGTCTATTCCCAGCGTGTGATGAGGAAGTTTAATATTCTAGCCCGTCCTCACAAGCTTTTTCTTTTTTAGAATGTTGCGTGTTTATGACATGCTTATAAAGGAGAAGAGGAGAGAGGAGTTAGACGCCAACCGCGATGAGCTCAAAGCCAGACCACCAGTGACTATCACTTGTATCCTGACCTGTCCATAGTGTGGCCGTGCATTCCTCGCCAAGATCTGCTACATAAGCCACTTGCGAGCACATGGTAGGGCAGAACAACAGGACGGAAGTGACGGAAGATCAATATAATGGTCGTTGTAGTCGATATCGGATAAGAGCATATAAACATCATCAGTCGCAACATGTATCAATGTTTTAGAAAGATGTACATTCTTGTTTCTGACACTGTTTATAAACAAATGTGCACAAATGGGTCGAATTTCTCAGTACCCGGGAGTTTGATTTCTGCGCTATGGGTCACGAATTTGATTCCCGCACAAAGCAAAAATGTGTATGGTCTACAGATAGTTGTTCCGGGTATGTAAAATTTGCAAAAGAAGAAATCCTAGTAAACCTTCCTTTTCCAAAACGAATGGGTGTACGATCATTAAGAAAGGTAGAACACAAAGCTTAGTAAGGAAAATGCTAGCAAGAAGAAGAATTCTTCTAATGTTTAGCATAAATGTACACAAAGCAGCAGTACTTCATAGTCAACGTGATGAATGTGGTCTTGTGTCACTGCTCTCAAGCATTACATGGTCTTGCATATATTATTTAGTGTATATGCCGCACAATTTACTTATAAGATTTATGTACTACGTCATAAATTCAACGTGTGGATGTTATTATTTATTTCAAGCGTTTGGTTCCTTGTAGAAATTCATCTGCAGTTATATACGGTTTTAATTAGGTTCACTACGTATATTTATTTGTTTGTTTGATTCAAATCTAGCGATTTCCAACTACTTCTGATTAACCGATTATCTTGAAAGTTCGCACACAAATTCAATTCCCATGACAATATAATATTATAATAATTTCATCCTTCAACCCTTAAATGCTGATGCTGCAGGATAAAACCGTTTAATTTAAAGGTTTTTTAGAGGATTATTAGTATACAAAAAAGCCGAGACACCTAAAAAAGAGTATCATATAAACTGTTTATTTTTAATAAATCTCGAATCTACATGCTATTTATGTTGGATAAGTTCCTCAGTAGGGGCGGAATGCGTGAAGAGTGCCGAGTTTGACTCACGACCTTGCCGCGTGTTCAACTCATGGTTCAGGCACAAAATAAATAGTAATAAGTAGTTCAGGGCCTGCACTCACTGGCGGCACGGCACGGCAAGGGATTTGTTTCCGACGAATAAGAATATAACTTAATGGCCTGACAATAAAATTGAAATTTCAATGATAATCATCGTAGGCAAAAACGCAGCTTATCATTGAAATTTCAATTTTATTGTCATACAATAAAATTATATTCTTATTCGTCGCATAAAAATCTCTGTATAGATCAACCCCTAAAAATACACGTTAATAAACCGTACATAATTGGACGTAGTTAAGCGAAAATGATCCAACCCACAAAATTATCGAAAATTAGTTACTTATATCAAAATACTTCTTAGGCTCATTTGCACCAACTAACTATAATTGTTAACTTGCCATATTTATGTCAAATTTGTACTGATTTGACAGAATTTTTTGTATGGTTACGGTTATAGTTAGTTGGTGCAACTGAGCCTTAAACTTCTTAAGTCAAACTACACAAAATAACATTTTAACAAGTGAAATATTATACATGTGTCCCTTAATTACAATAAAACCAAGAAATTTAAATCAAAGAACCAATGAAGAAATACAGTCTAAACTTAAAAATTTAATGTCTCATAGCTGTGTGGGTTGGATCCTTTTCGCTAAACTACGTCCAATTATAAACATTAAGTTTACAGAAAAAACAATTACCCCTAAAACCGGCTTCAGAGCAAATACTTGTTGAGTATTCAAATATTATTTCTGTGCCGGTTTACCGCGACTCTTAAGGCATAAGTTTCCACTATCCAAATAGCTGCACGCAAGTGTAATGTCGTGAATAAATTATATTTATTGTTGTGTCAACTGCGCAACCTAATTGTAACTTCAAGTTTTCGCTACTTGCACAGAGGAAACACGGGTTTAGCGTAAAAAGTCAAGCAGATGACGTAAGTCGAACAAACGTCTACACTTTTTTTACCCGTCACTACATGACACTGGCAGAATAGTCGTCATCGGCTCAGTTGCCATAAACCAAAAAAAAAAAAAAAAAAGTATATTTTTTTAAATATTGAACCTTATCCGTTTGCGTACGGGCTCATGATTTGCAAGGTAAAGCTGTGCTTGCCGCGGTAAGTCTGTGGATGGGTGACCATTCGTTACACATCGAGACCGTACCGGTTGGTCCCGGGTGTCATACGAATACCTATGACAGTCGCTACGGGTAGTCAGAAGCCCGAAAGTCTAACCTCCAGTCAAACCTTAGTGTATCGGCATTGCCCAGTTAATTGGGTTGCGGAGGTCTGATGGCAGTCACTCCGCGTAAAATTTATTCAGCCGCATCTGCTTAGACTGGAAGCTGACCCGAACATAGTTGGGAAAAGGCTAGGCAGAACGATGCGTTTACGTATAAACCAATCTAAGGTTTAATCTATACTAATATTATAAAGCTGAAGAGTTTGTTTGTTTGTTTGAACGCCATAATCTCAGGAACTCTTAGTTGGAATTGAAAAATTATTTTTGTGTTGGATAGTCCATTTATCGACGAAGGTTATAGGCTATATAACATCACGTTACGACAAATAGGAGCGGAGCATAAATGAAAAATGTTGCAAAAACGGGAAAAATGTCCACCCGTGCGAAGCCCGGACGGGCCGCTAGTATTCCATATAAAAAAGTACACTTTCTATTCGATACCGTCTTCGGCAAACGTTTTCAGCTGGCCTCAAAAAGGTCGCTACGTACGTACTTGTAGGACATAAAAGTCGTGAGAATTTTCCTCACACAATATCATAACACAAAACGAGTCACGCAAAAGTCATTTACTCTAAGTTCCCCGAGGAGATAAAAATATTTCCACAACGGAAAGTTTCATCATTTCTTATAAAACCGAAACTTGTCGTTGTCATGTTTGAAACAGCTGTTATATTTCTTAAAAAATGTCTGCCATCTTTGTGTTCTTTCATAGTTTATTAGGTACCTGCACTGGTATTTTATGAAGTTTCGATTTAATGCATTAATATAAAAATTCAAATTCCAATACTTATTTTGAAGGAATTTCATATCTTTGTCATAAAATAATTTGTAGATTGTTATATCTATGTAATGTATTGTAAGAATAATGTAAAAACAGTTGTCATTCGACGGAACGGGGGATTCCATATCGAATAGCCGAAGAAGTCTGACCTTTTATATCTGACTAGTTTATCCTTATTTCCTGAACTTGTGTAAATTGTTATATTGTAAATTAGTTTCTGTAACTAACGACTAACCCAAATACAAGTACTCTCAGTGGTGGAGAGTCTGTGTTGGTTTTATTTACAAAATACCCGCATTACCTTCTGATAAGCAGACACTGGACTGAACTGTATTGCTATACTCAATTCTATCAAATTCTATAAATGGTGTGTCTGCGACATGCAATAAAATAAATGCAATTAAATATTAAGCAATATGCTATGATTAGAACCAACAGTTTGAGAAAAAAAAATACTTAGACCGAAAAATACCTAGCTTAAATAATAATTAATTATAGCACAGAAAAATAAAGCATCTTTCAATAAATCTTGAGCACTTGCAATTAGTGTATTCCAGTGGTCCCCATTACCCTATCTCCATTGATGGGGACAACGAAAAGTTGGTAATTTTATTCCCGTTGTGTCCATTACCTACTTTACGCCTATTGAAAGGGACAGTGGGAATGATTTACTTTGTGTGACAGTTTAGTACCAGAGGATGATATATTTTCTTATTTCAAAAAATTGTAGCATGTATATTAAGACTAGAAAGTTTTCCTAGCTACTAAAAAGGCACAGCTTATAAAAAACAAGAACTAGCCTTTTAGCCGTCAATCAACTACCTATCTTATAAATCAGATGAGTCAAGTGTGAAGGAAGCATAATGGCACTTAATAACATTACGCCAAGAGCACAATGACAGATTGCTAGCTTATCGATCATCACACTTCGGAAAATCTTAAAACTTTATTTACATCAGTTATACGCTTCGGCAATATTCGTGTTTCCGAATATGTAGGTACGAATTATGCTACTTTTTTGTATATAATTTTTGGTTATGTAAATTTAACTGCCTCGTTGTTCAAGTGGTGGTAAGCGCGACTGCTGATGTGGGGTCCTGGGTTCGATCCCCAGATCGAGCAAAGTGATATTGGGTTTTTGCGTGTGGAATTCCTGAGTTTGGATTTGTGCCCGGTTGATGCCAATAGGCTCGCCCCCTATTACATGGGACTTAAATATAACGGCGTTATAAGGGTCTTACTATACACCTCTACCTATCCCTTCGGGGAATATAAGGCGTGTCGTTATGTATTTTTACGAAGTTTTAATTTGACGTGTATGATTTTGGGGCGTGTTTTTGAACCCCTACGACCTCCACCATCGGACCGGCCCTGGGCTATACCCCCTAAAGGTCAAAGCACACATATCAACTCGGAAAGGGATCGTCACCGTATCAACTCGAGTCGTTCAGTATTCTTTGTATGTAACTCCCTACTGCAACGCACACTAATCGGAATCATAACGTAATCGCCTTGCCTCGGGACAAGCTCACAAACTGCGGTGCGGTACGTGGTTAACTTGGTTTCCGCGCTTACGGCTCGTCGTCTCCGCGCTTACGTCTTTCCGTACCCGAGCTTATGTCTCTTCGTCCACCCTTGCCCCTCTAACCCCTCCCGCGGCCTGCCTGCAGCACACTACTATTACTGCGAGCCGTGAGCGCGGCGTCGCCGTCGCCTAGCCGTAGCCAAGTTGACGTATTGGAGATGCTGATCCGCTTTGGTAACATGTTTACGTTAGGTTGACGCCTGTTTGACGGCGAGGCGAAAGGCGATACGGTGACGATCCCTTTCCGAGTTGATACTTTGACCATAAGGCTGATCATTGTAGTAGTCATTGGCACGCCAATGATCAGATGACGCTAACGGCCTAATATGACTAAAAAGTGATAGCCTAGTGGTGTGGCCGTCGGACTGCCAAGTCATAGGTGTCGAGTTCGAACCCAAGGCACGCACCTCTGACTTTTCGGATTCATGTGCGTATTTTATAATTATCACTTGCTTAAAAACGGTGAATGAAAACATCGTGAGGAAACCGGCATGTTTGAGAGATATTTCTCGAAGCCAAGCCAGAGGCCCATGGACGGCGTAAATTCTGACACCAGGTTAATCACTAACCACACGAAAAGAAGAAGGAGACTAAAAATAGTAATAAAACAAACGCAAAAATGAAACAGCCCTTAAAGCTATTATTGAAAGTGGCGAGAGAAAAGCTAACACTTGGAAAATTAGCATTTCCATCCAGAGTAGCACTAGAGCAAACATTTGCCACTCACTAGAGCGAAGTGGAAGAAATGTTCTTTTATGTAAAATGCCTTTAACAGAGGAAAAAGTGTGAAATATATGGAAGTAATAAAACTTTATATAGTTATAATGTAATCCCACGATCATCGCTCATTACGGCGGTCTATAATGATGGCTGATTATGATAAAATGTACTCTTTCGATTGATAAATCTAAGCGGTAGCTATGTAATCCAATTTCATTATGTTATTATTAATTTACCTAATTAGATTGACAACATAATTATGCTCGTCGCCTATTACATGGGAATACATACCAGAAGCGAAACGTGGGGTACAGGCTTCTGTAATAAGAGCACACATCTGCTTACCCCTTCGGGCGTATACAGGCTGGCCCAAATAGTGACGACCAAAAGAAAAATCCTCATACCCCTAGGGTTATTCGAAAATACCCCATGTATGTTCCGCGATTTTTTGTAGTTTTCGAGATATATTTAAAAAAAAAAACAAGTTTTTTAAATATCCCACAAAAATCTTAAATCCTTACTATTGATATATTTTTAAGTAACTAGCAGGGATTTTAGGAAGTTTATTATTTTATGTATCAAAGTAACAATCTAAACGATCGTGTCACAATAAAAATCTGAAAAATACCCACTACAGACAAAGATATATGAATTTCTGAAACCCCACCGGCAGACAACTCAAAAAAAAAAACGAAATAAAATAATTACAGAACATACATGGGGTATTTTCGAATGCCCCTGGATATGAGGAATTCAGATTCTTCTTTTGGACATCACTATTTAGACCACCCTGTATGTATGTGTAGATTGAGAAAGGTGGAAATAAAATTACATAAGAATAGTTACAATAACGTTCTATACAGCTTTCATACTGCACAAGTTGTGAAAATCTACCAACCGAATAGTATCATTCCTTCGTGGCCAGAAAAATATATTTTCCTTACGTCAATCATGTCATTCTGGCGAATATTCGACACTCGACATGTCGTTACGACGGAAATTCACGTCTAATACGACGGGGAACGATTTCCTGTTATAATGATATCGTGTTTTTGTGTAATATTCGGTAATAAATCTTTCGGTAACAACTTATGTAAACTAACTTAGTTGTATGTTTATTAGCAATTACATAAGCGCAATTGGTTACAAACCTTTATGATTAATAATTATTATCTGTAATTATTATGATTAATAATTACGGGTCTTCTTCTTTTCGTGTGGTTAGTGACTAACCTGGTGCCAGAGTTTATGCCGCCCATGGGCCTCTGACTTGGCTTCACATGCCGTCGAGAAATATCTCTCAGGCATGCCGGTTCCCTCACGATATTTTCCTTCACCGTTTTTAAGCAAGTAATAATTATACAATACGCACATGAATCCGAAAAGTCATAGGTTCGAACTCGAAACCTATGACTAGGCAGTCCGACGGTTACAATACAGGCTATCACTGCTGCTAATTACGGGTAGTAGCATGGTTTTTATCCCATGTGGGGACGGGTTAGAATATAAAACTCCCTCACCACACGCTAGGAATAGACACGTGTTGTAAGATTCAACAAAACCCAGCACGCTTGGTGGTTGGATCTGTACGGTCCGCCTGGCTAGCTACCACCCTCACATTAAAGTCCGGCGCCAAGCAGTTTACTGTGTTGCATTGTGTGTATGTAAGAGCCAGTGGAATATAGGGGAATCCCTCTATATCTCTGTTCCTTGGATTCGTGTGCTCCATCTTAGACCATGTCTGCGCTTACCATCAGGTGAGACTAGGGCCAAACGTGACCAAGTCTAGCATAAAAAAATTAAAAAAGGTTGGTTTAGAAAACACTACCTTCTTCTTATTTTCTTTTTTTACATTATAAAGAAATAGTAGTAACACACGTATTTTGATTTTTATTCATTGATTGAACACGTGTCGTGTCCATTGTTTAATAGTAACCAACCTGATAACTACCTAAGTAGGTAAGTGTATTAATTAATGGTCGATTCCAATAATTTTTCGAGCGTTACTGGTAAATTAAAACTTGAATTATAACCAACTAGCTGTGTCCTCACGGCGCCGCCCGTAGCCTATGTTACTCAGTGATAATGTAGCTTTCTAACGGCAAAAGAATTTTTGAAATCGGTCCTGTAGTTTTTAACCGACTTCCAAAAAGGAGGAGGTTACTATGTTCGTCTGTATGTTTTTTTTTTGTGTATGTTCATCGATATTTTCGCCAATTGTGAACCGATTTTAAAGATTCTTTTTTTAATGGATAGAGTATACTTCGAAACTGGTCTAATTTAAATTTGGTGAAGATCTGATAAAGAACTTCGGAGATAGACAATGGAACTCCTCAATGACGAACAGTACGCATATTGTGATGATGTGATTATGTTACGAGCAGCGTCTTTAGTAGGTCCAACCAAGTTTTAATTAAGGCCACTAAAATGAAAAAAATAAAAAAGTTTTTACTAAGTTTATTCGTTACATACAAAAATACAAATCTTTCCACTTTATAATATTAGTATAGATAACTAAACAGTTCTCGATGTTGTGTTTAGTACGCTAGGCCAGCGTGGTGGACAGGCCTAAACCCTTCTTATTCTAAGAATAGGCCCGGGCTAGTACATTAATGTCATTGTTTGGAAGATAAGAAAAGGAGTTAATTACTTCAAATCGTTTAAATTTTACTGAGAGGAAACAGGAATTTAGGCTCAGCTATATAACTAAACTGCCTAGTTAGGTAAATACTGTTCTTCAATTGGACTAGGTTAATTGAAAACAATATTAAGCAATATTAAATTCCGTTATCTGTAAATAATACCCGTACAGTTACCGTACACAAAGTGGTATCATTAATCAGAACGATAAAACACCTGGTAATTGATGATCAGATACGAAATACGCTTTACGCAGACAATATCCAGGAAACAATGAAAATTCAGAATATTTCGCGACACATGCTCGCTTGCAGACCGATGAACGAGACGTGGAATGAACGTGTAACATGTGTAGCGTGACTCTGAAATTCTTTAGAGCCACTGCATTTGATTGTAAATAAAAAATACAGTTAACTTATTGAAGCCGATTTATGTGTTGAAATTTGAGTATGACTTGTGCGCACGTGCTAACAGTTGAGACAGGTTGTTAAAATGCTGGGGCACGCCGCAATAGCAGCGATAACACACGTGATGGAGGAGTGGCTGGAGAGACGTCACGGCGCCCTCAGCTTCCGGCTAACGCAGGTACTCTCGGGACATGGCTGTTTCGGGAAGTACCTGTGTCGTATAGGCCGGGAGCAGACGCCCGGTTGTCACCACTGCGACTGCCCCGAGGACACGGCGCTGCACAATGTGCAGGCGTGTCCAGCTTGGGGGTCGCAGCGCCGCAAACTAGTCGCAGCGGTCGGCGGTGACCTCTCGCTTCCGGCCGTGGTTCTGTCCATGGTCGGGAGCGAGACTGGTTGGAAGCCATCGCCTCCTTTTGCGAGGAGGTGAGGGCAACCAAAGAGGAAGCGGAGAGGGAGAGGGAGCGGTGTGCTTTTCTCCCTTCTCGCGCCAGACGCACCGGGCGCCAGAGGGCGGCGTGATCTAGCTACATATATTTGATGATTTAATTTGCTACTTTGCTCAGCCTACGGTGGATTATCATAGAAATAAAAATACGATGTTCTAGAATGATTTTTATATAGCAAATGTAATTAGTAAATTTTGGTGTAGTGTTACTGGGTTTTTCATTAAGAATTTCTCAGTAGCAGCCCGGAGTCTGGATTTGTGCGCGGTTAGTGGCAATAGGCTCGCCCCCTATTACATGGGATTTAAAAATAACTGGTGAAATAAGGGTGTACTAAATCACCTCTGCCGAACCCTTCGGGGAATACAAGGCTGATGTTATGTTATGTTGTTTTTATAATGAGAACCATGCCAAAATTGATTAACTATTCAAGTATTGATTGAGTTTGAAAGAGTAACCATTGAGGTCCATGGTGTTTTACCTTTATAGGAATAATCAGTTTATTACAGTCCCACTGCTGGGCACGGGAAGGGTTTTAAGCCTCCACGCTGGCCTTGTGCAGGTTAGCGGACTACACACACTAAGGAGAAGAGTTTTATATTTCACTAGCGGCCCGTCCCGGCTTCGCACGGGTAGACATTTTTCCCGTTTTTGCAACATGTTTCATTTATGCTCCGCTCCTATTAGTCGTAGCGTGATGTTATAGCCTACTAGCTTGTGCCCGCAGCTTCGCTTGCGTGATTTTTTTTCACCCCCTTAGGGGTTGAATTTCGAGAAATCCCTTCTTAGTGGATGTTTACGTCACAAAATGAACCTACTGTCAAAATTTCAAGTTTCTGACCCTAGCCGTTTAGGCTGTGCGTTGATAGATCAGTCAGTCAGTCAGCTTCTCCTTTTATATATACAAGGTTAGTCGGAAAGGGGGTACTAAGCCGAAAAGGTGTTAAAGTACCTATAATAATGGATAACTTTTGTTCTACAACTTTCCCCAAAAGTCAATAGTTCAAGAGAAATAGCTGTTCAAAGATTTCATAAAAAATACGCTAAATTCTATTTATCCTCAGCTATGATCAGACGTATTTACATTTTACGTCATATTTGGGGTCACGGATTAGAAAGTCCATTTTCTGAATTCATAACTAAAGCAGAGATGAAGAATTTTTGAAAAAACTAAAATAAAAATAATTTTTCATAGAAAAAAAATTAATCGAATTTTTAAATTTTAACTCTTTCTTTAAAACAATCATCAGTGATACATTAAGTGGCCCGCGGCTTAGTACCCCCTTTCCGACTAACCTTGTATAGATAATCTTCGTCGATAAATGGACTATCCGACACCAAAATATTTTTTCTATTCCAATTTTCTGTTCCTGAGATTAGCGCGTTCAAACAAACATACAAACAAACTCTTCAGCTTTATAATATTAGTATAGATAAGTATAGATAGATAAATGAAAACTTGTTTGGTGCAGTGCTGCAGTGGCTGAGCGATTGGCTTCTGCGCTACGGGTTGCGGTTTCGATTTCCGCACGAAACAAATATTTGTATGGCCTACAGATAGTTGTTCCAGATCTTGGTGTTGGTGCATGTTTGGTTTGTATCTGTAAACGCAGCCAGGATACAGGAGAAATACAAGGGGGGGGCAACGTTTTTTTAGTATAACATAACATGACATCACGCCTTGTATTCCTCGAAGGATTCGGCAGAGTTGTTTTTAGTACACCCTCATTTCTCCAGTTATGTTTAAGTCCCATGTAATAGGGGGCGAGTCTATTGCCATTAGCCGGGCACAAATCCAGACTCCAGCCTGCTACTGAGAAATTCCTTATAGAAAAACCCAATATCACTTTGACCGACCTAGGGATCGAACCAAGGACCTAGACCAACAAGGCAGTACGGCAGTTTTTTTTGTATAACAACTCTAATTCGGATTAAGGTCTTACGATACACAGAATACGTGTAATTATAAATAGAGTCACAAAAAATCTCATATAACAAGTGGATAAGTGGCATTCTCTGAACCACTCTGCTATGTTTGATAGTTATACTGACGCTGGTAGCTTTGAGCAATCAAGGTTCACTGAAAAGAGCAAATAAAAAAAAAACGAAAACAAGTCCCTTTTGTCACAAAACAGATAGGTAGGTACAGAAGTCAATCACATGTATGTACTTCACCTTTCATACCTACGCTCGGCGGTCGCTCTATCTATATATCTATCTCTCTCAAGCGCATGGCACTCGCACTCTAGTCCCAAACAGACCGAGATATCGTGTCCGTGAGCAGTGTCTATGTGTGCGTTGTTCGAGCGCACTTGTATGTAGATTGACTTCTGTACCGATCTGTTTTGTGCTTTTGTTTTATGCATAGCTTTTAAAACGCTTTTATTAGTGTCTCTTGTAACTAACTGTTTTTTGTTTCGTTTATATCGGGTGTACGAAACCAAGAGCCACGTATTCTTCCCATCATTACGAAGACTTTTTTGTATCGGGTCATACCTGGGAACCGACTGGTTATGGAGATATTGAAGGTCAAAGTCACAATATTTTTTTCTTTTTTCAAGAAATCTAAGTTTAAATGTTATTACCAAACACTACCAATATTTTTGAAATTTAGGCACAGTCTGCTGCACGCGCGTTAACAGTTTTATAGCTTATAGATATTTTTTGTATTTTTATTTTTATACCTAACTAGCGACCCGTCCCGGCTTCGCACGAATGGTCATGTTTCCCGTTTTTGCAACATTTTTCATTTATGCTCCGCTCTTATTAGTCGTAGCGTAATATTATATAACCTATAACCTTCCTCGATAAATGGACTATTCAACACAAAAATAATTTTTCAATTCCAACCCGTAGTTCCTGAGATTATCGCGTTCAAACAAACAAACTCTTCAGCTTTATAATATTAGTATAGATACATACATAACAAAATCAGCTCGTTACTGTCCCACTGCAGGGCACGGGCCTCTTCTCAGGATAAGATGGGTTTAGGCCTTAGTCCACAACGTTGGACTGGTGCGGGTTCGGCGGACTACACACACCATCGAGAACTGTATGGAGCCCTCTCAGGTGTGCAGGTTTCCTTACGATATTTTCCTTTACCGTTAAAGCAAGTGATGTTCAAATTATGATACCTAATATTGACAAAATTAATTTTATTAATAGTTGTAAGAAAGAATACAAAATAAAGTAGGTTAAAGTAAATTTGTAACAATAATTTTAGAAAAGTATTCATAGAGTTCTTTGCCGTGCTCGGGTCCATTATCGACGTTTCTAAGAGCATTAGGCTGGACATCTACCAGAGCTGTGCGAGGAAAATGTGCGCTGCAAAAATGTGTAGCGAGGATGTGTAAAGGTGTGACCCTTTCCACCAGAACTGTGCGAGGAATGGGTAATACGTAATGTGTTAATGTGTACAAATGAGCCATGCGAGGATAGCATTCCTCGTAACACATTCCTCGCAACACATTTCTCGCTTGTTTTGTATGAACAAAAACCTCGCACTGCTAGACCCATATCCACCAGAGCTGCGCAGAGCGAAGCTAGGTAAATGAAGTGATTCTATTGGTGCTTACAAAACACACTCCTCGCTACGCAGCTTAGCACAGCTCTGGTGGATGCTCGGCCTTACTGCGCCTATATCAGATTAATCTTCGAGGAAAACAAGATTGACATTATCATATCTGCAATGAGAACGTTTAATTATCTTCAACAACTTAGCCGCTAAGCTCAATCATATCCTCGACCGAATCCCATGAAATTTTCAATATGCTAATAGTTAAGATAACTAGTAACTTGATAAACATTGATTGATCCGTGTGTCCTAAACTAACATTGAGTTGCCTGTCCAACTTGCATTATGTTGATTAAGGATATAGGATCGACACTCATCAATCACACCCGCCAAACTATTGAACGACCTCTTTTGAGGGTTTACGGTACAGATTTTGGGAGGGTAGGAAGAGTGGGGGTAATGAGATGTCATTTAGAATAGTGGCGCGATTAATCGGACGTGCCTATCCAGGTATGGTAGTACAACACAGAATTTAGTCTAAAATCCTAAACTCTGCAATATTTTTTCCCAGTATGCGGACGGGTTAGAATATAAAACTTCCTCACCGAACGCTGGGAATAGACGCGTGTTGTAAGATTCAACAAAACCCAGCACGCTTGGTGGTAGGATCTATCCGGCTAAAGCCAAGCAGTTTACTGTGTTCCGTCGTGTGTATGTGAGAGCCAGAGGGGTATAGGGGAATCCCTCTATATCTCTGTTCCTTGGATTGTTGTGCTCCATCTTAGACCCTTCTTCTTCTTCTTCCTGCCCTTATCCCACACTAGGTGGGGTCGTCACAACATGTATTTTATAAATCCATGTTGTTAGACGTTTTGGCTTATTGTTTTATGACCGGCCGCCTGCCTGACATCAACCCTCCTTGAATACTCGTTGCGCCTTCGCGCGGGTGACCCAATCTGCTTATATTGTGCTGATGTTATGCACTGGGTCCCAAAATGGTATGCTTGTCAATCTTATTGCCGACAACTAAATAGACTATGTACTTCTTGGTGGAGTATACTTGAAGTTCCTTGACCCACTCATTCAGTTTTGCTAGGGACTTTGGACTTAGACCCTGTCTGCGCATAAATGCGATCAAGTAACGAAAAAATAAAACATATCAGAATTGTTTCATAAATATGAATTTAAAATCAATAATTCAATATTTTATGAAAGTAAAATAATAAGTTCAATGTACTTTTGTCAGAATTTAAAATTGAAGAAATTATTATTTTAAACATAATAGGTATATTTATTACTATGTAAATTGATATTTAAGTTAACATAAACATAATTATTATTTTAATGCTATACCTATTAATTATACCCTCAATATAGTAGACGGTTAATTATTATTCATCGTCTACTGTTTTAATTAATATATACAACATTTCTAAAAGCAGTATTCACATTAAAATTGAACCTCATACAGTTAAACCGTACTCATAAAACAGTTGATTCTGTGGAATTAAAAAGCAATTATATTTTGATTGCGAAGGGAAAATTTAAATTTATTCCGTTATTACTGGTGGGACACAATAAGAAGAAAATCTAGCAAAGTGAGATAAAATATTAATGAATTAGTTAACGGACGACGATAGAACGCGCCATCTATTAGTTTTAATACTAAACTTTATAACTAAATTCAAGCATTTGCATAATGTAATGACGCAATCTATATTTTTTTTGCAAACGGGAGTTCCTTGTTTTTTGAAGCGCTGTGTTCTTTTTTTAAACAATTTTAATTAGCTTCACTTCGTATATTTTTATTGTTTATTTGATTCAAATCTTGCGACAGATTTTTCAACTACTTCTAGTTAACCGATTCTTCTGGAACTTCGCTCACAAATTTAATTCCCATGACAATACAACATTATAATAATTTCAACCTTCAATCCTCAAATCAATGCTTCATTCAGTGTTACTGCAAGATAAAACCGTATAACTTAAAAGTTTTTTTAACGACTTATTTAAATTTAAGGGTAGACCATTATCTAGGAAGACTTGATACTGTAATTTCTTAAATATGCATCAGCTTATATAAAAAAACATTTTAACAATAATAAAATTGACTTCAAAGAAACAAAAAAATAATAAAATAATTACCATATTATAAAATTAACAGTATCAGAAATCGATGCTAATCCGCGCTGAATCAAATTGAACGCACCGACTTCTGAAACTGTTAATTTTATAATAATTATGGTAATTATTTTATTCTGTTTTCGTTTCTTTGAAGTCGGTTTTATTTTTGTTAAAATGGTTTTTTTATTTTTTTCATTTTAGTGGTCTTAATTATAACATAGTTGAACCTACTAAAGACGCTGCTCGTAACATAATTACATCATCACATTATGCGTACTGTTCGTCATTGAGGATTTCCATCGTCTATCTCCGAAGTTCTTCATCAGATCTTCACCAAATTTAAATGGGACCATTTAGAAACAACATTCTATCAATCAAAAAAAAAATTGAAATCGGTTTATAAATGACGGAGTAGTGAGGTAACAAACATTAAAAAAAAACTTACAGCCGAATTGAAAATCTCCTCCTTTTTTTGGAAGTCGGTTAAAATCTTAATAGGTTGTTTTTATAAAGATTTAACAGAAAGCATTGGCAGAGGACGGTGTTTTCTATCGCAATTTAAAAGATTATGAAAATAAATTAAACGGAATATTTTCCGAGTCTCAGCAGTATTCATAAAAATTCTAGAGAAATTATGCAAATGGCCCCTACCGCTTGGAATCTTGTCATAAAGATAAGTACTAATAAAAATATATATTGCTTTAGCTTTATTCTTTATACATACATCGCATAAGAAATTGTTGGGCCCATTATTACTTAGGGTATTAAAAAAAGTATAATGCCAAAATGTTAAACGAAAAACATTTACTTTTCGATATTATATTTAGAGCATGAATTTGGTTTTTTTGTACGCACGCAAATTGATTTTATTGCCGAAAATTTTAATTTGCAGTGCAATGACCTCAATTTACTTAAACCTCAAAATGTACTTGCTAAAGTACTAAAACATGTTGTTTCATAACAAAGATAATTATGTTCCACTCAATGGGGAGGTACACGCAAAACGAAAGCAGATGGCAGCAGCTCTGTTTGTACCAATTACAACCTATCAGAACGAGTTACATTAACATTAGTAATAATGTCAAACTTTAAACAATGCAATTGCGTTGGTACAGTCGATGGTGGCGCTATTAGTTCCCCAGTGTGCTACTCCATTGTGGTGCAGGGATTACAACTGCGTTCTAATTAAACTAGCCACTAATGGCCAAATACTCAAACGCTACCCAATTTTAAGTTGGTGTGAATTTCATACTGTCTTTGTCACTTCACCTTAGAGTGACAGTGACAGCACGAGACTTAACGGCAACTTAAATTTGAGTAACGTTTGAGTATTTCGCTATTTTACATAACATAACATCTCGTCTGTATTCCTCGAAGGATTGGGTAAAGGTGTGTAGGAACACCCTCATTTCGTTTAAGTCTCATGTAATAGGGGGCGAGCCTATTGCCATTAACCGGGCACAAATCAGACTCCGGGCTGCTACTGAGAAATTCCTTATGGAAAAACCCAATATCGTTTTGCCCGACCTGGGGATCGAACCCAGGACCCTATGCTCAGCAGTCGCGCTTGCGACCACTACACCAACAAGGCAGTCAAAATATTAAATAACTACTAAAACATGGTTGTTTCATAAAAAAAAAATGTTCCACTTAATTGTGTTGTAGGGACTACAACTGCGTTCGTATTGAACTACCCACTAATGGCCAAACACTCAAACGCTACCCAATTTTAAGTGGCTGTTTATTTTGTACTGTCACTGTCACTCTAAGGCGAAGTGACAGTGACAGCACGAGACTTAACGGCAACATAAAATTTGAGTAGCGTTTGAGTATTTCGCTATTTTACATAACATAACATCTCGTCTGTATTCCTCGAAGGATTGGGTAAAGGTGTGTAGGAACACCCTCATTTAGTTTAAGTCTCATGTAATAGGGGGCGGGCCTATTGCCATTAACCGGGCACAAATCAGACTCCGGGCTGCTACTGAGAAATTCCTTATGGAAAAACCCAATAACACCTTGCCCTACCCGGGGATTGACCAGGACCCCATGATCAGCGGTCGGGGTAGAAGTAAAACAAAATTAGGTATTATAAGATAAGTTGCTGAGTGGCTGTACAAATATATATATATACTGATTTGCATCTTAAAAAATCCAACCAAAAACAGCTTAACATCTCCCATTACTATTTAAGTAACACGATCTCCACAGACTACCAACCATAATTCTGGTAAACATGTACACAGTGTAGAATAACGTCAAGTTAGAGTAAATTAACAGCATTATCAGTGGGACGATCTGTTGAAACTTCAGAATGTTTGTGCAGCTGTACTACGGGGGTCGCGATAGGGAAGATATCGTGTTTAGTTTAGACATGGCTGTAATGTTGCTTGCTAAGAGATTTTTGCTGAAGCATATTATCTTCTATTTTTATGTTCAAAACGTTTGCTGAATAATTCACTGCCTCGTTGGTCTAGTGGTGGCAAGCGCGACTGCTGATCGTGACGTCCTCGGTTCGATCCCCAGGTCGGGCAAATTTTTATTGTTTTTTTCGTGTGGAACTCCTCAGTACATAGCAGCCCAGGATTTTTGCTCGGTTAATGGCAATAGGCTCGCCTTCTATTTCATGGAACTTAAACATAACTGGCGAAATGAGGGTGTTACTATACACCTCTGGCCAACCTTCCGGGGAATATAGGCGTGATTAGGTATGTTATGTGTATAATATATTTTCTTTGTTTATTCTTAAAACGTCTGCTGAATAATTCGTAGTGTTATTTTTGTGTATCGAGGTTTACATCAGCTAGAAGTCTTATGGCCAAATACTCAAACGCTACTCAATTATATGTTGCCCTTAAAGCTGGAAGCAAACTTTCCGACGCGGCTGATGGAACCGGCTAACAGCCGCGACTTTTATATATATAAAAGGAGAAGCTGACTGACTGACTGATCTATCAACGCACAGCCTAAACGGCTGGGGTTAGAAACTTGAAATTTTGACAGTAGGTTCATTTTGTGACGTAAACATCCACTAAGAAGGGACTTCTCGAAATTAAACCCCTAAGGGGGTGAAAAAAAATCACGCAAGCGAAGCTGCGGGCAAAAGCGAGTTATAGATATCTGGATAATTAATGTACACTAAACTGTGCAAACTATCGGACGTCATTCGCGGATGTACATCCTTAAGCGTTCGGACGTCCGATAAACATCTGGCTAGCGACGTCCTAAACGACTGTGCTCACTTATAAGTCGCGGCTGTCAGCCGCGTCCGTCAGCCGCGTCCGATGGGTTGTTTTTAGCTTATAGCGGGTTCACACGGTTCGATTTTAGTTGATCAACAAAAGTTGAAACGTTTTGTTCCTTCAAATCGTTTCAATTTGATTGAAAGACGGTTCAAATCGCATGCGATTTAGCAGTCGATCAACTAGAATCGAATCGTGTGAACCTGGTGTTAAGTTTCGTGCTATCACTGTCACTTTAAAGCGAAGTGACAGTGATAGCACGAAATTAACGGCAACTTAAAACTTAATAGCGTTTAAGTATTTGGACATTAGTAAAGGAATGGATGTGATGTTGGTCCAGCAGTGGGATAATACAGGTTAACTTAAAAAAAATATGGTAAAAAATAGTTTTGCAGATACCCGGTTTGGCGGTGTACCTTCTTCGATAATAATTAATCTGTTAATATATAGAAATGCACCACTCACAAGTTTATTAGAACTGTGTTTGCATAAAGCCAAACATAATAGACATAATTAGCCCATTACTATCCCATTCCTGGGCACGGGCCTCTTCTCAGAATGAGAAGGGTTTACGCCTTACTCCACCACGCTAGCCTGGTGCGGGTTGGCAGACTACACACACCATCGAGAACTTTATGGAGCCCTCTCAGGTGTGCAGGTTTTCTCACGATGTTCTTCTTCACTGTTAACGCAAGTGATAGTCAAATTCCGATCCGCACATGAATTCGAAAAGTCAGAGGTACGGGCCGAGAATGAATTCAAACCGTCTTGCATGAAAGACAAGTGTTCAACCGCCAAGCTATCAGAATACATGCAAATATATTTTATGAAATACAAATTGAATTACATCACCTCTAAGAAATACTATTTCTCGTTTCTACGAAAACGTGAGAATATTATTCAGTTCATATTTTAAAAGGGAGTCGCACGCTCGTCAACTGAAGTGGAATATCAATGCAAAATGTAGCAAAACTTCGACGTCGCAGGCATATCGCAGAGTCTTGTTAATAAAACATCTTTCACTTCAAAAGATACTTTCATCTACCTACTTAAAATACGGTCTGTTATGTTTGTCTTGCAAGCATCGTCACTGAAACATTATACAGGGTAAAAAGAGAAAACTAAATATCACTCGACTTTAAAAAAAATAGAATTAATAAAAACATGAAATAAACAAAAGAACAAATATTAAAATTTATGCTGTAACATCACGCAAGTTAAAGAAATATAGGTAGATTCTAATAGTGTGGATTGAATAGGTGAAAAATCAAAATTAAAATTAATATTCCATAAACATTTTATTTACAAATTGTTTCAATTCTGGTATTTAGTAGTAGCGGCTGTAGGCGAAGGGAGATCCGTATCCAATAGCTCCGAACTTAGCGTAGCCGTAGGGTGAGCCGTAGGAGATAGCCGGTGCGGCGATAGCGGGAGCGGCGTAAGAGATAGCGGGAGCGGCGTAGGAGATAGCGGGAGCGGAGTAGGAGATGGCAGGAGCGGCGGCGATGAGAGCGGGGTCCTTGCGGACGACGGCGTTGAAGCCTCCGGCGCCAGCAGCATAGTCCACAGTACGGCGGGTGCCATCAGACTCCAAGAGAGAGTACTGGCCCTGCACGTTGTTGTCCACTCGGTTCTCAATCTGGTGCTTGAAGTCACCGGTGTAGGGGTCTGCCACGCTGTAGGAGAAGCTAGACAGGTCGTTGCTAGCGTTGGCGATGGCCACCAGGGCGAAGAGTGCGACGAACTGCAAGAATCATAAAATAGGTTATACAGTATAACATGATAATCTTATTTTAATAGACATCTACTTTCGTTGATAATTTTACATCGAAATTATTTTATGGCTTTTAATTCTAGTTATTTGGTGCACTGTACCACTTTTTTCCACTAACCACTATAAAATCTTAGCATTTCTTTATTCATTATTTATTTATATCGTAGCCATTATAAGTGATACTCAAACTTTTTGCAGGAGCTTACACCCCATAGGACATTATTCATTTGATAGGATGAACTATTTATAAAAATGACTGCCGTTCACTTTTGATACAAAAATAATTCAAAATTTTATTTACCTTCACAAACATTTTGTTGGATTGTTGATGTGACTACGTCTGACACAAGTCTGATGCTGAATCTTGGTTCCTCACCTTTTTATATCTTCAAAATAAAATCCAGTTCTGCATAATTATTGCGTCACTCGCGCAAAAAATAATTAAAAACATTTTTACATAAAACTGTTCCTCAATCGATCTACAAGGCAGACCTTTTACCAACCTTCTTTCAATCCAACGCTCTCCTCAAAGCCAACAACTATCTAAAATTTATAAAACAGTCGTATAACACATTTTTTGTATCCTTCAAAGTGTATTATTCAATATTCTTCTCAGACATGGCCCCAATCGGATCCCTTGTTGAAATCACAATAGAAACACGACGAAACGGGACTAGACAGGGATGCAGGTCAATACAAGTGTAACCTGATCGAGAGCCACTCAGAGGCTGATATTGGACTTCTATTTTAGTTTCAGGCTATTTCAGGAAAGCGCGCTCGGCCGCTCGGAAAATCACAGCTTGTACAATGTTAGAAGGTAAATACCTAATTTATATTAAGGTTCGAACTGCCTTGATGATCTAGTGGTCACAAGCGCGAATGCTTTGCATGGGACCCTGGATTCTATCCTCAGGTCGGGCAAAGTGATATTGGGTTTTTCCATTAGGGATTTCTCAGTAGCAGCCTGGAGTCTGGATTTGTGCCTGGTTAATGGAAATAGGCTCGCCCCCATGGGACTTAAACATAACGGCGAAATGAGGGTGTTACTATACACCGCTGCCCAACCCTTCGGAGAATACAGACGTGATGTTGTGTTTTATTGAGGACCCTATGCTGCCTATTCTGTTGACGTAAGTCCGCAATCGTCTTTTACAAATCATATGGGTGAGGAAAGTGTCCTGTTCATTACCGAAAAGAACATGGAAGAAGCCTAAGGGTACCTACACATCACAAACTGCAGACTAACTGTTCCATAGACTTCACACGGTCTCGGTGCAGTCGTGTGGTCAGTGGTGACCACTCTAAACGTATGGAAACTGCGTGTTGCGAACTACTTGTGTCTGTGGCGAGTGGACCATGTGCCTTAAGACCACCCGCAAACGGGCCACTCGCCACAGCCACAAGCCGTTTGCATACATTTCGAGTGGCTGCCACCGACCACACGTGTGCGACGAGTCCCTGCGAAATGTATAGGTACAATGGAAAACTTAGCACGCAACTTGTGGCGGGGCACCTTATAGTTTTTAATGGCGTCCAGATATAGTCTATATTGTGTCTTCAAGAATAGGAATTCCCACTCAAAATTAACGTCCTCGGATGAAGAACAAACTCCATAGAAATAGTTTCGCAATATCGTCGTTTAAACAGGAGTCTACTACAGCAATTTACGAGCTATTAATAGATAATTAATTACTATAAAGTACTTAGCAGTTGGTACAATTCCCAACTGTAGTACGCTTTGTTAAGTGGAAGTGTTTCTCATACCGGAGCGAGACGCGACACACTATGTAAGCTATTGTGTAATATTCATCACCTGTGTTCTAAAGTTGCCTGGCCTGAAATACTAAGGCTCGCTTTATTAATCAAATTCCTGTTAACCTTTTCCCAACTATGTTGGGGTCAGCTTCCAGTCTAACTAGATGCGGCTGAATACTAGTATTTTACATGGAGCGACTGCCATCAGACCTCCACAACATGGGCAATGCCGATATCCTAAAGTTAAACTGGTTGTCAGACTTTCAGAGTTCTCAGTACCGGTAACGACTGTCATAGATATTCGTATGACACCCGGGACCGACTGTTTAAAATGCTCTCCGAGGCACGAAGGGGTCTCGATGTGTAACGAACGGTTACCCATCTACGGACTGACCGTGACAAGCGCTGCTTAACCTCGCAAATCGTATGAGCGGCGCGGTTGTAACCACAAGTCACTCACTTTATTAATCAATAAATTTATTTGCACGACATTTGTAGACTACTCAAGTCTGAGATTTATCGTGCCCTGTATGCATATGCATAGTACAATAAATACGTAACCGCACGTTCACACAGCGGATCTGTCGGCACTGGATGTGTTGTTCACATCTGTACCGACGGATCAGTTAAACAAATGGCAACTGCGTCGCATCTAGCAAACAAGATACGATAAAAATAACGAATCCAGTATTTTTTACTGAATTCGGAATACTGTCGTGTATGCGAACTCGCTCATACAACTACAGGCGCCATGGCCAAAATAAAAACAGATCCGCTAAAACGGATCTTGGAAACAGTTTCTGTGTGAACTAGCTGTAACTTGGTGTGACAAATGACGCGCTATTGTAGCATATGTAGGTACCATATATAAAACATTCCGATACTCAATGTACCATATTTTATAAGCACAACCAACTTACATAGAACTATGTAGTTGCAGAGTTTTTCATAACTTCATACATTAAAACTATATTAGGTAAGAAAGGAAGCTATATTTATAAAGAAATAAGGCAATCGTGGTTTGATGAAGTCCTTACCAAGTTTATTGAGACTTGTAATAAACAAACACATAAACATAACATCACGCCTGTACTTCCCGAAGGGTTAAGCAGAGGTGTATAGTAACACCCTAATTTTGCCGTTATGTTTAAGTTCCATGTAATAGGTGGCCAGCTTATTGCCATTAATTGGGCACAAATCCAAACTCCGGGCTGCTACTGAAGAATTTCACACGGAAAAATCCAATAATGCTTTGCCCGACTTGGGGATCGAACCAGCGATCTCACGATGAGCAGTCGCGCTTGCCACCACTAGACCAATGAGGCAGTTAACTTGATTTGTAATTATAAGAGAAAATAAGATCTAGACACGCGGCAGCGAGTCAAGCCAAGTTCAAAGAAAAAAGGAACTGGCGACGCAGCAGCCGTGTGTTATATTACCTACACGAAAAATTTGAAGCCACTTTTGATCCCTTAATAACTCAAAATCTATTTGAAATAAAAACACGAAATTTGGTTTATTTATTAAAACCTTTTAGGTTAACAAAAACCCCAAATTTCATGAATATAGCTCAAACGGTTATTGAGATATTAACGTCTGAAAATCAGCATTTTAACATTGACTGATATATAGATCAAAAACCTAACCCACTTCCAAATGACCTAGAAAGTTAAAATTTGGTGTCCAGCTGGGTAATTCTGTGTTTACAAAAGGAAAAAGTCAGAAAACAGTGAATTTTTACCATTTGAAATATTTTTCAAGGAATCAATTTTTATTACCTAGCGCTTTCGAAATTATAATAGCAAAATCTTTTTCTTTCGCAGGAGAATAGGTTCCATTATGAAAGTTCACTTTTATCGTTTTGTATACCAGATTATTTGATTCAAGTGGGAAATAAAAATATAACTAACAGGCAAATGATAAAAAAAGTTAAAGTGAGGACTTTAAAAAATTAACACAAAAAGTAAACTATACAGCGTAAACGTTTTACAGATCACTTTTGAATGATGAATAATAATAGATTCTTTACAAAAAGTAATGATATCCCATCAAAAACATAAATGTGAAAATGGGAGCCAAGTTCAATAATAAGAATATGCGTGGCTGTCGCCTTCACCGACAAAAGAATTGAGATCTAAATGGGTGCCAAGTTCTGTAGATAATCCTGAAATTTATTTATTCAAGATTTGACTTGGCTAGTTTTCACATACAAGTTATCTTATATTTGGCTAATCAACTTTTCTTCTTTATGTTATACGCAAGTTACTGTTTTTATATGTCTAAGGACGACATAATTATCTTACTCGTCTAAAAATAAGGTTTGCTGGAAAAAACTAGCCAAGTCAAACTTGAATAAATAAATTTCAAGATTATCTACAGAACTTGGCACCCATTTAGATCTCAATTCTTTTGTCGGCGAAGTCGACAACTACGCTTATTCTTATTATTGAACTTGGCTCCCATTTTCACATTTATGTTTTTGATGGGATTCTATTACAACTGTAATACTGTTGGTATTTAATTTAAATCGGCAAGTCATCAATATTATTTTCAAATGGTAGATAGAGTGAATATACTGAAAGACTATCAGTTTTTTGTAACAGTTAGTACAGATCCTTTGAGTCGGGTACATATTTTTAAATAGTTTTACTGCTCTTATTAAATAAAATTACACATTCAACGCTGTCTGTCATAAAAATAAGTAGAGACACTTTCCACTAGGAACGTTCCAGAATATTTTAAGACCATCAAAAATATTTTTCAGGCCTAGAAACCAGACTTGTGTTCGTACCCAAGGACATCTATTTTTGTCGTACATTCAGCATCCAACTTTAAATGTGTCGCATAAAAACATCGTCACCGAAACTTTTTTTATTTATCAGATCCAAGAGAGGAGGCAATATTGTCCCAACTGGCCGTAAAGCGCGGAGGGAACGTGAAATGGTACAACGGGGCCGAAGTTTGTGGGTAAGGACAGGCTACAGTGAACGCGGATAAAAAAAGCGATTCTTATTATAACTTCTTCTTTTCATGTGGTTAATGACTAACCTGGTGTCAGAGTTTATGCCGCCCATGGGCCTCTGACTTGGCTTCACATACCGTCGAGAAATATCTCTCAAGCACGCCGGTTTCCTCACGATGTTTTCCTTCACCGTTTTTAAGCAAGTGATAATTATACAATACGCACATGAATCCGGAAAGTCAGAGGTGCGTGCCTTGGGCTCGAGACCTGTGACTTGGCAGTACGATGGTCACACCACTAGGCTACCACAGCTAACAAACAAATTACAACAAACAAAATTCGTATCATCAAAAAAGTTAATTAATTTAATTATCTATTAACTGCCTCGTTGGTCTAGTGGTGGCAAGCGCGACTGCTGATAGTGAGGTCCTGGGTTCGATCCCCAGATTGGGCAAAGTGTTTTTGGTTTTTTGTGTGGAATTTCTTAATAGCAACCCGGAATTTGCATTTGTGACCGGTTGATGGCAATAGGCTCGCCCCCTATTACAAGAGACTTCAACATAACGGCGAAATGAGGGTGTTACTATTCATCTCTGTCCTTCCCTTCGGGGAATACAGTCGTGATGTTATGTTATCTTATCATCATAAAATTGTGTTTATAACAATTTCCAAGTGAGCAAAAGATATCAATGAAACTAATAAAGATTTAATATTGATCTGCAAATAAGTTCAAAGATGAAATAAAGATTATTAGCTTTTTTAAAATTTATACAACCCGCACTTCGTTGATATCTAACTTGTTTATGCCAACATTATTAGGTAGCAGTGATAGCCTAGTGGTGTGACCGTCGGACTGCCAAGTCATAGGTCTCGAGTTCGAATCCAAGGCACGTACCTCTGACTTTTCGGATTCAAGTGCGTATTGTATTTATCGCTTACTTAAAAACGGTGAAGGAAAACATCGTAAAGAAACCTGCATGCCTGAGAGACATTTCTCGACGGCATGTGAAGCCAAGTCAGAGGCCCATGGGCGGCATAAACTCTGATACCAGGTCGTCACTAACCACATGAAATGAAGAAGATTAGGTATATTTTGATGACCTGAGGGCCACATAATTCAAATATTTTGACCTTTAACAATAAGGGGTTTTAACAGAACGCTCCGCTGACAGTGAAGCCTCGTTTGGAACAAAATTGCGCTCACGAATGAGTTTGAAGAATTTCGCAAATATATCTTGGAATCTGTAAAGTACTGTTTAAGAACTTCATTTTGAATAAAATTCGCTATGAAACATTACCTGATTATCCCTTGGGGATGTGTTGTTGTGAGGTTAGGACCAATTTTATTGTAAAATACTCTTACACCCATATTCTAAGACGTTCCTCCAAAACTTACTCGACTCATACTCGACTCAGGACGGCCTCGAAAACACCTTCAAATTTGTGTTATTAGTCACAATTTCGAGTGAACTTTTAGATTCCTCGACGGAGTCATTACGTCATAATTTGAATTATCTGCATCGCGAAAATAACGCCGCGATAAAAAATTGTAAGGATTATCGTAAGCATATTCGATAAAGTCTTCAAAATGTATGTTTGTTACATACGAACTTTGACACTTCCTTCCTTAAGGTAGGTTCCGAGGTACCTTGAGTTTGACAGATGATTCCTTACCTCGACTGAGGAAAAATCTCGAGTCGAGGACGTTTATGTCAACTTGGTAGTGAGTCGAGGTGGAGTCGAGTTGAGTAAGTTTTGGAGGAACGTCTTAGAATATGGGTGTTAGGACCAGTTTTCTCCCGTTCGTTATTAGAGGTAGACTTGGTGTTTTGGGATGCATTAAAAAGCCTCCACGAGTGGTGATACGTGTAAGTTTACCTGGCGCAGACTGGCATCAGCTCCGCTAACAACTTTGCTGCTGGCTTACTTTTTCATCAGAGCATGGGCTATTATCGTATACAGTACAGTGACATGAGAGAGAAATAAATAAGATTCGTACATCACACTACTCTACGATACGTATATGTAGTCGTATTACTTAGAACCTTATTGAAATCTAAATAAGGTTTTGACACGCGTGACTTCAGACACATAAGCCTTATCTGAATGAAATAAAAACCTGAACCCTGTATGTAGACTTCACGAGACAAAGTTCATAAAATAGGATAAGAACTTTTGAATCTATACTCAGTTGGAACCCAAACTGATAGCCTGAAGAGTTAATGTAAAATAATTCTTTAAAAAAAGCTTTTATACTAAACGGTTTTATCTTGCAGTACCCCTGCAGCATCAGGATTTCAGGATTGAAGGTTGAAATTATTATAATGTTGTATTGTCATGGGAATTGAATTTGTGTGCAAAGTTTCAGGAGAATCATTTAAGCAGATGTAGCTGAAAAATCTGTTGCAATATTTGAATCAAACAAACAAATAAGTCTACAATGTGAAGCTAATTAAACCGTTTCAAAATATGACCCATGTGATAATGTTTTTTTTAAATCAGCATTATTTGACAAGATGTTATCTTTTCATCATCTTCCTGCCCTGGTCCCAAGTCTCATTATCATTTACTCCCTTATCTTTCATATCCTCCCTCACACAATCCATCCATCTTTTCTTAGGTCTCCCTCTCCCCCTCCATCCATCATCATTCATATTCATCACTCTCTTAGTCACATGTGTTTCATCCCTCCTCAGCACATGCCCATACCTAAGACAAACGCTTTCCTTTCAACTTTTCTGTCACTGGTGCCACTTTCAAACTTCCTCTAATATACTTATTTCTTACTTTATCCATTCGCGTCACTCCACACATCCATCTCAACATTCTCATCTCCGCTACGTGTAATCTTCTTTCATCCGTCTTCTTCACGGCCCAACACTCTGATCCGTACAGCACGACAGGTCTTATAATGGATTTGTAGATTTTGCCCTTCAGCTTGAGGGGCATCCGTTGGTCACAAGTTGTCCCTGTGACCTGCCGCCATTTCATCCAACCTGAGTTGATCCGATGCGTAACGTCTCGGTCAATTTCACCATCCCCTTGCACGAGTGACCCAAGGTACCGGAAGTCGGAGCAGACTGGTAAGGATATACCAGCGAGAGTAATAGGCATAGGACTGGAGAGACCGCCGAAATCGCAAAACATATACTGCGTTTTGCTTCTGCTCATTTTCAAGCCAACACTCTCCAGTCTTTGCCACCATTCCTCCAATTTTCTCTGGACCTCTAGATGTTATCTTTTGATGTTTCATAATGAATGAGACCATTGATGTCAAACGTACTACCTACAAAATCGCTATTGGTCCGACCCACATTTTAGATGAACTGTCATCATTTATCTGCCATGGGTGGTACACTAAAATTGGGGCAGTTAATTATATTTGTCTCAGAGACGTGGCTGGACCTGGGCTGTTCACAGCCAAACAGAAATTTTATTTGTGCTAATTATAGCTTCTTGTATGAATGAGAACCTGAATATAGAACTAAGGTTCATGTTATTGCTTGGACGGTTATTATGAAAATCTATTATTATAAGTTGAGAACTTTAAGCAAGTGTAGGCAAGTTGATATTTATTTTGGGATTAAATTAGCATAATAACATGAAATATACAAGGTTAGTCGGAAAGGGGGTACTAAGCCGAAAGGGTGTTAAAGTACCCATAACAACGGATAACTTTTGTTCTACAACTTTCCCCAAAACTCGATAGTTTAAGAGAAATAGCTGTTCAAAGATTTCATAAAAAATACGCTAAATTCTATCTAACCTCAGCTATGATCAGCTGTGTTTACATTTTACGTCATATTTGGGGTCACGGATTAGAAACTGCATTTTCTATATTCATAACTAAAGCAGGGATGAAGAATTTTTGAAAAAACATAAATAAAAATATTTTTTCATGGAAAAAAATGATCGAATTTTTAATTCTAACACTTTCTTTAAAACAGTCTTCAGTGATACATTAAGTGGCCCGCATTTTAGTACCCCCTTTCCGACTAACCTTGTATAGTAGGATACAATCTAACTACCTAGCACCGTATCGATTACAAGATGATTTTGAAATCCTGGGGTTGAAGAAAAGAAGAAACTGGTAAATAAACTGTTAGTTAATAAAACAACAACTGATTTACCTAAGAACAAATGGATTATACATGTTACTATTTCCAGTCTAGGTAGAAAATGGGTCAAACTATAAATAGTCTATACTGCAGGCGGAACAATTCTAGTGATAGATTTAAACGTAACAGCAACAAGATAAAACGATACAACATACCTTATTAAAACAAACAATGTATTATTCTAAGGCAAAATGGGACTCAAACATAAACAAACAGCTGCAATCCCACGGAGGCTTTGATTAGCATTCCTTTTACGCTTTTACAACCTCTTTGTAACACAGAGAATGATAAATTAATTCACAAATTGATCTATATAGCACACATGTCATGTCAACAGGGAACATAAATAGATAAAGCGCTGTTCGAGGTATCTTTTTTTTTGTATTGAAGCTTTCGTGTATAAAAATTAAAAAACAAAATTTTGGTCACAATTCAATAATCATTTTATTTACAAACAGTTTAAATCCAGGTTCAGTAGTAGCGGCTGTACGCGAAGGGAGATCCGTATCCAATAGCTCCGAACTTAGCGTAGCCGTAGGGTGAGCCGTAGGAGATAGCCGGTGCGGCGATAGCGGGAGCGGCGTAAGAGATGGCAGGGGCGGCGTAGGAGATAGCGGGAGCGGCGTAGGAGATGGCAGGAGCGGCGGCAATGAGAGCGGGGTCCTTGCGGACGACGGCGTTGAAGCCTCCGGCGCCAGCGGCATAGTCTACTGTACGGCGAGTGCCATCAGACTCCAAGAGAGAGTACTGGCCCTGCACGTTGTTGTCCACTCGGTTCTCAATCTGGTGCTTGAAGTCACCGGTGTAGGGGTCTGCCACGCTGTAGGAGAAGCTAGACAGGTCGTTGCTAGCGTTGGCGATGGCCACCAGGGCGAAGAGTGCGACGAACTGTAACAGTTTGGTAATTATAATAAATGACTTGATATTATAAAACTCTCCAATTTCAAAATATTGTCTATTATTTTAAGAGCATTGGAATAATAAATATAATTTATTGAACAATTTAAGAAACAATAAATTAAAAGATTATCAAGTTTTCGATGACTGAAATTTCATAATAAAATAGAAATTTCATTTGATGGTTTAAATTCTCGAGAATAATATTGGACGTTCATAGTTAATAAGCATTGAACCATTTTTATTGAGTTCGTAAAAGATCTCTCTTTTAATATTCTAGTGGCTAAAATTGAATTATAATTTGAGCCTGTTTTCAAATCTATAAATTACAAGGACATTAATTAAGATTGTAAATAAGTATCTACTTCCGTTGCAAATTTTGGCGTTAGTAAAAAAATACTAATTTCCTTTAAACATTTGCACTTTTGAAACGAGAAATTATCCAAAATAAAACACTATTTACCTTCACAAACATTTTGCAGTATTGTTGATGTGACTACGTCTGACACAAGTCTGATGCTGAATCTCGGTTCCTCACCTTTTTATATCATCAAAACATAATCCAGTTCTGCAGAATCAGGAAACATGTGACCAAAACAAGGTGCTCTTGAATTGATTACGGATTGAATAAAATTCGTCTCATTACTCTTGACAGGCTCGCCGCACTTTCGTTCGCGATAAAGGCGACCTTGAATTTTAAAGTTTAAGTGAAATGTATGTTTTAAGATCAAGTAAGTTTTTTGTTATTATTTTAACGATTTTTTCCATAGGATGATGTTTGGAGCGTCTTGTGTTATAAGAAATAATTATAAATTATAATAATAATTCAATAAACTAAAAAAACATGCTTTTTAGTGTACTTACTTAAAAAGTTAATACCATGAGTGGTTCCATTTCCTGCCTTCTGGCTCCATCATGACATCAGCTCGATGGTATGGTCATCAGAATTACGTACATTTGCAAAATGTCACATCGATGCAACAATTAGAGGTGGTTGAAAATCGAAATCCAAGTTTTTTTACAAAAAAGCTTAGTTACTGTTGAAGCTAATATAAGCGTATTAAAAAAACCGGCCAAGTGCGTGTCGGACTCGCGCACGAACGGTTCCGTACCGAGCAAAAAAAATCACGTTTGTTGTATGGGAGCCCCCTTAAATATTTATTTTATTCTGTTTTTTAGTATTTGTTGTTATAGCGGCAACAAAAATACATCATCCGTGAAAATTTCAATTGTATAACTATCACGGTTCATGAGACACACCTTGATGACAGACGGACGAACGGACGGACGGACGGACGAACGGACGGACAGCGGAGTCTTATTAATAGGGTCCCGTTTTACCCTTTGGGTACGGAACCCTAAAACCGATCCTATATCTTCATTTGACAGCTGTATTATTAGCACTAGTAGATTTTGAACATATTTAAACTAAAATTCTTCGATTACTTGTGATTATGATGAGGGTGTCAACAAATTAATGGATGGAAGTTAGTGTCAGTAACGTAGGCCTTTGCGTGGAAGAGCACACACTCTATCCAAATATTGAAACAGCCTTGTTTGGACACCACCCGTCTAAAACGTCCACTATCACAGCTGTCATAATCCATCACGTTCTATTTTAGCCACTAGTAACTACAACATGGGAACATCCAATGCCAAGCATTCATTGACACCTTGAATTGGGCTTCATAAATTCGTCACTGGATGCATTTAGTTTTAGTTGAAGCCAGGATCAAAATATGGACACAAAATACACGAGGATGTTGACATTTCCTTGTTGCTACCGAATTCTGATGCCACTGCTATAGAAAAAACAACCACCCAGCAATAGCAATTTTCGAAAAAATATTTGATCAAGAATTTGGTATTCATGAAAGACTATTAAGGCACTAATAAATTTGGAATGCATGAGGAGGTCCTCATCTTAGACTCCTAAATATAAAGCACTGGTTGCACTTCCATCAAAATGTTTGTGAACCTTGGTTAGATGAAACATCGATCGCACGTACAAAGCTTTATACAACACTAACGTAACACTAACCAGTCAACGTTTCATTGTTTATAAGCTAAGACAAATGACCAGTCTGTCCCTCGAAACAGTAACCCATGTCCCATTCATCTCACTCGCAGACGCTCAAATTCATCATCACTGGAATATCACATCATAAAATAAAGTCTCCCGACGCGTCTGTCCGTCCGCGATTTTCTTTGTCACTACTGACCAGATTCTGTTTCGGTTTTCAAGATTCTAAAGATTGATTCTTGGGGAAGGTTTATGTGCATAATTTATAAATTTGTTTTTTTATATTAACTAAGCTATCACTCACGATTTTTGTCAAGAAAGACGAATAATTCAAATGTTTGATTAAATCTGATGAAAAAGCCTCTAGCGAGTAACTGAATGGTATCCGTACGAAGTCAGAGCGAGTCGTGAGTTCGCTACAAACGTAACCCTAAATTCAAACATCAAAACTATTCGATGCAACAGTTAGAGAAACGCCCCTGACAGGCAATTTATTCTCCCGAAATTGTTGGTCCAGCAACAGGAAATGTTGTGAAGTAGCCACCACCAGTTCATTTGTCCTTAACAACTCAGCAACTTGTTCCATGCGAACATTTTACTGCTCGTTGCAAAAGGATGAGGGAGTTGCATCGAGTTGTTTTAGCGAAATGAGTTTTGTGTTTGAATTTTGGGACATTGTAAACGGTCGCGTCGTCGTGTTCTTGTTGCAGAGTAAGCTATAAACCTATAGTGCGAGCGTGTTATTGTTGTTTGCGTGTTACGTGAGCTGCATAGTTTGTGTCTGCACATATTTATACTTGTCTATTGCAGTAGTTTTGCAGATCTCTTTACATCCTATATTAAAAAATAACTTAAAGAAGGAAAAATTTAAGGTACCACCGTTCAGGATATAAAAGCATAATCAGCCCATTTCTGTCCCATTGCTGGGCACGGGCCTCTTCTCAGAACAACAAGAATTTAGATGTTAGTTCAATACGCTGGCCTGGTGTGGGTAAGCAGGGGATCATTGAAGGATTAAATCATCCATAGGAGGATCATTGGAGGATTGAAGGTTTAAGGTCCAGGAATTGGTATCCAAAAGATAGAAATGAATAATGGAATGGAGTGGAAAGGATAAAACGCATCTGACTAAGAGAGTGATGAATATGAATGTTGATGGGTGGAGGGAGAGAGGAAGACCAAAGGAAAGATGAATAGATTGTGTGGGAAAAGAGTAAATGATGAGGTGACGGCGTACAGGGAAGAATGGAAGAGGAAAACATATTGCGCCGACCCCAAGCAACTTGGGACCAGGGCGGGAAGATGATGAGATAGAAGAAAAAAGTGAAACACTGATTTTTGTGGTCAAAAAAGCTACTAGGTAGTCGATCATCCACAGCACATCCCATTATAGTCACTTAAATATTTCTGTTAAGAATTAAATCGTTTGAAATTGTTTTGACACATATTGTGTATTCGATCATCGTCAATATTGGTGAAACATTATATACCTCAACGAAGTGGTCCTTACCAAAACAAGGGGCCACCCCAATTCTTCCAGTAAGTGTCGTTCAAGACGACTATGAAGGCAGAAGGCCGCGAAACCGCCATTAAGAGGAGCGTATATTAGCAAGTCCCCGCTGTTTGCGTCATAACAAGATAAAAACTTTGTAGGCATTTTAATCTCACGATTTTGGACTTAATAAAGGTTAAAACAGACGCTGTGCGGGATTATACTTGTGACGAGGTACACTTTGGTACTTATTAAATTTTTCGTATACCTAGGTATTAGGAGACTTTGGCTCTGTTATCTATACTAATATTATAAAGCTGAAGAGTTTGTTTGTTTGTTTGAACGCGCTAATCTCAAGAACTACTAGTTGGAATTGAAAAATTATTTTTGTGTTGGATAGTCTATTTATCGAGCAAGGTTATAAGCTATATAACATCACGCTACAACCAATAGGAGTGGAGCATAAATGAAAAATGTTGCAAAAACGGGAAAAATGTCCTCCTGTGCGAAGCCGGGACGGGCCGCTAGTATATTTAATAAGAGAAGGCGTATGTCTACCAATTTACGGATTGATATAGACATATGTAAAACTTAAATCATTTCGCCTGCCTCGTTGGTCTAGTGGTGGCAAGCGCGACTGCTACAATATGTTTCCCTCTTCTATTCTTCTATGTCAGCCGTCACCTCATCATTTATTCTCTTTTCCTTCATATCCTCTCTCACCCAATCTATCCATATTTTCTTTGGTCTCCCCCTCTCCCTCGATCCATCAATATTCATATTCATCACTCTTTTAGTCACATCGTGAGGTCCTGGATTTGATCCCCAGATCGGGAAAAGTATTATTGGGTTTTTCTGTGTGGAATTCCTCAGTAGCAACTCGGTGTTTGAATTTGTGCCCGGTTGATGGCAATAAGCTCGCCCTATTATATGGCACTTAGACAAAACGGCGAAACTAGGGTGTTCCACACACCCCTGTCCAACCCTTCCGAGAATACAGGCGTGATGTTATGTTAAATCATTTAGTATTTGGGGGCAGAGGTTTCTACAGATTTTCCTTCCTAGGGGCCGTCCATTAATCACGATGTTTTTTTAGCATTTTTAACACCCCCCTCCCCCTTGGTGATACTATGCGTGCCAAATAAGAATAGGATCGCGCTTGCTACAACTACACACGATAGCTGTCAAATTGGTACTGCCAGCAAAAAAATACTATGAAAAAATTTTTTTTATATTTTTTTATTCATAGTTTTCATTATTATTTACATTCATTTTTATAAAATGTTATTTATTGAATTCTATAAATAGATAATTTTGGATAATTTAATAATATTTGAAAACAGTATTCATTAAAGAAATGAACCAATATATAAGGTCTAACCAAAATACCTGGACAAACTTTTACACAGTGTTCAGTACGTTGAACTATACATATCTACGCAAAAAATAACGAGATCCAAGTGTTTTTTTTTTCTAACCAAAAAATTTTTTTCTTCATTTATTTTAATTTAATAATATTTTTTTTACATTTTTCTCTTCGCCTATTAGGTAAAACACGGCGCGGAAGTAGCGCGCGCCTCGGTGACGGTCGATGCATAATAAATGGATGAGTTTATTCTTAGAGAGTACAAGCAATTTAAAACGTTATTATTTTTTAGTCAGAAAAAAATCACTTAGATCTCGTTTGTTTTTACATAGATATGTTTATTTAAACGTACTGAACACTGTGTAAAAGTTTGTCCAGGTATTTTGGTTAGACCTTATATATAGTTAACTTCACGAAATGCTACTGGTCACCCTAATATGTCGTCATAATAATAATATAATTACTGTGTAATTAATTTGGCGTAAAATTGATAAGAAATACCAAAAAAGTGAACAAAAATAATTAAACTGAATATAATTTCTTTATTTACTTTTTTTCACACCTTACACTTTGGTAATGAAGTTCACGAGTATTGCGGAACAAAATGGCGTCTTGACAGTGCTATTCTTATTTGGCATGCATAGTACGTGGTGAGGTTTAAGACTATAACGTCACGCCTTATATTCCTCGAAGGGTTCAACAGAGGTGTTTTTAGTAACACCCTCGTTTCGCCAGTTATTTTTTAAGTCCCATGTAATAGGGGGCGAGCCTATTGCCATTAACCGGGCACAAATCCAGACTGCTATTGACAAATTCCTGATGGAAATACCCAATATCACTTTGCCCGACCCGGGGATCGAACCCAGGACCCCATGCTCAACAGTCGCGGTTGCTACCACTAGTCCAACAAGACAGTATAATTTCTTACCAATGTATAGTAAAGCCCTACTAGCTTAGCAAACCACGTGATACATTGTGAATCAGTGATAGCCTAGTGGTGACCATCGGACTGCCAAGTCATAGGTCTCGAGTTCGAACCCAAGGCACGCACTTCTGACTTTTCGGATTCATGTGCGTATTGTATAATTATCACTTGCTTAAAAACGGTGAAGCAAAACATCGTGAGGAAACCGGTATGCCTGAGAGATATTTCTCGACGCCATGTGAAGCCAAATCAGAGGCCCATGGGCGACATAAACTCTGACACCAGGTTAGTCACTAATCACACGTAAAGAAGAAGTTTTTTAATCGCGTCTTGCGATACCCACGACAGAAAATTACTAGTCTATCTTTTCTGAGCTACAAAGCAAACGTCTCATCAAGGCAGTCTGTAAACGTCCATTGTTAAATACGGGATGTTCGTATAACATTTGAAAATACATAGCGGAACTCTACTTCAGATTATTCGGAATTGAAACCTAAAGATTTTGGCTCGCTGCCCGTGTAAGTTATTTAAAAAAGATCAATAATGTATCTACGTAGTGCTGGCTGCGGACTTGAGAACCCCTAATCTTTTATCAATTGTAGTTTTCTTACATATTACTTAAACTTTATTAAGTTACTTATAGAAAGGTTAAACTGCCTCGTTGGTCTAGTGGTGGCAAGCGCGATTGCTGATCGTGAGGTCCTGGGTTGGATCCCCAGGTCGGACAATGTGTTAATGTGTCGGAAATTCCTCAGTAGTAGCCCGGAGTTTGGATTTGTGCCCGGTTGATGGCAATAAGCTCGTCCCCTATTACATGAGACTTAAACATAACGACGAATTGAGGGTGTTACTGTACACTTCTGCCCAACCCTTCGGGGAATACAGGCGTGATAAATAAAGTTATGTTATACTAGCGGCGCGTCCCGGTTTCGCACGGGTGGTAACTTTTCCCGTTTTTGCAACATTTTTCATTTATGCTCCGCTCCTGTTGGTCGTAGCATGATGTTATATAGCTTAAAACCTTTCTCGATAAATGGACTATCCAACACAAAAATATATTTCAATTCCAACTAGTAGTTCCTGAGATTAGCGCGTTCAAACAAACAAACTCTTTAGCTTTATAATATTAGTATAGATTAAAAAAGCTTTTATAAAAAGTTCTGACGAAAATCTTTTTGACGTGTTTCGGCCAGTAATAGCCCAGAACCATGCCACGAAATCGTAACCTATAACCCATAACCTTATACAAATTTACTTAATAAAACTCTAACACTGACTTACGGATTACTCACAGCTAAAACCGGAGAGTCTAGAAGCATGAAATTTTGCACACGAGTTCCTTATAATATAATGCAGGTGAAAACTAAGAAATGATTTTTGAAAATTCATCTCCCACGGGAGTTTAATAAGAGAGCCGATTGGAAATCCTGTCGGACACACGGCTAGTCAATTTATTATGTAAAAATCAATTGCCTTGCCTTGCCGTCTCACAAAAATTCGAAAATCGCTCGATCGATAAGCCTCTTTATAGGGCTAGTTTAAGAATTTTTTTACAAAAATAATATTTTTTTATGATAATAAGTTAACCGGAACATCTATTAAAAAATAAAATGCAATTCTAATATAAGTATAGTTATATTCTAGTAAATATGTATTACTAGCGACCCGCCCCGTCTTCGCACCGGTGCAATGTAGATACTAATGTGGGGCATATAAACCTTCCTCTTGAATCACTCTATCTATTCCTGAAAACTGAATTAAAATCCGTTGCGTAGTTCAAAAGATCTAAGCGTACAGACAGCAGGAGCGACTTTGTTTTATATATGTAAAGATATAAACTGCCTCGTTGGTCTAGTGGCGGCAAGCGCGACTGCTGATCGTGAGGTCCTGGGTTCGATCCCCAGGTGGAATTCCTGGAATTCCTCAGTAACAGCCTGGAGTTTGGATTTGTGCCCGGTTGATGGCAATAGGTTCGCCCCCTATTACGTGGGACTTAAACATAAAAAAATAACACAACCTCTGCCCAACCCTTCGGGGAATACAGGCGTGATGTTATTTTATATTTCTTTTACAATTCACTCTTCAAAAATCTTTTTTCTCTAGAAACGCAGAATAACTTTACCTACACCACTATTTTAAATCCTATATGATAATACCACCTACAAAACTACTTAATCTAAATTTCATGAACATTGCAAATTCCATTGAAAAAGTACTCTTTCCCCGTTCTCAATAAATATTCAGCTTAATTTAAAATGCAAAAAGGATTTAATCTGCAATTGTATAATTTTTATACGGACAGACGTAGTGAGGCATAAAAAATATTGCTTTTAAGAATACAAGGTAGGTATACCTAACATTTTTGGTGCCAAGTTTCTTTTATATCTTGGCAAAGGCAAACTTACCGGTAATGCCCGAGATGTATGGATTAAGTGAAAGCAATATGAACTAAATTATTTTTTAAGCATCCTTCTTTTATTTCTTCTACTGTTTTAAATGAAATACCGCACACCTATAGCTCTCTCTCTCTTTCTTATTAGAGCCCGTATTAATAAACACCTTCATTTGAGAGATCTTCCAACAGAACCTACCATAAAGTAGAATTCCATACATTTAACAATTTTTTTTAATACTTCTCTAGTCATAAACTACACTTAAGAGGGACATATTTTTTTTCTTTTCGACTGCTTGAACATGTCTCATGTTATTGACGAGACCTGAAGGGTCTCCAACCGATGGGGACGAGTAAAATACTTAACCTAAGCTAACTACTATTACTACTACTAACATCATGAATACTAGCAACAATAGCTCTAAGGGCGACCCCTAATGGGACTCTGATGAGGGATCTCTCAAATGGGAGATGTTCATAAATACGGACTGAGAAGTTTCTCATCATTGCAAATAATAACTACAGCTATTCTTGTTCACCATTTCATTTTAAAATATTAAGAAGTCTTAAGCAGCAACTGTTTGACTAGTATGCAAATTCAGGTATTTTTTTTAAATCCGGAAACGTGTCCTGCAGTCTTCTTACGAAAAGTATCAAAATGTTTGGCTTGATAAATTTTGTAAACGAAATCTGTACTATACAGTTTTATTGGTAGCTGGTAACACTGGACAATGTTGACAAAGGAGGGTAATCGCCAAGTTTTTATTTTTTTTAAAACGTTGCCCCACATTAGGATTTCTCCTGTGTCGTGGGTGCGTTTACAGACACAAATCTTCACACGCACAAACATCCAGACCCGGAACAACTATCTGTAGGCCATACAAATATTTGTTCCGTGCGGGAATCGAACCCACGACCCGTAGCGCAGAAGCCGATCGCTCAGCCACTGCACCAAACGTGTCGTCAATGATGAATGAACGTACCCGAAGTTATAAAAACACTGGTCATTCGACGGAGCAGAGGATTCCATGTCGAACGGCCTAAGAAGTCTGACCTTTTATATCTGATTAGCTTGTCCTTATTTTCTGATCTTGTGTAAATTATGTATTATATTGTGAATTAGCTTCTGTAACTAACCACTAACCCAAATATAGATATTCTCAGTGGTGGAGAGTCTATGTTGTTTTATTTACTTTATTTACCATCCTCGCAATCCTGACATACCGATATTGGCTATAACTGTAATGGTTGATCCACCACTTCACGTTTCTGTTGTATGTCTTTTACAAAAGAAACTTGCTCATTTCCTACTACAAAAAAATACCTGAATTAACATAGGTACTGTAACCTAGTGTTGCCGAACAATCGATAGTTTCACTATCGATAGTTTAAATTGAAAATCAGCTACTCCAACGATAGGACTATCGATAGTACCGACACTATCAATAGTATCGATACTATCGATAGCATGGTTGACGTCAATACTATTGACATGCATCAATAGTATCGATCGAAGCTCCTAAATATAATACTATCAATCGTATCGACAGTATTGTCTTTTTGAAGGTTCAATAGTATCTATATTATGGATACTATCGATAATATCGATAGTATTGCTTTTCTGAACTTCAATACTATCGATAGTATCGATAGTATTGCACTCTGGCAGTACTATTGCCACCTTCTTAGCTATCGATAGTATAATCGATAGTCATACTATCGTTGAACTATCGTACTATCGTTGAACTACGTATAGACTATCGTACTGCTATCGATATTCGCCTATCGATCGGCAACACCCCCTTACCAAGGAAGTAATTTTATCCAAATCTCACAAGAACTACCCACGAAAACCATATCCAGTGCCAAAATTCCGCCGTTAACCTTTAACCACGCCATTTTCTCCAAATTCTCCCGAAAACTACCCTTATGGGAACCATATTCTCCTTAACCTCCGTACAGTAGGTTAACTGTCCAATTAAGAAGACGAACAAAAGGATGTAGCGATCGTAAACTGTACAGGATCACAGTCTCCTCTCGAAAGGACTTTGATAACAGTTTATGAAGTAACGGAATATCACAACTAAATGAACCGTCTTTATTAAAGTTTTAAGGGTGGCAACACCGGGCAAGTAAGTAAGAAACTGTAAGAACAGTAAGAAAATCTTTCTCGAGTTGTTTCTTCGAAACGTTTCGAGATAACGAGTTTGTTTTATCTATTTATCGGTTTGTTGAAAATTTTGTCTTTTGCGTTGCAATGTAGGCATTTGGCGTTTCGTAATACAGTTTATAACGCTTTTCAAAAAATAATACTTTCATTTTTGAAATAGACACCAATCAAACCGATTTTTCTTTTCTATTTTTTGTATTACTATCAACACAGTCGATGGGAAATTAGTATCTGTTAAAAATCTTCTTCTTTTCGTGTGGTTAGTGACTAACCTGGTGTCAGAGTTTATGCCGCCCATGGGCCCCTAACTTGGCTTCACGATGTTCTCCTTCACTGTTTTTAAGCAAGTGATAATTATACAATAAACACATGAATCTGAAAAGTCAGAGCCTTGCGCTCAGCTCGGGACCTATGACTTAGCAGTCCGACGGTCACACCACTAGACTATCACTGCTACTGTTAAAAATTATAGCTTGCGTAATTTTTTTGATTGGAAGGAGTATGCTTAGGTGGTTTGGCCATGTTGAGAGAATGAGTGAACGGCGATTAACAAAAGGAATTTATAAGGCGGATGTCAATGGAAACGCCGGTAGAGGACGTCCTAGAAGGACATACATAGATGTTATTGGTGATGTTCTTCACAAAGGTCAGGTGCGTAGTACTCTCAACCGGCGTGCGTGTATGACAAGATGGATGAAGCGAAAGGGGTACGTAAGGGTCGTAGCATGTGGCGTTCTATAGTTTCTGCCTACCCCCACGGGAAAAAGGCGTGAGTTTATGTATGTATGTATGTAATTTTTTAATTGATTCACAAAGGTGCAAAGCAAAGTCTGCGAGAAATTCTTTAATATCTTTTGCAAATATTTCTAGGTCTCCAATCCGAATATATGAATGTCAAGGTTGAACAAGGTCGTATTCATACGGTTGAATTCGTTGAAAGCTGCTGAGTGCTCGAGTGCGTTGCAATTTTTATACACTGCACCAAATGCACTTCGCTAAGAAAGTCTGCGCCGAATATAGGAGGTTCAGAAATAATAGAAACACGTGAACAAATGATACAGCTGTCGTACTTCTTAAAACATATAGAAGTTTTAAACACCTTATTATTTGATGAGTTTGCTTCTGGTATAACCTTGAAGGTATACGTAAAAATGGAGACCACATTACAAACACCTACTAAAAATCGAAATATTTGGTTTTGAATATCGATGCTCGGCAGTGAAAACCTCGTAAATAAAAATTTCTTTAAAAGCGTTTTAGTTGTTCTTTAGATTAATAAACTCGTTATACACGTACTAGTCCAACAAACTTTCAATTGAAATACGCTATCTATGACGTACGATGACAAACTTGTATTAATATTTGATCGGCCATTTTTTTTGCAGGAGACAGTTATTTCTATCTCTTTTGAAAATTGTATTTTACACATACGTGGTTTTCACTGCCGACCGACGATATGTACTTTGGAATACGGTCTCTTTCTAAATTGTTAATATTCTAAATAATCTTCTATATAAATTGTAATAATTTAATTTAATTTTATTGTAATATATAGATATATATAAAGTATATATTTTGTTAGTACTTATGTATTATTTTGTTTTTAATAATTTTTATTTACCTATTCAATATTTGTTTTAAATTCTTTTTTTGTACCTTTTTCGAAGTGCTTAATTTTTGACCCAAAGGTTGACTGGTAGAGAATGCCATTGGCATTAAGTCCGCCTTATGTACCACCGATTGTACATGAAGTTTAAATAAATAAATAAAAATGAATCGCCAAATGTGTTGCTAAGCGCAAAACTTGAGAACGGCTCAACCAATTCGGCATTTTTTTTTGTATATTCCTTAATGCATAAGGAAGGTTCTTATGGAGAAAAAAAACATAAAAATTGCGTGGAAAATAGTAAAAACAACACTTTTCTTTTCTCACTACAGGCCAATAACTTTTGACAGAACGAAGACTGTCCGGGCAGCTAGTTAGAAATAGGTTTCCAAACTAAATATTCTATCTTTTTCTAAGTAACTATTTAGAAAGAGACAGAATTTCAAAGTTTAAGTTTCAAGACGACACGTTTGGTGCAGTGGCTGAGCGATCGGCTTGTGCGCTACGGGTCGTGGGTTCGATTCCCGCACGGAACAAATATTTGTATGGCCTACAGATAGTTGTTCCGGGTCTGGATGTTTGTGCATGTGAAGATTTGTGTCTGTAAACGTACCCACGATGCAGGAGAAATCCTAGTGTGGGGCAACGTTTTTAAAAAAAATATCGTAAATGTTGAAGGCCAAATGTTTTGACTTTCAGTAGGTGTTCGTAGTGTACTCTCCATTTTCATCTACCTATACCTTCACAGGTATTACCATCTTCTTTACCAACACTGATATTTTTTCATCAACATTTAATTCTGTGGACCTCTAAGCAAAAAACCTCTTTCAGTTGTAAAGGAAACATCTTCCGCGTAACAGGATGAAGGTAAAACCCATAATATTCTTGTTATAACCCAAGCACAAACAATTTTTAAACATAACCTCTACAAAGAAACTCCAGAAAAAATAAGAAAATACTTAAAACGCTTCAGGCCTTTAAGCAGAAAAACAGCTCAAACGGAATTCCGGATCCCAAAGATATCCGATGAGAAGAAAGGAAACAGGACGGATAACGTTTGAGGACGCGGAAGAAGGCTTTGAAGGCAGGCTTAGGAAAAAATGTGTGTCCTCTTTAAACAATCGGAACTTAGGGTCCAAATTATGTCCACTTTGGTGGCGGCGAATGGGCGCTCAAGGCTGTTTATTATTTTGGGGGCTTTACTGAAGTGTTTAAATGAATCAAACGCTTTGTATAACACGGGTTTAACATGTCGCCGTGTACTTAATTAAGTTTGTGGAAACACCGAACAAAAAGCTGTCCCTTGTGGAAAATAATTACGACTTGTTATGGTAATGTAAAAGCTTTCTAGTATATATATATAGGTATATAAAAAAATACCTTAAAAACTTTTTTACAAAAAATTTAAACCGACTTCAAAAAATAATAAAATAATTACCATATAAAATTAACAGTTTCAGAAGTCGGTGCTGATCCACGCTGAACCAAATTGAAGGCGCCGACTTCTGAAACTGTTAATTTTATATGGTAATTATTTTATTCTTTTTTGAAGTCGGTTTAAATTTTTTGTAAAAAAGTTTTTATTTTTTTCATTTTAGTGGCCTTCATTAAAACGTGGTTGGACCTACTAAAGACGCTGCTCGTAACATAATCACATCATCACAATATGCGTACTGTTCGTCATTGAGGAGTTCCATTGTCTATCTCCGAAGTTCTTCATCAGATCTTCACCAAATTTAAATGAAACCAACTTCGAAGTATACCCTATCCATTAAAAAAAGAATCATTAAAATAAATTCACAATTGGCGAAAATATCGATGAACATACAAAAAAAAAACATACATACAGACGAACATAGTAACCTCCTCCTTTTTGGAAGTCGGTTAAAAAAACATTTAAGTCAATCGGTTTTACCCCTACAGCATCTGCAGGATTTGAGGATTGAAGGCTGAAACTATTATAATGTTGTATTGTCATGGGAATTGAATTTGTGTGCGAAGTTTCAGAAGAATCGGTTAAGCAGAAGTAGTTGAAAAATCTGTCGCAAGATTTGAATCAAACAAACAAATATAGGTACCAAGTGATACTAAAAATGCTTCAGCTAAACAACGTATAGAAACCTATTTTAAAATATACTCGTTATTGTATTGATTTTCCTTGTTACTGATTCGACACCCCCCCCCCCCCCCCCAATCTTCCAGACTACGGCCTTGTTAAACAGCTTCCACGAGTGACGATACTCAACGTACGCCCAGCACACCTTGGGCGACTACCCAAGTTTGGTAGCACGTATGGTATCTGGTCAGCCCAGCAACCAACTTTACGGACTGGCTAACCTATTAATTTCATTTACTACAGTTATTACTGATTTCGTATTTTGCGTTTGCGATATTTAGAGTGCAACTGAAATATTAAGTCATGATTGTCAACTTTTTCTAATGTCATCCGCACCATTTTACACCGCACCAGTGTAGTAGTACATCCCTTATCATCATCTCCCTGCCCTTATCCCACACTAGGTGTGGTCCGCACAACATGTATTTCTCTTCCATTCTCCTCTATCAGCCGTCATCTCAGTACTCATTCCTTTCTTACCCATATCATCCTTCACATAATCTATCCATATTTTCTTTGGCCTACCTCTACTTACATATGAAACACTCTTCTAACGACATGGCTTTCTTCCCTCCGCATAACATGCCCATATCACGCTAACCTATTACTCCTCAAGTTTTCAGTCACTGGCGCTACTTTCAAACTTCCTTCAAAGAACAAAGCTTTTCATTGTAGTAGTATATCCCTACCACAATGAAAAGCAGTAGTGCCACCTACCACAGTGATAAATCAATACACTACAACTGCATTCACCTATAAAGTCTATAAATAATCTATTGGTTATACTAACATTGAAGCTGATTTCTCTGAGGGATGCCACAAGGGAGCGTTGTGTTGACGGACTGACTGCCTAGTTTCCGGATTATTGTTCTAGTACAAGTTATAATTCGATTGGCAATATGTGGGGTGTACTTAACAAGTTAGCGATGTTGTTGGTGTCTTCCAACTAAGTGTGTTGTTTTGTTCCCAAATTACTTACATGTTCTTATAAAATATAGGAATATTTTGATTCCACATGATTACCTACATTATATGGCATATAAAACAGCAGTGATAGGAGTGTCTGACCTCTGACTTTACGAGTTTATGTGCGGATCATAACTTAATTATCACTTATGTTAACAGGGATGACAAACATCTTGAGGTAACCTGCACACGAGATGGCTCTAAAAGTTACTATGAATCCGCCGAGCCGTCGACACGTCCCGCTCGCGTTTCGCGCTAGCATTTGCTGTGACATGCTTCATATAAAACCCTTAAATACAACTCATGCGGGCTCGCCGGCGATACACCCCTGTTCACCCCGCGAATATGAAACCAAAAACGGGTCAAAGAAGGACTATTTTTTGAACCAAACATTTTAAAGTTTTTTTCTTAATTTTAATGACCTTAAAGCTAGATATTCCTCATTTCATTTTTGTCTGACCGCAATAACACGACATTGGCGACCCATATCGTGGCAGTAAAAGTTTCACGACGCAGTAGTACATAAAGTAGGGTTTAGTGGCAATTAGCCGATAGTTCATCAGCACACGCAATAAAGGGAACTCTAAGACAGGCGTTGTAAGTGACAAGCGGGAAACTAGGAGAGTTACCTTTTGATCAAGTGTTTAAGTAATTGTGTAGTACCTGTATAGACGTGTTATTACGTTCCATAAAGTTTTTGTATTGTTTTTATTAATATTATATAACACTAGCTGTGTCCTCACAGCTCCGCCCGTAGCCTATGTTACTCAGTGATAATGCAGCATTCTAACGGCGAAATAATTTTTGAAATCGGTCCAGTAGTTTTTAAGTTTATTCTTTACATACAAAAATACAAATCTTTCCTCTTTATAATATTAGTATAGATTGGGTTTTTCCGTGTGGAATTCCTCAGTAGCAGCCAGGAGTTTGGATTTGTTCCTGATTGATGGCAATAGACTCGCCCCCTATTACATGGGACTTAAACATAATGGCGAAATGAGAGTGTTACTATACACCTCTGCATAACCGTTCGGGGAATACAGACGTGATGTTGATATTGTTTATCAATAATTCGTCTTCTGTCATGTTGGCTCGAGCGTTATGAAAATAGCTCTTGATGTGGTAAAAAGATTAGGTAGTCAGCAAGATTGGTAGCGTTGTGTAAACGTACTTAAGTATAATCACTCGTGGAGGCTCTTTTAATTATTTTTTTTCTAGCTTATAATCGTTTTGGTATTTTTTTATTGTATGCTTATATTTGTTCTGCTTAGCCTTTTCCTAATTATGTTGGAGTCAGCTTCCAGTCTAACCAGATGCTGTTGAATACCAGTATTTTACACGGAGCGACTGCTATCAGACCCCCGGAACCCAGAGCAATGCCGACATCCTAAAGTTAGACCAGTTGTCAAACTTTCGAGCTTCTGACTACTCGTACCGAGTGTCATAGGTATTCGTATGACACTCGGGGCCGACAGTTTAACGTGCTATCCGAGGCACGGAGGGGTCTCGATGTGTATTGAATGGCCACCCATCTACGTACTGACCGCGGCAAGCGCAACTTAACCTTGAAAATCATATGAGCCCCTACTTACTGTAAGCTTATATATCATTATTTGAAATAAATAAATCTATCATTTAAACGAAAAACATTATTGTTTCTTAAAGATTATAGGAAATGTTACCTATAATCGATTTTACCACAACCTGTCAATACTAATGCACAACTGCGATCTCAAAAATCGGGTCCAACGTCTGCAAGCAAATTTATTTACCTTTCTGGGAATCGCCTTGTTCCATTAAAGTTAATGCGCCAAATAGTACCAATATATCTCCAGAGACTATTTTGTGCTTCAACTTGGAATGAAATAACCCGATTTCCTGTCTCTGTTTCCGTAGAGCCACGTATTCATGCAAACAATGTTTCAGATACAATTTTTCTGAAACAACACAAAATGGTTTGGAGTTTTTTTTCCATAAAAAACTGTCAGTGTTGTTTACCGCGATATTAAAATGTTTCAGTCACATCGATTTTTATTTCTGATACACTGTTTATAAACAAATGTAGGTGTATCAATTAAATATTATGTGGTTTAAGATTTTGTTCCTACAAATTTATTTTAATTGTATCATAGTGGGCAATCAATAGTTCATTTTTCTTAGTCTGCGGGCACGAAATTAGCGGCGGCCGAGCGATGGCGACAGCGGAGCGGCGCGGGCGCGGGGCGAGGCGAGCCAACAGCGGCCTTTGACGTGGGCACGAATCGCCCCGCGCCGCTCTCTCACTTCAGAATGCTATGCTATTGCTTGCGTCGCCGCCGTGCCGCCCCGCTCCGCTCGGCCGCCGCAAATTTCGTGCTCACAGACCTACAGTTCTACCTTTTGTATCTATTTACGTCACATCTCGTCACATCAAGGCGACATATTATGACGTCATACTTATATTATTGTCGTATCTGTATATGAACCAGATCATAGTTCATTTGCCAAGTCGTGGTTGTTTATGTAGTGTAGAAACGACTACAGCAAATGTACCGAATTACACTTAAATACCCAATCATATTGCACGCGAGGAAAGTCATGCCTAAATATGTTCGTATATCGGAAATCGTATTACAACCTACAGGATATTCAAATTTGTTCCGCGTTTATCGAGATTGTCGCCAACAAACTGTTTTGGTACAACACGGCTCGCGTGACACTGTCACATTGTGTATTAATAATAAATTATTTACTGTGTATTTTATTATTTTTGTCGTTTCATTTCGTGCTGCATTGAAGGGCTAACATTAAGGCTGATGTAACGCTTGAAGCCTTAATGCTACGGAATGTCAATCGAGTTATACACAGATATTATGCTTGACACAAGCTTTACCATAGACTATTATAACTTTACAGCAGTGATAGCCTGGTGGTGTAACCGTCCGACTGCCAAGTCATAAGTCCCGAGTTCGAATCCAAGGCACGCACCTCTGACTTTTCAGATTCATGTGCGTATTGTATAATAAAGTTATTACTTGCTTAAGAACGGTGAAGGAAACTGGCGTGCCTGAGAGATATTTCTCGACGGCATGTGAAGCCAAGTCAGAGGCCCATGGGCGGCATAAACTCTGACACCAGGTTAGTCACTCACCACACGAAAAGAAGAAAATTAGAACTTTTCTGTATTCCGTGGACTTTAATATAGTAACTCAAAGCAGTGATAGCCTAGCGATAGCCTTCCATGCAGGAGGGTCTGAGTTCGAACTTGGCGCGCACCTCTGACTCAGATCAGAATTTGATTTTCACTTGCGTTAACGATGAAGGAAAACATCGTGAGAAAACGGCACACCTGAGAGGGCTCCAAAAAGCTCTCGATGGTGTATAGTCCATCAACCCGCACCAACCAGCCTAATAGACGTTTAGGCTTACCATACCGAATGAGAAGAGATCCGTGCCCAGAAGTGCAAATTTCAGTAAAAAGTCTCCCTTCTCGACTTGTAACTTAGACCAACGCACCGATACATAACGCAATATTCTTAATACACTTTGTCACGACATTTCTCACCTCCAACTGGTACTAACACGTGGCTCGGCTATAAACATGTCGACTACCGAAATATAGATACACGATAATACTCGGAAAAAACCGCCTCGTTGGTTGGCAAGCGCGACTGCTGATCGTGAGGTCCCGGGTACGATCCTCAGGTCAGGCAAAGTGATATTGGGTTTTTCCGTATGGAACTCCTCAGTAGCAGCCTGGAGTTTGGATTTGTGCACGGTTGATGGCTCGTATGTTTGAGGCTCGCCCCCTATTACATGGGACTTAAACATAACGGCGAAATGGGGTGTTAGTATACCTCTGCCCAACCCTTCGGGGAATACAGGCGTGATGTTATGTCAATATCGCTCGGTACATGTATTATTGTCATTGTGATATAGATTTCGCTTGCTCTGTTGGACAGACAACTTGGTAAACGTCTTTGAATGCAAGCTGTCCAACCCAAATTTTACCAGTTGTTATCAGTTTGATCCCTTTGTCTGTCTGTGTGTCTATCTGTGGCATTGGAGCTCTTTGATGGATAAACCGATTTCAATGCGGTTTTTTTGGTACTTAGCTATGTTGATCTGATATTTTATAAAATTCATTTTTCGCGTATTTATTTTTACTTTGAGAAATTTGTGAGTACTTTTATCGTCATGGATGATAACGAGACGGCTGACAGGGAAGAGTGGAAGAGAAAAACATATTGCGCCGACCCCAAGTAACTTGGGACCAGGGCAGGAAGATGATGGATGTGAACAGTGTAAGTCAAGCTTGGTGCATAATATCAGCAAGACTGAAAAAAAATATCGTGGTCCTAGTGCATAATATCAGCAAGCACATTGGGTCACCCGCGGGACGGCGCAACGAGTATTCCCAAGGAGGGTTGATGTCAGGTAGGCGGCCGTATATAAAACAATAAGCCAAAACCTCTAACAACATGGATTTATGAAATACATGTTGTGCCGACCCCACCTAGTGTGGGATAAGGACAGGAAGAAGAAGAAGAGCTATGTTGATAATAATCTCTTCAAACAATTCCATAGTTTATCAGAAATATTTCAGCACATCATACTGTAATAAAAACGATAGGAAACACTGAAGTGAACCTTATAATCAATATTGATCCAGGTGTAACACAGGCTCGTACACAGTCTAGTCTGATATTGATCTGTGCCTAAGAATATTTACCTACAGCTGTGTTGAAAAGTAATTACTTGAGCGATCTAGATTAGCGAGCCAGCTGTTCCTCTTTTGTTGAAACGAAGATCTTAAATTTGAGTTGAGAATGCATAGTTTACACGTGCTTAGTACTTGTCATTAGTGAGTGTTGTTCATTTTGAATTAATTAATTAAATTTAATTAATTTGCTGATTAAATTTGAAAACAACTGGTGCAATGGTTAGTTAACTACTTATGTATTAAGGGCGACTTGCAGCTTTAACTTAAATCTCGACTTAAGCTTAAACTTAATTTGACGACTTGCATGTTATCGACTTACCTTAAATCTCGATTTAAATAAATGTCTAAGTTAAACCAGCATCTAGGTCGGTTTAAAGTTGTTAAATCTTGGGTTAGTAGTTTTACTTAACTTGAAAATAATGATGCATGCCGTACGAGCAAATGCACAAAGTGCCATATCAAAATCAAAAAATACAAATCATTTATTTGCCTGAAATATGGTGGGTGCACAAGATATTAAATTATAGCACAGGACATATTTCACCCTAATTACGGGCATGCAAAATTGTAACTAAAATTTTACTAAAAAATACTCAAACTATTTTACTCAAATAATTGTTGTAAATTAACTAGTTTACAACAATTATTTGAGTAAAATTTCAAATATTACAACTATTTGAATTACAATTTATAAGAACTATTTGAATTATAATTATTTATATTTCAATTATTTTATTACAGTTACTTAAATTATTGAAATATTATTATAGACAAGTCACAGGAAATTAAACTATAATACTATACTACATTACTATAATCCTGGTGCATCATGTTTTTCGGCAAGGAGTCTCACAATACCGTTAGCGTTAGCCCAGGTTCTGCTTAATAGAGATGCGGTCTTCTTCCTAATATTGTAATTAATATTTGTTGAAAAAAATTGGTAGGTTTCGACGGCAGGTATGTAGGTTAATGATAAATGGTTCATTAACTTACTGAATTTACTTCTAAACTTGTAAGCACATAAGCAGTACCTACTTAGCTTGAACAAATAGGCACTTTTCTAACTTTTAATTTGACTTGACTTCAGTATACTGTAGGCGCTTCAAAAATACTTCATGATGAAGGTAAAATTTGAACAAAATTATAGAAGTTTTGTTCTCAATAAAGTACTTAAATGTTTTTTGTTTGATTTCAAACTAAATTATGAAAAAAATTAACACTAATTATGTCAGGTAACTATACCAAAAAACGAATCGTTTTGCTTGCCAATCGTAACTCGTAAGTTGGTTTTACCTGTGATAGCTACTAATGTATGGGAGTGTCTACAATAGAAAGCTATGGGGGTCTTTACTTAATCTATACTAATATTATAAAGCTGAAGAGTTTGTTTGTTTGTTTGAACGCGCTAATCTCAGGAACTACTGGTAGGAATTAAAAAAATATTTTTGTGTTGGATATTCCATTTATCGAGGAAGGTTATAGGCTATATAACATCACGCTACGATCAATAGGCGCGGAGCATAAATGAAAAATGTTGCAAAAACGGGAAAAATGACCACCCGTGCGAAGCCGGGAAGGGCCGCTTTATTGATAAAGATGCAAGTCTTAATTTTAACCAATAACGCTCGGTAAATCATAGGAATCGGCCACTAGCCGAATGACCTGCTGGATCAAATCTATTCTAAAAATAAAACGAAGGAACAAAGTTAAGTGGGTGGCTTAGCAGATTGGCTGAGATAAGCAACGAGATAAAATCTCGCTGACTCAGAAAGATCTTCAAGATCTTTTTCCGCTACGGTGTTTAATTTCAAATGGTACCTACCTATCAATGTTTGTGCAAAAACATTATTTGGAGTTGGCAATAAAAGTGTTGACTCTTTATAGATTCTTCCAACAAATAAGTCGATGAACTAATTCGACTTATGCCTACTTGGTCTATGTTTAAAATATAATCGAATTAATCGGTGAATAAATTAGTACCTAATGCGTGTGTACAAAGAAATGCTTCTCGACTAAATTACAAGCATAGTCCGAATTAGTTATCGTCTTAATTGGCTAGCGGTTGCACGATCATGCGATGATCGCATCGTATTGATCTTACGAATGTGCAACCGAACATACTAATCATTATTGTGTTTCTTAATTAAAGTTTTGGTCATCAAACTGATCGCGCGAGCTTCAGTGCGGACACCCGTACAATCAATACGATGCGATCATCGCATCATCGTGCGTTTGCTAGCCAATGACGACACGTAAGGCTATAGCAAAGAGGATGGGCTGCAGAATTCTACACAGCGTAGAGATATCGCAATCAAAAACTAGTTTTCAGGTCTAGACCTAATTACTCATTTTTAATGACCCAAAAAAATACTAGGTACATTTCCCCACAAGCTATTAAACCTCATTATGATGTCGTTTCACTAGGCCCTTATTCTTACGCCATTAATTTTTATAACGTCTAATGAACGTAAATATACGTTCCAATAAATTTTGACATAAAAGATCACATAATATTACATAGCTATAACATCATTACTTTAGTGCTGAATCACCACTATAATAACCTTTTCATGCACGAGAGACACGTACCTACTTAGGCTAGTGTACACCGACGCTATTTCTCTATTCAAACAATATATATATATATATATATTCAAACAACCATTTACTCGAAAAATGTAGAAGAAGGTAATCGTTTGTTTAACCTGACAATGTTAGTGGATACCACCCCTTTTCGTGTGGTTAGTGGGTAACCTGGTGTCAGAGTTTATGCCGCCCATGGGCCTCTGACTTGAGTTCACATGCCGTTGAGAAATATCTCTCAGGCATGTCGGTTTCCTCACGATGTTTTCCTTCATCGTTTTTAAGAAGTGATAATTATTATACAATACGCCCAGTAATGAGTCCGAAAAGTCAGAGGTGCAATACTTATGACAGTCGTTACGGGAAGTCAGAAGCCCGAAATTCTGACAACTGGTCTAACCTTAGAATATTGGTATTGCCCAGTTACTGGGTTGCGAAGGTCTGATGGCAGTTGCTTCGTGTAAAATATTGGTATTCAGTCGCATCTGGGTAGACTGGAAGCTGGCTCTAACATAGTTGGGAAAAGGCGAGGCAGAACAATATATATTTTAATATTTTTTTGCTCGAGGCTTTATTTCACTTTGCGTAACTATAGAAGCCTCATAGCCAACCTATCTTATGCATATTAAATCTCAATTTAACAGCCACGATTATGACAAACGTCTATCATATAAGCACGTCATCTAACTATTGGCATAAATTTTATGTGAAAACAGCGCCAAAGTACTATAATAAAAATATCTAAGGCAGTCTGGGGCAATCAATTTCAGTGGTGCTTACAATTTTAGTGGCGCAGTTAAGACACTTTGATGGTCGGGACAGATTGACGCACATCATATCCGCTTTAGGTTGACGTTACAATGAATTATAATATTTATGGAAACGACGCTCACGACACGACACGACATGACAACTTTGAGCGCCTTATACAATGTATATAAATATCCATAATGAAGCCGAAGTTTACGCATACTGTACATCAAACTAAGTGACATTGAGCAAACATTATTGTCGATAAGAAACATTTTAACAAAAATAAAACCGACTTCAAAAAAAAATCGAAAGAAAGAATAAAATAATTACCATATTGTTAAATTGACAGTTTCAGAAGTCGGTGCTGAACGAAATGAAGGCACCGACTTCTAAAACTGTTAATTTTATAATATGGTAATTATTTTATTATTTTCTTCGATTATTTTTTTTGAAGTCGGTTTTATTTTTGTTATAATGTTTTTTACTTTTTTTCATTTTAGTGGCCTTAATTATTTAAACATGGTTGGACCTACTAAAGACGCTGCTCGTAACATAATCACATCATCACATTATGCGTACTGTTCGTCATTGAGGAGTTCCATTGTCTAAATCCGAAGTTCTTCATCAGATCTTCACCAAATTTAAATGGGACCATTTCGAAAGAATATTCTTTCAAATATTTTTTTTTTTAAATCAGTTCATAAGTGAGGGTGTAGGGAGGTAAAAATAAATAAAAAAAACATACCGCCGAATTGAGAACCTCCTCCTTTTTTGGAAGTCAGTTAAAAATATTCATAACGAAGCCGAAGTCTACGCGTACTGTACATCAAACTAAGTTACCTTGAGCAAACATTATAGTCGAAAAACGACTTTTATTTTTAGATATTATAAAACAACTGTTAACTGTAGGGCGAGAAGTAAGCGCGGAAGAAGCAGACTGTGCCTACATAAAAAAAATTATAATGTTTGTTTAGAAGAATGTTTAGTAATAACATTTAAGAGGAAATACGGTCGGCATTTAGTCCATACAAACGTATTCCTCAGTTTCCTCCTTGGATAATGCCACTAGAGCAAATATTTTTTACCATATTATATACATCTACCACCACTATGTCCCTATATTTTGTTTTTGTCAGTAAATAAATTATTAAAAGAACCAGAAACGTATGAATATTACAAAAATTGACCGATTTTACCACCGTTTTCAAACATCTGTCAAACAAATTTGACGAATATAAAAAATAAAAGAAAAACATACAGATTACAGACATATGCAAAAGTCTTACTTAAATTATTACAGAATAAAATATTAAAATCGGTCCGAATTTGAAGAAGGAAACAGGGAAATACGAAAGTACGTTTTCGCTAATATTGCACAGGAGTAATCAGTCCGAGATGCAGTTGTCTCTTTCGCTCCCAATTGGAAAGGTTTGCAGGAAGGGTGGGACGGAAATAGATCGCTTGAAAACCTATTCAAACTATTCATATCTTGCAGCCCGCGTTTCCTCTTAAGCTTATATAATTTTCGTAAAACGCATTAATAAAAATTACTTTGATCTTAAATATCTCCATAACCAATCGGTTCCCAGTATGGCACAATACAAAAAAAATCTTCGTTATGATGAGAAGAATACGTGGCTCTCGGCATCGTTAAGGGTATTTCCACATCCGATATCTCTATGAACTGTTTACTGAAGACACGACAGTTAAACCCTTCTTATTCTGAGAAGAGGCTTGTACCCAGCAGTGGGACAGCAATGGATTGATTCTTTAATATTTTAATATACACAAATAATCTGGATGTTAATGGAGTGTTACTTTATTATTTTACTAAAGGCATAAAAATATTTTCTAGTTAATGTCCTTTTATCTCTGTTTATGCATGATTAACTTAACATGACTAGATATTTAATGTGAATAGCGAATTTTATGATCATGCGTTATCAAATTAATGGGCAGTGATTTAACATGCCTTTATAATTTAATGCTTGCGTTAAATTACTTCAATAAACGACTGATGTAGATTATGTTCCGAAATTATCTTTACATAGTTTATAACAAAGTCGCTCCCGCTGTCTGTACGCTTAGATCTTTTAAACTACGCAACGGATTTTAATGCAGTTTTCAGCAATAGATAGAGTGATTCAAGAGGAAGGTTTATATTCCCCACATTAGTATCTACATTGCACCCGTGCAAACCCGGGGCGGGTCGCTAGTATAATTATATAATGAAAATTGCTTATCTGAACGGCTCGTGGCTAATTAACAAACACGCGAATCATTCAATTTGCAAGGTTAAGCTGCGCTTTCCGCGGTCAGTCCATGGATGGGTGACCATTCGTTACACATGCCTCGGCCTCGTCCCTCGGAGAGCACGTTAAACCATCGGTCTCGGGTGTCATACGAATACCTATGACAGTCGTTACAGATAGAAGCCCGAAAATCTGACGACCGGTCTAACCTTAGGATATCGGCATTGCCCAGTAACTGAGTTGCACAGGTCTGATAATAGTCGCTCCATGTAAAATACTGGTATTCAGCCGCATCTGGTTAGACTGGAAGCTGACTGCAACGTAGTAGGAAAAAGGCTATGCAAAACAATTTCCAATATTCTCTAACAAGAATATTATATAACTTCAAAAGTTGAAAGTCTCATAAATTAATGAATTGTCGCGACAATGTGGAGTGTGACGACTAACTCCGTTTTACGTTCAAACTTATATTATATTAGTTTAATGAAACAAGTTTCAACTTGAATATTGTAGTGTTCAAGGTGACGGGCGTGTCGTGGTACGGGTACCTATTTTTAATTAATTACTGTACCTGTGTTCTTGGTGAAGTGGTTGAAATTCGGAGATGTTTCGAGAATTTGATACTTTGTTTAACGTAGAAATTCTGACATACACGTGTTAGGATTCCATTTATTAATTTGTAGAAAAATGTTACTTATACAAAAATACAAGGTTAGTCGGAAAGGGGGTACTAAGCCGAAAAGGTGTTAGAGTACCCATAATAATGGATAACTTTTGTTCTGCAACTTTTTCGAAAAGTGATTAGTTTAAGAGAATTAGCTCTTCAAAGATTTCATGAAAAATACGCTAAATTCTATCTATCTTCAGCTATGATCAGCTGTGTTTACATTTTAGGTCATATTTGGGGTTACGGATTAGAATATCCATTTTCTGAATTCGTAACTAAAGCAGGGATGAATAATTTTAAAAAAAGTCATTTTGCATGAATTTTATCTTTGTCGAATTTTGAAATTTTAAAATTTTCTTTAAAACCATCATCAGTGTTACATTAAGTGGCCCGCAGCTTAGTACCCCCTTTTCGATTAACCTTGTATAAGTTTTAAACAAGGTGTAAATCCAAAAACTGAAAACCTCTTAAGGGCTCATTATTCTTATCATTATGAATAACTTTTACAAGGGACAAACACTGAAATCGTGAAATAAAAATCTGCTGCTCTATACATTAATGTTGACAAAACTCGACAAAATGTAGGGAACAGCAGTTTTTTTTTCGAGATTTCTTGATTGGTCCTCAAGTAAAATTTGTTCATAATGATATCTACAATGAGCCCTTAAGAGGTTTTCAGTTTTTGCATTTACACCTTGTATATTATATTAACATAACATCACGCCTGTATTCCCCTAAAGGTTGGGCAGAGGTGAATAGTGACACCCTCATTTCGCCGTTATGTTTAAATCCCATGTAATAGGTGTCTAGCCTATTTCCATCAACCGGGCACACATTCAAACTGCGGGCTGCTACTGAGAAATTCCACACGGAAAAACCTAATAACGCTGTCCGACTTGGGGATCAAACACAAGACCTCACGATTAACAGTCGCGCTTGCCACCACTAGACCAAAGAGGTAGTTAAAGATAAGGTAAAATAGTTAAAATATAATTACGAAATAATAAACTCCAGTCACTATACAAGCAACTAATCATTGTCAAAGAAATGAAAAATACAAATAACAATAACAGAAACTATCCGACCAATACAGTCCATTAACTCACATTCATAACAAACACCATCTATCTTTATTAAAAACACTGAACTTTCAGAAGTTCAAACAGAAAAGTTTGCGAAGGTAAATTTTCAATAATAGTACACGATCCTGAAAAGTGAAAAGTTCCGAGTTTCCAGCAGGAAAAGGATTTCAAGGAATAGTTCAATGCCGATCTCGTAAGCTAGACTGACGTATAGTATGTATCTATAAAGCCCTGGATTTGTTTGGCTTTTCTGCTCTTTGACAGCTTTCGATCGCTTTTCTTTGATTGGAGGGGCTCATGGCTAAATAACAACCGCGACGATCGTGCGATTTGCGAGGTTAAGCTGCGCTTGCCGCGGTCAGTCCGTGGATGGGTGACCATTTGTTACACATCGAGACCCCTCCGTGCCTCGGAGAGCACGTTAAGCTGTCGGTCCCGGGTGTCATGCGAATACCTATGATAGTCGTTACGGGTAGTCAGAAGCCCGAAAGTCTGACAAACGGTTTAACCTTAGGATATCGGCATTGCCCAGTTACTGGGTTGCGGAGGTCTGATGGCAGTCGCTCCGTGTAAAATACTGGTATTCAGCCGCATCTGGTTAGACTGGAAGCTGACCCCAAGATAATTGGGAAAAGGCTAAGAGGACTGCTTTCGATCAGTTCAGAAATCAATTTTCTCATTTTGAACTGAACGACTAGTCGCAAAATCGTAGACTCTAGATAGCTCCACAAATCTGCAACGATCGCACGATTTCTTATTAGGTACCTATGTTCGTTTAATTTAATATAAGTTAATCAAATTGACTGAATTTCATACATAATTATGAAATTGTTATTTATTATGTATGAGTTGAGAGTTAGTTATTGTTGACGATGGAATGAAGAAACACAGTGCATTACACAACTGATGGCAAAAAAGGTGAGAGCCGTTCACATTAGCAAGTGACAACTGACTTTTTTGTTGCCATTACATAAAACAAGCGACCCGCCCTGGCTTCGCACGGGTGCAATGTAGATACTAATGTGGGGCCTATAAACCTTCCTCTTGAATTACTCTATCTATTGCTGAAAGCTGCATTAAAATCTGTTGCGTAGTTCAAAAGATACAAGCGTACAGACAGCGGAAGCGACTTTGTTTTATACTATGTAATGGTGCGTCCAGACCTGACGAACGCGCCGCGAATGCGCTGCACGCGCGCAGCTCGCGCGCCGCTCGCGAGCCGCTCGCAAGCTGCGCGCGTGCATTTCATGTTCGTACAAAGCTCTGCGCGCCGCTCGCGCGCAGTTCGCGAGCGGCCCGCGAGCGGCCCGCGAGCGGCGCGCGAGATGCGCGCGAGCTGCGCGCGAGCGGCGCATTCGCGGCGCGTTCGTCAGGTCTGGACGCACCATAAAGATAATCCGCGAAATGGGCTGCCTAAAAATAATAAACAAAAGAATACTATTGTGAAATGTAGATAGTATTATAATTGACGTTTCGAATTTGAATCCTGATTTTATCTAAAATTAGCTGTGTCCTCACGGCTCCGCTCGTATCCTATGTTACTCAGTGATAATGTAGCTTTCTAACGGCAAAAGAATTTTTGAAATCGGTCCAGTAGTTTTAAGTTTATTCGTTACATACAAAAATACAAATCTTTCCTCTTTATAATATTAGTATAGGTATAGATTAGTATAGATAAATACTCCCATTTGTAATAACTTAATAAGGTATACAAATAGACATACGACGCCATTTCTATTCCACCCACATAGATCAACCTACTACTAAGTATAACAGGCTGTCTTTACCCATTCTCGAATCACAATATTTTCTAGCCTATAAATAGACCACCTACAGAAAAAATTACCAGCGTGGTAATCGAGATATAAAAGCTTTTAGGTACAATTGCCAAGTAACGATTGTATTGCTTTACAATGCCTGGTTCCTATATCTGACCGATGGTTAATGGTTAAAACTCTTCTTCTTCCTGCCCTTATCCCACACTAGGTGGGGTCGGCACATGTATTTTATAAATCCATGTTGTTAGAGGTTTTGGCTTATTGTTTTATGACCGGCCGCCTGCCTGACATCAACCCTCCTTGGGAATACTCGTTGCGCCTTCGCGCGGGTGACCCAATCTGCTTATATTGTGCCGATGTTATGCACTGGGTCCCAAAATGATATGCTTGTCAATCTTATTGCCGACAACTAAATAGACTATGTACTTCTTGATGGAGTATACTTGAAGCTAATTAATGGAGCGTATAGATATACATAACATACAGAAGGACTTACAGAAGACCGCGTTGTTGGTCTAGTGGTCGTAAGCGCGACTGCTGAGAATAGGGGCCTGGGTTCGATCCCCAGGTCAGGCAAAGTGATATTGGGTTTTTTCATTAGGAATTTCTAAGTAGAGGAAGTTTGTATTTGTGCCCGGTTAATGGCAAAAGGCTCGCCCCCTATTACATGGGACTTAAACATAACGGCATAATAAGAGTGTTACTATATACCTCTGCCCAATCCTTCGGGGAATACAGGCGTGATGTTATATTATGTATGTCATACAGAAGGAATCTGTGTTCGATCCTCGCCCGCACCTCTGACTTTTCGAATTTATTTGTGGATCAGAATTTGATTATCAGTTGCGTTAACGGCGAAGGAAAACATCGTAAAGAAACCTGCACACTCGAGAGGGCTCCACAAAGTTCTCCATAGTGTAGTCTACCAACCTGCACTAGTCCAGCGTAGTGAACTGAGGTCTATACCCTTTTCATTTTGAGAAGAGGCCTGTCCACAACAATGGGACAGTAATGAGCTGGTTATCTTATGTAGATACTACTGCCTCGTTGATCTAGTGGTGGCAAGCGCGACTGCTGATCGTGAGGTTCTGGATTCGATCCCTGGGTCGGGCAAAGTTTTATTGTGATTTTCCGTGTGGAATTCCTCAGTAGTAGCCCAGAGTTTAGATCTGTGCCCGGCTAATGGCAATTTATTTATCTTTACATAGTATAAAACAAAGTCGCTCCCGCTGTCTGTCTCTCCCTATGTATGCTTAGATCTTTAAAACTACGCAACGGATTTTGATGCGGTTTTTTTAATAAATAGATTGATTCAAGAGGAAGGTTTATATGGCCCACATTAGTATCTACATTGCACCCGTACGAAGACGGGACGGGTCGCTAGTAGGTATGCCATAAAACTATCATTACGGGTCTTAAAATGCGATAGCCAAGTCACACACATAAAATTAAAGCACACAATACATCTCAAGATCATAAATATCATTATTTGTAACATAATGCAAACAGTAGTACTTTTACGAATTCACCCCAGTAACATGTAAATATATCAATTTTGAGCTGAATATAATTGTTGGTGCGAATTGCTCGTGTCAGCGAGTTTCGGCCAGCAAGTTGGCTCGCCCCCTATTACATGGGACTTAAACATAACGGCGAAATGAGGGTGCTACTATACACCTCTGCCCAACCCTTCGGGGAATACAGGCGTGATGTTATGTAGATAGAAAGGTTAAACGGTAAAAATATTATTTTACAACAATCTATTTTCCCAAAAATCGTTCTATATTTTATACCCGGATGATCCAAAAGCTTCCTAAAGATAAATGGACCAGAAATAAATATCTTTCCAAACAATAGTTCCTAACAGAGTATGTTTGAGTTATGACGTAAATATTTGATTCGTACGTGCTTGCTAGCGAACAGGGCTCATGTGCTCTGAGATTATAATCTGCTGAGCTATAAACTTGCGAGTATAAAATGTTGGACATAACCTAGATAACTTTAAACGGTGACGTCATTGTTTTGTAAAAGTGTTCTAGATGGTCTTGCGGACCGTTTCGACGTAACCGGGCCATTATTGGCGAGACCTGAAGGGTCTCCTACTAATAGGGATGAGGAAAATACTTATCCGAAGCTAAGTACTACTACTAACGTCATGACTACTAGCAACAACAGCACTAAGGGCTACCCGTATGGGACTCGGACTTCAACTTAGGGCGTTGCTGGCGGGAGGACTGAGCGACCGAGAAAGCTGTCTCCTTAGCTTTATGAGGGCTGAATTATCGGCGTGAAAAACGGTTTGGAAAGAATTTAGAAGCCTAAATAGGAGTTTATCCGCAAAACGAAAGCAGATAGCAGCACGGTGGTGCTAAGACGGTGATATGACGTCATCACAACCAATCAGAATGAATAGAATTATTATTATGAATAATGTCAAACAAACTGCCTCGTTGGTCTAGTTGTAGCAAGCGCGACTGCTGATCGTGAGGTCCTGGGTTCAATCCCCAGGTCGGGCGAAATGTTATTAAATTTTTCCGTTTGGAATTTCTCAGTACCAGTCCGGAGTTTGGATTCGTGCCCAGTTGATAGCAATAGGCTCGCCCCTATAACATGGGACTTAAACATAACGGCGAAATGAGGGTGTTTCTGTACACCTCTGTCAACCCTTCGGGGAATACAGGCGTGGTGTTATGTTTTATGTTTTTTTTTCCTAATCGACGCTTGTAGATGGTCTTGCGGACCTTTTCTACGTAACCGGGCTATTATTGGCGAAACCAGAAGGGTCTCCGAACCAATATCTAAACTAACTACCTAGCTAACTACGCTAACTACTGTAACATCATGACTAAAAGCAGCAACACCTCTAAGGGCGTCCCTCAGGGGGGACTCGAACCTCTTAGGGTGTTGGATGCGAGAGGACTGGGAGGGATACGACAGCTTGATGAGGGCTGTATTAACGGTGACTGCGTGGAGTCAGAAGGGACGACCGGCTCCGCGGCTGCGGCGGGTGAGCACGGTGGATCGGGGGCGAATGTTTTATGCTAGGTATGTCCAAACACATTTCAAACAATGAAATTGCTTCGAGCTTGCGGTGGTGGCGCCATTAGTTCCCCAGCTGTACGTGTGGTTGAACGTCATATTCTGCCATAGATGTTTCGTTTTAACTTTTAGAAAGTCTATCTCATTCCTCTGTTCAGGTACGAAAACATGCTCACGCGCCGCTGTGGCTTCGGAGTGGAACATAAAAGAAAACCGAACCGAATGTTACTGTGACCGAACTTAAATGTAGTTACAGTTGTTGACTGTCTTGTTGGTCTAGCGGTCGCAAGCGCGACTGCTGAGCAGAAGGTCGAAGGTTCGAACCATAGGTCGGGCAAAGTGTTTTTGCGTTTTTCCATTAGGAGTTTCTCAGTAGCCCGGAGTTTTGATTTGTGCTAGGTGAATGGCAATAAGCTCACCCCCCATTACATGGGACTTTAACATAACTGGCTAAACGAGGGTGTACGAAAAGCACCTCTGCCGATCCATTCAAGAAATACAAGGCGTGATGTTATGTTTTTTTTAATAAGAGCGCGAACGCACACCGAAATGAGAGCTTTCTTATCTCACATTAAAGCGCAATTTCGCATGCGCGGATTTTTGTGTTTTACGCATTAGTTTGACAGTGAGGTTTCTGATACGTAGTACTATTTATTACTCTGTGCTTCAAGTTAGGCGTACTGGATGAAAATCTGTTCCATGAAGACTTGCCACAGAGTTTTCATCGCGGTCAGCAGCTTTTACTGTAATCGATTTTCTTGCTAAACACCGACAATACAATTTTTCCGATAAAACCGACATGTTTTCTTCTTTTTTTCGTATAGTTCGCTAACCACTAGTCGCTAGTAATCTGGTGTCAGAGTTTATGCCACCCATGGGCCTCTGACTTGCTTCACATACCGTCGAGAAATATCTCTCAGGCATGGAGGCTGTGGTTTCCTCAAGATGTTTTCCTTCACCGTTTTTAAGCAAGTATTAAGTATGCAATACGCACGTGGATCCGAAAAGTCAAGGTGCGTGCCTTGGGTTTGAACTCGAGATCTATGACTTGGCAGTCCGACAATCACACTACTAGGCTATCACTGCTATGACATATTGATAAGCAACAGTATTTCCTATAAACTGTCATACAAATTGCTCCCTTTACATACGAATTTGTGCAATTCACTGAATGGTACATTACACGGTGACACTGACATTAGACACAAAACTCTCACAAACACTTTTGAACGTTAAAGTTTACAAAGAAAATAGAATTAATTCTAGTCGCCCCTTCCAAAAGGTAGTTTCGTATGGAGATGAATGGGCAAGAAACTCCACCGTTGTTACTCTTTTAAAATGTCTTACAATATTTTGTATAGGTACATCAATTATACAATGACGAAGACGATGCACCTAGAATAAAATTACTATACCACAAAAGGTAAAAAAATAATAATGAAACAATGACAAATTAATTATGTGATAGATACATGGTGCTCACATATTTATAAACATTGCAAAAGTATACGTTTTCCCAAACATTAAAAAGTAATAGGTCAGAGTGTGAGTTAAGGTACCTACTCATAGAATCTAAAATAAATGGCATTAAAATAATAAATTATACAATTAAAATAGCAACCAGTTTGATTTTGTCTAGACTTAGACAAGTTTCGACATTAGTGTCACTGGCGTCTTAACGATAGCAATTGTAATGTCGACATCAAATGACACACTACAACACTCAGTGTCGACACCGAGTGTCGAGTGTAAAAGTCACGAATTGATTATTATCGAGAATGTACATTTCTAAATCATTATTATTATATTTCGCCAGACTGCCAAGTCATAGATCTCGAGTTTGAACCCAAGGCACTTTTCGGATTCTTGTGCGTAGGTATTACATAATTATCACTTGCTTAAAAAACTGTGAAGGAAAACATGGTGAGTAAACCGGCATGCCCGAGGGATATTTCTCGAATGCATGTGAAGCCAAGTCAGGGGCCCATGAGCGGCATAAACTCTAACACCAGGTTAGTTAGAGGATCGGATACTTTTTATCCGGGAACAGAAAGAAGTTCCTCTAGGATGCGAGTTAAACCGAGGCCAATAGCTAGTATTCAGATTCATACCCACGTAAAATGTAGGTTAGAAGCTATTAGAAATAGATGAAAATGAATGTGGCATACGCTCGATAGCGATTGGCAATCTGTCTCTAATTATGCAAAACAACTGTGACCTTTAAACACATCACATCTGCATGTAACCTCAAATTCATGACACGTTTAACTTTTAATACAGTTCAGAGCAATATTTTGGTCCTGGTCAAGCGATTATCAAACCTATAATGATAGTAATAGTAGGGTAGTTCGGAAGTCTCACAACTGGTATCTTTAATCTTTAGGATACCCGAGCTAAATTCTTTGCTATGAAGCGGTAATCGTTCCGAAGAAAATGCTTGTATTCAGTAGTTTCCAATATAGTAGCAACAAAAAACTTTTTTACAAAAAATTTAAACAGACTTCAAAAAAGAATAAAATAATTACCATATAAAATTAACAGTTTCAGAAGTCGGTGCCTTCAATTTGGTTCAGCGTGGATCAGCACCGACTTCTGAAACTGTTAATTTTATATGGTAATTATTTTATTCTTTTTTGAAGCCGGTTTAAATTTTTTGTAAAAAAGTTTTTATTTTTTTCATTTTAGTGGCCTTAATTAAAACTTGCTTGGACCTACTAAAGACGCTGCTCGTAACATAATCACATCATCACAATATGCGTACTGTTCGTCATTGAGGAGTTCCATTGTCTATCTCCGAAGTTCTTCACCAGATCTTCACCAAATTTAAATGGGACCAACTTCGAAGTATACCCTATCCATTAAAAAAAGAATCATTAAAATCGGTTCAAAATTGGCAAAAATTTCGATGAACATACACAAAAAAAAAAAAAAAAAAAAAAAACATACATACAGACGAACATAGTAACCTCCTCCTTTTTGGAAGTCGGTTAAAAAGGGCTAGGCTGATAATTGCAGTAAAGGAACTCTCAAGTGCAATGGCAAAACGAATTTTATGTCTTACTAGCGGCCAGTCCCGGCTTCGCACGGGTGGACATTTTTCCCGTTTTTGCAACATTTTTCATTTATGCTCCGCTTATTTTGGTTGTAGCGTGATGTTATATACCCTATAATCTTCCTCGATAAATGGCCTATCCAACACAAAAATATTTTTTCAATTCCAACCAGTAGTTCCCGAGATTAGCGCGTTCAAACAAACTCTTCAGCTTTATAATATTAGTATAGATCTTTTTTTGTGTTCATTGGGGAGCAATGGATCTGTGTCACCAACATAAACAAAACAATGTTTAACAATGTTTTCCGAGATATTAAGGTTTATGTTGGTGACCCGGATTCATTGCACCCGAGTGTATTTATTATAAAGAGGAATCTATTTTTGTTAATCACAAGATCTATCGATATAGACGACGTCACTGAGATTGTTCGAGGTCGGGAGATATGGATCTCGCGGGGTAGACGCGCTGGGGTACATTAAAAGAGTTTTTTTTTTCTATTCGACTGCTTGTAGATGGTCTTGCGGACCGTTTCTACGTAACCGAGCAGTTATTGGCGAGACCTGAAGGGTCTCCAACCAATGGGGACGAGAGTAAAGTACTTTACCTAAGCTAACTACAGCTATTACTACTGCTAACATCATGACTAGCTAGCAACAACAGCACTAATGGCGACCCCTAATAGGACTCGGACCTCGGCTTAGGGCGTTGCTTGCGAGAGGACTGGGAGGGAGACAGCTTGATGAATGCTGAATTAACGGTGTGACTGCGGAGTCAGAAAAGTCGACCGGCTCCGCGACTGCGGTGGGTGAGCACGGTGGATCATGGATTTAAAAGAGTCTCCACAAGTGACGATATTTAAATTCGTCTGAAGCACTCTGGACAGTCAGGCCCGCTACCAGCCTTGCTGACTGGCTAACCTTATCACCGCCATAATGCTATTCTCGTACAACTTGTGCCGACACGAGAGAGGAGTTAAGACGACTGTTCTGGGACGAATCTCTTTCTACCGCCTAGCCTTTTCCCACCTATGATGGGCTCAGCTTCCAGTCTTACAGATTCGGCTGAGTACCAGTATTTTACGCGGAGCGACTGCCATCAGACCTCCGCAACCCAGTTACTGGGCAATGCCGATATCCTAAGGTTAGCCGGTTATCGGATTTTTGGGCTTCTGACTACTGTTACTGTTCTGGGACGAATAAGAGTTTAAAATAATATAACTTTAATTATTATTTAAATAGAAATATTGTAATAGCAATTAATAAGTGCATTATAAATCTATTGTAAGTTTGTAGATATGTAAGTCACTTTAATATTATGAGTTGAAGGAAGCTTATAAAGTAAATAAAATCTCAGGTTCATCTTCTAGCTAGATTATAAATGTCAGACCACAGTTCGGGCTTTAAAGTGACTGTATATCTACTAATATTTTGATATACTGGCAACTCACAATATCGAATCATGCTTGATGAAATTATTATATTTTACTAGCTTTTTCCCGCAGCTTCGCTTGTGTTTTTTTCACTCTCCTAGGGGAGAAATTTTGAAAAATCCTTCCTTAGTGAATGGCGACGTTATAAAAGGTACCTTTTGTCAAAATTTTAAATTTTAAACCCCTGCGGTTTATTCTGTGCGTTGATAGATCAGTCAGCTAATCGGTCAATTTCTCCTTATCTATATATCTATACTAATATTACAAAGAGGAAAGATTTGTATTTTTGTATGTAACGAATAAACTTAAAAGATTTGTATTTTTGTATGTAGCGAATAAACTTAAAAACTACTGGACCGATTTCAAAAATTCTTTTGCCGTTAGAAAGGTACATTATCACTGAGTAACATAGGCTATATTTATTACTGGACTAAAACTTCTTACGCGGGCGGAGCCGTGAGGACACAGCTAGTACCTACTGTATATTTTATTTTATAATATGCACCTACTAGCAACCTTTTTCTGGAGTTCATTTCTAATAAGAACATTGTTTATAATCGCAATGGAATCACAGTTCAACCACGTCAGCTTGAACATAGGACAAAGGAGATACTGACTGTTTCTCCTTTTATAACAGACTAGCTGTGTCCTCACGGCTCCGCCCGTAGCCTATGTTACTCAGTGATAATGTAGCTTCCAAACGGCAAAAGAATTTTTGAAATCGGTCCAGTAGTTTTTAAGTTTATTTGTTACATACAAAAATCCAAAAATATAAAAATACAAATCTTTCCTCTTTATAATATTAGTATAGATATAGATTTAGTAGGTACTTCTGTAAAATTTATCTCAAAACTACACGGAAATGGAATGAACCTGCCGACGGAAATAATTACCCAATTATTTCGGTTGGCAAGTTCATCGTAGTTGTCATAATTGCTTTGGTAATTGTTCGTGTCTATCCTCCTCGTTTAAAATTAATAATGTTGGTTACCTGAAGCGACACACATGGGAAATAATTTTGTGGTGTTTATCGTTCACAATACATAATCAGTGATTATAAACTGTGTTATATATCTTTTAAAAATTATCCAGTGAAGTGCGTTTTGATACACTCACGGTTCCGTCTTCTGCGTCAAGCGTAAGTCTAACCAGTTGTGACTGAATACCAGTATTATACACGTGGCGACTGCCACCAGACCTCCGAGACCAAGTACCAGTACAATTCCGATATCCTAAGGTTAGACTGGTCGTCAGATTCGGGCTTCTGACTTCCCGTAACGACTGTCATATGTGTTCGTATGACACCCGGGATCGACTGTTTAACATGCTTTCCGAGGCACGGAGGGGTCTCGATGTGTTAACAAACGGTCACCCATCCACGGACTGCTTAACCTCGCAAATCGTATGATCTGCGCAATTGGTGATTAGCCCTGAGCACCTCACACAGGGCTTCGTATGAATAAAAAATATGGTAGATAGCCAATTTTTAAAGAACTCATATGCGGAGAACCCTTGAGGTTTAGATTTTAGATTTTTATATTATTTCCCAAGATTCACGCAACAATAACATATTATCTGTAAAACTTTCAATTAGCTGTCTCTTCCGGCTGACGTGATAATATGACCTTGTGACAGACAGGCAGACATCGTAGGCCTGCGCCCACAGGGCGGCACAGCATGGCAAAGGATTTTATAAGCTCAAATAATGTTACACCTTATATTAATATCATTAGCACTCATATTTGCTTAGCATACTTGTTATCGGTAGCTGGTAACACTGGACAATGTTGATAAAGGAGGGTAATCGTCAAGATTAATCAACGTACCCGAAGTTATAAAAACACTGGTCATTCGACGGAGCAGGGGATTCCATGCCGAACAGCTGAAGAAGTCTGACCTTTTATATCTGGTTTGCTTGTCCTAATTTTCTGATCTTGTGTTAATTGTTATATTGTGATATATTGTGAACTAGCTTCTGTAACTAATCACTAACCCAATCAAAAGTACACTCAGTGGTGGAAAGTCTATGTTGGTTTAATTTACTTTATTTACCATGCTCTCAATCCTGAAATACCGATATTAGCTATAACTGTAATGACAGATTCATCCCCTACAAGATTTTTTTTTTTTTTTTTTTTTTTTTGAATGACCACTCGTAGTATAAAGCTCCGAGAGCTTTGTTACTACTTAACCGGACTATCCTGTGGTGGCCGAAAATTACTTTAAGGCCCCCAGCCAGGGCTTACAAACTAAGGATTTCAGTTAAGTGACGCGGCACTAAGGGCACCCCCTGTGGGGTACGGGCCTCGGCTTAGTGGGTCACTGAGGGGTGGGCAATCAATATCGGGCTGGGTTATATTATTTGGGGACTGGTTTATTTCCGTTACAGGCTCAGCTTCGCGGGCTGGCGTGGCGAGCAAGGGTCGGTCTGTGACGTTACTGGGGAGTCGCGAGGGGCCTCGGCGGCGAGGCCGGAAACGCGGTTTGTATCTGTTTTTGTACCTGCGACGTGTACTGGTTTCCCTACTACTCTCTTGGATGAGGGTGATGGGGTCATCGGGTTGGAGGAGGGTATGCCTAGGGCGCCTAATCTTGGAGATCTTAGATGGTGTATAACGGACGGCCGATACTACGAGGGGGTTGGGGTGAGTTGCGGCTGAGTCTATGAAACGCTTGGTAAGGCGTTTAATAATCTGTCTAACTGTGGGGATCTTAAGGTCGACATGGAGTCGTTCATTCGTGAAGCACCACGGTGCACCCGTGGCGCCTCTGAGAAATCGGTTCTGCAGGGTCTGCATCCTATGGATTCGGTGGGGCCTAGTATGCGCGAACACGGGGCACGCGTAAGTCATGATAGGCCGAATGCACGCGGTGTAGATACGCAATTTGCACCGGAGTGACAATTTGCTGCGGGCATTCAGCACGGAATGAAGCCTACCGAGAGCGAAGGCGGCGCGCGAACGCACCTTCCTTATGTGCTCAGCAAACGATAATCTACGGTCTAGAGTGACCCCTAGATATTTGGCATGCTCCTCCCAGGGGATCGGCTTGTCAAACATCATGATTGGGGCGGGGTTTGGCGGGCTGATTTTACGCGGTCTAATAAATAGGACCGCCTGGCTCTTATCGGGGTTAACCTCGATCCTCCATCTCCGGAACCAATCGCCTAGGCTTTTGGCGGAGTTTTGGAGGGTGCGAGAGATGAAAGAAGGGCTATATCCCGAATAGTAGATGGCGGTGTCGTCAGCGAACAAGGCTAACTGCGCCCTTCCACTCTTCGGGATATCGCTCGTGTATAGGGTAAACATAAGGGGGGACAGCACAGATCCCTGAGGGACACCTGCGCGTAACGGATGGGGAGCGGAAAGCGCACCTTCAATGCGGTATTGGAAGGTGCGATTCGACAGAAAGTCTCGTAAGATGAGCACGAGGCGATCGGGCACACCGAGCCGATACAGCTTGTATATCAGCCCGTTGTGCCAGACCTTGTCGAAAGCTTTCGCTATATCGAAGAACAGGGCCCCAGTCATCATGCCGCGCTGAAAGCGTTCGCTGACATGTTCGACTATACGGTGCACCTGTTGGACACAAGAGTGACGGGGACGGAAGCCAAATTGCTCCGTGGGTATGAGACTCTTTGCCTCGGCATAGTCTTTGAGACGCTTATAAATAAGCCTCTCGTAGATTTTGCCTATGACATTGAGTAAACTAATGGGGCGGTAGCTACTGGGGGACGATTTTGGTTTGCCTGGCTTTGGGATACCGATAACGGTGGCCCGCTTCCAGGACTGCGGAAAGATGTTGTTTGCCAGAGCACCATTGAAGATGGCAGTCATTAGCACTATAAGAGCCGGGGGGAAAAGTTTAAAAACCCTGTTGTTGATTCCGTCAGAGCCAGGGGCCTTCCTAGGTTTGAGTCCCCTGATGACCTCCGCCACCTCGTCAGGTGTGACAGGGGGGAGGGGGTCATCCGGGTCTTCATCGGGGGGGAGTGCGGTACGGCGTTCGACCTCAGCGTCCACTCTTGCGAGGTGAGCTGGGTCTACTGGCTGAGTACTGGGGGAGCATTGGGCCTCTAGGCTGTCGGCCAGGCATTCGGCCTTAGCGTCGTCTTCGAAGGCGACACTCTTATCGGGGCGAGTAAGAGGGGGCATAGCGGAAGTTTCAGAGGAGCGTAGCTTCCTCTGTAGCTCCCAGAAAGCAAGATGGGTCGGTTCCAGTTCATTGAGCATCGTATCCCATTGGCCGTTACGCAGCTCTTTGATGCGCTTGCTTACTTTGCGTTGTAAGCCGCGCATAAAAGCTTTGTTAGCGACGCATGGGAAGGACCTGTAGGCACGGACTGCCGCGTTCTTCTCGGTCACGAGGGCACGCACATCGTCCGGGAGGTTCCAGCGGCTAGTAGCCGCCGGGGCCTCCCTTGAACATTCGTTCAGGACGGTTTGTACGTGACCCGTGAACAAGCCGATCGCGGCTTCCGTATGCTCTACAGTCTCAATTGGGTCAGGAATTTGGTCTAAGTGAGGGGACGTGGTGGATTTCAGCGCTTTGCTTACTTTCTCCCAGTCCGTGACCACTTTCATGCGGGGGGAGTATGACGGATCGTATGGACCGGATCTAGGAGCGAACTCCATGATCACTGGTCTGTGGTCCGAGTCCAATTCGTCGATCGTTTCCATCGAATGCAATCGCAAGTTTACATTCTTCAGAAGCGCGACGTCCAGGACATCAGGACGTTGATCGGGGGCAAAGGGGAAGTGAGTTGGATGCATCGGAGCGATGACATCAAAACTGAGGGGAGAGCAAAGACTGAATAAGGCCCTGCCTCTGGAACTGGTTGTGTGAGAGTTCCAGGAGGTGTGCTTGGCGTTAAGATCTCCCGCCAGAAGGACGGAGTCACCTAAGCCAAGGAGGGCGGTCAGATCGTCTCGCATGGTGGCGTTGATCTCCACAGAGTTGGCAGGAGGGAGATACGCTGAGACGATCGTGATCGGTGGGTGTCCTGTCATACCTAGCCGACAGACAGAGACTTCGAAATGAGCGAGTGACGGTGGGTCCATAGGAATGCAGTAGAGGGCGTTTCTATAGTAGATAAGAGTACCTCCGAAGTGGCAGCGTGACCTGTCATTACGAACTATGCGATAGTTCGCAATTTTCGGGTCGCGCATGTGCGGCTTAAGGAAGGTCTCTTGCACTAGTAGAATATCTAAGTGATAGTCGCGGAGGAAATTGGCGATCTCATCACGTTGGGGAGCTATACCGTTGGCGTTAAAAGTCCCTATCTTTAGGGATTTAGGTTTAAGTCTAGAGATACACGCGGTTTGGAGCATTATGGGTTATTATGGGGGAGGTTGCGGAGGGCCTGCGTAACGTCCGGGTATGAGTTAAATACCCGGGCGAGTGCTGAGAAGTCGCCGTTGCATGCGACAATGTCCTTGGACATTTGGACACCCCGGGGGCTATAAAAGACCCCAAAGGTGCTTGTAATTACCCTGAAGGGGTCTAGGTTTTCCGCTGAGGGCGGGGGGCGTCTGGGGTCCGCAGAGGGCGGAGTGGGTCTGGGGGCCGCTGAGGGCGGGGGACGTCTGGGGTCCGCTACGTGCAGAGGGGGTCTGGTCGCCGGGGTGTTAGGGGGGGCCGTGAACTGGAAGGGCGGGAGGGTAGGAGGGCGGGTCGCTGCGGGCGCGGCCGCTTTGACGATGGGTCTGGGCTGGAAGGGGTTGGGGACGGGTTGAGCCATCAGGGATGGCAGGGGGTACGCGGGGTGCGGTACGGTGGGTCTGAGTGCGGGGAAATGCGTCTGGTGATTGTACGCATTCCACGGGTAAAATATTGGGGGGGGGGGCCGCGGTGGTTGGTCGCTCCCTTAGCTGCCTCTCCTGGCTACGTTTAGCCAGTTTAGGGGCAGTTGACTTAGGGGCCTTCGGGCACCCGCGGTAATTGGCGGGGTGCCCGGATTCGCCGCACAGCACGCAGCTAGGTGGCTCCGTGCAGAGGGCGCGGTCCTTGGGACGCGCGCACTGTGCGGTGGCGTGATCACCCAGACACTTGACGCATCTGGGCTTGCCGAAGCAGTTACGTTGAGCGTGACCGTACTGCTGGCAGTTGTGGCATTGATTGACAATGCCACTGATGTGGGGGCGCTCTACCTTTATCTCAGAAAGGTCGCAGATCTTGGTGATATTGAAAATGGGGTGGTGTCCGTCCACCGGGTCGCACACCACTAGAACCATGTCAAAGGATTTGCCGTGGTTTTTACGGTGCATACGGTGCACCTCGGCGACAGGGATGTTTTGTGATTCTAAGTCCTTGAGTATCTCCGAGGAGGGGATGCTGACTGGGACGTTTTTAACCACGACCCTTAGTTGCCTCTCCTCCTGGAGAGTGTACGTATGGTAGGGAATATTCCTACCACGGAGGAGGCGGCTCAGCTCACGGAAGTCGTTCGCTGTGGGAATTGTTACTTTAATGCCCTGTTGGACGGCATGGGCTTTCGTATAATTTATCCGCAGCTCTTTGCAGGCCTTGGACACTTCTAGCCACTTCCCCTTGTCATGGATGAACAGAGGGGGAAGGGGGTAGGTCTTGGCGGGGGGGGTTTGCTGTGAAGCAGCAGCCGGGGGGGCGGTGGTCGCGGGGCCAGTTGCCGGGGTGGCAACTAGCATCGGGCTCGCGGAACGCGGGGTTGCCGGAGGGGCAGTGGTAGCGGGGGGAGGGGTGGCCTTAGGGGCCGTCGTTTTTTTGGCCTGTTTGGCCGTTATAGGGGTCTTCCCTATTCTCCTCTTCCTCTTACCGACGACTGTGAAGTCGTCTTCGGAGGATGAGGAGGGGGACTCCGAGGCGGAGGGGTGGTCTTCCTCCTCGGAGGCGGAGGCCGCCTCCTCGGAGAGGGCTGTCTCCATCTCCTCTACTTCCGCTGATTGGTCCTGGGACGTCAGCGGGGGTAGAGGGGGTGAGGGAGGGCAGACTTGAGCAAGGGGGAGGGGGCTATCAACGCGGGTGGGTGTTGATGCCGGGTCGGCGCCGAAGTTTAGTTTGGCGACAATGTCTCCGGGGAGACAGCCGCCGAACTTACCTATCAGTGCGGGCTGATCCCTTAGGATCGCCCGCACAAATTCAATTAAAAATTCCATGTCCGACATGGTAATCTTTAATCGAGCTAAAAATTTTGGGGAAAAATTTCGGGGAAAAATTCCGGGGAAAAAATTTCGGGGAAAAAGTTTCGGGGAAAATTTTCGGGGAAAATTAGAGGGGGGTGGGGGGAGCCTACACTCCTATCCAGCCCCGAGGAGACACTTACGTGTCGCCCCGGGCGAACAACACCACAAAAGCCCTCCCTTGTAATTTTCCTAGTATTACGCTAGCCAAGAAGAAAATTACAAACAAACTTGGTAGCTATACGGTTGTTCGTATATGCCTTAAGGGCCTATATCCTATCTCCCCAGGCGGGATGGCCCGGGGATGAGTAACCCTCCCTGTCGGGTATAGACAGGGAGGTTGTGTGCCTACAAGTGAGCCCTAAGCTTGTCTTCCTGCCGCCAATCTTAATGTGCGGACAGGTTCCCTAAGTCCCTTAGTAACTGGGCGTCAACCCTAGTTACCTTGGGAATGCTGTGAAGAGAACGGGTTATAGGTCGGGACCGACTAGGAGATCCCCCAAGGCCGGCTACCCCTTCCCCTACCGGCTAACAAGGACTGGTGTGCCGGGTCCCCACCACACTTGGTTTAGTTATCACCGTTAGGTTTCCACCAAGGGCCACAAAAACAGTGGACTTTCCCTGAAGGGGGCAAGTTTTACGAGTACTCAATCAAAGAAACAGGAATTTTTCGTCCGCTGTCTTAAAAAAGACAGCTTCGGAACTTCGACCTTAAGCGGCGCACAATCCGTAGCGAGGTGCTACGAAAGGGCGGGGCTAGTGGCCGGCGGTGACGCGTTCGTAGCCGGGCGCTACGCACGTAGCGCGCGAAGACGACGGAGCGTGCGGGTGCGGGTGCGAGGTGCGAGGTGCGGTGAGAGGCGGAGCGTAGCGCACGTGTGCGCGCTGCGGTGGCCGAGAGCGGAGTGTGTCACCTATTCACCTATCCCCTACAAGAGTCTGTTGTATGTCTTTTATATACTGCGGGATGCTTCGTCGTGCTGCGGCATGTCGAAGTGTCTCACGGTACGGTAAATACGAGTCCTAAAGGGTATTACAATAAGGTTTAAAATTATTTGAGTTTCAAAAATCCTTTACCATGCTGTGCCACCAGTGGGCTCAGGCCCGTAGTAATACGACACGACAATTTGTCGACACGTTTGGTGCAGTGGCTGAGCAATCGGTTCCTGCACTACGGGTCGTGGGTTCGATTCCCGCACGGAACAAATATTTGTATGGCCTATAGATAGTTGTTCCGGGTCTGGATTTTTGTGCGTGTGAAGATTTGTGTCTGTAAACGCACCCACGATACAGGAGAAATCCTAGTGTGGGGCAAAGTGTATCCTTTAAAAAAAAAAAGCTTTGAACTAGCTATCTCTTCCGGCTGGGGAGATATGACCTTGTGAAAGGCAGACAGACAGCGTAGGCTAAGCGATAGGGTTCCGTTAGCATCCTTTGTATCCAACCCTAAAAACTAGATATAATTAGTCGACTAATCATCATCTTCCTGCCCTGGTCCCAAGTTACTTGTGGTCGTTGCAATAGGTTTTTCTCTTCCACTCTTCCCTGTCGTCTCATTAATATTTACTCCCTTATCTTTCATATCTTCCCTCACACAATCCATCCTACTTTTCTTTGGTCTCCCTCTCTTCCATCCATCGACATTCAAATTCATCACTCTCTTAGTCACATGTGTTTCATCCCTCCTCGTCACATGCCCATACCAAGACAAACGATTTCCTTACAACTTTTCTGTCACTGGTGCCACTTTCAAACTCCCTCTAATATACTTATTTCTTACTTTATCCATTCGCGTCACTCCACACATCCATCTCAACATTCTCATCTCCGCTACGTGTAATCTTCTTTCATCCGTCTTCTTCACGGCCCAACACTCTGATCCGTACAGAACGACGGGTCTTATAATGGATTTGTAGATTAGGCGACTAATAAGCGTATTTTATACGTAAAATTGCCATTAAAATCTATAAAGGATGACCTGAATAACCCCAATCTATAACAATCAATTATCCCGCCGTCCTACAGACTGGCCCTTAGGTCAAATTGACCAGTTCTTACAAAAACCTTATCTATAAATTGAACTTTGAAATTCAATTGATTCCAATAACTCATCTATTGCATTCCATTGAAAAGAAACCAATTAATTTTAGACCGTCTTTTGACAGTTGACTTTAGATTAGGGCCGCGTTCCTACTTTGTCGTGACGACAGACAGTCGTGAAGTTTTAAGTGTCGTGGCTTATATATTTAAATTTACGACACGATTAACTATCGTTCATGACGTACATTCACTTGGTGAGTACGCTGTACATAGATAACATCACGCCTGTATTCCCCGAAGGGTTGGACTGAGGTGTATAGTAACACCCTCATTTCGCAGTTATGTTTAAGTCCCATTTTATAGGCGGGAGTCTACAACCGGAGTCTACAACCGGAGCCATCAACCGGGCACAAGTCCAAACTGACGACACGTTTGGTGTAGTGGCTGAGCGATTGGCTTCTGCGCTACGGGTCGTGGGGTCGATTCCCACACGGGATAAATATCTGCGTAAGCAGTTTTGGGGGCAATGTACCTAGCTATAAGAAATTTTTAGTGAATAAATCGTCATTAATTTAATTCAATTCAATTGTATGGCCTACAGATAGTTGTTCCGGGTCTGAACGTTTGTGTATGTGAAGATTTGTTACCCGCGATACAGGAGAAATCCTAGTGTGGGACAACGTTTTTTTTCCAAAAAAACAACTCCAGGCTGCCACTGAGGAACTCCACACGGAAAAACCCAATAACACTTTGCCCGACCTGGAGATCGAACTGAGAACGTCACTATCAGCAGTCGCACTTGCCACCACTAGACCAATGAGGCAGTTAAAAGCCTTCAATAGGATTTAACATCACTTCCCAATCGCAGCAAACAGTTACCCGTAGTTAGTAGAACTTAATCCAACGCGAATTGATTTCCAATCTCGATTGGTACCTTTCATTTCGCGTCGGCGTGAAGCTGAAATTGATTGGAAAAAGTAAATTTTTAATAAAGCTTGAGTAACGACGTAATTAGTGAGGATTACGTTAATTTTTATATTTCCCTTGATAATTTATTTTTGTACATCAAAGTTGGATTTAATGTTGAAGTAGGTATATCTTTATACATCAAAGAATTTAGTGCTTACTAAAGTTGATTCGCTGAAATTACTGATAAGTGTTGCTGGGATCTAAGGACGTATACAGTCCGACGCGGATGATCTGGGTGGACGTCCGTGACGGACAGTTAAATAAGTATAGTATAGCTCAGGGGTCGCCAAATGGCGGACCGCGGTCCGCAACCGGACCCATTTTGTGTGAAAGAAAGAAGAAAGAAAAAACATTTATTTGTCACAGATACACTTTAACACAAAACATGATAGTATATAAATAATATTAAAATAAAAGACAACTGTGACAAAAAAGGTGACCACTCAGCATAATGCTGTGCTATGGCGTGGGCCACAGACACAGCGCTGATTTTCAGTGATCACCTAAAACACGTGCGGACATTCAGCTAGTTACAAAACAAACAAATTATAATATAAATAAAATAAAATAAAACAACAAAAAAAAAAGAAATTAAGAATATGGACCGCGAGAACACAGTAACTTGCACTACAGAGTACGTAATTTAATAAAAATGTATGCATCGCATTATCTTTGTTGAAGTCAATTCGAAAAAAGAAACTATAAAATGTTGTGCGGACCCCGAGCGAACCTAATTAGTGACCACTGGTATAGCTGATAGCCTAGTGGTGTGACTCTCGGACTGCCACGTCATAGGTCTCGAGTTCGACCCAAGGCACTCGCCTCTGACTTTTCGAATTCATGTGCGTATTGTATAATTAATCACTTGCTTAAATACGGTGAAAGAAAACATCGTGAGGAAACCGGCATCCCTGAGAGATATTTCTCGTTAGCATGTGAAGCTAAATCAAAGGGACATGGGCGGTATAAACTGTGACACAAGGTTAGTCACTAACCACACGAAAAAGAAGAAGAAGTTAAGTAAGTTAGGTGAACAAGTCTATTCAAAGCGACACACGACAAGCGCGGAGATCTTTATTTTACCGTCTGTCGCGGGCGTCCGACGCGGTTATCCGTTTCGCTTTGTATACGCCCTAAGGAAGGTAGCAAGGTAGACTCCACTTATTTTTGGCTGGGTTGAATAAATTAATAACAGGAAGAAGAAAAAGATTATTTAAAATGATTAAGAAATATTGATTATATCTGATAATGAGCAATAATTAATTTAGTTGGTGATACTATGACAAAATAACTAGCAACTACATTTTTTTTCTATTGCCAGGTTTCTATAAACAAAAACTATCCCCGAAGTTCTTCATCAGATCTTCACCAAATTTAAATGGGACCACTTCGAAAGAATACTACGCTTTTGAACAAAAAAATAATCATTAAAATCGGTTCACAATTAGCAAAGATATCGCGGAACAAAAAAACATACAGTCGAATTGAGAACCTCCTCCTTTTTTGGAAGTTGATAAAAACGAATCGTTTCGCTTACCAATGATAGCATTTTTATTGCCAAAGTACACTCGTAAACTAATTTTACCTGTGATAGCTACTTCCATATGGGAGGGTCTACTATGCAAAGCCATGAGGTATTTGCTTCATTATTGGTAAAGATACAAGAGACTCAATTTTAACCAATAAGGCACCGTAAATTATAGGAATCGGCCAATGTCATCGATAGTATTCTAAAAATATTTCAATAAATCTATCCAAAAATATTATACTGCAGTGAAAATAGTTTCTCTGAATATCTTCGAGCGTTTTCAGCACTTTGCGACACTTACCACGACATGTGAACTACATTTCATCTCAATGCGCAATGTGCACATATTGAAGGTTTCACAATATCTAGCTCAAAAATTTTTTGGTCTTATTTTTTTTACCATTTCTTTCTTTACAACATAAGATAACATCACGCCTGAATTGCCTGAAGGGTTAGGCAGATGTGTATAGTAACACCCTCATTTCACCGTTATGTTTAAGTCCTATGTAATAGAGGGCGAGCTTATTGCCATCAACCGGCCACAAACCCAAACTCCGGGCTGCTACTTAGGAATTCCACACGGAAAAACCGAATAACACTTTGCCCGACCTGGGGATCGAACTCAGGACCGTACGATGTACCATCGTGGTGTATCATTAGACCTTTGCGAATTCCTTTTATGAACACAGATTAGATCATTTTTCTTTAAATGGTGGACCAAGAAATAAAGAAAATGGACTCACTATACTACTTCCCAGTATTATTTATGACAAGAAACAATTCATGAGTACTCTCCATTGTCTTCACAATTGTTCCGCAAAGTGTAGCGGACTATTTCCTTAGATATGGCAACGGAGAGCCGTTTTTCATTTTCTTAGAATTGTTAAGTTTCATGTTCTGGGAAAACTGTGGCTTTGTAGGTTAAATACTAGTCAAGACTGAAGATAAACACTTGTAAAATAAAGTAGACACCATTCGTTCCAGGATATGAAATATTATTAACTAGCGACCCGCCCCGGCTTCGCACGGGTACGATGTAGATACGAATGTGGGGCATACAAACCTTCCTCTTAAATCACTCTATATATTGCTGAAAACTGCATTAAAATCCGTTGTGTACTTTAAAATATCTAAGCGTACAGACAGCGGGAGCGACTTTGTTTTATACTACACTGGCCTGCAAAAATAAGTATCACACTTTTAAAATTGCAATAACTTTTTAAGTACACAAGATATATTTTCGAAACAAAAAAGACTCAAAAAAGAGTTTAACTTTGTTACTATAGTTTCAAAGAAAGCTGATAAAAATTGCTATAAAACGTTTTTTATTTTAAATCTCTAACTTCTATAGTTTAGAAAAAATTGAAATTTTAAAAGTGTGATACTTATTTTTGCAGGCCAGTATATGTAAGAAAGATTAAAATGTCAAAACAATCGATATAAGTATAATTAATATACAACCACCTTGTTGGTCTAGTGGTGGCAAGCGCGACTGCTGATCGTGAGGTTCTGGGTTCGGTCCCCAGGTCGGGTAAAGTTTTAGGGTTTTTCCGTGTGGAATTTTACCCGACCTGGACATCGAACCTAGGACCTCAAGATTAGTAGTCACGCTTGCCACCACTAGAACAACGATGCAGTTAAAATATTACTACCTGGATGACCGAGCTTTGCTCGGTTTCTTTTTGGTAAATCGACGTTTTCTAAAAATGAAACCTATGTAGATCGATTTATCGCCCCCGAAACTCCCTGCATACAAAATTTCATGAAAATCGTTGGATCCGTTTCCGAGATCAGATTAATTATATATATACATAATATATACAAGAATTGCTCGTTTAAAGGTAGGTATTAGATATTACTTATTATTTTTCGCCTGATCATTTCAAATGATCTATATAATATGTTCTCAACACAGTATATCATACGTAAATATATCACACTACCCACAGGTAGTTTACCCAAGACACAATAGCGATAATGACCCGAGACCCGGGGCACTGATGTGTGACTGATGGACTCAATTTATCTTCGTTCATATCCCGAGAACATCCTCCCACCGGACATGCCCTGATTTGCACCATGATTCGATTTTTAGAACATGTGACGAGGTGGGATTCTCTAGTAGAAACACTTCGTTACGTCATCGCTGCACTCTCAAACAAGTCCGCCGATGAAACAAAACGACGATAAAAATGTATAACAACCTACCCGAGGTACTCAGAAATGAGAAAAAATTGCTATTTTTACAAATAAATTTAAAAAATATTACTTAATAAATGTTATATATAAATCTAATCTATCTAATATATAGGTATATTTTATATATATATAATAATATAGATATATATAATACCTAATACCTATATAATATCTAATACCTTTAAACGAGGAATTCTTGTATATATATATATATAATCTGAATCTCGGAAACGGCTCCAACGATTTTCATGAAATTTAGTATGCAGGGATTTTCAGGGGCGATAAATTGATCTAGCTGGGTTTCATTTTTACAAAACGTCGATTTACCAAAAAAAAAACCGAGCTAAGCTCGGTCATCCAGGTACTAATACCTTTAAACGAGCAATTCTTGTATACATATATATATAATCTGAATCTCGGAAACGGCTCCAACGATTTTCATGAAATTTAGTATGCAGGGGGTTTCAGGGGCGATAAATCGATCTAGCTAGGTTTCATTTTTAGAAAACGTCGTTTTATCTGTGTTTTCGGGTAGTGAAAAACTGCTACAATATCATTAGAATACGAAGGTAAATTTCGCCATCATCCATAATGAGTGTTATAGCTCAGGTGGGAAATCGAGCGGTCCCGAAACCAGAAGAATCAGGTTCGAGTCCAGGTGATTATTTTTCCTTTTTTTTTCAAGTTCCTTCTTTTTCTTTTACTCCTTTTTTTTCTTTACAAAAAACACGATTTACCAAACAAATAAACCGAGCTAGGCTCGATCATCCAGGTACTGAATACTTAATTAACAAATCCATAGACCTGACATAATAATATAAATGAATAAAAAATTTATTAAATCAATAATTAATAAAATGTTAGGTACTTAGATTATGTTACTTTGCATGTATAAATAAGTCCTCTTCGTTCAAATTTTTCTTTTGCTTGTCCCGACAGGGTCCTCTATGGTTACAACAAATGTTTACTTACCACCTAAGCATATACATTGTGAAATGCAATAAATGATTGAGTATTGAAACGTCTTTGAGGCCGCCTAGAGTTGTTACTGCGCGTATAGGTGTGCAACAAGAGCTATTAAGCTCAAAATATATGGAGAAAAGTCAGTTGCGTAGCTTGGCCTAGATGGACCCTGTATCAAAATTTGTCGGGGGGCCCTTCTACCCAACTGCGGCAAAGTCCAAATGGAGAAAACCGTGATCCATGGTTGTATGGAGTCTCTGGGGTGTGCCGAGTGTAGCGTTTAATTTAGTTTGGTGTACGGCCTAACAGCTTGAGTGAGATTATGGATAACATTTTACGAAATTTTGCTTACAAAAGTCGGGGCCCCTGTAGCTCGGGGGCCCCGTATCATTGATACGGCGGTAGCTACGCCCCTGAGAAAAGTCAAACCTAAAGTCAAACCATTGCACAATTGTTAGCCGCATAGCGTAAGTACAACTTCATGTAATTTTCCAAATATCAAACCAATATTTTGTCGCTGCAATAGCGACGAGCATGCCACGGTTTACTTAAAGAATCACACTGCAAGTTGCGATAAACCATTCAAACCTCACTAGACATATCTAAAGACCGATAAACCATTGTCAAATTGCGAAAACTATAAATAACTTGGTAATAATATCGATCTAGGCTGGCTACACTCGGAGAATCGACAATTAATTTATTTCTAGAAGCGAGTAGAAAATTCGTTCAGTGGTTTCTGAGATTAACGCAAACATACAAACAGAAACGAAGCTTTTGCCCGCAGCTTCGCTTGCGTGATTCTTTTTCACCCGGAATTTTGATAAATTCTTCCTTAATGAATGGAAGTTCATGTATGTACACTTAGTGTAACAAAAAAATTGTCAATTTTATTGCTTTTCATTATTCTATGGTTATTGCCATAATTTATTTTTAAACAAGTCTGTTTAAAAGAAAGAAAGAAAGAAAATAGAGGAATTCTCTTCTCTACTCTTGTCGAGTTATACTGCGTTTCCACTTTGTCGTGACGACAGATAGTCGTGTAGTTTTAAGCGTCGTGGCTTATACAGAGTTGATATGACAGATGGGCATTAAATTACACTACGTATACTATACGTGTTTAGTATTAGTTCGATACGGTATAAAAATAAAAAGCACCAAAAATGAGATTTTTTTTTTCAAACCAACTAATTAGCTTACAAATCAGTGTAACAAGCAACCACCCTTTGTAAATAAATTTAACTTAACTTGTTTCCTTGTTTTCTTTTTAGCGAAAATATTTGGTTGTACTTGTGACTTGCGTCAGAGCGGCAACAACGCATCGTAGGTTATACTCAGATTTATCGTTTTAAGGTGCATGACCTATGCGTAGACATAATTAGCTGTTAGGAAAGATACATCGTGTTCAAACGGGGCGAAAACTTTAAAAATAATTTGTGACTAAACTACTGCTCCTATTTAATTGATTTTTGGTACAGAGCTTGAAAATGGTACCTAGTATAGGCAGTTTAAAGGAAAACCCTTCTGTCGTATCAACTTTGTATATTTAAATGGAGGTGTTCACATATAAGACGACACGATAAACTGTCGTTCACGACTTGTTTTTGCAGTGACGACAGATTGGCGAGGCAATGGGAACGGCTACCACGACAGTCGTCCAACGATAAATTTATCGTCACGACATCGTGATGTGTCGTTGTTACGACTATCTGTCGTGGCCACGATGAAAATATCGTCTCGTCGTAGCTTGCTATTGATTTGAAAACGATAAAGCGACTGTCGTGAAACAATAAAATGTCGTCGCGATCTAATGGGAACAGCTAGAGCCGACAGTCGTCCAACGATAAATTTATCGTCACGACATAGTGGGAACGCATACATTACATGCTATGACTATACCCTCCAGTTATTTCCATTTGAAATTATATTTTCGATTAACGCGACAGAAAAGTACTTATGTAATAATTAAATTTGAAGCTTCTATCTAATAGTCCAACAATATAAATACAAACAGTAGTTAATTGATCGCCGAGCAAATTATTATTAATTAACATCTAAGTGAAGGAATGTCTTGAGCTGTCTAACCATCGCGTGAGACATCAGTTAAATTAACTTGGACACAATAGTTTCCCTCAAATTGACCTAAGGCCAGTACAATTTCTTAATCTAAATTAAATTAGAACTGTTTATTCAGAATGTAATTAATAAACTATTAATTTGAAGTTAATATTGTTATAGATACTTAAATAATTAGGAAGCATTCATTTTACGTTTAAATAAAACACAGATATTTTGGATAGCTAGACAAAAAAACGCTGACAGATGTGAAAGATCGAAACTCATTCTGTAAAAAAAAACGGTGCGAATCAAACCGAAGACAGCCGACGAGTTACGAAGGTCTGCCGTCGCGAGATCGCCACGCAACAGCCACTCTCACGCCCTATATACAAGGTTAGTCAGAAAGGGGGTGCTAAGCCGCGGGCCAGTTAGTGTATTACTGATGAATGTTTTAAAGAAAGTGTTAAAATTTTAAAATTCGATTAATGTTTTTCCTAAAAATATTATTTTTATTTTAGTTTTTTCAAAAATTCTTCATCCCTGCTTTAGTTATTAATTCAAAAACTGGAGTTTCTAATCCGTGACCCCAAATATGACGTAAAATGTGAACACGTCTGATCGTAGCTGAGGATAGATAGAATTTAGCGTATTTTTATGAAATCTTTGAACAGCTTTTTCTCTTAAACTAATAACTTGGTGAAAGTTGTGGAACAAAAGTTATCCATTATTATGGGTACTTTAACACCTTTTCGGTTTAGTACCCCTTTTCGACTAACCTTGTATTATAATATTTTTTTTAGAAAACAACTTTTGGAAAAAAGAATCAAGTATCACCTTCCCATTAATCCCATTAATGGACGATTCCTGTAATTAACGGAGCTTTATTAATTAAAATTGAGACTCTTGTATTTTTACCAACAATGAAGCTCATGGCTTTGTATGGTAAACTCAATGGAACTTGTATGGTAAATTGAATGGTGGACTCATATGGAAGTAGCTATCTCAGGTAAAATTAACTTACCGAGTCCCAGCTTGGCAAAAAAAATGCTACCATTGGTAAGCAAAACGATTCGTTTTTGTTTATAGGAACCGGGCATAAATCGGTAAGTTCGATCGGTAACATTGTAGGGTGGGAAAATTGTATTTTTGTTCTTATTTCATTATCTAAGTATTTCCAGTACATTTTCATGGAATTCTTTTGTATTGTGGCAAGCGCGACTACTTATCATAAGGCACCTACTGAGTTCGATCCTCAGGTCGGGCAAAGTATTATTGAGTTTTTCCGTGTGGAATTCCTCAGTAGCAGCCCGGAATTTGGATTTGTGCCCGGTTGATGGCAATAGGTTTCCCCCTATTACATGGAACTTAAACATAACGGCGTAATGAAGGTGTTACTGTACACGGCGTGATGTTATGATAAGTCTTTTTTATTACTAACACTAGCGGCCCGTCCCGGCTTCGCACGGGTGGACATTTTCCCCGTATAAGCAACATTTTTCATTTATGCTCCGCTCTTATTGCTCGTAGCGTGATTTTGTATAGCATATAACCTTCCTTGATAAATGGACTATCCAACACAAAAATATTTTTTCAATTCCAACCAGTAGTTCCTGTGATTAGCGCGTTCAAACAAACAAACAAACTCTTCAGCTTTATAATATTAGGTTAGATAACATTTTTTTTATTCTTCAGTGTACAAAGCTACTATGCAATACAGAAACGTCGGACGAACAGAGATGATTTGATTAGTATTCCATTTGCAAGTTTGTCACCAAAAACGTATACATGTTGTACAATGTAAATTGTACTCTGCTCCGTATAATATCATTCTAGCTTTGATCTAACTTTGCGTGGTTTGTTTGCTTACCTCTCAGTCTTGATTGTTAAAACAAAGGTATAATTAACTGGAATGTATGTTCCCGAAGGTAAGGTGTGTTTTGGAGCACTCATATACATACATATATCGCGGTGATGAATGATGGTATTTTAATCTAATGTTATGTAAGAGAGGTTGAGCATATATTGACATAAACGACTAGGTACATTTCAAACTACGGACATCTACTGTGAATATTTTAACAGAAAAGTTCAATAGCAATTTGCCCGACTTGTAGGTTATAATCGAAGCTGACACGTCACGCTTGGCGGCCATCCTTGCGACCTATGGGGTACCTACAGTTCACGAACCGTAAGCTTAGCTTTTTATTTGTGTGAATGATCATGAATTAATCATGAAATGTGAAAAAGTACGCGGTGGAGGCGCCGCGCATCAAGCCGGTTGTCAAAAGCAGTATAAACCGGTTTATACCGGGCGGCCGGATGCGCCGCGCCATAAGCCGCGTTTCACTGTACATTATGGTGTCCTCTCACACAGATGCAAACCAGAGCTTTCAGTATGCGAACTGTACAGTAGTTCAGTAAACAACAGACATAAATATTAGACACACTGAGCAATTTATTACTAACTCTATTTCTATAGAAAACACATATTTACGACGGCAGTGATGTAATTTTTGCTACAGTTTTCACACAATTTTCATCTTTATTCTGAAGTGCATAAAGTTGATAATTGCTTGTAGTTGAATCGTAATAGATTTATTGATGTTCCCTTAACTGCATTAGTGATGGATAACATGTCTTATATCCGGTTAGCATACCTAACGGGTTAGGCATAGTTATTATTATCCCAAAACACTCTCGGTACTGCGTTTGGCCTAAATATAAATAATAATCAATTGACTCAGTGTATTGCTGGCCACAGATGTACTATATAGCTTCGTACTCTGTGGTAGGATCTATACGGTCCGGCTGGCTAGCTACCACTTCACATTAAAGTCCAGCGCGAAGCAGTTTACTATATTCCCTCGTGTGTATGTGAGAGCCAGAGCGGTATAGGGGAGTCTCTCTATATCATTGTTACTTGGATTCGTGTGCCCCATCTTTGACCCTGTCTGCGCTTACTATCAGGTGCGACCAAGTCAAAGAATACGAGAAATATAACCCATAAAATGAGATATTATTATAACACTATGTGGGACAGAACTGCCGACCACCACTACCAAACTTTTCGTGGAATACAAGCCTAATGTGTTCTGCTTAGCCTTTTCCCATGTTGGGGTCAGCTTCCAGTCCAACCAGATGCGGCTGAATACCAGTATTTTACACGGAGCGACTGCCATCAGACCTCCGCAACCCAGTTCCAAGGCAATGCCGATATCCTAAGATTAAACCGGTTATCAGACTATCGCGCTTCTGACTTCCCGTAACGACTGTCTTAGGTATTCTTATGACACCCGGGACCGACTGTTTACCATGCTCTCCGAGGCACGGAGGAGTCTCGATGTGTAACGAATAGTATGATCGGCACGGTTGGTAAATGGCCACGAGCCCCTCAAACCTACTGTATTATTATTATCAGCCATGATCATCCCACTGCAGGGCAAAGGCCTCCCTACCCTCCTTCCACTCCTCTCGGTTTAACCTTTTCTGCGACCAGTCCTTCCAATAGGTGTCTAGTTCGTCCCACCATCTCCTTCTGGGCCTGCCGCGACGTCGTCTGACGTTGTGTGGGTTCCACTCCGTGATGAGTTTTACACACAGCTCGACCGACATGCGGCAGACGTAACCAGCCTAGTTCCATTTTAAGCTTGCGGCTTCCTGACCAACTTCTGCGATCTGAGTTTTGGAGCGCAGTACACTATTCCTTATACGGTCTGATAACCGGAATCCTAAAATACTGCGCTCCATGGCTCGCTGGCAAACCACGAGTGCGGACTTCTGATGTTTTGTCAAAGATCAAGTCTGAGCAAACCTACTTCTTCCTGCCCCTATCCCACACTAGGTGGTGTCGGTAAATCCATGTTGTTAGAGGTTTTGGCTTATTGTTTTATGACCGGCCGCCTGCCTGACATCAACTCTCCTTGGGAATACTCGTTGCGCCTGTCGCGCGGTTGACCCAATGTGCTTGCTGATATTATGCACTGGGTCCCAAAATGATATGCATGTCAATCTTATTGACAACAACTAAACAGACTATGTTCTTCTTGGTGGAGTATACTTGAAGTTCCTCAACCAAATCATTCAGTTTGACACATCGTAAACTCATACGACCTACTGTAGGATAATAATTAATCAACTCATACAATGAATGTTTGTCTTTTACCTCCAATCAACGAGGAAGTAATACTACGTATATTATCCCCGAATATAGTTCGAGAAGGATTAGCAGAGTTCAATTTATTACGGAAATCCCACCGAAATGATACTCAGTTAATTGAGTTATGATCAACTGGGTCGCTTTGTCTTGTTTAGATTCTAACCCTTCGTTGATAGGGTCCCGTATAACATCGGTTATAGTTATAAATTGTATTTGTCACGGTTTAAGATACTACCTCAAGATATAAGTGTTCCCGAGTAATTGGATTGCGGAGGTTAGGTGGCTGTCGCTCCGTGTGGAATACTGGTTTTCAGCCGTATCAGCTCCTTTATTCAGAAAACTAATTCTACTAATAAATAAAATAGTAATGAGAATACAATAAATACAAATATCTATACTTATATAGAGACATGTCCTGACTGACAGACTAATTCATCAATGCAGAACCTAAACCACTGAAGCTGGAAACATGAAATTTAGACAGTAGGTTCCTTTTATGACGTAGGCATCCACTAAGAAAGAGTTTTTGGAAATTCTACCATTAAAGGGGTAAAATAGGGGATAGAAGTTTGTATGAAAATTCACGCGGACGAAGTAGCGAGCAAAGTGCTAATTAATGAAAATATTTAATTTATAGCTGGATCAATTGATTACAATATGAATCCGTTTGGGTTTCTAAGGTTTAGAGATACTTCAATAACACGTTGTATAGATAGTAGATTAATTCATTCTAATTATTAAACAATAGAATTGGAAGCACAAGTATTAACAATTTGAGAAGTTCTGACTTAATTTAAATACTGCTCAAATTATTAATATCCATCTCCATCCTAATTATAAATTAGCTTCAACAATGGGGTAGTTAACAATACCTATTTTTTATTAATTGACTCAAAACTTTTTCAAAAAACATAACCAACAATGAAAAATCCAATGAAATAATCAATGAATGCTCAAGTTATAAGCGATTTATAATTGTTGACTAGACAGAGACCGCACTATTGAACAATGACGTCATTGTTCAAAAACTTGTTTCATGCGACAAGGATAGAAAACGGGCCATTTAAAAACTTACAAGAACGTGTATCTCCTCCATTTTTAGAATGATTCTATTTATTTTTTCAACGATCATTTTTATTCTATAGGTACCTTTTTTGATGTAATATTAAATTATTCCTTATTTTTTAAGTAGGCAACTACCAAATTCCATCTGTACAAAAATAAAAATCAAATCAAATTCCTTATACAAACACAGCCAATGTTGTTCAAACTTTGAAACGGCCTAAATTCTAAATCTTCCGAGCACCCTCGAGACCAGTGGTTCCGCCGCTCCTACACTTTATTTGTATTTGCGTTATACTCGACGGGTGCATTATATACGAGTTGGAGAGATTCAAAGAGTAAAATTTATATCGACTGTTTCTGTATAAATTGAAGGTATTGTGATTTTTACTTGATACGGTGAATTTCAAGTGGTACCAAGCCTAAAGTAATAGGGACCTGAATTGGTACACTTATGGAACTTTGCCACAGAACCGATAACCGTTGGGGTAGACGAGTTCTAGAGTGGAGACCGCAAATCGGCAAACGTAGTGTAGGACGTCCTGCGACTAGGTGGAGCGACGATATACGTAGGGTAGCTGGCAGCGACTGGAGAAGGAGAGCCAAAGATCGAGCTCAGTGGCGTGCTTTGGGAGAGGTCTATGTCCGGCAATGGACTGATGTAGGTTGATGATGATGATGATGACTGAACCTACATAGACACGAGGGCAACAACCTTATACATATATACATACATAAACTCACACCTTTTTCCCATGGGGGTAGGCAGAAACTATAGAATGCCACATGCTACGATCCTTACATACTCCTTTCGCTTCGTCCACATTCATACAACTTGTCATACAAGCATGCCGGTTGAGAGTACTACGTAGCTGGCCTTTGTGAAGAACGTCACCAATAAAATCGATGTAGGTATGTCCTTCTAGGGCGTCCTCTACTGGCGTTTCCACTGACATCCGCCTTCTAAAGTCGTTTTGTTAACCTTTTCACCGCCACGGACTTTAATAGCAGTTCCAGATTTTCGTGCTTCCAGCGCCACAACTTCATAAGAAGCTCTTCATTTTAACTATGTTATAAGAATAAGTTTACTGTATTTAACAGGTCATCAGCACATCACTACTGTTTACTATATATTTCGTTATACATTTAAAGCTTGGCGCTGGCGAGGCATCGCGTTCTGTGTACGTTGGCGGTGAAAAGGTTAATCGCATTTCACCTTATTCGTATTACAATAATAACAATATGTATATATGTTTTTTAGTTTTTTTCGTCATTAGCACCTAACATTAAAGTCAGCAAAGCAGTTACTGTGTTCTGTCGTGTGTATGTGAGAGTCAGAGATTTACAGGGGAATCCTTCTATATCTGTGTTGCTTGGATTTGGATGGTTCATCTTAGACTCTGTCTGCACTTACCATCTGGTAATACTAGGGTCAAAAACGACCAAAACAAGAATTTTAAAAAAACTTAAAAAAATGTCGCCAGATGAAAAATCATTTTTTGCTATTATTTTCTTAGACTAAATTATCTTGTGTTAAATACTTTCAAATTGGCATCTAATAGATACTATGAGTGAAAAGTCATTGTAAGATACCCTCATCTTTTCACCCTTTCTGAAATTATTAACTAAAAGATAGCATATGTTATCGGTAACACTGGATAATGTTAACAAAGGAGGGTAATCGTCAAGATTAATCAACGTACTCGAAGTTATAAAAACATTGGTCATTCGACGGAGCGGGGAATTCCATGTCGAACAGCTGAAGAAGTCTGATCGTTTATATCTGATTTGCTTGTCCTTATTTTCTGATCTTGTGTAAATTATTATATTGTGATAGGTATATTGTGAACTAGCTTCTGTAACTAATCACTAACCCAATTAAAAGTATTCTCATTGGGGGAGAGTCTATGTTGGTTTAATTTACTTTATTTAACATGCTCCCAATCTTGACATACCGATATTAGCTATAACTGTAATGATAGATTCACCCCCTGCAAGGTTCTGTTGTATGTATTTTACACATATAATCTCACAAACACCAGAAGTACTACACTACCAAAAATATGTTTTTTTATGGAAGAGCAATATGCTGTATACGTTAAAAATTTCAATATCATCAATACAGATTATCAAGTACTCTCATCGCTACAATATTCGACGCTGGAAAGGCTATTTCCAACAGATTTCATATCGTATTTGTATTAAAAGTACTTGACAGATAGATTTACACGCGTGGGGAGTACAAAATGAAGAGGATTTAAATAATTTCGTATCATATTTTTTAATAATAAAAAGTTTCCGTGAATGAAAATAAATGAGATAAAAATACTTGGTTCATAAGCAAAGATTTATTTATATACAAGGTTAGTCGGAAAGGGGTACTGAGCTGAAAGGGTGTTAAAGTAACCATAATAACGAATAACTTTTGTTCTACAACTTTCCCCAAAACTCGATAGTTTAAGAGAAATAGCTTTTCAAAGATTTCGTAAAAAATATGCTAAAATCTATCTGTCCATAGCTATGATCAGCTGTGTTTGCAATTTAGGTCATATTTGGGGTCACGGATTTGAAATTTTAACACTTGCTTTAAAATAGTCATCAGTGATACTTTAAGTGGCCCGCGGCTTAGTACCCCCTTTCCGACTAACCTTGTATAAAATATGCTGGCAATTATTGGCTTAAAAATTACTATTTGTATTATGTTTTTAAAGACAATATGGGTTGCAAATAATACACTCGGGAACAATGAGTCTCGGTCACCAACATAAACCTTAATAACTCGGAAAACATTGTTAAATATTCTTCAACATTTTAACATTGTTTTGTTTACGTTGGTGACCCGGATTCATTGCTCCCGAGTGTAATATTCCCTTTTAATAGTTTTAGTACCTCACTTTAGTAGTAATATAGCGTGAAACCCACCATACTTTTTTATATAATTATAAATTGCAGAAAGCTCGACTTCTTATACAAAGTGTAACATGATTAATCAGAAATCTGTACGTAGTTTATTTAGAATCGATTACTGAATCAATTTCCTCTTTTTGAATATGTGTAATTTGTTATTTTTCAAAAAAAAAAACAATGCATTTTACAAATCAGTCAGTAATTCGAGATAGAGAAAACTAAGACTGCACTACTAATTGGTGCATTAAAAAAGCCTCCACGAGTGACGATATTTAAGTACGTCCGACGCACTCTGAGCAGTCAGTCGCGTTACCAACCTTGCTGACTAGCAAACCTTTTCACCACGACAGGAGCTATTCTTGTAGCTATACACGAAAGAAAGAGAGCGACAAATATCGTAAAAATATGATAAGTTAATTATAGTTAATATTATTGCTATTGTATTGTGCTTTTAACTTAATATTCTAGTCGGGGTCTCTGCTGCGACAAAAATATAAAAACCGGCTAAGTGCGAGTCGGACTCGTGCACGAAGGGTTCCGTACCATTATCTATAAAAACGGCAAAAAAAAACACGTTTATTGTATGGGAGCCCCCTTAAATATTTATTTTATTCTGTGTTTTAGTATTTGTTGTTATAGCGGCAATAGAAATACATCATCTGTGAAAATTTCAACTGTCTAACTATCGCGGTACGTGAGATACAGCCTGGTGACAGACGGACGGACGGATAGCGGAGTCTTACCGTTTTACCCTTTGGTTACGGAATCTTAAAAACTAACAAAACATGTTTAGTGAACACTCGGACCAAATAACAGCACAGTAAACAGTTAGGCCACGCCCCAATTTTGTAAGAAAAACACTTTTGGGGCTATTTCTAATACAAATAATGGTCGCAGTAGGCCGGTCTTTAGGTTACTGATTATTTTTGGTTATAGTACGTAACTTAGCAAGAACAGGGAAGAGAATTCCTCTCCTTTCATTGTTACTTCAAACCAGACATGTTTAAAAATAAATTATGGCAATAACCATAGAATAATGACAAGCAATAAAAGTGACCATTTTTTTGTTGCACTAAGTGTACATGCGCAAACTTACTCCCACCACGCCAAAACCTTACCAAAATGCCGATGACTATACGCGTTGTATATTTCCCTTCTACATACCTATCTACCCTTCTATCCTACCCTAATACCTATTTTAAAAACTATGTAACCCACAGAGGCTAATAAGCACGATTTTATGTGCTCCAGTCATGTAGTAGAGATTTTCAGGATTAAGCGTTTTACGCGACAATTTAATCCCTCGTGAATCGTAAAAGTTGGCTAAAGGACAGTTAAACAAGTGCTAATAACACTTTATTTACTTTTAACCTGACACGAACGGGGTGTATAATGGTTGTTTGACACTATTTTTAACCTCCGACGCAAAAAGAATTACATCCATATTCTAAGATGTTCCTCCAAAACTTACTCGACTCAGGACGACCTCGAAAACACATTCAAAATTGTTAGTCGCAATTTCGCGTGAACTTTGAGGTTTCTCGACTGAGGGGTCCTCAAATGAGTCGAGGTAGAGTGGAGTCATTACGTCATAATTTGAATTATCTGCATCGCGCAAATAACGCCGCGATAAATAGTTGTAAGGATTATCGTAAACATTTCGATAAAGTCTTCAAAATTCATTATTGTTACATACGAACTTTGACACTTCCTTCCTTAAGGTAGGTTCCGAGGTACCTTGAGTTTGACAGATGATTCCTTACCTCGACTGAGGAAAAATCTCGAGTCGAGGACGTTTATGTCAACTATAACTACCGATTGTAGTGAGAAAGACCGAGTCGAGGTGGAGTCGAGTCGATTAAGTTTTGAAGGAACGTCTTAGAATATGGGTGTTAGTCTCTGTGTGTCTATCTGTAAATCTCTCATGAATAACCGAATTCCAATATCAATGCCTTTATTAATTTTCAAATGTTTTTTGATCCATAGAGGCTTGCGAGAGCGCTAATAATTAGTTCCTATGGCCACCAACGGATCGTTTTGCTTACCAATAGAAGCTATTTTTATTACCAAACTAGGCATATAAATAGACTCGTAAGCTTATTTTACATGTCGCTCATTTAGTGCAACAATGGCATAATTACACTTTTAGAAATTTTACAGGAGATGCAATCAAAGTTTCCAATGAAAGGTATGTCATTTTTTATTCCAATCATCGTGGTTTTAAAAGTAAGATCAATATGTGTAGTTTTTATTATAGTCCCAATCTACTCGGTACATTGTGCAGAACCTAGATTATAGACATACACAATTGTGATAGCTACATCTATATTATGGGAGGGTCTACTATGCAAAGCCATGAGATCTTTGCTTCATTATTGACAGAGAAAAAGGGCTCAATTTTAACCAATAACGCTACGTAAATTATAGGAGTCGACCATAAGTAAAATTACTAACAGCCAATGCGATTATTTAGGCCCAGAAGGAGATGGCGGGACGAACTAGACACCTATTGGAAGGACTGGCTGCAGAAAACCTTAAACCGAGAGAAGTGGAAGGAGGGTAAGGAGGACTTTGCCCTGCAGTAGGATGATCATGGCTAAATAAAAAAATAAAAAATGCGATATTATCAACTGATCTCAATCCGAAATATCTGGATTGATGTAAGTTTTTGACCATTCAGGTTTCATACGAAGTTGGGCCCAAAATCGAAAGTGCCGCCGGCCAACGGAAAATGATATTTTTAATTCGTTTGGAACATCATCCTAAGCATTCGGTACTATGACGCCAAAGCAGTACATCCATCATAATAACAGCTGCATAAGTTCGAAAAATCTGGTTTCCCATACATTATACCAAAAATAAATGTAAACATGTCCTATATGTATGTTCTGCCTAGCTTTTTTCCAACTATCTTGGGGTCAGCTTCCAGTTTAACCAAATGCGGCTGAATACCAGTATTTTACACGGAGCGACTGCCATCAGACCTCCACAACCCATTTCCTGGGTAATGCCAATACCCTAAGGTTAGACCATCATGTCATATATGTATGTACTTGGACTTATTTAGTGGGTCGTTCTCCACTTTTTGTCATGATTGTAATTCTGTAAGTGTGACTGTAATATTTTAAAAAAAACATTTCGATTTTGTGCCTAATATGAATGGTCTTCTTTCTATCAAAAACCTAGAACCGCAAGAATAACAAAATTATGCGATCACCAATTTGTCCAGTAAGCCTGGTATTTATGGCAAGATGCGATAAGCGATCTAATTAAGCCCCTGTACAGCGGTGAATGTTTAAATACTGGTATGTTAATTATTATATGGCAATTAGTTACTGTTTACAATATGATGTTAATATTCAACATGTTAATTAAGTTCCTATTTGCATAGTAGAATTGTCGATTAATTCATAAATGTGTTAACATTTATCAATGAACACACATTTACATCTATAAATGTGTGATAACTCTAGTCCTTATCTAGACAGTAAACTGAAACCACAAAATAATTGCATAGCTTCTTTAGCTATTGTATGTACGTATATAGGACGTTTCCGTAAAGGAAGTTATTCTTTTAAAATCTTCTAAAGGAAAACAAAACACCTCTAACGAACTGTATTATTCATATTTGCAAATTACTCAAGTGATGCATGTAATCTGCAACCCAAAGGTTTCTCAAATTGTTTCTATATATATAAGGTTCAACCAAAATACCTGGACAAAGTTTTACGCAGTAGGTGACTAAACATATCTATGCAAAAAAAAACGAGATCCAAGTGTTTATTTTTCTAATCAAAAAATAATAACGTTTTAAATTGCCTGTACTCTCTAAGAATAAACTCATCCGTTTTTTATGCATCGAAACATTAATTCAATTAAAATTAAAGGCGAAAAAAATTATTTGTTTTGAAAAAACACTTGGATCTGTTTTTTTTTACATAGATATATTTAGCTAAAGATACTGAACACTGTGTAAAAGTTTGTCCAGGTATTTTGGTTAGACCATCTGTAAAAAAAAAATACTTTTATTTTTATATTTCGCCAAAAGATTATTTACATTTTTATCAAATTAATTTGGGCCACACTATATAAACAACTGTCAGAACGCCAATCTATTTCTGAGATAAAAGTTATCCGACGTTTTTCAGGCAAGAAGCTAACGTGGTAGTCAATAGAGCGCTCTAAATTCATCTTTTCAAGCGCCCTCGAGGCTCGAGAGTAGAAACCCCTTTATTTTTATTTGGTAACCATTCGACAGCCACATAATAGACGGGGTAAGTGTTGAAGGGTAAAATCTCATTTTTTTTTTACTTAATATTGAGGTTAATGTGTAACTTATGTTATACAATTTGAAATTGTATGGGCTTTTAGGTGAAAGAGATTTTTTTTAATAGATTTCGATGGATTAGGTTTACACGTGTGTAATAACAGGAATTCGGGTGTAGTGGGGATTTTTGGTTCTTTTTATTATTTCTGTTAGCAGATATAAATTAATTAAAACCTTAGTGTTTTTTTTTGTAACTGTTAGTTTATACTTATTGTCTACTTTGTTCAAATTTCGAAAAGCATTTTATTTTTTAGTTCATTTGTTCATGTCATGAAATTTCCTGCACATCTTAATTTTTAAGACTTACCTGGCATAGCTGAATATCTCCTCATAGTGGAAACTGGAACAGAAGCTGGCTCAGGATCTGAAGATCATCGGCAGACAGCAGCCCCGAAGACACACACACTCCACTACACACCTGTGTCTGATAACAACACCAATCAATTATAAAAGTAGAGAACAAACTTTGACAGGAATAAAATGAATAATACTACAAAATCGGGAATAGGGAGGAAAAAGGAATCTTTAGGGAGTCGCAAAAAATATTTAGAAACACTGGTTTAGAACATTTTTTTTCTCGCATAAATAATAATCGCGCGTAAGTTGTGCACGTGCGCGCGACTTTCTCCCACAACTCGGTAGCGGACCGTATCGTAGGCGATCGTCTGTGCTTCTGGGAGGGCGGAAAGGTTGGGCGGCCGCGACAATGGGCGGCGGCGGCGCGACGCGGCCGCCCTAGGCGCGCCCGATACCAGGCGATCAGAATACAGCAGGAGATATCCGAGCACGTGCGTCGGGGCGCATTGCGCATGCCCGGCAAGTGTCAGGGAAAGCTCAAGAAAAGCTACGGGCGAGAGCGAGACAGCAATATTCTAAAAATAGGGGTTGAAAAGAGATGGATATAGGACTAATTTTGGAAGCGCCAAGCAGTCTGAAAAGTTGGCAGAGATTCGTGTGTGTGTTAACGCATACTAATGTAATTCAGTTTAGTAACTTTCAGGTGAAAGTTAAGTGTTAGAGTGGTGCTCAGATTAGAAAGTAACTAATGAGTTGCAATTGGTTTTACTTTACTTAGGTATTAATTGATTCACTTAATTGTTTAACGAAACCAGATCGTATAATACTATTAAATCAAAATATAGCTGAATGATTTTCAGAAAAGATGCTTACCATTGAAAAAAAAGGATGGGAAGAATGATTTTATTACATAGCATTAGGTATTATATTGCAATTGGATGTTTTGATTTATTTTGATTAGGTATATCTACCTATATACTAATATTATAAAGGTGAAGAGTTTGTTTGAACGCGCTAATCTCAGGAACTACTGGTTTGAACTAAATTAAATGTTGTCAAACATAGCTCTAAAGTACAGTCTGTACAAATTTTCAATAAACTGCCATTAGAACTAAAAATGATTAATAGTCCTAGAATATTTAAATTCAAATTAAACTCATTTCTATTGACCAAGTGCTACTATAGTACAGAAGAGTTTTTTAGGGACAAAAATAATGCTACAGTGTAACTTGTTATTGTTTAAGTTTAAGTGTAATTCTTGACATGTTATTTTTTGATTAAGTTGAATGTTTGTTTTTTTTTTTTTCTTCTGACTAGGCTAATTGTGTTTTTTTTTTAATGTTTTTAATTTAACTAAGTTCTTGACATTACTTATTTTATTTTTGACATTTTATCCATATTATTGATTGTAACTTTTATTGATTATTATTATTATATTAATCTTGTATTCGACACAAATGTATTATTTTTGTTCAGAATAAAATTCAAATTCAAATTGAAAAAATATTTTTGTGTTGGATATTCCATTTATCGAGGAAGGTTATAGGCTATATAACATCACGCTACAACCAATAGGAGCGGAGCATACATGAAAAATGTTGCAAAAACGGGAAAATGTCCACCCGTGCGAAGCCGGGACGGGCCGCTAGTTTAATAATCAAAATATATACAACACAGATGAGAGGTTTTAATCAAAGTCGTGTAGCTAAAATGCTTAAATACCTATTATAAAACAATAGTTTATGGATTTTACTATTTATAGGTAATATCTTAAAATAACTTATAAGTTAAACGGTTGGATGTTGGTGCTTTTCGTAGCATTCTAGCTGAACCAAACTCTGGTTCAGCTAGAATGTTTAAATATTCTTTTAAATTTAGCTAATTTAAGATATTACATAGGTAAGGTTATTGTTATTGGTTGTTGGTAATTAAGATAAGGTACGATGGGATTGTCATCGTCATTTTTATGTACAAAAATCCCTGGTAATTTAATAAAGATTGGAAAAAAAGAAAAAGTTAAACGGTTTCATCTTACAATACCATTGCAGCATCAGGATTTAAGGATTGAAAGGTTGAAAGGATTATAATGTTGTATTGTCATGGGAATTTAATTTATGTACGAAGTTTCAGGAGAATCGGTTAAGCGGAAGTAGTTGAAAAATCTGTCGCAAGATTTGAATCAAACAAACAAATATACGAAGTGAAGCTAATTAAAACAGTTTTAAAAACGCTGTTTGATTTATATTTTATTGGATTCATTATTTACAAACCTGAATTTAGTTGTAATGATATATTTTTATTTGTCGGTGTTGCTTCGTAATATTTTGTAGATGTTGCTTCATAATATTTTCAGGATTAGATAAGCTTAATCGTGTCCTTATCAGAATCTATCGTGTACGTATTAACTTATTAGGCACTAATGGGCCGTGTTAGTTGAGTGCCAAGGAAGGGTTATGTTTTTCGCGCGTATCTTGTGTTTGTAAATTTCTTTATTATGTAATAATGTGTCAACCCACAAAAATATGAATTTTGTGTTAACGTTATCTAGTTCTTGTTGTAGGTCTACTCGACGCATGAAAAAATGCCCAGAACTGTAGTAAAAAATTCTCAAAAAATTAAAAAATAATGTCAGTCAAAAAATTCTTAATGCAGTTTGCATTTTTTCAAGCGTTGACATAGTCCTACCACAATAACTAGATGGCATTAACACAGAGTTCATATTTTTGTGGGTTGACACATCATTGCATAAAACAGCTCAACTATGAATTTGCTTATAAGTATTACTGCATTGTTGGTCTAGTGGTGGCAAACGCGACTGCTGACCGTGAGGTCCTGGGTTCGATCCCCAGGTCGGGCAAAGCGTTATTGGATTTTATCATTAGGATTTTTTCAGAAGCAGTCCGGAGTCTGGATATGTGCCTGGTTAATTACAATAGACTCGCCCCCTATTACATGGGACTTAAACATGACTGGCGATCGAGGGTGTTACTATACACCTCTGCCGAACTCTTCGGGGAATACAAGGCGTGATGTTATGTTATTAGGTATTTTGTTTTATCGACCATCAGATAACTCAACATAATTTATCAAGTTTCTACTGTAACGTTCAAGTTCGCTTCAGAAACACTTCGCAAATGTTATGTACTAACTTTTCAAGTACAGACACAGGAACTTAGGTAACAGGTGTCCAATAAGTTACACGCACACACCACCAATTCCTGTAAGTACGCAGCGACGCACTGTCGGTACGTCCTTCTGATTTATATCACCCTGGTATCGTTAACCTTATTCCTGAAATTTCAAGGAAATCCGTTGCCCCGGTTCTACTGAAATCGTTGCTGTAATAATGTCTAAACTGAATTAGTATTGAAAATTAAAACGCTGGTTATTTCGTCCTTTATTGATATTTAAGGTTAACGTAACACCCAGAAAATAATTTGAGATTAAAACAAAATTTAAAAACGTGTTATTTTATTTTTTTAATAATTATACAAGGTTAGTCGGAAAGGGGGTACTAAGCCGCGGGCCACGTAAAGTATCACTGATGACTATTTTCAAGCAAGTGTTAAAATTTCAAAATTCGATAATTTTTATTTGCATGCAAAAATATTTTTATTTTAGTTTTTTCAAAAAAAAAACATCCCTGCTTTAGTTATGAATTCAGAAAATTAATTTTCTAATCCGTGGCCCCCAAATATGACCTAAATTGTAAAAACAGCTGATCATAGCTATGGATAGATTTTAGCGATTTGATTTTTTCAGAGATTTTAGCGTATTTTTTACGAAATCTTTGAAAAGCTATTTCTCTTAAACTATCGAGTTTTGGGGAAAGTTGTAGAACAAAAGTTATCCCTTATTATAGGCACTAGGCTTAGTACCCCCTTTCCGACTAATCTTGTATAATTTACCATCAAATGCACTAGAGTTAACTTAATTATAATTAATAACTATAATCAAGTAGATAGTGATTTTGAGTAAAATAACAGACATTTTAATTAGGTATTTTAGAGTTAGATTTTAGAGTTTAGCAGTCAAACGCTGCAATAGTATACTGGACATTAGCAGTGCATTATCTTATTATTAAATTTTCACGTATAACTTTCTGAAACGCACGCAAACAACCCTAAAATCTACGCAAACACATTACTCGTCTCCAATTTCAACCACAGCTTTCAATAAAAACACCACCCAAAGCAAAGTAATCCATCAAACGCGTTTAGGCCTCTGTATTTCAGCATTTTCAGCTTCACGTCGACATGACAAGCCGCGTGACAGTGACGGCCTCTCGTCCATTACGTCACAAAAGTCACTTCTAGCCCCGAAAGTACCAGGCGAGCAGAATCCATGAAGAGTTTGAAATAACAGGTGCGAAAATAGAACACGCTCCCACGTTGGACAGAAATAGTCGGCGCTTAGCCGTCGGATTTTAAATTTAGAATCAACGTTCCTTGATTAAACTCGTAAGTTCTAGGGATGTAGTTTGTAATTAAGATTTAATTACTTTTTGTAATTATTTTTATACAGCTTCAAGTTTTCTATGTTCTAACTAAAAATATAGGCTGTAACAATTTTATTTTCTAATTCAAATAGTAGTTTTAAAAATTGTCTATAAACTATTTGAAAAATAAAATAGAATTCGTTCCGCCTAATTTGTCTATTGTCTACAATAATGCCATCTATGATAATAAATGGTAAACTCACACAAGCTTTTAGAACGATGAAGATTTTAAACGCCTAATATTATTAACGTACAGTCCAAATAAATAATTCAACAATTACTAATAACTATAATCGCAAAACATGAATACAGCTTTTTGTAAAGTTCTATCTTTTTCCGCTAGGCAAGGTCGTGGCGCTAATGTGCACTAGAATTATTCCGACGATGGTCACCGAACTTTAAGACAAATCTTGTTTTTAGCCAAATGTTCCTCAGTATTATAACTAATTATTATTCTGACATATATTTTATCAATTAACACATAATTTTACAAAAAAGGAAGGCTTTGTTTAAACCTAAGCGGTTTACTTGCTAAGATTAATATGACATTTTCAACAGGATATTTAATTAAATGTCACTTACCTTTTATTAATAGCCACCATTTCAACTATCTTTATTATCAGACGAAGTGACTTTAATAAGTTATTAATTATTAAAAATTAAAGCAAGTGGGTATTTATACCTACATAATATAACAAATACTATAGTTTAATACAACGCCATCTGTTGGCATTAGATAAAAGTTTTACAGCTGTTTCTATGTAGTAGGTAGAACGTTTCATGTTAGTTTTTGATAGCGTCGCTACAGTCGATCTATTGAAAGAGAATTGTTCACAAACCCTCTCGTTTAAAAATATATCACACAATTTTACTCTGTACCAATCAGTAGTGTAGCTTGCCCTAGACGGGCCCTGTATTTGTCGGGGGGCCCTTCTACCCGACTGCGGCAAAGTCCAAATAGAGAATAAAGATTTTTCATAAAAGAAATTACATACGTCGAAGGCCCTGTGGCTCTGGGGCCACGTATCATTGATATAGCTGATACAGCGGTAGTTTTTTTATAGTATCTGAACAACAAGAGCTTTGAATTAAAAGCTTTTCACAAAGCTTCAGCTTATATCAACATAACATAACATCACGCCTGTATTCCCCGAATGATAAAACAGAGGTGTTTAATAACACCCTCATTTTGCAGTTATGTTTAAGTCCCATGTAATAGGGGGCGAGCCTACTGCCACCAACCGGGCCCAAACCCAAACTCGGGCTGCTAGTGAGGAATTTGCGGAAAAACCCAATAACACTTAGCCTGAAGTGGAAATCGAACCCAGGACCTCACGATACGCAGACGCCCTTGCTATCACTAGACCAACAGGGCAGTTCTTCTGAAACCCAATAAGACTGGCTTGTGGCAATTAGATCAATACGACCGCTCTATTTACATGTTCTGCCTATCCTTTTCCCAACTACGTTGGGGTCAGCTTCCAGTCTAACCAGATGCGGCTGAATACCAGTATTATACACGGAGCGACTGCCATCAGACCTCCGCAACCCAGTTACTGAGCTATGCCGATATCCTAAGGTTAGACCGGTTGTCATACTTTCGGGCTTCTGACTACCCGTAACGACTATATAAGACATACAACAGAATCTTGTAGGAGTGAATCTATCATTACAGTTATAGCTAATATCAATATGTCAGGATTGGGAGCATGATAAATAAAGTAAATGAAACCAACATAGACTCTCCACCACTGGGAGTACTTTTAATTAGGTTAGTGATTAGTTACAGAACCTAGTTCACAATATAATAATTTACACAAGATCAGAAAATAAGGACAAGCAAACCAGATATAAAAGGTCAGACTTCTTCAGCTGTTCGACACCACATCCGATCCAAGCCGGAGTCCCTCAGGGCTCCGTGCTAGCCCCCCTTCTGTTCACGCTGTACACCAGCGACATTCCCACTCAAGGCAAGGCCCAGTTGGCACTTTTCGCCGACGACACGGCTATTTACTACACGGGTAGTGACTTAAAATCGATCTCTCGCATCTTACAGACCGCAGCCAACCGCCTCGGCGCTTGGTTTCGGAAGTGGCGTATCGAGGTGAATCCCGAAAAGAGCGCAGCAGTTCTTTTCGAGAGGCACGGCGATAACCACTCGCGTTGTCCCCCAGTAGTCATGTTTGGAAAAGAGATCCCTTGGGAACTGAGCGTCAGGTACCTGGGGGTTATCCTAGACCACCACCTCACGTTCCGGCAACACATCAAAAAGGTGCACGCTCGCGCCGCTTTTGTTGTGGGCCGGTTACACCCTATGATTAGGGCGCGCAGTAAGCTCTCGCTTAGAAATAAGTTGAGACTTTACCTGACGTACATTCGCCCCATACTAACCTACGCCAGCGTCGTGTTCGCACACGTTAGGCCATGTCGCTTTAAAGCATTTCAAATTCTGCAAAACCGCGTATTGCGCAGAGCCGCGGGCGCTCCGTGGTATATGCAACGTTCAGCTTCATTTAGACCTAAAAATGCCAACGGTAAGGCAATATCTCAAACGCACGCCTAAGCGTTACTTCGACCATGCCCCGAGGCATCGGAACCCCCTCGTGACCGCCGCGTCCGATTATAAACCCTCCCAGATTAGCATAGTCCGCCGTCCCCGGCATGCGCTACTAGAGCCCGATGATGAGATCACCCTCCTCCAGGAGGCGAATAAATCGACTAGTACTATACACATACACCGCCGCCGCCGACCGGCGTATCGCCCTCGCCGACGAGGCCCCTCGCGACGTCCCACCGCCGCCGCCCCCGATCCACCGTGCTCACCCGCCGCAGCCGCGGAGCCGGTCGTCCCTTCTGACTCCGCGCAGTCACCATGACGCGAGAATACAGCCCTCATCAAGCTGTCGTATCCCTCCCAGTCCTCTTGCATTCGACACCCTAAGAGTTCGAGTCCCCCCTTGGGGACACTCTCAGAGGTGTCGCTGCTATAGTCATAGCCATGATGTTACAGTAGTTAGCTTTGCGTAGTTAGCTAGGTAGTTAGAATAGTAGGTATTGGTTCGGAGACCCTTCTGGTCTCGCCAATAATAGTCAGGTTACGTAGAAAAGGGCCGCAAGACCATCTACAATAGGGGTACGTTGATTAATCTTGACGGTTACCCTCCTATGTCAACACTGTCCAGTGTTACCAGCTACCGATAGCACGACTGTCATAGGTATTCGTATGATACCCGGGAGCGATGGTATAACGTGTTCTCCGAGGCGCACGGTAGCTCTATTTACATAATTAAGTAAATACCCACCATTAATCCACCATATCTTATACGTCTGCCCTTTCCTTCGCGGAAGTATTGCAAGGCCTCGTGCACACAAAATGTCACGCCCTCATACACCTGTTGTGTACCGTATGGTCAGCAACGAAAGTCGACTAACACTTCACTTCTTAACTTTTCTTCTTCACTTCACTTAATTATGTATGTACCCTATTTGAGTGTGTGTGTATATATATATATATATATTTAAAATATGTATTGTGATTATACCTATTATTTAGTTGATTCCCGGTTTTTAGTAGGTTGCATATTTGTACGCTGCAAACTGCCCTTTATATTTTTCTTAACAATTCATTCCATCTAATGGTTGTCTGGAAGAAATTGCTTTAAGCGATAAGACCGCCATTTGTACTGTTAATTATGTGTATTCCTTGTTTTATTTATTTTAGTGTGCAATAAAGTATATCTATCTATCTACTTCAGTTGTTTAATGCCCGGTCCCTATAAATAAAAACGAATCGTTTTTGCTTACCAATGGTAGCATTTTTTATTGCCAGTTTGGGCATATAAATAGACTCGTAAGCTAAGTTTACCTAAGATAAGCTACTTCCGTATGGGAGGGTCTACTATGCAAAGCCGTGACGTTTTTGCTTCATTGTTGGTAAAGATACAAGAGTCTCAATTTTAACCAATAACGCTCCGTTAATTACAGGAATTGGCCATAACAGATGTAACATTAAAATAACACAAACTTTTAACTATTACGTGAATAAATTGTTAAAAAGTAGTGTATCCAATAGTTTGGTTCAATTTACATGTTAGGTATATTGTCGCTGCGTCTGCAAAATCCGCTGTTTTTTTTATCTGTCTTCGATGCTATTTTACGTTCTCAAGCCACGTGGACATGTAAAATCTGTTTTTTAATCATGTATTTGGTTAAGAAGATAGCAAAACAAATTATTACAAAACGTATTTTACAGGTGCACGTTGCTTGAGAACTATTATAAAATAGCACCAAAGACAGATTTTCAAAAAAAACACCTAGCGGATTTTGTAGGCGCAGCGACGATGTGTAAAAGTGCAGTGATAATCAATTTTCGTTGCTGACCGTACCTACAACGTGTGACGTTACGACACGTCGTCGGGTTTTTACTGTTTACTTCCTAAATGTTGGTGACCATTTTGATAACAACAGACAAACATGTTTGGACAGTTGGTGCCTTTGTAATGTAGACACTACTAAGAAGGTAGTAATGCCTAAGGGCATACAAGTGGGTGTAGGAGGTAGTAGGAGGAAGGCGAATCAATACTATGTTATAAAAGTTATAATTAACATAACATCACGCCTGTATTCCCCGAAGGGTTGGGCAGAGGTGTATAGTAACACCATCATTTCGCCATCATGTTTAAATACCATGTATTAAAGGGGCGAGCTTATTGCCATCAACCGGGCTGCTAGTGAGGAATTCCACACGGAAAAACCCAACAACACTTTCTCCGAACTGGGTATCGAACTCGCGACCTCACGATCAGCAGTCGCGCTTGCCACCACTAGACCAATGAGGAAGTTAAGTTATAATAAAATTATAAATATATTACGTCAGAAGGTAAGAAAAATGTCACTATATAAGGAAGAAAACTCTAACTACGCATAACATGTAATGTGATTAAATTATCATACATACGTACTATGTATGAGCTATTGGTTTTGTCAAATTCTTAACAATTTGTCATTGAATTACTTGACGTCAACATAATTACTTAATTAATTCACTGCTCATAGGACTGTTACTTTAAGCCCAGTTGAAATTAGTTTTCAGTGACTATTTTAATTATCATCATCACTTTTGATATCATACATACATACATACATAAACTCACGCCTTTTTTCCATGGGGGTAGGCAGAAACTATAGAACGCCACATGCTACGACTCTTACATACCCCTTTCACTTCATCCACATTCATACATCTTGTCATACACGCACGCCGGTTGAGAGTACTACGCCCCTGACCTTTGTGAAGAACATCACCAATAACATCGATGTATGTCCTTCTAGGACGTCCTCTACCGGCGTTCCCATTAACAACCGCCTTATAAATTTCTTTTGTTATCAATGACGACCAAATCAAAGATTGTTTATTTCATGTTGTTTTTTTTTTGGCTGAGATTTTTGTCAAAGACTCTCTCCACTCTTGAAAAAAGAACGAAGCTAAAATGAAGATGAAGGTTCTTTTTACAAAAAAAAGTGTATTTCTATAATTTGGCGAGAGATCTAGTGTAACAACCTCCTTACACAAAGCGGTAGTACTAAAATTATTAAAATATAGCCCACAGTTTACTACCGCGATCTAATTCGATAAAAATCCAATTACTTCGTTAAATGCCACTTGATTTTTAATTACTATATTATTCGTATACCATAAATTAAGTTTAATTAATCTTTAGAACATGCAAATATAATAATTGCGTAATAATTATTATTTTGACTGCCTTGTTGGTCTAGTGGTCGCAAGCGCGACTGCTGAGCATGGGGTCCTGGGTTCGATCCCCGTGTCGGGCAAAGTGTTATTGGATTTTTCCATTAGGAATTTCTCAGTAGCAGCCCGAGGTCTGGATTTGTGCCCGGTTAATGGCAATAAGCTCGCCCACTATTACATGGAACTTAAAAACATAAATAGCGAAACGAAGGTGTACTAAAAACACCTCTGCCGAATCCTTCGGGGAATCCAAAGCGTGATGTTATGTTATATTGTAAACGTCTAATTTTATTATTTGACGTTCTAAACAGTCTAGGAGTAATAATAGCCTAGTTCAGTCCTTGGCTGAAGGCTATGTCCAATTATTAATAAATACCAGAGCTAATGCACTGTGAATTGATAAATAAGGGGTACCATTGCCACATATAATCGGTCTAGATCGGTCAGTAGGCATAGACAATGAACAATGCTTTTTTTATTATAACGAAAGGGCAAAGTCGTGTGCATTCACTCATTAAGCTTAGTTCAGATGACAATCGCTTGACGGACGTTTTTTACTTGGCATTTACGTATTTTTTATAAGGTTGAGGCTACATTGGCGGAATTCGAAGAATGTTCACGTTGCCGCGACATGTCTGGCCAAGCAATTTGTCACACGTTTTGCTGTTACCCCGGTCACTCACATGCGCGCAAGCATTCCTACACTGTACAATGTTTTCCGTTTTGTATGGAAAATGTTCGCATAGTCATTGCGAATGTCAGTCCCACGCTTGTGGGTTCGCGTATTCGTGCGAATGTGAGTGGCGGGCAACATTCGTCGAACCCTCCATAACGCGGGCATTATGGAGGGTTCGATGAATGTTCGCGTTGTCGCGACAACACGGCGCGCGGCGCGGACGACACGTATTAGTCTAAGAGCCCACGACAAGACTACCAGATGACATATGTATAACTAGTCACGTCATTAATGGGGGAACACGTAATGGCGATGCTGCAATGCAAAAAACCTGGCGACGCCATAAAAATAAAAAACTAAATCTAATTAAGAAATCCGGTTTCTAGTATGATAAGATTCCCAGTTTTGTTTGTTCCTCAAAACAGGGGAGGGATAGGACTATACGATAATGCAGTGCTGCAAGCCCCTCTGATTGGCCTAATCAGTGGCAGCAGCATGATAAGCGACGCCTCGTATCTAGGTATCTAGTATGATCGATCTCCTCAAAAAGCCCAAGCTCATTAGTCTTATTGAACTAGGTTTAGTGTCGTGGGCTCTCCTACTATATGTTCGTGTGACAGTGTGGCCTGGGGTTAAACCATTTAGGTACATAGCAACAAACTGTACAGATTTAAATCGTACATCAACCAGCGCATGTCAACCGATTGTCATCTGGACTTGGCCTTATATGGAAAATTGTTTTGTTAACTCGACATTTTAATAAAAGAAGTCGTAAAAAGTACTGAAATCTAAATACCTATATTTTTCTTGACGGTACCTATTAAATAATAATTTTGACCATAATGGAGTATTCTGTCTCTCCTTAATAATATAAGATTATTATGGCTCCTCTCCATAGACCCTTGTATAACTTACAATGAGCAATAAGCGACCCGAAAATGATAGGTACTACAGGGTGTAAACGAAATCATGTAATTCCTTCAAACCTCGTGATGTACTACTGCTGACATAGATTAACTCTGCACGGGATACTTTTGATTCCAATAAAAAAACAATTACAAGAAGTAAACAAGTGTTTTTAACGTGAGGCATTTTAGCACCCCGGGCGAACTGCGCGGTATTCGCGCGCCGCGCAGTTATTTGGCTCGGGGCCCTAAAATGCCTCACGTTAAGAACACAATGTTTACTTCCTGTATTTTTTTTTAATGGAAACCTTAAGTTTCCCCTGCAGGGTTGATCTATGTCAGCAGTACATCACGAGGTTTGAAGGAATTACATGATTTCGTTTACACCCTGTATTTTCAATTCCCACCCGGTAATGAATTTGGACATTAACAAAAATAGTTGTTCAGTATCAGTTATTCCACATCCGGCCGGATTAACAGCCGATCCCAATAACCGATCTCAATCCAAAATCTGCAGATTGATGTAAATATCGTACCTAAATCAGATTAAGTTCTCAGCCCACAGCGCCACTTAATCCAAAAATAAAATCTCTAGCTAAAAATTACAAGGATATACCAAGGCTTTGACCCTCGATCGTACATAACTACTGAATCACCATGACCATTCTCCTCACGCAAATTATATCACTTTGCAAAAAAGGAAGTAAAAATAGCCTTAATTTTCTAGCCTTTATTACTCTGTTCAAGCAAAGAGTTTCAGCATTAAGTGTATAGAAACAGAAGATCCACTTCATACAAGGCGTGATCTACCCAACATGAAAAATAATGAAGTGACATTTCACTTCAGAGAATTAGAATTGAAAAATACTCACTGAAATAATAAATTATTTTTATTTCTGTAAATAAATCTGTTACAGACACTTTTACAAGTCGATGTAATGTTTTTTTAGACGAGATGGCGCCGACTTTTCCTGTCTGACTAGCTCTGAGAAGAAAAGTCGAAACAAATACCTACTTCGATAGAAAGACGAATTTATCATCTTCATGATATTCTACAAAAATTATAGTTTTCTATTTGTCAGTTGCTGGTTGATGCTGACAAATGCCAGGTAAGATGAGGCCCATAATCATACAATACCGACTACCTAAGTATATTAGAGTACCTTAACGTTCATTGTTAGCCTTCTGTACCTTCCTATTCTGTGTCTGTTCAAACAAAGAGCTGGCGTACGATGTAATGACCTTGGCTGCCGTCGGTAGCTGCGTATGCGCAACGATTTCGATCTTATTCGAAATGTACCGACAGCAGACGTAAGAAAGTAAAAGGTTTATTTTAAGAACACAACTTTGATGATTGAATTTAAAAATAGAAGGTTGTTAAATAAACTTCGAATGTTATTTAAATTAGTTTCTATGACAGTTTTAATTACAGATCAGCTTTGATTAGTAATTTAAGGTGTAGTATGGTAAAAAATGTAATCAGCAAGCGTAGGTAATTATAGGCTGCCAATAAATGGTCACGTTGTATGTATTATTATTTCAATGGAGCTACGCACGTAGCCTTGAGAGTAATTATTTTAACACAAAACGTATCGAATTACAAATTGGTACTCATTTTGGTTTCCGGTTGATCTCAGTGCAGCCTAAAAATAAATAAAACATGAGAAGGTAATATAAGGCAATATAATCCTACTCATAATTATAGTTTTCTTCAAAAAGAGGATTTTTCCTCTGAATTGTTTAAATCTTTTTCTATCTCGCCGTCTTCAAGATAGTACGATTCCAGTACAGCTGGGAATTATAAAAAATTACATTCCTTTTCACAATTTAGTTACGGAACTCTAAAACCGATAAAAAAACGTAATCGTTCCACTTTTTCTGACAACCATACCAAGCCAAATTAAACGCCCACAATCCGCATTCCATTAAAAGCGCAGACTCATGCGCAGGCGACAATGTCACTGCGCATCTACGTCACGTAACTTCATTCATTGATGCGCCTCTGAGTGTCATCGACCCTATATCATGCATAGCTTCGATCGACTTAGATTTCAAATATCTAAAGAAAAAAAGAAGAAAGAAAGATGTTAATTTCTTTCTTTATTTATTAAATATTCTTTATATTGTAATTTATTCAATATATTTACTTAATGGACAAAATCATAAGTTCTTAGGTAATAATAATGCTCCATTATAGTTATAAAGTCACGCGTAGCTGACAGGGTTGTCCGTAGTACCATAATATTTTAAAAAACAAGTAGCCCGTGTATTCATCAGTTTCATTTTACTTTTTTCTTAAATTATTTATTTGTTTAATTAAATCCTTAACAACTAGCATAACAGGTTAAAACCTAATGCGACAGTGTGGCTAATATCTAAACGCAAACACAACTAACACTCTTATTTAAGGAAAATAAATTAATGTAATTAAGTATCTGATAAAACGGGGAAAATTGAACCACGAATATTTTACGTTGATAAGATAAAGGTCAGCAGCAAGTCATGTAAGCCTGAAAGCCTACTCAAAACTTTGGACCAAGCAATCATGATGGTAAAAGTTGCACAAACGCTTAATACTTGCAAGTAGGTAAGTATGTCCTAAAAACAACATGCTTTGTTAGAAACTTGAATGGCTACAAAAGCTTAAGACCTGTCCTGTGTTGTATGTGTATGTTAACAAGTAACATAACAAAACATCACGCCTGTATTACCCGAAGGGTTGTGCAGAGGTGTATAGTAACACCCTCATTTAGGTCCGTATTACAGAACGAAACCCAAGCATTAATCTCTGTTTAAAACTAGTTTTAAGTCGACTTTTAATTTTAGAACATTCCTCAAGCATAGATTCATTGATCATAGTTCAGCTGAGTTTGGCTTTATTCTAGATCGTTACTCAGTTTGTAGGTTCGAACCCAAGCAGTGATTTGATCTGTAATCAACCAATCGATTGGCTCGATTTGAGTCTGGTTTCATCTGAGTATAGATTGATTGCCGTTCTGGAATAAGACCATTCCTCAAGTACTGATTCTATACTTAAACAGTGATCAGCTGATTAAAGATCAAACTGGACTTGAGGAATGTTCTGTAATACGGACCTTAGTTTCACTTAATAGGGGGCGAGCCTATTGTCATCAACCGGGCACAAATCCAAACGCCGGGCTGCTACTAAGGAATTCCACACGGAAAAACCCAATAACACGTTTTTCGACCTGGGGATCGAACCCAGGACCACACAATCAGCCTTAACAGTACAGTGCAAATCAATTTAATCAGTTGAGGCATTTCCAAGTAATCGATGTACAATAAAAAACAAACTCGTAGAATTGAGAACATCCGGCTTCGGCGTTTGGGTTGAAGTCGGTTAAAAGATAGCTATACACAGTATGTTCAATAACTGAGGGCGTTCCCTTAAACTCGCTAATCTATATCATTAATAGATTAAAATAAAAATATTAGCAAAAAAAAGGTTTTCTTTTATTAAAATTAATAAATACATTGTGACATTGCCGTACTTCCACGTTGAAAGACAAGTGCGCGTGTACAGTGTTTCTTCTATGTATCCATATAATATTTTTTGTGAATATTTTATTATCTAACGCAGGGTTCACTAATTATTTTCACTCGGGGTCCATTTTAAGAAATGAAATGACCATCGCGGTCCGCAAAACATTTTATAGTTTTTTTTTATCAAAATGACTTCAGCAAAGATAATGCGGGTGATACATTTTTATTAAATTACGTACTCTGTAGTGCAAGTTGCTGTGTTCTCGCGGTCCGCACAAAATAGGTCGGCGGTCCGGATGCGGACCGCGGTTCGCCATTTGGCGACCCCTGATCTAACGTAATAAAAACATTTTGTTTTTCAATGGTAATTAGCATGTATGAACGCTATACTATTGCGGGTTAACGGGATCGCCTTTTGTTAGTTATCATACTGTATAATTATACTAAAATTCGTGACAGCCCTGCTCAGAGCCTACAGTCACCGCACATACGCCACGTGCTTCCATTCATAAGCTCATCGGTGTCATCGACCGGGCGAGATGAACAGCATCACTCATCTCTATGCTAATCTATTTGAATATATTACCTCGTGAGAATTCTTGGTAATAAGTTGAAGATGTTTTCTGTTATGTCATTTTGTAGATCGTGTTTTGTTTTTTGAGGTCAATTCGTTGTTTTTGTTATTTGAAGCGTTAGGATTGAATTCTGTGTTGAAAAAATAGATTATAATTATATCATAACATCACGCCTTGTGTTTCTGGGGATTCGGCAGAGGTACTTTATAGTACACCCTCGTTTCGCCAATTATGTTTAAGTCGTATGTAATAGGGGGCGAGCTTATTGCCATCAACAGGGCACAAATCCAAACTCCGGGCTGCTACTGAGAAATGCCTAATGAAAAAACCCAATAACACTATGCCCGACCTGGGAATTGAACCCAGGACGGCATGCTCAGCAGGAGGGGGCGAACCTATTGTCATTAATACGGATAATTCTATACATACCTACTTTCGGTGACCGTTCATTACACATCGAGACCAATCCGTCCCTCGGAGAGCACATTAAACCGTCGCTCCAGGGTGTCATATGAATACCAATGACAATCGTTAGGAGTAGTCAGAAGCCCGAAAGTCTGACAACCGGTCTAACCTTAGGATATCGGCGTTGCCCAGTAACTGGGCTGCGGAGGTCTGATGGCAGTCGCTCCGTGTAAAAAGCTGGTATCTAGCCGCATGTGGTTAGACTGAAAGCTGACTCCAACATAGTTAGGCAAGCTAGGCAGAATATAATTCTAGAGATACTTTAGATTTATCTAGAGCTGATACTGAAAATTTTCTGAAACGAAAGCCCAATACTAATACGCTTGTCCGCCCTGTGAATTGAAAGCAAGATTTCTTACTTGGCAACTTCGATTACGAAAAATTTGGATTCTATTTTTATACGTTTTGTAGTTTTCCATTCTTTGGAGTACATTAATGGACTATCTCAGGCCAAGATTAGCAGCAGAAACTGCCTATAAACCGATCACATTAAACTTTCTCTCTTGGTGGCATATTATAACATAACATCACGCCTGTATTCCCCGAAGGGTTGGGCAGGGGTGTATAGTAACACCCTCATTTCGCCGTTATGTTTAAGTCCCATGTAATAGGGGGCGAGCCTATTGCCATTAACCGGGCACAAATCCAGACTCCGGGCTACTACTGAGAAATCCCTAATGGAAAAACCCAATAACACTTTGCCCGACCTGGGGATCGAACTCAGGACCTCACGGTCAGTAGTCGCGTTTGCCACCACTAGACCAACGAGGCAGTTATATATATTTTGTAGTCTTCCTTTCCATTCCTTGGAGTACTAATGGACTAACTTAGGCCAAGATTAGCAGCAAAATTTGCCTATAAACCGATCACATTTATGTATTTATATACACTTTATTGTACATAATAAGTACACCGGTAAACAATAAAAGGAACACAGATTTACACAATATGTACAATGGGCGGTCTTATCGCACAAGGCGATCTCTTCCAGACAACCTTAGGATGGACTGGATGAACGGAAATAGATATCGGGCAGTCTAGGTGTACAAGTACGTATCGTACATAATATTACTTAGAAATAATAATCATAAAATACACATCAATTATTACACAAATATATAAAATAGAAAGAAAAACGTAATACATATAACTTAAACAAACTAATAAATAAATATATTATGAATAAGAAAGTAGATGAAATGCAAGCGATAATCAAGAAATAGCAAATAAAAGTGACAAGTAATGTTCCTTCACTAACTTTTTAAAAATTGGCAGTGACTGCGCACGTCTTACATTGAGTGGTAATGCATTCCACAAGCGAGCAGTTTGAACTGTAAAGGACTTGTCTAAAAAGGAAGTGGTATGCTGTGCACATTATACATTCTCTCCTGGTGGCATATTATGACGTGTTAAAATCATAATTGTTTCGTTGTGAGAACGTGACGGCGCTTTACGACCTGTATAGCCGCGTCCCTGTCTCTCACCAGAACTCTGATGGTTTAAGCACGTCATAATACGGCCCTTGGTTTCTTCTAGGAGTCTGACGGCAGGTATAGCTCCGGGTACAGCACCAGTGATATTATTATGGATGTAGGAACCATGTAGTACACCTCCAAATGAGTAGAAGACAAGTTTTGTCAGGCAAACCAAACTGGGAAAACAGTACGACGAATATCTATAAAAAAAACAACGCTGAATATGTCTCATTTATCTATACTAAGGTCCGTATTACAGAACATTCCTCAAGTCCATATCAGTACTTGAGGAACGGTCTTATTCCGAAACGGCAATCAATCTATACTCAGATGAAACGAGACTCAAATCGAGCCAATCGATTGGTTGATTACAGATCAAATCACTGCTTGGGGTCGAATCTACGAACTGAGTAACGATCTAGAATAAAGCCAAACTCAGCTGAACTATGATCAATGAATCTATGCTTGAGGAATGTTCTAAAATTAAAAGTCTACTCAAAACTACATAGTTTTAAACAGAGATGAATGCTTGAGTTTCGTTGTATAATACGAACCTTATATTATAAAGCTGAAGAGTTTGTTTGTTTGTTTGAACGCGCTAATCTCAGGAACTAGGTACTGGTTGGAATTGTAAAATTATTTTTGTGTTGGATAGTCGATTTATCGAAGAAGGTTATAGGCTATATAACATCACGCTACGATCGATACAAGCGGAGCATAAATGTAAAATGTTGCAAAAACGGAAAATATCCACCCGTGCGAAGCCAGGACGGGCCGCTAGTAAAATAATAAAGTTAATTTTCGCAAGCGTAATAAAAATAAAAACCTCCTTACATAAGTAGGTACTTTATGAGACCGACTGAGTGGCGTACTTATTTGTCGCTTGTCTCGCCTACGACATTTTTCCTTATATTCCAAAAGTCAAGTAGGTATTGCCTTCCAATGCCAACATGTGGATATTTGGACTAACATAAGATAATTATAGACACTTAATTTAATACACATACAGCTGTCAGTAGTCAGTAATTTTCATCTGGTAAAACACATAATGCAATAGGTACCATTGAAATATGTATTTTATATGTATGTCGCAGACACACACCGTTTATAACATTTGATAGAATTGAGTATAGCATTACAGTTTAGAGTAGACCAGTGTCTGCTTATCAGAAGGTAAAGCGGGTATTTCGTAAATGAGACAAACATAGACTCTCCACCACTGAGAGTACTTGTATTTGGGTTAGTCGTTAGTTACAGAAGCTAGTTCACAATATATCACAATATAACAATTTACACAAGTTCAGGAAATAAGGATAAGCTAGTCAGATATAAAAGGTCAGACTTCTTCGGCTGTTCTTTAAGGAATGCCCCGCTCCGTCGAATGACAACTGTTTTTATAACGTCAAGTACGTTGATTCATCTTGACGACTACCCTCCTTTATTTTCTAAATGATTTATTCTCCGACATGTATAACAACTTTATTTTCTGACAACATAACATTATTATTTAACAAGAATATTTCTGTTTACTTGTTGTGCAGCTCGGCAGTTTAAATGACTGGTACAGACGTTACGAAAAATCATTACAATCTGACGGTACAGTTTTCATATTGCCCACACACGTTACTAGAAAACTGTACGATTATTCATTCGTTGAGCTATGGCTTCAACTGACGACGTATTAGGTAAGCAATTTTAGGTATTATTACAAGCAAACGCACGCACAACAATTCGGATCGCGATCTACGCGAAAACTGAACGACTGGCACACACGTTACGATTATCGACACAGTTTCTTTCGATTCCGATTTATCTATCCAAAATTTCATACTGCTCCGGTCAACTGTACCTACAGTTGTATAAAATCGGATAAACTGTACAGTTTTTCTCATACACACATGTAGATTTATCGTTGCAGTTTGAACTGTACCCTCCAATCGTAAAGATTTTTCGTAACGTGTGTAGCAGTCATAACACGCCAGATAGAAAAAGAAATTTTAGCAGAACTGCTGCCATACATTGATAATTTCAAGTCATAATCTAATATGTATAATTATGATCGTGTAGCATAATTATTATCAATTAGCATGATCTGCCCATTACTGTCCCACTGCTGAGCACAAGCTTCTTCTCAGAATGAGAAGGGCCTTACACCACGCTATGCTCGCCTGGTGCAGGTTGGCAGGCTACACACACCATGGCCTGCGGGCGGCGGGTTAGGGGACCCGCCGCCCGACCAGTAACAGGCCCGAAAAGGCGGCGCGCAATGTTCCGTGCGCGCTTCTCAGGAGGATGTGGGGCAAAGCCCCACAGAGGAGGGGTCCGCCGAGGGTTGGCAGACCGGGACCTGCCGGGGTTGCGGTGCATGCTTTTGCGCATCCCGCGAACCTGGCCGAACGGTCAGGAGGACACCGTTGGTTTTCAGCCGGTAAGAGTCCGACAGACATCCATGAGGAAATTCCGACGATAAAAAAAAAAGGCTACACACATCATGGATACATTTTAAGAGCCCTCTCAGGTGTGTAGAATTCCTCATCATCGTGAATAGGAAAGTTTTAATCTAATTCTATTATACATACATAAGATTAAAAGTTGAATTTGTGTATGGCTATTGCTAATCAACGAATAGCATGAATGTCTTATTTTTATCGTAATAATTAGGTACATACCTAATCCTGATCAATAAACTACTCCAAGCTGACTAAATTCCAATGCTCTTAAAAAAATTACATCCTAATTGCAACAATTATCAGACAGTCATAAAATTAACATTTATGACTACATATAAAAATTAATTCGAATTTAAGATTGAAACAGTGAACAGCATAGTCATTCGTACTTCGCCGACAAGATTAATGCTGACAGTTTATATTCTAGAACTGAACGACCTTAATAATCTTAATAAATGCTAGTCTAATATACTTGGCTACTTCATTATTTAAATTATGTTGTAGCTTTGGACTAAAAATGCATTTTTAATTTAATTTTGCTTTATTTATAACTGTAAAAGATCTAGTTTTACCATGGCAACCGAAATATCAAGAATTTTTATAAAATTTTTTCGCGTATTTTTAATTTTGGTTTGTTTAATCGTGAATTATTTCAAAACCACTGAGAATATAGTTGTGTACTTGTATAAATTTGAGGTGATCGAATTATTATTAGCCGTGAGTGCATCACAAAGGAATCGCTTTTGATTTATTATAAACCGCCATTTATTTCTATTGTAAACGATGTCGAATACGGATTACGAGCACCCGCAAGCCCGAGATGGAGTAAGATCGTAGGTGGTGCTTGCCACCAGCAAAAGCATTCCCAAGGAGGGTCGATGCCAGGCAGGCAGGCGGCCGGTCATAAAATATAGCCGAATCATTTGTGCAGTATGATATTATGAGACATACTGCGCCGACCCCAAATAAGTTGGGATAAGGGTAGGAGGATGATGATGATGTATAAAAACCTAGTTTTAGACTTGATCTCCAACACACAGAACCCGACGCGCAAAGGCTTTCTATAATAGTCGTAAGGCACAGATTAAAGGTTTATATATGTACACACACATCAGTCACGACCCTAACGTTGACGTGACTGATCGCCGACTTGACGGTGACGTGACTGATGTGTGTGTATGAACCTTTATTGTATCACTCCACGGTTTATGTATGAGAACATTACGCGGCGCTGCAACTCCGGAGTGAAACACAAAAGAAAACCGAACCGAATGATAATGAGTGACCGAAATGAAATGTAATAAGAGCGCGAACGCACACCAGAATGGGAACTCTCTCCCCTAACACTAAAACTCAATTCTGCATGTGATGGGCACATTATTCTAAGTATTTTACGCGTTGGAAAGTCTCTGAACGTTGTACGTAGTACTATTTATTATTCTGTGCTTGCAGCCTGTACTATATACCAAGGAAAGAAGGACAGAATATGATTTCTTCCTATGTTTACAGTTCGTTCGTCGATCCGTTTTTACTTTGGTGATGGCGCCTGTAGTTGTATGAGCGAGTTCACATACACGACAGTATTCCAAATCCAGTAAAAAATATTGGTCCGACATTTTTACACATTACGTTTTGTCATCAAAAACTGGATGCCCGGGACAGTATAAAAAACGAATCCGTACATGAAGATGTATAGAGAAGTATGGATGCCTTCACACACGGTCTGTTATTTTTATCGTATCCTGCCTGCCAGATTCTGTCTATCGAGATCGGTGGAACGGTATGGAATTCGACAGACGTGAACAACACATCCAGTACCGACACATACATACTTAAACACACGCCTTTTTCCCATGGGGGCAGGCAGAAACTATAGAACGCCACATGCTACGACCCTTACATACCCCTTTCGCTTCATCCACATTCATACATCTTGTCATACACGCACGCCAGTAGTACACGCACCTGACCTTTGTGAAGAACATCACCAATAACATCGATGTATGTCCTTCTAGGATGTCCACTACCGGCGTTTCCATTGACATCCGCCTTATAAATTCCTTTTGTTAATCGCCGTTCACTCATTCTCTCAACATGACCAAACCACCTAAGCATACTCCTTTCAATTTTTGTCACTACATCATCGTTTAAACCAGTACCGACGGATCTGTTTAAAACGGTCCTACGAAATCGGATCCGCTGTGTGAATGGGCTCTTACGTAGAGATATGTGTATGACAAAGTTTGGACAACTCACACGAGGTGACAGGCGGCGAGTCTGATGCCTACACTACTTATATAGCTCTCACACGCCACAGAATTTTATTTGTGATAGTAATCAAGCCCTTTACGATACATATGTGTGCGTGACACTTTGTACATAGTTCCGTACACACACAGAATTGTGTTAATATACTCACAACTACATATAAAAGACACACGCCTTTATGATTTGCAAAAAAGGAAGGTCGTTTAAACGTATTTTGCATTTTTTACCAGACTACGCTGCAGGCTAAGCGAGTGTTATGTTTTTCGCGTAGAAGTAACAGGATGTAGGTGATGTTGGTACGAGTATATTCTATTTCTAAGCTTGCCTAACATCCTGAAAATGGGCGTTACATTCCGTTGAGAGGCTTATATCTAGCTGGTGACTGCGTAAATGGGCTAATGGCCATAGAAGCTAAGCCTTTAGGTACCAGAAAACAAAACCGAATGTTAGTATGTACTATGCGTGCCAAATAAGAATAGCGCTGTCAAGACGCCATTTTGTTCCGCAGTACTCGTGAACATCATTACCAAAGCGTAAGGTGTGCAAAAAAATAAATAAAAAAATTATACTCAGTTTAATTATTTTTAGTTCACTTTTTTGGTATTTCTAGTCAATTTACGCCAAATTAATTATACAATAATTATATTATTATTATGGCGACATATTAGGGTGACCGCCTGATCGGTAGCATTTCGTGAAGTTAACTATATATATTAGTTCATTTCTTTAATGAATACTGTTTTCAAATATTTTTAATTTATCCAAAATTATCTATTTATGGAATTCAAGAAATAACATTTTATAAAAATGAATATAAATAATAATGAAATCTATGAATAAAAAAATATAACATTTTTCTTTTCATACTTTTTTTTATGTCCGTACTAATTTGACAGCTATCGTGTGAAGTTGTAGCAAGCGCGATCTTATTCTTATTTGGCACGCATAGTAAACGATTTAAATTGAATAGGAGCGCAAACGTGTAGCTGTTTTGAAGTACTGACGTCTAAGAATAAAGATTTATGTACCTCTCACTATAAATATAATTTTCAGAAAGTCTCCTTGTTACTAATATAAAGGTTTATCATTAGATTCTTAAGTAATTTTATCATTATGTTTTCTTTGACATGTTTTAGGTTATAATTGTTAACTTTGAAAAAAAGCTATAATATCGTGGATGGGTGAATATTCGAAATTTTTTAACATTATTTTAACAAATCATTCTTCTCCCGGGTTGTTAACGTTATAGTATTGTCAGATTGTTTTTATTCTTGTCTTATTGCTTGACGGCAGCGGTATAGTTTCAGTTTTCATTATCATAATAATAGTATTAACCATCTGCATTCTTAAATTTGGGATGATGCTAATGACGTTCTCAATTTTTGTTAATATTTTTCGAAGAATGCCCCACCTCTCACTATAAGTATAATTTTCAGAAAGTCTCCTTCTAATCTATAGGTTTATCATTAGATTCGTAAGTAATTGTATCATTATGTTTTCTTTGACATGTTTTAGGTTATAATTGTTAACTTTGAAAAAAGCTATAATATCGTGGATACTGTTTTTTTGGAATTTTATATTTCGTATGTTTTAAGTTCAATTTTATATCTTTTGCGAATGCTGTGCATGTCTTTAATTGATATAAGCATCAGTCTATGTGTCTTGCTTGTTATTTGTCAATGTTTGTGTTTATGTTGTTAATATGCCTTAATAAATAAATAAATAAGGATCAATTTCACCTGCGTGGAGCATTTTTCAAGGTATTTGACGCATTCGTTCCGGAGTGAGTTTTCTGTAAATAGTACTATTGTGTAAAAAACGTGCCGAAACATCCTGTACACATTATTGTTGTAAATGGAATTAATAATTATTAAGTAATCGTCACAGCCATCATCCGATAATGGTTAAGCTGAAATACCCTCATGTACCCACAGTTCACCGATGTTGGGTCTGTATGGATAATTCAACCAGACTTTCATTCCTCAGTTGGAGTCCTGAAGGTCATACCTGTAGTCATCTGTGCAAGCAATGTTCTCTATATAACTTTTTAATATTAATTATTTTCATTTATTAGTCAATCTTCAAATCCTCCTTGAGTTTTTTCAACAACCCATTTCGTAGTGCTTTAATAATAATCACCACAAAATAATTTTAACTGTCTCATTGGTCTAGCGGTGGCGAAGGCGACTGCTGATCGTGAGGTCATGGGTTAGATCCCCAGGTCCGGCAAAGTTTTGGGTTTTTCGTATCATTCTGTGTATTAGTTTACTACTTATGAGCGATGTACGTCCGCAGTAGGTCTAGCACGAATACTGTCGACTTACTAACGTAAATGTAATGTTAATATAAGTGAGTTTTGAATTGGAAATACTCGTAAATAAATATTAAAATTACCACTATTACATACTATTTAAATTGAAAACTTCATTTATATCTATGTATAAAACATATTGTGTATCTTTCAAAAAAAATCAACCAAAATCTGATAGGATAGTTGTATTTTCGGTTCAAAATTCGGTTACATTAGTGATACGTTTACGATACTATACCACAAAACAGATAGGTACAGAAGTCAATCTACATAAAAGTGCGCTCGAGCAACGCACACATAGACACTGCGCACGGACACGATATCTTGGACCGTTTGGGACCAGAGTGCGAGTGAGTGCGAGCGCGAGTGCCATGCGCTTGAGAGAGATAGATATATAGATAGAGCGACCGCCGAGCGTAGGTATGAAAAGTGAAGTACATACATGTGATTGACTTCTGTACCTATCTGTTTTGTGACTATACGTCAAACGTTCGTGCAAAACCGTGCGAGAATCAAAGATAAATAAAATCAAAGAATAGAGTATCAGTAACTGTCTCGTTGGTCCTGGGTTCGATCCCCAGGTCGGACAAAGTGTTATTGTGTTTTTCCGTGTTGAATTCTTCAGTAGCAGCCCGGAGTTTGGATTTGTGCCCGGTTAATGGCAATTAGGCTCGCATTTTACAAATGAGGGTGTTACTATACACCACTGCCCAGTCCTTCGGGAAATACAGGCGTGATGTTATGTAGTACCTATAATTTTTTAAGACTTTTTAATTAACGTTCTCTAATCACATCAGTCTACAGACATCTCATTATTATGCTAAATAAATGTCAACACAGAATTTATGTTTAATTTTTGTTTTATTGACACATTAAAATTGGATTAGCATTTCAATATAGATTAATTTGGAAATTATTTTAGTGATACCAATTAATGTTTTTATTAAAACTCGGTATACATAGATATTGACTACCTTATTGCTACTTGTGTTTTTTATAGATCAAAGATTAATTACAACGTCATCATCATACGATTTTGGAATTACAGGAAGTCGTTTTTGCTTCGGCTTTGTAGGTACCTACTGTAGTAAAATTGAAGCATGAAAGACGAACTTTAGCACCCCTGTTCAACACCTCAGGTTCCTTTTCAAAAAATCCTAAAACATGCGGTTCCTTATTTGCTTTAGAGGTCATTTATACCAAGTTTCGAGTTCATTGGGCCACGCAATAAGATTGTCCCATACAAACTTTAACACTCTGTTGCACCACTATTTATAGGAGTTTTTGAAAAATTATATACTTTGAAAAGTATTTGTGCCAAAAATCAAGTTTATAAACTCAGGGAATAAGTTTGTTCTTGTAAACGTTATCACCCCATTTTACCCTACTAGGGGTTGATTTTGGAAAAAGTTTTTCTTAGGTTGCGGTTACGTTATAAATCGCTACTGCTCTCCAAATAATTATTTATACATTTAGCGGTTCAAACTATGGGGTGGGGATCTACCCATAGATCACAGATTTCTGTGATCTAAAGCCCTACCCATTGGACAGCAACAATCGTAAACAAATTTTGTTAACAGAATAAAAACTTAATGGGATTACAAAAACAACGAGCACATATTAGATTAACAATATAATTAGAAGCAGAACGTGAGAGCAAGTTACATCATGTGAGACAAAAAATAATTACCGAAGAATCACTCACCGTTATAATAGGGTGCAAGTTATAAGAGTTTGATTTGTGACATTAAACGTCTATCATTTTGTCGTGATCTATACTAATCTATACTAATAGGATTATAAAGAGAAAAGATTTGAATTTTTGGATTTTTGTATGTAAAGAATAAACTTAAAAACTACTGAACCGATTTCAAAAATTCTTTTGCCGTTAGAAAACTACATTATCACTGAGTAACATTGGCTACGGGCGGAGCCGTGAGGACATAACTAGTTACTAATAAAGATAATATAGGTACCTACTACATTTCACTTATTAACGCAAGTTTATCCAGCCAAGGACCCAATTATAGGTGATATCCAAGATTTTAAGAAATGATAAAATGGAAATTATCCATAAGGAGCTTTTTGGTGTCATCATAACTTCCTCTGACTGTCAAAAGATGTGATGTTAGGAAAATGTGTAAAAACATTCATCTGTCTACTAACTTTGTTGAGATGTAAATGTAACAGCAATCATTAATCCACTTAACCTGAAATTGACGTATTTGTTTTCATTATTATCGAGGACATCCATCGAAATGTTTTTATTTTTTTTAACAAAGAACATAATTTTTCTGATTAGTGTTCACATACCAATGTCAAATTCATAAAATTATTCCAAAAATCGAACCGAAAACATCTTGTAACTTACACCAAACATTATGCAACCATGGTTGTCAGTTTTCGACGCTCGAGGCAAGCGCAGCGTGCAGTCCCGAGTTCAATGCCACGGTCGGTCACTTTATGAGGTCAAATCTTACGTAAACTTTAATTGGCTGGGATGAGCACGTTTTTTTACAATCAGATAAGTTATATAATGAACCGTTAAGATTGCGTAGGTTGGCTTTAGTTAATTAAACTCGTTTGGTTGTACGGAATGATGATTATAATAGGTACTAGCGCTTATGCTAAATAGGGCGACTTACTACTTTTCCTTGATGTTTACGACCAGCTGACTGAAAAAACAATGTCGTGACTTAGTTTTATGTCATCTTTACATAGTATAAAACAAAGTCGCTTCCGCTGTCTGTACGCTTAGATGTTTTAAACTACGCAACGGATATTAATGCAGTTTTCAACAATAGATAGAGTGATTCAAGAGGAAGGTTTATATGCCCCACATTAGTATCTACATTGCACCCGCGCGAAGCCGGGGCGGGTCGCTAGTTATCAATAAGTAAAACAAATATTTTATAAGTTGCGATAACTTAGCCATTTACTTATAGAACTATGTAAATAAATAATCTCTCGGTAGAGTGTCGGTGACAGCACGAAATTAACAGCAAATTAATATTAAGTAATGTTTGAGTATTTGGCCATTACTGTCACATAATCATAAAATGATTCAAAATCAATCTTCGTCTTTGAAGTAATGCCTTGTTTGTCCAGTGGTCGCAAGCGCGACTGCTGAGCATGGGGTCCTGGGTTCGATCCCCAGGTCGGGTAAAGTGTTATTGGGTTTTTCCATTACGAATTTCTCAGTAGCAGCCTGGAGTCTGGATTTGTGCCCGGTTAATGACAATAGGCTCGCCTCCTATTTCACGGGACTTAAACATAACTGGCGAAACGAGGGTGTACTAAAACACCTCTGCCGAATCCTACGGGGAATGTAAGGCGTGATGTTACGTTATGTTCGTTTTTGCCAACTTTTAAGCGTTCAATTCTATATGAACAATTACAAAAATATTTAAAACACTGTATCATAACAAAAAAGAACAAGTAAATTAATGAATCATTAAAATAAAATCCAATATGTGACGGAATTTATGATATTTTTATGGAAAACTGTTAACCCTATGCTATACTGCAAGCGATTTTACTCTAATTGTTTGAACACTTTATTCCAAGAAAATTTTAATTTAATCTTAATATTGTGAACACGTTTCTTTGATAAAAATATGCTCGGGAGCAATGAATCCAAGTCACCAACATAAAAAAAACAATGTTAAAATGTTAAACTATGTTTAACAATGTTTTCCGGGATATTAAGGTTTATGTTGGTGATCCGGAATCATTGCTCCCAAGTGTAATATTATCATTTTAATTAAAAACTCAATAACATTTAAGATTGATAACATTATTGTTATAATTTGACTATGGACTATAAGGGCAGCAGGATGGTGCTACCTATAATTTCTTTATGCACTTATTAGCAAGCTAGCAAGATAACATCCAAGCTAATAATTGGCTATACTGGCCTTAACGTAGAGTCTCTGCTTACTCATTTACAAGTCCTCCACCGCATATTAAAGTAAAGACATCATAATATAATCATAACATCACGCCTGTAATCCCCGAAGGGTTCGGCAGAGGTATTTTTAATACACCCTCGCTTCGCCAGTTATGTTTAAGTCCCCATGTAATAGAGGGCGAGCCTATTGTCATTAATCGGGCACAAATCCAGACCCCGGGCTGCTATTAAGAACTTCCTAATAGAAAAACCTAATAACACTTGCCCGACCTGGGGATCGAACCCAGAACCTCACGATCAGCAGTCGCGCTTGCCACCACTAGACCAACGAGGCATTTACACAACTTTATTCCAAATAAAACCTACAAGGACTTTGTAGAGAAGCTCGCTCGCAGTATGACCTAAGCCGAACGGTAGTAGGTAATGGCCCATAGCCAGAACGCGGGCGTGCATTTACAAGGCCAACGATTATTGCTCGTAATTCCGCATTGGATAAGTGAATTTCTGACGTGTTATTAAAACGATATTATATACAGACCGGCGGGCGTTTCCCTATTAAAATGTTTGACAACATATTTGGTTGGCACCACTGTCGTATATTAATAATGTCGCATACATAAGTAATGTATGTGTTTCGAGAAATACTATTTTCTTAACATAAATAATGGAATTAGGCGTTACTTTGCCGAAATCCATAACATACAAAATATATACAATAAAAATATTTAGTGTTATTCCGCTAAGCAGTTGGTCAAGCTTGAATGTAGTATACAGCACCGCCCTCCCACCCGCAAATATATCCAAATGCAGAAGGCAATTACTATTTATACTGTTTTTATTTTATGTTTTTGTTTATTTTCTTATTTATCTGAGAATGATAAATGAGTTCCTGATGACAGTCTTATAAATTTAATATTTCCCGGACATTGAGGGCAATGTTGGCCAAACTTTTACATTGACGTATTTATTTATTTCACAAATGAAAACTCCGGGCTGCTACTGAGGAATCCCGTATGGAAAAACCCAATAACACTGCCCGACCTGGGGATCGAACCCAGGGCCTCACTGATCAGCTGTCGTGCTTGCCACCACTAGTCCAATGACCCCAATATAGTTTCAAAAAAGCTAGGCAGAACATAGCGCACCCTTGCGTAAGGGCACAACTCGAAAATATCAACTTTTGGGAAAACGTGTTAAAAGATGTAGGGAACCCGATGTTTTCACAGTATTTTTTACAGTATAATTACAGTATTTGCTTTAATATTGTCTTTTTTCTCTTTCTGTGAAAGCCAAGTGGTAGAACAGTTGATATTGAGACCATCTAACACAGAAACTCAAAAACTCCTTATTTCGAGATAGGGTGCGATAGTACAGTAATTTGACGACACGTTTGGTGCAGTGGCTGAGCGATCGGCTTCTACGCTACGGGTCGTGGGTTCGATTCCCGCACGGAACTAATATTTGTATGGCCTACAGATAGTTGTTCCGGGTCTGGATGTTTGTGCATGTGAAGATTTGTGTCTGTAAATGCACCCACGATACAGGAGAAATCCTAGTGTGAGACAAAGTTTAAAAAAAAAAATCTAGTACCTCTACAAAGAAAATATGACCCTGATATTAAGTAATAACTGACGCAAACATCTTACTATGGTAGTAGTAGTAGGTAGTAGACTGGCAACTTGTCATTAATACACAGTAGGTACTCGTAATGACCCGTTCTCCTCAATTATCTACTGACTCTTACAACGTTCACAAGATGACTAACCAAACCGCTTGTAGTTTGTCTTTGTTCTAAATTGCACCATAGTTGCATTTACCTAATGTTAACAACCGCGCGGATCATACGATTTTTGAAGTTAAGCTGCGGTTGCCGCGGTCATTCTATGGATGGGTGACCGTGCGAGACCCCTCCGTGTCTTTTAAAGCACGGGAAGTCCGAAGCCCGAAAGGCTGATAACAGGTCTCACATTAAGAATGTTTAATTGTAATGAATTATGTTCACATTTCGGAAACGCAAAAATAATTCTAACAGGATCTAATTTGTGTTTTACCAACCGCGTGGTTCATACAATTTGCGAGGTTAAGCTGCGCTTGCCACGGTCAGTCTGTGGATGGGTGACCGTTCGTTACACATAGAGTCACCTTCGTGCCTCAGAGAACACGTTAAACAGTCGGTCCCGGGTGTCATACAATTAATATTTACGACAATCAATACGGGAAGTCCGAAACGCGAAAGTCTGACAACCGGTCTAACCTTAGGATATCGGCATTGCCCTGTAACTGGGTTGCGGAGGTCTAATGGCAGTCGCTCCGTTTAAAATACTCGTGTAACGTACTCCGTGTAAAATTATTCAGCCGCATCTGGTTAAACTGAAAGCTAACCCCAACATTGTCGGGGAAAAGACTTATTGGTCTTGTTGGTGTAGTGGTCGCAAGCGTGACTGCTGAGCATAGGATCCTGGGTTCGATCCCCAGGTCGAACAAAGTGATATTGGGTTTTTCCATTAGGAGTTTGTCAGTAGCAGTCCGGTGTCTGGATTTGTGCCCGGTTAATGGCAATAGGCTCGCCCTTACATAGGACTTAAACATAACTGGCGAAACGAGGGTGTTAATAAACCACCTCTGCCGAACCCTTCGGGGATTACAAGGCGTGATGGTGTGTTATTATCTTACTGCAGATATCTATCTGGATTTTCTATCAAAAAATGATCATGATCATGAATATCAGTATTTATGGGTTGCTCCATGTAGTCCAGACGAATATTTTACATATTTAATGAGCGCTTAACTTTAAGCGGACTAATAAATGATAAATGATTTTTATTTCTGTAAATAAATCTGTTACAGACACTTTTACAAGTCAATATAATGTTTTTTTTAATACTAGATGGCTCCGGCATTTCCTATCTAATTAGCTCTGAGAAGAAAAGCCGAAACAAACTCAGAGATCAAGGTCTCTTTTAAAGTCCAGACATTGTGGTATAAAAACTGTGAGTGTTAAAATGTAGGGCAACGTCTGGAATGGCCTTTTTAGGAAACTGCCATAGCAGGTTTGATTTGGCTTATAAGACAGAACACTAGATTGTTTCAATAAATAAATTGTACCTTGAACAAAGCTTAAGCTTCAATTACTTAGGTGTATTTGCAATCAGCGTTTTGCGTTTCAATTATTTTTTCTTCTAAAGTTGGTCTGCTTCTAGTATTACCTAGGATTCAGTTTCTCAATGCTCTAATACCTTCAGCAACTTGATACGTAAGTATTGCACAAACAGTATTGATTTTCATTATATTTTGCATATAAATTGTTAGAAAATTAACGAAGAATCATACTTCACACAACTGTGGTAGAGACAACAAAATATACCACCATGTTTTATAAGGTAATACACTGGCCTGCAAAAATAAGTATCACACTTTTAAAATTTCAATTTTTTCTAAACTATAGAAGTTAGAGATTTAAAATCAAAAACGTTTTATAGCAAGCAAATTTTATCAGCTTTCTTTGAAACTATAGTAACAAAGTTAAACTCTTTTTCGAGTCCTTTTTGCTTCGAAAATATATCTTGTGTACTTAAAAAGTTATTGCAATTTTAAAAGTGTGATACTTATTTTTGCAGGCCAGTATATTTTGAAAAAAAAATCTTATTCTATTGTTTTTAATTTCCCATAACCGTATTTTGGTACGAATCTAAGTTGAGTTATTGTTTGTGGCCAGCCCAGTGATTACTAGATAAAAACTTGATCTCTTTCCGTAATTTAGAAATTGTAAGAAAGTGAAGAATGATTTTTATTTGCACTAAATTTTGAATGCCTAATTGAATTAAACTTGAAACATAATTATATACATTTGTATTTTTGAAAAACATTGCCCCATACTAGGATTTCTCCTGTATCGTGGGTGCGTTTACAGACAAATCTTCACATTCACAAACATCCAGACCCGGAACAACTATCTGTAGGCTATACAAATATTTGAACCGTGCGGGAATCGAAGCCACGACCCGTAGCGCAGAAGCCGATTGCTCAGCCACTGCACCAAACTGGTCGTCGCATAATATATATAATTAAAAAAAACTAAAACTAAAATATATCCAATACTAAAACTAACAATGTACTCTTGCCTTATTTAAAATATATAGATTATTGGCAGCACTGATAACCACATGGCATGACGTCTATAATCTATGAACCAACCCCCAATATTCACAGAATACTTCCGTTATTAAAATTACGTCTTGCAAAATTGCTTCAGGCGTATTCCCAGTAGTATTCACTTGTCTATTGATAACATCACACAATAACTTATGTTTTCCAAAAGGATCTTCTTTCCATATTAATGAAATGGTGTCTACTTCTTATCGACTGCCTCACAGCCTTATTAAATTATGTACTTCATTCCACAGTTCGCTGTCCTGTCTGGCTTGATGTTGTCAGCCACCTGCATGGTCCTACACCAGCCACTACCACTTCTGCTCGGACTTCAATACGATGCGAACCCCAACTACAACTTCGCATACGAAGTCAACGATGCTCATACGGGGGACATCAAAAGTCAGCAGGAAAGCAGACGAGGAGACACAGTTCTTGGACAATACTCTTTACTGCAGCCTGATGGTATCAGAAGGACTGTAGACTACAGAGCTGATGACCATACTGGCTTCCAAGCTACGGTTAACAATGATGGGAGAGCATTAAGCCCTCATGCGCAGACGGCAAACAACGGTGAAGTCACAAGGCACCCGAATATAGCAGTCCAGACTTACCAAGCCTGGCCCGCTCCCAGTGCCTCCTATCCTCCTCCAACTCCCACTCCTGTAGCCATATCCAGGTCTTCCTTCACCCAAACCATTTCTCATGGCACTGCCGCTCATAACCCTTGGCCCTAAATCAAGACCTGTTTTCGAAGAAACTGCAAGTAAAACTGACTCGGATACATTGCATTTATATTTTAAGTTGTATAATATTCCTGCTATGAATATCTATGATAGTATGACTAAGTGATATGTTCGTAATTGTGGACCGGATCCAGTTAACCTTGTTGCGTTGTGGTCAGTATTTAAAAGGAAATTGGCTTAGAAGTTTACAACCGGAATTTTAATGATATAACAAAATACTCTTTATTTGTAGCTCCATTTATATATTCTGTATTCATGTATTATACATTTTATGTGAAATATAAAATTGCAGTCTCATTTTCCGAGTTTTTGTTGGCGCAACTTTTTTTCGGTTGATTTGAGGTACAATGGAATTTAGATCCGCTCGTGTCAACTGTAATTGATTCTTTGATAGAGGTACAACAATAAGGAGGTCCGTATGTAACTTGAAGACATAAGATAAATAATAACTAGTTTATTTATACAGACGCATGCAACTGAGAACTGAGACCTTTCCATTCGGTGCATCGCCCTGATTCGAACTTGACTTTAAGACATTTCCTGAATTTCTTCATACAAAAATAAGTTTAAATAAAACTGGAACAATTGTTGGATGGTATAAAAAGCTGGGTAGGTGCTGTTAAGAGCATCAGACTCACAGGATTCCTCGACGTAGTCACTACAACAAAAACTCTTCCTTCAAAATGTTTGTGAAGGTAACACGACTTGTTTATTTCTTTGTTAATATTTATAATAGTTAAACTGATAAAACTAAAAAAACAGTCTGATTCATGCCCGGTCTATAAAGGGCTAATTTGAGTAGATTGGAAAAAAAATACAGTATATTTTAAAGTTTGTGAAAGTGAAATGTCTTCATATTGAGATTTGGACACCAATATTGATCATAATTATTTTCTTGCAGTTCGTCGCACTGTTCGCCCTGGTGGCCATCGCCAACGCTAGCAACGACTTGTCTAGCTTCTCCTACAGCGTGGCAGACCCTTACACTGGTGACTTCAAGCACCAGATTGAGAACCGGGTGGACAACAACGTGCAGGGCCAGTACTCTCTCCTGGAGTCTGATGGCACTCGCCGTACTGTGGACTATGCTGCTGGCGCCGGTGGTTTCAACGCCGTCGTACGTAAGGACCCCGCTCTCATCGCCGCCGCTCCTGTTCTCGCCGCTCCCGCTCTCGCCTACGCCGCTCCTGCAATTGCCGCTCCCGCGATCGCCGCTCCCCTCTCTTACGCCGCCGCTCCCTTCGGCATCGCCAAGTTCGGAGGCATTGGTTACGGTGCTCCCTTCCCGTACGCCCGCTACTACTAAGTCATGACCGCACAATTCTATGTAAATATTGGATCTGTAAATAAAAATTATATATTTTCTGAGTTTCTAGTGATATCTGTTTTTTATTATAAAAAATAATGTTCATTATACCTATCGAGTTAAAACCATCATGCTTTTTGTGAACAATAATCAATCTTCTTTTGGTGGAGCCATATTTGGATAGGCCTAAAGTTAGCAGCGCTACCAATCGCGGGGACAATCCCCGATTTGCGGGGAATTGGGGGTTAGCGCGGGGAATGACGAACGATTTCTGAAAAAATTGAAATTGTTCTTAATTCCCCGATGGGAATTAAGACCAATTTCAATTTTTTCGGTTTTGTGTTTGTAAATGCACCCAAGATACAGAAGAAATAGAAAGAGTGAGGGAAAGTCTAAAAAAAAGGTCGTCAAACTATCGCTGGGGAATAAATCAAAAAGAAGCGGGGATTTTCGGGGAGTTGACACTGACGCAGGGAAACGAGATTTTTTTATTGGCAGCACTGAAAGTTAAAGACCATGGTTTTCATAGTGGTTTGCAATAGGCCATCAACGATGGTAATTAATAATAAGCCCATATCAAAACAGTTAACAAAAATCCTTACACAGACTTTATTTTTGGTTAAAGAAAATAATTTTGTAAAGCAATAGTACTGTCCTACATCTTATTGTATATTAGTTATACCCATGTTTAATACATAATCTTAAAAAAATCTTAATACCTTTTCTATACGGTTCAAAGATTTTCTTCAAACGACGACTTTGTGTTAGCATTTCCCCGTACACTATTCCTAATTAAAGGTGCAAACTAATTACTTTTGACCTCTACCTAATAACCTTGGCCGTTATACTATATTATTTATAATTATTTTATTATTTATCTTCACGCTCTCATTCCTTTAGAGGGTAAGCGAAACTCCAAGCGGAAGCAACTTTAGCCACATATGTGCATTCAATGAAGACGCGAGCTATAAGACATATGACCAGGTATATCAGATGTTTAAGTTTTACCCAGGCTGCCCGGTCTGAAGTGTCTTATCCGGAGAAACTTTAAGGAAAATACTGTCCGTCCGGTTTTTTTATGTGCAGGTTTTCTCGCGATGTTTTCCTTCTCCATTAACGCAAGTAATAATTAAATTCTGATCCACATAATATGAATTCGAAACGTCAGAGGTGCAGGCCGGGATCGAACAAAGACCCTCCTACATGGAAGACAAGCCATCAACCGCTATCGCTACAACCGTGGCTATAAACATAATGATTACTGTCGGTCAATAATATCCAAGCAAGCCATGCTTAGCGTTACTATACATTACATAACATAATCAGCACATTACTGTCCCACTGCTGGGCGCAGGTCTCTTCTCAGAATGAGAAGAGTTTAGAACTTAGTCCAATACGCTGGTCTGGTGCAGAGTACACACACCAACGAGAACTTCATGGAGCCCTCTCAGGTGTGCAGGTTTCCTTACGGTGTTTTCCTTCGATGTTAAATCAAACAATAATCAAATAGCGGAAAGAAATCGTAGATATACATAATAGTTATACAAGGTTAGTTGGAAAGGGGGTACTAAGCCGAAAGGGTGTTAAAGTATTCATAAGAATGGATAACTTTTGTTCTACAACTTTCCCCAAAAGTCATTGGTTTAAGAGAAATAGCTGTTCAAAATTTCATAAAAAATACGCTAAATTCTATCTATCCTCAGCTATGATCAGCTGTGTTTACATTTTAGGTCACCCTAAAGGTCACGGATTAGAAGCTCCATTTACTGAATTTGTAACTAAAGCAGGGATGAAGAATTGTTGAAATAACGTAAATAAAAATCATTTTGCATGATTTTTATTTTATTATATTTTTAAATTTTACCACTTTTTTTAAAGCAATCATTAGTGATACATTAAGTGGCCCGCGGCTTAGTACCCCCTTTTCGACTAACCTTGTATACTAATGTTTAGTCTGTCTAACAAACAAAGAAATAATTAATAATAATTTAATAGCGACTTTTGTTACTAAGCCTTGAGGTGGAACTCAGTTCGTTACAACACTAGCAGTCGACGAACATTCGTGTTAATTGTACTATTTAAATTAAAACGTAGCATTCTTACATGAAGTTTTTGAATAGATCTCATAATTAACGATAGAACTGATGCTATCGCGGTTAAGAAATGTTTTAACTATTATCTTGTTGATTAAAAATGTTGGTAATTAATTGGGTAAGAGAAATAATTTGTATATAGTTTGGCGTAGTTTCAGTAATTAACAACTTAAAAGTTAATGGGTCTAACTCCATTTCATATAAAATTAGAAAAAAGTAACTGCCTCGTTGGTCTAGTGATGGCCACCGCGGCTGCTAATCGTGAGGTCCTGGGTTCGATCCCCAGGTCGGGCAGTGTTATTGGGTTTTTCCGTGTGGAATTCCTCAGTAGCAGTCTGGATTTTGGATTTGTGCCCGGTTGATGGCAATAGGCTCGCCCCCTATTACATGGGACTTAAATATAACGGCGAAGCAAGGGGGTGTTATTATATACCTCTGCATAACCATTAGGGGAATAAAAGCGTGATGTTATGTTATGTTATGTTATCTACGATTTCTTTCCTTTATTTGATTATTGCTTGCCTTAACGGTAAAGGAAAACATCGTGAGGAAACCTGCGCACTTGAGAGGGCTCTATAAAGTTCTCTATAGTGTGTGTGGTCCGCCAATCCGCACCAAGCCAGCGTGATGGACTCAGGCCTAAACCTTTCTCATTCTGAGAAGAGACCCCATTATTGTCCCACTGCTGGGCAAGTTATGTTATGTATAGTAACGCTAAGCATGGCTTACTTGGATTGTTTTAACGGAAAATAATCATTATGTTTATAGCCACGGCTGCAGTGACAGTTTAGTGGTTGAACGCTTGCCTTCCATGCAGGAGGATCTGAGTTCGATTCCGGTCGCTTACATTGACGGTGAAGAAAAAACGTTGTGAGGAAACCTGCACTGCTGAGAGGACTCCAACTGCAACTCCACATCGTGTTGTATCATTGTTCCATATAATCTTGCCAAACATCTTCATGGATTATTTTAACCAATGGGAAATAAAGAAATAAATTTATTTGGCACGAAAGTAGTCAGACACACAGACAGAGACAGAGAAGACAGTAATTTACATACATGCATAGATAAACTCGCACCTTTTTCCTACGTGGGTAGGCAGAAACTGTAGAACACCACAGTCATGCTTCGATCCTTGCATACTCCTTTCGCTTCGTCCATATTCACACATCTTGTCATACACGCATGCCGGTTGAGAGCACTATGCACCTGTCCTTTGCAAAGATTAACATCACCGATAACATCGATGTAACTATGTCCTACTAGGGCGTCCTCTACAGCTAATTTAACACTTCTATACTAATATCGACGGTCTCTACGAATAATCCCGTAACTACAAATGACAAATTTTACAGGAGAGCGCTTCAAAGTTTCAAATACGTGTACATCATGTTCTACTTAACGTAATGTCATGAAATTTGGTATAAAGGTTTAATATGTGATTTGTTTTATAAAAAAAAGAGAGGTCATAAAACTCACTTTTAGTGTATTCGTCACTTACTTACGTATACACCGGAATCATCCGTATTGCAAATACCTTAAGTGGTACTTACTAACTTTTATGTTACTTATACATCGGAATCTTCTCATAATCTTGCAATAGCAAGTGGTACTTATTGACTTTTACGTGGTAGTCTTTAAATTAATCAAAGTCGTAATTGGCATTTATGAAATTGTACGTGGAATATTATGTATACCATGTACCCACCACTTAAATACTGCTTATAAAATTAGTGTAAGTGATTGACGCACTCACAAAATTGAGCAACTTCCCCACAAGAGTATGGATTTGGAAATGTCAAAATGTCAAATCTGGTTGTCTCATATAAAACGGCGCAGCAGTGTAGGTAATTAGTATGAAAAAGTATAAAAAGTAAAATCCAAAGTATAATTACTGGACTGCCACTACTGTGGTTCTACGTCGGAAATTTTAGTAAATTTTGTAGTTATGGGAAATGTCGTTTGTGGATTTAAAGTACAATTTGCCAAGTTAGACTTATTTTTGTTAAAGTAAACGATAGTCTAGGCTAGCCTGAAGATCACGAAAACAAAACATGCAAATCACGTATCTACCACATAGGGGATTGTACATAGGGACCGTCGATATTATAAAAAGGAAAGATTTGTATTTTTATATGTTATAACGAATAAACTTAAAAACTACTGGACCCATTTCAAAAATTCTTTTGCCGTTAGAAATCTACATTATCACTGAGTAACATAGGCTACGGGCGGAGCCGTGAGGACACAGCTAGTAAATAATAAAAAGGAAACAAAATATTTGAGTTCTTTGAACTATTTTATTTAATCACAGCGTCGTTCATTGGTGTTTCAGAATAAATAATTATCATTAACATTATTTAGTACAGGTGGGTGTTGTAGAGACCGTGAGCGCCATGAGCACCATAAGCGATAGCGCCATGGGCAAGGGGAGAGGCATGAGCACCGTAAGCTACGGCGCCGTAGGTGAGGGGAGAAGCATGAGCGCCGTAAGCGACGGCACCGTGGGCGAGGGGAGCGGCGACCGCGCCGTAAGCGGCAACTCCATGAGCGTAACCATGGGCCAAGGGGGCGGCGGCGTAACCATGGGCCAAGGGACCGGCGGCGTAACCATGAGCCAAGGAGGTGGTGGCGTAGCCATGGGCCAAGGGAGCGGCGGCGTATCCGTGGGCAAGAGGAGCGGAGTAGGCGAGGGGCGCGGCTACCACGGGAGCGGCGTGAGCGACAACGGGAGCGGCATGAGCGTAGAGAGCGGGGTCTTTGCGGACGACGGCGTTGAATCCAGAGTGGGCATCAGCGGCGTAGTCGACGGTACGCCTGGTACCATCAGATTCAAGGAGCGAGTACTGGCCGACCACGTTGTCTCCGACGCGGGTCTCGTGCTGGCTCTTGACGTCACCGGTGTGGGGGTCGGACACGCCGTACGAGAAGCTGTTGTAGTTTCCACCATGGACAGCGCTGCCCTGAGCAGCCGCCACCAGAAGAGCAACAACGACGAACTGAAATCAGAAGGAAGCTTATAAGAATATAATCTTCAAGTATAAACTTTGGGGACTAAATATTAAAATGCCTATTTATAAGTGAAAGTACTAAGCCATGTGGGCAAAATAAGTAACATTTATATTTCATTCATATGTTCTCAAAATATAAGGGGGCTCAAGGGGCTCGAGGGGCTCGTGGCTAAATAACAACCGCGCCGATCATAAGATTTGCGAGGTTATGCTCCGCTTGCCGCGATCAGTCCGTGGTTGGGTGACCGTTCTTTACGCATTGGAACCCCTCCGGGCCTCGGTCCCGGGTGTCTAATAATACCTATGACAGTCGTTACGGGTAAGCCCGAAAGTCTGACAACCGGTCTAACCTCAGAATATCAGCATTGCCCAGTAACTGGGTTGCGGAGGTCTAATGGAAGTCGCTCCGTGTAAAATACTGGTATTCAGCCGTATCCGGTTAGAGTGGAAGCTGACCCTAAGATAATTGGAAAAAGGCTACGACGAAGATATATCAAAACTAAGAAAACCAAAAATAAGTAGTCGTAAAAGTCTTTTTAAACAAATTGTTGCACTTTTTTTTCCATTATTACGAATACAAATTATTTATTTAAAATAAAACAAACCTTAGCTGCCATTTTGATATGTTATTATTTGTTTCACAAGCGTACTGCGAATGTTTAATCAGGGTTACCAATTCTCTTTTTATACCATTCCTTTATGACTGGCCGTAGTGTTAATAGGAAGTAAGAGACATGCAAATGAGGTCACTAAATTGAACTGTATCCTGTTCGTAACAGTGGATAAATTTCTACGAAAATCTGGCCAATCATATACCAAGGAACTTGTGTTTCGATATTGATTGCATGTTAATATAATTATGTTTTTTTCATATAGAAAGATAGAAGACGGTAGTATAAAAAATAAGCTACCTACCGTCGAAACTTATCGATCTATAGTTTGCCATTATATACAAGGTTAGTCGGAAAGGGGGTACTAAACCAAAAGTACCTATAATAATGGATACGTTTTGTTCTTCAACTTTCCACAAAAGTCATTAGTTTATGAGAAATTGCTGTTCAACGATTTTATGAAAAATACACTAAGTAAATTCTATCTTTTCTCAGTTATGACAGCTGTGTTTACATTTTAGGTCATATTTGGGGTCACGGATTAGAAGCTCCGTTTTCTGAATTCGTAACTAAAGCTGGGATGAAGAATGTTTAAAAAAACTAAAACGAAAATCATTTTGCATTATTTTTTTATTGAAATTTGAAATTTTAGCATTTTCTTTAAAACAATCATCAGTGAACTATTAAGTGACATTACTTCTATGGAGCTTACGTCAATTTTCTATGTCTTGTAGAGGAAACTGCCGATAGAAAGGTTATTGGTTTCAACTGTTATACAATATAGAAAATAAAAAGTGAATGAGAATTCGCTGACTGAAAAAATAAACCACTAAAAACATTGAATAAAAAAGAGCGTACCAAAGAGATTCCCGTTCTTCAATGAAAATAAAAGTCACCTCCAAATTTACTTAGACTTTTTTATGATTTCCCCTCACTATAATTTATTCTGTATCGGTAAGTTTACAACACACAAATCTCACTTACACAAGCACCCAGACTCGGAAAAACTATCTGTAGGCCATAAAAATGTTTGTTCCGTGCGGAAATCGAACCCGCGACCGCTGTGAGTTTGGCACAGAAGCCAAACTCACAGCCACTGTGCCCATTAAGGTTCTAGAGGAATAGAGAGGCATAAGGAAGTCACTCTATATCTTTGATGCATATACTTATATATATTTAAGCCAATCGCCCAGCCACCTGCACCTTTGTTATAAATATACAAAAAAATCTTCATTATAGTTTCCGAAGTTTTTATCTCATTGCTTATTGGCAGAAATTTTAGCTTCCATAATAATTATTGTTTCTGTTTAAAAGTAAACTTTGATATTTATTCTTCGGTTATGAATTACTTATTTTGGTGTATATTTCTCGCTAGAACCTGCGATATCTAATCCAACCAAAAATATGTTGCAACTTTAACTTTGAAAGCAATAAACACGTTGATTCACCTGACCTTATTTATGACACGCATATTTGACAGTTTCTGACAGAAGTGTAATTAATACTCGTCAGATGATATCTATACCTACTAATATTATAAAGCTGAAGAGTTTGTTTGTTTGTTTGAACGCGCTAATGTCAGGAACTACTGGTTGGAATTGAAAAAAATACTTTTGTGTTGGATAGTCCATTTATTGAGGAAGGTTATAGGCTATATAACATCACGCTACGATCAATAAGAGCGGAGCATAAATGAAAAATGTTGCAAAAACGCGAAAAATGTCCACCCGTGCGAAGCCGGGACGGGCCGCTAGTCTTAAATAAAGTAACAATTGCCTAATAAAATTTAAAAAATGGTCAATTGGGTTATTATAATTAACTCTCGCTTGACAATTCCAATGGATAACAAGAAAATAATAACATAACATCACGTCTTTATTCCCCGAAGGGTTGGGCAGAGGTGTATAGTAACCTATGTAATAGGGGGCGAGCCCATTACCATCAACCGGGTACAAATCCAAGCTCTGGGCTGCTACTGAGGAATCCCATACGGAAAGACCCAATAACTCTTTGCCCGACTTGGGGATCGAACTCAGGACCTCACGTTCAGCAGTCCCGCTTGCCACCACTAGACCCCGTATGGGGACGGGTTGGAATATAAAACTTCCTCTCCGCATGCTGGGAATAGACGCGTATTTTAAGATTCAACAAAACACAGCACGTTTGATGGTAGGATCTATACGGTCCGCCTGGCTAGCTACCGCTCTCAAATTAAAGCCGAGCAGTTTACTGTGTTCCATGTGTATGTGAGAGCCAGAGGGGTGTAGGGGAAACCTTCTAAATATCTGTTCCTTGGATTCGTGTGCTCCATCTTAAAACCGGTCTGCGCTTACTATCAGGTGAGACTAGGGCCAAAGGCGATCAAGTTAAGAATAAAAACAATAATCCACGCTGAACCAAGTTGAAGGCACCGGCTTCTGAAACTGTTAATTTTACAGTATTATGGTAATTATTTTATTCCTTTTTTCAGTTTATTTGAAGTCGGTTTTATTTTTGTTAAAATGTTTTTTTATTTTTTTCATTTTAGTGGCTTTAATTAAAACATGGTTGGATCTACTAAAGACGCTGCTCGTAACATAATCACATCATCACAATATGCGTACTGTTCGTCATTGAGGAGTTCTATTGTCTATCTCCGAAATTCTTCATCAGATCTTCACCAAATTTAAATGGGATCATTTCGAAAGAATACTCTTTCAAACAAAAAAAAAATTCTCATCGGTTCTTAAATGAGGGTGTAGTGAGGTAACAAACATTGAATTTAAAAAAAAACAGCCGAATTAAAAACCTCCTCCTTTTTTTGGAAGTCGGTTAAAAACACATCTGCCCAACCTTTCTTTGAATACTGGCGTGATGTTATGTTGGTTACTAATTTCACCTGACAAGCATGCGGACGACCCTACCACTCGCAAATTAACTTGTAGAGCTAAGCTTTTGTGTGTCGACACTGCATTATTAAAATTGGTTAAGCCGTTTTGGACATAAATGATAACAGTCGTGAATAAAAAATCTGTAAAGATATTATGTGCTATTTTTTTAAAGCCATTTATTTTAGATTCTATGAGTAAGTACCTTAACTCACACACTGACCTATTACTTTTAAATTTTTGGGAAAACGTATACTTTTGCAATGTTTGTAAATATGTGAGCACCATGTATCTATCACATAATTAATAAGTCATTGTATAATTTTTTTTTACGTTTTGTGGTATAGTAATTTTATTCTAGGTGCATCGTCTTCACATATAATTGTATAATTAATGTACCTATACAAAATATTGTAAGACATTTTAAAAGAGTAATGGTGGAGTTTCTTGCCCATTCTTCTCCATACGAAACTACCTTTTGGAAGGGGCAACTAGAGTCAATTCTATTTTCTTTGTAACTTTAACGTTCAAAAGTGCCTTTTATGTGCCTAATTGAAATAAATACTTTGACTTTGACTTTGCTATAAGGCGAAATTTTGATAGAAAGTAACCCGCAGTTTACACCAGGATTCAGTTAGATCAGTGACCTTACTCGCACGTGTTTTACTTCCTATCAATACTGAAGCAGCGGTCAGGTAGGAATGGTATAAAAAGAGAATTGATAACCCTGATTAATCATTCGCAGTACGCTTGTGAAACAAACAATAACTAAACAAAATGGCAGCTAAGGTTTGTTTAATTTTTAATTCTTTATGAATTCGAGGTGGATGCAGTGGAAAAAAATTGTGATGTGAAAAAAAAGTGATTTGGAAAAGAGAAAGCTTTTTATCCCTCTAGATAGGACAAACCACCATTACTATTTTTTGAAACTTTGTTTATGAAATATTTTTAGGAAATATCAAAAATCAAAATGATCTTTATTTCTGAATTTATTTCTGGATTCGTCTTTATTTCTGAATCATTTTTTTTGAGATTTCTTCTGGATATTTCTATGGGATATTCACCAAAAAATCTTATTTTTTTTTATATATGAAATGCGCTAGACTTATCTCCACCCAAATGAGCTCTTTGCTCTTTTCATAGTGTTAGACTTGAAATTAGCCACATCAATTTAAAACTATGATTTGAAATTTTACTTTAAAATGGACCTTATAAACGTAAAATTACACACATTACCTATCATGAATATTTTCTTATAAGTATCATTTTTATTTCAGTTCGTCGTTGTTGCTCTTCTGGTGGCGGCTGCTCAGGGCAGCGCTGTCCATGGTGGAAACTACAACAGCTTCTCGTACGGCGTGTCCGACCCCCACACCGGTGACGTCAAGAGCCAGCACGAGACCCGCGTCGGAGACAACGTGGTCGGACAGTACTCGCTCCTTGAATCTGACGGCACCACGCGTACCGTCGACTACGCCGCTGATGCCCACTCTGGATTCAACGCCGTTGTCCGCAAAGACCCCGCTCTCTACGCTCATGCCGCTCCCGTTGTCGCTCACGCCGCTCCCGTGGTAGCCGCGCCCCTCGCCTACTCCGCTCCTCTTGCCCACGGATACGCCGCCGCTCCCTTGGCCCACGGCTACGCCACCACCTCCTTGGCTCATGGTTACGCTGCCGGCCCCTTGGCCCATGGTTACTCCGCCGCCCCCTTGGCCCATGGTTACGCCCATGGTGTTGCCGCTTATGGCGCAGTTGCCGCTCCCCTCGCCCACAGTGCCGTCGCTTACGGCGCTCATGCTTCTCCCCTTAGCTATGGCGCCGTAGCCTACGGTGCTCATGCCTCTCCCCTGGCCCATGGTGCCCTCACCTACGGTGCTCATGGCGCTCACGGTCTATATGGCGCCCACCTGTACTAAATAATGTTAAGATATATTATTTATTCTGAAAAACCAAGGAACAATGCTGTGATTAAATGAAATAGTTCAACGAACCAAATATTTTTGTTTATTTTTATTATGTTATGTTATCTCTCTGCTATCATTATGCTAATCACAAGATCCTATTATATCTATATGAAAGAACAAACTGACTGACTGATCTATCAACGCAAAGCCTAAACCGCAAAAAAATGCACAGTAGGTAAAGAAAGAAAGAGAAAGAAAATTATTTATTCTGGACCCCCACAGGCAGTTACAGAAACAAAAACAATATTTACAAAAAAAAAGAAAGGATAAGAATTTATACTACCTGCACGAGGCCAAAAAGGGCTCCTATCTCAGCATAATGCTGCGACATTTGAAAAAAACAAAATGTCGCAACGCTGGTTTTCAGATAGGACAATAGGTAGGTAACTTTTATAACATAGGCATCCACTAAGGTCGTATTTTTCAAAATTCCTCCTCTAAGGTGGTGAAAAAAAATCACGTAAACTAAGCTGCGGGCAATAAGCTTGTCAAAAATATAGCAAAACTTAAAGGGTAGGTACTAAATAAGTTTACACAATTGTTAAAACCGTGTCCAACGATAAACTACATACATAAAATAGGATTTTAAGCTTGGATTACGCCCATTTATTCCAAGAGCCTTTCTAATAATCGCCGTGTAAAGTTATGACAAGCTGATACATAAAAAAAATACGGTAACACTGACGTTAATCAGCGTTATAACTTTACACAGCAATTATTAGTAAGGCGGTAGATGTTTAAAGCTCTGTGTAGTGAAAACAACTGTAATGGTGCGTCCAGACCTGCCGAATGCGCCGCTTGCGTGCCGCTTGCGAACTGCGCGCGTGTTCTAATCCTCTGAGCTATGTCGGTAACTTTCGTTCTCTGGCGAATGACTTCGTTCCAGATTCGATCCCTCAGGGAAATACCAAGCATACTATGCTTAGCATAGCTCTTTCCATAGCTCGCTGAGTGACTTTCATTTTGTGGACTAGTCGTACCGTAAGTGTCCACGTCTCGGCTCCGTATGTCATGACTGGTAGGACGCACTGATTGAAGACTTTCGTCTTAAGGCACTGAACTAAGCGACGAGACGGTAAGGTATAATTGATAACAATACACTTAAACCGTTGGTGTCCTATCTTTTAGCTTGTTAACGAAAGAGATTATAGAGACATTCATTTACGAGAAAAGGTCGTCTACTTTTCGACTCTATTGATACTGTCATTTCACACGGGTTTAAATGCGCCGCAAGGAGACACCTGGGAAATCCACCTACTCGTCAGTTGACTGCTTTGTTGGTCTAGTGATCGCGAGCGCGACTGCTGAGAATGGGGTCCTGGGTTCGATCCCCAGGTCAGGCAGTGTTATTGGGTTTTTCCATTAGGAATTTCTCAGTAACCGCCTGGAGTCTGGATCTGTGCCCGGTTAATGGCAATAGGTTTGCTCCCTATTACATGGGACTTAAACATAACTGGTGAAACGAGGGTGTTTTGAAAACACCTCTGGTGAACCCTTCAGGGAATGTAAGGCGTGATGTTATGTTCGTAAGTAGACACTCTTGGATTCAACAGGCAAAAGCGAGGCAAGCTATAATATAAGATGGCAAATAATAATGGTTCCGAAGAAGAAATTAAATTGCAGCGAGCTGTGGTAAGCTACTTAAGCTGCATTAAAATAAGTTGCCAAAAAATAAACGCAGTATTGAACTAAAATATTAACCAAATTAAACAAACAAACCAGACCTCATTCAAATTATGATCATACTAGACTATAACCCGTGGTTTCACCCGCATCCTAGGGGAACTACTTGATGTACCCGGATAAAAAGTATCCTATGTGTTAATTTAGGGCATAGTCTATCTGTGTGCCAGATATCATCCAAATCGGTTTAGCCGTATTTGCGTGAAAGAGTAACAAATCTCCATACATACAAACTTTCGCGATTATAATATTAGTAAGGATGAATTAAAAACTTTACTTCCAAATAATAAACTAAACTTCCGAATAAAATACTGACTTTCCGAAAACACCTCATCATCTTCCTGCCCTGGTCCCAAGTTACTTGGGGTCGGCGCAATATGTTTTTCTCTTCCACTCTTCCCTGTCAGCCGTCTCATTATCATTTACTCCCTTATCTTTCATATCCTCCCTCACACAATCCATCCATCTTTTCTTAGGTCTCCCTCTCCCCCTCCATCCATCAACATTCATATTCATCACTCTCTTAGTCACATGTGTTTCATCCCTCCTCAGCACATGCCCATACCAAGACAAACGCTTTCCTTTCAACTTTTCTGTCACTGGTGCCACTTTCAAACTTCCTCTAATATACTTATTTCTTACTTTATCCATTCGCGTCACTCCACACATCCATCTCAACATTCTCATCTCCGCTACGTGTAATCTTCTTTCATCCGTCTTCTTCACGGTCCAACACTCTGATCTGTAGAGCACGACAGGTCTTATAATGGATTTGTAGATTTTGCCCTTCAGCTTGAGGGGCATCCGTTGGTCACACATACACGAAAACACCTAAACACTAAATATTATTTTTTTTAGGTATGCGGTCTTTTCACCAAATATTAGTTTATAAAATTTCATTTGAGGAGTAACGATTCTGGGGCGGATCCGACATAGTGAGGTTATGTTAGAAGGCTAACATCATATTCTAAGACGTTCCTCCAAAACTTACTCGACTCGACTCCACCTGGACTCAGCCTTCCTCACTACCATTGGTAGTTATAGTTGACATAAACGTCCTCGAATCCAGATTTTTCCTCAGTCGAGTTAAGGAATCATCTGACAAACTCACAGTACCTCGAAACCTACCTTGAGGCAGCCTTAAGGAAGGAAGTGTCATAGATCGTATATAACAAAAATGAATTTTGAAGACTTTATCGAATATTCTTACGATAATCCTTACAACTATTTATCGCAGCGTTATTTGCGCGATGCAGATAAACAAAAATCCTCGAAATTATGACGTAATGACTCCACTCTACCTCGGCTCATCTTAGGATCCCACAGTCGAGGAACCTCAATGTTCACTTGAAATTGCGACTAAGAATACAACTCCGAAGGTATTTTCAAGGTCGTCCTCGAAGCGTCCTGAGTCGAGTATGAGTCAAGTTTTGGAGGAACGTCTTAGAATATGGGTGTAAGGCAAAAGCGTAGCTCCCGCTTTAACCTTCGTGGTTATTTTTTTTAAGCCTTGAAATTTCTTGTGGGTCGGCTCCGACATGGTAAGGTAGGTTAGATAAATGCTTAATATCATATTACTTACTGATCAATCACTTTGTGACTGGTTCAGAAAATTTATAGGAGGGCCATTTATAATTTATAATAGGTAACTTACGACAAAATCGGTATACAGTAATTTTCTAGGAATCGTTATTATAGTTGGTAGAATAATATTACATCAGCAGCTGATGTATTATTATTTCGGAAAATTCAGTATATCATTTGGTTGTTTACGTGTTTTTAGTAGAACAAAAGACTTCGGTATGTTAGTAAATACCTAACACAGTAATAATAATTTATTGAATAAGCTCATTTTTTATTTATATTTCGGCGTTTTTATTACTACCCATATTACTATAAGATTTGGCATTTCGTGAGTGTAAGTAAGTATGAAAGGACACTGTAGTTTGTAATCTAATGCCATTAATCGGACACAAATCTAAACTCGACATGAACGAATCCCAAAAAAACATCTTTCCTTAGCTGAAGATCGAAATTTTCTCACTAGCCAGTGTGGAAAATGAAACACTGAACGATACCTACATGTTCACACAAAAAAGTTGTTTATTTATCTATGTATATAATGTATGATTGTACTCCCTAGCCTTTTTCTCAAATATGTTGGGGTCAGTTTCCAGTCTAACAAGATGCGGCTGAATAATATTTTACGCGGAGCGACTGCCATCAGACCTCCGCAACACACTTACTGGGCAATGCCGATACTCTAAGATTAGACCAGTTATCAGACTTTCGGACTTCTGACTACCCGTAAGGACTGACATAGGTATCCTTATGACACCCGGAACAGACGGTTTAGCGTGCTCTCCGAGGCACAGGAAGTCTCGATGTGTAACGGACGGTCACCAATCCACGGAATGAACGCGCAAGCGCAGTATAAACTCTCAAACCGATCGGGGCGGTTGTTAATTAGCCACGAGCTTAGGTAATAAAATTAGTAAATATTATAGATGATTACTAAAAAATAAGTTCATAGATACACTTGAAGAATTTATTGACTGGATTAAGAGATATAAAGGTAATATGTACTTCATGTACGAATAAAGACAATAGTTGCTAATTTCACCTGATGAACATGCGGACGAACCTTTTATTTTTGTTTTTTTATGGGAATATTCTCACGGATGTCCCTCGCCCGGGGTAGGCGAGGGGGTCTGCCGGACTCTTACTGGCTAAAAAACCAACGGTGTTCCTTCTCCTGACCGTACGGCCGGGGTTGCGGATTCGCAAAAGCATGCACCGCAACCCCGGCAATGCGGACGACCCTACCGCTCTCGAATTAGCTTGTACAGCTACGCTTTTGCGTGTCTTTAAATCTTCCCAAAGACACTGCATTATTAACACTCTCCCTGCCGACAATATATAATACATTTTACGTTCAGGAGGCCATGGAGGCCGCCGGCGGGTCCCACCAGATTCTGCTTGTGAACGCCGTAAGTCAACAGTCAAAATTATTAGAAGAGGCCGTGGGATACAAAGAAAAATCTTTCTGGACGCCGTGGGATCCGCCCTGACCTCCCGAATTCAAATAGTTTTTACAACTTCTGGCGTGTTGTTATGGAAAATGTGATAAAAGTATTAAAAATATGCTTTAGTCTGCTGAACAAAATTTTTGGGGGTCGCCGGCGGTTCCCATGGCAGGGAGAGTGTTAAAATTGGTTAAGCCATTTTGGATATAAATGGTATACAAGCTCCGATCCGTCGTGGATAAACAATCTGTTAAGACCTATGGGCCATTAGACGAAATTTTGATAGAAAATAACCCACAGTTAACACCAGGATTCAGTCAGATCAGTGACCTTACTTGCACGTGTTTTACTTCCTATCAATACCGAAGCAGCCGTCAGGTAGGAATGGTATAAAAAGAGAATTGATAACCCTGATTAATCATTCGCAGTACGCTTGTGAAACAAACAATAACTAAACAAAATGGCAGCTAAGGTTTGTTTAATTTTTAATTCTTTATGAATTTGAGGTGGATGCAGTATAAAAAAAATTGATGTGAAAAAAAAGTGATTTGGAAAAGAGGAAGATTTTTATCCCTCTAGATAGTACAAACCACCTTTACCTACTAGTTTTTGAAACTGTGTTTATGACATATTTTTATGAAATATCAAAAATCAAAATGATCTTTATTTCTGAATTTATTTTCTGAATTTATTTCTGAATTCATCTTTATTTCTGAATCATTTTTTTTTTGAGATTTCTTCTGGATATTTCTATGGGATATTCACCAAATGAGCCCTTTGCTCTTTTCATAGTGTTAAACTTGAAATTAGCCACATCGATTTAAAACTATAATTTGAAATTTTACTTTAAAACGAACCTAAAATAGTAAAATTAGACACATTACCTAGTATGAATATTTCCTTATAAGTATGTATCTTTTTTATTTCAGTTCGTCGTTGTTGCTCTTCTGGTGGCGGCTGCTCAAGGCAGCGCTGTTCATGGTGGAAACTACAACAGCTTCTCGTACGGCGTGTCCGACCCCCACACCGGTGACGTCAAAAGCCAGCACGAGACCCGCGTCGGAGACAGCGTGGTCGGCCAGTACTCGCTCCTTGAATCTGACGGCACCAAGCGTACCGTCGACTACGCCGCTGATGCCCACTCTGGATTCAACGCCGTCGTCCGCAAAGACCCCGCTCTCTACGCTCATGCCGCTCCCATCGTCGCTCACGCCGCTCCCGTGGTAGCCGCGCCCCTCGCCTACTCCGCTCCCCTTGCCCACGGATACGCCGCCGCTCCCTTGGCCCATGGCTACGCCACCACCTCCTTGGCTCATGGTTACGCTGCTGGTCCCTTGGCCCATGGTTACGCCACCGCCCCCTTGGCCCATGGATACGCTAATGGCGCCATCGCTTATGGCGCGGTTGCCGCTCCCCTCGCCCACGGTGCCGTCGCTTACGGCGCTCATGCTTCTCCCCTCAGCTACGGCGCCGTAGCCTATGGTGCTCATGCCTCTCCCCTGGCCCATGGTGCCCTTACCTACGGTGCTCATGGCGCTCACGGTCTATATGGCGCCCACCTGTACTAAATAATGTTAAGATATATTATTTATTCTAAAACACCAAGGAACAATGCTGTGATTAAATAAAATAGTTCAACGAACCAAATATTTTTGTTTATTTTATTATGTTATGTTATCTCTCGGCTATCATTATCCTAATCACAAGATCCTATCCTATCTGTATATAGAAAAAAACTATTTTACAAAAAATTTAAACCGACTTCAAAAATAATAAAATAATTACCATATAAAATTAACAGTTTCAGAAGTCGGTGCTGATCCACGCTGAACCAAATTGAAGGCACCGACTTCTGAAACTGTTAATTTTATATGGTAATTATTTTATTCTTTTTGAAGTCGGTTTAAATTTTTTGTAAAAAAGTTATTATTTTTTTCTTTTTAGTGGCCTTAATTAAAACTTGGTTGGACCTACTAAAGACGCTGCTCGTAACATAATCACATCATCACAATATGCGTACTGTTCGTCATTGAGGAGTTCCATTGTCTATCTCCGAAGTTCTTCATCAGATCTTCACCAAATTTAAATGGGACCAACTTCGAAGTAGACCCCATCCATTAAAAAAAGAATCATCAAAATCGGTTCACAATTGGCGAAAATATCGATGAACATACACAAAAAAAAAAAAGAAAAAAAAAATACATACAGACGAACATAGTAACCTCCTCCTTTTTGGAAGTCGGTTAAAAAGAGAAACTGACTGACTGATCTATCACCGCACAGCCTAAACCGCTAAATTTTGCACAGTAGGTACCCTTTATAACGTAAACATCCACTAAGGAAAGATTTCTCAAAATTCCTCCTCTAAGGGGTTGAAAAAAATCACGTAAGCAAAGCTGCGGGTAAGAAGCTAGTCAACAATATAGCTAAACTTAAAGGCTTACTAAATAAGTCTACACAATTGTTAAAACCGTGTCCAACGACAAACTCCATCCATGAATGAAATAGGAGTTTAAGCTTGGAACAAGCGTATTTATTTCAACCTCCTTACTCATAATCTTTGTGTAAAGTTATGGCAAGCTTATATATCAAAAATTGTATGCTTGTTAGAACTTTAAACAGCAATTATTAGTAAGGCGGTAGGTATTTAAGCTTTGTATAGTCAAAACCAATGTTGCACACGATTTACTGGTTAGGCTTGGTTTGTTTACCAAAACAATACTTACAGATAGAGTCTACCATGCTTAAACTATGGTTACTTTTAATTCTTGGTTAAGATACGATTCTTACTTTTTACGAAAAGCGGCCGGTAAGGTAAAATTGGTAACAATACACTAACCCCGTTGGTGTCCTATCTTTGGACTTCTATAAGAAAGAGGTTATAGAGATATTTATCAGGTCACGAGAAAACGTCACCTACTTATCAACTCCACTGATACTGTCGCTGCTCAAGGGTTTTTATGCGTCGCATGGAGACACTTGATGACCCCACCTAAGTACCTAGACACTTGGATTCAACACGCAAAAGCGAGGCAAGCGAGAATTAAGATTTGGCATTTCGAGATTGTAAGTTAGAAATGACTCTGTAGTAGGCAATCTAGCTGCCCTAATGCCATAAGTCGGACACAAATCTAATGTCGACATGAACTAATTCCAAAAAAAACATTTTTCATTACCTGGATATCTCCAGGTCAAAAATGAAATAATAAACGATACCTACATGTTCACACGAAAACATTGTTTATTTATCTTTACATAGCATAAAACAAAGTAGCTCCCTCTGTCTGTCTGTCCTTATGTATGCTTAGATCTTTAAAACTATGCAACGGATTTTGATGCGTTTTTTTTAATAGATAGAGTGATTCAAGAGGAAGTTTTATATGCCCCACATTAGTATTTACATTGCACCCGTGCGAAGCCGGGGCGGTTCACTAGTGTATGTATAAAATGTTAAACGCGATTGCTGATTGTGAGGTCGGGCAGTGTTATTGGGTTTTTCCGTGTGGAATTCCTCATTAACAGCCCGCAGTTTAGATTCGTGCCCGATTGACGACAATAGGCTCGCCCCCTATTACCAGGGACTTACACATAACGGCGAAATGAGGGTATTACTATACACCACTGCCCAACTTTTTGGGGAATACAGGCGTGATGTTGTGTTATGTATACTGGGTGTAAAAATAGCCTTAACGAAGCCAAAGTCTACGCATACTGTACATAAAACTAAATAACATAGAGCAAAAATAATTGCTGGGAAACGACTTTTATATTTTGGTATTCAAAAACAGCTTTTAATTGTAGCGCGCAATGGAAGCGCGCGCGCAGCAGACTGCCTACATTTAAAAAATGTTGATAATATTTGCATAAAATAATGGTTAGTAATAACATTTAAACTTATTTTTCGTGAAAAACGTACAAAAATGTGGTGACTTTAACCTTCAATATCTCCATAACCATTCGGTTCCCAGTTATGACCCAATACCAAAAAATCTTGATGGGGACACCCGATATAATGTATAATTCTAATGCCTGGCCTTTTTTCAAAATATGTTGGAGTCAGCTTCCAGTCTAACCAGATGCGACTGAATACCAGTATTTTACGCGGAGCGTTTGCCATCAGACCTCCGCAACACAGTTACTGGGCAATGCCGATGCTCTAAGATTAGACCAGTTGTCAGACTTTCGGATTTCTGACCACCCGTAACGACTGACATAGATATTCTTATGACACCCGGGACAGACGGTTTAGCGTGATATCCGAGGCACAGAGGGGTCTCGATGTGTAACGAACGATCACCAATCCACGGAATGAACGCCCAAGCGCAGTTTAACCTCGCAAATCGTATGATCGGCGCGGTCGATAATTAGCCATTAGCCACGAGCTTAGGTAATACAATTTGTAAATATTAAATATTATAGATGATTACTAAACAATAAGTTCATAGATACACTTGAAGAACTTATTGACTGGATTAAGAGATATAAAGGTAATGTACGTCATCTATACTAATATTATAAAACTGAAGAGTTTGTCTGTTTGTTTGTTTGAACTCGCTAATCTCAGTTGGCATTGTAAAATGATTTATGTGTTGGATAGTACATTTATCAAGGAAGGTTATAAGCTATATAACATCACGCTATGACCAATAGGAGCGGAGCATAAATGAAAAATGTTGCAAAAACGGGGAAAATGTCCACCTCTGCGAAGCCGGGACGGGCCGCTATGTACGAATAAAGACAACAGTTGCTAATTTCACCTGATGAACATGCGGACGACCCTACCGCTCGCGAATTAGCGTGTACAACTACGCTTCTGCGTGTCTTTAAGGCATATCTTCAAATGTCTCAAAGACACTTCATTATTAAAATTGGTTAAGCCATTTTGGATATAAATGGTATACAAGCTCCGTTCCATCGTGGAAACAAAATCTGTCAAGATACCTTTATGCAAAATTTTGATACAAATTAACCCGCAGTTTACACCAGGATTCAGTTAGAGCAGTGACCTTACTCGCACGTGTTTTACTTCCTATCAATACCGAAGCAGCGGTCAGGTAGGAATGGTATAAAATGAGAATTGGTAACCCTGATTAATCATTCGCAGTACGCTTGTGAAGCAAACAATAACTAAACAAAATGGCAGCTAAGGTTTGTTTAATTTATAATTGTTTATGTATGTGAGATGGAAGCAGTGGAAAAAAAAATTGATGTGAAAAAAGAAAGTGATTTGGAAAAGAGAAAGCTTTTTTATCCTTTTATGCTGGATAAACCACTCTTAATAGTTTTTGAAACCGTGTTGATGAACCATGAAAACGTACATCTCGATGTCAGAACCATTTTTTATTTTGAGATTCCTTCGGGATTTTTCTTTGAGATATTCCCCAAAAAATATTTTGATTTTTTAAATAAAATATAAAATGGGCTAGTCTTGTTCCCATCCACATGAGCTCTTTGCCGTATCCATAGTATGAGAATCGAAATTAGCCACATCGATTTAAAATTATGATTTGAAATTTTACTTTAAAACGAACCATAAAAACGTAAAACTAGACACGTTACCTATTATGAATATTTTCTTATAAGTATCTTTTTTATTTCAGTTCGTCGTTGTTGCTCTTCTGGTGGCGGCTGCTCAGGGCAGCGCTATCCATGGTGGAAACTACAACAGCTTCTCGTACGGCGTGTCCGACCCCCACACCGGTGACGTCAAGAGCCAGCACGAGACCCGCGTCGGAGACAACGTGGTCGGCCAGTACTCGCTCCTTGAATCTGATGGCACCAGGCGTACCGTCGACTACGCCGCTGATGCCCACTCTGGATTCAACGCCGTCGTCCGCAAAGACCCCGCTCTCTACGCTCATGCCGCTCCCGTTGTCGCTCACGCCGCTCCCGTGGTAGCCGCGCCCCTCGCCTACTCCGCTCCCCTTGCCCACGGATACGCCGCCGCTCCCTTGGCCCATGGCTACGCCACCACCTCCTTGGCTCATGGTTACGCTGCCGGTCCCTTGGCCCATGGTTACGCCACCGCCCCCTTGGCCCATGGATACGCTAATGGCGCCGTCGCTTACGGCGCGGTTGCCGCTCCCCTCGCCCACGGTGCCGCCGCTTACGGCGCTCATGCTTCTCCCCTCAGCTACGGCGCCGTAGCCTACGGTGCTCATGCCTCTCCCCTGGCCCATGGTGCCCTTACCTACGGTGCTCATGGCGCTCACGGTCTATATGGCGCCCACCTGTACTAAATAATGTTAAGATATATTATTTATTCTAAAACACCAAGGAACAATGCTGTGATTAAAGAAAATAGTTCAACGAACCAAATATTTTTGTTTATTTTATTATGTTATGGTATGTCTCGGCTATCATTATCCTAATCACAAGATCCTATCCTATCTGTATATAGAAAAAAATATTTTACAAAAAATTTAAACCGACTTCAAAAATAATAAAATAATTACCATATAAAATTAACAGTTTCAGAAGTCGGTGCTGATCCACGCTGAACCAAATTGAAGGCACCGACTTCTGAAACTGTTAATTTTATATGGTAATTATTTTATTCTTTTTGAAGTCGGTTTAAATTTTTTGTAAAAAAGTTATTATTTTTTTCTTTTTAGTGGCCTTAATTAAAACTTGGTTGGACCTACTAAAGACGCTGCTCGTAACATAATCACATCATCACAATATGCGTACTGTTCGTCATTGAGGAGTTCCATTGTCTATCTCCGAAGTTCTTCATCAAATCTTCACCAAATTTAAATGGGACCAACTTCGAAGTATACCCCATCCATTAAAAAAAGAATCATCAAAATCGGTTCACAATTGGCGAAAATATCGATGAACAAACACAAAAAAAAAAATACATACAGACGAACATAGTAACCTCCTCCTTTTTGGAAGTCGGTTAAAAAGAGAAACTGACTGACTGATCTATCACCGCACAGCCTAAACCGCTAAATTTTGCACAGTAGGTACCCTTTATAACGTAAACATCCACTAAGGAAAGATTTCTCAAAATTCCTCCTCTAAGGGGTTGAAAAAAATCACGTAAGCAAAGCTGCGGGTAAGAAGCTAGTCAACAATATAGCTAAACTTAAAGGGTACTAAATAAGTCTACACAATTGTTAAAACCGTGTCCAACGACAAACTCCATCCATGAATGAAATAGGAGTTTAAGCTTGGAACAAGCGTATTTATTTCAACCTCCTTACTCATAATCTTTGTGTAAAGTTATGGCAAGCTTATATATCAAAAATTGTATGCTTGTTAGAACTTTAAACAGCAATTATTAGTAAGGCGGTAGGTATTTAAGCTTTGTATAGTCAAAACCAATGTTGCACACGATTTATTGGTTAGGCTTGGTTTGTTTACCAAAACAACACTTACAGATAGAGTCTACCATGCTTAAACTATGGTTACTTTTAATTCTTGCTTAAGATACGATTCTTACTTTTTACGAAAAGCGGTCGGTAACGTAAAATTGGTAACAATACACTAACCCCGTTGGTGTCCTATCTTTGGACTTCTATAAGAAAGAGATTATAGAGATATTTATCAGGTCACGAGAAAACGTCATCTACTTATCAACTCCACTGATACTGTCGCTGCTCAAGGGTTTTTATGCGCCGCATGGAGACAATTGATGACCCCACCTAAGTACCTAGACACTTGGATTCAACACGCAAAAGCGAGGCAAGCGAGAATTAAGATTTGGCATTTCGAGATTGTAAGTTAGAAATGACTCTGTAGTAGGCAATCTAGCTGCCCTAATGCCATAAGTCGGACACAAATCTAATGTCGACATGAACTAATTCCAAAAAAAACATTTTTCATTACCTGGATATCTCCAGGTCAAAAATGAAATAATAAACGATACCTACATGTTCACACGAAAAAATTGTTTATTTATCTTTACATAGCATAAAACAAAGTAGCTCCCTCTGTCTGTCTGTCCTTATGTATGCTTAGATCTTTAAAACTATGCAACGGATTTTGATGCGTTTTTTTTAATAGATAGAGTGATTCAAGAGGAAGTTTTATATGCCCCACATTAGTATTTACATTGCACCCGTGCGAAGCCGGGGCGGTTCACTAGTGTATGTATAAAATGTTAAACGCGATTGCTGATTGTGAGGTCGGGCAGTGTTATTGGGTTTTTCCGTGTGGAATTCCTCATTAACAGCCCGCAGTTTAGATTCGTGCCCGATTGACGACAATAGGCTCGCCCCCTATTACCAGGGACTTACACATAACGGCGAAATGAGGGTATTACTATACACCACTGCCCAACTTTTTGGGGAATACAGGCGTGATGTTGTGTTATGTATACTGGGTGTAAAAATAGCCTTAACGAAGCCAAAGTCTACGCATACTGTACATAAAACTAAATAACATAGAGCATAAATAATTGCTGGGAAACGACTTTTATATTTTGGTATTCAAAAACAGCTTTTAATTGTAGCGCGCAATGGAAGCGCGCGCGCAGCAGACTGCCTACATTTAAAAAATGTTGATAATATTTGCATAAAATAATGTTTAGTAATAACATTTAAACTTATTTTTCGTGAAAAACGTACAAAAATGTGGTGACTTTAACCTTCAATATCTCCATAACCATTCGGTTCCCAGTTATGCCAATACCAAAAAATCTTGATGGGGACACCCGATATAATGTATAATTCTATTGCCTGGCCTTTTTTCAAACTATGTTAGAGTCAGCTTCCAGTCTAACCAGATGCGACTGAATACCAGTATTTTACGCGGAGCGTTTGCCATCAGACCTCCGCAACACAGTTACTGGGCAATGCCGATACTCTAAGATTAGACCAGTAGTCAGACTTTCGGATTTCTGACCACCCGTAACGACTGACATAGATATTCTTATGACACCCGGGACAGACGGTTTAGCGTGATATCCGAGGCACAGAGGGGTCTCGATGTGTAACGAACGATTACCAATCCACGGAATGAACGCCCAAGCGCAGTTTAACCTCGCAAATCGTATGATCGGCGCGGTCGATAATTAGCCATTAGCCACGACCTTAGGTAATAAAATTTGTAAATATTAAATATTATAGATGATTACTAAACAATAAGTTCATAGATACACTTGAAAAATGTAATGACTGGAATAAGAGATATAAAGGTAATGTACGTCATCTATACTAATATTATAAAACTGAAGAGTTTGTCTGTTTGTTTGTTTGAACTCGCTAATCTCAGTTGGCATTGTAAAATGATTTATGTGTTGGATAGTACATTTATCAAGGAAGGCTATAAGCTATATAACATCACGCTATGACCAATAGGAGCGGAGCATAAATGAAAAATGTTGCAAAAACGGGGAAATGTCCACCCGTGCGAAGCCGGGACGGGCCGCTATGTACGAATAAAGACAACAGTTGCTAATTTCACCTGATGAACATGCGGACGACCCTACCGCTCGCGAATTAGCGTGTACAACTACGCTTCTGCGTGTCTTTAAGGAATATCTTCAAATGTCTCAAAGACACTTCATTATTAAAATTGGTTAAGCCATTTTGGATATAAATGGTATACAAGCTCCGTTCCATCGTGGAAACAAAATCTGTCAAGATACCTTTATGCAAAATTTTGATACAAATTAACCCGCAGTTTACACCAGGATTCAGTTAGATCAGTGACCTTACTCGCACGTGTTTTACTTCCTATCAATACCGAAGCAGCGGTCAGGTAGGAATGGTATAAAATGAGAATTGGTAACCCTGATTAATCATTCGCAGTACGCTTGTGAAGCAAACAATAACTAAACAAAATGGCAGCTAAGGTTTGTTTAATTTATAATTGTTTATGTATGTGAGATGGAAGCAGTGGAAAAAAAATTGATGTGAAAAAAGAAAGTGATTTGGAAAAGAGAAAGCTTTTTTATCCTTTTATGCTGGATAAACCACTCTTAATAGTTTTTGAAACCGTGTTGATGAACCATGAAAACGTACATCTCGATGTCAGAACCATTTTTTATTTTGAGATTCCTTCGGGGTCTTTCTTTGAGATATTCCCCAAAAAATATTTTGATTTTTTAAATAAAATATAAAATGGGCTAGTCTTGTTCCCATCCACATGAGCTCTTTGCCGTATCCATAGTATGAGAATCGAAATTAGCCACATCGATTTAAAATTATGATTTGAAATTTTACTTTAAAACGAACCATAAAAACGTAAAACTAGACACGTTACCTATTATGAATATTTTCTTATAAGTATCTTTTTTATTTCAGTTCGTCGTTGTTGCTCTTCTGGTGGCGGCTGCTCAGGGCAGCGCTATCCATGGTGGAAACTACAACAGCTTCTCGTACGGCGTGTCCGACCCCCACACCGGTGACGTCAAGAGCCAGCACGAGACCCGCGTCGGAGACAACGTGGTCGGCCAGTACTCGCTCCTTGAATCTGATGGCACCAGGCGTACCGTCGACTACGCCGCTGATGCCCACTCTGGATTCAACGCCGTCGTCCGCAAAGACCCCGCTCTCTACGCTCATGCCGCTCCCGTTGTCGCTCACGCCGCTCCCGTGGTAGCCGCGCCCCTCGCCTACTCCGCTCCTCTTGCCCACGGATACGCCGCCGCTCCCTTGGCCCATGGATACGCCACCACTTCCTTGGCTCATGGTTACGCTGCCGGCCCCTTGGCCCATGGTTACTCCGCCGCCCCCTTGGCCCATGGTTACGCCCATGGTGTTGCCGCTTATGGCGCAGTTGCCGCTCCCCTCGCCCACGGTGCCGTCGCTTACGGCGCTCATGCTTCTCCCCTTAGCTATGGCGCCGTAGCCTACGGTGCTCATGCCTCTCCCCTGGCCCATGGTGCCCTCACCTACGGTGCTCATGGCGCTCACGGTCTATATGGCGCTCACCTGTACTAAATAATGTTAAGATATATTATTTATTCTGAAAAACCAAGGAACAATGCTGTGATTAAATGAAATAGTTCAACGAACCAAATATTTTTGTTTATTTTTATTATGTTATGTTATCTCTCTGCTATCATTATCCTAATCACAGTATCCTATTCTATCTGTATGAAATAACAAACTGACTGGCTGACTGATCTATCAAGTTGTTTGAAACTTCAAATTTTGGTGTTCCTTTTAAACCGTAGGTATCCACTTAGGAAGATTTTTCAAAATTCCTCCTCTAAGGGGGTGAAATAAAATCACACAAACGAAGCTGCGCGCAAAAACTAGTCGACAAATTTAGCAAAACTTAAAAAAAAAGTTTACACTTGTTAAAATCGTGTCCAACGGCAAACTCCATACATGTTTTTTTTTTATTACCAAAACGTTGCCCCACACTAGGATTTCTCCTGTATCGTGGGTGCGTTTACAGACACAAATCTTCACATGCACAAACACCCAGACCCGGAACAACTATCTGTAGGCCATACAAATATTTGTTCCGTGCGGGAATCGAATCCACGACCCGTAGCGCAGAAGCCGATCGCTCAGCCACTGCACCAAATATGTCGTGAAATAGGAGTTTAATCTTAGAATATGCGTGTTTATTATATCTCCCTTACTTATAATCATTGTGTAAAGTTATGACAAGCTTATACATCAATAATTATATGCTAACATTGATGTTAAAGCAATGATTAGTAAGTCGGTAGGTGTTTAAGCTCTGTTTAGTCAAAACAACTGTTACACACGATTTTCTGGTTAGACAAAATATGTATTGTTTACCAAAACAATACTTACAGAGTCTACCATGCTTAAACAATGGCGACTAAGTTTAATTCTTGCTTATGATACAAGTCTTCGTTTTTACCCAAAGTGGCCGGTAAGGCATAATTGGTAACAATACACTAAAACCGTTAGTGTCTTATTTTTGGACTTTTATAAGAAAGAGATTATAGAGACATTTATCAGGTCACGAGAAAACGTCATTTACTTTTCAACTCTACCGATATTATCATTTCACAATGCGCCGCATGGAGACACCCGGTAAGCCCACCTAAGTGGACACTTGGGTTCAACACACAAAAGCGAGGCAAGCGATAATATAAGATTTGGCATTTCGTGAGTTAAGTATGAAAGGACCTTGTAGTATGCAACCTCGCTGCCCTAATGCCATTGATCGGGCACAGAACCAATCTTGACGCATACGAAAATTTTTCCATAGCAAAAACAACGATCGAAGCTTGCTTGAACTAAGCAATTGAGGCAAATTATTTTATCGATAATAGAATAATGAACGATAACCTGCATTTTCACACAAAAACATTGTTTATTTATCTATGTATAGGTACATCTTTACATAGTATAAAACAAAGTCGCTCCCGTTGTCTGCACGCTTAGATCTTTTAAACTACGTAACGGATTTTAATGCAGTTTTCAGCAATAGATTTATAGTGATTCAAGAGGAAGGTTTATATGCCCCACATTAGTATCTACATTACGCCCGTGCGAAGTAGGGGCGGGTCGCTAGTAATAATTATAATATAGTTATAATTACTTTTTAAATATTCCTGTATAAAATGAAGTGCATTGCGTGTGAATAATTTATAATGAATAAGTTAAAAATATATGGAATTCAGAATTCAACAACCTTAAGGCGGTTGTGCACTGTACGGCATCCATACCAATCTTTCTCAGATCGTATTTATTCAGTTTCGGATCAGTGTACAGGAGCTCTGGGGTGTACATCGGGGAATGATAAGTTTCGTCAGTTTTCAAATTCATTCCTTTCCCACCTCGCGGCCACATGTTACATTTTCAAACTATTGAACGGAACAGACCAATGCATGGAAAATTAAAAAATTGCCTTATACCTCCATATGACGTAGTAATGCCATAATTAATGTCTTTGATTCGATTTAAAGAGTCTTGTTGTAAAAATCATGACATCAATAAAATCGATGATTAAATAAATTGTCATTACCATAATATGCTGTCACCATGTTACCATAATATCCTGTCAAATAAACTGTTTTTTAACCGACTTCCAAAAAAAGGAGGAGGTTCTCAATTCGTCTGTACGTTTTTTTTTTTTTATGTTTGTTACCTCACTACACCCTCATTTATGAACCGATTTGAATTTTTTTTTTTTGTTTGAAAGAATATTCTTTCTAAATGGTCCCATTTAAATTTAGTGAAGATCTGATGAAGAACTCCGGAGATAGACAATAGAACTCCTCAATGACGAACAGTACGCATAATGTGATGATGTGATTATGTTACGAGCAGCGTCTTTAGTAGGTCCAACCATGTTTTAATTAATGCCACTAAAATGAAAAAAATAAAAAAACATTTTAACAAAAATAAAACCGACTTCAAAAAACGAAAAAAAGCATAAAATAATTACTATATTATAAAAGTAACAGATTTAGAAGTCGGTGCCTTTAATTTGGTTCAGCGTGGATTAGCACCGACTTCTAAATCTGTTACTTTTATAATATGGTAATTATTTTATGCCTATTTTCGTTTTTTTAAGTCGGTTTTATTTTTGTTAAAATGTTTTTTCATTTCTATAATGTTGGCAATACGTAGTTGGTAAAATAGTTCGTTTCTTGCACTGTGCAAGCAAGAATAGACCTTAAGGTGTATAATATTTTCATTCCCCTACTGTACATTCTTATTCTTGCAGTCTGCCCCTAATTATTAAGGATCGTGATACCATTTCTTACACTAGTTTCGACGAACCTTAGGTACGTATACTATAGAAACTACAAAATCTCAGTTTTTATTTTACCTACTTAAATTGTGTGAAATTATGTTATCTTAAAGGTTATAAAATAATAAATTGTTATGGGACCAAATGGCAACTATTCCGCATCAAACTAAAGAAGAATCACGTAAATCGGATCATAAATCTCAGCGTAATCGGTGTACATACATAATAAAATAAAAACTGAGATTTTGTAGTTTCGATAGTATACAGGACCGTCGGTTTATGAGTTGCCTCTACTATTTACAGAAGTAAAGATTGTATAAACTGGCCCGATCCAGGTGAACTGATATGCTTACATTTAAGTGCGTTTACAAAATCCCATACATTTATCAAACAGTGTTAGCCTAGCGGTTGAACGCTTGCCTACCATGCAGGGTCTGAGTTCGATCCCGGTCCGTACCACTGACTTTTCGAATTCATGTGCGGATCAGAATTTGATTATCACGCGTTAACCGTGAAGGAAAAACATCGTGAGGAAACCTGCACACCTGAGGGCTCCATAAAGTTCTTGATGGTGTGTGTAGTCTGCCAACCCGCACCAGGCCAGCGTGGTGGACTAAGGCCTAAACCCATCTCATTCAGAGAAGAGGCCCCTGCCCAGCAGTGGGACAGTAATGAGCTAATTATGTTGTTATCAATAAAATTCCTTAGATTGTCAGTAATATGATTCCAAAATAACTCGACCTCTATAATTACGCTAATTATTCAAGCTTGCCGCAATATCCGTTGTAAAAATAAAAAAATAAAATAAAAATAACATCAGTTATTCAGAGAATGCAGTGAATTTAAAGGTCGTTGTTTTTAATCCCACTGTCTGACGTAGTGAAAGTTCCAATTACTGTAATTAAGAATATGTAGGTACGAATATGATGTGTCACCGCGTGCATGATTAAAAGACACGCATGTCGTCAAACCTCAGTGTGTAAATAGAAGTTAGAAAAAAATAAAGAAACCCTCTCAGTTGTGCAGGTTTTTTCACAGTGTGTACCGTTACCCTTTAACGCAAGTGATAATCAAATTCTGATTCGCACGTGAATTCGAAAGGTAAAGATGCGGCCGGAATCGAACCCGGATCCTCCTGCTCGGAAGGCGAACATTTAACCGCTAGGCTATCACTATTTCTCTTTTCTCTCCAATTTAATTTTTGGATCAATAAATGAATTTCATGAAACCAGAGATATGGCTGTAGAAGAATGAGGACGTAATAAAAAAAACCCGCTGACGACATGCCCCGCTTACTCCCCGCGATGGTGTGGTAAACGCTTCAATTATCATCCAGAACAACATAATTCCAATAACTATACTGGCCTGCAAAAATAAGTATCACACTTTTAAAATTGCAATAACTTTTTAAGTACACATGATTTTTGAAACAAAAAGGACTCAAAAAAGAGTTTAACTTTGTTACTATAGTTTCAAAGAAAGCTGATAAAAATTGCTATACAACGTTTTTTATTTTAAATCTCTAACTTCTATAGTTTAGAAAAAATTGAAATTTTAAAAGTGTGATACTTATTTTTGCAGGCCAGTGTAGTTCCTAAACTAAAATCCAAGGACATAATAAAAGATATTGTCCTCAACAAAGCTGCTGAATTATTGCTTCATGGTAGGATCTATACAGTCCGCCTGGCTAGCTATCCTCACATTAAGGTCCGGCAAGAAGTTTCCAAGGAGTTCCATCGTGTGTACGTGAGAGCCAGGAGGATATAGGCGAACCCCTCTATATCTCTGTTCCTTGGATTCTTGTGCTACATCTTGGACTCTGTCTGCGCTTACCATCAGGTGTGACTAGGGTCCAACGAGCAGAAGTCAAATAAAAAAACTATTGTCTCATTGGTCTAGTGGTGGAAAACGCGACTGCTGATCCTGGGGTCCTGGTTTCGATCCTCAGGTCGGGTAAAGTGTAATTGGGTTTTTCCATTAGAAATTTCTCAGTAGCAGCCCGGAGTCTGGATTTGTTCCCGGTTAATGGCAATAGGCTCGCCCCCTACTACATGGGACTTAAACATTACTAGCGAAACGACGGTGTTCTAAAAACACCTCTGCGAACACTTCGGGGAATTTAAAACGTGATATTATGTTATGTTAAAATAATCTAAAAACTTTTAGGTAACATAATAAACTACTTAACTAACTCAACTAACCTATTGGTCAGTACTTACCCGAGTTCCGCATAACTCACCGACGAAATGTACACTCAAAAAAACACTCAAATGCTTGACCTTAGTTGCATGTCTCTTACTTCCTATTAATAGTACAGACACAGTCATGAGGGAATACTATATAAAGAGAATTGGTAACCCTGATTAATCATTCGCAGTTTACTTGTGTAACAAACAATAACTATACAAAATGGCAGCTAAGGTTTGTTTTAATTTTATTGTTTAAAGTGGTGGAAAAATAGTTTCATGTGAAAAAAGTTGTGATTGTTTCGACGTCTTTTGGTCCTTTCCTCCGCAATAAATATTTAAAAAAAACATTCTTGTGAATTAATTCGTATCATAGGACCACGTGTTGGGATATCGCGATGTGGTCCTAACTAATGCGTTTTCTGGTCCTTTCCTGGTCCCCCGCAATAAATATTTTAAAAATTCATTCTTGTGAATTGATTCGTATCATAGGACCACGTGTGAGGATATCGCGATGTGGTCCTAAATAATGGGACACGTAGACCTGACCACTTATATAAGCGCGATTCAAAAGCATAAAGCGCTATAAAATATTTATCTTATAAAAGATTTCAATCTTTTCTCACATCAAATGCTTTCTCAGTAAACCGAAAATAGAAATTCAATCTTCTTTTATGCAACGCCCGTTAAACTTATTCTTCTAGTGTTCTTGACAGATCCTATTTGTGATTTATTCGTTTAGTAAAAATCAATGACAATTTTCTTCTACAAATAACTTCTATTTTATCCGGTCTATATGTTTCTCATGTGACAACTTCGCAAGGTTTTTTAGGAAATTACATTTATTTTCTGTTTTCACCGGTGCTTTAAAGCGAATCTTATAAACGTAAAATTAGCCTTAGACTTTAGACTTTAGCATCGGTACTGGATGTGTTGTTTACATCTGTACCGACGTATCAGTTAAACAAATAGTAGCTGCGTCGCATCTGGCAGGCAGGATACGATAAAAATAACGGATACAGTATTTTTTACTGGATTAGGAATACTGTCGTGTATGTGAACTCGCACATTCAACTACAGGCGCCATCACCAAAATAAACGGTTTCTGTGTGAACTAGCTGTTACCTATTATGATTATTTTCTTATAAGTATCTTTTTTTATTTCAGTTCGTCGTTGTTGCTCTTCTGGTGGCGGCTGCTCAGGGCAGCGCTATCCACGGCGGTGACTACAATAGCTTCTCATACGGCGTGTCGGACCCCTACACCGGTGACGTCAAGAGCCAGCACGAGACCCGCGTCGGAGACAGCGTGGTCGGCCAGTACTCGCTCCTTGAATCTGACGGCACCAAGCGTACCGTCGACTACGCCGCTGATGCCCACTCCGGATTCAACGCCGTCGTCCGCAAAGACCCCGCTCTCTACGCGCACGCCGCTCCCGTCGTCGCTCACGCCGCTCCCGTGGTTGCCGCACCCCTCGCCTACTCCGCTCCTCTTGCCCACGGTTACGCCGCCGCTCCCTTGGCCCATGGTTACGCCACCACCTCCTTGGCCCATGGTTATGGTGCCGCCCCCTTGGCTCATGGTTACTCCCATGGCGCCGTCGCTTACGGCGCGGTAGCCTCTCCTCTTGCCCACGGTGCCATCGCTTATGGTGCCCACGCCTCTCCCCTTGCCCATGGTGCCATCGCTTACGGTGCTCATGGCTCTCCCCTCGCCTATGGCGCTCATGGCGCTCACGGACTCTACGGTGCCCATCTGTACTAAATAATGTTAAGATAATTATTTATACTGAAACTCCAATGAATAATGCTGTGATCAATAAAATAGTTCAAGTACCTTATTTTTTGTTTTTTGTTTGATATTTAATCTAGTTTGAAGGACACCGTTCCCCTTCACCTTACTACTGACAGCTTAAAAGTTTATTATGCTGTTAAAAAGAAAAGGGTGATACATATACATACTCGTACGACGCCCATAAAAATTCCATACGCTTACAGTAATGGTGATTCCGATCCAAAAGCGATTTAACCTTTGTGTGTTAATAACTCCAGCTTAACAACGAGAAGGTCTAACCATATCCGTTGGTCTAATAATATAGCAAGTAAAATACCGAAATTAAGTGCAAAAATCAAGTTTACCTTGAGTGACCCAACTACATTGTGCTAGTTAAATAATTTGACTATTAGTAATCATATTTTAGGAAATATACAGAAATTGAGAAACGAGAATTGTAGGAAATGTGGCCATTACGCAAATTTTGGTCCTAATGAGAATAACACTTGTAAAGTTACGCTGATTTAACAACATGACTTAATCTTATCTAAATTTATGTTTTTTGAAGCACTGAATGTATAGAATTTCCTTATGGAGATAAAATATGAGTGGTTGAATTTCTTGGTTTTAATTTAAATGTTTCAGTTGCGGTTCAAATGTTGAATATTTAGTAGGTTTTATGAGCAAGCTTAAATTAGGACAGGATTGTTTATTTCTTTTACTGGTTTGGATTTATTGTAATTTATAAAATATTTAAGTGGATGCACACCCTTTTATCTTCATTATATTATTGTGATTTTTTGGTATTTTGTGGTAGGTAACTGTGATCGTATAAATAAAAGATCTTGATTTTTGTTTCGACATTTCGCACCTTCGGTGGAACAAAGTCACAATAGCTCATTTTATAATTTTACAGGAGAGGACTTTTGAGATTTTTTTCGCATTTATTTCCATATTACTGGATTACTTTTTAAATATTTTTAACCTACGTACTACAGATAGTAATCCAGTAATATGAAAATAAATGTGAAAAAATCTTAAAAATCCTCTCCTGTAAAATTACAAAATTAGCTATTGTGACTTTGTTCCACCGAAGGTGCGATTTGTTCTCAAAGGTATCCGAATACGAAAAGCAGGCACTATCTAGAATTATTGACGAGTTAACTTAAACCAACTAACTGAAAATAAAAAATATACGAACTTGATTGATTCTCGCAAATCTTGAAAAACATTCCTTAAGTACGAAATAAGAATAAAATAATGATGATACAGCAGCTTACAAATATGTCATGGGATTACTTACAAATATGTATAATAGGCTACAATTTCATAGTGATGCGGTCATTCGAATGATGCACTATAGTCTCAAACGGTTAGAACCAAGAGAGTAACAACAACGTAGTTTAAACGGCTACAATTCTTTGTTTATAACATAAAAACAATCTAACAAGAACAGTAGGTCAGTTCCCTAGTACACATCTTTGTATTGTACGCCTTTTGTGAAACACGCACGGATCGTTAATTTAATTATATCATTGTTACACTTGTCTCCTGAGAGAGTTCGTCTACTATTTTGTAATGAGTCACAACCGTTTCTAAGAAGTACTACTTTTCATTGACTGTTTCATTAGTTTTACCTTCAACTTCAAATGAGATATTGATGGATATTAAGATTTCTCATTGAATCGAAGAATTGATTTATATCTTAACGGTGTGAAATATGTGCTGTCAAGATTTGTTGGTATTTAATTTTACCAGTCAATAAATTTTAAATCGAAACACATCAATCAACCGTATTTGTACAATATGTCTAACAATTTCTTATTATTTTCATAGGAATTTGAAGATTTGAAATAAAAAGCCATAATTACAAATTCATAATTTATTTGTCGTTAACTAAATCACAGATCAGCAGCAGTCATTTTCTCACCAAGCCAAACCAGCTCCCAGACCCTGAGCACCATGCGCGCCGTGAGCGGGAGAGGATGGGTGGACTACGGAGTTCGCATAACTGTGGGCTAGAGGGCCAGCAAAGCCATGGGCATGAGGGTTGGCAGATCCATGGGCGAACGGAGCACCATAGGTACCATGCTGGCCTTGAGCACCATAGGCACCACCATAAGCTCCACCGTATGCACCGTTGGCACCGTTGTAAGCTCCAGCATAAGGACCAGGGTAAGGACGAGCAGCATTATGAACAATTGAGTGGGAGTAGTGAGAGACGGTGGGAGCTCCGCGACCACCAAGATGGTCAGCCAAGGAATTGCCGTATCCGTTAGGACTAGCGTAGCCGGGGTAAGCCTGGTTACCAGGGAGACCGTTGGCAAGGCGGTTAAGAGCGCCAGGGTGGGCTAGGGCACCAGGATGAGCTAGAGCACTAGGGTGGCCGAGAGCACCAGGATGGGCAACACCGCCTGGATGGGCAAGGGCACCTGGATGGGCAAGTGCTCCAGGATGTGCAAGAGCACCAGGATGACCGTAAGCACCAGGATGGGCCAAGGCACCAGGATGACCGTAAGCGCCAGGATGAGCTAAGGCACTAGGATTGCCGTAAGCGCCAGGATGGCCGTAAGCGCCAGCATGGGCTAAGGCACTAGGTTGGGCAAGGGCACCATGTTGGGCAAAGGCACCAGGGTGGGCAAAAGGACCAGCTCCAGCCAAAGGAGCGAGCGGCGCGGGGTGGGCTAGAGGACCAGCGGCAGGGGCAAAGGGAGCAGGGTGGGCTAAACCAGGTGCAACGGGTCCATGAGTCAACTGAGTTTGGTGACCTGAAGCTCCATGTGCATGAGGAGCTCCAGCTCCGGCTAGCGGAGAATGAGGTCCAGACGGATGAACACCAACAGCAGGCTCCTTACGGACGACGGCGTTGAATCCAGTGGCTGCGTTAGCAGCATACTCTACGATCCTTTTCGTTCCATCAGATTCTAGGAGTGAATATTTGCCGACGACACTGTCACCGACACGTTTCTCGTGCTGGTCCTTTACGTCACCGGTGTTAGGGTCCGAGACGCCGTAGGAAAAGCTTGAGTAACCACCGCTGCCATAGACTGATGCCACCAACAGAGACAGTACTATGAACTGGAACAAATATAATTTTGGTTAGAACAGTTCTGCCAGGATTAAATAGAAGTAGATTAAGTAGGTTTTGATTAACACAGTGTTCAAATCTTTCAATGATTTTGAATTGAATTTGTCATCATAGTTGTTAATCTCAAAGGTAACACATAATATTATCAGGTGTTCCGCAAGGACCAATACTGGGACCAAAGACCACTTTTTATTCAATTAATTTTATATTGTCGTTATGTTTGATAATAATTTTTACCTTAGCTGCCATGATGCTATGTGTTCTTCTTCGACTTTGGCTTGTGAATGATTTAACCCCGTCGGTCTCATATATTTATATTCACACGGAGGCTTCGCATTGTAGTTTTGGGGGTCATAGTTTGAAATCATTGCGCTCACATCTGCTCTTAAATTTCGAAATAATCTCTTTCAGAAGTTAATTAGGAACTGAAATACTATTATGTAAATTAATTTTGCTCTTAGAATGGTAACATTGGCCTCGTTGATGAGTTAACAACATGTTTAGATGTCGATTAGCTTGTTCTGAATTTTGATGATATCTTTTAATTTTTATGTGAATATTTAAAATTTACAAGCAGTCTAATTATAGGGGTTCAAATTATAATTGAAACCGATGCTCTAAATACTTGTGTTGTAGAAATTATAGTTTTATCTAAAACCAATTTGTGAAACGTATCTAGCTACCAAATGCTGGAGGCTTACAATAACCCTCCTAACTAAACATTATCAAACAATCATAGTAATAAAACTTAGATTCTATAAGGTTCCAATGGTAGGCACTGCTCAACGGACGTATCTAACGTCTTAAAGAGAGGAATAATTAAAAGTTATGGAAAGCAACTTTTTGGTAATATTAACAGATTTAAAAATAGTTTTATCACGCCAGTGTTAATGACTGCAGTGTGTATTCACCTATGTAAGATATCATTTCAGCTATAAAACTGTTGATAATGAATGTAAAGCAGATTGGATTTGTTATGTTATAAGTTGCAAATACCATTAACGTCTATCTCTAGTATAATGATTATACCTAGATCAGCTGCCACATGAACGTTGTACCCTATCATGATATGATAAGGCACAAATAAAAAAAACTAACATTCTCCATATTATGGAGAATGGCAGTTTTTTTTATTTCACTAACTCATCGGTTGAGTTTCAGATATGGAGTTCGATTCCCATTATCATTCAAAGTGATAATGGGGATTATCTGAACGAAAATTATCAAGAGAAGCCCGGATCTTAGATATGCGACCCTGTAAATAACGATATGCTCATCCTGTAAGGTTGCTGGCTAACTAAATAAATGCAAATGCAACGCTCATATTCTTATCATTCCAATAATTTAATGGTCTTAACAGACCGAGATAAAGTTCAAATTCATCATTATTACGTTCTGCTACATACATTTGATGAATTTACATGAAAAGAAGGGGATGTACATGTTATCGTAGGTCAACGCTAATTCTCAAATGTTTCCGGCCACTGATTGCATTACAAATACTAAAGATTATGAAAAGCACCTATATAAAGGCATGGGAGCATCAAAACTCATCAGTATTTTAGTGTAAACAATACAAAAAAATGTTCACAAAGGTAATTGAGTAAACTTAGAACTACAAAGAACAATTCGGTTGATAATTTAATAAATCTCAAAACTTGGGAAAATTTTGGGTTTAGATTCTTGTGTTATTGCCCAATATTGCTTAATTACTGCAAAATTATCACGCGGAGTTCCCAACCGCGTTTGTTTGGATTTATCTCATTCGCTTGCTGGAATTTGATTTGGTTTATAAAAGTGATTTTGTTTGAGGTTTTGGTTTATTAATCATACGCGTGTGAAGCTGTTAGTATGTTTATTTACGGTTGTGATTTGAACGGTAGCAAGTCTTATTACTACGTGCGCTTTGATATTAAAATTAATATAGATTTGGTATTTTGATGGGTGTTCTGTTATAGATACTTTTTTAAATATTTCTCTTTGATTTCTCATTAAACAGCTACTGAACCAATTGTAGTCTTTTTATTCTTTAGGTGTTCTTAGTTCAGTAATTTCATAAAGTTGCCTAAACAATCTGAATATGCACAAAGACGTGTTCGTAAACTTGTTTTTTGATATCGAGTCAAATTAATAATTCCAGTGTCATGTAATTATTGTTATAAAGATATTAACAATTCTTGACTGTTAAATTATGGCCTAGCAACTTGACATTTATGATATAATCCGCTCTGATTGTTGTGAATGATTTTGGTTTATCATTATAATCTACCATTTATTTATATTTTATTTAAATTACCATATTTATTTGTATCGCATTTGTGAATAAAATGTCTATTTAACTTCACAGTTTGCTTTCATCGCGCTGCTCGCAGCAGTCACTCGCTGCAGCGCTTCAGGGGGATCTTCTAGCTTCTCTTACGGAGTATCAGATCCAAACACCGGTGACGTCAAAGACCAGCACGAGAAACGAGTAGGAGACAGCGTTGTAGGACAATACTCTCTTCTCGAAGCTGATGGAACAAAACGTATTGTCGAATATTCTTCTCATCCTCATACTGGGTTCAACGCTGTGGTCCGTAAAGATCCTATCCATGGCGTCCATCCTTCAGCTGTTGGATACAGTGGAGCCGCTTCTCTAGCTAATGGAGGCCTAGGATATGCTGGTGCCAACCCCCAAGCATATGCCGGTCTGAACGCATGGAACCCAGCATCTAGCTCAGCATATGATGGCAGCCCTTATGCCAATGGTGCGAATGGTGACTACGGAGCCTACAGTGGTCTGGCTAATGACTGGACCCAGAACTATGGCGCCTATGACGCTAATGGAGCTAACGGATGGCCCAACAACTACGGGGCCAGCGCAGTCTATGGAGCAAATGGTTGGCCCAGCAATAGTGGTGCCAGTAGCATAAATGGAGCGAATGGATGGCCTAGCAGCACTGGTTCCAATGTTTATGGCGCTAGCGCTTGGCCCCAGAACTATGGTACCAATGGAGCTTACGGTGCGAATGGTTGGCCCCAAAGCAGTAGTGGTTTTGGAGCACCCGCCTATGCTGATTATGGTGCAAGCCAGGTCGGCAATGGATATGGTGCGTATGGTGCTAATACTCTTAGTTACAGCAACCGTATGGGATGGTAAATCGAATAATTGATTATGAAGAGATCACCAAAGGACTCTGCTATGTTTAACTGGATCAGTTTTATTTTGTTTTGTTTTTTTTCGTTATTGACTAAATCTAGTCTCGTATCACAAAGTTTAAAATATTGTGTAAATAAATTGCAATGTATTATTATAGTCATTGCAAATGTACAAAAATATGATTAATCTAATTAAAAAATTGTGATACTACATACAATTTTTTATTTTACTTTATTGCATCCTGCATGCATGCCCTTTCATATTGATTATACAAGCAAGAATTCTTAACAATATCAACAAAATATTTTTTTTAGCTGTATTTAACACACGCGCTAAAACAATAACATACGAACATAACACCACGCCTTTATTCACCGAAGGATTGGGCAGAGGTTACAGTAACACCCTCATTTCGCCGTTATATTTAAGTCCCGTATGATAGGGGTGAGCCTATTGCCATCAACCGGACACAAATCCAAACTCCAGGCTGCAACTGAGGAATTCCACACGGAAAAAACCCAATAACAATTTGTCCAATCTGGGGATCGAACCCAGGACCTCACGATCAGCAGTCGCTTCTGCCACCACTAGACCAACGAGGCCGACACGCGCTAAAGTGAAAGAAAAACGGTTAATACAAAAACACTTCTAATCTACTTGGTTAAAATAATATTCCTGATAATCGACGCTGTCTACAAAGTAGTACAAATAGTTAAACATTTGGAGCAGATCATATTTTTTTCTTAACCTCCTTCATGATTAAACATAAACATGAACTGTATGCCTCGTACGGTGAAATGATTGAATCAACTTTGACCAGAGGTTGCCCCGAAAACTTACGACATGGAATCTTTCAAAAAAAGAGTGTTTATCTCCCTCTAAAGCCGGCAATATATCAACGACTGCAGCGGTGACTGTGTATGATCACACGTGTACGTCTCCTCTACTATAAAAAATATAATTTATTATTATAATTAAATCAAAGGTAGCGAAAATCCATTAAGTCATAAACAATAATTTCATCTATGTACTACAACAGGTTCAATAAAATGCCACTCTCAATTACATTATTAGTAAGATATTACTCATTTAAAATGTTATATTTTCGTCGGTAAGTATTTCCTGGTCGACCAGTTTTAGGATCAGTCTTATAAAAAATAAGTAACAAATTACTATTACGCCAAAATATCTCACTATTATTTATGTTATAGTTACCAAAATTGTTGAATCGACAATCAATATTGAGCACTGTATCTTCAGCGTATAGTCCAAAATTGATAGATTATAAGTAAACTTAACATTCCGACCACATAGAACTTAGCGTTTTATATATTAAATTCTTCACTTGTTAAAATTTTGATCACACATGCAGGTGTATGAACACAATGGAAGTAGTATAAAAATATTATCAGTGAATGAAATCATAGTTATTTTAGAATAGGAACAAATTTTAAGTAAATGATGTACCAGTTTAGACAAAACTTATCCCTCCATTTACTACATTGACGAAATAAATCAAGATGAATAAAACATTAGGCAAAGATTCAGAATAAACAGAAGTATGTATTTTTTCACTATAGTTTACCGCAATAAACCAATCTCCTGAATGGTTTCAAAAAACCTCAAATAGCAGATTCATACCTATGGACCAAATCCCAGATGTTTATCCTATCTTTGATAAATAAACTGACATGCGTTTACTAATAAGTGCCTGTCCTAATCAGTCCCTTTAGGCAAAATAGACCTTTCAATAGCTAGTTGAATAAAAAAAACTACTTTTAAAAAAACCGACTTCAAAAACTAAAAAGTATAAAATAACTTAACATAAAATTAACAGTTTCAGAAGTCGGTGCTAATCCACGCTGAACCAAATTGAAGGCACCGACTTCTGAAACTGTTAATTTTATATTAAGTTATTTTATACTTTTTAGTTTTTGAAGTCAGTTTTTTTAAACGTAGTTTTTTTATTTTTTTCTTTTTAGTGTATGTAATAGGTTGTTCTGTAAACTACAGTTGGATTTTTCTAGATTACATCAAGTAGAATAATTACATCATCCAAGTAAACTAAAATGTTCATAAAAAAATTAAAATGTTCATAAAATGAAAACTACTGGGCCAAACTATTTAAAAATTTTATGGGACCAAATGGCAACTATTCCGCATCAAACTAAAGAAGAATCACGTAAATCGGATCATAAATCTCAGCATAATCGGTGTACATACATAAAAAAAAACTTATCGAATATAGAACCTCCTCCTTTTTGAAGTCGGTTAAAAAGAATAAAGGGTAATTAATATTATGAAGAAGAAAGACAGTGTTTCAAGGTTTAGAAGAAAAGAAAAGAAAAGATTGGTCGTCAATAAAAGGCAATACTAAAAATACAACTCCTAGAACTTTATCAAGTTTCTATAAGACTTCAAGCAAGAAAGTTGTAGCTGCATGCAAATTTTGTTAACATCGCGTGGAGATTACCTTGAAGTGCGAATGTGGAGCAAACGCATAATAATAAAGATCTTGTTTAACTACGCCATTTATATTGCTGTTTAAATCCCTCTTAACATTTTAGGGAGATAGCTGATCAGTAGATGAATTTTTATGGTTAAATACTGGTGTTACACGCTGTTTTGCTTGAATTTTTGTACATTTCCAAAGACCCAATAATAATTTGGTGTGTCTTGAATCTTCTGTTACCTACTTAAGCTGAAAATGTATGGAGAATATGACACCACCAAATGATATCACCAGTGGTGTCAAAGGGAATGAATGATGCAGTTAATTGCTTGAGCCTGTTCAAATCATTCCCCTTGACACCACTAGTGGTGTCAACGGGTGTGAATCAGAATTTGTATTTCAACATTTTATTAAATAATAAATATATAATTGCACCAACAAAGAACTATGTATGACAAATGTATGCTCTATGTACTAATTTGCATTTATATTGACTTCCTTTCTATCATACCATACCATATCAGGATGGTTTAAAGTGAACCGTGAACGTGAAAATAAAACTGTCTCAAAAAACTCCACAAATTTAAACACACCAGGAAACCAAAATCCCAAAACGATAAACAAAGAAGCTTACAACGAACATAATGAAAAAGTAAAAATAAAAGAAACCAAAGCGATTAACATAACCAATGATGCATGTACCGAGATGCAACCTTTTGAGGCGCGGACCAATTTCTTCGACGTCGGTACAGATTCTCATCAGCGACCTTGCTCTTCCGGATCCGTCGGCATCACAAAGGCTATTACGCTTGTCGTACGTATTTAGGGTTCTGTTGCAGAAATTGTGGTTGAGAAATCAGTGACTGTAACAATATTCGAAAAAATATGTAATGATAACTCAATTATTGTTTGTGTTTAGAATAGCTATTAATGAAACTTTAATAAAAAAAATCTGACTATTTATTTATAACTAGCTGCCCCGACAGATTCGTTCTGTCAAAAGTTATTGGCCTGTAGTCAAGGAACATATTTACTCTAGGGAGGCCTGTAGTAGTAAAAGAAAAGTGTTGTTTTTAATATTTTCCATGCAATTTTTACGTTTTTTTTTTCTCGATAAGAACCTTCCTTATGCCTTAAGGAATATATAAAAAAAATGCCAAATTGGTCGAGCCGTTCTCAAGTTTTGCGCTAAGCAACACATTTGGCGATTCATTGTTATTTATATAGATAAGAAGTAAATTATATTAATGGGTATTTCTATGAGATACCTTCTAGATTACCGAGATACGATAAGCCTATCCTAAAACTACGTTCTAATTTAATACAAAGCAAATACTAAGATTTTTAGAAACAGTGTTGGATAATATCACATAGTATTATGATTTTTACAGAAAATTATATCTATAATATCCCTTAAATAATTTAATCACAATATCTATACTAATTATATCGTCAAATTTAAGACCAAAGTCTCAATCAATCCATACACAAGAATAAATACAACGGAACCCACGTAAGCCTAAGAAAATGAACTTCGCTTAATTTTTAAAGATCAACAAGTAATCATAGTCGTCGCCACGCCCTCGCGAGTCGAAGCTCATATAAAAGCTCCTAGCGATCTCAACGAGTATCAGTCAACGAGTGGAAAACCTCAGTTTAACACAATGTCAGCTAAGGTGATTATTATAGAATCTAGTGTAGTGTAACTAAGTGTTTAAAGATAACCATTTTGATTAGTGAGAGTGATTAGAAGAGTTTGCTAAGATTTTGCAATTATTTTATAAAGTAATTTCTAATTTTAGCCTAAAAATCAGTTTCACTAATCATTCTGTAATTTTTATCACAAAGCAAAACAGTGAATTTAGATAATATTTAAAATCACAACAAATAAACACATAAAATAATAATTGTATTAATATTTTTGAACACAGATCTTTTAACCATTTAAGATTGAAAATTATAGTTGCAAGTGTTTGAAAATTTCATCACAGTTTAATATTCTTTGTATAAGATAATGATTGAACTCTTAAAAAAATCTTTCATTCTACAACAATTCATAAAATTACTTGAATCGAAAAAACCTTCTTGTGTGGTGCATCAATCATTGTTTTGGTTTTTAATATCTCTTCGTCCGAATTTTATTTTTCGACATGAAACCCAAACTAACGAAGGCTTATTATTTTCCAGTTCGTCGTAGTACTCGCCCTCGTGGCCGCAGCTCACTGCTCAGTGGTGCCAGTAGCGCAAGTAGACACGGACTACACTAGCTTCGCCTACGACGTCGCTGATCCCAACACCGGTGACTACAAGAGCCAGGTGGAGACCCGCGTCGGTGGCAACGTGGCCGGACAGTACTCGCTTCTCGAGGCTGACGGCACCAAGCGCACCGTTGACTACACCGCCGATGACGTCAACGGCTTCAACGCTGTCGTACGCAAAGATGCCGCGGTTGTCTCCGCTCCCGTGATAGCCGCCGCCCCTGTGGTTGCTGCCGCTCCCGCAGTGATTGCTGCACGCACTGTTGCCGCTCCCGCAGTTGTTGCCGCACGCACTGTTGCCGCTCCCGCTGTGGTTGCTGCGCGCACCATTGCCGCTGCTCCCGCGTACTACGCTGCCCGCACTGTCGCCGCACCCGCGGTCTATGCTGCTACCGCTCCCGTTGTTGCCGCACGCACCATAGCTGCTCCCGCCGCATACACCACTGGTACCCACTTGGGTTACACTGCTGGTACACCTGTTGCCTACACGGCTGGTGCCCGCTTGGCCTACACTTCTGGTGCTCCAGTGGGCTACATCGCTGGTACACCCGTGGCTTACACTGCTGGTGGCCCCCTAGCCTACGCAGCTGGCGCCGGCACTGTATATGCGGGTCCCTCCGTATATGCCGCCCGCACCGTTGCCGCCCCCGCAGTCATTTCTCGCGCCTACGGTCCCTCCTACTACGGTTCTCCCCTGACCTATGGTGCCTACTCCGCTCCTGCCTCATACTGGTGAACTCGACAGCCTTATTTGGCTCCTTAGCGATAGACCACGACGTGTTTCATTGTTAAACGACATGTAAATATTGTTACTAGTTTGTACATACATGTATGTATTAAAATAAATCGAATATCTTAAAGTATTATTCTGTTTTAATTTTTAAAGCGTAACCAGGTACTTGTTCATTCAAAATAATATCACGTGTTACCTACATAGAAACTGTGAACGTGACGTAAATATCAATATTCATCACAATAGCAACCTTGGATATATCCTTATATAATAATTGTTCTGTTACATCAAAACTGAATTTAGGATAAAACATGTCAGCTAGAAATACAAAAGTAAGTATCAAATTGCTCTTAAACTTTAGAGTTCATTTTAGAGTTATTTAGATGCGATCAACTGTGTTTCGAGCAACAAATGGCCAAATATTCGAACGCTTCTCAACTTTAAATTGCCGTTAATCTCATGCTGTCACTGTCATTTTAAGTGAAATGACAGTGACAGCATGAAATTAATGGCGACTTAAAGTTTAGTAGCGTTTAAGTATTTGGCCATTAGTGACTCATTCGTGGCCAGTCTTAATAATAAGAGCATAACCGAAATAGTGCCTTGTTGGTCTAGTGGTCGAAAGCGCGACTGCTGAGCATGGGGTCCTAGGTTCGATCCCTAGGTCAAGCAAAGTGTTATTGGGTTTTTCCATTAGGAATTTCCCAGTAGCAGCCTGGAGTCTGGATTTGTGCCCGGTTAATGGCAATACGCTCGCCCCCTATTACATGGGACTTAAATGGCGAAACGAGGGTGTTTTAAAAAACACCTCTGCCTAACCCTTCGGGGAATGTAAGGCGTGATGTTGTTTATGTAAACGAAATAATATCTTGAGAATAAGAAAAAGTACAATTTTTATTTGGAACTTTACTCACATTTCTCAATCTGAAAATACCTGTACTGACACATCGTTAGTCCCTTGTCACCTCACAGGCACGTGTAGACCATGACATCTTTTCTTTCGTTTGCTTTCCCAAAGATATCTTTTTGACGCGGATATCTTTTGTTTCACGCCCCGTTTTCTGAACATGTATTTGTTTTTCACGTGTCTCCAATTTAGTAAAACGATTAGATAATAATAATGTCTGTCGATTAAATAAGGAGACATATCATTCTGTTTGTATGGCAATACTAATTCTTTGGCCAAAGAATCAGTATTGCCATACAACGTGGCAATGCTGCCAGCCTTTTGGGCACTTTTCCTGTTGACAGCGATGCGGACGAATTTTTTGATGCCCTTTGATTGTTTTACTTTATATTTGTATTATAGTAGTTAAGATTCATATTGTATAGGTATATTAGGATAATTCTGTAAACAAATAAAAATCTTTCATCTTTTTGGCCCGATATGTTTGGTTTTTAAAATATTGTCACTTCATTATATTTCAGCATAACAATAGTTAAATTTAAAAATTTAAATGTTCAAATCTTACAAAAATCTAAAGCTGAAAAATATCTAGGACTCATTCTGGATAGTGACTTGTCATGGAAGCCCCATATTGAGAAAATTAAAAATAAAGTCTCCGCCTTAACAGGTGCACTGCGTAACACTGTCCGTTGTCTTCCACCACAAGTCTCCTATATGATTTACTAGCTTTTGCCCGCAGCTTCGCTTGCGTGAAGTTTGAAATCCTCGTTAAGCCCATTTTAAAGTGACATTTTAAAATCCAATACGTCCGTCTTTTATCACCCCCGGCGGTTTAGGCTGTGCGTTGCTAGATTAGTCAGCCAGTCGGTCAGTTTCTCCCCATGCTTCTTACTTCAAAAGTACCAGATTTCTCATACAAACTTTCAACACTTATTTCACCCCTTTAAGGGTTGAATTTCCAAAAATGCTCAAACACGTGTACGTTTATTTCTAACCAAAAACCTTACTATTTAATTTCAAGCTTCTTACTTCAAAAATGACGGACTTACATACAAACTTAAAAACCATATTTCACCCCCTTAGGGGTTGAATTTAGAGAAATCCCTTCTTAGTGGATGTTTACGTCACAAAATGAACCTACTGTCAAAATTTCAAGTTTCTAACCCCAGCCGTTTAGGCTGTGTGTTGATAGATCAGTCAGTCAGTCAGTCAGCTTCTCCTTTTATAAGTATAATATAAAAATAAAATAATAAAATATATAAAATATAAATATAATATAAAGAAAAGATAAGTCTATGGTTAAACCTCATTTGTGTTATCTCGTAGAAGTATATGACAGTTCTTATAAATCCAATCTACAAATCTTGCAAAGCTCAAAACAAAATGATTAAAGTTCTATTCAAGTATAACTTTCGAACACCGCCACAAACACTTTACAATGACACAAAACGTATGAATATTTCGAAACTATATGTATATGAATATCATACTTGTATACTTGTACATAAGATTCTAAATAAAAGCATACACACACAAATAACGTTCACAAAAAAATCACAAATTCAAAAAAGATATAGAACAAAGCAAGCAAATAATATAGCGTTAGGCAACCAGAACGAACTACGTCAAGAGTACTATTCTGTATGAAGGAGGACAGCTTTACAACAATCTGCCTGAGAACGTAAAACATCAGAAATCCAACATTCAAATTAGATTCATAAAATTACTTGTAGATAAAAAACTAAAAATAAATACAAAAACGATTACTATAAACTTTTTAAAATATGTTATTACCGGTCAGACTAAAACATAAATACCTTCTAGCTACTAATAACCATGGCAATCAAGAACATAACTAGTTAATAAGTATAGCACTAGGATGATGACCTCGGGTAAATTCGTTGTTCCCAAAGTCACAAATATGTATGGTGATAGAACACTGAGGAAACGTATTCCATATATACTCAACAGTTTGCCCGAGGTAATCAGACGTGAAGCTAATAAAAATAAGTTTAAAAAAATGTTAAAAAAATATCTTCTAAATACCTTACCTTAATATAAGTGCACTCCATAAATCTAAATGTAATAATATATTATATGATACACGATTACTTGATTCCACAGTCAAACTGTTTATACAGTTTTGTGGGACACTTTATTAGATCTTAAGGCCTATCATGTACCTCTTAAAAATATAATAAATAAAATAAATGTATTCTTTCAAAATAGCTCTCAAGCAACATATTTTAGAATAAACAAATTTGTAAATTGTGTTTATGCACATATGCTTTTACTGTGTAACCGTCGCCTAACGTAAGAACTATTCATTTTATTAGAAATAAGATGTTTCTCATGTAAGTGAATGTAATTATTTTTGAGAAATAAAGATCTTAGATCTTATTGTATAAGAGCTGTGTTACAATTTTGGTGTACAATAAAGTATATTCTATTCTATTCTATCTTAAACCATAAATTTAACAGTCGCTACGGGTAGCCCGAAAGTCTAACCTTAGGATATCGGCATTGCCCAGTAACTGGGTTGGGAAGGTCTGCTGGCAGTTGGTCCGTGTAAAATACTGGTATTCAGCCGCATCTAGTTAGACTGGAACGTTCCTACAACATAGTTGGGAAAAGGCTAGGAGGAAGAAAAGATTAGTTAAATTTAATATTAATTTACTACGACGTGTTTCAATATCATAAGGTATTTAATATAGGTAATTTAAACTGCCTCGTTGGTTTAGAGGTGGCTAGCGCGATTGTTGATTGCGAGGGCCTGGGTTCGATCCCCAGGACGGGCAAAGTAGTATTGGGTTTTTCCGTATGGAATTCCTTAGTAGCAGCCCGGAGTTTGGATTAGTGCCCGATTGATGGTAATAGGCTCGCCCCCTATGACATGGGGTTTAAACATAACGGCGAAATGAGAGTGTAACTATACACCTCTACCTTACCTTTCGGGGATTACAGGCGTGATGTTATGTTAATTTAAACAAAACTAACTGCTAGTTTCAGATTTTTAAACTTAAAAATGAATTAGATCATGTAAACTCATTTATTCGACAGAATACAAATATTATAAACATTGGCAATATTTTTTTAGATCCATTTATTATGACAGGTTTTATATGGTTATATTTTTTGTCTATTACTACAAATATAATAAATAGTACTTATTAATAAAATAATTAAACAGAACATGTACGGATCTTGTTCAATAAATCAACAAACGAACCCTGCTCGTAAAAATCTTGTCTGATAAAATAATTAAAACATGACCAAAACTGGGCACTCCATAAATAAACGAGTAAACATTCATGGTATTTATTTATTATTATTAACTTTAGTTTATGCCATTGTTAAATTGTTAAGAAAATATTCAGTTTGCAAGATGTATGTTATGGCTCTGGCGAGCCATTCTTCTTCTATGAGGATGTTAAGGCGACTGCATGAAAGCAAGAGATTCCTCAAGAAGATATTTCCAAAAATAACTGATACTATACTGGCCTGCAAAAATAAGTATCACACTTTTAAAATTGCAGTAACTTTTTAGGTAGGTACACAAGATATATTTTCGAAACAAAAAGGACTCAAAAAAGAGTTTAACTTTGTTACTATAGTTTCAAAGAAAGCTGATAAAAATTGCTATAAAACGTTTTTTATTTTAAATCTCTAACTTCTATAGTTTAGAAAAAATTGAAATTTTAAAAGTGTGATACTTATTTTTGCAGGCCAGTGTAGATTGTCAAAAGAAAAATTTGGCAACCACGATGTTATAGCAAGTGACGAACAATGAATATTTGATCATCATACAATTTCCTACCGAAAAAACTCCATGACTGGAATGCTGGAGGATTAATCCGATGACGAGATGTAGCATCAACGGTGCAAGAGAACTGAATAATTTTAGCCCATTTCTGTCCCACTGCTGGACACCGGCCTGAACTTTTGAGGAAAGTTGTGGAACAAAAGCTATTCATTATTGAATTATTATAGGGAAAGTCAATGGTAATAAAATGTATACATAAACATACATAACATAATAATTAGCCCATTACTGTCCCACTGTTGGGCACGGGTCTCTTCTCAGAATAAGAAGGGTCTTACGCCTTAGTCCACCACGAACTTTATGGAGCCTTCTCAGGTGTGTAGGTTTCCTCACGACGTTTTGCCTTCACCGTTAACGCAAGTGATAATCAAATTCTAATCCGCGGTATACCGCCGTTTGCCCGAATTTTATTTGCCCTAATATCATTTGCCATAATAGTTAACAGCCATAATATTATATGACGTAATATTCATTTGCCCTACTCTTATTTGCTATATTAGTCACGTGCTAGAAGCTTTGTTTCCCATAAAGTCACTTACCATAACATCATTTGTCATAATCATTGTAAGCCCTAATTATCACATGCCCTAATTATCACATGCCATAGTTAGCATATGCCATAACATCATTTGCCATCGACATTGGGTGTGTAACGGTTGTTATATCAGGAGAAACTGGATGCAATCGGGACTTTAGGGCACCCCGACTCGGATAGGTTAGGTTAGAAGGGGATGGCGGGGTCGTTTGAGCGAGTGAAGCGAGCGAATAGACCCCGCCATCCCCTCCGCCATCCCCTTCGTGGTTATTTTTTTATAAACCACCCAGAAGTAGTTTGGTTAGGTGCTATTTGAGTTAGGTTAGATAATTATTATGGCATTTAAATATTATGCCTAATAATCATTATGGCGTTTAAATATTATGTCTAATAATTATTATGGCAATTAAAAATATGAAAAACAATACGTATGGCACTCGTATCTTATGGTATCTAAGTTTCGGGCAATTAAAAGTATGTCATATGTCTTTCAGGGCAAACAAAACATTCGGGCAAACGAAATTCGGAAATATGATGATTATGGTATATAATCTTCGGGTAAAAAATAGACAACCCTAATCCGCACATGAATTCGAAAAGTCAGAGGGCGGGGTCAAACTCAGACCCTCCTGCATGGAAGGCAAGCGTTTAACCGCTAGGCTTTTAAAATGTATACGCATATTGGAATTCAAAAGCGATTTCCTGCTAAAATATCTATTACAATTTATGAAATATCACATCGTTTCCATAAATACATACTTAGGTACGAATTATGATTTCAAATATTTCTTAATTACTAACTATTCCCCTAAAAGAAATTAGTTTTTTTAAGTTCGCTATGTGTGTACATATTTATTACACGTGATTGTACCTAGATATTCTTTTGGACTAGCATTGTATACGCTATGCTGACACGAAACTATTTTTCACTATTTCGCAATTTTTCTCTATCAACACCGTTCTCCTTTTCCTACTACCTATAATTTCAAGAATGGAGCATTAATTAAAACTATAATCTTACTCTCTTCTATTCAACATTTCCTACAAGCAAGTTACAAGTTTTTGAACACATAATTATATCCGGAATCGATGAGCGACGCGACTTCATAATGTCACCAACGTATTTCCGTCCAACAACCCACGTGTGAAGGTTATCATTACATATTAACTTCCTTGCATGTAATTATGCAAAATCTACATACACATAACATCACGCCTATATTCCCCGAACGGTCAGGCAGAGATGCATAGTAATACCCTCATTCCGCCATTATGTTTTAAGTCCCATGTAATAGGGGGCGAGCCTATTGCCATCAACCGGGCACAAATCCAAACTCCGGACTGCTACCGAGTAATCCACACGGAAAAACCCAATAACGCTTTGCCCGACCTGGGGATCGAACCCAAGACCTCTCAATCAGCAGCCGCGCTTGCCACCACTAGACCAATGAGGCAGTTAAACATGAACATGAACAGTTCTACATGAACTATTATAACGTCGCACATGTTTAATTGATGATTAGGAGTATTTTATATCGGAACTAGCGGCCCGTCCCGGCTTCGCACGGGTGGACATTTTTCCCGTTTTTGCAATATTTTTAATTTATGCGCCGCTCCTATTGGTCGTAGCGTGATGTTATATAGCCTATAACCTTCCTCGATAAATGGACTATCCAACACAAAAAGATTTTTTCAATTCCAACCAGTAGTTCCTGAGATTAGCGCGTTCAAACAAACAAACAAACTCTTCAGCTTTATATTATTAGTATAGATTACGAGTTGTATTTTTTTTTCTTTGAATTATTCCCATCTGACCCTAGACACACCTGAGGGTCTAAGATGGAACACACGAATCAACGTAACAAAGATAGAAAGGTATCCCTCTGACTTTCACATATACACGACGGAACACAGTAAACTGCTTGGCGACTTTACTGGTGCATGCAGATCCAACCACCAAGCGTGCTCGGTTTTACTGAATGACAACACACGTCTATTACGAAATTTTATATTCCAGCCCGTCACCACACGGGATACGTTGTAAAAGATAACATAACATCACGCCTTTAGTTTTCGAAATGTTGGGCAGGAATGTATAGTAACACCCTCATTTATTTTATATTTGTGTCCTAGTCGACGAACTGTATGATGACTGAGTAGGAATTAAAACAAGGACCCAATCTAGAGTCGCAGGATGCTAAAACAATGACATTGTATATTGGAAAATTATGATTAACTATATGTTTAATGAAATAAAGCTTATGAACAGTAATTAATCTATTAATTTGGGATACAGCGGGACAGGAGCGATACAGAAAATTGACATCATGTTTTTACAGAGAAACTCACGGTGCTGTATTGTAAGTCCCTAGACAAACTAAATGAGTGGGTCGAGGAACTTCAAGTATACTCCACCAAGAAGATCCTAGTCTGCTTAGTTGTCGGCAATAATATTGACAAGCATATTATTTTGGGACCCAGTGCATAATATCAGCAAGCACATTGGGTCACCCGCGCGACGGCGCATCGAGTATTCTCAAGGAGGGTTGATGTCAGGCAGGCGGCCGGTCATAAAACAATACGCCAAAATCTCTAACAACATGGATTTATGAAATACATGTTGTGCTGACCCCACCTAGTATGGGATAAGGGCAGGAAGAAGAAGAAGAATAGTAATTATTCTATGCAAATCGGAATCAATCCTCAAAAGGACATTATTGATCTAGATAAAAAATATGGGTATGTTTGAATTAGATGAACCACACTATTAGCGTAGTCAAATCATCAGGATAACTATATCCAACTTAAATAAAAAGCTCTTGAAAGCCCGATTCCAGTCAATTTTGTAACTGAATAAGGTATATTTTTTTCCGAACGCGTTATGTATATTTGCATACCAAGCTCGCATTACCCCAAACTTGTTCTGATTACAAGTCTAACACGTCATCAGAATCTGACCTATATTTCAAGTTCATCAAGTAACCCCGCGTCAGTAGTGGCTGGAGCACTGGTATATAAGCTCGCTCTGGTAAGTAGTCTGCACTCATTCCACCAGTGAATTACCTCAAGATCAGCAATGGCAGCCAAGGTAGGTTATTTTTTAATTTAACTTCTGTTATCATACATTTTAGGCGAATTTCACTGCCAAAAATATTTATTAGACAATTGCAAAACATACTCTTGCAAATACTTTGGTGAAACCTAATTGGTGTTTTTAATCTTTTGAAAAATACAACAATTCTGTCAAAATATTCAACCATCCACAAAACAAAAGACAACTTAAAAAACTTTAACACACATACACACATAAACTCACGCCTTTTTCCCATGGGGGTAGGCAGAAACTATAGAACGCCACATGCTACGACTCTTACATACCCCTTTCGCTTCATCCACATTCATACATCTTGTCATACACGCACGCCGGTTGAGAGTACTACGCACCTGACCTTTGTGAAGAACATCACCAATAACATCGATGTATGTCCTTCTAGGACGTCCTCTACCGGCGTTCCCATTAACATCCGCCTTATAAATTTCTTTTGTTAATCGCCGTTCACTCATTCAAAAACTTTAACTTAGTCTCAAATGCTTCTTTCGCTTTTCCACTTTTATTTTTCGACCCATACTGATTGAGTTCGTTTTTGTTTCAGTTCGTAGTTCTCGCCGCCCTAGTGGCCGTGGCTCACTCCTCAGTGGTGCCAGTAGCGCGAGTAGACGCCGACTACAGCAGCTTCGCGTACGACGTGGCCGACCCCAACACCGGCGACTATAAGAGCCAGGTGGAGACCCGCAGTGGTGGCAACGTGGTCGGACAGTACTCGCTGCTTGACGCTGATGGCACCAAGCGCACCGTTGACTACACCGCCGATGACGTTAATGGCTTCAACGCTGTCGTACGCAAGGATGCCGCTGTTGTCGCTGCTCCCGTGGTAGCCGCTCCTGCTGTGTACGCTGCTCACGCCGCTCCCGCTTTGTACGCCGCTCCCACCGTGTACGCCGCTCACGCCGCTCCCACCGTGTACGCCGCTCACGCCGTACCCTCTGTCTACTCTGCTTATGCTGCTCCCTCTGTATACTCTTCTGTCTACGCTCCCTCCGTGTACTCCGCTCCCCTTACTTACGCCGCTCGCTGGTGAAAAGTGTTGTTAGTTTATCGTTAACGGTACTCCTCTGTATATAATGTATTTTTAAGTAAAAAGTGAAACTACCATATTTTGTTGTTTTGATTTGCCGCAAGCCTTTAAAAGTTTGAATTAAGAAAATGTTATATTTTTGTAGACTAGTTCTACGATCTGGGATTTGCGATAAATGCTGAACATAACCTTAACGGCATGTATCCAGCTGTTGATTGAGTCACTATTAGAGACCTACATTTATAATAACTGAGAATGGAACAGTTAATTATTATGCAAATTAAACTTGCCATTTTGTGAACTGCCATCGAATTGAGATACATGGATGCTTTGTGACATACCTACGCTATTAAGATTTTTACCATCGAAACCGTTTTTGATAGGGTGACTAATAAAAAGGCCTTCATAAATTAGAGCATAACATCACGCCTGTATTCCCCAAAGGGTTGGGCAGAGGTGTACAACAATACCTTCATTTCGCTGTTATGTTTAAGTCCGATGTAATAGAGGGCAAGCCCATTACCATCAACCAGTTACATATTCAAACTCCGTGCTGCAACTGAGGAATTTCATACGTAAAAACCCAATAACACTTCATCCGACCTGGGAATCGAACCCAGGACCTCACGATCAGTAGTCGCGCTCGGTACCACTAGACCAACAAGGCAGTCAAGTTTTTGACTGATGTAAGATTTTTATAACTAGTCAACTTTGAATTGGGTAAATTAAACTAATTTAAATTACATGGGACTAAAACGTAACTGGCGAAACGAGGATATACTAAAACACATCTGTCGAACCCTTCGGGGAATACAAGGAATACAAAAATCCAACCAATTACTAGTAGAATGATTGTCAGTATTTAATCATTAGTATTACGATTGGGATCCTGGGTTGGATTCAATCCCCAGGTCGCGCAAAGTGTCATTAGGTTTTCCATGTGGCATTCTTCAGTAGCAGCCCGGCGATTGGATTTGTGCCCGGTTGATGGCAATAGGCTGGCCCTGTATGGCCTGCATGAGACTTAAACATAGGTAATTGGCAAAACGAGGGTGTACTAAAAAAATCTCTGGCGAACCCTTCGGGGAATACAAGGCGTGAGGTTATGATTACGAGTATTTTATATCGGAATTACGAGTTGTTTTTTTGTCTTTGAGCTGTTCCTATTTGATTCTAGTCGCACCTGAGAGTAAGCGCAGACAAGGTCCAAGATGGAGCACACTAATCCAAGTAACAAAGATATAGAGAGACACACACAACGAAACACAATAAACGGCTTGGCGCAGGACTTTACTAGAGTGTAAAGATTCTACCACCAAGCGTACTGGGTTTTGTTGAATCACAACACGCGTCTATTCCCAGCGTGCGGTGAGGAAATTTTGTATTCTAGCCCGTCACGACATGGAATAAATTTATAAAGATATTGGTATTTTATTTTATATTTGTATCCTAAAATGACGACAGTTGTGTTAACTGACTAGGAGATATAAAACACAGACCCAATATAGGGACACATGATGCTAAAATCGACGACCTTGTACATTACAGAATTATATTGAATGATAACTTTAATGAAATAAAGCTTTGGACAAAGAAGCCTGCTAAATTATGAATGGTACCTAATTATTCTATATCTGAAACGTAATCAATCCCTAAAAAGACTTTATAGGTAGAGCTATGTAAAAATATGGCTTTCTTTGAATTAGATGAACAAGACTATTAGCCTACTCAAATCATTAGGTTAGCTATATCCTACTTAAATAGGCAGCTTTTGAAAGCCCGATTCAAGTCAATTTTCTAACTGAATAAGGTACCTATATTTTTTTGGGATCCCTTTGATTCGCATAATTTTTAATTCATAATCTACTTTGACATAATATTTTTTGGCATACTGTTTAGTTAGGCATAATTATCATTTGGTTATATTTTTTCGGTGTAATTTTGTAGATTAATTAGGTTATTATGGTAAAAAAAAATGCAGAATTAATATTATGTGTAACGATCGTTAGGATAACTGAAAGTATGAAATGATAAATTATGCCATTCAATTTTATGCGAATCAATAGTGAACCATATTTTTTTTCCAAACGCTTAATATCTCTTTGCATACCAGTCTAGCATCTACCCCAAACTTGTTCTGATTACAAGTCTAACACGTCATCAGAATCCGACCTATATTTCAAGTTCGTCAAGTAACAGCGCGTCTGTGGTGGCTGGACCAGCGGTATATAAGCTCGCACTGGTAAGTAGTCTGCACTGATTCCACCAGTGAATTACCTCAAGATCAGGAATGGCAGCCAAGGTAGGTTATTTTTTTATTTAACTTCTGTTATCATACATTTTAGGCGAATTTCACTGCCAAAAATATTTATTAGACAATTGCAAAACATACTCTTGCCAATACTTTGGTGAAACCTAATTGGTGTTTTTAATCTTTTAAAAAATACAACAATTCTGTCACAATATTCAACCATCCACAAAACAAAAGACAACTTAAAAACTGTAACTTAGTCTCAAATGCTTCTTTCGCTTTTCCACTTTTATTTTACGTCCCATACTGATTGAGTTCGTTTTTGTTTCAGTTCGTAGTTCTCGCCGCCCTAGTGGCCGTGGCTCACTCCTCAGTGGTGCCAGTAGCGCGAGTAGACGCCGACTACAGCAGCTTCGCGTACGATGTCGCCGACCCCAACACCGGCGACTTCAAGAGCCAGGTGGAGACCCGCAGTGGTGGCAACGTGGCCGGACAGTACTCTCTGCTCGACGCTGACGGCACCAAGCGCACCGTTGACTACACCGCCGATGACGTTAATGGCTTCAATGCTGTCGTACGTAAGGATGCCGCTGTTGTCGCTGCTCCCGTGGTAGCCGCTCCCGCTGTGTACGCTGCTCATGCCGCTCCCGCTTTGTACGCCGCTCACGCCGCTCCCACCGTGTACGCCGCTCACGCCGCACCCACCGTGTACGCCGCTCACGCCGTACCCTCTGTCTACTCTGCTTATGCTGCTCCCTCTGTATACTCTTCTGTCTACGCTCCCTCCGTGTACTCCGCTCCCCTTACTTACGCCGCTCGCTGGTGAAAAGTGTTGTGAGTTTATCGTTAACGGTGCTCCTCTGTATATAATGTATTTTTAAGTAAAAAGTGAAACTACCATATTTTGTTGTTTTGATTTCCCGCAAGGATTTAAATATTTGAATTAAGAAGATTTGGACTAGTTCTACGATCTAGAATTAGCGATAAATGCCGAACATAATCTTAACAGCATGTATCTATCTGTTGATTGAGTCACTATTAGAGACCTACATTTATAATAACTGAGAATTGAACAGTTAATTATTAAGCAAATTAAACTTGCCATTTTGTGAACTGCCATCGAATTGAGATACATGGATTCTTAGTGACATACGCTATTAAAAACTTTACCATCGAGACCGTTTCTTGATAGGGTGACTAATAAAAAGGCCTTCATAAATTAGAATTGAGAACTAATAACGTAAATTATAGATCCCTTTTTCCTAGATAAATACTAGAAGTGTCAAAGTTGTACTCTTGAGTGAACGGCGCCGGCCCTGTGATTGATTGGATACACTTTGTACGTAAAACAAAGATCAACTGCCGGACATGGAGGAGTTATGACGACAGCTGCAATTACTATGTACTTATTCAGTGCAAGTTGTAAAACAGGTTCGAACCATATCTTTGAACTGCCGTGATCAGCTGTGATTGACCGACCTCCGGGCCAAACGTACTACAGTGTCATAATTATATTATATTTGTGTCTATAAAAATAAATAACATCCGTAAATTGTTTGAGCAAAATACACAGTCAAAATAAGAAATATTATGGACTTTGGCTGTGTCATGAAAATAATAATTTAACAGGTATTTTCTGAAATACAATAGCAAGATTATCTGATTTAATAAATTCTTAAGCAGTTACAATCATCAAACACCACTTAAAACTATGTTAAGCCCAATTATGGTGGATCACTGATTAATCCGATCGGAGACGCTGACTGCTACGTTAAACTTTATCCAGAGCAAGCTTATATATAAAAAAATGTATGGTTATACTGACGTTACTCATGATATAACTTTATTCAGCGTTTATTAGTAAGGGGGTAATTATTTAAATAATTAAATGATATACTTCTTTCATTAGCTTCACTTTCAGGTTTTGGCTGACGATAGCTTGTACCCAATTTAACGTTGACTACTTATAAAAATCTTGCACCATTAAAAAAACCAACCAATTATTATTAGAATGATTGACAGTAATTCAGCATTAGTATTATGGTCCTGGGTTCAATCCCCAGGTCGGGCAAAGTGTTATAGGGTTTTTCCGTGTGGAATTCCTCAGTACCATCCCGGAGTTCCGATTTGTGCCCTGTTGATGGTAATAGGCTGGCCCCCTATTACCTACATGAGGCTTAAACATAATTGGCGAATGTACTAAAACATCTCTGCCGGACCCTTCGGGGAATACAAGGCGTGATGTTATTACGAGTATTTTATACCGGACTTACGAGTTGATTTTTTGTCTTTGAGTTGTTCCTATTTGATTCTAGTCGCACCTGAGAGTAAGCGCAGACAGGGTAAAATGGAGCACACGAATCCAAGTAACAAAGATATAGAGGGACCCTCTGGCTCTCCCATACACATGGCGGAACACAGTAAACTGCTTGGTCCGGACTTAACTGGAGCATAAAGATTCTACCACCAAGCGTGCTGGGTTTTGTTGAATGACAACACGCGTCTATTCCCAGCGTGCGGTGAGGAAATTTTGTAGTCTAGCCCGCTACACAGGGAATAAATTTATAAAAATGTTGATATTTTATTTTATATTTGTATCCTAAAATGACAAAAGTTGTGTTAACTGACTAGGAGATATAAAACACAGACCCATGATGCTAAAATCGACGACCTTGTACATTACAGAATTATATTGAATGATAACTTTAATGAAATAAAGCTTTGGACAAAGAAGCCTGCTAAATTATAAATGGTACCTAATTATTCTATATCTGAAACGTAATCAATCCCTAAAAAGACTTTATAGGTAGAGCTATGTAAAAATATGGCTTTCTTTGAATTAGATGAACAAGACTATTAGCCTACTCAAATCATTAGGCTAGCTATATCCTACTTAAATAAGCAGCTTTTGAAAGCCCGATTCAAGTCAATTTTCTAACTGAATAAGGTACCTATATTTTTTTGGGATCCCTTTGATTCGCATAATTTTTAATTCATAATCTACTTTGACATAATATTTTTTGGCATACTGTTTAGTTAGGCATAATTATCATTTGGTTATATTTTTTCGGTGTAATTTTGTAGATTAATTAGGTTATTATGGTAAAAAAAAATGCAGAATTAATATTATGCGTAACGATCGTTAGGATAACTGAAAGTATGAAATGATAAATTATGCCATTCAATTTTATGCGAACCAATAGTGAACCATATTTTTTTTCCAAACGCTTAATATCTCTTTGCATACCAGTCTAGCATCTACCCCAAACTAGTTCTAATTACAAGTCTAACACGTCATCAGAATCCGACCTATATTTCAAGTTCGTCAAGTAACAGCGCGTCAGTGGTGGCTGGACCAGCGGTATATAAGCTCGCACTGGTAAGTAGTCTGCACTCATTCCACCAGTGAATTACCTCAAGATCAGCAATGGCAGCCAAGGTAGGTTATTTTTTAATTTAACTTCTGTTATCATACATTTTAGGCGAATTTCACTGCCAAAAATATTTATTAGACAATTGTAAAACATATTCTTGCAAATACTTTGGTGAAACCTAATTGGTGTTTTTAATCTTTTAAAAAATACAACAATTCTGTCAAAATATTCAACCATCCACAAAACAAAAGACAACTTAAAAAACTGTAACTTAGTCTCAAATGCTTCTTTCGCTTTTCCACTTTTATTTTTCGACCCATACTGATTGAGTTCGTTTTTGTTTCAGTTCGTAGTTCTCGCCGCCCTAGTGGCCGTGGCTCACTCCTCAGTGGTGCCAGTAGCGCGAGTAGACGCCGACTACAGCAGCTTCGCGTACGATGTCGCCGACCCCAACACCGGCGACTTCAAGAGCCAGGTGGAGACCCGCAGTGGTGGCAACGTGGCCGGACAGTACTCTCTGCTCGACGCTGACGGCACCAAGCGCACCGTTGACTACACCGCCGATGACGTTAATGGCTTCAACGCTGTCGTACGCAAGGATGCCGCTGTTGTCGCTGCTCCCGTGGTAGCCGCTCCCGCTTTGTACGCCACTCACGCCGCTCCCACCGTGTACGCCGCTCACGCCGCACCCACCGTGCACGCCGCTCACGCCGTATACGCCGCTCACGCCGTACCCTCTGTCTACTCTGCTTATGCTGCTCCCTCTGTATACTCTTCTGTCTACGCTCCCTCCGTGTACTCCGCTCCCCTTACTTACGCCGCTCGCTGGTGAAAAGTGTTGTTAGTTTATCGTTAACGGTGCTCCTCTGTATATAATGTATTTTTAAGTAAAAAGTGAAACTACCATATTTTGTTGTTTTGATTTCCCGCAAGGCTTTAAATATTTGAATTAAGAAGATTTGGACTAGTTCTACGATCTAGAATTAGCGACAAATGCTGAACATAATCTTAACAGCATGTATCTATCTGTTGATTGAGTCACTATTAGAGACCTACATTTATAATAACTGAGAATTGAACAGTTTATTATTAAGCAAATTAAACTTGCCATTTTGTGAACTGCCATCGAATTGAGATACATGGATTCTTAGTGACATACGCTATTAGTGACATACGCTATTAAAAACTTTACCATCGAGAGTGTTCATTGATAGGGTGACTAATAAAAAGGCCTTCATAAATTAGAATTGAGTACTAATAACGTAAATTATAGATGCCATTTTCCTAGATAAATACTAGAAGTGTCAAAGTTGTACTCTTGAGTGAACGGCGCCGGCCCTGTGATTGATTGGATACACTTTGTACGTAAAACAAAGATCAACTGCCGGACATGGAGGAGTTATGACGACAGCTGCAATTACTATGTACTTATTCAGTGCAAGTTGTAAAACAGGTTCGAACCATATCTTTGAACTGCCGTGATCAGCTGTGATTGACCGACCTCCGGGCCAAACGTACTACAGTGTCATAATTATATTATATTTATGTGTCTATAAAAATAAATAACATCCGTGAATTGTTTGAGCAAAATAAAATGGAATACCCATATGTAATACAAGTAATTGCACAGTCAAAATAGGAAATATTATGGATTTTGTCTGTGTTATGAAAATAACACTGCTAACATTTACAGCTATTTTCTGTAAAACATTAGCAGAACAATCGTGATCTGATCTAATAAATTGATCGTTAAATTGTTAAGCAATTACAACCATAGTCCAATAATATTGGGTTAATTATTGAATAAAATGAACGCAGAGGCTGACTGCTAGGTTAAACTTCATCTAGGAGGTATAACTGCAAATCGAGAACTCAGCCTACATAATATCATGGGAGTAGTAGTATTTTTAATAATTAAATGATATTCAGGAAACTAGGTTTTAGCGGAAGATTGGTTCTACCATTTCAAATTTAACTATCAAAATCTTGCTTCAGTAAGAAAACTAACCAGTAATTACTCGTATAATGATTGTTTGTATTTTATTATAAATATTACAAACAGCAAATAGGGATGAGAAATTATTTTTATAAAAATATTTTATCATTATCCAAGCATCAAAATTAATCAAGATGGAAAAATAAATTTTCACGGCTTCAGCTTCGTAAGTACCTAATTGCAGTGCATCGTTCTATTGTTAACCCCGACAACCAAGAAATGACATCATGTCTATTCCTTTTTCCCATTGCGTAATGGCAGTGGGAAAAGCCGAAATGCAGAAATGCCGTTTATAGGCACTTATGAAAGGTCAATCATTTAGATGGTCCCAAATAGTTTATCCTTTGGAGAAAAGCTGGCAGGAAACTTCATGAATACTCTATTACGAACTAAATGCACAAGGCTTCTTGAAAGTCCCGGACAATGCGGTATGTAGTGCTTCTGGAATGTTCACGGAGACCTATATCGATGGTTTTGCTACCATCATGCGAAAAAGGTGCGCCTCTTTATTAGCTCGAGTTGGCGGTAGCACCAACGCTATCCTGAATGTATTCGGGGAATGTTGGGAGACACCCATGATGCGGAGATGGATGCAACTCCACACGCTTCTGTACGCTAAGATCTTTTTAACTACGCAACGGATTTTAATGCAGTTTTCAGCAATAGATAGAGTGATTCAAGAGGAAGGTTTGTATGCCCCACATTAGTACCTATCTACATTGCACCCGTGCGAAGCCGGGGCGGGTCGCTAGTTAATTATAAATTTAGTTTTTATTTCAATTTCATATGCTTTATTATTTTACCGGTAGGTTCCTCGTTAGTTTAGTAGTGGCAAGCGCAACTGCTGATTGTAAGGTCCTGGGTTCGATCTCCAGGTCTGGCAAAGTATTATTGGGTTTTTCCGTGTGGAATTCCTCAGTAGCAACCCATAGTTTGGATTTGTGCCTAGTTGCTGGCAATAGGCTCGCCCCCTATTACATGGGACTTAAACATAACGGCAAAATGAGTGTGTTACTATACACCTCTGTTCAACCCTTCGGGGAATACAGGCGTGATGTGATATTATTTCACTCGCGCTATACAATAAGTACAAAAACTAGATTCCATCGAATGTATTACGTTCGTCCTAGAAATCGGTCAATCACAGTAGAACACGTAGAGATCTTTATTTCCGTGTATGTATGTACATCAACTACTAATTGCATAATCATTACAGTTATCTCCGTATTCTTTGATGGCCGAGAGCTGATCTTTTCAGACAATTCAATTACAAGTATTCACTCAGAATTACCCTTGTCAGTCGTTACGGGTAGTCAGAAGCCCGAAAGTCTGACAACCTTGTCTAAACTCAGGATATTGGCATTGTCCAGTTACTTGGATGCGGAGGTCTGATGGCAATCGCTCCGTGTTAAAGACTGGAATTCAGCTGTATCTGGTTACACTGGAAACTGACCCCAACATAGTTGGCAAAAAGGCTAGAAGGAGGAAGACTCAGAATTACCTATAACGACTGCAAAGTAAAATTAATTTATTCATGTATTTATACATATAGCAATAATGATAACTACTAAGTAGCAGTAGATTAATATTATTCTGAATATATATAAACAAGAAGTCTTTTTTGTATAGATTCAGAATTTTCCCTAATAACTGTAGTTACCGGCTTAAGTGAGAAAGTCGAAACTTTGTTACGGTCCACTATTTTCAAGCTTTTAGTAGATAATATCATTACAAAATATACGAACGATTAAGCAGTAGGTATGTATAACGGGAATTGCAATAATCAAAACGACTAGATTAGGTAGTTTCACTTTTTACTTAAAATAACATTATATACAAAAGAGCACCATTGACAAAATTCACGCGTCGTTATTTTACCACTGGGTGGCGTAACTAAGAGGAGCGGAGTACACGGAGGGAGCGTAGACAGAAGAGTAAACAGAGGGAGCGGTATAAGCGGAGTATACAGATGGTACGGCGTGAGCGGCATACACAGTGGGAGCGGCGTGAGCAGCGTATACAGCGGGAGCGGCAACGGTGCGTGCGGCAATTACCGAGGGAGCGGCGACGACCTGCGCGGCTACTACGGGAGCAGCGACTACAGCGGCATCCTTGCGTACGACAGCGTTGAAGCCATTGACATCATCAGCGGTGTAGTCGACGGTGCGCTTGGTGCCGTCAGCGTCGAGCAGCGAGTACTGTCCGACCACATTGCCACCACTGCGGGACTCCACCTGGCTCTTGTAGTCACCGGTGTTAGGGTCGGCGACGTCGTACGCGAAGCTGCTGTAGTCAGCGTCTACTCGCGCTACTGGCACCACTGAGCAGTGAGCCACGGCCACTAGGGCGGCGAGAACTGCGAACTGAAACAAAAAAGTCCTTTGTCAAAATATGGAACACTCCAAAAAAATTACAGTCAGAAAAATGTTTTCAGTTTCCAAAACCTTCTTATGCAAGGCATAATCAATACAGTTTTGTCAGGACCCATTGCCATTGCATTGCAATGTATCCATTGCATTGGTTGTTTTTTTTCATTTCGCACATTTACAATTTTTATTTGTCATTGATCAAAACAATTTTGTCATCAAACAATTATTTTAATTTCCTTCGACACCAAAATTTTCGAATAGTAAAAAATATTTTTCTATTACACAACCTACCTTGGCTGCCATTGCTGATCCTGAGGTAATACACTGGTCGAATGAATGCTGTCTGCATATCAGAGCTAGCTTATATACCACTCGTCCTGCCGCTACCGACGCGCGGTCACTTGACGAACTTGAGATATAGGCCGGATTCTGATGACTGGTAAGATAGGGTCGCCATATTTGGGGCTAGGTGGAGCAAGGTGGGCAAAAGCTAACAAAAAAAAAAAACAATAGAGGGAAAAATAATGACAGAGGTTTACGTGCTTGTCGGGAAGTCGTTAGTTTACTTTATAAAAAATATAATATAGAAAAAAAATGTATTACAAAATAATTTGAAATACCTAGCTCTCTTCACTGTGTTAGTAAAACATAATTTTAGGATTGTTTCAATTTATTTTAAATTGTTGAGATGTGATTGTTTTTTCAAGAGTTTGGCATTTTAGTTATTCTAGCTTTTCTAAGCAAAAGTTGCGTAATTAATCATAATGGGTTCTCTCCCTCGAGTTCAAAAAAATTATGGAATGAATATCGTAAATTAAATTTATATTCTTTAAATAATAACAAATTTGCCGACCCTATTTATGCGACGACTACATAGTAATTATTATGTACTAAAATATAGATCTACTGAATATTTATGACCTACTACTGCTTAATGTTACTAGTTTGTTACGTATTGTGCCAAAAAATTAAACAGCAAACAGATTTGTAGTCGTCATTCCGAAACCAAATTACCATGGACATGTTTTCCTTGTGATTAAAAAAACGTATTATATGTAATAAATTAAAGTATGTGCACAGTACTAACCTATTATTAATAGGCCAAGTCTTTTTTACGCCAAACTTAAACGATAAAATAAATCTACAAAAAAAAAACTAGACAATTTTTTTCAGGTAACTAAAAATTCCTTAAATCATTCTTATAGGTTTCATCATCATCTGACAATAGTAGCGTGGAAGGATTGGATGAAAAGGATCAAAGCGTACTTAAAGACCAAAGTTTTGTAATCTGGCGTTAGGTTTAAAATATTAAAATTAAAATCTTTTCTCCTCTTAAATTGTTACGCCCTATGCCGAGGTCCGAGTGTCGTTAGGGGTCGCCCTTAGTGCTGTTGTTGCTAGTAGTCATGATGTTAGTAGTAGTAGTTAGCTTAGGTTAAGTATTTTATTCGTCTCTATCGGTTGGAGATCCTTCAGGTCTCGGCAATAACTGCCCGGTTACGTAAAAACGGTCCGCAAGACCAGCAACAAGCAGTCGATTAGAAGAAAAAAAAATCCTCTTAAATTATTCATACTCTAGGATAAAGATATCAGCATTGCTCATAGAAACATCAGCAGCTCCTTCAATTTAATCTACTGAATTTGGATTAGGTACATTTTCCTTTGATCGCTAATTACCAATCGCGCGGATCATAAGATTTGCAAGGTTAAGCTGCGCTTGCCGCGGTCACGCCGTGGATGGGTGATCATTCGTTACACATCGAGACCCCTCAGTGCTTCGAAGAGCATGTTAAGTCGTCGGTCCCGGGTGTCATACGAATATCTATGACAGTCGTTACGAGAAGTCAGAAGCCCGATAGTTTAACAACCGGTCTAACCTTAGGATATCGGCATTGCCTAGTATCTGGGTTGCGGGGGTCTGATGATAGTCGTTTGATCTCCAGGCCAAAACCCACTTAAAGTAATTTGACACATTTGTTTCACTACAATCTTCCGTCTTGCAATACTTCCTGAGTATTAATTTCACTAGCTTCCGCGTCGTAACACGGTTTTATTTTCACTGTTCGCATCCTTGAGAATAATGTATAGTAATATCACCAGTTCATTTCTTTCTTTATCTTTTTTTTTGTATTTTATTTACATGTTTTACATTAAAAAAAAAATCTTTCGTTGCAGTCGTTTTTACGCGGCCTTATATTAATTTGTAAATGTGAATTGTGAGATGAATGTAGCACTTAGAAGAAAAAAAAGTCCCACAATACTAGTCTCGTTCGTTCTGCCTAGCTTTTTCCTAATTGTGTTGGGGTCAGCTTCCAGTCTAACCAGATGCGGCTGAATACCAGTATTTTACACGGAGGGACTGCCATCAGACCTCCACAACCCAGTTACTGTGCAATGCCGATATCCTAAAGTTAGACCAGTTGTAAGACTTTCGGGCTTCTGACTACCAGGGACAGAAGGTTGGACGTGCTCTCCGAGGCATGGAGCGGTCTTAATGTATTACGAATGGTCACCCATCCTCAGACTGACCGCGGCAAGCGTTGCTTAACCTCGGAAATCGTACCACGCGGTCCTTAATAAGCCAGGAGCCCCACATTAGTAAGTCTACATAATTACTCACTTGGTCAAATTCAACAAATGACGAATGTTGGCCTTTGCTGGCTCGGTGTGGACACTCCAATAAAAGTATTATGCAATGCAATACAAGAAGTAAGAATGCTTGCCCTTAAACTAAAATCTCAAAAACTGGTCCAGATCTAAACGGTGCTTATCTAAATTGATCGCAATTGCAAAAAATGGGAAATGTCACTGGTAACTGACATTTAGCGGTATTTAAATTGACATACGTGCTTATTTGCATACAATGAGTGTTATATCTGAATAAAATATGTAAACGGTCAGATTGTTAGCCACTATGGGTTATCTGGTAGATAATCTCGGAATAAAACTGCTACTTATACACACGTTGTCCTCCATTTGGATACTCACGGATTCTCTGCAGATCACGCTGACTATGACCCAAAAGATAAGGCCTGCCCAAATCAGGTAAATTTTTACCAAAGCTACGTCATCAAAGAGGCATTTCCCCTTTGGTGACGTAGCCTTGGTAAAAATTTACCTTATCTTATATTAATGATTGGTCTCCGTTGCGCTTCAACTAGATACCGCTCTACCTAAGAACAATAGGTCCTTAAATGCGACAATATATTGACATTTGCAACGATCTTATTACTTGTAGTATTGTTTTTACACAGCTTCACTACGCAAACTGGCATTTTACTTTGGATTATGAGCAGTTTAATAGATCAGGCGGCACGTTAATGTCGACGCGTTTGGTGCAGTGGCTGAGCGATCGGTTCCTGCGCTACGGGTCGTGGGTTCGATTCCCATACGGAACAAATATTTGTATGGCCTACAGATAGTTGTTCCGGGTCTGGGTGTTTGTGCATGTGAAGATTTGTGTTTGTAAACGCACCCACGATACAGGAGAAAACGTAGATTGGGGCAACGTTTTTTAAAAAAAAACTGTCACACTTTGGTTGCAACACTGATTCGAGTACGCCGACTTCGCCGAAGTATTAGTTGCCGTATTTTACTAGTAGGCCTACGGTATCTAGTTTCAACGCAGTGGAGACCAATCACTAATATAAGGGCCTTATCTTCTTCAGTCATGGCGCTGCCCAATTGCTGAACTGGATCATCATTTAGAACATGTTTGAGAAGCACCTGCATCGTCCCAACTTGACATCCTTCTAGAGGATAGGTAGTCATAGGATGCTCGGGAGGATGGCGCACCGTGTTCCGCGCGCGGGAGTGGGGCATGGGAGTAATTGCCCCACCACTGGAGAGGTCCACCAGAAGAAACTGGTGGACCAAGACCTGCCTGGGTTGCGGTGCACGCAATAGCGAATCCCGTGACCCCGGCCTTAGGTTAGAAGGAGGGACACCGTTGGTTTTTAGCCGGCAAGAGTCCGGCCGGCACTCCCCCTCGCTTTCCGTGGGTGAGGGACATCCATAAGGATTTTCAAACGATAAACAAAAGGTAGTCATAGGATCATTAACCTTTTGAATGCTACGCTATAGGCGTATGAGAACTTCCCTCCACGCCACGCTACAAATTCATCGTACTTTATTGACGGCTATTGACGTCGTCGGCATCCCGAGCATATTTTCGTTTAACGTATATTGCCGTTGATGACGTTCAAAAGGTTAAGAATATAACAAAGGATCTTAAACACTAAAATAAACAACACAAAATTTAATTTTAGCAACATTTTTTTATTAATTTAAGAATTCCACAATGGAACAAATTTTTCATCAATACAATATCTTGGCCTAAGCCAGATTTAAGGTAGGATATTGTGTTGTGGGTACTGCATGTTCGTTTATTAATTTTTATAATCTATTTTACGCAAATTTATAATTAGTGCACAAATGGACAATTATAATACCTGTATTAGAATCCTATAGCCCGCTTCGTACACTCAGTCCACGGTGGGAAATAGCGGTTTTTTTTTAATTAAAAATTTAGGTACTTACGATAATGCAAACTGTTGCACATTTTGAAAGATCGTTTACATTAAGAGAGGCTATTTCCCACAGAAAACAATTTACAATCATTGATCGTATTTTTTATGTTCGGATACATGCGCTGGATTCGATTTATGATCTTGACTTTTCTTAAAATGGCGCCTACGATTGTTATGTTAGCAATGAGCTGTTAAATGATACAACTATGTGAGGACAAGTTTTGAATCATTATCACTTTAGTCAAGTTTGTAGTTTTTTATAAGACTATTAACAACCAAACCAACGTTCCTCATTCTGGGAAGAGGCCCATGTCCAACAGCCCCGACTTCGGTTAATTAATTGATGTCTTTTGTTTATCAGTATTCATCAAAATTGATTTTTAGAATTTCTTGACGACAGTCATGGTAGCCAGCTAATATGAACGAGTTTATTTAAACTTTTCCACACTATACTAACATAATCGTCGGAGAAATATATGAAGGTCTAGTGTTGCCCAAATACGGGAATCGAAGATAAAAAGTAAAGTTTATAAAACAGATCTTCCTTTCAATACTGGTATGCAATAAGAGAGCTTATTAAAATCTTATTAACAGCACATGTATCCGAGCATAATAAATATTCTCACAAGAAACTTGAAAAGCTGAAGAACACCCTGTCATCTTGATATTATCTTACAATGCTCTTATATCAAAGGAGAACGTAAAAAGATATCGTATGTTTATAACCTCATTAAGGTATAAAACTTCCTGGATCCTGCTTTAATTTCTGAACGAAAGCATTCCTTGCTGACAGGATTTAATTTGCTACTGAAATAAATACTTGAACTTTAAAAGTACTGTTTAATTTTGACATAAATTTGCTTAAGAATGACAAATGAAAAGAAAATAGTAAAGTACTTATAATAAATATTGTTAAGTTTAAAAATATGAACCATTTACATGTATCATTAACCTTTTACGTATTTTATTTTATTATTCAGTACACAACAAAATATGTACGTATGAAAATTAAATAGGGCTGGTATATGATCGGTTTATGATAATATACTAAAATCGATATTTAATACAGAAAATATATCGACTTATCGCAAAAATACATTTGGAAATTCTATAATTATAACAGATGTGAATAAATAAAACAAGGATTTATGATTAGGGTACATTCTTCAGCTAATGCAAGACCAATTTACCCGAAGCAAACATAACAGTTAACCACTACGTTTACCACATAAATAACAAAATACGCCAAAATGTTTACCACACTAAAAAATTCGCTAGAACTCGGCAAGTTATTACCGCTTTACATTTACGCACAAATTAATTTACTAATTACCGGAAAGAGTCACGCGTCCCTCAATTTGTAGTAATTAATTCGTATATGGCCTTTCAAACGGCCTTTTTTGAAGAACACGAGACTCTAAAAACAAGCATCGCACGTGGTCTAACCATTTGCCAAACGTTACCCGATGTTGGAGACGACTGCACTCATAGTAGGGGATCGCCAACACTCGTGGTGCGCCGTCCTTGTCGCTCGCGTGCATAGAGTAGAGCTATATAGCAGACCTCTCTGCTCGCGTGCCTGCGGGCGAGAACAATAGATGTCCAAGCTACTCTGCAATCCCCTACTACGAGGACGCTTTGTCATATACCATAGATAATATATTTATACATTATGTTTAGTTTATGTACACTCAACCCGCACCGTTCTCCACTACACCAATCGCTACATTACCCTATAATATAGTACAAAAAATGAAGTCAACTAATAAATTTCTAATGTAAAAATCACAAGTAGTGCTATTCTTACTGTTAAAGAATTATATATTCTTCCATATATATAAAAAAGTCGCTTAAAAAAATCACAGACAATCACTTTTCCTTTACAGACATAGACCACCGAACCGACGACCGTTTTTTTTTTTCTTTAAGCTTTACATTGCTACGTACAAAATCCTACTTAGTTTTACAACCATCCTGGTTTACAATCGATAAGTCACCGTTATTTTATCGTTCTATTTTGACCACTTACTTAGATGTTGGCCGTATTGTATACCCTCGCTTTCGAATGAATATGCAACTGAATGAATTATAAAATATATCAAATGATCCAAATGATATATAAAATGGTCGCCCATAGTCCAACTACCTGCGGGCTGTGTACATCATGCATCATTCTCATTTGTTTTTTGTACTTTCCACGAAATAACCTACACTAAATTATTTTAGTGATGCCCAAAAAATACAATTTTGGCAACGTTTACATAAAAAAACGGATACCATTTATTTATTTTCCGATTAATTAATTTGTACTGGCAGTATCTCTTTAAGACTTCAGAAATTTGTACTTTAGTTCTTGCAGACAAGAGTGCTCGTTGCTTTTTTTTTAATTTTTAATTTTTGCATATTTTAATAAGAGTTATAATCTCGTACACTTACACAAAGATGACACCAAGAACATAGTTTTAAGTGACACCGAGACTTACCTCATTTCAACTTAACAAGATGAAAAGGTTAAACATGTAAGTATATTTTTTTTATGAAATATAATGTTTTATATACAGTCATGAATGACTATAATCGTTTTATTTTGAAACATCGAAATTATTCTGAATGTACGATGATAATATAATATTTAGAGCCAGTATTTATTATGAAAAGTGAAGTAAATGGAATATAATTACTCAATGATCAAACTCATTTCTTCTTACACACGCGTCAGACCTATTCAACCAACTTCGTTCAGTCCGAGAATTCGTGATTTTAATCTAGTGAGGGAGTGAGCATAATTTTACAACTTACGTAACATTTAATGCGAGAAAACATTTTTTTTTACCAAATTCGTAGTGATCTCGTTCTCGAGGTACTCTCGTAATCAATTCAATAATAGTGCACCCTTAAAATATAAAAAACATTCAATGATTACTTAAATATTTCCTGTCCAGTTAAGTGCAACTATTTTATGAATATTAGGTACTTAAATGTCAATTCCTTAAATAATGTACTTAAATTTATTATAATAAACATTAAACACGATGGACGGGTGTAACTTGTCGAAGTAAAATAAAAAGGATAATAAAAATAACAAAAAGGAAATGAAAAAATAATAAAAACTCAAAAAAATAATTTTGTTACATTTTTTTAATTCGCAGAAACCTAACAAACAATAATTTCTCCATTTTTTCTTTCGTCTCCTTAAAACATAGTAACATCTATGAAACACAAAAAAAGTAACTGGGAAAAATTAATAATAATAAAAATTACGAATAAAAATTTATACTCCGGGGAGTGAAGGAAGGTACAATTAGATTACGTTGATATTGACTTGTGGCCGATCTCCCCGCAAGTGTTGTGCTTACAAATGAGGTACATCAATGAGATTATTACAACTAACCTAATTAACACTTACGTACTATCTTAGACCGTCAACCCAGCTCGTTCCGAGCTCACAGAGTCGCTAAACACAGACGTCGATGTATAATCCTCTTTTGAGCATGACACTGAGTTGAGAGCACTGACTACCTTGCAGAGATTCAAATAAACGTGCTTCATATTATTATCGACAGCTTTACAGCTGATTTTCATTTACATTTTAAAAACTATTTTCATAAATTTCAAAAATGCAAACTCCAGCTCTTAGAACAAGTATTTAGAAAAAATCTGATAAGTAACTCGTAACATTTATTAGACATCATAAAATACATCTGCAGGACAGTTTTAGAATTTTAAAAATGACTTAAGTTGAATCCTGAGGTAGCATATTTGTACTTTAAAATTTATTATTTTTTTTTTAGTTTTTCACATTACACTTAACCACTAAAATTTTATATTTTTCCTTCATATAAAAAATCTACTTAAAAGCTTACTTACAAACTAAATTACATCCTCGAGGTAGATAAACGTACATTAAACTAAAAGGCTACGTAGGAAATTACATTCAAAGTTATACTTGATTTTTTATATATAACTTGTTCAGCATAAGTGCCTCCCGAGGCGATAGCGCCTGAATGTAAGGTCGCTACATAGCCCATGTGACGGCAGAGGGTCACCATACCCGTAACAATCTTTGGCTTTACCATCACGACATCTCGCGATTTATGTACACAAAAGAGAAAAAAAAACTAAAATTTAAATTTAAAATAAATCTTACATACGAAACTCAAAACGGAACCAATTGATGTGCTTAAACTTAAATGCAATTTTGATCCAGCAATAATGCCTCACAGCAAGCAACTCAAGTAAAGTTATTTAAAAATTATTATGCTCAAATTTGACTCAAAACTAAACCCTTTACATCGCTCGCTTGAAGCTGTTGTATGGCGCATTGTTGGATCCAATCTTATTACTGACGCCATGAAGATCTCACAAATGTTGGCCACACAGGCCAAACCCTTTATGAGATCTGCACGATGCACCTTCGCTAGACCATTACCTTCTAACCAGAGCTACAGCCACATTATAAGGGAGATCGGCCAAGTCCAATGAAAAGGGATTGCAATACACCGACTAAATGTGAATTTTCCTATCACATCAAATATAACATTACGACTATTAGGGACCACTAGTAACTTGTCCACTAATTAGCTTTAACAATGCGACAACTTAAATTTAGACGTGTTATCCAATATCCCGCATGTATACTGAATTTTGTACAATAATCACTTGAAACTAAATTTAGAATTGTAGTCACAAATAATATTGTGGAACGACACAAATATGTTGCAGATTCAAAATTGACATGTGATGTTATTGTAATCTAAGTTTTGTACCTTATAAATTTAGAAAGAAGCAAATCCAATTATTGATTTCAAAATAACGAGCCCCTAGTGCCCACCGCTAACATTAGCAACCGTCCATAGACATACTCAAAATCCCTCTTTACTTAAACGAAAAAAGCTAAAAAACGTGATGCATTAATGCAATTCTCTTTTACGTATCACAAAAAACATTAAATGTCAAAAGAAATCACAACTATGAATTTTGAATTCATAAGAGAAAAATAAACGAAAAGACAAAAATAGAACAATTTTTTCTCATCAATAATAATAAACATAAATGTTAACAATTTGCAATTGAAGTAGCAAAAAACATTTTCTTAACAATAATACACTTAATAATGAATGCCGATAGTAAAATGAAAGATAATAATTTTTATACAATAGTTACAAAGGATTCGGTCAACGTAAAATTTATGTATGTGGTTCCCTCAAATTCTTCTAGAGACCGTTTCCATCTAGATGTTACTGAAGGCACTGCGTTTATAGATGTTTAACGCGACAGAGCAAAGAACGTTATTGATCATTGTCTTATAAGACAGCACACAGTGTCACATCGTGCAACGTTGCTAAATAATGCGACCTAAACTAATCGGTTAAATACCACCCTACCAACTCCACGAGAGGTCACAGACATAAAAATAAAATAAAAAGAATTTTCTGTGCGATAATTCTCAAGAATCGACATTTGTTCCCCCGGGCCTTCCCCCAAACAGCTATGTGCTTTTTTTTCGTATTTTTTTTTGTTGATATTAATAAAAAATATTTATTTATTTTGGAACCATGTCACTCGGTCATTCGTGATGCCTGATTTCTGAGAAAATATAACGTCAATCCGTTTGTCATTAATTAAATCAAAATATATTTTTATTGTTTTTTAATTATAGTTTATTTAAAAAGCAAAGCCTGTGAACTCTTGCCACTTTATACTACCATTCCATGACCCAACTTTGAATGATACAGAAATCAATACAGATTTACTCTTAATGTTTTTGGCGAATCTTTTTTTATTATTTAGAAAAAGAGATTTTCAATAAAAATATCCATTTAAGTATAGTGTACAAATAGAGTTTAAAATAGCCTGTCTATTCGATTCTAAAAATATTCAGATATCCACTGTATATTAGCTTCTATTCGGTCTATTGATACTACTAATCGATTTAATTCTATTCATATATTTTACAAAATAACTTTGAGAGTGTAATATAACATGGATAAAAAATTGCTACTTTTATATTTTGCTAACAGGTGTCGCTAATAAATCTATTTCACTTGCACAATTTATACTATCTATTTAACATATTTGAGGATTTTTTTCTCTATATTGAAGCAGTTTGTATTTAATATATGAATAGAACTCGATATTTTTGTATTTCATAACAAAAAAAACGAGGTAAACCATTCAAAGAGAACTAAAACGCTGTCTTACAAATGGTACTAAACAACAGAAACTAGATATTTTAAAAAAAGTCACTGAGCCTTTATAAATCATTCTCGTCATAAATATATTCAATTAGACGTGTATCCTTAAATATAAATATAATAATAAATATGAATGCAACTTATTCCTAAATATCAGGAATATAACACACAGTCGCTACATTCACACTTAACAAAAAATAAAATAAATAATACGATGTGAACTTAAAATTGAGGATATTTGGCACTGTACCATCTGCTTTATGTAACTAAAACCATTTATTGCAGCTGTATGTATACATATGAAGTATTACACTTGGGTACCGCCAGTGTCAACACAACAAAATATAATACAATGACACCGGCAGTTAACCCTACAATTATCATTTAAATAATTATTTTCTTTAAAAAATCTCAACTGGTTGCACTTGAAATGACTAGGAATATAAAAGTAGTAAGTGGCCTTCATATAAATGCACTAAGACGAAAAAAAAATCTTTATGTATAACGGAATGTTAAAATCGACACCATCCCATTGAAACATATAATTATTTGGTCTCAATAGTAACATCCGCCCAGGCGAGCCTGTCACGAACGACAATGATGGATTTGCTTACACATTCATGCATCGAACCTTACATGCAATTTTTTTAATAACACGATTTTTTTTACCTAACTACTTATGTCTCTAGGGCAAAATTGTACTTTGTACAAAACTAAAACCGTTCCTCATTCACTGTACAGTAAAAAACTGCTGAAACTCTACTTTTCCATATATTTTCGCACTTTTTTTCCCATTTGTTTTCTTATCGACAGTGTGGCAAATGTGAAAAAAATAAATTATACAGCCTGTTTTCTATTGTATCACAGATATGTTGAATGCGTAACTAAAACCGTAATTATCTAGTCTATTGTCATTATGATAGTGTAATTAATAAAAATAAAAAATGTAAAACAGAGGTAGTTTTGCCACAGAGTGTCGTTATACGCGTGTTTCAACCTAGGCCAAGGCGATTTACAACATTCTCCTATTATTTACATACACTTAGCCTATGACCATCAGTCTCAACAACATTTCTAAGATTCCCTAGCTCAGGTATTTTTTAATAAAAGCTATGTCATATCTCGACCGAGAGCACAAAATAAATCGTCTATAAAAGGTAACTTTTTCTCACAGTCAACTGGACATATTACTAAAGTTTGCAAAAAAATATTAAGGTACTTAAACGCAATTAGGGTGCAATAAAAGGTACAACATTTTTCAAACATGGTACCAGACAGAGACGAGTACTGAGCAACCATTCAAAGTCACACTTGATTATTAAATTAAGTAACAATTATCGCACAATTTCAAAACCTTAAAAAATCTTAAGATCAAATTCTGAGGTAGATACTGATTACATAATATGCATCAACGAGGTATATTATTGTACGCGTGTTATACACAGTTCGAGACGCGGCTCGGGCGACCTTGAGTTGATAACTTAGATACCGTCTTCGTAATCCATTCGTTAGCCGTCGTCATAGTAACGCGCTCAGAGGTAGATAGGACAGTCGCCCGGGCCGGTCTTAAAGAGCAGAGGTAGTTCGGTTGAAATTAGATTGAGAACAAAACTTCGCGGGTTCCTTACTGCGTATGATTGTGGAGGGGTCCCTGGTTGGGGAGGTGGGGAGTGACCTGATGGCGATGCTCGCGTGCAATGTGGCGCCGCACAGTATTATTGCGCGTAAAAGTGCGCGAGCAGTGCGGGCATGGCACCCGGATTCCCTGATGCCGTTGCCTGATGTGAGCGCGCAGATTCGTCTCGTATCCGTAGAGTCTCTCGCAATAAGGGCATTTCAGCTTTTTACCTGGAAATTTTATTGGCAAATTTTAAATGACGCTAAAAATTCTTGTCATATCTTGCAGGATAGTTTACACATCTCTCGCCACTTAACTCAAATAACAAAAGAGATTGGTTGGCTTTTCTTGCAGGCCAATCAAAATTTAACTAACAAAATTGTTGACAACAATTTTAAAAATAGAATTGGAATCCGGAAATCTTCCAAACATTTGTGAAATAATTTAAATATCGTTAGTTTCAAACTAAGACACAATTTCTACGTATCTTCTTGATAGCACATCGTCATCCTCACCGTCAGCAGTAGCGATTCCACCAGACTTGCTCGTGATCAGTTTCGTGGGCCAGATATCGGGGCTTGGCTTAGGCGGCACGGGTGACGTCTCCATTGGCTTGTCATGGTAGTTGGCATTCGGAAGTGACGTCGCCGGTGGCGGAGAGTTGTTGTATCCTGGCGGCTGGTAGTCGTTCTCGCTCTTTATCCGTAAGTCTAAAAAGAAGGGATACATTGTTGATATAATTGTGTGTGAAACTTGGAGCTTAAAATATTTGAACTACACTATTCATAACTCAAAAACGATCTATTTCTAGGCATGCGAATTGGTGAGGCTATGCACTTCCTGGCGAAGAATTGGCCAACCCACACTTAAAATTGAAGGGTGTAAACGGCGACTAAGGAATTATATGAAGAGGATGGGCACTGGGCAGAAATATCCTCCAATGCGAAAATAACATCATACTGCGATCATAAATTCATTCGCCATGCGTGGTGATAATGGAAGAAGATGATGGTGTGTGATGATGATGATAATGAGATGAAGATTCCCTTATGACCGTTCATTGCAGTAAGAAGGCTTGGGGTCAGCAGTTGATGTTTTGATTATATGATATTAAGAAGAGGTCTGTCTCGAGCTGTTAAAAATGAACGGCCAAAGGTTTTTGGTTGAACCTTTGCCAAAAGTTTGGTTCTCATTACCACTGGTATTTTAACCAATAAACTTAGGTAAGAACAATTATTTGATTCGTTTAAGATCCCTCTTCCATATCATCACGCAAATACAAATTTTCTAAAACCTACCTTCAGCACCTTGGTCATTGTTTAAGCGTTCAGGCATATCGTCGGTAGCCGAAGCGCTGCGTTCGTATCCATTGTTCTTGATCGGGTTGCCGAGGGTCGATGTGCAGTCAGGCGGGTTCTCTTCATAACGGGCACCAGCGCCCGGTGAAGAACGAGTGTCCGGCTCGTCAGCCACGCTGCCACAGTGCGATGAAGATGAGCTTTGCCTGGAATTGACGAGGGCTCTGGTCAAGAATTGTTATTTTTTCTGGAGTAGCTATAGAAGATAGTGCAGGTCCTGAAGACTTAGAGGTTCACAATATAGATCTCAGGTATATTAATCCAAATATTAACTATAAAATCAAAGCTAATGTAAAATAGACAAATAAAAATATCAATACTAAAACAGTGTATATTAAAGATATTAGAGAAGCATTTGATACGTTGATAGTTACAAACACATACGTTATTACAAGGTCATCTTTGATTATATTTATCATGCAGATTAATTGAAATGATCTGACCTATTCCAATATAAATTGATTTTAGCATTAGCAGGCCATTACTGTCCGATAGCTGAGCACGGGCCTCTTCTTAGAATGAGAAAGGTTAAGGACTTAATCCACCACGCTGGTGTAATGTGGGGTAGACTACTCTACCATCCAGAACTATATGGAGCCCTCTCAAGTGTGCAGGCTTCGTCACTTGTTTTCCTTCACCGTTAATCAAATTCTAATCCGCACATGGATCCGATAAATCAGAGATGCGCACCGGGATCAAGCGCTCACCCACTAGGCTATCACTGCTATTATTATATTATATTTCAATATTATTTATTTCATTTACCATAACATATTTAAAAATGCTCATAAAACTTTATCGTACCAAAAAATCGTCAACATAAAATCGATAATATGGGTAAAAAGTTATGTAAAGTAGTTTAATCAGTTTAAGATTGTTTGATCAGCTGTAACCCCGAAAACGATACCTCGTTCCAAGATTTATGCATATTACACGAAACTACAAAAGAAATGTTATTGTGCCCAAGGCTAGGCTATATTATTATAATCATGTAGGTAGTAAGAATTTTTCGAAATTATTTTACTTAATTTATAAACGTCATTAGATTTACACGTAATTTTTAATGCCACCAAACCAGTCTAACTTTAAGATATCGACATTGCCCAGTAACTGGATTGTGAAGGTCAGATGGTAGTCGGCCCGTGTAAAATAGTGGTATTCTACCGCATCTAGTTAGAGTGGAAGCTGACGCCAACATAGTTGGGGAAAAGTCTAGGCAGAACGAACTATCATGATGGCGATGAAATAATCATGTCCTGGTTTCGAAAAATATTCAAGGCTGTTAAAAAGCTACAGGGAGAGTGTCTATTTTTATTATTATTTTGGTCCATTACCTGTAATTCCTAGCGTGAGGGCTCTGTGACGGGGACGGCTTTGGCGGTGCCGGTCTGCGGTGCCCACCCGCGTGAATAGGCAAGTGGGCCGGCGGGGCGTACCGCCCCATGCTGCCGCTACCATGAATCGGCATCCCATACTGCGGCATGATCGGAGCAAACGTGGCTGTGTGCGACGACGGAGCAGCTGACTCCTGGACCTCACAATTCCCTGACCCTGACACCGGACTAGTCTTTATGCGAGCCTGATGGCGGTCTCCAGAATTTTGCTGGGTCTGTTGCTTCACCCAGGCGTCCTGAGACATTTCCATCGACAGGCCTTTGACCTGGAAACGCAATTTTCTAAATTAGGACGCTTTTGGTTTTGCTCAACGCACCTGAATAAATTATGGCGTATTGTCTTGACAATAGCATTGACGTGTATTGTAAATAAAATACACGTGTGTAACTTTGGCCTTAGTGCGTGGATTTCATCAACTAATTTTAATTTGCAAGCACTGAATATTTTCGGTTTAAAAAATATTTACATTAGTTGTATAACGGTTTCAGATGTTTTACATTTATTATAGATAGTAAAATCATCATTTACTGTAAATATTTTAACCGTAGCAGATTCGGCCACTGGCAATATTGTAGCCCCAGGTCATCATAATGATATCATCCAGCTAAATTAAAAACCCAATTATCAAAATATTATCTTGACGAAACCCACCTGCAAATTCTCCCCACTCTTGAGAAAGCTGGAGAGCGCATCTTGACTGACGTGCACCTCGCCTTTGTACATGAACTCGAGGAGTGCCTGCATGTTGTCTGCCGTGGTGGCCTCCAGGATGACATAGCACGCGCCCGCATGACTCGGGGGCGCGGTGTCGAACAACTCCTGGAAATGCTTACTGCATGCTGCCAAGATCACCTTGTGAGCTTTGAATTGGCGTCCTGAAACAAAATAAAATTGGGTTAGTTTCTTTAGTTTACAGAAATAAAACGATTTCAATTATTATATCAGAATAAATGATGATATTTGCGTTTTTAGAATAACAGAGGTTAAAATTGGTAATCATGTGAATAGTCGTATAGATATCGTATATATCCCGAAAAAAACAATGTCAGCAATAAAAAAACACAGTGTAATATAAAACAAAACTGTCCAACCCAAAGGAATCTCAAAGCCGTTGCGAGAAAAGTTGGTATTTGATTGAATATTGGCTAATTCTGAAGACCCTATTGTCTATTTTTATATATTTGAATATATTAAACATCGTAAGTCCCAGCCCACGCGATGCAATAAACAATAAACAAAAGTCAAGGTAACTGGTCCCAGAGCAATTCTGCGAAGCGTACGAGGGGAGCGTCTTAACTATGCGTATTATATGGATCGGGTGTAGAATTTATTTTTGTTTCGACTATGTATACATACACTTTTATCACATTACAGGAAAGCTTTATCTCTTGTTTTGGTTGAAATATCCAAGTTTTGCATCAACTTATTAATAAATAGAAACCCTAGTACCTAATCATTTCTAAATAAGTAACAACCCAAATAGTATTCTTTGTCACAAAATTGTTATAAAATTGTTTGAAGAAAGTTTTCTGAAGTATTTCTAACATCTACCCTTGGCCCACTGAACCAAAAACGAATCGAATACAATAATTAAATATTTTTGACCTGAAATTAATGAATTTCTATCGAAATATTTAAATTGTTCAAAAATTATAAAAGCCTCGACTCTTTTCTCAATGTGATGTATTTATATCTCTCTATTTATAAAAACCCGGAAAAGATAATATGTTTGTCTTTTTCTTGTCTATCAAAGCGATAAACGTAGACGCAGCGTTAAAACAATCATTAAACACTCCATAAGTGCGATTCAATCGTAACCGCAGCAACTAGTTCACTTTTATTATCATAGATGGCGTTAGCTATAGATTAATCTCCCTGTTTGTTTTCCTCGCTTTTTCTCGTAAGTTTTTCTTTAGTTTACGATTTCGTTGAAAATCGAGTAAATTATGTATTTTGGGATTAACGATCTTTCACCAAGGCTACAAGTGAAAGATAGGTAATTTTTTAACTGATTGTTTCAAATATTATAGGGTTACCGTGAATCAACATGAAATTATATAATATTTTTTTATCAACAATGTTTTTACTATTGTGTCGATATAGGCCACGCGGCGTATCTACTCGTCGCACTATAGATAGCCGGAGTACTTACATCTATTACGTCATTACTCACGGAGCGCGGAACAAAATACGGTTAGCCTTGGACCCGCGGTCGTATGCGCCGCGGAAGGCCGGCCGCACGCACTCAGATTACACGACGATCGATAGTAGCCAGCGTTAGTAGTTAGAAGTTTGCATTTTTTATGAGAATTATTTTTAGGTTGTTTTTACAACCTTACTTCATTTTTTTTCGGATTCGTATTTATTTCGTAAAGGAGAATAATGAAATAGGTATTTACTACAGTTACATACTTCTTTTTATAAATATTTTTTGACAGAGCTTACATCCGCAAGTAGATTATTTATCCAAATAGTTGCCAACACAATACAAACAACTTTACAAAATTCACATAGGTACACCTTGAAGTAAATACATTACAAATATGTACTTGCATATTCATAAACAAATGTAGGCATAATGATATTCGCAAAGCCTATTTTAACACAAACGACCTTGTATCATTAGTATGAATGCCATTTTAGTACCTGGTTGTGATTTTTTGCTATTTATAACCTTTTGTTTCGTTAGAAAAACAATTTGAAAATAGCCACTACCTGCTTACTTATATTTTTATTTACATTACAATGCGAAGTTCAAATGTTTTTCTTTTTTTTTCAAATACATTCCTACACCTGTTTCGTCCGATAGATCTGCACTTTTTAAACTATAAAAAACGATTACTGGTTAGTGGTTAATATTAAACTGTAACTAGATGTATGTTTTGACATTAAAATAACAGTCAATATTAAAATATAATGCAATATAATAATTTAAAAAATAAAATAATGGACACTAAATTGAACATAGAATTCATAGTGTGCGTCTTTCCATTTTCCTCTAAAAACTATGCCTAAAGGAGGAATACTTTACTGGGTATTTACCTCAACGGTATCCCGTGTGGTAATCGACGCACGTGCTTTTTAATTAAAGGAATACTTATACAATTGTCCCTATGCGTGAAGCCAAGTATGGCATGTGATTACACTTAATAGACGCATATGACATATCAACCGTGACCACACGCATGTTTTTATCGTTTCCTAGTTCATTGTTTAAAGTTTTAAGGTAAATAACTGAGCTTGTTTCCTTCTATTAATTTACTGTAGAAATCGGAAAAGGAAAACTCCATATTTTAATATGTCCTTCAACCAATTCGAATGACGTAATTTAATCAAAATTTTAGATTAGAATTTTAGACTTATTTTACTTTATTATATTTTTCAAAATAAAGTACTTTTTTGAGTAATACAATGACTATTTGACCAGCGTCCTTTATACGTTTTTTACGTACATTTCATGTTTCAATGATTATCACTTTGTATTAGCAAAACCCAAGGAGATATCTACGCACTACGCAGTGTCTCAACACAATCGCAAGCATGCAGCCGGCCTACAGTTGAGGCACAGCGTTGCACGACCGTTTCGCTTCTACAAACCCCGCCCACGGATTTATTTCAAATACTTCCTCGTTCTTCGATCCATTTTGTTCAGTTTTATTATCATAGTACCAGTTTTGCTTGCTAAACATTTGAAGAGTAAACAAAGAAGACATATTTTTGTTAGTATTTGCACTAAACATGTAAATATCGTAAAAAAATCATTTTATAAGGCAACTGTACTACGACATCACACCCGGGGCCTACCAAACTACAAAATTATAATAATATGATTTCAAAGCTGCTACGAAAAATAGTAAAAATCTACAAAATTTCGTAGCACCTTGCTGCATTTTAATCAATATAACTGGATCAAGACAGATATTCATTTTCATAAATTTTCACCCACATTTATTAATTCCTGGGAGGGGCTCGTGGCTAAATAACAACCGCGCCGATCGTACGATTTGCGAGGTTAAGCTGCGCTTGCCGCGGTCAGTCCGTGGATGGGTGACCATTTGTTACACATCGAGACCCCTTCGTGCCTCGGAGAGCACGTTAAGCCGTCGGTCCCGGGTGTCATACGAATACCTATGACAGTCGTTACGGGTAGTCAGAAGCCCGAAAGTCTGACAAACAGTTTAACCTTAGGATATCGGCATTGCCCAGTTACTGGGTTGCGGAGGTCTGATGGCAGTCGCTCCGTGTAAAATACTGGTATTCAGCCGCATCTGGTTTGACTGAAAGCTGACCCCAAGATAATTGGGAAAAGGCTAAGAGGAGGATTTATTAATTCCTGATTAAGACGAAACGTGTCTTTTTTTTTATTCGGGCTTTTTTATTCACGTGTTTTGTGTGCGAACGGCGACTGAACGTAGGTACGTTGGCTATTTATATTCTATTTCATTCTGTTGTAGAATATTAATAGGCTGTAGCTAATGAAGGCAGTTTCGGTGTACCTGCTGTAAAGTACTACCTGATTAGTATAAAAAAAAATTGTTACGTGTTGCAGAAAACCTGCTGTGTGTGTGGTGTTATAAATGGGAATAATAATGTGTTTTATTACGTATACTTATTTTTTTGTATTAATAATTAGGTAAGTAATAACACAATTCTCACAATTTTTTTAAATAAAAACCCTTATAATAATAACGTTTTTAAAATACAAAAAAAACGCGAATAGTTTTAAATACAATTAAGTAAGTACTTACGTATTTTTATTTTTAAAACCATGTTTTTAAGAGGCATGACGTTTAAAAAACTATCTAGCATAGGTGCCAACAGAAAGTACACACGCTGTACTTTCAAAGGTAGTTCTTAATAATAGACACGTAGCTGTTATGTAAAGTGGCAACTATCAATTATATTATTAATCCTACTTATATATATGTATGTGTCAGACAGGCGCCTTCAAGCCCTTTGCCTGATATGATACGAAGCCTCATTATACATGGGTTCTTCGAATTAACTGGGAAATATCCACATGGTTACAACAATATCAAATAAAAAAAAAACTAAACATTAGTTAATTAGACAACAAGACACCTAATTAATACAATACCGAAGAGCACGCACGTAGTAGGTATCTTGATATCTAATTAACTAATGTTTAAGTATTGCTTTATTTAAATGTGTTCTATTAATGATACCTAGTAACCCTTTGAAGTTTCGCCAGTTAATTTGAAGTAACCACAGTATAACTGAATACGGAAATATATACATAAATATTATATATGTATAATATATGTAAATTGACGGATCATGTCGTTTGCGTAGTACCAACTAGCTGCGTCAACCTTGAAGGATAAGATTTTGTATGGTGAATAAAATGATGTTTAAATATGCCTATCTAAAAATAGTTTTAAAATAGAATGCTAGGTATTTTTAAAAATATTTATAAAGAGGGATGGCGACTCCAAAAAAAACTGTAAAATATAAATAAAAAATATCTAAGACATATTATAAATACAAGGATACCGTAGACCGCTGAACTAGTATAACTATATTTATGAAAGATTGGGCCTAATTAATTTACAGTAGGTATCTTGATTATTTAACCTTTTATAAAAAAAAAGTCAATGAATTTTGTGTCCAGACGACGAACGCGATAATTTATTGACTTATCTCGTCTCAGCACGAGATAATGCGACGACAAAATTATGTCGCGCTACGCATGTTAGGATTGCTGAATGAAATGTAAAAGTTCTGCCTAGCCTTATCCCAACTATGTTGGGGTCAGCTTCCAGTCTAACCAGATAGGCTGAATACCAGTATTTTACACGGAGCGACTGCCATCAGACCTCTGCAACTGGGCAATGCCGATGTCCTAAGGTTAGACCGGTCGTCATACTTTCAGGCGTCTGACTATCCGTAACGATTGTCATAGGTATCCGTAAGACACCTTGATCTAATCTATTAATAAAGTGTATCCTATAAAAATATAACATCACGCCTTGTATTCCCCGAAGGGTTCGGCAGAGGTGTTTTAGTAACACCCTCATTTCGCCAGTTATGTTTTAGTCCCATTTAATAGAGGGCGAGCCTATAGCCATTAACCGGGCACAAATCCAGACTCCGGGCTGCTACTGAGAAATTCCTAGTGAAAAAACCCAATATCACTTTACCCGACCTGGGGATCGAACCCAGGACCCTATGCTCAGCAGTCACGCTTGCGACCACTAGACCAATAAGGCAGTCAGTCTATAAAAATATATAGATAAATAAATTATATTGCGAATGATCTTGCAGTTTTGATACGTAATATTGTAGTTACGACAACGTTTAATTTTCATTCAATTTCTCATTCACGGAACTTCGTCCATATCTCTTGATAATATATCGAAGACACCATAAAAAATATATGTTAACCAGCTAACTGTAAATAATATAGGTACATTCAAAACTATATATCCTCGTGGGAAACAAAAAGCCTTGAAAATGTTATCACAAAAAATAACCGTAATTGATATACACATGTAGTCAATTAAATCATTCAAATCATTGTGATATCCCTACGAGTAAATATTTTTCTTAGTTATTTAGCCTACTGTCCGAAAAAAGTATATTGCAGCTTACAAGTAAAATGTTCGCCATCATCAATAACTATGACTATTTCAGTTCGCGGCTGGATATAACTCGTACCTCCAATAGATAATAATATCAATATTCAATAGACAATATTACTTTAATAAATCATTCCTAACAAAGACCTTCCACGCTATGAAGCATCAAAAGCTCAACCATCAACGCATATATCACTGCAGTTTCACAACGCGCATGCGCCCACCGCTGCGCCCGCGTCGCGTCGCACCGCTCTGTAACGAGGAAATGAGCGAACGACATTGGTCGCTCGCGTAGCTTGCAACACCTCTGACATTGGCCCCATTTTGGGACCTACAAACGGTTATCGTGCATGTGTGCATGGCTTGCTACGGACGCTTTATTTTTACGTTATGATAATTCTAATGTAGATTTGTGTGTCATATAGGCCGGTTTTTAAATTACATTACTGCCTTGCCTAGTGGTGGCAAGATTGTGAGGTCGTGGACTCGAGCCCCAGGTCGGGCAAAGTGTTATTGGATTTTTCCGTGTGGAATTCCTCAGTAGCAGCCTGGAGTTAGAATTTGTGCCCGGTTGATGACAATAGGTTCGCCCCCTATTACATGGGACTTAAAACATAATGGCGAAATGAGGGTGTTACTATACACCTCTGCCCAACCCTTCGGAGAATACAGGCGTCACGTTATGTTATGTAATAACATGAAACTTGGAAAATGCCTGAAAAATATTGATTAGAATATATTAATTCTCATCAAGGTTACGAAGAAAAATAGCTGCTATATATTTAAAAAAATATTCCAAAAAGGTCACATTGCGTAAAATTCTAGGTCTACAACGTAAACTTGCGATAACCTTTTATTTGTCTTAGGTAACCCGTTTTCGCTCCACAAAATCATATCACAAATCACATTTACTAGAAAAATAATTCCATTCGCAAAAAATATAAACGCTTCTTTATTTTACTAAATACAATTACACAACGGGACAAATAAAACGTGCCAGTTACAACTAATAATAATAATATCCTATTCAACTTTATTATACTAGTTTATTTACTAGCACGGTGCGTCCCAATTCCGTCAAGTGAACCCAAACATGCTGCTCTCATCATTTGAGGGCCCCTGTGACCACACGACATTGCAACGCGGAGCGACGCGTAAATAGGTCAGTAGCAACTGAATAGATTATAAGGATGGTTACGAGTCGTTCTTTTATGTAGAACATCTTTAAAAATTCAACGATATCATACAATTTTCAATGACAAAACGTTATTGATTGAATGGTAACGTATTTGTGTTATAAAACTACAATGGGCTAGTTAGAATATTTTGTTTATTCGTGTTTTGAATGAACACTGTGAGTGTGACGCATTTTCATTTTTATAAAGAACGTTTAACTGTCAAAAAACGGGATTATAATTGATTATTATTTTATTACAATTACATTGTTCAACCGATAAATAGAAATTGGAACATTTATGCAACAATGAACCTTTATCCTCTTTATAGCCCACAAATTCCCACTACTGGGTATATGCCTTTCCCATAGACTGGTACTGAAAATGTCCCTAGAGAAATAGTTCCATAATCCTCCTTCTTGGCCAGTAAATTGTTATTTGCAACGAGTTTTCAAAACGTGACATAATTAGGATTATTTTCCAATTAACAAGGAAAGGAAATGTCACTTTTATTCATTAAAAATCGAGTAAACTAATCACGGCCAGTACGTCGTTGTTGTTTGTCAATCAAATTACGATGGTAATTTCAGTGCATCGCACGTAAAATTACAGAGAAATAATACCCAATTCTACGGAATAATTATTTCGAATAAATCTTCAAATCACGTGTCAAAACTATTGTAATAGGATTGTAATGCGAAACATTGAGGCAGTGGTCATTATTTGCACGACAGTGTTTAACATTTTAATACGTTTATTCGTGAATCTTGTCGTCTCGTCACGGTGTCGTGTCGTGTGTTATAATCGACACAGCCCTTCGCAAATATAAACAGATGCGGTCCGTGTGTATTTTAATCTGACGTTTTAAGGTTTCACAATGAAAATTTATTAAGGTGATCAGTCTAACAAAATTATTACGTAACCGAATACTTTGTTGGAAATATTTTTCATTATAATATAAATGGAAATATTTGTAAAAATAAATTTGTTGGTAATGTGTATTTGCGGCATGTTAAAATCTAATATTGACTTTTTAAAATCCAATTCATTACAAAATTGAAAAGCCAATGAAAATTGAGTGAAATGTAATAAAGTCAGTAAGGACCGATATTAAAAAACACGTTGCAAAAAAACCACGAAAATAGCGCAAACATCTGCGATTTCCCCAACATCCGGCACCGAAAGCGAAAATTCGGAGCGAATGTGAAATCAAATTGAAAATTGAATTCCCCACCCGTAGATATAAGCTTCAAAACCCCGGATGCAAGTGAAAACGACATCACAGGGGGAGGACGACTAACCCCATTCCAAGCCGCCCGCACGCACACATACGCACAATGTATATGACAACGCATCCCACCCGTTTGGGTGTGCCTCCCGAATTCAAGGTCGACGCGAGAGGCTCACGGGCTCGCAAGAGCGAGACAGCAACACACACCCCCACTGAAAGTGCAAGCGAAATGCGCGAGAGAAAATCAATCTTGCACAGAGTGGGGGCGGCTGAAAAACTAGGTGAACCGCTTCGGACGTTCGGTTTCTGTACGTGTGGTGATTGCTAATACTGTTGCAATTAGAATTTTAGGGCACGTTTTAGGCTAAGTGTTCACTCAGTGTTTGAATCGCTAATCGTAAGGCGGAATAATAAACCGTTATGTCGGAATTAATCAAAAGTGGGCGACGCCAAGAGGCCTAGATTTAGTCTAGCGGCTAGCCGGCTCTGTAGGTCGACATTTTGATTCGACATTCTTCAGTCGATACTAGTCTTTGTATTGAGCCCAACATCGTAGTCAATAGCAATAAAATGGAAGTTCACAAAAGAAAATCGAGGAGAATGTTTTAGAAAGACGTCACAAAAACATCTGTGATGTGACAATCTTAGAAACAGGCACGGAGGAAGCATTGTCTCAACAAAACGTAGGCAGGCATGTTTGAAAATTGTTGAGTACAGAATAAATAAAATACTCCTAAAATGCTCTAAAGTATTGCGAAGCAACTTAATAAAAATTGTTTCATTTCATTACAATCAATACTGCGTATGCCACTGGGTCATCCAGATAAGTAAAATGTATAAAATACGAAGGGAGTGAAATGCAAAAAAAAATTACCTAAAAAGCAGCACTCTGGCTAAACCTAAACCTATGGAAAATGTGTCACCGAACAGAAAATTAAACAAAAAGCGAGCCCTGCTGCACACGATCGATCTCTTTGATTACCGAAACTGCTCAATCATCGTGACTGAACAATTTGGCAAAGGTAAATTTAACCCCTTCCGCCGCATCCCTCGCAAATCAATAGGGGTACATGCGTTGGGGGGTGAAATTAGGCCTACACTAAATATGCACAACTATACAGGAGATCCAGGGCCCGCTAGGGTGGGCTGTTTTACGTGTATAATGCACTCGAGTATAGACTGCGGGGGAGGGGGTGCCCCGCTGCGGTATTAAGGGAGAACTTCACCCCTCCATACTGATGTTTGGCCGACCGCAGCAACACCTTGATTTTTCGACCAAACCTGCGTGATAAAAGTTTTTTTTTCGATATTTTTTTTCAGTGTGCGAGTTATGCCTTGTTAGTTTTTATTGGTTTTTTTTATTACGCACAGTGTAGCGCATTTTAATTTATGTTTATAACAATAGAGGTCGTATTGGCACGAAACGAGTTTACGTACCTACCTATGAGTTTTTTGTGCGTAAAATATAAAGTTGTGGGCGCGTACGCCGATCGTAACTTATCTCAACTGATCATCATTCATATTGGTTGTTACAGCTTAGCAACTAAAATAGCTTGCTGGAATATCAATAAAAATACTATTTCTTTCATTTTTACGTTTTTGTTTTTCTGATACTTTGTGGGTACTATAAGTAAGAATTTTCAGACATTAATTGCGTCAAGCTCTGACTTCACAATTCGGTTTTATTTTCTCAACAGAAAAACCTATTCTTGTTGAAGTGAAATACTAAAACCACTCACTCAAAATAATAAACGGTATTGTGAAATTCACGCTACATTTTAAGATAGCTAAAAAAGCATTTGAGCAAAAAAATTATCATTTATTTGAAAAAAATCTTAGATTAATATCCACAATACCATTCATAATAGTCAAACCAAACTAATGAACGAACCGGTTGTAAAATAAACAACTGAGATGAAACTCGGCAATCCAACAAAAATTTAAATTAAAAATATTATATCAAATTATTTACTCGTAGGCTTAAAACTTGAATTGAAGTTATGTGACGCTTTCGCAGTGATTTTTTTTTCAAGTTTTCGTATAATTTATGTGACTAGGTATTTGAGAAAAATGTTTATGCACTATTTAATGGTTCACAACGCCTACAAAAACGGATGGAGTCGTCTTTTTTCACCATCTATATATAATTACTTGTCCTGAATGACTGACTGATTCATCAACGCAGAACCTAAACCACTGAAGCTGCAAATCTGAAATTTGGACACTAGGTTCCTTTTGTGACGTAGGCATCCACAAAGAAAGGATTTTTGGAAATTCTGCCCCTAAGAGGGTAAAATAGTGGAAAGAAGTTTGTTTGAAAATTCACGCGGTCTCGAAGTCGCGGGCTAAGTGCTAGTACTCCATAAAAACCATGAAATAAATCAGGTGGTTACTATCCCACGATGGTTGTAAGTGACCACAAGGGGAAATGGGTTATTTTGGTGCTAATAATCGATGGGTCACCGTATCATTACATATGCACAGGTGTTGGTAGCGAGGCTTTTCCCTGAAGCCCTCCATTATATTTTTAAGTAATCGCCTATTATTATATAAAATCGTAGTGAAAAAACTGACGAAACGAACATAAAAATAATCCGAAATATCCATGTGTGCGTACCGATTTGTGGCAATTTCGATATCGCGACGATAAATTGGAAGATGTATGGTGGGCTTAATAAAGTGACAACCAAAAGTTGTATTAATGATAGATTTATGAGCACAGTTGGATACCAAGCTAGCAAAAACATGTTGAATTTAAGTATACATTTGTACGCAAACATAAATATTTGTTTGTTTTTAACAAGTTTGATGCTATCGAGGAATTCAATCCTTTTTACCCCTTTGAGCCTTAAGCCTTTGCTGACTAAATTGAATCAGAAGCTATTAAACAAAACATTTCCTTAGTAAAGCTGTAATACAATTATCGTACAAAATCCGTGTGAAAACACAAAATCAATAGTACAATTGAAATAGAGCTATAAATATCACATAAAAGTCTCCTACAATACGTAAAACCGAACAGCGGCGGGTCTTATCAAGTATTCAAGATCCAAACTGTAACTATTGTCAGTGATATAGGACTGTCAATAAAATCTGTAAATAATGGCCTTGCTGTCTTGGTTTCGAGATAAAACCTGAAGGATATGTGGCTGTTTACCGGATTTGAAATAGACGAAAACAATATTGACAACTAGCACCTTGAAGAGGTTCATGATCAACAATAAGCAGCGAAAGGCTGTTTTGATTGAGTATAAATTGAATAAGTAGTCTTTCATGTCCTAAAGAGTCTTTTTTATTTTTATTATTATCACAATTGTTCCTTTCATTATTCTCTAAATGCATGCGACTATCCTAAAGTCTACAAGCAAATAAATGTTTTCAAAATCATTGTTAATAAGAAATATTGATTTTAAATCTAATACTGTATTTCCGTCACTGAACACTGTTCCCCAAACGTTATCAGTTTTAATATCTTGCATTTGTCCATTTTTATTCAGCTGTTGTCGAAAACTTTATCGCAATTTACGTTCCTATGATAAAAAATAGTTACTAGCCATATCTATGATATAGATAAAATAGTTATTGCCTAGCCTACGTTGTTCTTCAAAATCAATCGAGTAAATACTGATAGCTGCATTTCGTTTGTAACAAACAGGAGTTTTTTATGACTATTTTTATCATAACTAGCTTGAAAGATGAAGCTAGAAATCTTCGTTAGGATAATGTAGAAACGTTTTCCTTACAAATGAACCTACCAGATGGTACGATCGTAAAACCTAAGGTATTTGCCGCCAACAGTCAACATAAAACAGTTCGAGCGTAAATTTGAATAAATGCAAGCCCAATTCACACCAGAGGGTGAAACCATAAAAATGATGCAAAAAGAATTGGAGAACCCTCCATCCATCCACACGGTGGAACACTGTGTATTGTAGCTATTACTCTTTCGAAATTGACAAAAGATCTGTAGTCAAAATTAATTATTACGTTAACGAATATGAAATCAATAATAGTAAGCAATCTAGTTCACCTACGCAGAAGCCTATCAATACTCGAAGTAACAAACAAAAAACTTAAAACTAAAATCGATTTCAACACTACTCTAAACTAGAAAATGAACGTTAAACATCTAAATTACCAAGTATTGGAAACTTGTCCAGTTGGAACACTGAACAGTGAACACAGTAGTTTCTGTGTTCGTAGCTGGAAAACAGAGACAGTAGGAGGGTGGGTATTCCGGGGGGGTGTCTGGGGGGGCTGGTTGCCTCGCGACACATATACCGGCACGGTCGATAAGGAAAGCGGGCCGAGTCGATGCGTTCCGCATAGACTTTGAAAACGCAGTGAATTCGACTGTTAAAATTGAAAGGGATTTCGTTCGATGTTCAGCGAGAAAGCATTTTCTGATTATACTTTTGCTTTCTGTTAAAAGGAAAACGACGCAAAGAAACTGGAATATGTCGATGCGTTTATTTAAAAAAACAGTGATTTAAAAGCAAAAAGACCGTTACTTTGTCGTTTTAAATATTCTATAATCTAAATTAATAATAAGAGCTCATTAAAATTTATTTACTATCTGCTGAATATGTTATTATTTTTTAAAGACGATTTTTTGGTAAATAATTAGAAGAATTTTGGGATTCTTAGCTTGGATTTTGGGATACATGGATATCGGCATCCGTATCTCTTTTTTGTTTTGCTATGCCCACAAGGCATTTGACAAACATTATGTAGGTAGATAATATTATATTCACTCTAGATGGCAACTCCGACTGCCGTGAACTTTAACCTTCAACCTTAAGAAAGAAGCCTTTCTTGGCATACGTCAATACTAAGCTCTTCCTTGCCCTTCACTTTTCGAAGTTGCAAATAACAAGCATTGTTTTCAATATCAAAACAGTTTAATTTTGATTTAATTAATTCTTCACAAATCTTCATTAACGGGAGAAACGTATTTAATATGTACCTACATAAATACTCGCTTTCTTAAAAATACGAAATATATTTTTGGCTTACCACAAAATACAATGTTTTACCAATTTTCCGGAACTAGGAAGTACCTCCAGAATAACGAGGACACGAACCAGCCATGCAGAAAACGAGAATCATCCCCCTTAACTCGAAAGGTAAGTAGCAGAAGAAATCCAGGCTTTATCCGCGTCTCCAGAGATTTTCCTATATCTTCACGTTTTCAGAAATGGTGACAAAATATTACTGTTGTATTTCGTTGTTAATTGAGTATCTAGCAGAATAGAGATTTAATCAGTTCGGAATAAAGAATCATGAAACTAGAAGAAAGAATTAAATGTGTTTGTCTCTTTCTTGCATTCATTATTACACTAAGAATCATTTTTAATTATATAAAATTGGATCAAGAATCAGATAGGAGTGAAAATATTAATTGCATAATTTCTACTCGATTAAAAATGTACGATATCATAAAAATCGTTATGAAAAGCCTATATTTAACATATCCTCGAAATTATATAGCAAATCAGAATTCGGTAACGTTTAAAAAAAACTAATTTGGTAGGTACCTATTTATTCATCGAAATTCGTAGGGTACGAAGTCCGTTCTTAGACAATAACAATAAATTATTCTTTGATTAATGTTACTCTCCCTATTAAGCCGTCTCTTACTATTGGAACTAGCTTAAACTTTTCTCAAAACCTCCAGTCTATCAAAATTACCTACTGGACATCTGATGCAATTACAATTTAACTTGACGAGTTTTTAAAATAAGGCTCGGTGGGTACACGTGCTGAATTACTAAACAGGTTTTGAAATCCGGTTCGCATCTAGTTTTTTTCGATACGATACCAAAATATTGTAGGCACAATTTCGCGCATCTGTACTTGTACCTACTGGATATTTCCAATGATTTGAAACTGTACGGCCTTCAAGTTTACAGCCTGTAAGCTAAACTTTGGCCTAACTATGTACAGTAATAATTTGTCAGGGTTAAGGGTCTTAAAATTGGTTGTACAGTGACAGATTGCGAAGCGCCGTAATAACTCGTGTAGTCGTGTCCTTATGTTGACTCTCACAAGTTGCAGGGGTGGTGAGCAGCTGATATTGTTTGCGGATCGTCTTTTATTTATATTTGGACTACAAGAATCTTTTATTGTTTAGCTTTTATGAAATAATATGCTTTGTTCGTGTTTGTGAAGCTTGATACTTCTCACACGGGCTATTCAAAAAAGAGTTCATGAAAAGAAAGAAATATGACCTAAATGTCTAAAATTTAATCTAAATTCATTCATTACCAATGAAATCTGGCGAGCGCTTGATAATTATCTTAAGTAGGGTACGTTAAAACTAAAATGTCTTTCGAGAGGCCTCGCTTCAACTATAAGCCTCCCATTTTGGAAGGGCCATGAGTGCAAACTTCCTAACCGCCCCTCCCTCCCAGTTCACACGCACCGGGTCGACTCACCCTCCCCCTCCCACCTCCCTCTTGCGTCTAGCATTTGTTCGGTGCGACCTCGAAAACTTAGGCCTAAAGTTGCCGTATGTAATATTAGTGACGGAGAAATAGAAGCCTTTATTTTTCATGTGTGGGTTGCTTTATCCCTTAGGGTATAAGGAATTTCAAAGGGTACTGGAGGTTTTGTAGCCTCCGAAACTAGCACAAGAAAGGATTGCAATAATGAAGTTGAGAGATGATAGCTCGTTAAACAGTTTTCAAACGATAACATCAGTGTTATACTTTTTCAGTCTGACGTAGTTTCTAATAAACTAATTGGAAGACTAATTAATGATACTCTAATTACAATTGAAACAAAATAAGTACTTGATCTAAAATACCATCCGTCTTCAAAACTCATAACAATATTTGACCTCTAACATTAAATAACTACAAAAACTGAGTGCGAACTTGAAATTATTCAGAAAACCTTGTTTCTTCATAAAAATTGCCAAAGAAGCCTAACAAAGTATTAACCCTGCGCGAAGTAACGTGAGTTATTTTAACAAAAACGTGTAGCAATTAGAACATTATTGTTAAGTTAAAGGCCTGTCTTATTGTTAGACTTGATGAATTTTCATTCGATCTTTTCAGCAGAGTTGTTTGAATTATGTTTCTTGTCCAACAATGGTTCATTATGGTTGACAATTTTTGTCGTGTTATGAATTGAGTTATATTAGGTAAATACACGCTGAGTTATTAACATTTGTATGCTTATCTTAATTTTACGAGATGTTAACGATGCTAATATTTTGGTGATTATCTGGTCAGGTGTACATTAGGGTTATCTAGTGATGAATTTTTTGAAGGATACTTTGATGTATTTCATTGCTACGCTATTTATTATTCTAACAGAAAACAGCACACACTAAACACCCTTCATTAATATCGTTTTGTCACATCGTCTTATCGCTGCTTAATAATTAGAATTCATAGAAATTTCTTAGTCACGGCTTTGTTTTACATAAAATACTATGAAAAAAGGAAAAGGGCATCATAAAATACTCTTGGCTAATAGCTGGCTGGCACACCACATTAAAAGAGCCTCCACTAGTGACGATACTTAAGTACGTCCAGCGCACCATGGGCAATCAGCGCCGACGAACCACCTTGCTGACTAGCTTATCTTTTTACCACGGCATGAGCTGTTCTATATAGCACGAGAGTAGAAGAAGTCATCATATATATATATTTATATTGTTGATGTCCACATATTTTAATTGTGATCCCAGAAAGATTCCTTTCCTAAGCAAAATAGGAAATGAAAATCTAAAGGTGTCCCGCAAGGTACTTTCTTCGGACTTAAACAAAACCAAAATAAGAAGTTGAACCACATTTCCGGGAAAACAATACTCATCCTTATGCACATACACAGATCACATACTCGGTATCTACCCTCATATAATGCGATACACAGATAACACCTTGTTTGAATTTTAACAACTTCGCAGTTTTGGCGGTCGATCGCAGTACCTACACGAAAGACGTGACGTGTTATATTAACAGTCAAATTTGAATAAATATAGGTACCTTTACTACTCAATGCATGCACGAATTACGTTTCGATTTATGAAATTACGAGAGGTTGAAATGTGTAAAGATATAGGCGTTACTGAAACTATTAAGCGATGTAAAAGATTTTAATGGTTTACGTTTCAATTATGGAAAATTACAAAGTAGTACTGGGTTTTTAATTTTAGTTACATTGTTGTAGAATATTAACATGTAATATTGGTAAAGTATATTGAAGGGGCATTTCGTTTGGTCGTCTCTAATTAGGATAGGTCACCCCTTCTCTTCTCCTTCTAAAGGGTGAACAGGATTATAATTAGGGGAAAGAGCGGGTTGTGTTCGTTTTTCACGAAAGGATAACATATCAATGCAATCACCACTCTTGAGCTGCTTGCAAAAGTAATGATGTCATAGTCCTCTTAATATATAAAATGTAAAAAATAATTGGTACCAACGGAACGAGAACCAGTTTTTAAATTTCTATACAGAACACGAAAAATTTATTACAATTTTGAATGAAATATAGGTTGGTACCGATCAACTTTTTCCTGATACTTTTTTATGCCAGAAGCGACATCTGTTGGTATCATCGAGTCCTTTGACCTTAACCCTCTTGAGCCTAGGGCCTCTTGTGTAAGCGATTTATTATGACCAAGCCTTTGACGTCATGCGCAGACCTTCTTCGTGTGGTTAAATATTGCTGGGATATCATTTTATATTTTTTGTTTTTTATATAGCAGTGATAGCCTAGTGACATGACCGTCGTACTGCCAAGTCATAGGTCTCGAGTTCGAACCCAAGACACGCACCTCTGACTTTTCGGTTTCATGTGTGTATTGTATAATTATCACTTGCTTAAAAATGGTAAACGAAAATATCGTGAGGCAAATGCCTGAGAGATATTTCTCAACGGCATGTGAAGCCAAGTCAGAGGCCAGAAACTCTGACACCAGGTTAGTCACTAACCACACGAAAAGAAGAAGAAGATTATTTTTTCATGAAATTCTTTTACTGAAAAGTTCTTTTATTTACTAACCATATTCAGCCAATTTCTGTCCCACTGCTGGGCACAAGCTTCTTCTCAGAATCCGAAGGATTTAGGCCTTAGTTCACCACGCTGGCCTGGTTGGAGTTGGCGGACTACACACATTATGGAGAACCTTTTAGGAACCTCTTAGGTGTGCAGGTTTCCTTACGATGTTTTCCTTTACAGTTAACACAAGTGATAATCAATTTCTGATCTGTTCATGAATTCAAAAGTCATAGAAGCTCCTGCAGTAATTTCTTTGTAACTCATTCTTATAATGCAATGTTTTTTTTCAGCGGGGATTGACTTTACTGATGAAATTATAAGATGAACTATAAAAAGCAAATTATTTAATTCAGAACAAGTACCTACCTGGCGCAGTCTGTAGCAAAAAAACTCTAGTGATTGATTAGTCATTTCCATAAGCGGAAACATGCAAAAATATTCTTATAACATTTTATAATAGTGCGTCGTATTTTAAAACCGATGACTGGGCGGGCTACGTATCTTATCTTACACGCGAACGCACTACGTAAGTACGTAAATACCAGAAATAATCGATTCAATCGTGATGCAAACATGTTTTTTTGGATAAATATGGATGCATTCGTCATTTTGTTTGTAAAATTCCGGTTACAATGAGATAACCCAGGTTCATTATCTTGAAGCGACACGTGTAAGTTTGGAGGCCAAATTTTCGTACACTGAAATAAAATGCACTTGTTGTGTAATAAATTTTGTGAATCATTTTTTTTCGTCTACACGTGCATTTGATGGAAATGATGGGCGTTGCGACGAATGGCTTTTGGCTAGCTTCGTAAATTTTATATGTCTGCGCGTAGACGCAGGGTTGACTGAGAAAAATTGCGGATTTAAATTAAATTTTTTGCGTTTCTTTTCTTTTACGCGTTGTTCAGCATTGCGAAAATGAAAACAAAATTTTACCTACTTCTGCGTATCAGATTAGATTGAATCGACATGCTTACTCTTCTCGGAATTCTATAACACTTCTAATCGTGTATTTTTAGCACCCGGTTATTTTTGAGTAAGTAATACAAACAATACGGTTACTACAAATATTTTCTTATAGTATATCATGTCTTATGTGTTTAGAATCTAGTCCTAGTATTTACAATAATAACACCTCATAAATCGGACATTGCTAGAGCATTTCAATTTATTAAGTCATTTTTAATTTGGAACGAAACTGTTTTTCGTTGTTGGATTTTTTTCTGAATTGTAGTTAGATATTTGTTGGAATTATTTGAAGTCGATTGATTTTAACGAAATTTATGAAGGCTCAATAGCATTTTACTCACAAAAGACTTAGTTGTAACAAAAATAATAATATTTGAAAAATACGCAACCCTCCAAAAATTCATGGTCAAACCCGCAAAAAATGCCAATATGCATCGGACTAGCGACACAAAAAATTGATAATGTATATCGCAAACATTGCCAAAAAAATATTATATAGTGGCAATTTATCGCACGACGGTGTCAACGACCTGTTTATCGCTTTAGCAAAATTTCGCGGACATGCAAGACATTATGTAGGTAGGTATAAGTGATAAATAGTGATAATGTTACAAAACATGTACCTACAATATGATTTTAAGGATCTTAATGGTACAGATGTTGGTTTCTTTAAAAATATTAAAATAGATATCAATATTGAAGTAGAAACGGACAAAAATGCTATACTTCACATTTCTGCTACCTTCTACCGTGTTGACTTATCAGATGACGTTACATTTACAAACGCTGCAGAAAACATTTTAATTTAAAACATTACAATTCTAAGTGACCATGAAAAACCTGGCGGAGTATTGTATTAGATCAGAAGAGTAGAAACGAAGATCTGTCTGAGACAGAAGAGAAGGGAGCTGGGGTAAACTGAACGTAAAAAACAGGTCCAAAGACTGCCTGCAAGCCAAGATGCAACTTAGGAGATATGTGAAACGAAAGAAAGGAGCTAAACGGAACGTATTGGGAGAAGTATTATGTGCAGGTAGTACAGTAGAATATGTTGAGTTGATTGATCTAGTGACAGGGTACCAAACTACCAACGAAGCTATGCGCGTAGTAACCCATTTTTCTCGGTTGACTAACTAGATAAATAGCAGATAAGAAACTGATTAAAGCTACTATGCAAAAATTTACTCAACTGTACACGGTGAATCAAACAACCTTGATCTCAATGTTTGGTTCCTTTCAGATGAGAATTACAATGATGTTCAGTATCGTAAAAATCTAAAGTGTTTGTACTAAAGTTCAAATTATTTTAGATCTAAGCACTACGTCTAATAAATTAGCTTCCGAGTCGATCGAAATTACTTGAACAGCTGATTCCGCATAATTTGCCCGAATCTGTATGCAAATTAACTAATTCGTGAATTTGATTAATTATAAAGCACCCCATGGTCGTCATTTATAAGCTGAAATTTATGATACATGATATAAATTATACAAAGATATGAATATCATGGTTCCAAAAATAACTCCAAATGTCAAGGCCAGATTTTTTTGACAACTTTTGACATCTGTAGCTGATCAATAGGCAGCTAATTACAAAGAGCATCGTTCGAAAGTCCCATTAACTAATCAAGTCGAGTTTATATTAAACGTAAATTAGTTATAACTTGATCGTTTGACATCCGGCAGGTTACGGTCGGAAAGTTTACGATCTCTTCATAATTCATTAAGTCGCTTGCTTAGCAACAAATTGAATGGAGGGAAAAATTGGTGAATTTTTTGGAACAAAAATATTGGCAAATTGACTCCGAAGCCGAGAATTTTTAGCTGTATTTTTTAGGTATTGTGGTTTTACTAGGAAACAAAAATAGCGAATATTGAATAATGATGATTTAGAAATTTATATATAGACAATCGATTTTTGTGGACGCAGACCAGAATAATATTTTGTCACCTACATTGACTGATCGTTGTGGATGACAAAAATTTACATTTCAATATGCAGTGTCTATTCTTCGATAGTAACTATCCATATTTTGCGCCCACTCAAAACAAAATACCTTCAATTTTACCTTTCCAAAAAAATGCACATTACCTTTTCCGAAACTCAATTTGGCATTCATCAACAATATAGTGAACATTAGTGATGAATGACAAATTGAGTTTGTTGCAAAGTAGACACATATATCCGCGTTTTTTTCTAACAAAGGTATTCAAATTAAGGACATTAAAGTTAAGGCCTCGGTTGACGAGTAGACCGAGGTAATTAGCAAGCTAGTGACATTTTTGTGTTAGCATCGACTAACGATATCTATGCGCCATTGGCCTCGGCTCCTCAATTCACGGGTTCAAACTGCAAATTCTTTAAGCAATTTGTTATGGTTAGATACTACTTAGTGCTTTTTTTATCATTCTTGTTTTTTTTATTGCTGTATTGTGTTTTGATAAAATTAAATGTGCAAGAATTGTATGAGATATATTCTTGCTTATAAATTCTTTCTTATTATTTTTATTGCAAATATAATCATACAATCACAAGCAGGTATTAAAATTGAAAATTGAAATTTTAAGATTAGAAGTTTTTAGAAACAGTTTTATTTCTTTGCGTTAAGATAGATAGACATTCCTATTCGTCTTTTCGAAAGATATTTTTTATCAAACCGTAAGTCTCATATTGATACGGCTGTAGACTGAGGTGTATTAATTTTTTTGAAACCCATCACGGCCATTTCGAAATTTTCGTCCTTTGTGTCAGCAAATTTTACGCCTAAGGAAAAGTCAAAATCAGTTTCCGCCTACCTTCGCAGTACAGAGTGACGTCGGCGAGACTCTCCGAGTTCCACAGGTTCGCAAACGAAGTGGCCAGGTTTGACCCGAAGCTGTTCCATTTTAGGCAGTACTGCTGCTGCTGGGAGTCCATGCCCGGGCCGCCTCGTATACCTGCCCTGTAATAGAAATTTTACGTCAGTACTTGCTTTGGAGCTAGCAATGGGTAAAGGGTATTTGTTTTCAAAGAAAGATTTTGGAAAAGATTTTTATTGAAAATGTTGAAAATGTTAAAATCAAAAATATATCCTTTCATTTTATCCAGCACCTCATTCGGGATCCTCGCAAAACAAAAAAATACTTGAAAGCAAATCTCTTAGCAAAAACACTACGTATTTTTACAAACAACAACCAAGCCGGTACCACCAAAATTTGACGTTAAAATAGTCTAATAAAATAAAGGGTTATTTCTATAATTTCATTGTTCGAGGCTCGGGCTGGCCGAAGGTCGTGGGGTGAACAACCGATGCATGATCGATGCCGCCCGCCCGCTGAATACGTAATACCCCGGATTCCCACGGCTGGGCCCCGGATAATGTTAAGGAGGGAATTTATTGAGGGCTATGTTGGGTGAGTACCTAGTTGCTACCCCATAACATTTTTGTCTTTATCTCAGGCACCTCATAACATAATAATTTGCTTTTGTTTGTTTGTTTTGCGACCGATCAAATAATCCGTACCTATATACTGTATATTTTCTTAAACGCCAAATTCCCTAATAATTGCATGCAAGTGCTCGCTTAGTTCGTAAAACTTACAGAAGTCGACTTGCTGCGGGTGTATGTCCATAGTTTGAAAATCACTTGCAGAAGTCATCTTAGCTAGTGAATTTGACGCTTTACTTTAACATTTTAAAAGTACATCTAAAACCACTGCAGTTTTATTCAATTTTTCAAAATGTGACGGTACGTCAATCTAACTTTTATTCAAACTGTTTAGTTAATTAAAAGTCGGTACTCATTTTTGTATCGACTCAATAACTCAACACAACAATAATAATAAAAAATTGGGAATAGGTAATAATACAATGATTTATAGAAAGAAATTCGCTTAAACTTTATATACCACAACATTAGATACTTCCTTTGCGATAGTGGGTACTTAAATCTCCACGAACATAGCAAGGGTTGGAATTAACACAGATATAAATACAAATGCATGTACACGAGCAGGTACTGCACCTAAGTGTTCAACAACTATTGATTGACCCGTTAACCTGTTTCTACGCAAGTGCTGTGCTTCAAAATACGGGTATAATTAATTAATTATAGCACTGTATAATTCAAGACTTCTGTTTCCTTGTCACGTATAATTACTGCATTCTCTGGCTTTTCGAATTCAGCTTCACTAGCTTCGGTATTAAAATTTGTATTTTTTTATGTTTTTCAGTACAGATCTAGCTACCTATTTCTACCTAATATAGAACGTGTTAGTCATTTGTTCTGATACGGTATTATGTTAAGTCCATTGTATAATAATATAACTTCGCCTGGTATTCTGTACCCACCTCCGTCACGATTTGTGATATTTTCCCACCAATAACAACAAAGTTTGACAAATGAAGTCATATCTTATTGGTTCATCAGTGGATATGATGTAGGTGATATAAGACAGTCGCGTCATCTAGCTGTCATGGGAAAAGACTGCCTGTATCTATTATTATACCATGGACTAGACTATAGCGAACAAAAAATGTCGTAAAATATTCTCTTTCATAAACTTCGCAGATAATTTAAACAAAAACTAAAAACAGTGATAACATGACTAAAAATAACACAATCATCAATTCCACCTATTCAAACTTTAAAACGTGTTTAGTTTTAAAATTACTGAACAAACATTTAAAACTTAAGTTCACATTAAACAGATGAAACTCTATTACCGAATAAGAAAGTGAACAATATTGTGGCTCAACTAAGTACTAAGGCCTATATTCTAAAGACCAATTCCAGCGAATTGTTACGAGCGTAAAAGTTGTAAAATTTAATATTCAAATGGATTCAAACGTGGCCAAACTACCCTTTTAGACGATAAGGATTTGGTTCAATTTTAAACAGGGATTAGCTAATAGTTTATATATTTATAAGCTTAATTGTAGAACTAGATGCAAAGCGGGCATTGAAAGAAGGCTTATAGGTCCACCACAGGGAAAGAAGAGCTGTGGGTGATGTCATTAATGATGCAGATGCAATTTATCTTCCGCGTGTTCTGAAATGTATAAAAGAAGAAACTATATGTGATCCATATAAACTAGAAGATCTACATACCAAAATTAAATAACCTAGCAAAAGTTTAGGTAATGGTACAGGAAGAGACGTGAGGAAGAGAATAGGAAGGAGCATATCAAGTCTTGAAACAACGAAACCAAAACTAAGTGCTTTGTAAAATGGTAACAGCTTCAAACCCAACAGAAAAATCTACCCGCACTTTAGAAGTACAAAACAAAACAAATGTTTCAAAGAGAATCTCGAAATTCTGTCCCGAAGTTTTTTTTACTGAACCTTTTGACAAATAAGCTACTAGACATGTTACGTCAAATCTATTTGACACATATTCATCATTCAGTACCTTGATTTCTTGTGTTTTTTGTTCATCTTCTCTCTCTTTAACGTCTTCTTGTACTTTGTGTGATGATAAATTGAATATTTCAGTTTGAAGTAATCAAATTTTATAGTTCTCAAAGAGACTGCGATTTGGTATTAACTTTGCACGAAATAGTCGCTGAAAGACTTTGAGTTATGTTTCCTACCTCAGCAGAATGAACAATACCGTGTTTGACATTAGCATAATTAGGTAGTCAACGAACCGTGTTAGATTTACTAAACAAAGTACGTTCTGTCGTCACCTTCGCGAATAACGCACTCCCGAACACTCTTACCGGAGAGTCCGGGGCAGGTTATAACGAGCGTCTAACAAAGGTACGCACACTGCACCGACAGTCAATACGTTATCGATTCGATTCCCATCAACTCCGTTACAGCCTAACTGTATATTTGCATGCGTGCAGTACACTGGGCCGGTTAACTTTGAACCGCGATGACGCTATTAGCGTCCCCGTTTTGGGGCAATTGCTAGCGGATGCGAGGCGAGGGGTAGGCCTAGATAGGCTGGCCGAAGTGGAATTTCGGTTGCGACCCGGTTCCGGCATGCAGCACACGCGCAAGCGTACTAGTCGTGAGGAGAGAGAGGTGCGCGGGGGGCGGCTGCACCGAGTTGCGCAAACTGACGCAGCGGTCACTCTGCAGCCGCGCCACAGAATAATTGAAGTCAAATGACACCAGTATGTTAATAGCTCTTTTGATATATTTTGATGACATAATAAAATGTGTTAACGGTTTATTAGAATCTTTCATGAATACTTGTTACAAAGAATTGATTTTTGTTACTTCTGTCCACGATGCGTTTCAAATACAAAGAATAGATTGTGAAATTATGCGTTGCTTGCCTAACAATGCAAGCATTCATTTTTAACAATACAATCACTAGTTTCACTACTTGCATGTTGTGCAACGTCGCATATTCAAAGGAAACTTAAAGTCCATTGATCTAAATTAATTTATAGCGATATTACTTGACCTATTTTTATATTGTTTGTTTATACGTCTCAATTAGATACGATTTATGATCGAGATCACACATGAAATATTAACACAAACAAAGAATATAGGTACTTCGCTCATAGGTACTTTATCAGTTGCGTAGAGAGTTTTTTATAGGTACCTACTGTTCACCTAGTTTTTTAATTTATTACAAAAAAACTTAAAATTCATCCAAATATCCGTTCCAAAAAAATATTATTAGTAACAATATGGGGGGCGTGTAGAGAGCCTACATGAATGTACGTCAGATGTACCCTGGGCAATCAGCCCTGCTACCATCATTGCTGACTGCCTAATCATTTCTGACCCGAGAGTACCAAAAACAGATTAGATAACAACATTTTAGTAATAAACCTTTTTCGTACCTTTTCAAAGGAGATCGCGATTTGTTCTCCATTTTATCACTTTGAAAATTTAACTGTTCTTTCTAAATTTCTACTCTGTGCAATGCCCGGGCCCCTAACGGTGCTTAAACAAAGGCCTGCATCGAACGGCTCGTAACTATTGCACTGAGTTCTCACCGCCCTTGGCCCCTCACCCTGCGCCCTCCCCCCTCACCTATACAACTATAATATACCTCGCAGCAATGTACTGGAAATTGCTACGAGCTACGAACAGTATCGGGAACTCGTGTAGAGAAAATGTTTGCCTTATTTCTAGGTTTTAGAACTTGATGTAACATTAATGTTACGTTGAGATAGTTTTGTAGATCTGAGTTTGAATTGAGGTCTGATGAATTGAATATTTTTGTATCTATATAATCACTTTCCACAGTACAAAATTCTTAGTTGTTCTACTAGCCTTTTCCCAACTATGTTGGGGTCAGCTTCCAGTCTAACCAGATGCGGCTGAATACCAGTATTTTACGCGGAGCGATTGCCATCAGACCTCTGCAACCCAGTAACTGGGCAATGCGATATTCTAAGATTAGACCGGTTGTCGGACTTTCGAGCTTCTGACTACCCGTAACGACTTTCATAGGTAGTGTGCCATTCTGAGGCACGGAGGGGTCTCGATGTGTAACGACCGGTCACCTGTCCACGGAATGACCGCGGCAAGTGCAGCTTAACCTCGAAATTCTTAAGGTCGGTGCGGTTATTAATTAGCCACGAGCCCTTCAACTTGATGTAACATAAATGTTACGTAAAGATTCTGATTTTAAATTGAGGTCTGATGAAAATTTTTGTATTTATACTTACTTTCAACAGTAAAAAATTCTTAATTGAGTCCATAATTGCATAGGACATCCATTTATAAATATATCAAGATTATTTTTCAAGACTCATTCAATTAGCAACGGCTTTTTTTAGCAACTACCTATTTCATTATTATCAAAAGCTTATCGTATTATCACACCATACACATTCTATGATCACGTGAATCAGTCAGAACACAATTGCAGCACTTAAGACTTCCTCATACAACGCCCAGCTTTCTAGGTCAACCGCGTCGGACGACAGTAGAAAATGCATTTAGTTATAAAACTCGTAGCACACCAGCGGACCGCAACGTCACCGCAATCAGCATGCGTTTTGTGCGGTCGAAACGGGACTTGTTGCGGTTACGAAGTTCGTAGTACATAGAACTGTAAGTTTACCATTGTGGTTGGTTTCCAATTTGTGTGTTTTATTCAATGAGTTTTTCTTGTGGTTTTTTTAGTATTGAGTTAATTTTCAGATGTTAAAAAGGTTTATACCTACAATGCAATTCATGAAACTAGCACTACAAACAAATAAGACGCATTGTAATTGAAGTTACGAACATAAAAGTCATACATAAATCGATCCGTGACTAATGTATTAAATAATGAGTAATAGTTTCCCAAAACGGGCGCCCGGATATCCAAAACACCATTTAAACAAATTTATACTCGACACGTGCTTGCAGCGCAAGACAGAAGCGGTGCCATCATACAGAATATTATATCCCATTGTACTATGCAATATAGATTCGACCGCGCGTATTAAACGATGGTATAATTCATCATCATGTTATTTTTCCTTGTCTAATTAACATATTTTCATTGATCATTCTTAATTAACGACTACGCCTGCGACCAAAAGATCTTAGGTTCAATCTTAGGATAAGCAAAGTTGAATCATTGAGTTCTTCTATTTGAAACAGTTGAAGATCGAGGTTAGAATAATTGAACTGGTCTCCATCATGTTTTAAGTAGTAGTAAGGAGATTTATGTTAAGGTTTACAATAATCTGCCTTTGCTTCAGGATTCAAATGTGTGACGACTATGCTACGTATCTACTACTTGCACTAAAGAAAGGTGCGGGCTTGCAGTACAAGGTGCGGCTTTCGCGCGTGTGTACCATGCCTCGGATTCCTAACGCACAGCGGTGTTACGCAAGTGGGTGTCGAAATCGGACGCACTGCGAGAACGGGTTTTCTAAATTCCCACACGACAAATAGATGCAGTGATAAAGTGCATGTTGGCCTGTTTTGTGTGGGTATCAAATTAATTTTAATTTGAGCAGGTGGTAGAACCAGCTTGTTGGTTATTTACTTTGAAGATAGAGGGAATAATAAATTGTATTATTGGTTTGATATAAGATAAACAAAATTATACGTAGAGATGCTATCGTTGTTTAACTTAGTAAACTTTTTAAGTGTAATTGAATAAAAAATTTAATATAGTAGGTATCGGCTTTTTGCTATCATATTGAGATTGGATTTCGATTTTGGATTGCATTATCTTACAAGTAGGCATACTTTCTCAACCAAATTTTTAGTAATTACGTATTCCTCCGGGGTTGCGGCGTATGCAATAGCGAATCCCGTGACCCCAGCCATAGGTTAGGTTAGACTTTTACCGGCTAAAAACCCACAAGGCCGGCGTAATCCTTCGCCTTCCCCAGGGCGGATGGATACCCCCATGAGAATTACCCACGATAAAAATAAAAAAGGTACGTACTGCTAAATTTGCAAATATACAATTCATTCTCAGTAACGCACTAACGCACACGATTAGTAAAATATTCAACACAAAGCCTAAGTCACTTTGCATTGCAAACATAAAAAAACTTTCTAATGCAACGTTTTTCCGGCATAAAACGCGTCGGTCCGCGGGGCGCGGGGCCCGTCAAAATAGAAAGTTGCATGACACGCGTTGCAATGCGTACGCGCAACGCAATGCCTCGAAAAAGCGTAGAAACAGGTTGGCCAGGTTGGCGTATGATTTTTGGCGATTTCATTTTGCTATTTCTGTATTTTTTTCCGAAAAATACTAAAATTTTGAAACTATGATACTAAAGATATGTAATCGAATGACGGGATATAGAAAACAATTAAATCTATTTTTATCCTTTTTGTTAAGTATTTTAAATTCTAATCTGATATTAAAGGAATTAAAATTCTTTCAAACAAACGCTTTTTAACATAATATAACACTACGCTTGTATTCCCCGATGGGTAGGGCAGAGGTGTATACTAACACCCTCATTTCGCCGTTATGCTTAAGTCCCAAGTAATAGGGCGCGAGCCTATTGCCATCAACCGGACACAAATCCAAACTTCGAGCTGCTACTGAGGAATTCCACACGGAAAACACAATAATAGTTTGCCTGACCTGGGGATCGAACCCAGTACCTCACGATCAGCAGTCGCGCTTGCCACCAATAGACCAACGAAGCAGTTAAAATAACGGTTTTTAAATAAATAATAATTACACAGTTACATAATTATTAAATACGAGACAGTATTTTACTGTAACTGCCGTCAATAAACATTATTTTAATGTTACAAGTTAACTCAGTTAATGCGCTTTAAGCAACACTATTACCAAAAAACAATCTTAAAATCATCACAAAACAATATAAAAATCAAATCGTGCGCAACAATAACTCTACCTGCATATGCGTGCGCGCAGACGCGAACCAGTGCGTGCATTATGAAATAAGCCTTTCACTCACTGCAGCTCGAAAGCAGAGCCTTTCTCTTATATAACGGTACCAGAGATCATAGTAATCGCTAATTAGTATTTGACATGAGTAATTACTACAAAAATCTTAAGGAAAAAAAGATAAAAATATTTATGCAAAAGATAGTGTGACTATTTGAATAATCTTCGCTTTTATCATGTTTGCAATTAATCTTTTGATTACGTAATTACAGTCACGGCTTGAAACGAAAATATATTTTTAGGAATTCTTGTTGCAGCCTAATCGTTTATTTATAACTATTTCCTGACCGCGATTTCACTCTCGTCCTAGAAGAACTTCATATACCCAGATAAAAAATATAACATAAAATCACGCCTATATTCCCCGAAAGGTTGGGCAGAGGTGTATAGTAACACCCTCATTTCGCCGTTACGTTGAGTCCCATGTAATAGGGGGCGAGCCTATTGCTATCAACCGGGCAAAAATCCAAACTCCGGGCTGCTACTGAGGAATTTTACACGGAAAAACCCAAATCACTGCCCGACCTGGGGATAGAAACCAGGGTCTCTCGATCAGCAGTCGCTTGCCACCACTAGACCAACGAGGGAGTAAAAAAGTATATCATGCCCTAATCCAGGTCTTGGACTCTCTGTGTGCCAAATTTCATCCAAATCCAAATTCACAAACGTTCAAAATTAACTTTTATAAATTATTTTATAAAATACTAGCTGTGTCCTCACGGCTCCGCCCGTAGCCTATGTTACTCAGTGACAATGTAGCTTTCTAACGGCAAAAGAATTTTTGAAATCGGTCCAGTAGTTTTTAAGTTTATTCGTTACATACAAAAATACAAATCTTTCCTCTTTATAATATTAGTATAGATTAAAACACAAAGGTTTCATAACTTACGTAAATGCAGGGCCTGCAATATACTGTGTTACCCAAGCATAACGGATAAGAAAGGTACGCATTTGCGCCAGCCTTAGAGGATGACTCTTTGACGGTTACGGACAACGCAGGGGAGCGTCGCGTTTAGGGTTGCCAGACCCAAAAATAGAAAAGCCGGACACAGATTCATATTTAGCCGGACATTTTGCCCTGAAAGCACATTGGTTTTTAAAAGAAAAAAAATACGCTCGCTCGCTTTCGTTCGGCATCTTTCGGCGGGGCGGGGTTGACCAAGAGCATAACAAAAGCCGGACAGACCGGACTTGTATATATTTGGCCGGACACGACAGTAAACAGCCGGACACCTGGCAAAATGAGGTACAAACTCGTTCAAAAAAACAGGTGCTACGGTTTATACAACTGTTTACTACAACAACGTTATAAAAATTTATCACTATCTGCGTTTAATTGCAACTTGGTCAAAACATGTTGTTTTTCTAAGATACTACGCAATTTAAAATTAACACACGATACTACGTTATCATTTACAACAAATCTGACAAATATTCACAACAAAATAGTAGGCGGTTTACTTAATTGACTACTGATTCTTTGATAGCTTTTAAAAATCAATCAGTCGCCGTCTAATTGCCGACTATAAAAATAACAAAATAAATAGATAATTGATTAAATCGGCACAGCCCTAGTGAAATGACGGCGAAAACAAACAAGTACCAAGAACTATCGAATAGGACCACCTAGTATGATTTTAATAGTCAATTCTTAGAAAAAATAAGATACTTTTTTAGATCATAGTGATTGCATGAGGTCAGGCTCTTCTCTGGTAACTTCCGGAAATAGCAGAAATAGTTCACTGAGGTCAACTAACATGATCATCACGTCGTGTAAAATGAGAATGATGATGATTTCAAAGTCTAAGCAGTTTACAGTGTTCCGTCGTGTGAATGTGAGAGCCAGAGGGTATAGGGAAATGTATCTCTATATCTCTGTTCCTTGGATTCGTGTGCCCCATCTTAGACCCTGTCTGCGCTTACCATCAGGTGAGACTAGGGCCAAACGCGACCAAGCCAAGAATTAAAAAAAAAAGTTGTTTTTTTTTTTAAATCAATTACCATTACAAATCAATATTAGTTCGTAATTCATATAAGTATTAGTCTTTAAGTATTACAACACAGTACACAATCATTTTTTATACAAAATAAGTTTTCTTAGATAAAACATTTATGAAACCGTGAAAACTCGTCTTGTTCTTGAATATGAATAGTCTCACTCGTAGGTGTATGATTGCATTATCAACACGCTTCATCATATCAGCCGTAGGACGTCCACAGCTGAACAAAGACCTCCCCTACATATTTCCACAACGGCCGAACATAGGCTTCTACACCCAACGACTCCCAGCGATTTTCACCAGGTCGTCTATCCATCTACCTGGAGGCAGTCTCACCCTACGTTTGCTGCTGAGTGGTCTACACTCGAAAACCTTTTTGCCCCAACGACCATCAGTTCTACAAGCTATCGCCACGTTTGACAAAAGCCTACACATACTAAAAATTCTTAATCGATTTCCAGTTGACACCCCTTAACATAGGCATTTTCGGGGTCGGGCAGATGGGGCCGTTACCCCACCCTGGCACAGGATAGAATAGGTAAATGTTCTAGATTCAGTCAAATCGCCACCCATATCCACAGAACAATTACCCAAAATAAGCAGACCAGTGCCCAACTCTGTCTATACTTATTTAGACCTCAAAAATAAGGTTATAGGGCAAATTGCCCCATAATCCCATTCTGCACTTCCAGATTTATTGAAAAGACAAATATTTACTGCCTGACTGAATTTGGCCCACGCTTTTTTTTTATCGTTGGATAGTCCTCATTGATGTCCCTCGCCCGGGGAAGGCTAGGGGTCTACCGGACTCTAACCGGCTAAAAACCAACAGTGTTCCTCCTCCTGACCGTTCGGCCGGGGTCACGGGATTCGCAAAAGCATACACCGCAACCCTGAGTTTGGTCCACCCTGGACAAAGTCCGTATTACGCCCATGCCTCTCAGTCCATAAAAATGTCGAAATGGTGCTAAAAAACTTCTAAATCATAACGTAACAAAGTACTTCTCAAAATTCATGTCTCTGTAATAAATGGCAACAAGTACCTTCTTGTTACTCAACGATGTTAAACTAAAGGAAATTGTCTTGTCATTAATCAAATATAAGCTATTAAAAGTACCGAAAGCTATAAAAAATTACGTAGCTAAACTTGTTCAGTAATGGTCGCTATTCATGGATGACAACTTTCGTTCAATTGCATAATTTTTGTGAATTAGATCGTTTAAATGTTATCGGAGATATCTTAATGATATTTGTGTTACTATGTTTTATGATATAACAATAAAACGAATTGCTCAGTCAGTCTGTCGAATTTTCAATATTACTGGATAAAGCAGTGATAACCTAGTGGTGTGACCGTCGGACTGCCAAGTTCAAACCCAAAGCACGCACCTCTGACTTTTCGGATTCATGTGCGTATTGTTATAATTATCACTTCCTTAAAAACGATCAAGGAAAACATCGTGAGGAAACCGACAAGCCTGAGAGATATTTCTCGACGGCATGTGAAGCCAAGTGAGAGGCCCATGGGCGGCTTAAACTCTGACACCAGGTTAGTCACTAACCACACTAAAAGAAGAAGAATGATTACTGGATGAATTACGATGTGATTTCATAAAAATTAAGCTCTATACGTTTGCCGAAAGCCCGATGAGCTGTGGGCAAAACCACTAAGTTGTGCCCTGACCATGAAGATTACGGGACGAGCTGGACAAATCACATAACCAATGGTCCACATTAGCTGAAAACCGAAAGGGCTGGAAATCATTGGATGTCCTTTGCCCAGCAGTGAGATGATACAACCTCACAGTAACAGTAACGTAAGTAAACTCTATACTGTCATGTAAGTTGCATCTTTTTCTAAAATATTACTCCTTCAGAAGGAGATCTACATTGATTACTAATTAGCTTAGTTACGGGAATATAAAATATACAGAATGTAAACATAGGTATATTTTGATGACTTTTCTCAACATAATTAAATTAGAATAGTCTCCAGTCAAATAAAATGTTTTTGCTAGAAATATTTACCACAATCAGGTAACGGGTTAACATCCAAATTCACGACCCCTCACTTAATATCCACGTCACATTCACAGTGTGCTCCTTTAGTTGTCGGACCATCTTTCTTCAATTTTCTAATTCAACAGATCACTTTTTCATTCCCCACTTTAATTCCGCATAAATTTAAAATAATAATACCAGCTCCCACCGAGTTCCGCGTAGGGTGGCCAAATAATGCAACAACCGGACCTCTGCTCCTTTGTAAAGGATTTGTAATCCTTGACCCGATTTCATGTCCGAAACAAGATGGAAAACGAGTTTTAGGACTGTCCCACACAGGTTAAATTACGTATTGTTGCCACAAAATAATAATTAGAATATGCAGCGTAATTTCTTGTTCTGACAAAAGTTTGTTGACAACACAATTGTGAGGATTTGTTATGCGAATTTGGACCTTATTAGTACAGGTGTAAGGAAATAAAGCTTCCTCGTTTTTCGAGCATTGTATTAGGGCTATTCTGAGATTAAAACGAGGTACATTAGGGTTGCTACAGTCGGCTGTGTTGGTCAATTTATTACACGTGCATTTTTGTGCTTTTACAATCTTTTGAGCCTTCCTCGTTCTTCGATTATGTACTAGGGCTATTCTGATCAAGATTAAAACGAGGTGCATTAGGGTTGCTAAAGTCAGATGTGGTAATACTGTGTTGGTCTGGTTATTACATGTGTATTTTTGTGTCACAACTTTTGTAACTCAAGGTGTAAAATTTATTTCACATACAATTGTTCATGAATTTGGGATTTTAAAGGGGTGATCTTTACTAAATGCTTTTAAACAGTGATATTTTGATCATAATTGTAACTTCTTGGAGGTCTGTAATAAAAATATAATTAACTTGTTCATTACCAATGCCATAAATTGTAATTAGCTGTACATCATTGACCATTTATTGCGTGTTATATAAGACCTAATTAACAACATTTTAGTGAAGTTTTTTTCAAAACCATGATACTGTGTGAAACTAGAATATTTACAAAAAAATTGTTTTGTTTGCATTTGGTAAAAAAAACCTGCTATATTTTTTTTGTTTCTTCAATGGGAACGGACGTTCGAAAATTACCGCTTAAAAAGCAAATCAAAATTGAAATTGGAAGGTGCTCATAGTGTATTTTTTTAATATAACCATGGATATTGCTACTCATTTAGTTTTATAAATTGTCAATACTTTAGAAATTTAGTTTTAGCTGGAAAACTACCTTTTAAATGACATAATTATAAAGGTGTAAAACCGGGAAGTTTTATTCCAATTATTTAACAATACGACCTCGAACATTGTTTGACGTCGAATCTATGCTTTTCCTTGTAATTGTTCATAGTCCAACAACAAAATAAGTGTGTACCGAGCCGATTATTAACATTTAAACCTCGATAAAAGCTGCGGTAACCTATTTATTTTCAAATCCATTAAAAATAAATACGTGTGCACCAAATACTTGTAGATAAGAGCTAATTAATGTTTGTTAAAGTTGTACGGTACCTTCTAGACGTCAAAAAGAGGAGGATGAAGTTATATCCCTAAAGTAATCATCATCCAAGAATACTGTGTATATAAGTCTTACTAAATGTCGGTACCTAAACTAAGGCGTAATGTTCGTGGGTGTGAAGATTTTTGCCTGTAAACGCACCGTGTATTTCTAGCACGTTATTGGAACATTACTAACCCATTACTGTCCCACTGCTGGGCACGGGCCTCTTCTCAGAATAACCCACCACGATGGTCTGGCATGGGTTGGCAGGTACACACACCATCGAGAACTTTATGGAGCCCTCTCACGACTTTTAACCTTCACCGTTAACGCAAGTGACAATCAAATCCAGATTTTTGGAATCAAAGGAAAAATATTTAAAGGTGTATTTTGTCGTTTAAAATAATGCAAAACTGCAATGTTGTTATGACTTGCAGAGTAAAATAACTGCACAAAGATCAGGGTCACAAAAAGATAAAAAATACACGTGTAAAAGATTACGTTAAAATATCTTAACAGACGATAAAAGATTATATGATTATATTATCACACGTCGCAAATATACTGGCATTATGATACCGCATTTGTTTGTATACAACAATGCAGTTTTGTAATCTTAATACCTACTACAATTACGTGAGACGTATCGTTACACGTGTCGTTTGAACTGTCTACGGCCTTCAGATCTTTCATACTATCCACGGCTTTCAAATGTGGACTTTTTAAAATTAAATATCCTTTTGTTTTGGGCTGAATCTTTAGGGCCAAGCCACATCTTCCGTCGGTACACATAATTCCATATAAACATCTCACACCGTACACATTTGACCGAAGATGCGTTACTAAAATTCCTCGAGTAAATTACGCAACGGAAGATCGGCGACGTATCTTCCTTCAGATATGGATTGGCTTAAAATTTGAAAAAATGCATTTAGCTATCATTATATTGCATTTAGTGTTGATCCTAAGAGCCGATGCAAGACCGCATCTAACTTCAAGTGTATTCTATTTAGGTATGTGTTCCTATAAATCGCTGTACGGGTTTCAATGGAACGTTTATTTGGCAAAGGAATCACAACGGAACATTAAAAAAAATTCAACCTATTCTACTGAGGCTGTATCGTAGAGCGTAAATCGTAGATGAGTAAAAGAATTTTAACATAACGAGAACTACATAATGTTCAAAGCATATTCTTTCGTGAATTGCGGCGTAAATTTATGACGTTAGTATAATCATGCAAGGCCAAACGAACAATCCGCTTGAAATCAGCGTTCAGCATATTTTGAAACACCTGTGTAATATCAGAAATGTGGTCGTGAAATGTAAAGAAAACATGACAGCTGTGTGCGTACCTAGATTTTATATTTTGAAGATATATATATTTATTTTCGCGGTCTTATTGGAATGGTGGTTGAACAGAGACGGTAGTTGTGTTGCAGTTTTACTCGTAGCAGTAAGGGCCATACAATGATGGCGATCGAGTATTGAAATAATTCAACCTAATTTGATAGCTGTAGGTGAATCCTCACCTACGGTGCTCAGACTTGGTCTTTGACAAAACATCTGAAGTCCGCACTCGGAGTTTGCCAGCGAGCCATGGAGCGCAGCATCTTAGGATTCCGGCTATCAGACCGTATAAGGAATAGTGTACTGCACTCTAAATCTCAGATCGCCGACGTTGGTCAGAAAGCCGCAAGCTTAAAATGGAACTGGGCTGGTCACGTCTGCCGCATGTCGGACGAGCTGTGGACAAAACTCATCACTGAGTGGAGCCCACACAACGTCAGACGACGTCGGGGCAGGCCCAGAAGGAGATGGCGGGACGAGCTAGACACTTATTGGAAGGATTGGCTGCAGAGAACCTTAAACCGAGAGGAGTCGAAGAAGGGTAGGGAGGCCTTTGCTCTACAGTGGAATGATCATGGCTGAATAATAATAATAATTTGATAGCTCTATACTCTTGCACCTCTTTTTGTTTTATGTGTAAGTAAAGGATAGCGATATTTTTAGTTAAGTTTAGTTCGGCGTTCATCAGAATCGGGGCCAGTATCAGTGATATCGTAGGATTATTTGCATGAAAAATTGTGTCAATCGAATTACAAGTAAAGTCTTGCAATAATAGTGATGTGAACAAAACAATTTCGAAAGCGTTTTATGTATCTTTTATAACGACAGATTGATGTTATAGGTTAAAAGGCCCCGTTTCATTGTGCATTAAAACTATTACATAATCAACAAGAGAAAATGTTTATAACAAACAAGCCGGAGAGCAATATGAAGGCATTCAATCAAAATTAATTCGCCTGTCTATATGCAAAACTTTGAGCTTCAATATTTCATACTTACGCGCTTTATTGACTCAAATACTCAATGAGCTGATGTTTATTTAGAAATTGAGACTCGAATCATCTACAAAGAAGCTTGAAATGGTTTTTGTATTATGCTCAATTCAGTGCAGTTATTCCGACTGGTAATCTAAGCGAATACGGAGGCCGCACTGGAAATACAGTTCGTCCACAGTTTTATAATCTGTACAGTTGGACAACGTTTACACGGGCGGTGGCATCGCCTGACGTCACAGGCATTGCCCAACCTTCTTCTTCTCCTTCTTCTTCCTGTCCTTATCCCACACTAGGTAGGGTCGGCGCAACTTGTATTTCGTAAATCCATGTTGTTAGAGGTTTTGGCTTATTGTTTTATGACCGGCCGCCTGCCTGACATCAACCCTCCATCAACAAGTTGCGCTGTCGCACTTTGTGCTTGCTGATATTATACACTGGGTCCCAAAATGATATGCTTGTCAATCTTATTGCCGACAACTAAGCAGACTATATTTTTCTTTGTGGAGTATACTTGAAGTTCCTCGACCCACTCATTCAGTTGTACAGACTTTGCCCAACTGTATGAATTGTAAAACACTGTGGCTGAACTATGTTGTCTGCGCCGCCGTATACGCTTAGGCTATGTGTGAGGCGAGCTCTTCCCGCTACTCTAAATAAAGACTTGAATCGCGATGACTGATGCATGCGTGCCGTCAGTTAGGACAGGTCAACTCAAACCTGCTAAGGTACTTTCCTCAAACGGCCATTCCAGACGTTGCCCTACTTTGTTACACTCGCATAGTTTCTATACCACAATCTCTGGACTTTAAAAGAGACCTTGATCTCTGAGTTTGTTTCGGCTATTCTTCTCAGAGCTAGTCAGACAGAAAATGCCGGCGCCATCTAGCCTTAAAAAAACATTACATTGACTTGTAAAAGTGCCTGTAGGTAAAAATCATTTATAATTTAATCAGTGCCTACTGAATTTTTATACATAGTATAAAACAAAGTCGCTCCCGCTGTCTGTACGCTTAGATCTTTTAAACTCGCAACAGATTTTAATGCAGTTTTCAGCAATAGATAGAATAATTGAAGAGGAAGGTTTATATGCCCCACATTAGTATCTACATGGCACACGTGCGAAGCCGGGGCGGGTCGCTAGTTTAATATAAACTACGAAGGTAACTATCAACTACTTATTTAAAGTTTTAGAAAAATGTATTTTATTTGTTACAAAAAACTCGTAACAGTTTTCGTCTTAAGTAATTTAAAAATTAGGGTCGATTGACACTTGTCTGGGCGGTCAGACGGCGACGGTAAACAACCCTAGCGTCTTTATATAGTCATGATCAATTCGTTTACGCTATTTCATGCGTAAAATGTTATATCACCCTTATGATAACGTTTGTGTAATTTTAGAATAGGTTTGATTTTAAAATCGTGATTGTACTTTATTTAGATTTGAATTGATTTTCCAACCGTGCGGATCATACGATTTGCGAGGTTAAACTGCCCTTGCCGCGGTCAGTCCACGGATGGGTGACCGTTAGTTACACATCGAGACCCCTCCGTGCCTCGTAGAGTGTCATACGAATACATATGCCAGTCGTTATGGGTAGTCAGAAGCGCGAGTCGGACGACCGGTCTAAACTTTTTTTTTTTTTTTTCTCCTGGGGAAACCCTTATGGACTGTCCCCCGTCTGGGGAAGACGGGGGGGTGTGCCGGACTTTTACCGGCTAAAACCCCACGGTGTCCCTCCTTCTGACCTAAGGCCGGGGTCACGGGATTCGCTGTTGCATGCACCGCGACCCCGAACGACCGGTCTAACTTAAGGATATCAGCAGTAAGGTTGCGGAGGTCTGATAGCAATCGCTCCGTGTAAAATACTGGTATTGAGGCGCATCTGGTTAGACTGCAAGCTGACCCCAACATAGTTGGGAAAAGTTTAAGCAGAAGAGTTTGTTTTAAAGTGATAAATAAAAGCATCAGAGATAACGGCAGTTATAATCAAACGATGTAAAAAAACTTTTTCTTCGACATTACGTAAGCAGCATCCGTGACATCTAAACCACGCTCAGAATTGACCTTGACATTTTTACGATGTTTATTGTTCCTTTAAGATTTTTAACCGCAGCCTCAGTAGGCATTGTCATAATTCTGAGAAAAATAAAATAATTAACACGCTCATTAGCTTCACTTATAACTAAGTTTGTTGTAAAAAAAACTTGGAATTCGTTTTTCACTGACTTGTAACTGTGGCATCGATGTGAAACTTTGCAAATTTATGTAGGTATTTCTGATGACCATACAACAATATGGTATGTACTATCAAGCTGATATAAGCTTGGTATTTAGGATACAACGGGACAGAAGCGATACAGAACATTGACATCAAGTTTTTACAGAGACGCTCACGGTGCTATATTAGTTTACGATGTGTCAAAACCAAAGTCCCTAACAAAACTGAATAAGCGGGTCGAAGAACTTCAAGTATACTCAACCAAGAAGAACATAGTTTGCTTAGTTGTCGGCAATAAGATTGACAAGCATGTCATTTTGGGACCCAGTGCATAATATCAGCAAGCACATTGGGTCTCCCGCGCGACAGCGCAACGAGTATTCCCAAGGAGGGTTGATGTCAGGCAGGCGGCCGGTCATAAAACAATAAGCCAAAACCTTTAACAAGATGGATTTACGAATTCCATGTTGTGCCGACCCCACTTAGTGTGGAATAAGGGCAGGGAGAAGAAGAAGATCAAGCTGATATAATGATGGAGCCAGATGGTGGGTACTGGAAACCCTCACGGTTTTTACTTTTCAGTATACTAACAAAAGTGTGTTATGTTTGGGCAAGATTCTCCACGCAATGGGTGCCTGAAGATGGATGGCGCCACCGAGGTCGGCCCAGAAAGAAGTGGCGAGATGACCTGGACGCGTACAGCGAAGGCTGGTGTGAGGTGGTGCAGAAATAGAATACACTTGGTGGAGGCCTTTGCCACTGATGAGTGGGACTGTATAGGCTGACATAAAATAAAAAATATATTTTATAGGTAATGCATGATTTCATGTCATGACGAATTCGTGCGAATTCGACTTTTTATAAAATCAATATACTTAAAATATTCTTACAAATGCATCGACGGCTGTTTATACGAGTAGTATTTGCATGAAAATATGTTATGGCGTATTTTACATGCAATATGTTTAAAATAATTACTGTCAATAGCAATGCTGCGCTCCAAAACTCAAATTGTAGATGTGGCTCAAAAGGCCGCCCAGCTGAAGTGGGACTGGGCAGGACATGTCTGCCGTATGCCGAACGAGCTGTGGGCCCGTATAGCACAAGACTGGAGCCCCGAGACAGCGAGACGGGGTCGCGGCAGACCGCGGAGAAGATGACGGGACGAGTTGGTTGCCTTTTATCATAATTGGCATGAAACTGGACAGAATCGTGACAGATGGAAGGAATGGAGGGAGGCCTTTGTCCAGCAGTGGGACAGTACAGGCTAATTATATATATACTGTCAATATAGTTTATATAGGTATATACATGAATTAATTTTGTTTATTTTCAGTCGTTTATTTTTTTGTGATGAAGATTTTATGTCCAGCTGATTGGTAGCGTCGTGCATCGGGTTGTTGAGCTCCCTAAACGCTTAGGTAGGTGACGTCTTCCAAATTATTATTGGGTAAATAATTAAACATAAGTTTGTATTAAACTATTTATTGCTTTTGTTTAGTAGTATTCAAATTTAATATTTACGTAACATGTTTATTTATTTATTTGTGTCGTTATTGCCCGTGGCATCACTATGGTCCTATCAGAAAACCAGCGTTGCGACATTTTGTTTTTTTTCTAAATGTCGCAACATCATGCTGAGATAGGAGCCCTTTTTGGCCTCGTGCAGGTAGTCTAAATTCTTATTGTTTGTTTTTTTTATATTGTTTTTGTTTCTGTAACTGCCTGTGTGAGTCCAGAATAAATAATTTTCTTTCTTTCTTTTCTTTCTTTCTAAAGATTTGTCATTAACGAGAGATGAGGAACTTCTTCCAAATATTGTTATTATAGCTTCTTTATCGCTTATTATTCTGTGTGAAAGTTAGAGTTACGGAAGACAATTTTCCTCATCCATTTCTTGGAGCCAGCTGAATATTTAAGGTTAAGTTTCTGTCAATATTTCCAGAAATTTTCTTCGCTGTCTAGAGTTCCTACACAAGTTTCTAACCCCAGCTGTTTAGACTGTGCGTTGATAGATCAGTCGGTCAGTCAGTTTCTCCTTTTTATATACTGGGTGTAAAAATAGCCTTAACGAAGCCTAAGTCTACGCATACTGTACATAAAACTAAGTAACATACAGCAAAAGTAATTGCTGGGAAATGACTTTAATTTTTTGGTATTCAAAAACAGCTTTTAGCTGTAGCGCGCAATGCAAGTGCGCGCGCACCAGACTGTGCCTACATTCCAAAAATGTTGATAATGTTTGTATAGAAGAATGTTTAGTTATAACATTTAAACTTAGTTTTCGTGAAAAACGTACAATAATATGGTGACTTTGACCTTCAATAACTTCATAACCAGTCGGTTCCCAGGTATGGCCCAATACCAAAAAAACTTCGTAATGATGGGAAGAATATATGGGTTTCGGCTTCGTTAAGGGTATTTCTACACCCGATATATTACAGATTATGGATGTTAATCGAGATGGGACACTATTTTCAGTTGGCTCAAAGACTACTACATGACACTGGACTTGAGATCGACAATACTCAAAATACTCAAGTAGTAAATTCTCGATTACAATAAAAAGTTAATAGATAGGTACTAGATTTTACTCTCGGATAATGAGTATTTACTCGACCTCGAGTAAGAAGAAGTAAGAACCCATCTCTACATCTGTCTAATAGATCCGAACGAGACTTATGGATAATCCTTCTAACGGACGAAGTCAACTAAAGATAATTTTCTTCCAAAAGATCCACTACCAACGTCATACAAATTGTCATCATCAAATATTGGGAATAATATAATCTATCACACACACACATAGATGTGACGTAAGCACTATTACTTATTGCACGCGCACTAACGCAACGGCCTTGGTTGCTACGTTACGTAAGCGTCGCGCCCCGAAGGACCTCGGGGGTGTCCTTGGTCCCCCCTCAACACCCTCCCCCCACCCTCCGGGACCTAACCTAGACAAGGCCGTTCGGAAATGAAAATAATATTTGGTACATTATTAGAAAATCAGTGGGTAGCCCCTTAATAGATGTTTAAATATTCTATCACATCAAATACGTGTTTCATGTTCTAACGTAGATTTTGGCTAATTTTTTTTTTGTAATTATTGGGTGATATTAACATATTATGTGGGAATTAATGTGACTTTACTTGCAGTAGTTTTGGATAATTACGTACATACATATTATCATCAGGCCTATAATCCACGAAGGGGTAGGCAGAGGTGTTCTCCTGTTAATTACAGGAGTTTATACACCCACGTTTCACCGCTGATAATAACTCCCATGTGATAGGGGGCGAGCCTATTGCCATTCATGGGGCACATACAGATTACTATCGATATCAAATCTATTTTAACACCTGACGGGCCTAGCATGTATTTTATATTTTACACGTGTGGTATAACCTCTCTTAAACAAATTCGATTTAAATCATTATTCCACATGTCTTGTTTATTTTTGTAGTTTGTGCATGGTTGTCAAAAGCCTTCAAAATCCATTGCTTGATTAGTAACGAAGGGGTCCACCATTAGTAGTGTGACCGTCGGGCTGCCAATTCATAGACCTCAAGTTGGAACCCAAGGCACGCACCTCTGACTTTTCGGATTCATGTGCGTAATGTATAATTATCACTTGCCTAAACACGGTAAAGGAAAACGTCGTGCGGGAACACCTGGGCGGCATAAACTTTGACACCAGGTTAGTCACTCACCACACGAAAAAAGAAAAATTGTTTATTTAAACAATTTTAGGTCAAAAGAAGTAGAATTTCGAGCAGGGTGGCACTCTGGGACAGTGGCGCTAGTTTTAGGAGCTAGGTAGTCCTAGACATTGACGGATTAGGTTCGAAAACTATTTATAAACGCTACTTTTAGGTACCCCAGAAAATGCTTAGTATATCGATATTACTTGGCAAAAATTCTTAATCAAACTATTTCTTTATTAAGAGTACTGAGGTGTAGTAGATGAAAATCATATAAAATATAGTTTCTTTCTTCCTCATCATCAATTCTTTTAACTTCTCTTAATACATAAATTCGTGGACCGGTCCAATTCTCATTATCTTTTATTTATTTTAATAAATCTTTAATAAAACTTTCATATTCTTTACTTTTTACTATGCATAGTTCTTTTATATTCATATTTTTGCAAAAAATATTTATTTATTTATTAATTAATTATTTATTTCGGGTACAGTTGTTTCAATAATACTTGCTCCCTTCAGTACCTAATTAATTAGGTTTAGTCCTGGTAGGATTGTAGTCGCTCTAATAATGGATTACTCAGTGCTTTAATAGATTTATTGGAAGCGATCACGAAAAAATACGTAACAAACTTGCTACAAACAAAACTTTTTTATTTTCTGTTCGACTGCTTGTAGTGTGATCCGTTTCTATGTAACCGGGCAGTTATTGGCGATACCTGAAGGGTCTCCATCCAATGGCGACGAGAGTAAAATACTTAACCTAAGTTAACTACTACTACTAACATCATAACTACTAGCAACAACAGCACTAAGGGCGACCTCTAATGCGACATGAACCTCGGCTTAGGGCGTTGCTGGCGAGAGGACAGGGAGGGAGACAGCTTGATGAGGGCTGAATTAACGGTGTGACTGCGGAGTCAGGAAGGACGACCGACTCCGCGACGGCGGCGGGTGAGCACGGTGGATCATGAACACAAACAAAACTACTCACTACATCGACTTTATGCGAAAAAAATATTTTATTCCAAATTTAACATGCGGCCACACTATTGCTAACGAATAATTAAATATTATATTTAAATCGAACAAAAACTTATTCATCGGTGCTGACAGATATTTTATATTGATCAGGTTTTGGTCGTTACGGCCATGTTTAAATATGAACGATGTAAATGAGCTTATATATTATAATAGTCATATCAATATATTATGTGATTGAAGATTTTAATACTTAAGTGCAGTTATAAATAATGAACTGTCAAAAGGGTGCGGTATCAACCGTAAAACCTTCACTGTTGGACATAATAATACCATTCTGAATACATAATTACAATATTTTGATAGTCTTTCACAAATATGAGTGCCTACAGTTCTGATCTTTGCAAGGGAGTGCATTTAAAGAGCCTCCACTAGTGACGATACTTAGGTTATTCGCACACTGCACCGCATCACACAGCGTAGCGCGGGAGTGCGTGTTCTTACGTTGTTTGCAAGTATCTGCGTTTGTATAGAAAACACGCGTAGTGCAACACACAGAAAACCCATTCACGCGCAGTTTTGTTGCTCCGTCGCCGCGTCGCCACGCACCCCACAGCGTAACGCGGAGTAGTGTGTGTTTCGCTTTAAGTATAGTTCTTACAATTCACGAGCACGTGTGGCGTGACTTTTATGTACATTATCATAGGGTTCAAAATCAACTGTTTCACTAGAGCTCGTGAGTTGCCAGTCAGCCCTGCTACCAACCTTGCTGACTGGCTTTATCTTTTTACCACGGCCGAGCTATTTCTGGTATAGCCCGTATCTACATGAAAGAGAGAGACATCGTCACAAGAAATAACAATAAACCAAAACAATGTTTAAAAAAAGAATTCCAGATTAAAATAGTGACATAAAAATAAACAATGTTCAAATGAACTCAGCTGATTTAGACTAGAATCTAGATTCTGTTTGAAGATAATGTATTCACTAAATAACAAAAATAGACATCAAAAGTAAACAATATTCCGTATTCCATCATCGTATTCAATAGTCTGTATTCCGTCTATGGTGTAAAAGGGATAGCGATACAGATTTAAAAAGAGAAAATGATGAAGTCGAAATTAAATCTGATTTAAAAAACCGTTGAGATTATTCCTTGACATTTTAAAAATCGAAGTCAAATAGTTCTGATTTGATAAAAGTTTGAAATCTAACTGTGATATTTTTAGTATGTACTTTATGTATCTCAAGGTATTTAGCAAAAATACGTCCACATGACAACTGATATTGAATTTCAACGCACTGTAAAATGTAAGTCGGTTCTAACTAATCATTCTTATCATTGTGCGTTGGGCTCGAAAGATAACCTTTCGTTGCAAAGATACCACGTGTGTATAAAAATTGTTTCTAAGCAGTACATAGAATATAATATACTAACGGTGAAGAGTTAAATTACATAATGTCTTTTCTTGTGTCAGTTAGTTATTATTCCTGGATTTACTCTATAAATGCATTAAGACAAATTCATGTTTTCTGTTAGTTCATTGGATTTTATTAAAGCAGATGTTTGTCATTTTATCAAATTATCGATCTCTTCTATATAAAAATTCTAATATAAATCAAATTCATACTTCAATTTCGCATCGTCCAATTAGAATAAAGATCATAAAATAAATAATTGAACTGTATGTACATAATAAATTAGTCATTGTTGATCAGCTGTAATAAAAGACAAAATTAATTAGTCAGTACATAGATTTTAATACAAGATAGCCGAAAGTAATTAAATTTTAATTATCTTATAACCATGCTAATCATAATTAGCCTAGTGCCACACTACATCGCTAATTATGGTATAATATTTTTGTAGCGTTTTTGTGTAGGTACCTTGCTGTATCATATTGATAAATCGTGAATTGTCTCTAAACATCGAGTTATCGACAGCATAATGTAGAGCAAGGTTTAATTTTTGTTAAGTTCTTAGATCAAAATGTAAATCGATAAAAGTCAGTAATATGTATGTTCACTTCCTTGGAAAAAAACCACTAGTAGGTAGCAAATAGTAAACTAAGTTCTATTTTTAATTGTTTTATTTGTGATGGGTTTGCTCTTGACTCTAGTCTAGGTCAGTGGTGATAGACACAAAGTCTACGATGGAGTGAACTTACCCAGAAGAAGACTGTTCAGTCTAACTTTGAAGAGATTCGGGTTATATGCGTTCGCGAACACAGTTGCGGGTAGTGAGTTCCACTCTTTTGCCGTGCGCATTATGAAGGATGTTTGGAAGCGCTTAGTGCGTAGTTAGTAGGTAGCAAATAGTAAGTTCTTAAATTATTTGTTAGATCAAAATATAAATCGATAAAAGTCAGTAATATTTATGTTCACTTCCTTGGAAAAAAACCAATAGTAGGTAGCAAATAGTAAGCACCAGAGAGGAATAATTTATGTACAGTGCGTACAAATGATTGTAATTACCAAAATAAATCCAATGTTTACCGTCTTGCTGTTGATGTCCGCGGAAAAAATCTGAGAATTAAATGGATGTTTCTCAGAATCTAAGCAGCCTGACTAAACTCGGTTATTCTCATTATAAATTCTATTTTTATAAGAGCAAAGGTCTTTTCGTGTTCATGCCCATAAATTATATTGTTCACAACACAATTAACCGAGAATGTGGAATACACAGTAAATATAAAATGTTTTATGTTACCTACTATCAAAAAATGTATGCCCACGAATAAAGTCGTCTTAGCAAAGTGTAGGCGAAATGATGGGATTCATAAATGTATAACGTACTAAAAATCGATAGTGTACTTGAACCTTTACGCGTTCTGAATTAAAAAAATATTCTCGTACTGATAAAATCTAATAAGGGTTGACTCCACCTCGAAAATCGATATCGATGATCGAATTCCGAATTGTTGGAATAGTGCGCTCGTATGAATAAATGTTTCCTATTGGCTGTTTTTAATCGTGACGCAGCAAATGTAAAATTTGTGTGACCTTGACGGGCACATATATATAATGTTGCTAACTTAAGTTCGGTACGATCGCATTGAACGAATGTTATGTATATTTAGACCGAATACATTACATAATTTTATTATTCAAATTAACAATTCACGCTGCAACTTTACGCGTAATATTTTCGTATATTTTATTTCAATCTGCGTATTGAATATTTAAAATGAGTTCACGATTATGCTAATCGAGTAAGTTGTAATTGACTTTCAAAAAGTGTCGATATCTGATTAAATTAACACTATTTTAGCCTACATGCAGTAGGGAATAGAGAAGCGTGCGACAAAATTAAATGTAACGCGTAGGCAGGCAAGCCCAGGTCTAATTGTATAACTACAGGTCACTGAACTACACTGTCGGGAGAAAGAAATGAAGTTAGCACAGGAAATAAACTTTTGGCAACTTTTAGATAGCGTTTTTATTTTCGCTACAACAACGCTGAGGAGTTCTTTGTCCAATATTTACATATCCCGTATGATTTAACTATTTAGATCACATGTTATGATAAATAACATGTTTGTGATCTAAATAACTAACAGACTCTTTAGCATATTTCTTCTTTGCTTCGCAACAACTGTGGTATAGTATTTTAAATGTATAATGTTGTTTTGAATTCATAACATTCACGTTACTAAACTGATCCACCTACCAACAATTTAAGATCTTTCGTAACTATGAAGTAACTATCTCATTCTAAAATAGACGAATCAAAACCAGCTATAAAATAAATATAAAAGAAGAAAAACTAGAAACGCATAATTCAGAAACAGCCAAATTTGGACTTCGTACGATAGCTATTATAATACATTGAAATGAAAGGAATGATGATAAACAAGATTTGAGGTCCAAAAAAATCACTGTGTACGAAGCTGGAAATACAAGTTTAGGCAGTGACTAGATGAATGACACTAGACAAAACTCGAACAAGCTAAAGAATAAAGAAAGAGAAAAAACAACAAACGTAATAAAATTGCTTCCAAAAGTGATTCAACAAATGCTATAGATTATCCATCTGATGAAGATGTTTTAATTACCGTCCAATGAAATTGATTGAAATGTGTAGTTTGCTAACTAAACCATTCGTATTGATTTAAAGAACTTCAGGTTTGTTAGGTAAAAGCCATGACAAATGTCATCCAATTACGGTGGTATTAAAGGAACAAACATTCAAACGTTTTTGTATCTGTAATATCTTTGTTTAGGTACCCATTCATTATAAATCCCGTATGCTAATAAACAATTTTGAAGTCATGTTTTAATTTAGTTCCAAATAAATTATGATAATACTTCTAATTAGGAGAATCCATTAAATTCAATGTATGATAATAAAGATTAGGGTGTTGTCACAAATTATGAAAGGTCAGTCTTAAAGAAAAAATAACAAACGATATCAATCGAATACTCGATGGAAAATGAACTAAGATTTTTTTATGTTTACACGAGAATTGACTTAGTAAACGTCAGCATAGATACTAACGAAGATGAAAGTCTCAGACAATTAGATAACCGAAATTAGTGTTTCAAATTTTATCAATGCAATGAAGTTATACGACCAGAATTGAGAGGCCCTAACCGAAAATTCAAATCACACGCCTCTGCTCTAGCAGAGAATAGGGAAATGGACCTGTATATCAAAGGGCGTAAGGTTTATTATCGAAACGGTGAAATCTATGACGTGAGGTACGGCGTAGACTTGAAAACAGACATGTGCAGAAGCGCAAACGGAACACAAGGCGATCGGTTGACGCTGAAGTGACCGCGGCCGGTGTCTAGGTGCTAATAGCTCGTCCATGGACGGCCGCCACACGAGGCCACTTTGACAGTTTCTATGCAAATGTTAATGCGTTGCGCGACCAGTTTTCGCCTCACAGCGGTTCCGGGCCGACTTTTGAGCGCGGTTTACACGCGCCCATTAATTATGAATCCCAAAACGTGGTAAAACTGGATGTTAGACGGGGTCGTTAAGAATCATGTTTCGAGTCGCGAACTAAGAGTTATAGTTGGGATTATGTGCGACCTAACGCACCACGTGAATCATCTTAGATAACACACCTCCAGTTACGGAGAAAAGGTAAGGAACCGGTCGGCGGAGATCGCGCAGAAAGAATTAGTGATGCAATAACGTCGAACAAAAAGTGGGAGATACGGTTGTCTCATTATCAAGTTCAATAGCCCCAAGACGGCAGCACGTGTATGCAAAATTCGGGGACGACTTGATACTGCGCAAAAACGTCTTATGCATTAACAACTTAAGGTGCAAACTGCTGTACACCCTCGCGTGCTTAACATTTATCATATGCCGCGCGGTTTCAACACGTATTTATCAATGACTCTGTATCTTGATACCTATTTTAAAATCGTCCAGATTGACTCCCAAATGAGGCTACAAGCCGCATATTTTCTATAACCTTATTGCGACTTCCTGATCGGGTCACACCCAAATTTCCAGCTAACCTAGCCGGGTGGTACTTCTCCTAGTTCATAGTTCATACATACTAATAAAGCCAATACTTTCCTCGATTCCATGTCGCAAATTCCACAGTCCTTGTATCGTTATTAGAAAACCATTAGATCTCTATCGAGCAATGCACAAATACCATAGTTTGTATCACTGAATGTGCGTTCACTACACTTGAGTTACACTCGTTTAGTTTAGCACCGTTCGGTCGTGGTCGCGATCACTTCCGCATATTGCATAGCGCGTTTGCGCTCGCGCCGCTCCGTTCGCAGCCCGTGTGTGTCGGTACGCGCTTCGCTCCTAGCCGTGGGGAGCCTCGCTCGCGAATGCGACCGCCGAAAACTCTTCACGCCGGCCGAATGCAGAAAATTCGGACGCGCCGAGTGGGGGACGCTCTACGACTATCCGAAACTTGCGCGCGTACGTGCAGCGCTTCGCTATGAAAAAATCCAAGGTTAACGCGCGCTGCCAAAAAAAGACGCACGCAAAATGAAAAAAGACGGCTAGAGCGGCGCCCCTCGGGGCCCTCGTGATGCAGCCGATTCTGCAAACGCGACGCCTCACTGCCGCATTCGTAGATTTTTCTTGATCACATACCGCACACACACACACTGCGTGGAGTGAGAATAGGCAACGCGTAGATTGTCTAGTTTAAGTATCTAGTCGCTGTATTATGTTTGCAGGCTATTGACATTACATACCTACTAGTACGTGTAGTGTTTTATATTATTTTTTTAGTGTTAGATAGGTTCTCGTTCAAAGAATTTTTGTTTATTATGCGTGCAGAATTCTATTGATATTTTCAAACTTTATTCTAATACTAGCTGTGCCCGCAACTTCGTATGCGTAGAAGTCGTAGAACAACATTACTTGCTTAACTGAAATTATTATTATGTAGGTATAGATTAGGTGGATTTAAAAAATCTTTGTTTGTTCTAACAACTATGAAAAAATGCATAAAAAAACTGAAACCTCACATAGCTTCGGGTGCTTTATGTTTTTACCAACGGTTTACGCTGAGTAGATGTTTAGTTATTAGATTAGAAAATTAGAATTTTTACTAAACAAAATATGTTGTATTTCTATCAGTAGTCAGGTCCATTATAATAAGGTTTCCCGGTGAACAATGTTAGCAGTAGAAACACCAGGGATTTGTGCATGTGGCTGGAGAGGCATCATGGCGCCCTCAGCTTCCGGCTGACGCAGGTACTCTCGGGACATGGCTGTTTCGGGAAGTGCCTGTGTCATATAGGCTGGGAGCAGACACCCGGGTGTCACCACTGTGTGGACTGTCAGGAGCACACGGCGCAGCACACGCTGCAAGTGTGCGCTGCGTGGTCAGCGCAGCGCCGTGACCTGCTTGCGGCAGTGGGTGAGACCTCTCACTTCCGGCTGTGGTTCTGTCCATGGTGGGGAGCGAGAGTGCGTGGGAGGCAGTCGCTCCCTTTTGCGAGGAAGTGATGGTCACCAAGGAGGTAGCGGAGAGGGAGAGGGAGGCGTCTTCCTCCCTCCCTTCTCGCGCTAGACGCACTGGGCGCCGGAGGGCGCGTGACGATCTCCGGCGACCCTAGTGAGTGGCCTGCGAGCGGCGGGTTAGGGACCCGTCACCCGACCAGTAACAGGCCCGGGAGGATGGCGCGCCGTGTTCCGCGCGCGCCTCTCAGAAGGAAGTGGGGCAGGGGACAAATTGCCCCACCACTGGAGAAGTCCACCAGAAGAAGCTGGTGGGCCAAGACATGCCGAGGTTGCGGTGCATGTAATAGCGAATCCCGTGACCCCGGCCTTAGGTTAGAAGGAGGTACACCGTTGGTTTTTAGCCGGTAAGAGTCCGGCAGACCCCCTCGCCTTCCCCGGGCGAGGGACATCCATGAGGATTTACCAACGATATATAAAAAAAGGGATTTGTGCATAAAGATAGCTCAGGTTGCTTAGGTACACGGGAGAGAGCCACATAGAGCTAATCGTGCGAGAAGCAGCTTCATAGCATAACATAAGCTAACCGGGAACTGTACCTACACGTTTAAAACTGAACGGAAAATAGATTACGTAATTTAGTACACACGCAACGCCATCTATCGAGCGAGTCATCTATCCATTAATTATGCTACAACAAATGATGCAATTTTTTTTCTTAATGACTTTAATTTTTCTTATCTTTTAACCATCCCCACTATTATTTTAAAAATATTTTCAATTTTCAAACACGGCAAGTCTACAGATTTATGATAATATTAATAAAATTTAATATGAGTATTTCAAATTAATCTATCGTATTGCCTTGCACAATTAACAATTTAGAATACACTCAGTTATGAAATTGAGTGTATTTCTCTTCCACTGCCATTCAGATAGATAGGTACCTAATAAATTCTAAATAACGATATCTTCGATTTTTTTTTGATCAAAGCTTAGTACCTTCTTCATGATAGCATTTCAATAGACCTTCCGTAGACTGAGAATAGGTACCTACCAATTCAACAATTAATATTAGGTAATTTGTGGATTTATTCGTTGTAATATATTTCCAACGCCATCTATTGAAATGAAATGGTATAAACGAATACATGCTAACTTCTTCTAGGGCACTTAAAATTCGCATATCTTTTAATTGCGTGAACCAATTGCGATGAAACAAAAACGATATGTTACATGGAGATAAGCACAATATTTTTTTATAATTGTCAACAACATTGGATCAGTTGTTTTTACGTGATGCTTGAACAAACAAACAGATAAACAGACAAACAGACAAAAATTCCAAAAATGTTAAAAATGGGTTCTATTGGTTATCGTTTAACACCCCAACCAGGTTTTTTCAAAATATTTGCTATGTACAGACACGCCAACTCTACAGATTTATTATATGTATATAGATTGACAGAACATACCTGCTTATACATAATTTTATACAACTTAAAAAATTGTGATGATTTTTTTAAATGAAAACGATGTTATTTCGTAGCGCAAGCGCAGCTCGTAGTCAGTCATTTATGATGTCACAAACATAATATAATGAACCCATTACTGTCCCACTGCTGGGTACTAGTCTCTTTTTAGAATGAGAAGGGTTTAGGCCACAGACTACCCTGGCCAGGTGCGGGTTGGTGGACACACACCATCGACAACGTTATGGAACCCTCTGGGTGGAGGATTCCTCACAATGTTTTCCTTAACTGTTTACGTATGTAATAATGATAGTTATAATATTTATTTTAGTAATCGAACCTTAAATTAAAATTTATTTTAGTAGATACATGCTACCTATCATAATAGAAACAGGAAAAAATAATTTTGTAAGTGTAAAATAATTGCCTTATTGTTTCCATATAGGTACATCTCTAGTAAGCCTATGGCGATCTATTTATGCATTTCTCAACAGGAAAGTTGACCACAGGCCGTTGGTAACCGCAACACCAATCCTCATGCATCGATGACAATGAACTGATTTGAAAAACCCCGCATATTCTATTGAAATTTCCTGCGATTTGTTTACTAAAATTATTTTTGTAATTTTTTTTAATGCGTAATTATTAATTTAACCTACTTTTGAAGCATTGTTGATTGCTTAATAACCCGTTGCGAATACGTTCATAAGCTCGAAAATGTAGGGTGCTCTTGAAGCAACATAAGGAATCAAGTCTCAAAACAAATAATTTATTTGCGAAATATTCGTAGTACTTAGAGTGACATTTTTATAAAAGTTCTTTAGACTTTCCTACCATGGCAGGTATGCAAAATATTTAAAATACGAATAATTAAATTACGTATTAATTAACAATTGCATTATAAATACATTATTAATTTTATTATTGGACTATTACTCAACTTAATTATTCAATTATTTTAGCATTTAAATGATCATTAACAGAATAGTATTAAGCTTTTTGAATTAGATACTTTTTTAATTGGTTTTTAAATAAAACGAAATTATTAGATTATTTTATGTACTTAAGTAGTTTATTATACATACTGGGTGTAAAATTAACCTTAACGAAGCCGAAGTCTACGCATACTGTACAAGAAACTAAGTAACATACAGCAAAAATAATTGCTGAGAAACGACTTTTATTTTTTGGTATTAAAAAACAGCTTTTAACTGTAGCGCGCAATGTTAGCGCGCGCGCAGCAGACTGTGCCTTCATTTCGAAAATGTTGATAATGTTTGTATTGAAGAAAATTTAGTGATAACATTTAAAGTTCGTTTTCGTGAAAAACGTACAAAAATATGGTGACTTTGACCTTCAATATCTCCATAACCAATCGGTTCCCAGGTATGGCCTAATACCAAAAAATCTTCGTAATGATGGGAAGAATACGTGGCTCTCGACTTCGTTAAGGATATTTTTACACCCGATATAATTATATTATTGGACAATTACTCAACTTATTTCTTCAATTATTTTATCATTAAAATAATCATTAACAGAATAATAAGCTTTTTGAATTAGATACTCTTTAATTGATTTTTAAATAAATTGATATTATTAGATTATTTTATGTAGTTTAGCTATACTAATATTATAAAGAGGAAATATTTGTATTTCTGTATGTAACGAATAAACTTAAAAACTACTGGACAGATTTCAAAAATTATTTTGCCGTTAGAAAGTTACATTATCACTGAGTAACATAGGCTATATTTATTGCTGGAATAAAACTTCTCACGCTGGCGGAGCCGTGAGGACACAGCTAGTTATAGATATATATTATGGCTCATACAAAAGGGTCATAATAGGGGTCTATACGTGCATGGACAACTCCTGTACGATAGATACTGTACTGTACTTCCTAATTTGGCTGATGGAAACTTCGAAATTACTTCAGATGAACCTAAAATATTGGCAAAACACTTTTTCTTTATTCATTTCATGAAACTAACTGCCTCATTGGTCTAGTGGTGTCAAGCGCGACTGCTGATCGTCAGGTCCTGAGTTCGATCCCAGTGTTATTGGGTTTTGCCGGGTGGAATTCCTGAGTAGCAGCCCGGTGTTTGGATTTGTGCCCGGGTTATGACAATAGGCTCGTCCCCTATTACATGGGACTTAAACATAACGGCGAAATGAGGATGCTACTATACACCTCTGCCTAACCCTTCAGAGAATACAGGCGTGATGTTATGTTTATGTTATTTCATGAAACTGTCAAACCAACTTTCCCATATGCGTCGAAATAAAAACGCGGTCGCAAGTATGCAATAATATTTTCTGGAGAATTCAGAAAAATTCGAAGATATTCACTTTTTTTTTCAATTCAGAATTATAGGCTGAATTTGCTGTCCCAGTTATCGGTACATCACCCCTTATACCCGGTATATATTTTCCTTATATGTACTATTGTCATTCTATGGCATTTATACCACTTGTCCGGCCCATCGGATCATGTTTTCCTCATTTTTACGTCAATCTTCTATTACAAAATGGATTTCTTACCTTTTCATTATAAAACGGCCTGTGGTTCGGACATGTGGAACAAAAGGTTTTTATTTATTAATAAGAATAATAATGGCATGCACGTGAAAAACATAAATTTATTGATATTTCGTAGTTTGAATGTTATACAAGATATACACACATGCATAAGCTGCTATAACCATAGCCAATTTATTTGCAGCCTGATGAAGAGATCGTTTTATTACCTATTATTTTAAATGTACCTATTAATTCTTCTTTGTCGAAGTTTGAGATTAACTGAAGTAATATTTTTCCGGTTAACTAACAATTGTTAACACGGTATGACCCACCACGTAATGGAATAAACCTAGATTTAACATTAAAAACCTAAGGTTACCCAAGGTAAACCTAACATTACCCAAAGCAAACCTAAGTTTACCCACCATTTTAACATGTAATAAATATATCTAATGATGTGCAATGGCCAAAAAGAACAATAACAAATTCGGCGCTCACTGGTTTCCTTATCAGCGCCGTTTGACAAGGACACGTGATTTACGATACCGCTGTAGTATTAGGATACGGGATGTGCGTAACACGCACTGTAGTGTTAAATATCACGATTGTATTAAGGGGAATAAGCTAAAATCTTTACATAGTTAGTATAAAACAAAGCCGCTCCCGCTGTCTGTACGCTTAAATCTTTTAAACTACGCAACGGATTTTAATGCAGTTTTCAGCAATAGATAAGAGTGATTCAAAAGGAAGGTTTATATGCCACACATTAGACTATTTATCTACATCACATTATTTATCTATATTGCACCCGTGCGAAATCGGGGCGGTTCGCTAGTGTACTATAAGGCGCAATGTACACAGAGGACGAGACGTGGACGCGGCGTTTCATCAATGCCTGTCCTTTTCATAATCATTCGTTCTGCCTAGCCTTTTTTTCGCAACTATGTTGGGGTCAGCTTCCAGTCTAACCAGATGCGGCTGAATACCAGTATTTTTCATGGAGCGACTGCCATCAGAGCTCCGCAACCCAGTTACAGGGTAATACCGATATCCTAATGTTAGACCGGTTGTCAGACTTTCGAACTTCTAATTTCCCGTAGCGACTGTTATAGGTATCCGTAATTAATAAATAAAAATTAATCACTGGTAAGATTCCAAAACGTTTTTTGAATATTGAAATATATATATTTTTTTTTTATAAAGGTCTCGCTCCTTTTATACATGGGAGTTAAACATAAAGGCGAAATGAGGGTGTTACTATTCACCTCTGTCCAACCTTTCGGGGAATACAGGCGTGATGTTGTATTTTTTTAAACTGTACTTTTCTTGTACTTCTTAGGATATTTTTTGTTTCAATATAATAATTATTCTAACACATTTTTTCTTTAACATTTCTGAATCGGAGGAATCAAAACAGTTTCCACACCTAAGTTGCCTAATTGGTTACGGCCTTTATTATTTAGATATCTATGATTACGGCCGTCAACCCTTTTTTTAACCGACTTCCAAAAAGGAGGAGGTTCTCAATTCGACTGTATGTTTTTATTTTTTTGTATGTTTGTTCCGCGATATCTTTGCTAATTGTGAACCGATTTTAATGATTTTTTTTGTCTGAAAGAGTATTCTTTCGAAGTGAGCCCATTTAAATTTGGTGAAGATCTAATAAATAACTTCGGAGATAGACAATTTGAAGTCGGTTTTTATTTTTGTTAAAAAGTTAATTATTAACACAGCTAGATACCGGCCTAACCGATACAAGACCTAAAAATATTTTCATAAGCTTGAACGCTGAACTCTAGAATAAATTTTAATTAAAAAGTTTGAACTTTTAAACTTTACGTAAAAACAAACAATATAATTTCCTTTTCACCCTACAAGAACCTCAAATATTAACGTTTCCCACTGTAGGTCTATTTTTGTAATAAAAATAGCTAATGTAGCTTGCATAGTAACCATTTAATTTGCATTTTATCGGCTGTTTTTAGAACACAAACTGCTACCACCAAAATCCAGTTATTGCCAACAATGGCTGTATTTTATTTAGAAAAGGGCTTTTTTGTTAAACATTATTATATACTTATTTCATGTGTCATTCAACGAAAAAGGGTTTTATAAAACAAGAAATTTCAATATAGGTTAATTTAAAATGAAAATGATTTCTCATTGTATCATTCTGTTTGAGGAAATTATACAGCTTGAACTTATTGGCATTGAAACCCTCGACAATGAAAAATAGCTATATCTTTTACTATTTTTTACCTGTTTCTAATATTTGAAAAGGTGCATGTAAGAATAGATTGAGGCAAATATCAATGGTTGTAAATAAAAAAATATTATTATTATCATCTGAATGATTTATTTAAGAAACTCATTACCAGCTTTCGTTTCAAACAAATAAATAAATGTCTCTATGTACTGCTGACACTAGAATCTTAAACTCAAACAATACTTGAACAGAAAAGAACCTAACACCCATATTCTAAGACGTTCCTCCAAAACTTACTCGACTCACACTCGACTCAGGACGACCTCTAAAACACCTTTAAAATTGTATTCTTAGTCGCAATTTCGAGTGAACTTTGAGGTTCCTCGACTGAGTCATTACGTCATAATTTGTATTATTTACATCGCGCAAAAAACGCCGCGATAAATGGTTGTAAGGATTATCGTAAGCATATTCGATAAAGTCTTCAAAATTCATTTTTGTTACATACGAACTTTGACACTTCCTTCCTTAAGGTAGGTTCCGAGGTACCTTGAGTTTGACAGATGATTCCTTACCTCGACTGAGGAAAAATATCGAGTCGAGGACGTTTATGTCAACTATATATAACTACCGATGGTAGTGAAAAAGACTGAGTCGAGGTGGAGTCGAGTCGAGTAAGTTTTGGAGGAACGTCTTAGAAATGGGTGTATCATTCAAACAACACAATGTTCCAGTGAATGAGTCAAGCAAAAAGTCTACCGCAACCAATCCAAAAAACACTTTACATTTCCTTGTACACGTCATCGCAATAAAAAGTAAGTGCATCTCACAGTCTATGAGGTGGCTCCACGACATTTCCTGTTCCATAGACTAAGTTAAAAAAACAGTAGAGTCGTGGAGTGTAACAAAGTTTTGCTTGACCTGTATCAAGGCTTTACTTAGGTTGGTAAGTTTTAATTAGGTCACTGCACAATTAGTACGATACACGGAAGGAAAAAAATAAAATGTCAACAACATTTGTCTTCTCTTAATAGATATATTTTATGTAAAATATTTCATAACATTAATTTCTAACAAAAATAAATTGTGTACTCTATTTTAAACACTTCTTATTCAAGTAAGTTTCGAATTTTTAATCGATTTTACAGAAAGTATCTCTATTAAGAGTAGTCAAATTTTGGATACATTTTATTTTTTCGTTCCCTGATTAGGGTATAGATACATTTTTAAAATAGAGTTTTTTCTTTTACAACTCTCATTAACTTTACCTATGTTCACGAGATCAATTTTTTCACCAATTACTTCTTTATTATTATTTATTACGATTTATGACGCGCTTTCCTGAAACCTCGCCGAACTCATGAATGACTACGTGATACTTAAGAAACTTAAAGTGCACTTTCAACTTTTATCTTCTCAAACTGAACTAATAATGCCTCGAGATTTTTTTTAATAATAAAAAAACTTTTTGTTTCATAATGTGCCGATTGCCAAAAAAAAAACATAAAAGGTGCTAAAAACGCATTTAGTTTTCGAATTATGAAATAGACAGTTGCCGCATACAAAAATTAATAATGTGTTTCGGTGCTAAACCTTTCCCTAATTCCACTTTCGTGATTTGCTTGAAAGCTTTATTTTTGCTTCTAAGAATTGAAGCAGGTTTTTTTTTAGAAAATTCGGCCTTCCCTCATATTTTCAAACACTCTGTATAGTCATAGAGCTTACAACATTCTTGCAGGGCTATCTAATCAGCGTTAGGTACGCACATTGATTAGATGGCTGCATCGTGTATACTTACTTATCATTTCGGATAATGTTACAAAAATAAGATTAGATGTTTTTATTATATTTTGTTAAACAACATTAGATATGCAACTAGACGTCGAAAGATAATTTTTACGCGTATTTTCCGAGCGGCCTCTGGTTAGGGAGTGCTAATCTACCGTAGCAGTTTAAGATGTAATTACAATAATATTACTGTCTCACTACTGGGCACGGGCCTCTTCTCAGAAGGCTTAAGGGCTTAGTCCACCACGCTGGCCTGGTGCGGGTTGGCGCGCAACAAACCATCGAGAAGTTCTTTGGAGTACTTTCGGGAGCGCCAGTTTCCCCACGGTGTTTCCTTCACCGTTAACGCATGTTCTGCCTAGCCTTTTCCCAACTAGCTAGCTTCCAGTCTAACCAGATGCGGCTGAATACCAGCATTTTACACGGAGCGACTGCCATCAGACTTCTGCAACCCACTTACTGGGCAATGCCGATACCTTAAGGTTGTCAGACTTCTCCGTTAATGCATATTATAATCAAATTTTGATTTTATAAATTTATAATAATCACGTAAAATAATAATTATTAATAATAATATTAATTGTTATTACGGATAAAATATGGAGAAACAATATTTATACTTGTTTTTAATTCCAGGCTATCTTTATTTCATATTTCTTCAAGCCTACGCATTACCTAGTTATTGCCCGTTACACGTGTCCACCCGCTTCCCCCTACCCCTCCCTACCGACCTTTCGTAGTACATTTTCTTTTCTAGTAATTATTGACATTAAAGGGAAATAAAAGTCGTGTAATTATTTATTTTATTATAATTAAAGTAAGAATAACTGTGAAGAAAAACTAATTAATTTGAAATAGGCTTTTTAGATTATTGTTTTTTTTTCAATATAATTATCAATTTACTATTTAAAAAAAGTGAGAAAATCAAATGAAACGCAACGTTAGCCGTAAATGTAGTTTCATTTAAAATAATTAAATTCGTATAAATCAACATAAATATTAAATGAAATATGATTAACATTAAAGCTATCATAATACTTACAAAATGTAATAAATAATACAGGTAATAATCACATCTGTTACATTTTTGTACTTGTTTGTACACAAAAGAAAATTTTACGGCGCGTAATAAAAATTTTAACGCGATCATTAACACAATGACAAGTAGCGGTGAAGTTGGGTTAACTTTGGGCAAACTAATAAAGGTATTGCAGAACAAAATAAAGGTATTGCAGAACATGATAAAGGTATTACAGAATTATTTATTTATTTTTAACGGTATTTTAGTAATAAAAACACTCAGTTTTGTTTTGATTTTAGTTGTATTTTATTCTAATAAAAATGGCATGTAGGTATTACAAAAATATTTTATTACAATTGTATTGGTAGACGACGTTGATGCAGCTTTCATCTTGCTACCTGGCGGAAATAATCTGTGTCCCTGAGCTTGTCCCCCGCACCCCCTTCTGCCACCCGTTTTCCCCCGCTCACCGTTTCTGATTGGCTGACGCGGCTAATTGACAGGTGATACAGACATTTTCACCTTATTCTACGCATACATATAATTCTATATCTTCTCGCAGCATCCTTCGATTCTCCGCCATTACTGGGAAACTTAGTACTAATTGTGAAACGTTGCATCAATTATCTTTAAAAGGTCATCTCACTCAGCGGTTTATTTTTCTTCCATGTGTATCTTTTTTATCCTTTTTTTGTTTTCATATTCGAATTCAACCTCTCGACATTCAATTAGATTCCAATGTCACCCAGTGACATTATTACCGACGCACTCACGAACGCATGAAAAAAACCCACATTATCAAATGACATTTACATGCTAAAAACATGTTAAATAATATTTTGTTTATATGAGCGTTCTAAATTTAAATTTATTATTAAAATAAAATAGAAAATTATTTTATTAATATTGATTTAAATTGCAAAACCAACATGCAGTTCAAAAGCGATTGTATTCGAAAAACAACATTTACAAATATGGAATCAGCGAATGGATTCAAATTTTCAAAATCGGAATAATTTTCCAAAGCGAGTGCGTTCGGAATTAACTTCGGTCGTGTTGTACCGGTATGCCTATACATTATACATCTGGATAAATATTTGCGCATGCGTGAACGTACATACAGCGTTCAATGTCAAACTCTTGCATCTTGCTTGATAAATAGGCAGTTTTGGGCTCGTAATGGTTAAAGCAATAATTTAATATTCATCGCTCTATTTATTAAAAACTTTATTGACATAGTTCCTAGTCTATGACATGTATTTAGAACATGCGCAAACATTGATCACATAAAAAACCCATTAATCATTATACATTCACATAAAAAATGCAGAAAGGTTATGAATTTAAGTACCTACCTTTTGCATATTGTATGTGTGTTTATGACGTAAGACTAACTGCTAAACAAACCAAGTTTTTATCAAGTTTCCAAAAATAACCGGGAAAAAATAAACTGCATTTTGTGTTAGTTACGTGTTTTGTTTTCATGGAAATCACATTTTATCAGCAGTTTTGATAATATTTCATAGCGTTGAATTTGATTGTAAAATATATAGTAAACAGTATTCCATGTTTTCCCGAATCTATATCTTTGTAATTTAGCTTTTATGTTAGATAGCAATAAGGTCATCATAACATTACAAAAATAACTGCTTATCAGAGGGAAAATCGGTAGAAAAAAGATTGTGACAGATTATAAAATACAAGTCATCTTCCGAATAGAACTATTAAAATAATTAGTGCATACAGTATGGGTTTTTTTTTGTTTGTTAACATTTCCTTAGGCTGTATCTTTGTTTTAGTTTTGCTATAGATTAGGTCATCCATTTTTCTCTTTAAGTTCTTACAGGAAAAACTGCAAACAATTGCACCGGTAGTTGCGACAGAGGGCGCTTCAAAGTAGCTATACGGTTCATTCAATATATACTTAGCTATATAAATTATGCGTATATAATATTTAATAATTATTATACTCATAGTAGGTATATCAATTATTTCGAATTCATTCGTGTTTTAAAAACACCGATAGATTGACATTGTTCTTTTTTTATTTAAACATGCGGTTATAGTTAATATACGATAGTACCTAGTAAAAAATGGTGGTAAAAAACACATCGGTAGTTTGTCAAACTTATCAAAATTATTTATTTTATTAAAAAAAAAAAAAATTTGAATAAAAAGAAACCATTTTCATTGTAAAATTAAATATGACAGTCAAACAGTAGTCGTTATTACTACTGACTGACATACAATTGACTAAAAATTTAAATGAGGAAGTAGAAAAAACATACAAAACAAAGGTAATGGAATGCGCATATCATATAAATTATATTTTACAATAATAAATGCGTCTTAATGTTATCTTTATTTGCAATCTTTCACCAAAAAGCCGTCTCAACAAAAAAATTGTTTAAAAGCACATTCAATGCAAGATTTATGACGTAAATCGACTTACCTGGTACCCGAACTATATTTCAAATGCCATTTCCACATTTACCACTTATAAATGACTATCCAATTAAACAAACGTACGAATACATTCATTCCTTTATTTGAATAAAGATAACAATGACGACATCCAAGCAAACACGAAAAAATCCAAACACCGAAACAGCTGAGCAGTAAAAACTCATAACACGTCCAACTCCTGCTCTACGTTTTTGAAAAAAGAACTAATAAGAAAAGAAAAAACAATAAAAAAATTAGTACTTCTGGTACTAACTGTACAAACGTGTCAAGTAACCTATTTTCAAAACCGTAGAACACTAATTGACGTCACAAATGCAGTCGACGATTGTACTCACGTGTGCTCAACGTGTTCAGAGTGCCATCGACGTGGAGGTAGATAGATAGCTGGTGCGTTCGGCCTCGGACGGCCTGGATGCAGCGACGCCGCGAACGCGCGGTATCGAGGAAGTAAGTCCCGGCGAACTGTCAACGGCACGGAAATCGGGCGGCGGCGAGCACCGAGGACCTAGGACGCATGCGCCGCGCGCCCGTCAACAGCCGCCCCTGCAGCCAACGGGGAGATACCCACCCCACCAACCTACCCTTTAAATCGAACGTCATATCCCGCACACCGTTCGCACCACCCACCACCCGTGTAATTTCTGAAAAGCGCTGACTACCCGCGCCGACCCTAAAAAATGCATTGCGTAACGCTTTTATAAATTCCCGTGAATGTTTGCCCAATCAATTATCCACCTGCTTCGGTCGAGGACACAATGCCTTACTAATGGTCTCTCCGATCATATATTTTAAACTGAAACATTTTTAAATAAAACTAGCTCAACGAATTTTTATTGGGTTGAAGTTTAACTTTTCATAACACATATTGCCGCGAGGGATCAGTAGATTTTATATTAGATAAATCTTCAAAGCATTTGCATATCGATTAAGTACAAAAACCTACGTAATTTCGTTTTAAACTTTATTATCTACAACTTTACATTGCGTATTCTCATTTTTATTGAATTTATGAAAAGCAACCAATTATTTTTATATGATTTCCATTTATGTGAATTATTAACTGTAGGATGTTTAAACAGTGATTTTTCATTGCACCCATCAAATATTTAATGACAGAAATAAAATTTAATGGATTTAATGGAAAGTTCTGGACAAAACGTAGTATTAGTAGAGCACCTCGTAAAAGAGTTTGTCCGTGGATGTACTACCACCATACTTATTTTTGCCGCCAAGCAGCATTGATGTGTTCCAGTTTGAAGGGTATGAGTGCTGATGAAATTACAGGCACAAGCGATTTTCCAACTTCGTCTCTAAGTTTGAGATCGCATCACCAATACTCTTGATGTTGTAGGCATCGGTTGCCTCGTTGGTCTAGTGATAGCAAGCGCAACTACTGATCGTGAGGTCCTGGGTTCTATCCCCAGGTCGGGCTCAGTGTTATTGGGTTTTTTCGTGTGGAATTCCTCATAGCATCCAGAGTTTGGATTTGTGCCCAGTTGATGGCAATAGACTCGCCCCCTATTACATGGGAGTTAAACGTAACGGTGATATGAGAGTGTTGCTATACACCTCTGCCCAACTCTTTGGGGAATACAGGCGTGAAGTTATGTTATGATAACCACTTTCCATCAGTAGGGCCGTCAGTTTGTAAACCAAGCTATTTTTGTTTTTTTTTTAATGTGAGAAGATCCTCATGGTTGTCCCTCGCCCGGAGAAGGCGAGAGGTCTGCCGGACTCTTACGGGCTAAAAACCCACGGTTTTCCTCCTCCTGACCGTCGGCCGGGGTCTCGGGATTTGCGTAAGCATGCACTGCAACCTTGGCGTCCCAGGTCCGCCAGCCCCTGGCGAACCTCTCCTCTGTGGGGCCTTGCCCCACATCCTCCTGAGAGGCGCGCACGGAAAAATGGGTTGTAAACAAAACTACAAAAAAAACTGCTGACAGCTTCAACCATACAGAACAAGTTAAATTGGCTTTATAAAAAATGTCATACAAATTTTAACCATAGAAATTGCTTTAACACCAACGACGGTGGCGCCAGAAGATTCCGTTCTTACGATAGTTTCTGAAAAATCAAATCTGTATAGTAACAGTTTATAAATGTAAACAAATCATCTGTTTAGCGAATCAAACCATGTTGGTGAATAATACTCCAGGTATAGTTATTTCGACCAATGTTTACAATACCTTTACTGTTTGCGTATCTTTTAAAAATACTACAAGTAGGTACGCTCGTCACTTTCCTGTTCTACATATCTGATGGTCAAGCTTGAAAGATTTATTTATTTATTTCGCTAAAAATATTGGAGGTGCTTGTACCAACCGCGCGGGTCATACCGTCAGTCCGTGGATGGGTCCGTTCGTTACACATCAAGACCCCTTCGTGCCTCGGAGAGCACGTTAAACCGTCGGTCCCGGGTATCATACCAATACCTATGACAGTCGTTACGGGTAGTCAGAGGCCCGAAAGTCTGACGACCGGTCTAACCTTAGGTTATCGGCATTACCCAGTAACTGGGTTGCGGAGGTCTGATGGCAGTCGCTCCGTGTAAATTACTGGTATTCAGCCGCATCTGGTTAGACTGGAAGCTGACCCCAACATAATTGGGAAAAGGCGCTAAGCAGAACACACAGATACGGAGTCACAATTAGTTTCCGCATTCCGCCTTTGGTGTCATGCGAAAATAGTATTTTACAAATGTGTATGAATGAGGTACATTATTTATAATTGAAATATTAATAGCCAAGAGCCTCGACCAACATCTGATGAGGCTCTCGCTAGCCGGCTGGATTAAGGGCCTGATACAGAAAGCGGTACTTCTGGACACGGCGCGTTTTGTTAGGAAGTTCCTCTCTCTGAATCCTTGACCGACGGTAGCTTGGACCCTGTTCCGGATGCCTGTGGGCGACATTTTTTTTTGTCTTTTATTGTATTGAAATATTGATAAATGTTATTTATATGTATACCAGCGTCCTGTCCCGGCTTCGCACGGCTGTAAGGTAGATACTAATGTGGGGCATATAAACTTTTCTCTTGAATCACCCTATCTATTGCTGAAAACTGCATCAAAATCCGTTGCGTAGTTTAAAAGATCTAAGCGTACAGACAGCGGGAGTGACTTTGTTTTATACTATGGATTTAATGGATAAAGGAAATAAGAATACATATTAGTACAATTGCTTATTTGTTAAAATTATTACAATTGAGAATAATGTTCAATAGTACAATAACATGTTCGTGAAAAATATCAAACAATAGTACAAATAATTATACATTGAATTAATTTTATGACTATTTTATTTAAGCGGATCACACACACCATCGAGATCTTTTTTTGGTGCCCTCTCCGATATGCAGGTTTTCTTTCACCATTAACGAAAATTATTATCAAATTCTGATCCGCACATGAATTCGAAATGCCAGAGTTCTGGCTGGGTTCGAACTAAACTTCGTTAAACTATCACTGTCTAACATCACGCCTTGTATTCCCCGAAGGGTCCGGCAGAGTTGTGTTTTTAGTACACCCTCGTTCCGCCGTTATGTTTAAGTCCCATGTAATAGGGGGCGAGCCTATTGCCATTATAACAAATCCAGACTCCGAGCTGCTATTGCGTAATTCCTAATGGAAAAACCCAATAACACTTAGCCCGATCTGGAGATCGTACACAAGACCCCATGCTTAGCAGTCCCGCTTGCCAACACTAGACCAACAAGGCAGTCACACGATTGTTATTGGTAGCTGGTAACACTGGACAATATTGATAAAGGTAGTCGTCAAGATGAATCAACGTATCCAAAGTTATAAAAACAGTGGCCATATGACGGAACAGAGGATTCCATGTCGAACAGCCGAAGAAGTCTGACCTTTTATATCTGAGTAGCTTGTCCTTATTTTCTGATCTTGTGTAAATTATATTGTGATATATTGTGAACTAGCTTCTATAACTAATCACTAACCTAAATATAAGTACTCTCTGTGGTGGAGAGTCTATGTTGGTTTCATTTACTTTATTTACCATACTCGCAATCCTGACAGACTGATATTAGCTATAACTGTAATGATAGATTCACCCTTACACGATACTGTTTTATGTATTTTACACGACTTAATATCTGTATTTTATATGGAACGACTGCCATTTGACCAAAGCAAACCGCAACTCAATTACTTGGGAATACTGCTTCAGTATGAATTACATAATCTTTTTGTCAGTTTGTACGACACCAATGGGAATTAAATGGATCTCTGATGAATGTTGGGACACTACAAATGTATGAAAATTCAGTACGACTTAGTAGGAGTTGACGATTGGAAGCCGACCCCAATCTATCCATATAAATAAAAATGAATCGCCAAATGTGTTGCTAAGCGCAAAACTTGAGAACGGCTCGACCAATTGCGCAATTTTTTTTTTAAATATTTTCCTTAAGGAAGGTTCTTATGGAGAGAAAAAACAAAAATTGCGTGGAAAATAGTAAAAAACAACACTTTGCTTTTTCCACTACAGGGCAATAACTTTGACAGAACGAAGTCTGTCCGGGTAGCTAGTGTATAATAGTTTTGAGCAAAGGCTAGAATGAAGACGACAATTGGCATAGTCCAGCCGTTTAAAGTATGCACAAAAAGTAAACAAACCTGTCTTTCTTTATTATCCTTTCTTTTTTAAAAAAAGTGTTGCTCTATGATTTCTCCTGTACCGTGGATGTGTTTACAGACACAAATCTTCACATGCACGCCTAGACCCGGAACAACTATCTATAACCCATATGTTCCGTGCGGGAATCAAACCCAATTTCAATAGCGCAGAAGCCAATCGCTCAGCCGCTGCACCAAACGTGACGTCAAACATTCAGTTTGCTTTTAAAAATCCATTAAACAAACACATTTTTAGAAAACCTTGACACTTATTCTTGATTCTATCGTTTATAAACGGGTATTTTTAAACAAATTTTAAAGCAAAATGAATGTTCCACGTTCAAAGTTTTGTTTACCTTTTATACAGATTTAAAATAGCTGGACTATAGCATCGAACTGTAAATAAGGGCTCGTGGCTACATAACAATCACGAGGATCGTGTAATCTGCGAGGTTGAGTTCCGAATACTGCAGTCAGTCCGTAGACGGGTGACCGTTCGTTACATATCGAGACCGCCCCGCCAGCATCCAATGACTCCTAGTGATCTTCACCAGGTGGTCTATCCATCTAGCTTTAGGCCGTTCCACCCTACGCTTTCTAGTGCATAATCTACACTCGAGGACCTTTCTGCCATCAGCCATCAGATCTGCAAGCTATATGCCCCACCCACTGCTACTTCAGCTTATTAATCCTGTCAGCTATGTAGGCAACTTTCATTGCTCAAATTAATTTAAAAAACATTGCATGAATAATTCTTTTGTCATTCAGATTTTAGCATATAAAGACATGCCTTTGACATTTGGACAAGTGTAAAATAACAATGACAATTTGACTAAAATTAGTCCTTGGACTTTGTTAGTTTTGAAACAAAATATTAATTAAGTCTACGTACTATTGAATGCACCTTTTCATACAAATCATAATGGAATTTGTAAATGAATGTTGAGTGGTAATGTGTTATTCATTATGAAATGGATTGATAATACATACTATTTTATTGACTTGGGCTAGGGCTTCTTCTCCCTAGGTCCACCAGAAGAAGCTGGTGGGCCGAGACCTGCCGGGGTTGCGGTGCGTGCAATAGCAAATCCCGTGAACCCGGCCTTAGGTCAGAAGGAGGGACACCGTTGGTTTTTAGCCGGTAAGAGTCCGGCAGACCCCCTCGCCTTCTCCGGGCAAGGGACATCCATGAGGATTTTCCAATGATAAAAAAAGGATATCTCTTCTTCTCCCTATTATTTCCAATTATTTTCAGACCTTTTGCTCCCGGTTGACTTTAGCTGCGATTATTTTAATAATAGTTTTATATTTTTTCATTTAAATAATAATGTTCTTTCTTAGAGTTAAATCAGATGAACTACTCTACTAACTATTCTATTCTATTCTACCTAGAGCTGCAATGGCATTTTCCTCAAAAGGCCATTCCAGACGTTGCCCTACATTGTTACACTAGCATAGAGTTTATACCACAGTGTTTGGACTTTAAAAGAGACTTTATCTCTGAGTTTGTTTCAGCTTTTCTTTTCAAAGCTAATAGTCGGTCGGCGCCATCATGTCTTAACAAATAAACATTACATTGACTTGTAAAAGTGTTTGTAATAGATTTATTTACAGAAATAAAAATCGTTTATCGTTCAAACCTCTATAAAATTATGATAAAATTGGCAAACAGTTGGAGAATAGTATTCAGACTATAGGAAGAACAATGAATGAAGAAAGTGATGGTTTATTCTCAGCAAAGATCCAGATGGCTAAGCCAACAATATTTAATTATAACATAATTGCTGTAGCTTCGCGCGACCGTCTAGCAAATCAACACCAACCTGTAGAATTTCTCATACGACAGATAAAAACTAAGACATCTATGTACACTTTAAACACACACCTTGATATTTATTCCACGTAGACAAAGGACCTACTCCCGAGACGCCCAGTGAAACGGGGTCACCATGGCTGGCCAAAAAATAATGCAGCAACTGTGCTCTTTTCCGAAATAGAATCCGCTCCGATAACTGGGTCGAACGATGCGTCTACGTTTCGATACGTTACTTTTTTCTATATTTGTTTTGACAGTAGCACTGTGCGAAATCTAGGGACTTTACGAACTAAATTATGGTTGGGGTTTGTGAAACTGTTAGTTATGTTTTGTTATTGTTTTAGGAAATGTATTTTTACATACATACCATATAATCACGAATATAATTCCCGAAGGGGTAAGCAGAGGTGTTCTCTTATTACAGGCAGTGACGGATTTACACATTTGCCGCCAGTAGACTATACAAATATTGCCGCCTCTACGACCTCTACCCTAGTTCACAATCATATTAATTACAATTTTGTTGCCAATGAAATGGTAACTTTATGATTTTTCCACTATCGTCCTAATTACACCACCTTTTCCCTGTAATTAGTATGATTTTGAACTAAGAGATCGATGTGTCAGTTCCTAGATTATTTTTACAACCCAACGATTTAGTTAAGATTGCACAAGATATAGTTTTTGGGTATATTTCTGAGCTTAATCTTTTTAATTTCTGTAATACATAAAAAACAATTTGCCCCCAACTTTGCCGCCCTAGACTCCAGCCTTCAGCCTGATTGTAAATCCGCCACTGATTGCAGGAATTTGGTAAGCCACATTTTGCCTCTGATACTACGTCTCAATAATAGGTGGCGAGCCTATTGCCATTTTTTGTCCACAATTATGATGCCAGATTCATCTCCTCTTACAACTTACTTGCCCGGCGACAGAGAGGAATTATATTCTTAATCCCTCTCCCCACCCCGGATGGCATTGTATTTTTACCTATAATTTTAAACAAAAACATTGTAGTGTTGCTGGTATGTTTCAGTTTTTTTTTTAGTGACAAACTAAACTATCGATAAAAAAAAAAACAAAATTCTTTTTAAAACAACATTCGTAATTATCAAGCTTATTTCAAATTAGTAACACTGCCTTCTCGCACTCATTATTATTTCATCATACACACTTTATTTTCAGAATTGACCACAGTGCGCCAATAAAAATTAATAACGAATTTTTATAGCTGTAGCTAACACTTGACGTCCAATTTTGTAAGCTTCAAATATTTGCAAGTTCATTAGTAGAATTGCAATATTTTTATTTAATAATGGCATAATTGTTTTCACGCATATTATTGCAGAATTAGCCGAATGTGAAACAAGGTCTCAGCCTAGATACTCTACGTAATAGCTGCGACTTAGGCTAACATTGAGTTTAAGAGTGCATTGATGCACGCAAACTTCAGACTTTCTATCAGCCAATAGTTTAGTCGGTTTATTAATCAGTATAAAGGAGGGTTGATGTCAGGCAGGCGGCCGATCATAAAACAATAAGCCAAAACCTCTAACAACATGGATTTATGAAATACATATTGTGCCGACCCCACCTAGTGTGGGATAAGGGCAGGAAGAAGAAGAAGATTAATTAGTATAAAGATGTATGCAAGTGCGTAAATTTTCATTTTCCCTTACAAAAAGGTAACCGGCCAACTATCGGGCGAAAAAGCTCATGGCGTGGTGGAAAGGTTAATCAGTCAACAAGGTTGGTAGCGGAGCTGATTGCCCTGGTGTGCCGAACGTACTTAGGAAACGTCACTCGTTGCGGTTACGTAGTTCATGATCCACTGTGCTCACGCCACGGAGTCGGTCGTCTCTTCAGACTCCGTAGTGACACCGTTAATTCAGCCCTGATCAAGCTGTCTTCCGCCAGCAACTCCCTAAACCGAGGTCCGACTCCCATTAGGAGTCGCCCTTAGTGCTGTTGTTACTAGTAGTCATGAGTAGTAGTTAGCTTAGGTTAAGTATTTCTTTTGTCCCCATTGGCTGGAGACTTCAGGTCTTGCCAATAACTGCCCGGTTACGTAGAAATGGTCCGCAAGGACCATCTATAAGCAGCAAAAAAGTAGTTTTCGAGGCTTCTACTGTACTACCATTGTCTTATAGTGCAACAATACTTGTAACAAATTGATGCAAAACCTCTCCTCTATTTAGCTTATCAACTGTGTACTAATACGTCATCAACTTCCATCTAGCATTAACATAACATAACATCGCGCCTTGTATTTCCCGAAGAGTACAGCAGAGGCGTTTGAAGTTCACCATCGTTTCGCCAGTTATGTTTAAGTCCCATGTAATAGAGGGCAAGCATATTGCCATTAACTGGGCACAAATCCAGACTCCGGGCTGCTCACATAGTTTCACATAGAAGGCTGTTAAATTGGGTGGGACGATAAACAGATGAGACGTTCGCTTGTAGTTCCTCCTTTGATGAAACCTTTGTGCTTTATTCTTCGTCGACTTTGTTTCGACTTTTTTTATGTAATCATTTGACATACCTGCCAAAAGCCCTACTGATAAAAGTATATACCAAAAAGACTGCTGTTGCATTGCCAACGTTAGAGACAAGGTTGGAAAGTCTCAAACATAAACATAACATCACGCCTATATTCCCCCGAAGGGTGGGGCAGAGGTTTGTTTAAGTCCCATGTAATAGGGGGCGAGCCTATTGCCATCAACCCGGCACAAATCCAAACTCCGGGCTACTACTGAAGAATTACACACGGACAATCCCAATATCACTTTTCCAGACCTGGGGATCGAACCCAGGACCTCACGATCAGCAGTCGCGCTTGCCACCACTAGACCAATGAAGCAGTTATCATTTTTTGTGTGTAAATGCATAGACGACTCGCCTTCGCGTAATCGTCTCGTCCTACGCGATCCATCTTGCTTAGAATACGAGTAACAACTCCACCACTTCTCGTAGGCGTATAAACTTCAGTGACACCAATGCAAAAACGGGGTGGCCTATTCAAGCCTGGTTAAAAATACACAAACATTTCTCAACGAAAAATGCATTCTGAAGACATCCGCGGTCTAAATACTGCACAGCTGCTGTATTTGTAGTATGTGGGTCAAATCCGATGGTTTTTTAGTATTGCACAGTAAATTATTCCGTTTCTAAATGTCTTGTAGGTTATAGTTGGTTTTTTTTAATAGTTTACTACTGGAGCTTTTGATAGATAGGTATCTAGGTCGAACGAACTGGGTCGCAAAAAGGTTCTAACATTTTTCTATGGAAGCAGACATGGCCACAAATGAACTAATTACGTGTTTATATGCGTAACTACCTCGTTGGTCTAGTGGTGGCAAGAGCAATTGCTGATCATGAGCTGGGTTCGATCCCCAGATCCGGCAGTGATATTGGGTTTTTCTATTAGGAATTTCTCAGTAGCAGCCCGAAGTCTGGATTTGTGCCCGGTTGATAGCAATAGGCTCGCCCCCTATATCATGGGACTTAAACATAACTGGCGAAACGAGGGTCTACTAAAAACACCTCTGCCGATCTCTTCGGGGAATACAAGGCGTGATGTTATGTTACTGGATCTTATGATAGATAGGTATCTAGGACGGACGAACTGCAATTGGGTCGCAAAAGGGTTCGAACATTTTTCTATGGAAACTGACATGGCCAAAAATGAACTAACTACGCCTTTATATCCTCTTAGCCTTTTCCCAATTATCTTGGGGTCAGCTTCCAGTCTAACCAGATGCGGCTGAATACCAGTATTTTACACGGAGCGACTGCCATCAGACCTCCGCAACCCAGTAACTGGGCAATGCCGATATCCTAAGGTTAAACCGTTTGTCAGATTTTCGGGCTTCTGACTACCCGTAACGACTGTCATAGGTATTCGTATGACACCCGGGACCGACGGCTTAACGTGCTCTCCGAGGCACGGAGGGGTCTCGATGTGTAACAAATGGTCACCCATCCACGGACTGACCGCGGCAAGCGCAGCTTAACCTCGCAAATCGTACGATCTGCGCGGTTGTTATTTAACTACGCCTTTATATGCGTAATAAATTCATTTTCAATTATTGTCATTGTTTTCATATGGCGAACTCATTTTCGCATACACAGCGCATATTTTTCTAAGTATTTGACCCATTTATTCGGTAGTGACGTATCTGTACCTAGTATTATTTATTATTCTGCAATATTTGCGTAGATGCGGTGAAGGAGTGCGCCATTTTAATTAACGACTACAACCCACTCGTCTACCTCATTTTGTGATAAAACCATCCATGGGATGGACCTGTAGTGACCTACACATTTGTCTCATTAAATTATTAAATTAAAAGTAAAATCAATTAAAATATAAATTATATATTGAATTTATTAAAAATAACTACAACTTTTTTATTTTAAAAAAACCGGGTTCCTACACTAGAATCTCTCCTGTATCGTGGTTGCGTTTACAAACACAAATCTTTACATGAACAAACGTAAAATCCCGGAATATGTATTTTTAGACTATACAAATATTTGATCCGTGCGGGAATTGAACCCACGACCCGTAGCGTAGAAGCCAATCGCTCAGCCACTGCACCAAACGTGTGTTTGACACATCCTCAACAGCACACATACAACCATTTCTACAGTTTGAAGTCTCGAATCGATAAAATTGCTTTCCTTGTCCTCAATTGATATAAGTACATGTAGAAACAATGTTGTTTAACATAAAAACACAAGAAAACACCCAATACACGAATAATGTTTAATAAGTATTCCAAAATAACATGGAAAAATCACAAAAACAATCATAAAAACATGATGTTTCTTCAATACGTCATTCTTTACATTTTACATTAATACAATGTAAAGAAATCTGAACGGGGTCACAAGTGTGTATTTGACCTACTCAGCGCTGGCGCTGCAAGGAACTCTTGTGTAAATGCAACGCACTAACACAAACATTGTTTATAATGTCACTTTCTTTTAACATTATTCAAATTACGCAGGGCTGTCACGTTTATAACATAATAGTTTGTGCGATTGCAAAAGTTTTACGGAAATTATGCGTAAGTCCTCACCTTTAGGCTGCGTTCAGACGACACGCGCCCGCTAAGCGCACGCCACGCGCGTCAGCACCCGCGTCTAACTCGCTTTGAATTTTTTTGTATAAGTATAATTTGAGTCTTATGACACATCAATAGATCTCAAATTGCATTTATCGAAGTCCAACCGCACACGCCAAGCGTCCACTTCGCGCCCACCTCGCGCCCGCCTAGCACCCGCCTCGCACCCGTCTCGAGCCCGCCTCGACCCGCCTCGAGCCCACCTCGCACCCGCTTCATGCCACGCTTTGATAAATGCAATATGAGATCTATTGATGTGTCATAATACTCAAATTATATACAAAAAAATTCAAAGCGAGTTAGTGCTTGGCCAGAGTGGCAGCGCGGTGCGGGGAGCGGCGCGGGTGCGGGAACGCGCGCGATTTGCCTGTCCGCAGTGGATTGTGGCTTTGTTCTGAGCGTTGTCGTGTCCAGTGTTTGTCAAAATATTATATGGATGAAGAAGACTTATTTTTACTGGAAAATTCTTACTAAAAAACGATGTTTCGACATCCACAGTGCAGATCGTGCTTGAATAGCACTTATTAATTCTTCAACATTTAATTTTGAAGACGCCATCACAACAACGCGCGTGGTCAGCTCGAACTAACATTTCTTCACAAACTGTTCAACGGGGGTGTTGACTGTAACAAGCTTCTTGGAAAGCTGCAAATAAGTACACCATCTCGCTTGCCGCGGAAATGTAACTATAACCTTTTCCATGTGCCGGGATCCAAAACAAACCTCGGACACTTCGCCGTTTTGCCAAGGCTCTGTAGGCAGTATAACGTAGTATCGAAGCATAATGATTTGGATATTACATGCAAATTACCAAAGTGTAAAAAAGACTTAAAAGTCATAATATCCAAGTCATAATATTTTGTTGACTTCTATCGTTATTTTTTGATTATTATTTTATTTTATTTGAATTTGTTTATAATTAATTTGTACTATTTTTATTATTTTGTATTATTCTGTACCATTATTGTTTTGTTTTTCATTTTGATTCTCTATGATTTTCGTATATTGTATTTTGATTAATTTTAATTTCTGTCTTGTCAAGCTCGTTGTACCTACCTATTAAGTGAATGATGTGGTTGCCTATAATTGGAAGCGCACATTTGTATTGTTCGTGTTCATGTTAACATGCATGTAATTGTGTGGCCTCTGTTGGCGATCCAATAAATGAATAAACTAGTTTGAGATCCCCCGCTCCCGCGCGGATTGTCGCTTGCCGCCCGCGCTCTCACTGCGGCCACTTGTATGAACGACCTATGGCGTGAGCTACCCGCGCGCTCCCCGCGCCATGTAGCCCGCGCCGCTTCCCGCGCCCACGTGCCCACTATGGACACTCAAATGAAGTTCTTCTGTTTGAACTCGCCGCACCGCGCCCGCGTTTGCAGTCTGGCCAAAGACTTAGACGCGGATGTTGACGCGCGTGGCGTGCGCTTAGCGGGCGCGTGTCGTCTGAACACAGCCTTACCGTTTAATATTGAGTGTTTATTAAATGAAATAATCAAAATTAGAATTAAAATAGTGTATTGTGTATATTTTTATTCAACAGTACCTACGCATTGTTTCTTGGCATTTTTTCAAATAGGAATTGGATTGTAGTCGGAATTTCAAGAGCAACCATACAGATCAGGCATAGATAGGGTTATCAATTCTCTCGGAATTCCGGAATTTCGGGATTCTCCAAATTTTAAAAGTCAAAATCTCGCAGAATATGAAGCTCGCGCCAAATTATACTAAATGTGGCGGCCGATCGCAACTGACCATTAGTTTTTGCCTCAGCCCGGAATTTCCTTACACAGAGTTGGCAACCCTAGGCAGAGCACGCACTAACGTTGTCAAGACATGTATACAAATCTGTCATTTCATTTAATATAAGATTCAACACTCTCCGTGAAGCAAGTCTCGTTGCATTAATGCGTGTAAGGCCCTGAACAGACGACAGACTTTTTGTCCAGAGGACTGCTGCGGACAAGCATGACAGTGGTTGGTAGTTGCCCGTCGCGACATGCAGCACGTGGTTGGGGGTTTGTTCTTGCCCGCGATCGTCTACCTGGGGCTCGTGGCTAATTACCAACCGCCCGGATCATACGATTTGCGAGGTTAATCTACGCTTGCCGCGGTCAGTCTGTGGATAGGTGACCGTTCGTTACACATCTGGACTTCCGTGCCTCAGAGAGCATGATAAACAGTCGGACCCGGGTGTTATACGAATACCTATGACAGTCGTTACGGGAAATTAGAAGCCCGAAAGTCTGACAACCGGTCTAACCTTAGGATATCGAACTGGGTCGGTATAAAACTGGGTTGCGGAAGTCTGATGGCAGTCGCTCCGTGTAAAATTCAGCCGCATCTGGTTAGACGGGAAGCTGACCTCAACATAGTTGGGAAAAAGCTAGGTAGAACAGAATGTCTGCCTGACAAAATTTGTATGACCAACAAATAGTTGTTCCGGGTCTGGGCGTTTGTGCATGTGAAGATTTGTGTCTGTAAAAGCATCCACGATACAGGAGAAATTTTAGTGCGGGGCAACGTTTATTTAAAAAAAAACCGTCGTCTTCTCAGGGCCTAAGGTTAGCAGGTGTCAGGGGCTTACCTTACCACGATCTATATCAAATTTATATCGCGAATTTAACAATACCTTTATGTAGGTTAATCTAGATTCTTTATATGACTAATATGCTTCATCACTATCAGTAATCAAATCGGTAAAATGTTTTAATTTAATTGCGATTACAACGTGTCTTGTTAATTTCCTCGAACAAACCACGCCTATGTTTATGAATGCAGTGATAGCCTAGTGGTGTGACCGTTTGATTACCAAGTCATAGGTCTCGAGTTCGAACCCAAGGCACGCACCTCTGACTTTTCGGATTCATGTGCGTATTGTATAATTATGACTTACTTAAAAACGGTGAAGGAAAACATCGTGAGGATGTCTGAGAGATATTTCTCGGCGGCATGTGAAGCCAAGTCAGAGCCCCATGGGCGGCATAAACTCTGACACCAGGTTAATCACTAACCACACGAAAAGAATGGTATAGTCATAATAACTGCATTTAATCCTTCAAGGCACATCAGCGATGTTATTTATAACATAACATCACGCCTGTATTTTCCAAAGGGTTAGGCAGAGGTGTATAGTAACACCCATATTTCGCCAGTTATGTTTTAAGTCCCATGTAATAGGGGGCGAGCCTAGTGCTATCAACCGGGTACAAATCCAAACTCCGGGCTGCTACTGAGAAATTCCCAATAAAAAACTCAATAACGCTTTGCCCGACCTGGGGATCGAACCCAGAACCAGCTCAGCAGTCACGCTTGCGACCACTAGACCAACAAGGCCGTCTTCTCTAAAAAGTGGAAATTATAAATCAAGTACCACAACTATTAGCCGCTAAAAATCCTGCAGTGTGCGCCTGCGCAAGCTATTCGGAAGATAAGTCAGCTCACAAAAAACCTAGCAAAAACCACTAGGCAGTCAGCGAAGCATTTATTCCGATTCCGATGCACTATTCTTTGGTGCCTTGAACCCTATGACACGACCGAAGGTTAGGGAATATGGGTGACGTCACACAACTGGTTTATAATAGCTTTGTTGCGTTTCCTAGTAATAGGTTGTTTCGTTTAGTTTGTAGACTAATATAGCCTTGGCTAAGAATAGAAAACCTCTAAAAATGAACACACATAATATGTGTGTTCATTTTTAAGAAGGGGAGGTTGTCGGAACATTGTTAAAACCACTACGTTTGAAAAAGAAACGGGGATGCCTATTAAAATATGGTCTTTTTAGCCCCGGTTTTGTATTAGCCCTGACCTTATTAGCCCTAGTGTTGTTGACCCCGGTCTTATAAGCCCAGTTGCAAAAACGGGGTTTACCTTGCAAACGGTCCAACAGTTCAGATTTTTGGATATGTGTTATATTTAGGTGTTCTTACGAAAATTTAAAATTTTTGACCTTGAGTGAGTTCTGCGCGCTCAGTCATTTTGGAATTAAAACACCAAAAAATTATTTTTATTAAATAACTCCTTATTTATGGGTTTTACGGCAAAAATTGTTCGCATCAATTTTATAGAGGATTAAATTTCCTACAATTTTTGTTTTAAGCATTTTTATCTATCGCTAATAATTAGCGACATATTTCTTTAAAGTAGACAAAATGTGCAATCATGGTCGAAAATTTTTAATTTTCATAAGAACACCTAAATATAACACATATTATTATCCAAAAAACGGAACTGACGGATCTTTTGCAAGGTATAACTACCCGGCGACTGGGCTATATGAATACAATACCGTATGACAAATCTTCGTAGGTGTGTTACCCGGGACGTGCCCAAGCCATAGCACAAGAGGGCACCGGTGCGCTCCAACAGAGATCTCGGAGCCCTCTTTTGTGCTGAAGACGACCAGCGGGTGGTTTTTAGTCAATAAAAGCCCGATATGTCCCTCAGGTTCCTCCGACGGAGGGTATCCATGACGAAATCCATTCGAAAAAAAAGTTACGTGTATTGGGTTGGAAGTGTAGCATTTGGTTGTCTTTCTAGACTCTGATAACTACGTGATAATAAAAACGAGCAGTCTTCTAAGATTGCAGAGAGCAGACAATAATAGCTTCTAGTAAAACAAACAGTTTTATGTCATAAAGATTTTGCTACATTACCTTACTGTTCTGCCTAGCTTATTCAACGATGTTGGGGTCAGCTTCTAGTCTAACCAGATGTGGCTGAATACCAGTATTTTACACGGAGCGACTACCATCAGACCTCCGCAACTCAGTTACTGGGCAATGCCGATATCCTGCCATTGTCACACTTCCGGGCTTCTGACTATCCGTAACGACTGTCATAGATCTTCTTCTTTTCGTGTGGTTAGTGACTAACCTGGTATCAAAATTTATGCCGACCATAAGCCTTGGACTTGGCTTCACATGCCGTCGAAAAATATCTCACAGGCATGCTTTACTCAATGTTTTCCTTCACCGTTTTTAAGCAAGTGACAATTATACAATACGCACAGGAATCCGAAAAATCAGAGGTGCACGCCTTGGGTTCGAACTCGAGACCTATGATTTGGCAGTCCAACGGTCACACACCTAGGGTAACACTACTGTTATAGATATTCGTATGACACCCTGGACTGACAGTTTAATGTGCTCTGCGAGGCATGGAGGAATCTCGATGTGTAACGAACGGTCACATCCATCCAATCCAATTACTATACTAATTAATAATAATAATGACAGTGGTGAATAAACCTGACCACCAGGTTGTGTCTGTGCAAGTACTCACCGTTGGCAAGACGAGAACAACCGGAAACAATGTGTCGGATAGATTCTCCCTGACGGTGGCATGCCCGACATATGTCAACCGTAAAGGCAATAATGACAGAAATTTAAAGTAGGATGCTTAAGCGTGGTTTGGTCATGTTGAGAGAATGAGTGAACTGCGATTAACAAAAGGTATTTATAACGCGGATGTCAGTGGAAACGCCGGTAGAAGACGCCCTAGAAGGACATACATCGATGTTATTGATGATGTTCTTCACAAAGGAAAGGTGCGTAGTACTCTCAACAGGCGTGCGTGTACGACAAGATGTATGAATGTAGATGAAGCGAAAGGGGTATGTAAGGGTCGTAGCATCTGGCGTTCTATAGTTTCTGTCTACCCCCAGAAGCTATAGAACGCCACATGCTACGATCCTTACATGGGTACTCCTTTCGCTTCATCCACATTAATACATCTTATCATACACGCACGCCGGTTGAGAGTACTACGCACCTGACCTTGGTGAAGAATATCACCAATAACATCGATGTATGTCCTTCTAGGACGTCCTCTACCGGCGTTTCCATTGACATCCGCCTTATGAATTCCTTTTGTTAATCGCCGTTCACTGATTCTCTCAACATGACCAAACCACCTAAACATGCTCCTTTCGGTTTTTGTACGTATGTATTAATAATAAGTTATATTTCCTACAGCATGCTATCTACACCTGTTTAACTAAATTCAACTATTACGTTGTCCGTACATTGTTAGTTGGCACCAAAATATGATACATTTTTCCTGTTAGGTCAAGGTTATAACCTTAATTCTTATTTTTTTATTATTCCGTTTATTTATTTATATACACATATGATTTACATTTTTAAATATTTCTATAAAAAATATAAAAAAACATTTAAAAATATAAAAAATAGTAGCCCACCGGCATCGGGAACAGGGTCCAAGCTACCGGTGGTCAGGGCCTCAGAGAGAGGAACTTCCTGACAATACGTGTCGTGTCCAGAAGTACCGCTTTCTGTATCAGGCCCTTGATCCAGCTGCCCAACGCGAGCCTCGTCAGATGTTGGTCGAGGCTCTTGGCTATTAAGCCATTGGCCGTCACGACTATCGGCACAATGACTGCAGAGTCAACCTCCCACATGTCGACAACCTCGTGTGCCAAGTCTTGATACTTAATTTCTTTATCTTTCTCGGCTTTCACAAGGTTCTCGTCATGTGGGACAGTGATATCAACAATCATTGCGAGACGCTCTGATCGATCTATCACCACTATGTCAGGCTTATTGGCAACAATAGTCCTGTCGGTGATGATAGATCGGTCCCAGTACAATGTGATAAGACCATTCTCGAGAACTGGGTCGGGCACATACTTGTAGTATGGTACTTCTGCGTCCACAAGGTTGTATTTCAGAGCAAGTTGCTGGTGGATAATCCTAGCCACTAGGTTGTGTCTGTGCAAATACTCGCCGTTAGCAAGATGAGAACAACCAGAAATAATATGTCGAATGGATTCGCCGGGACAGTGGCATGCCCGACAGATGTCAACCGTGCCGTCCTTCACAATATATTTTCGGTAGTTGTTCGTCAAGATAACTTCGTCCATAATCGCACAGACAAAACCTTCGGTTTCCCCAAATAGGTCACCGAAACGCAGCCAGGCTACGGACGCTAGGAAATCTACATCGGGCCCATGAAGGGCCCGGTAAAAGCGTCCGTGAAGCTCCTTGCTCTGCCATACCTCCCTGCGACCATTAGTATCCAGTACTACAGGCTTGCGCCAGTTCTCTTTAGCCAAGGAGAGCGGGGTGAACCCTTTGTCCACTGCGACTACATCTCGATGCATCCCCACGTCGGCATGGAGGAAGTACTCCCTGAGGCTGCACACCTCGCGGTTGTGGAGGGTCTTAGCATTTAAAAAGCCTCGACCCCCACACTTCCTCGGAATGTACAGCCTCATCACCGATGAACGTGGGTGATGCATTCGGTATGCAGTCAGCAGCGTACGGACCCTCCTATCCAGGGCGTCAAGTTCCGTCTGAGTCCACTTGAGTATGCCGAAGGAGTACATCAGGACCGGCATGACCCAACCGTTAAAGGCGCGCACCTTATTTCCGCCTGACAAAAGACTTTTAAGTACTTTTTTCAGGCGGCCATAGAAGCGCTCCCGTAACGATTGCTTCATGTCGGTCTCATTGATGCCTAACGCCTCCGACATGCCCAAGTATTTGTAGGTTTCGGTTGAGGAGAGGGATCTGAGGTGTATGGAGTCCGAGAGTTGTGTTCCCACGGATTCCATAATCCCTCCTCGCTTTACATGCATGACTGCACATTTGTCCACACCAAATTCCATCCTGATGGAATTACTGAAAGTTTCAGTTACTTTCAGTAACTTCACCAGTTGCAAATTGTTGGGGGCAAAGAGTTTCAGATCGTCCATGTAAAGGAGGTGGGATATTACCTGACCACCTCTTCTCAACCGGTAGCCTAACCCTGAACCCTCCAATAATGTGCTCAGAGGGTTCAAGGCTAAACAAAACCACAGCGGACTCAGACTATCGCCCTGGAATATACCTCGCTCGATCCTTATTGGTTCACCTCTCCCTTGGATTTGCCGACATCCTGGATAGTGAAGGACTGTCCTCCATTGCCCCATACATGACGTCAGGAAGGCGCATAGGGTTGTATTTACTTTATACAACTCCAGCACCCTCATGAGCCATGTATGTGGTACTGAGTCGTAGGCCTTCTTATAATCTATCCAACATGTCGACAGATCCTTTCTAGATCGGCGAACTTGTTGGCTAATGGCCATATCTATGAGGAGTAGCTCCTTAGTACCGCGGGACCCATTCTTACATCCATTTTGAGAGACGGACATAATAGAATTATTTATAATATGAGAATTAATTTTGGCTCTCAAAATGGACGTAAGAAGTTTATAGACCGTCGGCAAACATGTAATTGGTCTATAATTCTTGGGTTCCGCAGTACTACCTGATTTATGGAGCAGGTGGGTAACTCCTGTTGTAAGGAACTCTGGAAACGACCCAGATTCCAAAGACGACTGGAATTGTGAGGCCAAACGAGCATGTGAACTGCGTAACCATTTTAGCCAGAAGTTGTGCAGTCCGTCTGGGCCAGGGGATTTCCAATTCGCCATTGGACGGACTGCACTGGTTACGTCTTGGGGGACAATAGTAATGTCCCCCATTTCCTCAATCGGTTCACACGCTCGCTGGACCTCCTGCATCCAGTCACCTTCAATGTGAGTGACAGGCATCGACCAGATATTGCGCCAGAATGTATTCATGACATCATTATCCGGTAGATGCGTGTCACTCACATCGTGATCAGGTCGCTCCCAGGTTCTGTATACCCACCTTTCATCGCTATGAAACATGCGATTCTGGGTATATCGCTCCACTCGTCGCTTATACCTCCGAATACGGTTTGCCCATGCATAAACCTTCTGCTTCAGGAAGTCGATGCGCTCTGTGACACGGGACAAATAATCTCGAGGATTGATATCAGTCCCCGAGAATGCCCGCCTCACAAAGCGCATCACTCTAGGGCGAGTATTGCCCTCCCTGAAGCAGATTAGTTTGCCAATGAGTGCTCTAGCCTCGTTAATACGACGTTCAATCCTGCACTGCCAGGCCGGTACGGCGGGTTTTGGTCGTGTAGCTCTGTCATTATTATCAAATTTGGCGTGAGCTACACGACATGCCGCAACAGCCGCGCAGTACAGGATTGAATGAGTATCTTCGAGGCTTTCGCTGTTATCAAAATAACTTGATAACAGCGAATCCAGAGCACACATTAGCGCCCTATTTTTTTTATTCATGGGCAAACGGGGTATGCGTGGTCTAAGATTCGGCGGAGTGAATCGATACTCCCGAATCGCAAGCTCCAAAGCGCTCCTCAATCGTTCATTGCACTGGGTACTTACATTTGTAACCCTATCATCGCTCTCCTCGTCAGCGTGGATGGGCGGCGGCAGAACCACAGTTGGGGCTTGCGGTTGGGCCGCAGTCTGCGACTGGGGAGAAATGATACGGTTACTCTGTACTTCAGAGCGTAGCCTATCAAGTGCGGCGTCAGTCAACCTGTGATCACGTTGAATGACTCGCACCTGATCCGATAAACGTTGTGCCGAGACGTTGACAGCAGGCTCAAGTACCTGAAACAGAGAGAGCATCCGACCACGGTACGCGGTCAGGTTAGTTCCCCCCTCTGTAGCCCCAAAGTATGCGCGCATGCAGTTCTCGTTCATACTTTGAGTCCATCGCATGCGCTGCACACTTCCACCGGGAGCGGGGACCCTGTCAGAGGCCGGTGGGCCTCGAGGTCCCATGCAGGCCGGCGGTCGGCCTCTTCCTCGCCGTCGTGGTGGTGGTGGTGAACTTGGCGGCGAGAAGTATTCGTCGCTCGAGCTCGACGCAACTGCAGCGGCCGGTGTCACATCACTCACGATTGAGGAGTCCGGCGGCTGCGAGGCGGAGCTGAGCGACGAGGCCGAAGGTCTTGGGCGTGTTTTCGGGTCTTGCAGTTTACTCCGGCTTCTTGTCAACATTTGTTATAATTTTACATTGAGATATTATGTACTAACGTCATTGACTAACGTACATATTTTACGAGTATATTGGGTTCCTATTTTTTGGTGATTTCTTCTCTTTTTATTTTCCATTTTTATTTATTAAGTAGGTATCATCTATTTCGTTTTCTTTCTATGCTTTTAGTTTAATTTTGTAAATATTTTCAAAAAAAATTATAATTCAAAAATTTTCTGACGTGTTGTCAGCCGGACGTACCACAGATCTTTTTTTATTATTATTATTTATTATTTTTAATCAATTGTACAATTGGACGTAGTTCAGCAGAAAGGACTCAACCCACACAGAGTCACTTTTGAGTTATTGACGTTTTAAGTTCAGAGTGGTTTTCTTCATTGATGTTGTATTCAGATTTTGTTACGGAATTATACATCCTTGGTAAAATCAATCATATTTTTATATACATAAGTTGGTTGATGGTTATATTGTGTATTTCTGGACTTATTTAGGAAAATATAGGGTGGATGATTAAAGCATGTTGGGTCTTTATAGTTAACTAGCTGTGTCCTCACAGCTCCGCCCGTAGCCTATGTTACTCAGTGATAATGTAGATTTCTAACGGCAAAAGAATTTTTGAAACCGGTCCAGTAGTTTTTAAGTTTATTCGTTACATACAAAAATACAAATCTTTCCTCTTTATAATATTAGTATAGATATAAAGAAAATACCTGCCTAATATGTGGTTTGGTTCCCTGTCACAAAAAACGTATTTCCTTTGTTTATTTCTTGGATCTTTTTTGCTAAATGAAAAGCCCTACCTTATAGACCATTTTGGTACTAATAACTCATTTTTATCAATTTAGTGGATTCTTAATCCTTTCTGCTAAACTACGTCCAATTTATTTTAGTTTTGACATAACACTCGGCGAACTATTGTTTAACGGCGAGACGCGCTCATACATAATACTAACTTAACCTTACGTAAACATGCAACATAAAAACAAACTTAATCAGCAAGAAATAAGTTGTATAATTATAAACATTTGCCCCGCGTGGGGACGGGTTAGAATATTAAACTTTCTCACCGCACGCTGGGAATAGACGCGTGTTGTAATTGTAACATTCAACAAAACCCAGCACGCTTGGTGGTAGTATCTATACGGTCCGCCTGGCTAGCTACCACCCTCACATTAAAGTCCGGCGCCAAGCAGTTTACTGTGTTCCGTCGTGCGTATGTAAGAGCCAGAAGGGTACAAGGGAATCTCTCTATATCTCTGTTCCTTGGATTGGTGTGCTCCATCTTAGACCCTGTCTGCGCTTACCATCAGGAGAAACTAGGGCCAAACGCGACCAAGACAAGAATAAAAAAAAAAATGCGAGGTGCCACACAGCTTTAGACAGTAGAACAATACAATGTTAGTCGGAAAGGGGGTACTAAGCCGAAAGAGTGTTAAAGTACCCATAATAAGGGATAACTTTTGTTCTACAGCTTCCCTCAAAACTCAATAGTTTAAGAGAAATAGCTTTTCAAAGATTTCGTAAAAAATATGCTAAAATCTATCTGTCCATAGCTAGCTATGATCAGCTGTGTTTACAATTTAAGTCATATTTGAGGTCACGGATTAGAAACTAATTTTCTGAATTCATAACTAACGCAGATATGTTTTTTTTTGAAAAACTAAAATAAAAATATTTTTGCATGCAAATAAAAATTATCGAATTTTGAAATTTTAACACTTGCTTTAAAATAGTCATCAGTGATACTTTAAGTGGCACGCGGCTTAGTACCCCCTTTCCAATTAACCTTGTATAAAAAAGTTGCTTATTTTTCTGGTGGTATACACCGAGCCAACGAACGCCAGCGAAGGTTCACGAACGGGGTTCGTTACAGCTTACATCTGGATGAAACAAAGTTTGTAAACAATGTTTCGACGTCAAATTAACAAATGACGAAAGTTCGCTTACAATAAATGCAAGCGACTCATTTGACCTTCGGAGTCCTTAAACAAATGATTTGTTCAGTTGTTTTCAATGTGCACCCATACTGCAACCAATTATATGTATTTAATTCACACCTGCAAAAAGAAATGAGATGAATTCTTAAACTGGTATTTACCAACTTTAATTATCTGGTTAAACAACCGTTTACTCGAATAACACATATTATAACATCGGGTTCGGCAGAGGCGTTTTTAGTACACCCTCGTTTCGCCAGTTATGTTTAAGTCCCATGAAATAGGGGGCGAGCCCCGGGCTGCTACAGAGCAATTCCTTATGGAAAAACCCAATAACACTTTGCCCGACCTAGGGATCGAACCCAGAACCTCACGATCAGCAGTCGCGCTTACCACCACTAGACCAACTAGGCAGCAATAATTATTTTTGTACGATAGTAATGTTTTTAGTTGGTCTAAGCTTAGCATATCGGCATTGCCCTGTAACTGGGTTACAGAGGTCTGATGGCAGTCGCTCCGTGTAAAATACTGGTACTCAGCCGCATCTGGTTAAACTGGAAGCTGACCCCAACATAGTTAGGAAAAGGCTAGGAGGAAGAAGTATTGTTTTTGGTTAAGTTTAGGAATTCAACGTAATAAACTGTCAATGGTGTCGATTCTGTTGCGTACTTTGACAGGATTAAAGTAAACTAAGGGTGTTTGTCACTTTCTGTTTCAATAAAAAAAGAAATTGACAGTTGCGTTTAGTCTAGTTTAGTACTGTCAAAATGTGCTACAGAATCGACACCATTGTAAAGAGGAAACGCGGTCGGCATTTAGTCCATACAAACGTAGTCCTCAGTTTCCTCCTTGGATAATGTCACTAGAGCAAATATTTTTTACCATATGATATAATTATATCTACCACCACTATGTCGCTATGTTTTGTTTTTGTCAATAAACTATTAAAAGAACTAGAAACGTTTAAATTTTTCAAAAATCGACAGGTTTTACCACCGTTTTCAAACATCTGGCAAACAAATTTGAGGAATATAAACAATAAAAGAAAAACATACAGACATAACCAAAATCTTTCTTAAATTATTACAGAAAAAAATATTTAAATCGGTCCAGATTTGAAGAAGGAAACAGGGAAATACGAAAGTACGATTTCGCTAATATTGCACAGAAGAAATCAGTCGAGATGCAGGTGTCTCTTTCGCGCTTAATTAAGAAGGTTTGCGGGAGGGGTGGGACGGAAATAGATCGCAAGAACCTATTCAAATTATTAATATTTTGCAGCCCGCGTTTCCTCTTAATGAGTACATTTATTTGTCTCAGAAATTAGGCGTTAGTGAAACGAGTTTTTGTGTTTGCAGTTTTATAAACAAATCGTAAAACAGCTGATTATAGAGGACACTAATTAAAAGTTTATTTTTTATTTTTATTAATTTTAATGTCAAGGCATTCAAGATTGCCCACCCAGTATACAAAAAGTCTACCAAGGAGACGAAATATGTTCACTTTTATTAAATAATTCATTTTTAGACGAAAAATTATCCTTTTAATTAGAATTACAAATTAGATTTTGTGTGTACAAAAACAAAATCTAATTTGGCATAATGTTTATTAGCAGAATAATATTAGGTGAGGCTTGTTTACGATGCTCGGCTTGCCGCTGTCGGTCTGTGGATGGGTGACCGTTCGTGACACATCGAGACCCCTCCGTGCTTCGAAGAGCACGTTAAGGTGTCGGTCCCGTGTATACTCAGAAGCCCGAAAGGCTGAAATCTGGTCTAACCGATGTAGGCACTGCCATAGTTACCCGGGTGTACAGATCCGATGGCAATCGCTCCGTGTAAATTACTGGTTTTCAGCCGCATCTAGTTAGACTGAAAGTCGACTTCGAGTTGGAAAAAAGGCTAGTCAGAAGAGTTCATCTTCTTCTTCTTCTTCCTGTCCTTATCCCACACTAGGTGGGGTCGGCACAACGTGTATTTCATAAATCCATGTTGTTAAAAGTTTTGGCTTATTGTTTTATGACCGGCCGCCTGCCTGACATCAACCCTCCTTGAGAATACTCGATGCGCCGTCGCGCGGGTGACCCAATGTGCTTGCTGATATTATACACTGGGTCCCAGAATGATATGCTTGTCAATCTTATTGCCGACAACTAAGCAGGCTATGTTCTTCTTGGTGGAGTATAGTTCAAGTTCCTCGACCCACTCTTTCAGTTTTACATACATTACATAACACAACAAAGAGCAAACCTGGTAACTAGTTGATGGGTAGGTTAAGTGTAATACAATCCTAAACATTTTGTCACTATCCACGCTATCCACTTATCTCACAGTGTGAAAACGCGGCCATAGTTCAAGCTGTGATATTCAGGATTTGGAAAAATTGGTGATTTCGTACTTGTTTACATTGTGCAGCTGATCTTATAGGTGATGTTAGTTATGTTAACCGACTACAAAACTGAAAGAGGTTATGAAAAATGAGAAACATAAAAATTGGTGAATAGCGTGGATAGTGATAGAAAGTGTATTAACCCATATTCTAAGACGTTCCTCCAAAACTTACTCAACTCGACTCCACGTCGACTCAGCCTTTAGTTGACATAAACGTCCTCGACTCGAAATTTTTACTCAGTCGAGGTAAAGAATCTTCTGTCAAACTCAAGGTACCTCAGAACCTACCTTAAGGAAGGAAGTGTCAAAGTTTATATGAAACAAAAATGAATCTTGATGACTTTATCGAATATGCTTACGATAATCTGTACAACTATCGCTGCGCTTGCCGCGGTCAGTCCGTGGATGGGTGACCATTTGTTACACGTCGAGACCCCTCCGTGCCTCGGAGAGCACGTTAAGCCGTCGGTCCCGGGTGTCATACGAATACCTATGACAGTCGTTACGGGTAGTCAGAAGCCCGAAAGTCTGACAAACGGTTTAACCTTAGGATATCGGCATTACCCAGTTACTGGGTTGCGGAGGTCTGATGGCAGTCGCTCCGTGTAAAATACTGGTATTCAGCCGCATCTGGTTAGATTGGAAGCTGACCCCAAGATAATTGGGAAAAGGCTAAGAGGAAGAATCTGTACAACTATTTATCGCGGCGTTATTTGCGCGATGCAGATAATTCAAATTATGACGTAATGACTCCGTCGAGGAACCTCAAATTTCACTCGAAATTGCGACTAAAAATACAATTTTGAAGGTGTTTTCGAGGCCGTCCTGAGTCGAGTATGAGTCGAGTAAGTTTTGGAGGAACGTCTTAGAATATGGGTGTAAGATTGTGCTATACTTTATTTACCCATCAACTAGTTCCAAGGTTTGCTCCTCATTGTGTTACGTACTGTATTATTAATACAGTACGTAATACATTAATAACATAACGCCTTGTATTCCCCGAAGGGTTCGACAGAGGTGTTTTAGTACACCCTCGTTTCGCCGTTATGTTTAAGTCCCATGTGATAGGGGGCGAGCCTATTACCATTAACCGGGCACAAATCCAGACTCCGGGCTGCTACTGAGAAATTCCTAATGGAAAAACCCAATAAAACTATGCCCGACCTGGGGATCGAAACTCGGACCCCATGCTCAGCAGTCACGCTTGCGACCACTAGACCAACAATACAGTAATACATTAATACCGTATTAATATTCTGTTTGTAGTCTTAGACAATATTAAAATCAGCACCTAACTAAACCTTTCATTTTGGCAAAGAAAGCCCGGAAAGCATAGCATGTATGTACCTACGCTACCTACCTACCTGTCAAAAGGTTAAAAATAATACTTCCTGCAACTCAATAAACTAAATAACAAACAATAGACTTCATGAATAAATTGTAACAAAATGACGTAACTATTGCATATTTAAATAAAATATAATCCATGTTTTGCATTCATTATTAGAACTTATATGTTAATTGGGGTGCGAGGGGCGACCCCCGAACACCTCTTTCGCAAAGTAGGTGCCAAGTCCACATTTCGCAAAGTGCGTGCCCAAATAATCACTGCATTAACTGCCAAATAGGTATGGACTAAAACCTTACGCCGAATGACTCGTAACTCTGAAATAGAACAATAACTAGGTACTTTCAAATTCAAAGCAAGTTTTGTTGGGCGTTTCATGCATTTTAATGTACGCACATTGAGTGCATGGCGCTTTCTAGGCGTTCTAAACGCATGATGAAAATGCAAAAATTGCCGCATATCAAATCCATTGCGATACCTTATTAGGATATAAAATTACTTATACAAGGTTAGTTGGAAGGGGTACTAAGCCGCGGGCCACCTAAAGTATCACTGATGACTATTTTAAAGCAAGTGTTAAAATTTCAAAATTCGATAATTTTTATTTGCATGCAAAAAGATTTTTATTTATATGTTTCCAAAAAAGAAATCATACCTGCTTTAGTTGTAAATTCAGAAAATAAATTCTCTAGTCCGTGACCCCAAATATGACCTAAATTGTAAAAACAGCTGATCATAGCTATGGACAGATAGATTTTAGCATATTTTTTACGAAATCTTTGATAAGCTATTTCTCTTAAACTATCGAGTTTTGGGGAAAGTTGTAGAACAAAAGTTATCCCTTATTATGGGTACTTTAACACCCTTTCGGCTTAGTACCCCCTTTCCGACTAACCTTGTATAACTGTTAACTGCCTCGGTCTAGTGGTGGCAAGCGTGACTGCTGATCTTGAGGTCCTAGGTTCGAACCCCAGGTCGGGCAGTGTTATTGGGTTTTTCCGTGTCGAATTCCTGAGTAGCAGCAGGGAGTTTGGATTTCTGCCGGGTTGACAATAGGCCCGCCCCCTATTGCATGGGACCTAAACATAACGGCGAAATGTGTTACTATGCATCTCTGCCAAACCTTTCGGGGAATACAGGCGTGATGTTATGTTATTATATATAGGTACAACTGTTTCTTCTTAGTATATAACGGTAAATATTTAAATGGTACTCTGAAAAAGCTGAATATTTCAATAAAATCTGCCTACCGTTTTATAGGTTTCACGTTGATGAAAATTTCAAATTACCATTACCAAAATGAGGAAAATTCTAAAAAGAAAGGCTTCACAGCCAAATTAATGCATATACTATCTAAATAAATACCAAGAAACAAGTTCTATCCCGTACCAAACCTACTCATTCAAAATAACATTCACGTTTCAAATAACCTGAACAAAGCTAACGTTATCTATGCGTTGCGTGCATGTATCGGGTGGTGCGGGGTGCGGGGCGGGGGCCAAGGCTCCGGTGCGCAAATACCCGCTGCATACAATGACTGCCAAACGTCGCATCCCGGACAAAAACCGCGGCACGTGTAAGCACAGTGCCGAATTCGAACGATGTTTATTAATGCAGTTTTGTTTGAGGAACAATGTTTTCCTTGTTTACAATTTTGTTTCGTGAGTGCCACAATGTTTCTTGTTTGTTACCTTAATGAGTAACTTGTATGTTTATGCAATATTTGTGATAACTGTTTTGGAACAAAAGAAGAATTGCTAATACAATGTTTATTTTTGTTTATGATTTTGAATGAATGCATCGGTTTTTTTATAACAACAAAATTAACGGAAATACAGAAAACCAGAAAATACAAAATTACAGAAAAAAATACAGAAAAAAAAAAAAACTAATTGGGTGAATAACAAGTCTGATTAAAACCGTCTAACACAGTCTATGTCTATGTAATAACAAAACTACCTACATAAGTTTTGCTTGTTTAGCATACCTATAAGTATTTACTATTTACGGTACAAAAATGATTTATTGAAGCTTGCATACATCATGGTTATTTACATCATTATCAGCCCACCCAAGTCGTAGAAGCCGTCAAAGAGAAATGGGTCATAATATTGAAGTGCGGTAGTGACCCATTAGCGCAAGCATACTTATTATAGATTAATAGGAATATTAGTAAAGTGCACCAAATGTAACTTGCGTTCTATTTTTATTAACAAAATAATGTTGGTATAAAACTGAAATGTATTCTCAGAAATCGTGATTACAATATTTTGAATTATCATCGTAGCTAAAAATACTATTTGCTACGAATACTATTTGCTACGAATACCAATTGCTACGAATACTAATTGCTACAAATACCATTTGCTACAAACGCAATTAATTGCTGCAATGAAAATTTGCTACGAATACTACTGCTTCAAATAAAAGCTACAAAAACAATCCGTTGTAAAATTTGATACACCAAATATTACCTAAACATCACTATTCCTACTAAGTATCTTTCGTAAACAAAAACAAACTCGACGTAATAGTATCTTAAACTACTTTTTAACAAAGACTTTCGACCCCACTGCCCTTGATATACTCATCAAAGTATTCACATCTTTATATTTGTATCTTTACGTAATGTCCCAAACAGCGCACGTGTTTAGCAAGAACCTACGGTTTTCAACAAAAAAAAGTCCTATCATACACAGCAGTACATTTTTAGTTATTAGCACACAGATACGGGTTTGACGTAAGCATTACATCAAATTAATCGTCCAACATTCAAAACTAAATGCGTATTAAAAATTAATTTGTACCCGTTTTGAGAAATTATCCCAAATTCCGGTTTCAATGGTAAATAATTTTAAAACTTGGCACATGTCACTTTTCGTCTATTCTTAATTTTGTTGGCGAGAAATCAATGGGCTTGTTCAACATGCCGCCATTGCCTATCGCTCCTTATCGAGACAGTGAAGTAATCGACGAAAAATGTCGATATCGAAAAATCTACGGCACACAAACAACAATAAATATTATTCCAAATGCGTAGTAGGTATTAAATAAATTCCTCCAGTGCGGGCCTGTAATCGCATTGTACGCTAACGTCATTCACGCACACATAGATACGCACCGCCGAATTTTGTGGATGTATTTTTCTAGGCAGCGTGAATGTGTGCGGCGCAACGCCGGTGGCGGTGAGAGGGAGTTATGCGGATTGATTCGAGTTGAAGCGAGAAGTGTATAGCTAGTTATATAACGCATTATTTTTATAATTAACAAACAAAAATTGAGAGATACGGCGGTGCGACCCTGAGAGCGGCCAGTGATCCCACCGAACGAAAATTTGCACAGATCGAATGTGGGCGACCTCGGTCGTGGTTGCACGCGGTTCTCTCACACACACATACCTACAAAACTAGCACACATAGAAATGAGGAAAAATTCTCGATTTCCGTGTGTGAAATTGCTCAGGGTTACTCCTGGAAGAGTTTAATGCATTTTCAATTATATTAAAAGTAAAACGGTGATTTTGATAATAAAATATTCATAACTAAACCATTCAAATGAGTCGAAGTCTATTTACTAGACAAACAGTTGATTTTCAAATAAATATTATTTCAAATTCCAAAATTAGTTTGCATTAAATTAAAAATCATTGTATTCAAAATGAAAACATTTAAAAGTAACTTTGCTACGAATTCAAATATATTATTTTAATTACCTAGACTTATTTCTCGGTCAGTAGTTTAATAATAATAGTTACTTAACTGCCTCTATGAACAAGCGAAAAATGTTATAAAACACAAATAAATCACTTATTGTGCCTACAGCGTGTTATGCGATAAATTTTAACAGTCAATACACGGGCTCGTAAAATATTTAGTACTTATCATATCCGCGATGTGACTGCGGTCTGAGTTGCGATTAAGTCTGTAAGGCCAAGGTTTCTATGGCAGTGGTGCCAATTCTGCGCACTTTGACAGGACTAAACTAACTAAGGGTGTTTGTCTCTTTCTGTTTCAATAGAAAAAGAAAGTGACAGTTGCGTTTAGTCTAGTTTAGTATTGTCAAAATGTGCAGAATCTGCACCACTATTAGAGTCAGAAGCCTAACATAAACGCAGCGTCAACGCAGCATTAATAAATAAAGTAAAATCGGTGACGTGACGCTGGCCTGGACTACCATGGAGTTTAAGGCCACGCCGCAATTCGAGGCCGCAAGTTCGGAATTTTTGAAAAGGAATCCTTCGTGCGAAAAGTTTTAATGGCAATGACAAGAATGGTAATGAAAAACGTAGAGAGGCCAAGTTCTCGATCTCTGTGTTTTCAATATTGCCTATGATATTGTCGGTTGTCGTTGTTTATAAGAATGACAAGCATATCATTTTGGGACACAGTGCATAATATCAGCAAGCACATTGGGTCACCCGCGCGACGGCGCAACGAGTATTCCCAAGGAGGGTTGATGTCAGGCAGGCAGCCGGTCATAAAACAATAAGCCAAAACGTCTAACAACATGGATTTATGAAATACATGTTGTGCCGACCCCACCTAGTGTGGGATAAGGGCAGGGAGAAGAACAAGATTGTCGGTTTGCAGTAATTTGATTGTCGAAATAAGATTGTCGGTTGTATGTAAATTTGCTAGAAAATATCAAAATTTCTTTACAAAGCGCGAAGATAAACCGATACAGTATTCGCTACGTCATAAAAATAGGCTAAACTTACCAAACTCGCGACTTCAAATCCATTCTTCAAGCACATTCGTAATGTCTATAAAAGTTTACAATAAATTACCCGAAAAATTAAAAAACGTAAATAAACTTCACATATTTGTAAAAAACCTAAAACAGCTATTGTTAAGCAAATGCTACTACAATATAAATGAATATTTAAGTGATAAATTCTAATCGAACAATAATTATGTTCTTACTAAATTCCTAGTACTCCTAATAAATAATAATCCTAATAAATAATAGTACAAAAATATACATAAACTGTAGAAAGTAATAAGCAATAATAGATACGGGTAACACTAAAAGAAATGTGCAATATAAATAACTAAATAGATAATAATGTAGGTATTGGTTAGCACATTATTAAATTCTCTAATAGTTTCTAATAGTCTAATAATTATAAGATAGTATTAAATAAAGTAAGTGTACATAAATTAGTATTTAAATAACTAAGCCAAATAAACTTGCAATCTTAATATTTAAATAGATAAACAAATAAGTACTCTAAAAAGATAAACAGGGTAAATATAGTAATAAATAGTATAATATAAATAAATTATTAAACTCTGAATATAATTTGAAATACATAATTATAATTTAAATAAATAGGACAAAAAAAAATTAAATAAAGGCAACTAAATTCAAAAAACCAAGTTATCATCCAACATACAAAACAAAAAAAAAACATAACTATACTTCATACTAAACTTCTATTTGTTTTCAATTTTATCTAATTTAATAATGATCCTCCTCTCTCCTACTTTGCTGTGCCCAACAGGGTCCACAATTGTAACATAATTTTCTATTACTACCACCTAAGTAACATTGTGGAATACGCAAATAAATATTGAGTATTGAGTATTAATAGTGCGATATCGCGTAACAGCTAGATCACACAGAAACTGTTTACAGAACCCATTTTAGCGGACCCGTTTTTGTTTTGGTGATGGCGCCTGTAGTTGTATGAGCGAGTTCATATACACGACAGTATTCCGAATCCAGTAAAAAATACTGGATCCGTTATTTTTATCGTAGCCTGCCTGCCAGATGCAACGCAGCTGCTATTTATTTAACTGATACGTCGGTATAGATGTGTACAACATATCCAGTACCGACGGATCCGTTAAAAGGGATCCGCTGTGTGATAGTGCTCAATAAATTTTTCGATTAGGCCTAACTTTGAATTGAATATCACCGACCATGTTTTGCAAAACATCTTTATCTTTACATAGTATGAAACAAAGTCGCTCCCGCTGTATGTCTGTCCCTATGTATCCTTAGATCTTTAAAACTACGCAACGGATCTTGATGCGGTTTTTTTTAATAGAGTGATTCAAGAGGAAGGTTTATATGCCCCACACTAGTATCTACATTGCACCCGTGCGAAGCCGGGGCGGGTCGCTAGTATTCTAATATAACGATCTACATTTAAACCCAGAGTTTTTATACTTGAAGTATCGACCCGCCCCGGCTTCGCACGGGTGCAATGTAGATAATAATGTGGGGCATATAAACCTTCCTCTTGAATAACTTAATCTTAAAAGATCTAAGAGTACAGACAGCGGGAGCGACTTAGTTATATACTATGTAAAGATGAACATTATTATAGGATCTACTTTCATCAATCTTTTTGCTCCCATTATAAGAATAAAATATTAAAGTTAGACCAACATAAGTCATTAACGGCCGGTTCCTATGATTTATGGCTAGATATTTATTATTCATCGACCGTATAATTACCCATACCATAGTAGACCCTCCCATATGTTAGCAAATATCACAGGTATTGCTTACGAGTCTATTTATGCCTAGTTTGGCAATAAAAAATGCTACCATTGGTAAGCAAAACGATTCGTTTTTGGTCATAGGAACCGGGCGTACGTCATTATAGTTAAAAAAAGAAACGCTATTTGAGCTTAATTAAACATTTACCTACAAAAACAGTCTAACCAGATGCGGCTGAATACCAGTATTTTACACGGAGCGACTGCCATCAGGCCTCCGCAACCCAGTAACTGGGTAATACCGATATCCTAAGGTTAGAACGGTTGTCAGACTTTCAGGCTTCTGACTACCCGTAACGACTGTCATAGGTATTCGTATGACACCCGGGACCGAGGGTTTAACGTGCTCTGCGAGACACGGAAGGGTCTCAATATGTAACGATTGGTCACCCATCCACGGACTGACCGTGGCAAGCGCAGCTTAACCTTGCAAATCATATGATCCGCGCGGTTGTTATTTAGCCGCAAGCCTATCATATAGAAACAATAGGTACACAGTATAATCATATACAGTACATAATATATATATAACTTTGTTATAGATGACCCTGCATTTTATGACTATAATGTTATTAAACCAAGGCCTCATAGAGACACTCTAAAGGTCACTCTATTTGAAGGCCTCAAAAACATATTTTTTTCCATATATATTTAAAGTTATTTCAGGAAGTAGGTATTAATGTAACTAATCTTAATAACCGTTTGATTATACGGAAATAATTATTTTATATACATACTTCAAATAATATCGTCACGGAATATTAAATATTGGAGGAACCATGAATAATGGGAATTGATTCTTACTCCTTGGAAGAAACCGAAAACGTTATACGAGGTAAACCAATAAAAGATAATAAAAACTTATTTCTTCACACAGCCAAGCAAAGCAATGACCACGACAAAATAGTTCTTTTTATCTTTCAAACCCGATTTTACCAACGTCGTATAGGGTTTATCTGAGGGATAAGTTAGACGATTTTCACAGAATTTCCATTCTAAAGCTGTCAAAACGTCCCATTAATTCCTCGGATAAAAGTTATCCGACATTGGTAAAATCGGCTCCAAGGAGAGTGTCTTGTACTCAGCGAATGCCTTCTGAACTTCTGATCGTAACAATCCTGTGAGCGAGGAAGTATTCAATGTTCTAGAGACCAATTCTGCTAAAAAAAATTATCAAATCGCGATCGAACTTCAGCTGAACCAGGGCCATTCAACTTAGATAAGATAACAGTGTAAAGGCCGTTGTTCAGCTGCAATTAATTTTGCTCTTTTAAGCAATTATGTTTGCAGAATTGGCCTAGAGGTCTTCAGTATCCATTCAAGGAGATAGAGTGGACTGAAGAACTCTATCTTTAATCTCTCTCTATATCTAACTTTAGGATATCGGCATTGCCCAGTAACTGGGTTGCGAAGGTCTGATGGCAGTTGCTCCGAGTAAAATACTGGTATTCAGCCGCATCTGGTTAGACTGGAAGCTGACCCCAACATAGTTGTTATAAAGCTAGACAGAATGAGAGTGGACTGAAGAACAAATCCATATTTTATACCCAAATCTTGTTTGTATTCTCCAGTTTAGCTTTTGGTTATTATTTCATTAACATATATGTACATGTTCCTGAAATAAAGATAATATCATGCGGCAATGGCTTCATTCATTCATTATTTTTTTTTGCATTCGCTGAGTCATCGCTGTTCTAACCTATATGACGAAGTTATTTGCTTTGTGTCATTTGCTTGCTCTGTGAGGATGGCTTTAAAAATAGAATCAGTTCGCAATGCAATTTATAATTTCTTTTTTTTACGTTCTGCAGAACTTTGAGCTTTGTCGACAGCTGAAAACAGCAATTTTTTTTTACTCAAATTTTTCTTGAGACCTTAGTTCACTTTGCGTGTCTATGGAAGCCTCATAGGTTCCTCCTTACCGCTGCAACAATTGCTCTGCAATTATATTCTCTATTAGCTACCCGGGCAGACTTCGTTCTGTCAAAAGTCATTGGCCTATAGTGGGAAAAGAAAAGTGTTGTTTTTACTATTTTCCACGCAATTTTTATGTATTTTCTCTAAAAGTTACCGAATTGGTCGAGCCGTTCTCAAGTTTTGCGCTTAGCAACACATTTGGCGATTCATTTTTATTTATATAGATTTACTAATCACCAGTTTTGCTGAACGGATTGGCGATCGTTGAAAGCAGATTTAGTGCAAAGACATCTTCCTTTGCACCGCGTCCTCTTGTTTAAAGAACGAATTATTGTAATTGTTCCTTTACTGATCTTTCTTCCTTTTCCATTAGATTTTCCAAGTATGCAATTTTCCGAGCTATATAAAGGATTCTAATAAGACATTTTACTTATTTCATTCTAGACTCCAGCAATTTTGTAATAAAGAGGACATCTCTCAACGAATTTGTTGTGAAACTTAGATTTGATAGCTGTAATATGAATAGTTAGATTCTGTTAGATACCCTAGTGTCTTGCCGGGGTTGTACCTAATTTTCAAAGCTATACATTCAGTAGTTTACTCAACAAAATTAATTTGAGATGTAGTGGAATTTGATATTTGAGTCCAGTACCCCCTTAATTTGTAGCGATATATAACCCTACGTTTACGCCTAGGTATAAAACATGTTGCCGGGGTTGCGGTGCATGCTTTTGCGAATCCCGTGACCCCGACCGAACGGTCAGGAGGAGGAACACCGTTTGGTCTTAGCCGGGAAGACTCCGGCAGACACCCTCGCCTTCCCCGGGCGAGGGAGGAGGAGTGAGGATTTTCCAACGATAAAAAATACAGTCATGTATTCTACATAAATCTGTTTTTTTTTTAATATTGCCTTTTTGCATACTTTAAGTAGCAAACTTCTAAAGACCTTTAAAACACTTGATTGAAATATTTTACACATGATCATTAGGAGTTAAGAACAATTTTTTTTTAAATACCTTTGCGCTAATCAAATTTACAGTTTGTTTTAGGTGTAAATATGGGGTTAGGAAGCTCTTGTTCACGGTGTGTAAGCATCACTATAGTAACAAAACTCTATCATTATTCGGCATGAAGTTTAATCAAGTTTGTCTGACTCATGCATCGAGCGCATGACAAGCAACAAGCCCCAGTACTTGTGCAAGCGATTAAATATAAAAATAAACCTACCCACACACGAATAATTGGTACTAAATCATGTATGAAAAATAATGTATGAACTTGATCATGACCATGAACCGCCGCGCACGTTGTATGACGTCACTGGCAACAAACAAAACAACGGACAAATTGCATAACATTAACTTTATCGAGTGTGAAGCAGAGTGGCGTAAGTGTATGTTGCTTTATTTGGATTTTTATCTCAAGGCATATTCTATTGTGTTAAAATATTTTTACAAAATATTTATTTAAAGAATATTCATGACATGACCGTAGCGTGATTTCTACAATATCTATATTTAAATGATTGCTATATTAAAAAAAAAACTCGTACGTGCTGCAATAATAGCTAATTATAATTAAAAATAAACAATGATATGAAAGCATACAACCATCCGACCGATAGCAAATTTTAAAAGGTTTGCCTACAAAGTATAACAATAAAACATAAAGGTTAGCGGTGAAACGGAGCAATAATCACCAAGTCATCAAATAAACCATCACTTTTAACAATCACGCACAATATAATTGTTACTTTCACACTTCTTAATAAGCACCGTCAGCGCAAAACTTCCTACTTGCTTGCCCATTATGGTAATTTGATCAGCAGATATAAAACTATGCCCAGTTTTAATTAAATGTAGTACAAGTAAATAAAACATGTTTTAAATAGAAACAAAGCAAGAAATAGTCCGAAATATCCGGCTTTTCAGAACGGCAACCTCACTTGCAGATGGGCATCATACCATCGATCATCGAAACTCGGACGACCATTTGTTAGAGTTGGGCTAAATATAAGTTATGCCGAATACTAATATTCCGCCGAAAACGAACGTAGCAATATATGCCGAATACTAATATTCCGCCGAAAACGAACGTAGCAATATATGCCGAATACTAATATTCCGCCGAAAACGAACGTAGCAATATATGCCGAATACTAATATTCCGCCGAAAACGAACGTAGCAATATATGCCGAATACTAATATTCCGCCGAAAACGAAAGTAACAATAATATATGCCGAATACTAATATTCCGCCGAAAACGAACGTAGCAATATATGCCGAATACCGAATATTCGGCATATCTTTCCAAAGACAGGCAGTTGTACTGGAGTGAGAGAGTTAGCTCTGTAATAACCAATGTATTTGGATGCAGCCGTCAATTATTTGGGAAAATTTTTATTATAACGGTGGTAGTCGTAATGGACTGCAATTAACTAAGTAGATCAAATGCAAAGGTACAAGATGTATTGATGAAGAGCTTTGAAAGGGTTTAATTGATAAATATTTTTTATTTCTGTAAATAAATATATGGAGTATGTAAGGATGGTAGCATGTGGCGTTCTATAGGTTCTGCCTATCCTAATGGGAAGAAGGCCTGAGTTCATATATGTATGTATAAATCTATGACAGAAACTTTTACAAATGTAGATGTAGTTTTTTTTTTAAGACTAGATGGCGCCGGCATTTCCTATCTAGAATAAAAGCCAAAACAAACTCGGAGATCAAGGTCTTTTTTAAAGTCCAGACATTGTGGTATATATAGAGGGACTCATGGCTAAATAACAACCGCGCCGATCGTATGATTTGCAAGGTTAAGCTGCGCTTGCCGCGGTCAGTCCGTGGATGGGTGACCATTTGTTGCACATCGAGACCCCTCCGTGCCTCGGAGAGCACGTTAAGCCGTCGGTCCCGGGTGTCATACGAATACCTATGACAGTCGTTACGGGTAGTCAGAAGCCCGAAAGTCTGACAAACGGTTTAACCTTAAGATACCGGCATTGCCCAGTTACTGGGTTGCGGAGGTCTGATGGCAGTCGCTCCGTGTAAAATACTGGTATTCAGCCGCATCTGGTTAGACTGAAAGCTGACCCCAAAATAATTGGGAAAAGGCTAAGAGGAAGACATTGTGGTATATAAACTATGCGAGTGTAACAATGTAGGGCAACGTCTGCAATGGACTTTTGAGGAAAAAGCCGCAGGTTTCAGTTTACCTGTCCCAACTGACGGCACGCATGTATCAGCCATCGGGTAGCTCAACAGCTTATTTCATATAATCTGTCCGTCCCAATTCTGCTCTCTTAAGCAAAAGGGCAGTAAGTAGTGAATTTTGCGAAATGGAGTTAACTGTTGCTTTAGAATACCCATTAAGTGTAAAGAAACATTAAAATTCGTGGTGATTTTCTTTAATTATCTTTAACAAAATAAGCGAAAATAATACACATAGAAAACAAAGTCTATACTAATATTATAAAGCTGAAGAGTTTGTTTGTTTGAACGCGCTAATCTCAGGAACAACTGATTGGAATTGAAAAATTATTTATGCGTTGGATAGTCCATTTATTGAGGAAGGTTATAGGCTATATAACATCACGCTATGACCAATAGGAGCGGAGCATAAATGAAAAATATTACAAAAACGGGAAAAATGTCCACCAGTGCGAAGCCGGTACGGGCCGCTAGTTATAATAAAGGAAAAGAACCGAACGTCACTCCTACATCTGTCCGACATGTTTTCTTCATCTGTCTTTGGTTGACAGATTGAAGAGTCGACTCCAAAGAGTCTTCAGTACAGGCTAAATGGGTATTCTAAAGCAACAATTGACTCGATTTCGCAAATTTCACTACTTACTGCCCTTTTGCTTAAGAGGGCAGAATTGTAAGGTCTGTATGGATACTTCCAATGGACCCTCTTGACCGTGACCGATTTTTGGGTCTCGTATGTGACATCACCGTGTCCTTCAAAAACTTTAGGTGCGTAGTACTCACAACCGCCGCGTGCATGTATGAAAAGATGTGTTCGACCCATACACACCTATTAAATCAAAAGCTTCGGGGAAGTCGCAGTCTTCTTATTATTTTAGTATAAAGGAGGTCTCCTTGTGATAGAACTCGCCCGGGAAACTACTCTTCTTCTTTTCGTGTGGTTAGTGAATAACCTGGTGTCAGAGTTTATGCCACCTATGGCCTCTGACTTTGCTTCACATGCCGTCGAGCAATATCTCTCAGGCATGCCGGTTTCCTCAAAATGTTTTCCTTCGCCGTTTTTAAGCAAGTGATAATTATACAATACGCACATGAATCAGAAAAGTCAGAGGTTCGTGCCTCGTGTTCAAACTTGAGACCTATGACTTGGCTGTATGCCGGTCACACCACTAGGCTATAACTGCTATTAACTACTACCACGGGAAACTACTACCACGGGAAACTACTACCACGGGAAGTACTACCACCGTACCTATATCTGCCGCCAAGTAGCGTTGCTGTGTTCTGGTTCGAAGGGTATGGGTGCCGGTGAAATTACAGGCACATGAGATTTTCCAACTTTGTCTCTAAGGTTGACAAGCATCAGTAATCCTCTTGGTTTTGTAGGTATATAGGCGACAGTGACCACTTTCCATCAAGGAGCCGTTGGCATGCCTGCTAACGTAATTAATAAAAAAATATACTTGATATTTTTCTTCTATGGAAAAGCTAATATCTACTTCACTCAGTATCACTTAGTATCAAAATCATCACTTAGTATCTACGTCCAAATATTAATTAATCATTTCTAACATGGCAGGTGTCCTAGGTATTAGAAAATGTCGGTTTCCTCGAAATGTTTTCCCTCAACGTTCGAAAATAAAGATGAATTATTATCATTATTTCTGAATGGAGTTTTTTTAAGCTACGATATTCTGGGTGTATTTAAAATTGTCTAAAGACCCTAATAATTGGTGCGTTTCGAATTGGTGCTATTGAGAATTGGAGCGCTAATTGGAATGTCTCTTTATCAGGCCCTGCAGTCTCGACATAGACAGCGATCACTTTACGACCGATGTCAGTCGTTAACTAACAACGATTAACTTTTAACGTCGTACTATATTATTTAATAGTGAAGACAAAAGCATGTCATAATTATCATTTTAACATTAAAGCTAGTAAAGTATATGTTAAAAAAAATTAAGTTCGTCTTTTCTTTCTAAAGTTTATCGTTATGACTTAACGATCGTTATCTCTGTCCAGACTTCAGTCCCAAGACTATAACAGGGTCCGGGGTTGCGGTGCATGCAATAGCGAATCCCGTGACCCCGGCCTTAGATCAGAAGGAAGTACACCGGTGGTTTTTAGCCGGTAAGAGTCGGGCAGACCCTCTCGCGAAAGACATCCATGAGGAGTTTCCAACGAAAAAAAAAGGACTATAACAAGGTCGCAATAGATTGCTACGCCACGCCTACGAGGATATTCGTCCCCCAACTGGAACAGTCGAACTTAGAAGAATAATGTCGTAATCAACAGACAATTAATGATCTTTGAAGAACAATGTCGTATGTCTTAGAGTTAGCAGACGCATCGATGAAACCGATACGACGTACCATGTGACTCCCGAAAATAACTGAAGGAGCGGTGAGGCGTCAGATTAATCAGCCTATTACAGCTGCCGACTGCTGGACACGGGCCTCTTCTCTTAATCAGGTTTAGGCGTTAGTCCACCACGCTGCCTTGTAGGCTAATTCAGTTTTTTTTTTTGAAGCAGGTATCGTGCAGGTTTCTTTAATAGTATGTGACGGGTGGTGGCTGACTGGCGGGGGTCCGGGGCTATAAAAGGTCGGGCACACTGCAGATCGGCCCTCTCTCGCGCCGCTGCAGTTACCCAGTTAAGTGCCACACCTGCTGAACAAGACCTGGACTCCTCGCATTGTACGAACCACGCCCTGTTGTTCTTTTTGTACTCTTTGTAAATTCTTAATTAAATATATATAGTGTACGGTTACAAGTGTTATTCTTTATCCTCCCGTAAGTACACGCCTGCTAAATTTTATGTGCACATGCTAGTCGAGGGTTGACTCCTAAAGCCACCAAAGTGTTACAAGTACAGTTTTGATTTCCAAAGACTGTCAAATTATTTGACATCAAAAACGAAACCAAACATTTTGACAACTATACTATTAAAGAAACCTTTCAAGCTTCTTGCACCTTTCTTGCTTCAAAAAATACCTGAATCAGCCTACAAGGCAGCGTGCGGTGGCTACTGGTGCGGTTTGGAAATCAGTTGCAAAAGTCAGTTTCCGCAATTTATCTTACGGGGGTACCAGCTGAAAATCAGCGCTGGGTGTTTGACGCCTAGCATATGCTGAGTTGGTGACCTTTTCGGCATGGACATGCTCGACAGCATAAAATGTGTATGTTTAGTTATTTTTATATTGTTCGGTCTTTCTTTATTTTTATTTTATTTATGCTGTCATTGTGTTCTTGGCTGAATAAATTAATTTTCTTTCTTCTTTCTCTACTAGTGGATTGAGCATTAAGCGCTATACAGGTATATACAGGGTGTAAACGAAATCATGTAATTCCTTCAAACCTCGTGATGTACTGCTGACAGAAATTAAAACTGCACGGGATACTTTTGGATTCAATAAACAAAAACCGAAAAGTAAACATGTGTTCTTAACGTGAGGCATTTTAGCGCCCCGAGCGAATTGCGCAGCTACCGCTCGCCACGCGGTCATTTAACTCGGGCGCTAAAATGCCTCACGTTAAGAACATATGTTTACTTTTTGCAAAATAAAATTTATTGAATCCAAAAATATCTCATGCAGGTTTAACCTATGTCAGCAGTAAGTACATCACGAGGTTTGAAGGAATTACATGATTTCCTTTACACCCTGTATAAGCCTACTGTCCTTTAACGTTATATTGGAATCCATAAAGCACTGACCACAGAGTTGTAATCTTATCTTAATGTTATATAAATTAAACATATTTATTATCTTACATGGATATAAGGGCGTTCAAGGGGCATCTTGGTACAGAAACAAGTTTTAAAACTTGCAAATTAAAGCAGGTGTTGGTAAAAAAACCGCTTCGGTTTTTTTTGTATTGCGCGTAACGTTTTTGTTGGGTTTTTTTGTAATATAATTTTATATTTATAGTTCTTGGTGTTTAATTAATAAAATATAGTTTGCAGGCCTGTCTTCTTTTATAATGATTTCTATGACATAACCTGCATACTTTTAAACATACCATAGGATTACCATCTCAGGGGCTCGTAGTTTATTACCAATCGCACGGATCATACGATTTGCGAGGTTAAGCTGCACTTGCCCCGGTCAATCCGTGGATGGGTAACCGTGCATTACACATCGACACCCCTCCGTGCCTCGTAGAGCACGTTAAACAGCCGGTCCCGGGTGTCATATGAATACCTATGACAGTCATTACGGGAAGTCAGTGCCCGAAATTCTGACAACCGGCCTAACCTTAGGATATCGGCATTGCCCCGTTTCGGGTTGCGGAGGTCTGATGGCAGTCGCTCCATGTAAAATACTGGTATTCAGCCGCATCTGGTTAGACTGGAAGCTGACCACAACACAATTGGGAAAAAGCTAGACCAGAACGATAGGATTACTCTCTCACACAAACGCAGTGGTAGTGTACATCAAGAGGATGGGTAGCAGTGTCGTTCTGTCTGCTAATAACTACAAACAGCGACCACCAATCCACAAAGCGTGGTGATCCTAGACTTTTCCTATTAAACCCCCGATGAAAAAAGAGGATTGTTATGAGTCTGATGCCTATGTTTGTCTGTGGCATGCTAGCTCCTACACGGATGAACCGATTTCAAAAACTGACTTAATCTGGATGGTTATAAGCTATTGTTTGATGGAATTCGGCTCACGACCGCATAGCAGTCGCTAATTAGCGGTCATTAGAATCTACGTTAACCCAAAAAAAAACCTTAGACGAGTCTCATAAACTTTCATATCAGGGCCTTAACCAGACTAGAATCTTTCTGGATCATTAACACGTACTATCTAAGTGCTAAAATCTAGAATACATTCGTCCATTTCATTGCTTTTTCTTTGAAACTCACGACGGACTAGTTTGTATCAAAGAGTAGGTAGTTGGAAGTAATCTTGATAGTCACTGGACCGTCCAAATTGACCTATTAGATGTGGGCTTCGATCTAATATAAACAAACTCCATTTTTTGTTTCTGTATAGTAAATGGTAGGTTTTAGTCGTGATGTTTTTAAATTACACCTGTAATTTAAAGTGTAAAATCATGGATAGAATATGCTTTATTATACACCACGAGAATAGCAAAAAAGAGAAACAATTTAACAGACACTTCGCCTTAAATTGACAGTGACAGTAAGTGACTTAATGACAACTTTAAAATTGAGTAGACTTTGAGTATCCTTACTTAATAATATAATCCATACTATAATATATTATATATAATATTATAAATGCGAAAGTGTGTTTGTTTGTTTGTTTGTCCTTCCTTCACGCCCTAACTAAGCAACCAATCGAATTGATTTTCGGCATAGAGTTAGTTGAAAGGGTGGAGAGTAACATAGGCTACTTTTGGTCCTGGAAAAACATCATGTTAATTCCACGTGAGCGAAGCCGCAGGTAAAAACTAGTAATATTATAAACGCGTAAGTTTGTATGTCTGGATGTTTGTTACTCTTTCACGCATAAATGGCTGAACGGATTTAGATTAAATTTACCACACAGATAGACCATGTCCTGGATTAAAACATAGGATTTTTTTATCCGGGTATATTAGAGTCATCATCATCAGCCTGAAGACGTCCACTGCTGAACAAAAGCCTCCCCCTTAGACCGCCACATCGAACGACAATCCGCCATTTGCATCCATCGCTTGCCCGCGACTTTCACAATATCGTCGGTCCCCCTAGTGGGAGGCCTACCTACGCTGCGCTTTCCGATTCGTGGTCGCCACTCAAGAACCTTTCTTCCCCATCGGTTATCGGTCCCTCGAGCGATGTGGCCTGCCCATTGCCACTTCAGCTTGCAAAACCTGACAGCTATGTCAGTGATATTGACGACACGTTTGGTGCAGTGGCTAAGCGATTGGCTTCTGCGCTGCGGGTCGTGGGTTCGATTCCCGCACGGAACAAATATTTGTATGGCCTACAGATAGTTGTTCCGGGTCTGGGTGTTTGTGCATGTGAAGATTTGTGTCTGTAAACGCACCCACGATACGGGAGAAATCCTAGTGTGGGGCAAATTTAAAAAAAATAAAAAAGAAAATTGGAGTAGTTACTTCGAAAGCGAGTGAAATCGCAGGCAACAGCTAGTTTGGCCATAAAACTTGAGTTTCCTAGCAATAGTGGTGTGACCGTCAGACTGCCAAGTCATAGGTCTCGAGTTTGAACCCAAGGCACGCACCTCTGATTTTTCGGATTCATGTGCGTATTGTGTAATTATCACTTGCTGAAAAACGGTGAAGGAAAATATCATGCCTGAGAGATATTTCTCGACGGCATGTGAAGCCAAGTCAGAGACACATGGGCGGCATAAACTCTGACACCAGGTTACTCACTTAGCACACGAAAAGAAGAAGAAGAAGGCTTGCGTTCCCCAACAGTAATTCTCTGGTCACACAAATTTAATGTTTACTAACATAACATCACAACTTACATTCCCCGAAGGGTTCGGCAGAGGTGTTTTTTTAAAACACCCTCGCTTCGCCAGTTATATTTAAGTCTCATGTAATAGGGGGCGAGCCTATTACCATTAACCGAGCACAAATCCAGACTCCAGGCTGCTACTGAGAAATTCCGAATGGAAAAACCCAATAACACTTTGCCTGACCTGGGGATCGAACCCAGGACCAGGCTCAGCAGTCGTGCTGGCGACCGCTAGACTAACAGGGCAGTCAAATAAAATTTCAGTTTAAAATAATGTTTACTTTAAAATAGAATTTTAGTTAAACGGTAGGTCTAGCACTTACTTCAGGAGGACGTGGGGCAAGGCCCCACAGAGGAGAGGTCCGCCATGGGTGGGCGGACCGGGACCTGCCGGGGTTGCGGTGCATGCTTTTGCGAATCCCGCGACCCCAGCCGAACGGTCAGGAGAAGGATCACCGTTGGTTTTTAGCCGGTAAGAGTCCGGCAAACCCTCTCGCCTTTCCCGGGCGAGAAAACAAAAAAAAAGGTCTAGCACTTACTAACGTAAAAGTAATGTTATTGTAGGTGAATTTTGAATCGGATATACTCGTTGTGTGTAGGCTTCTTTAATTAATCTTTGCGTACACTCCATGAATACTTCGCCTTACCGTCAATCCAAAAGATAAATCTAGCTTTTGATTTCTAAGATGTAAGTACATACCCATGTCAGTTGTCCATTTGGCAACACGTGGGCCCAAGGCGAGGCCCGCTTCGTGGCGCTTTACACGAATAGGAAGCCTGGCTGAAATAGAAAGCTGTCGAGTTACTAACGTAAAGGTAAAGTTAATTTAACTGAATTTAAAATCTGAAATACTTTTTTGGCACATACAAGAGCTCTCAAGTGCTCAAGAACTCCACAACCTCATCCCACCGGCCCCCATCTACCATCGGACATCTAGACGCACTGCAAGTTACCATCCATACTTAGTTGCCATTCCACCAATTCGCACTAAGCGCTTCCAAACATCCTTCATAATAATAAATAATAAATGATTTTTATTTCGGACAATAATACAGATCCATATTTTGTTAGTAAAGTGACTTATGAACTAATGTTAGTAAGCAAAATAGGTGAGTAGGTACTATAAGGTAGGCAATCTGTCTGTGCAGAACGCAACAAAGCACCCTTACTTTATTACCCTCTGCACAAACTTGCCTACAATTGGTGAGCTGTAGTTATCAGCAACCGTTCTCAAGATGCTGTTGTCACTGTCCCTCACTCTCCTTAAGATGGATGCGGTTTTTTTGCGGATGATGGCGTGGAAATCGTCCGTGCGAGCCGTCGCAAACATCTCCGAGGCACTACAAAACCGGGGCAGTCTCAACAGCATCCTGAAAACATTGTTGTACTGTATACGTAGGACATCTAGCTATCTTTTGGTATGGTTAACCCATAGATTGGCAGATCTTTTGGTATGATTGACCCATAGATAATGCGCACTGCAAAAGAATAGAACTCACTACCTGCGTCTGTGTTCCCGAACGCATTCAACCTGAATCTCTTCAAAGTTAGAGTTAACAGGCTTCTTCTGGGTAAGCTCACTCCATCGTAGACTTTGTCTCTGTCTCCTCTGACCTAGACTAGAGTCAAGAGCACCCATTTCAAATAAAAAAAAAAGAAAACATACTATTTAATTGAATTTAAAACTTTATTCATAATTATCTACGTATGATACAAATTGTGCACGTCACAAAAAAATTAACCAAAATTGGACGTAGTTAACCGAAAAGGATCCATCCCACAAAATTATCGAGAATGAGTTATTTATATCAAAATACTCCTTAAACTTCTTAAGCCAAACTACACATAATAACATTTTAACAAGTAAAATATTATACATTTGTCCCTTAATTACAATAAAACCAAGAAGTTTAAATCAAAGAACCGATGAAGAAATACAGTCTAAACTTAAAAATTTAATATCTCATAACTGTGTGGGTTGGATCCTTTTCGCTAAACTACGTCCAATTGTCAGTTGTATTTTCGATTCAAATTTCACTGACATTAGCTACACGTTTACGATGCTATACTTTAAACGATTGCTAGGCCTACGGTTGTTTAACCAGAGATTTAATGTTTGTGAATACCAGCCTAAGTTCCATCAAAACCATAACCTGTCCACTGCTACGTATACAGTTAACCCGTACACGCATAAACCCCTTCACGTATACCCCCTTTCGAATAATCAACAACTAAATACGCAGCCGGTAGCGCCACCTTCTATACCTTCATTAACAGTCCCCAGGGGGTCGACAGATCTTATGGTCGAATAGCCACTCTATCTATGATCCTACATAAACTATAACTAAACCACTGCAAACAGGACTCTTCTATTATCTCAGGCCCGTTTGCATTTACCTCGCCTATGTCAGTCATAGTAACAGTGATGGATAGCCTAGCTATTCGAGTTCCATGACGGCCCACACCTCTGACTTTTCGAATTCATTGCGCTAACGATGAAAGAAAACATCGTGAGGAAACCTGCCTACACCATTAAAAACAGGACTCTTCTATCTTCTCAGACCCGTTTGCATTTACTTCTCTTATGTCAGTCTTAGTAGCAGTGATAGGCCAGTCATCCGAGTTCGATCCCGGCCCGTATCTCAGAATTTACGAATTCATTGCGTTAACGGTGAAAGAAAACATCGTGAGGAATCCTGCACACGTGAGAGGGCTTCATAAAGTTTTCGATGGTGTGTGTAGCCTGCCAATCCCCACCGGGCCAGCGTGGTGGACTAAGGCCTAAACCCGTCTCATTCTGAGACGAGGCCCATGCCCAGCAGTGGGACAGTAATAGGCTGATTATGTATGTTATGTAAGTTTTTATAGAAGTGTAGTTTTTTATCCGTTGGCTTGGTCGCGTTTGTCCCTAGTTAGACCTTATTGTAAGCGCAGACAGGGTCTAAAATGGAACACACGAAGCCAAGTAACAGAGCTTATAAAGTGATTCCTTTCCCATTTGAAGGCAGTTAAGGTGCAGTCACTGCAACTGCGTGTCAACTGCGGATTGGATCAATCTACTTATATTTCTGTGGTATCAGTGAACGAATATGATTCACCAAAGTGTGACCATTGTTAGCATTCACCGTAAAATTTTAGAACTGGAAAGATAATAATCCCCACACTACGATCAAGGGAGGGTCACGTTTATAGTTGTGCTGCTATAGTAGCCTCCAATTTCAGTCCCCTTCGTGCACGCACGAAGGCTTTATGCACACGCGACTTTCCAAGATGTGTCCGATTTGATTGTGATAGGTCTCTTTCCTCGTCTTGGATGCCAGCCCAGTCTAGCTCGAGCCTTATTGAAAAATGAGGGTGATCTCTTAAAGAGAGCTATAAGTATTTTAGGACTCAAGGGGGGTTAAGGACTTTAGGTCGTAGATTCGATCCCCAGGTCGAGCAAAGTGTTATTGGGTTTTTCCGTGTGGAATTCTTTAGTAGCAACCCGAAGTTTGGAATTGAGCCCGGTTGATGGAAATAGGTTCGCCACCTATTAGGTATATGGGATTTAAACATAACGGCGAAATGAGGGTGTTACTATCCAACTCTGCCCATCCCTTCGGGGAATACAGGCATGGTGTTTATATTATGTATTTTTATGAGAATATTCGTAATTTTATATACTTTCGATACTTTTGACTTATATTTTTTCGATACTTTTGACTCCTTGTGCTTTTGCTTTCAGCTATCATAAATCTGAAAAAAAGCAATTATATTACTATTTTCTTCCCAGTTTTCCTCCTTCCCTCTAGTCCTTTCCTAAATTATGTTGGGATCACCTTTCAGTCTCACCAGACACGGCTGAATACCAGTATACTTTAGAAGGAGCGACTACCATCAGACTTACGCAACCAAGTTACTGGGCAATACCGATATCCTAAGGTTAGACCGGTTGCCTGATTTTTGGGCTTCTGACAGCCGGGACGGAGGAGTCTCGATGTGTGACGAACGGACCCGTTCACGGACTAACCGCGGCAAGCGCAGCATACACCCATATTCTAAGACGTTCCTCCAAAACTTACTCGACTCGACTCCACCTCAACTCAATCTTTCTCACTACCATCGGTAGTTATAGTTGACATAAACGTCCTTGACTTGAAATTTTTCCTCAGTCGAGGTAAGGAATCATCTGTCAAACTCAAGGTACCTCGGAACCTATCTTAAGGAAGGAAGTGTCAAAGTTCATATGTAGTAACAAAAATGAATTTTGAAGACTTTCTCGAATATGCTTACGATAATCCTTACAAGTATTTATCGCGGCGTTATTTGCGCGATGCTGATAATTCAAATTATGACGTAATGACTCCGTCGAGGAATCTCAAAGTTCACTCGAACGTGCAACTAAGAATTCAATTTTGAAGGTATTTTCGAGGCCGTCCTGAGTCGAGTATGAGTCGAGTAAGTTTTTGAGGAACGTCTTAAAATATGGGTGCATATCGTATAATCCGCGAAGTTGTTTATTAGCCACGAGCTCCTATTTTTCCCCAGGTGAATCTTGAAAATTCCCTCCTGTGTACTATCAGTCAATACGTCAATACCCACATATGTTGTATGTAGTGTGTAAGATTCGTTAATTAATCTTTGCCTACACTCTTTTAATACTTCCCCTTACCATCAGTCAAAGAGATAAATCTAGCTTTTATATAACCCTAGCGACCCGCCCCGGCTCGCACGGGTGCAATGTAGATACTAATGTGGGGCATATAAACCTTCCTCTTGAATAACTCTATCTATTGCTGAAAAATGCATTAAAATCCGTTGTGTAGTTTAAAAGATCTAAGCGCACAGACAGCGGGAGCGACTTTGTTTTATACTATATAAAGATAACAACACGCATTGTATTCCTCAGAGGGTTCGGTAGAGGCATTGTCAGTACGTCCTCGTTTCGCCAGTTATGTTACAGTCACATATAATAGGGTACGAGCCCATTGCTGTTAACCGGGCACAAATCCAGACTCCTGACTGAGAAATTCCTAGTGGAAGAACTCAATAACATTTTGCCTGACCTGGGGATCGAATCTAGGACCCCATGTTCAGCAGTTGCGCTTGCGAGCACTAGACCAACAAAACAGTCAAAAATATATCTTTCTTCTTTCTTTTTTTAAAAAACGTTGCCCCACACTAGGATTTCTCCTGTATCGTGGGTGCGATTACAGACAAATATCTTCACACGCACAAACTTCCAGACCCGGAACAACTATCTGTAACCCGCACGTAAAAAAATATTTGTATGACCTCATACAAATATTTTTTTACGTGCGGGAATCAAACCCACGACTCGTAGCGCAGAAGCCGATCGCTCAGCCAGTGCACCAAACGTGTCGACAGTGTAATGTAGCTTTTATATCTAAGACTAGCTGTGTCCTCACGGCTCCGCCCGTAGCCTATGTTACTCAGTGATAATGTAGCTTAGCTTTCTAACGGCAAAAGAATTTTTGAAATCGGTCCAGTAGTTTTGAAGTTTATTCGTTACATACAAAAACAGAAATCTTTCCTCTTTATAATATTAGTATAGATGTAGCTTTTATATCTAAGATGTAAGAACAATGTCACTTGTCCATTTAGCTTGTACACGTGGGCGTCGCTTTGTATCATCTCGCTTTACACGGATATCATACAGTAGGCCTAGTACGAATGACGTCACGTAAGTTACGTAAACGCAACGTTAACGTGAGAGAATTTAGAATAGGAAATACTCGTTTCGCTTGAAAACTTTATTCATAATTATCTATCTATACTAATATTATAAAGCTGAAGAGGTTGTTTGTTTGTTTGAACGCGCTAATCTCAGGAACTACTGGTTGGAATTGTAAAATTATTTTTGTGTTGAATAGTCCATTTATCGAGGAAGGTTATAGGCTATATAACATCACGCTACGATCAATAAGAGCGGAGCATAAATGAAAAACGTTGCAAAAACGGGAAAAATGTCCACCGGTACGAAGCCGGGACGGGCCGCTAGCGAATGATACAAATTGTGCACCAAGAAGAACATAGTCTGCTTAGTTATCAGCAATAAAATTGACAAGCATATCAGTTTGGGACCCAGTGCATAATATCAGCAAGCACTTTGGGCCACTGAGTATTTGAGTATTCCCAAAGAGGGTTGATGTCAGGTAGGCGGCCGGTCATAAAACCATAAGCCAAAACCTCTAACAACATGGATTTATGAAATACATGTTGTGCCGACCCCAACTAGTGTGGGATAACGGCAAGAAGAAGAAGATACAAATTGTGCTTGTCGCAAAAAAATAAACCAACATTTTATAGGGCAGTTGTATTTTAGATTCAAAATTCGCTTACAATAGCTGGTAACACTGGACAATGTTAATAAACGAGGGTAGTCGTCAAAATGAATCAACATACCCGAAATTATAAAAACAGTGATCATTCGACGGAACAGAGGATTCTATGTCGAACAGCCGAAGAAGTCTGAGCTTTTATATTTGATTGTTTTCTGATCTTTTATAAATTGTGTAAATTATTATATTGTGCACTAGCTTCTGTAACTAACCACTAACCCAAATATAAGTACTCTCAGTGGTGGAGAGTCTATGTTGGTTTAATTTACTTTATTATGTTATAAGTTTATAATTATAGTTTATAAGTTACATTATGTATTTAGTGAGATTTATAGTGATAGTAAGATGGTATTGCCAAACACTAAAAAACGAGAAACACAACCATGGGTAGGAGAAGTTTTAAAAAATATGTTACTGCGTAGGGACCAATTATTTAGAGAATGGAAAGAAATGCCTAATAATAATACTAAGAGATTAGAGTATACAAGGTATAGAAATAGGGTAAATAAAGTATTATTTAAAGAAAAAAATAAGTATAGGCAGGAAGAAATAAAGAAATGTAATGGTGATCCTAAAAAGGTTTGGGAAAAAATCAATAGTTGGATAGGTAAAAAGAAAGCAAGTATAGATGATATATTAAATAAATATTTTGGGAATAACGATAATATGTATAACATATGTAATAAGTTCGCAGATACATTTACTGAAGAAATTAATAATATAAAGCATCACTGTGACATAAAGTTTCTAGATAGATCCCAGTATGTTAATCCAAGCAATGTATCATTTCGTTTTAAGCCAGTGACTAGTAATTCAGTACGTACAGTTATAGACAATATTAGTAGTGAAAAGGCGCCAGGAATAGACTGCATTCGAGTAAGAGACTTAAAGGCAATAAATAAACAAATCTCTCCGGTTTTGGCACACTTTGTCAATATGTGTCTTTCGAAGGGTCAATACCCTAGCCTACTTAAGAAAGCTATAATAAGGCCTATATTCAAACAGGGAGATCACACCGATTACACCAACTACAGACCGATTGCTATCCTATCTGTAATTAACAAAGTAGTAGAAAAAATCGTGGTGGGTCAGGTTAGTGAATTCTTAGAGCAGCGACAGATACTCTCTGACACACAGCATGGTTTCAGGCGCGGCCGCAGTACGGCAACAGCGCTTTCGAGTTTTTCGGAGTATATAAATGACAGTCTGGACCGGGGTCGCCAGGTACTGGCATTATTTATAGACTATAAGAAAGCTTTTGACACCTTAGATCATGAGGTACTTCTTCAGGCTATGGCTGAGTGTGGAATCGGGGGTCCAACTAATAAGTGGTTCCAGAGCTACTTAAATGACAGAACTCTTCAGACTAGCATATCTGGAGTCACTGGGAGGGAAGCTGCAGTTACCCTGGGTGTACCGACGGGTTCCGTATACGGACCAGTTGGTTACATTATGCATGTAAATAGCGTTACTAAGGTGGTTGAAAATTGCCGAGTATGCATGTACGCCGACGATATGTGTTTGCTGTACTCATCTAAGAACGTACAAGAGGCGAGAGCTGCAATCCAAGCAGACTTCAATAACATTACCAAGTGGGCACATGATAATGGGATTTTATTAAATATCAGCAAAACTAAAATTATGCACATACATTCACCATACAACCTAGTAGCAAAGAATATCGCTAGTTCAGATATAAGTATACAGGGTCACACATATGAGTGCTTGCATGCCACGAATGTGATCTGTGTCTGTCAAAACTTAGATTACGTCAAAACATTTAAGTACCTGGGTCTGTGGGTGGATTGTAATGCTAACTGGAAGACGCATGTTGATACGGTGTGCACAAAGCTCAGAGCAGTATTGACCAAGTTTCATACGCTTAAGGCACCACTAAGTAGAAAAACATTACGTGTTGTTTATTTTGCTTTGGTTGAGTCTTTAATAAATTACGGACTAGGTACATATGGTCGGACATTCAATACTTATTTGGATAATATTAAGTCATTGCAAACCCGCTTTTTAAAATACCTTGTTACCCCTAAGAAAAAATGTACATGTAAAGATAAATATGAAAAACTGTTTCTGTTATGTAAAATACTTCCTGTACATGAAAGGGTCAAGTACTTGGTGGTTCTCGAACAATTTTACAATGATAAATATAAAATTAAAATAAAAAATACTTACAATACAAGACGTGTTAGGGAACAGAAAGTGGTCCGTCAACCAATTAATAATTATTATGGTAAAAGAACCAACAAGTATTTGATCCCCACGTTATATAATAATAATGACTGGCTTAGACAAATAAATAATAAAACAAGTAAACAAACATTAAAATATAAGTTAAAAAATATGTTACTTACCGAGTATGGCATGTGTATTTAATAATTATATTAAAAAGTACAGGTATTCACTGCATTATATACACATAGCTAATTAGTAAAACCATCCTTGTAACTGATACCAAATGTTGATTGAGCGCTATTCCCACCGACAAACTGTCACACAGTTTGGTGGGTTTAATTTACTTGTAAAATGTGTTAATATCAATAAATGTTTTAATTATTAATTATTATATTTATTGACCATCCTCGCAATCCTGACATACTGATATTAGCTATAACTGTAATGATAGATGCACCCCTGCAAGATGCTGTTGTGTTTCTTTTACAATACGGTTACGATACCGTCAAACGTTCGTGCCAGTCAATAGCAGCCTTTAAAATTTAATAAACCAGGTAAGCATTAGTAGGTAATAGAGGTGCACCATCTGAGCCTATCGCTAAAAGTAGCACAAAATTATCAATAGCTATAACACCACTCCAGAACGACAATACAAAAACACAATTAATTTGCAAAAACGAACTCTACGCATAAGAAAAAACACGAAAACACATTACGACTCCAAGTAAATTGTTATGATAACACTAAAAATATCAATAAGGAACTAGTGTTAACCCTAAACAGCGATGCAACAAGTTACTGGCGCGTCAAATTTGTACAAAATTAACACAAAAGAAATTCAACTCTGTGTTAAAGAAGTTGGGGTATAATTTTGGTTGGTGCGTTGTTTAAGGAAAGATGAGCGCATAGATTACGTAATGTAGTAGATTCAAAATTCATGGTCACGGCTATGTATGCTTAAAAGGTCAACGTCTAACTTCTAAAGCAAAGATTGTATCATTTTTCATTTTGAATTTTACCGCTCAGCGTTTGAATGTATTTTTTTTTAATTCACCTTCAAAACAATAGGCCGAGAAATTTATTTGGAGTTAAAATTGTTTTTTTTTAAGAATATTCTTGAGCAATAAAACGCAAGGATCATACGATTAGTGAGGTTAAGCTGCGCTTGCCGCGGTCAGTCCGTGGATGGGTGACCGTTCGTTACACATCGAGGGATCCTTCCGTGCCTCGGAGAGCACGTTAAACTGTCGGTTCCGGATGTCACACGAATATCTATGACAGTCGTTACGGGTGGTCAGAAGCCCGAAAGTCTGATAACCGGTGTAACCTTAGGATATCGGCATTGCCCAGTAACTGGGTTGCGGAGGTCTGATAGCAGTCGCTCCGTGTAAATTACTGGTATTCAGCCGCATCTGGTTAGACTGGAAGCTGACTCCAACATAGTTGGGAAAGGCTAGGCAGAACACTCTTTAGAATTTCCTTTGGCATGCGCGTATACAAGAGGGGCAGGGGAGGGCAGCTTCCCCCCAGACTTACCTGTCATGAAGGTCCTTCTAAACCAACACTTAGTCAGAAAATTACATCTTACAGCTAGTTCACACAGAAACTATTTAAAGGACCCGTTTTATCGGATCCATTTTTAATAGGGTTCCGTACCCAAAGGGTAAAACGGGATCCTATTACTAAAACTCCGCTGTCTGTCCGTCTGTCACCAGGCTGTATCTCATGAACCGTGATAGTTAGACAGTTGAAATTTTCACAGATGGTGTACTAACTACTAAAAAATAGAATAAAATAAATATTTAAAGGGGCTCCCATACAACAAACGTGATTTTTTTGCCGTTTTTATAGATAATGGTAAGGAACCCTTCGTGTACGAGTCCGACTCGCACTTAGCGGGTTTTTAGTTTGGTGATGGCGCCTGTAGTTGTATAAGCGAGTTCACATACACTACAGTATTCCGAATCCAGTAAAAAATACTGGATCCGTTATTTGTATCGTATCCTGCCTGCCAGATGCGTCGCAGCTGCCATTTGTTTAACTGATCCGTCGGTACATATATGAACAACATATCCAGTACCGACGGATCCCTTAAAACGGATCCCCTGTACGAACGTGCTATTATTCTGGTATCTTCCTCTGGTATTGCAAATGTCCATAGACGGCGGCGAGCAGACATCACGTAGGCCTTTTTTTTATCGTTGGAAAATCCTCATGGGTATCCCTCGCCCGAGGAAGGAGAGGGAGTCTGCCGGACTCTAACTGGCTAAATACCAACGGTGTTCCTTCTCCTGACCGTTCGTCCGGGGTCGCGGGATTCGCAAAAGCATGCACCGCAACCAGACATCATGTGGGCCGGCTTCTTTGCTACTCAATTACATAAAAAAATAATATAAATAATGTACTCAATAAATACCCACAAGTGATTAGTCCGGAACAACATCATTAACTTCAGCACAATGTTAGAACAATGAGCTCTTGCAAACTTGTAGCGACAGAATACAAGGTCACCGAAAGTAAAACTGAGTGTACTTTGTGTATTTGTTACTAAGCTTATTTTGGGATTAAGGAAAAATATTTGGTAAAAGACTGCCTCGTTGGTTTCGTGGTGGCAAGCGCGACTGCTGATTGTGATGTTCTGGATTCGATCCCCAGGTCGGGCAAAGTGTTATTGGGTTTTTCCGTGTGCAATTCCTTAGTAGCAGTTTGTATTTGTGCCTGGTTTGTAGCAATAGGCTCGCCCCCTATTTGAGCGGCGAAATGAGAGTGTCACTATACACTTCTGCCCAGCCCTTCGGGGAGTACAGGCGTGATGGCATTTTATCTGAAAAAAGATTTTATTTAAAAACTGATAATCAACTCCGCCTATTTACACAAAGACGAACTTAATACTTGAGAAATCTACGAAAATTATGATGGAGAAAAGAAAAAAGGTTTAAGCCTTAGTCCACCACGCTAGCCTGGTGCGAGTTGGCAGACTACACACACCATCGAGAACTTTATGGCGCTCTCTCAGGTGTGCAGGTTTCCTCACGATGTTTTTCCTTCACCGTTAACGCAAGTGATAATCAAATTCGGATCCGCAAATGAATTCGAGAAGAGGTACGGGCCGGGATCGAACTCAGACCCTGCATGGAAGGCAACCGTTCAACCGCTAGGCTAACACTACTTACTGATATTACTATCTATACTGATATTATAAAGCTGAAAAGTTTGTTTGTTTGAACGCGCTAATCTCAGGAATTACTGGTTGGAATTGAAAAAATATGTTTGTGTTGGATAGTCCATTTATCGAGGAAGGTTATAGGCTATATAACATCATGCTACGACCAATAGGAGCGGAGCATAAATGAAAAATGTCCACCCATGCGTAGTCGGGAGCGGGCCGTTAGTACATAACAAAATTATTCGTCCGTACAACTTACTCCGAAAATGTAATTCAGACACACCGACACACTTTTATTTAGATCGGAGTAAAAAATTTACAAGATGCGGTCTAAAATATCTAAAATGCTCTTTTTTGCTCTATGCGCCGAGTTCTATAAACTCATTATATTTTGAAACATGGACTTTGGACAAAGAAGTTCTAGTCATCCGAGGTGTTATTAAAAGTATAGTATTCTATCGAAAGCGAGTGTTGTTCAACAAAGGGAACACAATCTAAATCATTCAAAGCCTGCGATTGACCAAATTGAACAAAAAATACATGTTACAGCCAACATCCAAATTAAGACCAACGTTGGCCAAACATAACAGTTCTGTCTCGCTCACACATACGGTTATATGCAATGTATGTTGCTTGCTATCTCTTTCTGTGACCTTCACCATGAAAAAAATATTAATATGAATATAGGTACAAAAATTATTCCTATGACAACACAGTTTTGATATTTTTACATTATAAAAATATTAATAAAATAATATCAACATTGTTGACATCAAAAATATTCAAATAAAGAACGAATTTTAAAATTAAAAATCGAATTATGTTCTAAATACGAATTCCATTTTAAATAGTGAATGATAACTACACAAGATGGATGCCACACTGAGAGTTAGAACATTTTGATTCGTGTAATCAATAATGCTGTGTTAAATCGAGACCTGGTAAATCTTGCCGTTTCTATAGTAACCATCCCATTGCCGACACAGGGCCGTTCATCCGACGCCTAAATTTAAAGGGAATCGAGAATCAGATAATATACACATGTAATGTAGGTTTATGAAGGTTATGTGATAGTACATGCAAATAATGGGTTAAAATTTTAATTAATACTATACTAAATATTAGTTTCATTAGTTCTGTTTTGACTCAAAAATTAGGAAGGATTATGAGTGCAAGTACTTGTTATTGTGAAAAACTCACAAAGTATTCATGTAGGTACAGATTTCAAATTCTTAAAGAATTACCTATGAAGTTCATTCACCCATATTACTACGAAATAGTAAAAAATGCACATTATAAGCAAAGTTTGGAAAATTCTATACATAACATACAATTTGACGATAGGTCTGGCGTAGTAGCTGAGCGATTGGCTTTCTGCGCTACTGGTCGCGGGTTCGATTCCCGCACGGAACAAACATTTTGTATGGCCTACAGATAGTTGTTCCGGGTTTGGGTGTTTGTGCATTTGATGATTTGTGTTTGTACAAGAGAAATCATAGAGGGTCAATGATTTATTTAAAAAAATGCATACATAACAAGTAATAAATATAAATAAAACTCACATAAAAGCAAGTTTAAGCTTCCACTAACAGGCAGCTATACAACGTGTTACAAAAATACCCCTAAAGCCAAAAGGGGGTTAAAAGGTCCCTTGTAAAGAGTCTATTGGCAATATTTGAAAACCGTAGTAAGACCCAAAAAATAAATAATTTGGATTAAACATAAAATAATCATCATTCAAACGCAATCCTGAAAACATAAAACTACAGAGTACACTACCCAGAAAGTTATTTACATTCTTACATAATTTCCTCTGAGAGGTAAATGACAACAACCATAAAAGACTACTTGATTTATTTACATTTATGATCGGGAATTATGTAACACTTTGTATAAAGTCCTGGTAAAATACATACTACGCAAAATCTAAGGGGTGAAAAATATTAAAAATAATCAAATTGACTTGAAGTCTATACATAATTATATACAGATGCAAACCCGCATTATGTTTCTTTTATAAAATTCCGAGAATTCGTGATATCGTTTCGAATACTTTAAAACTTAATAAGACATGTATCACTGAATTAAAACATATTTAATATACGTTTTATAAAATTACGACATAATATCAAATGCTTTCACCGTTCATAATAGTGTCATAACTTTGTGCAGATTTCATCTCAATGTTTTCTTTCGCGGTTAACGCAAGTGATAAATTCTGATTATTTTGGATTATACATGGAAAGAATTGCATTTAAGTGTATTACCTAAAAGACCGGACAGGATTACCTAGCCAAAAACTTCAATTCTAATAAACTGTATCACTAATTTGAATTTACTTAAAAAAAAATTTGACGAATCATACTTATGCCATGCCATCTTTAAAATGTTAACATTAGATTGATTACGTTATGATATTATCACGTTAAAACTGCCTCGTTGGTCTAGTGGTGGCAAGCGTGACTGCTGATAATGAGATACTGGGTTCAGTTGGAAGGGGCCGCACCGCAGACGTTCTCAAAAAAGGCCAGGATGGTAGCACCCTAAACCGACGAACATGCATGAGAAGGTTAATAAATGTAGATAAAGCGATAACGGTGTGTCAGGATCTTAGCAGGTGGAAATCTATAGTCGGTGCCTACCCCAATGGGAAACAGGCATAATTGTATGTATTGTATGAATTCCTCAGCAGCAGCCCGGAGTTTGGGTTTGTGCCCGGTTGATGGCAACAGGCTCGCCCCCTATTACATGGGACTTAAACATAACGGCGAAATGAGGGTTTTACTATACACCTCTGCCCAACCCTTCGGGAAAAACAGGGGTGACGTTGTCTTTAAAATAAATCTCTACCGGTATTACCGTTGTACATACAAAAGCACGCGCTGTGTAATCTGCGGTAGCAATTATTACGTGTGTCGTGTAGCGTATACTAAATGTGTTCTCTTTGAAGATAAGCATTCATGAATGGATTTTCTAAATGTCATGCCCCAGCTTATTAATAGAATCAAAAGGGTGTGGTAGTGTTGTTGTATTTAGAAATTTTATAGCAAAAACATAATTATGTAAAGTAACAGATTTGTTAAAGACAGGATTACTTAGAGAAGAAGTTTTGAAGAAGGCGAATTGAAAACTGATATAGATAATAATACTTGTACAGATAGTTCAATCCACGCGGACGCTCCACACTATTTTGTGGGAGCGGTAACCGCGGGGTGCGTATGCACACCTCTTATTATCATCTTATATTAGTGTGCGTAGGCGATCAACTTTAACTAGTCCCTGATCCACCGTGCTCACCCGCCGCCGCAAAGCCTTCCGTCTTTTCTGACTCCGCAGTCACACCGATAATTCAGCCCTCATCAAGCAGTCTCCCTCCCAGTCCTCCTGCTAGCAACGCCCTAAGCCGAGGTCCGAGTCCCATCCGAGTCGCCCTTAGTGCTGTTGTTGCTAGTAGTCATGATGTTAGTAGCAGTAGTAGTTTAGGTTAAGTATTTTACTCGTCGCCATTGGTTGCATGGCGATAGAACTATTAGAATAGCAATTGATAAGGCACACTTGCACTTTACTGATTAAGACATCGAGTGGGGCCTCTTCGTAGATTAAACTATCTGTTAAGACACTGTGATAGCCTAGCAGTCGAGAGTCGATAAATATCTCTCAGGCATCCCGGTTTTCTCACGATGTTTTCCTTTACCGTTTTTAAGCATGTGATAATTTTACAATACGCACATGAATCCGAAATGTCTGAGGTGCGTGCCTTGGGTCGAACTCAAGACCTATGACCTGGCAGTCCGATGGTCACACCACTAGGCTATCACTGCTAAAAAAAACTACAATTTAAGGTTTCGGACATCATCATTGTTATAAAATGTAAATATTCTACACATACCCCTATCTACCTATACTATCTATCTATCAAACATTCAACACTACCTCAATTATCTTCCGATCAATAGTTCCTTTAATTGTCAAGATCAAAGACAAAAACGAATTAATCATTTACATGACTAGTGTTGGGACATGGTACTATTCGTAACATTTGTTATTAAAAGATTAGAATAGGGTAGTAGACTAATTTAAAAAAATAACCACGAATTTAATATTATTTCAATAGAAAAGATACGATTGTACAAAAATTAAAAAAATAAGCCGTCGCAGTGCTTTTGGCAGATGTGAAACATAGAAACTCAGTTTGTAAAAAAAGCTTGGCGAGTCAAACCGAAGAGAGCCGACGAGCTACGAAGGTTTGCCGTCGTGTGTCTGCCACCGCGAGCGTCGCCACGGAACAGCTGCTCTCACACCTGTATCGCCGCATTATGCGGGTCCCTCACATTCGCACGCATACGCGAGTACAAGTGTGGGACTGACATTCGCAATGGATATGCGAACATTTTCCATACAAAACGGAAAACATTCGTACAATACAGGGTGTAAATGAAATCATGTAATTCCTTCAAACCTCGTGATGTACTACTGACATAGATTAACACAGCACAGGATACTTTTGGATTCAATAAAAAAAACTACAAGAAGTAAACATGTGTTCTTAACGTGAGGCATTCTAGCGCCCCGAGCGAATTGCGCGGCTATCGGTCGCAGCGCAGTCATTTAAATCGGAGCGGTAAAATGCCTCACGTTAAGAACACATGTCTACTTAATGTAATTTTTTTTATTGAATCCAAAGTTATCCCGTGCAGGGTGTATCTATGTCAGTAGTACATCACGAGGTTTGAAGGAATTACATGATTTCGTTTACATCCTGTATACGTATGTTTACGCGCATGTGAGAGACCGGGCTTAGACTTTTCACATCAAAACACGATCGAAAAATGAAAGAGATACACGATGACATTATTTGCAAGGAACTCTAACTACTACTTAAGCTAACTACTAAAATATTGCAATATGGATTGGCAGTTTACTTTTAAACTTTCCTCGTGGTCCTTGATTAGGCCGCCGTAAATTCCTGAATATATGCATTATGTAATTCCCATAAAGAGGTAAAACTGCTATATCTAGTTGATTATATCTTATTTGAATTAAGCGCGATAAATATAGAATTAAGTCTAAGCACGTAACTTGGTAAGAGTAGTGAAGAGAATTCCTCTCCTTTCTTTGTTTCTTCGTAGAGAAGGCAGAGATGGCGGTAGATACGAAACGTCTTCAAGTGATGAATTTACGAAGAGATAATGAAAATTAATATACCACAGGCAATGAGTACTTTACCTAGTTAAGTTCAAAATCTGGAAAAAATATTGTGCATGTACTTTATAATGGGTTAGGTAGAGAATACCTTTTACTTATCTTCTAATGAGATGTTCTGCCTAGCCTTTTCCCAACTATGTTGGGGTCAGTTTACAGTCTAACCCAAATGTAGCTGAATACCAGTATTTTACACAGAGCGACTGCCATCATACCTCCGCAACCGTTATAGGGCAATACCGATATCCTAAGACGGTCGGACGGACAGACTTTCGGGCTTCTGACTTCCCGTAACGACTGTCACAGTTATTCGTATGACACCCGGGACCGACTGTTTAACGTACTCTCCGAGGCACGGAGGGATCTCGATGTGTAACAAACGGTCACCCATCCACAGACTGACCGCAGCAGGCGCAGCTTAATCTCGCAAATCGTATGATCTGCGCGGTTGGTATCCACGAGCCCGACCTTAGCTTCTAATGAGATGAGCTCTTTAAAATCAATCAATCATCAACCAGTGGGCTAGTGAAGGAACTGCATGTCGGTAGCGGCGAATGCATGAGCAAATCTCGCGATTCCAGCCATAGGTCCTTCAAGGAACATCATTGTGGTTTTCTAATCAGGAAAACACAACATTACATCACGCCTTGTATTCCCCGAAGGGTTCGCCAGAGATGTTTTTAGTACACCTTCGTTCCGCCCAATTCCATGTTATAGGGGGCGATCCTATTGCCATTAACCGGGCACAAATCCAGACTCCGTGCTGCTACTGAGAAGTTCGAAATGGAAACACCCAATAACACTTTGTCCGACCTGGGGATCGAACCCAGGACCATCAGGAGTTGCGCTTGCGGCCACTAAACCAACAAGACAGTCAATCAGGAAAAGTTCAACATAACTCTGCATTCTCCAGGTGGAGCGGATTCATGAGGATCAGGAAGGCTGAGCCAACGCCAGTAGCAGTTGTTTGGGAGCGTTCAAGTATTACGTAACGAATTTGGGGGGAGCGGGGGGTCTTCTGAAACGTTACGATGCGTTACAGGGGCGGGAGGGGGGGTTTGAACTACGCGTTACGTAACATTGTTTTAACCCTTCAGAACGATCGGGTAGAGATTTTTTTCTCAATCTTTTTTAAAAACGTTTTTTTTCAAAATTTCGCTAGGGGGGAAGGGGGGGTAAAGAAAAACGTTACGGCGCGTTACATGGGGGGAGGGGGGGTGAAAAATCTTCAAAAATTGCGTTGCGTATTACTACTTGAACGCTCCCTTTTCAACTTTTTAATGATTATTTTCGAATACGTGGAAGATTGTTCAGTAATAGCCCAACATGACACAAATCTCAATAAAAAGTTCAATAGACTAGATCACTAGTACATCCAGATTCTTGCACTATTAGCGGAATGGGCTAGGCAGAGGAGCCCCCCTCGCGGAGGCGACGGTAGGTATTCAGAGGCCCGGCGCGCACAAATAGCAAGCTGCGACTTGGCATACACTGTACTTCCAGTACAGGGCCGTACTTGATTTAACTAGGACAGATTTTTATCTTTTGATTTGTAGATTTGATTATTTTGTTTATGCAGGAATAAAATGAATTTAACCAACTTATTATTAATGTATTTTTAAAATCTATACTAATATTATAAAGAGGAAAGATTTGTATTTTTGTATGTAACGAATAAACTTAAAAACTACTGGACCGATATCAAAAATTCTTATGCCATTAGAAAGCTACATTATCACTGAGTAACATAGGCTACGGGCGGAGCCGTGAGGACACAGCTAGTATTAAATATAGTAGAGTGCTACAAACCTAATGAATATCGGATTCGTGGTGGGGAGGAGATAATCGGAAAAAACTTTTTTTTGTATGTTCTTGAGTTAGTCACGTTGTTTGGTTTTCTTAATATGAGTGCTATCTATACAAACCTATCTACTCCTTGTTTTTAACATGAAGTTTAATTTGAAAATCCTTATATAAAACCGTTTACCTAAGTAACGAATATAAACCATGTAGTATTTTTAACAAAAACTCGATCTAACGCAAATAATGTTGAACAAACTCCACCAAAACGAACCCTTATTAAATATCATAATAATATTTTGAAATCAAATTTAGAGCATATGTTAATGACACACACACGTTTACACACACACTCAAAGTCATTTGCACACACAGAATGTCATTTTGTTATGTATATCATGGGATTGTCTAACGGAAATTCTGTTTCGAAGTAAAATTCAGAGAACAGCCTCAAGGTTCTAAAAAGGTGGTTCTTAGAAAACCACCCGGAATACTCAACATTTTTACTGTGAGAACTTCCATGAAAATACATGCTTGTTGACATTTTTGTTTGTTTTTAACCCATAACAAATGTCTAGCTGCAGTTTTATTTTAAAAAATCGTAGTTGACTTTTAAAGTATCATTTAACTGCCTTGACAGGATAGTAGTGGCAAGTGCGACTGCTGATCGTGAGGTGCTGGGTACGATCCCCAGGTCGGGCAAAGTGTTATTGGGTTTTTCCGTATGGAATTCCTCAGTAGCAGCCCGGAGATTGAATTTGTGCCCGGTTGATGACAATGGGCTCGCCCCTATTACATGGGACTTAAACATAATGGCGAAATGAGGGTGTTACTATACACCTCTGCCCAACCTTTCGGGGAATACAGGCGTGATGTTATGTTATGTAATATCGTGATATTATCAAAGTCTTTGAATTTAATTATTTTCGCTTATTGTACTATTTGGGTTTCCAGAAAAATTACTGAACTTATCGTTTCTTTAATCTATATCTATACTAATATTATAAAGAGGAAAGATTTGTATTTTTGTATTTTCATATGTAACGAATAAACTTAAAAACTACTGGACCGATTTCAAAAATTCTTTTGCCGTTAGAAAACTACATTATCACTGAGTAATATAGACTACGAGCAGAGCCGTGAGGACACAGCTAGTCATCACATAATTTGTTTCAGTCAAAAAGAAATATCGAAAATGCTCGATTCTTGTACTCTAATTTAAAAAGATAACGACGTATCTCAAAATGGTAGGTATCGTATGCTATTGTTACTCACGCACACATACCTACACACTAGTATTTCTTCAATCACTTTTGTAAGCATGTTGTATTTTTATTTTTATTTTAATATTGTCTCCTATACTTAGTGCACATATTTCTCATCCAAAGTTTCCTGCATTCTTGTACAGTCAAAAATAACAGGCACCTAGCTGCGGGAGGGTCCTGGTGACCTGTAATACAGGTTTTTATAAAAACCTATCTCAGGCACCAGTCTCTTACAAAGTTAGCTTCTTGTTCGTGCACAACCGTTAAGATAGCATTAAGTACATAACTTTTGTAGAGAAAAATAAACGTTTATATTATTACTATTATTATATCGCATAACAAGCAGTCAATATTATTTCTAGTTTATAGATCTCACACGATATCCGAGTTAGAATATTTTATTAGATTTAGATCTTTTTACACCTACTATTTTAATAACTATTGATAATGCAACTTATCAAGATCCGTCAGACATTGACACAACGTCGTTAGACAAAGTTCATTATTACATCAAAACATTAGCAACATAAATAAATAATAAAATAAATATATCTTCTTTTAAAATAAAAAAACAATTACCGTGCGATAGTATAGAAAAAACTCTAAAATGGCTCGACCGATTTGAATAAATATTTTTTTGTTTTATTCGTCTCAATTCGGGTGGTTTAGGAAAAAAGTAAATTAGTAAAATTTAAAAAATATACATTTTTGGTGGTACAAAGTTCACCAGGTCATGTAGTTAAAGAATAAAGAGTCATGTAAATATTTATAAACCCTTTAATATTTAATACTAGCGGCCCGTCCCGGCTTCGCACGTGTGGACATTTTTCCCGTTTTTGCAACATTTTTCATTTATGCTCCGCTCCTATTGGTCGTAGCGTGATGTTATATAGCCTATAACCTTCCTCGATAAATGGACTATCCAACACAAAAATAGTTATTCAATTCCAACCAATAGTTCCTGAGATTAGCGCGTTCAAACAAGCAAACAAACAAACTCTTCAGTTTCATAATATTAGTATAGATTAAAAAAGCGCTTTCATCATTTTCTCTAAGTCAAAAAATCTAAAAACGTTTTTTTGTTTTGACGACGGCGTCACCCAAAATAACTAGGTGAACTAATTTATCGGGAAGTGTTGAAAAGATAAAATGCAAGACGTATAGTATCTGTCAACTAAATGTAACAGCACTATTGACCGTATCTACCGACCTTGATAACAGTTGTTTGCTAGAACTCTTCCGGCTCCTACTATCTATAGATATATCTGTACTGCCTCTATCTACTATCTATATCGATCCATCTTCGGCTACTATTTATCTATAAAAAATTACCGGCAATAAAAAATTAAAAAGAAAAATTGTGCTGTTGCGAGATTATTTCTAATTAATTTAGTAATTTGACAATATAGTTATTCTAGGCATTCGGTCAATTATTTTTTCTTTTATATATATTTTAATCGGGTATGTACTACTATTTACATAACTGATACTTTAGCTAATCCTCTTAGCCTTTTCCCAATTATCTTGGGGTCAGCTTCCAGTCTAACCAGATGCGGCTGAATACCAGTATTTTACACGGAGCGACTGCCATCAGACCTCCGCAACCCAGTAACTGGGCAATGCCGATATCCTAAGGTTAAACCGTTTGTCAGACTTTCGGGCTTCTGACTACCCGTAACGACTGTCATAGGTATGGTACTTTAGCTAATAATAACAACTAATTCAGTCCAGTTCGAAGTACGAATGTGCGAACGTTAACTGTAAGTCGACAGAATGCTTGGGCTAACTACAGCACTTTTATACTGCATTCTTTCTTGGAAACAGTAAGCAGTTCCGACTATCTTCAGAACCAAGAGAAGGCCATGTGTGTCAATCCAAAAAAATAGAAGATGTACCAATGCCTTCAGTACCAATATTTATTCATATCACAAAAAACAAAACACATGCCCCATATGAAACAGTACAATCACCCTAAAAATATCCCGGAATCAGAGCTCAGATCCAGGGCTGTACCTGACATCATTCGTGCGGCCTTCAGGTAAAGATTTAGCCGCCATTGAAGGCGAATTGAAAAGAGCCCATAATAAGCGGCGCGGGGTAGAGGGTGGTAGGGGTGTCACTATCGCAACGAGCCCGCGCGAGTGATCACCATGGCTACCGAGCCCGGCGTCGAGTGCGGCCCTGGGTAGCCTTGCAATGGTATGGGGAGGGCAATAGCCCCGTCTACTTGCAAGTACAAAATGAGATAGTTCAGAAGGCTCATGCTTAACAACGCGCGACGACCACAAGCCACAATAAATGCTATAACTTTATAAAATACTAGCGACCCGCCCCGGCTTCCACGGGTGCAATGTAGATACTAATGTGGGGAATATAAACCTTCCTCTTGAATCACTGTATCTATTGCTAAAAACTGCGTTAAAATCCGTTGCGTAGTTAAAAGATCTAAGCGTACAGACACCGGGAGCGACTTTGTTTTATACTATGTAAAGAAGAAGAACGGGTTATAAAAAAAATGTTCTTTTAACTCAGATTCAATACATAGGTACCTATCTAGTATCAGTCCGCGATAGTTCGATATGACAATTTTATAGTCATTTTCAATACACAAAACTACAAGCAACAACGTGAGCGAGATCGAAATCGATAAACGCAGTCGATGCGGACTCGTGTAGCGCTGACTAAAATGGCGCAGGCGCTGTGCGGGTGTGCGGGGCGTCCTCGGGGTCCACGACTCACCTCATACCAACCGCGGACAGATAGATACCTGAAACGGTCGGCTCGGTGAGTTTCCGTGTATGAAGCAACCCCTGTCTGCCTTAGGACCTTGCCTGTGTGCCTCACGTTCTGCAACATACAGGGCCATTTGACGCAATATAAACTAACATGATAAATTAGGGGAATGATAAGGTTCGTCAGTTTTCATATTCATTCCTTTCCCACATTGCGGGCACATGTTACCTTTCCAAACTGTTGAACGGAAAAGACCAAGGCATGGAAAATTATGTTTAATTATTTAGTAGCAAAGATCAAAATTGCCTTGTGCGTCCATATGGCGTAGTAGTGCCATGTAATGTAGGAGATTGATTAAAAAAATAAACAACCTTAGTTTTTGTATGCCCTAAACCCAAAAAGGGGTCATTGTACTCGTCGTTATGAACAACTTTTACTATGGGACCAACCATGAAATCCCTGAGAAAAAAACAGCTGTTCCATACATTTTGTCGAGTTATGTGAACATAAATTTAAGGAACAGTTGATTATTTTTTCGCGATTTCGTGGTTTGTCCCATAATGATGACCCCTTTTCGGGTTGAGGATATACAAAAACTAAGGTTGTATACCAGGCAATTTTGATGAAAATCTTTTGCATACTAAAATTGGCGTGGCTTATTACGTGCGCTGAATGAAGTGGTACTTTTGTTCATATCTACTTAGTGTCACTTGTCGCTATCAATTTGCGCTCGCCAGCGTTTCTGGCGACGTTCTAAACAGCGCGTTTTCCGCTAATGTATACTAGATGTTTTTTATTTTCTTTTTTTCAAGGTCGCCGGTTATTTTTCTTGCGTTGCATTTTTCGTTCGGATTTTATGTGAGTCTGTGGGTTTTTGTGCGTTCTATAATTGAAATGGTTCATTTATTGAGTGTTGAATACGTATCAGATTGTGGGAATAGATTTTATTTTTATAAAATATATAATTATGTGTAGTTTATGGAAGTTTGTAGGTAGAACTTATATTATATTTTTGCGATTATTCGTTATTAGATACTATCATAATTTTTCTACGCTTTTTGTATGTTCATATATCAATATGTTAATACCATATCTCGAGATGACTTCTATATAATCAAAATAATCCCTATTTATCTTTCTTGCTAAATAAACAAATAAACAACAAACAGATATCGGTATCGTTGAATATCGTTGAAGGGTAGGTACATACTACATAACTAATTGTTTATATCAAAAGTTATATTCGCGTGTACAAAACCTTAGAGCCTATATATATGCCATGAAAACCCCACAACGGCTCCTAGGAAGCCCTATAACAATCTTTGAATAATAAATTCACGCGATTCTAACCCTTATTGCTTCATCGTAGAATATATTATCGCTCGTAATAGAAAAGCGGGGAATATCAGATTATTGTACATGTACGCTAAAAAGCCGAGTTGGCAACGATAGTATGAAATTTTAGGTATGCATCGATGGTTACCAAAACAGGCATGTCGGATTGTTCCCTACTAAACGCGCGATGCATGTCGCTTCAATAGATTGTGTAGTCGATAGCAGTCTCGTTTGGAGTCTCATAATGGGAATAAAACTGGACTGGCGTGAGTTTCAGTGCGTGTCTCGAGTCAGTTCCCCTCAATATTAGGCTGGGCGGCCTCAATTTTCAACGCTTATGCCTCTATAAGTTATTCCGCCCTGCATACGATGTGTAGGCCTTTGAATTTTCTTTTATTAAAACCTAGTTTTTTGGAGCAATAAATCTTTTGACGTTTTTGCTCTATCATGTTTGAGTTGAACACTGAAGGGTAGCGGAAAATATGATGATTTTTATCTATATTTTCTGCGACGGTTGAATATTATATAAAACACAGATATAAGGTAACTAATGGGGTGTATTAAAAGAGCCTCTACGAGTGATCTCTTCTTTTCGTGTGGTTAGTGACTAACCTGGTGTCAGAGTTTATGCCGCCAAGTGCCTTTGACTTGGCTTCACATGCTGTCGAGAAATATTTCTCAGGCATGCGTTACTTCACGATGTTTTCCTTCGCCGTTTTTAAGCAAGTGATAATTATACAATACGCACATGAATCCGAAAAGTCAGAGGTGCGTGCCTTGGGTTCGAACTCGAGGTTGGCAGTCCGACGGTCACACCACAAGGTTTATCACTGATGCTGCTACGAGTGATGATACTTAAGTACGTCCAGCGCACCCTGGGCAGTCAGCCCCACTACCAACCTTGCTGAATAGCTAATCTTTTACCAGGAAGGAAAGAAATACATTTATTTGACACGAAAGCAGTCAGACAAAGACAAAAAACTCTAAAAAGACAAAACAAAAAAAAAGTTGCTTTAAGTCTAGCGGCTGCGCCAAATAGATTCAGTTCAGCATAAATGTCAGACCACTAGTACCTGACGCTGGTTTTCAACTGAAACCATAACCTATTCTCGAATAGCTTGTGCCGACACGAGAGAGGAAGGTAACAAATTTTGCATAAAATGGGCTTTTAATGAGTGTACTTAATCGAAATCTACCCACCCTTGTCTAAGTACATCCTTTAGATAAAGCATAACACTGCATAAAAATAATTAACGTGCTACATCGACCAGCACAAAATTATTAAACCGAAAATTACTTACAAAGATAACATCACAACAATACCCTAGAAAGTGCGGAACCGCTTAAACATGTAGAACGACAAACATCGACATAAAATGCGATCTAAGCCCAACCCTATAGGAAAAAAAAATAAGTTCATGTTTTTGGCGGCTGGTTTATCGGCGGCACATTTCAGTCTATGCGCCGCTTTGGGGGCTGGGAGCGAAACTGGCGCGACAAACGACCCCACCCCATACCTAAGCCAGCCCCCCCAGTCCCAGTAGCCTCAAGCCTGATGGTGCTGTATTTGACAAAATGCTCTAGTTACAATCGCAATACCTAACAGAAACCGGCAATACTTTTGACCTTTAAACTGAAAACCTAAAATGTCCGCGTTAATTTTTTTCTCGTCTCCCAACATTAAAATGATGACTAAAGACGGTATGATTTATCAAACTGACGACCTAGGAACAAAGTCATTTCGAAGATATTTTTCTCGACGTCCTAAATTGATGTCTGCGTTTAATTTAATTTCCTTGATCTAAGAAAAATAGGTTCGAAAAGCTGTTTTCCGCACAAGTTTTGATATTAAATTACTAAATCGGTCTACATTCTTCTTCATCAGGAACTTCTCTGGTAAGGTCTACTAGAAATACATTATCAAGGGTAAATACAGTTTTTACACTATTGAGTCCTTTGTTTGGGTGTGATAGGTTGGCAAACAGGCTAACGACCCACCTGATGGAGTTGTTACCGCCGCCTAAACTCCTGCACGCCATGAGGATTACTGATGTGTTGCCAACCTTAGAGACAAAGTTGGAAAGTCTCATGTACCTATAATTTCAGCACCCTGTGACGGGTGGTGGCTGACTGGTGGCGGGGGTCCGGGCCTATAAAAGTTCGGGCACGCTGCAGATCGCCCTCTCGCGCCGCTGCAGTTGCCTAGTTAAGTGCTACACCTGCTCAAGAAGACCCTGGACTCCTCGCATTGCTACAAACCACGCCCTGTTGATCTATTTGTAATTCTGATTAAAATATATATAGTGTACGGTTACTAGTGTTATTCTTTATCCTCTCGTAAGTACACGCCTGCTAAATTTTATGTGCACATGCTAGTTGAGGGTTGTCTCTTAAAGCCAACCCAAAGTGTGACAACCCATACTCTTCAAGCCGGAACACATGATGCGTGGCGGCAAAAATAGGTATACTTCCCCCTGTGAAGTCTTTCACAAGGAGCTCTTCTCTGTTTATCGCTATGCTGCTACCCGTCACCGGCTATATTCGGTTGACGGTATTTGGGATAGCTAGTTGCATTAAAATCCCGTCATTTGACGTCAGAGCCTCGTTCCTTAGTAGCAGCGTGTTCTCTATCCAGGTAAAGTTGATGTCTGGGTAAGCTAGATTTTTCGCGCTTAGGGACTAAACACGTTGAATAGCATCAATTCGCATTTCTCCTATGCAAAATGAGGCATTTTAAATGAACATATCGCACACTTAGATCTAAACTAAGACCACTCAAAAAAGTTAATTTTTCAGGGGACGAAAAAAACGTGTATCTGCAAATTTTGTTAGGGAAGTTATACAATTTAATTTGATTCTAGATTTTTGAGTTGTTTCAGTTTAGATATAGGTGTGCGATATGTACGCATGCTTCCACCTTCTCGCATCGATTCAACTTTCGCATGCATCAGCACACTTACGCATGCGTTCGTTGAAAACACACGCTTTAACAAGAGATGCGGATATGTGTATCTTACTAAAACCATCCAGCTTTTTGCCAATTAATACTGATTGATATGATAAGACTCTTAAACTCCATGAATTGTTTATTATGAAACAACGTTCGCATTTTAACACACATTAATATTTTTTCCCAAATAAGGGCGAATACGCAATAATTTGTTCATAATTTAGCCTGTATATGAATAAAACATGGCGGCAAGGTTGCGTGATCTTGGCATTGACACCGTCACAAATATTGCAGCCACGCGTAAACAAACAGGAAGAGAGACATCTCATAAAGATTTCTCACATTTTCGCGACTTTTTTATGAGAATTAGTAGCAAAATAACTACGTGATATGCAAGGTTATTTTTTCTATACACTAAGGCGCTCCACCCACTGCACCGCGCCCCGTCGTGTAGCGCGGGATGGCATACTGCGCGCGGGGCGCCTTCCCGCGCATTTCCGCGTCGGCAGTGTGTTGTGCTAGGCGTGATTTCTATATAAATTGAGATACTTGCATACAATGGTAAAATCTGCCATCCCGCGCTACGCGACGGGGCGCGTTGCAGTGGGTGGAGCGCCTTACTAAAACTACAGAGTCTTGGGTTCAGAGTCACCGGGAGAATCGTTCTCTCACTATCCTAAATCATTGTACTGTATCCACTGAAATTGTTAAAGATATTATTTTTAAAAGAGTAACCATGGAGTTTCTTGCCGGCTCTTCTCCACAGGAAACGACTAATTGGAACCGTGCATCTAAATTCGACTATTCATAAGCACCTGTATTGGTCTTTGTGAAATAAAAAAAATATATTTGATTTGATTTGAATCGATTGGTGTAGTTATTATACCACGTTATAATTTTTTACCAAAATAATCCCTTAATAAAACTTTTAATTAACGGTTTTATTTTGTAGTACCCCTCCAGCATCAGGATTTGAGGGTTGAATGTTGCTGAAATGTTGTATCGTCATGGGAATTGGATTTGTGTGCAAATTTTCAGAAGAATCGCTTAAGCAGAAATTGAAAAAGCTGTCGTAAGATTTAAATTAAACACACAAACTATACGAAGCTCAGCTAATTAAAACTGGAATTGACTGAATTGGATTCAATAGATACCTACGCATATCGATAGTACCTTGAGGCTTGAGACGGTCGGCGGAGTAAGTTTACATGTATTGGACAACCCCTACATGGCACTCTTCACGCATTCCGCACTCTACTGAAACTAGCATGTAACTTGACGATTTATTTAAAAATATACATAATATTCTGGCAGTTCTGATGAAAACCTCTTAGAAGTGCTTCGGTGTATACTAAAAATAGTGTTTTAGGTATTTGGCGTATAAGATTAATAAGATTGACATGCATATCATTTTGGGACCCAGTGCATAATATCAGCAAGCACATCGGGTCAACCGCGCGACGGGCGCAACGAGTATTCCCAAGGAGGGTTGATGTCAGGCAGACGGCCGGTCATAAAACAATAAGCCAAAACCTCTAACAACATGGATTTATGAAATACAGCAAACTCGGACTCTCCTATATGGAAGGCAAGTGACCAACCGCTAGCAGGGTTGATGTCAGGCAGACGACCGGTCATAAAACAATAAGCCAAAACCTCTAACAACATGGATTTATGAAATACAGCAAACTCGGACTCTCCTATATGGAAGGCAAGTGACCAACCGCTAGCAGGGTTGATGTCAGGCAGACGGCCGGTCATAAAACAATAAGCCAAAACCTCTAACCACATGGATTTATTAAATACAGCAAACTCGGACTCTCCTATATGGAAGGCAAGTGACCAACCGCTAGCAGGGTTGATGTCAGGCAGACGGCCGGTCATAAAACAATAAGCCAAAACCTCTAACAACATGGATTTATGAAATACAGCAAACTCGGACTCTCCTATATGGAAGGCAAGTGACCAACCGCTAGCCTATCACTGATTTTTAATTCTTGCGCCTTAATACCAGATATTCCTAGTATCTATATCGGAGAGCACGCTAAACTGTCGATTCCGGCTGTCATATGAATACCTATGACAGTCGTTACGGGAAGTCAGAAGCGCGAAAGTCTAACAACCGGTCTTACCTTAGAATATCGGCATCGCCCAGTATCGGATTGCGAAAGTCTGATGGCAGTCGCTCCGAGTAAAATACTGGTATTCAGCCGCATCTGGTCAAACTGGAAGCTGACCCCAATATAGTTGGGAAAAGGCTAGGCAGAAAAATTCTAGTACCTTTACTTAATCACACATTATTACTCTATATGTTTACCCCAGAGGAAACCAGGATTGAAACTACATACAATTTGTATATCCAGACCACAGACCCGAAGTCCTAGACCCAAATCAAACACAGCCAGTAATTTAATAATCGTGTACATGTCAAGTTGTAACTTACTTTACTCTCTACTGACTTAGTTGTTACGTTGATATACAATTTCGTGGTAAGGACACCAAAAAAACTATATGAAGGTGGAAACTGCAAATGGTTCTAACACCCATATTTTAAGACGTTCCTCCAAAACTTACTCGACTCAGAACGGCCTCGAAAACACCTTCAAAATTGTATTCTTAGTCACAATTTCGAGTGAACTTTGAGGTTTCTCGACGGAGTCATTACGTCATAATTTGAATTATCAGCATCGCGCAAATAACGCCGCGATAAATACTTGTAAGGATTATCGTAAGCATATTCGATAAAGTCTTCATGATTCATTTTTGTTACATATGAACTTTGACACTTCCTTCCTTAAGGTACCTTACTTACATCTGTCAATGTCATGATTCCTTACCTCGACTGAGGTAAAATCTCGAATCGAGGACGTTTATGTCAAGTCGAGGAGGAGTCGAGTCGAGTAAGTTTTGGAGGAACGTCTTAGAATATGGGTGTAAGATAAAACGTTGCACAGAAACAGGGTTGCATAATCAGCTCAGTACTGTCCCACTGGTGGGCACGGACTTCTTAGAATGAGAAGAGTTTAGGCATAAATCCACCACGCTAAGCTAAATGACAAATGTTTTTTATACTAGATGGCGCCGGCATTGCCAATCTGACTAGCTCTGAGAAGAAAAGCCGAAACAAGCTCAAAGATTAAGGTCACTTTTAAAGTCCAGACATTGTGGTATAAAAACTATGCGAGTGTAACAATGTAGAGCATCGTCTGGAATGGCCTTTTGAGGAAAGTGCCATAGCAGGTTTGAGGTTGACCTGTCCTAACTGTCCGGGAACCGTCCGGCTAGTGCAGTTTAGCGGACTACACAATCCATTGAGAACTGTATGAAGCCCGCTCAGGTGTGCAGGTTTCCTCACGATGTTTTCCCTAAAATAACAAAATATCTAGTCTAATCCTAGCAATTTAATAACCTAATACCTAATAATAAGTTAGTAAACAAATGTGCAATATTTAAAGATCACAAGTAAAGTTTCTGTAATATGTTTTTAAGTACCTAATGTGTGTGTTTATGTTTACATAGATTATGATAAACAAAACTACAAAATGTATTGTTAAAGATAATTTTAAGTACCTACCTACTAGTATTTTAGTCTGATGATATATATCTGACTTATTATTATGTTGCTATGCCCTTACCGGGCCTCATGTTAAATCTTACTATATTTACTATATTTTTTATGTAACACCAATGTAACACATGAATGTAATAAAGAACTTGAACTTTCCTTTACCGTTAACGCAAGTCATAATCAAATTCTGAAATGTCAAATCTGTCTCTTTCTTAAGCAGCTATAATGAAACAAATTCTCGCTAACATGACCCCTTTTGCCATAATATGGATTTTTTAAACCCTCGACTCAATTCCGGGGTATAAATGACTAGCTTTTACTGGGTTTTTTTCACTCCCTTTGGGGAGGAATTTTGAAAAGTCCTTCCTTAGTGGATGCCTGCGTTATAAAAGGTACCTACTGTCAAAATTTCAAGTTTCTAACCCCAGTGGTTTAGGCTGTGCGTTGATAGATCAGTCGGTCATCAGTTTCTCAAATAATTTTCCGATTAGAAAACTGCCTCGTTGGTCTAGTGGTGGCAAGCGTAACTGCAGATCGAGAGGTCCTAAACTCGATGTCCAGGTCGGGAAAAGTGTTATTAGGTTTTTCAGTGGGGAATTCCTCATTATCTGCCCAGAGTTTGGATAGGCTCGCCCCCTATTACATGGGATTTAAACATAACGGCGAAATGAGGGTATTACTGTACACCTCTGTCCAACCCTTCCCGGAATACAGGCATATTATGTTATGTAGAAAAAATCCTATTTCTATAATTACATTAAACTTTACCAATGAAGTTGTTTGTATCGTTGTCGTCGTTCATAAATATTCCCACCATCAATAAACCTATAATACGAGGTGATAGCACCAATACCTAGAAACTTCCAAGAATAAGCTCATGTAGGCAGTACACAGCCCTGATTGAGAAACCATTTTATTCCAATAAGCCCTATTTCACTTGACATGATTCCAGAATATGATTATTAACCAAACATTTGTGTAGGTACTCTAACATACATAATTATAGTTTCTATCCATATTAAAACTGTGCAAACTTTGTGAATAATTAAATTTTGTATCTAAACGTAATTGGCACGTGGAAGTGATAGCAGAGTTAAATTAAATGTAATTGCGAAACATATTTGAACTTTGTGTTGCCAATAGAAGAAATTATTTTTTTTCCAATCTATACTAATATTATAAAGCTGAAGAGTTTGTTTGTTTGAACGCGCTAATCTCAGGAACTACTGGTTGGAATTGAAAAAATATTTTTTGTGTTGGATAGTCCATTTATAGAGGAAGGTAAGGGGGCTATAAAACATCACGCTACGATCAATAGGAGCTGAGCATAAATTAAAAATGTTGCAAAAACGGGAAAAATGTCCACGCGTGCGTAGCCGGGACGGGCCGCTAGTCTATTGTAAGTGTTGCTGATTTTGTACTTCAATACCCGGTACACCCTAGGCAATTAGCCCCGCTACCAGACTTGCTGACTGCCTATTCTTTTCACCACAGTATCAGCTATTCTCGTAGATCGACACGTTTAGTGCTGTGGGTAAGCGATTGGCTTCTGCGGTGTGGGTCGTGGGTTCAATTCCCGCACGGAACAAATATTTGTATGGCCTACAGATAGTTTTTCCGGGTCTGGGTGTTTGTGCATGTGAAGATTTGTGTCCGAAACGCACCCACGACACACGAGAAATCCTAGTGTGTGGCAACGTTTAAAAAAACAAGAGGAGAATTGCTGAGCGCGCCATCTGTCTGTCCATCGCCTTCATCTACGCTATGTTGAATGTTCTATTTTATACCCTATATCTAAATACATAAGGCTTTCAAGTGGATAGGCTTCTGTCGGGTTTGTTAACCTGTAATCTCCCTTTAAGACCTCTTACTTATTGAGCGTCAAAATTTGTGTCAACTCCATCAATTTTGTCTCGGAAACTTCCGCGACGAGATTGAACGAAGTAATCCGGAAGCAGGTGTTTAATTCTGGGAAGTCTAAGGAATTATCCTGGCCCCAGGAAGACAGGTCTTACCCTAAGAAGGGGTCAAGGCCCTCAAACTCCCTTTCTTTATTAATCTTTGTTCACTTACGGCCATTACTACGACGTCTGTGGAGCTTATCTGTCGTTTTCAATAACATAACATCACACCTGTATTCCCCGAAGGGTTGAGCAGAGGTGTATAGTAACACTCTCATTTCGCTATTATGTTTAAGTCCCATGTAATAGGGGTCGAGCCTATTGCCATCAACCAGGTACAAATTCAAACTCCGGGCTGCTACTGAGGAATTCCACACGGAACAACCTAATAATAATTTGGTCGACTTGGGGATCGAACCCAGGACCTCACGATCAGCAGTCGCGCTTGCCACCACTAGACCAACGAGACAGCCGTTTTCAATAACCTATCTATCTCGGTCTGCCGGACTCTTACCGGCTAAAAACCAACGGTGTTCCTCTCCCTGACCGTTCGGCCGGGGTCGCGGGATTCGCAAAATCATGCACCGCAACCCCGGATCTCTGGTTTGTCCTACCTGACATAGAAATTTGACATTACTTCTATTGAGCTTATGTCAAATATCCAAATGTTTAAGTTCGTCCAGTTTACCCTGGGTAGTCACCCACGCTACCAACCGCTACCGTTACCGAGACCCGGAACAAGTATCTGTAGGCCATACAAATATTTGTTCCGTGTGGGAATTGAGCCCACGACCCGCAGCGCAGAAGCCAATCGCTTAGCCACTGCATCAAACGTGTCGTCAAAACGGGATGAGCTATCCTCGTATAACTCGTGTCAACACGAGAGAAGGGTCATGGGTTCGATTCCCGCACGGAACAAATATTTGTATAGCCTACAGATAGTTGTTCCGGGTCTGGATGTTTGTGCATGTGAAGATTTGTGTCTGTAAACGCACCCACGACACAGGAGAAGTCCTAGTGTGGGGCAGCGTTTTTAAAAAAAAAGAAAAAAGTACTTACACACGATTTTTCGTCGAACAATGTTCCAGCAGTGGCCTGCCCATTGCAATAGGCAGACTGGGTTGATTAATGTATGACGTCAAATTAGATCGGAATCTAACTAAAATATTTAATTAAATTTATTGATTTATTGGTAGACCTATGAATCGCATGCGCAATAATTGACATATTGCGGTTTGGAAATACAGAATCAATTAGTCGAGCTTCTGCTTAGACCCTTAATTTTTCCTGTTCAGCAACATCGATGGTGCACGTGTAATCAATACACCACGCTTCACGACTCCGAATATATATTACCTACAACAGAAAAATAAGGAAAATAATAATACTTAATATCACCAAAGACTACGTAACTAATGAGACCTCATAAAATCCAATCAAACGCAAAGGGCATTTTAATTAACGTCGATGTTTAGTTAAAATAAATTTCAGAGAGAAACAAATTACGTACGTTTGATAATATAATATTTTATAATAAACTGTTTTTGTGAAGTTCAAACAATGTTCTACTACGGAGAAAATTTTCTCGGAACTCGGCGAAGTCAACGACATTTCTGGAGACAGTTAAATTGTCTGAACAATAATCGCGGTTAAGTGTCCGAGAAAAAATACAATCCGTAATTGAACTGGTCCCCCAAAGGGTTGGAGGTGTGAAGCCGTCTAGACGGACCAAAAGGACGGGTTTTGATAAGGGTGCCTTGGACGACCTTGAACTTTAGAACGGTTTAAACAAATGAGGCGACCCCCCTTACATGTCTGCATGTAACATCGCTTTTTTTACATCTTATGTAACACCAGCACGAGAGATATTGAACGCTGCGAAAAACGACTGGACCAACCGTTCAGTTATCATTAAAGTGGGTCAATTTTACACAAATGCTCACATCAAAACCATCCCTGAAACTTCGTATTTACCCAGTGTAACGATCAAATTCACGGGCTGCTGATCGACATTCAAACAAAATACAACCAATTACTTATCGTGTCACAGCTAAAGGAATAGAAATTCTGTGTTTCGTCTTTGAAGTAAACTACATAATTGATATAGAGCACCGCGGACAGGTACACAAAGGTAGACGTGGCGTCCTTTGTGATCGACATATCAAATCACCATCGGACACTACAAAAACAAGCGGCACCCGGCCGGGCACAGACGTACGAAAATAAGTTCAGCCAGTTCCTAAACAAAAAGAAACTGAAATAAACAAGGTCGGGAATCAACGCCGCCGTCGCCGCCGCCATAAAGACCGACGGCCGTCCTTGAAAATGGGGGGTTCTTACAAATTGGGTTATTACGGTGCGTGGGGGTGGGGGTGCGGACGGGCCGCACGAGCGAGCGGGTGGCGGCGCGGGGGGTGTGCGGGGCGGGCGGGGGGCGCGACGCGTGGGCGTACCTCGGCTGCGCCACCCGTCGCCCGGCACGCCTCTCCAGGAAGACTCCCGTCCCAGACTAGGGTTCCGGCGCCGATCATTATAATTACTCTCCAAGGTGAGCCGGGAGCTGTGCAACCCCACCGGCGGCCTAATCCGGCTCGCGCTCCGCCGGGACCGGCCAGATATCCCCGACATAATATTGCGAGCGCCAAACATTAAAAGCACTTAAACATCATCTGCCTATCCGAACGGTGCCAATTATGAAGCAAATTGAAAGCCTCTCCAACAATTTTGAGTGTGAATACTGAGCTTTATTAAGGTTTTAAATTAAACCAGTCCGTTACTGACGAATGTAGCTTTATCTAAAAATATTCTTTAGTTGGACTATTTTTGAAGTGCCCTTTGTTCTGGTCCTTAGATCCCCACCTACCTGATTAAAGTTGGTCTTCAAATCATTAGCGCGGACTTCAAAGTCATAATCGTCGGTGTGAAGTTTGGGGGACAAATTGGGGCTCGTCTTTATGCAGTGTCTCGTTAGATAAAGGACTTAATGTCGGCCTTGTCGGTGTCAGGGACGGGGGCTGCAGATGAGGCGACCATTGATAACCTAAATCTTTGTAGGTTTTGCCGAATACTTTGACTGGAATGAATTTAGGAACAAAGGCTAACTTCATTGCGTTCTTTCTAGATTGATCTGTGCTTACGTATTTATGAACGGGGGTTGTTTGTGCCCTACAAACGACGTGAGTGCGTAACTAGACTATAGCCCTGGAGGAAGGGTGGGGGGAGGGGCCGTCATTTATTTTTACCTTGCACTGAGATCAGTCTTAAAGATATAGATAATGTATAGGAACTGCCTCGTTGGTCTGGTGCTGACAAGCGCGATTGCTGGTCGTGAGATCTTGGGTTCGATCCCCAGGTCGGGCTAAGTGTTATTGGGTTTTTCCGTGTGGAATTCCTCAGTAGCAGCCTGGGGTTAGGATTTATGCCTAGTTGATGGCTATAGGCTCGCCCCCTATTTCATGGGACTTGACTCGAGAAAAAAAACACTTGGATCTCGTTTTTTTTGCATAGATATGTTCAGTTACACTTACTGAACACTGTGTAAAAGTTAGTCCAGGTATTTTGGTTAGACCTTATATAAAACAAATCTAGGATTACCTACCTGTGTCGTGCTTTATATGACACTAGCTGTGTCCTCACGGCTCCGCCCGTAACCTATGGTACTCAGTGATAATGTAGCTTTCTAACGGCAAAAGAATTTTTGAAATCTGTCCAGTAGTTTTTAAGTTTATTCGTTACAAAAATACAAATCTTTCCTCTTTATAATATTAAGTATAGATAATTATATACATCCAAGTGTAGTTAAAGAGAGGTGAATCGAAAATGGGCGCAAAAAAAATAACTTTCTTTTTTTCAAGTTGAAATTCAGTTAATTCCGCTATGGGCCTTTAAAATATTATATATATTTCAATGCAGAAATCAAACCTGCTTTAGTAATATCAAACGAGATTCGACTGTCTGTCCCTGCACTTTTGTAATCGACTACTGGAGAAATCATTTATCTCTATCTACTAATTAATTAATTACGCTTAATATTAATAGGTTTCCGCCTATCTTCTTCATGTATTCCAAAAGCTATCGTAATTAACACAGAGTTAGTCTTAAAAGTATGTTCCTTATGGCCACCCGCTCAAGGGCCTCTCGCCCTATTGTGGCCGGCTACAAGCTGTTTCTATAAAATCCGAGTGGCCGCCACTGGCCACACGTGTGCGGCGAGTCATTGCGAAATGTATGGAATTATTGATTCGCAGCTTGTGGCCGACCACATGTAGCCGTCGCGAGTGGACCGTGTGTTTCTAACACCCATATTCTAAGACGTTCCTCCAAAACTTACTCGACTCATACTCGATTCAGGACGACCTCGAAAACACCTTCAAAATTGTATTCTTAGTCGCAATTTCGACTGAACTTTGAGGTTCCTCGATGGAGTCATAACGTCATAATTTGAATTATCTGCATCGCGAAAATAACGCCGCGATAAATACTTGTAAGGATTATCGTAAGCATATTCGATAAAGTCTTCAAAATTCATTTTTGTTACATACGAACTGTAACACTTCCTTCCTTAAGGTAGGTTCCGAGGTACCTTGAGTTTGACAGATGATTCCTTACCTCGACTGGGGAAAAATCTCGAGTCGAGGATGATTATGTCAACTATAGGCTAAGTCGAGGTGGAGTCGAGTCGAGTAAGTTTTGGAGGAACGTTTTAGAATATGGGTGTAAAGCTAGATTTGGTCTGTATAGCCCAGCCATTCAAACTTTGTAAAAAAAGTAAACAAGCACTCGTGAAAGATTTCGTTATGCTTTAAGAAAACCATTAAATATACAAATTTTTAGGAAACAAAAATAATTGAAGAAAAAATAGTTGTTAATTTTTTTGACGACACGTTTGGTGCAGTGGCTGAGCGATCGGCTTCTGCGCTACGGGTCGTGGGTTCGATTGTATGGCCTACAGACAGTTGGTCTGGGCCTGGATGTTTGTGCGTGTGAAGATTTGTGTTTGTAAACGCACCCACAATACGGGAGAAATCCTAGTGTGGGGGAACGTTTTTAAAAAAAGAATTAAAACAAAACTTATTCGCATATACGCAGCATCTAAAACTAAGTTTATACCTAATCAGAATTTTATTTACCTAACGAAAATAACAAAATATTTTAAAATTACATTATTAGAAGTGTCCATATGTGTATAATTAAAATCGTTACAGCAGTTTTGGCGTTAATTTTTAACAAAAAAAACAAACGCGTAATCTCGTTGTATACCTAACTATTACATAAATGTAAGTATAGGTTAAACACAAAATCATGAAAGTTTAATTTTACTATAAAGTATTTCAACGTTTGTTTAAAACTTCCTTCGCGTCGGTTCGGTACAACAAGGCGTCCATACATTCAGATAGCACATTGCGATGACGTAATTCTGCGACCGGCTGGGGGCCAATTATGCGTGAACGAAGCCCTTAGCAACAGAGTGCGTTGCTTCACTACACGACCAGCATAACATGACACCTACACACTATACCACACACTCCGGAAACGCCTCAAAATACAACAAATCGAGGGGACGCGGTAGATGAAGATTAAATGGACGTGTGTTTTAAACGGAATTCTAGCATCGAAAAATCCTCATTATTAATTAAATATGTGTTAGTGTACGTCCCCTGCACAACTTCATGTGCTGTCAATAATAATGTGGAGTTGATTGACCTCTGCATATGTTTCTCACGTGTTGTACTTGTCCGCTAGGGGGCATTAATGTCTACAAAAGCAAAATTTCGTTTGATATAAGGCGTACTATAATTTGTATGTAACAACTTCACGTTATAACAATTTATTAGGTACGTATATTTTCAATAAATCGATAAAGGAAATTACAAGGTTCGTGTTAGACGTGTTCTGCCTATTCATAAAGTGATGTAAGTAATAAACTTTTTCCTACAAGAAAATCTTGATATTATTCCTTGGTCGATAAAAAACACACTAAGAATTAATTAGTTGTTTATTTTTCTAGGTAGAAGGAAGTCACAAGTCGTTAAATGTTGTCTGAGGCTAAGATAAAATTCTTTCTTAATAAAGTGTGCACCTACCATGTTTTGTCTCTGCATCACCCTAAGTCCGCCTCTGTACTAATTTTGTGCATAAAGAATAAAATAAATAAATAGCAAAGGTAAATACGTAACTTCACTTCCTGGTCCAGGAATCTAACTGATAATGGCCCTTCAAACAAAACGCCAAATGTTTAGCCACTGCACCTATTAGCTCAGTGTAACACTGAAGGCAATTTGGTGCTAGGAAATAAAAATTGCGCACGATACGCGCGCATCTTTAAAGTAAAAAGCCACATGCATCCTGAAACGGAAACGGTTGAGAGGAAACTGACTTAGCAGCGTGGTAAGTAGGAGCATTGCTCCTACTGAATGTCACGCAATGAAGGTCAACTTGGGTTATCTATTCAACTCTATATCTATGGTTTCCATATTTTATTTTATGCCTAAATCAGACAGTAAATTAGACAAAGTTAATAACGCTACAAATGTTCCAGGTTTTACGAAAACCACAGAGTGAGCCTTGAAATATGACGGCCATGAATCACTGATATACGAGTGTTTCACGAAACGTTGTCTGTTTTAAATCACTATGCAATTTGTTAGTTAAATAAATAAAATGTGTGGTGTGTTTTTTACTGGTCATGAAGCACCAGGGTAAACTGAAAGCTTAATATACTTAAGAAAGGTAGAAAGAACGATTAGTTGAAAGAGGGAGGGATGAAAGTCATGTCACTAGAAGAGTGTTAAATATGAATGTGAATGGATAAAGTAGAGGTGGACCAAAGAAAAGATGGATGGATTGTGTGAAGGATGATATGGATAAGAAAGGAGTGAGTACTGAGATGACGGCTGATAGAGGAGAATGGAAGAGGAATACATGTTGTGCCAACCACACCTAGTGTGGGATAGGGGCAGGGAGATGATGAGCGGACGCGAGTATTCAGTAGTCATCATACGTATATCTACTAATTAACAACCGCGCCGATCATATGATTTGCGAGGTTAAGCTGCGCTCGCCGCGGTCAGTCCGTGGATAGGTCGAGAACCCTCCGTGCCTCGGAGAGCACGTTAAATCGTCAGTTCCAAGTGTCATACGAATACCTATGACAGTCGTTACAGGTACTCAGAAGCCGAAAGTCTGACAACCGGTCTAACCTTAGAATATCGGCATTGCCCAGTAACTGGGTTGCGGAGATCTAATGGCAGTCGCTCTGTGTAAAATACTGGTATACAGCCGCATCTGGTTAGACTGGAAGCTGACCCCAAGATAATTGGGAAAAAGATAGGAGGAAGATACGTGAATCAAGTTTCTGCAAGCCATCTCATAGGTCTTCTGCCAAACTCATAGGTACTATGCTTGCACCGTATTTAGGCAAAGTATTAGGCATAGGAAAACAAAATTTGACAGACTAACAAGTGGTATGTATATTTCTAAAAGGTAGGTAGTAATAAAATTGGTTTTTCCGTTTATTTATTCATTTATTTTCCCCGTATAAATAGGTCAAAATAGTCGGAGTAGATAAGAAAAATAGACTGTTACAAACTTGTTTGACATCAGCTCATTACTGTTCCGTTGCTGAAATTGAATGAGCGGGTCAAGGAACTTCAAGTATACTCCACCAAGAAGAACATAGTCTGCTTAGTTGTCGGCCATAAGATTGACAAGCATATCATTTTGGGACCCAGTGCATAATATCAGCAAGCACATTGGGTCACCCGCGCGACGGCGTAACGAGTATTCCCAAGGAGGGTTGATGTCAGGCAGGCAGCCGGTCATAAAACAATAAGCCAAAACCTCAAACAACATGGATTTATGAAATACATGTTGTGCTGACCCCACCTAGTGTGGTATAAGGGCAGGAAGAAGAAGACTGTTTGCTGGGAACGGACCTCTTCTCAGAATAAGATGGTTAAGGCCTTAGTCCGCCACGGTGGCCTGGTGTGGGTTGACATACTACACACACCATCGAGAACTTCATGGAGGCCTCTCAGATGTTCAGGTTTCCTCACGATGTTTTTCCTTTAACTTCCTCATAGCCTTTTCCCAATTATCTTGGGGTCAGCTTCCAGTCTAACCAGATGCGGCTGAATACCAGTATTTTACACGAAGCGACTGCCATCAGACCTCCGTAACCCAGTAAATGGGCAATGTCGATATCCTAAGGTTAGATCAGTTTTCAGACTTACGTGCTTCTGACTTCCCGTAACGACTTTCATACTAATAGGTATTCGTATGCCACCTGGACGGACGGTTTAACGTGCTCTCTGAGGCACGCTTCCTTCACCGTTAACGCTGTAAATTAAAACATAGAAAAGGAAAACCCAATAAAAAAACCCGAAGTTCACTCAACTGTCAAATTGCAAGTCTGTTCTTTGTCCGTTTCGATCTAGTCATCGTTTAAAAATGACGTTGTCACATGCGAAAAAAGTTACAAACAAAACTGTTTTTGCACTCGCATTTCAAAAGGATTTAAAGAAAAAGTATTCTACACTGTGGTTCTAAACAACATTTTTGTGTGTTATACGTATTTATATGTCTGAGTGTGTACTATTTTAGCAGCGTCTTAGATTAAACAAAAGTTGGATAAGAATTATTATAAAAACAATAGGATGTACTATATAATATCAAGGTCGATGAGTAAATGACGTGTTACCTAACCCGTTATCATGATATCAAGTTTCTAAGGTACCCTACGTGTTCTTAGATGTGTTTACGACTTGTACCTATTTACTTTAATAGGGATCGGGGGCTTACCATTGTCTCGGAGATCGGTCAGGAGAGATTTTCGTCTAATGGCGGCATTCAGTCAGGCTTAGTATGTGATTGTCTTATGTAATACCTAGTGCTTTAGGTTTATCTTATCAGGTCCCCACCTATGAAATTGGCGTTTTTTTCTCACAAATAGAAAACCTCGTCACTTCTATGATTTAAATTCATCAATTGCTTGATATTATATCGAATAATGACCGTCATAGACAACTACCAATAGTAAAAAAACCTTATTACTTATAGTTTTCTAAACATAAAAAATACCTTAAAAATGACTCCTCTTTTTGTTAGCAGAAATGACCATTTTTGTTTTAACTTAGCCAAAACTTATTTTTGTCGCATAATCTAAGTGGCATACGTTATCTTAGTTTTTAAACATTAGTGCATAAAAGTTTCAAAATATTAGTGTTCATATTTGTTACATAAATTAAGAAAACGTTGGTATGAAAAATGCAACTTCTTTAAAATTCCCCATACAAAACGCTGATTTCATAGGTGGGGACCTAATATTATTTTAGTCGCTATACTAATATTTTCTGTAATTTATGGCCTTACAATAACAAAAACGGCATCTTGTTTTGTTTAATTCTAATGCCTCATTGTTTTTGTGGTGGTAAGCGCGACTGCTGATCGTGAGGTCCTGAGCACGATCCCCAGGTCGGGCAAAGTGTCATTGGGGATTTTCCGTGTGGAATTCCTCAGTAGTAGCCCAGAGTTTGGATTTGTGCCCGGTTGATGGCAATAGGCTCGCCCCCTATTACATGGGACTTAAACATAACGCTGAAATGAGGGTGTTACTATACACCTCTGTCGAACCCTTCGGGGAATACAGGCGTGATGTTATGTTATGTTCTGAAAGTCGAATTGAGTATTTTCTGATTAATAGATTTTTATTCGCGGGAATGGGATTGAATGTCACTAATAACGATATATTTGTATCTTTATGTTAATAACTAATTAATTTTCTCCTAACCGCAGTTGATTACAAACGTGACTGTACATCATATAGATGATGGAAATAAAACACAAATGATAGCATCAATTCTTGTTATCCGAAAGTAAAGAATTATAATCATTATGGCACCGCACACACAAACTTTCTACCCATCCATATTCCCAACCAAAAGTACATATGAGGCTTCCATAGTTACGATAAGTGAAGTAAAAACTCGAAAAAAAAATAATAAAAAAATCTTGGTCGTCTTTAGAATAGCCTTATAGTCTATGCTCAGTTGAGTAGAACGAGCAGCCATATCCACATTTCGCGTATCCACGTCAGCTGCGCTAGCGCACTGGCCAAAACATAGGAATGAAAATAAACCAGCGGCGCGAGTTCGTTAGCCGGGAGCGTTCTCACGCGCATCTTATGTCACGAAGTTCGCGCATGCGTACCACACATCCAGCAGCTTCATTATACGCAATTAGCTTTGAAATAATTAGCATTTTAGAGACAAAAAGTTGTATGACATTGTAACGGAAATCTTAGTTTGTATAGCGTTTTTAAAATGCAAGGTTATTGTCTAAAAATATAGTGCTCTTTATCAATGAAAATGCTAACAAAAGTTGTAAAAACAATTGTGTGTTACGTAAAATTCTTATTTTAGGTGTTTAAAATAATCTAGAATTAATTAATTTATAAATAGATTTAAGAAAATTCACATGAAATTATAGTATCCGCAAAAATACTCTTAAAAAACTAAATTTTGCAATGAATTGTAGCAATCGCTTGCTACGAAACGCATTCTGTAGGTGACTACGAGATGCGCTACGTGCAGCGATGCACCGCGTAGCAATGCAGCTACGATGTCTCTACGAAACGTAGCGATGCTACGGAATTGCATACGTGCAAAAAATATTTGCAAACTTCATATTTATGCAGTTTACTGAAATAAAATGGACTTATTAGGAAAAATTGAATGTAAGGCTATCTAAGCAATAACTCAAGGTCCATAAAAGAAGTGTAATTTTCTAAAGAATCTGTTAATAACATTGTTATTTTTTGTTTACTTTTTTTTCGTCCTTTTGATACTTGTGATCCCCGGAGGATTTGAAAAAGACAACATGCCTTACCTACAATTCACCAATGATATTTCCCTGCGGTAGTGTTACGATCGCCATATATTTAGCACAATATTATAACAATCGAATTTCTAAAAATAAAAAAAAATAAAAATCTAGTTTAACCATCAGTTTAACCCAAAACTCTATTCTAAATCTGGTTGTAAGCCCGCTAGTATTACTAGAACTTTTTTTGCGAATAATTATTTACTTAAACAATAGTCGACCTTGCATGCATTGTATTTCAATTCTTAATTACACTCGTATTATTTGGTAATCAATCATGATATACTAATATTATTTAAACAGGAAACGTTGAAACAAACGTGTAAAGCAGATGTTTATTAATTAATGTTAATGAGTTTGTAGTTCATTAAAAAATAGTGGTGTTACGACATTGTGTGACATTTTCACATAGGGAAGACTACAACGTAAATAAAAATGATCAGTGAATTGATCATGGTACTACCAAAATGACTAACAACATAATTTAGGTAAAGTCTGGTAAACAATTTTTTTGAGTCTTCTATCTAAACCTATTTTAAAAATTAAAATATTGTTTGAATTAATTCAAAATCATTTCCAATCGTATTCTACTTTTTAACAATCGTTTTTGATAAATAGACTCAAAGAAATTGTTTACCCTTTAGTTCAAATTGACTTCAGCTAAACTGAAGTATTTTTCAGTTTGCGTTTGAATATTATTTTGTCGGGTTTATGTGTGTGTGACCGTGTTTGATTCGCCCAAAAACAATGTACTTACATGGAACGTGACAATCTTAGGATTCATTTTGGAGGCCGTAGTAACAAAATTGTTTCTAAATCGCAATCTTACCGCAGTTCAACTATGGTTATTTGACCTTTTTTTTCATATAAAAATCACTTCCAACGGCCGTGGTTGAGCTGTTATTCGATTGCAATTTAAAACAATATTATTAGTACAATTGGCTGCCTGCCCGTTTCTCTTATAAAAAATCTACTGTAACACAAGAACTCGCTTCTTATTCTAATTGAACAGCATTCAACCAATTACAAATGCAAATTCATTCACAAAATCTACACCGTACTACCATTACCCTTGTAATATAATTCCTAAGATAACACAACCGCTTAAATATCAATATTTATATCCTTACCGCCATTTTGCCAATAACATAACTATTCTAAAAAATGTAGCATGAACTCATTCACGACGCATCAGTTGCGCAGGGGCCGCATTAGAAAACCTTCCGCGATCCCCAAGGCCACACAACCAGTTCTGAGACCGGTATGAGGGCCCCAAATATTGGGACAACTGCGTTCGGACTGTGTGTGTGGATTTTCATTTGCAGGATTTGTACCCGAGAGTATTTTAGAAGAATACTTACGAGTATGATAAGTGATACCAGTTACTGATATACTTGTTGATCAATTCTTAATGTTTATATATAATGGTGTATTATTTATGCATTACCTCTATTGGTTAGTGATTACACAATTTTTTTTTTTTTATTATTTATTTATTTATCACATGACGTTTCCTTTGCCATTACAGATAATAAATCTAATGCGACAAAGTAACTTAAAATATACTTAATTACACCTTACATGCAACACAGTATGTGACCCTTGTGAACTCACCCAGTGTTCTGGTGAATATATCTATGGTATCCGCCACCGTGTTGAGAGTGCGCAGCGCACGAGTCAGCGGTGCGCGCCCCAGCAGATTAGTGCGCGCATTCGGCACCACCAGCAACTGCGGCTTGCGCCGCCGCGCCACGTACCTATCCGGTAGATTAAACCCTATTTCTGAGAGTAAACCTGACTTTTGTATACTACCTCTTAAAACTTTGAAAAGATATGTTGTCAGTGCCACTTCACGCCTAATTTCTAATTTGTAGTAGCCCACCATACCGAGACAGAATAAGGTAGGATACAATAACGGGTATCCCGGGTATCTCCCATACAGCTTTAAATAAATAAATCTGACGAATTTGTTCTGTATCCGTTCGAGCATATTTTTGTATTTTACTTCACTTGGGCTCCAAACGGCCGCATTATACTCCAGGCGACTCCTCACAAGAGCCTCATACAAAGCCCTCAATGCACTTATGTTTGTGAAGTCATTTGCCTGACGCAGCACAAATCCCAGATTCCTGTACGCCTTTTTATAAACATGTACGACGTGTTTACGAAACTACAGATCACTGGTGAAACGAATGCCTAAATCCTTAACCTCCATGACACGCTGCAGCGGCTCCCCGTCCATGATGTACTGGTGGTGTCGTGGGATTCGTGTGCATGTGAATGAAAGCACCGAGCACTTTGATACATTAAAGTATAGCTTATTGCAGTGACTCCATTCAGTGACCCTATCCAAGTCGTGCTGCAGCATGTCATGATCCGCAGTGTCTTTTATGACTACAGACAACTTAAGGTCGTCAACAAATAGCATACATGTTGACCTGACTACCTTTGGTAAATCATTTACCATAATAATAAATAAATATGTCGTAAATGACTGGCTGCTCAACTTTGAATCCACCATATTTATATAGATATACTAGAGACCCGTCCCGGCTTCGCACGGGTGGACATTTTTCCCGTTTTTGCAACATTTTTCATTTATGCTCCGCTTCTATTAGTTGTAGCGTGATGTTATGTAGCCTATAACCTTCCTCGATAAATGGCATACCCAACACAAAAATAATTTTTCAATTCCAATCAGTAATTCCTAAGATTAACGCGTTCAAACAAACAAACTTCAGCTTTATAATATTAGTATAGATTACTGATGATTTGAAGCACCCTTTTGCAACAAAATAATAATGATTATGTGGTGTATTTTAATTCCGAGCCTCGGAGAGGACGCTAAACAGTCGGTCCAGGGTGTCATACGAATACCTATGATAGTCGTTACAAGAAGTCAGAAGCCCGAAAGTCTGAAAATCGGTCTAACCTTAGATTATCAGCATTGCCCAGTAACTGGGTTGCGGAGGTATGACGACAGTCGCTCCGTGTAAAATACTGGTATTCAGCCGCATCTGGTTAGACTGGAAGCTGACCCCAACATAGTTGGGAAAAGGCTAGGCGGAATTTATTGTGTATTTTAATTATCGACCAATGTAGTTATAACCTACATTTTCGATATCGATCTGTAGCTATAAGTTCCTATTCCATAAAATGACTAAAAGTGCGTAGTTCTTGCAAAGTTTTCCTCCCGATAAAGCAGTGCCAATAAGATACGATTACAACCAATGTTTGTTCCAACATTGGAAGACTCGGACGCTGACAACAACGCAGGGATTCTATACCTATATTTTTTTTACAAATATCACAAACCATATTTTTTTATTGGTCATTTAAAAGATTAATAGTTCATCTTGTATGCTGATTTTATATTTCACTAGCGGTCCGTCCCGGCTTCGCACGGGTGGATATTTTTCCCGTTTTTGCAACATTTTTAATTTATGCTCCGCTCTTATTGGTCGTAGCGTGATGTTATATAGCCTATAATCTTTCTTGATAAATGGACTATCCAATACAAAAATAATTTTACAATTCCAACCTGAGATTAGCGCGTTCAAACAAACAAACAAACTCTTCAACTTTATAATATTAGTATAACTATAGATTGAACTTTTGTTGATTATCTATGGACGTTATGTGCCTAGCTTTCTCTATGGTTATGTTGCGCGTGGCTTTTGATTCAAAAATACCTTAAGCGCATCATAGAACAAAACAACAATTGATGTTGTGCGTCATACAATTTCCATATTTAAATAATGTATCTATGATGTACATGTTATTTACTTGCATTGATTTTTAACATGTAGGAAATTGATGACGCACTACATTTATTTTTGTAACTTTGTACAATACAAAAATAAAAATGTAAAAAATATTTGCCTACCGACATCGGGAACAGGGTCCAAGCTACCGGTGGTCAGGGCTTCAGAGAGAGGAACTTTCTAACAATACGCGCCGTGTCCAAAAGTACCGCTTTCTGTATCAGGCCCTTGATCCAGCCGCCCAACGAGAACCTCATCAGATGGTAATAGATATTAGGTCCCCACCTATGAAATCAGCGTTTTGTATGGAGAATTTTAAAGAAGTTACATTTTTCATACTAACATTTTCTTAATTTATTTAACAACTATGAGCACTAATATTTTAAAACTTTTATGCACTAATGTTTAAAAACTAAGATAACGTATGCCACTTAGATTATGCGACAAAAATAAGTTTTGGCTAAGTTAAAACAAAAATAGTGGTCATTTCTGCTAACAAAAAGAGGAGTAATTTTTAAGGTATTTTATATGTTTAGAAAACTATAAGTAATAAGGTTTTTTTACTATTGGTAGTTGTCTATGATGGTCATTATTCGATATAATATCAAGCAATCGATATATATTTTAAATCATAGAAGTGACGAGGTTCTCTATTTGTGAGAAAAAATCGCCAATTTCATAGGTAAGGACCTAATATTATCATTATAACCTGTTCTGATGACTCTCACATTTGCGTGTGATGACAAGCAGATTAATGCGTGTTTACCTGTAAATTATAAAAGGAAGAGTATACAAAAAGGATGAGAGAAGGCCTTCAAGCATTACACCACCCTATTTCTTTGCAATATAAGGTTAAATTTTCTTTAAAAAAAGTGCAATTACTACTCCTTCCTCCTTTATCAATAACCGATGACTCTCTTGCCTCAGTAATAATGATAATGACTTACGTTGCTTCGTAAATTGTTCAAAACATTGCTAGCAATATGCACGAGCACGTGACGTCACCGTTTTGCAATCGTCGCGTGAAAAGTACAAGGTGTGTTGCGGACTGCGACGAAGCCACTTGACCACGTTCCCTTATTTCAAACATGTACCTATATTGAGTAAACAAACTTCGAGAATGAGTAATTTACATAGCCACGGGTCTAAAATGCACGTGTCATAAGGAAAGGGCGTTGCAAAACTGGAAGGGGTACCCCGAAGTCGTTTTGCAACCGACCCCATTTCATGGCTTTAAAAGAGTTGAGGATACCACTTGTACGCTTTCTTGCAAATTGTACACGTGTTCGATGCAGTCTTTTACGTACTTATAGTAATTATTTCCTCTATACAGGGTGTAAACGAAATCATGTAATTCCTTCAAACCTCGTGATGTACTGCTGACATAGATTAACGCTGCACGGGATGCTTTTGAATTCAAAAGAAAAAACTACAGGAAGTAAGCATGTGTTCTGAACGTGAAGCATTCTAGCGCCCCGAGCGTATCGCGCGGCTATCGCTCGCCGTGCGGTCATTTAACACGGGGCGCTAAAATGCCTCATGTTCAGAACACACGTTTACTTCTTGTAGTTTTTTTTGTTGAATCCAAAAGTATCCCGTGCAGGGTTAATCTATGTCAGCAGTACATCACGAGGTTTGAAGGAATTACATGATTTCGTTTACACCCTGTATTTTGGAACCAAACAGTACTCTACTACTCCATATTATTTTTGAAATTGTGACTCTTGTACCTTTACTTAAGGCCTCATAGCTTTGCATAGTATACCCTCCCATATGGAAGTAGCTATCACAGGTAAAAATAACTTGCGAGTCTATTTATATGCCCAGTTTGACAATAATAAAAATTAAATTAAAAATTTAAAAAACCCCCGACGCAAAAAAAACGAACTTTTAAAAAGTCAAAAATAATAGTATCGTTGAGCCATCAAATTCGATTGAGTAATTTCTGTAATTAAAATATATAGGTGTATATTTTAATTACAGAAATTGATGGAGGGCACGATAAGGTTTGCTCGTTGAAATGGCGATATAATATCGCGTCGGGGTACCGCTAAAGTAAGTCAGACCCTTCATTTAATTGACCATCTATTAATTTACTAGCTAGCTAATTTACTTAATGGTACCCCGACGTGATATTATATCGCCATTTCAACGAGCAAACCTTATCGTGCCATCCATCAATTTCTGTAATTAAAATATATAGGTGTCACTCAATCGAATTTGATGGCTCAACGATACTATTATTTATGACTTTTTAAAATATCGTTTTTTTGCGTCGGGGGTTTTTTAAATTTTTAATTTAATTTTTATTTTAATCTTTTTAAACTTAGTATTAAGTTAATTGCCACCATTGCATTGTATGTAGAATCAAATACTGATCAAAACGAATCCAAACACGACATATATCTGTTATTATTTTTTCAAGCATGTACTAGTGCACTAGTTATCCTGGCTGCAGCATCACACCAAGAATTTCATAATCTTGCATAGTTATATAGTATATATGAGTGTTTCAAATTTTATTTCACACGTATGTTTGAAAGTAAAGTAATACACATTATGCGTCTAAGAACCCTACCGCAGCTAACAAAACAGCTGATAACCTTGAAATGGCTGAACCGATTTTAATAAAACATGTCTAAGATCACTTGCTAGAAAACCAGCTTTCAAATAAAAAAAACCGCACTCCAATCGGTTCACCCGTTTAAGAGCTACGGTGCCACAGACAGACACACACACAGACAGACAGACAGACAGACACACATAGCGGTCAAACTTATAACACCCCTCTTTTTGCGTCGGGGGTTAAAAAATGCTACCATTGGTAAGCAAAACGATTCGTTTTTGTTTATAGGAACTGGGCATAACGCGCCTTCACGACCTTTACGTCATTTTGACGGGGACATCAAGTTGACAGTGACGTCGTGTTATCGGCGACCCATCAGCTCTTTGACGGCGAGCTCGGATGTGAATAATGATTAGATGCAGAAAGAAAGTACAGAACAGACAGCTTTTTCAATGCAATTTGTTCTGCCTAGCCTTTCCCCAACTATGTTGGGGTCAGTTTCCAGCCTACCAGTATTTTACACGGAGCGACTGCCGTCAGACCTCCGCAACCCAGTTACTTGGCAATGCCGATATCCTGAGGTTAGACCAGCTGTCAGAGTGGTGTCCATGGTGTCGAATGGTCACCCATCCACAGTCCGACCGCGGTAAGTGCAGCTTAACCTTGCAAATCGTATGATTCGCACAATTGGTAATTTACCACGAGCTTTTTAATGCAATGTGGACTGCAAAACACTAGAATTTACAAAAACTTTGTGTTAATAGTAAAAGTTCTAGTCAAAAGTACAGTTATTTGAAGTGAAAACCTCTCGTTTGCCAGTCGGACATCTTAGCTATTCGACTTCAAACTCAAACTATTTATTTGTACACTAAGTTAAAATAATACAGGTCTTATTATATAGAGTAGGTACAGCTTAGCAACCTTTTCGAGGTGTTGCAATATTTGAGGGCTCTAATTAGAAAAAACTATATTTATAAGTTTACTTATGTGTCTACTTCTGCAACCAATTGAATGTAATCCGTCAGAACAACAAATTACATACTGTATAAATAGTCGTTCAGCGACTTAGTTCGCGTAAACTTTGAAATTTGAACCCCTAATACATCGTATTCTGGGTTAAATTGTGAAAAATCCTTCCAACACCCATATTCTAAGACGTTCCTCCAAAACTTACTCGACTCGACTCCACCTCGACTCAGCCTATAGTTGACATAATTGTCTTCGACTCGAGATTTTTTCTCAGTCGAGGTAAGGAACCATCTGTCAAACTCAAGGTACCTCGGAACCTACCTTAAGGAAGGAAGTGTCAAAGTTCGTATGTAACAAAAATGAAATTTGAATATTTTATCGAATATGCTTACGATAATCCTTACAAGTATTTATCGCGGCGTTATTTTCGCGATGCAGATAATTTAAATTATGACGTAATGACTCCGTCGAGGAACCTCAAAGTTCACTCGAAATTGCGACTAAGAATACAATTTTGAAGGTGTTTTCGGGGCCGTCCCGAGTCGAGTATGAGTCGATTAAGTTTTTTCTTAGAATATGGGTGTAAGGCTTCTCAAATAAGGTTTGAGCTATACAATGGTTGATCTGATGCACGCATGTCGTCAGTTAGGACAGGTCAACTCAAACCTGTTGTAACACTTTCCTCAAAAGGCCATTCCAGACGTTGTCCTACATTGTTACACTTGCATAGTTTTTATACAACAATGTCTGGACCTTAAAAGAGACCTTGATCTCGGAGTTTGTTTCAGTTTCACTTCTCAGAGCTAGTCAGGAAATGCTGGCGCCATCTAGTCTTTAAACAACATTACCTATATTGTTTCATTCGCTGTTCGAGGGAGGTAAAGATAACGCTCTTCAGGGCGTACTACACATCCCTCTACACGTGCAGCCTGTGGGCGAGGTATAAGCGTGCATCGTACGGGGCCCTCCGCGTCTAGTTCAACAACGCGCTCAGGGCTGTATTGGGGCTACCTCGCTACTGCAGCGCATCAGGTATGTTCGCTGAGGCGCGCACCGATTGCTTCCACGCGACCAGACGCAAGCAGGGCGCGTCCCTGGTGCGTAGGGTGTGGGGCAGCACCAATGCCGTCCTGGCGATGATCGCGGACCGAATGGACTGCCCATACATACGGCACTGTTGTGATAGGCATGTTGCCGTCAGTAGGGCCGGTTAGATATTAAGTTTTTCAGTTTGTTTTTCATTTTTATTTTTTTGTGTTTTCTGTATTTGTGTTTACTCCACATATGCGTTAATGTTGTTCGAAATAAATATATTTTTTTATTTATTGACTTGTAAAAGTATCTGTAACAGATTTATTTACAGAAATAAAAATCATTTATCATTTGTAAAAGTTTGAATATCATTTCAATCGTTTTGTTCTGTAGGTAAATTAGAACTGTGGAGTTTATATACCTACCCATTTTGCAGAGGAAGTGAGCAACACTAAGACGAGCTAACGACCTCAATGCAACTAAACTTAGCTATGATCATAACAATGAATCACTATCGTTACACGTGCCGGTCTTTGCACTCAAATAACATTGAACCGGCGCAATTGCATTTTAGCAAACATGTACCAGGTAACGTGAATAATAAACACAATTTAATGGAAATTTAAGAGGAATATGTAGACAATTATACTATAAATAAACATACATAATATCACACCTGTTTTCTTCTTCGTGTGGTTAGTGACTAACGTGGTATCAGAGTTTATGCCGCCCTTGGGCCTCTGACTTGGCTTCACATACCGTCGAGAAATATCTCTCAGGCAAGCCGGTCTCCTCACGATATTTTCCTTCACCGTTTTTAAGCAAGTGATAATTATACAATACGCACATGAATCCTAAAAGTCAGAGGTGCGTGCCTTAGGTTCGAATTCGAGAGCTGTGACTTGGCAGTCCCACGGCCACAGCACTAGGCTGTTACTGATGTCGAATACACTGAATAGCGACGGCATGTGAAGCTAAGTCAGAGGCTCATGGCCGGCTCTAAACTCTGACACTAGGTTAGTCATTAACCACACGAAAAGAAGAAGACGTCTGTATTTCCTGAAGGGTTGAGCAGAGGTGTATAGTAACACCCTCATTTTGCCGTTATGTTTAATCCGAAGTATTGGGGGGCGGGCATATTGCCATCAACCGGGCACAAATTCAAATCCCGGGCTGCTACTGAGGAATTCCACACGGGAAAACCCAATAACACTGTGCCCGACCTGGGGATCGAACCCAGGACCTCACGATCAGCAGCCGCGCTTGCCACCACAAGACTAACGAGGCAGTCATATCGACGTCTACCTTCCTTTCCAACATTGCCTAGTGTTACCAGCTACACACAAACCTACTATCGCAATAATTCTAAAAATCCCTATATTACTCATAAAAATTAGTCCTTCAAAAAATCGATCACAATTTGCACATCCAATAATAATAGCGAACAAATCTACAAAACAGGTTTATTCTAAATGAGGGTAGGATAATAAACGGACGAGCAAAGCGTGGACCTCCTTTGTAAGATACCTCGTCTGCGTAACAATTGGCGTGAGCTGTATTGTGCGTGCAAGAGGGGCCTTAGACAGGAATTTTTGAAGTGCAATTTTTGTAAAATGGTAAGGTTGGATGATATGGATGATAGGAACATTGTCGGTAGCTGGTAACACTGGACAATGTTGATAAAGGAGGTCAGTCGTCAAGATGAATCTGCGTACCCAACCTTATAAAGGCGGTGGTCATTTGACGGAGCAGAGCTTTCTGTGTCGATCAGCCGAAGAAATCTGACCTTTTATTTATCTGAATTAGCTTGTCCTTATTTTCTGATCTTGTGTAAAGTATTGTATTGTGAACTTACTTGTGTAATTTTTTTTTGAATGTCCACTCACAGTGCAACAACTCGCTAGAGGTTGATACTGCTTAACCGGACAGTACTGTGGTTGCCAACTCCAGCCAGGGCTTACAAACTAAGGATTTAAATTAAATAACTATAAACTACCTGACACAATAAAAAATATAGAGTTTGAAAATAAATTTAATAAAGAATTAAAAAAATACCTAATCCTAAAATGCTATTACAACTTAAATGAATATCTAGCTTAGAATAATTGACTAATAACATAAACACTATTACAATACACACACACATAATATACAATACAGTCAAATAAATAATATAAAATAAATACTACAATATTGGGATAAGATGTGGCGTATAATTGACATAATTAATATAGATAATAATTTAATTAATATAAAATAATAAAGCATACCAATGTATAACTGTATAATTGATGGAAATAATAATGTATGATATAGTATAAGGTAAAAATTAATTAATATCATTTTAATAAAAATAGAATTAAGATTGTTTTGTTGTATCACAGGGTCTATAATTGTCACTAAACTAAATATTATATTTTACTATCTAATATTATACACATTATGGAAAGCAAATAAATGAATAAATGACCGAACACTAAGGGCACCCCCGTGGGGTTCGGGCCTCGGCTTAGTGCGTCATTGAGGGGGGGGGCAGCTAGGGTCGGGCTGGGTTATGTTAATTAGGGGCTGTTTTAACGCTACAGGCTCAGCTTCGCGGGATGGCTCGTCGAGCAAGGGTCGGGCTGTGATGTTACAAGGGGGACGCGGTGGGCCTCGGCGGCGGGGCCGGAGTCGCGGTCGGTATTTGTTTCTGTGTTTTCTATTTGTGCTAGTTTCCCTACTACTCTCTTGAAGGAGGGTGATAGGGTCATCGGGTTGGAGTTACTTCTGTAACTAACTACTAACCCAAATATCGATACCTCCCACGCAAAAAGTCGTAACACGTTTTTTTGGTAAAATGAGATTTTAGTACTACAGTTCATTATTATAGAAATACTACACATCCTTGAAAACAATATTTTCATATTTACATTAAATACCAAGATTCTTACCCGCTAGTAGTCTTATCATGTTTAAATACCCGCGCATATGGTCGTGCCAACAGTTGCGACGATTTACGTTGAACTATTGGACCGCGCACCGGCTAATCACGGCACAGTACCGACGTCGTAAGATGTAAACAGTACAAAATATTACATTGGAGTTTGAAAATCTAAAAAAACAAGAAACTGTGTGTGTTTTGTACTTTACTGTTTTGTTTTTATTAGATACTAGTACTATGAGTAATGTACGGTCATCAAAGATTAAAAATTAGCTTTAAATAACCAAAATGATTCGAACGTGAAAACTAATGAACGTTGACAAAATGGTAAATTTATTTCTTACTTTAATTTACTATCATGATTTGCATGTTTATCCTAATCGTGTTAGTAAATTGTTTTTAAGTATATGTATAATGATTTTCATCACTATTTTCGTAAGTTAATAATTTGAAATACTTCCGACGCAAAACGTCGAAACATAAAAGTTGCGATTTTACGCGCGGTCGATATTATCGTAATTAAAAAATCTGTACGCAGCATAAAGTCTTATGTCTGACATACGACCTTATTCGTGCTGTATTCGTTGTGCTTTTTAATAGTATAAGGTCGTAACAAATAGATACGACTTTGCGACAACACGAATAAGGTCGTAAGTTTTTATTTTTGCCTATTTTTACGAAAATATTAGTTATTAATTCAATCAAAAGGCCTCATTATCCCCTTTAACCTTCAATCATTGCTATATTTTAAAATTAATCCCACACTATCGTTTGCGGCTGATCAAGACAAAGATGAAGTTAAGAATCTCTCTCCTGAAAAATCACAAATTTGGACATACGACCTAATGCGCGGGAGGTGTCGATATAAGCACTCTCAGTGGTGGAGACTGGAGAGTCTATGTTGATTTCATTTACTATATTTGCCAAGCTCACAATCCTGACAGACCGATATTAGCTATAAATGTAATGATAAGTTCACCCCTACACGATTCTGTTGCTGTGTTTTACATTATTTACTTACCCTGTAAGGAGAGGTACTTGAAAAACAAGGATTTTATTTTTGTTAACAAAAAATCGCTGCCCCATACTAGTATGGGTCAACGATTTTTTGTTAACAAAAATCCTAGGATTTCTATTGTATCGTGGGTGCGTTTACAGACACAAATCTTCACATGCTCACTCTTCCAGACCCGGAACTACTATTTATAGGCCATACAAATATTTGATCCGTGAGAGAATCGAACTAACGACCCGTAGCGCAGAAGCCAATCGCTTAGCCACTGCACCAACTGTGTCGTCAAAAGGAACGGATTTTACAATCTTTAAACGATATTAAATCGTGTACACAATATTTAAAGTCTATATTACCAAGCCGCGCACAGCAGCTTGACCGCGGGCGTCTTCCGCGACACGCGATCGTAGCCGATAGTATGCTGCGACGCGCAACCGGCTCCGTTCGCCTGTCGTCGTATTAGAACACGTCAACACGGTAGGAATTGAACTATTTGATTAGGCGCAGAAACGGTTACGTTCGCTAGCAACTGTACGGAGCCGATCGTATGCGTCGACATCCTGCCGGACGCGATCGGCTGTCGCCGCATCCGTTCATATCCTTTCCGATCCGATGCGATGCGAACCGTTTGGTGGAAATCATCCTAAATTCTCCTAAGGTTTACTTACAAGGGTATCGGCTTTCATTGATGTCGTCCTCTTGTTAGACTTTGGCGAATATTCGTGTCATTACGAAAATATTCGAATACGTTGGCAAGACGTCACGTTTGGTGCAGTGGCTGAGCGATCGGCTTCTGCACTACGGATCGTGGGTTCGATTCCCGCACGGAACAAATATTAGCCTACAGATAGTTTTTCCGGGTCTGGGTGTTTGTACGTGTGAAGATTTGTGTCTGTAAACGCACCCACGATACAGGAGAAATCCCAGTGTGGGGCTACGTATTTTTTTTAAAATAATAAATAAATAAATACACCTCTTTCTGTCTTCCACAAAATAATGTTAGATCTATGGGCAATAGTAACAACAAGATGTAGGTTTTATAAACTGTATAATGTAATCGCTACTACGCCTGCTAAACTTAGTGGCGCTTATTACAAAAAGTGTTTTAAACCAAGACTAAGGTAAACCCAGATTTATAATATACCCATCACTTGCTAACGTCATATAACAAAAAGAGATGGAACTATTTTAAAACCGAGGTTTTTCTTAGTCCATCTTTCGTAATAAGAGGGAGTGTCATTAGAAATATTAAGATAACATAACATTACGCCTGTATTCTCCAAAGGTATGAGCAGAGGTGTATAGTAACACCCTCATTTCACCGTTATGTTCAAGCCCCATGTAATATGGGGCGAGACTATTGCCATCAACCGGGCACAAATTCAAACTCCGAGCTGCTACTGAGGAATTCCATACGGAAAAACCCAATAACACTTTGCCCAACCTGGGGATAGAACCCAAGACCTCGCCGCAGGACCACTAAACTACCGAAGCAGTTATAAATATTACCTTCAAAAATTTATCATTTTTAGTAAAACGTGATATAACATTAAGCGTAATATTGGTGCATTTTAATATGGCGGTTTCCTAGATAACCCTAGATTACCTATCAAACGATATGCGTATCTCCTAGAAACTTGTGATAAGAAGCTGATATCACTATTAATTATAAAAATTAATGACTGCCCCACAATGTCATCTTGTTACTTGATAAAGTCTATTTCGATAGATACGGTAAGCATTTACGATTCTCATACGAATACCGATTACAGTCGTATAGAAAATCAAAAACCCAAAAAGTCTGTCAACCTTCTTCTTCCTCTTTTTGTGTGGTTAGTGACTAACCTGGTATCAGAGTTTATGCCACCCATGGGCCTCTGACTTGGCTTCACATGCCGTCGAGAAATATCTCTCACGCATGATGGTTTCCGCACGCTGTTTTCCTTCACCGTTTTTAAGCAAGTGATAATTATACGCACATGAATCCGAAAAATCAGAAGTGCGTGCCTTGGGTTCGAAGTCGAGACCTATGACTTGGCAGTCCGACGGTCATACCACAAGGCTATCACTGCTATACAAACCAACCACCTCCTATACAGTCTGTCAACCGATCTAACCACATAGAACCTTCTTTCAGGAAGATTTTGGATCACGATCTTTTGGGGCTCGTGGTTAAATAAGAACCGCACGGGTCATACGATTTGGGAGGTTAAGCTGCGCTTTCCGTGATTAGTCCGTGGATGGGTGACCGTTCGTTACACATCGAGACCCCTCCGTGCCTCGAAGAGCACGTTAAACCGTCGATGCCGGGTGTCATACGAATAGGTATGGCAGTCGTTACGAATAGTCAGAAGCCCGAAAGTCTGACAACCGGTCTTACCTTAGGATATCGGCATTGCCCAGTAATTGGGTTGCGAAGACCGCTCGGTGTAAAATACTAGTATTCAGCCGCATCTGGTTAGACTGGAAGCTGGCCCCAACATATATGGGTAAGAAATCTTCTTCCACCAATCTTACGCAAATTTCTACAAAAAAACCAGTCCCTTCATTAAAACATAAGTAGGTACATAATATTATATTATATTTACAATAAAACAAACGAACACCCGGAAATGAGTAGTTATATAATAGTTACATTGAATTGATGTAGCATTGAACGCGCCCTTGCCCTCCGCCGTGAATTGATAATCACTGGCCGAATACTAACGGTATGTTTATCAAGTACATCTTAAAGGCAGACAGAGGCGTACAAGTTGAAGGTTTTCCAGGTAGGTGTAAATCATAAACTGAAGGTTGGTAGTCGAAGTACTTAGGTATGTATGTAGTAGCAAAGTTCTAGACGAGGTTGAGATTTCTTATTAAATTCTGTGCTCAAGGTCCTTCTTTGGTTCTGCAGTTGTTCTTCTGAGCCTTCTCGTCATTCCAGCAGAGGTAGCATGAGCACCGTAGACAAGGGTTTTGTCGGCGAAAGAATAGATATAATGACATATCGTCAGTGGAAAGGTAAAAAGACTAAAGCGCCAATATATCTACTTTACAGTAGAGATTTAAAGTATTTTTTTAAGAAAATAAACATAGTTATTTTTCTTAGAGTATACATATTAAATAGATAATTAAACTATCTATTTTATATGTATACTCTAAGAAAAATAACTATGTTTATTTTCTTTCAAAGATACTTTGAATCTCTCTACTGTAAAGTAGGTATATTGGCGCTTTAGTCTTTTTACTTTTCCACTGACGATATGATTTTCATTGTGAATGTGTCTATATAGATTTATATTTTTATAGGTTAGAATATAAATCTTCCTCACGGCATGCTGGGAATAGACGCGTGTTGTAAGATTCAACAAAACCTAGCACGCTTGGTGGTATGATCCATACTGTCTGCCTAGCAAGCTACCACCCTCACATTTAAGTCCGGCGCCAAGCAGTTTACTGTGTTCCGTCATGTGTATGTAAGAACCAGAGGGGTATATAGGAATCCCTCTATATCTCTGTTCCTTGGATTCGTGTGCTCCATCTTAGATCCTGTTTGATGCTATTTTATCTATTCTTCCGTCGACAAAGCCCTTGTATACGGTGGTCATTCTACGTCTGCTGGTCGATAACGACACTATATAAAAAGAAATTTCAAAAAGCAATTTTGATGTTCTTTCTTTCTATCTGATCAGGGAGTACAAAGCTTTATCAGTAAACTCTGTTCCAACTGGCAAAGAGGTGACTAATAAAAGAATCACTTACTACATCATAATCATTACCAGCCCATTACTGTCCCACTGCTGGGCACGGGCCCCTTCTCAGAATGACAAGGCTTTCGGCCTTAGTCCACCACGCTGGCTTGGTGTGTGTTGGCGGACTAACACACCACCGAGAACTTTATGGAGCCCTCTCAGGTGTGCACGTATCCTCATGATGTTTTTCCTTCACCGTTAACACAAGTATTCAATAATCATATTTGATTATTTTAAATTTAAAACATAAACGATCGAACTGCTTCTAAAATTGTTCGTAAAGGACGTTGTCAACACTGCGTCGGCGCAATGACGTGACACTGTCACGTGCAGCGCCCGCGTGATGATTTTAAATATTGTTGTTTACCAGCAGTAGCGCATATACTCACCTATGATGATACTCGACAGCCAATGTACTTACAGTGCACGTCAAATAACTAGAACCAAAATGGCGTTGATTGCGTGATCTATATGAGGTTCAGGTCATACGATTCGTTTTGATGAGTCCCATAGATTGCACTTGGTGTTCAGGGTCTGATGATGAAGCTAGGAGGTGGATAGTGGAATCCTTCAGTGGCTACCAGTAAACCTCTCAAGTTAGGAAGTCGACGCCATCTTGGTTTTAGTTATTTGACGCGCACTGTACAGTAGTACTTACGACGTAAGTTATGCGTCTCGGAAATCTTCGTGTTTCCGAATTTATACGAAGTGATTCGATCTATCTTTCTTTGTGTGTCTTTATAATATTATACAAATCTGGCTTCGTTCTTTTGGGTCTATTTCGGATAGGTCACTTTATTCGTCGCATAATTCGTGCAAATTCGGAAATACGAAGATTGTCGAAGCTGCTACAACTATCATGAGGACTATTGATGTATTCAGCGCGTTCTTTAGGTTGATTGGTAATCATCTAGCTATACCTACTTAGAAAGAGAAATGTCCTGATTGACTGACGGACTGATTCATCAACGCAGAGGCAAACCGGTGAAGCTGGAAACATGAAATTTGGACAGTAGGTTCCTTTTGTGACGTAGGCATCCACTAAGAAAGTTTTTTTTGGAAATTTTACCTCTAAGGGGGGTAAATAGAGGGGGCGTTTGTTACTAAATTCACGCGGACGATGTCGCGGGCAAAGTGCTGTTTTTACAAGTAAATATTTCGGCTAAAAGCCGACGGCCCACCTGATGGAAAGTGGTTACGGCCGGTCTATATACACCTCCAACACCAAGAGAATTGCTGATGCATTACCACTATTAGAGACAAAGTTGTAAAATCTCATGTGCCTGTAATTTCACCAGCACCCATACGCTTCAAACCAGAACACAGCAATGCAGCTCAGCGACAAGAACAATTCGTCTGACAGTACTTCCCCAGACGAACCGTTTTCAAGGAGCTCTACCAGTTACTACTACTGCCACACAAGGCTCACGACAACATTATTAATTTAATGTTTACAACATAAATATTACGACTATGATAACTGACCTTACACGATAAGCTGCTATGATTAAAGTCATCACAGAAATATTAAATAATAAAACACGAGAGTATTACGCAGAAAACCCTACTCTGTACCAAAGGTTTGAACTTCGTAGACAGAACACGACGACAGGTGTCGTGTTTAAAAAGAAAACTTGCCAAATTACACAAAACTACCGGTCGATTTGGAGAGACGCCAAGCGATGATAACTGGCTAGTTCAACAACGTTTTCAAGGGTTCTGTATGAATAGACGTGGGTAGGTGTGTGTGTTCTGCCTAGTTTTTACCCCAACTATGTTCGGGTCAGCTTCCAGTTTATTAGTACCAGTATTTTACACGGAACGACCGCCATCAGACCTCCGCAACCCAGTTACAGGGCAATGCCGAAATCCTAAGGTTAGACCCGTTGTCACATTTTCGTGCTTCTGACTTCCCGTAACGACTGTCATAGGTAGTCGTATGACACCCGGAACCGACTGTTTTACTTTTCTATATCGGTATTACTTGTTTCACCTACCTTTTCTCCTTCTTCTTTCGTGTTGACACGGGCTATACGAGAATAGTAAAGACTAGCGGCCCGTCCCGGCTTCGCACGGTTGGACATTTTTCCCGTTTTTGCAAAATTTTTCATTTATGCTCCGCTCCTATTGGTTATAGCGTAATATTATATAGCCTATAAACTTCCTCGATAAATGGACTATCCAACTCAAAAATATTTTTTCAATTCCAACCAGTAGCTCCTGAGATTAGCGCGTTCAAACAAACAATCTCTTCAGTTTTATAATATTAGTATAGATTAACCAGTCAGCAAGGTTGGTAGTGGAGCTGACTGCCCAGGTTGCGCCGGACGTACCGTGACGTCACTCGTGGAGACTCTTTTAATGCACCTCCTCTCTCTCTTTTCGTCTTTTACCTTCTGTAACCGTCGAATATATTTCGCCTTTCATATGCAGGTTTTACTTTCATCAATAATTAATGTGTGTTGAAAATGTTTCTGTTATTTGTAGAGAACCGGTTGTTGTCAACGGCGGTGCTCTCGAAGGTTTTCGAGAATATATTGTATTGTTTACCTTAGGAAAACTTTGCTGTTTGGTAAAAACAACTTCGAGATGGGAAACTAACAAAAGAATACAGGTGGGCTGGGAATTCGGAAACTACGTCGAGTCTTCTTGTCGCCTTTACCACAGAGCCTGTGCGTCTTGCCTGTCATGACTTACGGAGCCAAGATGTGGACACTCACGGTAGGGCTGGTCTACAAGTTTCAAGTCACTCAGCGGGCTTTGGAAAGGGGTATGCTCGGAGTCTCTCTAAAGGATGCAATCCGAAACGAAGTGATCCAACAAAAGCAAGATAGAGGACGTAGTCTACAGCAGGGGTGGCCAAACAGTCGATCGCGATCGACCGGTCGATCGTGACTCTTAATCCAGTCGATCATGGCAAGGCAAAGAAAAATATAAGTTTAATATAAGTTGAATGAAGAGGTACTTATTATGTAATTGGTAGATCGCATAGAGTCTACTCAGTAAACAGTAATCTTAAGTCGAATCAAGTTGGCCACCCCTGGTCTACAGGATAAGCAACCGTAGAACCGATGACTATTGAGGAAGACGTGTTCTGTTCTGCGGTGTTCTCGAGTGGAGATCGTGATTAGCAAACGTAGTTTATAACGCCATCAGGCTAAGTTGAGTAATAATCTTCGCAAAGTAACTGGTAGCATGAGAGAGACCGAGGATCGAGTTCAGTGGCAGGCTATTGGAGAGGCCTATGTCCAGCAGTGAGCTGCTATGGGCTGATGGGTGTGCTGATTTGTAGATAATAAAATTGAATATAGTTCTGTCAAAAGGAACTAGTTAAGAGCTAATTTTGTGCATGATTAGGTGACCTGACCATTTATCTCTACACAAAAATCCGTATCAGTTCAGGATTTTCACAATAATTTAAAAATATGGGCCAAGTTCAAACTTTATTCTAAAGTTACCTTAAATCTAAACATTTAGTAAACCAATGCAGTTTATGTGTGAACAAATGCGTACAATATGAGTAGTTAACCACGGCTCTTAACGCGAAACGACCTCGTGAAAAATTCTTAAAGCGGCCATTTTAAATTTTAAAATGTATCTACTCAATCGAAACTAATTTTATTATGTTTTTAAACCGTTTTTATTGTTAGCTGACGGAAGAGTATAATATTCTCTTGTTATTATTGTTTGGATACAGCTGATTGTGGTTACGTGAGAAATAGGTAAGTAACGGCCCTTGTTAGCTCCATGCGGACCAGAGGACCATTAGCACCTAATGCGTTTTCCTAGATAACTACTTTAAGAAGTTACTTTCCAAGTATGTTTCTAAAGGGCCGGTTGCGTAACCTTATTTTTACAGACACCAAAATGGAAACTGAAATAAGCGAATTACAATGTGTGTCGATTACAATGACTGATTCTTGAAGCGATAGGAAGGCCCCTATCAAAACTATTAGTTTTAAAAAAATATAGAGAACTATGTACCTAAAATAGCGTGTTCAGAGATTTTTCTATTATAAAATCATAACGTTAATACAATAACGTCTCAACGCGCTTGCGTTACACGATTGTGATCGCTAATTGCTCAAATATTCCAGCGGCATGGCGCACATGACATGCACGCAATATGTGTCAGCCGTATGCGGCAATAAATTCATTGTGTAATGGGCAGAGCGCGCATCGAATTGGGCCGTCCCTCCCAAGTGTGCCCCGCGCATCACCGCCGTTTATCTGTCATACAACAACACTATTCAGCTCTGAAACGCATCCACGAAACTATCAAACAGGTTCTAATTAAACACACGGCGCCATCTCTGATTTTTTAACTCGAACTACGTAGCAAATGTTGCGAGCGACTCAATCTTGAATGTGTGCGTTTAAAAAATGTGCGTGACAAAGTAATGTTGGCATTCCGGAAACGCTCAAATGCATGTAAGGTCATCAGAGCCATTAAAATATACTTTTTATTCCTGTACAATAATCGTAAATTTCTATGAGGTCGACTAATCATGTGGTTATTTTAAAAACCACGTAATTTATTTTAAGTTATGCGTTTTACGTTCGGTATCATTATTTTCTGCCTACAGATTGAAGTTCAAGGTTATTGATATTGATTTGAATCGTAAAGCCATTTCTTTGATTCTGCTCATTTTATCCTGTAGGCTTGTGATGAATAGAAAAAAAACATAAACTGCTAGGTATCGTAAAATTTTATGGCGTGCCTAATTCTTAATTACCAACGTAGTATTTTTTTCAAAGGCCGTACACACAGGTTTTTTCAATTAAGTTCTCTACGGTACCTATTGAATCGATGTAAGAAATCATGGATTGCAGTAAGTTGTTTTTTTTTTAAATATGTATTTCGAAAAATTTGAAGTCATAGAAACAACTCAAACAGCGTATTGCGTGTTAATGATAATTATAGCGCCCACAATAAAAATATGTAAAGATATTGATTAAGGTCAATCATCAATACATATAAACCAAAAGGCCTTCGTGAGTTTCGGTACAAAAATCAGGCAGTAAAAGCTAGTTCTTTTACCTGAAAGAAAAAGGTAACAGCGGTACATAATTCTATGCAAAATAAGCGGACGTAGAACAATCTACGTGGCGCACGCAACTAAACTCTCAAACTGCGTTATTCATTGGTGCGAGTGTGTGTGTGTGTGTGTGTGCGGCGTCGTCGAGGATTTCTGTGTGTGTGTGTGTGTGTGTGTGTGTGAGTCGGGGCTGCCACTTGCCACCTGTGGTTTAATGGCTCATTGTATGTTTTACTGCACATTTCAGCGAAATGTGTCCCATTTCAGAGGAATGGTGTTATGTAACGCGAGATTATATTGAATTTAATTTTATGTGATTCGGTTTTAGAACTGCTACACAGCAATACTGAGATGTGGCATTGTTCCATACATAAAATAAGTGTACTAAACTATTCATTAAAATTAATTACTATACTCTCCTTCTTTAGTCCACATAATATTTTGATGGGTTTGCTCACAAGTACTTACTCGTAGGTAAGTTAGTTGCCCTCCCTTCTTCCACCACCACTTTATCCTATTCTTAACATTAAATTGTTCACTGTATTTTATTTATTAATCTTAAATTTTTCAGCTTCACGACTGCAATTAAATCCTTCCTTCAGCAGCAGCCCTACTACAACAGTTAGGTGCACACACAGGCGTTATGTGCGTGTGTGCGTAGCAGCGGCGCTCATGGACAGCCGAACAAAGCGCAGCAATGGCCATGAAAATGTTTGTACCGCTGCGTAACAGGGTTGTCCCATGAGCGCTGGTAGTGTAAATTGCCTGTAATTTCAGGATTTTTTCCATTTTGATTTCATAGTAAAAATAAATTACTTCAATTTAAAGTTTAATCGTATCTAATGATATACTTTTAGAATGTTTTTTTTGTGTAAATATTATGTTAACTTCATACGCGGATTTTCTATAAATCAAAGCACACAAAATAATAGTTAAAATAATTATTTTGGAATTCTTTCAAATCTAATAAATGTTCAAACATTATTGACTTAAGATTTTCGGTAGGCACGAGTCCTCGACATTGTTTATTTTTTAATTTACGTACCGAATTATGTAAATACCATTACATAACTATAGGTACAATACGTAACAGTTGTCCTACGACATAGCTAACAAAGAATCTGCCAGCCCTCCTACAAGTACCTAACTCAAACGCCTTGCGATCTCGAGGTCGCGACCAGAGTATGGCCATTTGTAAATTAATTTATTCTAATAACGTGGCTTTATTAAAAATCATTTTGTTGCTGCCAGTACATATTTTATTAGTAGCGCCATCTGTATTTGAAATTCGTAATTCAGTATGCAGTGGGTTAAAAGGACCAGTTAATGTGCAGTGCGTTAATTTTTTTTGTTTTAATATTTTTGAAATAAAATATTGATGGAATATTAGCAACATCTAACATGTTTGGTGCCGGTTGAAATAAAACATCGCTTCCTGTCGACAACGATACCTAAACTGCTTATTCAATATTTTATCAAATCTGCTGCAATGACATCTGTTACTGTGTACGTTAACATCTTTACATAATAATAATTATATTTAGGACTGTTAAAATACTTCCCAAGCATCCTACAATAACTACCTACTTAATAGAAATTTATTATACCTACTAGCTGTGTCCTCACATCTCTGCCCGCGTAAGAAGTTTTATTTTAGTAATAAATATATCCTATGTTACTCAGTCATAATGTAGCTTTCTAACGGCAAAAGAATTTTTGAAATCGGTCCAGTAGTTTTTAAGTTTATTCGTTATATACAAAAATACAAATCTTTCCTCTTTATAATATTAGTACCTATATATAGAAGTATAGATTTCTATTAGCTATTGTAGGATGCTTAGAAAGTGTTTTAAAAGTCCTAAATATGTATAATTATTATTACTTGAAAGATGTTAATGTACGTAGTCACAGTTATTATGTAGAAGTTCAAAATGAAAACTTCATCTCAATATCATGTTTCCATTCACCCTACACACTTTATTTGGCAATGGCGCCGCTAGTACAGTGAGAAGGAAATAATAAACACTATATTAGTGCAGATAACAAATCACGCGGCGATCGCTGACTGAATAGAAATCGTATCAAATGAGGCGACACGATACGATCACGTACAAACGCGTCCGGGCGATCCGGGTTCCGGGGCTATGTCGCGCTCTGGGGTTTTGATTTTTAAGGGATGATAGAATAGAATAGAATAGAATATACTTTATTGTACACCAAAATTGTAACACAGCTCTTATACAATATCAAACATTAAAGGGTACAATGGCGGTCTTATCGCTGATAGCCATATCTACCAGACAACCTTTGGATGAACAGGAAGTCAATGAATAAGATAGAGGGGGTAGTCCATGGTGTACTGCTGCAAAATATATACTACACACCATACATAGACATAATACTTACATATAGGTATATACATATACATTTATAAATATTGTAATATATATATATGATATATAATTATGTGATAGGGAAAACAAGGTAGATTGATGATGAGGTACTAATTTATGAGGAATTAGAAACGTGTTGAGATACAGGGTTACTGGTAACTCGACGTATTCCTTGCAGGACATTATACCTAGTAGGGTTGAAATGCAACAAATTAAGCCACCAAATGTTCTACCGAAATTCAGTAGTTTTTGCGATATAAATTATTTTAAATTTTTGTTGAAAAATCCCAGTTTCAACCATATTTGCAAAAGTGTTTGGTATTTTTGAACTTTTAATTACTAACAGAGATCTCCTATGGCATCAGCTATGATAAAAACTTAAACAATACATTTGCACCGTACATTATTTTGAATTAGGCTTAAAGGTTGAATCTGAGAATTTTTAACAAAAATAAAAAATCTCAAAAGTTACTGAATTTCGGTAGAATATTTGGTGGCTTAATTTGTTGCATTTCAACCCTTGTATAATGTTCTGCAAGGAATACGTCGAGTTACCAGTAACCCTGTATAAATCTGTCCTTTGGGTTACTAAAAAGAGGTGCTCGTGGCTAATTACCAACCGCGCGAATCATACTATTTTTGAGGTTAAGCTGCGCTTGCCGTCGTAAGTCTGTCGATGGATGACCGTTCATTACACATCGAGATCCCTCCGTGCCTCGGAGAGCACGTTAAACAGTCGGTCCCGGGTGTCATATGAATACCTATGACAGTCGTTACGGGAAGTCAGAAGAAGCCCGAAAGTCTGACAACAGGTCTACATTTAGGATATTGGCATTGCCCAATAACTGGGTTGCGGAGGTCTGATGGCAGTCGCTCCGTGCGACACGTGTATTCAGCCGCATCTCTTTGGACTGGAAGCCGACCCCAAAATTGTTGGAAAAGGGCTTGGTAGAATAGGTTCCTTAAAAAAAGGTCATTCCCAACTTGTCTTCCATGCAGGGGGTGATCGATGAAGGAACACATCGTGAGGATACCTGCACAACCGAGAAAGCTCCAAAAACAATATCGGTGGTGTAGTCCGCCAAACGGAACCGAACTAGGCCCTTCTTATTCTGCGAAGAGGCACGTTCCGAGCAGTAGGACAGTAATGGACTGATTATGCTTATGAAACTTTTCCTGGGATTGGTATTACCACTACGCTAAACGAACGGTGATAGCTACTTATGTTATTACTAGCGGCCCGTCCCGGCTTCGCACGGGTGGACATTTTCCCCGTTTTTGCAACTTTTCTCATTTATGCTCCGCTCCTATTGGTCATAGCGTGCTTGTATATAGCCTATAACCTTCCTCGATAAATGGACTATCCAACACAAAAATAATTTTTCAATTCCAACCAGTACTTCCTGAGATTAGCGCGTTCAAACAATCAAACTCTTCAGCTTTATAACATTAGTATAGATTTAGCGTACCTACCTACCTAAAGGAAGAAGCTGGCTGCCTATCTTTTTGACAAAAAATACCTTAATCTTATATTAAGACAACCATTGGATAAAAAAGACGGCTTTTTCTATGCCGGAAATCATGTATCTACTGTCAACATTTTTGCATAATGATATTAATTATCAACTCTTCTTCTTTTCGTGTGGTTAGTGACTAACCAGGGTGTCAGAATTTATGCCGCCCATGGGCCTCTCTCTGACTTGGCTTCACATGTCGTCGAAAAATATCTCTCGGGCATGCCGGTTTCCTCACGATATTTTCCTTCGCCGTTTTTATGCAAGTGATAATTATACAATACGCACATGCAGGGCCGTCTTAGGCCACGCAGGGGCCCTTAGGCACACAGAGTATGGGCCCCTTTTAGAATGCCAAAAAAAACGTGAATAATAACGTCAGAATGTACTTTTGTTCAGTGACACTATTGGTTATTATTACATTGACACTAACTTGTAGTTCAAGTTGTTTACATATGGTAGTGAAAAGTTACTAAGTCTGAAGTTGGCAGCAATTTATCTCAAATTAAAGAAAACTTCTGCTGATCAAAGTTTTGTTGTGCAATCCTGGTTATCTGGATGCTTTGTTAATGATGCGTTGAACTAAGAAACCAATCTTTTTTTAAATTGATTTATTGAAGTAAAAATACATACCTAGGCACTGGGTTTCGGCATTTCGAGGCCCCTATCAGGCCGGAGGCCCTGGGCTCGTGCCTCACGTGCCCTTATGGTAAAGACGGAACTGCGCACATGATTCCGAAAATTCAGAGGTTTGGGCCTTGGGTTAGAACTCGAAATCTATGACTTGGCATTCCGATGGTCACACCACTAAGCTATCTGCTATTTAAGAAAGAATAATTAATCAATTAATTATCATTATCATTCATTGGTAGGTTAATGCACCCCTAATGCTATAAACAGTTTCAAACTGTCTAATAAAAATGGCCGATACTGTAACAAAATTAGGCCTAGAAAGCTTATAAGTGATAAGATTCTTATTATTACTATATTTTATTCAAGAGCCGAACTGGTTGTGGGCCGCGCTGAATGCCAATGGTAATGCAAAATTCGGTAATCAATGAATATTTATTTGCGGTCCAAGGCTAAGGTGTCAAGTTGGTAAGGTATAGATTTATGTTAGAATCCATTTGTGACTTTCACGGATGCATAGAGATGGCAAATGAATAGGTAGGTAGGTGCTCGCGAGTAGGCATTTATCCGTTTGCTAATTCCTAGATGCATAAAAATATCGGTAGAGTAAATACCTAAGTATAAAAAAATATCTTCTCTCGGGTCGGCACGAGTTAAACGAGAAGTACCTTGGTGAAAAGATTTGAAAACCACGGTTGATTATCAGATCTGCAGTAAACTGATACATCATAATTATTGGTAACATAGGTAAGGGTTATGATATGACTACCTATGCCCAAAATCATACAAATCGGATAACTGGTCATGCTCTTGTTAACAAAGCAACTTTCAGTCTGCCACTTCTTGAAATAACTAGGCAAACCTTGCTTTAAAAATTAATGGAGTGCAAAATACATTTCACTGCGTAAAAAAGGTAAAGAACCAATTTAACGCAGTCGTGAAACTTCAAAGATCTGCTGCGGCCTCTTACTCAAAATCTATGTTGAAATAAATTGCAGAATTTTGTAGCCGTACTTTACAAATTCTATGACAATTAATGCAATAATTCAATAAAAATAATGCTAAAATCCAGAAAAAAGGTTTTTAAATACATCTTTGACAATTATAAAATTAATTAGGAACGTTTTCAAATCTGTTTAAAAGATTTAATCGTGAACGCGTCTGTAACGTAATATTACCAAGACAAAAAATGCTGTGAGCTGTCATTGAAAACTCAAAATTGACCAATCGATACATAGACGGCACGTTCCATACCAGTACTAACAACGAATTTTGGCTTCAGAAAAACAATATGTTGTATTGAATATTGATATAGAACCAGGAGCAGTAATTGTAATTAGATAACTACCTATTTAAACAAGTTTCATACTCAATCAATAGGGACCTACATAATTAAATTTAGTTTGGAAACTTTTATCTTGAAAATAATTATGTATTTTATTTTAATTCGTCTATAATATAACTAAATTCGAAATTTTATTATTTAACCACTTCAAATGCAAATTGCAAGGCATCTTAAATCCTAAGATATTAATTTCTTTTAATGCTTAAAATGTACTAACAAGTTGATATTGAAACAATAATGACATCATCTGTATCAAAATTTAAAACTGGTCATACCAAATTTGACATTTCTTTAATCGAGCACTTCGCTCAGCGAAAATATTAAAGCAATTTTGTTGCGTATTTCTGCTGTGATACAAAATGACTTCGGTCACAAGGGCTGGGCATTTGGCTCCATATTTTAAGGCAAGCTCATCGGTGGTTTCCAATGGGCTCAAGCCCCTGGTCGTAGCGCACACATCATCTGAAAAGGTGTTGGTGCACCCCTTGCCTAAAGCTTCGACTGTGCAGTCTTTGCATGGATCCTTGCCTATCCAGGGTCTGAAGCCCAGAGTGAGCGGTCGGGGTGAGATATTTTCGCTATGATTTTGTGATTTTGTTGGATAATTTTAGTAATTTACGACGAAAAATCGTATTACATAACACCTTGTCACTTCTAGCGCCAAGTCATGTACGTTTCGCGCACTCCGACATCGCCTACCCGGATTTCTCGTCGTACCGTCGCAAGGAGACCCAGGACCCTACCTCGAAGAATGCCGAGAGCGTCGATGGGCGTCAATCCTTCACTTATCTTATCGCTGGAGGTTAGTCCTTGATATTTTCTAACCATACATTTTAATTGTATTAAAAGTAACTATAGTATTTTGTTTGTTTAGCATAACAAAACCAAAATTAATAAATGTGCCGTGCAGCGTCTACAAAATGTTATAATCCAACTCTTATGTAAACAAAACATAAAAGTAAGGACATACATCAAACAAAATACGGAATAAACCAAAATGTTACATAGATAACCCTACAATATAACATGTATTTATTAATAGTTCTTGGCATTAACCTTGAAATGTCACGTAAACAACTCTATAGTTTCGGATAATATTTTTTTATATACAAATTAAGTAAATGTCCAGTACATCCCAATTTGATCTAAATAATTACAGTTTAAGATTTTAATCAGCATCAAGTTGCATTTCACTCATAGAAAATTGGCATTTTTATGAACATACAATGCACTCTTTCTCCATTTTGCATTGATTCAAGTTTTGCATGCATGGTTACGCTTTCACATCTCAAAGCTCAGTATCACAGATGATGCGGTTATTTATGTTTAAAAACATACAACATACATATTGTTGTCAATCATTATGCAATTCCAGATTGTATTATAATGTGACACTTTCCGTCAGTTATCGGTCATAATTTCTTTCGTTCAACTTTTCTATTGCATTGATTGCTGATTTTTTTTTTGGCAAATAATAACAAAGCAAATACTTATTGAATATTAAGTAATTTAGTGATCCTTGTTGTTCGTATGCTATTGGAAAAACTACAATATTTAGGAAATAAATAATCAAACCAGAAGAATGTAATGGTGGTAATTTTATATATTTTATTTTTTTAATTTTGCATTGTATTTTGGTTTCTCCTGTATCATGGGTGCGTTTACAGACAAATTTTCACACATGTCCAGACCTGGTTCAACAAGTTGCAGGCCATGCAAATATCTGTTCTGTACGGGAATGGAACCCACAACCCGTAGCGTAGAAGTCAATCGCTCAGCCACTGCACCAAACGTGTTGTGTGTGTGTTGTTGTGTCATTCAATGATTGTTTATTTCCTTCAGGAAAAATATGGAATTAATATAAATAAAAAAAGTAAAATATTAATTATGTATGGAAAATAATCTTTCAGATAGAAATAATAACATTTCTGTTGTTACACAACAGTGACAATAGTACCGCTGCCATTTTCAACACTATTCTTTTAAAATTAGACTGTGCAGATTTATTGAATGTAAATATTACATTAAGTCAATATTTTAAAACCTTTTATCCGTTTCTTTTATACGAAAGACCCAATCATATAATCTTGGAATAGGACCCAAAGTAGTTGGCTGTTGCATTTGTTTACTGGGTGATTCTCACAATTCTTTGTTCATCCTCTCCAGCCGGTGGTGTCGCGGGCGCGTACGCGGCGAAATCCCTGGTGACGCAGTTCGTGTCATCCATGGCTGCTGCTGCTGACGTCTTGGCCTTGGCCAAGATTGAGATTAAGCTTAACGACATCCCTGAGGGCAAGTCCGTTACGTTCAAGTGGCGCGGTAAGCCACTGTTCATCCGTCACAGGTGAGTTGAGATTATATTTAATTAATTTGAAAAAAATATTAACGTACATGAGGATTTCTCCTATGAATATCATGGGTCATCATCATCATCATCATCATCATCTCCCTGCCCTTATCCCACACTAGGTGAGGTTGGTACAACATGTATTTCGTAAATCCATGTTAGAGGTTTCGGCTTATTGTTTTATGACTGGCCGCCTGCCTGACATCAACCCTCATTGGGAATACTCGTTGCGCCGTCGCGCGGGTCACCCAATGTGCTTGCTGATATCATGCACTGGGTCCCAAAATGATATGCTTGTCAATCTTATTGCTGACAACTAAGCAGACTATATCATGGGTAATAGACCTAAATTGCACATGCACAAACACCTAGATGCAGAACAACTATCTGTAGGCCATACAAATATTTGATCCGTACTGGAATCAAAACCCACTACCAGTAACACAGAAACCAATCGTTCACCCTAAGCGCGTTCCCACTATGTCGTGACGATTGATTTATCGTTGGACGACTGTCGTCTCTATCCTATTATAACGACTGTTTGTCGTAATTTTTTTTATGTTTAGCGACTATCGTATCTATCTGTTCCCATTGGATCACGACGACATTTTATCGTTTCACGGCAATCGCTTTGTCGTTTGCACATCAGTAGCAAGCTACAAGACGAGACGATATTTTTATCGTGGCCACGACAGATAGTCGTAACAACGACACATGATTTGCCGTCACGATGTCGTGACGTTTTTTTATCGTTTTGCGACTGTCGTGCTAGCCGTTCCCATTGACTTGACAATCTGTCGTCACAGCAAAAACAAGTCGTGAACAGTTAATCGTGTCGTCTTAAATGTGAACACCTCCATTTAAATATATAAGCAACGACACTTAAAACTACATGACTATCTGTCGTCACGATAAAGTGGGAACGCGGCCTAATTGCACCATGTTTATGAATATTAAAAACGTGAATAGATGGAAGGGTTCCTAATTTAATAGCTGGCAATGAATCAACCTTCATAATGGCAGGAATGTTATAATTTTTCCATGGCTATTATACTCTTGCCAATTTATGACAAAGTTGTTTCCCATCCCTATAATCTACGCAGTAACGTGTGTGACACCGTATGACGCGTCACTCGACCATGGTAAGACGCATTCAAAGTGTCGTGACAATATTATTTCAAAGTAATTCTGCAGCATGATAATATTGTTTGTAGCTTTCTATCTATTATAAGACATTCAATTATTGGTGTTATTTACTTTTTAACCGACTTTAAAAAAAGGAGGAGGTTCTCAATTTGATTGTTTTTTTTTGTGTTTGTTCCGCGATATCTTTGCTAATTGTGAACCGATTTTAATGATTATTTTTTTGTTTGAAAGAGTATTCTTTCGAAGTAGTCCCATTTAAATTTGGTGAAGATCTGATGAAGAACTTCAAATTGTCTATCCCCGAAGTTCTTCATCAGATCTTCACCAAATTTAAATGAGACCACTTCGAAAGAATACTCTTTCAAACAAAAAAAGAATCATTAAAATCGGTTTACAATTAGCAAAGATATCGCGGAACAAACATACAAAAAAAAGAAACATACAATCGAATTGAGTACCTCCTCCTTTTTTGAAAGTCGGTTAAAAAGTGATTATTTGATATCTCTCTCTATAACCCAAAGGTTGACTGATATATAATGCTTTATGACATAAATAAAATAATAAATAAAAATCGTTTATTGCACTTAATAGGGCTGTACACATTTGTGAAACTCTAGACTTCCAAACTAAGTAAAACTTGTACTATGGAAGTCAAGTTAAGTCCGCCTTGTGTATCATGCTTGTGCATAAACTATAAATAAATAAATAAAAATAATTGTCTTACCTACAATCAGAGCTATATTGATAAATGATTTTTATTTCTGTAAATAAATCTGGTACAGACACTTTTACAAGTCAATGTAATGTTTTTTTTAAGACTAGATGGCGCCGGCATTTCCTATCTGACTAGCTCTGAGAAGAAAAGCCGAAACGAACTCGGAGATCAAGGTCTCTTTTAAAGTCCAGACATTGTAGTATAAAAACTATGCAAGTGTAACGATGTAGGGCAATGTCTAGAATTGCCCTTTGAGGAAAGTGCTATAGCAGGTTTAAGTTGACCTGTCCTAACTGACGCCACGCATGCATCAAATTATAATCATACATCCAGATATGAGGTCCAATGAAGGATCTACGCCATCGCCGTTTATCGGACTCGATAATCCAATGCAAACCAATGTCATTACATCAGATTCAATATTTGTGATCAAAATTTAATAATTATTCACAGAACCGAAGCCGAGATTTCCACCGAGCAGGGAGTACCCGTCGAAACTCTTCGGGACCCGCAACACGACAACCAGCGCACGCAGAACCCCAAGTGGCTTGTCGTCATTGGTGTATGCACCCATCTGGGTTGCGTGCCAGTGGCCAACGCTGGGGACTTCGGGGGCTACTACTGTCCCTGCCACGGTTCCCACTACGACGCCTCGGGCCGCATCCGCAAGGGTCCCGCGCCCCTGAACCTCGAGGTCCCCCCACACAGTTTTGTTGAGGAAGGTCTGCTAGTTGTAGGCTAAACGACGTAAAATTATTACCCGCAACATCAATGTACAGACGCGCTGTTCCGAACAGAGATGTTTTCTTATCAAGGAAATATACAATTTAAGTTTTTTATTAAATTCCTATTTATTATTAGTTTTTAGGGGCTCTTGGCTAATTACCAACTGCGCGGATCATACGTTTTGCGATGTTAAGCTGCGCTTGCCGCGGTCAGTCTGTAGATGGGTGACCGTCCGTTACACATCGAGACCCCTCCGTGCCTCGGAATGCACGTTAAACAGTCGGTCCCGGGTGTCATACGAATACCTTTGACAGTCGTTATGGGTAGTCAGAAGCCCGAAAGTCTAACAAGATGTCTAACCTTAGGATATCGGTATTGCCCAGTAACTGGGTTGCGGAGGTCTGATGGCAGTCGCTCCGTGTAAAATACTGGTATTTAGCCGGATCTGGTTAAACTGGAAGCTGACCCCAACATAGTTGGGAAAAAGGTAGGCAGAACGTATTTTTTAAATTTGAGCGTAGTTGTGGTGCTTGCACAGTAACTATTTGGAATACACCTGGTGTTCGCAATAGCGTCTGTAGATTGATGTCGTTGTTTATTAGACAATTTATTTATATAAGGATACAGTTTCAATGTAAATCATTAGGCGTCATCTACCAATCAATAAATTTGATTGCTGTTATAATTGTGTGTTTTTTTATACCTCTGTTCTAACTGAAACCCTCGACCTCAAAATGAAGTTATAATAATTATGCTATCTGCGTGTAACAACGTGAGGAAACCGGCATGCCTGAGAGATATTTCTCGACGGCATGTGAAGCCAAGTCGGAGGCCCATGGGCGGCATAAACTCTGACACCAGGTTAGTCACTAACCACACGAAAAGAAGATCTGCGTGTCAAATCTTGATATCGTGATGCAGGATTCTGTGACGTCATATTTAAGAGTTGTCATTATTATTGCTGTAGTCTGCCAGACTACAGTGCCAGGGGTTCCTAAACTTTTTAACACTTTAGGGTGGCTTTAGGAGTCGACCCTCGACTAGCATGTGCACATAAAATTTAGCAGACGTGTACTTACGGGGGGATAAAGAATAACACTTGTAACCGTACACTATATATATTTAATTAAGAATTTACAAAGAGAACAACAGGGCGTGGTTCGTACAATGCGAGGAGTCCAGGTCTTCTTCAGCAGGTGTGGCACTTATCTGGGTAACTGCAGCGGCGCGAGAGAGGCCGATCTGCAGTGTGCCCGACCTTTTATATCCCCGGACCCCCGCCAGTCAGCCACCACCCGTCACAACTTTAATGATAACGGAACACCAACCAAATAGGTACTTTTTATTTTATGGAACCCCATATCAAATGAATACAAATCAACACTGAAATTTACCGTGGTACCTACCTATTACTTAATAGCTAATAATAAATCATTTTGGCGGAACCCTGATGACTATTCTACGGAACCCCTAGGTTCCGCGGCACCCAGTTTGGGAATCCCTGTGCTAGACAATCGTCGTGCTGCGTAGTTCACTTGCGGCCTGGTACTCCTGGTAGATGCCGCCGCAAGTTAAATAAATAGCAAACTCTCACTTTGTTAAACTACCTAACAACGTTGGTACGTCGTTATTCTGTATCACTGGTGCTCGGGTACTCGAGAGCAATCGTATCAGGTGCCAGGATCACATACGTCGATATGTCAAAACAAATAGGGATTGGAACAACGAAAACAGATGGCAGCACATCCGTTGATACTCATAAGAAATGGTGGCGCCATTTCTTACCCAGTTTACTAGGTACTCCATTGAGTTATGATTTCCTGGTACGCTCAATCAAACCATACAGCATTTATACCAATTATGTACAGTATAAGAGACGTGTGTATCGTATGATCTCGTAACGATGATAGTCACTTCCTTACAATTTATGATTGCTGGTACGCACAAAATCTCAGAAAGCATGTCTTTTATGATTCCCTAGTACCTAGTACGAGACTTACGTTTGTACGAGGAGCTCATAAAATGTCAGTAGGTTATTTAATTATTGAACGTCAAATAATTATTTCATCGTAGTCTACCCTCCTTTTTTTTGATGTCAGGCAGGCGGCCGGTCATAAAACAATAAGCTAAAACCTGTAACAACATGGATTTTCGAAATACATGTTGTGCCGCTGGCACCTAGTGTGGGATAAGGGCAGGAAGAAGAAGCAGTCTACCCTCCTTTTTATGGATAAATATCAAGCCTACCTGTCAATGAAATGTAATGCTTCGGCAATTTATGATTGCCTAGTATTTTTGTTACCCGATCTGAGTAAAATGTAACCAAGAACTTCTGCAGCAACGCTAGAGAACACTGAGACACAGGCGCGGATCCAGCCCTCAAAAAAGGTTGTGGTCACAGGCACCCGAAAATCGGCCAAGTGCGAGTCGGAGTATGAACTCGCTCATGATCACTATAGTGCGTTCCTATACTACAAAGGAGATGTTTACAAAATATATGGCGCCCTGACCACGATTTTGTACAGTGTATAGTTTCACGTGGGCAAAGCCGTGGGGCGAACATTAGTAAATTAATAAACTTGTAAAATGTTAGTTTGTTCGTTCATTAAAATTACTAAAGTAAATATGTGTTTGTTTGCACATCACAGTGTCACCGTCACATTTAGACTCTTAAACTACTATCGACCTCAATAGACCGTGAAAGTGTGACGTCACAAGTCTATTAGGGTTGTGCTACCACTACTACACAATAGAATACGCTGATGACCTGGCTATCCTGGTCACGAGTAAGGTGACCGGGACCATCTGCAACCTCACCCAGCAAGCTCTACGCATCTTAGAACGCTGGTGCAGAGATTTTGACCTATCAGTGAATCCCGCGAAAACAGAGTTAGTCATGTTTACCCAAAAACGGGCACTAGACCCTTTTCGACTACCCATACTACTCAATACGGAACTCCAGCTGTCCAATGAAGTCAAGTACCTCGAAGTAATCTTGGACAGCAAGTTAAAATGGAGCAATCACTTAGACAACAAACTAAACAAGGCCTGCATCACCTTCTGGCAGTGCAGAAGAATGATAGGTAAGAAATGGGGACTGTCCCCCAAGATTATACTATGTCTGTACAGCGCGGTGATTCACCCCATGATTGCCTACGGGGCTGTGGTCTGGTGGCCTAGAATCAAGCTGAGGATAGCTTCAAACAAACTACAGCGCATACAAAGACTTGCCTGCATGACAATTACAGGCTGCATGAGGACTACACCGACTGCAGCATTAGAAGCCATGCTAGGACTGCCACCACTGCATTCAACAGGAAGCAGCACTGGCAGCTATACGCCTAAAAACACTGAATCTGAAGCAAAAGCAGCACACAACACACCTCGTTGCTAGAGAAACTCGCTAGCGAGTTCCCTCCAACTGTATGAAGACCACCGATGCGAAGGCCTTTGCCCCGCGGAGCTGCGGATCTTCACGGACGGATCCAAGACAAGTACAGGCGCAGGTGCCGGGATCTTCTCGGAGGATCTCAACGTACACATAGCCACACCATTGGAGGCCCACAACACGGTGTTCCAGGCCGAATGCTTGGGCATCTCCCTGGCTGCTTCAGCAATCATGGCCAGGAAGGTTGAGGACCACTCAATACGTATACTCTCGGACAGCATGGCGGTCCTGCAAGCACTAAGCAGCCACACAGTTAATTCTGGGCTGGTACACAAGTGTCACCAAACTCTAAACCAGGTGGGTAACCTCAATAATATAACCATTCAATGGATCAAAGAACACAGCGGTTCCCGAGGCAACGATGCAGCGGATGAGCTCGCTAGAAGGGGATCAAGCATGGATGCGGTGGGTCCTGAACCCATAGTACCACTCCCCTTCGGATACCTACGCACCCTGGTAAGAAAACGCACCAGAGATCAACACAACGAATCATGGATAAACCATGGCGAGTGCAGGCAGGCCAAGAAGGCGCTTCCCGCAATTGACGGTCGCCTAACTAAGAAAGCTCTCCGATTGTCAAAGCAACAACTACGTACAGTCACGGCAGTCATCATTGGCCATGGTTCGTTTTACAAACACCTCTCTGTCATTGGAGTTACAGACAGCCCACTGTGCAGAGCATGCATGGAGGAGGACGAGACGGCAGCCCACGTGCTACTAAACTGACCTGAGGTCGCCACATACAGGGCCAAGTACTTCGGAAACCCAGGTACTCTCCGAGAGATCGTCAGCAACATCAAGGGTGTGCTGGCCTTTTTCGAGGAGTTAGGGTGGATCGAGTGACTACACTTACCACCCGTGACGCAAAATACGCGCTCAGACGTTGAGTTGCGGACACCAGCCCATTATACCTATACCCTATACCTATAGGGTTGTGGGCATGCCCATCGTGCCCATAACGGTGGATCCGCGCTTACTGAGACAGTAATCGTCGGATTGTTTCCAGGATAACAGAATAAAAAAAGTTTCAACGATTTGTATTCATGTTTATTTAAGTATGGTTTTGTTTTCATCATCGATTATTTCCACTTACATATTACTTAAGTTCTTTAAACAGTTACAATCTAAGTAACATCTAACAGACTACTAAATTACACATTTACAAGTTATATTAACTGGGCTTTTTAATGTACAAGTTATAATTTAAATTAATTTTGAAAATTACTATTTTTGTAAATATACTACAGACGCAAAAGAAAATAATTATTGTTAGTCTATGTTATGCCAAAAATGTCAAATAATTATATGTATTAGGCCATTTACTATTACAATATTAAAAAAATATTTTTATAAGTTGTTTACATATTTTAACTTAAAAATAACTAAATTAACGGAGGGAATGTAAGAGTTAAGGGAAAACCCAGTTTTTAATAATTAATTATAATGATTAATTACATTGAAAATAGTACTACAGTTTTATTTTTAACCACTACTATACTCTAGACATTTATATTTACAAAGGAGCACTAAATACTGGGTATATTTTGCGAAATAATTTAGTTAATTCTATATAAATGTAAAGCCAAGTCTCAACTGCGGCAATAGTAATACGGGCTATTTTTAAGCTTAATACACATGAGTGGGTTCCAAGCCAAAATTGGTTGTTACAAAATGGCTGTGGGTCGTGGCCTACAATGTAAGCTGTTGTCATCCTTAATCACTTTGTTAATCACATTGGATTGCTGGCAAGTTAAGGAGTAGGTATGATATCCATCCCAATTTTTTTAAATTACTGTATTACTATTGCCGCCTTAGAGATCTTGACTTGTATGAATATGAATGGATTAACAAACGTTTTCACAATCATACATCTCATACAAACAATCAGACTTAATAAGCGGGTTGCATACTGTCGACTGAACTGTCAAACGCAATTTTTATATCACGGATTACTGAAGAACGGGCAAAATAAATTCTTTATAAAAATTAAATAAAAATCCTTCAAAAAAACAACAGTTTTATCAAAAGCACGCAACCGGTTGAAAGGAAAATTATATATTTCTGTATTTTTTTGTTGTTTTCTGTTTTTTGTATAATGAACCAAAAACTTAATGGAAAAAATTGAAACTTAAAACAAAATATGGTCTTGATGTACTCATAGGTAGGCACGTAGTTTTTTTTTTCACACAATGTCGTGACATGCTTGCGATTAAACGCACATGCAATCATTAGTCACTGATAAAAAATTAAATATTCATCTCGATTGGTATGGCACAGGAAACTTAACTTATTGAAAACACAATTGCTCTGAATGTCACACATATTAAGTACCTATTTAAAAAGCAATCAATTTCATGTCGGATCATCACATAGATTTTAGATCAATGTCTATAAAATTATTCACCTTGTAAGTTTTACAAAAAAATATCAAAATATGCAAACTGTTTATTGTGGACATAAATGTCAAAAACTTCATAATCAATCTATTGTGTGAACCCGACTTTAGTCTTGGAAATATATATTGCGTCAGGGGTCAACTACGGAGAGTAAACGTACAATTTTTACCGTCAAATTATAGAAAAAACAATTTTTAATTATATTTTTTTTACATAAATCTTATACGTGTTTATTTTTTTTATTAAATATTTATTTATATTAAATGGTTGACCAAAAGAACTTTTTTCTACAATTTGACGTTATACAATCGATTTCATGCTTTAAAAATGTTTGATTATTAACACAGATTCTAAGAGATTTTCATAACATTTATACAATATAATTTAGTTTTATACAACAACATTCATAGTACATTATTATATTTTTGAACACACAATTATTTTTTAATTTCACATCGAAATTGTAGACATAGTAAAACATTCTATCATTCGGAGAAAAATATAAATATATCTATTATTAAGTGACAAAATATTATTTAGTAAATTTCTGGAATATAACATTATTTTTTATTTATTCAATATACTATGAGTATCTCTGATAATAATGTAAGATAAATATTTTTAATAATTTAATGACTTTTTTAATAATTATGATTTTGTGCGATAAACAAAAATAGTGGTAGTTATGTCTGTCGAAGGTCATAGAGTATTGTCAAAGTTCATTTTGTATCAACAAAATGTATGGTCCACATACGAAACACAACATAGACACTACACAACCTTAGAAGCTCGATTTTTGAACCTTTAGTGACGACTTCAATAAATAATGTGTCAACTTCAATAAATTTATTTGGAATGTCAATAATGAGGGATTCCTGATAAATATTACTTTAAATATATATTTTTATTTGTTTAATGTCATTGAGTATTTACATGATGAAAACTAATGTTAATATTATCATAGGATCTAGGTACAGAATGAAGAATAATTTTAATAATTAATTTTCAACATACATAATCGTAAAATGAATTTTATTGGATAAAAAAACCTGTACTATTAATTAATGAATAATGATATGAAAATAAAATAAAGAGATTATTGAGTTAGTAGGACATTTAAGGACTAACAAAATTTGACCAACCAGTATTGTAAGATTCATTATAATACTTGTATTAAAATTCTAATACATCATTGTTTTCAATGTTAGTGAGGTGATGAAAAATAAAATAACAGAATATAGTAGGTAAGGGGAAATTAACATGTTCTAGTAATTTATTAGTAAGCTTCATAAGGCGAAGGGATTTTTGTTGATCCTTCCAATATTTTGTTCTATGTTGCGTCGCAGTAGAAATACGTACAGTTCATCTTTAGTATCTCCACTGGGTGAATGCACCGACTATCGGCGGGAAATGGTCGTAACTGTATGGTGAACGCACAAACAGCCATTTGTATGAGTGCACCAATAAGCAATCACTGTGATGTGGTTAACATTCGGCCGGAGGTGTGAGTGCACTATTTGAAAGTTTTGCAATAGGTAGATCCACTTTTAACCGATCACGACGTATGTATAAGTTCAGTAGGTAATAATTTTGATTACTTCCGTGTGGTGAACGCACTCACTAGTGAGTACAGACACTATTGATCCGATTCACTTAAGTGTGGATAATGCACTCACGATGAGCGAACGCTGTGGTAAATGTACTCATCGTTGGGCGAACGCTGTGGTAAATGCACTTATAGCTTTTACTATGCGGTAAGTGCACTCTTAAGCAGCCTTCGCTGTGGTGAATGCACTCATTGCCGGCCATCGATATGTGGTAAGCGCACTCACAATCATTTGCACTACCGTTTGACTGTATGTTTAGTGCACTAACAGTCAGCCGTGTACACCGGAGCGAGGTCGAGGGTGAGATGCCGTAACGCGCGGTCGCGGGAGGCGGAGCGGGAGGCGCGCGACGACTTGATGATCTGCAGCACCATCGCCTTGCAGTCGTGGCACACTGCCATCTGCACGCCTCGGAGACGCTCCGCCGCCGTCACGCCCGTCGTGCTGCGACCGTACCTCGCTCTGGAAAGAACATTAGTTCGTTACAATGAGAACACGTCAAAATAGTTGGTTAGGACTTGATGAGTGTCACTTAATAAAAAAAGTGGCAATGCCTGTCCAAAATACGTGACATTGAGATCTAGTGGACGAAACGTGAGTTTGAGATCTAGGGCCATTCCATGTGACATGGCTCGAGCTCGATTTTGCCCGACTAAAAGGACAGCAAGACATCTTCATCTGTTGAATAATACCTTAGCAATAGTAGACTCAGTATCGATAGGTACACACCTGCGGTCTAACGTCGAAGGCGGCGTATTGATGAGGGACATAGCTTGCGGCCCCTCCACGCTCCGTGACATGGCGTGCGGCGGCACCGACAGCTGGTCGGAGAAGCCGAGCGCCGAGCCGCCGCGCGAGCCGGGCGCGCTGTGCGCCGCCGCGCCCGCGCCCGCGCCCGCGCCCGCCGTGCCGCTGGCGCGCCGCGTGGGGGCCGGGCTGCTCGGGGCGCTGCCCACGCTGTTCTCTACCATGCTCTGTTGGAGAAGAACGATTGTTAGAAACTTTTGTAATTCCTTGCTTACCTACCCAATTACGATTTTAATGCCTTTACAAAATGTTGTGTTGACACTAATATGCAGCCGTAAAACTGAATCCCTCTTGTGGTTTTTAACAATACGATCATCATCATCTCCCTGCCCTCATCCCACACTAGGTGTGATCGGCACAACACGTATTCCTGTTCCATTCTCCTCTATCAGCCGTCATCTCAGTAGTTTCCTTTCTTTCCCATATCATTCTTCACACAATCCATCAATCCGTTCTTTGGTCTACCTGTATTTGTAGGTATATTTCTAACAATAAGATGAACTTATCAAATACAAGGATTTTGTTTTGGGCATAGCGATATTTCGAGTAAAAAAACCCTATCCAGGTCCTGCTTTTAATCATCAGCCCTCAATTTAGGATTTCAGTCGACTTTGCCAACTTTCTAGAATAAAATGTAGCAATATATTCATAGCAACAATCAAGGGCGTAGACAGGAATTTGTTCAAGGTCGGGCAAAGTTGGCTAGAGAATAAATATTTGTCTTTTCAATAAATCTGAAAGTGCGGAATAGGATTATGGGGCAATTTTGTCCCATAACCTTATTTTTGAGGTCCAAATAAGTATAGACGGAATCGGGCATTAGTCTGCCAAATTTGGATAATTGTTCTCTGGACATGGGTGGCAAGTTGACTGAGTCTAGACCATTTACCTATTCTTTCTTGTCCCAGGGTGGGGCAAGCGCCCCATCACCCCCACAATCTACTTAATCTAACAATCTACTTAAAATAAACGTCCAATTCTTCCACGCAACGTAAATCTTGACGAGAGTCTAACCGAAGAACCTATCAATACACGATACAATCCGCGTGAATTACATTTCCTGTAACATGAGCCCCGATGAGTGATAATGTGCGAGTGGTTTACCACAAATTGCATCTACACCTACAGACGATCATTGTCGATCAATCTAGTTTTGTAACATAATTCATCAGCCGTCTCCCGTTATAAATACCACAACATACGCTTCCTTGATTCCTTTGTTCATATCATAACATAACATCACGCCTTGTATTCCCCGAAGGGTTCGGCAGAGGTGTTTAGAACACACCCTCGTTTCGCCAGTTATTTTTTAGTCCCATGTGATAGGGGGCGAGCCTATTGCCATCAACCGGGCACAAATCCAGACTCCGGACTGCTACTGAGAAATGCCTAATGGAAAAACCCAATAACACTTTGCCCGACCTGGGGATCGAACCTTGGACCCCTCAGCAGTCGTACTTTTGACCAGTAGACCAACAAGGCAGTTGCAGTTATTTTGTTCATTGCCATCACAATGGTGTTGATGATATTAAATATTTAATAAACTTACTCAATCACTTTTTGTGAGATAATTTTTGGAAGTAATGGGTTTAATAAGTTCTGAGTCAAATGGGGACCACCTACACGACAATACGACATATCCAACAGAAGAAGTTTAAATCTAAGGTTGCCTCAAATTTTCCTTGCATTACTTTGAACATGTTTCTTACCGAGTACTCAGGCGACACGAGCCTGGACATCAGACTCCTAGGGAAGGAAGAGTGCGCCTCGTCCTCGGGCGACGGCAGCAGCGACGGGCTCAGCAACACCACTGGCACGTGCGCGAAGTGCTCCGTCGGGATACGCATCTACAACAACGTTATTTTGTTAGTATTATTGACGACCTGAACTGAAATCTCATCCGAAATAGGACCTATGTAGGTGGACACAAAGTTTTCTATTAACAAAAGCTTTCGTCATTAGGGACAATTCATATTGTCTGCATTCGCGCTTTCGCTAAAGTAGAAGTGGAAAGTAATTAGGCGAAATTATGATGGTTTTACATTGAGACTGCAGTGCAGTACTATAGGTGATAATAAATGAAGAAATCAAGATTTTAATGAGATAATTTTAAGTAGGTATCTACCTAATAAATGAATTGCAGCAAACTCACCTTTGAACAACACTTTTGACAGACAGTCTTTTTACACAATTTGCATTTCTGGCCCCAAGGACCAAAAATGCCGAATCTGGTCTTCAAACATAAGAAGCATACCTGGAAAATAAGAAAGGGTAAATATAAGAACGTACCTCTGACAGTTTACTGACTTGAGTAACTTCGTGACGCTATTTGTGGAAACTATTGAACGTTAATTTCACTTAATTCTTATTATTTTAACTGGAATTAGTATCAAAAACGAAACTCACTCTTCTCTTTTCAACATCTTCTTTGACCCTGCCTTCAACGGGCAGTACTTCTAGTTCAGCCTTCGTCAGCACAGACCTGATGTGGACAATCTCTTCCAGGGTCAGAGACAACCGGTCGTCAGACATTATGGCGTCTTGCCATTGTTTCTAAAATCAAAAAAATATTTTAAAGACCCTGAAATGATTTGGGCAGTTTCTAAAGGCTTCCGTATACAAAGGACCAAAGAACTTCTATTGTTCAGTTACTAAGTACTTTGATAAACATTTTCTAGGTGAATGGACAAATGAACATAAATAATTGCCTTTGCATACTGAAGCCATAGAATTACATTCACAACAAAAGCTACAGCGATCCATGCACAATAATGATTGCGAATTTGGTGCTATTTCAAAAACCGTTAACATTTAGTCACAGTATTCCGCATGCGTGATGTGCAACAAATATAGCGTTTACTAAAGACACTAAAGTCTACATCTTGCAATTCTCTATGGACACACCAAGCAATTTTCTGCATGATATTGCCAATAACTGTAGGTAAACCCCGGAAGATAATAAAAAAAGTTCTATTGTGTAATTTTAGTCCAGCACATTTTTGCTTTTTGGATAAATCATCATAAAGCTACACAACATTGACATAATTTTCGCCCAGAAGGACCAAATTCTTTTTCAAACTACCTTTTCTGGTCCTTACACACATATTCAATTTTGAGTACCTAAGTTCCAATTCCATTCCTCCACCATCTAAACTACGTTCTACTCACATGCGAGCCATTGTTGGGGCTGCCACTAACCGACTTGATGAGCTCGTCTTGTAAACTGGATCGCGACCAGGAAAGCTCCCCGAGTTGTGCGTCCGCGTCGCTACTCGCTAGGGAAGCAGCGCCGGCGCATGACGCTCGGGACCCTGGCCTGCGTTGGGAATTAAGTTGTTTAGGACTACTTCAGGACGGTAAAAATCAGGTTTCTTGAGTTGTATTCTTAAATGGACGTAAAAAAAGCTTAACTCTAGTGGTTATCGATATTTGATGTCAAAAGATACAGCTTAAATGCAACGGCCTTATGTTTGAAACCTAGAAATATTGAATCTTGACCTCCTGACATTAGACCTCAATTGGCAACTTTCTAACGCAGCGTTTTATTTTTAAATACCAAACAAAAAGGCAACGTTATTAAATAAAGTGCCTTATTTTTCGCAAGAGAGTTCATGGGTAATATTCTTCTTCATAGGTAATTATTTAGTTATAAGAAAATTATGTTTGAGAAAAATAGAAAAAGTCGTATAAAAAGTCAGCATCTCGTGCATTTAATTTGAATTACAATGGAATGCATCATGAATGCAAGCAAGAAAAATTCAGACCCATTAAATGATTAAGTAACTTGTTTTTCAACCTTAGGATACCAGTTAAAATTCTTGCTTCGTGGATTGCATGTAAAATGACTGATGGATGTTTTGAGTAAAATGCTGATATTCAGTCTCATCTCCTTGGAAAAAGGCGAGGACGATAACGAGGCTTAACCATGTAACATCATGCCAAGGAGACGAGTCCTAATCAATGACGTTATATTATCCCCAACGAATATCTTTTTTCTAAATTGTGGATTAGGGACATAGAATGATATGTGCATCCAAGGACCAAATTTATGTCAATCATCTTAATTTGTAGGGCTTACCTTGAATGTGGCAATGAATGAGCTCCATCGGTGGGTGGGCACGCAGCGTGCGTGACAGTGTGACGTCTCATGGACGCCCGCCGTGACGGACACTGCGTCGCCAGATCGTATGCTGCGGATAGAAGGACCATTTATAATTGTGGCTAAGAAAATGATGGAAAATTATGGATTGAAGAACAATGTTAGAATGTTGCTGCTAAATTTGAATAATTAAATTTATATTGTGACGATATCATCAAAATATTAATTAAGATTAAAGACGTTTAAGTAGAAAAAGTTGTTTTGTACCTTCACTTGCAATAAATGTGGTTAAATGTTGACTGGGTACAAGTAGAAAATAATTAAAATGGTGTCAAATAATGAAAATATGTAAAGAACAAAGTTACAGACGTAGTGGGAAATAAATAACATTTATTTGAAGATATAACACCAAAATGTTACAACGATGATAGTGGTTACAAAATTAGTACAAATCGTGTAAGAAAAAACTCAAGAAACGTTCAAACAGTGATTTTTAGTTGAGTTACATGGTACATAGTTACGTGATCTAAATATAACAAAGATCCTAGATGATTCTAAATTGGTTACAGTTGACATTGAAATTCTAATGAAAAAGAGTACTAACACTGATTACAATTAAGTTAATGATATCGATAAAACATGTATTGATGAGCTAATAAAACTGATAAACAAAAGAGCACTTAAAGTTTAACAAGACGAAAAGGGACATCGGAAAATCGTAGTATTCGATTCGTTATCGTCCGCAGAACCACTGAACTGAAAAAACAATGAGATGTGATTTTGCGAAGCCAACGAAATTTTGCAAAGGAAAAAGCGTGGTAACATGCTCAACACTGCATGCTGTCATACATTCGAGGGTCTCATCGCAGAACTGGTGGTACTCGTCGTGGGAGATGCGCGTGCGCGGCGGAGCTCGTGGAGGCATCTCTTCTGCGTGACGTCACCAATGTCAATCACAATATGTCAAGGTGTGCAATTTGGAAGGATTCAGTGCTTAAGGCTAATTTGAATTGATTCTAAATTTAATTTTAATAACGCTAGTTATTCGAGCTATGGGACACAATACACTTGAAAAGAGAACTTATTTCCTAGTATACAATAGAATTTGGCTTACCGGTCCTCTTCCAAGGTTTGGGTGTTTGTTGCTGTGGGGCCGTATGCCTTGGGAAAGGTTGAGGCGCGCATACTTCTGGACTCGCACAGGTTTCTGTGTCATCCTCGTCTTCATCGTCCTAGGAAGAAAAAGAAAACATGAGATATACTATGAATATGGATACGAAGAATAAGGATTTGTCGATGTTCTGGTCCTTATGGCTTAGTGATCAATATCAAGGCAAAGAAGCACAGACAACTGAAAAAGATGAAATAATAATTTACATAATTGCTTCATCGATTTCAAATTGTCTCACTCAATAGACAAAATCATTTTACCAAAATAAAGCATCATCGAAAATCTTCAGATAATTGTAGAAGAATTTATCGGTATCATCTGTGCAATAACGATTCTTATTGCATACATAATAGAGGCAATAAACCATTGTCTGTTACAGTTTCGATTACACCATGAAATCGGAGAATATTGAATCTAATACGGAACTTTGGTCTGGTGAACAAATTGCATTTCAAAATGGAAAAAGTTTGGATAAAAAAATAATGTTTGTTGCTCAGAATTTTTGATGTATCTATCTTTTCGTTTTAAAACGTGAACCGTGTATGGCCGTTATAACATTTTATACACCCTATATCACTGAGTAGGTACCTATATTTTTATTTTTTACTAATCTTTATCTTTACATAGTATAAAACAAAGTCGCTCCCGCTGTCTGTCTCTATGTATGCTTAGATCTTTAAAACTACGCAACGGATTTTGATGCGGTTTTTTTTAATAGATAGAGTGATTCAAGCGGAAGGTTTATATGCCCCACATTAGTATCTAAATTGCACACGTGCGAAGCTGGGGCGGGTCGCTAGTTATGAACTAAATGCAACAACAAAAAATGCAGGAGACCTCTGACTTAACAAAGTCATGTGCGGATCAGAATTCAATTATCACTTGCGTCAACGTTGAAGGAAAAACATCGTCAGGAAACCTGCATGAGAGGGCTTGATAAAGTTCTAGATGGTATGTGTATTCTGCCAACCCGCACCAGGCCAGCGTTGTGGACTGATATCTAAGCCCTTTTCATTCTGAAAAGAGGCCCATGTCCAACAGTGGGACAGTTATGGGCTAATTATGTATGTTATGTTTGGATTAAATGACTCGCCAATTTCCATAAGCTTTAGAGCTGGAATCTAAACTCTATCTAACAAGAAACAGACTTTAATTTTCAAAATTGACGACACGTTTGGTGCAGTGGCAGAGCGATCGGCTTCTGCGCTACGGGTCGTGGGTTCGATTCCCGCACGGAACAAATATTTGTATGGCCTACAGATAGTTGTTCCGGGTCTGGATGTTTGTGCGTGTGAAGATTTGTGTCTGTAAACGCACCCACGATACATGAGAAATCCTAGTGTGGGGCAACGTTTTTTTTTAAACAAAAAAAAAAAAACCAAAAAAAATACGATAAATTCCGTGATATTTATTCCTAACTCGCGAGTAGAAGCGATATTCACAAATAACAACAAAGCCTTGAATACCATTGACGCGTTCTTAAGATTGTTTTCAATTAACTGTGAATAACACGATTCGATACAAATCAACAGGCTATTATTAAAGTACTTTTATTAATTAGTTCGTAAATGTACTAATTATGTAAAACGAGTATACTAATAGATGCAACCTTAGGATACCGGTATTATCATAAATTAGTTGCGGAAGTCAGTTGGCAATAAATTCACGGAACATTCCAGTATAAAGGACATCTTCTTCGTTTCGTGTGGTTAGTAACTAACCTGGTGTCAGAGTTTATGCCGCCCATGGGCCTCGGACTTGGCTTCACATGCCATCGAGAAATATCTCTCAGGCGTGCCGGTTTCCTCACTATGTTTTCCTTCACCATTTTGATAATTATACAATACGCACATGAATCTTGGGTTCGAACTCGAGACCTATGACGTGGCAGTCCGACGGTCACACCACTAGGCTATCACTTGTGTGTTTTCATATTTCACCGCATTTGTTTCGAATAAAAGTTGACCCTAACCAACTTGAGAAAGACTCCATTCAGCCCGTAAGCATCAACTGATCATCTCTCGTGTTATAAGAGTCGTGTCGTGTCGAGCTATAAGAATAGCTCATGCCATGGTGAAAAGATTAGCCAGTCAGCACTCGTGGTCAACTGCTGAAAATGAGTCTCCAAATGACCCCTACAATAAACGGTCATAAGAAGTATTGCAGTGGATGGTTGCAGGATGTTGCTATTAGCAGAGAAAACGCTGATGTCTAGTCGCTTAATATTATCCGTTGGTCGCATTTTACGAGACCCAGACTCTCTACATCCAGGTTTAGAGAGGTATTGTGTGCCTTTTTCATTATAACATAATCAGCCCATTACTGTCCCTGGGCGCGGACCTCTCTTCTGCATGACAAGGGTTTAGGCCTTAGTCCACTAAGCTGCCTGGTAAGAGTTGGCAGTCTACACACACCATCAAGAAATTTATGGAGCCCTCTCAGGTGTGCAGGTTTCCTCACGATGTTTTTCCTTCACCGTTTACGCAAGTGATAATCAAATTTTGATCCGTATATGTATTCGAAAATTCAGTGGTACGGGCTGATATCGAACTCAGACCCCCCAGATGGAAGGCAAGCATTCAACCGCCAGGCTATCACTGCCTTCATTTTATACGGTTACTTCAAATCAACTGGCGAAAGTTCACAAGTTATCTACTATCAAGTATCGTTAATAGAACGCGTTACCTACCAATATTTTTTCGAAATTATATTCAAATCGAGATCTATTATCGATACCCAGCCAGCTTGTATAATTTCGCCAGTTTATAAGTAACCCCGTATGCGAGACACGAATTACATGAACAATAATCCAACATTCCTTTTGATAAATTGCCGTAGAACCTACGCTTGAAGTAGCACAATTTTATACACAGAGAAGAAAACTGATCAGAATATCATAAGAAATCTATGAATACCATTAACCCTCCTTTGAACTTACAACGGAATAGCTTACAAGCTTTAGTAGCAATTCTCTTGCTTGTTTTGTTATTCTTGTACTTAGATTGAATGTTCAATAATGTATCAGTTGTTTTACCCGTGTCAATTGTGACGAAAGGAATATTAGATACACGAGAATTAGATGGAATAATTTAAGCTCATTATTATTTTCAAGACTTGTTTTTAACCGACTTCCAAAAAAAGGAGGAGGTTCTCAATTCGAATGTAAGTTTTTTTTTTTTGTTCCGCGATATCTTTGCTAATTGTGAACCGATTTTAATGATTATTTTTTGTTTGAAAGAGTATTCTTTCAAAGTGGTCCCATTCAAATTTTTTGAAGATCTGATTAAGAACCTCGGAGATAGACAATTTGAAGTCGGTTTTATTTTTGTTAAAAACTTTTCATTAGTTTTGTATACTGCCTCGTTAATCTAGTGGTGGCAAGCGCGACTGCTGATCGTGAGGTCTTTGGTTCGACCCCCAGGTCGGGCAATGTGTTATTGGGTTTTTCCGTGTGGAATTCCTCAGTAGCAGGCCGGAGTTTGAATTTGTGCCTGATTAATGGCAATAGGCTCGCCCCCTATTACATGGGACTTAACGGCGAAATGAGGGTGTAACTATACGCCTCAGCCCAACCTTTTGGGGAATACATGCGTTATGTTATGGTGTTGTTTTTGCTTTATAGTGTTATTTCTAGTTGCTACTTGAATTTTCCAAACGTAATCGTTCTGCCTAACCTTTGCTCTATGTCAACTATGTTGGGGTCAACTTCCAGTCTAACCAGATGCGGCTAAATACCAGTATTTTACACGGAGCGACTACCATCAAACCTCCGCAACCCAGTTACTACCAATGCCGATATCCTAAACTCCGAGGTATGACTTTCGGGCTTCTGACTACACCTTAACGACTGACATAGTTATTCGTATGACACCCGGGACTTAATTAACGTGCTCTACGGGGAACGGCATTTTCCAAGCGTAATGTACCTACTGCAATATTTATACAGGCGGATGGTGTATCCGTCGACAAAACAATCCCTTAGGGAGACCCAACAGTAATCGACGCGACAACAACGTTACGTCAACTGGATAAGAGTGGTAACGACGTCATTTATCGTCAACTTGATAAGAGTGTAAACGATGTCTTTAATAAAATATATTCTACTAGCTGTATCCTCACGGCTCCTCCCGCGTAAGAAGTTTTATTCCAGTAATAAATATAGCCTATGTTACTCAGTGATAATGTAGCTTTATAACGGCAAAATAATTTTTGAAATCGGTCCAATAGTTTTTAAGTTTATTCGTTACATACAAAAATACAAATCTTTCCTCTTTAAAATGTTAGTATAGATATAGATAGAAGTATAGATTACACACATGGGAATGAAATAGAATGAACTCATGGGAATAGAATTGTTCTAAGTAAGAATTTCAATGGAAAACTATAGCGTACAAAATATCATAGCACCCATATACCAAAAGGTCTCAACATGACACACATGTGTACAGTCAACAGCAAAAATCGTTAAATATTTTGGAACATAACATAACATCACGCCTGTACTTCCCGAAGGATTGGGCAGAGGTGTATAGTAACACCCTCATTTCGCGGTTATGTAAGTCCCATGTAATAGGGGGCGAGCCTATTGCCATCAGCCGGGCACAAATCCATATTTCAGAAATACAAAATTAATTATCTCTGTTTATTAAAAATTTTCATACTAAGTAATATTCTTTAACGAATTATCTAATCTATCGTTAACACAGAAATAGAAAAAAAAACCTAATTCGACGGTCCCTACGCAAACTACCGAAAGTCGAAAATGACTACTATTGAGAAGAGCGTTTTGAAGTTTGTTCTTTGAACATTTACAACTTTACGTTTTGTAAAACACGAAATAATATGATATTTTAACTTTTTAATTTTATAACCTTTAAGATAATATAATTTCACACATTTTAAGCAAATAAAATAAAAACAGATTTTGTAGTTTCGATAGTATACGTAGGGACAATCGAAATGGCTTTTGAACTGAGCAATCATCACTTACGCTGATGTTGACTGTACAGCATTGAGACAACTTTTCTTAAGAAAGAAAGTGTTTAATGCCAGAGTGCATGCACCGATGCACCAATGCATTACATAATATAAATGCAAGTTATAACACAGAACAGGTATTTCCCATTCAGATGACACGAAAGGGAAAGTTATGGGCCGTCGGAACTCGGAACTGCTATGAGTAGTAGTATGAACAGTACCTATATGTATAACTAAAGGGCACTCATTGTTAAGTTAGTTTTCACTGTCGTTTAGTTAAATCAACATAGGTTGATATAGTACAGATAACTGTTTGTAGGACTGAGTAAATATAAAGAGAGTTGGATTATTTTGAATAAATAAATTTGTAGTGCGCTCCCTTGCATTTATTTGAAGAGGACTTTATATTGATTTTACGCTTTTATTTTTATTGCACTTCAATCAATTCAAATCAATTAATTTGCGAAATATGGGCAATATTACATTAGATATTAAAAAAAAATTCAGTATCACCATATTACCTTACGGTATGCAATTTTACAGGTAAATTACACAAGTCAAGAAAAAAACAATTATACAATATCACATTACTATGTCCAATCTGTCCCGGGATTATAAGAATACCTATGACAGTCGTTACGGGTAGTCAGAAGCTCGAAAGTCTGACAACCGGTCTGACCTTAGAGTATGGGCATTGCCTAGTAACTGTGTTACGGAGCCTGTTGGCAGTCGCTCTGGGCTGACCCCAACATAGTTGGGAAAAAGCTAGGCAGAACGATTACGCTTTTATAAAAATTATATATTGAATCTGTTTTATAATAAATGCGTAATTTAAAAAGTACTGTACGATTATAAGCCGATAAAATGCACAGGTGAAAAAAACTCATCACACACCAATCGATTTATAACAAGAACATCCCTACATAACTATGAATAACAAAACATCTAATCTAAACCACGCTCCAGTGTAGAACAAAAACCCGCCCTCACAGCACACGTCCACCACACAATATTAAAAAAACACCACTCTTTTGTCTTTGATATACCGTGCAAAAAAGATAATGTCAACCTGAACACAGATAATCTAATACTATGAAGGTAATCCCCGCTTAGCCTTTGACATTCAAACAGACTAATGAAACAGCGTCGTTCATTAAACAAATTATAATCTACTTACGTATATAAAGCCGTGTACATACATACACAAATCCAATTTGTGCGAGAGTCTAATGAATTGGAACATTTCCAAACTTGTGAAGTCTGAACTAGTAGGCGCTGATTTGATTAAAATAGGAATTTTTGCGTCACTTTAATTTCCAATGTGTGAAAATCGTACATATACATTACATAACATCACGCCTGTATTCCCCGAAGGGTTGTGCAGAGGTGTATAGTAACACCCTCATTTTGCCGTTACGTTTAATTCCCATACAATATGGGACGAGCCTATTGCCATCAATCGGGCACAAATTCAAAATTTGACGACACGTTTGATGGAGCGGCTGAGCGTACGGCTTCTGCGCTACTGGTCGTTGGTTCGATTCCCGCACGGAACAAATATTTGTATCGCCTACAAATAGTTGTTCCGGGTCTGGATGTTTATGCGTCTGAGATTTGTGTCTGTAAACGCACCCACGATACAGGAGAAATCCTAGTGTGGGGCACGGTTTAAAAAAAAAATGGAAACTGCGCTGCTACTGAGGAATTCCACATGGAAAAACCCAATAACACTTTCCCGACCTGGGGATCGAACCTTCACGATCAGCAGTCACGCTTGCCACTACTAGACGAACGAGGCAATCGTAGATGTGTGTATTTTAATTCTTCTGTCGTGTCGGCACGAGCTATGAGAATAGCCCATATCATGGTGAAAAGATTAACTAGCTAGCAAGGTTGATAGCGAGGCTGACTACCCAGGGTGCGCTGGGTCACTCATGGAAGTCGTGGAAGCTCTTTTCATACAGCCCTCCATGTATTTCAATAAACAAGTCAGATTATAAATAGACACGTAGTTAGCCATGCTTATCTCTACAATTTTTTCCAGAATGCCCATTTCTTCATCTTCTAACGCCCGATTTCTAAATTATTAAAAACGAATAATTTTGCTTACCAATGATAGTATTTTAGTATGTTTTAATGCCAAACAGGGCTAATTGGATAGCTACTAACGTATGAAAAGGTCTACTATGCAAAGCTATGGGTTATTAGCTTCATTATTTGTCAAGATACACGACTCTTAATTTTAACCAATAACGCTCGGTAAATTATAGGAATCGTCCATAAGTAATTATGTACCTACTTGAATGGACTTTTAGTATTTCAGAAGATTTTTCAAGTATTTAGAAACAGATAGACGTAGGCAATAGGTCTGAAAATAAACGTTCTATCTCCAAGATCTTAGTCTAAATTGGCTGTTGAAAGTATTAAGATAAGCATAAACTGTCATTCAAAACTTATAATAAACTAATCTAAAATCAAAGCCCACTTTAAGCTATTCTAAACAGTTCACTTAGCCACACAAAAAGCGATCTAATGCTTTTATCATTAAGGCTGAAAGCCCCGTTACTCCCAGAACTAGGGCACAGAAGCCTTGTGAGACAAGTTTGCACAAGTGTACATGTTTTAAGGATACAATTTCTTGTACAGTTAGGTGGTAATTAGTACGGAAACCATAGATATAGAAAAAGATAGATAAGGCAAACTGCCGTCACTTTGAATTCCGAAGATTGAATGTATGACCGTCCCAATCCCATACAATTCTTTTCTGCTTAATCAACCGTTGTTCACATAATGTTGAGCGTAGACCACCTACATTGCGCACCCTTCCTCATCCAGATTTTGTCCATTATCTTAGCGATGTCGTCAGCCCGTCTAGCCAAGTGCCACGCTCAGTTTCCTTTTACAAAATTGTCACAAACTTGCGCTATCTATATTTTTCTATATCTGTGGTGGACACCGTAATGAATAGTATTTTCAAAGTAATATGAGTAAGATGGTATGTTTCATAGAAATGGAAAGTAGCCTAGACATACTTGCTAGTTAGTAAGCATATGATTTATATGAGCTTTCATTACTTTCCATGCTTGATGGGATAGAAGAAAAACATGGTGTACACATGCGAAGATACCACAATCAAAACAAAGATTTTGACAGTTTTCATTTACGAAAACTTTCAAAATATTTGACAGAAAAAAAACCAAACAATTTGATAGTTTTCATAAATACTGACTACATAACAAATGTGGTTCGTTTGCGATTTGGCAATAACATAACACATAACTCATCACGCCTGTATTCACCGAAGGGTTGGGCAGAGATGTATAGTAACACCCTCATTTCGCCGTTATGTTTAAGTCCCATAATGTAACATGTCCCATGGGTACAAATTCATACTCCGGGCTGCAACTGAAGAATTTCACACGGAATTATCCAATAACACTGCCCAACCTGGGGATCGAACGTTGGACCACACGATCAGCAGTTACGCTTGCCACCGCTAGACCAACGTGGGAATAAGTTTTGTTTAGTAGAATTGAACCTCAGTGATACTTATGAGGATTCTGTTCTTATTATGAAATTGATTACCAAAGTAGATAATTAGTAGAGCACAAAAGACTTTAAACACATCTTCGAATGCATTGTGTTCTTTAGTATTGTCGAAGAAGTCGTGACGATATTAGAGTCAGATAAATTGCTGCTTGCATGAGTGGATTGCTCACGATAATTTAGACTCCCTGTGAGCAGTTCTCTATTAGAGTGCGCGCAAGATAACTCTGCGCGCGACTGAGGGCGTGCTAAATGTTGCCATGATTGCAAAAATACAAAGTACTACTTTTTAAGAAAAAGTTAATATTCGCATGCATTAAAATAGGGCAGCCCTCTTTTACGTTTTATTATGTTTTAATTGAGCTAAGTTATGTACGTCAAAATTTACTACCTACCATTGAAACTAATTAGTATTTTTACGTAATGTGCAAAGGAAAAGGACTAAGCCTATAATTAATGTGCCGTGAATGAATAAGAATGCATTACGATTGAATTGAATGCGTCTGATGAGATCTACTATAATTTTTATTATTATATTTTCTATTATTCCTAAAATTAGGTAGATTTAGTGACTAAGTTAATAAAACGGCAACATTGTGGTGGACAATGATTAGTTCCGATTCTGGCCGCGCGCATATTTATCTTGCGCGCACTCTATCAAAATCCTAAATTATTACATTAATTGTCACATTATTTTTCGTCACGATATCACTGGCATTGCAAGGTTGTAAACAAAAGGTGTACGTGAGACTAAAAGACTTGGACACGGAAAAGTGGCTATCGACGTAAATCCCAAGTTGCAACCGCTTGCATTACCTTGCATAATCCTTAAGCACGTATTGTTCGAAGACTATGTTATCGAGAATGGCGGCACGATATGAAAGGAACCTTTTACTTGAAAACACAGAATAAAAAAATGTAATATACCTACTTAGAACGTGATGTGAGAGTTTTGTTACCAATGATACAGGTAAAGTGTGTTGTGGAGGAACGATGTATCTCCAACGAAAAAGGAGGATCCTCCTACCAGGCGGGTCTTATGCCTGGCGGGCCACTGCCCAACGGTTGATGTTGGGAAGTTGTATATTACACTAACTCCGTATCAGATCTTGATATCGCGATGCAGGATTTGTGACATTTCATCTGACAGCTGTCATTGTTATCGCTGTAGTTTTTGCTAGACGTTCGTCTTGCTACGTAGTTCACGGCTTTACTATAGATACTATAAAGGACGTCCAGACGTCATAGGTTCATTTTAAAAGATTTAACATGGAGTACGAGATTATTTAAAAAAAGCCCGCGGGGGCGCCTGGCAGATGTGAAACATCGAAACTCATTTTGTAAAAAAAAACCTGCCGAATCAAACCGAAGAGAGCCGACGAGTTACGTAGGTCTGCCGTCGTGTGTCTGCCATCGCGAGCGTCACCATGCAACAGCCGCTCTCACACCCGTACCGCCGCATTAGATGTTTCGCATAAAAAAAAAACGTTTGTACTAACTTACTACATAACTCCTCCACTTTATTGACGGGGGTTTAAAAATAGAGTAGCACACTGGGGAACTAATGGCGCCACCATCGACTGTACCAACGTAATTTCATTGGTTAGTTTGTTTGACATTATTGCCAATGTTAACCCGTTCTGATTGGTTGTAATTAGTACAAACAGAGCTGCTGCCATCTGCTTTCGTTTTGCGTGTGCCTCCCTATTTAAAATGGGAGACAATTCTAATAAAAAAAATGTTGCCAATCGGCAAAATAACCACAACCGTTAGTCAAAATGTTTGAATTTTTTTTGTTGTCAAACAACTTGACAGTTTTTGTAAACGAAACTGCGGTTCGGTTGCAATCGATCAACGTTTTTGTTGGTAGAATAACCTCCTGTTTGATATAAAACGAAATACCTACGCCACGCTTTCTCATAGGTGCTATGGGATTTATAGAGTCGATATATGGGTTCGCATGTGACCCAAATATACGACTTCTACTTAAGTAGCCTCACGGGGTGTTTTATTGATTTCGTTTCTTTGTTCCTTACCGCATTTACAAGGCGTAGTACGTAACTACCTAATAAATGAGAAAGCGATCTTTTAGAATTATACTGGGTAAATTTATTTACAGGTAAAATATTATACAGTGTAATACACAGCGTATCTCCAATTAATCTTCAAAGTTACACTCGCGCACACAAGTGATTACAAAATGAAAACATTGAGCTCAATTTAATTGTTCCTTCGCAAACATTTATTGTTTCTTCTCTTAATTTGTGTACACAAAATTAATTTGTCTTTCATCTTATGTCGTCTCAAGTTGTAACTACAATGCGACAACTGTATTATATGAGACAGCACTTCATTCCACGCGCCAACGATTTTCAAGCTACTCATATACCTACCTACCATAGTATTATCATAGATATAATAGCTAGTCATGTACGACTTGTGGAGTTACGTTTCTAATTTATTTTTTGCTAAAATTACGAGTCACTGACCAGGTCTTTACAAGTTTTTGCCCGAATAGTCTCAAATTCTAAGTTTCAATTTCATGCTTGTTAGGATCTGAGGTTGTTACAATTTCAGAACGTTTAAAAAGGTCCGTTTAAAATTTAACATGTTATTGCTAACGAAGCATTTGAAATCGAAGATCTAGTTATTCAATTCAAGTTATCATGTGCATGAAATAGGAGATCGAACAATGTTATCTGCCAATAGAGAAATAAAGTAGGGCAGCGAGCAGGATTAGATTAATCATTTAATTTAATTAGAGGATTAGTTTATTCAGATTTAAAAGCACTGGATATTGAACTGAAAATCAAAGATGAAAACGATTATTTTAGAATGTATAAGCAATATACTAACAATAAAAACTTAACAAGATACTTTATCTAAAACTATAGCTTCTTAGACCATTTTTTACCCTAATATCCAATAAAAAAAATTGAATGCCTCATTGGTCTAGTGGCAAGTCAAGCGCGACTGCTGATCGTGAGGTCCTGGATCCCCAGGTCGGGAAAAGTGTTATTGGGTTTTTCCGTGTGAAATTCCTTAGTAGCATCCCAGAGTTTAGGATTTGTACCCGGTTGATGGCAATAGGCTCAATCCCTATTACATGGGACTTCAAAATAACGGCGATATGTGGGTGTTACTATACACCTCTGTCCAACTCTCTGGGAATACAAGGGTGATGTTATGTTCGGATATAAAATAACACAAAAATTCGTGGCTGCAAACTTTTCCTCAGCATTTATTTTATCAGGCCACCGACCCAAACCACTAGAGTATAACATAATCTAGATATCAAAAATTATACGGCCGTGTGGCGTGGTGCCAAGAACGGCGACATGCTCTCGCGTGCAATATTCTATGCTCGTTCATGTGAGGAGGCTCTTACTCCTAGCAGTTTGCTTGCTCCCATTATGAGTACATGTAAGTGTGTAAGTTTTGTATAATATAGAAAAACTTCAGTCGTAGAATTAATTTATGATTAATGTTTTGCTCTCAGTTGGATGTTATTAGACATTAATTAAATCGGCTAGGTAATAAAATAAACTTCAATAATTTCTAAACTGATTGAAGCTGAAACTCAGGGGTATAGAAATCAGGCAATCCTTGCTATCACGCTTTAAAAACTCTTTTTCGTGATACCTGACTATTATCTGGAAATATTGGACTCTATCAAAAAGCTGTCTAAACACTGGCCATAATTTTTACATACATAGGTACTCCCGCCTTTTACCCATATGGGTAGGCAGAAACTATAGAACGCCATATGCTACGATCCTTACATAGTCCCTTTCGCTTTGTTCACGTTCATACATCTTGTCATATACGCGGTTGAGAGTAGGTACTACGCACCTACCTAATTTTTTTTACTTAATTTAATATAATATTTTCTGAAATTTACGCGAATCGTATATATTGATTTAAACAACTTTAAGAATTATATCACGTTCCCTTCCTATATTTTAAATAATGCAGCATCCTTACATGCAATAAAATCCAATGCATACTCAATTTAATTTTAACCTTTTACTATTACGATATTTTCTCATTACACTTCACTACCCGACAGTACACACATTAATTACTTTCACTTATGATCGACATGTTACCAGACACTTAGACAAGTATAAACTAAAGGAAAGTGTAAATTACCTCAAGATTATCAAAGTCGACTTTGATGAGGCGTCTTTGGGGCTGCGTGTGTGGCGTGACGTCACCGCCTCGCCTCGTATCGCCTCCGCCTGGACCGCTGCCGGTACCACTTGTAGCTGGAACAAAGGAAATTACACTTAGAACAAGAGTATCATAGTAATCAATAAAGAAATTGTGTGTAGCGTGGTGGACTAAAGTCTAAACCCTTCTCGTTTTGAGAAGAGGCTCGTGGACAGCAGTGGTACAGTTATGCGCTGATTATATGCTAGTCGCTCTTCCTCCTAGCCTTTTTCCAACTATGTTAGGGTCAGCTTCTAATCTAACCAGATGGGCTGAATACCAGTATTTTACACGGAGCGACTGACATCAGACCTCCACAACCCAGTTACTGGGCAATGCTGATATCGTAAGGTTAGACCGGTTGCCAGAACTTCGGGCTTTTGACTACCCGTACCGACTGTCAAAGGTATTCGTATGACACCCGAAACGATAGTTTAACGCGCTCTCCGAGGCACGGAAGGGTCTCGATGCGTAACGAACAGTCACCCATCCACAGACTGACCGCGACACGACAGCTCAACTGGATTATGCTAATGCTAGTCAGGTGAACGAAATACTATTTTATAGTAAAACTAGCGGACCCAGCAGACGTCGTCCTGCCCGGAAAAGTAACGCCACCTACCGGGTCCAATTGTGAATCTAAACCATCCAGGGCGCCACTTAAACGCATACAAAGAAAAATCATTCAAATCTGTCCAGCCGGTTAGGAGGAGTTCAGTGACATACACACGTACAGTCGAATTATATATATAAAGATAAGCATGTTTGTTTAATTTTCAACAGATTCTTTCGCCTTCCTCAATACAAATAAAAATAGACCACGTAAAAAACATTATGTTTACTGACAAATACATAAATTCATTGCCTGAGGATAAAATCGGTAGCAAGCAAATAATCTGGCAGTATTATATTCATCGGCGGTGATCCTGAGGGATATAAACGTAATTTCGACAGCTTAGCGACTAGCGATCCGGTACGACTTTTGGTACGCAATTTTAAAAGCTCGGTATGTACATACAAAATTCTACCATGACTGAATAGGTGAATAGATAGAAAAAAATATTGATACTTTTTACATTTATTATGTCATGAGAGTGATATATTTTTTAGTTCAATTGTAAGCACCTATGTTTTTTTTTAATTTTATATCTATTTTTTTTTACTTTTGTAATTTTTTTTGGCCTATTAAAAAAAAGGTCGTATATCCTCATCATAATTTTCACATTAAGGCACCCCCAAAGACTACAATTACGGCTCTTTGAGAAAATCTTAATACTCCAACACAAATATACAAAAATATTCTCCATAAAATCTTAACATTCTGTAGTTGAATTACCTCCAAAACAAATAATTATAATGACCATAAACACGCTTCATTACACCTTTCCATGTTTCAATCTTACAATAATTTGTTTGATTAACCCTTCAGAAGCGAGCGGTTTACGTAACATAACCCAGTTAAGTAATGACCCTTTATCGGCGACACGAAAAAATGGCCCATAACCGCGCACCGACTGTGAAACACGGAGATACGACAACTGTGTAGCAGGTGCTTTATATCATTATATTATTTTAAAATATGCGTCAAGGTTGTATTAAAGCAGGGGATATTTAATAAATATGTGCTCCAGTTGAGTTAGTTTGAAATAAAGTGGAAATTCAGGCTTTCGGCGTCGAAAATATTGAAAATGTAGTCATATTCCAATAAAATTATTGGAGCTGGCAATATCACAGTAATCTTCCAGGCCAGGCTTAGTCTAAGCGTACATGGGGGCGCAAGCCGTGCAGATAACATAGTTTAGCCACAGTTTTACAATCCATACAGTTAGGCAATGCCTTTGATAACGGGTGATACCACCGCCCGTGTAGGCGTTGCCCAACTATATGAATTATAAAACTGTACGCTTCGGCTTACAAATTTCACAGTCTCAATAAAACCTCAAAAACAAAAGAAACATCAACTGTTACAATTCCAAATAAAACTTTCTTCATAATAATATTTTCGTATAATTTTAGCATGGTATTTACGACCCTCTCGCGTTTAAGGGTTGCGTTGGTTGCGTAACCCAGCTGCGATTTATTTCTTGTTTCACCCAATAAAATCTAACCGTGTGAGTGTCACGGAACATTCTGTAAACTGCTGTTAGGAGTTGTAAACAATAGTCGACGCAGTTTACGTTGCTGATTGGAGTTGAAAGTTTTCAATGCTCAGAGAAATAGGGCAATATTGTAGGATTTATTTGTTGTAGTTGACGGTGGATACAGGTCATCGATTTTAGATCACGAAGCGAAGCGCGAACTGGCAAAAAAAAATACTGACGGCTTTTCACCCTTTCAATGTTGCATTTATATGCAAAACCGTATTGGTGTGCTATAGATATGACGGATCTTTTCCAAAACGAATTTTGATCAGTTCCCCACTATACAAAATAAATTTTAACCCACCAAATTCAATTTCTACCTCTCCAAACTCATTAGAACAACCCAACGACGAACTATAAATGTTAAGTACAGAATCGACTTCTATCTAAGATCTTAGCGCCTCAATCGAGCTCACTGTAGCCATATACACACCTCGCACTAAATGAACTGTCGTAATTACATCTCACGGATAGGTTGCGAACTCAAATAATCTACTCCACGTTGTACGGTCGCGGCGCAATACGGCTTAACAATAAATTCCCAGTGACGAAAACAAAATGGCCGATTCTTTTCGGCCTGTAGTACTTCCATTGCATTTTATGTTCCATCATAAATTATTTCGAGTGGTTTTGCAAATAAAATATATGCAAATTGCTGGCTCTGCAGAATATGGAAGATCGATACTGCACGTGTAAATGCGAGTTTTATTTTATTTGTAGTGAATTATTCAGCTGGATGGAAAAAGAGTGTTATGTTCACGTTCAAGTTTTACATGAAACAATAAAAGGCATTTACATCGTAGGCATTACGATTTATGAATGCAAATTACTGCATTTAAAAGGTATTTAAATTCATAAGTTGTAGCACTACTAAAATAGTATTCAAATGTAATGATGTGTGGAAAAAGAAAATAACCAATAAATGCTCACAGTACAGTTAAGTCTAACTTTAATCAGCTTTCTTAGTTCTATTTCTTGAAACAAAAATCAGAGCTACTTTTGATAGCTCTTGAAATTCGGCTTACAAAAGTAACCGAGCATAAATAAAAACAATCAACTACAAAATTGTTAGTTTCGCACCACTGCGCCACTAACGATGCATTGCTTTATTCGTACTAGACGTACCGGCCAATTACTTCGTGATGTATGTGCGTACGAGTTTAGAAGTTCACTTTCACCATGCTTCATAGTAACATGTACAAATAATATTAAAGATGGTGGAACTACAACGGATTGGTAGAAGCTTCCCAGAAATCTCTCGGGAGAAATGTATCTGGCAATATGAGTTATCTATAGGTATTTTCGTCTTCCTTCTTATCTACAATCTAATATTGTACGAAAACGGAACATACAAATATGTCAACTAGTTTTGTGACGGAGTTTTATCAGAACTTTATTAATTTTCTCTGGACTGTGACTAAGCTACCGAACGTTACGAAAGAGTTTGATTTAAACAGCAAGGCACGTTTGGGATTTACAACAGTTGCAAAAATAGGATCTTTCCGACACTGTTGTTCATTCTGCTTAACCATTTCCGAGGGTCAGCTCCCAGTCTAACCAGATGCGGCTGAATACCAGTATTTTACACGGAGCCACTGCCATCAGACCTCCGCAACCTAGTTACTGGGCGATGCCGATATCCTAAGGTTAGACCGGTTGTCAGGCTTTCGGGCTTCTGACTACCCGTAACGACTGTCATAAGTTATCGTATAACACCTGGGACCGACGGTTTAACGTGCTCTCCGAAGCACGGAGGGATGTCTATGTGTAACAAATGGTCACCCATCCACGGTCTGACCGCGGCAAACGCAGCTTAATCTTGCAAATCATATGATCCACGGGATTCTAGCCCGTGATACTGTTGTAATGGAGATCAAACAGATGTATATTCAACACCCACATGGGTCTTAATAATGTCGCAATATTCCCATCAAAAGCCTACCAAGCGTAGTTTTTATTACAATGTATCACGACCTTTTTGGGGGAGCAGAGTACACTTACAGTACTATGAACATCAGTTATGCGTCTCTGCAATCTTCGTGTTTCCGAATTTGTACGAATTATGTGATCTATCCTAATTTGATTCCAAAAGGATGAAGATGAAGTTATTAGCTGATCAATCGACGGAAATATAGACATAATAGACAGACAATAATAATAGTAACCTGGTCGATCAGTAATGTTATAAAGACATACAAATAAAAAATATTCGAGTCGCATAATTCGTATAAATTCAGAAACACCAAGATTGCTGAGTGGCATAATTTTTATCGTAGTATTGTATAGCCTGTTAGATTGCGATTTAGTTCATTATTCTAGACACCTTTTAGCATAATCACTTTATTGACAATTTCTTTATTATTCGTGTCGTGACCTTACGTTGACAAAAGATTAGCAAAGAGCGTAAAAGACAGAATCCGATTAATCTCTGTCAATTCTGACATCATTAATATTCTTTTCACTTTTTTTTGTGGATAATAACTTCAGCTTTTTCGGACACAATCTCAAGGAGTTATTGACAAACTGTACCAAGAGTACTTCATAACGTTTTTTTTGGAGTTACAACATTTTATTTTTTGAAGCATATTTTTTTTTTGTTATCTACAATATGTATACATGGCAGTCTTTGCTTTGAAATCTTTAAGTAATGTATATATTGTGAGATGTCGTAAGATGTTTGATGTTTGTGTTCGTTACTTCGGAAGTAACAGTTTACTGACACATGTGATGGAACCGGTTTTTACTCTAATAAAGTTATATCGTTGACGGGCTTATTTTCTTATTTTTGAAGCTGTCCACGAAAAAAGGTGGCAATTTAAAAAAGTCTCGACACTTATTAATTTACTTATTTATTAGTACTAACCTGATTCTACATATGAATCTACACTTATGTATGTACCTAACAAAAATCTAGTTCTCTGGAAAATTAAACCGTTCATTTAGTGCATAGACAATGTTGATAGCTGAAGTTTTTTTTTTGATTGCCTCCCTTTCTTGTGGATAGCTTTCGTTGGTCAGATTCTAATATAGAGGACTGAGTGCAAAGGCATAACTTGGAAGAGGCCTAGGTATATTCAGTGCACTGCGATAGGTTGAGCTGGAGATTGATTGGTGAAAAAAGTGGATTTATTCCGCCTCTTACTGCGGACACTTTGTTTGCCAACTATTAGCTTTAATAAAATACATAACATCACGCCTACATTCCCCGAAGGGTTGTGCAGAGGTGTATAGTAACACTCTCACTTCGTCGTTATGTTTAAGTCTCGTCTCGGAAGCGAGCCTATTGCCATCAACCGGGCACAAATCCAAACTCTGGGATACTACTGAGGAATTCCACACGGAAAAAGTCAATATCACTTTGTCCGACCTCGGGATCGAACCCAGGACCTCATGAACAGTAGTCGCGCTTACCACCACTAGACCAACGAGGCAGTTTAATAAAATAATAGGGTAGTTGACTACTATTAAAAATGTACAAAAATTTAGTATTATTTTAAAGAAAGTATAGATACAAATTGATATGTGAAAAAATAAATAAAATCGATGAAAAAATAGAGGAGCTACACACTTGCGAAGTTTGTGGAGGGGGCATTTTCTGTCCTTCTCGCGCGAAACGGATATTGTACGGAGTGGTGTCAAATAATTATGAAGTTTGCAAGGTATGACGTCATTGTGGCGTCATGTTGTCTCTGTCTAGTGAGCAATTTTCAATCGTTTATAATTTGGGCATTTTATTAAATATTTCATTAGTTTTTTCACTGTTGCCTAGCATTTTTGTAATAGTTTAGAGTATTCTATTAAAAAAAATTATAGTCACATACCCTATTCTGCAATAAACTGCATAGAACAACATTATTAACAAGTACCACCTAAAACGGAAATAACCAACAATACTTAAATATAAATTGATCTTAAACTGTTTAATATTACTAAACTTAACTCAGTACACGATACTAACTGATAGTTAACCGTATAAGAAGTCGGCAACTTTGATTGATGTTTAACTAAAAGTTAATTGCGCCGCATAGCGTTAAACGTTAACTGTAATCTGGAACTGGGAACCGTGGCAGCAATTATCTGGTGTTTATTACTTAACTAACCAGTGGTTAAAAGTTTAACTGCTTTTTGTAACTGCGCGCAAGTGTAGTTAAACTTTCGAGCTTTTTTTGTATTAAATGCAGCGTTGAAATGTCTCAGGAGAAACGTTGGAATGAGTGAAGGAGAAAATTAAAAGAAAATATTTCCATCTTGTTCTTTTCGTGTGGTTAGTGACTAGCCTGATGTCAGAGTTTATATCGCCCATGGGCCTCTGACTTGGCTTCACATGCCGTCGAGAAATATGTCTCAGGTATGCCGGTTTCCTCACGATGTTTTCCTTCACCGCTTTTAAGTAAGTGTTTATACAATACGCACATGAATCCGAATAGTCAGACGTGCGTGCCTTAGGTTCGAGCTCGAGACCTATGACTTTGCAGTCCGAAGGTCACACCACTAGGCTATCACTGCTAGTAATAATAATAATATTTACATTAGATGAGTGTACTCCATTTAGCTCCGATTTCCAAATTAAATTTTGCCGTATTGGTCTGCGCTTGCTTTTAGACTGGGTGTGAGTTATCAATTAAACAATCAAATCTCAGTATAACAGTTCACTGCTGAACATAGCCCTCTAACGCCAAGTTAAAAAGGCATAGCAAAATTATCAACTATCAATAACAATCAACTACATACAGGCATACAGGCAATTCAAAGTTAGTAGGTATAGCTGGAATTTTGAAATGATTGCTCTTGCATTTGTCAAAAAAAGTTTTTTTATTCTATAAACCCTGCACTGCGTCCGATCCGAATCCAAGATCCGAGGAAATACAGTTGCAAATAAAATTCAGATCCGATGTCACAACCGATCATACAAATAGTACTGCAGCTCATTCGGATCGTATTTTCTCGGATTCGGGTCGGACGCAGTTACATGACCTTTTAAAAGGGTGTGATATAACACGGTACACATAAATATTCATGTAGGTTATGTATAGGTACCTAGAAGCCTAGGTACAAAACGAAATACGCATTTCATTAACAGGGTTTCAGATGTTAATAGAAAATGGCGGGATGAGTGACGTAAATGTGCGCGAACCTTGACATTTCCACCTAAAGGGCACAATTTGGGAGCTGTTAGCGGTTTTAATAGCCGACATCTGTACATTGTTACGTCACGGCACAGCTTTGATCCGTATAGAGTGACCTGAGAAGCAATCAATTCCAAAGCCACAGAAATCTATTATCCTTTACATACGCCTATATTCCCGAAGGATTGGGCAGACGTGTATAGTAACACCCTTATTTCGCCGTAGGTAATAGGGGGTGAGCCTATTGCCATCAACCGCTACTACTACTACTGCTACTGAGCAATTCTACACAGAAAAACCCAATAATACTTTGCCCGACCTGGGGATCGAACCCAGGACGTCACGATCAAGACAAACAAGGTAGTAGTATTATCATTTAAATTTTAAAAACACACTTACCGCCATACTAATCATCGCTGTGTAAAGTTATAACGCTGTTTAATGTCAGTGTAACCATACATTTTTTGATGTATAAGCTTGACACAACTATTATATTGGTAAGGGGGGATATAGTATCGACGCCCGGCAGTCAAAACCTCGTAAATCCAATTTTCTCCAAAAGCGTTTTATTTGTTCTATAAATTGATTAACTCATCATACACGTACTAGTTCAACAAACTTTAAATTCAAATACTTCTAAGCCATCTATGATGTACGACGAGAAACTTCTATAAACATTTTGATCGCCCATTTTTTTGTCAGGAGACATTTTTTTCTATCTTCTGTAAAATTTTGTATTTTACACATACGTGGTTTTCAATGCCGGCCATCGGTATAATTAATTGTTAATTCTCACAGCGGTAATTCCGCTACAAGCTTATTACTTAAATCGCTCTTACAAAGTGCCGCGTCCGACCTAGTTATTACAATTTACGCTAAATTGATTACCGCTAACCGTCCGCTCTTAATCTGAAAACTTATGTGACCGGAAAATTGCCCATGGGAATTGAATTTATAATTTTCTTTCATTTTCTGATTGATTTAAGTGGTGCCACTTAAATCCACGTGCAAAGATAGGGTTGAATTATTATAATTACGCATAAGTAAGGAAGGGTTGTGACTGCTGTTAGCCAATAGGAGCCTTTTGTTTTTCCTCGGTAAAATAATAAGTCCAAGGCACTAAACACGTACCTAGGGACCTACTCTAAAAAACGAACATTGAAGTTTCGCAACTTAACGAAACAACGACGTACATCGAACTTATAAATATACGATCAAAGTATTGTCAAACAACGAAGTACTAGATGTCAATTAACATTTGGGAACGAAAAACAAAATGTCAAGTCGCAATAATCAAATCGATTGTCGGATTCGAAACACTTTCGTGGTTGGAAAACGTGTGATCTGTCAGCCGAAACTTTGTAGTTCGATTTTCGAAGTAGGCCCTCTGTTTTTTTTGCTTTTCTCTATCAATTTGTCGCTCATATATTGAATAAATACTTTTTGAATCGTGTCTTCTAGTCTGTTTACCCTATTTATTCAAGGTAGCTTAATAAATTTGAGACAGCTTACCTTACCACTTACGGGTTTTTCGACATGTGCCTATCCGTCCATACCTGTGCCAGTTGGTACAGAAACACTTTTCGTCGCTGCGCCTGCAAAATCCGCTATGTATATTTTTTTGGAAATCGGTCTTTGATGCTATTTTATAATACTTCTCAAGCCAACGTGCACCTGTAAAATCAGTTTTCTAATAATTTATTTGGTTAAGAAGATAGCAAAATAAATGATTAGAAAACGGATTTTACAGGTGCACGTGGCTTGAGAACTAAGTATTATAAAATAGCATCAAACATCAATTTAAAAAAAAATACATAGCGGATTTTGCAGGCGCAGCGACGTTTTCTTCTTTATTTTCATACATATACGTATAGTATCATAAATCTATTCATCAGAACTAAGTAAAGGCTTCGGAAGGTCTGTGCCTAATATTTATTGAAGCCCAACGATATGGTCATACAGCCAATTTCCGCTCTTCTTACGTCATTAGTTTATAGATACCCTAATTTGTTGGTTGAACGGTTAATTAGTTGAACAACTCACGCTTTTGTGATTCGTAACGTAAGTAATTCGTTTAATTTTCTTAAGAAATATTCTAAATACATTTAGCAATTTCCCTAACAGCGCCATTTTGGGTACCACTAAATCAAGAAAAACGACACTTTAGAAAACAATTTGAAACCTCTGGGTCGTGTTTCATAACTGTTATGATATTATATTTCGTGGAATTAATTATTTCATTCGTACAAATGAAAAAAATGTCAAAGGGAACTACAATTTTCTGCGAAATTAACTCTGGAGACTACGTGGGCTAAAAGCTTTTCAAGACTTTCAGTTACTAAAGAGATATAAATAATGTTGAAAAAATTCTAGTTTTTTTTCTTTTTGACGTGAATAGTGAATACTTCTAGAAGTTCATGCCAGATACTGGGTGACACTTCAAAAATCTTGATATAACGTTTTCATGACGACACAACCTCAGAAACGAAGTATGGCAGGGTTACGCCACGCCAAAAGCCACACTAAAATATAAATGAGTAGCACTGGAAAGAGTGGCTCAGCAGGTATCCAGGAGTATACCATTATCAGTAGCTGAGAGTATCAGGAGAATAGGGTAAGCAAAAATGCCAACATCAATATATGAGTCTGAACTTTATTTATTCCTATTGCCACAAACTCGTGAGTGTGGCATATAACAGTGCGGCCGCTGAGAGAATGCGTTCCTGACAAATCGTGTTTCATATTATAACGTTAACCTAAAATAGAATGGAGTCAGGATCGTATTCTCTAGGCGGCCGCACTCTAGATTTGTAACGTATTCACGTCAATCCCTTTACTGTGCAATATGCATTCTGATACACGCACATCAAATTTTTTACTAACCACGTCAATGAAAAAAGAAATCGCATATTTGAAATTGCATTCGAATGCGTTCAACCAACAAACAACTGCGCTAAAGGATGCGTTCATAATAAAGTTTTTATTGCAGTTGCTAGGAAACCTATGAGTCAGTGCGTTAGTGTGGATTTTATATAAAAACTAATAAATGCACATGCTAAGTGGTAAAGTCGCAATTTCCTTCTTTGGAAGGCTAGTACCTAAATAATTGCTAAACGTTTTAATAATTAACGCTAAAGAGGTCATTTACCGAAAAGTTATTAACATATTTGCGTATTTATGTCATTGATTTAAAAAATGATATAATATACTTAAGGTATCTATGTTGTGTGTATTTTTTATTTTATATGTGATAATGGTTTCTGTACCTCATGACAGAGATTGGTCGAACTTCAAACCTTAATTGATGGATAACTATTTTAATGGACTCTGGAAAATTTCAGCAGTTTCCAGCGTATTTCATTTAGTTGGAGTCAATATTGGCAAATGGATAGGCTACATTGATGAATGATGAGGGTAAAATCTGCCGAATATGGGTCAATCGTATACATATATTAGCTAGGTCCAGTTGAAATGGTTTTCTGCATTCAATTCTATATTCATGGCTTCAAAAACATAATATCAAAGAAATAAATAAATGCCTCGTTGGGCCAGTTGTGGCAAGTGCGACTGCTGATCGTGAGGTCCAGGTCGGGTAGTTTTATTGGGTTTTTCCGTGTGGAATTCCTCAGAAGCAGCCCGGAGTTTGGATTTGTGCCCGGTTGATGGCAATAAACTCGCCCCCTATTACATGGGACTTAAACATAACTGCGAAATGAGGGTGTTACTATACACCTCTGCCCAACCCTTCGGGGAGTACAGGCATGATGTTATGTTATGTCTTAAATGGATAACAAGGGTGCTTTAAAGGGGCCTCCACGAGTGACGATACTTAAGTACGTCCGGCGCCTAATCTTCACCCTAAGCTATTCTTGTATGGCGTGTGAGAGAAGAAGGAGGAAAATAAATGAATATTACTCGTCATAGCAGTAGCGACGCTGCCCCAGTAAGCTTTGTCTTGCGCGACGTCCAACGCTGGCTCTTCGGGACTCCTCACAGGCTCGACCAGTCCAGAGACCGGCCTTGTACCCAGCAGCAGAGCCGCGGGCGATACCTTTGAGCGACGCAGCTTGACTGCTGTTGGTCACTTGGTGCAGGGAACCCGCGAAAATTTTGAAATTAGAACGTATTTATTTTTTTAGAACACGCGATTTTTAAGCGCGGGAATAGTTTTGATTTTATCTGTTTCTTATATTGTTTTAATCTTATTTCAATAGTGTAGTGACATACTTTTAAATCAGTGCGTTCTTACGTAAAATGATAATTTGTATTTTATTTTAATCTACACAGATTAGGTATAATAGTCTATAAATATCTTTGGTTTTGTTTTTACTGAACTAATTAGGAAGTAAGGAAATTGGCAACATTAATTGACGCATTGGCACGACACAACAGCGTTGACCTACGGTAAACGTCCTACTACACTTATAACGTGATCAAACACATCTGATCGCACTGCGCCACAAAAACACCACGCAAAAAGTTCACCAAAACATTTTAAAATTTAAATATTAAAAGCACTGCAAATTAAAACAAGAACTATTGCATTTTTTAAGTCATAGACAAAAAATCTAATTGGAATATATTGTAAATAGCGAACGCGTGCTCAACTTGTGGCGGTCGGCGCCATATTGGAAACGTGAGGGTTGCTCCAGTTAACGCATGCGCAGTAGCCGTAGCCCTTACGGGGTTCTTTATTTAAAATGCCACCTCGTTTTAGCTGCTACGACGCGAATAATTAACACCACTACCATCGCACCGAGTGTTGGGTGAAAACAATAGCGGTGCTATACAAAAGCAGACATGAATACTAAAGAGAAATGTTTGTCGTAAGTTTTTGAGTAATGATCACAGTTGGTGAGTTGAGATTTGTTTATTTTCAGTCCCTTGAGTCAAAGATGTGCCATTTTTTGAGAGAATAGATTGAAATTGATGACGTCAATTTTATAAAAGAGAGGTCAAAAGCTATTTACCTACCTTCGTATTATATCTTGGGGCTCTACAAAATTAATTGTATTCCTAACACCGCGGCTCGTTTAAGAGGATTTGTTGGGAACAGACGATTTATTATTAACGTGCTTAATGTCAAAGTTAAATTAGATAAAGGCAAAGCCAATTATGATTTATTCTAATTAGTACAAAACCGTCCCTATTTGTTCTCTAAAATGTCTAACAACTAATCCCTGACAAGAGAACTGAGAATAGCCTTAATTCTAGACTAACCTCGTTACCTTGTATAATTGCCAACCATTCAACTTCTATGCCTCAATAACATTACTTAACCTCATTATTGCTATAATAGAGGCATTATCGTTTAATTTTATAATCGTGTGAGCAATAATGTTGTAAGTATAAATGTTTCGATTGCAATATAAACGTGCAATGTCACAATACTTTATAATACAGACAGAAATGGCACGTGAAGAAATGATACGTACCTCATATGAATATAACATTAGTAATCCACATAATTTAATGACCACATATACTGAGATATAAAAAAAACAGCGGCCATTACGTATATTACCTGGTTATGTTTTAAAGACTATACATTTTTTTTATTCTTTATTTCAACAACAACGCCGAAATCAATTTGGATTTAAATATTTGAAATAAGAACTACATAAAGGCCTGTATAGATAATTAATTATTTTGAGAGTACAATTTAGTTTTCAATATTTTAAACAATACACGCATCGTCACGAACATATACATATTTAAATTAGATACATCTATCTGCATGGCACTGACAGATCATACTCCATCAGTAGAATTAAGGCGGTTATTTATTAGAATTGTAGATGTTTTCCCATTTGTTTTTACAGTTAGTTCTTGCTTAACTGCCTCGTTGGTCTAGTGGTCGCAAGCGTGACTGCTGAGCATAGGGACCTGGGTTCGATCCCCAGGTCGGGCAAAGAGATATTGGGTTTTTCCATTAGGAATTTCTCAGTAGCAGCCCGGAGTCTTGATTTGTGCCCGGTTAATGGCAATAGGCTCGCCCCCTATTACATGGGACGTAAACATAACTGGCGAAACGAGAGTGTTACTAAAATACCTCTGCCTAACACTTCGGGAGATACAAGGTGTGATGTTATGTAGTTCTTGCACCGTATCTTTGTTCTTTAATGAGATACAGTGTTCTTGTAGCAGTTACTAAATAATGCTTCTATTTACCTACCACAAAATCTATTTCATTCTTGGCCGCCGAAATTCGGCTGCGTCATTTCGGCTTCCCGTGTCACTACACTAAGCTCTAAGACACAGTGTTATCCAAATGTTTATCCCAAAATCGTGCACATAAATCAATGTGGTAAGATTAAATGATCTGTTAAGGCTTGCAACAGACTCGTGCAATGTCGAGTAGATAGCTAGATAAATGATCATTAGGACAATAGTCGGCCTTGATCGGCGTGTGAAGGGAGCCTTGAGGGTCGGTGTACGTTTGCAGGAATGTTGCACGGATATGAGTTGAAAGGAAAATAAACGTTAGTACACATTGGGCGCTCGACGTTGCTCTCCAAGCGCGCTTGACGAGCGCTCAGCTCAGAAGTGCACGGTCCTGCTATTGTCTCGTAACATGCAACGCGCATTACCGATGCGCGCGCTTTAGAGTGCTTAACGTGTACTGCCTCTAAGGCTGTGTACATGTTTGATGAATTGAATAAAATAGATGGGAAATCGCTAAGATGATGATGATAATGGAGAATGGGATAAGCTTTGTATGTGCAAATAAGTTTGTGCTAAAGTTTGCACAAAACAGTACTGCGCGGTATACTGCTTGTGCAAATTAGAGCCTGTGCAAATAAACTTTTACATGGAAACGGAGCTTTAGGTTATTTAAATTCTTTACCATAAAATTCTTTACTTTTATTTTGAATGTGATTTCTTTATAGAGTGGCACCAAAAACAAAGGGGAATGTATACTGGCCATTTCTGGGGTTACGAGTCTGCAAAATATTAGATAAGGCACGTAAGCTTAGAATAATGAAAAACTCAAGCTGTAAAAACTTTCCAGTACAGCTAGCATGAAAACAAAAGGCTTAAAAGCACGTATTTTGTATCTATTCAGTAGCTTTTCAGAATCAGACCGTTTCTACGCTCGAGAATGAAAGGTATCATAGATTGCAAGCTCTTCAACACACGTATGTCCAGTGCTAATCCGTCAGACCTTGTAATCATATTCTTTGTTTATTTTTAATCGAAATATGTGCAATTACTTTTTTCACTAATTGGTATTGATTTGATAGCAGTGAGAGCCAAGTGGTGTGACCGTCGTACTGCCAAGTCATAGGTCTCGAGTACGAACCCAAGGCACGCACCTCTGACTTTTCGGATTCATGTGCGTATTGTATAATTATCACTTGCTTAAAACCGGTTAAGGAAAACATCGTGAGGAAACCGGAATGCCTGAGGGATATTTCTCGATGGCATGTGAATCCTAGTCAAAGGCCCGTGGGCGGCATAAACTCTGACACCAGGTCAGTCACTAACCACATGAAAAGAAGAAGACTAATTAGTAATTAGATTAACTATCGATCCATAAAACAAAGTTTTGTACAATTCTTTTAAACTATACTAAAGGGGAGAGGGCGACCAGAGAAAAGATGGATGGATTGTATGAAGGAGGATATATTATGAAGGACAAGGAATTCAATGATGTGATGACGGCTGACAGAGATGAATGGAAGAGAAGGATATCGCAACCTTAGTAATGTAAGGGTACAACTCGAAATACTGAGTTTTTGAGTTTCTGTGTTAGATGGTGTCAATATCAACTGTTCTACCACTTGCCTTCACAGAAAGAGAAAAAAGACAATATTAAAGCAAATACTGTAATTATACTGTAAAAAATACTGTGAAAACATCTGGTTCTCTGAATCTTTTAACACGTATTCCCAAAAGTTGATATTTTCGAGTTGTGCCATTACATTACTAAGGGTGCGATATATTGTGCCGACCACAAGTAGCTTAATGAACTACACCTTTATACATCCTAATTATTTTTCTTCAACTATAACACCTTTCGAATTCGTTTCATGAATTAAAAACTTGATGAGCCAATCTATCAATTTTTTCCTGCCTTTGGTACAGTTACTGACAAAAACATTATTTTGAACGGGCCCCGTTGCTATTTGAAGAACAATTTCCCGTTGTAAAAGCCTATTTTTTGTTGACATTGACCCTATTGGCACAACTCAACAAAAAGATGAGCTAGAGTACCTAAAATATGGAAAGAAGATTACAAAATATGGCGTTTTAAAAATGATATGTTTTGACGACATGTTGCAATGGCTGAGCGATTTGACAGCAGTGATAGCCTAGTGGTGTGACCGTCGGACTGCCAAGTCATAGGTCTCGAGTTCGAACGCAAAGCACGCACCTCTGACTTTTCGGATTCATATGCGTATTGTATAATTATCACTTGCTTAAAAACGGTGAAGAAAAACATCGTGAGGAAACCGGCATCCCTGAGAGATATTTCTCGACGGCATGTAAAGCCAAGTCAGAGGCCCATGGGCAGCATAAACTCTGACACCAGGTTAGTCACTAGCCACACGAAAAGAAGAAGGTTGAGCGATTGGCTTTTGCGTTAAGATTCAGTAGCGCCTCTCAGTTCTAAGACTGTCACACTGCAATTAATAAACAAATTATTTATTCATTGCAACTTGGAAATATTTAAAAACATTATTTATTCTTCTCATGTCGACAAAATTGTTGACGATACGCCTACACTGTAGGTACTAGCCCTGTGGGTGTTCAGCCCAGTTTTGCTACAGATATTTTTGGAATTGACCGTTGAATCTTCCACAGAATTAAACCAGAATAAATAGAGCAGCAAATGAAAATTATATTTAACTTCCAACTTCAGCAGATTATTGTGGCTCGTGTATACCTAAGTTTGTATGTAGATTGAATATTATATAGAAAATAACATCTTGACTAATTAAATATTCTGTATGTTAAGGGAAAGTATCTTATAACTTCAGGCGATTTAACCTTCCTACGCTCCTCACTACTTAGGAAATTTAAATTGAGATGTTTGCGTGGGAGTTTCAAAGTAAACGTTATAAAGGTTAAGGGAAAACGTTGAGAAGGTCACCTTAATATATACGAAGGTTACACTCTGTCTTCTTATACAGGAAAGATATTGCACGAGAACGCACATTTATTGGCTCCAAACTCGGGTCCGAGCGAGTCGTGTCGACGGTGCAGAGTGGGCCGAAAATCGAGTTTCATAGACAGGATTATTTTTTCCAATTCATTGTTATTTTTAGTTGAAATCGCTTAAATAACCTTGATCTTTATACACAATTGATATGGCGTCATAGAACATAGTGGAAGATATTTACACTTCTGTTTTTTTTTTCGTAATTGTTGTATGGAGTTTATCATAAAATAAATAATAACTTATAAAAAATTCGAAAGAACATCCTCTGTCTATGAAACTCAATTGTCGTCCAACTATGCGGCGCGGCACTCCCGTGCTCGCCGTCTGGAGAGGTCCACCAGGGAAGCTGGTGGGCCGAGACCTGTCGAGGTTGCGGTGCATGCAATAGCGAATCCCGTGACCCCGGCCTTAGGTCAGAAGGAAGGACACCGTTGGTTTTTAGCCGGTAAGAGTCCGGCAGACCCCCTCGCCTTCCCCGGGCGATGGACATCCATGAGGACTTTCCCCCGATAAAAAAAAACAAAAGTGCCCATGCAAGCCGTCCTCTCCTGAATACTACAAAGGCCCGCCAACATCACGCAGCGTTTGGTGCGGTGTGTTCTTACTTTTAATTTCAATTGTCTTCACAGATTTTCTTTAACATATTGTTGGTACTGACGCAGAAAACATTATTGAGCACAGCCAAGTCCCGTAACTAATACAGTTATTAAAAATAGTAGTAAATATTATTGCTAACTCTCGATAATTGTCCCACTTATTAACACCCACAGTGTCGTTCAGCTTTTACTGTTACTATTATAATAACAATATATTGTAAGAAGATTCTTGCATTAATTAAAGGAAAGTTTTTCTATTTACGTAGTCCCTGTTATTAGTTTTAAGTGAGTCTATTCCTTTGCTCTACCCACGCTCTTTCAGTAATAGAGTTCTAAGAGAGAGTTGTTGAAGAAATAAATAAAAGGTAACATGGAAAAAGTTGAAGTACTGAGGACTTATTATTTGTACAAACGCGACTTCTCTAACTTCTAGCCTTTTCCCTACTTTGTTGAGATCTGTTGAGATTGGCTTCTAATTTAACCAGATGCGGCTGAATACCGTTACAGGTAGTCAGAAGCCCGAAAGTCTGACAACCGGTCTAACCTTAGGATATCGGCATTGCCCAGTAACTGGGTTGCGGAGATCTGATGGCAGTCGCTCTATGTAAAATACTAGTATTCAGTCGCATCTGGTTAAACTGGAAGGTGACCCCAAAAAAATTGGGAAAAAGCTAGGCAGAACGAACAGACAAACTTAGTTCCGTATTTTTCTTCTTAGTTTCTCACTCGTGTGGACAAGACATTTCTATTTGAGGATAGTCGTGATGAACAGCTTAGCCAGTAGTCAGCAACATTTTTGAAATATTTCCTACACAGAGATGAATGAACTTTGTTACTAAATGTGTATTTTATGCAAACATTTGCAATGTATATCAAATATGCATTATCATAATTAGTTGTATCTAGTACCTACACACAATATGATACCGAAGTGATTTTTATGATAATTTTACGCTAAATTATAAGATACGACTGTCAGTCAAGAAACCGGTTTTGTTGTTGCATGTAGCGAACTTTTATTTTTTCTTTTTTAAAGTTGAGGAAGTGAACATACAGCCAGACAACACTAACATCGATCATCTTAATGATTACATCAGGAAAAATAACGTTTTTTTTTAAATAATTGATTAATTTTGGCGACCCAAATAGCGTAGTGGAATTTCTGCTTTCTGCGTTCAGGGTCGTCGAGACAAGTCCGCAGACAGTGCATAATTTGTTCTGTGTCTGGTATTTTGTGTCTATGATCTTTTAACATAACATCATGCCTGTATTCCCCGAAGGGTCCGGCAGAGGTGCATAGTAACACCCTCATTTCCCTATGTTTTAGTCCCATGTAACTTATGGGCGAGCTTATTGACATTATAAGGGCTCAAATTCAAACTCCGGGCTGCTACTGAGGAATTCCACACGAAAAAACCCAATAACACTTTGCCCGACCCGGGGATCGAACCTCGGATCCCACGATCAGCAGTCGCGCTTGCCACCACTAGACTAACAAAGCAGGCTGATGAATGATGATGACGAAGCAGTGATCTTTTATTGTCCGCTCATTAGTAAATACGTATCCCTCTTTCTTACAGCATCCGCATGAAATAAAAAGAAAGGGATGCAGCTGAAGTGTTATTTTTTTATAAAGTTATGAGATTTTATAAAAATGTGAGTGATATTAAAATTCATTTACATGTAAAAGGTAACACGAGAATATTTTAGTAATGCAAACAATTTTCTTTTGATGTTGCATCAACATGTGTGGTCTTGTTTAGCGACAAAACTAAATTATGAACAGATTTTATAGCGACAAAACTAAATTACGAACAGATTTTTTAGCGACAAAACTAAATTATGAACAGATTTTTTAGCGACAAAACTAAATTATGAACAGATTTTTTAGCGACAAAACTAAATTATGAACAGATTTTTTAGCGACAAAACTAAATTATGAACAGATTTTTTAGCGACAAAACTAAATTATGAACAGATTTTTTTATAGTACACGAAGGATGTAATTGCAGAACGTTCGTTGAAATAAACTAAATTGACGAGACCTAATTCAACTTTTGTAGTAAATTAAAATCTCACTTCAAGTGTTAAACCATTCTATGCAAATTGGATTGACACACCTTTAATGAACGAATTTTAATTAACTAGCTTATGTAAATAACCGAGTGCATTGTTCCATTCTCAATTATATCTCAGTTTTATGGGAAAAATCTTGGCTTATCTATGCGGAAGGCTCCTATTGCTACAAGTACATTTCATTATACAAGAAAAAGGTAATGATCTAGGTAATTGCGAAATGGTATGCAACCATCTTGCCTTTGTCTAGGGAGTATGAAGAAATTGACACGCCTTTTATTCTTTACATGCAATATTATTCAACTGATTCAGTTATCTAGGAAGATATATGAACTGTATACAGTACAGGTACTGCATGATGAACTTCCTCCCGGAATAACTTTGTAATTAGCTTATAAGCCAATGTTGTCATTCAACATTATTTACAGTTGTCGCAACATAAATAGTCGCCGACACGTAACTTGGCAAGAATAGAGAAGAGAATTCCTCTCATTTCTTTCTTTCTTCTAAATAGACATGTTTAAAGATAAATTATGGCAATAACCACAGAATATTGACAAGCAATAAAAGTGACCATTTTTTTGTTGCACTAAGTGTACATGCGCAAACTTACTCCCACTACGACAAAACCTTGCCATGTCACGTGCCAGCGACTATACTAGAGTGCGCGCAAGATAACTCTGCGCGCGGCCAAAATCGGAACTAATCATGTTCTGCCATAGTGTTGCCGTTTTATTAACTTTGTCACTAGATCTACCTGATTTTAGGAATAAAAGAAAATATAATAATAAAGATTATAATAGACCTCATCAGACGATAATAATCATACTGCATTCTTATTCACTCACGGCACATTTATAACCTTAGTTCTTTTCCTTTGCAAATTACGTAAAAATACTATTTTTTTTTTCCATGAGTACCTTTATTTACAGAATTATCCTAATATACCTATACAATATAAATCTTAACTACTATACATAATACAAATATAAAGTAAAACAATCAAAGGGCATCAAAAAATTCAAAATACTAATTAATTTAGTTGATAGGTAGTAAATTTAAACGTACATAACTTAGCTCAATTAAAATATAATAAACCACAAGAGGGCTGCCCAATTTTAATGCTCACGAATATACTACTTTTCCTTGAAAAGTAGGACTTTATATTTTTGCGATCATGGCAACATTTAGCACGCCCTCCGTCGCGCGCAGACTTATCTTGCGCGCACTCTAGGTCCAAATTGACGTTTCCATAGAACCATAAAATGAATAAGTACTTATATAGAATATATATATAGAAGTTTCACTCATTTGATCTTAAATAATATTTTAAGTTGAACGGTTTTATCTTGCAGTACCCCTGCATCATCAGGGTTTGAGGATTGAAGGTTTAAATTATTATAAAATAATTTTGTCATTGAAATTGAATTTGTGTGCAAAGTTTCAAAAGAATCGGTTAAGCAGGAGTAGTTGAAAAATCTGTCGCAAGATTTGAAACAAACAAACAAATTGACGAAGTGAAGCTAATTAAAACAATTTAAAAAAGCCGCATTTTTATTCATCTTAACTTCGCGCACCTATGCTAAAATGCAAGTTAACGTGTTGGCGAATATTCACCGAAGAACTGTTAGTGGTCCAGAGGTCAGAGGTTAGACAAAACCACAGTCTGAAGGCCACACGTAACGATCTCAATTCGCTTTTTGCAAATTCATGATACTCGCATACAAGAGTGCCACACCGCGCCGGTTGCAACAAGGTAATACAATCCTAAGATCTTAAGTTGTGAGTGTTTGAATATCTAGAGGTCGAAATATCCGAGTCAAATCATTTTTCAGTGTTGGGTGGGGGGAGGGGGTAATTATAAGAAGGCAATCGACCACACATCTCAGGTGCTTTTGTTGATAAAATTGTGTGTATACAAGGTTAGTCGGAAAGGGGGTACTAAGCCGAAAGGGTATTAAAGTACCCATAATAATGGACAACTTATGTTCTACAACTTTCCCCAAAAGTTTCTATAAATAGATAAATTCATAGTTTAAGAGAAATAGCTGTTCAAAGATTTCATAAAAAATACGCTAAATTCTATCTATCCTCAGCTATGATCATGACACAGCTGTGTTTACATTTTAGGTCATATTTGGGGTCACGGATTAGAAGCTCCATTTTCTGAATTCGTAATTAAAGCAGGAATGAAGAATTTTTGAAAAATTTATATAAAAGTCATTTTGAATGGAAAAAAAATAGAATTTTGAAATTTTAACACTTTCTTTACAACAATCATCAGTGAACATAAGTGGCCCGCGGCTTAGTACCCCCTTTCTGACTAACCTCGTACACTGCCCTTTAAGTTTTATTACTACATACCGGGACACATTGTATACACTAGACCTTTCCGATTTAGTAAGTGTATGTATGTATGTGATTTTAAATACAATCTAGTAACATTTTATTGCTTGTGCGATACATAAAGTCTACTTATCCTTAACCTTTGAAAATAAAATATAAGATATAAATACTAGAACTTTCAAGATGCCAGACAAGTGTAGTTTATTATTATAGCATAATTACCACTTCTTGCTATTTATTATAAGACACTTGAAGACCTTTTCAATCTTCAATTAATATTTTAAGTGTTACTGTTTAAGTGCAACATTAGCCGCATTTCAAAACGACTGATTTTACTCAGATTAATCTGTTCAATAAATTAAGATTCGGTATATCGTAATTTTAATATTGAAATAGAATTGCAAACGATAACCAAACCTAGAATATTTTTACATAGCATAAAACAACGTCGCTCCCGCTGTCTGTACGCTTAGATCTTTTAAACAACGCAACGAATTTTAATGCAGTTTTCAGCAATAGATAGGAGTGATTCAAGAGGAAGTTTTATTTTATACATTGCACCTGTGCGAAGCCGGGGCGTGTCGCTAGTATTTTATAATCTTGCATCTAATGTCGCCTATCTTGTTTTACGAAATATCTACCTACATAATTAATAAATAAAAAATCTATTAAAAGCTCCATTTAATTCTCATTAAAATACAATTAATTGCTAATAACGTACTTACTATACACGAATATGTTTTCTAACAATGGAGTTTCATAACGTCGCGGCAATGACAACGTCAACATAATGCAAGCCGGCCCTTTCACAATAATACCGAGTTAATAACTTAACTGTAACATTAATGATAATTTCCGTGAGAGCGGTGGCTAGCCTTGTCGCACCTGGCATTTACTGACCAATCTTGCCAATCGTGGCCATTAATTTGTTGTTGCAATTTATACTTTACTTATATGGTAATAAAGTTACAATTTAAATGCTTTTTAAACAGGTTAGCGTACCATAAAGAGTTTTGACTGTATTATAAATGGAGGTTTTGAAAACAAGTTCTTTGTGTGTGTCTGCTGCAGTTATTCAAAGAATTCTACATAGTTGGCCTAGTGGTGGCAAGCGCGACTGCTGATCGTGAGGTCCTGGGTCCGATTACCAGGTCGGTCAGTGTTATTGGGTTTTTACGTGTGGAATTCTTCAGTAGCAGCCCGGAATTTGGATTTGTGCCTGGTTGATGACAATAGGCTTGCCCCCTATTAAATGGGACTTAAACATAACGGCAAAATGAGACAGTTACTATACACCGCTGCCTGACCCTTTGGGGAATACAGGCGTGATGTTATATTATTGTAACAAAATAAATCATCTTGCGAAAAGTTACAAAATTGGCTGTTAAACCCTTTTTTGGTTTTGTGTCGCGGGCGTTATTATTACAAATATTACGATCTTTCGGAGAATCATGAAAATGTTCCGTATGCTTTTTCTCATTACGGACGTCAATACAACAAAAATAACAATTTTCCGCGAAGTTACAAAAATCGCCCTTACGCCCTTTTTCATGCGCGCCGAACAGTTATCCATACTATACAAAAACGTTTGGTTAAAATCTATACTAATATTATAAAGCTGAAGAGTTTGTTTGTTTGAACGCGCTAATCTCAGGAAGTAATCGTTGGAATTGAAAAAATATTTTTGTGTTGGATAGTCCAGTTATCGAGGAAGGTTATAGGCTATATAACATCACACTACGACCAATAGAAGCGGAGCATAGATGAAAAATGTTGCATAAACGGGAAAAATGTCCACCCGCGCGGAGCGGGGACGGGCCGCTAGTCCTTTAATAATACATACTTCCTACGTGAATTAACGTACGGACATGATATATCAACAGGCATTTCCTGCACATGTCATTGATGACACAGATAACTTTATCGTCATATAAACATTTATATATTTTATTTACCTACGCAGTTCTAGTTAATTGCAATTACCACACTTTCTAACATTTCAGATTGTTCAAGCTTAATCAAAATTTTTAAGGGAAAGTGCTTTGCTCTGGTTTAGATGGAACTATGATAAAGTGTTTGCAAAGAAGTTATTTTTAGTGTGTGAAGTGCCAGCGACTTAAACCCTGAGAAGAGGCCCGTGCCCAGCAGTGGGATAGTCATGGACTGATAATGCGTATCCCAGAGTGACCAACCGTAATTTTAGCTCCAATCAGGAATCTGCTGTCCTTTCGTTCTGCCTAGCCTTTTCCCAACTATGTTGGGTCAGCTTCCAGTCTAACCCGATGCGGCTGAATACCAGTATTTTACACGGAACGACTGTCATCAGACCTCCGCAACCTAGTTACTGGGCGATGCCGATATCCTAAGGTTAGACCGGTTGTCAGGCTTTCGGGCTTCTGACTGCCCGTAACGACTGTTGTAGATATTCATATGACACCCGGGACCGACTTTTAACATGCTCTCCGAGGCACGGAAGGGTCTCGATGTGTAACGAACGGTCACCCATCCACGGACTGACGCGCACAGTATGACCCGCGCTTGTGTATTAAGCCAGGAGCCGGCTCAGGAATCTGCTGTCCTCATGGGGAATATCACGCACGAATACACAGAAATCAATTAAAATACAATTGTCTAGAAACCTCATAATCACATAATAGAAAACTGGGCGGTTATTAAACTATTATCTCCATCCAAACACGCGATATGACGTGATAACCAAGCTAATTCCATTCGCAATCTAAAGCTAACAATGTGTCTAACTACTGGGATTTTAGATGAAGATTTCATTTATTTGAACTGAGTTTGTATAGTAGCTACTAATTATGTCTATACCTAGTCTATCTTCTGTATCATGTAATTAGCAAATTACTTCTTAAGGATGATTTCCACCAAACGGCTTGCATCGCATCGGATTGGACCGGATTTTACAATCTTTAAACGATATTAAATCGTGTACACAGTATTTAAAGTCTATATTCTAGAAAACCAAATCTACTAACGTCGAACGGCCGTACTTGAGCGGCTGTTCGATTACAAATTTAACATCACGCCTTGTATTCCCCGAAGGGTCGGCAGAGGTGTTTTTTAGTACACCATGTAATATGGGGCGAGCCTATTGCCATCAACCAAGCACAAATGCAAACTGCGGGCTGCTACTGAGGAATTCGACACGGAAAAACCCAATAACACTTTGCGTGACCTGGGGATCGAACCCAAGACCTCACGATCAGCATTGCGCTTACCACCTCTAGACCAACAAGACAGTTTGAAGCGAGGCGATCGGATTCGTCGCCACAAATTGTCGTGTCGATTCGTGAGGCGTGAAAAAAGGGCCTGATACAGAAAGCATGATCATGAAAGTGTACTTAAGGGCTTGTACACAAAACTGCGATGCGACGTCGCATCGTAGAAATATACGAGCACGCACGATGCATCGCAAGAACTTACGAATTGATTCGCGTCATTGATTTTTCCTATATCTTCTTATCAGTAACAGCAGTACACAAATCTTTTTACGCAAATTTATTCTACTTAGTATATAATACGTTCAATACGGTTGACGATCGTTGAGGGATCGGTCATCCGAACCTTGGAAGGAAGATGCCTTGGTGCACGAAATCACATCGCAGCAATTTGCGTCGCAGTTTTCTGCGTTGCGAATTCGCATCGCGCTGATTCGCTGTTTTGTGTACAAGCCCTAAAATAACGCCGGTTTTATTTTACATAGCCGATGTATCTAAAAGCTTTTATCACAAACAACAATATGGCAATATCGGAAGAGGCCTTTAATTCAATTGGCTTTTAAAAGTGGTTTTGGTAAAACGCCATTTTCCGGAAACTGAACTTTCCAATGGCTTCGCTAAATTGGATTTTCATTTCATTCAACAGAGACTCCCAGTGAAACTCCGTAAATCAATTGTTTTTCACTTTTATTCGAACACGAAACTGGCAGAAGGCCCATCTGAGGCCGCGTTTATGGAAATGCGAGATCCGTCGCGCACTCCGCTGCGCCCCGCTAAGCTCCGCTTCTCTATAAAAGTCTTCTTACACAGAGAGTGGAGGCGGAGCGGACGCGAAGGCGAAGGCGGTTCGGTTGTGTTATTAGAATTAGTTAGAAAGATTACACACACGATCGGGAGCTGTGACTAAGCCTGACACGACTATCTACCGCATCCGCTCCGCCACCACTCTGTGTGTGTAGACTTTAAACGAAGCTTGATGAAGTAACCTATTACTAACAATTGCAATACCTCGTACGTATCATTGCATTCCAGACACAAAGTTGACAACTACCATGTGCCTATTATTTCACTGACACCCATACCCTTCAAACCGAAACAGCAATGCTGCTCGGCAGCAGAAATTGTCGTGGTAGTACTTCCCCGCACGAATAATTTCACGAACTCTTCTACTAAATTGAATGACTTCATACTTGAACACGATCTTACATCAGCCAGCAGTCAATACTGATTCTTCGATTAACCGTGGAAATACCAAAAAGTAATCGAACCCAACAAAGAGGTAACGTTAGGATGACGCAATGCCACCCGATTGTGAGAGGCATAACGGTCAGATGCGCTGGCGCACAAAAATGTGCTAAACGGTTACTGTTACACTTTATTCCGTTAAATGCGGAACTCGGGAATGTCAGTATTATTCGGACTAGATTTCAATTTTTTACTTATTTAATGTACTGAATTGCTCAAGGTTGTTAAAAGCTCCAAGAATGTGTGCACCAAGAAAACTAAGCCCATTGTATTCTGTTGTTAGATTCTGAGTTACAACGGCGTACACTTTTCCTAATCCCACAGCTAGAGTGGTATTTCCCGCCAGCGACTGTGTTCCCTACTTCCTTTAACCCTTAAAGTAAGAGTAAATAAGCATCTTTTAGGTATGCCCATTCCATAGCAGACCTCATCTATCGTTTTCGATCAGGCGAGATCGAGTTAAGAGCGAACTCATTCAGCATTTCATTTTGCAGTCATGATTTGTCTGCTTACAACATTTTCCACGACAATGATGTTGTGTGTTCCATCAATAAAAGAAACATAAATAAACACGCATCTAGTATAATATAGAACACCTGATAAAACAACCATAGTAATGTCTGTTTCGTAAGACAACCTTGTGCAATGCAACCACAAAACACAAGAAAGATTATATTCTGAAACCAACCGTAAGTGCTAGATTTATAACTTCAGAAACTCGCCTTGCAAACCCTTGTTCGTTCATAATTGAAATATTCTAAGACAATAAACAATAAAGTCTTGTCAATTAACAATTCAATTGATATTAATAGAGCTTTTGCTATCTAAATAGGTTAGACTGCTTCGATAAATAAAGTTTGTGACGCAAACGAATGCAATCAATACTACAATACAGCAATTTAATCAGGGAGTACACTTGACAGCTGGTCATTAATATTATGACGATAGCAAACCGGTAAATGAAGTTTTTTATGTGTTTCGTGGCCAGCGCCTATCTAGATGCTATTTCATTGTAATATGTGCGATAATGGATGTTAATGGGAACGTCGGTAGAGGACGTCCTAGAAGGACATACATCGATGTTATTGGTGATGTTCTTCACAAAGGTCAGGTGCGTAGTACTCTCAACCGGCGTGCGTGTATGACAAGATGTATGAATGTGGATGAAGCGAAAGGGGAATGTAAGAGTCGTAGCATGTGGCGTTCTATAGTTTCTGCCTACCCCCATGGGAAAAAGGCGTGAGTTTATGTATGTATGTGCGATAAAAACAATTCTCCATCACTATTGTTTATAATTTTAGCAGGTTCTGCTTTTTTTACAAGAACTGGTTGTGTCTTTAGTAAGATATCTGTTTCATCTGTAGAGAAACTGACAGATCTATCAACGCACGGCCTAAACTGCTAGGGTTAGAATCTTGAAATTACGTTCCATGACGCAGGTATCCACTAAAGAAGACTTTTTCAAAGTTCGTCCCATGAGGGATGAAAAAAAATCACGCAAGATAAACTGCGGGCAAAAGCTAGTTATCAATAAAATGACGAACTGCTGCATTTAAATCATTTTCTGTCTAACCTATATAAGGTCTAACCAAAATACCTGGACAAACTTTTACACAGTGTTCAATACGTTTAAATAAACACATCTATGCAAAAAAAACGAGATCCAAGTGTTTTTTTTATAACTAAAAAATAATTACGTTTGAAATTGCCTGTACTCTTTAAGAATAAACTCATTCATTTTTATGCATCGACCGCCATCGGGGCGCGCGCTAATTCCGTGCCGTGTTTTACCTAAACAGCGAAGTGAAAAATGTAAAAAATAAATAAAAAAAGTAAAATTAAATTTGAAAAATAATTTTTGGTTAGAAAAAAAAAACACTTGGATCTCGTTTTTTTTTTTGCTTAGATATGTTCAGTTACACGTACTGAACACTGTGTCAAAGTTTGTCCAGGTATTTTGGTTGGACCTTATATGTATAATCGTAACATTTATTTACTGGCAGTGTTATATTTATCGAACTTCAATCTAATACGGGTTGAGATTCTTTTACCGATACATCCGCTATTACTACGTCCGTTGTTGCAATTCGTACGAAATTAAATCAAAAACACTTAAGCAATAGAAAAGAAACGGTACCACTTAGTAAAGGCACTAAAATAAAAGTTACACACAATAATTAACACCAACTTGGACTGAATCACGGCGCAACTGGAAACTTAATTTGGATCACTAGCGAATTGCGTTCACGAGTCTTGAGTAACAACTCAATTAGAAGAACAAAGAACGAGATCTCTGCCGTCTTAGACAATTTAATCTGGAGAAAAATCTTTATGGAGTAAATAAAATTTTGGTAGTAGAAAATACCGAGGATTTTCATCATCTATAGAACTTATAGAATTTGGATCGAGATTCTCAAAAGCGATGCAGAAAGTATTGTGATAGCTTTATTTCTAAAAACCAGAACAGTTTATATTTAGTATTATGTACGACTTTAGCCACGTTTATTATATCAGGGTTACCATACTAGTTTCAGAACAACTTAAACTTGAAATTTAAGCTACAGCCATAAATCCTTATATCCATAATAAAGAAAACAACAATCACAAAAAGCAACTTATTTAATATTTTGCAAGTTAAGACATCCCAATCGGTTCGCTGGCAGAATTCCAAGCCATGTCTCCTTGACCTGAAGCTTTCTGTTGTTAAAGACCTCAGCAGCGACCCTGATAATATAATACACTAGTTTCATAACGACGCCATCCATTCGTGTTTTTAAAATCATTAGTAAGTCGAAAATCACGCTAAAGAATCATCATTCTTGTCTGTTCAATAACGAATCGCAGTCTACCTTTTAAACTTTGACCTTCACAACTTTTGAAACTTTAGAAGTATAATGTTTTCAGTTTATGAATTATTACTGCTGCTTGGATTTCCAAAGTCATGATTTATCAGTGGAAAAAGATGAGCTGGTTAACCACACCGATGGCTCCTAGCTAAGTTAACAGTTCGAAAGTTCAAACTATTACTATTCGGAAATGCTGGAAATACTTAAAAACAGTACTGGTTATTGGTTTATTTTCAATTCAATAGTAATCGATCTATAAACTTACGACTCTAGTATATAATATTCCCATTCGACACAATGCCTTATCTTAAAATTGCTTCCTTTGTATACGATACACAAATGAAGCAATTCCAAGATAAGTAGTAAGTAATACACAGCCAAATGTACCGTCATTGTGTACTAGAACCATACGACAGACAGATACTCTTCATGTTATAAGTACACAACTCATTATTATGTCACAAAAATGATGTAATAAATTGCTATCATGCAATCAAGAAATCATCAGTTTTGAAGCATCAATGAAGATTTATGTACTCTAATTGGTGTTTGAAGTAGTGCCTAAACATAAACAAAAGAACAATAATTGAATAGTGTGACATAACAATTATTTTATAAATACTTATCCTAACAAAGATCACGATGAATCTGACCATTCTGAGGATCATGGGTTGAAATGAGGTGATACAGTTTGATCCTCATTCGTCTTCAATGCATGTGTATTCCATATACTCATACTAACAATACAATTATTTACAATAAAAAATACTGTTTTGTTTATAATAAGACAATGCTGTTCTGTACTTTAAATATTAATTGTGCCCATGCTAAACATTTTGACATCAAATAGTACTATTTGGTTTTTTTTTGTATCTATTTCTACGGAAATTTCTGTTCTTCCTAGCCGTTCTCCATTCCAGTCATGGACAAAAGATCCGTATAATATTCTAGACATCTAGTCTCCATCAATTCATATACCGTTCGTTACGTGTATATTTCTGCCGTTACTCCAAAATGTCCTAGCTTTATTTTTGTAGAATAACAAGCATTCAGCCCGGTTTCTGGCTGTCTCACAGTTAAAATATTTTTACTGCATTCATATTTAACAGTCGCTGAAATTCTCCAAACCAAGGTTCAACAACATGAAGAAATAAACGAAATATTATATTTTACTATTTGTACAGTTGTCTTTACAATAATGCTGAATTGACGTTTGCAAGGCTTTGCATTAAAATTTAAATAAAACATATTTAAAAGTATAAATAACAAATTATTCTTTATTAGTAAGCGTAATATTTTCTTGGTCACCATATTTCTTACTAGATATTTCGCAACCGAATATAAAACTGGCATTGCAGGTTCCATTACCTACCGCTAAACAGTATTTTACTATAAAAGTAACAAATTCTTTCAAAATTGTAAGCAACCTATCCATAGATCACCACACTATTGGCTATTGAAAACCAATCAACATTAGAAACCAATAACAAGGAACAAATATAAAAGGATGTTACAGAATCACAAGGTAAGATCCTTCGCGATCCATTTACTCCACTGACTATTGCAAAACTAGAGTCTCAAGTCGCGTGACTAGTTTCCATAGGATATCACGTTCACAATCCATCACTTACACCGATAAAATGCATATCTATCCGTCGAGTGTCGTAAGAAGACGCGGGAAAGGCAGACTGCGGTCACGAACCCATTCTGGCTAAAAAAAGGCGGCTAAGCTGTAGTATGTCTGTAGTTCCAAAAAAGTGAGTCGACTGACCTCGTTAGTTTCCGTGTGATTAGGCCAGATCGTCGTGTGTGCTTTCAAGGTCAACAACGAATTTAGATAAGTGGCTATTTTGAATTTCAATTGCTGATGGGAGATTGCTTTTTGGATGTTGATTGTTGATCTCTTAAGAAACATTGAGTGTAGTAGAGGCTTCGTTCTGAAAAGGAATAAGCTACCACTCGTAAGCCAGCTTGCCCTACTTAAACCTTACTAGGTGGAGCCACGTGACTTTGTTCTCGTCAAAACTTGTTAGTTTTTTATTGCAATCATTTTTGTTGGCATTGTCGACATCAAAAAGGAACGTATCTCTTAACTCGTTTTTGAGACCACCACTAAATGCTAGTAGAGAATTGATTATTTAAATCGAGAAAGGATTGATACAGTCTGGTAATCTAGTACTGATGGTGCTTCAAGAGAAACATCAGTGAAATGTATTTAAATGATAATTACGGATCGTGTCATCTTATCTGGAGGCTGCAGGTGTAAAATAATAATTACGAAATCCTTCAAGATGAAGAAGCAATCAATTCAAGTGTTCAAAAAGATTAATACATGAATATCAAACACGTAATTTTGAAAGAACATCAAGTTATTTCCATAATTGCATTGATGGCGGTCGCATGCACGCACGCAGCGTTTAATTCTAAGAATTCGATTCTTCATTATTTCTTTATTTATAGGTAGATACAATTCCATTAGGTTTACGTGATGAGGTTAAGAAATTAGATTCTGTAGAATATTTGAATTCCCTTTTTGTATTATCTATTATATTTAAGTAAGTGCTGGTGTAACCTGTTATTATTTTTTATCTAAATTGAATGAATGCATTGTTTTCGAAACAAAGTGCAGCTGCCAAGTATTGTGTTGTCGTAATACAATAGTGGACAGTAAATAACTAGACGTATTTACTATTCTTTCTGCCTAGCCTTTTTCGCAACTACGTTGGGATCAGCTTCCAGTCTAACCAGATGCGGCTGAAAACCAGTATCACATAGAGCGGCTGCCATCAGACCTCCGCAACCCAATTATAGAGCAATGCCGATATCCTAAAGTTGGACCGGTTGTCAGATTTTTGGGCTTCTGACTTCCCGTAACGACTGTAATAGATATTCGTATGACATATTAATTTAGTACATACCTGGTACTAAAATGCCGCTTACTGCGAATCATAGGCAGATCCATACACTTCTATAATAAACGGGTCCATTGAATCTATTTTAGAAATTACACCTACCTATGTACCGATCATATTTGTAACTGCTACAAAAAAGGAAGTACAAAAAACTTTATCAAAATCACGCAATTCTGCTCCAGTCAATAAATAACTATCCGCTCTACAACTAACAATAATATTTGCCAAATAAACATCACCTGATCGTACTTAGAAATGTTTACTAAACACATTACATCAACTAATAAATAGACAACAAACATCACGTAGGTACATTACGTGTCCCCGAAATTACGTAACATCACTTGAGCGAAAGGTTCCATACAAGTTTTTTTGTCTCATCTCGCATAAATCGGTCAACCGATGAATGTAGGACTACATTCTATCCATTATATAAAAATTGATTAGCCAATCGGTTTCGGTATAAACTACACATAATTACGATTATTCGATTATTGCATGATGCACAAAATTGGTCACACAACATTAAGTGTTAGGTGTCTGTACTATTGTTTTAGGGTTGTCGATGGATGGAACGAAATCTACGCTGTTTTGACCGAAAGTTTTGAACGTGATTTGTCCAAGCACAAATCGTCAGCAGATGCGAGATGACATGAAAGAAGAAAAAAACTAGGACCATGCAGCATTGTAAAAATTCTTGGGATTTCGTTGATATCATACGCAAGTCCTAGAAATGGTTTCAAAAATCTGATGAGGAACTGACCACTTTTTTGATCTCTGCCTTATAGATGCTTCGGTCAACTTTACCGTCACGGACAAGGTGAGAGACAACCCTGTATTGTTCTTTGTACATCGGTTGAGGTTACATCAGAACGAACAATGAATAAATCAATAGCCTTTGGTCTACCATTAAGAAAGAAGCCGTTAGTTTTATGACCCTTTGGTTACTGTAACCGAGTTTCTTTACGCGACTGTAGATAATTGAGAACCAAGTGAATATTTTTACCCAACAACTAAGGTTGTTTGTGAAACTGCAAGCGAACGTAATTATTCATTTTTGTAAAGGTAAAGAATTTTAACTCAAACATTAATTCTTATCCAATCTGTGTGCCACGCGGGACTATACCGCACTAGCAGAAAATTTGACCCAATCATCTTTAGGTCAAGTTCTAAAACTAATTAGGTGGGTCAAATAAATATTTAAGATAATTTTATCTATCTTGTTAGCTAAAAATGTTTTTAACTCTCTAGATTTATCCTTAGATAGAATATTATTATGAATCTCATTTAATGAATAATTATATCAAATAAGTAGTTATCTGTATAAACAACTCTAACAAGTTTAGGTGACGTTCTATATTAACAAAACAATTTAACGTGATTTATAATCTAATTAAAATTTTATGAAGTACTGCGTCTTAAATATTATTTCCTGACAAAGTGATTCGTTTAAGGCACTTTACGACGTTAGAGTGGGCAACTAAATTAAACTCGGCTGTATATTTCAAAATTCTAAAGGAAACCGGTTCCAAGAACCAGCTGTCATGGTAAAACTAAAGCAAGCACTAGCCTAAGGATATAATTACAACAAACTCTTTTCTTGTCTTACGTAACGAAGAAAACTTACAATACATATCCAGTAACTATGGACAAACAGTCTTAAAAATAAAGCAGGTCAACATTATTTGCAGAATATCAGTCTCACCGACGGAGAAACTCCACGAGAAAATCCACCCTCCGCAATCCAATAACTTGCTGATCGAGTTTCATAAAACTAATCATAAAAAGAAAACGATACCTTAATTACATTTCCCTTTATCAATTACTTTACGTTTAATAAATCGATTACCCAATCACAATAAATCAAAAATGTGGTCGTCGATAACCGCAAGCGCAACAAAGTGAAACAGTGCAGCCGAGGAAAGTTTAACGAAACGATTTGTTCTCACTTTTCTGATGAAACCGACCATTAGACCCGAGCGAAATGACCCGAGACCAGTTGTTTTTGAAGCGTTTAAAAATAATCTTGAATAAAGTAAAAAGAACGAATATAATGTAAAATACACTGTAAATAATCAGGCTGTGATAAAAGCGTATTTTATTTATAATACAAGTAAATCAGAAAATTGGTTTTGAAGGCGATTCAGGAAATATTAGATGTAAGACCTGGATACGATTGCCACAAACCAGAGAAGCATGGCTAAAGGAGGCCTGTACTTAGAAGTGGATAGAACAAGACTACCAATAATGATGATGATGGAGAAAGAATACTAAGAGCATGAAAAACAGTAGAAATGTTCACTCCACTCAAAAATAGAAACTACGATGTAAACTTCAGGATGCAGAACTAAAGGCGAGTCAGATAATAAGAACACGAATAGACGGTATGAGTATATTGGGTCATTATCATCAACAGTTTTTCGCAGTGCACTGCCAGACATAGGAATCTCCCATAAAAGAGACCCATAGCAAACGCTGAAATAATGCTAAAAAGACGTTGGTAACAATACAAAATCATAAAACTGAACCTTTTACATAATAATACTAGACGATAACTTATCGCATTGATAACTAAGATTTTTAACGTTCAAGTAAAGATGGCCGATAAGATATCAAGTGTTTCATTCAATAGTAATAAGAAAGTGGTATACGTATAAATATTTTCAGATACATAAAAGTTATGCAATGGATCTTGAATTACTAAAACATGGAGTCTATCTGATCATAATGTCTATTAACCGACTTGTGAATTTACTTTACTAGGCTATAATCTACTCAGCCAACCGCAGTCAACTGCTAGATATAGAAATCTTCCAAAAAGGAAGAAAGAGTCACCATGCAAGACAAGCACATTGGTAACGATCTATGCCAAAAAACTGGTGCATTAAAAGAGCCTCCAGAGTGACGTGACGACACTTAAGAGTACGTCCAGGGCACCCTGGGCAGTCAGCCCTGCTACCAACCTTGCTGAATAGCTAATCTCTTCACCACAGCATGAGCTATTCTCGAATAGGTCGTGCTGACACGAGAGAAGAAGAACACCAAAAAATTACTTCCATCAATGGATTTAGACCACTTGAATGAACCCATGGAATTCTAAGCAGATTGGTATGTAAAACCAGCCCCATGTTAACTGGTGAATGTCTTAAAAAGGTTTCAAATTCAACAGAGATAAATGTTCTGCCTAGCCTTTTCCCAAGTATATTGGCGTCAGCTGCCAGTCTAACCAGATGCGGCTGAATACCAGTATTTTACACGGAGCGACTGCGATCAGATCTCATCAACCCAGTAACAGGGCAATGCTGATATCTTAAGGTTGGACCAGTTGGCAGACTTTCGGACTTCAGACTTCCCGTAACAACTGTCATAAGTATTCGTATGACACCCGGGACCGATGGTTAAACGTGCTCTCCGAGGCACGGAGGGGTCTTTATGTGTAACGAACGGTCACCCAGCGACCGACTGACCGCAGCAAGCGCAGCTTAACCTCGCAAATCTTATGATCCGCGCGGTTGTTAATTTGCCACGGGCCCTCACTTAGGCCACTTGAATAGATCCATGGAATTCTAAGCAGATTGGTATATAAAACCTGCCCCATGTCAGCTGGTGAACGACTTAAAGAAGTTTCGAAATCAACACAGAGAAATATGTTACTAAATAACCTAGAGTCGTGAAGATCAGTCTGTTACGAGTCACGATTCATGTACAGTTTGTCCTCTTTAAAACGAACAAGTTATTACTGTAGCTTTAATGGTAGCAATAGTCCGCATACATGTTTTTGTTTAAACTTCTATAGTTATGTAACCAGCAGTCATAGCCTAGCGGTTGAACGCTTACCTTCCATGCAGGAGGGTCTGAGTTCTTCGACTTTTCGAATTCATGTGCGGATCAGAATTTGATTATCACTTGCGTCAACGGTGAAGGAAAAACATCGTGAGGAAACCTGCACATCTGAAAGAGCTCCATAAAGTTCTCGTTGCAGTCTGCCAACCCGCACCAGGCCAGCGTGGTGGACTAGGGCCTAAACCCTTCTCATTTTGAGAAGAGGCTTGTATCCAGCAGTGGAATAGTAATGGGCTAATTATGTGAATTATTAGTTATTTAACAGTAGCGGACCTAAAATACTCCCTTCAGGCATCCCTAAATTTTTCAGTACCACTGTTCTATTCCCCTTGTTTTCCCAAGTTATGTATCATAATGATTAAATAATGCATAGAAGAATAATTACGATACAAATCTAACCAACAATGTCGTCTACATTCGTGTATTTTAACTCTTTGATTCTAAACGCACCACCTGTTATAATAATCTTCATCTTCACCTTCTTCACACCATTTTTCCTTTCTAGGTTACTCATTAAAGAACAGGCCAGAATGTTAAGTAAATAATTGTCGGTCGTTACCTCGAACACATAAAATAACGAGCCAAGTTCAAAGCGAAACGTGTTTTAGAAAAAATGGTCTGTCCTTAACGAGTGTCATTAAATGTTAAGAATTTCAAGCAATACTGGCCCAGCTATAACAGCTCTTGGACTCAACCATACTTAGAAGTCTACTGTTCCATTTGTACCAGAGAGGTTTAATTAAACAGGTATAAACTTTCAATGTATGTCAAATTTGGCTTACGTAAAGGAACCTTAACTTGAAGCCAATATAGTCTCATCATCATCATCCTCCTGCCCTTATCCCAACTTGTTTGTGGTCGGCGCAGTATTTTTTCCTCTTCCATACATCTCTATTAGCCGTCATTTCAGTAGTCACCCCCTTTCTAGCCATATCATCTTTCACACTATGCATCCATCGCTTCTTTGGTCTTCCTCTACTCTTACAACCATCCACATTCATACTCAATACTTTCCAAAGCAAAGAAGCCAATACAGTCTATCTAAGTTTATTATCAAGTGAACAAAATGAGGTCTCGATGACGACTAGAAAATATTAGATGACGAATTTTCGCAAACAATGTCATAATATTAGCACTTCAGCGAAAATACTAACAACTTGCATGCACACACGAAATTGTGTTCTAATTTGTAGTGGAATGAGTCTAAATTACAATGACGGAAAAATACTTAATTGGTGCAATGTATTTGTGATGCAAGCTTGATTTCAGATTTCTATGAAAATCTGATGAAAGAAATTATGTTTTTAAACCAAGAGTATGTACTTACGGGTGATATCCATAGCTAGAGTACTCGTGATACACACTCCCATCTTAATGGTTATCACGAAAATTCCAAAATCTATAAAAAGTCACTTAACTTGAAATTAATTCTGAATCAAAAGTATCAAAGTCTTAATTATTAAAGAAAACACTCCACTCCACTGATTCCCAGTAAATACTGATACGAACACACTGATAGAACACAAAATCCTGTTAGCAGAGTAACCTCACGTTAAGGGTTGACTGAAGCCTCATAGGAACTATAATCTAATTACCATCCACTTCCCTTCCTACTTCGAATTTAAACATTCGATTTTTAAATTTACCGGTTGCATTTGACATTACAGTTCCATTTATGAATAAAAAAAATTAAAGATCGAACGCACACAACCGCGCGTTATAAAATCCGGCGCAGACTGCGGTACAAAGTGTAGGCTGTATGCTTTGCTTACAGCAAGCGGCTCTCAATCTTTCGGGTTTTCCGTGTATATTGTAACTTAATCTTTTGTTTGTGACTAAGTGTTTGATTTGCTAATGCCGTTTTCTATTGTTTCTGGGAAATTTTGTTTGTAAGGTTTGAGTATCTAAATAAAAATATCATGTTACCTACTTAATATAAATACTATCTAAAGTACCTTTACACTGTAATATAAGAGGAAAATGAACTTTTTAATATTTAGTTGAAGACTAAAAAATTGCATAGCACATTTTAAAAAAATATGACTCAGTTCTCAAACATATTATATTATTATTATATTAGAAATTTTTATACGGGAATTATTAAGCTGTAGTGCCAAAGTTATCGAACCTCAGACCAATAGGCGAACCAGTTTTATGCAACACAAGACTTATTCATTTTGCTCACAAACAACTATTATGAACGAGAAATACCGCAAACTTTTTCATTGTTATAGTACCTACTGCTTATTTAAAGACTGAAATTGAAAAACCGAATTAAAAACAAATAATTTCTTTTTTTAAATTCGTAACATTGAGAAACATTGCCTTTCTTTTGTTTTATAAAATCCAATGTTTGATGACAGTTCCAGACAATAATTAATTCAGTTTGCATTATGTAAATATTTTTAATTAGGGTATTTCATTTTTATTGCACTTTTCTTTCATAAACACGAAATATGATCAATTAGAATCGAAGACATTTTCATTACGACCAGTTTGAAATATAATATTTATTATAAAGTAGGTACCTACTGCTACTCTAAACATAACTGCAAATGTAACCTATATTTTACTCTACAAGGACTGCAAACCCAGTTACATAAGACCCAGTATCCGTTACGTAACTATCAGTATCCAGGTCGATATTCGAGTTCCCAGTGACCTAGACGTCTAGATTATCTTACGCTAGGGACAGTCAGGCGCCTATCTAAACAAAACGAAAATGGACCTTGTGATATGGAAATAAGGTTTCAACTAAAATGAAGACACGGAAGTTTATTTTTATAGGCCAACTTCTGCGGGAAGAGTGAAACGAGCTAGAAAAAATATTCGGTGGCTGATTCAGATGTTATCGAATTATCTCGTTCTGAGAAATTGTGACAGGAAGGACGCTGGGAATAGACATTTGAAGGAATTTATGTAATTTCTTTTTGCTTATAATATTCAGACATATTTCAAACCAAATTCCTTTCGCTTCAGTCTTCTTCTTTTCGTGTGGGTAGTGACGAACCTGGTGTCAGAGTTAATGCTGCCCACGGGCCTCTGACTTGGCTTCACATGCTGTCGAGAAATATCTCTCAGGCATGCCGGTTCCCTTATGATGTTTTCCTTCACCGTTTTTAAGCAAGTGATAATTATACAACACGCACATGAATTCGAAAAGTCAGAGGTACGTGCCTTGGGTCCGAACTCGAGACCTATTACTTTCGACGGTCACACCATTAGGCTATCACTGCTGTAATAGCTCCGCTTTCAGTGATAGTATTAGTATTGTCGATGTTAACGACGGAGAGACAATTCGCTATACCAAATTATTTTTATTCTGCCTAACTTTTTCCCAATTCTGTTGGGGTCAGCGGCTGAATACCAGTATTTTACACAGAGCGACTGACATCAGACCTCCGCAACTCAGCTACGCCGATATCCTAAAGTTAGACCAGTTGTCAAACCTTCGGGCTTCTGACTACCCATAACGACTGTCATAGGTATTCGTATGACACCCGGGACCGACGGTTTAACGTGCTCTCCGAGGCACGAAGGGGTCTTGATGTGTAATGAACGGTCACCACGGATGAACCGCTGCAAGCGTTGCTTAATCTCGCAAATCGTATGATCCGCGCGATCGTTAACAAGCCCTATACTATATTGAGTTATGTATCTTAATTTAATTTTCTATGTTCCATTTCAGAGTCGGCATATCTTCAAAAAACACATCGTCGTGTCATTATGTTGCTATTAGACCTAAGCTGGAAACGTCAAAATAAGAGTCTGTTCCTTACAGTGACCAAAGGAAAGTTTTGAGTATTAATGTGGATGGTTGTAAGAGTAGAGGAAAACCAAAGAAACGGTGGATGGATAGTGTGAAAGATAATATGGCTAGAAACGGGGTGACTATTGAGATGGCGAATAGAGATGTATGGAAAAAGACATACTGCGCCGACCACAAATAAGTTGGGATAAGGGCAGGAAGATGATGACCAAACGGTTTTAATCTCGTCGGCCGTTCCTTTTAGGGACAAACGTTAACAGTTATTTAATATTGACATAACTTTTCTGGATGTTTGTTCAGCTGACAAAACACTACATGACAGCTTTAAAAAGAGCAACTGTAGCAATACAACGGGAAATTATGGATATGTCGTAGGATAATCGGAACAATCGGATCTTTGCAATAATCCTAGGACGGTTGCAAAGGACCGGATATTTGGAATCTAAGACAGATTTTCGTAAACATCTGAGCTATTTTCAGGATCATTACAATAATCCGGCTTATCTTAGGTAAGTCGCGAATACAGATTGGCTGATATGATGTTATCACATTTCTATGTCTATAGATCTTAGTGAAGAGCCATGTTCTGACCAACCAGAACAAAGATATAAATCGACTCTTTGAATAGTCAATCAGCGTTCATGTTTCTAGTCCTCTTAAACAAACTGGGATTTTTGTAATGATCCTGAAAATAGCGTGAATGATTACAAAAATCTGTCTTAGATTCCAAATATCCGGTCCTTTGAAATCGTCCTAGGATTATCGCAAAAATCCGTTTTTTCCGATTATCCTACGACAAGCTGTAGCGAATTAGAAATCCAATGCTTTCAAACTAATTTAGTTTAATAGACTTTCGCAAGTTATGGCCTAATGCCAAGCTAATACATGCACTGACTGATATTTCTCTTATTATCGTAATTACACTTAATTAATATACTATAGGTACAACTTTTCCTTTCTACTAAATAAACATGGAGAAGTGTACGACATTGGCACAGAATGACAGAGTTTTCTTACGCAATCTGTCATAAATATTCCAAGTATGTATTTACACATACATACATAAACTCACGCCAATTTCCCATGGGGGTAGGCAGAAACTATAGAACGCCACATGCTACGATCCTTACATACCCCTTTCGCTTCATCCACATTCATACATCTTGTCATACACGCACGCCGGTTGAGAATACTACGCACCTGACCTTTGTGAAGAACATCACCAATAACATCGATGTATGTCCTTCTAGGACGTCCTCTACCGGCGTTCCCATTGACATCCGCCTTATAAATTCCTTTTGTTAATCGCCGTTCACTCATTCTCTCAACATGACCAAACCACCTAAGCATACTCCTTTCAATTTTTGTCACTACATCATCTTTTAAACCGCAACTTAGTCTAATCTCTTCATTTCTCAATCTATCATTCAAAGTTACACCGCACATACTTCGCAAAGAACGCATTTCCACAGCATTTGTTATAATAGCTCAGGTGGGAAATCGGGTGGTGCCACAACATGTATGTATTTATCGCAGATTTAATGAAAATTCCATGCACATATACGAAAGTAAACGAATGCAGATATCAGGGTTGAATTACTTGAAATGAGTTATTATTCAAAACTTGGTTTTTACCATAAATGTCGTGGAAGGTTTTTAGTTTTTATTTTATACTGCTTGTTTCTTCCTCAAGGCCAAAATTTGGAAAATAAACTTTAGTATTTTGTGTGCGTTTTACGTAAACATAGATAGCAGTCTTATTGAGACTTATAATGGATTCTATTTACTAATATGGAGTCGCTCTATCTTATAATCAGCGCATTATTGTCGCACAGTTGGGCACAGGCCTGTTCTTAGAATGAGAAGGGTTGTGGCCTTAGACGGCCTTGTGGCGGCATCTATCACGCCACATGAGAATTACGCAGCACAACGGTTATCTAGCAGACTACAGCGACAACAATGACAGCTGTCAAATGAAACGTCATGAATCCTGCATCGCGATATCAAGGTTTGACACGCGGATAGTATTCGTTATACAACTTCCCAACATCAACCGTTGGGCAGTGGCCCGCCAGGCATAAGACCCACCTGGTTGGAGGATCCTCCCTTTTCCTTGGAGGAACACCATACCTCGTTCCTCCACACCCTTAAGTTGACGATTAATACACACACACCATCGAGAACTTTTAAGACCCCTCTCAGGTTTGTAGTTTTCGTCACGATGTTATCTTTCACCGTTGACGCAAGCGATAATCAAATTTTGATCTGCACATGAATTCGAAGAGTCAGAAAAGCTGGGGTTGACCTCAGACCCTCCTGCATGGAAGGCAAGCGGTCAACCGCTAGGCTATCACTCCGTGCACTATTTTACTTAACACTAAAATTGTAAACTTGAATAAGAGTTAGTAAGTTTGGACTGCCTTGTTGGTCTATTGGTTGCAAGCACGACTGCTAAACATGGGGTCCTGGGTTCGATCCTCAAGTTGAACAAAGTGTTATTGGGTTTTTCTATTAAAAACTTCTCAGTAGCAGTCTGGAGTCTGGATTTGTAATCCGGTTAGTGGCAATTAGCTCGCCCCTATTACATGAAACTTAAACATAGCAGGCTAAACGAGGGTGTACTAAAACACCTCTGCCGAACCCTTCGGGGAATACAAGGCGTGATGTTATGTGTGTTAGTTTTCCCATCTATACTATAATATTATAAAGAGGAAGGTTTGTATTTTTGTATGTAACGAATAAACTTAAAAACTACTGGATCGATTTCAAAAATTCTTTTGCCATTAGAAAGCTACATTATCACTGAGTAACATAGGCTACGGGCGGAGCCGTGAGGACACAGCTAGTATTTTATAAGCTAAGGCCATCGTAAACACATCTACTGATGTAGTTATATGTAGTTATTGCAACATTGTAGTTAAACTTTAGCACATAGTAGCATAAAATGTAACGCACTATGAAGATAACTGTTGATTGCATATTACACTCAATAACAAGTAAGCTGTAGTTAAAATTATGCCATAGACGTTAAATTGTAACTACCATGTTAAATTAACGACATCCTTTTATATCAAGTTTTTATTTGTTTTTTCATTAGAACGAGATTTGTCAGCGTTGACAATTAACATACAGATATTGAAAAAATTACATTTCAATAAATCCTAATTTTAGCCTGAATAACTGACTAATCAGATGCGGCTGAATACCAGTATTTTGCGCGGAGCGCCTGCCATCAGACCTCTGCAACTCAGTTGCTTGGCAATGCCCATATCCTACAGTTAGACCAGTTGTCAGACTTTCTGTCATAGGTATTCGTATGACACCCGGGACCGACGGTTTAACGTTGTCGAATGGTCACCCATCCACGGACTGACCGCGGCAAGCGTTGCTTAACCTCGCAAATCGTTAATAAGCCACGAGTCGCTTGTACATTGTACATTCATTACAGTAATAAAAAATACACAACATTTTTATCTTCTTGATACAGCCCATAAAATGATCCCTATCTCCAGCCTCTAGTTGTAAACATATTCCCGCCAGTCACGGTATTAAGTCATCAATAAACCATCAATCAAACTGAATACTTCTCTAGACATCTATAGACATATTCAGTCTACACAAGTATTCAATACCTACGAATAGTAACCCGAGACGCCCTTTTATACATTATTATGTCTATAACATTAACTCGTGTTTATTATTTATATCTGTTTACAGCGGACTTTTATTCCTAGCTAGTAAAATATAAGAATATTAAAATGTGTTTTTCCTTGTGGAATTCCTCAGTAGCATAGGCCGATCATGTTGCTCGAATGCACCCGGGCAGATAGGCAAAAATCGTCACCCACTGGACGCCTGAAGGTGGAAACATTACAATAGCAAAATGGACCCAATTAAAATTGAGACACAATCCAATTTCCTATAATTTATTGTCTGTTAAATCATTACTTCATAAAACAAACATCATGTTCTATCCATACTGCAATAAAACGTGTAATCACACTATTGTGTACCGATCCGTTACGAAACTGGAGCGCGTACGTTTCATAGATACCTACGTACCGTTCTCAATATGATGCAATGAGCGTGAAAGGAAAATTAAACTATCTGTTGTTAATGTTGACAGAAAGGCAAAAAAATTACCTACGCATTTCTCTAGGTCCTTGGAAGATGAGCAAATCTTTTTGTTGTAAGCTCTTTCTACTTCGCGAGATTATAATTACTTGAAATATTAAATTAAATCCGGATACACAACCAGTCGTAAGTCTTCTTTATTTCAAACTAATAGATACATAATTATGTAAAAAAAAACCTTAACAAATTTAGGTACCTATGTAGCAAAATATGAGGCAGATATTAAAGCACGGTGTCTATTGCATCATTAATGATGGTATCAAAGACTAACAACTCGACCACCGCCTTATCAATTCCAATAGCAATAAGTTACAACGTTAAAAGTTGCTCACCACTTCTTGCAAGGCGCGTAGTCAAAACCTTTATAAAATGCGACGTGTTTTCAAACTTTTCAATGTTGAACACATTACCTACCAGTACCTACTTGTAAATAGTGAAATTAAAACCCACTATCTCGGATGATGTATATTTTACGCTTAAATATGTTTAGATAAGGATAAGTTGATTTTAATGATATTATTTACACCCACAAGGTAAAAAAGGAGACTCGGGGTTCTAGTTTGATAATTTCTCATTCATAGGATCTGGAACAAGTTGCTGGATTAGGATCGGAAGTTGACAGGGGAATGTAAGAGTGGAGATAAACTACTTCTTGATACTTCAGCAGATACCTACTTAATAATATTTATGTAGATAAATTAATATAAGTTATTTTTGTGTCGATTTTTTTCTGTTATAATGACACAGAGTTTCCAAATAAATAGTAGGTACGTTCACTATCACACAAGCCCACTTCTTTAGCCAGATGCTAAATTAAAACCACAAAAATTGCATCGAATATCTTGGAACGGTATCTTCTTTCACCTGTAACGTTATATTGCTGTCTATGCATAAGTTTTAAAACAAAAGTACTTACATAGTCGCCTTGAGTATGGGGTGGGTCGCAGTTGCCTTCCAACTTGTATGGAGGCGAGGAGTTTTTCACGAGGCGTAACCTCTCGTCGAGCAGGCGGCAACTTACGGTCTGATGCCTATGTAAATAAAAGGCTAATTAGTATCGTAATTACGAAAGTAGAGCAACCTAGCCTAAATTGTTTTTCGAAAATAGTACAAAAACACGGTTCGATTTAGGTCACCTCGATCGAACATAGCGTACACAAGTTTTGTGAAAATTCTTACAGCAAAAAGCAGTCAATGTGTGAATCAAGGCAGATAAAACTACTATAGTATCCGCACTTTGAGTGATAGCCTTAATAACCCTTCGTCTGATACTTTCCCAAAAAGTTAACGAATGTGTGGCGTTTATGAACGCACCTATAAATTATAAAATGTTAGAGAGTTGGCAACACTGACTCTCAGTTAGCGAATATATTCACCGCCGCTCAGAACTTCTAGAAGGGTGCGAGATATTATAAATGTAAATTAACTCTTTTGTTGCATTCTAAGTATTTCTAAGTTACCTGTAATACGCTATTATTGTCATACTACAAACTCGTGATTATTTTATGTACACCTACAAGAGTGTCCGAAATACATCCAATCATTTACAACCTGAAGTTTTACTACACCAGCCGCCTCACAGCGTAATCAAAGAACAGAACAGGGGACGAGGTGGCTCCGCTTACTTCTCCAAAAATACACACAGCAAGATATGGACATTTTAGTGTTAAGGGGCCGGTGGAAAATAACATAATTATGTGGTTTATATTCGATAGCTTGTGACCACATGTGTCGCCTAAGCGTAGGTACAAAATCATTCTGGCGGGCCCGGCTGAGGGCCGCCGGAGGGCGCGTGACGATCTCCGGCCACCCTAGTGAGTGGCCTGCGGGCGGCGGGTTGGGGAACCCGTCGCCCGACCAGTAACGGGCCCAGGGAGGATGGCGCGTCGTGTCCTGCGCGCGCCTCTCGGAAGGATGTGGGCAGGGGAGCAACTGCCCCACCACAGGAGAGGTCCACCAGAAGAAGCTGGTGGACCGAGACCTGCCGGGGTCGCGGTGCATGCAATAGCGAATCCCGTGACTCCGGCCTTAGGTCAGAAGGAGAGACACCGTGGTGGTTTTAGCCAGTAAGAGAGTCTGGCACACCCCCCCGTCTTCCCCAGACGGGGGATAGTCCATGAGGATTTCCCAACGCTAAAAAAAAAATAAGGGCCCAGCTGAGGGCGCACCACCGCAAGAACAGCACTTGAACTTTATAATCCAAAACATTACATTCTATAACTACAGCTATATAAACTAACAAACACATTGGTAAATAGGTAGGTAAACATCTTTGGTTGCGTACGTAATGTCTGTAACATTAGTATAAAACCCTGTTTGAGGGAAATTAGTCCAAAATATATTATTAACTTACCTTTTTAAGTGGAGGCCTACTTCTAATAAATTCGAGTATCATTGCATGCGCGTCTTTCTTCACACTGCAAACAAGAAAATAGTTTAAACAATTCAGTTCCATAATGTAGTTAGGTACCTTAAAAAAGTCACATAGCAATGATTCGCACTCATACATCACACAGTTTAAAATATATTTTATTTAAATATTTATGCTTATCGATCGGTTTAATTAGTTAATGGATCAGATTATTTAACTGATCTATTTTTGTAGACTTTTAATAAAAATAAGGCTATAAAAATATATCCCAAGATGTGGGTTAGAACAATATTTCTTACCTTGGAGGTATCGCGCCGTCGACTTTCCTTAGCGTATACCTCCTGGACCTTATGTCGTCCATCAATATTTCGTACGGCGTTAACTCGTACTCTATTGGTGTCCTTGAATAGTTAACCTTCTTTAATTTGACACCCATCCGTAATTCACCAATGACTTGCATCCAAAACCGCGCCTGAAATATTTTTAAAAGCAATCAGTTGTGCATATCGCTTTGCTATGATATTTATTGCAGGCGTTTACGTCAAGACTTCAGTGGTTAGCAGAGAAAAGCCCTAATTAAAAGCTGTTGAAAGAGGTTATCTCTACCTTTACCTCTGTTAAGTGCATCATAATATAATCCAACTGAGAAACACTTTATATTTCATTATAGGTTCATAGATTATCTTCGTAACATTACTTGAAACTTGAGTCATAAATTAGTTAAATTAAGGTTGATATCCGCTTATGGGGAAGCCTTGACATGTAAAATGCTGTAACCTGCGGTATGTAGGTAATATTAGAATGTGACTAATGATCAATTAATGACAATACACATTCCAAGGAGGATTTATGCGACTTTGTGACATCTAACGTGCATGCATTTCATCTATAATAATCTAATCTAAGTAGGTACCTTTAGGTTTAAACCTAATATCAGCTGTTTAAATAAGTCTGCGTATTTACATACTAAAAGCGACAATTTCACTACACCATCAATTTTCCAATCTACGTACTTGTAGTGCTCTCCATATCCTTCGGTTAGACTACAATTGAAAATAACACTGTGTTACAAATATGGCAGCTTAGGTAGAAGGTATTTAATTAGAATTGGGGGACTCTAATATTTCGGAGACATTTTCATTCATCCTACACCAGATTCTGTGTAAAAATAACTACATAACTGTAAATCAAGATTCGATAAGTTAATAAATCGGTTCTAGTGATGTATTAACAGCAGTGATAACCTTGTGGTGTGACCGTTGGACTGCCAATTCATAGGTCTCGAGTTCGAACCTAAGGCACGCACCTCTGATTTTTCGGATTCATGTGCGTATTGTATAATTATCACTTGCTTAAAAACGGTGAAGGAAAACATCGTGAGTAAACTGACATGCCTGAGAGATATTTCTCGACGGCATGTGAAGACAAGTCAGAGGTGTTTTAAAACACCCTCGTTTCACCAGTTATGTTTAAGTCCCATGTAATAGGTGGCGAGCCTATTGCCATTAACCGGGCACAAATCCAGACTCCGGGCTGCTACTGAGAAATCCCTAATGGAAAAACCCAATAACACTTTACCTAACCTGGGGATCGAACCCAGGACCCCATGCTCAGCAGTCGCGCTTGCGACCACTAGACCACAAGGCAGTCACAAGTAGGCGAAAGGTGATTTTCAATATTCGTCGATAATGGTTTGGTAGTGAAAAATGTTCTGCGCTGCACTTCGCCAAATCTGCGCCGGCGCTTAAGAATACAATTCCCCCTCCTTCGCCGGGCAAGCGAGTCGTAAGATACAAAGAACCTGATACCATAATTGTGTCTGAAAATATCAACAGGCTCGCCACCTATTACATGGGACTCAATACAAGAGGCTAAACGTGGGTGTACACCTCTGCCTACCCCTTTGGGGATTACAAGTATGATTAATACAGGTCTTAAACTTTCAACAACTCCCATTTTCTGCCACACAGCCTGAACATTCCACTAAAAAGTGGGCATAAAATACCATGAATACATTATGTCCAGGAATTCTCATTACAAGTCTTGAGTGCCATAAATATTTACGCGTAGCTAAAGCTGCGATACACAACAGCGGAGCGGAATGCGTTCGGCAAGAAGTTGGATAGGAAATGTATTAGCGACCTCTGTGGTGCCACTGATAGGGTTGTGATGAAGTTTTGGGCATATCAAATTTAATGTTAGAATCGTACCGACTTGGAAAAGAAGAAGAAAATACTTCCAGCCCGTTCCGTGTGGAACCTGACAAAGAATCGCCTACCTCAGGCTATGATTGCCAACTCTGTATAAGGCAATTCCTGAAGAGAGGACGAGAGGGGTTGTGAGGTGAGTAATCGCCATAAATGTCGAGCGAAATCACACCGGTGCCACTACCATTGTGAACGGCTGCAACATTTAGGTAGGTACTGTCATTTTGCGGGTGTTTTAAATATCGGAAGATTTTTACTGAACTCCGGAACCCGGGAGTCTTTAAAAATTTGATAGCCGTTTCCGGGAAGGTAAACAACACTGCTCCAGCTGTATTAAACGCTGAACAAGGATTTACGTCAAAAGGCGGCAGCAGTATCCTGCTAGATCTGTTAATACTCGTTAATAACAAACTGCGAACACCAATCCATCTGCCAAGTGTGGCGATCAGTGGGTTAGCGTGGGAAGGGCAAAGAGGGCCACGGCCCCGTGCGGCGCAGATTTAGGGGGCAGCGACGACCTCTGCTTGCCGCCTGGCTGCAGCATCAGGTCATAGTCATCAGATCAGATAACTGTATTGTCATCGAGACTACATAGGTACTTAAATACGCAAAATTTCAAGCTAATGGGACAAATGGATGTTGTTCAAAATAGAATTATAATATTGATGATTATAGAAAGACGTTTTATCTTGAATCCTTTTGCAATCAACACAGCAACAGAGTACCACAGATTTTTCAGCGACTTTTTGCTTAGTTGCGAAATAGGCACGGGGGTGGCAAATTTAGGGTTGGTCCTGGGTGGAAGAAATACACGCTACGCCACTAGTGGCGATAATGACGATTTCTCCAATGATCGGTTATTGGGAGCCCCATGTTCATCATTGCACGTTTACGAACTGGTATGATGGTCTTCTTCTTCTCTCGTGTCGGCACGAGCAGTAAGAGAAATGCCGTGAAAACATTAGCAAGTCAGGAAAGTTAGTAGCGGGACTGATTGCCCAGAGTCTCGTGGAAGCTCTTTTAATACATATGGGTATGATGATGAGTTCCATACAAACGCCACTGTGATATAACCGCAGCCTAACGCGAATTACTTGAGAATAGCTAACGACATTAATAATGCATCGCGGTTACATTAGGCAACGCGTAACAATCTGCATGCGTGGCTTTGGGAACGTTGCACTTGGTACTAATGAGGTTTCAGTGAATTAAAGTTACCGCTCTATGTTGGTGGTCTTTGAATTCTTCTACAACATTTTTCTAACATTCCTTTCATAAACCTGCTGCTGAGCCGGTTGGAAAGGTCCAGGAGGTCTACTCCGAAAATGAACCTAAAGCTACGGATGAAACCAAACAACCACGAACATGAAAACTTATAAATATACGATCAAAGTATTGTCAAACAACGAACTACTAGATGTCAGTTAACATTTGGGAGTATTAAAGGTTATAGCAGTGATAACCTAGTGGTGTGACCGTCGGACTGCCAAGTCATAAGTCTCGAGTTCGAACCCAAGGCACGCACCTCTGACTTTTCGGATTCAACTATCACTTGCTTAAAAACGGTGAAGGAAAACATCGTAAGGAAACGGGAATGCCTGAGACATATTTCCCGACGGCATGTGAAGCCAAGTCAGAGACCCATGGGTGGCTTAAACTCTGACACCAGGTTGGTCACTAACCACACGAAAAGAAGAATTTGGGAGTAGGGTGAACGAAAGGCAAAATGTCAAATCGTAAAAATCTAATCGATCGACGGATCCGAAACACTTTCGGGGTTGGAAAACCTGCGATCCGTCAGCCAAAACTTGAAAGAATATAGGAGTAATAGGAGCTAAGCGACGAGCCTCAGTGACCACATAAGACCGACACTCATCAAAGCGATGCGACATTGCAACGCACGCATAATTATAAAGCCATTTGAGATCGAAAGCAATACTTAATTTAACCGTGTGTCTTTTTGAGTTGCGACGTCGGTCGCATCGCTTTGATGTGTGTCGGCCCATCATTCTCGTATATCCCATATCCATTTTCCATCCACTGTTTTGTAAATATTAACTTAACTACTCATCCTCGAAAATGCGTTTCCGACATCCTAAAGTGACCTTCTTAAATAGGTATACGAGCCAAAACGAACAAATATTCCACCACGTTTCTACCTTCTCTCCCAATAGTCCGACCATTAAAATGCCGTATAAAAGGTAAACAAAGCTTTGATCGTAAAACAATAATTTTGCTTTCAAGAACCCATTAATAATACACATTTAAAGAAACCAAAATATGATTTCTTAAAGCAAAACTAATATTTCATGATCAAATGTTTGTTTATCTTTTATACAATTTTGTTATGGCTGGACTATTTCATCAATTCATTCCATGTCAATCACCTACAATTTTTCTCACAATCTTCGTCCTACCTTATAGATACCCACCCAGTCAGAAAACCGCAGCGTATCCAGATGCGCGGCGGAGTCCTCAGCAGCGCCCATGTCTCGTACTCCTCCAACCCTGACTCTCGCGAGGAAGGAGGCCAGTTCCAGCGCTTCGGCGACCAGGGCCCGGCAGACGGCGCGGTAGTGTGCAGCGGCGGCCTCGCGTGCGCAGCGACCGCCACCACCGCAGTGCCACACGCAACGCTGAGGAAGAAGACGTTGTTAGTGATCATTTGAAAGCTGAGATGAGATGAAACACGGAAAAGACTAAAATGAAGAAGAATTTTGATGGCTTTCTTGGCTAAAGTGAATTATGTGATAGAAACTGCATTATCCTAGGTAGATATTAAGGTGGGATCAGGTAACAAATTATACGATTTATTTCGATTAACTTCTTCATTTTTTTCCTATTCGACAGCTTGTAGATGGTCTTGCGGACCGTTTCTACGTAACCGGACAGTTATTGACGAGACCTGAAGGCTCTCCAACGAATCTTTTATTTTCAATTTTATCTTGTTTTAACACTATTGCTCTTTCGTCGTAAATCGTCGTCTCAATCTCCCTCTCTCCTCGTCCCCTCTTTCTCACCCATTCCAGTCATTCGTATTATAACTTACATACATCATAGATTCAGAAATCAGTCCCACATTATTAATATCAATTTATTAATCAATCATTCGATAAAATGAGTTTATGTTATTACGCAAATCCACAACCTCTCCAAACAACTAATGCAGAAACAAACCAATTAAACTTTTGCCTGCATAAATTACATAAGGCACTTCAACGTTGGTAGGTACTTGAAGCAGAGTGTTCAGAATATCTACAAACGTGGGACGATCTGACGTCAACGAGATATATTTCAATTCCGCCTGATAATGCAAATGCTTCAGTTTTATTCACACTATTAATTATTTTAATCAGGTTAATCTACTGATCTTCCATGGCGTACGTGCCAGGCGAAACGACGACATCACATAATATGGACTCTAGCATTTTTTGAGTTGCAGAGGTATAGTTACTTTAGTACATCCTGGAAGTACATAGATGGCGAAGTTGCTTGCAAAATCAAAAAGCAATAATGTTCCAAATTCAGTAAAAACCTACGACGATGTGTCGCCGTCTGTTATAAGTTATAATACATTGAGCGCACTGTAAGCAGAATTTGAAAATCTCTGAAATATTGGTCGTAAAGTCACTGGACCCGTCGGTGGCCGTGATTCTAAGCCTGAATTGAAGTAATAATATTTCTGGATCTGAAGGCAAGACGGGTCAAACATCTAAAGATTTATCGTTTAGTACACCTATCTATCATTAGATGGATCCCTGGAAAACGACGACACAGATTGCCCATACGCACTTTGAAATAACTCACTATTGCTCTAACGATGTGTGCAAATAAAATTATTGTGGCAATCAAACCTTCCCTATTCCCTTAATTGACATGACCTAATGATGAATGGCCTAGTCCTCCTAGGCTATAAATTGAATTTGTTTCAAGTTTTTACAGTGGCAGTTTGTAATACTAAAATTCCTAAGGGTGGTAAGCCACTCGTCAAATTTCTTTGTCGAATGTCACTTTGATCAAATAAAACGACATTTGTTAAAGGACATTTTATGAGGCAATAGTCAAAAAGAGATCATATTTTGGAAAAAGATATTGAACCCGTGGCATACCACCCTAAGATATCTTGATTTCTTCTCTTAATTGGAGAATCTTCCAGCTGGTCGAGATCAACAACAGCAGCAATAACACCCTGAATCATTTTATTAATCAACATTATTATAACTAAGCGACTAATAAAGAGTACCTTTTACTATTTGATGCTGAGGAACCTTTGTGTTTAGTCTCTTTACTTTAACGCTGATATCAGTTATTTAAAAAAAAACTAAGATCTTGTTGTTGACGTTTTCATACCTAATCCGTGGAGTGACCAAGGGCTGCTTCAAGTAGAGCCAGTACTGTCATTATTGTATTGGACCAAAGATATGCATATTTATGTTAACCATAACCACTCATACTCATATCAGCTTCAATATAAAATATAACACTCCCTACCAGCTACCTGGAATACCTCCGTAACCTACGCGAATAGATATCACTTAGCATAACTATTGCAACTCGCTGCACATGGATAATGAAAGCACATTCATATGCATCCCGTTCCGAATGGACGTCAGCGTCCATTCTGGCGTTTGTATTTGCAAATTGAATCGTGTGAACATTGTTGCGTAGTGTTAAATACCAACAGCTGTAAGTACATCGACGATAATGAACTGTCACAGTTTGATAGCCTAGTGGTGTGACCATCAGACTGCCAAGTCATAGGTCTCGAGTCCGAACCCAAGGCACGCACCTCTGACTTTTCGGATTCATGTGCGTATTGTATAATTATCACTTGCTTAAGGAAACATCGTGAGGAAACCGGCATGCATGAGAGATATTTCTCGACGGCATGTGAAGCCAAGTCTGAAGCCCATGGGCGGCATAAACTCTGACACCAGGTTAGTCACTAACCACACGAAAAGAAGAAGAACGGTCAGAAGACATTGGGATTTTATTACATTTTCATTGAAAAGCAAGGCGAGATACTCGTGGATAATTAACAACGGCGCCGATTATACGATTAGCGAGGTTAAGCTACGCTTGCCGCAGTCATGGATGGGTGATCGTTTGTTATACATCATCCCCTGCGTGCCTCGGAGAGCACGTTAACTATCCCGGATGTCATAAGAATACCTATGATAGTCGTTACGGGTAATCAGAAGACTGAAAGTCGGACCACCGGTTTTACCAGTTGCGGAGGTCTGATGCCAGTCGCTCCGTGTAAAATACTGGTATTCAGCCGCATCTGGTTACACTGGATCCTGAACCCAAGATAATTGGACTGGATACTCTTTAGGGATTTCTATATTAAAATATTACAAATTGAGAATCATGACCCTTTTCGTATCTCTGTTTCGGAATAACACCTCTACTTTGCATATAAGTATCGACGCTGCAATTAAATTGACCATTCGAAAGTCCATTAAGTTGGCAAATAACTGTTAATTATCACATGTTTTATAGTTGCCAATTTGTCAATTAAAACGGTAACATAATGGCCGCGTACGCAATTTGGTTTTGCATATGGCAACACTGTACGCACTATAAAATAAACACATAAAATGTAAAGCGAATTGCGAAGTAACCCTGGACTTGTAACTATTGCAGGGTACACAGCAATAAAGAGAAATAATAGTGTAACTGCCTTGTCGGTCTAGTGGTGGCAAGCGCGACTGCTGATCGTGAGGTCCTGAGATCGATCTCTAGGTCGGGCAAAGTGGTATTGGGTTTTTCCATTAGGAATTTCTCGGTAGGAACTCGGATTTGTGCCCGGTTGATGGCAAAAGGGTCGCCCGTAACGGCGAAATGAGGGTGTTACTATACACCTCTGCCCTACCCTTCAGAGAATACAGGCGTGATGTTTATGTAGAAAGAATATGCGTGTGTATTTCTACGTTTATCCTTCTAATGGCGAGGTATCTGCTAGACAATCCTCGTGCTGCATAGTTCTCATGTGGCGTGATGGATGCCACCACAAGGGTATCCATGAGGATTTCAACTCAAGAGAAAGAAAACAAAATGGTCCTCCCGTCCATTACATAGTTAGGCTACCAATATGTTGTTACGTTACTTTATAAGCACAAATCACTCAGGCCACAGAAGCGGCAATAAGCCAAAGCTACCGTCCTTTGTCTAATGCTCAGAATATGATTCAACATGTCAAGGGCGCTAGGGGCAACGGGGGCAAACACGACCACTTTCGCAAGAAGCCTTTGTCCGAACTCCGAATCAACGACAACATAATAACGATCGCTCGACAGACACCCACATAACTATCATTATCGTAATGCCACCTCTAATCTATAAATCTTGAATAAACAGTGAGTTATGGTTTCCAATCTGAACTATCTGATCTAATATTATTAGGAGAGACTTTTGGATTTTGTTTATATACCGTGGACCCGAAGCACATGTACATAACATCACTCCTTGGTTCCCCGAAAGGTTCGGCAGAAGTGTTTAGTAACAGTGCTCGTTTCGCCAGTTATGTTTGTTAAGTCCCATGTAATAGGGGGCGAGCCTGTTGCCATTAACCGGGCACAAATCCAGACTCCGGACTGCTACTGAGAAATTCCTAATGGAAAAACCCAATATCACTTTGCCCGACCTGGGAATCGAACCCAGGACCCTATGCTCAGCAGACGCGCTTGAGACCACTAGACCAACAAGGCAGGCCCGAGGTACCCGAAAGATTTTAACCACGCGTTTCTGATGGTATTGCGGCGACATCTATCTCACCACATGTGAATTACGCTGAACGATGATTGTGTAGCAGACTACAGTGCCAATAATGACGTCACAGAATCTTGCATCGCGATATCAAAATTTGACACCCAGATAGTATATATACAACTTCCCAACATCAACCGTTGGGCAGTAGCCCGCTAGTCATAAGACCCACCTGGTTGGAGGATCCTCGCTTTCGTTGGAGAAACATGTTATAGCACATAAGTCCAATTCAGTTAATTTTACATATTTTTTTTCGGAACAATATAAATCAACTAACGTTAGTACTTCCTTGTAAATAATACCTTAGTTCGAGCTGGCAACGTTTAAATTATCGTGTGAGTGGATAAGAACACTTCTCACTTCAAGGAAGAAAAGATGACAAGAAACAAAATGACGTATAAATGACAATGACAAATGACATATAAGTCGGAACGTTGCGTTCATAGGGTTTGTTACCCTAGAGATTTTTCGACTTGTGAATTTCCATAAATAATGTATATCTCGAAAATTAAGCTTTATTCGACAAAGTATATTACTACTTCTTCTTCTCCAATTAGGCATCGGAATGTTAAATTCTTTCGGGTACCTTGGACACGCAGTGTATGGGGTTCTTCAAATAAACTGGCGAAACTTTGCTTACTACCCAGGACGCGCCGGACTTACGTATCGTCACTATGGAGGCTTATTAAATGCACCCCAAAGCTTCGCTAAAGCAAGTGGCTAAGGGATTATCACCCATATTCTAAGATGTTCCTCCAAAACTTACTCGACTCATACTCGACTCAGAACGGCCTCGAAACCACCGTCAAAACTGTATTTTTAGTCGCAATTTCGAGTGAACTTTGAGGTTCCTCGACGGAGTCAATACGTCATAATTTGAATTAACTGCATCGCGCAAATAACGCCGCGATCAATACTTGTAAGGATTATCGTAAGCATATTCGATAAAGTCTTCAAAATTCATTTTTGTTACTTGCTACTAACTTTAACACTTCCTTCCTTAAGGTAGGTTCCGAGGTACATTGAGTTTGACAGATGATTCCTTACCTCGACTGAGGAAAAACCTCGAGTCGAGGACGTTTATGTCAAGTCAAGGTAGTGTCGAGTCGAGTAAGTTTTGGAGGAACGTTTTCCAAAACGGGCTATTTACATAAACATAACATCACGCCTGTATTCCCCAAAAGGTTGGGCAGAGGTGTGTAGTAACACCTTCATTTCGCGGTTATGTTTAAGTACCATGTAATAGGAAACGAGCCTATTGCCATCAACCGGGTACAAATTTAAACTCCGGGCTGCTACTGAGGAATTCTACACGGAAAAACCCAATAACATTTTGCCCGCCCTGGGGATCGAACCCAGGACCTAATGATCAGCAGTCGCACATGCCAACACTAGACCAACGAGGCTATTTACATTCCGAAGAAACCCGAATGTACCCGAAGCAAGGCGAAGTGTTGGTCAAACATTGAGCTAAAGTTTCAAACATAAGTTAGTGTAGACAAAGTTAGAGATATTTTAACTTTGCATAGCGTACTGACGCTTTGGCGGCTCCGCGGGTGATACAGAGTTGTTATCGCGTATCGATAGGAATTTACAGAACTGGTACCTGACTGGACTGAATTGATCGATAGTAAGTACTTGTGCCAGTATAAGAATATAAGAATTCAAGAATTTAGGAAGACTATATTCCATGGGTATGTACCTTTTCTCTTTTCTTTTTTTTTTTTTTCTTTGGAAAATCCTCATGGATGTCCCTGGCCCGGTGAAGGCGAGGGGGTCTGCCGGACTCTTACCGACTAAAAACCAACGGTGCTCCTTTGTATGTACCAACTGGGTTTTTTTATAGAACGTACCCATATGACGTAACTTAACGTAGGAATGTATAGAAATGTAAATTTTGTATTAAAAGCTAAACAAACATGATCAACCCAGATCCAGCTGACTGTGAGTGTGGCACTCCCGAGCGGACAATAGCCTATTAGTGTTCTTACGTCTGAACCACGGTGGACCTAAACCAGGCTAGCAGGCTACTGATAAGGCAATTGGCGTGGCCACCTACCGGACCAACTAATTTGACTACCGTACCAGCGATACGATAAGAAGAAGAAGATCGTGAAACATTGGTTTTGCTTTACGGATACATTTCGGATACGTGAAACAGAGTGTCGCAAAATTTCGTATCGCAGGCTTTCAAGATTTTCCGTAATGTACGTGATTAGGTAGCTCTAGCAAAATCTATTAACTCTAAAATCTATTGACTCTAAAATCTATTGACTCTAAAATCTATTGACTCTAAAATCTATTGACTCTAAAATCTATTGACTCTAAAATCTATTGACTCTAAAATCAGAATATCATAATATTATTTTCTTTGGAATTTGACGATATCAATCTAGACGCTTTTAATTTTGTAGACTTAATTAACGACAATAACCTTTTATCTTGTAAAGATTACTTGTAGATAAATCTTAAAGAAAGAAATGTTATGTATATTTTAAAAGGTGAATTGAAGGAAGGAGTGAAGTTTAGAAAACTACACTATATTTAGAAGGTAAGTGATTTTGTCTATGGTCTTCCTAAAGTAGTCACAATTTGGTTCACGTTAGATAGGGTCCCTACCAATCGGGATATCAATAGACAAGTTGGCTGGGCCAACCAAGCCAGAAACCAGACGACCCTACCGATCGTGACCCAATTTGCGCCGTTCGTAGACACCTTCAGACTCTCGGTTCACATAGCTAGTGTAACATACATACATAAACTCACGCCTTTTTCCCCTGGGTGTAGGCAGAAACTATAGAACGCCACATGCTACGACCCTTACATACCCCTTTCGCTTCATCCACATTCATACATCTTGTCATACACGCACGCCGGTTGAGAGTACTACGCACCTGACCTTTGTGAAGAACATCACCAATAACATCGATCTATGTAGTGTAATAGCTAGTGTAACAAAAAAGGAAAAACAAACCAATTCGTAAATTGAATTTCTAATTACGTCATACCACAGTTGGGTACTTCTCTAAAACAGCAAATGAATGTAAGTGAGCTGCATTCATTTATTATTGATGAGTCCCGACATGCTCCCGTGACCCACTTTAGCCCGGCCACCCACTAAGATAGCTCTCCAAAGAAATGAGGAAATTGCGCGGGACTCTTTCCTATTCAAGTGCTCACGTGTTTTTTCAGAAGGACTTTTATTTGACATTGTAATTGGCTGTATGACTGAGTTATTAAGTGCCAAACACGAGGAAATATTGCCACAATAATCATGCTTGGCAGAAGCAAAAATCTTCGACGGCTTATCGAGAAATTTTTAACCTACTTCTATAGGTTAGCCGACGATTAACGAATTATCATAAGCATAATAAACATAATCAGGCCATTACTGTCCCACAGCTGGGCAAAGGCTTTTTCTCAAAATAAGAAGGGTTTGGGTCTTAGTCCACCACGCTGGCGTTCATCACCATCGAGAACTCTTTTTTTAGCCCTTGTGTGTACTGTTTCGCTCACGATGTTTTCCTTCAACGATAATGTGAGTAAAATTAAATTATGATCAACACATGAAGTTGAATAACCAAACGTGCGGGCCGCTGGACCTCAGACACTCCTGCAAGGAAGGCAAGCATTCAACCGCTAGACCAGGGGTCCCCAAGTGGCGGACCGCGGTCAGCATCCGGACCGCCGCCCACGCCCCGCCGCGCCGAACCATTTTGTGCGGACCGCGAGAATACAACAACTTGCACTACAGAGTACGTAATTTAATAAAAATGTATCTCCCGCATTATCTTTGCTGAGGTCAATTTGATAAAAAAAAAACTATAAAATGTTTTGCGGACCGCGATGGTCATTTCATTTCTTAATACGGACCCCGAGCGAAACTAATTGGTGACCCCTGCGCTAGACTATCACTGTTCCATTCCAATTTCAATTAAATCCATCACTGCATTATTAAATAAAATGATAATGGATTTATGTTTTCCTAGATATTGTAAGTATATTCCAGTCCAATGTGTAAAGGGGTGATAAATATCTTGGCTGAAGAATATGCTTACTCCAGAAACTCGACTCCCTCATGAGAGTTTAATTCACACGATAATATTATTAATGAATAAAATTAACAATAGTGGGAACATGAATTTGATTCCTTGAGGATTTAAATTACATTCTTATAACTTGTACGCAAAGAAAATTCTGCTGATTACAAGTTTTCTGTTGTTGTAGACATAGGTACATACATGCATCGCCTCGGAGAGCACGTTAAACAGTCGCTCCCGGGTGTCATACGAATACCTATGACAGTAGTTACGAGAAGTCAGAAGCCCAAAAGTCTGACAACCAGCCTAACCTTAGGATATCGGCATTGCCCTGTAATTGGGTTGCGCAGGTCTGATGACAGTCGCGTGTAAAATACTGGTATTCAGCCGCATCTGGTTATACTGGAAGCTCACCCCAACATAGTTGGGAAAAGGCTAGGTAGAACGCAGAACGATATACCGACGCCTATAATTCCCGAATGGGTTAGCAGAGATGTTCTTCTATATCAGGAGACTGTACACCCACTTTTTGTTTCTTGTATTAAGTCCCATGTAATAGCTGGCGAGCCTACTGCCATTTTTCAGGCACAATTTTATAGTTGCCCGAAAAATGTAATGTTGTAGACATTAGTACTTAAACAATATTTGCAAAGCCAGACCCTTTTTTGCTGTCTTGAAATATTACCTACGTTGGAGAAAAGGCTTTGTGAATTAAGCTAGTAGATAATCTGTTACCTGCTTGAATATTACATGTAACTTATTGCTCTACCAAAACTCATAATTTTAAAAGTATACAAGAAACATTACACAGAATAGCAAAACTTCCTCCTTCCTCCTTCCTCCTCGAAAAAAGATGGTTATTGTACTCAATCCTCGAGGGAAATACTGGCTTGGTTTGGCATATCGCCACACGTCCATCCCATTATAAATAAATCAGTACCAAGTACACACTCGGACACGCCTTTGAATACAAATTCCATGCCATTTGGGTAGTTCATTCAAGGACCCCCATTGCGAAGAAAATTAAGAACTTATTTTATACTTAATTTGACTTGTTTTGTATACGCAATTTGCTTCAAACTGCCTTGAACATAACTTTATGTATGTATTTCTGTGCGCCCAATACTGCAAGCTTGGTTTTCTCTTTTTCATAATTAATTAGATTAAGTCTGTTATTAAGAATTCTAAGGCCTGTATCAATAAAGTCCTTTCAATATGGAGCCCGGAAACTACATCTCTAGAGAAACTGTCAAAATGTAAACGTCACCTGAATTTCATCCATCTTCTTTACATAGTATAAAACAAAGTAGCTCCCGCTGTCTGTACGCTTAGATCTTTTAAACTACGCAACGGATTTTAATGCAGTTTTCAGCAATAGATAGAGTGATTCAAGAGCAAGTTTTATATGCCCCACAATAGTATCTACATTGCACCCGTGCGAAGCCGGAGCGGATCGCTAGTTTGATAATTAAAACCAGATCAGTATCTCATGTGACAGCAATTGACACAGACTAAGCGTATACGGGGGCGCCGGTCGCGCAGAAAACACAGTTGAACCACAGTTTTACAATCCATACAGTTGGGCAACGCCTACACTGGCGGTGGCATCGCCAGACTTCACACACAGACTTCAGGCCAGACTTCGACAGATTGTAGCGGGGTGTCCTGCGTAAGCGACAAACGCGACGCGGTGCGACGCGACGCGACACGATGTGGACCAAATATGCGTTACGTCGCGTCTCGCTGCATAGGCCGCCAGTAGGGAATGCCGTTGTCTTGATCGCGTTTGTCGCGTTTGTCGCGTTCGTCGCTTACGCAGGACACCTCGTTAAACTGCGTTGCCTGCGCAACCTGCACCCTTGTATACGCTTAAGCTTAGATGGGAGCTCTGAACAGAAGGATTTTATAAATATGGGTCTGCGTAATTAAGCAAGTGAGACTCTGCCTAGTCATTTTCCCAACTATGTGGAGGTCGGCTTCCAATCTAACCAGGTACGGCTGAATACCAGTATTTTACACGGAACGACTGTTTAACCAACACAATTACGGAAAGTTCAGTTGTCAGGAATTCTGACTTCTGACTACCCATAACTACATACGAATGAAAAGCGTGACTTTTTTTATGTCGTGTCCACACCTCTGTACAACTAGTGCAAGATTATTTACCGCGTGATTTAACATTTAACACAATAATTAGTGTTACTACGACATACAGTACTAATTTTAGGCATTAATTATCGCGTAACAGCTGTAATTAACGGCGAAATGTAGAATAATCAACACGTTTCAACGATAATTATAGCTTAACTCATTGCAGTTTCAATTATGACTGACTCTGCAATATTGGCAATTTCTGTGAAGAGTTGCTTGTATTTCAATGATACTACTTAATAAAAACATCTATCTATACTAATATTATAAAGCTGAAGAGTTTGTTTGTTTGTTTGTTTGAACGCGCAAATCTCAGGAACTACTGGTTGGTATTGAAAAAATATTTTTGTGTTGGATAGTCCATTTATCGAGGAAGGTTATAGGCTATATAACATTAGCTACAGCATAAACGAAAAATGTTGCAAAAACGGGGAAAATGTCCACCCGTGCGAAGCCGGGACGGGCCGCTAGTACATATAGTAAAAGTGTAACTGATCGCTGTCTGTACATGTAAAATATTTGAGAAACACTATTATTGGGGTCTTTATTTAGGCAATAGAACCCAAAACAATGATTTTTAATTTTTTTGTTTGTTTGTCTGTGAGTTTGAACGCGCTAATCTCAAAAGCGGCTGCAGCGATTTGGGTGCGGTTTCACTAATGTATTGTGGTAAGCTTCACTTAATATTAAGTGTTTGTTTTATTTCAATCGATTTATAAATACGAAAGTTATATCAATTTATAGAATCACGTCAAACAATTATTAGAAAAATGGAAAAAAATGCTATAATTATATGCCTGCGTCACAAAAGGAACCTACTGTCCAAATTTCATGTTTCTAGCTTCAGTGGTTTAGGTTCTGCGTTGAGAATCGGGACATTTATCTTTATCGACGCTCGGCAGTGAAAACCTCGTAAATAAAATTTTCTTCAAAAGCGTTTTATTTGCTCTTTAGATTGATAAACTCATCATACACATAGTTCAACAAACTTTCAATTCAAATACTTCTAAGCTATGACGTACGATGACAAACTTGTATTAACATTTGATCGGCCATTTTTTTGCAGGAGACAGTTATTTCTATCTCTTTTAAAAAATTGTATTTTAGACATACGTGGTTTTCACTGGCCGACCGACGTTATAAGTAGGTATTTGGACAGTAGGTTCCTTTTGTGACGTAGGCATCAACTAAGAAACAATTTTTGGAAATTATAAGAGGGTCAAATTGGCGGTTGAAGTTTGTTACGATATTCACGCGAACGAAGTCGCGAACAAAGTGCTAGTACTACGTATTTGCATACTTCTATCAGATCTTTTCCCACATTTTCGCAAGATTACATTACAGTATCGTAATGTGCATCGTTGGCTTGTAATTTATCGCCCGTATCGTGCACTTTGACTTTCCATTTTACACAATTGTCATAAAAATCATCTGTTACTTGTTCCATCACTATTTCATTGGATTTATTGCGCATTCCGTGTAGTTAAGGTTTTCTCTTTAAGTGAAACCGAATTGAAATTCTTTAATCGGTTAAGTAAAAACATTTTCTTATGCGCATGTCACAACTTTTCTGTGTAAACTTTCAATTGAATATAATATTTAACAACCATTTTCGAGAAATGATCGTTAAATAATTTTTGCAACATTAAGTTTACCAATTTAATAAATATATAAGCGACTATGATATTAAATCCTCGACAAAAATCAATAACAAATATATAACATAACATAACATCACGCCTTATATTCCCCGGAGCGTCCGGCAGAGGTGTTTTTAGTACACCCTCGTTTCGCCAGTAATGTTTAAGTTCCATGTAATAGGGGGCGAGCCTATTGCCATTAACTATGCAGAAATCCAAACTCCCAGCTGCTACTGAGAAATTCCTAATGGAAAAATCCAATAACACTTTGCCCGACTTGGGGATCAAACCCAGAACCCCATGCTTAGCAGTCGCGCTTGCGACCACTAGACCAACAAGAAAGTCAAAAAAAAATTATTACGACTCAAAAAGCTATTAAAATATTACGATGTCAAGTAACCGAAACCCAAGCAACTCTAAACAAACATTACAATGTTGCAACAACCATCAAGAATTTATGTTCGTTACTCACTTACCTGATGATATCATAATACGATTTCATAATACGCCATCGATATCGCTCGGAGAGCTATTACACCGGCTAATTACCAGCTTAATGACAACTATCTACTGTGGATATTAACAGCGGTCGTAAAACAAACGCAGAGAAATTTGAGATCGACACTTATCTTATTACATAAAAATTATAATCGTTAGGGTCTCCGCGAACTATAGCGTAACATCTGGCAGGAAGGCGGCAAAAGATAATGGGGAAATAACAGGGATAAAAAGACACTAGTTTTTGAAATTGGACGCGTGGCGACAAGTGAAAATTCAAAAATAAATCAGAAAAATTTAATACTAATCATTTGGTAATCAGGAATACTTGGGAAAATGGAGAACGATAGAAGAGGCCTTCAACATTGAATTAACAAAGGCTGAGAAGAAGAGGATAAAAAATACGTTAAAATAATGCTACACGGAGTGCTCCAGTCCAAAACTGACAAACATTATATTACTCGCAGCAATTTTATCCAAAACCATCAACGATATTTATTCATTCAGAAGCCATCAAAGCACAAAAAAATCGTTTCAGATCTCCAATCCAAAGGCACTCCGACCAGCATTATATTACACGCAACTCATATTTACAAAGGCACAACCAATTCAACTTCTCACGACCGCACAAATGCGCTAAGACCCTAACCCGCTATCGGATTCACTTAACAAGTCCATCAGCGCCCCATAACGCCAGGTTATCCACTAATAACTTCCTAATACGTGACGGAGAAAGCAGATGACATCGACCACCATTATAAGTGATGCAACCTCATAAGTATATAGGGGGCGATGGGATGTGGGAACAAATCTTGTGAAATACTTTGGTACTGATTTTTGGAGTGTCCTTGGGAATATTATCACATGGGAAGGGATATCCAGGAATATTTTCGGTGATGTATTGTTTGGATATTCCCTTGTGGGCCTACAGGCTAGTTTTGTTTTTTTTTCATTCGTTGTTGACTGTTTTTTATTTTTAACTAGCTGCCCGGACAGACTTCGTTCTGTCAAAAGTTATTGGCCTATAGTGGGAATAGAAAAGTGTTGTTTTTACCATTTTCCACGCAATTTTTATGTTTTTTCTCTTCATAAGAACCTTCCTTGTGCCTTAAGGAATATATAAAAAAAAAAGGCGAATTGGTCGAGCCGTTCTCAGGTTTTGCGCTTAGCAACACATTTGGCGATTTATTTTTATTTATATAGATAGGCGATCAATTAGGCGAAACACACACTGCCCCGCGCTACGCTGCGGGGTGCGTGGCGACGGAGCCACAACACTGCGCGTGAATGGGTTTTCTGTGTGTTGCACTACGCGTGTTTTCTATACAAACACAGATACTTGCAAATAACGTAAGAACACGCACTCCCGCTCTACGCTGCGTGATGCGGTGCAGTGTGCGGATCGCCTTAGAGGACTTTATGGAATAAAGAAGCAATTATTACAAGAAAAAATGCTATCATCTACATTATCCGATTGGCATAATTACCAGCTCATTACTGTCCCACAGCTGGGCGCGGGCCTTTTCTCAGAATGATAACGTTTCTGCCTTAGTCCAACACGCTGGCTTGGTGCGGGTTCGCGGACTCCAAGCTATCTAGAACTTTATGGAATCCTTTCAGTTGTGCACGTTTCCTCACTATGTTATCCTTCACCGTTAACGCAAGTTACAATCAAATCTATTATTTTTTCCAATAGTACTATTTAAATCTTTTACTATATCAACAAACATATTGTACAGTATTTTATCAACAAGTAATTCAATTCCAATTTAATTTCAAATGTAGTTATATAGTGGACCTCTCTATTAATTTTATCATTCCCATGAGGGACTTATCTCTGATAAATCTCTATTAATAATGATTTATCTCTTAAGCCCACATTCTATCACACTTGTGTACTATCCTTATACGATCTAAATAACCCAGTAACATGTTATTCGAGGCTTTGTCATCGACAGTTAAATGAACGCCCAGCCTTATTACTTAGATAAGGTTCGAGGTCTAAGAGAAAGTCGACAGTGTGAACTAAATTTTAAATAATAATAAAAAAGTATACATCAGATATGGGATGGTACGACTGGACTTTTGGAGTACCTACTTTCGAAATATAATCAGAATTGGAATCTTCGAAACTGGTTGCTATTAGATCGATAAGTGAACAGAAATATTTACTTAGAAGACTCATTATAGGAGAAAGAATTACTGGATCTTTGTATCAATACGCTTCACATTAGCGCTTCCGTCTGTACGCATTATTATCGCGACATAGATAATTACTTACCATTTTAAATCAATCTTTTTCTTTTCGTGACTAACCTGGTGTCAGAGTTTATACCGCCCATGGGCGTCTGACTTGGCTTCACATGCCGTCCAGAAATATCTCTCAGGCATTCCTCACGCTCACGGGTTTCCTCACGATGTTTTCCTTCACCGTTTTTAAGCAAGTAATAATAATACAATACGCACATGAATCCGAAAAGTCAGAGATGCGTGCCTTGGGTTCGAACTCGAGACCTATGACTTGGCAGTCCGAGCTGTATTTAAATCAATAAATTCTAACGAAACGTAACATAGCAATAGGAACAAATTCAATTACTCTCATCTTCTAAGGGCTTTTGCGAATCCAAAGACCACTTACAAACTATCTTGGGTAACGGTGATTGTTTGGGACAGAGTCAATTGTTTAGTTTCAATCAATCAATCTTTATTTGCCAATCTGTATTTCGTTCTGCATCGACTGCCTCGTTGGTCTCGTAGTGTTAAGCGCGACTGCTGATCGTGAGGTCCTAGTTTCGATGCCCAGGTCGGACAAAGTGTTATTGGGTTTTTCCGTGTGGAATTCCTCAGTGACAGCCCGGAGCTTGGATTTGTGCCCGGTTGATGGCAATAGACTCGCCCCCTATTACATCGGACTTAAATATAACGGCGAAATAAGCCTAACCCTTCGGGAAATACAGGTACCATGTTATGTTATTTCGTTAAACTGTAGATCTTTGCTTATAGTGTTGAAGTAATAGAATTATTAATATTGTTTTATTTATTTTATTTTTGTTTGTTAATTTTTGTACTCAAGTCTTTAATACTACATTACTCATTGGTCTGTGGTCAGGACTTCATTGTTCTCTCACTATCCTAAATCATAGTACTGTATCCACTCATATTGTTAAAGATATTACTTTTAAAAGAGTAACCATGGAGTTTCTTGCCGGCTCTTCTCCATAGGAAACGACTAATTGGAACCGTGCATTTTGAAACTAAGCTCGAGTTATGTCAGTAGCTCCTAAAAGCTAAAAAGCTTAAAAAAGTCACAATACTAGACGAAGATGCTAAATGTTCTTACAATAACGTCTACCCTTAGACCGGCTATGACTGAATGTTTAATGCAAAGACACTGACTTCGCCTTCCCACAGTCCTTACCTCAACAACATCTTTAAGCATGAACCGCCTGCGTCGGCGCCGCCGCCTGGGAGCAGGTTCAGAGTCTCGCTCAATGCCCTCGTCGTCAGTGTCCGCGCGGCCACACTCTGAAGTCTCTGAACCTTCGGATAGGGCGCCGCATTCTTCGTCTTCATCTGCAAAGGAAAGAACAAATTAGTATCTCCTTGAATCATTTAGAGTGGCGCCGAGGACTGGTAAGAACTAATAAGGAATTCATGTGCATTGAATAATCATCAATAGCAAATGCAATGAGTAATCATCAATAATAGTAGATCAGAGGATTGGGTATAGGTTTATAATAAGTAAACCTATTACTGACTGCCTCGATGGTCTGGTGGTGGCAAGCGTGACTGCTGATCAGTGTTGCCAACTTAACGGATTTCCCGTCAGATCTAGCGGATTAGGAGGAGCTCAAAACGGCAAAAAATATTTCTAACGGCTGACGGATTTTTTTAACGGAAATATTTTATTTCTGTCATGCCTATGACCACATTTTTTCGGTCAATTAATAGGTGTCCTGTTGATATTACGCCACCTAACATACGGGAGAAATAGAAAAGTGCGGGGAACGGCTAAAAAAAAAAAGCTCGTCCGGCTATCGCTTGGTCACAACGTGATGATGGAATGAATCAAAGTCAAAAAGAAGCTGCGAATTTCGGGGATTTGACGGATTTTTGACGGAAATATACTACAAATTCAGCGGAAATTCAAAATTCTAGTTGGCAACACTTGCTGCTGAGCGTGAGGTCCTGGGTTCGATCCCCAGGTCGGGCAAATTGTTATTGGATTTTTCCGAATGGAATTCCTCAGTAGCAGCCCGGAGTTTTGGATTTGTGCCCGGTTGATGATAATAGGCTCGCCCCTTTTACATGGGACGTAAACATAACGGCAAAATGAGGGTGTTACTATACACCTCTGTCCAACCCTTCGGGAAATACAGGCGTGATGTTATGTGTTATGTACACTTATTACATACATATAGCCTTCACACTGATTAGAAAATCCGTGTTAATTTCAGTTTCAGACTCATCCATCTGTTTCTTTGAAACTCCAAACAGAATTATTGTGTTAGGTACCTTTCAAGGTCACATTACTACGATATTTAATTCTAAAGACTACAACAACCGTCATATTTAATTTCCTAAACGTTCAGATCGCTCCAATTAAATCTAATATCAAAATAAATCCATCTAGAATCCACGTGTGGTCGCATTGCACACCGCGATCACGACCCGTCAATATCGAGCCGATATCGACACTGCATCGACGTCAACGCATAACGACTAGGTTGCGCAAACGCATATTTGCGAGCTTTGAGACGCCGCTGACCAATCGGCGCTTGACTCTTGACATTGGACGCGGATTAAGTGTGTCAATGGTCAGTTGATAGGGTTGTCATGTTTTTTATGTCTCTCATAATTAACAAACATATTTTTTTAAGATTCTTAATATGTTAAATTAAAGCTCATACTAAAGTAAGATATTTGCAGACTTTGGAAGCTTCAACAAAATTGAAAGCTGTAACAGGGTGTCCTGCGTAAGCGACAAATGCGACGCGATGCGATGCGGCGACACGATCAAAACAACGGCATTCACTACTGGCGGCCTATGTACCGAGACGCGACGTAACGTGTATTTGTTCCGTGTCGTGTCGCGTCGCATCGCATCGCGTCGCGATTGTCGCTTATGCAGGACACCCAGTAAGATATACTCAAGTAATGGTTATATAAAAGCCCAGGCACATGGCACTACCAAAAAAAAATTGAGCTATACGCGAACTTAAACTCAACTGCTTTCGACGTACCAGAAAAATCTAAGAAAAATAAACTACTCTTCTAAGCGACAACCCTAACGATGAGTGCTATTATAGTATAGATATCACGATTTTTATAGATAATATAATTTTAATTGAGTAACCCGTGGGCGGGTATCGTAAGCTTTCGATAAATGTCTTTTATATGTTTCATAGTGACATGGAACCTCCATTTTATATGATAACCTTTTATAATAGTGCGTGATTGATTGGGAAGGCAGCTTTTTCATTTTGATGATAACTAGCGGCCCGTCCCAGCTTCGCACGGGTGGACAATTTTCCCGTTTTTCAACATTTTTCATTTATGCTCCGCTCCTATTGGTCGTAGCGTGATGTTATATAACCTTCCTCGATAAATGGACTATCCAATACAAAAATAATTTTGCAATTCCAACCAGTAGTTCCTGTGATTAGCGCGTTCAAACAAACAAACAAACAAACTCTTCAGCTTTATAATATTAGTATAGATAATAGAATAAAGGTATTAGGGAAATAATTTGCATTTATGTAGATTCTGTAATTAGAAAATGTCTGTTACATAATTTAGAGTCCGGATGTAGAACTGGGAGGTTTTTGTGTTTTCTGTAACTACAGTAAGTGGACAATTACCTACTATTAAGATTATTAGTCTGTGGTTTGACTTCACAAGACTATTTGACTTTCTATGCAAAATAGTTTTTAACTAAAGAATTTTTAATTTATACCGCCAGAGATGAGAGCACTCATGATTTGCTGAAAACACAAACAATATCAATATTACAACGTGGGTTTAAATATTCTATTAAAGACACAAATAAGATAACATCACGCCTGTATTCCCCGAAGGGTTGGGCATAGATGTATAGTAACACCCTCATTTGGCCGTTATGTTTAAGTCCCATGTAATAGGGGGTGACCCTATTGCTATCAACCAGGCACAAATCCAAACTCCGGATTACTACTGAGGAATTCCACACGGAATAACCCAATAACACTTTGCCCGACTTGGAGATCGAACCTAGGACCTCACGATTAGGGTTACCATATGACAAGCATTTGCCGTATTTGACAGGCATTTTAAGGTTTAGACAGGCGTGCGGCCAGCATTACCTACTCTTAGACGGGCATAAGGGTGCATTCAAAAAGCCTCTATGATTGACAATAATTAAATAGGTACGTACGGAGCACACTGTGTAGTCAGTCCCACTACCAACTTTGCTAACAGCCTAATCTTTTTTTTTCTTTTAACGGACTTCCAAAAAGGAGGAGGTTACTATGTTCGTCTGTATATATGTTTTTTTTTTTTTTTTTTTTTGTGTATGTTCATCGATATTTTCGCCAATTGTGAACCGATTTTGATGATTTTTTTTTTAATGGATAGGGTATACTTCGAAGTTTGTCCCATTTACATTTGGTGAAGATCTGATGAAGAACTTCGGAGATAGACAATGGAACTCCTCAATGACGAACAGTACGCATATTGTGATGATGTGATTATGTTACGAGCAGCGTCTTTAGTAAGTCCAACCAAGTTTTAATTAAGGCCACTAAAATGAAAAAAATAAAAACTTTTTTACAAAAAATGTAAACCGACTTCAAAAAAGAATAAAATAATTACCATATAAAATTAACAGTTTCAGAAGTCGGTGCTGATCCACGCTGAACCAAATTGAAGGCACCGACTTCGGAAACTGTTAATTTTATATGGTAATTATTTTATTCTTTTTTGAAGTCGGTTTACATTTTTTGTAAAAAAGTTTTTATTATGACACAGCATGAGCTATTCTCTTGCCGACGTGGGAGAGAGACCTACAGGTATTTTTCGGTAAAATCAGGCATTTCAGGCACTCTAGACAGGCATTCCGCCATTTTGAAATAGTAACCCTACTCACGATCAGCAGTGGCGCTTGCCACCACTACACCAACGAGGTGCAAGTTATACAATTCAAAATAGCTACCGACTAATGGTCAAAGCACACATATCGACTCGGAAAGGGATCGTCACCGTATCGCCTTTCGCCTCGCCGTCAAACAAGCGTCAACCTAACGTAAGCACGTAACCGATGCGGATCAGCAGCTCCGATACGTCGACTCGGCTACGGCTAGGCGACGCCGCGCTTACGGCTCGCAGTAACAGTAGTGTGCTGCAGGCAGGCCGCGGGAGTGATAAAAGGGGCAAGGGTGGACGAAGAGACGTAAGCTCGGGTACGGAGAGACGTAAGCGCGGGGACGACGAGCCGTAAGCGCGGGAACCAAGTTGACCACGCACCGCACCGCGGTTCGCGAGCTTGTCCCGAGGCGAGGCGATTACGTTACGATTCCGATTAGTGTGCGTTGCAGTAGCAAGTTTCATACAAAGAATACTGAACGGTTAAAGTTGATACGGTGACGATCCCTTTCCGATTTGATATGTGTGCCTTGACCTATAATCGTTCAGCCTTAAGCCTAAACCGAGCCGTCAGCGTCAGCCCAAAGTAATTATCACATGACATTCCAAAAAAAAGGTAACTTCAAATGAACCCATTATGTTTTACTTTCGACGAATAGAAGCGAAGAACCAAAACCAACGAAATTGATGTGAAACCATCAATCACGAGCAGACAATGGCTCCCGACAGTTTACTACGTTTTTCGTAAACATATCTTTGGATAACAAATGTTTTGTAAAGGGGTTTACACACTACTAGAAGTGTCGTCGCGCGATTTAATAAGCTTCGAAAATAAAAAGTAATAATATTCTCGTAATTTTTGATAACACTAGAAGTACCATAGTATGGGATCCCTGTGATTCGCATAATTTTTTAAATTCCTAATCTACTCTGGCATAATTTGTTCAGCATAACTTTTAATGGCATAATAAAACTTTGACATAATATTTTTTGGCATACTGTTTAGATAGGCATAACTATCATTTGGGTTCATATTTTCGGTGTAATTTTGTAGATTCGTTTAGGTTACGTTATTATGGTTAAAAACATTATGCCTATACTTTTATGCAGAATTAGTATTATGCGTAACGATCATTAGGATAAGTGAAAGTATGCCATGATAAATTATGCCATACAATTTTATGCGAATCGATAGTGATTCTCATAGTATACTTTAAGCACTTAGGAACAGTAGTTGAAATAAAGGGTTATATTTTTTTTTAATTTTGATTTGTCAATATTTACTTTTTTCTTCTATCTAGTTTTCAAGAAATATTCGCCCAGTCTGGTTTTGAATTTATTTATAAACTTCCTCAGCGACCAGATTGTTTATCATTACATTGTTACTTCACGTGCAAATTCAAATACGTAAGAAACCTGTAACCTGTAGGGAAACTCATTATAGATTCACTTCCTTTTATGTTCATTATTGTAACGTAATTAACGACTGCCTGTGTCAAATAAACGTTGTATTTTCTATTTCAATTCCTATTTCTATTTTCTTGCTATATAATGTTATACTTTAAATTTCAAAAAGTTTTGTTGGGAAGATTTTTTAAATACAATGTCGCCGCGCGTTTTGCTTTCTAGTGTGGAAGAGCCTTAAGCTAAAAAAATGATAGAGCTGTTATAAATTTTATTATTTTTGTTTAGTGGACAATAAAAGAAACAATGGTAAGTCGTAAGTGGCAATCATGATAGTCGACTTCCAAAATAACTTGATTGATGTGAAATTTAACATGTATCATTCGTCAGGACGGAACATTTTTATTTCGTTTCTCCTTCGATGCTTTGAGAATAAAATAAAAATAAAAAATATTGTTTAGGGTTCCTACTTATTGCTTTGTTAGCTTCCAAACGATCGATAGGGATGTCGTGAATTAGATAGCGAGAGAAAAAAAAATATGATCAAAATTTCATACTGTATGAGTCCGGAGTATTATTAGAGACTAGCGGCCCGTCCCGGCTTCGCACGGGTGGACATTTTCCCCGTTTTTGCAACATTTTTCATTTATACTCTGCTCCTATTGGTCGTAGCGTGATGTTATATAGCCTATAACCTTCCTCGATAAATGGACTATCCAACGCAAAAATAATTTTTCAATTCCAACCAGCAGTTCCTGAGATTAGCGCGTTCAAACAAAGAAACAAACTCTTCAGCTTTATAATATTAGTATAGATATGGACATACCAGAAGCGTTATACGACGTGTTATTGAAATAACGCAAAACCTCTTAAGGGCTCATTGTACTCATCATTATGAACAACTTTTACTAAGGACCAACGCAGAAATCGCGACAAAAAATCAGCTGTTGCCTACATGTTGTCGAGTTACGCGAATATAAATTTATGGAGCAGCAGATTTTTTTCGAAATTTCAGTGTTGATCACTAGTAAAAGTTGTTCATAATGGTGAGTGCAATAAGCCCTAAGAGAGTTTACGTTATTTCAATTACACCTTGTATTTGACGATTTCTAAATCGTAACTTCAGACTATTACTGCGTACTTCAAGCTAACGGGGTGTCCTGCGTAAGCGACAAACGCGACGCGGTGCGACGCGACGCGACACTACGTGGAACAAATATGCGTTACATCGCGTCTCGCTACATAGGCCGCTAGTAGGGAATGCCGAAGTGCAGTGGTGGCCCAGAGGTAACGGCCCCGACTTACGAGTTGTATGTCGTGGGTTCGAACCCAGCCAGGCGCATTACTTTGTGTAATTTATTTCATCACCACTGCTCTCAAAACGGTGAAGGAAAACATCGTGAGGAAACCGGCATGTCCTAGAACCAAAAATTCGAAGACATGTGACATCTACCTACCCGCACTGGGTCCGCGTGGTGGATTACGGCCCATTCCCTCTCACAGAGAGGAGGCCTGTGTCCCAGCAGTGGGAACATTATAGGCTGATGACGATGATGTTGAGGGAATGCCGTTGTCTTGATCGCGTTTGTTGCGTTCGTCACATACGCAGGACACCTCATAAGAGACGAGATTGACGAAACTACATACACCCGTATAACGGAATTTGTCAAACAGTTGCATCTGTCAGAATACTTAGACCATTATCTACCATTGTTCCTGTTAATCCTGCTATAAACATAAGAACAGCATTCACTTCCTAACATTAACGCGCACATTCCAAACAGATCAGCGCCGTACATTTCCTTATTAACCCTTAATATGCACTATCAAACCACTTTATGACTACAATAATTCCTCCGAAACACTTACGCTAAAAGCTGAGCCTGTAAACGCCGGGTGATTTTACGTAACAAAATACAATGTTAGTGAAACTAATATATCGTATAATAAAGTAATCAATAAAATAAAGGCAGTAAATAAAAGTTTCATTTCTACTTAGCTTGCATTACAGTCAAATGAACGTTTGCAATGACAAACGTTACAGCGACGTTTATAACATATTGCGTTGTTTATTAGCTCATATTTTATGTTGGTATAGCTAATAAAAGCTTAAGGACCCCAACAGACTATAGGCGACCAAAGAAAATTAGATTTTTTCTAAGGCTATGTTGTCTTCTTCTTTCTTCTTTTCGTGTGGTTAGTGACTAACCTAGTGTCAGAGTTTATGCCGCCCATGGGCCTCTGACTTGGCTTCACATGCCGTCGAGAAATATCTGTCAGGCACGCCGGTTTCCTCGCGATATTTTCATTCACGGTTTTTAAGCAAGTGATAATTATACAATACGCTCATGAATCCGAAAAGTTAGAGGTGCGTATCTTGGGTTCGAACTCGAGACCTATGACTTGGCAGTCCGACTGTCATACCACTAGGCTATCACTGCTGTTAAAGTATCTATGTAGTAAGATTAATTGCTAATGAATTATACGAGTATTAGCTTCGATATATACAAATAACATTGAATGCAATTTGTAAGTTTTGAAGCAATACTCATTAGTGAACTCGCGCATAGTTAAGTTTTACCCCGTGTGGGGACAGGTTAGAATATAAAACTTCCTCACCGTTGAAAGATTCAACAAAACCCAGCACGCTTTATGGTAGGATCTATACGGTCCGTCTGGCTAGCTACCACCCTCACATTAAAGTCCGGCGCCAAGCAGTTTACTGTGTTCCGCCGTGTATATGTGAGAGCCAGAGGGGTATAGCGGAATCCCTCTACATCTCTGTTCCTTGGATTCGTGTGCTTAATCTTAGACCCTGTCTGCGCTTACGATCAGATAGGGCCAAACGCAACCAAATCGAGAATAAAAAAAAACATGGAACGATAAGAATGCGAGCTAAGGCATCAAGAATGGATGTAATAATCTGCCAACGGCCTTACATGGCTCATTCATCTCTATTTACAAACACGTCCATAATGCACAAATTATGACGATGTTAAGTCGAATTCATAGAGAGACGATATGCTAATACCAGGGTGTCATGAGTCAGAGTGAGTTAATAGTAATAAATAGACGCGAATTCGTTACGCAACCGTCAGACGTCTAGTAGCGTGGATAATTATGTATACGCAGATTTATTCGCTCGAGAGCGCCCGGCGCCAATTATGACGACATAGTAAGCATTAGTGTATGAGCTTTATTCATAATACTGTCTCGTATTATGAATTCCTGGTACAACAGTATTATGAATATGTGCGAATGGATCGCAATTTCACAAGCTACTGAGTCAAATCATTGGACTTCATTCAAATTCTTCATTTGAAAACATTTCTCGGTCTATTGAAAGGGTCCGCTTTTCACAAATCAAGTGTACCTTCATTGCTAAGCACGACTACTTCAAGCGAGTAAAAGCCTCAATAAATTCAAATTAGTTTTCCTTTGAGAGTCGAAACAACTAACGTTTTCTTTCTGGGAACAAAAGTAAATTATTAAACGAACGGCAAACAAAAAGCAGTTAGCGGTCGGAAATATCTGCATATAATCGTTTCCATGTAATAGTTGGATGTAATCGACAAACTTGCGTGTATCGTGGGAGATACAGACTGTTAACGGTTTGTGCGTTTTGTTGCAGATAAGTCTTGCTTCCCAGGTCTGCGTGTGGCGGCTTATCTCGAAGGTAGTATGTTTTGTAGGCAGAGGCAGTGTGTTTTCTTCCTAGCGTATGGTAAATGTGTGGACGTATCTTTTTGATTTAAGATGTGACCACCATACCTGGTATTACGGAATGGAAATGCGTTAGTATGGAAAGAAAGAAAAGCAAGAAAATAATTTATCTGAGTCTCGTTACAGACATACAGACATACAAACATAAAATAAAAAATCAACAATATACAAAAGTTATATGCCTCTACGAGACAAAAAAAGGAGCCCATCTCAGCATAATGCTGCTACACCGAAGTATAGCAGCGCTGGTTTTCGGATGGGTCCTGTAGTGAAGCCACGGGCAGCCACGTGCAAATACAAAAATTAATAAATTAATTACATAAATAAAATTAATTAATTACAATAAATACATAGGTAAGTGTGCCTACGTGTGCATCCGCCTTGACGTTTGACGTGATGGTGAACAAATCAGATGTAAGCTTTGAAAATTTAGATCTTTATATGCCTTTCAAATAGACTTGTCGTTTCAACTAACTCACAGATGTGATTTGCATGAAGCCTATCCCACGATTTAGTTTCGGAGCTAATTTAGAACGTCTTCTAAAATGTAATGTCTTCTAAACAATATTATGATACAACGACTTTGTCGCAATGATATTCAATTGATAAATTCTAAACCCCATCATACTTAGAATAATAGGATACTTAAGATGAGCACTATGAGTACCAACTTCTTTACATTTAGAAACCCTTTTATATAACATTCTTGAACTTTTGAATACGTACATTATGCAAAGCAAGAAGACGGAAATATCACTGCAGCCCACCGCCTTGATGTATTGGAACCAGTCTCAGAGGAAACCGCGCCGATTCAATTTTCCTTTTGCGCTCCCGTTGGTTAGATAACCACGTGGGTAGAAACTTTACAGATTTGCAAACTTTCAATGTGACAAACTACATATCGATCGAAATTAACGATGTTGACTCCCACGGATATGCTCCGAAAGCTGAGAAACACTTTTGAAGCTCCTAAAACAAGATCAAGAAGTTAGTCATGCTACTTGTAATAGTGGAGTCTCTTCAGTTGAAATCTTCGCAAAATTGCCAGTTGCAATCGATCGAGTTTCATTTGCTGTATCAAATAGATATTTATGATCTTCATGACAGTTTTTGTGTGAAGGAGTCGTGGTTAATTTACAACTACGCGGATCATGCAATTCTCAAGGTTAAACTGCGCTTGCCACGATCATTCCGTGGATGGGTGACCCTTCGTTACATATCCAGAACCCTCTGTGCCCCGGAGAGCACGCTAAACCGTCGGTCCCGGGAGTCATACGAATACCTATGACAATATACTGTCTATAGTTATGGGTGCTCAGAAGTCCGAAAGTCTAACCACCGGTCTAAGTTTAGGGTATCGGCATTGCTCTGTGAGTGGGTTGCGGAGGTCTGATGGCAGTGGCTTCGCGTAAAATACTGGTATTCAGCCGCATCTGGTTAGAATGGACGCTGACCCTAACATAGTTGGGAAAAGGTTAGGTAGAACGTAACAGTTTTCATGTACATCTAGAGTAAAATGATTAAATAACAGCACTAAAACACTAACATGTGCCATCTTACATGACATAACATAACATCACGCCTGTATTCCCCGAAGGGTTGGGCAGAGGTGTATAGTAACACCCTCATTTCGTCGTTATGTTTGTCCCATATAATACGGGGCGAGCCTTTTGCCACCAACCGAGCACAAATCTAAACACCGGACTGTTACTGAGGAATTCCACACGAAATAACCCAATAACACTTTGCCCGACCTGGGGATCGAACCTGGGACCTCACAATGAGCAGTCGCGCTTGTCACCACTAGACCAACGAGGCAGTAATTTGCAATCTTCTTATTTTAATATTCCCATGTATTCCAAAACATAATTATAATAATAATAATAATCTGTGGTAAGTCCGGCCGTCAACACGACAGAAAATTTTGCTGAATTATATATTTTTGAAAATATTTTATAAAATTAGATCTGCGGTTACACATAAAACAATAAATAATAAATCAAAATGAAAAAAAAAAAGGAGAAAACGCCAGATCCTGCAATAGAACCGGAAAATACAATACCTGACATAAAATGTTGACAAGAAGCCGGACCAGAACAACAGAACAACGAAGCGCACGCCCACCACCCCCGGACTCGCCGCTCAGCTCCGCCTCACAGCCGCCGGAACTCGGATTACCAGTGACACCGGCAGCTGCAGCCTCGTCGAGCTCGAGTGACGAGTATTTCTCCCCGCCGACGTCGCCAAGACCTGTACGTCGGCAGGGGAGAGGCCGGCCACCGAACAGTTTGGGACCTAGGGGCCCCCCGGCCCCGAGCCGGGTCCTCGCTGCCGGTGGTTATGTGCAGCGCATGAAATGGACTCAAAGTATAAACGAGAACGTCATGCGCGCATATTACGGGTCTACAGAGGGGGGAACTAACCTCACTGCTTACCGTGTTAGGATGCTGACTCTGTTTCAGGAACTTGAGCCAGCCATTAACGTCTCGGCCCAACGATTATCGGATCAGGTGCGTGTTATCCAACGCAATCATAGATTGGATGACGCCGCACTTGATAGGCTTCGCTTAGAGGTACAGAACAGCCGTGCCATCCCTGTCCCCTTACAGACCGCGGTACACCAACTTATCAATGTAGCCCCGCCGCGGTCCGATCGTGTAGATGGGGATGAGGATGATGGGGCTGTTACAGTAAGTAGCCAATACAACGACCGATTGAGGAGTGCATTGGAGGATGCGATTCGGGAGTGTAGAGCTAACCCCGAATCACGGCCACGATTACCACGCTTGCTCATGCACAATAAAAATAGGGCGCTGGTGTGTGCCTTGGATTCGCTGCTTGCTAGCTATTTTGAGAGCAGCGAAGATCTCGGCGATACACACTCAATCCTGTACTGTGCGGCTGTTGCGGCATGTCGTGTAGCCAATGTCAAATTTAATAATAGTGAACGAGCTACACGACCAAAACTAGCCGTACCAGCCTGGCAGTGCAGGATTGAGCGTCGTATTGACGAGACCAGGGCACTCATCGGCAAGCTAATATGCTTCAGGGAGGGCAATACTCGACCAAGAGTGATGCGCTTTGTGAGGCGGGCATTCTCGGGGACTGGTATCAGCCCTCGAGAATATACGTCCCGAGCCACAGAGCGTATCGACTTCCTGAAGCAGAAAGTTTGTGCATGGGCGAGCCGTATCCGTAGGTATAAACGCCGCGTTGAGCGATATACCCAGAATCGCATGTTCCAATGCGACCAAAGGTGGGTGTATAGAGCTTGGGAGCGGCCTGACCAAAGTGTGAGTGGTGGGCGCCTGCCTGATGATGATGCCATGAGCTCATTCTGGCGCAGCATCTGGTCGGTCCCCGTCATTCACACTGAGGGTGATTGGATGCGAGATATTGAGCGAACGTGTGAGTCTATAGAAGAAATGGGGGAAATTGTCATTAGCCCCCAAGACGTAGCCGGTGCAGTCCGTCCGTTACCTAACTGGAAATCTCCAGGGCCGGATGGACTGCACAATTTTTGGATAAAATGGCTGCGTAGCTCACACGCTCGCTTGGCGTCCCAATTCCAGTCGTCCTTAGAGTCAGGGTCGCTTCCGCAGTTCCTTACGACCGGAGTTACCCACCTGCTCCATAAATCAGGTAGTACTGCGGAACCCAAGAATTATAGACCGATCACGTGTTTGCCGACGGTCTATAAACTTCTTACATCCATTTTGAGATCCAAAATTAACACACATATTGGAAATAATTCTGTATTGTCTTCTTCTCAAAATGGATGTAGGAATGGGTCCCGCGGTACTAAGGAGCTACTCCTCATTGATACGGCCATTAGCCAACAGGTTCGTCGCTCCCAAAAGAGTCTGTCGACATGCTGGATAGATTATAAGAAGGCCTATGATTCGGTGCCACATACATGGCTCATGAGGGTGCTAGAGCTGTATAAAATAAATACAACACTACGCACCTTCCTGAGGTCATGTATGGGGCAATGGAGGACGGTGCTTCGCTATCCAGGGTGTCAACCGATTCGGGGGAGCGGCGAACCGATTAGGATTGAGCGGGGAATATTCCAGGGCGACAGTCTGAGCCCACTATGGTTTTGTTTAGCCTTGAACCCTCTTAGCACATTGCTGGAGGGGTCGGGGCTAGGCTATCCGCTGCGGAGAGGAGGTCAGGTAGTATCCCACCTTCTCTACATGGATGACCTAAAGCTTTTTGCCCCCACTAAATTGCAACTGGTGGATTTACTGAAGGTAACTGAAACTTTCAGTAATTCTATCAGGATGGAATTTGGTGTGGACAAATGTGCAGTCATGCATGTAAGACGAGGGAGGATTATGGAACCCGAGGGACTACAACTTTCGGATTCCATACACCTCAGTCCGCTCTCCGCAAACGATACCTACAAATACCTTGGTATGTCGGAGGGGTTGGGTATCAGCGAGGCCGACATGAAACAATCGTTGAGGGAGCGCTTCTTTGGCCGCCTGAAAAAAGTCCTAAAAAGTCTTTTGTCAGGCGGAAACAAGGTGCGCGCCTTTAACGGTTGGGTCATGCCGGTCTTGATGTACTCCTTCGGCATACTGAAGTGGACTCAGACTGAATTAGATGCCCTGGATAGGAGAGTCCGGACTTTGCTGACCGCAAATCGGATGCATCACCCGCGATCATCAGTAATGAGGCTGTACATCCCGCGAAAGTGTGGGGGTCGAGGCTTATTAAATGCTAAGACCCTCCACAATCGTGAGGTGTGCAGCCTAAGGGAGTTTTTCCTCCATGCTGACGCGGGGATACACCGAGATGTGGTCGCAGTAGATAAAGGACTCACCCCACTATCCTTGGCTAGAGAGAACTGGCGCAAGCCTGTAGTACTTAGTACTAATGACCGCAGGGAGATATGGCAGAGCAAGGAGCTACACGGACGCTTTTACCGGGCCCTCCATGGGCCCGACGTTGATTTCCTCGCGTCCGTGTCCTGGCTACGGTTCGGTGACCTATTTGGGGAAACCGAAGGTTTTGTCTGTGCGATTATGGACGAGGTTATCATGACGAATAACTACCGGAAGTATATTGTGAAGGACGGGACGGTTGACATATGTCGGGCATGCCACTGTCCCGGCGAGTCCCTCAGGCATATTATTTCCGGATGTTCTCGTCTTGCTAACGGCGAGTACTTGCATAGGCATAACCAAGTGGCCAGGATTATCCACCAGCAACTTGCTTTGAAGTATAACCTTGTGGAATCGGAGGTACCGTATTACAGGTATGTGCCCGACCCAGTTCTTGAAAATGGTCGTATCACGTTGTATTGGGATCGATCTATCATCACTGACAGGACTATTGTTGCCAATAAACCTGATATAGTGGTGATCGATCAGAGCGCCGCACAATGATTGTTGATGTTACCATCCCGCATGATGGGAATCTCGTGAAAGCTGAGAAAGATAAACAAATCAAATATCTTGACTTAGCACACGAGGTTGTCAACATGTGGGATGTGGAATCGGCAACCATTGTGCCGATAGTCGTAACGGCCAATGGCCTAATGGCCAAGAGCCTCGACAAACATCTCATGAGGCTCTCGTTGGGTGGCTGGATCAAGGGCCTGATACAGAAAGCAGTCCTCCTCGATACGGCGCGTATTGTGAGGAGGTTCCTGTCTCTGGAGCCCTAACTGCCGGTAGCCTGGACCCTGCTCCCGCTGCCGGTGGACCCCTATTTTTTATATTTTTAAATATGTATTTTGTTTTCTTTTTATATGTATTTAAAAATGTAAATAATATGATACAGTGTGAATAAAGGAGATAATAATCTATCAAGTGACCAAACAAAGCCACCAGCCATGGAGCTATTAATAACAATTTATAATAATGTGAACAAACTTTCTCCTCCGAACATGGTACCAAGCCAGCAGTTTGGGTCACTGGCAGAATTCGAAGCAATATAAGGACTGTAATTGGTTGAAACCTGGATTTTACTTGTCTTGTACTGTTATTCTCCGGAATAACGATTATGATTGGAATTATTGGAGGGATATCTGAGAAAACAGCTTTAGGGTCTTCGACGAATTTTAAATTGCTCTCCGGGTATATTCTGAATATCAAAATAGATAGAAATCTTATATTTTTAACCATGCCTTCTGATCACTGAATTCGAATAGGCCGCCATTTTTATTGTTCCACATAAAGATCAATGCAAGATATGCATCTAAGGCCCTATTTTACTAATGTAAATAATTCTAAAACTACCGTTCTTTCTAATATTACAAAAAGGTAATCTAATAAAAGAAATCCTTTACAACTGAGGAAAATCACTTTATTCGAGTTTGTACTCTTTTATTTTTTTGTTTGTCCTGATCAAATTGCTCGCTAATCCCAAAACAATTTGCCGTCTAAGATATCCTAAATTTCATTGTTGTCAGTAATTGTTTTGACTTCCCAGTGGGGTTCAAATTTCTTTTTTACGTGTACTACGATGGAGGAAAGTAAATCTAAGAACAAATTAGCTTCAATTATTCTTTGCTTCCTAATTCAGAAGCAAAGAGGTATCGTATCACATAGAGTTCTCAGTCTTAATACTCCACGCTGATGTAGTACCTAGGTAGCGTTAAATGCAATAGCAGATTCCGCGACCCGGCCAAAGTCCTCGGACGAACACCATGGTGGTTTTAGTCGGTAAGAGTCCGACATAACCCTCCGCCTTCCCCTTGGTGGAGGATATCCAGGAGGATTCCCCACGTTAAAGAAAACCTGATGATGAACAGCGTTACCCGTGCGAGGCTAGCTTCGCGGTCACCATGCTCTCTTCCCAGCTACAGCACACAGCAGCCACAAACAATACCTTCCCTTATAGAAGAGACCAATAATACCATTTTCATCTGTGCCCTACAATAGATTGGATACAGTGGTTCTTTAGAATGAGTTGGATCCTTATTTATGTTATTTGTGTTAATAACATACGACACAGGAAATCCTAGTGGGGCCATGAGTACATTTGGCGTCTTTCGTGAATCGTTATCATCCAAACACAACACAAACACTGGAATACCAATAAAAAGAGGCGGTAAAATAAAACGTGCAAGCCCCATGCCTTCTATTAAACGTTCATTTATGACTCAGCTTACATCTTAAGTCTTCTGCTCAGTAAAGTGTTATCTACACTTGTGTTTTTTGCTCTCTCTTTCTTCTTGGCTGTTACTTCCATATTATGATAGGGTCAGCATTCCTTATCTTCCTCTTCTCCCTATCTAATTACCACCATCATCGTCTTAGCTGTTTCCTGAACTTCTTGGGAGTAAAGTTCTAGTTCGACTAGATACAAATTCATATCAGTATTTTACAGAAGTTCTTTTCTCGTAACTTGATATGTCTAAGGCGGTACCCTTTTTTCCATTTCTGGATTACTATTTTTAACAAATTTGCAACAAATCAAAAGGATTGAATCATTACCACTGTTGTAGTGATGATGTTGCTTAATATACTGAAAGAAATGCGTGACTTCATGTTAATAGGTACGTTGTTCAGACTTTCTCAGTAAAGCCTTGACAAGTCAGCTGAGAGAAAAGTCGCCAGTGTGTATAAATCCTAAATGCAATAACGGTACTTCAGACATAGGGTGGCCATAAATTCGCACGTTAGAAACGGGACGCAGTTTAAGTGAACGATAGGCTCAATGCAAACGTGCGCGTGCGCTGTTTTATAGTTTAATTTTGTTGGTTAACTGTTAGGATTAGCAGGTAAAACGACTGTTTTATGAAGTATTTACGAGTATGCAAATATTTTTGGTTTAAAGAGCCACGGAGAAAGCGTGCTAAAAAGTGTTTAGTTTCGATAGTATTAGAAGAAAAGGTAGTTTCTAACTAATAAATAGCCCAGCCCTTTTTCCTCTGGGTGCAGTAAAAGCCAACTAAACTAATACCAAACTGTAACTACCTTTAGGTAGTGAAGTGTTCTTGCAATCACCATTTTACCCACCTATCGTGGCGGTTATTACATTCAACCAATATCATCAATCATAATTATCGTCTTACAGTGGTTATGTAACCAGAAGAAGATTTTCTTCGTCAAAGACTATAATTAACCTAATAACAAGAAATTTAATCATTTGCAAAAGACATAAAGGCTTATGATTATGATGATGAAGTAGAAATCAATTTACCTTAACCTGCAATAGTTTGACCCGATTTCTACAAAGTCCAAACAGTCGCTATAGTAGAACCATACACAACTAATGTCACAAAATAACCCACAACTTTCACAGAAGCTCAGAAAGCCTAAACACTTCCTAATCCTACTTATAAATAATACATACAAAGCGATAACATTGAACACAGGCACAAGGCTCAGCTCAAAATGGACAAATAGAACCATTATATTTGCAAGTGCGAATCTGATAGCCATGGGGAAATATAGACACTTGGACACAAAGGACTGGGCTGAGCTTTGAAAGGGAGAATATATGAGGAAATGTGGGTGTTTGTCCGGTTGAAATATATTTAAATAAAAAATAAAAACCAAATATAAAGAACCTTGGAAGTTTTATTTTCAGTAAGACGACGTTTCATTTTAACAATAGAGAAGTAGAAGAAAAGTAATAAACTCTGAGATATTTTTAAAATATGCATTCTGCATTCACTGTCATCTATTGTTGTTTCCGTAGATCTGAGAAGTGTAGCAGGAAAAAGCTAAAGAGCTATTTCCGTAGTTCGGAGAAGTATGAAAAGAAAAATAAATATCAGTAGGAATTGAGGCACTGACAAGCTTTAGAAAACAGTTCTAGGAATGGGAAAAACACGATCTAATATTACTCAAAATGAAATGAATGAAGAATAATATTCTTTAATGGCCGATTTCTGTAATTTACCAAGCGTTATTGGTTAAAATTAAAACTCTTGTATCTTTATCTATAGAGAAGTGAAGAGGCTTTGCATAGTAGACCCTATCATACGTTAGTAAAATTTGCTTACGGGCCTATATATAGGCCCAGTGTATCGATAAAAAATGCTACTATTGGTAAGCAAAACGACTCGTTTTCGGCCATAGGAACCGGGCATTAGAGAATCTAATAACAATATAACAAGTATTGAAAACGTCAATAGAAAATATTTTACACTTTGTTTTGACAAATCTAGGCCAAAAGAAAGGACAACACCCAATTCAGCAAAGCATTGAATCCAAAACAAAGATGGCAACACAAGATGGGCGGAGATCAATTACATGGACAGTTATCGACCGCCCCATCACATCATGATCGATGGTGTTGCATCGCGGAACCATCTATTGTGCTAATATGCACGTGATTTATGGGAAAATAGATTAAATGTTGAGCCATCTCCGCGGTAATGTGGGAATGAGGTTTCTATATTAGAGTCATAAAATTAATTAGCTCATTGTGGGCGTTCTGGTTCAGAAATTTTAAAAGGTTTATCATCAGCTTTTCATCTGGTTATAAAGTCAATAATTGAAGAGCTTCTCTTGAATTTGGATCATGTGTTGGAAATCTGTTCCAATAATGCAACCACTTTTAAATTGTGGGTACAATAACATATAAGCCTGATTCCAACCACGTTTTCGCTCAACCAGTGGTTATGAGACTTAAATATGGAAATCAACCAGCGAGCTTGTGGGTACTAAATACACCATGGAATCTGAGAATAACTCTTCGGAAATCATGACTCTCTTTTTTTTACTCGCACTAACCGTAACTTATATACTTATAATTTTACTTGTACTTATATTTTATAGCAGTGATAGCCTAGTCATGTGACCGTAGAACTGCCAAATCATAGGTCTCGAGTTCGAACCCAAGGCACGCACCTTTGACTATTCGGATTCATGTATGCATTGTATAATTATCACGTGCTAAAAAACGGTGAAGGAAAACATCGTGAGGAAACCGACATGCCTGAGAGATATTTCTCGACGGCATGTGAAGCCAAGTCAGAGGCCCATGGGCGGCATAAACTCTGACACCAGGTTAATCACCAACCACACGAAAAGAAGAAGAGGAATCGTAACTTTTAAGGCAATGCCAACATTTCCAAGCGAAACCACGCACAACCAGTAGTTTCATAACAAAAAGTCATCAATGTTAAGTGCTGAACATAATTTTCCAATAAAGCGTTTCCAATAGCCGTGCAAGCGTACACACATTACGGTTCAATACACCAGTTTATTGTACAATCAATTTGTAAGAAACAACAGTAATTTTATAGTACTTTATAGTCGCAGAGGTATTGAGTGGGAAAATGATTTTACTTAATTAACATACGCTATGGAAAAGCTAATCGATGAGTTTTGAATAATAGAGTATAATTATCATTAACGGTAATCCTGCACAGACACACGAGAGAGGGCTACAAGAAGTTCTCGGTGGTGTGTGGTAGTTCGTCAACCCGCACCAGGCCAACTTGGTGGACTAAGCCCTTCTCATTCTGAGAAGAGGCACTTTCCCAGAAGTGGGACAGTTATGGGCTGATTATATGATTAAAATTGGCCGGCAAACGTAAACTGATAGGACAAACCCAATATTGCTAATTATTTTTGTGGAACCTCCAGTCGAGTAAAGGATGCTTACGAAACGATCGATGCGTACCGGGGATGTAAAGTTCTGAGATATTATTTGTAGGAATTGAATTTCAAACTATCTCGCACAACTATCCCTAGGAAACTTCAAATCACAAAGAGGGCATCACAGCAAATAGGCATCTCATATTCAATAAATTTCCCGTTTCTGAATCAAAAGGTGATCACACAAAACTTCGATTATCCACCTTATACGGTAAGCAATTAAATTATCTTCAACTTCTTCACATTTCATCTAACAAATAACCGACTAGCCAACCAAACGATTTAGAACTTTCTTTCCAAAACCATAAAGTTCAAAATAAATGATTGCATTATCAAGTAAACAGAATAACGGACCATGCAGAATGCACCGCGAAATCGTCAAAATTTTATCTCGTTCAAACAAACTTGGAGCGAGCAACATTCTCAAGTGAGTAATATAACCGTTGCTGATTCAAAACTGTCTATTACATATGAAATGGTATTATGTATGCCTGTCCAATAGTTCCGGATTTGAAGAATGGTTACAATAGTCTTAGAATACCGTAATTTCATTCATTCTTTTCCATTCATATTGTTTTATGAGACAGAGATGTGCCCGAACAAAATGATCTATGATTTTCATTGTTTGCATCCAGTACTTGTACCTAGAAAGCTAGATGAGATAACATTCCAGAGATATTAATACTAGATAGATATCAGAGGTCAGCAGCAACTGTAGAAAAGGAATGAAATAATAACTAAATTACTAAGAAGAATGCAACCGGTGAATTACAAGTTGGAATCCAATAAAAGTAACCATTTTATACATTCTATCCACCTCATCTGTAGTGTACCTCGTTGTATTAATAAAGCAAATATCTATAATAATATAACAACAATAGATACAGCTATATTTATAGTTACATTTAGTAGTTCGTTCTGTCTAGCCGTTTTCCCAACTATGTAGGGGTTAGCTTCCAATCTAACCAGATGCAGCTGAATACCAGTATTTTACGCGGAGCGACTGCCATTAAAGATCCGCAACCCAGTTACTGGGCAATGCTGATATTCTAAAGTTAGACCGGTTGTCAGACTTTCGGGCTACTGACTTCCCGTAACGACGGAACCGACTGTTTAACGTGCTCTGCGAGGCACGGAGGGGTCTCGACGAATGGTCACCCATCCACGCACTGACCGCGGCAAGCGCAGCTTAACCTCGCTAATCGCTAAAACCTGTGAGCCCCTCAGTTACATTTCGTAGTATAAACAATAAATTATTAACCGAAAACAACATACTGTTATGATTTAAAAATCACTAAGCGCATCTTCAAACCCGTAAAACCATCAAATCATTACTTAAGATAGCGTTAGCCATTTACGTCTATAAAAGAATCATACCATACAAAAATGCCGAAGCCGTGAGAAAATCGTGAACATTGTTCCCTATCTGCATATAAAAGTTAAAGATAAATGAAACTTTCTTTCTCGTGAGGTTTCTGTGGCGGCCTTGTGGTGACGTATTGTCCCGTAATTAGGGCTATGCTTTTGGTCAACCCACTAACTTTGTAATGAATTAGAAATTATTGCTGTTGCGGTGTTTTGTATTTGTTGTAAAAAATCTTGACTTTCTTAGTTCGTTTAGATTTTATTTTTCGAACACGATTCTTAATAAAAGAAGCAAACCCAGTCAACTACAATTGATAACATAGCATAACATCAGTAAAAGTACTTACTTGACGAAAAATACTTGAGAAGAAAGTGTTCGGATATTTTGATAAGAAAATGAGATCTAAAACCGGCGCGACCTCGAATCGATGCAGGCAGTACCGAAAACGTCAGATCAATAAAGATAATGTCGTCGTCCAAACATTCGGCGGCTAAAAATAGTCGGATGTTTCCGAACAATGGTCCAGCAGTCACATCATCCATTGTGTTCTCGACTTATTCACCTGTCCAATGTGACCTACTGACCGGTATTTACATCTCGCATCTCTCGATCCAATCGATACTTTCGATGCGATTCCATTCGATCGCCCACTTGTAACAAAATAAACAGTTACACGTCAAAAACGGACGGCCATGAACTTCATGATCGAAATCATTTGTAAGATTTATGATGGCCCGGTTGTATCAGACAACCCAGCGCTCGATACAACACGATCGATTCTCGATTACGATCGAAACAAGTGTGTACATTCCCTTCGAGGCACTCACAAATTATCCGAGCCGCGTTGTTTCACAGCACGATTTTCTTATTAATAAACAACAAACTGTTGACACTGCAACTGCAGCCAGGTGTTTACAATTTGATTGGCATAAAATTATGGGCGATACAAAACGGTACACTTTCCTGCGTAAGCTATTAAAAGGCGATAAATTCATCGTTGCCTATACATATAGGAAACATTGCAGGAAGCTGTAAATATGTAGTCGGAGAAATTACAACTCGATTATGAATAACTGTGTCGGCTCTACGTTGCTTGGTGCAAAAACTGCCTTTGCGAGGGAAAACCAGAAAATATGACAAGTTAATTTAGATTGAGTGGGCCTGTGAGAGTTGGAAAGGGAGGTGAAAGACAACCGGAACGAATTGTATCATTGCATTGTGAACTAAACGCGATGGGAGGCGACCGAGCCGGTGTGAGAGCAAAGGTCCCTGATAACACAGCCACAGTACGGCCCAAATGTCATCATGTAGACAGGCTGTCTGGCTGAGATAGAAGCATGCATAAGGTGGACTCGACGATGTTATAGAAAGTGAATTAATACCCAATCTTGTAGAACACGACGATATCTGCGTATGTTAATGAAATGGGGCGTGTGAACTGCGATGAGTTGATTGCATATCATGATGTACATGGATATACAAGTTTGTATTAAGCTAGACCCTTGCTTTTGGAATTGAACATTGTTAGTAAATGGAAGATGCAACTAAAAAAGCTTTTTGAGAACGGTAAACTGAAAAGATAATAGTTTAAATCCTAAAATCTAAATACTAACTTTAAATCTCGCTCCAAAAAATGTTCTCAAAAACTTTACTCACAAAGAACAAGTAAAAGGGAATTATTTAAATAAACTTTTATCTAATTACTTGTGAACAGTGTCAGTATTTCGGTGGATAAAATTCAGATAATCCAACACTGAGAATGGGCGGAAGTAACACCGTTGGTGAACTGGAATGTAATGGGAACATAGCAATGAAAGAAATTCATTACTATTGTATCATTGGACAGAATTTCTCATATTGATCACGTAAAAGCTCTTATTACTACAATTTGTATAATGCGTTATTTCTGCTTTGCTGGGTAGAATTTGGTGTTAATTATAAATGCCATATTAACAGTCGTGAACGAGAAGGCAGAAGCCTCTAATTCGACGGCTTATGAAGACTCGACGACTCGCTCGTGGAAGTTTACGAGCTATCGTGGATGTGTACTAAAGAGACAGGTGCTTTCAAAAGCTTTAAAAGCTCTCTATTTTCAGCTCGTCATCATCCTAACTTATTTCCAAATCTGTTGAGGTTTTCCAGTGAAACCATATGCAGTTGAATATTAGTATTTTAACCGCAACGAGCAGCTCTTGCGGGAGACAACAATGTCTGGCATCCGCAACTACTTACTTCTACAACTAATTTACAAAGCTCTAGCCATAGATTCATTAACTTCTTACCTAACCTTTGCATACCTCAAACACACAACTAACGGACTTTCAATGAAGTATCAACATTCCTACGGTATACGCACGATGTAAATGACAACAAAAAGATAATTAAACCTGACCTCGATGTGAACAATAACATGGCAATATGAATATTACTAATGGTACTGAAGAAGTTTCCCATACCGTGATAGTATTACGGGTGAAGATATTCCCATGCATGGCAAAATAGTCATAATATTGTGACGGTATAGGAAATCTCTAATAGCGCTTTGTTTACGTGTTAATTGCGAGCATATGTAAGTAAATGACGATATAGATTGATGTGATAATGGTATTAAAAATGTTATTGTGTGACGAAGATATGTTGAAATGCCGACGCGGGTGCAAATTGGTGTGGTTGGTGCAAGCGCAGAAAGTATTTTTAAAATACCATAAAACTTAGAGACTGCTAAGGACGTTTCTGGATATAAGGCTTCGAAGACCAGTGACTAGCACTGTTATTGTAAAAAAGTGATAAAAATGAAAATATCGACAATATTGGCCATCAAAATTAATAGATTGTTATAAAAAAAACAAATATAAAAAAATGGAACATGACAAAACAAACAAGTGTTTCTGTTGACACAACCAACTCCATGTAAAGCTCGTTATTCTCTTGTTTTCTAACAAACCGAACTTTGCTGTTTGTTTGCAGTTTCCAAATTGGCATAATGGTTGCAAACAGTGGCAAATAAGTATATTTGAATAGTGAAAACTGATTTTGGTAGTAAAATTCTATGTCTAAGGTGGAGACAAGCGTAACTTACAGTAAATGACGCATTGGCTTAATTTTTTTATTTATTTTAGACCACTGGTTAATAATAACGAAGGTCACGCCGCTAAACGTCAAATTTTATTAAAATTTCAACCATCATTATGCTTCCTGATTAGTCGTATTCTATTGATCCACCATGCTAAATCCTACATCTGATTAAAATCTACTAAGCCCTAATCTGGTACAAAAAGGAAAAGCAGCACGAACTAATAGAATACTATCATTAATCAAGGTCGAATACCAAGCAAAATCATTCAAGGGAGAAATGGAAGGGCAAAACACGCACACATCAATCATTACTGTCCAAATTCCCATCATTAGACGTTATAACCCTGTTTTCATACATTCTTCGACCAACGCCAACGTTACCTCCATTGCTACATTCCCAACTACATTGAAGAATCTCTCTGTGTGTGAAATAAGCGATGGATGTAATTCTCTAAACGTTGGCCCTATTGTTTGGTCAAAGTGTGGCCAATATAACGGAACGGCACAACTTTGGCCAACATCTTTCGCACGCACGTCCATAATAATAGCTCAGCGGGGACTTTTCAATCATTTATAAGAAGAAAACTGTTACGTTTATTAAAAACAAATTGTGGATGATACAGAATCATGCGTTTAATATTATATTTCCGTGGAAACTATGGTAATTTCGGAATTTAGAAATCATTCGCATCGATGCACATTTATGATAAGATAACGGACGTTTGGGCTCAGAGTGATGCCTATTTAAAGATCAAAAAGCACTTAAGAACTGTTGAGTCTTTCTGTTTTTTAAATATGAAATTTTCCTTATGTTCCCGTAAGCATAACCTTCAAATTACTGTCCCACTGCTGGGCCAGGGCATTGTCTCAGAATGAGATGTACTTAGGACTTAGTACATCTTAGGCTGGCATCGGTTGGCGGACTAAACACGCCATCGAAAACTTTTTATTTGGAGCTCTCTCAGTTTTCAAGTTTCCTCATAAGGGAGACAAGGCTCCACTAGATTAAAGTGTTTTTATGATCCCGTAAAGGGTAATCGAAGTAACAATAAGTTTAAAAGCACCTTTGACTCGAACAGAGCACGCTCGAAAGTCACAGACTATATGAAATGGTCTCATCTTCTACTATTTTGACCCTACCATAATTTTGACATCTTTTTGATCTGCTACATTAATTCCAAAGTTATTTTGTTCGTTACTACTCTCCTTACTCCATCAGATAGTCAGCTAAGTTCGAATTCAGTTATCTCTAACAAGATAAACAAACATCATATCAATAATGCTAATATGAGCAAACAAACAGTCGTTCAACTATCGTTAGTGATCATCACGTACTCCACGTGACACTACATAAAGGTCAACAGGGTGAAAGTTCAGAGAAAACTAACTGTACCAATACCGACTGTTATCAAGTGAGATGATTTGCTATAAATAGAATAGTAAATAAATTGATACTGTAATCGTACACAATGGAACAAGGAATAATAGACCACAAAGATGGAGGACCGTGGAAGATTTTAATGGTTACTACGCTAAGCAAAGTTATTGATGAAAGCAGAATATTGTTGGGTTAATTCAAGGAGGGGGAGGGCACGCAAACCTCTCGCCACCAGACGGTCGACACCACTCTTACAAAGGAAGATTAGGTCCCAGAATAATTTTAGTAGCTTATGAGGAAGCTCCATGCCCGTCTGGCCTAAGTGCACCGAGAAAAGAAATCCACATCCGCCCATATATTAGGGCATTGAAGACGGCTACTATCCATTTCCTTTAATCGATTCCTTTGTGGCTTTTAGCGGTACTTATAGATACTTGGATACTCAAGAAAGATGGTGGCCTAGTCTTCACCAGGAACCACATGATCTAAACTAGAAAAATATTTATTGGTAGTAAATGGATAATGTTGCGGTTATGTAATTGAGTGTGGTCAGAAAATGACTGATAGGTAATTGGCGTAATTGGCTGTTTAGAAACCGAGGATTGCTTAAAGATTGTAAGGAACCCATAGTTCCGGGTTTGCTCAAGTTTTGGTGTCATACCTAGATAAGGTTCTCCCTTCGGATTTCTGTTAATTCTAGATAAAACGACTTGGTACTTGCAGACTCGAAGAAGGAGAGTCTTCTATTTTGGCCGCAAAAGGAAGAAAAAATTTGGTACGAATTTTGACAATGTAGCTTTATTTCTTACCTGCTGTATCGCATGCTGTCATCTCAGTGATGAGTCCCTCGAGGTCGGGCGATATGAGCCGCTCCTCGTCCTCCGCATGCGTGTAGTCCAACGCATGATAGATCACCAGCGCCAAGTTCACCACCAACTGTAACAAATAGAATTAATCTGTTAGTTTTCTCATAAAGCACGAGAAAATGGAGAGAAGAAAATTGTGTGCAAAAAGTAGGAAGACACAGGGTAAGGGAAGTAATATCCATTTATTTCTTGAATTGTCTCCTAACTCCTTCGTATCATTAATCATCTTTGCAATCATTCTCTATCATTATAAAAATCATGCCAAAATTCTAGACTTTCTTAAAATTTGGTCCTACGTGTAGACTGAAAAACATAGACAGACACAATGATTATAATAACATCCATTTACTGTTTCCAATCACTCCGGAAGTTAAAAACAAGAAAGAACATGACAACTTGAATACAAATAATAACGACAAATAGGAAAGCAAAAGTTTAGACGCCCTACTGACATGCAAAATGGTATTTTTCTGCGAAAGAAGTCATTCGATGTCATTACAGTACTGTTACTAGCTCTACTCTTGCGTAGCGTGACGACATACACTAGACTAGTAGATGCAAATGATGAACTGAAGCGAATTATGACGTGCCTTGTAGAACATCACGTAGTTACAGTAGAAAGTGCGTCTCTTAAAATAGATATACGAAGTGAAGCTAATTAAAATCGTTTAAAAAAGTCAAAAATCTTTGTCAATAACTTGATAAAGAGGTCTCTTTATGAAATACATTTGACCAAGTCAGAGGCATAAGACCTTATTATACACGTCGAGATACAAAATAACTGCCAACAACGAGATTATTTTTATTCTTATTCAAGAAACAAGACCACCATCTAGTAAATTCGATCTAAAATAAGAAATAATCATTTCACTATGGACAAGAAGATATACAATTATAATCTCTTTCGGTTGCACCATAAAAGTTCAAGCTTTTGTTTTCCTTCAATCAACAATAGCAAATCCTTGGTCTACCTATCCGTTTCATCAGAGCTCATCTAAAGCTGTACCATCCACAGTAACTATCGTACGCACCGACCGTGTCGCCCGGCACCCGGTCCATTGTTGCCCGCCAGTTGCCCAACTCATCTGAATGCAACCGCTCCCGTACATGCAACTACACACTCCATTAAACCGATGTTTGGAAACAAGATTAATGGTGGAGGGTACTGAAGCCTTGTAGTTCGTACAGAAGGACCACTCCTAAGAAGCTTTGCCGTACGCAGAATGGAACCGTTTGATTTCCATTCTTTACTTTTAGCTTCTTGGACTAACTTTGTTTGGCGGTAGGATCTTTACGCTTCGTCGGATTAGCTACCATCCTCACATTAAAGCCCGGCGCCAAGCAGTTTACTGTGTTCCGTCATGTATAGATATATGTGAGAGCCAAAGGGCTATACGGGAGTCCCTCTATATCAGGGTTGGCCAACTTGATTCAATCCAAGATCTACTGTTTACTGAGTAGACTCTGTGCGATCTACCAATTACATAATCGGTACTTCTTCATTAAACTTATATTTTTCTTTGCCTTGCCATGATCGACTGGATTAAGAGGCGCGATCGACCGGACGATCGCGATCGACTGGTTGGCCACCCCTGCTCTGTATCTTTGCTACTTGAATTCTATCTTAGACCATCTTCGTTTTCCTTCACTGTTATCGCAACTGATAATCAAATTCTGGTCTGCACATGTATTCAAAAAGTCAGGTGTGCTGGCCGGGATCGAACTCGGACCCTCCTACATGGAGGACAAGCGTGACACCACTAGACTATTACTGCTTTTTAATATTGCTAAAGTTCGAATAATGAGATTTTACGGTCCTAAGCTACGCCTACGCAAAACCGCTGCCGTAGCGATTATTCATATTATGTGAAGCTTCATTGCAGGTTGTTACAAGTAAACCTTCTGTACATCCTTATTTTGTGAAATGGTAAGTGATTCGAGCTCTCCCATGATGTTAGGAGTACTTCGAAGTACTAATTAATTAGTTGTTGTAACAAAAGAACGGATAGATTAGTTCCGACGCGAGGATATTAGTCAGAATTATAGCAATTAAAAATTACTTAGACTAGTTACAGATAGTACAATTTGTATAACATTTATACTAATTTATTTTTATAGATTTGAGTTTACATTTTAAATTTTCGATCCTCGCAAGGCATGGTAGCAGTTAGACGATCTTCTTCTTGTCGTGTGGTTAGTAACTAACCTGGTGTCAGAGTTTATGCCGCCCATGGGCCTCTGACTTGGCTTCACATACCGTCGAGAAATATCTCTCAGGCATGTTTTCTCACGATGTTTTCCTTCACCGTTTTTAAGCAAATGATAATTATACAATACGCACATGAATCCGAAAAGTCAATGCGTCCCTTGGGTTCGAACTCGAGACCTATAACTTGGCATTCCGACAGTCACACCACAAGGTTAAAACTGCTGTTAAACGATATAGTTGGACGATAGAAATTGAGGACCGAACTCAGTGGCGTGCGTTAGGAGAGGCCTATGTCCAGCCGTGAACTGGTATAGGCTAATGATGACGATGAGCGTACATTCCAATTAAAGATAGAATCCGCAGATTGTATGCTTTACATTACAGGAAAACTGTCTCGTTGTTCTAGTGGTGGCAAGAGCGACTGTTGATCAGATCCTGGTTTCGATACCCAGGTCAGGCAAGTGTTATTAGGTTTTTTCGTGTGGAATTTCCTCAGTAGCAGCTCGGAGTTTGGATTTGTGCCCGGTTGATGGCAATAGGCTCAGCCCCTGTGAAAAATACGAAAATAAAAAAATTGGAAATGAGGGTGTTACTATACACCTCTGCGAAACCCTTCGGGGAATACAAGCTTGATGTTATGTTATTACAGGAAAATGCAGCATAAAATTATGCATAGGAAATCACCCATTAAAATTGCGGAATATAGTTCTATAACCGATCGTATCTTCCTAAATTACATATTGGTGAACCAGCCAATCACTGGACGTTATCTAATAATTTTAAATAACACACTACACTAGCACGTAACTATTTTGGATCAGCCAAACTTCGTCAGAGCATCGCTTATCGCGCTCATTGTATGCAAATCGCGTGCAATATGATCGCGCGGGGTTGCGCAAACGCACGCAACTGTGACGATCGATGTATGACCGGTAAGCCGGTAAACAATGAAAGTCCTTAGTACGGGCGATTAGTAAAGTTCTATGCAAGGAGAGATTGGAATCTATTGGGGTAAAGGCTTTTTGGACAAAACTAATTCGTTTACATTGAAGAACTAGAAAAGAACTGCAAATTAATGATTTCCGGTTTAAAATCACTAAAAGTAGTTCAGAACAGTTAACAGTTTCAGAAGTCGGTGCCTTCAATTTTGTTCAGCGTGGATCAGCACCGACTTCTGAAACTTAATTTTATAATATGGTAGTTATTTTATTCTTTTTTAAGTTTTTTGAAGTCGGTTTTTTTTCATTTTAGTGGCCTTAAGTGAAACATGGTTGGACCTACGAAAGACGGTGCTCGTAACATAATCACATAACGTTATGCGTACTGTTCGTCATTGAGGAGTTCCATTGTCTATCTCCGAAGTTTTTCATCAGATCTTCACCAAGTTTAAATGGGACCACTTCGAAAGAATATTCTTATAAACAATTTTTTTTTTATAAATCGGTTTATAAATGACGGTGAAACGAGGTAACAAAAAACAAAAAAAAATACAACCGAATTGATAACATCTTCCTATTTTGGAAGTCGGTTAAAAATAAAAATAAAACATGTAGGTATGTATATGAATGAATAAAGAAGATAATAAAACCGGAAAAAATATGTAACATCTTTTCTCAAAGAGAAAATCTTCTCAAACCACTCATTTGCAATTCCAAAACAATTTGTAAGCAAAACTAAAATGTACAAGAAACAGATTTGCCGGCACTTAGTCTAAATAATGAACAAAGAGTGTCCAATGAAGCGACACTAATAACTGCGGAATCAATTAGAAGGCCGGATGCTGAATATCTTGCTGATACTCCATGCTATTGTAGCAGAGGGAAGCTTTTTGTTGCAGCACTTAGGAATAAACTAGATGTGGCTGCTAAAACAGCGGAAGTTATTGCCTGATATAAAAACTACTTTCATAGTAATTAAGGAATTTAATTTAAACATTAGAATGCTCAAAAGCTGATGAAATCTGAAGCTTTGATATCAGAGTTAAGAAGATTGAACTAATGTTGTCTTCTAAATTGCATGTCAACTGAACTAACTCCACTTCTTAGTCTAAGGACCGATCTTTAAACGGTTTTATAATTAGCTTCACGTAGTATATTTGTTTGTTTGATTCAAATGTTGCGACAGATTCTCCTGAAACTTCGCACCCAAATTCAATTTCCAAATCCTGAACCTGCAGGGGTACTGCAAGATAAAACCGTTTAACTTAAAAGTTTTTTAGGGCCGATTTTTCAATCGTTAGACAACTTTTATCTGAGAAATAAATATGGCGGTTTGACATATTTTCTATTCAAAAGCTGTCAAAACGTCAAACTTATTCCTCATATAATCTCTTTTTAACAAAAATAAAACCGACTTCAAATTGTCTATCTCCGAAGTTCTTCATCAGATCTTCACCAAATTTGAATGGGACCACTTCGAAAGAATACTCTTTCAAACAAAAAAGGATCATTAAAATCGGTTCACAATTAGCAAAGATATCGCGGAACAAACATACAAAAAAAATAACATACAGTCGAATTGAGAACCTCCTCCTTTTTTGAAAGTCGGTTAATAAAGTTATCCGACGTCGTCAAAATCGGCCCTTAACCTATACGTGGAAATCAGTCCCCTGACTGTTTGAGCTTTTACAGTGATAATCCACTCTTCACAATCGCTGTCTTACTAGCCACTCACGTCCCATAATACCACAAATAACGTTAGAAAAACAGTCTCCAACTACAGAACTACCAACCATATTGAATAATCCACACTTATTTATTAGACATAAATATCCGTGTTGATATGACAGCGCACGCGCATCAATCATTTGCCGAGATTGTGAGAAATAACGCGTTATGTGAATGTTGGTAATAGTTTCTGATGTCAGTACACTATTAGATTGTACAGCGACTCGCCGATACAGACGGACAGTTAGATTTTTTGCTACGTTTGACTTTCTATAAACAAGTGTTGCAGAATTTCGCTACAGTGTTGGAGCAAGTCAAACCGGGCTGAAAGAGAATTCCACCTTACACTTAGGGTTGCCACCCGTACTATAATATACAAGGTGTAAAAAGACCCTTCACCAAGCCGTCAACCATGCATTCAGTACATCAAACTAAGTGACCCTACGCAAAAATTGTCGCTGGTTAACGACTTTTTTATGTGTGTAAAATTTCGTTTTACTGTAAAGCTAATTGTAACGCACTCAAAACACTGTGCTGATAGATGCAATGAGTAGTAAACGGGTAATGGAGGTATTTCAAGTACATTTGCAACCTTCAAAGCTAGTATTTTTAAAAAAGATTGTGAAAAAGTTGGAACTTTGACCTCCAATATATCCATAACTAGAAGGTTCCCAGGCATAGTCCAGAACAAAAAAATGATCGCAATGACGTGGAGAATAAGTGCCTTTCGGCTTCGTTAAGGGTCTTTATACACCGTTTATAGTATCGTACTATATGTTGTAGAAAAATAATATAGTACGAAAAATACTATATTTTTATCCCTAATTCAACAGTCGCGCTTTTTTATGTTAACTGTAAAAACGGAAAGACGAAAGAAATAGAATATATTAATTTAATTAAAAATGAATTGTTAATTTATTTTAATATGAATCTAAATTGCTCAGATTCCTGTAATTATTTTAAAGGTAATGATCATTGATGGCCAAAGCGAAGAAAAATAACATATATACATGGAAAAATACATAATGATAAAAAAATAATTTGTAGTAGTTTTTCCTGAATTTCCCAAATGTACTATATTTTTACATGTTATTTGGGAAAAATATTATATTTCTTCAAAAAAAAGGTGGCAACCCTACTTACACTGCAACCGCTAGGTGTCGTCTAATGGATAAAATCAGCCTGCATTTTGCCAAACTGAGCTCGACCATCTGCCTAGCCTTTTTCCAACAAATAAATGGGTCGGATTCCAACTGCTAGATGTACATAATTACTGTCTCACTACTAAGCACGGGCCTATTCTCAGTATGTGAAGAGTTTAGACTTTAGTACACCGTGACACTGACCTGATGCGGGTTGGCGGACTACACCCAGCATCGAGAACTTATTGGAGCACTCTGAGGAGTCCAGGTTTCCTCACGATGTTTTTCTTTCACCGTTAATGCAAGTGATAACCAAATTCATATCTTGGGCGTGCGCGAAAGGAAACATTCAACCGCTAGGCTATTGCTGTCTTTTCACCAGATGTGACTGAATTAGTTTGTTGCACGGAGTAAACCCTCGTTCGCACGAGAGCTTTTTCAACGCGCGTTAAAAAAGCGTTCTAATACAACAAATAGCAACCCGTATATGTGTTCACATGATAGCGCTTTTCTAACGCAGCTTATCTATTGCGCGCGTTGGACGCTTTTTCAACGCGCGTTGAAAAAGCGTTCGTGCGATCGAAGGCTTACTGCCATCTGACCTCTGACCTGTGCAGCCTTACTAGGGTAGATCCGGGCCCAATTCAACCATTGGGCTATCGCTGCTTTTTCACCAGATGTGGCTGAATAACTTTTGGCCATCTGACCTTTCTAAGGAATACCGATACCCTAAGACCGCACACGAAAGCACACCTTCGCCATTAAACCTACCACAACGAAATACCCAAACCCTCAAAAACCGAATTACTAACATCCAAACATACCTAGCAATCTCGTATTCTAATACCCAACGTACACAATCGCGCGATGACCGGCCCGCGATAACCCTTCACTGTCTAGTTAACCGAAGTTCACTCGGTCACTGTCTTACAAGGAAACACGCGGTCTTTGTGACCCTTATACGGCGCGGAGAGAAAGTCGCGCGGTAAGGGTTAAGTTATTAGATATTTGTAGGCTGATGTGTGAAAATTGGTTTATTGTGGGAGCTTTAATGTTGGATCTGACTGTTCGCTGGTTTTAAGGCTCAAACCACATCTGACGGTAGATACGTCGGCGACCTTCCGTCGCGTAATTTACTCGAGGAATTTTAGTAACGTATCTTCTGTCAAATGTGTACGGTATGAGATGTTTGTATGGAATTATGTGTAACGGCGGAATATCGGGGACGTGTCTTCCGTCAGATGTGGCTCGGCCCTAAGGGGGTTACTCAGATCTGTGACAGAGCTACAAAACCACAGACAGACACACAAGGACTTCAAACTCATAACACCTCTCTTTTTTAAAGGTTAAAAGTGCCTCCTCTCACACATCAACCGCCTAAATTGTCAATGATGCACCACAACAAAAAGTATTTGACATCTTCTTCTAACAATCTCCTGTTATTATCACAACCTATGAACCACAATTAGTCCTTACAGAAGGCCATCACCTGTTTCCTACATGAGGAACTCACGGAAGGAAGCCCCACGAGTTTAACATCACAAGGCAAACACAAACCGATAACGCGGGGTGACGCGTTTACATTGTCGCCGATAGGTAAAACAAGCCTCTATTGATTTTATGTCACATTTAGGAAATTAGAAATATTTCTAGGTGAATCGAAATTGTTCTACCTAGCCTTTTCCCAACTATGTTGGGGTCAGCTTCCAGTCTAACCAGATGCGGCAAAATACCAGTATTTTACACGGAGCGACTGCCATCAGACCTCCGCAACCCAGTTACTGGGCAATGCTGATATCCTAAGGTTAGACCAGTTGTCAGACTTTCGGGTTTCTGACTTCCTGTAACGACTGTCATAAGTATTCGTACGGCTCCCGGGAACGACTGTTTAACGTGCTCTCCGAGGCACGGAGGCGTCTCGATGTGAAACGAACGGTCACCCATCCACAGACTAACCGCGGCAAGCGCAATTTAACCTCGCAAATAGTATGATCTGTGCGGTTGGTAATTAGCCATGAGCTCCTCGTATTGAATCGAAATTCAACACAGTAAGTAAATATTTTCATTGGCGATAATTAGAAAAACCTATGGGCTCGTTTATGGAAATGTGGAGCGTGATGCGGGGCGTAAAGCGGACTATTTAAACATAATTATATGTATTAAGACAATATTTTAGAACGTTTATAGAGACGTGTTTTTCCGCGCGTATTGTTTGTGTTGTAGTTGTATAACACGCGGCGGGAAACGCGGCGGAGTGCGCGATAGATCCCGCTTCTCGACATTGACTGATTGAAATTTCGGGCGTCCAAATGCCACCCTGTTAAACCCACTGCACGTTTAACAATCTATTTTCACATATTGTTTGTAATACAATGCAACCAATGTATCCATCAAAATTGTAACATACTAAGTTCAACAACTGAATTTCATTCATTGATAATACTGAAATGCATCCCGTCTTGCCGTCGTTTTAATATTACGTTTAAAGGTGAGGAACTAATAATGAAAAAGCTACCCTATTCCAAGACCTCAAGGACTGCAATAAATTGCTAAAGAAGTGATTGAAGTAATGCAGGAATGGTGTAAAATCCAATAAATGTACATTAGATAAACACATCTGTAAGTATGTCACTTACGTTACTGTTTGGTACTTAGGTCGAGGGCAATTCGATTAAATTAATCGAGAATGACATTCAATTGTTGCATATACGCTCGTTTTGAAGTACAGGATGTTCTTTTAAAATCGTAGTATGATTAACGCTGTTTTACACACCGTCAAGTTGTATTTTGTTCATCGGGACAAATCTATACTAATATTATAAAGCTGAAGAGTTTGTTAGTTTGTTTGTTTGAACGCGCTAATCTCAGAAACTACTGGTTGAAAGTGAAAAATTGTTTTTGTTTTGGATAGTCCATTTATCGAGGAAGGTTATAGGCTATATAACATCACGCTACGACCAATAGGAGCGGAGCATAAATGAAAAATGTTGCAAAAACGGGTAAAATATCCACCCGTGCGAAGCCGGGACGGGCCGCTAGTGCCAAATAAAATATTTGGGGTGGACACAAGCTTTCGAATCGTCATGTAATCAAAAAATAACAACTAAATGCTTTTTTTGTAAAAGTAGATTATCACTTTACTTGGGGGGGCTCTTCGCGTGATCACGCCACGTTAAGAAACGGACCATTTCCTTAAAATGCCTTTGCAAGGAACAGCTGCCTTTATCTTTGACCTCCAGGATAGTCACCACTCACCTCTTTAAGTCAAATTCAGCACGAACTTATAACCATCCTCATCCTTCTTCAAACGTTTTTAAGCGCAAGTTTCCAAACACCCTGTACATAATGTTTTGTGTGCGCAATCCGAGCGGGGACAGGCGACAAATCAAATTAATTAACCACATGGACACGGACCGACGGCCGGCAGCCACACTTAATATTGCATTAGCCGAATTAGGAACAGACCGAGTGACGCTTCATAATATGTTAAATTGTATGCAGGATAGACGGAAATATATACCTATCTCATAAAAACATGAAGAATAAACACATAAAAACACAGAATTATTCATCATCCTCCTGCCCTTATCCCAACTTATTTGGGGTCGGCGCAGTATGTCTTCTTCTTCCATGCATCTCTATTAGCCGTCATTTCAGTAATCACCCCCTTTCTAGCCATATCATCTTTCACACTATCCATTCATCGCTTCTTTGGTCTTCCTTTACTCTTATAACCATCTACATTCACACTAAAAACATAGAATAAATAAATAAATAAAATTTAATTATGGCTCAAGGTGTTCATGCTGATTCTAAAGCAATGCTCATCATCTTCCTGCCTGGTCCCAAGTTACTTGGGGTCGGCGCAATATGTTTTTCTCTTCCACTCTTCCCTGTCAGCCGTCTCATTATCATTTACTCCCTTATCTTTCATATCCTCCCTCACACAATCCATCCATCTTTTCTTAGATCTCCCTCTCCCCCTCCATCCATCAACATTCATATTCATCACTCTCTTAGTCACATGTGTTTCATCCCTCCTCAGCTATGCCCATACCAAGACAAACGCTTTCCTTTCAACTTTTCTGTCACTGGTGCCACTTTCAAACTTCCTCTGATATACTTATTTCTTACTTCTAAAGCAATGCTGAATAATATAATAGTATCTAGTAGTAGGACTCCTTGCGAAAGAATTCGTCCGGGGAAGTAACACCATGCTTATTTCTGCCGCCAAGCAGAATGGCTGTGTTCCGGTTTGAAGGGTACCTATGAGTGCCGGTGAAATTAAAGGCACATGAGATTTTCCAACTTTGTTTTTAAGGTTGGTAACGCATCAGCAGTCCGCGTTGTGTTGTAGTACAGTCGGCGGTAAACACTTCCCATCACTTGGCTGCAGACTAGTCAGGTTTCGCCAATAACTACCCGGTTACGTAGAAACGGTCCGCAAGGACAATCTACAAGAAGTCCAATAAAAAAAACTTCCCATCAAGAAGGTCGTCGCGTCAGCTAGTTCGCCAGTCGATTATCTACAAAATAAAATTTAAAAGAGAAACATTTTTTGGCTTGGTCTAAAATGAATTTTAAATTAAATGTGTTAGTTACAGAGCGCCATACTCGCCTTAGCAAATCAGCTCTTTAAAAAAATATTTAAAAAATGTGTAAGCCACCAAATCACGTGTGCGGTATAGAAGACATTTGTGAAGATGATCCGTCACGATATAAGGTGCATTAAAGCTGTAATTCAAAATATTTGAGTAAAAAAACTAGTGTTAATAGACCGTGTGCCTAAAATCGCCAGAAGCCATATTTTACACTAGCCCCCCGTCCCGGCTTCGCACGGGTGGACTTTTTTTTCTTTGGATTTTGCAACATTTTTCATTTATGCTCCGCTCCTATTGGTAGTAGCGTGATGTTATATAGCCTATATAAATGCACTATCCAACACAAAAATATTTTTTCAGTTCCAACCAGTACTTCCTGAGATTAGGGCGTTCAAACAAACAAACAAACTCTTCAGCTTTATAATATTAGTATAGATTTGACATAAAATTAAAAGACAAGAAAAATAACTTCATTACCAAGGACAATTACCTTACTAACATCTTTGCACAAACAACACGGCTATAAACAAAAACAGCTTCTGTGTGTATTGCACAGCTTGTCATACAAATCGGTCATCACCATAACAATTTACAAGCCTTACATCGACGCATCTGTTTCTGACTGTCATGAATATGTCGGAACAATTTGCATCACAAAGACAGCGAACGTCGTAAACGAAAAATATTCTAAGAAAGGCTATAATGTCATATTACGAGTATGTTTGTTTTGCTTTTTGAAAACGCATACATATTTTAAAGGGGACTTCAAAGGCGGAAAATTATTTTGTGCACTAGGACCAAGTTATCTGTGAATAGCGCGTCGCTCTGTTCGCTTCTGTGCTGCCATTCTATGAATAATAATCCATTATGAGGGATTTCTAATCTGACATGACACACACATTTTATATTATGTCCCATTTTCTGCCACTTTACAAATGACCGGTAGCTCTGATAGCTCATTCCGTACACTGCACTCGCAAACGTTTGTTGCCAGATACGGGACGTTTTCACAGTATTTTTTTAATTAATTATCTATTAAATATGTATACTCTAAGAAAAATAACTAAGTTTATTTTCTTAAAAAAATACTTTGAATCTCTCTACTGTAAAGTAGGTATATTGGCGCTTTAGTCTTTTTACCTTTCCACTGACGATACAATTTTCAAGCATTATTATAAAGGCACAAATTCCCTATTAGATATTTAAATGCATGGAAAAGATTTTTGTTATCCTGGCAACTGAATTAAACTGTCAATGTCATAAGTTTCGTCAAGAGAAGAGTTGGTCAAACAATAGTAGAGTGCGCGCAAGATAACTCTGCGCGCGACGGAGGGCGTGCTAAATGTTGCCATGATCGCAAAAATACAAAGTCCTACTTTTAAGGAAAAGTAATATATTCGTGAGCATCAAAATTGGGCAGCCCTCTTGCGGTTTATTATATTTTAATTAAGCTATGTTATGTTCGTTTAAATTTACTACCTATCAATTAAATTAATTAGTATTTTTACGTAATTTGCAAAGGAAAAGAACTAAGCTGATAAATGTGGCGTGAGTGAATAAGAATGCGTTATGATTATTATCGTCTGATGAGGTAATCATTATTATTATATTTTCTTTTATTCCTAAAATCAGGCAGATCTAGTGACAAAGTTAATAAAATTGCAACACTATGGCGGACCATGACTAGTTCCGATTTTGGCCGCGCGCAGAGTTATCTTGCGCGCACTCTAATAATTTGTATTGAAAATCAAATTCAATTGTCTTTACTGACGTTTGTCAGTCGTGGCTACCGACTGATATCATGAATGCAAGTACCAAAGTAATGATTAATATTAGAACAATACAACATTGGAATGGCGAATAGTAATTAATTAAAATTGGAATACGCACGTTCGAAATGAGAATTTTAATTAAAATGTCTGACATTCTAAACACATAGACTTTCGTCTATTGTTCGTGCATTACTAACTTTCTTCTACAAGATACTGTTTCACTTAGTAGCAATAAGTTGAATGTACAGCCTGTCGTAACTGCAAACTATGCAACTGGTAAATGCAGCTTGAAGGACTGTGGACTGGATGTGGAGTCAGATTGCAGTTATAATAACGAAGTACCTAGATGACCGAACTTTACTCGGCTTCTTCTTTTTGGTAAATCGACGTTTTCTAAAAATGAAACCTAGCTAGATCGATTTATCGCCCCCGAAATACTAAATTTCATGAAAATCGTTGCAGCCGTTTCCGAGATTCACATTATATATATACAAGAATTCCTCGTGTAAAGGTATTAGATAGATATAAAGCCAAATATGATTCACCAAAATGTGACGTCATTTTCCCACCAGATGAGGAAATATTAAATACACACAAACGTAAAAGAATACTAAATATATTTTTCAAACATTTTGATACGTTTTCGCTACGAGTAAAATAAATCTTCAATAAAGAATTGGTTATCCATGCGACACAAAAGTGCCTAAAAAGAGTCGATACGGAATCATCGATATCGACTCCGCACTACGAATTGATCCCAACGATACCTTCCCTTTACCTATTCAAAAAAAAAAGTATTGTTCGAAATTCAATTTCCATATTCTGTCTTTCGAAAAAAATCACAATATTGTGTGCCAGCATTCCAATTCGTGCCTAGTCAACGAGTTTTATTTACATACCCTTGTAGGGCTGTCACAAAACCTCAATACCTCCTCTCAGCTGCTAAATATTCAAGAGAACATAACTCACAGCTGTCTGCCTCTTGTTGAGTGGTGACAACCCTGAGGAAGCTAATGTTTTATACAATAGACGAATGATTGAATGCGAAATATTGGAAATCAGAACTGAAAAATATAGATACATAATATGATTTATGTTGATTCAACACGCAATGTAACGGTTCTTTCATTGCACTGAGTCCACACTTAATCTTGAAAATTGTCATTGAAATGTGGTCGTTAACTGCCTTATTGGTCTAGTGGTGGCAAGCGCGACTGTTGATGGTGAGGTCCTGGGTTCGATCCCCAGGTCGGGTAAAGTAACAGGCCCGAGAAGGCGGCGCACTGTGTTCCGTGCACGCTTCTCAGGAGGATGTGGGGCAAGGCCCCACAGAGGAGGGGTCCGCCGAGGGTTGGCGGACCGGGACCTGCCGGGGTTGCGGTGCATGCTTCTGCGAATCCCGCGACCCCGGCCGAACGGTCAGGAGAAGGAGCACCGTTGGTTTTTAGCAAGTAAGAGTCCGGCAGACCCCCTCGCCTTCCCCCGGCGAGGGACATCCATGAGGATATTCCGAAAAAAAAAAAAAGGTCGGGTTAAGTGTTATTGGGTTTTTCGGTGTGGAACTCCTCAGTAGCAGCCTGGAGTTTAGTTTCGATTTGTGCCCGGTTGATGGCAACAGGCTCGCATGGGACTCAAACATAACGGCGAAATGAGGGTGTTACTATACACCTCTGCCCTACCGTTCGGGGAATATAGGCGTGATGCTATGTTATGTTATAATGACGTCACTTCAACAATTATATCATTTATTAATATTAGTTTTTTTTTACACTTCTTGGGTTTCACAAAAAAGTTAAATAAATTTCTGTATTATGCAAAAGCGTTAATACCACATCTCTGTTATTACATAAAAGTTAAACAAATATACCTATTACCTACTCAGCAACAGAAGACACACTTTTCCTTTCACACAGATTTCAGCATGCAAATTAGAAACAATAACAAAATTATAGGTAGCATTGTTTACAAAAAACAATGAGTGTAAACCTAGCCATACAGCCTCCTTACGCAACAAGTACACTAAAAGCGCCATCTAGTGGAAATAGAAAGTGCTATGCAAATAAATGACGGCAGAATGGACGCTGATCTGCGTCTGTGTCGCCAAGTCTTCCTGATGCAAAACCTTAGTTTGGAAACGGCAGAAGTTATAAACTTTGATAAAGTTAGGTTTATACCTACGGAGTTACTCACGTCTACAGATGAGGTTTAAGGCTCTATTTTACCAATGTTGGATAGCGTTTATCTGAGGAATAAATTAGACATTTTAACATAATTTCTATACAAAAGCTGTCAAAGCGTTTATTCACCAAATAAAAGTTATCCGATGTTGATAAACTTGGATAATACTCGAGGTCGAGTAAATACTTATAAACACATTATTAGAGGAAAAAAATGAGTATTTTAATAAAATTTTATTATTTATCAACATTTTACTATTTAGTATTTATTCTCTTGCCCATCTCTACTCCCGTGCTAAGATTCTAATTAACTTAACAAACAATCTAGAAAATTAAATAAGAACAATATGGGTCTTATTTACTGAAATTGTCTCTTATTTTCTTTTCAATTCAAATTAGACAAAAAGTGAATGATCTCTCATAGGCCCCGGCGAGATTCGAACTCACGATCTCCTGTTTACTAGACAGGCGCTTTAACCAACTAAGCCACGGCGCCCTTATTTCATCTCTCGAAATAAGATATTACATTGTAAATGCAAAACGTAGTTTTATTTTTAGTTTTGTATTTTCTGACTTCATAATATTTTACCTCAGGACATACATAGCATAGTTTAAAAACATGTGAATTCAACTTTGTTGTTTTTCCTTTCAAATATCTAAATGGATACCTTTCCATGAAAGCTTTTATAAAAAAGTACAACAACAACGAATGATCTTAGAAGAACCTCGTCACCTTATTCCTGTACGGAAAGAAAGAATCGACCTATGTCTAGCCAGAAACCACAATCCCTCTTCATCATCATCAGTCTATAACAGTTCACTGCTGGACATAGGCCTCTCCAAGTGCACGTCACTGAGCTCCATCCTCAGCTTCTCTGAACCAATCGCCTTGCGAAAATCAGCACTCCACCTAGCCTGAGATAGCCCCCTATAGCTTCACTGATAACCGCTACCTTCCCTACCTTACACTGTTCCACAAACATAATGCCTCAATTGACTAGGTTAGCACCTGACAATGGTAAATACTGCACGTTATGCGTGCTGCGCGAGCGCAGGAATGTCACCCGCTGTCAGCACGCAAACTATTCGCAGCGCGTTACGTAACGCCCTGTTACTGTATCCGTTCGCGATTTACATATGCATAAAGCATTTACAGATGTGGTTATGATATGTGGTATAAACATGCAAATTGATTTATTGGTACTGACTAAGTATTCCGTATATTTGTAGCAGTGGTAAGTAGTTGAGGAATATCAAAAATGTTTTTGCATACATAAACTCACACCTTTTTCCCTTAGGGGTAGGCAGAAACTATAGAACGCCACATGGTACGATCCTTACATGCTCCTTTCGCTTCATCCACATTCATACATCTTATCATACACGCACGCCAGTTAATCTTACTACGCACCTATCCTTTGTGAATGAATGAAGATGTTTTTAACTTGAGACTACCTTGTTGGTTTAGTAGTCGCAAGCACGACTGCTGAGCATGAGGTCCTGGGTTCGATTCCCAGGTCGGGCAAAGTGTTATTAGGTTTTTCCATTAGGAATTTCTCAGTAACAGCCCGGAGTCTGGATTTGTGCCCAGCTAATGGCAATAGGCTCGCCCCCTATTACAGGGGACTTAAACATAACTAGCGAAACGAGGGTGTACCAAAAACACCTCTACCGAACCCTTTGGGGAATACAAGGCGTGATGAGTTATATTTTAAAAAATGTTCTAAAACAACAGTAACTTCGTTTCTCTCAATACCCACTTGTTTTTTTCCTTTTCCACGATGGCGGCAAATGTGAGTGTTTTTCAACAAGCACAGCAAAACTTTAGGTAATACTAATATTCATGATTAGAGATTTTTGTAATTTTTCTTATGTGAGAAATATTTCCACGAAAGTCACCTTGTTGATTTACTTTTTTAAACTTTTATTTACAGTGGTAACACGGTAGCACCACAGTGTAACTTACACCATACAGTGGTTCATCGAGAGTTTGACATTGACAGTTTTTAAAGACAGTTCGGGAGATGACGTCCCCACGATAGAGGACTGTATGACATAGCTAGACGTGGTCGCTTGTGACCATAGATATACTATTTGATTATATTAAGTATGGCCCAAACCAATCCTTACTACCTATATAATATTATAAACGCGAAAGTTTGTAAGTATGTATGGATGTTTGTTACTCTTTCACGCAAAAACGGCTGAACGGATTTGGATGAGATTTGGCACACAGATAGACTATGCCCTGGATTTACACATAGGATACTTTTTATCCGGGTACGGGTACGGGTTCCCCTAGGATGCGGGTGAAACCGCGGATAATAGTCTAGTTTGAAATAACTGTAAACAATCTTTTTGAGTCTTTTTTTATCTAAAACTGATAATAAAAATTAAAGTATTGTATAAATCTAATCGAAATTATTTCCAATTGCATTCTACATTTGTAGTTTTTTTCGTTGAAACACGTTCCTATTTTTAAATAATTACCAAAATATTGTTTACCTTTTTTTCAAATTTGTTCGGGCCAGACTATAGTATAATAATATGACAGTGACAGATATGGTTTTTAAAAACACAGAAATACCACACTACCGTTAAAAACAATTTAACGCTATCAACACTTTTGTCCTCAGTTGTTTATTAATGTTTGTTTTGTTATTCCATTGTCACACTTTTTGTCTTTAGCGAGTTTTTTCAATTGAGAATTTCAGTTCAATGACCTTATTATATTTGGCCGTTTTTGTTCAGAATTACGTTACAACGAAAAAGTGTGTATTTGTTTAAGAATTTGTTTTTGTGTTGTAGTGTAGTGGAAGTAAGAAGCAACTCGCTAGACCACGTCACTCCTAAAGCAGTCAAATCCTCGAGTGGAATCAAAAACCCACGTATGGTATAGTCTCCAGCACGTAACTTGGCACGGTTTTGGCGTAGTGAGAGTAACGGGGTGTCCTGCGTAAGCGACAAACGCGACGCGGTGCAACGCGACGCGATACGACGTGGAACAAATACGCGTTACGTCGCGTCTCGCTACATAGGCCGCTAGTAGGGAATACCATTGTTTCGATCGCGTTTGTTGCGTTCGTCGCGTCGCGTTCGTCGCTTACGCAGGACACCCCGTAAGTTTGCGCATGTACACTTAGTGCATTAAAAAAATGGTCACTTTTATTGCTTGTCATTATTCTATGGTTATTGCTATAATTTATAATTAAACATGTCTGTTTAGAAGAAAGAGAGATAGGAGAGGAATTCTCTTCTCTACTCTTACGCGCCGGCGACTATACTAAGACATAAGTCAAGCGCCTCGGCAATCTTCGTTTTTCCGAATTTGTACGAATTATGCGACCCAGTAAATTTTTCTTTGTGTGTCTTTATAATATTAATAATAACTCTGAATAACTAAGATAGGCAACACGTGACCGCAGATAATTTAACCGATGCGATATAACGGTTTTAAATTATCACGCCAAACAACCGCCTCTATTTACATAGAAAAACAATCACTAAAGTTAATAGAGTTCTTCTACCGTTTCACAGTATTGTCGCAGTGCAATTTTTCTTATCAACATTTTGTATATTGAAAAGTAAGGTGTATGTCAAGAAAACAAAGGATGCTTGGGCATGGATCAATCAAGCGAAAACAATGGATGCTTGGGCATGGATCAATCAAATGAAAAAAAAATAAGCCGTCGTGGGACACCTGGTAGATGTTAAACATCGGAACTCAATTTGTAAAAAATAAATACTGGCCGAATCAAATCGAAGAGACCCGATGAGTTACGAAGGTCTGCCGTCGTGTGTCTGCCATCGCCACGCAACAGCCGTATCACCGCGTTAGATGTTTCACATCAAAAACGTATTTTTTTCCTATAATTACCAACAGAGTCAGACAGTAGTTATAGTGCGCGCAAGATAACTCTGCGCGCGACGGAGGGCGTGCTAAATGTTGCCATGATCGCAAAAATATAAAGTCCTACTTCTCAAGGAAAAGTAGTATATCGTGAGCATTAAAATTGGGCAGCCCTCTTGCTGTTTATTATATTTTAATTGAGCTAAGTTATGTACGTTTAAATTTACTACCTATCAATTAAATTAATTCGTATTTTTACGTAATTTGCAAAGGAAAAGAACTAAGGTTATAAATGTGCCGTGAGCGAATAAGAATGCAGTATGATTATTATCGGCTGATGAGGTCTATTATAATCTTTATTATTATATTTTCTTTTATTCCTAAAATCAGGTAGATGTAGTGACAAAGTTAATAAAACGGCAACATTATGGCGGAACATGATTAGTTCCGATTTTGGCCGCGCGCAGAGTTATCTTGCGCGCACTCTAGCGAGCAGACTGTCATACCAACCCCTCAACAGATGACATAATAATATGGCACTAACAATTTGACAGCTAGATGTAAACTTATTGGTACATTTCCACCTTAGGTTGACCACACATGCCACTAAATCGCTCGAGACACAGTTGACTATTATTTGTTTGTAACTGCAGTTACCGTTTGGTTTAGAGCTAAAACAAATGACAATCAATTGTGTCTGAAGCAACTTAATGGCACATTTGAGGTAAACTTGATGCTGCGCACAAACCTAGTCAACGAAGCCAACACATGGGGCCCGATACGGTTAAAAATCAAATGAAGACGGATTTTTTCATACAAAGGTTAGTCAAATTCAGCAAATGACGAACGTTCGTTGGCTTTCAATGGCTAGGTATGTACACTGCATTACACGGCAAAGACTAGAATTACGCTACTTGCAAGAAAATATTCAGCGCTGTAACACTATAGTATCATCCTACATCAAAACCTATTCGCAAGATAAAAAAGACCTAACTCTAAAAATAATCCACATACCCGTCCAGGGACGCAAAACATTTTGCAATAAGAGCCTCGTGCCTCGTTCCAACCAGAGCCTCGTTCCAACGGGGTTTCATTCCGCTGACACCCCGACACCCCAGTAATTGAATAGCTTTCACGTTGCGTATGGGAATATGACGGTATTGTCTCTGGCTGTGTGATGTGTGATACGAGAGTAAATTTAGATTGTGTCGTGTGAAAGTTATGAAATTAAATTGTAATAGGTTTTTAGGTGGAAAAGTAATGCGCCAGGTAGACTGAATATTAGTACTTTTATTTCTGGAATAGGTTAGGGGCTTAGATAATAATAATTATTTGTTGCCAAGCATAATGATTAATGATAAATGATTTTTGTAAATAAATCTGTTACAGAAGCTTTTACAAGTCAATTATGTTTTTTTAAGACTAGATGGCGCTGGTATTTCTTTTCTGACTAGCTCGTGAGAAGAAAAGCCGAAACAAACTCAGAGATCAAAGTTATAGTGGGCTGTTTGGTAAAGTCGACTTTTCTGCTAAAAATAATAATATTAAGAGGTCCTAAAACTGATTACAGTCTGGTAATACAGAATAAAATGGTAACTTACAAGTTTTTTTTTGTTTCATGACTTGGTCGCGTTTGGCCCTAGTCTCACCTGATGGTAAGCACAGACATGGTCTAAGATGGAACACACGAATCCAAGGAACAGAGATATAGACGGATTCCCCTATACCCCTCTGGCTCTCACATACACACGACGGAACACAGTAAACTGCTTGACTTTAATGTGAGGGTGGTAGCTAGCCAGGCAGACCGTATAAGTTCACCACCAAGCGTGCTTGGTTTTGTTGAATCTTACAACACGCGTCTATTTCCAGCGTGCGGTGAGGAAGTTTTATATTCTAACCCGACCCCACACGGAGTATGAGAGTATGTAAAAGACATACAACAGAATCTTGTAGGGGTGAATCTACCATTACACTTATAGCTAATATCGGTATGTCAGGATTGGGAGCATGGTAAATAAAGTTAATGAAACCAACACAGACTCTCCACCACTGAGAGTACTTATATTTGGGTTAGGGGTTAGTTACAGAAGCTAGTTCACAATATAATAATTTACACAAGATCAGAAAATAAGGACAAGCTAATCAGATATAAACGGTACGACTTCTTCAGTTGTTCGACATGGAATCCCCTGCTCCGTCGAATGACCAATGTTTTTATAACTTCGGGTACGTTGATTCATCTTGACGATTACCCTCCTTTGTCAACATTGTCCAGTGTTACCAGCTACCGATAACAAGTACGAGTTTAACAAAGAGCAATTTTTTTTAAGTGTGTTACCATATCGTTGATCAAGGTATCTACCTGCAGCCTAATCGAAAAGGTATGCACCTAAATACTGCACAAGAATTCACCGACTAATATAATTCACCATTGTTGAACCACACCGGCGCCAATGACGTAACCAAATGCAACTGTCGTTGTTATTCAATATCATATTAGATCTTTTGTTAGTAAACAATGCGTACGCGCCGAAAACAGTGCGTGTACCGATTTCAATACAAGTTAATAGTTTCATTAGAAATTGATGAACTCTTTTATTTTCATGAAAGGGCTATTACATTGTCGTAAGATAACGGGTTTCGTAACATGAGAAAAATGCGAGCAACAAAATTAATGCAATGCAATGGAAAACTTTCTGCTAAGTATGAGGTCCCTTATTGACCAATAATATTGGAGCGATAATAACCTGTAATGAAATGAAAGGAAAGCCAGTCGTACAAAGGAAGAGGTGGAGAGACGACATGAGCGACATGATGGCCGTGAATCGAACTACGAAGTTGCGGCTGAGTTTTGGATTTCCAACCACGAAAGTATTTCGGATCTGACGATCTTGTTGATTATCGCGATTTGAAATTTTGTCTTTCGTTCACTCTACTCCCAAATTTTAATTGACATCTAGTAGTTCGTTGTTTGACAATACTTTAATCGTATATTTTTTATAAGTTCGATGTTCGTCGTTTTGTTTCGATCCGAAACTTCACCGTTCGTTTTTCGGAGTAAGCTACCAGACACATATTGAATGAAGATAACGAGAGACTGAACACAGTGGCATAAAGAGGAGACCTATACCCAGAAATTTTAATGTCGACCCTAAGATTAGTATTGATAATAATTTTTTCAGCTTAATAAAAGGTTTTTATTTTATTTATTAATTTAATATTATATTCGCCACAATTATTGAGCTAACTGTAATGGCCATAATAGTGTTATCTGTATCTTTAGGTTTACAAGTGGGTGCTACCGTTTATTCAGCTGTTAGAATCCCTTACTTAGCCCAAATTAACCAAACGAGGCTTTGAATCATTGACAAGACTATTACCAATAACAGTAAAGCGTTACCTCTATTTTTTTTAAATTGTGTTACCATCCATCTTGCTTCTCGTCCGCTTAAAGTCCTAGCCTATATTTACATAGCGAAGGCTCTGAATCTTGTACAAATTGTTGACGATCTCTAAGTAAACATTTTACTAAACCAAGTTCAAAATATTCTTCACTCAGAGCAGTGGCTTCCACAATGTGTCATTATTTCCTTCTCACGGCCAGCTCTTGTGCAACAATGTATAAGGGAAAGGTGAGATCATAATATTAATTCGCTCTTAGTACTTGCTTATCGAAACGTAAATCTTTCTTCTTTCCCTCGAAACTATTTTTTAATTCCAACGTCATAATTTCGATGCAAATAAACTTTCGAGAAACACTTTCTCAGTGATTTTGTGAGTAATCGTTACAAATGTAAGTGAGATAAAAGTAATTATGGTGTACAGTGTAATCTATGAAATTGTAGTCATCGTTATTTGCGAAGCTAGCTGCATGACGATACGCAATATGCAAATTATGTATATGTATAGAATAGAGATTATGAAATAGCAACCATATATATAAACCTTCTTCTTTCTTTTCATGTGGTTAGTGACTAACCTGGTGTTAGAGTTTATGCCGCCTGTAGGCCTCTGACTTGGCTTCAGACGTCGTCGAAGAATATCTCTCATGCATGCCGGTTTACACACGATCTTTTCCTTCACCGTTTTTAAGTAAGTAATAATTATACAATACGCACATGAATCCGAAAAGTCAGAGGTGCGTGCCTTGGGTTCGAACTCGAGACCTACGACATGGCAGTCCGACGGTCACATCACTAGGCTATCCGACAGACGGACCGAGTATCTAAGAATTAGGAAAAGTACACCAAATACTACCAATATCGCAGAGTCAATCTGACAGGGTTCAGAACGAGATTAAATCCATGAACTTGAACACCTTGCAGTGAGTATAGGGTACCCCTGGTAATAATGTATCAATCAATGTTACCCACACAGTAAAAAAAACAGAACACTTCACTTTTCAATCACTTCATGATCACGTAACTGTAGCAATGAAACGAGTGATACAGATGAAAGCGAAGATTACAAGCTACATGTAAAAATTATTTATCATTTAGATCCATTTGAAACAACAGTACCTTAACAATCTGTACAAGGTACAATATTTACAAACAGTAAACATAACATATCAAACGCACATAATTAAATTACAGCTACACCCTTCGCGACGGAAGTCGGAAGCACCGCAGTCACGGCTGACTGACAGCCACCAAACAATGGTCATGTAATGGGTTACACAAATTATAAATTAAGGTAGGTACGACAAAACAAAGTGGAGCTACATGTGTGACCTTTTACATGACGTTGACGAAGTCATATTATTTTATGATAGAGACTACCTCGCCTTTTCCCAACTATGTTGGGGTCAGCTTCCAGTCTAACCAGATGTAGCTGAATACCAGTATTTTACACGGAGCGACTGCCATCAGATCGCCGCAACCCAGTTACTGGGTAATGCCGATATCCTAAGGTTATACCGGTTGTCAGACTTTCGGGCCTCTTAACTACCCGTAACGACTGTCATAGCTGTTCGTATGACACCCGGGATCGACTATTTAACGTGCTCTCCGAGGCATGGAGGGGTCTCGTTATGTAACGAACGGTCACCCATCTACGAACTAACCGCGGCAAGTGCAGCTTAACCTTGCAAATTATATGATCGGCGCGGTTGTTAATTAGCCATGAACCTCTATATTTATGATAGAGAAATTAAAATAAAAATGTTTGTTATATGTATCTCTATGATTTAATTGGTCACCAACCTTGCCCAACCAGATAACTTCATAGTTCTCCAAACACGGCTCGCATCCCAAGATGAAGACGATGAAACTAATGTCGGTAGGCTGAGTCGACATCCTGATGTTACAAGACCGTCATTATCGAAAAGCTTACTTTCCCCAGACTTACGTGTCAGAGCGATACAATATAGTCCTCTCTCTAAATTGGAAGTACGTAAGGTATTTAAGTCTGTAGGTAATTAAAATAATATGAAGAAATTGCGTAACACACGACCTAACTTACATAAAACTTTACACGAACTGATCTGAACAATAACTGCAATAACAAAAAACCAATTTCGAAATTACAGATGACATAACATAACATCACGCCTGTATTCCCCGAATGATTTTGCAGAGGTGTATAGTATCACCCTCATTTCGCCGTTATGTTTAAAGTCCCATAATAGAGTCTATTGCCATCAAACGGGTACAAATCCAAACTCCAGGCTGCTACTGAGGATTCCCACACGGAAAAACCTAATAACACTTTACCCGACTTGGGGATGGAACCGAGGATCTCACAATCATCAGTCGCGCTTGCCACCACTAGACCAAGCAGTAACACAGCTACAGATGACATCTTCAATTTCGATGATGCAACGCGGAACTGTATCGAGAAGAGAACAAAAATACCGTTGCATCCTTTTGCAATATCAAACAACGGATAATGTGGTTGTTGTGCAAACAATTCGGTTGTGTGACGTAAGGGGTCATTCGAAGACACTGGGCATGTGTCCGAGACAATTTTGTAAGGCATACCAACAGATATGACAACAATGGTAGTTATTGTATTTTTTTAATTGAATTGGGACGGATGCTTTTCCTGTGTTATGCATCATCGAATATAATATTGGATATACATCGTGTTGAAATATTGTATTTCGTTTAAAAAAATTCTGTCGAAGTAAAAATTTTATACTATGTAATTTTGGCAATACCAATTAGAAATATCCTGATAAAAGTAATGGCGCTTCCCACGGTACATAAGAGATTAATGATTTCCTTGATTCAAAAAGTAAAAGCTAACACCTAACCTGACTTGCAACTATAAATAAGTTTCACAGCTTCTAAACCACTTAATTAATTAGTTGCTATAAACATAAGAAAGTCTATAAACAAATCTAAAAGTCTAAACGCTAACTTATTTGATACGGAAATCAAATTTAATAAACCACATAGATGGTTTATAAAAAATACCAGGTTCTTCAATTAAGTTCTAATAGTGTCGATATTACATCCTCCATAGACTTCAACACTTTCTTCGCACATAAATTCTTCGCTGAGCTGTAAAAACTACTAATATAATGAACTGAAAGTCTGCATTATGCTCTACGGCGTCGTAGTTTAGAATTTCATTGCTAATATAATAGCTGGCTGGGCTTGTTTGGAGACATGAATTAATATAATGAAGATAGGTTTATTAGTATGATATATTACATTTTCAATAGAGATGCTATGCACAGACAAGGTCTACAAAGTTTAAGGAACGTGTTGTGTAGTAGCCAAGTCAAATCTTGTTTGATGGTTTTCCAAGGCTTCGGTTACAGAATTTATCTATTCTTTGTTGGTATTCGCTAAATTCGGTCTGGGTACAGACCGGGCAAACAAAGGCTATAAAAGTCAATTTGCAAAAAAAAACCAGCATACAACTTTGATAGATCTAGAGTTCCGTCAATGGCTAAAGAAATATAGGCATCGAATCTGACGACAACAAGATTTAAAGTGTGAAACTGTTAAAAGATCTGTCGATAAAATGTCGACTGAGAACACTGACAATAAAATAAACAATCATAAAATCGCTTTCAAATCTGTGAAACGGCTCATCAAACCAAATTAAAATTCAACATATACATTTCTATTGTCCAATTCACTGGAGACTGCTTTATATTGTATTAATTATACCGAATGGATAGCGAAAGTAGATTTTGATTTCTAACCTTAGTATCATGTGGTGAAAATCGTCTGAGTTTCATTGTGGGAGGCACAACTGGACCGATATGGTGTCGTATTGCGCCCACTTACATCTTAATTTGTAAGATGTTATAATTGGTTGTGATAAAGTTGGAATGATTTGTTTGTTGTATAATTTTTATTATGTCATCATCATCAACCGTCTATCGCAGTCTTTTGTTGGATATGGCCACTCTCGAAAAGGGATGCAATGCCATATCGCCATTGCCAATATTAATTGGCATTACCACAATACCAATGGCTATAATAATTTCAGGTGGATGAATAGCAGCTCCCTAGCAAGCTGATGACTCCACACCGGTTTATTTGGAGACGGCTGTTTATCAGGAGACACAAGCGGCTTACGACATGGATACGTATTCAGCTACTGACAATCAAATAAGTACAAAAGTTCAATCCATAAGTTCCACTAATTCATCTTTATTCACGTCAGTTACTTTCGTAACCACAATGATGTAAAATGATGCTGTTACAAGACAAATTGATGAATTAGGTAAAAAGATGGCTCGATCGCGTGCCGACGCCTTTCTACTTGTATTTAATATGAGTTACACGAAAATTGCACCGTTTTCACACACTATTGGGTAACATGAATATTGAATTAACTGTAATAGCTTTACGCTCGTTTGGATTTGGAGGAAGGACGTATTTTGAAGGTAGGCTAGCCAGTTTTGTATGAGATAATGCATTGGTTTCGAAGGTTAAACCAGGTATGTAATTTCTAAATTTATTACTATGCTCTTGAGCAGGGCCTGATTTAGGGTTTGAGCCGTCCCTAGGCTAATAAAACCTAATACCACCAACTTAATATCAAGTTCTAAACTTTATCTACGCAGAGAAAATTAGTAGTTGAGAGCAAATTTGGATGAAGACTGCATATATCTGAAAATCGAATTCAAATCAATTGTAACCTGACACCATAAACTGCTGTCGGATGGACTCTTACTTTTTTCCAAAACAGGAAAAGTTATGAGCTACAGATATCGGAATTTCCGCCACATTATGCGCAAGAGTACGTGGGTGGACACGTACAGATTGGATTGTCTTTATTCTAATGCTCGCTTTGTGTCCGATTATAATCGACACTATTAGCGCTGTGTGTTCGACCGTTAAATGGATGTTTACCATTTATGTACGACATTTTTACGACTTCGTACAACGAACAAAGTATTAATTGACTTGATATTTTATTTTTGTAATTGGTGTCTATATTTGGTTAATCGCTTATTTGTTCTTTGCAATTAATGTCTTCGTCATCCTAGCTTTTTCCGGTTCATTAACAGAGTCAATTTCACTTAAAGGAATATCATGCGGTCATTTAAGCAAGCGCATGATTATTTTCATTTCCTTTATCTATAATTTAGTATACTTCTGGTTTCTTTCAGAGCAAGGGTCATCTAAATTCTACTACCATTAGAGAAACCAGGTTTCCGTAGAATGATTAGAAATAATCGAGGCTCATAGCTAATTACCAACCGCGTGGATCATACGATTTGAGACGTTAAGCTACGTTTGCCGCGTTCAGTTCATGGATGGGTGAACTATTACACATCGAGATCTCCCCGTGACAGTCGGTTCTGGGTGTCATACGAATACCTATTGCAGTCATTACGAGAAGTCAGAAGCCCGAAAGTCTGACAACTGGTCTAACCTTAGGATATCAGCATTGCCCAGTAACTGGGTTGCGGAGGACTGATGGCAGTTGGTCCGTGTAAAATACTGGTATTCAGCCTCATCTGGTTAGACTGGAAGCTGACCCTAAGATAGTTGGGAAAAGGCTAAGCAGATTAGAAATAATCACTTTGCATTGTACAAACAACAGTACTATCCCAGATCCGTTTTGTTACTCCTCTTTTGTTTGTCGTTAAGCTGGTCTCAGCCTAAACATTCTAGTCTTCAGAAAGTGAGATCGTAGGATTATCATTTCAGTTAACTACACCTATTCAAATACTATTATTAACTGCTGTCAGTTGACATTTATGCTTCATACCTCAGGATATTTTACCGATAGTGAAACCTCTCCAGACACAAAGGCGCCCAATGTTTGTACAATAGAAATTGAAAGCAAGTGAGATTCTATCGACACGTATCCCGACTAGCCCGGAGGCTGGACTGTATTAATTACTACAATAGTACGAAGAAAGTCGTACTCTCGATGTGAATTCGTAACGTTACGTACTATGCTTTCATTGGCGTTAATAAAGGCATTTGATTACCAACATCTATTTGCTGTCACCAAACAGAATTTTGTTAAGGAATTGTACGTAAAAAACAGTTGGCGGACGGCAAAGAAAAGTTTGTATTAGTTCCTAAGATGGGATTGGCAGTGATAATTAAAAACTTTCGAGTGTCAGTGCTGTAATAAGATTCGGTTTGCGTCTACAATGACGAGTTATCGTACTATCGAGTAGTGAATGAACTTTAGAGGAAGAATTACAAAGATACGCAGAATGTCACTTTCTTCTCTCTTTTAACGAGCAATAGTAAGTCAATTTTAATCATGCTCGGTTTGTTGAGGCTTTTCCTTATTAGATTTCCTTATTAGCCAATAGAACACAAAATTGTTATTCTCAACTGTCAGTGAGAGAAAGTCTTCTACAACATAACGTGTGTCAAAAAGTACAAAAAGGAAAAAAAATTGCATCAGGCCCTCGTCCCTTTAAGGTCCTATATCACACAATAACATACGAAACATAACGTAATCAGCTCATTACTGGCTATTGCTGGGAACAGGCCACTTATCTGATTGGGATGGGTTTATGCCTTAGTCTCCACCACGTTGGCCTGATGCGGGATGGCAGAGTACGCAGACTTATTAAAAGCCCTTTTTGTGGCCCAATACTACCTAATCTCAAATCAGAGCTCATTTCTCTTTTACAAAAATAACATACATAACATCACGCCTGTATTCCCCGAAGGGTTGGATAGAGATGTAGGTATAGTAACACCCTCATTCCGCCGTTGTAATAGGGGGTGAGCCTATTGCCATCAACCTGGCACAAATCGAAACACCGGGCTGCTACTGAGGAATTCCACACGGAAAAACCTAATAACACTTTGCCTGAACGGGAGATCGAACCCAGGACCCCATGATCAGCAGTCACGCTTGCCACCACTAGACCAACGAGGCAGTCATCATCTTCCTGCCCTGGTCCCAAGTTACTTGGGGTCGGCGCAATATGTTTTTCTCTTCCACTCTTCCCTGTCAGCTGTCTCATTATCATTTACTCCCTTATCTTTCATATCCTCCCTCACACAATTCATCCATCTTTTCTTTGGTCTCCCTCTCCCCCTCCATCCATCAACATTCATATTCATCACTCTCTTAGTCACATGTGTTTCGTCCCTCCTCAGCACATGCCCATACCAAGACAAACGCTTTCCTTTCAACTTTTCTGTCACTGGTGCCACTTTCAAACTTCCTCTAATATACTTATTTCTTACTTTATCCATTCGCGTCACTCCACACATCCATCTCAACACCAACGAGGCAGTGTTTTCACAACAATCAAATTGCATAATACTTTTCCACCTGACCCGTAGCCACACTACGGTCCATAACCATGTATATAATTGGACCACTAGCCAATCTTCTATGGAACAATTTTAGTGTAAGTAAACAAGAAATTTCTCAAAGTAAACACCAATTTCCCATAGAGAGAGGTAGTAAATAATTTTATCACTTAAGTCGGTAGTGTACTGACCAAATTATCGCGTGTGTAAAGCCCAAATTGGTCAATAAAATGAAAAACAATCGAAAGTCGTGTACTTACCTACCTAGCGGTGAAATTGTAGCATTTTACTAAAATGCTGAACTTTCAAAACAATTTGTTTATAAATATTTGAAAATAAAGCACACTACGTAGTTCACAACTTTCATATCACACGACTTTTTTTTGTGGACTGAAGTTTTGTCAAATGGTAGTCTATGTTGACGTCAGAATGTTCTGACTAATCCTAAGTAGGGTCTCACTGGGTCTGACTCATTTAGGATACAAAAAGAAAAAAGATTAGTTTACAATTTGTCCGTATATATCCTTGGGGGCCGGGTTAAAAATACAATTTTTCTTCGACGTTCCGCAAGCGAATCGTAAGAAGCGACAAATTTGGAACCATGTGCTCTTAAAATGGCAATAATCTCGCCACATAGGACTTAGGGTCTGTACACAAAACTGCGATGCGACGACGCATCGCAAGAACTTACGAAATGATTCGCGTAATCGGTTTTTCCTATGTCTTCTTGTCAGTAACAGCAGTGCGCAAATTTTTTTACGCAAATTTATTCTATATAAAAGACGTTCAATACTATTGACGATCGTCGAAGGATTGGTCACCCGAACCTTGGAAGGAAGACGCCTTGCCGCACGAAATCGCATCGCAGCAATTTGCGTCGCAGTTTTCTGCGTTGCGAATTCGCATCGCGTCGATTCGCAGTTTTGTGTACATACAAGCCCCCTTAATACAAGAGGCGAAAAGTGGGTGTACAGAGTCCTGTAATTGGAGTATACCTCTGTGTATCCCTTCGGGGATTACACGCGTGTGCCTCATATCGGTAACTCTACTTTTTTTCATTAGGTACAGAAATCTATAGAGATGAAATAAGTACCATATTATCGTAGAGTATTTATGACTACTAAGGATATATTATAAAATGATAATGTTGTGCTTACTGTATAAACAAGATCCCTTAACCACACAATAGATAATAAACGAAGATTTAACATCAACGAACAAAACATTACTTACGCTTACTTTCTTGCCTATTCTACTACGCTAATTACATTAATAACAATATTAAAAGGCTGTTATAACAATCCAATAAAAAGGACTATTTATTAGACTGTCATAACAGCTATAAATTGGAAAAGATGAGCCGAAAGACGGACAAAAGTACAGATTATATTAATCACGCCAGAAGAATAGCTACATAATTCTAACAATGGGCAATCACTGTAAAATTATGCCTCTTCAATGAGATTTAAAACAAAGTAAGAGCGATTCGTTCGGAAACTATACGCGTTAACAAATTGATGTATAATGATGTTTAATAAAATGTATGTTTTAATTCATCACGCTGATTAATGGAGTACGGACAACAGGTCGGAGTGAAAACTGGTTGTGTGTTAAGTCGGTGATCCGGTGGAAGATAGATTGTTGCTATGTTATAGCATGTGACGTGGACATGTCAATGAACTTTTGTTCTTGATTTTATAGCTTACGAAATGGAATAAAATTAAGATTTTTTCAGGAGAAAATAATCGTAATTGAGAAAGGTTTTTCCTTTACCGAGCCTAAAAAATCAATGTCTTTGATTGAATACAGTATTTAGCCAAAAGATATATTTTTATACTACTTAGACTAGGAGCTTAAGGACTTCAGTTCTAGATGTCCAGGTTAGGTACAATCATAAGAAAAAGATAATTTCATTACCTTACAGTAGATGTTGCAAACTTAGCTATCATATACTACCATAACATAACATCACGCTTGTATTCTCCGAAAGGTTGGCCAGAGGTGTATTGTAACACCCTCATTTCGCCGTTATGTATAAATACCATGTAATAAGGGGCGAGCCTATTGCCATCAACCGGGCATCATCTACTGAGGAATTCCACACGGAAAAACCCAATAACACTTTGCTCGACCTGAAATCATATACTGAATAAAGAGTTTATTTCATTTGTTAATAGCTTTCGGTATACCACGCACCTAATAATACTTTTTCAAGGTGCCCAAATTTATTTGACAGCAAAAAAAAAGATGTACCACATAGATGCAAAATATCTTTTTGTGTCGTTCATTACGTGGTTCACAAAAAGCTGAGATGAAAGTGATTGAGTTCGCTTTCGTACGATGGACTGTCTCGTCACTGAATAAGATAGTACAGAAGGACCACGAGATGAGAATAATTGCTTTGCGGCCAACAACCTTCTTGCCTGACTTATATTGACTCTAAACATTGCCTCCGTCTTCGGGACCTGTGTAGTGGACTAACATAGGCTGAGCTTGATTGATAGCATCTTCCAATGGCAAGGTAGGTAATGAAAACTAACACGAACAGATAAAAGAGAACAGTCTCAAATCACTGCAGTCGTTGCCGGAGGAAGAGGAAAAAAGCATAACAAGTGCTCCGAAAAAAATCGAACCTTTACAATCGCAGATTCTAGACTCTTTAGCGATATTTTCATTTAACAGCAGTGATAGCTTAGTGGTATGACCATCGGACAACCAAGTCATAGGTCTCGAGTTCGAACCCAAGGCACGTACCTCTGACTTTGCGGATTCATGTGCATATTATATAATTATCACTTGCTTAAAAACGGTATAGGAAAACATCGTGAGGAAACCGGCATGCCTGAGAGATATTTCTCGACGGCATGTTGGAAGCTAAGTCAGAAGCCCATGGGCGGCATAACACCGGGTTCGTCACTTACCACACGAAAAGAAGAAGAGCTATATTTTCGGCGTCTGTTTAGCTTTTTATTGGGCATTTTGCCAAGTGAGTCTTCTGTATTTGTCTATTCTGTGTACTCGTGTTTTGTATCAGTATACGAATAGTTATTGACACATCGTGAGGAGGTTAGGATTTCACTTGTTTCAATGTCAGAGCATCGTGTTGTTTTATTGTGCTCAGTCACTCTTTGATAAAAACAATCGGTGAATGCGGTAGGTATGTATGAACTTTTCTCTCACATCTTGAGGTATCAAGCAAAGGTTACATCCGTAAGGAAAGCAGGAAGATCCGCTTAGAATAATCTCTTTTATTTCAATAATCAATAATAAAAAATAATAAAAAAAATCTTCCTCGTTGGTCTTGTAGTGGCTAGCGCGACTGCTGATCGTGAAGTTCTGGGTTCGATCCCTAGGTCGGGCAAAAAGTTATTGGGTTTTTCCGTGTGGAATTCCTAAGTAGCAGCCCGGAGTTTGCATTTGTGCCCGCTTGATGGCAATAGGCTCGCCCCCTATTACATGGGACTTAATCATAACGGCGAAATGAAGGTGTAATAGACCTCAGCCCAACCCTTCGGGGAATACAGGCGTGATGTTATGTAAAATTCTGAGACTATCTTTAATACACTCGGGAGCAATGAATCTGGGTCACCAACATAAACAAAACAATATTTAACAATGTTTTCCGAGATATTAAGGTTTATGTTGGTGACCCGGATTCATTGCTCCCGAGTGTATGTTTATTCTTCTGCCACTTGGCAGAGATCTACGTGCAGCAGGCTGCGATAGGTTGGGTTGATTGCTCATTGAAATGAATGTAAGTTGTACAACATTACGATAACAATAAGACTAACTAATATAGAGATAAAGGGGTATAAGGGAATCCCTCTGCATGTCTGTTCCTTGGATTCGTGTGCTCCATCTTAGACCCTGTCCGCGCTTACCATCAGGTGGGGCTAGGATTTATCCTACGTCTATCTTATTTATCGTCACGTTTACGTGACGGAATACAAAAAAAAACATACGACTGTATAATTATGTACCTGAACGTAGGTACTAATACCTCGTACCTCCGTGCCTCGGAGAGCACGTTAAACAGTCGGTCCCGGGTGTCATACGAATACCTACGGCAGTCGTTACGGGTACTCAGAAGCAGAAGACCGAAAGTCTGACAACCGGTGTAACCTTAGAGTATCAGCATTGCCCAGTAACTGGGCTGCGGTGGACTGATGGCGGTCGCTCCGTGTAAAATACTGGTACTCAGCCGCATCTGGTTAGACTGAAAGCTGATCCCAACATAGTTGGGGAAAGGCTAGACAGATGTATATACGAAGGTACTAATACCATGCCGTGAAAGAGTACCTATGCAAAAAACTGCAATGGTAGTACGCATCGCGTGACAATACAGAGGAAATGTGCAAGGTCTGGGGACGCACTGAAATGTGACTGCCACCCTACCACGGGACACTATCTCATAAACATTTCACGTGAACGACAACGTATCGCTGATAAATAATAGTATCGCGATTGTTTTGCAAATAACTACACGTGTTTTATACGAGTCCGAATGGCTCGATAAGATCAGTTTTGTTTGTTTTAAATTACTCACCTAACCTATCTTTTAAATCATCCTTTTCTAAATATTAAAAAGCTCTATTTAGAAGCTCTTCTTTCTGGGACAGCCATTTTTGTAATTCAAATTTTAAAACAAATACAACCGGATTCATTATCTTCAAGTTCTTAATAATTATACATAGGATCACCTCGAGAGTATGGTCTTTCAAACCAAAAAAAAATTCGCGCGAAAATATCAAAAACACCAATACAACAACATACATAAAAATTTATATACAGATAAGCTAATGACTTAAGCTAATCCTTTGTTGAAGTCGGTTAAAAAAGCTATAAATCTAATACGAGATACGAAATCGTAGTATACATCGATGCGTGCGCCGGCGCACCAAAGTGTATTGACACCGATTGTGTGACAATGTAGTTAGAATGACTCATAAGTGTGTCAATCACACTATCGTTGAATAACATGTGCGCGGTAATTATCGCGATTTATTAGAAACGGACACGATTCACAGTTGTAGTGAAGAGGGCATCTGTTTTCCGTGTTTACGTTTGAAATGTACCCTGATAGGTATATGGCCAAATACTCAAAAGCTACTTAGTTTTTCCATGATCCACCGTGCTCACCCGCCGTAGCCGCGGAGCCGGTCGTCTTTTCTAACTCCGCAGTCACACCGTTAATTCAGCCCTCATCAAGACGTCTCCCTCCCAGTCCTCTCGCAAGCAACGTCCTAAGCCGAGGTCCGAGTCCCATTAGGGGTCGCCCTTAATGCTGTTGTTGCTAGCTAGTCATGATATTAGTAGTAGTAATAGTAGTTAGCTTAGATTAAGTATTTTACCTTCGCCCCCATTGGTTGAAGACCGTTCAGGTCTCGCCAATAACTGCCCGGTTACGTAGAAACGGTCCGTAAGACCATAATATACAAGCAGTCGAATAGAAAAAAAAAGGTACCTACTTAATTTTAAGTTACCGTTATTCTCGTGGCGTCTCTGTCACTTTAAGGCGAACTGACAGTGACAGCATGAAATTAACGGCCATTAGTGTTTCTGTTAGTCATTAACAGATAAAATAAATCAATAATTCAACTTCTATTATTTATACGTAGGGAGGTACTTTGCCCTGCAATGGAAACATATAGGCTTTAAATTAATTTATTATTAATTAGGCTCGCCCCCTTTTACATGGGACTTAAACACAACGGCGATATGAGGGTGTTATTGTACACCTCTGCCCAACCCTTCGGGGAATACAGGCGTGCTATTATGTTATTAATAATTAATTATGAACTTAACATACTTCTAGCTTCATAAGTAGATACGCTCTTAACGCGTAAGAAAATGGTTACAGTTACATACAATCATTTCAAATCGACCAAAAAAGACGTGCCGAAGGTGTATTGAACACCTGATCTTAAGGCCAGTTTTATCGATCCAGATAAACCGATCGATTGATCGAAACAATTATAACTAACGTTACCTAATCGATGATAAAACATATCGATGTTTAATTACATCGTTAATAATGTTCCTAAATGAAAAGGCGAAAGTAAATTAACATTAAAAACTTATCGACATTTCAATCTCGTGTACTTCACTTTCCAAAGTTTCTTTATCTTTAAGAGTTGACGGTTACAATATGTGACCACAATCTTTATGATATTACTTTTGATACTGCACATAGTACCAGTATCAATCTTCTTGTTAGTTTATTTTCTTTACATAGGTATCTATCTTATCTTTACGCAATATTTTACTTTCTTTATGCCTAGTCGTATCCCAAACTATGTTGGGGTCAGCTTTCAGTATAAGCAGACGCGGTTGAATACCAGTATTTTACACGGAGGGACTGCCATCAGACCTCCGCAACCCAGTTACTTGGCAAAGCCGATATCTTAAGGTTAGACCGGTTGTCAGACTATCGGGCTTCTGACATCCCGTAACGACTGTCATAGTTATTCGTATGACACCCGGGACCGACTGTTTAACGTGCTCTCCGAGGCACGATATTTTTACGATATATTTTACTTTACCGAAATAAAAGATCAAGCAACTACTAGAGACAAGAGTGACGTAATTATTCGAAAACTCAGTCTCGGTTTACGTGTTGGATAAAAGATTCAAGACAATGCTTTGCTTTTACCCAAAACCTACAAGGGCCAAAGCTACATAAAGTTACTGTACCGAAGGACCAATTTCAGCTACATCAATGTCCATTAACAAATCACTTAGATACTACATAGATAGTCTTCTAAACGAAGTAGCTGCAATTAACTTTGAAGTGTGTCTAATACGTACAGGAGCTTCCGTAGTTTAACGAGCATCAACCACATTATCTATCGCAAATCATCATCAATCAATCTTCAACGACACTTCAAGACACCTTCTCCTTAAACTTTATAATTAGTACACTTGTTTATGGAATCAGGCTATAAAGCGGGTTCTCCATTAGCGAATAAAACCGCGGTCTTGTAAGCTCGTCGGTATTTGCTCGAGTGGAGCAGAAAAACCGCGGTTTCAAAGACCGCACTCAGGCTCCTGGCACGGCAAGCTAGGTGCAATTTTCGTCAGCCGGTGGCTTTGACTGATCAGCTCGTTAAAGAGACGAGACACGAAATTACTTGTTTTACTATGTAATTCTTTAACAAGAAAGGTACTCCCTCTCTCCTCAGTATTGTACCGGCGAGCAAAGCTAAGTTCATATTACTGTGTCGAGGTGTGTTGTAGTGCGACAGAATGCTATCGATTTCATTAATTTATTATGACTAGATTCACACCAATGTGTTGCATTGTTTTGTGGCGCCTTCTGTCGCGCCCCAGCGGTGGTGGAGGATCTGTCGCGCCCCAACACGCCACACCGATGTGAATCTAGCATAAGGGAGTATATCAAGAAGACATACATGATTAAGAACTACCATATTCTCTAATCTATGTTTACTTGCTGAAATGAAGACTTTCCTCGCCAATGTACCAGGGTCTTTAGCAAATTGTACTCTGAAGAATCGCGGCATAATGACCCACATCCGCAGATTCCGCCGGTGAGAGTACCAAACTTACTATAATATGGAAAGTAATCTCGCAAGAGGCGCTTAACAAGCAATTGCTGCGTCCTTATGTGTTTCATCGATTTTTTTATTGAGAATTTCGGACTTTTAAGTGCATTTGCGTTTTCCTTATGGTTTCCGTTATGTAAAGTTTATCAAAGATCAGTGACCATTGATATACAAATGATGTTGAATGTGACATCTATAATAAGACCTGAAAAATTTAATGCAAATTTTATTATCAGCGCATATTTGTTATAAATAATCGGAAATAGCCTTCATGAGTGGGTGTCCGATAAAAATGATATCACAATGTCACATTAAATATATTAATAATAATAAAACAAACACGTTTAAAGCGAAACAGTTCCTTTACTATGTACGATTTTGTTTTTGGCATAATCCTCATGGACGTCCCTCGCTCGTGGAAGGCGAGAGGGTCTGCCGGACTCTTACCGGCTAAAAACCAACGGTTTTCCTCCTCTGACCGTCGGCAGGGATCGCGGGATTCGCATAAGTGTGCACCGCAATCCCGGCAGGTGTAGGACGTTCCTAGTTCATGTACTATTAATCCGGTATAATGAAGTTCTATTAACTTGAAATCTATCTGTGCCAAACGTCATATCAATTAGTACTTCAGTTCTTTGTATAACTTTGTTAAAGATCATAAGCATGATGTATGTATGTATGTGACTATCTGAAATCTCATTACAGAAAAAAGAACAATTGATTTGATAAATGACCACAACACGTTCCACTATGATTGTCACCAATGAACCGTTAGAAACGTAAGCAAAGTTCATTCATTCATTCAACTGCACGCGTCTACAAACTGAGATCATACAAGAATGGGAGATAAGCCGGAGAATAAATGCTGATTTACACGGTGCAAGTTTCTTGAAGCAAGTCTCATGCTATCTTTGTCTTTCTCTCCGACAAACACAGAGATAGCATGAGACTTGCTTCAAGAAACTTGCACCGTGTAAATCAGCCTTAATACTTGATGTCTTAATGTGATCAAAATTTACATAGAGATACTGTAGTGCGCACTATGGCTCTAGTAAATGTGTGGGCACCAGCAAAATTTTAGGACATTTTCCAGAAAAAATCTATAGAACGAAGGGCATCCAGTGTTAAAAAAATAATGAGTCTAGTTGATCTAGTGTTCGCAAACGCGACTGTTGAGCATGAGGCCCTGGGTACGATCCCCGGGTCGGACAAAGTGTTGTTGGGTTTTTCCATTAGAAGTTTCTCAGTAGCAGCCTGGAGTCCGGATTTGTGCCCGGTTAATGGCAATACGCTCGCCCCCTATTATATGGGACTTAAACATAACTGGCGAAACGAGGGCGTACTATTACACCTCTGACGAACCCTTCGGGGAATAAGGCGTGATGTTATGTTATGTTTTGATGTGAAAGATTAATTTCCGCCTTAATTAACACACTGATTAATACGTGTCAAGTTAAGAATGTTTCAGAGATGCCACATCTTCCTCGCTTCTTAGATCTGCGGCCTACAAAACAAACCATTTCTGAATCAACCGCATTGAGTGGTTGGGCAGGTTACTGGTACCGAACCTGTTCAGTATTGGGCACCCGGTTACTTGTCGTTCGGGTTATCGATGACAACCGATAGTGTTGGTGACGATTATAAGAATCGGGGACAAAGACATAAGCCTACTTTAAGGGTCATAACTTTGGTCTTTTTGTACGGAAGCTTTACTTTTACTTTAACTTTAATAAATTGCTACTGAATTTTTTATAAAATTTTCTCTAAATTGTATACTTTTTTGGCCTTTACCTACTTAAGTATCCCGAAAAGAACAGACGCTAGCGACTCGAAAGACCACTTATAAAATCTCGACAAAAAACGGTCCTCCTAAAATGATCGTGCATAAAGTTCACTACAATCTAATGAAGATCATAAAACATCGGCGCGGCGCCTAGATCTTGAAGCCATAATTGTACCCCACCGACGTTAATCTCATGTTCCAGTTTGCACTTGACAACTATATTTAAAATTGTATAGCATTATGCTAAAAACGCCAATCAAGAAGCTCGTGGAGCGTAACGAACGAGCAAAACTTGCGCAGGCGCACTAATTTCTACGCTTGCCATTAATTTTGGAGCGAAAGCCGCTGTCATCGAGCGAGCTTGTAAGATCCCGCTTATGTTATTAGGTTTTCAGGTCTTTGAACAATTACCTTATATGGTAAAGGTAAATCGGTTAGAGAGCTAATAACACCTTCAGCATTGTATACAATATTATTGTAATACGGAACGTGTTTAGTTAGCAAACAATACGTTTTACTTCGTACTGTGAAAGCTTGAATTTTATCCGACAATCAAAGAACATTTCTATTCTGCATTTTATTTTTATGTCATCTTCTTTACATAGTATAAAACAAAGTCACTCCCGCTGTCTGTCTGTCCCTATGTATGCTTAGATCTTTAAAACTACGCAACGGATTTTGATGCGGTTTTTTTTAATAGATAGAGTGATTCAAGAGGCAGGTTTATATGCCCCACATTAGTATCTACATTGCACCCGTGCGAAGCCGGGGTGGGTCACTAGTAATAAAATAAAAACTAAACTGCGTCGTACGTCTAGTGGTCGCAAGCGCGACTGCTGATCCGGAGGTCCTTGGTTCGATCCCCAGGTCGAGTAAAGTGTTATTGGGTTTTTCCGTGTGGAATTCCTCAGTAGCAGCCCGAAATTTGGATTTGTGTCCGGTTGATGGCAATAGGCTCGCCCCCTATTACGTGGGACTTAAACATAACGGCGAAATGAGGGTGTTACTATACACCTCTGCCCAACCCTTCGAGGAACACAGGCGTGATGTTATGTTATATAATAATTACATATAGTATACGCGCGAATTCCGCGACAGTACATACAAACGCCTATGGAGAGATGCAGAAATAACCTATCAAAGTAAAACCTGATCCTCTGTTTAGATTATTCTCGGAATAGGATATAGATAGATTTTGACCTATGATTTTGGCACTACCCAAGCGCGAAACCGCTTTGAGTCATAGTCAAATTAATAAAAAAATATAGAGGTGCGAAGATACATAATTAGTCCAATTTTTTTTGTATCATAAAGCCTTCTAATCGCGGTCATGGCTGCTCGCAAAAAAACTATATTCCCACGCCTTAATTTGTATGGAATAGGTATAATTTAATTTGATATGGGTAGTTTGAAAGGAATTTTAGTTGAAACATTTTTTGTTAAAATATCAAACTAGTTGTTCCGCTTATTATTCTATGAGGAGTTGTGGGCCCTTTTTTGGGTCCTCACCATTAAGGGTAATCATGAGACCGCTTTTTGTAATAAGCTTTTATAATGGGACATGCTTCATTCATAATTTTTTGTTACAAAAATGTCGTGTTGTGTTTAAGCTCACTGAAGATGTAGAACATTGAGAGGCACCGGATTTGATTTCCAAGTCAGTTAAAGGTTTAATAGATGAATTCGAAAAGCCAAAAGTGTGAGCCGAAACTGAACTCAACTTTGCTGCATGGAAGATAAGCCAGTGGCGGTCTGAGGGGGAGGGGGGTCGTAGGGGTCGTGACGCCCCCCAAAATCGAACACGTCTTTATAGACATACGAAAAATAGAAAATTCATACAAAAAAAATGCAGTAAATACTAATGTTCTCAACTTATTTTACTGTTTATATCAGAAAAAGAAAGAAAAAGTTTCGTGAACAACATAGTACTGCCAACAAGAATATGAATGATCAACAGAGAAAAACTAATGACAACTTAAACTTGAATAGCGTTTCAGAATTTAGCCATAATTCTGTTATAAGTAACTTAAGTAAGTAGCCACTTACTACAAAGTACATTAATACTACCTGAAGCCGCATGCAGCGAACATATCGCAATACCGCTGCAGTAATTAATAGGTATGCGCGTGCGACGATTATAACACAATTACCTCACTTGACTTTTACAACTTCGTAGAATATTAACAGCTGATACATTCCGCGTTTTTATTTTACTTTATTTCAGATCTTAATCCTTTATGGTTATATTATCTACTTCGTTAGTATAAATACTGTAGAAGCTATTCATATTGAGAATAATATAACATCACGCCTGTATTCCCCGAAGGGTTGGGCAGAGGTGTATAGTAACACCCTCATTTCGCCATGTTTAAGCCTCATGAAATAGGGGGCAAGCCTATTGCCACCAACCGGGCACAAATCCAAACTCCGGGCTGCTACTGAGGAATTCCATACGGAAAAACTCAATAACACTGTCGGACCTGGGGGTTGAACCCAGGACCTCACGATCAGCAGTCACGCTTGCCACCACTAGACCAACGAGGCAGTTGTAAGTATGTTAGAAACGGATTGAGAATGTCTATTAAGCGTTGAATCCACAAGCAAGTTATATTGTACAAGTTTACTTCTGCAACTGACTTGCACTGTGGGCATATCTGCAGCAACTTGCCTGACTTGCGCAAGCTGCCCGTGTAAGATTTTAACAAAACTTACTTTCAGCCTAAACAGTGCAAACAATTGCTTCAATAACTAGTGCAATTTAGATAGTTTTTGTATGACGTGCTCGTAGCTTCAAGAGTTCAAGCTTAAGTTGTTTTTTTCAAAAAACACTTTTTATTACAACTTGTTTAACAAATAACTAACATCATTAACTCGAAGAGTTTCGCTACAACAAAAAATACTACTTTCTTCTTCATTTTTACGTACAATACCTCGTACGTTGACTGGGTGACACACATTATCCACTAAATTATGCCATAAATTCTCATCTCATATAATGCGCATACGATTCAGCGCGAGCCCCTACCACCGGCTCGACCAACTATCGCCACGAAAATGTGTTGCGGTAAGCTTACAAGATCGCATATTACCTCTTTATTGGCGATAATTATCGCTGGCCGATAAAAAAGAGCCTCAACAATTTTAATCTTGCATAAATTAGAGTAAGCCGATTATGTGAAGTTATTATTGGCTGTTGCAAGACGGTTGAATGGTTTTGATAAAATTAAAATCGCCGGTTTTTATTATGTAACATCGATTTTGTGTTTAATCCATTTATAGCTTGGATAATTTAATAGTCCCAATGCTCGGCGAATATAAAGACGGAACTGATCTCGTGGGAAATCAGCATTCCGGAACGAATTGGAACTACATAAAATATAAATAGATTCAGGCACAAGTTTTTTATTTAGGTTAACGTATAATCAATAAGGTAAAAGTAGAACTACAAGAGAGCAAAGACGTTTTATTTTCCTAGTTTCAATTATATCTACAAGCTATAAGTTTTTATTACTGAAACTGGAAGCATAAAAATCCTGAAATTGAGTCTAGTCTGCGCTATTGTTGGCCAAAAAAAGATTTTCTTGTACCTAAAATCTGAAATTCCAATATTTCTCAGACTACATAATTGAAACAATTCTGATTTCCAATATTCAGTTCGAATATTTGTTTTACGGTTCTAATAATAAAAAAAGTAACGGCTTCTTCTAAATCGGATTTATTCCATGGAATTTATTCTATCGCCTATAAAAACAATGTAGATTTTTTAGTTTTTGGATTATCACAATATTGTTAGTGATATTTATGTGAGAAAATTTCTTGAACCAGTGGTAGGGGTTAAAGCTACTGAGGAGTAACGGTCGGTGACCTATCGCCGAATATTGATAGCGATGCGAACATGAATATTTTACATGTAATAAAACACGGATGTAAAATACTTGCACGTAAACTTCATATGGATCTTCATTTTGAAAGGTAAGACATGCGGGGCCATTTAGAGAGCAAAAAAACGAAAATTCCAAAAAATAAACTGCCAGGATTAATCTGTAAGAAAATCAGTTAATATACAATATTTTGAGGATGTTCTAGACTGAGCAAATACGTGAAAACCATAACCCTGCCTTTGCTGTCGCGCAGTTGGGAAAAAAGACTCGAGCGGGGTACTTGGTACTAAACGCGAGAGTTAGGAATTTTTGATTTATGTTTGCTAAAAACACAACCTCTTTCAATGGAGTTTGGTACAGACATCTTCAATTTTCAATTGTCCTCCAATAGCTAGTAAAATTGTGAAGGATGAAATTAAACATTTAAATTGCCATTTTGATACTGGATAATTTCCAAAATGACGTTTTCTTCTGTGTTATCACAATTGAGGTTATGTCAAGTCTGAACACTAATAAGACACGGTCCAAATGTATTAAAAACACTGGTCTTGGAACTGAATAATAAACGTGTGATCGTGTCATACATTATCAAGAATGTGATCCCGAAGAGTAAGGATAGCAGAAGATATATTTTTCCATGTCCATAGATGGTGGATGGCAGTAGGCCATGGCTTGAGTAAACGACCCTATTATAAGAGAACATTTGCAGTCCAGACCTGTGAACGAAAATGTTATCATCAAAAAACTGAAATATGCTTGAGCTGATAGACTTTTTAGGGTTCCGTACCCAAAGGGTAAAACGGGACCCTATTACTAAGACTCCGCTGTCCGTCCGTCTGTCCGTCCGTCCGTCTATCACCACGCTGTATCTCATGAACCGTGATAGTTAGACAGTTGAAATTTTCACAGATGGTGTGTTTCTGTTGCCGCTAGAACAACAAATACTAAAAAATAGAATAAAATAAATATTTAAGGGCCCATACAACAAACGTGATTTTTTTTGCTCGTTTTTGCTCGATATTGATAACGGCAACAGGTAGACGCTTCAAATATTCACAGAATATTTAGCTATATATTCACTTTAAAGATAAATAATTAAATTAAAATAAAACAAATATTTAGAGGGGCTCCCATGCAACAAACGTGATTTTTTATGCCGTTTTTGTAGATAATGGTACGGAACCCTTCGTGCGCGAGTCCGACTCGCACTTGGCCGGGTTTTTAGAGATCGAACCTGAATTATGAACAGCCACTGTGCTGGCAAACACTAGAACAAGTTGGTTAAAATTACATCTCATTGAAACCCTACTGACAACCTATTCTCCGCACTTACACCGTGTAAGCGACTAATACACTATTATTTTACAAAATCTAGAAAAGTGGGTGACTCAAGCTGACTATTAGTCAAAATGAAACGGCTAATATCAATAATAACCGACTGTTACCAGCGACAATGTTAAAAGCAATGTTTATTGGTTATTTACGATCAGTTCACGCCCTCCCTAGGTTTCTAAACGATTAGCACAATTGCTGAGATTAAGACTGGTGGTGCAGAGTCAATTTCTAGTCTCACCTCCTGGTATTAGCAGCAAACGTGATTATTAATATGTTCGTATTCTGTCGAGATTTAAGTGAGATACAACTCGAGAAATCTTGATAGGGATAATTTTGGCACGCGGATTTAAACAAATTTGAGGAGACGGATATAAAAAGAAAATATGAGTTCGATTCTGAAGATTTATTTGATATCATACTGATACTCAATATCTCGAAATCTTACCGCAAATTGAGAGGAGAACAATCCCAATTGAATATTCTAAAGTTGTGGATGGTCGCAAATTTTGGCCGCTAAAGGAAACCATTTAGGAGACAATAATGTGGAAGTTCCAAATATAAAATTAAAATCATGTTTTACATAGAAAACACTAAGCACTTGTCGTGTTACCTCAGAGCGCAATAAACAACCGTTACTAAACAAATATTAGATGAATGATGATAGGAAGTACTTCAGCACTCTCCTCGCTACTTGCCCGCGAGTGCGCTAAACACCGTTATTGAAAGCGTGTAATAGTGTCTCCATAACTTTTGCAGTTAAAGCTAAGACTATTACGCATGGTGACGTGATGCAAACTTCTGGTGTTACTAAAGCTGGATATAACTTTCTGTAATCGTCTTCTGCTGATTGAAGGAAAACATCGTAAGGAAGTTAAACACCTCCAAAAAGCTCTCGATGATGTGTGCAGTCCAGTAACCCGCACCATGCCAGCTTAATGGACTGAGACATAAACCCTTCTCATTCTGAGAAGAGACCCGTGCTCAGCAATAGGACAGTTATGGGCTGATTATACTATGACTAGGTATACCTCTGTAGAAAATGGGCCTCCTAATCGAACTCTACAAAGATAGCTGTCAGGACTTCATGCTGCCCTTGGCGATAAGGATATATGAATCGCAGTATGTTTTAATAAGGACAGGAAAATTTTGTTGCACATACTCTTGACGTATCGTGAAAATCGACAGCCGACGAGAAGAAAGGGGGGTGACATTCGTTGCTGAAATCACATGGACATATTTATTTTGTAGGTACTAGATACGCATGGCGCTAATGGAAGGTAAGCTTTATGGAGTTGTCTATATTGATGTCAAGAGCAGATCTTCAATGATCGGCTTCCACTAGATCCGACAACAATTTTATGGAGGCAGAACATCCTCAGTACAACTGCTTGGAATGGTAACCACCACATACGCTAAGTGCTGATATCACCAACGTCGGATAACTTTTATCTGAGGAATAAACTTGATGGTTTGACAGCTTTATAGAAATTCTGTCAAAACGTCTGAGTTATTCCTTGGATAAACGCTATCTGACGCTGGTCAAATCGGGCCTAAGAAGGTTAAAAATAAAAACTACTAATAGCCAACCCTGTCTGCAAACTTACTCAAAACATAGTAAGCAAAAAGCAGAGGCTTTATAATTATCTGTCTTGTCTGCATTTAGCATCAACGTTTTCCAATTAACGAACTAATCAGCTCCTATTTATATACACCTAACGTCGCGTTCTAAGCAGAATTCTCGATGCAAAACTTCGTATGGGTATTCATGAAACCTCATTATCTGTGATACTATGAATGTGGCGTGGTTTTGTCTGTTTGAAGAAAAAAGTTTTCTGTTAAACTCTATAGGTTAAGTTAGTACTTAGATACTCCAAAAATAATAGACTCTACTACACTGTAGTTTAATATTTTTACACCAAAATGAGATCTCAGAATATTTACGAAATTACATATTATTTATTCAGTTCCGTGACATGAATTAAATGAAGCTTCTGAAATATGACCATAATTTTTCTCTATTTTAAACTGTAATTTTAAAGGTAACTTAGGTATAATTTACAAGCAGATTCCTATCCCATGAAAAACTTACAACTCGTGGTCCCACTTTGTAAGCGTTCAATTTGTAGTCATTTGTAAGTACATGCAAGTAAGTAATGCCTGCAAATGTATGTGGAACAAATAAAAAAGCATACAAAAACATAATAGCTGCAACAAAGAGACAGACATACGGTATTCGCCGTAATGATAGTTAAGAGCGTGCGCCCGCGCCGATCACTGCGACTGTTTGTAATTGTTAATTGACATTCTTGAACCGCACGGAAGGAAAGTACCGGGATAGGGTTGATGCATCGGAATTCTTCTGAAGTGGCTAAATATAGATGGATGGCTCATACTGGTGGAAAGGAATTTACTTTCCTGCATGACATGGCGGAGAATGATAGAATAGAATATACTTTATTGTACACCAAAAGATACTGATACTGCCTTACTATTTTATTCTATTGAACTAAATAATAAAATAAGGATAGAACCAACAAATAGAGAATTTTAAACTCTAAAGAATCTTGTGGCAGTACCTCTTGAATTCTTACGTACATTATTTATAAAAATAAAGACACAAGATCATCAAACTTTTTGGACGTGCCTTGCGTTGTTCCTATCTCAATTTCTTTTTTTTTTTGTGTGTCTTTAAATCATTTCATATAATTAATTCTATGCACAAACACATTATTTTGAAACATCTCCATCTTAATCCCTCATTATTTGAGAACATACAACCCCAAACTGAACAGATTAACAGAACAGGGGACATCCATTAATTGGATTCCTAACACAACACAATATTGACGCAGTGGTATTTGAGAGCCGGACCGGTGGCATTATGAATGACTGATGCAAAATTAAATGAGAAGCACAGCAGTTGTTGGAACTAAGTATTATCAGGAATTTACAGTATGTAATTAAACATCGAATAGACACAAATTTTCGCGAGGTTTAGTGTCTGGTAGACGCGTATTTTATTTAGGCTCCGACATCGATATGCTAGATTAAATCACGTCTGGAAAATATGTGCGCGAACAGTTACCATAAGTACTACAAAAGTTTATTGCATGTTTTAAGGTGAATTCTAAATTATGGTAACCATGAATGCATTGTTCTTGATAACAAGGAAATCGAAACTTCCGAAACGTCTTATTGGACAGATTAAAAAGTTCGCCTTTAAAAAAATATCAATTTCTAATTTAGAACTTGGAGACTCAAATATTTTAGAACTGTTTCAAATTATTTTCATTTCAAACACTGAAAAATTGAACTAAAACAAAACCGCACTTGACAAAGGGCAGACAGAACACAGCCGCCTACTAAATATAGACCACGTTAAAACTATTTTTATCAAGGCAGGTGCTCGGACCACGCACGTTGGCCGCCATTCCGCGGCGTCACCTGCAGCGTTTGTCGCAAAAACTGTAATCGTCATTACAGCCAGCGGAATGCGATATTTAATTTTATGGTATGTTACAGAACAAACCTGTAGGAATTACGTAGTGCCAGTATTATTTAACTGTGTACCAGGAATTTCTTGATGGGTTGTGTATCAGCTGCTGGTATAACATAATACTTATAAGACACCATGGAGTATTATTGTGATTGTTATTATAGGGTGAATGTTGAAAATGCTGGCAACTTATTTTGTCGCAATATTTCAAAAATAGAATTTGCTTTGAATGGCGCCAAATAATGAAAATGGTTGATGTAGTTTGTAACAGTTAATGCTAAATATATGATGATTGTGCGACCATAAAAATTGAAAAATCTTCATCGGTGTTTATTGTTTTGAAGCAGATATAAAATAACAGGACTTGAATTCTAGATTTGTTATATTAAACTCTTATCTTCATGGTTGTCTACGAAATTTATATTGGCGATAAATTTCTGACTAAAAAGCTTAATTGACGGGACAGTTATTTATTTATGTGTCTCTTTTATGTAGATTAATCTATGAACCTCATTAGCTAAACGTTTGACAAAACGATTCTTTATACTACATTATTTGATAGCCATATTAATTTAACCTGCATCTTTTCCTATTCAAAATCGTAAAAACGGGATGTAATTTATCGATTACTGTTCACTTTGGAAGCTCTTAATACTGTGTCAAAAAGTTTGTCGAGTTTATATTTAAAATCTATCATAGCAGAAATCTTAAGACGAAGATAATTTCTAAAAGATTTTTGATGTAGTTTTTGCTTAACGAACATGACACTAATAATACCAGCGGTTATTCAATTTAGATTAGCACTAGATCTAGTTTCTAGTCCGGTGAAAATATCAACTAATAAGAAATATCAACATCACAGCGAACGTATCGGTGATCGCAGTATAACATCACTAATTGACAGCAGAATGCTGCTACAGTTAGTTTTATCCTTCAGTCACGTTTCCGACACCCGTGGAATTCCATGAGGTGGTCGTATTTTTAGTGTAGACCACAAGTCATAAATTTCGCTGGAAATAAATTCTACTGCACATTTTTCAACGGTCGGCAAAATCCATTACCATATTATTATAACTGCACGTCGTAAATGCGATCAAGCCTATAAAGTTCTACAACCAGTCATAATTCTATTTTACAAACGTGATAATTTTAATTTAATTTTCCCATGTCCTGCTATTGGTTTAGCGGTGAACACATGAGTTATATCAGCAAATATCAATGTACAGGGTTCGTAAGCAGTAATAACAGAGGAAGCGAGATATTACCCCATAAATATTCCCGTGCTAGTCGTAAAGCTTCCTATGATAATGATGTGTAACAAGCTTGAGAGCTGTTATGTTCATGCAAGCTCCTAGTTTAATACTAGGCAATATTTCATAAGGTTCTTTAGTATTTATGTAATTAAACATAATAACAGAGTACCATCCATTGCATTTTACCATTTACAGGGCTTTTGTATGTAAATTGAATGTTAAATCGTTTGAACACTTAAATGTTTTGCTGTTAAATATCAATCAGTTTCTAATTGGTACTGAATCTCCAACAATTGAATCTAAAGTATCAGTAGAGGTCTTGTAAAAAGTTGTTCAGGGAAGTACTATTACCGTACCTATTTCTGCAGCCAAACAACATTGCTGTTTTAAGGGTATGAGTGTCGGTGAAATTACAGGCACATGAAACTTCTGACGGCCTGTTTGCCAACATAACACATAAAAATTAAATCAAATCCAGTCACACTGAATTTACTAACAAAGATGCTTACAATCAAATATTAGACACTACGGAGAACAACGGACAACAACTGATAGGCGCAGCCATAACAAATGACAATCATTGCCGTCCAGACAAATCTAACGTAACACTAACTTCCCACATGTTGATGTACTGATAAACGCACAAAGGAGTGAAGATAGGCGTCCGAAGCGATAGCGGAGCGATACGATCGCACACAACAAACGCATTGGAAAGTAACAACCTTTAGAATGCAAAGTAATGGAAAGCTAACGATCGATGGATAGTTAAACTTTAGTTAACCTCCGGGACATCCCCTTGCGGCTAGCGAGTGACATTTGTGTGGCCTTTGGGAAAATTTCTATAAGGTGTCTATTGTTTATATTGACGATTGTGTAGTCTTTAATAAGCACTTTCTTTACATACAGGCAATGTTTAATGTATTTTACAACGACGGCCATAGGATTTCACGCCGAAGCAATCAGAGAACCTTTATCCTATAAGTTCGTACACACATTTTTTATAATCTACGGAAATGATTACCATTTGATAAATAACCGTTACCAATTCCAAGCCAAAGTCCAATTATAAGCATGAAAAATCGCAAACCACTTATTTTTACTTCCAAGATCCACCAACAAAGTACTTTAGCCAATAGAAATCATGGAACATACATTTCTCCAAAAAAGAATTGTTCTCAAGAAATCATAACACAAAAGAAAAATTAGTAAAGTAAAATGACGATAATTACTTAAAAACAGCAACGGTTACTTTCCCGTTGACAAACGAAGCAAGCAAATAATTACATACGAAATGAAGTGATGTACAACAATGCAAATATTGATCTATTATCATGTACACGCGAATTGATCAAACGGTTAGATTTATCGGGCATACGTTAAAAGCCGATCAGAAGTTTAACGGTCGCCCAAACTGGTTTTTCGTTCGATCGTTGATAATCTGAATGTTATCTTAGATTATACCGATGAGGATTAGGTGAGCTGTTGACACGTATGTTAATTGAATTAGAAATGTTGATTTGGTTGATTTTTATTTATGGACTTATTAAAACAGTAACTCATATGATTAAAAAGATATTTTGTTTTTTATTTCTTGAATGAAATGGATTAACAATTTATGTGAATAACTTCGTGTTCGTGACTGCTGCAAATCTTAAGATATACAGAAGGCATACATCATTTTACTGATAATTGTCTCACGCAACTGTCTTTCTAGTTCTCAATAAGGAGAATCGTTATGATTCCAAGACACTTCATCTGCAATAATTGATTCAGCTATGATAATACTCTAGAACGAACAATTCTATTCCAATCATATACAACACGTTAAAAAAATATACACCACAGATTGTCCTGCCTTTATATTATCTAAGATTGCCGATATATCAATGGCCGTAACCGGTTGCGTTGATTCGTTTTTTAAGTAAAAAACCGCGCACACAAATCATAGCCCAAACGTAGTCGGCGTAAACTAAACTCGAGAAGAAAACCTGTTTCATTCGTATGTAGAACAAGTTGGAATTATAAATAAAGATGATACAGAAAAAGTCGGTTATAGTGTTAAACCAACGATTTGGGTGACGATGGAAGAGATAAGTGTGACAACGAAGTTAAAAAAGACCGTTGAGTGTAGGTGCTATCGTATTGGGAAAGGTTTACTGTTGCATTTTGGTACTTTACCACTTAAATAGTAGGTCGTGAAGTCTTAAATTGGGGCATAACAGAGACATTTCCAAAGAAATTGATACAATTAAAATTTCAACTACTTTAAAGTTATTAAGAAGCAATATTCTATCTAAAGCTTTACTCAAACTACGCTTGCTAATTTTAGGTTTGAAGCAAAACTGTTTCATATTGCCAATTTTCAACTCACGATCTCCACATCAACTATCGATAGCAATGAACCCACACATAGTCTATTAAACATAATTCATGCTCTTCGGTAGCTTCGAACTACCTCAAGCCTCGCGTTATAAAATTTTGAACGTAATAACTCGTTGAGAGAATAAAATTGCCAGTCTATTATTTCCTCTAATTCCCACATCATATCATCAAAAAAATTATACGTAGCTTCAACAAAATTGCAAAAAAATAAAACTGAACCGCATGTATTTTATTTACACCTTACAGCCTGTAAGGAAAGCAAGAGTGTTCTCAATCCTAATTACTTCGCGCAAATACAACCAGTTTTTTACCAGCGTGATTCAAGTGCGCTTGATGAGAAGTTGTTACATTTTTGCACCTATGAGCAAAGTGACAAAGGATTGTGCTCTAGACAGATCGAAAGCTTTAGATATTTTTATTACATTCCAGTTGATACGGAGTAAGCATGATGATATTCTTATATGAGTTTTTTTATCAACATTGTGAATATTTAACGAACAAACTTTTTTGTTATGTACTTCGGAAGATAAACATTTATTGGCTTTCATTCACAAAATAGACTGAATCAATATTGTAAACTAGAGTTGTGCACCAATATTCAAAATTTTCGTCATTCAAAAACGGCGGTCTGACGAAAACCATAAGGGATTGGAAATAAACATGATAATCTATGAATCATACGACCCCGGAACAGCCAACTAACATATCAATAAAGAGAAGTAACAAGGAAGCGTTGCGGTCTGGATATCACCCGATCTGTATCACTGGTGTTAATATTGTGGTTACCAGCGTCGCCACCACGCGACTAGCTACCACGTAAGTACGAGTCATCTTTGATCACGAGTTAGACGCGTGGACCGAAGATGGTACCTTTGGGTACCACATACATTTATGTAAATAATTGGTAGAATTTTTTGTAACTATTACAAAACTAAATGGTGAATTGCTCGTAAACATAGATGGTGCTACTGGATGACGCTACAACTTCCATAAGTGGTGGGTCGTTGAAAATTATTTGAAGAGTATAAGAGACGGAAAAGCGGAAGTTTCCATATGTGAGTAGTCACAAGTTTTATTGACGTAATGTTGGGACTCTCTTGAGAAAGGAAATTTCTACGCTTTGCTAAATGAAACAAGGCGACTCTGTCAAGAAGGTTCATATTACTTTAATTGAAACTAGGCAGTGATTGTGTTCACCTGCACTTTTAAAATCGCAAACTATGATCCGATAAACACAGTTAATCGTCCGAAGCTAAAACTTGGCAGTTTAACGCGAACGTAAATTAGAAGATCGTCAACACACTAATTAATATTACAAATGGTGTGACATCATAAACAAGTTAGACTTGATAGAGGTAACTTGATCGTTATTAAACGGCTAATTCAGATTTAAATTAGCAATAATTTCTGATTGAATATCGCTCAGAAAACTTAAATGTGGTCAATATGTTTGTTTAAATTGAGGAACTCATATTTTCAGAGTGCCGTGGTATAAGATCTTTAATGTGACAGTAATTTATATGTTTTAATTACATTAAAATAGATTTATTTGTTCATGTTTTACCACATATTTTTGAATTTTAAGTGTTGTTCGTGTCTCTATCTACATTGTTACCGAGATTACTTCTTGCCTTTGATTCTTTTTGATATTTATTCATATTATTATTTAAATTAGACCAGAAATAAACACCAAAACATATTTTATATTCACAGAACTTAAATAGGATTTATTTTTACTTATTTTATGTAACTCATTACGTCTTAGTTACTTTAAACGAACAACTTCGGCGGCCATCATGTTTGGATATACTTAGCCCGAACCTTTTATTGTTAACTTTGGCGAACATTATTAAGCTTTTAAAGCCATTATCAAATATTCAGGTAACTTGTTAATTATTTGGTCGGCAGGTAGTTAAGTGGCATACATACGTTGGCAGGGTGCGGCGCACACCGTTAACGAAGTAATCTTGCCGGCCCCAATCCGAGCAATAACCCAAGACACGAGCCTCTCCAGTTACGGTGTGAAATGAGGACGCATTCATTATTTAATTAGCAATATTTAAACGACAAAATAATGTAACAAGGTGTATAATATGAAGGGAGGATAAACTCGTAGAAAACGGCACGATAGGTAGGAAAATTTATAATTAACTAGCGACCCACCCTGGCTTCGCACGGGTGCAATGTAGATACTAATGTGGGGCATATAAACCTTCCTCTTGAATCACTCTAAAACTCTAAAACACTCTAAAACTGCATTAAAATCCGTTGCGTAGTTTAAAAGATCTAACCGTACAGACAGCGGGCGCGACTTTGTTTTATACTATGTAAAGATGTTATGTTAACTGAGTCTGTGTTATTGTATCTAATGGTTTATGTAATAGCACCCACGATTTAGTAAACTTATGTTATGGGTATAACGCGTCCAGTGCACTTTCGTCAAATATTTACCCTTTTGATGCTGTCGTGAAAGATAATTACTTCATGTGAATCGAACTGAATATATGCAAAGTATACGCTAGTACTTGGAATGTTAAACGTGACACAAAAAGGAAGGTTCATGCTGACATACCAAGTAAATAGCTTTTGAACGACATAATAATACAAGCCATAACTAGAAACATTTTACATTTGCATTATACACTAAACAACATGAAGGTACTAAAACGAAATACTGAATAAAAACACGCTATTAAAAAGAAATAATTCTTTGATCATATACCAGCTTCTTTCAAAATAATTTTCATTACGTTTTATGTGTAATAAGCATTAGTAACAGTAAAACATGAATAAACCTTAATTGAAGCCCAACGGACATCTTTTATAGTGTTCAATTTATATTTATTGATGAACCAGTCGATCGCGTTTACGCTGGCACTGGCAACACTGGGGGAACCTTAACGGTTGGGTTAGAACGTGAGATAAGCGGAATGATTGGGAGCAGGGAAAATGGCCGTCACGGACTTGGATTTTACAAGTCCAATTCTTTGCTTCCTTTAAAGTTTATTGTGTATTAAGGAAATCCTGCCACCTAAAGAATTTCTCTTCGGTTGCATAATCGAAAGCACATGTAATTTCTTTATCTACTCTTGAGAAGCCATTTTGATTTCTATTGTAAATAACAGATCAAAAAGATGGATTTATAATGCAAAATTTTTAGCGATATCGTAGCTAAGCAGTTAGGTACTGTTATTACCAGTTATTAAAAAGCAGTCTCATTACATTTATAAGCCCAACCGACTGAATGATTGTTGAGGTCGGCAAAACATAACTGGATTTACCTGAAACAATAAAAAAATCGGATAAATATTATGGTTATCGTAAGGATAAATTACACTACGATATTTCATCTACCTATAATATTGAGATTGGTTGATAAATATTCATTCTTCATAGATAGATGGTCTAAACTAATTTTGAGGCTAATCATGAACTCAAAAAGACGAACTCAAAAACGTGTGTCGGTATTTAGGAAAAAACTATTTACAGAAGTGAATTATGCTTAGTTGATGATGATGACGAAAATACGGAAAGTACAAAATTTAAAATAAGAGAGAGAAGACAGAAGAAAGGTATTCTGAAAGTTCTGCAAGCATAAATGTAAAATTACTGATATACAGCCGCATCTGGTGAGACTGGAACCCGACTCCAACATAGATAGTAAAAGGCTTGGCTAATAATGTTAAAGCGGCAATAAATAGACAAACAAAATATTTCTACAACACCGTCAGTCATTTAATCAAACTCCAAATATAGAGAAGTCTATTAGGAACAATCGCATTGTATCCGGAAGGAACCGGTGTCGGTCGAAGACAGAATAACAACGTACAGAAGGCTTACGCTCTTTATCGACCTGTAGATGCCAGTGTTAAACCAGGGTCACGTAATAGATCGATAAAGTGAACCGTCGTCGTGGTCAGGACTAATTTGGTGATTGCAGTGGGTGTTATTATCACACAGGAAAATGTTGCTACTATTCCATGAGAAGAATAGAAGTTGGCCTATTCTTTATAAGGAACTACTCCAAACAAAGCACTATTTTAGGAACAGATAACAGCAGTCCCTACGGCAAAATTAAAACGAAACATCTCGCACCATTTCTTGCAACCGCGAATACTCCGCCTTTTAGGGATAATTTCGTCAATGTGTGCATTGTTCCAAGTAGATCTTCTGTACCTCCTTTTAGTGGTGTATGACCATACCGCAGTGTGTCTGGCGGTCACTTAGGTTCACCGTGTCAGTGGCGCGAGGGAATTAGATGCACAGGCACATCCACCATTAAACTAAGGCTATTGCTTCGATTTATTGAACATTATATTGATTTGATAATTATAAATAATTTTAGTGAAATCATAATTATTGTAATTTGGTGAATGTCTTGGTGATATACGAAGTGTTTGGGCAGATTCCTTTTGTGTCGTTCGAGGACATTGTTGAAACAATCGTTATTACTCCAATTGTTTACTATTCCGTGGTTTTATTACAATGTATACTAGACTTTGTTGTAGTGGGCTGTTACAATCACGCTTTGGAAAACAGTTGTTTGCAAATATTATTATTATATCATGCATTATCGTGCAAGAAAGGAATAAATTGATAATATCATGTAATCTGATTTTAAAAGCACTTCAGGGGATTTAAATGAAACATAATATTGTAAGAGTGCCATCACACTAGCTAGACTATGGACTAGTAGTTATTTCATAGACTTTTCAAACCATTTATTTGTGTATACCAGCAGTACCTATATTTTGCGAATGTTTTGAAAATGCCTAAGTGGCACATGGTTTTTTTTAAGAAGTTCTACAAAATCTGCCCCAGGATCTGATATTCTGTGTCTATATTTATTCTCGTATCACTGAGAACATTTTCACTCTCTTGTGGTACTTAATTGTATGTTATACACACGAATAAAACTACTCTTAGTAGCATTAGAACCAACACGCAAAATCAGACACGCAATTTGTAACAACATATTAGTAAATGCGTTGTGGATGACATTTTAATCATAAACAAATCAAAAGTGTTGATAGATTCAATCAATAAATCTACAATCTGCTTAGTAATTGAATCGCGTCTATCGTAGTCAGCATTCAAAGTCAACGGTCGCGCATACTGCTCGCAGCGTGCAAATCGTTGCGCCCGCGACGTGCCGCGGGGTCGCACGCGCCGCTCCCGTGTAATTTGTAATCAGTGGTCAGAATACGTATTGTAATCGATAAGAAATGGATGTTTGTTTATTTTTCAGAAACTAAAGTGCAACTTGTATTAAATGTACCTGTCATGCTTGATATTCCTGAAAAAGCCTCTCAAGAGGAGTACACAAAAGATGAATTCTAATTATTGCCCTAAATAAATAGGAGCAAAAGTAATAATGACACTATAATATTCAACACCGGGTCATGAGATGACACATGACAAATAATGTCTAACTTGAGAGAAAAAAACGAAAAAGAAAGTCGCATTCCCATATCCACAATATTTTCAGATACTACTTTCGTATATAATATTATTATTTCGTATGTTATTGGCGAAATTCTTTCTAAAAAATATTCCAATACGGTCGGAGTAACGAACAGTTTCTAGTGCAGCAATAATGTTAGAAACTTCATTGTTCGCAAGGACAGGTGAAATTTAAATACTATAATATACAATACTTTTACTGAAACCTACTTATTTGTACGTTCACTTGTTTGTAAAATTTAAACCGAAAGTGAAAACATTTATGTGTCACGCTATTATAATGCAAAATTGAATTTATAAACTAAACACTGGCAGTGAAATTCATTTAAATTATCCATTGTTTTAATAGCATTTCTATCTGATGCATCGTTTCATACTTGTATTATATTTTTTCCAATTTGTTTGGAACGAAATATAAAGTCACGAAGGCACCTAGCATTAGTGAAAAATTTTGTTTTGACTATTTCTATTACGCTTAATAGAACCATCACTAGTAAATCACTAACTGAAAAGAGCCTTTGAGTCAGTTTAGTTACAAAATTATTATAATATTAAGATTGGTATCTTCATCAGCTGATATCTTTATTTCGCTACATGTCTTCAGAACTCTACAATTTATAACTAACTTAACGTCATTACATTCTCGGTGATTAACTATTATAGAGCTATCTGCTGTACCTACTGTGCAAATATTTCGACACAAATGTATTTTTGTTATGAAATAAATAACTTGAACTTGAATCATAACTAAAATAACTAATAGTTTCAAATTAATTAAATTCAACATTTATATCAACATATTTAATTTGATGTATTATTGAATCACTGTAAATTCCCATTATCAGAAAGGGCAAAACCAGATTTGATATTTCAGTTCTTCCCACATTTATCAGCACTTATTAACAGGAAATGTTAACATTGATAAAGTAAAATAAAAATTCATGGCTCTGACAAATATCATGAACTCAATTCAAAGACTGACCCTTCAACCACTAACAATTTGTACATTCTACTAATTTATTAAGGCAGATCAAGAAGACAGATATGCTAACAGAGGCAACCTGACGATCGCAGTTTCGTTGTAACAGCCAACCTTACAAATTCAAGTAACGATCCCTTACATTTCCCACCATAAATGATTGCTAATAAGTGCCGACTTCACCAACATCGAATAATTTATATCTGTGGAACAAAGTGGTCGTTTTGACAGCTTTTGTTAAGAAATTATATCAAAACGACTAACTTTTTCCTAAGATAAAAGTTACCCGACATTGTTAAATTAGGCCAGATAGCCAGTTTCAGTTATTCCCTATCTGTCTGATCATGGAGAAAACGAATGAAAAAAGCCTGTAAATTCGGCTATTCATTAAACGATACACAATTTTCACTGAATACAAAAATAGCAAGTTTTTTTCAGTGAGCGGATGAATAGCTTCTCAATTTTCAACCATTAAAGTTAAAAATAACTATTTCGTTAATGGATTGGACGCTACAGTGATGGGAAACTCATCGTCCACCTACGCTTTGCCCTTTTACTCTTCATTGGTCGTTTAATTCAATGACACATCATCTCCTGCTTTTAGTTTGAAAGGAATATTCAAAATAGACTCAAAGTTTATTAGTCGTGACTCTAGACATCCGATATCTTCGAAGGTTTTTTGTATGTTTTTCAAATATTATTCACTTTTTGCAAGTAAAGCTACAAATGACCCACACGGGTCAGACACCTACCGCTATCCATTTATTAGCTGCTAAAATCTTTTACTCAATAATACCGATACCGGAGCCAAATTTTCAGTTCGGTAGGTACTTTGCCAACAGCCTTTTATAATTATTATTATTTGATGTTACTGACACTGAATTTACCTCAAGATGCTATGCAAAGTCATAAGACAAATAATTTAAAGGGCTCCAAGCCACCTCTTCCGTATTCGCGTGGGAAGAAAACATGCACATTCTTTCCACTCCCTAATCTTCACAAAACCCAAAAAAAAACACTTTAATTAATTCTATAAACGTATAAATCCGACAAACTTCTTAATACGTATCAATTAATTAGCATAATAAGTTCGTTGCTACGGCGGTCGCGGACGAATGAGCTACGGTGCGCCCGCGCAGCGCACGGTCAAGGCTAGCCGTTCGCTTTTTATCACCCGCGAAAGTTCAGCGCTCTCGATCAAGAAGCGAATTAAGTATAACTTAGTAGGTGCTTTACTATGGCTGGTTGCATGCGCTTTTTAACTTGGTGGTAAGTGAAATTACTAATTTGATGACGTAACTGAAACTTATACTGCACGTAAGCCCAGAATTGCGTCATAGTAACTGGGTAATGTGTGTTTAAATATCACAATAATGAACTTTAATGTCGCTAGTTTGAAATCTACCGGCTTCTTACCATATTTTGGTTCAAATAAATTGAATGATACTAAAATGTCCCAAATACAAAACAATTTTAAAATACTTCTATAACGACCTGCTGTTACAAAACAGACATTTTAATTAGCATATGAAAGCCACGAGCAACGCGGCGTGGAAGCATTAGCTTTAATCTGTGCCTTAAATCTAAGCAATCAAGTATTAAGTTATGCACCGGCTTAGTAAAATGTTTATAGAGCATCTGATATGCCAATAATGAGGCAAACGGAAGCCGACGGTAAAACTATTAAACTCTGATATCTTATTAATATTAATGAAGATAACATACCTCATTGAGAAAAATGTCGTAAAATTAAGTACTATTTGACGGGAAATTCAAGTTCGAAGAACTGTATGATGTTAAGATGAAGTCCAGAAAGCTATAGAGAATTATAACAATATTATGACTGAAACAGTTTCTGAAGAAAATAACAAACGTATTCAAATATTAGTTCCGATAGATCACTGTTGTTGCTGTAGAATATACATATAAAATATATTTAGAGAAAGAAGCTTCGTAAATGTTTGAAACAAAATTAATAGTTCCAAATAACAAAACTATTAATAAACTGACTAAACATATAGAATGATCTCAATCCAAAATTGTATCACATGAAAATTTAGAACAAGGTCAAGAATTGTCTCAGGGAACCAAACGGACAATAAATACAGCGTCTACCGTGGGAGTGATCTTTGAGAACATTAGACTAAATTCTAACAATACTAATAGTACGAATCACGATAACTTTAGTGATACATTTACAGAAGTGTGAGGGACCTTTAAAGTTAATAATGTTAGGGCACAAAATCCAACAGCTGTAAATCTTGATAAAGGTAAATTCAAAGTAGTAGATGCAAAATTTAACGATGCTGAAATCGGTGTTCACGTTAATAAAGTTAAGTCAGAATAACCGGGCGTGACAGGAATGATAATAGTAACTCTTGTGCGGACATTTTATGTATTATATTCATTACAAGTGGTCATGCTGGGAAATGTTCTATTAACACATTGCTAGGCCTCAATACGCACGTCTTAGGCTTAGCAATTCTAATGGCTAGATTCAAATGTACATCTAATTTAATCGTTTATAGAGAAATGTTATCGTATATCTGCAAGTATAAAGAAAATATAGAATTACAACGAATTACAGAAGCTTACTTTCAAATTTGTTATCAGTGTTTCAGCAAAAATGGTAACATTATTCACCGTATTCATAATATATAGTATGTTTTAAAAAAACAAATTGAATAATTTAACAGGTCCAATAATTAATAAATATAAAATCAGTTGATTCAGAACATAATTGCTTGGAATACCAACATATCATGTTAATTTCGCGCAAATTCTTCACACAATTTCACAAGCCCCCAAACTTGATATCACGACCCAATTTTTTCCGCTAAAATTCCCATCAATTACTTTGGAACATAAAACCCATAATTACGTGAACAGAAGCAATAACTTATCAGGCCATTACGAAGACCCGCTGATTGCCTGCAGGTGATCTGAGCCCGCCGTGGCGATGGGAACAATCTAACTGTTCATGCGAAGCCTGCAAATCATTAGAAGTTCCTATCAGCGGATAACGGTGGTTCGAACACCACTAAGTTTACTGCAAGCTTATCAAACGATATCGGGACTTGATAATCTGTTGCTTACATAGGCGGTATTAGAGATGGACGATGATTAAAGGTTCTTGGAAAGTCTGTTAATGAATTAACGTGGTTTTATAAAGGTAATTGCAGGCCGATATTAAATCGAGAATCTATTAAAGATGTTACAGGCATCGAAATTGTATTCAGTGTTGTATGTTAGACACGTAATTTACTTGTGCACTATTGCTCTTGTAATAGTATGTTACATAGAAAAGTATGAATAGTTATGGAAAGCTTACGTAAGAATGGTTTCAACGAAAATGTGAACTAATGTAATTTTATACCACTGACACAATATGATAATGATGTTATTATTATGATTTGATATCTGTTAGTTTGAATTCTCACAATGTTAATGTAATTCGATCAAATAGATGTGATTCGAATAATAGCAGAACTTATTGTTTATGTTTTGTTACAGTGACCTTATTACTTGCTATAATATTGCATAAATAATATGTATTTTCAGCTCCAGCATAATTCGTGTTTGTGATTTTAATGAAATGACATTTGTTAACGAAATGACGACCCAATTAATTCTGTATAAAGCATTTACTACATTTGCAAAAATAGTAAAAAGCAGTAAATTAAATACACTTTTCAAGTTTCCACGTCTCCATTACTGTGCTTTCATTAAAAAACTCCACAGGCATGAGACTGTTACGATAGCGTTTGCTTTAAAAGCTCTGAAACTGTGTCAAGTTTAAAGCGGCGAGCCTCGAGGCTATTCATAAGTTCGTAACTACCCATTAGCTAAATAAAAATTACTTACTTAGGCTTATCAATGTCCATTAGATGATCATAATGTTACACGTTAGATAAATGCCGTTTTTGTTCCATAAGAGTCGATGTTTAAAAATTTTGGTGGCCTATCATTTGGTCTTTCTTTTCGCAAAGCGATCTTTTTCCGCACTTCCATTGCAAGATTGTCAACAAGTCGTTCTGTATTTCAGATTAGTTATATAAAATTATTTTTAAGATTATGATAATGTTTAGAAGAGTATCAATATCAAAAAACCAATTATTATATTAAGGGCCAATTTTCAAAAGTCAGTTAAAGTATTACTCGGATAAGTCCACACAAAGACTGTTCCCAACTAGATAATTATTTATCGCTCACCTTGCCATTGAAAAATATAACCTTAGTGTTTTGTTATTATTTTTAAAGTTGATAACATTTAAACGAAATTTGGCCTCAAAACCAAAAGTTGAGCAGCTCAACAGGTTTAGCAGATCAACCGTGTTTATTACCATAACTGTCCGAAGCTTAAAATCTGTGTTTTATTGTTAATTATACACAAGAATTTAGTTATATTAATTAACTCACCTTTACGCGTTAAATTTTTTATTCAATCTTAGCTAAGATATTTTATATAATGTGTTGATTAATATTTATGTATACTAATTATAATATTCAGTGGTCATTATGTGGATTACTACCTTTAGCATAATAATTAGGCAAGGTATCAAGCGGTATTCAGACGAAGTATGTCATTATAACATGTGGCAGGTGGTGGTAGAGCAGACTTAGTTTTGAACGCATGATTTGGTATAAATATCTGTTTAAAGTCAAGTATAATTCGGAAAACATCATAGTAATAATTTTAACCCCTTTTAAGACGCAAAAACCTAAAACTAAAAATATATATTATTGAAAACAGCGCAAATATTGCTAAAAGCTAAAATATTTTCTCTCAACGGATTCTTGTGTCACTCAGGAAGAAAGGCATGACACAGTTTGTTTCCGCCCCACTAATGGATATCCGACAGTTCTAGAACCAGACGTATACTTAATAGATGATATAATATCAAATACCAAAGCTCTTGTTAACAGCGGACGTAATGCAACATATCATGCAAGTGTCGTATTAACTCTAATGAATATCTTCAAGCCGTTTAGACCTCATTGGGGTCAGTGAAGTGAGCCCTGGGGAACAGAAACCAATTATAACTTAATTTTTAGTATTTAGGTCTTTATGAGGAAGAAGATGAGTTTAGTCCGTGGGGTATGGATTAAGAATACAATGCTCTTCCGTTGCTGGGTAAGCGAGTCGTAAGGGATGATGAACCCGGCACCATAATTGACCCCGAAAAATGGCAATGAGCTCGCCAATTGGAACTTAATAACAGAGGCAAAATATGGGTATTTAGACTCCTGTCATATGTAAACACCCCTTCGGGGATTACAGGCGTGAGTAAATATATTAATGAATTAAAATGAGGTTACGAATTAATACATTGCGATGTATGTCAAGTAAAGTAATTAGCTAATACCAAAAGCCAGTTTGGCACGAATATGATCGACCTTAAGGTTGTAACAGTAAGTAGTGATGAGCTGATGAGTGCTACAAACAAATGAAGACTTGATGAGAATATAATGACTTAGTTTTTGCGATTTGTTACACGAATTCCATTTTGCACAATAATTTATGTAGTTCAGTCTATGTATAAATTATTTAATATCAATATTACTGCAATAACGCAAATAAATATAAATGGATCGTCGAAATAACTTTGAGAAGCTAATTCTCATAAACATTATAATAGATTCCTAAATAACGTTAAATCCAACAAAATATGTGATAACCCCAAAAACGAAGGCCTCGTGTTTATGGAGACGCGGAGCTTAGCAAGGAGCGTAAAACGTACCTATAGTGGACAATTCAATCAAAATTATGACGGTCTACTTAGATTATAGTTATATGTATGACATGAGAATACAGTAAACGCTGCAGATCCCGCGTCTGCATATACGAGGCCTAAAAGATGATGGAATTTTCAAAACGGGCGAACACATTGCTGGGCCGGAAGCAATTCGTACCAGGAAACACAAACATCAGCGGAAACACGACCATAATGTTACCTCATCTGTACGTCCCATTAATCGCAATGTCAAATAAAAAACAAAAATTACCATAACGTTGACATAATTACACAAAAACAACGTAAAGGTACAGTTAATGGTTGCTAAGAGCTCTATAAAAGGTCTATTAGAACTAAGCTTGGATTTAGACAATTCAGGATGGTTACACATAATGTGCACTTGAACTAATTAGAAAGAAAAGGGACAACAGATGAACTAAAGGAGAAGCAATTCTTAAGAACAATTAGGACAACATAACGAATGTAGCCAAAAGAAAATAGACCTATGATTAATGATCCCGTGACATGAATATCCTATGAAAAGATAGTCAATGATATCCAGCGATGGGTAACTACTCGTCAATGAAGAAGAAAATATAGCAATGTCATCAGATTAAAAAACAATAAAATTGATGTACAAAATATTAGAGCAAGTTATTACCTCAATGAAGAATTAGAAATTATTAGACCCACAATTAATGTTAATGTAGGAACAGGAAACTGGGAAAGACCTGTCAGAACTAAAATTAATAGCCACCCCACTAATAATCAATGTACAGTAATCAATCAACGCGACGCTGCGATAGTCCAGTAATAAGTTATGCATAATAATAATTTAAGTGTTGGTAATAACTCGTAACAGAGGCAATGTATTTATTCAGTTAATAAGGCTTCTATGTCAAAGCTAATGCGTAAACCAGTCGCGGACAGGTTCCTACAGTAATCTATGAACTTACTCATTTGCTATGGGTCCGATAATTTCCACACTAAGAGCTTAGCTGATGAATAATAACGGTACGTGGAGATGTTATTAAACCCTTCTATGGAAGGTTCCGCGTAATGATATGGCAATCTTAGTACTATTGGAACGATGTATTGCGCGTTATTTGTAGCGAAAGTTTCATGTGAGAAATGTATGTCGACATTATTTTGCTTTAGATGTGTAGATTTTTTCTAAATGATATCTTGTATAGACCTAACAACATGCTTTGCTACATGTTTGCCCCAAGACCAACAAGCTCCCTTCTGCTGACAAAACATAATTTAAAGAAAATATTAGTTCAACATACATTGATATTGACGAATGCTTCAAAATGTAACGAAGAAAATAAATTTAGGCGTCAATAAGACGGTACAAAAAATCCATATGAACAAACGCATACAGGATCTCGTGTTGACTGTTAACGCAATTTAAATAACCATTCAACTTTGCACTGCTCTCTAGCAAACCGCGTACTAAACTGCTTCTTAAACAACACTATCTATCTTTTTTATAAATATAACAAGACCGGCCAACGGCCTGGTGCTAAATGCATGCCATCACCAGACCCCGACACTTTGTAGTAAAAGGGGAACATTCTGTTGAAACCTTTTGTGGTCCGTTTAGAGACTTTCGAAGACGTTTTTTAGAGGAATGCCCGTAACGTGCTAAATGTCTTGAAATAAGTTCAACAACTTTTTGTTGAAGACTACCTTCGGTGCAGATGTTTTCTTCTTTTGAGTATTTTCGAAATGTGCGGTAACATCAGAATGTATTTTTACGACCAATTTCATTCTTTCTTTTTATTGTCTAGTAAATGCATGATAACCCCGTAATTTTGGACCATCTTGTGCTAAAAGAGGTAAAGTTTAAAGCTACATTTATACATTTCTTATGTGCTTTTACTGCGGTAAACAATAAAGACGAATCTTTAATTGCGGATCTCTATGCGGTTAAAGTAAGCTTTGGTTCATAGTCAAGGGTAAAGTTAAATAAAACTGATAATCCATGAGTAAAAATAGAAAATTTTATGTGTTTAAAAAATAGTGTGGCTAAGAAAGTTTTGGCCCAAAAAAGAGACGTGTCTGGTAAAGCCCTTGGAATTAGACAAGTTGGAGTCAACACATAATTGCCCTAAAGGTTGACTGTAAAGTTAGGCTGTCCTTTATTTACCCTTCCGTAGTTACATACACTGGCATCGATTAGAAAAGCAACCGAATCTGTTGAATTTAGACTATCCTAGATAGAAACCATCTCATTCAAGTTAAAAGTGCTTGGAGTTACAATATGAAAAGACCAACAAAATTATTACAAGTTAACATTGGCATCTAACATTAAAATGTTCAAATTACATTACAACTTTATAACTATAACTGAGTTAATGGACACGAAAATAATGATTTACGATGACAAGCATGCAGCCAATGTATTAATTAAGTTAATTAGCGGAAATACTGAGAGTTAATTAACGCGGTGGCGTTTTCGTATGTTAGCAAACTGTTATTAATTGAACATCATAATTTAATCATGATTGATCATTGTATAGACTAATACGCTTTTTACTTTAGTAAGTACCAAGTCACCTATGGGAACCTAAACAAATATTTTATCAAAGGAGCATTCTTCTGGCAGAGCTTACAGTCTATCTGCGGTTCAGTCTGTCTGTCATAGACTCTTGCTTCAGAATTTAAAAGTTATTTGCGAAAGAAGCATAAATTATAATATTTCTCAATACTTTTCCCATAAGACTTTGATAGCAAAAGATTGCAGCCGTACCCTAAGATCGATAACGACGATCGAATCACTTTCGCTGGTATCGATTCTTATCGCAAAAAGTAGCTGGGCAACACTAGCCCTGGTTCCTCCGGGGTTCCTGCATAACCTTACTAATTTCAAACGTGTTTGATCTACATTAAAAATGTTCTCAAGTATTGTGCTACTACTTTCGGTCGGATTGTATTTCATTCACCGCGAGCGAAGTGATTGAACTCAGATCGCTAGTATCCTTGAGAACTGGTCGCGATTGAATAGTGTTATATAAAGCAACGTGAAATTCTTCGTTTGTTGGTGTTTATTTCTTCTGAGATGCAGCAAAATTAATGTTGCATTCCCACGGATGAGAATTTTCATTGTGATGCTGGTTTAGATCTGGTTTGATACGCTTTTGAAGAATGCGTTATAACGTATTTGTCTTGTAATGTTCCTAATTGTATGAGCTGAGATAATTCATCCAGTTGCGGTTATTTGTCAGCACTTTGCTTTAACAATATATGGATGTAGGGAAGACGTAAATATTTCATTGAGGCCGTCTTTTTAAATTACCTACAATTACAGCAATTCCAAATATCTTACTTAATCTGCCATTATAATTTGTAGCGATCCTAAATTGCAGCCACATCTCCAGATTGATTTTGCAGATGTTACGTTACCTTAGGAGTTGGAAATTGGAAAATCCGTAGTGCATTTGCACGGTTACATTATGAAGTAGCATTGTTTAGGTCTTTCTGACATCATAACCACGAAAGTTACTACGTCACCAATCCCCGTATCCTGGCCGCAGTATACATTATGTACGAATTGCCCGCCGCATATGGGTCAGGCAGAAACGGGATAACTGTTCTCATACATAATGTAACTCCTGTGCTAGGACCAGAAAAAGTGGGTGAAGCTACCCATAAAAGTTAGTATCGAAATAAACCTTTCATATACCGGAGCGGATTTCTCAGGCCTAGTTTCTGTGCATCGATCATGTTGATTGATGTTCGGCGCTGCCAACAGATGGCGGTAACTCGCGGCCTGCAACGTGCTCGCACAGCAGCCTTCCTACAACTTGTTAGTGCAACCTTATCGACGGTTTATGAACGGAAGACAGGGAGTACTGTTATTTTCTTGCTGGTGTTTTAAGATTGCACGTAAGTGTAGTATTTGTATGCGTTTACTTTGGTTCTGATTTATCGATTTGTTTCAAGTTAAGGAGTGTATCAGGTAAGGCTAAAATTTATGAATTTATTTTAGTGGTTTATTGTAGAGCATTTCTAAAACTCCGCTGTGTTCCGTGGGATTATTTCTGATACCTACGGCTGTCGGGGTCTGACAGAAACAAATAACAGATATAACTGAGTGGGCTAAAACAGACACTACATATTATAATACACTACTCATACAACCTTATACCGTAAGAATCCATTGTTCTTTAAAACTAAAACGGGAAATACATTTCTAACAATAATTTTAATATTAAATACACCCTTAATATCCAACACAGTTACATTTACACTTGCGTGGAAATTAACAGCCCAGAAATTATGTAAATCTTTAATTCGGAACCGTAAGTTTGCGTAATTCAAACGTGGAACGATTTCATTCATACGTTGCGCATACGCTGTACAATTACGTGCAAAATTAAGTACGATACGCGTCCTTGAGTAACGTTACAAACTTACAATTGAGTACTTACAAAATTTTATGAACGTAATAAAAATTGAACTTTTTGGTGGCATAAACCAATGTTTGAACGACACCTTATTAATTAGGGAATTAAATTAATGCAGATTTTACTGAACCAGATTTATTTGTTCGTCGCTTCTATCATTGTAGTAGGTAGTCTTAAAAAAAAGGTGGCTTATTTAACACGAAATAACATCGCACATTTTGTCGGAGCAACTCGTGGCTAATTACCAACCGCGCGGATCATACGATTTGCGAGGTTAAGCTACGCTTGCCGCGGTCAGTCCGTAGATGGGCGACCGTTCGTTACACAATGAGACTCCTCCCTGCCTCAGAAAGCACGTTAAAAAGTCGGTCCCGGGTGTCATACGAATATCTATGACAGTCGTTACGGGTAGTCAGAAACCCGAAACTCTGAAAACTGGTCTAACCTTAGAATATCGGCATTGCCCAGTAACTGGGTTGCGGAGGTCTGATGGCAGTTGCTTCGTGTTAAATACTGGTATTCATCCACATCTGGTTAGACTGGAAGCTGACCTCAAAGTAGTTGGGAAAAGACTAGGCAGAACGGTGATGATCACTAAAATGACTCGCGATACTAAATAAGTCCCTGGGTAGCCTTTTTCCAACTATGTTGGGGTAAGTTTCCAGTCTAATCAGATGCGGCTGAATACCAGTATATTACACGGAGCGACTCCCATCAGCCCTCCGCAACCCAGTTACAGGGCAATGCCGATATCCTAAGGTGAGACCGGTGATCAGACTTTCGACCTTCTGACTTCTGAAATAATTAAATTACCCGATTGTCTCGAACAACAGTTTTCATGTCTAAGGTTCGGTATAGTATACGACATCGAAGCAGTTAACCAGTATACCGTTTCACCTAATACTATCTTAAAATCTTGATATTGATCCAGATCCCATACAATCGATACGTCCAAACATTTATATGGGTTAACCGTTGTTCGAACAAGTTTACAAATGTGGACTAGAACAACAACGTGTGGGGTACCCTCTTCAAGGTAGTCGCCTACCTGACTGGCGGACAGTGGATGAATGGGGAAATCGATGCGAAGTATGTAAACAAACAGTTGAATTATTACGAGAATCTGAAATGCTTTGAAGTCTAAAATATGTCTACATTTTCTGGGAGCACGGCATGTAACATTAATAGAAATAATTCCCATTAAAAAGCCGATTACTGTCCCACTGTTAGGCACGGGCCTCTTCACTGAGAAGGGTTTAGGCCTTAGTTCCCTACGTTGGCCTGGTGCGGGTTGGCAGACTACACACATCATCGAGATTTTAATGGAGCCCTCTCAGGTGGGCAGGTTTCCTCACCATGTTTTTCCTTTACCGTAGTAATCCAATTCTGATCCGCACATGAATTCGAAAAGTTAGAGGTACAGGCCGGAATCGAACTCAGACCCTCCTGCATGGAGGGCAAGCGATCAATCGCTAAGCTGTTATTTCATATATCAAAAGAAAATTATTTACATATCTTTGCGTTTTATTTTACTTTTATATTTGTCAACATCTCTGTGTAAATGTTAGCTTACTTTCAGTGTTTAAGCACATAAAAATAAATAATATAGTACCACGTACAGAATCCCCACTCCCGCGCATGCGAAATTGAACTTTAGTATTAGGCATTTGAGCTCTTATTACATTTCTATTCGGCCATACACTACTCGCAGCATACGGTTCGGTTTTCTTAAGTCTTTCACTACGGAGGCGAAGCGTATATCGTTGCTTAAGGAATATTGTAGATTAAAAACAAGTATTATCGTAAGTAGAAAAAGATTTTGAGTTACGCGGTGTTAGAAATTTAGCGAGGATAATTATGTTTTTATGCCTAGATCGAGGAATGACACAGGCCTGGTTTAAAAGCATAATAACATCAACAGTGACATCCTACCGCCTTATCGCCTAAATACAACGCAATTCACCACATCCACGGATTGACTCAAATAATTTGCGGAAATTGAGATAAAAAAAATATTTTGGAACGATATTTCGACGCCATAATGCGTAATGTATTTTTAGTTTAAGCTACATTTTCGATGAGTATTGTCTTATTAAAAAAAGTGTAGTAATTTGATATCAAGAGATAGTATAAGAATTGGGTTAAAGATTACCAAGTTGGTCATAAATTTAACTTAACCGTATCTTATCTAGCAGTTATAAACACTCAATTAATTAGAGTGTGCCATGTTTATACTCGAAAAGACAACATTTATTTTGGTTAAAGGTAACAAAAGGACGAAATGAAAGGGCCCACCTATCAATTCGTTGATATGAATGTGATCTATAAAAGTTGCCTTGACATGCAACAGCAGTGATGGCCTAGTGGTGTGACCATCGGACTGTTAAGTCATAGATCGAATTCGAACCTAAAGTACGCACCTCTGACTTTTCGGATTCATGTGCGTACTGTATAATTTTCACCGGCTTAAAAACGGTGAAGGCATCGTGAGAAAACCGGCATGCCTGAGAGATATTTCTCGATGGCATATGAAGCCAAGTCAGAAGCCCATGAGCAGCATAAACTCTGACACCAGGTTAGTCACTAACTGCACGAAAAGAAGAAGAAGAATGATTTGAAAGAATGTGAACGTGTTAGAATATTACACGTAAGTTAAATTCACACTATAACGTAATTATCATTCAAATATGAATGTATTTGGTTAATAAAATATTCAACAATCGATACAGCAAAGTTCCAAAAATAAATTACAGTTTCAAAAATATAAAAGTTCCAATGTAAGCGGCGTTAGGCTAAGGCTACGCTCGGCAGCGTCGCGAACTGCGTCACATAAGCGATTGAAACAGACGTATTAATATTTACATGTGTGACTTCACTATACACCAATCGCTTGGTCTTAAGCTGCGTTTCTACCAGAGATGTGCGAGGAAGCTGAGCGGTGCGAGGATGCGAAACGAATCTAACAAACACTGTCTATTGACTGTAGTCTAGTAGCTCGCTTAGCCACACCACCTCGCACACATTCCTTGCACGCCTTCCTCGCTCGCGTCCCTCGCACACATCTCTCGCTTATTTGGTATGTACAAAGGCCTCACTTCGCTAAGCCCTTTTCCATTAAAACTGCGTTGAGCGTTGCTAGGAAGATGAAGTAATCCTACTGGTGGATTTTATCCTCGCGCACCGCTTAGCTATTTCACACATCTCTGGTTGAAACGCAGACTTAGAGTGTGATCAATAAATCAAATCAGTCTACCACACTCACTATTTACGGCTGATTGTGGCTGCCCTCAAGTTAGAGCATTAACTGACACTTAATTTCACCTCTGTCTAGTACTATCGCATCTAGCACATAACAATTAGTCACCTACTATGTGAACAGACTGTGAAGATAATACAACAAAGTAAGCACTAATTAAAAAGTATAAAATTACTCGTAATCATACCTGTTGCTCTGATGAAACCTCCTCTCTGCTGCTGTCATCTGTAACAATGAAATAATAAGTTAAATTGGTGTTACTAAACAAGAAGATTGTATTTCTAGACTCAACTGAGAACAGTCTACTGAAAACTTACGTATAAAGGATGATTTCCACCAAACGGCTCGCATCGGATCGAACCGGAAAGGATACAAACGGATGCGGTGACAGCGCGTCTAGTCAAATAGTTTCATTCCTACCTAAAGGATCCGATTGGATACGACGATAGGCGAACAGAGCCGGTCGCGCGTCGCAGCATACATTCGGCTACGATCGCGTGTCGCGGAAGACGCCCGCGGTCAAGCTGCTGTGCGCGGCTTGGTAATATAGTAATATAGACTTCAAATACTATGTACACGATTGAATATCGTTTAAAGATTGTAAAATCCGTTCCGATCCGATGCGATGCGAGCCGTTTGGTGGAAATCATCCTTTACCATTAATAATACGGAAAAATATTTTACAATCAAGAACCTCAAACTGCCTCGTTGGGTTAGTGGTGGCAAGCGCGACTGCTAATCGTGAGGTCATGAGTTCGATATACTTAATAATAATGACGATGTGAAATAGTCATTCACTAAATAGAACGTATAAATGTTTAAAACTTCTTCAATATGGTAAAGCAAATAACAAACTCTCATTCATAAAATGTAGACATCTATAAACAATTGATTTACCTGCCTTTCATGCAGTATAAATACAAAAACGGCAGAAGAGAAAAACACTACACTGCCTCGTTGGTCTAGTGGTTGCAAGCGCGACTGCTGATCATGAAGTCCTGGGTACGATCCCCAGGTCGGGCAAAACGTTATTGAGTTTTTCCTTATGGAATTCCTCAGTAGCAGCCCGGGATTTAGATTTGTGCCCGGTTGATGGCGATAGGCTCGCCCCCTATTACATGGGACTTAAACATAACGGCGAAATGAGGGTGTTACTATACACCTCTGCACAACCCTTCGATGAATATAGGCGTGATGTTATGTTACTAAAGTACGATTTTATAAAAATAGCACTATTATTTCGTAACAGATTAGTACTGAAATGTAAACTAATCGAGAGCATGTCTCGTCGACTCTCGACTCAGACTCACTTAGTTTGTTCACAACGTTATGCCCTAAATAATAATAAGACAAGTTCCATTACATTCCCACATAGCGAGCACCATGACAAGATCGCCACACTCTATTAACTGCCATAGTTTAGCGAATAGGCAACCTGTTTTATCTTAGATGATCTAATGGGCTGACGTCAGTAAAAAAATCATCTAAACGGTGCACTCTTGAGGGAAGAAACGCAAATATTTGAGGATAGGCACATCAAATTGATATAAAAACTTCACTATTAGAGACTCCAGAAGTGTATGCTTAGGCTAGATTCAGGCATAAACGAAATTATACCAATAGGCGATAAAGGTTCAGTTCTGCCTAGCTTTTTCCCAACTATGATGGGGTCAGCTCCCAGTCTAACCAGATGCGGCTGAATACTAGTATTTCACGCGGAGCGACTGCCTCAATGCCGGTATCCTAAGGTTAAGTAAACTTCCCGTAAAGACTGTCATCGGTATTCATATGATAGGGTTTCGATGTGTAACGAACGGTCACCCATCCACGGGCTGACCGCGGCAAGCGCAGCTTAACCTCGCAAATCGTATAATCCGCGCGTTCGGTAATTAACCACGAGCCCCTCCAATAAAGATACAAATGAAAATCTATAACCTTGTAATTACTTTACTTCGAAAAACAGTTGATAAGTAGACTGGTTGACTGGTAGAGAATGCCTTATGGCATTAAGTCCGCCTTATGTACCACCATAGTGCCTAGAAGTATAAATAAATAAATAAGTAACTAACCACCAGTGCAGTTGCCTTCCTAAATACTAATAACCAGTCTAAAAATCAAAAGTTGAAGAGCTGAAGCACCGTAACGTGTCAGCTGGTCGTCGACCTCGACGACCTAGCGACAATTTCACGGTGCACACATAACACAATCAATGCATGCAGTAACACTAGCGAAACGACCCGGCTCGACCCGGTTTCAGTCAATTTTCACGTCACTTCCTGTCCGCCCACCTAACTGAATTTTTACGCTCACACGAAACAGTTGGATTTCGACCTTACTTTGTACAATTTCTGAACGTACCATAAAGAATGTTTATTCTAATAGGTTACCGTATTCCAATACCGGATAAAGACCATTTCCAATCAGGAATCTAACAGCAGTGATAACCTTGTGCTGTGACCGTCGCACTGCCAAGTCATAGGTCTCGAGTTCGAACCCAAGGCATGCACATCTGGCTTTTTGGTGTCATGTGCGTATTGTATAATTATCACTTGCTTAAAAACGGTGAAGGAAAACATCGTGAGGAAACCGGCATTCCTGAGAGATATTTCTCGACGGCATGTGAAGCCACATCAGAAGCCCGTGGGTGGCAAAAACTCTAACACCAGGTTAGTCACTAACCACACGAAAAGAAGAACAGAAATCTAAAGAGTCACTTTGACGGCACGATAACCGCAGAGCCAGGCATTCGATGACAGAGCTTGCCTGTGACCTGTCACCGGTCTAGAGTAAGCAGTGTTTACGCCACAAGAAAATAAGTACAAAAAACTATACGACCTAATACTGGCTTAGAAACATCCAAAGAAATTGAAAACTAGTTCCAAATTCCCACCAAAATTGGCTCAATGTTTCTGAAGATGAGTACTTGAGTAACAGACAAACAGTCTGCTATATCACGTACTTCACGTCTATTGCCGTATCTAAGAGCAGTTGTGTTCCGTTTTACGAGCCATTGCAACTAACAAGGACCACGTCGAGTTTGCTTTGTGAGCAGGTGAATGCGCAAATTATTTGTATTCCTTTACGGAATAGTATAAAAAAATTGACGGTTTTATTGGAGATAAATAGTGGTGATCGTTCGTTTGCTTTTTTCTACAGACTGAGTAGACGAACATCATTACAGCGACGTTTGTTTTATGGAGACGTAAACATACGCGCGTTAAACACTATCAGTGTCATTATTCTGACATAGGGACGAATACATAACTTCGAAATACTTCGAATATAATAATTATTAAGAATATTTTTCGTTCATATAGCTACGTAACACGGTCATAAAAGAAATTGCTTTCTGGGGTACGCATAAAACCAGTAGCTCTTATACAGAACAGTAACAGTCCAGCATTTAGGTACCAATGGCCACCAGTAATATATCACAGAAAGTTAAATTCTGTCAATATGGTCTTTGCGTACAGAAAGAATCCTTAAGAAGTTAATTAGTAAATTGTTACTCAATCTTTTGTGTCCTCTCTGTGCCAATATGTTATCAAGCCGTTAAACATGATCAATCGTACTAGAAAGAAAGTCAACCTTATTGACAAACTCCACGAAAAAACTAAATAATATCACCAACTTTTACAACACCATAAAACTATAATACACTATATAAAAACATTTCCTAATATACGCGAACATTACTTTCGCAACTTCGTACACTAATAAATCCAGTACCAATGCTATTGACCTTTCGTTTATGGCGACCGGTCACGCATCGAGCGTTTAGCTAAATTCGTAACGGGAGAAAATAATTTAAGACATTATTATGTACTCATTACTTCATCATGTATAACATCAACCCGTAAACGTCCGCTGTTAAACATTAACCTTCCAATAACCGCTGCAATGCACGGATCGAAGAACCAAAAAATTAATGGAGTCTGTAACTGATCGTCTCTCTGGTCCTGGGAATCTTTGATATATTCATATGAAAGAAAACACCAATAACTGTGCAGCCCGAAAACATCAGCTGTTGAACATTGGCATTCCATTATTGGAATGCCAATGTTCAACAGCTGATGTTTGATGATGCCCAGGACCACAGAGACGATCAGTTACAGACTCCAATAATTTTTTGGTCCTTCGATCATTGCAGCGTAACCGCTGCAATGATCGAAATCATCTTAGATGTGAAAGAAAACACCGATGTCTGTAAAGCCATAGCGGCTTTATTGTACTAACTAATGTTACAATTAATGTATGTATTTTATTAGGCGCGCGCGACCACGGCACGTTAGTGTATTTTCTTTGACCGCGGAGTCATCATAAAATTGTCGAACGTGGTCGTACAGTTATAAAGGATATGGCCATAATCACCTCACTTGGCAGACGAATTCCTGACAGGAAAACGCTGCATCCCATTCACGTAATCAATGGTCTTTAATGACACCCACGGCTGGAGAGTTAGTGGTCTATATGAGTCGGGAATCACACGGTACCCAATAGTAAATATACTTTAAACATATCTGTATAGTTCTAATACATCTGGGTTATGAGAACTGGTTCTCAGAAAGCGCCAAAGCAGTCTCTATAACGCCACTTTTCCCTTACAATGACGAGCAGAATTCCGAACGGTAGCAACTTGAAATACTTCAATACATCTTGAAGGTGAAAGATGGCAATCTTTAAGTTATGTCGCAATACCACCATGTTTAGGCCGACCTCACAAGGGCCACTAAGTTACTCTTAGACACAGTGACATCAGCCTTACGCGTGTAGATCATACGCATACTTAGTTCCTATTTTCCTATCATCTAAATATAATAGTGATTTCAGAGTTCATGAAGATCATCTTTTATCTTTGAATTAACTTTGAATTAATATAAAGACGCCGCTGTCCTACAGATAACCTCTATATAACCATTAGTGTCTTTATTATCTATTACACTCTCTTTTCAAATTTCAAAGTCAATTGAATTATTGTGATCAGATTTATGATCGTAAACACTTTGAAACGAAAGAAGATTTGCAACAATGTTATCAGTCATCTTCAGCTATGATTTAAAACCTAACGAGCAATTCATCTGTTCATTCGAATGCTCGTATCTTGAAAAATACTGATCTAATTTTTATGCCAATTTTATCTGATTCGATGCAAGTCTAAATTCGACTGGTCCCGGTTGGGTGGTACACTAATAGAGAAATAATTGAAGACGAAACAGAAACAACGTCTACAGGTACCGTAGGACCAACGGGCCATATAGTAAGGAAAAATAATAAAACGTACAAAGATTTATTTTAACGGAGCGAACATATTTGCTCAGTGCATTCACCCCCGCGAGCTCGTGACAAACCCATCCTGGCATAACATTATAACACATTACACTTTTATATAACAAACTTGCCGATGCAGTTGGACAAGTTTAAACTTGAACCAAATACAACCATGTTTCTCTGAATCGTAAATTTGCGAACTGTAAACTTAAAATGGCGACAGCAAATATGTGGCGGAGACTCAAAGACTAAAGAGGTTCGTCCAAATGGACCTCGTTCCACGATCTGATTTCCTTGATTATGCAAAAAATATTCGCCTTTATATTACCGTTTCATCGAATTGTACGAGTAGTTCAACGCCTCGTTATTTTGTGTCTAATTTAATAACAAATTGAAGCTAAATTTACATAATATGTCTTTAAAATTGAAACAAGGTGTTGGATACGCACAGGTGTTGAATTGAAACTGGTTGAATAGATTCTGGTTGTTCGAGTTGATCAGGTTACTTCTAATTCAATATTTACAATGCATTAATACAAGACGCAGTGCCTGGCAATACACATCAAAAAGAGTTAAAAAAAGATACACGAATGAATAATTATAATAAATTATTAACCCGAAAATCAAAATCAAACTGCCAACCTTACATCACTACCGAAGCACAAACCAACCAACATCATTTACGTTAGACAGACGCTAACCAACCGAAACGAACACAATAAACAAAAAGCATCCAAAAAAACAAGTGTATTGTAATTGTATTTATTGGTAAACCTGTGACACATGACGGCAGGCAGAAAACAAGATGGTGTCACGTAAGATGCCTAGCTATCACGTACGGAACGCTGGTAATGATGAATATAATCAATTTATGCTCCAAGGACCGACAGACCGACAGACGGGAATAACTACATGTAAGCTGTAATGAGTTTGTCGACGTTTAAGTTTGAATTAACGTTTTTTGATCGATTGGTTTGTTTAAGGCAGGTCCAATATTAAGTTACAATTAATATTTAAGAAACGAGCAAAGTGGAAATAAGGGGTAACGCCCATTGAAGTAGACGAGGCTTTGAGTGGAGATCATGAACTGGAAAACGCTGCGTGGGACGTTACTAGTCTCATGGACTGACGACCTGGAGAAGACAGCTGAGATAAACTGGATGAGAGAAGAGAGGAACTGAATAATGTGGCGCAACTACGAAGAAGGCTATTTCCAGCATCGGTTGTGGTGATGACGATCAAGATTTATATGTCGCAATAGTTTGCAATACTGATAAGGCTGCTTTCACCGATGTGGGTTTAAAAGAAAATCATGACATTTACCAACCAATAAATCAGCGCAAGTTGTCAAATTCAAGTCAAGTCATGTTTTAATCTATGAGTGGGTTGGTATCACTACAAGTAATGAAGAAATAATTACAGAACAGGAAGAACTCACAATATTTGTACACAAACTGCAACCTTGATGAAGGTTAGGTAATCGTTGTATTATTATGTAAGTAGATAACATTTAAACATTGACCTTCGTGAACAAAATTATGTAAATTTTATTAGGAAGTGTAATGACACACGCCTACGTTCATCAAATCAATACATTGCACCTTAAGGATTTCCTTACGAGTATTTATGTGTTGTTATGAGACCTTAAATATAACACAGACGTTCATTTTAAACTTGGGCCTTCCTGGCCCATAACAAAAATCAGTATTGGGGAAATAGCGCCATAATCATAACTCATAGCGCATAAGATTAGGTTCTTGCAGTAAGATATTATCAGCATAGAGCCCATCCAATCTACCTTGTAGAATTCTTTGATTACCTATGAATACATTTATAAAATCAGACGAGGTTATGCTACTATTAGCCAAAAAACTACAAAAAATATTGCAATAGGTATTATCAAAACGCATTGAACGTCAACAGTTGTTAGTTTAATCATGAAAATTTGTTTAAACCGGCCCTGATCTTTCCAGCTTTGACTCTGGTCATTGCTCACATTGGTAATGACATCATTTGCCAATTCTGCAACGCCCATATATCAAATATCAACACTTTTATCATGAACCAGTTGGTTCACAGAATGACGCGTGTGGTTATCGTTAATTTTTCAGCCCACATATTATCGAATGCTTACGGCATTACTTTGTCTACCGAAGTAGGAGTTTGGTTTCACAATCCAATTTTTATTTACCAAGCTTCAATATTCGCCCACTGTGAGTCCAAATTCTAGACCACCTTGTCTTATGTTAATCCTTTACTAAAATGTAATTATTGGTTAAAAAGAAGTTTTTAATGTCCATAGTTCCTGCTATTTCGTCATGCATTTTTTGTGATACCGAGGTAAACATCTATTGATTGACAATTGATGACTTGACGCATCTTCCTATTAGCTACCTATGTTTTTGCACGTCTGCAATCATTGTGTTTGTAAAATTTTAATGACAGTGTAAAGATATTTAACTCTTTATCTTTTCTTACTACATGCAAGGATCAGGTTACCCCAGTGTTCGCAGTTTAAGGATTAGCAACTTGTCAACAACTTTAAAGGCAATACAATGTAGTTTGAAATATACTATCGACATAATTTGCACGGCTTAAAGCTTTACTTCCCTTAAGCTAGAAAGCGTAAATGTAATCATTATGTGCGCAAATTTTCATTATTTAATAATATCGATTTCCATTAGAAACGAATCTTAAATGTTTATGCTACCAAGAGTCCTTTCTCTCGTTCGTCGCAGCTGATACTTTTCCGGGCGATCTCTTGTGAATCTATAAAATGTTATTCACACCAGTTTCTGTGTCACCAGCCTCACTTCCTACAAGTACACACTTAAATCGAGAACGGTAAACAATGATGTGGGTACTACATCTCAAACTATGTCATCCAAACATTGAATATTTTGATGTCACTTGGTATAATTTTTTGCATATGCTAAGCGTTCATACTACGTTGGCGTGTTCTTTATCATCTTGTGTTGCTCTAAATCAAACAGTTGTCTTATGCATTTAATTTGTTTATGAGATACCTTATCATTTCTCAGAGTCATACACAATGTTTGCATTTGGCCGTAGTGCTGCAATATTATCTCGGTGTAACTTTAACGAGATATAAATGTATGTTATTACTTTGAATCGTAATATTGATGTGAATGAATTTCATAATGTCTTTAAATGTTTGAAGACGGTTAAGAATACAAGCTCCCTCCTACCGCATATTTAAATAAAATCAAATGATTTGAGACAGAAATATTTCCTATCATTATTTTGGAAGTCGTTAGAAAATATACATTGAATCGAAATGAGAAAGCTACTCGGCACTGAAGACCTAATACGGAAACTAATTAATAATTACTTTTTATTTAAAAACTTTAATTAAAAGTTACTGATATTACATAATTTTTTCATATGTGAATGTTATTTCATTTTGAAATCGCTTCCGTAAATTAATTCAAGCAATTTCTTTCACGTGTTAATGGTTAACGGCAATCAAGATATTATTAAATTATTCTGTTATTTCCTATGTCGATCTGAGTAAAGATAAACATCTAATGCCAAGTAATTATATTCCATCAGAAGTCATAACAGAGAAACTGAAAGTTATCACGTTGAACAGAGTAAATGAGGCAGACAAACATGGCTTATTCAATGGAATAAACCGTCAAATAGAATGTCCGTCAAATCCAATGGTGACTTCTTAACATGACACAGAAGCGTTGGAAACATACGAAAAGTAAATTTAAAATGTCAAGTCGTTTAAGTACAACGCTCAACACTGTAGGACCATTTTAATAAACAGTCCCTAACTCTAAATATTTTGCACAACATTGTAGCAGTTCAAACAATCATTGAAGGAGACCGTTTGTCCCGTTTCGGCTAGACGACGGCGACGTAGGCGTGTGCGTTTACCAAAACAAACTGGTGAATTCAAACACAGCATTGTTTTGCGGGAAATGTATCGTCACGTGAACCCTACTTGTACACCAGAAGTACTCATGATTACTCTACAGTTATGTCATTACATAATCGTGCCGATAACGGGTTACGATTTAGGCACCGTACAGTCTGAAAATTTATTTGTGACGCTGAAGTTTCTACGTGAACATTCTTAAGACGTTTCTCCCTAAGTTTGTTCCTTTCCTCGACTAATTACTCCGTTCTGTTTTATTCCGGGAAGTAAGTTCTGTTAAACAGCTAACGAACCAAAAATCATCTCGATTTGAAAGTTTGAAAACTGGAATTGTTTACAAGACTAAATGATTAAGATTCTGTCTAGATTAAGTAAAGCTTTTACGCTCACCCCTTAAAAGTAAAAACATGAATATTCAAGAGTTTAATTAACCTGGCTATAGCATTCCATAAGAAATTTCACTGCGAGACTATTTAGGGCAACAATGACACACACATAATCCCTAAAAGAGTATTAAAAGTGTGTAAATCTGAAATTAATCGGCATAGGAGACATAGAAACGAAGCAGGGCGTTTCATCACTTGACCTGAATGCGCGGTTGATGGTGATAAGATAAGTATAGTGGAGCAGTTTGTTTGGCTTGATAGTAGCGCGCCTCAAGGCCGTCGGTACGACCCTGCATTTAATGGGATCTATTGATTTTTGCCACCATTTAGCACTATCTGATAGGCTTTGACTACATCAAACGTCAATATGTTAATGGAATAACAAGGCCTTCGATGACGCAAATGCAGTCATTATATTGGTGCCATTAGATCTGTATAAACGTAACAGATCCCTCTTTTACCCTAACTACCGCATCAAAGATATGTAAAATTTCTTCTTTTGAAAATAATAATGAAAAAGAATTTATGGACAACGACATTTTCAATTTAGGAATTCTGAAAACTTTTCCAATAATACGTAGCTTACATTTGAAAGAACTGTTTAATCAGAAGGACGCCATGAATAAGGGGTTTGTTTTAATAAAATGTGATTTAAATAATAAAAGGTGTCGTGTTGCTACTATGCGTGCCGGAAACTGTTGTTATGTGAAATATGAACTAACCTTTGTTATGTGGGGTAACAGTGGTAACGCTAATGTAATCATTATGGCATTTCTAGTCGTAAACTTTTATAGGTTTCCTTTTGTTAGATAGGCAAGCTGACCTTGAAGATATAAAATCTTTAGGTGACTTTTGTACCAAACAATATTATGTCACGAAAGAGGATAATTGACCATTACCTAAGTTAGGTAAGTCATATAAGATACCTAGTTTCTATGTGCGTAGTCTTCAGCCCAGAAAACACTATTACCGATCTTTGCATGGGTGTTGAAAGAAGTTCCATTTTTTACAAATGAGGTCTCTACATATTGACTTGCACCGCTGCAAAACAACTTTTTCAACATTTTCTAAGCGTCAGGCAATGAGCAGTTATCAACGTCTGACTGATCACATGTCGAAGCACAAGCTTCGAAAGTTAATTTGTAATGTGACAGAGATATGGATGGAAATAGGCCGCAAGGCAAATGCTTTCTCCCGATCTCTAGGAAAGCCGTTAAAACGACGCTTGAAGAAAATGCGCTTGCGATTTCCACGATATCACTGAGTTCCGCAACTCAGAAACGAGAAATTCACATTTTAAATTCATTATAAAGTCCGGTCAAGTGCGAGAGGCTCTGCTTGACTTGTGTTCTGTGCCATGAGAGTCAAGTAAGGTCTTTTTTTGTACCAAACATCCCAGATCGTTTTGTCAGTGTTACACTTTGTAAATTTTGGGTCCGGTATGAGACTAACACCCATATTCTAAGACGTTCCTCCAAAATTTACTCTACTCAGAACGGCCTCGAAAACACCTTCAAAATTGTATTCTTAGTCGCAATTTCGAGTGAACTTTGAGGTTCCTCGACGGAGTCATTACGTCATAATTTGATTTATCTGCATCACGCAAATAACGCCGCGATAAATAATTATAAGGATTATCGTAAGCATAGTCGATAAAGTCTTCAAAATTAATTTTTATTACATACGAACTTTGACACTTCCTTCCTTAAGGTAGGTTCCGAGGTACCTTGAGTTTGACAGATGATTCCTTACCTCGACTGAGGAAAAATCTCGAGTCGAGGACGCTTATATCAAATCAAGGTGGAGTCGAGTCGAGTAAGTTTTGGAGGAACGTCTTAGAATATGGGTGTAAAATTTTAATATTCACGACGGAAATTCATTCTTTGTGTGTAATATTTGTTTGCAAAGATGCAACACCAGATGCAGTACGCCGGAAACATATTCTTTGTTCTTCTGAATTCCTGTGCTGACAATGATACCTATTTGTCCTTCTTTTCGCACGTTATTGATAGGAAGGTTCCCTCAGAATGAATTAACAGAACACAGAAATCTAAAAAAAAACTGACTCATATATTTAAGCAAAGGCATCATCTTACACCTTTCTATAACCATAACTATTGCAACACCAACTCGGAGCTGATTAGAAAAGTTCATTCGATACGCTAAAGGTTAAGCGGTACGTAATTTCATTTAGTGAGGCAATAATAAGATCTGCAGTGGGTCACGAAAAACAAACGCCCTGGGTGATCGTGCGCCCGCGCTTCCTGGCTGGCCGACGACGCGGCGACGACCGTTAAGGCCACTGCACACCATGTCGTATCAATAATATAATCACAATTTATTGTCAGACGGACATGATGACGGCAACAGAGACTGTTTAGTATCGAAACCGATAAATGTTACACTCATCAACAATTTCGTTTTGAATGAATAAGCCCTTACAGCAACATTGTTTTAGCTGCTTTCCAAGTTCGTTCTGCCTAGCCTTTTCTCAACTATGTTGGAGCCAGCTTCCAGTCTAACCAGATGCGACTAAATACCAGAATCTTACACGGAGCGGCTGCCATCAGACCTCCGCAAACCAATTACTGGGCAATGTCGATATCTTAAAGTTTGACCGGTTGTCAGTCTTTCGGGCTTCTAACTACCCATAACGACCGTCGTAAGTATTCGTATGATACCCGGGACCGACGGTTTAACGTGCTCTCCGAGGCACGGAGGGGTCTCGATGTGTAACGAACGGTCACTCATTGACGAACTAACCGTGGCAAGCGCAGCTTAACCTTGCAAATCATATGATTCGCGATAACTACTTTCGAAGTATCACAAGAAAAATAACTTTCGAATGGAAAACTACAAAACCGGAAAAATTGGAACCGACAATTCACTCAGTATATCCAAAAATAACCACACAAAATATCCCTATCCCTCCTTACAACTGCGAAGGATGTAAATCGCCTCTAAATATACTTTACGGTTCTTGAGATTAGACTACACAGAAGAACAAGCCGACATGTCTTTCAACTTGTCCGTCACCCTTTGTTTTATGTCGTCATAAACGGAGCGAGGAGCTTTGCAACGTTAAGACGACACTTTACGCACTGAACGTTTAAAATCTAAATAAAACCCGCGTTACTTTGTCAGCATACGTGAAGTTGTAAACGCGCGACAGCAAATCGCTTCATTGAACTTAGCCTTAGATCTAAACATCACTCATATCAATAATATAACCTCTTTTAACAAGCATTTATTTTCCGGCTCCATCATCAGACCAGCTTCTTGGTACCATATTATTGCATTATCACCGAAGTTACATAGGTACGCCAAATTTCAGCTCAATCAGATCCCAGCAAGTGCTTGAAATATGGATCACTTGAACCGGAAACATACGAACGAAGCAAGTTAAATAAAAGCTTGTAGAAATTTCGATAGTTTCTTTAGCTGATATGAAATCTTTGTCCAACGCATTTTAATTTGCAAGGATCCTAAGAACGATAATTGCTACAACCTTTTTTACTGTTGTGAAATAATTACGTGTTGTTTAAAAGATAAAAAATATCGCAAATTATCGCACGTCGCCAGGGTCAAGTGTGTTACAGAGACATTGTGGGTTTCCTTATTGTTTTAGTAAGATAATATAATTAATTATCATCTTCATGTCTAGTGGCGTGAGACATTTTGATTCTTCACACTACTGAAAGAATTGTGTCTTCCTTATTGGCACTTTATCCTCTGTTCTTCAGACTCTTCAAAGAATCTAGCAACTGTGGATATAATGTCAAATCAATTTCGTCTTTATCTTAACCTCTTTGCAATGCTATGTTGTAAAAAGGTTTTAAGAACAAAACTTCTAGTAACGCAAACTAATCTACACCAAAATAAAAGAGGGTTAATTTACTAGAAAGAATCTCAGTCTTCAACGAGTTAAACCAAAAAAAACGCGACAATCGCGTGTCAGAAGACTAATCTTTACAGCCTTAATGCGTTACAAGTATTCAACCGTAACGAGGCACAAAGAAACTATAACAGTTCCGATTTTAGAACATAATCGGAGCCCGGCTGCCCGCGGCATCTGAACGAAATCGAAATTTTGAACAATATCGGACTAATAAGGACATGACGTGAAAGTGAGATTGAACGCGCAAAAACGCGCGCGTTCGCGTCACGACACAGAACAACGAGATGCCACTAACCTACTTTTATATTACATTGTCCAAAACTGTGCTAAGTGACTCTTAATAACCGTTTAGAAAGTCTTAATTTTATTATTTATACAAATAATTTGTTGAGAGGTTAAAGGTCCACGATCGGCCGCTTCCGTGCTTGACAACCATTAGTTGAAATACACAAACTGTTTCGTACACGCAACTCGACGAGAGAGAACTGTTATATCGGATTTACTGTAAGCTAGATTAGATCCTAACGTTCGCTGTTTTAGAGTAAACAACAATTGCAGACAACATATACGAGCTTTAGTGCAAATACACTTGAATGAAAAAAAAACAGTTTTGTGGTTATGTTTGACCTAGCTAAATTAAGGTTGCCACTGTATAACTTTGTTCGACGTATTTTCTTGCAGATTGTTTGTATTATATCTACACTGGGTGAAAGGAAACAAACAAATCCAATAAAACATTAATTACCCTCGTTCTTAAAGAGAAAATTAAGTACGAATTTCATAAAACTGATTGTCATCGTTCCATACTTCGAACAAAACCAAATGCAAAATCATACAAGCGAAGAAAGTAACAGTAACCTAGTCAATCATACGAAGGCAAAAATTTCACCCATTAAACCGGAACGTTCCAACGAAGGTCATAATTTAAGACGAGATGGATCCAAACAGTGTACTTAGCAACAATGGTCGTGAATGGTTAAAAATGGCAGGTAATTCACTAGACGGGGGCAACAAGCCATTTGCGGCACTCTCAATGAACATTGCTTTCATAGTGCGGTGTAAATGACTGGTTATCGAAAGAAGTTGAAATCGGTGAAGGAAATAAATAGCAGACAATAGTTGATACGGAGAATGTCTCGAAATAGAAAGGGTGTCGGTGAAAATAAGAATGTAAGTCAAACTTAATTATCCATTTCATCAATTGTATTGAGAGCGTATTTTTCTAAAGGGATTAAGGTAAGAAAGAAATTGAGTCCATATTATTGGAACAGAAAACCAAAGCCGATTTGGTTTCTAATTGCTATCACAATACTTAAATGGATCCTCTTAACTATAGGCCTATCATGGGTGACGGTGATAAATATTTTTTGTGTAATAAAATGGAACATATTTCAAAGCACGTAAAGACAGGTCCTTGAGGTAACAATTCTATTAAAGTGAAACCCAGTTCATTAAATGACACAGATAACTTTTAGTAGTTAAGAATATTTATAGATTCCACTATAAACGTAGATGAAGTTATAAAATTACTCAATTCAATTCCAATTAGTGATATGTGTTGTTTTACTACTCTCTTCATCAGTTCTGATGACCTTGGTAGAGAGCCAAAAGATGCCATTAGGCAAGAGAAAATCTAGGATGAAAAAGCAACGCCCTACATTACGAGACATTATACTACACCACATTAATGAAGGCAGTACATAAGGGAAAATACTTAAACATGGAGAAATTACACCAACACTTAAGTGTGAAGAAATTAGAAAATCTAATTTACTTGAGACAACTTGGAATAATATTGTGTTGTTAAACCACACTGCATACATCGCAAATGCTGTTAACATTTTAATAATTAGCATTGTTGTAATGAAAGCGCTTTCAATAGATACATCTCCATATTTTTGATTAAAACTAGAAAATACTTTCCCAGAAAATGATACTACAATTCCGTATATTAATGTACAAAAGTAATAACTTCATCTAAAAGACTTCAAAACAAAGAAAAATAAAAATTACAATTAAATTAATCCCGAACACAAACGAAATGTTATAGGTAGATATTAAGTAAGTATAATTATTTTGTAATCCTCAATCTAAAATTGCCGAACAACTTTCAAAGAATAACAATTAATCTTTGTAGAAGCTTAAAACACGGTAAAGAAAATATTTTTTGGTTAAACTTCGCAAGTAAATTCACAAGAATAAATAACGTTTCTTAGAAACATTATTTCCCTTTGTTCCTCAAACACATCAAACGATAAATCACTTGGCCAGAACTTGAAATGCACTTAAAAATAATAGCAACAATATTAAACACACCTGTAAAGCTTGCACAGCAAAGCCTAGAATTTTCTAAAACATGGCCATTCATAAGTAATTATACAAGGCACTAATTAGTGGGACCGCTAGCTGATGACCCCAGAGAGTCCCATGTACACGTTGAATCCCCGCGCAATGGTATGACATGACCTACACTAACAATTGCAAGAGCATGAAAGTAAACAGATGGTAATCCGTGAAACGTGTACCGAAGGAAACAAAATTACATTTGCAAAGAACAAATGTAACACCACTGAAATTCCGACCTTAGAATTAAAACGATAGAGTTCACTATTAGTTTGTTATTGTTAATATTGATGCTGTGTGTAAGTTGGTAAGTTTAAAGCGTAAAGTTTATCTGCGAAGAGAGTAATTTCGCTAATTTGTTGAACTAAACAGAACTGTAGATACGGTAACACGAACTTGGCGTATACACGAGAATCGTAAAGATGTGGAAAGTAATGAATGTAATTAAATGTCTTGCCGATTTCCAATGTTTACTAGCGTCAGTTTCAAACTAAGTACCAATTATAGAAAACAAGAAACTATTAGTGATGGTTAGATTATACAAAACCGTGGAAGAGATTAGAGATAATCTACAAGTAAGGATTGCAGAAGTGAATGAACATCAGAATTCCGTGTATAAACAGTCTACGTTTGAAACATTTACATACTATCGATCGCTCGTAAATTGTATTACGCTTCCCTGAAACTACATCCTCCGTAGGCATACCAATCACAAGGAACACAACAAACTCAATTTCCGTGGGAACTTATATCCTTCCGGAACAATCCACTTGTTATTTTTTATAAAACATTTCCAATGTTTTAAGTCTGACCCAACTTGCATTGATCCTTAATGCGACTACTTCCCAGGAAAATAAAGAAAAAACATAAAAAGCATTTAAGTTCCTGTTCGAGAAACCTCCTAAAAGTCATTTACAACATCATCTGACCGTAAAAGGCGAACAATGATCCCATAAATAATTCAAAAGAAGTTTATTACAATGGCACCTGCGTCCCATGGGAACATTCGCAGGACATGGGCGTCATGCACCACGGGGCACCGTGGTACCATGGGGTTACTCTACTTGCATTAAACCATTAAATGGTGGGATTCGCGGAATTTATCAGAAAGGGAAAATGTTGAATAATGTGGTCACTATGTTGGGTGAAGACAATGAGTTCTAATTTATAATCCTTAAGGGATGAGGAAAGATTGATCAGCCATTATACATCTGATAGACGATTGGTAAATTAATATGCCGTCGGACACTTACAGTTCTCCGATGACGACGGCAAAATGCCACAAGTGATGGGAAGCAAGTCTATCGTCATTTTAAAGATACAATATAGAAACTGGAAACTTTACTGTAAAATTGACAAGAGATACCTTTTGCTTTACCCAAGAAGCTCATCTATAGATTTATGATCACTAGTCGTACTTGTCCGCCACAAAAACAATGAAGCAACTGTACATTTAATTTCTTACCAATCAAGTAAGCAATAGATTATAATAAATATACCAGTTAATAAATAAGGTCGTTAACCGCTAGACCTTGACTGTATTTGACAGTAGCCTATCCCACAACAACGCCATAAAATACTAAAGCTATTAGCAGTAATTTCATTGTTTCCAGACCCAAGGGATATTACGGTATACAGAAGGCCTGTCATAACATAAACTACACGAATGGAAACATCAGTTAAATTACTAAAAGCAATTTGACACTATTTTGCAACAGAAAATATGAAGTAAAATATTTCTATGAAACAAAATATCGTGTGGGTCCACTAGAAATGGGAATTCCAAAAAATCGGAACACGCGACGGATAATTACAAAAGTTAAATCCGACCGCAGCACCTTCGTGATATATGACAATCGAGCTGCAGTCGACGCTATAAATTTTACCTCATAATTGGTATTTGGGATACCGGCGGAGACAGAACTGGACAACATTTCTGTCGGACCTCACGCGAACCGTTCGATAAAACTGCAGTATAAATCGACTAATTTGAAAACATTATTACAAACGATACAGTCGAAGATAAGGTAGTACTTTTAAAATGAGTAGATTAACGTCCGACTGCCGCAAACAGTGTCAAGTGCAGGTTTCACGATGAGAACGTGAGAGTTATTGGCAAAATGTCGATGTGTGGGTGTCTAAAGAAATATCGTAATTAGAGAGATAATGTTAGGTTACTTATTTAAATTGAAGTGAAAATGTAAGATGATAAGTAATATGTGAAATTACTATTTCGTTTCGATCATTCGCACGAACGTTTTGCAAACTAGGTCGTATGACGTAAAATGTTAGCAGAATCAATTTCAATAATATGATGGGTACAACAATATAAAACTTACTTTTTAGTGAAAGGTGTTATGCATTATGTGAAACGAAAACTACTACTACTTAAATGGTTGCCCATTCGCCAACGTAGAGTCCAAAGGGCATTGACTACCTTGTTCTCGTTTCTCTACTCTCCCACTTCCCCTACTTATCTAACTTCTCACTTTCAGTACATATGCTCCAATCATGACAGGAATCTTCGCTCTTCACACAACCGTCTCCTTCAATGTCCCTCTCACCGTTCTAACTTTATACACTCTTCTTTCTTTGTTCAGTCCATTCTTCTGTGGAATGCGCTCCCCTTGGAAATCAGGATGGCTACCAGTCGCTACTCCTTTAAAATTAAAGTGCGTGAGTATCTTCATAAGGAACTGGCAGAATCTCAGCACTGATTTATCTTTGTATATATATTTGTAGGTATTGTATAATATATTATATTAATTAATATATATGAATGTATGCATATGTATATAATATCTATTATTTATAAGTTTATATGTATATATAAATATATATATATATATGTAAATATGTAATATGTATGTAGGTAATATTATTGTTAATGTTCACTTATCTTTGTGTTTATTTTTAATATTGTATCACATGACACAGCTCTTTTTAGCGCATCTACCATGTTTTCTCTGCATCACCCTAAGGTCGACTGGTAGAAAATGCCTAAGGCATTAAGTCCGCCTCTGTATAAAATTTTTTTTTGTGCGAAAGTATAAATAAAATATCTATGATAAAATATTTCAACAAAAATCTTGATATTCAACAAGCTAAGTCTATTTCTGAAACAGGCTTAGTCTAGTTCCTTTATCTTAAAATAAATGAAGTGAACTAAGCACTAAACAGAGATCGAAACAAGAAATTCTTAGCACGCGAACAGCTGTCACGAAGCGGTAAAACTAACATTGACATTAAAAAAAGTCGGATATTATACAGCAACGGGTGTTTTGTAATTACCACCTGTCATCAGATGGACTCAATTCTTTGACAGCTTTATAGAACCGAGGTAAAGGTAAAAGAGAATGCCCGATGAGTATCGTAGTGTTGATAATGATGACTAATGTTAGAAGACTGTTTGTATGTTGTCTTAATAAATAAAATGATGTTTGTATTATATTATTGCAAAGTTCCGTAATTTTTGTGACTTGTATTTGAATAGTTGTATATTTTTAACATGATTATCATGTACTGTATCAGAAACAGTTTTATAAGGAATGTCAATTGAATTAGTATAATTTTAATCACCATACATCGCTGCGAATTTTGCAATATTAAAGACTTACGAACCCACCTGTTTTCTATTCTTCTTTCCAGCATTGGTACCTTCACCTTACATAAAAACCGAACCGTATCGCCAGGCAAAACACCGCTAAAGCTCATATAAAGAACAGTGAATGATGAATTAAAAACTCATTTAGACGAATCAAACCGTTACAATTTTTTTACCAGCCTGCAAGGGCAACAAATAAGAAGGCAGAGAAAACCTACTCCAAACAACGGGCACTCATGGGAGCAGAGGACGAATGAAACAAAAATATCACTAAAGCTACTGCAATATGTTCGATATTAAGACTGATAGACGGACACCCTAAAGAAGATAGCTAGAGTAGACCGGATGAAAAACACGAAGGATCAGATGTAGTAGTACAACTTGGCTAAGATAAGTGGATCACTACCGGACCAACTCGCGTGTCATTAAGTATAGGTCTTCTGCAACTTTCTTATTCCGTGGTAAGGGCCACTACGCAACGCCTTGAATCTTGAGACAAAGCTCAAGCACCGTTACTCGATGCCGCGCCGAAAGTAACACAAGTGGAACGAGAATTATTTCTGCTGTTAATTGCTGATGCTGGACGTAAATTAGTTATTATTATAAACCTGCAAGTTCGTTACGAAAGAGAAATTTTATTTTCATTTTTTATGGCAGGTTTTACAAAATCTTCCTTTAATGGTCTTCTGTCGAGGTCAGCGAATAAAAGATATATATTGAGTGAAAGGGCTGTAGCACCCACCTGTACTTTGATGACTGTTGTAGTTCGATCTAATTCTGTTCTAGCGAGATCCATGATCATAATAGGACAATATATGAATGAAGACTTCAATAACACCGTCCTGACAAACATATTCAATTGAATAATAAAACAGTTTTTTTAGTTTTCACATTTCCAATCGAGCAATTTCTTTCTTTCGGGTTATGTAAATGATTTATTGCGACAAATATAGCAACAACAGCTTTTGCGTCAATTTTGTATAAAAACCCATCTAATCAAAACATCGATCAATCATTGTGGTGAACACTTTTATCTATTGATATTTTATGGCGTCAAACGTCCCGAATGCCAAAGACCTGTTTACTATTCCATGTCTTAAAACATGACACCATCCATTTTCACGGTCGATTTCGGACAAGACAAAAGCCGGCCGCCAACTGATATGAACGCTACCTAGTCCCAGATAAAGTCGATAACAAAACATTGATTAACACTCCGACCTTTTTTTTCGAAGAGAGAATTTCTCCGATAAAATTAATCGATAAATTAAAGACTTGTCAATAGTACCGTAATGAGCTGAGAATTGTTAAAAAAATGCCGCTCAAGATGAAGCGGTGAGCCGTAAAATTTTAAACCCTATTCGTTTTAATGAACCTATTTAGTGGCAGAATTGTAGGGGAGTGAAGTAAACGTTACGCAAGAGGGAACAAGTCGGGCGGGCGACACGGGTGGCTGTCCGTCGGATTACCTTCGCGGCTTCAATGACGTAACGGTCGCCGGACGCCGGTCGAAAAAAAAACAAACGATCCACGTGACATTGATTTTGAATTTTGAACTTGGAATTTTACGGAAGAATGGTCAGCTGTTTGTCGATGACTCAACCATCGATAATAATATAGTGGAAACAGTCTAGAACGATTGATACGACCTTCGTGGAGAGAAATTATGTTTAAGATGTGACGGGAACAAGTCGGGCGGGTGACACGGGTGGCTGTCCGTCGGATTACCTTCGCGGCTTCAATGACGTAACGGTCGCCGGACGCCGGTCGAAAAAAAAACAAACGATCCACGTGACATTGATTTTGAATTTTGAACTTGGAATTTTACGGAAGAATGGTCAGCTGTTTGTCGATGACTCAACCATCGATAATAATATAGTGGAAACAGTCTAGAACGATTGATACGACCTTCGTGGAGAGAAATTATGTTTAAGATGTGACTCTCGATAAGTTCTCAGACGGTCATTAAACTGCTGGATAACTAAGTGATCATGGTATTGACAATTAAACGTTTAGCAAATTGAAATCACTTTACTTCGTTAACAGAAGAGCTAAAAGCGGACGTTGATCGCAAAAAACTAAAAATAAAGTAAACTAAACGGAGATAAGAATGTAAGGGGAGACTGAATAGGTGACATTGCAAAAATAGACTTCATAATCAGTAATGATACGGAAGAGGAAAACAAAGATGCATAAGAAGGCGTTGAAGCTATACAAACACTAGGTAACGGAAAAGTAGACAACGTACCTAAAGACAAGACAACATCGTCATTATTTTGATAACATGTTCACTTTATCGTCAATTATTATATTTGCATCTTTAAGAGATATCTATTGTCTGAAACAGCCACTGTAAGGTGCAAATTAGATAACCGAGTTACGAAAACGTTACACAACGCAAGGCTGACTGGAATGTTCAGCGCTAACCCCTCAAGGCCTTAGGTTTACACTACACTAACGACATTTTGCCGAGAAAAGGTAAATATGTAGTAATTTCTGCATGAAATGAAATGTTGATTTGAGGGTTCAAGGTCTATGCACTCTTATTTTAAACACAAGAAGAATTTAGTATTGAAGATATTTAACCAACTGTTTCAAATCAGTACCAATTGAGGAGATTATAGATGATGCACGAGATAAATATAGGGTATAGATAGAAAGCATACCTTGACACTGGACGTAAGCTTGTTCGTACAAAAACATTTTCAGCCGTCGACAATTCAACCGTTCTTGTGTGTATCTCGCTTAAACTACGGATACATCGTAATTACAACGCGCTTAGCTTCAGCTGATGAGAATTTTGCTTCTGACATTGAAATTTTAATAAATGACAAAGCGAATTATGTGTATTACGCTGACTCATCTGATTGAGATTTTTAGATGAGACTTTTGTTAGTGTATTTTTTGCGGCGCCAAATAAGATGTTACGGGAAAATGCAGTGAAGCTCTTCGCAGTAAGTTTGTTGTAGGTAATTAACTAAGTGTTGATAAATTAAACACACGACAGGTCAGACATGCGTATAATTACAAATGATTAATGGAATCCGAAATTATTAATGTACAGCGTAGTATAGTTATGTTCTTTTGACCCAGCTCATGTCAGGAATCCAAATAATTTAATAGCGTAATGAATTCATTTTTACAGAAGTAATCAACGTAAAGAAGGTGTAAGTAGTAATGTGCTGCTGGATTTAATTAAAGTTCGATCAAAGAAGAATAGAAATTGTTGTAATAGCAATTAACAATTAATGAACTATATAAGGAAGACCCTGGCTGGCAATGGATGTCGTTCGGCGGAATTCCATGAAATTATGTCTTCCTTTGTGAATTACTCACTCCGCACGTGACAAACCAAGCTTACTCGCAACTATACTGTATCCGTAGCGTCGTCTATTATTATTAAATTATAATACTTGAGAGATGCGCATTTTCCACCGTCCTTGCGGTTTCTCGTATCGTATTACTAACCCGTCGACTGCGCGTGGCGGTTGTACGCCTCGTTGTGTCCGATTTCTTGTGACACCGCCACCGCCAATCACATAGACCGAAGATCTGTGACTGCTTCTCGTATTCTTTACTTTATTTTTTTCTGTCTGACGTTGGAGTTCCGGTTTTTCAGTAATTTAATCCTGTTGGCCAGGAACAGCAATGATGTCGATCATTGTGATGTTCCTACGTGTCATCATCATTGAAGAATCGTCCTTGAAAACATTATAGGTATAGAGTTACAGATGCGCTGGCGCCGGGATGGCGTGTGGTGTTGGTAAGATACATCGTGTTTAGTTTCTACCGAAGTGGCGCCTGCGCCAGCTGTACTCCGGTCACATAGGTCAATGTGTTAATGATGTACGTACTTGGCGGGCATGCTAGGCTCAAAAATGATTGTTTAAATTTAATATTATTCAATTCGCAGCACCGAAGTTCTATGCTAAACATAATCTTCACTCAAAAACTAAAGTAAATGATGTTCCATAATCAGTACACGTCTAGAGATCATAGAATCTTCTTTTAAATCTATTAATGAATCACAGATTCTTCTGAGATTTGCATTTTCCCTCATCCTTGCGGTTATAGTAAGTATTGTGTTACCAACCGTCGTCGGTTGTACGCCTCGTTGTGTTCTGTTACCGAAGCGCCACGGTCACGTAGCCCAGTGTTATTGATCTTTGTAAACGTTTCAAGATCACCAATTTCTGGTAATAAGAAACTTAAAAATTGACTCTATTTTTTTGGAAATTGTCTTATCATTAACCGTTGTTACCACTTGTGAAAACCTTAACTAAGGAAGATTAAACAATGTGATTTATAATTTAGACAACACTGACAGAAAGTTATTAAAATGGGCAACTAGAAATGACAGCTAGTATATATAAAACCCACATTCACATAAAAAAAATTACAACCACAATTTTCTTAATGAAGACACACGGGAAACGAAATCTAAGTAAAATGGACAGAACTAATGATGGCTTATTAATCTGAAGTGGACGGAAGTCATTATCACACAGCGTGATACAACAGATTATCATGTTCGCTTTATTTATAACTCTCAGAATCACGTGTTTACTGTCACTGTGCATTTTGAGATAAGCCTTTTACACACGATTTTCCTGCATACAGAAAAGTTTCGTAACGACACTTGTGTGGACCGGACGGCAACCGTTTGTCTTCGTGTGAAAGGTTTTCAACCGTGTAAACGGCCGCTGTATAAAAGGAAACCTTATGTGATACAAGACAAAGATATTTTCCAGATGAAACATTTCAAGAATGTGTGCAAAATAAAATGCGGACTTTTGCAAAAATTCTGCCAGCATTTGCGGTAGGTATCGGTTAGTATTCAACATAACAACACGCCTTGTATTCCCCGAAGAGTTCGGCAGAGGTGTTTTAGAACACCCTCATTTCGCCAATTATGTTTAAGTCCCATGTAATAGGGGGCAAACCTATTGCCATTAACCGAGAAGAAATCCAGACTCCGGACTGCTACTTAGAAATTCCCAATGAAAAAAGCCCGATGCCACTTTACCCGACCTGCAGTCGCTACAGTCAACCACTAGACCAAAAGGCAGTCAGTAAGTATTCATGATACAGGGAAAAATCGCACAAAAGAACATAAGCTTAATAATCTGGCGCAATACAACAAATAACATTTCTCATTTGCAGAATAAATGGACGCCGAGAGTAGCCTCATATTTTCTCTATTAATTTGAGAACGAAAACCGTATAATTTCCGCGGAATTAAGTCAAGGACGAAAGTTTCACAGTAAGATTAACTGAAGAATTATGTTGGCTTCAGTCCAAATGCTTCCACGCGAAGGAAATAGAGGAAAAAAAGTAGTTCGTAAGTCAACTGAAGGGAAATGGTTATTTAATTACATTCACGTGCCATGGTTTTGCATGTCTGCAGCTATGCAATTCTGAAAACATGTTAATTCTACTTTATCTTATCAGATCAAATTTCCCAAGCCTATGTGTTTTGCTGCATTGATTATTATCATTGGAAAATAGTCCAAATCGACCTAGTGTACCCTCACGGAATGCTGGTCTCTCGGTTGTGAAGGCGACGTGCCATATCATTGATGAAGGAACTTATCAAACACTTTCTAATTAGGTCATAGATTGTCACTCAAGAGTTACTTAAAGAGTTGCGTAACTTAAACAATCCTATAAAGAAAACAAAAATTGAAAGGAGTATGCTTAGGTGGTTTGGTCATGTTGAGAGAATAACTGAAAACAGAAGGAATTTATAAGCCGGATGTCAATAGAAAAGCCGATAGAAGGCGCCCTAGAAAGACATACATCGATGTTATTGGTGATGTTCTTCACAAAGGATAGGTGCGTGGTACTCTCAACCGGCGTGCGTGTATTACAAGATCTATGAATGTGGATGAAGCGAAAGGCGTATGTAAGGGTCGTAGCATGTGGCGTTCTATAGTTTCTGCCTACCCCCATGGGAAAAAGACGTGCGTTTATCTATACTAATATTATATAGAGGAAATATTTGTATTTTTGTATGTAACGAATAAACTTAAAAACTACTGGACCGATTTCAAAAAATCTTTTGCCGTTAGAAAGCTACATTATCACTGAGTAACATAGGCTACGGGCGGAGCCGTGAGGACACAGCTAGTGTATGTATAAAGAAAACACGTAACCGTTACATACGCCCATTGCAAAGACGCACAGAAAAAATACACAACAAAAGATTAGGCAATGAGAAAAATTACGTTCCATTACCTGTCTCGTAGGCGGAGCAATAACCCGGAAAATGCTGACAGCGGGTCTAATGTACCCGATGGCCCATCACAATATGTTCGCGAGTATGCAACACATCATAATGTCAAACTCCCGCCCACCAAGTGGGGTCTCCAAGGCCGTTCGTACACCTACGTTCTAGTTAGGAGAAAGGACCTATTGTGACTGTTTGAATCATGTGTCTGTGATTAGACGCTATTATTAGATACAATTTGCATTGTCAGCCTTATTGTCGTGATTAGGTATGTTGTTGAACTCGTAATATGGCTTGTTTGGTTGGGTAACACGTGACAGGGTAAAAATGTTGCGTCTGCACATATTGTTTGTAGCGAATGTGGAGCGAGGAGTCACGTCATTGTACTTTTTAGATGGAGATGATGAAACCGACTGATTATTCATCGTTATATATACTATTATTTATTACGTAAAAACACACTAATAACTGCCTCGTTGGTCTAGTGGTGGCAAGAGCGACTGCTGATCGTGAGGTCCTGGGTTCGATCCCCAGGCCGGGCAAAGTGTTATTGGGTTTTTCCATGTGGAATTCCTTAGTAGCAGCCCGGAATTTGGATTTGTGCCTGGTTGGTGGCAATAGACTCGCCCCCTATTACATGGGCCTTAAACATAGCGGCGAAATGAGGGTATCACTGTACACCTCTGTCCAACCCTTCGGGAATACAGATTTTATCTCTCATAAAATTTCAAGCCGATATTTTCACGCACTAATCCTCGTAAGATCCCTTTTCCAGATTTTAGAATGACTCAAACTCTCTTTCTTTCCTTTGAAGCCTTCTTCGTTATCATTTAAGCATGCAAAAAATTGTGGGTGGTGCCCACAATATCTGTCCTTGACATGGATACATATATCATAATTCAATGACGTTTGACAGCTCACCGCGGCCTTGGAACTGAGAGCGGTGCGCATGCGTCGATGTTGCGACACTTCTAGTTTGGGTATTTCTATCATATTTGCATGCATTGTTATGTCTTCGTGAACGAGTTAAGGAGATATAATTGCCAATTTTGTTGTTTCTTTCGACAAAAGAATTATTCTTGGCGGTGTTTGACGGCGTCTATCGGATTAGAGGATCGAAGAGATACAATCACCAGCCCCGGATCTACATTTTTGAAAGGGGGGTGCAGAGTACCAAAAAATTGTTTATTATTTTTTTATTTCATTATGCCACTCCAACGACTTATTCACTAATAAAACATTTTTAGGGTACTGTAACAATTAAACTTAAAATCTAGAGTGAATTTTTCACTTACAGGTGTGCACAGCACTGACATATTAGGTACAAGTTTTATACTATTACAGAGAGTACATATAGGCTAAAACTACATGAAAACAAAATTTAAAATTAAAAAAAGAAAGAAATAAGTAACTAAATCTATTTTGTTGCTCTAAAGAATAACACAATCAATGACAAATAATAAATAAGTTTTTTTTTTTATTTAAACGTTGCCCTACACTAGGATTTCTCCTCTATCGTGGGTGCGTTTACAGACACAAATCTTCACATGCACAAACACCCAGACCCGGAACAACTATCTGTTGGCCATACAAATATTTGTTCCGTGCGGGAATCGAACCCACGACCCGCAGCACAAAAGCCAATCGCTTAGCCACTGCACCAAACATGTCGTCAAGTAAGTAATAATATAGATATAACTGTGGCCACTGTGTGTCAGTAACAATTGTTTGCGAAATTGCGATAGCTTGTTAGCGAAGATGTCAATGCTATTGGAACGTATAGTAGTAAAATTATAAATAACTCTAAAGGTTTATTCTTAATAACCGGGTCCTGCATAGTACAGACAGTGAGACTGGCTGGTGGCGGGCCGCCCCCTAATCTTCGTCACCAGGGGCACGTGCCCCCCCACCCGCTTGACCCGGGCCTGTACATCACTAACATTATCTTGCAGATAATCAGATACCTTGAAAAGTAAAGGCCAATGACAGTCTGTGACAGTGATAGGAATCTTGTCAAATAACATACTCTGATTGATAACTTTGCGGCATAGCATTCAATTAAGGTTTAATGTACTGTTTTAATTATCTCTTCATCAAAATTATCTTTAGCATGTATTTTTAACAAGGATTTAGAATTAGGTCAAAAATCCTTTTACCTTCACGTCCGATAATTTACTACACCAATATCCTTGTGAATGGTATGTTACCCAATTTTATCAGTTCCAAGTTTAAGGGTTAACTTTGTTTATATAAACTCAACTTTTTTATCCTTGTAATAAAGATAAAATTATCGGAACACACAATTAATTGTTTCTTATTTTAGTACTATCATATAAAAAATAATACGTAATACTTAGGTCATGTTTAAAATTACATTTTATTATAGTTAACAACAGTGATAATAGTGGTGTGACCGTCGGACTTCCAAGTCATATGTCTCGAGTTCGAACCCAAGGCACGCACCTCTGACTTTTCGGATTCATGTGCGTATTGCATAATTATCACTTACTTAAAAACGGTGAAGAAAAACATCGTGAGGAAACAGGATGCCTGAGAGATATTTCTTGACGGGATGTAAAGCCAAATCAGAGGCTCACGGGCGGCATATACTCTGACACCAGGTTAGTCACTAACCACACGAAAAGAAGAAGATTATGCAAAACTTCCGATTACAATATCTCTTTGTATTTTCTGATATACATACTATAACTATTTGAGAGGATATCTTAACCAATTTCACCTTCACTCAAAATTATGCAACACTTCCAGCACATTCTTAAAAATATTGTCTATTTAAAAACAACGCCAAATACGCCATATTGTGCAGTTCAAAAAACAGATCGATAAAATTCACATGACAATCTGTCAGTCCATTGAAAAGGATTGAATAAATCTGTGAGTGATGACGCGCGAAGATAAGAGAGCAACGTGAAAATTAATAGCGATAAGAATATCACACTGAACGGAAATAAACTTGATACAATATGATATAAATCCATTGTTAGAAGAACTTATCGCTAAGTACATTATACGTGTTACCAAATGTTTTTGCTACGACGTCAAAAAATACTTAATGGTAAAAGACTCCGTAACTCCGCTTTGCTAAAAGGTACATGGGACCAATTTTCCTAATAAAATTGTTGTCAAATCGCAACCAACCCAAACATTTTGACAGCTTGCTTACGATGTCCTGCGTAAGCGACAAACGCGACGCGGTGCGACGCGACGCGACAGGACGTGGAACAAATACGCGTTTCGTCTCGTCTCGTTCAGAGGCCGCTAGTAGGGAATGCCGTTGTCTTGATCGCGTTTGTCGCGTTCGTCGCGTCGCGTTCATCGCTTACGCGGTTCACCCAATTATACGATAACTGTCAAAATGTTTGATTTGGATGTCGTTTGGTTGCGATTTGCCAACAATTTTGATGGTATAATTGGCCTGCTGCTTTTGTGCTTTTCAACAAACACACTTCTTTCCTTTATTGCATGGTAGGCCATGGTTTCCATGTTCCAGGTTTTTGCATGGTTTCCATCGGTAATTTGAATTTACTTCTACTTGGCTTATTTATTCCTAGTTTCCACAGTCCAACGAATACTTTGACCAAGTGGATGCTACTTGTTATACATCCGACATAATGAGTAATAACAAATTTCTATCTTTAGTATGGCAAACTGCCGACAGATCGGTTATTGAGAACGAACGTTAGACATCTATTGGAAGAGATAGGGTAGTCCATTCGCAACCGAGTATACAGAATTTAAACTATATAATACGTAAATGTGAATACATCGTGAACGGTTAGCCAAACCAGAAGATGTTGTGAAGTGGACTGAAATAAAAATCTAACAAAAATACTAAAACGTGATACAACTATTGGTCCGCAAAAAAATGTAAATATAGTTGGCGTGTCTAATTGTTGGCTTGGACCCGTTGAACCGTGACAGAAGCCACTGAATCGAGTTAAAGATCCAACTCTTTGCTAGCCCCAGTTTTTGTGGATAAAAAAAAACAATCTGTCAGTGACTCTTTTAGCAAAAGGAATAAAAATACTCCGAGATGGTCGCGATCAATAACAAACATTTAGTATAGCTACAGCAAATACATAATAGTCAAGTTACTTTATTGGTATAATAAATAGGGTGTATGGAGAAGCTATAAAGAATTTACAGCTATCATCAAAACACAGTTAAATACTTTATATAACGTCATATCCAACGCTTGGTAAGCCAGTCCATATTCAAGGTGAAAAGACTAGCATACCAATGACGGAAACGATAGATGACACAAAAGAGCAAACTAATCAACTCTCCCAAACAAAGTTCAATACAAAAGCGTATTTTATAGCGTATTTTAAACGCCAAATTCTATTATATCCCCTTCCATTTAGCTCCAAACATTAAGCAGAACAATTGGCCCCCGCATAATAAATTTGCAGGACATATACTAGCGCCACGAATTTGGTAAATTAAAAATCTTTTGTTGCTCAGATTTTATCTGTGACACAATAGAGCAGGACGATAAAGGAAGCAAAACCATAAAACGGTCAAAAACCGGCGCCCACTGAGTTGTGTCAAATTTTGGATATGCAAACGAATGACGTCAGCGCTAACAGCTGGTGGCGGTTATGGCTGAGACCACAGAAATCTTAATAATAAGTCAAGCTGAGACTATTTTGTATCTAGAATTTTTCCATTATTGATGTCCGGTTCCTATAAACAAAAACGAATCGTTTTGCTTACCAATGGTAGCATTTTTTTATTGGCAAACTGGGCATATAGAAAGACTAGTAAACTAATTTTACCTGTTTTAGCTACTTCCGTATGGAAGGGTCTACTATGCAAAGGTATGGGGTCTTTGCTTCATTAATTGGTAAAGCTAAAAGAGTCTCAATTGTAACTAATAACGCTTCACAAATTATATTATAGATATCGACCATAAGTCGAGAATCTTAAAGCGATAAATTGTGAATAGGGTAATAATACAGTAGATCCGGCGATACCTGATGATCTAGTTAAGCCTGAATTAGTAGAATTAAAAGCAGTTCGATTAAATAATCAATTTAAAAAATCAATAGCATAGATCCGACAAAATCTTTGTAAATGACAAAGAAACAACATCACGCCTTATATTCCCCGAAGGATGTTTAAGTCCCATGTAATAGGGGGCGAGCCTATTGCCATAAATCGGGCACAAATCCAGACTCCGGGCTACTACTGAGAAATTCCTAATGAAAAAACCGAATATCACTTTGCCCAACCTGGGGATCGAAACCAGGACCCCATGCTTAGACTAGACCAACAAGGCAGTCACAAACAGTCTGACAAAGAAAATAGTCACAAATTACAGCAATGAAAACATGACAAGATACTTTTACTATCAGATTGTACAATACCAAAACTGTTACCAACAGTTTTCTCACAAACCCAAAGAACAGTTTAAACAACCACAATGACGCTCATTACATTCGATTCTCAAAATCGATAGCTCCGAATTTGCATGCATTACATAAAAGAATACAAATAAAAGATATTGTTACGTAAAAGGAAACGAAAGGTATACTGTACGGTGATAACGATCTTAAAAAAACAAAAGAGCGAACACCATTTAGGATAGTTAAGCTGAATTTTTTTACTTATCTACCATCAGTACGATTTGCGCTGGTAGAAATTTGCACCTATCATCGTGTTTCCCACGACAGACACTCGTTACAAAATGTTAAAAAAAGAAAAGAGTTATAGAGTGTAGACCACAGACCGCTTGACTATTAAGTACTAGTGATGGGCACTTACTTACCGATGAATCTTTCGATAAAATTAATGAAGAATCAAATGAAAATAATTGTCGTAATTAAATAATTAACGCATGTAATAGCATTGACTATTAAGTATACAGCGCAGGTAATTAATGATGAAACGTTGATAAACATTTAATTAAACAAACGTATTGGATAAACATCCACTCACAGTAATTATAAAAACTGTGTTTTTTTTTGTGATTAAGTAAATATTCATATCTGCTGCCGCGACGGTTTAAAATACGATTATGTAATATAGACAACAATGTGACTTAAAGATAATTTTGATAAAAGGTGAAAGTTAAAGGTAAAAGATAGGGACGCCTTGTACTACAATTTAAACGATTGAGGAGAAAAATAAACCCATAAATACGGTAAGACAACATTAAAGATTAAAAATGATGTACCGAATTTTGTTCCTTTATAAATTTTTTGTATAAAAGGTAAACAAACCTTTGATCATATCATTAATTTCGCATTAAGAATCATTTTACAATACACATTTATAAACCATTGAAGAATAAGTGTTAAGATTTTCTAAAAAAAAAGTGTGTTTAATGGATTCTTAAAGCAAAACAAATGTTTCACGATCAAAGAGTCTTTACCTTTTATTCAAAACTAGATGACCCGTTGAACTTCGTACCACCTCAATTTTTTTATTTTAATTTTGTTCTTATTTTGTTTTTTCCTAAACCACACCAGTATTGAGAACAAAACAAAAAATATTTCATTTTCGAGTTTTTGCGAGACTGTACCAAGCTTAGGAGATAATCCCACGAAAGACTGAGTAATCTACAGGCGACAAGAATGACAGAACAAAACACAACTTCCTAAGACAGATCAGATTAGTAACACACTTCCCTCACTAGTTTCCTCTGGTTCCCACACAAAGGATGGGGCGAACTCTTACGAAACTCACTCAATTTCATTAAATTATCTTCAACAGAGATTTGAAACAGGTTCCCTTGTACCCGGGGCTACAATGAAGTTACCCAATCAAAAAAAGTTGAACAAATAAGTAGTATGTTTATAATTAATATGGGTTTGGATACGTTTACTAAAGTTTCTGTCGTAATTGGTAACAATATTCTCTGGATAAAGTTGTAAGCGACTTGTAATGACCTTGTGAAGTTGCTGATTATTCTGTTAGATTTAGTTTTTGAGGACACATAATTAATTTCGCATAACGCTCGCTAGTAATAAATCTGTTCGCAATATTGTTCGTCATCTTCCATGTCTTTTACTACTGTCTTCGGCCTCGGAGACACGAATGTCGCCGCGCACTAATCTAGGTACGCGTACCGTCATGAATACTACTAAAACTCAAAAAAATACGCGCGGAGAAACGCGTTACCATAACCGCTCTAATATATCGTCATGTTTGAATTGTCCGCTTTACGCTCCGCATCACGCTCCACGCTAAGCTCCGTGTCTCCATAAACAAGGCCTTACAGATTCCTCTAACCCTTTATAAGGTTTTAGGAAAAGTATATAACAAATAATTTGGCAATTTAATATAAGCAAAAAAAAAAAGAAAAAAAACTTTTTACTTTGTCATTTATATTTTTTATTCAAGTAAATTGAAAAAAAATATATATTGCCAGATTTAAAAATAAAAATATAACAAGGAGGCTTTCACGACATTTTCCAAAAAATTTAGTAGTATAAATATTTCCGTTGCCTTACAAAGGGCTAAAGGTGTCTTACCCCTTATCTTATGAACTTAAAAAAAAATCTTGTTGAACACAGCAAGATACAGTATGGCGCAATAAAGATTATTTAAATCTAAGTGCAATCGATTCGGTATTCACGCAATGGGAAACTCTCTCGTTACGATTTCCTCAGAAGGAACGTCCATAAATATGTCATTGTTATCATTACGAACATCACTCATTTTAATTCGACGATCGAGAGAGGCCAGTTCATCAATTTATAAATGCCTCATTACACGGTATAAACATAGAGTTACGCAACATAAAGTTCCGGTTCGACGCACTGAATTTCTCAATGTGTGTGCAGGGCATAATTTTTAATTCGATGGCATGTTGGGAGTGCATCTTTGGATTACTTAATATATCGATAAGCATGGTAAAATAATGGGTATTGCTTAAGACGGTAAATGTTTAAGTACGTGTGTGTGCGTGCATCGGCCAAAGAAAAGACGACCCCGTTTGGCTAGACGTGATAAATGAATGAGACCCTATTTCATAGAATGAAATGTGCCTATTCAAAAGAAATTGGAAAAAGAACGCTTTTCGGTTAACAGTAGATTAGGAACGACTATTATTAATAGTATTTAAGCAACGTTCTATTAATCAAATTTTACAAAAAAAAAATAAGTACATCGTTTGACTTTGATTGCATTCGTTACCTTACGCTGGGATTTCCCTAGAGTTCGCCAGAAAAGGATTGGCTTGTTAAAATGTGAGAATCTATTGTTCATTCATTATTTAACTGAGAATGTTATCTTAACATCAACCGCGGAGGCCTGCTTTGTGGCACGCCGTGGAATCCCTAGGAACTGTGCGCCTAATTAGAATATAAAGACAATAATCTTAGAATAATTTATAAACCTTTTACCAACATACAGAAAGAATCTACTCAGAAAATAGGCTTATTCACATAAATTCTCATGTTTTATGCTAATATGGGAATATAAAAGAAACAAAGTCATGACTGCTCCTAAAATATTATACGTACCTAAATTTGCTTTTAGTGGTAAGTACCAAAGATTTTATCTTCATACGCATGTTGGCGTCTGCCCAAAATGGACATGAAGCCTTCTCATAAAATCTCATCTAAGTAGTAAGAAATACGAGCACATAAGTAGGTGCCTTTTTTTAACGCGGAGAAATCCTGATAGATACCCCCTACCCTAAGGAAGGCAAAGTTATGTCGAACTCTTATGAACTAAAACTTTAACAGCAGTGATAGCCTAGCGGTATGACCGTCAGACTGTCAAGTCATAGGTCTGGAGTTCGAACTCAAGGCACGCACCTCTGACTTTTCGGATTCATGTGGATATTGTATAATTATCACTTGCTTAAAAATGGTGAAGGAAAACATCGTGAGGAAACCGGCGTGCCTGCGAGATATTTCTTGACAGCATGTGAAGTCCATGGGCGACATAAACTCTAACACCAGGTTAGTCACTAATCACACGAAAAAGAAAAGATCAACTAAAACAACCACGTTATTCCTCTGAAGACCTATGGCCGACGTCGTGGGATTCGCTATTGCATTCACCGCAACCAAAGATATAAAGTGCCTATCTTCACAAATGAAGCTGCAGTTGATGCCTATCTTAATCTTTGACAATGCATCACAGGTGCACGCAATTCGTTAGCTGTCAAAATCGAAAGTGAAGCAAACGCAGTGCATTGGAACCTGCATCGAATCGTAGATCGTACGAGATGATGTACAAATATGCCTAATACATAATTACTGTGTATGATTAATTTAGGCTTTGAATTGTACGTGTGGAAACACTTCCCATAGAAATAATTTTAGATAGTACAAATACAGAGATTCTGTTTACCAAACCACACATACAAGCAAAATTAGTTACTTATTTGTTCATACTGAGAGCCACTTTTTCAATCGTCTCGTTGGTCTAGTGGTGGTAAGCGCGAGTGCTGATCGTGAAGTCCTGGGTTCGATCCCCAGGTCGGGCAAAGTGTTATTGGGTTTTTGGGTGTGGACTCCCTCAGGACCAGCCCAAAGCTTGGATTTATGACTGGTTGATGGCAATAGGCTCGCCCCCTATTACATGGGACTCAAACATAACGGCAAAATAAGGGTGTTACTATACACCTCTGCCTAATCCTTCGGGGAATACAAGCGTGATATTATATGTATGTTATGTTAGATAACTTTTATCAGAGGAACAAAATTTGACGTTTTGACAGCGTTTGAATCGATAATCTGTCAAAACATAAACGGCCTTGATAGCTATTGCAAAATTTTATAAGACAATAATGAGTCCATAGCAACTTATTACATTAGTTATCCTAATTTTAAGGGACCAACTCCAGATCAGCATCACACATTTATGTTCACTTGAAAGTTAAACAATAATCGCTTATTCGAATACGTACAGAAACACCGTTATTATGTCAAACCTTATCTTACTAAAAACGAACGAAAGTGACTTAAAACACAAACCGTAACGTATTACGTAAACGTTACAACTGGCGGCCATTTTACGGGCCTTGAACTTCAATTACGTATAACCGTTAAGTTTATTGTTTCTCACTGCCAAACCATTTGGACCGGAAGATCGCAAGTCAATTAATATAACAGAACACTACAACTGTATGCAGATAAAAGCTTACACCCATATTCTAAGACGTTCCTCCAAAACTTACTCGACTCGACTCCACCTCGACTTGACATAAACGTCCTCGATTCGAGATTTTTCCTCAGTCGAGGTAAGGAATCATCTGTCAAACTCAAAGTACCTTGGAACTTACCTTAAGGAAGGAAGTGTCAAAGTTCGTATGTAACAAAAATGAATTTTGACGACTTTATCGAATATGCTTACGAGAATCCTTACAATTATTTATCGCGGCGTTATTTGCGCGATGCAGATAATTCAAATTATGACATAATGACTTCTTGAGGAACCTCCAAGTTCACTCGAAATTGCGACTAAGAATACAATTTTGAAGGTGTTTTCGCGGCCGTCCTGAGTGGAGTAAGTTTTGGAGGAACGTCTTAGAATATGGGTGTTAGAGTAAGACAAGTCTACTATCTTCTTCTTTTGTCAGAGTTTACGCCACCCATGGGCCCCTGACTTGGCTTCCCATGCCGTCGAGAAATATCTCTCAGGCAGGTTTCCTCACGATGTCTTCCTTCGCCGTTTTTAAGCAAGTGATAATTATACAATACGCACATGAATCCGAAACGTCAGAGGTGCGTGCCTTGGGTTCGAACTCCAGACCTATGACTTGGCAGTCCGACGGTCACACCACTAGGCTATCACTGCTAGTCTACTATAGAGCAAGTCTACGGAAGAGGAACAGATTCGTGCGGCAGTCTCTCTAAATAATAATAAAACCAAAGCTGTTCAAAATCAAAGTTACAGAAATATATTGCGCGGTTCCTATAAACAAAAACGAATCGTTTTGCTTACCAATGGTAGCATTTTTTTATTGGCAAACTGGGCATATAGAAAGACTAGTAAACTAATTTTACCTGTTTTAGCTACTTCCGTATGGAAGGGTCTACTATGCAAAGCTATGGGATCTTTGCTTCATTAATTGGTAAAGATACAAGAGCCTCAATTTTAACCAATAACGCTCGGTAAATTAAAGGATTCGGCCATAAGAAAACAAAATAGGTCACTATTACGTAATGGTGCGTCCAGACCTGACGAACGCACCGCGAATGCGCCGCTCGCGCGCAGCTCGCGAGCCGCTCGCGAGCTGCGCGCGTGCATTTCATGTTCGTACAAAGCTCTGCGCGCCGCTCGCGCGCAGTTCGCGAGCGGTTCGCGAGCGGCGCGCGAGCTGCGCGCGAGCGGCGCATTCGCGGCGCGTTCGTCAGGTCTGGACGCACCATACCACAGGTAGAGGTGTAGCTACAAGAGATGTACCAACCTAAGCTTGCTTTTATTTTTCGATATTCCAGAGAAATTTGGATGTGGAAGTAAACAAGAAGGGACATTTGGGAAAGGCACATGTCCAGAGGTGGACAGCGATAGTCTTAGTTTATTGATGAAAAAACAAGAAGTATACCTAATCAATGCGAGAACACTTAATACCCTGTTAATCCAAGTATCTGAGTAGCTCCTGGCTTTACCAACCGCACGGATCGTACGATTTGCGAGGTTAAGCTGCGCTTGCTGCGGTCAGTCCGTGAATGGGTGACCGTTCGTTACACATCAAGAGCCCTCCGTGATGCTCTCGGAGAGCACGCTAAACAGTCGGTCCCGGATGTCACAAGAATACTTACAACTGTCATTACGAGAAGTCAGAAGTCCAAAAAGTTCGACAACTGGTCTAACCTTACCGGGTTGCGGAGGTCTAACGGCAGTCGCTCCGTATAAAATACTGGTATTTAGCAGCATGTGGTTACACTGGAAGCTGACCCCAACATTGTTGAGAAAAAGCTAGGCAGAACTAACCCAAGCATCTGAAGCATGTAGTTGTGGACATGGTTTCAATGGCGTTCGAGGGCATCCAGTGTATATCTGTCCTCACGACCTATAGGATCCACACATACATCTTAATGATAACGAAAATATTTAACGAGCTCACGATAAGACATATGTGGCGCCTATTTTAATTGATGTGCACATTTCACAATGATTTCAACACATATGATACGAGCCGGCATTAATGAGGTATGTATAGGTATTTAATGTCATGACCTAATACCGGGGCTAACAGGGATGACTTTATACTTTTATTTGATACTGAAGGCACACGTGGACATCGTGCTCAAATATAATATGGTCAGCTTATGGCTTTGGGAACTCATAAGTGTGTATCAGTTGGATATTTAAAATTCGCAAACTTGGTCGCGTTTAGAGCTACTATCAACTAAACCGCACTCCGCTTCAACGCACTTGAAAATATTTTAAAAAAATGTATTAAAATAGCAAAAATATAAAATTTCGCACCCTAATCATAAACATGTGTGGGCTGCGTGGAATTGATTCCTGAATCTGCCAACGCGGCGGACGTCCGGGTTTCTCCCGGACCCTTCGTGAGAACCCCCCCCCCCCCCCTCTCCCGGATGCCACCGCATGTTCTCCCAAACTAGCAGCCTTAGCCTTTTGACTTTAGTCACACTAGATGGTAAGTGCAGACAGGGTCTAAGATGGAGCACACGAATTCAAGTACCAAAGATATATGGTAGAATGATTCCCTTATAACCCTCTGGCTCTCACATACAAAAGACGGAACTCTTCTTCTTTTAAATATAAAAATCTTTAAAAAAAAACATGTCACACAAATGCAAATTTCACTGGGCCATCGCTTTCGCCCTGTGATAAATGAAGTTTCGCAAGTCAAGTTTCCAAATTTTTTGCGTCAAACACAAATATTTTTATAGGCAAAAATATAATTATCAATCCAAATCACAACATATCGGACAACTAAGCATTATATGATTCTATGACGCATACCAGATAATCTGAGTCGTTTATCTCAATCAAAGGTCGCCTCGTTATCTGCAGATAATAGCGCTTACACAAACACCGGGCTATTACTTTAGAAAGTTGATAGATCATCCTCCACAATTGATAATTTGACGGGTGCTGTACCAAAAATGTTACGTGTGAAATAATTGGTGGTGTTACGAAAACGTCAGAAGCATTTTATGGCATGCAGAAAGAAAGAGATATTATTTGGAAGCTTCAACATTAAAAAGATTGGAATTCATGATTCTTCTTTCAAAAACGGGGTGAACGGACAGTGCCTCCCTGAGGAACGATACCTAAAGTACGTCCGGAGCACCCTAGGCAGTGAGCCTCGTTACAAATCTTGCTGACTGGCTAATATTTCAACCACCAACCATGAGGTATACTTATGTAAGAGCTCATGCAAGAATTCTTTTCTCTTAAGCATAGCACGTGTTTCTATAACACATAATTGTGTTCAAACCCCTCTTCTACTAAATCGTATCTTGCGATATGGACTGATTTCTAAAGATGAGATAAACTTCTTTAATGATCTGCTTAACTCCCACAAAGTCTCCTTTATGGGTTTTTATAATTTACTAGCGGCCCGCCCGGCTTCGCACGGGTGTAATGTAGATACTAATGTGGGGCATATAAACCTTCCTCTTGAATCACTGTATCTATTGTTGAAAACTACATTAAAATCCATTGCGTAGTTTATAAGATCTAAGCGTACAGACAGCGGGAGCGACTTTGTTTTATAGCATGTAAAGAAATAATAAAGCGAATTGCTTTTTCATTAAAAAGTTATTATTTACACACCTTAGCTGACAGTGCGACAAATAATTTTTAGGAGCTATGAAGGAACATTTGCAAACATTTAACCACAATAGCGGTTCTCAATGACACCATTGATCCATTTTTTCAAATAACATAACCGACTTCAAAGAAGCATGTAGAACAATAATTATCGAATACAAATACCTTTCCCCTCGGTTATGGAGCCTATAGGCATACTCCAACAAATAAGGAAGGACTCTGATCGATCGCGTAATTGCGCGCGACGTCGAAGACCGGTCGTGTGAGACGCGTGCCCCCGACTTACGACCACCGCACATAACTGCGGATCATAATTTATGTAAAATGCAGAAAGACATTAATTCTCACACTTCCCTGCAGTTGACTAGACTGACTGGATTGATTAGAAGTGCAATTATATCAATTTTAAACGCTTTGCAAGTTACATGCAGACGTGAAACTAGTATCGCGTTTTTACGCGGCATAATTGTAAAGACTTCAATCTCCGTTTTATGTGGAGAATATCTCCAATCATTATTATCACTAACCTTAATGATCGTGGTCGCAATTAAAGCTTCTTCCAGAACCGAATACGTTGCATCACAATACGGGTAAAATAATTTTATATCATAGATAATTAGTAATAGATACTACAGCTGTTTGACTTGACTGTCTTGTTGGTCTATTGGTCGCAAGAGCGACCAATAGACCCAGGAAGGTTCGATCCCCAGGTCGGGCAAAGTGTTATAATTTTTTTCAGAGTCTAGATTTGTGCCCGGTTAATGACTTAAACATAACTGGCGTAACGAAGGTGTACTAAAAACACGTCTGCCTCCGGGGAATACAAGGCGTGATGTTATATTATGTTACTACAGCTGTTTAGAATTTTAAGGATCGCACGGCTAGAATTATGTGGATAGTGTAAGCGACTAAGGGTCGATATGAACAACATCAGATAACTTTTATCTAAGAAGTAGATCTTTTGACAGCTAGGTATGTAAAGAAATTCTGTCAAAACAACTAACTTATTCCTCAGATAAAACTTACCCGATGTTCGTAAAATCGACCCTAAGGAAGAATAAGACGAGTGTGTCTTCACACTTACAATAAGTAATCCAATTTGCAATGAATGCGTGTGATCATGCGACACCGCACTAAGTACACTCGCACTTAGGACTCTAAACCCACTCACACTTGAACATAAAGATACATGAAGTGCAGGTAAAACTTATTTATCAAGTATTTGTTCTGTTCTGCCTAACTTTTTCCCAACTACACTCGGCGTCACAAAAATCGCACCTCTTTAAGAATTCCCTTCAAAGTCATTTTAACCCTATTAATCAATGGTAGACATATGACTATAAGGTATCTTTGGAAAGGCAATTTATTTAAATTTTGTTTACCAGGAAATAAAAAAGCAAGCTAATGCAAATAATTAAAAAGTTAAATTTTATTTTATCAGCAATAATTACAACAAAGTCCTTAAAAACAACTTAAAATCTAGTGTCACACCCCCCCCCCCCCCCCCAGCCCTGATGACTGCTTCCATGCGTTCTCTCATGGACCTAATTAATATGACAACAGTCTCTTGAGGAATGTTGTCCCATTCTGCAACGAGGTCTTGAAGAGCGTATATTGGGGTCTGCTTCCAATCTAACCAGATGCGACTGAATACCTGTATTTTACACGAAACGACTGCCAACAGACCTTCGCAACCCAGTTACTGGTCAATGCCGATATCCTAAGGTTAAACCGGTTGTCAGACTTTCGGGATTTTGACTTCCCGTAACAACTGTCATAGGTATTCGCATGACACCCGGGACCGACTATTTAACGTGCTCTCCGAGGCACTCATCTCTCGATGTGTGTGTATTTGTGTACTTCTTTTATCCCTTAGGGGCTATACCACAGAATACGTCGTTAGTTGTGTATACTGTTTCTTTTTTATTCTGTGCTCTTACTGTGTGAATAGCTTGAGAAAATGGCTTATCACTGAGATCAAGACCGTAGCCAGGAATTTTGTTCGGGGGCGGTCGAACCCTGAACAAGAACATCAATAACAATAACGAGTGTCAGTGTATACATTTTAAAAGTTATTTAATTGTCTGAGGTCTCGGGGGGGTTTGAGCCCCCAAACCCTCCACCCCTGGCTAAGGCCTTGACTGAGATGAATCCCACCCATTTGTTTTACATTTTATTATCGTCGGACAATACTCATGGATATCCTCGCCTTCCCTGGGCGATGGGAATCGGCCCCATCCGGCATCTTAGCGGCTAAGAACCCACGGTGTTCTTCTCCTAACCATTAGCCAGAAGTCACGGGATTCGCAACCCCCGCAGATGGATCCCATCCTAGTACTTCACATTCAACGCTTCTGTACCTCACCAACCCTACCAGTTCCTTTTAATGTATTTTCTATTATGACGTCACTATCTTAAAATTCTTCTTTAGTGGCATCTTGCCAATTCAAGCCTGGCCTAGTAGAAAACTTCAGCTGTCCTGTACACCTGCCAAAGCCAGATGATATAATCCTCAACGAAAGTTAAACTATTCTTTACTTTCACGCTAAAGTAAACACAAAACCTCTCCTACTATACTATTTCATTTACGATCCTAAAAGGCGTTTATTTACAGAAGTGTGACGTCACTGAGTAAGATGGCGGCACATGACGTCACGTGCTGGCCGCGTATCGATCGACCTTGGCTTTGCAAGGACGTCGACACCCCATCTTAGATACAACTTGCACTTTAGTATCACAATAGAGAGCGTTAGGAACTAAGTTAAGTCTGAGACTAATGTTGATGTTTTTCAACGTTCCCAAACGAAATAAAAATGTTTGGAAACTCCTCGGCAGTCTAGTGTTCTTGTATCTAAATGTTTATAAACAAAAACGTGATATTATGTACAGATAATTTAATTAAGTCAACGTGAAAGGAATATTACCTAGATTATCCAGCTTTATCTAGAAATCTGTCAATACGTAATGACTGAGGCTTATCTGTTCTGCGTAATAGGAGTCAGTCAAGGAAAATAATTTAGTTATTAACTATGTGGAATGTGAGATAAGCCCTTATTGGCTTTTGGGGCTTCCATTAATGATTTCAAGGACTTTCTTCACGCTAGTTTGAAACAAATCAACATCTATACATATTAAACTAACTACTTTTTACTAAAAGTTTATGAAAGTATATGAAGTACTTATAATAAAAACACATTTTTCAAAATTTTTGTCTGTTTGTTTCGGCTAATCCCCGAAACGGCTGGACCGATTTTGACGGGACTTTGACTGGCAGATAGCTGATGTTATAAGGAGTAACTTACGTTACTTTCATTTTAGAAAAAGAATTAGGGATCCCCGCAAAAAAAATAAAACCAGACAACAAAAGTTTGTATAGGAAAGATTTGCAACAAGCTTTTCCGATAAATAATATATTTTTGTTCTTTAAACTTTTCGACTGCTGATCATGAGGTCTTGGGTTCGATCCCCAGGTCGGGCAAAGTGTTATTGGGTTTTTCCGTGTGGAATTCCTCAGTAGCAGCCCGGAATTTGGATTTGTGCCCGGTTAATGGCAATAAACTCGCCCCCTATTACATGGGACTTAAACATAACGGCGAAATGAGGGTGTTACTATACACCTCTGCCGAACCCTTCGGAGAATACAAGCGTAATGTTATGTATGTTGTGTTAATCTTTAAATTGCAAAATACACGTTTTCAGCATTGAAAAAGTCGTAACGCTAAAGAATTCCCCACATATTTCCATCCAAGTGTAAAACAAACATAGAATCCATCAATTTTTATTTCCACATAAAATATGAAGTACTATAAGCAAACCAAGCTATGGCAAATTGTAATACAAAAAAGAACATTACAGAGTACATGTAAGCTATTATTTGAGTGGAAACAAAAGCTGTCCAAACAATTGATCCTCCAGGCGCACTAACCATTGTTTCATTAACGTAGGTACTAACTACATATTTAACTGAAAATAATTCAGCTTTTCATAATGTAATTTTTTTGTAGATTTGTTTGTTGCTGTTACTTTTATCTTAGCTGTCGTATTGAATGTTTTGTTAATTATTTTGCATCTGTTTTTTACTTCGTTTATTTGTTTGTTTGGTTCAAATCTTGCGACAGGTTTTTCAACTACTTCTAATTAACCGATTCTCCTGAAACTTCGCACACAAATTCAATTCCTATGACAACACAACCTTATAATAATTTCAACCTTCAATCCCGTTCAATCTAAAAGGGTTTTTAAAAGATTATTTTTATTTGGCTTCCTATAGCATAAACAATATAGGCAGGTAATTTCACTTAGGAATGTTTTGCACTAAGAATTTATTTTCAACAATAACAATCCCGATAGTCAATAATAATCAATGTCACATGCGACAACAGCTGTGAACTACTGAAGTACTGATACAAACTATTTTGTTTCCAAAAGTTTAAGAATACATAGACTAAATACAACTGGGGGCTCATAACGTAATAATCCTAACTTGCAAGTGGCTTGCACACACATCCAGTCGGCAGTTGTCACGCAGTTGCACTGACTGCATCTTAATTGCCTTGAAGCTGCAATGAGCAGTTGCATAGTTTGCAGTTGCGACTGGTTGTGCAGTCCACAAATCTCATAACCTTATTCTTATTATAACATCTACTCAAGTAAGAATTACTGAGCCTTGTGCATTAAAGAAAAAAAAACCGGCCAAGTGCGAGTCGGACTCGCGCACGAAGGGTTTCCGTACCATTATCTATAAAAATCACGTTTGTAGCATGGGAGCCCCCTTAAATATTTATTTTAATCTGTTTTTTAGTATTTGCTGTTATAGCGGCAACAGAAATACATCATCTATGAAAATTTCAACTGTCTAACTATCACGGTTTATGAGATACAGCCTTATGACAGACGGGCGGACAGCGGAGCCTTAGTAATAGGGTCTCGTTACCGTTACCCTTTGGGTACGGAACCCTAAAAAACTTCGAAATACCTATCTACTACTTATTCGAAATCTCAGAGTGCAAAAAGTTTTTCAATGGGAAGAAATTGTCCATCTTCATACAATAGATGGCGGTGTCGTCCTCATCGATCGGGTGTGGTCGGGTCACGAAATCGTGCGACCACGATCACATTGTGGACACTAGCAAACATGAATTTTATTACAATGGACTCCGAGCCTGTTGACTTTCTAGCTGTAATGATTGAGAGTTTTTTATTAAGTAATTATTGAAGACGAGTTCCGAGAAATGAAGATCGGTTTTTCAAAAGTAAAAGTTAAGTACCTAGTTGTCTGAAGTAGAAGAACATTCTATAGATTGAACGTAATACTGGAAAAGCTAACTTGCAACAAAAAGCACACCTAGGTTAATTTGCGTTGTTCCAATCGATACCGAGGCCTACTCCGAAAACGAAAGTCGAAGTTTTGTATCGAAGTGAAACAGCGACGAACATCGAAGTTATAAATATATGATTAAAGTATTGTCAAACAACGAACTACTAGATGTAAATTAAGAAGAAACGCGGGCTGCAAAATGTTAATAATTTGAATAGGTTTTTGCGATCTATTTCCGTGCCACTCTTCCCGCAAACCTACCCAGTTGAACGCGAAAGAGACACCTTCATCTCGGACTGATTTCTCCTGTACAATACTAGCGAAATGTACTTTCGTATTTCTCTGTTTCCTTCTTCAAATCTGGACCGATTTTTTTTTTCTGCAAGTAATAATTTAAGAAAGACTGGTTATGTCTGTATGTTTTTCTTTTATTTTTTATATTCGTCAAATTTGTTTGCCAGGTGTTTGAAAACGGTGGTAAAACCGATCGATTGTTGTAAAATTAAAACTTTTCTAATTCTTTTAATAATTAATTTATTGACAAAAACAAAAAATAGGGACATAGTGGTGGCAGATATATACTTATCATATTATGGTAAAAAAATTGCTCTACTGACATTATCCAAGGAGTAAACTGAGGAATACGTTTGTATGGACTAAATGCCGACCGCATTTCTTCTTAACATTTGGGATTAGGGTGAACGAAAACGAATATGTCAAATGGCGAAAAGCGAACCGATCGTCGGATCCGAAACACTTTCGTAGTTAGAAAACGTGCGATCCGTCAGCAGAAACATCGTAGTTTGATTTCCAGAGTAGGCCCCCAGAATGCGGTTCCGCGAATCCATCGCAGTGCAGCTAACTATCGGTCAACCATCAATCACAACTATAGATGGACTAGTGGATAAAGTAAATACTCGATAAACTAAAAAGTTAGTAAATACTCTATTCTGTTTATGAGTATTTACTCGACCTGGAGTATTTATCCGAGTAAGAACCCATTTCTAATTACGACCAATGATGTAGAACTTAAGATAGGTAGCAGTTCAGCCATAGAAAACAATCTCAAAATTATATACATTTCCATTTCATTTTATTTTTTAATTTCGAACTCTTTCTAGGGTACTTTATCTTGGAAAGAAGAAGAAAAATAAAACCATTTATCTACATCTTGGAATTTTCAACCCAAAAGAAAACACAAAAACTTAAAACACAATCTAAAAGTAATTGTCCAAACAAAGCATATAAAAGTCCCTTCAATTACGTCTTCTCAGAATATTTGCAGACCCATCATAACCAAACATAAGTTCAGCGAAGTGTCAACACTTGAATGCGATGTGTTGGACCGTTGATACGTACGTATTTATTTTGAGTGTACACTTTTAGCCAGTTCGCAACTTTGTGAGTGCATGAAGAAGTAAATAAAAGGGTAAGGGAAATATACGTAGGGTTTAATACAAAGTTGCAAAGAACGTCGGCCACGGTCCATACATGCTATGACCTGACTATAAAGTATCGCGACATTTGATATGGTTTAATTGGTTCACCTACTTATAATAATCCATGCTTTAAAGAAAATATTTTTTTAAGAAGCGGATGAAAATATTTATTTGTTCTTATGGAGGTTGGAATTTGACAAGTCGGAAACTAGACAACCACAACTACAATCATGCTAATCATTGTTAGTTACGTGTTCTGTGTCACCCACAGTCTCACTTCTGTGCGAAAATAATAAACATTGACAGTTTTTCTTGATGAAAAGAATTATTTCAGACTTAGTGTTTGGCCATACCTATTCAAATTACTGCGCGGGAGAAGCTTTGATAGCTACCGGGATGTCAATATGTCATACGTTTCGTTCCATCTATTGGAATCATTAAATGTATTTGATAATTTGGCCGAGTAATTGATCTATTTGTTATTAACCATTAAATAACAACATTGTAAGAATAAAAACGACACAATCAACATAATCTATAATGTTTATAAAAAAACTGGTATTTTAAAAATCGTAAACGCTTGAATGCTGGTGCTAAAACTAAACGTGTACCCAGTACACGATGAAACGTATTAAGGTGCGTTCAAAATTAGTAAAAATGTCGTAAAAAAGTAAGGTTTTCTTAAAAATATCAATATTTTATTCCGGCTTTTAATAAATAATTGAATAGTTGTAAATTAATGCTCCTTTAATTGACTATTTTTTGACGTATAACTCGTTACGGTCTTATGCAAATTTGGTCAGGTCAATTATGGCCGTTGTTCTTTATTATGCGATAGTAAAAACAAAATCTTCTTTCGATTTTATTGTGTATCTCAAGTCAGTTTACTGCTCCTTGAAACGCTCTAACATCATCATATTTTTTTTTAATGTCTTCTTTATTTTTTTAAATAAACAGTGATAGCCTAGCGGCTGAACGCTTGCCTTCCATGCAGGAGGGTTTTAATTCGATCCCGGCCTGTACCTCTAACTTTTCGAATTCATGTGTGGATCAGAATTTGATTATCACTTGCGTTAAGGGTGAAGGAAAAACATCGTGAGGAAATCTACACACCTGAGAGGGCTCCATACAGTTCTCGTTGGTGTGTGTTGTCCGCCAACCCGCACCAGGCCAGCGTGGCGGACTAAGGCCTAAACCCCTCTCATTATGAGAAGAGGCCAGAGAGGTTGTTATGTTATATTATTTGCAAAAAAGAACTATTTGTTCCAGTCCGTTGGTTCATTAGGTCATTTGTACTACGATTTTGGCCGATATCCAATTACGTCAGTTTACGTGCTTACATTTAAATGTCATTCACTCCCTTGAGAACCTACCTGTAGACTCTCGAAGTCTCAACCATTCCAGGAAATTGGGCAGGCAAATAGAAAAAAAATTGTAGACTGTATTGCGAAGTGTCAAGGTTGAAAATCGTTACGTTTGTTTCTATTGTAAGTTTTTTGTGTTCGGAAGTCGTTCCGAAGAAGGCAGTTCTATTTATTGTAGTCACAAAAAGGATTCCAATGATGATCGTTTTTTGTATCGGCACGTCAAAGAAACCGCCATATTTTTTGCTAAACGAGAATCCTTTAATTTATAGGTGACAAGAAATGTATTTTATGATTGGGAAATAAATTACAGAAACAAATATTTTTATCGAGGTTGAAATGGGTTATAGGCGTTCTTTTGATATCAGCGGAGATGTCCGCCAGGTGGCGGACCGGGATCTGCCGGGGTTGTGGTGTATGCTTATGCGAATCCTGCAACCCCGGCCGACGGTCAGGACGGGTACACAGTCCCCCTCGCCTTCCCCGGGCGAGGGACATCCATGAGGATTTTCCCAGGCCAGTTAACAGAATTTAAAATTCGAATGAGTAATTATAGTTAAGAATCAAGTACTTAAGTATTATTTTATGCCGTACAAAATTACTCAACGATAAAAATCAAAACACGATCCCGTTGTTCGACGCACCTTTAAATTAATAATCAAGAAATGCCTATAGACATAATTTTCGGGGACCGAGACACTGTACCAACCAGTTGCATTCTAATTGGAAATATTTGCAATTACTGTATCGGTATTTGTAACCCAAAAATGTCGCTGCGGGCTACAACGACCACTTATCACCGATCAATCCAAATAAATTAGCCTACTTATAAAGAAAAAAAATCGCTAATCAAGCAGTTCGTTCAATCAACTTTAGTTTTAAAACAATATTTCTTTATTTTGTTGCAATTTCATCACATTCCATCTCAAAATTCGAGGTCACATTATGATTACCGATTGCTGTATACTCATAAATAACAAAAATATCCGGTTTTAAGCAGAAAAATGTAGTCCATTATACAAGCTATTACTAATAAAAATAGAAATCGTTACAATACAGTTATACGATCGTAAAATACATTATCCCACTATTATAACAATGTTCCGATTATTTTTGGTGTCATAAGCGTCATTTATAGGGTCTTAGTGACCCACTGTAGCAGTCAAAGGGTTACCTTTTATTGTGCGTGTCAAACTTTTGAATAAACATAATAAATAAAGATAGAATAAGGCTCTATTATGTTAAATGGCTTATTGAGACTATTATTAAAGTTGAAGATTCAAAGGAAAGGAATTTACATACTTAGATCATTATTGATCCTTTTCTGCATATTCTACAAAATTGTGTTACAATTTTGGTGTACAATAAAGTATATTCTATTCTATTCTTTCCCACTACTCTTCTGTCTAGCTTTCTCTGAACTATGTTGGGTTCAGCTTCCAGTCTAACCAGATGCGGCTGAATACCAGTATTTTACACGAAGCGACTGCCATCAGACTTCCGCATTTCCTATGGTTAGACTAGGTGTCAGACTTTTCGGACTTCTGACTTCTCGTAACGACTATCATAGGTATTCGTATGACACACGGGACCGACTGTTTAACGTGCTCTCTGGAGCACGGAGGGGTCTCGATGTGTTACGAATGGTCACCCATCCACGGGCTGACCGCGGCAAGCACAGCTTAACCTCACAAATTTTATGATCCGCGCGTTTGGTAATAAGCCAACGAGCCTTTCCCATAACTAAACTAAGTATAATAAAAAGTAGACGACCGCATCTTATCGGAGGTAGATAATTGTTTTTTAAATAGTTTTTTTTATTGATCGATCAATTATGATCTCAATTACCGACCAAGATTCACATGGTCAGAAAACGAGTCTACCAAAACCACATCCGATCAATTGCCCAACAGATTTGTAAAAATTGCGCACCCCAGTTTAATTACACCAGTTCAACAAACCTAACAGCACAAAGAGATCTATGTAATTTCTCTGACACGCAACGCAAAAAGTCTCGATTGATAGTCAAGACCTTCCGGGACCGAGACCTGTTTCTCACGCGTGCGCCCGCGCAGGGTGAAACGTTCGGCTGACAGAACAATACGAGCGCATGAATATCGCTGGCAAAAACTAACGATACACTGCACTTGACTGTACAGCGGTGATCAACTGTTTAAGAGTAGTGGTTAACAGAGATTGTAGATTTATAGTTTACTCTATCTATTACTGAAAACTGCATTAAAATCCGTTGCGTAGTTTAAAAGATCTAAGCGTACAGACAGCGGGAGCGACTTTGTTTTATACTATGTAAAGATTATGAGCTCATTAGATAATAAATGGTAGTTTAAAATTAGACTGGCTACTCGAAAGATACGTCAAAGCAAGTAATCGCTATGATTTTTTTTTCATAACATCACGCCTGTATTCCTTGAAAAGTTCGGCAGAAGTGTATAGTAACACCCTCATTTCGCCGTTATGTTTAAGTCCCATGTAATAGGGGGCGAGCCTATTGTCATCAACCGGGCACAAATCAAAACTCCGGGCTGCTACTGAGTAATTCCACATGGAAAAACCCAATAAAAATACCCGACTTGGAGATCGAACCCAGGACCTCACGGTCAGCAGTCGCGTTAAGTTTAACGATAACTGTTTTCTAAATCACCCATTCAGAACTGTGTGTTTGTTTAAAGTTACATTATTCAAATCAGAACTTTTAACAAATATCTGTTCGCCCAAAAACACTTATGTAGATACGTAATAAAATCCCGATACAAGAACTCGCAAAACATAGGAAAGCTTATAAAAGATTTCTTATTAAATTGTCCCAAATATCACGTTAAGCCTTAGCACGTGTAGCCTAAATACTTAAAGCGAAATAATTCAAAAGAAAATTCCCTTCAACTGCCGTTTATGACAAAACTTCGCTGCGACACAATACCCGCAATGGGGCGTTGCGGGTTGCGGTAAAAGTTTGAGAAGCGCTGTCCCACAATATCGTGTCAATGAAATGCTTTACTGTTTAACATAGGATCGCGTGAATACATCACCTGTTTCTTGATTCAGTTATTGTAATACTTAATTGATTTATTATCAAGATTATTATCCGGAAGTATAATCGTTGTATACTAATACGTATACGTTTCTTCTTGTGCTAGTTAAAAGTTTGAATAAGAAAAACTGTGTAAGAAAACTCTTTGAAAATGGTGTTGGGAAACCACTAAGCACTATTCGAACAAGTTTATCGCTTGTGAGCATCATTTAAACTTTTATTTCACTCTTGCAATTTGTGCAGACCGATATTGTAGTAAATGGAAGCTTTCTTGCTTCCAGATCATTATAAAATTAAATAATTTTGATGTTTTACCTACCCTGATACTCCAAAAACTTTTTTTTTCTATACTTGGTCATGTTTGACCTTAGTCTCACCTGGTGGTAAGCGCAGACTGGGTTTATCAAAGGCTTTAAGTCTAAAGGCGCATTATAAATATGGAAACTGTATACCCAGGGTACTAAAATTAAATAATGATAGAATCCATCCTACTGAATCATGGATTCCTTCTCGTGTTTTGTCTCAGTATTTCAGAAAGATGGTAGTATTGATAATGATAGCAACTAGCCGAGTGATTAACGGCTTAATAAATCCAATCTGTAGGAAATTCAGATGTAAATCTAAATTATCTATGGAGCACTCGCATTTAAATGAAATCAATTTTAATGATAATTTAAATAATCTAACACTCGCGTGACTGCAACAGCGATCAATACTAATAACGCGAATGTTTTAGTAACGACGCGACGGAAAGCATTGAAATTATTCTTTCATCTAGTAATAGTTAGCACTTAAACACCGAATCACCAAACATATTGGCTAACCTTGAATGTACGGTATTTAGTGTTTTTGTCCGCGGTACAGACTAATCTGGTTAGTGATTCAGGATATTTTTTTAGTCTTCGCTCAAAATTAGATCGATGATAAAAAAACGAAAGCTGTTATTTTTCAATCGAAATAAAATACGAACTACGAGTAATGGGTGCTTTTTATATTGGTTAGGGTACGCCTAAATTAACTAGTAATAACTTTTGTACCTATACTTATCTATTGTTACGCTAAATTCAATCTAAAGCAGTGATCATTAATATAGGTGTAGTCTGTGGTCTCGGACCCCCGGTATGTCATCCGCAGGGGGTCGTTGGACCACACTTTAAGAAACGCAGATCTAAAGATAAAAACAAGATAGTGTGAAACTACTCCGGAAAAAAAGAGACTTCCTTCTGACAATAAGACGTGAAACTGAAAGCACGTGAAAGAAAAGTGTATCGAATTTCGAGTAAAAAGTAGCATTTAGCATTTTTGTTTTATTTATTTAAAGCAAAAATGGCCTTGTCCTTCTACTTGTAATATTGCATAATAAGAATAACTACTTAGGTGTTAAAAATGAAAAAGGTAACAGTTTCAAGGGTAACAGAGACAAATTAAAATAGGTATTCCTGTAATTGCTAACGTTAATCTTCACGACAGTTTTATACCTCTACAAACTACAGCAACCTAGTCGCAACATTCTCGAGAAAACTCACGATAATACTTAATTGACTCCTTAACCTAGAAACCAAATTAAATTAACTTCGGAAAATCGATTTGAAATATTGTGCAATAATCGATTGTAACAAAACTATATAAAATAAACAAACAAATCGAATGACATCTCGAATATGAAAAACTTGGCACTTATAGCTTATAGTGTACAAAGATAGCCTTGTTAGCGAGTATTCTTTGAATATGGGTCAGCAGTAAATAGCCTAATAGAAACATGCATGCAAAATCGCTTAAATTGCAAGGCAATACATTGTATGAGCGCTGTCAGCGATGATTGGTGTCGGGCACTTCGGGCAGTGTCGACAAATGTCGGGGGCGGGGGGTCTCGGGCTAGTCCAGTGGTGTTCAACACTCAATCTGCGGCCCGATGTTTTATGTGCGGCCTGCCGACCGGTATGACCAGCCGGATTAATTAATACGAGTATAATACAGCACGAAGCTGCTTTGTTCAGAAAAGGTCGTCCGGAAAATATTGCAGGGCTTTTATTAGCGTTTTCCCCATTCAAGGTTCGTTTTGCATACATTTTAATAATTTTGACAGACATTGCCGTTTGGCCATCGCAACTGTCAACATTTATATCTGACAACATCTACATGTCTCTAGATCTCTCTAGATTAGCCTAAAAAGAATGGGAATAGTATGGGATTGTTACCTTTGACATCTATTTCAGGACTCGGTGAGTCGACCAAAGCATTAGGTTTTGGGAAAATCCCACAAGCCAAACGCACTGGTAACGTGAAGGAACACAAAGTGTGGCAGTGGCAGTGCGTAAGCGTGGTGATCAATGTTCGTTCCGTCTCTCTAGGAAGAGGCCTTTGCCCTGCAGTGGAACAATTACAGGCTATTACTTTTTTTATTTTATTTTTTATTTTTCACTTCGTCGCGATTGACCCAAGTCGCACCTGACGGTAAGCGCAAGCAGGGTCTAAGATGGAGCACACGAATCCAAGAAACAGACCTTTAAGGGATTCCCCTATACCCCTCTGGCTTTTACATACACATGAAGGGACACAGTTAACTGCTTGGCGCCAGATTATGAGGGTGGTAAGTAGCTAGCCAGGCGGGTTGTATAGATCCTACCACTAAGCGTGCTGGAGTTTCTTGAATGTTACAACACGCGTCTATTCATCTTTGGTGCACGGTAAAACTCTAATGTGTTTATGTTTGCACCAACTTATATTATAAAAATGTAAGTGTACTAACTACTAAATTAATAAATGAAAAAAAAACCCAGCGTACGGTGGGGTATATTATTCTAGCCTGTCCCTACACGGGATCAAATATGTAGGAATTATTAAAACATAACATAATTAGCCCATTACTGTCCCACTGCTGGACACGGGCCTTTTCTCAGAATAAGAAGGCCTTAGTCCACCACACTGACCTGGAATTGTTATATAAATTACTAGCTGTGTCCTCACGGCTCCGCCCGCGTAAGAAGTTTTATTCCAGTAATAAATATAGCCTGTTACTCAGCGATAATGTAGCTTTCTAACGGCAAAAGAATTTTTGTAATCAGACCAGTAGTTTTTAAGTTTATCTACTCGTTACATACAAAAATATAAAAATACAAATCTTTCCTCATTATAATATTAGTATAGATATAGATTAACCTGTTTTGTGCGGTAGAGGACCACACAGCAACGTATATTGTACTCCGATAAGGTTTAGCACCCATGCGCTACTCTGTCTAGTGTCTAGATACATAGAAATTGTCACTCGACACCCACCAATCACTGGAACCGACTATTTGTGTTAAGGCGTCAAATTGAAATGCTACCCGCGATATATGAGATGTGGACCTAGTTTCCAATAGATTTTGATTAAGCATTTGTTATTGGATACAGCTGCTAGTTATTGATCATGTTTACAATATACAGGTTACCTATTTCATTTGTCAATACTTTCTAGACAGGAGGCTTGAGAGGTTAAACTGCGCTTGCCATGGTCAGTCCGTAGATGGTTGACAGTTCGTTACACATCGAGACTTCACCGTGCCTCGGAGAGCACGTTACGGGAAGTCAGAAACCCGAAAGTCTAACACCCGGTTTAACCTTATGATATCAGCATTGCCCAGTAAGCTTTGCGGAGATCTGGTGGCACTCGCTCCATATAAAATACTGGTATGCAGCCGCCTCGGGTTAGACTGGAAGCTAACCCCAACATAGTTGGAAAAAAGTTAGACAGAACACTTTCTACACAGGATGTATAAGTAGGTGGAGCTCACTACCTATTTTATTATTTACTAGCGGCCCGTCCCGGCTTCGCACGGGTGGACATTTTTGCCATTTTTGAAACATTTTTAATTTGTTCCGCTCCTATTGGTCGTAGCGTGATGTTATATAGACTATAACCTTCCTCGATAAATGGATTATCCAACACAAAAATATTTTTTCTATTCCAACCAGTAGTTCCTCAGATTAGCGCGTTCAAACAAACAAACTCTTCAGGTTTATAATATTAGTATACATTTAAATAAGTATGTGTCTATAACATAACATAATCAGCCCATTACTGACCCACTGCTGGGCACGGGCCTCCTCTCAGAAAGAGAAGGGTTTAGGCCTTAGTCCACCACGCTGGCCTGGTGCGGGTTGACGTACTACACACCATCAAGAACGTTTCTTTTTATTGAGATTTTCTGGTGTGCAGATCTCCTCGCAATGTTCTCCTTCACAAGTCTACGTACCGTTTGAAAATCAGCAATTATACTTTAAAGCAAATTAAACCCACATTGGTATTCGTAACGTTAAACCTGTTAGTAACGCATGGAAAGACGACCCAGCGCTAATCCTGTTAGCTCTTTCAACTTAACTAGATGAGTATAGTTCAACGGTTCTTAGTTTGAACCTGTGAACTTCCGGTCCAGTGTCTTCTATGAACCATTGGCTCTTATGTGTTTATTAGTGTCGATTCTGTAGCACATTTTGACAGTACTAAACTAGACTAAACGCAACTGTCACTTTCTTTTTCTATTGAAACAGAAAGAGACAAACACCCTTAGTTTAGTTTAGTTCTGTCAAAGTGCCCAACAGAATTGACACCATTACTAAACTTTGTTACTGCCTCGTTGGTGAGGTTCTGGGTTCGAACTCCAGGTCAGGCACTGTTTTGGGTTTTTCCGCGTGGGATTCCTCAGTAGCAGCCCGGAGTTTGCATTTTGCTCGGTTGATGGTATTAGACTCGCACCCTATTACATGGGACTTAAACATAACGGTGAAATGAGGGTGTTACTATACACCTCTGCCAAACCCTTCGGGGAATACAGACGTGATGATATGTTTGCTACGCAACTAATCAGTGTTTTCATCTCAAGAAACTTGTATGTGAGTAACAAAAGACATGTGAAAAGTTCTGAACTAGGGCAAACTTCAGGAGTAAACAAATATACCTACCGTCATAAAACAGGCATAATAACGTGTACGTAAACGTGAATCGTGGGGAGCGTTCATAAAAGTAAGGAACATGTTATGAGTGAAAGCAGATCGATAGGTCGTGGTACTCATTTGAACCTTGTACGTATTCCCTGAAGAATGCCGTGCCAATAAGAAATGGAGCGGTGACTGACATATTTACGAGTAAATAGCAGTTTCGTTCGTATGTATAAAATTTTTGTATGTTACTGTATTGATGTAGGCATGCTATCAACGTGAAATTTGATATTATCCCAAAGGACCTGCATATTAATTTCAGGTTTAAAAATGAAGTCGGGAGAGTCTCCCTTTCATTTCTTAAAAGAAGTGGTTGTCAGATTTGCTAAAAGGAACTAAATACAGTGGACCCCCGGTAATCCGGCCCCTGTCTAATCCAGCACCGCCTGTAATCCGACATGTCTATTATTATTGAATATTCATGCTTCATAAATTGATTGATTCATATTATGATTTTTATTCATAATTTTTGATTATTTTAGTATGTACCTACATTTCTTTATTTATTTATTCTTTATTTTAAAAAACGTTGCCCCACACTAGGATTTCTCCTGTAACGTGGGTGCGTTTAGAAACACAAATCGTCACACGCACAAACATCCAGACCCGGAACAACTATCTGTAGGCCATACAAATATTTGTTCCGTGCGGGAATCGAACCCACGACCCGTAGCGCAGAAGCCGATCGCTCAGCCACTACACCAAACGTGTTGTCAAACGTTACATTTGTTTGTACACAATTATTTCCTAATGTAAAGTTATTATTTTTTGTAAGTTCTATAGTATTAATGACGTTAATTTTATAATAAAACGTAAGCTCTCGATTGTGTTGTTTAATTTACTAAATTTAACAGACATAATGAAGTATGATTTGTACTTCAGAGTATAACATATAGAATCTTATCATTGGATCTGTAGTTTGTTAGAGTACAAGGTACTCTTTTGTAAAAAAAACCGGACTATAGGGGGGTCTCAGGCAGTACTCTATAATCCGACAAATTCGATAGTTCGACACTGCCCTGCAAAACATTTGTCGGATTACCGAGGGTCCACTGTAATTGATCAATGAAATTAATATCTGATCAGCGGAGTCAATATTTGATCAGGAACAAAAATCAGGGGCCGTCTCGGTTAGGACTGACATTTCGTAGTTATTTTATTGTAAACACGCAAATAAACTTATTCTCGATAATCTCTCCGCTGTTGATGCATCACTGAGTTTTTCACTGATCAGTGGTTAGAATAAGAAACTATGACGTCTAATTCAGCTACGAGCAATTTTAAATGATAACGCATGAGATAACATTGTCTTGTAATATCAATGAAGCGACGTGGTGGGTCTAGATGTCCTGATAATTATATAGTAGTAATAACAAGTTGCTAGACTGTCTCCAAGCGTCATTAACGCTCCTTTGATCAAACTCACAGGGGAAGGTGAAACTTTGTATACTTTTCATTCATAAGTTGTAATGAAGATAACAGATCATTATTATACTAATCCTATCAATGAGTTTCTTCACGTAGGTATAGAAATTCCAATAGACTTTATAGCTACTTATCTTATTAAAGTTCTTCGTAAAATATAGATGAATACGGTCTAAGAATGTTGAGATAACATCTATGGCGGTTTTATGCGATGCTAGGCTATCTAAACTATGCTGCATATGATTATTGGCATGCTACAGTATTGAGTATCGCCTGCTAATCTTTCCGGGTAAGTCGTAAAGGAAGGCGGAGGAAATAATTTCCAATAGTTTTATCGATAATTGATTAACAAACTATCAATTTGTGTGGACTTTGTGTATCAAATTGTGGACTTTAGATTACATTCAGAATTACGTGTGCTATTAATTAATGATCAGTGGAATAGCTTATTATTTTGTGGCACTGATTATAAAAGCGCAAAAATTGAGAACCTCTTTTTTTTGAAGTCGGTTAAAAATAATTATCTGACCAAGAATAATAATAATTAACACGTGTTTTGTTCAGCTTTTTTATCAGTAATGAGTTGCGTTAATGAACTTGATAAGTCGTAATCATAAAACAAAAATGAACAGATTTAAATATGAATTGTTGTAAGCACTAATTATTGAACAATAGGTACTTCAATCCACTGATGCAACTGATAACGCAAGGTCGCTAACAATGTGTCAAAAGATTCTGCACCTACCTGATAAAACATGATTAGATGAAATAGCTGACTGCTACCCAATGACAGCAGAAGTTTTAATTCAATAAATAAATAAAATATAAATAAGTACATCACTGCCCTTATCGCCTAATTTAGTTTGATGATAAGCCTTCATTGACGTGTCCGATAAACATAGTTTTCGGTACCTACTTAACTATCTATAAATTTTGTAATAAAATAATAAACTACCTAAAGTTCATCATAAGGTCACCTAAAGTGTGAATGATATAGATAATGTTGACTAACCTCCTGGATGTAGCAGCGTGCTGGGGTGTACAGTACCGTCCTTATGCATCAAGACATGCCTGGGCTCCGTCACCAAGTAACAGGTGGACCCGTCCGTCAGGCACTTCTGGAAGCAGCGGGCAGCCTGGTAGAACAGTGCCCAAGCGTGCTCCTCGCTGATAGTCGAGTTGAAAGCCTGCAGGATCTGCTGCAGCGTGATGCAATCAGACGCATCCAGCGAGAACTCGGTCCCGCCGGGCGCGCCGGCGTTCTCCTTGCGCATCATCGCGCTAACCCGCCGGGCAACCACCATCCATCCTTGAAACCAACAACACAACCACTGCGACTCCTATCGATCGCACAAAATTCACCAGTTGATCTTTACCACTATAATTTTTACACTGAATCACGTAAATAATTTTTGTAAACTACATAATACAAATGCGTGTTATTGTCACCGTGCTTCCCCCCCGAAACGTCACTGTCACTTTTCGTTGGCAAGTGGGTGGCGTGAATTTTTTTTTTTCGTAATGTTTTGGTGTGTCGCGATCGCGTTCGCGCGTGCGCGCTACGACTGCTGTTACACGTGACACGTACTACGGCGTCAACGGCTCGGCGCGGACTGGCGGCGCGCGGCCCGCAGCCTCCGCGATAAGACGCGCCCCGGAACCACTTCCTAGTTTCCTCTTAGTTTTTCTTAAGGATTTTACCGCCAATCAGCCGCAGCAGCCCACGCCGGGATAAGCCCAGTAAATAGTTAATATCTGACTTCGTAAATTGGTATCCTAGATAAGAATATTATCCAACTGATTATATCACAATCTGAAAATGATGATAGCTAAATGAGTTGTCAGTAATGAAACAATTATATTTCAGTCCAATTTATTTTATTTGAGTATGCTATGAATAATATCAGTAACTAACTACACGTATTAAATTCATCAATATTCGTTACACGTCATTTAAATAACCGTTATAATAATACAAAATTAACTTTTATTAAAATGTATGAAAGTTTAAATACATATTAGTGTATAATAATAAACCATTCAACAATTTAGCTGCTTCACAAATAACCACCTCACCTACAAAATGGATGACGTTGATAATGTTCCGGTTAATGTACTAACTACCCGAACATAATGCATTGTGGACACACTCTTACCAAGTCGACAACTGGAAGTTATACCGACTTGCGCAAGTTGCCCGTGTAAAGCGCTAAATCCACTAGCAAATTGTGCAAGCTATTAAAGCACGTGCAATGAGTTTGTGGCAAGTCAGGCAAGTCGGTAAAACTTTAAGTAGTTGACTTGCTGCAAGTGTGTCCACAATGAAAGTCTGTTGCAGAAGTAAACTTGCTACTGGATTTTTAAGGTTTTAACAAAACTTGCTTTCAGTGTAAACGGGTCAGCAAGTACTTGCTTCAAAAACTTGTGCAATTTAACTTTCATATCAACAAATTACATGTAGAACTCTAAAAATTCGCGCTTCAGTTACATTGAATAATATTGATATAAATTTAAAACTAAAATATAATTAAACACTAGGAATGTATTTAAATTAATTGAAACAATAAGTCACATGTTATAATACAATGCAAATCACTAAAGCGCCAAATCAACTAACAAGTTTTCTTGCGCAATTTAACTTCTGCAACCGACTTTCAGACTCACCCACATAAAGTCGACTTCTGCAAGTTTTACGACCTAAACGAGCACTTGCGTACAATAACTTGTGCAATAAAACTTGCAAGTGAATTTGGCGCTTAAGGCTGAGTTCAGACGGCAAGCGCTTGAATTCCATTTTTTTCGAATTGTTTACAAGGCATTTAGAATTTGTATTTCAACAAAACGTACGTTCAGAGTTTGTCATCTAAACTGAGCCTTATACAACTATGGGTGCGCGCTTTATGATTTACTGTATCCGCAAATCTTATTATTTTCCGAGAGGAAAATTTCCCTTTGCGCTGAGTCAGGATATTTTACTCTGTAAGTACAAAATTTTATCCAAATTGGTAAAGATGTTACGACGAGGTTGATTACCAAAAATACTTCTAAATTTTGGCATTTATAAAATTATCTTAGTTCAAAAGGTACCCTTTGGAGGAGAGATTTGGACCAGGAAAAAATATATTCATATGCAGATAACATGCCTCGCACCCACAATGGCAGCATTAAATGACGCTGTTCTTATGTAGACCTATCGATGTCAAATACTCGATTAGAATGTCAATATCAATTAGAATGTCAATATCAATTAGAATGTCAATATCAATTAGCCAGTAATTTATCTTATGTTGTAAAGCTAATTAAATTACAATATATCTAATATTGCAATTTAATTGTGTTTATTTTGACTCATGTTGCTGACTGTACAAAAAGTTTTAACAGGTCTACATTCGCAGTGGCGCCAACTGGTGTCGAATGCTGCCATTATGTTTTCATCAAACAAATTCCGCACAAAATCTTAAAATAATATACAATTACCGTAATATTTCGTAATGCAAAAGAACTTTAATACTAAAATTGATCACTGTCGAGCTGTATGCGATTAAATGTAAATACAATCAGTTCTTCGAATTACTAACTACTTAATTTCATTATTTTGTGACACTTCGATACCATAATGATAAACATCGAATAAGGGCTTACGCCCACAGGCGGCACGGCATGGCAAAGGATTTTTTAAGCTCAAATAATTTTACACCTTATTGTAATACCCTTTAGGACTCTTATTTACCGTACCGCGGGATGCTAAGCAAATATGTGTGCTAATAGTATTAACATAAGGGTTAAGGTCTGTGGGCGCAGGCCCTAAGTGACGCGCTACACTATGCCGAAGGTAAGCGGCCTAAATTCGGCGGCTATGTTTTTATATCGGCCAGACGCAACGTAATATCAGCCTGGTGTATCGTGGGTAATAGAAAAAACATTGCAGACGTAATCACGCCGAAATTGCGTCGCGTATTTTCATCATGGCGCTGGCGTGGCGCTACACTAAGCGATGTTTAGCTAACAGGGTTGCCAAAATAAGATGAAAAAAGAACACTACAATTTTAGATTTTAATTACAGTCCTATAGAAATATTTTTGTCCGTATTTCTTCTCGGGCAAGATTAAATAACTGACTGAAAATTTAGCACCCAGCAACCCTGCAAGGCGATTTAGATGACTATAGTACTGTATTTGTCGATTCATACATTTAATCGTATGTATTTATTATAATTTTGGGAAATACACAATGCACACGTCGATCTAGTCTATCTGCATAATACTTTTTGGATATTTCACAAAATTCGCGGCATTAAATTTGCGAAATACCCGCCTCGATACTTGTAATAATTTAATATGTAATTGGTGTTTCCGCAAAATCAAATTCTTACAATATTATCGCTGATAAATAAATTATTGATAAAAATTAAAACAACCGAATTAAAAATCACTTGATTTCTAATATTATCGATATCCTACGTGAATTTCACTCATAATTTGTGATACGTTTTGTGATAACTGAGATATGCTAATGTAAACTAAAATGAAAATTTTAAATCTATCTACATGATAATATAAATAAATATTGCGATTATTATTGAAGTAATTTTAATGTTAAACCTAGTATACCGAGGAACAGTAAAACTGTAATTTGATACGTCACACCTTCCCTAAAATTGAAATCGTTAAAAAATCGCTTAATCTTTTAATTCTATGTATAGTATGACACAACTAAGAAGTTGCATTTGCAAACTTCGTAAAGCCGATCATTTCCGAAGTGAGTGCGACTTCAAGACCAGGAATGTTTATTAAAACTGCAGTAAAAAAAAATCTTTACGCTGACACAATAAGTGTAAGTGGCGCGAAAATGAGCGACTGCCATTGGTTATTAGATGAAATTTGCCGATGCGACATCTTAGTTGTGTCATGCTGTGATAAAGGCAAATATTTATCAGTAACGTATAAATCATGATGACACCTAAACGAACTATTTAAATACATATTCGGCACTTCGTTATTTTAAGAGACAACTATTTAAGCATATATTACGATTTGAATTGCTGCTAAAAGAAAAAGTCTGCATAAATAACTAAAAAGCCACGGGGGCTAATAACATCAAATTTGGCGAATAATACTGCCGTCCGATTTTAAAAGATTTTGAGTAATGAGTAAAAACGTGGAAAATGATTTCTTAGAAATTCTGAAGCCATACAGGTGTTTTTATTATACCAAAATTTTGGGCTACTTTTAAGCTTACATTGCATAACTTTAAATGAGTCACAAAACTAATATTTTTTGTAAATTTTCAGTTCATGCTTTTCTGTACTGAAATGAGATCATCTACGATATTATTAATTATGCAACGAAATATGATTCACCAAATGTGATGTTAGCAGCCCCGCCTAGTATATATAGCGAAATGCTTTGTAAAATGAAGCAACTAATAATTTGATGAAACTTCTACAGTCATGAACGATAAAAATAAATATTAAATTTAAACATGGCATTTAAAATAAACCTTTTATCCATATGTAAAGACTATTCTATCCTGATTTCATTGTCATAAGGGCTTGTTTCACAATCGTCGGATAACTCTTACCTGGGAAATAAATATTTATTATAATTTTAAAATGTCAAATCGCCAGATAACGAAAACGAAAGTCTGCGTGAGCGACGATGTTGATGCCACGAAATGTTGCTATATTTAAATATTATATGTCATACACTTTCACATGATTCTATTTATTGCATATTTTATCTATTTTCATATATTGAGTTTATTTATATCTTTTTACTTGCTGCACCGGTGGACGTCATCATGTCAACGCCGGCTGTCGCTGAAAACCAGCGCTGTGGCTCTGTCTCGCACGTGAGACACAGCATTATGCTGAGCGATGGCCGTTTTGCGCGGATGTGACGCATATTTTTCCCCAAGCTTCTATTCAGTTTGTTACTTTTATTTTATTTTGTGCGTCATGTTGGCGCGAATAAATAACTTTTCTTTCTTTCTTTCTTTCTTTCCATATTTATCTGTCATTAAAAGTTAATCGATGATTGTGTAACAGGCCCTTATCTTAAACCAGTTGTACACCGAACATAACAGACATAAAAACGGTAATGTAACCAAAGATTTCAGAATTAGTCACAAAACTCAAAATAAAAAATCACGAACTTAATTTTGAATAATGTTCAACGTCCAATTTCTGCATGCTCTATCTACACCAGCGATACTCAAACTTTTTTCTGTGGCTGCAACAATAATACGTAATACAGGCTAAAGTTTTAAATCCATGCTCGTCTCCTATTATTTATATTAGTAATACTCGTTTATACGTGAGATCCTAAATACATGTAAAAGATTGACAGACCGCATAAAAAAGACAGACCGGAGGTTGAGTACCGCTGCTCCATTTTCACTGACGTCATAAATCACCCAATATCGTTTACGAACGATTGAACGAACACTGAACCTCACTTCTTCTTCAAGCTCCATAGTGGATCGAGGAAGTTAAGGGGATCCTTCATATCTCCGCTTTTCAATCCTGGAGACTGTTTCATTTCTTCGAACGACTCTCGGGAGAACTTGTTCAGCTTCTGTCCAGCAGTCTCAGGGTTGGAAGTGGGGTTGGGGGTTACTGGGGGAAGCACTGCTGCGCCTGAAGGTAGGGAAACTGCCTCCCCGTTGAACATTGTCGTACCTTTGGGGAAAATTGGTAAAATTATTTAGATTGAAGTTTTAAATGACTTCAAATCTTTTTGGACCGGATCTGTTTTTTGATGTACCTTTTTAGCATATTCCAGAACATATGGGGCTATGACCAATAGACAAAACCAATCCTTAAAGGCAACAATGGGTCATCGAAAATTTCAATAATTACTGCGTCCTATCCTAGCTATGAAATCCCATCCTATCACGTGCTCGACATCGATCACCTTTCTTCTTGCCAAGACTGACTTGTCTAGCATTGTCTGCCAGAATCGTTCACTATAGTGGTAAACGATAGAGTAATATTCAGTATAGTTCTTACAAATCACGAACGCGCGTGAAACGGTTGAATTAGAACCCTATGACAGTGAACATAAAAGTCACCCCATTGTAAGAAGTATATATCGATAACTTAAAGAATGTGATTCGAAATGGCGGCGTTACTATTGTGGTCGTTATGTAATCCCATTCTTTAAGTAATCGGTTGCAGTGGACATAAACTACTTAAATGAGTATTCAAGTCGTGCACATGTTGGTATCATAATGTCTTACTTTCATAATGATGGATCATAACAATTAATTACTATCAATGATATTAAAACATGTCATTCTTATTATTAGCTTGCAGATCTGGGTGTGAACCTAATACATACATGGATAAGCTGCTTATTATTATCAAGTGCGTCATAGGACTTAACTGAAGATGTAAAGATCAGATTAGATGGGATATAAATAGAGTTAGGTATAAAAATAGCCCAAATAAGAAGATTTCCTCTAAGGTTCGTATCAGAAGGATAAGTTATTGTATCATTGTATCTCCGACAGCATTTACCTCACTGATGTCATAAATTAGGAGTCTTCATTGTGGTATTTATCAAAGACTTCAAGTATGATCAAAATTCTCCTTACAAATATAAGTGGCAATGCCGAGTTTTATTAGAGTTCCCAAAGTACCTGAGCTTTTGTTTTGAAGTCTGCAAGCGGAGGTGTTTTAGTCTGCACAAATTCCACAAATCCCAGATACCCCGACCCCCAGTCCCAAAAGATTTAATATTTTGTAATTTCTCGCAGATAAAAGGTGTCTGCTACTTGTGGCATTGCCTCTCGTGACCGGTAAGGGTTGCTATTCACATATTCGCGTCGTCACATTCGGCTCGGCAATTTCTATTGAACAATAAAACTCACCCGATGAAACTTAGCGACTCGACTATGTGTATACCAACACTAACAACTGTACACCGAGTACACGTGAAACACTTACCAGAACACAGAACTCCTTGAACATAAAACAGGGAAGTTCTGTAGGTATCCGCTAAATATTTGGTATCTTCCAACACGTTGCTCCTATGAGTGTACAAGTTAATACACCCAGAGTCTAACATATCTGCGAACAATACAAGCCATATTAGAACGTTCTGACGTTTCATACTTAGGTATCAATCTAATTAGCGTATCACCCACTGCGGATTATCATTAACTCAAAATAAATAAACAAAAATCAATTAAGTAATCCCACTTTCGCTGGAAACGTCCCGGTTTCTGACTCTTCTACCATACTTCGCGGGGAAAACCCAATGATATTTGACCGCAGAACGTAATTACTAATTAAGATATAAGAAGTAATTATAGCACCGGTATAGTTTAAGGAGTCTTTCTTTTCACGACAGTGGTGTCGATTCTGTTGCGCACTTTGACAGGACTAAACTTGTTGTTTGTCTCTTTCTGTTACAATAGAAAAAAGAAATGACAGTTGCGTTTAGTCTAGTTTAGTACTCTCAAAATGTGCTACAGAATCAACACCAGTGCATTGCTAGCTATTCACTTAGACTAATTTGGAAGGCTAGTTAGATCATTATTTGAAATAAAAATGCACGAGCTTCGGCAAGCCAGACTGACAAAGAGCATGTAGGAGACATTGATATTAAGGGTAACTGAGTGTACAACCCGATTACTAAAAGAATGGCATTTTGAACTAGGCGACGCTGCTATTGTCTTCGTTATTTGCTTCTCGCTCACACAAGTTCTCTGTAGGCGAAAGGCAAACAGTGGATACGTTTCCACTTCATCTGTTACACTTTACACTTCATTACACTTCATCTGTTAGCTAAGGTTATTATATTTCATCCACTCACCACACAAGTCCAGTTGGCCGGCCCTCACTTGACACATAAGCATCAACAACAACGCCAACACGGAGCTACGGCCTGACCCCGCTGAACATTGCACCCAAGCACCGCACAGCTGATTGCTCAGCTTATTGTCATAAGTTTGGCTTAAGATCTTGTCTGCGAGTAGCACCAGTGGAGAGCAGACGATCCTGGGAAATACAATAATGTTGATAAAAATAATGCTTCTTCGACCTATAGAACTGTGGCGACATCTATCACGCCACATGCGAACTATGCAGCACGACGAAGGTCTAGCAGACTACAGCGACAACAATGACAGATGTCAGATGTAATGTCACAAATCCTGCATCGCGGTATCAAGATTAGACACGGAGTTAGTATATGTACAACTTCCCAACATCAACCGTTGGGCAGTGGCCCGCCAGGCATAAGACCCGCCTGGTAGGACGATCCTCCCTTTTCTTAGGAGGAACACCATACCTCGTTCCCCTACAGAATTACCCAGAAGAAGGAAATATAATCCTTCCTAAATGCTGTTAAGATAAGACCTTTTGGAACTACGTTACGCGGCAGTGATTATATGTAGTGTCAGAAAAACAATCGGCAAAATTTATAAGTTGACGTCAAATGGTATTCCGTTCTAAAAGGTCCTATTCTAACAGCATATGGAACGAGTAGTTATTTGGCTGGTACGGTGAACAACTTCGCCTTCTGACCCCGATGTAGCTTTTACATAGGGCGGACAGAGACAGCGCGCTTAGGATGGGTCAGAAAGAGAAGTTCGCCGTACAATGCTAAGTTAAGGGTGTTACTGACTAGATGAGCCCTCGTTAACTGGATATGTCTGCCTAGCCTTTTCTCAACTATGTTGGGGTCAGCTTACAGTCTAACCGGATGCGGCTGAATACCAGTATTTCACACGGACCGACTGCCATCAGACCTCCGCAACCCAGTTACTGGGACATGCCAATACTCTAAGATTAGACCCGTTGTCAGACTTACAGGCTTCGGACTACCCGTAACGACTGTCATAGGTATTCGTATGATACCCGAGGCCGACTGTTTAACGTGCTCTCTGAGGCATGGAGGGTCCTCGATGTGTAACAAACAATCACCCTTCCACCGACTGACCGCGGCAAGCGCAGATTAATCTCGCAAATCGTATGATTGGCGCGGTTGGTAATTAGCCACGAGCGATTAAATTGGATATTAATACGTATTATCGAATTTCGAAGACGCGCGGAGGGATTAAACGTCCTTCATTAAAAGATCGACTTTTTTATAATACATAATTCTATATCGTGGGAGTGGGATATAACAATTCCATTAAATACAACCGTTAATTTTATGGGACCAAAACTGGGGTTGAGTGATAATAAAAAATATATATTTTCAATAAACGATCAAAGTGTCAGATCCAATTTACAATAACCATTAATTAATTCAAATAACTGTCTTGAAAGGTACTCGTTTTGTTTAGCTCTGAAAGTTTATGGTACAATAAACGTATTAGCTAAGTAATTACAATACTCCACCTATACTGCCATTTTAATGGTAAGGTCCTGAATACACGCAATGTTTTAACGGTTCATTGCTTGTGACTCATGATAAAATATATTGATTCTAAGGGATTTTTTTATAATACAATGAGCGTTGTATAGTACGATTTAATGTATTGACAAAAAGATCTAATATTGCATGATTTCTTAAGTAGGGGTAATAATGAATCGCCGGAGGGCGCGCGACGATCACCGGCCACCCTAGTGAGTGGCCTGCGGGCGGCGGGTTGGGGAACCCGTCGCCCGACCAGTAACGGGCCCAGGGAGGATGGCGCGCCGTGTTCCGCGCGCGCCTCTCAGAAGGATGTGGGGCAGGGGAGCAACTGCCCCACCACAGGAGAGGTCCACCAGAAGAAGCTGGTGGACCGAGACCTGCCGGGGTCGCGGTGCATGCAATAGCGAATCCCGTGACCCTGGTCCTAGGTCAGAAGGAGGGACACCGTGGGGTTTTAGCCGATAAAAGTCCGGCACACCCCCCCGTCTTCCCCAGATGGGGGACAGTCCAAGAGGATTTACCCACGTAAAAAAAAAGAAAAAGGGGTAATAATGAATGCTTATACCCTCTGTACGTTTATCTACCTCTATCGTTGCACGTGTCTATAGTAGTAATAACACGTGAGGGGCTCGTGGCTAATTACCATCCGCGCGGATCATAAGATTTGCAAGGTTAAGCTGCGCTTGTCGCGGTCAGTCTGTGGATGGGTGATCGTTCGTAACATATCTAGACACTTCCGTGGCTCGGAGAGCACATTAAACAGTCGGCCCCTGTTGTCATATGAATACCTTTAACACTCGTTACGGGAAGTCAGAAGCCCGAAAGTCTGACAACCGGTCTAACTTTAGGATATCGGCATTGCCCTGTAACTGAGTTGCAGAGGTCTAATGGCAGTCACGCCGTGTAAAATACTGGTATTCAGCCGCATCTGGTTAGACTGGAAGCCGACCACAAAATAGTTGGGAAGAGGCTAGGCAGAAAAATACGTGCATCGATTCTCACTTATTTGATTGCTCGTTCAATGAAAGTTCTTTCAAGAAGTCTTCAGGCCAGCCACCGTCAATTTTCTTTCAGTCCAAACACGGCACATGACCAACATATAACTACAGTCTACCATAATGTACTCACTTGGCTGGAAACACGTTGATCTGGTAATGCGTGACGTTCAACATAGTCTTGCCGCTGGCGACCGTCAGTTTCCTCTCAGTCCAATGCACAGTACACGTCACGTCGTCCAAGAGAACTTTCAGACCGTCTGACAGGTCCAAGGACTGGCCTTTAGCGGTCGGCCAGTAGGTCTTGCCTTGCATCTGGTCCAAAGGTTTAATTTATAGTTAAGAATATACATGTGTTGAACAGCAGTTAAAAATAGGACAGACAATGGGTGCTACGCGTACATATCAATTTTCCGAAGTCGTCAAGATCATACAATAGAGTGCACCATTAGTTTTTAAGATAAACAAGCTAATGCAAAAGGATATAAAACAGATTTCCGAGTGGTTTTCATCGTTTTAGGTCAGTCCTCTTATTCTGGAGATTTGGTAAAACTCGACTAAAGAATTTTGACCAAAATGGGCAGATTCCCGTGCAATAGACCCCTTTTAGTTGGCCAGGTAGGTGGTTATGACAATATTTTCTCACAACTATATGTTGTTACGATATAAGGGTTTTTGCATTAGACTTCTGCACTTTCACGCTTTTGCACAGTGGCGGATTTACCAGCAGGCTGAGTTAGCTCAAACCTAGGGCGGCAAATTTGAGGTCAAAATTTTATTGTATGTCTTACAGAAATTAAAAAGTTTAATTTTTATATGCCTAAATGTTTTTCTAAGATCCACACAGTCAATTCAAAATGTAATTCGTTGGGTTGTAAAAATAATCTAGGAACTGACACATCGATCCCCTAGTTCACAATCGTACTAGTTACGGGAAAAAGGTGGAGTAATTAGGACGATAGTGCACAAATCATAAAGTTATGTGAACTAGAGTATTGAGTTGTAGAGGTTGGAAGGGGCGGCAAAATTTTAATAGCCTACTGACAGCAAATGTTTGAATCCACCACTGCTTTTTCAAGTGTTTATTTGTTTATTGCTGTACAAACAAACCCTGCGCGATAAGCTAATATGACAAGCGCATTATAATTTAGAATGATCATTAGATAAATTATTGTTGATAACAAAACTGGTGCTTACCTCGATTTCGCTTAACAAACAAACGATACAGCTAATTTTATTTTCTAATATTGCTTTCCAGAATACGCTATATTGTGGCTCGCTGGGATTCTTGGATATCACGAGTGGAATGCACCACGGCGCTAGTTGCTGAAAGAAACGAGACATTTTAAATCCACCAGTCTGAATAGTACGCGATGTGTCTTTCGGTCGATTTTGGTGGACCTTTTCTGAAGACTCGTAAGAAGTCGATAAATAATACAAATCGTAAGTATAAAATGTGCAAGTTAGATTTTTCTTAATCTTTTACTCATATTCTTTACTAATTCGTTACTTGTTTTTAAGTTATAGTAATTTCTAAATATCGTCGCTTAGGTAACAATACCGCCGAAGTCGAAAATTGGTCATTAATTGACGTTTTATACGTCATTGGATAGATATTTTCGGCGCGCATCGAATGATGTTAGAAAAAAATTAAAATTATCCAATCACAGCGAGTTATTCTAACAGTTCTGGCACCGCGCAAGTCGTTAGTTGTGTCATTTTAAAGACAGTAATCAGTTTTTTGTCTCTCCTGAAAACTTATCAAATTTTACTTGAGCGGTATTATTACCTAAGCGACGATATGTACAATGTCAACAATAGCGTCAAATGAACAACATTAACAAATTAGTGTTAACAAATAAATATGTTGATACCTTTGGACGAAACATGAATTTATTTATTTATTTACTCATTTAGATACTTCTTAAGTTTATGAAATTGTGGTATCCTTTAAGGTCGTTAAGCCATGTATGCACTAGCAAACAATTGGTTAAAAAAAATGTTTCAGTAACAAAAATCTACATGTTTCTCTGACATTGATATTTTCAGTAAACAATACTGACATTTTTTAATAGCAAAAGCTCTGAAACATTGTTTCTAGAAACATTTACACAATGTTTCAGAAACAGTAGGCAACTTGTATCTGAAATATTGTTTAAAGTAAATACATGACTTTAAAGTTGAAAAGTTTCAGCTTCGCGATTTTAAACGACAAAATAAAGCATATCTTTGATTGGCCTACAGCATTGTCAATAAATAAATGGGAAGTCACAAGTAATTTTAATTTGTCGGTGTTTCTATAAGTAGAGATAAACTACGATAACATGTCCCGCCCCTCCAAAATTCAAAACGCTTCAATGTATTTGTGAAAGTATTTATAAAGCACCACCAATACTCCCAACGCATGTGTGCTGCCGGGCTGCTACTGACCATGAATGCTTACAACTACATACACACTCTTTCGTAAAGATGTGACTAAACACATTGAAATAGTAATTTGGAGGGGTGGGACATGTTATCGTAGTTTATCTCTAACATCGTATTTTTTTCTAGAGGAACAGGTTAACTCAACAATATTACCTTATAATAAGAGGCGTTGATGAACGCGTCAGGGTCAGACTTAAGGGTCAGCCTCGAGTCGTCAAAAGGCACTACTTCAGTCACTATGTTGCCGTTCGTGTACTGCATCGCGACCGTCTTCGACCTCGTCATGTTCTGTTTAGTCTAAAAAAAAGAAAATATGAATAAACTACATGATTTCTTAGTTTCTAGTTAATCTGAAAACCCTTTATGCTTAAACGAGTCGTGCTGACCAGGCCTAAGGGCGACTTGTAGCTTTTTACTTAAATCTCGATTTAAACTTGACTTAGGCTTAAACTTAATTTAAGACTTGCATATCATAGACTTAGCTTAACTCTCGATTTAAATATAAGTCAAAGTTAAAACGGCATCTACTTTGGTTTAAAGTTGTTAAATCTCGATTTTATAGACTGACTTACATTAATGACAAATCAAATTCTTTTTTCTCTATCCATCACTTTTTGAATTAATTATTGACTTAACCTCAGTTTAGTTAAATCGAATGTGAAATGTGACTGTGCAAGACATGCTTAATAAGTTTTAAGTTAAGTTGAGTTTAGGGCAAAATCGAGATTTAATTAAAGGGTGAATCTTCGAAATTTTTTAACATTATTTTAACAAATCATTCTTCTCCCGGGTTGTTAACGTTATGGTATTGTCAGATTGTTTTTATTCTTGTCTTATTGCTTGACGGCAGCGGTATAGTTTCAGTTTTCATTATCATAAGTATAGTATTAAACATCTGCATTCTTAACTTTGGGATGATGCTAATGACGTTCTCAATGTTTGTTAATATTTTTCGAAGAATGCCCCTAAACCGAGATTTATATCATTTTGCTGCAAGTCGCACTAAGTCAATCTTTCTCTGGCAATAAGTCGAAAATAAATTTAAGTTAATTTCCAATTAAATTGAATTCATATAATAATTGTGAAGCAAAAACACATTCACAAAAGCTGGTCATATTGTACTAAAATCAACACAAAAAAAAATTAAAAAATTACAGTGAAATGTGTAATACTTGCCTGGAAGTCTTGGAAGACTTTCCACTTAGCATCCAAAACCGTCAAACCACTTGGCGTCTTATTTGTCAGCGAGTCGGTCAGCTTCTGCAAATTCTTCACTTCTTGAGTGAATTGGTTTAGCAAACTCGGGTCAGTGAACAAGTCCCTCTTGGCTGGCCTCTCGATAACCTCCTCCTTGACCGGCACTTTCTTCACAGGCTCCACTTTAGGTACCACAGGCTTTCGTATAGCACTTTCAGATATTTGGGGCACTTTTATTTCCGGCATTAAAGGCGTTTGCTCTACTGAAAAGTCGATTTCGGACAACAAGTCGAATGCAGTCAATTCCGATTTGACTTCTTGAGTTTTAACTTCGACGGGAACTTTTTCTGGTATATTTTGTTCTACGTTATTCGTGATTTGATTATCTACATTAGAATTATTTTCTATTTTTGGCTCAGTAACATTTTCTTTCGGTGTCGACACTGCAATGGTGAATGAAATTCCTTTGTACTTTAAATCCATTTATTTGATTAATAATTACAATATTTTTGGTACAAATTATTCATAAAATCTTACCTTGGTTGGTACTAAATGTGACGCTGCTGTTCTGTTCAAGTGGAGACTGCATGTTACCCGACTGAATTGTGTTGGCGACGTAATTTGTGACAACTGGTTGAGTCTCGGATGCTACTTCATTTGTTGGTGATGTAACTGGGTACCCATATGGGTTGTTATAATAATTCTGGTTGCTGCCTCCTTGCTCTGCGGGCATCTGAGGTACTATTTGCGGGTTTTCTGTAGGAGACTGCACCGTCTCGCACGTCCCTATCTTCCCCGCATTCGTGTAGATTCCTTGCTGTGGCCAGTTTGGGTCTTTATCCGTCGGCTGAACGTGCACATTTTCTGGTACGGCGTTATCGTACCCGGTAAAGGTATTCTGAGAACCGAAACTGTACTCGTAGATCCCCGAAGTGGAGTTAAAATTGTAACCAGGATGATTTTGGTACGTCTGACCGTAGTTTGTGTTCGTTTGATCGGTGTAGCTATACGTACTGGTCGGGTTATAGCTCTCGGGTTGATTCGAGTAGCTTGCAACGTTAGAACTGTAATTCTGGTAGGATGGTTGGAAGCTTATGTTAGACAGTGCTTCTCCCGTCACGTGAGATTTTATCGGCTTATCGGAGGCATCAAACTGAGCCAGAGCCGGATTATAGTTTGAGTCGATATCCGAACGATAAGAATAAGTAGTGCTTGGGTCAGCAATGCTCGATGTCGTCGACGTGATGGCATTAGAGTAAGTATACCCTTGAGAGGTCGAAGCGAACGTATTAGCGTAGCTGTAGTTAGGGTCAGCTGAACTGAATGGCACGGTAGGGGGCATCTGCTGGCTGTATTGCGTCGACTCGTTACTATACGGGTAATTCAACGCGCTATATTCTGAAGGCAGCTGAGAAGGCGCTATGTTGGTGGTAGAATTCTGTGGAGCGCTGGTATAGGCGACAGAGCTAGGTGACGACACATTCGGGTATTCTACGTTGTAGAACGTCTGGGAATATTCGGCGCCGTAACCCAGTTCAGACTTTGGTGCCGACACTTGCATTTGAGCGAAGTTCGCACTCAAGTCCATTTGGTTGGCAGCACTGTAGGCGGACATAGTGGAAAAAGAAGACTCTGGTATCGGGCCCATCTGGTTCATGTACGGATCGTAACCCTGATTGGGGTGCACGCTCACTTGGTTAATATTCACATTGGAAAGGTTCTGTGAGTCTGTTACGACGGAAGTATTATTTTGTGTGGCGTACGAGCTCGAATAGTACGGATTCGAGTATATTTGCTGCCCGGAGGCATTTGAAGAAAACTGCGATGGTGTGTAGGTAGAATATCCGTAATTCAGTTCTTCGTGTGACGGTTTTTCGTACGGTTTACTTGTGGCGGGGAACATGTAGTTAGAGGGGATGTTGTACTGGTCGGCCTCGGCCGGCCCGTACAGGTAGCGGTCGTACGGGCTGGGGACGGACTGTAGCGGAGGGATCACCACGCCGTCGGGCAACTGCATCTGATTTACGTCGGTTGCTGCAACAAATATCGTTCGTTGACTAAAATAGTACAATTTATTGTAAACCAACTACAAACATAAACTAGCAACTAAACAGTTATTGCCCCCCAATTCAGAATACCGACAATCAGTTGTCGACCGATTCAGTTAGTGGTTATTTGTCTCATTTTGTCGTTCACAAAAAGAAAAACGAAATAACAATACGAATCGGTCGACTGATTATTATCGAAAAGATTCTGTATGGAGGTCAGATTAATGAAGGATTGATGGACAAGTAACATATCACAATAAAAAGAGAATAAAAAAAAAGAATTGTCTGTTTAAAATTTAAATTGATAATGACTACATACCTTCAGATCCAACAGGCGTCGGTCGTACGGAAGTCGGATATATGCTTTCAGGATAGTAAGAGTCAAGAGATACGGCGTCTGGCGGCATTTGAGCTGCAATGCAAAATTTTATTTTTATTATTCAGTTTGATAAGCAGTGATAGCTTGGTGGCTGAACGCTTGACTCCATGCAGGAGCTGGGTGTTTGTGGGTGTGAAAAGAGACTGTAAAAGCACCCACGATACAGGAGTAATTTCTAATGTAGGACATTATAAACATAACATCACGCCTGTATGGGAATACAGGGGGACCAAGGGTTGGGCAGAGGTGTATAGTAACACCTTCATTTCGCCGTTATGTTTAAGTCCCATGTAATAGGGGGCGAGCCTATTGCCATCAATCGAGCACGAATCCAAACTCCGGGCTGCTACTGAAGATTCCACACGGAAAAACCCAATAACACTTTCCCCGACCTGGGGATCGAACTCAAGATGTCATAATCAGCAGTCGAGCTTGCTACCAGTAGATTAACGAGGCAGCTGGACAACGTTCTTATAAACAGCTAGCGACCCGCCCCGACTTCGCACGGGTGCAATGTAGATAATAATATGGGGCATATAAACCTTCATGAATCACTCTATCTATTGCTGAAAACTGCATTAAAATCCGTTGCGTAGTTTAAAAGATCTAAGCGTACAGACAGCCAGAGCGACTTTGTTTTATACTATGTAAAGAAGAAGATTGCCGACCCTGGCAAAAGCCGAAATTAATAACACCATGCAGAAGAGATGGGACCGTGCTAAAAATACCGTGAGTTGTATTACCTTGTGGCGTGACGCTCCTCCCGGATCTGCTCTTCATGTACGGTAAGTAGTCCTTCAGCTTCCTGGAGCCGCCCGCAGCTGCTGTGGCCGCCAGCAGCGCGCCGCCCCCCGCGCCGCCCGAGCCCGGCGCGGGGGGCGGGGGAGTCGCCGCTGGCGTTGGGGTTGGCGCTGGGGAGTACACATTTATTAAATACTTGGTATAACCTTTGTTACGTTTGAAGCCTCTTGGCCTATAGTCCGCGCGGAACTAGTTGGCCACGCCTTAGGTGTGAGAGCGGCAGTAGGGGGGGGGGGGGGAACAATAGACGCGCTCTATCAGTTTGCTTTCACACCCCCCTCCTGCCACTCACATATCTATAGCGCGGCCAACTAGTTCCACGCGGACTATAGTACGCCTATCAAGGTGGTGTCAGCGCGAGCTATATAAAAAAAGATTATGCCGTAGTGAAAAGGTTAGCCAGTCAGCAAAGTCGGTCGCGGGCTGTCTGCCCAGGATACGACCGGCATGCTTAAGTATTATCACTCGGGAAGACTATCTACGAGTAAAATTGTCACAGTCTTTTATGGATGTTAAAACTATGGTTTCTCCATGCTTCGCGGAGGAAATTGGATCCGCGGCCCGGGCCAACTGATGAATATGATTTTATCAGTAACTAGGGACAATCAGAAGTCTGAAGACTGTTACAACTCCCACCAACGATATCAGTATCTGCAACTTGTTGGGTCGCACACTAATAACTGCAATAAGCATCACCAACGTATAAACGCAATTTCTTTTGTTTTTAACGAAAAACTTTTAAGTTTGTGGATTAAAGGTTGAAATCTTCTTCTTTTCGTGTGGTTACTGACTAACCTGGTGTCAGAGTTTGTGCCACCCATGGGCCTCTGACTTGGCTTTACATGCCGTCGAGAAATATCTCTCAGGCATATATGCCGGTTTCCTCACGATGTTTTCCTTCACCTATTCTAAGCAAGTGATAATTATACAATACGCACATGAATCCTAAAAGTCAGAGGTGTGCCTTGGGTTCGAACTCAAGACCTATGACTTGGCAGTCCGACGGTCACACCACTAGGCTATTACTGCTATTAAGGTTGAAATGATTATAATGCTGTACTATTATGGGAATTGAATTTGTGTGAAAAATCTGTCGCAAGATTTGAATCAAACAAACAAATATACGAAGTAAAGCTAATCAAAACCATTTAAAAGAGCTTAACTAGACCCACGCTTAATTGGATTGGAAAAAGGCTCCAAATAATTTAAAGGGGCCATGATGATAATATAATTGTCTGTAATATACCTTTACCCGTCTGCTTGGCTAATAACTGCGCCCTCTCTTCTTGTTGTACTTGGCAGGTGCTGCGCAGGCGAGCTAACAGTTGAGACACGTTGTGTGAAAGTTTCTTGTAGAACTCTTGACCCTTCTGCGACTTACCCAGAAGTTCCTCGTAAGTGTCGTAGGAGGTGATGAGGGCTGGAAGATATTATTTTGTTAACGCACTTTGTCTGTTATGTGAGTCTTATTGATGAGAAGAATAGGGTTAGTGAGAAAAGTCTAGAGTGTCAAATGTTGATCTGGTGTGCTGGAAAGTTTGTAACAACTGTCGAGCTATCATATAAAGCCGGGTACAGACTTACGAAATGTAACATGCAACGTAACACGCAATGAAAGAATTTGCCGTCCACATTGTCGCAATGTATCATGCAATGTAACAGAATTCCCATAGTGTGGACGCCTTACGCGCACGAACCGTGCACACAACGCGTGCGTACTACGTACCTTTCATGTAACATTGCATGTTATGTACGTTACAGCAGTCTGTACCCGCCTTAAGATACACACCAAGAACATAGATCATCGGGCCGACAGTAATGGCTCATTTACACGGAGATAGTTTGTCGAAGCGAGTTTCATGCTATCTCGGTTTTCATCGAAGAGAAAGACAAAGACAGAACGAGTCTCGCTATGAGAAACTATCCTTGTGTAGATCAGCCTTAAGACAAATCTTAATAACTTTTCATTTTAATGGGAAATGCCAAACAGAGTGGTGGCTGACCCAAAAACAGTCGACGACGAATATCTATGATGAGTATAAGCGATCAAGCTCATATGAACTACACAGGGGCTTACGTTGTACAAACATCACACGACTAAGATTTATTTGCTGCCTCGTTGGTCTAGTGGTGGCAAGCGCGACTACTGATAGTAAAGTCCTGGGTTCAATCCCTAGGTTGGGCAATAGGCTGGGGACGAGCCTACATGGGACTTAAACATAACGGCGAAATGAGAGTGTTAAAATACACCTCTGCCCAACCCTTCGGGGATTACAGGCGTGATGTTATGTTATGGCGTTATGTTAAGATTTATAAGCTGCCTTTATTTCGACGATATTTATTTTTATAAGCTTACTGAAACGTTAAAATTACCATATTATAAAACATAGTTACCATTGATAAGTCCCTCTCGTTTTCTCATTACATCAGCCAGCAAACGTCTCGAGTCTCCGTATGACGCATACACTGATGTTAGTTTGTTGATAATATTCTCCTGAGCCGCAAGGTTCGCCTCTATTATTTGGATCTAAAACAATTTTAGAACCAATAAAAACTGTTCAGTCTGCTAGAGATGGGTTCTTACTTGGATAAATACTAGTTAACTGTTAGTGTTCCCAGAAAAAATGGACCAGCCCTACGCTACCCGTGGGTGTCGTGAAGGGCGACTTCGGGGTTAAGTCAAAAGCATGGGCAGCAACGTCGTCTGTTCTAAATAGAGATAGAATAAATATATAAATATGGAATAATATATATATATAGATGTAGAATAATAAAACTGTTACAATTATATTTATGTTTCTATAATGATATGTTTAATATAATTACAAGGATAGACATAATTGGTGTTAATAGATATTATAATTATAAATTCACTAGCGTTAATTACCTAGATTAGAATTACAAAAACCAAACTAATTTGTATATCTGTATGGATACAATGTAGCGAACTAATTTCTTACTTACCATCTATTGTAATATACCTACATTGACAAATAAACGATATTTGATTTGATTCTGCTCATAATATCACACTGCAATCAATAATGTCGTGCCTCGGAAAACACGTTAAACAGTCGGTCCCGGGTGTCATAAGAATACCTATGACAGTCATTACGGGAAGTCAGAAGCCCGAAAGTCTGACAAGCGGTCTAACCTTGGGATATCGGTATTGCCCACTAACTGGGTCTGATGGCAGTCGCTCCGTGTAAAATACTGGTATTCAGCCACAATTGATTGGACTGGAAGCTGACCCTAACACAGTTGGGAAAAATGCTAGGTAGAATCGATAATATAAGTGTTGATTATAAAAATATCCTCTATGACCACTGTAAGTTGCAGTCATTGGCTCATCAGTAATGAATCTTTTCGAACCGATATGATGACATTGATGATGATTTCCTGTAGTGATGACGTTAAACCAGGTGATTCGCAGAATCAATCCTTTCGCACAGGTAAAGTATAATTTATGCTAGACCGTGCCGGGGAACGGACAAGGTGTGGATGACATAACGCCACGTATATTTTATATGGACTATTCACACAGAGCTGAATTTGAGTCTTAGTCGACTCCCGTTCTCTGTTTTTTTCACTCGGCTCGGGCCCGGCACTTCTTCCTCTTAGCCTTTTTCCAATTATCTTAGGGTCAGCTTCCAGTCTAACCAGATGCGGCTTAGTACCAGTATTTTACACGGAGCGACTGCCATCAGACCTCCGCAACCCAGTAACTGGGCAATGCCGATATCCTAAGGTTAAACCGTTTGTCAGACTTTCGGGCTTCTGACTACCCGTAACGACTGTCATAGGTATTGGTATGACACCCGAGACCGACGGCTTAACGTGCTCTCCGAGGCACGGAGGGGTCTCGATGTGTAACAAATGGTCACCCATCAGCTCGGGCCTGGCACTGTGTAATATAAATCATCCTATATGCTGCCGTTTAGTTTTTATCGTCTAGCTAGTACACTCACCGTGGGGTTATGTTTCTTCAACTCCTGTTTAAATATATCTTCCTTGGGCTCGTTGTTCCTCGCTAACAGTTGCGCGGTGATGTCGTCGGTTGTGATCGCTTCTCGCAGCTGTTGTATGAGCGAGTCGCGCTGTGTTTGCATTTCGCGTACTTTGCTTACTACGCGACGCATTTCAGTCATCGTTTCGCGGTCTAGACCGACTGTACAAATAAAATAAAATAAACTAAATCTAAACAAATAAATATAAATGATTTATTTCTGTAAGTACATCTTTTAAAGACACGTCTATGACAGAATTTATGAATATTTTTTTGGGGAGGTTGGCGCCAGCATCTCTGAGAATAAATCGTTACAGGCCATTTGCTTTGTACTCTTTCACTGAAGACTACAACAGCAAAGGCAGATATTCAGTTGCTTTTATTTTTAATACGCACGCGATGAGAACGAAATAATACTTAACCCAGAAATAAAATGATCTTGTTATATGTGAGCTCAGACGAGGGTTTGCCGACACTACTGGGCACTACTAGATGTCGCTATTTCCAAACGGTATTATTTCTGATCGTGCGCAGAATACACCCTACAACTTTGAATAGCAGTCAAGGGAATGTTACTGTAATTGGCCAGCTGATTTGAAGCTGGGTAAAGACTTCTTTAAGTTTAACATTAAAGCACTCACCAATATTATCAATGCTCGGTATCTTAATCTCCAGTACGTCCAGCGGTTGCGCCAGAAGCCTCAAATTAGCGATGTGCAGCGTCATAGCCTTGTGCAGCACTTGGTTACTCTCATTAGTCCTAGCGTGGGCCTCTTGGTACTTGTGGTACTCGCGAGAAAGCTCCGTCTGAACTATGGACGGGGGGCGAGGACCCATTACCTTTTGGTATTCCTTTTCTTTGGCTGTCTCTTCCTAGAAAGAGGATAGAATGTTTGATAGTTTTAGTGTGTATAAATTATTTTTAAATCAGTGAAATCTCTGCTGTGGGCCACCGCAGTTACCGTTTGGTGTATGGCCTGCAGCTAAAAACAAATGGCGATCAACTGTGTGTCGAGCAACTTAGTGGACCATGTGAAGTCAGCCTAATAAAGTATTTCTCTACACAGTGTTCTATATTAGACAAATTTTAACACGCTTTTCTATTATTTTAGGTATGTAGCAGTCGGCTTGCAGGCAAAAAGATTTCTCAACATGAGACTTTTTTGGATTGGGCTTTACATAACAAGTAAATATCTATTAAACAGTTTTATATTACGAAATATAATATAATAACGTTTAATCTATACTAATATTCTAAAGCTGAAGAGTTTGTCTGTTTGAGCGCGCTAATCTCGGGAACTACTAGTTGGAGTTGAAAAAATATTTTTGTGTTGGATAGTCCATTTATCGACGAAGGTTATAGGCTATATAACATCACGCTACGACCAATAGGAGTGGAGCATAAATGAAAAATGTTGCAAAAACGGGAAAAATGTCCACCCGTGCGAAGCCGGGACGGGCCGCTAGTATTTCAATATAACAAGTATACCTGTATAATTTCTTTGATCTCGCCCAAACAGTCTTCCACGTCACTGATGATCTCTGCCAGGTTGTTCATAGAGTCGACCAGCGTCTGTATGGTCTCGGCTTTAGCGTTCATTGCTGCGCATCGGTCTACGATCTCCTGAGGTACTCTGAAAGGCATGCTTAGTTATATGGTATCGTTAAAACTTAGCAGATGCTAGATGACACTTATAAAGAGTTCACAGATGTTAGACTTCTTTTTAACCGACTTCCAAAAAAGGAAGAGGTTCTCAATTCGACTGTATGTTTTTTTTTTTTTGTATGTTTGTTCCGCGATATCTTTGCTAATTGTGAACCGATTTTAATGTTTTTTTTTTTGAAAGAATATTCTTTAAATTCCCATTTAAATTTGGTGAAGATCTGATGAAGAACTTCGGAGATAGACCATTTAAAGTCGGTTTTATTTTTGATAAAAAGTGATTATTAGCCAATAAAATCGTAGAGCCGAATTTGTTAGCTTCCTGATTGGCTACCTGTTTGAAGGTCTCAGTGGTTTGCAATAAAAATATTACACACCATTACGAAATCCACAATGCACCTATTAAAAAAAAATATGCACGCAATCCTCGAATGGGATTTTTTGTCTATTTCTTTGCCAAAAGAATTAGCCACGTCTGGTCTCCCTCCCAAAAATAATTAAACTGAAGACGATACACAAACACCAGGATCAAAAATCTGTATTATGAAACATCATAGAGTTTATTTTATTTAATAGACTCACAAACATAACCACTCACTTCTGAATAGACTCAATGACATCTAACTGGTCCAGCTGCAAGGAGGACATGAACTCAGTCAGCTCCGTATTCTTGGCCTCCACCATACTGACGATGTTACGTAACATTTGCGCCTTCTCCTCGGAGTACATCGAGGAAGCCTCGTGGGCCATCATCGGGACCAGGCGAGAGAATAGGTCGGGACCTGATACCTGCAGAAGAAAAAGAGATTAAGGTACAGCGGAAATAACAGTGGACCTCAGTTTAGCTTGCCCCCGCAATAGCTCTTGTTTCTTTTTACCAGAGTGCCAAGGAAGGGTTATGTTTTTCGCGCGTATCTTGTATGTTTGTAAATTTCTTTATTACCTCGTATCTTCCAAACAGCTGGCTGGATTTCGACACTTAAGGTATCGTTATATTCGTCTTAAAAACCCAAGTATCCTTAGTTAGGTATTTAAAAAAATAAAACGAAATGGCGGATTTTTGGCTCCAAATAGTAATACTTTATTTATTCTTGAACTGCTCGCGTTTGACCCTAGTCTCACCTGACAGTAAGCGCAGACTGGGCCTAAGATGGAGCAACCACGTCCAAGTAACAGAGATATAAATGGATTCCCCTACACCCCTCTGGTTCTTACATACACACGCCTGAACACAGTAAACTGTTTGGCGCCGGACTGTAATGTGAGGGTGGTAAGTACCAAGTGGGCCGTATATCCAACCACCAAGCGTGCTGGGTTTTGTTAAATCTTACAACACACGTTTATTTCCAGCGTGCGGTGAGGAAGTGAAGATATGTTATCCAATTTTGATTAATTGAGTGATGCAAACAAATAGATCCATCGTCCACCAGCAGCAGTGATAGCCTAGTAGTGTGATCGTCGGACTGCCAAGTCATAGGTCTCGAATTTGAACCCAAGGCACACACCTCTGACTTTTTGGATTCATGGGCGTATAATTATCACGTGCTTAGAAACGGTGAAGGAAAACATCGTGGGGAAAACCGGCATGCCTGAGAAATATTTATCGACGGCATGTGAAGCCAAGCCAGAGGCCCATGGGTGGCATAAACTCTGACACCAGGTTAGTCACTAACCACACGAAAAGAAGAAGATCGTCTACCTGTACTTCCACTGTCAAACACTAGTTATACGACACAAAAACTAAAGACTGGTTTACATTACGACTTCGTACAATACGCTGGTTGTATACCACACCCCTAATATATGTATACCCACGTTTTATCAGAGGAATCACTGGTTAATCTAGTGTGGGCAACACGAAACAAATTACAAGGTGACTAACACTCTAATACACATTATCCTAAAGGTGTAAATTTAAAAGTGCGCTCTACACAGTTATTCTATAACAGTAAATGGAGAATAATAGGAAAATGTACACAAAGAATTTAATTTTAGGTTTTTACTATAGTTACGTGTTCTGTTATCAACATCAACAGGATAATATAAAGATTTTTTGTAACTTTCCTTAAGTGCGATTACTTCTCAAGTTATTTTCACCTGTGGGCGACATGAGATATACCCGAATGTCTGTAGGATGGGGTGTGAGTGGGAAGATTCTGCAGTCACCGATTTCCTTGGCCAATGTGAGGACTACTTGCTTTTTAGGACTAACTTATGTCTAGCAAAAACCTTTATAGGCTGTTGATGATGATCATGCACCAACAATGCATCGAGCTATCTTCAACGCAATCGTGACAATATTCTGTCAGACCTCTTTTATCGAAATGCAGGATCCGCCGCGTACTGTCATTATATACAATTACAACTTGCCACCCATAACGCTAAATGATTAATGATTTTTATTATTTTTGTAAATAAATCTGTCACAGACACATTTACAAGTCAACATTATGTTTTTTAAGACTAGATGACGCCTGCATTTCGTATCTGACTAGTTCTGAGAAGAAAAGCCGAAACAAACGCAGATATCAAGTCCAGACATTGTGGTATAAAAACTATTAGAGTGTAACAATGTAGGGCAACATCTGGAATGGCCTCCGCGTCTCAAGGGTGAATATTCGTTTTTTTTTTTACATTATTTTAACAAATCATTCTTCTCCCGGGTTGTTAACGTTATAGTATTGTCAGATTGTTTTTATTCATGTCTTATTGTTTGACGGCAGCGGTATAGTTTGAGTTTTCATTATCATAATTATAGTATTAAACATCTGCATTCTTAACTTTGGGATGATGCTAATGACGTTCTCAATTTTTGTTAATATTTTTCGAATATTCGCCCTCAAACGATGCACCACAGTCGTGATGCTGAATATACATAAAATAAAACGTAGCAGTAATACCACTCACCTCCGGATCATTGAAATTGATCGCCAAAGCCTTGACCAAGCAGACAGGCTTCATATCCGAAAGCAGATCCTTCTCGGGCACTTCCTCATGATAAATGAACTCGTTCTCATTCTTAGCAGCTTTCCTTTTCCCTTCGACCACGTCGTTGGTGAATGTAATCACTTCCTGGGTAATTTGGGTAGGTTCTATGAACTTGGTTAGCTTCCTCGCATCGGCTAGCCTCTCGACGGCTTGCTGGTAGAAAGCGACGCGCTCGCCCATTTTTTGTTGTTCTTCTGCGTGCATGCCTGTGGAAAATAAACCAATGTTGGATTATGATATTGAGAACACAGCAAATTTGGGGCCATCTCGGCTATCAGCCATCAAATGTTTTGATCAGAAGTTGGACATTACAAACTTTAATTAAATTCGATTGGGAAGTACTTTTTTGGCGAGAGTTTTTCTGTACTTATGCAATCTATCTCTTTGAATAATAAATAAATTTTTATTCATTTACTACTTATAATTTAAATGACCTTGAGATGTGTAAATTACGTATTGTAAATTACCTACCTAGGATGACACACTTCAATAGAAACCTACAATTTTTTTTAATGTTTCCATTTAATAGCTAAACATCCCGATGCTGCATTGTCTGCACATAGGGTTGCCATCCGTCCGGGTTTCCCCGCATTTGTCCTAGTTTAGAGGGCATCCGGGGAGCGTCCGGGCGGGCTTCATTTGTAGTCCGGGTTTAAAAATGTAAAGTCTTGGGCCGCCCGCGACACATTTATTTGTGTGTCGTGTTTTTTATTACACTGACTGTCTGTGACTGTCCTGGTTGCCAAATTTTAGAGATGGCAACCCTATCTGCACAGTTAATAAGCTACGTACTAAACTCATTAGATACTGTTATAGCTATCAAAAAACATTCAATTATTTTTTTTAGGCAATCACTCGGTTTATTTCAAAGAATGGAACTTTACAAAAAGTTGCAGTTAAGCAGAATAGACTACGAAAAAGGGTACAAATTTCGCTAATTGTTCAAGTAATATCACACAAGAAAAACGCGGATAGCTAGTTGTGTGATAAGATCAATGATCTTCAACTGCGTCATACATTGTATGCGGGACATAGTTCGCCTTTAATTCAATTGCCTTTAAACAGACAATAACATACAATGACTGTCTAGGTACAATTAGAATGTTTTTTTGTAGCCAGCAGCAGCGCCAAATGGTACATATTACATTTCTATTAGGTACTGCTAAATTGGCACAGTGAGATAGTAGTAACATAACATTGTACTTGAACTTACAGCTTTGGTACATTCAATAATCATTAGACAAATGAGAAAAGTGAAGTGCATGTGTGTACAATAATTGTTAATTGTACACAACTCACTTATCACACACTAATAATACAAGGTTAGTCGGAAAAGGGGTACTAAGCCGAAAGGAGGTTAAAGTACCTATAATAAGGGATAACTTATGTTCTAGAACTTTCCCCAAAACTCGATAGTTTCAAAGAAATAGCTTTTCAAAGATTTTTTTAAAAATATGCTAAAATCTATGTATCCATAGCTATGATCAGCTGTGTTTACTATTTAGGTCATATTTGGGGTCATGGATTAGAAACTTAATTTTCTGCATTCATAACTAAAGCAGATGTTTTTTTTTTATTTTAACTAAAATAAAAATTATCGAATTTTGAAATTTTAACACTCGCTTTAAAATAGCCATCAGTGATACTTTAAGTGGCCCGCGGCTTAGTAACCCCTTTCCGACTAATCTTGTATATGGGCTTTTCATATATTCATCATCACATCACATAATCTGGGCAACCACTTGCCCAGCCTACCACATACCCAAAATGGGCAATAACTGTATTCCATGAGTAGTGGTTTCATGTTTCATCATCTTCCAACAATGATTTATCTTTACCTAGCCTAGCCTCTTTCCAAATATGCTGAGGCTACCTATCAGTCCATATTATCTCACTACTGGGTTAATGCTCCCAACAACCCCCCATTTGTTGTGACAACCATTACAGCATTTTTTCATCACCCTACTGCAGGGCAAAGGCCTCCCTACCCTCCTTCCACTCCTCTTGGTTTAAGGTTTTCTGTAGCCAATCCTTCTAATATATGTCTAGTTTGTCCCGCCATCTCCTCCTAGGCCTACTGCTACTTTGTCTGATGTTATGTTGGCTCCACTCAGTGGTGAGATTTCCCTTGAATTATTTATATAAAACATAATAATACATACCTTGATACAGACACACAACACAGCCGACATAAGAATACTTGAACGAGAGGTATCTATGCCAGTAGTTGTAGAGTTTAGTGCCAATGATCTCATGGATAATGTCCTGGCCAACAGACGGGCCCAACAGAGCCAGGGAGTTCTTGTAGAAGTACATTACTTGAGTTGCTACAGCACCTGGGAAACAAATAAGAGTTTTTACTTTATTTCATTGGTATAAGGATTAAATTGCAATAATGCTAAAACTGTATGCTAAATATTTTTGAAATAAAGTAATTCCTCTATACCCCTCTAGCTTTCACATACACGACAAATACAATAAACTGCTTGCGTCGGACTTTAATTTGAGGGTGGTAGCTAGCCAGGTAGATGGAATAGATCCTACCACCAAGCGAGCTGGTTTTTTTTAAATCTTACAACACACATCAAATCTCATTGTGTAGTGAGGAAGTTTTATATTCAAGCCCATCCCCACATAAGATTGATAATATACAATTTTTTTTTTTTCAAGTATTCATTGAAAATAGACATGACAATAACTACTAACCGACAACACTTGGCTTCCTAGTGTCCTGAATACTTTTGTCAAGGATACACTCCTGAGCCTGAGCAAAACAGATCTCCTGCATCATCCTCATTATCTCAGAACACACATCCACGCCGGAGGGCTGCGGAAACTGTTCTCGTAAGTACTGGAAGACCCATGCAGCATGTTGGAAGTGGGTGCAAGCAGCCTTGAGGCTGTCCGCTGTGGTCCGAGGTTCTGAAGCTCCAAGTTGAGTTAGAAGTGCCGCTATGTTGTACAGGACGCTTGCCATTTCAAAACGTATGTCTGCTAAAGATCTGTTCATGTTAGCATACAGATCTTTCCTGAAAACAAAATACTTATGAGAAATGAATTTGGTATTCTTATATTAGTGATGAATCATTTAGTGCCGATTTCACCAACGTCGGATAACTTTAATCGAGGAATAAATTTGACGTTTTGACAGCTTTTGCATAGAAATTCTGTCAAAACGTCTGTCTTATTCCTTGGATAAACGCTATCCGACGTTGCTAAAATCGAGCCTTAGTAATGTAAGGGCACAACTCAAACTTTTGAGTTTCTGTGTTAGATGGTCTCAATATCAACTGTTCTACCACTTGGCTTTCAGAGAAAGAGAAAAAAGACAATATTAAAGCAAATACTGTAAATATAATGTAAAAAATACTGTGAAAACATCGGGTTCCCTGAATCTTTTAATACATTTTCCCAAAAGTTGATATTTTCGAGTTGTGCCCTTACATTACTAAGGGTGCAATATACAGGGTGTAAACGAAATCATGTAATTCCTTCAAACCTCGTGACGTACTGCTGACATAGATTAACCCTGAACGGGACACATTTGGATTCAATAAAAAAAAAAAACTAAAAGTAAACAAGTGTTCTTAACGTGAGGCATTTTAGCGCCCCGAACGAAGTGCGCAGCTATCGCTCGCCACCCGGTCATTTAACTCAGGGCGCTAAAATACCTCAGGTCAAGAACACATGTTTACTTTTTGTAATTTTTTTTATTGAATCCAAAAGTATCCCTTTCATGATTAATCTATGTCAGCAGTACATCACGAGGTTTGAAGGAATTACATGATTTCGTTTACACCCTGTATAGAACTAGCGACCCGGCCCAGCTTTGCACGGGTGTAATGTAGATACTAATGTGGAGCATATAAACCTTCCTCTTGAATCACTCTATCTATTGCTGAAAACTGCATTAAAATCCGTTGCGTAATTTAAAAGATCTAAGCATATAGACAGCGGGAGCGACTTTGTTTTATACTATGTAAAGATTAATGCTAGTCATTCATGCTAGTATTAAAGTTTATGATTGTTTACAGTCTCTGCCTCGTTAGTCTAGTGGTGGCAACTGCAACTGCTGATCATGAGGTCCTGGGTTCGATCCCCAAGTTGGCAAAGTGTTATTGGGTTTTTTCATGTGGAATTCCTCATAACAGCCCGCAGTTTGGATTTGTGACTGGTTGAGGGCAATAGGCTCACCCTCTATTACATGGGACTTAAACATAACAGCGAAATGAAGGTGCCCTGCACCTCTACCCAACCCTTCGGGGAATACAGGTGTAATGTTATGTTGTTTACGGTTGAGTCATATATAGAATTACAAATATGAATGTGTCTCATGAAAGTTATAATACAAAAAAGGTATGAAGAAGGTATAAAAAATTATATTTTTTCCCTAAACATTGAATCATTGATACTATTCCTAATTATGTGTATTCCTTCTGTTTTATTTCTTTTAGTGTGCAATAAAGTATATCTATCTATCATTGAATTGTAAACTTAATTTTACAATGTACAATAAACATTAAGGGCTTGTTTCACCACTTGCTTCTCCATGGGGAAACTGTCAAACCACCATATTTATCTCTCAGATAAGAGTTATCAGCAAGTTGTGAAACAGATCCTAAAGCAAGTTTTGTAAACAAAAAGAAAGTGTCAAAACAAAAGTATTTTAAACTCTTTATCAGACAATGATATTATCAACGTCATGTAGTTATGTATAATGTAAACAACATGACACTATTACACTATCATTCATGATTCATACATACACCAAAAGAAAAATCGATAGAGTGATGACAATGTTAATTAGATTTACCAGTTGAAGGTACACGCAGCCGGTTGACCTTTAGCCATCGGGAATCGGCTTTGCAACGACCGCAGCTGACAAAAATATCTGATTAGGGCGCTCAGCCCCGCCGAATCAATTGTAGGGCGAACGGCCGCTGACCGCAAACCTTCCAACTGGTGTAATTCATTGCCGTAGCTATCTGGATCCTCTCTATAAGCTTCCGCAATGTACTAGAAAAAATAATGCAACGTAAAAACATGACAAAGAAATGCTGAAAGTAACTTTATCAGAGATTACAAGACCTACTTACCTGTTTCAATTTTGGTCCAAAATGCGTATTCTCATGACTCCCTTTCAACTCAAAACTTATCATAGGTAATTTTGGAACGGCTTCCATGGTTTCCTAAGCTGTTTTTACCCGTTTCAACTATTTTTCACTCGGTAAAACAATTTCATCACAAATTATCTTATTTGTTCCACTGTCATTTTTTTGTGTTTTAATTTAGAGTTTAGACTTTAGAGTAATATACTTGTTTCGGTTATATGAGTACCGGTTATCATTGGACTGGTATTCTCGTTACAAAACGAGTTGTACAATAGTATTTTTTATATCAGCTGTAAAATGTGATAGACAGAGTTGATTGATTCATGAATGATTAATATTCAATAGTAACTAAAACTATGATAGAAATACAAAGTACCTGATTGATTTGCCGAATAGTTAATAACAATTTCAAATTGACGATTTTTACCGTAATTACCGGTATTTTATCTGTGATCATCACAAACAAATCCTCAATGAAAATAATATTTATAGTCTATGGAATTTGTGTCATGTCGTTTAATTGGCGTTTGCAGTTTCGTTGATATTTTTTGTTATTATTTCAGCTTAAATACACTACAATTCAAGATCATTTTGCATGTTGACTATTAGAAAAGCTTTAGGATGAAGCTGAAAAAACCTAAAACCGATGTTGAGGTAAAGTTCCTGTAGAAATGTCTGTTGTTTACATGCGCCTATCCCAGGGTCGTAGCTTGTACGGCTCAAAAATATTCAAAAATATTTCTTCATATCTCTGTAGTTATCACTCCGACACGCTCTAAACATTATTTAATAGTCAGAGGCTACTAACAATCACAACCACCTCTATCACACATACTGTTTGGTGTTTGGTTTCATTTGCAAACATTTTTAGGAGGTGGTACCTCCTCAAGCGGAGATCATCGAGGCAGATTTGTACAAGCGTTCATACTTCGGCCCCGACGTGCCAACCCTGGAGCTAGAGTGTTGGGAGGAGGAACTGTCAGAAGTTCAGCTCCAAGCCTATAAGAATGCAGACAATGAATACAAGAACATCCAGAACAGGCTTGATGATATGGTGAAGGATACTGGTGGCGAGATCGTGTACAATGGAGACCAATTTACAGCCTATCAGTTGCTTGGAAAGTAAGTTATTGATATGAAGTATATCAATTTGTCGGTTTTTTTTTGTAAGAAAATACTCAGCGGGCAGTGGAGGCCAATCCATAACCTACTATAGCCATGTCAAGTCGTAGGCGTCAGCATAATGTGGTAAAAATGAACATAAAATTTTTGAAGCCTTTAATTTTCCTCCTAAAAAGGCTTGACAACACGTTTGGTGCAGTGGCTGAGTGATCGGCTTCTGCGCTACAAGTTGTGAGTTCGATTCCCGCATGGAACAAATATTTGTATGGCCTACAGATAGTCGTTCCGGGTCTGGATGTTTGTGCATGTGAAGATTTGTGTTTGTAAATGCATCCACGATACAGGAGAAATCCTAGTGTAGGGCAACTTTAAAAAAAAAAACATTTAAAATTATTTTTTTTATTTTCATATAATTAATTCATTACGGAGCTTATAATAGGTTGGATTTAGGTGCACTATTCCAACTAGTCATTTCTTATGTAGAAGAGACTGAAAGAAACCCCATGGTTACTCTTTTAAAATCAAAAATATTTAACTATTTCCATAGATACTTTGATGATTAACTATAATAGTAATGCAAAATAAAAACATAGGTTAAAAAATGTAGTTAGTCTAGTGAACACAACGGGCAAGTCCACAAAGTTCTTGCATTTCGTCTGTTGAAAGAAGCTAACAAACTTTTTGATGAGGTTATTGCAGGGCACCTAAAGATTACGCCTGGCTGCACACTAATTTATCCATCTACATTCCCCCTAGTAATACTCCTGTTTTAGAAACAGCTTGAAGTAGTTGTTTCAGATACTTAACATTTTTTTTTACAGACAACCAGTGTTGAAAGATTTGGAAAGGCAAAGTGCTGAGATCATTAGATCTAGGTCCCGCTCATTGTCTATATCAAAAGAGAAGCCTGGGAAGAGAGGTATGTTTAATACTTGTTTTTAACCCCCAATACAAAAGAGGTATCGTTGCTTAAGTTCTAAAACCGCGTAACTCAAAATAGTTAACTTTTCAAGAGAACAAAAAATTGAAATTTTTCTACTTATTTTATAATTGTTTTTAATCTACAATATTTTATTTTGGTTTATTCGACGGAGCACTTTCGCGACACGATCCAGTATGGAACTCACTGGACTTACACGCTGTTTTAGCTGTTTACATAGTTTAATGGAAAAATATTACAAACGCGGTGGATTTTGTTTTTGAAATAACGCATTGCTATTGGATCAAACCATTAATTGTGATTGGTCAAACGATGCGTTTTTCGATTCCCTATCGAATGACGTGGGTAACTCAAAACTACTATTTTGCGAGTTACGCGGTGTTAGAACTTAAGCGATGGTATGTTATAAGTTTGTACCCATCCGCCTGTAAAACTTATCTCCCAAACTAATAAACCAATTTCAATGCGGTTCCTTTTTGATGATAATCACTTTAGCCATTTATATTGGGATATTTAACGTTTTTACAAATAAATTATAAGTGGATGGGTGCAGTTAACGTTCACCATTATGGTCATAGCCATGTATGAAGTTTATTATTCTGTGTAAATTACAAAACTACAAATGGCCTGCTTTAATTTCAAAATATCATTCATCTAGATATGACACTAACAACAATAGCAAATATAATTTGACTTCCATGGGATATATCAAAATTCTTTCAATTCATGTGCTATATGCCTGGACAATTAAAATAAATATCTAATTACGATAATGAAATAGGCTATATAACAAACTAAACTTTATTTATTACTAGCGACCCGCCCCGACTTCGCACGGGTGCAATGTAGATACTAATGTGGGACATATCGACGCTTGGCAGTGAAAACCTCGTAAATTAAATTTTCTTCAAAAGCGTTTTACTTTTTCTTTAGTTTGATAATCTCGTCATACACGTACTAGTTCAACAAATTTTCAATTCAAATACTTCTAAGCTATCTATGACGTACGATGACAAACTTGTATTAACATATGATCGGCCATTTTTTCTTCAGGACACAGTTTTTTCAATCTCTTGTAAAAATTTGTATTTTACACATACGTGGTTTTCACTGCCGACCGTCGATATAAACGTTCCTCTTGAATCACTATCTATTGCTGAAAACTGCATTAAAATCCGTTGCATACTTTTAAAGATCTAAGCGTACAGACAGCCAGAGCGACTTTGTTTTATACTATGTAAAGAAGATTTATGTACACACAACAACAAATCAAGCTATACATTTCTAATACAAGCTGTTCTCTCATTGTACAGAAATTCTATACGTTGAGGGGTTAGCATAAACTGGAAATATATCGTCATGTGGACTCACAATATCACTACCGAAGCAATGTTTATAATATTTATTATTGTTTATTTTTGTCCAGGTCGTCCGAAGAAAACCCGCAATGCAGGAGACGACCGTGATTACTCACCTTCCCCTGACAGGAATAAGTCTCCTGAAGTTAAACATAAAAAGAAAAAGAAAGATAAAGAAAAGGCCAAAGAGAAAATTAAGGAAAAAGAAACTGAAAACAAAGAAAACACCAAGACTAAGGACAAGACATTGGCTCCTTCAAGTAAGTATTCTTAATTAGCGACCCGCCCCGGCTTCGCACGGGTGCAATTTAGATACTATTGTGGTACATATAAACCTTCCTCTTGAATCGTTCTATCTATTGCTGAAAACTGCATTAAAATCCGTTGCGTAGTTAAAACATTTAAGTATATAGACAGCGGGAGCGACTTTGTTTTATACTATGTAAAGATAATCATACCTAATATCAATGACGGGTTTATTATGGCGCCCCGTACACAGTCAATCTCGATCGCGATCCGCGATCAAAATCAATGATCCCGATCCAGATTGATAATGTACGAATTAGATTGACGGATTGATGCATCTGATCACAAAAGAATCTGGATCGCGATCATTGATTTTGATTGCGGATCGCGATCGAGATTGACTGTGTACGGGGCGCCTATCAGTTTGAAGACTACCTTTACCTAACACTTTTCAGTTGTTGCTCATTGAAACAATATTGTTTCAATTATTTTTCCAATATGGTAGTTGACAATAATATGGTAATTTTTTTATTAATTGTCACGAAACTTTTACAAAAAACATAGGCAACAATGAAAAAACCAATGAAATGTATAATAAAATGCCCAAGTTATAAGCAATATAAAATTGTTAACTAGTCAGAGACCGCACTATTGAACAATGACGTCATACTTCAAAAACTTCATAGTAACTTGACATTAACATAACATCACGCCTTATATTCCCTGAATTGTTCGGCAGAGGTGTTTTTGGTACACCTTGGTTTCGCCAGTTATGTTTAAGTCCCATGTAATAGGGGGCGAGCCTATTGCCATTAACCGGATACAAATCCAGACTCAGAGCTGCTACTGAGAAATTCCTAATGGAAAAACCCAATAACATTTTGGCCGACCTGGGGATCGAACCCAAGATCTCATGCTCAGCAGTCGCACTTGCGACCACTAGACCAACAAGGCAGTCAACTTGACATTATATTATATCACGAGATATAAATGAAATCCCACGACTGGAATATAATATAAGTTATATCTACATAAGTGTAAAGGGTTCTATTAAAAATTACGGTGAGCGATATTAATTTATATTCTGGGATGTAATATATATCCCATAGTGAAAAGCCGGCTTATACAATGTCCGTTTTGAACGACGAGGACAGAAGATGCGCCTATCAAAAACTTGAAAAACGTTTATCTCCTCCAGTTTTAGATTGATTTTATTTATTTTTTCAGCAATCGGTTTCTTCTATACTTTTTTGAGATATTAACATTAAATTCTTCCTAATTTTTTCAAGTGGTCGACTATATTCTGCGCGCAAGTACTAAAATTAGTCGCCGTCTGAGGTATGAGAGCGGTAGGAGGGGGGAGCGAAACAATAGACGCGCTCTGTCAGTTTGCTTTGTCTTGTCAACCGCGCGCACCCCCCTCCTGCCGCTCCCATACCTCAGGAGGTGACTAGAACACTTGCGCGCGGACTATACCAATTTTTTTGTTTTATTTGCCCTACGGTTAAGAGCACACTCTTTGACTAGTTACTCGCATTACCTCTACGTTCGGTTGATTAAGCTATCAAACTCTATTAATATTTCATTAATCTTTCCAAAACTTCCTCAGATGTGCACAGCGTAGTGACGAACGTGCGGCCTTCAGAAGTCACGGCTATCGGCGGTTTGCTCACCGGTAGCGCGACGAAGACTACGGCAATAGTCGACCTGACTAAAGATGACGGCAATAAGAACGTCGCCGATTCACGGGAGGTTTCCTTCAATAAGTTGCAAGGTATTTTTTAATCAGTCAGTTAGTTTTTATTGAAGCGTAGACTTCTTTTAGTTTATGCCGCTGAATATTCAAATATTTTGAAACTTCTATCTCTTATCTGCAATTTAACAAAACATAATGTAAGTCTAATCTCATAGTGAAAAATGTTTTATTTTTTATTGCTGGTACCTTCCTGGTACTCAGGTTACATGAGTAGCTGGTAAGTTTATATATTGCAGCCTAGTCAAGGGATTTAGATATTTTTTTATGGACAGTGAATATTTAACGTAACATCACGCCTGTATTCCCCGAAGGGTTAGGCAGAGGTGTTTAGTAACATGTAATATGGGGCAAGCCTATTGCCATCAATCGGGCACAAATCCAAACTTCGGACTGCTACTGCGGAATTCCATACGGAAAAACCCAATAACGCTGCCCAACCTGAGGATCTAAACCAGGACCTCACTATCAGCAGTTGCGCTTACCACCACTAGATCAACGAGGCAGTTGATATTGATAACAGTGAATATTTATTTATATGTTTTAACCTTGACCATGTTTTATAAATACATGTCTTTCCTATAGGCAAAACTTTCCCATCACTGGTTGTGGTGGCCCGCCCATACCTTCGCGCTAAAGACACGAACCCACCATCCGACCGGTCTGCGCTGGACAGTAAAGTGAAGTCGGTGCTAATGCACACGCCTATGAAGTTCACTGAGTGGCTCATACAGCAGGGACTGGTCAGGTCCGAACAGTGGTGCGTCATACACGCTGGCAACAAACTCAAACTGGGTAAGTAGTACATCTTCAACAGTCATATGTCGGTCCACAGGTAGCTGTAAGCTCCTATCAAAACAGTAAAGCATGTAGTGCTAGGGTTACATGGATCTGTCGGGATCGCGGTGCATGCAACAGCGAATCCCGTGACCCCGGCCTTAGGTCAGAAGGAGGGACACCGTGGGGTTTTAGCCAGTAAGAGTCTGGCACACCCCCCCGTCTTCCCCAGACGGGGGATAGTCCATGAGGATTTCCCCACGTGAGAAAAAAAAAAATAAATAAAAAAGGGTTACATGGATTCTGCCGGGGTTGCGGTGCATGCTTTTGCGAATACCGCGACCCCGGCCGTACGGTCAGGAGGAGGAACACCGTTGGTTTTTAGCCGGTAAGAGTCCGGCAGACCCCATCCACGAGGATTTTCCAACGATAAAAAAGCTCTAGCACCCATGATGCTGCAGGTGATTATGGCCTAGAGTTTCGGTGGGTGATATTATCTTCAATGGCTCAGGCTCCAAAAAAATGCGAGCTAAATCGCTGACTTGAAGACTGGTCTACCTTGCGATAACCCGTGCCACGTGTGATTTGTTTGCTATATCACGACTTATTGCAGTCCACTGTTAGGTATAGAACTCTTCTAAATCAATGCTAAATGCCACTGAAACAAACAATCCTTACAAAAGTCTTTCTATTCCAGGCATGTACTCCGACGTATCAAAGTTCCCCTACTCTGGCGGCTACGTGTGGATATCCGAGTGCTGTCCCACACGATTCGTCTCTGTATACTCCAGCTCTATCTTCGAAGGCGCCACCTTCCCTCCAAGCGTCCTCCTCAAGCTGGTATACCACTGGGCTTGCCAAACTAACGTGCAAAACGTAGTCCAATGGGTTAAAGTCGATAATCTCTACGTGAAAGGACTGTTTACCTGGTTAAGGGCGATTTGCACATCCGCCATACACCAACATATGGCGTTACTGGGTGGATCTGGCAAGAAAGTGGAGGTTGGAGTCATATCGCTGGGTACGACGAGTCACGATGGCACGCAGAGGCAGGTGAAGGTCGAAGTTTTGGGTGTGCTGGATCCTGTTGAGAAACTGGTGAGTTATCTGGATTTTTTAGAAGCCTTTAGGCTCCTAGCGCTCTATGAGCCGTGCGTAGGCGTTGCCCAACTGTATGGATTGTAAAACTGTGGCTGTGTAGCCTACACCACCATATCGTCACTGCGCCTGCAAAATCAGCAGTTTTTTTTTTTTTAAATCTGTCTTTGATGCATCAAAGACATTTAAAAAAAAACACATTGCGGATTTTGCAGGGGCAGTGACGATATACGCTTAGGCTTAGTGCCGCTCGTAAGGTGGGCAAACACGTGGAACGTCTTAAAGCCGGGCCCAGACGGGTGTAACGTGTAATGTAATTTATCGTGAAATGTAACGCCAATTCTTTATAAGAAAGACTAGATCAAATTATAGTATTACTAGCGGCCCGTCCCTGCTTCGCACGGGTGGAAATTTTTCCCGTTTTTGCAACATTTTTAATTTATGCTCCGCTCCTATTAATCGTAGCGTGATGTTATATAGCCTATAACCTTCCTCGATAAATGGACTATCCAACTCAAAAATATTTTTTCAATTCCAACCAGTTGTTCCGGAGATTAGCGCGTTCAAACAAACAAACTCTTCAGCTTTATAATATTAGTATAGATTTGATCGTTACCAAAAGTAGAAGCCTATATTTTGCACACGTCTTACAGATCCGTCTCCGCGCAGTAGAACCACTCGCCGAACACGAAAAGAACTACAAGAAGAGGTTCCAAAAGATCCTCGAGCCCCTATCCTCGTGGGTGCACCCTTCATCAGTCATCCTCACCGACCTAACCGTAGACAAAGGCACTCTCGTCTCTATGGGCTTCAAGAACGTGCATCAAGCGTCTTCGCATTCTGACTCGTCGTCGGCAAGAAACAGCAATGCTAATATTATGGAGTATTTGAGGAGGATAGTGCCGAGAATGTTCCAGAATACACTGTCGTTGCTGTCCAGACAGATTATACAGCAGTTCTTGGATGAATTGGTTTGGAGAGAGAGGTAGGATGTTACTTTATTTGATTTTGAATTGTTAAAGTTTTAGCCAAAAGTGAGATTAAGAATAGATTAGATAAAAATCTCACAATAGTATTTGTAATGACTAGCGACCCGGCTTCGCACGGGTGCAATGTAGATACTAATGTGGGGTATATAAACCTTTGTCTTGAATCACTCTATCCATTGCTGAAAACTACATTAAAATCCGTTGCGTAATTTCAAAGATATAAGTGTACAGACTACAGACAGCGGGGGCGACTTTGTTTTATACTATGTAAAGATGCATTTCTGCTGCCATAAAACTTTAGTACAATCCATTATTAAAACCATTATCATACATCAATTATTATTAAAACTATCATTGGTCTAGTGAAGGCAAGAGCGATTGCTGATCGTGAGGTCCTGGCTTCGATTCCCAGGTCGTGCAGTGTTATTGAGTTTTTCCTTGCGGAATTCCTCAGTAGCAACCCGGAGTTTGGATTTGTGCCCGGTTGATGGCAATAGGCTCGCCCCCTATTACATGGGACTTAAACATGAGGGTGAAATGAGGGTTTTACTATACACCTCTGTTTAACCCTTCGAGGAATAGATGCGTGATGTTATGTTATTTAAACTGGGTTAGCAAACTAAAGCTTTTTCCTATCTATTTATATCTTTAAATTTTACATGGTACCAGATACGGCATATCGCCCGGCCAAGCGTTCGACAACATAGTGATCCACATCGCGGAGCAGTGCAAGATGGAGGCTAAGGACCCCATCACAGTGCGCCTCAACAAGATCGCAGCCAATCCCTTCAAGAACTGGAAGTACCCCAGTGGCAAGGTCAGTCTAGAATTTTTTTTGTAATTTGTTGAGAAGTTTGTAGTTTGTTAAATGGTTATAAGGGTAGAGGAAGACCAAAGAAACGATGGATGTATACTGTGAAAGATGATATGGCTAGAAAGGGTGTGACTACTGAGATGACGGCTAATAGAGATGTGTGGATGAAGAAGACATACTGTGCGGACCCCAAATAAGTTGAAATAACGGCAGGAGGTTGATGATGCGTTTGTAGTTGGTTAAATGTATGCCATTGATCCGCGGCGCAGGCGACCTCACTGTTCAGGACCCAAGAATGGTGTGCCCGAAGCTTTACGGTCGATATAAATAACCGATCTCAATCCAAAATCTCTGGGTCAATGTAGGTTCTTGACATAAATTCAATACTGTCAAAAATATCAGCCGTTATTGTTTTTTTTTACGCCACATGGAAGCGGTATCACGACAGCAGAACGGCGTGACGTTGTGTGAAAGTTCTTACACGTTTTCTGTGCAACGCTTAAACCACATACTGCTTGCGATATTGCGTAAACGCAGTCTAAGGGCTGGCGCAGATCTGTCGAGGCGCCGCTGCGCCTTAAAATGCTCTGCGCTCAGAGCATTTTTCACTGCCAAACCACTAACGACTTGCTAGCGTTTAAAAAATATCGAAAATCAATTAACACAACTACTAGTCCCCGAGAGCATTGCAGCGACTAGAGGCGAAAGGGGATTTTCGATATTATTTAAATGTCAGCAAAGTCGATAATGGTTTGGCAGTGAAAAATGCTCTGCACTGCGCCTCGACAGATCTGCGCCGGCCCTAATGCTTCTTCTTTCTAAATCTTCCTTCTAACATGTAGCAATATGAACTGTGACTGCTCTAAAGCAACCTTTGATAGAGAAAGAGTGACCTAAAGAAGTCTTCTAAACTCTCTAGGCCGTAACCAATGGTTACTTACCATCCACTGTTGGATGTAGACCTTCCTATACTCACACCATCTTACATTCTTAATATTACATGTTACTTCTCAAATTTAGAAAAAGGACAAACTGGAAGAGCCCGAACCTGAAACTGGTCGTGGCAAGCGCGGACGCAAGAAGAAGGAACCGTCACCTTCACCGCCGCCCAAGAAGAGGAAGAAGGAGAAGACTACTTACATTGAAGAAGATGACGAGGAGGTCAGTTCTCGTATATTAGCTCTTTAGTGATTTCTGAAATTCTATGGTCTAACGTTTTTGGGGTCTATTTTGGAGGTGTTCTACGATCAGAAAGTGTAACAGTAGATAACAGATATTTCATCTGTTGATTTTGAAAAAATTGTTAAACGCGGAGCGACTGCTGTTTGATCTGAACAATTTTAAAGTAAACCTGACCTTCGTAGTAGGTGTTTTATAATCATTTAAAACAGAGTTTTATTTTTGTTTATTTATATATTTCGTCATTCAACTACAATGAACAATTGTTTCTAAAAAAAAATTATATTTTTTTATTTAAAATATTCTTTTCGTGTGTATTAGTGACTAACCTAGTGTCAGAGTTTATGCCGCCCTGACCTGCCTTTGACTTGGCTTCACATGCCCTCGAGAAATATCACTCAAGCATGCCGGTTTCTTCACGATGTTATCCTTCACCGTTTTTAAGCAAGTGATAATTATACAATATGCACATGAATCTGAAAAGTCAGAGGTGCGTGCCATGGGTTTGAAGTCGAGACCTATGACTTGGCAGTTCGACGGTCACACCACTAGGCTATCACTGCTATTTTTTACCACTTTCAACCATTAACAAAAATAAGATATATTATAAATCATAACCACCCACAGATCCCTCTAGCCCAAAGCCGGAAACAAGCAACTAAAATAAAAGAAGAAAAAGATAAGCCGAAAGAAAAGAAAGAAGGTGAGCCCACAGCTCGAAGCCGTCGCAACAATAAAGCCCGGTCCTACGTGGACGATGACATGGACGATATACCTCTGAAGAATATCAAGAAGGAGGTCCGCCCTGAGGAGACGGTCTCCATGGAGAGGTACTACTTCGGACAGATTGGTGGGAACGGGGACTTTGTGAAGACTGCTATTGCTGTTGAGGTAAGTTCTTTTGAATTTTATCATTATCTCTGTCTGCGTGGTCATACGCATATTTTTTTTGTGAAGTGCACGGAAAGAAATAACTGATTGTAAATGTATACGTAGCCAATATGAAAATTTTAATGATATAATATTGCAACTTATACAAATATAAACTTTAAAAACAAGTGAACTAGGTTGATTTCAGGATAACAAAAACTTTAGAAAGTCATAAAACTTAAGTGACAATAGAAATTGAACGATGTCTAATGGAACTAAGGTTTCTAATCCCAAAGCGTGTTAATTCTAAATATAAGGAATATACGGCGCATACCGCAAATGTATATTCGATTGGTGACTGTCATGGCGCAGTGTATTTGTAGATATATTTTCTATTATCAATATTAATCTCCCTTCAATTTTCAGTGTCCAGTCTGTCACGAGGAATTCAACGAGAATGTCGCCTTAATGACACACTTATACGGCCACGCGGTCCCGCCTGCAGCCGACGGATCAAACCCAGCGCAGTGCACGTACTGCCTCGGTCGCTTCTCGACTCAGGAGGAGCTCGACACGCATCTGAAACATACGCACCCCGCCGACACTAAGTCGCCAGAACTGTTTACATATGCCTGTCTGATCTGTGAGGTGAGTTATATAAACATGTAAAGCCATCTGCTGCGACCATATTTTTGTTAGAAATAGTTTTCTAACAAAATTGGGGCGTGGCTTAGCCGTTTACTGTGTTGTAATTAGTCCGAGTGTTCACTAAACATGTTTTGTTAGGTTTTTGTTGCAGCTGGAAAGGTCCAGGGCAGGAAGCAGGGGCTTAAGGGTTGTAATTGTCGTTCAAACCCAGATATTTATATTTGATCAATTTATGCGTATGGGTATCCAACGCATTGGTAAATTTTTCTTTGCAATGCTGTTAACCTTCGCTCTTTGCGCTATCGACGAGCAGAGAATTAAATTAGAGAGTTAAATGAACGCGCGACGATAGATAGACGCGCAATTCGCTCAGGGCGCTAAAATGCCTCACATTAAGAACACATGTTTACTTGTATTTTTTTTTAAAATTGAATCTTATGGTATCCCTTCCAGGGTTAAGCTATGTCAGCAGTACATCATGTGGTTTAAAGAGATTACATGATTTCATTTCAAATTATTTATTTGTAAAACAGAAATAATTGGAATTGAAATCATGTAATTTCGTTTACACCCTGTATTAAATCGCCGTACCCGGAGAATATAATGTCATTCGCAAAAACACACCTTTTCACTTTTTCTTTTCTTACTGCTTGCCAGTTACAAGCAGTACTTTGCACTGCTTGCCAGTTACAAGCAGTCGTCAAAAATCGGTGTTTATTTTGTTTAGAAAATTTGTGTTTTTGCGAATGCCATTATATTCTCCGGGGACGGCGAAATGTATAAGTATGACTCGGCATTTGACCCAAGTAAAACCAGTTTGTTCCCGCAGGTCCGTTTCGCAGCGGTGCTAACCCTCGCGTCCCACATGCAGAAGACGCACGCTCCCCTGGAGCTGCCGTACTCGTGCGACGCGTGCGACTACCGCGTGTCGTCACACCGCGCCGCCTCCGACCACTACCGCACCGCGCACAGCTCCGCTGACACCGTCTTCTGTCCTTACTGTCTCAAGGTAACTCAATAACACAATCACACACATGAAAGAAAGAAATTTATTTGGCACGAAAGCAGTCAGACACACAGACAAAAAATCCATAAGAGACAAAACAAAATAAAAAAATAAACAAAAATAAAGTGTCTGTGTGTCTAGCGGCTGCGCCAAATAGGTTCAGTTCAGCATAAATGTCAGACCACTAGTGCCACTTCATAACACATCCTTGAAGTATACACAATATAGGAGCCGGTGTATTTAAAAAAAAAGCTGCCTCACACTAGGATTTCTCCTGTATCGTGGGTGCGTTTACAGACACAAATCAATCACACGCACAAACATCCAGACCCAGAACAACTATGTGTAGGCCATACAAATATTTGTTCTATGCGGAAATCCACCCCACGACCCGTAGCGCAGAGCCCGATCACTCAGCCACTGCACCAAACGTGTCGTCCAAAATTACAGGCACATGAGATTTTCCAACTTACGCCCATATTCTAAGATGTTCCTCAAAAACTTACTCGACTCAGAACGGCCTCAAAAACACCTTCAAAATTGTATTCTTAGTCGCAATTTCGAGTGAACTTCGAGGTTCCTCGACTAAGTCATTACGTCGTAATTTGAATTATTTGCATCGCGCAAATAACGCCGCGATAAATGATTGTAAGAATTATCGTAAGCATATTCGATAAAGTCTTCAAAATTCATTTTTATTACATACGAACTTTGACACTTCCTTCCTTAAGGTAGATTCCGAGGTACCTTGAGTTTGACAGATGATTCCTTACCTCGACTGAGGAAAAATCTCGAATCGAGGACGTCTATGTCATTTTAACTACCGAAAAGGTGAGTCGAGGTGGAGTCGAGTCGAGTCGAGTAAGTTTTGGAGGAACGTCTTAGAATATGGGTGATAGTCTCTAAGGTTGGCTACGCATCAACAATCCTCTTGGTGTTCTAGAAGTAGACGGCTTCGGCTTATTCATAAAAAAATGAAGCTGTCACGTGACGCTTGGCAGATGTTAAACATCGAAACTCATTTTGTAAAAAAAAAGTGGCCGCATGAAACCGAAGATAGCCGACGAGTTACGAAGGTCTGACGTCGTGTGTCTGCCATCGCGAGCGTCACCACGCAACAGCCGCTCTCACACTCGTACCGCCGCATTAGATTTTTGTCACATCAAAAACTACATCATGCTACCATAATTACTAATAAAAACCTGACTGTCATTAAAATTGACATACAAGAGTGGAGAATGACAAAATCATTGTCTTCACAGGTCATAAAGGTGTATTCTGCTGGACACGAGTTGACCGCCAACTTGGTGCTGTATCTGGAGCACCTGAAGCAGCACCAGGACAAGGAGATGGAAGTCCGCTGCAACAGATGCGTGCTCAAATTCGTGCATCTTGGTGAGTTACGAAGAAATACATATTTTATCTCTCTCAAAATTGTTTCTTTCATATCTATTCAAGACATGCTCTGATGGAGAACATAACATCACGCCTTGTATTCCCCGAAGGGTACAGCAGAGGCGTTTTTTTTTAGTACACCCTTGTTTCTTAGGGGGCGAGCCTATTGCCATTGACCAGGCACAAATCCAGACTCCGGGCTGCTACTGAGAAATTCCTAATGGAAAAACCCATTAACACTGCCCGACCTGGGGATCGTACCCAGGACCTCATGCTCAGCAGTCGCGCTTGCAACCAGTAGACCAACAAGGCAGAGAGATATCCTTCAAATTACACCAATAAGGCTTGATCGAATAAACTTTGAAATCTTTACATAGTATAAAACAAAGTCGCTCCCGCTGTCTGTCTGTCCCTATGTATGCTTAGATCTTTAAATCTACACAACGGATTTCGATGCGGTTTTTTTTTAATAGATAGAGTGATTCAAGAGGAAGGTTTATATGCCCCACATTAGTATCTACATTGCACCCGTGCAGAGCCGGGGCGGGTCGCTAGTAATAACGATAAATGATGCCTTTATTTCAGGTCAATTGAAAGAGCATCAAGTGCGTGACCACATCACAGTTGAAGGCGCAACTCCACTCTGCTCTGAAGAACATTTGATTACCAAACCTAGAGTAAGTTTAAACTTTAAACTTAACATATTTACCGTCTTCTTGTGATCCTACTGATATCATTCATCATCTCCCTCCCCTTATCCCACACTAGGTGGTGTCAACACAACATGTGATTCGTAAATCCATGTTGTTAAAGGTTTTGGCTGTTTTATGACCGGCCGCCTGCCTGACATCAACCCTCCTTGGGAATACTCGTTACGGCGTCGCACGAGTGACCCAATGTGCTTGCTGATATTATGCGCTGGGTCCCAAAATGCTATACTTGTCAATCTTATTTCCGACAACTAAGCAGACTATGGGTCAACGCAGACAGAGGAGCGCAGCGGAGGGGATTTTATTAAGGCACTCAAAAATTTACTTTAAAATTACCGAAATAAAGTGCATATATGCTTGAACCTGACAAAAAGTGCTCGCGCGTCCTCAAAGATATGCGGGAAGCCCCGCGCGCGGCTATGCACTTTATTTCGATAATTTTAAAGTTGATTTTCGAGTGATTTAATAAAATCCTCTCCGCTGCGCTCCTCTCTGTCTGCGCTGACCCTATGTTCTTCTTGGTGGTGTATACTTGAAGTTCCTTGACCTACTCATTCAGTTTTGGTAGGGACTTGGTTCTGACACATCGTAAACTAATATAGCACCGTGAGCGTCTCTGTAAAAACTTGATTTCAATGTTCTGTATCGCTCCTGTCCCGCTGTACGCCAAATACCAAGCCTGATTTTAGTTTGATGTTCAATGATATGGTATTTTTACAGAACAAGGCGCGTCCACCAGTGAAAGATTCAGCTAACCACACGATTAGCGAGACGTTTGAAGGTTTAACGCTGGTATTGCCTGATGGAATGTTATGCAGGGAGTGCGATACGCCGCTAGACAGGCAGAAACATTTCTTGTAAGTATAATATTAGATCCCCACCTATGAAATCAGCGTTTTGTATGGAGAATTTTAAAGAAGTTGCATTTTTCATACTAACATTTTCTTAATTTATTTAACGACTATGAACACTAATGTTTTAAAACTTTTATGCACTAATGTTTAAAAACTAAGATAACGTATGCCACTTAGATTATGCGACAAAAATAAGTTTTGGCAAAGTTAAAACAAAAATAGTGGTCATTTCTGCTAACAAAAAGAAGTCATTTTTAAGGTATTTTTTATGTTTAAAAAACTATAAGCAAATAAGGTTTTTTTTACTATTGGTAGTTGTCTATGATGGTCATTATTCGATATAATATCAAGCAATTGATGAATATTTTAAATCATAGAAGTGACGATGTTCTCTATTTGTGAGAAAAAACGCCAATTTCATAGGTGGGGACCTAATAATTAGTATAACCATAGTACCCTAGTCAGATGGACCGAAGTTCTAAAGAAGCTAATTCGTATAGACTGTATGTGAAAGTCGACGAATCATGTGATGTTTCACGACTTCAGTTCCTTTATATCAGCAAGCATTCATACTGGTAGTCGCCGACGTAATTTGGCAAGAGTATAGAAGAGAATTCCTCTCCTTTCTTTCTTTCTTCTAAACAGACATGTTCAAAAATAAATTATGACAATAACCATAGAATAATGACAAGCAATAAGGGTGACCATTTTTTGTTGCACTAAGGTCCGTATTACAGAACGAAACTCGAGCATTAATCTCTGTTTAAAACTAGTTTTGAGGCGACTTTAAATTTTAGAACATTCCTCAAGCATAGATTCGTTGATCATAGTTCAGCTGAGTTTGGCTTTATTCTAGATCGTTACTCAGTTTGGCTTTATTCTAGATCGTTACTCAGTTCGTAGATTCGACCCCAAGCAGTGATTTAATCTGTAATCAACCAATCGATTGGCTCGATTTGAGTCTCGTTTCATCTGAGTATAGATTGATTGCCGTTCTGCAATAAGACCGTTCCTCAAGTACTGATTCTATACTTAAACAGTGATCAACTGATTAAAGATCAAACTGGACTTAAGGAATGTTCTGTAATACAGACCTAAGCGTACATGCGTAAACTTACTCCCACTACGCCAAAACCTTGCCAAGTTACGTGCCGGATAGGGCCTCAAAATGGACATTGAAAGAACAAACATTTTATTCAATTCTCTACGACCAAGATATCCCGCCATCAACATTGAAGTTACTGGCAGTAGCATAATCATCCATAAGAACTGGCGGTCGTTGATTGATATGTCGAGGTATTGTAAACTGTGACTGCCTTGTTGGTCTAGTGGTCGCAAGCCTGACTGCTGAGCATAGGGTCCTGGGTTCGATCCCCAGGTTGGGCAAAGTGATATTGGGTTTTTCCATTAAGAATTTCTCAGTAGCTGCCCGGTGTCTAGATTTGTACCCAATTAATGGCAATAGGCTCACCACCTATTACATGGGACTTAAACATAACTGGCGAAACGAGGGTGTTACTAAAACTCCTCTGCCTAACTCTTCATGGAATACAAGGCGTGATGTTATATTATAACCCTTAAAGGGTTAATTTTATGAGTTATCCTCACATATTTTTTTTCATTCGTAGAGGGAAGACTCTCTGCACGAAGTGTTCGTACGCCACATCGTGCTACCGCGCGATGTTACGTCACAGCAGCTACTGCGCCGGCCCGCACTCGTTAGAGGACGCTCCTCGCGAGGCGCCGTACCTCTCGCACTGTGTGTGCGGGTATAACACTATTGTTGGTATGTACACACAGCTCACACATTACATGTATCATGCAGAATATATTGAAATAATTAAAATTAAAGAATTGCTATCTTTTACTAACAGACGGCGCGAGAAAAGGACGGTGTTAGATAAGAACTAAGTTAGAGATGTCAAACTAGTTTAAGCCTTGAACTTCACCGTGTCTGTAGTCGACACGTTTCGACATGTCGTCTATATTTGTATGGAAATTTTAGTACAACTAAATTTGACGGCTCTTATTCCGTCTCTTTCTTATTTTATCAGAGTGAATAATTAAACTTGTTAACAAAAAAGAAACCGACTTCAAATTGTCTATCTCCGAAGTTCTTCATCAGATCTTCACCAAATTAAAACGGGGCCACTTCGAAAGAATACTCTTTCAAACAAAAAAGAATCTTTAAAATCGGTTCACAATTAGCAAAGATATCGCGGGACAAACATACAAAAAAAAAGAAAAGCTGTCGAATTGAGAACCTCCTCCTTTTTTGGAAGTCGGTTAAAAAGATAGCAATTCTCTAATTTTAGTTTGGTTGGAGAATCGGTGCCATTATCTCATTGCTTCCACGATCTCCACAGAAAGCACTTTCAATTGTATGAAATTCGCAGGTACTGACATGCTGACTCACTTGCTGATGTGCGAACACAAGTCTGCGTACAGGTCTGAGGAAGAAGCGCGCGCCAATACTATAGGCTCCGGTGAAGACCTGCCCATGGTCAGCAAACATGTTGAAGACGCACCACCAGCAGTTGATACAGTGAGTTATACACGTCCGAAGAAAGACCATGTAATTGAGATTTTAGTAAACTTTTACCAATTTAGAATGCTCTGCATAGGTTTTTCTCAACAATAGGGGCCGTTCAAGTATCACGTAAGGACCAAAGGGGGGTGGGGGGTCTTTGGTTAGCTTATTTTTGATGACATAGGGAACGGGGGGGTCTGGATGGTGATTACGACAACAATATTTATTTTTTACTTCTTTTTCTAAACTTGAAAACTGCTGCTCATAAATAACAATAAAGAAATCTGGACAGATTTAAAAAAATATACCTATATCAATGTTTACGTAAGTATAGGAGGGGGGGGTGAGAGCTTTGTTTACTTTTGCTGACAAGGGGGAGGGGAGGGTAAAAAATTACCAAAATTCTGCTTACGTAACATATTGGGAAAATCCAGTCTAAACAGATGCGGCTGAATACCAGTATTTTACACGGAGCGACTGCCATCATACCTCCGCAACCTAGTTACTGAGCAATGCCGATATCCTAAGATTAGACCATAGTAGTCATTCTTTCAGACTTCGGACTTCCCGTAACGAATATCGTATAGTAATAATTCAAACATACCCGTATTATTTTTCAACGGTTTCCAGAATTCTGTCTAGAATAGTAAAAAAATTATGTCCCCGTAAGTCGGGGCCCTTGTGAGCGATGGTCCTTGGTATTTTGCCAGTCTTGCCACATAGTAACGCCACTGCTGTTTCACGTGTGCCTCCCGATCCACCATTATAATTATTAATGAGTACCTGCCTGCCATAACTGACAGATAACTTCACATAGCCCCTTTGTCGTCTTCTGCGAAACCCAATATCATGGCTGACCATACCTTTGAAATGTTTAAACGTGTTCTATTGCCCAAGCAGGCGGTCGACAATGTGGCAGCTATGTCTGACTACGCGCCTCCATCAGTGCTGAACACGCAGCTGTCGCTCGACGACCTAGCACCACCTTCCGTGCTGCAGTCCGATCAGGTATGTTTTATACACAACAAAGTTTATAGGAATAGAAGATACATTTGACAATACAAGAAAGTAATAAGCTATAATGCAGCCAACTTTGTGTTGTCCATGTTTGCAACTGAATCAAAACCTGAACGCTTATGTTGTGGTCGCATTCATCCAATGAGTGATGATGAGACAAAATAACATGTCAGACGAACTCATATATATATATAATTATATTTTGTAACTATTGGTTAATTTATGAATGCTACTGTAGAATAGGACAAATTAAATAAGAAGTGCATGTTAAATACTAGTTTATTAACAGTACCGAACACACTTAATTATTATAAAGATACAAAACTTACATACAGGGTTTAAAAAGACCCTGCACGAAGCCGTCAACCATGCATTCAGTACATCAAACTAAGTAACCCTACACAAAAGTAGTCGCTGGGAAACGACTTTTTTTGGGTGAAAAATATCGTTTTACGGTAAAGCTCAATGAAGCGCACACAAAACATTGTGCTGATGGATGCAATGAATAGTAAACGGGTAATGGAGGTATTTCAAGTACATTTGCAACCTACAAAATTAGTATTTAAAAAAAAGTTGTGAAAAAGATGGAACTTTGACCTCCAATATCTCCATAAATATAAGGTCCCCAGGCATAGTCCAGAACAAAAAATTATCGCAATGACGTAGAGAATAAGTGCCTTTCGGCTTCGTTAGGGTGTATTTACACCGTTTATAGACCTGAAGATACTCTTCAATATCATACATAATTACGAAAAAACATATTCTTTACATTTCTATGACTAGATTACATAAACCACGTTTTGATCCCCCTGTATTGTTCCCCCAGCATGAGCAAGAGCTACTGAAGGACACATACGACCGCCCATTAGCCACACCACGCCACGAGGAGCCCCACTACAGCCTGGGCGACTTCGAGCCGCTGCCCCAGGAGCCCCCGCCACAACCCGACTTCGAGCAGCTATAGACATAAAGCCAGATTACTATTCATTCACAAACTCCTAAAAAAATATGCATGGATGTTTCTCAATATGTTGTGACATCCAGATTTTCCTCTATGGATTCCACAAATTTAGTGATTCATTAGAGAAATATACACATGAACAATCACCCGACATTTTCACAATATTATATTATGATTGAAATAACTAAAATGATTTAAAGAAAATGTATTACTGTGTAAACATTATGTAGTATTCGGTTTTATTTTATTAATATAAAGGCGGGTACAGACTGCCGTAACGTAACATGCAATGTAACATGAAAGGTACGTAGTACGCACGCGTAGTGTGCACGGTTCGTGCGCGCAAGTTGTCCACAGTATGAAAATTCTGTTAAATTGCATGATACATTGCGATAATCTGGATGGCAAATTCTTTCATTGCGTGTTACATTTCGTGAGTCTGTACCCAGCTTAATGTATTGTGTTATTTTGAGATATAAGAAGAATAGTAAGATAATACCACATTTCTTAAAGAGTACATATTATTTTTTGTTTTAAGGCTTGACAGTTCCATTAGGTTACTTGAGGAAAGTATAACAATTTAATTATGTTTTAAGTCATCTGATAATAACATCAAATATTATATAGATACCGTCGCTGGGGAGTGAAAATCTCGTAAAGCACAAATTCATTTTTATTTTTTGTAATTCATTTGTTGGGTAAAAAGCCTTGTAATACATATTTAGAACGAGAGTGCACAACTCTAAAATGAAATACATTGATGAATAGATAATAAAACAGAAGAATGTTACATCTACACTTCATACCTTTTCTTTAACAGGCAGTTATTATCTCCTCCTGTAAAATTATGTTCAATGCAATTACGAGTTTTCACTGCACAGCGATGATACATAATTCTGGGTCCTTAGTACTTCTTAATAGCTTGTATGTTTATTATAACACCAGAATATAAATAAATGCTTCTACAAATTAACTCATTTTCTTTCCTTTCTTCTTCTTGAACATTAGTGTGACTTTGTTGGTGACTCCATAATCTTGGATGGGGGCATTAATATCATCTAAGGCAATACTGTCAAAGTTCAAGTTGTAAGTCTTCCATATATATTTCCATGATATCTTTGATTTACTTCCAGCCCTCCTTAGAAATAATTCAAAGTGCCTCTCGATTGCTTTCTTTAGAGTCCTTACTGTTGCATTTTGAGGAATCTGTAATAGATCATTTGCTGAATTTACCTTTAGTAATTTCTTAACTTTAATAAAAAATTTACACATAAAATCATGCATATTCGCAGAAGGATTGGGCAGAAGTGTATAGTAAGTAACATTCACATTTCACCGTTATGTTTAAGTCCCATGTAATAGGGGGCAAGCCCATTGCCATTAACCAGGCACAAATCTAAACTCTGAGCTGCTACTGAAGAATTCCACATTGAAAAACCCAATAACAGTTTGCCCAACCTAGGTATTGAACCCAGGAACTCACAATAAGCAATTGTGCTTTCCACCAATAAACCAATGAAGGAGTTAGTACTTTCTACTACTAACATAGATTACATAAATCCTTTTTCTGATAAACCTTCATTGGGACTTCAAAGTTTTTATTAATGGACTATTATAGAAGCTGCAATTCTTTTTTTTTTCTCTGATTATGCAAACAGAAAGAAAAGGCAGAATAAGAAGTCATCCTGGCAATTACTAAAACAATAAAATTAATTTAAATAACTTACAATTACGTTTAAAGTTGGTTCACTATCTCTTGATACAAAAACGGTGATAGATTGACCATGCTCCACAGCAATCTGTAAAAAATATTCCTTATTTAAATCTGTTTCAACATCTTTACTCAAACAGCCACCTTCGTGTCAATGTTATCCTTGTCTATGTAGAATCCAGCTGGTAACAGAACTATAATAACTTATGGGCAGAGGAACAACCATTAACCTTTTGAAAGAGACGCTATAGACATGAGCACTTCCCTCCATGCCATGCTTCAAGTTTATCATACTTTTTGATAGCTATTGACGTTGTTGGCGATCCTAGCACATTTGTGTGACATCTATAACTGGTGATATGATAGCATTCAATTAGAGGTGGGTATCAAATTATATTTTGCTAATTTGTTTTCAGACAAAGACATTCGATACTATATAGACAGGACATCAGTCAAAATTCGTGTTCCTTGTTATAGGACAATTGGTCCTAGTTTAGCTTCCAATAATTCCCCGCGAGAGGTCGCATTGTCATTGCTCAAAAAAATGTTTTTGTGCCTTTATTATATAAAAAATGCCGACTTCCGTACTTAGGTACTGTAAATCTCGAACCAGTCTAGCAACGGAACGTGTCTGCAGCTTTTTTTCGTAAGTAATATGTTTATAATTACAATAAAATATTAATATGACGTTGAACATTCTGGAAAATGTCAATTTTGTAATGAACTATTCAACAACAGATGTCGTTGTTTTCAAACGAGAACAGTGGGTACCTATTATAGAGATGTGTATCCTATCGATTAGTACTATCGACAAAAAAAGAGGAAAATAATAATGGAACACTGAAAACAGTCGAGTGCAAATATACATACATAAACGTTAATAAATAAACAAATATAATCATGTTTATTTAGCTATCAGTATAGCAATTTTTGATTGTTTTGTTTAAATTTGTATTTGTGATTTTAGGTTTCCGCTAATCAATATTCCAAGAGGAAAATAGATAAAACTCGTCCAGAATGAACGCTACGAAAAATATTTGTATCCATCCGCTGCGTTTCATACATAAATCTTACACATAATTTTCACTTTTTCTAAATTAATACAAAAACTGAAGAATATAACAAGCGTCTTTTATATGTTACTTTTTTGGTGTTTATGTTGTTCTACACACCTGTAAAAGAATCACACCTCTGTGCAACGAGTGTTTGAATATGTAGAGGTCGAAATATCTGAGCCAAATACTACTATTTCTCTATCCTTGGGGGGAGATTATTATTAAGTGGGTATTCAACCCCACATGTTGGGTGCTTTAGTCGATAAAATTGATTAAATATAGCTCTTAAAGTTAAATAGTCTGCTAACTAACGATATTATATTTATTCATTCAAACCCCTGAATTCTTCAAGAATATGTACTGAAAGTCACCCCATTTTCTTTATTTTCGTGGTAATAGTCAATTCTCCATCCCCTCAAAGATAGAGCTATTTTGGTATCCGAGTTACCTATGTCGACCTGTACATATTACAATACTCATTACGTTTCACAGAGGCGTAAATTTAATGTCGTTTTAAAGGCTAAAACAAAGACGACCTAAAGAAATATCAAACGGCCATACATACATTTAAGCAACTTTTGTAATGAGACATAAAAGTGATATTTTATACATAATCTTACACATCATTTTCACTTTTACTAAAATAAAAAAAATATTTATTTTACTTTTACTTTTTTGGTGTTTGAGTAGAACAACTCAAACATAAAAAAACACACCTGTAAAAGAATCACACCTCTATGCGACTTAGATCTTAAGTTGTTAAAATATTTGAACCAAATACTATTTCCCTATCCTTGGGGTTATTATAAGTGGGTATTCAACCCCCATGTTGGGTACTTTTGTCGATAAAATTGAGTAAAAATAGCGCCTTTAAAGTACTGTTACTACATACCCGGGCACATTGCATATCAACCTCTGAAACCCCCGTCGATATCATTATCGATAAATGTTAAACATCCCTACAAAGTAAAAATGAATAGCACGCTACCTACCGTTCAAAAGATTGAAACGTCTCCTAACTATCAAAGTTACGTACTTTTGCTACTTAACACTAGATGACTGTACTGTAGAATGGGAACCATTTTTTTCTATGAAAATGTCTCCAATAGCCCCTCTATACCTATTTAATCTCTTTGTTTTCAGACTTTGTTACATACATATTTACAAGTTAAACCAATAAACACAAAGTCATAGCTAGTACCCAGGCAGTGCTCTAGAGACCCTTGAATAAGTATCTAGGTAAATAAAGAAGCCTTTGGTCACTTGCTACCCTGGAGTCAGAGGTTCTAGCTACAGCCCTGAATATAAATTGATTAATTAAAAGCCAAAAGCTGGTGAGCCAAGCTGTAGGAAATAGGATTATGGGAGTAAAAGAAAAATGCAGAGATTGAACATAGTACTTAGAATGGTTTATTCAGATTGAATATGACCACTTGGAAGATTATAGTATTAGCTAGTGTCAGTCTCTTAGCACACTTGAAAATAGAACAACCATAGCTTTTATAACCGGTCAGTGTACCAAAGAGGATTAACTATTTGCAGTGTAAAGTAGGATATATACCAACACAAGCTATTGATTAGAAACAGTAAATCGTATCGGGAAATGTGATACTAGTGGACTGCAATAAAAGTGTATTTTTTATTTAGAAAGATTGAAAACGTGGGTATACCTGTGACAAAACTTCTTCATTAATAATATCAATAGGAAGGTCCTTTAGCAAAGAATCGCTACTCAGTAGTGTTGCAAGAGAGGATTGTGTGACTTCCAGTAGCTCATCGTGTGATAAAGTAGTGGCCAAATCTTCTTTTTGTTCCATTGTTGTTTTAATTATTAAGGATCTTGAAAATTAGTCTTGAATTAGTATTTAATAAAGGCCTCTGCATCTTACTCTCAGAACACTAATTTGTATCTTAGATCTGACTCTGAATAATTACTAGTTCGCGAAAATAGCTTGTGGTAGCTCTGTCGTAGTCACAAACTATGCTATAATAATATTTTTGTTTTTGTAAATCGTCGCGTAGCTCGCATTCTGTCATCTGTCAAAACAAAAATAAATTGACTGACAGCGCTACGGTAAAAAAAAGGAAAGTTTATGTACTTATAAAAAGAGTAGAGCATTCTCGTTTATTTCAATGACATTTAAAACCGTAAAATCTGATGTAATAAGTGGCGATGGTACATCTCTAATTCCATAGATAATTATTGATTGTTTTTTAATTTCAGGATACTACTATATTAAAGGAATCCCTATCTTGGGGTAAATTTAGTTTTTATTTATCACCTCGTCAGGCTTTAGATAACCTCTCACTTCACTATCTATAAATACTCGTAATAAATAAATAGAATACAGAAAATAGAAAGAAAGAATTGAATTGATATTACATACATATGATATTATGGGTCGCATTAGAAAATTCTAGTATACTTCATACATAAAAAATATGTATATACCTAAATAGTGGTTCAGTATAGTTTTATGTGGCCGTTTAGTTCTTGACTAAGCATTGGAGCCCACCTCTCTCCCTGCAACATTCTTCAAACTAATAACACATACTGCGATCAAATATTCAATTCACAAACGTGATGTTTGGAAAATTCTAATACGTCCTGTTTTAATTTTAATATCACCTAAACGTGTGTATGATGTAAACTGAATAAGACTATTTAACGTTCTAATAGAGTAGTTATTTTTAAAGTTTCACAATATTGTATGGCTGGTGCCGCTCCCATTATTTGTATTTGTTTTTACAGAGCTATATACTACGTGAATTGGCATGAATAATTCAAGAAATACTATCGACATGTTTAAAATTAACTCAGCAACGTGCACTACGAGAAACGTTCTTAATTTACCCTGCAGAAAAAGTACTCCATGTCTTTATCCAGGTAAGTTACCTTCCTGCCGAAATTTTAAATCGGCGTGGAAGTTTAGTCGTGGAAAAGTGGTTTTCAATAGTCAATAGTCAATAGTATCTTTATTTGGATGAACATGGTACAAATAAGATCTTACATACATTATTGTGGTAACAATCATATTCTGCCATGTATGGCGTGCAAACAATAACAAAATAAGTAGTTAAATACAATAAAAAAATAAAAAACAAACATGTATAGGAGAAAATGGCAATTAAAATTTAGTACATTTATAATAATTATATTTTATTCTATTTAACATTTCAATTCCTCAGTAGCAGCCTGGTGCTCGGATTTGTGCTCGATTGATGACAATAGGCTCGCCCCCTATTACATGGGAGTTAAAAATAACGGTGAAATGAGGGTGTTACCATATACCTCTGCCCAACCCTTCGGGAAATACAGGTGTGATGTTATGTTATGTATATTATATTATGACAAAAGGTACCATTAAAATGTCTCAATTGGCTCTGTAGCTGTGCAATTGCTTACTGCGGCACGGCTCATGGTTTCGATTCCCGCATAGTTCAAATATTTATACGACTTACAGATATTTGTTCCAGGTCTGGGTCTTTGAGATTTGTGTCTGTAAATGCCTCAGGGTGAAAATCTAGTGAGGGCTAAGGTTTAAAAAAAGTTAATTTCGTTTTGTGACATGTATAATACTATATTGAATGAATAAAGACCGAAAAGGATAAAATAATAATATCGTGTTGATTCCACAAAAAACGCATTGTTCACTTTTTGGGTCGTGCCAACTTGTCCCTTCTTGGACAGACGAACGCAGAAAAATTTGTTAAGTACAGTTTTTCAGTAAGCTAAACGCCGATCGTGTAACAGCGTTTACATGATCAGAAAATTATACCAACTGGTACAGTAGTCTAGTATTTTCAATTGTTTCTCTATTTATGAAATCAGGTACTTACTTACGGTCATGGTGTAATCATAATTAAATTCGCCAGGTTACACAGTTTACAGGTGCTCACATCTCGATCACATTATCTATGTCGTAACTACTGATCTTCTTCTCTTTTGTCGGCACGAGCTGTATGAGAATATATCATGCCATATTGGAGAGATTAGCTTGGGTTCGCCAGACGTAACTACTTAAGTATCATCACTCGTGGAGGCTACTGATGAAGTAATAAGATTCAGCTGTTTTGTTCGGCTTCTGTTGTTAAACTTTGTTGTTAATGGTGAAAAATATGACAAATTGTGACGAAGATCAAGCCATCGCAGGTAGACAATACCTTGTTCTGTTATAATTGTACAGTATACTATTGTAATCTTTGGTTATAATGCATACGGTAACTTAATGTAATCAGGGAGAATTATTTTCATTTTGTAGCAACATTGCCTTTATCCTTTTTAATTTTTCGGTCTGTCTCTCTTCACCACTCGACTCGCTCGCTGTCAATTAGAAATTTGAGGTTATACTGTCATTATCACAAAATTCTATAAATTGTATCTTCATAAAATCTCAATAAAGATATTTCAATAATGGAATCCTTGTCAACGGGTTCACTCTCTGGAGCACAGAAAGAAGAATTGATGGATCAGGTGAAACAGCAGATAGCCATTGCAAACGCTCAAGAACTACTGACGAAAATGTCTGAGAAATGTTTCAAAAAGTGCATCAATAAACCGGGTACAGCGTTGGACAATTCTGAACAGAAATGTATAGCGATGTGCATGGACAGGTATATGGACGCGTGGAACCTGGTGTCACGAACATACAGCAGTCGTATTCAGCGAGAGAGGAACAACATGTAAAAGCGACGACCAGGATCTAAGGGCTGTTCGCCATCGCGTCACTGTAAATATAGACGACTTAGTAGTTACAAAGCATTTGAAATTGTGAGTTGCGGCTGCCGGTTATGTTAATGTGTTCAATAAAAGTACTTTAGGTTGTTACTTTTTTTATTGATTCTACTGAGGTAGCTGGTGTAACAGACAGCTCTACAGCACTCCTATTACTCATGTTATTAATGTGAAGTTTTTATCAAAATATTCTTAATAAACTGTTAGAATAATGGACTTTTTCGAGTTTGTAATAATCAATCCTTATCCTTGCTGTATAAGGTCAATTTGGCTCTTCAACATAAGATTATAACAAAATGGTTATGTTTATCCATTGGTAATCTTTAGCAGCATAGAGCCACACAACAGCTTTAGTCATATTACTAGCAATAAACCATGTTCCTCCAAGTTGGTCCAGTCAATTTTATATTGCATAACATCTCATGTACATTGCCATGCCACACTGCAAAATATATCTATAAAGTCCAAGGTTATGCTAAAAAAAATATTTAAGTAAAAAACAGTCACTGTTGTAATATTGTTGTATTTATTATAATAAGTTACAATAAACAGTTATTGTTTATTCATTCAAATTTTAAACCTTGTCATAATACTTTGACATATTTCTACTTAATTTCTTTCACTTATAATTCATCTTTTATCATTTTCTTTCTGTAATGATACAGCTTTTGTATCCACATCTCCTTTAATTCTGCTTCACTTGGCATTTCCTGCAAAACCAAACCAAATAAAATATTAAATGACTTTAAAAACTAGTGTAGTAGGTATAAATAAGACAGGTACACTCATGGGCATAGCCAGATTTTGTCCAGAATAGAGCAAACTCAGTCAGACAGTAAATATTTGTCTTTTCAATAAACCTGGAAGTGCGGAATGGGACTAGGGAGCAATTTTGTCCCATAATCTTATTTTTGAGGTCCAATTAAGTAAAGATGGCGTTGGGCATTGGTTTGCCTATCTTGGGTAATTGTTCTGTAGATATAGGTGGCAAATTGACTGAATCTAGACCATTTACGTATTGTTTCTGGTGCCACCCTGAATACACCTATGGGTACACTGGAGTTTGCCCTCAGGTCTTTTATCAATCCTTATCACTCAAAAGGTTTTTTGAGTGATAGAGATTACTAACTTTTGGGCTCGCCTTTATACATGACTTTAGTAAATTGTAATTTACTTGTGCACAATAAAGAATAAGAATAGTGTGTTTCTCGGTTAAGAGTTAACTGACAATTATAAAATAGGCCCTAAGAAAACATTTTCATAATAATACTGATTATTGAATAAGAATGAAGTCTATTTATAGTCAAATGTAACTAAAATATAAAACATAATAGTATAGCAATACAGCTATCAGAGAAGTCAATACTACGTCTGATTAAAATATGTGGATAATGTACCACAATTTAAAAGAGCCACACTAGATCTTATAATAAAAACTTGCAAAAAAAAAAAACATGTAAGATACAAAAAAACACTCACATCAAAATTAATTATAGAATCATCAGTTGGGACCTTTATATCGGAGTCTGATGGGACTGTAACAGTCTGAGAGTTCAAATCTATCACAATATTCTGTGACTGCTTCTTATTCCTTGAAGATGTGAAGGCTTTGGGGACGAATGAGTCGCTGTTCAACTCTGCTAATAAGTTCCTATCATGTATTGTGGGCATATCCTCTTTGATCTCAACCTCCTTGTACTCGTAGGTTGGTATTTTTGTCATAGTCAATCCAGCAGCCTCAGCGGCTTTGATTGCCTTCTCCAATTTGGTTTCTGTGTCATCTAGGTTTACCTTCTTTGGATGGTTTGGACGCTCTGTAACATAATGAAAGAATGGTTAAATCTATACATATATAATTACTTGTCCTGACTGACCAACTGATTCATCAATGCAGAGCCTTAACAACTGAAGCTGGAAACATGAAATTTGGAAAGTATGTTCTTTTTTTGATGTAGGCATCCACTTAGAAAGGAATTTTGGAAATTCTATCCTTAGGGGGGTAAAATAGGGGATGGATGCTTATTTGAAAAATCACACAAAAGTTGGAGGCTTAGTGCTAGAATTATATATTATTGATCAAGGAATTCAAAATAACATGACAAATCATTTTGTTTATTTGCCAACAGCCTCCATAAACCAGAGCCTGGCTAAATTAGCAAACAGAATAATCTTTAGTAAATAATCTGGCTGCCAAATACTACTATTTCGCCTAATTAGCTGACATTATACCTAACCCTACAAGATTTATATCACAAGTAAATATATTAAACATAATATATATTATTATACATATATTAATGTATATATATATATACCTATATGTAAGTATTATGTCTATGTATGGTGTGTAGTATATATTTTGCAGCAGTACACCATGGACTAACTCCTCTATCTTATTCATTGCCTTCCTGCTCATCCAAAGGTTGTCTGGTAGATATCGCTATCAGCGATAAGACCGCCATTGTACCCTTTAATGTTTGTTATTGTCTACGAGCTGTGTTACAATTTTGGTGCACAATAAAGTATATTCTATTCTATTCTAAACTTGCCTATATCAAAGGAGCTACTCCGACTGCTTGAAGAACGCGATCTCTTGGACTTCTTCTTGCTGTATTTAGATTTACTTCGAGAACTCGATACAGATCGTGATCGATCTCGCTTTGACCTAGTTCTCGAAGACGATCGCCTCCTAGACTTCGATTCGTATCTATCCCTTGACAAACTTCTAGTGTAACTCCTTCTTTTGTGTTTTGATCTGGATGTAGACCGTTTTCTCTTATGGATGCTTGATTCCGATCGATCTCTGGACCTTGATCTACGTTTGTGTTTGCTTTTGGATCTCTTTCGCTCGTAAGATGACTCGGAACTGTATGAAGAACTACGCCTATCCCGGTACCGACTTTTATCTCGCGGCATAGTAGAATAAAATAAAGTAAGATATTTATTTATTTGTCATAACCTCAAATTACATAGCTGTCAGTGACACAGACAGACAAATCACAATATAACGTTTTGTTATCCCATTGTTTACAATGTTTTATCGTTGCACTACAATTTAAATATCAATCATGCATTTCAACAAAATAATCCTTGTATATTGATAAATACAATTTTAAAAATACTATGCTTTTGTGATTATTTCAATATTTAGATAAAAATAATTACTTTCGTTTCGATCACTTAATTGACTATCGAATGAAGTATTCGATACATAGATATAGATTTAATTCAGACTATTGTAAGTTATTCATCAATATACAATTGAGTATTTATAAAAATAAGTATTATGTAAAATATGTTTTTATCAAAACGTAAGAGGTATTCTGTGACCGGTATTTTTCAAAATTCAAATGAGCCATTAAGTACAAATGAAACTCGATAGATGGCAAAACAATCTTCTATATGAGCGTTTCATTCTACGAAATTTTCATAGAACGCATAATCATTATGTTCACCATAAAATATGCCAAAATAAGTAAATCGAGACTTAAGTACCGTATCATGCTATACCGTAATAGTATTCTATATAATTTTAAGGCTTTCAGTATCTTACTTCCGAATTTTTGAAATATTTCAGTGACATTTTCAATTTAATATGCGTGTATTGAAACATCTCGTAGGGCAGCGACCGTCAGTCGGCCTCGATGACGGAATGTGTGAAAATTTTAAGATGGTGATCAACTGTATTTTTCGTATATTAGTCAAAAAAATTAAGTCTGAAGCTTTGTTATTATGTTGAAACGATTAAAATGTGTTTAAAACAGTGACTGCGCTTGATAAATTAAGATCGAATCGGTGTAACGGACCTACAGTGCAGTACGTGTTAAGTGCAATCGCTGACATTGTTTCGTTAAAAATTGTTGAGCCCATCGCGATTGTTATGTTTAGTATTGTATTGTGTGCTTTTATAACGCCCTGTAAATGGTATAAGAGATTCTGATGTTTCCTAAGTCATGGAGCGGCAGGAGAGATCACATGCCAACATGGAGGCCACTGACTGTGTGGACACAAAACAGGTGAGCCCTACTCGGATACTTAATTGCCGGTTTTTAATCATTTCACCTTTGGCTTACTCATATCGCCTTGGTGCTTGTGAAATTTGCATTGGAATGTTTCAACTGCAGGGTGCTCTATAGTAAAACATATAGTATGTTAAGGCATATTTTTAATTGGAAGTTAATATGTAAAATGTTTTGAGTAAATTATTGTCTATTGTAATTCCAATTGGTTGGAAAAAGTAAAACTTCATGGTTTTGTAGATATAAAAACAAATCAAGGCAAGTAGTGGGCGCTGGAAGTGACTGCCCACACTAACAGAATAAATTATTGGCATTAGAACATTGTTGTAAGCCTTATTTGTCATATCACACACAATAAAATTATGTATGTGTGTGTCTTTGTCATGCTCCTTTTATATATCTCAGTCTTACTATCATTGGAATGTTCTTGAATATTTATTTTGTAAATACTTACAATATTTTCTAGAAAGTGCAATTAATTGCAATAGATTTGAAAATTATTTCTATCATACAATGTCTCGTAAAGTTATTATATCGTACAATGTCTCATATATAGTACACGACAATTATAAAGAAGTTAAAGAATATGAAGTCACTTGCATTATGTTATGAAACATGTTTTACAAGTGTTTCTATATCCTACAATATAAACTAATTAACACTTCCTAATAAGAATATTGTAAGATAACTATACAATCATTTTAAATTGCATCTTTAACAGTATGTTGCTCTGATTACTATTTGAAATACAAAATAATACAAATATTTTCGAATTAATTTTCTTCAATCATTTCAAAGTCTATGACAGAATTTCTAGGACAACTTATTTGATTAAAAAAAATTATAAAGACAAGATCTATGAATAATACAATAGTTTACAAATCATTCTGAATTGTAACAATTCACTGTAACAATTGTAACAATTGTAATATGTAATTGTAATATGCAATTGTAGTATGTAAGTTGTAATTCATTGTAACAATTGATTTCTGTTTAAATTTTTTTAAATTAATCAACCGTCACCTGTGAGTCAACCCCAAGCTTGTGACTCATTATCACCGAGTTAAGATTGTTATTATTTTATGTTACATAGGCACTATCCCTTATGATCATTCATAGTAGTTACGGTCTTTAGGAGGCCCATATTGCTGATAACTGATAAGAGAGACAGAGAGGTCAATATGAGACTGAAAAAAGGGTATACCACCAAGCAAATCTTTTAATAAATGTTTGTAAAAGCTACCTTTGACATTGGTGTTGATTCTGTTGCACACTTTGACAGGATTAAACTAAACTAAGGGTGTTTGTCTGTTTCTGTTTCAATAGAAAAAGAAAGTGATAGTTACGTTTAGTCTAGTTTAGTACTGTCAAAATGTGCTACAGAATCGACGCCAATATCAACTTATATAAGAATTGATCTTAAAATTCTGCGGTGCGATTCATAAATGCAGTAAGTAACATTTTGGTCAAAAATGAGCTGAATATATATTCGTAATCACCATAGGATAGTGATTACGAATATATATTTAACTTTTTTTTGAACAAAATGTTACTTACTGTGTTTATGAATCACGCCGCAGAATTGTTAACCTATTTCATTAAAAATAAATCAAAATTTAAGGTATTTAATCCATAAAACTTTCTTCAGTATACCTTATAAAGATTATTGATTCACAGACTCAGGTTAGTGTTCCCCAACAATAATTGTCTGTTTACCTAAAATGCTGAAGTCCAGCGTACCCTGGGCAGTCAGCCCTACGACCAACCTTGCTGACTGTACCCAGTCTTTTCACCATGGCATGAGCTATTCTCATGTCACTCGAGATGACACAACAGAAGAAGAAGACCTAAAATTCTTATACATTTTCTGTGTAAATGGTGGTTTAAGCAGATAATTAATGATGGTGAATGCCAGCCTCTGTTATGCATTGCCAATCTTTATGCAAAGAGAAAATGTGTCATATTGCATATTGTGTGCTAAGTCAATGTTCATGTTATATTCACTAAGATACATTAATATGGGAGGTCATAGCTTTTTTCATCTTTAGCATGTTAGTTAGTGAGTTTTTGTGTTAGCAGTGGGTTGAGTGTAATCCGTTTTACGTTGTTTCACATAAGCAATAATATAAAATATTAGTTTTACCTATGAAAGACACAAACCTTAACATCTTTTCCTTGGGAACAGACCAAGGAGAAGATGTAAGGATTGTGCATAGAAGATGATATGGCTAGTTATTGAAGGCTAATACAATGGCTTATAGAGACATGTAGATGTGTAAGAAAAACACAAAGCCAAGAAAAAAGTGACTTAAGGTCGATATTAATCTTTTCACCGCCAACATACACAGAACGTGATGCTTCGCCAGCGCTAAGCTATAAATGTATAACGAAAAATATAGTAAACAGTAGTGATGAGCTGATGACCTGTTAAATACAGTAAACTTATTTTTATAACATAGTTAAAATGAAGAGCTTCTAATGAAGTTGTGGCACTGGAAGCACGAAAATATGGCACTTCTATTGAAGTCCGTGGCGGTGAAAAGGTTAATAACTGATCCCAATTCAAATCTATGGACTAATGTAAATTTTTGCAGGGTTGAGATGATTTAAATCACGATAAAAAAGAAATGATTTTTTAAAAAATACACTTGATTTAAATCTATTGTCTTGTTTACCAAATTGAGGAAAAGTGTATAATAACGCAAGAAGAGTTGGAAATGATTAAACAACTGCTCACTGTAATTGCTTCCTCTGCAGGAGTGGAATAAATATTTTTAGCATTCAACTTAGTTCAGAGTAAAATAAGAAACAAATTAGGCAGAGTGAAGGCTGCCCATTTAGTATTTCTACTAAAAAAATTCAGTTCATATAAATCTAATAAGAAATAAAGATGAAGTACTTCTAAGTTCTACTGTGGTGAAACGGAAACCCAAATGGTTAATCTTCTTTTCTTTTACATTGATATATTTTTAATATTTAGTAAATAATTAAGTGTTTTTTCTTAAGCTGTACATCTAAAAACAGAATACCAAATTAAAAATGTTTCACTTATTATTAAAATCAGAAAAGTCCGATTTAAATCAAATAAGTCCGATTTGAATTAAGAAAATCCGTTTTATTTTTAAAGTTATGTTATTTCAACATAACATAACACATTTGGTTTTTGACATTACTCATATTGAATTCCTGTCAAAAACCTACATCAACCACCATAGATTTTGAATTTGGATTGATTATTAATATTGGCCACCAGCATGGTGGATTAAGACCTAAACCCCTTTTCATTCTAAGAAGCAGCTCATCCATGGGATAGTAATAGGTTGATTATTTACTATGCAGTTTTATGGTTGCATTATGTATTTAGTGTGATGTAACTTTTGGTTAAGTAGAATAAATATTTAAAACAAAACTTAACAGGGCTCAAAACATTTTACAATTCTTATTGAGAATAAGTACATAAACATGCAATGTAAACAGTCTGTGCAAACGTTGGTCAATCTTTTAACAAGTATGTCACGAAAGTAAAAATTGTTTATTTTTTTAATAACACTACTGAAATATTTATTAACTTATCTGAACATTACAGCCACTTCTGCTAAGTCCTTTACTTTGATAAGATAGTGGAAATATTTAAACCTTGTATAAGCATTAAAACTATCTGGAATATAATGGGTTCTACTCCTTTACATAACCAAGTAAACAAAAATGTAAAAAAATATAACGAACATAAGGAACTCTTTCATAAAATCTTAAAAGTCGCGACGGAAGTGCAAACAAAACCAAAACGGTTATCTAAGTTTATCCGAACTTGTCGCCCATCGGTATCGTGGTAGGGGGCGCCGGCGCAGCGCCGAGTTCGGCGCGCAGTTGAAACGCGTCGCGCGCGCAGGTCGCCGTGCGCGCGAACCGCAAACTTATCGAACACGCCCGCGCGAGTGATGTCACAAGGAGAACCAGTGGTTACTGTGCTGTGATTGTGAATTAACTATGGTAGCCATGGTGGCATCAGCGTCAGGATATGGCACCCTACGCCGTTTTCTTAGCGTGCCCGAGGGACAGCACTCCGTTGCTGAAGCAGGGGTCGGACCCAGCAACTCAGTTGCCGTCTCGGTAAGATCTCAGTTGTTAGGAACAGTTAAGCATAACGATGAATGATAACGTTATGCGTTTGGAATGCCGACTATAATGACTTGTTGATGTGTTATACTTTATCGAGGTGTGACTGTAATGTACCACAATCCGCGCGATGAATCGATGCCATTGATAAGTATTGTTTGCGATACGATATGACCGCATTGCATGTATTACTAGTTAATCAGTGGGATATAATGCGTCTCCTTTGATAGTATGATTGACATGCAAAAAAATTCCAGAGCACTTGATTTAAATTTACCTATCACTTAACAATACTTCATATTAAATTGTAATTGCAATGCGCAAAATATTTATGAAATTGACTACAATTTTAACTAAGTAAAAATAAAAGCGCTAGAAAGTTTTGCGCTGCAATTTGCCATTAGAATGCATACGTGCGTATTAAAATTACGAGACTAGTACAAAAAAATACCTACTCTTGTGTTCGTGAGTGGATAACGAAATCTGTAATATTACTAGATCGCTTTTCATTGACCGCTATTGCTTTATTTCGGCGCCGCGGACAATATTACCAAAATCTCGAAACTGGTTCGGCACACCGCATTATGGCAGCTAAAAAAAGAATCCGGACAAATCCATCAGTCTACTGACTGTAACCGTCCACGGTGGGGTCATCGACCTAACTTTCCTTTTTATTATTCCGCTCTGTAATATAGGCATCGATCGAAAATACGGCCTTGGCCTCACATGGACCATTAGAACAATAGTTTTCGATGATGATGTCACCCTGATCTGTTGGGGAATATACGGGATGGATACGGCCAAGGTTAGGCCAGCAGACCGTGGCTGTATCTCTAGCGGATCACGGCTCGTTGCTCACCATCCGCGAAAGGAGCGCATCACTCACTCTGTGGTTACCGACCCAGATCAGCTAGCGCTTACTCGCTTTTTACCTTACCCGAATTAATATGAATCGTATTCACTCTTAATATAGCAAATTGAAACAAAAGTTCTACTTAAACGACACTACCTAGTCATAAATTGAAGACTCACAATTCTGGAAAACAAGTCAGCTCGTTGGCGAGTTTGTAGGTTTCTCGTAACTGGACCGAATCTTTATTAAAAACGTTTAATCCTTCCTTCCTCCTTTGCACTTTCTTATATTACCTCGCATCGGTGCGTAGAGAAAACGCCTCGAATCCAATACGATTGCCATGATAATAATACGCTGTCAATGGAAACGGAGAGTACCTAGTAATTCACCGCGATTGTTCGACGTGGTTTCCTTTCCCACCCGTTAGTTTTTTTAAACTCCTATAAAACAAATTTGAATAAGCTATTGATGTTGATGTCAGACTTTCGCGTTACAATTTTCGAAACGTAACGTAAAATTACAATGACACTGATCCACAAATGATCCGCGTCGTGAATTTACGAAAATGATTTATTTCACGCTTAAATAATGAAAATAAATCGGTTTATCTGCTGCACATAAACTAGTTAAACCACATCGTGGAAGTAGCTGTTGGAATGCTTATTTCATCGTAAACGAGGCCGACAAGTTTGCCTTAAGAATCTAATTTAAAGGTATCGAAAGATGACGAAAAAAAATTCTCACAGCCAGTATGGAAAATCTTGGGATAACAAGTTTGTATGTACATAAAATTCCACTTATTTTTAATATAATTCTACAGTTGAATTCTATTTTTTTTGTAGCACTTGCTAGTATTTGACACCGTTAGTTCCAGCAGAGGTTAGCCGGACATGTTGCGACACGGCACTATAATGTGGTGCCACCTCTTGGTGCATGCTTCCGCCCACCAGCCTCTTATATGGCGAGGACCTTGTTATGTTTGCCTTACGTAGGCACATCCACACAACTGGATTTTGCAATGTTATCGTTTATGGCGTCTTGTCCGGAAGGTTGTAATTTGTTAAATTCCATCATTTCCAGCTTGCTCACATTCTCATCTTAATTGTTTGATGTATTCTTGATTGAATAGTCCTTGGTAACCTTTTGTTGCTACCATGTTTCTAAGTGCGGCATTTCAAATGGGAACACCCAGTTATTTGCTCATGCTAATACATCAAAAGTCTTAATAGTTTGTTCGGCTTTCGACTAAGTAGGTAGCCCGGTGAAGAAACTCTGGCTACGCTATGACTAGCGTTACGCAAGATGGAAGCTCTACAAACAAAACTTATTACCCACGCCTTAATGAAACTAATACTTTCAAAAATGATCAAAGTGAAATGAATGGACGAAATAAATCTTAAGCAGTCACAATCGAAGGCGGACGTCGATCAAAGATTAGAAACGCTCTTATAGCAAGTGTACGGTTGGCTGTGAAGATTTGTTCCCAGATTAGTCTGCTTAAGAATTTCTTCATAATTATAGCACGTATGCAACGTCTAACAATCGCGGTGTCAAAGAAAATATTAATTAAACTCGTCACACTCGCTACTTAAGTGTTATATCTGAGGGGAAATTTTAATTTAGTTGAGAAATCTCTGATTTCTTTCATCAAGTATGCTTTACTGAATTTTCGACCGAGTTTTACTTTGACTCTATGCAACAATGTAGCACTCTCGTTACGACACCGATGTTTAAATGTACTGACAAATTGAATGAGTCCTTTTATGTTATGATTATGACATGTGTCGTAAGGCGTTAATTGTTAGTTTTACTAACAGCACTGAATATAAATAGGCAATACAAACATTAATCATCGGTGCCAAACAAACTGTCAGGGAAACATTATTTTTGCCTGTGGCGGCTTGGTATCCTTGAGTTACGCCATCTGTTGCGTCGTTTTGTCCTGTTTCCATATGGATTTCAATTTATAGACCATTTATATGTCCGCTAACAATGATATTATAAGTAAAAAGGTGTAGATAGGTTATAAGCGCTCAGCAAGCGACACGTCAAAATGTGGCTAATTAGCCAGACTTGACCTCAGTGTTGCGTTTCTACAACACTAGACGACCCACAGTCGCAAATTACATTTGTCTCTTTTTCGTTCGCGATAATCGAATCATGCCATCCTATTTTGACGTCTAATCGTAATGTAGTGTGCTATTGCAATATTTAGTGTGTTTTTGAAGATCGAATGTTGTGTAGGTAACCTATCTACACCTTTTTACTTATAATATCATTGTCCGCTAAGTTACGTGAATTTGAAAGTAAACAAAAGGCGAAATCTCATTCAGGGGAATCCCTAAATTCATACAATCAGGGGATTGTATGAATTTAGGACTCAGGCTAGGATGAGAAAATTCACTTATCATTAAAAATAAATAAGTACTTACCAACAAAAACTTATCAGTAATAAATCACCGTCTTCGTCATTCTTACTCAACAATTTTCGTAGAAGACAAAAATAAACCTCGTGTCTGTATCGAATATACGCAAGTCAATTAATTGTTTAACTTCCGATTTTGTCTGACATTACCTTTTTTTTTCTGTACTGTCCCACTGCTGGGCAAAGGTTTCCCCTATATTTTTCCAAACTCTGCCTTTTCCGGCCAATCCCTTGAAAGCCGTCCAAGTCGTCGCGCCAACGTTTCCTCTCCTCGGCGGCGACGTCCTTCCTCAGTCATCCATTGTGTATACTCATTAGTCATTACGTATTAATATTAAAATGTTATTAGTTATTACTTAACACGGAATGCGGTTACGTATCAATTTCAATACAGGTATTGAGGCACGAACGTACAATACATTCGCTGTGATGGTCGTACCAGAGAAAGCTGTAGGAGGAATGTTTCGCGCGGTTACTTTCATGTGGTCGAGCTTTATATTACATGCCGGTGAAGAAATTGCCTGTTCAAATCATATCTGTTATGAACTTATTATTGCCTACATGTGTTTCGCGATGCGGCTAATATTCTCATTGCTTCGTTATTGTGGGAATATTGCACGCCAAATGTTCAAGTCGCCTTATTTTAGCAGTTCGCAGGTATACTATCATACAACTGGTTTAGTATTATCGACTGTTTATATTAAGTTGTATACAATCAAATCATTACCATTAGATGACCCAAATGATGCTTGAGTAAACTATACACAGTGTATTTCGAGCTTTTGATTCACAGAAAAAAACAACATCCATTGTTGCTTTAGCATTCTGGTAAATATTGATAGTGATGCATTGTGTGCAATATGGTCTCTTTCGTAAGAAGTCACAGTGACAAATTCAATGGATAAGCAGCATCCCTCTGTACAAATGTAACATCACACACTGCAAGGTTTTAAAATTCTGCACATCATGGCAGAACTCTCCAAACAAAACGGAATAAACATAAATATTGAGAAAAAGGAGATTGATGTCAGTAAGCAAGAAGTAATTATTTTATTTTAGAATTTTTACGGTAGTAATATTTTTGTCAGAAATGCTGACTATGGGTGTAATTTTAGAGCAGCAACAAATAAAACGTAAGTTGTAATTACATGTTCATCTTGCCGCGGAAGGAAGTGAATTACTGCAATGCCCGCAGACGATGAGCTTAAAGCCTGTCATTACCTATGCATTATTTCAATCGTAAAGCTTGATTCTTTATTGCTCGTACAGTTATAATTAATATTATACTTAATCTTACATCAATTAAAACCTAAGACCGTATATTCTTTTACCCTGTACTGAGGTAGAGATTTCATAGTTTAAACATTATGTCGATATCAATTAACTTCAATTTCCGCCTCTTAATTGCGACACTAATTTAAAACTATGTATTAATTTGATACAAATGCTTGGTCTGCCGTGTCGATATTGACCACCGATACTGTTAACAAATGTGATGTCATTGCGAGAAGTGAAATTGACTCCAGGAAGCCAATGTGTTTGTACAAATCACATGCTAACAATCGAATGTTTGAGAGCCATGTGTACTCAACTCAATACAATTGTTGCTATTGATGAACAACGCTCTTTAAGTACTCAATCGGTTATACAAATTCAAAACATGCTAGTTGAAACGTAAAAACTGTATGACAAAGCGGTTCTGGTTGTAACGACTCCTGTCTAAAGTCCAATGTTTGGGCATTTTCTCGCACATTGAGACAACGAAACAATTTTGACAATGTCTTGTATACAAATGGAGCTATGGTGAAACATTAGCATAGGCCTTTGTTTATAAACAGTTAAAAAGGAAAGATAAGTTTTTACTGTTGCCCATGTATTACAGAAGGTAATGAGAGACTTTGCTACAGACATTAATGTGCTTATGTTTTACTGCGGACTTTTACCCTTTATTACTTTACATAAATTCAAATAGAGCCAATGCATTTCGTATCAATATTACTCTTTTTAGTATCTCGCTTGGCCAAACGTACAAACCTAAAAAAAAAATTGGTACTTAATAATACTATCGCTCTTCATAAGTATCAAAGTAGCTATTCCACCCTTTTCGTAAATATGGTTGGTTAAAGTTGCACCACCTGTTACAATACAACACTTACTAAATCTTTCCTTCATCAATTACTACTTTCAAACGGTGAATAGGAGTTTATAAGTTGTATATTTTTCTTCCTCGCCGAGATCGCGTCAGTAGACACCCAACCAAAATTACAAAGAACTAAAATTGTAACGAGATGCAAATCTGAAGATGTCCAACTAGTTAAAGAAAATCCAGACAGAAGATAAAAATATGTATGTAATGGTTGTTTCAAGGTTACATCACTACTTTCTCCAAAACTAAGCAGCTCTCATGACGAGATGTGTTATCGTGTTTCACTGTCTCTTTTTATCTTGTTATCGCAAGCATCTGACATTTTGCATAAGAATTTACTTGTTATTCGAAATTCATGCACTTGTTATGTACATATTTATTGTAGTTAATTATATTTGCCCGAAAAGTCGCGATGTATGCTCAGATTGTGGAAATGTAAAATTCGCCAACTGCTGTTTCTTGTGTTGGCATTTCGAATCTGCTAATGTTGTCAAGGTGTACCAGCCTGAATATTATACAACTAATATCCTTTAATTTTTAAAGACTGAATTTTTTGGGTGTTTTATTATCGCTAAAGTTTTTGTCCTGCCTAGCAGAAATTATCTCGCAAATGTTGTTCTGTATTGGTGAAAACTATTGATTGACAGGTCTTGAACAAAAGATAATTCTTTCAACACTCACATTTCTTTAGAGATTCGTGACGAGTGCAATGGTCTTATTTCTATTTTTGTTCAGATCTGCGAAAGTATTGTGGACACAATTTATCGATTCTTTTCAAATTATTATGCCAACGCACGATATTTTTTTCCTTTTAATGTCTGCGCCAATGCAAATTTTTTCACTTTATTTTTTCTTTTTTACGGCTCATCTGTTAGTAAAAAATAAAGATCTCGTATTATAGAGATTGAGTAACCGTTTTACAATACATTACTTTTGCTTCTTGCACAGTAGGAAGTCGTACGGTTTCTGTTAAAATTACAAAGGTGATATTTTTTTCTCCGATTTCAAGATCAAGGCTTTTTAATGCTTTATCATGACTGTTCTTCGTTTCTGTTTCTAATGTATTTATAATAGCGTTGAGTTATTTGAAGCAATCATCTCTAGTCGAGTGTAACATATTAGCCGCTTTGGATAAGTCTGTCGGTTTATTATTATTTCATACTTCCTCTTAGGAATTTCTTACTAAATAAAAATAGTGGATATTATAACTGATATAAGAAAATCTGTTTAGTATAACTTCTTACAGTGTGGCAAGAAATGAAATGTCCAGTACATAAAATGGAAAAATATACACACAAACCACTCAGGAAACAATAAAGTGTTAGCAGAGTTAGTCGGCGAGAAATTATTTAGTGCTTTCAGAATTCTCAAAACATCACAGGGCATTCTAACTCCAATAGTGTTCCGAGAAAGCGCGTTTCACGCATTTTAGTTGGGAGATGTGAGGGATTCTTGTGCAATTCCCTCAGTGGGCCGGATTCTATGGCAAGTGGTAATGTCGTGCAAACTGCCAGTATTGTGCGCCGCAACATCCGTGGGAAATCTCGAAAACGGGCTTTGCATGCATAAGCAACTGGCCCCTGGTACTTCGGATGCAGTTTCGTCATTTACTATGATGCTGTTATGAAAGTGACAGACAGGATTCTCAGGTTCTCAAACTATGTTGTCTTTACAATTATTAACTCTTTTCTAATACAATCTGACGACTTGTTACTTTAAGCGAAATCCAGCTATAGACCAGGAAAATTCTAGAAAAATCTTGTAATATGAAAATCAACTGACTGAACATTTCATCGCAATGTTTTTTGTCCGCAAGAACTCCGAACTTAGTAAAAACTCGCCATAAACAAGTTTTTATGGTGTTACCGATTACCGAATCGAATTGTGCTTGCTTGAGATCCGTTGTGATGGTATCGAGAATCACGGAATCAACATTAAACTTTCAACTAATGGATTTTGAAGATAAATATTTTAATTGTTATTCAAATACCAATATTTTTATTCGTTTTAGATAAAAAATTACATAAAAGTTCCTTGCTATAATTGTACCTCCTACGCTAGGAGTTCTCCTTTATCGTGTTTTCAAACTATTTAAATTATTTTTTGTCCTATTTTAAAATTATAAAAACATTTTGATCTTATTTTCCGCTATGATGCTATTCACATCTTCGGTAAATATGCGAGTTGATCTATCGAACATTATAATAGCATTTGGCACCCAAGACTCTACCGGAGCTTTAGCACCATTTAAACGATGATCTCTTTATACCTCCACGCTTCATATTCTAATGAAGACTTCCAAATTTTTATTTGGTCTTGAATCCTTGAACAGTTAAACGTTTATTTGTTGTTTTGATTAGCAAACTTGCGTGTATGACAAGATGTATGAATGTGGATGAAGCGAAAGGGGTATGTAAGAGTCGTAGCATGTGGCGTTCTATAGTTTCTGCCTACCCCCATGGGAAAAAGGCGTGAGTTTATGTATGAGTTTTATTAGCAAACTTCTCCGCCTACTAACATTTTTTGCAGAGGTCGTGATACTATAACAACTCTTTTGCTCTATTTGTATGCCTAATTGGTTCAGATTTATTTATTTCTGCAGCATTTGATTTTATTACGTTTATTTAATCTTCGGTCTTTGTGTTTGCTTGTAATAGTTCATATATTTTTATATTGTGTCTGACAATCTTACAATTTTAACGCAATAATGAAATTTATTACACGCCCAAAAGTCGCATGTAAAAAATTCAATTTTAGGTCACACATTTATGAAGTCGCGTGCGGCGAAGTTATGCGGTAAAAAGCTCTCTGGGCCGTTGGGCCAGATGTCGGCAGCTCTGCACAGACGACGCCTACCATTGTTCACCAGTACCTACTATTTATTTAATATTCGTTTGCTCTACCAACAACGTGATCAAAGACTTCGTGCGTGGAATGCTGATGCCACCTACAAGCTTATTTACCTTAACAAACTTGTATCTAACGAGAATAATGTACTATCGCGTATTGGAGACGTCAACACGTGTCGCTTTCGCAACGTTTCCTACTCACGTAAAACAACTTTCGACACAAGTAATCATTTTATTAATTTTTGGTGGAGCTCTGACGTAATGGGCTATGTAATGTCTAATAAATAGTCGAATGAGCCGACGGTCATATCGATCGTCCATAGTTTTGTACTTATAATAGTGGTTACGAAATGTTTATATTAGTCGTCGTCGGTTGCTCCCTTTGCATATAGGCGCCAAACCATCGACTTTCACCGAGATATCTCGCTACTGCGCCTTCCAACTGGGTCATACGTTGAGAGACATATAAATCAAATACCATTAGTGAATTAGTTCAGTTCCAGAGTAAAATATAATGAGCGTTTAACGTCGTTATCAAGAGAAAGAACATCCGGAGAATGTACTGGATTAAAAAGTGCGATAACGTATCGGGGATGACGATTTCGACTTAAACATAGCATTTGTTATCGTTGACAACAATGAGGATAGACACGCAAATATTTTAATTCACGATAAGTGCTTCTTTGTCATTTGTTTCAATCTTTAGAGGAACTTGTGTGAAGATTATATTTTGTTTTAAATTAGTATGAACGGTAACTTCCTCCCACTTCCATAGTAGCATTCACAATGGGCCTTGACAATGTTACGTTAATATCAGCGTAGGCTCTGAGGCCACTGTAATTTTCATTAACATCGTTCGCGTGTGGTTGATCACACAAATTTTCATCCGTACCAGAGACAGTAATCTGTGTAATTGCAGAATATGATATAATTGTTTGTCTGGCTGTCAAAAATTGCCGTTGTCTCTTAACGACCATTAGTATTTGACCAAAAGTTAGTCTTCGTTTTTGGTAACATCTGTTTATGTTTTTTTCGCAATATTCCTTATTTTTCTCGTCTACAACAGCCTACAACAATTTGCTCTACAATAAAGTTAATGTTTAATCGAGGCTGCGTGGGCTTGATATATTTATAGTTCTCGCTAGTTATGACTTCACCGCATCACTGGTCTGTTGTCATTTCTGCTCTACGTGGTTAAAATGGCAGTGTTCCGCTGTTTCGATTTGATAAGTTCTAAACAATTGTCGTCTATTACCCAGAGTAAGTCCGGCCTGTTGCTGGAGTCCGTGTTTTGATTACATCCTCGTTTCCGTCATTCCCAGCGGTCAATATGTTGGTCTTTACATCATTGTTCAAAATATCCTGACAAAGCTTCCTGGGCGTTCCACAGAGTAAATTCGGGTACCGTAGTCCTCACTGTAATACATTTCCTACTACCTACTCAAACAGATAAAACACAGTAAACTATTTATATTTTATATTCATCAGTAATAGTATCAAGGTCGTCATTACCATTGCTATTTTTTGCTAAAACCACCATTTTAAGCAGAAATAGTCTGAGTAACCATTGGTCAGGTGGATCGAAATGACTCAGAGCAGGGCAAATCATTTCTTATTTCCTGCACCGCAAAACTAATTGTGTGTTCCATTAGTTCCGCTAGATGCTAAAGCTCAGTAATGCGATTGCCTCTATAATCTATAGAGTCTATGATAGAGCCCGTATCTATGCCACAGCCATAGAGCGTTCACACTCACAAATGAAATTAATTATGTAGAAATTCTTGATACTTCCTGCTTCCTGTTTCTTGAGGGCTGAACGAAACATCGTGAATTTTAAAACGATGGCGTTTTTATGTATCTGAACATAAACGCAGGTCACGTTTCAATTGTCTATTGTATTCGTTCGATGTTAAAGTTTTTTTAAGCTTACTAGGTTCATCTCGACTCTCGACACAGACTTCGTGATCCCAGTTATTTGTTTCCTACCTACCAATTATGGTAATCTCATCGTGCTTAATGGAAGCCTTGCAAAATTCCATTCAGGTGGTTAGAATTAACTCGGCCGCTTGCCCATGTTAGTAGCTTCCAATGAATATGTATTGATATATAAGTTCTTAGGGACAAGAATTCTTTTTCTCAGCGCCACGCCGCTCGTCCGAGTTCTCTCCCATATTTGGTCAACCATGAATCACTTCTTGTCAAACTTGTTGAGTAAATTGACTTTGTATAAAACGTATTTCTTGTGTATATTCTTGAGGTTCACATTTGGGGTTCACGATGCTCCTTCCTTGAATTTTCGCCTTGGATTCTGAGTTGAGACCTTATTTGACTTATCTTTTATGTCTTGGTTCGCAGCTGTTCCTAGGAAGCTGGTTTTAACAGGTGTCTATTTCGGTTGAATGGAAAAAGTTGGACGATGTTCATAAAACAAAAAGCTCAGACTTGGATAGCAGCCGTTGCCAGCAGATGCAGGGCATAGTATACGATATTGCTTGTCGAGACAGGCTGACCTATTAAAATGCCAAATCGTGTGGATTAAAGAATGCAATGCTTGGTGTGTAGTACTAGTTGATGTAATTATACGACACGCGATGTGAAATTTACTCTATTAATTATTCAATAAGAATGTTTTTATTTTCTTGTCCTGTTTAACGTTAGCTATAAATGAATTTCCTTTCCGTAATATGGTTACGGAACCATAAAGTTCGCTCTATAACATTCTATTTTTGTATAATACAAGTTTTTCGGAGTAATATAACGTGCCTATTTATATTTTTATTGAAATTTTACCCTATTCTTATTCGCCTTTTTGCTCATCATGATTTGTGTGTAATAAGTAAATAAATATCTATTTGCTCGTTAAATATGAATGTCTCATTAAGTATTATGGTTCCCGCTTATCGAGCCACTTATTGTTTGCCACTAATATTTTAGCAAACAGCCTAAATACATATTTGGCGTAAGCTAGTTTGATCAATCATAGAAGTGTCAAAATTTAAATCGTTTTGTCATCTCCGTCGCACTCATTGTAAAGAAGAGAGCTTAGAACTTCAGAGCCATAAGTTAAAGTACAGGCAAGTTTGTGTGGGGGTTGTGTGGGCGCACGACCTCAGTGGATTGCGTGGGCTGCAGGTGCCAACGCACCTTTCCAGTTTCCACGCATCGACTGCTGCGGCCCGCGAGGCTCCGATCCGAATCGACGATAATCGACTCAGTTAACTGTTCACGATTGTTTTGCAACGAACCTTCACCCCGTTTCATAGATTCTATCTCGTTATTTACCCATTTTCTTATCAATCCCCTGTTGCTTTGGCAACTTCCTTGAATTTACCCGTTTCTTTACGCGTTGCACGTTGGTTGACAACACCAATTATTTTTAAAGAAACATTCAACGGATAATTGCGTGTTACAGTCTTGTTTAATTCAGAATGCGCTATAATTCACATGTCTCCGCATACTGCATTATTAATACATAAAAGGAAATGATATTAATACGAGCTAGTTACATTGCCCTTTGTTCTACGGGTCAGGCGAGTGCAGCACGAGTATACTCTGTCCAACTCCGACAAAATAATTTAATCCGTGTGAAGGATAAAGGCATTGAGGGCATGCATTCAAAACAGGTTTCCTTTGAAATCAGTATTTGCTACTGCGTGTCTGTACTTTAAACGATCGCGTAATAATTCATGAAGCAAGACATCTGCTCGTGAAAGCATCGATGATGTGGCGTCGACCTGTCTATAGTCTTTGAGTTCCGCTTGAGCTGAGCGTCTTCGATGCCAATCTGCGATGGTTACAGTTGACGACCACGGAGGAAGTGCATTCTTCCGTTAGCGAAGTCGGTGGCACTAATGAGCCAGTGTTGACCACACTGTTCCTAAGACGAACCACCCAAACCACAGGAGAGAGTGAAATGTGTGTTCAGCGGCGACTTCGTTAATTGCTCAGCAATTAACTAAGAATTGAGTGTAGAGAGTGGCCTCCCGCTCCACTTGCTATATGTTATAGCGTGGTGTATGAAAGTACTTAATAGTCGACTCTTTACGAGCGAAACGCTCCTTAAGTTTGCAAATTGAATGAGTTTGCTCCGTCTGTGTTTATGTTTTTTAAATGTGTGAACTTGGCGCTTAGAATTGAATTCAATTTGCTTCTGTCTTGCCGTCTGGGCAAGAACTATTTTCTTGGTGCAATACTGTTCTACCTCCACTAGTAAGATTTGTTTGCCTTATCAATTCAAGATGTAAAGCAATTAGAGTTTAATGTGCCGTGAAGCGATGTTGGATATGAACTTATTCATTTAAAGTACCTACAATGCATAAGGAAACAAAATAAATATGAAAGTACAGTTACTGTATTAAAAACATGCACATACTTCTCATTCTTGTTCTTATTGGCGACGTTTTACATAAATATGTTACACGGTGACGGGATTCTTGGCAGATAAACAATGTTAATTAATTCGTTAGTGAGTTATATTTGCATAATCTAATGGTCGCGTTTATATCTAATTGACATCAAAATATTTACATTCAGACCAGTAGTAGTTTTCCTCTACATCAGCGTACTATAAAGTTAACATCTGTACGACCTGTTGGCGCCTGTTTTAATGAGCTAGAAATTATATAAAGTTTTATTTGGATGTAGAAACTAAGAAAGTTCTCTAGGCACATTCCGATGCAATTAAATATTTTCTTTATGGTATAATGAACTGGAGGTGTGGAGATGATGCCGTCGGAGCTTCGTATAGCAACAACGGTTTGGATTTAACGATTGCTCAACAAAATAATAAAAAATACAGATTTGAAAGATTTGCAGTAGGTAGTAATCAACTAGAAGATAGATTGCTAAAGTTCCGCTTGCAAAAACTAAACTAGTTTCTGAGAAATAGTTCCTAAATCAAACCTTTGTTCTGACCAGCTAAAATATTAAGTAGATTGATTAAATATTGTATTTGAACAAGATAAACGACCCGATGACAGTCCCTTGGGGTATTACCGACAGGTGTAGGCGGCCGTAACTGTTTATTTAAGTCTATTTGGCCCGTTTACCTCCTTTTTCAGTGCAAATAAAAACGGTTTCAGCGTTTTTACAAGCCGGATTATGGGGCCTCGGTAGTTCGTTACCACGTCGAGGTTTTAACTGGAATATTTTAATAATCATGTCAGAAATCTCAGGCGTTGCCTAATTTTTGTCTTGACTCCAAATTAGCTTTTGTACTAATTAGTGCTTCAATGAAAGAATTCTTTATTTTTTAACCATTGGATTATAAAGTTCTCACAAGCAATGCATTCGATTCTTTGTTATTCATTTATGAAACAAGTCCAGCCAGTTACTAAGTCCTCGTATATTCGGAGAAATCATTTACACCAACGCATAGTAGACACGTTCAATTGGATTCAATGTCAAACATTCATTAATATGAATGATATCCGATTAACTGTTACTGTTAGCTTTCAAGAGATAAGTCTGTTGAAAATGTTAATTTGGTTTCTTACAAATCTAATTGAAAATTAATTTATTCAGATTACTTCAGTAATTTATTTTAGAATTTGATAAATGAATTAGCATTTTCATCAATCATCGTCATCGGTCTATCGATTTGGTAGACAGCATTAATTATTTATTAAATTCAATTAATGGCTTTCAAATATTTCTCCTTCCAGCCGTCCTAGATGAATCACACCAAAAATACAGCATCATTATACAAACATCGGTTTCCTTTTTAATCTGTGATACAACAGTTGTTTACTGTGACATTCTTGATCGAGCTCGTCCAAGTAGCTTCCTATTTGGGAGTGTCTCCGTGCAGTGGACTATTTTTAACCGTGGCCGCATGCGCCGGCACGCGCCCGACCTTTCAGCTTTATGATTTGTCGACGTTCTGATACTGTTATTGATAGCTAAGCTCATCTTTTTAATTTTGTTGCTTCGTCCTGCTCCAATGTTTCAGATAGTTCTTCTAATAATGTTTCCGCTTTGAACGTATCTTTATTTTTGTTTGTCATTCTCGGGTGGTACAGAAGGGGTTTTGATGAGACTCTTTTATCACGATAGTTAAAAATTTCAAGTTGCTGACTTATATTACTGTGACAGACTATGCAGCTTTTTCTCCTTTCATTTGCAATAGCATGGGTGGAATTTCTAATATCTCTATTATGATACAATCTGAAATCCTGGAATCGTTTCACCGTGCCGTGTGGCTTAACCGTACGTGTTATTAAAATTCTGCATCACAACGGATTTCTCAGCATCGTGATGCGTTTGCATGTTTTAACTATTAGTTTACAGTAAATTAATAACAGAGAGTGATGGTTCGCGTGCTTGCTTTCTCACTTGCATGACGAATGGGATGTTGCCGCGACGCGATGGGGCTCTCGGCATATGCACTTACTAACAACATCTTTATTGGATTATTCGGATCTATCCATCTAACCTTGACATTGTACTTCAATATTCACATATGGATTACGTTCTTCGCGGTCATATTTTATGACATCATGTTATGTTGCCTCGTGATGTAACTTTTATTATCTGGCATATGAAGTAATGATATTTAAGTACTCAAGGCGCGTTTGTCAAGTTATTCATGCGATATAAAACGTAAGAAACGAACTTTGTACTTTATCAAGCTTTGTATCATGTCAGTATGAATCAAGAGTAACGCGTATTAAATATTGTAGCTGTTACTGAGAGAAACTACAAACTGAATGTCATAATCAATTTTCTTCATACAGCTTACTAAATAACAGGTACTTTAAAGTATGAGTCGACGTATTCATTTTGTTACTTATGCCAACGTTAATTCATTTGAACTTCTCTACAATCAATCTACTATCAAATTAACAAGAAGTGAGTGATGATAGTGCAGTACTCAAATTGGGACAAGGACCACTTCGGTTCCACTTATTGATCAATGCGATCACAATAAGCGGACGTTGCCATAACGTGGCAGTGGTTGACAATAATTGTGGCAATCGACAGCCGACAACTGGCTCAATAGAACTGCTATTTGCAATTATTACCTCGTTAACTGATAGATGACGACTCTAGATACGCAGTTTGTCATCGTTGTACTGGTTTATTATGATTTTATATGTCGTGCGTTGAAATTATCAATATAAACTGGATGTGGGTCAAGCCGCTTTGAGCCTTGGGTTGTTGAAGGAGCTAATAAAGTTTTTGTGAGCCAAGTTTTAATGACCGCGGTTAAGAGCTTCGCGTTGAAAAATATACCTCTTTTGAGCTCTGAAACTGGACTGGTTGTATATTTGCACTACCTTTTACGTAATGTAAATTAATGTTGTTTTGTATTGTTTCAGTCGAAGCAACGGGCGTCAATTAAATGGCTGTTATCGAAGGCGTTCAACAACAGGGTCCCGGATAACCTTCAGGAGCCCTTCTATAGGGATCATGAGGTGAGTTCGACCTTATATTTCTTCTATATTTCCTTTTAGAGGTTTTATCAAGCATGAAAGGAAGGTGATATGAATACCAATTTATGCGTTATAATGGCCTTGACGTGATACAAGACTATTGTTTTTGAATTTTGAGACAATTAGATTTTCCCCCCGATTTCTTACGCTCAGATGGCCGAAATGTCAAAGCAAACAACACAACAAGTTGTGTTTCAACACTAATGGGTTTTATGAAAAGTAATAAACTATTTACTGCCTCGTCGGTCTAGTGGTGGCAAGCGCGACTGCTGATCCTGGGTTCGATCCCCTGGTCGGGCAGTGTTATTGAGTTTTTCCGTATGGAATTACTCAGTAGCAGTCCGGACTTTGCATTTGTGCTCGGTTGATGGCAATAGGCTCGCCCGCTATTACTTGGGACTTAAACATAACGGCGAAATGAGGGTGTCATTATACACCTCTGCCCAACCCTTCGGGGGTTAAAAGGCTTGAAGTTATGTTAATAAACTGTTTTGGTTTACGTTTGACGTGAAATATTTACGGTTTCCACACTACATATACACAATTTTCCATAACTTACTCGGCCTTCGATAATTATAACGTTAAATACTACTTTCTGGGTTGACTTTTAGATTTACGATTTCAAAGCGAGTTCAGGAAGAAATTTTCTATTGTTGCAAAATGTTCAGTTTGCGTTTTGGCGAACACTGATTACCCTGAATTTTCGCAGTTACAACTGTTTTAGGTCAACAAATTACGATGGTGGAGCATGTAACGTACGAACTACAGACATGACGTAACTAAAACTACCAGGTACATTAGGGTTTCTACTAGCTATGGTACTCCAAAAAGGAAATGTGAAAGGAGTCGGTCGACGATCGTCAATCACTATTTAGTATAATCATATCGATGTCACAGAAAGTAATAAAAGTTCTTTTATGATCTGGAATAAATTAAGTATTGTTGTAATATCTTATTCTGACTAACTGCCTCGTGGCAGTGACGTGCATTTGTTTTCGGACTAGGTAGGTAGGCACTAGCGATGTCGCCTTTCATTTGTACGCTTAAGCCCATTTCATTACGATTTTGACCAAAAGAAATTATAGCCATACGCGCTTATTTTATTTATAGTAATAGTTAAAAATGGAGTAGTTAATTAAATCTTTTGAGGTAGGCACTACTTAATTGCCTATATACAATGCACGCCACTACTCGTTGGTCTAGTGGTGGCAAGCGCGACTGCTGATCGTGAGGTCCTGGGTTCGATCCCCAGGTCGAGCAAAATGTTATTGGGTTTTTCCGTTCGGAATTCCTCAGTAGCAGTCCGGAGTTTGGATTAGTACCGGGTTGATGGCAAGAGGCTCGCCCCCTATTACATGGGACAAACATAACAGCGAGATGAGGGTGTTACTATACACTGTCGAACCCTTCGGGGAATACAGGCGTGATGTTATCTTTATTCTGATTGGATTTTGTCTTTTGTAACAGTCTAGACGTAACTTTTTGTTTGGCAACTTTTCTGTTTGTATCGCCGCGCCGGTCACAACAGACACTCGACATTATTTACGGATCGTTTATTCCATTTGACGTGATGTGCGGATATGGATTAACGCTGTCGTCAAATTGTCAGTATCATTAATTGTTTTCACCTCGGATTCTTTTATGTTTTCGAGGAAACGATTTGGTTAGTTCCGGTCGGGTTACAATGCTATGATTATTTACTATGACCTATTTTATTACCCTGATCTTCTTCATGCATTTGCTAAAATACCGTTTTTAATTAGTTATACAGGGTGTAAACGAAATATTGTAATTCCTTCAAACCTCGTGATGTACTGCTGACATAGATTATCCTGCACGGGAGACTTTATAGATTCAATAAAAAATAAATTACAAGAAGTAACATGTGTTCTTAACGTGTGGCATTTTTAGCCTCCCAAGCGAATTGCGTGACTATCGCTCGCCGCGTTGTCATTTAACTCTAGGAGCTAAAAATCCTCACGTTAAGAACACATGTTTACTTATTTATTTATTTTTTTAATTGACTCCATGATTATTCCTTGCACCCTTCTATGTCAGCAGTACATCACGAGGTTTGAAGGAATTACACGATTTCGTTTACACCCTGCATAGTTATGCCTCTTCAAGTTATAGGCCAGCACGCTAGTTCTTGGCCATTTACCTCACACAGTTTACACAGAGCGATGCCCTCTTTCTCCGCAATCCTTAGCGTAACCAGGTCATCCAAACCTATACTTACATCAGGCATTTTGATATTCACACCCGCATTACAACTGAATTGATACCACATGGATTCTTATAAAAGTACCAGCAGTAGGACAGTATTTACTCCAAGAAAGCGTGACGAATTATATAGCGGCATAAAAAAGCCCGTCTGTTCGACGTTACCGTGAAACGTTGGTATCTCTTGAAATGTATTTACTGCAACCACAACATTAGATCCTTTGACGCCGATAAAAGAACGTTGCCCCTAAATACGGTCAATGCTCACACATTTCTCAAGTTGAATTTCCACTACATTTGTACTCGCAACCGTTTGTATACAAGTATAAACGGTTCTAATAGGTGCTTCCACTGTTGTTAACAGTTAATATTCCTTTTGCTTATATCTTTCCTCGCTCATCACTGACTAAAGATAATAAACACATTCGAAGTCTGTATGTTTATACAGTTTTATGGTTCGGATTATTTATACTGACCAGTACTCACGTCTGCCTTGCATTTGATTAGATCACTGATATTGTCCTAAATGGAGACAGGGTTCATATTTCAAAACTGTTATAGCTAATGCATTGTCACATTACACAATCGTTTAAATTGTGGACCGTTACGAAGTATGAGATCATTTGTTTTGGAATATTTCATTTCAACTTAACATCGAATTGCTTTTAATAAAAGTGCAGCTAACAAATAGAAACTGCTACATAAAGGAGATTACTTTTCGTGCTCGGACTTTGCTCTCTATCTGCTAGTATAAAAGAAATTGCCTACTGCGGTGGATTTCCACAGACCGCCTACGGGATTGACCTTTCGTCTCAACCCCTTTTTTATTTTTCAGCCTATTGCTACATTTGCTACGAGATTTTCCTCGGTATTACATTTTCAATTCGTTGTTTATTCATTTTAGAATTCATTTCTGTATCGCCGTGCTTCTGTTAAATCGTGCAGATCTTGATTAAAGTAGTGAAGTAGCCAGTTTCTGTTGATTTTACAATCAGAGACCATAATAAGTTTAAATTCCTTTTTCGGAATCGGGTAAAGCGAAATTGCGAAAATTTTATGTTTTTTATGTTCGTGTCAAGATAAGGCCGGTTTTATCATTTTAATGCACCATGGTTATGTAAACCTACTGTTTCCACATCCAATCTTAATTGCTTTATTTAATATTTTAATTAAAATGAATGTTTCTGCTGCTCAGTTTTACTCTTGATATATTTCAAGTCGAAGAGATTTTGGAAACAACAACCTAAACAACGTTTTCAACTAATATGGAAAAATTTAAGTTCTACATTAGTCGTTAGTGATATCGAAATCCTAAGAACCGAGTGAGGGTCAGAAACGACAATAACGAAAGCAGTTCCCCACAAAATAAAAACCAATGCCAAGGCATATTTCTAATCGCTAATCGACCGGGAATTTCGATTTAACCCTTCATGCGTAATCCATTTTTATCAGCTGCTAGCTCGAAAGGCTGCCCTTGAAATAAAAGTTCAGCATGAACATGGTTATAATATTGATCGCAACCATCCCTCCACAGTTGCTTGGGGTTGGTTACTAGTGTCACGCGAGCTTTCAGCAGTGAACAAAATGTGTATAGGAGTGTCCCTAGTAATTACGTCCTTATGAGTTTATTTGACCCCGTGGTGGTTTGTGTTTGTGTAACACAATGGCCGTGATGAGAAAGAAGCGGAATTTCAATAGAAACGTAAGGCGATACGCTGTTTTTTCAGTAAACAAGTGATTCTTAAACGAAAATGTCTGGAGACTTAGAACAATATTGTGAATTTGCAGTCTATGATATAACTTTTACGAAACTTCCTTTTGCTGGAGGATTGGAAATAGTTATTCTCAGATAGTTCTCCATAACCTTCGAAGTATTTAGGTCGCATGAGCCAGTCCATAAATTAAGATGATAACTAGGATTTTGCGTCTTTACCATTATCTTTATTACGTAATCTCCCTGACATTGAATTTACCAGTCAAATACAAATTTTGCTGTGTAATCGATATCAAGGTCTTGTATTTGCAAAACCTTCATCAAAGAGATTTGTGAAAGCTATTATTTTAGTTGTCCACTCGGTCGCGTTCTAAAAGGAGATAATCAAATAGCCATCGAGATCATGGTTTGTTATGTCTGTTAGCCTTTCTCCGATGATTTCTAAGAAGCCTGTTCATTTATCATTGGTGGTACAGCGGATGTCCATTAACGATTGTTGTTGCGAACGAGTTCAAGGACCACTATGTTTGGATCAGATATATCCGTACTTAGGGCATGAGAACACTGCAGTGCAAAGTTCTCTTGGGATTGGTTCACAGGTTTCCAATCTACATTGTACCTCCTTACTATATTCTCGCACAGAAATTATTTATTGTGTAGAAACTAGAGTATTAAAGTTTTCAAGAGTTAAAGGATGATTTTGGGAAGATTGTATAGACTTTATCTATGCACAAAGTTATACTTATTAAAAACAGTCTGTAGAAGTAAGTTCGCAAAGGTCAAAGGAAAAATAAAATTGGATCACTCACCATCCGATTTCAATAAGTCATGCTTCATTTGAGTAATGTGTAATAGCAATAATTTAATTCTATCATCTGAATTAACTATTGTGTGCTAATATCTATGTTAGATAACTGTTCATTGAATGCGTGGGTGAATCTGGGATTGATGCGTACTTTGCTTCGTTGGATGTTCCTTTTGAAATTTTCTTAGACATTGCTGAGTTGGTTGAACCCCAAAGGTTACTTGGATGTTATTGCTTTGTTTTAAAGGTCGACAACCAGACATTGGCAAAAAGCGGTGACCAATTGTTTCCCGGGGCCTACATTTAGTACCGACCAATAAAGATAGACTATAAAACAATGAAGTCTTATTTCTTAAGACAATAAAACGGCCAACGCAATATAATCCCTATCCAGTTTTACATGGATTAACACAATTGCAGCATTCGCAGAGGGTTTATTTCCTTGTTTTGTATTTTGTTCTTTGGGAAACGGATTTCAATCCATATAAATAAACGTAATGTCCCTTTGAAATGCTATAAGTCGCGGTGTTCTGGTTCTGGCTCATCTAAATTGTTTCAAACCGATTTCCATTTCGAAAATATTCCCTAATGAACGCACATTCATCTGACTAGTGCACCAGCTTATTTTGATTTTTTTGAAAGTAATCTTCCTGCGAAGAAAATTCCCGATAGTCAAGGACATAAGGTCGAAATTGGAATGTGCATCTATTCTAAAAGAGGCAAAAGGTAAAATTGTCGCTTCGCTTTAAAAATAGTCTGCGTCGTTTCCGCCTTTGGGAAACTGTTGATCTTTTGTTCTTTTCGCCGGTAGGGTGACTCAGCTGGTTTTATTACACATGGATGATGTTTTTCCTGATTTGATATAGTATTAGTTTTATTAATGTTTATAATTTTGACCAGTATTTAATTTCCCTGGTGACGATGAATTACTTTGTGTATATACTGGTTGTTAATAAAAAATATTGTCTTTCAATGGTTATTGTTTCAAGCCTGCGACCTCATTCTGACTGTATGTGTTTATTAAACGGTGGACTAGGTTTGATTTCCAGGTTGCCACGCTTCAGTGTTTTCTAAGGATATTCGCTAAAGCAGAACGGTTAGGTTTTGTGTTGAAAACTTTTTTAGAAATTCCTGACTAGAATAAACTCGGTTTATTCTATAATGTAAACTGAATAATTTATTACTATTATTGTACTATGTTCGATGTTTGTTAAATAGTGGTTTAAAACACGCCCCGTATTTAATGTTTCATAATAACAGTTATGTAACATTTCTTATGATACAAATATTCTCAAAATATGTTTTGTTGCCATAAAGGAGATAGATATTTTGAGATTGTATTATGGTTAAGCATACTTATCTACTTCTGAGGTGCCAAAATGTGGTGATAAACATAATTATTATGTAATCATGTCTATTTATGATGTATTACCAATACTGTAGCTAAAAGTATGTCGTTGACCAAACCAATATGTCCTTATAAAAATTCACACGTTTTTATTCTCAACAGTTGGTAAGTTAGTTTTCGATGAATGAATGAGTCAACACCATTACTGAGTTGTATAATTTTGATTCAGCATCGTAAGTACCAAGCTGCCGGCTATATTGCAGCTTATTGAGATTTTATGATTCATTCTCAGGTATAAATTAATTCATACCATTATGTCTGTGCAGTACCAAAATAAGATGTTTGAGTAATTCAAACTGAGCCTGTGATTATACTAAATTTAATATTGGATAGTGTCCTTACTTGACGTCGTTTATCAGTTCTTGGTTTGAGCCACATTTAAGTGAAATATTGGTCTGTAGGTAATAGGGTTGTAACGGACAATAAGTTTATTGCAATATCTTGATGGTAGTGATTAGAAATCGCCATTTCTAGTTGCCACAACGAGATGCAATTGGCCTCAGGCTCCGCCCACAACAACATTCCAACCGTAGATATGAGTGAATTGAAGAAAATGTGAGAATTAAAGACTAAATAGTGGTATTTTGTCGCCGGCTCTGACGGCGCCTTTCTCCTTGACCCCCGCCTGCAGCCAGACGCTGTCGTGCGACTTGTCGTCATCTTGTTGCGTCTTTTTGTCGTGCCGTTCGCTTAATTATGTGCACGTCAGGTTAGAATCTCATCGGAATTGTTAATAAGGGTTTTATGAGCATGTGTTTCGTGTTAATTGGAGATGCTATGAATGGTGGTTCTCTTTGAAAGTGAGTGCTAATAACAGTACCAACTTGTTATTTGCCTACCGCTCTCTCATACGCAGGGCTTGTGAACTAGGTATGATTGCTTTTCATCGGCTTTAATAGCTGGGTGTTATTAAAACCTTTTTTTTTTCAAGTTTTTTTTAACTTGCTTCGTTCGTATGTGTTCCTGGTACAAAATTTATGATCAATTTTCCAAGCACTTGCTGGGATCCGATTGAGCTGAAATTTGGCATACCTATGTAACTTTGGGGACAATGCAATAATATGGTACCAAGAAGCTAGTCTGATGATGAATCAGGAAGATAAAAGCTTGTTTTTGAAAAGGTTTTTTAAACGTGTCATCGAAATGCATGTGAGCGGTGCTATGCGGCTTCTAAATTTGGATGCGTTTTAGATTCCACTTATCCGTAAAGGTAAAACCATGATAAGTTTCACTTTAATGTATTTGATCAGAGAAGGAAGATTCAATCCAAAATGGTCCTACTCGAATCCACGATGTAAATCGAGAGATTGTACTTCAACCTCAAGACTGTTGTCTCACGAATTGATCGTACATTCTGATACGCCATCCGTGGAAATGAATTACAGCTTTGCATTATGGTTCTCGCTTTTGAGCAAACGTTCTGCAAAAATATCTCCGTACATAAACATGACATAACATCACGCCTGTATTCCCTGTAGGGTTGGGAAGAGGTGTATTACACACTCATTTCGCCGTTATCTTTAAGTCCCATGTAATAGGGGGTGAGCTTATTGCCATCAACCGGATAAAATTCAAACTCCGGGCTGGTACTGAGAAATTCAACACGGAAAAACCCAATAACATTGCCCGACCTGGGGATCGAACCCAGGACCTTACGATCAGCAGTCGCGCTTGCCACCGCTAGACCAACGAGGCAATCTCAGTATCTCCGTACAGTACGAATCAAATTGTATGAATGTCTAACTTGTATCTGGAGTTGTACGTTGTCTTATACATAGTTTAGTGTAAGTTCTCTTTTACTATCTACGGGCGAAACTATAGGTACTGCAACATGTAACAAAGGCAAAAAGTCGGTGAAGTTTCTTTCGGTAGATGGCACGATGCCCAGCTCGTTCTCACGAGCGTGTGAATGATCCGATCCGAAGATAAGTTAATTAGTTGAGAGCACTTGATTCAAATTGCGTATAGATACCAATATACACTGTAATTCTTTGAAAACATACAACAGAAGCATTTTTATGTTAATGTGTTCTCTCACTATCCTAAATCATTGTACTGTATCCACTGAAATTGTTAAAGATATTATTTTTAAAAGAGTAACCATGGAGTTTCTTGCCGGCTCTTCTCCATAGGAAACGACTAATTGGAACCGTGCATCTAAATTCGACTTTTCATAAGCACCTGTATTAGTCTACGTGAATTTTTTTTTTTCATTTTGATGATTTGATTTTGAAAGAAAATTTTTAATCGAAAAGTTTTAAAACGCTTACATAGTTTGCTGGAAAGCGTTATAGTCCAACGTTCACAAAAATTAAGCGTGAAGCTCGAAACGCAGTTTAAGATTCTGGGGAACCTTCGACCTTTTGATGGTTACATTACAACATCACGCCTTGTATTCCCCAAAGGGTTGTGCAGAGGTGTTTTTAGTACACCCTCGTTTCGCCAGTTATGTTTAAATCCCATGTAATAGGGGGCGAGCCTATTGCCATTAACCGGGCACAAATCCAGACTCCGGGCTGCTACTGAGAAATTCCTAATGGATAACCCAACAACACTGCCCTACCTGGGGATCGGACCACTAGACCAATGAGGCAGTTTGATACATTATTATGAAAAAAGCAAAAAATAATAATAATAATAGTTAAGACGTATGTATGACACGTTTATCTTGTCCCAGAGGTTATTTTAGTAATAAATCTATACTAATATTATAAAGCTGAAGAGTTTGTTTGTTTGAACGCGCTAATCTGAGGAACTACTGGTTGGAATTGAAAAAAATCTTTTTGTGTTGGATAGTCCATTTATCGAGGAAGGTTATAGGCTATAAAACATCACGCTATGACCAATAGGAGCGGGGCATAAATGAAAAATGTTACAAAAGCGGGAAAAATTATTCCTTTTTAGAGCTTCCGTTGCGTGCGCTGCGTAAACGGTTTAAGTTACGCAAATATCCAAAAAAAACTTCTTACGCGGGCGGAGCCGCGAGGTTACAGCTAGTCTCTTATATAATAAATCAGAAAACTTCGGCAAATGTCGCCCACATGGACCTATAAAAATCCAGTTCCATTTATTATTATGTTATAGCCAATTGGACTCGAATCAATAAATGATTAACGTTCCAGTTATTTTAAGAGACGTTTGTTTTCAGACCAATGTTCCCAACCTGCTGTAAACAGAGATTTTTTTGGGCCTGCGCAGACGAGAGACAATGGCGGACAAGAAGTCCGTGGTGCGCTCTTATTAGTATTGCAATAAGGTTGACATGACATGAGGTATTGGCGCGGACAAACTGCAACCTTATTCCAGTACTAATAAGAGCGCACTGCGGACTTTTTGTCCGCCACTGTCCCTCGTCTGCGCAGGCTCTTAGTAATAGCAGAGTCTCTGTGAATAAGTTCGTCTGGGGAAGTACTACTATCTACCACCGCCAAGCGGCATAGTTGTGTTCCTCCTTGAAGGGTATGGGTGCCGGTAATATTAACACACATGAGACTTAACCTGGTCTCTAGGGTTCGCAACGCATCAGCAATAACTCTTGGGGTTCAGGTGGGCCGTCGATTTGTTTGCCAACCGACAACATTAAAAAAATAATAGATTAAACTACTGAAAGTTGTGTGCTCCTCTATGACTCATGTCTAGCCACTTTCCACCATAATATTTGTTCGGCCAATCTACTTTTACTTAAACAAACTTCTCAAACGTTTTCAAATACCTACTTGTCCAAATGTGTGTAATGTAAGTCTGTCTGCGTCGGCGCCGCTTCACGTCTCCCAACGTTGCCATTGGTGTAATGTGTTTTCAGTAATTTAAACGAACGATGACCTGCCCAACAATAACATGAATGACATTCATTGTCTAATTTCAATAATAACTACTTACATATTTTGAGATTTTTTTGCGACGAAAGTAATAGCCATTGTGTGGAATTGTTTTCTTTCAACATGGCGCTACGTGCCAAAGGATAATGGACCCTGTGTAATGCGATTCTGTTGTCCGTTACATTGTTTCGATATTTGCGGAATAGCTTCGGGTGTCGCCAGGGGATTGTTAAGAAACTTTATTAGAAGGTAGGTCCTTATGTGGAACTTTCCTTATTAGTCTCAGTTTGAAGTTTACGTCAAGTTCCAAACTCATTATGTGTTGACTTTGTAATTTGTGAACTCCATATTGCGGGCGACACAGTCTCTCACACCTTCAGTTACGACTAAACGGTTTAACTGCGTAGTTTTTTTATTTACTTTTTGTTCGAAGTTATGGTCAGTTTTGGTCCGACATTTGACGTTGCTATATTGCTAATTCAGAGCGGTTTGGCTGCGTAGATAAATTGTTCCGTTTTTGGTTAAAAGGTGTGTAGCTATATACCGGCACATTCCTTTCGGTACCCTTCAAGCTAGGTCAAGGATCCCAATTCTAGTCAGTCTGAATAATTTATTCTCAGAATAACGTCTACGTGGGCGACAATTTAGTCTAAAACCAATATAATTTTAAGTAAATGATTCGCTGGAATACGATATTGTGTCGGCACAAAATTGTGAATTGTATAACATTTATTTCTATTTTCGACAATATTTTCGAATAACACAGCCATTTACGAGTTTTTGATGAGTGAAACGTTCTGAATTGGCCATTTAGTGCGTTTGCACAATATGTGTAGCCAAACATTCTGTCAAATGTCTGTCATAAAAACCAAGACCGTGGTGGTCATTAAGAAAACCCATTCACTGCATGAAATTGCATTGAATGCGTGTGAATCGATATGAGATTATCGAGAATCGAGATTAAAAGTGAGAGCTATCGAGGCCAGTGTTGGCCGGCCATATTTCACACGTTTCGTTTGTCAGAGCTTCATGGTCAATGAGATGGTAATTTTATGTTGTAATATTTCGATTTTGCAATAAAACTGGTTTTTTATTTGTCGTTTGCCTAATCCACGGACTTAACCGCGTTACTGAATCTAGGATTGTTGACACTCTGCTGCTGTTTAATATTCTGATTCTGATGTAATTATTTCGTTTGGTAATCAGTGATTTTAATGTTGAAACTGTTGTAAGTCACTGACCTGAGTATTTTTTTTGTGTATCATAGAATACAATATAGAAAATATAGCGTTTTAAAGACGCAGAATTACCACGGATTTGATTTGCGCTGATTGAAATCTCATATGATCCCTTTAGGAACTTTCTTTCAATACCTACTGACTCGACAGCAAATGTTATAGGGGCTCGTGGCTAATTACCAACTGCGCGGATCATACGATTGGCGAGGTTAAGCTGCGCTTGCCGCGGTCAGTCTGTACATGGGTGACCGTTCGTTACACATCAAGACCCTCCGGGCCTCGGAGAGCACGTTGAACAGTCGGTCCCGGGTGTCATGCGAATACCTATGTCAGTCGTTACGGGTAGTCAGGAACCCGAAAGTCTGACAAGCGGGGATATCGGCATTGCCCAGTACTTAACTGGTTGCGGAGGTCTGATGGCAGTCGCTCCGTGTAAAATATTGGTATTCAGCCGCATCTGGTTAGGCTGGAAGCCGACCTCAACCAAGTTGGGAAAAGGCTAGGCAGAACATTCGACAGCAAATATTAACTGTTTATTTAATAAAGGTGTTGTTTTATGGGTGTTATTTATAAGTGTTGCTATAATAGCAGCGTCTAGTCTAGCCACACCTGCCCCACCAAGGTTAACGTGTTCACCCCATCTATGACGCGATTTAACGCACCCTTCATTACATTTATTCATAGATTCTTGAACTACACAGCTCTGAAGGTTAATTAAAAAGATATACATTTGCGAATCCATTACAATATTCTCAGTTGACGTACCTAATTATTTTATGACGATGTTTTTTTACAAGCTCTTGACATTGAGATGTTTGAATAATTAAAATATAAGTGAAGTCCACGTTTTTTAGTCAACATAATAATATTATTGTTTACAAATGATGTCTTTAAATATTAATAGATATTTTCCTTGACATTTATTAATTTTAAACAGCGCTATTGCGTAATAAAGCAAGAAAACCGGTAAACGATACGTTCATGACTATCTTCACTCACCAAACCAGCAAATCAACGTCAATCATAGACACTATCACAACCCTCTATCACATCAGACGATACTTAAAAACTACTAAGTAGCTCGCTCCGTTTAAAAATAGGACGTGACCTAACATTGATCTAGATTCAGGGCCCATCACAGCACGCCCAACATTGTTTGTATTGCGAACATGCATATCATAACTCACGCCTGTAATTCTCAAAGGGGTAAACATAGGTGTTTTACTATTATACAGGGTGTAAACGAAATCATGTAATTCCTTGAAACCTCGTCATGTACTGCTAACATAGATTAACCCTGCACGGGATACTTTTGGATTCAATATGAAAAAATACAAAAAGTAAGCATGTGTTCCTAAAGTGAGGCAGTTTACCGCCCCGAGCGAAGTGCGCGGCTATCGCTCGCCGCGCGGCCTTTTAACTACGGGCGCTAAAAGCCTCACGTTAAGAACACACGTTTACTTTTTGTAATTTATTTTTTATTAAACCCAAAAGTATCCTGGTCAGGGTTAATCTATGTCAGCAGTACCTACATCACTAGGTTTGAAGGAATTACATGGTTTCGTTTACACCCTGTATTACAGTATCGTAAAATGGGGACGAAACTTTAAAAGGGATTTTAACATTGAAATAATATAGTTTGTTGCCAAAAAGGACTCTAATGTGTTGAATGCATTATAAGTAACGATAAGTGTCATTATTGGCAACAAACTATTTTATTTCAACGTTAAAATCCATTTTAAAGTTTCGTCCCGATTCACCCCTGCATCCCTATTCACCCCTGCATCCCTATTCACCCCTGCACCCTATTTACCCCGTTATATAGTAGTCTGTATACCTAGTTTTATTGTATTAAGTCCCATGTGGCGAGCCTATTGTAAATTTTCGGGCACAATCATGGTACCAGGTTTGTCGCCTCTTTCGACTCGCTTGTCCAGCGACGGATGTGAATTGTATTCTTAATCCACCCCCCATGGATTAAGACCTTAATTTATTAGACTTTTATTAGACTTCTTGTCTGTTATTATAATTACCTCTGTCATAAGCGAGGGATTTGAGCAATGCCATCCAAAATTAGGTACTCAAATTCCTCGGAAAGGGTTTGAGCTGTCCCTTGGCTGAATTGAATTGTTTATCAAGTGGGTATATGTCCTCCTGGTATGTCAGTTCATATTTCAAGCATAAGGCGTGTTCAGACTTTAAACATCGGAAAATTCTGTAGAACTTAATGTTTTGCTTCGATTTGGTAAACACTGATTCTTTCACAGATTCCTGTAGTTCCTTCGAATAACAACCGTACTCAACCATCCAAGTCAGTCCAAGATTCTAAAGAATCTTCCATGTTATTAAATTCTATTTACCAAAGCGCATTTAACTTTGGCTTCAGCGAAACTTAAACTTTCAAAGTTACACAGTTATCTGTGTACTCTAGACCTAGTTCTTGTTTAGAACTGAAACTTTGAAACGACAGTATTACTATTCTAAGTTTAGACTGCCTATTTTAAACTGGGTTTAGTGTTGGACCCGTGCACTGTTTTTAGTGGAACATTAAAATTTAGATTGGTTATGTCTATTGGTCATCCTGAATATTCCGTTGCATCAATTGTTGTATTGCATTTGGTGTCTTTTGCAGTGGAGTTAAGATGTCTGCTGGCATATTTTGTTCATGGTATATAGGTAATAAATCAATCATATTTGAAGAGATTATCGTAAGTCTTCTACAGACTTTGCAGTAAATCTTAGGGATTTATGCATGCAAACTGGTCGGTTAAGCCTGGTTTATCTTACGTCACTAACTTCACCTTACATTTGGTAATACCCTAATATTTCAGTGTTCCACTTTTATCTTTACGTTCCCAATATCTTTAGTACTTGCAGAGCGGACTGAGTTTAAACAATATTCAAAATATTAAAAAATAAAGTACATTTTTTTTCCACTTAAACCATTACAGGCGCTTATGAAAATTCGAATGAGTAAATGTAACTTAAACAAAAACCTCATGAATATCTTTTTTAGGGTTCCGTACCCAAAGGGTAAAACGGGATCCTATTACTAAGACTCTGCTGTCCGTCCGTCCGTCCGTACGTCTGTCTGTCTGTCACCAGTCTGTATCTCATGAACCGTGATAGTTAGGACAGTTGAAACTTTCACAGATGATGTATTTCTGTTGCCGCTATAACAACACATACTAAAAAACAATAAAATAAATATTAAAGGGGGCTCCCATACAACAAACGTGATTTTGTTGCTCGTTTTTGCTCGATATTGATAACGGCAACAGGTAGATGCTTGAAATATTCACAGAATATTTAGTTATATGTATATTCACTTTAAAAATAAATAATTAAATTAAAATAAAATAAATATTTAAGGGGGGGGCTCCCATACAACAAACGTGATTTTTTTTGCCGTTTTTATAGATAATGGTACGGAACCCTTCGTGGGCGAGTCCGACTTGCACTTGGCCGGTTTTTTCTGTTCTTTATCTTAGAGAAAAGTTGCGATCAATATGAATAATGTTTGATACACTTTATACTAATTATTTGCATTTAAATTTTCCAGGACCAAGAACACCTGAAGCCGCCTATAGTTGGCGGTCTCGCGAACGCCGAGCTGTACTGCCTCGCGCTCGCCAACATGTACTCCGACCCCAACTACCACAGTCTAAACCACTGGAACATACTCCAGACCTTCGCGAGGAAGGGCGTGCATGTTCCCGACCCGCCCGACTGTGCGCTCACTGAAACAGTGCTCATACAAACAAATCCTCTCAAAATGGTAAGTCAACATATTTTGCTAATTCTCTGTCTCTCTCACTTCTGCATAGACGACAGTCTAGGTTCCAATGGATCATTTAATATTTAGTAATATTAACTCATGCTGAATTTTGCGTAGAGATGGAAAAACAGTATAAACACTCAATAGTAAATCAATACTAATATTATAAAGCTGAAGAGTTTGTTTGTTTGAACTCGCTAATCTCAGGAACTACTGGTTGGAATTGAAAAAATATTTTTGTATTGGATAGTCCATTTATCGACGAAGGTTATAGGCTATATAACATCACTCTACGACCTATAGGAGCGGAGCATAAATGAAAAATGTTGCAAAACCGGGAAAAATGTCCACCCGTGCGAAGCCGGGACGGGCCGCTAGTACTGAATAAACAATAACAACTTAGTCAATACGAGTAAATACTTGAGTATGATGTATTATGCCCATCTTTAGACAATGCCGTATTGCATTAGATATAGTAAACAAACTCATCTAGTAATGAAAGGAAAACACAGAATGTACCAGTTGAATGTTGATTGGCATTCCGTGCATGTGTAGTGACCGTCTGAGCTGGTCTAGTGAAGTAAACAGATTACTAAGCTGTCGGTAACGGGCCGGCGACCTGCCATTACTTATGCATTATTGCGGTCTTTACATCGACACCTTGTGCATAGTTTTGTTGAGCACCGTCAATAAGGTCTCATGTACAGTAGGGAAATGAAAAGGATCGTTAGTTTCCAAATGCATTCCTTTCCCACATCGCGGGCACATGCTAATTTTTAACCGACTTCCAAAAAAGGAGGAGGTTCTCAATTATTATTCGTCTGTATGTTTTTTTTTTTTAAATATTTGTTACCTCATAACTCCGCCATTTATAAACCGATTTAGATAATATTTGTTTTATTTGTAAGGATATACTTCCAGATTGGTCCCATTTAAATTTGGTGAAGATCTGATGAAGAACTTCGGTGATATACAATAGAACTCCTCAATGACGGACAGTACGCATAATGTGATGATGTGATTATGTTACGAGCAGCGTCTTTAGTAGGTCCAACCATATTTTAATTAAGGCCACTAAAACGAAAGAAAATAAACGTTATTAAAAAAAATAAACCGACTTAAAAAAAACGATGAAAAGAATAAAATAATTACCATATTATAAAATTAACAGTTTTAGAAGTCGGTGCTAATCCACGCTGAACCAAATTGAAGGCACCTACTTCTGAAACTGTTAATTTTGTAATATGGTAATTATTTTATTCTTTTCATCGTTTTTTTGAAGTCGGTTTTTCAAACTGTGGAACGGAACAGACCAATGCATGGAAAATTATGTTTCATTATTTGGTAGCTAAGATCAAAATTGGCTTTTGCCTCTGACGTAGTAGTGCCATATAATATCTTTGATTTGATTTAAGGAGTTTTGTTGTAAAAATCATGACTTCAACCAAATCTATGATTAAATAATTTGACATTACTTGTGTCATTCACCATGTCACCAAAATATCCTGTCAAAAAATACTTGTAGTTTCATTTCTATTATATTGGCCATTATGTAGTCCGCAAAATTGTGCGTTTCTTACAATGTGCGAGCAAAAATGAACCTTTAAGTGCATAAAATTTTCATTTCCCTATTGTACAATCGCGGACTAGAATTAAATACCAGTCTGGTGAAGTACATAGATTATAAATAAGGAAAAGTCGCCAGGAGTCCGGCTCTGTTTTGATTCGTTTTAAATATTTTGTAGAACATTTAAAAACTTGAATTGACTGCCTTGTTGGTCTAGTGGTCGCAAACGCGACTGCTGAGCATGGGGTGCTGGGTTCGACCCCAGGACGGGCAAAGTGATATTGGGATTTTCCTTTAGGTATTTCTCAGTAGCAGCCCGATGTTTGGATTTGTGCCCGGTTGATGGCAATAGACTCGCCGTATTACATGGGGCTTAAACATAAGTGGCGAAATGATGTACTAAAACATCTCTGCCTAACCCTTCGGGTAATATAAGGCGTGATGTTATGTTACATTTAAAAATACCTGACATTTTATTCATCGGCCCATATTCACATTTGTTGGGGGGTTATCGCCCTTCGAAATAGCATAATCTATATCGCTTAAAACATCGAAAATGTGTCAAAGGATTATCGATTATAGGTATATACCTAGCATAGTTTGCACATGATTAATATTTTACGTCTAATTAGAGTCGCTAGAACTCTATTGCGATCGATTGATTGATTGAGAGTTTCTGTACTACTAATATGTTTAATAGATTCCTTCTCGTGGAACCATTTTAGCTTACAAAATTCTCAGTGAAAAAGTTGTAACAAAAATGTCCTGACTTTAAGATAAGTTATGATATATTTATTTTGTAAAACATGAGTACAATATTATTAAGGTCTTCTATGTAAGTAGTTAGGTAGCTACATGTTTTGCCATATATGGCGTACAAAAATTAGTCGCACTAGGCAGACAATACAAAAAAATAGAATTTAAATGTCAAAGTCCAAACAATACTAGAAACAAAATTAAATCATAATGTCATAGTCCGAACAAATACCAGAAATAAAATTAAATCATGTCAAAATCGAAACAAGACCAGTAATCAAATCATAATGCCAAAGATTGAGTTACCTACTTTACACAAATAGGAGACACACAAAAATCAAAACGCACAATCAGATTTCTAAAGGAAAATGTCATTCAAAAATTCATCTACGCTGTAATAGCATAATATAATAACCCCTAAAGAGAGTTTTTAAATTTATTTATAGGCATAGATTTAATAAGGTAAGGTATTTTATTATAAATATTTGGAGCATTACCGAAGAAACTCTTTTTCAATAATGCAGTTTTGCATTTACACTGACATAATATTATTATTATTATATTATTTTTTATTTATTTTTTGCTTATATACATATTATAGTAATATTATATATATATTTATATATGTATTTATAACCTATGTCCTATATTTATAGTTGTTTAGTTATCCATATAGTTAATTAAGTCGCAAATGTCCATATTTCTTTTTTGTACATCTCTTTTCGATGCTGTTCTCTTTGGCCCAAAGGTTGACTGGTAGAGAATGCCTTGTGGCATTAAGTCCGCCTTATGTACCACCATTGTGCATTGAAGTATTAAATAAATAAATAAATAATAAGTTTTCATATTGGGCACGGATTGGTGTTCTTCTAACTGATGAAAATTTTCTAAATAAATATTGATTTGCTCTTACAAATTTTGCAGTTTCTAATATGTACAAAGATGGCAACGTTACGACTTTAATGCCTTAACCTGAAAAAGTATCTAACTTTTGAACGATAAGACCACTTTTATCTTATCAATGCAAATAATATGAAAATATTTATAGCAAGCAAATGTCGTGTCATCGTCGCAGATGCATGGCATCAATTTTCTTCTTTCCTGATATGGCGATGTTATTGTAAACCTGTTGGAATCTACCAATAGAGAATGGCAATCAATACGCCTTGGTATAAACAAGTACCATTATAACATACATAACATAACATCACGCCTGCATTCCCCGAAGGGTTGGGCAGAGGTGTATAGTAACACCCTCATTTCGTCGTCAAGATTCAAGTTCCATGTAATAGGGGGCGAGCCTATTGCCATCAAACGGGCACAAATCCAAACTCCGGGCTGCTACTGCGGAATTCCACACGGAAAACCCAAAAACACTGCCCGACCTGGGAATCGAACCCAGGATCTCACGATCAGCAGTCGCGCACTCACACTTGCTATCATTAGACCAACGAGGCAGCATAAACCACCATTTACCATAACATTATAAATGTTATTTATTTCATCTTACAAATTCGCACCATACAACAAATTCTGTGCGTTTTTGCTATACTATTCTTGAAATAAAGCAAAGCGACCATAAGATTCCATCAATACCAAATTATAACTAGCAAAACACTCAGTCAATATAGCACCTATAACACTTATTGTCATTCCTAGTCCGGACAGAGTATTAAGGCTCATTAACACAGTACGCGAGTATCATGCTATCTCTGTTTTCATTCTAGAGAAAGACAAAGACAGAACGAGTCTCGCTTCGAAAAACTATCGTCGTATAAATCAGCCTTAATCGAGACACCAACAAACCATCATGTTATCAAGCTTCGTCACGTGTATAGATCACAAAAATAAACACACCTTTCTAGGGAATGCTAATCCGACAGATATCGTTGAGAATGATAAACAGTGTCTATCTGGAATTACATGCGTTACGTCATCTATTAAATGTGGGTTTAGACTGAACGAATAGAGTTAGAGCTAGAACAAGAGCACAGAGCGTCGTTGTTTGTTGCTTTTTTTGGTGTACATAAATAATACAAAAGAATACCAACGACAAACAAGTACTGGAATTATTGCACATGGTTTAGAGATGTTTAGATCAGGTAAATTTATCGGTCAAGTCGTTAGAACACAAAAACGCTTTGAAGAGATCGCTTCGAGGAGCGAGCACGTCCGAACACGAAAGAACGCTCTAAGCAACTGTTCGCACGCTCGTGCGCCGTTTACATCAACCGAGCGAGCGTTCTTAGAGCATTCTTAGAACATTCCATAGAATCTCCGCAAACAAGATATAACAACGAAAGAACGTTCTGTTTCTGTTTACACTAAAAGAATTTGATGGAGTGGGGATAGAAGGAACATTCGCTCGTTCGGTCTAAACCTACCTTTACATAGTATTTGCACAGGTAACAGTACTTCATTTATGTGCACATTGTCCTTGGGAGTGAAAACATAATGACACAATGTAATCCATTATTTTCTTACCCGCGAATAGAGGTGTGGGGAGGCGTGGAAACTTGTTCAAGCGACTAACATCAATATAATGAAATGTAAACATATTCTAATACTATCAACAAAGTATGTAAATGAACTATATTAATAGTTGTACATATTGATTATGTATAATTACAAATTATATTACTAATCTATACTAATACTAGCGGACCCAGCAGACGTCGTCCTCCCCGGAAAAGTAGCGCCACCTACCGGGTCCAATTGTGAATCTAAACCATCCAGGGCGCCAACCAAACGCATACAAAAAAAATTCATGCAAATCGGTCCAGCCGTTTAGGAGGAGTTCAGTGACATACACACGTACATTCGAATTATATATATTATATAAAGATTATAAAGCTGAAGAGTTTGTTTGAACGCGCTAATCTCAGGAACTACTGGTTGGAATAGAAAAAATATTTTTGTGTTGGATAGTCCATTTATCGACGAAGGTTATAGGCTATATAACATCACGCTACGACCAATAGGAGCGGAGCATAAATGAAAAATGTTGCAAAAACGGGAAAAATGTCCACCCGTGCGAAGCCGGGACGGGCCGCTAGATATTCAATAAAAATTGATGTAATCAGTCGCGCGGATTATTGTTAATCGTATTTGATTAGTAGAACAGGTAGCTGTAATTACTTGTTCAATTTAAATATTGCTGACTCATTTGGCGCCTTTGAAAAATGATAAGAGTATTTCTTAATCATGTCTTTGGCGTGTTTTGATTTTCGAATTAAAAAGCGAGGTATTGTGCGTACTGCACGGGCGACGAGTCGTGACTACTCTGAACATAGGCTTTGCGAACTTTCGCGCATGTACAATTGTAAAGAAAACCGTTACTGTAAAAACTATTAAATAAACTTTACTTAACTAATGGTCAATCCTAAGATCGTAGTAATTAAATGTTAACTAAAAGCTATTTTGTTGCAAACAAATCTATTCCGCAACCACCTGCACGATCTTCAGAGCGGCCACGACTCTTCGCCCGAACTGTACCAAAGACCACAAAAATGCACATCATTCATACTCAAAACGATGTAATTTAACCAGTACAAGCAATTATGTTCGTTTGGTCACCAACGGCTAACTCGGATAGTCTCTTTTAAAAAAATCTTTAACTTAGTCGCTTCAGACTAGTCGCTCCTAATGGTAAGCGCAGACAAGGTCTAAGATCAGTGGCGTGCATTGCAAACATGCAATTAAGCAGTGCCTTTAATTAACTACTCCATCTTTAACTATTACTATAAATAAAATAAGCGTGTATGGCTTTTCTTTTGGTCAGAATCGTATTGAATCGGGCTTAAGCGTACAATTGAAAGGCGATATTACTTGTGCCTTCCTACCTAGTCCGAAAACCAACGCACGCCACTGTCTAACTTGGAGCACACGAATTCAAGTAGCAAAGATATAGAGGTACTCCTCCTACACCTCTCTGTCTCTCAAAAACGTCTCATTTAACCCTCCTCCGAACCATACCTTTATATCTAAGTGTTTAATTTTATTTTGTTCACCGTTCCAGAGTGGTCACATGGCTGTGATAGAGGCACTGATGGTGCTGTACGCCCGCGAGGTGGTGACGGCGGACCGCGTGGCGGCGGCGGCGCAGCGGTTCGGCGCGGCCGCCCCGCCCCCCAGCAGCACGGGCGCGCCGCACGAGGACGGGGTGCTGTGCTGGATCAACGCCGCTTGCGCCGCGCTTAATAAGGCTGAGGTATGTTGGGAGTGACGAGTCAGGCCTAGTTGATGATGGATACCTAACCTGCTATGGCACTTTACTCAAAATGCAAACGTTGCCGTACATTGTAACATTTGCATAGATTTATATCACAAAATCTGGACTTTAATTGAGATCTTGATCTCTGACTTTGTTTCGGCTTTTTTCTCAGAGCTAGTCAGACAGGAAACGCCGGCGCCATCAAGTCTTAAAAAAACATTACATTGACTTGGGAAACTGTCTGTAACAGATATATTTACAGAAATACAAATTTTATCATAAACCCTGTTTATCAGGAATTTGGTAAATTATGTTTAAACCAATAAGTTGAACAAAGTATTTGCATGTATAATTCTATAGTTAGAACAGTACAGGTCGCGTCATATAAGAAGAACGCTGGGAGTCAAGCTTCTTCAAGTCTTCCAGCGTTCTTTTTACATGACGCGTACTGTAATATGCGCTGTTGCCAACTCCAAAAAGTTCGAGCCCCTAAACTCAATATGAAAAGTCGCCAGGAAGTCGCTAAAACTGTATTCAGTTACAAAATTGGGGGGAATTAATCGGCTGACCTTTTTTTTTTGTTCAGATGTTACAATGAGGTTTTTTTTTTAGCTTTAAACCATGCATTTGGCTCTCCTACCACTGTATGATTACGTCGAATTTACAAAAACTGTATTTCTTGCAAGCCCTACCATTGATTTCATTTGTACTCCAAAAGTCGCCAGATAAGTCGCTAAAACATTTCTGGCGTCTAATCTTATTTTTTGTCGCTGAGGCACCATCGAAAGTCGTTAGTTCTAGCGACAAAGTCGCTAAATTGGCAACACTGGTAATATGTACTTTCATTCAGCCGGTTACCTAGAACCTGGATGGACATTTCGTATTTCATGTAACTTTAAAGGTGAGTATAGACTAGAGCATTTACTTGTAACAAAACATTGAGCCGCTCTAATGAGGCACCCTTTAACGAACGGAACAATGAGCACGACGCGTGTTTTTGCTTGTATTGTACCATTCGTAAGAACGTTACATTACATGGAAATGCTCCAGAAAATGCTCTAGTGTATACTCACCTGTAGAGCCTTTACCAGCCTTCTAACCTCAATCAAAGATATCAACGAGTATCGGTCAAGGTACACCTTTCAGAAATAATAATAACATTGTATGTCAACGAAATTTCAGGAGGACACAACATCGCACGTACCGATGCTGAAGAGTCTCCAAGAAATTTGCGACGGCACTGCGCTAGCGGCGTTGATCTCCTTCTACTGTCCGGACGCGTTGCCCCGGACGTCCGTGCGCGTCGGCCGCATGGCGTCCATACAAGACTGCCTGCACAACCTTATGCTGGTCCACGACTTCTGTCGGACAGCTCTGCCACACGACGTGTTCCATATGATGCCGGAGGACGTCACCTATATGCGAGGGTCGGTATGATTGTAGATTAGATATTTTTGATAAATTGGTGGTAGATTTTTTGGTTTGAACGAACCTTTTTTTAACCGACTTCCAAAAAAGGAGGAGGTTATCAATTCGGTTGTATTTTATTTTTATGTTTGTTACCTCACTGCACAGTCATTTATAAATCGATTTGGAAAATTATTTTTTTGTATGAAAGAGTATTCTTTCGAAGTGGTCCCATTTAAATTTGGTGAAGATCTGATGAAACTCCTCAATGACGAACAGTACGCATATTGTGATGGTGTAATTATGTTACGAGCAGCGTCTTTAGTAGCTCCAACCATGTTTTAATTAATTCCACGAAAATTTAAAAAAACTAAAAACATTTTAACAAAAATAAAACCGACTTCTTTTTTTTAAGTCGTTTTTTTAAAATGTTTTTTTTTTAATATATTGTTGAAATGCGTATGAGGCAAGTTTTAATTTGTTTGTTACGGTATAATCTTGGTAATGTTATAATAAGATTATGGGTACGTCGCGTGTTAGAAAAATGTTGGAGGATTTCCATTTATGGGTTTTGTTGTTTGATTTCAGGTCAATGCGACAAAATTTAGTAGCAATGCTCGCCGATCTCTTCAATATGCTAGAAGTTCATCCGGTCAAATCTGTTAAATACCCCGGAAGTGGTGAGTTATACGACTTTGAACTTTACCCCGTTGATCCAAATTATACCCTCCGTATTGCATGCTAACTAGTAATGGGAGTATGTGGTCATAATATCAAAGATTCTTTGCCTACTAATATTAGAAATAAAAAATAAATTAAACCTCCACGGAAATGGTTGGATAATGCTTTAATTTTATTTACTGGCAACACTAAGTTTTAGGCACATTTGGGGTTTATATTACAAAGACCAAATTGTCAATTGTTTATTTGAATATGGATGTATTTATTATCAAATTATGTGTAATATACACTTTATTTTATTATATCGTTATGATGTGTGTGTGAGGTAAGTTTGAATTAGTATAAAAATGACTGAACGCTTCGCTGAATGAAATTTCGTTCCTAATGTTTGTCACCCTGTCTTGCTTTTGCAAATCGGAGCCTGTATCGCTTGGACTCGCATAAATGCATTATAATGGGATGTATCACGAGCGCGACGCACAAATTTATATATCAAATTCATATACAATATTTAATAAGGTGGCACGAAAAATTGTGTTACGTCACATCACGAAATGTAAACAAAAAAATAGTTGGGTGCAAAAATGTTGGACGGTGTAGACGTGTCACACGTGGCACACGTAGCCAAGACAGGGTGATAGTGCGTGCGTGCTGAGCGGGTGTGGGTGTGCCCGCAGCGGGTGGCGCGGGCAGCAACGTGCACGGCGTGCGCCACAAGCGCCTGCTGCCGCCGCCCGCGCCCGTGCCCATCCCGCAGCTGCGCGCCGGCGCCGCGCCCATCGACCTGCCGCCCTTTGCAGGTACCACGTCACCTCAGCACCACGACCACGTGCTTCGTACACCAGGGGAAGGCGCTGAGTTTGCAACACTTTCTAGGCGCTTAGGTGTCACAAGTCATAGACTATCATTTGGTTACTGATTTCTTTTCGGTGTTTCTTCTTTTTAATAAAAGGGTATTTTCTTCTCATAATACATCATTTAGGCGAAAAATTATAAATCTTAAAGATATCTTTGTTACCTTATACGCAAAGACCTGGGATGCATAATAATATACAGGATGACTGGTAATTCAACCTTTTCCTCGAATGGGGTTATACTAGGATCATATTGGCAACAAATTAACCCCATCATTATTTTATTGTATTTTTCCGTAAACCGACATGAATTATTAAAAAAAATATGACACTTAGCATCTTAAAACCCCGATATCTCGAAAACCGCTCATTTCCGACCCACAGTTGATAAGGTTAATTTGTTTCCAATGTTCTCTAGTATAACCCCTTTAAAAAAATAGGTTGAATTACCAGTCACCCTGTATACATAATTTATGATGAAACTCAAGTACATAGGTACCAAAAATTGTTTCCAAAACATAAAATAATATAAACATGAAACTGTTATTGCAAAGATATTTGCATACCTACTTATGTAAATACGAAACTAATCTAAGCAAATTTTCCAACCAAACTATTCTCACAATTACTCGTTACAATCTAGAAATCTTAGTGAGCACTCGCCTTCCCCAAAAAAAACAGTGTCAAATAGTGTTTAGTTTGTTTTTTTTTGTTTGCGTGTGTGTGTGAGTGTCAACAAATGTCGTAATAAATGTTTTACATTGGAATGTCTATTTGTGTTATAGGATGTACCTCTAAATGTAAGTTATATTTATTTCACAATGCGCTTTATATTAACTGGAATATGACACTTAATTCATGGTTTGGTGGGCTTCTGTACTAGCGCTTTGCATGGGAATTCTTTAATGCTTTCTTGGGCACTATGGAGTCAATGACGTTATGTCCTCACGGCTCCCAGCTATGACGTAGTAATGCCAGCACAGTAGACATAGGCCATCAAGTTTTACTATACCACTCAGCTTAGTATGGACCACTGGTAGACAAGATCCTGTTCCAATTAGGAAGGTAAGATTTCTAGTTAGAATATGCTTCAAACTTCTAGATCACTCTGAAGTTGCGGTGAGTAGTAGCGCAGTAGAAAAAAATATAGGTAAATATACTACTGAGTTTTTGCCGAACTTCAGAGCGGTCTAGAAGTTTGGAGCGTACTGTACCACACACCAAGCGATTTGTTGATCGACTGATAATAGAGCTAGCTCTCTCGCGCTATTGTGCTATGTTTTATTTTACTTTTTATAGTTTATGTAAAGTCGTGATTAAAAAAAAATACATAGTAAGACTTGATATAATTGGTGCCATTGAAAGTAGATTTGCCTAATTTTGTGTGCTCGAAAGGGAATGGGTAAGTTAAAATTTGTCTTTTTTTCTTTTTATAAATAGGTGTTCTGTCAAGTAAGTTATTGTTTTTTCTGATTTCTAGATGTTCTGTGTATAAACTTTTCAATCTGTTTTGTTTTCTTGGATTTCGATTTTGGTGCTTATTTAATTTTTTATTACGATCAGACTCAAAAAGTTGTATGTACTGCAATACTAAGACCCATTTCTGTCGTCAAGCAGTATTGCTGCGTGCCGGGTATGGGGTTCCGGTGAAACTATAAGCACATGAGAATTTCCAAATCTATCTAAGCTCAGGAACACGTTAGCAATCCTCTTGGATTATTGTAGGTGTTTATAGGCGGCGGTAGCCAATTTTTATCAGATGGCCAGTAGCCGTCGGCCTGTTAGCCAAACAATAACTTTAAAAAATATGCAATTCTTTTTTTGTCTGATCGTACATCAAGATTTTGATCAGTTTTTAATAAATATCACGTCAAACTCGTACCCTGTATGTGCGCAGTGCCCCGTTCCCCGTCGTCGCTGAGCAATCGTTCCCGCGTGGCGTGTCGCTCGGCCAGCTCGACCCCGGAGCGTCGCTCCGTCAGTCCCGCTAGAGACGACTTTGTCGTGCACCGGCCGAGACACGTCACTACACTTGCTGCGATGGCGCGGAGGGATGACGATAATGGTGAGTATCATTCAATCAACCCTATTGCAGCCCGTTGCTAGTACTTAGACAGATGACCTGAAGAGAGCTGGGATAGATTGAATGCGGAATGCAAAGAATCGGATGTTTTGGCGCAACTTAGGAGAGACACTTAGGCCCACTTAATAACTGCCGGGGTTGCGGTGCATGCTTTTGCAAATCCCGCGACCCCCGCCGAACGGTCAGGAGAAGGAACACCGTTGGTTTTTAGCCGGTAAGAGTCCGGCAGACACCCTCTCCTTCCCCGGGCTAGGGACATCCATGAGGATTTTCGAACGAAAAAAAAATGAAAGACGACTTAATAAACCATTCTCAACGTGGCGGCCTAAGAGCACCATCAAGACAGAGTTGCCAAAATGTAAACGTCGCCCGAATTTCATACGTATACAAGACTTCAAAAATAATGAAGGTGGTGGAATGTTAGCGCTATTTAAGCTACAACTTTTTATGTACCTATTTATTTTGTTGCCAAAATTTATTCTGACGATTTTTATCCCTCCCAGCGTTAGAAAATATGAACATGACTGCAGCGGGTCGTCCGTCCAACTGGGCGGAGACCCGCGACGCGTCGTTCGCGGGTCGCCGCTCGCGTCGCTCGTCCATCTCCGACGACAGTCAGCTCACCGTTGAGAACTTCGGAGGGTCGCAGGACCGACTGCACTTCGCCGGACGGAATCCGGAGAAGGAGCTGGCTACCGTCGCTAATGTTAGGAAGATCTCTGCACCTGCTGGTGAGTTAATTCGAACGATGATGCTAATGACGGCACGTTTGGTGCAGTGGCTGAGCGATTGGCTTCTACGCTAGGGGTCGTGGGTTCGATTCCCGCACGAATCAAATATTTGTATGGCCTACAAATAGTTGTTCCGGGTCTTGGCGTTTGTGCATGTGAAGTTTTGTGTCTGTAAACGCACCCACGATACAGGAGAAATCCTAGTGTGGGGCAACAAAAAATTGACATTGATTAACAGTGATATACATACCTTTAATGATACGCAACAACAGTGTTGTCTGATAAGGCTGATGAAATATACGAATAATGTCACCACAAGAATAAATACAAACGCACTGTGTTGTGTACTATGCTTTATGCTTTGCATATATGCTAGAAGAGAAATAATGTGAAAATATTATGCAGATATTTTTACCCTGTGTGGCGACGTGTTAGAATATAAAACTTCCTCACCGCACGCTGGGAATAGACGCGTGTTGTAAGATTCAACAAAACCCAGCACGCGACGTGGTAGGATGTATACGGTCCGCCTGGCTAGCTACCACCTGAACATTCAAGTCCGGCGCCAAGCAGTTTACTGTGTTCCGTTGTGTGTATGTGAGAGCCAAAGGGGTATAGGGGAATCCCTCTATATGTCTGTTCCTTGGATTCATGTGCTCCATCTTAGACCCTGTCTGCGCTTACCATCAGGTGAGACTAGGGCCAAACGCGACCAAGACAAGAATAAAAAAAAAAAAAAATTAAATACCTAGACATTTGAAACATTTGTACAGTTGATTGTTTTTGGTATAATTCATTGAACTAAAGCTTGAAGTTTCAGTTTGTGTGTGGATATTATTTTATATTTGTTTTTTATGGTTTCCCCAGGTCCTCTCGACTACAACCCGCCCCTTCGCTCCTCCCGACAAGACATTCGAAGCTCTATCCAGTTCTTCCAGGGCGACTGCCAAAACGGTTCTCAAACGGAAGACCGACAAAAAGTCGAACGACAGAATTCTCAACCACAAAACACAGAACCCGAACCTTACTTCCCCATACGACGGCAGTTGAGCAGTGATACTATAACTTTAAGAGAAAGACAAGAGAACTTCGGGTTTCAATGTAAAGGCGGGGGCGATGGAGGGTTCTTCCTGAACGACCGAGATTCGACGGACGGTGACGCGACCAAAACTAGCTTCGCCGACTTGAATAAGATTAGAAGTAACGGTGATCAGACAGGTTTGTTGGTTTGCGGCGCGCAAAAACATGGAAGAATATTCTTGTTACAACATAAATGTACAAAAGAAACTATTTACACCCAGTATGTTAACAAGTTTGTTCTTCCATTCCCTAGCCTGTGACTTCGCTTCTGCGGCACCTAATCCAAATTTCGGCCATTACTGTAACCGCTTTGAATGTTCGCCTTGATTGCGCTTGAGTTTAACGGCACACTGTATTCGGTAAAACAATAAAAAATGCACTTATTTATTAGTCTAACAGACGCTTAGTCTTATTACAGTCTGTCGTTAAAAGACCACATATTCCCATATTCCAAATTCAAAATTCGTGACATGTGTTGTGAAAAGTAGAACCGATCTGTACTACTTGTAGTAGAGGTGTATAGACTATGGTCTGTTGGCAGTGAGTGACGGTTGTCGGTTGATGTTCAGGTGTTCAGTCTACGTTCGGTCAGGAGGAGCCCGTGGAGAGGCGGAAGAGCACCACGTTCTCGACCCCGCCGCCCAACACCACCACGTGGCAACAACAGTTCATGCAGCAGGAACATCATCCCAGTTAGTAACATTGATATGATCTGCGACATTAGGCCTCGTTTAGGGAGACGTGGGATGTGTCGTGTTTTCCGTCGCTTAAGACAGGTTCAAACGGGTCGAATCGCTTTCAACAAATGACTTGATCAACAAAAGTTATAACGTTTTTGTTGCTTCTATTTGATTGAAAGTCTGTTCAGACGGTTCAAATCGCATTCGATTAAGCAGTTGATCAACTAAAATCGAATCGTGTGAACCTGGTATTACTGTCATAACAGGTACAACAACAACTCAACGCTGTAAAACATCGTCATATGTTTGGATGTCCGAACCACGCCCCGCGTCATACTCCCCGTCTCCACAAACGGGGTCTTAGAGATAACATAACATCACGCCTGTATTCCCCGAAGGGTTGGCTCATTTCGCCGTTATGTTTAAGTCCCATGTATTAGGGGGCGAGCCTATTGCCATCAACCGGGCACGAATCAAACTCCGGGTTGCCACTGAGGGGAATTCCACACGGAAAAACCCAATAACACTTTGCCCGACCTGGGGATCGAACCCAAGACCTTATGATAGCAGTCGCGCTTGCCACCACCAACGAGGCCTTAAAGATCTACCAAGTCGTAACGTTGAAATAACTAGCCGATTAGATACAGTTTTAAATGGATAAAACTCGCTATAGCCGTGTTACGAAATTTAAACCAAAACAAGCAAGATCTCGTCAACATTCTTTGCCGAAATCTCCAGATCATCGCTGACCACTCGCCTAACCTCTTTTCAGATGGCGAAGACATCACAGATGAATCAACAGCGACAAGTGGGGGGCAGATGGCCGCACAGTTGAACAATATTCGTTTAAAGCTAGAAGAGAAACGGCGACGCATAGAGCAAGAGAAGAGACGCATGGAGCTGGCCGTCAACAGGCAGAGGCAGCAGTTGGGGCAGCAGGCCTTCCTACAAGCTGTTACTAGGGTGAGTTTGACTTGGTTAACGAGTTAATATTTAGTTCCGTGTTGCGTCAAATTCTCTTCATGGCATTAATAAGAGTGTTTCATTTTGGTCGACGCGGAATCGACTAAAGCCGGTTAAAAAAACCTTAGGTCGAGTAAGTCGACACGTTTGGTGCAGTGACTGAGGGATTGGCTTCTGCGCTACGGGTCGTGGGGATTCCTGCACGGATCAAATATTTGTATGGCCTACAAATAGTTGAGCTGTGTTATGCAATAATGTGTCGACCCACAAAAATATGTATTCTGTGTTAACGCCATCTAGTTATTGTGGTAGGTCTACTCAACGCTTGAAAAAATGCAAACTGCATTAAGATTTTTTTGATAGACGCTCTATTAAATTTACTACAGTTCTGGGTATTTTTCAAGCGTCGAGTATAGACCTACCACAAGAACTAATAACGTTAACACAATTCATATTTTTGTGGGTTGACACATTATTGCATAAAATGGCCCTGTTGTGCATGTGAAGATTTGTGTCTGTAAACGCACACACGATACAGGAGAAATCCTAGTGTGGAACAAGGTTTAAATTTAAAAAAAAGTGCGTAAAGCGTGGCCGAAACACTTCCAAGCCACACAGGACAGTCGCTTGGACGTCCAAGACAGTTGCTGCATGCACCAAACGATCCCTGCAGCTACAGACAAATAGCGATCAACTGATTTGCGTAGTTTTTTTTCTTTTTTAATTACTATACACTAGCATTTCTCCTGTATCGTGGGTGCGTCTACAGACACAAATTTAAACATGCACAAACGCCCAGACCCGGAACAACTATCTATAGGCCATACAAATATTTGTTCCGTGCGGGAATCGAACCCACGACCCGTAGGGCAGAAGCCAATCGCTCAGCCGTGTCGTCAAATTATACCCTGATGAGAATTTGAGGTCCATTTGAACACACGGTCTATTTGTGGGGTAGTTTGGTAGACGCAGATGGGGTCAAAAATGTTTTGTATTGTCTTTAAAAGTGGTATTGGCGTCCTCTGTGTTTTTGTCTTACGCCATCTGCTTAATGAGTCATTTTATTAGAGTTTGAGAGTGTGAGTGATTAAAGGTAAATAGATTTAATTGATGATAGTCTACAAATGGAGGGAATTACGATGAGATTACCACAGAGTAATTTATGTTAGTATTGTGTAGTAAGTATATTGAGTAGTTTCACGTTAAATTAAAACTAATTCTGACTATAAACTGAAGCAAATAACTATGAATTAAAGTACTTATAACAATTTAAATAACTATGGATTTTTGTTATTTATTAGTATATAAAAGTTACTGTTTAACAAACTACACACACTATTAGAACGTTTTTTATAAAACGCGTTAGTTTTATAAAATGCGTTTGGATACAGCACAATGTTACTAATATTATGTTCCTCTCTCAATTTGTTTTCTAATATTTCCGACGGATATAAAAAATATTGTTTTTCTTTCTATTTCATTAGGATACATTATTGCAATACCAGTTGGCCTCCTTGGTGAGTGGCCGGTTCATTATTGAGCCCTTTCCGTTTAGTTTAGACATTTTTGATATTATTATTTTTTATTATCACATCGTTTCGATATTCCTTTATAGATTTTCTTGTACAGATTTGAGTTCCGTACACGCTTACACGGCTTATTCGATACATAACATTGGACCATCTAAAATTTTGAATTTTTAAAGTATTAAATTAAACTTAAGTTGATATCATTTAAAATTCGCCTTATCAATATGTAATTTTGATAATAAACGCTTACAATACGGTAGCTATTAGCAAAGCCTAGAAAACTTCTCTAATATAGGCAGCTTTTTTCTAAAATCATTATTATGTCGAACTCATGAATATTTTGCAGCGCATTCATGTTTTTTCAATATTCAATCTTAGTACTACTGAAATTCTTCGAAGGTAATTGATTTCTAGTAATAATGTCAAACATCCCGTCCACTTCACAGTACATTTGTCTCACGTTTTGAAGAAGCACATTAATTCGTAGGAGAGTCCCATACATTAATTACACTTATTTGTAAGCATGTATCCGTTGGTTGGTGTATATCCCATAATTACTAAATGACTATGCAATTTATAGATATTGCAGAGAACATTACTCGACAATTTCTATAAATTAAAAGTTTGATATATTTTTCCTACAGGGTGTAAACGAATTCGTGTATTTCCTTAAAACACATGATCTATTACTGGTATAGATTAACTCTGCATGAAAAATAGGTTGATGGAAAACAAAAAAAAAATGTTTTTTCATGCTGGTCGGATGGGTTAAGTTATCGTCTCTTAACTACTTAATAAGGTATCGATAAAAAAATTGCGTTTTTTTAAATTTGTCTGTTCATTTCCATGCCACGCACGAAATAATAAAAGCACGGCGACACAGCTGGCGAGCACTGGCGCGATATAGCTCTACGCAGTCAGTTAACTCCGGGCGCTGTATTGACACGGAAAAATAAAGTTCTTTTTTTATGTTTTCATCTTTTCAAATCCTATGCAGGGTCAATCTGTGTCACCAGTAGATCATGCGGTTCAATTCGAAAACATCTTGTATATAGTATTCCTACTTTCCCGCCTCAGTAAGATATATTCCAACCAACACTTAGCATGCACTAGCATGTCGTGTACCACGCAACACAGTTGCGCTACGTTTGTGTTACGGTGTCGGTTGCACGCGCGTGTTGCAGGGCAAGGGTGCGCGCACGCCGGCCGACGACGAGCACAAGCAGGACCTAGCGGCGCAACAGGTAATGTGGGAGGGGCTGGGCGATGCAACGATACGGGTTTAGTTACAGCAACGGATTGTTACAGTAACAGTTTGTTATATTTTGCTTGCGTGTTCGTAAAGCACGTGTGTTTATTGTGATTTTATTGGGGATGGAAATTGTATTGTTTTCAACGATCATCCATCATTTTAAAATCATTATATGTGTTAATAGTTCATCAAAAATCATTATGAAAATAGCCCAAAATCCAGGCGCGGCCGCAGCCAAAGGTGGGGGGGGGGGGGTTATATTGACAGTGAAATAAGTTGAGCACATTACAATTTATTGCACAATTTTTTAATGTAAATTTTCTATTTTTATGAGGTTTGTCAATTTGACGTTTACGATTTGGGGGGGGGGGGTCATGACCCCTGCGACCTCCCCCCCTCGGACCGCCATTGCCAAAATCTAGCCAAAAAGGAAATAAGTTAAAGATGATATTAGTGCAGAATTTCCAATATATCAAACACTTCAGTTGCTGTCGTTGCATTGGCCATTATTCATGATAGTAATTTAATATTGTAATTTAACTGGTAAAGGTATAATATCAAAATTTAACTCGCGAATGAACATTATTAATTGGCATGAGTGTGATTAAGTTGCATGTAACATTTTAGGATATAATAATCACATGATATGTGACTACTTTTATTTAGAATAGGTATTCAGCAAATTGCTATAGAAGACATTTTTGTTACAATGTTTTTTTTGTTAAACTTATTATGAAATTAATAGCCCAGTTTAAAGTTATTATATTACATATTGCTCAACTTAATACATTATTTTTATATTTTCCAATCTTTCGAGTAGATTTATCTCTTGCGTAGATGTAGATACACTGATGGTATCGCCTGTAGAGTCAACACCTTTTATACTAATTATTGAGGAGCCGCCGAACAAAACTGTCTAATTACATTTTACATCAAAACAACTTTAAAAAAAGTTTTGTTGTTCTTGTTTTCAACCAACACGGCCCAAATGTGTGCCAAAAAGAAATTAGAGATGTCGATAAAAACGGCATAGTTGTGATCATTTTTTGTTACACCTGTAATATTTAATTTTGTTAATTTAGGCATTTTTTTTTCCGCCGGTTTCTGTTGATAGCTAAAGAACGTAGAGGAATGTTAAAAAAAGTTTATCAACGCGAGATATAATACACAGAATTACTTATGGATTATTTGAGCTCATAGAAATGTGTGTCGTATATAGGAAATGGTGGTGGAGCCGCCGAGTCAGCGGGATTCTGTGGACACTGCGGTGTTGGAACAGTATCAACAATCTATTGCCAAGTAAGTAACTACATTCAAATCAAATCAAACTAGCATTTAATCAAAATTGAGCTAAAGCCAATTATTACTTTCTGATCGTTGACAATAGAGAAAGCCCGAAAAACGCCCGCCGCTTTCTAGTGTTCATTATAGTAATTGATAATTTTCTAGTCATTTTAATCATAACATTGCTAGTTTTTTTCTCCTATAATCAAATTCATCCTTCAAGCATAATCGTACAGTCGGCGACATAAGTTGGTAAACAAGTGGATAGAGACAAAATTAATCTTAGCTAAATATCTTAATGTTTTTATTGTATATTAATTCGTTTTGCAATGAATGCCAAGTATGAAAAGTTAATGTTCGGCTACTTTTGTCGCTGACTGTACATTGTACGTACCTTAAGAAAAATATGATATGTCATGCTTGTCATCGATTTGGAACATTGGTCACACTACCTCTGAATTAAAACCAAAATAGGTTGAATCAGTTGTTTATCGTCGTATCTATCACCTATGAGCTGAATGAAATTTAAAATACACTATCTAATCACTCATTGTACCCATACGTAGCCCGAAAGTCATCAACATATATTGGCTTAAAATCCAATACCATGTTACTGCACGGCACTTACAGAATGAACTCCAGCCTGCAGGACATACAGAGTGACATCGCGCGGCTGGCCAGTCAACAGACGCAGTTGCAGCAGCAGCAACAGCAACAACAACAGGCTAAGCAGCTGTTTCAACAACCGCAACTACAACAGCAACTACAGCCGCAACTGCAGCAACAACTACAGCCGCAGCTGCAGCAACAACTACAGCCGCAACTGCAACAACTACAGCAGCAGCTGCAGCAGCAACTACAGCCGCAACTGCAGCAACAACAACAACAGCAACCGCAACTGCAGCCGCAACTGCAGCAACAACTACAGCCGCAACAGCAATCTCCGCAACCACCTCAGTCGCCTTATCAACATCAACTTCAGCAACAATTTCAACCTAACATTCCACAACTGGTAAGTCAATTTATTTATTTTCGAGTTTTATGCCAAGGAATTGCCCAAGTGTGCGTCTTGAAAATTATAAGTTCGACACGAGATAAAAGTATCAGTTTTACGAATGATTGAAAATGCGCCAATTAAAAGAACTAGATTCGCTGAAATCCTTTAAATTCCCATATAGTTACCATTCGTCTATTACAATATAAAGAATAAAAGCTTCAGTTTCTTTTAATTATTATTCTTCGAATTGGTCGCGTTTGAGAGTCGCACCTCCTGATGGTTAGCGGACAGGGTCTAAGATGGAGTACACGAATCTACGTAAAAAAGATATAGAGGGATCCCCCTATACCCCTCTGGCTCTTACATAAACACGATGGAACACAGTGAACTGTTTGGCGCCGGACTTTAATGTGAGGGTAGTAACTAGAAGGTGTAACAAAGGCTAAAGTGAGATCTTGTATTAAAAACGTGTATCTCGTGTCGAACTTAAATTTACATTCACAGAGCTTTGTGTGAAACATTTCATAGTGAATAATAATCTTAGACAAACATCCCATTTGTTTGATATGAGTTTTATAATAAAACTTTAATATTATTATCTAAATGAATATATAAAAGAACAGCACAGCTAACCCAAATAACTGCGTGAATATTATACTCAGTTTGATTTGTAATTAATTGATAAAGTTTCAGCGCTTCATTCCACATGTAATCACACACTCACAAGCATTATACAAATTATTTAGGCTACGTTTCACAATTCTCTATATCCATTCTATAAAAAAAAGTTTACTCATAATTTAAAAAATTACAAAAAGGTTTGTTAACAAATTGCTCATTGAAAGCTATTAGTAAAACTATATTGCATAACAATAAAACACGATCAATGCAATGTATTTATAATATTAAACACAACTACCCGACTTCAAACATTTCAATAAAGAAATATGTAAATAAAAAGTATCTGTCTGATTTTTTTAACTACAAGCATTAACTTTTTAAAGTGTATAAGACAAGTATGTAAATTAAAATGACTTATACACTAAAAAATGAGAAATTGTGAAGCTCGCCTCAAGCCATCACATCGCTGACTCCAGCCTAACATTGCAGCACAGCCAATTCAGCTCACAGCACAATGTGTCCCGGCCCGGCCTCGCCAGCTTCGGCTCCACGCCGCACATACCGCGCGAATTCCAACCCCAACAACACCAACAACTGCAGCAAGTCCAACAACAACACCAACAACAGTTCTATAACTACGAACAGCAGCAGCAATATCAGCCGTACAATCAGTATAGGGACATAGAGGATTATGGGCGGCAACAGTTTTACCTGCACGATGCCACACCGCCGCCGCGCCGCACGTGGGCGCAGCATGCCCAACAACAACAGCAGCAACATCAACAACAACAAGACAGTGAATTGCGAGGGTGGCAGGTCGGTTGCACGTTTCAGACTGTTTTATGTTGTAGATAGATAAAACAAAATTCTCTGAATGAAAGAAAATCCCAACATAAATTATTATCTAGTTTTATAGCTCATATCTTAAATTGAAAATATAAATTATTTGATTTAAAAAAAGTCAGTTATGTATTTATCGTGTATAAGAGTCAGGTCGCAAGCTTACAGCAAATCGTCACTATGCACCAAGGTGTGGGTTGCATAAGTATAAACTAACCATTGCATTAAAATTTTGTCCCAATATATGTTATGTACTTTCAGCTGCATCAACATCATCAACAACATCAACAGAACCACCAACAACACCAACAGTTCGGTCCACCAACGCCGGAGCCTGCGCAACGAACGTGGAAGTCCCCCTCACCACAACCTCCACCAGAACGGAACTGGCAACCTCAGGGCTTTGTCCTACACGACCGAACTAATCAGCAACCGCAACCGTTCCAAGTGCACTACAATAACGACCGGTACCAGAACGGCACCGAGAACATTCGAGAACCACAAAACCATTTAAGCTACACTGTGATAAACCCCAACCAGTACGTGTCGCAGTCGCCGCCGCTGACCAACAGTCCGCAGCGACGAGCAAAGACCCCGCAGCGGCAGGGATCCCTGCCTGAGGTCACACGGAGACCTGAACCCGTCAGTTTACAGCAGCTACAGGCACCCCCTGTAGCTGCTGCACACACCTCAGTGCAGGCGCAGCCGCCGGATGACATGGAACCACAAAACATCTCCTTCATCGGCAACGCAGAAGACGACGCACTTCGGCAGGGAATCAATAGACTGAACATATCGTCGGGCACGCGGACATACCGCATCCCCTCCCCGACGAGGCCGTCCCTAAGCCGAAACTCGTTCCAGCAGCTTGATCAAGAAGACGTCAGCGAACAAAACGAGAAAGGGTTCTACATATCGTTCGATAATGATCAGCCGAAACGGCCGAAGCCTCCTTTGCGGGCGAAGCGAGGCTCGCCGAAGAAGGAACGATCGAATGAGATTAGTCCGGAACGAAGTCCGGAAAACACGTGGAACGATCGGTTGCCGCAGTCGGCGCAGGAAGAGTTCGTGGTCCACAGGAGTAGTGGGTTGGAGCAAGCGATACGATCTAATGACGTTTCTTCGGAGCGCAGAGAAACGCCACCTAGAGAACGCCCCCAACGCGCCAACAACGCCGAGCCCGCCGCGTTGCTCATCGGCGAGTTGAATCCTGACCCGGTGAGTACACTTTGTTACTTGTGGAATTCGGGTACGGACCGTTTGTATGTGTAATTCATGTTTCTCTGATTTATTTCTGCATTTAATTGAGATTAGATACTTTCGTCTTTTATTAAAAAGAAATCACATAGTAAGTTGTATTACTACTAACACAGCTTCAACTTCATACAGTTGATTAGCATATACAGCACGAAACTTGGCAAGGTTTTGGCGTAGTGGGAGTAAGTTTGTGCATGAACACTTAGCGTAACAAAAAATGCTCACTTTTAATGTCTGTCATTATGGTTATTGCCATAATTTATTTTTAAACATGTCTTTTAGAAGAAAGAATGAAAGGAGAGGAATTCTCTTCTCTACTCTTGACAAGTAACGTGCTACTATACTGTCTTCTTGTCATGTGACCTTGTCAAGTGACCTTGTCAATTTGTCAAAGTTCTTTCAATTTCAAAAGTAATGAATCACAACTGTATGGGGAACTTAATTACATTGTGCTAATAGTGTTTAGTCATTACAATATTCTATTATAACATACATCCTCACATTACATTATTTTACAGAACTCGGCGGAAGAAATGGAGCGTAAAAAAGAGCGCATTATGCTCCTCTCGCTCCAACGACGGCAGCGAGCCGACGAGGCACGAGCGAGAGCCGAAGCCGCCGTTTCTGCACGACGAGCGAGGGAAGACGCTGCGGCAGAGATGAAGCTCGCCAGGAAGGAGGAACAGGCACGGAGGAGGGAGGCCATACTACACCAGTACAAGCTTAAAAAGGCTATCGAGGAGGCTGAGAGAGAGGTAATATCTATTAACGGCTAGGCAAAGACGAGAAAGTTCCAGAAAAAGAAATAGGATGGGCCGTATCGGGATACGCCTGCGAGTTTTGATGATAATACGTTATACAATAAAGAAATTTTGAAGCAAGATAAAAACTATTTTGTATGCATTTAACCTTTTGACCGCGTTAGTCGGTTTTATACGATAAATAAAAATGTTTTCGTGCCTGCGTCTCTTCAGTCATATTTATACGACTGAGGCAACATGGGCACGAAATATTTGTCGTATAAACCCGACTGGCGCGGTCAAAAGGAAGAAAGAAGAAAAATAGCAACCCACAATAAAGCCGTACCCCAAACTTTCCAGGGCAAACACTTGGACAAGTCGGAGTTCCTGTCGGGCCTGAACAGGGGCGGGCCCGCGGCGCCGGCGCCCACGCCCAGCGGTGCGGCGCGCCTGCGCGGCAAGGGGCCCGCCGCGCGCGCGCGCCCCAAGACCATCCACGTGGACAGCGGCGCGCTGCACGCCGCCGAGGGCATGCTGGCCAACAGGCAGCCCTCCTCCACCAACCTCACAGGTACGTTACACGCACCATCACTCTTGTGCAGCACCCTTTAGTTCAGCGCTGAGCACGCATAGCAGTGCCGGCACAAGTTTTGATAGTTTTTTTTTTAATATTACAATTTACACTTGACATTTTAATTTTGGAATTTGTTGATACAGAGACGAATTTAAAGCTATTACAAAACACCCCAATTCATTGTGTAATTTTAAATAATACTAAACTCAAATAATCTCAGACTTCAATAGCAATAATCAAATATCAACAAAAACACTGAACTGAACACATTATTTATTCTTTTCGCTAATTTCCCTTAACTTTTGGAAGCCGCACTAAATGTTAGCTTGTCCCTTTTTTATAATATTAATTTGCCACTGGCATGCTGCCACTTTTTATGTTCTCAAACCAGATGTGTTATGCTAGAAGTGTTACCAAACGTGAATATTGTACGCAAGTGATTTTTAACAAGTTTTGATGTAGTCTCGAAGATGTCAAAGCCATCACCGTATGAAACTTTCTCTATATGTCCTCATACATTATTCTGACAGATCTTTATTACACGGTATCTCTACTATTCAGACAGTTCGCAGATAGCTAAACCTAGACTCGATTCAACGGATATAAAGTCGTCGATCCGCTGGAAAATAAAACCAGTTTCATAGGGTATCCCTTTGTTTTACGTAGGGAAATTATCATGGATAACCTCCGCCTGGAAATCACGAAGGGTTATTTCGGAGTCCTGTAGACTAGAATTACCACATTGGTCCTCCTGCTACCTTTGGCCGGAGGCGAAGGATTTGCTCGCGCATAACTTCTTAATTTGCGCGAATTGCTCTCATGTCAGAATATTCTCCACGGACAATAACGTCTCTCGAAGATGAGTGATTGCCTATGCCCATGGTGCATCGTCCAACAAACTGCTGTGATCAACAGCCATTGGGCACACAAGGTTTTCTGACCCAGAACCGGGGTCATAGGAAAACCCTAGCTTAAAACATTTTTGCCTAGGAATTGGCATATTCCAGTAAAAATAATCGCTTTTAACGACATTGGACACGGCACTAACAAGCTCCCAAAATAACGAGACTACATCATAGTTAACATTACCAAGTCCTATGAACTATTTAACAAGGCTTCAGCATACCGCATCTCGCCCTCTGGGTCGCTTGACGTTGTGTTGTGTGTAGCGGGTGGCACCATGCGGCGCGACTACTACCGCGGCTCGCAGGACAGTCTGGCCGAGAGAGCGGGACTCTACAGAGGTAAGGAGCAGGACTTACCGGACGTGGACTGTTGGAACAACCGACCACACATTTTACATGTTTAATATTTATACTACGATTCTCGGTATACCGAGTGACATTATTATGTAGCAATATGCTAGCTAAAGTCGATATCGACGTTCGGCAGTGAAAACCTCGTAAATAAAATTTTCTTTAAAAACGTTTTATTTATATCTTTATTAGATTGATAAACACGTCATACACGTACTAGTTCAACAAACTTGCAATTCAAATACTTCTAAGCAATCTATGACGTACGATGACAAATTTGTATTAACATTTGATCGGCCATTTTTTTGCAGGAGACAGTTATTTCTATCTCTTTTAAACATTAGTATTTTACACATACGTGGTTTTCACTGCCTACCGACGATGTAAAGTTAAATGCCTAAGAATTTCGCTGAAATCCGGCTTTGGTTACTTTTCTACGAATAAACATGAAAAAAAAAGCGTAGATTTTCTGTATTGTTAGTGAGGTTGGTCACTTCGTCATGGTGTCATTTGAGACCCGAAAGTCAAATATATTCATTACCTGTCCACTAAGTGGGTAACATTGATGAAATTGAATAATGTTATCATCGGTTGTTCCAGTAAGCAATTTTGAGCGCTTAACGCTTTTACTTTATTGTTATGCTTTATTCAATATACAGTTTTTGAAGCATGATTATAAATGTAAGCTTTAATTATTATTTCCTTAATTTTTCACTAATATAAAGACACAATTTTAACATTCATAATATTCTTAATTATGTAAGTTATAGTAAAAACATTGACTGATACTTCAGAATCTCCCGTAGAGGAGCGGGGCGGCATGTCTCCCAGCAGTGCGTCGAGCGGCCCGCTGGGGCGGCGCGGCTCCTGCAAGACCTCGCGAGGTGAGTCCCTCTCTGTCGCACGCGCCACGCTACTCGCAGAGAACTATCGCCCTCTCGCTCGCCAACACTAACACAAGGCGTACGCTTCGCTAGCCGATGGCGTTTACGAATAACGAACTGTGACGTCACGTAGCCAACCGAATAAATACTACTTGGTTGGTTATGTGACAAGATTCGTTATTTGTAAGTGGAATTGGTATATTTTGATATGTTTTGATATTGAGTGCAGTGATTTTGAAATACTAGATACCGGTATGATCTCGCCATACTTTTATACGGATTGAAAACTTGCACAAAGAAGAATCTCACATTTTGGATTAAAAACACGTGATATCAGAACAAATCATAATTATTCCATCAATTTTTGTTGTATCGATGACATGAAAATTTTCACTGGATTGATCAGTAATCTTGGAACTCTGTTTTTGCTCCAAGAGTATAGAAACTATTATACCTGCTATTGGTCTAGAAGAGAATTTTCGCTTCACCGAAGTGAAAGCTGTTTGCTGTAATATTTTTAAGTTGTATCACAAACAGCTACCCCGATAATTTCGCTTGAAATATACAAATGAACTCCCAACTGTGAGGTTGGTATTGTTGGCAACACGACTAGATATTCCATAGAGTGTATGAAGGCGCTTCTTTCGATTTTGGTTTCAGTAGAACGCTTCGATTGAATTATTTATATTTATAATCGATTTATTTTATATGTGTATGATTTCAGCATCGCATAGATTATATTATAGACACCACTCCAATCTGCAAAATTTATGCTTCATACCTTTTTTTGGCCATATAATATGTAGTTGCAATATGAATATGAGTGGTACAATATTTTCATAAAAGCTTATTTTTTCCAAATTTTTCGATACGCCCTCTAGACCTTCCGCGCATTTACTAAATTGGTTCCCGAGTCTGTAAATACATAAAGTGATGTGATACAATTTTTATTATCGCGTTATATTATTATAGCATTAATTTTGTTTGCCATATTGTGTAAAGAGATCGAAGCTCGCTTGTGTGATCGATGCATGCTTTGAAGTGGCGTTGCCATCTGACAATACATCGAATGCTGCATATGATATAACAGGATGGAGTTCGCATTGCATGAGAGTTGCGTGATGACATGTATAGGAAATATTTCAGAGCGCGTGAATGAGGAACCACAGACGACACGTGGAAGGTCTAAATATACCAGTTACCAGAGTAACTTTAAGGCGGGACGGAAGTCAAGCTCTCTTATGAATTTGTGCGGTAAGAGCAGTTTGTAAACACGAGATGTCGGCTTGACTCACGTTGGTATAGACGGTTATGTTATACTACCGTCGCTTGTGGTGCGTTGGGTTTACTTTCTGTTGCTCCCGCGACCGGCGTGTGCGCATGTGTCAAGTGGGAACGTTCTTCGAGATTCAAGATACTAAAACTGTATTCATTTGACACTAATTTTAAATACTATGCCTCTCTACTTGCCCCACACCCCAATACAGTGATACAGTATTATTTTACCAATGGAAAGATCTCTTTAAGAAGAACATTTATTATTATTAATACGACTTGTCTCAATTATTAGTATGTTCGGAGTTATATCATCCGATTTTTTTCCTAATTTATAACTAGAGATCGGATAATCGGATGCATATTTACCTAAAGTTAATTTTTCGCTACGAAAGTATGGAAAAGGCTTCTTAAAATAATTTATTAGAAAAAAAATATTCGATATCACGGGATTGCATAACTAATCGAATGCATATAATTAATCGAAGTTAACTTTTAATCCCTAATGCGAATATGTGTGTATGTAGCTTGTAAGAAAGTAAGGGGTGCATGTCTGTGTTAGTTAAAAAAAGGTACAACTTTAAGTACCTATGTAAATAAAGAAATATACATCGAATTCTAAGTAAATATGATTCTATTCTACAGAACACTAAATTTGACGACCCCGGAATCGCGGCATTTTTCGATACATAAGTGCATTCCATATTAACCAACACCTGAACTTTAGGTAAATATGCATCCGATTATCCGATCTCTGTTTATAACACATATAAATATGTAAAATAGAAGAACATTATTTATCTTTAGCGATTGTTAACGATCTCTGGATGGACTTGATATATTATTCATGGAGTGTTCATTCAAATTTTCCAGGTTTACTAATCAAAACCAATATGAGTATATAAAAAAAAATCTCTTGTGAAAGAAAACATAATATGATTCCCCATAATACCACTTAACATTGCGCCTCGTCGGTTCGCGTTCTTTCGTCTTGTGCACATTTATTTCATTTGGGTCATCGGTGATATATAAGTACTACATTTTTATTATATTTACGACCTCTGTACACATTGGCTCACGATGGGCTCACTTCAACAACTAGAAAAAAAAAGAAAATAAAGAAATAACAATAGCCAAACAGCTGTGATGTCGGACTGATGATCGTTCATTAATCTGTGATGATTGTGAGGTCTTAAGCTCATAGTGTTCCTATTTTGTGGTTATAAATATTCTAAAGCCCGACTTTACCAATGTTGGATAGCATTTATCTATGGAATAAGTTGACGTTTTGACAGAACTTCTATACAAAAGCTGTCAAAACGTCAAATTTATCATTCCTCAGATAAAAGTCATCCGACGTTGGTAAAATCGGCTCTAAACGTCTTAGTAAATCTATCAGTGGTTGTTAAAATGCGTCCATCATCGTCCATCGTGTGCAGGGGCTATTTATTCGGTTATGGTATCATATGGTCGGGTAACTCGCTCCGAGTTAGCGCATGTTTTATATATCTATATGTTTATATCTTGGTGTTGGTGTGACATCGTCTTATATTCGTTGGTTAAACACTTTACAACCTTGTTTTAATACAATTCGTCAATAATAATTATCAAGGGATACGTGGTTAATTGATTATCATTAACACAGAAATCTATTTAATAAATAATTACTACAAAATCTCCCTCTACAATGCAATATTCTTAAATTCTACACTTGTATTTACTACTGAGTCTAATTTCTTCAAAGTGACTAAGAAATAACTTATTTACCAAGTGATGCTAATAATATTACTTTCAGTATTTATCTTGTAAGTTGGGTAAAGTGATAAGGTAAGAAAAATGTGTAATGCATGTTGTTTATTGTCCCCCATTGTCTCGGTAAAAGTCAACTTATCAAAAATAGAAGTGTCTTGGAACTTTTCATCCTAACTAGACGATATCAACATAGTTTACGTTAGTCTAGGTCACCCCCCCCCCTTCTCTATGGCATTTGAAACAACATGCAAAGAAACACGACCGTGTTACAATTATACAGGGTTATTGGTAATATGACGGCAATTCGTTAAAGGCACGTAGGAGAGATCATTTGCAACCAAATGAACCCTTGTGATATTTTTTGAAGATAAATTTTCAAAGTATAAAAGTATGTACCTCAGATATCTTCCAAAAAATATCACATTCCTCTAAAATGGTTGACATTTGCGTAGGGCCAATTGATTGCAAATGATCTTTACTACATCCCCTTCACGGATTGCCATCATCTTACCAATAACCCTGTGTATTTGCAGTATATGGTGGTATTGTCAGTACAATTTAAATTAATATCCAATTTTTCCGAATGTACATTCGGATGGTAATGTGACCGTGTTATTTGCGTGTAACGTTTTGATATGTCATAGTGAATAAGGCCGCTGGACTGAGCTGCTCATCTTGTGAGAGAAAATAGTGATGACAGTACAAAGGTTTATAATTATTAAAATCCGATTAAGCTTGAATGTGGTAATTATTAATCTGTTTCTGGACTTAGTATTAATAGGTTCATAGTAAATAGAACATTGTTGGTCGAGTGAGATATTCTTTTTAATTGTTCTAAGTTCATAATCAGATGTTAAATTACCTAGTTCAAAAGCTGTATTCCAATATACACTACGATAAAAATCTTACATGATTAGACCCCATCATGATTTATGGTTGTAAGTGTTTACATTTTTAGACCGAACTGTATACATATTCCATAAATATTTCGTTTAAAAATTTTTATTTATATGTATATCATGTATTTATGCGTAAAATACAAAATGTCGCTTCTTTTATTCAGTTTTGCCTTTTTAGTTATGCTTAGCGGCAGTAGACAACACCCTATATATGTAGTTATGACACACATTTAGTATTTTACGCTTCGTTTAAAACAAAATCTTAAAGGAAGGAAGATAGGTATTGACAGAATAATTTTCTATACTAATTTTAATACTATGCTAGTCAATAAAACAATAACTTTTAATCTACGTTACTAACTGGAAAATCAGTAAAATTTAGTTAGTGTGATATAAGTAGACGAATAGTTAAAACTATAAAAGATTTTATTTGTAGTTTTTTATGAACTGTAGTCATAAATAAATTAAGAGTCAATTTGTTTACACATTGCAAAACAGTTGTAATTTCCTCAACTGAAAATAAAGGGACTTGGGAAGGGAGATTACTTAAGTAGTAAAAATAAAATAACATTACATTCTCCTGGGGTTGCGTAAATATTTAGCCTAGCTCGGGGGTACTAAGATGTTAGGGCAAGGGGAACGAAAGTGACAACGCTAGTCAGACGATTGCTTAGGAGCATTGGTATAACATAATGTGGGTACTGGGTAGTGGGTACGGGTGAGGGGACGGGAGTACCGGTGACCGGTGTAACGTTGGACGGCTCGTGCCCTGCAGACTCGGGTCTGGGGCGGGCCACGCCGCCCCGGCGCGCCGCGTCGCCCGGCGTGCGCACGCTGGGCTCGCCCGCGTCCGGGCCCGGCTCGCTGCCCGGCGCCATCGGCAAGCGGCGGCACCACCCCAGCGACGACACCTCCGACGTCTCCTCCACGCACTCCTCCATCATGGACTACTCGGGTGAGTTCTCTACTACTCATTTTAGGTAATTGTAATTAAAGCCTTTGTTTACAGATGAGGGTTTCACGAATTACGGATGCATTGATGGTGTCAAAAACATACAATGTGTAACATAACTAAGCAGAAGCCAGAAAACAGTTTCTTGAGAATCGACTACTTAATCTATTACAGCAATTTTAAATAGGGTTAATAAAAAAGTGCTTTTTACATAATATCAATCAATCTATAGAGATAAAGAAAATGAAGACTTATGTCAAGGCAATTAGATTGAATTGTTAATGCAGCTAGAAATTAAAAAACCATTTATTGTATAATATTTTTAACTTAAATATCCTAATTAGGGTGTCTGTGAGGTATCTGGTTATTTCTGTTACGCGTTGAATAAAAATACTATTCATACTGCTAAAAAATCTTAAATAATAAATAATACGAGAATGAGAGGGTTGCACAAAAAATTGATCTTAATTTTAATTATTTTACTTCTAGTAACTTGACAACAAATGACCCAAAATAAATGCACAATAAACGGAGCACTATCCTAACGTAAAAATGCGACAAATTAATAGTACAAATGCACAACCTCGTTACAAAAAAATTATACGAACACACAAAGTAATTTCCCAATTTAACCCAACAGCACTTATTACAACAAATTGTTTGTCCGTCTAGGGAGCTCCGACAGAAGCCGACGCAAAGGTCCTTAAATCATTACTAGGTAGCTAGTCTACCACCCAACACGTATAGTAGAAAGAACGACACAGTAATCACTAATGAAGTTGATAAAACACCGTATTTGAGCGATGTCATGCCAACTATGAACAAATCATCTATTATTAAGGCATGGTTTTGCGAAAAGCATTTTGATCTAACAAACATGCATTTTGACTCGCTTCGAACTCGCTTCCTCACCAGAATTGGAGATTAACACATAATATTCACGGCACTTAACTTTGTGCATTCACTGTGCATTTTTACATGCGTTTTGTACTAATTTAGTTGTAAATAATCATAGTTGTGATAACCAGAAGTATTAATCATTGTAAACTTAGGCTAAGTTGAAATACACCTAGGTATTTAAAACAGGTGTGCCTTTGAACAATATGAGATTTGTTACAATTATTTTGACACCATTTTAAAAGTGGTTTCGCACTATCAATCAGTAGAATTCAAATCGATACAGACTTGTATCTCCACTAAGAAAAAAATACGTTAGATATTTTAATCTTTTTGCGAAAATCATTCGGAAAGTTGGCTTATATTAACGATTTCAAATTCTTCACCATATAGTAGACGGACATTTAGCACCATTTTTTTACCACACATATTAAAGTATCAAACTCTGCAGGTCCAAGACTGTACAAGCAGCCGACGACGAAGTCTAACCGCGGCATAATGCTAAACGCGGTGGAGTACTGCGTGTTCCCGGGCGCTGTGAACGCGGAAGCCAAGCGGCGAGTGTTAGAAGAGATTGCGCGCTCTGAGAGCAAACACTTCTTAGTACTATTCCGAGACGCTGGCTGCCAGTTCAGAGCGCTGTACTCGTACTGTCCCGACTCGGAACAGGTCACGAAGCTGTACGGAACGGGCCCCAAACACGTTAATGATAGGATGTTCGATAAGTTCTTCAAGTAAGTTGCAATTGAACTGCTATATTTAGGTGTTGTGACTTAGGATAGAATGATGTATCTCCATTACATACAGGGTGTAAACAAAATCATGTAATTCCTTCAAACCTCCTGATGTACTACTGACATAGATTAACTCTGAACGGGATACTTTTGTATTCAATAAAAAAAAACTAAAAGTAAACATGTGTTCTTAACGTGAGGCATTTTAGCGCCCCATGCGAATTGCGCAGCTGTCGCTCGCCGCGCGGTCATTTAAGGGAACGTACCCATACTACGTGACCCGTTCAGGGGAGGAGGGGGGGTCTTCCAAATACCACGCTTGGTCACAGGGGCGAAGGGGCTTAAGTTTTCGTCACGTGGTCAATATCCTCTAGGGAAATCTCTCGGTTTTTCGAGCTATATTCAAATATGGCGCGCTGCGTTTAGCGCTTTTTAAACTCACAGGTGGCAACATTGACGCACATAGAGCCAAATAATTTTCTTTTTGCAAAAAAAAAAATATCCCATATTTATGAATTACTACGTGAAAACTAGAGGGGGGGGGGTATTGGCATATACTACGGGTGGTCACCGAGAGGGGGGAGGGGGGTAAAAAGTTGTAGAAAATGGGTCACGTAGTATGGGTACGTTCCCTAACTCGGGGCGCTAAAATGACTCGCGTTAAGAAAACATGTTTACTTGTAATCATTTTTTTATTGAATCCAAAAGTATCCCTCCCTTCCAGGGTTAATCTATGTCAGCAGTACATCACGAGATGTGAATGAATTACATGATTTCGTTTACACCCTGTATAACAAAAGACAAAAGTGGCTCACCAAGGCACGAATATCTTTCGAATAATTTCCTCAAGTAGAGTTTCAGCTCATCTTGGTTGACCGTTAAGGTTCATAAAAGCATAATACTGTATCCAATCCCTGCTGGAAGCAAACATGTTGCTTATTTCTATACATTTCCTTGCTAAAATAGATCTCATTTGTCTAATGTTATATTAACCTTTTAAGCGCGTGGCTAAATATCAATTGCCGTGCCCCTAGCGCGCGACTACAAATCGATAAAATAATAGGTACCTACAATAAATAATTAAGGTTTTTCAATACTTAGAGCTAAGAAACAATTTGAAGTAATTGTTGTAAATCATAATATCTCTATTGAATAATCGTTATTCGTATACAAAAAAACCATGCATGTTCTTTGTCGCAGAAATACGACACGCGCGGTAGGGGCACGGAAACATTTGTCGCAGAAATGCGACTCGCGCGGTTAAAAGGTTAAGTAAAGTAGTGTTGGTTAATTTTTTAAACATATATCTCTCTATGTATTTTTTCCAGATACAACTCGGGGAGCAAATGTTTTTCCCAAGTGCACACGAAGCACCTGACGGTGACGATCGACGCGTTCACGATACACAACTCGCTGTGGCAGGGCAAGAAGGTGCAGCTGCCCAGCAAGAAGGACATGGCGCTCGTCATATAGACGTTACACTAAATTTTAAAGAATCCATTATCTAGTCGCCGGCGGCAGTCGAGTCAAGCCTTTTTACTCTTCAGTTAAACGCTATGGTAGGGCAATAGTGCCAGTGTCCATTACATTGTATTTTATAATGTCGGTTAGTGCGTTTTCCTCGGCGGAAGCTGTTTTATTATGAACATGAAAATTATGTTAATTTTGCTTGTGTAAAGGTGTGTTGTCGACCGATGTGTTCTGTACCGGCCGCCTCGTCCGTCCGTCGCCAGTAAGCTGTAATCAGTCTCGAGTCATAGTAATCAATTGTAGTTAGTCGCGAGGGCGGACGAGGCGCGGCCCTAGCGGTGCATGTGTCATATTGTACAGTTAGGAAGGTTGTCGGCTCGAATCGAGTTTGTTATGTTTGCTTCAATCGGTTCTGTATTCGTAAGTCATGTATCGCGTCAGCGTGTTTGTGTTGTAATTATTAGTTTCCGTGTCGAGCTTGTAGCGGGGTTCCGAGTTCCGACTGTCCAGTACGCGCGCGGCACTCGGTCGCGTCACACGTACCGGAGCGGAGATCGCGTTGTCATCGGATCGCTTCGTATAACGTATGTATGCGTTGATTAATGCTGCGTTAGTTCCAAATGTGTTACTCAGTGTATAATCGCAATGTTTGCCATATGTATTAGTGAGATGGTCGATACGTTCCAAATTGATTAATTTGTCTCAAAAATGTCACAGCCAAAATGTCAGACTATGGTCGATAATTTAGATACATTAATTTTGTTTTAATAGAACTGTCTCCTCACACATAAAGTAACAAGTTCACAAACTAATAATATCGCTTATTTGTTATAATATTTAACTCGTTAGTGATTACGTTCAAGTTGACTGGAGCTAAGGTTTGTTTAACTGTCCCCATTCAGTGTTAATTCAATTCCCATTTTTTTACTGCTTGTATAGCTAAAATAAGACAAGGCACATTTTACGTGGTAATTGTACTGCCTTACCCTGTAAATAATTGTTTTTTTGTATACAGCTATTTATTAAACGAATGTTAAAGGAGAATTGATGAATATCATTTTTCATTGTTTAATGATTGGTCATCAATAATATACTACCGATAGTATATGGTATGCAAATATATTGTATTACATAAAACCATAACGAAATAATATTGAATTTCATATTAATTTGTTGTTTTATTTGTGAAAACTTGATGTGATTCCGATTCATTCATTATTGCATAAAACTGATGATTTGAAAGGTAAGTAATTAAAACGATATTAAATCATCAAAAATTAACTTTATTCGTATTTACATAACAATTATATTATACTGAATTACAATAATACTGTCTAAAACTAACTATTGGCCAAGGAATTGTGACTAAATTATTTATTGTACTAGTGTTACATTGGCGACGTTATATTAAAAACATAAAACTGTATTTTCATTAATTAATAATTAAAATTATAATTTACGTACCTATATATCAAATAAAAATAATAATATCTAATAAGAGATCCATCAATCAGCATTGCGACGAAATAGAAGGGCAGTAACTTATATTATTATTGAGAGGTTAGTAGCAATCGAGTTCAGACTGTGCTTGTAATATAGTCGATAGTTTGAACTAAGGTTTGACTTAATCTCCTCCAGAATGGATTGCGGCGAGTTTCACCACGCCCCAATTCAATAGAACCTATATACTAGCTTATTTCCACAGTCATTTTAAGAGAAAACGCGGTTGGCATTTAGTCCATACAAACGTAATCCTCAGTTTCCTCTTTGGATAATGTTACTAGAGCAAAATTTTTTTACCATATTATGACATATATCTACCACCACTACGTCCCTATGTTTTGTTTTTGACAGTAAATTTAATTATAAAGAACTAGAAACGTTTAAATTTTACAAAAATCGACCGGTTTTACCACAGTTTTCAAACATCTGGCAAACAAATTTGACGAATATTAAAAATAAAAGAAAAATATACAGACATAACCAGTCTTTCTTAAATTATTACAGAAAAGAATATTAATTAAAATCGGTCCAAATTTGAAGAAGGAAACAGGGAAATACGAAAGTACGATTTCGCTAATATTGCACAGGAGAAATCAGTCCGAGATGCAGGTGTCCCTTTCGCGCTCAATTGAGAAGGTTTGCGGGAGGGCTGGGACGGAAATAGATCGCAAAAACCTATTCAAATGATTAATATTTTGCAGCCCGCGTTTCCTCTTAATGCAACGCAGCCGCCGAGCGGTGCGAGCAGCGTGCGTCAGCTTTGTTTAGAAAATGCCATGCAACGCTGCGGTGCACGGTGCATGCGCCGCTATCGCATAAACGCAGTCTTATTTATAAATAAATCAAACAATTGTAAAGTAATGAGTAACAGGCGACGACACGTTCGAATCCACGCTCTTTTGTAGGTTCAGCTGATGAACTATTGTGTCTGGATTGTCCACTTCCTGGAATTAAAACAAAGAATTAAATTATGAATAATTTTACAAAAGATTATCGTGATGCTGTTATTTTTATTCTATGTTTACCATTAAGAAAGATATATTTACCTCCTCATCTGCATATCCATTAATCTCAACCGGTATGGTTTGGCCGTCGTGTGTTATCACCTAAAATGATATTAAAAATAATGTATTTTATTAGGCATAATATCAAACGTAACATCAGTTATAGTGTGCGCGCAAGTGCTAGTAACCGTCTGAGGTATGCGAGCGGCAGGAGGGGGGTGCGTGCGGTAGACAAGACAAAGCAAACTGACAGAGCGCGTCTATTGTTACACACCTCCCTCCTGCCGCTCCCACACCTCAGGAGGTGACTAGCGCATGCGCGCGGACTATACAACGTGTTACATAATTCCCCATGAAAAATGTAAATAATCAAATAGTCTTTTATAGTTGTTATCATTTACCCCTCAGAAGAAATTAGGTAAGAATGGAAATAACTATGTTTTCAGGTTAGCGTTTCAATGGTGATTATTTTATGTTTTATCCAAATTCTTTATTTTTTTTGGGCCATATTACGGTTTTAAATATTGCCAATAGACTCTTTACAATGGACTTTTTAACCCCTTTCGGATTTAGGGGTATTTTTGTAACACGTTGTAGAACGCGACATCAATGTTACAACAGGTGATGCATACTTGTAAAGACTTTCCATCAGCGGACGTGATAGCGAGCCGCGTGCCATCTTGCATAGTGAAGTGTAGCGGATTGCCCTGTTCATCTGTTACCTATAAACATTTAAAAAATGGGTGGATTCATCAAGAGTGACGTGAGTACTAATTCTGCAAGACAGGCAGTCCGTGTGTTCTCTATCGTTACACTTACAGGCATATGTTCGTGTCCATCCAAGACGAGCTCTTCAGGTAGCTGCTCTAATTCCTCCTGCTCCAGCTGCTCGTGTTCCAGCTCCAGTTGCTCGTACTCGGGCTGCGGGACCAGCAGAGACGGGCCCGAGTACAGCTCGCATGTTGTCAGAACCTTACTGTCCGATAGGCTGGCGGCCTGGAATGTTGAAGAGAAAGTTAAATAGGTAGTCAGATAAACGTATTTACAACTAGTGGCCCATCCCGGCTTCGCACAGGTGGACATTTTCCCCGTTTTTGCAACATTTTTCATTTATGCTCCGCTCCTATTGGTCGTAGCGTGATGTTATATAGCCTATAACATTCCTCGATAAATGGACTATCCAACACAAAAATAATTTTTCAATTCCAACCAGTAGTTCCCGAGATTAGCGAGTTCCAACAAACAAACAAAGTCTTCAGCTTTATAATATTAGTATAGATTTCTCTTTTACCTGTTCCGGGTCTAATATATGGAAGGCGGGCGAGTCCGTCTCGTCGACGTCATATGTTACGTATATGACGCGTTCCTCCAACTCGTCATCTTGCGCCTCCTCTATCAGTTTGACGGGCGACGACTCTGGGATGGTGATGGTCTGTTGCTCCGATAGTATCTGCGGAGATACTGGTAACTCCATCTTTGGTGTTGGTGGTGTGGGTTGTGCCTGTTGTTGGTTCGAGTTGGCGAGCAGGCTGATTTGTTTGTGGACTTGCTGCAAGAAATATACAAATTCAAAGTTATTTTTTAATTAGACTATTTAAAGGCACTTTTGAACTGTCAAAAAGAAAACAGAAGATGCAAACAGAAAATAATATGCAATAAAGTAGTTGCTGTGTTCCAAAGTGAAAAAAAATGGATAAGAAAAAACCACAGATGCTATTTTTCATAAAGTTAGTACAATAGTGTTGGTTGTATTGTTTTCGTGATAAAAAATACGAGAGAAAAATGTATTCGAATTTAGGAATTGCCGTAAAAATGTCGAAAATGTAGCAGTTTTGACCTTCTTATGCTTGTTGAGGTTGGAGCAGTCGGCGAAGGCCCTTGGACAGTGCGGGCAGCGGAAGGGGCGCTCCCCGGAGTGGCAGCGCAGGTGCTTCAGCAGCGGCCAGCGCTCCGCGAACGTGCGGCCGCACTCGCCGCAGCGGTGCGTGCGCCCGCCGCCCTCGCGCCGCACGTGCGCCGCCCACGACCCGCGCGACACGAACCTGCCAGCACGGATATACACATATAGTTGGACCGTTCATTCGATGCAGTAACTTGACAGTTACACGGATACCAGTTTTTGACAAAAAAAAGGTAGAGTGCGCGCAAGATAACTCTGCGCGCGACGGAGGGCGTGCTAAATGTTGCCATGATCGCAAAAATACAAAGTCCTACTTTTTAAGGAAAAGTAATATATTCGTGAGCATTAAAATTGGGCAGCCCTCTTGCGGTTTATTATATTTTAATTGAGCTAAGTTATGTTCGTTTAAATTAAATTAATTAGTATTTGTACGTAATTTGCAAAGGAAAAGAACTAAGCTGATAAATGTGGCGTGAGTGGATAAGAACGCATTATGATTATTATCGTCTGATGAGGTAATCTTTATTATTATATTTTCTTTTATTCCTAAAATCAGTTAGATCTAGTGACAAAGTTAATAAAACGGCAACACTATGGCGGACCATGATTAGTTCCGATTTTGGCCGCGCGCAGAGTTATCTTGCGCGCACTCTAGTGAGCTGAAAAAAGAATGATTGAAATCGAATGAAATTAATAATGTACTTATATGCATACTTTTTATTGAATTTAATAACTTGAGGATCAAAACACGATATATCACTATTGAAAATAGCCGTAACCACTAGTAACTACTAATATGACGTTTTTGAAGCGTCAAATAACTGGACATAAGGTTAATTATTTATTTATTTAATACTTCAATTCACAATTGTGATACATAATGCGGACTTAATGTCATAAGGCATTCTCTATCAGTCAATTTGGGTCTAAGAGAACAGGATTGTGAAAAGGTACAAAGAATTTGTAGAGATTTATCTAAATTAAAATATTTATCGTATTCGCTCTTTTCGTAAAATCGTTCACTACCCAACACTATTAGTTTTAGTATGGTATCATTATTTTGCTTTGAACAGTCAAATTACTGCATCGAATTAACGGTCCAACTATACAACACCACTCGCCCGTAATCAGTATCGTGTTCGACGTTCATTGAGAGTCAACTTTTAAGGATAATCTTTCTCTAGCATTATCATCATCATCATCTCCCTGCCCTTATCCCACACTAGGTGGGGTCGGCACAACTTCTTTCGTAAATCCATGTTATTATAGATTTTGGCTTATTGTTTTATGACCGGCCGCCTGCCTGACATCAACCCTCTTTGGGAATATTCGTTGCGCCGTCGCGCGGGTGGCCCAATTTGCTTGCTGATATTATGCACTGGGTCCCAAAATGATATGAATCTGTCTCTAGCATAAGGAACGTAAATGTTTGGCGCTATCCTACATCATTTTACCTTTGTTGTATCCTTCGCACTACATTCCCAATGAAATATGTGGTGACCACCACACCCAGTGACCAATGACAAAACCTATCTATACTAATATTATAAAGAGGAAAGATTTGTATTTTTGTATATAACGAATAAACTGAAAAACTACTCGCCCGATTTCAAATTTTTTTTTGCCGTTAGAAAGCTACATTATCACTGAGTAACATAGGCTACGGGCGGAGCTGTGAGGACACAGCTAGTCTATCATAAACACACTTAAATGACAGGTACATTTTTCTACACTGCGAGCATCAACCAGTAAACAAAATACAGATAAAACATCACTGACTCATTGCTACATGATACAGTACCTCTTCCCACAATGCGCGCACGCATACGGCCTATCAGCCGCATGTCTGCGCGCGTGCAGCCGATGTTGGCTGGAGGTGGTGAACTTGCGCGGGCAGATGGTGCACTGGAACGGTTTCTCTCCAGTGTGGATGCGCTCGTGTTCTGATAGGTTGCCTTTCTGGCTAAAACTCTTGCCGCAAGTCGTGCACGAGTACGGCTTCTGACCTAAAAGATGAGACGACACAAGTTGTTATCCGAATAAAAAAGAGATTCCATTTTGAATGGCCTTTGAATTTTGATTTCAGAGGGTTTGCAGTTGCTTCCTATCTAATGTTTTTTCGTGCATTTGCATTATGGGAAAAGTATTCCACTATTTAGAAGTTTTCTGGTATTTTGATCCTTTAAATAAGAACGATTAGTGTCTAATCTTTTTTGTGAGTCTTGGCCTTTTTCTAGCTGACGGTACCAATTTTAGAAAATCTGTAATCGCAACCGCACGTTTTTGTGTTTACGTTGCCTCACACTAGGATTTCTCCTGTATCGTGGGTGCGTTTACAAACACAAATCTTCACACGCACAAACATCCAGACCCTAATATCTGTAGGTCATACAAATATTTGTCCTGTACGGGAATCGAAACCACGATTCGTAGCGCAGAAGCCGATCGCTCAGCCACTGCACCAAACGTGTCGTTAAATCCTTATAATTATACCTTCATAAGTTATGGACATTCTTCTAAGAAAGTTTTCTTGTAGCTATAAAGATCAAGGTAGTTGCCCTTATAGCCCCATTTAATTATTCCACCTTGTATATTGTATTACACATACTTCTACAATATTTATATCTCTTACCAGTATGCCACCTCATGTGCAGCGTGAGACTTGTCTTGTGCGCAAACTTGTGCTTGCATATCTCACACGAGAACTTCTTAACACCAGAGTGTAGGAGCGAGTGGTTCAGCAGGTTTGCCTTCGTTTTGAACGATGCGCTGCATGACTGTAAATTCATATTTCGATTGTAAATACCTACATATTTTGAAAGTTCAACATCGACAAGTTAAAGTGGTAGCGAGCTGGTCATATCGAAGGACCAATGGCCTATGAAGCAGTGGAGTTAGGTCTTTATGGAGTGGAATCGGCAAATAAAGTGTGGGGCGTCCTCCATCCAGACAGCTAGACCGACGTCCTGAAGAAGGTAGCTGGACTAGATTGGATGGGGTAGGTCGAGAACTGAGTGTTGTAGCACAACGTGGTAGAGGCTTGTGTTCGGAACACACTACATACTGCAGTAGGCTGCACGCCAAGACACCCACTTAGGTCCAGTAAGCGACAAGATTGTGGCGATTGACTAGTGGCGATTCATAATTATCAAAGTTACCAGGACTCAATTACCTAGGGCATTAACGGCGTGGGAGGACTGGTCATTTAATCCATCCTCAGCATATGACCGTGATTATGGGCATTTTTTATTTATTAGTTTTTTTTTCGAGACATTTTGTTCACTTTTACGCGTCTATGCAAGCCTCATACGTACGGCCTATTATGGGGCATTTTATAGACTTTTTTAAGGATAAAACTTAGCTAGTAGACTTACCTTACAATTATAGGGTCTGTCTTGAGAATGGACGAGTTGATGTCGCTGCAGCAACTGTTTGTGTTTGAACGACTTGCCGCACTTATTGCACACATATCGTTGACCCGCGTGTTCCGCTTCTTTGTGGTATACTACTGATGATGGGTGGTTTAGGACCTGGATAAAGTAAAATTTGGAGTCCTTAGAACCCTATGTTTTGGACAACCTAGTAAACTCCTCCATTTCTCATTCATACAATTGGGTACTGAAAAATACGAGTGCTGACATTGCTGACAAATTGACTAGAGAAGAGAAGCCAGGTACCTAAGTAGATGACACACAGCAGATAGGCGGAATGTAGCATACGCCTGGGCTACTAGTGCCAGGCAGTAGAAGATTAATAATTAATAATAGCTTATGCCGCGTTACCTTGCCACACAGATCACAAGCGAATCCCTTCACGTTCCCGCCGCGGTGTCGTCGGTGCGATACAGCGTGTAGCGCTAGCGAGCGCGGGTAGGCGAAGCGAGCGCCGCACTCGCCACATACGTACGGACGCTCGCCTTGATGTGCCGCCTGCGAAAACAGAAACATTGTTATGAAAAACTACATATTTACTAGTATTTATTGACAAAGATGAACAAATATAGGTCATATTTATAGTTTGTAAAATGTAAGGAATAAGACATGACTGCTTTCAGAATAATTTGTGGTTCTACAGTTTACTATAATATAAAATCTTATGAAGGTCGCAGGGATTTATTAGACACAAGAATTTCAAATGCAATACGTATAGTACAACACAACTAAGAAGTCGCGTCGCCAAACTTCGTAAAACCGATCAGTTCCGAACTGAATGAGAATTCAAGACCGCAAATATTTATTAGTACTGCAATAAAAAATAATCTTTACGTTGACGCAATAAGTGCCATTGGTTGTTCGATCAAGTTTGTCGATGCGACTTCTTAGTTGTATCGTACTATAATTGCTGCGTACTTGTAACTTCTGATTGATATATGAAAGCAGTAACCTCTCAAATAATCTTATACAATGTTCCCAAATGAATTTACCTAATTGGCCATGCATTATTATTTACCTTGATATGCAACGACTTGCTCTGTTTACTACTAAAAGTCTTTTCACAATGGTTACACTTGAGTCTCACTTTACCAGTAGGAGATATTTCAGTTTGTTCCACTTCATCGGATTTCTCTGTCACGGTAGCATCAGTGGTTGAATCTGAAATGGTTAATGGTGGGCTGAATGATGGTAGTATTTTACATCATACTATATCAACCGGTAGACAATCACCACTATATGGACCTCTCAAAGATCACCACAATGGTCTTTTTTTCTCGTTTATGGGCCTTTGACTTGGCTTCACATGCCGTCGAGAAATATCTCTCAAGCATGACGGTTTCCTCACGATGTTTTCCTTCACCGTTTTTAAGCAAGTGATAATTATACAATACGCACATGAATCCGAAAAGTCAGAGGTGCGTGCTTTGGGTTCGAACTCGAGACCTATGACTTGGCAGTCCGACGGTCACACCAATAGGCTATCACTGCTGTCAACACAATGGTAAAGGACATTGTATAAACCATATTTGGCAGACAAATTGGTGACTGCAGATTGTCATTGTTAGCAGACGGATGGGAGGAGGATACTCTCATCCTCCTGTCATCATTCTTTTGTAGCCTATTACGTCATAGAAAGAGGCGGTGACTAACTTTGCTAGAAATCATAATCGATGTTTACTTTTCTCTAACCTTGGGGCCCACATTGGCGGAATTCGTCGAATATTCGAGTTGTCGCGACTTGTCTGTGTAGTATAAAACAAAGTCGCTCCCGCTGTCTGTACGCCTAGATCTTTTAAACTACGCAACGGATTTTAATGTAGTTTTCAGAAAAAAAATGTTTATATGCCCCACATTAATATCTACATTGCACCCGTGCGAAGCCGGGACGGATCGCTATTATCAAATAAATTTAACACTCACCAACAATTTTCACATCACATTCAACACTTGGACTAGAGGAAATCTCAATCGTAGGACTTTCAGTTTTCAGGAACTGATTACCATGCGCATCATTATCAACAACTATTGGCTGAGGATTTAAATCCGGCAAGGAGTTTGGTATAGGCAAAATCACATTGTCTATGATATGAACTGATGCCGAATCAGGCTTTGCTGGTAGCTCATCTGGTATTATTGTTTCAGGTTTGGTTTTATCACTCTTCTGAAAATTTTACAAATTAATGTAATACGCAATCTTTTAAAGTTAGAAAGGGAAGTTTGTTGGGTTGTCTATAAGCTCAATCTTAATTGGACAAGTAAGTATGTTATTTAAGATGGGAAAAATGCTGCATGTAGCCAGACCTATGTACATGCTTACAAGGATATGAGTTAGAAATTTCTTTGAAGTCCAGCCTTTGGATAGTATCCTTACTAATTGCATTTATTACAGCAGAAAAAAAAACAATCTGATAGTCCTACCTTAGCTCTAATTCTCTCAACATTTTTCTTGCACGGTATAATATTTTGCCCGCTATGTCCAAGCTCCTTCTGATGGTTGTTGAAGTGCAACCGAGTAGTGAAGGTCTCGGAGCACTCCCCACACTGGTACAGGACTGGCCCATGTTGGGCCACGTGCGACATGTATCGGCCAGTGCACGTGAACTCCATTCCGCATATTGCACATTCCTTGCGGGTGAGGCGCATCGGGCCTAGAATTTGTAGTAACAGGTTAATGTTTGATTAAATGCTAATAGGACTTGCACTAAAAAAGCGTAGGTACTGGTACGAATCCCAATTTAAAGTAATAAATTGTTTATGCAATTGATTAATCATTCAAATCAGTTATGATTTAAAAAAAAAGATTTATTAAATTACATTAAAATAACACACATCTTGTATTCCCCAAAGGATTCGGCAGAGGTGTTTTTAGTACACCTTCGTTTCGCCAGTTATTTTTGAGTCCCAAAGGCTGCTACTGAGAAATTCCTAATGGAAAAAAATCCTAATAAATCTTTACCCAACCTGGGGATCGAACCCAGGACCCCATGCTCAGCAGTCGCGCTTGCGACCACTAGACCAACTAGGCAGTCTTGTTTTATTTTTGTAAGTGGTTTTCTTTCCCTACAGTTAAGCACAACAGTAAAAGGCCGGCCCTGTCAACTGGCAGTAAAACAAGAAAGACTTCACGTTGGCGGTTCCCGATGTTTGCTAAAGTATTGTGGCGGCATCTATCACGCCACATGCGAACTATCCTGCATCGCGATATCAGAGTTTGACACGCAGATAGTATATACAAGGTTAGTCGGAAAGGGGGTACTAAGCCGAAAGGGTGTTAAAGTAACCATAATAAGGTACAACTTTTGTTCTACAACTTTCCCCAAAACTCGATAGTTTAAGAGAAATAGCTTTTCAAAGATTTCGTAAAAAATATGCTAAAATCTATCTGTCCATAGCTATGATCAGCTGTATTTTCAATTTAGGTCATATTTGGGGTCACGGATTAGAAACTTAACATTCTGAATTCCTAACTAAAGCAGGCATGATATTTTTTTGAAAAATCTAAAATAAAAATCTTTTTGCATGCAAATAAAAATAATCGAATTTTGAAATTTTAACACTAGCTTTAAAATTGACATCAGTGATACTTTAAGTGGGCTGCGGCTTAGTACCCCCTTTCCGACTAACCTTGTATACAAGATCCCAACATCAACCGCTGGACAGTGGCCCGCCAGGCACAAGACTCCGCCTGGTAGGAGGATCCTCCCTTTTCGTAGGCGGAACACAATATCTCGTGCCCCTACAGTATCAAGTGATTCGTAATTTATGCCATAATACTGGGTGTAAAAATAGCCTTAACGAAGCCGAAGTCTACACATACAGCAAAAATAATTGCTGGGGAATGACTTTTACTTTTTGGTATTAAAAAACAGCTTTTAATTGTAGTGAGCAATGGAAGCGCGCGCGCTGCAAACTGTGCCTACATTTCAAAAATGTTGATAATGTTTGTATAGAAGAATGTTTAGTAATAACATTTAAACTTAGTTTTCGTGAAAAACATACAAAAATATACTTAAAAATATACTTTGACTTTCAATGTCTCCATAACCAGTCGGCTCCCAGGTATGGTCCATTAAAAAATCTTCGTAATGATGGGAAGAATACGTGGCTCTCGGCTTCGTTAAGGATATTTTTACACCCGATATATCAGTTGTATGTTTTAAGTGACTACCTATAATTTCCACAAACACTTTTTAGCCTCACCTTTAGGCCTTCCACGTCCCTTTCCCTTGACCACAACAACAAGTTCACCAGATTCCTCCAGATGGCCTATGACTTCAGGCTCTTTTGACACCGGGACCTTTAACTCTGGGTGAAGTTCGGTCTTAATCTCAGGTTCACTGTCTTCTCCATCTGTCACTCCTTCTTCTTTGAATATCCTCTCAAGCTCTTTACCCTGGAAGGGATAGTGGTATTTGTTGCAGCAGGACAAGTTGCCATGATAAAAGAAACGGATGGAGGGTATTCAATGAGTAAATAGATCTTTATTTTGCAGTCACAGCCATGAAGGTATACGTAAAAATGGAGAGCATTCTACTAACACCTACTGAAACACAAGACATTTTTGGTCTTGAATATCGTTGCTGTGCAGTGAAAACTAAAAAAATAAAAAATTTGCAATGAACTTAATTTTACAGGAGGAGATAATAACTGCCTGTTAAAAAAAAGTATGAAGTGTAGATGTAACGTTCTTCTGTTTTATTATCTATTCATCAATCTATTTCACCTTAGAGCAGTGCACATTCATTCTAAATATGCATTACAAGGTTTTTTTACCCAACAAATGAATAACAAAAAATAAAAATTAATTTGTGCTTTACGAGGTTTTCACTGTCCAGCGACGATATATACTTTGGAATTCTGCCTCTGTCTACCCTACCCTACTAAGAAAAAGATAGAATTCCAAACTAAATATTCTAGGTCAAATGCTTCGATTTTCAGTAGGTGTTCAGTGTGGTCTCCATCTTTACCTATTCCTTCTTGGGCAAAGCACATCAGTTTCAAAAAGGTCCAAACCAAAAAGTGAATTTGACGACACGTTTGGTGCAGTGGCTAAGCGATTAGCTTCAGCGCTGCGGGTCGTGGGTTCGATTCCCGCACGGAACAAATATTTGTATGGCCTACAGATAGTTGTTCCGGGTCTGGGTGTTTGTGCATGTGAAGATTTGTGTCTGTAAACGCACCAACGATACAGGAGAAATCCTAGTGTGGGGCAACGTTTAAAAAAAATTAATACATCAGATTATTATTCCGTTTATTCATTGTATATACATATTTCTTTACATTTTTAAATATTTCTATAAAAAATATAAAAAAACATTTAAAAATATAAAAAATAGTAGCCCACCAGCATCGGGAACAGGGTCCAAGCTACCGGTGGTCAGGGCCTCAGAGAGAGGAACTTCCTGACAATACGTGCCGTGTCCAGAAGTACCACTTTCTGTATCAGGCCCTTGACCCAGCTGCCCAACGAGAGCCTCGTCAGATGTTGGTCGAGGCTCTTGGCTATTAAGCCATTGGCCGTAACGACTATCGGCACAATGACTGCTGAGTCAACTTCCCACATGTCGGCAACCTCGTGTGCCAAGTTTTGATACTTAATTTCTTTATCTTTCTCGGCTTTCACAAGGTTCTCGTCATGTGGGACAGTGATATCAACAATCATTGTGAGACGCTCTGATCGATCTATCACCACTAATACATCAGATAATTATTATGACAGTTTACATTGAAAATATCATGTAGTAAAGTGTGTGAAAGGAGTCATCCTTTCTCACACTATAATAAATGTCAATTTATTAACTAAGGATGAGTTGCACCAACTAGGTAACTATAAAGGCTCATTTACACGGTGCAAGTTTCTTGAAGCAAGTCTCATGCTGTCTGTTTTTGTCATAGAGAAAGACAAAGGCAGAACGACTTTTGCTTCAAGAAACTTGCACCGTGTAAATCAGCCTTAACCATAACTATACCAAAATTTCTGCCAAATCAGTACAAATTTGACATAAATATAGCAAGTTAACAATTATATAATAGTTAGTTGGTGCAACTGGGCCTTAGTCTGAGTTATTTTACAAGACAAGTAAACAATTTGTAATGCAATTATGCAAGAATTTATACCTATATGTGAAGATTTCATTAAGAGACAAGTTATGTAAGATTGTTTTTTGTTTGAAATAGAGATACAATTCCTTCAAATATTTGTTAACATCACTCAATACTATTGTCTAAATATATCATTGTGTAAGACAATATACAACAGGGGTGGCCAACTTGATTCAACCCAGATCCACTGTTTACTGAGTAGACTTTGTGCGATCTACCAATTACATAATCAGTACCTCTTCATTCAACTTATATTAAACTTATAATTTTCTTTGCCTTGCCGCGATCATCCCATCGATCGCGGACTGGTTGGCCACCCCTGATATATAGTATGCATTGTTTTCAAAATATCAAATCAATTTATATTACCTGAACAGCTTCTCTAAACCTTGTTGGAGTTTTCCTTCTCCGTTTTCCAGTTGGCTCATCATCTTTATCATCTTTCTTAGCATGTTTTACCTCCTGCTCTTTGGCAGCCGCCTCCTTAGCCAACTCCTCGGGAGTTTTAGGCTTTTTGGGTGGCCTACCACGTTTACGCTTTGGCTTTTCCAGACCCGCAACTTGTAAGGCAATTGGGTGCTCAACTTGGTACACTCCATTGCTAGTGTTAACTGAGAATTAAAAAAAAGAACCGAGTCAGAGTGCATGCACAGAGTGGATAACTTAATGACCAGTTAGACTTAAAGGTCTTCCACAAGCACGTAAATCTAAAAGTCTGGCTACAAACCCAATCTTATTTGCAGAAATTCTAATTTGCACAAGTTAGTATGTATGTTAAGATGGCAAAACAGTATAACGCGCAGTACCAGTAACACTAACAATACCGTTTGTGCAAACTTTTGCGCAAGCTGTTTGAGCATGCAAGTCTGGATGTAGCTGAACTATTACGTAAACAAGAGAGCTTAACAGCAATGTCTGTACTGTGCAAGTGTACCACACTGCAACCTGTCTGATGTAAGTTTGAAGGTTCGTGGAATGCAGGCCCTAGCTAGACGGATTGCGGGCATCAACATCTGTGTTTGACTACTAATGTGATCAAGGTCAAAGATGACATTCTAAAATCAATGTAACCAGTGTTCAGAATAAGTGTGGTATTTAGTTTAATTATTTTTGTCAAAACTCACCTTCATAAATTATTTTTTCTGTAATAGTTTCTTGTTCATTAGTGGGGTTTAGTATTGTTCTCTTGTATTCTTTCTCTCTTAGATGGAGTTCACGGATAACTTTCTGGAATATTATTAAGTATTTATTTATTTTATCAGATTCATCCACCTATACTTATAAATATTATAAATGCGAAAGTGAGTCGTCTGCTTGTTACTTCTTTAAAACTAAACTACGGTGTCAATATTGATGAAATTTGACATAGAGATAGCCTGGAACCTGGAGAATGACGAAGGATACTTTTTATTGACATACAACGTTAGCGAAGCCGCAGACGTCAGCAAGTTATTCCTAAGTAGTGGTCTAACATTCATATAACTTCTACGGTGGTAAAATGTGTGAAATAATGTAAGGAATCAACTTACTTGTCCATTTATGATAAGAGTTAGGAATTCTACGGTGGCTTCCAATTGAATGGTGCATCCTGGACAAATGGTACGAGGCAGTTGTCCATCATCGGATACCTAAAATTATAACATTTCCATTTAATGTTTATCAACATTTATATACTATGGCATTACTAATATTTTTCTGAATAAACATATATAGTGGCGCGAGCTTTAGTGCGGATAGAAATAAATTTGACATTTGACAATTCAAAATCGTTCCTTCTCTAAATACGCAAAATTAACTTACTTGTTCGATTTATCAAAACAAAATTTATAATAAGTCTAAATCTAATATTACCGTTTATTCTTCCAGTATATTGCACAAATAAGTTAGAAAATGTTAATTTGTAGAAATAGTCAGCCATTTTATTTTCATATCGATTGAAGTCAATACAAATCACAATAAATAAAACTGGAGTACCTTGATTGGCAAATACGTGTTAATTACTTCACTTAAGTTTTGACTATTTTCTTCACTCGAATATAATAAAGTTCCATTATCATTTTCTTCCCCACATAATCTACATACATTAGAATTATATAGAAATACTTCCATCTTTTTATAAACTGAAAGCGCCACCTATTTCCTGCCTTCTGCCTTGCCTCAACTTGAAAATGTCATTTACACGTTTAGTTTTTCCAATTGCTGATTCGATACAATTCAAAACATGAGAATAATAAATGAAATTAGTTATAATGATATCCACTTGAAAAATCATCGTGTAATTATTGCTGACTTAAGTTACTATTTTCTTTTACTTTCAACGTTTTAAGAAATTTCATATATTTTATTATCTTTAATAGATTTGTGTTGACATAGCAGTTTTTAGGAATAAATTGGCAACACTAAGCACTTCCTTTTTTTCGTTTCAAAGCCCTTTCCGGTTTAGTTCTTGGGGCAAGAAGCCGTTGTTTCGGTTTTTATTATTTTTAATCGCCTCTAATCCATCAAAATGAGGATCTATAAAGATATTATTACTGGTAATTGTGTTTCTTATGTTTCTCTGATAAAGTTTATGTCTATATTTCATTTATAATGCGCATCTTTGATAACAGTGATTTTGACATTTCGTCGGGCAGTGATGTGATGATGTCTCATCGTCAATTTTTGCAAAATTAATTGCCACATCGGCAATTTAGAAATTCAAGAAAGATGTGAACATGGATATCAAATAATGATTTATTGCTTTCAGGTGATGAGATGTTCTCAGACTCGTACAAAATGAAATTGGTCGATGAAGTAATTTACGAAGTCACCGGCAGGCTGGTGACGAGAGCACAGGGCGATATTAAAATCGAAGGCTTCAACCCCTCGGCTGAGGAGGCTGACGAAGGCACGGATTCTGCAGTTGAAAGTGGTGTTGACATAGTCCTGAACCACAGGCTTTGCGAAACATACGCTTTCGGTGACAAGAAATCGTACACATTATACCTCAAAGACTACATGAAAAAGTGAGTTACAGTGATTACTGCTATTGTGATAAAGTTTAATCAATGGTGTATTTATTGAGAAGTGCTACAGGTTTGAAGGCAAGTCTTGTGTGATTCTGTGGGTATCTAAGTTATTGGTGAAAGGAACTTGCCCTAACATTCCTTGGGCATTGCTAAATTACATACATGCTGTGTCATTGAAATTGGTTTCAAGGTGTGTCACTAGATTCTTATTCTTAATTTAAATTCCGTGATTGGAGTACATGGCTTGGTGTTGATAAAACTCCAGCCAATCATGTAATTGCTGCATTATGCACTGTCCTCTCATTGGTCAGTTTGTCTTGTTGCATCTAGTATTAGTCATGCCATGTGTTATTTTTGCACTGAAGAAAGGTCTTTCACTGATGCATTGTGAGTCACATAAGATAAAAATGGTACACTATGTTGTTCAGATGAATTAATTATTGCAAATATACCACCATTTATGATATGGTTTTTAAGACTAAAAGTCAGCTTCAATAAACTAATTGAGTGACTTCTACACATGAATCCAAGAATTCTAAAAAATCTTTTCACATTAATTTTCTAATTTAAATGTACTGTCTCTACAATAAATTTGTTACATGTGGATTGCATGTAAAACATTGCATCTTAAATTCAATATTTATGTGATCAAGACAGTCTTATCTATATTTTGGCATGTCTAAGTAAAGATAACTTCTTATCAGTGTGGGTTAAGTTCAAGAATTTAGCTGTTTTGTGATTGGTTGAATTTTGAAAGAAGAATGTATTCATCATCATATATTATAAGTCTGTTGATTGGACATGTCTTCCATATGGACTGTTTAAAAGATTGTTTTATTATTGGTATAACTCAAAACATTTGGTATTAGACTGCAAACTCATTTAACACAATGGTTATGCACTGAACATGACTGTTAACCTAGCTGTAGTTTACAAACTTTCTCACATTTGATGAACAGCGAACTGAATTCAGGTGCATATTTAGAAAAAAAATTGAGTGTATGTAAATCAATGTTGATCTGTGGTGCATTAAAACACCCTCCACAACTGACAATTCTTAAGTACATCTACCACACCCTGGCCAGGGATGGTGAACCAATGGCATGCATGCCGTTAATGGCATGCGACACAATATTTTGGGCACGTCAATGGTCACAAAATTCATTATGCACTATGAAAAAATTTGTGAAGTAGGTATTATATGACCCAATAATCACAAAGTCAAAATTATTTGATGACACATCTATGACCTCATTAAACATTTCTTTAGAAAAATGGCACGTTGATACATACAGGTTCGCCATCCTTGCCCTAGGTAGTCCATCCCACTACCCAACTTCCTGACTGGATAATCTCTCCAGTCACTAGAGAAGAAAATTATTCAAAAGATTCATCAGAATTTATTTTTAATTAGCTTGGTCATTGCATACTTTATCTCAAGAGTAATGCACATTTTCCTTGTTCCATATATGGGAAATCAAGGTGTATGTACAGTTGGTTATCTTGTTTATATCATATAAAATGCAGGCAGTGTAGTACTGTACAAATCGTCTGTCCCTATTAACAAGGTCGGATTTGCAATTTTCTTGATTTTGGTTTTATTGAACTATTGACCTAATAAAAGCACTGTCTTGCAGTAGCTTTAACAAAAAGTTATTTTTTTCTCATAGTTTTTGAAATAGTCATGTTAACAAAGTCGTATATATTTAAAAAATAAAAGCAATTTAAACTTTGACGCGCTCTCTTGTAAAATCACTGTTTTGCAGAACCTACATTGTTAATAGGGACAGGCGAAACTGATTTCTACATTGTTTCTAGATCACGCCATACAGATAAGTAATGATATAGCATGTTTAACTTTTTGCTGACTCTGCGTAAGCATTGTCGTTATGCACCGTTTGGCATTTACAAAACTGCACACTTGACTTGCCTACATCTCTGTCTATAGACTAGTTTGAATTCTATCTTCAAGGATAGTAATGTTGTAAGATATATGCATCAGGTATTACCGCTGGTTGACCATCAATGTCATCCTATGGAGCTTTGGATGCAAGAGCAAATAACTTTAATGAAAAAACATTCATTCTGTAATGTTTGTTCATGAAATGGAGCTGACAACTGATTTATCAATTAATGTGACCTATAAAAATCGTCGCTGCGCCTTAAAAATCCACTGCTTTTTTTAAAGTCTTTCTTTGATGCTATTTTATAATAGTTCGCAAGCCACATGCACCTGTAAAATCAGTTTTTTAATCATTTATTTTGCTATCTTAACCAAATAAATGATTAAAAAACAGATTTTACAGGTGCATGTGGCTTGAGAACTATTATAAAATAGCGTCAAAGAAAGATTTAAAAAAAAACAGTGGATTTTGCACGTGCAGCGACGAAATGTATTATGTGATTTGGAAGAAAGTAAACAATATAATTATTTATTGTCATTTGATTATAATATTACCTCCTTACTTATAATTGCTGAGTAAAGTGATAACGCTGTTTAAGTCAGTGTTACCATTTTTTATTTATTTATATGCTTGTCATATCTTTACACAACAATTATATTGGTAAGGGTGTTGTGTTGTTGTGTCAACTGAATAATAATTTAAAAGAAAAACAAATGTTTTATGATTTTAATGAATAAATTTCTCTTTTGCCAGATTAGTTGCAACATTGGAAGAGAAGGCACCTGATCAGGTCGACATTTTCAAAACCAACATGAACAAAGTCATGAAAGACATCCTCGGCAGGTTTAAGGAGCTCCAGTTCTTCACAGGAGAATCCATGGACTGCGATGGTATGGTCGCCATGATGGAGTACAGAGATATTGATGGCACACAGATTCCCGTTATGATGTTCTTCAAACATGGTCTTGAGGAGGAGAAGTTCTAAGTGTACAGCATAAGTGAAAGCTACTCATAATATTCCACTTCTAACAGGCGCCTAAAACTCATATCTTTTTTATTTATTTACAAAATCATGTCAATCTGCGCATCGGCTGAAACCGGCTTCTCCCATCACAAGGCTGAACAATTTTGTAATGTTAATAAATAAAATGTTGCATACTATAAATAAATTAATGAACAATTCGTTTGTGTTTCCTTGAAAGTTGATTTTAAGTTAGATACTTTGCACTAGGCTTTGCCGCAGGGTTGAAGTCAATGTCCTATGAGTCACGATGTTAATTACGCCGTTGTCCAAGTTCACTGACCTCTAGTCGTCAGAATTTTTTACATCTTGCGTCGACGAAAATCGATATGGCGGCGATCTGTCATTCGCCTCGGTAAATCTACCATCTATGTATAAAACTCTTAACAATGAATATTTCATATTGCCAATAATGTAACCTTCCAAACTTTAACGACACGTTTGGTGCAGTGGCTGAGCGATTGGCTTCTGCGCTACCAGTCTTGGGTTCGATTCCCACACTGAACAAATATTTGTATGGCCTACGGATAGTTGTTCCGGGTTTGTGTATGTGAAGATTTGTGTCTGTAAACGCACCCACGATATAGGAGAAATCCTAGTGTGGGGCAACGTTTTAAAAAAAAAAGAAAACTGGTTACAAAGGAGTCGATAGTATAAAAAAATATCCTCTCTTCGTATCCAGTATACTATTGTAGTCTTGCTAGTCTGCGATTTTATAGTGATTACAACTTTGCAGACTGCTTACTCTTCTAAATTCGTGACAGTATGATATTGATCAAGATTTGTTGTATATGCGACATCTGTCTTCGGTTTCGCTCACTAGATACCCAGACGGTCGCGATTATAGCATTGAGTGTTTTAATTTATACACAGATGGCGCTTTTAACAAATTTGACTTTTTGCAGACTAGCGAAAGACGTTTTGGGTAAAGTTATAAAGATAGTTAGAAACAAACAAGAAACATTACTATAAAAATAGAGATGTACAATGGGCGGTCTTATCGCACTAGGCGATTTCTTCCAGACAATCTTTGGATGGACATGAAGTGCAAGAAAAAAAGAGAGGGGTAGTTCGTGGAGTAACAATAAATGAGGAGACATTAAAAGTAGGTACTTTAAATAAACCTAAAAACACAAATAAATAAATATTATACACAATAAATATAATATACAGTGTAATGTGTATGTAATACATAATACAAACAGACAATAAATAACTATACACAAAGATGCAAACTTAACTATATCGATAGATAGTGATCCTTGACGAGTCTTGAAAGTGACCAAGGATTGCGCACGTCTAACTGTAACTGGCAAAGCATTCCAAAGCCGAACAGCCTGGACTGTGAATGATTTACCAAAGAAGTTGGTAGAATACATTGGCATTCAAATTGGGTCAGATTCTCTGATGACCTTAATGATCTCGAGTGTGTGTTATGGAGGAACTCGAAACGTTCTTTAAGGTAGGAGGGAGTAGAAGGATTGTACAAGATATTGTATAGAAGGTGAAGAATATGTGGATTCCAGCGATAGGGTATTGGAAGCCACTTGGGCTTAGTACGAAACTCAGACACATGATCATACTTGCGTAGACCAAATATAAGTCGTATACAGAAATTTTGAAGACGCTCAAGCTTATCAAGTAGGCCCTCGGAGAGATCAAGATAGCTGGTGTATTCAAGGTTAGGATGAAGAAGGGATTGTGCAAGCGCAGTTTTGGTGCCAAATGGCAGGAAGTTGCGTAGTCTCCTCAAAGACCCCACAGAAGCGAACATCTTTCGACTGACTTCCTTTATTTGTGGTTCCCAGGATAGGGTCTTATCAATAAATATCCCCAGGTTCTTAACTTTGTCACTAACGGGGACCGTAGTGCCATCGAAAAGAACCGGTGGAAGTTGAATCCAGTCGAATCTTGAAATCATCCTGGGACTGCCGACCACAATGACCTGGGTCTTTGAAGGATTAACCTTGAGTCCATACGCATTGCTCCATTCGAGTATTAGGTCCAGATCATGATTAATAGTGTTAACCGCTTCCGACAAATTATCTAGTACAGCTATGGAATAGATTTGGAGATCATCTGCATAAAGATGCGTAGGATGAAAGAAGTCGGTTAGAGATAGTATTGATAAATACGGCGAAAAGTAAAGGAGATAAAACGCCGCCCTGTGGCACGTCAGCAGATGTATTGCATCAGGAAGAAAAACTTTCTTCTATGCGAATACGCTGTCGGCCAAACAGGTAACTACGAAACCAATCAATCGCTGTTGGAGATATGTTAAGAGAACGCAGTATTTCAAGCAGGATGTCAAAATCTACGGTGTTAAAGGTGTTGCTGAAATCAAGGAGCGAGAGGATCGTCAGATTTCCATCCTGCATGGCTGACCTGATATCATCCGTAATATTGATCAAGGCTGTAGCGGTCCTGTGACCAGGACGGAAGCCGGATTGTAAGGGATTGAGGAGACTGTTCTTACAGAGGAAGGAGCTAAGTTGCTGATACGTCAATCGTTCGAGTACCTTAGACAGGAATGGCAAAATGGAAATGGGACGATATTCAGAAAATGATGAAGGATTAGAGTTTTTCAGCAGGGGGATAATCTGGGCTTCTTTCCAAGTAGTTGGAAAACAGCCGCTGTAAACAGAGGAATTGAGGATGTGACAGATGACTGGTATAACATTATCTAGGATAGGAAGGATCATATTACGGCTGATACAGTCGCTACCAACAGCGTTGGAAGTGATAGCCAAAATACTCTTTTTAACATCGCAAGCAGTGAACTGATTAAAGACAAATGCTGAATGATTAGGGGTTGGAAGACATGAAAGATAGATTATGTGATCCTAGTAGGTAACATAACCATGCTGCGAACATGATTTCTGCGTCTCAAACCATTGTGATGTTGTGAAGGTATCAAGGTACTAGGCAATCATAACTCAATGAAGGTGTTAAAGAACCATTCTCGTGATTATGTGATCCTAATAATACAACCATGCTGCGAACATGATTTCTGCGTCTCAAACGTTGTCCGATTCACCAATTGTGGAACCTTTTCGTGGAGTGTGTCTATCGGTACTATTTTTCACACTTACATTCAGTTAAAATGCTAGAAGTAGTTGCTTATGTAAGTAGGTAGGTACTTTGAATTACACATTTTGCCAAACTTTAGGAATCGAACCCAGGTTCTCTACATCCGTTGTTATTAGATGAACAGCTACTATACCAACTGCTGATAACATCACGCGTATATTCCCCGGCGGGTTGGGCAGAGGTGTATAGTAACACCCTCATTTTGCCGTTATGTTTAAGTCTCATGTAATAGGGAGCGAGCATATTGCTATCATCCGGGCACAGGTCCAAACTCCGGACTGCTACTGAGTAAATCCACACGGAAAAACCCAATAACACTACCCGACCTGGGGATTGAACCTAGGACCTCACGTCACGATCAGCAGTTGCGCTTGCCATCACTAGACCAACTTCATTTTCGTGTAGGATCTAGTAGGTATGTAATACTTGTTCCGTCTATTCTATTCTTGTTCCTTTCAGTGTTAGGGTTACCAACAAATAAAACACAATTAAATTTGAGGTATGTTATATTTATCGAGTTTGTATGTAGGTAATAACTACAATAAAGTACAGAAATGACCGATGATTTCTATTACAATTGTCGTGAGTATACTAATCACAATGTTTTCATATGTATTCATCATTTTTCTTGTATACTTTTTTTAGGCATTCACTAGGCACTAACACATGCCGTTTTTGCTTAGTCTTTAATTTCTCCATATTTACAATCAACTCAATAACACCAAAAGTCAGGTAAGTATGTCGTGGGTATATAAAATTGGAGTAAAAAACGACCATAATCCAAGAAGACACAAAAATGGCACTAAGAAGGTATCTAGCGACTTAATTAAACCTCGTTTATTATAAAAGCTTGCTCTTATCACAATTCTAATCGTTACAGTGGCATAGCGTACCATTACTGCAATATTAACGCTTTCGTAATATTTATCATTAACTTTTACTTATTAAACGTTTTTCTACAAAATAATAATGATTATCAAATACCTATTTTATAATACCTTCATGCCTTATTGGAGTATGGCAAGAACATTCGAGTAAAATTATTTAAAAAAAAAAGATTATAAAGTTTACAGAAAATATTGTTGATTTAACATCGACGAGCAGTCGTCGTCAGAGGCACGTTATTGCAAATGGTGTGTGATTTATTTAAAAAAACCTTTGTTAAAACAAGCCTTTGTCTTCCGACTCCATCATCAGACCAGCTCCGTGGTACCATATTTTTGCATTGTCACCGAAGTCACACGGAGCCAGCAAGTGCTTCAAAAATGGATTACAAAGGAGACTGGGTTGTTTGGTCTAGTCCTCCTCTAACAAAGAGTGATGTGTCAATGGAAAGGCTATTTTAAATAGAACATTTTTTTTTGTATAACAACAATAACTACTGTTAATTATTTTATTATTGTTAGAGGAGTAGAGAAGAAATTGTCATAGTATGGATACAAACGATTTTTCACTTTAAAGGTGTTATAACTCCGAAAATACTAACAGTTGACTTTAGTTGTGTTTGTACCAAATGCTTTTTTTAAAACCTTTCTAATCGTTCACTCATTGCTAGAGGAGGAGTAGACCAATTTCCAAACGTTTCGCCCATTCTCGATCGAAGCAAGTTTAATAAAAGCTTGTAAAAAGTATTATGGTTACTTGCTTATAAAAATACTATGTACTAGTAATAATTTTGACTGATTGCGTAATTAAATTCATTATTTTATAGCCCGCTGATCTAGGTATATAGTTATTGGTATGTAGTTATTTGGGCGTCAGCGGGATACGTTATTGGAGCGATGCTTATATCTGATTGCAATTAAACTAATTAATACGAGCTAAGTTAATTTGTGTGCATCGTTTCGGTAATTGAGAATCTATCTGTTAATTACTGCCAACTAGATATAAAAGCTTTTTTTGAATAAATCACATAACCATTCTTATTATGGGACATTAAACAGATAGGTAACAGAACGATAAAAAATAACATCAAAGTACATTTTAATGATAATAATAAGACATCGAGTTTCTTCGTTAATGTCAATCTTAATAAAACATTAGATACAATATTAGGATTTGAGCATAAAAGTGTTTGAAGTTGTTCATATTAGAAATAATGGGTGCGTTCGTTCTTACACAATAAGAAATGTAGTGTAAGTAGGTATTTAATTATAGGTAGGTAGTGACAGACATAAGAAATCTCGTAATTAGGATATCAGTCATTATAGCAAACAATACAATATCCCGAAATAATTTTATGATAATTTTTAGAAGAACAAGATTGTATTAAATTTTTATAAATATCTCAATATAGTATAAATATATTTACATTCATTAATTCTAATATTTTTTCATATTGGTGTCTTATTTAACGCACACTTACTTTATTCATTTATAAATAAAATATTAGACATTAAAAAGATATCATATGGAATGGTTTTTTGTACAAAATCAAATACAAAATCCACCGCACTGGTAGAAAAAATTACAAATCACAATGTTTTATGATGTACATCATAGAGGGGGCTCCCCCCGCCCCGCTCCCCTGCCTGCGACTAGTCTGTACATTGTACCGTTGTCTCGTGTGAAAGTCTCACTTTCATACGCCCCGAGCCCCCCATCGTCCCATTGAAAAATAGATCCATCACTACTTAAATTTATAATTTACAAATAAGGTACTCTTTTAAAACGAATACGATACAGGATAGTCCTCACTGGTCGAACGTACACCGGACCCGAAATACTAATGTCACTAACCGCTCTAGAGCACTACGTCCGTCACGACTGACTCCGTCCATAGAAAACTTAATGGAATGAAGATTTATTGCTAGAATTACAAGATCACAAATGATTTAGATTGTTCACGAGCGCACTCAACAGTTGAACGTGTTGGAGTGTGTGCAGGACCGCGGGTACTCGTCCAGTGGCCGCCCGTAGCCGTTCTCCGGGATGATGGAGTACTCGGGCTCGCTGTAGTCTGCGTGATCCCGCTCGTAGTCTCTGTCGTTCCGCGGAAAACCGATTATGGTTTCAGAGTTGCGCATATAACCGTTCTCCTGCTTCCTCGAGTAGCGCGTGTCGAGGTTGCGTTGGAAGTTCTCCGGGTGGCAGACGACGCCGTTGCGGTTTTTCTTTTTATCGGGCAGGGAGCGCAAGGAGCCGTTGTTTAGGTGATGAGCCGGTGCGCCGTTGTTGAGCGTGAGCGGCTGGTGCGGGCGCGCGTCGCCGCCGATGTACGTGAAGCCGTTGGCGGGCAGCGTGCCGCCGCCCCCCGAGCGCTGCGGCCGCCGCGCTGAGCCCTGGCCGCCTGACATGAAGAACACGCTCGGGGAGGCGTAAAGCTCTAGCTACAGTTCCGTCACCGGAATGGGCCTGAGGCCGGGCGTGTGCGGCGGCGCGGGGTACTGCGACGGGTGGATGCCGCGCACTATGCAGTCCTCCTCCGTAGAGATGGGCTTGTGGTACTCCAGGTTCTTGCGTCCCTTGTTCCACTTGTAATCTTTCAGCTTCTCCTGCATGCTCTTGCGATATCTATATAGTATTAACACTAATGTTGCTATGGTGGCGACGCATGCAACTACCACAATACAGATTATGGTCTGCTGCCGTGTATCGTGGAGGACACATCCCAAGTCATCAGCGTTCAAGTTTCTTAGAGGTTTATCTTTCAAGTGTTCGGGACTGGCGCAGTGTATTTGTGTGAAATTGCTCTTATCATTCAGCAACTGTTGGAGCCATAATAGTTGACAGTCACAGAAGATAGGATTATCGGTTAAATCTAAATGCTTTAAATCTTTTCCAATAAACACGTTTTCGCTTAATGTTACGATGGCGTTATCTTTTAGAGAAACATGTTTCAATTTCGGTAAACCCAATAATGTGGAGTCTTCTATGATTGCCAATTTTTTGTTATTTGCCAAAACAACTGTTTCCAAATTGATGTTATCTTCGAATGCTCCTTTCTCGATTCGTTCCAGCTGAGTAGCGCCTGTGATGTCCGATAATTTGAGATTTTTCAAGCCCTTGAAAGAATGGCTCTCCAAAGAGAGGAATTCATTTTGTCCGATGTACAAGTCCTCTAATCTTGTAAGACAGGACAACTGCATTGTGGGCACTGTGATTAGTCTATTGCCAAAGAGATTGAGACTTCTTAGTCCAGGAAGACCTCTGAATGCAAATTCACTAATATTGGAGAGTCCTGCTCCGTTTAGATCTAACACCGTCAGTCTATTGAGACCGGCGAAGGCATCGTCTGGTAAGAAAGAAAACGCATTCAAGCCTACATGTAGTTCAGCGAGGCTGCCTAAGAGGCTGAAGGAAGTAGTTGGTACTGAACTCAGTTGGTTATCATCCAAATACAAGATCCTCAGAGCTGATAAGCCAGCAAAAGCTCTGGACTCGATCCTTGATATTCTATTTTGACCTAAGTTCAGTTCTTCCAATCTTGGCAAGGTGGTGAACACTCCGTTTGTTAGTTCCTCTAAGAAGTTTCGTTTTAAATTCAAAACTGTCAATGAATTAAGTCCTTGGAAGGTGGTGTTTGTTACTGAGGATATCTTATTGTGGTTAAGATGCAGTTCTTGTAGTTTGCGTTGATATGCGAAACTTTTCGTCGGTATGTTGACTAGGTGATTCTGGGAGAGGTCTAAATGTTGTAGCTCTGCGTAGAACTGCATCGAACTGTCGATAGTTTTGATCTTATTGTTGCGGATGATTAGCCGCTGTATGGAGGGGTTGAGGGCGATGGGGAGGACGTCAAGGCGGCTCTCCTCGCACACCACGACAAGAGTGTCGTCGTTGCAGTTGCAGCCAGTCGGGCAGTTCGCCAACGCCGCTGCTCCACTCCGCGACGCGAGCAGCTCCAGCGATATCAACAGCACCTGGAATTTAGAGAACAACGTCATTAGTGAACGGTTACAGTTTATACACAGCGACGAGCTCTTAATCGATTTCCTCCCAGCACACGAAACTATTCGAGACTCGAGTTTCAATATCATTCCAGTAAATCCCATTCGTCGATTGACACTAAACAGAAACCGAATATGCAGCCGGTCTTAAAGCCGAATCTAGGCTTTCAATGAATATATTTCGTTAAAAGCATCGCTGTATCAGGTGTGTATACAGACTAAATGTACGCCCGAATGCTATCTCAATTTCGCCAGCAACATAACGTTAAGCGTGAACTGGACCGCAAACACTAGGTCGACCATTTGTCCACCAACGTGTAAGTGAATCCGAATGATTTCAATTACCTAACTACTTAGGTACATTTCTTTGAAAATACACGGAATGTTTTTAATACGCAGAGGTAGGTAGGTAGATTGATGGTCTTTCAGTAAAATGGAATCAATGTAAGGCGAGCGAACTCCGGGCCGGGCGCAAAAAGGAAAATAAAATGATATTGGAATGGGAATTTTGCGCAGTTTTAATTTATTAAAATGCGCTCCTCGGAGGCGCTCGGGGCAGCTTCTTTGCTTCAAAGACTAGTACTTTATTACGTTTCCTCTTTCTAACAATTAGCAAGGAGATCTGAGTGTAGTCGAGATTCGACTTTAGAATTACAAAGTCGAGTTTAATTTTGTTACAACGAGATTGCTGATAGATGCAACGCCGACAATCTCCTTACTTTAAAAGACAAAGCTACCAGTAGTTTGTCGGCTAAGTGGGTTTATTAGCATTCTATGGAGGACCGGCACAGGATGGAAACTCAATTGGACATCCAAGATAGCATCGAGCAAGTTTCGAGTGTTTGCGTTGCTCCTTCGAGAATAGGTTATTGCAACAAGAATGCAGCGCGGACTTTATTTCCAAGATTACATTTTTTGCGAAACTTCATGAAGTTCGATTATTTACGCTTATGTTGATACGCAAAAACTATTTCGTTGGATGTAGAGTGCACAAAAAACTGTTGCCTATTGTATGGCAGTAGTATTTTTGTTCCGAAAATTTCGGCTGGCATATGTACGGGAGTTTTATCCATAAAACACGGATTTCGGTGTGTCCGGCAGCATCCGCAACGTTTTGCATTCCATTTGCGCCTCCCGCGTGCGTCCTATTTATAGGGTCGGTGGTTGTTCCGATACAAATCAGGAATCAAAATTCGATATGCGGAGGTGATTCGCAAACAGTGTTGGCTGTTTTGCTCGTTTCGTCCTGTGTGCGAGTGAAATTTCCGCTAAAATCCAATAAACCCGTGCTCCGACGTGTTGTGTTTTGAACCGTTTTGCACTATGCTCGGCGGAAATTTGAATTTTTTGCAGATAGCGCTGTATAATGATACCTTTTAATGGTTTCTGTTCTGTCTTGTATGTTTTGTTGTTGGAGTGTAGTTCAAAATAGTTATTTTTAGAACTCGAACATTTATGTTAGCTTGGGGATTAAAGGAAAACAGTGTTTTAAGCTGCATAAACTGTCCTTCCTCGCAGCATCGGGATAGTTTGACCTGCTTTTCTTAATTGACTTTTACAAGTTACGCGCGACAAATAGGCATCTAATTGACTTCATTGTTTTCTTTTACTCTGAGATGGAATAAAGTCACATTGTTCTTCCGTGTACCTGCAAACAATATGGCTCCTACAGAACAGTCTATATTTCATAAGTAAGGTCTAAAACGGCCTGTGTTTTCTCTTTGGCGACAAATACGCTAAAAAGGTTCTATGTATACCTACATTTCCCCTCATGTAGTTACAAATTATTTCAGCCGGTGTACACAGAAAGGGCGTAGCGGGTAGGCGTACAAAAACGCGTCGCGTCGAGTGGCGGCCGCGATAGGTATGCAAATCGCATAATTGTGGCCCCCACCGGTTGATGGAAAAATTGCGGCAAGTGTGCGTCCGCGCGGAATCGCGGGCCCTGTACTAACAATTTTTAATAATGGTGTGGTTCCAATTTTGAATTTATGCGAAGTAGTTGGTATTGGGCGTGTTTATGATTAGTCTTGTCGTTGATCGATTGATTTGGTAGGATAACTTTTTTATAAAGGTAAGTTTTAAGGCTTTTCAGTTATGTTAAATTTTCTACTACCTTGAATACATAACACACTTCTTCGTATTCCTTTACCGGCTTATTTCCAAAATCCACCTCTCACTACTCATAGCGTACCTACTTTTTTTGTGACTATTTTCTAGTTCCCTCTGTGTCGCAGCCAATAAACATTTCTTTTCTCTTTCTTTCTCTAAAATCTTGCCTTTTGACGGCCAGTTTCGTAAACAATGCCCCAAAACGTTATATTACTTAATAAAAGTAGCAAGGTAGGTACATAGGCTTTACAGCACACATTCCGCGGCCCACAAGTGCTATTAGCTAAACGGCTTAATCCTGCGCATCCGTGGCCGACTCTAATAGATCCGCAACAATTTGAGAGCAATAACACATACCGTTTAAAATGCTAATGACCCAGTTTTGGCATCGTAGTGAGGGGATTCGGTACATATTGGAATTGGTTTAGTTTTGTAGGGGAACGAGGTATGGTGTCCTCTTACGGAAAGGGAGGAACCTTGTACTAGGCGGGTCTTATGCCTGGCGGACTGCTGCCCACCGGTTGATGTTGTGAAGTTGTATAAACGGTGTAAATAGACCCTTAACGAAGCCGAAAGGCACTTATTCTCCACGAAATTGCGACATTTTTTTGTTCTGGAATATGCCTGGAAACCTTCTAGTTACGGAGATATTGGAGGTCAATGTTCCAACTTTTTCACAACTTTTTTTTAAAATACTAGTTTTGAAGGTTGCAAATGTACTTGAAATACCTCCATTACCCGTTTACTACTCATTGCATCTATCAGCACAGTGTTTTGAGTGCGTTACATTAAGCTTTACGGTAAAACGAAATTTTTCACCGAAAAAAAAAGTCGTTTCCCAGCGACAATTTCTGCGTAGGGTTACTTAGTTTGATGTACTGAATGCATGATTGACGGCTTCGTGAAGGGTCTTTTTACACCTTGTATATACTAACTCCGTGTCAGATCTTGATATCGCGATGCTGGATTTGTGACATTTCCTTTGACAGCTGTCATTGTTGTATGCCTGGTTCGCATGTGGCGTGATAGATGCCGCCACAGTTTCATAATAGTGATTACAATTTAGAAAAATAAACAGATAGGTACCATTGGGTATGTAAATGTGATTGAATTTTAGATATTGAAACACAGTTCTGACGAGAAGCAGGCCGGTTTTTTACGTGTGTTTTTGGTGGGATAATATTTACCGACATTACGTCAAGCATTACTAATTTTGGGTTTGGTTTTAATTTTTCTAGGTAACCTATCGTTAGGAGCGTTTGGTGCAGTGGCTGAGTGATCGGCTTCTGCGCTGCGGGCCGTGGGTTCGATTCCCGCACGGAACAAATATTCGTATGGCCTACAGATAGTTGTTCAGGGTCTGGATGTTTGTGCGTGTGAAGATTTGTGTCTATAAACGCACCCACGATACAGGAGAAATCGTAGTGTGGGGCAATGTTTTTTTTTTTTAAAGAAGTTAATGTAAGAAACCAAATAAACTTGGTACCTAATTTATTTTTTATTCGATCAGTAACACTTAAATAACATAGGAGTGGCATTTTGTGGAAGCGTGAACTGCTATAGGCCAGATTGATTGAAGTCTACCTTTGTATCCCGTATCCAAAAGCCAGATTAAGTTTTCAAGTAAATTATCTCTGACACATTGGTACCCTCAAATTAGACTGGCCCAAAGTCATCGATATCGATGCCGGGACCCAATTCTTGACCCAACCTTAATACGCGCCATTACAGGAACCGTTCTCACATTTATTAGTGCGGTACCCTAAAACAACCCTTTTGCGTAGTCCGTTATTCAAATTAGCGAGTTCCAAGGGTTTGTTGATTAAAAATGCGACTTATGAAGACGTAAAGGTCAACTGAATATTAAATCGTTGAACTAGGTCACGCGGGACAAGGAAACACCTTAAAAAAAGTGTTGTGACTCAAAAACGTAGGTAATTAGATAAAGAAAAAACACAACATAACATCTCGCCTTGTACCTATTCCCCGAAGGATTCGGCAGAGGTGTTTTTAGTACACCCTCGTTTCGCCAAAGTTCCATGTAATAGGGAGCAAGCCTACTGCCATTAATCGGGCACAAATCCAGATTCCGGGCTGCTACTGAGAAATTTCTAATGAAAAACCCAATAAAACTTCGCCCGACCTGGGGATCGAACCCAGGAGATGCTCAGCAGTCGCGCTTGCGACCACTAGACCAACAAAGCAGTCAAGAGAAAAAATGAAAATTAAATCTTTAAATCAGATTTAGCTTAAGTCAGACCAGTTTACTGAATATATAGGTTATACAAATTTTCTGCAATCGACTCAGTTCCGATTAACAGTTTCAAGAAGTCGGTGCCTTCAATTTGGTTCAGCGTGGATTAGCACCGACTTCTGAAACTGTATTTTTTTTAATATGGTAATTATTTTATTCCATTCAGTATTTTTTGCAGTCGATTTTACTTTTTTTATAGATTTTTGGTGTGACGCAACTACAGTAGTTTACGGAAAAAAAACTCACACTAGCGGTAGGTACTGATAACAATTCGTAATTCGACAACGCAGTAAGTAATCTATGGGTTTAGACTGATCGACCGCGCATGACACACTGTCTCTCCAAGTAATCTTCATGTAAGTTATGTGCCTTACGACACGCTTTAGTCTCAAGACACAAAACCGTGTCTCCAGATACAGTATCCGGTGTGCAGCGTGGACTGCAGGAGGCACACCGAAAGAATTTGTAAGCAGATCCATAAACCACCTTATTCATAGTAAAATTTTGATAACTCCTTCAACAAAAACTTGAACCAAACTCAATTACTGTGCACAGAGCTTGTATACTCCCACGTACATAAGTTATGTCTCACATACTCTGAGATAACTAAACCAATCATCTATTAATTAATGTGGCGTGTACTCTATTGGCAACACAGGTAGTAATATGGTGGAACATGTTAATATTCTATATTGTACAAATGTATAAGCTAGAGAACACGTTAAACCGTCGGTACCGGGTGTTATAAGAATACGAAAGTCTGACAACCAGTCTAACCTTAGGATATCGGCATTGGCCAGTAATTGGGTTGCAAAGGGCTGATGGCAGTCGCTCCGTGTAAAATACTGGTATTCAGCCGCGTCTCAAATAATAATACTTAACTCAAATAATTGTTGTAAATTAACATACCTATAATTTTGTATGCCCGTAATGAGGGTGAAATATGTCCTGTGCTATAACCTAATTTAACATCTTGTGTGTCCACCATATTTCAGGCAAATAAATGATTTGATTTGATTTGTCTGGGAAAAGGCTAGGAGGAAGTAAGTATAAGCTGGAATAAAGAAATACGGCGGATCGTCACGTAAGTACTAGATAATAATCACTTTTTAACAAAAATAAAACCAACTTCAAATTGTCTATCTCCGAAGTTCTTCATCAGATCTTCATCCAGTTTAAATGGGACCACTTCGAAAGAATACTCTTTCAAACAAAAAAATAATCATTACAATCGGTTTACAATTAGCACAGATATCGCGGAACAAACATACAAAAAAAAAACATGCAATCGAATTGCGAACCTCCTCCTTTTTTGAAAGTCGGTTAAAAAACATAACTCTGTCTTTGCAGTCGCACAGTCGGGTAAAGAGGTATAGAATCAAGCTTATCCAAAAGTTAAGACACACGCGTAGCAATCTGCCACTGCGTGACGAGACTGACGTCGAACAGTCTTCAGGATAACTACCCAATATGCAACCTACAATAGTCTAGGACTGCGATTGATTGAATTATTAATGAGAGGATATTTTTATGTAATAGTTTGACAAACAGGCAGACGGCCGACTTGATGGAAACTGGTTACTGCCACCTATATACACTTACAACACCAAGAGGATTGCTAATGCATTGCCAGCCTTAGAAACAAAGTCATAAGACTCATATGCCTGTAATTTCACCAGCACCCATACCCTTCAAACCAGAACCTAGTAATGTTGCTAGGTCGCAGAAATTTGTATGGTGGGTGTCTTTCCCGGTCGGACTCTTTCTATGATGAGCTCTACTAGTACTAATTCACTTTACCAGCGTGGTGACTTTGGAAATAACAATTCTTTTTAGGAGAAGCCAAACCTCGTTTGTCTCGTGGTGGCAAGCGTGAGTGGTTCGATACCCAGGTCGGACAGAGTTATTGGGCTTTCCCGTGTGGAAATCCTTAGTAGCAGCCCGGAGTTTGGATTGGGATGAAATTGAATGACCACCAAAAAAAATACAATATGTACAAATAAATGAAACCTGTACCAAAATCTTTTGGGCTATTTAGGTCATGCCTGCACTACAAAAACTTTTCATAACCCAAAAAGGCCACGCGTGCACCAAATTTTAACTAGCAAAGTTTTGTGTCATTACTACCCAAATATATCACTACTGCGAGAAACTGGATGTAATCTGGACTTTAGGGCACCCCGACTCGGACAGGTTAGGTTAGAAGGGGATGGCGGGGTCGAGCGAAGCGAGCGAATAGACCCCGCCATCCCCTTCGTGGTTACTTTTTTATAAACCATCCAGAAGTAGACCAAGCCCACCCTCGACCATGCATAGATTCATTCATTTATATTTTTAGGGTAAACAATGATTTTTGTATATTAATTTACTTTATTAGGATAAAATTGTGTAACACATTTGGATGAAATTTTTAAATAAAATGCGAGTACATATTTGGTGCATGCGTGGCCTTTTTGCGTAGCTCAGCGATTATTCTGAAGATACTTGCCTTTTTAGGTTAGCAGACTTTACGTTTATTGGTGATAATTTCATATTAAAATGGGGATTAAATTCTGGTAAGTACTTACGATTTTTTGGGCGTTATATTTTATTATATCTGGTGATTGCTTAAACCTAAGCCGTTTGGATTTGTGCCTGGTTGATGGCAATAGGCTCGCCCCCTATTACATGGGACTTAAACATAACAGCGAAATGAGGTTGTTACTATACACCTCTGCCGAACCCTTCGGGGAATGCAGGTGTGATGTTGTTGTTGCAAATTTCGAAATACAGAATTTTAGACAAGTATATCAACATTAGTTCCATAATAACTATAATCAAAGCCTGCTCAAATAGAAATACCCATCCTATACATAAACCGATTTGGTGGTAACTAAACAGAGCCTATTTGGGTGTTAAAGGATTTGATACAAATGGTTTATTCTCAATGAACGGCTGTAATAGGATTTAATTCAATTGTAATTTTGCGAGTAACTAGGAATGGAATACTTCCCAGTATATCAAATTAAAAATTCAAATTCAAAATATTTATTTGCTTTTAAATAATATGGTTACAATTGGTGTTATAATAATAATATTCAGTAGTTCAGCATATTTCGTCATAACATAATAACATGCAAATATATTACAAATTTCACAATAGTATTTATGATAGTCAGTGTTACTATGTGAGAATTACTAATAGACCCATATTAGAGTTATTTCTTGTGTAATATTAATATTAATGTTTACTTTCCAAGAATTCTTTAACTGAGTAAAAGGCTTTTTCAATAAGCCATTTACGTAAAGTTCGCTTGAAGCGTGTCATTGGTAACTCCCTCATATGTGGTGGAAGCTTATTATAGGTATATTTTAATGCACATCGGATAACAACTGCGCTTGTAGAATTCAGTCATCATTCTAGGGATCGTCAACTTATTCGGAAATCTAGTTTTAAAAGAGCAATTGTCACCAACTTTTTCGAAGACATTTTGATGCTATTTAGTGAATTTACAGACTTCTTCAATATACAAGGTTAGTCGGAAAGGGGGTACTAAGCCGCGGCCCACTTAAAGTATCACTGATGAATATTTTAAAGCAAGTGTTAAAATTTCAAAATTCGATAATTTTTATTTGCATGCAAAAACATTTTTATTTTAGTTTTTTCAAAAAAGAAATCATTCCTGCTTTAGTTATGAATTCAGAAAATTTAATTTCTAATCCCTGACCCCAAATATGACCTAAATTGTAAACACAGCTGATCATAGCTATGGACATAGATTTTAGCATATTTTTTACGAAATCTTTGAGAAGCTACTTCTCTTAAACTATCGAGTTTTGGGGAAAGTTGTAGAACAAAAGTTATCTCTTATTATGGGTACTTTAACACCCTTTCGGCTTAGTACCCCCTTTCCGACTAACCTTGTATAGTCCAGTTACTGTTAGAACTCTTAATTTTATAAATAATGGCTTACAGGACGTAAGTGGGTCAACATCGTTACATGTAATGATATAAATGGTGCCCATATTGTCTGATGATGTTATTAACGCCCTAAGCCGAGGTCCGAGTCCCTTTAGGGGTCGCCCTTAGAGCTGTTGTTGCTAGCTAGTCATGATGTTATTAGTAGTAATAGTAGTTAGCTTAGGTTAAGTATTTTACTCTCGTTCCCATTGATTGGAGACCCTTCAGGTCTCGCTAATAACTGCCCGGTTACGTAGAAACGGTCCGCAAGATCATCGACAACCAGTCGAATAGAAAGAAAAAAAAGCTGATGATGTTATTGTTATAGGAGCTCGTGAGGGGCTCATGGCTAATTAACAACCACGGCGATCACACGATTAGCGAGGTTCGTGGATTGGTGAGCGTTCGTTACACATCGAGATCCCTCCGTGCCCGGAGAGCACGTTAAACCGTCGATCCCGGGTGTCATAAGAATACCTATGACAGTCGTTACGTGTAGTCAGAAGCCCGAAACTCTGTAACAGGTCTAACCTTAGGATATCGGCATTGCCCAGTAACTGGGTTGCGGAGGTCTGATGGCAGTCGTTCCGTGTAAAATACTGGTATTCAGCCGCATCTGGTTAGACTGAAAGTTGACTGCAACATAATTGGGAAAAGGCTAGGCAGAAGAAGAAGTCAGTTCTCCCTTTTTATTTCTCACTAGCTGTGTTCTCACGGCTCCGCCCGTAGCCTATGTTACTCAGTGATAATGTAGCTTTCTAACGACAAAATAATTTTTGAAATAGGTCCAGTAGTTTTTAAGTTACATACAAAAATATAAAAATACAAAGCTGTCCTCTTTATAATATTAGTATAGATTTAGTTCGTTCACTAATATAGTGGTGTCGCAAGACGCTGCTGAATCTTTTATTATAATATAAACACAGTTGGTGATTCCAAGGACATTTCTAGCGATGAAGAATAGTGTAAGCCACATAAATTTTGCATAACATAACCTCACGCCTTATTATTCCCCGAAGGGTTTGGCAGAGGTGTCTTTAGTACACCCGCGTTTTTCTAGTTATGTTTAAGTCCCATGTAATAGGGGCGAGTATATTGCCATTAACCGGGCACACATCCAGACTCCGGGCTGCTATTGAGAAATTCCTAATGGAAAATCGCAATAACACTGCCCGACCTGGGGATCGAACCCAGAACCCCATACTCAGCAGTCGCCACTAGACCAACAAGGCAGTCATGAATTTTATTTTTAATAAATAAAATCTGCCTAATATTTTATTGCATATAATATTCCTGCATGCCGTTTGGGTGTGCCACTATTTGAGCGAACTGACTTTACGCTCTCCCAGTTATTTTTTCAACGGGAACGTTACAAAATTGGTGATTTTTTTAGCGCACATTGTATTTTTTCTGTATCCATATTGATATTCAAAATTGTATTTTACTGCATATGGAGCTATCGTTTTTAACGTTATTGTTAAATTGGGTACACTAGCATTTTGTCACAAGTTATGACTATTGTAATGTTAAAATCCAATATGTACTAATGGGTGGACGTGGTTCAACCGGTATCGGGCACTTAGTACTATTACCATAGGCTACTTAAAAAGATAACCGAGTTAGCGATGCCTGCTTCACGTATCCATGGTTACGTGAATTCGGTGTATTTGTACAAGACCTCATTACTATTATAATTCCATGTCATTTAAACACAAATTAAATTTCCTTTTATATGACTGCGAAGCTCGCGTTATTTCCAAAAAGTTCCATTATATGAAATTCGAAAGCATTCCACAAAGAATGCATCGATTCGTAAAATAAATAAACGGACGCCATCCCAAGCGAACAATCACAGGGTTCACGCGCTATTAGACATGCCACAGTTTCGCGAATATTTGCGTTTGGGCCGCGCAGAAATAACCAGCCGCGGCTGACATCTGGGCACCTCTAGCGGTTTTGAAGATGGAAGGTCTGGTTGGGTTGGACGTTTTAAACATTTTCAGTTGCGCTCGCTTCATTTGTCGTTCACAAACGGTCGGTAAATGAGTGTCGCGCATTATGCAGATTGCAGGAACGACGCACTGGAGCGACGGACGCCGTCCGCCGCGCTTCGTTTGAACCGGAATGTTAATTGTCCGCACACTAATAGACAAATAATAATTTGCTAGAGATGTCCCGTATAGATCTGTTTTTTCCTCTATTCTGTTTGGGGTTAATGGCATATCGTACTTCCCCTTATAAGTATTTTAAGGTACTTTTGGACTTTATAAGTTATACTAGCGGCCCATCCCGGCTTCGCACGGGTGTACATTTTTCCCGTTTTTGCAACATTTTTCAGTTATGCTCCGCTCGTAGCGTGATGTTATATAGCCTGTAACCTTCCTCGATAAATGGACTATACAACACAAAAAGTTTTTTTCAATTCCAACCAGTAGTTCCTGAGATTAGCGCGTTCAAACAAACAAACTCTTCAACTTTATAATATTAGTATAGATAAGTTATATTGGCGAACTGTTCTAGCAAAGTTTTACTTCATACTTGGTCCTACCGTACTGTGTAGCAACATAGCTTTACAATACCTCTGTACGTATACGGTTAAGCAACTAGATAATATCGTCCGTCTGAGTCCTGATTCGATTGTCACAGAGCCTGAGGTTGTCTCCTCGACCGCACCGCCCGACCGGCCGGCAACCCGCTCAAATACACCATAACTGAATTAATTACATAAACGGCGCGGATAAATTACGTACATGTTGTTTTCGGGCGTAATTCATTGCTGGATGCGTCACACCGTTATCAATATTTTCATCGAGATTTATTACGCGAACTCGTAATTGGTAAAGCGATGATATATATAGTTTTGTCCATTGCGAGGTTCCGATGTATTTTTTAAGTTATTGAAGTTGTGTGTATTGTTCCTTTATTGAATTATATCGATTATTTGGGCGTGTCCGATTAATTAATCCAGTCATTGTGATGCGTTGTGCTAATCTAGATCCAGTGTCTAGACGGTATATATACATAAATCAGTTGAGTTAGTATTGCGACCATTAATTATAATAACAATAGGAGAGAACACAAGTTTGGAATAGACTCTAAGGTGATAATTCATAAGTTGTTTTTATGTAAAGAAGTGTCTTTGTCTGTGGGATCGTCTCTTTTGTGACAGTTTATGAGGTATATCTATAGATCTCTGTCTGGAGACAAAGAGGGGACTAGTGTGGTTCCACCATCATCATGACTTTAGGCCTATTCCCTGAAGTCTTTAGCCAATGTTTGTAAGGTATTTTTTATGTTTTTTTTTTAAACTTTTCCCCACACCAGGATTTTTCCTGTATCGTGAGTGCGTTTACACCTGGTACAACTATTTGTAGGCCATAGAAATATTTGATCAGTGCGGGAATCGAACCTGCACCAGACGTGTCGTTAACGTTTATCGAGGAGATCAGTGTTTCTGTTGGATTCGACGTCGAGTTGTTTTATTTATTCTAGACTTTGTCGCGTTTGGCCCTAGTCTCACCTGATGGTAAGCGCAGACAGGGTCTAAGATGGAGCACACGAGTCCAAGGAACAGAGATATAGAGGGATTCCCCTATACCCCTCTGGCTCTCACATACACACGACGGAACACAGTAAACTGCTTGGCGCCGGACTTTAATATGGGTGGTAGCTAGACAGGCGAACCGTATAGACCTTACCATCAAGTGTGAGAGCGTTATTGAGGATAAAAAGGCTTATTTGTAAAGAAAAAGATTGATACTCACCAGAAAAGCATTGGACGTGATGAAGACTGCCAGCCGTCGTCCGGCACGGAGCGGCGACATCTGTGAACAATGACAATCTTAATTATAAAACTATTCATTTAGCATAGTTTGGCGGCATCTATCACGCCACATGAAAATTTCGCAGCACGACGAATGTCTAGCAGACTACAGCGACCACAATGACAGCTGTCAGATGAAACGTCACAAATCCTGCATCGCGATATCAAGATTTGACACGCAGATAGCTTTTTTTTTTAAGAAAAACTTTGCACCCCTCTAGGATTTCTCCTGTATCGTGGGTGCGTTTACAGACACAAATCTTCACATGCACAAACATCCAGACCCGGACCAACTATCTGTAGGCCATACAAATATTTGTTCCGTGCGGGAATCGAACCCACGACCCGCAGCGCAGAAGCCAATCGTTTAGCCACTGCACCAAACGTCGTCAAACTATATACACAACATATATATACAACTTCCCAACATCAACCGTTGGGCAGTGGCCCGCCAGGCATAAGACCCGCCTGGTAGGAGGATCCTTCCTTTTGTAGGAGGAACACCATACCTCGTTCTTCCACAATAGCATATTCAGCTTATTACCACAGTATAAAGAAGTACAGTAGTGCGACGCCTTTGATCTCGTAGTAAAAGCCGAAAACGTCTAGACAATGTCGCGGAAGGGTATAAAGGCTAGGGTTGTCACAACTCAATAATAGTCAATAATACATAATCATTTATTTAAGTTTGTTAGATCAATTTTGAACTCTCATTCTTGTCTACTCTCCCATAAAAATCGGACGCCGTCTAAGCAGTTTCACTTCAAAAATAATGCCCGCCATCTTGGGTTTCAATACAAACACTCCAACAGTCCACTTGTCCATAATCACGCGTTGCATATTCACCAGGACTATTTTCGTAAACTAAAAGTAAAGCAATTGACATCGAGGTCATTTTATGGATGGGTGACCGAGGGATCAGCTTAGGGAGCCCACGTCGGGTGTTTCTTAAAGGGGACCAAAATTTTGGTTATTTTTGATGTATGACTCACCGTTTCAAAGATATTATTAACAATTCATAAATTATTAATTAAATTATTGCATGGATTAAAATTACACTTCCATAGAGTAATACCTCTCTTAAATTCTTACTAGGCCTATATCTTACGCCCGCCATTTTGTTTACCTTGGTTATTTTTGCCTACTCGAATAATATAAAATAATATAACTACCAACATTAAAACATGCGCGCGACAACCCCTAAAAACATGTCCCGAGTTACTAACACAATGGCGTGTGTAGCTCGGGCTCGCTCTTCCCGCGTCTCGCCCCTTGCTCCCCGCACGATTGACCTGTCTAGACGTCTTCGTCGAACGACTGTATAGATTATTAGACTGTGTTATTACTGTCTCTGTTAGGCACGGGCCTCTTCTTATCATGAGAAGGGTTTAGGCCAGGCAGGCACAGACCGCGGCCTGCAGGCCGCATGCGGCTCTTCATCAATATACGTGCGGCACGCCTGTGAATCAAACTCTTATGCTATCGTATGAAAATACTGCAATATTTTAACAATAGGGAACAACTTAAGGTAACTGAATAAATGATTAGACGACACGTTTGGTGCAGTGGCTGAGCGATCGGCTTCTGTGATACGGGTCATGGGTTCGATTCCCGCACGGAACAAATATTTGTACAGCCGTGTGCAGTGTGAAGATTTGTATCTGTAAACACACCCACGATACAGGAGAAATCCGAGTGTGGGGCAACGTTTTTTTAAAAGAAAAAGAAATTTAAATGCCTTGTCACCTTTTCTTTTTCATTAAACTTTCATAGTCTACCCGAGTAGCCCCTAGTCCTAATAAGTCTGTGTATCCCTGATCCACCGCCTTAGTCTACCACACTTGGTGCGGGTCGAACGCACACTCTTTCTGCAGCCATCCTAAGTGTGCAGGTTTCCTCATGATGTTATCTGATAATCAAATTCTGATCCGCATTTTGATGAAAACTCTTTTAACACAAACCCACTTAATGTAACGATAATAAAATAGATAATGAACGAATAATTAATTACTGAAAGTTTTCATAGCCACAATAAAAACACGGTTTAAATTTTAATTGCCTGCGTGCCCTACGGAAACATGTGGGATGTGTTTTCGCACTACAGTGCTGCTTATATACCGTTGGTGGATACGAAATTTTGAACTTGCATCATTCGCATTAAAGCCGATTTATACACACAAAATACTCAATTTTAAGTTACCGTTAAGAGGTAATGTGGTCGGCATTTAGTCCATACAAACGTATTTCTCAGTATCCTTCTTGGATAATATCACTAGAGCAAATATTTTTTACCATATGATATATATCTAGCACCATTATGTCCCTATGTTTTGTTTTTGCTAATAAATTAATTATTAAAAGAACTAGAAACGTTTAAACTTTACAAAAATCGACCGGTTTTATCACCGTTTTCAAACATCTGGCAAACAAATTTGACGAATATAAAAAATAAAAGAAAGACATACAGACATAACCAAAGTCTTTCTTAAATTATTAAAGAAAAAAAAATTTAAATCAGTCCAGATTTGAAGAAGGAAACAGGGAAATACGAAAGTACGATTTCGCTAATATTGCACAGAAGAAATCATCCGAGAAGCAAGTCTCTTTCGCGCTCAATTGGGAAGGTTTGCGGGAGGGGTGGGAAATAGATAGCAAAAACCTATTCAAATTATTAATATTTTGCAGCCCGCGTTTCCTCTTAAGTCTCGTGCTGTCACTGTCACTTTAAGGCAAAGTGATAGTGACAGCACAAGACAGCGGCAATTTAAAATTGAGTTGCGTTAGTCTTTGGCCATTAATCAACTTCAATGTATACGTTCAAATGAAGTTTTCTACACGCCTAATCGGCCAGTTAACTCGCTACTTAACTTACGGTTGGTCGAATAATCGATATTCGATCGATTTTTCACACTTGCGTAAGCCACGCATGATGATCGAACCACAAAAAGTAACATGTGATATGTTGATTACACGTAGCGACTGCCATCAGACCTCCGCAACCCAGTAACTGGACAATGCCGATATCCTAAGGATAGACCGGTTGTCAGACTTTCGGGCTTCTGACTTCCCGTAACGACTACCCGGTACGATACCCGGGGCCGACTGTTTAACGTGCTCTTCGAGGCACGCAGGGGTCTCGGTGTACCGAGCGGTCACCCATCCACAGACTGACCATGGCAAGCGCAGCTTAACCTCGCAAAATCGTCCTCGTATGATCGGCGCGTTTGTTAATTAGAGACGGACGCCTCTGATAATCATAATTACAGTAGTTAAATTAAAAAAACCTTTTACAAAAAAATCCTCACGTCCTATATAGTACATAACATTCACAAACTTTCAATTACACTCTATTGCCGACCAGTCTGTCAACCGTCACGGCATGGCTGCCCATGAGGGTGGTCTGCTAATTCAAAATGAAGGGTAGCACACGATAATTTCAATCGTGCAAATTACCTATGCCGTGTTTGAGAAGCAAATACTGGGATTCGTCGCGCACGGTATAATTTTCATGTTGGAAACGTTAAAATGGAATGGGCTTATTATAGAGAGCTTGTGTAGCTTTAAAGTTGGCGGGCTGTTAGCGGTAGCGGGAGCGGAAGCGGTTTGATAAAGAGAAATTGACATAGGTACAAGACCCTGTATCCCGTAATTTTATTATATCTCAGATTTAGGGCTGATTTTTCAATTGCCAGATAATTTATATCTGAGGAATAGATATAGCAGTTTGACATATTTTCTATAAGTAAAAAACTATCAAACCACCATATTTATTTCTCAGATAAAACTGAACTAAGGATAAATAATAAAATCAGCCCTTAATTAAATGAAACTACTTGTAAGTCGGGTCTCGATTATGTATTTTTAACAAAATATGGATGAGAACGAATTTAAGCGTACGATTTACTAAGAATCACGCTTATTCACGTTGTCACAAAAGGAATTAACGGGTTAAAATTACCAAAGAACAATGGCGAAAATATTGTTGATGGAATTAATACTTGTATCTATAATATCATCTTTATAAGATGTACCTACCTATATAAAATAATTTCTTAAGGTTTTTCAAGTAATGCATAAAGCCAGCCTATCTAAGTTTGGAAACAAAATCATCATAATTGAAAACAAAATTAACTTCATCTTTTTGTCAAATATCTCAGTTGAACTTTTAGTGTTGCGATATTACGTATTAAGTCAAAAAAATATGCAAAAACTTCGAGATGAATTTGTGACAACTTCATAATAAAGTCATAATTACAAATAACAGCATAAACACGAGTTTTTCTTCCCGCTAAAAACTTTCCCAACACAACAAACTTAGTCTCTTGGCCTCAATTCCTCAGCGGCTCGCATTAACCATTGGCGAGCCTACCCACATGGCTATTCCCACTAAGCCTACGATTATGATGCGCTCTATGTTTATAACAATTCCATTAAATGCAGTCACAATTTCCCATAACTGGACTGGGTAAATGATTGGTAGGCTTTTATTCACTTTTTAACTTACCATTTTCTCATAGCAATTTTATAGTTGCTATCTAACTACGTAATTCCTAGAATCGTACGTTGTACTTATTCCGTTTTCCATTGTGGGTCGGTAAATGGCGTATTTATTAATAGGCGCTCTTTGAAGTGGCCAGTAAGTAAGCGAGCTAATTTGTTTTCAACTAGGTTTATTGATTGTGTTTTGTTTTTCTAATTTGTTTGAACATTTGCGCGTTCACGTGGGGCTGGTTGTTTCATGTTGGGAACTTTCATAGTAGAATTTCAATAGAGTTCTAGGACGTGGAAAATTGCATTATTTGGATAGATTTTGTGGTGTTAATCGTGAGGTTTTGGGTTCGATCGCCAGATCGGGCAGCGTTATTGGGTTTTTCGGTGTGGAATTCATCAGTAGCAGCCTGGAGTTTGGATTTGTACCCGGTTGATGGCAATAGGCGGCGAAATGAGGGTGTTACTATACACCTCTGCCCAACCCTTCGGGGAATACAGGCGTGATGTTTATTTTGTGCAGGATTCACAAGCTTTAACAGTTAAATTCCGAAAACCTATATTAAGCCGTGCCAAAGGCTATCAATACTAAGTGTCTCGAAACTGCTCTTCCATTCCATTGCCCACAGTATAATCAGGAAATCCACACATACGTACATGTCTCCGGCAGAATCCACAGAGAGATAATACTATATAATTATGTACCCGACACTGGCATCCAGTTATTGCGCTCATTACCGAGCCTCTGCCTACGGATGACGCGCCGCAGGTCGCCGGCAGGCTCGACTCAACTATTACGCAATTCGGGAACGACCAACTCGACCAAGTTCGTAAGTTAAAACTTTTAGTTGGTCGGTTTGTTTGTTTGCGGTCGCGACCACCCAACGCTCGTTACAACAGTGAGTACGCGAAATTTCCTCTAAAAAGTAATTTGCTGTGTCACTGGCGGCTTCAATTTAACAACCAACGTATTTGTGAAATGCAAAACAAAATGGCCGTAATGACTGCGCTAGTTTAAAAATGTTTACTTGGGGCGAGGCTTTTGTTGGTTCCTCTGAAATAGCTTGGCTAGTGTTTCAGTGAGAGCTTTATTAAAGCTGCTTGGGGTGAGTTATGGTCGTTTGTGATAAGCGTTATGGGTTCTGGGAATCTAGAGAATTAGTGGTTACTTTTCCGTCTTTAAATCGGTGTGTCTTTGTTCTTAAATTAAAACCCAGATCAACTAAACTGCGGGCTTCTGTCATGATGTGAACATTATTATTTTGTCGTAGGTATAGGCAATACTATACGGTGCACTTAGAGATTTTTCCGAAATGTTGCAAGAGTTGTCTACCTACCTGACAATTTTTTTTCTTTTTTGTTAGTGTCTAACCTGGTGTCAGAATTAAAGCCGCCCATGGGTCTCTGACTTGGTTTTACATGCTGTCGAGAAATCTATCTCAGGCATGCCGGTTTCCTCACGATGTTTTCCTTCACCGTTTTTAAGCAAGTAATAATTATACAATACGCACATGACTCCGAAAAGTCAGAGGTGCGTGCCTTGGGTTTGAACTCGAGACCTATGAATACCTGTAATACCTGTCGAATTGATATTTCATCATTATACGACACCATATTTAATGGGGCCAGAGAATGATATGGTATCTGGCTCCTAAATCTAAAATACATTGTTCCACCAGAGCGCACAGTTAGGCTGTGTTAGCCAATCAGATCAGAGCCCTGCCCTTAGTACATCTCGGCAGTCAGAATGTCTGATTAAGTGCCTGCCTGCAGTGAGCTTCCACTCTAAAATCCTAAGTGTCACAAACTGTTTACCAGATATTGGCGAACAACGATCAAAATAATAACATTTCTACTTCACTAGTCTTCCAATTGGCTAGGAATGATCAGCATCTGTTCAACTCGTCTTTTATTCTCATATCATTTCATAAATGGAAATAGCATACAATTTACTGCACAGATAAAGATATTTCGTAAAAAAGTCTAGCTCCCACATTCGGTCTCGATTCGTTTCGCAAATAAAACTGTACGACATGACTGTATACATTTAAAGTAGTGATTTCTGAAAAAAGAAGGGTGGTTTACCCCTTTCTAAGGAGATATTGTTAGATAAAGTAAACGTGTTTTCTATCGGAAAGGAGACAGTGTTTACAAAAACCCTTTTAGAGGAGGTATGTGACCTCCGAGGGCCTTTGTCGAGGGTGTCCATTGCCCTGTAGCGACCCTTCTGACTACTTCGGCTTCAGTTAGAGTTCCTTACTCAAAAGGATTTTGTGTCTTCTATTTACAAAAAGCTTTGAATCAAAATGAATCACGAATTGAAAATGAATTTGAGAATGAGACTAATTTGAAGTGTATGCGTCTGGTATTGATACAAAACTTAGTTTAGACGATAAAAACGAAAATTGTTCACTCATTTAACGTAAAATTAATAAATGAAGTCAGTTTTATTTTCATATAAGTTGCTCTAATGAAAATCCGGAAATTTTTAACTTGGTATAAAATATGACATCTCATTTGATTATCACGAAGTTCTCCATTTGGCGTGGAGCCAGGAGCACTGGCTGCGTTCCCGACTGTTTATAATGTATTAATATGATTAGTAACATTTGCTTGCATTAATAATCCGATTTGTTTCATAATCGATTCAGTTTGTTTTATGACTGTACACACAATACTTTAGCGATAGGAATTAATGTTTTAACTTATTATGATATTGATACAAAAAAGTTTATATTTGAAAACATAGATGATACTATAATTATCAATATAATGTCATCATAAGATGTAGTAGTAGTAGTAGTAGTATCTCCTGCCCTGGTCCTAAGTTACTTGGGGTCGGCGCAATATGTTTTTCTCTTCCACTGTTCCCTGTCAGCCGTCTCATTATCATTTACTCCCTTATCTTTTATATCCTCCCTCACACAATCCATCCATCTTTTCTTAGGTCTCCCTCTCCCCCTCCATCCATCAACATTCATATTCATCACTCTCTTAGTCACATGTGTTTCATCCCTCCTCAGCACATGCCCATACCAAGACAAAGATGGCACGTGGCTAATTACCAACCACGCGGATTATACGATTTGCGAGGTTAAGCTGCGCTTTCCGCGACCAGTCTGTGGGTGGGTGACCGTTCGTTACACATCGAAACCCCTCCGTGCCTCGGCCGGGTGTCATACGTCAGAAGCCCGAAAGTCTGACAACTAGTCTAACCTTAGGATATCGGCAATGCCCTGTAAATGGGTTGTGGAGGTCTGATGGCAGTCGCTCCGTGTAATATACTGGTATTCAGCCACATCATGTTAGACTGGCAGCACAGTTGGGCTACGCAGAACGAGATGATATTATTATTATACAATGTTATTTTAGAGTAGGTAGCATTATTCCAAGCAGTTTTGTCGTCTATAAAATCTTGAATATTATAGAACCAGGTAGGTATGTTTTGTGAAGTTAGTTATATTATAGATATTTGTCGAAATATACATTGTTGTCGATTATTACTAAGATCTTCGTCGGGATTCCCAGTTAGAGGTCGCAACCCTCACGTTCGTCGGGTTTCACTGTACTTAGGTACCTACATTAACTAGTGTTTAGCTGTTTAGATAAATGATATATGATTTTTATTTCTGTAAATAAATCTGTTACAGAAACTTTTACAAGTCCATGTAATGTTTTTTTTAAGACTAGATGGCGCATTTCCTATCTGACTACCTCTGAGTATGGCTCTGAGCTTGTGGTATAAACACTATACGAGTGTAGGGCAACTGTAGAGGTGTAGGGAGGCTGTAGGGAGTGTAGGTGTCTGGAATGGCCTTTGGAGGAAAGTGCCATAACAGGTAAGACAAGTGGGATGGCAGGTAATATTAGTAGGTAATCATTATCACACACTAGCCTTCTTAAATTAACAGAGATGAGATAAGAGATGCTGATAAAAAACAGCAGTGATAGCCTATGTGTGACCGTCGGGCTGCCAAGTCTCGAGTTCGAACCCAAGGCACGCACCTCTGACTTTTAGGATTCATGTGCGTATTGTATAATTATCACTTGCTTAAAAACAGTGAAGGAAAACATCGTGAAGAAACCGGCATGCCTGAGAGATATTTCTCGACGAAGAAAATTAACAGAGATGGGTTGTGGTACCATTGGTAGTAGTTATTTAATTTCAATTAAATATCAAGTATTTTCAATAATATTTATCCCACAACTACTACAAAACTTAAGCTCTTTGGTTAAAATACAGAATGTTCTTAATTAATTGAAAGTTATATTCCGGAAGCTGTAATGCCGACGCGATGAGTTTTATAACAAATAAGTTTAGTTATTACCTAACTTAAGTAGTGAAGTTACGATGTCTTGATAGGTCGGCTACAGTTGTGATGTTATTTAACTAAAGTTTACTTGGGTTTGTTAGTTTTTCTGTTTTTTTTTTAAAGAAGATGCAGAAAAAAGTGGTGCTGTATACAGGATGTATTCATTTGTTTGTATTATTATGACTGTCTCGTTGGTCTAGTGGTCACAAACGCGACTGCTGAGAATGAGGTCCTGGGTTCGGTCCCCAGGACCAAAGTGTTATTAGGTATTTCCATTAGGAATTTTTCAGTAGCAGCCCAGAGTCTGGATTTGTGCCCGGTTAATGGCAATAGGCTCGCCCCCTATTACATGGGACTTAAACATAACTGGCAAAACGAGGGTGTACTGAAACACCTTTGCCAAACCCTTCGGGGAATACAAGGTGTGATGATATGTTATTATGTGTGTAGGATAAAGTATTTTCTATTCTATTTTCTTCTATTGTACTAATCGATTACTCTTCGATAAAATTATTTCATTAAATAGACGACGTAAGAGCTAGATATCTTCAACGAGAATGAGTGATCTATGATGTAAATTTAATAATATAGAATTTATTTTTATCAAATTAATGTAAATATAGAATAAAAATGAAGGTGCGATTAGAGCCTAGAACCTTTCAGAAAAGGTTTGAGAGTTAAATGTATGTCGCAGCAAGAAGGCCGTAGATTAAGAAGATTGTTTGACAAGTGTCAGCGGGGGTGGTGTCATTCATTGCTTGGCCGGAAAACGTGTGCTGGTGATCGGAAGATCTCACGATCTCCATTCATCATTTTCCACCGCGAATACTAATGTACGAGGAGGAACGCATGCCAGGAAGTAGCTCTCTTGTTCCCTCGCTGTCGTGTATATTTGATGTACTGAGAAGAGATTATGTTATGAATCCATAATTATATTCAATTATACAAAGGAGAAAGGCAATGATATTACAAAAACCACAAGACAAAAGAATCGAATAAAAACTATACTAATGACTCCATTAATGTTAACAAAACGAGACAATACAAAATTACTGAAACTCCTACAATAGAATAAAGAGAAAATTACCACAATAAGGATAAGATAAATAAAAGTCTATATAGCTCTTTATCTCCTATAAAGTACACCTATCTTAAACTAAGATAATCTCGTCGCGTCTCAAGGACGTTTGAGATTCGCTTTCAAAATTGAAAATCCGTCCGCCTGCCCTCAAAGGTTTCGGTAAAGGCGTATAGTGGGTTTCTTGTCACGTCTTCTAGATGGAATAGAGGTGCGCCGCTCGAATATGTGCGGAGTATTCGAGTTATTCGATTGTGGATGGTTGAAATCTAATTAATCAGACTAGGTGTTGTTGATGAGTCAAAATGAGTTTCAGGTAAGTATGGCTCGTGCGGGTTTTGACCGTTCATTTTAGCGGTTGATAGGAGCCTAGATAGGTTTGTCGCGGTTGGAGATAAGCTCATAATTATCTCTCTCTACTTTAATTTCTAAATTTGTTTACAATCTAATCACATATCTAGAATATTATTAAATAATGCATAATAACGAACTCACAGTGAATTAATGAGTCAGTTTATCAGGCAAATAATGTTTAAAATTGTTGGAGTTAGTTAGCCACTGCTATGATTTTATTATTTCACAACAATAGGATAGGATTTGTTCAAAATTGAAATGATTCAAATAATAATGTAGCTTATTTTGAATTCACAATTGAAATATATTATTTAAAACCGTTATCGTTGTGTAAAATTGTATTCGATTTGATGAATGTAAATTCACTTACATGTCTAATTATTTGTTATATAACTTTCACGTTCTTTGTGCATAAATGAGTGATGAGTTATTTGTCAACGATTAGGCCAGAAGCAGTTTTAATTAACCAATAACGAAAATTCAATTAATGAACGTGAGAGAGCCGTGCACAATGAAATAAAAAAAATACACACTGGAATAAAAACAACTTTCATTATCTTTATTCGACTATCGATAAAATCGTCTCATCTCCAATCACTATCCCAGTTCCTTGTCTCATTCCAGGGCCGTAGACATTAAAGAGAGATCGGTGGAGACCTAAACACACGGAAAAGTGTTTTAAAACGCCCATTCGCGAGGCAATGGGTATGTTATAGTGTATTGAAAAGGGGGTCGACCCAAATGGTGCTATTTGAAGAGGTTAACGCGGGGTTTAACTGCGCACTGCCAGACGAATTGCGAATTTTATATGGTTTTGTATTGATGTTGGAAAGAGTATAGGTTTTATAATAAGACAGGGTTTCGTATGTATTTTTTTTGGATTTATTATTTGGGATAGCTATCGAATAATTTCTAACTCGCATAATTTCCGTAATTGATTCATAATTGGTAAGTGTTTTATTAGCGAAAGTGCAGAATAAAAAAAAAAATTAACTTGTAAGTATCTGATACAAAAGCACGAAAAGTTACAGTTCTATCGGCTAACTATATTAATAACGTAACAAAACAAAGCGAGAAGAAATTGCAACTGTATTCACCAAAACAAACCACAAATATAGAAGCAAAACATTCTCACAACTCGCAATCAGTGTCTCACAACATATCAGTATCATAATCATTACGTGGCGTTGTCTCTGCGTCGAAACACCGCGATCCCTGAATCCCGCAAATTAACCAGCAGCCCGGGGAGGGATCCTTAGACGTGATCCCTAATTTTCAGATACATCTCCGGGAATAAATAGGGGATTAGGGACGGCGCCGGGCGCGTAAATAACCTCGCGTCACGCGCTAAGGTTCCAGAAGATAAGGGGTGAAATTGCCCCCAGCAGGAACGCCGGGCCCAAGCGACGAGTGATCCAGTTATACCAACATTACTAACTATTTCTGGGAAATTTGAAGGCGCCTTGATGTTCCATTTCGGTGAATGGCCCGTGATGTGTGCAAATTGCCGTATTCAGATATTCTTGGTATATTTGCGTCTTGTCTAACTTTAGAGATCTTAGAATTATAATTTGGGTTTGTCTGAGATAGTTTGAATGTTCGATGGTTTCAGTTAGTAAATTCTACGATATTGTATTTCAGTAAACAATAAGAGGAAGTTTATTAAACTTGTACGAAACAGTTTATTATACAATTGTAAAGTTTAATTCAATATATGATTCACAATAGCGAATTAGGAAATCGCATAATTTTACGAAAATTTTATAAAACCCTCATTTATTTCCACTTGTACCAATCAGGCACTCTCAAGTGTTACTGCATGAGTTACAGAGGCTTTTTGTTAAGAACAAAAGGCTTTTAGCGGCTGAATAGTAGAAAGTTTGTGCGTGAACACAGATACACTATTGTTTTGGAAGTTTACACGCAACGCGTCGCGATATCGCGATATGGCCGACTTGTTCCTTGTTTGAAACTTGACAGCGAATTTCGCGGGAATTTAGCGATGTCGTAAATGTGTTGTTGGCCTGATATAAGTTGCCTGCAACCAACATGTGATAAGCAGATGAGATTTTACTATTATTTCAAAAGATTTCAGTTTATACAAGGTTAGTCGGAAAGGGGGTACTAAGTCGAAAAGGTGTTAAAGTACCCATAATAAGGGATAACTTTTGTTCTACAACTTTCCCCAAAACTCGATAGTTTAAGAGAAATCGCTTTTCAAAGATTTCGTAAAAAATATGCTAAAATCTATCTGGCCATAGCTATGATCAGCTGTTTTTACAATTTAGACCATATTTGGGGTCACCGATTAGAAATTTAATTTTCTGAATTCATAAAGCAGGTATGTTTTTTATTTTTAAACTAAAATAAAAATCTTTTTTCATGCAAATAAAAATGATCGAGTTATGAAATTTTTACACTTGCTTTAAAATAGTCATCAGTGATTCTTTAAGTGGCCCGCTGCTTAGTACCCCCTTTCCGACTAACCTTGTATAGATAATAGCTTCGTTTTTTGTCTAACGAAGTTTTTTTTTTCGCCTTGGAATTATCTCTGTCGAGAGAGAATTGTTTAATCCGGCCAAGCGATTAAAGAAAGGAGTTAATTAACAATATCAACAAGTAATGAATTGAATAAAATCAGACTGTTTTCGTACTGTTTTTGTTGATAAAATCAGTATTTACTCTTGACTAATATAAACTTCTATATTGAAGTCTATTTGGCCGTGTTTAATCTAGTTAAGAAGAAATAATTAGTTAGTTAAGTTTATTTTAATAAACAAAGTTTTAAAATGACTTTGTAGTCGGACTCGTCCATAGAGCAAAGTCGACAAAATATGTTTTAGGTTTAGATGTATGTTACCTACTTAAATAATGTACTTATTTTATAAGAAATCTCACAATACATGAGTATTGAAACAATAATTTTGAAAGAGTATAGATCCATGGTGTTTGTTGCCGGCTCTTCTCTATAGAATCTATAATTTGCAACCGTGCGCCTAAGTTTTGACGTTTCTTAAGTACCTACCTGTAATCTGATCAATTTGATTTTTTTTCTGATTTGACTTCAAGAAGAAAATTCGATTCCATTTTCTTTTTAAATAAAGTAGTAGAATATACTGTACGATATTTTATGAAAGAGAATGTAACTATCGGATAAAAGCTATCTTCAATCTTCAGACATAGTTCATGATAGCTAGCTATCTTAGATTAAGTTATTCTACAAAATCTAGTGCGCTGATTGTCATAACTTGATTCTGAAAGTTTCCAACTTTGATTTGATAGTTTTCTTTTGAAGAATACGTTTTGAAACCTCTCGTTAGAGAGACGAGCCGACTTGAATACGAATTTAAAGGTTTTAAGTGACACTAATTTGTGAAAAACGTGATGGAGGTATCAAACCAAAACAGGCCTCTATTTTATGAGGTTTATTCCAGAATATAGAAATTATTTTTAATGAGCTAGCTTTAAAATGGGATTACAAATGGCGGATCCACTTACTATACTACTCTATGGGATCCACTATTGGCTGTCCGCTCACTGATAACGTGTGCAAGCAAGCGGCATATCGATATCGACAACAGTAGGGCCGCCATTTTCAATCCCATTCTTTACGTAATCGGGTCGTACATTCTATTTATAAAGAGTTTATAATTTAAGTACTTACTTAAATAATGAATGAGCGTAACGTTGTAGTTACCATAAGAAAAAATTGCATGACACTGACTTGTGAACAAAAAAATACTGTTCAGAAACTTCAAACAAAGAATGAATAAGAAAAAAAAAACTAAAAATGATACAAAAATGCCTTTCTCAATTTCGCTTCACACTGGCCACATTGAAATGAAGTACAACTTTTTTTATTAAAGTTATTTTGGACAACATACACGTTAGAAGTTTATCTATAACAATCCCTTTTGAACCGTGGTCGGGTCGTTAAGTGATTGCGAAGTTAGGGCGTAGGTCGCAGCTCTTTGACCCGGCTTGATAAAAAACCGAAAATAGTCTTTGGAAACTGAGTAAAAAGGTATTTATGTGTTGTAAGGCACTTTTTAGGGGACCTATTATTCGTTGTGTCTTTATAACCTAAAGAAGTACCTAGATACAAGACCTTGCCATGGTTTTCTTGACTAAAAGAAATTACAATTTGACAAAAAAGTCTAAAATAAAATGTATACGGAACTAATTTTTAATTAAAAGATAATGATTTTTATTTCTGTTATTAAATCTGTTACAGAAACTATTACAAGTCAATGTAATGTTTTTTTTTAAGACTAGATGGTGCCTTCGTTTCCTATCTGACAAGCTCCGAGAAGAAAAGCCGAAACAAAATCAGAGATCAAGGTCTCTTTTAAAGTACAGACATCGTGGTATAAAATCTATACGATTGTAACAATGTAGGGCATCGTCTGGAATGGCATTCTTGTCAGTGCTTTATAAGTCTGTGTTTAATCAGCCGATAGCAGTGATAGCCTAGTGGTGTGACCGTCTGACTGTCAAGTCATAGGTCTCGAGTTCGAACCCAAGGCACGCACCTCTGACTTTTCGGATTAATGTGCGTATTATATAATTATCACTTGCTTAAAAACGGTGGAGGAAAACATTGTGAGGAAACCGGCATGCCTGAGAGATATTTCTCGATGGCATATGAAGCCAAGTCAGCGGCCCATGGGCGGCATAAACTCTGACTCCAGGTTAGTCACTAATCATACGAAAAGAAGATCAGCCGATAAATGAGTATGTATCTATTAATATACTTGAATAAAACCCAAAGCTCTTCCAGAGAAGTCATTTTTGAAGTTTATTTTGTATAATGTATGACTCACTAGACATTTCCTATCAGCGCCCCATTTTTCCTTTTCGTTTTTGTTGTACGAGTTCTTGATTGAGATTTATGCTCCATTTTTTAAAGGTGCGTTTGGACTATGCAAGTAGCTTGCTAGCAGCATGGCTGTAGGCGGCATATCAATGTAATGTAAGTAATAGCAACTTGTATCCAAGTTTATAGTACACAAGGTACGTGTAGCTTGCAACTTGCGTGTACAATGCCTGCACAATGTACAATGTACATGGCTTAAGACTCAATTTGACGAATTTATCAGACGTTAAACAAAATTTAGCGAAACTATAATTTCGCTGTTATTACTTCGCGTGCATCTATAAGATTCTCTAGTAAAAACTCGTCGCTGCAGCAGCGATGCCGCAGCGACGAGTTTATTCTAAAGAATCACACACTGCAGATAGTTGTGGCTTCCTGTCCACCTAATCCCAGCCTTATCAACAGCGTAAAGGTACACCACGGGTTGGCCTATTTTTAACCGTGGATCATTCAGCTAAGATTAAACATACTTTTATCAAATATTAATTAATTTTAACAGCAGTGATAGTGATTTGACCGTCGGACTGCCAAGTCATAGGTCTCGAGTTCGAACCGAAGGCACGCATTTAAGATATTTCGGATTCATGTGCGTATTGTATAATTATCACTTGCTTAAAAACGGTGAAAGAAAACATCTTGAGGAAACCAGCGTGTCTAAGAGATATTTCTCGACAGTACGTGAAGCCACGTCAGAGGCCCACGGGCGGCTTAAACTATGACAGCAGGTTAGTCACTAACCACACGAAAAGAAGAAGATCAAATATTACCTTATGAGTAAGTTAGAGCAGTGATAGCCTAGCAGTTGAACGCTTCCCTTCCATGTGGAGGGTCTGAGTTCGATCCCGGCCCGAACCTCTGAATTTCCGAATTTATGTGCGGATCAGACTTTTTTTGTCACTTGCGTTAACGGTGAAGGAAAACATCGTGAGGAAACCTGCACACCTGAGAGGGCTTTATAAAATTCTCGACGGTGTGTGTAGTCTCCCAATCCGCACGCCAGCGTGGTGGACTAAGGCCTAAACCCTTCTCATTCTGAGAAGTGGCCCGTGTCCAGCAGTGGGACAGTAATGGGTTGATTATGTTATGTTTATACCTTATGAGTAAGTGTCAAAACAAACCCCAAATGTCATGTTTTTATAGCTGTTCAACATTGGATTTATTTAAAACGCTGTCCCTAAATTAAAGGTGGTTTCCCTAGAGTATTTCTTTGTGTTTTATTTTGCTTTGAAATTTTAATATTAACCTACATCGTCGAGGTAAATTTTGATAAAATATTACGTACTACAAAGTTTCAAAGAGAGGACCAATAAATTAGAGAAATGGGGTACTTGCTTAGGTAAAACGGCGTTAGGTCAAGCTTAAATGTTTGTGTATTTTACTTTTGAGAATAGTGGCGACACTAACTTGGATGAATAGAATTAAAACAAGAAAATGTTTCTTGTAAAATGGTGTTAGAGGTGGCGAAAACCGTAACCGTAAATCCTCGTGGTACTCTTTGGGATTAGGCCGGACATAGAGCTAGACAGATGCGGAAAGGTAGTTTTTTATGATATTTTATGCACTGATTCTACTGGCTGTGTCCACAAGGCTCCGCCCGTAGCCTATGTTACTCAGTGATAATGTAGCAATCTAACGGCAAAAGAATTTTTGATATCGGTCTAGTAGTTTTTAAGTTTATTTGTTACATAAAAAAATACAAATCTTTCCTCTTTATAATATTAGTATATAGGTAGATATAGAAGAACAAGTTAATGAAACGGAAGACAGATAACATGCTTAGTTTTAGCTGAAAGAAATTATTGTTTTTTTTTAAATAATTTTAATGTACAGTAAGTAAAACTGCCTTTTTGGTCTAGTGGTCGCAAGTACGACTGCTGAGCATGAGGTCCTGGGTTCGATCCCCAGGTCAGGCAGTGTGATTGGGGTAATTGGTTCGCCCCTTATTACATAGGACTTAAACATAACTGGCGAAACGAGGGTATACTAGCACACCTCTGCTGAACCCTTTGGGGAATACAAGGCGTGATGTTATGTTAAAGTACAGTCCATTTTTTTAATTCCGCAGACGGAATTGACAGGTGCAAATGTCAAATAAGTAAACATATTGTGATACAAAACATGTCACAAACATGTGGACGTAGTTTAGCAGAAAAGACTCAATCCACAAAATTGACAAAAATGAGTTATTGGTACTAAAATGGTCTATAAGGTAGGGCCTTTCATTCAGCAAAAAAGATCCAAGAAATAAACACAGGAAATACGTTTTCTGTGACGGGAACCAAACCACATATTAGGCAGGTATTTTCTTTTTATTACCTATAAAGACCCAATCTGCTTAAATCATCCAACCCTATATTTTCCTAAATAAGTCCAGAAATATACAATATAACCATCCACCACCGATTTTACCAAGGTGTGTAATTACGTTACAAAATCTGAATGCAGCATCACTGAAGAAAACCACTGAACTTAAAACGTCAATAACTCAAAAGTGACTCTGAGTGGGTTGAGTCCTTTCTGCTTAACTACGTCCATATATGGTGATAGAACACTGAGGAAACGTATTCCATATTAGGTATACTCAACAGTTTGCCCGAGGTAATCCGACTTGAAACTAATAAAAATAAGTTTAAAAAAAATGTTAAAAAAATATCTTCTAAATACCTTACCTTAATATAAGTGCACTCCATAAATCTAAATGTGATGATATATAATGTGATACAAGATTACTTGATTCCACAGTCAAACTTTATACAGTTTTGTGGGACACTTTATTAGATCAAGGCTTACCATGTACCTCTTAACAATATATTTAAAAAAAAATGTTCTAAAATTTTCAAGTTTGACATTTGTGCCTGTCAATTTAATCTCCGGGATTAAAAAAACGGACTATAGTATATCTATAAATTGATTTACAATTCCAAACAAAAATCGATCGTCCCAAATTCCTCACTAACCTAATAACTAGTGTGTTGCCATGAGTTACACACGGTGATATTCGAAGTCGGTCCCCTGGGCGCGAAATCCCTATAATTGTGATAAATCACCGCATATCCCCGGTCGAGACCAGCGCCAGACTGGGCTAATGGCCGATATTTGAGCAAAGGGCATTAATAAAGAACGGTTTGGGGTCGAAAAGTCGCGGAAATAAGTTCTAGAAAGGGCTTTTGTGTCGCGTGTTAGAAAAGTCGATCCCACAGACCCGTGTAATGTTATAAGTATAGGAAGGTGCTTTTGTTAGGCCCTTTTATAGTCGAATTTTATGATTTACCGAGCGTTATAGGTTAAAATTAAGACTAATAAGTAATTAAGACCCGCAAGCCCGAGATGAAATAAGATCGTAGGTGGTGCTTGACACCAGCAAAAGCATTCTTAAGGAGGGTTGACGTCAGGCAGGCGGCCGGTCATAAAATATAGCCGAAACATTTGTGCAGTATAATATTATGAGACATACTGCGCCGACCCCAAATAAGTTGGGATAAGGGCACGAGGATGATGATAGGTTAAAATTAAGACTCTTAATATAAGAATAATGAGGCAAAGAGCTTTGCATATTAGTCCCTCCCAACATTAATAGCTATTACAGGTAAAATTAGCTTACGAGTCTATTTATATGGCCTTTTTGGCAATAGAATATTCTACCTACCATTGGTAAGCAAAACCATTCGTTTTCGGCTATAGGAACCGGGCATTAGTCGTCTTTAATTATTGCCCGTAGACTATCAAAATCTTTTACTATAGTCGGACTTTTAATTCGACGCCGTAACTTGACAGTTGGAGGGATACTCGTTTTTGACAAAAAAATAGGTGAAAAAAACAATGAACGAAATTGAATGTATTGAGATATGTACAAAATTTTTATTGAATTTAATAACTTTACGATCAAAAATATTTTTAATATAAATACCCTCTTCCTCCTTTATTCTTATATTGCAAACGTATTTGTAGAGATTTATTAAAATTGAACAATTTTTCTCATTCGTTCTTTTCGCAAAATCATGTACTATCTCATCACAGTTTTAGTATGGTAACATTATTTTGCTTTGAATTGTCAAGTTACTACATCGAATTAAAGTCCGACTATAGATTATTTTGTCTTTACCTAATATGCGTGATGAGGTATGGAATTTCTTGTATTAGAACACCATATACCTATATAGTTATAGTTTAATATCGTACAGTCTTTGAGTAAAGTTATTGGCTAGTTGTGTTCCATCTAATAGCCGTTGTTTCCACCCAGTGGGCTAGTCATGTGCATAAAACGTGGTTTCCTATAAACGATATTACCCATAAAACATGTAGGTGGCATCTAAATCACAGACTATTACTCGTTGGTTATATGCGGAAGCTAAAAGCTTTTAATAACAACCATATTGCAGACAGTAACAGCTAACCGTAAAATGGCGGGTAATGTTGACAGCAATATTTTAATATTTTTGTAAAAACGAACGTTTTTGTTGACATTTTATTTAATTAAAAAATATGAAGTTATTTACTTTAAAATAATGGAAAACAACCATTAAATCATCGTTGTGTTGGATTGCAACGTTGATGCAGGAGTCAGTGAAATTCCATTGCAGAATCTCTATGCTTGACAGATGAATAATTAAAACAGGCCAGTTGAGAGTTTTAATTTAATTATTTATTTTAAAAGTCAATATATAACTAAATATACTGTGAATATTTCAAGCGTCTACCTGTTGTCGTTATCAATATCGAGCAAAAATGAGCAAAAAAATCACGTTTGTTGTATGGGAGCCCCCTTTAATATTTATTTTATTCTGTTTTTTAGTATGTGTTGTTATAGCGGCAACAGAAATACATCATTCGTGAAAATTTCAACTGTCTAACTATCACGGTTCATGAGATACAGCGTGGTGACAGACGGACGGACAGCGGAGTCTTAGTAATATGGTCCCGTTTTACCCTTTGGGTACAGAACCCTAAAAACTATCTTATTTCAACATGGCAATCATATATGACATTAATAGCTGGTCAGAGTTTTAGCGTTTTTGAAAAAAGCTTAAATTTTCCCGTGTTTTGCCCAAATACACGGACAGAAATGAAACTGAAATGAAATATTATTTTATAATGGATACGGTAAATTAATGTGTAGTAACTAATGTAAAGTTGAATATTTCATGTATTCAAAACATAAAACATTTTGAACAAATTTACGCAATGAATTATATTGATAACATAATGAATTAGTCAACAGTTAGGTAGACCAATTTTATTGTCAACAATAACAACACGAACTTATAATTACGTGTTTACGCTATTCAAATTAATTTCACATAATTACGGGCTACGTTTCATTACAATGTAGTATATTAAAATATATTATACGAAATAACTTAATACGAAAAAAGACGTGTTGTGAAACAGAATTAGCTCCAATATTATACATCAATATTTTAGTGCGGCGTGCAAGGGTTATTCAAATTTTACGAGGGCTGTTATTGTTCGCCATATCGACACTATGGGCGCTGTGTAACCCGTGTTCCAGCTACAACACCGTGTTTATTGAACACAGACCTGCACGTTGCACCTTCATTGCTCAGTAACTGTTTACGACACGGCAACTCACTTTTATAACCAGTGTTTAGTGGATATCAAGTTTCGCTCGAGCAATATTCTTGTAAATTAAATCCTTGTGAATTAATTTTAATATATAAAAGTAGTTTTTCAGGGTAATAAACACGATGGCATGGATGTTTAAACTGGCTTGGTTTCATATATGGAGCAAACCTTAAGTTATAGTGGCCCCGCGAGAGAATGCGTTCCTGACAGATCGTGTTTCATATTATGACACCAATCTACAATAAACTAAAATAGTTTAGCGCTAAATTTAATGATGTCAGGAATGTATTTTCTCGGCGGCTGCACTGTAGATGATGAGTAAAAACGGTGGGCGTCAGTAGAAAAAACGAGTTGTAAAATAATAAATTACGATGACATTATTGTAAGTTAACTGAAAATACTATAGTAAGTATTCGAATCTATGTGGAATTACACATTAAAAAAATTGCAAATGACAGTCTCGTCTAGGCTAGCAGTCTTAAATGTTATTTCAGGTATCAATCAATTTCTTACAAGGAATTGCATTAAAACAGCCACCACGAGTGACAATACTTAAGTACTATGCGTGCCAAATAAGAATAGGTTCGCGCTTGCTACAACTTCACACGATAGCTGTCAAATTGGTACTGCTAGCAAAAACATACTATGAAAAAAAAATGTTATATTTTTTTATTCATAGATTTCATTCTTATTTACATTCATTTTTATAAAATGTTATTTGAAAACAGTATTCATTAAAGAAATGAACCAATATATATAGTTAACTTCACGAAATGCTACTGGTCACCCTAATATGTCACCATAATAATAATATAATTGCTGTGTAATTAATTTGGCGTAAAATTGATAAGAAATACCAAAAAAGTGAACAAAAATAATTAAACTGAATATAATTTCTTTATTTACTTTTTTGCACACCTTACACTTTGGTAATGAAGTTCACGAGTATTGCGGAACAAAATGGCGTCTTGACAGTGCTATTCTTATTTGGCACGCATAGTACGCTCGGCGCTCTCTGGGCAGTCAGCCCCGCTACCAACCTAGCTCGCTAATCTTTTCGCCACGGTAGGAGCTATTCGCGTCTAGATCTTGTTGGTACGAAAGAATAACAAAGAATTGAACGTAGGTATAGGAAATTAATGATCTTTTTAGCATGTATTCTTGATGTTAAAATGATCTCCATTTTTAGGGTTCCGTACCCAAAGGGTAAAACCGGACCCGATTATTAAGACTCCGCTGTCCGTCCGACCGACCGTCTGTCACCAGGCTGTATCCCATGAACCGTGATAGTTAGATAGTTGAAATTTTCACCGATGATATATTTCTGTTGCCGCTATAACAGCAAGTACTAAAAAACAGAATAAAATAATTATTTAAGATGGCTCCCATACAACAAACGTGATTTTTTTGCTCGATATTGATAACGGCAACAGGTAGACGCTTGAAATATTCATAGAATATTTAGTTATATATTCACTTTAAAAATAAATAATTAAAGTAAAATAAACCAAATATTTAAGGGGGGCTCCCATACAACAAACCGAAAAGTGGGAATAAAATTTCACAGATGATGTATTTCTGTTGCTGCTTTAACAACAAATACTAAAACAGAATAAAATAAATATTTAAGGGGGGCTCCCATACAACAGACATGATTTTTTTGCCGTTTTTATAGATAATGGTACGGAACCCTTCGTGCGCGAGTCCGACTCGCACTTGGCCGGTTTTTTTCTATTGGTCTGCTGGTTGATGGTCCTTGCGGACCGTTTGTACGTAACCGGGCAGTTATTGGCGAGACCTGAAGGGTCTCCAGCCTAAGCTAATTACTACATCATCATCATGAATCATGACTACTACTATAGGTCAACCAGAATCTCATGGCATTAAAAATTAATAACAAACAGAGGTTTTCATATGGCAATGTCAACATGTCACTTGTTAAAACGAGTATGACTGTAGTTGATACATTTTCCAGTTCTGATTAATGTTTTCTTGTTCAAACATTTTTAATAAACATACTTATTTTAACAAGGTTTCCTTTTCTATTACAATATAATTGCAAAAAAAAACATATATCAGCATATCATTTTGGGACCCAGTGCATAATATCAGCAAGCACATTGGGTCACATAAAACAATAAGCCAAAACCTCTAACAACATGGATTTATGAAATACATGTAGTGCCGACCCCATCTAATGTGGGATAAGGGCAGGAAGAAGATCAAGAAGAAATTAAAGAAAAAAAATTACAAGTATCAAGACTTTTTATTCAAATTACCCTTGTGTTACCCACAAAAACATTTAATTTCCCTATTTGCCATCAGATTCTGGTAGACCTATACTAGCAACGACAGCACTAAGGGCGACCCCTAATGGGACTCGGACCTCGGCTTAGGGCGTTGCTTAAAATGATCAAATCTATCACAATATGGCAAGTATAGGCAGCAACACAGTAATGCTGTCATATTAATCGGGCGCCATTTCGAGTCAACTCTATAATACAGACACACAAAGCTTTTGTCCACAATATTCATTTACAAACATATTGTATTAACTATTAAAGTATTTATTCGCAAATAAATCGCAACACAGTGCTTAATGCACAGTGATATTACACAGTGTAGGAAAACAGTAAAGTGGGCCAATACCGTTTCACGTGTTTGTGTGTTTTACGCTCAATTTCATATACATATTGCTTTTACTATGAGCTACGTGTTGTAGGTACTCGTATTTTATGCAACAACCTAGTTTTAGATATGAAAACAAGCTATAAAGGAAGATACATAGTGCTTAGGAAGGCTTTAATTGCACGTAGCAAGGGATTTACCTTGTTTTCTTTAATATTTTCTAATAATGTATTTTCCCCAAAGGGTTCGGCAGAGGTGTATGGCAATACCCGTTTTCACCATTATGTCCCATGTAATAGGGGGCGAGCCCAAACTCCGGGCTGCTACTGTGGAATTCCACATGTAAAAACCAGAAAACACTTTTCCCGACCTGGAGATCGAACCCAGGACCTCTTGATCAGCAGTCGCGCTTGCCACCACTAGGCCAACGAGGCAGTTGAATATTATACCTTTTTATATTTTAATATACAAAGACTAACTTAATGACCGAGGGGCTGGTGGCTAATTATTATCAACCACGCCGATCATACGATTTGAGAGGTTAACCTGCACTTGCCGCGGTCAGTCAGTGGATGGGTGACTGTTCGTTAGACATCGAGACCTCTTCATGCCTCGGAGAGCACGTTAAACAATCGTTCCCGGGCGTCATACGAATACATAAGACAGTCGTTACGGGTAGTTAGAATCCCAAGTCTGACAACCGGTTTAACCTTAGAATATCGACATTGCCCAGTAACTGGGTTGCGGAGGTCTGAAGGCAGTCGCTTTGTGTAAAATACTGGTACTCAGCCGCATCTGGTTAGACTGGAAACTGACCCCAACATAGTTGGGAAAAGGCTATGTAGAACGAACTTAATGACCTACATGTAATCAAGTTTTCAACACATACAGACGCCAACAAACTCATTAAATCCCTCAAAGAAAAATTTCATTTCTCGAAAGCTTTTGTAGTAACAACTAGTCGTTCTAAGTTTCCCTTGTTTGGCCAACCCTCCGTCACAACCCTTCATGATTAGGCTCACCCTACGCAGCTCCTCACAAGTTTCTAGTGCCACAAACCCCGAGGGCTCACATTAATGATCCCTTGGCGACGAAAAATCAAGAAAACGCCGCAGAGAAACAAGGAAACTTGATTCAAAAATTCACAAGTACAATATTTTTACCTTTTTAACGTTGAGGTGGATTTTAAAAAATAAAGCCCTTTGGGAAATCAGAGGTGGTCGGAACAACTGGTGAAGGTGGAAATAAGAAGACAAGCGAATATCTCCTTTATTTTTATTGGATTAAGGCCGGCACGATTTAGTTGTTTCGTGGAGGTCTCTGGCTGTAACTTTGTTCCCATCTCGCAAATGCAATCTTGTTGCGATTTCGTTTACTCGTCTGAGCAAACAATTAGTTTCTGTTGCTCTTCATATGCAATTTACTTGAATATCACTTAAATGAAACCTTTTGAATTTTTCATTAAATTAAACGCTGTTACAACAACTACAGTAATGTACATATTACTGTGCTGCTGCAAATAGAAAGGCGACTGTGGCTTGTGAAATGTTTTCATGTGTAATTCAAACATACATGTTTTAATTATTATCAAACATTAATGAAAACTGAATCTTTTGTTTAAGACAAAAGATTCAGTTTCCCGTAATTTTCGATGGTCGTACACTATAAAGTACTTACTCAAGAATTACGTGTGAAAATAACGTACCACGGTAATGCATTTCAACTAACATTCTGCATTGCAAGCTGCATTATACGAATAACCTACAATGTTGCTAACCCTCCGTTTCCTTAGCGGTCCTAGTGAGAAAGCTTTCCGATTAAATCTTTTCCACGTTGGCTGATTTAATACATCCTCCATAGTGTGGCTGTCAGCTTTATGCAAGCGAGGCCTCCCGTGGGGACCAGTTCCTGCATGAACCTGCGTAATACACACTGATAGTAGCTACCGACAATACGAATTACGCCAATCCCCCCGCAAAAGTGATTCACTACTACAGGACCGAAAATTGCTCCCTGAGGAACACTTTTAATTTAATGTAGAGATTGTGTAAGAAATTGTAGCAATACATCATCGTCATTAAAAGGCAGTGTTAGAACGTAAATAAAAACTCGAATAGGCACCTCGGGCCGCGTTATCCGCGTTCCGCGACAATGAAATCACAAGTTCGAGTCCCAAGGCTACGCCTTTTTAAATTATTGCGTCTTCAAGGAGACAATTTGGAAAATGTATTGTTGCGAATGTGTACCCCAATCCTCGGGATTACGCTGAGCGTTGGGCGTTTGAGGGAAATGTGCAAAATAACATTTTCGTACGTCGCCATGTGTAGGTTTCTTCTCTATTTTTTATTTCGGAGGCTTTATTAAATGGGCCGAGATGGGCCCCTGTCGCCTTACGCAATTAGGTCAACGTTCGTGCATACGTGAGACGATCTCGTTCCATAATATCTTCGTATGAACCTTGATTAGCATCGCGAATGTAATGAAAACATTCGAGTTTTTTCGTTCATTCATTCGTTCAGTTTATTGTAAGGTTCTTATTAAAATAGAATTGGTATTCAATTTAGTTGTTGAGATTACAATTGGTATAAACACTTTGTTGCTAAGTGTACCAACATTGTCGTCCCCACTTGAGTGAAAGCCAATTCGTGTTTATTTAACGAAAGTGCGGGATGCATGGATCCATTGATCCTTTCAATTGAATCATATATTGGGACTGGATTTTACAATCTATAAAATAAACTTTGTTGATTTATTCAATATTTTACACATTTGTTTTTAAATAAAAATTTGTTATTGGTGAATTTAATTATCAATCTTGTAACAACAAATATCTATATTTTGATAAACACATCGCACCTTTAGAATTAAAGAGACCTATTTCAAAATTTTAAGATTTTAAGTTTGACTCATAAAATGACGTTGAATGACCATCTTCATCGACTCTTATTAAAAGTGATGAATGTGATGATATAATATTAAAATCATAATGAATTTTATGAAAATACAACCGAATAATCTCTCTTTTCTACAAAATTCATAAAAATACGAACCTTTATTCGACATTTTCCAAAAGCTATCTTTTTTTAGATAGGTCTCTATAATTGTAAAGGTGCGACATACACACTATAATTAAAACTAACAAAGTGACAATAAATTACGAACTCGAACTCTATTCGAATGGAACGTTCGTTCCTTTTTTAAATTTCTCATTTTTCACAACACTAGTGTCTGCGTATCCAAATTCAGTCTTAGCATAATTAATTAGCGTTCACAGACAATTTCATTAGGCCACGGTAAGATAACAGATGGACCGGCGTTCAATTACCCAGCGGCTGGTATACCGCATTGTTAATGTTATTAATGGTTTAATACCGCAAAGACAAAGCCCGGCTATTGTTAGCGGTATTTGCCGTTTAAATTTAGAAGGATATTTTGCGGTATCTCCGGGAGGTGCGGTTTTAAAATTAATATTAATATAGTTGTGATAGGTTGTGTTCGGCTGGGGTGTTGGTACCTACTATAATAGTGAAGTATTTATTATATTATCTGTGGTAGTAGCTATTGCTGAGGAAGTATTTGTATTATTGTGTAATTGTACAATTCCAAGTGAATAATACCCGGTTCCTATAAACAAGCACGAATCGTTTTGCTTACCAATGGTAACATTTTTATTGCCAAACTGGGCATATAAATAGACTCTTTAACTAATTTTACCTGTGATACTACTTCCACTGGGTCTACTATGCAAAGCCATGAATGACATCTTTGCTTCATTATTAGTAAAGATACAAGTCTCAATTTTACCCAACAACGCTCCGTAAGTTATAGGAATCGGCCATAAATGCACAGTAGTAAGTAGGTAATTATTGTCTTAATGCCAATAGTTACTAAACATACATACTTCAAGGGAGTATTTCAAATACTATACCTATATATATAGCCTTCCCAGCGCGTGCTTATTTCATGCATTTTTAATTGGATTTATTTCAGAACTACATACAGTATCAATATGTAAAGTTGCACATCAAGCGATGCTTTTAATCCAATGTAAATAAAATACTGCTCACACCCATTAAAGTAAAGAGCATGAACATAAGTAAATAAGTAACCTTTTTGTTTTAAAATATTCCCAAATTGTTGGAAACCCTTACGCCGCGTGTAGAACAGTAAATACGGCTTATATTGTTAATCTGCTCCATTTTAATGTTTGCGTATATACGCATTACGATTAACCTTATTATCAGCTAAAATGTTATAAGTGGATACTGGTAGATTCGATGACTGTTCGATCTAGAGACCGCGTTAAAAATATGGCACAACTCAAAAGTAAAATGACACAACTCAAAAGAAAAATGACACAACTCAAAAGAAAAACGACACAAATTCATTAAGAAAATTATCAAATTTCGAATTAGGTCACTTATTACAGAGGGTGTGAAACGTAATTCGCTCAACTCGTATTAGATCTGATACACTTCATTAGTTTAATTAGAGGGGTTTCAAGTTACTTCCATCAGATTTGAAGTGCTAAAACTAAGTCGGGACCAAGTCTTGATTACATCTTAACCAAGACACATAAATTCAAGTGAAATTATAACTTGGAATCCTATTTGAATATTTACATGGTAATTGAATACAAACAACCGTTTTCGGGATAATATATTGTTTATCTATCTGTTGCTGTCTACTTGCCTATAAACAGACTCTTGAATTGTTTACAGAGTTCTTTACTAGATAGTGGAGTGTATCTGAGATTGTGTATCCATCCAATTGATGTCTTCTCGTTGATGTTTTAAAAGACAGCTAATTAACAACATAACATAAAATCACGCCTGCATTCCCCGAAGGGTTGGGCAGTATAGTAACCCCATTTCGCCGTTATGTTTAAGTCCCATGTAATGGGGAAGAGTCTATTGCTATCAACCGGGCACAAATCCAAACTCCGGGTTGCTACTGAGAAATTCCACACGGAAATTCCCAATAACACTTTTGACCGACCTGGGGATCGAACCCAGTACATTACGATCAGCAGTCGCGCTTGCCACCACTAGACCAATGAGGCAGTTAATTAATATCAAAATAATAAGCAACAGCATTCATGTGTAAAATCATGACATCATGATCCCAATCTACCAATTCATCATCATCCTCATTCTCCTGCCCTTATCTCAACTTATTTGGGGTCGTCGCAGTATGTATTATTCTTCCGCAAATTTCTATTAGCCGTCATCTCAGTAGTCACCCCCTTTCTATCCATATCATCTTTCACACTATCCATTCATCGTATCTTTAGTCTTCCTCTACTCTTATAACCATCCACATTCGTAGTCAAAACTTTCCTTTTCCTCAATCTACCAATTCAGTGCGGTGGTAATGTTGTTGTGTTTCCAAAATTCGTTGTAGCTATCTTTGGGAAGACTCGTATAAAATAGTGGAGCTATTTAACTAACGGTTTGTAAGGACTATATTTGTAGGACAGAAAATAATCCTAGATTATCGACATAAATCCAATATAATCTTATTCCAAAGTAAATAATTCGTCGTGTATATAATAAAAATCATAATAATCCAGACAACAGATGCAAACACAGTATTAAGCCGAGCTAATCCGATTCGCTATCGAGAGAGGCGTTATCTGCCCTCTAACTCACAACAGGATAAATATGTATGCATATTGCGGGCATTAGCATTTTATCTCTTACTACATTTAATATTCATGCATATGCGACGCAAGCGCATAGCTGAGCAGGAATTAATTATCTCTACCTGCGATGTGTCCGTACTCTTTGGTATGTTTTGGGTCACTTTTGATGTGTAATAGGGTCACATTTAGCGTTAGGCCAGTTTTCATGATTATGAATTTGTTGAAGATAATTTTGTATGCATAAAATATGTGGACTACATTTTTTGCTCAAATCAGAAGTATAATATAACATAATTTTGACACAGCACAAAATGGCGGTTAACATCAACATTCATACAATTAAAATAATGAGCAATGTTCATTACAATACTTTATGCGAGCATTTACATGTAAAAAGCTTTTATGGTATTCCCCAAAGAGAATTTATTCTTTTCACAAAAAACGTACTTCTATTTAAAATCAGAGCGAGCTAAATGGATTTCAGATAATTTTAACGGCAGACACAATGTTCGTTATTAATAATTACCAATTTAAATTCGTCCGAACATTAACTGGAGGCTGTCATTCGGTGTATAAAGGGCTTTACATTATGCCGTGTGCCATATAGCTGTCAGGTCCCAGCCTAAGAATAGACTCATCCCCATCATCCACCCCCTGGGGGTTATTAATGGAAACTATAATTAATGAATATTTATTTGATTATAAACAGCATTATCCACTTAAATGCAATTATAATTGTACTGTGACTACGCATGCAAAGCGCGGCTATCATGGCACTATCCATCCATTTTTTTTTTGCATTGGTCTATGGCTCTATATTAGGCAGTAAACGTTATTTGCATTTTAGTCCGCGATTTCGCTCGCGTATATTCACGTGGTACTTCTAATCAGGATAAACAGTGTCCTTTTATTTAATTTGGACACTAAGAAGACCTTATCGTTTCAAGTCCTATTGAAACCCTGTGAAGTTGTTTTTCCGTTGTGCGAGCACAGACAGGACCCATCCCTTGAATAGTCTTATCATATACTAGCGACCCGCCCCGGCTTCGCACGGGTGCAATGTAATGTAACTAACGTGGGGCATATAACCCTTCCCCTTGAATCACTCTATCTATTGCTGGAAACTGCATTAAAATCCTTTGCGTAATTTAAAAGATCTAAGCGTACAGACAGCGAGAGCGACTTTGTTTTATACTATGTAAAAATGAATTACAATATTGTCATATAATAATGTATAGTCATATACACACATTGTATAAGTTATAACAAGTTACAAGTCACACAAGGAAAGTATTCGTAAACTCACATTACCGGCAATTCATCAAACCATCGCCAACTTCGGCGTTTTCGCGCTTTTAATTCAGTTTAACGAGTTGCCTCGCCCGACGTGTTGCGGATTTGACTAGATGTGGCTCAGAGAATGAATGAGATGCGTAAGTATGTGTTAATTATGGATGGACTTTAATGAGCGTGTGAAGAGGACGTATGTTATGCACACGTATGCGTGTGTGTGTGTGTGTAGCAATCTATTTGCCACCTCTGTGCGTTTTATAGCCCATTGCTGGGTGGCGAACTAATGAGCATCCTGTTTTAGAACGGCGTTGTGGATGTAATTCGTGCGCTAAATTGAAGGGATCTGTACTAAATAAAAACATATAGGTTTTCACCTTACAGACAGCTGTTTCTAGAGAAGTATTTTAACAATTAAAAGAGATTAGAAATCATTTCCAAACAGCATCGATTACAGCTGTCTTAAAGGCAAAAGAAGATAATATATTATAATATCTACAAATATGTATATGGTATTATCAAAAAAAAAGAAAACAGCTTACGGAATCGTTTCAAAACTCACTGAAACCACACACTAAAAAGTACCAACCGAGCATTATCTCACTGAAACTCCACAAAAAATATTTATGTAAATATAAAGAAAAACTTTTTAGTTTCATGAGCCTCTTCCAGAAGTTTTAACGTCGTGATATGAAGGAGACGACAGTCGCGACCCGTCTCTGAAGACAGGCAAGTGAAAGATGGCCGCCGTTTCAGCGTCAAGGTAATGAAAAAGGTTACTGCCTTTTGTTAAGAAAGTTGAAAATCTTCTGAGAAGTTTGGAATGTTTTTTTGTTTACGTATTACGAGTAGGTATAATAGGAGTTATTGTTACATTTAAATAGGAAGAAGAAAGAGAGAGACACAGAATTTAGAAGATAGAATAAAACGAGACGTTTGGCGCAGTGGTTAAGTGATTGGCTTTCTGCACTACAGGTAGTGGGTTCGATATCTCACGGAACAAATATTTGTATGGCCTACCGATAGTTGTTTTGGGTTTAGGTGTTTGTGCAAGTGAAGATTTGTGTCTGTAAATGCGCCCACGATACAGGAGAATTCATAGAGTGGGGCAACGTTTGTTTAAAAGAAAAAAATATAAATAAATGTAGTACATAGGATTCCTTTTTTGTAATAGATTGGTAAATATACTGATGGCTCACTTTATGGAATGTGGTTATCGCGTTTAAAGATCAAGTTGAAAAGCCTCATGTGACTGTTATTTCATACCCTATAAACCTGAATACAGCAATTTTGCTTGATGGCAGACTGGTATGGTGGTAGTACTTAACCAATTCTTTTATAAGGAAGTCTACTACTTATTTACCTTTCTTTTTTTCTTTATTTTTTCGCGTTTGGCCCTAGTCTCACCTGATGGTAAGCGCAGACAGGGTCTAAGATGGAGCACACGAGTCCAAGGAACAGAGATATAGAGGGATTCCCCATCTGGTTTTCACATACACACGACGGAACACAGTAAACAGCATGGTTTCAGACTGTAATGTGAGGGTGATAGCTAGCCAGGCGGACCGTATAGATCCTACCACCAAGCGTGCTGGGTTTTGTTGAATCTTACAACACGTGTCTATCTATTCCCAGCGTGCCGTGAGGAAGTTTTATATTCTAGCCCGCTTCCACGCGGGATAAAGAGAGCACATCCCAGTACTACAACTACTGGCTAAAGGTTCACACCGGCGCCGATTCTGTAGCGCGCCAATTAAACTTTATCTACTAAATATTGCTATTATCTTTTATTAACAGGTAAAAAGTATATACGAAGTTCAAAGCAGAACTATTTTTCGTTAAAAGAGAAGTACCTGTAATAAAACTAATGACTGAAGATTATTTCACGGCTTTAGCTCTTTACTTAGGAGCTTTTATGACTTTTAACTTGTGCCTAAAAGATTTACGAGTTACGACGTTCCTCATTTGTCAATTCATGTTCTTGAGGAATTAGATTATAATTGTACTTACCCCAGTCTTGCTCTCAGTGTAAAGTTACAGGTATTGTTTTGAATATAAGACTTACCTGAAAAGAAAAATAAGATTAATTAATATACATGGGTAATTCGACATTAATTAATGAATATTATGAACAAAACAAAAAGTCCAAGCGTTAGTTTCAGAATCTATTAATATCTTTCATCTAAAGAATAAATCCAAAATAATTTTAAATTTAGAATTGCTATTGACAAACAACAAACATAAACTAAAAAAAAATAGGGCAAAGGAATGTTCTATAAACAGCCTAACGTAAAAGTAAACCCATTACTGTAAACTTTATCACTCCACATAATGTGCGCATTGGCATTCTCGTATTCAACCAACATTATCGTGCACAGAAAACCGCGGTTTATCGATAGATTAATTAGCAAAATTGCATTAGCAATCCCGTCTGTAACGTGTACTATATTACCCACTAATTGTCGAGTGCGTTCGATTTAACGCGAATGCTTAGCCGTCGCTATGTGCACTTGTATCATATCTACAGACGGACATAAACGACGGCACAGATTATATCCACCGCGTTTAATATCCTCACCTACTTGCCGCTATTAGGGTTGTATGTAGTCTAATGATAGAAAGGGTTCAAGTATTTTATGATTTAGAGTGTGGCGAGTTTTGTCGTGGTTGAATATTTAATAAAACAATTCTTACTATCCGTTATGTTAATAGCAGTTACATACAAAATCATACAGGGAGGTCTAAGGACGTAATCAAAACAATAAAATGTAACGAATTCTAGACTGAAAAGAAATGTATTGAATAACTCTGAACTTCAAAAGCACTGTAGCCCTAAGTGCAGTCATAGTGGTATTGAACTTGCGAGAGCGGAAACCGAATGCAGTTCGCACGATTCTAAACACTTCTCAGTATTAGAAAAAGAATCACTGAATAATCGACCGTGTGCCCTCGAGTTAAAGGTCACGGTAGACTAAATGTTACGCTAAGTATAGTTCAGAAGAGATGCCGCCTTCCGCCACTGTCTGCCACTAATGAGTCGGTCAATTAACCGCCACATTAACGGCCACTTTGTAATACGTGCGTCGAAGAAACAAAACGTAGCTCAATTCCAAATTTGAATGTAACAACGCTCCAATTAATTCGAAATATAAAAGCTATTGCGTTGTTTTTTTTAAAATGAAACAAACGTTTTTGTTTTGTTATTACCGTACAGCAAAAAATGGGTACTTTACGATTTTATCGCTGGAAAATCTCGCCTTGTTTGCTTTAGCATACTTTAATCCATTCTACTTAGAGCTGGCTTTTTCGCACCTGAACCGGGGGTGTTTTAAAACGAATTTACCACCTCTTTGTTAGCGAGCTACGTGTCTGTTAATTCGTTTACTCTTTGCGAGGAGGGCTCTAATGGGAGGGCTTTTCTTGCAATTAGCCGCAATTAAGATACTTCGTAAGGAAATACCGCGAGGGATTCTCTGGTATCGAATCACGGGAACCGTTTCTAAATCGTCGATACGTCGGATGCCAACATTGTTTGAGCGGCGGTCTGTGGTCGGTTCGCGGTGCGGATTTGTTTGGGACCGGTAATTAAAACCCGATTACGTTGATATGGAAGGTTCTCACACCAATCAACATTATACGAGGGGCAAATTGGAAAATGATATGACGTAATACCCTGTTTATTAGTGCGTATGTTGTTTTTATTAATTAACGGAATTTGTGAAATATTTTTTTTGCAAATTCACTTGACATCGATAGCAATTGGATCATGGCATTGGCGCTGCGGAGTAGCGGCTGTACCTTTGTGATATTGAGTTTAATGGAAATATTAGGTATTAACCAACTTAAAATACAAGAATTGTCATTTTTGGCTACTGTACCGCATCTAACAAAAAATATATATATTGAAGGTACTTTCATAAAACCGTACGACATATAAAAATAGATGGTATGATAAAGCCTTCGCAGCTTAACTCGCTCGCTATCGCCTATCAAAAATTGTCGTAGCACAGATAATAAAAGCAAACGTCAAAATAAATCGACGCAGAGGTTATCTGTGGTACATTAAGCTTCCTTGTCGCCCTATCTCATATTTCTTGGTCATCGATAAATAGAGGCGGCGGCCACCTATTATAATTAAAGCGGTCGATAAAATCGACATGTAACGCACTTTAGTGGGACTAGTGTGGTGCGTTATCGATAACTGTGATGTGGCTGGGTGGCCGGACCACCCGCGCACTTGCGCAAGACTACCTGCCACAAAATAGATAGGTACCGAAGGACCAGTTGTCTACACATACGTTATTAAGATCTACAATCCTACAAAGGCTTAATTAACATGTTTTCAGATACCCAGAATCTCAAATGCCGTTCCTTAGGACAAGACTTATCGATTGCAACGTTGCGTAACTTCGAAAACCGATACATCTAGAGTTGCCAGTAAGTCTCGAGTTCTTTAGGGTATTGGGTCTTCTGTATTTTCTTTTTTAGTGGTGTCGGGTGAACTAAATTAAGTGGACATTAGCATGTAAGATATTTTCGAGACAATAGCTTGGGACATGTACCTAGCGGGATATATCGCGGGATTGTGACGTGTTTTAGGGTACCGTTCGTCCGTAGGTTTTTTATTGTGTCGAGAACTCGGGGCGGTATATTTATAAGATTTTGAAGACTATAGATAATTTGATAGAGCTTCTAAAGTTTGTTGTAGCGGTCGAGATAAGCATAACATTTGAAAGATTAGGTCGCAAGTGAATTAATATAGGATATTGAACATAATTTATTTAATAATTTAAGTCCTGGACCTAGGTTCGATCCCCAGGTCGAGCAAAGTGTTATTGGGTTTATTCGTGTGGAAATCCTCAGTAGCAGCCCGGAGTGTGAATTTGTGCCGGGTTGATGGCAATAGGCTCGCCCCCTATTACATGGGATTTAAACAACGGCGAAATGAGAGTGTTACTGTACACCTCTGCCCAACCCTTTTGGGAATACAGGCGTGATGTTGTGTGTTACGTTTATTACTGCTACCGCGTCATTTTTTCATTTCAATTCTGACACACAGTTCAACAAAGCATCTATAGTGTCAATTACTATCATTTAACTATAGTTACATTACAGCGCATGGCATGCGGTTTGGTCTTCGCTGTTACTAACATTCTTCTCCTTCTTTTCGTGTGGTTAGTGACTAACCTGGTGTCAGAGTTTATGCCGCCCATGGGCCTCTGACTTGGCTTCACATGCCGTCGCGAAATATCTCTCAGGCATGCCGGTTTCCTCACGATGTTTTCCTTCACCGTTTTTAAGCAAGTGATAATTAGGTATACAATACACACATGAATCCGAAAAGTCAGGGGTGCGTGCCTTGGGTTCGTACTCAAGACAAGACTTGGCAGTCCGACAGTCACATTACTAGGCTATCACTGCTGTTACTAACATTAACCTGGATCAATGATGAATGATCACTGACGAAGAAATATGGCCTACATCAAACAAACATAATTATTAAGAAGCTTTCTTTAACCAAAAATCTCGCTAAACTAAATGAACCAAAACTGATACTTTAATTGCCAACTCCGAAGTTCAAATTTAATAAGACACTGGCATAATTGATATTAAGTTAATATTTCTTGAGGATACCTCTAAAAGTACCTCCAGAATGGCAACAAAGGTATAATAGAGGTACAATTACGACCCTCGAACAAGGAGCGAGTGAAATAAATGACAGAAATGAGTCTCGAACTTGGTAACCCATTATCTAAGATTTCTTAGAGGCAATCTTAGGTGAATTGGGTTTTGACGCAAACTATAAGCGACTGAGACGAAATGGTATGAAGAGTAGACTGGGTTTGGTAAGCGTGGTCCCTAAGCCAAGGTTCGAGTCCCCCTTAGTGGTTTTGTTGCTATCTAGTCATGATGTTAATAGTAGACGTAGTAATATTAGTTAGTTTAGGTTAAGTATTTTACTCTCGTCGGGATTGGTTGGAGACCCTTCAGGTCTCACCAATAACTGCCCGGTTACGTAGAAACGGTCCGCAAGACCACCTACAAGCAGTCAAGAATAAAAAGTAGAAGCCAGGTATTTAGCAATAACGAGTGTATACATATTAAAACTACTACTGGTACTGCCTTATTGGTCTAGTGGTCGCGACTGCTGAGCATGAGGTCCTGGGTTCGATCCCCAGGTCAGGCAAAGTGTTATTATGTTATACCAAAGGGTTCGACAGAGGTGTTTTATCAACACCCTTGTTCCGCCAGTTATGTTTCAGTCCCATATAATAAGGAGCGAGTCTATTGCCATTAACTAGGCACAAATCTACACTCCGGGCTGCTACTGAGAAATTCTTAATGGAAAACCCAATATCACTTTGCCCGACCTGGGGATCGAAGTCAGGACCCTATGCTCAGCAGTCGCGGTTTCAACCACTAGACCAAGAAGGCAGGAAAAGAAGAAGAATCAATTAAATCAACCTAATATATACTTTATACCAAGGGTGGCCAACCAGTCGATCGCGGCTCTTAATCCAGTCGATCATGGCAAGGCACAGAAAAACATAAGTTTAATATAAGTTGAATGAAGAGGTACTGATTATGTAATTGGTAGATCGTACAGAGTCTACTCAGTAAACAGTAGATCTTGGGTCGAATCAAGATGGCTACCCCTGCTCTATACTACATTAAATTTTTCCTAATTAACCCACAACCACGCCCTGCCCTTCGCCTGTTGTGCTTGGCAAATAGATTGACGCATGTTTTGTTCACTAACATAAACACTGACCACAAATTCGCGCTGATGTGAAATGGAGCGTTCGTTGAAAACCACACGCGATATGCCAATCGCGAAATGGGGTTATCCTGGAAACTACGGCTACAAAGCTGAGTTTAGTGGGTATTACCTCATTCCTATTGGAAAAGGTGCTTACACATGTAAAAGAAATAAAAGTACATCAGCATCGTATACGATGGAAAGAATGTTAGGTGCTATAACACCCAACGTTCTTTAGTTTCTCATATAATCATAATGCAGTGATAGCCTAGTGGTGTGACCGTCGGACTGCCAAGTCATAGATCTCGAGTTCAAACACAAGGCACACACCTTTGACTTTTCGGATTCATATTTCATGTGCGTATTGTATAATTATCACTTGCTTAAAAACGGTGAAGGAAAACATCGTGAGGAAACCGGCATGCCTGAGAGATATTTCTCGACGGCATGTGAAGCCAAGTCAGAGGCCCATGGGCGGCATAAACTCTGACACCAGGTTAGTCACTAACTACACGAAAAGAAGAATAATCATAATCACCCCATTGCTGTCCCACATCTGGGCACAGACCTCTTCTAAGAATGAGAACGGTTTAGGATTTAGTCCACCACGCTGCCCTGGTGTGGGTTGGCACACTCACCATCGAGATCGATTTTAATTTTTTTAGCCCTCTTTGGCGTGCTGCTTTCCTTGACGATGTTTTCCTTCACCTTCACAGTAGTTTCAGCTTATGACAATATCCGCAAAGGTTTATAGTGATTCTAAGTCATGTAGAGACAGCAGCTTTAAAAAAAAACAATCATATTTCATTGTAACTAACTTCAACATTCAAACCCCGTGTCAATTAGTTATTTTATTATATTTTTCATGCACACCACTCTTGGAATACTTTATAAACTTTCTTCACAACATGAAACTAAAGTTTGTAGCAGTCGTATGTTAAGTACTTCATTATGAAAACGTAAGCTCGCCAGTTTAATTAAAATCATGAAAATTTTAAGTTAATTAACCTACTTCTTTGCCGACATAATGCAAGTATGCTGTTTCTTTACTCTAGTTATATTTCTCGTTAATATTCCCTGTAACATCTTATGGTTTAACCCACACAATATACAGAGTGATTTATGCAGGCGCACGGCGCAATCACGCGCCATTGTGAGCTACCAATACCTTCAGGAAGCATGGAGCTTGCTTCGAGAAATACCTTTTTTGTTCTCTTGTAATTATTCGGGCAATAGGGTTTATAGAGTGACAAGGTTCTACCTTCTGTACTATACGGGGTAGGTAGTCCTAGCTATCGCTAGTGTTCACGTTAAAAGTGACAGAGTTCTCCCTATTTATTAAATACTAGCTGTGTCCTCACGGCTCCGCCCGTAGCCTATGTTTTTCAGTGATAATGTAGCTTTCTAACGGCAAAAGAATTTTTGAAATCGGTCCTGTAGTTTTTAAGTTTATTCGTTACATACAAAAATACAAATCTTTCCTCTTTATAATATTAGTATAGACTAGTCGACCCGGTGAACCTCGTCCCAGCAATTTTTTTTTAATTATTCCTAATTTTCTTTTTTCCTATAACTCCCGGTATTGAGGAGTACAAAATAAAAAAGAAATTCAAATCGGTCGAGCTATTTTCGAATTTTTGCGAGACCAACGCATGGTAGTTGATTTTTGTATAAGTACTAGCGGACCCGGCAGACGACGTCCTGCCCGGAAAAGCAGCGCCACCTACCGGGTCCAATTGTGTTTTCAATCCATCCAGAAACCCATTGAAATATAAAATTTCATCAAAATCAGTCCAGCCGTTTACGAGAAGTTAGGTGACAAATATACGTACAGAAGAATTATAAATATTAAGATAATGGTAGCTATCCACATTGTGTTCAAGAAGTCTAATATGTTCTATTGCAAGACCAGTTCTTTCACAAAAAAAATTGGTAGCAAAGTTCGTTATTCTATTACGATTGTATAATCGGATATCCTATTATATGTTATCATCTAGTAGCCTAGCCTTAGTTTTCTACTAGATTTTATGCGTCCCATAACAAACTCACTCAAGCATCCAGTCAGGTCGGGTCCGCAATTTGAGGGCCACCGCCCATTACTCAAGCGGTTATAACAATCCTTTCTTCTCTGAATTGCCACAGCTACCTAGGTATACCTATAATATCTTAGACTACATACATATAGTCTATATTATCTAGTCTAGTCTACTATATACTATACACTTATCTCATGTGCACATACATGGCGGGTCAGAGCGGCGTGCCCACAATCTGAGGAATGCCGCGCCGCGATCGACGTGCGTGCTCTCCGTTACCGATATATTTTATGTACAACACTATAATACTACTATTTTATACACAACACTATAATACATCGCTTTATCCAACAGCACTAGCATAATATGTCGTAAATCATCGACAAAGGCTCGATAAGAAAATAATGAAAGGGCTATTAAAAGTTGGCAGACCTGCTCTGTTCTGCCAATCAGTAAGTATTGTTGGGCGTACATTTTATAAAAAATGTTTATGGTAGAAACAGCCAACAAGTTTACCTACAATCCTGTATTGTATAAGTTTATTTTGTTTCAAAACATCTCCCTCAGCGCAAATCTCCCGAACTAACTTTAGATACTTTTCGTTGAACTACATAAGCGTTAAGTTACTAAGTATTATTCCCATGTATTTAAACAATTTTCAACTGGAATTTCCTAAATTTCACCGAAGCTATTCCGTCCACCCTCGCCGACGACTTCCTGCATAGTTGCACACCAAATACTTTAGCCTCCGCCCACCGTCCGGGGACCCGGCTACCCGGTTACTTTTTGCCATTTTCAATTCCTACGGCGATCAATTAGACATGGTTTAATGGATTCGGGTGTCGTCTGGGGTGATCGATCACGTGCAATAAGTACATTAAGTAGTAGTTGGATGTGGACCGGCAAGCCCTGATCGATGGGGTGACACCCATCGTAGTTTTTCATGAGAAAATGTAGCTTTACATCAATCACTTGCCCATAATTTCGCATGCTAACCTTCAGTTGACTTCTGTCGGATCCACTTGTGACTTGTAATGGTTTAATATTAATACTTTAAATATTAAAGCAACATTTAACTAACAAAAATAACATAAGACAGAAAATAAACAAATTTATCATTCCAAATAGGATCTCTGTAATTATTTCAATGTTAATATTACTAGAACAAAAGCAAATATTTGTTATTGTTTTGTACACCTTACTTAAGTTTAAATATTACATGGAAAATGTTAATAAAAGTTCATAAAGCGGATAATAAGTTAAAATTATAATGAAACTGCTAAACTAAAGCAGGTTCCGTGCATCCATGGCGTAAGTGTTGCAGTCACGGAAATGTCAGTTGATTAAAACCTATAAACATGAAAATAAATATGGCGGAATCGGGGCGTGTTGGGCTATTGGCCGTGTAATAAATTTTACGCTGTTGATGCATAAGTGTAAAACGGCTTTCTTTTTATGGCAACCTTTTGATTAAAATAAAAAATAAAAACAATTGCACGTCTCATAAATAATTCAGAACATCAACAATCGATATTATGTTTGGTAAAGTAGCAGTTCGAGTTCGTTTTTCGTATCGATTGGTTTTTATCGGATTTCTCTGATAGATTTCGTAAATAATTTAAGAATTAGGCACGTCAATCGTGTTCTGCCGTTTCCGCCGCCACATGCGGGCGTGTAAATAACTCAATGTAGGCGTTAATTATGTCGAGTGATCTTGAATGAGTCGGGCTTAACGCGCCTCCATGTTAAACGAAACGTAATCACGCGGAACATTCGAATTTGGAATTCTATTATGTTTTGTTTTCTTTGCTTGTATATTTTTTATTTATTTCTAAATCCACGATGCTTTGAGAACTAACTATACATTGGCGCGCTTTTATTTTGTTTATCATCTATTGTGGCAATATTTTAGACATTATTTAGTCGAGAGTAGATAATAATAACTTATTTTTTGTCTACAAACCTTATAAATGTTAGGGACAGTTATTCAGTAGATGAAACATGAAACAGTTCTCGTGAAGAAAGTAGATGTAATATATTTCGCTGTCACTTTAACAAAAATGGTTTCACTTAGGTCTCAAACACATTTTATTTGTGGGATAGATTTTTTTCCCTTATAGAATGAAATATCCGGCGTTCAAAATGACCGAACGTTCCTTCACGTCCCGAGGAAATGGAAGTGCACATGACTGAGATGGATTAGTGCCCATTAAGGGTAGCTCCGGATAATACCTATGTGAACGCAATATGTGCTCAGATACCAATAAATACTTATGTTTTAGGCAATACGTCGTAAGTCTTGACGTCAGCAAGTGGTCAGTTATTGCGGGATCTAAATAGGCAAGGGTTTAATACGAAGGAAGTAATGAGAATATGTCAAATAGAGTGAAAACTGGGACCTACTTGGAAATTCGAAGAACGAAACTTCAGCTGACGGATCGCTCGTTTTCCAACCACGAAAGTGTTTCGAATCCGATGATCGATTCAATATTGGTGATTTGAGAATGTGTTTTTCGTTCATCCTAAACAGTGAATTGACATCTAGTAGTTCGTTGTTTGACAATACTTCGATCGTATATTTATAAGTTCGATGTTCATCAACGTTTCGCTTTGGTCCGAAACTTCGTCTTTCGTTTTTCTGTTTTATTATAAACATAAACATAATTAGCCCATTACTGTCCCACTGCTGGGCACGGGCCTCTTCTCAGAATGAGAAGGGTTTGGGCCTTAGTCCACCACGCTGGCCTGATGCGGGTTGGCAGACTACACACACCATCGAGAACTTTATAGAGCCCTCTCAGGTGTGCAGGTTTCCTCACGATGTTTTTCTTTCACCGTTAACGCAAGTGATAATCAAATTCTGATCCGCACATGAATTTGAAAAGTCATAGGTACGTGCGGGGATCGAACTCAGACCCTCCTGCATGGAAGGCAAGCGTTCAAACGCCAGGCTATCACTGTTTTATTATACAATCTTAATTTTCACAACAATTAAAGCTCTTAATATGCAAATTAAATACAGTTATTATTTTTTTATTTTTGAACGAGAGATGACTTGTACATTAATTCTGATTTCGCAATATTACATTTGGTAATGGTGGCAGCGGAGCGCAACAATGTTGCCAACTTGAAAACGGTTAAAACAAAATGGTACACCGTGGTTTTCCGTTGAATTTAATAGAAAGAAACAAAGACAAATCGGTGTCTCACATCCAGTCGAGCGAGGATTAAACAAAGCGCTGTTTATGTTAATGAAATGAGATCTTATCTGTTCAGACGGTTCACGTTTAAACTTGCTATAAAACAAGGAACAGCTACGCCTGAGTTGGGCTGGAGGTCTGAGACTGGTCGTCGCAAAAGCTTATTAAATGTTTCTATAGTCTGGCCATTAACATTTTGTATAAAAGGTAAACAAAATTTTAATCGCGAAACATACATTTTGTTTAAAGAACCTATTCTAAATACAGATTTTTGATATCACGTGTTTTTATGGACGATTAAGTGAGGTAACATCAAAATGTGTATGTTTAGTGGATTCTTCAAGCGAAATGGATGTTTAACAATCAAAGGTTTGTTTACAATTTATACACAATTTAATGGTCGGACTATAGTTTGGTATGGGCGAATTAAATAATGGATTTATGTAAAAAAAAATTGTGGGATGATAGCTTTTCGTTAGGTAGTCTAGGATACGATATAGCAAAGCGTACTTTCACTTTTTCTGTTTTAGTTATGGTTTATAGTAAATAACCACTGAAGTTTTACAAAAATGGAATCAACATTTATCTTTAAAGAGAACAAGAGTTCAATAATAATAATATTTATAATTATAATTGTTGTTATTATTGTCATTGGTAAATATCTCAATCCAGGCATTACTCTATTATTTTTAAAGATATTATCATATTTTGACAGTCAGCTAATCAAAAGCCCCCCAAAATAGTCGAAAATAGAAGTATAGTAACAAAATGTCGTAGTAATTGGACAAGTATCACCATTAATCCGATTTAAGTATTAATCCTATAGTTTATTTTTGTGAATCCTGTTTATTATTAACGGGGAGGTCTGGCGGCGCGTTTCATCTGTCGGTAATTTATTGTCCGACAAGTTGTGACATCGGCCCATTGAACAGGGTTATTTATACGCAATGGAATTTAAGTAAAACTACTGAAATTTATTCACTATCGCAGCGGTTCAATTATTAATGAAACTATCGACAGATGAAATGAACTTAAACAATTTTTAATCTGTTTCGAATGCTTCGGAATAAATGGTGGCTGCTTTTACAGTAAACGCCGAACAGAGAAACAAAAGTTAATAATATTTAGATTTTATGGCAACCCTAACGTCGGTTCATTTCTCCTCCTCTATTTCCTTTTATAAGTTTACTCATTTATCTAATTTACATACACACTGGCTACAAACAATAAGCGAAAAACATGTAGAATTAATATTTAAAAATCCCGTTCGTGTTCCATTTTCGAACGAGAAAGCATAAACAATCCGACATTAAAAAAGCAACATTTCCTCCAGCATTGTTACTATTGCTGACAGAAAAGAGGTTTAACATAATAACCAACGGTTTACGACTGGAAAGTTCGCAAGCTATTATAAGCTTTCTCGGTAACATTCGCTATTTCCCTACATAACACATAGTTTCGTAATTAAAGAGTCCGAAACAACATTATGCTAACGACTATATTTTGTAGTGTGGAGCCCCCGACCCGTGGTAAGAGAAAATGGCCGACCGCTAAAAATGTTTTGGGTTAATGTAAAATGGAACGTTATTAGGCTACTAGTTTTTATTGTTTAAATGTAGGGATAGTTATAAAACAATACATAAAATGCTATTACATACTTATAGAAGTCTCATAAAAATTTTGATAATTGTATTATTGTTTTAGTAGATATTTTAAACGAATAAGGATTCACTGTTAACAAAATGAGAATGACGTCATAAAATCATCAATAGTATTTAGTATTGGTCTTATAAATAAATATTTAGAATTTATCCAACCCCCAGAGAACACGGTGAACTGCGTATAATAATTTTAATCAAGCAACATTACTCACATTAGATTTAAGACCCGAAGCCTGGAATTAAACGTAAACAAAGAGATTATTAAAAGGCTTCAGTGACGGTGTTTAAATTGATCAAACTCCAAGTAAGTGGGATAATCCGGCGGGATTAACAAAACAACAGACAAGCCTGTTTGTTGAATATTGGAGCACCCACTTGTATTGGCATGGTTACGTTTTCAAGGCAATGCAAATAAAACGAGCCATTTCTGAGACGTAAGATCCAATAATGTGCGTAATTATAAATTAACAAGTATATTTCTGAAGTACTTAATTACATTTTTTACGGCAAATTCAGTGACATTATTAATTTTCGGGAGTGACGTGACGTAATTAGTAAGGTTCAGTGTTGCCATAGTATTAATTCCATAAAAATAGTGATGTCCACTCCATTCGATTAATGATATTAGTACATTAAGTCGCCTAATGAATGCCCCCACCCCCACTAATACCCCGAACACTTATAAAGATAAATGACCGCACCCATTCCGCCGTTACGTTTCGTACCAAACGGGGTTAAAAGGGTTTTCAGTTCCTTAATAATTAATTGAAGGGTAGTCCATTTTAGAAATTAGCATGATTCCGTTTTTAGTAGCCAAAGGCAATGGGACTGACCGAAGATAAGATTGGGGGTTGATATATTAAAATTAATGTAAATATTAAATGAGTGAACATATTGTAGGTATGTTGAATTTCAAAACTGATGTTTAAATCAAAAAGTTAAATCAATAACGAAGCGTTTCACTACGCAGAAGAGAAACGGTCACCGAAATATTAATAATAATGTACTTCGATAGTACTTTATCTCAATATTCAGTCCGGCACGATAGAAAAACACTTGACCGAAAATATCGAAGGCGACCGAGCGGGAAGGTCGCTGGTGCGACACATTCATTTTTCCATAACGCCGGACGATTATTCACACGCAAAATAATACCTATCGATTTAAAAAATGAATCCTTTTATACGCGGAACGAGCGTTATTCCGCCGTGAAAATAGCTTCGATGCTCCCCATTTTACAGCGCCGAAAGGGTTCCCCGCCAGCGAGTAATAAAGTAATTTATCCACTTCCGATAACAGGCCAATAATCCTCCAGCGCACTTCGCGGGGAATATGAGGAATAAATAAGAGGAGTTAGGAGGAGTTGGAAGGAGTTTGGAGGGGGATTGCTCCGCGTGGCGACGGCGATAACACGCGCATCCCTAGATGCACTTCCGAAGGCGATTGGAACTGTAATTTTCATTGAAGTTAGTTAGCAGATAGCATGCAGCTGAGTCAGTTGTCAGCAAGTATTTTTAACGAGTGTAACTTCGTTGATACTCTGAATGTCTTCTTGCTTGTTACACCAACTTTGTTCATGTTGTGAAGTTAGGAAACGAACGGGAATGTGGTTTATTTGTTTTTGTGAAAAGCAAATAATTGTAAAAAGCTTTGAAAGGAATATTTGTTTCCCGAATTAGTTTTCAAATAGTCCGTTCCGATGAACGTTAAATCAAATACCTATGGTAATTAAACATTGAAATTGATATCGATATAACGTAACTGGGTATCAATTGCTTTACTGTTCTCGGAATTCGAAAATCAATTCGCTACACAATCGCGGCTTCTATGGGCCGAACTATCGCTCCGGGGCAAAATGTATCTTGTCGTAGTACAAGCCGCGGCGAACTTAATCAGGGCATTGTATTTCATACACATTATCCCTCTAAATCCTTCAGTGGCTACGATTCTCATCACGCTCCAAGTGCTGTCCCGAGGCACTTAGAACGCCCTAGGACTTAATAGTGATGTACTCACTCTATTGGAGTATTCGATTACCGAGAACTCGACCATATACAAGCTGATTACTTAGTCGAGTTGGCTCAACGTCTAGCAATGCTGTTAAGAAGTAGTAAAGTCGTCTCGGTTATATTTATTGTTGTTTATTTATGAGTACTGTGGTTGCGACAGCTTGAATATTCATAGTCGTAAAGATATTGGGAGATAGTAAATATACAACGGGCTCTATTCGATACTGTAGATTCATTACTATGTGCTCCACGTAGTTTACCTGTCCTTTCATAAATTGAGTGTTAATTGTTATCTCACCCATTAATCGACTAATAAACTAATGTAAGGTCTATCGGCACATCTCTATAGGCAGACAAGTTTTGATTGTAACTCTAAGTTCGCTCAAGTGCACAGTATGGGCGATAACGATTATTGTCTCATGAATATATTAGAAGGGTGAAACAAGAGGGAGTTATTGTAAAATTAGTTGTACCCTCTCTGTTAATTCTACGTCATAATTTATTTGTTTAATTTATGTATTCAATTAACCTTCTTCTCAATGTTGGGTTTATACATTTGGAATAAGGTGGATTGCATTTACATGGAAAGTGTATGACAAGATATTGAGGTCAATTGAACGTTGGCAATCTTTATACATAGACACTCATGTATTTATATGGATTAGGAATTCATTTAGGCTTCGATTTGGGGACATAGGACCGATAATAGCTATGAAGGAAAAATATTTGATGTTTTCTTATTTTTCTTAAAGATTCGACTGTATCTGGTAACATTCACAGCCGACTAATCTGCCTACCTATGAATTAGTATAGTGAGTAGGTAGGTTAACAACTTTCTATCACATTTATGACGTCATGATAGACTGTGAAGCCGTCATCGTAGACCGAATCCGGACATTAAACAACTCTGCTTAACCCTAACGGAATTATGAGAATGTACCTACATGAAGAAAATTTCTACCATTCCCAATGATAGCCTACGTAATATTATTTTATTACATACGAATTTCGTATTCTAAACTGTTTAATCCCATATTACTGTGAGTGGAGCATAATTTCCTAGGCCGACATAGATATGGGGTCTGGAAATTACACATAAAGGAGAACAGGGACCTTGGCTAACGGTTATGACAGCGTTTAGCGGTACAGGATAATCCCGTATCACAAACTGTGCCAGAGGAATTCTAATTAATCCTACCAAAAATGTACGATTTAAATCCTTCGGGATTAGTTATGGGGGCCCTTGGTTCCGCGGTCGATGTTTGCGAATTGCTGATTATTATCTTAATAGGATGGCCGGAGATTTACTGGGGTCACCCTCACATGTGTACAATTGTGGACACGATTCGGTTGCAATTAAACTGTGTTAATTCTTGTACAAGTTTGGTCCTTGTGTTCGGTGAAACGTTTGAGAGTCCGACTCGAAGGACCAAAGATTTACTGCCATAAATTGATCTAATGATATCATTACTGATAAGATACTACTTAGTACAAGTGTTTATAAGTAAGCAGGGTGCGGTGGGGTAAGTCCGGACATAGGGTAAGTTCATTCAAATGAATTTTCCACTGAACGTGTCAGAGGGGCAGAATAAGTGGCGTCTCATGGTATTCTTGCCAGCAATTAAAAATATTACCACATTCTAAAGCAAATCCATTTAAATGAACTTACCCCGACACGCCCGACTCCATATTTCTCATAAAAAATCCATCATCTTATCACTTAACAAATTGTCACCTCTACTAGAATTTAAAATGGCCGCACCCGGTTTCAATGTCCTCATATTTCACGTTTTGAAGGCTGTAAGGTCAGAGCGGCGGTTATGACGTGATGGTGTGACAAATGCCAGTAGTTGGTGTAATTCATGGCGGCTCCCAGGGAACATTTGTCGTCCCTCGATAAGGGCCGCCTATATTTTGTTGGTGGATGATAAACAGAGTATATTAACAATTTGCGTTGTTGGTAAGGTGAATATTGTATTTTTAGTACGTGGAGTAGGTTTTATAGTATTTATAGTGGCTAAAATTTAATAGGCCCGTTTTGACAGTTGTCAGATTAGAACATGTTGTCAATTTCGACATATAATGTACAGAGATCTGTACATTATATTGACATTGACATTGACATATAGTCGAAATTGACAACATGTTCTAATCTGACAGCTGTCAAAACGGGCCTATTATATTTTAGACACTATAGTAATTTTTTTATTAGCTAGTGTTCTCAATTCATCAATCAATCAAGAAAAGTAAGGTTAAAAAAAAGCAAATTAGATTCGGTACAGTCAATATCAAAACTACCTACGTGATAAAAATTAAAGTTTCAAAAGTGATTGATGAATAAAAACATTGCAAATAGAAAAGTAATAAAGTTAAATATGATAGAGGTGATAAAAATTCAAATCTTATTATTAATGTTTGTACCCATTGGGGTAAATTTTGTCCATCTATTTTAGAACAAAGTATTGGTTCTTACGGTAATTAATATCAAAAATCTAAAATATTCATCGACGTTTGCTGTTGACTGTAGTACTTACTATAAGCGATTTTTGCGAAGCGTAAAATTAGTTTTATAGTTTAACTAGCGGCCCGTCCCGGCTTCGCACGGGTCGACATTTTTCCCGTTTTTACAACATTTTTCATTTATGCTCCGCTCCTATTGGCCGTAGCGTAATGTTATATAGCCTATAACCTTCCTCGATAAATGGACTATCCAACACAAACATATTTTTTCAATTCCAACCAGTAGTTCCTGAGATTAGCGCGTTCAAACAAACAAACTCTTCAGCTTTATAATATTAGCATACAGGGTGTAAACGAAATCATGTAATTCCTTCAAACAGTGTGATATACTGCTGACATAGATCAACAAGAAATGGATACTTTTGGATTCAATAAAAAAAATTACAAGAAGTAAACATGTGTTCTTAACGTGAGGCATTTTAGCGCCCCGAATTAAATAACCACGTGGCGAGCGATAGCCACGCAATTTTCTCAGGGCGCTAAAATGCCTCACGTTAAGAGCACCATGTTTACTTCTTGTAATTTTTTTTTTATTGTACCCAAAAGTATCCCGTGCAGGGTTAATCTATGTCAGCAGTACATCACGAGGTTTGAAGGAATTACATGATTTCGTTTACACTCTGTAGATACTTGCTTTTCCTTAAAAAAGGCTTCTTCAAGATCAATCCTCGTATCTGTTCATGACTTTAATTAAGTATACTTAGAGCCCTACTTATACGACTTCAGAAAAACATGCATCCAGTTGGTGTGATTCATGGGAGCCGGGGCCTGGCATTTGTTGACCCCCGCTAAGGCCAATTGCTAGTATAGTCTATGGTCCGCGACGGCCATTTGTCTCGCCGTTTGGGACAAGGGATATTTATTCACTCCTGTTTATTGGGATTGTACTGAAATTGAAATTAATAGACAGTATAGTTTTGCGTACTTTGGCAAATTCGTATTGTTATCGAGTTATTGGCTGATGATTTAAATCTATACTAATATTATAAAGCTGAAGAGTTTGTTTGTTTGAACGCGCTAATCTCAGGAACTACTGGTTGGAATTTAAAAGTTATTTTTGTGTTGGATAATCTACTAACACCTCTGCCTATCCTTTTGGGGCATACAGGCGTGATATTATGTTAATTTATAGTCACTGATATCCAGAATCCAACAAAATGTCTGTCATAATCTGCATTGTGCCATGCCTTTTATAATAATAACATATTTAATTATGGTAGTTATAGTAAGCCAGCAGAGGCTTGAGAGTATATTTACGTGCAAAATAGCAATAACTCTTTTAAACTTAAAACATTATCTATATAAAAAGCTATTTTTAATTCTCTATTCGTTTTTCCCATTGCATTAAAAAGTATTATAATAAAACATAGATAGTATAACATTACAAACACGTTGGAAGCGCAATAATTGTTTAGATTCACGTTTGATAATGAATAATGTTGTGTGAACAAATTCTGTACAACCGAAACACGAGTAGAATCGTCCAGTACGATTTATAGCCTCTATCCGATTATGTACGGAATGCACTTTGCATATAAACTGGTACCCAACCCTATTGTAACACATATAAGGTCCATTTTACACTACCGGGATAAATGTAGGTTAAGAATATTAAAAATCTTAACGTGTAAAAGTTTCCCAAGGTTCTAATACTTTTAAATTATACGTCGACGCGCTGAGAACATATTAGCGAAGGTGGTATTCGTTGAGCGGTGTTTAAAATTCGAGATATAGCGATTTTGATTGTAATTTTCCAAGTTCTTGTTCATAATGAAGCTTAGTTTATATACCTATATGTTAATTTTAGTGTCCAAGTTGTTAGGGCCTATGCACATGACGTCTTTTCTACGCACCGACGACGCGCGTTCACGTCGAACTCCATACATAAAAAAACAATACACACATTTTTAGGGTTCCGCACCCGAAGGGTAAAACGGGAACCTATTACTAAGACTCCGCTGTCCGCCCGTCTGTCACCAGGCTGTATCTCATGAACCGTGATAGTTAAACAGTTGGAATTTTCACAGATGATGTATTTCTGTGGCCGCTGTTACAACAAATACTAAAAAACAGAATAAAATAAATATTTTTATGGGGCTCCCATACAACAAACCCGATGTTTTTTGCTCGTTTTTATAGATAATGGTACGGAACCTTTCGTGCGCGAGTCCGACTCGCATTTGGCCGTTTTTTTAAGTATGGAGTTTGACATTAACGCGCGTCTTCGGCGCGTAGATAAGACGTCGTGTGTAAGAGCTCTTATATCTTGAGAAAGTTATAAGTTGCATGTTATTTTATAGTTTAATAAAAAGCAAATGTGTTGTATATAAAACCTGTATTTGATAATCAATAGGCTTTATTGATGTTTGTCTTCATGTAGGTAAGTATATATTCTCTTATGATCTTCGATAAACATATTTATTTTTTAAACAACTACTTCGAGATCGAATGCGATCGAATTTAGGGAAAATTTACTATAATTTTCATTAAAAATATTACAGATTTGGCCTGATGAATAACTACATAATTATAATTTAATTATTAGTCAAATAATTTGCCTTTTGGTCTAGTGGTCTTTGGTTCGATCCCCAGGTCGGGCAGTATTATTGAGTTTTTCCATTAGGAATTTCTCGGCGTCTGGAGTTGTTCTCGCCCCCTATTACATGGGACTTAAACATAACTGGTGAAACGAGAGTATACCTAAACAGCTCTGCCGAACCCTTCGGGGAATACAAGGCGTGTTATGTCATGTATAAGTATAACATTGAGACAGCTAATATAAAAAATAAAAAGAGTCATATGACCACTGAGACATCCGTAATTAAAGTTCAATAGTATTTATTTTTTTATTTATTTAAGCACGCTATTTATTTATTTATTTATATATTTGGAACTGGTTTACATCAATTACGTCACAGTGGGTTCAGTTGAAAACCAGCGTCAGGCTCTAGTAGTCTGACATTTATGCTGAACTGAACCTATTTGGCGCAGCCGCTAGACACACAGATACTTTATTTTTTGTTTATTTTTCTTTTGTTTTGTCTCTTATGATTTTTTTGTCTGTGTGTCTGACTGCTTTCGTGCCAAATAAATTTCTTTCTTTCTTTCTATATTAACACGGTTGAAGGAATTTGTAAGCGCTTTCAAATGAGTGCACAGCTTCGCTAAGCAAAGCGTACCCTAGCAATATAATTATAGGCTTAGAAAATGGCGGGATGAAAAAGATCCCATTAAGTAGTACCCGTATAGCAGTCGTGTCGTAATCATTACGTAGGTGGGCCAGAGGTCGGTGCAGCGTGTATTAATCTAAACGCGCGCGTGCTATCGAAGGCGCGCTGCGATCCCTGTTTTGTTTCTGATCTGACATAGCTTGTGTCTCAAGGTTATGGGGTTTACTTTACGGGTTCCAATTACTGATAAAGCCGGCGTCAGTTCTTCTTCTTCTTCTTCCTGCCCTTATCCCACACTAGGTGGGGTCGGCACAACATGTATTTTATAAATCCATGTTGTTAGAGGTTTTGGCTTATTTATTTTATGACCGGCCGCCTGCCTGACATCAACCCTCCTTGGGAATATTCGTTGCGCCGCCGTCGCGCGAGTGACCCAATGTGCTTGCTGGTATTATGCACTGGGTCCCAAAATTATAAAAGGTGTCAGTTATTTTTGTCAATTAACTTGTAATATACCTGTATAAGGTGTAAATGCAAAAACTGAAAACCTCTTAAGAGCTCATCGTACTCATCACTATGAACAACTTCTACTAGAGACCAATCAAGAAATCGCGAAAAAATAATCTGCAGAAAAAAAAATGTTCTCATAACTTGACAAAATGTAGAGAACAGCTGATTTTATTTTCGCGTTTTCTTGATTGGTCCTATAGTAAAAGTTGTTCATAATGATATGTACAATGAGGCCTTAAGAGGTTTTCAGTTTTTGCATTTACACCTTGTATATGTTGCAGTCAAAACTCTTAACCAGTCAAAAGTACTATTGACTAGCAAAATCAGTCAAAAGTACTTTTGAATGAATAGGTTGGTCAAAAGTGGTTTTGACTGCAAATTTGCGGTTAAAAGTACTTTTGACTGACGCTCTTTGTCAAAAGTAGTTTTAACTGCAATAAAGCATCAGTCAAAAGCACTATTAACTCGTTAGGTGTGATTAAAAAATAAATAATAATTAATATAATTATATTATATTATTATTAATAATAATAATTTTCTTTTGTCATCACATTGAAATGACTATCTTTCATATCTTCTGTCGCTAAAATTCTTTGCAAAAAGCGTTCTTTCTTTTCGTAGTCACTCATTTTTGTTCTAATATTCTAACTAATTCTTATTATTATAATATTCTAACTTATTCTAATTCTAATGTTTTTGTTCTAACGTTCCCCACTAATAATGAGTAATATAAAAGTTTATATGTGCGTTTGTCGTTATTTTTATCGACCACCTTAACTTTTTAAGAGTTTTGACTGATACGACCAGTCAAAACCACTTTTGACGGAATCACTTAGTCAAAAGTACTTTTAACCAGCTCCATTAGGCAAAAGTACTTTTAACTGTTATTTTAGTCAAAAGTATTATTGATTAAAGCATACGGTCAAAAGTACTTTTGACTGATTTTGCTAGTCAATAGTACTTTTGACTGGTTAAGAGTTTTGACTGCAACATATATACAATGTGTTACAAAAATACCCCTAAAGCCGAAAGGGGGTTAAAAGGTCCCTTGTAAAGAGTCTATTGGCAATATTTGAAAACCGTAGCATGACCCAAAAAAAGAGAATTTGGATAAAACAATACATTGAAACGCAACCCTGAAAACACAAAACTAAAGAGTAGACTACCCAGAAAGTTATTTACATTCTTACCTAATTTACTCTGAGAGGTAAATGACAACAACCATAAAAGACTACTTGATTATTTACATTTTTAATGGAGAATTATGTAACACGTTGTACAATACACGTGTAATATGTCGTTTGTTCAGTATTGCACACCTAGATGCTCCGATTTCCGATCTTCAGACAAAACGTAACAGCGCTCGGAAACTAAAAATGGGTGGTAAGAGGGGAAGCTGAAGGAAACTCGAGTTCATAGATATTCCTCCAAAGTAGCACAGCATCATAGATATTTTTCATTAGTAAGTGTCCGTTTCGTAGTCGTGTCGTGCTTACTAAGCGAATCGAGGTGTGCTTTACCAGTTAATAATCTAATCGCGCGTGCTGCAATCGACTACCCGCGTTGCAATCGCGTTGAAGCTGCGATATTTTTGACGTATTGAGTTTCGTATCGTGTAAAACTGAAAATGTATTTTTAGAACATCCCTTGCTATTTTCCACGGACGCTAATAGTGATGTATCGCGGTCGTGTCGTGCTTACTAAGTGAACCGAAGTTCGCTGCACCAGTTATTAATCTAATCGCGCGTGCAGCGATGGTCGGTCGGCGCGGGTCACAATCGCGTATGCGCTGCTGTGTTTGTGACGTATCTATGTATTGATGATTATTTTAGAATGTATCATAGAGTTTTTTCTTCTTGTGGCCGGTGGTGGCTGACTGGCGGGAGTCCGAGCCTATAAAAGGTCGCCGCTGCAGTCGCCAAGCCAAGTAAGTGTTCACCTGTTCACGAAGACCCTGGACTCCCCGCATTGTACGAACCACGCCCTGTTGTTCTCTTTGTAATTCTTAATTAAATATATATAGTGTACGGTTACAAGTGTTATTCTTTATCCTCCCGTAAGTACACGCTTGCTAAATTTTATGAGCACATGCTATTTGAGGGTTGTCTCTTAAAGCCACCCTAAAGTGTTACATTCTTATTAGTGTTGCTAACATTATATGTTCATCAAGGAGATATGGGCATCGCGAAACAAACAGCTGTAGTTTTAGGTGCTGGGAACAATAAAAGGATTGCACTGTTTCTACGACGTAGGTGACGCAATGATGGACTACGCCAGCTACGCTCTCGTAGCAGATGATCGACGTGCTACGAGTAGTCATTGTTCACGAACTTTTCACCCGTCGCTTTTTTATTTCATAATTAAAGCCAATTGAATTAAGTTAGTTTTCATTAGTACAATATTGCCTATCTTTCATATTAAAGTTTATAATTGTCGAACTCGCAAATAGTTTTGTATAAATATATAGCTTAATAAAACACGTAGTAGTAAATTAATTTCAATTGTAACGAAGCTGAAATAACTAGAAACGTGTTTGTATTTTAAAATAGATACAGAATGACTTTGTAACATATTTATACGACAGACTATAAACAATACTATTTTTTTTATATCGAGACGTGCAGTTTGCATAACTATAGAAACCTCATAGGTACCTATCAATAACATCCTTCTAACTGTAGTTCACTGTTATAACATTCTATATATCTTAAGGCACATACATCAGGGTACAAAGAGCAGGTACAAAACAGATAGGTACTGAAGTCAATCACATGTATGTACTTCAATTTTCATACCTACGCTCGGCGGTCGCTCTATCTATATATCTATCTCTCTCAAGCGCATGGCACTCGCGCTCGCACTCACTCGCACTCTGGTCCCAAACAGTCCGTGATATCGTGTCCGTGAGCAGTGTCTATGTGTGCGTTGCTCGAGCGCACTTATATGTAGATTGACTTCTGTACCTATCTCGACGGTCCCTACGTATACTGTCGAAACTACAAAATCTCAGTTTTTATTTTATTATGTATGTACACCGATTACGCTGAGATTTATGATCCGATTTACGTGATTCTTCTTTAGTTTGTTGCGGAATAGTTGCCATTTGGTCCCATATTTTTTTTTATAACCTTTAGGATAACATAATTTCACACATTTTAAGCAGATAAAATAAAAACTGAGATTTTGTAGTTTCGATAGTATACGTATGGACCGTCGATCTGTTTTGTGGAGCATTTCAAACCTATATACGAGATTATATATATAGGTTTACGAATACTACTCCATAACTTGAATAGGTACAAAGACAGACACAGACTCCCAACCGAACATTCGAACCAAGTTTATTACTTCCGAATAACTATAGAAACAATTAGTTTGTCGAAACTCCGTCATTGTTCGTATCCGTTACAGTAATGGCTAGGTTTGTATGCATCTAGATTTAATCTAATTGGGGCCCCGACGCCGCAAACTGTCGTGCGATGCGACCGACAATCCGACGGAGACCGCAACTATTAAACTGGCAGTCCCAAATCATATGTATAATGTGGGTATTGTCTATGGATACGAAGTTTATGAGGTTTGGGAAAATTTGTGCCGAAGAGACACGACTTCTGGTATTGTTTATGGTATTGACGAATTTCACGTAGAAGCGTTTGTATTTTAAAATAAGAACGTACTATGTTCGTAACTGCCTCGTTGTGGTGGTGGCAAATGCGACTGCTGATCGTGAGATCCTGGGTTCGATCCCCAAGTCAGGCAGTGGTATTGGGTTTTTCCGTGTGGAATTTCTCAGATTGGATTTGTGCCCGGTTGATGGTAATAAGTTCGCCTCCTATTATATGGGACTTAAACATAACGGTGAAATGAGGTGTTACCTCTGCCCAACCCTTCGGGGAATACAGGCGTGATGTTATGTTATGATGTTCAGATATTGCAGTTATAATGGAGAAACGTGATTGTGTTGTTAAAATATTAAATGTAAGAAGAAAATATTTTTTTGTCACTCAACTTTACTCCTTTGTGATTAAACTGATTGAAAGCAAACGACTTTGCTTGACAATTTTTTTAATAAAGAAAAAATGTAATCTTCTTTACTGACAGTACTCTTTGTTGACTCATAATCAACTTATTTAATTCTGTTTAACAAAACAATGCCTATAGACTTTTGAAGAAATTAACAACTTTCGAAGCGTTCAATAGAATATTGTTCTTTTAATCGTAACACAATCTCGAAACGAGGTCAAGATTGATGTTAAAAGTAATTACTTCGTGCATAGACTATTGGGTATCGACTCTAAATGTACGGCCCAATAGATAGGGACAAACTACGATTGTGATACTCACTATTTGAATATCGAATTCACTCGATTTAAAAGATAATTAATCGGATGTAAATGATTTTAAAATTCGATATTTTAATTAGGGCCGATTTTTCAATCGTTAGATAACTTTTATCCGAGGAATACGTTGGTCGTTTTGACAGCTTTTGTATAGAAAATATCGCACTGCTGGATTAATAGTGTATCCACTCAAAATGAAGCTTTTGTCAGAATCGACAGTAAACTGATTATTTACATCCTGTTATAGATTACAATTGAAATGAATGAAATGAATTACGTGTGAAGGTTTGTGTTTGTAAACACACCCATGATACAAGAGAAATCCTAGGGTGGCGCAACATTTAAAAAAATAAAATAAAAGAGTTATCTCAAATTTATCAAATTTTGTGTTGATACAGTCTAGCAGATCAGATCTAGCAGTGCGATTATGTCAAACCGACATATTTATTCATCTAATCAGATGAACTTATCTGACAATCGAAAAATCGGCCGTAAATGGTTTTGTAAATGAACAAATTTTGTTGTTTCCTTGATGATTGATTTGAGCTAGATATTACACTACAACTGATTAGAGTTTATTTGAGTGGTACTGACACAGTTTCACCATTGAAATTTCCTGGAGATATACCTCGTAAAAAAAGTGAAAGAGCGTACAGTAAACAGAGTGCTAGAGATAAATCAATACTACTCTAATAGGTAAATGAGAAGCGTCCCTTGACTATTTCTATTCCAGGACGAGACCAGTAAATAAAACATGAGTGAGCACAGTTCTCTGTCCAGTCCGGGGGTCCATTAATTCGTGATAATTTTGGCGCGTCCCGTGGTACGGGGCGGGCCCCGATTCGTCCGACCACGATTGATTAATCGTACGGTTGTCGGCACAAGATCGGCAGTCGACTTAATTGAAAAGTCAACATCTCGATGCTACACACGATCGATTACGATACGTGGAGTTAATTTATTATATTTGTTACGGCCGCGCCTCTACACTGAACCGATTAATCTGTTGTTGGCGGCCCGCTTGTTGTTTTTAATTAGGCTTTATCTTGACATGTCAAAACACGGGGTAACGTTGAAATATTTTACTCAATACGTATTTACAGGTAGTGTTGATAATCTGGATTAAGCTAAATAAGGTTTTAATATACCGTCGTACTTGTAATCATCTAATTACGATTTTCACCGAGTGTTGTAGTAACAAATAATTACTGAATTTACTGAATACCCGTGTAACTGCTAAATACGATTATAGCGGAAAATTATAACAAATGAAATTATTGCGAATTAAATTACCGCCACGGTTTAATACTCAGCTATAGTGCTGGTTTATTTGCCCTGGTATATGAGAATTTTTATTGCGAAAAAGCGTGCATTTTACGGGAACAATTAGCGGTTTTATATCGCCATAATGTACACACGCTTCTGGATGGTTTGCTGGACGAAGCGTAAGTGACGGTCACAGGCGGCCATTTTGCACAAATAATTCAACAAGATTCGCGCGAAATGGCCGCCGTTTCCGGCTGTCGGGGAAACAACTTTATGTTTATTTTAACTCTAACGTTAACGCACGTGAAAACAGCTCTTTAGTTTAAATGCAATTATTATTGTTCTGTCCTGTCAGAGAAACTACCTAACAGTAGTTAAAGATCTTTTGTTCCTAGATAAGTAGTTAACGTTTCTATACATAATACTAGTTTGTTAAAACAATGAGGAGTTTATCTTGATATTTTATTGAACAAACATTCCCACCGCTTATTACTTCAGCTATTATCTACAATAACAAAATGAAAATTTCGCTCCGCACAATTCGAAGCAAAAACGCCACGATCTTTATGTTCGAATTAGTTTTCTTACTCGGGGTTTTACTACGCATAGATTACACACACACGAGCGGCGAGCTATAAAGGGGGTTCTTTATGTGGCACGGAACGGAACAGGGTTCAGTACGCGATGCGGACGGCGGCGTCGGGAACAATACGCGAGTGACCGGCCACGCCGCGTTCGCCGAATAACTTCGCTAAATTCGCGGCCAAATGCACTGCCCGCTTCCGTCTGAAACGCAACACAGACATAGCTCTGTTTTACTGCGAACAGAATTTGGACTCGTGGTTTATGCACTATGTATGTAATCGGATAAGTTTAGTCGAGTATCGATGGCATGATTGATTACGGTGCATCTCTAGTTTGGATATACTAGAATGTCGCTTGGTTTGTAGCTATGGAAATTGTTTTTTTCAATTAAAATTAAATTATGTTTAACAGTATCTTTACTGTGAAGTTTAACATAACAGTTTATTAATATACTTAGTTCACATCAAACTCTCATATTTAAATAATTCATGCGCATCGGAGAAAATTTATGAACAGTAACCATCAAAATATTTAAAACGCATTAAAATATTAATTGAAAGTATCATCAAAGCAAATACTTTATGGGCAAATTAAAAAGGTATTGAGCGCTATAAAGCATCACCGTGGGAACAGTTAAACCGCTGTGAACACATAAATTCTGCTTCGTTGCGATAAAAAGACTTATAAAACTTGCATTTATTATCACTGCGCTATCGGCGATCGGTTCCGGCCGTCGAAATGTCGCAATATAAGGAACGTGGTCGTCCGCAGGCTCAGGTCATTAGTTTTATATATGTACGCGATAAAACACGCGTCCGTGTGTTTCTTGTTAGGTTTTACAGGTGTACGTCATCGGGCAAGCGAGTCGCAAGAGGCGATGAACGTTTGTGCCCGGAAAATGGCAATAGGCTCGCCACCTTATAACATTGAACTTGTACATACTCCTGTAATAGTGGCATTGATTGCTCTTTCGTGGAAATACCGTTGTATGAAAGGTTTAATAGAATTTAGGACAATTCCTGACCAATAATCAAATAAAAACATTCACAAGACAATTTTATTATGATAGAGCAACCAATTCTTCATTTGAAACTTTAATCAGCCCATTACTGTCGCAGTACAGGACACGGACCTCTTCTGAGAATGAGAAGAGTTTAGGCCTTAGTTCACCATGTTAGCCGGGTGCGGGTTAGCGGACTACACACACCATGGAGAATTTATTGGATCCCTCAGGTGTGAAAGTTTTCTCACAATGTTTTTCCTTCACCGTTAACGCAAGTGATAATCAAATTCTAATCCGCACATGAATTCAAAAGGTTAGAGATGCGGGTTGGGACAAACTCAGTTTTTTTTTTAAACTATGCCCCACACTAGGATTTCTCCTGTATCGCAGGTGCGTTTACAGACACAAATCTTCACACACACAAACGCCCAGACCCGTAAAAACTATTTGTAGACCATACAAATATATGATCCGTGCGGGAATCGAACCCACGACCCGTAGCGCAGAAGCCAATCGCTTAACCACTGCACCAAACGTGTCAAAATTGATTGTTTTGCATGGAACGCAAGCGTTCAACCTATAATTGCTCATTTAAAACATCAGGCTAAATATTTTAGTTCCCAAAAACTGTTTAAAATAGCAATTTAATTTACTAAATCGAAAATGCTAACTTTCTAATCATAACAAAATCGATGGCAGCAAAGTAAAAGAAGACATCTACAAAATCGCAATTTTACAGGAGAGCACCTTTAGTAAAAAACAGAGTACATTTTACTGCGATGTTTCTTAGAAATCGAGTGTAGATGTCTTCATTTACGTGCGAGATTTTCTTCATCATTTTGAAATTAGAAATTAATTTAATACAGACTTGTAGATAAGGTTGATTTAAGCTCATTTTTGTAAAAAAAAGCATTTTGGAAAAAATGTAGATGTCCGTATCTACTTTGCTGCCATCGAAATGGAATGTGACATATTGAAATGACATGATTTGCTCGTCACATTGAAGCAATTATATTTTGTAGAACAGCGGTTATGCAACAGTTGTTGGTCGTAATTGATTCCATGAGAGCTGATAGAAAATGATTGATAGAACAGCTGTCACGATGTTGATGGTATAATCAGAGCCAATGTTGCAAATCACGCCTCATATGAATATGCCGGCCGCCATTTTGTGTGGGAAATGGCGCGAATAAATTATTCTGTAATAATTTGATGAGTATTAATGGTTATTTTTAGTTGAATGAAGCGGATTTTTTTGTAATAAACTGTTGTGTAAGTAAAATTTATTATCGCTATAAATTCATCTTATATTTCTATCTGAACAAAAGGTGCCTAAAAGTATTTTTTTGTCTGTATATAAAACAAATATTAATAAAGTAGTCAATACAAAAAATGTGTCTAATATTATAATAATTTAAAAAACATATTTTACTTGGACCATAACCACAATTCAAAATTAAAATTAAATTAAATTTTAACGATACCATCTGTCCTTAAAATTAACAAAAGCTAAATTGCCCTTAAAATTAATAATTAAATTACTCAAACTATCCCAAACAAAGACATAAATATAAAATAGTTATGTTGATAGAGATAGCATCGGGGTTAAAAAAAAAATACGTGCCTTGCGTGTCCAAGTAGGACGAATATGGCCCGACCTTTTTTATTTACGAACATTAAAAAAAAGTTGTTGAGACGTCACGCAAGCGAGTTGTGGTAAAAATGAATTATATATTGCACAAGTTTACCTATGTAAATAAAAATAATAAGTAAAGCGTTGCCAACGTGTTCGTTCCTTGAGAAGCCGTATTTTCAAGAAACGAACATGACGTCACAGAATTTAAATATAGAATGAATATGCACGTAGAATGTTGAGGAAAAAGGATTTGAAAATATAAGTTTGTAGCTGTTTATCATCCCTCGCCATCCCTCGCAGTTTTAAAGGTCAACAAAAGTTTATTCATTTTAGGTCTCGGCGGGTAAGATTACTACTCAAACACTTTATGGTGACTTGAGGGTTTATAAAAGTTTCCACTATAAATTAATATTTAAAAGAGGAAAGTTTGTTTGTTTCTACGAATTTAAATGTAAATTAAAATGGTATAAAATACAGCCAGTAGACTAAACTAATATTAATTTGCTATACTGTGAGAAACATTCACAGAAATAATGAATTAATAAACAAAAAATACTTATATTTTCTATTAAGTACCGAAAAAAAGAGTTAATAAAAGAGCTTTTTAGTACACTCCAGCGCAATTTCTTACAGCCTATTAAAGCAAAGTCGTTCGAACCAAGCGTCGGACGTTCGAATTTTACGTTCGAAATTTAAAATAATCGTAAAAATTCTCGCCAATAGCGTGCACCGGTTGCAAACGAACTGAATAAGCATGGCGGGAAACGGTGAGGATGCAAATAAATAACGCCATTGAGAATATTGCCGCTTATGTGTGCAAGTTGTCGTATTTATTAGTGCAAAAGTACGATGCATTTGCGATTTAGATTAATATTGCTTTATGGGTGTGGTTTTAATTACTTTTAGCCTGATTTCAGAGAAAAGGAGTATGCATTACTATGGTGCTCGATAAGTTTAACAAATCGAATGGTACTCAAAACCAAGCGTCGATTTTCAGCTATTTTGAGACTATGAGCATCTTTAAACTCGTTATTGCCACACTGCTACGTGTGACTAGGGTTACCATCTGACCGGATAAATCCTGTCGAGACCGGATTTGAAGAATTTAGACCGGACTCCGCCCGGATTTTAATCAAGACCGGATTTTATGTCATGTCACAATAAATCGCAGATACGCGGAGTAGTTACCTACTTACCTAAGAAATAGATTAACAGTTGAGTCAATAAAAACAATATTACTCACACAGGTGACATGTGCCGAATTTCACAGTGAAATTTCTACAAAAACAAACTTTTTGAAAGCTGTTACCAGTGGACAAAAATATGATGTGCAAAAAATGTAATTAAAGTTAATAATGTGTATAACTGATCTACGGAGTTTTATTTATAGCAAAAGACCGGATTTTTTTACAAAAATCAGGATTTCTTACTGCTTGTAGCAGGCTTTTCGATTTCAAGCCCTGGTAACCCTACGTGTGACTTACAGCAATGTCAACCCATTAATTCTCGCATTAAACTGTGGTAATAATAAGTGAAAAACAGTGTAAAGGCAAATATAATTCCACAATATATCATACGTCTAACACCCTAGTTCAAACAAAACATATACGCACGTACCTACGTATACGTAATTAGGAATACATGTGTGCGTATTACGAAGGTACACATTACAACAATCCACAGCATCACACTTACAAATTAACGTCACATCGTGCTTAAAACTCACAACATTGTTACTTACATTCCTCACAGAACAATGTCCCGAAATATTTGTCCCAGCACGTTTAAATCCCTATTCAGTTAAAATTGTTAGAACCTTGCCGTGTAAAGCTCATAATAAGGCCGCTTTACACCCTACGGTATGCCGTGACTCCTATCTAACAACCCCGCCTGCAATTAGTACGTCAAACGTTCGCGTGCGTTCCGAGATCGAATATAATAAGGCTGGCGCACGATATTCGAGGATTGGACCCCGCCCTGCAACGGGAATTTTAATAAAGCTTATGAAACTACGGCCCAGGTATGATATGCGAAATTTGTGTTGAAACACCGGCCTTATATGTTGCGGTGAATAATTTGATAATGTTTTTTTTTATACCAGGGCAGGAAGATGATGATACTCGCCGATGTTTTTTTATGCTTTATAATATGAGGACAAACTGTAACCACGTTAAACTCAGTTTAGTTTATTGGTCTGACTGTTGATCACAGTGACTCGTGGACGATGTTAGGCACACCCTTAAGTACTGTCTATCACTTTATCCTTCAAAGGATTAGAAGCAGCTATAACATACATTTTGGTAGATATGTAGGTGCAAACTGTTTTTTTATCTCTTTCTTCTTGACTGTTAGTCCTTTTTCCTTTCCGCTTCGCTCTATCTTTGATTACCACTCCGGAAACATTGCGTGTCATCCTCTCCTATCACTTGTCTTAGCTCATTGCATGCTGCAATGAGCGCAAAATAATAGAGACGGGATCCTTATTTCTATTTCCTGACATTCATCTTATTGCAGGTAAAAAGCAACGTAACCATAAGTTACAGACAGAACCAACTCGCGAGGTAACTATAGTTTCTTTGTACCTCCACTCCGTATCTTTAGGTAAGAAAGAAAATGTACAAAGAATAATAAATGTCAGTTCGAAAAAAGAATTCAGAAACTCAATCGAACATTCTCGTAACACTGGCCATATCACTGATGCCATAAAATGTATAACAAATGTGTACAAGTTCCAAATTTGAAGTGCTCGTGCGTTCTCAACCATAAACAATAAAATTGTTGTTATTTTAAATTTAAATTGTAACATCGTGAGGGGCGCGTTCTGAGGCCGGGCCCGGCTATTATTCATAGTCGAAACACGTTATTTAATTTGCGATATGCGGCAACAGTACGTAGCGAAATAAACGGATAACAGTGTTTGGACGCGCGGCGTTACACTTATAACTAGATTTGCCTTTGTGGAATTCTGCAAACAGACGCCCTAATGGGACAAGGGTTTAAATTCAAAATATATTACGACATTTTGATGTGAATAAACGTGAAACTGCATAACCGTAAAACGCTGTTTATTAAAGCTCCACGATGATAAACAGGAACAAATTTATCTTCGCCACGGTAAGTCATAAATTAAGGCTTATGCACCGCTTTGAAGGAGGAAATTAAGAAAACGTGAGCTTCTTTCACGGAAATAATGTATTAATCTTAAAAAAACTTGTTACCAGCATATTCATTAATGTTGAACGGAATACGAAAAGTTGCGGCGACGTGTAATTTCCACAAATGACCTATGTAAAGCGATCTGCGAGAGGTGCAATAACTCGATTTGTGAATAAATGGCTCGGAAGTTGATCTACCGTACCGCCCCAGTTCCAACGTTAGAAGAGCAAAATTCCACCTCCCATTCCATCGCTGCGTTAGTTACGGCGGAAAGTTTCCACAGCGAGATTAAAGTTGCAATATAAGGGGTTTAAAAGGGGATTCTCGATGCAGTTTCGATGTTTGCGCGCGCCTCGGTACAAGGAAGCTTTTTTGTTTCGAATGCGACCTCTGACTGCGCGATTTTCGCTTGGATTCCACTTTTGAACGTTGCGCGGCAAATGAAAAATGGCGGCTTAGCTGTCAAAATGGTTATTGATGTGCGAGTCGAATTTACTTTTACTGATATTGGATTAGCCAATGTGAGGTGGGATCGACAATTGTGAAGCGATTTGTTGAGGGCGGCTCGAGGGTCGTGTATCATTTTGTTAAATGTCGATGTTTCGCGATTTCTTTTTGTGTGTACAATGTACGCTTGGGTAACTCTTAGCTTTGATAACACTTGGAAAGCGTGCTCAAGAAATATGACTGTTCGACTTTCATAAATATACAGAGCGAGTTTTTGAGATAGGGCTGCAGGCCTAAATGGAAATCTATTAGGAATACAGAAAAGTCGTCAAAGGAATCGAAGCTCGATTATGGAGACAGCAAAAATAGCATTTTTTGTTTACTGAAAATCAACTGGTTTAGGCGGGAATCGTATCCGATGTTTTTTGCAATAAAATACCAGTCTGTATTATTGCACTTTTAAGGATCAAATCTTACAAAGGAATGTAATGTGGTAAATTAAAGAAATTGAACTGAACTGGATTGAACTCACCCTGTATACTTACTACATTTATATACTCATTATTTGTTTGGCAGTTATTTCCTCATGAAACTTCGTCTGTTGAGCAGAGTAGTTCCTTATGGGAAGATCCAAAACCATTTTCTCATATCAAATATTATTGAAACCTTAAAATACATCAGAGTGGGCTTCAATTTTGTACTGGAAGTACACCCAAGAGCATTGCTAATCTTATGAAGTCCCAATCTGCGGGCTCGCTACGTTCCGCCGCCAATTAGTTCTGATAGGTTCTGTTTAGTTCCCGAATAATGCCGAGTGCGCCCGAGCACCGACGAGAGGGTCCGAAAAGTGCCGACGCTTGAGTTAGGGTTGCTCGTAATTCAGGTCTCACTAAGTGTTGCCCTAGATTTTAATTACTGTATAGTGTTTATATCAATTCGGAGCGACCAGTCCTTTTGGGTTAGAATGAGGATATTTTGTGTAATATAGTATTATGATATTCTCTGAATGCTCGCCATTAAATATCATGTCCGATAACTGGGCCAAATATGAAATTGGACCCGCCGTTTCTCTGCGGGGCTCTTGTAATTGAGTCTGCAATCTAAGTAGAATTTAGGGCTTTTGAAAGCTTTTACTAACTTTAGTCCGTAGAATTTTAGATATCTACGTTTTTTTTAGAAAATGAGAAATCTTTTCATCGCTCCAGGATCTTCGCATCATAGCTGATAATAATAACCTCTCAGCACTACCAAACAATCTGAGGCTTAGAATAGGATCGGTATGCAGCCCTATGGCACCCGGAGAGGCGCAGATAAGTGGCACTAAGTTAGCAAGGGGCGAGGCCGCTGCTCCAGCCCCAAGTCGCAAGGATCGCGAAATTGCTCGCATTTCGAGTGCCCCGAGATTAGTGCGGGCTCCGATGATATATATGTGTTGTTATATCGTTTGTGCTGCGAAATTTAGTACTTCGTACATATAAACTACTAAAATTGGCGCCAGAAACACGCGTTTGGACAGAGATAATGCTATGTTTAGGTTTGGAACATCCCATTTATCTGTGTTACTTATGCGTTGACTACACATACGAATAATGAATTAAGCTGAGAGTTAGTTTACGAGAAAATCGTAACATTCATATAGGTATGCAAATTCATTCTGAGATACAATTTCATAAACTCAATCCTTGAACATTCGAGTTGATGATTAAGTCTTCAAAGTTACAAAGTGGTAATTTTTCAAACTTAATTATGAAAGTGTGAATCTGACTAATATAGAGAATATGTTCACACTACGTACGTAGACAAAGTTAAGTAACTATCATACATATTAAATAAACGAGAAAAGTTTTTCTTTACATGTTACAGAGGCGAAGGTGCCTTTATTAAAGTTATCCAAGTAATTAACCGAACAACTTACAATCCTTTGTAATAACGGTTTAAACTTAGAATTCGGAACTTCATTACATCCATCAGGGAAACTCAAAAAGGGTGGAGAAAGTCGTTCGGAAATTAACAGATTTCATTTCGAACTCGCGGACAACTTGTATAACAATCTCTCTCTTATCCGTGTCTCCTTTGCTCGGAATCTAAGCACGTATTAATTCGCAAGTTTTCGGGCTTGATGACTGCACACCGTGGATGCGGAGAAGGGAGGGTAGCAGGGGGTAGAGTAGAGACGAGATCGTGACGGGAATCGCGAGTGGCCACAATAAAAACCTGGGAAGGTGGAGCAGGAGCACTTCTTTCGGGAAATTAGTTGTCGCATTAGGTACCTATTACTGGCGTTCGGGTGCTGATTAACCGCTGCCGAATCGAATTTTGGGGGGCGTACGTGTTCGGAACGCGGCCATTGCTAATTATCGCGCCGTTGATGAATGTTTGGCTTACGAACGCACCTCAATCAATGCCGTGCGATATTTTAGCGCGAAACTGTACGAGCCGAACAAAAGATTTTATCGTACAATTTCTGTGGTTCCAGTTCTTGTTTTAGTTACAAATAATTTTATTCATTTGTCACTATTGTGACTAACTTAATCCTATTTGAAACTTCAAACAAACAGATACTCCGCCCTGACAGCTCACAAATTACATTTTGCAAACCTTCATTTAAAAAAGTATTTTCAAATATTTAATCTGACCGTACTGACAGTAAGCTGGTTTATTTAATAAAATATCGTGATGGACTTCAAGAGTTAAAATATGAATTCAGTTGTAACGAAATGAATTTGCAAACACAAAAAAATATGGCGGCCAACGGTCCTGTGCAAATTAAGTTTACGCGGGCTAATTATGAGAGATAGCTTGTTTCTCGACAAAGTTCAATATGGCGTCGCGTGTCGTTTTTACATCTTAAACAGTTTTTATGTTGCAAACTTGAAGATATTAATGTTTGCAACAAATGTTATAAATCATGACTGCCTATGGAGTTTCGTCGGTATCGGTTATAAGGCTTAAATTTGCATTAATTTACCTCTGAAAATATATACGAGTCTTTCCGTAGTAGGACGAACAGAGTTACTGTCGTAAAAAGAAAACCATGTAGAAACTTTTCACTCAAAAAGTTTGGAAATTACAGAGTGCACGATGAGTTGGTACCTAATTTATTTTAATTACGTCGTGTGGAGAGTGCATGAGTTTTAACACTACAATACTTCGCGTTTCTTCCCATGGGTGCCTTGAGTGGCACATAAAAACCAACAGCACGAGTAGGTTATATTGCGAAAACACAAGTTTCGAATCCAAACAAAAGCAATAGTATTGCGAAAATATAAGTTCCGAATTCAAACAAAAACAATAGTCATCTCTGTTCAAAATTAGAATTTCGCCATTCCATAGACAACGAATCGTACATTCCAATTCCAATCACTTTTAAAACACTTCATTCTTATTCAAAATGAGAACTCGGAACAAAAAAGCATCAAAGTTAGTTAGAGCAGTGTCCCCGCTCCACAATAGAACAAAAGAGGTAAAGAGTGGCTCTTCAAAGCGCAATCGATTCCGTAACACAGCCGCAACTGAATTAAAGAACGTGTGATTCAGGAATATTGCTACTTATTCACATGTATTCTTTTGTAAGATGTACAAAAGAACATGGACGTTTAAGAGTCGCTTTTAGGTCCATTTTCGATTCCAATTTATGATTATGGCTCCATCGATGATTCTGCCAACGTCGAGGTTGAAATAGACACTGTGATAAGTACTTTATAGATTACAATGAAAAAAAACCATTGATTGATGTGATGTTTGTAGCGTTTAAATCGATTTTGAATCCATTCGAGTGTTTGACATGTTTTTTTGTGTCTTGTGGCGGTCCTGACAAAGAGTTGTCACTGTCAAAAGTGATGGATAACTATATTGAGCAGGTAACTTAAGTGTATTAAATGGGGAAGGCAACGCAAAACGAAAGCAGATGGCAGCACCTCCATACTTAGTTATTTGAACCAATCAGAACCATCATATTCATATGAGCAATAACTTCAAATATATTGCAACCAATAAGATCGCAATGGAACAATCGAAAGTGGCGCCATTAGTTCCTCAGTTGCCTTCCCCATTGTTATAATGTGATTTGAGCATTCATGTCTAAGGAAAATATTAACATTGAAGGTAAATGTAGATATCTTATACATTTTATACTTCTCATCAAAGGAAGCAATATCTACATACGTAACAACCTAACAACTAAATCTCGATAATGTAACTCAAAATTAATAACGATCATAATTATATTAATTGAAGAGTATCTGTTTCAGTGAATTATATTATCTAAATCTAATTATTACTACGTCACGTCACAGTAAGCGGTTTAATATACGATAAGACATAGAGTAATTAAGCGACAGAATCTACTGAGACTTTGATAGGGTAGCCATCTTGTATCACAGAAAATTAATATTACATTTTTAGCGGGAATTTGTAAAGAAAATGATTATTTTTTTGGGGAATACGGTGTATTATTTTACTATGTATTTAGAAACTCTATTGCAGTTCGTTGGTAAACTTTGGCAAAAGGTAAACAGAGAACTCCTATTGCGATTATTTAGGGTTACCACGTTGGTAAAAGCAAAACTAATCCTCTTGCAGCAGTCTCGTCTGATTTTTTTAGTTTATCTATAGTTTAATAATCTATAGTGTTGGTTAGGAAGTTACGGACCCGTTTGTTAAGAACCGGGTTGCGGGTTCACACTCAGGCATATACCAATGTGACTTTTTCAATGTCATGTAATTTCTTAGTTAATCTAAGGCACTAATGACATTCAGTGAAGGACAAAATCGTGAAGAAACCTGGACTTAATGACCTACAGTCGCCAACCCGCAGAGAACAAGCATGGTAATCAATGCTCGTTCCTTCTCGGTCTGAGAAGAGGCCTTTGTTCTGCAGTGGGACAGTTATAGGCTGGTATTTATTTTAGAGTTACTCGCTGTATTGCGGTATAACTAAGATTCTTCCTTTACTTACGCACCTACTATGACTTTCAAATCAAGATTGCTACTCTAAAATTGTTGCAAATTATTTTATTTACCTCTATTCCTAATTCTAGTCAGTAATTACTAGGCTGGTGGTAACCCTACTCCAAACCCGCGATGCTAAAGCAACTAACTATTTCGTCTTACTAGAAGTTTTCGTCAATCGCGTCTGTGAGTTTATTGTAGAAATAAGCAGAATTAAATTCATGATTACGTATATATATATTAATTGTTTAGTTAAACAGAGACGTAGGCATTAAATTGTATCTTAGGAAGTAACACGAGATCTATTTATAATTGGAGCTTCTGAGAATTTAAAGTAATTAGTATTTAAAAGCGAATCTTGTAGGTATAAAAGTTTCGCGATTCTGGCCATAGGTCCTCGAAAGAACTCTTGGTGGTTTAACTCGGTAAGAGTCCCACATAAGTCTTTACCAGGGAGGGGCGGGGGGGGGGGGGAGTATCTATGAGGATTTACCGACATTAAGAAAGCGGTATACAGAGTTTATAATTAGAAAAACGATGAGGATAATTAAGCTTAACAAATCTCATTGACAACAATCAATGAGATTTGTTCAGCTTAATTATCCTATAGAACACTATTAGTTAGTTATTCTATATTGCCAAATTGTTTCGTACGGCTAGTCTGAACGCTATTCGGGAAGCAGCCACATACTTCAGCACTACAAATTAATTTCATGTAGTTACATTACACTATCAAAATTGTAAACGTGTATGTGCTCATGATAATTTGATCTCGTGTGTCATGAAACTCATTAACGCAGATAATTACCGAACTGATAATTTTAATGAGCACATAATTGATCAAAATCGTTCCGTGTACCTAGTTCCCGAAGAATAGGCCGCCTCTCCCTATCCGTGGGTATCGATAAAGGCGGTTATGAGATTCTGTTAAGAGGATGAGCAGTAGCGTCCATCTGTCTGCTATTAGCCACTAACTGCGGTCACCCCCTCTGCCAAGCGTGGTGTTTATGGCATTTTTCTCTTCGACCGGTCATTGGGAAGCCCGCGTTTAGCGATGGACGTTTAGGGGTGGATATGATGTTCTGCCTAGCTTTTCCTAACTATGTTGGTGTCAGCTTCCAGTCTAACCAGATTCGGCTGAATACCAATATTTTTCACGGAGTGACTGCAATCAGACCTCTTCAACTCAGTTACTGGGCAATGCTGATATCCTAAGGTTAGACCAGTTGTCAAACTTTCGGGCTTCTGACTTCCCGTAACGACTATCATAGGTATTCGTATGACACCTGAGACCGACTGTTTAACGTGCTCTCCGAGGGACGGAGGGGTCTTGACGTGTAACGAAAAGTCACCCATCCACGGATTGACCGCGACAAGCGCAACTTAACCTCGTAAAAGTTCTAAATAAGCCACAGTTGGATTAATCAGAGTAGATTCTTGAAGTACTCACCGTTGGTTTTCTGTGGTGGGCGTTATGTGAACGCTCCTTCGTTGTTCTGACCTGTAACGATGAAAATTAAACTATTAGTTGCCAATTTATTTATCGATAGTTACAATATTATCCATTGCACAACCCTATACGAAATGAAATCAAGAATTAAACGTCAAATAAAAAAAATCGAATGACATTGATTATATAATAGATTACATGACGTGTGTTTGATGCCTTATGGCATCTTATACTTTTCATTTGGAGTTTTTTTTTTGGTGTAGTAGATAATCGTCTTCTGTACTTCTACCAAAAATTGTTCAATTTTGATTTTTAACAATTTTGTTAGTAGAATTACAATCCGGATCAATATCAGGATTGTAATTCTACTAACAAAATTGTACTCTGTACAAAATAAAGATCCGATCCTTAGCTCCTTAGACATTGGTCTAAGGAGCTAAAGATCTCTATTTTGTACAGACTTTATGCCTTTTGATAGGGATCGAATCCAAGATCTCTTCGTTAGCCGTTCGCAGCTGCTTTTAATACCACAAAGCTAATGAAACGAAACTAATCAATATTGTTCAATTTAATTAGGAGTAAATTGGAATACTAATAGCCTTTAATTATTTCACATATTACTACTACAGTATCTGCATTAGTAAATAAACATGATGCATAGTTAAGTGTTACATTACGCGTTACTGTACCTGTTATTATGACATAACATCACGCCTTGCATTTCCCGAAGGGATCGACAGAGGTGTTTTAGTACACCCTTGTTTCGCCAGTTAAAGTCCCATGTAATAGAATGCGAGCCTATTGCCATTAACCGGGTACAAATCCAGCCTCCGGGCTGCTACTGAGAAATGACAAATGGAAAAACGCAATAACACTTTGCCCGACTTGGGGATCAAACCCAAGACCCCATGCTCAGCAGTCGCGCTTGCGACCACTAAACCAACAAGGCAGTCACAGGGCAAGGCAGCTGTTATCATGACGTCATTTTCTATTCACAGTTGTTTATCTAACTAGCATTTACTTCAATGTCTTTAGCTTTTAATAACATAAAACGCAGCCAAAGAAGTAATTATTGTCGGTCTGTATTTAATTACATCTAAAACGAAACAATTAAAGAACGGACATAAAAATTTAACACAATTAAGCATTTTAATTCAAGTGCAAGGGATCGCGGCCTTGCGTTTATCCCACCATAATTAAATCTACAGTTGCGAATAATTGCCACTTGAAATAACGCGCGCCATTACAAACATCTATTTTTGTTTAAATCAATCCTCCCACAATAGACGTAATGTGCATTTGACGTGAGTAAACGCGTTCATGGAGCTCGCTGCGTTGCGGACGCGTGCCCTTTGCAAACTCACTTCACGGATGATTTGCTTGTCTGTATTCAAGTTGGAGTTTGGCAAATTTCATGGTTGTGTTGCCAGGAATATTATTGGCATACGTGCATTGAGCTTAGAATGAATTATTGTTGAATCTGTATGTTTAATTGGTCTATAAATTACTTATTTTAATAAAATAACCGTTTGTAAAGCACGCTTTGATTAAAAGGACCGAAATGGATCGTAATATTCAGGGATTATTTAATGTTAGTTAAGAAACCAATTTAATTATAGTCTTCGGTGTAGTAATTGAAAATGTCGTAAGAGAAATATTACACGTAGAAATTTCTACCTCGTATGCAGCAAGAACTCGATTATAGGTGACATTTATTGGACAGGGTACCTGTTCTTAAGACACTCGCTTCCCATAAAACACTGATATTATGCCCCACAACTTTCAATTTAACCATGAAACAAAACTAATCAAGTAACGTAACAAGAAATTTGTAGCAGAACCCCAATACCATATCGGCCTAGATGTAAGAGCCGACGCAATTTGCAGTAAATAAGGATATCGGTTTAGCGTCATTATCCCGGCGCGGCCCGCGATATAGCGGACCTCGTAAACGCGCCTCGAGTTAATGAGTTATGCCCTACCCGCCTCTGTTGTGTGTAACACTGCGCGCTTCTTAGAGAACGATTTATTGTACCTACTTGGGAGTACGTAAGCAATTTCTTTAAACGATTTTTCATCGTATACGTAAGTATATGTTTGAGTAATGAACGGTGTAAGTAATAAATTATCTTGCTCTAAGCTACGTATGATTTGTGGTGCTTATTTTTAATTTTACTACTGACGCGAAAATTGTAGTCAACATTCTGTGGCGCGTATATTAAAATTCTCATTACCTGTCTGCTTTAAATTAGATTTTAATATAGGTAAAGTTTTTGTAGGTCTGGAACGTTAGCCTGTTTTGACACTGAGTTATATAAACTTCGTTATGTTTTAATATGAAACTGGGCTAGTTTTATTAAAATATATTTTTTATGCCGACAGAAAAAAAGAGTAGTTATGATGACACAAACGCTCAATTTACTATCTGCAGAATTTTAACCAAGTGTCTAAACACAAAGTTAATAGAAACTTTACTCCTTACTAGACTTAATCTTAGGGCATGAATGTTTTATTAGGAAAATTACACCCCGCTCAAGAATTAACTATCACCGTAACCGAGAAACGATGCACATTTTATTTTAATTCAGTAGGATTATACAGCTTATCCTGTGAGCGGCTAAATAGAAGGCGTTTGACGTAGTCCCCTCCAGACTTGACGGGACAAAGGGGGACGTCCGAGATGGTTTCTAATTACGACACAGACCGTTATGCAAATCGGGAGCCGACGCGGCGGGCTCTTTGTCTCTAATAAACATGCGCGGCTCTTGCGGTCAGACCGCCAAATTGCTCGCCTTCCACTCGCCCCACAGGCAATAAAACCACTTGAATTGTAGTGCCCTCTCTGTACAATTAGTGCTCTTTGATCAACTACATTCGTGGATTCCAATATTGAATTTCGTTCCACGTTCTATTTCTTAATTCTATTTTAATCGACGTTTAACTTTTGAATGGCGAATCCGTTTACGGCAGCGTTTATTAGGAGCTAAGACGTTCCGGGGCGAGCGCAAGGGTGCACGGGCCAACCTATTTAGTTGGCAGATGCGTTCCGGTAAATTGAACGGCGTGGTCCGAGGAAATCGCCAGGTCGTGCCGTGACTTCGCTCGTTGCGAAACTAGGCTAAAAGCACCGCTTAGTCGCCATTCGGCGGTAATTTTTCACGGAAAACTGTCCGACCGTCCGGCGGACATACCACCGATTTAAACGAGTTTACGAACGTTTCGACAATCTGCTCGGACGTTTTTGTTCGGAATGCTATTGTTTTACGTCTATAAATTGCGAGGCAAATTTCGAGCGTCAGAACTCTGAATTCTCACAACTAACGCTGGGGACGTTCAGTTGGAAAAATATTCATTTTTCACACGCTCGGCAATATTTCCGTTTGTATTGGAACAATCGATGTGCCTTTTGCTCGTGTCTGTACAAAGGTTTGCTAAGCGACGCGTCGGCGTCGGTATTCGCGCGTATTTCGGAATCGTTGCATTTTCGCTTCGCGTTTGCAAGGGAAGTCGTTACCGGTGTCGTGATCGCGAGCAAAAAGTATAAACTGCTCTATCGGCCTTTGTAAATGCACACGTTGTAGTTTACATTGTCCGTGTATGGACCCGTTGTAGTTTAAACTTTAATACAGGGGTAATAAGATCATTTTCCTATGAATAAAGAATGGGGTTCACGAAGCAGTTTATGCGAAATGAAATTGTAATAATATTCATTTTTGCGGATGCGGGACTCTATTCTGGTAAACGTTTACGTTCGTTGTACACGCGTTATGCAATTATTTTGTAACATTGTATTGTTTATAGTTTAGTTCATAATATCCAATTCGTAAATATTTAAATAACATAACATCACGCCTGTATTCACCGAAGGGTTGTGCAGAGGTGTATAGTAACACCCTCATTTCGCCGTTATGTTTAAGTCCCATGTAATAACGAGCGAGCCTATCTATCAACTGGGCACAAAACCGAATTCCGGGCTGTTACTGAGGAATTCCACACGGAAAAAGCCAATAAAATTTTGACCGACTTGGGGATCAAACCCAGGACCTCACGATCAGCAGTCGCGTTTGCCACCACTAGACCAACGAGGCAGTCAAATATTTAAACACTATGTATCATTAGGTGCTTCGCTTGGATCATACGACCCTTATGGAAATTCAAAAAATTGAAAAAAATTCAAAAATCATTTATTTCAATCCATTAAACATCATATTATTAGTGAAATTATAATTTTAACTATAATAATTATTATAAAATCAAAATTAAATTAAAATCATAAAATAAGAACAATTAATAATACGCCTGCCTTTGAGTCATGAACTACTTTTTTAAATCTAAAGTAGATTATTTTCCTGAGAGCTGTAAGATGTCAACAGAACTGAAATAAGTAAATGCCTTACCTTTACTTACTTCAGCCTTTGAGTGCTAAGTACTAAGTACCATTTCTTTTAATAAAAAAGCTAAACACAGAGCTTAGCTTCGTCTTGGGAGAAGTAATTAAAAATAGGACTTTCATAAAGTATTCACTTCTGAGTATTTGCTTTACAAATATACAAAGACAAAGTGTATTATTATCTTAACTTATTAAGACTTTATGTATTTATATTTACTTTATTTCTACTCATAAATGTTATTAATGTCGATTGTATAAAGATTCTTATTAGGATGACGTGCGGGTATGAATGTGGACGAAGCGAAAGGAGTATGTAAGGATCGTAGCATGTGGCGGTCTATAGTTTCTGCCTACCCCTATGGGAAAAAGGCGTGAGTTTATGTGTGTATTAGGATGATCTGAAGCAGTCACTCTTCAATTATATGGTAAAAGGATTAGAAACCATAATGGTACATTTTAAAAGCGTATGAACCAGATAACATGAAAATATGCGCGTTTAGTTTAACACAGTTAGCCCGCTACTGACCCACTGCTGGGCACGGGCCTCTGATCAGAATGAGAAGGGTTTAGGCCTTAGTGCACCATGCTGGCCTGGTGCGGGTTAGCAGACTACACAGACCATCGAGAACTTTATGGAGCCCTCTCAGGTGTGCAGGTTTCCTCACGATGTTTTTCCTTCACCGTTAACGCAAGTGATGATAAAATTCTAATCCGCGCATGAATTCAAAAAGTAGGGGTACGGGCCGTGATTGAACTCAGACCCTTCTGCATGAAAGGCAGGCGTTCAACCGCTAGGCTATCACCGCGTTTACCTTACTTCGTATATCTAATTTTAATTTCCAACCTGAAAATTTTTGTAGCAATTCCTATACCTATCAATGACAACATTAAACTAATTTCATTAAACTTGGTTCTAGTCTAGAAAAATACAGGTTAAAGCAAAAATATTCCAGCACACTTCGCAAACAAAACAACTTAATTTTTGATCAAAATTTTCATCCGTACCTAAGGACCAAATGGGAATAGCGTCACCGTCCCGTCACAGAATCGACATTGAACTAAACCCAGATTAAGTTTGAGCCCTGGCTCAAATCTCATTTGTTTCGGGGGATACGCACACGTGCAGTTACGGCGAATTACTATTACTTAACTTTACTAGAACTAATTACTGGGAGACTGTTTAAACGTAGATGGCGTTGAGTTAATTAATCCTTATAATATATTTGGATGACTGGATGATAGAGAGAATAGTAATTGAGAAGGCTAAAATTTTAGCGGGGTGCTGCATAGAATAAAACTTTTGTCCTGTAAATGTAAAAGCTCGGGGTCTAAGGACCAAGCCACATCTGATGGAAGATACGTCGTCGATCTTCCGTCGCGTAATTCACTCGAGGAATTTTAGTAACGCATCTTCGGTCAAATGTGAACGGTGTGAGGTGTTTGTATGGAATTATGTCTACCGGCGGAAGATTGGCGACGTATCTTCCGTAAGATGTAGCTGGCCCTAATATGTAATTAGTTTAATTTAGATATCATTTTAACTCGCGACGGGCAGTCATATCAACTACAATATTATTCCTATAACATTCAAATATCTAATTAAGGCTCATTGACATGGAGATAGTTTTTCGAAACGAGTCTTATACTATGTCTGTTTTCATCATAGATAAAGATAAAGACAGAACGAGCCTCGCTTCCAGAAACAATGCTCGTGTAAATCAGCCTTTATTATCATAGGTCTTCCTCCTCTTAACCTATTTCCCAACTATGTTGGAGTCAGCTTCCAACATAGTTGAATACCAGTATTTTACACGGAGTGACTGCCATCAGACCTCCGCAACCAGTAATTGGGCAATGCGATATCCTAAGGTTAGACAGGTAGTCAGAATTTCAGGCTTCTGAATAGCCATATCGACTGTCATAGGTATTCGTATGACACCCGGGACCGACGGCTTAACGTGCTCTCTGAGGTACGAAGAGCAAGTCTGTCTATTATCATGGGTTGAAGATAGAATTAAACTCAGATTACAGAAACAAGGGAATTAAACAATACAAGAATAATATTAAACAATAAATTAGAAAAATAAACGAGTATTTTGTGATTACCACCACTTCGGAACGGCTGACCTAAAAATCAACGCAAAATCAATCGTAAACATTAAACATAACATTTTGACGTCACACCACGCAATTTGAAAGCTAAAAGCTTAATTATTCAGTTGTTAATATTTCATAAACGCTGTGTGGACTAATGAAACTCGTTTCGATATAATAAATTATTTTCAACTCCGACTGACTGCGAAATAATACACTCACAATTAGCTATGGTAGTGTTGAATGAATTTTACTAACAAATATAGGTTGGACGTCGATGTGGGTTAAGTTAAGAACGACAGAAATTCTTGGATTATAAATGATTTTTATTTCTGTGAGTACATTTTTAAAGACACTTAAAAGTCTATATTTTATGCTTTTTGTTCTAGATGGCGACAGCGTTTCGTATCTGAATATTTCCTAGAACAGGGATGCACAGACTTATTCGGACTAGAGGCCACTCGGGCAGACTATGTGCTAAAAGCCGGACACCATAATTAGAAACAAACAAAAAAGTTGAAATTAATTTTACTGAAAAAGAAAAGTAGATTGGGCATTTAAAAAACTTAAAAATATTACAGTATTTTCATACAAATGCATAAAAGACTTTAATTCGCTGGCAGGCCGCATGCGGCCAGCGGGCCGTGGTCTGTTTATCCGTGTCCTAGAATAAAAAACAAACGCAGTGCGTATGACCAGTTTGTCTCTTTTAACATGTACTGAATGCATCAAAAGTATTAACTATAGATATTTATCTTTTTGGTTTTGTCGCATTAAATTTTAGTTTATTTTAAGAAACCTCTGCATTTCGGACCCCTGTCCCCACGTAAGCCTTCCAAAGACCAAATTCCTCCTTACCCTGGAAAAGCAACAAATACCTCGTAGCTTCCCCTAGCTGTATGTATTTCTACACCTATTGAAGGTAATCCTTTACTGCATTCACAATGCGGCGGAAAACCCCCTGTTGTGTCAACCACAAAGCCCAGAGGCTTAGGCAGAAAGGACCAAACTCCTTTCTCATATTGCTTGATAAATATAAATCCCTTCTATGCCATGCTGTCGAATTCTAAGACTTACGATTGGGACAAGGGCCACCCAAAGTTCTCTCTTTTGAAATACAACAGAAAGTATTGCATTGGCATTATTTTCGACTCACAAGAAAGGCTTCCTGAATATAATTGTACCGGAGACAGACAGCAAGACCGTTAGGTCTCAATCGGTGCAGTACCATTACAGAAGACATAAGAGAAGATTTTAAATGATTTTAAGTAGCTTCACTTCGTATATTTGTTTTGGTTGTTTCAAATCTTGTGACAGATTTTTCAACTACTTCCTAACCGATTATCTTGAAACTTCGCAAAAAAAATCAATTACCATGACAATACAACATTATCATAATGTCAACCTTCAGTCCTCGAATCCTGATACTTCAGGGTTAAGATAAAACCGTTTAGCTTAAAAGTTTATTTAGGGGATTATTTAAAAATAATTTTAATTTTATAAACGCTAGTCGCTTGCTACTTGTACCGTCGTAAAATTACACTTCATTTGCAAAATATTGACTTTAATATGTGTCATTACAATAGACCTGCATATTGTATGGGTATGTTTAAATTTGTTTGTTTGTTTATCAACTGTCGATATATCTGTAGTATAAATTGGGGCTATAAAGTCGTATGTACTGTATTATTATTGAATAACTGGACGTAGTTTAGCGAAAAGGATCCAACCCACACAGTTATGAGATATTCAATTTTTATGTTTAGACTGTATTTCTTCATTTTTTTTTTTTTTTTTTTAATCTTTATTTTTATTAGGGCTTTTTAAACATAGTTCATGCAAGCCCCATCATAAACTAATCTTAATCTAACTTACAAAGAAAAACATAAACAAAAACAATGCTTTAAATATTAACTAAAGTATAAATCATTTTAGCCTCACGGGACATAGGCCGAGCCAGTAATTCTCAGTTATTCAGTAAGTATTTCTTCATTGGTTCTTTGATTTAAATTTCTTGATTTTATTGTAATTAAGGGACAAATGTATAATATTTTACTTGTTAAAATGTTATTATGTGTAAAAAGTTTAAGGAGTATTTTGATATAAATAACTCATTTTCGATAATTTAGTGGGTTGGATCCTTTTCGCTTAACTACGTCCAACTAGCACTTTACCCGCGACTTAATTATGCGCGTTAATTATCATACAAACTATCCCCTATTTTACCCCCTTTGGCGTAGAATTTCAAAAAATACTTTCTTAGTGGATGCCTACGTCACAAAAGGAACCTACTGTCGAAATTTCAAGTTTGTTGCTCCAGCGGTTTAGGCTCTGTGTTGATGAATCAGTCAACCAGTTAGGACAAGTAATTATAATGTAAGAAGAAAATAGAAGTTTGATTATTGTTCTTGAATAGCTTGTATGCAAGTAAAACACTTGATATAATATTCCCTCTAAGGAGTGATGGTTTAAACCAAGTCTAAGGTAAACTTAGCTATAAACATACCCGTCACTTTTTAACGTGATAAAACAAAAAGAGACGGGATCATTGTAAAACCCGGGTTTTACTTAGACCATCTCTCATAATCAGAGGGATCAAGTTTAAAGGTTGTATAAATCTTTAGCCGGTGTATATTGAAAAAAACAAAAGATTTCAAAGTCAACTCCGGATATAAACGACTCTCATTTGAGATCGTGTTAAGTGTAGTTTTAATATGTCGTATAGTCGCCGGCGCGTAACTTAGCAAGGTTTTGGCATAGTGGGAGTAATTTTGAGCATGTAGACTTAGTGCAACAAAAAATGGTCACTTTTAATATTATTGCTTGTCATTAATCAATGGTTATTGCCATAATTTATTTTTAAAGATGTCTGTTTGGAAAAAAGAAAGAAAGGAGAGGAATTCTCTTCTCTACTCTTGCCAAGTTACGTGTGACTATGAGAAAGTTGTCATTTGTATGAAATTCTACTCTATAGCAGCGCGTCTTAGGAGTTTGCTTCCAGGCCGCCATGTTGAGATTTTTTTATTAATTACTACGTGCGTTAAATTTAAAATAACCAAACCCATACCACCAACCATAAACAACATTGGTGTCAATTCTGTTGTGAGCAAACTAAACTTAATTTAGGCTATTGCCATCTTTTTCACTCTGATAAAATAAGAAAGAGACGGACGTAAATAACAGCTGTCAAATTTAGTTGAACTAAAACTTCCATACATAGACGACACGTCAGAACGTGTCGAATACAAACACAGTGAAATTCAAGGCGTAAACTAGTTTGACATCTCTAACTTAGTTCTTATCTATCACCGTCCCGTGCTCGCGCTGTCTGTTACTAAAAGATAGCAATTCTTTATTTATTTATTTAATACTTCAATGCACAATGGTGGTACATAAGGCGGACTTAATGCCACAATGCATTCTCTACCAGTCAACCTTTGGGTCAAAGAGAATAGCATCAAAAAGAGGTAGGTACAAAAAAAATGGATATTTGCGACTTAATTAACTATATGGATAACTAAACTATAAATATAGGACATAGGTTATAAATACATATATAAAAAAAATCTTTAGTTCTAGTTTAGTTGGTGAATAACAGAATAAGCGCCTTTATCGATCAGCTTGTGACGCAAACAAAACACATCTCCCGAACTTGACAAAAGCAACAAAGATGCGTTGATTACAAGTTGAAGCCTCCTTGAAAGTCATCGCGACACTTGTCGTCTCTTATCCAAACAATAGTGTACAAAACAAATTATCGCGGTGATAAATCGGTGGACGTATACGGAATAACTTCGTCCATTCCTTTTGTCCGATTGATTGCAGATAATTCCGAATTGCTGAAAGAAAATTGCCTTCCTAATCGGTTGAATAGCTAAGACGATATAAGAAATTGTAGGAGGGTTGTATGATTTGATTTGTTTTGTTTCGTATGGTCTTGTATTTTGGGAATTGGGTCTATCTAAATAGATATTTTGGTGCCCGGAAAATGGTTATAGGCTCGCTACCTATTTAGGCGAACTCCTGTAATGGGAGAACACCTCTTATATAGAGCGTGTTACAAAAATACCCCTAAAGCCGAAAGGGGGTTAAAAGTCCCTTGTAAAGAGTCTATTGGCAATATTAGAAAACTGTAGTATGACCCAAAAAATAACAAATTTGGATAAAACGTAAAATAATCACCATTGAAACGCAACCCTGAAAACATAAAACTAAAGAGTAGACCACCCAGAAAGTAATTTAGGTACATTCTTATCTAATTTCCTCTGAGAGGTAAATGACATCAACTATAAAAGACTACTTGATTATTTACATTTTTCATGGGGAATACACACAATAACACGTTGTATATCGCACGGTGAGAACGAAAGAAATTCAATCCAAAAATTGTTTAAAAAGTTATGATATTATGCTTAATTATATCATAATTTTTTACACGAAAACACCTTTACACACAAACGCATTTCTTTGATTTTCCAAATAAAACAAATTTTGGATTGACTCAGCACGCGATATATGACAGTACCTACAGTTCTACCTCTCCCTATAGGGACCACAAGCGTAATGGTTCTACAATTAGATAATTACGTTGTAATTTTTGAATTATGTATCAACAACGCGAAATTGTTTAATTGCTATGAAAATTATAAAATGGCGTCAATAAAACATATTTTATGATTTTCTTTCTATTCACATAATACCGGACAAGCATATAACGTGATATAAAAGATATCAAATGGTCCGGAGGTCTTTGCTCTCAGTCTAGTGCAAGACGCCGAGGCATCTGTGCAATGTTCCGACTTAGATTAATGGATGCTGAGAACGGGGGCGGAAACCACCCTGTGGTATAGCTGGCTCATTTGTTTAAATATTATTATTGTTAGAGAATAGTGAGTGATGCAAAAATGTTTAGCTGTTTTATTTCTGCATGTAAATATAATATAACATCACACCTTATATTCTCCGAAGGATCCGGCAGAGGTGTTTTTAGGACGCCCCCGTTTCGCCAGTTATGTTTGTCCCATGTAATAGGAGGCGAGCCTATTGCCATTAACCGGGCACAAATCCAGACTTAGGGCTGCTACTGATAAATTTCTAATGGAAAAACCCAATAACAATGCCCGACCTGGGGATCGTACTCAGGACCCCATGCTCAGCAGTCGCGCTTGCGACCACTACACTAATAAGGCAGTCAAAGAGTGATATTAAATTTTAATTTCTATATTATAATTTACCGGGACGATTCTAGGGTCTTGTCCACGGGGCACGGCACGGCACGATAAAAGGACATCATTCAACCTCTACATGTATATATTTTTGGGCTAAAGAAAGTGTCAACCAAACAAAATAATGTTATATTCTGTTAGAATATATTATTTTATTCATTTGTTACAATGGGACCAAAGCTGTAGGTCATTCTCCGCCAAGTTAGATAAGTGCGAAAAATCCATTTTTCATACTTTTTAGATATTTTTTTATACAGGGAAACATCGTCATGAACATGTGTTATTAAGTCCCTGAAGTATTTAAGTCCATTTCACTATATTTGTACCTACTAAAATATTGCTTTGAGTTAATTTAAATGTTTCTGGCAGTGGATTTGTTTACAACAATGCACAAACAAATTTCTCTGCCCTGTTACACGAGTTCAAAAAATAATTATTACAGTATTTTTTATCCGATTGGGCTACAGCAAAGGCAAAAAAAAGGGTTATGTTATTCGCTCGTATCTACACTGGCCTGCAAAAATAAGTATCACACTTTTAAAATTGCAATAACTTTTTAAGTACACAAGATATATTTTCGAAACAAAAAGGACTCAAAAAAGAGTTTAACTTTGTTACTATAGTTTCAAAAAAAAGCTGATAAAAATTGCTATAAAACGTTTTTTATTTTAAATCTCTAACTTCTATAGTTTAGAAAAAAATGAAATTTTAAAAGTGTGATACTTATTTTTGCAGGCCAGTATATTTGTGTGTGGGATTCTTTGAATCCAGCATGACGTATGCACGCGCCATTTTCTATGAACCGTTTACTAACAAAACGAGACGATATAATCGCGTTCGGGGACGTCACGGCGTTTAATCTTTTCCTTTTATTTCTTGATCCCTGGATTGCTACTTAGAAACACGTAACAGAAAAATCCAATTACTAAATTCCCGATTTGGGAATCCAACCGAAGACTTCACGCTTGGTTGCTGTGCAAAGGCAAATATACGCAGTTAACTCTTCCCATAGGGCTAGACAATCTTTAGACAAACTGAAAGCTTTTAGCTATAAAATAGACTTGTTTGAAAGGTTGCCTGGTTGGTCTAGTGGTGACAAGCACGACTGCTGATCAGGAGGTCCTGGGTTCGATCTCCAGGTCGGGCAGTGTTATTGGGTTTTCCCGTGTCGAATTCCTCAGTAGCAGCCCGGAGATTGGATTTGTGCCCGGTTGATGGCAATAAGCTCATCCCCTATTACATGGGTCTTAAACATAACGGCGAAATGAGGGTGTTACTATACACCTCTGCCCTGCCCTTCGGGGAATACAGGCGTGCTGTTATGTTTGAAAGACAGTAGACAATAAAGTTAAAGATATGAGACATGGCTGAAGTAGATCTTTAATAACAATTGTGAAGGTTTTATTGCGTCTTTGATAACGTTAATTTAGCCTGTCTACAGCTTTGAGAAATCATCTTCAAACCATGTCCCTACAAGCAGCCTGTGGAAGACTATAAACTCGACTTAGCAACACTTAGGTAAATAATATTAAACATATATCTTAAAGGTTGTAGTCACTTGCCAATACTTAAAAATTACGTATTAGGTATTATAATAAACTAGCGGACCTGGCAGACGTCGCCCTGCCCTAAAAATTTGGTGACATACCGACAGCAGCGCCACCTACCGGGTCCAATTGTGAATCTAAACCATCCAGGGCGCCACCCAAACGCATACAAAAAAAAAACATTCAAATCGGTCCAGCCGTTTAGGAGGAGTTCAGTGACATACACACGTACAGTCGAATTATATATATAAAGATAAGGCTTTGTACGTAATTTCCGATGCTAACTTCACTTCGAAGTCCATTGTTCTAATTTTAAGTCTTGAATCAAAGCAGTAAGTAATAAATCACTGTATTTAAAAAATGGTCTACATTCGTACACTATGCTACTTTTGATTCAAACACAAAATTGTGCAATAAACATTCTAGAATACAAAATATACACATTAAAATGTAACGAATCGTAAGAGATAAGAGCTCTTTGTATTGAAACGGTTCGGGGAACTTCGGGCTTGTTCGGGAGTATCCGTCATCTTTTCTTCCTCGCTCGCTGCATTTCTCAACGGGACAACTGTCGGGTGCACCACAAAAGAATGTAGGTACTTATAGAAATACATTTATATTTCTATATATCAAAATATGCGATACTTTTATTTGAATTGCGATGAGATAAAGTAAGATTTTTTGTTTTGGAAGAAGCTGACTGTTTTCGATTTGGGGTCTTTGTAAGTGACACTTTAATTAAGACTTCTTATCTACATATTTCTACAAGTGAAAATAAATTAATATAGAGAGAATATAAAATAAATGTAATCTATATCTATGAAATCTCTATCTATACTAATATTATAAAGAGGAAAGATTTGTATTTTTGTATGTAACGAATAAACTTAAAAACTACTGGACCGCTTTCAAAAATTCTTTTGCCGTTAGAAAGCTACATTGTCACTGAGTAACATAGGCTACGGGCGGAGCCGTGAGGACACAGCTAGTGTATTATATTCGTGTGCGTACGAAGAAAAATCTGTGAAACTCTTGCAATAAATTGCTGCTCTTTTTTGTACTATTAAAGCTTCGTTTGTCGATAAAAGCTCGAAATACGGCGAAAGACAAACCTGAAAACCTATGCTATATTTCGTCCAAAACCTCCGAACACTAAAGGAGCCATTACGTAAAAGACCATTACACGAACTAGGGTGACAACGACTCTCGTCCGCACACCGGGATTCCCTTATAATTTCGTTTTGATACCGGAATAAGTCCGCATTCGGGAACTTAAATTACGTATGGTGGGAGGCGGGTCCGTATCGCGATTCGTATCGAGTGGGGAATAAATCCCGGGGCGTCGTCGTAGCCATTCGCCATATTGGATTACTGGCAAAGTATTCTCTTAAGTTTCATTAAGCGATCGGAGTGATATCCGCTGGGATAGATATGGGATCTAGTCGCCGTATAAATCTTGATAGGATTCCGTTGAAAGTTTGGACACTCTTGATTTAGTTTTGGACGTAGGCAGGGAGTTTGTTCTTTTTTCTAGGATTTACTTTTCTAATAAAATAAAAGGAAGATTAAGTTTTACTGGATATTGGTTACGCGGCTTTTTATGGGTTTAATATGGGATTGGATATAGACTAAGTACCTACAGTAATATGTTGAATGAGGAGACAGTAGGTTTGGAAAAATATATTATTGAATAAGCAGTGTGGATTTGTCTATTAGTAGGTATTAGGGTTTGTTTCACAATTGTCAGTTAACTCTTAACTGAGGCATAAATATGGCGGTATAACATTTATAGAAAATCTGCCAAACCGTCAGATTTATTTCCCAGGAGAATTAAAAAGTTATTCGACGATTTTGAAATAGGGCCATAGTATATCAATTGGCATGATTTAAATATAAATGTAACGTACAAGCAATTAGATTAAATTATGCAAACCGCTACAATTAGTTTATCAATTTACATAGCCTAACAAATAAATTACACAAAACAATAATTTATTGCCAGTATAACCATCGTTCGCAATGTAGATGACGTGCAATATTTCTACACTATCTATGTGCTCATTGCCGAAACATCAGCGCGATTTATGTGACCTATAACCGTGTCCAAACTGGTGCTATGAGAGTAAAAAGAGGAGAGTTACATTTTAGTTTATTTTCTTAATTATACAAGGTTAGTCCCAAAGAGGGTACTAAGCCGAGAGGGTGTTAAAGAACCCATAATAAGGGATAATTTTTGTTCTACAACTTTCCCCAAAACTCGATAGTTTGAGAGAAATAACTTTTCAAAGATTTCGTAAAAAATATGCTAAAATCTATCTGTCCATAGCTATGATCAGCTGTTTTTTCAATTTAGTTCATATTTGGGGTCATGACTTAGAAACTTAATTTTCTGAGTTCATAACTAAAACAGGTGTGTATTTTTTTTGAAAAATCTAAAATAAAAATCTTTTTGCATGCAAATAAAAAATAATGAATTTTGAAATTTTAACACTTGCTTTAAAATAGTCATCAGTGATACTTTAGGTGGCCCGTGGCTTAGTATCTCCTTTCCGACTAACCTTGTATAAGGGGCATCTGTATACCTATATAAAGTGCAATGTAAAGTGCTTACTTTGGTCAGCATTTCAAAATAATTATGTTACTTAGAAATATATTTTTAGTAATTATAAAAGCAAACTGACTGCCTTGTTGGTCTAGTGGTCGCAAGCGCGACTGCTGATCGTAAGGTCCTGGGTTCGATGCCCAGGTCATGCATAGTGCTATTGGTTTTTCCATTGAGAATTTCTCAGTAGCAGCCCGGAGGCTGGATTTGTACCCGGTTAATGGCAATAGGCTCGCATTCTATTACATGGGACTTTAACTGGCGAAACGAGGGTGTACTAAAACATCTCTGCCGAACCCGTCGGGGAATACAAGGCGTGAGTTTATGTTATGTATAAAAGTAAAGAGAGAAGTGTAAAGCGCTGCACTGACAGAATCGTGCCTCTTAAATTGAACAACAGGTCTAGCACGAACGAACGAAGTATAGTATCGTATACGTATCGCCAATCTAAGCGAATTTTGAGTCGAAAATACAACTGTCCTATAACATTTTGATGTTTTTTTATTGCGACATGCACAATTTGTGTCATACATAAATAATGAATAATTTTTTTTTCCTATGCTACTCTTGTAGATGGTCTTGCTGACCTTTTCTACGTAACCGGGCTATTGGCGAGACCAGAAGGGTCTCCGAACCAATATCTAAACTAACTACCTAGCTAACTACGCTAACTACTGTAACATCATGACTGACTATTATAGCAGCAACACTGTTGTGTTAACAACTGTTGTGGCTAGCTAGTCATGATGTTAGTAGTAGTAATAGTAGTTAGCTTAGGTTAAGTATTTTACTCTCGTCCCCATTTGTTGGAGACCCTTCAGGTCTCGGCAATAACTGCCCGGTTACGTAGAAACGGTCCGCAAGACCATCTACAAGCAGTCAAATAGAAAAAAAAGAGTATTTCCAATTCAAAATTCACTTCTATTAACGTTATGTTTACGATAGTAACTGGACAGCATTTGTGCTAAGCTTACAAATAAAAACAAAAACACAGTGACTTAACCATAGTAGCTGTCATTACAAAAAAAATATCTCAACTTTTTTTTATAGCATCACATACGCATTGACGATCGTTGGCAAACGGCCCAGTTTAATGGACAGTAACGTATTTTGTTGATACTGACGCTTTTTACGACTTTCAAGTGAGTTCTTATGGTAACTGTGGTCGTAAATTAAGAATATTCGAGCCGAAATGGGAGGAAGGCGACCTTGGGAATTGTGGCGGATAGCGGGGCTTTTGAACAAGCATCTTGGGCTCTTTTTATCCTTTTTTTATTTTCGTTGGAAAATTCTCATGGATGTCCCTCGCCCGGGGAAGGCGAGGGGGTCTGCCGGACTCTTACCGGCTAAAAACCAACGGTGTTCCTTCTCCTGACCGTTCGGCTGGGGTCGCGGTATTCGCAAAAGCATGCACCGAAACCCCGGCAGGAGGCTCTTTTTATCCTGCCGTGAAAAGAAGGAAAGGCGTACGTTTAGAAACAATTCAGAATTTAATTATCACATTGCACCCGTGCGAAGCCGGGGCGGGTTGCTAGTTAAGAATATACAGCATGTAAGGTTAGTCGGTTTACATCCAAAAACCATGAACTCTGCTCATTATTCTGCACAACTTTTACTATAGGACAAACTCATAATTCGTGAAAAAAATAATCAGCTGTTCCGTACATTTTGTTAAGCAACATTGATTATTTTGTAAGGAACAGATGTGTTTTTTTACATGCTTTATATTAGCTTCACCTGTAACTAACTAACAATGTAATACAATCTTGGAAATCAATTTTAACCTACTTCTAATTGTCGTATCGAAATGAAACTTTGTATGTTTATGTAGTTCGGATGACAATACTATAATTTGGTATCTTGGAGCTGATCTGATTATGGAGCCAGGAGGCGGATAGTGGAACTCTTCAGTTATAATTTTTAGTGCATGATAAAAGCGTGTTTTTTAGTTTTTTAAACTACATATTTTTATTATTTAATTTCAAGAATTTAAAGTTTGTCCTACAGTAAAAGTTGTGTAGAATGATGAGCAGAGTTTATGGTTTTCGGATTGTAAGCGTATAACCTTATAGGCTGTAGAACCGATCGACATAGGCTCTTGTTACTGGGTCCTTCTACCAGTTCGGACTTGAATCTTATTGCCATTTAGCGGACGCAATTCCTAAATTTAGGCTGCAAGTGAGAATTTTCTTGAAGAAAAACTCCTTACTTTGCCGGACTTGGATTGGAATCAACTCTAGACGCCTACTAGACGAACGAAACGGTTCAGATGTTTATGTTTTAAGTTATTAATGACATTAATTATATTATACATAAATTATATAACATATTATATATATTATCAAATTATATTTTACATAGTATACATAAAACAAAGTCGCTCCCGCTGTCTGTACGCTTAGATCTTTTAAACTACGCAACGGATTTTAATGCAGTTTTCAGCAATAGATAGAGTGATTGATTCAAGTGGAAGGTTTATATGCCCCACATTAGTAACTACGTTACACCCGTGCGACGCCAGGTCGGGTCGCTAGTAATTATATAAAAGTTATTATAAATAGTTATTAATAAACCACTCTCAAAATGGCGACCAGGTAGCAACATCCGAAGAGAACCTGCCAAAATGCAAACATTATCAGAATTTCATACATTTGACATTTTTTTTAATTAATCAAACCAGCACCCCAAATTATATCAAACAACACTTAAGAGAGAGCTCTCAAATGAGAGCTATTTATTTATTCATTGTGAGACTGTATCATTAAAACTGGTCACATTGTACCCTAAACCATTAAAGCCACAATAATACTGAAGACCATAATTCCAACGATAATCGATTTCATTGTGTGTGCTGGGAATATCGTAAATTTTCCTGGACCGGAAGAAATAAGCTCAGTTGAAATAGTTTAATCAAACTTACCGCTACCCAGTAAACCTAGTTAGGATTTACTTTTATCTCTAGTATTTGTGTTGGGAGTAATATTTTAATACATTAATCATGAGTGGGTCAAGGAACTGCAAGTATACTCCACCAAGAAGAACATAGTCTGTTTAGTTGTTGGCAATAAGATTGACATGCATATCATTTTGGGACTCAGTGCATAATATCAGCAAGCACATTGGGTCAACCGCGCGACGGGCGCAACGGGTATTCCCAAGGAGGGTTGCTGTCAGGCAGGCGGCCGGTCATAAAACAATAAGCCAAAACCTCTAACAACATGGATTTATGAAATACATGTTGTGCCGACCCCACCTAGTGTGGGATAAGGGCAGGAAGTTAGATATACGAGTAATAAACGTGATTATAAGTCAGTTGTTGGTCTAATGGTGGCAAGCGCGACTGCTGATCGTGAGGTCTTGGGTACGATCCCCAGGTCGGGCAGTGTTATTGGGTTTTTCCGTGTGGAATTTCTCAGTAGCAGCCCGGAGTTTGGAGTTGTGCCCGGTTGATGGCAATAGTATTATTATTCATGTATTCCTTGAAGGGTAGGGCAGAGGTGTATAGTAACACCATTTCACCGTTTAGTTTAAGTCCCATGTAATAGGGGGCGACCTGTTGCCATTAACCGGGCACACATCTAAACTCCGAGCTGCTACTGAGGAATCTCAAACGGAAAAATCCAATAACACTTTGTTCGACCTGGGGATCGAACTCAGGGCCTCACGATCCGCAGTCGCTCTTGCCACCACTAGACCAACGAGGCAGTTCAAATACCTATATCTTTTCAAATATTTTATTTCTTTTCTTCGCAACCATCGTGGTAAGTAACGTATCTATTCCGATTTTAGTTATTTCCTTAGTAACACTTTTCTTTCTTTCTTTTTTTAAAAAACGTTACCCCACACTGGGATTTCTCCTGTATCGTGGGTGCGTTTACAGACACAAATCTTCATAATTATGCACAAACGCCCAGACCCGGAACAACTATCTGTAAGCCATAAAAATATTGGTTCCGTGTGGGAATCGAACCCACGACCCGTAGCGCAGAAGCCATTGCTCAGCCACTGCACCAAACGTGTCGTGTCTCGGTTCTATCGTAAGGCGGTAGAGAAGGTCTACAAATTCTACAATAAGGGTTGGAAGAAAAAACGTAGAGAAAAAAAAACCTTTAACATGGCTAGTATGCTATTATCTCTATCTGTAAATCAGGCTATGTACCCACACTAAACTTAGTTTTAAACCTAGTTTTATAAGCGCTTCACTAATAAAATCGTGCATAAAACCCTTTCTCTGTACTCGTAAAACGTAACGTATAAAGTTTTTAGTTTTACGGTACAGACTCACGGGTTAAGTTTTTATAACAGCGATTTAATAGAAATGTGTGAGTAATTGAGAGTTAAGCACCAGTGGTAGTACTTGCTAATGTTAAGCTTTTAATTAATGTGTAGGTGTTTTTAATTGAGATTCAGTATTCTTAGCCTTTGGCCAGACTGCAAGCGCGGGCGCGGTGCGGCGAGTTCAAACAGAAGAACTTCATTTGAGTGTCCATAGTGGGCACGCGGGTGCGGGAAGCGGCGCGGGCTATATGGCGCGGGGAGCGCGCGGGTAGGTCTCGCCATAGGTCGTTCATACAAGTGGCCGCAGTGAGAGCGCGGGCGGCAAGCGACAACCCGCGCGGGGGCGGGGGATCTCAAACTAGTTCGAGCTGACCACGAGCGTTGTTGTGAGTGGCGTCTTCAAAATTAAATGTTGAAGAATTAATAAGTGCTATTCAAGCACGATCTGCACTGTGGATGTCGAAACATCGTTTTTTAGTATGAATTTTCCAGTAAAAATAAGTCTTCTTCATCCATATGATATTTTGACAAACACTGGACACGACAACGCTCAGAACGAAGCCACGTAAATCGCGCGCGTTCCCGCACCCGCGCCGCTCCCCGCACCGGGCTGCCAGTCTGGCCAAACACTTAGGGACGTGGAGGGAGAATGAGTGAATGAAAATGGATTGTAACTAGAGATGAGTTCTAAAAAGGCTTCGTCACACAAGACGCGGGGCGCGAGCGGGTCGTGTCGTCGCTGAATCCGCGCTCGCATTTGGTGTGACATCCTTACCAATATAAACGCGAAAGTTTGTATGTATGGATGTTTGTTACTCTATCACGCAAAAACGGCTGAACGGATTTGGATGAGATTTGGCACACAGATAGACTATGCCCTGGATTAACACATAGGATAGTTTTTATCCGGGTACATCAATTAGTTCCTCTAGGATGCCGGTGAAACCGCGGGCAATAGCTAGTCTTTCATAGTAATCCTTTGAATACCACTAACTCGGGCTCGCTGACAACTCGCCCCGGTCGCACCCCGTGTTTTGTGTGACTTGACCTTTATTCGGCTAAATACTCGAGGTCGAGCAAACACTCATAAACAAAGAGTAAAATTGAGTATTTACGAACTTTTTATTGTTTATCGAGTATTTATTATTTAGTGTTGCTCATTTCTGATTGTAAGTGTTAACAAATTTGTTTCTTCATCCTTTTTACGAACTTTTTTTTTTCAGTTAAACAGACTAGTCGACAGTTTGCAACTACGTAAACAGTAACACCTTGGATTTACTACGGAGCCTAGGGGTAAAATGTTCCCCAAATGACGCGCAGCGTTGAGTCTACGTGACGCTGCAACGTTACACAACTGCCCCTCAACGTTGCGCGCAACATTGTGCGCCATTTCTACGTGAAGCGGGGACATTCGTAGATGTTCCGCGTCAAGTCTCGTGGCATGTTGCCCCATTTGTCTCTTAATCTTCTTCTTTTCGTGTGGTTAGTGACTAACCTGGTGTCAGAGTTTATGCCGCCCATGGGCCTCTGACTTGGCTTTACATGCCGTCGAGAAATATCTTTAGGCACGCTGGTTTTCTCACGATGTTTACCTTCACCGTTTTTAAGTAACTGATAATTATAGAATATGCACATGAATCCGAAAAGTCAGAGGTCGCCTTGGGTTCGAACTCGAGACCAATGGCTTGACAGTCCGACGGTTACACCACTAGGCTATCACTGTTTTTGTCCCTTAGTGAATCAAAGGTTTTATTTGGGTATATTTTGATGACGTTTAGGTTTTACGTCATTGGACGTCGATTTTCTCGATGTTTTTTTTTCTATTATTTCTACCATTACCTTTTATTATAAATCTGACATTAGTAATAACAATCCAATACCAAGCAAAGGATTACTGTAGCTCATTGTAATAACAAGCGACAGGTAGCCGCCGGCTTACATATACCAAATCATCGGCAACTTGCAAGTTCGACACCAACTTACACCGGTGGCCGTAACTCTTGCCGAATCGACAAGGGTTAAGGGGGAGCGGATTGGAATTACTTCGATATTTTTATTACATGATAAGAGTATTCCTTACTAGAAAGTATTTTCTGCTGTCGGTGCTGAAAAATGATAATAGTGTATTATTTTAAGGGGATGAGCAATAGTCTTGAGGGGCTCTGGCTTATTATAGATCACAGGGATCATACGATTTGCGAGATTAAGCAAAGCTTGCCGCGGTAATTCCGTGGATGGGTGACCGCATTCGTTACGCATCGACACCCCTCCGTGCCTCAAGAGGGCACGAAAAAGCTGTCGGTCCGGGGTTTTATCCGAATACCTACGACAGTCATACGGGCAGCCAGAAAGTCTGACAACTGGTCTAACCTTAAGATATCGGCATTGCCATGTAACTGAGTTACGGAGGTATGATAGCAGTCGCTCCGTGTAAAATACTGGTATTCAGCCGCATCCGGTTAGACTGGAAGCTGACCCCAACATAGTTGGAAAAAGGCTCAACTTAATTATGTTAACGATGTTGAAAAAGTCTGCCTAACAATAAAAATATACAAAACAAAGTAGACGTTTCTAAATTATATTAAATGTTACATACTTATAGATTTTGAATATTATAGTAATTGAATATTAATTCAAATGTGCATTATAAAAAATGTTCAATAAACCATATAAATTTCAGTAAAATAAAATTATATCAATATTCATTATATCATTTTATTGTTATATTTAAAAAAAAGTATATTAAATGAAATTAGCTCATAAATGATCATTAGAACTTTTGTTATTATCTCAAACGTTACTCACCCAACAATAAAAGTAATTCTCACAGTGAAGGACAATGACAGTAAATGGAAGTGCCCACAAATAATGATGGTGACTGATTATTTAGTGTAAAGACTAAAAGGCTAAACACAAATTTTTATCCCTTGAAAATAAATTACATTATTAATCTTTCTTTAATTTAAATTGCAATGTCTTAACAGGCCACTAAGTTCTAAGAACTTACATATTGTTAACATCTACAAAATTCTGTACACTTAGTTCGCAATAAAGAATTTGAATTCCGCCCCGACTTGTAACTTAGGATCACAATAATGTATATAAGCGTAGAACATAAGGTGTGGGGTCAATAATAGGAGGTTAAATATTTGCGCGTCGCGTGCGGGTAGATGTTTGTCGAGGGTCATAGGACACACACCGGGCCTTAGGGCACATACCCGGGTATTAGACATATACCCGGGTATACGGTTATGTTTTTATTTTCTGAACGTAAACTGCGTAGTATGATCGGGTCATCGGGAGTTATGTAGCTGGGTTGCTTGTTTGGTGTGAATATTGTAGTTTTTTGGTCCTTCGGTACAAGTTGGAAGCGTTTGTGTTGGTCTTCTTATTTTATATGTCCTAGTGTTGTTAGATATTTTTTTAAAGTGTAAGGACAGTAGTGTATACCAGCAAAGTCAACATCAAAAGTAAGTGATGATTGTTCAAAGTTACAAAAATGTTTTATGAATGAAAACTTGCTAACAATTATCGACAGAGTAGATGTAATAGGGGGCGAGCTTATTGCCATCAACCGAGAACAAATCCAGACTCCAGATTGCTACTGTGAACGATGTTTTCCTTTTAAGCAAGTGATAATTATACAATACGCACATGAATCCAAAAAGTCAGAGCCGCGTGCCTTGGGTTCGAACTCGAGACGTGTGACTTGGCAGTCCGACGGTCACACCGATAGGCTATCATTGAAATTGTATGTAGTCAACATGTTTTCCTTCCACTTCTAGTTTATCACTAAGCCTTTTCCGCCATGTTTTTTTTACTGTAACATTCGCGAAGTGTTTGTTGTCGCCATCAATCAATAATGTTTTCTCGTTATTGGGTTAGTGGGTAACTTTATGTTATGGTTTCCTATCCCCATGCTTCTAACACATACTGTTTGTGTACTACATGTTTGTTTCGATACTTTACGAGGTCAATATTTTTGGAGAGTATCGGGGGAAAACTTTCGAAATAATATGCTACAGAAAGTTCAGGTATAAGAATAATTGTGAAAGGGTTTGTACCTACTAGTAATATTAAGATAGGCATCTACTAGTGTAGTTTCATTATTCAATGATAGCCTAGCGGGTGAACGCTTGCCTGCCATGTAGGAGGGTCTGAGTTCGATCCCGGCTCGTACCTCTAACTATTCGACTTCATGTACGGATCACGTACACATTTTGAAACAACTTTAAAATTCTGAAAACAGTTTAATAGTTTGAATTTTCTAGGCAATAAAATGTTTTGAGTTCCAAAAAGTATTCATAGTTTTAAACTATTTTTATGACACTATTTTCCCTGCATATATGACATATATTATAATCTTTCATTATGGATTTAGACAAAGTTTCTAGTATATAATTACCTATCTATACTAATATTATAAAAAGTAAAGATTTGTATTTTTGTATGTAACATATAAACTTAAAAACTACTGGACCGATTTCAAAAATTCTTTTGCCGTTAGTAAGCTACATTATCACTCAGTAATATAGGCTACGGGCGGAGCCGTGAGGACACAGCTAGTATTAATTAAACGTAGGCACAAAATATGCCACAGTGTAGAAAATCAAGAGTAATAAATAACTTGTCACAGCCTAATAAACAAACAGATAGCTTGTATACCTAAATTAATTATCCAATAATTGTTTAAATAACTTATTGATATAAAAGCTAAACCAAAAGCCAGCCGATGCATATAGGTATACCTATGCGGTGCGGTGTACAAACGGAATCAAATTAATTATGATGAAGTGTTGCACCTGTTGGCACGACTAATAGCTGGTGGACCGCATTTATTGGAAACGGTTTACGTCGCTGTATGATTTATTACAGAATTAGTTTGAGGAACGTGATGGTTTTACTTAATTGGATGCAGAACATAATGGCCGACGAGGTATATTGGTCCATTCGTTTATACATCGTGCAATTTCAGCGGCAAGGTAACCTTTCAGAACTGATACACTCGTTATAATAAATATTGATTTGTTCTATCACTTTTTAAAATAAGACAAATAAATAAATTAATCTCCCTGTGTTTATTTACCGAAAATTAAAAATCTTTCCGTTTTAGTATCGAAAGACCAATTTAAAAAAAAAATATACGTCTCTTTTAGTTGCCTTAACTATTTGATTGTCAAGTAAAAAATAAATTTGTATGAAAGCAGATTTTAATCATAGGCTGAAAAACGTAACAATTAAAAAAAACAATTAAAAAACTCGAAATATTGGATACATTTATAAAATAAGAAGTTACAAGAAGTTACGCAGTTTTTTGCAACATGTGCATAACAATGCAACGTTCAATTATAATGTATTATGTTCGGAGATAATTTAGATAATAATGTATTATTGTGTGGTTTCGAGTAACAAAAGAACAATGTACGTACCTATCGGCCTACCGCAAAACCACAACGAAGAAAGAAGGGTGGTTACATAGCATGCTAAAATATTTTTATTATTTTCTTACTAAGTATGTTTAGCATTTCTAGATGCAGTATATCTGACATAACATAAAAATATAATAATATATAATAACAGAAAAATCTGTATTTATTTTTTACCAACTGCAACAATTATGTTTAAAATTCGATTTGCATTGAGAATTTAGGTTTTGTAGAAGCGGAAATAACGTTCAATAGGGGTGGTCCTTTGAGGCTTTATAAACTTTGAAGGCAATTCTCTAATTAAGTTCAAAGATCTCTGCCACATATCTATACTATAATCTATACTAATATTATAAAGATGAAAGATTTGTATTTTTGTATGTAACGAATAAACTTAAAAACTACTGGACCGATTTCAAAAATTCTTTTGCCGTTAGAAAGCTACATTATCACTGAGTAACATAGGCTACGGGCGGAGCCGTGAGAACACAGCTAGTTAATAATAAAACAAATTATTAGTACAAACATCATTTTCTGTCACGCTTTGTGGCTAATAATAACCAAATCCCACATAAAAACAAGAGACATTCGGCACCAAACACCGCGGCCGTTAATAACGTGGTGTCGCCGACAGCGAGAGCGCTCTAGACAGTGTCGAGAGGTGTCTGAAAGAAGTGTAGTGCGCAGGTGCGGGTCATAAATAATGGAAGCCCGGCTTGCCGCGGTGTCGCGAAAAATGTTCTGTTAGATATTTAATAAAAGCCGCTTTTGTAAGATGCGCTAAGTATTCTGTGTGTTAGGGATTGCTAAGAGCTTTAGTAAAGTGCGTACTTTAGTTTAGAAAATATAGGATTATGTGTGTTTGGGTTGTTTCATATAAACATGAAGACCTAAAGCTGTGTGCTTATCTAAAAGGCTAAGCCTAGTGTATAACGTTTTTGGAAATTACAAGTTGTAACAGGTTCTTTCTAATTAATTATTGTAATGTTATTGTGTTATGGTGACAGAACTGTACATCTTTTGTTAATAAATAAATAATTATTATCTATCTACTTATCTTCTGTATATGAGTATATATGAAAAGAGAAACTGACTGATCTATCAACGCACAGCCTAAGCCGCTGGGGATAGAATCTTGAAATTACGACAGAAGGTACATTTTAACGTAGGAGGAATTTTGAAAAATCCTTCCTTAGTGGACACTATGGAAGGATTTTTCAAAATTCCTCCTCTAAGGGAGTGAGAAAAAATCCCGCAAGTGAAGCTGCGGGTAAAAGCTAGTTATATTACTAAAACTGGACGACTATTGCATGACTGCGACTGCAAATAAATGATGTCATGATACTGACTGTATGCTTACTGAATCTATAAACTACATTGTTTTTGTAGTTGGTTTCTACAAACAATTACTGTGAAATCGTGTTTAACTAACAGTTATTTAGTCTAGGTAGTCCTTTTTTATACTTAAGTACCTATATGTAGTTTGACGTTAGTCAAGGTCTTTTTTTTTTACCACGCCCTTTTTTATTTGAGTATTAAATATGACCACCAATGCATTTTGACAACGTTTAGCAAAAAATCTTAGCTTTTATAAAAGGTGTTAATAAAAGCATCATCTCAGTTTAGTGTTCATTCAACTTTAAAATTGTTTGAAGCCAAAATATCTTCAACAAAGGTCTACCTAAACCTAGATTAATTTTGCGCAAACACTTTATCAAAAGCCTGGGCTTATTTTCAAGTTCGCACCAATAACATAACTCAGAGATTCTCTTTAGCTCGTAAAGCCGATCCAACACACTTGATATTTTCATCTCAAAAAACATTTTTCTTACCTTTTGAAATACTCAGATGTATTGAAACATGTAATTTATATAGTCGCCGTAACGCCTCGGAACGATTCGCCGGGGACATCCGGTACCGTGGCGGCCATCTTAGAAAAAAAGTATCGATAGCGTGTGTACGTCATAAATAATTCAGTGGTTCCGTACATTTATTTTCACTCGAGGATGTGGATAAGAACTTGGAGCGTGGTGATTATGTGGATGTGTTTAGATGATCGATGGATGTTTTATTGTTATTAAGGTGTTCTGTTCCTAAAATAAGCATACACTGGGATTCCATGAACAGTGTATGCTTTTGCATATACAAATCGCATGCAAAAATATCCAGAATATCTGAACGAATTTCTGTAGGCCGTTCAAATATTTGTCCCGGTGTGAATGTTGGAATATTTTGCGCATATGATTCGTGTATTTTTATTGTTTGCGTTCATTTTTTTTCGTGTATTTCATTTCATGCATGCCATAGTAACGATTATACGCAGAATGCTGTTTCGTGTGAATAATAAGTAAAAACGCCAATACAAATCATAAAAGTTAATGGTGTATTTTTTTCAATGATAAAATAATTGTCTATTTCGCTCTCTTTCTCTCTGTAGTGTTGGCATGGGGTATATGAGTAGGGTTGCCGGGTGTCCGGCTTTTTACAATCTTGTCTGGATTTTGGTCAACCCCGCCCCTCCAAAAGATGTTGAACGAAAGTGCGCGAGCGACTCACGCGGGTACGCATGATTCGCGATCTTGCAGAAGTCCAGTGTGTCCAAAAACCAGTGTGTTTGGCTTTCAGGACAAAATGTCCGGTTAAATATGAATCTGTGTCCGGCTTTTCTACTTTTGGGACTGGCAACCCTAGAGTTCCTGCTGTGGTGAAAGATTAGCCAGTCAGCAAGGTTGATAACGGAGCTGACTGCCCAGGGTTGACTGCCCAGGGTACTTCGAACGTGCCGGGGTTGCGGTGCATGCAATAGCGAATCCCGTGACCCCGGTCTTAGGTTAAAAGGAGGGACACCGTTGGCTTTTAGCCGGTAAGAGTCCGGCAGACCACCTCGCCTTCCCCGGGCGAGGGATAACCGTGAGGATGATAAAAAGATTTATTTTTTATTTTATTTTTAATTCTTTGGGATAACAAACAATTACGGAATGGCATAATACAGCTAAAACATGATAAAAAAAATCTTATTTAACACCGTAACCAACACCGTTATCCACAATTTAATCAGACAGAGTTCTAACAGAAAACAAACAATAATTTTAAAACTATGAATCAAAAACAAGCAGCCAACAGTACGGTTTTTTACACCACAGTCAATTGACATACTTTTTATGAGCTGCACAACGCAACTGAGTTCAATAATGAAGGGTTCATTAGAAGGATTATGTTTTTGAATTATTAATAGCTTATGGTGTAAAATACCCTATCACAAACTTGTATGAAGTATGACAAAACAATTAAATTACCGTACCGTACGTTTCTAAATATCATCACTCCTGGACCTAATCTATATCGCTAATACCAGGTTCACACGATTCGATTCTAGTTGATCAACTGCCAAATCGCATGCGATTTGAACCGTCTGAACAGATTTTCAATTAAATTGAATCAATTTGAAGGAACAAAACGTTTCAACTTTAGTTGATCAACAAAATAATGTTGATCAAATAAAATTGGACCGTGTGAACTCGCTATAAGTAAAACCTGTAATTCTTGAAGGTTATCACTACATCACAAATGGAACCCCAAGAGGTTGTCAAACGAGTGAACTGAAAGCAACCGGAAGCGGCGGTTATACTGTTTCCGGGCGACGTCCCGCCACTGAATTATGGAGTCCTGATCCGACATGTTTTGTTGTTATGTTTTATTATTTTTTTTCTCTTTTCTTTCCGCGTTTCGAGTTCGTCCTTGTGTTTGAAAAGATTTGTAATTTATTTATAGGTATCGCGATCCCATCGTTTGATTTATTATACTTTTTTCGAATTTACTGCATACAAACTTACATGGTTTAACGCTAAAAATCTCTGTTGACATAACATAACATCACACCTGTATTCCCCGAAGGGTTTGGCAGAGGTGTATAGTAACACCTTCATTTCGCCGTTATGTTTAAGACCCATGTAATAGGGGGCGAGTCTATTGTCATCAACCGGGCACAAATCCAAACTCTGAGATTCTACTGAGGAATTCCACACGGAAACACCCAATAACATTTTGCTTGACCTGGGGATCGAACCCAGGATCCCACGATCAGCAGTCGCGCTTGTCACCACTAGACTAACGAGGCAGTTGTTTGTTAATCTCTGTTGAGCTTGGCAGAATTGCTATCAGTGCCGGCACACAATTTGAAACGGGTTAAAAATTAATCACTTTTCATTATCACCTAGGAGTATGCTGAGGTGGTTTGGTCATGTTGAGAGAATGAGTGAACGGTGATTAACAAAAGGAATTTATAAAGCGGATGTCAGTGGAAACGCTGGTAATGGATGTTCTAGAAGGACATACATCGATGTTATTGGTGATGTTCTTCACAAAGGTCAGGTGCGTAGTACTCTCAATTGGCGTGCGTGTATGACAAGATGTATGAATGTGGATGAAGCGAAAGGGGTATGTAAGGGTTGTAGCATGTGGCGTTCTATAGTTTCTGCCTACCCCCATGGGAAAAAGGCGTGCGTTTATGTATGTATTATCACCTATTTTTAAACCACGATCTCATAACCAGGGGGTGCAGCAGTGCTCCAATCGAGCAAGCAAGACTGTACACCCTTTTCTCGAAGCAACTCAAGGCACTTTTAAGCGCTCTATATCTTTTGTTTTCGAAAAAAAGAAACGGAACAGAATCGAGGACCGTGTTAAATGCCAGTCATCCAGCGCCAAAAAGTTAGATAACAGAACATAACATCACGCCTCGTATTCCCCGAAGGGTTCAGCAGAGGTGTTTTAGTAGGTACACCTTTGTTACGCTAGTTATGTTTAAGTCCCATGTAACAGGGGGCGAGCCATTGACCGGGCACAAATCCAGGCTGCTACTGAGAAATTCCTAATGGAAAAACCCAATAACATTTTGCCCTACCTGGGGATCGAAGCCAGGACCCCATGTTCAACAGTCGCGCTTGCGATGTAGTAGACCAACTGGGCAAAAAAAAAGTTGAATATTAAATACAATTCAGATATGTATTTGGCAGTAACACTGCTCTGTAAGCTTTTCCAACCAAAAATACTCGCAAGGGGATACTTTAACTCAACTGTTAAGTTAAAACAACCCTTAGAACTTTACTACTGACGCCACGTATTTGCGCACATCTACATATCGTGAATGTATTGCCCGTCATTCACCTACATTCGCGAAGTTTCCATCATATTCTTATGTTATGGTGGAACTTGGGCATTAAAACGCGTAACGACGCCATTACGGGCTCTCGCGATAACTCATGTGTCGTTGTGCATAGCTTTGACCCACATTTGGGACACAATTGGCGATAAGGTCGGATTGAAGATTCGTGATTTATAATGTGTTTCTGAAACCGGTTTATACATTTTGTGGTTTGTTTGATGTACATGTAGCATGTATGCGAGCGATGTTCAAAGCTATATATGAATAGAGTTACAGTGAAAGCAAATCAGAACCTTTAGTTCATATTTAACGTAAATACGGTTGGCTTAAGCTTAAACTTGATATATTCTATACTGCTACATTGTAGGTAGGTAACCAACACGTTACATCAGAAATAATATAATTTAGATTATTATTTTGTTGTATATCTTTTGGTCATACGATTTGCAAGGATAAACTGCGCTTGCTGCGGTCAATCCATAGATGACCGTTTGTTATACATCGAGACACCTCCGTGCTTCGAAGAGCATGTTAAACAGTCGGTCCCGGGTGTCATACGAATGCCTATGACAGTCGTTACGGGTAGTCAGAAGCCCGAAAGTCTGACAACCGGTCTAACCTTAGAATATCGGCATTGCACAGTAACTGTGTTACGGAGGTTTGGTGTCTGGCAGTCATTCCGTGTCCGGGTGTTACTGGTATTCTGTCGCACCTGGTTAGACTGGAAGCTGGCACCAATATAATTGGGAAAACGCTAGGTAGAACGAACTTCTTGAGTTTACACGTGCCTCAGAGTTATATTAACTTACCTTTACGGGGAAAACTGTCTGACACACAAGGCGTTCTGAGAAAATTCATTATTTACATAAAAAAAAACAAAACATTCGTTACACAAATGCTGTTTATTCTCTGGATATCTCGCATCTTTATAATTAAATTGTATATGCTTAGTATATATTAAGATATATCTATGGTTCTACAGAGACATTCACATTGTAAGGAGTGCCTCCAACTCCAACTGCCTTGTTGGTCTAGTGGTCGCAAGCGCGACTGTTGAGCACGGGGTCGGGCAAATTGTTATCGGGTTTTTCCATTAGGAATTTCTCAGTATCAGCCCGGACTTTGGATTTGTGCCCGGTTAATGGCAATAGGCTCGCCCTCTATTAACTGGCGAAACAAGGGTGTTTCTAAAACACCTCTGCCGAACCCTTCGGGGAATACAGGCGTGATGTTATGCCTCCAACATTGAGGAGCAAAATGTTAATTAATAAAGTTGCAAATGAAATCACTGATACTTGCATTTCAATAAACGGTTCGTAATTATCGCTATCTGTTCTAATATCTTTGTTTTATGTTAAACTTGATGCAGATAGGCCTTTTGTAATTAACTAAGGAAAAGTCTTTTATTTTTTTGCAGCAAAATTTTAATACAGGATCTTAGGACCATTTCTCGCACAAGTTGTTTCGCCTGCACTACACCGAGGTAATACTCCTTCTTTTATTACACTCTGGCAATACCTCCGTAAATCGCAAACCATAAAACATACAGCTTGGCTTAATCGCAGTAGTAATTACTGCTCAGCGTTTATGAGGACCACACGCAGTGCATTACACTTATGTATACTAAAACTTTACCTTACCGAGAGCCATTCATCATTCTTTGACGGGTAAACGTTTACAGGACATTGGCTTGTGGACTTACATAGGTAATGCACGTCCTCGATAGTCGCGACAAATGTTATCATAAAGTAATCGATTATTGATTGGCTACCATAATACCCATATTGCTGCGGTCACCAGCCTATCGTTGCGACGGGTATTAGGTAGGTATCTTCAATTCTCGTAGGAGCTTATGTCCTTTAGTTGATTTTTGTCGCTTGAGATGTTTTGCCTGGCTTTTCCCCAACTATGTTGGGATCGATATCCAGTCTAAATATAGACGGTCGAACACCATTATTTTGCACGGAGCGAATGCCATCAGATCTCCGCAATCCCCGGTTATCAGGCTTTCGGGCTTCTGACTACCCGTAACGACTGTCATAGGTATTCTTATGTTACCCGGGATCGACTGATTAATGTGCTCTCCGCGGCACGGATGCGTCGAGATATGTAACGAACGGACACTCATCCACGAACTGACCACGGCAAGCGCAGAGTAATCTCGCAGATCCTACGATCCGAACAGTACACTACTGAACGAACGGTGTTTATTTTTTAACCGACTTTCAAAAAACGAGGAGGTTCTCAATTCGATTGTATGTTTTTTTTTGTATGTTTGTTCCTCGATATCTTTGCTAATTATGAACCGATTTTAATGATTCTTTTTTTGTTTGAAAGAGTATTCTTTCGAAGTGGTCCCATTTAAATTTGGTGAAGAACTTCGGAGATAGACAATTTGAAGTCGGTTTTATTTTTGTTAAAAAGTGATTATTATTATCTTAGTTTTAAATTGACATATTGAGAGATGCAGCAGCCACTTACATGTAGTCGTCAACTCTTAAATCACTTCAAAGATTTTTTTACATACAAAACTTGTTTTTTTATAGTTGGAAAATCCTCATAGAAGTCCCTCGCCCGGGGAAGACGAAGGGGTCTGCTGGACTCTTACCGGCTAAAACCCAACGGTGTTCCTTCTCTTGACCTTTCGGCCGGGATTGCGGGATTCACAAAAGCATGCACCGCAACCCCGGCAGGACGTACAAAACCCTGAAAATATCAGTTCAAAAATCCTCCCTCGCTTTCCGAATGGGAACACCGATCTGAACAGCCCTTTACTGAGAAACAATTGTGAACACAAAGAGAGGCAGTATGATTAAATCCCCAGGTGTCGGCTCAAGATATAATAAGTGAGCCCGATTTAAAGTGAACTTTAAACAATACTGCTTTAACACTCGCCGCTTTAAAGCGAACTCTAAACAATAGACACTTTAACACTTGTTAACGTGGTAATCTCGCTTTAGGCGGATACCATTTTGAAATGGTTCGCGTACGTTAGGACCAAAAATAGGACCATTTTATTCTGTGTAATAAAATACTGTGTAGTTTTATTTGTATTATGGTACTTAGTTAATGTTAAGATGTTGTATTTTGTAGTAGAGGTTAACTTGAGGGTTTATATCTTACTAGCGATCCGCCCCGGCTTCGCACGGGTGCAATGTAGATACTAATGTGGGGCATATAAACCTTCCTCTTGAATCACTCTATATATTGCTGAAAACTGCATTAAAATCCGTTGCGTAGTTAAAAAGATCTAAGCGTACAGACAGCGGGAGCGACTTTGTGTTATACTATGTAAAGAAGAAGATGGATAAGAATGTAAGGAGTTCAAAATATTTACTTAGATAGTAATACAGACAAATAGAAACGTATAGTGAGACTAGCGACCCGCCCTGGCTTTGCACGAGTGCAATGTAGATACTAATGTGGAGCATATAAACCTTCATTTTGAATAAGAAAGAAAAGAAAGAAAGAAACAAATTTATTTGGCACGATAATTTATAAGCGTACAGACAGCGGGAGCGACTTTGTTTTATACTATGTAAAGAAGATACAAGGTACACAAGTTTCGCCAGTTAATTTGAAGTAAACCTATATGGTAAGCGAAGATGATTGTATATGTAATTCCAAGAACGAATTGATGAAACTCACTGATGAACAAGTTCAGCATTGAACAATTACAGTCTTTGAACTAATTTCTCAATCATTTCCCTAGCAACAGCGCGTAAGTTCCAATATCCTAGACGCTTTGTTCCCTACTTTAATAGGTTTATTCTCAGAAAATGCTGGTCTCATGGCTACCGGTAATTGTTCCAGATTTTTCCGTTCCCACAAAATAGGCTTTGCTCAGATCCTAAATGGTAGGATGGCTTTGCTCCTGATAAGATTACAGATTGTAATAAGCCCCTGAATTTTATTCCGAATGAAACTTAAATGGGATGAAATTATTTCAATGTTTTTTTTTCTGGTAAATTATATTGGATGGGTTCTCTAAACGGTAACTTCGTTTTGTGATGGGCTTGCGAAATGATATTGCTTTTTTTGTAAAATAATCTTGTATTTCAGTTAAGAATCATATTTATGTTTCTTATTATTTTTAGTAATCCAGGCGATTTTTAAAATAATATGAACGCAAAAAGTCAATTCAATAAAATAAATTAACTTTTCAATAAACCTCAACAAATATGAATAAGAAATAATAAAAGTATCTTAACGAAAAAATAGAAAAACATTTGAAACATAATAATCTTTACATAGTATAAAACAAAGTCGCTCCCGCTGTCTGTACGCTTAGATCTTTTTAACTACGCAACGGATTTTAATGCAGTTTTCAGCAATAGATAGTGTGATTCAAGAGAAAGGTTTATATGCCCCACAATAGTATCTACATTGCACCCGTGCGACGCCGGGGCGGGTCGCTAGTAAAGTATAAAAGATCAAATTTTTATATCTGCTGGCAATCTTAAAGAAACACATTACTGTGGTCCTTTGTGCTTTGGTCCTTAGGTACCCCTGTTCACACAGTTACCATTAGTGTCAATGCTAATGCAATTAACAAGAAAACTTTTAATTTTCACCAAAAGCTCACTCAAAGTAACAATTCCAAAACTATCATAACCAGGAAACCAAACTTCACAAATACACAATGCAAATTGAAACTTAATCGTAAGATAAACGGGATCCAAAACAATATCTCGCTGAAGATCGACCCAAAAACAGGACCGCGGAGCGACGCCTGTTGCCAGCCTCATTTGCATTTTGCTGATTGATTATTCAATCGGACAGTTGGAGTACGGACACCAACACCCCCGGCCACCAACCCCCGATGGGGTTGGACAATGGAATTGATTCATAACTAAATGCTAATGGACATTATGTAGCGGACAGCGTTGTGGTGGTTGATACTGTTTTTGATGTTTTAGTCGGTTTGGCTTGCTCCTCGATGGTCACTTGGTGTTGGACACAATTCAAAGTCCATTAAAACGTATGGATAATTTTAATGAATTTTGTCTAACTTGACTAACGTACTGTGCATGTAGGTACAAAAGCAGAAGCTAATAATGGCGTATAAGTACAATTTTTTAACAGTGATAGCCTATTGGTGTGCCCATCGGACTGCCAAGTCATTGGTCTCGAGTTCGAAGCCAAGGCACGCACCTCTTACTTTTCTGATTCATGTGCGTATTGTATTATTATTACATGGTTAAAAACGGTAAAGGAAAACGTCGTGAGGAAACCGGCATGCCTGAGAGATATTTCTCGACGGCATGTGAAGTCAAGTCAGAGGCCCATGGGCGGCATATACTCTGACACCAGGTTAGTCATTAACCACACGAAAAGAAAAAGTGCAATTTTTAATAATGTAGTTAGTAGCAGGTGAATAATAATCTAGAATTTCCAGCAAGTAATAAAATTTTAAATCTTTGGTCTAAGGCCTTTTCATTCTGAGAAGAGGCCTGTGTCCAGCAGTGGGAAAGTAATGGACTGGTTATCTATACTAATATTATAAAGCTGAAGAGTTTGTTTGTTTGAACGCGCTAATCTCAGAAACTACTGGTTGGAATTGAAAATGTATTTTTGTGTTGGATAGTTCATTTATCGAGGAATAGGCTATATAACATCACGCTACGACCAATAGGAGCGGAGCATAAATGAAAAATGTTGCAAAAACGGGAAAAAAGTCCACCCGTGTGAAGCCGGGACGGGCCGCTAGCATGTAATAAAAAGTACAATGTTCGCGATTCTACCAAATTGACAAATACTAATAAAGGTTAAAGTAATTCTACGTAGCTCTCTTCGTTGAGAATGTATATTAAATTATTTTCAGACAACGTACCTAAGTGGAGTAAAATTAAAACAAACATCCAACTTTCTGAAAGCATCTGCATTGTTAATAGGAAACAAAATTAATATTTTTATGTTTTACGAAGAGCGACTTTGCGAGTCCCTCTGTCGTTTCTTAAGCAGGTCTTAAGTATAGTTCTGACATCACATCTCTTGACATGATTATGCATTTAATTAATAAACGTATCAATTAACAAAGGTAAGATGACATTTTTGTTTTGATAGCAATTTGCGCTCTACCAAAAAAGTGATGTGAAGAATATAATAATATAATCAGCCCATTACATCAGTGATAACCTTGTGGTGTGACCGTTGAACTGCCGAGTCATAGGTCTCGATTTCGAACCAAAGGCACGCACTTCTGACTTTTCGGATTCATGTGCGTATTGTATTATCACTTGCTTAACAACGGTGAAGGTGAAACCGGCATGCCCGAGAGATATTTCTCGAAGGCATGTGAAGCATAGTCAGAGGTCCATGGGCGGCATAAACTTTGACACCAGGTTAGTCACTAATCACTCGAAAAGAAGAAGAAGCCCATTATTGTCCCATTGCTGGGTACGAGCCTCTTTTTAGAATGAGAAGGGTTTAGTCCTTAGATCACCACGCTAGCCTCGTGGTAAACACAGTGAGAACTTTTTCTGTGGCTTTTTTACATCTGAATGTGCAGTTTTCCTCACGAAGTTTTCCTTCACCGCTAATGCAAGCGATAGTCTTTTTTTTTTAATTGCCCCGCCCTGGCATTTATCCTGTATCATGGGTGCGTTTACAAACATAAATTTTCACATGTATAAGCATCCAGACCAGGAACAACTATGTGTAGGCCATACAGATATTGATCCCTGTGGGAATCGAACCCACGATCCTTAGCGCAGAAGCCAATTGCTCAGCCACTGCACCAAACGTGTTGTCAATATCTGATCCACACGTGAATTCGAAAAATCGGAGCTGTAGATCGGGTTCGAAGTCAGACCCTCCTGCATGGCAAGCAAACGGAGAAGAGTTTAATAACTAAAATCTCACGTATATCTCACGGCACATATCATCGCCTCATCAGATAAGACAGGCGTTAACCTAGCGGGGTAGTACCACCCCTCCCTTTTCTCCACTATCAATTATGCTGATGGCTAGCGGCGATACAGACCGGGTGATGCGGGCCAACGTCGGCGCAGATTGCCTTAATATGCTGAGAATTACACCTGAAGCGACTAGCGACGTCACAGGTTTGATTAAGGAATTTTAATTGAAAATACGTAAAAGGATTGGTGGAAAATATAGGGAAAATTATGGTGCGGTAAGTGGTTATATGGTAGGAACTAGCGGCCCGTCCCGGCTTCGCACGGGTGGACATTTTTCCCGTTTTTGCAACATTTTTCATTTATGATCCGCTCCTATTGGTTGTAGCGTGATATTATATAGCCTATAACCTTCCTCGATAAATGGACTATCCAACACAAAAATAATTTTTCAATTACAACCAGTAGTTCCTGAGATTAGCGCGTTCAAACAAACAAACTCTTCAGCTTTATAATATTAGTATAGATTATCAATATTGGTCAGCCAAAAAGGTGCTGGGGCTCATGGCTAATTATCAACCGCGCGGATCATACGATTGGCAAGGTTAAGCTGTACTTGCCGTGGTCAGTTTGTGGATGGGTGACCGTTCATTACACATCGAGACCCCTCCGTGCCTCGGAGAGCACGTTAAACAATCGATCCCAGGTGCCATACGAATACCTATGACAGTCGTTACGGGAAGTTAGAAGCCCGAAAGTCTGACATCTGGTATAACCTTAGGATATCGGCATTGCCCTGTAACTGGGTTGCGGAGATCTAATGGCAGTCACTCCGTGTAAAATATTGGTATTCAACCGCATCTGGTTAGACTGTAAGCTGACCCCAACATAGTTGGGAAAAGGCTAGACAGAAGGTCAGCGAAAAAGGTTTTCAGTTGGCGGAGCGTGTTAATAGTTTTATTCGTTTTGTTTACAATGACCTAATGAGTTATTAATTCTAAGAAATAGATTGAGAGATGAATGCAAGCATACTTCATTAATTACGCTTGGTGGTAGGGTCTACATGAACCGCCAGGCTAGCTGCCACCCTCATATTAAAGTCAAGCTGTTTACTGTAATCCGTATAGGGGAAACCCTCTATATCTTTATCACTTGGGTTCGTCTGCTCCATCTTCGACCCTGTCTGCGTTTACCATCAAGTGAGGCTAGGGTCTAAGGTGACAACGTCAAGAATAAAAAAAAAAACAGACGAAATATACAGTGCAAAATATTCAAATAATAAAAAATGTACGCGTATCTCAGATATGAAAAGTAGTTACATATGAAATTAAAGATTTAATTGTGTTACTTTAGAAAATGATTTAATTTAATTTTAAATACAAAATAAGTAATTTTAATTTATAAAACAATGCTATATTTAATTTGGAATGAAACGTTATTAACAATTTTCGCTTTCAAATCCACAAACTTATTAAAATACTGCAAAAACGAAATAAGCTTTTGTTACAGAAACAAAACGACTTCACTAATTGTTAACTTACCATCGAAATTCATATTGAAACGAAAGAATCTGGAAGTGTATGAGATACCACCATAAATAGGTAGATGCAATCGTCTCAATAGTCGTGCCGACATCAAAACCAATCTCATCCGCGCGACTCAAATCGCCACGCCCAATCAATGAGTGGCAATATTGCGGAAGGCTTTTTTCAATCACTCTGCCTCGTCTTCGGTTCATGAAAAATTTATATCCGAAGCCACAAGGCAGCCTCGAGGTATCCCAGGGCGCGTTATACGCCGAATAACATTAGTTTACGAGCATAGGCGTCAAGAGCTCAACCCAAGAGCACTAAAGTGCTACCAAATTTAATACGCCGCCTTTACGATATATAACTATGTTGTTATTTATTTTTTCGGATGTCTGTGGATGTTTGATGTGCTGGGGCTCGGATTTCGGTTGGATGGATTCCATTTTGTTTTCATATTTTTTATTGCAGGTACGAAATGAAATGTGATACTGAATTTATTGTAGATTTTAGTTTTTGATATAGTGGGTACACGGTTCAAGGTTAAAGTCTTAATTTTGAGTAACAAAAGACATTATTAATATTTACGAACTCCTACCACTTTTATTCATAGTACAAAATTAATTGTCATATCTATAATATTCATAGACAAAAGTTACTTTCGCTCCAATCTCCCTAGCCAAATTAATTCAATGTAAATACAAAAATAGATAACGTCAATTTTCATAACGCCTTCAAAATTTCCCTTTAAACTCCCCGGAGGCATTGGTGGAAATGTTTTAATTCTCTCTAACTCGACTCCGAAGGCAAAGATTGAATTATTGAAGGCGAGAGAGCGTTAATTGTTATTAATGTACTGGAATATTAAGATATTAAGAGAAAAGACAGGTAAATGTTGGCTCGAAGGTTATACAGTTGATTACGCGACAAATTTTGCTTTTAAGACCTATTTAGACGGAAAATTTTAAATGAATTGTGAATAGGAAACTTAAACGTTTAATAGGCAGCTTTAAAAATCGCATTACGTAATTAATGTGAAGCTAGTTTAATGACCGTCTATTTTGGCAATAACTTTGTCAATTTAAAGTCCGGTCATAAATAACACATTATTAATCTGTAATAAATGAGCGACAATTTGTCTCTATTAGGTAAGTTATTCAACCGTTAAATTAGTGATAAAATGTTCGATGTGAGCGGTAATCCAAATGTGAAAACAAAAATAATTATTGGGTTATTAAAATAAACATTAATAACATAATTTACGTTACGTAATAAAACATAAAACAAAACGTACACTTCATAATTCCACAGATAATAAAAGTTCCTAGAATCACTTCAACGCGAATTTCGCGCCAAATAACACTACAAAAAAAAAGAAAACAAGCCAAGGACAAAACTTTAATCATACATCAAGTTACGAAACAGAAAAAGGAAACCCTCACGTACAATTTTGGAAAATAATGAACTAACCGGCCAGTCTCTTCGCGGGTCGTTAGCGAAAATTGGAAACTTTCGTAAACTGTTCCGTGCGTTACCAAATGATCAATGGCGCCAGTGTGCTTATTGAGTTTTGTTTTGTTTCGATGTTCAACTGTATTTATGGTACGGTAGATGTTTTTTTAAGACTGTAAATTGGCAATGGGCTTGTTTGAATTTGGAATTGTGTTTCCAACTTTTTGATCGAAGAATTTAGTACGTATAATTTTGATGTGGTAGAATTAAATGCAAGACCGGCGTCACGTCATTGGTTGCATGCCACAAAGATTTCAAGCAACTAAATTATGTTCTAAGCGTTCAGATACTTCACCTAACTCCATAACATAATAGTAACTTCCTAATATTAACAACTATCCTACTTTACGAGTTCAGGCAGTAATCCAAACTGTCTGGATACACACTCCATCCGTAAGCAAATACATAAAGGAGGCGGCTAGACTCGGCTGGAGGCTCGACGGTGCATGTAACCGTGTCATTAACGGAAAGTTAATCTGCCTCAACAATACCTCTGTTTATGGAGGACTCCAAAACATTTGCATAGAGGATGATGTTGGTGTTGCCACAGCAAATATTGATGTAGTGCGATTGAGGATCGCTTAGATGTGTGCACAGCGATTTCACACTGTCATTTTAAATTATTAAAATGCTTTAGGCTCGATTTTACCAACGTCGGATAGCGTTTATCCAAGGAATAAGACACTTGACAGAATATCTATGCAAAAGCTGTCAAAACGTCAAATTTATTCCTCGATTAAAGTTATCCGACGTTGGTGAAATCGGCACTTAGGCACATTTGTAACTTTTAAAATTATGATTAATATCGGAGCTAAAACAGACTTAAAAAAAAATGTATAAATATTTTCCATAAAAAACCTCTTTCGCGAATATTCGAAACATGAAAGTTAATCATTACGGCCAGCTCCATTCAATTCGAATTGAGAATAGGACGAGTGTATTGTTTGCATTGTCAGTTCAATTAACAAATTACGAGCAGGTACGCGTGCAAATGACAGCTAATAGTCCGCAGGGACCACATTAACAGAGATGACACGATTGTAATAGAACATTTTGCGTTTGAATTTAATTATTAAGCCGACGACATCAATGTATCTACTAGAAAATTTTGAAAAAGGAATGTAGAAATAACAAGGGAAACAAAGAGCCCCTTTGTTATTCAAAATCAGGCGAAAGAGAAGTTCGACTAAGTGGAAGGAAGAGGGAACATACATTCATAGCTATCGTTTGTTCGGAACACCGCGTCTACTACGTCGTCTACATACATGACGTTGCTTATGTAAGTACAGACGGCTGCATTAATTGGTTATTCCCCTGGTTACTTTGGAGGTTCTTATAATGTACCCTGGGACTATTAGTTTTATGAATACAATAGGGACTAATGTAGGCCTCTATATGAATACCTACACAAAAATTGTATCTACTAGAAGTATAATAGCATTAAAAGAGTTTCCACAAGTTATCTAATGGGTAGGTACCTAATTGATGCAACTGTCTGTACATTGGAAAAACCTACAAAACTACTTAAAAGAAGCATAGACAATGATGTAACGCGTCTACTACTAATAGCCTTCTCAAAGGTTTGACGTTTTGATACATCGCCATTCGTCACGTAATAAAATATATTCTCGATAACTTATTTGGTTAAATTACATTAAAAATGTGTTCATAGACACAAAACGCTGTATTAAACAGGCTTTACAACCTAACAATAACGTTATTTAAAAGCCACCGCTTCGCAATCAGTTTGAACTTAAACAAATATTATGTAGACACGACCAATTAATATTGACACACGGTTGTATTAACTATTCCTGTTATTCGAAGTCTATTTAAATTGGTCGGTTGTAAATATATTTGTATTGCTATAACAAATCATTTTGAAGCTGAAATTCATTGCGGCGTAGAGTGGTTTACTAACATAACGTACTCGAAATGACATTGTTTATAACTGGTTTGTATTCAAACAATTATGATCCGAATTGCATTGCTTTTAGATTCAAAATGGCGTCCACATCTTTAAGGATATGATTGTTTGTCAATGATGATGTTTATTATTCAATTTTGTTATTAAAGGCAAGAGTAAACCGATTCTAAGGGATAATGCTTGAACGATTGGGCTTGGAGTAACATCAATGAATTATTTACGAACAATATTGGTTAAGATAACATGCTTAACCTGTAAGTTATTTCAACGAATGCTATGTAAACAGTAAAGAAGCTTTTTTAATTAACTCTACTCAGTATAAACCTTAATCAAAGCTTAAAGCGGCGAACACCACTAAAAAGTTCAATCAATAAGACAAATAAACTCTTAGTTAAAAATCAAAACCTTTTGGTGTAAACACTGAACTCTATTTACCATTCGAACCGTAAATAAAAAGTCGGGCTTCGAAGCAATATCGGGCTCTGTCAAAGCTCAAGAGCGGAACTTGAAAAAAAAAGAAATCAATCGACCCAGACCGATAGTGGCCATTAAAATATCGTTGAATTTCAAAAGGTGGAGACGCTTGAATCTCGATAGTTGGTCGAAGTCTCGAAGTCAAGACGTATCGCCCGAAATGGACTTTTGATGTAGTTCCGAACGCATTCGCATTTCGAACGCTCATTTCGATTTTTAAATACTTCAACGTAACGGCTGAATGGTACGGTATGAAGTTTTAAAAAGTTTGGAATATTGAATATTATTTTAGTACGCCGAAAATGTTCATATTGTTAGCCCGTAATTGCTCGTAAACTCTAAGGTGCGACCTTAAAATTAATAAGAAGTTTTACATTCATATTTTCTATGAAAAGATTTCATCATTTTCATAGAGGAGTCAGTGTAGCCGGGACACGAGATTTTTCTGAAACTTCACTGTCTCATTCACAAAAATCTAAAAAAGTACCCTTAGCCTTCACAGAACATTTTTAAAATAAAAAAAATAAAAAAAACGTGGCCAGAAAATAAAATTCCAGACACTACAAGGCCACAGTTCATCGGTATCTGTATTTTTCACCCGACTGGCCGTATCCCCTTAAGACGCGCTTCGAAGCCCGGCTAACGAAGGTGCCAAGTCGGCCGAATAATGTCCCTATTCTGATATTCCTAACTTTAGAACCCCGAATACTTTTTGAAAGATCGACTTTGAATAAGATTCGTAAAAAGTCGTGCATTGCCTGAAGTGATTGGTAAAAAAAGTTTTTAGTTGTAAATCGTTTAGAATTTGCTGGTCCGGTTAAATGCTTCGTCTTTGTTTTTCAAGGAGAGTAATAGAGAGAACAGTAGGTGTCTATGAAAAGGCTGTAGCTACAGTAATAACTTGCCTAGTTTTCTTAAGAATGTTACACTAGGAAGCGATGACGGGCGAGCGAATGATATTGTATTGTTCTTTAGTAAATAATCAACGTTCAAAAACGACGAATTCTAAATTCAAATTTGAATAAAATTGCGATTCGATTTTGGTTTTTATTAAACATGTGTTGCGTCAACGTAAAAATGATGAATGCGACCAAAAGAGCCGCCGACACGACAAATAATTAATTACAAATTAAGATGTCGTCATTCCGTTATTAAAACACATAAATACAATTAATTCTTGACTAAAAAGACAACTAACGAACACATTAACATAAAAATTCAACATATTAATCGTAATTAAGTAATTAATGCACCTGTCATAGCGCTAATAAAAATTGATGAGTGTCAGACAAGTTTCTTGGCCGCCATCTTGAAAAGTTCATGTCGCAATAAAACATTCTGATTGCTACTGTTGTAAAATTAATTGCCCATATATTACTGTCTTGTAACTTCTCAGTGTAGGACAAGCGATAATTATAGGAATTGGAAACTTGACTGCTGTTATTAAGCGTAGGTAAGTAATAAAAGAATATTTTAACATTCCAGTAAGTACATCTCTTTCGAACTAGTAATTTAGACATTTTATGATAGTACAAGATGGATGACTGAAGAGAGTACTTCTGGATATCGAATGGACGGTTGAAGGTTCTAGAGTTTTAAATACTCTAAGGTTTAAATTGGCAAATCGTTGCTGCGCCTACAAAATCCGCAGTGTAATTTTTTTGAAAATCTGTCTTCGATGCTATTTTATAATAGTTCTCAAGCCACGTGCACCTGTAAAATCTGTTTTTTATTATTTTATTTGGTTAAGAAGATAGCAAAATAAATTATTCGAAAAAGTATTTTACAGGTGCACGTGGCTTGAGAATTATTATAAAATGGCATCAAAGACAGATTATCAAAAAAAAAAACACAGCGGATTTTGCAGGCGCAGCGACGAAATAAGCTGACCTATGAACCTGAGAGGATTCATTATGCGTTGCTAACCCTTAGGCAAAGTTGAAAAGTCTCATGTAGCTGTAATTTCCTTCAAACTGGAACACAGCATTACCGCTTGGCGTTATGGCGGTACAAATAACTAAATAGACGGTTTAATTCTTATCCTTATCAATCTCTCAAAGCAATAATCTCTTGTACAACTAAACATAAACTGAAGTATACTAAAGCAAAGTAATAAATCACAGAATAATGCCCCAGTTCGCTATTCCGCGCACATCGTTTGGCCGGGCGGCGCCGCGGCGTATTCTTAGCTAATTGTAAACCACTCCGCGATGGCACGCCATGAACCATGGCAACTTTATGACCCTGGAAAGTGTTGCCAGAAAGGGGAGTTTGCTGGTTTAGAATAATTTAGAGTTTCCTTTGACTTGTCGTGAGTGATCTGCTCAAGTCTGGAGCTCGAACTATTGAAATTTATGAAAAAGAATAAAATAAATACGAGATAAAGAATCAATGCTGGCTGGATGGAATTTAAATTGGATTTAAATTTGGAAAAGAGTTTTTTTTTGCGAAGAACAGAAATTTTGAATTTCGACCTTTTAATTAAATCTATCACTTTTGCTCAGTTTAGTTAGCTTTTTCTTGAGAACATACAGATGAACTGAGATCACAAGTTTATATTAGTCTACTATTATCAATTCAAAAAGAAAACTTAATTACAGGATCAAAGTAAGTTAATCATCGAAAAGGATTTTAAGAAAATAAACGCTGTCCAGCTACGAAGATGGAATTTACTTGGGATTACAGAAACGTTTTTAGAATGAATTTATTTTTTGCACGTAGAGAAAAGTCAGGAGTAATCACGTCTAGATTTCAAATAAGTATTACCAAAGACGTTTTTTTGAAATTAAATAAATGTAGATAACGTTGATATCAAAATACAGACGCTAAAATAATAGTCTTCTTTTCATAAGATCTTGAGTTATTAATTAACAAGCATGACAATACTACTTCGTCGTCTCCAAAAAAACATTATCCTTACAAACCACAAACGTTGATTATCTCAGACGTCTGTTCCCGTCGACGTTTCATAAATAACTGATATTAATTCAGACTCCTTTTGAATGGAGGAACCGAGGAAACGAAAATACGTTAACGAATCAACCGTCATGACAAGACATTTGTGGTTATTTTGTTACGTCATTTTTTTCCAGGATTCTGACAGAAAATCTTGGTCGGGAGACTCGGGAGGAGTCAAATCGCTCGCTATTATGGAATTGAATCGACGTTACGTTTCATCAAAGTTATTCCTATGATTGAATTTATTTGGGATTCTGTGGGAATTTGTTGTTTGGGTAAACATAGCGATGGTTACGAAGTGAGGACAAATCTTTAGACTATTTACACGTTTGTTACTTTATTAAAGTGATAAACTTGGTTTTTTATTGGTTTAGATTTTTAAAGCGCAGTTTTTGCAGTGATTTTTTTAACGTACCTACTATATTTTGTCTTTAAGAGTATGTAAGAGTCGTAGCATGTGGCGTTCTATAGTTTCTGCCTACCCCCATGGGAAAAAGGCGTGAGTTTATGTATGTATGTATATTTTGTCTTTACTGGATTAGTAATTTCTATCAAGTACCTTTTTACTATTTTTATTCACTTTGGCAAATGTATGTGATAATTTAGCAAGTTTTCAAGTTAAATCTAAATTTTTAGCAAGTTTTCAAGTTAAATCTAAATTATGTATGTAAGTGTACACCAGCTACGATATGAGTTCACAAAATATTCGATAGTCCATAAAAAGATTCAACAAAAAATCGATTAACCACTACTCAAATTAGGTTATATCGAAAAAAACTTTCAATTTTAGAACATCACTTTTTTAATCACATCGAAAATATTCGAATAACGAACTGGCAACTAGGTTTTAATTGAATAAATTCACGTCTCACATGACGCGGTAGGGTGAGCGCCCCTGCTGCCGGACTGTGCAATAACACGTTCGAGGGGCACTGTAATGTGAAAGCGTTTTGTGGTAATAATCGGATAATAAATATAGCGGCGCCGACGACGGGTACGTCCACCCTATTTTGTAAAGTTTGTTTTCCTGTGCGAGTTTGAGTTTTATGAATGTTTACGTATTTTTCGTTGGGACAGTAAGCGGAGGATACGAGGTGTGTTTGAAATCAATTGAAGCCTTTGTATTTAAACATTGCAATTGATCACCCCATTCTAATGGAAGTATCAACAGTACTAAGTGTTATGGCGCCAATGTACGTGTGTGAGTGCTGTTTTAAAAAACAGTTGTGATAGAGGGATGAAAATAGCATTGTGCTAACTGATCCAGGTGATGTAAAGTCAAGTCAGTATGAAAATAGAAATACGTATTTATTGCATGTCAAGTAAATGAAAACTTTAAAAAACTGTGAATTAAGTTGATTTAAGAATGACAATTATTTTTAAAAAGTAGGTAATGAATTATGTTAGTTGCAATGGAAATTGAACTATGGTCAAGAGAATTAAGGTTTCTTATCCAAAAGCATAATTACCTATTGAAAACAGAGGGCCGCATTTCAAACAAAAATGCAAGGAAAATGACGTCTTTTGTACTTTCTACAGTATAAACAAAGTCTAACAAAAACCCCAAATTAATTAAACTCACGAGTAAAACGTAACCTAAATAATCTGACATCATAACCTACAAAATAAATTAAATTTCCAGCGACTATTCCAAGTCACCTATTTTATAGCTGCAGTTAATATTCGCTTCGCTTGCACTGCACTACCGGCATCGCTTCACGCACTGTCGGCTGTGTCGAGCTCTAGTTACTGTAAAACATGTTGTAATTTTAATTTACAATTGTTTTACATTTTAACAAATTTAATTTTTAGAAAATGTGTTAATTAGCTCAAGAATTTATGTAGGTGAGTTTTGTAGTAATTAATATATAATTAATTATGTTTTTTTGCTTTTTTTTCGCTTGTGTTTGCGTATTTGAGGAAAAAAGTGAGATTCTTGCTTGGTTTGTTAATTCAAAAACATAATAACATGTCTAATAAATATGTATTTGCTAAGTACGTTACAAGGAAACTAGTTTTACTCCGAATTATACTTTCAGATTTTCGTTTTATACATGTTTATAATCTGTTTCATGCCTTTCTAATTTTAATCCCTTTAGTAAGAAACATTTATCTCATTTTCCTCTGTAGGTACTTGGGGTCGTATTATGACGCGTTAAAACCATCACTGTTCCAGTGAGAGAAAGGGACGCGGCTATGCAGGTCGTAAAGCGCCGTCCCATTCTCACAACGGAACAATTATGATTTTAACAAGTCATAATAAGCCACCTGTATTTTTTTTTTCTAAACAGCTAGAAAACGGAGCAGTCACGGACAAGGCACAGAAAAACACTCCCACAACCATAAAAGCAGCGTATCGTTTTAACTTTATAAAAAAACTAGCGGCCCATCCCGGCTTCGTACGGGTGGAAATTTTTCCCGTTTTTGCAACATTTTTAATTTATGCTCCGCTCCTATTGATCGAAGCTTGATGTTATATAGCCTATAACCTTCCTTGATAAATGGAATATCCAACACAAAAAAAAACAATTCCAACCATTAGTTCCTGAGATTAGCGCGTTCAAACAAACAAACAAACTCTTCAGCTTTATAATATTAGTATAGATTTTAGTAGGCATAGATTTTATAAAAAAATAAACATACAAATACGCCAAAATAAAAAGGCAGTAACCATAAAAACGACAATTTCGGGATAAAGGCCGGTCCTCTTTCGCGATACGTCGACGACATAAAAATAAATAAACCCGATGTCCCGATAAGATAATGCTAGGCGACAATTAAGTTAAACGGCCGATGTCCCGGGCAGACATCGGAAACGCATTCTGCCCGGGTAATGTGCGAAACAAAGTCCCGATGCCGTGCCGGGCGAAGTGTGCTCCACCTACAATTGAATTAAAGGAGTTCGCTCCGTATTGTTTGTTGCTCTGCGCGAGGTTTTAGGAGTCAGTAACAAGGATATCTGGTGCCGACATGTGGAAACTGTCGACGAAAGAATAATGAAACAGACGTCTAATGCAACTGTGAAAGGAACGAGCGGGGAAGCTTAAACTATCACGTACAAGAGGATTTCTGAGACAAATGAAACGTATCCGTAGTTTTAGGGGTGGTATTAAAAGTGTTTATCAAAAATTGCTTATATCCGCCTGTAGCGCGAAATTTCGCCGCGGATTTTCCGCTAGATTTGTCCCTAGCTTTACGCAAACTTTTTGATTTTTTAAACCCGGTAATATATTATTTTTGTAACTTTTGTAAAGGGATCTATCAGTCAGATTCCTGTGTAAACAGATGCGACTGAATACCAGTATTTTACACGGAGTGACTGCCATCAGACCTCCGCAATGCAGTAGCTGGACAATGCCGACATCCTAAGGTTAGACCGGTTGTTAGACTTTCGGGCTTCTGACTACCCGTAACGACTGTCATAGGTATTCTTATGACATCCGGGACTGACTGTTTAACGTGCTCCCTGAGGCACGGCTGCAAGGGTATATACAAGGTGTAAATTCAAAAACTGAAAACCACATAAAAACTCATTGTACATATTATTATGAACAACTTTTACTATGGAACCAATCAAGAAATCGCGAAAAAAAAATCATCTGCTCCCTACATTTTGTCGAGTTATGCGAACATAAATGTATGGAATTGCTGATTTTCTTTTCGCGATTTCAGGGTTGATCCTAAGTAGAAGTTTTTCATAATGCTAAGTACAATGAGCCCTAAAGAAGTTTTCAGTTTTTGCATTTACACATCGTATACAGGGTGTAAACAAATTCATGTTATTCCTTCAAACCTCGTGATGTACTGCTGATATAGATTAACCCTGTACGAGAAATCACTGGATTCAATAAAAAAAAATACAAGAAGTAAACATGATGCGTTCTTAACGTGAGGCATTTTAGCGCCCCGGGCGAATCGCGAGGCTATCGCTCACCACGCGGTCATTTAACATGGGGCGTTAAAATGCCTCACGATAAGAACACATGTTTTTGTAATTTTTTTGTTATTGTATCCTAAAGTATACCGTGCTGTGTTTATCTATGTCAGCAGTACACCACGAGGTTTGAAGGAATTACATGATTTCGTTTACACCCTGTATACGAGCAAAAAATGGGTACAGCGTATAATGTACGTATACTCATAGACATTTCTGGAGGGGGACATGGAGTTTAGTCCACCGGGGAATTTAGATTCCCCTTCACATCTGCCGGAACCAGTGACCTTAAGGAAAAATACTACCATTGTTTAAATAACCCCTTGCCCCTTGTGTTATGGGTATTCCTTAGGGCCTGGTCTCCTGTCTGGTTCCATATAGAGTTCGGGAACATGCGACGTGATCAATTACTTTAGCTTTTAGATTCTAAACTTTTTGGATCGCAATCTCTTTTGAATTGGTTTTTTCCTGTATCAATATTTTCTCGGCCGTATCCCATAGCTTATTCAGGTTTGTAATGAAGAAATTATTTTATGATAATACTGCCAGCTTTTCGTCAGAAAATAAATCTGTATTATACTCTTCTTTCTTTTCGTGTGGTTAGTGACTAACCTGGTGTCAGAGTTTATGCCGCCCGTGGGCCTCTGACTTGGCTTCACATGCCGTCGAGAAATATCTCTCAGGCCGGTTTTCTCACGATGTTTTCCTTCACCGTTTTTAAGCAAGTGATAATTATACAATACGCACATGAATCCGAAAAGTCAGAGGTGCGTGCCTTGGATTCGAACTCGAGACCTATGACTTGGCAGTCCGACAGTCACACTTCTAGGCTATAACCGCTGTATTTTACTAAATCCCTACAAGTAGTAAGCAATGTTTAAAAATGTAAAAGTAGATCGCCTTTTCCATCAAAGACTACATCGGTGTTATTACAAAATCATCGTTAATACGTATTAATAATAAATATTCCTCATTTTATGAGCAAATGTATGCCGCCGGTATTTATTCAATTTCTTTATTCCTCCCTCATAACAAAGATATAGTCTGGATTAACAAGATCCTATTTATAGAAGGCGCGATCATTAATAATGAACGAGAAATAACATTTCCAACATTAATTTTCTTTTATTATTTGTAACAAAAGTGTGCTATTAACAATAGTGTTGACGCATCGTGTGAAAACTAACAACATGGCGGATACAGTCACAATAGTCCACAGGCGGTGACTTTGTCAGGCGGTATTGATCCTATAGAATATTAGTTTAGGGTCCCTTGGGTCCCGTGGGGGACTTGTGTGAAATTGATGCCATTATTGTGCGAAACGGTTAGAATTGAGTCACGTGGCCAGCCCCGCAGATGTTTCTACAAATATTTTGGTTGATATCGGCCGAAAGGCAAATATTGACATAATATCAACACTGTTTAAATTAAATCAAAATAGTATCAGGATATTATATGGTTCAAGCAAATATTTGACATCATTATAAATGTATGTTATTCTATGCAGCATAAGCATGAGAGATATGACATCCGAAAATGATGCCAATTACATATTTCCAAGGAAATTCACGTTAGTAAGACGTATATTTATAGAGAAGTACTGTTTGTTAGTTAGTATAACAATGTACATAATTATATGAATTCTCCTACGATAAAATATGAATACCAAGTTCATTTCCGAGCTTTGATTAAGCAATCTGTGCTTACGTCAAATATAAAAAAAAACAATATTTCCTATTAAAAGATTTATGCGAGGGAAAACCTTAAGAAATAATTTCATCAACCCTTAGCGTTGGATTAAAGAAACAAATCTTTACAACTTTTACTGAGAAAGATTTTCATCTTAAAAAAACAATCCGGAGATTACGTCAGAACTTGTAATCAGAGTTAAAAACAACACTGTTGAATATTTTAACACCGGCCTAAGGTAGAAAACTAAAGGTAAAGTTAAATCCTTTGTTTAGAAGAGGATTACCAGTTCGCTTATCAGCTGCAACCGTGAGGCTTTTTTACACTCGTCTAGTTTCAATTAAGCGTCGGTTAATTCCGGTGCTAAGTGCTCGGTTTAAGTCGCGACTTAATTTATTTCCGGCCGCAATTTATGTCCGGGATTAATGTAATGAAAGTCCCGCGGCAGATCCCGTGCTAATTGCTACTCCCGATTGTCTAAACAAAAATAAAGGGGGCGCCTCAAGGAATTTATCGTGGCAGGTATAGTTCGCATTTTAAATAGTAAAGAGTAACGGCCGTTTAAGGTTACGTCGCACGGTAGGCGATAGGACAATTAAAAAACAAAAATTCTTTCTTATTCGAATGCACTAGGAAAAGTAAATACAAATATTTGAAAATACTTTATTGTCTTCAAATTGCGCTCGCTAATTAAAACCATTTAAAAAACGTTTCAAAATAAAATAAAAAGTAAATGAGCATTCAAAGGGGTCTTTACGGTAAACAGCATTCATATATTCGTCTAATCCACATAAAAAGGGTAAAGTGTTCGATTACAACCCAAGTACTCTCGCAATACAATCAACATTACACACGCGGCAGCTGCGGAACCCTAAATTACGGGCCGTTTACTCGTAACGAAGGGTTCCTTACACGAAAAAAAGAAGTGAAATACAAGACTAAAATTGACAGTTTAATCTGCGGAATAGCGAGTGGCTGAATAGGGGTGTGTTCTGTGCCCCGTGTACAGTAAAAAAACGTAACATTTAAAAAGTTATACGGTTTATTAAAAAAGAGGGAAGTGGGTACCTAGCCTACTTACTAGTATTTTATCTTGTCAACGAAATTAAAAAATTATAGAAAATCGATTTTATTAAATAAGTTTTGCTTAAAATAAACGAATGAAAGTATCGTTTCAAAATAATAATCAGAACTATTTTCAAATAAGCTTTGATTACATATTTGAATACTCCGTTTCAGCTATAAAATTTAAGGTTATATATTACGGATCAACCCAAAATTAACATCGGAAACGGAATTCATTTACATTATATTAACCGCATAACCCCGATACGATTTACAAAAAGATTGTGAACAGTCACCTCACGATAATCCGTGAATGTTTCAACCTTTCTATGGATTTGGTTTTATTTTTTTATTATACACGACCTTTTCGATTGGCTGTGATTGACAATAACGCTAATATAGATATTTATTAAATACTAGCTGTGTCTTCACGGCTCCGCCCGTAGCCTATTATTACTCAGTGATAATGTAGCTTTCTAACGGCAAAATAATTTTTGAAACCAGTAGTTTTTAAGTTTATTCGTTACATACAAAAATACAAATCTTTCCTCTTTATAATACTAGTATAGATATTTAAAAATGTAATTTTGTGTTTCTACAAACATGTTCTAAGATAAAATTTAACACAACAATTGGGACAACGTTTGGTTCCAATGTGTGGAGACGGCAGCTTCAATCGTGTTTTAAAAAGATTAATACGTCGCAATCTGGCAACAAAACCAAATGATTTTGTAACAAGTTGTTAAAACTGTTACCCGCACGGTACGATAATAGAGAGAACATGTTTAATTTGCAGCTACTGTTATAGTCTACCTTAATTAATATTATCCATCGATACATTATTTTCTCTTAAAAAAGGAATTCGAATTAAACTGGCAACATTTTCGCGACGGTGGCGTCTCCACTAATTTCACAGATAAGTCAGGACTGTCCGTTCAATGTGGGTTTTATCGCAGATTAGCGTTGGAACTTAGTAGGACGTAATTTTTGATTTTGGCTTAGGTACAATAGATACAGTGGAGCTAAAGGTGGGCCAAGTTCCAAACATAGTTGTAAGTTTATGATGCAGTTAGACTGGACAAATGTAATAATAATATTTCATGTTCTAACTTAGGAATGCTATATTAAGAGATAATTATTAATGATGAATATGACTTAATGTACACAATGAACCATGAGACACGATCCGAATAGGTATAAGATTTGTATGCGATATCTTCATATATGGCTTAACAAATGTATTGTATAGTCTCTAATTACATTTTGATAACTTCCTGCAGTCTCCGTATATGTACGTTCGGATACAACTGCAACATTAGACTGAATGGAATTTTAATGATCATATTCGGCTTCACTCTGGCGTGTATCCGAACGTCGAAAATCTAAATTCGCATTTCAAAATGCTGTGATCATAAACGACGAACATAAATTCTAGAAAACCCATGAAACTAAATGAGTAATATTATTTTATTGTAAAGGTGCCTTTTTGTTCGTATTTTTCGACCTCCCCCCATAAAAGCTACTTGCATGTAATATAGCACCAGTATATTATAAGAGGCTATTTGTATTTACCGAAGTCTCATCGAACAAACAATAATATTAATAACTCGGTAAGATAGAGAGCCATCAAATATTTACTTCGGTTATGACGTGAATACATAATACGTTTGGTTGGTAAAATATTCAAAAGCAATCACCGATGCCATCGATAAAAACCTTTCGTGTAAAACGAGCGGCAACTTGGCATTTTTGGAATTTTTCGCTTCATTTCTGTGCGCGTTCGATTTTTTTAGGTTTTCTTTTTTTTTGCAATGCTTTGACAGTCATTCAGCCGGTTGCAAAGTTTGGATGCTTTATTCGATTAATCGGTTAGTATTGCCATATAGGGATGCCCTTAATATTTACTACTTATTTAAGTTATTATTTTGTGTAATTGGTTAAATTAGTGGTATCAGTTTGGGACATTTTAAATACAATCACTTTACTGTGTAATAGCTATTCCATGATAATTGCGCAGAATAATATTTGTTCACTGTGGTAGAAAAACTAAAATTTAAAAAAGAAGTTGCCAGGTTTTTATTGTAAACCTTGCCAATATATTCCCATAGGCCGCACAAAAAAACTATCGATTCATAATTCGATTACCCGCGCGACGCACCACGCCATTGGGTTATTTATCGTGTAACCGGTGTTTACAATACGCAGCCCGGCACGTGTGTTCACTGCACGTGTTATTACAATAACACCCCGATCAAAGACCCTGTCTGTGTAAACTAGTGATTAAATTATAATTAGCCACCGGTCTGTTAGTTGTGGTTTTTTGTTTTTTAGATGTGATATTTAGATTATGTCTACATCAAAGTCGGTAACAAATTTTCTTTTTTTTATATTGGCTGAATAGTTTTTTTTTTTAAATGTTAATATGATAGGCAGTATGGGATATGACGTTTGCCAGGTTGTGACGTAAATCTTATCTGTGTTGCCATATAAGTTTCGAGAAAGTCCCATTTAACTTATTTGTAGTATTTTGTCGTGGTACAGACATTAGTGTAACATTTTGTGATTATAATAAACTTTCGTAAGAACATTATCTGAGATTAAGAGATGGTTATAGTCTTACATATTACAAAAGTTATGTCATACTAGGTTTGCTCGAAAATATTTTCTTTTAGTACTTTCGAGTGATCTCCGGTTGAGGATTATTAGTATACTTATGTAACAAAAACATTATATTAGATTATTAGAGATTACCTACTTACATAAAATCCTAACCACAAGAATTGTGTTATCATGACCAAAATTATATTTTCTACAAAACATCATGCCTGTATTCCCCGAAAGGTTGGGCAGAGGTGTATAATAACACCTCATTTCGGCGTTATGTTTATGTCCCATGTAATAGGGGGCGAGCCTATTGCCATCAACCGGGCACAAATCCAAACTCCAGGCTGCTACTGAGGAATAAAACCAATAACACTTTGCCCGACCTGGGGATCGAACCCAGGACCTCACGATCAGCAGTCGCAGTTATGTTTTCCTTTAGAGATTTAATTCTTAAATTAGTAAGGTGACCAATATAAGGATGGCAGTTGTAGTTTTATAGTAATACTCTGCCTACTCAGCAATTATAAGCACAATATACGTAAATAAAAACTTCGCACTTTAAAGAAATAAATTCAGCGGCTACAGTAACTACTTGTCCCTGCTCTCCTCAAAGAGCAAAGAATCTAAACCAATACGGGAGTGCGCAAATACGGGTGGGAATTAACGTCAGGGGAGGCTGGGGCAGCGGCCGCACACCCCACGTCCTCGACCCTCTGTGCGGGATAATGCGCATGTTATAAACATATAATTTACGCTCATCGTCCCGCTTTTTTTCCAAAAAAGTGCGCAAAAAAGGGGTGTCCAGGAAATAATAATGGATATACTTTTTTGATTTTATCGATACTGTGTGATCTTGAGTTGGGAGATAAGAGCCGATACAAAAGAAGGGTCGGTTTTTGTTACCAGATAAAAGAATGTAGTTATCGCATCGGGGAAGGGGTATTCGGACGTTAATAAAACTGTCAGGATTTCAAACTGCGATGCCTTTATAAAAAAAAAAAGAAATTAAAGGTATTAGAAACAGTTTTTTTAAAGGTATCTATCTACCAGAATTGCCACAGTGCAAAATGAAGAGAGACAGACAGTGTCTTAATAGTCATAAATGCAAAAAACACAAAAAAGCTTAGTAGCAAAACGTCGAACGTGAATTGCTATACTTAGTGCTTGGTCAGAGTGGCAGCGCGGTGCGGGGAGCGGCGCGGGTGCGGGAACGCGCGCGATTTACCTGTACGCAGTGGAGCGCGGCGTCGTTCTGAGCGTTGTCGTGTCCAGTGTTTGTCAAAATATCATATGGATGAAGAAGACTTATTTTTACTGGAAAATTCTTACTAAAAAACGATGTTTCGACATCCACAGTGCTTGAATAGCACTTATTAATTCTTTAACATTTAATTTTGAAGACGCCATCACAACAACGCGCGTGGTCAACTCGAACTAGTTTGAGATCCCCCGCTCCCGTGCGGGTTGTCACTTGCCGCCCGCGCTCTCACTGCGGCCACTTGTATGAACGACCTATGGCGTGAGCTACCCGCGCGCTCCCCGCGCAATGTAGCCCGCGCCGCTTCCCGCGCCCGTGTGCCCACTATGGACACTCCAATGAAGTTCTTCTGTTTGAACTCGCCGCACCGCGCCCGCCCCGCGCCCGCGTTTGCAGTCTGGCCAAAGGCTTAAAGTATATTTTCATAGTATAAAAATAAAACAATAAATAAAACACAATTAAAACGCTAAATCAAGCTTATTGCTTATGAAATTGAGCGCTAAAGTCCTTACTGAATTAATTCAATTTGTATGTATAAGCTGTGCTTACTATGCATTAGTTACGTAAGCTAGTATTAGAGGTAATAAATAATGTATCAAAACATATCGTAAACAAGTTAGCTACTCAAGCACAAGATGGCGTCTAGACGCCGAAGGTCTGTATTTTTTAGTTTTACATCTTATGTTCTCATGTATTATTATTTCGTGTGTCATCCAAACTTTTGTAGAAGTTTCTGTTACTGAAATTATTATTGTTTAGCTTTTTATATTCGTTTTGGGGCTGATATTGAATCGTATAAAAAATGGTGGTACAAAATTGTATACCAGAAAAAATTGTAAACAAAGTACAACACTATTTAAAGAATGGGATTGAAAATGGCGGATTTACTCTTTGTCTTTCACTCACAGAGAGTGTGCGTGAGCGAGATGCAAATATCGACAACAATAGAAGCGCCGTTATTTTCAATTTCATTATTTATGTGATCGGATTGAACTATTTTCTATCGGGATTTGAAGATCTTAGCGATATAGTGTTGAAAAAAAATGTTTTTTAATAATACTAAAAAAACTACATTCAAGAAAATTTATAATCAGTAGATATTATACTTAATCAACAAACCTACCTACTCTGCTCACATGTTAAAGTTTTTTACGAGATATCCATATAAAACCAGACGAGAACCAAATTCACGCCTCGTTTATCATAACGCCTGACTAGATCCAAATATTTTTTATTTTGTTGGGAAATTATGTTCGTGGAAATTTATTTTAGACCTTGACGACATTATTGATAATATAAAAAAATATGACTGATGAATGAATTTTTCATATAATTCTCTGAAAACGGTTCTGTCATCGGCCTTAAGGATGAATCAATAATATTTTTGCACTCAAATCATCATTGTTAAGAATATTTCAAAATATCATCTACTCTTGAAAGCAAAAATGTCTTTCTTTCCTCAATCTTATAAGATAAAGTCATTCTTTTCCAGTCAACCGCACCGCATCTTACTTAAAAAATCCCAGATTTAACAGGGAGGGGTCAAATGTCACGCTTTTGGCGCGTTCTTCGCAAGCTACCAGGCGATCAGAAGGGCCGACGAGTTCTATTAAACTAGCCGTTTGTAGGGAGGGTTTGACAGATGTGCGGTCCCCTCACCGTCTACCGTGTCTTAGCTCCCAGCCCTCATTTGAAAGCCATTCGTTCGTTAGTTACGACCTCGAAGGGGACAACAAGAGGGTGACTCGATATCGCTTTTATGGACAATTTGAGACAGTCGAATCCGTTCTTTAGAACTTTGGAGGATTTTTATTCTCGATATTTGCTGAGCGTTGAGGAAGTTAGGTGTGATTGTAGATTTATTCTTTTCGACATTGAAGTATGTTCTGCATGCATGCATTATGAGAAGAATCTATCTATCTTCTTGCAACATTTTTGAAAAATGTAATGTAATGATAAAGAAGTGATAGCTTACTCGTGTGACTGTCGGACTGCCAAGTCATAGGTCTCGAGTTCGAACCCAAGGCACGCACCTCTGATTTTTCGGATTAAGTGCGTATTGTACAATTATCACTTGCTTAAAAACGGTGAAGCAAAACATCGTGAGGAAACCGGCATGTCTGAGAGATATTTCTCGACGGCATGTGAAGCCAAGTCAGAGGCCCATGGGCGACATAAACTCTCACACCAGGTTAGTCACTAACCACACGAAAAGAAGAAGATAAGGCAAATTAAAATTCACTGCTTTTTAATTAAACTCTTGTTAGAAAACTCGCTTACTAGGTGATCGATACCTGTTCAGAAAGTATCCGTGACTTTAGGAATTAGGGGCTCCTATCTCTCGACTTAATTTAGGCTGGGGTGATAAACGTAATGAATGACTAACGATTTTTCAAAGTTATGTAGCTCCGGGCAAGAACGGGCTTTGGTCGCCTTGGGCTCCGTATCGACGATAAAAGAGTTTGACTTCGACTGACTTATGAAATGTACGAGATTATCTTGCAAATAAGGGATTTTAATATTTTTTTGGGAAAATCTAATGACATCACGGGCATGATGAATTTTGAAAATGCAATCTTTATTTTACTTATCTATACTAATATTATAAAGAGGAAATATTTGTATTTTTGTTTGTAACGAATAAACTTATAACTACTGGACCGATTTCAATAATTATTTTGCCGTTAGAAAGCTACATTATCACTGAGTAACATGGGCTATATTTATTACTTGAATAAAACTTCTTACGAGGGCGGAGCCGTGAGGATGCAGCTAGTTTAACATACATTAAGAGAAAAAATAGAACAGTTATAGGCAAAATGTAGTGGTCTAAGGGCCATGCCACATCTGATGGAAGATACGTCGCCAATTTTCCATCGCGTAATTTGCTCGAGGAATTTTAGTAACACATCTTCGATCAAATGTGTACGGTGTGAGATGTTTATATGGAATTACGTGTACTTTGTGTCTTCAGTCAGAAGTGGGTTGGCTCTAAACCCACGAATTCAGTTGTAAACAGTGTGTCGGATACAAGTTGTCAGTAGTTTCTGAATAAACGTTTCTAGAACCCATGTTTCGGAGTTATTGCCATCAGAAACCTATCAGGGTGTTCACCGCAACATGTATCAATGTTTTAGAAACACGTATTTTTGTTTCTGACACATTGTTTAAAAACAAATGTTTACATGGCTGGCAAGCTTTATAATTATGTCATTCCATTTTTCAATTTAAACGTACAGAACCCGAGAGCCGTCAAACAAACTGGGGTTGGTATCTGGTTGATATATGAACCAGCGTGGTCGGTTAACAAAAATGTAAAGATAACGCGATGGTATCGCCCAGCAATTTGTTCTGTTAATTTATGGGTAGCTTATAATTAAAGTTATCTCGTGGGGCCCTGGTGACGATCCACTCATGGACAATGAAAACGTTCTGTAAAAATTGTATTGGTTGCTGTAATTGAAATTTTATTTGAATCGTGAATTTCATTTGTGGACGAGAAAAGAGGTATGTTTGGTGGATTCAATTAATGGTAGAGTTGATTTACATAAGTGTTAGTAGTACGTACGGTGTTCGCTGGGCAGTCACCCACGCTATCAACCTTGCCGACTGGATAAGTCGCAATGATCATTTTAATCAATGCAAACATTGATTTTTGATTAGTAAATACTAATTGTCGTCATTGTATTTGATCAATCGTATTGCCAATCAAAGACATGGGTGGAACCTTCAGCTATATGCTATATTAGGAAGAGCATACATCATGCACAAAGGACACAATCAGTACTATTATCTAACAGAGTACCAAAAGCAAATGCATGCCTATTCTCATCAGGTGGATAGTTACTATTAATAATAATAATAACTATTCGACAAATGTATCCACGGTTAGTATTATTTCTCAACTTTCTTTAAAAAAGAAGATGCCATTAGGCCATACAACTCTATTTCATGCTTTGACGTTCATTAATGACATTAATAAGATAACATTTGAAAGAAAGGTAATATAATTATTGTTACTCATTACATCATTAAAAAAACATTCTCGATAAATGCTATTCAAAACACTCATTCATATCCTTAGCAGCACTCAGTACACTAAAAGCGTCATAACTCAGAAAGCTACATTATAAAACAATACAACAACACAGATACATCGATCACTTGAAACTGCCTTTATTCTTGCAACAACACGAGAAAAACTATTACTTTTAAAAGCAGCTATTTATTCGCAAACAGCTTTTAGCTGGGTCTCAGTCGTGTACTCTTGTACTCGCGTACTCGTGTCCTCGCCGTATTGTATACTCACATGTCTCGGATTACCAGCCTGAGTCAATTCTATCGAAGGGTGCCGTTTTTACTCCACGCTTTTGTATTTGTGCCGTTTTTACTGCACTTTTGTACTTATTTTCAAGCTTTGAAACATATTTATTGTGAGAGACATGGTTAGTTTCAAATGTGTTTAAGTGCCTGCCACTTCGGTGACTGATGGCTCGACCCAATTTTGGAGTACGTGTTACGAAATGTGTTCGGTCTTTCTTTATTAACACCTCAGAACACCCGTCTTATAATGTTATTCATTCATTCATTATTCATGCAACTTCTCAAATACTGTTCCAAGTCCAAGCCCGTGCACTTAATTGTGCCACTTTTCACTTTAACAAACTGTAATAAATTAAAAATTAAAGCCAACATAACATTGCGCTGCATTCATGAATGTTTGCAACTGAATTATGGATGAAACACTAAGCTCATATTTATTATCACGCTAACATATCTGAGGGGTCTCATGAATTTGTCGTTAAAAGCGTATTCCAGATGCGCCCTCTAAAAGCGGAAGAGGTAACATGCACCGGGGGAGGGTGGCGGGAGGAGGGAGAGTGCCGAAACAAACATGCCACAGTGCCGAAGGCTTCCTCTGCTTGTTTGTTTGTTTTGCCTATTGTCGGCTGCCGATACAATGAATTATTCAATAGCACTAAGTGGGTATTGTACAGCGAAGGTGGGGGTAACATTAGTAATAGCACAAATTCAGTCCAATGCAGAGTTTTTCAAAGAATTTCGCGAGTGGAATTGAAACGTAATGGTAACGATATTTTCTAATTCCGACGAGTTTGATCGTTTCGCCAAATGGAAATGCGCGAACTCCGAGACGGCCATTACAGAAATAACAACAAAAGAGAATGTTTCGAAATCAGTTTACCTTGTTCATAATATCCAACCGGGGTTATTATAATACATAAATTCAAACAAAAGACAAGAGGAAACCGCGGCGCGAACTTAAAATCGTGGTCCGAAACTCTCGTTACAAAGTCAGGAAGGAAAAGTCCCCAAAGTTTGTCCGAAAAACCGGGAAAAACCCCGAAAATTTAAGTCCAACATTCTGTTTCCGTCGGGCGGGGGCACCCGCGTAAATATTATTCGGGACTTTCTTTTATTCTCTTTGTTTTAGACGTTTTATTATTTGCGGTCCGAGGTGAGGCCGGCGAGGCGAATCAGCGCATACTAGAGGCCGGGGAGGGGAATTAAAAAATAAGCCCTTACGATTTACAACACAACAAAAAGCGAAATAGCAATTTTAGCGTAACCAAAGAAAAAACCGACGCAATAATGAGTCTAAACAAGATTTTAAAAACTTTTGTCCTTTTGATATAAAGAAACAAAATGGAACTCCTCTAATTTATGTATTTCTGTTAAGTCTTCAAAGCGAAACAGACCCTCTTCAAAAGTAATTGACAAATTTGTTCAAATACAAAAATAAAAGGTTGAATGTTTTTCGCGTCCCGTTCGAGGCGGAATCGTCTCGCGTAATTAGTTCGCTAGGATTTCGAGGTAGAGCGAACCCCCCTCTTCTGGTAGGATTCCGATACATTCCCCATCCGTCGTAAAGTCGGAATTTTATTCTTACGCATTCCGCATAGGCGGGGCCTTTATGAAAACTGTCCCCTTCGCACTTGACGAGAATAAAGCAAAGTAGAGCTCGTAATTCTTGCTCTTTGAGTGATATTTTGGGGATCATAGGACGGCAGATGGCGCGATATTGGACATCCTAGTTTTATGCGAAGGTCCTTGCAGAAAACGTGAACCTTTCTCAAAGGTCGTAAAACAAAAAGGCATCTGTCAAGAACTATGCGCATTTAGACAGAACTGAGCTGAAGATATTATTGAGATACCGACGATCATAGTCATTCAATTTTCTTAATGAAGCTAAGTACTTACCGTTGGCATATAATTGCATGTGTCGTTGCTGTTGTGTAGAATGGAGTCGGTACTCTGTAACAAAACAAAAAATATATAAGCAAAAGCACACTCTTATATACTTAAAACAAGATGCTGCATTGTAATTCAGAATTAGAATACTCTTCCCGAGTTAGTCAAAGTTAGTTTTGCATGTACATATGCATATAACAGCAACAACGACGACACGTGTATGTGGGCGAATACACGTGTAAGTTCTGAAATAGATTTTGTACAAAGTGTGAATTAGATTCCATAACGGTAACCTTATATTGAGTAGAATAATTGCAACAAAATGACACAATAATAACATTTCATTAAACATTACATCACGCCTTGTATTCCCCGAAGGGTACAGCAGAGGTGTTTATTAGTACCTACGCCCTCGTTTCGCAAGTTATGTTTAAGTCCCATGTAATAGAGGGCGAGCCTATTGCCATTAACCGGGCACAAATCCAGACTCCACGTGAACTGAGATGTTCCTGATGGAAAAACCCAATAACACTAAGCCCGACTTGGGGATCGAACCCAGGACCTCACGATCAGCAGTCGAAACAGTTCATTAAATAAATTACAGAATACGGCCAATGTTTCGATCGCGAAATTTCGTTCTAAAAAGGCGAAATTCAACACAATAAAGTAACAAACCGTTTTTTTACCATCAACCCTTTCTCAATCAGGGATGGAATTTGTCAATGGAGTAAAGAAACGGAAGGGAAAGGCAAGGCTGCTTTGTCAGGCCAATGGCCTGAAACTGTAACACCTGGGCTTTGTAGAGACGTTGTAACATGTGAAAGTAATTTATTAACTTACGTTTCGGAGCGGGAAAACGTACAATATAGAAATTCGTGGAAAAAAATAGAAAGAGGTGTTTCTTTATTTGAAAGAGCAAATTTTTTTGTTCGACGAAAAATACACGGTGTATAAACAAAACGTGAACCTTTTACCGTCAAAATGAGTTAAAGGTAGTGGAAATAAAGGGATTTTTTTTTCAGGAAAATAGGAGTTTTTGATTATTTGTGTAATATTTTATGTACACAAATATGTCAACGAATTTATTGGTAATAAGACTGACTTTAGATATAATGTGGACTTTTATTGGAGTAAAGTAACAAGCGAAAATAACACACACATAACATCACGCCTGTATTCCCCGAGCATATTGCCATCAACCGGGCACAAATCCAAACACCAGGCTGCTACTGAAGAATTCCACACGGAAAAACCCAATTACACTTTGCCCGACTTGGGGATCGAACCCAGGACCTCACGATCAGCAGTCGCGCTTGCCACCATTAGACCAACGAGGCAGTTTCGAAAATCATAAATAAAATATCCTCGTCACAATAATATCAATATTATTGTGACGGGAAATGATATGTGTTTATCATGTACAGTAATTATATTACATACTAGCTGTTTTCTCACGGCTCCGCCCGCGTAAGAAATTTTAAATATAGCCTATGTTACTCAGTGATAATGTAGCTTTCTAACGGCAAAATATTTTTTGAAATCGGTCCAGTAGTTTTTAAGTTTATTCGTTACATACAAAAATACAAATCTTTCTTCTTTATAATATTATTAGTATAGACTAGAACCGACATAAACATCCCTTGTCCCAAAAAACGTCACAATTAATCCGTTAAATGAAATATAATTTGTCCGAAACCCATCCAAATAAAATTGTGCCTTTATTGCTCGTATAATCACGTCACCCTTACCCCGCATTAAAATCATTAAAAAATATATCCATTAACAGTATACATGGTTATAAATAAATTACTGGGTGTCCACGCGTTCGGGAGTGGCCGGGGTGGCCATATTTCACGGGCGGGCCTGTCCTGCGAACGTGTCGACACCTTTTTGCACTTTTTTCGCACTTTTTACGCAACGTGTGGACACATGAGCGCGTGAACGTGTCTGTGGCTTTTATAGCGTTTTTAATAGATAAATAGCTTTGTACTTTGACGGACACAGGAATTTTAATAATAGCGACATAGATACTGTGCTGCTTTGTCAGTGGGAATATGGTTGGCGGTTTTTTTTTTTTCTATTTTTTTTAACAATTATTCCGTGCGGGTTAGTGGACGAAAAAACTGGTGTACCTATCTGATATTTTTTGCTGGCTGGAAAAGTCAATTGGTGGAAAGAGTTTGTTGCAGTGTTTGTGCGTTGAGGCAATGAATTTCAACCATCCTGCTGAACCATTCCTGAGCCTACATATTTGTATGGAGTTCATATACCCAGCTTTAGTGTTTTTCAGACAAAGAGGGGTTGGAACATTTTTCTATGGAAGCTGAAAAGCTAACCAGGTGCCATTTTTTTTAATAGTTGCGTCTCCTTTTGGTGCTGTTATATTCGAGTGTAGGACACTTAAACAAACAAAAAATGTTAGCAATATGGTGCCCTAAAACTAATGACATCAATAGGTTAGGTTACATAAAAAATCCACGTAATCCGAACCCGCTTGTAAATCAGATATAACATAACATCACGCCTGTATTCCCCTAAGGGTTGGGCAGAGATGTATAGTAACACTCCCATTTCGACGTTATGTTTAAGTCCCATATAATAAGGGGCGAGCCTATTGCCATCAACCGGGGACAAATCCAACCTCCGGACTGCTATTGAAGAATTCCACACAGAAAAACCCAATAACACTTTGCCCAATCTGGGGATCGAACCCTTGCCATCACTAGACCAACGACAGTTCATTCCAGTCCAATGAGATAAGGTACTAAGAATATAAAAACCAAAGCTAAGACTACACACCTATAAGGACACTTCTACAATAGGATATATTATCCTTTTCAAACTGTCATTTGAGCCCATCAACTTCTTTTTATAACTCGCTAAAACGCTACCATTATGTACAAAACAAAACATTACAAAAAACAGTTCATATTTCACGTTTATTTCAAACAAGAATGAATGACATTGCCATTCATTCAGCTAACTGTATTTAAACAAAGAGTTCTAAATAAACACGGCTAAACATTCCGTTCACTCGCTCATTTGTTCATTCGTTCATTAGAGAGACAAGGTCGAGAAAAATTTCCACCGTGTAATTAGTGCACTCGCTGTTAGATACAATGAAAGCTTTCGGAAGTGAGTTTTATTGGATGGTTCCGTAGTTCTGTAGCTACAACATAACATCACGCCTGTCATTCCCCAAGGCTTGAGCAGAGGTGTAGTAACACCCTCATTTCGCCGTTATGTTTAAGTCCCATGTAATAGGTGGCGAGCCTATTGCCATCAACCGGGCACAAATCCAAGCTCCGGGCTGCTACTGAGGAATTCCATGCGGAAAAATCCAATAACATTTTGCCCGACCTGGGAATCGAACTCAGTACCTAACGATCAGCAGTTGTGCTTGCCACCACTAGACCAACGAGGCAGTTACTACCGTAGCTACAATATTGCAGAAATCAAAGATTTAATATTTGTGATTCATTAGTGGTGTTTTTTGTGCATAAAATGGTATGGAAACGTTTAAAAGCACTTCTATTCTATTTTAAATCTGTGGACGCCCTAGAAGGACATACATCGATGATATTGATGATGTTCTTCACAAAGTACCTACTTCAAGTATACTCTACCAAGAAGAACATAGTCTGCTTAGTTGTCGGCAATAAGATTGACAAGCACATCACTTTGGGACCCAGTGCATAATATCAGTAAGCACATTGGGTCACCCGCGTGACGGCGCAACGAGTATTCCCAAGGAGGGTTGATGTCAGGCAGGCGGCCGGTCATAAAACAATAAGCCAAAATCTCTAACAACATGGATTTATGAAATACATGTTGTGCCGACCCCAGCTGGTGTGGGATAAGGGCAAGAAGAAGAAGAAGTTTTTCACAAAGGACATGTGCGTAGTACTCTCAACCGGTGTGCGTGTATGACAAGGTGTATGAATGTGGATGAAGCGAAAGGAGTATGTAAGGATCGTAGCATGTGGCGTTCTATAGTTTCTGCCTACCTAAGTCTGTATAGCTTCTATTCCTGCCTTGGATTTTTTATTATGCCTCAAACACCTATCAATGTATCAAATAGTGATATTGCGAAATATACCGCAAAAATCCAAACCAAATTGCATACACGCAGTTTGAAATATCGATGTGCAACACAATTTGTGAGATGATTTGAAAATCGCTGTGAAACACGCTTCGGTACGAGGGTCTCCACGAAATATTGGAATGTGTATAACAGATTTAAGGACGTCCCTGTTCGTGACGATAAAGATTGTATTCTAAAAATGGTTTCATGAATATAGATAGAAGTGTAAATGAAGTCATGTAATTCCTTCAAACCTTGTGACGTACTGCTGACATAGATTAATCCTGCACGGGATACATTTGGACTAATCTTCTATATAAATAAAGATGAATCACCTAATGTGTTGCTAAGCGAAACTTGAGAACGGCTCGACCAATTCGGCTATTTTTTTTTAAATATTTTCCTTAAGGCACAAGGAAGGTTATTATGGAGAGAAAAAACATAAAAATTGCGTGGAAAATAGTAGAAACAACATTTTTTTTTTCCCACTGCAGGCCAATAAATTTGACAGAAAGAAGTCTGTTCGGGCAGCCAGTAAATAATAAAATTACAACAAGTAAACATGTGCTCTTAACGTGATGCATTTTAGCGCCCCAAGTTAAATGACCGCGCGGCGAGCGATAGCCACGCAATTCGCTCGGGGCCCTAAAATGCCTCAAGTTAAGAACACATGTTTACTTCTCGTGTTTTTTTTTATTGAATCCAAATGTATCCCTTTTAGGATTAATCTATGTCAGCAGTACATCACGAGGTTTGAAGCAATTACATGATTATGATGAATACGGTCTCAGATAATTATTAGTGGTAGAGTGATAACCATTTCGGGACTCATGGCTAATTTAAAACCGCGCAGATCATAAGATTTGCGAGGTTAAGCTGCACTTGCCGCGGTCAATCCGCGGATGGGTGACCATTCGTTACACATCGAGACCCCTCCGTGCTTCGTAGAGTAAGTTAAACCGCCGGTCCCGGGTGTCATAAGAATACCTATGACTCGTTACGGGTAGTCAGAAGCCCGAAAGCCTGACAACCGGTCGAACCTTAGGATATCGGCATTGCCTATTATTGGGTTGCGGAGATCTGATGGCAGTCGCGTCGTGTAAAATACTGGTATCCAGCCGCATCTGGTTAGACTGGAAGCTGACCCCGACGTAGTTGGGAAAAGGCTTGGAGGAAGAAAAGGAATAACCATTAAGTTGAAAAGTGTCTGGATAAGTTACCACAAACTGGCAAAATGTGGGGTAGTATGTCCCATTAGAGGTATTGAAGTTATCGATGACCTGGTGGGGATATGTGGGACAGTGGGATCCCTTGGCTGCCTTGATGGTCTAGTGGTCGCAAGCGCGACTGCTGAGCATGGCGTCCTAGGTTTGATCCCCAGGTCGGGCTAAGTGTTATTGAGTTTTTCCATTGGGAATTTCTCAGTAGCAGCCGGGAGTCTGGATTTGTGCTCGGTTAATGGCAATAGGCTCACCCCCTATTACATGGGACTTAAACATAACTGGCGAAACGAGGGTGTACTAAAAACACCTCTGCCGAAACCTTCGGGGAATACCTATACAAGGCGTCATGTTATGTTATGATGTATGAGATCCCTTGGATGGAAGCAACAAGGAAATCTTTTGATTATAGGAGTCTCGCCATGGCTTAGATTGTACATAATGTAGGAAGACCCAGCTGAAAGGAAGATGACTTATAAAATGTTTACCGCAAACAATATTTATAATGTTGACAATAACAAATGAGTTTTTCCTCCTATGGAACCCCAAAAACTGGCAAGTGTGAACTCAAAAGCGCTTTGTACAGATACCATTATGTCTGATTTATATTTTGGAGCCGTCAGTCGACACAAACACGTATTCCTTCCGACGGCGACGGTGAAAAATGATCTCAATGTTGCCATGTGCTATTGTGGGATTTAGGTACTTCAGCATTTTAGAGTTGCCAGAGGTGAAATTTAATTGTACCTTTCTTTTGTATATTGTTTGTGATGTACCTTTTTTGATAGTGGAGGAATAGTGTTTTGTTTTATTTATTTTTATTTTATAAAAGTGTTATGTGCGCTTCCTTTTGGCACTTCAATCATTTTGTTTTTCATTCGTTATTTGAAAAGGTTTAGCAGAAGAAGCTTATGTTAGTTTTAGGTTCTAGATTTACGTAATTCAATCTAATGGGTAAAATGTAAGTTAAGTAATGTAATTAGAGCCCACTATACAAGAGAAATGGTCCGCTAGAGAGTTTACGTTGAAAAAAATCAAGTTAAGTTTTAATTACCTAAAACCAACAAACTGCCTCGTTGGTCAAGTGGTGGCAAGCGCGACTAGTACTGATTGTGGGGTCCTGGGTTCGAGCCCCAGGTCGGACAAAGTGTTACTGGGTTTTTCCGTCTCTATTACACAGGACTTTAAACATAACGGCGAAATGGGGATGTTAGGTACTATACACCTCTGCCCAACCCTTCGGGGAATACAGGCGTGATGTCATGTTATATTGTTAACGAAAATTAACTACAGATTTTAAACACTTGTTTAATTTAAACTAGACCACAAACAGCTCTTTTAAAGATAGGTACTCTCTAATACCGAAACTTTATAAGTACCTGTAACAACACCACGTTACCAGCGCTACTAAAATTATTTACATCACCAAAACTTGCTGAAGTTATGTCGCCACCCAGAGACAAAGCAGCGAGCTAAGCGGAGCTGAGCCATAATCTATTAAGCGATAATAGCGCTAGTCGGGAGCTGAAGGTGCGGTGGCGGGAACTTACGACTAATTGGCGCTGAACAAAGGAGAGGGCACAAAGCGCGGGTAATGGCCGGCGACATCTTTACGCGGGAGTTGGCGGCCATTGACGGATTTCTGGTATCTGGTACGGTGTTTGTATTGTGGGTTGTTGAACGACGTATTTACAAGTCTGTTATATACAAGGTCAGTTGGAAAGGGGTACGAAGCCTAAAGGGGGTTAAAGTACCCATAATAATGGATAACTTTTGTTCTACAATTTTCCCCAAAAGTCGTTAGTTTAAGAGAAATAGCTGTTCAAAGATTTCATAATAAATACGCTAAATTCTATCTATCCTAAGCTACGTTTACATATTAGGTCATATTTGGAGTCACGGATTAGAAGCTCCATTTTCTGAATTCGCAACTAAGGCAGGGAAGTAGATTTTATGAAAAAACTAAAATAAATAAATAAATATTTGACAACTTGTAATACAGTGATAGGTATTAGTTTTCCGTTTCCCAAGAAACTGGGGTGAATTATGATAAATTATTTCTTAAAAACTTCAGGCTTTAAATCAATAAATAAAGTATGCATATTACACTCGGGAGCAATTAATCCGGATCACCAACATAAACAAAACAATGTTAAAATGTTAAACAATGTTTTCAGAGATATTAAGGTCTATGCTGGTGACCCGGATTCATTGCTCCCGAGTGTATTTATTTGCATTACATATTAACGTAATTATATATACATCGAAAGTATGACCGGTAGATTACAGTTCTGTAAAAATTACATAAATATACGTTTTCATAGCTTTGACGGTTCGGGAGAACTGATTCTGAGGAGTATTTTATTTGGGTCATCAACCTATTTGTCTACTATGATATTTTTGACTATAGTCTCATATTTTAAGACTGCGTCCAGTCCTGATGGACGACAAGCTAGATTGATTGATTGATTCTTCTTAGCCCAACAATGGGAAACTACGTTTATTAAGTTTCTAAAACAAAGAAAGAAAATCTTGAATGCTTTTTAAGAATAATAATAAGAATAGGTTATTTTGCTGAGAATACAACAAACAACACAGGTACAGTACAGTTTTGAACGTCAACAACAAAAGACATCACCCATTCCACTCTTCGCCATGTCTTATTGCTTTTACTCTAATAATACAACCTTTATATTTCTGTTTTATTTCAATTGTCACAAAGAAAAGCTGCACTTGTCGCGGCCAGTCCATGGATGGGTGACCATTCACATCGGCATCCTTCTGTGCCTCGGAGAGCACGTTAAACCGTCGGTCCCTGGTGTCATACGAATACCTATGACAGTCGTTACATCAGGAGCCCGAAAGTCTGTCAACCGGTCTAACCTTAGAATGTCGGCATTACCCAGTAACTGGGTTGCGGCGGTCTGATGGCAGTCGCTCCGTGTAAAATACTGGTATTCAGCCGTATCTGGTTAGACTGGTAGCTGACCCAAACATAGTTGGGAAAAGACTAGTCAGAACAACAACTTCAATCGTCACAAAATCGATCCAGCAATCAGCATTGCCGCGGCCGTTTGTCACCCAATGCGTATGCAATTCGGCGCGCTCCGGATTAGCGCAGGTTCGATACCGAGCTATAAATATCGCAGCACTAATGCGAATGACACGACCTAGCATACGTATGTATGTACAAGATTGCACCGTTCCCCAATTTTGGTACCTATCCGGATTTTTCGGTGTTTTCTTGTTCGATGTTACAGCATCCGAGAGCAGGCGAAATGTGCCTGGTTTTGTAGAGACCCTCATTTATGAATTCTTTTTGGGGGGAGCCAATGTCCAATCAATGGACAATAGAGTCCAATAGGCTGTTTTTGAATATTGATCATATACATTTTGAAATTCTAGGTACCTAAGGTAACAGGCCCGAGAAGGCGGCGCGCTGTGTTCCGTGCGCGCTTCTCAGGAGGAGAGGTCCGCCGAGGGTTGGCGGACCGGGACCTGCCGGGGTTGCGGTGCATGCTTTGCGAATCCCGCGACCCTGGCCGAACGGTCAGGAGAAGGAGCACCGTTGGTTTTTAGCCGGTAAGAGTCCGGCAGACCCCCTCGCCTTCACCGGGCAAGGGACATCAATGAGGATTTTCCAACGAAAAAAAAAAATAAAAAAAAAGGTACCTAAGGTAGAAACGAAACTACTATGTGATGAATTAGAAGCTTTAAGATGTAAATAGGTGAAGCAAGCAATATATAGAGACACAAATATGAGGGAGGTATATGCCCAACAGTAGGACAGTAGAGATAAGGAAAAATAGAGTTAATGGGAAGGCAAACGCAAAACGAAAGCAAGTGGCAGTACCACCGTAAGTACTCACAATCAATCAGAACGCGTGAAATTGTCAGTATTAATAATGTCAAATATATTTTAACCAATGACGATACGACACGATACACACGACTTTTGGTGCAGTGGCTGAGTGATCGGTTCCTGCACTACGGGCCGTGGGTTCAATTCTCGCACGGAACAAACATTTGTATGGCCTACAGATAGTTGTTCCGGGTCTAGATTTTTGTGCATGTGAAGATTTGTGTCTGTAAACGCACCCACGATACAGGAGAAATCCTAGAGTGGGGCAATATTTTTTTCTTAAAATAGAAGAAGAAAGAATGAAATGGGTACCAAGGATGGTGGCGTCATAAGTTCCACAGTTCCGTATCCCATTGTGTTATCGACGGTTGACTTTAGTTTTTTGAAAAACGAAGTCTAGAAAATCTCTCTAGGAGAAATAACATCGTCAACATAAACATCTTTTCTCTTCACTATTATTTCTAAACTTGGTCTCAACATTTTCTTTGTACATCGTAACGGTGTGTGACGAGAACAGCCCGGTGCATTTGATTTACGGTTGTCTATGTTTATTACTGCACGTTTTACTCCTTTTAGTATCCAAAATAAACCTCCTGGCATTCAGCTCTGTTTGAATAGTCTTTGGAGCTGTAATATTGCAACACACGTAACGGTTGCTGAAAATGGAAGGAAGTGTAGTTACGGAATGTGTTGTAAAATCACATTTATTACCATGAAGGTAGGTATAAGTAAAAATGGAGACTACACCACAAACAACTACTGAAAGTCGAAACATTTGGCCTTGAATATATAGTTTGGAAATCTATCCCTTTCTAAGTAATATTTAGAAAGAGATAGAATTTTTCAAGGTTAAACTTTTCGACTTCAGTTAGGTGTTCATAGTGTCCTGCCGGGGTTGCGGTGCATGCTTTTGTGAATACCGAGACCCCGGCCGAACGGTCAGGAGAAGGAGCACCGTTGGTTTTTAGCCGGTAAGAGTCCGCGGACCCCCTCGCCTTGCCCGGGCGAGGGACATCCATAAGGATACTCCAACGATAAAAAAAATGGTGTTCATAGTGTGCTATCAATTTTGGCCTATACCTTCATGTTTATTACTACGAAGTTTGTATTTCGTTATGGTATTTCATTATTCGTATTGTGAGCTTTAAAAAACATCAGGTTTGAATAATTTAAAGGCGAATCACGTAAGCGCGACGTCATTGAAATCGATTGGTTAGGTTAGGATAGGTTAGAAATGCGACGCGTTGCGGTGCATGCTTTTGCGAATCCCGCGACCCCAGCCAACGGTCAGGAGGAGGAACACCGTGGGTTTTTAGGCGGTAAGAGACCAGCATAACGCTACGCCTTCTAAAAAAAAAGCTACCCGTGTAATTGCGCCTCTAGATGCAAGACAGTCACGGAAAATTGTTGTATATGAATCAAAACAGTGTCGCGCTTACGTGGTTATTCGAGCCTGGACTACGGAATATTTATTCGGGTCTTGGTGTTTTTCAATGTGCTATTTGTCTGTAAAGGCAGCTAGGATACAAGACAAATCCCAGTGCAGGTCAATATTTGTTACACATAATTATAATAAATTGACTCAGTCTAACGCAATGCGATACAAACGATAATAATGAACTCCATTCAAGTATTATTCGCTGTGAATGGTAGTAGTTATCACCATCTGCAACATAAATATATGCGAGCGTAGTACTCTATAAAATTATATTAATAACTTCAAGGAAACAAGAGTGCAGTTACGCGGCTTTCAAAGATGATCTTCGTTAGCAGCACAGATGTAGTGTTAAATAGATAACACAAGTGGTCTTTATTTGCATTGGCCACCAGTAGGAGCAATTCTCCTACTTTATACTGCTAACTCAGCTCCCTTTCGACCGTTTCCATTTCTGCAAGTGCGAATGTTTGCAGGATACTTGTGCGTGACCTTTCACTACTAAACGCGTGTGAGGCGTGCGCATTTTTCATCTTAGAAGAAATTACGCTCCTTACGTAGTATTTAGAAATGTGACACGTTTGTTTTCATACAATTTGACAAAAAAATTGCAGTACTATCTACTCAAATGTATATCTGTGGTTGGCTGAGTATTACAGTTATATCAACTATTAATCAACTAAACTAAACTGCCTTGTTGGTCTAGTGGTGGCAAGCGCGACTGCTGATCGTGAGGTCGTGGGTTCGATCCCCAGGTCGGGCAAAGTGTTATTGGGTTTTTCCGAGTGGAATTCCTTAGTAGCGGCCCGGAGTTTGGATTTGTGCTTAGTTGATGGCAATAGGCTTGCTCCCTATTACATGGGACTTAAACGTAACGGCGAAATGAGGGTGTTACTATACATCTCTGCCCAACCCTTCGGGGAATACAGGCGTGATGTTATGTTATAAACCATTAATATTTTACTATTCACAGTTCTCTCCATCATATTTCAAACCGAATATCCTCCTTTTCTAAACCACAATTCAACCACGTATATCCAGCATATCGATCAGTTCGAGTTTATCCCAGCACGTCGCCGAGGCCGAGTCCTCCATTATGCTATTTCGCTTACAAGCCGACAAGTATGTACGAGTACATAGCTTGAATGTACGATAGTCTGCGTTCGACACCAAATTCGGCTGATGTGTGCTATGCATAAAATTTCTAACCGAACGAAAACGTTATTGGGTTCGAGTCTTTGGAGATTGGTAGAATTTTTGTTGATTTTTCGTCTTTGGAAAGGATTTGGTTTCGGACTTGAGGAATCGAAAGAAAGAAAAGAAAGAAAATACATTTATTTAGCACAGACTAAAAGGCACACAAAACATAAAGCAGAGAAAAAAAGAGATTAGTAGGAAAGTGTGCCTCACGGCTGCGCCAAAAAGGCCCAGTTCAGCAAAAATGCCAGACAACTAGTGCCTGACGCTGGTTTTCAACTTGACCTGAAGTTTGAGGTGACGGATGTCAAACGGTTTTATACCACAATGTGTGTATGCATACTTAAATAAAATAAATTTGTGTAGATAAAAATAATAACGATATATACGAACATAGTGTGATTTTGGATAAAACTGCAACAAAAACAAAACAAAAAAGACTAAATAAATAAATGAGTCAGAAGGAGTTGAACTCTTCCTACTTGCTTTTTCCCAACTATGTTGGAGTTGGTTTTCACGTCTAACCAGATGCGGCTAAATCAGTATTTCATACGGAGCGACTGCTATCAGACCTCCGCAACACAGTTACTGGGCTTACTCCTAAGGTTAGACCAGACCCGACTACCCGTAACAACTGTCATGGATATGACAAACGGGATCGACGGTTTAAGTGCTCTCCTAGGCAAGACAGAAGATGTGTCACAAACGGCCACCCATCCACAAACTGACCGCGGCAAACACAGCTTAACCTCGCAGATCATACGATTCATACACCGGTTGTTATTTAGCCACGAGCCCCATGCACAGTTATCAATAGCTGCGCTATTTGGTTAAGTAAAACTGCTAGCTATAAAATTATATAATATTATTCTCTCCAGAGAATAACTAAGAAACCTTTTACTTTGTAATTTTCACTACAATATCTGTTCGTTAACTCTTTACTATTTTCTAGGGCAGAGAGAATTCCAGGTTTACCAGACCCTTCCAGAATACCTACAACTTTGTGGTTTCACCGTTACATAGTAACATTATTCTCTAAAGAACATTATTCTAAAGATTGTGTATCCATTATGTTCTTACCACATTGTGTATGGTTTCCTTTCGCCGACTTTTACTACTTTCTTGAGGCCGTAAGCGTTTTATGGTTCTCCTGAATTCCCATTCAGCAACATTGCAATAAACAGATAATAATGTATGGTAATAATAACTTGTATGCCATAATAATGCGATTTCCCTCCAAGACGTTGTAGTGTTTTTACTTATAATTATACTAGCGGACCCGATAGACGTCGTCCTGCCCGGAAAAGCAGCGCCACCGACTAGGTCCAATTGTTTTCAAACCATCCAGGAACCCATTGAAATATGCACACAAAATTTCATTCAAATCGGTGTAGCCGTTTAGGAGAAGTTAGGTGACCAACACACGTACAGAAGAATCTTTACATAGTATAAAACAAAGTCGCTCCCGCTGTCTGTCTGCCCCTATGTATGCTTAGATCTTTAAAACTACGCAACGGATTTTGATGCGGTTTTTTTTAATAGATAGAGTGATTCAAGAGGATGGTTTATATGCCCCACATTAGCATCTACATTGCACCCGTGCGAAGCCGGGGTGGGTCGCTAGTTATATATGTATATATAAGGATGTATACTTTAGCACTTTGTCCGCGTGCATTTTCATACAATCTTCCATTTCCTATTTCACCCCCTTAAAGATAGAATTTCCAAAAATCCGTTCACGGTGGATGCCTACGTCACAAAAGAAACCTACTGTCCAAATTTCATGTTTCCAGCTTCAGTAATTTAGGCTCCGCGTTGATGAATCAGTCTGTCAGTTATTCAGGATAGTTTTCTTTATAAGTATCGATTGTGGTTTTATTAAAATCCATTAATGGTTTGGTCGAATTAAATTTTTAATGTATGTACCTATCATTAATGTTTATTGGCACTCGAAGATTCATTTTCAATAGGCGAGGAAAAAATAACCAATGCCTTGTTTTATGAATATCGCAAAAAGTGGTGCGATTTGTTTTTAATAAAAAATCTAGCTTCACCCGATTCGGTGAACGATGGCCGGATATTGGCGCATCGTATCGGCGCGTAAATTAAAAATTCCGGAAGCGGAAGCAACAGTATTATCCCGTCCTATTTGCTTAGTTTTAGCCAAGAGTGAAAAGTGAAATAATAAAAATTGCACTGCTGAGTAAAAATTATTTTGGAACGCAATTTACTTGCTTCGAGTGTTGTTGGCATAAAAATTTTGTTGAATAGATTTTCGTGTTTCTATTGAATGAAAGACTGAACTTTTAAATATTTCTAAAATTCTGCACACTACTATCTACCTAGCCTTTTCTCAACTACTTTGGGATAAGCTTCCAGTCTAACTAGATGCGACAGAATACCAATGTTTTACACGGAGCAACTGCCATCAGACCTCCGAAACCCAGTTCCTGGGCAATACTCTAAGGTCAGACTTTCGGGCTTCTGCTTCTAACTACCCGTAACGACTGTCATAGGTATTCGTATAACACCCGGGACCGACGGATTAACGTATACTCCGAGACACCGAGGGGCTTGATGTGTTACAAACGGTCACCCATCCACGGCCTGACCACGGTAAGCGCAGCTTAACCTCGCAAATAGTATGATCCGCGCGGTTGGTAATTAACACGAGCCACACTACTTTTATTAATAAAGAGTTGCGCTCACAAGAAATTAAGAACAAAGGACAGTTTTTACATTTTCATCTGTATACAAATATTGTTTAGCTTCAACAATCAAGTAATAAACTTCATCATTAACCTCTTAAAAGACGTCGTAATTCATAAAAATAACGAAGTAGAACCAACTAATTATAAAAGCTACAAAGCATTATCGTAATTTGAATAAAAACCGTGCCGCAAGATGGCGGGGCCTCACTTTAATATTGCGAGTGAGATGGCGCAAGGAAAATATTATTATATTAAAATTGTCAGGGCAGGTGAAAACTCGCCCGGGACTTGGGATCTGATAGCCGGTTCCCTCGCATGTACACGACTTTAAGTCGCAAGAATTTTTACTCATTAAATATGCAGACGATGTGCCATTTTCAAACATAAAGCTATCAAGCTAATAGAGGAATATTTGCATTTTTCATGAAGTAATAACTGAAAATTTGTGTGAAATTAAATCATTTAGTTTAGAGAAACGACTATAATAATTTTCTACAATATAGAGTGCAAACGAATTCGTGTAATTCCTTCAAACCTTGTGGTCTACTGGTAACAATGACCCAACAGGGATTTTTTAAGAAACAGCAAAAACAAAAATACGAAAAAAAACAAAAAAAAACATATCTTTTTCGAGGCATTAGTTCGCCCTTCAGCGACTATGCAAGCCTCATTATGTACGTCTTATATTATTAGATACTAAAGAAAAAAATCACATACATAAAAAAAAAAACAAAAAAATATATAATATCGACATCAGGGAGAACCATTTAACCGACATGGACTCCCACAAAAGAGGAATCAGTGACACTGCCAATAATATATTTGTTCTTAACCTGAGTCAGTTTACGCTCCGAGTTAACTGACTGCGTGGAGCGATGTTATGCTAGTCGTGCCCACCAACTGTGTCCGGTGGGCTTCTATTCATTTATGCGTACCAGCGAAATGTACTAACACATAATAATTAAAAAAAAACAATCTAGCATGATTCCGTGTAGGATTAATCTATACCAGTAAGAGAGAGGTTTTGGGTGTTTTTCGAAAATTTTTAACATTATTTTAACAAATCATTCTTCTCCCGGGTTGTTAACGTTATAGTTTTGTCAGATTGTTTTTATTCTTGTCTTATTGCTTGACGGCAGCGGTATAGTTTGAGTTTTCATTATTATAATTATAGTATTAAACATCTGCATTCTTAACTTTGGGATGATGCTAATGACGTTCTCAATTTTTGTTAAAATTTTTCGAAGAATGCCCCTTTTAAGGAATTACACTAATTCGCTTACACCATGTAGATAACGATCAGACAGCAGTAAAATTCTTATACGGTGAAAAATTCCCATCGTAAAATATGTTTTGGGAAAATTCAGATCCTAATACCGGCACGATTTATATTCCCAGTTCCTAATCGCAAGTGCACGCCAGATATAAATCAAAATAACTGAACATTTCCGACTGGGGTGTATTCACTCGCGCGTCTCACTTCACTTTATTTCACAGAGTTTTTCCTTTGCATAATATTTTTTCTTTCTTCGTCCCTTTATTGATCTATTCAATCGGTAGAATATTCTTAATGTGTTTTTTCGGTTCGCCCGTACTCGAGTTTGTTTTATTATAAGAAAATATACAGATTATTTTTATCGTTGACAAGAACCTTTTAGTCAAATATTTCCTTATCTTCACGCTGTGTTTGTGTTTGTGGAAATCTTGAAAAGCGTTCGACCGTGTTCACTGATTCTTTCTTTGGAAGCTAAATTATGGCTTTGTGCTGCATCATCGTGCTTGGTTATTGCCTGTTAAATATGTAGTAGTATCCGAGTTAACTTAATAGTTAATGTTGAACAAGTACTAAATTCATGTCACGTTTGACCCAAAATAATTTTAACGGTACCTAAAAATACTATCGAGATATTGAGTTTGGTAAAAATTGTGTAATGGATAATAAATTTTATTTTGCCTTTAGTACATACTAGCTGTGTCCTCACGGCTCCGCCCGCGTAAGAAGTTTTATTCCAGCAATAAATATAGCCTATGTTACTCAGTGATAATGTAGCTTTCTAACGGCAAAATAATTTTTGAAATCTGTCCAGTGGTTTTTAAGTTTATTCGTTACATACAAAAATACAAATCTTTCCTCTTTATAATATTAGTATAGATAGGTAAAACTACCTTATTGGTCTAGTGGTGGCATGCGCGACTGCTGATCGTGAGGTCCTCGGTTCGATCCCCAGGTCGGACAGTGTTATTGGGTTTTACCGTGTAGAATTCCTCAGTAGCAGCCCGGTGTTTGGATTTGTGCCCGGTTAATGGCAATACGCTCGCCCCCTATTAGACTTAAACATAACTGGAGAAATGAGTGTTACTATACACCTCTGCCCATCCCTTCGGGGAATACAGGCGTGATTTTAAGTTTATGATAACTTGAACAACGAAAGTAGACGTACTCTGAACGTCGCTGTATACAATAAATTATACTAATGAGTCAGTAACACAATAAAATTTAATGAAGATATAATATATTCGTAGTTGAAGAATAAATTACGACTATTGTGTCCGACTCGGGATGAACCAGCATTGGTAATATCATTTATGAGTGTCGTGGGCGGACGGGATGTCGCTGGCTTAGTACGAGTTAATAGTTTAATTTGTTAGAAAAATGTGTAATTGATGACATTTTATTTTTATGGTGCTATAGCTTCGAAATGTTAACGCTATTGGGGACTGTTGCCGTTGGTAAGATTTTGGTAGACAAAATTTGTTGTATCAAATGAGTATATTTCTATATTTTCGCTAAAGCTTATTTTAAATTGTTGTGTTGATCATCGCTGAGATTAAAAATCACAAGCAGCTGAGGATTTATTAGAAAAATTACGTCTTCTTGTCGTGTGGTTAGTGACTAACCTGGTCTCAGAGTTTATGCCGCCCATGGGCCTCTGACTTGGCTTCACATGCCGGCGAGAAATATGTCTCAAGCATGCCGTTTCCTCACGATGTTTTCCTTCACCGTTTTAAAGCAAGTGATAATTATACAATGCGCTCATAAATCAGAAAAGTCAGAAGTGCGTGCCTTGGGTTTGAACTCGAGACCTATGACTTAGCAGTCCGACGGTTACAGGCTATCACTGCTATGAAAAAACACGTATACCAAAACACATCGTAGAGAAAGTAATATCAGAAAAAAAATAAGTACCTACTTTAAAATGATGTTCTGTTAAAAACCATATTGGGAGCTTACAATCCTCTATCAATACTTACTATCAAACTATTCGTAGATATAAGTGTCTATACTGCTTGCGGAGATAAGCTGTCGATAAATTTCGTACATATCATTCATTCCCACGTCACCAACGAATGAACGACTATGGAAGATTTGAAGGCAATTCGTAGTCTAGGCTTAGGAATTTTATAAAAATCTTTACGTACAATGGTGCAACTCTATTATCTATTCTACGATACTTTACTTCGAACAGCAACTTACTAAAGAAAGTTTATTCAAGATAAGATGTATTTATGGCGTTTCATATTTGAATTTTTAGGCTGTCAAACAAGGTTTTCTTTTCGTATGGTTAGTGACTAGCCTGGTGTCAGAGTTTATGCCGCCCATGGGCCTCTGACTTGGCTTCACATGCCGTCGAGATATATCTCTCAGGCATGCCGGTTTCCTCACGATGTTTTCTTTCACCGTTTTTAAGCAAGTGATAATTATACAATACGCACATGAATCAAACACGGTGCAGTTACTATAAGATATCTGTATCTGGGTGCATTACGATTTAGCAGTGATAGCTTAGTGCTGTGACCATCAAGCTATCAAGTCATAGGTCTAAAGGTCGAACCCAAGGTACGCACCTCTAACTTTTCAGAATCGTAAGCGTATTGTATAATTATCACTTGCTTAAAACGATGAAGGAAAACATAGTGAGGAAACCGGCATGCCTGAGAGATATTTCTCGATGGCATGTGTAGCTAAGTCAGAGGCCATGGGCGGCATAAATTGTGACACCAGGTTGGTCACTAACCACACGAAAACAAGAAGACGATATCGCTCTTAATAAAAATCAATGATCTAACACACATGGCGCCGATAATATACAGGGTGTAAACGAAATCATGTAATTCCTTAAAACCTCGTGATGTACTGCAGACATAGATTAACTCTGCACCCGGATACTATTGAATTCAATACCAAAAAATACAAGATGTAAACTTATGTTTTTAACGCGAAGCATTTTTAGCGCCTTGAGTTAAATAACCGCGGCGAGCAATATCACGCAATTCGCTCGGAGCGCTAAAATGTCTCACGTTAAGAACGTCATGTTTATTTCTTGTAATTTTATTTTTATTGAATCCAAAAGTATCTCGTACTTGGTTAATCTATGTCAGCAGTACATCATGAGGTTTCAAAGAATTAAGTACATGATTTCGTTTACACCCTGTATATTTTATCGTTAAGATACCGACTGATATCAACAGGGTCTGTCTGATATAAAATATACATACATACATAAACTCACGCCTTTTTCCCATGGGGGTAGGCAGAAACTATAGAACGCCACATGCTACGACCCTTACATACCCCTTTCGCTTCATCCACATTCATACATCTTGTCATACACGCGCGCCGGTTGAGAGTACTACGCACCTGACCTTTGTGAAGAACATCACCAATAACATCGATGTATGTCCTTCTAGGACGTCCTCTACCGGCGTTCCCATTGACATCCGCCTTATAAATTTCTTTTGTTAATCGCCGTTCACTCATTCTGTCAACATGACCAAACCACCTAAGCATACTCCTTTCAATTTTTGTCACTACATCATCTTTTAAACCGCAACTTTGTCTAATCTCTTCATTTCTCAATCTATCATTCAAAGTTACACCGCACATACTTCGCAAAGAATGCATTTCCACGGCATTTATTCTACTTTCATGCCAAATAAAATATACGTAAGGATAATATCTGCAGAAACATATTTTATTAACTGAATCTATCGGTTTTCATATGATTGCTGTATCTTTTCCGTGTGTCATACCTTCAGATCGTATTACTAACATTATATGGAGTATTTTAAGCCGAACCCAGGTTGGTCGAAGCAAGGAAAACCTGCTCAGGTGGAGATTCATAGACGATTCCAGCTTGGAGTGTAAATGTGGTGCTGTTCCACAAACTATGGGACACCTGACATCATGCCCTGCGTGCCCTGATACCTTCACGTTACAGGAACTAATGGACGCCACTGATAACGATAAACTCGTAGCTAAGTTCTGGGCCGACTCAATTTAGATTGCCATCGACACGCTAAGAAGAAGGTACCTTCAGATACTTTAAGTTTTGTGCAAATATTCACAGATAAAATATAGTACCTGCACCATGTGTGACAGCCTTAATACCAACGGTTCATATTACTGTGTGACTTTTCAAAGTATTTTCTTGAAATAAAAAACCTTTTGTATTTGAGTATTGTGTTCTGAGATTTTCTTTGCAATTTAATAAGAATACTTGTAATATAATCTTTATTTGTTTTTTGAGATGGCAATTTAGCTTTTAATAAACTTACTAATAAAACGTAACCATAACCATTGGAAAATGGAAGCTAAAATTCAAACGTAGAGCATCACATATTTTTTTCTGCCAGCACGCATAGAGGAACTACCTTGTCGGTCTAGTGGTGGCAAGCGCGACTGCTGATCGTGAGGTCCTAGGTTCGATCCCCAAATCGGGCAGTGTTATTGTGTTATTCCGTGTGGAATTCCTTAGTAGCAGTCCGGATTAGATTTTGTACCCGGTTGATGCCAAAGATCGCCCCGTATTACATGGAACTTAATTATAACGGCAAAATGAGTGTGTTACTCACCTCTGTCCAACCCTTCGGGAAATACAGGCGTTACTTAATGTTATTTCACCATACAATTCTGCCCAGTATCATAAAAAATAAAGTTTAAATAATTATGTTCCATTTTGCCCGCAGTCACTCCAAAATAAACCACTCCATTCATCTTTGTCGTACGTTTATAGTGCAAATTCTTAATTCTACTAAGCACGTCCCACAGATAACGCGGAACCCGACAGTTATTTATATAGAACAACTTATTACTAACATTATATGGAGTATTCTAAGCCAGAGTGTAGAACACGTAGTACAGAGTTATGTTAGTAATTCACACCTGTGTTTAGTAAACCTTTGTATTATATGAAATGTCTTGTTTGGGGAGGACACACCTGTTTGGAAATGCAAAATATATGGTCGCGTCTTATGTTAATGTATTATACGTGATGAAAACTTTGTAGGTTAACCTCTGATTTCTAATTGGTTTAAGACATCGGCATGTCGTCGCTGCGCCTAAAAAAACCGCTGTGTTTTTTTTAAATTTCGGTTATTGATGCTATTATATAGTACTTCTCAAGCCACGTACGCCTGTGAAATCTGTTTTCTAATAATTTATTTGGTTAAGGAGATAGCAAAATCAGCTATGTAATATTGGCCAAAAAGAGCTTCAAAAATCCTCTATGTGTGCAAAGAAACACTTAACGTATTTTTATTTCGATGCGCGCTTCAGAATTGCGCTTCAATATGACACATAGCGGGTTTATTATTTTAAAATAGTGTGGAAAATCCGCTAAGTGTTCTAGGAAGATCAACAGTGAAAATTATCGCGGTATTTACGACCCAAAAAAAATACGCTATGTGACCAAATTCACTTTAAAAAAATCCTAGCACCTGTTATATCGTAGAAAAAAGCGAAAAAATAATATTTTATGATGTCACGACATAAAGTCTAATTTTCTGCATACTAAGTTTTAAAATGTTATCAGTTGGGAAAAAAACAGTTTTTCGCTTCTCCTGTAAAGTTGGGTTTTTTCCCATAGCGGATTTTGCAAGCGCAGCGACGATGTTTAATTTTTAATGTATAAGAAACTGCCTCGTTGGTCTACTGGTGGCAAGCGCGACTGCTGATTGTGAGGTCCTGGGTGCGATCCCCAGGTCGGGAAGAGTGTTGTTGGGTTTTCCGTGTGGAATTCCTCAGTAGCAGCCCGGAGTTTGGATTTGTGCCCGGTTGATGGCAATAGGCTCGCCCCCTCTTACATGGGATTTAAACATAACGGTGAAATGTGGGTCTTACTACACATCTCTGCTCAATCCTTCGGGGAATACAGGCGTGAAGATATGTTATATATAATAAAGAGATAAACAACGGCATAATTGGTGCAGTTGATCAGCGATTGGCTTCTGCGTTGTAACGCGACCTGTAGGTCGCAGTTTCAAATCTTGCACGTAACAAATATTTATATGGCCTAAAGATAGTCTTTCCGGGTCGGGATGGTTTATGTATGTGAAGATTTGCATCTGTAAAAGCACCCACGATGGGGGAGAAACCCTAGAGCGGGATAAAAATTCTGTTAGAAATAGAAAATATTCTTACTTTTATTTAACAACTAGCTGTGTCCTCACGGCTCCGTCCGTAGCTTATGTTACTCAGTGATAATGTAGCTTTCTAACGGCAAGAATTATTGAAATCGGTCTAGTAGTTTTTATGTTTATTCAATTAAATATAAAAATACAAAAATACAAATCTTTCCTCTTTATAATATTATGGTGGACATTTTTCCCGTTTTTGCAACATTTTTCATTTATGCTCCGCTCCTATTGGTTGTAGTGTGATGTTATATAGCCTATAACCTTCCTCGATAAATGGACCATCTAACACAAAAATATTTTTTCAATTCCAACCAGTAGTTCTTGAGATTAGCGCGTTCAAACAAACAAACAAACTCTTCAGCTTTATAATATTAGTATAGATCTGACTATTACTATTTAGATACTTTACAATCAGTGTCGTGTTTTCATAAAAATTATAACCATTGTCGCGGACTCTCGCAAAGACAACACGCGTCCTATTAAGTATGTAGTTTATCAAATTGGATTACAACACAGGCATCTTCAACCTTATCTCCCCTTGCGGTATAAGCAGCGATCCTCGGCTTACTAAAATTTAATTACACAGCACAGAGGGCAGACGAAAGTCAAGCCACAAGGCATCTCAAAACACAGTTACTGATGATAAAGTCTGTGCTTTGCAACTAATCTCAAAAGCTGGGCTTCCCGAAGCCATTGTGCAAGACGTGGAATAAGCCCCTTCTCTGCCGGCCCCCGGCTAAGTGGGGTATAATGGTTGGTTACCGAACTAATCTATAAATCCCGTCTTGACTTGGGTTACCGACATTTGAGGATAGTGGCCACTTAGTTCGCTGGTCTTAGACGTTTTTTATTTGGCGATTTCAGCTCTGTTATAATTGCAACGTTTTAGAACTTTGTGGACCTGCGTCTATAAATTTGTAAATTACTATTATTCATATTGTTTTTTATTTTATTTATGTTTAGTATATTTTGTAATCAAGTCTTTTAGTACTACATTACTCATTGGTCTGTGGTCAGGACTTCATTGTTCTCTCACTATCCTAAATCATTGTACTGTATCCACTGAAATTGTTAAAGATATTATTTTTAAAAGAGTAACCATGGAGTTTCTTGCCGGGTTTTCTCCATAGGAAACGACTAATTGGAACCGTGCATCTAAATTCGACTTTTCATAAGCACCTGTATTGGTTCATGTGACATTTTTTTTTTTCATTTGAGTTTCAGTGGTGAAATAAAAATAATAAATACTTTATGCTACATAAATATGTTGTCGGTAGCTGGTAACACTGGACAATATATTGATAAAGGAGGGTAGTCGTCAAGATGAATCATCGTACCCGAAGTTATAAAAACAGAGGTCATTCGACGGAGAAGAGGATTCTATGTCGAACATCCGAAGAAGTCAGACCTTTTATATCTGATTTGCTTGTGCATATTTTCTGATCTTGTGTAAATTGTTATATTGGGAACTAGTTTCTGTGAACCACTAACCCAATTAAAAGTACTCTCATTGGTGGAGAGTCTATGTTGGTTTCATTTACTTTCATTTACCATGCTCGCAATCCTGACATACCGATATTAGCTATAACTGTAATGATAGATTCACCCCTACACGTTTCTGTTGCTTGTATTTTATAAATAGAATAAGGTTAATTACTTATCAGTTCTATGAAAAGAATAATTAAACTTAACCAAATGTAAATATAATTATATTTCCCTTGTTCTTTGCTTTGTACAGAATTTAATTAATTTTTAAGATTAAATCTTTATCAGTTTTCATAATTCTCTTTTTGGAAAATAGTTATAAAATGTATAAATATTCAACGTAACCACGTGTGGCAGGACCATACAGCAAATTATATTCAGAATTTAAAATGACAGTAAATAAAACGTTAAAATATTCAAAGATTCAAACAAAACCTGTCAGCCGATCGAATCGAGACACCGGTATCGATAACTCATGTTGAACGTCACTATAAATCAACGCGACCTTCACAGATAGTGATGCCCACGTACTAACTAGTCGATAAATTTAGTCGATAAATTCACAATTCTTGCACGGTTCGTTTGCAAAATCTGTGACTTAAAGCAGCGTCTCCCTCGCATTTTACGTTTAGAAAGATATTGGGATTCTCGTCAGACATAGTAAAGTTGAGAAAGATAATGCAGGGACGTCGTAGAATAGCACAAGTTTCTCTTATCTTGGTACAAAAGAAAATTTTGATTATAGTGTATCTGCAGCAGCGAGCTGTAGATTTCTTTATTCTTATTTTAGAACCGAAAACACGCAAATAAAACTAACAACAAAATCACATCACTAAAACGTTCAAAACTTCACTTGTGTCGATATTATCCCAATAGTTGTTTACGTATCGCATCTCTATTTTCGATACATTGTTAGGAATTTTGCAATTTTTCAAACTGCCGAGATGTCATCGCGACACTGGATATAAAACTATCAGCTGAGTGTTTGTAGATAGAAGTTCCCGATTCTTAAGGCTGTCACGCACGCTGCAGATACAATCATATTTTATTTGCGAGTATCTGCGCATAAGGACGTATACCTGTAGCTATGATACACGGAAAATATTGGTTGGAGACCCTTCAGATCTCGCCAATAACTGCCCGGCTACGCAGAAACGGTCCGCAAGACCATATAGAATACAAGTACACAAAAAGAAAAAAAACACGGAAAAGATACGATAATAAATGAAACCTGATACATTCATTTAATTTTTGTATCTGCTAATCTTCTTCTATATCTATACTAATATTATAAAGAGGAAAGATTTGTATTTTTGGATATTTGTATTTTTGTATGTAACGAATAAACTTAAAAAGTACAGGACCAATTTCAAAAATTCTTTAGCCGTTAGAAAGCTACATTATCACTGAGTAACATAGGCTACGGGCGGAGCCGTGAGGACACAGCTAGTCATTTATATTTTGATTCCGATTGAATCTGTTCATCGCCTTATGTGTGAGTCCATTGGATTCCATGAAGAGCAATATCGTAAGATATGTACTCAGATATCCTATAGTATCTGCACCGTATGTGACAGCGTTTGTATGTGATATTTATTTGGATCCATTTGGATTAAATCGAAAGACTTCCAATGCAAAAACAGTATAACTTCTATTTTTAAATTGGCATAAACTATGTATGTAGTTCATATCCATGTTTTCGTAACTGTAACAACTGTTCCTTATGTCTACAGTAAAAAACCTTCAGCAAAGTTTTCGAATAACGCTTCTATAAGCAAATTAGCATCATTGGTGTGCTATGAATATATCCTATCGGAGTTTTTGCTGTCTTCCGAATTTGTATTGTTGGCAGTACTGGCTTTGAACAATGACTTATGTAAGATGTTATGTAGAGTATTTTTTTATTTACTGCTTTTTCGAAGTGCAATTGTTATTTTTCTAGTTGGACAAACAGTGCTATCACTGTCTATCGTACGCAGTAATGATATTATTGTATGCTAGGCTGTGTGCTGTCTTGATAATGCAGCATACACACATAGCCACGAATGCCAGCGAACGGGGCTCGATGTTGCTAAACACCGAATGAAACCGAAGTTCCATACAAAGTTTGGTCTAATTCAACAAATGTCAAACATTCGCTGGCCTTCGTTGGTTAGATGTGTACGCTGCAAAATACGCTTATTTACGCTCAGGAAGCTGATGGAGAACTAAATGGATTGGGATAAAACGTCAATTTACGCAGTCTATCGTGTGCGCAGTATTTTACTGCCTGTGGACTTGAATTAACCAAATTCGTTTAGCCAAAAAACGATCCGATGCCTGAGCAAAAACATCTCAAACGCTTAGACCCAACCGCTTGCCATATTTGCAATAACATAAATTTTTATTTGGGTCATTTTATTCCATTCCGCAATAATCAACCCGCAGAATTTGGGCGATTTCTAAACTCATTTGGGTCCAAATGGCGTGCGACAGTCGTTGGAGCGATTGCGACTGTTGGACTGAAACGGAAACGTACCAAACTTTATTGGGCAATATACTGAAAGAAATCATCATCATCGTTATCCTGAAATAGTTGTTCATCGAGTGTAATGGTAGCTGATTACGTTCTTTTTGTATTTATTTTTTAATCCATTCTTTATTCGTTACGGAATACCCAGCAGTAAGTGAAAATGGGTTGAAAGATGAAAAACCTTTACATTCAAGATTGCTGGTCAATGTTAGAAAGAACTTAAAGAATTAAAGAATATCACGCCTCGTATTCCCTGAAGGATTCGGCAGAGGTGTTTTTAGTACACCCTCATTTCGCCAGTTATGTTTAAGTACCATGCAGACACCGGGCTGCTACTGAGAAATTCAACTAAATAACACTTTGCCCGACCTGTTGATCTAACCCAGGACCTCAAGATCAGCAGTCGTGCTTGCCACCACTAGACCAACGAGGCAGTCTAAATAAATATAATATAAAGAATACATGAGAATACATCGATAACGAAGCAATATCGGCACTAGATAATAAATCGAGAATTATTGAACAACATGTAGTTGTAAGAAACTAAGACAAATCACTACTGGTACCCGTAGGCGACAGAGAAGCTAACGATAACTGCTGTAATATTCTAAACACAGAGTTTATTATAGTAATGCAAATAGGCGATAACAACAACGACGATGCTGTGTGCCAATCTCACTGAGATCTAGAAATCAAACGGTATTCAAATCAAATCAAATCAAAAAAAAATATTTCACATAAACCAATACAGGTGCTTATGAAACGTCGAATTTAGGTGCACGGTTCCAATTAGTTGTTTCCTATGGAGAAGAGCCGGCAAGAAACTCCATGGTTACTCTTTTAAAAATAATACCTTTAACAATTTCAGTGGATACAGTACAATGATTTAGGATAGTGAGAGAACAATGAGGTCCTGACCACAGACCAATGAGTAATATAGTACTAAAAGACTTGAGTACAAAAACTAACAAACAAAAATAAAATTAATAAAAAGCAATATGAATAATATTGTAGTAATTTACAAATTTATAGATGCAGGTCCACAAAGTTCTCACATTTACAAAAGTGAAAAGGAAGCTAAACTATATAAAACAATTGACATAATTAAATGTCATCAAAACTTAGCTAAAAAATCATTGTAAAATAAGATAAAGATATCTTGAGAGTAATGATAGCAATAAAAAAAATAAAAAATATATAATCTTAATTGAGGATAGTTAGTAGACGTACATATATTGTGCACACGACACTAAATTGCATAACACCAGAAATAGGAACGCGGTCAAGCATAATGCGAAAATCTCCCTCAATGGTCCGAGCCCCGTTTCAAACTAATTTGGCACTCTCACAAAAGACAACAGTTAACTAGCGAAACCCGTAGTCTTTGACTGAATCTCAAATCAAATGAAATCAAATAGTCTGTACCATAAAATCAAATATTTATAACTGTTGGCATAGTTCCATTCGCTTCTTCGGAGCGTTCGCGGTATGGTCACATTTGCATCTAGGTAGCTTCTGATTTTGTTCAGTGCCATCGGGAGGCCTGATTAGGACAATAAACGGATTTATCGGGGAGGTAAAAATCTGCTGACAAGTACTGAAGGAAATTGTAGTAGCAACGTTGGGTTGGATGAGGTTTGTGTCTATTAAGTTGTAGGTTGTAATTATGTTTCGCTTGGTGAGCGGATATAGGATGAAACAGAACTCCGTTTGCAGAATAATTATCTTATCATACTTTTAGGGTATTTGCCATGTTTTGGATTCTTATCTAGTATATTCTACTCTATGTATCTAGTTGATATATTTTGGTTTAAATGCACCAACCAATTATAACTGTAACCTTACCAAAATTTCACATAAATATGGAAAGTTTACGGTTAAAGTTAGCGAGTTCAAGTGAGCCTTAATATTCGGATTACAGAATGACTTATAGTCAATAAAGGCGTCGACAAGAGCAATGACATCTTATTCCCATAAAAACATTAATAGACTATTGTTACAATGTAACAATTTGAAGAAGCTCCAACGAACAAACTCGTGTGCAGAACCCAGTCGTTACATAAACGCGGAACAAAAGCTAACATGTCATTTGCAGTAGTCATAATAGCTGAGCTAACCCTTCCGCCGCGATGAAAACATTTGATTATGTAAATGCACGTACAAACACAACGCTCGTTCAAATGTCTGCGCAAGAGTCGCCTTCGTAATTGGTCGTTTACTTAGAGATGCGGTTTAGGGTTGTATCAACTTATTATTAGATGGATTTGGCTGATTTTGTTTATAGACATATTGTTTTGATTGTTCTTTTGATTTGTTTTGTTTATACGATGCATGTTTGTTTTGATTAAATATATTGCGTATGTTGTGTATAAATAAGGAAGTAGGGGGAGGTAGGGAGACATGGAAACATAAATATGCAAAGCAGTAAGTTGACCGAATAGCCAATCACTTATGGTTCTATTCAGGAGTTGCGTATTTTATACGACAATTAATTTTTCGTATAAATATTTTGAGGCTTTTTTTTTTTTTTTTTCCTAATCGACTATTGTAGATGGTCTTGCGGACCTTTTCTACGTAACCTGGCTATTATTGGCGAGACCAGAAGGGTCTCCGAACCAATACCTACTATTCTAACTACCTAGCTAACTACGCAAAGCTAACTACTGTAACATCATGGCTATGACTATAGCAGCGACACCTCTGAGAGCGTCCCCAAGGGGGGACTCGAACTCTTAGGGTGTCGAATGCAAGAGGACTGGGAGGGATACGACAGCTTGATGAGGGCTGTATTCTCGCGTCATGGTGACTGCGCGGAGTCAGAAGGGACGACCGGCTCCGCGGCTGCGGCGGGTGAGCACGGTGGATCGGGGGCGGCGGCGGTGGGACGTCGCGAGGGGCCTCGTCGGCGAGGGCGATACGCCGGTCGGCGGCGGCGGTGTATGTGTATAGTGCTAGTCGATTTATTCGCCTCCTGGAGGAGGGTGATCTCATCATCGGGCTCTAGTAGCGCATGCCGGGGACGGCGGACTATGCTAATCTGGGAGGGTTTATAATCGGACGCGATATTTTGAGGCATCAACAGTTTGGTTATTTATGCTAATAATGTCGTACTGCCTTCACCAACACGATTGACAAGCGTGTTGTTCTTGGAGAAGGCCTATGTTGGTATCATTATAATCAGCTCATTACCACACTCCTGAGCACGGGCCTCTTTTCGGAATGAGAATGGTTTAGGTCTTAGTCCACCACGCTTGCCTGGTGCGAGTTGGTAGACCGGACTACACACACCATCAAAAAAGGTTTGGACCCTTCTCAAGCGTGCAAGTTTCCTCGCAGTGTTTATCTTCACCGTTAATGCAAGTGATACTCGTAATCATCCGCACATGAATTTGGAAAGTCAGAGGTGCGGGCTAGGATTGAACTCAAACTTCTGGCATAGAAGGTAAGCGTTTAACCGCTAGGCTGAACTGATGCAACTACTAATCTACCTGATCATGTGTCTACCACTCATAGAGAGAAAAGCGATAAAACAAGCAAATATAGCCACAAGGTAGGTCTCGCAAAGAAACATGATCGCTATATAAATATTTTCCACCGAACACTTCAGGTTTTCACATCCGTCTGTCCATCACGCATACTTTAAAGCGTCGTTTTCCTAATAAATAATACAGGCACGCAAATGTCGGCTTTCTCTAGGTTTAGAAAGCTGAATAGAGCTGTTTAATGAACCATTAAAATAGTATCTTAGTGGCGATCTTTTCCCGGTGCTGCTGACCTATTGGATGTGTAGGATTATTTGTTTGTTTATTGGATCTTTGTTGAGTGAGGAAGGCTCGTGAAAGAAACGCTGCAGAAGCAACCGACGACACGTTTGGTGCAGTGGTTGATTGGCTTCTGCGCTACACGGGTTGTGGGTTCGATTTCCGCACGGATCAAAATATTTGTATGGCCTACAAATAGTTGTTCTTGGTCTGGTCGTTTGTGCATGTGAAAATTTGTGTCTGTAAACGCACCCATGATATAGGAGAAAACCCAGTGAGGGGCAAAGATTTTTAAAAACAGGAAAATAAAATCGCTACGAATAAGAAGATGAGCGAAAAAGAAAATTAAGTTTTTAAAGTCTTAAATCAAAAATATAAGTAGGTATAAGTAAAGAAACAACCCAGAAGTAGTAAATATGGTGAAATGTAGTGCTGACATGTAGTGTTCTGTAAGGAAGTAAGTAATAGTGTAAAGCAGTAGAAATAAAGGGCATTTTTTTATTTTTTTTATTGCCTTTTTGTTGGTTGCATTTCCTTTTTTCTTTACATGTAGAAAATTTTAGGCCGTATCAATGCGGAGACCGCGGACATATTACAGCGAGTCCAGAAGTACTTTCTTGTATTGCAAACAATTGCAGCACTCGGATTTCAAATTCAATGATCCTATACCGAAGTTTGCCTAACGATTAGATCAGTCTTATTTATACATAACATCACGCCTTACATTCCCCGAAGGGTTCGGCAGAGGTGTTTTAGTACACCCTCGTTTCGCCAGTTGTTTAAGTCCCATGTAATAGGGGGCGAGCCTATTGCCATTAACCGGGCACAAATCCAGATTCCAGGCTGCTACTTCTTCTTTTCGTGTGGTTAGTGACTAACCTAGTGTCAGAGTTTATGCCGCCCATGAGCCTCTGACTTGGCTTCACATGCCGTCGAGAAATATCTCTCAGGCAGGTTTCCTCACGATGTTTTCCTTCACCGTTTTTAAGCAAGTGATAATTATACAATACGCACATGAATCCGAAAAGTAAGAGGTGCGTGACATGGGTTCGAACTCAAGACCTATGACTTGACAGTCCGACGGTCATACCACTAGGCTATCACTGCTACTGAGAAATTCCTAATGGACAAACCCAATAACAATTTACCCGACCTGGAGATCGAACCCAGGACCTGATGCTCAGCAGTCGTGCTTGCGACCACTAGACCAACAAAGCAGCTAAGGCCAACAAGGAATCTTATTTACCCTTACTAAACAATTTTTTTTATCTAAATTATTGTAATTTCTCACATTTCAGTCTTGCAAATACGAGACAGCAACTAATACTAACTGTATCACCATGTTTTATCCAATTCCCTAGACAGTAACACAAACTTCCATCCCAACTAAATCTTAAGAGGGCTTTTACAATGAGCTGTAAAGGAATCTGAGCTGGCGCCGCGGGGCGCGTCTAGTCTAACTATAAACAAGTTGTGTTTGAGACAGCATGTACCAATAAAGTGGGTAGTTGTTTCCTTGCTATCGTGTCTCGAATGCTGAGGACTAAGTGAATGCGTGTGTTGTGTTGGGTTCTGTAGAGATTTTTGAGATGGAATATGAGTTGGTTACTTATTATGGTTGAGATTCCAATCCGTCGTCATGTCTGAATCTAAAATATAGTCGTTTTTTTGTTGTATATAAAACTAGACTATTACCCGCGGTTTCAGCCGCATCCTAGGAGAACTACTTGATGTATCCGGATAAAAAGTATCCTGTGTTGTTAATCCAGGGCATAGTCTATCTGTGTGCCAAATCTCATCCAAATCCGTTCAGCCGTTTTTGCGTGAAAGAGTAACAAACATCCATACATACATACAAAGTTTCGCGTTTAAGTATTAGTAAGGATAAGGATTTTCTTATACAATCCATGCTAAGATTAAGTGGCAAATAAACATCGTGACAGAGCGATGAAATACCATCTTTTGCAACTTCACCGCAACGCCAGTTAAATAAAGCATCATCGTGCTATTTGAAATTGTACTTTAATGTATAATCATTCATTTAAATTCATCGACAATCATTTATTTTCAACAAGCAAAAAAGCAATAATTCTTAAAAGTAATTTCCAACACTGGCAAATACATTCCAAGATGCACAACATGATTCGGCAATATACCTAGATTTTCAGATTCACCGCCAATAAAAGCAACAGGGTTTTCGATCACACACAATGGGACTCCAGAAAGCTGAAAAAATTGGCTCCAAGCCAGGTCCATGCTAGATCTTACTGGATACAAGGCTCGATACATGCGAATTCCTTTATAGTTTTTGTCAAGGAATTTATTTCTATCGACAATGAACATACGCAGTCACCTATATACATACAATCACGCCTGTTTCCCATTGGGGTAGGCAGACTATAGATTTCCACCTACTACGATCAAATCAAATCAAAAAAATATATTTCACATAAACCAATACAGGTGCTTATGAAAAGTCGAATTTAGATGCACGGTTCCAATTAGTCGTTTCCTATGGAGAAGAGCCGGCAAGAAACTCCATGGTTACTCTTTTAAAAATAATATCTGTAACAATTTCAGTGGATACAGTACAATGATTTAGGATAGTGAGAGAACAATGAAGTCCTGACCACAGACCAATGAGTAATGTAGTACTAAAAAACTTGAGTACAAAAATTAACAAACAAAAATAAAATAAAAAAACAATATGAATAATAGTAATTTACAAATTTATAGATGCAGGTCCACAAAGTGTCCTGACACACCCTTTTTGCTTCATCTACATTCATTAACCTTCTCATACATGCTCGTCGCTTTAGAGTGCTACCAACCTGGCCTTTTTTGAGAACGCCTGCGATTTGTTCGTGGTACGTTCGCCGAGGTCGGCCTCTTCAAACTGTTCCATCCACACTCGCCTTGCACACTTGTTTCGTTAATCTCCTTTCGTCCATCCTCTCTATATGATCAAACCATTTTAGCATACCTTTAACCACAGTCACAGGCAATAAGCTTTTATTCTTAAACAAATCTCCCTAGAGATTGGCCATATATCTCCTTAACTATTGAACGTTCCCGAACTCGATTAATACCAGTTATACATAGTTTATCCGCGAACTTGAGCCTATAGAGCGAATTTATTTGAATGAAAATAGACGGTGTAAGTGTCCCATTGATTTTATTGCGGTGCCCGTGTTTTGCCACGGCAGTTACGGGTTAATGGTGCAATTGGATTTGGAACAGTTGAACGAAACCGCAACGAGCCGTGGCTCGGTGACTTTTTGCCGTTGACGGTATCTATTAAGGATGATTTCCACCAAACGGCTCGCATCCCATCGGATCGGAAAGGATACGAACGGATGCGGCGACAGCCGATCGCGTCCGGCAGGATGTCGACGCATACGATCGGCTCCATACTTCGTTCCTACCGTGTTGACGTGTTTTAATGTTTGAAAATGGTTGAAGTTGACGTAGTATTACAGCCGAAAGGATACGACGACAGGCGAACGGAGCCGATCGCGCGTCGCAGCATACTTTCGGCTACGATCGCGTGTCGCGGAAGACGCCCGCGGTCAAGCTGCAGCAGCTGTGTACTGATTGTTTTAAAGATTTTAAAATCCGTTCCGATCCGATACAATGCGAGCCGTTTGGTGGAAATCATCCACTCACCACGTTTTTCTGTAAGCGTTTTAAAGTTTGAAATAAAGTCTTATTATGATGTAAAGTGGGACACGAGCGTTGTCGGGAACGTTGACGATGCTATTAAGTTGGTATAAAAAGTACGTTTTAGACGACAAAAGCACGCTAGTGGAGGGTTAATCGTGCCATTGGAGCTGCAGTAATCGCGTTCCGGGTCGAGCCGCGTTTTGCCGCGCGACGTAACGCCCGCCGTTCCGTTTTACATGGCGCGCTTATTTTCGTGCTGTCTGTTGCACTCCCAGTGTAAACGTTCGTACGGAATTCAGAGGCTTTGTTTTTGAAATTGGAACTCGTGTTTTTAAATGTGTAAATGCAATGCTTTCTAAGGTGTTCTGGAATTTTGCTTTTGGGTGTAATTGGCTTGTGTTTAGCACGGCAGGGTTAGTTTTCGTTCCGCATTTTTAACTTTTCCTTTGATATCCCAACATTTCTTGAATATTCCTTCAAAGTTTCTTCTCTGTAAACTATTTATTTTCTGTATTCTAAAGTTTTCTTAGAGTAATACTCAAATTAAATTCCTAAAGTGTAAAAATACTCTGGCAATAATCTTACATTGTGTGAACGAGTAAGAACTTCAATAAAATGTATACAAATTACATGTGACTTCATTTGCAACTAGAGTCACGACAGGAAGGCGATGCTTAACCCATGGTTTATACGTAAAACCATTTTTTCTAAAAGTGAAGATCTGTAAATGGCTTTCTATTTCCCATCTATTGCTATCTACTTAAACATCTATACTAATATTATAAAGCTGAAGAGTTTGTTTGTTTGTTTGAACGCGCTAATCTCAGGAACTACTGGTTGGAATAGAAAAAATATTTTTGTGTTGGATAGTCCATTTATCGACGAAGGTTATAGGCTATATAACATCACGCTACGACCAATAGGAGCGGTACATAAATGAAAAATGTTGCAAAAACGGGAAAAATGTCCACCCGTGCGAAGCCGCGACGGGTCGCTAGTATAAAAAATAATTACTTGTCCTGACTGACTGACTGACTAATTCATCAACGCAGAGCCTAAACCACTGAAGCTGGAAACATGAAATTTGGACAGTAGGTTCCTTTTGTAACGTAAGCATCCACTAAGAAAGGATTTTTGGAAATTCTACCCCTAAAGGGGTAAAACAGGGGATGAAAATTAGTATGAAAATTCACGCGGCCGGAGTCGCGGGCTAAGTATCTCATATAATTGCTTGATTTTTAGATTTGCCATGGAATAAATAAATAATGATGCATCTGATGTTACGTCAATTTCTTTGTGATGTGTTACTAAAGGCGAGTGTTTTACCAAGAGTGAACGCGGCCTCACGTACTATTTATTATTCTGTGTGCGTACGTGATTTTTACTTGTTTCCTCAATGTAGCGGACTCATATAGTTAATGTATGTATTTACAACATGAATAGCGAACAAGAAAAACAATATTTACTTCATACATCGTAAATATACCTACTACGAAAATGCTGTTTAGCAATATCGTCGCTTAGGTAACAATACCGCTCAAGTTAAATTTGACAAGTTTTCAGGAGATACAAAAAACTGATTAAGGCTCATTTACACGGTGCAAGTTTCTTGAAGCAAGTCTCATGCTATTTCTGTTTTTGTCGGAGAGAAAGACAAAGATAGCATGAGACTTGCTTCAAGGAACTTGCACCGTGTAAATGAGCCTTTATTATCTTTAAAATGACCCAACAAACGACTTGCACGGTGTCAGAACTGTTTGAATAACTCGCTGTGATTGGATAATTTAATTTTTTTTAACATCATTTGATGCGCGCCGAAAATACCTATCCAATGACGTATAAATCGTCAAATGACCAATTTTCGACTTAGGCGGTATTGTTACCTAAGCGACGATATGTATATTGTATGATTTTCGGCATAGCCAATCCCTCTATCGATATGGTGAGTGGCGTACAAGGTTGTTAAAGAAACTTTAAAACTATCGGTCGTCAGACTTTCGGGCTTCTGACTACCGGTAACCGACTGTCATAGATATTCGTATGACACCCGGGACCGACGGTTTAACGTGCTCTCCGAGGCACGGAGGGGTCTCGATGTGTAACAAATGGTCACCCATACTGACCGTGGCAAGCGGAGCTTAAGCTGATATGATCCGCGTGGTTGTTATTAACCACGAGCCCCTCAGTTCGAGTTCGCCATCTTTTTTATTTCGTGAGGTTAGTGACTAACCTGGTGTCAGAGTTTATGCCACCCATGGGCCTCTGATTTGGCTTCGCATGCCCTCGAGAAATATCTCTTAGGCATGCCGGTTTCCTCACGATGTTTTTCTTCACCGTTTTTAAGCAAGTGATAACTATATAATACGCACATGAATCCGAAAAGTCAGAGGTGCGTGCCTTGGGTTCGAACTCGAGACCTATGACTTGGCAGTCTGACGGTCACACCTAGACTATCACTTTAGTTTTTTCTTTTTTTTCTTTGGATAATCCTTTGGATGGCCCTCGCCCGGGGAAGGCGAGGGGGTCTGACGGACTCTTACCGGCTAAAAACCAACGGTGTCCCTCCTCTGACCTAAGGCCGGGGTCACGGGATTCGCTGTTGCATGCACCGCGACCCCGGCAGGTCTCGGTCCACCAGCTTCTTCTGGTGGACCTCTCCAGTGGTGGGGCAATTTCTCCCCTGCCCCACACACCTAGACTATCACTGCCATAACGCACACATAACATAGTTCGCCTTTGTACCTAGTACCACAAAACAGATGGGTACAGGAGTCAATCACATGTATGTACTTCACTTTTCATACCTACGCTCGGCGGTCGCTCTATCTATATATCTATCTCTCTCAAGCGCATGGCACTCGCGCTCGCACTCTAGTCCCAAACAGTCCGAGATATCGTGTCCGTGAGCAGTGTCTATGTGTGCGTTGCTCGAGCGCACTTGTATGTAGATTGACTTCTGTACCTATCTGTTTTGTGCTAGTACAATGACGAAGAAAACTCCATGTCGCATATAGTTTATCAGGTAATTTTCCACGTACATTGTTATTAAACTGCGAGTTATCGAGTGCTCAATCGATTTGCTCGAAGTAGGTCGCGGGTACACTTGCCTACAGAACTGTAATTGTGCTCGCGTATACATTTAATTTAGGTGTATGTGTGCTGCGAACGGGTTTAAAAGCACGATTATGCACTCGGGTTAAAAGTTTGTTACGTGAACCTACTTTACTAAACTTATCTAGAACGGTATTATATTGAATTTTAAAGGTGGACTTTTAATTCGATGCAGTAATTTGACAGTTGGAGGGATACCAGTTTTTGACGAAAAAACGGTAGTGAGATGAAAAAAAGAATGAACGAAATTGAATGAAATTAATGATGCACGTATATGCAAACTTTTTATTTAATTTAATAACTTCACGATCAAAACATGGAATGTAAATTATTTCATTTTATTATTTTTAATGTAAATACCCTCTTCCTCTTTTATTGTTATATAGCAAACGATTTTGTAGAGATTTATTTAAATTGAACTGTTTTTTCATTCGTTTTTTTCGCAAGATCGTTCACTACCCCACCACTATTAGTTTTAGTATGGTAACATTATTTTGCTTTGAACTGTCAAGTTACTGCATCGAATTAAAAGTCCGACTATAGTGCGGTATTTAGTTCATACAAAGCACAAAACAGATAGGTACACAAGTCAATCACATGTATGTACTTCACTTTTCATACCTACGCTCGGCGGTCGCTCTATCTATATATCTATCTCTCTCAAGCGCATGGCACTCGCGCTCGCACTCACTCGCACTCTAGTCCCAAGCAGTCCGAGTTATCGTGTCCGTGAGCAGTGTCTGTGTGCGTTGCTCGAGCGCACTTGTATGTAGATTGACTTCTGTACCTATCTGTTTTGTGGACAAAGGTTGAAACTTAGTATTTTCAGCCTATAACTAGTTCGTTATGCTTAAAAGTCTTTACTACGTGATACTATCATGCTCTGGAACTGCTAATTATCAGTTTTAATTAGCTGCTCATGGCTCATGGTGCCGTTGAAGTACTTGCCTATTATTACACCCATTGACAGAAATGAAATGGCCTATTATCACCCCTGAACTAAATAAAAACTGTATGATTGTTATTGGCTAACTACCTCGTTGGTTTAGTGGTCGCAAGCACGACTCCTGATCGTGAGGTCCTGGGTTCGATCCCCAGGTAGGGCAAAAAGTTATTGGGTTTTCCGTGTGGAATTCCTCAGTAGCAGCCCGGAGTTTGGATTTGTGCCCGGTTGATGGCAATAGGCTCGCCCCCTATTACATGGAACTTAAACATAACGGTGAAATGAGGGTGTTACTATACACCTCTGCCCAACCCTTCGGGGAACACATGCGTGATGTTATGTATGACTGTTATTTGTTCATTTCTTCGAATCATAAGTACCACTAAAGGTGACTAACTTAAGTAGATCGGAATTATGAAGGTAATATTGACCCACTCAAATATCCCTAGAAATCTTTCTTCAAAACTATTTTTATGTCTATAAAATCTATAACGAAAGCATAACCCAGAAACAATAGTTAAAAACCAGTTCACGATCTCAAATAATGCATTTCAAATGTAATTTTCACTATTCTCTAGTTAATAGCTGCGTGGGAGTTGAAGCGACCTTAACGCCCACTATCATATGATACAACAATATCCATTGAGGTACGCGTCCATTTGTCGGCGTGGACGCATTGTTTTATGCAACGAATGGTAAGGACGAGTTTTTATTTAAAAAAAAACGAGAACAACGATTAAAGGTAAGCGTCCACCTGTCAGCAGCGTGCGCATCGGACGGGTAGCTACAAACGGATCCGTAAAGTGTAGTGCGTCCACTTCGTTTGCAGCATTCGGGATGCCGACGCGAGCAAGCGTGAGATGAGCAATCAGATTTTTGACATTGTTATTTGGTAATTCGATTGACGTCATTGGCAGGCGTGGTATTACCGACGATACGATCCCTGCGTTCCGTCCATTGCCGATAAGTGAACGCACTTCTATAAGTCATTATAGTCATTATACAAAGAATTGTAACATGCATATGCGATCCGTTCGATACGTACGATGCGGGTTTGTGAACGCTTACCCTTTGACGTCATGCTCATTCAAGTCATAACATTATCTTTGGAGGGGGGGTTCACAGAAATAGTAAAAATCTCATAGCAATATGTGTAAGTTTGAATAGAATCACCATTTCAGACAGCTAATAGACAATTCTGAATATCAACCGCGTCCATTTACAAATAGAAAACGGCATAATAAATAAGACAAAACACCACACGATAAATAATCGATTTTATTAATTATGCACGCAGTACTATTTCAGGGCGACAACTATTCCATTGCTTATAAAAAGCGAACATAGTGATGTACGATATTTACAAATTCGTGAGTCAGACATATCGTGGCTAATTATCAACCGCGCGGATCATGTGATTTGCGGGGTTAAGCTGCGTTGCCGCGGTCGGTTTTTGGATGGGTAACCATTCGTTACCATCGAAATCCCTCCGTGCCTAGGAGAGCATGTTAAACCGTCAGTCCCGGGTATCATATGAATACCTATGACAGTCGTTACGGATAGTAAGAAAGTTAAAAGTCTGACAACTGGTCTAACTTTAGGATATCGGCATTGCCCAGTAACTGGGTTGCGGAGGTCTGATGGCAGTCGCTCCGTGTAAAATTGACTCCAATATAGTCGAGAAAAGGCGAGGAGAAAGACATCGATGCGCGCATCACAGACAGTGTACGCTCGCCTTTACAATGTTATGCAAGAATGAAGATCTATTTCGTTGCAGATTCAAACACTGGCACTGTATTGTATAATATTAGTCTCAAATGAGTGCCTGATTGTTTGCGTGGGTCTCTCTGAGTGGGTCTATTAAGGAAGTGGATGGGTGGTCGATTCTGTTATTTTGGCGTATAATCGTCTTGAAACATCGCAGAATTGCATCGTCAGACAACGGTACCTAATGTAAGTTAGAAGTGTATTCATTGGAGCCAGTTGTTATTATTGGAATGCGACATTACGAAGTATGTATGTAGGTTTGTTTCCTTGTTGAGTTGAATAATAATTAATCGATCCATTATACTGATTGAAATCTTTAGTTCTTATAAAGTTACTTACACTTACTGAAGTTATAATCTTACATAGCTTAACAAAGATAAATAATTATGGAGTTTTTTTTTTTTAAAACGTTCCCTCGCTCTCGGTTTTCTCCTGTATCGTGGGTGCGTTTACAGACATAAATCTTCACATGCACAAACATCCAGACCCGGAACAACTATCTGCAGGCCATACAAGTATTTGTTCCGTGCGGGAATCGAACCCACGACCCGCAGCGCAGAAGCCAATCGCTTAGCCACTGCACCAAACGTGTCGTCAAATTAGAGAAGACACCTTTTTTTAAACCGTTTCAAGTAGGATGCTTCACTTAGTATATTTGTTTGTTTGATTCAAATCATGCGACAGATTTTTCAACTACTTCTGCTTAAGCGATTCTCCTGAAACTTCGCACACGAATTCAATTCCCATGACAATACAACTGAATATAATTTCAACCTTCTATATTCAAATCCTGATGCTGCAGGGGCACTGCAAAATAAAACTGTTTAACTTCAAAGTTTTTTTAAGAGAATATAAGATTATCGGGTGCTTCTATTCTCAATGTTGATTACAGTGTCATAATTGGGCTGTGTTATGCAATAATGTGTCAACCCACAAAATATGAATTTTGTGTAAACGTCATCTAGTTCTTGTGGTAGGTCTATTACAGAACGCTTGAAAAAATACCCAGAACTGTAGTAAATTTAATAGAGCGTCTATCAAAAAAATCTTAATGCAGTTTGCATTTTTTCAAACGTTGGGTAGATCTACCACAATAACTAGATGGCGTTAACTCAGAATTCATATTTTTGTGGGTTGACACATTATTGCATAACACAGCTCAATTATGCTTTATGACAATCTCAAATTGAAATTAATACACAACGATTATAATTATCTAAAGGTTCGTAATACGCTCATTAGTATTTCCAAAAACATATATTTAGATTTAGCTGCCTCGTTGGTCTAGTGGTGATAAGCGCGACTGCTGATCGTGAGGTTCTGGGTTCGATCCCCAGGTCGGGCAGTGATATTGGGTTTTTCCGTGTGGAATTCCTCAGATGCAGCCTGGAGTTTTGATTTGTGCCCGGTTAATGGCAATAGGCGCGCAATAATACATGGGACTTAAACATGACGGCGAAATGAGGGTGTTATTATACACTTCTGCCCAATGTAGACGTGATGTTATGTTATGTTTAGAGCAATGCAAAAAGGTGATGGAATACAGATTAATTAGTATTAACGACACGTTTGATGCAATGGCTAAGCGATTGGCTTCTGTGCTACGGGTCGTGGGTTCGATTCCCGCACGGATCAAATATTTGTATGACCTACAAATAGTTGTTCCGGGTCTGGGCGTTTGTGCATGTGAAGATTTATGTCTGTAAACGCACCCACGATACAGGAGGAATCCTAGTGTGGGGCAAAGTTTTTAATAAAAAAAAAACTGTCGATATTTTATTCCCATATAACTTTTTAATTACACATTAAAGAGTAAATTTAGTACCAGTTCTAGCATCATTTATGTGATAAATCCAACTAGTTATAAGCTAGACTATAAATCGTAGCCTACATCTGCCTAAGTGCCAACACAGTAAATTCTTATACGCCACGCAAGATTAATGGTACCGCACTATTTGTGTTATCACATTATTGAACCGTAGTCATGTTACATGTCGAGGTATCGATGAAAATTTTATGACATAATTATCGATAAAAATGTATCGATAAATCGGCAGTAGACTGGGACTATGCTACAAGGTTGTAAGTACTAGTATGATCCTTACTATATATATATATATATATATATATATATATATATATATATATATAATATTATAAATGCGAAAGTTTGTATGCATGGATGTATGGATGTTTGTTACTCTTTCACGTAAAAACGGCTGAACGGATTTGTATGAGATTTGGCACACAGATAGACTATGCCCTGGATTAACACATAGGATACTTTTTATCCGGGTACATCAAGTAGTTCCCCTAGGACGCGGGTGAAACCGCGGGTAATAGCTAGTTAAGAATACGTTTTAATTATTAAGTGTAAGCGCCCGAAATAAGATTTGACAAAGATAAATCTAGCTTACATAATAATATTAACAACATTAGAAACGAAATTATTATTAAAATGTGGCGTAAAATTACGCTTTAATGGTACTATAGTTTGTAACAAATTACAAATAAGTGTTCAAATTGAAAATAGGGATCAAAAGAAGTGGTTCACAAAGAAGGTTGAAACCATTACCTACTCTATTATGACTTTCAAAGTGGACTCAGAATTATATTTTCAAAAGATTATTTAAAATAAACTTATTTATTACGAAGTTAGAGTTCATTAAAAGTTTGTTCAAATGATAGATTCTTCAAATAAACCATGAAAATACAAACAATACTTTGCATAGTAATAACTATTATTCATAAAGTTTTTAATTCGAAATAATATTTTATTTCTGACATGGAGAAAGTCTTATTGGAATTTTTATAGTTAAATGAGAGTACTAAATTATTCTGTTTGTTTAATAAATTAGATATTAAGATAAAAGTTTATGTTTACTCCATTATAAACCTATTCCAATTAGTAACTATTGTTAAGCTTTATTTATTTTGTTAGTTACTGTATTAATAAATGGTTCTTGTTCATTGTTCCATTGTAGCTTTTATACGTGAATAAATATAAATTTGTTACTGATTAAGTTGAATTTTTGGATAATTATTTTTCGAAAAAAGATTGACGAAGACTGTATAATAATAATACGTAGTTTTTTTCTGTTTACTAATATTTTCATTAGAATTTCTCGGAATTGTTTCGATGATGATATAATTCACAATTTAAACAAAAACTTTTTTCTTATTATTCGATTATAAAAATTACAGTAACTGTAGTCCCCAGTTTAATTAAATTTGAATGTTCTATATACATATCGATTAGTCGTAAAGTAACGTGTGCACATCACTAATCAAACTCGCATAGTGCCGCCTAAATATTGATTCGATTAATCAACCTCTCGATATATTTGTCGATCGATTCGCTCGCTAGTCGTGGGAAACTCAATTTGAATCTCAATTATAGAAAACTATTAGTGTAGATATTCGTTCGTGTGTCGAGTAATAAATTAAAAATGGACACGCCAATCTCACGGCTGTTGGAATGTTTAGTCAATATTAATGGGTTGCATTGGAGTGTAATTTAGCTAACTGATTGAATGATACTTTGTTTGGCTTTGTTAAATAATAATTAGTTGAAAGTTTTTAAATACAGATTAGAGACAGTAGATTACAGTTTAATGTACTATAGGACTCCGTAGGGGGGGAGACACTGGGCAAGTGAGTTGTAAGAGTCGGTGAATTTGTCACCATATGTGCCCGAAAAATGGTAATAGGCTCACCACATGGGACTTAATATAAGAGACGAAACATGGGTGTAGGTACAGACTCTCGTAATAGAAGAAGATCTCTGCTTACCCCTTTCGGCGATTACAAACGTGAGTATATACAATCTTAGTCGGAAAGGGGTACTAAGCCGAAAGGGTGTTAAAGTACCTATAATAAGGGATAACTTTTGTTGTACATCTTTCCCCAAAACTCAATAGTTTAAGAGAAATAGCTTTTCAAAGATTTCGTAAAAAATATGCTAAAATATATTTGTCCATAGCTATGATCAGCTGTTTAAACAATTTAGGTCATATTTGGGGTCACGGATTAGAAGATTAATTTACTGAATTCATAACTAAAGCAGGTATTTTTTTTTTAAAAAACTAAAATAAAAATCTTTTTGCATGGAAATAAAAATTATCGAATTTTGAAATTTTAACACTTGCTTTAAAATAGTCATCAGTGATACTTTTCGTGGCCTGCGGCTTAGTACCACCTTTCCGACTAACCTTGTACATGTATTACAATGATAACGATACGAATTTCACAGCTCCTTTCTGTTAAATGTTCGAGTATGATAATTCAGGTATCGCGTTTCACCAAATAGGTACATAGATTCATTGCACACAATGGAAACAAAAGGAGACCGGCGACCACACACTGTTGAATTTTAAATTAAAATTTTCAGTTCATGAAATATTAACACTGGAATAAAGCTGGGTCCGCACTGTCGTGCGCAAATATTCAAATAGAATGCGCTTGCGCCGGTTCCCACCGCGTGAAAGGTCGCTAGTGTGCACTCTGTGTTATGCTAAGCACTGCTGAGATACTACGCTGTAGATGGAGTGTGGAGTTAGTGCAAGTGATAGATGATAGCGGAATAAAATATTAGTTTATAACTTACTAGCTGTGTCTCCACGGCTCCGCCCGTAGCCTATGTTACTCAGTGATAACGTAGCTTTCTAACGGCAAAAGAATTTTTGAAATCGGTGCAGTAGTTTTTAAGTTTATTCGTTACATACAAAAATCCAAAAATACAAACATACAAATCTTTCCTCTTTATAATATTACTATAGATATAGAAGTATAGACTACCTTGGTGTACTACAAAAAAACCCGTAAAATGTTTCAGTTACTTAGCCCGTTTCCTATGCCGAAAAACGAATGGTTTTGTTTATCAATTGCAGCATTTTTTTATTGCCAATAGACTCGTAATCTAATTTTAGCTGTGATAGCTACTTCCATATGGGAGGGTCTACTATGCAAAGCCGTTAGATCTTTGCTACATTATTAGTTAAGATAGAAGTCTTAATTGTAACCAATAACGCTCCGTAAGTTATAGGAATCAGCCATTTATCATAACACGAAAATATTAGTAGTTTATTGAGGGAACAAATCGACGGTCCCTACGTATACTATCGAAACTACAAAATCTCTGTTTTTATTTTATTATGTATGTACACCGATTACGCTGAGATTTATGATCCGATTTAAGTGATTCTTCTTTAGTTTGATGCGGAATAGTTGCCATTTGGCCCCATAAAAAAATATTATTTTATAATCTTTAAGATAACATAATTTCACACATTTTAAGCAGATAAAATAAAAACCGAGATTTTGTAGTTTCGATAGTATACGTAAGAACCGTCGAAATGGTTCGAATGAATCGTTGGTCGAGTGGTGGCAAGCGTGACTACTGATCGTGAGGTCCTGGGTTCGATCCCCAGGTCGTGCAAAGTGTTATTGTGTTTTTTCATTAGAAATTTCTCAGTGGCAGGTCCGGTGTCTGGATTTGTGCCCGATTAATGGCAATAGGCTTGCCCTCTATTACCTGGGATTTAAACATAACTGGCGAAACGAGGGTGTGTACTAAAACACCTCTGCCGAACCCTTCGGGGACTACAAGGCGTGATGTTATATTATTTATTTAATTCGCTAGCTCTTACGCTCTACACCGCGCTCTCCCACAAGAATGGACGCATCGTGTCGCATAAATAAATGCAACTTTACACAGGTGTATCGACTCTACCGTACACGTCACGTATGCGATTCTGTGCTGGCTTGTATTGTTTACCTTCACGCTATCTTAGTTGGGAGGTGAACAGCACTGTATACTAATGATAGAACATAAGTCTCTATGGTCTCTATGTATACAAGCGTGACTGGGTGATCAGTGGGTGATAACAACACAGCTCTACCGACTCTATGGTACATGTAGAGATGCTCGTCCTCACTAAGCTCGAGGTATCACAAAGCCAATTTTGCCTCATCGCTGCCTGTCAGTCAGGCTTCGGGTATTTAAAGCTGAAAAATCGGATGGCTATAACCGCCATTTTTAGATATTCAGTCCTTTAGAACCTTTTAACTATGCTATGTTCCACATTAGATATTATTACTAGCTTGGTACCAATTTATCTGTTTGGAATCGTTAAAGTTTAAAGTGATGATTATAATGTCTTACACGGGCTCAGTGCATGGAAATAATATTACTTTTCTGTCTCCCAAGAAACAGGTTTTTCGCCTAGTTTGGGAGACAGCAAACCATAATTACACTATGCCTTGCCCAAAAATTATCCAATAATAACTGAACAGTGATCTATAATCTTATCTGATTTTGTTACTTTATTAGAAGAAAGAAGAAAGAAAAACCGTTTATTCACGTGCGAGTGACGCACATAACATAGCTTTTTTTTTTTTTTACATAAGCCCAAGAAGTCAAGTACAGAAAAGTATATAAAAATAAAATAACTGGCACAGAAATATATTATGCGCCACTACCGCGCGAAACGGCCGACGCTCAGCATAATATGTTCTACTGCATTTAGGCAATGCTGATATCCTAAGATTAGTCCGGTTGTCAGACTTTCAGGCTTCTGACTACCCGTAACGACTGTCAAAGGTATTCGTGTGACACCCGGGACCGACTGTTTAACGTGCTCTCCGAGCCACGGAGGGGTCTCGATGTTTAACGAACGGTCTGCAAATACTTAAGAATAACATTATTATTGACTGCCTCATTGGTCTAGTGGTGGCAAGCGTGACTGTTGATAGTGAGGTCCTGGGTACGATCCCCAGGTCGGGAAAAATGTTATTGTTTTTCCGTGTGGAATTCTTCAGTAGCAGTCCGAAGTTTGGGTTTGTGCCCGGTTGATGGTAATAGGCTCTCCCCCTAATACATGGGACTTAAACATAACGCCGAAATGAGGATGTTACTATACACCTCTGCCCAACCCTTCGGGGAATACATGCGTGAAGTTATGTTATTATTATTATTGCATTTGTAGCCTTGCCTATTTCTTTATGAATACAAACATTTCATCACAATACTACAATAAGTAATAAATAATAAATTACAGAGCATAAAGCGAAAATAAAATACGATTACGAAACTTAGCTATTAATTCTTTCTTGCTGAAAGAAAATAATTTCTTCAGCGTTTCAGCTTGACCTTTACAAGCAATAAGTTCCAGACATATAATATTTATGTCGAGCGAATAAAATTTCATTTCATGTTTTGCCTTTTTATTTTAATATAAAATATTCTGAAGGAGGATGGAGTTTTCATACAGGATGTAAACGAAATCATGTAATTCCTTCAAACCTCGTGATGTACTGCTGACATAGATTAACCCAGGACGGTACATTTTTGGATTCAATAAAAAAAATTACAAGAAGTAAACATGTGTTCCTAACGTGAGGCATTTTAACGCCGCCAGCGAATCACGCGGCTATCGCTCGCCGCGCGGTCATTTATCTCGAGGCGCTAAAATGCCTCACGTTAAGAAAACATGTTTACTTCTTGTAATTATTTTTTTATTGAAATCAAATGTATCCCATGCAGGGTTAATCTATATCAGCAGTAGGTACATCACGAGGTTTGAAGGAATTACATGATTTCGTTTACAGGGTGTATATAAATATTATGACGTAATTGTCACTGTGAACTCAGTGGGCAGGGGTTATCATAGTTCTGCCGGTTTGCGGGGAATGCAATAGCGAATCCCGCGATCCAGGCCGTCGGTTCCCGGAGGAATACCGTGGTGGTTTTAATCGATAAGAGTCCGTTGTTTGCCTCGTTGGTCAAGTAGTGGCAAGCGCAACCGCTGATCGTGAGGTCCTTGGTTCGATCCCCAGGTCGGGCAAACTGTTATTGGGTTTTTCCATTAGGAATTTCTAAGCAACAGCCCGGTGCCTGGAATTGTGCCCGGTTAATGGCAATAGGCTCGCCCCCTATTACAAGGGACTTAAACATAACTGGTGAAACGAGGTTCTACTAAAAACACCTCTGCCGAACCCTTCGGGGAATACAAAGCGTGATGTTATGTTATGTCTACTTCTTTTCGTGTGGTTAGTGATTAACCTGGTGTCAGAGTTTATGCCGCCCATGGCCCTCTGACTTGGCTTCACATGCCGTCGAGAAATATCTCTCAGGCATGCCGGTTTCTTCACGATGTTTTTCTTCACCGTTTTAAAGCAAGTGATAATTATTATACAGTACGCACGCACATGAATCCAAAAAGTCAGATGTTATGTTAAACAATGTTAAACAGAATTTTTGAGAACATTTTATAAACTGTAAGTTTTTAAACTAAATTAAAAGTCAAACGTGCGCATATACATGTGTCATATTCAAAGTATTCTGACAGCATACAAAAACAATATTAAATTAACAGCATTATTTAATAAGCCTTCCGTCTGGACATAAAAGGCTGCGTGGTTGTTTGTAGCAAAAAACGTAATCGGTCATCTTGCATTCCGAGCGGCTGCGCGCGCGACGCTACTCGCATACTGCGCCAGCGCAGTGCAGCACAGATTAGCGCCGCGAGTAGTGGAGCCAAGAAATGCAAGGTGAATTTGGAGACTATGAAGTTTATGCATTATGTAAGATTTGAACGACTTCTCATCGCTTTACTAGGAAATATTTTGAAAATGAACTGTCTTACTTCTGTCTGTCTGTCTATCTTTTTAAAAACGTTGCCCCACACTAGGATTTCTCCTGTATCGTAGGTGCGTTTACAAACACAAATCTTCACACGCACAAACATCCAGACCCGGAACAACTATCTGTAGGCCATACAAATATTTGTTCCGTGCGGGAATCGAACCCACGACGCGTAGCGCAGAAGCTGATCGCTCAGCCACTGCACCAAACGTGTCGTCAAACTATTTAAGTACCTGCCATGCCTTTGACATATTTGTCAAAATATGCTGTGAAGCTTAATTCAGCTGTCTAAACAACTCATATTCGTGTGTTAATATTAAAAAAACTTGGCTTGACCCACTGCCGTGTGTGGAATATCCACGGTAGTTTTTAATTCACTGTTAACATTTCAGGAGTTGAAAGTACTCACGATAATAAACAACTTTCAATTTGGGACCAACCACGAAATAGCAAAAAACAATACATCTGTTTCATACATTTTCATCGGGTAACAGTGATACCAGTATATCACTCATCATATCACTCAGTGATATCAGATATCAGTAATATCAGTAGCAGTGATAATCTAGCCTAGTGGTGTGACCGTCGGACTACCAGGTCTCGAGTTCGATCCCAAGGTACGCACCTCTGACTTTTCAGATTCATGTGCGTATTGTATAATTATCACTTGCTTAAAAACTGTGAAGGCAAACATCGTGAGGAAACCGCCATGCCTAAGAGATATTTCTCGTCGGCATGTGAAGCCAAGTCAGAGGCCCATGGGCGGCATAAACTCTGACACCAGGTTAGTCACTAACCACACGAAAAGAAGAAGATCGGGTAAATATTGCATCTTTGTATGAAACAGCTGATATTTTTTGTCGATATTTCAGAGTTGGTCTCATAGTGAAAGTTGCTCATAATCATGAGTACTTTCACGCCCTGAAAGGTCAATAGTGAATTAAAAATCACCGTGTATATGGTGGAAAGTAAAAATAAATAATAACTCAGTCTTGTCCCATAAACCTCTCGCGCGTCATAGTACCCCTAACCGCGCGTGCCCGCGTCCAATGCGCCGCACTGCGCGCACGCACGTTGCAGCCCCAACTCGTATGCTAATATACAACCACCAAATAAAAAGGTAAAGAAGGTTCACTTCAAACAAGCACAAACTCACATCAATTCTGAACGAAGCAGCCCAGCAGTGGGACAGTAATGGGTTTATGGTTAATGGTTCGGAACTGTTCCGTTCGTTCACATCTTTATTAAACACTAAAAGAGAAATCTGTGAACCTATGTACGCCGTAGCAACTAAGCCCGGCCGCACATTATAAGAAAATGTCTGTCAGATTTCTGAAAAGCAGTCTTCGCATACATTTTGTACTAGACCCTGTACACCAGGGGTGTCAGACTAGATTTTCAAAAAGGCCATTTACAGAATTTTGGGTTTGCTAGCGGGCCAGGCTCAAAATAACTAACCACATACTGAATTGGTAACATCTTTATTTAGTTAGAGGTAACTAACATCGATATTCTCATGTATCTATACTATTCTATACTAATATTATGAAGAGGAAAGATTTGTATTTTTGTACTTCAAAAAATACTGAACCGATTTCAAAAATTCTTTTACCGTTAGAAAGCTACATTATCACTGAGAATTTTGACAAATTGAGTCTTGTACGTTTTAATTAGCATACTTATAAGTTAAATTATCTTTATTTATCCCAAAATGTTAAAAAAATGTATGTGCGAAGCCGGGACGGGCCGCTATCTATAATAAAAACGGTCGCCGGCTCCACCATTACGGTCTGTGGGCCGCATGCGGCCAGCAGGGCGTATGTTTGATATAACTACTGTACACCGTCAGAATTTACTGGATTTACAATGTATGCACAGGAGGCCTTTGCGCACTCGTTAGAAATTTCGGATAATGTGCGGCCGAGCTAAATTTTCACGTTCCTTGGCGCATGGGACTTCTGTAGTTATTTCTTTCATGGTAGCAACTGCTAATGTATTCCGTAGCGACCTTTCACCTGGCATGCTGATTCCCCATCGCTTTTGGTAAAAGTCGTGCGTGCCGATATTTTATTAGCATTGCATTACTTGTAGTTGTACAACTGGTTTAAAATTGTAAGACTTTTGTAACTTGCTCTTATTTACGATGAGTCATGTTTTCAAAATTGTTCTCCGATTATTTGTGAAAGTGGAAAAAATCGCTTTTACGAATTGATTTTGGATTATTTGCAAGTTATCAAAAAGATAACTTATGTTCATGAAGATAAAGATTATTTTTTTTTGTTAAAAGTACATACTTATTATTATTATTTTTATTCTTGACTTGGTCGCCTTTGACCCTAGTCTCACCTGATGATAAGCGCAGACAGGTTCATATATAAGTACATATAAAAATTTTATTTTGTTTTTTCCTATAACATATTTTTATATGTACTGTCTTTAAAAGAATCTTAAGGCAGAGATAGTAAACATATATTTAGATTTTATAAAAAAAACAATGAAAACGCTATCAAATATCGTATCAACCTTTTACTCGATAAACTTCATTTTCAAACCCTTCTTCTAAATATAAATCTACCAAAAATCCAATTGAAAAAATATGGCTTCGAAATAGAATATTCGAAAAATACATTGTCCAGATAAACGAACAATTTATATTTATAGCAGTAATTCATACGAACCCATTCATGTTGGCAATAGTTTTATACGGGAATACACTTTATTTTTCCAAAAGGGTCACTTTAAAAACACCTCGAGGTACGAATGGTAATTCTATTCAATGTAGAGAAGAAGCAACAGAATATATTTGGAATAACATTATGCCAAGTGTTCTAGGAAAGGATTTTCTATCAATGAACGGACTGTCCGACAGGTTTTTATTCATATGTTATAGTTTCTGGAGAAGCTTTTGTATAGTGCGGTTGTTTAAAATATAATGGGATGTGGTAGCCCTGAGTTAGGGTTGCCGCAGACATAGAGTTTGAATATTAAAGCATAGGTACCTATGTCTGAGGATCGCGTAATTTGTATTTTCAGATACACGCGCGGAGTTTCGCGAAAATTCGATAATAAAACGTAATAGTTGAGTTGTTTCATGAAAACATACTCAGTCCGTGGTTTCGCGAAATTACTAGATAAGTTAAGTAACATCACGTCCTGAGACAACCTCTACGTGTTATTTCGATTTTTTGCGAAACTTCGCATGAGTATAATAAATAAAGATCAGGCGATTCTTCATCGACATAGTACGAGTTGAAATACAGATTTGGCGCTCCATCGCCGACATTTACATACACACCAGATTAACCTTTTTATTATGTACATGGATGTCAAACACTACCTGCAGAGTAGAGCACTCTTTTCTTATTTTAGCCCTGTCTGGGAAAAATACATATAGTATTAAAAGTTAATAAAACGTAAACAGGGTTATACGCTAGCCATGTTAACTAATTCCGGTCGGCAGGGGGTTAAATTTGACTGGATGTAAAGGCTACGCCGGTTTCCCAGTCCCTCTCCAGTCAGACGATGCGGGAATGCCGCTGGGTTATTTTAGTGGGTATACCGGGCTTGCCCGGGGAGTCCCACATAACCCCCCATTCCCCCAAATGGGCGGGTATGCGTAATAGCATTTTTTCCCAGCGCAAACAAAAAAAAAAAAAAAAAAAAAAAAGGGGGTTAAATTTGAGTTTTAACAACTACCTATAACTTTATTAAGCCCTTGTTTTCCCGCTGGGGTAGACTGATGGACTAACCAGACAGTAATGAAAAACGCGTTGAGGGAGAATTTTGTAGCGTTAATTTCAAATACCGCTTCATTTAATTATTGTAGCGTACCACCCCTGACACTAGTATGTTTAACTAACCGCCCGTTCACACAGCTGATCCGTCGATACTGGATGTGTTGTTCACACCTGTACCAACGGATCAGTTAAAGAAATGGCAACTGCGTCACATCTGGCAGATTTATACGATAAAAATAACGGATCCAGTATGTTTTACTGGATTCGGAATACTGTCGTGTATGTGAACTCGCTTATTCAATTACAAGCGCCATCACCAAAATAAAAACGGATCCGCTAGAAGGGATCCTGTAAACAGTTTTTGTGTGAACTAACTGTAAGTTGAAGGTATACGATTATGTAAGCATTGAAAGTAAAAAAACTCGTAGTGGCCCGAAGATGGACACGTATCTTGAACACTAGATTGCGGATTCAATACCTGGCATGTAACATTGTGATTTTAATATTATGTACTGTACTATACGAAATAAGTTATTCGCCTCGGTTATCATCGTGTTTTCAAATTACGAATTGTGCATAATTTTGTTAATTGTTAACGCACATTTCGATACAGACGCGCGACTGAAATAGATTTAAAAATAATCACCTCACATATCCGTTGGTCTGTTCTTCGTCTCATTTCAATCTGCTGCACAAAGATCTGGAAATAACGAGAAATAACCGGTTAGATCTGGTTTGTGAATTAATGTTGTTATTTTATTATGATAACAGGAATGCATAGTAATAAATAAATAACTTAGAAACAAGTATTGCTGCACTAAAGTATTAGCGTACTTATGTCATAAGCGATCATTTGGATCTCGTAGTTATCATTTCTATGTTACGGTTAAACACCAGTAAATGACAGTTGACAGTACACAGTATAGTCGCCGGCACGTAACTTGGCAAGACTAGAAAAGAGAATTCCTCGACTTTCTTTCTTTCTTCAGACATAATTTAAAAATAAGTTATGACAATAACTAATAAAAGTGACCATTTATTTGTGTCACTAAGTGTACAAGCGCAAACTTACTCCCACTACGCCAAAACCTTGCCAAGTTACGTGCCGCCGACTACATTATCTATATCTATACTTATATTATAAATAGGAAAGATTTGTATTTTTGTATGTAACGAATAAACTGAAAAACTACTGGACCGATTTCAAAAATTCTTTGGCCGTTAGAAAGCTACATTATCACTGAGTAACATAGGCTACGGGCGGAGCCGTGAGGATACAGCTAGTTTATTATAATGTTAGAATTTATGTGCAAAGAGTACAAATTCACAGCAATAATAACACTATAAAATATTCCTTCAAAGTAAAATAATTTGAAATAATCAAGTGAATTGTGTGTTTAGTTCGAAATAATCTTTACTTATGCGAAGAGGAAAAAAATTATTACGTCGTTTGTTTCGACCTTAAAATCTTAATTCATAGAGAACAAGAGTAACTCATAGATTTTTCTAATTTGTTTCTCTCCGATAATTTGGTAATAGGTTGGATCTACATTATAAATAAAATATTTTTATAAATATTTATAATTATGTACATGATTCGACTGCTGGAACTAAATTGTAACTTTCACTAGATTTATTATAAAATAAGCTAAGCTTTACATAATTGCGCAACCTATTATATATAGTACAAAGTGAATGGTAAAGTAGGATTACCAAGTAGAAGTGATTTGTCAAATAAGTTGAAGTTCTTCTTTTCAAGTTTAGTCAAATAATTGTGGATAGCTGTTGCTGGTAAGAATATCTGCTTCGTAAGGTTAGAAACTTCAATGCTTCTGGCCTTTACTAAGTGATGATTTGCTCTGGAAGCAATTTCAAATGTCACATTTCTCATTTTCTCACTGTCATCACAGCTCAGAACATTTTCTTGACTTATTTCATACTTCATAAGAACTTCCATGGGCATGGAAATTAATTTATGATGACTTCATACAAAGACAGACCCGCTACCGTTGTGTCTTAATAGGTAACAGGTTCGCCCCCTATTACATGGGACTTTAAACATAATGGCGAAATGAGGGTGTTACTATACACCTCTGCCCAACCCTTCGGAGAATACAGGTGTGGTGTTAGGTTATGAATATTATCGAAAATCTTTTGGTAAACTTTTGCTACCTACTCATTCTATTTTCATAGGTGTATGTAACCATGTACAGTGAAGTGATGTTATGTATACTTCCTCACGTTGTATATCCCTCCTCATCCTATTAGGTATGTAACCCAACAAATACCTACAATAGAGCTATATCTACGAACCACTCAAACACCTATTACGAACGCTATCACAACCCCACTTTTTCAGTATCGACAAAATCCCATTCATGCCTAAGTGGGAAAAGTTCAATTTGCGTACATTTCAGCCCGCCCGCAGCCCTAGCAATATTCACCGTGATGAATAGGGCTGTCAAAGTTGCCAACTCATTCTTTTATATTGCAAGCTTTATTTTGGTTTCGCTAATGAGCTTGAGGTTAATGGCAACCCTTTGGTTAGGGATGAGCAGATAAACAAGTGAATAGATAAATGCAAGTCATGTAATTATGTGTGACATGCTTCGGGAAGCGAATTTGGTTGATGAGATTCAATTTTGGTGGATGAAAAGCCCGGAGATAAAGCTTTTTGGTTTGAAAGGTATTTGTTTATGTTTTTCATGGGAAATTCACTCCGAAAAATATATACAGTTTGTTAGTCTTTCGAATAAATGTGTGAGATTGTCAGTATGGCTTCAGCAATGGGGTAGCTGACAATATTTTTTTAATTAATTGTATCTAAATTTTTACAAAAAACATAGGCAACAATGAAATCTTTACATAGTATAAAACAAAGTCGCTCCTGCTGTCTGTACGCTTAGATCTTTTAAACTAGGCAACGGATTTTATTGCAATTTTCACCAATAGATAGAGTGATTCAAGAGAAAGGTTTATATGCCCCACATTAGTATCTACACTGGACGCGGGTCGCTAGTATTTAATAAAATGCCAAAGTTATAAGCGATTCAAAATTGTTAACTAGACGGAGATCGCACTATTGAACGATGACGTCATACTTCAAAAACTTCATAGTAACTTCAAATCTTGAACAACGTATATTTCCTTCATTTTTTTAATATGATATTAAATTCTTCCAATTGTTTTAAAGAAGTCAACTAGCGTATTGTTTGAAAGACATTGTATTATCATTCTAAGGCATAGAAAATGGCTTATGGAAATCCATTGATACCTAGATTACTTGTTACATAGTAAGACCTCTTTTCTAGGAATGTAGTGAATGTAGGCTATGGGTACTAAAATGCGGTCAGTACGGGTCAGTATAGTATAAGAGGTACCTACCTATATAATTTTAAACAATAGTGCTGCGCTCTGTGAACTTAGCGGTTTCGACTAGGATCAATATACGGTTTATAGCATTTCCTATAGTAGAATAACTATTATTTTTGTTGAACTATGTATGTACTCGTATATTAGCAACTGAATCGCCTCATATTTATAACCGACTTCGAAAAAAAGGAGGAGGTTCTCAATTCGACTGTATGTTTTTTTTTGTATGTTTGTTCCACGATATCTTTGCTAATTGTGAACCGATTTTAATGATTCTTTTTGTGTTTGAAAGAGTATTCTTTCGAAGTGGTCCCATTTAAATTTGGTGAAGATCTGACGAAGAACTTCGGAGATAGATAATTTGAAGTCGGTTTTATTTTTGTTAATAAGGTTTTATTTCAATTTAGATCAGCATTTCAAGCTATCTTCTAAAATAATACTGGCACTGATAAGTTTTTAATTTAAACTATTAGAGAACGTAGTTCGTTTTGCATTCACATACGAATAACGACACGTTTGGTGCAGTGGCTGTGCGATTGGCTTCTGCGCTACGGATCGAATATTTTTATGGCCTACAAACAGTTGTTTCGGGTTTGGCCGTTTGTGCATGTGAAGATTTGTGTCTGTAAACGCACCCCACGATGCAGGAGAAATCTTAATGGGGCAACTAAAATACCTACTAATTAAAAACAAAATATGAATTACTTAAACAATTATATAAAACAGATTAGTGTAGTTGTTTTCAGTACCTATTAGTAAACTTTTTTTCTTAGCAAACTATTTGAAAACTAATATATTCAATCGTTAAATAGCGCAACAAACTGATTAACTATACAAAGCCGTACTCTGTCGAATGAAGTCAAATTATGTAGTCATGGTGCAAAGTGTACGTGACCGTAATATCTGCCGTGTCCCATTATTTATACCGGGATTGTGATACATTCTCTTTCACGAATGATGATTAAGTAATTTACTATTGTACTGATTAATACACGAAGACAAGACTTGATGGAAAGCGTTTGAAGCGGCCATGTTCTGTTAGCTAATAAATTGTGATTTAATCACTAAATTAAGGTATTTTTAATTACCAATATGTATGACTAGCCCGCGACTTCGTCTGTTTAGAAGTCGGATGGGATTTACATTTTTTTGCGCGGGTCTTTAATTTTTTTTTATAAAATAAAAGAAACCCGTCAAAATCGGTCCAGCCATTTCGGGGATTAGCCGAATTCAAAATTGTTTTTTTTTGTAAGAAGTAGGTACCGGTGCTATAGGTATACTTTCATATGAATTTAGTAAAAAGCTGTTATTTAGAAATTACAAACCGACACTTTAATTATATTTATTTGTATAAAAAAGTATAGATATCATTTGTGTCTTAAGCAGAAACCTAATATATACTGTAATCCCCGAAGGGGTAAGCAGAGGCATTCTCCTATTATCGGAGACTGGTACACCTCCCCTTTGTCCCATGTAATATGTGGCGAGCCTATTGCCATTTCGGGCACAATTATGGTGACAGTTTCGTTGCTTCTTGCGACTAATAATTAAATGAAAATTATCTTATCATGGTATATTAGCTATTTGGAATCACAATGATTACCCTCAGTGATCCTAGTGCCTATCGAAGAATATCAGACGAATTTTCACATTTTCCGATGAATATCTCAAAAATGCAAGTAATTTCGAGTTGTAGGTACTATACTACTGTTTCTTCAAAAACAGACAAGCAATTTTGACCAATATATATATTTATACTGTTTGAAGTCCAATCCCCCCCTGAACAGGAGCGTGAACAGTAAGTAATACTTTCGAGAGGGTAGGTACTCGTAATTCAAGCGGAATTCTATACAAAGAGCCGTCACCGTTCTCGGCCGGGTACGTCGCCTTGGTACAGGGATGCCAAATCTTAGACGCGCAACTTTTGTAGAATAATTTTGCGCTTTCTTGCATAATCTGCCCATTACTGTTCCATTGCTGGGCACGGGCCTCGTGTCAGAGTGGGGTTTAGGTCTTAGTCTACCATGTTGGTCTAGTGCGAACAAGTAGCATGCTTCAATACCTCATAGTGACCACGAGCAGAGGTGCTGCCAGTATAGGACTCTGACATCTTTCCCGATTTGTTTACTTCGTGTATCTTTGGGCTAGACACATCTTTCACTCACAATGGGCCAAATTGACGACCCAATGGATCCTACTACATGGCACACGCCATTGCGGCGGACCTAGACGGAGATGGCGGGATGAGCTGAACTCTTTCCAAAAGGACTAGTCCCTTGCAGGAACAGACATGGAGTAGTGGGTAGAGAGGAAGAAGGCTTTCGCAGTGCAGTAGGACACTTGACATTTTAACACGCGTATACAACATGTAACGTAATTAACGCACACCCTCAAACACCCCAATTAGATATAAATTAAAATAAAGATAAATTTTATTTTTATGTGCTTAAACATTGTTTATTCAAGAAAATAGTATTACTTTTTCATTGTTAACTTCATTTAAAATTCAGTCATATGCCCTTGACATAAGGCTCAATTTTCGTTATGCCAATTAAAAGACGAATGATTAAAAAACACGTTTATAAAAAAGAACTACACATTAAAAATGGCTGAAGTCGATTCAGTAAACGATTCTGAACAAACTACTTTCAGGATGTGCGTTAATTATGTTATATATTGTATAAGCTTCAACAGTAACTAAGTTTGTGGTAAAAAAAACTTGGAATTCGATTTTCACCCACTTCCAACTGTCGGAACCACGTGAAACTTTGCAAATGTGTGTAATTCAGATTACCATACGATAATATGGTACCATCGAGCTGATGTCATGTCATGATGGAGCCAGAAGGTGGGTACTGGAACCCGTCATGGTATTTAGTTTTCAGTACACTAACAATAGCGTGTTTTTATAGTTTTTAAGCGGTTTTAATTACCTTCACTTCGTATATTTATTTGTTTCAAATCTTGCAACAGAATTTTCAACTCCGCACACGAATCAAATTTTCATGACAATAAAACATTATAATCATTTAAACCTTCAAAACTCGAATCCTGATGATGGAGGGGTACTGCAAGATAAAACCGTATAACTTAAACGTTTTTTTAAGGGATTATTTAAACTATACTTTATTAATAATAAGACTGATTAAATTGAATAATAATACACATCTAAGGCAAGTTGGTATAGCAGTGTACTTCGCTGACCTACCTTCTTGCGTGTCATAAGTTTTGCCAGCCCTGAGTAGAACCACCCCGGAGATTAGTATTCTTCCCCCGTTCTTTCACGCATAATAAATTTAATCCGGGGATTGCATTCGTTAATCTCATTATTCTTGTACATACATATAGAAGGAATAAGTCTTGTGTTAAGTTGGGGTATGGTGGTATTATAATACTTTATGTTGTCTGTATTGGAAATATTCGAGACGCATCAAAGCTTAAAGCTTGTTGATGCATTTCTTGAATTCATGAATTTTATCAGACGATTTTTGGTGGATTTTTTGCTGACTTTAGAAGGAGGAGTAGAACTAGGAAGATCATGTGGATGCATAAGCAAAGCATAATCTGCCTATTACTGTCCCACTGCTGGGCACGGAGCTCTTTGAGGCTCTCTATGAGAAAGGCTTTGGCCTTAGTCCACCACGTGCGGATTGGGACACACACACCATCAAGAACTTTATGGAGCCCTCTCAGTTGTGCAGGTTTCCTCACGATATTTTCCTTCACCGTTAACGCAAGTGATAATAAGGTTTTGATCTGCACATGAATTCGAATAGTCAGAGGTGCGGGCCCAGATCGAGCTCAGGGCGTCCTGATGAGGATGATGTAGAGAAAAAATTGCATGCAGCATTCCTGGGCCATCTAATAAGTTCTTATTCTCTGTTTGATAACAGTGATATTCTTGAAAGATACAGTTTGACAAATAACGCGTAGTAACTTATCTTAAAGTCCGAAGGTTTTCCAGAAACTTTTGGAGTGGATGAGGAAAACTATACCTTTCTGTCGAGAGCTACCTACAACAAGGACAGGGTAAGGTCACAATAGATACCGTAACTAACTGGCGCGTACGTGCGGAAACAGTTCACTTCAACAGTGATGCAAGAACAGCATAGTTAGAAGCAACCTTGGGAAGGTTCGAGGCATTTGTTCTTGAAAGTGACATTGTTAATAGATGCTGTGTAATACTAATTAAAGTAAACTTTGCCCTTGAGAACTGAAACTATTATCTTTTTGGAGTTCGTTCTACCTAGCTTTTGACAGTCTAACCAGATGCGGCTGAATACCAATAATTTACGCGGAGCGACTGCCATCAGACCTCCGCAATTCAATTACTGGACAATGCCGATATCCTAAGGTCAGACCATTTGTCAGACTTTCGGGCTTCTGAATAGCCGTAACGACTGTCATAGGTATTCGTATGACACCCGGGACTGACAGTTTAACGTTCTCTCCGAGGCACGGAGGAGTCTCGATGTATCTTTTTGGGATATATAAACTTTATAATCTGATTATAAAGATAGGTGTAGTACACAGGTATTGAATGAATTGTCCTCAAATGCTTCTCAATTTTCGGATAGAAGTGAAAGTGTCGACATGAGCTATTTGTGGAAAGATCAGGCCTTAGTAAAAAGAATAGGCAGTCAGCAAGCTTGGTTGCGATGCTGACTGCCCAGGGTGCTCACTCATGCAGCTGACCTTCTTCTTCTTCTTCCTGCCCTTATCTCACACTAGGTATGATCGGCACAACATGTATTTCGTGAATCCATGTTGTTAGAGGTTTTGGCTTATTGTTTTATGATCGGCCGCCTGCCTGACGTCAACCCTCCTTGGGAATACTCGTTGCGCCGTCGCGCGGGTGATCCAACGTGCTTACTGATATTATGCACTGGGTCTCAAAATGATATGCTTGTCAATCTTATAGCCGACAACTAAGCAGACTATGTTCTTCTACTCATGCAGCTGAACTATTCCGATTATAATATTTCTATAGACTTCTTTCTTTCAAATAAAAATCATGTACTGTTATCGGCAAAGAGCCCACCCGCGACACATCTGCTTGTCCAGAAAGTACCAAGCATGATTACAACAGTTCTAAGTGGACTTTGGACTTAGATCATTGTACCTATATAGGTACAATGATCTAAGTCCAAAACGGTCTCAAGTTAGGTACAGAACATTAACCGTGTCGGTTCAACCGCACATTCTTGCGAGCTGAACTAAGTTTCGTTTCTCACGCAAGAAGGGTCGCTTGCCGTCCGGTCCTCAAATGAGCGAGGTGGCAACGAGAGCGGAGAGGACTAATTTCTCGCTCCGTTTAATTTTAATTGAAAGGGGTAGTTGATCTGTCGTTATGTTAAATGGAGTTTAGTGCAGCGAATGGAAACTACTAAACATTGAGAGAATAAGATTACATATTTGATTTTATCATTTTGAAGCGAAAGCTTTTGACTCATTGCTTTTGAAAAATTTAAAAAAGAAATTAGTTTTGGCCGCCTTTTGCACATGTGAGATTTTTAACAATAGTAAAAGATCATGTTCTATAATACATAACATCACGTCTGTATTCCACGAAGGGTTGCGCAGAGGTGTATAGTAACACCCTCATTTTGCCGTTATGTTTAAGTCCCATGTAATAGGGGGCGAGCCTATTGCCATTAACCGGGCACAAATCCAAACTCCGGGTTACTGCTGAGGAATTCCACACGAAAATTCCCAATAACACTTTGCCCGACCTGGGGATCGAACCCAGGACCTCACGATAAACAATCGCGCTTGCCACCACTAGCCCAACAAGGCAGTTCTATGATAATCAAGTGAATTAACAACACACGCTCGAGGAATCTAACTCACGGCCATTTAATGACGCGATCAACCTATTTAAAGACTCTAATCCTTTTGCCGTTTATCATTTCCCGCTCATTTTCCACCGAGACCTCGTTTCAACCCCACTCAGTATTTAGTGGAAGTTTGTCGTGCTCCAAGAGTTTATGCTACAAATGATGGCTCGTAATTAGTGAGTTGCGTGAGTTGGTACGCACAAAATAGTCCTGGAGCCCTCTTTGGAGGAAATATTCCAGTATAGAGAATAATGCGGTTACGGTGTTGTGGCTGTTATGTAGGTCTTTAGAAGGGGTACTTTTAGGATGTCGTGTCACGATGCCCTTGTTTAGAAATTCTTCTTTGGGGGTGTCCTAACGTTTTATTTAAAAGAAAATTAAAAGTTTTATTTAAATACTTTTTATGAATGGAATTTCTGTAGGATTGAAGTTTTTTTTTAAATAAAACTGGTTGGACATTATGGACGATATTGAGGTACTTACTTTTGAAGAGAACGTCTTTAAAAATTAAGAAATCAATATACAGGTTGCACTCATATTCGACGTATTCCCTTTAAGGCGTGATAGTGTCACGTATGCAACAAATTAGCAACCAACGCACCCTAGCCAAAAGTCATTAGATTAACTTATTTTATCTTTTACCAAGACTAGGATTTAATTTTTTTCCAAAACCCCTAAGTACCTACCTATGAGGCTACCATAGTCACGCAAACTGAACTAAAGCATCGAGAAAATTTTGATTAAAAAAAAATGTCCGGTTTTTTTTTTGTATAAAACGTAAACAAACCTTTGATTCATCATCATCATCCTCCTACCCTTATCCCAACTTATTTGTGGTCGGCGCAGTATGTCTTCTTCTTCCATACATCTCTATAAACCGTCATTTCGGTAGTCACCCCCTTTCTAGCCATATCATCTTTCACACTATCCATCCATCGCTTCTTTGGTCTTCTTCTACTTGTATAACCATCCACATTCATACTCAATACTTTCCTCACAACATGTTCCTCGTTCCGCCGTAAACAAAGCTTTGATTGTGAAACATTATTTTTTCTGTAAAAAGGACAAGCTTTAAGGTTTTATAAATATGTGTATGTTTAATGGTTTGTACAATTTTTTTTATAGCCGGATACCTACTATTCTATGGTATCAATATTGTCTACAAACTTTATACTACTGTTACTTCTATTTTACACTTTTGTTTACGCAAGATACAAAAAACGATGAAAAACAATCCACATCAATTTTATGCATAATTTAACAATAAAATATAACCTTAAAAGGGAAGCTACACCATGAGAAAGCCATCGACACAGTTTTCGACACACCTTGCGTCATATATAATATCTTATTTATTAACGCGGCCGCCATTTTGTCTGATTGAAATATTTTACGACGCTACGTCGAAATATTGAAGGTTTAAGATTTAATACCGAGATACTTTATGGTGTTTTAATTAATTGACGAATTAATTATGGGGATGAGTTATGGATGTAAATTAGATTATATTAATATTTATGTGTTATGTTATGTAAGAGTTTCAGGGGCTAAACACACTTCTACGTCTCTTGGGTAGGCTTCTTCTTCTAACTTTCGTGTGGTTAGTAACTAACCTGGTGTCAGAGTTTATGAAATATCTCTCAGGCATGGCGACCTCACGATATTTTCCTTTACCGTTTTTAAGCAAGTGATAATTATACATACAATACGCACATGAATCCGAAAAGTCAGAGGTGCGTGCCTTGGGTTCGAACTCGACGCGACTTGGCTGTCCGACGGTCATACCACTAGACCATTACTGCATACATCACTGCTTGCTTTGCTTTAGGCATGGGCTATAAATGAGAACAGCTTATGCCGGTGGTGGTGGTATTCAGCCGCATCTGGTAAGACTGGAAGCGGACCCCAGAACATAGTAGTATATATTATATTGTATGTATTACGTTTATGTATTGTGTGCTATACACATATTTGTTTAGTTTATGTAGATGCGTATATTTATTATGTATTTAATTTGTAATTTTATCGAACTTGTACACTTAGGTAATTGTTCTCCTCAACATCAAATCTCTCTATCGCTCTAAGGTTTGCTGTTAGAAAACTCATTTTTGAGTTAAGCTCGCCTTTGTACATGAATTTACCAATAAAACTGTATTATATATTACTTTTTTGTGTACAATAAAGAATAAGAATAGATGGGGAAAAAGGCTAGGAGGAACACAAATATATGCCGGTGGTGACAAGATTAGCCGGTCAACAAGGTTGGTCACAGGTCTGACTGCCAAAGGTGCCGCAGAGGCTCTTTTCATGCACTCCAATTCTGTACTCTATTGCGAAGCAAAAAGGCTGTGTTTAAATTGACTAATGATAATTTTCAATTAATGGTCCATTGATTAATTTAACAGTACTAATTGCTTGACCTGTGAATCGAATTCGAATGCTGAAACCATTCTTACTACGACTGAGGCGACTAACGGCCATTTGCAATAACCTAATTCAAATTTCTATCTTTAGCACTGCAAACCAAAGATAAATAAGGTTGTTGAAAATAACATAACATCACGCCTATATTTCCCGAAGGATTGGCAGAGGTGTATAGTAACACGATCATTTCACCGTTATGTTTAGGTCCCATGTAATAGGGGCGAGTCTATTGCCATCATCCGGGCATAACTCCAATTTTCGGGCTGCTACTGAGGAATCCCACACGGAAAAAATCCAATAACACTATACCCGAACTGGGGATCGAACCCAAGATCTCACGATCAGCAGTCCCGCTTGCCACCACTAGACCAACGAGGTGTTGAAAATGGCCGTTAAATAATAATGTACTTAAAGTTCCTAGAAAATAATGCTTGAAAATAAACTCCAATTTTCTCGTACAGAAAATTCTTTCTTCACGAGAAATTTCCAAGCAGTACTAACAGAGATTAGAAGCCTTACTTTCCTTTCTTTAGCCATATATTCAGTTTCTATTGAAAGTTATTGGATTTAAATATTGTATAATTCAGCCTGCTAACGGGCACATCTATACTAATATTATAAAGAGGAAAGATTTGTATTTTTGTATGTAACGAATAAACTTAAAAACCACTGAACAGATTTCAATAATTCTTTTGCCGTTAGAAAGCTACATTATTACTGAGTAACATAGACTACAGGCGGAGCCGTGAGGACACAGCTAGTAATATATATAAAATATATATTCTTTATAAATAATTATCATTCCAGTTTAATAAGATGCGATGGGAGTATCAATATTTCACGAGTCTTTAATTTCACATACATTACTGCCTCGTTGGTCTAGTGGTGGCAAGCGCGACTGCTGATCGTGAGGTCCTGGGTTCGTTTCCCAGGCCGGGCAAAGTGTTATTGGGTTTTTCGTGTGGAATTCCTCAGTATCCGGTCCAGTCCGGAGTTTGGATTTGTGCCCGGTTGATGGCAATAGGCTCGCCCCCTATTACGTGGGACTTAAACATTACTGGCGAAATGAGGGTGTTACTATACATCTCTGCCCAACCAATCGGGGAGTAGAGGCGTGATGCTATGTTATGTTAATTCCACATAAGGATATCCCACCAAAAACATTCTGTAAAAAACTAGCCAAGTCTCGATGGAGCTGCTTGTTTATCACTAAAAAGTAATGAAATCTAGACAAAGTCGTGCCCAGTCTAAGGTTCCTTACTGCGATTTCTTTATTATTATAGTTAATGTTGTGTGACTTGGCCGTTGAAGGGTACACAAGGGTACAAAACCAGGTGCTCCATGACACCATTGCACCAATCTGTCGCCAGAACCGCTACTCATTGACGATGGAAAATTGCCACTTAGAAAACGTTGATTCAATAACCAGTCAATTGTAGGCTTGATAAAGCTGGCTTTTCAAATTCATGTGCGGATCAGAATTTGATTATCATTTGCGTTAACGGTAATGGAAAACCATCGTGAGGATACCAGCACACCTGAGAGGGCTCCATAAAGTTCTGGATGGTGTGTGTAGTCCGTCAAACCGCACCAGGCCAGCCTTATAACAACGTTAGTACCGGTTCGAGCAGAGTCTTCAATATCACGAATGACCATTACTTATCAAGTTAAACAATAATAAATATTAAAATTCCAAAGTAAAATATGAATGGATGTGTGTATAAAACTCGGTGTACGTTAATCAAAAGATACACGTAGCTTAGAGTGGGATCCACAAATCATCTTGTTTTATCTCGATCTTTACTTACTGACAAGTTGACATTGTTGTATGGTACAAGTTAGAAGAAACAGCGTTATTCAATATTTGAAGTTTGAGTTGAACTGTATAAATTTATTTAAGCGGAGGCTTATAATTAGCATAATCTGCCCAGTACCAGTGACGTGTATTGCTTTTCGGACTAGGTTGGCAGGCACTAGCGATGTCGCTTTTCAATTGTACGCATAAACTCATTTCAATATGATTCTGACAAAAAAAAATCATAGCTATACACGCTTATTTTATTTATAGTAATAGTTAAAGATGGAGTAGTTAATTAAATCTTATGAGGTAGGTACTGCTTAATTGCCTATATGCAATGCACGCCACTGCCCAGTACTGTCCCACTGCTGAGCGTGGGCTTCTTCTTGGAATGAGAAGTGTTTAGGACTTAATCCACCATACTGGCCTGGTGCGGGTTGGCTGACTGCTGACCCCTCATGTGTGCATGTTTCCTTCACCGTTAACGAAAGTGATAATCAAATTATGATCTGCACACGTATTAGAAAGGTCACAGGTGCGGGTCGGGATCGTACTTAGACCATCCTACATGAAAGGCAAGCGTGCAACCGCTAGGCTTTTATTCTATAACTAGCAGTGGTGGCAAATATCGATGTGGTTGTCGCAAGAAACACTATCGAAGAACGAGGTCTAGTTGTTCCTCCAGTGATAAGATATTCTAACTATATTATATATTATGCTTGGAGGATCTTAGTCCTAGCTTCAGGTCGGTATTAAGTCTTCCTCTTAGCCTTTTCCCAATTATCTTGGGGTCAGCTTCCAGTCTAACAAGATGCGGCTGAATACCAGTATTTTACACGGAGCGACTGCCATCAGACCTCCGCAACCCAGTAACTGGGCAATGCCGATATCCTAAGGTAAAACCGTTTGTCAGACTTTCGGGCTTCTGACTACCCGTAACGACTGTCATAGGTATTCGTATGACACCCGGAACCGACGGCTTAACGTGCTCTCCGAGGCAGGTCGGTATTAAGTAACAATTAAAATTAATACGTACGTGCTATGAACTTTGCTAGCTCGACGAAGGATTCGGTTACACTGTCATCACGTTTAGTCCGTGCTGAACTTACACTACTTTGTGGTAAACCTACTTTTAATACAAACTTAGCCGACCGAAGTAAGTACAATACTTCGCATGGCTGTTTTAAAATTCTTCAAGCAAACTTTAACGTGCCAAAATAAAAAACAGAAAAAGGAATCAATTTTTTCTTTCTTTTATACAGCCGCCGTTTTTTCACAACTTGTTTCACGGGCGGACCGGTTGCGTGCGCAGACGCACCGTCGCGGGCCACCTGGCGGCGACTCATTGCTTTACCACTAAATTATGCCACCATACTGGTTTATCATTTTATTTTCTTTTTTCCCTACATTGCACGCTTAAATATAACTCCATTCATGCGAACTGGCATGCTACGGAACTCGTTGCTTGGATTTCAACGTTCCGAATTTGAATTTTGTATGAGATATTAAGAAAGAGGTCAGTAATATTGATGTATGATAAATATTATGAGTTTGTTGATGTACATTTTTATGGTAATTGGGTTTACGAGTTTATTGCTATTATGCAAAGTAATTATGTGAGTATGTAAATGTGATGTCAGATGACAGGTTTTAAAGGTACAGGTAGAAGTAGTATTAACGAGAAGCAATTAGTTAATAGAAATCACAACATACGTATAATTTTAAAATTATGTCAATATTCCTATAAATTAACCATTATCTATACTAATATTATAAAGCTGAAGAGTTTGTTTGTTTGTACGCTCTAATCTCAGAAACTACTGGTTGGAATTGAAAAAATATTTTTGTGTTGGATAGTTCACTTATCGAGGAAGTTTATAGGCTATATAACATCACGCTACAACAAATAGGAGAGGAGCATAAATGAAAAATGTTGCAAAAACGGGAAAAATGTCCACCCGTGCGAAGCCGGGACGGGCCGCTAGTAATTCTATAACTGCCTCATTGGTTTAGTGGTGGCAAACGCGACTGCTGATCATGAGGTCCTGTCGGGCAAATTGTTATTAGGTGTATCCGTGTAGAATTCCTCAGTAACAGCCCGGAGTCTCGTGCCCGGTTGATGGCAATAGTCTCGCCCCCTATTACATGGGACTTAAACATAACGGCGAAATGACGGTGATACTATACACCTCTGCCCAACCCTTCGGAGAATACAGGCGTGATTTTATGTAATTCATCAAAAATAAAACATCTTGAAACGCATATTTTTAACCGACTTCCAAAAAAGGAGGAGGTTCTCAATTCGGTTTAAGTTTTTTTTAAATGTTTGTTACCTCATTACCGTCATTTATAAACGGATTAAGATAATATTTTTTTTTATTTGAAAGGATATACTTCCAGATTGGTTCCATTTAAATTTGGTGAAGATCTGATGAAGAACTTCGGAGATAGACAATAGAACTCCGCAATGACGAACAGTACGCATAATGTGATGATGCGATTATGTTACGAGCAGCGTCTTTAGTGGTCCAACCATATTTTAATTAAGGCCACTAAAACGAAAAAAATAAAAAACATTTTAACAAAAATAAAACCGACTTCAAATAAACGATGAAAAGAATAAAATAATTACCATATTATAAAATTAACAGTTTCAGAAATCGGTGCCTTCAATTTGGTTCATCGTAGATTAGCACCGACTTCTGAAACTGTTAATTTCATTAGTACTTCTGTACTATTTAATGTAATAATGTAGCCATATTTTAAGATTTTTTAGAGACATTCCGTTTTCGATTAACACGATATCAAAATCTCGTTTTCCAACAAAATATGCAATTCACACACAATCCTTATTCAATTCTCAAGCTAGCTCAGTAAACTAATCAGCAGTATGCTGTAAACTGCATCTGAATAGTGTCTGCATTATAAAAGCGAGCGCGTCCATTGACGAGAGCGGCTGAGCTGTGACTGACATTTCCGTACTAGGTACTTGAATGCAGATGACAGGAGCCGCCATGTTGGATTGGTTGTAATTAAAATTGTTTGCTATCGATGATTTGATGTTCTGAATATATTAATTTTTAATTCTTCGTAATGGATTTTATTCAATGATACTGAAGTAACTGGGTTTTATTGAATTAAAATAAATGAAAAAAAATCACATAAACCAATACAGGTGGTTATGAAAAGTTGAATTTAGATGCACGGTTCCAATTAGTCGTTTCCTATGGAGAAGAGCCGGCAAGAAACTCCATGGTTACTCTTTTAAAAATACTATCTTTAACAATTTCAGTGGATACAGTACAATGATTTAGGATAGTGAAAGAAGAATGAAGTCCTGAATGATATTGGAAGAGTAAGTGTAACAGGTTCAGTTTCACCCCTAGGGGCGAAACGCGTCGTATTGGTATGATTTGTTTGTGTGTTGTATGTTATTAATCGCACCTTCTGCATTTGCATATATTTGCGGGCGGGAGGGCGGTACTGCATACTGCATTCAGGCTTGATCAACTGTTTTGCGGAATTAACACTAAATATTTTTATTGTATATTTGTATGTTATGGATTTCGGCAAAGTAACGCCTAATTCCACTAGTTTTGGAAGAAAAATTACTATAATCTTTTGATTAACATGAATTTGACAAGGATGGGTTATAGCTGCAAGTGACAATTAAAAAATAATACAAATTAAACTGCCTCGTTGGTCTAGTGGTGGCAAGCGCGACTGCTGATCGTGAGGTTCTGGGTTCGATCCCCAGGTCGGGCAAAGTGTTATTAGGTTTTTCCGTGTAGAATTCCTCAGTAGCAGCCTGGAGTTTGGATTTGTGCCCGGTTGATGGCAATAGGCTCGCCCCCTATTACATGGGACTTAAACATAACGGCGAAAGGAGGGTGTTACTATACACCTGTGCCTAACCCTTCGGGGAATACAGGCGTGATGGTATGTTATGTTATGTAATACAAATTACAATTTTGCCAAAAACCCAACTGTTCTTTTGCGGAGAGACATAAATCCTATAATTTATTGCATCACTCAAAGGCAGGCTTTGATAACAAATTGCTGACCTTCCTGTCTCCCCGCTAATAAGGAGGGTATATTTATCGCTGTAGCCCAGTGACAGCTACGGTCTATAATTAGCGTTAGTTCTCGGCGCACGCGCAGGTCGTCTAACGGGAACTCAGTACTGCAATTATGTTCTATGGTGTGGTAATGAGCGAGTGATAGGCTCATTATAAGCCATGGAAATGCATGGTGTGGTGCGATTATGGACAGTACTTGTGATAACGGCCTGCATTTTGCTTAGCTTGAATACAGTTTGATTATAAATGAGAATCGAGGTTATAGGTAATCGTGTATTGAGAAAGTGCCAATGCTTTGGTGAAAATGTTTAAAAGTCGTGAATTTTAAAACAATCTTTTGGATTGGAAAGCACCTTAAGTAAGAGCGCACCTGTGGCTGTAAAGTTTTGAACGTAAGTTATTAATGTATAACTTAAACCTAAAGTAACATTAAGACTTCAAAGTATGAAGAGGGCTATAGCAGACCTTTATATAAAAGACACAACAGAATCTTGTAGGGGTGAATCTATCATTACAGTTATAGCTAATGTCAGTATGTCAGGATTGAGAGCATGGTAAATAAAGTAAATTAAACCAACATAGACTCTCCACCACTGAGAGCACTTTTAATTAGGTTAGTGATTAGTTACAGACGCTAGTTCACAATGTATCACAATATAATAATTAACACAAGATTAGAAAATGAGGACAAGCAAACCAGATATAAAAGGTCAGACTTCTTCGGCTGTTCGACATGGAATCCTTTGCGAATGACCACTGTTTTTATAACTCTGGGTACGTTGATTAATCTTGACGGTTACCCTCCTATGTCAACATTGTCCAGTGTTACCAGCTTCCGATAACATTTAAATAAATCTATATTATAAAAGGAGAAGTTGACTGACTGACTGACTGATCTATCAACGCACAGCCTAAGCGGCTGGGGTTAGAAACTTGACATTTTGACAGTAGGTTCATTTTGTGACGTAAACATCCTCTTAGTAGAAGGGATTTCTCGAAATTCAACCCCTAAGGGGGTGAAAAAAATCACGCAAGCGAAGCTGCAGGCAAAAGCTAGTATAAAATAAGACTTTAATCATAGAATTACTAAATTAATAAAACATCCAGGCTCTTCCAAACATTCAGACATCCCAAGCATGCCCAATAAACATAACAACGCAAACTCCGATTCTTTATTGACATTCTTAAAACGAAATTTCAAAATACCTCTCCATTTGTTGGAAGACAATCGAAAATAAGCCCTCACTAAAACTGTATAAAGATAGCAATCACTCCGCGTCTGTATCCCAGGTATTTGAAAGATTTTTCGATTCTGCGTCTCAGACAAGCGAGAGATTGCATCTATTTCGAATTTTATCTAAAAACAAGCCAGGGATACAAGTTGGCAGGAATAAAACTTGGAATCGTGCAAAGGCTGCGAATATAGTATTCTGTAAAGATCGAGTTCGTTTTGCATGTTAAGGTGGTGTGCGAATCGAATCTGTCACGGAACTGATTTGTGAACTTCGACTCTTAATTCTGAAATATTTTGGACTCCCGCAAGCAGAATAGATCTCGTAATAAAAAGACGTATATTTTATTACAAGATTCTCGAAATTCCGATACAGTCAAAGGTATCCTAGATCTTTATTAGACAGCTATTCTATAAATCAGATCCACAACAGGTCTCGGAATAAGAAATGAGAATAGTAATGTTATAAATATTTGAATTGTTGATGTCGAACAAGGAATTGCTGTGTTTTGATTTAATACACAGAAGTTTTGGTCCTTACATTTTCTGTTTAGTTATTCATTAAGATATGTTATTTATTTTTAACATAATATTACATTACGCCTGTATTCCCCGAAGGGTTGGGCAGAGGTGTATAGTAACACCATCACTTACACAGTCCCATGTGATAGGGGGCGAGCCTATTGCCATCAACCGGGCACAAATACAAACTCCGGGCTGCTACTGAGGAATTCCACACGGAAAAACCCAATAATACTGCCCGACCAGTAGTCGCTCGTCCACTAAACCAAGGAGGTAGTTTATTTATTATTCTTTATGATAATGTTTGAGACGAATTTGAATTCAAGTAACACTTCTTCTTCTTCTTCCTGCCCTTATCCCACACCAGGTGGGGTCGGCACAACATGTATTTACGAAATCCATGTTGTTAGAGGTTTTGGCTTATTGTTTTATGACCGGCCGCCTGCCTGAGATCAACCCTCCTTGGGAATACTCGTTGCGCTGTCGCGCGGGTGACCCAATGTGCTTGCTGATTTTAGGTATGCTCTGGGTCCCAAAATGATATGTTTGTCAATCTTATTGCTGACAACTAAGCAAACTATGTTCTTCTTGATGGACTATACTTGAAGTTGCTCGACCCACTCATTCAGTTTTGCTAGGGACTTCGGTTCTGACACATCGTAAACTAATATATAATACAATTGAATTCAAGTAACACAAACAATACAATCTTAAATACTGCTGATAGAATTACAAGTTATATTACTATTTCCATCTTTGTTTTACATTTATTCTCAACAATTTCTAACTCCAAAAATACCGGCTCATCATGTTTCTCACTCCTCGTGTTTATTCCCGTGAGGGTTTAAGTTTTTATAACGTCACACGATACAGAAGTCTCCGTGAACTGTGTAATTGGAACGAACGAATGCTGATAAAAAAATATAATCTGTTACAGAACGAATCGATAGTTAACTAAGCAAACAATATTTAGATGTAGGAATGTTTCTTGGGAAAGTTTTGTTTGTAGCTGTTGAGGCAAAATTAAATGAGGTGATTAATATTTTGGTTAACATGGTTTCTCAGCTAAACGAACGTTTTGGATACATGATATTATTATAGGTACTACAGAAGATACTTAACCTTTGCCGAAACGATATTTGATTCTTTTGCTAATAGTCAATTCGAATTAAGATATGAAAATAGTATACAAAATTCCTCACTTACCAACATACCTCAAATTAACCGCATGTATTCTCAACACATTTGTCTTATAAAAAGGCAAAGGAAAAAGCACAGCCGGCGACATTAGTGAACGCTGCGACGTCGCCCGACTAATCTGTGTTGACGCGCATCAGGCGGGGTGACAAGGTATTTCAGCTGGATTTTACTTCCCATTTCATTAGCCCGGGGTGCCGTTATTACCGACTTCAAATATTTTTTCCCCGCCTTACATTTGGATGTTTGTTATTTATTAGAACGAGAAATGTGTTAAGTGCGTTTAATGTTGAGTTTGTTTCATTGTAATTGCAAATAATAAATTTAAAAAAAGGGTATGCAAGCAGTAATTACCAGAAAGAAATATTAACCTTTTGACCGCCCCAGTCGGCTTTATACGACAAATAAAAATGTTTTCGTGCCCGTGTAGCCTCAGTCGTATAAATATGACTGGGGAGACGCAGGTACAAAAACATTTTTATTTGTCGTATAAACCCGACTGGGGCGGTCAAAAGGTTAAAATTGTAACGATAAAAGTTAAAAGAATACATTATTATAGTTCATATTATTGAGGGGCTCGTGGCTAATTACCAAACGCGCGGATTATACGATTGGTGAGGTTAAGCAACGCTTGCCGTGGTCAGTCTGTGGATAAGAGATCGTTCGTTACACATCGAAACCCCTCCGTGACTCGGAGAGCCCGTTAAACAGTCGGTCCCGCGTGTCATACGAATACCTATGACAGTCGTTACGGGAAGTCAGAAGCCCGATAGTCTGACAACCAGTCTAACCTAAGGATATCGGCATTGCCTAGTAACTGGGTTGCGGAGGTCTGATGGCAGTTGCTCCGTGTAAAATACTGGTATTTAGCCACATCTGGTTAGACTGGAAGCTGAACCCAACATAGTTGGGAAAAGGCTAGGTAGAACAACAGTTCATATTGTCAGGAAAAATTGCCGTATATTAATTAAGTTCGTTAATGAGCTGTATCTGTAACAAGCGGCCCGTCCCGGCTTCGCACGTGTGGACATTTTTCCCGTTTTTGCAACATTTTTCATTTATGCTCCGCTCCTATCGGTCATAGCGTGATGTTATATAGCCTATAACCTTCCTCGATAAATGGACTATCCAACACAAAATAAATAATATTTTTTCAATTCTAACCAGTAGTTCCTGAGATTAGCGCGTTCAAACAAACAAACAAACTCTTCAGCTTTATAATATTAGTATAGATATGTAAGCGCTAATCATGTATCTTGACAGGCCTTATAAATGTCTGTGTCGTAATACCTAGTCAACATTATTTCATTAGCTAGATTTTATTCAATTTATCATCCCTTCAAATAGTGCCAGGCGACTGAAAGTAAAATATTCTATCTTAGCTAATATAACATCGTTAGCCTGTGAATATTAACGACGTACCTAAAATGCGGACATTTTATAACTTTTACGCTTTTTTCCGAACAATTTTATCATAATTGAATACGGCTTTAAATCATTTATGAAGGTGTTACAAATACCTACAGAGCTTTTACTAAAACTTTTTGTACTAAAATGTGAATATAGTATTTCGATTCCTAATTTTGCGAGTTTTTTGTGTTACATTTTATAGACATTTTTATTTATCGTTAAAATTAATTGCTTGTTGGTTTAACAGTCGCAAGCACGACTGCTGAGCTTGGGGTCCTCGGTTTGATCCCCAGGTCGGGCAAAGTGATATTGGGTTTTTCCATTACGAATGTCTCAGTAGCAGCTCGGAGTCTGGATTTGTGTCAGGTTAATGGCAATAGGCTCGCTCCCTATTACATGGGACTTAAACATAACTGGCAAAACGAGGGTGTACTAAAAACACCCCTGCCGAACCCTTTGGGGAATACAAGGCGTAATGTTATGTTATTTTTTACTTTTACCTATTTTTTAAATATTTTTGTAAATGCTTATCCTTGTCTCGTTATAATAACAAAATTACTCAAAGCTCTCTATTAAAAAACCTACAGGGTGTAAACGAAATCATGTAATTCCTTCAAACTTTGTGATGTACTGCTGCCATAGATTAAATAAACAAGGGCTACTTTTCGAATCAATAAAAAAAATTACAATAATTAAACATGTGTTCTTAACATGAGTCATTTTAGCGCTCCGAGGGAATTGTGCGGCTATCGCTCGCTGCGTGATCATTTAACTAGGGGCGCTAAACTGCCTCACGTTAAGAACACATGTTTACTTCTTGTAATTTTTTTTATTATTGAATCCAAAAGTATCCCGTGCAAGTTTAATCTATGTCAGCAGTACATCACGAGGTTTGAAGGAATTACATGATTTCGTTGATACCCTGTATACCTACCACAAAAAACCGCTACACAAACAAGGTCCAGTTATTACAGGCCGCTAGTAATAATTATCGCTTAATGTTTCACGTCAGTCGCGGTAAGCGGATTATATCGCTTGTCTGCGAGGGGGCGACAATAATTGAGACCTGCTTAGTCGTGATAGTCCTCAGCCACTTGCGCCCTGGCTATTGTAGTGCTTGCTTGATATTTTATAAGTAGGCGGTCGTATTTAGAGATGGGTTGTCGATGATAAAAAGATTTTCTACTTAATTTGTCTTAGCTGGGAACGGTTTTTTGTATTTTTTTGGGAATTATTTACAAAACATTTTTACAAAATTAGTACATCATGCCTATAAAACATTTTTACAAAATTAGTACATCATGCCTATATTCCCCGAAGGGTTGTGTTGAGGTGTACAATAACACTCTCAATAGGGGGCGAGCCTATTGTCATCAACTGGGCATAAATCCAAACGCCGGGCTGCTACGGAGGAATTCAACACGGAAAAATCCAAGAACACTGCCCAACTTGGGGATTGAACCCTTGACCTTACGATCGGTAGTCGCGCTTGCGACCACTAGACCAACAAGGCAGTCAAAAAAAGAATGAAAAAAAAGTACAAATTATATTGAATATGAAACCAATTTGCACCTAAAAAGAACTTCATACAGGTAGATCATAATAAAGTTCTAAGCGATACCCCTATAGGACATTGTACCATCAATAATATAACTTTTTAACAAAAATAAAACCGACTTCAAATTGTCCATCTCCGAAGTTCTTAATCAGATCTTCACCAAATTTAAAAGGGACCACTTCGAAAGAATACTCTTTCAAACAAAAAAATAATCATTCAAATCGGTTCACAATTAGCAAAGATGTCGCGGAACAAACATACAAAAAAAAAACGTACTTACAGTCGAATTGAGAACCTCCTCCTTTTTTGGAACTCGGTTAAAAATAACAGCAGCTGATATACATATGAAATGCGATAGTGCATGAACGGTAACGGCTTGTAAACATAACATCTACGAGCATCGTTATAACCCATTTCCCCTGCCTTTTACAATTTCCTCACGACGATAAACTGTTTATACCCCATTTTACATCGCAGGAAATATAATATACTACCCCCAATTTAAAACATTAGAGTCTAATTTTCCTTTTATAATAAGCTAGACGCATGAATTATATGAATTACACAACGTACCATAATCGCGTTCACAAAGGGAATTATCCCGATGATAAGGATTAGCTGGGTCACCCTACACGCAGGTGTTGCGGGAAACAAATCCAACATAAATTAATATGATTTGACACTTGCAAACACCGTGCGTAAAATAATTCTGGGCAAATATTGTTTGATAAAAAAATTGGAAAGGTTTTTGTTGCAAATTATTATGGTTTATATTGTGATAAGCTTGCCTGCTTGGTTTATTGGATTTAATAGCTCCAATAACGAATTGTGGTTATTGTGGCAGTATGATTTTTGTCTAACCATTGGGTGAATAATCTTGATAATTTTATTTAACACAGTTGTGCAGAGGTGTATAGTAACACCGTCATTTCGCCGTTATGTTTAAGTCCCATGTATAAGGGGGCGAGCCTATTGCTATTAACCCGGCACAAATTCAAACTCCGGGCTGCTACTGAGGAATTCCACACGGAAAAACCCGATAACACTTTGCCCGACCTGGGGATCGAACCAAGACCTCACGATCAGCAGTCGCTCTTGCCACCATTAGACCAACGAAGCAGTTTTATTTAACAACTAGCTATTTCCTCACGGCTCCGCCCGCGTAATAAGTTTTATTTCAGTAATATATATAGCCTATGTTACTCAGAGATAATGTAGCTTTCTAACGGTAATCGAATTTTTGAAATCGGTCCCGTAGTTTTTAAGTTTATTCGTTACATACAATAATACAAATCTTTCCTCTTTATAATATTAGTATAGACTAGCGACCCACCCCGGCTTCGCACGGGTGCAATGTAGATACTAATGTGGGGCATATAAACCTTCCTCTTGAATCACTCTATTGCTGAAAACTGCATTAAAATCCGTTGCGTAGTTTAAAAGATCTAAGCGTACAGACAGCGGGAGCGACTTTGTTTTATACTATGTAAAGATGTGTGTATTATGGATTATTTTAAGCCTTATTTCTTAATACAACACAGTGTATATTGTTCTATCGCAGGCAAACAGCGCACAAAGCGGTTGAATCGATTACTCGAACAATGTATCGGGTTGATCGACACAACACTACGCCACAAAATAGATAGGTACAGAAGTCAATCTACATGCAAGTGCGCTCGAGCAACGCACACATAGACACTGCTCACGGACACGATATCTCGGACTGTTTGGGACTAGAGTGCGAGTGAGTGCGAGCGCGAGTGCCAAGCGCTTGAGAGACATAGATATATAGATAGAGCGACCGCCGAGCGTAGGTATGAAACGTGAAGAACATACATGTGATTGACTTCTGTACCTATCTGTTTTGTGACTACGCAAGGACAAGTTACAAGTTCCTAGTCGCTCGTTTACCAATACCATACTCGTATTACCATACTATGGGAGATAAACATGCGATATCTATATTTATTGCGTTTATTATAAATGGCTTCAAGCGTTCTAACAAAGTTTATATCAGTTATAAACTTCTGCTTACATTACATAAAGCGTGAGCGACATATACGTACACAAACGTTTACCCTACTAAGTTTCGTGTGTGAGACTTCTGAACAAAAAAGGCTAGATATGCTAATTTAAGATAATGCAAAAGAAAATACACAGTATTCGCCAGTTATCGAAGAAAACAAGAAAAAGGAGATCAACAAAATTCTCATTCCCTTTTTTGTAGAACACATTCATAGTGTACCGAGTAATTGGACACTACCCCTTTCGGACCGGCGCAAGCTACGACGAAACTTGTTAATTTGGAGTTTTGTTTTTTTAATTTTCTGGATTTATATCGCTATCCGCAAATTATATCCCTAGAAAAACTGAATGAGTGGGTCGAGGAACATACACACAAGAAGAACATAGTCTGCTTATTTGTCAGCAATAAGATTGACAAGTATATCATTTTGGGATCCAGTGCATAATACCAGCAAGCACATTAGGTCACCCGCGCGACAGCGCAACGAGTATTCCCAAGGAGGGTTGATGTCAGGCAGGCGGCCGGTCATAAAACAATAAGCCAAAACCTCTAACAACATGGATTTATGAAATAAATGTTGTGCCGACCCCACCTAGTGTGGGATAAGGGCAGGAAGAAGAAGAAGAAGATGAATATCGCTATCCGCACAATCGTTCGACATTGGGCCCGTCCACAAAGCACGTAAAACTGATGAGCTAAACGCGATCTTGTAACCCGCACAATTGTATTGGACTGGCGCGAAGGGGCTACTTCAGTGTTGCACAAACGTAGCTGTCTCGTACCCAATTTGTAACGCACAGTTAAAGAAAATAGGTCCAAATAGGCACGCTGAGGCAGCGATAATCTTATCTAAGGTGTGACGTCAGAAGCGATTGTATTATTAGATTCTCCCATAAATATAGGGAATAAGGAAAAAGTTTTGGCAAAAAAACATGGACGCTTCGTACTATCTCGTAATATATGAGGCAATTGGCGAAAAAGCAAAAAAAAACATAACAATATTGGTGGATGCGCAATTTTTTTACATTCGTGTCGAATACCACGGCGTCGGGTTCTGTCGACATTTAATTTTGACAAAAACATTTCTAGGAAATTCTTTTCTGTGTACAGCCTGCGATGTAAAAACATTGTCAAATTTTCTTGATGGTAATCTGATCAGGGAGCGAGGGTTATTTCTGAGTCAATTGCTGTAGTTGTAGTTGTTTTGACAATAACAGTTCAGATAGACAGACTTCAAAAATAAGAGTACACGTGTTTTCTTTCACGAGTAGAAATTGAAACAGCGAATGACCAATTTCAAGATAATATTAAAATTAATCTATACTAATATTATAAAGCTGAATAGTTTGTTTGTTTGTTTGAACGCGCTAATCTCAAGAACTAATGGTTGGAATTGAATTAATTTTTTTGTGTTGGATAGGTCATTTATCGAGGAAGGTTATAGGTTATATAACATTACGCTACGACTAATGGGAGCGGAGCATAAATGAAAAATGTTGCAAAAACGGGAAAAATGTCCACCCGTGCGAAGCTGGGACGGGCCGAAAGTACTAAAATAAAATTTTAAAATGAACTGACTCGTTGGTCTAGTGGTGGCAAGCGGGACTGCTGATAGTGAGGTCCTGGGTTCGATCCCCAGATCGGGTAAAGTTATGGGATTTTTCGTGTGGAATTCCCCAGTAGCAGCCCGGAGTTTGGATTTGTGCCCGGTTGATGGCAATAGGCTCGCCCCCTATTACATGGGACTTAAACATAACGGTGAAATGAGGGTTATATACACCTCTGCCCAGACCTCCGGGGAATACAGGCGTGATGATATGTTATGTTCATTAAAATTAATGATCGAGATCTTATGAATTGTAAATTACATTTGCCTATTGAAACATATTTTTATCTTCTACATAATCTTCGAAACATTTGTAGGTACAATAGTTTCGGCAACAATGAATTACAATCTTGTTATTAATGTTCCCGTTCCAAATCTTATTATACAACCTAATTCAAGTAATATTTCTAAGAAAAGATATATTTTAATTCCTCGACAAGAACCAAATACTCTTACAAAAAGAAATACTTGAACATCAAATATTTAGACGCTATCCGAGCTATGCTAAGAATAATTAAATGGACGTCGCTGCGAATTTACGAGAAGAAAAATACGAGCTAACAATGGTGCAAGCGAAGAACTGATCCTGACCCACATTTGGAAGCGGATTAAAGGCCGAAACAAAATATCGGACGCGACTTACGGACGTGACTGACGGACGCAACCGATGATGTATCTGGTCAAGGTTATTACATTTACCCGTGCAAACTATTGGTAATAAGCTGCGGACGTGACCTTGAGTGATCGGACGTCCGACGCAAATCTGGCTGGGACGTACTTGGCCGATCGTGCATACTAGCACAAAACAGATAGGTACAGAAGTCAATCTATATACAAGTGCGCTCGAGCAACGCACACATAGACACTGCTCACGGACACGAGCGCGAGTGCCATGCGCTTGAGATAGATAGATATACAGGGTGTACACGAAATCATGTAATTCCTTCAAGCTTCGTGATGTACTGCTGACACAGATTAACCCTGCAAGAGATACTCTCAGGTACAATTAAAAAAAAATACAAGTAGTAAACATGTGTTCTTTCTTAACGTAAGGCATTTTAGCGCAATGATCGCGCGGCGAGTGATACCGCGCAATTCGCTCGCGGCACTAGAATACCTCTCGTTAAGAACACAATATGTTTATTTCTTGTATTTAAAAAAAAATGTATTTAAAGGTATTCCTTACAGGGTTAATCTATGTCAGCAGTACATCACGAGGTTTGAAGGAATTACATGATTTCGTTTACACCCTGTATAGATAGAGCGACCGCCGAGCGTAGGTATGAAAAGTGAAGTACATACATGTGATTGACTTCTGTACCTATCTGTTTTGTGATACTAGTAAGTTGCGGCCGCCAGTCGCGTCCGTAAGACACGTCCGTAAGTCGCGTCCGAAAGTTTGTTTCGGGCTTAACTATCCATATTTTGCGAGTCACAGCAAAAGTATTGGGTAATAGGCAATATTGATAAATTATGGGTATTAAACAAGCTATGTTGTAAGGTAGGTCTTTTATGGTGGTCGTAACGATCAGCAGGATATCCGCGACGTGATGGAGTGTTCTCGAAATAACTTTTACTTGATTTAGCGTTGGTGCTTCGGGTGGTATCTTGTTTGTAAACACGGCTGCCATTACGATCATTAAAATTTATAGAATTTGTTATTTTAATTCCGAGAACTTTGGAAATTATTATCGTACATATCTTATTTTAGGGCATATCTTTTTGCCATTATCTTCATTTAAGTTGTGCAGATTTTTTAAGTATAGATAACATAACATCACGCTTTTTCCTCGAAGAGTACAGCAGAGGTGTTTTTATTACAACCTCGTTTCGCCAGTTATGTTTAAGTACCATGTAATGGGGGCGAGCCTATTGCTATTATCCGGGCACAAATCCAGACTCCAGACTACTTGCTACTAAAAAAATCCTAATGGAAAAACCCAATAACACTTTGCCCGACCCAGGACCGCTCAGCAGTCGCGCTTGCGACCACTATACCAACAAATATAGATAAGTAGTATATTACGACTTAAAACAATAATGTATATCTCCCCCCCCCCCCCCAAAAAAAACAATAATTATCGCATTGTTCTTATGTATTCTCTTGTAGAACTTAAAAACAGAATCATAAGCTTCAGTTATATCATAAAATTAAATAAAAACCGGCCAAGTGCGAGTCGGACTCGCGCACAAAGGGTTCTGTACCATTATCTATAAAAATGACAAAAAAAAAAAACGTTTGTTGTATGGGAGCCCCGCTTAAATATTTGTTTTATTTTAATTTTTTTTTTTTTAAAGTGAATATAATAACTAAATATTCTGTGAATACATCAAGCGTCTACCTGTTGCCGATATCAATATCGAGCTCACGTTTGTTGTACGGGAGCCCCCTTAAATATTTATTTAATTCTATTTTTTTGTATTTGTTGTTATAGCGGCAACAGAAATACATCATCTGTGAAAATGTCAACTGTCTAACTATCACGGTTCATGAGATACAGCCTGGTGACAGACGGACGGACAGCGGAGTCATAGTAATAGGATCCCATTTTACCCTTTGGGTACGGAACCGTAAAAAGAAACGCAATATAAAAGAAAAAAAAACATTTCCACAAAAGTGGGACTTATCCTACAAACCTCGGGCATATGGTGACACGACTGATAAAAGACATAACAACAATGGTATGGCAGTTATAGTGATTTGTGACGATTCTTTGAGAACATAGCTTGTTTAATGTACTTGCAACTCGACTTCAATGGACTAAGTTCATTCTGCTAACTATGACGATCAAGTTGTTTATCATGTTGACCTAAATTTATAAATAATTGTGTGCCAAAAGAAACAAAATGTGTGTCAGCATCTGACAGGACTATTGTAGCAGTGATAACTGTGATGTTACCGTCGGACTGCCAAGTCATGTCTCGAGTTCGAACCCAAGGCACGCACCTCTGACTTTTCGGATTCATGTGCGTATTATATAATTATCACTTGCGTAAAAACGGTGAAGAAAAACATCGTGAGAAAACTGGCACGCCTGAGAGATATTTCTCGACGGCATGTGAAGCTAAGTCAGAGGCCCATGGGCGGCATTAACTCTGACACCAGGTTAGTCACTAACCACACGTAAAGAAGAAGGAGATTGTACCTCAGCCTACGACAGCCAGCGTAACTGCAGACCTTGATGTCCTGGGTTCGATCTCCAGGTCGGGCAGTGTTATTGGGTTTTTCCGTGTAGAATACCTCAGTAGCAACCTCAGTAGACTATACTCCCCGCAGGGTTGGGCAGAGGTGTTTAGTAACATCCTCATTTCGCCGTTGTGTTTAAGTCCCATGTAATAAAGGGCGAACCTATTGTCATCAACAGAGCACAAATCCAAACTCCGAGCTGCTACTGAGGAATTCCAAACGAAAAAACCCAATAACACTTTGGCCGACCTGGAGATCGAGCCCAGAACCTCACGATCAGCAGTTGCACTCGCCACCACCAGACCATCGAGGCAGTTAATGTACTCTGAACATTTTCCTAGTATTCCTCTGTCAGTATGAATAATTTGCTCCCAGCGGATTAACGATAGCAAGCCTCCCTTTACAGCTGTTTAGTGTATAAGGTTTATGAGCAATGAAACAGTAACGACTGGTCGCTGGCTTGCTGTCGACCGTGACATCAAATTTGACCTTGGGTTGGTTTTATGATCAGATGAAGTAGAATGTTCAGCTGTTATGTATTTTGTAGTAGGTTTCTCTGTTATCTAGGATTGTAAATGCATCAAATGCGTTTGTTGTGGTGTCAATTTTTCCATCCGTGTTACAGCTAGTTCACACGTAAACTGTTTACAGGACCCGTTTTAGCGGACCCGTTTTTATTTTTATAATTTAAGTTCACATACACGACAGTATTCCGAATCCAGTAAAAATACTAGATCCGTTATTTTTATCGTATCCTGCCTGCCAGATGCAACGCAGCTGCCATTTGTTTAATTGATCCGTCGGTACAGATGTGAACAACACATCCAGTACCGATGGATCCGTTAAATGGATCCGTTAAAACGGATCCGCCGTGTGAACGGGCTCTTACACTGTGCATAGAAAAGGCATCACTTTTCTTTTTGGAACTTTGTATTTACAAAATTCCAAAACACTTTTCACAACCATAATATGGTTGTAAAAGGGAGTCTCGTGCGTCAAGGCGATGCGCAGTAGAAACCTTTTTCTTGCAATTCCCTCCCAACTGCATTCTGGAAAGAGTGGAATACATACAGCAGTGAACGTATGCAGACTTATTATGAATTATCTATATTCTTCAAAGCATGGAGGGGTTTCGATGTGTAAAGAAAGGCTACCCATCCACGGACTGACCGCCGCAAATATAGCTTAAGCTTAGCTTAGCTTAGCTTTTAAGCCTTTTTTTACTGTCTTTATGATTGGACTATTTTCAAAATAAATATTGGACTATTACATGTTTTCCATCTTCAAGATTGTTTTCAACAAAGGTGTAATTACAAATTGATTCAAACTTTACGTAGGTACCTACTATGTACCAACTTGTTCGTTCCAAAACAAGCAAACAAAAGTTCGTACCTTATTAAAATTTCTTTTGAAGCTCTTACCTAATTGCTATGTAAACTAACACGAACTTCTACGAACTTAGCTCACACAAGCCACTCAAAACTTAACTGCTGCCACGAATCAAATTAATATGAAATTCGCGAAACAATTTAAGTTTTAGTTAACACTTTAAATTTCCCAGTGGAACATTATTTTCTCATAAATCAACCCTTCCGCTGCGCGCGGCGGGTCTTTCAGGCCCTATCGGTGAGTCGAGCGACCAATCCCAAGTGATTAATTGATTAATCAGACGGTTTCAGAGTAATTTTAATGATTTATTACTTCAGGGTTACATACAGTTCTTTAATTAATCGTAGTTTAGAAGTGATGCGGCATGAAAGTTGGGTAAGGGTAGTGTTTTTAGATTAGTGTAAGGTCTAGGTTGTATTCATTCAAGGTGAGGTGAAATCTATCCATTTTATATTAAGCCTTCAACATAATTCCTTTATTTTAATTAGTAAATCTTTTACGTAACGGATTAATAGTGGGTTTATTATAGGTACCTTAACAACCATTGTTTTTATAGTGATGTACTGTCGAGAATATCTTTTCATCATCGCATCCAGCTCGAAGGACCAAACTATTAGGGTTTACTGGTGGTCGTAAATGAAAGCAGACTGTACTATCAATAAGCGCTGGTTTATTGATTGAATAGGCAGAATTGTCGCGTATGTTTTTGGCGATGGCCCTGAGTGAAATGGTCGCATCGATGAACTGCCGCGCCCCGCATTTACCCCAACGCAATCGCGCGCCCGCTGAGGAGATATTCTCCACAGTGACCACGTTTCCACAGAGAAAATATGAAGTATATGGTTTATATCCTTTACACATTACAGATTGTAAGCAGCACCCGCAATGTTATCTACTACGTTTCTCTTACCCTCAAAATCAATGTGACAAATGTGAATTTACCCAAATTCAAGACAAAAACAACTTACTAAACAGAGTGTGTTTATACACTCATTTGTTTGTTGCCTTTCATAATGACTCCAAGATAGAAAATCACGAAGAAAAACACGAGAATAAAAAGAGATTTAGACTGAAGACATGACATCAAACGGCGATCGAGCGATGCCTAATGTCAATACGACGTTTACAAAGGCCCGTGAATTCGTTGAATCAATTTCAAAACGTTTAATTGGCCCTCGGCGACTTCGGGACGGTAAGACGATTGGATCTGAGGCTTTTTTTAGCTTTTTTGATGTCCCTCCCGATCTTTCGCGCGGAACCTCGTTCAGTGAGGGGTTAATACTTTTTTTTGTTTTATTTTATTTGAATAGTTGAATTTCTATGTTCAAGTATTCAATTAAGTATCTTTATATAGTATAAAACAAAGTCGCTCCCGCTGTCTGTACGCTTAGATCTTTTAAACTACGCAACGGATTTTAACGCAGTTTTCAGCAATAGATAGAGTGATTCAAGAGGAAGATTTATATGCCCCACATTAGTATCAACATTGCACCCGTGCGAAGCCGGGGCGGGTCGCTACTAGTTTATATTTCAAGAAATGTTTAAGCTATATTGCAGGCATTTAGCTAGCAGAATCAGTAAGCTGATGTAGGACAGCTTGTCGAAAGACCAATGGCCGTTATTGAGGACGTGTAGGTACTTGAGTAGAAGTCGCTAAATTGAGGAGTGAATAAAATATGCAATAAGAGTAGACAACGGGAATTTATTATAATGTATGTAATCTAAAGGTAAATGGATAGTGAGTGAAATGAATGTTGTTGATTCCTTTTAAATAAAACGTTATTGAAATACTTTTACTAATGCAGCGTAAAGCTTGCCAACGAGCGGGGCTCGGTATCGGTAAAAACGGAATTAAATCGGATTCGTTTTACAAAGTTTGGTCAAATTCTTCAAATGATGAATGTTTGTTGGCGTTGCGTTGGTTGGCCTTCGTGTTTGTGTCTAAACTACATCTGCAAGCTAAATAAAGTAGTTTCCGAACAAGTTCTAAAAGAATTCAGATTTTTGAAACAAAGTCCTACTTCAATTTTATATCTATAATCAAGTTAAATTGTTCAAGTAACTTTCTAGTTAGGACGAGCCCTAAGGAAAATAATCAAGACAGAAAAGTACGCTAAAAGAATTTAATTGATAACAAAGAATGTCTTTTTGGGGACAGTTTTAAAAGCACTACTTTTTCCTATGCGTTACAAACGTAAATAAAATTGTGTGGAAATGAGTCCATTTCCACATGTGTTAGGTGCTTTTATTTAAGGGTTAAGTTTTTTAATATTTGATTATTCTATGGAACCCTTTCTTCTTGATGGTTTACGGTATTTCATTAGCGATGGTGTTGGAAATATTACGACTGATATAAACTTGCTTAACTGACGCACCCTTCAGGAAGTGGATATGACAATATCAGGGTGGAAATTGATACAAATGCTTTGACAATTCACATCAACACCCGCTTCGTTTATATTAAACTCGTTTATCTCACTCTCAATGCGAGATCAACAGCATTGCACCATGGGACGCCTGGAATGCCAAAAAGAACCATTTTTGTATCTGGATACGTGGACTCGTCTGGACCCACACGGCCTCCTGTATGTTATCTCAATCATTGTGTCCGCCCGGCCGGTAACTCAGACTATTCGTTTAAAAGTTCGAGTGCGGCCGAGGGGACACATTTAAAACGTCCGTAATCAAATTTGACTCGAGTCTTTAAGGGTTAAAGCCTTCGACTTTGAGCCGCCCTAATAAATTATATTGCCGACAAAACTGCTCCCGAGTGCGACACAGCTCGTTGGCTCATCTAATTGGTCCAAATTTGAGTCGACCCGGCTTTATAATTGGGTCGAATTCGGGTGCCTTATGCGTCTGGAAATTAGTTGAAATTCGAACATTGGCTGGATTAGGAGTGTGTACCGCCACCGCAGCACTAATGCGTCCCCAGTCAAACATACGTAATAAGTTTCTACTCGTAAAGTTAATGAAGATACGTACATATACGCGAAAACAAATTCGGTGCCCAAGTTTGGTGGGTTTGACTTAAAGTTTGCGTTTGAATACAGTAAATTCTTGCTTAATTAACGCGCCTGCCGCTCGCGCCGGTTCTGTGCCGTCGGCGTGCCGTAACTTCGTCTTGTGTGCCTTTCCTTTGCGTATTATTTCCACGTAAACGCGTCGCCGTTCCCAATTATAGGTTCTTGTTGAACACATAGTTCCGAATACACGTTCGTTACGGCATATTCCGAGTATAATAAACAGACATTGTGGATGTGCCAATTTTCTGTTATTTTGCCGGTGGGTTCGTAGCAGGTCATAAAGTGGAATACTTTTTTGGCACATGTCGTGTTATTTGCGAAGCTTAGGCCGAACGTATCCAGGACGTTAACTTAGCGTTTTACGAGTTTCCGTTATACTGAATTAGAAGTGTTTACCAGCGTTCAATAAGAAGGAAAACTAACAAATGATCAACACAGTCACAGTTTGTTCAACGAATTCCTTGACAAAGCGAATTCCTGAAGATTCCCAATTAAAAGCTGAGACACTCGGGCCGTCGAAGTTTGCACAAAGTTCCAAATCTTGGCGGGGTGTTACTGAGAAAGAATTCCTCACTAATTAGTATAAGTTTATGCATTCGGAGGTGGCGCGAGTTCCCCTCCACTAGTCCTGGTGAAGTTTTAATTACTCGCATGCTGATTGGCCTGCGTTGCCTCAGTCACGTTCTTTTTGCTCGAGTTTCGAGTGACGAACCCCGTTTTTTGGGGTAAATGTTGGCTTTACGTTTTGCTTTTCTATTGCAGAGTCAAAGTTGCACGTTTAGGAATTTAGGCTACTAGAACGCTGCTCGGAAATGTTTTTTATTTTAGATAAACTCTACTAATTTATACACTACGTGTTGGGTAGTATAATAATATCTAGACCTAAGTAATAGGACTTAGATAGACTAAACATAAAAGTCTATCCAAGACCTAATGAAAGTCAGACTCATAATAACGACATTACCGAAAATGTAGCAACATTTCATGCTAACACTAGTTATAACAACTAACATAACTCGGAACTGTCGTAACTCCAAAAGGCCTTATCTCCCAAACTTATACATACCATTATGGCACATAATATTATAGTTAAACATACAATTATCTTCACATTAGCGTGTCCAGATGTGGGCGAGAATAATATTTTTGCAAAGAGTACTGTAATGAATTTATCGTAACTCCAGTCTCCCTTATTACATTTCTGGATGGTTTTTGAAGATCTCGGAAAATGGCGTGTACAGTCAACATCAAACGAGAGTGATGATTGCTCAGTTTCAAAATTGTTTTATTAATGAAAACTTAGGTACCAATAATTTTTTTTATTATAAAAGATAAATAAACTCCTGAGATGATTAATTTTGAAATAAAAAAATACTCATTGATTTTGATGTAAATTACATAACATCACGCCTCGTATTTCCCGAAGGGTTAGGCAGAGGGGTTTTACTAACACCCTCGTTTCGCCAGTTATGTTTCAGTCCCATGTAATAAGGGGCGAGCCTATTGCCATTAACCGGGCACAAATCCAGACTCCGTACTGCTACTGAGAAATCCCTAAACGAAAAACCCAATATCACTTTGCCCGACCTGGGGATCGAACCCAGGACCACATGCTCAGCAGTCACGCTAGTGGTCACAAGGCAGTAAATTTTTGATGTTAATTATTATTGTACCTAGTATATTTTAGTTTAGTTGCTCGCTTTAGTTCGTGTTTAAATCTAAGTGCGGTTCACTATGACAGTCTGCTAAAATGGATTACACTTTACAGATCTAAATAAATTCAGAACCAAAAAACCCAAGAAATTTAACGCTAATTCGAACCTAACAACATAAATTATTGTAAAACCGTATCTTAAAAGGCAACAACTTAGCAGAAGATTTACAATATTGCCAGTTAAACATTACACATTCCGTATATTCTAGACAATCTCGAATTTCTGCTTTAATTTCTGCCTGAGCTAACTTTAGCTGACAACCTCTCGGGCTGTCGTACAATTACTTATCTCTGAAACTCTTAATAGAACTTGTCTTATTTACTTTACATTTTCAACCTACTATGTTGAGGACTTCATTTTATGCAAATCTCAATATCACGCCAGCCGGCCCTGTACTATCTGACGTCATTCTATTTCAACTGTCGTTTTAGTCTTTAGAAGGCAGTTTGGAATTTAGCGATAAGGTACGGTCGCCAGAGTGGCTTAGTACGGTGTTTAACCCTATCTGGGATAAAAACGTCGGTAGATATGCAAAGTTGGAGGCGATTAAAAATAATTAGCGCGCTGCGGAAGCCTTCGACACGGTCCCGAGTTAGTTCTTCAGTTTAGTAAGCTATTTTCGCTGAGATGGTCGGTGTATCGCTCATACACTTGGAAAGTAAGGAGGTCGTTAATTATCCGCTGCCTTTTATTATTATCTAATGAACTGAGATGGAATTAAAAGTATGTGGTCTCAAACTGGGCGCAAGGATTTTAAATAAATGAAGTATATAGGGTGTAAATGAATTCGTATAAATTATCCCTGCATGAGATTTAGGTTGTCTGAAAAAAAACTTTTTTTTTCGGAAGGCGTATAGATTGATAGATATACTTTATTGTACACTAAAAGAAATAAAACAGAAGGAGTACACGTTATTAAGAACAGTACAAATGGCGGTGTTATCGCTTAAAGCAATTTCTTCCAGACAACCTTTGGATGGAAAGAATTGTTAAGAATATAATACAGGGCAGTTTGCAGCATACAAACGTATAACCTAATAAAAATCGAAAATCAACTAAATCACTAAGTATATTACAATAATAATATAAGTTAATAAATAAGTAAGTAAATAAAATATATATACATATTTAAAAAATATATGTAATCGTAGGCGGAAGTGATCGTATCTAAACCACCTAACAGGGTTTAAAAAAAATGAAATAAATATTTCATGTGATAGAACATTTCGATGCCACGTATGAATTAATGAAAGCACGGCAACACAGCTAGCGTGCACGACTACACCACGTAAATAAATGGGCGCAGGGTGCTAAATTGACTCTGAAAAAGAAAAAGAAGTTTTTATGTTTTTTTATTATTTAATCTTAAAAAATCCCATACAGGATCAATCTGTGTCACTAATAGATCATGCGGTTTGAAGGAATCTCTTGAATTCCTATACATCCTGTATACAGGCTGTAAACGAAATCATGCAATTCCTTCAAACCTCGTGATGTATTGCTAACATAGAATAACGCTGTACGAGATATTTTTGTGTCTAATCAAAAAAAAAATTACAAGAATTAAACATGTGTTATTAACGCGAGGCATTTTAGCGCCCCGAGTTAAATGACTGCACGGCGAGCGCTAAAATGCCTAATGTTAAGAACACATGTTTACTTCTTGTAATTTGTTTTTTTATTGAATACAAAAGTATCCCGTGCAGGGTTAATCTATGTCAGCAGTACGTCACGAGGTTTGAAGGAATGACATCATTTCATTTACACCCTGTATATTATTTTGAGACAACACTTGACTTGTTTTTGCATTTTTAGATGTATCTAATAGATAGCAATATTAGAAATAAATGTTTCGCTTGTTGATTGCGCTTTTTGCGACACTCCCAAGTCTCAGATTAAATATAAACTTTCCCCCCATGTTTGCTTCAGTTACGGCAATATCCGCGCGGGGGCGCTGTCAAGTTGGTAGACGACAATTTGTCAGTTCCCTGTGGCACGTCGCCGTCGCGTCGTCGTGTCGTCGGGTGTAACGAACGTAGTTATGTTTGAGGCTTTGTCATATTGAGCATGGTTGGGTAAGATGAATCAGTAGGCATGGGATGGAATATGTAACATTAAGTTATATTACAGTTTGATATAATAGTACTGAGTTCTTATTGACATAAATTGAAGTAATGAAAAGAATAATGATTGAATTAGACGTGATAAATTACTCGGATTGTCGTTTTGGAACTCGTGTTAGTAAAGCTTTCTCAATCAAAAAGTTCATATCCTTACATCCTTACAAATATTATAAACGCGAAAGTTTGTATGTATGGATGTATGGATGTTTGTTACTCTTTCGCGCAAAAACGGCTGAACGGATTTGGATGAGATTTGGCACACAGATAGACTATGCCCTGGATTAACACATAGGATACTTTTTATCCGGGTACACTAAGTAGTTCCCCTAGGATGCGGGTGAAACCGCGGGTAATAGCTAGTCTATATACATAAAAATGAATCGCCAAATATGTTGCTAAGCGCAAAACTTGAGAACGGCTCGACCAATTCAGCAATTTATTTTTTTACATATTCCTTAAGGCACAAGGAAGGTTTTTATGGAGAGAAAAAACATAAAAATTGCGTGGAAAATAGTAAAAACAATACTTTTCTTTTCCTACTACAGGCCAATAACTTTTGACAGAACGAAGTCTGTCCCGGCAGCTAGTTCTAAATAATTTCAATTACAATATTATGGAGCACAAAATACAATATTGATTTTGCTTAAACAAAACATTATTCAAGAGCTAAAACTCGGAATCCTCCGGGATTACTCACTCTCAATCTCAAGTAATCAACCATTATTGAAGTTAAGAATTTATAACGCGAGCGGCAATCATATTTCATTCATCCACTCCCACGCAATCAAAAATTTTACTCTTTTTATTAAGAACTTTATTTAAAACCCTTTTCATTGAAGGTTTTAAATCTGATTCTTTGTCAGATTGTCATTCTTTAGTAGTGATAAAAGTTTTATATTTTGGACGTGCGTATTGCTCTAGACTCTAGGTTTCTTCTTTTATATGGCTAGGATTTAGAACATTAAGTGCTGCGATGTTTTTACTACCAACTTTGTGTAATCTACTACGTTTTCTGTCCTCGTCTGGCATCAGAGCTTTTCTTGTTATATTCATTTTTATGTAACAGGTTGGCTAACGTGACGGCCCACGTGATGGAAAGAGGTTTTTGCTGTCTATATCGACAACACCAAGAGGATTGCTGATGCATTGCTAACTTCACAAAGTTGAAAAATCTCATCTGCCTGTAATTTCACCGGCTCCCATACCCTCCAAACCGGAATACAGAAATGAGAGGCAGCAGAAGTCAGTATGGTGGTAGTACTTTCCCAGAGGAGCTAATAAGACTGATTGGATTGGTTACAACAATCGGTTATCAGTCTTGGGAGGATATGACCATTAATCATAATCTTGTCAGTGAAATTGTTGACCAATGTCTATATGTTCTGAGCGCGTTATACTTTGATGTTGCTGATCATTCTTCTGGTGTAATCCTTAAGTGCTTCTTGCTACAACCATGGGCAATGTTTGAGGATTACTCTTAACACAGATTACGAGGCATCCATTTCACCACAATAAAATAAAACTCAATCCACTATGTCTCTTAACGAAAACAGTTTTATAAATTTCCATCGGCCATTTTGATTAAAACAGCCATTGTCTGCGGCTATCAATGAATAGGATAAAGGAAAACGGATAGCAAGAGGGCGAATTAAAAAAATACAGCTACCAGCAAATCCACAAAAGAAATATTACCTATTTCTTTTAGCTGGCAACGCGGTAATCACATTTGCTTTGTTCATTTCGGCCCTTTCATTCGCTTAATCGCGTTATTTCGGACTTTTCTAGAACAATCTTTGTGAGCGTTTAATTTACGAGCGGTTGCGTTAGCGGGTGCTTCACGAGATTTATATGGCTATGCGTTCTGGATAATTAAAAATGTGGAGAATTTTTCTCATTGTTATTTTGATAATGCCATGCTTTATTGTGTTTATGGTGCATTGTGGAAGTGATATTTTGGCTTTCAGCGCAGAAGTGGCGTAATCCACGTTTTGAGTATTTTCTTTTGAACAGTTTTGGATTGGGGTCATATACTGGGTCGGTCATTATGCCAAGATATGATGTGAGTCTTAATGTCTATAGATAATATGAAACGTTTTATTGCGAACATAACTGCAGTAATTGTACGTATGTGTGCAATTTTAAACGGTTCATGAATAGATTATGTCTGACTCAGTTTATAGAGCAATAAGGCATTCCACACCAGAAGCTTCTAGAGAAACCGGTAACCTAATAACGAGACCTCGATACATAGTCACATTATAATAATTACTGCCGGTAGCAGCAGTTATTACCAAAGTAATATCATGTACTAACATGACATCATGTTTGAGCACCAAAAAAATTAAGTGACCAATTGCAGCGATGTTTTAGGAGGACCGTGGTCAACATTGAATGATTACGGGCTAAAATGTTGATCCAAAATTAGTTTTGGAAAATTGGGTATCAACCAATTTTACATAATTGTTGGGATGCAATAGAAGAGTCTTTACCAAGTGACAATCACTATTGGCAGTCAGCTCCACTACCACCCTTGCTGACTGGCACATCGCTGCCCTACGGCATGAGCTCTTCTCGTGCTGATACAAGAGAAGAAGAAGATCTATTATTTTGTAAAAAAAGGTGAAAGTAAGAAAATATTTTTATTACTGTCTTCAACACTGGCACAAGTAAAAAAAAACAATTGCAAAACTATAGTTTAGATTCATTAAAAACAAAGTTAAAACAATTTTTCTAGCATTTCTCCAGTACCGACAATACTTCAGAAAGCAATATTGCGTCCTGACGTCTGTCTGTGTAGTACTGACAAGTGGTGAAAATGGAGACCACATTACGACACCTACTGGAAGTCAAAATATTTGGCCTTGAATATTTTGGCCTTCGGAATTCTGTCTCTTTCTAAATACCCTACTTAGAAAGAGATAGAACTGTCCAAGGTTTAATTTTTAGACTCCAGCTGACGTGTTAAAATCATAATTGTTCCGTTGTGAGAATGTGACGGCGCTTTACGACCTGCATAGCCGTGTCTCTTTCTCTCAGCGGAACAGTGATGGTTTTACCACGACATATACGGCCCCAGTTAGGTGTCCGTAGTAGGTGAAGGTAATATTTCTCCCCGCTTATAACTTACACCGCGGAGGTCTGTGTTCGGCATTGAAGGAAGGAAACAAGTAAAAGACGAAGCAACAAGATAGTTGCTCACCCAGGAAACTGAATATAGGTAATTTACTATTGGTTTCATACAAAATAATGTTTCAGAGGCCAATAAAATCGTGAAGGTAAAGTAATATTTTTTACGTTGAAGAACTATCTTATCTGTTTTCTATTGGATTAATGAAGATGTTTCTATCAAATGTCGATTTGTTTGTCCAATATTGAAAAATGAAAAATGTTTATTCACTAACTTAGAGTAATTTACATTAGTTAGTGTGGGGATATTCTTTTAAGCAAATTTTATGTTTGTGTTAGGATATCCCGCTCTTCCATAAGTCGTTTACATAGTTTGACTAAATTTATTATATTATGTTAATTTTGTACATTTAACTAACTTACGGGTATACATGAATAATAAGATATATATTGAGTATTGAGTAATATAATAACATTGAATATAATATATATTGAATACTAGCTGCCCGGACAGACTTCGTTCTGTCAAAAGTTATTGGCCTGTAGTGGGAAAAGAAAAGTGTTGTTTTTACTATTTTCCACGCAATTTTTATGTTTTTTCTCTCCATAAAAACCTTCCTTGTGCCTTAAGGAATATATAAAAAATATAAAAAAATTGCCGAATTGGTCGAGCCGTTCTCACATTTTGCGCTTAGCAACACATTTGGCGATTCATTTTTATTTATATAGATAAATATATTGAGAATTTTATATTTTTATCCCGACAAGCTAGAATCTATAACATCCTCAATGGGAATAGACGAGTGTTGTAAGATTCAACAGAACCCAGCACGCTTGGTGGCAGGATCTATACGGTCCGCCTGGCTAGCTACCACCCTCACATTAAAGTCCGGCGCCAAGTTTACTGTGTTCCGTCGTGTGTATGTGACAGACAGAGGGGTGTAGAGGAATCCCTCTATATCTCTGTTACTTTGATTCGTGTGCTCCATCTAAGACCATGTCTGCGTTTACCATCAGGTACGCGCTATCAAGTAGAAGAAACGCGACGAATTAGAAGAAAAAATAAAGTTTGGAATCTATGGAGTGTCTTGCTGGCTCTTCTCCGTAGGACTTACTTTTTGGAACTGTGCAACTAAATTCTCGACCTTTTTAAATGCATGTACTGTGCATATTTGATATAAAACATCTTTGAATTTTTGATTTGAGAATCAGCTATTGTCTGTTTTTTGTTACTGTGATGGAGCGTGTACACCAAGTCAACGAACGCCAACGAAGGGGATTCAACCGGATTAGTTCTATACAAAGTTTGGTCAAATTCAACAAATAATAAACATTCACTAACGTTCGTTAGCTTGGTGTGCATGTACCATAAGGAAATTTCCAATTTCTCGGTATAGTCTTATTGAACAAGATGGAAAGTGCCGCCCATTTCCTGTTTCTAAATTCCTAGTCCTTGTCACAGCATTCGTAGAAAGAGAAGCTTTGACATATTCTAAGAACGAGAAAAAAAATACCAAACCAATTTAATTAAATACGATATGCCGAACAGACAAACATTCTTCATGTTAAATCGTTCAAAGTTCTGTTTTTCTTGTTAGGAAAAAAATACCGACCAAGTGCGAGTCGGACTCGCACACGAAGGGTTCCGTAACATTATCTATAAAAACGGCAAAAATAAACACGTTTCTTGTATGGGAGCCACCCTTAAATATTTGTTTTAATTTAATTATTTATTTTTAAAGTGAATGTATGACTAAATATTCTGTGAATATTTCAAGCGTCTACCTGTTGCCGTTATCAATATCGAGCAAAAACGAGCAAAAAAAATCACGTTTGTTGTATGGGAGCCCCCTTAAATATTTATTTTATTCCTTTTTTTAGTATTTGTTGTTATAGCGGCAACAGAAATACATCATCTGTGAAAATTTCAACTGTCTAACTGTCACGGTTCATGAGATACAGCCTGGTGACAGACGGACGGACGGACAGCGGAGTCTTAGTAATAGGGTCCCGTTTCACCCTTTGGGTGCGGAACCCTAAAAATGGCGAACAACATACTTACATAATGTATACGTACTGTATGTATGTAAATCCCATGAATATTTAGCTGATTAAGAGGATATACTTGCTTCAATTTACATGTTGATTACGGAATAAAACATAAGGGATTAATTGAAGAATTCTTTGGAGTATTTTTCGACATTATTTTCGTGTAGTTTGCTTAAAATGGGTCGCGTTAATTCTATCATGGTGTATAAAGCAGGTGCCGCGGATCCGGTGAATGCAGTAGCGAATCTCGCGACCCCGGCTACAGTTCCTCCGAGGAACACCGAGTAGGTACCTACCTGAAATTATTATAATTATATAGTTTTTCTAACCTGGAGGCCACTGATATATTTTTTTTATCGTTGGAAAATCCTCATGGATATCCCTCGCCCGGAGAAGGCGAGAGGGTCTGCCGGACTCTTACCGGCTAAAAACCAACGGTGTTCCTCCTCCTGACCGTACAGCCGGGGTCGCGGGATTCGCAAAAGCATGCACCGCAACCCCGGCAAGGCCACTGTTATACCTGCTCCACAGTCTCGCCGACACAGCCCGAGACTTAGATCCTGTCCTCTGCTATTTCATGTTAAAAGTAAAGGATAGAGATAACGTCTCGGGTTGTCTCGGCAAGAGTGTGGAGCAGGCTTTACACGAACATTCGTGGCGTGTTCACGATAACACGAACATTCGTCGAATCCCACCAATATGGCCCCAAGCTAAGAAATCTGGAAGATGTCTGACGGTCGCTCCCCGGAAAATGAGAAGCTCCCGACATCAAAGGTAGGGTTACCACCTTTTCTTTGCAGTTAAAGTACATTGGTTATTTTATTATAGGTAAGAAAAAAAGCACATAGTATCAAAATAAAGTACAATTTATTTATCTTTATTATTATGTTTAAAAACATATTTTTTATTGCTTTTTGGAGTTTGTATCAAATTAGTAGTGATGTGGCGCTGGCGAGTGGTGACATCGATTTAGCACCAATCGATAAATTTCGTTTGGCGAAAAAATACTTAAGACTAAACTTTTCAAAATCCCAAAGAAATCAAATCATGCGAAATAAAGTATTTTCGCGTACTTTATTGTTCTCATAAAGTATAGAGTACAATTACCTGAAATAACGTACAATACTTTATTACAAAGTACGGGTGGCAACCCTAATATATACTTCTATATTAATATTATAAAGAGGAAAGATTTGTATTTTTGTATGTAACGAATAAACTTAAAAACTACTGGACCGATTTCAAAAATTCTTTTGTCGTTAGAAAGCTACATTATTACTGAGTAACATAGGCTACGGGCGGAGCCGTGAAGACACAGCTAGTCATTGATGAAATGAAAAACGGGTAGGTAATATGCGTCGCACTTTCTATAACCTTGTGCAGAAGAAAATTTATACACCTGAAAATAGCTTTATGAATAATTTTCATGCACTATTTGTACACATACAAGTGCATACCCGCTCCTATGACGTCATACTCTCAACGTACGTTCCGAGTGCAACGTGACCCGATAGGCAATGCACCTTTGTTTGTGGCATTAAGCGAACTGCGCACGTTCTTCTGAGAAATATAACGCATAAACTGAGAATTGTAATGCTGGTAGTAAGTTCTAAGTCAATTGCAGCAGGATTTACGGGAGTATGGCGTTCGTGAATCATCTAGAAGGAATTTGTGGCGCGTATTTGTTTGATCATGGAACGATTTGAATTTTGAATATCGAATCTAGGGATGTCTGGTTAAGGAATGAGCTAGCCTTATACAAAAAGGAGTCTTCTTCTTTTCGTGTGGTTAGTGACTAACCTGGTGTCAGAGTTTATGCCGCCCATGGGCCTCTGACTTGGCTTCACATGCTGTCGAGAAATATTTCTTAACCGTGCCGGTTTCCTCACGATGTTTACCTTCACCGATTTTAAGCAAGTGATAATACAATACGCATATGAATCCGAAAATTCAGAGGTGCGTGGCTTGGTTTCGAACTCGAGACCTATGACTTGGCAGTCCGACGGTCACACCACACACTAGGCTATCACTACATATACAAAAAGAAGTATATAAGTCATTGACGCGACAAAAGTAGCGATACGAAAACACGCCAATTGGCAGGTCTAGCAGATAGCCATCTCTTTCTTCTTCCCTATCAAGGCCAGCTTCTATAAACGCAACATACTGTAGTAAATTATATCCCACCAAAAACATTCTGTAAAAAACTAGCCAAGTCTCGATGGAGCTGCTTGTTTATCACTAAAAAGTAATGAAATCTAGACAAAGTCGTGCCAAGTCTAAGGTTCCTTACTGCGATTTCTTTATTATTATAGTTAATGTTGTGTGACTTGGCCGTTGAACATTCTTTATACGTTAGTGGGTACAAGTCAACGGGACAGGTACAAACGGACTTCTATCAATGATTAGAAGTCCGTCTGTACTGGAAAAAAAAATATACTGTTAAAAAATTAAAATTTTCGATTAAAAAGTTAAAATGTACTGTTTTAGGCTCGCCTATACATAAGTATTATTGAAATACGCAGCTTTATCAAGCCTACAATTGACTGGTTATTGAATCAACGTTTTCCAAGAGGCAATTTTCCATCGTCAATGGGTAGCGGTTCTGGCGACAGATTGGTGCAATGGTGTCATGGAGCACCTGGTTTTGTACCCTTGTGTACCCTTCAACGGCCAAGTCACACAACATTAACTATAATAATAAAGAAATCGCAGTAAGGAACCTTAGACTTGGCACGACTTTGTCTAGATTTCATTACTTTTTAGTGATAAACAAGCAGCTCCATCGAGACTTGGCTAGTTTTTTACAGAATGTTGTTGGTGGGATTTCACTTCTTTTTGTACAAACGTGGGCATATTGATTTATTTTATTAGATTTTCTTATTCGACACAGTTTTTTTCTTTTTAGGAGTAGTTTTTTTTATTAATATTACAAATCTTTCTTTTATTTTTTTCTTTTTTCTTCTTATTTCACTTCTTCTTCTTAAATTTATTATATTATTTTTATTATTTATTTTTAATTTTAATTTTGCGTTTTTCGCTTTGACCAGCTGAGGGTTCTTCATCAGATACTTCAGACCTTCGATTTTTGACATCAAATGAAGCGGCCTACCAAGTTGAATATTTTTTGTAAAGGCGGTATGTCGATCTCTAATAGTTTGGTTGGGCTCTTGAGTTTTCTAATCAGGGTCACCAGGTACTCCAGATCTTCGATTAACCTAGTTTTTATAGTTTTCCCTTTATGTGGCCATTAAACCCTAACTCTGTACCAAATTTCAGCTCTCTGAGTTTATGGGAAGTACTAGTTCTATTCTGATAATCATGAGTGAGTGAGTGAGTGAGTGAGTGTCATAAATGCGAAACTTTGCTTTCGCTTAACTTCGGAACTAAATGACCTACAGACTTGAAATTTTGGATTTTAAGTATGTGATTATAGCTTACTGGATGACGAAAATTTCTGCGTTCTGGTCTTATCCAGAGATTCTCAAATAGGGGCCTGAAAATGCGGCGAAATGGTTCCAGTAAAGGATGGTACGGCAGTGTTTGCTTCGCGCTCGACTTGGCGGGGGCACTGCCGTGCCCCCCGATAAATCTAAGAGCCGTACCTAGGGCCGATTTTTCAATCGTCAGATAACTTTTATCCGAGGAATAAATATGGCGGTTTGATATATTTCCTATACAAAAGCTGTCAAAACGTCAAACTTATTCCTCAGTTAAAAGTTATCTAATGGTTGAAAAATAGGCCCTTTGTTGGATAGAAATAGAACCGGTTGAATCTGTACACATTATTCCCTGTTATTATAATGATCAAGATGTTATTGTGTGTCGTTCCAACATAATAGAATTATAATAGAACGCATAAAAATCAACGACCTCAGCAGCTGTGTTGAAATTAAAACATTTTAACATAATGACATTCTTTTTACAAATTCTTGAAACGTTTACCAAATAAACTTTTTATTGCCACTTCGAAAAAGGAAGCCAGACAATCGAATTTAAAAATCATTCGAACAAACGCTTCCATTTTCAAATTTAAATTGTCTAGAGCCGCCCACCTGGCGATGATGTCATTGGATTAGTGCTGTTCCCCAGTGATTGCGATCGAATTGAACATCGATTCGATCTTGGAATAGTTTGCGATCCGCTCGCGTGTTAAATGAACACAATTCATATTGAGTTATGTGACTTTGTCTCGTTTAGTTTTGTTTATAGGCATTCGTGTTGCTTTATTATATAATAAGCGTCCATATTTTATCTGTTATTGAACTTTTTGCCTATTATACGTCGACAGTAATGGGTGGACCGTATAATTGTATTTAATTGCGATATGAAATGAATCATTTTAGTACACTCCACAAAAATTGGATAGAAATACAGCCATAAAATATTATGATAGAGTATTTATTCGATTCGCTGATCTGTCTATATAAATATCTACTTGACGTATTCCTTATAAATCCAATATGACGTCACCGCAGACGCGACAATTTTTTGCTGTCTGACTCGATCTGGGCTTGTCATTAAATTGCAATGCGGCTGGCAAGATTTATTATCATCTATTCTATAGGAATTTCAACTCTAAGTACATAGCTTAGAATTCAAATTTCCTGAATAACTTAGTACCTATGCGAATAAAGCTAGTTAGTGTGACAAATCGAATGGGAATTAGAGCTATCTCGATAAAAATGTTCATCGGTAACCTCAAAAACTTCCGTATTACGTTAACTAACACTGAAATTGAAAATCCTTTTAGCGATAAATGTAATTTTGTTTATTAGCAGACTATTTTGGCAGTGACAGTAACATATTTATTCGATACTGGGGCATTATCTAAGAAATAGACGACGAAATTGGATAAAAGTAAACAGCTGTGTATGAGATAGAATTTTTTTTCATTGTATAGACAGACTTTTGGCTACGTCGTGTTTCATGTCACGTTGAATAAAAAAAAACACTATTAAGTTTATACTCGCATAGTCAAATATGAACAGACTAGCCAAAACAATTTGAAAATAAAATTGCGTCTTTTATCTAAAACTATTATGAATATTTTTTTTTAATCAATTGTATTCTGCAACTGCCGCGTTGGTCTAGTGGTAGCAAGCGTGTCTGCTGATCCTGAGGTCCTGGGTTCGATCCCCAGGTCGGGCAAAGTGTTATTGGGTTTTTCCTATGAAATTCCTCGGTAGCAGCTCGGAGTTTGCGTTTGTGCCCGGTTGATGGCAATAGGCTCGCCCCCTATTACATGGGTCTTAAACATTACGGTGAAATGAGGGTGTTACTATACACCTCTGCCAACCCGTGATGTTATGTGTATTCTGCGTTAGTAGGTTTTTCGTGAATGTTTTTAAATAAAACATACATAAACATAATTAGCCCATGACTATCCCACTGCTGGGCACGGGCCTCTTCTCAGAATGAGAGGGATTTAGGCATTAGTCCACCACGCTGGCCTGGTGCGGGTTGGCAGACTACACACACCATAGAGAACTTTATAGGGCCCTCTCAGGTGTTCAGTTTTCCTCACGATGTTATTCCTTCACCGTTTTGTAAATACTAAAGGTTATTTACATTTTTTCGGTCCAGACTTAGCCTAACAAATATTTACATGGATTTCTATTACTATAAAAAAAAACGAAAAGCAAAGAAAAACGAGAAATCTGAATTCCATACATAAATTAACTAAACATGTATGTACAACCCTAAGGTTCACTTGCACGAACTAACTATAGCTATAAATGTACTGTCGCGGTGCATGCAACAGCGAATCCCGTGACCCCGGCCTTAGGTCAGAAGGAGGGAGACCGTGGGGTTTTAGCCAGTAAGAGTCTGGCACACCCCCCCGTCTTCCCCAGACGGGGGATAGTCCATGAGGATTCCCTCACGTGAGAAAAAAAAAAAAAAAAAAAGCTATAAATGTACTACTGCCGTAATACCAGTATTTTAAACGGAAGAACTGCCGTCAGACCTCCGCAACCCAGTTATTGGGCAATGCCGATATCCTAAGGTTAGACCGGCTGTCAGACATTCGGGCTTATGACTTCCCGTAACGACTGTCATAGGTATTCGTATGACACCCGGGACCGACTGTTTAACGTGCTCTCTGAGGCACGGAGGGTGTACGAACGATGTGTAACTGAACCTCGCAAATCGTATGATCCGCGTGGTTGGTAATTAGCCACGAGCCCCTTAATTGGTACAACTGATCCTTAAAACATAACATAACACCACGCCTGTATTCCCCGAAGGGTTGGGCAGAGGTGTATAGTAACACCCTCATTTCGCCGGTATGTTTAAGTCCCATGTAATAGGGGGCGAGCCTATTGCCATAAATCAGGTACAAATCCGAACTAAGGGCTGCTACTGATAAATTCCTAATGGAAAAACCCAATAACACTTTGCCCTACCTGGGGGTCGAACCTAGGACCTCACGATCAGCCGTCGCGCTTGCCACCACTAGACTACCGAGGCAGTGATCCTTAAATACAAAGTGTAATCAATTACCATTAAAGTCCGTAAGTCTGGCCTGTAGGTTGTGGTCAGCGATTCCTTTGTCCCGACGAAAAAAAAAATACAACCGCACGGCTCGTAAAAATGTAAATTACTGTAAAATCGTGTGCGTGCTACACTATGCAGCCGCCATGTTTGTCCCGCGATATTTTCTCGGCGCAAAATTAACTTTCTTCTTTGTTTACATTGTTCTAGTCGTGCGTTATTAAAACTAGACCGTTTTTTGTTTCAATTGTGGCTTTATTATGAGGTAAGCTTTCGAGGAGTTTAAATTAACTTTCCTGGAATGCTCGCTATGAAATATGATTTTCGGACGAAAGAAAAATATGGCGCGGCCCGAAGTTTAAAAAGTCTAAACACAGCAAGGGAACGTACCCATACTAAGTGACCCGTTCAGGGGGAGAGGGGGGTCTTCAATATATTACGCTTGGTCACAGGGGGGGGGGGGGTCTCGGGTCCAGGGAAATCTCGCGCTTTCTCGAGCTATATTCAAATAAGGCGCGCAGCGTTTACCGCTTTTTAAACTCAAAGGTGGCAACCTTGACGCACATTGAGCCAAATCATTTTCCTTTTGCAATTTTTTTATTTAAAACCGAGAGGGAGTTAAAAGTTGTAAAAAATTGGGTCACGTAGTATGGGTATGTTCCTTAATCTGACGTACTGCGTGACGTTTCATAGACGCGTCATTATTGGCTGAAAGAAATCGAATAGCAGTCATCGGATTGGTCAACAAACTTGTTGTTGTTAGTCATTTTAGGGATAATGGCCATTGATTGTCCTGGTTGTAAACAAAGGGCCGAGAAAGGGCTAGAAATCGCAAGATTTCTAATTTCTATTCTGATGAGGTGATCGCATATTTTAACTGGACTCCACACGTTTCTAATATATGCAATTTTCCCATATTATGCTACACTTAGATCCTGCATAGACAATCAATTAGAATTTGTACCAGCCAGCCTAACGGGGTGTCCTGCGTAAGCGACAAATGCGACGCGATGCGACGCGACGCGACACGACGTGGAACAAATACGCGTAACGTCGCATCTCGCTACATAGGCCGCTAGTAGGGAATGCCGTCGTCTTGATCGCGTTTGTCGCGTTCGTCGCTTACGCAGGCCACCCCGTAACATGCGCAGTGCGATATAACTTTGTCGTCGCATTATCTCTTGCCGAGATGAGATTATGTAGGTATGACTTACGTATCTTGTCTCGGCATGACATAATGCGACGGCAAAATTATGTCGCCCTGGGCATGTTAGGTTTGTTGCAGGTCATTGGCGCACTCACAATCTTTGTCAAGTTGACAGTGTGGGTTATTCATTTAAGGAGTACCTGTTATCAAAATCTTCAAGTATATTTTTAAACTTGACATTGACTGCTTTGTTGGTCTAGTGGTCGCAAGCGTGACTGCTGAGCATGGGGTCCTGGGTTCGATCCTCAGGTCGGACAAAGTGTTATTGGGTTTTTCCATTCGGAATTTCTCAGTAGCAGCCCTGAATCTCAATTTGTGTCCGGTTAATGGCAATAGGTTCGCCCCCTATTACATGGGACTTAAACATAACTGGCGAAACGAGGGTGTACTAAATACACCTCTGCCGTACCCTTCGGGGAATACAAGGCGTGATGTTGTTTTTATGATATATTGTTAAAGCCAGACTCTCTTATCTTGTCTGGACTCTCTTATCGATCTATCTTAGTAGCCTTAATCTTAAAAAAATACCTAAACACTGAACCGCTACTAAATTATCGAACCCAGAATCGAGCGTTGCGTAAAACAAAAGCCTTTTCACACACCAGTCTACTCTCCGGGGCATTTCGCGTCCCTATTCAGTTGAAACAAAGCATGGCTCGACTTTTAGCCGGGTTAATTAAAATGTCAACAGCACTTATTAATCAAAGCGACATCCCGTTCGGATGTTTTAGGTGCGACGTTTTGTTGCCTAAAAGTTGGCAACATTGAATTAGTGTTGAAGTGTTGTGTTAGGTTTGTTGGGTTGGCAGTGATATTTAGAACAGTTTTTTTTTTAAAATTGGAGATTCCGTTCGTGCAATGAAATATAATACGGGCCATGTACAATCTTTTGTTTCTTTAAAAACTTGCTATTTTTAATCTCCAAGCTTTTTACTCTGTTTGTAGCCTTCATATCTGTTTTAGTAGCTTCGAAAATAATTCATTGCTATCATTAATTTTGGATTTAGGTTTAAACGTCAAATCCACTATAATACGGCTGTTTTCATCTGAGTCCTCCTGTCATAGATGTGCGAGTGAGACAGAACTATGGCCCTAAGCCCAATGAGTGCTACTTCCTATTACAAATAGGAGAATTTTCAGAACCTTACTCCTGGCTAGACTATACGTTAGCAATGGGGAAGGCGACGCAAAACGAGGTTATTTGAACCAATCAGAACCATCATATTCATATGAGCAATAACTTGAAATATATTGCAACCAATAAGATCGCACTGGTACAACCGAAAGTGGCGTCATTAGTTCCACAGTTGCCTTCCCCATTAATTAGTGCTCAAACTGTGCCTATGTATTCTAATATTGACGACACGTTTGGTGCAGTGGCTGAGCGATTGGCTTCTGCGCTCCGGGTCGTGGGTTCGATTCCCACACATAACAAATATTTGTATGGCCTACAGATAGTTGTTCCGGGTCTGGGCGTTTGTGCATGTGACGATTTGTGTCTGTAAACGCACCCACGATACAGGAGAAATCCTAGTGTGGGGAAACGTTTTTGAAAAAAAAAACAAATGAACAAAAAAAAGTGAACTAACAAAACGGTCGGTTAGTTGTTAGTGACATGAGTCAAGTCACAATATAATTCACACAAGATCAGAATATAAGAAGCACTAGCTAGTCAGACAATAAAGGTCAGACTTCTACGGCGGTTCGACGTAGAATCCCGCGCTTCGTGTTTTTTTTTTCTATTCGACTGCTTGTAGGTGGTCTTGCGGACCGTTTCTACGTAACCGGGCAGTTATTGGCGAGACCTGAAGGGTCTCTAACCGGTCGCTTTTGTCCCTAGTCTCACCTGGTGGTAAGCGCAGACAGGACCGAAGATGGAACACACGAATCCAAGGACCAATGATATAGACGGATTCCCCTATACCCCTCTGGCTCTCACATACACACGACGGAACACAGTAAACTGCTTGACTTTAATGTGAGGGTTGTAGCCAGCCGGGCGGACCGTATAGATCCTACCACGTCGCGTGCTGGGTTTTGTTGAATCTTACAACACGCGTCTATTCCCAGCGTGCGATGAGGACGTTTTATATTCTATCCCGTCCCCACACGAAGAAAACATTTAGTTCGTTGTTAATTGTGTTATTTCAGCTTTAATTACTTTTGCTTTTAATTGATAGAGATGACCTGTCTTACGTCTAAAGCAATTTGCAAAGGGAGAAAAACAATTATTCTCATTTCCCGTTTGATGCCGTTCTTTTCGGAACTCTCATTTCTGAAAAAACGGATGAAGAGGAATTTACAAAAAATGTTTCTGTTAATGAACAAGCGAATTTTAATCATTTTTAGGGTTCCGTACCCAAAGGGTAAAACGGGACCCTGTTACTAAGACTTTTCCGTCCGTCCGTCTGTCACCAGGCTGTATCTCATGAAACGTGATAGTTAGACAGTTGACATTCTCACAGATGATGTATTTCTGTTGCCGCTATAACAAAAAATATATAAGGGGGCACCCATACAACAGACATGATTTTTTTGCCGTTTTTATAGATAATGGTACAGAACTCTTCGTGCGCGTGTCCGACTCGCACTTGACCGGTTTTTTAATTATGTTTTTGTTTTGTTTTTATATTAAAGATAACAACGAACTTTAATAAATGTTATATCAGAAATAAATCCTGGACAATCAACATCACAATAAAGGGATTCCATATATTAATATTTCCCTTACTGACCCAAATACGATCATCTTTTATACATTTACACAACAGCTGTTATTAAATAAATGATCGCACCCACATCACGCGAATAGCCAGCAGGATAGCTGTGACGTTGTGGCTACGTCATCAATCACACGGGTCGAGGGTGGGGGAGGTATATAAGCAGGCGACAGCGCGGGGCGGGGGCATTCTTCATTAGTGAATCGCGGAGAGCTCACGTCGACGCTCACATATTAATCATAATAGGTCTTCTGCCTTATTACTCTTGGCGTTCCCTACGTGTCATTGGTTCAGTAATGAGCGTCCTCGAAAGGCGATTGTTATTAATCAAAGATATTGTTTATTGCGTGCCTAGTTTACTTTGCGAACTAACGTAATATTATTGCGGACTTCTACGGAAAAAATAACCTATAAGGGTTTTCTTTCATAAAAAGTTATTTATTGGAGTATTTTCTCATATCTTTTGTTAATGGGAATGATGATTTCTTTGTCGTTATTACAGATTAGTTCAAGAACAAGTGTAGAAAATTGTGGTTATATCAACTTATTCTAACTTCCTTCTAATTTATTATTCCTTCTAGCTTTACCATCCTCCGTGTCATCGATAAGACTTGATCTAAAGCCTCCTTCCCTTTGTTGAAAAAGCTCATTCAATTAACTTTTGAGGTAGTTTAAAACCAAAAGTATCATAAATCATCATTGGGTTTCAAATATCTCTCTCTAAAAAGGATTGTTTTTACCCCTGATTGGTGGGCGGATCTCTGTGGTTATTGGTTTTCAAATGCTATATTATCGCGGCACACAGCTACCGACAATTTATTTTGTAACATTTAAATTCAACCTTGTATTTGGGTATCTTGTTTTGTTTTGATTTACACAAATTGTGCTGCTGTTTTTCTCCGGTTGACTGTATAAATTTATGGTATAAGAGATTATACAGGCTGGGCACAAATTTAAATACAGGGTGAACTTGAATTCGTCGTATTCCCTTTAAGGGGTGATAGTGTGTCCTATATTCAACAATCCATTCAATTTGATACTTCAAAGTTAAATAAATTAATAACAAATTCTGTGTATTTTACAATTAAATATAAAATTTTTAATTTCTCGATATTTACTGACTTTCGCCTAGGGTACATATGCTAATTTGTTGCATATAGGACACACTAAAACGTCTTAAAGGGAATACGTCGAATTTGAGTTCACCCTATATACTGCTGTAATTTGTATAAATATTTTTATATTGATTTCTAAACGGGAAATGTGAACGCAGAACAGTCTACAATTGTTCCACGTTAAACCAAACGTTTGCGTAGCTTATCGTGGATGAAATATGGTCTTGTAGGTACTTGCTAATTACAGAAGAGAAGCTGGCTGTAAATAAATCTGACTATACAACGTTAGTCGGAAAGGGGATACTAAGCCGAAAGGGTGTTAAAGTACCCATAATAATGGATAACTTTTGTTGTACAACTTTCACCAAAAGTCAATAGTTTAGGAGAAATAGCTGTTCAAAGATTTCATAAAAAAATACGCTAAATTCTATCTATCCTCAGCTATGATCAGCTGTGTTTACATTTTAGGTCATATTTGGGGTCACGGATTAGAAGCTGTATTTTTTGAATTCGTAACTAAAGCAAGGATGAAGAATTTTTGAAAAAACTAAAATAAAAATCATTTTGCATTGAATTTTTTTTTGTAGAATTTTGAAATATTAACACTTTCTTTAAAACAATCATCAGTGATACATTAAGTGGCCCGCGGGTTAGTACCCCCTTTCCGACTAACCTTGTATAAAGAAAACAGCATTTAACTGACGACTAAGGTCTCGTTTATGGACACGCGGAGCTTAGCGCGGGGCGGGAAGGGAAAATTTAAACATAATAATAATTATGACGATGTATTAGCACAGATTGCTTAATAGTTACTTCGCAAGTGTTAGAGCGTTTATGGAGACCGTGAAGGTATAGGTAAAAATGGAGACCACACTATGAGCGCCTATTGAAAGACAAAACATTTGGCTTTGAATATTTACTTTGGTGATCTATCTCGTTCTAAATACCCTATTTAGAATGAGATAGACCACCAAAGTAAATATTCAAAGCCAAATGTTTTGACTTTCAATAGGTGCTCGTATTGTGGTCTCCATTTTTACCTATACCTTCACGGTCTGCGACGCGTTTTTCCGAGCGTATTGTTTGAGTTGCAGTTTTATGTATGACAGCGGAGGCGTGCGCGGCGGATCCCACGTGTCTATAAACGAGGCCTTATACTTTATCTTTACATAGTATAAAAAAAGTCGCTCCCGCTGTCTGTAAGCTTAGATCTTATAAACTACGCAACGGAATTTAATGCAGTTTTCAGCAATAGATAGAGTGATTCAAGAGGAAAGTTTATATGCCCCACATTAGTATCTACATTGCACCCGTGCGAAGCCGGGGCGGGTCGCTAGTAATAATATATATCGAGAATCCATCACCCTTAGTGAAAAGGACTCTGCCAAATGAGACGTGTAGGCGGTCTGATACATTTTATCTTCTTTGTGGTAGTTTTATCTTATCGAAAATGTGTTAACTTTAACATTCAAAGTGTATGAATGTACTTGAATATTAGTATTGAAGCTTAAAAGTAAATAAGATGGGAATGTATCAGGCTTAAGTTTGGATATATTTAATTAAGTAAAGCCTTCTAAAGGCTACTAAGGAGCTTTTTTAAAGATACAAAAGTACTAAAAGTTAATTCTTATTGAAGGTGAAAATACTATTGAAAATGTCAATGTCAAGAAGCGCCTTTTATTTCTGAACGACGATAATACAAAAAGAAAAATAGCTCGTAATCCTTAATCTATCTAATCTAATCCCTTTAAACGAGCAATTCTTGTAATATGTATATGTATAATCTGAATCTCGGAAACGGCTCCAACGATTTTCATTAAATTTAGTATGCAGGGGGATTCGGGGGCGATAAATCGATCTAGCTATGTTTCATTTTTAGAAAACGTCGATTAACTAAAAAAAACCGAGCCAAGCTCGGTCATCCAAGTACTAGTAAATTATACAGGGTGACCTGTATTTAAACTTAAGCCAGCCTCGACTTATACTATTTTCGTAACATAGGGTTATACCACAATACAGCACCAGTGACAGGTCATGCCCCGAACCCCATAGCAACCCATCTCAATCACTTGACCCATAAAACTTATTATACAGGGTGACGAACAGCTGAAACACTATTTTCGTCCAACTCATGCCTTAAGCCAACCCGACGATGGAATCTAAACCCAATTTTCCATACGAGTTGCCGTTTTTTTTTGGCGATAGAAAAAAGTTTTCACTCAAAAGCAACAATGTATTACGCATTTATCGATGTTACGGGCGGTGGCAACAGTGCCCCTTCAGAAGTAACTAGGCGAGGGTGATACGAACACAGAAAGAAGTTGGTAGCGCGTGACTTGACTTCTTAATTCACCCCTACCATGAGTTTTTGGGCGATACTGTAGTTAAATTGTAGGGAAAAACAGCATTCTTTTCGATATGAAAAGAAAAATGCGGATCTGTAAGTCGTGCATGCATATTGAATAATACGTCTTCAAATAATATAATGCGGTGTTAAATACTGGTATGTTTAAGGTTCAATTTAATTTCACTGTATTTGCAGGTGCAAAGTGGGATTGCGTAATCTATCACTATTCTTAAGGTTAAATTCGTGGGTGTATACAAAATATATACTAATTGAAAAACTATACATTACTGTAATATGCAAGTTTGTACAGCTCTTATCAAGGAAAAAAAAAGGCTCTAAAAAAACAAAACAAAACTTATTTTTACGTTACTATTTTATTTCATGCAAAAACTCGTACGAACTCACTTTTTACACGAGGTATAAAATTTTTGAGCGTCGCATTTTCGTAGTACGAGTTCCAACAAAAATTGGCGGGTACGCGACAATGCAAGCGTAAAGTGGGGTGAGTGAAACGTACTATTTTACTAAAGTAATTCACTTGTTTGAACTTGCTGGAAGGAATTTGCAAAATAAAAAGTTCAAAGTGTTTGCAATAAAATGTTTGTTGGGCTTACACATTATGCGGGGTAACCTGTATTTTTCTGTCTTTGAATATTATTCTACAGGTCTGCCGTATGCTGAATGAGCTGTGGGCCCGTATAGAACAAGACTGGAGTCCCGAGACAGCGAGACCGGGTCGCGGCAGACCGCGGAGAAGATGGCGGGCGAGTTGGATGCCTTTCATAATAATTGGCATGAAGTTTCACAGAATCGTGACAGGTGGAAAGAATGGAGGGAGGCCTTTGCCAAGCAGTGGGACAGTACAGGCTAATTATAATAATAAGTGGAACTAGACTCAGGAGTACTTACGCTTAAGGCACCGATAAGACTTCTTGAGATTGGAGGTGCATCTTCTTTACATAGTATAAAATAAAGTTGCTCCCGCTGTCTGTACGCTTAGATCTTTAAAACTACGCAACGGATTTTAATGCAGTTTTCAGCAATAGATAGAGTGATTCAAGAGGAAGGTTTATATGACCCAATTAGTATCTATATTGCACCCGTGCGAAGCCGGGGCGGGTCGCTAGTATTTTATTAGAGTAATGTTATCGCTAAAACGAAGGAGTACGACATAATAATTATACGTTACACTGTATACACCGTGTGAATCATTTTATTTATACCACTAGTGTATAACATAACATCATGCCTGTAGTACCCGAGAGGATGGGCAGAGGGGTATAATAAACCACCCACATTACGCCGTTATGTTTAGGTCCCATGTAATAGGAAGCGAGCCTGTTGCCATCAACTGGGCACAAATCCAAATTCCGGGCTGCTACTGAGGAATTCTACACGGAAAAACCCAATGACACTTTGCCCGACCTGGGGATCGAACCCAGGATCTCACGATCAGCAGTCTCGCTTGTCACCACTACACGAACGAGGCAGTATAATATATTTTTAAAATTTTCGGTTTGCCTTTATGTGTATGAGTAAGTTTTATGACTAGTTATTTTTTATTACTTACACTTCGAAGTTAATTCTCGAATAAGTATTACAGAAACCCAATTACGGGCAGTATACAAAAATAAATGTCCATAATTTCCTTTAGTGAAAATTCTGTTGCTCCGTGTGACCTGCTTGTAAACCCAAAGGATATAAAATAAAATATAAAAGGAACATTTCACAGGGGAGGCTTGCGTGCGATAGGCCGGTGATCGCACCCGACGATAGTTAGCACGCGAGGCGCAGGCGCAGTGGCGACGTAACTGACACTATGACTGATCAGCCCACTGTCAGATTAGTTTAATTTATGGACAAAAATGGCGGCCATTGTGTTTGTTTTTATGCGTTTTTTTATAAAGAGTTTTACGTTGCCGTTTTGTGTGCATAGTAAAAACATTGTTATCAGAAATTGAGTTCTAATCGTCAATAATTTCAAAAGTGTACCCAAGGTGTTATCGGAAGCTGGTAACACTGGACAATGTTGACATAGGAGAGTAACCGTCAAGATTAATCAACTTACCCGAAGCTATAAAAACAGTGGTCATTCAACGGAACAGAGGATTCCATGTCGAACAGCTGAAGAAGTCTGACCTTTTATATCTGATTTGCTTGACCTCATTTTCTGATCTTGTGTTAATTATTATGTTGTGTTATATTGTGAACTAGCTTCAGTAACTAATCACTAACCTAATTAAAAGTACTCTCAGTGGTGGAGAGTCTATGTTGGTTTAATTTACTTTATTTACCGTGCTCCCAATCCTGACATACTGATATTAGCTATAACTGTAATGATAGATTCACCCCTATAAGATTATGTTGTATGTCTTCTATAAAGGTGTATTTTAAAATCTTGTAATTATACAGTCATTACTAAAATAAATCTTTAATTTCCACCTTGAAATTATTTTTAATAACGGATCTTACAAGCACTACCGCTTATTATGAAATAATAAAAGTATATTAAATATATCTGGCTACCCTGGAATTATAACGATAATTTACCCTTACCCTATAAGGGGAAATTATAGGGTTAACCCACGGCAGCTTTGGTTATTTGCATGTGTCTGTTCCTCAGCAACTGAATTTACCTTACTCATATTAATATTACCTGGAATCGTCACTCTGTCATCATATTTCCGTCGATGACGGTATATTGCGTGAGTTTCGACAACATATAATTTAATTATCGTAAGTAGTTGCCCAAAATAATTAACGATTACAAATCCTCAAGTGGCACATTCGGTTTAAAATGACACCTGTCGTACTTACGAAGTAAATTGTCCACGAGTGAATCGAAAATCGAATAATGATCGATTATTTTTTCGCAACACAAATGGCATTTAATTCATGTAAACATCGTGCGGAGAGACTTGCGATCAATGCACAAGAATTGCGTAATAAATTCTCTTTAACACTTAACGAGACATCGAATACGAGTTTTTGTTAAATCGAGTTCTCGATTCGGAATGTCAAACGTCAAGTTGACGTTTTGAAAAAAGTTTAGCCATTCGTTGCAGCATGTGCAACTTATTAAGACGTATTGGTTTTTTACCCGAATAAATGAGACGTAATCAATTATTGTTAACGTTTTTTTTCAATAGTATTAATATGCTTTATTTATAACAACCATTTTAATTGGCATACAAGATACAACATCGTCTTTACATAATTATCTTTATCTTCTTTACATAGTATAAAACAAAGTCGCTCTCGCTGTCTGTCTGTCCCTATGTATGCTTAGATCTTTAAAACTACGCAACGGATTTTGATGCGGTTTTTTTTCATAGATAGAGTGATTCAAGAGGAAGGTTTATGTGTCCCATATTAGTATCTACATTGCATCCGTGCGAAGCCGAAGCGTCCGAAGCCGGAACGGGTCGCTAGTGTAATATAATTTGCATTGTTAAAATTAAACACACCACATTTTTTATCGATATTGCTTATTGTTTTTTTTATTTCATGTTGTACGGCTCACAAAACAATGCATTTTATGTGAAGACCGATTTTTTAATTGCATGGATGATAAACATTTTATAAATTTTAGGCTAAACTTGAAGACAAGTTCAATCCCACATTCTTTCTACACTGATATAAAAAAAATTACAGAAAATTCCATAACAGCCTGTAAACGTCCACTGCCGAACATCGGCCTCCCAAGGATCGTCGCAATTAACGGTCAAAGATCATATTGACATTAACAGATTGATTTGTGATCGCAGTAACTTCTTATTTATAGAAGACAGGACACCTTTCGTTTTTGACCTAAACCCACAGCCGCCATTCTTTTCCCGAAACCAAACAGTACGAAAGCTATAAATAGTTAAAAATAGCCGCACTCAACCCACTCCCACCCGAACAAAACAGGGCAGGTAAACAATCCCGCTCCATAAATATTAAAAAGCTCGATGTCACGAGCTATCCGAATTTGTCATCGAGTGGCTAAACAAAAGGGCCGGTGATTGAATCCGGATAGACAAGACAATACGACTATTGTTTGATAACTAGCCGTGGAAAGGTTTCGTACCCCTGGTTTGGGTGTATGAGAAATTGAGATCGGATATAAGTAGTAGATGGAATGAAACTAATACGTATTGATGACGAAAGAAAGAAAGGAATTAATCTATTTTTTTATATGATGCATTCATGCGTTCTATTTTTGAATTTTAGGAAGGGGTATTCTTAATTATGGCTGCATTTTTGGAGTAGTTCTAAAATCGACACCAGTTGGCGCCACTGGGAATGTAGACGTGATAAATCTTTGTTTCGTACAGTCAGCAACAGGAGTCGCTGAAAGAACACAATTAAATTACAATGTTAGTTAATACCATAAATTACTGGCTAATGTGTTAGATATTGACATTTTAATTGACATTGATGGGTCTACATAACAACAGCGTCATTCAATGCTGCCATTGCAAGTATTTTCCCATTTACAGAAAATCGTAAATTCGGGCTACTATTTGTAATTTTCTGAATAAAAAAATAGAATCCGACATGTCTCGCTCAACAGTCGGGCTTGTTGCAACCGCTAATACACCATTTCATGTAATATAAGACAAACGTGGCCCACCAAGACACGAATATTTTTTGAACTATTTATCCAAATAGAGTTTCAGCTCATCTTGATTGACCGTTAAGGTTCATAAAAGCATTATACTGTGTTTAATCTTTGCTGGAAGTACAGTCGACTGCCAAACTTGAAGGGTTTACTAGTAGCCACTGAAGAGTTCCACTATCCACCTCCTAGCTCCATCATCAGACCCTGAACACCAACTGCAATCTATTGGACTCATCAAAACAAATCGTATGACCCGAACCTCACATAGACCACGCAGTCGACGCCATCTTGGTTCTAGTTATTTGACGCGTACTGTAAACGTTGTTTATTTCTATACAAATAAAACCCTTATATATATATCTTATTTATCTAATACCGTGTGAATCCACTTGCGGCTCGTCCCGGCTTCGCACGGGTGGACATTTTTCCCGTTTTTGCAACATTTTTCATTACTTTAACATTACACTATTGGTCGTAGCGTAATGTTATATAACCTATAACCTTCCTCGATAAATGGACTATCCAACACAAAAATAATTTTTCAATTCCAACCAGTAGTTCCTGAGATTAGCGCGGTCAAACAAACAAACAAACTGTTCAGCTTTATAAGTAGATTAGTATACCTATAGATATGAAATAGAGTATAGACAGTTGCAATTAAGTCCACCAAAATAAATCCATAGCTCAATACTGTTCTCCCCTAGCGTACCGCAACAAAATGTCCCTGGTCTGGTATATACCAAATAGTTCACAATGACTGACCCTATTGTCGGTTCACGCGACGGAACCGTCACACGAAAGGCCGACTTGTGGTCGCCATTGGTGACTATGTTTATGATGCTATATTTTTGCTAGTATATTTCGGATGATATTTTTTGAATTGACTCTGTTATTTTTTGGTAACTGAGCCACAGCAATATTGCTTACTGGTGCAATGGTTCACACAACATGGAGTTCGTGCGTTGTGTTTATTGAGTGGCCTCGATTTCCAATAAAGCAAAGGTGATCTTTGAATATTTTATATCCAGTCCAGTCTAACCATTTAAATTTTGTATAAAGTCTTTGATCGAAAAACATTCAGTTTTCTTTAAGAATCCATTAAAACCTCCCATCGTACGGGATTGGAAATGTATAGTTTGGTATGTCATCGTGTGTATATATTTAAAAAAAAAATCTATTATTTTAGTTTTCTAATAGTATGTACGTTTAATAGGATATTACAGATTGTTAGATGTTTTTCACGATCAAAGGTTTTTTTTTTACCTTACAAAATTATAAACACTGAAATTGAGAATTCATAGTCAATTGAAAAAATAAAAAAATATATAGACCTTTTTAAGCTTTATACAGAGAAATAATTTTCATTACACTAGTTTGGGTATTTACGTTTCATAATGATGTAAGGTTAACGACCTCTGTAATGTTAGATTTTATTTATTTATTTGATTTTAAACAAATACAACTATCATCACAGGCTTACCTAATACAATAGTGTAGTTATAAAAGCTTACAATAACTAACAATTAATTAATTTACAATTAACAACCAAGAGTAATTTTACAAAATGCGGCCCGTGTGAATTCACTCAGAGTACACTAATGATAAATGATTTTTATTTCTGTAAATAAATCTGTTACAGACACTTTTACAAGTCAATGTAATTGTTATTTAAGACAAGATGGCGCTGGCAATTTTATGAAGAAAAAAAAACCGAAATAAACTCAGAGATCCAGGTCTCTTTTACAGTGCAGACATTGTAGTATAAAAACTATGCGAGTGTAACAATGTAGGGCAACGTCTGGAATTGCCATTTGAAGAAAGTGGCAGCAGGTTAGAGTTGACCTGTCCCAACTGACGGCACGCATGCATCAGCCATCGCGTAGCTCAAACCTTATATTAGGGAGCTCAACAACCCGACGCACGACGCTACCAATCAGCCGGACATTTGCGTAGGTCACAAAAAAGAAGAAGTAGGTATACTTACAACATAAATTAGGTACTTATTTACTTTACATTCAGTAAAATGTTGTAGTAATTCTCTGTTCAGTCTGCCGTTTATCAGTCGACCTGAATAATATGGAATTTGTGGCTAGTTGTGTAAATTTCGCGTCACTTGTTTGTGGGTTTGTGACGAATTGTATGTTATTCATAAAAATAATACAATATAATAGGTAAAAGATTTATGTATTATGTAAAGAGTATGCGGTTAGCGGAAATACCTGATGATTCATGTTTTATTGACTTAGTTTGATACTTGTAGGCCATAGGTAAGATGAAGTGTGTTTAAATTAGTTGTAGAAGACTTCAAAATAAAACATTTCAAAATTATAAATAAAGCCATTTATCTACTAAAACCAGTCTAACTTTAGAATACCGGCATTGCCTAGTAAGGTTGCGGAGGTCTGATGACAGTCGCTCGGTGTAAAATATTGGTATTCAGCCGCATCTGGTTAAAATGGAAGCTGACTCCAACATAATTGGGAAAAGGCTAGGCAGAGTTTACCCTGAAATCCTAGAAGAATAGACGAAGTTCTGTGCAAATGATGCTAGTTCAAAATTCTTTGGATATCAATTACCTACCTACGCAAATAAAAACCGAAACAAAAAATCGTTTTCCTTATCACGTACTAGCTGTGTCCTCACGGCTCCGCCCGTAGCCTATGTTACTCAGTGATAATGTAGCTTTCCAACGGCAAAAGATTTTTTGAAATCGGTCCAGTAGTTTTAAAGTTTATTCGTTACATACAAAAATACAAATCTTTCCTCTATAAAATATTAGTGTAGATGCCAAGTTGGTATAGGTACAAAAAGATTTATACTGTCACAGACAATTAAAGCACTGTACTAATCAAACATACACATAATAAAAATAAAAACTATACGACCGAAACAATTCAGGAAACTTTTTGAAATTGCAAAATCGAATCTGTGTCCCATTCTCAGGGGACAGGAAGCATAATATCAAATTCTGTATTTCCTATTGTCTCCTATGAAGCGATATGCATCCCCTGTTTAACAAGTTTGGGGTGTGTCCCCGGTATCGGGGCATCTACCACCGTTTCCCAGAACAATTCGTTGTGCATCGGGAAATGGTTCCGGGCAGGGGTGTATTTTTTTATTTTTGTGATATTTCGTCCAGAAATTATTGAGTTAAATCTGTCGAAGTGTGCGTAATTGTTCCTTTGTTTTCGGATATTAATAGTGCTTTGTAGTTGAAATAATACCGGTTGATTGTGTTGCAGCGTTTTTCAATTGAAACAATGTTTAATTTAATTCGTTAAAACCGTTTTTTGGTGATATAGGAGAGGTTATTTTTTATTCTGGATGTTAAATTGTCTGAATATAATATTATTATGAATGTTGTTTTTAAAAGCAGTGATAGCCTAGCGTTTGTACGATTGCCTTCCATGCAGGAGGTTCTGAGTTCGATCTGAGTACCTACCTCTGACTTTTCGAATTCATGTGCGGATCAGAATTTGATTATCACTTGCGTTAACGGTGATGGAAAAACATCGTGAGGAAATCTGCACACCTGAGAGGGCTTAATTAAGTTCTCGATTGTGTGTGGGCCAGCGTGGTGGACTAAGGCCTACACCAGTAGTGGGACAGTAATGGGCTGATTATGTTATGTTATTATTTTGTCTGTGCGCGATTTTCCTCGTTACTACTGAACAGATTTTGTTCAGGTTTTTACGATAAGATAGCCTGTTTCTCGGAGAAGGTTTATGTGTATAATTCATCAAGAGTTATTTATACTAGCTGAACTATCACGGTTTTAGTCAAGATAGTCGAAAAAATCGAATGTTAGATGAAAACTGATCAAATAACCTCAAGTAAGTAACTTAATGACACTTGTACAAAGTCGCGGGTACGCTAGTTTTTAATTAGCAAAAAGTGAATTACCTACGCAAAATGAATCAACTCCTGGGCCTACCTACTTACCTAATAGTAGGAACCTATACGAGACTTCTAGAAATACTGAATCATTGACAATAAATTACACGTAATTCTTCGACGTTAACGATTGATGTAGGTAGGTAGCTGTCATATACAGTATGTTACACAACAGAGGGCGTTCCCTTAAACTCGATAAATGTATTATCATTAATAGGTTAAAATAAAAATATCAGCATGGAAAAATAAGTACTAATCAAAAATAAAAAAATTGCGTGTTTGCCGTACTTCCACGTTGAAAGACAAGTGCGCGTATACAATGTTTCTTTTACTTATCAATTTAATATTACTTTTGAATGTTTTACTTACTTATAATAAAAAAAAAAACATTTTGTTTTTCAATGGTAGGTAATATTTTTTTTAGCATGTATGGACGGTATGCTATTGCGGATTAACGGAAACGCCTATCCTTGATTAACATACTGCATTATAGCAATTGTTTTTCATAAAAAATATTATCTTCTAAAAATATTCTTTCCACAGGATTTGAACATTCAAATCACATCAAACGCGCGTCAATCTTCGCATAAATATCTCAGAACCGCGATCGAAACGGGGGCTATCGCGTAAGTCGATAGCGATCGCGACGAACGTTCGACACTCTAATACCGGTAATGGAAGTCGACACGGGCCGGCTCCGTTCGATTTTCCGAATCGTTTGCGTCGAACGCCCGCCGAACGAACGCGAGATAACGAGAAATGTCTCGACTATCGTTTTATGTGCACCGTACGAGATTTCGTAAAGATTATGCACCCTATTACCCTATTATAGGCGTTCTAGATTTAAATTGGGGCTAAAAGTAGAACGTTTTCTGTGATAGCGTTCTTTATCGTGTAGCGTACTTGCTTGTCTATTCACTACTTGGAGTTTAGGAAGTCGGAACATAGCGTGACGCAGTTTTGATACACATTTACTGTCCCGATGACGTAATTGGCGCAGTGGCGGTGCCTCCGTCTTCTGGATCACAGTCGCGGATTCTAAATACTTGAGCAACAAATTTAATAGTGGTCGTCGAGTACTCACCAGGAAAATTGTTTTAGTAGAGCTACTGTCATCCCCGCTAGATCTGTAACAAGTGAAATGTTTAATTAGTATAATTTCAAAAAAATATATGCTGCAAATCAAAATCTCTAAAAAGGCTTGATTTACTGCCCAACCCTTCGGGGAATACAGGCGTGATGTTATGTTATCTGTTTCAGAAAATCACCAAGCTACAATTATCACTACGCTTCAAGGTTTGTTAATGTGTGACGACAGTTTTATAACAACGTAAGTACTATGTGTAATTCTTACGTGGCGTGACTTTTATGTTGTACTATACGTGCCAACTAAGAATAGTACTGTCAAGACGCCATTTTGTTCCGCAATACTCGTGAACTTCATTACCAAAGCGTAAGGTGTGCAAAAAAGTAAATAAAGAAATTATACTCAGTTTAATTATATATTGTTCACCTTTTTGGTATTTCTAATCAATTTTACGCCAAATTAATTACACAGTAATTATATTATTATTATGATGGCGACATATTAAGGTGACCAGTAGCATTTCGTGAAGTTAACTGTATATATTGGTTAATTTTTTTAATGAATACTGCTTCCAAATATTATTAATTTATCCAAAATTATCTATTTTTGGAATAATAATTCAAGAAATAAAATTTTATAAAAATTATAAGTAATAATGAAATTTATGAATAAAAAATATAACTTTTTTTTTTCATAGTATTTTGTTGCTATCGGTACTAATTTGACAGCTATCGTGTGAAGTTGTAGCAAGCGCGATCCTATTCTTGGTTGGCACGCATAGTACACTATCATAGAGTTCAAATTCAACTGTTTCAGGCGCGCTCGTGAATTGTAAGAAGACGTACGTGTGTTTCTTATAAACAGAAGATTATATCTACTCTGTATTATTCCATACAATCTTATTCATAACCACATAAATCCTTGTTAAGTATGAATCAAGTCCGTATGTAATAATGTTAGTCTATCTATCTATAAGTCGGATGACATCATCGGCTTCTAAGTAAACAATACAGTAGGTACATGTACAGTCTACTAAGTATACAGATTAAGTTTAGAAGGTCTAACAACGTCTTATAATTGTTAGTGGTGATAGAACTCCTTGTGAAATAGCTCGTCCGGAGAAGCACTCTACCATCCCTTTTTCCAGCATTGCTGTGTTCAGGTTTGAAAGATATCGGTGCCCGTAAAATTATAAGCACAACCAACTTTGTCTCTAAGGTTGGCAACACATCAATAAGTATACATACAGGGTGTAAACGAAACCATGTAATTCCTTCAAACCTCGTGATTTACTGCTGACATAGATTAAGCTTGCAGGGAACACTTTAGGATTCAATAAAAAAATATAAGTTCTAACCAAAATACCTGGACAAACTTTTACACAGTGTTCAATACGTTTAACTAATCACATCTATGTAAAAAAAAACGAGATCCAAGTATTTTTTTCTAACAAAAAAATAATAATGTTTTAAATTGCCTGTACTCTCTAAGAATAAACTCATCCATTTCTTATGCATCGACCGCCATTGGGGTGCGTGCTAATTCCGTGCCGCGTTTTACCTACACAGCGAAGTGAAAAATGTAAAAAAAAAATTAAAGTAAAATTAAAGTGGAAAAAAAAATTTGGTTAGAAAAAAAACACTTGGATCTCGTTTTTTTTTGCATAGATATATTCAGTTACACTTACTGAACACTGTAAAAGTTTGTCCAGGTATTTTGGTTGGACCTTATATTACAAGATGTAAACATGTGTTCTTAACGTGAGGCATTTTAGAGCTCCAAGCGAATTGCACGGCTATCGCTTGCCGTGCGGTCATTTAACACGGGGCGCTAAAATGCCTCACGTTAAGAACACATGTTTACTTCAAGTAATTTTTTTTTATTGAATCCAAAATTGTTCCATGCTGGGTTAATCTATGTCAGCAGTACATCACGAGGTTTGAAGGAATTACATGATTTCGTTTACACCCTGTATAGGTGTATACAACCAAATTTTTTGAAATCTTGATTTCTTTTAAAGAATATCAGCTGTTCCATACATTTTGTCGAGTTACGTGAACATAAATGTATGGAACAGATGATTTTCTTTTCGCGATTTCAGGCTTGGTCTAATAGTTAAAGTTGTTCATAATGATGATTAAAATTACCTCTTTTCGGGTTTAGGGTATACAAAAACCAAGGTTGTATAGGTGGCGGTTACCACTTTCCATCAGGTGGAAAGCAGGACAGCTTGGCGATCTATTAAAAAAAGTTCTGTACCCTTTACTAAATGTTTTTTCATTCCATCTCAGTTTGCTTGCGTTTTTATCGAGCATCATGTGTAGTGAACCTTCTGTAATCACTTGCGCTTCCAAGTGTGTGCTGCCCATGCTTGGAAGACAAAAGATTACTATTAATCACCTTATTGTACTGTTTCTAAAACGGTTAGGTACCTAGTACCTTTTGAAAGGACTGATTGGGAAAAACAAATGTTGAGAAAATAACACAAAGAAACAGTTCGATTTTATTTATATACATACATACATATATAAACTCACGCCTTTTTCCCATGGGGGTAGGCAGAAACTATAGAACGCCACATGCTACGACTCTTACATACCCCTTTCGCTTCATCCACATTCATACATCTTGTCATACACGCACGCCGGTTGAGAGTACTACGCACCTGACCTTTGTGAAGAACATCACCAATAACATCGATGTATGTCCTTCTAGGACGTCCTCTACCGGCGTTCCCATTAACATCCGCCTTATAAATTATTTATATTTATTTATATTTCGTAAAAATATTGCATTGCCAGTTCGATGGTCACTTTTCCAGTTAAAACATAACAGATAATAGAAATTTTATTCGACTACGGCGAAGCAAAAAGGCGGGTTATGATTTTGACCGGTATGTAAGTATGTTCATCTGTTCCTTCATAACTTCTAAATTACTTACAATAATTTGACAAATGATGTATCGTTGGAAGCGTCTTGATCGTCCGCTGGTTATAGGCTATATGACGTCACATTTGAATAAGGAGCCCTCTAGAGGATACAACGCCATAAAGTAAAAAGAAATATGACCTCGGCTATCCTCTAAACATTACGAATATTTTCTTGTTCCATACTATTTAGAGCGTGATTTTTCAGTAGGTACCTTCGGGTTTATTTTTCCTTTTTTATCTATTCGTCGTCTTGCGGACCGTTTCTATGTAACCGGGCAATTATTGGCGAGACCTGAAGGGTCTCCAACCAATGAGTAGTCGGGTTTTAGTTTTTGAACTTACTTTTTATTTAATTCTTATATGTTTTCAATTATTTTCATGCCTTTGTAAATCCAGGACCACACGCGTCGCACGCAGCGCACACGTTAATTACGAAGCATCGCGTGTCATTACTTGAGCGAAAGCAAAATATGTTAATGCATCCTGCCCGAAAGGCATTATGCGAGGTCGCGTGCGCCGCTACTTATGCAACATAACACCAGGTGAACAAGCGAGATTTTACGCTATGTTGATGAAAGTGATATTTCGTAGGTTTTAAGGTAATTAAATTAATTATGTTATAGACACGGTACATTATAAACGTCAACAGCTTCATGTTAAATGGACGATACAAGTAGTTCGTAATTTATAAGTAAATAAGGTTTAAAAATGTACTTAAGGACACGGCGGACGGCACGGCAGAGAATTAAAAAAAAAAATTATATTTAATACTTATCCAAGAGCCTATGCACATAGGGTTACCAGATGAAAAAATCGATAGTTCGGAGAAAAGGCCTGATTTACATTGAACATTTCTGAGATTTTTTACAGTTTTTATTTGCAATTACTACAGCCCAGAATGCAAACGTAGAAAGAGTTTTTTCTATCATGGGACTCAATGGTCAAATGAAAGAAACCGACTAACGGTGTCTTCAGTTCGACCTATACTTTTAATTCAATATAATTTGAAGAGTTTAACATGTGAGGCATTTTATAAATCAATAATTAAAGAAAAAACCTTACTTAAAAAGATATCTTCACATATTAAGTATGATAAATCTGATTAAGTACCTGGGCCATTCTTCGAAAAATATTAACAAAAATTGAGAACGTCATTAGCATCATCCCAAAGTTAAGAATGCAGATGTTTAATACTATAATTATGATAATGAAAACTGGAACTATACCGCTGCCGTCAAGCAATAAGACAAGAATAAAAACAATCTGACAATACCATAACGTTAACAACCCGGGAGGAGAATGATTTGTTAAAATAATGTTAAAAAATTTCGAATATTCACCCACCTACTTGTGGATAAATAAGTATTGATTTTAATTGTGCAATTATTACCAAAGGAAGATTATTTTTAGTTTGTTTATCTTTTTATTAAAGAGATGTTTGAAATGTAAGCTGGAGGTATTTTATTGAAAATTCTAAAAATCCTGAGATTTCATGAGATTTGCAAAATCCAGCCGCGTTCCTGAGAAGAGTCCATAAATCCTGATATCTCAGGACAAATCCTGAGATATGGTAACCCTATATGCACACGACGTCTTTTCTACGCGCCGACGACGCGCGTTAATGTCAAACTCCATACTTAAGCAATGTGTGTATCGTTTTTTATGTATGGAGTTTGACGTTAACGCGCGTCGTCGGCGCGTAGGAAAGACGTCGTGTGTATAGGCCCTTATCGAAATAAAGTAGGTTCTTATATATTTCAATGTTCGGAGAGCGGTCAGAGGAAATCGTAGCGATGTTGCTCGATACACAGAGGTCGTTCTCTGAGTATTGAAATATAAAATCCTCCGCTATGCTATCCGGCGTGCGCTGACCCTAAGTCGCTATTGGCTAAACAGTCATCATCATCACCAATAGAAAATACCTGCATACTTTTTCTGGGAGCTTATGAAAATTCTTTGAGTCATTTCACTACCTAGCGATAGCGAAATTCAAAGCCTAAGCTTTTGAATATTTATTACTGTAACTTACGGCATAACTTTTCACTGTAGCGGTCCACGGGGCTTCATAGACGACAACAACGGCCTTAATTATATAGACAATCATAGAAAAACATGCAATCCCGCGAAATACCAGGGGTGCATAACAAAACAAGCTGACATAGCTTAGTTAATCAAGGCGTCGCTAATATAACATCCTATTTGTCCTGCAGCCCGCGACATAACTCCCCGTGTCCGGCATGCCCCCCGGGATCGGGGATCCATCCGGGATCGCCAACTTTGTGTTGTGGCGTTCGGTTTTCGGAATTAACATTTGGAATTTAAACAAAGGTCATTGGACGGGTCATTTGAAAGCAGCTTGTGGTTTATTATTTTCCTTACATGTGGTTTCTGTTATGTATGTTGTTGTGACGTCATTTGGACGACATCTAACGTAGTATAAAAAATATCTAATCTCTTGAAAGTACCAGGGGTGCATAACAGAACAGGATGACATCGAGCTTAGTTAATCAAGGCGTCGCTAATCCAGCGCTCTATTTATCCGGCTGCCCGCGACATTAGTCCCGTGTCCGGTCCCGGACCCGCCGGGATTTGGATATTTATTCGGGATCCCGTACAAATTTTGTACAGCACGCTTGATTGGCAATTTGGAATTAACATTTTAAGATTTTTAGGGTAGGCCTGGTGGAATGGGCTTTTAATTTTAAACATATGTTTGACTTTAGATAACCCTGGGTATTGTGATGCAAAATAGAACTAACACTTTCTATTTTTGTATTATAACTTGCGTGAGACACATTAATATTTATGATTGTTTATGGTTTACATAACATAACATCACGCCTTGTATTCCCCAAAGGGTTCGGCAGAGGAGTTTGTAGTACATCCTCGTTTCGCCTGCTATGTTTAAGTCCCATGTAATAGGGGGCGAGCCTATTGCCATTAACCGGGCACAAATCCAGACTCCGGGGTGCTACTAAGAAATTCCTAATGGAAAAACCTAATTACACTGCCCGACCTGGGGATCGAACCCAGGACCCCATGCTTAGCAGTCGCGCTTGCGACTACTAAACCAACAAGGCAGTTTAACAAGGTGTTTACGGTTTACTCACGTGCATTTTCCGGGATTGCCAAACCATCACTGTTCCGGTGAGAGAAAGTGACGCGGCTATGCAGATCGTAAAGCGCTGTCCCATTCTCACAACGGAACAATTATGATCTAAACAAGTCATAATACCTACATCCCACTGCTGAGCAAAAGCCTTCCCTTTTGCCTTCCAAACCTCTCTATTTTGTGCCGTTTCTAACTATGCTAGTTCCGCAAATACGTCTAGATCGTCACGCCACCTACGCCGCGGCCGACCTCGACGACGACGTCCTCCTTCAGGCGTCCAGTGCGTGACGATCTTTGCCTCTCTCCGGGTGCATTCGAGCGACATGACCGGCCCACTCCCACTTAAGCTTGGCTGTTTTTTTCTAACATCTGCTACATACGTTATAAAGCGCAGTGTGGTGTTTAAAAAAAATACGTCACCTGAACACGCTGCGATATCGCGAGTCGAACTAGCGGTGCAGTCTGCACCGCGCAGCGTAGTGGACAATGAACGTGAGTAGTGATGAAGTTCTGCCTAGCCTTTTCCCAACTATGTTGGGGTCAGCTTCCAGTCTAACCAGATGCGGCTGAATACCAGTATTTTACACGGAGCGACTGACATCAGACCTCCGCAACCCAGTTACCGGTTAATGCCGATATCCTAAGGTAAGACCGGTTGTCAGTCTTTTTGGGCTTCTGACTTCCCATAACGACTGTCATAGGTATTCGTATAACACTCGGGACCGACTGTTTGACCAATTGAGTAGTGAAGAAGTGTATTGGTATAAATATAACATCTTCTAGGCACTTTTACGTCATATTTGGCCAAGCAAGCCTTGGCTTATATTGTGTCGAAGCTAACGACAGCTGAACCTTAATAAAAAAAATATGTTATACTTTATGATATAAGTAGTAAAAGAAGTCGGGAAGTCTCAAGGTTGAACAGACACGTGACTCCCGGGACACATGTAGCTAACAATAAGTACCTAACAATCATGCACACATGCTCTCCAACGGTTGAATAATTGAAGTCATGCGACAATGTCTGTTGTAATATCAATCATATTCTGTGGACCAATAGGTTGTTTTTTTTTTCACCAGGGCGAGCCTATTTTCATTTACCGGGCAGATTTCCAAACGCCGTGGTTATTATTGAGAATTCCATACAGGAAAAATCGATAAAACTTTGATTGACCTGAGAGTTGAATATGACCGTGCGCTCAGCTGCTGGACCTCGCGACCACTCCACTTCACCAGTAACACAGTTAGGTAGTTAAGTTTAGAAAAAAAATATCTTTACGAAGTTCTTAAATATTGTTAATCTTTTTCTCTAGTATTTGCTTGCTGTAGTAACTCCTAGCTCTACGTTGTTTTAACACGCTCGTAACAGTTTAATTTAATCATCCCTGCTTACTCTTCGCTTAATAGTAGCGTGGTATAGATATCTTGCTCGCGGGACATTTTCTAATCAGCCTTGAACAAGTACGGATTCTATTATTTTCAATTCGTTTTAACTAGAATCATTGACACGGTTACTTTTCTTGTAAAGGTCTTCTAGATTTTGCGTTGTTCAGTTTGGTCTTTCGTTCTCAAGGCTTCTACCAAGATCAACTTTGCTTGCACTAGTTAGTAACATGTTCCAGTAATGTATGATTGATCGTAGCTCACTGCTAGATTGAGCAGGGATAGCATAGCGGTCATATGCTTGCCTTCCATGCAGGAGGGTCTGATCAGGGTCTGGTAAATCACGGCCCGCATCTCGATTTTGATCATCAAGGAAAAACATCGTAAGGAAACCTGCACACCTAAGAAGACTCCAAAAAGTTCTCGATGGTGTGTTTAGTCCACAAATCCACACCAGACCAGTGTGGTGAACTAAAGTCCAAACTCTTCTCATTCCAAGAAGAGGCCCGTGCTTAGCAGTGGCACAGTAATGGGCTGATCATGAATGAGCATGTATGTGATATTTTGTACCAAATAGTGTTAATACCATTTTTGAAACTCAAAGAGAAAAATAAAGTTTCGCAATTTTGTTGGTCAGATGGCGGCTTTAATAGAAATTGTGATATTATTAATTAATTCAATTATGAGCGTAGTATACCCAACTAGTTTTAATTATACTATACTGTCAACAAAAGTTAGTTATTCAGTTATGTTTTAATAGAACTACGGGTGACGAAAACTTTGGATGGACAAACTTTATGTATGAGAACTAGATGGTTTACCTTAACGCGTTAACTAGGTTGGCAGAGCTGTGGCGTTAACGGTTCAAGACATCTTTAGAAATAATAATTAGGATACTTGCAAGTTCTAATGACAACACTTCTTTTCGTGTGGTAACTAACCTGGTGTCAGAGTTTATGCCGCCCATGTGCCTCTGATTTGGCTTCACATACCGTCGGGAAATATCTCTCAGGCATGCCGGTTTCCTCACGATGTTTTCCTTCACCGTGTTTATGCAAGAGATAATTATTCAATACGCACATGAATCCGAAAAGTCAGAGGTGCGTGTCTTGTGTTTGAACTTGAGAACTATGACTTTGCAGTCTGACGGTCACACCACCAAACTATCAGAGCTATCTCGCAGTGACAATACTGCGATCACATCTCTATTCGCGTGATTTTGGCAATATTAGGAAGTCTCTCTTAGGAAGTTTTTGTACGATGTGCACAATGTTTAAAGTAAATAAAAATACTTTGTAGGCCACATACTTAAATGTAACTATAGCGTTCATTAATTGGAAAATTGTAACAGGTTTACTAAGTATCATTCGTTCTACTCTTTCCCAATTGTGTTGGGGTCAGATTCCAATCTAACCAGATGCGGCTGAATAGCAGTAATTTGCCCGACCTGGTGATCGAAATCAAGACCTCACGATTAGCAGTCACGCTTGCCACCACTAGACCAACGAACAAGTCAAACAGTTTGGGTATACTAAAAAGAAATCCAATACAATGTTCTAACAACATCTCAAACATAAAGTTTTCATTATCTTCTCCAGTTTCTCCACCCATTTATCACAGTTATTTTCCGTGCTATCAACAAAACGGTTAATTGCTTCCTTCCATGAGCGATGAGCATCTGTATTCCAACAATCGCTTCACAAAGACATCGGCGCGGATGTGCTTAATCTGTGATACGGGTCCTAATGGAGCGAATTAAGCGATATAAGCGCTATCGTGGTTTGTTTCATGTATCATTGGAGACTATTAGGTTATGATGGGTATATGTATACTTGTATACATGCAGCTGAGATGAGAATGCTAAGAGGGATGTGTGGTATTACGCGAATGGATAGAATTAGAAATGAGTATGTAAGAGGAAGCCTGAAAGTGGCGCTGGTGACTGAGAAGTTATCTGGAAGCCGGTTGTCATGGTATGGGCATGTGATGCGGAGGAACGAGGAAGATGTCGTGAGGAAAGTTTTGAGTATGAATGTGGATGGTTATAAGAATAGAGGAAGACCAAAGAAACGATGGATGAATAGTGGGAAAGATGATATGGCTAGAAAGGGGGTGACTACTGAAATGTCGGCTAATAGGTATGGAAGAAGAAAACATACTGCGACGACCCCAAATAAGTTGGGATAAGGGCAGGAGGATGATGATGATGATGTTTACTTATATGTATGATATCGAGATTGTGGGAGGGAGTTTCTTGACATGAAACTGTGATATTTTTTGCGGGATAAAATGCATTCGTATTAGTCATAATATATTATGACGTGGAAGCCCGGAGGTTTACGGACTTGCTTCTAAAGTATGGTTGCCGGTTATAAACCTGATATTATACCAATGTGACTGTTTCATTATTTATTATTATATAGGTATTTTTTTATTAAGCCCCGCTTCCATGACAACTCAGTAAATACAATTAGCGCTAAACATTACTAAAACGTCATTCTGTCTCCATCAACTTCAAATAATTGACAGAAATGTAATGACATTTTAAATTATCTTTAGCGCTAATTATATTTACCGAGTCATCGTGCACGTGGGCCTTAACCTAAAGCGCCAAATTCACCAATAAGTGTTACTACGCCAGTTATTGCACTCCATTGCTCGCTTAGATCGTAAAACTTGCAGAAGTCAACTTGTGCAATAAAAATTGCTAGTAGATTTGGCGCTTAAGACACCAATGACGTATTGTTGTAAGTTGTACTTTTACTTATATTTTTTTTATAAACGTTTAGAGATTTTTAATAAAGAAATTGTCAACTACCTAGTCCCTACGGTCTAAACCCTTCTCATTCTGAGAAGCCCGCTCCCAACAGTGGGACAATGGGTCGATTATTAGTCCCATGTGACAAGCACGCCTATCGTAAAAATATATTATTACCATCCCTATTTTTAACCCCTCAATTAATTATAGAGCGTAGCACCTGTGTCCCTTTGCTATATAAATGTCAACACGGGGTAAAACGGGTCAGCCTGGCATTTGTAGGGCACTAACCTGTTACTGCTGGTGCATATTTGACCCCGATATTTTGTAGTACACGTGGCCCCAAGTACCAACACGCCTAAATAAAGAGTCAAAAAAAGACACTTGTACGATGAACGATAGTTTGTATTTAGGGTATCAATATCGTTAATAATGTGTCGAGTTTCAGGTTTAGATAGAGCGATTGTTTTTTTTTTTTTTGTAGTCTATTCTTGAATATACAGGGCGTAAACGAAATCATGTAATTCCTTCAAACCTAGTGTTGTACTGCTGACATAGATTAAATCAGTATGGGATACAATTGGATAAAAAATAAATATAAGAAGTAAACATGTGTCCTTAACGTGAGGCATTTTAGCGCCCCGAGCAAATTGCCCGACTATCGCTCGCCGCGCGGTCGTTCAACTCGGGGCGCTAAAATGCCTCACGTTAAGGACACATGTTTACTTCTTGTAATTTTTTTTTATTTGAATCCAATTGTATCCCGTGCAGGTTTAATCTATGTCAGCAGTACATCACTAGGTTTGAAAGAATTACATTATTTGGTTTTCACTCTGTAGGCATAGGGAAGTAACATTTTGCAGGATTATTAAATAAACACAGTGTACTTTCTCGAGAGCAAAGTTAATCTAACCCGGTTTCTATATAACATAACTTCACGCCTGTATTCCCCGAAGGGTTGACCAGAGGTGTACAGTAAAACCCTCATTTCGTCATCACGTTTAAGTTTCATGTTGCCATCAACCGGACACAAATCCAAACTCCGGGCTGCTACTGAGGAACTCCACACGGAAAAACCTAATAACACTTTGTCCGACCTGGGGATCGAACCCGGGACCTCACAATCAGCAGTCGCGCTTGCCACCAATAGACCAGCGAGGCGGTTCCTATATCTATCCACAAATAGTCAGGCTTACTAATGGTAATGCATATCTGCAAGGAACGTAATGGTGAACTGTTCCTATAATGAAGTCAATTTTACCTTATGGTAATGGATTTAAGACTTCAGTACACTACGCTTTGAAGGGTATGGGTCTACGTTTCAGATATAACAGTCATAGTTTTCAGAAATACCAACAAATTTGTGGTTAACACCGATTCTTAGACATTGATCAATACTTGCATAATCAGCCTATTTCTATTAGCTGTCCCACTGGTCTTTTCTTTTTCGTGTGGTCAGTGACTAACCTGTTGTCAGAGTTTATGCCGCCCATGGGCCTCTGACTTGGCTTCACATGCCGTCGAGAAATATCTCTCAGGCATGCCGGTTTCATCACGATGTTTTCCTTCACTGTTTTTAAGCAAGTGATAATTATACAATACGCACAGGAATCCGAAAAGTCAGAGGTGCGTGCCTTGGGTTCGAACTCGAGACCTATGACTTGGCAGTCCGACAGTCACACCATTAACTGTTAACTGCTGTTGCTGTCCCACTGGTGGGAGTGGGCCTCTTCTCAGAATAAGAAGGGTTTAGACTACTGCCGAGACCTTTCGCGTAAATTTCATGAGAATTAAACTTGATACTTCAATAAATACAATATACTGTATTGAAAACAACTATCGACATCTGAAACAATAACATCAATGTTGATCATAAACTAACCCCAGAGCTTAGGCTCGACATTTTTATTAAACACGAGCCATTTTTGACAGCGCTCTAACTGCATCATTGTCACACAATTTGGAACTTATCCAAACAGCTCGAGCCCCTAGAGCGAATTTTTAGCTCCTATTCCATTTCATTGGTGAAGTTTGTGGGGATATAACTAAGTTGTATAAAGCATTTGGTATTACGTACGTGTTAGTATGTGATACGAACTTTAGGTAGATATGCCTCGTTGGTCTAGTGGTGGCAAGCGCGACTGCTGATCGTAAAATCCTCGGTTCGATCCCCAGGTCGGGCAGTGTTATTGGGTTTTTCCGTGTAGAATTCCTCAGTAGCAGCTCGGAGTCCGGATTTGTGCCCGGTTAATGGCAATCGGCTCGCCTCCTATTACATGGAACTTAAACATAACGGCGAAATGAGGATGTTCCTATACAGCTCTGCCCAACCCTTCGGGGAATACAGGCATGATTTTATGTTATGTCAGTAATGTCTTTATATCTCTAGTAAGACAAACCGCCGATGGATAGGTTATTTTAAAGAACCGTTAGTCAATACCACAGAAAACGGCTTCGCAACAAAAAAATCAAACTCTTTAATAGCCCAACATAATTGCAATACGATACCATCTCAAATTGTTCTATTCCTATCTTCTTCTAACAAAAAAACAGTCGGCAGGCTGTACCATCGCTAAAAATTCCTCTCTTGCCTGAGAACCGAATCCAGGAAATCCGCTTGTAATAGTCGTACCATTGCAGCGATGCACCTAACGGGACCCCACACACAAACATACAATTATACACCGGAAAATATACATTGCTTCAATTCCATAACGATTGTGTAACTATCTACCCACCAGTATAACTTAATCTAACAATCAATGGATATCAAAACTTTGAAAGCTCAACTTAAGTTGGTCATATTTTGATATACATTTCATACAATGTACGTATATTTTAAGTCATCATTCATACTCTTTGCGCCGTCACGATCGGCTTGGGGCTTAATCTAATTTAAAATTCATCCGGCTAACTTAAAAAGTCTACTTAATTTGACGGGGGATACCGGAGGGGACACATTTCAAATCTGTCGGGTAGCGTCTTGAGAGAGCGTGAGGGCGCATTGACCGCCCTATTTAGGGAGTACCTCTTTGAATTTATTTATATTACGTTGCGTTGCATGTTGTATTTAATTTGACGTTGACAAAAGCGGTAATGGCACCAATTCTGTTGAAAACCGACTCTTCTCTTCTTTCTAGCCCTTTCCCAACTATGTTGAGGTCAGTTTCCAGTCAAACCAGATGCGGCTGAATACCAGTTTTGCGGCCATCAGACCTCCGCTACCCAGTTACTCGGCTATGCCGATATCCTAACGTTAGATCGGTTGTCAGACTTTCGGGCGTCTGACTACCCGTAACGACTGTCATAGGTATTTTTATGACACCCGGGACTGACTAAACTTAACTAAAAATATTGCTATCCTTTACTTGCATATGAAATAAGAAAGAGATGGAAGAATATTAAAGCTATCAAATTAATTTGAACTAAAAATTCCAAACAGATTTAGATTATGCATATCGGCGAATTAAATAAGGTGGTGTTAGCAAGTAAACTATTTTGACAGCTCTAAAAATATTCCGTCTCTTTTTTATTTTGCCTGTTAAAAAAAGATAGCAATATTTTTAGTCAAGTTTAGTTAGTGGACAACAGAATCGACACCAACGGGGAATGTTATTAGCGATACGCTCACGAAAGTCTGTCTTGTTCGCGCCGGCGCTTTGGGCAATGCAATTAGTATGCAAGTACATGCTAATTATAAGTAAGAGTTGAATGAATTCATTAATAATGAAGCACTTAATGCTTTAGCGCTTGTTCATATTTACGATTTGCATTTATCATTTTTGCGATGAACTTTCACGTTGTATGATGGAACCGTGTTAGTACTTGTAAAATTGGATTGAAATTGAATTAAGACAACATTAGTATAGATCAGGGGTCGACAACGTGCGGCTCTTTCGATGTAAAGTTGCGGCTCTCCAGTTCCATACGAAAAAAAAAATTATTTTACTATCAAAACCCTTAAAATCGTGCAATCGATCCATACTGGAGTACTATAATATAGTATGACTGAAATATACTGACTATGACTGAGAAATAGATATAGAAACTATATCTAAATGTATTTTCGTTTTGTTTTTTTTTAATGGTAATTATTTTTGCTAAACGCCATTTCAAGGTTATTCATTAATTACAGGACACCCTGTATAAGCAAATACTATAATATTAAAACGATTTTTTTGTAGCTGTTAAACACTGCGAAATTTCGTAAATTGCAACTTTTGGCTCTTCCGTCTCAAAAGGTTGCCGACCCCTGGTATAGATGCCTTAGGTTTTTTGCAACATCCTAGAGTTTCTGAAAAAGCATGGTTCTCTTTTCTTTTTTTTTGTTAAAGATTTCTGAATATATTTTCAGGGGGTTTTTATTCGTCTCTGATGACATGTTTATATCCGAATGCTAAAAGGTAGCTTTGATTTGTCAAGTGTGGACCACACAGTTCTTTTTTTTTATTCCTTTTCTTTTTCGCGTTTGGCCCTAGTCTCACCAAATGGTAAGTGCAGATAGGATCAACAAGCAGCACACGAATTAAAAGAACAGAGATATAGATAGATTTCCCTATACCCCCCTGGCTCTGACATATATACGACGGAACACAGTAAACTGCTTGGCGCCGGACTTTAATGTGAGGGTGGTAGCTAGCCAGTCGGACTGTATTGATCTGAACACCAAGCTAAATTTATTTTTATTATTTATTTATTGTAGCATAATATTGTACTTAATGCTTCTGGCATTTTCTACCATCACTTTAGGGCAGGGGTCGGCAACCTGCGGCTCTTTCGATGTAAAGTTGCGGCTCTCCAGTTCCATACGCAAAACATTTTTTTTTTCGTATCAAAACCCTTTAAATCGTGCAATCGATCCGTAATTGAGTACTATAATATAGTATGACTGAAATATACTGACTATGACTGAGAGATAGATTTAGTAACTATATCTAAATGTATTTTCGTTTTGTATTTTATTTGAGGTAATTATTTTTGCTAAACGTCATTTCAAAGTTATCCATTAATTACAGGACACCCTGTATAAGCAAATACTATAATATTGAAACGAATTTTTTTTGTGGCTCTTTAAAAACTGAAATTTCGTAAATTGTAACTTTTGGCTCCTCTGTCTCAAAAAGTTGCCGACCCCTGCCTTATGGCGATCTAAAATGTTTTTTTTTATCATTCGTCTATAATGTTCTTTTATAATTAATCAAGAATTATCTTCAACCCTTATCATTAAACTTTCCTATCAAATCACCTGAACAATTTGGCATGCCAATTGCACTGTTGACGACTACCTACCATTACATTGGCACAAAACATCGATCCCATCGCAGTGCCAAATTGCAAACCGAAAATTGCTGCTTGTTCACGTTTTATCGATGTTCCAACTCCAAATAACGTTACCAAACTCTCGTTAGACGAGTAATGAATGGTGTGGCAAACGGATACATCGTTTTTGCACCAAGCAGGTGGTATAGCACTCTCGCATTAAATAGATTGATGTCGGTCTCCCTTCGCTCCGGTTGCCACTTAGTATAATTAAAACCTTTAAAGATTTTACACTGAATATTCGGTTTCAACTACGATTTTCGCTTTCCGAACGCTTTGAAGGGGTTTATCGGCCCACCTCGTGATTTCCAACCGAAAAATCGGACGTATTTCGTTCCGAGTGAAATGTATTCGGAGAATTTGGTAGGCATGGAGAATGTTTTACGTTCTTTGATTTTATTTGACGACGACAGTTCTGAGGTACAAGTAATCAGTTAATGTGGATATGGAATCTATGTGACTTGAAATAAAAATTATTTTATAGGTATAAAATTCTGAGTAGTTGTGATATTTTTTTATTTTTTTTTAAACGTTGCCCCACACTAGTATTTCTTCTGTATCGTGGATGCATTTACAAACACATATCTTCACATGCACAAACATCCAAACCCGGAACTACTATCTGTAGGCCATCAAATATTTGTTCCGTGCGGGAATCGAACACACGACCCGTAGCGAAGAAGTCAATCGCTCAGCCACTGCGCCAAACGTGTCGTCAAACATATACACTTCCGCTATCATCAAAATTGGTAGGTATTGCTATTTAAAAAAAAAACTGACTCTGGTATCGGGTTGTAACTGAAAGCTTTACAAAATAATTAATTAAAATGTTGTCTACCCCGAAGATTTAATACAGTAGTCTACAGCCGCGCTTATTAAGAAATAACGAATCGTTATGCTTACCAATTCCGGTCAGTAAGATATAGGAACCGGGCGTACAAATAAAACCTGTGAGTGCTATAAATAGCCACTCAAAACGGATATCCATCAGACAATTACAACAGTTAAGCAACTTAACAGAGAAATTTGGGAGTGTGACGATTCATCCACTTATCACTATGTGATACCATCATCGCCCACACTCCCACAAAAAGTGGACATAATGCCCATTATAATGGCATTAAATAACGCTTTTGTTCGTCGCGTTGTTATAAGGCGTTTACATGGTTCACGGCGCTAAACGCTTGAATTGATAAGCGTAAACGACAACGCCGACAACAGCCCATCTAGCAAGGCGTTAACTGGCGTTCAAGTAGTAGTGAGATCAAATCTCTCTTTGTTAAAGCAACGTGAAGCCGTTAGTTAGTTAACAACCGTTAATTCTTTGATCTACGCTAAATATTGCTTGAACTTTTTAAAAATTTCTCGATTCCCCGCGTTGGTGTTGTCAGTTCCCCGAAATTCCCCGCTTTTTTTTGATTCAGTCCCAAGCGACATTGGACGACCTTTTTTTTGTAGGCGCTCCCCTCACTCTTTCGATTTCTTCTGTATTTCAGGTGCATTTATAAATACAAAACCGAAAAAATTTAAATTGGTCTCAATTCCCCGAATTTCCCCGATTTCTGTCATTCCCCACGTTCTCCCCGCATTAACCCCCAATTCCCCGCATATCGGGGACTTTCCCCACGATTGGCAGCGCTGATTATGATAGAAGGGTTATGAGAAATTTAGTGTGAAAGAGTTCGTCGTCGTCGTTCAATTTCTGCCGCCAAGTAGTACCTATTGCCACAATGCAAGTCCATAATACTGTATGCAATGGCTAGACTATGAAATTGCTGTGTTCCGGTTTGAAGGGTGCTGGTGAAATTACAGGCACATCAGACTTCTCAACGTTGTCTTTACAATGCAACGCATAATTAATATTCTTTTTATATTCTATAATTTACGGAGAGTTATTGGTTAAAATTGAGACTATTGTATCTTTACCAATAATGAAGCAAAGACCGTATGACTTTGCATTGTAGACTCTCCCATGTGGAAGTAGCTATCGCAGGTAAAATTAGGTTACGAGTCTATTTATATGCCAAGTTTGAGCAATAAAAAATGCTACCATTAGTAAGCAAAATTATTCGTATTTGATTTAAGAAAACGGGCATAGGTATGTCTCAAATTAAATTACTTAAATAAAGATTGTATACGTCAACTAGGATGATTTCACTTACTATTAACCCAATTTTACTTACGCACAAATTACGATTACGATACAAAAACGTATCATTATGCTATACAAAAAGCTGCGGTAACTTTCTAATTGACAAAACCGTCATCTTTGACATTTCGTTATTGTGACATCGTCATCTTAAAACCTCAAGTCGTGTTCACAGCACATTAGAGATTTATTCCTTTTTTAACGGTCACATCTCTGAATTACCTTATTACGACACTCGAAATCAAATGGAAGATGTTAATCTAGTGAGAACTGAGCGAGAAATGAACGGAGTTGAGCTTTGGAGCTTTTGGATCAGTTAGTTTTTCATTACATTTCTTTAGTTTTTGTTACCTTTCATTTAAAAGCTCTTCAGTTTCGTTTTAATATGATTTGAGATTTGTCACATGTATGAAGTTCAGGTGACATTTCAATTTTGACATCTCCTTGAGATTCAGCATCTTGAGATGTTGCTTGCAAGCCACCATATTGAGAGAGGTTTATTAATAATGGCTTAAGAGGGAGACCCAAAGCTATGGTTAAATCGTCGATTCGGATATCCTCGAAGAAGTACATATTAGTTAGTTTTTGACAGCCTTATGTTCCATGTGATTGGAGAGAGCATATCACCAATTTCCAGACACAAATTAAATCCCAGGCCATAAGCACATAATAATAATGAATAAGTACTACGCTGTAAGCGAAAATTTCTCGACCTAATACCTAATCTATACTTTAGAGATCGTATCTTCGGCCTCACGATCACAGATTGTGGTCAGTAAACCAATGAGGCTTTAATATAAATCATTATCTGTATTAATGCTCATTTAAGTGTTGGTACCTTCTAATTGATTACCTCCTTCACTATAAAAAACATTAGCGACAAGCCTGTCTTCCATTGAACCACGTTCATTGCCCCTTAAGTGAATAAAAAATGGTTGCTCATTTGTCGCACATGTGACGATCTTTTAGTTGGTTACACACGTCAACTTTTATTAGTTTCTATCTTTTTACAACACTAGTGCCGTTTACGGCTACGCCTGCGGTTAATCGCTTGAGTTTATATTGAACTAAGCGGTTAAGTTTATAGAGTAAGTAGTAAATGTTTATGAAATCAGAGCAATTCGGTTTGACAAGGTTTGTGTTGGGAATCAATTTATGAGCAGGTTTGAGTTTCAATTGATTTGATTTGATATAGTTGACTATATTGATATAGAAATTGTAGTATGGAGCTGGATATTTGAAGAAAAAGATAGAGATGTCGATGAAAAGACAAATCTGATGGTAAGCACTAGTTAAACCAGTATTGTGGAAGATGATGACGGTCTTTATACTGATAAGAATGTTAAATTGAATTTAGTTGACGTGGATCAAGGAGACAAAAACAAAATAAAGAAATGCAACAGCAAATTTTAAAAGAAAAAGTTAAATTAACCAGCGAGAGTTAAACTAGAAAGGTTCTTTATAGAATTAGGAGTTTTTAATTCAATACGTTAGTTTACTGCTCTATGTAGAGTTGAAGAGAGTTTGTAAAAAAGGGACTAGTGTATTTTCAATACTTGTAGGATGAGTAGATTCTGAAGATGGGGTACGGTACAAATACAACTAACAATATTAGCATCCTTAGATTTGTACTAGTCAAAAGTAATATGACTTCTGATGTGGTTCCTATATGTAGGTATATTGATATTATTTATGTTAATGGTCACAGATACATGAAAAACTTGCTTTGCACAAAGTAGCAGAATCATTTTCAACGAATAAAAAAGCAGTATTTCTGGAAAATTATTCATTATTCCACAGTAGTGCTTTATTGCAAAATGTAGGTACTATTAATTCCACAATATACTCCATTGTGGTCGTGCGGGCAATACCTATGAATTATTTACAAAGGCTGTGTGAAGTAAGAATACAACGTTGAGAAATTTTTCAACATTTTTCTGAACATAAAAGCTTTCCCGCAGAAGTGTACCTACGTCTGGCGAAAATAAATTGGAGTTTGGTACTTTAAAGTTTCACATAGACCTACCTACTACGAAAACTGCAAGAACGATAGATTTTTATAATATCGTAATCACATAGGATTTGATTTTGGGAAGGGTTTGCAATGTTAATGGAACAACACGTCAACTTGATGTAGATGACGACGATAGCTGTTTAGAAAAATAATTAGTTGAAAATAAACATAATTTTAAGCACATTCAAATTCAAAATGTTAAAACTGGTCCTTAGTACCAAGACCCATACTAAAGATAGTTAAGTTAAATATACAATGGATGGTTCATATGACACCTTAAGAAACAATAGCAGTAGCTTTTTGTTCTGGGGTTAAACGTTGAGAAGAATTTGAAGTACTTTGTGCCACGATCATTGCCCCAATTGCTATGTAATTAAACATTTAAATATATTCCCCGTATTTTGATAAAGATCTGGAGCTTAACATAAGAGTGACAAAGCAAGTCCACAATTAAGCGGTCAGTCATTCAATAAAGCTCAAATTGTATGAAGCGTGATATTATCCTATTAAAACGGCCGTGTCAGTTAATTTGTTCCTGAGAATGAGCCGCATCCGTCTTGCAAAGGAAATTGGTACAACTAGGTTCAACCGCGATTTCGTGTTCTTAGAATTTACGTACTGTTTATTAGTATAATTTTGTGTCCGGTTTCGAAAAACAAAAGCTAAACTTTTCTCTTTTGGATGTTAAAATAGTTTCTCGTTTCGTAGTCTCGTATACATATTACCAAAAATATAACCAGTTCATCATCAATAATCATGAATTTTATTCTTTTATTATTATCCACAACTACGAGTAGTAGTACTTCATTAAAGTTTTATAAATCAATATCCATGTTAAACAAAATAATCTACACAAGATAAGGGCATTAGACGAACAAGATAAAATTTTAGAAGTTCCTACATACGTTTATCAGGTCATCTGCATCTTTGAACATTGCGAGTTGGTGCATCCAGCTTGCCTTTCTAGGTCAATGACTATCGTTAGAAACTTGAGGAAATCTTAATAGGTACTATAAACATGTACAAGATCGTTTACCAGATAGAAATTCCAATAGTTCGGAAACATTACTAGATGAAAGGAAAACATCACTTCCAAAGAAACTAACGATATTTTTTATAGATATTGCAGAAATCACAGCAAGGTCCACAATTATTTGAAAATTAAGTATGATACTGGATTAAGAATCTAATTCAGAGTTTTATAATGCTATAAAAAATATAGTACGAGATAATGGTGGATATTTTTATCCAAACCTATACAATAAAATAAATAAGCATAATTACCTAATATTCAGATCACAAAAATAGCCCTCTTTATTACAGACTTCGTGTAAATAAATCAAAAGAGAAATCCAAATTGGACGATCTCTTATATTTTTACTTGTATCTTTGCCTCATTAAAAAAAACAAAACTGCTCTGTAAAAGCCGAACATTGTTTGATTTTTGATAACATAATGTAGAACAGAGATTTGGCAGAAAAATAGAAATAACAGAACGAAATGTTTTTCGGAATACTTATAAAAACTTTAAGAAAGCTGTAAAGCACGAAAAAATATGTAAAAATTCGGCCATAAATACTCCACAGAATGAATTTAACATTTTATCTAGAAAGAAGTTCTAGGTTAACAACATGACCCTTAAGTGCCAATATTCTTAAATGTAACAAATAAAATAAATAACACTGCATTGAAGGTAATAGTTAATGTTCTCGAAACTTGTGTGGATTCAATTCGTTCAGCAACTGAAACGCTATGTAAAGTTACTAACTATAAATCAAACAATGAGATAAAGCGGTTTAGTATAATGTTAGTCTAAGCTCGAAACTTTCGTGCTGGGATTCTGAAGACTAAAAAGTATTTCTAAAATTCTTAAAAGCTTAACTTTGAGTTGGTTTTACTTTGTTTAAAACAGTTATTTTGACAGGGTTAATTGAGCAACTAACCTTAAATTAGTCACGGACTTACGGATTAAAATATTTCGAGAAATACAAAAAAGAAAGAATTCGTAGTTTCTTCAGTTTAAGCAGCAAGTTTTTAAAGTGAAATCGAAAATGATTAAGACATTACCCTCTCCAAGTAAACGTAAAACAAGTCTGACAAATACCAGACTGTCAACGTCAATTCTGTTACATTCGTCCCAAAAACTAACAACGTAATTCCTTCGTTTTCGACAGCTAATCCATCCTCAACCTTTTAAAGTAATTGAACGTCTTTATGTTTGTCATCAACAAATTCTAACGTTTCTTTTTCCTCAATAAAAGGATCGTTTACTGTGATACCTTCGCTGTCATTCATCACTTGAACCTTATCCAATAAGACAAAGAGCTCATCACAATGGGATCGGAGGGCTTTCCTCGGAGCGACTGTTCACTCCCTAGAGTCCTTTGTAATCTGCATCGACGATTTGTGTTCCGCACAATAGGGGGATCATTTAGGTTCTCCTTGCTCCCAGAAATGTATTTTGGTATAACTTGGTACGCTAAATGTTTGGCGTTTGGCATTTCAGTTTTAATGTGTTAGGGTGATGTTTATTTTAGATAAAATATTATAGCTGCAGTTTCTTATTTAATAAAGATTGTTTATGCTGTCATTTATTTGTAGTCTTCATTTTTTTGGATACAGTTTTATTTATATTTGTCAAGAGATCATTTGTCGTCTTTCACAGATTCTGTTAGCACAAATAAATATTCCGTTGATTTATGAAAAGTCTGATCAACAAACCTAGTCATTGAAATTGGTAACAAAGCTATCTCGATGACTTTAATTTTAATCAAGCATTTTCACTAAAACAACACAAAGCACAGCCAATCAAAGCCTATCAATCGAAGTGGAGATCAAATGGAACTTGGCTGTCAGAATCCAATTGCCGTTTACAAACCTCTCTAAATATAAGGTGGCGAAATATATGATTCAATTTCCATCTCCTTGCTGTATAGAAACGAGATGCAGCATTGTCTAAGACTGTCAACCTTTAATCTATATCATCAATTCCGAGTCTCTTCACCCCATCCCCTTTAAGCCCTCTTTACGTTTCGGACGCTTTAATGCACTTAAAATATATTCTATAGTGTCATAAAAGGAGAGTAAGTTACGAGGCTCAAGGGAATACAGTCGTGTTTTAGTGATGTAGCTGCCGTTAGACTTTATTAAACTATGTTATGTCATGAATGTTTAATATTACAATCACTAAAATGTCTTTGAATAGGTATATTTTTTATCAAAGTGTACACGAGGAGAATTTTGATTCTTTATAAAAATCCAAGTCTATCAAAGCGTAAATTTATTATCTGATTCATAGAATTATAATAAAGATTGACACGGGAAAAATAGCAAAAGTCGTTTAAGGAAACTACGTTTAATTTAATATTTGATTATTCATTCTGAAACTCAAGATATTTACCAAGCTTTAAATAAAATATACATTAACAGAAACAATTGTCAGACATTAAAAGCAGTTGGCTCACTAATTCTTATTCACAGCTATATTCAAACTGGAACATCTCTGAACACTTCAAAACTTCGTCTTGCATATCGTGTTCCGTTGCACATCACTACAGCCTCACACTCCTGGGATTAATAGTGGAACTTGTTTTACTATCTGCTTTATATACCTAGTTATATAGTATGCTTTTCGTTACGCTATTCTAAATCCTGTGAGTCGCATTTATTATTATAATGTTCGGCATTAATTTCGCTTTGAAAGTTTGATTCTCTTGTTGGTTGTTGAAAGTATTTTGGGTAAAGGAAATGAACAATCTAGGCGGAATACGCAAATTTTCGCAAACAGGTTTAGATTTATCAAATTGTGAAACTATAATAACGTGCTGTTTTATTTCTTTCGCTACAATTATGATATGATCATGCAAGTGAGGTTAAAAAAGTTGGGAGTTAGATTTTGTGAACATCCGGCTGCCATCAAAATGCATTTTGCCAGCAAATTGACATCGCATCAACTATCTAAACATCGCATATCGATACAAACGGAATCGATCATAAAATTCAATCATTACACGAATGAACGATATAAATTCGTATCGAATCGGACATTCGCGTTATCGGCCGAATTGAATCGAGTTGATAATCGATTCGGGCATGTTTGATTACGAGTGTTTGCTCGTTTGTGCCCGCTGATTGCAAAATGTCAAATTGAATAATCGTGTCGCAATTATTGCCGTCAACATTTTCAATGTTTACATCCATTTGTTAGTCGTGGAGATTTACATAATTTTCGGAATGGTTATGTGTGGAATAAATTGTTTGCGAAACTTGGTTGGCATCGTTTGCCATTGTTTTTGCGTACTGTGCGTTCGTCCTGTGATATCGTTTTGATGATGTGAAAAATACTATTGTTTAACTTTTAATTTGTTTGCGTTTTCATCGCAAATGGAATGAATATTGTTCAGTGAGCATTATTTTGGTAGTACTTGAGATCGTATGATGCTATACTGGTTTTTGTTAATGGAAGTGCAATTTCAGTATTCTAATAATCTGGTCCTTACGTACATTTTTGTTCATCCCATAACATTATTTTCAATGAACTATCATCAATAAAGTATAATATTCTTCTAACGTCCTCGTCTCTTAACATTCCTACTTAACAATTTTTCATCTCAATTTCCCAACTCCAATCACACCGCATGTTCACATGACAAACATTTAATGAACAAAAAACAGCGCGCACAATAAAAGTAACAACAGGTGCGGTTTGTTCCTAATCAGTTATTCAGCTAACGTCACAATTCGTAATTCCGCGCGCGTACGTATGTATACGTCAAAATGTAGAGGTCTGTTTGACAAAATTAAGCGACTCCCGCGTAAGGCAGTCAAGGGTACGCGATTTATTTTATCTGGCATTGTTGTTTTTGGGTAAAATTTTAATATGTAACGTGGGAGTAAATAAGAGGGATGTTGTATGGAATACAATATTGTGCTGCGAAATAATGTTAATACTGATTTCGTAAACAAAAAATTTAAACCGACTTCAAAAAAGAATAAAATAATTACCATATAAAATTAAGTTTCAGAAGTCGGCGCTGATCCACGCTGAACCAAATTGAAAGCACCGACTTCTGAAACTGTTAATTTTATATGGTAATTATTTTATTCTTTTTTGAAGTCGGTTTAAATTTTTTGTAAAAATGTTTTAATTTTTTGTAAAAATGTTTTAATTTTTTTCATTTTAGTGGCCTTAATTAAAACTTGGTTGGACCTACTAAAGACGCTGCTCGTAACGTAATCACATCATCACAATATGCGTACTGTTCGTCATTGAGGAGTTCCATTGTCTATCTCCGAAGTTCTTCATCAGATCTTCACCAAATTTAAATGGAACCAACTTCGAAGTATACCCTATCCATTAAAAAAATAATCATTAAAATCGGTTCACAATTGGCGAAAATATCGATGAACATACACAAAAAAAAAAAAACATACGTACAGACGAACATAGTAACCTCCTCCTTTTTGGAAGTCAGTTAAAAAGAGCACAAAACTAATTTAAACACTATTATAGTCAGATATAAGTAGTAGGAATTTAAACAGGCTTGGGGATTTATTATAAGTACGGTTAGGGTTCTACCTATCTGATTTTAAATATAGATAACATCGGTGCCTATGTTAAATAATATTGAGATTGCCTCGGACTAAATTTAAATTGTACTAATATTATATCGGTCATAAATGGTATAATAATTAGCAATGATAGCCTAGTGGTGTGACCGTCTGACTGTCAAGTCATAGGCCTTGAGTTCGAATCCAAAGTACGCACCTCTGATTTTTCGAATTCATGTGCTTATTGTATAGTTATCTATATCGATATTTCTCGACGGCATATGAAGCCAAGTCAGAGGCCCATGAGCAGCATAAACTCTGACACCATGTTAGTCACTAACCACACGAAAAGAAGAAGAAAATGGATGTGTTCAATTTAATTTACAAAATCGCGAAATGAATAAATAAAACCGCTTCGCACCCTAATAATGACAATATTTTAAAGAATATTTTCTTACTCCCTCAAAACTCAGTCAAGTTAGGTTTAAAATCGAATTCAACATCATCCAATTTGGATTCGCGGGGTGACCTCATCGCACGCAATCAGCTGTACAAACGCGAAAATATCTTTGGCAAACATAAACAGTCGGAATGCGTACCGAATTCGGTCGTATCAAGCCGATAGCCGAGTACGAAACGAACTGCCCAATTAGGAACATACCAATAATGAGTTGTCAAAACAAGGGTTTCATTCGACAAACTTACCTTTACAGTATAAATCAATCTTATAACCTTCATTTAAGGTGCAATTTCCTTTGTAGGAATTAAATTGGAGTTTTGTAAATTTAATGCCAAAGTTGAATTGTGAAAGTTCAGTTTACATTGCGTAGGATTTGTTTAAAGTTTAAAAGCAAATCCGGCAATTAGTGTGTTGGATATTTTTTGGTCGGAAATTATATGTATTACATTTCGTTTCATTCCGGTAAAACGGGTTGTTGAGTAAAGTTTTAAAGGCCATGTTTCGCGGTTCTGGATTTAAACTGGATATTTCACTCTGATTTTTCTTACTTTTTTACTCAAATCAGAGCAATTTTATTCATCTGAAAATAATTTAACTCAACATTCGAAAGTCGTGTCAACAGCCCTCATTCTTGGTCCTACTGTACGACAAAGGTCACAAATGGGTAACCAGTCTAAAATACAAATTACCCTATCAAAAATCGTCACAGGTTCTAACCGATTGCTATTCCAAAACCAAAGAGGTCACGACTTGGAACGTCGACTTTAATGGTTTATTAATCTTCGATATAATTTCCTTGGAGTGATGGATGGTGACTGATGACAGCATTCGTGAGAGGTTGCGTTAGGAGGGAGGCGACAGTGATGAAAGTCTGCTCCATGTAATTTTTTATACAGATGGATATTTCAGATTTTGGTAATAAATGCTTACGTCACTGTCAGCTTTGATAGGAAATTTAATTGAACTCATAGTGATGCAAGTAGCTTTGATTCCTTAACGATTTTATACGGGTATTCTATCGTACACCGAATCTTGGTTTCAAGTGTCGTTTATCTATGTAATATTATAGAGCTCGCTTAGTATTCTTGTATTTTTATCGAGAAAATTAATACGAGTTTCTTATAGCATTTCAACATGAATACATACATAAACTCACGCCCTTTTCCCATGGTGGTAGGAAGAAACTATAGAACGCCACATGCTACGATCCTTACATACTCCTTTGACTTCATCTACATTTATACATCTTGTCAAACACGCATGCCGGTTGAGAGTACTACGCACCAGTCCTTTGTGAAGAACATCATCAATAACATCGATGAATGTCCTATGTGGCGTCGTCTACCGGCGTTTCCACTGACATCCGCCTTATAAATTCCTTTTCTTAATATCCGTTCAATCATTCTCTCAAGATGAATCTTAATAACAAATTCACTACCAATTACAAGACAGTCTGCTTGTACTCGTATCGAGCTGCTGAATTAAAACTACTGCAAATTCATTTAAGAATTACTATTTTATCTTTGTCATCTTATTGCAAGGCTCCTTTTGCTAAAACGTCTCACGACTGAATAAGAACAACTAAATGTGCTGTATAATCTAACAAACTTCTGACCTTGAAATATAAGGCACCTGTCTCCTGTCTTTCGTTCTTACAACCGTACCTAATGACGCGAATTAGGTTTCAAATTAAACGGATTGCGTGACTCTATTCTATGTTAGACTGTCAAAACCTCCCACCTTCTATTATACCTAAGTTTAAAATCATTCTGAGAAATGACGATTGAAGGACCAAAAAATTACAGATTTTGGTCCTTCAATCCAACACTCAGCTAATTCCACTAACATGTGCAGATTATTTCTAAAACACAATTGAGGGGTTTTAGAACTTAATTTGACTACAATAAAGCTTTAACACTAATCCCTTTAGGTTATTCTGAGAAACTAGATTGAATTTTGAAGCGATTATGTTTAATTTGAATTGTATTAATTCTAACATGTTGGTTTGGGATGAAAAGTTAAATATGAGTAGTTTAGTAACTGTATAGTTGTGGAAGCCAATTACTTACCTAAATCCCGGCTAAGAAAAGGTCAATCTATCCCTTTCCGTAGGCTTAGTTAAAGGGCTTACTACAGGTGGATCCCTAGTCGCACCCACGTATATTAAACATCATACATCGAGAATTTATATAGCGAATGGTGAAAGTATCAATCAGTCTGCGTAAGGAGCTACATATCGAAAAAGGTAAATTAAAATATTACGTAAAACATTGCACCTAGGGGACTAGTGGATGGTATTTCGATTTTTAATCTAAACACGTTTTTACCATTACCTTTCGAGACTGAGTAAAAACGCAAATAGTTTTCTCTGTAAGGTCATTCTGCCTAGCCTTTTCCAACTAAGTTGGGGTCAGCTTCCAGTCTAATCAGACATAGCAGTCTGTCATAGGTATTCGTACGACACCCGGGACCAACTGTCTAACGTACTCTCCGAGGCTCAGAGGGGTCTCGATGTGTAACGAACGGTCACCCATCTGCAGACTGACCGCGGCAAGAACAACTAAACCTCGCAAATCGTATGATCCACGCGGTTGGTAATTAGCCAAACGCTTTTCTTTTTTTTCTTTTTTTGAAAAAACGTTGCCCACACTAGGATTTTTCCTGTATCGTGGGTGCGTTTACAGACACAAATCTTCACAGGCACAAACGCCCAGACCTGGAACAATAATCTGTAGGCCATACAAATATTTTTTCCGTGTGGGAATTGAACCCACGACCCGTAGCGCAGAAGCCAATGGCTCGGCCACTACATCAAACGTGTCGTCAAGTTTGTGTTTCTGTAAGGGATTAAAAGACAAAAATAGACACAAACATTGGATTTCGGATTCATCTAAGGATGTAGGAGCCCAATCTGTGGTAGATTTATCGTGTGATACATGAAGTACCTACAGAGCAGGCACGGATTTGAAGCAAGGAACCGGATTGTGGCTATAAAGTCTTGCTCTACAACGAAGTACCATTGGAAGCTATTCCTCAGTCAGATGTGTCTACAATAAGGCAAGAGTATTATCTACCTTACATCGTAGGACCACTCAAAATCCAAGCCGTACCGTAGAGTTTTCAAAAATCATACTTTTGTACAGCAAAAGTTTAGTGTTCTATTCAAACACATTATTTACAAACACTACAACAATATATGTCGACTTACAAGTTACAAACCATATCTACATACACTACATACAAAAATATCAACAAGTTTGTACTTACGAATGTTCTGGAAACGGGACGTACCTGCAAACGACAGACATTCATACATCAGACGATATTCAGACTTTGCTTAGGGCAAAATAAGTGGGATTTCTATTCAAACCCCATTTCTTTATAAAAAAAAAAGTTGTAAAGCCCTCCTCGTTCGTGCAAAAAGCTGCTTTCAGGCACTCGCACACGCGAGGTCAAAATATTGAGCGGTGTAAGTGTTAGGAGGGAGCGACGAGAGCTTTTATAGACGCTTTCTTCGTTTTAGGGTTATCCCAGCCTATTGTTAGGATACGCTTTCGTTTCTTTACAGAATTTTTGACTTTACTTTTAGATTTTTGACTTATTTCAAAATTTGAAGTTTTGTATTTCATATATGTATTTACAAGCATTATTGAAACGTTATTATGATTTTAGCTGCACGGTTCCAAGAAGTTAGTTCTATGGAGAAGAGCCGATAAGAAACTCCGTGGATACTCTTTTCAAATGATAATGTAAAATCGTTTTTGCTACAATGTTGTGGTAAGAGTTGTGTGAGAACAATTTATTATAGAGTGCCATATATCTCATAGGAAAAAAAAAACGAATTTATATTATTTTGGTAATTTTAAAGACATAATATGGTTGTGGTAACATAATAGCTTGCATTGCTCTCGTTATCACAACCATAAAATCGCTAACCATAGACAAAATCGCATTATAAAATACACGCTTAAAACTTATAACGTAAAGTACGAGTACATAGCATGACCGTCTCGCCAGTGATTCCCAAAGGGTTAGGCAGACGTGTGTATAGGTAATGTAGTTCACCAGTATTAGGTCTTAGTCAAATAGGGGACCAGCCTTGGCTATTCCGGAAACGAATCGCGAATTTTTAAATTAAATAGAACATAATTATTTGTAGTGCAATGAAATACTTGCGGACGAACGAGTAGGTTTTACAGTACGCCGATCTTCCGCCGGTACACATAATTCCATATAAACATCTCACATCGTACACATTTGACCGGAGATGCATTACTAAAATTCCTCTAGTAAATTACGCAACGAAAAATCGGCGATGTATCTTCCATCAGATGTGGCTTAGCCCTAAGTGTACCGACATATCTGCCGAATATACGCGACGCAATTTTGGTGTGATTACGCCGATTGACGCCTGCAATATGCCAGGTTGAAATTACGTCGCGTCTTGTCGGTATAAAAAAACATAGCCGGCCAATTTACGCCGCGTAATTTCGGTTTGGTGTGCACTAACAGCTATCTATAGTTAGAGAATTAAAAACTCGTTGCAGGGAGATTGAATACCAAATGTCTGTTCATGGAGCCTTAGTCAAAAGTGCATGTGATGCGTTCTTGATGTAGTGTCTTTGTTGTTACTTTTATTTTTAATACAATGTATCATAGATGGTTATTGTAATGTGGATTGTAATGTAATTTGTCTGAAATAAAAATATTCAATTGAATAGAATAATCAACTTTTAGTCTACTTCGGAACATAGGCCCATACTAAATTGCGTCATAAAAAAAAAATCTACTTTTTTCGTCCATAAAATATTTAATAACATTTTTATAACAGATAATCTTCCTTATAGCTTTTGGTCAACCCGAATCATACATGAGACAAGGTCCACAACTTAGTACCACTACAAGCCCGACTCTTCTCACTTCCACTCACGAAAGAAGTGGGTTGCAACTAAAAATAGGCCTGCAACCTCCATTTACGGCAAGCCTCTCTGAGAGCCCCACTGAACTTTTGAAATGGAACTGTACTCTATTCAGTTTGAACGAATAAACAGCGGTACTTTGTGGCAGATTTAGTGCCGGCTATGTTCGGCTATGTTTTATTGGGGAGCCGTTTGGCCTGGGACACGAGATAGGTAAATTGTTACTGGTGATTGGTAGCGAAATTGGGCCCGTTTTTGGACTCTGATATATTGAAATGAAACCTGTAATTCATGAATTGTTTGTTAAATTGTTGGTGTAAATTGTTTCGGATATAAACAGATTTCTGTTTAATGTTTATTATTTTTTATTAGTCGTCGTTGTTCAGTCTATTGTAACAGCAATAATAGCGTTGTGATGTGACCGTCAGACTGGCAAGTCATTGGTCTCGAGTTCGAACCCAAGGCACGCACGCACCTCTGGCTTTTCGGATTCATGCGCGTATTGTATAATTATCACTTGCTTAAAAACGGTGAAGGAAAACATCGTGAGGAAACCGGCATGCCTGAGAGATATTTGTCGACGGCATGTGAAGCCAAGTCAGAGGCCCATGGGCGGCATAAACTCTGACACCAGGTTAGTCTCTAACCACACGAAAAGAAGAAGTCTATTGTAGGGGAAAGCGTTGAATAAGTTCGTAATACAATATTGTTACTGTTTCATAACATTCACATTGTTTCGTCACATTTTTTTAACTTGGTCCTTTAGTCCACATTTATTCTAAACTTCACATTCTTGTAAACCTCAAAAATAGTCATAGCTTCTATTGTTATCTCCACACCAAATATCGTGTTACTGAAATTCGTTTACAAACCATCACAGATGCGTGCAAACCGAGGCATGAGCGTCACCTCGCTTCAAGTAACGCGATACGGGGCGTCAGCAGGGACCGAGCGGCGCCAATATCCAGCCACACTCCGCTTTCATTGTTTGTGCATAGAGTAGTTTAGAAAATAAGTGCAGATGTGATGCAGTTTTTTACATACATACATAAACTCACGTCTTTTTCCCATGGGGGTAGGCAGAAACTATAGAACGCCACATGCTACGACCCTTACATACCCCTTTCGCTTCATCCACATTCATACATCTTGTCATACACGCACGCCGGTTGAGAGTACTACGCACCTGACCTTTGTGAAGAACATCACCAATAACATCGATGTATGTCCTACTAGGACGTCCTCTACCGGCGTTCCCATTGACATCCGCCTTATAAATTCCTTTTGTTAATCGCCGTTCACTCATTCTCTCAACATGACCAAACCACCTAAGCATACTCCTTTCAATTTTTGACACTACATCATCTTTTAAACCGCAACAACAGTTTTTTAATGTATTAATAAGTAATTTCGCAGTAATAGCCTTGTGGTTGAACGTTTGCTTTCCATGCAGAAGGGTTTGAGTTCAAGTCCAGCATCTCTGACTTTTCGAACTCAGGTGCGGATTAGAATTTGATTGTTACTTGCGTTAACAGTGAAGAAAAAATATCTTGAGGAAACCTGCGAGGGCTCCATAATGTTCTCGATAGTGTGTGTAGTCTGCCAGCCCGCATCAGGCCAGCGTGGTGGACTAAGGCGTAAACCCTTCTCATTTTAAGAAGGACCCGTGCCCAGCAGTGGCACAGTAATGGGCTGATTATGTATAAGAAATTTTATCCCAATTTTGAAAGTTGTAATCATGGATTTATGTTTAGTTTGAAAGCTTATAGTCACTTATGATATTTGGTTGGTTTAAAAATACTTATTTTGCTTTTAAAAGATTGGATAAATATACATGGAAAGTAATATTCCAAGTTCTGCACAAAACTATCTCCAAACGGTTTCTCATAGAAATTGTACGTAACAATATTATTAGTTCTTATTGTTATCTGTTTCTCAACTATATTATATCTCAGAATATCCTTGTACTGGCTCGAAGACAAGCAGTATTATTATAACTAAGTAGACTCCAACTTGTCGCTTGGATAACATGGAATAGTTTCACTAGTTCCTAGTTATAATACAGACATAGTTCAAAATGTCAGAAGGAACGAGAGAAGCGAACCGCGCTTGGCTTTCATGTGGTCCTGAGTGCACATAGATTAGTTTGAGAAGACAGAGGCGACGTAGCTTAATAATTTCATTAGGTATAATACATGGATATGATTACTTTGTTGGTCTAGTGGTCGCAAGCGCGATTGCTGATCGTTAAGTCCTAGGCTCGATCCCCAGGTCGAGCAAAGTGTTACTGGGTTTTTCCATTAGGAATTTCTCAGTGCGTATTGTATAATTATCACTTGCTTAAAAGCGGTGAAGGAAAACATCGTGAGGAAACCGGCATGCCTGAGAGATATTTCTCGACGGCTCGTGAAGCCAAGTCAGAGGCCCATGTGCGGAATAAATTGAGACACCAGGTTAGTCACTAACCACACGAAAAGAAGAAGAATATAAATAACTCTCCCCTAAATCGTGCGCATCATTTTTCGCTTGCACACGTATGCACAATTGACACATCTCCCTATATTTCACATCATTGCCAAAGTGTAATATTACATCCTACGCCGCAGATTTCATACGCTCCGCGGAGATTCGCAGAGACATGTGGCGTCGGGTTACCCTACTAGTCAATAAAAGATCCTTCACTACGGTTCGTGTTGCGAATGAAAAAAAAGGGATTTGTTTCACTTTTTGCGACTATATCTATAATCTAGTGGGGGGAAAATTACTGTTTTTAAGCTGAGGAAATGTTTTTATTTTGATTGATATTTTGTAGTATATTTTTTGTTTTGGATTCGTTAGAGCTTTTATGCACTGTCGACCAGTCGCCAGCAACTTGGTCTCTCAGCGACCAAATTATAGGCAACTAGACCGGTCGACAGTGCGTAATAGCTCATGTTATGTTAATGCGTTGAAAAAAAAAAACAAAGATCAATACGATCAATACAGGATATTCAAGTATTACCTACTATAATATGGATCTTTATTGTGGAATTGTAAAACAAATTACTATAGTTTTTCATCTTAACGCATAGCTCCTATACCTACCCCATCAAGCCTTTTATAAAAAATTGTGTACTGAGGCCTTTGTTATATATAGTACACAATTTTCGTAGCTTTTTACCTCCACATAAACCCTGAGTAACTCTTTCAACTGTGTCCAGTGTAGTTGATAACCCTACGTCGTTAGCGAGCGAGGGTTAAGACGTGCCGTACATGCCGATGTGACCCAATGATATCGAGAATAACATGAAAGTATCGCCCCAGATACTGACAGAATGGAAATGGCGGCTGAAAGAGAAAATTAATTTTGAAACAACTCGAATGGAGGGTTTAAAAATGGAAATTGGATAGTCGGCGCGGACCGAAGGACCAAAATGTTTGTTGATGTCAATGGTATAATTGTCATTTATTTAAAGCAGAACAGTATCATCCTCGTTAAAAGCTTCTACTTCTATACTCATAATTTCAGGCTGTATAAGACTATTTTTTAGGGTTCCGTACCCAAAGGGTAAAACGGGAACCTATTACTAACACTCCGCTCTCCGTCCGTCTGTCACCAGGCTGTATCTCATGAACCGTGATAATTAGACAGTTGAATTTTTCACAGATGATGTATTTCTGTTGCCGCTATAACAACAAATATATTAAAAATAGAATAAAATAAATATTTAAGGGGGCTCCCATACAACAAACGTGATTTTTTTGCCGTTTTTATAGATAATGGTACGGAACCTTTCGTGCGTGAGTCCGACTCGCACTTGGTCGGTTTTTTTATAATACTGAAAAACAGATTAGCTATAAAATTAAAAAAAAACGGCCAGGTTCGAGTCGGACTCGCGTACCGAGGGTTCCGCACAAACTTGTAGGTATGTAATTTTATTTTGTGATGTAATTTCAAACTTTAGTTTTGGATTTTTCCTATTACTTGAGCTATAACACATTGCTATTTGCCAATTTCATGATTCTAGGTCAACGGGAAGTACCCTATAGATTTTGATAACCTTGCGAGTGTCAAGATATGCGGCATCAACGGTCGTATCTTTTGATTGAGTTGACTTTAAGAGTTTGATTTTTTCAGAGCTCCAAGGGATTGCTGACTTGAGTATTTGATATTAATTTCAACTCGATACCTCCACACGTTCCTAAGAAAAAGGGTCTTGACAGACAGAGGGACAAAGAAGTGATCCTATGAGAGTCCCTTTTTTATTTTTAAGGTACGGGCCCCTAACGATGGAAAGATGTTTATTCAGATATCGCTAAGTAAACTTTCAAATATTTATCATTTACAAACTTTCTATACACGGCATATCTGCTATCTGAAATATAATAAAAACTGCGTTCAATTCGTAACGTTTCTCACAACTGATCTTATCCTTTTGAAATAAAACTTTCACTAGCATTTGTGCACCATTTCTTAAATGGCGGGGACTATGTATCTTCACGTTTTATCAAAAAGGGATTCAGATAATGGCCGGAGATTACTCTCGAGTTACTATTACGATGAAACTGTATTGGTCTTGAGATATGACTAGCGAAAACATCGCTCTGCTAAATCGGTGTCGTGTTGTTTTAAGTTTGTATCGTTTGTAGATTAAAATATCGTCGAGAGAGTTTTCAGTCTGTTTGTTCTATAATTCAACGAACCTTTTGCCTAGATGCTAGACCAATACGTATTGTTTAGGCAATAAATTCAGATTTTTTGCCAACTTCAGCTTTAACTGCCTCATTGGTCTAGTGGTGGCAAGCGTGACTGCTGATCGTGAGATCCGGAGTTCGATCCCCAAGTCGGGCAAAATGTTATTGAGTTTTTTTGAGTGAAATTCCTCAGTAACAGTCCAGAGTTTGGATTTGTACACGGGTGATAGCAAAAGGCTCGCCCCCTATTACATGAGACTTAAATATAGTGGCGAAATGAGGGTGTTATTATACACCTCTGCCCAACCCTTCGGGGAATACAGGCGTCATGTTATGTCAAAAACCACTTTTTCCATGACTACCACTTCGCTGTGGTATTCCTCCTAGTTGAAAGATCTTTATTTTTTCATTTATGAGTGCTACAATTTCTTCCCTATCTACCATATTATCAGTATACTGTTTATAATAGCTTGTCCAAATCAAGCGTCTTACAGGCGTCGACTCGCGCGCAGTCAATGGTGTATTGAAGGTTCATACATTCCTTCCACCGATTATCAACGCAAGCCTCGACTCGCGCGTGACACGCCTATCTAGACAAGCTATAAGGCATTGAAAATATACACGGTGTATTTATATGCGTGAACACAAAAGTCAGAAGCCCGAAAGTGTGACAACCGGTCTTACATTAGGATATCGGCGTTGCCCTATAACTGGGTTGCGGAGCTCTGACAAAAATACTGGTATTCAGCCGCATCTGTTTAGACTGGAAGCTGGCCCCAACATAGTTGGAAAAAGGCTAGGCAGAAAGAAATGTGTGTACACACACACACATCCTCTACACAGCCGTATCCAGGTCCTCTAACTCTTGAACCTCGCCCAGGCCTCTATAAACAATAAGTGGCTATTGTTTCTTGACGTGCAATCATCGTAAACCGCATGCATCTGCCATTTCGCTACCACAAGCCCTTTATAGCTTCATTTTACCATGCCTTATGGGATATGGATGTAGGAATGCTATGGAGAAACGAGTATGGAAGGTATTAAACACCTATTCACTTTGTGTTTGTGAGTATATTTGAGATTAGAAGCGGTTCTTATGATAATTTGATGGTATAAGCTATTGTTTTTGTTAGGGGTTTTGAATAAATTCGTGTGTATCGTAATAGCAAGCTATATACAGGGTTACTGGTAATTCGACGTATTCCTTGCAGGACGTCATTGTAGGGTTAAAATGCAACAAATTAAGCCATCAAATGTTCTAGCGAAATTCAGTAGTTTTTGAGCTTTTTATATTTTTTGAAATATCCCATTTTCAACCATTTGAAGCCTATTTAAAAATAATGTACGGCGCGAATGTATTGTTTAAGTTTTTATCATAGCTGATGCCATAGCAGATCTACGTTAAAAATTTAAAGTTAAAAAATTCTAAACACATCTGCAAATAGGTATGGTTGAATCTGGATTTTTTAAATAAAAACCTAAAATAATGAATATCTCAAAAACTACTGAACTTCGGTAGAATATTTGGTGGCTAAATTTGTTGCATTTCAGCCCTACTATAATGTCCTGCAAGGAATACGTCGAGTTACCAGTAATCCTGTATATGAAAGAAATAATTATTTATGTTCTTTCTATGGCATGGAACATTGTCTGTAGGGTTAATCTTTCGATTTCAATTCAATTCCCATAAAAAAAACAAAGAAACAATGCGTAGGTACTCATGAAAAATTAGATACACAACAAACTACATGACATCACACCTGTATTCCCTAAAGGGTTGGGCAGAGGTATATTGTAACACCCTCATTTCGCCGTTATGTTTAAGTCCCATGTAATAGGGGACGAGCCTATATAAACCGGCTTCAAATCCAAACTCCGGGCTGCTACTGAGGAATTCCACACGGTAAAACCTAATAACACTTTGCCCGACATGGGGATCCCAGGACCTCACGGTCAGCAGTCGCGCTTGCCACCACTGGACCAACGATGCACAACTACTACCTATTACGAATATAGCTAAGTTAAATAATAAATATAAAATAAAAAATAAGTTGCATACCTAAGTACTACCTAATAAAATACGTTTACGGGCCGTTTGGTACATTGGGTGAGCAATTGGCTTCTGCGCTACGGGTCGCGAGTTCGATTCCCGCACGGAATAAATATTTCTACAGATAGTTCCGGGTCTGGGCGTTTGTGCATGTGAAGATTTGTGTCTGTAAGCGCACCCACGATCAGAAATACGAAAGAGGAGCAAAGTTTTTCAAAAAAGAAAATATAACATTTCACTCGACGAAAAAAAATGGCGAACAAGTCGAGTTAAGTATACAACTTAATGTATTGTAGCAAAATGTGAAGTGGATTACTAATACGCCTGTTAACGCCTTAACTCATTCAATGAACTTTAGCCACAAGTGGGTTCGCCTCAGGTCAACGGTATAGGATTTCAGCTAAGACCCATCGTCTATCGATCTTCAGTCAACATTCAGCTCAGTATCACGAATCATGTTCAGTAAATGAGAACCAAAGATCGGCCTCTTTTACCTGGGAACTATGACGTCATCAATAAAATGGAGGTACTTAGATCTCTGCCTATCTCTTCGAAGTATACAGCGCAATGTTACACAAAACAGTCCCACTTATGGTTCCAAAAAAACCAACATGGAGGCCCGCCACCCAAAAATATGAAACCGTATGGTGGAGTAAGTAAAAAAAGTGCAATAATTCGTAATAACGACTTGGCATTGTCGCCACACTAAACGCAGCCGGAGTTCTTGCAGATATATACTGGTGTAAGGCGCGGTCGCACTGTACGCGGTAAGTTATAAGCTGAAGCGGGTAAGTGATGAACTTTAGACTTTTGTCAACGTGTTTCTAAACGCAATTGGCTTTAGCTTAGGGCGCAGGTCGCGCAGACAACACAATACAGCCGCAGTTTTACAATCCATACAGTCGGGTAACGCCTTTGATGTCAGGCTATGCCCCACCGCCCGTGTAAGCGTTGCCCAATTGTATGGATTGTAAAACTGTGGCTGTACTGTGTTGCCTGCCTAAGGATAGGCTTAAGGCACTTGCAGATGCATTATTTACTGTTTGTTAGTAGGGGTTACATACTCAAGTCCCACTAGCTTGCAGATAGAAGCACTGGTAAAATAAAACGGTTTAAATAAAAGCTGAGATTAAACTTATATTTTATTAGTTTTTTTTTATTTCACGTTGACAGAATGTAGAAAAATAAATTTGCATACAACAAAAAGGTTCTATATCTTAAACATAGACTCTTTTTATTCTAACACTGTTGTAAAGACACGGCCAATGTTAGTTGGAAGACAATAAACTGAAGTGTGATAGTAATTTGATTCTTGTCGCAATATTATGAAATATTTACATTTATTTACTGTCTTAAGGCATGGTTAATGTATTAGCGGGAATGCATAAGATAAGCGAAATTTTCAATTTAGTACCAACCACAAAAATTTTAATTGTTTTATCTATACTTATATTATAAAGAGGAAATATTTGTATTTTTGTATGTAACGAATAAACTTGAAACTATTGGACCGATTTCAAAAAATCTATTGCCGTTAGAAAGCTACATTATCACTGAGTAACATAGGCTATATTTATTACTGGAATAAAACTTATTACACGGGCGGAACCGTGAGGACACAGCTAGTCATTTAGATTTCTGTGGTACGTATACCAACCAAACAAAATCCACTATTCGCCAATCTTTCATCGGTGGATTTAAGTAATAATATCTTCTTTTATAAGGCAAACTAATCTCATTAATCAGGCACAAAAAGAGAATGGGTGAAATGTTTGGAAGTTGGTCTACAAATACTCCTCCTCTAGTAATGAGTGATATGTCATTAAAAATATATTTGGTACAATACAAAAGTATCAACTTCAAAATCGCTTTTCACTTATTTTTGTACCACACCTCAAACGTTGGCAAAGTAATATTTGCATACTCGGAATCTTAAGATGTTCCTTCCTTGTATGAATATTTCGTGATGTGTTACTTAAGCGCTCCAACCAACCTCATTCTTGCATTTCAATTCTGCTTTTAACTTATTTCTTTATTTACTACTGTAGAACTACTGAAGAATACCTCGTTGGTATATTTGTCTGTTTGTTTATACTGAATACGGTTGTAACAATCACTCAGAAAACTTTTTTAACGAGTTTTCGTGAATAGTTTTTGTGTATTCTAAGTTTAAATGCCTGTCATTCAGTTTTCTGATATCTTTATTTTTTTTTATTGTAGTTTAAACGATTTTGTAATTTTGCTTTGTCTTTGGTCTGACTGCTAAAGTTGACTCTGATTTCAGGTCAGAGAAAGTTTATTGTAAGTAGTGTATGAGATATTTTCTTTCTCACTTCAAGCATAATCATAATCAGTCCATTACCAACCCATTGTTGGGCACTGGCCTCTACTCAAAATAAGGTTTTAGACCTTACTCCACCGAGCAAGCCTGTGGCGGGTTAGCGGACTACACACACCATCGAGAACTTTATGGAGCCCTCTCAGGTGTGCAGGTTTCCTCACGACGTTTTCCTTCACTGTTACCGCAAGTGATAATTAAATTCTAAACCGCACATGAACTCGAGAAGAGAGGCGCAAGCCGGGGTCGTACTCGAATCCCCTACTTGGAAAGCAAACGTTCAACCGCTAGGCTATCGCTACTTTATCTCACTTTAATGTTGATTAAATCCTACTTACAACTTTTTACGATTACTAACAAAAGTGTTCGATAAAACCTCATCGCTTATCTGGTTCAAAGTGGTGATCATTTTATCACTAACAGCGCTGCCAATGGCGGCGAAATTCCATGATTTGCGGGGATTTGGGGGTTAGCGCGGCGAGAACGCGGGAAATGACAGAAATCGGGGAATTTCGGGGAATTGAGTCCAATTTAAATTTTTTGGGTTTTGTGTTTGTAAATGCACCCTAGATACAGGAGAAATCGAAACAGTGAGGGGACCGTCTAAAAAAAAAATGAAAAAAAAAGGTTATCCAACTATCGCTTGGGAATGAATCAAAAGAAGCGGGGATTTCGGGGAATTGACAACACTAACGCGAGGAATCGAGATTTTTTATTGGCGGCACTGATCACTAATCCTCAATATCCACCGCCACATTGATCATGATTGACTCCAACCTACTGCCACACGAGCCACCATAACCCGCCTCTCTGCTTTCGCTTTTAACACACTTACCAAATTGCTTTTCGATATAAATTTGGGCTTTTTATCGAGAAGTCAGTAGTGTCGAGTCGGCTTAAGTAATCAGAATCTTGAATAGGCAAATGAATGAGCAGTAATATAATCTTTATGGCAGGATTTACATACTGATATTGGGGAAGAATGCAAGAATAAATGTACCAGGTACAATCTTTCGTAGATTTCCAATTGTGACGGTTATGTGGCTAATTAACAACCGCGTCGATCATACGTGGATGGGTGACCGTTTGTTAAACAGTCGGTCTCGGGTGTCATACGAACACCTATGACTGTCGTTACGGATAGTCAGAAACTCGAAAATCTGACAACCGGTCTAACCTTAGGATATCGGTATTGCCCAGAATTGGATTGCGGAAGTCTGATAGCAGTCGCTCCGTGTAAAATACTGGTATTTAGCCGCATCTGGTTAGACTGGAAGCGACTCCAAGATAGTTCGGAGAAAGGCTAGGTAGAACACCATGTGTTCCGTACAAGAGATGTTATCGGTAGCTGGTAACACTGGACAATGTTGACATAGGAGGGTAACCGTCAATATTAATCAACGTATCCGAAGTTATAAAAACAGTGGTCATTCGACGGAGCAAAAGATTCCATATCGAACAGCCGAAGAAGTCTGACCTTTTATATCTGGTTTGCTTGTCCTCATTTTATGATCTTGTGTTAATTATTATATTTTGAACTAGCGTCTGTAACTAATCACTAACCTAATTAAAAGTACTCTTAGTGGTGGAGTCTATGTTGGTTTAATTTACTTTATTTACCATGCTCCCAATCCTGACATACTGATATTAGCTATAACTGTAATGATAGATTCACCCTCTACAAGATTCTGTTGTATGTATTTGATAGAGATAAATTGGTATTTTATTTTCACTTGTAACTCGGTATGGTACATCGTCAACCTCTGCACGACAGTGTACCTGCCTACCTTATCTTGACAAATCTTCCCATATATACAACAAAACTCAGTATTAGTAGCCAACAATATCCATGGTAAAATCTAATTTATTACCGAAAACCGGACACCGTACGTTTATTATACCCGCGATGGGCTATTAATTTGATAGGAAACACACTAATTGGAGAAATTTCACTGCGTTAAGGTAATCGGCGTCACCTCTCTATTCTCATAGGGTTGACATAAAAACAATGTTTGACTTATTAATGATATTAAAATACTTTGCTGATCGTGAGGTCCTAAGTTCGATTCCCAGGTCGGTTAAACTGTTATTGTGTTTTTCCGTGTGGAATCCTTCAGTTGGAGGAGTTTTTTTTTTAAAACGTTGCCCCACACTTTTATTTCTCCTGTATCGTGGGTACGTTTACAGACACAAATCTTCACACGCACAAACATCCAGACCCGGAACAACTATCTGTAGGCCATACAACTATTTGTTCCGTGCGGGAACCGAACCCACAACCCGTAGCACAGAAGCCAATCGCTCAGCCACTGCACCAAACGTGTCGTCAAGTTTGGATTTGTTCCCGGTTGATGGCAATAGGCTCGCCCTCTATTACATGGGACGGCGAAATGAGGGTGTTACTATACATCTCTGCCCCAACCCTTCGGGGAATACAGGCGTGATGTTATGTTAAAATAGTTTGCTGTGTGATCAATGGTTAATGATTTTCTTCTAAACGTAAAAAAATTATAAAGTCCGTTTAAACTTCACTAGTCTTTAGTAGAGTGCGAGACGGTAGTTGATTGTTAGTCAGGAGCTCGATGCGTGGAAACAACCACTTGAATTACTTTAATTAATGGACTGGTTGGAAAAATGTCTAAAAAGTGTGCTGGAAAGGGACAAAATATTTTATTTTGGATATAGTTTTACAATATGAACTTCCAGATATTTTGTTTTTGTCGGTTTTAAACGATAACTTTAAAAAAATAGAAATTTCGAGACCGCTGCGCGGATTGTATTTCTTTGTTTACGTACCTACAACCGTATCGTTTTTAGTTATCGGCTTGTTGGGTGGTGGGATTCAGGATAAAATTGGGAAAAAACCGAATTAAGTATTTTCAAAATTTTTTTGTATTTTTTTTTTCTTTTTTAATTGAGCCTCTGTGAACGATTTTTTTTATTGAACAACTTTGGTTTACCTAAATACCTAACTGATCAAGAGTTTTCGGAAAGACACGACAAATATTTCGCAAGACATGAATGACATTTATCATAAATTAGCGGCCTATCCCGGCTTCGCACGGGTGGACATTTTTCCCGTTTATGCAACATTTTTCATTTATGCTCCGCTCCTATTGGTCGTAGCGTGATGTTATATAACCTTTCTCGATAAATGGACTATCCAACACAAAAATAAATTTTCAATTCCTTCCAGTAGTTCCTGAGATTAGCGCGTTCAAACAAACAAACTCTTCAGCTTTATAAATAAAAAAAATATATAAGGTCCAACCAAAATACCTGGACAAACTTTTACACAGTGTTCAGTAAGTGTAACTGAATATATCTATGCAAAAAAAACGAGATCCAAGTGTTTTTTTTTTTCTAACCAAAATTTTTTTTTCAACTTTAATTTTACTTTATTATTATTTTTTTTACATTTTTCTCTTCGCTGTTTAGGTAAAACACGGCACGGAATTAGCACGCACCCCAATGGCGGTCGATGCATAAGAAATGGATGAGTTTATTCTTAGAGAGTACAGGCAATTTAAAACATTATTAATTTTTGTTAGATGATTAGTTAAACGTATTGAACACTGTAAAAGTTTGTCCAGGTATTTTGGTTAGACCTATATATATATATATATATATATATATATTAATATTATATATTTATAATTTTTTTTGTCAATGCCATTCTGATTGCCAACCCTGAATGTGATTTGTTTGCGGATGAACGGAGTAAAATTAAGCGCGTATGTCTGATGTTTTGTGAGAAACAGTATGCAAGAGTGTCCACTGTTCCATGTTAGTAAGTAGCGAATAATTGTTTATGACACAATTTTGTCTGCATTGTATAGTTTTGTTTTCATTCTATGTTAATTAATGTAATTGGTGTTGTACCGTGTTAATTAACTATAAATAAATAAATAATATTACTATAAATAAATTTCATTGCGTGACAACCTTGTGCATATGGTTGCCACTCATACCTTTCTATAATTTCTCCATACACACGTTTAAGTTATAAATTACAACTTATTATCTATAATAACGCACATTTTTATTCGATGTTGCGTTAAACGGCTATTTTTAACGTGTTATGAAACATATCGGGTTTTGATTACGATGATAGCCGAATACAGCCGAAGACACCCGACTGTGACCGAGGGGGGGTAATGTGTTTCGGTGTTTATTTCATATAAACTATGATAATTTGATAATAATGATCGTTCGAAAAATATTATAGGTGCTTGAGTGGATTGAATTTCTTTACACTTTTTATTTTGTTATGTTATTTGAATTTACACGTAAAAACATTACGACGTATTATTTGGGATAGATGAATAAATTTGATCTGTCTAGCTTTTTCCCAGTTGTGTTATGTTTAGCTTCCAGTCTAACCAGATGCGGCTGAATACCAGTATTTTAACGGAGCGACTGCCATCAGATCTCCGCATCCCAGTTACTGGGCAATGTCGATATCCTTAACTTAGACCGGTTGTCAGACTTTCAGGCTTCTGACTACCCGTAACGACTGTCATTGGTATTTGTATGACATCCGAGACCGAAAGCTTAAAGTGCTCTCCGAGGCACGGAGGGTTCTCGATATTTAACATACGGTCACCCATCAGTAGATCGACCGCGGCAAGCGTTGCTTAACTTCGCATATCGTATGATCCGTGTGGTCGTTAATAAGCCAGGAGCCCCACATCATGAATAAATCTGTGTTAATTTTTTTGTTTTTATAAGAGGCAACCCTGATGTTATGAGGTTGAACGTTAGCATCGTCTCTTGACCGCTAGCTTTAATTGGTAGACAGTTTTTTTAAGAGATTCGCGGATCAAACTGCCAGTAGGTACTTTACAACCAATAAAAATGCTGCCGAATCCAGTTTAAAAACTTAACCTACTATTTAAAAGTTCAATTCACTATGTATTTCTATACACTAATGGCTGAATCCTATAATTTACGGAGCGTGATTGGTTAAAATTGAGATTCTTGTATCTTTACCAATAATTAAGCAAAGACCTCATATCTTTGCATAGTAGACCCTCCTATATGGAAGTAGCTGTCACAGGTAAAAAAAGCTTATGAGTTGATTACACCTAACGAGTACATTGGCGAGTCGGTAAATGAGCTCTCGGCCGAGAGAGTCGCCGAACCGAGTGGGTGGTCACACGAATTTACTATAGTGGCGAGTCAGTTCAGTTTTATAATTAATTTAGGATAATTTGAAAACAAAAACATAAACACGCACACTGCTTGGTGACGAACGAACGAGTGGCGAGTGGCCGAGTGACAAGCGAGTGCATGTTCATGCGTGCCGAGCGGGAAAACGAGTCGCTGCGGGGGCAGACTAATGAAGCGGGGAGGTGGGTACTCGGCCTAGTAAACAGATTGGAATTCTAGTGACTCTCTGGCCTCTCTGCTCGACCTAGCACTCGGCCGAACACTCGTTAAAGTGTTTATACCAACCGAGCACTCGGCCGAGGACACTGACTCGCCAATGTACTTGTTAGGTGTAATCAACCCATTACGAGTCTATTTATATGCCTAGTATAGCAATAAAAAATGCTACCACTGGTAAGCAAAACGATTCGTTTTTGTTTATAGGAACTGAGCATAAGAAGTTCACCCAGTAAACTCCCACACAACAGTAAAAAACTGACACATTTACTCACAGATAATAAAAATACAGACACATCTTACAAAGGTCCATCACTGTTGTTATCGACAGCCAAGATAAACCACGTTTACATTAGCTGAGCGTAAGTCTGGGTACGGAGTCGTGTGAAACGGAAGCACAAATAAAAATAAGAACTACCCACTTACACTGGGTGCTTTGTTTAAGATTTGTTTGAGATAGGGAAATGTATCTAGCGTTGGGAAGTTTTATATTTTTTTTATATAAAAACGTTGGCCCACACTAGGATTTCTCCTGTATCGCGGGTGCGTTTACAGACACAAATCTTCACATGCATAAACTCTGAGACTCGAAACAACTATTTGTAGGCCATACAAATATTTTATCCATGCAACAATCGAACCCACAACTAGTAGTCATGATGTTAGACTAGAAATAGTAGTTAGCTAAGGTTAAGCCTTTGGCCAGACTGCAAACGCGGGCGCGGGGCGGGCGCGGTGCGGCGAGTTCAAAGAGAAGAACTTCATTTGAGTGTTCATAGTGGGCACGCGGGCGCGGGAAGCGGCGCGGGCTACATGGCGCGGGGAGCGCGCGGGTAGCTCACGCCATTGGTCGTTCATACAAGTGGCCGCAGTGAGAGAGCGGGCGGCAAGCGACAACCCGCGCGGGAGCGGGGGTTCTCAAACTAGTTCGAGCTGACCACGCGCGTTGTTGTGATGGCGTCTTCAAAATTAAATGTTGAAGAATTAATAAGTGCTATTCAAGCACGATCTGCACTGTAGATGTCGAAACATCGTTTTTAGTAAGAATTTTCCAGTAAAAATAAGTCTTCTTCATCCATATGATATTTTGACAAACACTGGACACTACAACGCTCAGAACGAAGCCACGCTCCACTGCGGACAGGTAAATCGCGCGCGTTCCCGCACCCGCGCCGCTCCCCGCACCGCGCTGCCAGTCTGGCCAAACACTAAGTATTTTACTTGATTCTTGGCTGGAGACCCATCCCGTCTGGCTATTAAACTGCCCGGTAATGTAGAAGCGGTTCGCAAGGACTATCTACAAGCAACCAAATAGAAAAAAATATATACCTACCGGGCCTGGGTGTTTACGTAAAATTTGAGTCTGCAAACTCACTAACGATATAGGAGTAACACTAGTGTAAGCAACAATTTAAAAATAACATAAAATATCCCAATAGTTTTATCAACCAAATAACACACGTACTAGACGTTTACCACGTCGGGGTCTCTAATTAACGGCTTCACACGAAATAAATTTAAAAGCAAATTCATGTAATTACTCTATTTTTTACCATAGAACAGGTAAGTGTAGAAGGTGTAATCGAAAAAAAAAATAGTACACCACGCTGACTTCAATCTGGAGGCCGACTATACACTCCATCGAGAACTGTTTTTTATTTGAATCCGTCTCTGGTGTGCAGGTTTCCTCGCAATGTTTTTCCTACACCGTTAACGCAAATGATCATCAAATTCAAAAAGTTACAGCTGGTTCACACAGAAACTGTTTACAGGACCCGTTTTAGCGGATCCGTTTTTATTTTGGTGATGGCGCCTGTAGTTGTATGAGCGAGATCACATACACGACAATATTCCGAATACAGAAAAAGATACTGGATCCGTTATTTTTATCGTATCTTGCCTGCCAGATGCGACGCGGCTACCATTTGTTTAACCGATCCGTCGGTACAGGTGTGAACAACACATCCAATCCGCTGTGTGAACGGGCGGGCGGTGAGGTGCGGGCCAATATGAAACTCCAACCTTCCTGATGGAAGGCGAACCTTCAGCCACTAGGCTATCATTGCTTTTTTATGCTTGCAATGTTATGCTACTATTATTAATTGCCTCTAGTTATTCATTGTAGCTGATGTTAAATGTGAACGTATCTGGTTTGGAGATTAATGAACAATAAGAGTCATCATATCGCGATGAAGCATCGATGCAGCAAGATTCAGGCCAAGCTAACACGGTATTAGAACTGTAATGGCAGCACTGCAAAGAACAACTAAAATCTTTACTAAAATCGACATTTTCAAATACAAAGTTTGCTCTGCCGGGCTAGGTAAGTAGGTATGGATATGGCAATGCCATCTCTGATTGGAATAATGACGTCACGGCAAAGATTTTTACAGTAATTGTTTGCAGTGTTGCCATAATTCCTCTGCAGAGTTAGCTTGGCTGACTCTAAGTGACCCGAGAGTGCGCAACCACAGAACATAGGAGAGTATTTTCTGTGGCGACTATCGCACGTTGCTACAAGTTAGCTTTCTGTATGCATTGTTATTTTGTTATTCTCACGTTCTAATTGCTCATTATGATTCGCGGCGCGTCCCCAAGATAACATTATTACCATTAACTATTAAAATGGTGTTCCCAAGTGTATTCACCTTAAATTATATTAAAAGCTTTGAGTTTTTGTGAATTAAGTGTCTTTAGACTGTCAGTTTTGATTTAAGTCTGTTGTGAATGTAAAAATAATATTTATGATAATAAAAGAAGATTGCTTTCAGAATAAGAAATGTTCTAGTATTTTCTTTTCATGGCGATGTCCATTTGTTTGTTAGTCATTCAGTTACTAGGAGAATCGGAGAATATAAAACATTCACTACTGGACGAAAGAATAGTGTCATACGGTATATTGAGATTTGTGAGATTAAGGTGCGCTATTCGCGGTTAGTCCGAGGCTGGGTGACCGTTTGTTATACATTGAAACCCCTCCGTGCTTGGAGAGTACGTTAAGCCATCGGTTCCGTCTCGTGTGTCATAAAAATACCTATGACAGTCGTTACGGGAAGTCAAAAGCCCGAAAGTCCTTCGAGGGGTTAACACCCAGCGGTTTAGGGTGTGCGTTGATGATAGATCAGTATGTCAGTTTCTCCTTTATATACAGATATATATTACACCCTACCACTTAACTTTGATTACATAAGTACATAACATAAATAGCCCATTACTGTCTCACTTTAGGGAGAAGAGAGAAGGTGTTTAGGCCTTACCACGTTGGCTTGGTGCGTGTTGGTGAACTACACACACCAACGAGAACTTCGCGGAGCCCGCTCAGGTGTGCAGGTTTCCTCACGATGTTTTTCCTTCACCGTTAACGCAAGTGATAATTAAATTCTGATCCGCACATGAAAAGTCAGAGGTGATGGATCGAACTCAGACCTTCCTGCATGGAAAGCAATCGTAGGTAATAAGCTATCACTACTTATTACAGCTACATACTAAAAGTAATCATATTCCTCTCTCTTTTTTTCTTGCACTTCATGTCCATCCAAAGGTTGTCTGGAAGAAATCGCCTAGTGCGATAAGACCGCCCATTGTACATCTCTATTTTTATAGTAATGTTTCTTGTTTGTTTTGTGTACAATAAAGAGTATTGTATTGTATTGTAATGAATCCGGATATCTTACAATAACAGGATTTCTATTACGTGGGCTTCTGCTTTTCAACGGGTGCAGAGAAAGTTTAGTCAAATCAATAAAGCAAGCCTATCCAATTCGCAGTCATTGTTACCCTCTCTCTCCCCAAATTGTACCACAAAGTTCATACTCCAGCTTTTGAAGACAAGACCGCACCGCAGCGCTGCCGCAGCGACGTGCTTCCCTTATAAAAATTATAGCTGTATAGTCGCCGGCACGTATCTTGGCAAGAGTAGAGAAGAGAATTCCTCTCCTTTCTTTCTTCCTTCTAAACAGACTTGTTCAAAAATAAATTATGGCAATAACCATAGAATAATGACAAGCAATAAAAGTGACCATTTTTTGTTGCACTTAGTGTACAAGCGCAAGTTTACTCCCACTAGGTACGTCTAAATCTACAATCCTATATGATTCATCGTAAACTTTCGCAACACTGACACTTATTGTATGTCCAACACGTTATCGGCAGCTATCGGCTGTTATCGGAACATATCGGTCGACGACGTCTACGATTTGTGCCAGATAGATACGACCGTTAAATATTGTTGTGTTACACTTTGATGATAGCGATCGCGACTCTTCATAACAAACTTTTATTTAAATATTATCATTTTTGTGTTGCAAGAAGTAATAAAAATAAGTTCAAGATTTTGAACAAAATATTTTTTGTATTGGAAGGGCTCGTGGCTGACCAAGTGCGCAAATCATACGAATTGCGAGGTTAAGCTGCGCTTGCCGCGGTCAGTCCGTGGATGGGTAACCGTTCGTTACACATACCCCTCTGTGCCTCAGAGAGCAAGATAAATAGTCGATCCCGGGTATCAAACAAATACCTATGACAGTCGTTACAGGAAGTCAAAAGCCCGAAAGTCTGTCAACCGGTCTAACCTTAGAATATCGGCATTGTCCAGTAACTGGGTTGCGGAAGTCTGATGGCAGTCGCTCCGTGTTGAATACTGGTATTCAGCCGCAACTGGTTAGACTGGAAGCTGACCCTAACATAGTATGGGAAATGCTAGGCAGAACAATGTCACTCGTTCATTGATACCACATGGTAATTGCAAGTGGACTGCACATGCAGTTGGCAGTTGTCACGCAGTCGCACTACTGCATCTAAACTGCCTTTAAGTGGCAGTTGCAGTTGCGATTGGCACACAGTCCGTCTGTCGAGGCCCTTACAAATCCATTTTCTTATATGAACGAAATATGATTCACAAAATGAGATGTTATTAGTCTCCCAATTCTTAATATGATATCGATTGATTGCAAAAGCTCTAGGAAGTAGGAGAGAAATCTCTGCTTAGATATAAATTCATTTATAATGATTAAATTTTCTTTCCTTTCTTAATCTTCATTCCCTTTGATGTGAAAGATGGGTGTATTTATCCGTGCATGCATGGTTTCGGTGACCAATTTATCATTCTTCAAGTATAACTATAGGACGATACGTTTGGTGCAGTGGCTAAGCGATTGGCTTCTGCGCTGCGGGTCGTGGGTTCGATTCCCGCACGGAACAAATATTTGTATGGCCTACAGATAGTTGTTCCGGGTTTGGATGTTTGTGTGTGTGAAGATTTGTGTTTGTAAACGCACCCACGATACAGGATAAATCCTAGTGTGGGGCAACGTTTTACAATAAAAAAAAAACTACTATACAAGGTGAAAACGAAATCATGTAATTCCTTCAAACTTCGTGATGTACTGCCGACATAGATTAACCTTGAAACGGACACTTTCGGATTCAATAAAAAAATATTACAAGAAGTAAAGGAACATGTGTTCTTAATATGAGGCATTTTAGCGCCCCGAGTTAAATGACCGCGCGGCGAGCGATAGCTGCGCAATTCGCAATTCTTGTATTTTTTTATTAAATCCAAAAGTGACCCGTACAAGGTTAATCTATGTCAGCAGTACATCACGAGGTTTGAAGGAATTGCATGATTTTGTTTACACCCTAAGATATAGGGTCAAAAGCTATATGAAGTAAGAGCTTAACTTACCACAAAAACTAAAAAAGCTCGTTGGTCTAGTGGTGGCAAGTGCTAATGCTGATCGTGAGGACCTCGGTTCGTTCCCGAGGTCGGGCAGTGTTATTGGGTTTTTCCGTGTTGAATTCCTCAGTTTGGATTTGTGCCCGGTTCATGACAATAAGCTCGCCCCCTATTACATGGGACTTAAACGTAACGGCGAAATGAGGGTGTTACTATACACCTCTGTCCAACCCTTCGGGGAATATAGGAAGCAAAAAAAACAGGCTTCGTATTACTAAATGAACAAACTATTCTACAAAACAACACTACACTTTAACTCAATTATAAGCTCACAATACGAAATAAAAGTCACCAGTTTCGGCGTCAAAAAGCAACTATTTTAACAACTAAGTTACTTTAAATAAAACCTGCTTCTAGTCGTGTTCAAAGGCAATGCATTCTCTATAAAATGCCGATAATACTGCTTTACAGGCGGCTTTGTGTTCCATTGTATGCATGTGTATGCATGCATGCATGCAACGCGCACAGAAAGTACCATGCATAAATCTTTTCTAAAGGGAACCTGTTTATTTTATTCTTTATAGATGCGTTCGCGATGTTTGGCTAAATTTGTTAGATCAAATATGGATGTTGGAAGTGCTTTTGTTAAAGCTTTTGTGACATTATATCGTTGTTATTCTTCTTCTCTTGCTAGCTTTAAGAGAATAGCTATTGCCGTGGTGAAAAGATTAGCTATTCAGCTAGGTTGGGAGCGGGGCTGACTACCCAGGGTGCGCAGGACGTAAGTATCGTCACTCGTAGAGGCTCTATTGATACACCTCCAGCCATGCTGAGATAGGAGCCCTTTTTGGCCTCGTGCAGGTAGTCTAAATTCTTATTCTTTCTTTTTTTTTATATTGTTTTTGTTTCTGTAACTGCCTGTGTGAGTCCAGAATAAATAATTTTCTTTCTTTCTTCTTTCTTTATTTCTATTGTATGTTTCAGGAATATCAAAAATGTCAAATAACCTTAATGCCTTTATGTGCCCTCTGGAAGTTACTGAAATTGCGGCTGACTTTGAAAAACCGATTTCTATAATACCTACCCAATAATATTCCAAGTAAAAATATTATTTTTCTAAAACATAAAATTAAAACATACAGTTTTCAATTGTGATCAATTTGAGTTTAAACAACTTCATAAAAAAAGCAATGTTCATCAAAACAAAATAATAAGTCGCAATTCCGAAATAAAATGAAGCCCCAATTGCCTCGTTGGTCCAGTGGTGACAAGTACGACTGCTAATCGTGAGGTCCTGGGTTCGATCCCCAGGTCGGGCAAAGTGTTATTGGGTTTTTCCGTGTGGAATTCTTCAGTTTGGATTTGTGCTCGGTTCATGGCAATATGCTCGCCCCCCATTACGTGGGACTTAACATACCGCGAAATGAGGGTATCACTATAGGTACATCTCTGCCCTACCCCGCGGGGAATACAGGGGCGATGTTACATTATGGAGCCCCAATTAAAAAATTCTCAATTTTTATCACAACACCGAAGGACGATGCTACTATTCTGCTGTCCAATTTAGGCGAACACGGCTTATGTGTCATGCACATCGCAACACGTTATTGGTACACGTAAAATTTACGACTCGCCCCAATAACTGGTTAGATCCAGTTATAACTGGTTATATCCGCACGTAACTGGATTATTGTCGAGTGATATTAGGAATTTGCGCCGTTATTGGTACTTCCAGACTTTTAGAGTGGTATTTTTGTGGAATCCACTACTTATTGGTATTTTTTCGAAAGAATGGAACTGATTTTAGCTTCTACGGGTAACTTTGGTAGAAATAAAGCTTTGGTATTTATTGTAACTGACATTTGTGTGATTTCAAGTGATTTCTGGGTACAGAAGCGGGATGGATGGTTATAAATTCTGGAGGCCAAACTAACAAAATTGTTTATAATCGCAATCGAATCGCAGCTCAAATACGGCTATTTGGATTTTTTTCTTATAAATATAGGGTGTTAAAAAATATATTCTAAGAATTTTGTGGGGTTATTCGGTATCGGAAATTGAACAACTTTTCGAAATTCACGAATGTTTTTTATCACTTTCCATACAAAAAATAAAATATTTTTATTAGATTTGAATTGAATTTGAATTTCGAAAAGTTGTTCAATTTTCGATACCATTTAACCCTACAAAATCCGGAAAGTTATTTTTTAACAGCCTGTATAACAATCAAACGGCCATGATTGAGTTGTGTTTTGATTTTAAACCATTTTGTTAATAAAATCAGTCTCAAGGATCACTAACTTAGCCTGCTACGACAGGACACTGGATTCACTCAAAAAGTAAGCATAACATATGCCCAATCTGTTATTATTATTGTTAAGTAGATTGCCATTTAGAGTTCCGCCCACCCATTACACACAAGACTGAACAACATAAAAATCGATCGTAAATCAAATAAACTCGATTCACAATCACAATACTTCACAACCCCATAATATCGATCATTGCTTCAATCGGCACCCCTCAATATCGATCGATGCTTCAATCGACAGATGGCCCGCTCCAATATAATTAGTGATGAGATTCCTTGACGAGATATTTACGACAAATCGAGTGGCAAATGTGATATCGTTTGTAGGACGTGGAATATGTGTCAAATGCAATCAGTAATGTGTTTTAATTGTGTCCATATATCATTAGTTTGTATTGTGAAGAGAAATTGAGAGCGTAAAGTTCAAGAGTGAAGCATTTGCTTTGTATGGGGCCATTCAAGTATTACGTAAGCAGAATTTTAGTAATTTTTGTCCCACCCCTCCCCCTTGTCAGCAAAAGTAAGCAAAGCTTTTACCCCCTCCTATGCTTACGAAAACATAGATATATATATATATATATATATTTAAATTGATCAGGTTTCTTTATTGTTATTCATGAGCAGCAGTTTTTAGGTCTAGAAAAATAAGTAAATAAATAAAAATTACTGAAGTAATCATCATCTAGACACCCTCGTCCCCATGTCTTCAAAAATAAGCTAAGCAATGACCCCTTCACCCCCCTTTCGTTCTTACGTAATACTTGAACGGCCCCTATACCTAACTTAGGTTATCGGGAGGAGAGGAATTTTCTTTCTAAAAATTAATTACTATGAGTCAATCATACTTTAGTCTAGTGATGGGCGTTGAAATAACTAACCAGTTAAATCAACGGTCCATCTCCTGTCAACTTTTCAACGGTTAACCGCCTACAGATCGACTAGTTGAATTCGTTAACTATTAACGATAATTAGAGTAGAAAGAAACGTAACGCGCCGAAGTCTAATCACAGTCGCGCGTCGCGACGTCTGCACGTTATTTTCAACTGTTAACGGAAGATAGACTATGAGGACTGTAGTTGGTACTTACTATAGTATAGTCCAGCCATACATTTTTTGTATAAAAGATAAACAAAACCTTGATTATGAAAATAAACGTTTAGTTTTATTTGAGAAATCCATTGATTGTACGCATTTTTAGAAAATCTTAACAATTATTATTTAATTATTTTTAATGTTTTTTTTTGTAGAACACTGACGACGTTATCTTAAAATCATGTTTAACAATTGTTTATGTATACGAATTAAAAACTATTTTCTATGTACTAATAAGTACGTCGATATCATTGTGTCGTTCTGCCTAGCCTTTTCCTTAGGTGTTGTATGTGGTGTCAGCTTCCAGTCTAACCAGATGCGGCTGAATACCAGTATTTTACACGGAGCGACTGCCATCAGTTAGTGGGCAATGCCGATAGTCTCGTTGTGTAACGAACGGTCACCCATCCACGGACTGACCGCGGCAAGAGTTGCTTAACCTCGCAAATCGCGCGGTCGTTAAAACCATCAAATCCTTCTGCCTAACCATGAATTATCATTGCGCGGATTGCACTTGGAGCAACAATGTGTTGGGTTGAAAAAATAGCACCGTGCAAAACTTGTAAGAGATTGCAAGCATCTCTGAAGAAACTGTTATTAACGTAAAATGTTACAACTTCTTCTGGATGATAAACAGTAGAAGTTTGTTCTTTTTCCTTTTATTTTATATTTTTATTCAACTCCTACTGAAGTTTCTACTTAAATTGTTGCTTCTTGGACTACGTTTTGCTATTATGAAATGATACAATGTATTTTCTTCTTTGAGCGGCTCATGGCTAATTAACAACCACGTGGATCATAAGGCGATTGCCGCGGTCAGTCCGTGCCTCGAAGACCACGTTAAACAGTCAATCCCGGGTGTCATACGAATACCTATGACATTGGTTACGGGTAGTTAGAAACCTGAAAATCTGACAACCGGTCTAACCTTAAAATATCAGCATTGCTCAGTAACTGGGTTGCGGAGGTGTGATGGCAGTCGCTATGTGTAAAATACTGGTATTCAGCCGCATCTGGTTAGACTGGAAGATGACCTCAACATAGTTGGGAAAAGGCGAACAGGAGGAAGAGTAAAGTATCTATTTTCGTACATAGCTCACATCTTCCTGACGAAGTCTTCTTAGAATTGGCGTCAATGAGTCAGTCAGTCCAAGTCAACAGGCCGTTTTAGACTCAGCCTTAGAGTTGACCATTTTCGAGATTTTTTTTCAGTTAACTCAAAATACTCGAACAACATTATTGCTTCCGCGTTTATATGAGTTATTGGCTATTAAACAGGTACTCAATAAAACGAGGAAACGGCAAAATAACGTAGCTAATATATAGAAAATAACAATTTCGACGATAAAATTGGAATTCTTTATATATCAGGTTATAAAAAACGGTAAAGGGTGGAGTAGAATAAATTAAATTTATTTTCCCCCAGTAGGTACAGTTTCGTGATCGGAATATTTTGCGCAATAATTTGAAAGTACTTCTAACAAGTAGCTCACAAATGTCTTTGATTTCACCATTCCTGTAATATTTGTTAGTGTAATATAAAAGATATTTTCGTACTATGCTTTTACATGATCTCAACGAATAATAGGGATATTTTCTTAAGTCTGAGTGAGCCGTCCGGAATATTACGGTAAGTTATAATATTTGTTTTATATTATAAAAAGAATAAAAACTTATTTGTCGATAGGTATTTTTTAGATCAAAACGTATTATTGAGTAAAAAAATCCCCATAATAAAAATAAATATTATATTCAGAAAGAAAATTATATTTTATTGCGTTTAACTAACATGAACCCACAAAGATATTGAGAAATAAATCCTATTTCTTCGCCAAATATACACTTGGCCAAATTCAAAGGAATCACCAATAATCTTCTATTTATGTCCACAGGATTTTGCCCGGAAAATGTCCGCGAAAACATCGATCACGCGGCAAAATTTCTCTCAAACGGTCCCAACCCTTCCGCCGCTCGACGTTCGGAACGATACCCATTTTTCACCGATACCCGTTTGATCGACCCGAGGTATCGTAATTGGTCTTTGTACGGTGAAATTGTTGTTAAAACGTGGTCACTCGGAGCGACGCTTTGTGCTTTGCTTGACACAGGTTAATAGTTCCGTTACTGTGCTTAAAAAAACCGAACGAATATTGCTTTCACGTTAGCAATTCTGACAGTTTGTCGTACAATGAAAATTCCGTTCTGAATTTTGTTACAGTCCAACGTTTGCATGGGAATTCAGTAATGGTACAGTATTTTCCTTGCATTCTATTTTAGAACGAATGAACTTTACTATTACATACAACGACAAAAGTAACCTACTAGATAATTCATAAGTAGTTCACTAGTAATATTATCCAACTTACTATAACATTACCAATATAGCAATTATTTATTATAATAAATAAAAAAACAAAACTGTCCATCATTCGATCATATCTCTAATTGACTAACATTTACTTCCAATGTTGAAAATATTACATGAATCGATAATAATTATCCGATACAGCAAACAAAAATCACAATCAAACCAGCCAATAAACTTTTAATATAATTCGATATCAATTTGAAATTTCTAGTAGGTATCGATGTAACATAATTGCTATCGTGTTCGCATCGGGTATCGTGATGTTCTATTATTGAAAGGTCGCTCTATTGTTTTCTGTTTAGGCTGCAGCGTACGGGTTGATCGGATTTGGAGTGTGTTGTCAGCTGTTGTAGTTCGATTATGTTTTGATATAATTGTTTTTTGTATAACTGTTCGGTTAGTCCCAAATACTGGCTCATAATTAATGTTGATTTATTTTTGATAGGATTCGTGTTGTTTAGTTGTGATGGTAAAGTGATAACGTAAATATCGTTCTAATTACAAATGCAAATACATATACCTATCATTTTAGCGTATATTCATGCTGCTTTTCCAATTATTCTCTAAAATATGTGTTTGTATGACTGAACTAATTCAAAATTGGTAATTACATGCGGCGAGCATAACGCAAATAACAAATAAAAGCGACAAATCATGCTTTTTAAATAAAAATCTTTGGTTTTTGATGTCTGAAAATTATAGCATTAATTATAAAAAACTTCGTGATAAGAATATTGTACCTACACATCTTTTCAGGGCTCGTCAAAACTTTAGTTGATATTAAAATCGTGACGATCGCCTCTAAATTTTCGGGCCGACATCGCTCATCAAACTCATAAAAACTACGCAGAGTTGTAAAAAAGACATCTAATAAAAAAAGTTTCGCATTTTAAAAAGCGTCACCGTATACTACGGAGATATAAACGACCACAATAGCATCAGCCCTACTGATCCGCAACTAGGGTTGTCACCCTTTGTAAAAAAAATGTATAATAACAATTCACACAACGAGATAAGTAAAAATACGAGCTTGTTAAACCGTAAAAAGTAATAATGGGGAGCGTAAAGTCAACAACGGTTGCATTTGTGTCACGAAAATTATTCACGCACGTTAGATTTTGTCGCCATTTTTTTTGACACCCGACGTGTTAGAACGCTGTCCAGAGGGAGCGGTAGCGGTATGGAGTATAATAGAAACACATAATGAATGAAATATATTAAAAAAATATTATAATGGTGATTTTCCGGTTGTGCCAATACTTGATGTGGAAGGGGTGTTTTTTTCGAAAGTTAAGTTTTATGCGTGCATTGAAATTAATACCTGTGTGCTTTTCCAAATAATTTATTTGTAATTGTATGTTATTCCGTCTCTCAACCCTTCCCTGCTCCACCGTTCCTAAGTTCACAGCGCCTAGCCTTATAAAGTCTCAATTTTCATTCGATTTTATTTTTGCTTACTTTTTATTTGGACATGAAATTAAACTCCGTTTTGGCAACCCTCCACACTAAAGCTAGCCATGTTTATTTAAAGGAACATGGTCTCTCAATTATCAGGCTTTTGTTTTATGAGTTTGTAGCGAAAAAGAATCTAGTCCTACCTAATGTTTAATTGGAATTTTTACGTTTTGTTCTTCATTTATTTCGTTGTAGAAAAACGTACAGTTTTGAAATTTTGTCAAAAAAACATGGTGTACATTTCAAAACTTTGAAGATGTTATTTCTAATTCTATTGTTTTTGTGACTCAAAGTACAATACATTTATTTTAAAAAAATATTATAATACCTACACATTTTCATTTATTTAAAAACACAGACCGCGCCAAATATATAAATAAAACCAAACACTACAAAATTGCAAGTCACCAAAATTGCGATTATTCTATAAGCTTTGACATTTGCGGCAGATGTACGTTAAAATTGGATCACAGTATTGTGTCAGAGCAGCTGACGCGTTTATTTCACTGTGTCAAAATCTGCGTCGAATATTGCAATGGGTCTCCGAGACCGCCCGCTCGCACGAGAGGGTTGATAATGACGTACGAATTAGGATAATTTACATAATGATGTTGATATGCAGTAGTTAATTGGGTTTAATGTGAATAGTGATTGAATTTGCATTTTTATATTAATCATTTTAACGACCGCAAAAAAATATTGGTCTCAATCGGATAGTTCCCCTTGCGTTGAATAATTTTATAGAACTTTGTCAAATCATTATTAATTATTATTGCGATTGTATCTCATTCGGAACGATCATAATTAAGAAGTTTTCAATGTGTTTTTTTTTTGTTAAATGTAGAGAATAATTTATTTACTGCCTCGTTAGTCTTGTGATGGCAAACGCGACTGCTGATCGTGAGGTCCTGGGTTCGATCCCCAGGTCAGGCAGTGTTATTGAGATTTTCCGTATGGAATTCCTCAGTAGCAACCCGGAGTTTGGATTTGTACCCGGTTGGTGGTAATAGGCTCGCCCTCTATTCCATGAGATAAACATAACGACGAAATGAGGGTGTTATTTTACACTTCTGCCCAACCCTTCGGGGAATACAGTCGTGATGTTATGTAATTTCGGAGCATATCAAGGTGTAGTTTGTGGTTTCAAAATACCGATATAGTTGAACCGCAATCTGCAACACCGCTTATACATAATATAGAACAGAACGACTCAAACTTTTCAGCACTGGGGGGTGTCCCTAAAATATCTTATCACCTAACACGTCCATCGCCGGTCAAACACCGTGGTCGTTAACCTCGCCATGTGCGCTCCACATTCAATTAAATATTCAATCGCGACGCGGCGCGCCCCGCTGCGGCCGGCATTGTAACGCTCACAACGCGATTAACACAGATTCGTACGTTGTACCTACGAATTATCGCTTCCTCCGGTGAGTCATAGATTAAGTAAGCAGAGGTGCTAAATTTAGTTCTGAATCATGGTCGTTTATGTTGATGTGGTTGTTCTAATTCTGCATTAATTAGAAGTAATCCAATTACGTTTAGCTGTTTGCGGTTACTGTTATTTTCATGCCATTGAATTCATATTAGACTTCAATGCTGTTTATTTAAGTCGTTTATTCATTTACTTACATACTAATTTACATTTTTAAAAGTTGTAAAAAAAAGCATTTAAAAATATAAAAAATAGCATCCCATCGGCATCGGGAACCGGGTCCAAGCTACCGGTGGTCAGGGCCTCAGAGAGAGCAACTTCCTGACAATACGTGCCGTGTCCAGAAGTACCGCTTTCTGTATCAGACCTTGACCCAGCCGCCCAACGAGAGCCTCATAAGTTATTATTAAATCTCAAGATTAAAGCATGTTTTAATAGATTCTGGTTCCATACTCTTTGAAATCATCTCAGTAGATACTGATAAAACAACACTATTATCACCTGAAGCATTTGCGATTCCTTGAAACAAAAAAAGGGAACTGCATTTCTCGAGGTTTAATGTAAGCTGAAGTATCTCAGTTAATACTTAAAGAAGTTTTCGAGGAAATAATTAGCTTCCAGGAAGGCGAGTGTTTCATTATGGAAAGTCAGGGAGGTTAAGAATATAAACTATCTAAAGTACATTAAATACGTAATGTACCTTTTCTTCCTACACGATATGAAGAAATGCCGACGATGACCGAACTAAATTAAAAAGTAATGAATGCTATCATCCTAATCATACACTTGCGTCATCTCTTTTTATTCTATGACCTTAGAGAATGCATCATCAAATGGTACCCTGTCATTACGCCGGAACTGACCAAGAATCATGAGTAATTACGAAGTAAGAGGCCTCTGATTGAACCTTCCATGGGCGTGTCGGTTCTTCGTTTGAGTGACAGCTCTTTGTTCACTCTTTTTGAATATGGAATGGAATGTTTTGTTTTCTTAACGGATTTCGAACGTTTTTTTAAATCGAACGTTTGGAGTGGTCAGATTTTTTACCGATTAGGATTTGGTTAAGTGAATTTTAAATTAAAAATATAAATTTATATATAATAATCAGGCGATCCTCTTTTTTATACCTTGAGTACCTACCTACACCAGTAAACTTCTTACCACACGTACGTAAATACCACTAAATAGAAATAAAGATGCCAGTTTATCTAAATTAAAACAATTTCAATGATAATAACCTAATTTCATTTCCAGATTCCAACGATTCCATAAGACCAAATTGAAATGAAATAACATTAATAGAACCCAAAAAGTAAAAGAATGAATCCGATATAGATAAGGACGGGTCCATATCAAAAATTAATACTAACGTAAGAACAGAAGCTTCGAAAGCTTTTAACGTTACGTAAGTAATCATTAATTGTTGAAATGAATAAACATTATTCGGGAACTGAGTGTAAACCTAATTAAAAGTTATCAGACGGTGTATCATAATCAACTTTTATCCATTCCCGAAGTCCCGCTACTAAATAATTATTTCATAATACAATCATGAACATTGAATACGAATGATTAAGATTTGAACCGGTGTGAATGGCTTTTGATTTGGTATAGAGAAAGGTTAATAAGTGTATGGAGGATATCATGTGGAATAGAACCTTCTTTTTCATCAGTTTTATTGCCAAGCTGTTTTGGATAGGAAGCACTTGAATGTTGTTGTATACCAACCTTCGCAATTTGTAAAGTATCAAAGTTAACAATGAGAGAATATTTATTTTGAATCTTGTCAATAATTACGTGTCTAACGATACATGTAACATTATTTAGGTCAATTGAATCTAATTCTTCTAAAAAAATCACATTGTTTTTAAGAATTACTTGATAGAATTCGTTATTATAAAATCTGATTTCTAAATGAAACATCGCTAATCATTAAGGATTTGGCAACGGCTTAAGAATGGCCAATTTCATTCGAAAATCTGCGCCATAATCTTGACTAAGTGAAGGTCCACAAAATCCTTAATTTCGTTAAACCTGTAATAATTAAAGCTCCTAAAATCGATGCTAAAATTTCTCCAGTAATTAATCTTCATCATAACCGCCGTTTTATTGGAAGTGACTTTCAACTTTGTGATTAAAAGATAGTTTGATACTTTCAAAATTAATTTTCATGCCGAGTTTGAGAGTAATTTCCGTGGTTATCCAGAGTTGTAAAAAAAGAGAAGATATCGCCATTTCTCTGTTAAATGCTTCTTTATCCTAGGGTCTGCTTTATTTGTCTTCAAAATTGATGATATCAGATAAAAGTAGGTACTGATCGAAAGTCGTCATAATTTCTTAATTGGTATACAGGGTGTAAACGAAATCATGTAATTCCTTTAAACCTTCGAGCGAATTGCGCGGTCATTTAACTCGAGGCGCTAAAATACCTCACGTTAAGAACACCATGTTTACTTCTTGTTTTTTTTTTTATTGTATCCAAAGTTATCTCGTGCATGGTTAATTCATATCAGCAGTATATCACGAGGTTTGAAGGAATTTCACGATTTCGTTTACATCCTGTATAGTGTTTTTTTTTAATTAACGGTTTTTTTCTTCGAATACTGTCTGACTTCTTGCTGCTGCCCATCGATCTGGATTTGGTTTTAGTTATTCTTGAAAGTTTTTAGGCACCAAAATAGGACAGATGGCCGGGAGGATGGCGCGCCGTATTCTGCACGTGCCTCACATAAGGAAGTGGGGAAGGGGAGAAATAGCCCCACCACTGGAGAGGTCCACCAGAAGAAACTGGTGGACCAAGACCTGCCGGAGTTGCGGTGCATGCAATAGCGAATCCCGTGACCCCGGCCTTAGGTTAGAAGGAGGGGCACCGTTGGTTTTTAGCCGGTAAGAGTCCGGCAGACCACTTCGCCTTCCCTGGGCGAGGGACATCCATAAGGATTTTCCAACTATAACAAAAAGGCTCGAAAATAGGTAGTGAGTAAGATCACTTCTTTACGAAACCAAAAATCTCGGTACAAATAACGCCTTTTAACCTGGGAACGAAACAGCCGCCACCTCCCACCGGAAAAGCCCGTATTACCCAACTCGGACTAACGAATGAGATATAAAACCAGTTATAATTAAAATTTAACGGCTGCAGTAATAAAACTATAGAAATAATTATGTTAATTATAATTTGGGAGCTATCTTACGCATTCATCACGCTGTCAGTGATGTCTGCCAGTTTCGGATGACAGTTAAAATGTTGGTTTGTATCTATAAATCTTTGGACGGGGCAGAAGATCAACTAATTGTTTTTGATGGCTGTAGTTAGTGACGGAACTAGATACAAATAAACGAAATGTGTACGCGTACAATAAGGTTTAAAGATATTAAAGAGAGAGTATATATTAAATCTTTTAGAACTATTAGTATTAGCCGTACTAAAATAACTGTTTCGATTATTTTCTATCATTTCAGTGGTTTCGATGTTCAAAGGACCGATAGCGATTTGCAATTCTTTGCTTTCTTCTTTTGTATTTTTTTCCAGAAGCAAAACTAAGATCCAGTATCAGTACCGAAAAAAATACAATCTATGTATCTAAATTGTCAAGGAAGAATCAAATTTAAAAAAAACTTAGCCTTTTGCGTGTTAAAACAACACTTTAAATACCAGGCAATTGTTCTGAGTGTTTAAAAATAAAGAAAATAGTACTAAGTCCATCACGCCTTCTGTTGGAATCCAAATCTATCAACTCACTTAATGGAAAGAAAAAGATAAGCTTGGCACTCCTAATGCATTTCCCTCTTTTAAAGATTACAGGAGCTAATTATATGAATGGTATATTAATTAAGAGATGTTTTATTAAAAGTAATTAGGAAGCTTATTATTATTCGACAGTTATCACACTTATTAATTATGCTGACGGATATCCGTAGATAATGTTTTGATGTATATTTTATGTCTTATATTTATTCGGTCTTTTGTATTCGAATCTATTCCCATCAAATATTTTCTGGTCTTTTCGTACCCTCATTACCAAGGGTGCCACTAGTTTCTTTATTTGTTTTAAGTTTAAATATTATTATCCAGATACCATGTTTTCATACACATTTGATGTTATCAACTGATTATCCAATCTTCTTCTTTTCGTGTGGTTAGTGGCTAACGTGGTGTCAGAGTTTATGCCGCCCATGGGCCTCTGACTTGGCTTCACATGCCGTCGAGAAATATCTTTCAGGCAGGTTTCCTCGCGATGTTTGCCTTCACCGTTTTTAAGCAAGTGATAATTTTACAACACGCACGTGAATCCGAAAAGTCAGAGGTGCGTGCTTTAGGTTCGAACTCGAGACCTATGACTTATTATCCAATAAGAGATGATAGCAGCCGCTAGACACACAGCTACTTTAATTTTTATTTCTTTTTTTTGTTTTGTCTCTTATGAATTTTTTGTCTGTGTGTCTGACTGCTTTCGTGCCAAATAAATTTCTTTCTTTCTTTTCTTTAATGCCTCTAAACTTGAAATACCCATGACATTTAAGATTTGCCTGAGGTATTTATATAAACGTCTGCGAATATTATATTTCCAGAAAAAATAAGCATAGTGTAAATAAAGTCACTACTATTTTTCAACCGTAAATAAAATTTCTCCAACATTCAGTACAAAGAGCCTTTAATCCTTTCATTGTCAACATTACTCGAATATCGGAAAATAGGCGTGTAAATATCTCAGCCACTCAGCCTCCTTTTCCAATACTCGATTGAAATTATAAGCTACAGAGAGAGAGATCGACACTCTCGTGCAAATATATATTTTTATCCGTCATTGTCATGATGTGAGATTTTTGGAAGCTGACGACTTACGTTGGTAATACCTACCTATTTATAGTAAAGACTTTAGAGAGGGAATATTTTATTTATTTTTATTCGGAAACGTTGGTAATAAAGTTGCAAGTATTCGTTTTTAGTAACGATTACCGAGAAAGTTATTGTGAGATTTAAAGATTTTTTATGTATGTTTTTAGATATTTTGTAATACCTTTTTAAAATGGCTTAGGTATTGTTTCTAAGAGCTTTTCGACTTCAAGTTGTCCAGTATTCAAATACAAAACAAACAAATTACAACCAAAAAATGCATCTGTATTTAATAACGAAAATAAAGCATAATTTAATATCTAGGGCAAAATATATTCTAATTCAGTCACTAATAAGCACACAAAGACAGATGCATATCACAGACACAAAAAAAGAAAACAAAAGAGAGAAGCTTAAAGAAAATTGTCTATGGTACTCCCAAAACCAACCACCAAATAAAACCACATAACATATTTTTTATCCTTATTCCATGCAATATGGATAAAATAGCCATCTTAGCATCTCATGTCTATAAAATACATGAAAAACAGAGGAAAAGGAACAGAACACGTCTTTCATGAATGTAATTATGTACTTCGTGTCCTAGTGAATGAACTTGGGGAACTTATTGTAATGAATTTAAATGTCATGCGGCTCTTATGCAAATCTTGTCCTCATTCTACCCGGTCTTTTAATTCTGAGATTATTACTCAATGAATAATTCGGTTTATTTGTTTTTGTTACATATTTTATCTGTGATATCATTCTTTTTAAATGTCGGTGTGCACCAACATTAGTTCTCTGGTTAAACAGCCGATCGATGTAGTTGAATTTTAGGTTAACGGTTGTTTAACAAGAATGTTGGTTAACCAGCCTAAGAATTCATAGATACTTATCATGGAACTAAACAGTTTATGAACACAGATAGTGCTTCTATGCCAGATAATACATCTAGAGTGAGAAAGAGAAAGAACACGCGATTTAGACAAAGAGTGGAGCGCGTCTTCGTGTATGGCAATATCTGATGATGAACAATATTTTTTGTGGATATCCAGAGCTATTGGTTATGTTGATGATATAGGTACTTATCATAATGAAGAAATATCAATTGTAAAAAAAAATAGTTTGATCGATATTGACAGTATATTTAGACTTAACGAAAAAAATATGAATTATAATTCAAAATACGCCAAAATAGTGAGAGATCTAAATAAATCAATTAAAAGCACTTCAAACGAAACAAGAAAATAAAATTGTAGGGTGCCTATCATACCATTGCGTACCAAACATTTAGTTCCAGAGTCTACCTCCATTTTTACCAAGATCGCAGCTCGATTCCCGCCATTTTTGCCGCCATTTTCTTATAATTCTCGTCACGCGCACCATATTGATAAGTTGTCGTAACGTGTGCCCCGATATTTGCATGCCCCGACTTCGATTAGTGCCTACTTTAGCTCCTTGTTCTCCACATATGGAGTTGAAGAGTTTTACCAAGTTTTTTTCGGGAATTTTCGGCGTGAGAATGCGAGGCGGAGTGTGTATTGAAAGATGTCAACGTGTAGGCGTTCTTTCCTTTATAAGTTTGGGAACTGTAATATAGGTAGGCATGGTGTTCCGATTCTGATATTGTTTAATGTTCTTCGATAGGTACAGGAGTAATCCATTTATCAAAGTATCTCACAATTCTTTTGATGCGATGTGTTATGTCAAATTTAAGGAGAAGTTATGATGATCATTTGTAAAAAAATATAGCTTTAAGGTCACGAAATCTTAGGGACAGATATCCTTGGAATTAAATTTAATAAATTCGTGGGTACTTCGTGTTTTTGTTTCTAAATTATTTCTCTCGACCTTACTCGGAGAAGCAAAACACTAAACACAAAACTACACACTTTTTAATTAATTGCTTTGTTAAAAGGTACACGAAACACAATAACGATAACTGTAAAGTGAGTAGTATTTGTTTATTTCAAGTCTCTTGCTTCCCTGAACACGTTATAGAGGAATCGAGTTATCTAGTGCATTTATAATTCAACACCCATCATCACGATTACTCAACAATCTAATAAGTAATATTTACATCTATCAGTTCTGTGAATTAACGTCTTCATGTCACATTGCGCTTACAATCTCCCCTCTCTATCCAACACTATGATAACGAACGAGAAGGGGGTATCCTGCAGGTGTGTTTAGCGTGACGACATGATTGAGGTGTGACATTTAACGGGTCCCTTTGTGCTATTGATTGGAAGCAAGGATGTGAACTGTTAAGTTGGTAAATGAATTTAGAAAGCTGTTTCGAAGATGGTTGTCTTCATAAAAGGTAATATTAGAATTATCTGTAGGTTAATGGAAGTACAAAGGTGTATAGTCAAGAAACCAAACATGGTAAAAAAATATTGGTGGGCCCAGAAGGACCAGCACCCGTATTCTAAGACGATCCTCCAAAACTTACTCGACTCATACTCGACTCAGGACGGCCTCGAAGACACCTTCAAAATTGTATTCTTAGTCGCAATTTCGAGTGAACTTTGAGGTTCCTCGACGGAGTCATTACGTCATAATTTGAATTATCTGCATCGCGAAAATAACGCCGCGAAAAATACTTGTAAGGATTATCGTAAGCATATTCGATAAAGTCTTCAAAATTCATTTTTGTTACATACGAACTTTGACACTTCTTCCTTAAGGTAAGCTCCGAGGTACCTTGAGTTTGACAGATGATTCCTTACCTCGACTGAGTAAAAATCTCGAGTCGAGGACGATTATCTCGATTATAGGCCGAGTCGAGGTAGAGTCGAGTCGAGTAAGTTTTGGAGGAACGTCTTAGAATAGTATAGTATAGTAATGTAGGTGTCCATCAACAGTTTGGTTAATATGCACTTTAAAACAAGCATAGCTTAGAAATTAAAATAAGCTTACTTGTTTGAAGTAATCCATTATACTTCGTCCACATCGGGCACATTTGTGCCGGGTACAAGTGCTGCAACATGTATCGCAACTTGTGCTTGAGTAAATTGTTGCGACTCATGTCCCTGATACAATTTGTAGAACATGTGTCGCGACATGTTCCCGGTGTGGACGAAAATGTATCGCTAAATGTGCCCATTTGAATAATTAAAATTCAACTTATTTTAATTTTGAATCTTTGCTTTCCGATCAGCAATCGAAATTTCCTTCGGCTCCCACTCTGTCTTACTTTGACCACCGTGCTACATAAAGCAATCAACAAACAATTTCTTAGACATCACTTCTGAAACAACACATCAGTCTTACTTAGTCTAGACTTACGTGGTTTTCTTCAAAGCTCTATCCCCTTCAAGATGACAGTTGAAGCTCTCTGAATCCCGCAGATAGGATTCCAACGGCCCTAGAGAGAAAGTTTTTTAAGCAACAGCCTAAAAGGCATCTTTAGTACTATGTGAGTGATGTGTAAAGCGTATGTGTTACTGAAGCAATGCTGAAGGGATTTCAACGGTATTTATCGTGACAATCATTGGAACTTTTGCAAGAGAATAGGGTTTATCGTGTCGTCTCGTCTCTAGAGGTTTGGGCTGTGAGATCCTTGTGCGAGTACATTAAATACCACGATCAATGTCTCAGCCAAAAAGGAAACATTATAAATACAACGCGATTACTTAAAGAATGGGAAAATGGCGGCGCTACTATTGTTGTCGTTGTTTGCGTCTCGCTCACGCATGTTCGGTGTGAGCGAAAGACAAATAGTGGATCTGTTATTGATAGATTCCTGTTTTGCAAAATGCTATTTATAAAATTAAGACTCTTGTATGTTTACCAATAATTAAGCAGATACCTCAATAACTTCACATAGTAAAGCCTCTGATACTTTAGTAGTAACATCAAGTAAAATTAGCTTACGAGTGTATTTATTATAATTATGCCCAGTTTGGTAATATTTTTTTCCATTGGTAAGCAAAACGATTTATTTTTGGCCATAGGAAACTGGCAATATGCGATGCAAATAAGAATAGGACTGACCTATCGCCATATTGTCACGTTTAAGGTGTCAAACTAACTTCAGTTGAGTCGGATTAGGTAAGATTTGTATAGGACGTGCTTACTCACCCAAGTGAAGTTCGTTCGGTTCTTATTTAGATCGTATAGTATGTATATGTACGTATAGACATGATAAATAATAACTTCAGACGTCACTTTATGAACCCTAAATTGCCTTCGTAAAGTTCTTTACGATTCAAATATAGAACGATATTTGAGCAAACTACCAACATTAAACTAACCTAACCCAACCAACTCATAAAAGTAATAAAAATGAAATGTTTATTTTAAATTTAGAACTGACACCGCCATGACAGCTGTCTGGCGGCCATTACTGTTGAAAAAGCCCGCGGAACAGCAAATGAAGCGTTGAGAATAACAATTTAACAATGTTTTACAATTTAATATTATGTTTTTATAACAATTATGTTACGTATGTTTAGTTACGGACTGTTAATTTGTTTGTTAGGCTACCGTCGTGTATCGGTAACTAATAAATTGAGCATGAAATAGATTAGGGTGTGTTCAGAGGTAGATAATGGATGACGTAGGCAGCGGGCTGTTTTCGTTTTAAGCAACATTTCGGTATTAGAGTGTTCGTGTAGGAAGATAAATTTATTGTAAATCGTGTTTTGAAATTACATAATATTTTAGGTTACATATTAAGTTATTATTGTCGCGTAAAATATCTGCTAAAATATGTTTACGTTCATATTATTACGTGAAAAAAATAACAGACACCAAATTTTTGTGTCGTAACTTTCTTAAGCTATGTAAGCCAAAATTTTAATCATACACTTGGAAAAAAATATATTGTGTCAACAAAAATATTTGAAAACTTCGGTTTACAGAAGAACAAATGTTATCTTAATGCACTTACTATAACATAAGGGTTCTTTCTTTTACCCGAAGCCGCTACACCTCTATTTTTACTTAAAATCCCTAAACTAAGTTAAACACGCTAAGAGCATTTACATTATTTCAAACAGTGCTCGTATATTTAAAGTTACCGTCAGCTGTATTTGGAAACACCTTTTAAAACTCACTGCTGCCGATGTTTACTCTAACCTAGCACGTGTTAGTACAAAAAATATATAAAAAACCAAGCAACGAGAAAAAATTATGAAAGTCATGATCTCGTGACGCTCAATTTGAAGTCAATGTTGTGGCTTTAAACTTTTTACTGCACACCTGCCGTAAGACGGTTACTATCAATAAAAATTGTAATAAAATGTTTATTTTTTTAAGTATTAACAGTAGTTAAAAAAACATTAGCATCAAGCCCTTATGTTAGTGGGTTCCGTACTTACATTTTTTTTCTTTGAGTCGTTTCCTGTATTTAAATTAAAACAGTATAGTTACACATATTTTTATTGATCACTGATCGTTCGTTAGATACGCTGTTTATTCAATATTCGTCATCCAGTACATCTGTTGTATCCAAAGATATTCAGGCAATATTAAAAACTGCTCGAATTTTTCTACTTTCCCCACTATTGAAACGTTTTTCAAGCAGAACATTTGTTTATTAGGTTTTTGCGTACTTTGCGGCTGTTAGCGACATTTATGTCCATGCTTTCCATTCACAGGGTAAACAGTTGAAACCGACACCGACACGGAGCGCGTTAATAGCACTTAGGGTTCTGCTTATCAAACAGTGTATTAAGTTTCAAGATTGCAATCACGTATAGCATGTAGTATGGCAGATGGCAAACCATATTTTACGCTAACACCAAAGTAACCTATCTGTTCTGATCCGATCCATAACATATATTTTTATTATTACATATTTATTGTATCTGTATTTTTTATTGTAATTCTTTTTTTTCTTTTTTTTTCAAATTTTTTTCTTCGCATATTTCACTTTTTCGCGACTATGCAAGCCTGATACGTAGGTACGTCCTATTTTATTACTTAAAAAGAACATTAAATATATTGTGGTAATTCGAAAGATGTTTTATCCGAAATAATTATGTGTAACTCTGTTTTTTTTAGTTCGAACTATATTTTATTCAACTTATAATTAGGTCTCTAATACTTGAGGAACCCTAAACATTAATAGTGTGTTTTATATAATATGCGGGAATATTATACGAGTTACTTTTTAAAGTGCCCACATCAAGATTGAGGGATAAACAATTAAATGTATGAACACGACTTTATTAGGGACAGTGTTTGGCTTGCCTAATTTTTGACTGTTTTTATGAGCTGAGAATTAAGATGTTGGACAATCATTGATGTTATATGAGACAATTAAAATAAATTTAATTTTAAATTAAGTTTCTCATATCAGTGAACAATATTGCAGTGTGTCATACCAGTGCACGCACCGCTGACTTTTTGGATTCATGTGCGTAATGTATAATTATCACTTGCTTAGAAAACGGTGAAGGAAAACATCGTGAGGGAACCGGCATGCCTGAGAGATATTTCTCTACGGCATGTGAAGCCAAGTCAAACGCCCATGGGCGGCATAAACTCTGACACCAGGTTAGTCACTAAACATACGAAAAGAAGAAGAAAGGAACATGTAAAGTTCTTGATGAGAAATAAATAAAAGTATAGTGCAGTGAGTTCAGTCTAACTTTAGTTCATGATGTTACTTTCGTCACAAATCAAATGAAATTCGGTAAATAAAATTTGAATGTTTTGTCGCCTATCAAAATATACTGGGCGTACCTTACCACACGTCGGCTCAATATCTCATTAGAGATACTAATGTGCGGAGATAAAACTGAGAGATGTTGCGGCGTGTACGACTAAAGACAGAGACTGTCTCTAAAGCAGGGGTGGCCAACCAATCGATCGCGATCGACCGGTCAATCGCGGCTCTTAATCCAGTCAATCATGGCAAGGCGAAGAAAAATATAAGTTTAATATAAGTTGAATGAAGAAGTACTGATTATGTAATTGGTAGATCGCACAGTATACTCAGTAAACAGTAGATCTTGGGTCGAATCAAAATTGGCCACCCCTGCTCTAAAGTCTCCTATAGCCACTTGAAGCCACAGATAGTAACAACGTTTTGAACTCCCAAAAATGTTTTTTTGTTCATAGATTAGATTAGGTTAGATGAATATTTTGTCAAAATACGCGATTAAATAAGATGAATGATCAATTTCAGGTTAAAACAAGATTTTCGAAGAGCTTGACATTAAAACTTAATTTCCTGGCCTGTTTGGGGAGTCGTGCATCATAAATCATGTTGTAATTTTTAATGAATTATGTTAGGTTATGTATTTACATAATATTTCGGAAAGGTCCTACTAATTATGGACTCAACCGGAGCCTTTAGAATGCTCTTTATATGTTGCGATATTGCGAAGTGATTTCCCAATGTAACTCAGGCGACAATCGCACGGTATCTTGAATCCTGGGTTCAGCTGACTCCGAAACTAGACAAGCTGAAAGATGCACGTGAGTTAAACCGACGAATTACTTAAGCTGTTCTGCCTAGCCTTTTCCCAACTATGTTGGGATCAGCTCCCAGTCTTACCAGATGCGGCTGAATACCAGTATTTTACCATCAGACCTCCGCAACACAGTTACAGGGCAATGCCGACATCTTAAGGTTAGACCGGTTGTCAGAGTTTCGGGTTTCTGACTTCCCGTAACGACTGTCATAGGTAAGTCTGACACCCGGGACCGACTGTTTAACGTGCTCTCCGACGCACGGAGGGATCTCGATGTGTAACGAATGGTCACCCATCCACAGACTGACCGCAGAAAGTGCAGCTTAACCTCGCAAATTGTATAATTCGCGCGGTTGGTAGCCACGAGCCCCTCACTATTACTAAAGGTATAATAATTAATTGTTAATAGCTGATTTATTAATGAATCCATTCAAACATTTTTTTATCTCCAAAGAATCGTGTTTGAATGGATTCTATTAACAAATTTATAAAAAAAGAACTATAAAATCTGTTACAAAAGTCAATAAAAATCTATTTTAAAATGAGGTTATAATTAATTCATAATGAATAAACAATTCATTCGAGGCTTCATAAGAATTTGCATAAGTGTTTACCAAAAGTGGGCTTGGCAGACATTTATGTTTACCAATAGATTTAGTCACAGTCAAGTTTGTTAAGGTTAAAGCACTTGACGATTCATCGACAAAACTGTTCTATTTTGCCATTTTAGTTTTTTTAAGATCGTTAGTTTGGTCGACACGTATCATGTCAGATGACGTCATGTATTTTACAACAGGTTTGGGAGTCACGTTATATTTGTCAATTCGAACAAGCGTCAGATTAAAGTTGATCATCTTCTTCTAATAAAATATAATCAAAAATTTACTGTCCCACTGCTGTTAACGCAAGTGATAGTCAAATTCTAATCCGCACATGAATTCGAAAATTCAGAGATACGGGCCGAGAGCGAACTCAAACCCTCCTGCATGGAAGGCAAGCGTTTGTGGCGACTTATACAACGTCACAAATGTGAATTACACAGCACGATGATTGTGTAGCAGACTACAGTTACAATAATGACAACACTCAAATATGATGACATAGAATCCTGCATCGCGATATCAAGATTTGACACACAGACAGCATTACACTGTTGGTCGGTAGCCCATCAGGTATAAGAGCCGCCTGGTTGGAGGATCCTCCTTTTTCGTTGGAGGAACACCATACCTCCAAGGCTATCATTGCTTGGTTGCGGTGCATGCTTTTGCGAATCCCGCGACCCCGGCCGTACGACCAGGAGAAGGAACACCGTTGGTTTTTAGCCGGTAAGAGTCCGGCAGACCCCCTCGCCTTTCCCGGGCGAGGGACATCCATGAGGATTATCCAACGAGAAAAAATAAAAAAAAGGCTATCACTGTTTTCTAACATTTACAGAGCGTAAATTCTATAGAGCCAAGTCCGTTTGCATGTTGTTGCATGCAAGTGCTCGCTTAGTTCGTAAAACTTGCAGAAGACGACTTGCTGCGTGTCCACAGTTTGAAAGTCACTTGCACAAGTCAATTTGCGCAGTAAAACTTGCTAGTGGCCCTTATGTCTATCGATCATAAAAAAACGCCAATCGTGTGCATGAGCCCTAAACTGACGCACTGTGAGAAACATGTTCATATTAGCTCGTTAATTTTTTATAGCCACGTTATTGCTGTAATGATGCTAATAATAGATTGAGGAGAACCCGTCGGCAGTAATAAGTGGGGAGAGTAAATAGCCTGGTAATACGCACATTTAATTTATAAATAAAAAATAAATACAGCGGTAGAACATTTTCTTACGCCATAACCAACATGGTCGTGATCCCCTAAGGGTATGGCAGCCTAGATCGTTGCGACATCGAAATTATTGCAATGCAAGGTGCAATGTAAATACTAATGTGAGGCATATAAACCTTCCTCTTGAATCACTATCTATTGCTGCAAACTGCGTTAAAATCCGTTGCGTAGTTTAAAAGATCTAAGCGTACAGACAGCGGGAGCTACTTTTTTTTATACTATGTAAAGATGATTTTTTCATTATAAGTTAAACATAACATAACATCACACCTGTATAGCCCGAAGAGTTCGGCAGAGGTGTTATGTTATGTTTAACTTATTAGCACATTCCTTTCATCGGTTGTTTTAAATCCCATGTAATACGAGGCGAGCCTATTGCCATTAATCGGGCACAAATCCAGACTTCGGACTGCTACTGAGAAATTCTTAATAGAAAAACCCAATAACACTTTGCCCGACCTGAAGATCGAACCCAGGACCCCATGCTCAGCAGTCGCGTTTGCGACCACTAGACCAACAAGGAAATCATAATAAATAAATATAAAAAAAATAAAAAAGCGGAAATAATCATTTTTATGTCATATCCAACATGGTCGTAATCCCCTAAGGGAAGCTGTAAGCTGGATCGCGGCGACATCGAAATTATTGTGTATGATTTGTTTTCATTATAAGTTAAATCATTTAACATATTATTCACCTATCAAAACCACATCTGAGTTACAAACATATATTTTAAATTTCATCGTCCAATAATAATATAATCGTGCATTGATTCTCGTGAAGTCTCTCCAAATGCTTCATTCTTTACTGATAAATAATGTCTACCTTGCCAGATAGCAATAGATATTAGACCAGGGATGCACAGACCGCGGCTCTTTTTCAATATACATACGGCCCGCCAGCCAATTAAACTCTTTTACGCATTTATTTTAACTACTTTTTTTTCTTTTTCAGTAAACTTAATTTCATCTTTTTTGTTTTTTTTAATTGTGGTGGCCCGCTTTTAGCTCTTAGTCTGCCCGAGTGGCCCCTAGTCCTACTAAGTCTGTGAATTCCTGCATTAGACCATCTTTTTATAGTACATGTACCTTGTATTGCTACACATTGTCGCACAGTCTATTTTTATTGACAAAAACTGGCCCCCCAACGTCTGGCGTCTCAGATCTACCTAAACCAATATTTCATACAACTTCAACAACATGTATTTCAACTCCGAATACTCAATTATAGTAGATCCGCTGAGGTCCGATTGAGTAATATTTCATCCTGGATCCCAGGGGAGACTACAGAGTTGGGAAGTTGCTTACGGCTCCTTCCGTGATGCTTCTGGTCAATGTCAACGTCTTCAGTTGCTCTGTTTTGACGTGATGGACGTGTTTCGTTTACAAATGCAAGTATTAATAGGGTTTTAAATGTGGTTTTGAGGAATAACAAAGATTTTGAGTTCGATATGTTTTTAGTTAAGTTCTAACTTCTTGGTCAGATCCTTTATGAATTTGAGGTAAGCGAGTTTTTGGTTTGGTTTTCATGTTTAGCTATTATTTACTGCTTTCTTTATCTCCGTCATGAGTACGATAAAAGCCTTAGTCTAAATAAAATACCTAATTATAATCCATAGTTTTTTATATATCATTTCATATCATGCAATAACCATACGAATTTATTTCATACGTTTCGCCAATGTAACGAACATTTCTTCCAGCCCCAAACGTCAAAATAATTCCATAGTAAAATTTATTCGGTTCTATAAATTGGAATATTACGTGGAAAGCTTAGAAGGCGAAATGTGCTAATTCAACCGTACATGAGGGTTACGACAGAACGGTTGCGACATTAAAACTTAAATAGGCACAGCCTTGGTCTCATACGTGAATGTTTAATGAGATAATTTAGCTTTTGAGTTTGATATCTAGATAAAATGTTACGTCTAAAGACTGATTTGGGCTCTACGTGATGATAATTTTGGTATTTTTAATTAATCTGGCTTCATTGGCCCGAATTTTGACAATGACATAACATCACGCCTTATATTCCCCGAAGGGGTCGGCAGAGGTGTTTTCGGTACACCCTCGTTTCGCCAGTTATGTTTAAGACCCATGTAATAGGGGGCGAGTCTATTGCCATTGAACCGGGCACAAATGCAGACTCCAGGCTGCTACTGAGAAATTCCTAATGGAAAAACCCAATAACACTTTGCCCGACCTGGGGATCGAACCCAGGACCCCGTGCTCAGCAGTCGCGCTTGCGACTACTAGACCAACAAGGCAGTTTGACAATGATTATGTTATATAAGAGGTCTTATGATCTAAAAACAACAATTATTTACAAATAATATGAACTGATGACCCCTGGAATGGCAAATTCGACATGTCAAAATAAGATTATCCGAGAGCAAAGATTACAAATGAAGTATTTACAAAAAATCGTAATGCAACATTAGCGATACTTTATTTCATAATTAAACCAAAATCTGATTAACTCAAAATCACTTTAATTTTAATAAATACAAAAGTTCAGAGACAGTTTGAGTGTAAACTATAAATGTAATAAAAACTTGGATTCTCTAGGATCTTGTTAAGTCAACTTTAAACTTAAAACTAACATAGACATTTTAGCAACTTTACGACTCAAATTAATACGAAATGCACTCAAAACTTGAGTCATTGTCTTATTAATGAGTAGAGCGGTAATTTTATATCTTATCTACTTATCTGTGATAATTATAGTTCTAGCTTGAAGTTTTTATTGCATTTCATATTAGAAACTGGTAGGGTTAGGATAATCACTGGTGTCTTTACGACATAAGTTTTTAATATTATAATTGTTCTTATTCATTTTTAGCTTTTATGCTCCTCGAATTTATCATATTCAGTTTCTATTTCATCTTTCTGCGGATCAGGTACTATTTTATCTTAAAACCTAATTACAATTGGTCCACCATAACTAAAAATGAAATCGCTCATCAAAGTTAAAATAAAGATAGTTACTACATTTTCCAAAGAAAATATTTGAAGCACGTAATATTGACAAGATTGTTATAACAACTAATTGAACACGAATACATGTGAAATAATTACAGTAATGAAGACGTTACGTAATCTGTACAAAGTACACGACTCGCATATTTTATGAGATGTAACACAACCTTGGGTAACTTACGTTTAACTCTTAAGTCAGTTTAATTTTTACGACAAACAGCGGTTGTGTAAATATGTACAGCCATCTCTTAAATCTAAACATGTATCAGTTATGGGTTATTAGCATTGTTTAAACAAGGTTTTATTTATTTGTGTTGCAGAAATATCATGTACTAAAATGAAGTTATTCATTCGTAAATAGAATATCAACAAAATCTGTTATTAATTTGATGTGAAAAGCTTTTAATAAAGGAATAACTTTTTTAATAGAGTAGTTACTGTTGAATATCATTTTGCATTTGTAATACCGTTGAATCAAATTTTCGTAGAAATCTTATAAATTGACGTTAATCGACCTACATTTCAATATAAACCATTCAAAACGGTTGCCTAAAATACGAAGCTTAGTAATACTGAATCTATTGTTCGCCAAGCACTCAATAACGATGATTCACTCATCTGCAAAACAGAAAAGGCTTTGGCTATAAATAGAAAAGTTACTGGTCCAAAATCTCTCGTTTATTCATCAAATGATAAATTAAAAAGTCTGCATGTAAAATACATTTGTGCAATATCTATCATTCGAGCCCATATATGTTGATTATGCAATTGTCAATGAAACTGAAACTAAGGCAGCTTAAAGCTGATTTTTTAATCTAAAAAATGACACTAAATTGAAAATTCTAACGGTTCATTAAATTATGGGCTCCACGATGTATGGGAAAGAGATGGTAGATTTCATTTCAGAATCTTCTGAATTACCTAACACTTTAGGAATGAATGGGATGGCACAAGCAATTTTAGTCAGAATCTACCTAAGTATCAATGATAAGGCAGACTTGATATTTACTTAGGTATATTTACTCTTTGTCAAATTCCGTGAATTATTATTGTTGCTCCGTTTTCTATTAAACAATTTTATCCAAGTTACTATCAAAGGGATAAATGGGAGACCATAAACGTTTAATTTTGTAAACGAAAGCTTTAGGCCGAAGCAGAAAATAGAAAGCATTTTACATGTTTTATCAAACCCTAAAATATTAAATTTTGCTATGATATTTGAAACATACGCGTTTTGTATTTTCTTGCCTATCTTAAAACCTTTGTTCAGATGGACGTGAGCCGAATTCACTGGAAAAACTTAATCTATTTCATACCGTGTAATATTTATACTGCTTTGGCTACCGAGCTTGCGTTCTGGGACTTCTGGGTTCAAATCCAGCGCAACAGACTAAAATTGTGCCCGGAAATCAAATAAAATCCTCTCTATTGTATGAGACTTAATATCATATCTAATAAGAAAGATGTCTAACTTGAACTTCCTTTTCACTTTTGTAAATGTGAGAACTTTGTGGACCTGCATCTATAAATTTGTAAATTACTACAATATTATTCATATTACTTTTTTTTTAATTTTATTTTTGTTTGTTAGTTTTTGTACTCAAGTCTTTTAGAACTATATTACTCATTGGTCTGTGGTCAGGACCTCATTGTTCTCTCACTATCATAAATCATTGTACTGTATCCACTGAAATTGTTAAAGGTATTATTTTTAAAAAGAGTAACCATGGAGTTTCTTGCCGGCTCTTCTCCATAGGAAACGACTAATTGGAACCGTGCACCTAAATTCGACGTTTCATAAGCACCTGTATTGGTTTATGTGAAATAAAAATTTTTGATTGATTGATTGAAAACGACCTGTGCACCAAAATTACGTTTTAATTGTTTGTCCTCCAACTACTAGAAATTGAATGGATTCTGCAAATGCACAAACGAGGTAATTGTGTAATTGTATTTAGGTCACCGAAGACTAGACTCTAGAATCTAGGCTGAGTAGTATGTCTAACTATATTGCTTTTGTGTTCTTGTTGTTCATTGCTTTGTGTAAATGTTAATTAGGTTAATAATACTAAAGTTTGGAAGTAATTCTACATAGTTGGCTAAAAAATAAAATTCAAGACTTCTATTGTTTTGCAGCTTTATATGATTTAAAATATTTTACAGACTAGGTCAGCATAAAAGTTTATTGAAATATCAGAGAACTCATAATTATCTTGGCTTTGAATTCAAGAAAAAATCAAATCTCAATAAACAAATTCGTAGTACTGACGTTGATTACAATGAGCTTTGAATATACTAAAGGATTTTTATAAAGAATTTTGAATATTAATCCACAACCCCTTCTAATCCAGCTGAAAGAAATTCTTCGGATTACAAAATGGCTTTACACGAAATGAAAATTCAAAGAATGAATCTTAAATCTTCTTTTAATAAAAGCTCATGGTGTTAACGCTTATGAGCAATTTAGACTGATATTTCTACATTTTGATGAAACTCTTAAAATTACTTAAATTTTTATGGTAGACGTGTGCTTTTTTATTATCTATTTAGAATTAAGTTTATTTCTTTGATACTTTTGACATGTAATAAAAGTAATAAGGGCTTCTTTATAAAGAACGAATGCTTCTCCTTGTTAGTCAGAGGAGATAAATGCCAGAACATGAAAACTCAATAATAGAACGCGAAAAAGTTAAAGTCAAACAATACAATTCTAGCCTTATAACTTGCTGTACCCGCGACTTTGCTTACGGAAACAAAGCAATATTGCTCATCACCCACACTCAATAGCGTAAAAATCTGTACCCTATAACCTGGTCCGCTATTTAACGGATGTGACTGCCAATTTTCACCTGGATTTGTCTAGTAGTACTCTGGCGTGGAACTCAAACGGATAAACCGACTAAAAATCTAAAAATGACATTTTTGGCATCAGTGTCGTTGCTAAGATGCATTGATGTAATTTTTTTTCCAAATAATATTTTATGTTCACTTTTAGTATCGTTACGATTTTACTATATGTATAGATAAAAAGGTTTGTTTATACATTGTTTGCTTTAAGACAGACAATTCAAACACCGTACCTGCCTTTTATAGTTTTATTTAATCTTGCTACTAATGCTATTTCTGTCAGCAGTGATATTAATATTTCAAATTCTTTATATTTTACGCTTGCGAAAGATATCTTTGAAATACATTATTCATTACATATTACAATACACACATTCCTTAAACAAATGTCTAAGATTACAATTGTGCAAGTGAGGCCATGTTTACATTTATCGCGTTTCAGTTAATGAAAACGACGCCCGGTCACATTGACACTGCGTTCTTGGAAACAGTATGATAAACAAACACACGGACCAACGGTGTACTATTACATGTGTTTACACAATATTTTCTACTAAACCTACACACAGATAAACTCTTTTAAAGAAATGTTCGTGATTGTTTGTTTTATCAAATACGCTCCACGCGTCGATACTTCGACGAAAGAAATATTATTCTTTGATTGACTAAACGTTTCATAAATACTGATGGAGATTGAGAGTTTGAATAAACAGAAAACTATATTGTAGATAAGCTTGTAGAAAAACAAAATAAAACTGAAGAGATAAGTGCTACAGTACTGAGCATCGATAAACGTAATCACATTGCTAACGATATCGCTCTTAAAAAAGAAGAAACAAAAATAAATTCCAGCAAAGTTTATCTTAGTCCAAAATCTTATTTTCTTCGTAAAGTGAAAAAGCCAGCCATTTAAATTACTTCAGATAAAATAATTAATACGAGTATGCAAAAGAAGGAATTCGTAACAATTCTGAATTCTTGACGACGTAATAAATAGTCATATTAGCAAACACCCTCAAACATGGAAGTGGTAAGTATAGTACACTGAAAACCACCAATGCTTGGATTTGCGCCAAAATAATCAGACAACTGGAAATCAGAATGTACACCATTATTTATTTCATATTTCAATTCTTTATTGACCATTTCGATGAACCGTCCACGATGCAATTGACCTTCATTTGCGAAATGGAGCGCAATATCAATAGTTTGCGAGATTTTTCTTTGTTTTCTTTCAGCATCGTCTCATTTAGTTTGTGCAAAGCAATTTTTACATTTCCTCATTTCTCTAACAACAGTTGAATCATCGTCTAGCCTATTTGTTCTACGAGTTCGAATGTTTCGTATCCACATCATTCTAAGAACCGGTCTAATCTTATTACTGTATTAGGTTCGGTTGATTCGCACTGATATTTACCAAAATGTACATTATAATAAGAATTCGTTTGTATTTACACAGTGTTCACCTTGACTTTATTAGTCACTTAGAGCACAAACACCTACACTATAATCTTATCGAACATAGCTGTACGTAATAGTGTAACTTGAATGTTTTTACTAACCTCAATCAAAAATCCAGTTGCGAAGTGTGGAGATTATGAGTTTCCAATTTCAAAAGCACATTACATCCATGTAGTTCACTTTGAGGCAACGTTACACAGGACGGTACGCTCGTTGAACACACATAACATCACATTTTGCACTTGCCAACTAAAAACAATAAACGTTGTAAAACCGACGTGTATCCAGTTAGCTAAAGCAGTATTTCCCTTTACGAGAGGACGTTACGTGAACACAGACCGGTCACAGTTTATTTTATTTTTTGTTGGTTATTACGACGATTACGTGTGGAGACGAATTCGTAGCGTACAACACGTCCGCTCGCGACGCAGGCGGTCGACCGACTGAGGGAATGGTACGGGAGACGAGCGATGAACGAATGGCCGTCTAGCTTGAGCGAACGCATAGGGCGCATCCGAGTCCGACTGGCGTGATCCTGGCGAACCCTCTCGTATCCCGAAATAAGTGTTATTAATCACGCTGCTACTGCTTTTGGTTTTATTTTGCATTAAATCGGTCCTGTTTCGTACTTAAGTATAGTTCAGCGGCAAACGATTAGGGAAGTTTGAGTTTAACTGGTTTGGCTGCTTGGGTGTCTCTTTACCTGTTGTCGGCAAGCTTACTGAGTATTCGAAGGGCTCTATTGTCATGTTATTATGGCGAGATGACATCAAAGCGGCATTTTGGAATACATTATTTAAAACCGTATTTACGAAAGTTTACCATTTTGAATGGCAATAGATTGCTCTATAATTATGAGTTTTTTCTTTTAAGCTGCTGAATTTTTTTGTGTTTCCTATTTTATTTAAATCATATTATTTTCGAAACATGATCTCAAAATAGATTTCGTCTGAAAATTGCAATTTTACACTAAATATGAGAAACGATATTTGCCCGAAGCCATATTTTACGGTCGGCCTGATTTTACGATCACGGGCTACGTAAGATTACGGGGTAAGCAACACTGCAAGCAGTATCGATACTAGGTCATGATATAACTGCTGACAAAATGTAACATTACCCATTGCTTTAAGAAAGAATCCATTTAGATATCCAAGAGGACAAAGATGAAAGACAAATATGATGTAAGTAGTGAATGAAAAGAAGACGAAGAAGAGACAAAGACAAAACAAATATTTTATCAATTTATCAGTAAAATAAATTATAACGTCATCAATGATGGTCTAATGTGTCCGATCTGCGCTCAGAGTTTTATAGTAGAAGTAGGTAAGACATATATGATAGTAACATGAGAGTACATGAGAGAGCAGCATATCGAAGCTCTCAACCACCATGACAAGAAAGCCATTAAATGCTATCGCAGTGGCCGAAATCGGATAGATGACATCATCATCATAACATAATGATGATGTCTTCTCTTCGATTTTATTGGATAGCCTAGCGGTTGAACGCTTGCCTTCCATGCAGGAGGGTCTGAGTTCAATCCTTGCCCTTACATCTCACTTTTCGAATTCATGTGCGGATCAAAATTTGATTATTACCTACTTGCGTTAACTGTGAAAGAAAAACATCAGGAACTGCACACCTGAGAGGGTTCCATAAAGTTCTCGATAGTGTGTGTAGTCTGCCAACCCGCACCAGGCCAGCGTGGGACAGTAGTGGGCTAATTATGTTATGACATCATCATCATCATTCTTAAAATAAAATATTATACATCGTTTTTTTTGTTTCTGATGCCTGATAAATATTTTACTACATACAATGTCTTCCTTAGCAGATTAATCAGCCACAGCAGAAACAAATGTGCACACATTAATCCCAATTACGATACAAGTGGATATCATAAATACGATAATACAATATAAGTGAAACTCTTGTCTTGCGTTAACTTGACCAAGCGGGCCGTTATTTATTTTTCACGTTTCATTTATCAATATTTGTAAGTACGTCGCTTTGATGTATGGTTGTGTAAAGTAGTATCATGATTCGTGAGTGAGAAATGATTGCTTGTTATTCTTGAATACCTTTTTTAGTAATCGAATTTTCTTTATTTTTTTTGAAGTGTTTCATCGACGTCTTTGGATAAAGAACAGTAAAAAGTTTTCATTGGGAATGAATACCTAAACAAACATAAACTGATTGATTTTGGTAATAAACATTTTGGAATTGTTGAATAAAGAATAAAAATTAAAATATTGCAGTAGATACCAGAGTGATCCCATGACAATAACATAAATCCTGCTATCACTTGAACAAATTCAATCGTCAAAATCAGTCTGCTGCTCGACATTATACATTTAACCCCCATCAATAAACTTTTGTACATATTTTATTATTAATTTATAACCACCATCCTTCCTTCATTGTCCCCAAAACATTTTTTGTCCACCGGATACGTCCACATCAAGATTGCGAGCGGGCGCACTCAACCAATTTTATTATGCACGCTTCAATAAAAGGTACAGTGGCAATTTGTCACCGAGCGTGAAATGGCTTACAGATTCATCGCCGTTGGACCACAATGCAGGAATTATAGTTTGAACGATGTGAGTAGCAGACAAGCGCAGACTAGTTACTGAGATGATTACAAAAAGTAGATAGTTAATGAAAGAAAGTTCTTGCTAGAAGTTTTATATTGTGACGCGAAGTTTATTATTGAAAGTAGCTGGAAAAAGATGATTATTAAAAGCAAATAGTTACTGGAAATTTAAATGGGCTGACTCTGCCCTAGTTATCTTTGCAATTATTCGACAAGTGTGCTGAGAAGAATTTTAAGTAGTATCAATAGATTTGAAATTATAGACTACAAAGCACTTACTCTGGTGGCAGTCGCTCCGCGTAAAATACTGATATTCAGCCGCATCTGGTTAGACTGGAAGCTGAACCCAACATAGTTGGGAAAAGGCTAGGAGCAAGAAGAAGAAGACTGCATAGCACTTTGCCGGCGACTTCGTCCGCGTGAATTTTCATACAAACTTTCATTCCCTATTTTACACCTTAGGAGTAGAATTTCCAAAAATCCTTTCTTAGTGGATGCCTACGTCACAAAAGGAACTTACTGTCCAAATTTTATGTTTCCAGCTTCAGCAGTTTAGACTCTACGTGGATCAGTCTATCAGTCAGTCAGGAATTTTCTCTTTATAGATATATATTTAGAAATTCAGTTGTTATCACTCTAGTTCTATTGTCACACTGGTTCAGAATACAAATTCAGACGTAACCACTTAAGTAAATTTGGTTAGGTTAGTTAAATTTAGATTAGGTAAGGTCAGAGCAAACGTAGTAAGTACCATATTGTTTGTCATCGACCGTGAAATGGATTTAGAGTTCATCGGCGCTGAACCACGATGCTAGTATTTATAGTTCGAACAATATCGTATTGTAGTTATTCAATACAGGTACCTAGATACTATATGGTACTTTTATTGTGTCTGTTGCAGTATAAAGTAATCATAGTAAAGTTACAAATGATACAGTATTATTAGTATCAGCTTTTCTCACATTGTCAATGCTAGTATCCTATTTCTTTAAGTTTCAGGCTATCTCCATGACAAGTTTCATCAAAATTGGTTCAGAAGTTTAGTCGTGACGAAGTAAGAAACAGGCTGACAGACAAACTGACTTTCGCATTAAAATACTAGTATGGATACAATAATTTCAACGCCAGACTAATAGTTGGCATGTATGTTATTATTTTAGCGGGTCATCAATCAATGAAGTCTGCTCATTGCTGGCTGTTATCCATGAAATGTCAAATAATGAGCTAAATGAAGAAGTAAGGATTACATAAACTCACGCGTTTTTCCCATGGGGGTAGGCAGAAACTATAGAACGCCACCTGCTACGACCCTTACATACTCCTTTCGCTTCATCTGGCGTGCCTTTATGACAAGATGTATGAATGTTCATACATCTTGTCATAAAGGCAGGCCAGTAGAGAGTACTAAGAAATAAGTATTCTCAATTATATGTTCCAGCAAACAACGTTTTTAGGTTATCCAATAATTCAAACGTTAAAATTCACCATTTCATTATCAGGGAGTAACTTGCTGAATAAAATGGTATAAACACACTGGTACTATTATTTCGTATGGACCAGACACCTTGTGTAGACTATTATATTTTCCCAACTCCCAACAATGGCATGGCGGTGGTGAGGTTTGGAATTCATCAGTGTAGTTCCGGCATCTTCCGATCGCGATTGTGTCCACGGTACCGTGAGTGATTTATTGGCGGCCATTGTTGTTCACGTCATATTATATTTACAAACACAACACATTTGCTTTTCGATATATCAGAAATCGTGGCGGGATTTTTTGATGAAAGATTTTTTTTGTTGAAAGGGATCGTTTGGTCAGTGGAACAATAATAATCGCTTCACACTACAAATCCCTATATCGTGGATTGGCATTCAAACAAATCAAAAACAACTCAGATTTTGTACAACATACACAATACATACCTACGTATATGACGAGGGGGTCGTGGCTAAATCAAAAGCGTGGATCATTCGATTTGCGAGGTTAAGCTGCGCTTGCCGTGGTCAATCTCCAATCGCGGTGCCTGGGTTCGATCCCTGGTCGGGCAAAGTGTTATTGGGGTTTTTCGTATAGAATTCCTCAGTAGCCGCATGGAGTATGGATTTGTGTCCGGTTGATGGCAATAGGCACGCCACCTATTACATGGGACTTAAACATAACGACGAAATGAGCTGTTACTATGTATAGTATTATATATGTATATTGTTAGGCAGAGGTGTACCTCTGCCTAACAATACAGAATACAGGCGTGATGTTATGTTTATGTGCTGTACAACGTCCCAAAAATATCTCGCCTTGAAATAAAACTAGTATGCCCAGAGTAAGACAATTTATTACATACAGTATCGCGAAGGCCATGTTTTGCAGGAAAATCTTAACACCGCGATTTACAAAAGTGACGTCGCGGCACAACGTCATCTGTTACTTAATAGAGGTACTAAACTAATGATAAATAAATGTTGACTTTTTCGTATATAGAAATAAGGTTATAATAAGGTTTGTATAGAAACTATTTAAACAGATTAGACATTCCGCCCACCATGGACGGCTCTGTCCATCAACCTTAACATGACAAAATAAACTAAAATTAATAATTGGTTGTTTGGCTATCCACTATAATATAAGCCTAGGGCCTCTACGATACAAGTTCATCCAAGTAAATTCACAAGCAGTGTAAATAAAAACAGTATATAAAATTCATCAATAAGATAGTTAACAATAACTAAGTGTTCACAGGTAAAATAATTAATTTAGATACAGGTCTTTTAATCTCACTATTCTTACACCGTATGGTTACAACGCGAGTAATGTTGTCCAAACCTGGATGTTTATTTGTAATAACCCCGTATAGCCATCTAGCGGGTGGAAGACCATCCTCCTTCACCAGAACCACGTCTCCAATCTCAGGTTCAGGCTTATAATCTGTCCATTTATATCGATGCTGCAACTGAGTCAAATACTCCAGCGACCACCTACGCCAGAAATGTTGAAGCATCTTTTGCGTAAGATGCCACCGCTTCAGATTACTAATGGATGAATTTTCATAGTTTGCATCAGGTACAGTTACCAGAGGTTCACCCACAAGAAAGTGCCCGGGCGTCAAAGGACACGGGTCCTCAGGATTGTTAGAAAGCTGAGAGATCGGCCTCGAGTTAAGGCAGGCCTCAATTTGAGCCAGCACAGTTGTCATTTCTTCAAATGTCAATGTGTTGGTGCCTATAATTCTTTTCAAATGGTGCTTCGTGGACTTGACACCAGCCTCCCACAATCCTCCAAAGTTTGGAGCATGAGGAGGTATGAAATGCCAAGTCGTACCATTCATGCATAGGAAATCAGCTATTTCCGAAGCTACCATAGACCTTTCAGCATTGAATAACTGCCGCAATTCCTTTGCACTACCAACAAATGTGGTCCCATTATCACTCCACAAGTCCAATACTCGGCCACGTCTGGCTACAAAGCGCTTAAAAGACGCAAGAAAACTCTGAGAAGTCATGTCACTTAGAACCTCTAGATGAATAGCCCGAGTGGACATGCAAACAAACAAACAAATATAACCCTTAGTGGAGTGATGACCACAACCTTTAGAGGTTCGGATACTGATTGGACCTGCGTAATCTACGCCACTGCATTGGAAGGGTTTCTGAGCAGACACCCTGGCCTTCGGTAATTGACCCATAATTGGTTGGTATGTCTGTGTTGAATGTCGAATACAAGTTACACACTTATGAATATATTGCCTCACGAGAGTCCTTGCATTGAGTATCCAGTATTTGGATCTTAAATAATTGAGCATCAATTGCGGCCCGCCGTGCAAAGTTCTCTCGTGAGCCTCCGCAATCAAAAGATTGGTGAAGTGTGACTTGTGAGGAATTAAGATGAGGTGCTTCATATTCTCATCAATAGAAGCCCGGTGCAAACGACCGCCAACTCTTCAGATTCCGTCATCATCAAGAAAAGGACTCAACGAGGTAAGTCTACTACTCTTATTTAGTTTACGGTTTTTCTTCTTTACAGATTCTATTCAATTTCTATTACTAAAGGGTGGAGTTGGCAGAGTTTGATGCAGGTAAGTACAGCTTCATTTAATTCCTTTGTAGTTAGCCAAGTAGTTATTTTATTTCTATTATGTTTAAAATTCTTCATTCGTAAAATCTTTTACAGTAAGCTATTACTCTTATGAACCTACTGAATTTAGAATATCTAGTAAATAGATTATCATCACATTCTACCGCAGTTGCATGACATTTTGTTTTTATCTTTCTTTCTTTTAGCGTAGTTTCTTATATTATAGTCTCCTCGATTATAGTCTATTTTTTCATTCTGCAACCATACTGGGCCTCTTTTCCAGAATTGCATATCGCTCCAACCAGAAGAATTTGCTCCCCGAGATGGGCAATCCGCTGGATTTTCCGACGACGACATAAGGTGAGGTAGGTACACAGAACCTTCTTTATCCCTATCCTGTACTATATCCATATAATTAAGAGCTATATACTCATTTATAATAGCTGAATACTGAGCTTTGAAATCGGGATGCCTTAGAAATCGCTTTTCTAAGATTAAAAAGCGTTTAAGGGCAATATGTTTCGATCCACCACATTTACAAGCAGGATCGCTTGACCTGAAAGGCATATGCACAATATAGCGACCAGATTCGTCTCGTCGAGTTGTGGCCTTAAATATGTCTTCGCACTTCTGTTCTTCTGGGGTCAAGCAAACCTTATCGTAATCGCCCTTGGGCTCAGATTCTAGTTCCCTGAACTTTTTGAGGAGTGTATTTGTATGAGTAGAATGCAATGTGACTACAGTATTGTGGCATGTCTCGCTTTGGTTGATTTCACCTACTTGACCAGACAAGATCCATCCTAGTCTAGTATTTTGTGCAATAAGCTGACCAGGTGGACCTCTGATTAACCCTTCTAACAAAATCTGGCCATAAACTTCGGCACCTAAAAGCAAATCAACCTTGTTCGGAGTATCAAACGAAGGATCCGCTAAAACCAAAGACGAGATTGTGGTCAAAACGTTTGCCGTAACCTTCCTTTCCGGTAAAATAGTCGTTAGTTTCTTTAAAACATAAGCTTTTACAGTAACAATAAAACTAGGGTCGACGGGTGATTTAACTTTAATGAGAACCATCGAATTTAATGAAATCATTGATGAGCCTTGATCACAACCTAAACCTGAAATTGAGCCTTTAACTGGTACTCTTTTGAGACCTAAGAGCTGGACTGCGGACTCCGTCACAAACGAAGCCTGAGATCCCTGGTCTAACACGGATCTTAATACTATAGCAGTACCGCTCTTTGATTCCGCTGCAATTAGTGCAGTGGCCAATAATATTTGACTACGACTATTAGCAAAACAACTTACAACATTAGTGGAATTACTCTGGGTTGAAGTGGCAGCAGCAGCAGAAACGCCGCTTTCTGCAACTTGATCAGTTTGATTACTATCACCAACTGATTTGGAGACATTCTTGAGATGAAGAAGACTATGATGCTTCCTTTGACATATATGACATCTGGTGGATTGGCGGCATGCATATACGGAGTGATTTACTCCTAGACAGTTATAACATAAACCATTAGTTTGGACAAAATTACGACGCTTATCTGTATCGAGACTGGCGAACTTTTTACAATTAGCAAGCTTATGGTTATCCTGACAACAAATACACAATATAGTTGACACATGGAGGGATTTGACTGGCACATTACGATTGAACTGATGACGTTGACCTTTGTTGTCTAAAAATTCTAAAGATCGAAATCTTTGTTCCAGGAAAGAATTGAACTGATTCATTGTAGGCAAGTCGTCAGAACAATCACTAATCTTCATTTCCCATTGTTTACGTGACTCAGTGTCTAGTTTTAAGCTCAATACATAAATAACTATGATATCCCAATGCTCAACCATTATGCCTAAATTTTCCAAAGCATGTAAACATTCGTTAGAAGTATCTAATAATTCCTTAACTGCGCTGGAGGATTCGTTTACAATATTTCTTTGACTCATAAAACGTTTAATTATACAATTCGCTAAATATTTTTTATTATTATATCGAGTCTCTAATTTAGACCAACAGATTGCATAATTACTACTAGTAATAGGAATGTGCCGTAAAAGACCTTCAGCCTCTCCAGACAAATGTGATTTCAAATAATGCAATTTCTGAACATCGTCTAGTAGGGCATTATTGTGTATTAAGGATTTAAATAAATCTCTAAAACTAATCCACTCAGAATAACTTCCAGTAAACATAGGCAATTCAATCTTTGGCAATTTTACAGAACATACCTCTTTAGAACGCTTAGCAGAAGATTGAGGCCCTTTACTTAAATTTTCCGAACATACAATTTTCTTTAATACTTCCTTCAACTCAGCCTTATAATCAGTAAATAATTCTTCTGTGGACTCATATACATTTTTTATGTAATAATCCGATTTTTCGAATTCAACAAACTTAACTGATGATACAATTTTTATATGAGTTTCAGAAAACGTTGACCAGTTAGCTTCTAAATTTTCTAATCTAGTTTCTATGTATGAACTGGTTATTCGCTCCTTAGGTGATTTCTTAAAGTTAGAGACCTTGCTTTACTGATAGTAGAATATAAATTTAACTGTAAATTACTCCAAGCTTCCATATTGAATGTAGATTAAGTCTTAATTAATTAAGTCTCAATTAATTAATTTGGTCACTCTGATATTTTAAAGTACTCACAGAGATTATCCTCGTATCACACCACTTCACTGTCGGTTACCTTAACGTAGCACGTCGTAATGATATGCGGGGTACTCTCCCTCCGCACCGTATAGCTGCTGCTCACGCCAACACGAACTGTTAGTCAGCACCAGCGCTGACCGTTGTGTACCACTTACTGTACATATACGCCTAGGCGCCTCCTTGTACGATCCGCCGATGCTGCTCACTCCTGGCCGCGCTGACGTCACACTCGCAGCAGGTTGATCCACTCAACCTGACTCCACCACAACGAAGACACTGCACACCAATCCTTCATCCAGCTCCGAAGGACCACTTGTACAACGTCCCAAAAATATCTCGCCTTGAAATAAAACTAGTATGCCCAGAGTAAGACAATTTATTACATACAGTATCGCGAAGGCCATGTTTTGCAGGAAAATCTTAACACCGCGATTTACAAAAGTGACGTCGCGGCACAACGTCATCTGTTACTTAATAGAGGTACTAAACTAATGATAAATAAATGTTGACTTTTTCGTATATAGAAATAAGGTTATAATAAGGTTTGTATAGAAACTATTTAAACAGATTAGACAGTGCCACGGTTAGTCCATGGATGTGTGACCGTTCACATCGAAACGCCTCCGTACCACGGAGAACACGTTAAACAGTCGTTCCCGGGTGTCATATGAATACCCATGACATTCGTTACAGGTAGTCAGAAGCCCGAAAGTCTGACAACCGGTCTAACCTCAGAATATCGGCATTGCCCAGTTCCTGGGTTGCGGAGGTCTGATGGCAGTCGCTTCGTGTAAAATACTGGTATTCAGCCGCATCTGATTAGACTAGAAGCTGACGCCAAGGTAGTTGGAAAAAAGCTAGGCAGATATATATACCTACGTGTATAATACGTATATAAAATCATTTCACATTAAAGTTGATAGAAATTGAATATGATAATACTAAAGAAAAAACACTTGGAACACAAAAATCATTATTATGAAATTAACGCTGTTTTTGTTTCTTTTTACTCATCTAAAAATAATTACGAAAAAGGGAGCTGCAAATTTTTGGAAGGGCCTTGTAATTATTTGCTAATGCACTTTTTTCAACATTTCTGGTTTTGATGATCCTCGATGAGTCACTAACATGCAAGTACCTGATTCACTCAACACGCATGATATTAAAGCAGATTTCACTTAAGAGTATAAGCAGGATTCGTATAATAACGACCAATTCTGGTTTTTGCTACTCCGGTTCATTATCTAGAGTTAATCTGAAATGCGCGAGTGCAAGCTTTTATAGCTATAGAACTAGTAATTTCGATATGAATATTCAGTGAAGCTGAGATGAAGATAGTGCTAGCATATTTTGAGTTCTGAACTATGAGTAAGACGTTGGAAATACGAGAGTTGAAATTTAAGCGGCCACACCTAACGATAATTAAAAATTAAATAAAAATCTGACGTTACTTTGACTGAATACTTCGAGGGGCTCGTGGCTAATTAACAACCACGCGGATAGTATGATTTGCAAGGTTAAGCTGCAATTGTAGATCGGTGAACATTCGTTATGCCTCGGAGAGCACGTTAAACCGTCGGTCCCTGGTGTCATACGAATACCTATGAAAATCGTTACGGGTAGTCAGAAACCCGAAAGTCTGACAACCGGTCTAAACTTAGGATATCCAGCATTGCCCAGTTACTGGGTTGCAGAGGTCTGATGGCAGTCGCTCCGTGTAAAATACTGGTATTCAGCTGGACTGGAAGCTGACCCCAACATAGTTAGAAATAGGCAGAACGAACTTTCAATGAATACGTCTAATTCAGATGACATCAAGAAATAAATGTAAAGGCTTTTTATAAAAGAACCAATTATAAAGCCTTTCATTTCATGACAAAGAAACCATAACAGCAAAGACCAAAACATACAAACTAACAACGTCATCAACCAAGACGCGATAAAGGCAGACACGGTATCAGTATAGACCTTTATGTTAACTTTTATATATACCATCAAAATATATCATAACAATCTGTATCTGATCTCACATGCCCTATATCCGTAACAAGTTAATTCTCGTTCACCATAAAAACGTTCATTTTTCGCGGCACTACGTATCCCCAGGTTATCGTTCTATGAAATTATTATGCCAAACACACAACTTGAAGCGATTTGTTCTTTTACAACAGTTTCTGTTTGAATATCTGGCGGCGACGGTTTTATTTTGAGAGCTTGTTCAATAGGATGTGTGGTTGGATGAGTAGGAAGGCCATATCCTATTGATCGATACATTTCATTTCTTCTATCTTAGAATTTAACATTAGCAAAATCATCTCTTTCCTCATCCGTAGTTTACTCATACTTATGAATCATATGAAGGGGCTCGTGGCTAATTACCAATCGCGCGGATCATACGATTTGCGAGGTTAAGCTGCACTTGCCACGGTCAGTCTGTGGATGGGTAACCGTTCGTTACACATCGAGACCCCTCCGTGCTTCAGATAGCACATTAAACCGTTGGTCCCGGGTGTCATACGAATATTTATGACAGTCGTTACGGGTAGTCAGAAACGGCGGCATTACCTTGTAACTGGGTTGCGGAGGTCTGATGGCAGTCGCTCCGTGTAAAATGCTGGTATTCAGCCTCATCTGGTTAAACTTGAAGCTGACCCGAACATGGTTGGAAAAAAGGCTAGGTAGAACGAACTTAGCAATCATATATATTTTGCTAAGTACAGCTTACGATGGTACCAATATAAATTCTTATAAAGCAACTGTATTAAATTTGAAGACTGCGATAGTAAATACATTTGCGTGTACTCGTATATCGCCTGCGAGCATGACGTGACCCATTTTTCTGAGCTGACCCATACATTTTGTGTAAGATGTTATGCAACTGACGTCGTATGTTTTCTCTTTATTTAGGAGGATAGAATAATTTATATGTGTGGTGTGTCTAACATAATAAATAGATGACTAAAGAAATTTCTTACAATGTAACAAATATAAATATAATAGACTAGCATAAAATGCACAATTTAGATTTGAGTATATACAGAAATACAATAACAAAAAAAATGTCAACCATCGCGGCCCATAGCGTTTTAGTATACAAATTACTTAAAAAACTATGTTAGTAGAACATTATGGTACAATACAATCACGATCATAGAAAGCTTTATCAAGCTCCATGTAGGTACATGTAACATGATAAACCTTCCCATTGTAGGCCCATCCAGCCTCTCTGCAAATACCATCAGGATGCTGTTGGTGCTTCCCCATTCATAATACTTGAGTGATTTTGTTTCTAATGTTTGTTTAACCTTAATGTTCAAAAATATGTTTCTCTTCATAAGTGAACATATAAAAGGTCTTTTAGAGAAATAAATTCTGGAGACCGAATCTGATTAAAGAAAATATCTTATATTATATAACACTAGCTTTTGCCCGCAGCTTCGCTTGCGTGATTTTTTTTTCACCCCCTTGGGGGTTGAATTTCGAGAAATCCCTTCTTAGTGGATGTTTACGTCACAAAATGAACCTACTGTCAAAATTTGAAGTTTCTAACCCCAGCCGTTTAGGCTGTGCGTTGATAGATCAGTCAGTCAGTCAGCTTCTCCTTTTATAAGTATAAGATTGCCACGTTTTCTCTTCCTTCTTGCTGTTCTATTAACAATCTGTTTCATTTATTTGCTGATTGGAACTTAATTTTCAAGCTTCCACCTACCCTTAAGTGAATCCAACGGTGAATAGAAAGGACACGGCTCAATGACTCCATTCCGTTTGATCGGTTTTAATATAGATGTTTTTGATAAACTTTTTAAATGTTAATAATTAATTTATTTTCAAACGCCCAAAGGGTATTTTTACCTCGAAACATGGCCCAAGCTTTTAGTTAAGCAAAATGGACGGCAGTCCGGGCAATCTTTCCTTTGTATTATTGTGAGCTTTCAAATTGTTTGTATAGTTTTTTTGAATGACCCTATCCGATAAAAGACACTATTCTGAAATAGGTTCCAAAAATAATAATAATATTCTAGTTTTATTGTTCAACCCATAAAACAATTGAACAAAACAGCCCATAAACAGAGTATTATTATAAAATTGAAAACCAAACATTCACCAACAAAGAACAATTTACCTACATATCCATGGCCCGCATCGTACAACATTTTAATGGGACATTACGGAAATGTTTAGATCAGTGGCGATAGCAAGGAAAGCGTCATACTTACATTTGTATCGTACGATTTCAATAAAACGGTCTCCCTCCGAGCATAAATAATGCATGTCGAATTGTTGGGCCCCGTATAGCGAGATAAAGATCAATAATAATACTACATCTGAAAGATGCTTTTGTGTGCCTCGCAGATCATGATGTCGTCAACATAAACGCAACGGGAAAAGAGCTTTACACATCAAAATATAAAAGTGATATTTGCATACACATTTTTTACAATAACTACTTGCTGATTGACCAAGCGACTGTTTGTAATAAATAAGTTGATTCAGAGAGCCTGTGACGTTTCTAGGACAGCGGTTTTGATTATCATTAAGAGTAACTTTGTGTACCGGTTAAACTTTATCGGTGAATGCAACTTGATTGATTTCATACGAATTAAAGGATATTAATCTTTGAATGTTGCTCTTTAAATTACAAGTGGGTTGATATTGCGGCATGAATTACTTACGAAATACTCCGTATTGCTAATTATAGGCTTGCAGAGGTAATGTGTTGTAATAAGTGTGCTGGAGTAATATGTTTTAACGGGATGTCTGATACAAACCCAAGGTTGTCGACATGTATATATTAGTTAAAAGATAGCAGTGATGTGGTTGATGACTTTGATGATGGCAGTATGGGTCGCGGGAATGAGATTGTTGTTGCGGATATGGGTGTTTGTGCAAGTAAAGTTTGTGTTTACAAACGCATCTACGATACAGGAAGAATTCTAGAGTGGGTTTAAAACAAGTTTTGTAGGTGGATACGTCATAAGTGTAACTAGTCTTAAAGTTTATTTATTTAAGTAAATAAATAAGTGTATAAATTAAATTGTCTTCGTAAGGTCGTTTGATGTATCCATTCTCAGATGTATCCATTTCATAATTCTATAACATAACATAAGCATACCATCACGCCTGTATTCCCCGAAGGGTTGAGCAGAGGTGTATAGTAACACCCTCATTTCGCCGTTATATTTAAGTCCCATATAATAGGGGGCGAGTCTATTGACTTCAATCGGACACAAATCCAAACATCGGGCTGCTATTGAAGAATTCCACACGGAAAAATCCAATAACACTGCCCGACATAGGAATCGTACCCAGGATCTCACGATCAGCAGTCTTGCTTGCCACCGCTAGAGCAACGAGGCAGTTTATAGTGGATCTCTATGGGTTCTTATCGAATATTCTTAACCTATTTCATTACTAAAATATTTTACTCCGCACAAATTTTATTTCAAATCAACTTCCACTAGCACTCGACCGGTTTTCAGCCTTCTTTTTTTACATACTCGTTTCGATTGATAAGGAGTCTTCGCTCACTGTTACTGTAAAAGTATTTTAATCAAAGCGAACAATTTCTGTTCGCTCGTGTAATATGCTTTCTCTTTCAATTTCTTTCGAGGCTAGTTCGATTGCTTTTACTTTTGCTCCGAGCTAAAAAGGAGTTTGTATTGTTTTTACTTTTTCGATTACAGCTAAATCATTTTGTTGCAGCAAAAAAATGTCTTTTGGAACGAAGCGGTGATTCGTTATACTAATTATTTTGTTGTTATTACTCATCAAGCGGAAGAGAATTGTTGGAATGTATGTACGCCATCCAAATATGATACTGATGCCGTTAAGGTAACTTAAATATTATAAAGACATTAATTTGCTAACTGCCACATTGGTCTAGTGATGGCAAGCGCGACTGCTGATCGTGAGGTCCTGAGTTCAATCCCCAGGTCGGGTAAAGTGTTATTGGGTTTTTCCGTGAGGGATTCCTCAGTAGCAGCCCAGAGTTTGGATTTGTGTCCGTTGATGGCAATAGGCTCGCCCCCTATTATATGGGACTTAAACATAACGGCAAAATGAGGGTGTTACTACAAGGTTAGTCGGACAGGGGACTAAGCCGCGGGCCACTTAAAGTATCACTGATGACTATTTTAAACCAAGTGTTCAAATTTCAAAATTCGATAATTTTTATTTGCATCCAAAAAGACTATTGTTTTAGTTTTTTCAAAAAAAATATATCTTCTTTAGTTAGGTATGAATTAAAAGAATTAAAAAAATTAAGACCCCAAATATGACCTAAATTGTGAACACAACTGATTATAGCTACGGACAGATAGATTTTACCATATTTTTTAAGAAATCTTTGAAAAGTTATTTCTCTTAAACTATCGAGTTTTGGGGAAAGTTGTAGAACAAAAGTTATCCCTTATTATGGTTACTTTAACACACTTTCGGCTTAGTACCCCCTTTCCGACTAACCTTATATACACCTCTGACCAATCCTTCGGTAAATACAGGCGTGATGTTTTGTTATTTTATGTAAATTTGCTAACTGAAATGAAGCATAGCGGTGCATCCGTCTTCTGTGTTTAAGAGGCGTAGGTTGAATTCCCGCATCGCATCAGAACAAATATTTGTAAAAGCCAAGAACAAGTATTACTTAAAATAATAAATATTTCGAACAAAATTTTACGTTCTTGTTGTTGTTTCGCTTGCCAGGTAGGGCAAACTGATATTTAATGATTTTTTCAGTTGGAATTTCGCATTTCGGAATCTCAATAACTCTCTGATAAATTGGAACAAACTCGCCAATCATTTTGGAATCTAACGCCTTTACCAGCCGACTGTGAGTGCACTATAGTTCACTTGGCCATGACTCCGGGCACTATGGGCGTGACGTCATGTTATAAATCTAACAAATTGTTACTGTTTGGACTGTTGTACTTCCGGATGTTGTTCCAAGAAATATAGCTTGAAACTCTTAATAATTATTTATAGCAGTAAAATCTTTTGACCTGTAAAGAAACGACAATTGATTTTATCAAGTGCTTTGTGTTTCGTGGAAGAATCGTGTTGATCATGATGGTTCTGGTGATTTTAGGCAAAAATTTTCCTCTACTTATTTATTTATTTATTGATGTTCTGAATTTTAGGAATTTAGTCCTCTACAAATTGATATTCACTAGTGACGCCATGAGATCTCTCAATTAATTGGAGGCGAGACTATTGACAATTAGGTACTTACTAAGAATTCCCTAAAGATGTCCATAAATTACGACATTAATTTTATTATTCTTGCGACAAATATAACATTAATACATGATAAGCCCATTACTGTTTACCACTCTGGCCTGGTATAGGTTGGTGGACTATTGAGAACTATTTGCAGCCCTCTCAAGTGTCTGCCAGGGTTGCGGTGCATGCAATAGCGAATCCCGCGACCCCGGCCTTAGGTCAGAAGGAGGGACACCGTGGTGGTTTTAGCCGGTAAGAGTCCGGCACACCCCCCCGTCTTCCCCAGACGGGGGTAAGCCCATGAGGATTACCCAACGCGTCAAAAAAAAAAAGTACTCTCAAGTATCTGCTGGGGTTGTAGTGCATGCAATAGCGAATCCCGTAACCCCGGCCTCAGGTTAGAAGAAGGGACACCGTTGGTTTGTAGCCGATAAGAGTCCGGCAGGTCCTCTCGCCTTCCCCGGGCGAGGGACATCCTTGAGGATTTTCCAACGATAAAAAAGCCCTCTCAAGTGTGCAGGTTTTCTCACGATGTTTTCCTTCACCGTTAACACAAGTGACAATCAAATTCTGCACCGCACATGAATTCGAAACGTCAATGGTGTAGGCCGGGTTCAAACTCAGACCCTCCTGCATGGTAGGTAAGGCGTTCAACCGCTAAGCTATTAACCATAATAACGGTAGGTATGGAAGTGGTTCCAATATTGCACGCCATGTTTGACTTGCTGTGGAATTGTGTATTGTTTAATAGCTATCGCCCTGTCTTCTTACATTTAAAATTTCTTGTATTTAAAATTTGTATGTCATAAAAATTATATGACAAATGTGCTAGACAAACTTCTATATTCATAAGACCTACTTAACCACATTTATACAAATAAAAAGAATTTGAATTTGAAAAAGAATTTTGTACTACTTAAGAATCGAAAACATTGATACACCTACCACATATTTTCTTCGAACTTCCAGATTGTAATTGGAAACTATTCATGCTATAATAAATGATTCATCATTGATAATTGATCGTTGTGGTAATCATCGTATTCAACGTATCAATTTGACACCGTATACCGTTGAATATTCTCGTAAACTTCACACCACTATGTTGCAACAGTAAATACTTTTCTGTAAATCAATTTGCATTTCAATTACACAGTAGTTAATAGTTTCATTTAAACAAACTTGATACGTAAATAAGCAATTCAGGTACATAAATAGATTTCTCGTTTGAAAGACGATCAATCTTCGTGACCAAACAATCGAAACACATTCAAATTTATAAAAAAAATATTCGATAAAACCGAAAGACCCCAAGACAATAACCCAGACGATATTAATCTCGCTCCCTGCGTTTGAAAATTCAATATTTTTATTGCTATTTGAAGGCTACGAAGGAATAATCGTTCACGTGCACCGGATGTCAAAATCAAAGGGAACCAACCATTCATCGACCCTTTTAAGTCAAAATCGCGGTTTAATGCCAAAACAAGACTTATTGTGGATCGGCAAACTTACAAATACATCTCAATTTTACATAACAATATCTACTACCTCGAAATAAAGTTCAGTATTGTCTGGCTCGGATTTTTGATAGATCTGAGAACGGTTTACATCCCGCTCATTGACGCCGCGCGGCTCTCGGACGGAACTCGTAAAATCGAAACAGAACGTTGATATAAAAGGAAAGGCAGATGAATATCGAGATGAGAAAACCGCTATTATGCATGAGATACACTGGCTGAACGTTCGGTAAACCAAAACGATGATCATTTAACAATCTCTTGAGCATACTTGCTTTGGATGGCCGAAATAACGACCGCGCTGATTGTACAATTTGCGAGGTAAAGCAGCGCTTGCCGCCGTCAGTCCGTGGAGAGCACGTTAAACTGTTAGTCCCATAAGAATAGCTATGACAGTCGTTACCGCTATTCAGAAGCCCAAAAGTCTAACAATCTGTCAACTTTAGGACTTTTGCATTACCCAGGAATTGGGTTGCGGAGGTCTGATGGCAGTCGCTCCCTGTAAAATACTGGTATTCAGTCGCATCTGGTTAGACTGGAAGCTGACCTTACAATAGTTGGGAAAAGGCTAGAAAGAAGATGTCGATAATAATGATTAAAACTGATATCGATACAACAAGGCAATAGACACTGTTATCGGAATCGAAGCCTTAACTCTTATCGATGCAAGACACACACTATAGCATCGGAGCGTTGTCATATCGGTATTATAATCTGAATTTAGTTTTGATATTGATTTATCAACAACCCATAACAGTTCAGTGCTATACAAGCCCTCTCTCTTTAACCTATCTGCAATATTATGTCAAGTTCTTATCGTTTCCATAACAATACTAACAATAAAGAAACATAATAAATTAATTTTAAACACAAACTACTCAATAATTTTCATGGCATGGCGCCAGTAACTCCAGCTACAATTGTTAGTGTATGCCGTGTAACGAGAAAATGTATTTATAACCAGTGTGACTAATGTGTGTAAAATATTATACCAGTACACTATTTAATGGCCGCGGTAACGTTAGAAGGTTCAAAATTGTTAATAACTGCATTAATACGGTATTAAAAATCGGGTAACTTCACTCTGCTGTGAGTGCTGACTGAAGAGGCATTGATAAACGATCTATCAATGATGGGATAGTCATTAACCATCTTAAATACCCCGAGTCGGTGACTGCCATGGGTGTCAAAGGACCGAGTCCAGAGTCACTAAGCTAATTGCTAGGCGTAGTAACTGCAGCCATTACCTTCTTGTTTTAAAGACGGTAAATTCCAACAGTGCTTTATAAGGCTGAATTGAATTGATGAAAAACGAGGCAATAAAGTTTTCAATCACCATTGACCATTAACGTTTGTCATACTAAAGGGTCCGTGTGTAGCCACCACAAAAGAGCAGCGAGACACCAGTTTTATTCTCAAAAAAGAGAATCGCACAATTTCATTCTGTTCTTGGTTCCCTTGTGAAAATTTATTTCAATAGTACATTTCGCTCATTCGGAGTTTAAGAAAGGATTCGACTAAGTTCCAGCGCATCTTTAGCGCGCTATTAATTTGTCCGCCTTTGTACAGGACACTCAACTTCAAGGACGTGCCAGAGAGATGCCAAGGAGATGCCTTCAAGACAATTACCATTGAGAGGATTTCCTAAAGTTTTATAGATTTCATTTTATTCGATCTGACTGAACGTTGTTAGCTTCTTTTACATTTTAAAGCTCTCTCGAATTCTTTTGCGTGCGAAATGAATTTATCGTGGAATTTCGATTTGCTTTATTCTGCCACTAATCTATGTTATCGTTTTTATTTAGGAGTCAAGATCTTAAATCATTTCAAATATGTATATAATAATAACTCCCTCGTTGGTCTAGTGGTGGCAAACGCAACTGCTGATCGTGAGGTCCTGGGTTCGATCCCTAGGTCGGGCAAAGAATTATTGGGTTTTTCCGTGTGGGATTCTTAAGATTTGTATCCGGTTGATGGCAATATTACATGGGACTTAAACATAGTGGCAAAATCAGGGTGTAATGAAACACCTCTGTCCAACCCTTCGGGAAATACTGGCGTGATGTTATGTTATGTTGTCTAATAATAAGTGAGAGAAAATATATGACCTGACGGTGTTGGTAATCTGTTATAAGCAACTACTCTGAAAGCTAATATGTTATAGTCGCTTTCTCGGAATATGTTGTAAGTAGCTGTTACTTAACACGCGTGGAAAAGAGCGGAAGCTATAAAAATACAAGATTTACTACATATTGCAGCGTAAGGTCTTATATGCTTACACTTTTCTTGAAGAACGCAGATTGTGTTTAAATTGAATTTATTTTTAATTCCACACTTTAACGCCGTTCTCACTCAAGTTGGCAACAGAACTCGAGGTAATATTGGCGAAAGGTAAATGGATTCAGTCAAAGAATTGACGAGGTAATGCGCTTCTGAGTATATTTCTTTCCTTTTGTTACTTATTACTTTTACGTTCGTTGAGAGTTGAGACGGCGTGTATACAGATTTTGATAAACCATATCGCAACCGATGTGGTAATAAAATTCTCACATTCTCTAATGGATGCTTTTGATGCAGCTTTCCACACATCCAGAAATAGGATTAGTAGCGATGTTGCACAGTGCAAAAAAGTATCAAACACCATCTTTAATAGAAACCCGAAGTCCATTCTACTTTGGATTACTATAGCGGAAAAAAATACATGGAATATCCAACCGGGGAATCCATTAGGCCGCCGCAATCCAACGTCCATTTTGTATTTTTTTAAGTATGACTGCAGAAAGAAACACGCTTCGTTTCTGTATTATTATGGAGGATCGCGAAATGATGAATTGCTTGTTGATCTCTTACCGAGATTAGATGTCCAAAACTCCTTCTTTATTTATTGTTAACTTGTCCGTAAAGAGTATTGTGGAAGCAAACATTTGTAGAAATGTTTCCGTTATTTTCTTGACGTACTTATAATGTTCTTGATGGAGTTGTAAAAATGGTAGTAACGAGTTAGATAAGCAACAGCATTTGCTTGTAAATTAAATGGTTGCGTCATTGGTCTAGGGGTGGCAAGCGTGACTGCTGATCGTGAGGTTCAATCCCCAGGTCGGGCAAAGTGTTATTAGGTTATCCGTGTGAAATTCCTCAGTAGAAGATTGGTGTTTGGATTTGTGCCCAATTGATGGCAATTGGCTCGCCCCCTATTACATGAGACTTAAAACATAACGATGAAATGAGGGTGATACTATACACCTCTGCACTACCCTTCGGGGAATATAGCCGTGATGTTATGTTATTAATAGGTTGCTGCGCTCCTAATATTGGAAATACTTCTGTTTATTACGAAGAATTTTAAGCTGAAAATATATGAATTACTCCTTGCTTGACCCAAGTTTTGATTATCGTTTGCGTTAACGGTGAAGTTAAACTTCTAGAGGAAAGATGCACATCCGAGAAGGCTTCAAAAAATGTTCTCGATGGTGTGTTTATTTCGGCAACCCTAGGCTAAAACCCTTCTCATTTTGAGAAGCCCAGCAGTGGGATAGCGATAGGCTGATTACGCAGATGATTTTTAGAAAAACAGTGCACAAGCCTTCTCCCACAGCTCCCACTGAAACCCTTCATAAACGATGTCATTCTGTAATCAGATAATGAACCACCAAGTAGATTGCACAAAGCACTAACGAACAAGCAAACTTGCTGCCAGAACAATGCGGAATTGTTCATTAAACTGGTTATCGGTACTTGTAGTGGAAAGTACGGAAGTACCGCACTATGATTTATGTTGTTTTTCTTTAGAGCTATTCATTCTGTGGCTTGGGAACTTTAGCGTGGTTACGTTTGGGCAGGTATGGTTTTTTTTGTTGGGTACAAGTTATGCATTTTGCGGTAATCTATTAAAACTCTGACTCTGTTGTATCGTCAGTATTATGTGGATTTCGCTTTGTTTCCGATTTGCTCCTATTATAATATTTACATGTATGTACATAAACTCCTATAACTTTTTCCCATGGGGGTAGGCAGAAACAATAGAACGCCACATGCTACGATCCTTACATACTCCTTTCGCTACATCCACATTCATACATCTTGTCATACACGCAAGCCTGTTGAAAGTACTACGCACGTGTCCGTTGTGAAAAACATCACCAATGACATCGATGTAAATGTCCTTCTAGGGCGTCCTCTACCGGCATACCTATTGTGATCCTTCGATTTAATTATTACCTTTTGCTAAGTAAAGTTCATTTCTTACTCTAATGCTAATATCGCTGTCGTACACTTCAATGCAACGAAAGGTTATGGTAGAAACCATGAAATTTATACTCGGGAGCAATGAATCCGGTCATTAACAACGGTCAATAAACAAAACAATGTCAAACAATGTTTTCCGAGATATTAAGATTTATGTTGGTCTTTTTCTTTTCGTGTGGTTAGTGACTAACCTGGTGTCAGAATTTATGCCGCCCATGGGCCTCTGACTTGGCTGCACATGCCGTCGAGAAATATCTCTCAGGCATGCCGGTTTCCTCACGATGTTTTCCTTCACTGTTTTTAAGCAAGTGATAATTATAGAATACGCACATGAATCCGAAAAGTCAGAGGTGCGTGCCTTGGGTTCGAATTCAAGACCTATGACTTAGCAGTCCGACGGTCACACCACTAGACTATCACTGCTATTTATGTTGGTGACCCGGATTCATTGCTCCAAAGTGTATGTTTATTATGTTCTGCTTCAACATTTCAAGCTTTTACTGTTGAATCTACTGATCAAAATGGTTTGTGCTAAAACTTCTAATTATTAACATATTTTAAGGGAATGATTGAACTATAGCTACCATTAGCTTACATTTACATAAATATGTACACAACCTGACACAGAGATAATAATTATGTATGAGTAATGAGCCCGTTTGTATAACAAGTAAGTAATGTATTACTATGCAAATACTCATGTTTAGGTTAATCATGGTGGTGTTGTATGTTAACATACACGTATTGAAGCATTCGGTTGCAGGAAAGTTTAGGTTTCCTCATCTTCTCCCAAAGGTAGAGAGACACGCCATTTTCAACGGTTTTAATTATCGTATATTTGTTTTTTTGAAGAAGAACGTTTTGAGTATGAATGTGGAGGGTTATAAGAGTAGAGGAAGACCAAAGAAGTGATGGATGGATAATGTGAAGGATGATATGGGTAGAAAGGAGGTGACTACTGAAAAGATGGCTAATAGAGATGTATGGAAGAAGAAGACATACTGCGCCGACCCCAAATATGTTGGGATCGACGACGGACGACACGTTTGGTGCAGTGGCTGAGCGATCGGCTTCTGCGCTACGGGTGGTGGGTTCGATTCCCGCACGGAACAAATATTTGTATGGCCTACAGATAATTGTTCCGGGTCTGGATGGATGTTTGTGCGTGTAAAGATTTGTGTTTGTAAACGCACCCACGACACAGGAGAAATCCTAGTGTGGGGCAACGTTTTTAAAAAAAAAAAAAAAAAAAGAAATAAGGGCAGGAGGATGATGATATTTGTTTGTTTGTTTGATTCAAATCTTGCGACAGTTATTTCAACTACTTCTGCTTAATCAATTCTCCTGCAACTTCGCAACACAAATTCAAATCCCATAACAATACAACATTATTATTTCAACCTTCTGTCTTCAAATTCTGAAGCTGCAGGGGTACTGCAAGGTTTGCCGGGGTTGCGGTGCATGCTTTTGTGAATCCCGCGACCCTGGCCGTACGGTCAGGAGAAGGAACACCGTTGGTTTTTAGCCGGTAAGAGTCCGGCAGACCCCCTCGCCTTCCACGGGCGAGGGACATCCATGAGGATTTTCCAACGAGAAAAAAAAAAAAAAAAAAAAAAATTACTGACTTAAAGTTTTTCAAGGGATTATTAATATTAGACCTCCAAGTGAAAGATTTCGTCTGAGGAAGAACTACTGTCATTCTTATTTCTGCCGCCAAGCAGCGTTGCTGTGTCCTGGTTTGAAGGGTATGGGTGCCAGTGAAAATACAGCCACATGAGATTTTCCAACTTTGTCCCTAAGCTTGGCAACGTATCAGTAATCCTCTTGGTGTTGTCTTCTTCTTCAGTATATTCTTTACATAATATAAGAAACATTTTACCATATAAAATTAACAGTTTCAGAAGTCGGTGCTGATCCACGCTGAACCAAATTGAAGGCACCGACTTCTGAAACTGTTAATTTTATATGGTAATTATTTTATTCTTTTTTGAAGTCGGTTTAAATTTTTTGTAAATATGTTTTTATTTTTTTCATTTTAGTGGCCTTAATTAAAACTTGGTTGAAGCTACTAAAGACGCTGCTCGTAACATAATCACATCATCACAATATGCGTACTGTTCGTCATTGAGGAGTTCCATTGTCTATCTCCGAAGTTCTTCATCAGATCTTCACCAAATTTAAATTGGAAAAATTTCGAAGTATACCCCATCTATTAAAAAAATAATCATCAAAATCGGTTCACAATTAGCGAACATATCGACGAACATACACAAAAAAAAATACATACAGACGAACATAGTAACCTCCTCCTTTTTGGAAGTCGGTTAAAAAAAATTCTTCCGCTGTCTGTCTGTTTGTCCCTATGTATGCTTAGATCTTTAAAACTACTAGAGGAAGGTTTATATGCCCCACATTGCTATCTACATTGCATCCGTGCGAAGCCGGGGCGGGTCGCTAGTATACATATACCAGGCGAAACTGACTGACTGACTGATCTATCAACGCACAGCCTAAACCGCTGGGGTTAGAAAGTGGAAATTTTGACATTAGGTACCTTTTATAACGTAGGCATCGACTAAGGAAGGAATTTTCAAAATTCCTCCCCTAAGGGGGTGCAAAAAACGCGAGCGAAGCTGCGGGTAAAAGCTAGTAGATGTATATAGGCACTTTCCATCAGATGCCTGGCTAAGCTTGTTTGCCAACGTATAACATAAAAAAGTAAATCTTCATACAATATGGAATAAATAAGTACACAAGTTTTCTTTTGAAGTACGAATGTGACATTAATGGAGCCAGGTCTTGAATGCTCTCATTATCGCTATGTAGGGCGCCATCTTGCGTGATTACGTCATTGCCTCTTCAATTTATATGGGTTGAATGTCACGCTTTCTTTTTAAACGGGTGAGCAGAATTCTAAGTGCGGTTAACAAGATACGTTGTAGTTTTGTACAGTCTTCATAGTAATTAGGTTTATTGTCTGTAAACTGGTACGCTAGAGCGATACTAATGATGTACATTACATTACATACACACATTTCGTCGAGTTATGTGAACATCACTATACTAATATTATAAAGCTGAAGAGTATGTTTGTTTGTTTGTTTGAACGCGCTAATCTCAAGAAGTACTGATTGGAATTGAAAAATTATTTTTCTGTTGGATAGTCCATTTATCGAGGAAGGTTATAGGCTATATAACATCACGTTACGACCAATAGGAGCGGAGCATAAATGAAAAATGTTGCAAAAACGGGAAAAATGTCCACCCGTGCGAAGCCGGGACGGGCCGCTAGTGTGAACATAAATGTATAGAACAAATGATTTTTCGCGATTTCAGTATTGGTCCCATACTAAAAGTTATTCATAATGATGAATACAATGACCCCGTTCGAGTTTAGGGTATATAAAAAATAAGGTTGTATATTATGCACGTTGAGCAGATATTTCAGACAAGTACCACTTGTTACTTTGATTGTGTGCGTGTCTGTGATTGTGTGCGTCCCTCATATTTATTTTATGCTTGCCAAAAGTTTTGTTTCCTTCCTTTTATATCCTTACTTTCTGTTTGCGTGTTTGTGTGGTTTATAATAAATGTCTCTGCTTTCTTTTTTTCATTTTACCTGTGAGTTTAGAAAATATTACCTTGCAACGGCATAATATCTATCTTAACACAGGGTTGTCATCTTTAAACGGAGGTCTGTTAAGACAGACTTATCTAATAACGGAGGTCTTTTAAGACACCTATCTAAGGACGGAGGTCTGTTTAAGACAGACTTATCTAAGAATGGAGGTCTTTTAAGACGGAATTATCTAAGGACGGAGGTTTGTTAAGACAGACTTATCTAAGAATGGAGGTCTTTTAAGACAGAATTATCTAAGGACGGAGGTCTATTAGGACACACTTATCTAAGGACGGAGGTCTGTTAAGACAGACTTATCTAAGGACGGAGGTCTATTAGGACACACTTATCTAAGGACGGAGGTCTGTTAAGACAGACTTATCTAAGGACGGAGGTCTATTAGGACACACTTATCTAAGGACGGAGGTCTGTTAAGACAGACTTATCTAAGGACGGAGGTCTATTAAGTCAGACTTATCTAAAGATAAGTGATCTCTACACTGATTCACAGGAGGCTCATGAAGTTGTCATAGAACGTTATTAAGCCTAGGTGAACCTACTTAATAAGTATTTTTGTACTTCTCTACGGAACTTTAACAGTTCTAACACCAAACAAAACTACATTTCTATTACCTGCAAACACAAACAGCGATAACGTTGGGTTTTTTGAGTGCAAAAGTGCATAATTTTAACACCATTGTAGCATCCTATTGTTAACCCTTGGTGCTATTTGAAATAAGCATTATTTTTCGGTTCCTAGGCCGAGAAAATATAACAATACTCAATTGTTTTTTTTTTACACCCGGGTAGATGGGTAAAGATCATCACTAACCGGATGCCTGAAGGAGGACATCGTCGTCGAGGTTGGCCGCAGCGTAGGTGGCGTGACGATCTAGAAATGTTTGCGGGGCTGGCATGGATTGAAACGGCACGGAATAGAGAGGTTTTTAAGGCAAAAGGGGAGGCCTTTGCTCAGCAGTGGGATAATAAATAGACTAATAAAAATATATTGGGTGTAAAAATAGTCTTAACGAAGCCGAAGTCTACGCATACTGTACATAAAACTAAGTAACATACAGCAAAAATAATTGCTGGGATACGACTTTTATTTTTTGGTATTAAAGACAGTTTTTAAATATAGCGCACAACGGAAGCGCGCGCGCAGCAGTCTGTGCCTACATTTCAAAAATGTTGATTATGTTTGTATAGAAGAATGTTTAGTAATAACATTTAAACTTAGTGTTTGTGAAAAACGTACAAAAATATGGTGACTTTGACCTTCAATATCTCCATAACCAGTCGGTTCCCAGGTATGACCCAATACCGATTTTTTTTCGTAATGATGGGAAGAATACGTGGCTCTCGGCTTCGTTAAGGGTATTTTTACACCCAATATGTATATTTATCATGTGTTATATTCATGCTTAAGGATGTAAGCGCTTTGACTCACGAGCATATTTCGTGAACGCTCAACTAGTTTCAAATTCAACGTTGCCCTTACTCATGAGCTCCTCAAGCGGCTTCGTCGGTTCAGTAGGCTAATTTAGTTGGCTTTTTAAAACCGGAAACGTGAAGGTTTATTAATAGTACTTACAGTTTTGGTTTATGAAATTGTCAAAATGTTTGATTTTGTTTTTGTTGTCAAACAATTTGATAGTTTTTGGTAACGAAAACTGTTTTAAAAGAAACCTCCACGCTTCCTGCCTCAAAAAAATACTTGAATAAGCCTATAACTCGCAACATCGCCACGTAAGGAGTTCATGACAGTAAAGTACCTACCACAAATCAATCTGAAATATAGGTCACCTTTTTTTATTTATTTTTACTTTTTCTCTTACTAGGATTTCTCCTGTATCGTGGGTGCGCTTACAAATCTCATATGCACCAACACCCATATTTGTATGCTATACAAATTTGTTACGTGTGGGGATTTAAACCGCGACCCGTAACGCAGAAGCCACTCAGCCACTGCACCAAACGTGCCGTCAAATCATATAATCGTTGATATTGCTAAAATTGCCTTGTTGGTTTAGTAGTCGCAAACGCGGCTGCTGAGCAATGGGGTCCTGGGTTCGATCCCCGGGTCGGGCAAAGTGTTATTGGGTTTTTCCATTAGGAATTTCTCAGTAGCAGCGCGGTGTCTAGATTTGTGCTCAGTTAATGGCAATAGGCTCGCCCCCTATCACATGGGACTTAAACATAACTGGCGAAACGAAGGTGTACTAAAAAGACCTCTGCCGAACTCTTTGGGGATTAAAGGCGTGTTGTTATGTATTTTTATGTTATTGCTAAAATACAAAATAAAATTCTGGAATTCCCAAACACCAATTCCATTAAATACCGTTACCGTTTCTATCCCAAAAAAAGGCAATACAACGTCAAACAAACAGGCTTCTTTACCTGTCCTTGTATACAGAACAATAGCCCTTTATAGCCCCATCTTCCTGTTACTTCACAAAGGAACACGTGTACAAAATAGACTTTAATTTGAGAACTTAGCTATTGATAACGAAGTATCCTGATTAGGAAGTTTGTACACGTAACCCTGTTCATATTTAATTAGTTGTACTTATCTGTTAGCTCGTTCCGGTTTGAAGTAAGGAACTTACGGTTTACGGTTTAAGACATTTATTTTCTCAAAAGATTTTACAAAATCACTTACAGAGAAAATACAATATTTATAACTTAAAAACTAAATTAAGCCGATTGGCGCAGTGTGCGGTACCATGACAAATCAGATTACAATTTTAACAATAAAACAGTGATGGTGTTAGTAATAGGGTAGTTGCAGAAAAAGTATTCACACAAAGTATACGACGTCGTATGAGCACCGCCATTGCGGGTAAATGTAAGTGAGGTGAGGGATACAATATAATGTTTAATAAGGCCCATGACACAGTAACAATTTCATTGCGATTAAAGTAATTAGTATTATTGTGTTCGTTCATTTATCCTTTTTTACTTTTTTATCTTATTACTAACTTAAAGAATAATAAAAGAAAAAAATAAAAATAAACACCCTTACTTATCTTCTGTCCAGCCTTTTCCCAACTATGTTGGGGTCAGCTTCCAGTCTAACGAGATGCGGGTGAATACCAGTATTTTACACGGAGCGACTGCCATCAGACCTCCGCAACCCAGGTACCGGGCAATGCCGATATCGTAAGGTTAGACCGGTTGTCAGAGTTTCGGGCTTCTGACTACCCGTAACGACTATCGTAGGTATTCTCTCCGAGGCACGGAGGGGTCTTAATGTGTAACGAACGGTCACCCATCCCCGGACTGACCTTGGCAAGCGCAGTTTAACCTCGCAAATCGCATGATCCGCGCGGTTGGTAATTAGCCACGACCCTCTCATACCCTTACTTAAAAACGCTGATAAACGTAAAATGGCTGTAAAATCTATTACCATCTCTATTCATTGGCATAAAAATGAGAAGGACAGGTATATTTTAATTAGGGTTTTAAAATGACCAGTTTTATAAGTAAGACCGAAAGAGGTTGAAACAAACTTAACGTATGCGTTCACACTTGACTTACGTGTAGTGTCGTGAAGCATCAGTACGTGCATATGACGCTTCGTCGACGACGACGACGACACGAAATGTAAGTCTAGCGTGAATCCAGCATTATACACCATTGTAATGGCTAAACTTAACATCGACGGTTAAAAGGGCATAAGCGACATTTTGGTCAAAAATGAGTTATATATGCCATTGGACTTGAAATTGTCTGCTCTTTCGAATGCGCTTACTCCCATGGCTCTACGATGATTTTATAACTGTTTCACTTTTCACAATATCTTAATAAATGACAAAAATACGTCAGTTTTTCTAAAATTTAAAACTTTGAACAGCTCTCCTGAACATTTCATCTTTTGTTGCTTATCCCCTATTTCCTTTTAACCGTCGACATTATTCTTGAACGGTTCTACATCCAAAAATAACCAGACGTCATTTCCAATCGCCATTTATCGATCAAGATAATAACCAATTCAATTCTAATCTCTTCCTTCACAATACAGAACAAAATCTTGTTAGCCATTCACACCTTACCCTATCATTAAAACGAACAGTATGAAAGCCACCCTCTGATCTAAAGATAAGATCTCTGCTGATACTCTTTTGACTAATTCAAAACGTGTTGCTGGACGCGACAAAAGATAGAACGTCGTTGTCGAACTAAAAATGGCTACCTGAGAGAATAATAAAAAGAATGGCATTAATTTACCGATTTGCTGAACTAAGTATTTAATGGTAAATGTTATTTTTTAATAGAAGATTAAATTGAAATGACTGGTAAATTTTTGCTGATTTGATTGGTTGGAGATTAAAAAGTTTTGGGATAAATAGATAGACTGATTTCCATTCAGAGAAAGTTTAGCAGAATCTACGTTCGTCTAAACTAATATTATAAAGAGGAAAGATTTGATTGTTTGTTTGCATTGAATAGGCTCTGAAACTACTGGACCTATTTGAAAAATTCTTTCACCATTAGAATCCTACATTATCCCTGATGAACATAGACGATAGAATATTTTCAAAAAATAATTTATAGGAAAAATCTTCTTACGCGGGCGGAGCCGCGAGGGCACAGCTAGTGTTTAACAAAGAGATGTATTGAATGATGATATTGATGATGTTTAAGATTGTTTACAGTTCACTCACGTGCGTTTTTCGGGATATCTTGACACACGACCTTGAGTGTGTCAGACTGTGAGTAAGCCGTAAACAATCATGAATGTGAATATGAATACAAGAATTGACATCGTAAGTTTAATATAATATCATCAGTATGTTGTTTACCGCTTATAATATTTTTTTCTGTCTTTATTTTGCATCCTCTTTACATAGTATAAAACAAAGTCGCTCCCGCTGCCTGTACGCTTAGATCTTTTAAACTACGCAACGGATTTGAATGCAGTTTTTAGCAATAGATAGAGTGATTCAAGATGAAGGTTCATATACTCCACATTAGTATCTACATTGCACCCGTGCGAAGCCGGAGCGGGTCGCTAGTTTATAATAAGCAGAGTTACATTGGTGCGAAAGACATTCTTCGCAACAATTAATGAAAGGTTAGAGAATAAAGTTAGATCTGTTTTCCAAGTGTAACATGCATTTAAAACACTCCTGGCCAAATACTCAAACACTACTAAATTTTAAGTTACTGTTAATTTCGTGCTGTCACTGTCACTTCGCCTTAGAGTGAAAGAGACAGCTCGAGACTTAACGGCAACTTAAAATTGAATACCCTTTGATTATTTGACCATACATTTTTTCACACGGAATGTTGTATCTTCTTTACATGGTATAAAACAAAGTCGCTCCCGCTGCCTGTACGCTTAGATCTTTTAAACTACGCAACGGATTTTAATGCAGTTTTAAGCAATAGATAGAGTGATTCAAGAGGAAGGTTTATATGCCCCACATTAGTATCTATATTGCACCCGTGCGAGCCGGGGCGGGTCGCTAGTTAATTTATAATCAATACCTAAGTACCTATATGTTTGCTTGTACAACTTCTACAATATCAAAATTATTTAATAAATTCCAGAAAATTCTCGCAATAGGTACTTGGAATCGAGAATTACATATGGGAGAGAAATTTACACTTGGCCACTACTCTCCATTCGTAGCCGGGTCGGATTGAAACGGAAAAATCGCGTGAATTCCCTTCATACATTTTGTATGAATCATTGAGCATCTTTCCCGTCTGGAACGGTTCAGCTCGGAACAGATTGTGGGGCGCGGAAGAAATTTACATTTCTTTTAATATTAGTTATACGTTGTGTGTTAAGCCATTGAATTGTTTTTTGCTAAGCGATTTTAGTTGGGAATAGAAAATACTACTATACAAATTGCTAATACTCATATAGTTTCTGTACACACACACAATACACATACACACACACACGCGCGCGCTCGGACAAACACACACACGCACACTATCACGATCGGATAAAACACACAGGAACATACACACACAGAAACCCAAACACACACACGCACAGACAAACACACACACGCTCACTCTCAGGATCACACACACATAAAAATACAGTAATACATACTTAGACACACTCACATATACTCACACACACATTCTCGCACACTTATATACACGTACACATACCCAAACACACACACAGCAACTACATAAAAGGTGTAACAAAACACGGAACACAGTTTGAAACTTTAAACACCAATACACTTAAACCTGCACGGAGAAATAAAGAGCCCATTGTTCTAATCAATCCCTTTCGAAAACTTTCTTTGTACACTTCGCTTCAAATTATTTGAACGTATAATCGTGAAGTAGTAATCCAGCTTAGCAGAGTTTACGCTGCCGTGTTGAGGGTTTTAAAACGCAAGCCTTTAAGGGGCACGTTCTTGTTCGCCATTCCATATTATATTATTCTTATGTACCACATACAAATATGCAATGTATTTTTTTAAAGAAATTAATATCAGCAACTGCCTCGTTGGTCTAGTGGTCTTGGGTTCGATCCCCAGGTCGGGCAAAGTGATATTGTGGTTTTCCATTAGGAATTTATCAGTAGCAGCGCGGCGTTTGGATTTGTGTGCGGTTGATGGCAATAGGCTCGCCCCCTATTACAATGGGACTTAATCATAACGGCGAAATGAGGGTGATACTATACACCTCTGCCCAAGCCTTCAGGGAATACAGGCGAGATGTTATGGTATGTTAAATTAATATCAGTATTTATTTTTATGAGTTATGCTGGATTCACACAAGACTTACGTGTCCTACGCATCACGGCAAAATAGTACGCACGCCTTCATACACAATATATGAATCTGATAATGTCAGATGCACCTACTGGGGCTGCCTCGATTTTTGTAAATAACCATATCTTTGAGACACAATAAACATTTTTATTTTTTTACTAGCTGCCCGGACATACTTCGTTCTGTATTGGCCTGTAGTGGGAAAAAAAAGTGTTAGTATTTTCCACGCAGTTTTTATGTTTTTTCTCTCCATAAGAACCTTCCTTGTGCCTTAAGAAATATATTTAAAAAAAAATTGGTCGAGCCGTTCTCAATTTATGCGCTTAGCAATGTGTTGACATTTGACGATTCATTTTTATTTATATAGATTTATTTATTACCTACTGATGCGTCACTAACTCACTATACAACACGTAAGTCTAATATGAATTCGGAATTACAATTTGGGCAAAATATAATTGCAATTAAGTACCTACTAGTTTTTTTTAATACCTCACTTCTATTAATTAAGTAATGTACCTATAGCAAAAATGAAAAAAAATGTTAGGATCATAGCACGTAGTATTACGTAATTTCTGCCTACCCTCAGGGGAAAAAGGCGTGTATTTATATACGTATTAATTAATCGAATATTTCAATTAAATTCATATTTTAGGCCGGTGGCATATGATTCACTTGGTTGACACACAGTCGATCGCTATTTGTTTTAAGCTGCAGTCACTGTATGGTTAATGGCCTACAGCTAAAAAAAATGGCGATCAACTGTGTCTCGAACAACTTTTGGCCGTCACCGATAATTTACAGAGCGTTATTAGTTAAAATGATGATATTAAAAAATTGCTGGTCCACAATGGCAAGAAATAACCCAAAACCGAGAGAAATGGAAAGCTTTGGAGGAGGCCTTTATCTGAGAGGGGTTCCAGTGGAATAGTATACTAGTGCCTACCTACTTAAAATATATTTTTTTATATTACATATTAATAATAATTAGGTAGATATATCTATACTAATATTATAAAGCTAAAGAGTTTGTTTATTTGTTTGAACGCGCTAATCTCAGGAACTACTGGTTGGAATTGAAAAATTCTTATTGTGTTAGATAGTAAATTTATCGAGGAAGGTTATAGGCTATATAACATCACGCTAAGACCAATAGGAGCGGAGCATAAATGAAAAATGTTGCAAATACGGGAAAAATGTCCACCCGTGGGAAGCCGGGACGGGCCGCTATATTAAAATAATTTAGGTTACATAGATGGTATTAATTTCTCTATTATTATAATTATTTGGTTAACTAACAATAAAGGTACCTACAACATTATTTATGATAAATTGTAAAAACTGGAAATAAAAGGCTTTTATATTTTTATTTATGACTCCTGTAGCTTTACCAATAATGTAGAAAAGACCACATGGTTTTGCATAGTAGACCCACCCATGGACTTAGCTATCACAGGTCAATAGTTTACGAGGCTATATATATGCCCAGTTTGGTAATGAACAATGCTACCATTAGTAAGCAAAACGATTCGTTTTTGTTTATAGGAACCAGACATTAGTGGTCCAGGTACGCTCAGCCTAAATACTTAACTGTTAGTTTTTACCTCTAATTCTAATATTGAACAAGAATTACCTAATGTATAAAATATAAATATTATTTAATAGCTTTTATTTAATTAAAAAACCATAACAGAACATCACGCCTATATTCCAAGAAGAGTACGGCAGAGGTGTACAGTAACACCCTAATTTCGCCGTTATGTTTAAGACCCATGTAACGACGAGCCTATTGCCATCAACCGGGCACATATCCAAACTCCGGGCTACTAATGAGGACCATGCGGAAAAAACTAATAACACTGCCCGACCTGGGGATCGAACCCAAGACCTCATGATCAGCAGTCGCGCTTGACCAATGAAGCAATTAAAATAAGAAAAAAAAATTAAAAGAAGTGTATTTATTTTATTGAGATGTCGATAGCATCGCCTTAAGTATTTAAAACGCAAGTCTTCAAGTTAACAGCGCTACATAGTAGAGTTATTTCTGCTACATAAGCTACATTTTAGCGTTTATGACTGTATGTAATACTTGAGGGGCTCGTGGCTAAATAACAACCGCGCCGATCGTAAGATTTGCGAGGTTAAGCTGCGCTTGCCGCGGTCATTCCGTGGATGGGTGACCATTTGTTACACATCGAGACCCCTCCGTGCCTCGGAGAGCACGTTAAGCCGTCGGTCCCGGGTGTCATACGAATACCTATGACAGTCGTTACGGGTAGTCAGAAGCCCGGAAGTCTGACAAACGGTTTAACCTTAGGATATCGGCATTGCCCAGTTACTGGGTTGCGGAGGTCTGATGGCAGTCGCTCCGTGTAAAATACTGGTATTCAGCCGCATCTGGTTAGACTGGAAGCTGACCCCAAGATAATTGGGAAAAGGCTAAGAGGAAGACTGTATGTAATACTTTCTTTAACATTGTGAGCTGTTTGAAAAGGCTTCTAAAAGGTAACGTCATGGGTTTGTAATAACTTAAACAAGTTTATTTTCTTTTATTCAAACTTCTTCAACTAAGTTCTACTTTTCACAAAAGAAAGAGATTTCGCATCGCTGGTCTAGTGGTGGCAAGCGCGACTGCTGATCGTGAGGTCCTGGGTTCGATCCCCAGGTCGGGCCGTGTTATTAGGTTTTTCTATGTGGAATTCCTCAGTAGCAGCCTGAAGCTTGGATTTGTGCCCGGTTGATGGCAATGGCTCGCCTTCTATTACTTGGGACTTAAATATAATGGCGAAATGAGGGTGTTACTATACACCTCTGCCCAACCCTATGGGGAATATAGGTGTAACGTTATGTTATTATAATATGTTGACGTTGCTCTGTATGCGAGCTAGCAGACATGCCATGTTGTTCTGAATAGCCGTTTCCCAACTATGTTGGGGTCAGCTTCCAGTCTAACCAGATGCGGCTGAATACCAGTATTTTACACGGAGCGACTGCCATCAGACATCCGCAACCCAGTTACAGAGCAACACCTATATTAACACATATACACACACCATACACGATATAGCACACGCCATGTTGTCATCGTAATATTAAACACTCCTAAGCAATTACATAAGTAGAAGAAAAAACATAACATCACGTCTTGTATTCCCTGAAGGGTTAGGCAGAGATGTTTTATTAACACCCTCGTTTCGCCAGTTATGTTTAAGTCCCATGTAATAGGGGGCGAGCCTATTGCCATTAACCGGGCACAAATCCAAACTCCAAGCTGCTACTGAGAAATTCTTAACGGAAAAACCCAATATCTCTTTCCCCGACCCGGGGATTGAACCCAGGACCCTATGCTCAGCAGTCACGCTTGCGACCATTAGACCAACAAGGAAGAAAAAATATCATAGAAATATTCCGAGGTTACAAAAATCTAAATTATTTATTTATTCATAATTAATTACAACGGCTTGCGCCAATAACAGTAATTAACTGGTAACACTACACAAACATAAAACTAAACATATTACATAATTAACATAATTCAGAAACAAATAACAAGTCAGAGATCAAACATACTTAAAAACAACTTTAAGAAGAGAAAAAAAAAATCGAATAAAGTGTTAACAACATATAACTTATTTACCTAACAAACATAACTTTCACAAAACATAAGATAATTTATATAGATTTTATATAGATCTAGGTTTGCCTAGACATCAAAATTGCCGTCTAACGTAAGTTTTTCCCCACATCCAATTGTGAAAGGTCACAATATTATACGGGTAGGATTATCATCAATTTAGGGGTCGCATATTTGCATAGGGCAGGCGTGCCGGCCCCAGGACGCGGGTTCCGCCGCCGGCGACAATACGATGTGACGCTACCCGCTATGGGTAGTGACCGTATCCAATGACACACGGTATTATAGATAAAAAAAAACCGACTTCAAAAAACGATGAAAAGAATAAAATAATTACCATATTATAAAATTAACAGTTTCAGAAGTAGGTGCCTTCAATTTGGTTCAGCGTGGATTAGCACCGACTTCTAAAACTATTAATTTTATAATATGGTAATTATTTTATTCTTTTCGTCGTTTTTTTGAAGTCGGTTTTTTTTTTAAATATTTTTAATTTTTTTCGTTTTAGTGGCCTTAATTAAAACATGGTTGGACCTACTAAAGACGTTGCTCGTAACATAATCACATCATCACATTATGCGTACTGTCCGTCATTGAGGAGTTATATTGTCTATCTCCGAAGTTCTTCATCAGATCTTCACCAAATTTAAATGGGATCAATCTGGAAGTATATCCTTTCAAATAAAAAAAATATTTCTAAATCGGTTTATAAATGGCGGATTTATGAGGTAACAGACGTTAAAAAAAAAAGAAAATATACAGACGAATTGAGAACCTCCTCCTTTTTTGGAAGTCGGTTAAAAACTAAAAATAGTTGTAAAGGTGACTATAGTAGGTTATTCAAAATATGTAAAATTCTACCAGTTAGTCTCAAACATAAATACCTATTATTGGTTAATAACCATTGCAGTCGGGATAGTGACTCACTAGTTTCTAACAGGTATACTACCAGGTCGATGACAGCAGGTAAATATGATGTACCGAGAGTTAGTAATTACTATGGCGACAGAACCTTAATAAAACGCGTTCCCTATTTAATGAACACCGCCTGCTGACATGAGAAAAGAAGGTAATAAAGTAAAATTCGCACGTAAACTTAAAAAAACATTTATTAGAAACCATGTAAGTGTATGTATTAAGTTGCATATAGGTTATAGATGTACCTAATTATGTTTACTGTAAGAGAGACTCAACGATCTCACAGTTAAACTGCGTAAGCCATTTTTGAGGGGCAATGTCCCTAGCTTTAAGAAATTTTAAGTGAATAAATCATTAATTAATTCATTCATTCATTTCGTGTATAAAATTATTAATTCTCGGTTTGAGATATCGGAGTAGTACTTCAAAGAGGTAAAGTTCTCACGCTGACCGCACATGACCCAATAAGTGGCCGGGCCACTTGGTATCTGGAGACACAGTTTTGTAACTCAAGCCATACACCCATATTCTAAGACGTTCCTCCAAAACTTACTCGACTCGACTCAGTCTTTCTCACTAGCATCTGTAGTTATAGTTGACATAAACGTACTCGACTCGAGATTTTTCCTCAGTCGAGATAAGGAATCATCTGTCAAACTCAAGGTACCTTGGAACCTACCATAAGGAAGGAAGTGTCAAAGTTCGTATGTAACAAAAATGAATTTTGAAGACTATCGAATATGCTTACTGTAATTCTTATAACTATTAAATCGTGGCGTTATTTGCGCGATGCAGATAATTTAAATTATGACGTAATGACTTCGTCGAGGAACCTCAAAGTTCACTCGAAATTGCGACTAAGAATACAATTTTGAAGGTGTTTTCGAGGCCGTTCTGAGTCGAGTATGAGTAGAGTAAGTTTTGGAGGAACGTCTTAGAATATGGGTGACAGTTTTGTAACTCAAGCCATAGTATTGTGTCTAGAGACAGTAAAGTTGTTCTCTTCAATTACAGGAGTCTACACACCCAACTTTAGCTTCTTGTATTAAGTCCCATGTAATAAGGTGGGCGCCTATTTCCATTATCCGGGCACAACTATGATGCCAGGCTCGTGGCTAAGTACCAACCGCGCGGATCATAAGATTTACAAGCTTAAGCTGCGATTGCCGCGGTCATTCTATCGATAGGTGACCGTTTCATTACACATCGAGACTCCTCCGTGCCTCGGAGAGCACGTTAAACAGTCGGTCCCGGGTGTAATACAAATACCTATGACGGTCGATAAGAATAGACAAAAGCCCGAATGTCTGACAACTGCTCTAACCCTATGATATCAACATTGCTCAGTAACTGGGTTACGGGGGTCTGATGGCAGTCACTCCGTGTAAAATACTGGTATTCAGCCGCATCTGTTTAGACTGGAAGCTGACCCCAACATAGTTGGGGAAAGCATAGGCAGAACTATTATGGTGCCGAGTTCGTCGCTTCTTACAACTCGCATGAACGGTAACGGAGTGGAATTATATTCATAATCGGCCCCCTTATAGACTATTTCAAATAGCACCTCATCATCATCATCCTCCTGCCCTTATCCCAACTTATTTGGGGTCGGCGCAGTATGTCTTCTTCTTCCATACATCTCTATTAGCCGTCATTTCAGTAGTCACCCCCTTTTTATTCATATCATCTTTCACACTATCCGTCCATCGCTTCTTTGGTCTTCCTCTAATCTTATAACCATCCACATTCATACTCAATATTTTCCTCACGACACGTTCCTCCGCATCACATGCCCATACCATGACAACCGGTTTCCACACAACTTCTCAGTCACCGGCGCCACTATCAGGCTTCCTCTTAAATACTAATTTCTAATTCCATCCATTCTATTTCTGTTTCAAATAGCACCTGTCTCCATCTAATTTTATACATCAACAATGGACACACACCACCTCTCGTTCCAGCCCGCGGCGGTCGTGTAGCCCCAATAACGCCCTGCATCGTCCCTTGAAGTCGCGCATTTGTTCATCACGACACCACATCTCGAAAACTGCTAGACGCAAAACTATGAGATTTATGCAACATTGAAACTAATTCCGTCGCGTCGCCTCAGGGAACACTTGATAGTCGTGAGTTGCGATTTCTTGTTTCAAACTCAGATTGATAGTGTTGTTATGAAACAGTTTATATTTTCCGTATTGTATAGTAAATGATATTATTATTTAAGTTCTAACTTGAAACTGGGAAGTGACTATCTTTACATAGTATAAAACAAAGTCGCTCCCGCTGTCTGTCCCTATATATGCTTAGATATTTAAAACTACGCAACGGATTTTGATGCGGTTTTTTTTAATAGATAAAGTGATTAAAGAGGAAGGTTTATATGTCACATATTAGTATCTACATTGCAAACGTGCGAAGCCGGGGCGGGTCGCTAGTATACCTATAAATCATTATTAATGTTTGCAATTGTATCTTATTCGGAACAATTATAATTAAGAAGTTCAATGTGTTTTTTTTTGTTAAATGTAGAGAATAATTTATTTCCTGCGTCGTTGGTCTAGTGGTGGCAAGTGTGACTGCTGATCGTGAGGTCCTGGGTTCGATGCCCAGGTCGGGCAACGTATTAGGGTCAATTTACACCGCCGCGCAATGGAATGGAAGCGACTTTTTGCAACGAAATTGTACATAGCATAATGAACTTTATGTCAATTGTATAACATACAAACTAAATAGGAGCCAAAAAAAGGTCGCGCGTCTTCCGGGGAATCCTCGCGCATTCTCGAGAATTCCCCCTCCTATTTAGTTTGTATGTTATACAATTGACATAAAGTTCATTATGCTATGCACAATTTCGTTGCAAAAAGTCGCTTCCATTCCATTCCGCGGCGGTGTAAATTGAGCCTTATTGGGTTTTTCCGTGTGGAATTCCTCAGATTTGTGCCCGGTTGATGGCAATAGGCTCGCTCTCTATTACATAAGACTTAAACATAATGGCGAAATGAGAGTGTTATATATGGGTATACATCTGCCCAACCCGTCGGGGAATACAGGCGTGATGTTAGATAGATAGATATACTTTATTGCACACTAAAAGAAATAAAACAGAAGGAATACACATAATTAGGAACAGTACAAATGGCGGTCTTGTCGCTTAAAGCAATTTCTTTCAGAAACCATTGGATGGAAAGAATTGTTAAGAAAAAGATGTTATGTTATGTGAAAACGACTTAGAAAACGGTTATTTTATTATATGACCATCATTATGTCATGATTTTCAGTTTTTTTAAGTCGGTTTTGCCGACTAAACAATAACACAGCTACAAGAAAAATGATTCAATTGTGACCTTCAGTTCTAATATGAATTACAATAAACCAATCACGATACGTATACAGTACCTACATCGTTGAAGAGTTCAATTCTCATTTCCGAAGTGTTTCATCAAATCAAAACAAAATTTATGATGGAGTCATCTCGGGAATACTTTCCAAATCGGTACATATTTCGTTCGACGAGTATGTGTAGTACTACACATACTCGTCGAACGAGAGGTCTCACGTTTTAAAATATTTAGGACATTGTATAACTAATGATCTAAAGCATGATGAAAACAAAGATGGATCGTAGTATGTACTAACATGGTATAATAATTTTATACCATGGACCGTGATCGTAGGCACTTGCAGCCAGGAACAATATAGTGGACCGGAGATAGTAGTTTATAAAATTACGTTTTAGTATAATCACACTTCTACAGTCATACATTTTTAACAAATGCTTGATTTTCTAAAGGAATTCTGAGGGGACGGCGCGTACGCAGTCCCCACTATCAAAAATTACGCATCCGAGTTATCCACATTAGGGATAATCGCAGGGGTCAACCCAACCGCAGTGCAATGGGAAGGCCTCGCCCTGGGGGAACCGCCTTCATGATCACGGTATCCCCTATGCCAGGTAAGTATGATTTCACTACAGTTCGCCGAGAGGGTCATTCAACGGCGGAGAATCTTAACACCGCGATTCAGTTTTATGACGTTTTTTCGCAACGCCATCTAGTTAGGAAATTGGAAACTCGACGGTGCGACGCGGTATCGTCAGAGATTAGAATTGTGTTTGATATTACGCGAATAGAAGCGCGTAGTGGTTACATTTTTACTGATAGATAATGTAAAAATAGTGACGTTGATAGCTAATACATTATATTAAAACATAAGATGAATGAATTGTGTTATTGTGTGGAAGATGATATGGCTGGAAAGGAAGTGAACACTGAGATAACGGCTGATAGAGATATAATGATAGAAAAAGACATGCTGTGTCGACCTCAAATAAATTATCTGAATAGATAAATTATTAAAATTATAATTATAAAGTAAGGTAAGTTGAATATGGCGGCAGACTGCTGTTGATGGAAATGGATATTGATTTACTACTTCGAAATGACGCTAGAAATCGATAATACAATAATGGCCGATTTCTATGATTTACCGAGCGTTATTGGTTAAAATTAAAACCTTTGTATCTTTACCAATAATGAAGCAAAGACGAGAGCTTTGTAGAGTAAACTCTCTCATACGTCAGTAACGACCATAGGTAAAAAAATAACGAGTCTATTTATAGGCCCAGTTTACTAATAAAAACGGTACCATTGGTAAGCATAACGACTCGTTCCGGGCATAAGAAACTCTTCCGAGTTTTATGACCATTCATCATGATGTACTCAACAACATTACATTTGCAAATCACTCTATCTCATTAAAGATTTCCATTATGAAAGTAAATAATTTTATGCAAACGTATAAATCGAATCATAAAATCTCGAAAATTAAATAAAAAGTCCAGACAAATCGAATAATCCAGTTCAATTAATCTTACTAATCGAGTTCAGAGTAAGCGATTCTGAACATTTTCAATTTGTGCATAAAACGTCGGTAGAATCACATCTTCATTAGCAATACAATCGGGTCGGGGGCGAATGGGAATTTCCCATTCCCAAGAAGTTGAATTCGCCAAAGATTTATAAATTGCAGAGGGAGTTTGGAGGCAACATGGGAAGTTTCTATTATTGAATCGTACTAGTATTAATTGCGGTGAAATTGTAATTAAACTTTATGCGCTATCGACCGCTGCAGTCTGAAAGTCTTTGTTGAGGATTTGAAGTGATAACGTTATAACTATAACAGTTGGAAGTTAGGAGTTCATAGCACTATTTTACTTAAAACAAAGATTGAATTATTAATTATAAGATGTGAACTGAGTGCAGACGTTGAATGGGACAGTAGAAACTCTGCATGTCATGAATCAGAATCAGAATAACGTTTATCCAAATTAGACTAGAAATCAATGTAGTGCTTTTTGAACGGCAAACATTAACAGTCTCAAAAACGCCCGGCCTTCACCGCCTCCAAGTAGTGGCGTGCTTATAGGGCAACCCAGATATTTTTTTGGTACTTATTTTGATGTGCAAGGTAAATTATGACAATATATTTTATGTTTATCATTAGTAAACCATAATTCGATCTTAAGATCTCCAACTATTTGTTATTAGACGTATTATAAATATCAAAAAAATATCGTGCTTGCTCTATAGCTACGCCACTGCCTCCAAGTGTTCAAGCAGTAGGTATAGTATTTTATAAGAGATTGTAATGGCCGATTCCTATAATGTACAGAGCGAAGCAAAGACCCCATAGCTTTGCATAGGAGGTTCCCATACGGAAGTAGATATAACAGGTAAAATCAGTTTACTAGTGTTGTCATATTCCCAGTTTGGCAATAAAAAATGCTATCATTGATAAGCAAAACGATTTATCTTTGTTTATAACAACCGGGTATAAGCAGACATTATCCGGAGCAGTTAGCAAGAATCATGAACATTAAAGTCAAATATTATGACTACAGAAGACTTTAGATTTATAATGTGATCATGGATAATTTAACAATTACAGTGCACGTCAAATAACTGCAACCAATGGGAAAACAGCACTAATCAATAAAAGTATTCTTTGTATGGCATCATTGATTTATAACAAGCTGCCTGATGATGTCAAAACGTTACCTGTTAACCAATTCAAGTCGAAGTTGCACAAACTACTGGTAAATAAATGTTATTATAATGTCAAGGAGTACTTACAGGATAAAGATATAGATAGATACCTATAGCAAAATGAAATTTAGTATCATTTTGATAAAAAAAAAAAAAAAAAAAAGATAAGAAAAGATATTTAAGAATAAATTATACACATTCTTAATTTAAAAATGTTATTATAATGTAAAAGACTACTTGGAAGATAAAGATATTGTATTTTAATCATAGCAAATATTTGTACAGTTACTCATTATGATAATAATTTTAACTACTGTGACATTATTAATTTGCTTGACATTACTATTATAATTTATTAGTTCATATTTAATTTAATGTGTGACGAAATTGACTACCTGTTTAAATATATATATTTTTATTTTTTCTTATCAGAGACATTTTAATTTAAAAATAAATGAATGAGAATAACTGTACCATAATATTATATTGTTACTAATATATTTGCACACCTCACCACGGTTATAACACAGTGTACCATACGAACATTTTGTAACATCCTATAAACCTGTGTTATGCAAATAAATGATGATTTGATTTTTGATTTGATTTTGATTCAAGAACTGGAAATGGCGTCGACTGCCAAACTTGAGAGCTTTACTAGTAGCCACTGAAGAGTTCCACTATCCACCTCCTAGCTCCATCATCAGACCTTGAACACCAAGTGCAATCTATTGGTGTCATCAAAACTAATCATATGACTCGAACCTCACATAGATAACGTAGTCGACGCCATCTTTCATCATCATCATCATCCATCTACGCAATTTTGTTACTGGAAAAAGGCAAAATGTAAGTTAAGTTTACTTTAATCTAGCCCAAAAAATATCCAAAAGGAACTTTTGTAGTCATGTTCGACTATTTAAATTTAGTACTTCATCCAAAACTAATCGATTAGCAGAAACTGCTACTCGATTAAAACTTCAAAATTGATGAACTTCAAATTCAATTCTGACGTATCTATTTCTGTACGATCTGTGCCTGGAATAAATGAATATTTTACACTCTCGTCTGCAGGATTAGGTGGTGATAATGAGATGTGGTGGCGCCGCAGTTTGCTTTTCATTTCCTAGAGCACCTGCATGATCGTCTGGCGTTGGAGTTGCGATTGAATTTATATACTTATATGTTGCTTTACTTTTTTGAATCGCGGTCGTCAGTTTTCGAGTGTGTGCTTTCGAGATTTGGTTTCCATTTTATTGGTGGAGTCGGTTTTAAGGCCGCATAGGATTTTTCACGGTCTTTCGTTGTAGTTTCATCTTGTTGAGTAGATAAAGTATGATCAAAACGTTTTAAAATTTTCAAATGCCGTATTATAATTGTTGTTTGATGGGATTTTGTTTAGATAACATAACATCACGCCTGTATTCCCCGAAGGATTGGCTAGAGTTACACCCTCACTTTGCCGTTATGTTTAAGTCTCATGTAATAGGGGGCGAGCCTATTGCCGTCAACCGGTCATAAATCCAAACTTTAGGCTGCTATCGAGGAATTCCACACAGAAAAACCCAACAACACTGCACGACCTGGGGATTGAACTCAGGACCTCAAATCAGTAGTCACGCTTGCCACCACTTAACCAACGAGGCAGTAATCAGATTATATGTTTAGATATTAAAGTAAAATTTCAAATGACTACTAATATTCAGACCCATGTCTAACTCCGACCTGCAAGCAACCGACCTGCAAGTTGACTCAGATATAATTTGAAAAAATTAAAAGTGCAGCTTTTAAATACAGCCAGGATTTCAGTACCAACCAATTTCCATCAGAAAAAAGAAATTAAAACGCAGGTTTGTCACGAAATATAAAGTCTGAAGTATTTGTCAATATAATAACGTTGTTTAATGTTATGAAAGGGTTAACTGGAGCGAGCTTATATTTAGCCGTTTGACATCTAAAAATATCGCTCAGTATTTTTCATGTGGCGATAAAATATCTCGACAAAGCAAACTATTCACAATTTTTAACCAGCCAGTTAGAAATTCCATTAATTATGCTTTAGTAATAATAAAATATACATTAAATGAAGTATCAAGGCTTGGCACACGAGGTTGTCGACATGTGGGAGGTTGACTCAGCAGTCGTTGTGCCGATAGTCGTTACGGCCAATGACTTAATAGCCAAGAGCCTCAACCAACATCTGATGAGGCTCTCGATGGGTGGCTGGGTCAAGGGCCTGATACAGAAAGTACTTCTGGACACGGCGCGTATTGTTAGGAAGTTCCTCTCTCTGAGGCCTTGACCACTGGTAGCTTGGACCCTGTTCCCGATGCCATGCCGGTGGGCTACTATTTTTTTAGTTATTTTTTGTTTTTATGAAAATATTTAAAAATATAATCATATAATATATGATTATGTACCTATATAATTAAATAAAGGACATTTTTTTTAAAGAAGAACGTTGCTAGGGTTTCTCCTGTATCGTGGGTGCGTCTACAGACACAAATCTTCACATGCACAAACGCCCAGATACGGAACAACTATCTGTAGGCCATACAAATATTTGTTCCCTGCGGGAATCGAACCCACGACCCGTAGCGCAGAAGCCAATTGCTCACCACAGCACCAAACGTGTCGTCAAAAATATACCATTCATTAAACTACATACCTTATAAAATATTTTATTTTATTGCTATTCTTGGATAAGCACAAAGCGAAGTGAGTAATTATGCCGACTTGTGTTAAAGACTAATTAGTCTTTTGCTCTACTCAGCTTGCATTTTAGACCATGACCTACAAACAATTTTATTCCTTCGTAATCCACCTTAGAAATAAGCTAATGGATTATGTTATTGGATTTTTCCGTGTGGAATTCCTCAGTAGCAGCTTGGCGTCTGGATTTGTGCCCGGTCAATGGCAATAGGCTCGCCCCCTATTACATGGGACTTAAACATAACTGGTGAAATGAGGGTGTTACTATACACCTCTGCTCAATCTTTTGGGGAATACAGGCGTGATATTAACATAACATCACGCCTTGTATTCCCCGAAGGGTTCAGCAGAGGTGTTTTTAATACACCCTCGTTTCGCCAGTTATGTTTAAGTCCCATGTATAGGGAGCGAGCCTATTGCCATTAACCGAGCACTAATCCAGACACCGGGTTGCTACTGAGTTTCTAATGGAAAAACCCAATAATGCTTTGCCCGACCTGGGGATCGAACCCCGAACCCCATGCTTAGCAGTCACTCTTGCGACCACTAGATCAACAAGGCAGGTGTGATGTTATGTTACCTATATCTATACTAATATTATAAAGAGGAAAGATTTGTATTTTTGTATGTAACGAAGAAACTTAAAAACTACTGGACCGATTTCAAAAATTCTTTTGCCGTTAGAAAGCTACATTATCACTGAGTAACATAGCTAGTGTTAAATAAGCTAATCTCTCAAACTAGCACACCAACAAAAATAAAACTCCAAACATATTTTCCGATCTCACGTCGAATCTCAATAATTCACAATTCCTTCAACAAAACTTGAAGAGACTATTTTTAAACTCGAAATAAGTCCATATAAAATCGTCGAGGGTATAAATCCGCCTGTCATAACCCAACCCTGCCAAGTTTTGCCAGATATACTGCCAGGGTCAACGGAGAGCGGGGCGTACGTGTGAGACTTGGGGAATGAACCTGTATACTTTCGCAAGTTATGCTGCAGTTGTAGGTAATTTTGTTGAGTGTTGTTGTGTTACATTGTTGGGATTCAAAGAGGTTTTCTTTTGAATGAGCATTGAATATTGCTTTTGATATAATGTTATCGGTAGCTGGTAACATTGGACAATGTTGATAAAGGAGGGTAATCGTCAAGATTAACCAACGTACCAGAAGTTATAAAAACAGTGATCATTCGACGGAGCAGAGGATTCCAAGTCGAACAGCTGAAGAAGTCTGACCGTTTATATCTAATTTGCTTGTCCTTATTTTCTGATCATGTGTAAATTACTATATTCTGATATATTGTGAACTAGCTTCTGTAACTAACCACTAACCCAAATAGACTCTCAGTGGTCGAGAGTCTATGTTGGTTTAATTTACTTTATTTACCTTGCTCCCAATCCTGACATACCGATATTAGCTATAACTGTAATGATAGATTCACCCCTACAAGAATCTGTTGTCTGTCTTTTACAATAAATCAGTGATAGCCTAGTGAACGCTTGATTTCCATACAGGAGAGTCTGAGTTCAATCCCAACTCGCCCCGTCGTCTTTTTGAATTAATGTGCGGATCAGAATTTGACTATCACTAGCGTTAACGGTGAAGGAAAAACATTGTGAGGAAACCTGCACACCTGAGAGTGCTCCAAAAAGCTCTCGATGGTGTGTGTAGACCGCCAGCCCGCACAAGGCCCGCGTAAAGACTAAACTCTTCTTATTCTGAGAAGAGGCTGCCCAGCAGTTGTACGGTAATGGGCTGATTCTCTTATGTTATACTAGCGATCCGCCCCGGCTTCGCGCGGGTGCAATGTAGATAAGAATGTGGGGCATATAAACCTTCCTCTTGAATCACTCTATCTATTGCTGAAAACTGCATTAAAATTCGTTGCGTAAGATCTAAGCGTACAGACAGCGGGAGCGACTTTGTTATATACTATGTAAAGATGAACACCACGTCCAGGACGGATAAGATTGGCTCGTGTTCTATCTAGAACAATAATGGTTACTCTTTGGTTTAGTATCGTCATATTTTGCTCTATGCATTGATCCACAGAATATCAATCGCTCTATGTCATAGATAATTATAATTGTAATTTTTTTAATATTGATATTTTTGTATGCTCAAAATTCAAATTTAAATGTAATGTCATGAAAATTATTCGTTTATTCATTTATATGTACATATTATTTACATTTTTAAATATTTTTATAAAAATTATAAAAAAACATTTAAAAATATAAAAAATAGTAGCCCACCGGCATCGGGAACAGGGTCCAAGCTACCGGTGGTCAGGGCCTCAGAGAGAGGAACTTCCTGACAATACGCGCCGTGTCCAGAAGTACCGCTTTCTGTATCAGGCCCCTGACCCAGCTGCCCAACGAGAGCCTCGTCAGATGTTGGTCGAGGCTCTTGGCTATTAAGCCATTAGCCGTAACGACTATCGGCACAATGACTGCTGAGTCATGAAAATTATTATTAGTAGCCAACAATGTTATTAGGAATGTAAGGTAGTCTAGATTTTATTATTTATTTGGTTTAGTGTTAATTATTACGCTGTTGCCAATCAATTAATTAGAATTACTATTTCGCATGATGTAATTAATTATTATTGATTGAGGAAAGGGACATAACTATTGTCCCCCAAGACCCGTAACCAGTGCAGTCCGTCCAATGTCAAATTGGAAATTCCCTGGCCCAGACGGACTGCCCAACTTCTGGTTAAAATGGTTGCGCAGTTCACATGCTCGTTTGGCCTCACAATTCCAGTCGTCTTTGGAATCTGGGTCGCTTCCACAGTTCGTTACGACAGGAGTTACCCACCTGCTTCATAAATCAGGTAGTACTGCGGAACCCAAAAATTATAGACTATAATTATTTATATTAAAATTATAAATTATTATTATATAATTTAGTGTTAATTGTTACTCTGTTGCCAAGCAAATAATTAAAATTACTATTTTGCATGATGTAATTAATTATTATTAATGTGATGTAATCATTTATTACCTATCCAATGGCCCTAATCATAATTTTTCTTTTTTTAATATGGGGATAATATAATGGGCTGCAATATTGTTTATATTTTGTACTAGCTGTATCCTCACGGCTCCACCCGTAGCCTATGTTACTCAGTGATAATGTAGCTTTCTAACGGCAAAAGAATTTTTGAAATCGGTCCAGTAGTTTTTGAGTTTATTCGTTACATACAAAAATACAAATCTTTCCTCTTTATAATATTAGTATAGATTATCTTTTCCCTGTTCCAACACATATTGTAGCTGTTTACTGTCCCTGAATAAATAAAATAAAATAATTATTAACAGCGAACGTTGACATGTTTTTTTTTTTTTTTTTTTTTTTTTTCCTATTCGACTATTGTAGATGGTCTTGCGGACCTTTTCTACGTAACCTGACTATTATTGGCGAGACCAGAAGGGTCTCCGAACCAATACCTACTATTCTAACTACCTAGCTAACTACGCAAAGCTAACTACTGTAACATCATGGCTATGACTATAGCAGCCACACCTCTGAGAGTGTCCCCAAGGGGGGACTCGAACTCTTAGGGTGTCGAATGCAAGAGGACTGGGAGGGATACGACAGCTTGATGAGGGCTGTATTCTCGCGTCATGGTGACTGCGCGGAGTCAGAAGGGACGACCGGCTCCGCGGCTGCGGCGGGTGAGCACGGTGGATCGGGGGCGGCGGCGGTGGGACGTCGCGAGGGGCCTCGTCGGCGAGGGCGATACGCCGGTCGGCGGCGGCGGTGTATGTGTATAGTACTAGTCGATTTATTCGCCTCCTGGAGGAGGGTGATCTCATCATCGGGCTCTAGTAGCGCATGCCGGGGACGGCGGACTATGCTAATCTGGGAGGGTTTATAATCGGACGCGGCGGTCACGAGGGGGTTCCGATGCCTCGGGGCATGGTCGAAGTAACGCTTAGACGTGCGTTTGAGATATTGCCTTACCGTTGGCATTTTTAGATCTAAATGAAGCTGAACGTTGCGCATATACCACGGAGCGCCCGCGGCTCTGCGCAATACGCGGTTTTGCAGAATTTGAAATGCTTTAAAGCGACATGGCCTAACGTGTGCGAACACGACGCTGGCGTAGGTTAGTATGGGGCGAATGCACGTCAGGTAAAGTCTCAACTTATTTCTAAGCGATAGCTTACTGCGCGCCCTAATCATAGGGTGTAAACGTTGACATGTATTAGAACAATCCATTTTAACTCTTTCCAGCAATCCTAACATGGGCAGCGCGACATAATTTTGTCGTCGCATTATCTCGTGCCGAGATGAGATAATGCGACGACAAAATTGTATCGCGCTGCGCATGTTAATCCGGCTGATTATTGACGAGGCCATAAGGTTCGTATCTATCCAAAACGCATAATTTCTATACACAAATAGCCTTGGTAAACAATATTAATTAAAATCTCAAACAAGTGTGGTCTCTAGTTAAATGGCAGAGCCGATTAATATCAGCAACGAGAATTATTATGGCAGAATCGATTTAAATATGTTGCGACCGCATTCGACGATTTCATATTTCATTAATTTCGTTTCCGTATTGTATAGTAGTTTTAATTTAATGGTGCATTAACTATACTTTTCTATAATGCATTTGCGATAAGTGTTGGTACAGAATTATTTTATGGTATAACTAGCGACCCTCCCGGCTTCGCACGGGTGCAATGTAGATACTAATGTGGGGCATATAAACCTTCCTCTTGAATCACTCTATCTATTGCTGAAAACTGCATTAAAATCCGTTGCGTAGTTAAAAGATCTAAGCGTACAGACAGCGGGAGCGACTTTGTTTTATACTATGTAAAGATTAGAGTTAAAAATTGTTGGTAATGTATTAAAATTAATATTGGTTGGAATTTAAGGTTTTGTTTCATACATACAATCACGCCTATTTCCTATAGAAACTATAGATTTCCACCTGCTACGATCCTGACACACCCCTCTCGCTTCATCTACATTCATTAACCTTCTCATGCATGCTCGTCGGTTTAGGATGCTACCAACCTGGCCCTTTTTGAGAACGTGCGCGATTTGTACGTGGTACGTTCGCCGAAATTGTTTCATGGTGCTATAAATAAAAATTTAGAAAAGTAAAAATAACAAAACATAACATCACGCCTGTATTCCTCGAAGGGTTGGGCAGAGGTGTATAGTAACACCCTCATTTCGCCGTTAGGGGGTGAATTTACTGCCATCAACCGGGAACAAATCCAAACGCTAAGCTGCTTCTTTCTTTTTCGTGTAGTTAGTGACTAACCTGGTGTCAAAGTTTATGGGCCCATGGGCCTCTGACTTGGCTTCACATGCCGTCGAGTAATCTCTCAGGCATGCCGGTTTCCTCATGAAGCTTTCCTTCATCGTTTTTAAGCGAGTGATAATTATATAATGCGCACATGAATCCGAAAAGTCAGAGATACGTGCCTTGGGTTCGAACTCGAAACCTATGACTTGACAGTCCGATGGTCACACCACTAGGCTATCACTGCTACTGAGGAATGTTACACGGAAACACTCAATAAAACTTTGACGGACCTGGAGATCGAACCCAGGATCTCACGATCAGCAGTCGCGCTTGCTAGTAACGAGGCAAACAGGCAAGCAAAACAGATTGGACAAATGAGAGAGCTTACCTACCCATTTCGGCAAATACTACCTACAAGTTTAGCAACTGCATCTTTGCCGATCGCGGACCTAGCTTAGAGAGTACGTTTTAACTTCCAAAGTTGCAACTAACAAGCAATTTAAGTTTTTCAAGGAAAACTACTGAGCGCGCGTATTGGACGGCTTCGCGTAGTAGGTCAAGCTATCAAAATGAGTAGTCGGAACTATAGTGTTCAAAGGCCCGTACTAGTAAACTACTTTGTACATACATTAAAATAGCATAGATAGCTCCAAGGCTGTAGCCAGGAATTTTGGACCGGGGTCGATCTCAGACCCTCCTACCCTTACGACTTTCTACTTATTCTGGCTTCTATAATCTCGACTTCTATAATCTGGTGTCTAAGCTAAAACTGTTTAAAGTCAAAGTCAAAGTATTTATTTCAATTAGGCACATAAAAGGCACTTTTGAACGTTAAAGTTACAAAGAAAATAGAATTGATTCTAGTTGCCTCTTCCAAAAGGTAGTTTCGTATGGAGAAGAATGGGCAAGAAACTCCACCGTTACTCTTTTAAAATGTCTTACAATATTTTGTATAGGTACATTAATTATACAATTATATGTGAAGACGATGCACCTAGAATAAAATTACTATACCACAAGAGGTAAAAAAAATTAAAAATGAAACAATGACATATTAATTATGTGATAGGCTCACATATTTACAAACATTGCAAAAGTATACGTTTTCCCAAAAAAATAAAAGTAATAGGTCAGTGTGTGAAATTACTGTGCCTATATGTCACCTCTAATATACAAGGTAAGTCGGAAAGGGGGTACTAAGCCGCGGGCCACGTAAAGTATCACTGATGACTACTTTAAACCAAGTGTTAAAATTTCAAAATTCGTTAATTTTTATTTGCATGAAAAAAGATTTTTATTTCAGTTTAAAAAAAAACATACCTGCTTTAGTTATGAATTCAGAAAATTAATTTTCTAATCCGTGACCCCAAATATGACCTAAATTGTAAAAACAGCTGATCATAGCTATGGACAGTTAGATTTTAGCATATTTTTTACGAAATCTTTGAAAAGCGATTTCTCTTAAACTATCGAGTTTTAGGGAAAGTTGTAGAACAAAAGTTGTATTATGTTTTGTTGTGTTGGAGTATTATGGGTACTTTAACAGGTGTTAAAGTGCCCATAATAAGGGACCACTTAAGGGTATAATAAGGTTAGTTACCCATGATAAGGTTAGTCGGAAAGGGAGTACTAAGCCGAAAGGGTTTTCGGCTTAGTACCCCCTTTCCGACTAACCTTGTATAACTCTTTGCCCAAAGGAATGACTGACCTACCATATAAAAGGTTCTGTTGTGCCTTGCGAAAATGGTTAATCCAGGAGAGTTTCTATACTCTTAAATATTTTTTGAATAACAGCACATGTCGATTTGTTGCTCACTAAGATACTGGCTCTTCCATTTATTTCCTGTAACTTAGTCTATAATAATATTTCAATAATTTAAGTACAGTAGAACGCCGATTATCCGAATTAATTAGGACCGGGGTCGATTCGGATAATCGAAAATTCGGATAATCGGACATAGACTGGTAATAAAGAAAAACGAACTGTCACACATAGAATAAACTTTATTAAGTTGAACAAACACAGTTCTACAATAACGCTCACTTGAACATCTCGATCAGAGTAAGTTCCAACTTGTTACAACAAAACAAAACAAAAATGACATACGTACATACTTGGTTTTAATTTTTTATATATTACGCTTAGGACCGATTCGGATAATTGGCGATTCGGTTAATCGGCGTTCGGATAATCGGCGTTCTACTGTAACTGTAATCATTGTAATTTAAATGATTGTGATAATTGTAATTCAAATAATTCTTATAAATTGTAATTCAAATAGTTCTAATAATTGTAATTTTACTCAAATAATTGTTGTAATTAATTAACTATTATTTTGTATGCCCGTAATGAGGGTGAAATATGTCCCGTGCTATAAACCTAATTTAACATCTTGTGTACCCACCATATATGAGGCAAATAAATGAAATAAATAAATATACAGGGTGTAACAAATAATTTGGATACACCTGTTTATTATTCTGTTCCTTGGTTTACCAATGTATGAAATGGTGTCACTAGTCTTTAATGAGAATAATTTCTATTCATTATTTCCTATTACCTATAATATTGTTATCGCAGAAAAACCATTTTATCATTAATTAGGTACTGTTATGTCGAGATGATATCGGCATTGCCCAGTTACTGGGTTACAGAAGTCTGAAAGCAGCCGCTCCATGTACAAGCGCGGATCCACCGTTGTGGGCATGATGGACATGCCCACAACCCTAATAGACTTGTGACGTCACATTTTCTCGGTCTATTGATGTCGATATTAGTTTAGAGTCTGAATGGTGACACTGTGATGTGTAATTTTCGTGAGCGAACAAACTAACACTTTACCGGTACAAACATACACTGTACAAAATCGTGGTCAGGGCGTCATATATTTTGTAAACATCTCCTATGTAATGCTATCGATCATGAGGGAATTCATACTCCGACTCGCACTTGGCTGATTTTCGGTTGGCTGTGACCACAACCTTTTTTAAGGGGTGAATCCGCGCCTGTCCATCCAGCCACATATGATTAGACTGGAAACTGACTCTAAGATAATTAATAATAATAATAATTGTTTATTACCACAAAGTTCAAGTACATTGCACTGTATACAGATTAAAGATCTTAATTTAGCAATAGGTAAGTACATTAGGTTCAACCCTGTCCCCTAAACTAGGCTAGGCCTGTATCTTAGGGGGCAGTACCCGGGGACTGGATGTAAAGGCTACGCCGGTTTCCCAGTCCCCCTCCAGTCAGACGATGCGGGAATGCCGCTGGGTTATTTTAGTGGGTATACCGGGCTTGCCCGGGGAGTCCCACATAACCCCCCATTCCCCCGAATGGGCGGGTATGCGTAATAGCATTTTTTCCCAGCGCAAACAAAAAAAAAAAAAAAGGGGGCAGTACCCGGCTATAGGGTATGCTTATATGATTCTATTCTATGATTCTATTGTGGCAGATGTGCCAGTGGACTGTGTCAAGTGGGTGCATTTTTTGATCTTGTGGTAAACTTTTAAAAATGTGAGAGTGAGAAAGTGAAGAGTGAATTGTATTGTATAAAAGTAAATTTTTGATGATTGTGTAAGGAAGTGGATTGGGTGTTCTGTGATAGTGTAGTGAGTAGTGAATGAAGTGAGTTAATGTTTGTAGTGTGGTGTGAATGAAGTGAGTGTATGTTTGTAGTGTAAATTGGTTAAAGGTTGGTTAAAGGTTAAAATTGGTTAAAGGTTAGGAGGAAATAATGTCGAGATTTTTTTAAGAATCGACTCTCATTTCGTCAATTGTTCTCAGTAGGTACTCTGATGATACAAACATAGTACCTACTAAAATATGGCATATAGTATTTCCCACCGGCATTCCTTGCGAAGTGGGTCAAACGCTCTTCTACTTATGGACCCACTCCATGTATCAACTGAGGAGGTTTAACTTGTCAAAGTTAAATTCATGCAGATACTTACCAACATGTACACAACACCGTTAATTCAAAAGCCACTGAAATTTCGACCTTATTACTGTGACAGAAAGAGTCATCGATCGGTTTGACAGCCGCAAATTAAAGTTGGTTTCTTGCATGGCCGAATCTCATGGGCTTTTGAGGTGTCAATTGCTCGACACAGTTGCACAGTGTTGCTATGCGATAATTTGTTGTAATTTAAACCTTATTGAGACGCAATAAGGGTGGTCGGTTTCCGATTTTAAAACAGGTTGACAAATATTAACTTGACTTTGTCTCGTAGATCTAGAGGATTCTCCGGTAACAAAATATTGTTACGACGATTTGTTTATATTCTCATGCTTGTTAGGAAATAATCGGAAATTCTATTTCAAAATGTCTAGCTACATATGTACTTACTACAGTTTGGACTGGTTTAAAGAATGTAAATATCTTATATCGTGATGAAAAATATCGCCATAATTCATACAACATCGATCTTCTCCGTATGAGGGGCTGGTGGCTAGTTACCAACCGCGCAAGGAAAAACATCGGGAGGAAACTTGCACACTTGAGAGGGCTCCATCTTTATAGAGCCCTAGGAGGTTGGTAGACTACACACACATTCGAGAACTTTTTCTCGAATGTGTGTGTAGTCTACCAACCCGCACTAGGCCAGCGTGATGGACTAAGGCTTAAATGCTTCTCATACTGAGAAGAGGCCCATGCCTTGCAGTGGGACAGTAATGGTCTAATTATGTATGTACAGTCAGCATCAAAAGTAAGTGATGATTGTTCAAAGTTTCAAAATTGTTTGACGATTGAAAACTTGCAAATTATTATTTTTGTTAACAAATAACGATAGAGGAGTGAATTCTTCAAAGAATAATATTATGGTAATATAGACAAGTAATTAACTCCTGAGATAATTAATATTGAAATTCCAAAATGATCATCGACTTTTGCTGTTGACAAAAAAATAGTGTATACATGTTCATTGGTAGCCTGCATACTTAACTCATTTACCGTGTGTACATAAAAAATATAAAACGCGAAAAACAATAAAACATTGCCCCAATTACATCGTTCCTGGGACAAAAAAAGCCAAAACTCGATTTTTGTGCAACTTAATGCGAAGTTGTTTTTTCAAGCTGAATTGAATCGCCATAACGATTGTATGAAAAAGCGCGAATATTGTAGGCTCTCGTAAAAAACGACGTGCGACCGGAAAAACTGAACATTTTCGAATGAAATTGTTTATTTGAACGTCACCGTTTGTTGCGGGAATTTGGGAAACTGGGCGTTTTGTATATTGTCTAGTAAAGTACTAAGAAATAATATTTTTTATTAAGAAAACGTAATAATTGACATAAAGTAAGTAGTAGGGCGTTATCTTCAGTGCATAAAATGTTCCAGTGGAATCCGAATTATGTACCAGAAACTGTGTGTAAAAACATTTTTAAGTCGATTTTTCCTTGATTATACCGACTACTTTCTAATAATCCTATTATCAGGCAAATTATATTAGCATTTACACAAAAATATTTACAAAATTAGAAATAACAAAAAGTCGGTTAAAAATATATTCTAGTAGTTTAAAACTATAAACTAAAACAGGGCATCAGAATATTCCTCCTCATCGCTGTCGACTGGTAACGTGCCCAAAAGACTGGTCGCGTTGCCATGTTATACCTATATGTATGTAATATATATTATATTATCATGAATCCATCTTGAAATGGTTGTAATAACCATGTTCAATGAATAACCAAAAAAAACATGCATACATTTTATTTATTCTCTTAACAAAAACGATTTCGCAAGCGGAACAAAGGAAACTTCAGTTTAATTCTCATGAATTCCAAAAACCAGACACTGTATCAAATGGCAAACTTACAACCCTGCCAGTGACATTTATGTTCGTAGTATATGAACGCTGTAAACTGTGGCGACGAGTTGTTGTATGCATAAGAATTTTATGTGCCCAAAGCTTTCGAAGGAGTAGTAAAAAATCGAATTTGCATTTTTAGAAGCGTTTTTTACTGACCTTAATGTGGAACTGATGACTGTTTTGCTGACTGTACCTGGAAAAAAAATACATTTATGAATAAGACTGAATGTGATGTTAAAAAGCGCGTACATTTTTATGTGAATATATACTTTCCGAGAATTCATGTAACTGCCTCGTCGTTCTAGTGGTGGCAAGCGCGACCGCTGATCGCGAGGTCTTGGGTTCAATCCCCAGGTCGGGTAAAGTGTTATTGGGTTTTTTTGTGTGCAATACCTCAGTAGCAGCCCGGAGTCTGGATTTGTCTCCGGTTGATGGCAATAGACTCGCCGCCTATTACATGGGACTTAAACATAACGGCGAAATGAGGGTGTTACTATACACCTCTGCCTAATCCTTCGGGGAATACATGCGTGATGTTATGTTATGTTACAATTCATGCCAATAATGGTTTTCGTAGTAAACTGGTTAGTATTCTAAGAAATTCATCGATTCATGGTAATAGGTATACTTTTGCTAATGAACAGTTTCATGCGGTCAATCTGTAGATGGATGACCGGTCGTTACACATCGAGACTTCGCGAGGCCTCGGAGAGCATGTTTAGCCATCGGTTTCGAATGACGTAGGAATATTTACGACAGTCGTTAAGGATAGTCAGAAGCCCGAAGTCCGACAACCGGCCTAGGATATTGGAATTGCCCAGTAACTGCGGGCTATGGAAGTAACCTTGTAACATACTGGTATTCAGCTGCTGGTCAGACTGGAAGCTGACCCCAGCGTAGTAAAAACTAGACAGAACAACACTCTAAGGCCCGTATTGACATTAAGCTGATCTGGACACCTTTTTGGTCCAGCCGTAAGACACATACCCAAAACTTTTTTTTTATATCACTCTTTTTATCTGTTGTTTCTCTTTGTCCTGTGTCAAAATAAATGTTTCTGTATCTTTATCTGTATTAACCCTCTGCAACTGAGGTGGTAGTATGTCAGACACCATCAAACAAATTTGGCGTTGCCAATCCGTAATATCGCGTGATATAGCTCTGTCTTGCTCAGTACCTATCTGAAATGGTTTACCTCAGAGGGTAATGAGGCACGAGCGGTTGTGCGATCTACACATCTGGTGCAACAAGCTGCTGGTGTCCATAAGACGTAAGTACAGCAATAACCTCTGATTCTGTTAGACGTCACCTCACAAAGACCATATGTACATCCATAGTGTGATTTCGATTATTTTAATTCTACTATTCTAATGCCGTGGAAATGCGTTCCTTGCGAAGTATGTGCGGTGTAACTTTGAATGATAGGTTTAGAAATGAAGAGATTAGACAAAGTTGCGGTTTAAAAGATGATGTAGTGACAAAAATTGAAAGGAGTATGCTTAGGTGGTTTGGTCATGTTGAGAGAATGAGTGAACGGCGATTAACAAAAGGAATTTATAAGGCGGATGTTAATGGGAACGCCGGTAGAGGACGTCCTAGAAGGACATACATCGATGTTATTGGTGAAGTTCTTCACAAAGGTCAGGTGCGTAGTACTCTCAACCGGCGTGCGTGTATGACAAGATGTATGAATGTGGATGAAGCGAAAGGGGTATGTAAGAGTCGTAGCATGTGGCGTTCTATAGTTTCTGCCTACCCCTATGGGAAAAAGGCGTGAGTTAATGTATGTATGTATTCTAATTCTGCAAAAAACTTTAAAAAATTAGGTAAAGTTCAAGATTGATTTGTGCCTAAACGTATCATACGATTTTTTCTATTCTTTTATTAAAGCTTCTTAGTATTACGTTTAAAATTAATATAAGTTAATTTTATAAAGTTTATTAATAAACAGCTCTCATTTGAGATATACCACTTAGTGTTTGGCCAGACTGGCAGCGCGGTGCGGGGAGCGGCGCGGGTGCGGGAACGCGAGCGATTTACCTGTCCGCAGTGGAGCGTGGATTCGTTCTGAGCGTTGTCGTGTCCAGTGTTTGTCAAATTATCATATGGACGACGAATACTTATTTTTACGGGAAAATTCTTACTGAAAAACGATGTTTCGACATCCAAAGTGCAGATCGTGCTTGAATAGCACTTATTAATTCTTCAACATTTAATTTTGAAGACGCCATCACAACAACGCGCGTGGTCAGCTCGAACTAGTTTGAGATCTCCCGCGCGGGTTGTCGCTTGCCGCCCGCGCTCTCACTGCGGCCACTTGTATGAACGGCCTATGTCGTGAGCTACCCGCGCGCTCCCTGCGCCAAGTAGCCCGCACCGCTCCCCGCGCCCGCGTGCCCACTATGGACACTCAAATGAAGTTCTTCTGTTTGAACTCGCCGCACCGCGCCCGCCCCGCGACCGCGTTTGCAGTCTGGCCAAAGGCTTAAAGTGACTTGAAAATGATTAAAAAAGAAAATTATTTCATATGTATGAATTTCTTATGGTAGTTGCTGTTGGAAGAACCCTCGAATGAGACATTACATAACATCACGCCTGTATTCCCCGAAGGGTTGGGCAGAGGAGTGTAACACCCTCATGTAGCCATTATATTTAAGTCCGATATAATAGGGGGCCAGCCTATTGCCATCAACCGGGCACAAATTCAAACTCTGGGCTGCTACTGAGAAATTCCACACAGAAAAATCCAATAACACTTCCCTACCTGGACATCGAACTCAGGACCAACGAGGCTGTTGCAAATGAGACCTGTGATCTAAGTTACAAATTAAACTCCAAAACACGAACATTAGCCAACCCAAGTAAGAACACTCACTTCTCGCAACTGAACCACCGCGGGTTTAATTCATCAGTTATGACCCGTATTTCCCGATATTATTTCCGAATATTTTCGGGTTTTTTCGTTCTATATCCTACTTCGGACGCTCGTAAAAACCGGGATGATCCTCGCCCATCGATGCTTCGGCTCGATATGAGAGATTCCCGCAACGAGTTTTATGGTTTGGTCCAAGTTGGAAGAGAAAGAGTGAAAGGGAAATAGTGTGATCACTATTTTGCCACTCACACCGTTAATTCAGCCCTCATCAAGCTGTCTCCCTCCCAGTCATTTCGCAAGCAACGTCCTAAGCCTAAGTCCAAGTCCCATTAGGGGTTGCACTTAATGCTGTTGTTGCTAGCCAATCATGATGTTAGTAGTACTAGTTAGCTTAGGTTAAGTATTTTACTCTCGTCCCCATTGGTTGGAGAAACTTCAGGTCTCGCCAATACCTGCCCAGTTACGTAGAAACGGTCCGCAAGACCATTACAAACAGTCGATATAAAAAAAACTATTTTGCTGATTAGTATTAAAGATTTTAAAAGCAGTGATAGCCTAACGGTAAATCGCTTGCTTTCCACGCAGGAGGGTTTGAGTTCGATGCCGTTCTGCACCTCTAATCCGTTCATTACAATTCCACTGTTAGGCACGAGCCACTTCTTAGCATTTTAAGAAGAGGCTCGAAGCCTTAGTCCACCAAGTTGGCCTGGTGCGGGTTGGCGTACTACATACACCATAGATAACTTTTTGGAGTCCTCTTAGGTGTGCAAGCTTCCTCACAATGTTTTCCTTCACCGTTAAAGAAAATGATAATCAAATTCTGATTTGATCATGTCAAGAGGGAAAGAAATGAGTCTAAGAAGCGTCCGAGATGGAAATCAAACCCTACTGTATGGAAGGTAAGCGTTCGACATATATTTCAATGTTGCATAACACAACATCACGCCTGTATTCCTTGAAGGGTTGGGCAGAAGTGTTTAGTAACACCCTCATTTCACCGTTATGTTGAAGTCTCATGTAATAGGAGGCGAGCGCGTTGCCGCCAACCGGGCACAAATCCAATCTCCGAGCTGTTACTGAGGAATTCCACACGGAAAAATCCAATAACACTTTGCTCAACCTGGGGATCGAACCCAGGATTTCATGATTAGCAGTTGCGCTAGCCACTGCTAAACCAACAAGTTAATTATACACCCATATTCTAAGACGTTACTCAGAAACTTACTCGACTCAGAACGGCCTCGAAAACACCTTTAAAATTGTATTTATTCTTAGTCGCAATTTCGAGTGAACTTTGACGTTCCTCGACGGAGTCATTACGTCATAATATGAATTATCTGCATCGCGAAAATAACGCCGCGATAAATACTTGTAAGGATTATCGTAAGCATATTCGACAAAGTTTTCAAAATTCATTTTTGTTACATATGAACTTTGACACTTCCTTCCATAAGATAGGTTCCGAGGTACCTTGAGTTTGATAGATTATTCCTTACCTCGACTAAGGAAAAATCTCGAGTCGAGGACGATTATGTCAACTATAGGCTGAGTCGAGGTCTTAGAATATGGGTGATAGTGTAGTTCAATGTTGCGAAAAAATATTATTGCGGTTTTCTCCCCGCGATCTCCTATGACTACGCATGTCTTCCCGCGACCTCCTATACCTCGCGCCAACTTCCAATTCACAGAGCTGAGTAATATTTCAAATTTTTAAAGTTTAGCCCGTTGATGCCTGCACGTGAGACGTTGATTGAAAGTTATATATTTTGAAATTTAATCTGCAACGTGTTTACGTTGCCAATAAATTGTTGCAGCGTTGCACGTTGCATGTTGCATGGCGTGTGATACTTTGATATTGGAGTTAGATAAACGGTTGATGGATGGGTGCTACAAATATAGTGATGGGTTTAGTTTTCGACGAAAATTGGAAGACTGCAGGTCTGCTGCTTCTTTCCACGAATAACAACAAGGTTTGATGACAGAAGCTGAAGCTTGCTGGTTCATTAGTAGCTTGGCGTAACAAAGGACAGTCATGTGATCAAGCTGTGACGTGAAGAGGCTACGTGGGGCCCAAGTCTGCGAATTTAAGAACCCTTCGATAATGTGTCCATAGAACGGTTTTAGACATTTGGTATTCTGTTGGATATTTTATACCAGTGGCTTTCCACTAACTTTCCATTGAACCGTCATTAAATTATTACTTCAATAGAAAACATTAAAGTTTTAGCAGAATATGTAATCTGTCACAATCTTAATGACAATTTTATTGTTCTGTTCTGCCTATCCTTTTCCCAACTATGTTGGGGTCAGCTTCTAAGGGTTCGGCAGAGGTGTTTTAGTACACCCTCGTTTCGCCAGCTAAGTTTTAGTCTCATGTAAAAGGGGGCGGGCCTATTGCCATTAACCGAGCACAAATCCAGACTCCGGACTGCTACTGAGAAATTCCTAATGGAAAAATCCAATAACACTTTGCCCGACCTAGGGATCGAACCCTGGACCCCATGCTCAGCAGTCGCGCTTGCGACCACTAGACCAACGAGGCAGTGTACCCGATATTATAGTTATTATAATTTTACTAATAGTTTTTAGTTTTACCAGTGCAGTCGCATTGAACTTTAGCAGCTTCTTTTTTTTTTTTTTTTTTTTCGTGTGTTTAGTCACTAACCTGGTGTCAGAGTTTATACCGCCCATGGCCCTCTGGCTTGGCTGCACATGCCTTCGAGAAATATCTCTCAGGCATGCCGGTTTCCTCACGACGTTTTCCTTCACCATTTTTAAGCAAGTGATAATTATACAATACGCACATGAATCCGAAAAGTCTGAGGTCTGCCTTGGGTTTGAACTTGACAGACCGACGGTCACACCACTAGGCTGTCACTGTCCTCTTAGCCTTTTCCCAATTATCTTGGGGTCAGCTTCCAGTCTAACCAGATGCGGCTGAATACCAGTATTTTACACGGAGCGACTGCCATCAGACCTCCGCAACCCAGTAACTGGGCAATGCCGATATCCTAAGGTTAAACCGTTTGTCAGACTTTCGGGCTTCTGACTACCCGTAACGACTGTCATAGGTATTGGTATGACACCCGGGACCGACAGCTTAATGTGCTTTCCGAGGCACGGACGGGTCTCGATGTGTAACAAATGGTCACCCATCCACGGACTGACCGCGGCAAGCGCAGCTTAACCACTAGGCTGTCACTGCTGTTCGATAATATAGTTGTTATAATATTACTAATGGTTTTACCAGTGCATGCGCATCGAACTTTAGCAGCCGAACTCGTCTATGTTTTTAAACACATACATCTAAGTTTACTGTATGTTTCTTCATCTAACGAATGAAGTACCTACAAAAAGTAGTCTAGACTGTAGGTCTCGAAACAAATCAATTCGTCTTCTTAATGGAGCAACATCGGAATACTAATAAATGTTTGTTTACATTCACACTTGCTTAAGTGGGATGATCAAACGTTTGAGACTTGAGAGAGACATCAAATCTATCTTTTATAGTTGTGTTTCTATAATCTCCACCTCCGACTCATTAATCACCGATTCCTATAATGTACCGAGCGTTATTGGTTAAAATTAAGACACTTTTATCTTTATTAATAACTAGCGGCCCGTCCCGGCTTCGCACGGGTGGACATTTTTCCCGTTTTTGCAACATTTTTTATTTATGCTCCGCTCCTATTGGTCGCAGCGTGATGTTATATAGACTATAACCTTCCTCGATAAATGGACTATCCAACACAAAAATACCTTTTCAATTCTAACCAGTAGTTTCTGAGATTAGCGCGTTCCAACAAACATACTCTTCAGCTTTATAATATTAGTATAGATGAAGTAAAGACCTCTATAGCTTTGCATTGTATACCCTCCCATACTTTAGTAGGCAAAATTAGCTTACGAGTCAATTTTATTCATACCCATTTTGGCAACAAAATGTGCTGCTGTTAGTAAGCAAAACGATTCGTTATTGTCATATAGGAACCGAGAATTATTCAGAAACTTAATCTGTAGATCTAAAATATGACCAAAATCGAATTTTTTTGTTTGTTTTAAAAACAAACTTTGCTCCATACTAGGTGGTGGTGGTGCGTTTACAGACACAAATCTTAACACGCACAAACGCCCAGACAGATCCGTGCAGGAATTGAACCCACAACTCGTAGTGCAGAAACCAATGCCTCAGCCACCGCAAGAAACATGTCGTCAAAAAAAATCGTTATTATAAAATTGTCTCCTATTCTTAATCATTTATAACTAAAATGTGGTCACTCTAAAGATATTCTTTCGGATTCCCAGTTCAGCATTTCCTTTACCCGTCATCTGCCATAATATTTTACAACGGCCACCAGTCACAGAGTAGCTATTTGTTACGAACTGCCTGGTTTCGTACGGGCAACACGTACGGTTTTGATAGGGTACCGTGCCGGCTCCCTAGAGGGAATGTTCTAGATCGTCGAGTCGAGTTTTCAGTTTCAGGTGAGTAGGAGTTGAAGTTGGTCGGTAATCTTGATGTCTGTTGGTTTTGGGGAATCGTGTGCACTTGTGGACGTGACGATGATGTTTTGGAAGCATGAAGTTTGTGACCAGATATAAATAAGATGTGTGACGAGTTTTTGAGTCATTACATAGCATAACATCACGCCTGTATTCCCCGAAGGGTTAGGCAGAGGTATATAGTAACACCCTCATTTCGACGCTATGTTTTTAGGTCCCATGTAATAGGGGGCGAGTCTATTGCCATCAACCGCACACGAACTCCGGACTGTTGAATTCCACACGAAAAAACCCAGTAACATTTTGCCCGACCTGCGGATCGAACCCAAGACCTCACGATCAGTAGTCACGCTTGCCACCACTAGACTAACGAAGCAGTTTGTTTGTCTCATTATGCATCCAACTAAAAGGTTAGTCGGAAAGGGGATACTAAGCCGCGGGCCACTTAAAGTATCACTGATTACTATTTTAAAGCAAGTGTTAAAATTTCAAAATTCGAGTACTTTATTTACATGCAAAAAAAATTTAATTTTTCCAAAAAAACATCATACGTGCTTTAGTTATGTATTCAGAAAATTAAGTTTCTAGTCCGTGACCCCAAATATGACTTAAATAGTAAACACAGCTGATCATAGCTATGGACAGATAGATTTTAGCATATTTTTTACCAAATCTTTGAAAAGCTATTTCTCTTAAACTATCGAGTTTTGGGGTAAGTTGTGGAACAAAAGTTATTCCTTATTAGGTATAGGTACTTTAACACCCTTTCTGACTAACCTTGTATATGTTAAGGGAAAGTCTTCTTCGTCTTCTTCCTGCTCTTATCCCACACTAGATGGGATCGATACAATTTGAGGGAAATAGCCCCCTTTAATTTAACCACATAACTGCAAAAATTAAATATGGTAGTAACTTTCCCTCTTTTAATAAGCGAGAAATACCATTGCGGCATTCGAAAAAAAAGAATCAAGTTACCTACTTATTGTGCCTTGTCCACCGGACGCACCTGTTGTAATAATAACCTTATATTTGCATTTTAAAACTGTCACGCATTAAAAATATGACCTTTATGGCCTTTAAAATAAGATCCATGCTATACTACCGTTGACAGTTTACGAACTGCAACAATAAAGTTGCAGGTTTTGTTCGTAAATTAACGCGGGTTAGATGCAAAATTGATTCTTAATTTAAACATAATAGGATTGAAATTAGAATGCTGTCAACATAAAAGTATTTAGATTTACAGATGCTTTGTTTAGCAGCATTGTGTAAATTGAAATCTGATTCTATTGTGAATGGTTTATCTCAACTTTGTTAAATACAGAAAAGAACGAATTTGCTTTTAATCTGTACTTTACACGTATGAGAAATACGAAATATTAAATTCAAAATTTTGCAATGAATTTCGTGGAAGCTCCAAATAACACCTAGTCCTATTAAAATGAGCTAGAGCTTATTCAGTTTTCTTCCTAGAAAGGTAAAGGCAAAGAACACCTCCTGGAATTCTGATATGTTATCGGTAGCTGGTAACACTGGATAAGGTCAAGATGAATCAGCGTACCCGAAGTTATAAAAACACTGGTCATTCGACGGAGCAGAGGATTCCATGTCGAACAGCCGAAGAAGTCTGACCTTTTATATCTGAGTAGCTTGTCTTTATTTTCTGATCTTGTATAAATTATTATATTGTGATATATTGTGAACTAGCTTCTGTAACTAACTATCCACTAACCCAAATATAAGTACTCTCTGTGGTGGAGAGTCTATGTTGGTTTCATTTACTTTATTTACCATGCTTCTAATCCTGATATACCTACCGATATTAGCTATAACCGTAATGATAAATTCACCCCTACACGATTCTGTTATTTGTTTTTTTACAGATATAGTCAGCGCGCAAGTACTAGTCACCGTCTGAGGTATGTGAGCGGCAGGAGTGTCGGTTTGCTGTCTTGTCTACCGTGCACATCCTCTCCTGCCGCTCCCATACCTCATAAGATGACTAGCACTTGCGCGTGGACTATAGACGAATTAGGTATTCATATGAGAGGTTACAGATGGATTACATAACGTCGTACACGGATCTGAGAGGGCACCAAAAAGATCTTGATGGTTTTTGTAATGTGGCATTCCGCACCAGGCCAGCGTGGTTGTCTAAGGCCTAAAACCGTTCTCGTTCTGTGAAGAGGCCCGTGCCAGTGGAACAGCTATTTAGTTAAAGATCATTAGTTTTTTTTATTTCTATTTGGAACTGGTTTACATCAGTCACGTCACAATAGGTTCAGTTGAAAACCAGCGTCAGGCACTAGTAGTCTGACAATTATGCTGAACTGAACCTATTTGGCGCAGCCGCTAGACACACAGCTACTTTAATTTTGTTTTTTTTTTGTTTTCTCTCTTAGGGTCCGTACACAAAACTGCGATGCGACGTCGCATCGTAGAAATATACGAGCTCGCACGACGCATCGCAAGAACTTACGAATTGATTCGTGTAATTGATGTTTCCTATATCTTCTTATCAGTAACAGCAGTGCGCAAATATTTTTACGCAAATTTATTCTACCTAGTATAAAATACGTTCTAGACGCCTTGCCGCACGTAATCGCATCGCAGCAACTTGCGTCGCAGTTTTCTGCGTTGCGAATTCGCATCGCGTCGATTCGCAGTTTTGTGTACGGACCCTTTGACCCTTATGAATTTTGTCTGTGTGTCTAACTGTTTTCGTACCAAAATTTCTTTCTTTCTTAATAGGCTGATTATGAACACACACGGAAGCAGTCGGTTAACATCTATCAATGCTTATAATTATAATATACATGCTATTTGAAATCACTACTTATCTATAAACAGAAATCAAACGACCTGTCCGTATGCATAACTAATAGAAACTATCGCACAATCTAGTCCTATCTATAATAATATGCTAATATTAACGAAGGAAGTCGAACAATGCTATTAACATTAGTTTTGTCAAAATGACATCATTCTATGATCATATAAATTGTGTTTTGTGTCTTAAATATATCGAAGTTTGACCTTCCTTGTGTTTTAAGGTTTGACTTTGGATTGTCCTAAAACATAATATGTACCTACCTTTGTATGTATCAGTGGCGTGCATTGGTTTTCAAGGAAAAAGTATTTATTTCAATTAGACGCATAAAAGGCACTTTTGAACGTTAAAGTTTACAAAGAAAATAGAATTGATTCTAGTCGCCCCTTCCAAAAGGTAGTTTCGTATGGAGAAGAATGGGCAAGAAACTCCACCGTTACTCTTTTAAAATGTCTTACAATATTTTGCATAGGTACATTAATTATACAATTATATGTGAAGACGATGCACCTAAAATAAACTTACTATACCACAAAAGGTAAAAAAAAAATAATAATTATACAATGCCAAATTAATTATGTGATAGATACATGGTGCTCACATATTTATAAACATTGCAAAAGTATACGTTTTCCCAAACATTTAAAAGTAATAGGTCAGTGTGTGAGTTAAGGTACTTACTCATAGAATCTAAAATAAATGGCTTTAAAAAATAAATTATACAATTAAAATAGCAACCAGTTTGATTTTGTCTAGACTCTAGATTGTCCTATGGAGCTGGACCAGCATGTTTCCAAGCGTTCTTATCCTGGATATAATCGTCTAATTTGTAATATGCTTGTTTACAAAGTGTACTTTTAATATAAGTTTTAAATTTTCTTTCATTTAATTGATATTTTTTTTTTTTTTTTTAAATGTTGCCCCACACTAGAATTTCTCCTGTATCGTGGGTGCGTTTACAGACACAAATCTCCACATGCACAAACACCCAGACCCGGAACAACTATCTGTAGGCCATACAAATATTTGTTCCGTACGGGAATCGAACCCACGACCCGCAGCGCAGAAGCCAATCGCTTAGCCACTGCACCTTTTTTAAAAAAAAAAAAAAAAAAAAATGGAGTAATTAATTAAATCTTATGAAGTAGGCACTGCTTAATTGCCTATATGTAATGCACGCCACTGTGTACCCATGGTACATAATACGACAGTAGGTACTTGGTCGGGTATTCTATTCTGGTGACTAATGGCCGATTCCTATAATTTACGGAGCGTTATTGGTTAAAATTGAGACTCTTGTATCTTTACCAATAATGAAGCAAAGATCTCATAGCTTTGCATAGTAGACCCTCCTATATGGAAGTAGCTATCACAGGTAAAATTTTAAGTACCTATATTGTTCTACCTGTTCTGTTCAGCCTAGCCTTTTCCGAACTATGTTGGGACCAGCTTCTAGTCTAACCAGATGCGGCTGAATACCAGTATTTTACACGGAGTGACTGCCATCACACCTCCACAAGCCAGTTGCTGGGAAATGCTGATATACTAAGGATATGTTTTCCTACGGAAATTCATGATTACGTACATACCTACATAATTAACCCATTACTGTCCCACTGCGTGGCATGGGTCTCTTCTCAGAATGAGAAGGGTTTAGGCCTTAGTCCACCGCGCTGGCTTGGTGCGGGTTGGCAGACTACACACATCATCGAGAACTTTATGGAGCCCTCTCAGGTGTGCAGGTTTCCTTATGATATTTTTTCTTCACCGTTAACGCAAGTGATAATCAAATTCTGATCCGCACATGAATTCAGAAAGTCAGAGGTACGGGCCGGGACCGAACTCAGACCGTCCTGAATGCAAGGCAAGCGTTCAACCGCTAGGTTATCATTACTGTGTATCAATTCATGATTAACCCTTACAAAGCTCAATGTTTACACTATTTCCATCTACATTCAGTAATACCCTTTTGCCTGACAAAAGACAATGACCTTAAATTAGTTAAATGTTTTATACGCCGCTGGACATTTGTACCCGTCATTAAGCATGGAACGGTTATGTGGGGTCAGATGGACCCCACATAACCCTGTTGATTATACATCGTCACATTTTAGGGGTAGTTTGGTTAATGGGGAGTCGGTGAGGGTTAGTGGGACGGTGATAGTTTATGGTGTCAGGGTTGTGTCGAATATATTTAAGGTGATGTGAAAAAAAAAATGTGTCAAAAGGTGAGTTTTATAAAATACTAGCTGTGTCCTCACGGCTCCGCCCGTAGCCTATGTTACTCAGTGATAATGTAGCTTTCTAACGGCAAAATATTTTTTGAAATCGGTCCAGTAGTTTTTAAGTTTATTTGTTACATACAAAAATTCAAATCTTTCCTCTTTATAATATTAGTATAGACTATATTTTGGGTCACTTTCGGCCTTGCTTGCTGTGTTACCTGAATATTAATTATAGCAAAAACTGTTTAATTTTCACGTGTCGGTTAAATCACAGTGCTAAAATACATTTTGAAATCTCACCATCATCATCATCCTCCTGCCCTTATCCCAACTTATTTGGGGTCAGCGCAGTATGTCTTCTTCTTCCATACATCTCTATAAGCCGTCATTTCGGTAGTCACTCCCTTTCTAGCCATATCATCTTTCACACTATCCATCCATCGCTTCTTTGGTCTTCCTCTACTCTTATAACCATCCACATTCATACTCAATACTTTCCTCACGACATGTTCCTCGTTCCTCCGCATCACATGACCATACTATGACAACCGGTTTCCACACAACTTCTCAGTCACCGCCGCCACTTTCAGGCTTCCACTTACATACTCATTTCTAATTCTATTCATTCGCGTAATACCACACGTCCCTCTTAGCATTCTCATCTTACATTTTGAAATCTCAATGGTAAATAATTCTGTATTTGCCAATTTCTACGATTTACAAAGATATTGGATAAAATTAAGACTCTTGTATCTTTAAAAATGAAGCAAATACCCATAGCTTTGCATAGTAGACCTTTCCATACGGTAGTAGCTATCACTGATCTACTATGCCCAATCTGGCAATAAAAAATGCAACCATTGGTAAGTGAAACGATTTGTTTTTAGTCATAGGGACCGGGCATTATATAGCGACAATAATTAAGTCCCGAATTATCCAAATCAACCTTTTCTTTCCAAGGTAATATTTCATAAGACTACTTTTACAATGAGATCGTCTCCTATAGTAAATATGGTTACTTTTTATAGTTACTGATTAAGCGATCCATAGAACTGACATAATAATATAAATGAATAACAAAAAAAAATTGATTAAATTAATAATTAATATTACCTTAAATTTTACTTAGATTAAGTTAGTTTGCATGTATAAATAAGTCCTCTTCATTAAAAAAAATCTTTTGCTACGCCCGACAGGGTCCACGATTGTTACAACAAAGGTTTACTTACCACCTAAGCAATACATTGTGGAATATAATAAATGATTAAGTATTGAATATAGATTAAGGGCCGATTTTTCAATCATCAAACAACATTTATCTGAGGAATCATTTTGACGTTTTGACAGCTTTTGTATAGAAAATATGTCAAAATGTCAAACTTATTCCTCAGATAAAAGTTATTTGACGATTGAAAAATCCGCCTTTAGATAGAAAGAGCACACGATTCTGATTTTTGAAAAATTCTTATTGTTACTGAAGTTATGAGTAAATATATTTTGTAAGCGACCTATCTAGCGCATGCGTCACGCGACACAACACCTCCATAATACTACTTATGTCGGATGACGTCAGTGCTAATAAAGTGCAGACAGTAGGAGTTTTAAAAAGTGCTCGCTTTGAATGCCTATACCTTTTTTTTTTTTTTTTTTTCGTTGGAAAATCCTCATGGATGTCCCTCGCCCGGGGAAGGCGAGGGGGTCTGCCGGACTCTTACCGGCTAAAAACCAACGGTGTTCCTTCTCCTGACCGTACGGCCAGGGTCGCGGGATTTGCAAAAGCATGCACCGCAACCCCGGCAGGTCCGCCAACCCGTGGCGGACCTCTCCTCTGTGGGGCCTTGCCCCTGAATGCCTATACCTGCGTAATTTTTTGAGATACCTATGTTTTTTTTATGTGATTGATTTTTATATAAATGATTTTAAATATTTATTATATTAAATTGATTTTTACCTTTTAGTAAATGAGTTCATTCATATATTTTGTCGACTCCTTGATACCCTAGTGGTGTGACCGTCGGACTGCCAAGTCATAGGTCTCGAGTTCGAACCCAAGGCACGCACCTCTGGCTTTTCGGATTCATGTGCGTATTGTATAACTATCACTTGCTTAAAAACGGCAAAGGAAAACATCGGGAGGAAAACCGGATGCCTGAGAGATATTTCTCGAGGGCATGTGAAGCCAAGTCAGAGGCCCATGGGCGGCATAAACTCTGACACCAGGTTAGTCACTAACCACACGAAAAGAAGAAGAAGCCGACTCCATGCACCTTATCTAGAGGATTAATTAGAAGAATAATAGTACGTACAATCCCAATCCTTTGTCAGTTCTAACCATAGGGTTGTTAACCTCGGTACCTATTCCACCGCTGCTAATTATGTAAATAATTATAGAGTTAATAGGGGGTCGGCAGAGGCGGTCTAACGATGCTTTTAACCTTATGACCCGGAAGGTACATACATTGTTAATATCTAATGACTTTATAAGCTATGTTCATGGAACTAATAGCTGCAGGCTATTTTAATTGAGTCCTTCATGCTAGCCTTTTCCCAACTGTGTCGCCTTCTAGTCTAACCAGATGCGGCTGAATAACAGTATTTTACACGGAGCGATTGTCATTGGAACCATATTTTGAGCCACTACTACACTAACTCGTTGATCTAGTGGTGGCAAGCGTGACTGCCGATCGAAAGGTACTCGGTTCGATCCCCAGGTCGGGCAAAGTGTTATTTGGTTTTTCTGTGTGGGATTCCTTAGTAGCAGCCCGGAGTGTCGATATGTGCTCGGTTGATCGCAATAGGCTCGCCCCACATGAGACTTGAACAAAACGGCGAAATGAGGGTGTTACTATACACGTCTGCCTAACTCTTTGGGGAATAAAGGCGTTATTTTGAACCATTTCTTCAAATAGAGTTTCAGCTCATTTTGATTGACTGTTAAAGTTCATAAAAGCATTACACTGTGTTGAATCTCTTCTGTTGTGTTGTTTATTTCTATATATTTTCTTGCTAAAATGGTTCTTATTCATCTAATGTTATATGAAATAGAGTATAGTTTGGTACGCTACAAAGTAGCTACCCTAGTGGGCTCGGCTACTATTAATATTTGCAATGTATTCTGTTACAGTTAAACCTGTAAAGTTTCGCCAGTAAATTTAAAGTCAACTTAATCTATACAATAATTCTATAAAGAGGAAAGATTTGTATTTTTGTATGTAATGAATAAACTTAAAAACTACTGGACCGATTTCAAAAACTCTTTTGCCGTTAGAAAGCTACATTATCACTGAGTAACATAGGCTACGGGCGGAGCCGTGAGGACACAGCTAGTATTATATAAAAGGAGAAACTGACTTACTGACTGACTGACTGATCTATCAACGTACAGTCTAAACCGCTGGGATTAGAAACTTGACATTTTGACAGTTGTGACCTTTTATAACATAGGCATCCACTAAGGAAGGATTTTTAAAAACTCCTCCCCTAAGTGTGTGAAAAAAAATCACGCGAGCGAAGTTGCATGCTAAAACTAATCTATGATAGAGGAGACCACATCGTTAAAGAGGTCAAAGAAAAGAGAGGCACTTGCGAAGCCTAACAATCTCAATAGACGTCAAAGTGAGTCAGGTCCCAACTCAGACCCGATTCAAGGGAATGATTTATAGGTAATTTCCTTATAATCGGCGGCACCTCATGCGCAAGTAACGCGACCTTCGTCACAGCTCGCTTGAATGCTTAATTGGTTAATTTAACTTAGTTTTCTAAGTGTCGTTAATTATATAAGTGTACTAGTTGGCAGCAGTGGTTTTGAGGAAACTGTGGCGATGTATGATGCATGGAGTTTGTTGTACATGGAGTTTGTATGTAGGCAGTTCTGGGTGATTCCCGGCAGAGAATATGACTTCTTCTTCTTTTCGTGCGGTTAGTGACTAGCCTGGTGTCAGAGTTTGTGCTGTCCATGGGCCTCTGACTTGGCTTCACATGCCGTCGAGAAATATCTCTCAGGCATGCCGGTTTCCTCACGATGTTTTCCTTTACCGTTTTTAAGCAAGTGATAATTATACAATACGCACATGAATCTGAAAAGTCCGAGGTGCGTGTCTTGGGTTTGAACTCGAGACCTATGACTTGGCAGTCCGGTGGTCACACCACTAGGTTATAACTGCTGTATGTACTGTCTGATATGATGATGAATGTATGTAAGGAACATGTGTTAGCTGTTGAGATGATATATGGAACATGAATCTTGGATGAATGGTCTTTGTGTGTATATTGGATATTGTTGCTAGCTACTACATCGTTGGTCTAGTGGTGGCAAGCGCGACTGTTGATCTTGAGGTCCTGGATTCGATCCTCAGGTCGGGCAAAGTGCTATTTGGTTTATCTGTGTGAAATTTCAGTAGCAGCCCGGAGTGCGGATTGGCAATAGGCTCGCTTCCTATTACAAAATGAGGGTGTTACTAAACCCCTCTACCCAACCCTTTGGGTAATACAGGCGTGATGTTATGTTATGTTGTTAGGTATATACGTACTATGGTAGGTAGATAGAATATTATTATTATTAAACTGTTTATTTTTATTTATTTTTTCTTCTTATCTTGGTCGCTTAGAGCTAACAGTTCCCGTGAATCCTGAGTCCCTACCAGCTGGTTTCTAGTAGAAACACGTCGCTGCAGCAGCGCTGTGTTCGTAGACGAGTTCATACGGCTCCATAAAGAAAATAATGACAGGAACAGCTGCTGAACAGTAAACGAGAGAGTATTTACCTTTTTAATACGTTTCGTGGATATCTTGTCTGCACAGAGCACATTAGATTTCGAAGCGTCTATGACGAGACACCTGCGTGGATAGTGGGCCGTACTGATTTCAAAATAATTCGGATTTTTTTCCAAGATAGGAGAAAAACCAATGTAAGTATACACGAAGACATCATACTATACATATCCAGTTTATACTGATCTCTCATTATACAGAAATTTCATACAACGACAGGTCAGCTGATACTGGAAATATACAAGGTGTAAAAAGACCCTTCACAAGGCGTCAACCATGCATTCAGTACATCAAACTAAGTAACCCTACGCAAAAATTGTCGCTGAGAAACGACTTTTTTTTTGGGTGAAAAATATCGTTTTACGGTAAAGCTCAATGAAACGCACACAAAACATTATGCTGATGGATGCAATGAATAGTAAACGGGTAATGGAGGTATTTTAAGTACATTTGCAACCTTCAACATTAGTATTTTTAAAAAAAGTTGTGAAAAAGATGGAACTTTGACCTCCAATATCTCCGTAACTAGAAGGTTCCCAGGCATAGTCCAGAAAAAAAAAAATATCGCAATGACGTGGAGAATAAGTGCCTTTCGGCTTCGTTAAGGGTCTCTTTACACCGTTTATACCTTGATTTGTCGTCGTAAGTCTCTCAATGTCTGAGTGACTTAAGTTAGAGGCGAATAAACGTTGATAAAAAACCATAGAAATGCACATTATCACCAACAATAGGTACCCATCCTCATGATAATCAAACTGTACGTTAAGGCACGCCCACACTCAGCCGCGGCAGACCGTAGATGGCGCGATATTTATTTAATAGCCGCGTTTTGCTTTAATAAGCCGATAAAACAGGCTTGGGGTGACGAAAAATGACGTCATTAAACTTCTAAATTTTCGCTGTGGAGCGTAATCTAACGGAGATATGTCGGCAGTTTTTTATGATACGCTGTTTGGTAGGTACTTATTGAAATGCGATTTTCGTGAAAATTCGTAAAAAATGGCTATGGGGAACATGACTTCAGCTTTTTATAATTACCTATATACGTGGAAGCGGTGGTATCCTCTTAAACCAATATTTAAAAACAATAATTCAATCTAATGTTAATAAAAAATATATTGTTGGTGTTATAAGTTTGAAGTTTGCTTGCCTTCTATGTAAGAGGGTTTGAGTTCGAACCCGGCCTGCACCTCTGACTTTCGATTTCATGTGTGCATCAAAATTTCATTATCACTTGCGTCGACTGTGAAAGAAAAACATAGTGGAGAAACCTTGTACGCCCTAGAGGGCTCTAAAATGTTTTCGATGGTGTGTGTAGTCCGCCAACCCGCACCAGGCTAGTGTGGTGAACTAAGGCCTTAACCCTTCTCATTCTGAGAAGAGGCCCGTGCCCAGCAGTGGGACGCTAATGGGCTGATTATGTTTATGTATGTGTTAGAAGTTCAAAGCCTCTTTTTATTTTGTATTTAAATCTTAAACTGCCTCGTATTTAAACTGCCTTGTTGTTCTAGTGGTGGCAAGTGCGACTACTGATTGTGAGGTCTTGAGTTCGATCCCCAGGTCGAGCAAATTATTATTGGGTTTTTTCGAGTCAAATTCCTCAGTAACAGCCTGGAGTTTGGATTTGTGCCCCCTATTACATGGGACTTAAACATAACGACGAAATGAGGGTGTTACTATACACCCCTGCCCAACCCTTCAGGGGAATACAGGCGTGATGTTATGTTATATTATTTAAATCTTTACAGAAGAAATATGTGCATCTTTGTATTCTATTTCTATTTTTGTCTATTCTTCAACGTCCATAAACACTCTGTTCAAAATTAGTGTAGGTACCTAAGTACATACGGTGAGCTTCGAAATGTGGTTGAATGTTTCATTCGTTTCCGATGACCGAATAACCAATCGGTCAGTTCTGGGAAACCAATCAACCTTGCACGGTACATCGGATTTTACTAGACCGGCTACCTAGTACGTCATCTGCCTAACAGGTTGCTCTCCTGTCACTTACATCCTTGTTAGACCTTGCAGGTAGATAAAGGGTCAAACCACATCTGACGGAAGATACGTCACCGATTTTCCGCCGGTACACATAATTCTTTCTTTTTTTTAAAAACGTTGCCCCACACTAGGATTTCTCCTGTATCGTGGGTGCGTTTACAGACACAAATCTTCACATGCACAAACGGCCAGACCCGGAACAACTATCTGTAGGCTATACAAATATTTGTTCTGTGCGGGAATTGAACCCACGATCCGTAGCGCAGAAGGCGATCGCTCAGCCACTGCACCAAAAGTGTCGTCAAAAAAAAATCTAATCGTCAAATTCCATACAAACATCTCACACCGTACACATTTGGCTGAAGATGCGTTATTAAAATTGCTTGAGTAAATTATGCGACGGAAGATCGGCCATGTTTCTTCCGTCAGATGTTGCTTGGCCCTTACCTCAACTGTTTAAATTAATTTGTTATTAACTAATACGTATTAGCTATTAAACATCCAAAAACATGGGCCCTGTGCCCGAAATTATTCACAATCAGCCCATTATTGTCTCACTGTTAGGAACGAGCCTCTTCTCAGAATGAGAAAGGTTTAGGCCTTAGTCCACCACGCTGGCCTAGTGCGGGTTGACGGACTACACACACCTTCGAGAACCTTTTGGAGTTCTCTCAAGTGTGCAGGTCTCATCACGATGTTTTCCTTCACCGTTAACGCTAGTGATAATCAAATTCAGATCCGCACATGAATTTGAAAAGTGTGAAGTGCGGGCCGCGATAAAAATCAGACATACATACATACATACATAAACTCACGCCTTTTTCCCATGGGGGTAGGCAGAAACTATAGAACATGCTACGACCCTTACATACTCCTTTCGCTTCATCCACATTCATACATCTTGTCATACACGCACGCCGGTTGAGAGTACTACGCACCTGACGTTTGTGAAGAACATCACCACTAACATCGATGCATGTCCTTCTAGGACGTCCTCTACCGGCGTTTCCATTGACATCCGCCTTATAAATTCCTTTTGTTAATCGCCGTTCACTCATTCTCTCAACATGGCCAAACCACCTAAGCATACTCCTTTCAATTTTTGTCACTACATCATCTTTTAAACCGCAACTTTGTCTAATCTCTTAATTTCTCAGCCTATCATTCAAAGTTACACCGCACATACTTCGCAAGGAACGCATTTCCATGGCATTTATTCTACTTTCATGCCTAAAAATCAGACCTTACCCTCAAAATGTTTTGTATACGTAGATTATTAACGCACACGAGGACGACTATCTAGTGCATTAACAATTCCTTAGTCATCTTTACCATAGGAGAACTGGAGTGTCTATTTTGTATTTAAATGCAAAAACGGTGGCACTCTATCCGAGTCCCATTAGGGGTCGCCCTTAGTGCTGTTGTTGCTAGCTAGTCATGATGTTAGTAGTAGTAATAGTAGGTAGTTAGCTTAGGTTAAGTATTTTACTCTCGTCCCCATTGGTTTGAGACCCTTCAGGTCTCGCCAATAACTGCCCGATAACGTAGAAACGGTCCGCAAGACCATCTACAAGCAGTCGAATAGAAAAAGAAGCAATCTATCTGAAGGCCCACCTGATAGAATGTGGTTACCGCCGCCTATACCTATGCACCTACAACTGCAAGAGAATTGGTGATGCGTTACCAACCTTTAACACAAAGATAGAAAATCTCATGTGCCTCTAATTTCACCGGCCACTTTTTTTTATCGTGGAGGAATGCACACGCCTACTGCACTACCACGGGGAGATAGTTCAGTTATTTGGAACTCAAACCCACCAAAACTCCACGGTGTTCTCCTTTGCCACATATGGTGGGAACACGGGCACGCGTAAGCACTCATCCGCGAACCCGCCGCGGCTGTCCGTCACCGGACCCTCCTCTGGGGAGTATCCCCCATCACCGGCGCACCAGAACACATGGCACGCCGGGGACCAAACGAGCACATGGGCGCCAGAAATTTAACCGGACCCACGACCTTCAAACCGGAACAAAGCAATGCTGCTTGACAGTAGAAATTAATGTGCGTCTATTTCTTTTTAACTGACTTCCAAAAAGGAGGATTTGTATGTTTTTGTATGTTTGTTCCGCGATATCTTTGTGAACTGATTTTAATGATTATTTTTTTGTCTGAAAGAGTATTCTTTCGAAGTGGTCCCATTTAAATTTGGTGAAGATCTGTAGAACTTCGGAAATAGACAATTTGAAGTCGGTTTTTTTTTGTTAAAAAGTTAATTATCCATAACTTACACTGCTTAATGCATTGCGTTATGGCTGCCTCTATTTTGTTAACAAAAAGGTGTGGTGACAAATTCTACACCACACAGCATAAACCTTCGAAATACCTGGTATAAAAATTCACTAAAATATCGGATATAGCAAAATTTTCCTCCAGATCATTGTTTTTTCAATACATCCACTTAAGGGGCTCAGGTGCGCTTCCACACCCTTCACTCCTCCCCTAACGAGGTGCCCTTGAAGCCTCTATTAACAGTAACAATATTCCAACACGTTTTTACAAGGAACAACCCTACTGTTCACTAGGTTGGATTATGTCACTTGTGACTTGGTTTGGAAAACCGTAAAGTGGGCAAATCTTAGGATGTCTATGTCCAGCTGTGGGTGAGGTTTGATTTTTTAAGTTTCCCACGGTTTCTGCTCTATCTTGAGTCCGATTACAGACAGTCGGAACATACCATACAACGGGGTGAATCCCGATGCAGGGGTGAATCGGGACGACACTTTAAAATGGATTTTAACGTTGAAATAATATAGTTTGTTGCCAAGAAGGACACTTAATCGTTAATAATTACAATACAGTAAACACATGAGAGTCCTTTTTGGCAACAAACTATATTATTTCAATGTTAAAATCCTTTTAAAAGTTTCGTCCCGATTCACCCCTGCATCCCTATTCACCCCATTTTAATGCACGTACCAAAATTCGATTCAGTAATTCAGTCGTAAGATCTTTAAAGAAATATTTTTCAACGTCAATCCTTTTCAGCTGTAGTTTATTATTGACACAAGAAAATACTATAAATCAGAATTTAACTTCTGACAACAGGCATAATTAGTTAAATGAATAAAAATTGCATTATTTAAGGTCCGAGATACTAGTTTAGACCATTGACAATCTTTTTCTTCCAAAATGTTTAGAACCCCGTCATCCAACAGGATTCAATCAGGTAAAAAATGTGTGCCTCCTGTCTTATATCACTAAAATCTTTATGAGCCACGTCGCTTACATTTTTCCCTTAGGTTGCTTATAGGCTATTCCTCATACGCAGGGCTACCAACTGAGATATACGAAAAAATATAAGTGTTTAGCTCCACGAGAGACGATGCTAAAGCAGGTCCGGCGCGGCGTAGCCGGGCAGACAGCTTCGTTACAAACCTTGCTGCCTGGCTAATCTTTACAATAGCAGCAGTGATAGCCAAGACGAGTTTGAAACCCAAGGCACGCACCTCTGACTTTTCAGATTCATGTGCGTATTGTATAATTATCACTTGCTTAAAACCGGTGAAGGAAAACATCGTGAGGAAACCGGCATGCCTGAGAGATATTTCTCGACGGTATGTGAAGCCAAGTCAGAGGCCCATGGGTGGCATAAACTCTGACACCAGGTTAGTCACTAACCACACGAAAAGAAGAAGAATATTCTCGTATAGCTCGTGCCAACAGGTGAGAAGAAGAAGGAAACTGCCCATTGAAAATGAGAACTACACTCGGGAGCAATGAATCTGGGTCACCAACATAAAATAATTTTAAAATATTAAAATAGATTTTCGAGTTATTAAGGTTTATGTTGGTAACTCAGATTCATTGCTCTCCAGTGGGTTTTAATTAGCAAGACCCTGTCTTTACCTGGGTCGAAACCTATGTCAGGACATAGTCCTAGAGGATTAGGTATCTACCATATCCCTTGGATGCCCAGCAGTTTATGCATTGGTAGATTACTAGAGTGCAAGGAGTAGGTAACTATTCTAAACAGCTGTTTGTGACGCTGTACGAGCAATATGGACTTAGATGTTAGCCAGTACAAGACTGGATTTCGGCTTCGTGTCTCTTCAAACAAAATTCAAACTTTTAATTTTAATTCCAGTATAGTACAGCCCTACCTGCGTTGCTGTTTGTACGCAGTATCAAGATATCGCTGAAAGTAATCTTGCAGAAAGGCTTTGCGTCTGTGAGTGACACACTTTTTGGTTGGGGCTATGAGATCAGGAATATTTATTCGGCAAAAAAAAAAAAAAAATTAGTACTTTAATTTAGAGTATCTAGGTAACATAGCCGTTAAATCTTCCATGCGGAGGGTCTGAGTTTGATACCGGTCCGCACATCTGAATTTTCGAATTCATGTGCGGATCAGAATTTGATTATCATGAAGGACACATTTCATAAGGAAAACTGCACATCTGAAAGGATGTAATATTTTGTCTTAGAATTTTATAGAATTTATTTTGTCTCTACATCATAAAGAATTTTGTCAATCGCAAGCTCCTCTATTTTTTCATCGATTTGATTTATTTTTCCACGTATCTAGTTTTATCTATACTTTCATAAAAATAATACTAAATTGTTGTACATTTTTAATAGTAGCCAAATACTCTTTTATTATAAGTACTCGCTCATTTCGTGACCCGCCTAGCGACGCAGGAATACCTTCACCCGCAAAAGCCTCCATCATAATAATTCGGAGTTTTTTTCAATTAGGTATCTACTTTACATTTTTAGGCAACAATGCAATTATGTTTAGTCATCCAATTTATTTTAAAAAATCTTCCTCCCAGCCTTTTCTCTAGGAGTCAGCTTCCAGTCTAACCACATGCGGCTGAATACCAGTATTTTACACGGAGCGACTGCCATTAGACCTCCGCAACCCGCAACTGGGCAATGCCGATATCCTAAAGTTAGACCGGTTGTAAGGCTTTCGGGCTTCTGACTACCCGTAACGATTGTCATAGGTATTCTTATGACACCCGGAACCGACGGCTTAACGTGGTCTCCGGGCACAGAGGGGACCGTCTTACTAATAAAGGCTAAATAAAGTTATAACAAGCTTATACATCGAACAATTTATGGTTACACTGACGTCATACATGACATAACTTTATTCGGCGTTTATCTATACTAATATTATAAAGCTGAAGAGTTTGTTTATTTGAACGCGCTAATCTCAGGAACTACTGGTTGGAATTGAAAAAATATTTTTGTGTTGAATAGTCCATTTATCGAGGAAGGTTATAAGCTATATACCATCACGCTACGACCAATAGGAGCGGAGCATAAATGAAAATTTTTGCTAAAACGGGAAAAATGTCCACCCGTGCAAAGCCGGGACGGGCCGCTAATTAATAAATAAAATACATCTCAGCCCATCCTTTCGAGGAATACAGGCGTGATGTTATGTTTTTATGTTTAAAAGTCTGCAACATCCCAAACCTTCGTTGTAAGAGACAATTGACGGATAGACTACTACCTGCATAGCTACCTGTCATGGCTGTACAGCGTGAACAAGTCGCGTATCATAGAGACGAGACATGTCCAATTCAACTACCAATGATTGACATCTGATTAAGAATTTATACATAATACCTACCTCAGCGAATATAGTGTTGTTGTAACAACTATTAGACTGGTACTTCAGTAAACATAATACACTTGGGAGCAGTGAATGCGGGTCACCAACATAAACAAAACAATGTTTAACAATATTTTCTGAAATATTAAGTTTGGTATTTGGGATACAGCGGGACAGGAGCGATACAGAACATTGACATCAAGTTTTTACAGAGACGCTCACGGTGCTATCACAGTTTAGCCATTCCATACAGTTGTCCATCGCGGTGACGTCATCTCCCGAGATGCCTTCAAAACTGTCAATGTCAAACTCTCGATGAACCACAGTATGGACTAAGTTAGTTACACTGTGGTGCTATATCAGTTTACGATGTGTCAGAACCAAAGTCCCTAGTAAAACCGAATGAGTGGGTTGAGGAGTTTCAAGTGTACTCCACCAAGAAGAACATAGTCGGCAATAAGATTGACAAGCATATAATTTTGGGACCAAGTGCTTAATATCAGCAAGCACATTGGGTCACCTGCGCGACGGCGCAACGAGTATTCCCAATGATGTCAGGCAGGCGGCCGGCCATAAAACAATATGCCAAAACCTCTAACAACATGGATTTATGAAATATATGTTGTGCCGACCCCACCTAGTGTGGGATAAGGGCAGGAAGAAGAAGAACATTAAGGTTTGTGTTGGTGACCCATATTCATTGCTCTCGAGTGTATTCACGTCTTAAACACTTAAAAAAACAAAACAACTTTTAATCAAACTCACTTAAATAATAATACGGGGTCCTTACCCCAATCTAAACCTCAGTCACGTCTAATAACATCTATTAGCGTCTCTAAATATTATTCCACCTTCAAACATTAGGTAACAAAAACACCGACCTTATCCAAATGTTAAGCAAATTATCGCATTTTAATTCAAAATCGTTCTCCTGTTACCTGCAAAGGGTGGGTTCACAAAAAACACGTACCTTTTTGTTTTTGTCCAAAAGAATTACCGAAACCAGTGAGACACGCATTTTTTACCGAACATAGATAAATACGGTTTATCGTAGCGATAAACACGTGTATTTTATTTGATTTAGTTTTTGTTTGGGTTGCGTACTTCTGTTTTATTCTCTTCCCGCGATGTACGTATCCACGTCACGATGAGTGCCCTTTTTTTTCGTTGGAAAACCCTCCTGAATGTCCCTCGCCCAGGGAAGGCGAGGGGGTCCGCCGGAATCTTATCGGCTAAAAACCAACGGTGTTCCTCATCCTGACTGTTCGGCCGGGGTCACGGGATTCGCAAAAGCATGCACCGCAACCCCGGCAGGGTGGATGAGTGCCTGTTCGTGACACATGGAGACCCCTCCGTGCCTCGGAGAGCATGTTAAACAGTCGGTCCCGGGTGTCATACGAATACCTGTGACAGTCGTTACGAAAGTCGGGCAACCGGTCTAACCTTATGATATCGGGCCGTGTAACTGGGTTGCGGAGGTCTGATGGCAGTCGCTCCGTGTAAAATACTGGTCTTCAGCCGCATCTGGTTAGATTGGAAGTTGACCCCAACATAGTTGGGAAAAGGCTAGGCAGAACCGAATATTGCCTATGATATTAGAATTCATAACAAACAAACAATATAATTATTCTATTATTTTATTTTATGAATAAAATTTGTAGGAAAAGTGAACGTCAGTTTATTGTGTTAACTTTTTTTTCTTCCACTTGTTTCTTAGCTATAAATTAACAAGTTTATCTGTGTCCCTTTTGTCTCTAAGATGGGGTTGGGCAGTTGGGCTAGGGTCACCATACTCGGGTGGCGGGTTGGGGAACCCGTCGCCCGACCAGTAACGGGCCCAGGGAGGATGGCGCGTCTTGTCCTGCGCGCGCCTCTCGGACGGATGTGGGGCAGGGGAGCAACTGCCCCACCACAGGAGGGGTCCACCAGAAGAAGCTGGTGGACCGAGACCTGTCGGGGTCGCGGTGCATGCAACAGCGAATCCCGTGACCCCGGCCTTAGGTCAGAAGGAGGGACACCGTGGGGTTTTAGCCAGTAAGAGTCTGGCACACCCCCCCGTCTTCCCCAGACGGGGGATAGTCCATGAGGATTTCCCCACGTGAGAAAAAAAAAAAAAAAAAAAAAAGGGTCACCATACTGGGTCAACTTGCAGATATTATTAAAATATGAAATTATGATGGCATATTATAGATACGTAAGGTTACTGCTCATAACCCACACTGAATAGCGTGATAATCTGTACCCTGTAACCTGACTCGTTCTCTAACGGATGTGGCTGCCAACACCTAGATCTGTCCAGTAGCACTGGCGTGAAGCTCAAACACACAAACTGATAAGCAGACAAAAATGCTAAAAATTTGTTTTTGGCATCTGTATCGTTCCTAGGATGCGTTGTACATACTTTTTTTCCAAAAATATTTAATGTACAGTTTTAGTAACGTTTTTATAAAGATGTTCCTCAAAAGGACAGGTGCGTCAGATGCGTAGTACTGTATACCGGCGTGCGTGTATGACAAGATGTATGAACGTGGACGAAGCGAAAGGAGTGTGTAAGGATCGTAGCATGTGGCGTTTCTGCCTACCCGCACGGAAAAACTGCGTGAGTTTATGTATGTATATTTGTTCTGCCTAGCCTTTTTCAAACTATGTTGGAGTCAGCTTCCAGTTTAACCAGATGAGGCTGAATACCAGTATTTTACACGGAGCGACTGCCATCAGACCTCTGCAACCCAGTTACTGCGTAATGCCGATATCCTAAGGTTAGCCCGGTTATTAGACCTTAATTGTCACCAGGTGCCCAAAAGTTCCAGGACCTATCTGTGAAGTACCAAAATGCTGGCATCACTACCTGCGTAGTGTTGTCTGCATTTATTCTCAAAAACTTCCACTGGCCTGCTAAGTTATTTACGAGTATTCTTGAATGGCCTGCTAAGTTTAATCTTCATGACTTTTGTTTTGAATCCACGTACATTATCTTGGGTATTCCATTACAATTTAGAGTTGGACAACTGCCGTAGGCTAAAAGTGGATATTTTTTATTTTAGCATTTTTTTTAGGGAGATTGTAGAGTGCTCGCCTTATTTGACCTTTGCAGTAGCTTTTGTAGGGATAATATTGCGTTCCTAACTTAATTATAAGTCACTAGCTGTGTCCTCACGGCTCCGCCCGTAGCCTATGTTACTCAGTGATAATGTAGCTTTCTAACCTCATTAACAACATATGTGTATGTCTATTAAATGGAACCTCATTAACAACATATGTGTATGTCTATTAACTATCCTCAATTACGATTATTTATTTTTTATTTTTTTATTTTTGTATCATTACTCTCAAGATATCTTTATCTTATTTTACAATGATTTTTTAGCTAAGTTTTGATGAAATTTAATTATGTCAATTGTTTTATATAGTTTAGCTTCCTTATCACTTTTGTAAATGTGAGAACTTTGTGGACTGCCTCTATAAATTTGTAAATTACTATTATTCATATAGTTTTTATTCTATTTTATTTGTTAATTTTTGTTCTACATTACTCATTGGTCTGTGGTCAGGACTCCATTGTTCTTTCACTATCCTAAATCATTGTACTCTGAAATTGTTAAAGATATTATTTTTAAAAGAGTAACCATGGAGTTTCTTGCCGGCTCTTCTTCTCCATAGGAAACGACTAATTGGAACCGTGCATCTAAATTCGACTTTTCATAAGCACCTGTATTGGTTTATGTGAAATAAAAACTTTTGATTTGAACGACAAAAGATTTTTTTAAATCGGTCCAGTAGTTTTTAAGTTTATTCGTTACATACAAAAATACAAATCTTTCCTCTTTATAATATTAGTATAGATTTATGGCCAAATACTCAAACGTTGCCGTTAAGTCTCGTGCTGTCCTTGTCACTTTAAGGCGAACTGACAGAGACAGCATGAGTCTTAATAGCAACTTAAACCTGAGTAGCGTTTGAGTATTTGGCCATTTAAAGTACTGATATTTGAACTTTGGGTACATCTAAATATTTGATAATCTATACTTATAAAAGGAGAAGCTGACTGACTGACTGACTGATCTATCAACGCACAGCCTAAACGGCTGGGGTTAGAAACTTGAAATTTTGACAGTAGGTTCATTTTGTGACGTAAACATCCACTAAGAAGGGATTTCTCGAAATTCAACCCCTAAGGGGGTGAAATAGGGTTTTTAAGTTTGTATGTAAGTCCGTCATTTTTGAAGTAAGAAGCTTGAAATTAAATATTAAGGTTTTTGGTTAGAAATAAACGTCCACCTGTTTGAGCATTTTTGGAAATTCAACCCTTAAAGGGGTGAAATAAGTGTTGAAAGTTTGTATGAGAAATCTGGTACTTTTGATGTAAGAAGCATGGGGAGAAACTGACCGACTGGCTGACTAATCTAGCAACGCACAGCCTAAACCACTGGGAGTGATAAAAGACGGACGTTTTGGATTTTAAAATGTCACTTTAAAATGGGCTTAACGAGGATTTCAAACTTCACGCAAGCGAAGCTGCGGGCAAAAGCTAGTTATGTATACTTTTCAAAGTTTGGTTAGCAAAGCCCGACCATTGGAATTATTTTACAAAATTTTACTATTTATACACACTGATAATTAAATCAATCATTTTCTCGATAAATGATGATTGACTCGCTATCCAAGAGTGATATATTGGAATAATAAAAGTATACGATACACAATACAACAATATATTCTAAATAATCTTTCACTTCAAAAATATTTCATAAAATTTTGTTTTGTTAAATCTATATTAATGTTATAAAGAGGCTTTCCTCTTTGTATTTTTGTATGTAAGGAAGAAACTTAAAAACTACTGGACTGATTTCAAAAATTCTTTTGCCGTTAGTAAGCTACATTATCACTGAGTAACATAGGCTATATTTATTACTGGAATAAAACTTCTTACGCAGGCGGAGCCGTGAGGACACAGCTAGTTCTTAATATTTTGCGAATCTAAATCTATCATAACACTATTGATACTCGGGACCCTACGATACAGGCATACCTAATGTAGGGACCGCGGCAAATACTGATTTTAATTAATATAATTATTGTGAATTAAAAACTTTTCATTTTCAAGCCAAATTTATTCATGCAAATATTTTATTTTACTACCTACTGAGACCACATATTCTAATCGCGATAAAAACTAAGTTTTGGTCTTTAACCTTTTATTCACACGAACATAAAAAAATTACAACAATATACACTCATTTGTCACTGCTACCGTATAAACAATATTAAGCACACAACGGTCCTATAAGGGCTTGGTCTAACAGAACGCGTATTTTACGCGCATCAAGGCGTTTAGTTACTTTGGATGTCATACCGAAGGTTTGACGCGACGTGCGGATGCGGTGTGAAAGTTTGTAGTTAGAAAACTATATTTATCATTAAATTATGTAATTAATTATTAGTTATATCATTAAAATATAACAAGTCCGTCTTAAAATAAATAAATGAAAATAAAAAGCAACAATTACCCCGATAAATTGTAATAAAACTCAACCAACCCGACTGACCCGCTACAGAACGCCGCATACGTATAGTTGTCGGCACGTAACTTGGCAAGGTTTTGGCGTAAGTGGAGTAAGTCTGCGCATGTAGACTTAGTGCAACAAAAAATGGTCACTTTTATTGCTTGTCGTTATTCTATGGTTATTACCATAATCTATTGTTAAACATGTCTGTTCAGAAGAAACAACAAAAGGAGAGAAATTATCTTCTCTACTCTTGCTAAGTTACGTGACTATACTACTAGTAGGTACTAGCAGGCGCGCTCTGCGTGACAGTAAAATTGTACTGTCATAGTACAATATAGCGCGGTGATAATGATGCCATGTCGCGCGTCAAACGCGTTCTGTATAACCAAGCCTTAAGAGTTCAAACGGTTACAGTAAAATTCTCAATACTTTGTTTATCACGGTGATATGTCATGTCGAGGCTGTGACAATGAAGTATATTGTGTTTCGTGAGAAATATATTGTTTACTGAGGTTGGGATTGGGTTCCGTACGCTTTGGCGTTTACGATAAAAGTGTACTTTGTTTACAGGAAGTTCTGTTTAGCCCGCAAAGGTTCAAAGCTGAATGCTAAATTAATTTAAAAAAAAGTGTCGCGGAGCCTCTGGCAGATATTAAATTATGAAACGAATATTGTAAAAAAAAGACTGGCCTAATCAAACCGAAGATAGCCGACGCGTTCCGAAGGCCTGCCCTCGTGTGTCTGCCATCGCCAGCGTCGCCATGCAACAGCCGCATACCGCGTACCGCAGCATTAGAATTTCACATCAAAAAGATCAAAGTATCTGTGCTATATGACAGCATCCAAAGCTTTTATTATCCAGATGTTCCTATTATATTTTACTTCTTAGTACATTCATATAATATATACTTACGTACTAGATGCGCTGTTGAGAAGAAAAACATGGTATCAACGAGTTCTGGTTCCGGAACCACAGTGCTATAGAACTTGACAGCTATCTAGCGGTAGTTTAAACCTTTTTGCGTCAATGCATTTGGCACATGTTGCCTATACGAGATAGCGTGTCTATTTCGACGTTCGGCAGTGAATGTCTCCTCATTAATTGTTACACTGAGAACTACCTCTCTCTTTTTTTTCTTACACTTCATGTCCATCCAAAGGTCGTCTGGAAGAAATCGCCTAGTGCGATAAGACCGCCCATTGTACATCTCTATTTTTATAGTAATGTTTCTTGTTTGTTTTGTGTACAGTAAAGAGTATTGTATTGTATTGAATACCCCGTAAATCAAATTTTCTTCAAAAGCGTTTTATTTGTTCTTTATATTGATAAACTCGTTATACACGTACTAGTTCAACAAACTTTCAATTCAAATACTTCTAAGCTATCTATGACGTACGATGACAAACTTGTATTAACATTTGATCGGCAACTTTTTTTCAGGAGACCGTTTTATCTATCTCTTTTTTTTAATTTCTATTTTACACATACGTGGTTTTCACTGCCCACCGTCGATTTATTTCAACGTCGTTGTCTTAGTAAGCTTTTCTTTTAATTATTTTTTTGTTATATTTTTCAATATTTTTTAAAATTTATTTGTCAAAAATTGGCACAACCTATCATGTGCTGGAACATGTACCTACTTCGTTCAAAAATTCACCTTGTATTTTAGTTAGACAAAGTCCAGGCAATTTCTTAAGAGCACCTTAATGCTATGCTTTCCGCTCGCTTTTCTTGGCTATTCCGAGCTAATTTCCTCTAGTGAATAGTTAATTTAGCTGTGAGAGATTATTTTAGTTCATCAAAGAGTTCTAACATAAAGCCATTATATTTATAATCGTTCAACGGAAGAGCAGTACAGTACAAACTTACACAAGTAAAATTTTAAAATAAAATATTTTACGAACTTTTTATAGCAATAAAGTTGATTCTGGAATTTGCGATCAAATTAGCATGGAAGTACAAAATATTATAGGATCAAACCTTTAGATTTAAATTGCCTATAATATTCGCAAATAGAGTAAAATGGAGTATAAATCTGATACAGCGATTTTGATCACTGCTTTATTTACTCCTCGATCACTATGCTACGTGTGACTTTGAGTGATATTGATGCATCTATCGTTCGTTTTGCCTTGCCTTTTCTCAAGGAGTCAGCTTCACTAGATACGACTGAATAGCTACTTCCAGTCTAACCAAATGCGGTTGAATACCAGTATTTTACACGGAGCGACTGCCATCAGACCTCCGTAAACCAGATAATGTGCAATGACGATTAAGGTTAGTCCGTTAGTCAGACTTTCGTGCTTCAGATTATCCGTAACGACCGTTATAGGTATTCGTATGACACCTGGGACCGAATGTTTAACGTGCTCTCTAAGGCACGTAAGACACCCAACGAATGGACACCCATCCGGAATGGACACCCATCCAAGGACTGACCGTGGCAAGCGCAGCTTAACCTTGCAAATCATAACATCAGCACGGTTGTTAATTAGCAACAAGCTCCTTCATCATGACACATCTTCCATTCCTTTCAATATGAGGTAAAATAATAAACGAAAATAAAATTAACAAAATAATGTCTACACTATCTTTTCAAAAGTTTCTTGATGACAATGTATGTGTGCATGGCTTTAGTATTTACCAATGGATCTCTAAAGTATCTTATATCAACTTTCAAATGACTTATCATAGTATTTTCAGAATGCGTGACAAAGCAAGCGATATGTCATGGCGTTATTGTCCATTGTCGTGAACCGGTCGGTCCCAGGTTCGTAATTGGGCAATCAATGATGTATTTGAAGTTATTCGTCTCTAATGGGTATTATATTGTTATGGATCTGTTGGATGATTTCTGTTTCGCAACCGAATCATGTCTCTGAGACTGATCTGATGAAAGTTGGTTAGAATGGCCGGGGAAGGCTTAGAATTGGAGATTGCAAGGAAACTTGGAAGAGGCCAGCATATTACTGTCCCACTGTTGGGCTGTTTACTCAAAAGAGAGAATCTCAAAAGATAATTAATGTTGATGAATACCAGCGTAAGAATCGAAAAAGCAAAAGAATTTACATACAGTCACATGTCTACAATTTGTGTTGATTTTACAATACAATTTCCAACTTAAATTCAATTTCTACTACAACCCAAATGGATTAAAGTAAGGATTTTATAAAACGTATCGCAAACAAGTACTTACTCAAAGTAATATTAACGTAAGAGCAGCAACCGAGCAAAACTTTTACCACTCAAAAAACGAACTCAAACGATTGTTTCATACTCGAAAATTGGAAACTTTGTTACGGTAAATTTTTAGCTACCGAAAGTCCCAGTTTTCAAAACATAGCGATACAGAAATACCTTTCACTTAAAGTTTATTACTTAGAGCTTTGCAATGAAAGCGTTTTAAGGAGCCTCGAGGTGGGTAGTGGGTATTCAGTGCATCCGTGAGACCGGCTCAAAGGGCCCCTCTGAGGTAGGCGAGGCCTTCCGTAGAGAGGACATGAAATGCGGATTTTGAGGACACGTTCTGAAGGAGATTGGTTTTAGTTGGGGATGCTTTTTGGTTGAAATATGTAGCTGTGATTTAACATGAAATAAATTGGTTTTTATTGGAGTAAGTGTTAGTTAGAGTTTTTTAAAATAATTTGATTGCTTGTTGCAAAATTCAGATTTTTGTGAGAGATTTCAAATCGATGGGTAACAAAAATGGTTACTACGTTAATTAAATGAGCGCCTGAGGATAAACTATTGATAAAGAGAAGAGATGAAGAGTTGGTTTGTTTGTTTGAACGCGCTAATCTCAGGAACTACTGGTTGGAATTGAAAAGTTATTTTTGTGTTCGATAGTCCATTTATTGAAGAAGGTTATGGGCTATATAACATCACGCTACGACCAATAGGAGCGGAGCATAAATTAAAAATGTTTCAAAAACGGGAAAAATGTCCACCCGTGCGAAGCTGAGACGGGCCGTTAGTCAATAATAAAATAGGTTATCTATTTCCTTCTAAAACAGTGTATCGAGTCGATCTGTTTCTATCCCATCAAAACAATCATTTAAAAAAAGAAACTCTTTTTAAAACTAACCAAAGTGTCTAATGTTTTCTTCTTACTTTCATCTTTGCAATCTTTACTTAAATGGCTATGAATTCTTATCGAACCTCTATGAGTAATTTCCAACATCATGGCCACCGTACTACGGAAGGAATTTAGTGTTTAATGACTGGCCACTGCGGCGCGGGAGAGATGCTTGGCTAAGCGGATTCCAAGATCCTGGATTTAATACCACTACCTGTGTTCCTGGTACTATCACTTTGACAAACAACTTCACAAATTACCTGAACTTTTGTTTACTTGTGGGGAAAAAGGTCTTTACAATTTTTTGATTTAAAGTGTACATACCTACTATGAATTTAGCATAGCATAATAAGCCCATTAATGTCCCACTGCTGGGCACGGGCTCATATCAGAAAGAGAAGGGGTTAGGCTAAAGGCTAGTGTTCACCAAGATTAATTCTCTGATGAAACAATCGTTTATCTGACATACTACTCGATTTATAAAGTAAATGGATCATTAACAACAACAAAAGTTGGTGTACATCCAGCCTTAGGCTGATGTTCACCAACATTAGTGCTCTGGTTAAACAACCGTTTACCTAAAATCCTAGTACATTTTTGGAGTAAACCGTTGTTTAACCAAAGAATTAATGTTGATGAACACCAGCCTTAGTCCACCACGGTTAGTTAACCGGGGGATAGTCCCTTAAAACAACTAAATCTACATTACAACAATTCATCAATACAAAACAGTCCCTCGCTATATTTCTCCCGTCTCGATTACTCTAGAAAGTTCTTACGAACTTAATACAGAAGTTTAATACACTGGTACATTCGCACAAAAGAATTGGCGTTGCGGCAGCTGCCGGCAACGGTTAGTGCGGTTTGGCAGGTCGCAGATTATGCTTTTTGTACATTTGAAACTTGGCAAAGTACGTACATTGACTGTGGAAATTGGTATGTTATTGTCGATGCTGGCTGTTAAAATATGTTTGTTGATTGCGTTTTTTTTTTGTAATAACCCAAAATGGACGTCTCTAAAGATTTTCTAAATTGAAATTGGGTATAATACTTATATGAAATGAACCTTAGTAAAGGCAAGAGTGTGTGATGATATGTAGAAAGAGAAGTATGACATAGATGATATGATGATGATAGATAGTAGAGGCATGGACATGCTCGACAGCATAAATTGTGTATGTTTAATTCTTTTTATATTGTTCTTTCTTTCTTCATTTTTATTTATGCTGTCATTGTGTTCTTGGCTGAATAAATTAATTTTCTTTCTTTCTTTTTTCTTTCAAGTATCTGCTTACAACATATTTTATGATTTGGATCTTCATCCGATATTCATACAAGTCATGGCCATATCAGTATTAGAGCATATAACTCACTAGTCCCTCTATAGGTAGTGGATATCACGACCTACTTGAGTTAGTCCTGAGCAGGTGATCAGAATCAACTCAACCGAGCGGTCACCGCATTGATCGCCCTTGCTTAGTGGAGTGTTGAATGAATGAAACCACAAGGCATGAAAGTATCATCTCTGTGAACAGCTTTAAAAGAACCAACGTAATAGTAAAGATAGTAAACGAATTAATATCTTCTTCTTTTCGTGTGGTTAGTGACTAACCTGGTGTCAGAGTTTATGCCGCCCATGGGCCTCTGACTTGGCTTCACATACCGTCGAGAAATATCTCTCAGGCATGCCGGTTCCTCACGATGTTTTCCTTCACCGCTTTTTAAGCAAGTGATAATTGGACATAGTTAAGCGAAAAGGATCCAACCCACAAAATTATCGAAAATGAGTTATTTATATTAAAATACTCCTTAAACTTCTTAAGCCAAACTACACATAATAACATTTTGACAAGTAAAATATTATACATTTGTCCCTTAATTACAATAAAACCAAGAAATTTAAATCAAAGAACCAATAAAGAAATACAGTCTAAACTTAAAAATTTAATATCTCATAACTGTGTGGGTTGGATCCTTTTCGCTTAACTACGTCCAATTATACAATACGCACATGAATCCGAAAAGTTAGAGGTGCGTGCCTTGGGTTCGAACTTGAGACCTATGACATGGCAGTTCGCGGGTCACACCACTAGGCTATCATTGCTATACGAATTAATATAAATAAAAGATATGATATTTTACAAAATACATAACAAAGCTACTGAAAATGAAGATACAACAACATAAACTTGAAAAATTATAACCGTAGTATTTTCAGGAAATACACAGCCGCAGTTCTCAACAAAGAACTTATTTGAGTTTAAAATGTAGTCGTATAGATAGAAGTTCTTAAATTTAGTTGTACAGGTGGTATTCTCCGGGGAGCCGTGTATTGCAGGTGTGGGAAGCTCTTAACAGCTAGTTTGGAGACGAAATGATAATATTTCTAACATATTGCTAAGATACTACCACGGGTCTTTGTTATATTTAATGTGCGAGAATATTACAGTATTTGGGTTTTTAACAATGCGGTTACCTTAGTAATGTGTTTTTTCATGGCTATGTTGAATTTAGACAAAATGACTACCTACTTCCGATGTCAAAAGAGTATCACCTCGTTTCTTTTCTTTGATAATCAGATACTGCAATTTTGTCTAAGGTGGCCGCATATAAAATTAAAAACAAATTGCGTTCCATGTTTATTCTACTTCTAAATATCGGGAGTGTTTTTATACATTTCATAATTTATTATCTTTTTATAAAATTAAACGAACTTAATCCTTGCTTGTGAAAGAAAGAAAGAAAATGATTTATTTAAGCCTCGTTACAGACAAACAAACACATTAAAAGACAAATAAAAAAAAAACAACAAAATAAAATGTTTCATGCCTCCACGAGACTAAAAAAGGAGCCCATCTCAGCATAATGCATACACCTAAGTATAGCAGCGCTGGTTTTCGGATGGGTCCTGATAGTGACTTGTGTTACTTATGATTGAATATTTGGACTAGTTATTACACGGAATCAACATAGCAGTTTATCAAAGCAAAACTTCAAAGCAAAAATAAATGTTTACAACAAAACTACTTTCTATATACATTCTTCATACTCACAGTTCTCTCCTAGTTCTCACATAGTTCTCACACAGTTCTCACGCAGTTCTCACACAGTCTAACCAATAGTACAGTTCTCCCGTTTCTCGCCGTATGTCAAGGCTTAATTCCGGGGCCTCCGTTTTCTCAGTGAATTTTATAGTTGGAATAAAACTTCTACAGTATGTCTATATGTAGACTGCGAGACTACCTGTCTTTAGGTGGGTTACCTTGGATTGTGGCCAGATGTCATGCAGAGCTGGTAAAGAGAAAAGTTTATGCATTGTCTTGTTTCGTAGTCTTTGCGTCCCAAATGTTGGTGACCTCTGCTGTGTTTAGAAGAAAATATGACGAGTAGTGAACTGCCTCGTTGGTTGGTGGGAAGCGCGACTGCTGATCGTGAGATCCTGGTTTTGATCGGGTCGGGCAAAGTTTTATTGGGTTTTTTTCGTATGGAATTCCTCAGTAGCAGCCCGGAGTTTGGATTTGTGCCCGGTTGATGACAATAAGCGCGCCCCCTATTACATGGGATTTAAACATAACGGTCAAAAGAGGGTGTTACTATACACCTCTCCCCAACCCTTGGGGGTAAACGAACTTCATTTTTGTAATCATTAATAATAACTCTAGTAAATTAAATAAATGTTACTGATATGTAACATTTATTTTGTATGTATTTGTATGTTACTCATACTGACAGCTGTCACCACCATGCTACAATGCAAATAGTGTAGTTGAAATTAAAAAAATAAATCGTTAGTTCTTTTTGCTTTCGAGGCATTATTTCACTTTTTGGCGACTATGCAAGTTTCATATGTACGACCTATTGCAAGACTTAAAAAAAACATATAAAAAAATAAATACAAAAAAAACGACATCAGGGAACCGCTACAGCCGCTCACAAACCCACAGAATATGCATGTCAAAGAAGGGCCGATCTTCTCAAAGGCATAGTTTAAAAACATCTAATCAGACGCATCTAAGGGCGGCTTGCAGCAAAATGATACAAATCTCGGTTTATTTAACCTTCGATTTAATTTAAATTTTATTAAGCATGTCTTGCACAGTCACGTTTCACATTCGATTTAAGTAAACTGAGATTAAGTCAGCCATTCATTTGCTGTTCATTCTTTGCGTTCCATTTTCAAATAAAAAGTTATGGCAACTCAGTTAGAGAAAAAAGAATTTAATTTATCATTAATGTCAATGAAAGCAGTCTATAAAATCGAGATTTAACAACTTTAAACTGACCTGGATGCCGGTTTAACTTTGTCGTTTATTTAATTCGAGATTTAAAGCGAGATATAGTAAATGGTGCAACTCGCCCTTAAAGGGATAATACTTGTAGATCTAGTAACTAGTTTCCTAGCAATCTATCAAATATAAACTGAGGATGTGAGCTATCTCTATTTCCTGCAGGACTGGTCAGTCCACTCTGCGTAAGCGCAATGATAAAGACGCGTATGGTAATATTGATATATTGTAGAATTAATATCTTGTTTTTAATGTTGGTTTCTATCTGCCTCGTTGATCTAATGGTGGCAAGCGTGACTGCTGATCATGAGGTCTTGGGTTCGATCCCCAGGTCGGGCAAAGTGTGTGAAATTTCTCAGTAGCAGCTCAGAGTTTGGATTTGTGCCCAGTTGGTGGCAATATGCTCGCCCTCTATTATATAGGACTTAAACAAACGGCGAAATGAAGGTGTCAATAAACACCTCTGCCCAACCCTTTGATGAATACAGGCGTGATGTTATATTATGTAATGTTGGTTGTATTACAAGGGCAAGGGTGGACCATAGAGGAAGCTAAGATAACGTCTGTGGCAAAATGGATATGACAAGCTTCAGTAGAGTCGATATTATTCATAGGTACACATGATGACATAAATCTACAGGATGTAAACAAAATCATGTAATTCCTTCAAACCTCGTGATGTACTGCTGACATAGATTGAGGCTGGACATCCACCAGAGCTGTGCGAGGAAAATGTGCGGTGCAAAAATGTGTAGCGAGGATGTGAAACGGCGTGACCCTTACCACCAGAGCTGTGCGAGGAATGGGTAATGTGTAATGAGTAAAGTATTAATGTGTACAAATGAGCAGTGCGAGGATAGGTAGTGGTGTGGCAGGAGCGGTACACATTCCTCATAACACATTCCTCGCAACACATTTCTCGCTTGTTTTGTATAAACAAAAACCTCGCACTGCTAGACCCATATCCACCATAGCTGCGCAGAGCGAAGCTAGGTAAATAAAGTGATTCTATTGGTGCTTACAAAACACATTCCTCGCTACGCAGCTTAGCACAGCTCTGGTGGATGCTCAGCCTAATCCTGCAAGGAACACATTTGGATTCAATAAAATAAAAATACAAGAAGTAAACATGTGTTCTTAACGTGAGGCATTTTAGCGCCCCGAGCGAGTTACGCGGCTATCGCTCGCCGCGCGGTCATTTAACTCGGGGCGCTAAAATGCCTCACTTTAAGAGCACATGTTTACTTCTTGTAATTTTATTGTTTATTGAATCCAAATGTATCCCGTTTTTGAAGGAATTTGAAGGAATTACATAAATTCGTTTACACCCTGTATAGATTTCCTTTATAAGCTATAAGCTGACCTCTCGTTGCACGGAATTTCTGTACCATAAGCGATCAGCTTATACTGGATATGTATAGTTTGATTTGATGTCATGTGTACCATATAGAATGTTGTTATGGATTTGATTGTTTTTTTTTTGCATTAAATTGCTTTGTGTGATTATCAGTGATCGGAATAGGTAGAGCTAATGTGCCTAAAGTTCAAGGAACAGAAACGAAAAGTGGAGACTTCCTTACAACAATTTTTTTTTTCGGAATATTTATTCGGAATTTCGGAACATTACTTAAGTACAGAAATCAACCTCAATAATTAAGATAGTCAATTTTAAGGTTGCTATCTTAATTATTGAGATTGACTTCTGTTTATGTTTAGTTCCAATAATTGTACAAAATGAATAATGGTATGAAAACCTATAAATTGTTTTTTTTAACTTGTTAGTTCTAACTATTAAAGCTGGTATGAAAATTAAATTAGCTTCCGCACTTACTTACGGCGTTCAAACGAAGATAAGGAGATTACCTTTTTTTTAAATAGAAACAGTAAATGTATTCGATAGTAGTTTTACTTTATTAATTTTAGTTGTACTTAAGTAATGTTCCGACATTCGGAACAAATATTCCGAAAAAAAAATTGTCGTAAGGAAGTCTCCACTTTTCGTTTCTGTTCCTTGAACTTTAGGCACATTAGCTCTACCTATTCCGATCACTGGTGATTATAAGCTTTAGCAATTTGCATACGTCTGCTTATATAAGGCGAAAATTAAAAAATAAATCTTTATTGCTTGTAAGCTCTGTTTTTTAGTTCTATCTCATCTTTAGCTGATGTTTTCCTTATACATTCTCAGCGAGTTCTTCTTCTTTTCGTGTGGTCAGTGACTAATCTGGTGTCAGAGCTTATGCCGCCCACGGGCCTCTGACTTGGCTTCAAATGCCGTCGAGAAATATCTCTCAGGCATAGGTTTTCTCACGATGTTTTCCTTTACCATTTTTACGGAAGTGATAATTATACAATACGCACATGAATCCGAAAAGTTAGAGGTGCGCGCCTTGTGTTCGAACTCGAGACCTATGACTTGGCAGTCCGACGATTACACTACTAGGCTATCACTGCTAAATAGCTATGGGTTTATTAGAATAATAAATAATTTATTTATTACAAAATTCTTGATGCCTTCAGAAAATTCACAGCGTAATCAAACTAGTATTCGCCGGCGGCATTTCCTACGCAGCCGTGCATAAACTTACGGAAATTTACATTTTCTATCTAGATAGTCTTATTTCAAAGCATGCACTATGAACACTCGACTACTAATTCACCCTAGGGACAAACGAACAGACAAACTTGTGGTTACATACATATAACTCTGATACATTTGAATTTAATCCTTACGACATCTAAAATAAGATCGCTGCAATTTTTTCTGACCAGAATTTTATTTGTATTGTGATGATTCTAAAACCAAATTACGATTACATTTAGAAAAATAGATGATATACAATTTTTAACCTTATGGATATAATTATACGGTATCTATAAAATTTTAATAACTGCATACTATTTTGTTATGTAACGGTGACGCATTTGCATCCCAGTTGATTGCCGACGATAGATTGTTTTAACTCTAATCGCGTCGTGAATGGATTGCTTAATAGATACATATTTTTCCTTGTCGCGAATGAGACAAAAACTAATGTATTTTTATCTTCTTGCATACAATATGGAGGATATTGACATAATTACTGATCTTGGTGTCGTGACAGACAGATTTGCGATTACAAAAAGAATATGTAGTAAAAACATAAGTCATAGGTCTCGAGTCCGAACCCAAGGCACGCACCTCTGACTTTTTAGATTCACGTGCGTATTGTATAATTATCAGTAGCTTAAAAATGGTGAAGGAACACATCGTGAGGAAACCGGCATGCCTGAGAGATATTTCTCGACGGCATGTGAAGCTATGTCAGAGGCCCATGGGTAGCATAACCTCTGACACCAGATTAGTCACTAACCGAAGATAAACCTAACCTAAAAGAAGATTGTAGAATGACTAACTCTTTGCTTCTGAAAGAGATAACATGATCAGCCCATTACTGTCCCACTACTGGGCACGGGCCTCGTCTTAAGCCAGCCATCCTGCGACCATATTTTTGTTAGAAATAGCCCCTAACATATTTTTCTAATAAAATTAGGGCGTGGCTTGACTCTTTACTGTGATTTGATTGGTACGAGTGTTCACTAAACGTGTTTTGTTAGATTTTTGTCGCAGGAGACCCGGCTTTAGAATGAGAAGGGTCTAGACCTTAGTCCACCACGCTGGTCTGGTTTCGACCGGCATACTGTCCTCGCCGGCGTACACCGCCGCCGCCGTTCGTGATCCACCGTACTCACCCGCCGCCGTGGAGCCGGTATCACTTCAGACTCCGCAGTCACACCGTTCAATAAGCCCACATCAAGCTCCCTCCCAGTCCTCCCGCCAGCAACGCCCTAAGCCGACGTCCAAATCCCATTAGGGGTCGCCTTTAGTACTGTTTTTGCTAGTAGTCATAATGTTAGAGTATTAGTTAGCTTAGGTTAAGCATTTTACTTCGCCCCCATTGGCTGGAGACGCTTCAGGTCTCGCCAATAATTGCCCAGTTACGTAGAAACGGTCCACAAGGACCACCGACAAGCAGTACAAAAGAAACAAAGACCTGAGTGTAGGTATATTCGTGGACTACCTACACACTCGTGGAGCGCACTCCGCCATGTTTTCCGTCGCGTACTGTAATTCATACTATTACAACTCGAGTGATATGCGTCTATACAAGGTTAGTCGGAAAGGGGGTACTAAGCCGAAAGGGTGTTAGAGTAGGTACCCACAATAATAATTAACATTTGTTCTACAACTTTCTCCGAAAGTCGTTAGATTAAGACAAATAGTTTTTTTTTATCGAGTTTTGAAATTTTAACACTTTCTTTAAAACAATCATCAGTGATACATTAAGTGCCCCGCGGCTTAGTACCCCCTTTCTGACTAACCTTGTATAATCGCTCTAATACATCGTCATGTTTGTACTGTCCGCTTTACGCCCCGCATCACGCTCCACGCTAAGCTCCGCGTCTCTATACACGAGGCCTTAGAATAAGTATTCCTGACTAAATCCTAGTACGTATTCCAAAGCAAAACAGATGCCACAATCTATAATTTGAATCAATTCTTCGTACAGTTTATTGCATATTGTTAATCCTATCGTTCCCAGTCGGTCACGGACGGCTGCATTGTGAACTGAATTTATCAGATTTGTAAGACAAATTCATAGCTCCCTGGCCAACCCCCTTGCAATAAGGAAGCGCGATGTATGCAACAATACTTGTTAGTACATTCGCTTTGCAAGTAGAATAAAATTATAGTAAGATTTTTTTATGTATTTGTGTTTATACTCTGTGTTTGTTTTCAGAAACCGGAAAGTCTGACAACCGGTCTAACGTCAGGATATCGGTATTACTGAGTCACTGCGTTCTTCTTCCTATCGTGTGTTAATGACTAACCTGGTGTGAGAGTTTATGCCGCCTATGGGCCGCTGACTTAGTTTCACATGCCGTCGAGAGTTATCTCTCAGGCATGTCGGTTTCCTCACGATGTGTTTCTTCACAGTTTTTGAGCACGTGATAATTATACAATGCGCACATGAATCCGAAAAGTTAGAGGTGCGTGCCTTGGGTTCGAACTCGAGACCTATGACTGTCACTGGGTTGCGGAGGTCTGATGGCAGTCGCATCTGGTTAGAGTGGAAGCTGACCCTCACATACACCCGGGAGCAATTAATCTGGGTACTAACGTTTGTGAGGGTCTACTTTGCAAAACTGGGTCTTTGCTTCACTATTGGTAAAGATGCATGAGACTTCATTTTAACCAATAACGCTAGGTAAATTATAAGAATCGGCCATTAGTCGCTTAAATGGCACGATGTATATTATAATTGTCTCGTTGCTCTAGTGGTGGCAAACGGGACTGCTGATCGTGAGGTCCTGGGTTCGATCCCCAGGTTGAACAAAGTGCTATTGGGTTTTTCAGTGTGGAATTCTTCAGTAGCAGCCCGGAGTTTGGATTTGTGCCCGATTGATAGCAATAGGCTCGCCCCCTATTACATTGGACTTAAACATAACGGTGAGATGAGGGTATTACTATACACCTCTGACCTACCCTTCGGGGAATACAGGCGTGATGTTATGTTATGTATATTATAATCTTGTTGCTACACAAATTAAGATAACTACATACATACATAAACTCTTGCCTTTATCCCATGGGGGTAGGCAGAAACTATAGAACGTCACATGCTACGACCCTTACATACCCCTTTCGCTTCATCCACATTCATATATCTTGTCATATACGCACGTCGCTTGAGAGTACTACGCACCTGACCTTTGTGAAGAACATCACCAATAACATCGATGTATGTCAATAAGATAAGATATATAAGATAACTACAATAATTGAATAATTCCCCAAAGAAACCTTTAATTATGATTAAGTATTTTTTATTTGCCTACCTATCCCATGCCAATGAAAAAACATTTGTAGCTACTTCTGTACTTTCTAACTCAAAAAAAACAAACACTTTTCTATTTTTGTTAAAAATGCAAGTGACTCATTTGTAAATAGTCGCCGAGTTTTGTGTTACACTGCTTTGTCTGCTTACCCCCTCATTAGCTCAAGCACTCGTCTCTGACGTCACAGAGGCAGCCATATTGTTTCACACGTACGCTGCTTGAAAGAATGTTTACAGTTTTGTGCATACAATGTTGACTACTTAATATCATGTCGTTAGTGTACGGGGCGTGTTTCAAGTCTGTTGAGACGGTAAATATAAAATTGTATAGGTAGTAATTATGGATTTATGATGTATATACAAGGTTAGTCGGAGAGGGGGTACTAAGCCGAAAGGGTGTTAAAGTACCCATAATAATGGATAACTTTTGTTCAACAACTTTCCTCAAAAGTCAATAGTTCAAGAGAAATAGCAGTTCAAAGATTTCATAAAAAATACGCTAAAATCTATCTATCCATAGCTATGATCAGCTGTGTTTACTATTTAGGTAATATTTGGGGTCACGGATTAGAAGCTTAATTTTCTGGATTCATAACTAAAGCAGATATGTTTATTTTTGAAAAAAACTAAAATAAAAGTCTTTTTGCGTGCAAATAAAAATTATCGAATTTTGAAATTTTAACACTTGCTTTAAAATAGTCATCAGTGATAATAATATTATAAAGAGGAAAGATTTGTATTTTTGAATTTTTGTATGTAACGAATAAACTTAAAAACTACTGGACCGATTTCAAAAATTCTTTTGCCGTTAGAAAGCTACATTATCACTGAGTAACATAGGGTACGGGCGGAGCCGGTGAGGATACAGCTACTCAGTGATACTTTAAGTGGCCCGCGGCTTAGTACCCCCTTTCCGACTAACCTTGTACAGTATATTAACTACTGAAGGGCGTTTCCGCTAACCAGCAATAGTATAGCGTCCATACATCGTAAAAAAATACCATTGAAAAAAAAGAAAGATTTTATATTTTTTTAAATAATAAAATATTCACAAAAAGTATTAAATTTATACCAATGATTTATACGTAAAAGAAACACTGTACCCGCGCAATTGTCTTTCAACGCTGAAGTAGGGCAATGCCGCAATTAATTGATTAATTTTTAATTCATTAATTTAATTATTTATTAATTTTAATTAATACAATTTTTATGCTTATTTTTCTACGCTGCTATGCTTATTTTAATCTATTAATGATATAGATCAACGAATTTAAGAGAACGCCCTCTGTTATTTAACTTATTACCTATATAAGGTCCAACCAAAATACCTGGACAAACTTTTACACAGTGTTCAGTACGTTTAACTAAACATATCTATGCAAACAGAAACGAGATCTAAGTGATATTTTCTGACCAAAAAAATAATAACGTTTTAAATTGCTTGTACTCTCTAAGAATAAACTCACCCATTTTTTATGCATCGACCGTCGCCGGGGCGCGCGCTACTTTCGCGCTGTGTTTTACCTAATAGGCGCAGAGAAAAATGTAAAAAAAAAAGACCTTATGATGAAAAACATTTTTTGGTTAGAAAAAAAACACTTGGATATCGTTTTTTTTTTTGCATAGACATGTTTAGTTAAACTAACTGAACACTGTGTAAAAGTTTGTCCAGGTATTTTGGTTGGACCTTATATATAAAAACCGGCCAAGTGCGTACCATTATCTATAAAAACGGCAAAAAAATTACGTTTGTTGTATGGGAGTCCCCTTAAATATTTATTTTATTCTGTTTTTTAGTATTTGTTGTTATAGCGGCAACAGAAATACATCATCTGTGAAAATTAGAGATGTGCCGATTATGACTTTGGCCGACTAGCCGATTAGTCGGTTGTAAAGAGGCCGACTAGTCGGCCAAGCCGATCATGGTTCCGGGGATTTCCATGAAGCTTCGTTTACAGCTGATTCGCGCGCAAGTAGCAACCACCGCGCCGCCTGCGATTGTGTCGGAAGCTGTTTTGTTTACTTCACATTTTTTCTTGATTTTTGCTTTTGTACGGGTCAGAGCGGTGTTTTTGTGTAATAAACGATCAAGGTTTTTATTTAATGTAATTCGCCCTACATACATTTTATTGAAAAATACATACAAAGTAAGAAGCCGGATAGTCGGCGCTCTTTGCCGAATAGTCGCCGACTAATCGGCACATCTCTAGTGAAAATTTCAACTGTCTGACTACCACGGTTCATGAGATACAGCCTGGTGACAGACGGACGGACGGACGGACGGACGGACAGCGGAGTCTTAGTAATAGGGTCCCTTTTTACCCTTTGGGTACAGAACCCTAAAAATGAGTCCCTATTTCCCTTGGTCACGCTATAACTTGAGAACGACTAAATACCGATAGAGGTTACATAATAAATGTCTCATTTAACCAAACCGACAACTTCCTTACAGAAGACCCTATAACGCTTAACCCGACTGCGAATCGAACGGAGAACCCTACGCTCTGCAGCCGCGCTAGCTTACTACCTTAATCAGAAATGACAAAAAAATCTACAATTTCTACGATATCGCTGGAAATTCTTAAATACAAAGCTTCCACATTTCTCTTCTTCTAAAATTTTAAACTGATCTTAAATACTTAACCAACTCTTTACCAAGCAAACAAATCAATTTGCCCGCTAGACAGCGTCATAATTACGTAAAAAACAATTCGCTCAAAGTTAAAAAGCTTAAAAATCAACCCACCAACTGCCACAAACATCTGCTCACCGATTTACATTTCCAACTTATTATTTTGTATTTATTTCGCGTTTCAACCCATCAGCCACAGCGGTCGGGTTAAAACAAGCGGATAGGTATCGCCAACCTTTTTCATTTCTTGAATTCTGGCGCCAGGAGTTAAGAATCAGTAGTGCATTGGTATTGTGCTATGAAAGTATTTTGTTGATATAAAATTTAAAAAAAAAGTATCAGCCTAGCGGTTGAACTCTTACCTACCATATAGGAGGGTCTGAGTTCGATCCGAGACCTCTGACTTATCGTGAGGAAACCTGTTTACCAGAGAGGGATAAAAACAAGAAAGTTCTCCATGGGGTTTGTAGTCCGCCAACCCGTACCAGGCCAGCGTGGCGGATTAAGGCTGGATTTATTACTACACGGACGGTCTGTTTGGACAACCGTCGTTCGGAGCTACCTTATAGAAATCAATGATGGACGAACGTTCCGCAAGCAATGCATTACTAAACGCAATACCTAGATGATTTCTATACGATAGCTCCGAACGACAGTCGTTCGTATGGACCGTCCGTATAGCACTAAATACAGCATATGGCCTAAACTCTTCTCACTTTGAAAAGAGGCCCGTGCCAGCAGTGGGACAGTAATGGGCTGATCATACCTACAGGAAAATTGTTTGAACATAAATAAATATACACAATGAAATTAGGTCCCGGGTGTCATACGAATACCTATGACAGTCGTTACGGGTAGTCAGAAGCTCGATAGTCTGACAACCGGTCTAACCTTAGGATATTGGCATTGCCCAGTAACTGGGTTGCGGAGGTCTGATGGCAGTCGCTCCGTTTAAAATACTGGTATTCAGCCGCATCTAGTTAGACTGGAAGCTGACCCCAACATGGGAAAGGCTAGGGAGAACAACATTAGATAATACTAAAACGATGATCACCCATTTTTTTTCTTTCGTGGTATAATTCTTCTGAATGTCCCTCGCTCGGGGAAGACGAGGAGGACTGCTGGACTCTTACCGGCTAAAAACCCACGGTGTTCCTCTTTCTAACCTATGGTCACAACTCCGGCAGCTCTTGGTCTACCAGCTTCTGGTGGACCTCTTCATTAGTGAGGCCTTATTTCCCCATGCCCCACATCCTTCTGAGAGGCGCGCGCGGAACACGGTGCGCCATCCTCCCGGGCCTGGTTACTGATCGGGCGACGGGTCCCCTAACTCACCGCCCGCAGTACCTGATCACCCATCTTTTTTTTTTCTCGTGGATAAATCCTCATGGACTATCCCCGTCTGGGGAAGACGGCGGGGTGTGCCGGACTCTTACCGGCTAAAACCACCACGGTGTTCCATCTCACAAGTTTGCGCCAGGCGTTGCGGGAATCTACAATACTTCCGCAACCCCCGGCTAGTGCCGGCCCGCCTCTGCAGGCCTCCTCAAGGTAGCGGGGGGAGTGAGGTGATTGACTCCCCCCGCGACGTCCAAGAGGGGCACGCGTGGAACACCTCGCGCCGCCGCGCCGCCTCGGATGTGTACCTGATCACCCAATTCTAACCACTTGCAAGTAATCTAATACGTCGTTCAACTATATTGAAATGTTTTAATTTTAAGAGAAACTCGATACTTTACTGTTATTACTGTACTTTATTGTTATGCTTAGTTTTATATAGGTAATATTGTTTTATGTGATCGTTAAGTACCTGCAGGTATAATTAGAATGGGGGGAGGGTTGTGTAATTTGTTCTCAGTTATATAAGTGCCGAGTGAGGTACAGCGCGTAAGATTAAATTAGTAATCTTTTAAAAAAGAAGAATCGACTTGAATCTATTAAAAACTCGCATACAATCTATTTTATAATAATTTATTTTGCTATCTTCATAACCAAATAAATTATTAGAAAATGGATTTTACAGGTACACGTGGCTTTGAGAAGTATTATAAAATAGCATCAAAGACTGATTATCAAAAAAAATACATAGCGGATTTAGCAGGCGCAGCGACGATATGTGTATTTGTGTACGCAGTGCGACTTAACCTGGACACTACGTAAATAGGCTATATAGCTACTAGAGTCTGGCAACGCTATCTCTGCAGAGGAATTATGGCAACACTGCAAACAATAAAATTACTGTAAAAATCTTTGCATTGTCGTTATTATTCCAATCAGATTTGGCTTTGCCGGGCTGGATAAGTACGTATAGAAATGCCAATGCCAACTCTGATTGGAATAATGAAGACACTGCAAAGATTTTTGCAGTAATTTTTTGCAGTCTTGCCATAATTCCTCTGCAGAGATAGCGTGGCCAGACTCTATCCATTAAGTCAGGCCGTAGCTTGTCAAATCGGTAAATGACTACGTTAAAAAATTAAGAAGAATTTTATTAAATTTTTACTATATCAAAAAAGGTATAGTAAAAGAACGATCGTTGACAAATCTATCTATATAAATTAAAATGAATCGCCAATTGTGTTGCTAAGCGCAAAACTTGAGAACGACTCGACCAATTCGGCTATTCTTTATTTTTCTTAAGGCACAAGGAATGTTCTTATGAAGATAAAAAACATAAAAATCGCGTGGAAAATGGTTAAAACAACACTTTTCTTTTCCCACTACATGATAACTTTTGACAGAACGAAGTCTGTCCGGGCAGCTAGTAATTAATATAATTAATCTAAAAATAGATCAGACATACGTTTTTCAAGTTTTAGAATGGCGCATTTTTTGTCCTTGTCACACGAAACGGACATTGTACGGAGTAATGTCAAGTTACTATGAAGTTTTTGAACAATGACGTCAACGTACAATAGTGCGATCTCTCTCTATTAACAATTTTAAATCGCCTATAACTTGGGACCTTTTATCATATACCAGCTTTTGCCCGCAGCTTCGCTTGCGTGAAGTTTGAAATCCTCGTTAAGCCCATTTTAAAGTGACATTTTAAAATCCAAAACGTCCGTCTTTTATCACCCCCAGCGGTTTAGGCTGTGCGTTGCTAGATTAGTCAGCCAGTCGGTCAGTTTCTCCCCATGCTTCTTACTTCAAAAGTACCAGATTTCTCATACAAACTTTCAACACTTATTTCGGGTCGAAATAAGTGTTTTAGAGGTTGAATTTCCAGATATTTGTACATTTATTCCTAACCAGAAACCTTCATATTTAATTTCATCTTTCTTACTTCAAAAACGACGGACTTACATACATACTTCAACCCCCCATTTCACTCTCTTAGGGGTGGAATCTCCAAAAACCCTCAAACACCTATACGTTTATTTCTTACCAAAAGCCTAAATATTTAATTCCATGTTTCTCACTTCAAAAATACCAGATTTCTCATACAAACTTTCAACACTTATTTCACCCCTTTAAGGGTTGAATTTCCAAAAATGCTCAAACACGTGTACGTTTATTTCTAACCAAAAACCTTAATATTTAATTTCAAGCTTCTTACTTCAAAAATGACGGACTTACATACAAACTTAAAAACCCTATTTCACTCCCTTAGGGGTTGAATTTCGAGAAATCCCTTCTTAGTGGATGTTTACGTCACAAAATGAACCTACTGTCAAAATTTCAAGTTTCTAACCCCAGCCGTTTAGGCTGTGCGTTGATAGATCAGTCAGTCAGTCAGTCAGCTTCTCCTTTTATAAGTAGGTATATAGATAGATATAGATTTCTTGGGTTTTCTCATTGTTGCCTAAATGTTTTTTATAAATGTTTCGAAACAATTAATAAAAAAAATTATTGTAAACATAACATAAAATTGCCGCGGTCAGCTCGTGGACGGGTGACTGTTCGTTGTACATCAAGAACCGTCCGTGCCTCGGAGCGCACGTTAAATCGTTGGTTCCGGTTGTCATTCGAATATCTATGACAGTCTTTAAGGGTAGTCAGAAGACCGAAAGCCCGAAACCTCAGGATGTCGGTATTGCCTAGGAACTAGGTTGCCGAAGTCTGATGGCAGTTGCTCCGTGAAAATCAGCGGTATCTGGTTAGACTGGAAGCCGACCCAAACATAGTTGGCATAAGGCTGGGAGGAAGAACTATAGGTATAGAACAGCAGTACTGATAAACCATTAGTACCTAGCTGATGGGGCATTCTTCGAAAAATATTAACAAAAATTGAGAACGTCATTAGCATCATCCCAAAGTTAAGAATGCAGATGTTTAATACTATAATTATGATAATGAAAACTGAAACTATACCGCTGCCGTCAAGCAATAAGACAAGAATAAAAACAATCTGACAATACTAGAACGTTAACAACCCGGGAGAAGAATGATTTGTTAAAATAATGTTAAAAAAATTCGAATATTCAGCCTGATACAAAAGTCATCATGATAATCCCAGTCCATTAACGGTCACTGCCGAATATATGATACCCAATGACTGCTACAGAACATAACATCACACCTGTATTCCCCGAAGTGATGGGCAGAGGTGTGTAGTAACACTCTCATTTTGCCGTTATGTATAAGTCCCATGTAATAGTGGGCGAGCCTATTGCCATCAACTGGACTAAAATCCAAACTCCACATTGCTACTGAGGAATTCCACACAGAAAAACCCAATAACACTTTGCCCGACCTGGGGATCGAACCCAGGACCTCACGATCAGCAGTCGCGCTCGCCACCATTAGACCAATAAACAACACAACTGCTACAATCAACGGTTATAAAGGACTAGCGGCCCGTCCCGGCTTCGCACGGGTGGACATTTTTCCCGTGTTTGCAACATTTTTCATTTATGCTCCGCTCCTATTGGTCGTAGCGTGATGTTATATAGCCTATAGCCTTCCTCGATAAATGGACTATCCAACACAAAACGAATTTTTCAAATCCATCTAGTAGTTCCTGAGATTAGCGCGTTCAAACAAACAAACTTAATCATCACCCCTGACAGGCTTATTGGTGATCACAGTTTTTATTAGCAGTAAAGAAGATGGTGCTGCCCATGATACATACATAAACTCACGCCTTTTTCCCATGGGGGTAGGCAGAGACTATAGAACGCCACATGCTTCATCCACATTCATACACCTTGTCATACATCTTCCATCATCTTAACTTTATCGTATTTTGCAATACCCAGGCGAGGAGAGTGGGTGGCTTATTTTTGCGGGTTACCACTCTGAACAGTCGGGGAAAAATATTTTATTATGCTTACACAACACAAACCATTGAATAAAAACAGTCAAAATAAATATAACATTTTTCACACTGATTTTCACAGCACAGTGGTCACAAATATTATCCGCGTGGCAAAAATAAAATATTTTATTTTCACTTTTAAAACGAATACTCGCTTAAACAATGTTTCAGACTAAAACGGTTTCGGGACCACAGACCGGAAAATTGGTGGCCATTAAGAGGCTGTAAGCTTTATTTTTTTATCCCCCCTCCCCTCAGTTGGTAATTAAATGACAATTACCGGAATCTCAAAGAGGAAACGTTGGCGTTTTTTCATTGCGTTTTTTAATGTTTCGATTTATTCTGTTCAGCTTGTTTATGTTTTGATACGATGGTACTTATTTATTTATTTATTCATATAACAATTCGTATTGTGTTTGAATGATGTAGTCCCTACTTTAATTATTACAGCTAAAAATAATAAATTATGAATTTCATACAGTAAATTTCACTAAAAATAATTAATAACACGTGATAAATATTATGTCAACAGGATTTAAATATTTAATATTATAATATTGTGTCAAATGATTGTAAACTTTATGAACTTCAGAGGGTACCGGTTATGAAATCAAGGCCGCTATACATAGGTACTGCTCTTGTCTATCCACTAGATACCCTGGGGTAACTATTACTGTAAATATTAACCTTTTACTAAATAACTGCCTCGTTGGTCTAGTGGTGGTAAGGGCAACTGCTGATTGTGAGGTCCTGGGTTCGTTCCCAGGTCGGGCAAAGGTGTTATTGAGTTTTTCCGTGTGGAATTCCTCAGTAGTAGCCTGGAGTTTGGATTTGTGCCTGGTTAGCAATAAGTTCGCCCCTTATTACATGGGACTTAAACATAACGGCGAAATTAGTGTTACTATACACCTCTGCCCAACCTTTCGGGGAATACAGGCGTGATGTTATGTTATGTATGTAGTAAATAAATAATTTATCAAGCACTGAGACCAAAATTGACAAAAAAAACTCCGAAAAATGAGTCGCCCGCTACGTGTTATATCAAATTTATTGACGGAGAATTTAATTTTGCCATCGCAGAAATCTGTGCACGTTAGACCGATTCGAAATCGGTTTAGTTAAAAAAACAACAGTTTGCTTTTACAGAATCGTTTTGATTGTTCACGATTTTCTGTGACCTATTTTTGTATTATTGCAGAAAATATTGCAGAAATTAGAAAGTGGAGTGATGTGCATTCAAATTCTGTTGACGTTAAATTCTGTGCAATTATTTATTGACATAACATCACGCCTGTATTTCCCGAAGGATTGGGCAGAGGTGTATAGTAACACCCTCATTTCCCCGTTATGTTTAAGTCCCATGTGTTAGGGAGCGAGCTTATAGCCATAAAACGGGTACAAATCCAAATACCGGGCTGCTACTGAGGAATTCTATACGAAGAAAACCAACAACACTTTGTCTGACCTGGGGATCAAACCCAGGACCTTACGATCAGCAGTCGCGTCTACCACCACTAGACATGCGAGGCAGTTATTTAAATTAGTTATAATTATTTATTATTCACACTATAAATAAGAAATAATTAGCTTCGTGTAAAATGAGATAAGGTTTTACAATTCAATAGGAGATGATAAAACCGTCGATTCAATATTAGTTAACGAGACTTGCTCAGAATGTGCAGAAAATGCAAAATGTACCTAGAGAATTTTTGCAACAAGTAAAAGTGTTAGCAAAACGAACGCAAAGAGAGCAGCAAAAAAATCCCACGAAAAATTCCACACATTTCCGCAAAGATAACAGTATACAAATCTCTTATGCAAATATCACGCTATTTGTTCAAGATATCTCCAGTTTAGAACAAAAGAATCCCGCTGAAGTTTCGCCAGCAATGACCGTTAAAAGCATCCGAACTATTGCAATACTACACGAATTATAACAAAAGGAAACGGAACTCCTCAAGTTTTCAGAGATACCTGTAAAAGTGTTGTTCTCGGAAGAACTGAAGGACCAGACAATCTCTTAAGACGCTCTCTTGTTTTGTGTTGTAACCGAGTTTGTAAATGTTCCGACTATACTATCTAATAATGACAATAAGAATGTAAAAAGTGGTATTTCTATACACATTGAGAAATCCCTCGTATACTTAGGCATTATGTCAACGACTGAAACTATATTTGTCAGGCTCTGAAGCTCTACTGATATCCTACTGATTGGTGATTCAGCTCAGTTGGAGTATCTGTAATTGGTTAGGTATAACTACTTAAACGTGTATTTTTATATTTACCCGCTTGTGATTTGACTAGAAGCCAACCTTAACATAGTTAGGGGAAGGTTATGAGGCAACATAATTTGCAAACACGTCTACAAGATTGATTTATAATCAGCCCACTACTGTCCCACTGTTGGGTGCGGGCCTTTTCTCAGAAAAAGAAGGGTTCTGGACTTAGTCCACCACGCTAGCCTGGTGCGGGTTGGTGGACCACCATCGAGAAAATTTTGGAGCCCTCTCACGTTGTTTTTCCTTCATTGCTCCACAGAATTTATTGCAACGGTCAATGGAAGAAAGCCTCACGCTTCAAATACAGAATATTTTGAGGCAAAAATATCTTTAAATAAATATTCTTACTACAACTTCATACCAGTCCCTCCAAACAAAACTGAATAAAATTTCCAAAGAAACCTCAGTCTATTTCTGATACATGATAAATATTGACGAAGTAGTCGTTTGAAATTAAAGCGGTCTTCAATCGTACATACATGTGATTAACTGATCTGTCTGGCAGGACAACTTAATCACAAAGTCGACCTCGTAGGGGTGGGTTCACAGTGAAAGAGGGCGGTTTGTTCTTCCTCTTAGCCTTTTCCCAATTATCTTGGGGTCTGCTTCCAGTCTAACCAGATGCGGCTGAATACCAGTATTTTACACGGAGCGACTGCCATCAGACCTCCGCAACCCAGTAACTGGGCAATGCCGATATCCTAAGGTAAAACCGTTTGTCAGACTTTCGGGCTTCTGACTACCCGTAACGACTGTCATAGGTATTCGTATGACACCCGGGACCGACGGCTTAACGTGCTCTCCGAGGCACGGAGGGGTCTCGATGTGTAACAAATGGTCACCCATCCACGGACTGACCGCGGCAAGCGCAGCTTAACCTCGCAAATCTTACGATCGGCGCGGTTGTTATTTAGCCACGAGCCACAAAGAGGCCCAAGAAAGAGGGCGGCGTGTATGGGAGACATTTTTTTTGCCTTTGTTATTTGTATAGTGACAAAAATAGTTTAAGCGACTTCAACAGTATTATTTATGGTCATAATAAAATTTATCTATACTAGTATTAAAAAGCTGAAGAGTTTGTTTGTTTGAACGCGCTAATCTCAGAAACTACTGGTTGGAATTGAAAAAATATTTTTGTGTTGGATAGTCCATTTATCGAGGAAGGTAATAGGCTATATAACATCACGCTACGACCAATAGGAGCGGAGCATAAATGAAAAATGTTGCAAAAACGGGAAAAATGTCCACCCGTGCGAAGCCGGGACGGGCCGCTAGTTTACTTATATTTATACATCAATCAAAACTCTTAAGGGCCAAACCAAATCTGACGGAAGATACGTCGCCGATCTTCCGTCGCGTAATTTACCTACTCGCGGAGTTTTAGTAACGCACCTTCGGTCAAATGTGTACGATGTTTCATGTTTATATGGAATTATGTGTTACGGCGGAAGATCGGCGACGTATCTTCCATCAGACGTGGCTTGTCACTAAAGGTACTGGTGAACAAAGATATTTCTTAACTCTAGTTACTTGAAGATGTCTGACATAAGTATGCTTACTTAACCCATCTTACAGTGGAGCCGTACCCATAAACCGGAAATACGGTGGCCATTTCAACCTGTGATACAGTATTACTTAGACATCAGAGTGTAATTATTGGGCTCGAGGCGTTTCCATTTGACAAACTATAATTTTCTATTTTTACTTTTTCCATTTCAACGAACTTCGGCTCACTGTGCAGTGTGTAGTTATATTGAAATATGAACGATGTATGAAAATGTTATTACCGTTGTGTTTGACTTGCACGTAATGTAGCATTTTACTGTATAAACTGGAATCGGTAATTTGAATGAAATTATATTTACCTAGTTATTTGCAATACAATAATTGATTTTTGGTCTAATACAAAATGTAATGTGCCCATCTAGTTTTTATAAATGATTTTTTGTTTTATAACATTTTATTTAATTATGTTTTTGTGTTTGTTATATGACTGCTTTGTTGGTCTAGTGGTTCCAAGCATGGCTGCTGAGCATGGGGTCCTGGGTTCGACCCCCAGGTCGAGCAAAGTATTATCGGGTTTCCAGAGTCTGGATTTGTGCCCGGTTAATAGCAATAGGCTTGCCCCTATTACATGGGACTTAAACATAACTGGCGAAACAAGGGTGTACTAAAAACACCTTTGCCGAACCTTTGGTGTTATGTTTTTATGTATATTCCATATAGAGAGTAGTGAACTGCGCTCCAAAACTCAGATTGCCGAAGCTGGTCAGAAAGTCGTAAGCTTAAAATGGAACTGGGCTGGTCACGTCTGCCGCATGTCGGACGAGCTGTGGGCATAACACACCACTGAGAGCCCACACAATGTCAGACGACGTCACAACAGGCCCAGAAGGAGATTGGCTTGCAGGCTGTGGGTTAGGGAACCCGCCGCCCGAACAGTAACAGGCCCAAGAAGGCGGCGCGCAGTGTTCCGTGCGCGCTTCTCAGGAAGATGTGGGGCGCGGCCCCACAGAGGATAGGTCCGCCAAGGGTTGGTGGACCGGGATCTGCCGGGGTTGCGGTGTATGCTTTTGCAAATCCAGCGACTCCGGCCGAACGGTCAGAAGGACGAACACCGTTGGTTTTTAGCCGGTAAGAGACTGGCAGTTCGCCTCGCCTTCCCCGGGCGAGCGACATCAATGAGGATTTTCCAAAGATAAAAAAAAAGCGATGGCGGGACGAACTTGGCACTTATTGCAAGGACTGGCCGCAGAATATCTTAAACCGAGAGGAGTGGAAGGAGGATGGGAGGCCTTAGCCATGCAGTGGGATGATCAAGGCTGAGTAACAATAATAGTAATAACATTTTATTACATTGATTTAAACTTTACGAATTATATCGAGTTCCCTTTCTATATTTTAAATACCTACGTGCAGCATCCTAACGTGTATAAAAATTTCTATACACGTAGTCGGGTCAGCAAGTTTCATCGGGTGGGTTTTGTTGTTCAATGGAATTTGCCGAACCGAATGTGTCGACCCGACCATGAGTATAACAGCCCTGAGCAACAATATCCTTATACAGGCACTGCAACATAAATATACCTTACCTTTATAGGTACATACTAAACCCTAAAAAGAGTCTTGTACTCATCACTATGAATAACTTTTACAATGGTACAAAGAATGAAAACGTGCAAGAAAAATCAGCTGTTCCATCCATTTTGTCGAGTTACTATGTGAACATAAATGTATGGAACAGCAGATTTCTTTTTCGTAATTTCATGGTTGTTCCTATAGTAAAATTTGTTTATAATGATGAGTACAATGACTCCTTTTCGGGCTTAGGCTATACAGAAAATAAGATATTATACTGGGTGTAAAAATAGCCTTAACGAAGCCGAAGTCTACGCATACTGTACACAAAACTAAGTAACATACAGCAAAAATAATTGCTCGGAAACGAATTTTCTTTTTTGGTATTAAAAAACAGCTTTTAATTGTAGCGCGCGTCCATCAGACTGTGCCTATATTTCGAAAATGTTTAGTAATAACATTTAAACTTAGTTTTTGTGAAAAACGTTCAAAAATATGGTGACTTTGACCTTCAATATCTCCATAACCAGTCGGTTCCCAGGTATGGCCCAATACCAAAAAATCTTCGTAATGATGGGAAGAATACGTGGCTCTCGGCTTCGTTAAGGGTATTTTTACACCCGATATAAACGAAATACAGTTTCTACTGTATCTTATATTAAAGGTATCGAGATATAATTCCTGAAGTTGTCTACATGGATACGATTTCAGAAAATATTATTATTATTATATTTCTACAATCGACTGTTATTGGGTTTTTCCGTGTGAAATTCCTCAGTAGCAGCCCGGAGTCTGGATTTGTGCCCGGTTGACGGCATGAGGCTCGCCCCCTATTACATGGGACTTAAACATAATGGCGAAATGAAAGTGTATGTCGTCGCTGCGCCTGCAAAATCCGCTGTGCTTTTTTTTTAAACCTGTCTAATGCTTTTTTATAATAGTTCTCAAGCTACGTGCACCTGTAAAATCTGTTTTTTAATAATGTATTTGGTTTAGAAGATAGCAAAATATATTATTAGAAAACGTATTTTACGGTTGCACGTGGTGTGAGAACTATTATAAAATAGCATCAAAGACAGTTTTTTTTTAAAAAAAACAGCGGATTTTGCAGGCGCAGCGATGATATACACCTCTACCCAATCTTTCGGAGAATACAAGCGTGATGGCATGTTATGTTCCTTCAACCGAAAAAAAAATCGCGATACTGTTTTATAGTTCAATAGAAATCGTAAACCAAAAAGTTAATCAATGACTCAGAGACCCATAATTCTTTGGCGTAGAACCACCGTTTAACCCTCATATATCAAAGTGATAAAGATATATGGTTAAATGTATACCAGTCATTAGTCTTATGCTAAAAACTTAGTCACTATTTCTTCGATAAATCTTATTACTGGCTATAAATTGTGGGAATGTTTCGGGGTCGTAAATATTGGCTTAAGAGCTGAGGAAGCCGAAGAATGTCGATTACAACGAGTTATGGTGGCTGGATGACTAATTCGCCATTTATCTCTGTATTCTTATCGTTTTGGAATTTAAGAAAAATATTTACTTGTAGACTTAGACAGGTAGTAATCAAGTTTTTGCAGAGAAGCCCACGGTGCTATATTAGTTTACGATGTGTCAAAACCAAAGTCCCTAGCAAAACTGAATGAGTGGGTCGAGGAACTTCAAGTATCCTTCACCAAGAAGAACATAGTCTGCTTAGTTGTTGGCAATAAGATTGAAAAGCATATAATTTTGGGACCCAGTGCATAATATCAGCAAGCACATTGGGCCACCCGCGCGGCGGCGCGGCGCAACGAGTATTCCCAAGGAGGGTTGATGTCAGGCAGGCGGTCGGTCATAAAACAATAAGCCAAAACCTCTAACAACATGGATTTATGAAATACACGTTGTGCCGACCCCACCTAGTGTGGGATAAGGGCAGGAAGAAGAAGAAGAAGATACTCGTAGACTTGTAGCTTTGTGTGGTATTACGCGAATAGATAGAATTAGGAATGAGTATGTAAGAGGAAGCCTGAAAGTGGCGCCGGTCACTGAGAAGTTGTGTGGAAACCGGTTGTCATGGTATGGGCATGTGATGTGGAGGGACGAGGAACATGTTCTCAGGAAAGAATTTCAGTGTTTTTTAACCGACTTCCAAAAAGGAGGAGGTTACTATGTTCGTCTGTATGAATGCCTTTTTTTTGTGTATGTTCATCTTTATTTTCGCCAATTGTGAACCGATTTTGATGATTCTTTTTTTAATGGATAGGGTATACTTCGAAATTGGTCCCATTTAAATTTGGTGAAGATCTGATGAAGAACTTCGGAGATAGACAATGGAACTCCTCAATGACGAACAGTACGCATATTGTGATGATGTGATTATGTTACGAGCAGCGTCTTTAATAGGCCCAACCAAGTTTTAATTAAGGCCACTAAAATGAAAAACATAAAAACTTTTTTACAAAAAAATTAAACCGACTTCAAAAAAGAATAAAATAATTACCATATAAAATTAACAGTTTCAGAAGTCGGTGCCTTCAATTTGGTTCAGCGTGGATCAGCACCGACTTCTGAAACTGTTAATTTTATATGGTAATTATTTTATTATTTTTTGAAGTCGGTTTAATTTTTTTGTAAAAAAGTTTTTTTTTAATTTTATCTTGTGGGGTATGATTATTTGAAAAGGTTTGCTTTAAAGAATTAAATATCCATTTTTTAATTTTAAGCTTTTATATATTTAAAAAAATATATTGGATGGAACCCTCCGTGCGCGAGTTTGTCTCGCCCGGTTTTTTTAACATTCACAGTACATCATTGTTAATCAGTTCTTAGTCAGATATTGCTTAATTTTGGAATACATACCTACTCAGGAAATAACACTCAGTAGCCTACTTAACCGTTGCAAAAGAAGAAGATGCTGTATTGATGCATTACGTAAAGATTGCATTTTAAAAACAACATTTAATCATACATAAAATAATTTATTGCTCTTTCAAAAAATATTGACTTCCCTTCGATATCGTAATATAACTTTATTCATATAAACATACCGTGACCAGCTAAATGACCTCATTTCGTAGATACAAACGGATGCGGTCATGACACTCGCGGAATATACGGACCGCTAATAAAATGATCCGAAACACATAAAATGTATGGGAATTAGCATAAACGGTACTGATAGACACGGATGTAACTTTTAAATGTGGTGGGTAGGTTACGATATAAAAAATGAGATAGAAAGAAAAGTTGTAAATTCGCGCCAACATGACGCACAAAAATAAAATCTATACTAATATTATAAAGCTGAAGAGTTTGTTTGTTTGAACGCGCTAATCTCAGGAACTAATAGTTGGAATTGAAAAATTATTTTTGTGTTGGATAGTCCATTTATCGAAGAATGTTATAGGCTATATAACTTCACGCTACGACCAATAGGAGCGGAGAATAAATGAAAAATGTTGCAGAAACGGGGAAAAATGTCCACCCGTGTGAAGCCGGGACGGGCCGCTAATAAATAATAAAACAAAACCAAAAAGAAACTATTGGGAAAAATATGCGTCACATCCGCGCAAAACGGTCATCGCTCAGCATAATGCTGTGTCTCACATGCGAAACGGAGCCACAGCGGTGGTTTTCAGTGATTTCCAGATAGGAATTTTTCCATTAATAATTAGCCCATTACTGTCCAAGTGCTGGGCACGGCCCTCTTCTCAGGCTGAGAAGAGTTCAGGCCTTATTCCACCACGTTGGCCTGGTGCGGGTTGGCAGGCTACACACACCATCAAGAACCTTATGGAGCACTCTCAAGTGTGCCGGTTTCCTTACGATGTTTTTCCTTCACCGTCAACGCAAGTGATAATGAAATTCAGATCCGCACTTGAATTCGAAAAGTCAGAGGTACGGGCCGGGTTCGCACTCAGACCCTCCTGTATGGAAGGCAAACGTTCCACCGTTAGGCTATCACTGCTATCTATATTAACATTATAAAGAGGAAAGATTTGTATTTTTGTATGTAATGTATAAACTTAAAAACTACTGGACCGATTTCAAAAATTCTTTTGCCGTTAGAAAGCTACATTATCACTGAGTAACCTAGGCTATATTTATTATTGGAATAAAACTTCTTACGCGGGCGGAGCCGTGAGGACACAGCTAGTTCTATACATATAAAAAAACAATTATTTAATTTATTAGATAATGTTTTTATCTCTCTCTGTCGTATCGGAACGAGCTATATGAGAATAACTGATGTCGTGGTGAAAAGATTAGCTAGATAAATTATTAATATGTTTATTTCTGTAAATAAACCTGTTACAGACACTTTTACCAAGTCAATGTAATGTTTAGTATAAGACTAGATGGCGCCGGCATTTCCTATACTCTGAGAAGAAACGTTAGCAAGGTTGGTAGCGGGGCTGATTACACAGGGTGCTCATTCATTCTGCCGGGATTGCGGTGCATGCTTTTGCGAATCCCGCGCCCCCGGCCGAACGGTCAGGAGAAGGAACACCGTTGGTTTTTAGTCGGTAAGAGACCGGCAGACCCGCTCGACTTCCCCGGGCGAGGGACGTCCATGAGGATTTTCCAACGATTAAAAAAAATAAAAAAACAGGGTACCTACTCATTCGTTGATGCTCTTTTAATGCACCCCAGCTAATGCCATTGACGTATTATTTGCTGAGAATTGGTAAACATAGTCATTAAAAAAAGAGCTCGTGGTTAATTGAAAAACGCGCCGATCATACGATTTGCGAGGTTAAGCTGCTCTTGCCGCGGTCAGTCCGTGGATGGGTTACCGTTCGTTACAAATCAAGACCCCTCCGTGCCTCGGAGAGCACGTAACACCGTCGTTGCGGGTGTCATACGAATGACGGTGACAGTCGTTACGGGAAGTCAGAAGCCCAAAAGTCTGACAACTGGTCTAACTTTAGGATATCGGCATTGCCCAGTGGTTGCGGCGGTCTGATGGCAGTCGCTCCGTGTAAAATACTGGTATTCAGCCGCATCTGGTTAGACTGGAAGCTGACCTCAACACAGGGAAAAAGCTAGGCAGAACAGTCATTTAAATAACCTATTATGCACCTATTTCACCACATGATTTCCTCGGTAATCATACCTTTGTCCTGCCTTTTTAACCGACTTCCAAAAAAAGGAGGAGGTTCTCAATTCGTCTGTGTTTTTTTTTTATTTTTTTTTTAATGTTTGTTACCGCAGTTCACCCTCGTTTATGAACCGATTTGAAAAATTCTTCTTTTGTTTGAAAGAATATTCTTTCGAAATGGTCCCATTTAAATTTGGTGAAGATCTAATAAAGAACTTCAGAGATAAACAATGGAACTCCTCAATGACGAACAGTACGCATAATGTGATGATGTGATTATGTGTACGAGCAGCGTCTTTAGCAGGTCCAACCATGTTTTAATTAAGGCCTCTAAAATGAATGAAATAAAAAACATTTTAACAAAAATAAAACCGACTTCAACAAAACGAAAAAGTAATAAAATAATTACCATATAATAAAAGTAACAGATTCAGAAGTCGGTGCCTTTAATTTGGTTCAGCGTGGATTAGCACCGGCTTCTGAATCTGTTACTTTTATTATATGGTAATTATTTTATTACTTTTTCGTTTTGTTGAAGTCGGTTTTATTTTTGTTAATCACTTCACGACTACGATCCGACGAAGAATCGTCGACACTAAACGCACATATCGACAGCGTTGTTTCCTCAAGACGTCTATCCTAACATTATTTATTGATAAACTTGTTACTTTGTGTACTGAGCGGCCCACGGGACCTCTTTGTTGTCAAGGGATATAGTTTCATGTAATTTTGATGACATAAGTAGATGTTTATGCTTTTAGAAGAGATATGAAGGTTACCTCTAGAAGAACTCATGGCTAAATACTACGTCACATGGCAATAAACAACATGGCGGCCTGGGAGCAGCATCTCAAGAGAAGTTGTCAAAATATAAACGTCATCTGAATTTCAAACATTTTTTATTTACCAAATCAGCCTCTCACGTGATATCAAAACGACACTTAAGAGGGACCACTCAAGTGATAGAAATTTATTATTCACTAGCGACCAGCCCTGACTTCGCACGGGTGTAATGTAGATACTATGTAGGGCATATAAACCTTCTTCTTGAATCAATCTATCCATTGCTGAAAATTGCATTAAAATCCGTTGCGTAGTTTAAAAGATCTAAGCGTACAGATAGCGGGCGCGACTTTGTTTTATACTATATATATAACGGTCATAAAGTTACCGTTAAGTCTCGTGCTGTCTCTTTCACTTCGCCTTAAAGTGACAGAGACGACACGAAATTAACGTCAACTTAAAATTAAGTAGCATTAGAGTATTTGGCTATAAGACAATGAGAATTCCTATGATAGATTGAGAAATGAAGAGATTAGACAAAGTTGCGGTTTAAAAGATGATGTAGTGACAAAAATTGAAAGGAGTATGCTTAGGTGGTTTGGCCATGTTGAGAGAATGAGTGAACGGCGATTAACAAAAGAAATTTATAAGGCGGATGTTAATGGGAACGCCGGTAGAGGACGTCCTAGAAGGACATACATCGATGTTATTGGTGATGTTCTTCACAACGGTCAGGTGCGTAGTACTCTCAACCGGCGTGCGTGTATGACAAGATGTATGAATGTGGATGAAGCGAAAGGGGTATGTAAGAGTCGTAGCATGTGGCGTTCTATAGTTTCTGCCTACCCCCATGGGAAAAAGGCGTGAGTTTATGTATGTATGTATGTACAATGAGAATTCCAAGAATTCCATGAACTATTATACAATTACACACGAGTTTCTCAAGTGCCCACAGAACGTGTCGGTAATGGTGAATCCGTGTTCCATATGATGGTAAAGCCGTTTTATGGCTTTTATAACCACGTGTGAAAGGCGAAACTGTTTTTGCATGCGTTTCCATTACGTTGGTTATGGATGAACTAGTGTGAAGCTAATGGTAAGAACACGGTATATGGATTAAATGTTAATTATTTACATTTATGTGTGTGTGTGTGTGTGTGTTTAAAGTGCGTATTTAGTCTCAAGCTTATTTATAAACGATGATTAAACGTTAAAACATAATATCACGCCTGTATTCCCCAAAGGATTGAACAGAGGTGTACAGTAATACCCTTATGTTGCCGTTATGTCGTCCCATATAATAGGGGGCGAGTCTATTGCCATTAACCGGGCACTAATCCAAACTCCGGGCTGCTAATAAAGAATTCCACACGGAAAAACCCAATGACATTCTGCCCGACTTGGGGATCGAACCCAGGAGATCAGCAGTCGCGCTTGCTACCACTAGACTAACGAGGCAGATTAAACGTTATTTAATTAAAATGGTTGTTAAGTCTATTGCCATCTCTATTCATAGGCATACAAATGACAAGGACAGTTATAATTTATATTAGTGTTTAAAAATTACATGTTTTATAAATAAAGTCGTAATTATTATATGTCATAGGATGTAAATTTATTTATTCACATTAGAAAGAAAGAAAGAAAGAAAGAACATTATTTATTCTGGACTCACACAGGCAGTAACAGAAACAAAAACAATATTAAAAAAAAGAAAGAATAAGAATTTAGACTACCTGCACGAGGCCAAAAAGGGCTCCTATCTCAGCATTATGTTGCGACATTTAGAAAAAAAAAACAAAATGTCGCAACGCTGGTTTTCAGATAGGACCATAGTGATGCCACGGGCAATAACGACACAAATAAATAAATAAACATGTTACGTACAATATTAAATTTGAATATTACCAAACAAAAGCAATAAATAGATTAATATAAACTATATATTAGGTCCTTACATATGAAATTAGCGTTTTGTCGAACTGGCAACTTTGGTCTCAAATATCTGGCGTTTGGTTAAGAATTCCAAATTCAAATTTATTTCATTATTAAACTCGTGTATTTGTTTTTCGAATTTAGTGTTTGTTTTTATTTACGCGTCATTTAATTTTTCTTTAACATCGTTCTGTTCATAATATGGAAAACTTAAAATATCGCGTTATTTACGAATACCAGTTCCACCGTGGCACCAGTGCTGCAGAAACAGCTCGAAGGATTAATCATGTGTATGGGGCCGCTACTGCAAAAGAAAACACGGTACGCTTTTGGTTCCAACGTTTTCGAACTGGAAATTTTGACCTACAGAACAAGCCCCGTGGACGGCCAGAGACCCAAGTTGATAACGAAGAATTAAAAGTGACCGTGGAAACGGATCCATCGCAAACCACGTCACAGTTAGCAGCAGGCTTCGGTGTGAGTGATAAAACAGTTTTAATTCACTTGAAACAAATTGGAAAAGTAAAGAAGCTCGAAAAATGGGTACCGCATGAATTGAATGAAGCATACCAACAAAAACGCGTCGAGTGCTGCGTTACATTACTCAACCGGCACAATAATGAAGGGATTTTGAATCGTATCGTTACTTGTGATGAAAAATGGATTCTGTACGATAATCGCAAACGCTCATCACAATGGTTGAATCCAGGAGAACCGGCCAAATCCTGCCCCAAGCGAAAGTTGACTCAGAAAAAGGTACTGGTGAGTGTTTGGTGGACCAGTGCTGGTGTCATCCACTACAGCTTCCTTAGATCTGGCCAAACAATTACGGCAGATGTGTATTGTCAACAGTTGCAAATCATGATGGAAAAGCTAGCCGTTAAACAACCGAGGCTAGTCAATTGCTCTAGTCCACTGCTGCTCCAGGACAACGCTTGACCACACGCTGCACAACAGACGGTCGCTAAATTAGTGGAGTTGCGATTGGAATGTCTCCGACACCCACCATACTCCCCGGACCTTGCTCCAACAGATTACCACTTTTTCCGGAATTTGGACAACTTCCTGCAAGGAAAAAAAATCAATTCCGATGAGGCTGTCCAAACCGCCTTCAGAGATTTTATTGATTCTCGCTCCCACAATTTCTTCAGCAAAGGAATCAATGAACTACCTATGAAATGGCGAAAGTGCATAGATAGCAATGGTGCATACTTTGATTGATTAAATATATAACTTCATAGTTTTTTTTCCATTTTGTTATTTCCATATAAAACGCCAATTTCATATGTAAGGACCTAATATTATCCGCTTCTAGTAAAAAAAAAATCCTAGATTGTTGTTGTCTGATAATACTTTCGAAGATTGCAACTATTGGTGCTAAGCTATTTTTATCATACGCATTCTATTTGGTTAAAAAATAAAACATTTTGAGGCCTGAGAGATATTTCTCGAGGGAATGTGAAGCCAAGTCAGAGGCACATGGGCGGCATAAACTCTGACACCAGGTTAGTTACTAACCACACGTTAAGAAGAAGATTTGTTAATATTAAATGTGGATAACAAATATGTTTTTTAAAAGACACCTTTGTGAACCTCTGTGAACTAAAATTTTCGATTTTCTCTATTCAAACACATACCGTATTCTGTGCTACAACAAAGGCCCAGTCGGCGCTGACCGTTCGACTTTGTGGGGCAAAGGTGGGCAAGGGAGGCTCCGACTGTGAGTGCTGTTCCGTGTAAACACCACTCGGAGCCCCGCGGCCATGGGATTAGCAGTCTTTTTGCCATCACAGAGCTAGAGTACTGCATTTTTGTAGCCCGTTGTAATGAAAAGTTGTACTTAGTAAGAATTTTGTATTGAGTTTGTTTCGTAGGAGTTTTTGGGTTTCATTGACTTTGTCCAACTTGCTGATAAACTTTCAGATAATAACATCAAAGGGTTCGGCAGACGTGTATAGTAAAACCCTCATTTCGCCGTTATGTTTAAGTCCCATGTAATAGGGAGTGAGCCTATTGCCATCAAACGGACACATATCCAAACTCCGGGCCGCTACTGAGGAATTCCACACGGAAAAACCCAATAACACTTTCCCCGGCCTGGGGATTGAACCCAGGATCTCACGATCAGCATTTGCGCTTACCACCACTACACCAATGAGGCAGTTAAGTGCACTAAACCACTTAAGTGCACTAAATTATGAGACTCTCTTGTAGAAACACGTCGCTGCAGCAGCGCTGCGTTCATAGACGGGTCCAAACCACAGCGCTGACGCAACGACGTGTTTTTACTAGAAAATCACACAGCTGGGCTCTCTATTTATTTATTTATTTTTACTTTAATTACAACGGCCTTGGACCAATTACAATAATTAAAGATAGAGTAACAAAATATAAAATACATAGTGAATTAGACATCTTTCATGAATCTCTCTCGCAATACTTCAGGCATACTAATAAAATCTATGTCACTGTGTAAAAATATATAAACACTAGCTGTGTCCTCACGGCTCCGCCCGTAGCCTATGTTACTCAGTGATAATGTAGCTTTCTAACGTCAACAGAATTTTTGAAATCGGTCCAGTAGTTTTTAAGTTTATTCGTTACATATAAAAATCCAAAAATACAAATCTTTCCTCTTTATTAACCGACTTCCAAAAAGGAGGAGGTTACTATGTTTGTCTGAATGTTTTTTTTTTTTTTTTTTGTGTATATTCATCGATATTTTCGCCAATTGTGAACCGATTTTGATGATTCTTTTTTTAATGGATAGGGTATACTTTGAAGTTGGTCCCATTTAAATTTGGTGAAGATCTGATGAAGAACTTCGGAGATAGGCAATGAACTCCTCAATAACGAACAGTACGCATATTGTGATGATGTGATTATGTTACGAGCAGCGTCTTTAGTAAGTCCAACCAAGTTTTAATTAAGGCCCCTAAAAAGAAAAAAATAAAAACTTTTTTACAAAAAATTTAAACCGACTTCAAAAAAGAATAAAATAATTACCATATAAAATTAACAGTTTCAGAAGTCGGTGCTGATCCACGCTGAACCAAATTGAAGGCACCGACTTCTGAGACTGTTAATTTTATATGGTAATTATGTTATTCTTTTTTGAAGTCGGTTTAAAGTTTTTATAATATTAGTATAGATATTAACTTAAAAGCCTGCATGTATTAAAAGTAAACTAACTACGCAATTTAAATTTAAACAAATCAACTACTTACGCCTTCATCAGACATCAGTAAAAATATCCCAATATATTACCCTCAAATTAAGAATCATTCAAATGTAGGAACACCCATGGCGACATTGTCAAAATGTCACACTGTGCCAATATAATAGCGTCATAAGTTAAAACGATAACATTGTATCGTCAATGCACATTGTTAATTTTTGGGGCACGAATTGGTATAAAAAGGGGGCTGTTTTGTATTGTTCAATGGGCTACTTATAGTTTGTTGCGTTAATTCTAATAAATCTTTTGTGGAATGAATTAAGCTTATTTACATATATCTTGCTTTATGTTAGAGTGGATGCATTTTCTTTTTTTACATTGTGATAAAGGGGGGAGGGGCTGGTGGCTAATTACCAACCGCGCGGTTCATACGATTTATCAACAAGGAAAACATCGTGGGAAACCTGAATGCCTGAAAAATATTGCTCGACGGCATGTGAAGCCACGTCAGAGGCGCATGGGCGGCACAAACTCTGACACCAGGTTAGTCACTAACCACACGAATAGAAGAAGTGAACAATGTTTTGGATACAAGTTTTTAGTAGTTTCTGACACGGAAAAGTTTCTGGAAACATTGTTTCGGTGCTTTCGAAATCAGGAATCGTCAGTAGTGATTATCGCAACATGTATCCATGTTTCAGAAACACGTATATTCTTGTTTTGACACAATGTTTATAAACAAATGTTTTAAAATGAATACATGGCTTAGGTAGCACTTGGGTTTGCCGGGAACCAATCATAAACTCTACCACTTCTGTGCCCAACTATACCCAAATTTATTACAGACAAACAAATATTCCTCGTTGCCTCGACGAACTGCCTCGTTGGTCTAGTGGTGGCAAGCGCGACTGCTGATCGATAGGACCTAGTTTCGATCCCCAGGTCGGGCAAAAGTGTTATTGGGTTTTTCCGTGTGGAATTCCTCAGTAGCAGCCCGAAGATTGGTATTGCGCCCGGTTGATGGCAATAGGCTCGTCCTCTCTTACATGGGACTTAAAAACATAACAGCGAATTGAGGGTGTTACTATACACCTCTGCCCATTCCTTCGGAGTATACAGGCGTAATGTAATGTTATGTGTGTAAACAAACATTCACCCAAATCAAAATACAGAACTGTCGTACACATGCAACTAATTCGTGATTACTGACGCAGTGCTAACATAATATTATCTAACGTAGATTCATCTCAATGTGTTTATTGAACAGTGAGAGCACGTGGAAACTGGAAAGTGTGGACAGGAGACCATTAAGCTGGATCTGGTGCAAGGCATATGATACTCGACTTTATGTTGCTATTTTTTAACGCCTTTCACAGCTACAGCGAACATTTGACGTACAGTCAGCAACGAAAGTCTATTAACACTTCAGTTTTTTAAATCATAACTGAACACAATAATATTCAAATTTAATCGGAACACATGTAACAATAAAATAACCCAAACTCTTGACTATTATATGAAATTATGAAAAGAAGTGTATCGAATAATTTTGTGTCTTTTAGATGTTATGTAAAAGTAACAGTGTTAACCTACTTTCGTTGTTGACCGTACCTATAGTCTCGTAAACGTATCGCCAATGTAAGCGAATTTTGAATCGAAAATACAACTGTCCTATAACATTTAGGTAAAAGAAATTACGACATGCACATTTTGTATCATACATAGATATGAATAACGTTTTCTATTAAATTAAATAGTAGTAGTAGTAGATTCCAAATTCACTTGTGGGGTGTCCTGCGTAAGCGACGAACGCGACAAACGCGATCAAGACAACGGCATTCCCTATTAGCGGCCTAATAGCGAGACGCGACGTAACGCATATTTGTTCCATGTCGTGTCGCGTCGCTTTTGTATCATACATAGATATGAATAACGATTTTAATTAAATTAAATAGTATATGCGAAACGCGAATTTCCGATTCCAAATTCACTTGCGGGGTGTCCTTAGTAAGCGATAAACGCTATCAAGGCAACGCCAACGGCATTCCCTATTAGCGGCCTATGTAGCGAGACGCGACGTAACGCATATTTGTCCCGCGTCGTGTCGTGTCGCGTCGCGTCGCGTTTGTCGCTTACGCAGAACATCCCATTACATTTATGTTGCGTTTACGTTAGTTGTATATTAGCGGTGGTGTAATAAAAGCACTATTTAACTGTATATAGCTTATAATTACTAGAAACACAATTTTAATGCTTACAAATGCTCACACACAAAATTTTTTTTTTTTTTTAGGTAGGGCCACTCGCAATCAAAGCTCTCAGAGCTTTATTTATGCTTAACCGGACTATTCCTGTGGGTGGCCAAAATTAAGGCCCCCAGCCAGGGCTTACAACTAGGGTGAATAGCGACCGGACACTAAGGGTACCCCCTGCGGGGTTCGAACCTCGGCTTAGTGCGTCGCTATGAGAATTAACGAGGTTCGGGCTGGGGCACACACAAATTATATTAAATCAAAGTATTAGTTGATATCCGTGTAACGAAACCATAGCGCGATCTAATTCGATCTCAACGCCATCTAGGGAAAACATATAAACTATTCTAAATAAATCCTATGATTCCGTTTAAAACCCGAACATGAGTAAATTGACAGCATTCTTGGTAGGCCAATAGAATCTCGGAGAAACGAACAAGAGACCGGCAAAAATGACAAAATATTCAGTTTTGTAGCTCATAAACGCTCGTCGCCACCGCTTCCGCTCGCACCTTGCCCCACACTCCACCCACAGCTAAGTCCGCTCCGCTGAATGCGTATTGTAGCCAACAATGGACAGAGCCAGTCGCCATTATGCCATTAATCCAACGGTTAAGTCACTAGGCGGCGGTGAATCAATCTCCCGGATTTAGTTTAAATAATAACTGTTTTCGGTACAAGTTTGAAATGTTTACGTATGAACAAACTAAGAAGGTGAACATCCTAAGATTAGACCAGTTGTCAGACTTCTCGACCTCTGACTACCTGTAACGATTTTCATAGTTTTTTTTTAATATATATTATACTAGCGGACCTGGCAGACGTCGTCCTGCCCTAAAAATTTGGTGACATACCAACAGCAGCGCCACCTACCGGGTCCAATTGTGAATCTAAACCATCCAGGGCGCCACCCAAACGCATACAAAAAAATTCATTCAAATCGGTCCAGCCGTTTAGGAGGAGTTCAGTGACATACACACGTACAGTCGAATTATATATATAAAGATTTTTTTTTTATGTTGCCTTTCACTATGATTTCTCCTGTATCGTGGGTGCGTTTACAGACACAAATCTTCACATGCACAAACATCCAGACCCGGAACAACTATCTGTAGGCCATACACATATTTGTTCCGTGCGGGAATCAAACCCACAACCTATAGCACAGAAGCCAATCACTCAGCCACTGCACCAAACGTGTCGTCAAACTATTGAATAGCAACCGGGACCAACGTTGTAACATGCTCTCCGAGGCTCGGCTTCCTTGTTGATCTAGTTAGTGGTTAGCGCGACTGCAGGTGAGCACGGGGTCTTGGGTTAGATCCCCGGGTCGAGCAAAATGTTATTGGGTTATTCAATTAGGAATTTTTCAGTAATAGCTCGGAGTCTGGATTTGTGCCCGGATAGTGGCAATAGGCTCGCCCACATGGGACTTAAACATAACTGGCGAAACGAGGGTTTACCAAAACATCTCTGCTGATCTCTTCGAGGCATACAAGGCGTGATGTTGTTATGTTATGTCGTAGGCACGGAGGAGTCTCAATGTGTAACGAACGGTTACCCATCCACGGACTGACTGCGGCAAAACAGCAAGAACATAAAGTATAAATAACAACTCAAGCAATCGTAAACCCCCACATTTTGTCATGCAACCTCCTTTTCCAGAGAGGTCACCGGAAGTACTTCGGGCTGGCCACTAAACATTAGCTGTTAGAAGGGTTAACTCGTTCGCAACTCCAAAAAGATATATAAAAGAGGTTTTACGCACTCCATCGTTTTAAATTCCGGTTTTTGGGTGAGCTGTAATGACGGTTGGGCTCAGATGGCGAGGGTTGAAGAGATGGTACTAAAGAATACTTGGAATTATATTATTTTATGAGTTTTTAAATAATAATGGGCAAATACTCAATTTTAAGTGGCCGTTAATTTATTTAGGCCCCCCTAAGTCAGAAGCCCGAAAGTCTGACAACCGATCTAACCTTAGGATATCGGCATTGCCCTGTAACTGGGATGCGGAGTTCTGACGGCAGTCGCTCCGTGTAACAAACTGAATCACATGCCTTACAATCAATCTACCTACTCAATAAATTAATTTTAAATCTACAAATTTGTTCCACCTAGCCTTTTCCCTACTATGTTGGGGTCAGCTTCCAGTCTAACCAGATGCGGCTGAATACCAGTATATTACACGGAGCGACTGCCATCAGACCTCCGCAACCCAAATACTGGGTAAAGCCGATATACTAAGGTTAGACCGTTTATCAGACTTTCGGGCTTCATACTACCCATAACAACTGTCATAGGTATTCGTATGACACCTGGGACTGACTGTTTAACATGCTCTCCGAGGCACGGAAGGGTCTCGATGTGTACCGGCCACACCCATCCACGGACTGACCGCGGCAAAATAAAGCTACAAATTAGCATTAGTGCAACCTTTCCCGCCTAAACAAAAAAACTTTTTAACAAATCTAAAACTGTTCTATTTTTTGAAGTCGGTTTTGTGAGGTAAAAGATTTTACTATTTTTCTTTTTTTGTGGCCTTAATTAAAAAAGTGGATGGACCTACTAAAGACGCTGCTCGTAACCCAACCACATTATCTGTACTGTTCGTCATTGAGGAGTTCCATTGTCTATGAAAAAATAATCATTAAAATCGGTCCACAATTAGCAAAGACTTAGCGGAACAAACTTACAAAAAAAGCATACAGTCGAATTCGGAACCTCCTTTTTTGGAAGTCGGTTAAAAACACGTCAGGTGAAATAGAACAACGATAAGGTATAGCAAATCCAATACTAGCGTTGTTATATAATAGATTTACATACAAAAATAGGACAGCGCCATCCGTCAGCGCTCCTGACCCTGTACCCTTGTCACGGCACAGATGCTGCTGAAACCCTTAGCTTATGAAACAATGTACATAGAAATTTTAATCTCCCTGCCTTGGGTATGGATGGATTTGAGTTGTAAGCGTGAAGCGGGTTTTTCTAGGATTCCTTATCTAAAATATCTTAACCAAAAACGGAACCCACGTGGTGCGGGTGATTTTTTAATCACCATACAATTTTTTTAGATATTTTGAATGTGGCATTGTTAACCTAGTGTTGTGACCATCGGACTGCCAAGTTATAGGTCTCGAGTTCGAACCCAAGACATGTACCTCTGACTTTTTGGATTCATGTGCGTATTGTATATTATTATCACTTGCTTAAAAACTGTGAAAGAAAACATCGTGAGGAAACCGACATGCCTGAGAGATATTTCTCGACGGCATGTGAAGCCAAGTTAGAGGCCCATGGGCGGCATAAACTCTGACACCAGATTAGTCACTAACCAAACGAAAAGAAGAAGAAGATTTTTGAAAAAAGTACCGAGGTAATTATAATATAATTTTCCCACAGTAATTATCGATTCAGCGTGGTTACTAAGTCAAATGTTAATACGCTTGTCGCGTATGCACTGAATGAGAGAGCCCCTTTCTCTAATGTGGTTAGTCCCTTAGTAACCATATATTATAACGCTGAAAAACTAAAAAGAAAACTAAGACTGCCGTATGCGGTCTATCTACATATAACTACAAAGAAGAGTGTTCACCAATATTAATTCTCTGATTAAACAACTGTTTACCTAAAGGATGAATACTTGAAAAACTTTAACAATAATCACTTTTTAACAAAAATAAAACCGACTTCAAATGGTCTATCTCCGAAGTTCTTCATCAGATCTTCACCAAATTTAAATGGGACCATTTCGAAAGAATACTCTTTCAAACAAAAAACGAATCATTAAAATCGGTTCACAATTAGCAAAGATATGGCGGAACAAACATACAAAAAAAAAAAAAACTTGCAATCGAATTGAGAACCTCCTCCTTTTTGGAAGTCGGTTAAAAATGAAGAACGTCTTAGTCTTCTTCTTAACATGTCGATGGCAATCTAAATTGGGTCGACCCTGAAGTTAGCTACAAGTTTAGAATTATCAGTAGCGTCCATTAGTTTCTGTAATGTGCAGGTATCAGGGCATGCACGGCACGATGTCAGGTGTCCCATCGTTTGTGGAACAGCACCGCATTTAAACTCTAAGCTGGAATCGTCTATGAATTTCCCACCTGAGCAGATTTTCCTTGCTTCGACCAACATAGGTCCGAAGTCTGTTAAAGACTTCCAGGTTAGCCAAAGCAACTCATGTCCAGGTGGTAGATTTTCAGCAGGTGGAACAAATGGGATGGGTAATGAAGCACTATCACGCCAAAGCTTTAACGTCTTAGTATAAAGTTAAGAATACAGCCGCTTACCCCACCACTTCACTTATATTTAAAAATTCCAACCGTAAGGCAATACCTCAAACGCACGTCTAAGCGTTATTTCGACAATGCCCCGAGGCACCGGAACCCTCTAGTGACTGCGGCGTCCGATTACAGACCCTCCCAAATTAGTTTAGTACACCATACCAGGCATGCGCTACTAGAGCCCGATGACGATATCACCCTCCTCCAGGAGGCGAATAAATCGACTAGTATAATACATATACACCGCCGCCGCCGACCGGCGTATCGCCCTCGCCGACGAGGCCCCTCGCGACGTCCCACCGCCGCCGCCCCCGATCCACCGTGCTCACCCACCGCAGCCGCGAAGCCGGTCGTCCCTTCTGACTCCGCAGTCACACCGTTGTTAATACAGCCCTCATCAAGCTGTAGTATCCCTCCCAGTCCTCTCGCATTCAACACCCTAAGAGGTTCGAGTCCCCCCTACGGGACGCCCTTAGAGGTGTTGCTGCTATAATAGTCATGATGTTACAGTAGTTAGAATAGTTAGTTAGATATTGGTTCGGAGACCCTTCTGGTCTCGCCAATAATAGCCCGGTTACGTAGAAAAGGTCCGCAAGACCATCTACAAGAGTAGATTAGGATAAAAAAAAGAAGTTTACCCCACCACTGCTTTCAAGCAATGAAATCTTAAAACTGCGATAATGTTAACCATAGAACGACAAACGACAAGATTTGTGAAAAACCTTAATTTTGACTTGTTAAAAATTGTTAATATAATTGGAACATTCACTTTAAAATTCTAGTACTCATAAGTACGACGACACGGTTGATCCAGTGGCTGAGTATTTAGCTTCTGCGCCGCAGGTTGTGGGTTTGATTCCCGCACGGAATAAATATTTATAAGGCCTACATATTCCGGGTCTGGGTGTTTGTGCATGTTAAGATTTGTGTCTGTCAACGCAACCACGATTCAGGAGAAATGCTAGAGAACGCCAAGGCTATTAAAAAAAAGCAGTTTCAACGGTTGTTTAATCAGAGCCTATCCATTGGAATGGAGCGGTGTGGAGCTAACTAATAGAATTGCATAAAATTCACGTCTGCGCTTTGCTCTATGAATATTTCTATTGGTTAGCCTCGGAGAGCACGTTAAGCCGTCGGTCCCGGGTGTCATACGAATACCTATGACAGTCGTTACGGGTAGTCAGAAGCCTGAAAGTCTGACAAACGGTTTAACCTTAGGATATCGGCATTGCCCAGTTACTGCGTTGCGGAGGTCTGATGGCAGTCGCTCCGTGTAAAATACTGGTATTCAGGCGCATCTGGTTAGGCTGGAAGCTAACCCCAAGATAATTGGGAAAAAGGCTAAGAGCTCCACACCGCTCCGCTCCTCTTCGCTCCAGTAGACAGGCACTTACCCCCGAATCAAATCTCGATACACCAGAACCCCTACATCAAAACTGCATCTAACTCCAATACAGTATGTTCCTGATACAGCAATTTATAATTTCTAACTACAGTTAATTCGGAATCGCGTCGCTTATTAGTTAGTCTGCGAAGTTTTCATTGTTCTGTCCCCATCTGCGAGTTCCTGAATATCGTCACACTGGATTTTAACACCCTGTATAACGTGGTGGATGAGTATGGTATATTTGGTATGTTAGCGTATTACTTTGTTAAGCTTTTGAAATACGGGCGTTATAGATCATAATTTTAAGGATTATCGTTGGTCTAGTGCAGTGTTCCACAAAGTGTGTGCCGCGGCACACTGGTGTATCGTTGTCATTAATTGGTGTGCCGCGGGAAAAATCTATTTCTTATGAAATTGTAAAGGCGGACGGAAATAATGTATTCTTTGCTATCTTTATATGATTAAATTAAAATATGATTTTTTATTTATAGTGTACCTCTGAAATTCCTCGATTTCGTAGGTGTACCTTGAACACAAAAAGTTTGCGGAGCACTGGTCTAGCGGTGGCAAGCGCGACTGTTGATCGTGAGCTCCTGGGTTCGATCCCCAGGTAGAGCAAAGTGTAAGGTTTTTCCGTGTGGAATTCCTCAGTAGCAGCCCGGAGTTTGGATTTGTGCCCGGTTGGTGGCAATAGGCCCCCTATTACATGGGACTTAAACGAAAAGAGGGTGTTACGATACACCTCTGCCTAACCCTTCGGGGAATACAGGCGTAATGTTATGTTATGTATATTTAAAGCTCACTGAAACGTATAACAATGATTTATCTTCAGTCATTACGCGAAAAAGTAAATAAATCCAGATAAAACAAAGTGTTCACCGCAGTAGTGTTCATTACAGAACAATTTAAAGTTTAATTTAGTTTGAATCAGCTGTCGTCTATATCTGCAACGCTCCGATACAACAAGATACTAAACAATTAAGTTTTGTGAAGTGTAGCTGGAAAATGTTATTCTTTGTAACGAAGACAGTTTATTAACCAGTTATCCACCAGTCTCGACACATGCTGGGATATGATGAGAATTAGCCAAGCATGGCATACCATTTGATTCTATTCTACTTTTTTAGAAATTAATTACCTACTACAAAATTGAAAGGAGTATGCTCAGATGGTTTGGCCATGTTGAGAGAATGAGTGAACGGCGATTAACAAAAGAAATTTATAAGGCGGATGTTAATGGGAACGCCGGTAGAGGACGTCCTAGAAGGACATACATCGATGTTATTGGTGATGTTCTTCACAACGGTCAGGTGCGTAGTACTCTCAACCGGCGTGCGTGTATCACAAGATGTATGAATGTGGATGAAGCGAAAGGGGTAAGAGTCGTAGCATGTGACGTTCTATAGTTTCTGCCTACCCCCATGGGAAAAAGGCGTGAGTTTATGTATGTATGTATTTACCTACTACAAAAAATCTTGTTCTATTACTATCTTGTCTAGATACATAGGGATCGTGTATTACGTATTTAATCGTCTTCTATTTATACTTTACTAGCGACCCGCACCGGCTTCGCACGGGTGCAATGTAGATACTAATGTGGGATATGTAAACCTTCCTCTTGAATCTATCTATTGCTGAAAACTGCATTAAAATCCGTTGCGTCATTTAAAAGATCTAAGCGTACAGACAGCAGGAGCGACTTTGTTTTATACTATGTAAAGATTACGTAGGATGTTTAACATCTGTCAAACGCAGAGCGTTGTATGTCTTTTGACGTATATCAAGAATGACAAAACGCTTATTTCTATTTAACCATCGTTAACGCCATTTTTAACTGTTACTCGTTAGTAATGTAATCGTGAAACAACCGGCCCTTAGTTGCAAATAAATTTTTGTATTTTGATTTAATTTTCAATGTTCTCACACGGCGGCGTGTCTGAAGTTGTAACGATTTAAGCCAATCTCTCAGCATTGTTCACCAAGCACACGTAACTACGTCTCCCGACTGCTTGGATCTTCTTTTCAATCTTCTGGACGAGTTTAATATAATTTTCGATGTGAAACATCTAATGCGGCAGTACGGATGTGAGAGCGGCTGTTGCGTGGTGATGCTCGCGATGGCAGACACACGACGGCAGACCTTCGTAACTCGTCGGCTCTCTTCGGTTTGATTCAGCCAGTTTTTTTACAAAATGAGATTTTTTTCACAAAATGAGATTTTTTTACAAAATGAGTTTTTTTTTACAAAATTAGTTTTTTGTTTCACATCTGCCATGCGACCCACGAATGCTTCATTTGACGATATTTTTGTGACGACATCACGAAACTGCGAATTGCGAATCTTGCGTTGGCAGTGCACAGGCGATCAGAACTGCAAAACCCGCGAGCCGTGCGACGACGATGAAAACTAATTTTTACACCTTAGATGGAAAATTAATCAAATCTTACATCATTTCCCTTCAATTGTTGATCAGAATCTGATTCGCCATCTAACGCGATTACGCGATGTTCAATGTGGAAATGGTTTTTTAATTGGTTTTGCGACGGCGGTTCTGTTTCCTAGTTCTTCAATTGTTTGTTAATTTTAACGACTGCTGATTATTAACAAACTTTTTAACCGACTTCAAAAAGGAGGAGGTTGTTTTTAACCCCCGACAAAAAAGAGGGGTGTTATAATTTTAACGCGTGTATCTCTGTATCTGTGTGTTTGTTTGTGGCATCTTAGCTTCCAAAGGAATGGACCGATTTTGATGCGGTTTTTTTTCTGTTTGAAAGCTAATATGATCAAGATGGTTCTTAGCTATAATTTATGAAGATCTGTTTAGGCATTTTGGTTTAGATATTTCTTAGGTATTTGTCAACTTATTCAGACCTGCTTGTTGTAAAAGTATTAGATTATTAGACTGTAATATTTTGTTTTTTCGTGCCCTAAGAATAGTTATGTATCATGAGTACATTTACAGACACAATTTTTTATGTTTAAATACCCAAACCCAAACAATTATCTGTATGCCATACAAATAACTGATCAGTGCGGGAATCGAACCTGCGACATGTTGCGCGGCAGCCAAACGCTGTATTTAGAGATTTTTCAACAAGAAATATACATAATAAAGTTACTAATATATGTATATTACATCAAAATAAAATATGTTGGTCCAGACGGTAAAGAAACAAAAACGGTAAAAAAAATTACGTAACCCCACCAAATTATTTTTCATTCGAGCGCAAAGCAATTAACGCCCTATCTTAACGATGTGCGTACATTCAAAATGTACTTTGATACGGAGCGTGGACATGGAAGCCTTCGTGGCAATCATAAGCATTGCAACAAATGTAGCGCTAGTATATTCAAGTAAGTTTTTACTTTACTTGAATTTAATTCTTCTCATTGCCATCATAATTATACAAGGTAAGGTTGAGCATCCACCAGAGCTGTGCCAAACTGCGTAGCGAGGAATGTGTTTTGTAAGCACCAATAGAATCACTTCATTTACCAAGCTTCGCTCTGCGCAGCTCTGGTGCATATGGGCTTAGCGGAGCGAGGTTTTTGTTTATACAAAACAAGCGAGAAATGCGGGCGAGGGATGTGTTGCGAGGAATCTGTTGAGAAGAATGTGTTGCTAGGAATGAGTGCGAGGATTTGAAAATTACAAACATTTAATGCAATCCATAATGTACACTTATATGTGGTATAATAAAAAATAATAGAAACAATTATGGACCCTGTGGGGTACAGCAAATTTTTAAATGAGTAGAGAGAGGAAGAGCGCCCTATTCATTTTCCTTGTAATTAAATTTGAATCAATTTGTATCCTATTAAGTATTTTATATTTCCATTCATTTACTTATTCTATTAATATAACATATACAATCTATCAATTAATTATTTAATTATATTTAATATTGCTTATTTAAACGCTCGCTTATAATTTGTTCACTATAGTGTAGTATAATTATTAAGTGTAATAATATAATTTATTATTCTTATTAAATATCTTTTATTCATAATTTTATGTATTAATATTGAATTTATCCGTTAGATATTCGTGTACTGTGTAATAGCTTTTATTTTAGTAAATATTGTTTTAATTTATTTAAAAATATACTGGTTTTATTTAGTTGTTTTATGTCTTCTGGTAGTTTATTATATATTTTTATTGACATGGAATATGGACTAGATGATATGATTCGAAAACCTCGCACCGCTCATTTGTACACATTACGCATTACACATTACCCATTCCTCGCACAGCTCTGGTGGAAAGGGTCACACCGTTTCACATCCTCGCTACACATTTTCCTCGCACAGCTCTGGTGGATGTCCAGTCTTTAGTCGGAAAGGGGGTACTAAGCCGAAAGGGTGTTAAAGTACCCATAATAATGTATAATTTTTGTTCTACAACTTTCCCCAAAAGTCAATAGTTCAAGAGAAATAGCTGTTCAAAGATTTCATAAAAAATACGCCAAATTCTATGTATGCTGTGCTAATATTTTGCTAGCTATGATCAGCTGTGTTTATATTTTAGGTCATATTTGGGGTCTCGGATTAGAAGATCCATTTTCCGAATTCCTAAATAAAGCAGGAATGAAGAAGTTTTGAAAAAACTTAAGTAAAAATCATTTTGTATGGCATTTTATTATTGAATTTTTAACACTTTTTTTAAAACAGTGAGACATTAAGTGGCCCACAGCTTAGCTTAGTGGCCCTTTTTGACTAACCTTGTATAACGGAATATAGTCCGCCTATTCCTGCCCCATGGCACGGGCCTCTTCTTGAAGCGATAGCCTTTTGACAAGTAAGATACAGGGTGTAAACGAAATCATGTCATCATCTGCAAGGGTACATTTGTATGCAATAAAAAAAAACCACTAATTGTAAACATTGTTCTTAATGTGAGGCATTTTAGCGTTCTGAGCGAATTTCGCGGCTATCGCTCGCCATGCGGTCATATAACTCGGGGCGCTAAAATGCCTCACGTTATGAGAACAATGTTTATTAGTGGTTTTTTTTTATTGCATACAAATGTACCCTTGCAGATGATGACATGATTTCATTTACACTCTGTATACAGAAATTCCGAAGTCAGATCGAGCTTCTTACGCTAGGACCAAGTTATCTGTAGATTGAAGAGCGTCGCTCTGTTCACACCTGTGTCGCCATTCTGAATAATGATCCATTATGAGGGATATCTAATGTGACATAACATACATATTTTATATTCTGTCCCATTTTCTGTCACTTTACAGAAGACTTGGTAGCTCTGATAGCTCTTTCCGTACACTGCACTCACAAGTCGTAACAAAATCATAGTTTGTTGCCAGATACAAGAAGTTTTGACAAGACAGGCATTGATCAGGTTGACTACACACATTGGAGTCAACCGATCATTGAGATAATAAAATTTTCGAGCATTATTGTAAAGGCAAAAATTCCCTATTAAATATTTAATAAATGCATGGAAAAGATTTTTGTGATGCTGGCAACTGAATTAAACTGTCAATGTCACAAGTTTCGTCGATTTGCCATTTCACAGAAGAGTTGGTCAAACAGTACAACCAAAGTTATCTTTGGTTGTATCATCCTTAAGGTTATCAACCTTATGGTTGGTAAAACTGTCAAAAAGGTTATCAAAAAGGTTATCAACCTTATGGTTGGTAAAACTGTCGTCGCTAGTCGGTTTCGGTTGTCATTGGAATTATGACAACTGAGACCAACGAGGGACAGGTCTGTAACTGGGTATCAATTACTTTTCCATAGCAAAACATTCTTCAAGAAGATTGCCTGGAAAAACTATCTTAACATACTTACAATAATATTACGTTGGATGTAGATACAACTTAGACAATGTGCTATTGTGCGTAGCGTACAGGGTCGCGCGGCGAGACATTGGATTCACGGGATAGGCGCGGGGAGCGCGCGGTTGATAGAGAGGCCCGCTCTCCGCGCACATATATTTTAACATCAAAACTTTCCACAGTACCACCTCCAGCATGCTCAGCAACCTTCAGATGGGACGACTGTGGAAAGACGCCTGAACCTGTCATGTACTACTGGAAGCCAGGATCAAGATGTGAAGTCGGCATCTGGCGAGGCTGTCTGCCTAATATTAACATGTTCAAAGACGAGTATGAATGTGTATCGACATGTATATTCACTGTGCGACCACGAGCGCTAAGCGAAGAATCCGGAGAAACCCTGGAAACGCAACCAGACGAACTGCGAATAGAGACCACAAATGCTGAGACTACTACCTCTATTACTACTACTCCTATTACTACTACTAATGACTATCCGCAAATTCATAATAAGCAAGCAACCGATAGTCCTGATGCAGAATCAACAACTGAAAATACTGGTAATGAAGCTACGACGATAGAAGAAGCCGAAGGTGAAGGTGGAACCGAAGGCGAAGGCGGAGGCGAAGACGGTGGCGAAGACGGAAACGAAGGCGGAGGCGAAGGCGGAGGCGAAGGCGAAGGCGGAGGCGAAGGCGGAAGCGAAGCCGAAGGCGAAGGCGAAGCCGAAGGCGAAGCCGAAGGCGAAGGTGAAGGTGAAGGCGAAGGCGAAGGCGAAGGCGAAGGCGAAGGCGAAGAAGAACCCCAAGTAACAACCGAAGGCGAATCTGTCACGTAAAAAGGGTGTATTAAAAATAAACGATTTTGAGTTCAATATAAAGTTTTACTCAGAAAAAGAAAATTTTTGGTGTAAAAAGATTTATGTTATTTTATTATACAAAAAAATTATGGCGATAAGAAGATTTCAGCAGGCTTAAAATCTGTATTGGAAATGTATTTTAGACTAGCAGTATCCGTGCAGTTTATGTGTTATGTACATTTATATGTATAATTGAGATATTTGGACAGGTCCCTAGCCAACTCCGAATACCGCAAAACATGAGTATGTCTTATAAATACTAGTATCTAATACTACTATGCCATCATACTGCACAGCATGAACTGAAACCAGCATAAAAGACCTATAAACACTTACACAAGACTTTGCCTTGCAGAACTCCCCAAGATGGCCGACTCGTACTCATGTATTTTACAATAACAACATGTCAAAAGGCTGCCGAAATTGATGAATAGTGTACTGTTACTATGTAGATCTTCTCTAGGGGTGCATTAACAGGAGAGGCGGCATGGCGCTCTCAGCTTCCGGCTGACGCAGGTGCTTTCAGGACATGGCTGTTTCGGGAAGTACCTGTGTCGCATAGGTCGGGAGCAGACCCCCTCACCTACCCCGGGCGAGGGACATCTATGAGGATTTTCCAATCAAAAGGGGTGCATTAACAGAGCCTCCACGGGTGACGATACTTAAGTACGTCCCGGCTAGGGTTGCCACCCGTACTTTATGATAAAGTATTGTACGTTATTTCAGGTAATTGTACTCTATACTTTATGAGAACAATAAAGTACACGAAAATACTTTATTTCGCATGATTTGATTTCTTTGGGATTTTGAACAGTTTAGTCGTAAGTATTTTTTCGTCAAACGAAATTTATCGATTGGTGCTGAATCGATGTCGCCACTCGCCAGCGCCACATCACTACTAATTTGATACAAAATGCAAAAAGCAATAAAAAAAATGTTTTTAAACATTATCAAAGAAAAATAAATTTTATTTTATTTTGTACTTTTTTTTCTTACCTATAATAACCAATGTATTTTAACTGCAAAAAAAAGGTGGCAACCCTATTCGCGGCGCACCCTGGGCAGTCAGCCTCGCTACCAACCTTGCTGACCAGCTAATCTTCTTACCATGGCATTTATTGTGCTATCCCCGTATACTTAGCTAGTGTCGACACGCGAGAAAGACGGTAGGTGCACAATTGGTTGTATGAGAGTGGATGCTGTTTTCTTAAGTTTAGCATAGTGTTGCTTTCGGTATAACAAATGGAAAAAAGCAACAGTCAATGATTTACTTCGGCGTCCATCCGATCGACCGGTTTTACAGGCGTTATTCTTAAAACTAACGTGGATAGTTCAAAGGGGAATCTGGGTATGTACAAAAAATTAAATTAAAAATTGAAACAACCCCTGACACTAAAAAAACTTTAAAAAGTAAAAAATAAAATGTGTTGGTTCACCCTGTATTATAAGTACTTATTAATATTTTGACCCAAGCGTCTTCGCGTCGGGGGACCGCTAAGTAAGTTATCATTACCAAGCTTCTTTTTTGTATTCTGTTTTTTTATTTTAATTATCTCGATGACATCAGCTTTCAAACAGAAAAAACCGCATCAAAATCAGTCTATTCGTTTGGAAGCTACGATGCCACAGACATACACACAGATATACACATACACGCGTTAAACTTATAACACCCCTTTTTTTTTGGTCAGGGGTTAAAAAATAAGAAAGGAAGAAAGATTTGCACAGTGAGACGTCACCTTTAATATGAAGAGTTCGGTCCGCGATATCGCCAACAACGGTTGAGTTAGAAACTAGTCGGACCCCAATAAAATGTAGGTGAGTAAAGTCGTACACAATTCTAAACAATACAATCAATACACCATGGGTCCGACGTACCCGTTTTTACCATCGATTCCAAAGCCTAATTGGAGAAGAAAAAGTAGTATACTGGGTGTAAAAATAGTCTTAATGAAGCTGAAGTCTACGCATACTGTACATCAAACTAAGTAACATACAGCAAAAATAATTGCCGAGAAACGACTTTTACTTTTTGGTATTAAAAAACAGCTTTTAATTGTAGCGCGCAATGGAAGCGCGCGCGCAGCAGACTGTGCCTACTTTTCAAAAATGTTTGTATAGAAGAATGTTTCGTTATAACATTTAAACTTGGTGTTCGTGAAAAACGTACTAAAATATGGTGTCTTTGACCTTCAATATCTCCTTAACCATTCGGTCCCCAGATATGGCCTAATACCAAAAAATCTTCGTAATGATGGGAAGAATATGTGGCTCTCGGCTTCGTTAAGGATATTTTTACACCCGATATAACGGGTGATTCATTTAAAGGTACTTTTTACAAAAGTAGGTCTACATGGCTAAGCCGGGTACGATTGAGGAATTGGAAGCCAACATTCCTCGCGTTATTCGCCAAATACCACTCGAAATGCTCGGACGCGTCATCGAAAATTGGAACTTCAGAATGGACCTGTTAACCGCAGTTACGGCCAATATTTGAAAGAAATAAACTTTAAAAAATAAATTTCGAGAATTGTTCTTTTGTTTGATAATAAATACAAGCTTAGTCGGAGAGGGGGTACTAAGCCGTGGGCCACTTAATGTATCACTGATGATTGTTTTAAAGAAAGTATTAAAATTTAAAAATGTTTTTTCCATGAAAAAATATTTTTATTATAGTTTTTCAAAAAATCTTTATCCCTGCTTTAGTTATGAATTCAGAAAATGGAGTTTCTAATTCGTGACCCCAAATATGACGTAAAATGTAAACACGTCTGATCATAGCGGAGAATAGATAGAATTTAGCGTATTTTTTATGAAATCTTTGAACAGCTATTTATTTCTCTTGAACTATTGACTTTTGGGGAAAGTTGTAGAACAAAAGTTATCCATTATTATGGGTACTTTTACACCCTTTCGGTTTAGTACCCCCTTTCCAATTAACCTTGTATAACCCGATCAAATTGTTCTAATTTTTTTTCTTTTTACTTTTGAAAAAGGTACCTCTAAATGAATCACCCGTTACATAGTTTGTCGAATAAAGCTTAATTTTCGAAATATTCATTATTTATGAAAATTCACGTCGTAAAATCTTTAGTCTTTCATCTTTTAATCTTTAATCTTTTCCTTATATAAAATTAACAGTTTCAGAAGTCGGTGCCTTCAATTTGGTTCAGCGTGGATCAGCACCGACTTCTGAAACTGTTCATTTTATATGGTAATTATTTTATTCTTTTTGAAGTCGGTTTAAATTTTTTGTAAAAAATGTTTGTATTGACTGAATTGGACTTATGTTAATATTCATCTGTGGATATAACATTATTGACTTATACATACTACCATAGTCAGAAAGGCGTCGTTAAAATCTTTCGGGTACCTCGAGCACGGTGTATAGGCACCATAATACTATTGTAGTCGTTTCTCCGAAGACCTATCGCTAGGGTCATGATGGTAGGTACTTTAAAATGTTTGGGAAAACACACACGACGTTTGACGACACTTTTGGTACAGTGACTGAGCGATCGGCTTCTGCGCTACACGCTGCGGAACAAATATTTGTATGGCCTACAGATAGTTGTTACGGGTCTGGATGTTTGTGCGTGTGAAGATTTGTGTCTGTAAACACACCCACAATACAGGAGAAATCCTAGTGTGGGGCAACGTTTTTTTAAGAAAAGAAAAAAAAAGAAAAAACGTAGACTTTTACAAAGTTTGTAAATATGTAAGCACCATGTATCTATCACATAATTAATTTGTCATTGCTTCTTTATTAATTCTTTTACCTTTTGTGGTATAGTAAATTTATTCTAGGTGCATCGTCTTCACATATAATTGTATAATTAATGTACCTATACAAAATATTGTAAGACATTTTAAATGAGTAACGGTGGAGTTTCTTGCCCATTCTTCTGCACAAAAAACTACCTTTTGGAAGGGGCGACTAGAATCAATTCTATTTTTTTTTGTAAATTTTGATGTTCAAAAGTGCCTTTTATGTGCCTAATTGAAATAAATACTTTGACTTTGAATAGCGAATCACGGTGGATGCACATCTACCCTCGCAGAGCATAGCATACCTGCGATCCTGTTCTTTCCTGATGATCTTTTGATATACCGTTATTGTTGCTCAAAGCATTCGTAATTGTACATCAGAACTTTATGAGTTGACTAGACTTATTTATTCATAAGTTACACTTTAAAACTTCGCTCGTTACCAGATGTTCGAGCTGCGATGGCACTAGGGTTGACACGGGTTCCTATGAAATAAAATACCTACAAAGTGATGTCGCAAGAAATTTTTATGCATGTTTCAGAAATCGAAACAAAATATCTGCTTCGTTGTAAGCACGCATAAAATAGGATTTCGTAATCATCATTTTTGGTAAGAATTAATTTACAAAGTTGTTGACTTCTCGTTTTTAACCGACTTCCAAAAAGGAGAAGGTTCTCAATTCGTTTTTTTTTGCATGTTTGTTCCGCGATATCTTTGCTAATTGTGAACCGATTTTAATGATTCTTTTTTTGTTTGAAAGACTATTCTTTTGAATTAGTCCCATTTAAGTTTGGTGAAGATCTGATGAAGAACTTCGGATATAGACCATTTGAAGTCGGTTTTATTTTTGTTAAAAAGTGATTATGTCTACGATTTTTGTAACGAGAGAAAACTAGATATTTGTTCAGCCGCATCTGGTTAGACTGAATGCTGACCCTAACGTTCAGGGTATACACGACATCATGTAATTCCTTCAAACCTTGTGATGTACTGCTGACATAGATAATAACAGAACATTATCTTGCTCTATAGTGGTTTATATAGGTAAATTATCTGTATGTATAATTAATTATGTATGTACCCTATTAGTGTGTGTGTGTGTATATATATATATTTAAAATATGTATTGTAATTATAATGTTATTATATAATTATTTGTGTTATAGTATGTATTTATACCTATTATTTAGTTGATTCCCGATTTTTAGTAGGTTGCATATTTGTACGCTGCAAACTGCCCTTTATATTTTTCTTAACAATTCTTTCCATCCAATGGTTGTCTGGAAGAAATTGCTTTAAGCGATAAGACCGCCATTTGTACTGTTAATTATGTGTATTCCTTGTTTTATTTCTTTTAGTGTGCAATAAAGTATATCTATCTATAATTTTTTTGTTCCCATAAAACAAATATTACAAGAAGTAAACATGTGTTCTTAACGTGAGGCATTTTAGCGCCCCAAGTTCGACCGCGCGGCGAGCGATACCGCGCAATTCGCTCGGGGCGTTAAAATGCCTCACGATAAAAACACATGTTTACTTCTTGTATTTTTTTTTATTGTATCCAAATGTATTCCGCATGCAGTACATCACGCGGTTTGAAGGAATTACATGATTTCGTTTACACCCTGTATAGTTAGGAAAAGGCTAGGCAGAATGAATACATTAGTTTAAACCGGAACACTGCAATGCTGCTTGGCAAGGCTGCTTTTCCCGGACGAGCAAGGAGCACCACTAAAATGACCCGTTAACCAATGAAAAGTGGAGCATTTTAAAACCGAAGACTTACATCCATATTCTAAGACGTTCCTCCAAAACTTACTTGACTCGACTCCACCTCGACTCAGCCTTTCTCACTACAATCGGTAGTTATAGTTTAAATAAACGTCCTCGACTCGAGATTTTTCCTCAGTCGAGGTTAGGAATCATCTGTCAAACTCAAGGTACGTCGAAACCTACCTTAAGGAAGGAAGTGTCAAAGTTCGTATGTAACAAAAAATGAATTTTGAAGACTTTATCGGATATGCTTACGATAAACCTTACAACTATTTATCGCGGCGTTATTTGCGCGATGCAGATAATTAGAATTATGACATAATGACTCCACTCTACCTCGATTCATTTGAGGACCCCTTAGTCGAGGAACCTCAAAGTTCACTCGAAATTGCAACTAAGAATACGATTTTGAAGGTGTTTTCGAGGCCGTCCTGAATCGAGTACGAGTCGAGTAAGTTTTGGAGGAACGTCTTAGAATCTTCTTCTTCCTGCCCTTATCCCACACTAGGTGGGGTCGGTACAACATGTACCTATTTCATAAGTCCATGTTGTTAGAGGTTTTGGCTTATTGTTTTATGACCGGCCGCCTGCGTGACCTCAACCCTCCTTGGGAATATTCGCTGCGCCGTCGCGCGGGTGACCCAATGTGCTTGCTGATATTATGCACTGGGTCCAAAAATGATATGCTTGTCAATCTTATTGCCGACAACTAAGCAGACTATGTTCTTCTTGGTGGGGTATACTTGAAGTTCCTCGACCCACTCATTCAGTTTAGCTAGGGACTATGGTTCTGACACGTCGTAAACTAATATAGCACCGTGAGCGTCTCTGTAAAAACATGATGTCAATGGAGGAACGTCTTAGAATATAGGTTTAATATTCTAGATTTTTCTTTATAATTTTTTTTATTTTTATAAAATTTATTTTTCGCGTATTTTTTACATTGTGAAATTATATATTATTTTATCGATGAGTGCGGTGTGGGTAAATCCTAGCGTTCACAACGGGAGACTGCAATTCATCATTCCCAGCTACAATCAGAGTTGACTACAAATGTAAAGTCATGGACGTGAACGGTGTTAAAGTCAAGCTTGGTATTTGGGATACAGCGGGACAGGAGCGATATAGAATATTGACATCAAGTTTTTACAGAGACGCTCACGGTGCTATATTAGTTTACGATGTGTCAGAACCATAGTCCCTAGCAAAACTGAATGAGTGGGTCGAGGAACTTCAAGGTATACTCCACCAAGAAGAAAATAGTCTGCTTAGTTGTCGACAATAAGATTGACAAGCATATCATTTTTGGACCCAGTGCATAATATCAGCAAGCACATTGGGTCACCCGCGCGACGGTGCAACGAATATTCCCAAGGAGGGTTGATGTCAGGCAGGCGGCCGGTCATAGAAGAAGAAGAAGAAGATTCTAGACTTTTCTTTTTGCCAGCCCTGAGTTTAGATTAACCGTAATAAGGTTTTTAGGTGCGGTCATAAACTAAATTTTGTAATTACACATACAATGTGGTGACGTCACCGGTGCTAAAGTTTGTGCGCGCTGCATAATATGCAAATAATGCAGAGCTTCCTCCTTAGAGGGTGAGCAAAGGTCGAGGTTCACTTATAATACCTAATTATATCGGAATAAAGTTAGTTACGGACGGGGTAGAATATAATGCTTCCTCACCACACCCTTGAATTGACGTTTGTTGTAACGAACAAGACATGTCATGAGAATTGAATTTGCGTGCGAAGTTTTAGTAGAATCGGTTAAGCAGAAGTAGTTGAAATATGTGTCGCATTATTTGAAACAAACAAACGAATATACGAAGTGAAGCTAACTAAAACCGTTTAAAAACTGGTCGTCTGCGATAGATCTTACTTCCTTAATGAAAACCAGTGATATTCTTCTTTACATAGCATAAAACAAAGTCGCTCCCGCTGTTTGTACGCTTAGATCTTTTAAACTACGCAACAGATTTTAATGCAGTTTTCAGCAATAGATAGAGTGATTCAAGAGGAAGGTTTATATGCCCCACATTAGTATCTACATTGCATCCGTGCGAAGCCGGGGCGGGTCGCTAGTTTAAAATAAAAACGCAACGTAAAGCTGGGGTTACAATTGGCCAGCTGGAGGTGACAGGCTTTGGTTCGCGGCCTGTGGTCTCATATAGATACGGCGTGTCGCTGACGTATGTACCGAGTTTCCAAATAAAAAGATCGTACTACCTATCTGGGTATTGAAGCAGAGTATTGGTATCAATTTTGTAATTCCGACTAAATTTATCTAAACATAACATAACATCACGCCTATATGCCCCGAAGAGTTGGGCAGAGGTGTATAGTAATACCCTCATTTCGCCAGTTATGTTTAAGTCCCATGTAATAGGGGGCGAGTCTGTTGCCATCAACCGGCCACAGATCCAAACTCCAGGCTGCTACTGAGGAATTCCACACGGAAAATCCAATGACACTTTGCCCGACCTGGGGATCGAACCCAGGACCCCATGCTCAGCAGTCTCAGCAGTCGCGCTTGCGACCACTAGACCAACGAGGAAACTAAACATATTATTACTTAAGTAAGTAGCAGTAATAGCCTAGTGGTGTGACTGTCGGACTGCCAAGTCATAGGTCTCAAGTTCGAACCCAAGGCAACCTTTGAATTTTCGAATTCATGTGCATATTGTATGCTTGTCACTTGCTTAAAAGCGGTGAAGGAAAACATCGTGAGCAAACCGGCATGCTTGAGAGATATTTCTTGACGGCATGTGAACCCAAGTCAGAAGCCCATGGGCGGCATAAACTCTGACACCAAGTTAGTCACTAACCAGACGAAAAGAAGAAGATTACTTAAGTAAATCTGGATGAAAATAAGAAAAGTATGAAAGAAATTAAGAATACGATAAGAATAACATAACATAACATCACGTTTGTATTTCTCCGAAGGGTACGGCAGAGGTGTTTTTAGTACACCTTCGTTACGCCAGTTATGTTCAAGTCCCATATAATAAGGGGCGAGACTATTGCCACTTCTTCTTCTTCCTGCACTTATCTCACACGAGGTCGGGTCGGTACAACATGTATTTCATAAATCCATGTTGTTAGAGGTTTTGGCTTATTGTTTTATGACCGGCCGCCTGCCTGACATTAACCCTCCTTGGGAATACTCGTTGCGCCGTCACACAGGTGACCCGATGTGCTTCCTGATATTATGCTGGGTCCCAAAATGATATGCTTGTCAATCTTATTGCCGACAACTAAGCAGACTATGTACTTCTTGGTGAAGACTATTGCCACTAACCGGGCACAAATCCAGACTCCGGGCTGCTACTGAGAAATTCTTTATGGAAAAACCAAATAACACTTTGCCCGACCTGGGGATCGAACCCAGGACCCCATGTTTAGCAGTCACGCTTGTGACGACTAAACCAACAGGGAAGTGAATTACTATTAGGCACTACGAGTATACAACGTGTTACATAATTCCCCATGAAAAATGTAAATAATCAAGTAGTCTTTTATGGTTGTTGTCATTTACCTCTCAGAGGGAATTAGGTAAGAATGTAAATAACTTTCTGGGTAGTCTACTCTTTAGTTTTATATTTTCAGGGTTGCGTTTCAATGATGATTATTTTACGTTTTATCCAAATTCTTTTTTTGGGTCATTCTACGGTTTTCAAATATTGCCAATAGACTCTTTACAAGGGACCTTTTAACCTCTTTTCGGCTTTAGGGGTATTTTTGTAACACGTTGTATACTCTTGAAAAACTGCCCACAACTAACTGGGTAAAACTGTTCCTGGAGTGTTCGTATTTCTTCGGCTCAGTACGGGACTTGTTCGGATATCGCGCGTGAGTGGAGTCGTCGGTAAACACAAAGCTTGTACGCTGGATACTTTCTGATGTGCGTGTACATTATTCTAGAAAAAAATTAAGATAACATTTTTTTTATTTCTATAGTTGAGGAATTGAGAGAGGAGGTTTGAGGAGGGGATTGTGGCTTATTGCCAACCGCGTGGATCATACGATTCGCGCGGTTAAGCTGCGCTTGCCGCGGTCAGTCTGTAGATGGGTGACCGTTCGTTACACATCGAGACCCCTCCGTGCTTCGGAGAGCACGTTAAGCAGTTGGTCCCAGGTGTCATACGGCTACCAATGTCAGTCGTTACGGGTAATGAAAAGTCCGAAAGTTTTAGAGTAGGTATCGGCATTGCCCAGTAACTGGATTGCGGAGGTCTGACGGCAGTTTCTCCGTGTAAAATACTGGTATTCAGCCGCATCTGGTTTGACTGGAAGCTGACCCCAACACAGTTGGGGAAAAGATAGGCAGAACAAGTTGAAGACTTTTCTTCAACTATAGAAATGTAAACATGACGAGGTTAACGTTATAAAATCATTGAATGAATGAATTCTTTATTCCATATAAAATAGAGTACTTTATTAGGAGTATGCTTAGGTGGTTTGGTCATGTTGTGAGAATGAGTGAACGGCGAATAACAAAAGTAATTTATAAGGCGGATGTCAGTGGAAACGCCGGTAGAGGACGCCCTAGAAGGACATACATCGATGTTATTGGTGATGTTCTTCACAAAAGATAGGTGCTTACTCGTAGTAGGTAGGTACTCTCAAGCGGCGTGCGTCTATGATAAGATGTATGAATGTGAATGAAGCGAAAGGAGTATGTAAGAATGTTTTTAAAGAAAGTGTCGTAGGTTATTTTTGGATTGGCAAGGGGACGAACGTGACAAAAAAACGATAACAAAAATGATGTTGTCTCTTAAGAACTGCGGAACCCTAGCACACATTTTATTATTTTTAAAGAATCTTTTTTTTTCAAAAAAAAAATATTATTCACTTCTATGTAAAAACAAAAGAAAGCATAATTAGGTGAACGACGCGACAGTTTCGCTATAGCAGATAAATAAATATGTAGTTTAAAAAACACGCTTATATGACGCATTAAGGATTATAACATATCCAACTCCTGGCTCCATCATCAGACCCTCGGTACCAAGCCCAATCTATTGGACTCGTCAAGACGAATCATATGAGCCTAAGCTCGAGGGGTTTACTAATAGCTACTGAAGAGTTCCACTATCCATCTCCTGGCTCCATTATCAAATCAGCTCCAAGATACCAAATTATAGTATTGTCATCCGAACTACATAGGTATACATACAAAGTTTAATTTCGATACGATAGTTAAAAGTAGGTTAAAATTGACTTCCAAGATTTTATTACATTTTAGTTAGTTACAAGTGAAGCTAAATATAAAGCGTGTAAAAATAAAAGAAAAAATACAACAAAGCAAACAGTTAACATGTTAAAATCAGGTAAATTGGTTGAAAATAATAGCTTTAGTAACTTTTTCTAATTTTCGTACCGTATGCAACAATGGACACGGTCAAACAACCAACAATCAGCATGTTGTCTTAGTGAAATCGTCCCAAACGGCGACAACACTGGTCGTATCCCCGTGTTTGCTCGCCCAGCCTTTGTGTGCCTGTGACGGAACTATCCGGTGACGTCATCCAGCACTCGGATAGGTTCCACTGTTTGTGTTCCCTCCGTATTTTGAAGTAATTTAGATCTTAATTCGATTTGATACGTATCACGTTTCAAGGTGATGTATTGAGATTTTGTAAGAATTATAATATGAACTGTAGTGATAGCGTAGCGGTTAAGAGGAAATGCGGTCGGTATTTAGTCCATACAAACGTATTCCTCAGTTTCCTCCTTGGACAATGTCACTAGAGCAAATATTTTTTATCATATGATATATATCTACCACCACTATGTCTCTATGTTTAGTTTTTGTCTTTAAATGAATTACTAATAGAACTAGAAACGTTTAAATTTTACAAAAATCGACCGGTTTGACCATCGTTTTTAATCATCTAGCAAACAAATTTGACGAATATAAAAATTAAAAAGAACATACAGACATAACCAAAGTCTTTCTTAAATTATTACAGAAAAAAAATTAAAATCGGTCCAGATTTGAAGAAGGAAACAGGAAAATACGAAAGTACGATTTCGCTAATATTGCACAGAAGAAATTAGACCGAGATGCAGTTGTCTCTTTCGCGCTCAAATAGGAAGGATTGCGGGAGGGGTGGGACGGAAATATATCGCTTAAAAACCTGTTCAAATTATTAATATTTTGCAGCCCGCGTTTCCTCTTAAACCATTGCCTTCCATGCAGGAGGATCCAAGTTCGATTTAAATTTTAGAATTCATATGCGCGTTAGAATTTGATTATCACTTGCGTTGACGGCGAAGAAAAACATTGGAAAACATCGTTAAGAAACCTGCAGTACTGAGATGCCAAAAAGTACGCGATGGTATGTGTAGTCCATCAATCCGAGCCAGGCCAGCTTGGTGGACTAAGGCTTACACCCTCCATTCTGAAAAGAGCCTCGGCTGGAACTGATCGCCTGGAGATCGACGACGAAACCTACAAATCTTTTTGGTAATCGCCAAAGAATTGTTTTAGGGGCAAAAGAATTTTTGAAATCGGTCCAGTAGTTTTTAAGTTTACTCGTTACATACAAAAATACAAATCTTTCCTCTTTATAACATTACTAGCCGTGTCCTCACGGCTCCGCCCGTAGCCTATGTTACTCAGTGATAATGTAGCTTTCGAACGGAAAAATATTTTTTTGAAATCGGTCCGCTAGTTTTTAAGTTTATTTGTTACATACAAAAACACAAAAAATACAAATCTTTCCTCTTTATAATATTAGTATAGATAGTATAGATAACATAATCCGCCCATTTCTAACCCAATGCTAGGCACAGGCCTCTTCTCAGAATGAGAAGGGTTTAGGCCTTAGTCTACCACGCTGGCCTGGTGCGGGTTGGCAAGCTATACTCACCATCGAGAACTTTATGGAGCCCTCTCAGGTGTGCAGGTTTCCTCACGATGTTTTTCTTCACCGTTAACGCAAGTGATAATCAAAATTGACGACACGTTTGGTGCAATGGCTGAGCGATTGGCTTCTGTGCTACGGGTTGTGGGTTTGATTCCCGCACGTAACAAATATTTGTATGGCCTACATGTTGTATGGCCTACATGTTAATTCATGTTGATACTACTCTGTTAGCGATTTTTTAAGTGACAAATTATAATGTTGACATTTTTTTTTTTATTAATTATTTCTATTCGCATATTTAATTGAATTTACTTGTACTGATATTTTATTCTTCTGACATTTTGATGTTATGTAATTTAATAATTTGTTGATTTTAATGTCATTAAATTTTTTGTTAACATTTTGTATGCTTAACGGCGGAACATAGACAGTCTCTGAATTTTACATATCTTCCACATATTTTTTACTTATGTTCACATTATAAATGATTTGATTTGATTTGGAAGGCAATCATTCAACCGCTGTACTATCACCGCATTCGTAGTCTACTACAGAATTATATTAAAGTAAGAGAGATATGTTCGTAGATACAATAGGGTATTAACATAACAAAGTGGCCAGTCATGCGTGCCGGCTTATCTGGGGTCTGGGGTTCGCTCCCGGTTACAACAGGACTCCGTTTAGGTGTGGAATCGTATGGAGTTTTAAAAAAACCGGCCAAGTGCTAGTCGGACTCGCGCACGAAGTGTTCCGTACCATTATCTATAAAAACGGCAAAAAAATCACGTTTGTTGTATGGGAGCCCCTTTAAATATTTATTTTAATCTGTTTTTTAGTATTTGTTGTTATAGCGGTAACAGAAATACATCATCTGTGAAAATTTCAACTAACTATCACGTTTCATGAGATACAGCCTGCTGACAGACAGACGGTCGGACTGCGGAGTCTTAGTAATAGGGTCCCGTTTTACCCTTTGGGTACGGAACCCTAAAAACTACTGTTTTGGGTGGTGTAGGTAATTCCATCAAGTTTTAACGAATAATGTAAACGCTGCTGTTTCTAGTTTCTCTAATTACTACAAAATCATCGCTGACTGATCCAGTACTATTTATCCGAAAGGTGAATTTGTTCTACCTAGCCTTTTCCCAACTATATTGGGGTCAGCTTCCAGTCTAACCAGATGCGGCTGATTACCAGTAATTTACACAGAGCGACTGCCATCAGACCCCCGCAACCTACCGGGCAATGCCGATATCCTAAGGTTACACCGGTTGTCAGACTTTCGGGATTCTGACTACTAGTGACGACTGTCATAGGTATTCATATGACATCCGGGACTGTTTTACGTGCTCTCCGAGGCATGGAAGGGTCTCGATGTGTAACGAATGGTCACCCATCCACGGACCGACCAAAATTATGTGATCCGCGCGGTTGTTAACTAGCCATGAGCCCCTCACGACTCACATTATCCAAAAGATGAGTTTCGGACAAAAATAATTGTACTAAAAGCACCTCTGCCGTACCCTTCGGGGAATATAAGGCGTGATATTATGTATGTTTTTAATTAAATCCATTACTCCCAAATGCTATACCTACCCTACATTATTTTAATTCACATTACATGCGCGGGCGCATTGGCGCGCGGCATCACGGTCGAACGCGGCGCGTGCGCACGTTTACGCCTCCCGCCTGTGTGCGCTGCACACCATAAAATACAACATTTATACTGTAGCCTTATCAGATTTATTCGCGTGTGAGCGAGAAGCGTGAAGGGAATAGTTTGATTATTAAGTAGATTACTGTTTTGTATTAAAACCTAAATAATAATCAGCCTCGTCGGTCTAATGGTGGCAAGCGCGACTGCTGATCGTGAGGTCCTGGGTTCGATCCCCAGGTCGGGTAAAGTGTTATTGCATTTTTCCGTGTGGAATTACTCAGTAGCAGCCCGGAATTTGTATTTGTGCCTGGTTGATGGCAATATGTTCGCCCCCTATTACACTGGACTGAAACGGCGTAATGAGGGTGTTACTATACACAGCTACCCAACCCTGCGGGAAATACAGGCGTGATGTTATGTTATGATAATAATCAGCCCATTACTGTCCCACTGTTGGGCTTTTCTCAGAATGAGAAAGGTTTAGGCCTTAATCCACCACGATAGCCTGGTGCGATTTGGCGGACAATGCTGCTTGGCGGCAAAAATACTTAGCGCCGTTAATTCTCGTTCTATCTCTGTCACTCTAAGGAGAAGTGACAGAGACAGCACGAAATTAACGGCAACTTAAAATTGTGTAGCGGTAAGGTGAATAGGTATACACTAGAGCATTTTCTCAAGCATTTCCATGTAATGTAACGTTCTTACGAATGGTACAATAAGAGCAAAAGCACGCGTCGTGCTCATTGTTCGGCTAGTGAAAGGGTGACACATTAGAGCATCTCGATGTTTTGTTACAAGTAAATGTTCTAGTCTACACTCACCTTTAGAGTATTTGACCATAATACTACTATCAGGTCAAGAATGAGGTTCTATACAGCTGTCATCTGAGATGTCACTCCAACACCTATAAAAGCGGTTGTCAACCGAGCCACTTTCTTTTTTTTCCTGTCAGCGTTCGCGCAGTGAGGACGTTGGATTTCATCTCAAATCACAGCTAAGTCTTTGTTTATTGTGTTTTGTTGAAGTTGATTGTTTCCTATTAAATAGTGCGTGGTTATTTGTGTTAATTATTTAGCTCGTTGTATAAATATAAGTTAGGCTGATCTGACAGTTGTTTTTTTATTAAAACACCACACCTGGTTCCTAAGACTACAAACAAATTTTCGAACATTTAAAATAACAATGTCACCGATTTTTTACAATTACTACAGATACAATCTACCCTCTAACTGAACTAAAACTGTTTAATCATGTTGAAATTAATTATTTCGGATCTACGATAAAAGTAATTATTTTTCCTTTACTAACTTAAATGGCGTCCATTTGGCTGGATGCATTTACATATGAGTACGATTTATATCTCTCAATTAATTAATGTGTTTGGGGACACTTTCCCTAGAAGATTTATAAGGTGGAACGCACAATAAAGAAGTATGCATGATAATTATGTTGTTAAACGGTTTTATTTAATTAGCTTCAATTCGTATATCTTTTTGTTTGTTTCAAATCTTGCGACAGATTTTTCAATACTACTTCTGCTTAACCGATTCTCCTGAAACTTCGTACACGAATGAAATTCCCATGAGAACGTAGTTCGGCCTAGTCTTATCCTATGTTGGGTTTAGTTTCCAGTCGAACCAGATGCGGCTGAATACCAGTATTTTCCACGGAGCGACTGCCATCAGACCTCCGCAACCGAGTTACTATTCCCATGAGATTACAACGTTATAATAATTTCAACCTTCAATCTTCAAATCGTGATCTAATGTTGCAGGGGTACCTACTGCAAGATAAAACCATTTAACTTAAAAGTTTTTGTAAAAGTATTTTGTTTAGTTTGGCAGACAGTCCGATGGGCCCTCTGACGGAAAGTGATTTTCACCGCCAATATACACCTGTGACCCTAAGAGGATTGCTGATGCGTTGCCAACCTAAGAGAAAAAGTTGAAAATTTGCATGTAACAAATTTCACTGGCACTTTTTTTTTTCCTAATCGACGCTTGTAGATGGTCTTGTGGACCTTTTCTGCGTAACCGGGCTATTATTGGCGAGACCAGAACGGTCTCTGAACCAATATCTAAACTAACTACCTAGCTAACTACGCTAACTACTGTAACATCATGACTGACTATTATAGCAGCAACACCTCTAAGGGTGTCCCCAAGGGGGGACTCGAACCACTTAGGGTGTTGAATGCGAGAGGACTGGGAGGGATACGACAGCTTGATGAGGGCTGTATTAATCGCGGTGTGACTGCGCGGAGTCAGAAGGGACGACCGGCTCCGCGGCTGCGGCGGGTGAGCACGGTGGATCTGGGGCGGCGGCGGTGGGACGTCGCGAGGGGCCTCGTCGGCGAGGGCGATACGCCGGTCGGCGGTGGCGGTGTATATGTATTGTGCTAGTCGATTTATTCGCCTCCTGGAGGAGGGTGATCTCGTCATCGGGCTCCAGTAGCGCATGCCTGGGACGGCGTACTAAACTAATTTGGGAGGGTTTATAATCGGACGCGGCGGTCACTGGCACTCATACCTTTTAACCAAAACATAGGCATTTATTACCGGTTCCTATAATTTACGGTGCGTTATTGTTTAAAATTAAGACTACTTGTATACTTAACAATAATGAAGCAAAATCCAGACGAAAACCAGCGTCAAGTACTTATAATGCTTGACATTGTAAGTACTTGATACTAGTAGTATACCTAGTTAAGATCTGGACACCTTTTTGGTCCAGCCGTGAGACACATACCCAAAACTTATTTATTTTTATATCACACTTTTTATCTGTTTCTTTTTGTGATGTGTCCAAATAAATGTTTCTTTATCTTTTTATCTTTTACCCCATTAGCTTTCAATCCTACCTTCCTATACTAGTAGCTGTATCTAAAGTTAGCTTACGAGTTTTATATGCCAAATTTGGTGATGAAAAATGTTACTATTGATAAGGAAAACGATTCGTTTTTAACCGACTTCCAAAAAGGAGGAGGTTATTAACCGACTTCCAAAAAGGAGGAGGTTACTATGTTCGTCTGTATGTATGTTTTTTTTTTTAACCGACTTCCAAAAAGGAGGAGGTTATTAACCGACTTCCAAAAAGGAGGAGGTTACTATGTTCGTCTGTATGTATGTTTTTTTTTTTTTTGTGTATGTTCATCGATATTTTCGCCAATTGTGAACCGATTTTAATGATTCTTTTTTTAATGGATAGGGTATACTTTGAAGTTGGTCCCATTTAAATTTAGTGAAGATCTGATGAAGAACTTCGGAGATAGACAATGGAACTCCTCAATGACGAACAGTAAGCAAATTGTGATGATGTGATTATGTTACAAGCAGCGTCTTTAGTAGGTCCAACCAAGTTTTAATTAAGGCCACTAAAATGAAAAAAATAAAAACTTTTTTACAAAAAATTTAAACCGACTTCAAAAAAGAATAAAATAATTATCATATAAAATTAACAGTTTCAGAAGTCGGTGCCTTCAATTTGGTTCAGCGTGGACCAGCACCAACTTTTGAAACTGTTAATTTTATATGGTAATTATTTTATTCGTTTTTGAAGTCGGTTTAAATTTTTTCTAAAAAAGTTTTTATTGGCTATAGGAACTGGATATCAGCCATGCTGCTTGGCGGTAGAAATAGGTATGGTGTAAGATAAATCTACCTATAGTCGCCATCACGTAACTTGGCAAGAGTACAGAAGAGAATTCCTCTCCTTTCTTTCGTTCTTCTAAGCAGACATGTTTAAAAATAAATTATGGCAATAACCATGGAATAATGACAACCAATAAAAGTGTCAATTTTTTTGTTGCATTAAGTGTACATGCGCGAATTTAGTCCCACTACTCCTAAACCTTACCAAGTTATGTGCCGGCGACTATACCTGGTTTTAGGCTGGGCGCAAATGAGCCATCGACCACACAGTCACCGGTGGCCGGCCACAAGCTGTTTTCATACATTTCGAGTCGCTTCCACCGGCCACACATGTGCGGTGAGTCCCTACAAAATCTATGAAAAAGCGTGTGAAGTGTTTGTCGCTGGCCACCGGTGGTTGTGGTCGGTGGCTCGTTTGTGCCGAGCCTTGCATTAAAAAATACACAGCTATCCGTCAAACCAAAACCTTATCTCAATATTCCACGTTACATCAAAATAATACTCGTCTATTTACATTGCATACCATGTTTATAAAACGAAAAGAAACCTCAACGGAGCACCGAACCCACGTCCTATTTGAAACACATTTCGCTGCAATCTCTTAGCGCAAACAAACATGGCGACGTATAATGTACCCACGCTTTTACATCGCAAAATATTTAACTTGACTTGCTTTTTGGAAATGTTTTGCGATGTTAAATGTTAGTTTCTTTCGAAATTGACAAACTATATACGAAAGATTTTAACTACGTCTTTCTGATGGTAATATGAGTCAATAATCTTTAAATAGTATATAAAACAAAGTCGCTCCCGCTGTCTGTACTCTTAGATCTTATAAACTACACAACGGATTTTAATGCAGTTTTCAGCAATATAGGTAGATAGAGTGATTCAAGAGAAAGGTTTATATGCCCCACATTAGTATCTACATTGCACCCGTGCGAAGCCGGGGCGGGTCACTAGTGTTATATAAAAATAAGTCCAATTCAGTCAATTGAACTATTATTTTTTTCAGAACAAAATAAATCAATTAACTTTAGTACATCCTTGTAAACAATACCTTAGCTCGAGCTGGCAATGTTTAAATTATCGTGTGAGTGGATAAGAAAACTCACTTCAAGGAAGAAATAATTACAAGGATCTAACTGGCCGGTGAGCCTGTGGTTTCCGCTTCTGCGTATCAGTCGCCACGTCGTGTTCATAGGGTTTGTTACCCTAGAGATTTTTCGACTTGTCAATTTCTATCAATAATGAATATATCGAAAATGATTACTAAGCTTTATTAGACAAACTATACAACGTGTTACAAAAATACCCCTAAAGCCGAAAGGGGGTTAAAAGGTCCCTCGTAAGGAGTCTATTGGCAATATATGATAACCGTATTACGACCCAAAAAAATATGTATTTGGATAAGACATAAAATAATCATCATTGAAACGCAACCCTGAAAACATAAAACTATAGAGTAGACAACCCAGAAAGTTATTTACATTCTTACCTAATTTCCTCTGAGAGGTACAGTACGCGTCATGTAAAAAGAACGCTGGAAGAAAGTGGAGGGGGTGTGTTTGCGCATGGGTACACTCACGCACGAAAGTACTAGGCCTATTGTTTTATTTTTGAACTTGCCTAATGCTAAATACAATTAGAAATATAATACAATATAATATTATATTATACAATTAGAATGATTACAATTAAATCGCCTAATGCGCAGCTTGACTCCCAGCGTTCTTTTTATATGACGCGACCTGTAAATGACAACAACCATAAAAGACTACTTGATTATTTACATTTTTCATGGGGAATTATGTAACACGTTGTATACTAGTAATACCTAATAGTAATTGACTGCTCTTTTGGTTTAGTGGTCGCAAGCGCGACTGCAGAGCATGGGGTCGTGGTTTCGATCTTCGGGTCGGGCACACACGTTATATACTACTTTTTCTTCTCCAATTAGGCATCTGAACCGATGGTTGAAATCTTTTGGGAACTGGTGTAACGGACTTGTAAGGAAATGCAATGTTTTTTTTCCTATGTGATAGATCGACAAACTGACTCACGGCTCACCTGATGGAAAGTGGTTACTGATGCGTTGCAAACCTTAGAGGGAAAGTTGGAAAAGTTGTTTCGTAATTGTCTACACCAACTAAACGCCAAAAACAAACCAAACAGCACATCTCTAGACCAGCGGCACAACACTAGCGACGGTTCCGGCGACCGATCGGACTTCCGCCGGAATAAGACACTTGCCCCGAAGCCTTCGTATCGATTATCGATATCGAAAAATCATTATCCGTCATAAACAGGGTTACTGGTAATTCGACGTATTCCTTGCAGGACGTCATAGTAGGCTTAAAACGAAACAAATTAAGCTATCAAATGTTATACCGAAGTTTAGTAGTTTTTGAGTTAGTTAGATTTTTATTTTTTTATGAAAAATCCCAGATTAAATCATTTGAAGTCAATTTATAAATGACTAGCTGTGTCCTCACGGCTCCGCTCGTAGCCTATGTTACTCAGTGATAATGTTGCTTTCTAATGGCAAAAAAAAATATGAAATCGGCCCAGTAATTTTTTAGTTTATTCGTTACATACAAAAATACAAATCTTTCCTCTTTATAATATTAGTATAGATTTACGGCGCAACTGCACTGAAATTTAAGTTATTATCATAGTTGATGCTGTAGCAGATCTTTGATAAATTAAAAGTCCAAAAAAGCCTAAAACTTTGGCAAAGATCACTAAACAAACATTTTTTTTTGCTATTGCACCATAAAAAATGTTGTCTAGAGCAAAAAAAAAACTAAATCTGGTGTACAAATTACTAGGAAACCATCCTTGTTTTATCAGGTAACCAAAAAGGTTGCAGGAGCAAGGAATACGTCGAGTTACCAGTAACCCTGTATAAGTTGGAATTGAATGGAACCAAATTGAATTATTCAAATACCGATCTTGTTTTAATTACTGATATTAAACCACTACAAGTTCAACGACGACGTTTTTTCACACAGAATTCAGAAAAATAATGGAATCAGGCGTTACTTTGCGGAAATCCATGACATGCAAATACACTATAACAATATTCAGTGTTAACTCCGCTAAACAGTCGCAAAATGCAGCAGGTGCGATTAATAAAATGTAGCAAATAAACAATATTTGCTTAGTCAACTGTTTGGCGGAATTAACACTAAATATTGTTATTGTAACAGCCTCGTTGCTCAAGTAGTCGCAAGCGCGATTGCTGATCGTGAGATCCTGGGTTCGATCCCCAGGGCGGGCTAAGTATTATTTGGTTTTTTCGTGTGGGATTCCTCAGTAGCAGCCCGGAGTTTGGATTTGGGCCCGTATGATGGCAATAGGCTCGCCCCCTATTACATGGGACTTAAACATAACGGCGAAGTGACGATGTTGCTATACACCTCTGTCCAACCCTTCGGGAAATACGGGCGTGATTTTATGTTATTGTTATTGTATATTTGTACTATAGAGCCACCGCGTGGCCGCTCATGAGATAGCAATATAAGGCTAAATTACTGCATCCTCCCATCGTAGAGCATACAATATACACTAAACACTTAACTAATGGAGTATATTTCTCATAAATACAAGAATACGGGGAAACCGACGCTCTGTGACAGTGAGTTGGCTAACAATAAAAAGTTCGCCAAGCTAAAAAACGACACGTCATATGAAACAAGATATAATGCTTTGTCTCAGTTTTCTTAATAATTTTGTATATATGCTTCTCACTTCCACACTTCCTACAGAATCATGGCTACATCTAAACGTATTTAATCTAAGATTTGTACTATTTAGAAAGCAAAAGGCATACTAGAATATAGAACCTGGTTTACAGGATGGAAAAAACGAACGCCAACTGGAAAAGTAGTTTAAATATTGAAAATGGCAAATTTTACTCAAAGGAAACTATATTTTATTTTTAAGAACATAAAAAGAGAATTTATAGTTTTTTTAGGTCTCTTCCATTAGTCGGGAGTATAATCAACACAAACGCATTTGTTACTGTGTATTACCTACTGTAGTAATATGAATGTGGATGGATAGTATAAGTAATGGTAGGCCAAAGAAAAGATAGATGGATTATGTGAAGGACGATATGAGTAAGAAAGGAGCGAGTACTGAGATAACGGCTGATAAAGGAGAATGGAAGAGGAATGCATGTTGTGCCGACCACACCTAATGTGGGATAAGGACAGGGAGATGATGAGTATTATGTAGCAGGTCTATTTGCGCAGGCATCTTTCATCTTTACAAATGAACACCTATAACGATCTAGAGAGAAAAGTGTTACGCTTTTTTTTAAATTTCGTCTGTTAGGTACGACAAAATTCTTGACACATTTTGCATGGCTTGAAAATAACTCCGATTGACAAACATTTGGATTATATCAGTACGTACTTTTGAATGTAAAAGTTGGCGCTGAATTGGTTCCATATTGTTTATTGAATGATTGAAATTGTTTATTATGTATATTAAACGGTTTTATAATTAGATTCACTTCGTATATTCGTTTGTTTATTAGTTTCAAATCTTGCGATAGATTTTTCAACTATCTCTTAAATGATTCTCTTGAAACAAATTCAATTCCCATGACAATCCAACATTATAATAATTTCAACCTTCAATCCTCGAATCCTGATACTACAGGGGTAACAAGATAAAACCGTTCAAGTGTAAAGTTTTTTTAACATTTTTATTTATTTTTATTCACGATAAACATTTACTTATTTTTATACTAACGGCCCGTCCCGGCTTCGCACGGGTGGACATTTTTCCCGTTTTTGCAACATTTTTCATTTATGCTCCGCTCCTGTTGGTTGTAGCGTGATGTTATATAGCCTATAACCTTCCTTGATAAATGGACTATCCAACACAAAAATATTTTTTCAATTCTAACTAGTAGTTCCTGAGATTAGCGCGTTCAAACAAACAAACAAACTCTTCAGCTTTATAATATTAGGTAGTATAGACACTATAGCCCGAAAGTCTGACAAACGGTTTAACCTTAGGATATCGGCATTGCCCAGTTACTGGGTTGCGGAGGTCTGATGGCAGTCGCTCCGTGTAAAATACTGGTATTCAGCCGCATCTGGTTAGACTAGAAGCTGACCCTAAGATAATTGGGAAAAGGCTAAGAGGAAGATAGACACTTATAGATTTTTGGCATTTTTTTAAATCTGAATCTGTCTGTAATCGTAATTATTTTCAGAAGTAGCTACTGGTCGTAGCATGCAACGTGGGCGGACTTGAACAAACAAGTAAGAAAAACGTTAATACCTATACAAGGACAACGATTAGGCGCTACCAATCATACAAATTAAAATGCAAACTGAATCAGCAAATTGATTCAATATCCTCCTTGAAAATTCCAATATTCTTATAGAAATACTGGATACGCAGTCTGCAGTACAGTAGATAAATGAAGGAATGAATGTAGGAAAGAATCAACGGCCTCGTTGGTCTAGTGTTGGCAAGCGCGGCTACTGATCGTGAGGTCCTGGGTGCGATCCCCAGGTCGGGCAAAGTGTTATTGGATTTTTCCGTGTGGAATTCTTTAGTAGCAGCCCGGAGTTTGGATTTGTGCCCGATTGATGGCAATAGGCTCGCCCCCTATTACATGGGACTTAAACATAACGGCGAAATGTGGGTGTTACTGTACACCTCTGCCCAACCCTTTGGGGAATACAGGCGTGATGTTTATGTATGTATGTGGAAAGTGTTTTTAAAACGTTAAACTGTTTTTGATGTGAAACAACTAATGCGGCAGTACGGGTGTGAGAGCGGCTGTTGCGTGGCGACGCTCACGACGGCAGAACTTCGTAACTCGTCGGCTCTCTTCGGCTTGACGAGGCCAGTTTTATTTTTTATAAAACGAATTTCCATCTTTCGCACTTGCCACGAGTCCCGCGACGTTTTCATTTTTTTATAATGACAGAGATAGTTCACACCAAAAGTATACTAAGCCGCCGGAAAGTCGGTTTGTTCAAGTTTCCACTGCATGCATACGCTGAGCGGCCGACTGCTCTTCCAATGAATAGAGCTTACGACTGACTGTGAGCAAGCGTTACGTTTGGTGTGAGTATGGGAATTCATGTTTTTAGTCAAGTAAAGTTTTCCACTAGGTACGTAACGATTTACTTTCAATAGATGTGTCAGCCATATATTCATATACTGGACAAGTGAAGGAAAAACATTGTGAGGAAACTAACACACCTGAGAGGTATCAAAATAGTTCTCGGTGATGTGTGTGTTGGCAACACCAACAAAATTAGTGTTTGTTTCCTATGTTGTGGCAACACTGTTTTTTTACTTGTCACTTCTCTTATCATTTCTCTCTAGCAGCGGTAGTACGAGCTATTAGTATTATTTTGAACTATTTTCTGTGCTTATCTATCAGCTGTGCATTAAATCGATATTACTATCCAACACGTTATCTTCAAAATCAAATCAAAATCAAAATCAAAAATTTTTATTTCACATAAACCAATACAGGTGCTTATGAAACGTCGAATTTAGGTGCACGGTTCCAATTAGTTGTTTCCTATGGAGAAGAGCCGGCAAGAAACTCCATGGTTACTCTTTTAAAAATAATACCTTTAACAATTTCAGTGGATACAGTACAATGATTTAGGATAGTGAGAGAACAATGAGGTCCTGACCACAGACCAATGAGTAATATAGTTCTAAAAGACTTGAGTACAAAAACTAACAAACAAAAATAAAATTTAAAAAAAAGTAATATGAATAATATTGTAGTAATTTACAAATTTATAGATGCAGGTCCACAAAGTTCTCACATTCTCCTTTACATAGTACTAGCTGTGTCCTCACGGCTCCGCCCGCGTAAGAAGTTTTATTCCGGTAACAAATATAGCTTATGTTACTCAGTGATAATCTAGCTTTCTAACGGTAAAAGAATGTTTGAAATCGGTCTAGTAGTTTTTAAGTTACATAAAAAAATACAAATCTTTCCTCTTTATAATATTAGTACAGATATACCTATAGATAAAACAGTCGCTCCCGCTGTCTGTACGCTTAGATCTTTTAAACTACGCAACGGATTTTAATGCAGTTTTCAGCAATAGATAGAGTGATTCAAGAGGAAGGTTTATATGCCTCACATTAGTATCTACATTGCACCCGTGCGAAGCCGGGGCGGGTCGCTAGTTTATTATAAGTATTAAATACAGTTGATCAAAAACTACAATCCGCACAGTGTGTAGTCCGTCTACGCGCACTAGCCCCGGTTGCCCAGCAGTGGGACAGTGATGGGCTGATTATACACACGCCAGAATGACCTAGAAAAAGTTTCACTAGGGGAAATGTACCCAAAATTCGAGCCTGTCGTTTCCAAAAATGATTTTGTACATCCTTGCCAATCTATTTGGTATTCTCTAGATAAAGTGTACGAAATTAAATTGGAATCCGAGTCAACAGCCAGGCGCTCTCTTAATTCGCGTTTACATTCTTAATAATCGCTACACTTGCTAAATGTAAACGTTCTTTTTTTATCCTCGGAATTTCTGAACGTTCCTTTTGTTTTTTTTCGTTCCTTTTTTGAATATGACTTTTTTTTTTGTTTAATTTCGTTCTGTTATTGTTCAATATTTACTGATCTAATCAGCTTTGCTTGCTGGGACAAATAAGGTCTCAATTGGTAATGTTTAGCAGTGATAGCTTAGCGGTTGAACGCTCGTCTTCCATGCAGGATGGTCCGAGTTCGATCAGAATTTGCGTTAACGGTGAAGGAAAAACATCGTAAACATGCAAACTGGCTCCATAAAGTTCTCGAAGGTGTGTAGTCTGCCAACCAGAACCAGGTCAGCGAGGCGGATTAAGGCCTAAAGGTGATTCTGGGAAGAGGCCCGTGCCCAGCAGTGGGATAGTAATGGGCTGATATGTTATGTTATGATAATATTTTGTAGTTCAATTTCGTCTTGTTTTATTAATTTACCTCGCTACGATATTGTTATTGGTGGTATAGCTAAGAAGGTGGTATAGCTAAGAAGCCTCCTCTCATGTCTGCTAATAAATAATGCTAGTAATTTACAATGAGCTGCGGTAACCGATCTATCTACCAAGCGTGATGATTATGGACTTCTTCCATAATAACCGTCATTGTAGCAATCGTTAGGAGGATAATAGAAGTGGTAGTTTACTGATCTGATAAATCAACAAGCCGCCATTTCTTTTTGCTCGTTGAAAAGCTACAATGCTTTATTGGTTAAAATTGGGACTCCTTGTATACTGGGTGTAAAAATAGCCTAAACGAAGCCGAAGTCTACGCATACTCTACATAAAACTAAGTAACATACAGCAAAAATAATTGCTGGGAAAAGACTTCTATTTTTTGGTAATAAAAAACAGCTTTTATTTATAGCGCGCAATGTAAGCGCGAGCGCAGCAGACTGTGCTTGCATTTCGAAAATGTTGGTAATGTTTGTATAGAAGAATATTTAGTAATAACATTTAAACTTAGTTTTCGTGAAAAACGTTCAAAAATATGGTGACTTTGACCTCCAATACTTCCATAACCAATCGGTTCCCAGGTATGGCCCAATACCAAAAAAATCTTCGTAATGATGGGAAGATTACATGGCTCTCGGCTTCGTTAAGGGTATTTTTACATCTGATTTTTACCAATAATGAAGCATAGACCTCATAGCTTTGCATAGTAGACCTCTACACGTATAATTTGCTTACGATTCTATTTATACGTCCAGTTAGGCAATAAAAAAATGCTAGGTACCATTGGTAAGCAAAACGATTCGTTTTTGTTTATAGGAACCGGCTAGTAGAAGTTACAATTTGAGACCAATATTGAGGCGTACTTGTAACCCTGCCCCCCCCAGCGACCACATATTCCAAGGACCACACCCGTCACCGACACGGCTATAAATCGTAACTAAATGAAATACGACACAGCCTCCGCAATCTCTCATCTTAACGCCTGTGATGTACTCAGCCGTGTAATACATACTGCTTCATAACTACACATAGTATATACTGGGTGGCCCAAATCAATGAGTCGTGGCGGGAAAAGTACCTTCTTCTACCTAGCCTTTTCCCAACTATGTTGGGATCAGCTTCCAGACTAACCAGATGCGGCTGAATACCAGTATTTTACACAAAGCGACTAGCTGCCGTCAGACCTCCGCAACCCAGTTACTGGGTAATGCCGATGTCCTAAGGTCTTCTTCTTTTCGTGTGGTTAGTGACTAACTTAGTGTCAGAGTTTATGCCATCCATGGGCCTCTGACTTGGCTTCACATACCGTCGAGAAATATCTCTCAGGCATGCCGGTTTCCTCACGATGTTTTCCTTCACTGTTTTTAAGCAAATGGTAATTATACAATACGCACATGAATTCGAAAAGTCAGGGGTGCGTGCCTTGGATTCGAACTCTAGACCTATGACTTGGCAGTCCGACGATCATACCACTAGGCTATCACTGCCATTTAAGGTTAGACCAGTTGTCAGACTTTTGAGCTTATGACATCCGGGACCGACTATTTAACCTGCACTCCGAGGCACGGAGCTCGGGCTCTCGGCTATTTACCAACTGCGTGGATCATACGATTTGCAAGGTTAAGCTGCACTTACCGCGATCAGCCTGTGGATGGGTGACTATTCGTTACACATCAAGACCCCTCTATTAATATACTGTAATATACGGTATTCAGCCGCATCTGGTTAGACTGAAAGCTGACCCCAACACAGTTGGGAATAATCTAGACAGAACGAACTTCACTAACCAATAAAAAATATAACCCACTACACAGATATAACGCAGCTAATATCCGTTCCAAAAGCAAAGACAGCCAAACTACGAACTATCTAAGTTTAAATAACTAAATACGGGGTTGTGCTCCCGCTTTCAAAAGCAGCCGACGATGTTAGACTAGTCTTTGGACCTAGGCGGAACTCCCGACCGGAAACGCCTGTGAGATTTTGAATTCGGTGTAATAGTTAGCGGGTGTTTGAAATAACGGATGACTGGGTTCTATTCGGTGTTTCCTTATAAAGATGTGGTCGTATTTGCTATAATGAAGTAATTTTGGATCTATTTCGATGGATGTATGTTAATATCCGGGCCATTAAAATGTTGTATAACATATCATCATGCCTGTATTCCCCAAAGGGCTGGCAGAGGTGTATAGTAACACCCTCATTTTGCCGTTATGTTTCAGTCCCATGTAATAGGGGGCGAGCCTATTACCAAATCCAAACTGAGGGATTCCACACGGAAAAATCCAATAACACTCTGTCTGACCTGGGGATCGAACCCAGGACCTCATGATCAGCAGTCGCGCTTGCAGCCACTAGACCAACAAGTCAATCAATTTTGTATAACATGTAAATAAATCATTCTGATAACAAATTTTGGGAGTTATTTTAAGGGTTGTAGTCAATTGAAAAGTCATCGTGGCTGACAAGAAAGTATTGATTTGTGGAACAGCAGTTATGACTGATTGTGCAATTACGTGCCATGTTCTTTTCTGGAGACCAATTCTACTGTCAAAATTTTCGTATACGTATACTGTCAAAATGTTTGCCATTTGTCAACAATTTTGATAGTAAAATTAGCTTGATGATGTGCAGAGGCAATTTAATGTTGACCTAAGATACTGCGATATCTAAGAACCTTTATAAGATGAATGATGCTGCAAAGACCATTAACGACACGTTTGGTGCGGTGGCTGAGCGATCGGCTTCTGCGCTACGGGTCGTGGGTTCGATTCCCGCACGGAACAAATAATTGTATGGCCTACAGATAGTTGTTCCGGGTCTGGATGTTTGTGCATGTGAAGAAATAAATTTGTGTTTGTAAACGAACCCACGATACAGGAGAAATCCTAGTGTGGGGCAATGTTTACAAAAAATAAGCTGACTTACCAAATCGGATGCAAAACCGAAACGCCTGTAAGCAACTATAAACCTGAAACACTGAAAAGCATTCCTCTTAAACCAATACACTGAACTAGTACTGAGCAATCCTGAAGCTTTTATATGATCAAAGCTTTAGCTAACCACTCCCCACTTGGAAGTTCACGAACCATGTCCGATAGGTGCTTGGAACTTCGACATATTCCTGTGGCTAGCACAACTTGGGACATAGATCTCTAAACAACTGTTCACGAGATGCCGTTGTTAATAAATTGTTTCAGGACAAGACCACTTAGTGTCTGAAAGACCTGAAGTTGCGGGGAGATCGATATACAACGTGATTACAAAAAGAATGGGGTTGAAAATGGCTGTGCTACTAATGTTGAAATATTATGGATTAGTTGATTCATTGACATACAACTTCCTCGTTGGTCTAGTAGTGGCAAGCGATTGCTGATCGTGAGGTCTTGGGTTCGATCCCCAGTTCGGGAAAAGTGTTATTGGGTTTTACCGTGTGGAATTCCTCAATAGCAGCCCGGAGTTTGGATTTGTGCCCAGTCGATGGCAATAGACTCGCCCCCTATACATGGGACTTAAACATAACGGTAAAATGAGGGTGTTACTATACACCTCTGTCCAACCCTTCAAGGAATACAGGCGTGATGTTATGATTTATGTGTTATGTTTTTTGACATATGATTATACGATTTGCGAGTTTAAGCTGCGCTTGCCGCGGCCAGCCTGTGGATGGGTAACCGTTCGTTACACAACGAGGCCCATCCATGCCTCGAAGAGCGTATTAAACAGTCGGTCCCGGGTGTCATACGATACGTATGACAGTCGTTACGAGAAGTCAGAAGCCCGAAAGTTTGAGAACCGGTCTAATCTTAAGATATCCACATTGCCTACTGACTGGGTCAGTAGGGTAGCATCTGGTTAGACTGGAAGCTGACCCCAAGCATAGTTAGGAAAAAGGCCAGGCATAACTAACTTGATTCATTCACAGCTATAAAAAAAATATGTTAAGAATCAGTCAGGACTAAGGCCTAAACCCTTCTCATTCTGAGAAGAGGCCCGTACCCAACAGGTCAGTAATGGGCTAATTATGTTATGTGCAGCAAAAGAGTGTAACACTTTAGGGTGGCTTTAAGAGACAACCCTCAACAAGCATGTGCACATAAAATTTAGCAGTCATGTACTTACGGGAGGATAAAGAATAACACTTGTGACCGTACACTATATATATTTAATTAAGAATCAAAAATAGATCAACAGGGCGAGGTTCGTAACAATGCGAGGAGTCCAGGGTCTTCTTGAGCAGGTGTAACACTTAACTTGGCAACTGCAGCGGCGCGAGAGCCGATCTGCAGTGTGCTCGCCTTTTTATAGGCTCGGACTCCCGCCAGTCAGCCACCACCCGTCACAAGAGTATACTATTACGTCAAATATTATATCATACAGTTTTAGATTATTCCTTATTTATAGAACGAAATACGGTGTTCCTCCAACGAAAAGGGAGGACCCTCCAGCCAGGTGGGCTTTATGCCTGGCGGGCCACTGCCCAACGGTTGATGCTGGGAAGTTGTATAATTATACAATATGTAACATACATAAATAACGCACATCCTTAAATTAGTTTGTTCAGAATCGTTTACTGAATCCATTTCTATCATTTATACAGGGTGTAAACGAAATCATGTAATTCCTTCAAACCTCGTGATGGACTGCTGACATAGATTAACCCTGCACGGGATATTTTGGATTCAATAACAAAAAAAATACTAGAAGTAAACATGTGTTCTTAACTTGAGGCATTTTAGCGCACCTAGTTAAATGACCGCGCGGCGAGCGATAGCCGCGCAATTCGCCCGGGGCGCCAAAATGCCTCGCATTAAGAACACGTGCTTACTTCTTGTAATATTTTTTTTATTGAATCCAGAAGTATCCCGTTCAGGTTTAATCTATGTCAGCAGTACATCACGAGGTTTGAAGGAATTACATGATTTCATTTACACCCTGTATAGGTAATTTTTTATCCCAAAAATAATTAAAACTACGGAAATTAGTCACATTACCCGTGTACAGTCAAAACAAACTGAAATGGACCGTAAATCAAGACACAAAGACTTTTAAGAGTGCACTTTTATTTTTATTAATACAAATTCCGTCATTCAATACAAAATAAAGAAAAATAAACCTTATTTCAAGAACGTTAATTTAGTAAATAACAATGCATATACATGTTAAACTAAATTTCAGTGTATGTAATATGATTATAACACAATATTCTAATTGGGGTGTTTGAGGGTGTGCGTTAATTACGTTACATGTTGTATACTAACTCCGTGTCAGATCTTGATATCGCGATGCAGGATTTGTGACATTACATCTGACAGCTGTCATTGTTGTCGCTGTAGTCTGCTAGACATTCGTCGTGCTGCATAATTCTCATGTGGTGTGATAGATGTCGCCACAGCGCGGATGTGACGCATATTCTTCCCTTTAGTTTCTTTTTGGTTTAGTTTTATAATTTTATTTTATTTTTGTGCGTCCTGTTGGCGCCAATAAACAACTTTTATTTCTTTTATTACCGCTACTCCTGACATAATTCCTTTGTCGTCTTTAACGCCACTCACAGGGGCGGGTCTATTCTTTACCAGAGCCCCGGGGCTTGTTCTACCATCCATTAACAAAACAGAAATCAAAACACGTCAAATACTTAGCTAATAAATCGTTTCAGGAACAAGAACACTTGAATGCTTGTACTGTATTCGATTCTGCTGGCTTTGTGAGCTGGGGAAGTTGGGGATAGTTGGTCGAGAGTTGTAGCCAGAGTTATTGACTTCAATTGTTCCCGTGGCGTTACGATGCCCTCGCTTAAATTATGCTCGCCTTTTCAGAGTTAACGTCGAGATTATTCCGAGGTCGACTGTTTGTTTTAGCAGGGGAAACCGCTTATGACTGGTGGTCAGTACTTTTGAATAGATTTTAGGGTTATTTTTCGAGATGAAACAATTGTATAGTAAGACACAATTTTTTTTTCGTGTGTTTAGTGACTAACCTGTTGTCAGAGTTAATGCCGCCCATGAGCCTCTGACTTGACTTCACATGCCGTCGAGAAATATCTCTCAGGCATGCCGGTTTCCTCACGATGTTTTCCTTCACCGTTTTTAAGCAAGTGATAACAATATAACAATACGCACATGAATCCGAAAAGTTAGAGGTGCCTTGGGTTCGAACTCGAGACCTACGACTTGGCAGTCCGACAGTCACACCACTAGGCTATCATACACAACTAAGAAGTCGCATCGACAAACATGATCCAACAACCAATGGAAGTCACTCATTTTTGCGCCGCTCTCACTTATCGCGTCAACGTATAGATATTTTTTTTACTGCAGTACTAATACACACTCATGGTCTTGAAGTCGAACGCAGTTCGGCAGTGATCGGTCTTACGAAGTTTGCTGTTGCGACTTCTTAGTTCTGTCGTACTATAACCCTTATAGAATCACTTTGTTATCCGTCTGTCTGTCCGTCAAGATCCTTTTTCTCAGGAATGGAATATTGACGTGAAACTATTAACAAATATTAAAATCAACAGAGCTATAGTTATGTAAAAAAATCCATTTTCTTATCCAATTCCAAAAAGCAAAAAGCAGTGATAGCCTAACGGTTGAACGCTTGCCTTCCATGCAGGATAGTCTGAGTTCGATACCGGTCCGTACCTCTGACTTTTTAGAATTCATGTGCGGATCAGAATTTGATTATCACTTGTGTTAACGGTGAAGGAAAAATATCATGAGGAAACCTGCCCACCTGAGAGGCTCGATAAAGTTCTTGATGGTGTGTATAGTCCGTCAACCCGCACTAGACCAGCGTGGTGGACTAAGGCCTAAACCCCCTTCTCATTCTGAGAAGAGGTAATGGGCTGATTATTATGTATGTATGTTAATGCAATTACATAAAAATATATAACCAGTCAAAGCTTATTTTTATACTTACACACAGCCTAACACACTCATCAAAACCTATTTATTATTGAACCGATAACGCCTTCAAAAAACTTATTTAAAAAATAAGCACTGACTTAAAATAAATAACGTATATTTAATTCAAGTGAACTTCCTCTTAATTCATAATACATTTCATAAAGTCCTCATTTTTTGAGCTCGGGGCATACGCGGGCAATTTTTGCCCGGTTATTATTTTAGCGGGAAAACAATGGAGAGTCTACGAGCGTAATAGGCAGGTTTGTTGCAACTGCTAAATGGTTATCTTGGCCTCCCGAGGCTACTTGGGTGTTTGGTGCAAGTGAAAAGAGTAGTGCGATGGTTTTTATTTTATTTTATTGTTGATGCTTGTTGTAAGCGAGGGATAAGGAAAAGAGCAGGATGCAATCAACGGTAGAAAATAGGCGAGCGAAACTACCATGTGCGTGCTAAAAATTGACTGAAAAAATGTAACAACAGTGCCGCGGGGTGGCGCGACCGTCGCCCTAAGCAACCTCCCTGGTCGCCCATCGTCACACATTAATCAATATACTACCTAATTTTTTTTGCGTCACCAACACTTGTGTTCTAGAATCCACGCACGCGAAGGGATTCAAATGTAACTTTGGTGGCAACTGTAGCATATTTAAAAGTCATGAATGTGTAAAATCACCAGCATGCTGTGTTGACTAACGCAGATCTGTATAAATATGGCGGGAAAAACCATCCAACTAAGCATTCTTAATTCATTTTCAGCAATAGACAGCAGTAATAGCAGTCGTAGCCTAGCAATTGAACGCTTGCCTTTCATGCAGGAGGGTCTGAGTTAGATCCTGGCCCGTAATTCTGACTTTTCGAATTCATGTGCGGATCAGAATTTGATTATTACTTGTGTTAACGGTAAAGGAAAAACATCAATAGGAAACCTGCACACCTGAGAGGCCTCCATAAAGTTATCGATGGTGTGTGCAGTCTGCCAACCCGCACCAGGCCAGCGTGGTGGACTAAGGCCTAAACCCTTCTCATTATGATAAGAGGCCCGTGCCCAGCAGTGGGACAGTAATGGGCTAATTATCTATTATCTATGAATAGACAGCAGCGTCACTGATGTTAGAAGACGTCTCTGGTCATCCAATACCATGACTACTGGCATTACCTCATTGATACATATAAAATAAACAGACCTATTTGGTAAGCACCTATGTACCAAACAGCGATAAGTAGAGGTAGCGTTTTTGGAACATCGTAACCCGCTATATGCTTATATCTTGTACCACAACCACGCTCACCTCTGGCCGGCTACTTTTCGCTTCTATTGTCGATTCATGCCAGTGCAACGCGCCTTCCTGTGTACTACATAAACTATGTATGCACTACACCTTGTACCTAGTTCCTGTTTTTACCCAGGGACTCGTTTTTACGGTGCAAGACTTCTTAGAAAACATAATAAATAATTTATGTGAACTAGAAATCGTCAAAGACAAGCAGTATGAAATTTTAACAAAAGATTGTTATTGTACTGATCAAAAATTATCGTTTTCTTGAAAAAGAATCGATAGCAAAATAAACGTATTCTGCTAATTCAGTTTTGCTGGTAACGAGAAGACTAGCTTTCCTTTCACCAAGCAGTTCATCTAGAACTATAATATGAAATTCTACATTACGAGAATCTGTGTTTTCAGGATTCATCTCAGTCCACCAGTGGACCGATATAAGCTTAAAGGCAGAAATAATATCGTCAGTGGAAAGGCAAAAAGACTAAACCGCCAATATACTTTACAATAGATAGATTCAAAGTTTTTTTTTAAAGAAAATAAACATATTTATTTTTCTTAGAGTATACATATTAAAATATTAAAGGTTCCTTAGGTACTGTTCGGGCTTGGAGTGGATCCTTTGAACGCACCTTTAATCCTATTGGCTATGAATGACTTGGTACTGCCAAAGCAGCCAATGGGAGGATGCGTTATCGTGCACGTTCATTCACTTTTAGTACCGTACTTGCTTTTCGCACCACATTTATTATGAAACTAGCGGCCCGTCCCGGCTTCGCACGGGTGGACATTTTTCCCGTTTTTGCAACATTTTTCATTTATGCTCCGCTCCTATTGGTCGTAGCGTGATGTTATATAGCCTTCCTCGATAGATAGACTATCCATCACAAAAATAATTTTTCAATTCCAACTAGTAGTTCCTGAGATTAGCGCGTTCAAAGAAACAAACAAACAAACTCTTCATCTATATGATATTAGTATAGATTAAACATATTGTCCGCAAAATGAAATAAATAATTCATTTAAATAGCAAAACCCTTTAACATATTGGTCGTGTATCACATCACCTATAATCGCTCAAATCGATTATCTTGAACCGTACCCCGCGCACCGCTAGCCGCTACTTCCACCTGTATTGTCGGTCGGCGTGCCTTGCAACGTTGCCTGCCGAACTGACAGGGAAATATACCACGATCTAACTACTTTTATTATAAGAAATAGTTTTGAGCTTATTATTTTGAAAGTGTAAGTCATAGGTACAATCATTATAAAAAAAAACTCTGGTAGAACTTCGTATAGTCTTGTAAATTTTAAATCAATAACCGTCTCCTTGGTCTAGTAGCAAGCGCGACTGCTGATCGTGAGGTCCTTGGTTCGATACTCAGGTCGGGCAGTGTTATTGGTTTTATCCGTGTGGAATTCCTCAGTAGCAGCCCGGAGTATGGATTTATGCTCGGTTGATGGCAATAGACTCGCCCCCTATTACATGGGACTTAAAATAACGGTGAAATGAGGGTGTTACTATACACCTCTGTCCAATCCTTCGGGAAATACAAGCGTGATGTTTTGTTATGTTATGTTAAATCTTAATTAACATTTATCGTCTGATAAAACAACGACAAACAGTGCACTGACAAATATAAAAAAGAAACTGTATATGTTGAGTAGAGTACCTACTTACATAATGTTTCTTTGCGAAAATGTAATATAAAAACTAAAACAATTTATTCAGCCTTCCATCCCATTATAATTTCAAAATACTCACTGCCCCTTTACATAAAAAACCTCGACCTGCGCAACCTCTGAAATAAATTGCACACCCAGTATCGAACCCGCACCTATAATTTACCCACGAGCGATGATTACACCTTGTCTGTTTGCACTACGAGCATGCTTTCACAATTCGTAGCTACAGGCTATCGCAGTTTTCTAAATATTTGACTTCGTGAAATTACTGTAATATGGAGAATGGGCACCATCGAGTGACATAGTTTTAGAGATTTTATAGAATGTTACCTACAATAAACACACACACAATGTCACGCCACATGCTACAATCCTTACATACTCTTTTCGCTTCATCCACATTCATACATCTTGTCATACACGCACGCCAGTTGAGAGTACTACGCACCTGTCCTTTGTGAAGAACATCACCAATTACATCGAGGTATCACCCTTCTAGGGCGTCCTCTACCGGCGTTTCCACTGACATCTGCCTTATAAATTCCTTTTGTTAATCGCCGTTCACTTATTCTCTCAACATGACCAAACCACCTAAGCATACTCCTTTCAATTTTTGCCATTACATTATCTTTTAAACCGCAGCTTTGTCTAATCTCATCATTACTCAATCTATCATTCAAAGTTACAACGCACATACTTTGCAAGGAAAGCATTTCCTCGGCATTTATATACGGATGTTATAGCAGTGATAACATTTTTGTTTCTTTTTTTCTCGTTGGAAAATCTTCATGTATGTCCCTCGCCCGGGGAAGGCGAGGGCGTCTGCCGGACTCTTACCGGCTAAAAACCAACGGTGTTCCTTCTCCTGACCGTACGGCCGGGGTCGCGGGATATAGCAGTGATAACCTAGTGATGTGACTGTCGGGCTGCCAAGTCATAGGTTTCGAGTTCGAACACAAGGCACGCACCTCTGACTTTTCAGATTCATGTGCGTATTATGTATCTATCACTTGCTTAAAAACGGTAAAGGAATATATTGTGAGGAAACCGGCATGCCTGAGAGATATTTCTCGACGGCATGTGAAGCCAAGTCAGAGGCCCATAGGCGTTTTAAAGTCTGACACTAGGTTAGTCACTAACTACACGAAAAGAAGAAGAAGATAGGACACAAGATAAGTGAAGAGGGGCTCGTCGCTAATTAACAATCGCCCGGATCATACGATATGCAAGGTTCAGCTGCGCTTGCCCCGGTCAATCTGTGGATGGATGACCGTTCGTTACACATCGAGACCCCTCCGTGCCTCGGAAACTACGTTAAATCGTCGATCCCGGGTGTCATACGAATACCTATGACAGTCGTCACGGGTAGTTTGAAGCCCGAAAGTCTGACAACCGGTCTAACCGTAGGATATCGGCATTGCCCAGGTCTGATGGCAGTCGCTCCGTGTAAAATACTGGTATTCAGCCGCATCTGGTTAGACTGGAAGCTTAACCCAACATAGTTAGCAAAATGCTATTATACAAATCTATAACATACATAATACTCTTGTAATCTCTGAAGGGGTAAGCAGAGATGTTCTCCTATTACAGGACTCTGTACACCCACGTTTCACCTCTTATATTAACTGTTTAGGTGGCGAGCCGATTACCATTACAGGGCCAATGAGTGGTGCCCGTTTTGTCACTTCTTACGATCCACCTGGCGTCGGAAGGGAATCCTACTCTTAGGGACGATTTCCACCAAACGGCTCGCATCGCATCGGATCGGAAATGATACGAACGGATGCGGTGACAGCCAAACGCGTCCGTCAGAATGTCGACGCTTACGATCAGCTTCGTGCAGTCGCTTGCGAACGTATCTGTTTCTGCGTCTAGTCAAATAATTTCATTCCTACCGTCTTGACGTGTTCTAATTTTTGAAAGGATTCGATCGGATACGACGATATGCGAACGGAGCCGATCGTGCGTCGTTGCATACTTTCGGCTACGCCCGCGGTCAAGTTGCTGTGCGCGGCTTGGTAATATAGATTTTAAATACTGTGTACACGACTTAATATCGTTTAAAGATTGTAAAATCCGTTCCGATCCGATGCGATGCGAGCCGTTTGGTGGAAATCATCCTTTAATCCGTCCCAACTTGCAAAAAAACAGTCAAAAATTACCAGCTTCCTCACTCTGTTCTTATTTCAAATCTCTTACTCCAACTGTGACCAATCAAATCACACCTATCGTCGCAACAAGACACGGTACTTGATCAATGCAGACCGCAAACGATTATAGCCTTTATTTCCGTACTCCCCAGACTATTCACGAGCTGGTTTCCGATGCAGCTGTCAGTGCGTGTCATACGTCACACGAGCAGACATGTCTCGATAGGCTGGATGGTCATTAACGTCAACGTTCGAGTTTAGTGCATCATGAGATGCGGTTAGGGATTCAATGGCGTCGATTCTCTTATTCACCAAAAAAACTAAAATTAAAAAATAGCTGTAAAATACAACAGAATCTTGTAGGGGTGAATCTACCATTACAGTTATAGCTAATATCGGTATGTCAGGATTGGGAGCATGGTAAATAAAGTAAATGAAACCAACATAGACTCTTCACCAATGAGAGTACTTACTTATATTTAGGTTAGTGGTTAGTTACAGAAGCTAGTTCACAATATATCACGACATAATAATTTACACAAGATCAGAAAATAAGGACAAGCAAATCAGATATAAAAGGTCAGACTTCTTCGGCGGTTTGACATAGAATCCTCTTCTCCGTCATTGTCTCCGTCGAATGACCACTGTTTTTATAACTTCGGGTACGTTGATTAATCTTGACGATTACCCTCCTTTATCAACATTGTCCAGTGTTACCAGCTACTGATAACATTGCTATCTTTTACTAACAGACGGCGCTAGAAAGGGACGGTGATATATAAGAACTAAGTTAGAGATGTCAAACTAGGTTACGCCTTGAACTTCACCGTGTTTTTAGTCGACACGTACCGACGTGTCGTCTTTTGAATGGCAATTTTAGTTCAACTAAATTTGACAGCTCATATTTATATCCGTCTCTTTCTTGTTTTTATCAGCGTGAAAAAGACGGCAATAGTCTACATCAAGTTTAGTTTGTGTACAACAGAATCGGCACCAATTACGGGTAGTCAGAAGCCCGAAAGTTTGACAACCGGTCTAACCTTAAAGTATCGGCATTGCCCAGTGTTGCGGAGGTCTGATAGCAGTCGTTCCGTGTGACATAACATAACATCACGCCTACCCTAACCCTAGCGATTGAACGCTTGCCTTCCAGGCGGGAGGGTCTGAGTTCATCCCGGCCTGTATCTCTAACTTTTCGAATTCATGTGCTGACCACAATTTGATTATCATTTGCAAACGGTGAAGGAAAATATCGTGTGGAAACCTGCACACCTGAGAGGGCTCCATAAAGTTCTAGATGGTCTGTGTAGCAACCGGCACCAGGCCAGTGTGGTTAGCTAAGGCCTAAATCCTTCTCACTCTGAGAAGAAGCCCGTGTTCAGCAGTGGGACAGTAATGAGCTAATTACATATGTTTGTTTGAAGCGTTTATCCAGCAGTACAATGTGGATTGTCTATTAAAGCCAATCAAGATAAATCCCATAATTAGGGTTACAGGTAGGTTGTAGTCCCTAGTTAGTAACATAACGGCAAAATAAGGGTGTTACTATACATAGTAACACCCTTATTTTGCCGTTATGTTTAAGTCCCATGTAATAAGGGGCGAGCCTATAATTGCCATCAACCGGGCACACATTCAAACTCCGGGCTGCTATTAAGGAATTCCACACGGAAAAACCCAATACCACATTGCCCGACCTGGGGATCGAAACCAGGACCTCACGATTAGCAGTCGCGCTTGCCACCACTAGACCAACGAGGTAGTCAAAAGAAATCATTGAAGAGCTTTTATGGAATCAGATTTCAGGAACTTTCAATGACCTACAAAGTGAGCGGCCTAAATCGCTCTATATATGTTCCAATTCACTCAGACTTATTATTTTATCGACATCACGCTATCTGGCAACTGCACTTTATGTCTATAACAATAAAGTCTATATTCACTTGGCACGAGATAACTTTGTATGTATGAAAACAAATAGTCATGTAAAAGTCGACATTTCAGCAAAGATAGATTGGAATAATATTCATATTTATATACGCGCTCATTTTGTTATACATGGTGGGTCGAATCATGAGCTAAATCGACATTTAGAGCAATGCTAACAATAAGAAACAAAAATATCTTCTGTCTTAACACCAGCATAACCTAGCCAGACGGATTGCGCTGTTTTAAAGATGATTTCCACCAAACGGCTCGCATCGGTTTGGATCGGATTTTACAATCTTTAAAAGACATTAAATCTTGTACACTGTATTTAAAGTCTATATTACCAATCCGTGCACAGCAGCTTGACCGCGGGCGTCTTCCGCGACACGAAATCGTAGTTGAAAGTATTAGCGGGTTCACACGGTTCGATTTTATTTTAACAACAAAAGTTGTAACGTTTTGTTCCTTCAAATTGATTCAATTTGATTGAAAGTCTGTTCAGACGGTTGAAATCCCATGCGATTTGGCAGTTGATCAACTAGAATCGAATCGTGTGAACCTGGTGTATGCTGCGACGCGCGATCGGCTCCGTTCGCCTGTTGTCGTATCCGATCGGATCCTTTCGGCTGTCAACGCGATAGGAATGAAACTATTTGACTAGGCGCAGAAATGCATACGTTCGCAAGCGACGGTACGGAGCCGATCGTATGTGTCGACATCTTGCCGGACGCGATCGGCTCTCGCCGCATCCGTTCGTATCGTTTCCGATCCGATGCGATGCGAGCCGTTTGGAGGAAATCATCCCTTAAAGTGACTATTAAGCACAGGCGCACAACTGTCGTGGACTGTCGTATATAATGCAATTTTTATTGTTTTACTGCCTCATTGGTCTAGTAGTGCCTGACCTGGGGATCGAACCCAGGACCTCATGATCAGCAGTCGCGCTTGCGACCATTAGACCAACCAGGCAGTTTAAATTTTTTTTTAAAGTTTCATTTATTTACTTCCAAAACAATACTTAACTCATTTCATTCTAATTACACCTAATACAAAAAGGAGATTTTTTATACAACTCTTGGTGTACAAAAATTCAGTTAAAATATTAAGAAATACTTCGCAAGTACTTGTCGTACGGCTCACGTTTCACTTGTATGTAAAAACGTGAAATATTACCTACCAGCAAGTACGTACGTAACACTTTCAGAAGTGGGTCAATTGGCTTCGTGTTACGCCCTAGAAAATTATAGGCCCCTCATGGTATTGCGCTATAGGAAAACCGCTGTACTGAGTATGGTTGTTTGCGCCACTTACTTGTATACTTTAAGTGGTACTGCGATGCAGTGAAATCTATACTAATATTATAAAGTTGAAGTTTGTTTGTTTGAACGCGCTAATCTCAGGAACTGCTGGTTGGAATTGAAAAATTATTTTTGTGTTGGATAGTCCATTTATCGAGGAAGGTTATAAGATAGATAAAATCACGCTACGACTAATAGGAGCGGAGCATAAATGATAAATGTTGCAAAAACGGGAAAAATGTTCACCCGTGCGAAGCTGGGACGGGCCGCTAGTGACATTATAATTGTTAATGATAAACTCAATATAACAGACTAGTGCCGCGGAGACGACGTTAAACCGTCGGTCCGGCGAGTCATAAGAGTACCTTTGACAGTCCAAACCAGTCTAAACTTAGGATATCGGCATTATCCAGTAACTGGGTTGCGGAGGTCTGTTAGAATTTGCTCCGTGTACAATACTGGTATTCAGCCGCATCTGGTTAGACTGAAAGAAACTTTGCCTCACATTAGGATTTCTCCTGTATCGTGGGTGCGTCTGGATGTGAAGATTTGTGTATGTAACACAAATCTTCACATCCAGACCCAGAAAAAATATCTGTAGGCCATACAAATATTTGTTCCGTGCGGAAATGGAATCCACGACCCGTAGCGCAGAAGCCGATCGCTCAGCCACTGCACCAAACGTGTCGTCAAAAAGCTGACCCCAAAATAGTTGGGAAAAGGCTAAGCAGAACGCACAATATTCTCAGTCTCACCAAATAGACAAAATACCATTTGTCAAATATATCTGGTAAAGTCATCGTATGTATGTACAAATTCTTGAGTCAAGACAAAAGTTTACGTAACCAAACACAGTCAAATTGTACACGATTGAAGTCAATCGAATCTCTTGATCGTGAAGATTTAGTGTTATTATGATAACCTTTAAAGCTGTTATATGATTGGGAAATTGATGTAAGTTACTGGCGACATATTTTGTAAAGTTCATGGCATATAAATAAAAAGATGTTTCATATTTTGGTTTTAATTTTTTTGGTGTTATTATTCGCGTTCCCTTTATTAATTATGGGATTTATCGTGATTGGCTTTAATAGACAATCCACATTGTACTGCTGGATAAACGCTTCAAACAAACATATATAATTAGCACATTACTGTCCCACTGCTGAACACGAGCCTCTTCTCAGAACGAGACGGGTTTAGGCCTTAGTCCACCACGCTGGTGCAGTTTGGCGGACTACACACACCATCTAGAACTTTATGGAGCTTTCTCAGGTGTGCAGGTTTCCTCACGATGTTTTTCCTTCACCGTTTGCAAATGATAATCAAATTCTGATCAGTACATGAATTCGAAAATCAGAGGTACGGGCCGGGATCGAACTCAGACCATCCTGCATGGAAGGCAAGCGTTCAACCGCTAGGCTATCACTGCTTAACTTCAGACAATAAACTTAATAAGAGATGGGCTAGTGTGAGTAGATCTTGCACCCTAAGGGTTTCGTGGCGTTTTATATCTGCAAATTACAATTCTTACGTGACAAACTTATTTTTGAGGTTTATTTTATATACCTACGCTAGATGAAAGAATACTCCAAATTCTTCTTCTTCTTCTTCTTTTTCCTGCCCTTATCCCACACTAGGTGGGTTCGGCACAACATGTATTTCATAAATCCATGTTGTTACAGGTTTTGGCTTATTGTTTTATGACCGGCCGCCAAATTATGGCATAGATGCCTTGTTGATTTAGTAGTTGCAAGCGCGACTGCTAAGCATGGGGTCCTGGGTTCGATCCCCGTGTCGGGCAAAGTATTATTGGGTTTTTCCGTTAGGAATTTCTCAGTAGCAGCCAGGAGTCTGGATTAGTGCCCGGTTAATGGCAATAGGCTCGCCCACTACTACATGGGACTTAAACATAACTGGCGAAACGAGGGTGTACTAAAAACACCTCTGCCGAATCCTTTGGGGAATACAAGGCGTGATATTATGTTTTATGTAATTAGATAGAGATAACGATTTTCGAAATTTTCCTTTTACTTGTGCAATGAGATCTTTCAAGTCAAAATTCAAGATTGTAGGTCAACGCGAAGTACCCCGTAGGTTTTGATGTATATGTCACTTAGAGTTACTGCATATTCAGGAAAATGTGTGATATTCTTCTATTCTTAGTTGTTTATTCACCATAATGAGGTAAATTTCCATTTCGTAATAAAATAAACGTTAATTCAGCAGCCATTTGAATTCACAAGAAACCTTATATTCTGATTCCTTTGCTTCACAGCGTAGCAATAATAGTATTTAACCAACCATTCATACTATTTATATAAAACTAGATGGGCCAAATAATACTTCAACCATAATGAAATCACCGCGTTATTTCCTTTAGTGGCTACGACACGCCATTTCACACTATACTCCAATTATTTAAAATTTACAATTGCACCTTCTACCACATACAATCACTGATCGTTATCTTCTTCATTCATTCAACCTATTTCAAATACATAGCTCGTTTTATTGCACGCATAATTCAAGCGTTCGTTTTTAATCAGCAGTGTATTCAAAACAGGCGAGGTTTCAGTTTATCGAACGGGTCTCTCAAGTGCTCATTGTTTGCATATTCTGAAGGCGATGGTATCTTGGAAGTTCGTTGGCACCAGTGTTATTAGATCTCCGTTTGTGATTCTATACGTATTATAATAGCAACTTCGGGGATCTAATTAACTGGTCGTGTATAGACTGTATCTATTTTCGACAAGTGCATTGTATGTTAAAGTTCAGGTTTTTTACTGGAATAACAATTTCTATCGTTTATGTCTTGAACTAAGTAGGAAATATATTTTTAGAACGCAATACATTTTCTAAATTGTTGTAACCTTATGTTAACTATACAAAATAACTATATATTTAGACTTAACTGTTAGTATGTACTTTAGTGCATGACCTTTAAGAAAAGATTAAGAGAACTTCGACTGCTCATCGTGAGGTCCTGGGTTCGATCTCCACCTCGATCAAAGTGTTATTGGGTTTTTCCGTTGTGTCATTCCTCAGTAACAGTCCGGAGTTTGGATTTTTGCCCGGTTGATGGCAATAGGCTCCCCTTACACGGGACTTAAACATAACGTCGAAACGAGGGTGTTACTATACATCTCTACCCAACCTTTCGGTAAATACAGGCGTGAATGTTATATAATTATGTTTTTGTTTAAGAACTATTCCATGAAAAAGCATCGCAACAGAGGTCACCTCATTTCATGAGGTATTCCCCGAAGAGTGAGGCAGAGGTGTATAGTAACTACCCCATTTCGCTGTTATGTTAAAGTCCAATGTAATAGGAGATAAACCTATTGCCATCAATCGGGCACAAATCCAAACTCCGGGCTGCTAATGAGGGATTCCACACGGAAAAACCCAATAACACTTTGGCCGACCTAGAGATCGAACCCAGGACCTCACGATCAGCAGTTGCGCTTGCCACCACTAGACTAACGAGGCAGTTACAATAATTCTATTAAAAACACAAAAATTAAGATAACCTTTTTACCTCAGCAAAATAAAACTTGACGAACCGTTTGGTGCAGAGGCTGCGCGATTGACTTCTGCGCTACGGGTCGTGGGTTCGATTTTCGCACGGATCAAATATTTGTATGACTTACAAATATTTGTTCCGGGTCTGGGCGTTTGTGTATGTGAAGATTTGTGTCTGTCGGCACCCACGATACAGGAGAAATCCTAGAGTGGGGCAACGTTTTTGTTCAAAAAACTCCCCTCAAAAAGATTACAAAATCGTGTGCTCTCTGCTTATACCGCAAAACAGACAAACGACATTAAAAGAAAACATTAATATATTATTAAAAATAATTCATCGGAAACTAAGCCTAAAGGTATTACATGAGGCTTCCTTTGATACTCTCCACTCCAAAATATTTCGCCTATCCCCATGACTTCCGAGTCCCTAAGCCTTTAATATCTCACTGTCATACACAATATCTCAGTTACTGTCGGCTCCTATATTAATATTGGGTAAAAGATTATCTAAAGCCTCGTTATCTTCGTTTGAAGATTAATTACCAGTGCTGGGCTTCGAAATACACTGTGTCATATCATTATCAGTCTACAACTGTCCCACTGTTGGGCACGGGCCTCTTCTCAGAAGGGTTTAGGCCTTTTTCCACCACGCTGGACTGGTGCGGGTTGGCGGACTACACACACCATGTTCTGCCTAGCCTTTTCCCAACTATACTGTGGTCAGCTTCCAATCTAACCAGATGCGGCTAAAAACCAGTATTTTACACGGAGCGACTGCCATCAGACCGCAACCCAGTTACTGAGCAATGCCGATATCCTAAGATTAGACTGGTTGTCAGAATTTCTGGTTTCTGACTTCCCATAAAGTCTGTCACAGGTATTCGTGTGACACCCGGGACCGACTGTTTAACGTGCACACCGAGGCACGGAGAATAAGAATAAGAATTATTTATTGCGTAACTGTGTACAATTAGCTCTTATAATATAGCTGATTTTAGGATCAATAGTCTACCCATGTCGGATATGCAATACTTAACAAAGAGGGGTCTCGATGTGTAACGTACGGTAACCCATCCACGGACTGACCGCGGCAAACGCAGCTCACAAATTGTATAATCCGCGTGGTTCGTAATTAACCACGAGCCCCAAAATCAGACTAACCCACCATCAAGAATATATTTATTGGGGCCCACTCAGTTGTGTCTGTCTCATCACGATGTTTTCCTTCACCGTTAACGCAAGTGATAATCAAATTCTGATCCGCACATGAATTCGAAAACTCAGAGGTACGGGCTGGATTCGTAGTTAGACCATGCTGCATGGAAGGCAAGTCTTCATTTTTTTTTCTCATTCGACTGCTTGTAGATGGTCTTGCTGACCGTTTCTAAGTAACCGGGCAGTTATTGGCGAGACCTGAAGGGTCTCCAACCAATGAGGACGAGTAAAATACTTAACCTACGCTAACTTCTACTACTACTAACATCATGACTACTAGCAACAACAGCACTAAGGGCGACCCCTAATGGGATTCGGACGCTAAGACCGTTGCTGGCGGGAGGACTGGGAGGGAGATAGCTTAATGAGGGCTGAATTATCGGTGTGAACAAGCAAGTCTTCAACCACTGCTATCGTGTTATCTTCTTTACATAGTATAAAACAAAGTCGCTCCCGCTGTCTGTCTGTCCCTATATATGCTTAGATCTTTAAAACTACGCAACGGATTTTAATGCCGTTTTTTTTAATAGATAGAATGATTCAAGAGGAAGGTTTACATGCCCCACATTAGTATTTACATTGCACCCGTGCAAAGCCGGGGCGGGTCGCTAGTATACCATAATTCATATCATTTCCATTAAAATTTAAGAAATAAAACAAAGTCCATTTGTCCTATCTTTCGTTCTTTATTACCGAATGAAGCTTAGATTATATTTCATTCGTTTTATTTGCTAAAGTTTGGATGTCTTCTGCGGAATTATCATGTACCCTCAAATTATAAGATATAAACTTGTTACTTTTGCCAATAATTTTTCGGATTCCGGTCCCGTTGCGTGCGTATATTTTTATTAAGATAAGGTCAGATTTGTGAATTGATGGTAAATTGGATTCGGCTATGAGGATGAGAAAATAAAAATCAACGTTGAAAGAAATTGGTTGATCTCACGTTCTTATGTGCTTTCTTTTCATATAAAATGAAGATAGCTGTATTTAGACTAGCAATTTATTTTTGTTGGTTGGAATTAATATAACATTAATAAAGCAAACCATCCTACGATGAGGGGATCATAATATGATTTGCGAGGTTAAGCTGCACTTACCGCGGTCAGTTTATGGATGGGTGACTGTTCGTTACACATCGAGACCCCTCCTTGCCTCGGAGAGCAAGTTAAACAGTCAGTCCCGGGTGTCATACGAATAGCTATGATAGTCGTTACGGGAAGCCAGAACCCCGAAAGTCTGAGAACCGGTCTAACCTTAGGATAACAGCATTGCCCAGTAACTGAGTTGCAGAGGTCTGATGGCATCCGCTCCGTATTAAGTATTGATATTCAGCCGCATCTGGTTAGACTGGAGGCTGACCCCAACATAGTTGGGAAAAAGGCTTGGCAGAATAAAGCACTGCCGGGGTCGCGGTACTGCCGGCGTTGCGGTGCATGCTTTTGCGAATCTCGCGACCCCGGCCGAACGGTCAGGAGAAGGAATACCGTTGGTTTTTAGCCGATAACAGTCTGGCAGACCCCCTCACCTTCCCTCGCGAGGGACATCCAGGAGGATTTTCCAACGATAAAATAAGCCATAATAGAGCAAAATATCCTTTAAACTTTCATTCTGAGAAGAGGCCTGGGCCCAGCAGTGGGACAGTAATTGGCTGATTATGTTATGTTAAAACAAACTATTGTGTAGAAATTATGTTTATTTGATGACAAAAGAATTGTTTATTAGCAGTGATAGCCTAGTGATCTGACCGTCGGACTACCAAGTCATGTCTCGAGTTCGAACCCAAGGCACATACCTCTGACTTTCCAAATTCATGTGCATATTGTATAATTATCACTTGCTTAAAAACGGTGAAGGAAAACATCGTGAGGAAACCGGCATGCCTGAGAGATATTTCTCGACGACATGTGAAGCCAACTCAGAGGCCCATGGGCGGCATAAACTTTGACACGAGGTTAGTCACTAACCACACGAAAAGAAGAATTGTTTATTGCGACTAGTTATAACAATTTCATGGTAGTACCTTCAGGATATTTCAACGCCAAAAAAATTATTCGCTCACAACTACAAAACGATATAATCACTTTATAAACAAAACAATTCTGTTATAAATTATTTATTAAGCGAACTCCATCATTAATCACGACTCCCCCTTAAATAAAACATAATAATAGCCACATCTTAATTAAACAACCATTCTTAATAATACCTATATTCTCCTAAGCAATATCTTACTTGAGAACAACGGTGATATTAAAATGAAATAAAATTAATTTAAATGCTAATGAGTGGCGGGATCAGCAGGGTTTGTAGTGATGTAGTACGCCCTCGGGATTTGCGAGAACGAGTGCTGACTTCGTCCGAGTACTGGACGAAGAAAGCCAGATGAAATAATAAGGCTGCGTTCAGACGACACGCGCCCGATAAGCGCACGCCACGCGCGTCAACACCCGCGTCTAACTCGCTTTGAATTTTTTTGTATTTAATTTGAGTCTTATGACACATTAATAGATCTCAAATTGCATTTATCGAAGTCCAACCGCACACGCCAAGCGCCCGCTTCGCGCCCGCCTCGCTCCTGCCTCGCGCACGCCTCGCGCCCGCCTCATGCACATGTTTCGATAAACGCAATTTGAGATCTATTGATGTGTCATAAGACTCAAATTAAATACAAAAAAAATTAAAGCGAGTTAGACGCGGGTGTTGACGCGCGTGGCGTGCGCTTAGCGGGCGTGTGACGTTTGAACGCAGCTTAAGCGGTTTTAAAGACGTTGGTTTGGTCATGTTGAGAGAATGAGTGAACGGCGATTAACAAAAGGAACTTATAAGGCGGATGTCAATGGAAACGCTGGTAGAGTACGTCCTAGAAGGACATACCTCGGTGTAATAACACCGAGGTATAGAAGGAGGAGGTATATAACACGAGGTATATAACACCGAGGAAGAACATCACCAATAGGTGATGTTCTTCACAAAAGACAGGTGCGTAGTACTCTCAACCGGCGTGCGTGTATGAAAAGATGTATGAATGTGGATGAAGCGAAAGGGGTATGTAAGGGTCGTAGCATGTGGCGTTTTATAGTTTCTGCCTACCCCCATGGGAAAAAGGCGTGAGTTTATGTATGTATGTTTTAAAGACGTAATTGTTTAAGAAAAAAATGCTGAAATGATTTTTGGCGTTGGTGTGTGTTACATAATCAGCCCATTACTGTCCCAATGCTGGGCATAATAAAAGACATACAACAGAATCTTGTAGGGGTGAATCTATCACTACAGTTATAGCTAATATCGGTATTTCAGGATTGGGAGCATGGTAAATAAAGTAAATTAAACCAACATAGACTCTCCACCACTGAGAGTACTTTTAATTAGGTTAGTGATTAGTTACAGAAGCTAGTTCACAATATAATAATTAACACAAGATCAGAAAATGAGGACAAGCAAACCAGATATAAAAGGTCAGACTTCTTCGGCTGTTTGACATGGAATCTGCTCCGTCGAATGACCACTGTTTTTATAACTTCGGGTACGTTGATTAATCTTCACGGTTACCCTCCTTTTTTTTTTTTTTTTTATCGTGGGGAAATCCTCATGGACTATCCCCCGTCTGGGGAAGACGGGGGAGTGTGCCAGACTCTTACTGGCTAAAACCACCACGGTGTCCCTCCTTCTGACCTAAGGCCGGGGTCACGGGATTCGCTGTTGCATGCACCGCGACCCCGACAGGTCTCGGTCCACCAGCTTCTTCTGGTGGACCTCTCCTGTGGTGGGGCAGTTGCTCCCCCGCCCCACATCCTTCCGAGAGGCGCGCGCAGGACACGACGCGCCATCCTCCCTGGGCCCGTTACTGGTCGGGCGACGGGTTCCCCAATCCGCCGCCCGCAGGCCACTCACTAGGGTGGCCGGAGATCGTCACGCGCCCTCCGGCGCCCGGTGCGTCTAGCGCGAGAAGGGAGAGAAGAAGCGGCCTCCCTCTCCCTCTCCGCTACCTCCTTGGTCGCCATCACCCCCTCGCAAAAAGAGGCGATGGCTTCCCACGCAGTCTCGCTCCCGACCATGGACAGAACCACGGCCGGAAGCGAGAGGTCACTGCCGATCGCCGCGACTAGCTCGCGGCGCTGCGACCCCTATGCTGGACACGCCTGCAAAGTGTGCAGCGCCGTGTCCTCGGGGCAGTGGCAGTGGTGACAACCGGGCGTCCGCTCCCGGCCTATACGACACAGGTACTTCCCGAAACAGCCGTGTCCCGAGAGTACCTGCGTCAGCCGGAAGCTGAGGGCGCCGTGACGCCTCTCCAGCCACTCCTCCATCACGGGTCTTACCGCCGCTATCGCGGCGTGCCCCGCGCTGGGTTGCGCAAGTCGTTCCCTCCACTCGGCCACCAGGATCTGGCGGAGCTCGCCCCGCTCAGGCGCCTCCTCGCGCTGACGATATCTCAGCGCGAGGGCTCTCGCCTCCAGATCCCAGGGCGCTGATCCGACCAAAAGACTCGCCACCTCGAAGGAGATCGTACGGTACCCCCTTATCACCCTGACGGTCATCGCCCGCTGCGGTCTCCGCAGGATAGCGACGTTGCGGGCCGTCAGGGTGTCCGCCCAAATCGGCGACCCGTAGAGGGCCATGGACCATACAATCCCCGAGTAGAGTCTCCGGCAGGAGGCATTGGGCCCCCCCAAATTGGGCAGCCGCCGCGAAAGCGCAGCCGCTGCTCCCATTAATTTTGGGGTCAACTGCCGAAAATGCGGCCCAAAGTCCCATCGGCTGTCGAGGACGAGTCCCAGGTACTTCATCGTAGACTCGACACCGATGCGGACGCCTCCCACGACAATGTGGGATCCCGAGGGTGGTCCCTTCCGGGGCCCGTGGAAACACAGGGCCTCGGACTTCCGCAGGGCCACCTCGAGACCCAATCGTCGGATCCTCTCGACGACTTGCGCAACCCCAGCTGTGGCCAAAATGGCCGCCTGCCGGTGTGTCCCTCCCCGCGCTGTGACCAGCGTGTCGTCAGCGTAGCAGGTCACGCCGACACCGGAGAGGAACGCACCGCGCAGCACCCAGTCGTAACCGATGTTCCACAGGAGCGGCCCTAGGACCGAACCCTGTGGGACACCGCACGACATCTCTCGCCGACCCCATCCTTCCCGACCCGGGTAGATGACGGCTCTCTCTGCCAAATAGGCCCCGATAATGCGGCGGAGGTAGGTCGGCACCCGATGGTATTCGAGTGCCGCCCTAATGCAACTCCAGGGCAAGGTGTTAAAGGCGTTGGCGATGTCGAGAGACACCGCCAAGACGACCTCACCCTGGGTGACTGCTTCCTCCGCCTGGGCCCTTACGCGCATGATCGCATCCACTGTGGAGCGCCCGCAGCGGAAACCAAACTGGTTTTCCGCCAAGTCCGGTCCCACCCCAGTCATGCACGTGACGAGGCGGTCTGCAATGACTCTCTCGAAGAGCTTGCCCACCTCGTCCAGCAACACGATGGGGCGGTACGCAGACGGTGAGTCTGCGGGGCGCCCCTCCTTCCTGAGCAGGACCAGCTTCCCGGTTTTCCACCGGAGAGGAAACTGGCCCCGCTCGCAACGGTTACCCTCCTAAGTCAACATTGCCCAGTGTTACCATCTACCGATAACAGGCACGGGTTTCTTCTCAAAATGAAAGACCGAGATGAGAAGATGAGAATTTAGGCCTTAGTCTACCACGCTGGTATGGTGCAGGTTGGCAGACTACACACACCATCGAGAAAGTATTTTTGTCGGGGAGCGCTTGCCTTCCAATGAGGGTCTGAGTTTCAATCCCGGCCCGTCCGTACCTCTGACTTTTCGAATTCATGTGTGTATTACAATTTGATAATCATTTTCGTTAACGGTGAAGGAAAACATCGTGAGGAAACCTGCACACCTGAGAGGGCTCCATAAAGTTCTCGATGGTGTGTATATATAGTCTGCCAACCTGCACCAGGCCGGCGTGGTGGACTAAGGCCTAAACTCTTCTCATTCGGAGAAGAGGCTTGTGTCCAGCAGTGGGACAGTAATGAGTTGATTATATTTATGTATATGTGTAATATTTTGTTGAAATGGATGAGTTCAAAATGTGTTATTTGTGGTTTTTTTTAAACATGGAGCGAAGTGGTGATTGGAATACCGCAGCAAATACTATGGAAGTACATAATTTTACCATCGCCTTCCAACTAACTTCCCTGTAAAAACACAAAACCGAATTCATAATATCTTTTGCCTTCTAGCTAGATAGCCAATTTGTAATAACAGCGTTTAACTAAACTAATATACCCCGTTTTTATCTACAAAAATCTGTTCAAATAATTCCAAGCTACAATTTTATTTACATAACATCACGCCTTACATTCCCCGAAGGGTTCGGCAGAGGTGTTTTAGTACACCCTCGTTTCGTCAGTTATGTTTAAGTCCCATGTAATAGGGGGCGAGCCTATTACCATTAACAGGGCACACATCCAGACTCCAGGCTGCTACTGAGAAATTCCTAATGGAAAAACCCAATAACACTTTACCTGACCCGGGGATCGACCCTAAGACCCCATGCTCAGCAGTCGCGCTTTCGACCACTGGACCAACAAGGCAGTCACAATTTTAATTAGTAAATATTTTTTTCGACAAATAGTTCGTTGGTTCTCTTTCATCCAAAAAATACCACCAGTCTTTATCGAAGGACCAGCATTACTAATGACCAGTAATGCTGGTCCTTTGGTACTCAAAAACTTAAAATTCCTAATCTCCGCCCTCACATCTTTACTTTTGCAAACGCTTAACATAATTCCATCCTAGATTTTATCCTGTATTTCACGTAAACCGTGTCCTTATTATAATTTTATCGCCTCTCTGTCTGTATAAGGAGTGTGGTCTTTTACTTCTATTGTATCCTTATAGGCCCCATTCTAAATGGTAAAATTATCTAGATTTTAAAGGTATAATATCGTATCTTTCATTGTTTCGAATTGTAGTAGTTATGCGGTCTCACAGTAACTGGGTTGTGGAGGTCTGATGCCAGTCGCTGCGTGTAAAATACTAATATTTAGCCGCATCTGGTTAGATTGCTACATATATATGCTATATAACTCGTGCTAATAGCGACCAACTCGATAAACTGCTATTTAACAAACGCTTGATTCTAGGAGGAAGATACGGTCTTCCAAAAAATAGACACTAGATAAAACCGTGCCTAACTTTGTTTGCTAAGCTATGTTTTAATATAAAAAACTGCAAAATGCGATTTTGTGGCAAGATAGTTACAGGAATCTAATTTGTTTAGTAGGCATTACAAAGTTATTAAATCTTCTTCTATTCGTGTGGTTAGTGACTAACCTGGTGTCAGAGTTTATGCGACCCATGGGCCTCTGACTTGGCTTCACATGCCGTCGAGAAATATCTCTTAGACATTCCGGTTTCCTCACGATGTTTTCTTTTGCCGTTTTTAAGCAACTGATAATTATACAATATATACACATGAATCCGGAAAGTCAAAGGTTTTGTTAAATTATAATCAAGGTTTTTAATATAGCGGATGTAATGAAAGTATCGTATTTAGTTCAAATTTAAGGTGTCAACAAACGTTAAAAGTATTTTTTAATTTATACATACATACTCACACCGTTTCCCCATGGAGGTAGGCAGAAACTATTGGTCATGGCTTAACTTTTGCTTCGTCCACATTCATAAATCATGTCATATACGCACGCCGGTTGAGAGTACTACGCACCTGTCCTTTGTGAAGAACAGCACCAATAACATCAATGTATGTCCTTTTAGGGCGTTTTCCACTGGCGTTTCCATTGACATCCGCCTTATAAATTCCTTTTGTTAATCGCCGTTCATTCAGTCTCTCAACAAGACCAAACCACCTAAGCATACTCCTTTCAATTTTTGTCACTACGTACGTCATCTTTCTTCTTCTTCATCCTTCATCTTTTAAATCATCTTAGATTCATTAAAATATTTCTTTAGCCTTTAGGCCGAGGTCCAAATCCCATTAGGGGTCGCCCTTAGTGCTGTTGTTGCTAGTAGTCATGATGTTAGTAGTAGTAGTTAGCTTACGTTAAGTATTTTACTCTCGTCCCCATTGGTTGGAGACCCTTCAGGTCTCGCCAATAACTGCACGGTTACGTAGAAACGGTCCACAAGACTGTAGGGGAACGAGATATGGTGTTCCGCCTACGAAAAGGAGGATTCTCCTACCAGGCGGAGTTTTGTGCCTGGCGGGCTACTGCCCAACGGTTGATGTTGGGAACTTGTATATATACTATCTGCGTGTCAAACTCTGATATCGCGATGCAGGATAGTTCTCATGTGGCGTGATAGATGCCGCCACAAGACCATCTACAAGGAGTCGAATAGAAAAAAAAGCCTTTCGACGCTTATCATCATTTTGATCTCTGCTTTCAGTAGTTTACGTCCAAGATATGGCCAAACTAAATATCTTTACTAGACATTCAAACTATTTACTTAAATTTCCGAGTCAACTACCCAAATTCCACAAACATCTACAAAAGATAAATTTTTACTTCCATCAAAAATATAAGACCAACACTTATAATATACTGGCCTGCAAAAATAAGTATCACACTTTTAAAATTGCAATAACTTTTTAAGTACACAAGAAATATTTTCGAAACAAAAAGGACTCAAAAAAGAGTTTATCTTTATTACTATAGTTTCAAAGAAAGCTGATAAAAATTGCTATAAAACGTTTTTTATTTTAAATCTCTAACTTCTATAGTTTAGAAAAAATTGAAATTTTAAAAGTGTGATACTTATTTTTGCAGGCCAGTGTAGTTCAATCAGCAAGGAAAAATACCTTTTATTATACAGACATAACAGAAAAGATTTCGGTATAAAAGGTACCATTTCTAGCAATTCAATCACTAGTAGCTAGACAAATCACAGACGGCTTCCAAAAATAATACACCTAATTGCAATTCCATGTTCCTAGGTTCCGAAGAAATTCATATTCCTACAGTAATTACAGTGGAGAACTTTGGAGAACTGTGGAGAACGTTGGAGAACCTTGGAGAAATTCAATTAATATTACATGGAGCGATTTGTTGACGGCTTACGGTATGTGTAACGAAATTAATCAGACTACGGGCCCTTATCAAGGCATAGTTTAGAAACGCTAAAATTCTTCGTTTAAGGGCAAGATCTTACATCTTCACTCTTAAACGGAGATTTTTTGCGCTCATTCCATGCTAGCCTACAAGAGCGGAGATAATTCTATATGTTTTATTCCTCATTAAGTATCTATTTTTTTTTATTCGTGTTATTATTTTAAAAGCTTGAAAATAATTTTGTCTAAAAGTTCCTCTTAATAGGCATTTCTTTTTCGTGTGGTTAGTGACTAACCTGGTGTCAGAGTTTATACCGCCCATGGACCTCTGAGTTGGCTTCACATGCCGTCTAGAAATATCTCTCAGACATGCCGGTTTCTTTACGATGTTTTCCTCCACCGTTTTTAAGCAAGTGATAATTATACAATACGCACATAAATCTGAAAAGTCAGAGGTGCGTGCTTTAGGTTCGAACTCGAGACCTATGCCTTTGCAGTCCGACGGTCACACCACTAGGCTATCACTGTTTACTTGCTTACATATACACGTAAAAAAAGAAAACCATAGCAATTGAACATTAAAATGTAACGCAAACAAAAACAATCTACTAGGTATGTCGTAAACTAACAATTTTCCCATAATAATTCCCAACACATTTCCCATAACCAAAACAGTAGCATCCCCTTAAATAGGGGTAGTTTGTCTTCCAGAGAGAATTATGCGCGTCGACCCCTCTACGTACTGACTTTTATACTCTACCATAGAGCAGGTAGAGGGACGTGCCAGGATTTCGCACCTGTATCTAGTTTATGTATGTAGAGATATTGCTCTACGATTTGTTGGAGACGATAAAAGGATACGGTTGTTTAAATGTTTTATTATAGAGGGAATGTATGGGAATTGGTGTAGACGATAGGTAAGTAGAAATTACAGGCACATTGTACTTACCAACTTTGTCTCTAAGGTTGGCAACGCATCAGCAGTGATAGCCTAGTGTTGCGACCGTCGGACTGCCAAGTCATAGGTCTCGAGTTGGAACCACGGCACGCACCACTGATTTTTCGGATTCATGTGCGCATTGTATAATTATCACTTGCTTAAAAACGGTGAAGGAAAACATCGTGAGGAAACCGGCATGCCTGGGAGATATTTCTCGACGGCATGTGAAGCCAAGTCCTGCCCATGGGCGACATAAACTCTGACACCAGGTTAGTCACTAACCACACGAAAAGAAGAAGAACGCATCAGCAATTCTCTTGGTGTTGTCGGTGTACGTTGGCAGCGGCCAACCCACTTTCCATCAGGTGGGGTGCCAGTCTGGTGTCTAATTCTATTAAGAAAAACTTTACTGCCTCGTTGGTCTAGTGGTGGCAATCGCGACTGCTGATCGTGAGGTCCTGGGTTAGATCCCCAGGTCAGGCAGTGTTATTGGATTTTTCCGTGTGCAATTTCTCAGTAGCAGCCTGGTGTTTGGATTCGTGCCCGGTTGATGGCAATAGGTTCGCCCCCTATTACATGGGACTTAAACATAACGGTGGCATGAGGGTGTTACTATACACCTCTACCTAATCCTTCGGGGAATACTGGCGTGATGTTATATTATGATAAAAACGTGGATCAATCGCAACCAAACCTTTCATTAGACATTTTCCGTTTATAAAAACTGTCATATTGTTTGACAACAAAAACAAATACAAATATTTTAACAGTCTTCGAGAAAGAAAAACCATAAAATCATCATAAAATAGTTTGTTTTCACGTCAAACTTAATTTAATTTCAGTTTATTTAATTAGTATAAATACATAAGTGTCATACTTAAAATGTGCATGTTAGATTCACATCTATTATGAGTCAATGAGACGCATGTTCTATGTTTTACCTTTTATTTTTATTGTATATGACATTGTACATCGGTTTTGTGAATTATAATAAAAAAAATAAAAAGAAAAAACTGACTGACGGTTCATTTGGGGTTTGGCAACAATTTTCTTAGCAAAATTAGCTGCCTTCTGGTTTTTTTTACTTTTTATTGTCCAAGCTGTCGGCGAGTCAACATCTCCTGAGGAGGGGCGGAGAGGCAAAACACATGTCGTATCGGTTTGATTTGTTTGTGTTGCATATTATTAATCGCTCCTTCTGCATTTGTATGTAATATTTGCGGGCTAGGGCGGTGCTGCATACTGCATTCAGGCCTGATCAACTGTTTGGCGGAATTTAGACTAAATATGTTTATTGTATATTTATTTGTTTATGTTGTCAAACAATTTGACAATTTTGTAACGAAATCTGACTGACGGTTCGTTTGGGGTTTGGCAAAAATTTTGTTATTAAGATTAGCTACTGTTCGCCAACGTATTAGGTACATAAAAAAGATACATATCTACCGTGGGCAACGTAGTACAGTTAAGAAGAAAAGCGTAGCGGTACAGTCACAAACAATAGCTAACAAAACAAATCTCTTAGACGTGGTAGCGAATACTTCCCATCAGTGTTTGCGACGGAGAAATACTGGCAAACACTTTGTTTGCTAGGAAACATTTGAATACACTTTACTAAGTAAAGTCGATATGAATAAGGTGGGTAGTATGTTTATTTATTATTTGTTTGTATTCGGGCAAGCTATTATGAATCGACTAGGATATTTGGAGGGAGAAAGTTTTTGAAACGTTAGACTCATCTCACCATATACAGGTTGTAAATGAAATCATTATAAAATACATACAACAGAATCTTATAGGTTACATTTATAGCTAATATCAGTATGTCAGGATTGAGAGCATGGTAAATAAAGTAAATTAAACCAACATAGACTCTCCACCACTGAGAGTACTTTTAATTAGGTTAGTGATTATTTACAGAAGCTAGTTCACAATATAATAATTAACACAAGATCAGAAATTAAGGACAAGCAAATCAGATATAAAAGGTCAGACTTCTTCAGCTGTTCGACATAGAATCCTCCGCTCCGTCGAATGACCACTGTTTTTATAACTTCGGGTACGTTCATTCATCTTGACGGTTACCCTCCTATGTCAACATTTTCCAGTGTTACCAGCTACCTATAACATCATGTAATTCCTTCAAACCTCGTGATGCACTGCTGATATAGATTAACCTTGAATGGGATACAATTGGATTCAATAAAAACAATTACAAGAAGTAAACATGTGTTCTTAACGTGAGGCATTTTTGCGCCCCGAGTTCAATGACCACGCGGCGAGCGATAGCCGTGCAATTCACTTGGGGCGCTAAAATGCCGCACGTTAAGAACACAGTCATGTTTCTTCTTGTATTTTTTTTTATTGAGTCCCTAAGTGTCCCGTGCAGGGTTAATCTATGTCAGCAGTACATCACGAGGTTTGAAGGAATTACATGATTTCGTTTACACCCTGTAAAGGCTGTAACTCCAATAATTTTGTGGGGTTACTGGGTATCGGTAATTGAACAACTTTCGTAGAACAATTTTTCGAAATTCACGTATTTTTTTTATTACTTTCTATACAATTTGTTGTTCAATTTCCAATACCGAGCAACCCCACAAAATTCTTAGAGTATTTTTTTTAATAGCCTGTATACAAGGTTAGTCAGATAGGGGGTACTAAGCCGCGGGCCATTTAATGTATCACTGATGATTGTTTTAAAGAAAGTGTTAAAATTTTAAAATTCGATTTTTTTCCATGAAAAAATATTTTTATTTCAGTTTTTTCAAAAATTCTTCATCTCTGCTTTAGTTGTGAATTCAGAATATGGAGTTTCTAATCCGTGACCCCAAATATGATGTAAAATGTAAACACGTCTGATCATAGCTGAGGATAGATAGAATTTAACGTATTTTTTATAAAATCTTTGAACAGCTATTTCTCTTGAACTATTGACTTTTGAGGAAAGTTGTAGAACAAAAGTTATCCATTATTATGGGTATTTTAACACTCTTTCGGCCCAGTACCCCCTGTCCGACCAACCTTGAATATCTGCCTAGCCTTTTCCCAACTATGTTCGGGTTAGCTTCAAATCTAACCAGATGCGGCTGAATACCAGTATTTTACACGGAGAAACTGCCATCAGACGTCCGCAACACAATTACTGGGCAATGCCGATATCCTAAGGTTAGACCGGTTGTCAGACTTTTGGGCTTCTGACTATAAAACGACTGTCATAGGTATTCTTGTGATACCCAGGACCGATGGTTTAACGTACTCTCCGAGGCACGGAGGGGTCTCGATATGTAACGAACGGTCACCCATCCACGGCCTGACCGCGGCAAGCGCAACTTAACCTCACAAATTGTATGATCGGCGCGGTTGTTAGTTAGCCATGGGCCCCTCCAAAATAACATAACACCTATCTATACTAATATTATAGAGAGGAAAGATTTGTATTTTTATATTTTTGTATGTAACGAGTAAATTTAAAAAGTACTAGACCGATTTCAAAAAATATTGTGCTCTTATAAAGCTACATTATCACTGAGTAACAGGCTATATTTATTACTGGAATAAAACCTCTTACGTGAGGACACAGCTAGTCGATAATAATTTAAGATCCAAAAAAACTATTTTTAAAATCTGAAGGCCGAGGGCAATGCAGTTTAAAAACGGAGGTCTTTCAATGTTTTCAAACACATTTCTACTGTGAAATACTTTTCTATAATGAATTCCAGCTACACTTCCCTTCCAGCCTCGTCCCTGGCAACGTCTGCGAACACCAATAAATCAGCGCGCAGCTTGTGAACATTCCTCGACACGTCCAAACTTGGAGAAGTATATTTTGAGTTTACGTGTTTTCTCTTTGATTATGGCATTATAGGGGAAGGTTATGATTTCGTGTTCAAGCTTTTGCTTGAAGAAAAGAGTTTTCCATGCTTTGAATTTATTCGTGTTTTTAATGTTTGAAGCGAATACATTGTCGCACTTTAGGGTGGCTTTAAGAGTCAACCTTCAACAAGCATGTGCACATAAAATTTAGCAGGCGTGTACTTACGGGAGGATTAAAAATAATACTTGTAACCGTACAGTATACCTATATATATTTTAATAAGAATTACAAATATATCAACAGGGCGTGGTTCGTGGCAATGCGATTCCAGGGACTTCTTAAGCAGATGTAGCACTTAACTTGGCAACTGCAGCGGCGCAAGAGCCGGTCTGCAGCGTGCCCGACCTTTTATAGGCCCAGACCCCCGCCAGTCCGCCACCACCCGTCACAACATACATGCATACACTCACGCCTTTTTCTCATGGGGGTAGGTAGAAACTATAGAACGCCACATGCTACGATCCTTACATGCTCCTTCCGCTTCATCCATATTCATATATCCTGTCATACACGCACGCTGGTTGAGAGTACTACGCACCTGACCTTTGTGAAGAACATCATCAATAACATCGATGTATGTCCTTCTAGAGCGTCCTGTACCGGCGTTTCAACTGACATCCGCCTTATAAATTCCCTTTTTTAATCGCCCTTCACTCATTCTCTCAACATGACCAAACCATCTAAGCATACTGCTTTCAATTTATGTTACTAAATCATCTTTTAAACCGGAACTTTGTCTAATCACATCGTTCCTGGATCTATCATTCAAAGTTACACCGCACATACTTCGGAAGGAACATATTTCCACGGCATTCATTCTACTTTCATGCCTCTTCTACCACAGCCAACATTTACTTTCATAAATAAGCGTAGGTACCAGCACATCATTATGGACAGTCAGCCGTGCCTTTAAAGAAGCGGATGACTTTACAAATTAAACCCTATTACCAGGTACATATAGGCAAATGAAATGAACAAGGTTTCCTTCGGTTGCCGAGATCTCATGGCATGACCTCATCAAATATAGAACGTTGCCATCAATATGTTGTCATATATGTTAGATGAATGATTCATTACTATTATATTACTAAGGATGTCAGTGAAAAGGGTAGAGGACTCCCTAGTAGGACACTCATCGATATTATTGGTGATGTTCTTCACAAAGTATAGGTGCGTACTACTCTCAACCAGCGTGCGTGTATGACAAGTTGTATGAATGTGGATGAAGCGAAAGGAGTATGTAAGGATCATAGCATCTGGCGTTCAATAGTTTCTGCCTACCCCGTGGGAAAAAGGCGTGAGTTTATGTATGTGTATGTATGTATGTAAATTAATAACGAATTGAAGTCCAATATCAGTTTTCCTGTTAGGAACTCCTAACAGAAAAACACAATATGTAGAATTTTGTTCGAATCCACAACGATAAGCTTGGCAGACATCTTTTTGACTATTAGACCTCTTCGACATGTCAAAATTAGTAACCCAACCAGAACCACATCGCTGATACCCACATAACTCTATCCCAACTCAAACAACGAACGAAGTTCGACACAGGTTGTATAATTAATTGAATTAACTCCAGTATCGGAACTGCGCGTTTTGTGTTCTATATTGTACGCTAATGGCTGACGTGGATACATTTTTATTTGGATGGAACATTTTTTTTGTTGCATTGGTCCAGATGTTGAAAGTAGCGGCAGTGACTGAAAAGTTGAGGAGTAATAGGTTAGCGTGGTATGGACATGTTATGCGGAGAGAAGAGTCATGTCGCTGGAAGTGTGTTAAATATGAATGTGGATGGATATACAAGTAGAGGTAGGCCAAAGAAATGATGGATGGATTGTGTGAAGGATAATATAACTATGGGTAAGAAAGGAGTGAGTATTAAAGGATGATTTCCAACAAAAGGCTCGCATTGCATCGGATCGGAAAGGATACGAACAGATGCGGCGACAGCCGATCGCGTCCGGCAGGATGTCGTCGCATACGATCGGCTCCGTACCGTTGCTTGTAAACGTATCCGTTTCTGCGCCTAGTCAAATAGTTTCATTTCTACCGTGTTCTAATTTTTGAAAATGGTTGAAGTTGACGTAGTATTATTGGCTATTGCATTAGAAGAAGAATCATAAAACACAGAAGAGGAATAAACGGATACGACGACAGGCGAACGGAGCCGATCACGCGTCGCAGCATACTTTCGGCTACGATCACGTGTCGCGGAAGACGCCTGCTGTCAAGCTGCTGTGCGCGGCTTACACGATTTAATACCATTTACAGATTGTAAAATCCGTTCTGATCCGATGTGATGTGAGCCGTTTGGTGGAAATCATCCTTTAGATGGCGGCTGATGAAGGAGAATGGAAGAGGAATACGTGTTGTGCCGACCACACCTAATGTGAGATCAGGGCAGGGACGATAGCCTAGATGTTTACAGACTAGTTTCTTCTACCAGTTTGCGGATAGGAAACCTAGCATCGTAGCAATGTGACTTTTTCTATATGTACAGTCACATGTAATAATATGTATACACATAGCGAACTTAAAAAACGAATTTCTTTTAGAGAATAGTTTGTATTTAAGAAATATTCGATACTATGATTCGTGTGTATTTGTAGAAACTGATTGTGTAATATTTCATAATTCTAATAGATATTTTAGAAGAAAATCGCCTTTGAATATCGCTATGTGTATACATATTAGTACACGTGACTGTACGTTAATCTAAGATATCAGTAACTAACGTTGAAGGATAACATCGTGAGGAAACCTGGGCTTGAGGCTCTGGAATCACAAATACGCAGTGAGCACGCTTGTTAATCTCATTCTTTTTCTGTTTAAAAAAGGCCTTTGCTCAATATTTGGACAATTACTGGCTGGTATTATTATTAGATTATTTATTTATTTTCACCTTCTTTTTTTATTTTTTTACTCTCGACTTGGTCGCCTTTGACCCTAGGCTCACCTGATGGAGCACACGAATCCGAGGAACAGAGGGATTTACCTATATCCTATAGCTCTCACATACACACGACGGAATATAGTAAACTGCTTGGCGCGACTTTAATGTGGGGATGGTAGCTAGCCAGGCGGACCGTATAGGTGCTACCACCAAGCGTGTTGAGCTTTGTTGAATTACAACACGCGTCTATTCCCAGCGTGCGGTGAGGAACTTGTGTTCCTGACCATTCATTGTCGTCGCTAAAATGGAGAAAAGATGGAATATACAAGTGAGCACATATCAGTGCAGTATGAGTCCACAAATGCGTATAGTCGGTAAAAAAATCAGACACCGCCCATCACCGACTCAAAATCGCCTATTCACGGGTACAAATTGACAAACATAACATAACATCACGCCTGTATTCCCCGAAGGGTAGGGCAGAGGTATATAGTAACACTCTCATTTCGGCGTGATATTTGAGTCCCATGTAATATGGAGCGAGCCTATTGCCATTAACCGGGCACAAAAACTCCGGGCTGCTACTGAGGAATTCCACACGGAAAATCCGTGACTTTTCCCGGCCTGGGGATTTAGTAGCACAGTCGCGCTTGCCACCACTAGACCAAACGAGGTAGTTGCAACAAATTTGGTTGTTACAAATTGATGACCGATTAAAATCGTTTATCTGAGTTAAGCCTAACATTCTCGAAACAAAACAAAGCTTTGGTATTAGGTGGATGTTAGGCTTTACATTAGATTTGTTAAAGCGTTTATAATACGTTGAAATATCGCCAAATAATGGCTGATTAGCGTGAATGGCAATATTGCTAAACCCGGAATTAGAGTATTACCAAATATTCCATAGCAAAACAATAATTATTCGTGTACGGGTTTTGGCTACGTTTCTATAATTTGATCACTGATGCTGTTATTTTGTGCTATTTCCTTTTATGCTACTAACTTAAATGAAGATAACGTTTGTATTAGCAGCATTGAATGATGTGTAACAGTGATAGCATGGTGGTGTGACTGTCGGACTACCAAGTCTCGAGTGCGGATCTAAGGCACGCACCTCTGACTTTTCGGATTCATGTGCGTATTGTATAATTATCACTTGCTTAAAAACAGTGGAGGAAAACATCGTGAGGAAATCGGCCTGAGAGATATTTGTCGACGGCATGTGAAGCCAAGTCAAAGGCCAATGGGCGGCATAAACTCTGACACCAGGTTAGTCACTAACCACACGAAAAGAAGAAGATGACGTGTATTGACTATTGTATAGAAATGTACGGTCAGCCTAACGGTTAACTTAGATATTATATCCATACGTTGTTACAAAATGACGTGTCTCGGAGAGCACGTTAAGCAGTCGGTCCTGGATGTCATACGAATACCTATGACAGTCGTTACGGGAAGTCAGAAGCCCGAAAGCCTGAGAATCGGTCTAACCTTAGGATATCGGCATTGCCCAGTAATTGGGTTGCGAAGGTCTGATGGCAGTCGCTCCGTGTAAAATACTGGTATTCAGCCGCATCTGGTTAGACTGGAAGTTGACCCCAATATAGTTGGGAAAAAAGGCAGAACGAACGTTGTTACAAAATTATATCAAAATTAGTTAACAAGAATTAAAAAGCATTTTTACAAGTCAAAGCAAAAGTAAAATATTCTCTGAGTATATTATTTTTACGTATCCAAATCTGAATAGAAACCCATCACATGCAATAAATATTCTTGTGGCATCCCACTGCCCGGGGCACCACCGACCGTGAGGGATCCATACACGAGGTACCTGAACAAATTTAAAACAGACGAAAGGATCGGTACACGAGAATAGATTACATTGAAAACAGGATACCCCGAGCATTCAATTATCGCATTGTCGTAGTCCGTGTTAACATGCAAATTGGTCCGTTTCAAAATTTTGCGGCTCAGTCCCTCCGTCTAATAGGAAATAGTCGTTTTCCGTTATCATCGGGGGTCCGCCTTTGTTTTATCTTATGTAGATTTTCGAATTTCCAAAATTATTCGTGGACCCCTTAAATCGACAAGTTGAACGCGGGTCCATCTGAGTGGACCTTTATTGTTTTGGTTGCTCTTTGTAAATATGTTGGTTAATGAAAGGATTGAATTTGAAATTAGAACCCTACATGGGTTTCGTTTGAGTGCATCGTGTTTGGTTAACAAGGTAAGTAAAAGAGAGGTCGTTTAAAAATCTAATTATATTCTTGTGTGTTAAGAATACTGAGTGGTTTATTACAGACAGGTGTTATTAGAGAAGATTAGTAGTAGATTATTTATTAGTAGAGATAGCCGAGCGGTATGACCGTCGGACTGTCAAGTCTTAGGTCTCGAATTAAAGGCACGCACCTCTGACTTTTCGAATTCACGTGCGTATTGTATATTACTTGCTTAAAAACGGTGAACGAAAACATCGTGAGGAAACCGGCATGCCTGAGAGATATTTCTCGATGGCATGTGAAGCCAAGTCAGAGGCCCATGGACGGCATAAGCTCTGACACCAGGTTAGTCACTAACCACACGAAAGTGAAAGTAGAAAGAGAACATGAAAAATTATTTCCTTGCCTTCCATGCAGAAGGATCTGAGTTTGGACCCGGCCTGCATTTCTGACTTTTCTTTGATGGTTGATGAGAGATCTGGTCTCTAGTTTCTAGATTTCGCGAAATGGTATTCTTCTAGCAACTGCCACTTTTAGAGAAAACAAATTTCTATATCATATTACTGCTATTAACCTTAATTCTGCTGCTTGAAAAATACATGTGATCATACATAAACATACATAAACTCACGCCTTTTTCACATGGGGGTAGGCAGAAATTATAGAACGCCATATGCTACGATCCTTACGCATCGTCCACATTCATACATCTTGTCATACACGCACGCCGGTTGAGAGTACTACGCACCTATCCTTTGTGAAGAACATCATCAATAACATCGATGTATGATTTGACTTTACTCGCTATTTTAATTATCCATGAATAAATATACAAGGTTAGTCGGAAAGGGGTACTAAGCCGCGGGCCACCTAAAGTATCACTGATGACTATTTTAAAGCAAGTGTTAAAATTTCAAAATTCGATAATTTTTATTTTCATGCAAAAATATTTTTATTTTAGTTTTTTCAAAAAACAATTATAGGTACCTGCTTTAGTTATGAATTCAGATAATTAATTTTCTAATCCGTGACCCCAAATATGATCTAAATTGTAAAAACAGCTGATCATAGCTATGGACAGATAGATTTTAGCATATTTTTTACGAAATCTTTGAAAAGCTATTTCTCTTAAACTATCTAGTTTTAGGGAAAGTTGTAGAACAAAAGTTATCCCCTATTATGGGTACTTTAACACCCTTTTGGCTTAGTACCCCCTTTCCGACTAACCTTGTATACAAGTCGATACTTCATCAAGATACCACAAATATATATTTTAGATACTTACCTACCAAAACTACGAGAATACAAAATTATTTATGCATTCGAAAATACGTAAACACCCCTGAAAAACTGAAGTGCATATTAAATTAATAATTAATTAATTAGCACTGCAACCGCAACTTGCTCACGTGGAAACATCACCCTCAACTAATTAATCAAAAAATCCAATCAAAAATTTCGTTCATTTTTAAAAACAAATGGGGAACGGTACCATTGCTCTCCCTACCTGTACTCAATTTGAAACTAAAGTGACTCATTACTAACCCCTTTTTACACACACAATGTAACACTCTATCGCTTAGAAAACAAGGTCGATATTTCAGTGTTTCCGATTGCCCTACGGAATACTAGCATTGTAATTGAAGCTTGCTTTCATATCGTTTTAATAGACTTATTTTTAGATTTTTTTTCATTAAGTGGACGACTTGATTAACCTGGCTCTGTAAACTGGTGTTTAGATTAACTTTTGCGGATCAAGTTGTATGTATTTTGTTTTGGGGTAAGGTGCATACAATAGCAGGGTTCGCTGTGGTGGGAAAAAAAGAAAGTCGGGTTGTAAACTATGCCTATAGCTGATCTGATTACTTGTTGTTTTCGTCACATCGATAATTCAGCTCTCATCAAGCTCCCTCCCTCCCAGTCCTCCCGCCAGCAATGTCACGACGCGACGGGTCTAGCCGGCGAGGACGGTATGCCGGGGCCGCCCGCGCCGGTGTGGGCTACTATTTAATATATTTTTAAATGTTTTAGTGTTTTATAGAAATATTTAAAGATCTGAATATATATGTTTAGACATGAAAAAAGGAAATTAATAGCATCGTTTCAAATTAAACACAGTATTATTTTACACAAACTTTTGCATTCCTTTTACACTATTGATCTACCAAGTAATCGATACATTTATAACAGATACACACAAATACAACCCTCAGATAGGGGATAAAGCAATTACAAACATTGGATTAAGTTTAACTAACACGGGAACAGAGTTATAGTTAGGGCAATGTAATAAAATTAACCCTTGCAGCGCGTAGGTACTTTGTAGTTACCTTAGAGCTGGGGAAGTCTGTCATTTCTTGCGCTTCGTCTATGTTTTCTTTTGTACTTACAATTTAATTTTGTTCTTCTGTTCTTTATTTGAAACTGTAAATGTGTTGCAGTTAAGTACTTTTTTTGTCCTATGCGACTCAATTATGATTAAAATAAGGGAAATAAAATATTGATTTGGCACTTTTCGAAAGCCAACTACAAAAGACAGCACCCACATTCATTCATTACACACCGAGACCCCTCTGTTCTTGGAAAGCACGTTATACCCTCAGTCCCGGGTGTCATAAGAATACCTATGACAGTCATTACGGGTAGTCAGAAACCCAAAAGTCTGACAACCGGTCTAACCTTAGGATATCGGCATTGCCCCTTTACTGGGTTGCGGAGATCTGGTGGCAGTCGCTCCGTGTAAAATACTGGTATTCAGCCGCATCTGGTTAGATTGAAAGCTGACCCCCACCATAATTAGGAAAAGGCTGGGAGGAAGTATAATGCTTAATACAAAAAAAACTTCAACGACTGTCTTCTTATTTCCGTATATGCACGGGAAATCTGATCTTGTTACTACACTGGTTTTCACCTCATATTATTATAATTATAATTCTTAGACTGCCTTGTTGGTCTAGTGGTCGCAAGCGTGATTGCTGAGCATGGGGCCCTGGGTTCGATCCCCAGGTCGTGCAAAGTATTATTGGGTTTTTCCATTAGGAATTTCTCAGTAGCAGCCTGGAGTTTGGATTTGTGCCCGGTTAATGGCAATAGGCTCGCCCGTTATTACATGGGACTTAAACAAAACTGGCGAAACGAGGGTGTACTAAAAACACCTCTGCTGAGCTGCTCGGGGTATGTAAAGCGTGATGCTATGTTTGTGTTATGTTATAATTCTTAAGTCACTAATTACGTCACAAGAAAGATAATGTAAATTCTTTCTCCTTGTCCGGGGAGCACAAGGTTATTATTTATATCTTCAATTGCGTAATAAAAATTGTTCCCTTAATTATTAATGAGCTACAATAATTTTTCATACGGCCATTTTGATGACGGCTCGCGTATAGTATGCCTGTAAATATATCTGTAAAAATTTTATCACCGTGATTAAATTCGTCGGCTTAGCGTTTTATTATGTCTAGGGTTATTTATACCCCGTGCAGCACGGACGGGTTAACGGAAAATGTGCGCCAATTTTATTAGCTGTGCGTGCGTTTTGATACTTATCTATACCTGAGCTGTTAGTCTTGACAGTTTAGATGTTAGATTTGGCATTGTATGGTTTTCATTTCCTTATGAAAAGATTTGAATGATGAAATGCTAGACAAAGAAAATACTACAATGTTTTATACGCACGTTTGCATAAACCTACAACGAAGTACGTAATAATAGCTGTGATAGCCTAACGGTTGAATGTTTACCTTCGATGCAGAAGGGTCTAAGTCCGACCTCGGCCTGCACCTCTGGGTTTTTAAGTTTATGTGAGAATTAGAATTTGAATATCTCTTGCTTTAATGATGAAAAAAAAAACATCGTGAGGAAACATGCATAGCCAAGAGGGCTCCAATAAAAAGTTTTTGATGGTGTATGTAGTCCGTCAACCCACACCAGGCCAAAGTGTTGGACTAAATCCGCAAATCCATCTCATTCTAGAGAAAGGCCAGTACCCAGCGGTGGGACAGTCTTCTTCTTAGCGTGTCGATGGCAATCTAAATTGAGTCGATTCAGAACTTAGCTACGAGTTTAGCGTTATCAGTAGCGTCCATTAGTTCCTGTAACGTGCAGGTATCAGGGCACGCAAGGCATGATGTCAGGTGACCCATTTGTGAAACAGCACCACATTTACACTCCAAGCTGGAATCGTCTATGAATCTCCACCTGAGCAGGTTTTCCTTGCTGTGACCAACCTGGGTCCGGAGTCTGTTTAAAGACTTCCATTATAGTCAAGGCAACTCATGTCCAGGTGGAAGATTTTGAGCAGGTGGGACAGTAATAGGCTTAATAATTGTACAAAATAAATCCTCCAAATTCAAAATGTCAACGTCAAACTGCCAACGAGCCAATATGCAAATTCAAATAAAAAAAACATCCAACCAATAACAGTAAAGCTACACGAAAACAAAACGCAAAAAGTATTCAGTTTAAAAAACAATTTCGAAAATGGAACAACTAGGGTAGCGGCCACAAAAAGTGACAGTCCATTGACGAATGACGTCACCTTTTCCGTCACGCCCTCCGCCTATATTTTATTCGGCTCGTACATCACGTTTGACGTGTGACAAGCGCCGTGCCAATCCGGCGGTACATACATGACAACAACTGGTGCATGTACCCTGTGACGGGCTATACTGACTATTGCGGTTTGTACCTTCGAATTGGGTTAGTTTTTTTCTGGTTATCGATACAAAGCCAAACGCGTTCGGTATCGATTAACTGACATTCATATTTTTTTTATCAAATATAGGTAAACGAGTGAACAAAGTAAGTGACGATCAGATATGATATCATACATACATAACATAGCTAACCTATTACTGCCCCACTGCTGGGCATGGGCCTCTTCTCAGAATGAGAAGAGTTTAGACCTTTTAGGCCTGGTGCGGTTTGGTAGACTATACATCATTGAGAACTTTATGAAGCCCTCTCAGGTGTGCAGATTTCGTCATTATTTATATAGGTATAGATATTTTTCCTTCACCGTTAACGCAAAGGATAACCAAATGTGATTCGTACATGAATTCGAAAAGTTAGAGTTACCTGCTTGACACGACATCATTGAAAGTTATTTTGATTTGATATTTAAGCAGTATTTGAAACTTTGTTTTGTTAAATAGGTAGTTGTAGTTTCCAATGCGTATTAATAAACACATTTAAGACCTACCCCTTAAATGTGAAATGATAATAAAAAAAATATGATATTCCATTGACGTTTAAATTTTGACAGCTCCTTTTGGGATACTGCTGTCAGACCGCCATATTGAGAGTAGTCATGACGACCTGCTTCTCAAACTCACCAACAAAAACAAAGTATTTCATAGTTTCTAATGATAATAAAATTTATTTACTTAAAAATGCTTGTAATGTGGTCATTATTTTGACAACCTTCTTTGAGCAAAGTCGACGTTTCCGCGCTACTTGAATAAGCGCCAGCAAAGTTGTATGGAATTTCATTGCTGGTGAGTTTTAGCCACCAGCAATTTCCTTTGAAAATCCATTATTGTCGAGTTTTTTTTCAAAAATAGTCTGGTGCAAAAAGTTTTTATACAGAATTTGGCTGTATAGATACAGGCAGTACAATCATTAAAGACTAATTTAAAAAAAAACTAAGGACCGGGGAGGAAACAAATCGTTACTTTAAATAAATTCTTACTATACTAATCTGGTTTCATTTAAATTACACGCATTGTTTGAGTAAAGCACTATACAAGCCTTGGTCCGTAATGACTGCGCTGCTGGCCACGCTATGATGGCCTCGAGCTTAGTTTAGCTACGCTCTCGGCCTTCAAGCTTGGTCATCATTGCAGCCCTTGCTATCCGCGCTATAAAGGCCTCGACCTTCGGTCTCGGCCTTTATTCCAGCTTGTCCATCAAGAGTTGCAATGCTGACCACGCTGTGATGGCCGAGAGCGCAGCGGACCGCGGCAGTAATGTACTATTAATGTGGAACGAGGTTCCTACCTACCTTCCATAGTTTATGTAACGGAGTAACCAAGATAAGCCAGGCAAATGAAATTCCTTTGCGCTGGCCGTTTACCAAATAATACATAATTATCTTTGTAGCTGTTATATTTAATACAAATACCAAGTAAAGTATGTCCGGTACACGTACAGAGACAATGTCCAAAGTTCTGTTACGTAAATTCTTGAAATTTTGTGCTAGCACTACATAAAAAGCTAAGATTTTAAAAATAACCGAATAACTGCCTCGTTGGTCAAATGATGGACGTCCGGATTTCGATCCGCAGGTTGGGCAAAGTGTTATGGCGTTTGTCCGTATAGAATTCCTCAGTAGTAGGTCGGATTTTGAATTTCTGCCCGGTTGATGGCAATAGGCTCGCCCCTATTACATGGGACTTAAATATAACTGGCGAAATGAGGGTGTTACTATATACTTCTACCCAACCCTTCGGGGAATATAGGCGTGATGTTATGTTATTTTAAAAATGTTTTTTTATGATTTCGATATGAGAGAATTCGATTTGAATTAAGTGCACTCATTTTGTTTTGGAAAAATTCTGTAACAGAATTTTAAAGTGAGTTAATTTTTTTTTCCTAATTATGTATTTGTAAAATTATTAAATAAAGGCATACCGGCGTTTACAAAAAAAATAAACAATTGACGACGACGATGTTTCATGAAACTGTCGTAAAACACAACGGCATCCCCAACACAAATATCCTGTAACTTACTGGGGCTGCCTCAATTTTTGCAAGTAACCATATCTTTGAGACACAACAAACATTTTTTTTATCCTAGCTAAGATATATATTTATTGTCGCTTTAAATAATCTTCTGTACCTATCATTAATTTATAGCATCTGTATCTTCTTTACATAGTATAAAACAAAGTCGCTTCCGCTGTCTGTACGGTTAGATCTTTTAAACCACGCAACGGATTTTAATGCAGTTTTCAGCAATAGATAGAGTGATTTAAGAGGAATTTTTATATGCCCTACATTAGTATCTACATCGCACCCGTGTGAAGCCGGGGCAGGTCGCTAGATGATAATAAAATAGCTTACAGCAGCTAGATAAATATAGCTTCACAGTGGACAATGAACCTATAACGAAGAACTTCCATTGAGGTCAATAGGAAAATATTATTTACATTAATAATGATGAAACTCTATATGTACGGCTAAAATATTTGTTTTTCTTAGAACGATGTCTGTAACCGCCATTATATAGGTAATAATTGTTTAATAAGATTTTTGTTCCACAAACGATCCAATTATTCGCAGAAAATTCTTGATAAATTTTCATCATTGGTTATCTTATTTGGTTTCATTAATTATGTAAGAAGAAAAATAGAATTCTCAGTATTTTTTTTTTGTATACAGGCTGTAAACGAAATCATGTAATGCCTTCAAACCTCTTGATGTACTGCTGACATAGATTAAACCAGCAAGGGATACTTTATGATTAGATAAAAAAAAATAGAAAATGTAAACATTCGTTCTTAATGTGAGGCATGTTAGCGCTCCGAGTTAAATGACCGTGCGGCGAGCGATAGCCGCGCTATTCGCTCGGGGCGCTAAAATGCCTTGCGTTAAGAACACATGTTTAGTTAATGTAATTTTTTTTTATTAAGTTCAAAAGTATCCCGTGTAGGGTTAATCTATGTCAGCAGTACATTACGAGGTTTGAAGGAATTACATGATTTCGTTTACACCCTGTATAAAGCCCACAATGTTTTTTCCTGAATCAGAAATTATGTTACCTTGAAACTTATCTTATGGGTGGAACACAAAAATCTAGTTCATAGACAACTTATTGGTATAGGTCTGAGGTAGGCCTGAACCAATATTTTTTCACGCTCTAGCGTGTAATAATCTCGTAAAAATAAACTAAAGTATTTGCACACGACAAAAAGTAATAATATTCTATAAACTATGTATGTTTATATATTAAAAAAACTTACCAATTTGCTATCTGCTCGTCCGGTCGTGTATCAACGATACTCTGAAAAAGAAAATTGACAGATTATTTACAATAATAACATAACATCACGCCTTGTATTACCCGAAGGGTTAGGCAGAGGTGTTTTAGTAACACCTCGTTTCGCCAGTTATGTTTAAGTCCCATGTAATAGGGGGTGAGCCTAGTGCCATTAACCGGGCACAAATCCAGACTCCGGGCTGCTACTGAAAAATTCATAATGGAAAAACCCAATATAACCTTGCCCGACCTAGGGATCGAACCCAGGAACCTATGTTCAGTAGTTACGCTTGCGACAACTAGACCAACAAGACAGTTAGTATTTAGAATAATGAAAACTAAAAATTGTCTCACTGCTGGGCAAAAGGATCCGCGATACGCGATACCCGAAACAGCGAACCAACAGCGGTATTATTATACAAACAATATCAGTGGCGGGATCGCAGCGTCAATATAAAATGGGTTCGCGATTATTAGCGTTACGAGAGCGATACCTTATGGAAGAATGAGATAAGCTTTAAGTCAGAGCGGGATAAGATATAATATGCGATTTCGCTATCGCCATAATATCGCCAGCGATAGCGTGCAATCAGCGTGGCGTAATATTTTAATTTTTTTGCGGTACACATAAACATTATATTCTGTACTTCTTCTACTCGCAAAAATAATATTCATATATAATAGGTTAAAATTTCCATAAAATTCTCGTAACATTTCCCTCAGTCAGAAATTCAGATGGCCACTGAAAGTGTGAACGAGACTCTTGGGGCCAATCATTGGACATTGGCGTTGGTAATTGGGTTTCTGGACATACAGACATGCAGGTTATTTGATAAACCTGCGCTGTTAACTTGTGTCGCCAATATTGTACACACTTTGGTTGGTTCAGGTTTCTGGTTAGTTCGGAGGACACGGCGCAGCACACCCTTGAGGTGTGCCCGGCTTGGTCTGAGCCGCGCCGCAGTCTGATTGCGGAGATCGGCCAGGACCTCTCGCTTCCCGGCGTAGTTCGTTCCATGCTGGGGAGCGAGGAGGCTTGGGCTGCGGTCGCCTCCTTCTACGAGGACGTCATTTCGCAAAAGGAGGCGGTGGAGCGCGCGCGTGAGGACGACCCTCTCGCTGCGCCGCTCCGAAGACGAAGAAGAGGTCGGAGAAGACGCCATCTTCTCCCTCCTCTTGGTGGTGTTGGGCGGGCGACAGGCGCGGGGGTGCCTCCGCCCGCATTACACTCCACACCACCTCCGCCGGACATTCCTGACCCTCCCCCCCTGGATAGGACGTGAGGGGCCCGCCGCGAAGGCGGGCGATCGTCGGAGGAGGACTGGAAGTAAAGGCTACGCCGGTTTCCCAGACCCCCTCCAGTCAGACGATGCGGGAATGCCGCTGGGTCGTTTTAGTGGGTATACCGGGCTTGCCCGGGAAGTCCCACATAGCCCCCTCATTCCCCCGAATGGGCGGGTATGCGTAATTGCATTTTTTCCCAGCGTAACAAAAAAAAAAAGGTTTCTGGTTAGTTGTTTATTGAACAATGATGAATTATTTCAATACCTAACATAATAAAAGTAGTCCATTACTATCCCACTGTTGGACACAGGCCTCTTCTCAGAATGAGAAGAGTTTAGGCCCTGGTCCACCACGCTGGCCTAGTACGGGTTGGCAGACTACACACATCATCAAAAACTTTATGGAGCCCTCTCAGGTATGTAGGTTTCCTCACAATGTTTTCCTTCACCGTTAACGCAAGTAATAATCAAATTCTGATCCGCACATGAATTCGAAAAGTCAAAAGTACGGACCGGGATCGAACTCAGACCCTCCTGCATGGAAGGCAAGCGTTCAACCGCTAGGCTATCATTGCTTGTATTATAGTATTAAAATTAATAAATTAAAATTAATTATATAATTTTCTTAATTTTTTATTATTTAAATACCGTTTACACGATCTTAATTCTACTGTATAGTACTTGTCAGTGTCACTTATTCTAATATCTCGCATGTAAACATGCTGAATTAGTGCTTGAAACTGTGCGAGTGAACAGAAGCCGATCCTCTATGATTATATACTCCTCAACAAATTCTTCTTTTTCTTCTTCCTGCCCTTATCCCACAATAGGTGGGGTCGGCACAACATGTATTTCATAAACCCATGCTGTTACGGGTTTTGACTTATTGTTTTATGACCGGCCGCCTGCTTGACATCAACCCTCCTCGGGAATACTCGTTGCGCCCGTCGCGCGGTTGACCCTATGTGCTTGCTGATATTATGCACTGGGTCCCAAAATGATATGCATGTCAATCTTATTGCCAACAACTAAAGAGACTATGTTCTTCTAGGTGGAGTATACTTGCAGTTCCTACTGGAGTATACTTGTACATCTTATAAGTAATAAAGCGATAACCACTAATGACAAGTACTGAGCTTGTGTAAACTATGCAAATCGCTCACAATTATTTTATTATTGTGTTATATTTAACTACCTAGTTAGTCTAGTGGTGACAAGCGCGACTGCTGATCGTGAGGTCCTAGGTTCGATCTCCAGGTCGGGCAAAGTGTTATTGGGTTTATCCGTGTGCAATTCCTCAGTAGCAGCTCGGTGCTTGGATTTGTGCTCGGCTGATGGCAATAGGCTCGCCCCCTATTACATGGGACTTAAACATAACGGCGAAATGGGGGTGTTACTATACACCTTTGCCCAACTCTTCGGGGAATACAGGCGTGATGTTGTGGCGGCATCTATCACACCACATGAGAACTACGCAGCATGACTAATGTCTAGCAGACTACAGCGAAAAACAATGACAGCTGTCAAAGGAAATGTCACAAATCCTGCATCGCGATATCAAGATCTGACACGGAGTTAGTATAATTATATACAACTTCCCAACATCAACCGTTGGGCAGTAACCCTCCGGGCATATGATTCGCCTGGTAGGAGGATCCTCCCTTTTCGTAGGAGGAACACCATACCTCGTTCCCCTACAATGTTATGTATGTATATTTTATACGTCCATCATCAAAACCTCCATAAACACTGTCTCCATTACTTCCCATTCAAGCCTATAGTAGCGTCCCTCTATTTTCTTAATTATCCAAAGGCCGATGTTTAAAGGTTTCAACTAATTAGGTTACGCCGTCAGCGCGAGATTATCGCACTCCCTTCGCTATCTATAAGAATATCACGTAGGTACTGCGTTATGTGGAACAGAAAAAGATGAAGATAGTAGTTTTGAATGAGTATTACGTAATTTTGTCTTCCACGCAGGAGTCTGAGTTCGGTTTCGGCCCATATCACTGACTTTTCGAATTCGCGTGCGGATTTTCTTCTTCTTTTCGTATGGTTAGTGACTAACCTGGTGTCAGAGTTTATGCCGCCCATGGGCCTCTAACTTGGTTTCACGGTTGGTTTCTTCACGATGTTTTCCTTCCGTTTACTGGAAATAAACATTTCAGAGGAGAAAATAGATGTCACTTAACAATTAAACATCAAGGAACGTTCAAAGCCTCCTTTCAACAATATAATAAAACACGTCAATAATTGACTGGATTGAACTGCATTGTTAGTCTAGTGGTAGGCAGGGCGACTGCTGAGCATGGGGTCCTGGGTTCGATCTCTAGGTCGGACATAGTGTTATTGGGTTTTTTAACCGACTTCCAAAAAAGGAGGAGGTTCTCAATTCGTCTGTGTGTTTTTTTTTTTTAAATGTTTATTACCTCATAACTCCGTCATTTATAAACCGATTTGGATAATTTTTTTTTGTTTGAAAGGATATACTTCCAGATTGGTCCCATTTAAATTTGGTGAAGATCTGATGAAGAACTTTGGAGATAGACAATAGAACTCCTCAATGACGAACAGTACGCATAATGTGATGATGTGATTATGTTACGAGCAGCGTCTTTAGTAGGTCCAACCATATTTTATAATGAAGGCCACTAAAATGAAAAAAATAAAAAACATTTTAACAAAAATTAAACCGACTTTAAAAAAACGATGAAAAGAATAAAATAATTACCATATTATAAAATTAACAGTTTCAGAAGTCGGTGCCTTCAATTTGGTTCAGCGTGGATTAGCACCGACTTCTAAAACTGTTAATTTTATAATATGGTAATTATTTTATTCTTTTCATCGTTTTTTTGAAGTCGGTTTAGTTTTTGTTTTTTTTTTATCTATTAGCAATTTCTTGGTAGCAGCCTGGAGTCTGGCGAAATGAAGGTGTACTAAAACACCTCTGCCGAACCCTTCGGGGAATATAATAATATAAATACGTCAATAATTCTAACCTTCATCAAGGAACGATTCAATAAACGATAGGTGTGCCCTTGCGGCTCCGCCCGCGTAAAAAGTTTTTTTTCATGTTATTTTTTGATTATTTTTTGAAAACATTCGATCGCCTATGTTCATCAGGGATAATGTAGGATTCTAATGATGAAAGATTTTTTCTAATCGGTCCAGTAGTTTCAGAGCCTATTCAATGCAAACAATCAAATCTTTCCTCTTTATAATATTAGTATAGATTTAATAAAATTTTAATTAAATACTCCTTGATTGCTTCACTGCCATCTAGTGACAGATTGTGTAAACACTCTCAATAAGGGTGACTATTATAATTATGTAACAATAATGAAATTTTGATTAGTTCACATTAAGGTTCGTTTGATATCAAACGGTTTTCGTTTCAACTTTAATTAGATTGCCAATTTTGATGTGTTATTAAAATTTTATAATTATTTTTCCGCCCCTTGTTTTGAGTTTGGCTAGAAATCTTTTGGAAGGTATGTGACATATTAGCGGGATTAAAAAATATATTTAAACCTCTAAGCACGAATGTTTTTTTTATTTCAAATTTTTTTCGAGTCATTAGTTCGCTTTTTTGCGACTATGCAAGCCTCATTATGCGCGTCTTATTTTATTAGGTACTAGCGGCCCGACCCGGCTTCGCACGGGTGGACATTTTTCCCGTTGTAGCGTGATGTTACATAGCCTATAACCTTCCTCGATAAATGGACCATCCAAGAATTTTTCAATTCCAACGAGTGATTCCTGAGATTAGCGCGTTCAAACAAACAAACAAACTCTTCAGCTTTATAATATTAGTATAGATAACTAAGTTCTGTTCTGTCTAGCCTTTTCCCAACTATGTTGGGGTCAGCTTCCAGTCTAAACTTATGCGGCTGAATACCTGTATTTTACACGGAGCGACTGCCATCAGATCTCCGCAACCCAGTTACTGGGTAATGCCGATATCCTAGGGTTAGACCACTTGTCAGACTGTCAGGCTTCTGACTACCATAGACTGTCATAGGTATTTGTATGACACCCGGGACTGTCTGTTTAACGTGCTCACCGTGGCAAGGACGGGTCACCCATCCACAGACTGACTGCGGCAACCGCAGCTTAACCTTGCAAATCTTATAATCCGCGCGGTTGGTGATTAGCCACGAGCTCCACGTATTTATATCTATGTATGAAAAAAATTGAGCATGTCACAAAAAAATAAAACAAAGTGTTTATAGGACAGTTGTATTTTCGATTCAAAATTTACTATTTAAAAGCAAGTGTCAAAATTTCAAATTCGATAATTTTTATTTGCATTTCCAAAAAGATTTTTAATTTAGTTTTTTAAAAAAAAAACATACCTGCTTTAGTTATGAATTCAGATAATTAATTTTCTAATCCGTGGCCCTAAATATGACCTAAATTATAAAAACAGCTGATCATAGCTATGGACAGATAGATTTTAGCATATGTTTTACGAAATCTTTGAAAAGCTATTTCTCTTCAACTATCGAGTTTTGGGGAAAGTTGTAGGACAAAAGTTATCCCTTATTATGGGTACTTTAACACGTTTTCGGCTTAGTACCCCCTTTCCGACTAACCTTGTATAGGCCTCTCCTAAATTTCACTACAAACTCAACTGTTCGCTACACGTATCAAGCAAGTCCTGTCCATCCAAAGGCTGCCTGTCATAATTATTGCTACATTACATTATTTATGTTAACATAACTTTCTTCCTCTTTTCGTGTGGTTAGTGACTAACCTGGTGTCAGAGTTTATGCCGCCCATGGGCCTCTAATTTGGCTTCACATACCGTCGAGAAATATCCCTCAGGCGTGCCGGTTTCCTCACGATGTTTTCCTTGACCGTTTTTAAGCGAGTGATAAATATAATACGCACATGAATCCGATAAGTCAGAGGTGCGTGCCGTGGTTCCAACTCGAGACCTATGACTTGGTAGTCAGACGGTCACACCACTGGGGTATCACTGCTAACATTACTTTTTAAAACTTTTAATACTATCGAATGATTGATGGATTATTCAAATTATTCACAAAATTTGTTTTCATCGTAAAATTGAAATTTTGAACACTGGCATCGTAGTGTGAAAACGTATACCTTTAGCATAAATTTATAAAAATTACAAGTACCTATTTAAGTACTTTATTCTGAATAGAATATCTTAGGCATTCATCTGTAGTTATAATAAATTATCTTCAAGCAAACTTTTGAAAATATTCAAAGAAAAATGAATAAAGAATCTCGTAAAAACTAACAGCTGTAAGACGGTTCGTGTGTTTATTTTGCATTACAAGTATTTACGAAGAAACAGGATTTGAGCCTATTGGTGTCCCACTGTGTCAAGTTGTGTCAAGCTTGCTATTTGGGATACAGCGGGACAGGAGCGAAACAGAACATTGACGTCAAGATTTTACAGAGAAGCTCACGGTACTAGGTATATTATATCATATAGTATCATATATCGTGTCAGAACCAAGTCCCTAGCAAAACTGAATGAGTGGGTTGAGGAACTTCAAGTATACTCCACCAAGAAGCACATAGTCTGCTTAGTTGTTGACAATAAGATTGACAAGCATATCATTTTGGGACCCAGTGCATAATATCAGCAAGCACATTGTGTCACCCGCGCGACCACGCAACGAGTATACCGAAGGAGGGTTGATGTCAGGCAGGCGGCCGGTCATAAAACAATAAGCCAAAATCTCTAACAACATGGATTTATGAAATACATGTTGTGCCGACCCCATCTAGTGTGGGATAAGGGCAGGAAGAAGAAGACTGTCTCACTGCTAGGCACGGGCCTCTTCTTAGAATGGGAACGGTTTAGGCCTTAGTCCACCTCGCTAGCCTGGTGCGGGTTGGCGGACTACACACACCTTGATCTCTGAGTTTGTTTCTGCTACTCAAAGCTAATCAGACAGAAAATGCCGGCGCCAACTAGTCTTAAAAAAACATTAAATTGACTTGTAAAAATGTCTGTAGCAGATTTATTTACAGAAATAAAAAATATTTATCGAGAGAGGCACGTGGCTAATTACCAACCGCTTGGATCGATTTGCGAGGTTAAGCTGCGCTTGCCGCGGTTAGTCCGTAGATGGGTACCGTTCTTTCCACATCAAGACCCCTTCGTGCCTCGGAGAGCACGTTAAACAGTCGGTGTCATATGAATACGTATGGTAGTCGTTACGGGAAGTCAGAAGTCCGAAAGTCTGACAACTATTACAGCCAAACAACAAAATATTGGCACTACCCAGGTACTGGGTTGTGGAGGTCTGATGGCAGTCTCGCCGTGTAAAATACTGGTATTCAGCCGCATCTGGTTAGACTGGAAGCTGACCCCAACATAGTTGGGAAAATGCTAGGCAAAACAGAACACATGAATTCGAAAAGTCAAAGGCGCGGGCCGGGATTGATCCCCGACCCTTCTACGTGGCTTTCAGCCGCTAGCCTACCACTGCTTTTAAAAACTAATCATTTTAAATTGCGTTGCTATATTTATGCGGTCATTGACACCTATCACTTGCGTGGGAAGAAAAGTGAACTGAATACTAAGTTCTTTAGGGTTGAGATAAATTCTAAACTGCCTCGTTGGTCTAGTGATGGCTAGCGCGACTGCTGATCGTGAGGTCCTGGGTTCGATCCCCAGGTCGGGCAAAGTGTTATTGGGTTTTTCCGTGTCGAATTCCTCAGTAGCAGGCCAGAGATTGGATTTCTGCCCGGTTGATGGCAATAGTCTCGCCCTCTATTACATGGGACTTAAATATAACGTCGAAATGAGATTGTTACTAAACACCTCTACCAAACCCTTCAGGGAATACAGGCATGATGTTAGGTTATGTTATTTTTATGCGGTCATTGACACCTATCGCTTGCGTAGGAAGGAAAGTGAACTGAATACTAAGTTCTTTAGGGTTGAGACAAATTCTTACTGAAGCAATTTTTACCTACACTAATTTTCTGATCAACCCCAACATAGTAACTATAATTTGAAATTCTTTAGTTGTTTTGTAAGGTGATCAATTAAATCAAATCAAATCATTTATTTATTTGTAAACATGGGTAAGATACATAGATATTTTTCCTTATAATAAAGTTCTCCATATTTAACCATCACATGGGTATGCAAATAGTGTAAATACAATTTAAAACGATCAATAATGTCAACTAAATTCAATAAATCATAATTCTAAATAAATTAAAATAAATTAATAATAACTAAATTAATAGTACATTACTGCCGCGGTCTGTAATGACTGCGTTGCTGGAAGCACTGATGATGGCCGAGTCCGCGGTGTAGCGCAGCTCCAGGCCATCACAGCGCGGTCAGCATTGCAGCTGTTGATGGACAAGCTGGAATAAAGGCCTCGACCTTTGGTCTCGGCCTTTATAGCGCGGACAGCAAGGTCTGCAATGATGACCAAGCTTGAAGGCCGAGAGCGTAGCTAACCTAAGCTCGAGGCCATCATAGCGTGGCCAGCAGCGCAGTCATTGCGGACCAAGGCTTGTATAGTGCTTTACTCAAACAATGCGAGTAATTTAAATAAAACCAGCTAGTAAGAATTTATTTAAAGTAACGATTTGTTTCTTCCAAGGGCTTTAGCTTTTTTTTTAATAAGTCTTTAATTATTGTGCTGCCTGTACCTATACAGCCAAATTTTGAATGAAAACTTTTTGCACCAGACTATTTTTGAAACAAAACTCGACAATGATGGATTTTCAAAGGAAATTGCTGGTGGCTAAAACTCACCAGCAATGAAATTCCATATAACTTTGCTGGGGCCTATTCAAATAGCGCGGAAACGTCGACTTTGCTCAAAGGAGGTTGTCAAAATAATGACCACATTACAAGCATTTTTGAGTAAATAATAATAAATAACAACATAGCTAACAATTAAATTTAGAATAATCAATATTAATTAAGCTCAAAATAATAAATAATTTTCCCAACATAATAATCACATGTCTAGCAAATGACCATGTCAATGACCATGTTTTTTTAAAGAGTTTTAATTACTTTCACTTCGTATATTTGTTTGTGTACGATGCTTTTAGGGTTCAGTAGGTAATTAAACAAGCGACTGTATCGGAACAGATATGTATTGCGACTAACTTAAAAATAATACCAACATTAATATGGTGAGCGGTTCAGTAGTATGAAGTTATCTAATGTGGACTATTCATATGTTTGTTTGTAAAAATATAAAATCAACTATGATTCAACAGTTTGTTTGATTCAAATCTTACGAAAAATAATCAACTACTTCTACTTGACCGATTCTCCTGACACTCCGCACACAGTTTAATAATAAATGGCTAATTACCAACCGCGCGGCTCATACGATTTGCGAAGTTAAGCTGCGCTTGCCGCGGTCAGTCCGTGGATGGGTGACCATTCGTTACACATCGAGACCCCGCCGTGCCTCGGAGAGCACGTTAAACAGTCGTTCTCGGGTGTCATACGAATACATATGAAAGTCTGACAACCGGTCTAACTTTAGGATATCGGTATTGCCCAGTAACTGTGTTGCAGAGGTCTGATGGCAGTCGCTCCATGTAAAATACTGGTATTCACCCCTATCTGGTTAGACTGGAAGCTGACTCCAACTTAGTTGGGAAAGAGCTAAGCAGAATAAAATTGTATTATTCAGTTTTGGGACTAATAATCTCCCTTTGTTTATCTAATTAATGATCATTGGTAGGCTTTTAACTACCTATATATAAAAAATAAAGTCTAAACATTTTCTATACTGCAACTCCTAAACCTCAAAAAATAATACCTAAGATAAAAATATTTCTACTTAAATAAAAGTAGGTACATACATTCCAAATCTCAAAATCTCAGTCCATACACATCACAACACTCGCAGTCAAACAAAACGTAAACGCTTACGTTCCACGTTACGTAGTTACGTTCCCGCCCAACGTGCGCACTGTAGGGCGGGCGGGCATGGACTGGCGGCGCTCGGACTTGCAGTTGCAAATTGCAGAAACCTAAAGTGCTGATATAATTGTTTTTTTTTCTTGTGGAAACGGAACGGTAGAGTTTAGTTGTTACTGGTGAATACCGGTCATTTCCGGTAGAGTTGTGTGGCTGTATAGAGTTTGAAGTAAGTTTCATATTATGTTTGTGAAACTTTCAGTAGAGAACTGAACTTAAAATGTGGTTTTTTGATGAATAGAAGCCTTTATGGGATGTTGTTTACTTAAGACGATTGTTAGTCAACATAACATCACGCCTATATTCCCCGAAGGGTTGGGCAGAGGTGTATAGTAACACCCTCATTTCACTGTTATGTTTAAGTCCCATGTAATAGGGGGCGAGCCGGACACAAATCCAAACTCCAGGCTGTTACTGAGGAATTTCACACGGAAAAACCCAATGACATATTGCCCGACCTGGGAATCGAACCCAGGACCTCACGATCAGCAGTCGCGCTTGCCACCACTAGACCAACATTGCAATTATTGTTAGTTGTCTTCGTTATAACGTGACTAGAGGTGATTCAAAGGGGTATTAAAATTATTACGTACACAAAAGGCTATGATTTACTTTTACATTCTGTTTCGAATTCTTCTTTTCGTGTGGTTAGTAACTAACCTGGTGTCAAAGTTTATGCCGCCCATGGACCTCTGACTTAGCTTCACATACCGTCGAGAAATATCTCTCAGGCATGTCGGTTTAAACACGATGTTTTCCTTCACCGTTTTTAAGCAAGTGATAATTATACAATACGCAAATGAATCCGAAAAGTCAGAGGTGCGTGCCTTGGGTTCGGACTCGAGACCTATGACTTGGCAGTCCGACAGTCACACCAGTAGGCTATCACTGCTACTAAATGAATAAAGTGAATTAATGAGAGTATTTCGATATAGGCGGTGGCTTCATTTAAAATTAAATACTCGTCATGACATCGTCTAAGTAAGTATGTAAACCTGATGGTGCGTCCAGACCTGACGAACGCGCCGCGAATGCGCCGCTCGCGCGCAGCGCGCGAGCCGTTCGCGAGCTGCGCGCGAGCGGCGCGCGGAGCTTTGTACGAACATGAAATGCACGCGCGCAGCTCGCGAGCGGCTCGCGAACGGTTCGCGCGCTGCGCGCGAGCGGCGCGTTCGTCAGGTCTGGACGCACCATGATGTTACGACTTTATACATATGTATAACAAATTAATGTTCTGCCTAATCTTTTCCCAACTATGTTAGAGTCAGCTTCCAGTCTAAACAGATGCGGCTGGATACCAGTATTTTATACCTTTCACATTAGACCTCTACAACCCAGTTACTGGGCAATGTCGATATCCTAAGGTTGGACCGGTGGTCAGACTGTCGGGCTACTGACTACCCATAACAACCGACATAGATATTAGTATTACAAGCGGGACCGATGGCTTAACGTGCACACCGAGGCATGGAGAGGTCTCGATGTGTAAAGAACGGTCACCCATCCACAGACCGACCGCAGCAAGCGCAGCTTAACCTTGCAAATCGTATGATCCACATCCCTAAGTTATTCATTTAATAACAAATAAATAACTTTAAAAAAATTCGCATAAAAATATCGTCAGTGGAAAAGTAAAAATACTGAAGCGCCAATATACCTACTTTACAGTAGAGATTCAATGTATTTTTTAATAAAAATAGACATAGTTATTTTTCTTAGAGTATACATATTAAATAGATAATTTAATTATCTAATCTCTTTAATTATGAATCTCTCTACTGTAAAGTAGGTAGGTATATTGGCGCTTTAGTATTTTGACCTTTCCACTGACGATATTTACCCCCGAAAGGTACAATAAATACTCACAAAAACACATTATAATACTTCCAATAAAAACCTAACACTAATATTGTTTCCCAATAAACAAAAAACAACTTTCTGAACGAGTACAAAAAAAGGCTAAACAAAAGAGCCCCACGATTCCATTTCTGAACGTAAGTACGGAGCGGATCCGCAGTATCGTTCCATTAGTGGCCTGTCACCAGCCGTTCAAAGGAAAGAAAGAAAGAAAGAAAAAAGATCGAGAAAGAATGGCGCCGAAAAAAGTTTTGCCAACTGATGTATATCAGGTTGGTTTCCCGTTCGCTCGGCCTAGTCGTTAATGGAGCCTTTTGGTAGTTTTCGATTGTATTTTAATGGGAAATTATAGGTAATATTTTATGGTGATTTAGAGAAAAAAACACTACCGATTCCTATAATTTACGGAGTGTTATTGGTTAGTATTACGGAGCGTTATTGGTTAAAATTGAGATGCTCGTATCTTTATCAATAACTAGCTGTGTCCTCACGGCTCTGCCCGCGTAAGAAGTTTTATTCCAGTAATATATAAGGTCTAACCAAAATACCTGGACAAACTTTTACACAGTGTTCAATACGTTTAACTAATCACATCTATGTAAAAAAAACGAGATCCAAGTGTTTTTTTCTAACAAAAAAATAATAATGTTTTAAATTGCCTGTACTCTCTAAGAATAAACTCATCCATTTCTTATGCATCGACTGCCATTGGGGTGCGTGCTAATTCCGTGCCGTGTTTTACCTAAACAACGAAGTGAAAAATGTAAAAAAAAAAAATTAAGTAAAATATAAGTTGAAAAAAAAATTTTGGTTAGAAAAAAACACTTGGATCTCGTTTTTTTTTTGCATAGATATATTCAGTTACACTTACTGAACACTGTGTAAAAGTTTGTCCAGGTATTTTGGTTGGACCTTATATATAGCTTAAGTTACTTAGTGATAATGTAGCTTTCTAACGGCAAAAGAATTATTGAAATCGGCCCAGTAGTTTTAAAGTATATTCGTTACATACAAAAATACATATCTTTCCTCTATAAAATATTAGTATAGATTATTTAAAATTGAGACTCTTGTATAACATAACATCTCGCCTGTATCCCCTGAAGAGTTAGGCAGAGGTGTATAGTGACACCTTCATTTCGCCGTTATATTTAAGTCCCATGTAATAGGGAGTGAACCTATTGCCATCAACCGGGCACAAATCCAAACTACGGGCTGTTACCGAAGAATTACACACGGAATATCCCAATAACACTTACCCGACCTGGGGATCGAACCCAGGACCTCACGATTAGCAGTCGCGCTTGCCACCACTGGACCAATGAGGCAGTTCTTGTATCTCTGAGGACTCTTGTATCTTTACCAATAATGAAGCAAACACCTCATGTCTTTGCATAGTAGACCGTCCCACATGGAAGTAGCTATCACAGGTAAAATTAGCTTACTGCTACCATTGGTAAGCAAAACGATTCGTTTTTATTTATATGAACCGGGCATTAAAGAGGAATGTTTTAGGAGTTTATCCGATTGAAATAAATGTTAGTGAAGAAGGTTTATAATATACTGGCCTGCAAAAATAAGTATCACACTTTTAAAATTGCAATAACTTTTTAAGTACACAAGATATATTTTCGAAGCAAAAAGGACTCGAAAAAGAGTTTAACTTTGTTACTATAGTTTCAAAGAAAGCTGATAAAATTTGCTATAAAACGTTTTTTATTTTAAATCTCTAACTTCTATAGTTTAGAAAAATTGAAATTTTAAAAGTGTGATATATATTTTTGCAGGCCAGTGTATTATAAAAATCATTCAAAGCTGAGGAAATTATCTCCACGTATGGTCTACTAACTGACAAGATGTAGGTGATGATTTGTAGAGCTCTTTGCGAAAAAGTCGTCACGGGAAGTACATACCTACTACCACCATACCTATTTCTGCCGCCAAGCTGCGTGAGGTCCTGGGTTCAATCCCGAGGTTGGGCAAAGTCCCATTTAATAGGGGGCGAACTTATTGCCATTAACCGGGCACAAATCCAGGCTGCTACTGAAAAATTTCTAATGGAAAAGCCCAATAACACTTTGCCTAACCTTGGGACCGAACCCAGGACCCAGGTTCTGCAGTCGCGCCTGTGACCACTAGACTAACAAGGCAGTCACGAACGATCACCCATCCATAGACTGCGGCAAGCGCAGCTTAACTTCTCAAATCGTATGATCTACGTGGTGGGTAATAGGCCACGTGCCTCTCTCAAAATTCAGTCATAGTGTATATTAATTACGAACCTTGGCCCTCAGAATTCAATTAATTTATTTAAAAAAATGGTTTTACCCCAAATTCAATGATCTTTCACCATTGTGCTATACATTACACCAACCTGCGCCTACCTCAGCTTTATTTTCAGGATAATCTCATCTCGTAAACCACAACCCACAAAGCAGGTGATTCCAATCAGTCCTCCTTGTCGATACCAAACAAATGTGCGGGTGTCTTATCCTAATGCAGCTTCACGACTCCAATCAGGGTCGACCAGATTTACGGCTAACGTCCCGGGTAAAATACAACCAGCCATTTATTACATACAAAGGGATTTGCATGTCTCAAGTACTTAGACCAAAGAAATAATTGTTGGGAGAAAAATGTGAGTATTAATGGGAATGGTGATTCGTTTTCGAAAGCTGGTAAGCTTTGTGGAGCGATAAGAGGTTTGGGTTATTAGCAGTTGGGAGAATATTTTTAATTATAAAAGGGATGAGATAAATACCTAAGTAATTTTTTTGTTTTTTTTTCCGAAATCGTTGATCCTCAAGGATATCAATAATAGTGGCCCGTCCCGGCTTCGCACGGGTGGACATTTTTCCCGTTTTTGCAACATTTTTCATTGATGCTCCGCTCCTATTGGTCGTAGCGTGATGTTATATAGCCTATAACCTTCCTCGTTAAATGGACTATCCATCACAAAAATATTTTTTCAATTCCAACCAGCAGGTCTTGAGATTAGCGCGTTCAAACAAACCAACTCTTCAGCTTTATAATATTACATAGTATATAGGTAGATAAGATATACACCTTATTTACGAGTAACATAGTGACGCAGACTTTTAATAGCCTGTTTAATCATGCCATATTAATTTTAAAAAAATACAAATTCTTCTTCTTGTCGTTTGGTTAGTGATTAACCTGGTGTCAGAGTTAATGCCGCCCATGGCCCTCTGACTTGGCTTCACATGCCGTCGAGAAATATCTCTCAGGCATAACAGTTTCCTCATGTTTTCCTTCACCGTTTTAAAGCAAGTGATAATTATACAATACGCACATGAATCTGAAAAGTCAGAGGTGCTTGCCTTGGGTTCGAACTCGAGACCTATGACTTGACAGTCCGACGGTCACAACACTAGACAATCACTGCTATCTTAATATTGTGTAAAAAATAAACAAACCTTTGGTCGTTAAACATTCATTTTGCTTTAAGAGCGTTTTAAAAATACATTTTTTTGTAAAAATGTGTATCATTTGTGAGTTCTTAAAGCAAAATGAATGTGTCATGGTTTTGTTTACGTTTTATACAAAAAAAAATATCAAATCAAAAAAAAATATTTCACATGAACCAATACAGGTGCTTATGAGAAGTCGAATTTAAATGCACGGTTCCAATTAGTCGTTTCCTATGGAGAAGAGCCGGCAAGAAACTCCATGGTTACTCTTTTAAAAATAATATCTTTAACAATTTCAGTGGATACAGTACAATGATTTAGGATAATGAGAGAACAATAGAAGTCTTGACCACAGACCAATGAGTAATAGTACTAAAAGACTTGAGTACAAAAAAAGAAACAATATTAATGATAGCAATTTACAAATTTATAGATGCAGGTCCACAAAATTCTCACATTTACAAAAGTAAAAAGGAAGAATTATAAAACAATTGACATAATTAAATGTCATCAAAACAGCTAAATAATCATTATAAAATAAGATAAAGATATCTTGAGAGTAATGATAGCAATAAAAAATATATAATCATAATTGAGGATAGTTAATAGACATACACATATGTTGTTAATGAGGTTCCAGGGAAGCCACATGTGCAAGAACTTATGCCAAACATCCCTGTCGTCAACGACCAATAACCACTATAATAAATGCTTAATTGATTTGCACTTTAAGATTGCATTCTTGATACATAAACTTGTAATTTTTGGCCATGCCCATAGTCCTGCACATTTCCTATAGAGTTTAGTAACTGAAACTACTTCCACTAGTGCAACTTCTTCAAATCCGAATGTACAATTTCACAAAATCGATACTCTGTACTCTGTATGTACGAAAACGGTAGATATTAAATTCTTCGTAGACATGTCTCATATGTCTTGAGTCCCGAGGCTCATAACCGAACGTTTGGTCGCTCCTACAAAATTTGGTGCGGCTTTTAGACATGAAGGAGAAAATCCTAGTAGGTACTACTCGTACGAACATTTTAATATACTTTTTTTTTAGATCAAACACTGTTCTTTTGAGTGTTATTATGAGAAAATTATTATGAGCTGAATTTATTTTAAGATGACTGTTTACATAACATATCATAACATCACGCCTTGTATTCCCTGAGGGGTTGGCAGAGGTGATTTTAGTACACCCTTTAGTCACAAAACAGATAGGTACAGAAGTCAATCTACATACAAGTGCGCTCGAGCAACGCACACATAAACACTGCTCACGGACACGATAACTCGGACTGCTTGGGACTAGAGTGCGAGTGAGTGCGAGCGCGAGTGCCATGCGCTTGAGAGAGATAGATATATAGATAGAGCGACCGCCGTGCGTAGGTATGAATAGTGAAGTACATACATGTGCTTTAGTACACCCTCGTTTCGCCAGTTATGTTTAAGTCCCATGTGACACGGGGCGAGCCTATTGCCACTAACCGGGCACAAATCCAGACTCCGGGCTGCTACTGAGAAATTCCTGATGGAAAAACCCAATAACACTTTGTCCGACCTGGGGTTCGAACCCAGGGCCCTATGCTCTGCAGTCGCGCTTGCGACCACTAGACCAGCAAGGCAGTCCACGACTGTTTAATATTGTTAAAAGAAAAGTTAGACACTGGAGCTCCGAATCCTTAGTTTTGGAAGATCGCAATGATTAGCAATGGTATTATAGGCTACCTGGTTGGTGTAATTGTGGCAAGTGCGACTGCTGATCGTGAGGTTTTGGGTTCGATGCCCAGGTCGAGCAAAGTGTTATTGGGTTTTTCCGTGTGGAATTCCTCAGTAGCAGCGCGCAGTTTGGATTTGTGACCTGCTTGGTAGCAATATGTTCGTCTCATTGGACTTAAACATAACGGCGAAATGAGGATGTTACTATACACCTCTGCCTAACCCTTCGGGGAATACAGGCGTGTTGTTATGTTATTGTTAAAATTAATAAGACTCAAGCTTACGTAGTCTTTATGTAGTTTAAAACAAAATCGCTCCCGATGTCTGTACGCTTAGATCTTTTAAACTACGCAACGGATTTTAATGCAGTTTTCAGCAATAGATAGTGATTCAAGAGGAAGGTTTATAAGCCCCACATTAGTATCTACATTGCACCCGTGCGAAGCCGGGGCCGGTCGCTAGTAACTAATAAATAATTTAAATTTGATTATCATTTGCGTTAACGGTGAAGGAAAATATCGTGAGGGAAACCTGCACACTTGAGATTCCATAAAGTTCTTGATAATATGTGTAGTCAACCCGCACCAGGCCAATGTTGTATAAAGCCTAAAACCCTTCTCATTCCAAGAAGAGGCACATGCCCAGCAGTGGGACAGTAATAGGATCTTCTTCTTTTCGTGTGGTTAGTGACTAACCTGCTGTCAGAGTTTATGCCGCCCATGAGCCTGTGAATTGGCTTCAAATGCCATCGAGAAATATCTCTCAGGCATGCCGGTTTCCTCACGATGTTTTCCTTCACAGTTTTAAGCAAGTGATAATTATACAATACGCAAATGAATCCGAAAAGTCACAGGTGCGTGCCTTGGGTTCGAACTCGAGACCTATGACTTGGCAGTCCGACGGTTGAACCACTACGCTAACTTGAAACAAGTAACCAATCCAACCATCCCCCGTGTTACTTATGGTCAGAAAAAACTGAAAAATCAATCATACAATGCTTTGGCCTGTGGCTCCATTGATTTGAAATTCAGATTTTCAGTACCCATCCTTCCCGAACTGTTTTTCCAGGATAAAAGGTCCGTTCCCAACAAATATTTGCCATGTGAAGTATCTGCATGCATTACGAAAACAATAGTCCTTCCCTGTCGAATGTAGTCCTCGAAAGTCAGTACCTTGTTCTGCAGCATCAGGTTAATTTGGAAGCTGATGCCAGAATACTCTAACAGCTTAAAAGTGGAGGACCTTGTAGACCAGAGCAGCCCAATCCCAAGCCAGTGGGCCGTGAAGGAGCCCGCCAACGCATTTGTGTTTGCCTGCCAACAGCAGAGTGTTGAATTTTCCGACGCTCTTGGGTATGAGCAGGGAACCAGAAAGCAATCCGTTTAATATTATGGTAGTTGTTTTTTATTAATAAAACGTTGCCCCACACTAGAATTTCTCCTGTATCGTGGGAGCGTTTACAAACACAAATCTTCACAAGCACAAACATCCAGACCTGGAACAACTATCTGTACAAATATTTGTTCCGTGCGGGAATCGAACCCACGACCCGTAGCGCAGAAGCCGATCGCTCAGCCACTGCACCAAACGTGTAGTCAAACTCGAATACAAACAGTATTATTACTAATTAGTAGGTGGCCCACTGGCTGATAATGAATTTGAATTATAGTCCACTTGAAAAAATGTTTAGGCAGCCCAATAATTTTTTGTTTGTCTTGTCAAACACTTGAAAAATCGAACAAACAACAACAACAAGAATCGCACAGGTTTCATTTCTAACTCCTTTGCTGTCTCAGCAATTAAACTTTGGAACATGCTCCCCCTTGATATTAAAAAAGCTCCTAGTAAATTCTCATTCAAACGCAAAGTTAGGAAACACTACTTGAAGTCGCTGCACTCCTAATCATCTAATTTAGTCTTCGTCATAATTGCATTAAGATTTTCATAACGTTTTGTAATTGATATATATATATATATATATATATATATATATATATATATTGTAATATCTATATATTTTATTATTTGTATATATGTATTTTATGTAATTTATATTTAACTTTTGAATTCCTAATATATTCAGTCCATAATTGCCAACTCATCTTTTTCCTGTACCTACGTATTTTGATGCTTTTCTTTTTAACCCTAGGGTTGACTGGTAGAGAATGCTTTATGGCATTAAGTCCACCTTATGTACCACAATAGTGCATAGAAGTATAAATAAATAAAAACTGTCGAACGCGTAGTATTGCCAGGTACCATGTATATCGCGACGGCTTCATTTTTTAAAATTCATAGACTATGTTATAAAAACTAATCAAAAAATCAAAACAAATACAGGGTGACGGTATGGTATTCAATATTCGATTCTCGTTCCAAATATGTAAAAAAACTATGACCATAAAAGTTGATATATATATATATATATATATATATATAATCCCATGCCGATTTCGGCTACGGTGACTGTTTTTGTTTTCTTCCTTTCCGACAATTTATAGGTAACGGGCGTGTGCTCTGATGTGGCTAATATAACCTATCTTAGCTGAAAAGGTACGCGCACAGTGCGGACACGTTAGAATGCCATTGTGGTAATGATATTGTATGTTGGAGGGTGGTTTACTCCTGAGCTGATCTCGCCTGCCGTCGAGATCTCTCCTCCGCTGGTCCTCAAAGTCATAAACATTTTCCTTTACCAAACGCCCCCAAACAGGTCTGTTTTTCGCTAATTCCTCCCACCGAGACGGATCTATATTGCATCTCTTCATATGCCTTTTCTGAACGTCTTTGTACCTGAGGAACTGGCTGCCTAATATTTGATATATTTTTCTAATAAATAAAGTATGGTTTCTAATCTATGCGAGGCGAGGTTGCAAGCGGTGAGGTGATGCACACGGCTTTACTCCGTCCATCCCGCTCTTTTTACTAACCGACATACCCTGCCGGTCAATCTTATTCCAATATTATCATAAAGATTTTCTTTGTGACTAATGAGTAAATGTTTTTTCTACATATTTCTCCGGTACTTCCGGAGGGTGTCAATGGAAACGCCGGTAGAGGACGTCCTAGAAGGATATACATCGATGTTATTGGTGATGTTCTTCACAAAGGTCAGGTGCGTAGTACTCTCAACCGGCGTGCGTGTATGTATGAATGTGGATGAAGCGAAAGGAGTATGTAAGGGTCGTAACATGTGGCGTTCTATAGTTTCTACCTACCCCCACGAGTAAAAGGCGTGAGTTTATGTGTGTATGTTCTCCGGTACATTAACACACAAATTATTATGTCCTCGAAATATGTCACTCTTTTAATCAGTCACCGTGTTTACCACTTAATAGAACCTAGTTTGTATCTCTATAAAATACACTCAAAAACATTACACAAACATCTTCACGTAGAGAAAACCCATAAATCTGTACAAGACATGGAGAAGTAGCCAGTATGACACTCGAATGTGAATAAGATATTGTATCAAGGAAAAGCGATATTTTCTTATATTTTCTGTCTATTGCGTTGGTACTGTGACGAAAAATGATACGAAATAAATAAGGCGACGTTGTATTGGTTCACGTATTATTTAAGGAAGATATTGATGGTGGTACTGGGGAGAACATTTTGTATCTATAATAATATTTGAAGAGTTTGTTTATTTGAACGCGCTAATCTCAGGAACTACTGGTTGGAATTGAAAAAATATTTTTGTGTTGGATAGTCCATTTATCGAGAAAGGCTATAGGCTATATAAAATCACGCTACGACCAATAGGAGCGGAGCATAAATGAAAAATGTTGCAAAAGCAGGAAAAATGTCCACCCGTGCGAAGCCGGGACGGGTCGCTAGTATAAAATAATATGAAGTTGTAGTGTAATAACTGCCTCGTTGGTCTAGTGGTGGCAAGTGCGACTGCTGATCGTGAGGTCCTGGGTTCGATTCCCAGGCCGAGCAAAGTGTTATTGGGTTTTTCCATTAGGATTTTTTCAGTAGCAAGTCGGAGTTTGGATTTCTGTCCGGTTGATGGCAATAGGCTCGTCCCCTATTACATGGAACTTAAACATAACGGCGAAATGAGGGTTTTAGGTACTACATATCGGCGTGATGTTATGTTGTGTTTGTGATCCATGTTCTCTCAGTTTAAGGCTTCTAAGGCCCGTATTAATAAACAGGTAGGTATCATTAGAGAGATCCCCCTTAAGTGCAGTTTTATAATGACTTGAGAAGTATTTAAAAAATACGTTGTCAAATGTATGCAATTCTACTTTATGGTACCTTTTTTTTCTTATAGTAGAAAATATATTAAAAATAACGGTAAAAAATTAAAATTTCAACAGGTTTCAAAGGTAGAGAAGTCATAATTATATCTACTTCTCTGTAAAATTAAATCATCAAAATAAACAGATCTAACCAGCATATCACAGTTCGCGATATCTTCACGCCAACAAAACATCTGACAGTCTACAGCGAGGACAGCCTGCGGGGACGTCCTCCTAATCTGTCACCTGTCAGGACGCATAAAATGGCAAGTATTATGGTGTAATATACAAGCTTCTTGCTGTGAATCGGTCTGGCATATTATATGGTCTGGTCTCCATCTTTGTTACTACAGTTTACTTATAAATGAACTTTGATTTTCAAAGAAGTTTAAGGGGAAACTTGAACAGAATGTAACATATAAAATTTTGTGTACAACATCAGTTTCTTTGTAACATTCGCGGGAGTAAGGTCTGCGGTCTCTGTGGAGACTGTGGTCATAGTTTAAACATCCAAAAAATACTGTCATCTTGAAGATGAAAAAATATGTTTTCGAGACAGTTGCGTTGAATACTGGGTTGCAGAGGTCTGATGGCAGTCACTCCGTGTAAAATACTGGTATTCAGCCGCAACTGGTTAGACTGGAAGCTGACCCCAACATAGTTGGGAAAAGGCTAGACAGAACGTACGAACGACCAGTGTATTTATTGTTGGAGCCAAAACTTTGTATAAAAATCGCGTGTCGATCGGAGATAATGTGACGACAATATATAGGTATAAATTTCAAGTTTATATGAATAAAAGGTTTAATTGTCATATTGACTGTGACAGCACTTGCTTCATGAGCCTTGCATTTACAGTCACAACATCAAGTACGCGCAAGGTACTTAGAGTTCTGCTCACGTCCGTATGGCAAAACGAGGGTGAAGTCAAAAACTTTAAAGCGCAAAAGAGGGAGATAACTTTATTTACTCAACTGTAATCCTAGCAATGTCTCATCAGTTTGTCCTCGATACGGGAATCGAACCCCTAAACGTGACCGGAGAAGGCCGATATTTTACCGCCTGTCTGTATTAAGTCATATTTACGGATTTAGAGGACGCCCATGTCCAGCAGTGGGACAGTAACGGGCTGATTATCCTTATATAACACTTGCTGTGTCCTCACGACTCCGCCCGTAGCCTATGTTACTCAGTGATAATGTAGCATTCTAACGGCAAAAGAATTTTTGAAATCGGTCCAGTAGTTTTAAGTTTATTCGTTACATACAAAAATATAAAAATACAAATCTTTCCTCTTTATAATATTTAAAAAAAAAAACAAAATGTATAGATAACATAATCAGCCGATTACTGTCCCACAGCTGGGCTTGAGTCTCTTTCTCAGAATGCTAAGGCCTTAGCCACGCTGGCTTGGTGCGCGTTGGCGACTACACACATCATCGATAACTTTGTGTGGAGCCCTCTCAGGCGTACAGGTTTCCTCATGATGTTTTCTTTTACCGTTAACGCAAGTGATAATCAAATTCTGATCAGCACATGATTTCGAAAAGTTAGAGGTACGGACTGGTATCAAACTCAGACCCTCCTGCATGGAAGACAAGCGTTCGACCGCTAGTCTATCACTGCTTATCTATACTAATATTATAAAGCTGAAGAGTTTGTTTGTTTGTTTGAACGCGCGTGAATGTTTTTTGTTGGATAGTCCATTTATCGAGGAAGGTTATAGGCCATATAACATCACGCTACGACCAATAGGAGCGGAGAATAAATGAAAAATGTTGAAAAAACGGGGAAAATGTCCATCCGTGCGAAGCCGGGACGGGCCGCTAGTGCTCAATAAAGTTGAAGAGATCAAGATTTTCAGCCGCATTTACTTACGTGTGCCAACACGCTTGGTGGTAGGATCTGTACGATCCGCCTGGCTAGCTACCACCCTCACATTAAAGTCCGGCGCCAAGCAGTTTACTGTGTTCCAACGTATGTATGTGAGAGCCAGAGGGGTATAGAGGAATCCCTCTATATCTCTGTTCCTTGGATTCGTGTGCTCCATCTTCGACCCTGTCTGCACTTACCATCAGGCGAGACTAGGGTAAATGGCGACCAAGTCAAGAATATAAAGGCTTCTTTTCAACCTCCGAAGCTAACATAAAGGGAACAAAGCCGCCATCAAATCCCTCATTCTTCTACACCATAAAAAAATAAACACTTTATTCCACACGTAAACATTTCATAGCCTCATAACCTTCTTCCGAAAACCGAAACATAACAGAAAATAAAGTAATATTTCATCGTTACTAAACCCGCGTTTACATATAACGGAGCACGTGATCTAATTTAAGCTGCGCTCCTGTCTGCCCTAGGCCTAATCTGCGCCGCGTCAGTACCGATAAACACGGAGACCGCTATCATCTGTCCTTTTCCATCATAGTGTTTTAACGGCCATTTATCCTTGTCTAGTGGGGCAGTGGTTCTCAAATGTGCTACTTTTTGGGGTGCGTCACAAGGATTTGAAAAGTAAAAGTAAAGGTTGGTGGTGTTACCGTATATTCTTTTTATTGCAGTTAGAAAACTGTAGCGGGCCTACTTATTTTCAGTTTTTGTTCAACTAAATAGTTGCCCTGACTTATTTCTAACCATATTCAGATACTTTTACAAAAAAATACAGCCTTATCCAAACAACGTATCAAACGAATAAAATCTTTAAGCTTATTTCATACGACCTGGAATACAAATGCTTAAAAAAGCATGCTTGTTTGCTATGACATAGAATGCGTGTTTATAGTACGCTCTGCGCGAGTATTTAAAGCATGCTAGATACGTTTACACATGCTAATTATTGTTTTACTAAGTAGCATCTGTTTAGATGCAGCATGCTTTTGTGCTAGCATGTGTATTCCAAGCTTAACAGTTACAGAAAATATTTTCCACAAAGCAAAATCTAGAAAACAAAACACCAGTCCTCAACTTGAAAATAATACTACAACTTCACAAGAGGTGCGCAAACTTTGAGTGCCACTGCCATAGTTTATACATCTATCTTTTGTCCCAGGACACTTGGCTGACTCGCGTCGCCTTCGGCTTTTCAAAGACGAACATAAATTATGCCCCACCCACTAATTAGACCATAGATCATTAAATTCGACGAGAATTTTAATTTTTCACGACTTCGAAGATTTTTATGTTCTAACAAAACGATTTAATGGACTTTAAAAATCTTGTTATTTACGATCTAATATCGGTTTTAATTGTTTGAGTGCGACTTCCGAAAATTATTCGTATGACGTCATTTGGTAATATGAATTTTATGGTTACTATTATTTCCTTTTATTTTTTCTTATTAGCAGTGATAGTTTAGCGGTTGACCGCTTGCCTTCCATGCAGGAGAGTCTGAGTTCGAACCAGGCCAACATCTCTACTTTAAGAATTCTTCTTCTTTTCGTGTGGTTAGTGACTAACCTGGTGTCAGAGTTTATACCGCCCATGGGCCTCTGACTTCGTCGAGAAATATTTCTCAGGTTTCCTCACGATCTTTTCCTTCACTGTTTTCAAGCAAGTGATAATTATACAATATGCACATGAATCCGAAAAGTCAGAGTTGCGTGCCTTGAGTTCGAACTTCGAACGACTTGGTTGTCGGACGGTCACACCACTAGGATATCACTGCTATACGATGCGAATTCATACTGAATTGAACTCAGAACTTCTTGCATTTCTAGTCAAGCGTTCAACCGATTCTATTAATTATAATCATTTCTGTACCTGCCCAAACCGTGAGGGCGCGTTCCCACTATGTCGTGACGATTAATTTATCGTTGGACGACTGTCATCTCTAGCTGTTCCCATTATAACAACTGTTTGTCGTCAATTTTTTTATCATTTAGCGACTATCGTATCTAGCTGTTCCCATTGGATCGCGACGACATTTTATCGTTTCACGGCAGTCGCATTGTCGTTTGCACATCAGTAGCAAGCTACAAGACGAGATGATATTTTTATCGTGGCCACGACAGATAGTCGTAACAACGACACATGATTTGCCGTCACGATGTCGTGACGTTTTCTTATCGTTTTACGACTGTCGTAAAACCGTTCCCATTGACTTGACAATATATCGTCACTGCAAAAACAAGTCGTGAACGACAGTTAATCGCGTCGTCTTATAAGCCACGACACTTAAAACTACACGATTATCAGTCGTCACGACCAAGTGGGAACGCGGCGTTATCGATACAGCGCTGTACCATTTGGTACTCTGTATTATCCTGAATTCAGGAAACCATGAGCAATACCTACATAGGTTTATTGTACCAGATAATGTACGTCGTCTAAGCCTGTTTACGGCATTGTTAAGGCGACCTATTCACGTTGCGACCGTGCGGCGTGTCTTGTGGTCTAAGATCAACCGCATAATGGCGGCACCAGACACCATGTTCAGGCATGTACAGTTAGATAATCCGACGTTGTTAGTGTTATGTGTGTAGGTACTTATGTAGGTTACTATGTCATAACATAACATCACGCCTGTATTCCCCGAAGGGTTAGGCAGAGGTGTATTGGTTGCGGTGCATGCTTTTGCGAATCCCGCGACCCCGGCCGAACGGTCAGGTGAAGGAACACTGTTAGTTTTTAGCCGGTAATAGTCCGGCAGACCCCATCGCCTTCCCCGGGCGAGGGACATCAATGAGGATTTCCCAACGATAAAAAAAAGGCACAGGTGTTTAGTAACACCCACATTTCGCTGTAATGTTTAAGTCCCATGTAACAAGGGCGAGCCTATTGCCATCAAACGGGCACAAATCTAAACTCTGGGCTGCTACTGAGGAATTCTACACGGAAAACCCAATAACACTTTGCCGACCTTTTTTTTTTTTTTTTTTTTTTCTCGTTGAAAAGTCCTCATGGATGTCCCTCGCCCGGGGAAGGCGAGGGGGTCTGCCGGACTCTTACCGGCTAAAAACCAACGGTGTTCCTTCTCCTGACCGTACGGCCAGGGTCGCGGGATTCGCAAAAGCATGAACCGCAACCCCGGCAGGTCCCGGTCCGCCAATCCATGGCGGACCTCTCCTCTGTGGGGCCTTGCCCCACGTCCTCCTAAGAAGCGCGCACGGAACACGGCGCGCCGCCTTCTCGGGCCTGTTACTGGTCGGGCGGCGAGTCCCCAAACCCGCCGCCCGCAGGCCACACACTAGGGTGGCTGGAGATCATCGCGTACACGCGCCCTCCGGCGCCCGGTGCGTCTGGCGCGGGAAGGGAGAAGAGCACACCGCTCCCTCTCCCTCTCCGCTTCCTCTTTGGTTGCCATCACCCCCTCACAAAAGGAGGCGATGGCTTCCCACGCAGTCTCGCTCCCGACCATGGACAGAACCACAGCCGGAAGCGAGAGGTCACCGCCGACCGCCGCGACTAATTCGCGGCGAACACTTTGCCGACCTGAGGATCGAACCCAAGAGCTCATAATCAGCAGTCGCGCTTGCCACAACTAAACTAACAAGTCAGTGTCACGTCACGTTAGTCACGGTCTTAATTCATAATTATAATCAGCCCATTACTGTGTCATACGAATACCTATGAAAGTCGTTACGGGTAATCAGAAGCCCGAAAGTCTGACAACCGGTCTAATCTAAGGATATCAGCAATGTCTTGTAACTGGGTTGCGGAGGTCTGATGGCAGTCGCTCCGTGTAAAATACTGGTATTCAGCCGCATCTGGTTAGACTGGAAGCTGACACCAACATAGTTGGGAAAAGGCTAGGCAGAAGAAATACCCCATTGCATTCTTATTCTTTATTGTACACAAAATAATAATATATAATACAGTTTTGTTGGTAAATTCATGTACAAAGGCGAGTTTAACTCACAAATGAGTTTTCTAACAGCAAACCTTAGAGCGATAGAGAGATTTGATGTTGAGAAGAACAAGAACCTAAGTTGCATTGCTGGACACGGGCCTCTTATCAGAATGAGAAAAATTAGGCCTTAGTTCACCACGGTGGCTAGCCAGTGGCTATGGTACATGCCCAGTAGTGGGACAGTAATAGACTCATTATGCTATATGATCGCTTTAATTTTTAATACGTAAATGACATAGCTGACACATTTTCTACAATTAAGACCGTCACATCACAAATGGCCTCTTCAACTGAATATTTCATAAACCTTTGAATTTCTAAACAGTTGCTTTGATAGTTGCTTTGTATTTATGAAGGGTAATAATAGGCTTTCATTAAAATTTCGTCCTCATAGAAGTTTGTGCGTAATGGAAACTTGAAATGGTGTTAGTGCCGGGCATATGACTTTGGTTTGTGCATATTTGATGCAAATTACCATTTTCACACCAGTTCCCCTTTTGAGACCGACTCCAATTATAGTGGTAACGAGTTCACAGTTAAACGCTTAACTTTTAGGCAAAATGGGCCATAGAAGGTATTTTTTATTTTATTTTAGACTAGCGGCCCGTCCCGGCTTCGCACGGGTGGACATTTTTCCCGTTTTTGCAACATTTTTCATTTATGCGCCGCTCCTATTGGTCGTAGCGTGATGTTATATAGCCTATAACCTTCCTCGATAAATAGACTATCCAACACAAAAATATTTTATCAATTCCAACCAGTAGTTCCTGAGATTAGCGCGTTCAAACAAACAAACAAACTCTTCAGCTTTATAATATTAGTATAGATGGGTTTACTCTTGACTCTTGTCTAGGTCAGAGATGACAGAAACAAAGTCTACGATGGAGTGAACTTACCCAGAAGAAGCCTGTTCACTCTAACTCTGATTCGGGTTGTATGCGTTCGGGAACACAGACGCAGGTAGTGAGTTCCACTCTTTTGCCGTGCGCATTATGAAGGATGTTTGGAAGTGCTTAGTGCGAATTGGTGGAATGGCAAGGTATGGATGGTAACTTGCAATGCGTCTAGATGTCCAATAATAGAAGGGAGCCGGTGGGATGAGGTTGTATTATCCGTTCCAAATGCCGTTAGGAGGACCTTCTAGAACTGCATTACGCGACAGTGATTGTGTAGAGTTAGAAAAACTATCGGGTGAATTTAACATTGTCGATCATAGGTCTCGAGATCGAACCCAAGGCACCTCTGACTTTTCGGATTCATGTGCGTATCGTATAATTATCACTTGCTTAAAAACGGTGAAGGAAAACATCGTGAGGAAACTGGCATGCCTGAGAGACATTTCTCGACGGCTTGTGAAGCCAAGTCAGAGGCCCATGGGCGGCATAAACTCTGAAACCAGGTTAATCACTAACCATTCGAAAAGAACGGTTGACGTCAAGCAGCGCTCCATTCTGAAAGGTACTATCCTAACAGCGTTTTTGTAATGACCACCTGAACAGATTTTGCTGTGGCTTTTGTTGCGCTGTTTCTTCTAGCATTACACCAGGAAGCGGTGAAGGGTAGGAGAATTTTGATGCTGGCTATTGTGATTTTGGGGGTGGCTATTGAAATTTTGGGGGTTGCTATTGTAATTTTTCCAGTATAAACACCAGAAAGCGGTGAAGGGTGGTAAAATTTTGATGGTGGCTATTGTAATTTTGGAGTTCGCTATTGTGAATTTTGGGGTGGCTATTGTAATTTTGGGGGTAGCTATTGAAATTTTGGGGGTGGCTATTGTAATGTTGGGGGTGGCTATTGCAATTTTGGGGGCGGCTATTGCAATTTTGGTGGCGGCTATTGTAATTTTGACTTTAAAAAAGTACCGATTTTCACTTTGATTTTTAATTTGAAATAAAATTCGGAAGGAAGCTCTCTCAGGTGTACAAGTACCTCACGATGTTTTCCTTCACCATTAACGCAAGTGATAATCTAAATATGATCCGCACATGAATTCGAAGTCAGAGGTACAGGCCGGTGTCGTACTTGGATCCTTCTGCATGTAAGTCAAGCGTTCAACTGCTAGATCTCTGTATATAAACACATTATTATTGCAATGAGCAATTAAAAAAGAAAAGAAAGAAAATGATTTTTTCTGGACTCACACAGGCAGTTACAGAAACAAAAACAATATTTAAAAAAAAAGAAAGGATAAGAATTTAGACTACCTGCACGAGGCCAAAAAGGGCTCAATGAATGGTAATATGTAACTGATGGAATGATGAAGACTCTTTTTTAGGATTCCGTACCCAAAGGGTAAAACAGAACCCTATTACTCCGCTGGCCGTCCATCCGTCTGTCAGCAGGCTGTATCTCATGAACCGTGATAGTTAGACAGTTGAAATTTTCACACATGTTGTATTTTTGTTGCCGCTATAACAACAAATACTAAAAAATAGAATAAAATCAATATTAAAGGGGGCTCCCATACAACAAACATGATTTTTTTTGCTCGTTTTTGCTCGATATTGATAACGGCAACAGATAGACGCTTGAAATATTCACAGAATATTTAGTTATATGCCTATCCACTGTAAAAATAAATAATTAAATTAAAATAAAACAAATATTTAGGGGGGGGGGGGGGGCTCCCATACAGCAAACGTGTTTTTTTTGCTGTTTTTATGGATAATGGTACGGAACCCTTCGTGCGCGAGTCCAGCTCGCACTTGGCCGGTTTTTTAATTTAGAGACCGAGACTTTTCTTTATTTGAATTTCGCCGATCGACAAACTGACCGTCTACAGTCTGTAAAAACCCTAAGAATATAGCTTAACATCTGGAAATAAATATATAAGTATTTTCCAAAACTTTGTAGATTTAAACACCACTATATCTTATTCTAGTAACACCCAAAGTACCCATTTAAAGCAACAAATTAATACACACTTTCCACATAAGACAAAACTTCAAGCAACGATTATTTAGCTGTAAACCAAAATAGGATTAGGCAAGTTACAAACGGCTCGATTTCTATAAATGTGTAGTCAACTCGTAATTCACAGAGTGTTAAGTAACTTAAATAAGTGTTTAAGTACCCTTAAGTTTGTGTTTGACGTGGAGTCACTAATAAAATTGGAGGAGGCATTCTTATGATAACCGTTTATGTTTTGGAAAATACATTAGTAGGGGTTCGTGGCTAATTAACAGCAACGCGTATCAAATTATTTGTAAGGTTAAGCTGGCTTGTTGCGGTCAGTCCTTGGATGAGTGACCATTCGTTACACATCGTGACCCCTCCGTGCCTCGGACAGTACCTTAAACGGTCGGTCCCGAGTGTCATACGAATACCTATTACAGTCGTTACGGGTAGTCAGAAGCTTAAAAGTCTGACCACCGGTCTAACCTTAGGATATCGGCATTGCCCAGTAACTGGGTTCGGGACATCGGATGGCAGTCGTTCCGCGTAAAATGTGGTATTCGACCGCATCTGGTTAGACTGGAAGCTGACCCCAACATAGTTGGAAAAAGGCTAGGCAAAGCAGAGTTTATACATTTGAATTTTGTCCTTAAAAAGTAACACTAACTGCGACATAACTCTGCATATTATTCCTGAGATTTCTGAAGGTTTAGTCATTGGTGTACTATCGTACACTTACCTTGATGGTGCTGATCCAACTCAGACTATTTTACAACAATTTCTAAACACAAAACCCTCAATTATTTAGCTTTACCAAGCATACCTAACAACTTCACGTGGTTTATTGTATGTACCGGTACCTAGAGCGGCTGAAATATTCAATTAAGTTCGTCTTGGCGGAAAGCCTTAAACAACATTTTTACCTTATACATTACCCACGAAAATCTCTGTTATAATTTCCTTACAAAACTTTTTGTTGTAACATTTGCCAGTCACGACTTATTTCAAGTTATTCATATTTGAAAGCGACGAACTATTTATGTACATATTCCAATTTATAATCATTTTATTAAGCTAAATAAAATTACATTTAAATCCACCTTCAATATTTTTATACAAAATATTATTCATTTACGGGAAGGCCCATATCAACAGTTCGACGTGTCCGAGTTGTAAGCATGTCAACGTACGTACATCAAAGTACGTTCAATATCAAAATGCCAGATCCAACACATCTATACTCCACGTAAGTCTAATACTGAATGTGATTAATAGTGTAGCATAGGATGAGGGTCGCTCAGTACGGACGACAGTTATATCGCGACAACTCTTTGTCTCTGGTCTACAGTCTATTTTAATGGCACTCATTAATGTATAGAGGATGTAGTGGAAAGTCTCTGGTTTTCGAGTTCATGGGCGGATTATTGTTTGATTATCACTTGATGATAAATTATTTTTATTTTTGCAATTAAATCTGATACAGACACTTACAAGTCAATGTAATGTTTTTCTTGAAAGCTAGATGGTGCTGGCATTTCCTATCTGACTAGCTCTGAGAAGAAAAGTCGTAATAAACTCAAAGATCAAGGTCTCTTTTAAAGTCCAGACATTGTGGTATAAAGACTACGCAAGTGTAAAAATGTAGGGCAACGTCTGAAATGGCCTTTTAAGGAAAGAACTTGTATTTGAAGTGAAGAAAAAACACCGTAAGAAAACAGGCACACCTGAGAGGGCTCCAAAAAGTTATTGATGATGTGTGTAGTCCACTAACCCGCACCAGACCAGCGGCAGCGTGGTGGACTAAGGCATAAACCATGCTCATTCTGAGAAGAGGCCCGTGCCCAGCGGTGTGACATGGTTGTGCTCATGCATTAATATATAGATGATGTAGTGGTATGTTCAGACAAGTGAAGATTTTGAATTAGATTTTTTTTTACTGAGCATTGTGGGTTTTGTGTTAGTAAGTCGTTTTGTAGATCTTGAGGTATTTAATTTGACTTCCAGGAATAGTGAGGTTTTCTGTTTGAAATAAAAAAGGATTGAGGATTTAGAACTGATATTATCTATGATGGAAATAGGGTCGCTACGAAAACTGATAATCTAATCAACTTCATCAATTGGCATTCTTTAAAGCAATCACTCAGATCAGCTGTTACCATAGCTTTCTGGCGTGTTGGTCAAAATGATATGATAAAAATAATGACTAATAGGTTCCTATAATATGGCTGCTAAGCGATGATTTTAATGTAACTCCCATAAATTATTTTGCATAAAAATGCATTAATATTTCAAAACAAAAGCGCCATTTTTAATAAATGGCTAAAACATTTTGATATCATCCACTTACAACCATCATAGTCGTTCCTCCACCTTAATTTCACACTGGCCGATCTTCCGAATGAAAATGTTCTAACAAGAATATTAGACAGAAAAATTAAAATTCCCCTGTAGCGAACTGAAGACGCGATTTTTATTAAAGCAAAAAATGCCGAAATGCTCGCTCTGGAAGGCTATATCGCCCTGCGGGAGGCTTTTATAAGGCGAACGATAAATCAAGGACGGGGAAATATTTAAAAGCTTGCCGTACCAAGATTTTTTGGTATCTTCCGTTTGCGACTTGGTGATTTGCACCAGACGCATTTTTTTATTACGTTTGAAATCTGTTTAATGCTCAAGTTGATGATAAAATTGCAGTTGATATGAAGAGGTGCCTAGGTACTTGAAAATATATTGCGGAATAAATCTCATATTATTCTGTTTTGACCTTGTAACAAGATAACATTAATTTTAAATTGCTTTTGTTTTGAATAGCATGAAATGTGATTAATAATGCTAAGTAAATCTTCTTTTTCTCTCAAGTTAAAGTTCTGTGGTGAAAAGATAAGTCACTCTAGAAGGTTGATAATGAGGCTGACAGCCCAGGGTGCGCCAAATGTATCGTCAATCGTGATAGCTCTTTTAATGCATCTTAAATAGCTTTTGCATCTACTATAATGATAATTTTAGTTAATTCCTAGCCAAACTAAAATCTAAAGCCTTTTAAGCATTGTTCATAGGTAGGCTTGCTGGACTATTGTACAATTTGCTGTCCAGGAGGCCTGCGCACTATCGTTTTGCGTTGTGCATCGTGCATGCACGGACAGCACGGATGGACAATTTATAGAGGCCTGTAGCACACGGGAAAAGAATCAGCGGCGAAAATATTTTTCGACAAAAACCTATGTATTTTGAGGGGCCCTTGGCTAATAACCAACCTCGCGGATTAAACGATTTGCGAGGTTAAGCTGCGCTTTCCGCGGTCAGTTCATGGATGGGTGACCGTTCGATACACATCGAGACCCCCCATGCCTCAGGGAACACGTTAAACCGTCGGTCCCGGGTGTCATACGAATACCTATGATAGTCGTAACGGGAATTCAGAAGTATGACAACTGGTTCAACCTTGGGATATCGGCATTGCCCAGTAACTGGGTTGCGGAGATCTGATGGCAGTCGCTCCGTGTAAAATACTGGTATTTAGACGCATCTGGTTAGACTGGAAGCTTACCAAAACAGGGAAAAGGCTAGGTAGAACGAGTATTACGAATTTTAGGATATATCGACGGTCCCTACGTATACTATCGAAACTACAAAATCTCGGTTTTTATTTTATTATGTATGTACACCGATTACGCTGAGATTTATGATCCGATTTACGTGATTCTTCTTTAGTTTGATGCGGAATAGTTGCCATTTGGCCTCATAAACATTTATTATTTTATAACCTTTAAGATAACAATACATAATTTCACACATTTTAAGCAGATAAAATAAAAATGAGATTTTGTAGTTTCGATGGTATACGAAGGGACCGTCGACATTTCCAGTACTAAGCAGAACATATCAAATCTTGTGGGCGGCACGGTGTGGCAGGAACATGCCTCGTTTCCTGCTCCATGAAATACATCTTCACGCTATTTATACATCCAACTAACGCTGTATAGCCCAAATATGTTGCGGAAAAAATGGATGGGAAACCCTGAGATTCAGTGGCTTTGGGATTAGGTAGACCGCAGTTTAAATACATTTGTAGGCGGAGAATTTTTGCTTTTACTGTAACGAGAAGGAAAATATACTAAAAGAAAATGAGAGATGTTTCAGTCTAGTTTTTTGGTGTCCGTTCATTTTGCCCCCGGTTTCGATTGCCCCGTTCGTTTTGCACCCGATTAGAAAAAAATGAATATAATTTTTTTAGAATTTAATAAAATATTTATACCTACGTATATGTTAATGATACAGTCTCAAAAAATAAAAAGCTATCGAGCTCTTTAGAATCAGATAGTTTATGTAGTCGTCCAAAATGCTAACCGTGCGTTCACACAACGGATCCGTTTTAACGGATCCGTCGGTACCTACTAGATCTGTTGTTCACATCTGTATCGACGGATCAGTTAAACAAATGGCAGCTGCGTCGCATCTGGCAGGCAGGACACGTTAAAAATAACGGATCCAGTATTTTTTAACTGGATTCGGAATACTGTCGTGTGTGTGAACTCGCTCATACAACTATAGGCACCGTGACCAAAATAAAAACAGATCCGCTAAAACGGATCCTGTAAACAGTTTCTGTGTTTAACGCGGGGATAATTCAAACGGTAGCCTTAACTGTAGGCTACCGTTGATTGCACAATTAAAACGTTTATTCTCTTCGGATCAAAGAGAATTAAAATAAAGTTTTACAATTTGTTAAATTAACAGATCGTGTTCGAAACACAATACTGCGCTCCTAAACTCAAATTGTAGATGTGGCTCAAAAGGCCGCCCAGCTGAAGTGGGACTGGGCAGGACATGTCTGCCGTATGCCGAATGAGCTGTGGGCAATAGCGCAAGACCGGAGCCCCGAGACAGTGAGACGGGGTTGCGGCAGACCGCGGAGAAGATGGCGGGACGAGTTGGATGCCTTTCTTGATAATTAGCATGAAGCTGCACAGAATCGTGACAGATGGAAGGAATGGAGGGAGGCCTTTGCGCAGCAGTGGGACAGTACAGGCTAATTATAATAATATAATATAATAATTTGTCAATACGGATAATATGAGATTTATTATAGTAGCACACTCTTTGAATGTTGGGGGGCTAGTGGCTAATTTACATGCGCGTGGATCATATGATTTGCAAGGTTAAGCTGCGCTTGCCGCGGTCAGTCCGTGTATGGGTGTCCATGGGTTACACATCGAGACTCTTCCGTGCCTCGGAGAGCACGTTAACCAGTCGGTTCCAGGTGTTATACGAATACCTATGACGGTTGTTACGGGAATGCAGAAGCCAGAAAGTCTGACAAACGGTCTAACCTTAGTATATCGGCATTGGCCAATTATTGGGTTGCGGAGGTCTGATGGCAGTCGCTCTGTGTAAAATACTGGTATTCAGCCGCATCGTTAGACTGGAAGCTGACACCAACATAGTTGGGAAAAGGCTAGGCAGAACGAACTCTTTGCTTGCTGAACTTTTTATAGTAAAAAATCAGACACTTCTTCTTCCTGCCCTTATCCCACACTAGGTGGGGTCGGCACAACATGTAATTCGTAAATCCATGCTGTTAAAGGTTTTGGCTTATTGTTTTATGACCGGCCACCTGCCTGACATCAACCCTCCTGGGGAATACTCGTTGCGCCGTCGCGCGGATGACCCAATGTGCTTGCTGATATTACGCACTGGGTCCCAAAATGATATGCATGTCAATCTTATTGCCGACAACTAAGCAGACTATGTTCTTCTTGGTGGATTCAATTATGATTTTAATACACGGACAATTTAAGTTGGCGGTCAATTTGCTAAACAATCCTTGTACAGTAAGGCTATGTCCTAGTTGCAATAATATCACACTGCCGCCCCGATTGCATTTGTTTTAGGCCAGGCGATAAAACTGATTACCTAAATCACACACACAAATCCATATTATGTAAGTCTAGTACATAAAGTGTATAGATATACTTTAGAAAATAAATAGCACAGAATTCAACATAATTAATCTGTTAAATGTTAATTGCACAAATTGGGTACCGTTACCGTGCCGCTGACAACTAATTCCATAAAATTGTACTGCGATAAGCAAACTTTGTTTGAAAACGCGATCCACGTAAATCGTTGTAAGACCAAGCTGTATAGAACAAATTTTCTACTTCACAACACTACAAAAAGTCACTAAATACCTATCCTGAAACTAAATTGGAAGTTTTCGGACGCGTCTCTCGTTCAGTTTGGGTTAATCTCTGAAACGGCTAGGTCAAACACAGTAAAGTTACTTTTTAACATAAAATCACGCCTGTATTCATCGAAGGGTTGGGCAGAGGTGTATAGTAACATCCTCATTTCATCATTATGATCAAGTCCCATGAAATAGGGAGCGAGCCTATTGCCATCAACCGGGCACAAATCCAAAATCCAGGCTGCTACTGAGGAATTCCACACAAAAAAACCGGTCAAGTGCGAGTCGGACTCGCGCACGAATGGTTCCGTACCATTATCTATAAAAACCACGTTTATTGTATGGGAGCCCCCTTAAATATTTATTTTATTCTGTTTTTAGTATTTGTTGTTATGGCGGCAACAGAAATACATCATCTGTGAACATTTCAACTGCCTAACTATCACAGGTCATGAGATACAGCCTGGTGACAGACGGACGGACGGACAGCGGAGTCTTAGTAATAGGGTCCCGTTTTACCATTTGGGTACGGAACCCTAAAAACAATAACACTTTGCCCGACCTGGGTATCGAACCCAGGACCTCACGATCAGCAGTGGCGCTTGCCACCACTAGACCAACGAGGCAGTTGAACGTAAAGTGACTTTTTAATAAGATGAAAACGTCACTTTTTGCAATCGGACGATTATGGGTTGATTATTTATGAGTTCATGCGCCAGTCTGGCAGCGTTAACTATCATGTCCAACGTTGGCCTTTGGCCAGCAGTTGACCGCAATAGGCTGAGTAGAAATCCGTTGATAAAGAATCACACAGTTTGACTGCAGACTTCAACCTTTGATCTCAGGCCACCGTAGTGAGTGGTTCGCCACAAAAGGAGTGGTTGGGAAGTATTCGAATTCCACGTTCCTGGCCATAGGTCCGTAGGAGGAACACAGTGGGGTTTAAGCCAGCGAGACTCCACCTTCCCCAGGGCGGGAGAATCCATGAGTATTTCCCCCAATAAAATAAATGTTTTCGACAGTCTAGCCATCTAGTAAATCCTTCAGCCGGGTCTTCTGCGACAAAAATCTAGCAAAACATAACATCACGCCTTGTATTCCCCGAAGAGTTCGTCAGAGGTGTTTTCGTACACCCTCGTTTCGCCAGTTATGTTTAAGTAACCGGGCACAAATCCAAACTCCAGGCTGCTACTGAGAAATTCCTAATGGAAAACACAAAACTGCGCGGCATGGGGTCAAACCCAAGACCCCATGTTCAGCAGTCGCGCTTCCGACCACTAGACCAACAGGCAGTCAATCTAACAAAACGGACTAACAAAACATGTTTACTGAACTCTCAGACCAATCACAACACAATTTTGTTAGAACAACATGTTGGGGCTATTTCTAACAAAAATATGATCGCAGGAGACCCAGCTTTACATGTTCTGTGTTCATAACACAACACAATACCTTCTTTACAATTTTTCATATCTACACTAGAGTGTACCCACTTGCGGGTAACAGCTATTCTTCCCCCAAAAACAATAAAAAGACAAAACTATAGAGATGCGCATAATATTTTCTTGAATCCCGCGAATTTTATACAGAAATCCGAAGCCGGGCCCGAAATAAGATTCTGTACGTATCTTCACAGATTTGCTGTTCATGAATACCAATCGGAAACTCAACACATACCATGATAGCGTTGGGTTAGAAAAAAAACAAAAACATTTTTGTCCAAGAAGTATTTGTTGTGGGTTGTTAATGGGAAAAATATGTATTGTGTTAATGGAAATGGAAAATTAATTTCACTAAAAATGTCTGTTTTAAAATACGCCAGAGGCGAAGGACTAATTCATATTTTTTTAACATAACATAACATAAACTCACGCCTTTTTCCCATGGGGGTAGGCAGAAACTATAGAACGCCACATGCTACGACTCTTACATACCCCTTTCGCTTCATCCACATTCATACATCTTGTCATACACGCACGCCGGTTGAGAGTACTACGCACCTGACCTTTGTGAAGAACATCACCAATAACATCGATGTATGTCCTTCTAGGACGTCCTATACCGGCGTTCCCATTAACATCCGCCTTATAAATTTCTTTTGTTAATCGCCGTTCACTCATTCTCTCAACATGGCCAAATCACCTAAGCATACTCCTTTCAATTTACTATACAAAACACAATTACAATTTACTATTTTTTTTTCATATTTTTTTACTATACAAAAATTTTAAAAGTACCTCGTACTATGTTATTTTAATGAAATTTTGGTGTTAAAATTGTAAAGACTGTCAAAATCTAAAGTAAAAAACCATTTTTACGCTCTTTTCTCTTCTCAAATAATAATCACATGTGCTATTAACCACAAATTAACGTACGCATTCCATAGCAAAAGTTGATGAATATTTTAGAATACCAAAATTAGCTATTTATATACCAATTTTTATTAAAAAAAATTGACACATTTTCATTCATGAAACAATTTTGAAATTCAATAATCATCAATTACTTTTGGCGTCGACTGTACAAACATCCAGTCACCCAGACACGTCATCTGTCTGACACAAAATAGTATTTGCCCTAATGCGGAAATTGAACCCGCGTCCCTAATACCGCGAACGACTAGAATGTGGACATTCAGTCGCTACGTCAGATGGATCGTTATGACTTCTTAGTGGTCATTAAATATATCAAATAATAGATGACGCAGTGAATTTCGTACCACCTAAAATAGTCGCTGCGCCTGCAAAATCCGCAATTTTTTTTTTTGAAAATCGTATTTAAAGCTGTTTTATAATACTTCTCAAGCCATGTGCACCTGTAAAATCCGTTTTCTAATAATTTATTTTGCTATCTTCTTAACCAAATAAATTGTTAGAAAACGGATTTTACAGGTGCACGTGGTTTGAGAAGTACCTATTATAAAATAGCATCAACGACGGATAAAAAAAAATACATAGCGGATATTGCAGGCGCAGCGACGAAATTATGTTTTTAATTTTCTCTAAATCACTCCAATACTTAGGCGAACAAAACAAAAAATAATATTCAAATCGGTTGAGCCATTTCGAGATTTTGCGAGACTAACACACGGCAATCGATTTTTATAATATAAATTGCTATTGGCGGTTAGACATTCATACCAGCAGTGTTGATAAAACTATCTGTTCGTCCTAAAAACAAAATGGAAAATATACATAAAAGAGAGCGGAATTTGGCAATCAAAAAAATACCGCGACATCTCTAAAACATCTCTTAACCGAATTATATCGAACGACAATCCTGCGAACACGACTCTTTTACACACGTAACTGCGTTTGCTTCATCAAAATTTACAATACATACAAAAACTTAAAACTGCTCTGTAAACCCTCAACATAAAGTTGAAAATTCTGTACACTGACACCCAAATTTGCATAGAGATACAACTTTTCAAAATTAAACTGTAAACATTGAAACACAGGGTTTAAAATCGGTAACATAAAAACGGTGTTGCACTACAGCCGATTCGATCAATTCATTCAGCGATTCCATTCGAATTACTCCTTTGATTCGATTTCGGTACACTCACGAGCTTAACTGGAACGTTTTTGGTTTTTAATTAATAATAGACACAGAGCCAGTGAGCACTTTTGTTAGTGACAGTACGGATACAGACAGTGTTGTTTGCAAAAAATTGCACAGCTCAGGGCGACCATGGTTTAAATAAAAAATATTCGTGGAATACGTTATTTGGAATTGGAGTGGTAGGTATGTCTATACATAGGCTTAAAACAGAGTATTAAAATAATAATGATATTCATTCTTATAAAACATTATGTGATTAATAATAAAGAAGATTAACAGCATAAGAAGCTCTCGTTAGGCGGCTGGATCAAGGGCTTGATACAGAAAATAGTACTCTTTGTCACTGCACGCATTATGAGGAAGCTCCCTTGACTACCCATAGCTTGGACCCTGTTCCCGATAAAGAGCCCCTAGCAAGAGATTTTGCGAAATCTAACGTATTCGTTTCGTTACCGACAAATTTTGTATGGGAATTGTTTGGTTTGAAATGCGTACACATGGCGTTATAAAAAAATCCATAAAAAAATTGTCGATAACGAAGCGAATACAATAAGAACACGGTTTCACAAACAAAAAACTCGCGCTGGGGAGCTCTGGTGGACTCGTATTTTTTTCAACTATTTTTTATTTATGTAATTATAAAGTAGGTCACGATATTGCATCAAGCCAAGTTTAAACGACAGTCGCGATAACTCACTTAATTAATGAAATTAATGTATTTGAACTTTAATAAACATTCACTGATCATTAATCTGTGTTAATGCACTCAATGCGCAATGTTCTCATTATCTTATAATCAAGTACCATTTAAAATAAACTATTCTACGTCAAGTTTAAGTGCAAACAAATGATTTAATTTACTTTTTTTGAAGTCAGAAATAAATAATTTAAATAAATCCTAAAAAAAATTTGCTACGTGGTAACCCTTATCAGTGAGTCATTGCTTTTAAATGTCATAAAAGCGGTTAATTTGATTTCGTTCTGCTGTCCTCTGTTTCAATTGATTGATGGACACCATTACTTAATGGTGATATGAAACTGAGATATCGTTGAAAATAAAAATATTACTTTTTTCCATATTATGCGTAAATAAATTAAATTATACATTGACAGTATAGAAGTTTTTTGGCAGTGATAGTCTAGTGGTGTGATCGTAGGACTACCAAGTCATAGGTCTTGAGTTCGAACCCAAGGCACGCACCTCTGACTTTTCGGATTCATGTGCGTATTGTATAATTATCACTTACTTAAAAACGGTGAAGAAAACATCGTGAGGAAACTAACATGCCTGAGAGATATTTCTCGACGACATGTAAAGCCAAGTCATAGGCCCATGGGCGGCATAAACTCTGGCACAAGGTTAGTAACCACACGAAAAGAAGAAGATTGGAGTTTTTAAAAATGATCATGAACCAAGTTATCTTTACATACTATAAAGATAATTTTTGTTTCGATGATCAGATGTAGGTAGGTAGTGTATAAACTTTCAATTCATATTTCAGAACATTATTATTGCTACTGAACAAAGCTCTACCAACTTCCTAATGAAAGATTTAATCAAAAATATTGATAAATAAATAAAATAATCAAGCAATCGTATTACCCATCGCTTCCCTCATACTTTGTGCCTCAAAGCGACTCCTTAAACGATGTTCGGCTGCAATCAGCCGCTGCAGAGGTAATCCAATGGCCGCTCACCGAAACAACCATAAGCATATTTCCAATCAAACCGCACAGAAACCGACATACACATTCACGATTCTTAATAAAATGCGTTGGTAAATTTGTGTTCGCGAGCGAACTGACTGAAGTCTGCACAAATACTCAAGGAACTTTGTACTGTATTTGTAGGCGAGTAAAGTTGAAATCCGGTTGGTTGTGGTGTGGATTTAAGTTGTAAGGATGTGGGTAATCTAATATCGGATAGCGTCTAGTACACAGACGTATAAATAAACTTGCACAATAAACTTGAACTAAATCAAGGAGCATTGTTGAGAGGGGGCCTTGTTAGCCTCCCGCGCGAGACTGCTGATTTTTTATTTGATATCTCAATAAGCCCAGCGTTTGAGGGTTACAAACCGGTTCGAACCGCTTCCACGAATATTTTTTCTAAGGATTTTTTATTTTTAAACCCAACCCGTTCGATTGTCGGGTGTTTGATTTATAAATTTATTTAGAGTTCTGTTTGGTTAGGTCGCGGTATAAAGTTTATTGGTGGAATAAAATTTTAAATGCTCCCCACAAACTTTTGTGTGTGTCAGGCAAATTTATCTGTTCACAGGCTGTGAACAATTTTTTTAAACACATAAACTTCTTGCATTACCCGCGTGCCACCTTGCTTTTATGTGAAAAAGTTTTTGAATTACGCACTATGAAAATAAAATCTATTGAAATTTACTCTTAGAACAGTCTATCATTAACATGAAGAACCAGTTTTATGTATTATAGCTGTGTCCTCACGGCTCCGCCCGCGTAAGAAGTTTTATTCCAGTTATAAATATAGCCTATGTTACTCAGTGATAATTTAGCTTTCTAACGGCAAAAGAATTTTTGAAATCGGTCCAGTAGTTTTTATGTTTATTCGTTATATACAAAAAATACAAATACATACATACATAAACTCACGCCTTTTTCCCATGGGGGTAGGCAGAAACTATAGAACGCCACATGCTACGACTCTTACATACCCCTTTCGCTTCATCCACATTCATACATCTTGTCATACACGCACGCCGGTTGAGAGTACTACGCACCTGACCTTTGTGAAGAACATCACCAATAACATCGATGTATGTCCTTCTAGGACGTCCTCTACCGGCGTTCCCATTAACATCCGCCTTATAAATTTCTTTTGTTAATCGCCGTTCACTCATTCTCTCAACATGGCCAAACCACCTAAGCATACTCCTTTCAATTTTTGTCACTACATCATCTTTTAAACCGCAACTTTGTCTAATCTCTTCATTTCTCAATCTATCATTCAAAGTTACACCGCACATACTTCGCAAGGAACGCATTTCCACGGCATTTATTCTACTTTCATGCCTCTTCTGCCACGACCAACATTCACTTCCATACATAAGCGTAGGTACCAACACACCATTATGGACAGCCAGTCGTGCCTTTTTGGACATCGACCGGCTAGCCACAACCGCATGCAAAGCACCATTTACTTTATTTCCCGCATTTGCTCTCTTTTCCACATCTTCGTCAATCTTACCATCTCTTGTAAACATGCTTCCCAAATAAACAAACTCATTCACCTGTTCAATACTTTCATCTCCTATCTTTACAAAAAATACAAATCTTTCCTCTTTATAATATTAGTATAGATTTACCGTTAATCTTTAGTATTTTAAAACTGAATCACCTAGAAATCAATCGTCGCAGTTAGATCTTTTTCATTTGTCATGAATATTCATATTGGATCAAAAGGCGTTAACTTAACTTCTATTAATTAAGTAATAAATATTTAATTATGTAAAACCTATCATATTAATATTACGATATAGAAAACAGGAGAAAACATTATATTGTATACTTTGATATATAGCACCTCTATTTTGTGTTGTATGTATATATATATATATATATGTATATATGTTGATAGCCTAGTGGCGTGACCGTCGGACTGCCAAGTCATAGATCGAGTTCGAACCCAAGGCACGCACCTCTGACTTTTCGGATTCATGTGCGTATTGTATAATTATAGCTTGCTTAAAAACGGTGAACCGGCAACGATCTAGGTCCAGGTCCGGTCGTGAGGAAACCGGCATGCCTGAGGGCTGACATTTCTCGACGGCAAGTGAAGTCAAATCAGAGGCCCATGAGCGGCATAAATTCTGACACCATGGTAGTCACTATCCACACGAAAAGCAGAAGGATTATTTTAAATTGTCATGAATATTCATATTGGATCAAAGGGCGTCAATTTAACTTCTGTTGTTTAAGTAAAAGTTAACTATGTCAAATCAAATCAAATCAAAAGTTTTTATTTCACATAAACCAATACAGGTGCTTATGAAAGGTCGAATTTAGATGCACGGTTCCAATTAGTCGTTTCCTATGGAGAAGAGCCGGCAAGAAACTCCATGGTTACTCTTTTAAAAACAATATCTTTAACAATTTCAGAGTACAATGATTTAGGATAGTGAGAGAACAATGGAGTCCTGACCACAGACCAATGAGTAATGTAGAACAAAAAAAAACAATCAAAATAGAATAAAAACTGTATGAATAACAATAATTTACAAATTTATAGAGGCAGGTCCACAAAGTTCTCACATTTACAAAAGCTAAACTATATAAAACAATTGACATAATTAAATGTCATCAAAACTTAGCTAAAAATCATTGTAAAGTAAGATAAAGATATCTTGAGAGTAATGATAGCAATCAAAAATAAAAATATATAATCATAATTGAAGATAGTTAATAGACATACACATAATTATGTTGTTAATGAGGTTCCAGGGAAGCCACATGTGCAAGAACGAATGCCAAACATCCCTGTCATCAACGTAGTCCTTAGTCTTGTAGTATGCTTTTTGAGTGAGGACACGTTTAATATGGGTTTTGAATTTTCCCTCTGTAAGATCTGTTACAGATTTCGGCAGCTTATTATAAAAACGTACGCCATTACCTAAAAATGACTTACCAGTTTTACTTAATCTAAATTTAGGTACCACAATTTTATGTTTATGCCGTGTGTTTTTATTATGAAAATCACTCCTAGCATTAAATTATGCGATTGGTTAACAACTTACCACAGCATAAAATATGTAAAACCCATATTAATATTATTGATACGACATAGCAAAACAGGAGAAAACATAATATATACTAATATTATAAAGAGGAAAGATTTGTATTTTTGTATGTAACGAATAAACTTAAAAACAACTGGACCGATTTCAAAAAATATTTTGCCGTTAGAAAGCTACATTATCACTGAGTAACATAGGTTACGGGCGGAGCCGTGAGGACACAGCTAGTATTTTATATTTTGACATTATGACAACTCTATTTTACGTTTATTTATATATTTTGAAAAATTCTAACTATATTCCCAACCAAATTCCAACTAACCTGTAGTGATGCACCACGCCCACTTTCACCGAATATCGATAATCGAGAAGCGGAATCGAGAAGTATCGGGTAAATAAGTGCAATAGACATGGCAAGCACGTCCCTCCGCAGTCCTTTGCAGAGCGACCGTGTGCACGCAGAAACCATGGAGATGACAATGTGTTGTTGTTTGAGGATTTATGAAGATTTGGATGTTTAGGGATCACATAGAATTATAGACGAATGTATAGTGTTGGTATTTATCCTACTTTACATTGCAAATAATTAATCCTTTTTGGTATTCTTAATACTGACCGGTTATAAAAGCTATTTGTTGTTCTATCTTCAAATGTGCTAAGAGACTGACACTAGCTAATGTTATAATCTTCCAAGGGGTCATATTCAGTCTGAAAAAACCATTCTAAATTCTACATTCAATCTCTGCCTTTTCATTTCACTCCCATAATCCTGTTTCCTATATAAAGCGATCGGTTTATGCCCAAAAACTCTATAGTGTCTAAAATTTAATAGGCCCGTTTTGACAGCTGTCAGATTAGAACATGCTATGTCAATTTCGACATAAAATGTACTGATCTGACAGCTGTCAAAACGGGCCTATTATATTTTAAACACTATAATGGTACTCAATTTTAAGTTGCCGTTAATTTCGTGCTTTCTCTGTCACTTCGCCTTAGAGTGACAGTGACAGCACGAGACTTAATGGCAACTTAAAACTGAGTAGCGATTGAGTATTTGGCTATTAGAGTCACACATCAATATCTAAGACTATCATGGAAGTTTCTATCGAGTGAGATTTTTCTAACGATAAAATAGACAACGAGGTGGAAAGTGTTCGCTTTTCATTTTTAACATAACCTAAATCAAGTCCGTATTTTAACGATTCAATAGCTGATTTGTCTTGTTAACCAAATATTTAAATCGTAAGTCATGTAATTAATTCTCTAAAAAAACTGCAACTGAGGCAACGTTTTGGCAACACTTTCGTTGTGCGTACAGCTAAGGAGTGGAACTTCTTGCCAGAGTCCGTTGCCCAATAGCTATAACCTTGGAGTTTTCAAATCTGGGGTGAATAGGTTACTTCTAGGTAAGCGTGCATAATCGTCGACCGCATCTTCAATTACCATCAGATGAGACAGTGATCAAACGAAAGCATATCATTAATAAAAATAAAAACTGCTTCAAGTTCCTAGTCAATCTGAATCAGATGCTGGATTATCTTAAAGGTTTCTACAAGAATTCATTCATAAGTTAAATGTCACCCATTAAAATGTTTCTCTCCCAATCCTCCCGCCAGCAACGCCCTAAGTCGAGGTCCGAGTCCCATTAGGGATCGCCCTTAGCGCTGTTGTTTCTAGTAGTCAAGATGTTAGAACAATAATACACTGGCCTGCAAAACTAAGTACAATTTTAGTTATTGCAATTTTAAAAGTGTGATACCTGGTTTTGCAGGCCAGTGTAGTAGTCAGCTTGGGTTAATTATTTTACTTTGTCCTCATTGGCTGGAGACCTATCAGGTCTCGCCAATAACTGATCGAAAGGAGCAAAAAGAAAAATAAAACACCCATTAGACGCTATCACAGAAATCTACTATTATTTAGATTTATATAGAAACGATAAACATTTTTTTCCTAATTCTTTGGCTCTACATAGACGCCTATTTGAACACCCTTTTTTGTACCGGCCAGTGAATCCATCATCGTTAACAAACCTTAAAAAATTTATACTAAATCCACTCCATCTCCCTCTCTGTCCAAAGTGCACGCTCGCATCCCCGTTGCGAATAGATTCAGGACATACCGCCGGTGTACTACCGACTGTTAGGTAAAAATAGTGTCGCAAGGTGCAAGATGTGCTACACCACACATCTTGTGTTACGTGACGTGGGTGCTTATGTTTGGGAGCCGTCAATGGAAGCAGGTGCTTGTTTTCGTCTAGTGGTGGGAGTAAAGAGGTGGCTCTAAGGGCCAGCGCAGACTTTTACGGCGACTGACGTGCGATTGTGTTATTGGTCAAAATTAAGACTTAACATATAACATCACGCCTGTATTCCCCGAAAGGTTGGGTAGAGGTGTATAGTAACACCCCCATTTCGCCACTATGTTTAAGTCCCATGTAATTACCGCGAGCCTATTGCCATCAACTGCGCTAATCCAAACTTCGGGCTGCTACTGAAGAAATCCACACGGAAAAATCCAATAACATTTTGTCTGACCTGGGGATCGAACCTAGGACCTCACGATCAGCAGTCGAAAATTAAGACTCTTGTATCTTTACCAATAATGAAGCAACAGTCCCATAGTTTTGCATGGTAAACCCACCCATAGGTTAGTAGCTATCATAAGTATTACGAGTCGTAATTATATCCCAGCTTGACAAGAATGCTACCATTCGTAAGTAAAACCATTCGTTTTAAGCCATATGAACATGGCATTAATCGCTTTACCGTCGCTGGATGCCGACGAGCACTCTGCACACATATGAATGCCAGTCGCAGTGATTAAGTGCGGCTTTGGCATCTTCGGAAATACTAAAACGTGCGATTTGGTACCGAGATCAAACGCGATGCCGCTGCAAAGCCGCCAATCATTGATGCTAACGGGGTGTCCTGCGTAAGCGACAAACGCGACGCGGTGCGACGCGACACGACGCGACGTGGAACAAATACGTGTCGCGTCTCGCTACATAGGCCGCTAGTAGGGAATGACGTTGTCTTGACCGCGTTTGTCGCGTTCGTCGCTTACGTAGGACACCCCGTAAAAGTATTGTGTCTGCAGTGTCCCTAACAACTTTTTTTTCCCCAACTAGACAGAGAGAGTGAAACGATTTGCTCATTGCTCGATCGATCAAAAGCTTTACAATTCTTCTAAGTCTAAGATGGCCACTTATTGTATTTCTAATGTAGTGGCTATTAATCAGTCGCCTTTTATACTTAGACGAGCCGTTTTTGCTTAGAAGATAAGTACGTAAAAAGCTCCACATCATTAATGTTAAAGGCTATTCAGATGACAATTAGCATTGTTCGAAGTTATATTCATTTTCTCAAATTGTTTGTTCGGATTCCGAATAAAAACATCACTATTACTAATTCGTACATACTATAAATCACACACACGACCGCAGACAGTCAACTATTCCTAATTTATCTGTAAAGTCAAGTACTTTACTTAACAACAAATTACATACACAATATTATTTACTACGTACCCCTACATACTCGCAATTCATGACAAAAACCAACCCTTCACGCGCATTTGCGATCAAGATAAACACTACGCACACAACTGTCATAGAACTTGAACGCACAGATTAAACCCCTGTCAGAGACCGTATCATAAATCAAAACCAACTCCGCCACGAATTATTTAAATGCCATAATGAGTCACGGGTAAAAGTTAAGGGAAGCACCCCGTATTTATCACGGTGGACACGGGATCTGGTAGGGTTAATAAATGCCGGTTGCGAGCGGCCATTTTGTTTTTTATCAGCGTTCGAAATTGGAATTATGAACGGCGATTCGTCTGCGGGTTGGGTTTTTAATTTGGATGATCGATTGTGGTAGTGTGTGGTCTAGTATTAATAGAGAGTTTATAAAAAAAAATTGTTATCATTATATCTAGCAATGATAGCATAGCGGTTGTTTGCCTTCCATGCAGAAGGGTTTGAATTCGATCCCGGCCCGTACGTCTGACTTTTCGAGTTCATGTGCGGATCAGAATTTGATTATCACTTGCGTTAACGATTAATGAAAATATCGTGAGGAAACCTGCACAACTGAGAGAGCTCCATAAAGTTCTCGATGGCGTGTGTAGTCTGCCAACCCGCACCAAGCCGGCATGGTGGACTAAGGCCTAAACCCTTCTCATTCTGAGAAGAGGTCCGTGCCCAGCAGTGGGGCAGTAATGAGCTAATTATGTTATGCTATCATTATATTCGCTAATTATGTCTTTCTTTCCCTATCGGCTGCCTTTGGATACAATGAACGGTGGGCTAACATGGTAAGGCTGACCGCTCATGAGCCACCAAGTTGCTTGAGACACAGTTGATCCCTAATTTATTGGTAGCTATTGACCCTACATGTTGGGAAGAGCTCACTTCATAAAGGTCGTCTTGGCGCTCTACTATCTATAGGTATATAAAGATAAAATTGTAGAAAATAATCGACTCGTAATACTTGACGAAAAACGCCAAATACGTAAAGAGTGACCTAAGTCCTCCTCCTACATATATACTTTTAATTCTGCAGGTCAATCTTATTGCAGTTCTTGTGATCGGGTATTTAAAACCAAGTTCGGACTAGCGAGTCATATTAGGGCTCATGCTAGGAAGTAATTTCTTTTAGAGTCGCCGTTATCGAAATCGATAACGCCGCGTTCCCACTTTGTCGTAACGACAGATAATCGTGTAGTTTTAAGTGTCGTGGCTTATATATTTAAATGGAGATGTTCAAATGTAAGACGACACGATTAACTGTCGTTTACGACTTGTTTTTGCAGTAACGATAGATTGTCAAGTCAATGGGAACGGCTAGCACGACAGTAGTAAAACGATAATAAAACGTCACGACATCGTGACGGCAAATCATGTGTCGTTGTTACGACTATCTGTCGTGGCCTCGATAGAAATATCGTCTCGTCTTGTAGCTTGCTACTGATGTGCAAAGGACAAAGCGACTGCCGTGAAACGATAAAATGTCGTTGCAATCTAATGCGAACAGCTAGATACGATAGTCGCTAAACGATAAAAAAAATTGACGACAAACAGTTGTTATAATGGGAACAGTCGTCCAACGATAAATTAATCGTCACGACATAGTGGGAACGCGCCCTAAGGAGGACTATACTGTTTGTAGCTGCAGTTACCGCTTGGTGCATGACTTGCAACTAAAAATAAATAGCGATCAACTGTCTCAACGACTCGAGCAACATAGTGGCCCGTGAGCCTAAGCAGATTGAGTGTTGAAGTTCAGTTGTTAATTTTGACAGTCAGAGCAACACAACACAATGATCTATCAACCGCCAACTCAACAAGGTTAGGGAGGGTAAGCAGTGGGTGTGGCTGGACGTTTGTTTAATATGCCGCTGTTGAGGCCCGGATGCGGGCCGACTTTAACTGGAAATGCTATATTTGGCGACCAAACATCTTGGTTGATAGAGAAATGGGTTCTCGGTAAAATATTAATAGAGAGCGAGAAGGCCATAACATCACGTCTGTATTCCCTAAAGGGTTGGGCAGAGGTGTTTAATAAAACCCTCATTTCGCTGTTATGTTTAAGTCCCATGTAAGGTGGCGAGCCTATTGGCACAAAACAGATAGGTACAGAAGTCAATCTATATACAAGTGCGCTCGAGCAACGCACACATAGACACTGCTGTCGGACACGATATCTCGGACTGTTTGCGACTAGAGTGCGAGTGAGTGCTAGCGCGAGTCCCATGCGCTTGAGAGAGATAGATATAATATAGATAGAGCGACCGCCGAGCGTAGGTATGAAAAGTGAAGTACATACATGTGATTGACTTCTGTACCTATATGTTTTGTGCTATTGCCACCAACCGGGCACAAATCCAAACTCTGGGCTGCTACTGAGGAATTCCACGCGGAAAAAACCCAATAACACTTGGGGATCGAACCTCACGATCAGCAGTCGCGTTTGCCACCACTAGACTAACGAGGCAGTTAAACAGGGAATTTTCTTAAACTTTATAGTCGTTATCTATGAAAAAAATTACATCTGGTAAACTATACTAATATTATAAAGAGGAAAGATTTGTATTTTTGTATGTAACGAATAACTTAAAAACTACTGGACCGATTTCAATAATTCTTTTGCGGTTAGAAAGCTACATTATCACTGAGTAACATAGGCAATATTTATTACTGGAATAAAACTTCTTACGCGGGCGGAGCCGTGAGGACACAGCTAGTGGTAAATATTTGGATACTATAAACGTTATTGACATTCATTGTACCACCATTTTCCCCATAATCTGCGAGTAAATGATTAGATTTATTGACATATATTTTTAATATCTCGAAAGAAAGAAATAAATATTTTTTATCGAACAACACAAAACCAACACATTTTAAGTACGTACCTAAACATATTCTGCCTAACCTTTTCCCAACTATGTTGGGGTCAGCTTCCAGTCTAACCAGATGCGACTGAAGACCAGTATTTTACACGAAGCGACTGCCATCAGACCTCCGCAACCCAGTAACTGGGCAATGCCGATATCCTAAGGTTAGACCGGTTGTCAGACTTTCGGGCTTCTGACTACCCGTAACGACTGTCATAGGTATTCGTATGACACCCGGGACCGACTATTTAACATGCTCTTCGGGGCACGGAGGGGTCTCGATGTGCAACCTACGGTCACCCATCCACAGACTGACCGCGGCAAGCGTAGCTTAACCTCGCAAATCGTATGATCCGCGCGGTTGGTAATAAGCCACGAGCCCCTATGAGTACGTAAACATAAAAACGTTAATTACATAATACGAATAATAACACAGGCAAAAAATAATACTAAAAATAAAATATAAGAAAAAAATTGTAACCGTTTTAAATCCTAGAAAAATAAGTACCTACAGAAAGGATAAAATAATTACTACAATCTAACCTAACAATATCACTTTACCAATTATTCTAAAGGATATCTTTCTAATTATCGTCGCAATCATCAGAAATAATTATCGTCAACAAAAGTTACAAAAAAACAAGAGCCGTCACTTGCGGTCGGTCATTCCCACTGGGCCAAGGGATAATTATTGGTGTAATTACCCTAATTCATGTGCCATAAATAGGCGGTTGCAGAAGGCTGATCGTTGAACAAAGTTATATTTTTAAGGGGAAGTAACAATGTTAGCGATATGGCCTCTAGCTGTGGTTGACAACTTTTTGTACAAAAAATATAAATGATAAATGATTTTTATTTCTGTAAATAAATCTGTTACAGACACTTTTACAAGTGAATGCAATCTTTTTTCTTTAAGACTAGATAACGCCGGCATTTCCTATCTGACTAGCTCTGAGAAGAAAAGCCGAAACAAACTCAGAGGTCAAGGTCTCTCGTAAAGTCCAGACATTGTATTATAAAAACTATGCGAGTGAAACGATGTAGGGCAACGTCTGGAATAGCCTTTTCAGGAAAGTGCCATAGCAGGTTCGAGGTGATCTGTCCTAAGTCATCGCGGAGCTCAAATCTTATTTTAGGGAGCTCCACACCCCGACCGCTGCACGACGCTATCAATAAGCTGGACATTTGTGTGGGTCACAAAAAAACGATATAAACTATACTTTCTATATTATGTACTAAGCGATCAATTTTTAAATAATGCTGTCCGACCACAAAGCAAGGTGCTGTTTGACTTAAATAAAAAAAACACGATGCTACTTGAAGCCATTGGCCATGGTACGTCGGTACCAGTACTGCCGTGCCAATCCAAAAGACTGTAACTTCACTTACAGTATTTTACCTTAACAACGCCTAATCTGTCTTTAAGTCTGTTTAGTACCCCCTGACCAACATTTTTTTCATTTCAATGTATATTTTGTAAGATAAGGCAAGTTAGAAAACACAAATTAAGGTTTAAACATGCTGGAAAAACATATATCGTCAAAAATCTTAAATGTGGTTTTCAAATGTTACAGTGTATTTGATTGGCAGGGCAGAGTAGCCCTAGCACGATTCTTATCCAGTTAGTAACGAGAACGTAACGTTAATGGACGTGAATTTTGAATCGGAAGTACTCGTTTCGCCCATACTATTTAATTCTTCCTGCCCTTATCCCACACTAGGTGGGGTCGGCACAACATGTATTTCATAAATCCATGTTGTTAGAGGTTTTGGCTTATTGTTTTATGACCGGCCGCCTGCCTGACATCCTCCTTGGGAATACTATTTAATTAAATTGAAAATTTTATTCATGTCTATGTAGGATACAAACTGTGCATGTCACAAAAAAAATAACCAAAATATTATAGGACAGGTGTTTAGTTTAGTTTACCTGGGCTGTATCCGCACTTAGCCTCTTGATTGGGCCATTGTGCGTGTTTCGTCTTACTTTCCTACTCCAACCAACACAGGTCGTCCCAGAAGGTTAGCAGCCTTCTCAGGCTGCTGCAGGCCTCCGGGAGCGATGCTGGTGATTGTAGAATCCGTGCCCGTTGTTCGGCCACGCTCCTGCATTCCATAAGCACGTGCAGCGGCGTTTCTTCTGTCTCCATGCATCCTCTGCACAGGGGACTGTTACACCTATGGTGAATAGGTGCTTGTTTAGGGGACAGTGTCCTGTTAAGATTCCAATAATCTTCCGGATGTTGCCCCTTTTAAATCTGATGAGGTTGCGGGACAATCTTTTTGATGCTACCGGAATTACATTTTTAGTTTGCCTGCAGCCCTCGCTGTTTGTCCATTCTAATAAATGGGTTTCTTCTGTTTTTGTGCGCAGCCATGTTTTTATTTGGGCCTGGGGTATTGGGCAGTAGCGGCTCCGGTCCGTACACTATTGTCTTTGACCCCATTTTGACCAGGTCGTCCGCTGTGTCGTTTCCAAGCGAGTTGCTGTGTCCTTCGATCCACTGCAGAGTTACTTTATTTGTACTTGCGATGGACTGGAAACTGTTGTGACATTCCAGTATAAGGACAGAAGTTATGGTATTGTTTTGTAGGGCCTGAAGTACGGATGCACTGTCTGAGATGATTTTAATTTTTAGGTCACTGACGTCTCTGGCTGCAACCGCCTGTGCCGCTCTGGTGATGCCAATACATTCCGCTTGGAATATTGTGTTTACTCTGTCTAGGGTGGTTGATATTTTGATATTTAAGTCATTCGAGAAGACGCCTGCCCCAGTACCGTGTAAGGTTTTGGAGCCGTCTGTGTATATCCTAACTTCGCGACTGCCAGAGCTGTCTTTTATTTCTGCGTTGAGTTGGATATTGTATCTTCGATCGAAGACGTGGTGACATGGTGTTCTGTCCATGGGCGCCTCAAGAAAAGGAATTTCTTTCAGGATCCCTTACAGAACTTTGGAGTGAGCTGTTTCTATATAGAAATAGGACAGGTGTATTTTCGATTCAAAATTCGCTTATATTAGCGATACGTTTACGATACTATACGTCAAAGGTTCGTGTTAGGTCTACAGTTTTCTGTTTAATCGTTAATGAAACAAGACAATATCATTTTGTAAGACTAGTGAAACATAAAAAAAAAATGGTTGTCTGTAAAGTCGGTTTACGGACGATAGTTTAACGTGACAACGTCACAACAAAACATCGTGCGTCTCTATCGCTTGTTCCGCGCTCTCGCTCGCGCGCTCGCCTCAGACGGAACGTGACAATGGCGCCCCGTACACAGTCGATCTCGATCGCGATCCGCGATCAAAATCAATGATCGCGATCCAGATTGATAATGTACGAATTAGATTGACGGATTGATGCATCTGATCACAAAAGAACTACCCCCTCTATCTTATTCATTGACTTCCTGTTCATCCAAAGGTTGTCTGGTAGATAACGCTATCAGCGATAAGACCGCCATTGTATCCTTTAATGTTTGTTATTGTATAAGAGCTGTGTTACAATTTTGGTGTACAATAAAGTATATTCTATTCTATTCTATTGATTTTGATTGCGGATCGCGAACAAGATTGACTGTGTACGGGGCGCCAATGAGTCACACTTTTTTGTGCATGCTTCATCGTTTTATTAGACGTTGTCACGTCAAAAATGTTTTCTTTATAATTAAGTTTATATTTCAACAGCCTCCCTCTTAAACCCGGCGGCATTCCTTAAAGGTAAATTCTCTTAGGCGTGTCGACTACCCACCACTACGCGGTACAATGCAAGGCAGTTATTATTAGCAGATGATTTGTTAGCGTTTTCAAAATAGCAGTGAACTATAATAGCTACCGTCGGTAGTGGTGCGTGTCGCTATTTTGTAAGTTGGTTATACTGGGGTATGTTTACGACTTTGATGATAATGGAAATGGCAGAACATTATTTCGTTAATTCATCTTATATACATATATGATTACATTTTTAAATATTTTCCTATAAAAAACAAAAAACATTTAAAAATGTAAAAAATAGTAGCCCACCGGCATCGGGAACAGGGTCCAAGCTACCGGTGGTTAGGGCCTCAGGGAGAGGAACTTCCTGACAATACGTGCCGTGTCTAGAAGTACCGCTTTCTGTATCAGGCCCTTGACCCAGCTGCCCAACGAGAGCCTCATCAGGTGTTGGTCGAGGCTCTTGGCTATTAAGCCATTGGCCGTAACGACTATCGGCACAATGACTGCTGAGTCAACCTCCCACATGTCGACAACCTCTTGTCTTGATACTTAATTTCTTTATCTTTCTCGGCTTTCACAAGGTGCAGATATTTATTACATACATACATACATACATAAACTCACGCCTTTTTCCCATGGGGGTAGGCAGAAACTATAGAACGCCACATGCTACGACTCTTACATACCCCTTTCGCTTCATCCACATTCATACATCTTGTCATACACGCACGCCGGTTGAGAGTACTACGCACCTGACCTTTGTGAAGAACATCACCAATAACATCGATGTATGTCCTTCTAGGACGTCCTCTACCGGCGTTCCCATTAACATCCGCCTTATAAATTTCTTTTGTTAATCGCCGTTCACTCATTCTCTCAACATGGCCAAACCACCTAAGCATACTCCTTTCAATTTTTGTATTTTTTCCTTCCATCATATTTATTATTAAAGAAAATAATGGAAGACAATTATTCCTGGGCTAGCAACCAATGACTACAGATATGGCGGTTATTTTTTTTAAACTCTTTTAGCACGCTTTTAATTACCAATTACTGTAATTGCAACGTCATCATTTTAGGCAGAAATTACCAACCAATCGTGGCTAATTACCAACCGCACGTATCATGCGATTTGCGAGGTTAGGCTACGTTTGCCGCGGTCAGTCTGTGGATGGGTGAGCGTTCATTACACATTGAAACCCCTCCATGCCCCAGAGAGTACGTTAAATAGTCGATCCCGGGTGTCATACGAATACCTATGACAGTCGTTACGGGAAGTCAGAAAACCGAAAGTCTGACGACCGGTTTAACCTTACAATATCGGCATTGCCCCAGTAATTGGATTGCGGAAGTCTGATGACAGTCGCTCCGTGTAAAATACTGGTATTTAGCCGCACCTAGGTAGACTAGAAGCTGACCCCAACATAATTGGGAAAAGGCTAGACAGAACATTGTAGGCAGAACAATGAATTTAAGTCTTTTGATAATAAAAGGCGACGTATGGGAATATTGTATGTTAGAATTTAGATACATCACTCATGGTACAGTACTAACACCAATATTCTAAGACGTTCCTCCAAAACTTACTCGACTCAACTCCACCTCGACTCACTACCATCGGTAGTTATAGTTGGCATAAACGTCCTCGACTCGAGATTATTCCTCAGTCGAGGTAAGGAATCATCTGTCAAACCCAAGGCACCTCATAACTTTTTTTTTTAACGTGGGTAATCCTCATTGACTATCCCCCGTCTGGGGAAGACGGGGGGGTGTGCCGGACTCTTACCGGCTAAAACCACCACGGTGTCCCTCCTTCTGACCTAAGGCAGGGGTCACGGGATTCGCTATTGCATGCACCGCGACCCCGGCAGAAGGTACCTCAGAACCTACCTTAAGGAAGGAAGTGTAATAAAATTGCATTTTGAAGACTTTATCGAACATGCTTACTATAATCCTTACAATTATTTATCGCGGCGTTATTTGCGCGATCCAGATAATTCAAATTATGACGTAATGACTCCGTCGAGGAACCTCAAAGTTCACTCGAAACTGCGATTAAGAATACAATTTTGAAGGTGTTTTCGAGGCCGTCCTGAGTCGAGTTAAGTTTTGGAGGAACGTCTTAGTATGACATAAGTTATCCGCCTCGGCAATATTCGTGTTTCCGAATTTGTACGAATTATACGACACATAAGGTGACCTATCGGGAATTGATCCATAGAGGACGAAATCGGAGTTAAATATTATTACAAAGACACACAAATAAAGACCGACCGTCACATAGTTCGTACAAATTCGGAAACACGAAGATTGCCGAAGCTTATAACTTACCTATAGTAGGTCGTAGTACGTACTGTATGTGCCTATGCTTTTTTTAACCATTGTGAATACATCAGGTACGTCATGTGCTCCAAATTTACGTACGTACTTGGTGTACCTATAATTGGACATCCGGCACATTAGGGTTAAAAAGGGCTACACGTAAATGTCTAAGAAATAAATCAACCATTGCATGTTTCCACCCTTTCACATAAAATTCTTGTTCAATTAAGTCGTAAAACTAAACAATAAAAATCGATTAGGACCACATAACACCACAAATCTAGGCAATATAATCATTAAACAATAAATTACATTTACTGCAACAGTAAACGCTTGGACAATAAACTTTAGCTTTGTTTTTCAGGGTTATCAAACATTTTCGGCTATTAATTGTAGGTAATTTAGTAAATAAATGGGGACGCATTTATACTATGTATATCATCTATTTTCACAACTCAGTTTATGGTCGAAAACCCGTCAGTTGCGTCAAGTGCGATAAAGGCATCGTATCCAATAGTCTACGGCGCTACCATCGCAACAAAATTACGATTCTACAAATGCTTCCACGACCAGAATTTGATTATCACTTGCGTTAATGGTGAAGGAAAACATCGTATCGCAAAATGGAGACGTCACCAACAAAAAAAACACCATGGTGTGTGTCATCCACTAACCCCCACTAGATCAACGTGGTGGCTTAAGACCCAAACCCCTCTCATTTTGATATAATCCTGTTCCTAATAATGGGGCAATTTACTAATTTAGTTTTTCTAGACGCAGATAGCAGTGATAGCCTAGCGGTTGAACGCTTACCTTACATGCAGAAGGGTTTGAGTTCGATCCCGGCCTGTACCTCTGACTTTTCGAATTCATGTGCGGATCAGAATTTGATTATCACTTGCGTTAACGGTGAAGGAAAACATCGTGAGAAAACATGGACAATGGAGAAGTCACCAAAAAAAAAACGCACTGGTGTGTGTAGTCCACCAACCTTCTGACTTTTCGAATTCATGTGCGGATCAGAATTTGATTATCACTTGCGTTAACGGTGAAGGAAAACATCGTGAGGAAACATGGACAATGGAGAAGTCACCAAAAAAAAAACGCACTGGTGTGTGTAGTCCACCAACCTGCATCAGGCCAGCGGGGTGCACTAAGGTCTTAACCCTTTTCATTATTAAAGAACTCCATGCCCAGAAATGGGATAATAATGGGCTATAATGATATAATTAAACATTATGCAAATTTAGGTATCCTAGACTCGGATAGTATTTTATTATTTTAGCTACCTCGGTGTAAAACTCGAAAAACACTACTGACACACTTTTTAACCTCAGCACGCAATAAATAGCGCTTCCTTCAAATCCCCAACAAGCAGCAGTTGTTTATGGTCATCCGAACTCCTCGGAGAGTCATCCCGACCTTAGACGTACATTATCGTGCTCAAGAGTACCGTTTGTTTAGTGAATAAAATGTGATTTTGTGGAAGCTAGGGTATTCCGTAAGTACGTGATTGCTGTCACGCGGCAGTGAGATGTTTGGGCAATTTATTTTGGTATGGATGTTAGGTACCTACTGATTTTAGTGAAGTTGGTTGTATTTTTTAAATTTATTTTCTTGTCTGGTTGTAGTTGTGGTACAAAATTATGGACTAGGAAATACATCTAATGGTGCACAAAAAGTTTATATGCAGAAGAAATGGCGCGCTTCCCATTAGTTCAATCAGGAATAGTATAGGTAGTGGGTGTAAAAATACCCTTAACGAAGCCGAGAGCCACGTATTCACTCCATCATTATGAAGACTTTTTTATATTGGGCCATACCTGGGAACCGACTGGTTATGGAGATATTGAAGGTCAAAGTCACAATTTTTTTTTCACGGAATCTAATTTTTGATGTTATTTCCATACATTCTCCTATCACAAAATTACCAATATTTTTGAAATGTAGGCACGGTCTTCTGCATGCTACCTCCTCCTACATTGCAGTTAACAGCTGGTTTTTAATACCTAAAAATAAAAATCGTTTCCCAGCAATTATTTTTGCTCTACGATACTTAGTTTGATGTACAGTATGCGTAGAGTTCGGCTTCGTTAAGGATATTTTTACACGGTGTATATAGGTATTCCGTTCCAAATATAACATTCAGTAAAAGTACGTTGATTAGTTAAAATAACCTTTAAAAACATATTTTCCATTCTGAAGATATTATTACAGTCAATAAAAAGTAACATAACTAGTCAAGAATCCAGTATATGTGTATGGAGTCCAGTGTTACGTCAACTAAAACGCAATATAAAACCTCGTGATAAAGACTCCAAAAAACTTATTGATACCGTGAGTGTGTTTTGCCGTGACTTTCAATCGAGTGTGAGTTCTAGTAGTGAGCGTAGAAAAAGACTAAGAAAGAGGGTAGACAGATTTGTCTGCTCTTAATAATTATTTTATTTTAAGTTTTCATCCACCCAAATTCTCCAGTTTACTCGCGATCATGGCGCTTTCAACAGCGTCGAAATATCGGGAACTCAAATCAAACAATAATCACGGAAGTTATCCCGTAAGTGAATTTTTAAGTGTATTGAAGAATTCTTTTAAAATATCATACAAAGATTTACAATACACGACATGACATGTTTTAAAATTACAAACAATACATCATTGAAGTACCTTCAACTCGTTATTTCAACTCTCAAAACAAAACAGATTGCAGACCACAAAAGCGGTACTTTGTACCACAAAAACCAAAAATAACTCATTCAAAGAGACCCGATTATAAAGGAGACCGATATTAATGCAAATTAGACGTTGAAATTCGAAAAACGCTTGGTGACTTTATTTTTTTGCGAAGGACAGATGGCTGGCGCTTGGAGTTAGGCCGGTATTACATCGGATACGTATGCGAGATACGTCAGTGTTGTAGCGAGAGAATACAGTGCTTTATTTTAAGGGAAAATGGTTTATTAGCTTGAATTGATGTACCTAATCGAAATTTCTATAATTTCTTCTCGTAAGCGTTGCAGGAGGCGACTTATTTCTACCTGTGCTCTCATAACCTAATACGGTATTGAAAATATCTGGTTACGGGGTATTGAATAATATTAGTAATCTCATTTACTTGGACGTATGTGAAAAGTACTTAGCTTATCGAATCTTTGCTCATAGTGCAGTTAGAAAACAGACTCCTTATAAAATGTCTACGTAACACGCTTACCGGTATCGTGTGTAAAATGTTGAAGAATTTTTGTCATACAAGGTGTTTTACAAGTGGAAAACTATCCTTAAAATTAGCAATGTGGTCACAATAAGTCAACCAGTATTGAGAATAATAATGACTCTTTTTATCTGTCACAAGCCAAATTACAGGGTTGCCAAATGTAGAAATAATCCATGTTATTCATTCATCAAATAGGTAGGAGGTACAAAAGATGAATAAATTAAATTAATTTTAGTAAAATGTTGGAAATTTTATGACTTTTATTATGTATTTCTTTATACAAGGTTAGTCGAAAAGGGGGTACTAAGCCGAAAGGGTGTTAAAGTACCTATAATAAGGGATAACTTTTGTTCTATAACTTTCCCCAAAACTTGATAGTTTAAGAGAAATAGCTTTTCAAAGATTTTGTAAAAAATATGCTAAAATCTATCTGTCCATAGCTATGATCAGCTGTGTTTACTATTTAGGTCATATTTGGGGTCACGGATTAGAAATTTAATTTTCTGAATTCATAAATAAAGTAGGTATGATTAAAATTAAAATAAAATAAAATATAAATTAAACATATTACATGCAAATAAAAATAATAGAATTTTGAAATTTTAACACTTGCTTTAAAATTGTCACCAAGTGATACTTAAAGTGGCCCGCGGCTTAGTACCCCCTTTCCGACTAACCTTGTATAGAGTACCTACTTTTAAAATTTAAGTTATTATAAGGCAAAAATTACATTCTCGCATTTAAGTGTTGTTCATATTTTTATATTTAGAAAAAAAAGTTATTTAAAATGAATAAGAAGTTCATTTACCAATACACATAGAATATCACGAATTTATTTTTTTGAACTTGCGTTATCTAGATATAGAACTTTAATTTTTAATTTTAATTTTTAATTTTTTTATCTTCTAATAAGTACATTCGTACAATTCTAAATACAGTCATCTGCCATTCGAATTAGCCCTCTCACTGCAACAGGTGCGCAAACGCATCTGTTCGGTTACGAATGATTTAAAACCGCAAATTGTACCCTGTTCGAGAAGCGTGAAATATTATAAAGGGGATTGCAGAAATGTAAAATTATGGGCCATTGTACCAACACTTGTTGCAAAACTGTTTTATTTTTACTTAAGCACTTTATAAACTCCTGGCGACAGTCTGTTGCGGTCCTGTCGACTAAAGAAAAATACTGAGAACCAATTGTTTGCTGTGATTAAATTATATACCCACTTTTGTATTTAAAAGTGGAATAATATGTTTTTTTTTTTTGATGAAGTCTCTTTCATTTTATGAAAGAGCGTTCCATTTTTGTTCAATAAAAGAGTGTCTTTGTTAAACGTTGTTCTTTTAAGAATAAAAGCCTGTAGTTTATTGTCTTCAGAATATTCACTTAATCATGCTATAAACAAGTATTATTTTAGTTCAACACCTTAACAAAATATAATCAGCCTATCACTGTCCCACTGCTGGGCACGGGTGTCTCCTCAGAATAAGAAGGGTTTATGCCTTAATGACCACGATGCGCCAGACTGGTGTGGGTTGGCGAACATACTACACATACCAACATTGAGAACACACTACGCATACAAACATCGAGAACTCTTTGGAGTCCACTCAGTCGCAGCTTTCCTCACAATATTTTCCTTCACCGTCAACGCAAGTGATAATCTATCTATATAAATAAAAATGAATCGCCAAATGTGTCGCTAAGCGCAATACTTGAGAACGGCTTGACTTATTCGGCTATATTTTTTAATATATTCCTTAAGGCACAAGGAAGGTTCTTATGGAGAGAAAAAACATAATAATTGCGTGGAAAATAGTAAAAACAACACTTTTCTTTTCCCACACAAACTGTTCTTACCTGTCAAATATTAAATGTCACAAAATAATAGGTAGGTAGGTAGGTATGTAGGTAGGGTAGGGTAGAGTAGGTAGGGTAGAATAGGTAGGGTAGGTAGGGTAGGGTAGGTAGGGTAGGTAGGGTAGCTAGGGTAGCTAGGGTAGGTAGGGTAGGTAGGGTAGGTAGGGTAGGTAGGGTAGGTAGGGTAGCTAGGGTAGGTAGAGTAGGTAGGGTAGGTAGGGTAGGTAGGGTAGGTAGGATAGCTAGGGTAGCTAGGGTAGGTAGGGTAGGTAGGGTAGGTAGGGTAGGTAGGGTAGGTAGGTAGGTAGGTAGGTAAATAGGGTAGGTAGGTATGTAGGTAAGTAGGTAGGTAGATAAGATAAGTAGGTAGGGTAGGTACCCTACTTACTTATCCTACCTACCTATCTAGGTAGGTGCGCCCTAGATACTTAGTGCTACCCGTGCGAAACCGGGTCGGGTAAAGCTAGTTTTAAATAAAATTCTTGAAAATTGTTGAGAGCTTTGTTGGTCTAGTTATCGCAAGCGCGACTGCTGAGCATGGGATCCTGGATTCGATCCCCAAACGCAAAGTGTTATTAGATTTTTCCATTAGGAATTTCTCAGTAGCAGCCCGGAGTTTGGATTTGCGCCCGGTTAATGGCAATAGTCTAGCCTCCTATTACATGGGACTTAACATGACTAGCGAAATGAGAGTGTACTAAAACACCTCTGCCGATCCCTTCGGGGAGTATATGGCGTGATATTATGTTATGTTAATAATGGGGAAGCCAACTGTGGAACTAATGGCGCCACTTTCGATTGTACCAGTGCGATCTTATTGGTTGCAATATATTTGAAGTTACTGCTCATATGAATATGATGGTTCTGATTGGTTCAAATAACTAAGTATGGAGGTACTGCCATCTGCTTTCGTTTTGCGTTGCCTTCCCCATTGTAATGATAAACCTCGGTAAATGTTTACTCCGACACGTTTACAAATCTTTATCTTTATACAAGGTTAGTCGGAAAGGGGGTACTAAGCTGCGGGCCACTTAATGTATCACTGACGAATGTTTTAAACAAGGTGTTAATATTTCAAAATTCGACAAAATAAAATTAAATGCAAAATGGTTTTTATTTTAGTTTTTTCAAAAATTCTTCATCTCTGCTTTAGTTACGAATTCAGAAAATGGAGAATCTAATCCGTGACCCCAAATATGACCTAAAATGTAAACACTGATCATAGCTGAGGATAGATAGAATTTAGCGTATTTTTTATGATATCCTTGAAAGGCTATTTCTCTTAAACTATTGACTTTTGGGAAAAGTTGTAGAACAAAAGTTATTCATTATTATGGGTACTTTAACACCCCTTCGGCTTAGTACCCCCTTTGCGACTAACCTTGTATATAATTCGACTGTACGTGTGTATGTCACTGAACTCCTCCTAAACGGCTGGACCGATTTAAATGATTTTTTTATATGCATTTGGGTGGCGCCCTGGATGGTTTAGATTCACAATTGGACCCGGTAGGTGGCGCTGCTGTCGGTATGTCACCGGATGACGTCTGCCAAGTTCGCTACTTTAATATAAAATTAATTATGCAAAGTCTATCCTCTATGCATAATACTTAAAGGCAGCAGAAACGTCAATATCGTTAGCGCTCAGAAATACAGTGACGCCAAACTGACCCACGATGTTTTTCCTGCATTCCAAAACCAATAAAAATAGTATAAAACATCAAATCTCATTACATTAGCAGATAAAATCTTCGTAGAACAACCAATTAGACATCGAAACCCACCCCCCGCGGTCGTGGGTCAAAAAGTCCCCACCAATTAAATAAAATGACGTCTTAAAACAAAAAAGGACACACGACGCGTCCGTCAGCGTCGTCGACTTTAATTAATTTAATTACTCGTAGTCGTATATTGCTCTTCTCTGTACTTTTTATTAGTATCGTTTGCGAGGGAAAACGTAACAACGTTTTAACATTCGTAGCACAAATTAAAAAGCGAGACGGTAGTTGCAGGGTTAATGTTTGCACGTTTTTTTAAGTCATCTAACTAGGTATATGACATTACTAATATATATGACAGTACTAACAGTTCTTACTACATATTTGCAGTAGTGAAAGTTTATTGAATAATAGGTAATAAATGAAAATATAAGCTGTACCTACCTATCTATTCTGACCATTCGCTGTTACATCTCGACACTGAATAAAAGTCGTTTCATATAATTCGTCGACCAACTGATTTTAAAACAGTTAAGTTCCACGATTGTTAAGCTTAAAATCTATTAGTAAAGTTACATTGGTAACTGCAAAGGTTATTAAAAATATAATATAATGGTATGCCAAGGTTCTTCGATCATAAAATTTAATTTAAATCTTTTAAAAAGAGAATAAATGTTACTGAAAGCCTGTGCAGTATAAAAAATAAACATATTTTTTTTTTGTTTTTATATTAAAAATAATATTCTAGTTTTCAATCTTTTTGTTAGCACAAACAAATTTCCAGTGATGGGCTGAATAAGGAACCGAATATGAATAATCGGCCGAATGTTCGGTTAAAAGTTTACCGAACCGAACATTCGGCCGAATATTCGGCAGGATTTGAGGCGCTTTATCGTGCAATGCAAAAACTCAAGTCAGTACTTGTCGAACGCATTGACAAAACATTAGCACATGCATTTGTTTTTGTGTACAATATCGTTAAAACTCATTAAATTGCCAAAAAATCAATGAAATAAGTGGAGGGAAGAGGTCGAAAATTTGGATTTTTTTCTGTGAAACTGACGATAAATGATAAGATACACTTGATATGGACTAAATTACGTAATTATACTACTTCATACAAGCATAGAGGCAATATTTAACGCTATATTATTCGGTAGAATGTTCGGCGTTTTTGCCGAATAATCGGCTGAATACGAATGTTCGGTAAACCTGCCGAAATATGCCGAATACCGAACATAAAACGAGTATTCGGCCCATCCTTACAAATTACACTAATCCGTCAAGCAACATCTGGATTCAAAAATTATAATAATTTAATTCCAAATCCAAAAAATTGTATATTATGTATAAGACACGATAATTTTAATAGGTATTCCAATTTTTTAGTAAAACCTCGTTTTCTTTTTACTTAAAAAAATGTTAAAAAGAAAACTTCTAGACACGGAGGACGTGCCGTGAATAGTGCTAGGGGTCGAGGTATCGTGACACTTAATATCACTATGACAAAATTGAATTACGCCGCCTCACGTGTATAAGTAGCGTTAGAAGAACATTTGTTATTTATAAAGATTTTATTTTAGTTTTTTTATATGTATTGGCCCAGCAGTTTAGAGTTACGAGTTCGTTGTGCTAGAAGTCAAATAAAATGTATAGTTTTTTTATGTCAGCGGTACACAAAACTGGTAAGCTTTCGATTCAGTGCGGGTCCTTTAGCAGTATTTTAAATTAACTTGAAATATTGATCTATCTGTCTTGGAAACTCGCCAGTTAACATTTTCACAGAATATGTGTTACTATAGCCGCTGTCATGGCAAAATAAAAAAGTCTAAATCTAAAAGGACTCCCCATACAGGAAACTCAGTAAAAAATGCATTTTTCAACGTTTTTTGTTACTGCTCTATCTTACTAAAGGTAATACATACAAACGTGAAACTTGGCATGATTGTAGTGCACACTCGTTGCACATTGGTCGCATTGACAGGTCAATAATCCGACCGCTGCTCCACTATGCGCCATTGAATGAATAATGTTGTATTGTCAAAATTGAAACTATTGTGGTTACGAGTGTGCTACGCAATTAGGGTCCTGGAGTCCCGCCTCCCCTTCAACAGTGGTTAAAATAGAGCTAGGACATGATGTTCTTTTTTTCAACTTTTCTGTTTGGTTTATTTTAATAACGTTTTGTTGATTGAAAATATAAATGTTATAGCGGCTAAAACCTTCCCAACAGCAAGGGATCCATGGTTTACTATTAGTAATTCCGATTTTCTTTGAGTAACAGGATTAAATTACAGTCATTCAGCAACCTTTACTCTCACTCTCCTTTCGTTGAATCTGCATTGATCACCATCGTCTTCTTCGTATAGGTAATTGGCTTCAGCCTGAATACCACCTATGCCCATGATTGATCTGTTGTCAGTTACAAATCCAGTGTAAAAAAGTACTGTGCCTAAACAACTACTCTCTATAGTCCGGCCATTACAGTTTTGTATATACAAAGTTTTAATGGCTTCCCTCTGCCTTCCCCAGTGCGGAGGGAATACATCAGGATTTCTTCACAATAAAAGAAGGGTCGTGACCCGACACACACATAATTTTTCTCTGCGAGAACGCAATCATACATAAGACCATATCGCAAACGGGGACTGCAGCTACAAACAAATAGCAATCCATGTGGGATCAAGCTAACATAATACTTACACGAAACTACACACCTCAAAGCGAGCTAAACATTATAACATGTCTCAGATGTGTTAATCTTTAGAAATATACTTACTAGTTAAAACAAACGCATGACTAGCAATACAAACTCCTTTATTCTGTACTGAAGGCAAGCCCTGTAACCACTGCCAATCGAAAACCCGTTCTGATCTTCCATTATCTATGATGTCATCATCGATTACAGTCTTACATCCACTTGCAGCAATGACATCAGGACTAGGCATTTTTAAATTAAGGTAAGATTTTTTAAACTCTTCCTTGGTTAGATGCATAAATTCTGTTATTCCTAAAATAAAATAAAAAATGCGAGTTATTGAAACTGGGCTTGTGCACAGCTACACGTAACGTTCAATTTTCAAAATTATTATTTTTGTTACCAAATTCAGTGATATTAGTCTGCTCGTTTTATCGGTTAACTTTTTCCAAATTGGCTTTGAATATTTGGAGACTGACTTGTCTCTCGTGTTCATCAGCATAGTGTCGGTCATATTCTTGTATGAAGCTCTTAAAGTGGATCTCGTCGCCAATCTGGCCGATGCAAGCGCTAACCGACCCACACTCAACAACAGCAGCAACAGCAGTGACATTGTTGACCATCGCAGGTTCACGCTTTGCTAGTTTTATACAAACAATGTCATAAATGCAGTAAACAATTTTATCATTAAAAACACGAACTCGTTAATAGCAAAATAGCTTACCGAAGAACTCAAGTTATGTTGGTATGCGCGCTATTTTTCCATCGTATAATTTCATTTCTAAAGTACGTACATTATGTTTTTTATTTCGTCCAAATCTCAAGTGAAAATTTTGAGTTTGTCGATGACTCATATTCAACATAGCAGAATAAAAAATTCGTCATACTACTAAATCTAAATTATTACACATGCTAGGTACGCGTTTGACTGTGGAATGGTGGAATTTAAGCAAATCATAAAAAAGATGATAATTTTTTTTTACTATTTTCAATGCAATTCCAACGTTTAGAATATTCCAATACTTCAGAAAAATTGACTATATAATGTAGTATGTCTAGGAAGTGATTGTATAGAAATTGGTAGTAACAATCATGTCATCGATGTTGATGTTATTGTGTGCTTGTTGGTTTGGGCTCGTGACTGCCTCGCCAACAACGCCATACGCACTCGAACAAGCCGAGCTACACTTCGAGCGCTTCATACAAGACTTTGATAGACACTACCCCGACGAAAATGAGAAGCAAGTCAGGTTCACAATATTCAAAGAAAATTTGGAAGAAATTAACCGTTTGAACGAGAACAGCATAAACACTGTCTTTGGTATTACAAGTTTATTTTTCTTCTTCTTTCATGTTTAATGCATTGGTTGTATTAAGTTTATGGTAAACAATGTTTTACTTTTCAGGTATATCGCAATTTTCTGATATCACTCTCGAAGAGTTTCATAATACTTACAGCTGTTTAAACACAAATAACCCCCCAGTACCATATCCACAAGACTTCTTATGCTCCATCTTGACTGACGCAGACATCAACTATAACGGTGCGCCGGAGTCGTTCGATTGGCGCGAACATCATGCCGTCACTAGAGTTAAGAACCAAGGATTTTGTGGAAGTTGCTATACGTTCAGTTCAACTGGTAAGTTTTGTTTTGTTTAAGAATTGTCACCAATAATCTGACTGAATGGCCAAAAAAATTATCATTGTAAAGAGTACCGTAATTATGAAGAAATAAAAAAAAATTGCCAACTTTATATTTTTTATGGAAAGTTCACACTTTACCAAGAATTTAATCTGCTGACTTATTATTGTTTTCATAATAAATTAGCAAATGTCTCTAAAGAATTTCTTTCTGTTGCTCCTTTGGTTTAGAATTTTCCCATAGAGTACCAATTAAATAAATCACCCTTGTTACACGTTGTATTGGGTAGTTGACGATTTTTTTTTTATACTTTGGCTGGAAACTTTTACAAAAAATATAGGCAACAATGAAAACCCAATGAAATATAAATAATAAAATGCCCAAGTAATATGCGATTTAAACTTGATAATAGACAGCCCGCACTATCGCACGATGACGTCATTGTTCATAAACTTCATAGTAATTTGACATTAATCCATACAATGTCCGTTTTGTGCGACAAGGACAGAAAATGCACCATTCAAAAACGTGAAAACCGTGTTTTTTTTATTAATCGTTTTCTTTCCATTCATTAATTTTGTTAAAATAAAAATTCAATTAAATTCTTCCCAATTTTTTAAAGTACACTATCTATCTACCGAATTGTATGATGCTAAGTTTGTAACGCCCCGCGCGCCGTGAGAGATACGGACAAAGAGTTGGCCAACCGTTTGTTCATGTTGTGTCCTAAAACGAATATGTCAAAGAGATGGGCTCCTCTAACAAGCTAATTAATAACAGCATGATGCCAACCCCAATGTACTTGTCAAGCATGTTGATTACCTTCGTGGAGACCAATATTCAGAAGCTTAGAGGCTTACATCAAGAAAGGCAACGTAATATTAATTACTAGCTGTCCGCGGTTTCACTCGCATCTTAGAAGAGCTACTTCATGTGCCCAAATACGAAATATTCTACGTGTTGATCCAGGATATGGTCTATCTATGTACCAAATTTCATCCAAACCTGTCAGCTGTTTATGCGTGATTTAGTAACAAACGCATCCATCTTCACAAACTTTCAATTCATAATATTAGTGTGATTATAAATAATATTTGTCACAGGTAACATTGAGGGTCAGTACGCCATCAAACACCAGCAGCTGGTAGAGTTATCAGAACAACAGATTCTTGACTGCGACGATACAGTAGGTGGATGTAATGGAGGAAACATGGACATCGTCTTTGAGTAAATTATTCACTTCGATTTTGTTTTAGTTTTTTTGCTAAAAAGAGAAAAGTTAAGAAAGAGGAAAGGCTAGCCTTTTCCCAATTATGTTAGGGTCAGCTTCTAGTCTAATTAGTCGCGGCTGAATACCAGTATTTTACACGGAGTGACTGCCATCAGACCTCCGCAAGTCAGTTATTGGGCAATGCCGATATCCTAGGGTTAGACCGGTTGTCATACTTTCGAGGTTCTGACTACCCGTAACGACTGTCATAGGTATGCTTATGACATCCGGGACCGACGGTTTAACGTGCCCTCCGAGGCATGGAGGGGTTTTGATATGTAACGAACGGTCACCCGTCCACGGGCTGACCGCGGCAAGCGCAGGTTAACCTCGCAAATCGTATGATCGGCGTGGTTGTTAGCCAGGAGCCCCTCATTGATTATTAATTAATACTTCAGTAATAAAGTTAAATGATGCAATGCTAGTCGGCAAGGGGATATAGCTATTCAGCGGGCCACTTAAAGTATGAGTTGTGACTGTTATAAAGCAAGTGGTAATACAATAATTAGAAAATTCGATTTTGTTTATCCTTGTTTACGCAGCCTTTTAAGTGCCCAGTAAAAGTTTCAAAGATGAACATACAGCGTTATAAATAAATAAATTTTGTTCTACGAGCGGAAATAAAAATCGTCTCCGTTTTGTACAAACTCGAATAATTAATCGGCAGTTTTATATCAGAACTTTTTAATTTCCAAATAAAAGTCGTTTTATGACGAGAAAATATTATATTTTCGACCTTGAAAGACTTGTACAGAGTTTTTTGTGCTGTTTTCTTTGCAGTTCAATAATGTTATGATAGTAATTACTTTCGTTCTGTCTGCGAAATTCAAGTTTCTTCAAGTTGCACAAACCAAGTAATGCATTGTTTTTATGTGTTATTTGTTTACATTTTAAAACGACACATTTCACTGTATTTTTTCAAACATGATTTATTGAATAATTTTTTTTTCATTACATGGGCAAGACAAAGGTGTCACAATTTTTTTTTATTTAGTGCATTACTTTAATCTACAGGTATCTAATTGAGACAGGTGGCATCGAGTCCGAAGCTGGCTATCCATACATTGCACATGTTGATCAATGCGTTTTTGACAAAAGCAAGGTCACGGTCAAGTTGTCTAACTGCAACCTCTACAATCTTAACTCTCAAGAGAAAGTGAAGCAACTGCTGTTCCATAACGGACCCCTCTCTATTGGTATACTTTTACTTGCTATACTGCCTCTTCCCTGCTCATACGGGGTCACTGTGTTTCATTAACAGAACACATTTAAATAAAAAATCCTAAACTTCAGTTAATTAGATAAACACTTCCACAATTAACCTAACTAGCAATGAGCGCGAATGTAGTAGGTATGTTGTTATGTTATTAACTAAAGTTTAGATTTCTTTTTACTTGGATGTGTTTTATTAATGTGATGTTTCGCCAGTTAATTTGAAGTAGGTAACCTAATATACGTAATTTTGACTTTTTGATCGGCACAGTCCGCTTTGGATGTCAATTGAAAATTATTAACCGACTTCAAAAAGGAGCAGGTTCTATATTCGATTGGTATTTTTTTTTATATATGTACACTGATTACGCTGAGATTTATGATCCGATTTACGTGATTCTTCTTTAGTTCGATGCGGAATAGTTGCCATTAGGTCCCATAAAAATTTAACACAGTTTGGCCCAGTACTTTTCATTTTATGAACATTTAGAACATTTTTTGTTTACGTGGACGATGTAATTATTTTACCTGATGTAATCTAGAATAATCCTGCCGTAGTTTACAGAACAACCTATTACAGACACTAAAAATAAAAAAATAAAAAATACGTTTAAAAAAACCGACTTCAAAAACTAAAAAGTTTAAAATAATTTAATAAAGATTTAATTTAATACACCTCTTATGCAAACCTAATACCTTTACCATAATACAATATTAACAGTTTCAGAAGTCGGTGCCTTCAATTTGGTTCAGCGTGGATTAGCACCGACTTCTGAAACTATTAATTTTATATTATGGTAAAGGTATTAGGTTTGCATAAGAGGTGTATTAAATTAAATCTTTATTAAGTTATTTTATACTTTTTGAAGTTGGTTTTTTTAAACGTAGTTTTTTACTGGCTACCATTTTGCTAAAGCTATACGTTTTTTACTATACTTAAAATTACAAAAGCGTTATTAATTTTTGAGTTTAATAACGTTATTGCACACCCAAAAATTTGTTTTGCTTGTTCATTATCTGCCTAGCGATTTACCAACCTCGTATTTCGTAACAGTGTACCAGTCATGTATCTTTTTTGCTCATAGGTATCAGGAGTGCAGGTATACACAGTTATAAAAGCGGCGTAATAAGCGATGCCCAATGTAATTACGGCAACATAAGTCATGCAGTCCTGCTGGTGGGATATGGAACAGGTATAAATTGACATAGTATCTTATAATTTTTTTCTTGTTCTCGTTTGGCCCTAGTCGTACTAATATGGCTACTATCTTTACCTGTATCCCATGAAATTTCTATTAAGTTGCTTGGGTTGTTCATGGGATCAGATGATTGTAGCAAATACTAAAAGGGATGATTGAAGCACCTGATCTTAATGATCAAATCTTCCAGTTGTTTGTGCCCAACAACAAATCACCGTAGTGGGAAGCACAAGTTGCTGACAGTCCCGTCATGTCGGGGAACACCCAAATACTCCGAAATATTTTATTCCGAATTTCGATGTTCCGATTTTTAAAAGTCCGAATTTAATAATACTCTAATAATTTAATTTAGTATTATAATGTCTATTATCAAAAATCACGAAATTTATTTCACCGAAAGTTGTAAATGCGATTTGTTTGTTTTCCGATTTACATACGTCCGAAGAATCAAATGCTCGATGGGTTCTCGGTCAGAAAAACGACATTCCGATTTTCAATATTCCGAATAAATTGCTAAAATTAGGATTCTGAGTCAATTCTTCTTTCTTTTCGTGTGGTTAGTAACTAACCTGGTGTCAGAGTTCATGCCGCCCATGGGCCTGTGACTTGGCTTCACATGCCGTCGAGAAATATCTCTCAGGCATGCTGGTTTCCTCATGATGTTTAATATGTTGTGTTTCTGATTCAATTAGTATAATATTTAATTACGCGTATATATTTAAAATCTCTATGTAAAGTTTAAGGTAATTTAAAAACGTCTTTTTTGTTAACAATATGTGTGCATTAATATTGTTTTTTGTGTTTTCTTCTTCTCCTTATATATACCTGTGCCAGGTCCCCTCTATTGTAGGTGAATAATTTGGGTTAGGTTAGAACTGTGACCATTAAAGCACGAAGGCGAGCGTGCCGGGGCAGCGGCCGCCGAGCGCCAGATCCCCTCTATTGTTGGTGAATCATTTGGGTTAGGAGTTCTAACTATTCGGTATTTTAATAATCATAATTCGTATTTTTGATATTTCGAATTATCATTAAGTCGGACTTATTATTATTCGATCTATTGGAACTCGGTATTATGAGAATAGTAATTATAAACGTTAGGAATATTGAAATACGAATGATAAATTGGAGTTGTTATAATATATTAGGAATTTTGAACCATGCGGAATTATGAAAATCGGTATTTTGAAATTCGTATTTGTGACGGATGGAATAAAGTTTTTCGTATTTATGTAGTGTACCCCTTCATGTCGAACTGTTTAGTACTTTATGCCACATAATAATATACCTAGGACACTAACTGAACTACGTTCTCCTAGATTCAAATCCAAATTTAGATTTATTAACGGATGAATAGAAGATGGAATGTTTGAAGTCTTGTGAGAAGAATTAATGAATGTGTTTATGATTTCAATTAATGTTTAAGTAATGTAATTGGCTTCGATCGTTCCATTTAAAGTTGAAATAAATAAATATCATAATAATAAACGAAGGCCCTAAACAAGCTGCACTGCTGCTCACTGCTGGGTTTCCCAATGACCGCTACAATGAACGGTCAAAAAGAAAATTGCCACCACCATGGTTGGCAAACGCACCAGTGGTTGCAATATTGTCGCTGCTGCTCCTCTTAACATTATCCGTAAACTAGCTTTTACGACACCCAAGGGTGGTCGGACAATGGCGTATTCTTTAGTTACTTTTCTGTACAAACGCTGCTGATAAGTTATCTGACGATTGAGAAATGTGTAATTATTGTTTCAGAGAATAGTGAACAATATTGGCTTGTTAAGAATTCTTGGGGCGCATCGTGGGGTGATCAGGGTTACTTCAAAATGCACCGCGGTGAAGACGCTCTCTCATGTGGCATGATGGAACCAAATAATAGTATAGTGTCATCAGTCGTTGAATAATTAACTTTGTATGTTTCAAAAATATAGGAAAGCCTTTGCCAAACTACTTTCGTTTATTCGCATAACAAGATTTACAAAATGATTTTATTGGTATTGATCTTTAATTATGTTTGTAATTGATAGAACTTTCATTCAAGCAATAATTACAAGTTATATTAAAACGTTGTTTTTTTATTATATGTGGTACAGTACAATAACAGAACATAACAACGATCATAAATACATACCTTGAAATGTATTAACAGTGACAATATATATATGTATATGCAAATTATATTAATTAGGTGTTCTTTTTTTTAAATTCGTACCTAACAATATAATTTATTGTGATTGAGATTGAGAATGGAAATTAGAAATGGGGCAGTAAGGGCAGCTATCAGATACAGTACAGTAGGTACAGTCAGCTGTCATAAGTGCGGTGGGTGAATATTCGAAATTTTTTAACATTATTTTAACAAATCATTCTTCTCCCGGGTTGTTAACGTTATAGTATTGTCAGATTGTTTTTATTCTTGTCTTATTGCTTGACGGTAGCGGTATAGTTTGAATTTTCATTATCATAATTATAGTATTAAACATCTGCATTCTTAACTTTGGGATGATGCTAATGACGTTTTCAATTTTTGTTAATATTTTTCGACGAATGCCCCAGTACCACGTTAATGATCATATTCTTATGAACGTAACATGCGTGCGTCTGTTTGTGTGAGTGATGCCTTAACGCACTCAACCTAATTACTAATGAGACCTCATCACACACACACACAGTCCATCGTCGTCTTTTGACAGGCAGTAACCGCATGATTTTATCCGGTTCAGTATATTGTTAAAATTCGCACTATTCGCCAGTAGGAAAAACCAGGCATCGGACTGATAAACATGGGCCCTGGGTTCGATCCTCGAGAGGACATTTTCTTTTAAAGATAAAGATAATTTTATTTTGCAAATATGGGTATAAAGGATGATGTTGTTTTTTTATTATTTTGCAACAATAGTAATTAGATTTAACTTAGTTAATTTTTTTTTTTTTTTACATTTTCAGATGATTTTTATACATACATACATACATAAACTCACGCCTTTTTCCCATAGGGGTAGGCAGAAACTATAGAACGCCACATGCTACGACTCTTACATACCCCTTTCGCTTCATCCACATTCATACATCTTGTCATACACGCACGCCGGTTGAGAGTACTACGCACCTGACCTTTGTGAAGAACTTCACCAATAACATCGATGTATGTCCTTCTAGGACGTCCTCTACCGGCGCTCCCATTAACATTGATTTTTATTTCTGTAAATATTACCTATATAGTTTTTACATCTAATTATCCTAATATATACAATATAAATCTTAACTACTATAATACAAATCAAAAATAAAACAATCAAAGGGCATCAAAAAATTCGTCCGCATCGCTGTCAACAGGAAAAGTGCCCAAAAGGCTGGCAGCATTGCCACGTTGTATGGCAATGCTGATTAATAGCAAATATTAATAGTATTGAAAATAGGAATAAATTAAATATGTAATACCTTTAAACGAGCAATTATTGTATATATGTACATATATATAAATCTATCTAATACCTTTAAACGAGCAATTCTTGTATATAATTATGTAATATATATAATCTGAATCTCGGAAACAGCTTCAAAGATTTTCAAGAAATTTAGTATTCAGGGGGTTTCGGGGGCGATAAATCGATCTAGCTAGGTTTCATTTTTAGAAAACGTCGTTTTGTCCGTGTTTTTAGGCAATGAAAAACTGCTACAATATCATTAGAATACGAAGGTAAATTTCGCCATTATCTACAAGGTTATAATAGCTCAGGTGGGAAATCGAGCAGTCCCAAGATAAGAAGAGTTTCGAGTCCAGATGATATTTTTTTTCCCTTTTTTTTTCAAGTTCCTTCGTTTTCTACTTTTTCCCTTTTTTTTTCTTTCCAAAAAACACGATTTACCAATACCTTTAAACGAGCAATTCTTGCATATATGTATATATAATCTGAATCTCGGAAACGGATCCAACGATTTTCAAGAAATTTAGTATTCAGGGGGTTTCGGGGGCGAAATAAGAAAATGTTACCAAAAAAAACCGAGCTAAGCTCGGTCATCCAGGTACTTCGCAATTAAAAGAACAGTGAAATAATCATCTGATTATTTTGCATTATTATACCTATAGACTTGTCACAATAAAAAAGTGTGATAATAAAACAACAATATTTATTTACGAAGCTTATAATATTACAAACAAAATGAATAAACCGCTACATTAAATTGATCTAAGTATGAGTGTTTTGAGATTATAGCTTAAGTGTTCGTTTTATTGACGAAAAGAATATTGAAACTTAACCTCAATCTTACAATCATAAACTAAAATATTACTATTACAGCCAACACATTCCCTGTAAAAAATTAATAATCTAAATCTAACTCTATTTAAACTGTTTAGTGTTTAGTTTAGTTTAATATTTAGTGTGGCCTCCATTATTATCAATGCAGCTTAGAAGACGTCGACGCATGGAGGCCAAAATATTTGCACATATATCTGTGCCACGTAAACTGTCCCACAACTGCATGCAATGGGACTTGAGACTCCTGAGTCCTGAGCAACATCTCTCGTCTCGTGCTTCCCATCTTTGCACCATTAAACACCATATATTTTCAATGGTGTTTAGATCAGGGGATCGTGCTGGCACGGAATAACTTTAATAACCGAATGCTGACTAAACCATTGACGAACCATACTGGCATGGTGTATTGGACAATTATCTTGCGCAAAATTAATTTCAGTGCAGTCTTCTGATGGGTAAATATTATGCACAGTAGGTAACATTATGTCGTTCAAGACTTCGACGTAATTGGAGCTGTTGGCACGCGTAGGTATATATCCCAACTCACCCGGCCCTTGGGCACTAATCCACCCCCATATATTCACACTTATTCTATCTGATTCCGTATTAGGAACAATGTTGTTGTCAGACCAACGTGTATTGTCCTTACGCCATAAATTAAGTCTTCCTGTCTGGCAAGATTTGAAAGTCTTTTCATCAGAAAATATTGTAGTCTCCCAGTTAAAATCTAAACATTCCCGAGCAAAACGTAATCGTTCCTCTTTATGCGTTTGCGTCAAAAACGGTTTTTTGCCGGTTTTCGGCGATGCAAACCTTCGGCATGAAGTGCGCGGCGAACAGTGCGCAATTACACATCAAGTTGTTCTGCAAACCGTCTAGTTGGTATGAAACCATTCGTTTCATATTATTCCACCATGAAACGTCTCTCGTCATGCTCTCCCCAAGAGTTCTGCAAACTCCAATAGAATGTTCCATCTATGTCTGAAACAAAATTTAGTGAAATGATGAAAATATCAAAACCATAAAAAAAATTCCTTACTTCCGCCATTATTGAAATTTTCACGTAGGATGGAGGAAATAATGTTTCTATAGAGTGCAACCAACGGACGAATGCCAAATATGCGTGTAGTAACAGAAAGTTAAACTATTCATTATCGTTAATAGTGTCTATGATGTTAATACAGCAGCAAAGCTATACATTACTGGTTACCAAATAACAATTATTGTCCCAGGGGACCTACTCCGAGAAACGAACGAAATAAAGACACACATCGGACTTATAAATTTACGATCAAAGTACTGTCTAAAATTGAACTACTAGATGGCAATTAATATTAGGGAGTAGGGTGAACGAGAGACAAAATTTCAAATCGCGAAAATTGAATCGGTCTTCGTATCATAACTAATCATTGTTTTGCCTCTTGGGAGCATTTACAAAGAACTAGTGTTGTAAGGGGCATCTAACTACAAATGTAGTATGTCATATAATTCCATACTAAATATTTATTTATTTAAAGGTGGTACATAAGGCGGACTTAATGCCAATGGCATTCTCTACCAGTCAACCTTTGGGTCAAAAATGAAGTACTTCGAAAAAGGTACAAAAAAGAATTTAAAACAAATCAGTTTATCAGTGTAGCACATCACAGGTACATCCTAGATACATTATTTAATATGGAAATTGACGCACAGCATTTTGTAATGTTGGTCTGTGATGCGCTTAAGGGTGCACAAATAGTTTATATACAGAAGAAATAAATGCAATCAAGAATAGTATATTTTCCGTTACAAACAAAACATTACAGAAAAAGTGCGTTGATTATTTAAAATACCCTTTAAAAATATGCAGAGCAAGGAATTTTCCTTCTTGCAGCTATTATTACAGTCAATAAAAAGTAACGAAAATTAATTAGAGTCGTTTCATATAATTCGTCGACCAACTAATTTTAAAATAGTTAAGGTTCACGATTGTTACGCTTAAAATCTATTAGTAAAGTTACATTGGTAACTGCAAAGGTTATTAAACATATAATATAATGGTATGCCAAGGTTCTTCGATCATAAAATTTAAATGTAATCTTTTAAATAGAGAATAAATGTTACTGAAAGCCTGTGCAGTATAAAAAATATACATTTTTTTTTTGGTTTTTATATTAAAAATAATATTCTAGTTTTCAATCTTTTTGTTAGCACAAACAAATTACACTAATCCGTCAAGCAACATCTGGATTCAAACAGTATAATAATTTCATTCCAAATCCAAAACACTGTAATAAGACACGTTAATTTTAATAGGTATTCCAATTTTTTAGTAAATCCTCGGTTTTTTTTACTTAAAAAAAATTGTTAAAATGAAATCTTCTAGACACGGAGGACGTGCCATGAATAGTGCTAGGGGTCGAGGTATCGTGACACTTAATATCACTATGATAAAATTGAATTACGCCGCCTCACGTGTATAAGTAGAGTTAGAAGAACATTTGTTATTTATAAAGATTTTATTTTAGATATGACTGTATTATATTGGCTCCGCAGTTTAGGGTTACAAGTTCGTTGTGCTAGAAGTGAAATAAATGTTGTTGGTCAAGGGGCCAATTCTACTAAGAAAATTGTTGCCAAACCGCAAACGTACCATAACAGTCAATCAGTTTTCGTTTACGGAAACTGTCAAAATGTTTGACAACAAAAACAAAGGCAAACATTTTGACAGTTTTCGTAAATTAAAACTGATTGACGGTTATGGTATGTTTTTGTAAACGCAAATGATGATTGCTGGTGTGTTGCTATGCCCTGTCAATCATTTTGACAGTTCTTTAAACGCAAATAATGATTGCTGGTGTGTTGCCATGTGCCTCTCAAACATTTTGACAGTTTTTTAAACGAAAATGATGATAGCTGGTGTTGCCATGTACCTGTAATTTCATCGGCACCCACGTCCTTCAAACTGGAACACAGCAACGCTGGTTGGTGGTAGAAATAGGTATGGTAGTAGTACTTCCTCGGAAGAACTCATTCACACTCTACTACTACTAAACTGACTACCTATCTGTGTGTTTCAGAGAAAACAGTTAAGAATCCGCACCATCATTTAAAAGTAAAGTTTTATATGTAAACGGTACACTAAACTGGTAAGCTTTCAATTCAGTGCGGGTCCTTTAGCAGTATTTTAAATTAACTTGAAATATTGATTTATCTGTCCGTCCAGGTAACTCCTTGGAAACTCGCCCCACTTATTCTTCACTATGTATTCAGCATTCAGCGTGGATTCTATTTTACTTAAGAGATTTTAAATCTAAGGACGTGTACACGGACAACGGAGGACTCTTTTTATGCCGATTGAGAAGAAATCTAGTTTTTTAAGTGCTTTATTATTTAATTAGAGTAAGGTTGATTTTTTTTTTGGTGCGTCCTAGAGCACGTTGAACCGTCGATCCCGGGTGTCATACGAATACATATGACAGTCGTTACGGGTAGTCGGAAGCCCGAAAGTCTGACAACCGGTGTAATCTTAGAATATCGGCATTGCCCAGTAATTGAGTTGAAACCAGTAATTGGGTCTGATGGCAGTCGCTCCGTATAAAATACTGGTATTAAGCTGCATCTGGTTAGAATGGAAGCTGACCCTTTGCTGCTGTTTTTATCTGAGGAAATATTTTGACGTTTTGACAGCTTCTGTGTAGAAAATATGCCAAACCACCGTTACCTGACGATTGAAAAATAAGACCTTAATCAACGATATTTTATAGTATAGATATTATATTTCATTCATAAAACATGGCTTTTGAATTCCGTCGGTTAATTTCACTAGTATCGAGAAAAAGTACAAGAATGAAATGACAAAATGAGAAATGTTGGCCCAGTTTTTTTTTATAGTTACCAAGCGACAACAAAACTCTTCCTAGCGGTACGAGAGTATGATCAATCGATGCAGATTTTTTTGCTAATTTCAATGATGTATATAACTCAATATCATCCAACATGTCGCCTGGTAATTCTTGTTTTTCAAGCGTCGATATGCATGCAAATTATATGTAGGTGTTTTTTTTTTAATTCGTACCTAATAATATAATTTGTTGCGATTTAGATTTAGAAAGGAAATTAGAAATGGGGCAGTAAGGGCAGCTATCTAATCACTGTAAGTACAGGAGACCATTCCGACAGATCGTTTTTATGGTTTCTGACATTTCTATTACTCTAACCTCAGTTAGTCCAGTGGAGCCTTTGATCCTTATAATAAAGAAGATTTATTGTATTATACATAGAAGAATCTTCAACATGCTTTATGAAAAGTTCAAACTTGATAAAATATTTAAATATGCCAATAGAATAGAATAGAATATACTTTATTGTACATCAAAATTGTAAGACAGCTCTTATACAATAACAAACATTAAAGGGTACAATGGCGGTCTTATCGCTGATAGCGATACCTACCAGACAACCTTTGGATGAACAGGAAGTCAATGAATAAGATAGAGGGGGTAGTCCATGGTGTACTGCTGCAAAATATATACTACACACCATACATAGACATAGTACTTACATATAGGTATATATATATATTTATAAATATTGTAATATATATATATACAAGGTTAGTCGGAAAGGGGGTAGTAAGCCGAAAGGGTGTTAAAGTAACCATAATAAGGGATAACTTTTGTTCTACAACTTTTCCCAAAACTCGTTAGTTTAAGAGAAATAGCTTTTCAAAGATTTCGTAAAAAATATGCTAAAATCTATCTGTCCATAGCTATGATCAGCTGTGTTTGCAATTTAGGTCATATTTGGGGTCACGGATTAGAAACTTAATATTCTGAATTCATAACTAAAGCAGGTATGATATTTTTTTGAAAACTCGAAAATAAAAATCATTTTGCATGCAAATAAAAATTATCGAATTTTGAAATTTTAAAACTTGCTTTAAAATAGTCGTCAGTGATACTTTAGGTGGCCCGCGGCTTAGTACCCCCTTTCCGACTAACCTTGTATATATGATATATAATTATGTGATATATTATTGTGTGCCAATATTATTTTTAAAAAAGCAAATGTGTTCAAATAAAGTTTTCTTATAGCTCTTCGTAGCTTCGGTTTACAATTTTCCCGTACTATCCCAGTGAAATAAAACACACTGTGAACATGTGGCGTTGTTACACACGAGGTGGTATAGTCAATTTTCCTGAATACGTTTAAATTCCTATCAATTTGTTTTTGAAAACCAGGTGTACATACGGTGGGCAAGTCCCCACAGAGGAGAGGTCCGCCATGGGTTGGCGGACCGGGACCTGCCGGGGTTGCGGTGCATGCTTTTGCGAATCCCGTGACCCCGGCCGTACGGTCAGGAGAAGGAACACCGTTGGTTTTTAGCCGGTAAAAGTCCGGCAGATCCCCTCGCCTTCCCCGGGCGAGGAAATCAAATAAAAATCATCATTATCATCCATTTTTTTTAAAGGAGAAAAAAAAAAGTGTACATACGGTGCTGATAGAATCAAAGCTTCTGCGTCAGCATACCTAAACAACTATTAAACGAGATGTTACTTCGGTAAAAGGACACTTATGGTAGATATGGAACCAGAGGCTAGGTTGACGATTATTATTTCTCTCAATAAAGCGGATTTCAAAATTAACATGATTCAGCGAGACAAATGCTATGTGTCAGCCAAGACAGTCCTTAAGCACAAAAGTGTCTACTGCATGGCTCCAGTAATTTTTAACAAAATACCGAAGAGTTGGAAAGAGCTGCCACTCTTATTACCTATTAAAAAAATACTAACGGTTAAAGATATTTATTTCTCAAAAGAATTACAAATTCACTTACAGAGAAAACATAAGTAGGTTGAAACATCATTATCTGCCAGTACTTAAAAAAATACTTCTAAGCTTTTAGTGGTTTAAGGTTATGATATTACAGGGAGTTAGGGTAAACATCGTTATTCTTGAAACCAGTGGTTTGGTTTCATTTATAGAACGTAAAATCAATGAAAAATAGCAACCTTATTTTTTTAAGAAAGTCCCAATTTTAACACGAAAGCATTTCACCCTATGCGCAAGGGCAACAAAGTCAACAAACCCGCATCTGACCACGGGAGAGGGGCGCGGGGGTGCGCGCCACGCTGCCAGCGCCCGCGGCCGCGCGGCAACTATCAGTCATCCGCTGTTTCGCTAGTGACCGCACGTCGGTGCGTTTGTACTCGTATCGTGTTAGCGGAGCGCCGATCATTTTTCACGCGTAAATTGTGTAACTTACTCAGTGTTATGTCGTTATGCTACCCATGGTTTGAGTGATAACGGTGTTTATCCTTACGTCCTGTTTAAGTGAGTTCCTAAATGATAAAGATTTTTTATGTTAGTGTATTTTTGTTTATTTTGTTGTCTTTTGCATGCCTGCACGGTAAAATATGGCTGAATATGTTAGAATTTTTGTCATCCTTTACACCCATATTTGCAAAATAAAATTATCTTTTATCTTATCTTAAATAGTCCTGGGGAATAATTTGTCATATTATGCTAGTAAAGGAGAGGCTCGTGGCTAATTATCGTGGAAAGTAAGAAGCCCGAAAGTTTGACAACCGGTATAATCATAGGATATCGACATTACCCTGTAACTGGGTTGCGGAGGTCCGATGGCAGTCGGTCCGTGTAAAATACTGGTATTCAGCCGCATCTGGTTTGACTGCAAGCTGACTCCAACACAGTTGTGAAAAATGCTAAGCAGAACATTAGGCTAGTAATACTGTTATGAGCCGTTAGCTCAGGCACATTTATTTCTCAATTTTTATTATAATGAGCCTGGTGGAGAAGCCAGACAAGAGGCACGAGGAGGAACGACCGTACTTATTACAAAGTTATGACACGTCCACGAAGTTGTCAAAAGCTGTACAAAGGTCGCACAACCAGCAGACCCCAGGATATAATCCATGTATTATTATAATATTACTTGTAAGATGTATAAGGATTATGATGGTTACCCACACTAGTATTATAAATCTGATAGTGAAATTGTCTGTCTGTGAATTACACAGGATCTTCTTCTTCTTCCTGCCCTTATCCCACACTAGGTGGGGTCGGCACAACATGTATTTCATAAATCCATGTTGTTAGAGGTTTTGGCTTATTGTTTTATAACCGGCCGCCTGCCTGACGTCAACCCTCCTTGGGAATACACGTTGCGCCGTCGCGCGGGTGATCCAATGTGCTTGCTGATATTATGCACTGGGTCCCAAAATGATATGCTTGTCAGTCTTATTGCCGACAACTAAGCAGGCTGTGTTCTTCTTGGTGGAGTAGGTATACTTGCAGTTCCACGACCCATTCATTCAGTTTTGCTGGGGACTTTGGTTCTGACACATCGTAAACTAATATAGCACCGTGAGCTTCTTTGTGAAATTTTAATGTCAATGTTCTATATCGCTCCTGTCCCGCTGTATCCCAAATACCGAGCTTGACTTTACCACCGTTCACGTCCATGACTTTACATTTGTAGTCAACTCCGATTGTAGCTGAGAATGATGGATTGTAGTCTCCCGTTGTGAACGCTAGGATTTAACCACACCGCATTCACCGATAAAAAAATTCACAAATTATATCAATGTAAAAAAGCGAATAATAAATTTTATAAAATGTCATGTGAGTTACACAGGACTGTGTGTTACTGTACTTAATTAACAAGTTTAAATTGTTAGTAATAAATTGAAATTTTTTACTGTATCTAAAATGTATGATTTATAATTAATATTATGAATAAATTGTTTGGCTGTTTATCTCACAGAAATATCTTTACATGGTATAAAACAAAGTCGCTCCCGCTGTCTGTACGCTTAGATCTTGTAAACTACGCAACAGATTTTAATGCAGTTTTCTGCAATAGAACGAGTGATTCAAGAGGAAGGTTTATATGCCCCACATTGCACCCGTGCGAAGCCGAGGCGGGTCGCTAGTAAATGATAAGACAAGTTTACCTGTTACTACTTCATCACAGAACTTGGTATTATCGATCATTTGAGAAGAACATATGATTATTGATCATCTTTTTATTAAGCACGCTATAAATACTACCAGAACTTCGCTGTTTTTAGGGTTCCGTAACAAAAGGTGCCAAACAGACACTTTTACAAGTCAATTTTTTTTAAGACTAGATGGCGCTGGCATTTCCTATCTGACTAGCTCTGAGAAGAAAAGCCAAAACAAACTCAGAGATCAAGGACTCTTTTAAACTCCAGACATTGTGGTATAAAAACTATGCGACTGTAACAAGGTAGGGTAACGTGTGGAATGGCCTTTTGAGGAAAGAACCATAGCATGTTTGAGTAGACCTGACCCAGCTGACGGCACGCATGCATCAGCCACCATGTAGCTCAACCTTATTTTAGGGAGCTCAACAACCCGACGCACGACACTACCAATCAGCCGGATATTCGAAAGAGACAGCTGTCTGCAAGATAGTTCTGAATGGTCTCTATTGAGACTTCAATGATAATAATATTTTATCTAGTTCCAAACTTATATTACCACAGTCTTGGGTTCGAACTCGAGACTTATGACTGTGGTTTTCGGATTCATGTGCGTATTGTATAATTATTTACTTGCTTAAAAACGGTGAAGGAAAACGTCGTAAGGAGACCCGGCATGCCTGAGAGATATTTCTTGACGGCATGTGAAGCCAAGTCAGAGGCCCATGGGCGGCATAAACTCTGACACCGGGTTAGTCACTAACCACACGAAAAGAAGAAGATTACCACGGTTCTCTCCTGGCCATAACTGTTTATATAAAAAGAGCAATGAACTTGGGACCTCAGCTCCTTACAGCCATACTTTGGAACACTCAACATAAACAGTGTTTCCACACTTTCTTCAACGCTATAAACTTTTTTAATCATTCAGCTGAAGATGGGCGGCAATTGTCACAGTGGGGGGAACAAAAAGTTTAATTGCAATGGCGAGGCGGGACAATTACATGGTTTTTGCTCATCGGACGCTTTGTTTCAGTTGCTATTTAGAGTTCTAGACCTTTTAGAGTGGCTTGGAATTGTCATGTGAGGACAAACAATTAATTAATAATGAATGGAAAGAAAAGAGGTAAATAATCCCTTAAAAAAAGTTTTAAGTTAAACGGTTTTATCTTGCAGTACCCCTGCATCAGGATTTGAGGATTGAAGGTTGAAATTTTTATAATGTTGTATTGTCATGAGAATCGAATTTGTGTGCAAAATTTTAGGAGAGTCGGTTAAGCAGAAGTAGTTGAAAAATCTGTCGCAAGATTTGAATCCAACAAACAAATAAACATAGCATAACGTCTCACCTGTATTCCCCGAGGGGTTAGCAGAGGTCGCCGTTATGTCTAAGTCCTATGTATTAAGGGGCTAACCTCTGCCGGGGTCGCGGTGCATGCAACAGCGAATCCCGTGACCCCGGCCTTAGGTCAGAAGGAGGGACACCGTGGGGTTTTAGCCGGCAAAAGTTCGGCACACCCCCCCGTCTTTCCCAGACGGGGGACAGTCCATGAGGATTTCCCCACGAAAAAAAAAAAAAAAAAAAAAAGGGGGGGTTAATCTATTGACATCTACCGGGCACAAAATTCAATCTCCGGGCTGCTTTGCCCGACCAAATAAACAAACACAAATATATGAAGCGAAGTTAATTAAACCGTTTAATAATAAAAAAATGTGTTGCCTACTACTGTCGCTACACTGGCTGAAATCATGCTAAATCCATACTTATGTTCACAATAAACATAAATACATTAATTAATGATAAAAGCCACCCTTAATTAATTCACCACATCGCCAAGTGCACCACCTAATCAGGGGTGATATAAAATTTAAATTGACCGGCTACCCAGAAATGATACCAACCCCTTGCAAAGGGTTGAACATTGTTCCTAAGGGTAGCGAATGTTTGCTTTTTAAATTAGTATTAAAATTATATGGGACAGTCTGGAATACAAAAAAATTTGAAATATAATATCATAGGTCGGGGCCCGAAAATTTTAAAGGGTATTTGCTATCGTGGTGTATGTATAAATGACTCCTTTTAAGCTCTTATAAATTACTAAAGGGCCGCAATGCAGGGATGGATTGATAACCACAGAACTAAACCTCTAACGGCATTGTTTTTTAGCATGTGAGAATCTTCACGGGTACCTTCACAGGTAGACAGAGGGTTATGTTGGACTCTTCACAAATAAAACCACCACGTTTTTCCTACGAGGATTCATGGCCGGGATCGCAGGATTCGCTATTGCATTCACCACAACCCCGGCAGGTCTTGATCCGCCACTGGAGTTGGCGGACCCCTCTCATTTGTGGGGCCTTACCCACGTCTTCCTGAGAGGCCTTAGTGGAACACCACGCATTAATGCTGTTCCCTGATAAGCTGACGTGCTGCCTAAACCATTTACAACGAAACTACTGTCGTCTTGTTCGTAAATAAATGGTTCAGATGAATGAGGCGCTTGAAGACGTCAATAAAAAATGTGTTGTGTCTTATCGTGACCGGTGGAAAAAGTTGAAAGTCACTTCTACCATTAAATAATAAAGTCTAGAATACACAAACGACCAGTATAAAATCGCAACAGAAGAAGGCGACAATGTATATTTTATATTCAGCAGACGTCCACAAGATGAGTGTGCGCTCATATTCCTAGTACTATACTTACGTGCTGCCGTACCATACCGTACTCGTAATTTAAAGTAAATTATTATACCTAGCTATAAAAATACAATTATTTCCACGAGACCGGTGAACATTTTCACTCTATAGCATTAGGAAAAGCTATGAAAAAATTGTTATGTGATATCTGACTGACGGGGTGTCCTGCGTAAGCGACAAATGCGACACGGTGCTGCGAACGTGACGAATGCGAACAAAACAATGGCATTTTATTGGGGCCTATGTAGCAATCTGCGGCGAGACGCGACGTTGTGATGCTTCACGTCGCATCACGACGCATCACATCGTGTCGCTTGCGCGAGCACCCCGTAAGAGAATCTACCAAAACTCTGTAAGCGTATGGAATACCTCATGTCGTGGTGAAACGATTAGCCAGTCAGCAAGTTTGGTAGCAGGGCTCGCTGCCTAGGGTGCGCCAGACCTTTCTTCCTAATCGACTCTTGGTCTTGCGGACCTTTTCTACGTAACCGGGCTATTGGCGAGACCAGAAGGGTCTCCGAACCAATATCAAAACTAACTACCTAGCTAACTACGCTAACTACTGTAACATCATGACTATTATAGCAGCAACACCTCTAAGGGTGTCCCCTAGGGGGGACTCGAACCTCTGAGGGTGTTGAATGCGAGAGGACTGGGAGGGATACGACAGCTTGATGAGGGCTGCATTAACAACGGTGTGACTGCGCGGAGTCAGAAGGGACGACCGGCTCCGCGGCTACCGCGGGTGAGCACGGTGGATCGGGGGCAGTGCGCCAGACTACTTTTGGAGGCTCTTTTAAAGCAAAACATGTACATGTTGTTCAACAAGTGTTACTAGATGGCGCTGGTTATAAGTTAGTATTGTTTTTTTTAATTTTACCATAAAAGTTAAGGATTCAAAGTAAAATAATTTGGAATAGACCAGTGAATTTAGAATTTTTAGATCGAAACAAACTTATTCAGTTTTGTTGCAATTGCAACCGTTGGTTCGAGTTTATACATCTGACATTATTGTCGCCTCTTATGAAAACTACGGAATATAAATTATATTATTTCAATTAAATGAATTAATTGTACTTAAACATTATAAGCATCGTTCACCAGTAATATAAAACTGTAATCCCATCAATTGTCCAGACCAAAATGACAAAGAATTTAAGAATTAATTAATTTATACACACAATAATTGGACGGTAATGAAATGAAAATCGCTATACAACGGTCACGCCAATTCACATCGGGGATTGATCAAATGAATGCAATTTGTAATAATTAATTACAAACAACAATGATAATTATCACAGTTTTTGTTAATTATAATAATACGCCGGATAAGAGGAACTAGTGTTTTAATTGTTTGAAAGTTTGATTCATTTTGTCACTCTTTATTTTTGGTTTAGTATCAGGTTTTATGTTTAAAACTTCTCGAACTTTATTTACTTTTATATTGTTGTCCCTTTTCAACAAATTTTTTCTTGGTAGTCACCTACATCTCTTATAGTCTGTACGCAAGTGCTAGTCATCGCCTCAGGTATGAGAGAGGCAGGAGGGGCGTGTAAAACAATAGACGCGATCTGTCAGTTTGCTTTGTCTTGTCTAACGCGCGCACCCCCCTCTTGCCGCTCCCATACCTCAGGAGGTGACTAGCACTTGCGCGCGGACTATGATGGGAATTTCATCTATATCTGTGTCGCCGCGCGCGCTTGCTACTACCAACGCCATCTAGTGAACAACGGAGGATGCAATCTGACAGCGGCAGGAGGCCTTCGAAAGAAGCGTTTGAATTTTGTCACACATACTTTTCTACGCCCATGAACACGACATATTTTGTAATTAAAATAATAAACGATTATTCGCATGAAACAATAAACCAGTCATTGAAAGGTGTTCGAAACCCCCGTTCCTGAACAATCTGGGTTGATCTTCATTGCGTTTATTGAATTAGTGTAATATTTTATGATTTAAAATATAACAAACTCATCTATTATTTTATTAATCCTAACTTTTATTCCAGGATGTATAAATAGGGTTGTACGCGTCATTCCACAATGGCCAACAAATTCAACAAACTATTTAGGTTTACGTCAGCTAGTTTCATATGGCAAGGGCAGCAGACCCTGCGTAAACACACAGGGACCCAGGGGAACGATCCTTCGCGACCTTTAGAAAACCAGGTTATGATGTTATGGTACAAGTAGTTGCTACTACAGTTTCATGCGATTTAATCACTTTGTATAACTTATTCGAACAGACGAGGCAAAACATGTTCTGCCTCGCCTTTTCACAACTATGTTGGGGTCAGCTTCCAGTCTAACCAAATGCGGCTGAATACTAGTATTTTACACATAGCGACTGCCATCACACCTCCGCAGCCCAGTTACTGGGCAATGCCGATATCCTAACGTTAGACCGGTTGTTACACTTTCAGGGTTCTGACTTAGTAACGACTGTCGTAGGTATTTGTATGACACCCGGGACCGACTGTTTAACGTGCTCTCCGAGGCACGAAGGGGTCTCGATGTGTTACGATCGATCACCCATCCCGGCAAGCGCAGCTTAACTTCGCAAATTATATGAGAGGCGCGGTTGTTATATTGTAAAAAAAATAAGGATGATTTAGAAGAGGAAAGTTTTTCTAAATGAGACTCATGCTATCTCTTTTTTCATCGCCGAGAAAGACGCAGTCAGAACGTGTCACACTTCGGGAAACTCATCATCATCATCATTAACCTACATCAGTCCACTACTGGACATAGGCCTCTCCCAAAGCACACCACTGAGCCCGATCTTCGGCTCTCCTTCTCCAGTCGCTACCAGCTACCCCACGTATATCGTCGCTCCACCTAGTCGCAGGTCGTCCTACACTACGTTTGCCGATTCGCGGTCTCCACTCTAGAACTCGTCTACCCCAACGGTTATGGGTTCTGCGGCAAATATGACCAGCCCACTGCCACTTCAGTTTGCTAATCCGCTGAGCTATGTCGGTAACTTTCGTTCTCTGGCGAATGACTTCGTTCCGGATTCGTCCCTCAGAGAAATACCAAGCGTAGCTCTTTCCATAGCTCGCTGAGCGACTTTCATTTTGTGGACTAGTCGTACCGTAAGTCTCCACGTCTCGGCTCCGTATGTCATGACGTTCGGGAAAATGTCCTCGTCTAAATCAGCCTTTAATCTTGGACTACTGTTCTTTTTAAGTGCGTTTCTAGCTTATCGAGAAGCTCGATTAAGGTCAACAGCTTCATTATCAATCACAGCTTCTAGTAGTATTTGATCACTGAATAGCTTGAAGGTTTCTTTTGTGTGAACCACTTTTGTCCTTACCAGGAAAGAGCTAGTTATTGAAACAGCTGTTTTTTTATTTCAACTGACATTGCCATTTTTTGATTAGCTGTCATAAATTAAACGTAGTTTTTATCTTTTATTTTCATTATATTTTTGTAGTTTATCTCAATATCTACCTAGTATATGCATTGTTTATTGACACATTATAAAACACTTTCATCCAGTCAAATATAATAGAATATATATTTAAAATTAACTACCTCCATCCGTGTGTCACTGCGGGGGTACAAGCTGAAAATCAGCGCTGGGTGTTTGACGCCTAGCATATGCTGAGTTGGTGACGTTTTCGGCATGGACATAAAATAAAATGTGTATGTTTAATTTTTTTTTTATATTGTACTTTCTTTTTATTTTATTTATGCTGTCATTGTGTTCTTGGCTGAATAAATTAATTTTCTTTATTTCTTTATTGTCATTGAAACGTCTGGCTTTTTTTTTGGAAGGACCTCTCGCAGTTCAATAACTCACTTGAGGTTTATACTGCTTAACCGGACAATCCTGTGGTTGCCAAAAATTACTTCAAGGCCCCCAGCCAGGGCTTACAAACTAGGATGTAAGTTACATGACGTCTGGCTTTTTAGCGTTAGTATATTATGATAAATGGTTTTTATTTCTGTAAATAAATCTGTTATAGACATTTTTACTAGTCAGTTTAATTTTTTTAAGACTATATGGCGCCGAAATTTCCTATCTAACTAACTCTGAGAAGCAAAGCCGAAACAATCTCAAAGATCAAGGTCTCTTTTAAAGTCCAGTCATCGTGCCATAAAACCTATCATATGCGACAGTAACAATGTAGGGTATGTACTATGAGTATAACATAACGAATTCAATTTATCTTTTCGTCCATTTTTATCAACCTTATTTTTGCCAACACCTTGTATAAATAGGGCTATTACAATCCATTAATTATTAAAAAAATTACAGCACATCGCGTGCTGTACTGCATAGACTATATTTGGGTTTGTGTCAGTAACGTCTCACGACAAGGGCAGCGTACACTGCGCAAATAGATCCCGACCCAAGGGAGCCATCCGTTTCGGACGAATGGCAGCGGTTAGGGTGAGCGCACACGGGACAACTGTGTTTAATTGAGTCGTTGGCCACGACTTTAGTTATATGGTGTTTTGAATTTCTAATGTGGATTTAACAGGGTAAGAATATATTTGTTCGGTATATGTGGCGTGGGTTTTATTTATTTAGGATATGGTAGGTACTAGTTTTTTAATATCATGAGTTTCAGGTTTTACATCAGGCAATTGGTTGCTGGCTTCTTTATACAGAATTTTGGTTTATTTTTTGAGTCTATATCATGTCTCGTGATACAGTTTTTTAATAGTACGGGGGGAATGAATCAGTCTAATGACAACCAATGCCCACAACCCATTTCATGAATGTGAATAACTTGATTTGTATAATTAAAATAGTTAATTAATTAAGTACTAACTGTTGTATGGTTGTCTCTTGTTATTATATATTATTATTGTTAATACCAGATACATGAGAATTCTAAGAGGGATGTGTAGTAGGTATTACGCGAATGGATAGAATTAGAAATGAGTATATATTATTATGAGGAAGCCTGAATGTGGCGGCGGTGACTGAGAAGTTGTGTGGAAACCGGTTGTCATGGTATGTGCATGTGATGCGGAGGAACGAGGAACATGTCGTGAGGAAAGTATTGTATGAATGTGGATGGTTATAAGAGTAGAGGAAGGCCAAAGAAGCGATGGATGGACGGTGTGAAAGACGATATGGCTAGAAAAGGGGTAACTACTGAAATGACGGCTAATAGATATGTATGTAAGAAGAAGACATACTGCGCCGACCCCAAATAAGTTGGGATAAGGGCAGGAGGATGATGATGACCGGATACATGATAGTAAATGCGTTTCCAAAATACAACAACCTGTAATAAAACTATAAAATTAAACATACAAAACAACGTATTTGGATATAACCAGACCCTGTTCACAATAATTTCTGGTACAATCAACAAAACAGAAAATAAACACAATTAAAACTGACGTAACAACTCAAATCAATTTAACAATCGCGCTATTATTCCACTCGTACGCAATTTTTTAACTAAAAATCACATTTTGTACAAAATCAAAACGGAATACGCTCCCATGTTTTATAGGGGAATGGCTTTTTATTCGATTGCTTTATATTTGTCCACGCATTCGATGGAAATGAAAAAAGCCTTTGGATAGCTGAGTAAAAAATTTAATTGCTATCAAGTGTTCTGTGCACGCGGTAACGAATCGCAGCGATACCGCCGCGTGTGTTCATGGAACAAATTTGATAGTTGAAACTTTTTTAGGATTGCTTTAATGCACACACACGCATTCGCGCACACAATCACGCACGCAACCTTCTTCTCTTATCAACTTCTTCACTGCATTACATTATTTATCAAATCTAATCTAATACCTTTAAACGTGCAATTCTTGTATATATATATCTAATACCTTTAAACGAGCAATTCTTGTATAGGTATATATATATATAATCTGAATCTCGGAAACGGCTTTAACGATTTTCATGAAATTTAGTATGCAGGGGGTTTTCGGGGCTGATAAATCGATCTAGCTAGGTTTCATTTTTAGAAAACGTCGGTTTATCCGTGTTTTCGGGCAATGAATAACTGCTAAAATATCATTAGAACACGAAGGTAAATTTCGCTACCGTTTCTAAGGTTATAATATCTCAGGTGGGAAATCGGGCGGTCCCGGAACAAGAAAACTCCGGTTCGAGTCTAAATGATTTATTTTTTCCCCTTTTTTTTCAATTTCCTTCTTTTTCTTTTTCCCTCTTTTTTTTTCTTTCTAAAAAACAAGATTTACCAAAAAAAAAACCGAGCAAAACTCGGTCATCCAGGTACTTTAATCTTATATCACCTAAATTGTACCTTATCTTATTATCCCACCATTGAGTATACATGACCAGTTAAATTTTCATTTTACTATTATAATCTACACACTTAAACTGTAGGAGGAAGGCGCTAGTGTCTGTCACACAGTTCATACTATTAAATATTTGTTTGTCTGCAAAAGGTAGAACCAAAAATGTACCAAACTTATGAAAATAAAAATTTATAATAATTATTATTAATGGATGGTTTTTTTATTCTTGACTTGGTCGCGTTTGTCCCTAGTCTCACCTGATGGTAAGCGCAGACAGAATCTAAGATGGAGCACACGAATCCAAGGAACAGAGATATAGAGGGGTTCCCTATACCACTCTGGCTCTCACTTATACACGATGGAACACAGTAAACTGCTTGGCGCCGGACTTTAATGTGAGGGTGGTAGCTAGCCAGGCGGACCATATAGATCCTGGGTGAAAAATAATAATAAATTCAACAAAATCCACCAAGCCTGCTGGGTTTTGTTGAATCGTACAAGACGCGTCTATTCCCAGCGTGGGGTGAGGAAGTTTTATATTCTAACCCATCTCCACATGGGGAAAAATACGGCTATATATTACCTAAAAGAGTACTGTGAAACGTGAAATAGAGAATCGCACAGCGTCCTATTTCCCCAAAGGTCAAGTTTCCTTGGAATTCATACACCTTACTAACCTATCCAATTGAATTACCGGAAGCTGAAACAATTCAGCAGCATTACTAGTGTAAGCCCTCGTTCGCACAAACGCTTTTTCAACGCGCATTAAAAAAACGTCCGACGCGCGCAATACATAAGCTGCGTTAAAAAAGCGCTATCATGTGAACACACATACGGCTTGCTATTTGTTGCGAACGAGGGCTAAGACTATAATTTGAAAACCGTAGTATGACCCATAAAAAAAAGAATTTGGTTGAAACATAAAATAATCATCATTGAAACGCAACCCTGAAAACATAAAACTAAAGAGCAGACTACCCAGAAAGTTATTTACATTCTTACCTAATTTCCTCTGAGAGGTAAATGACAACAACCATAAAATACTACTTGATTATTTACATTTTTCATGGGGAAATATGTAACACGTTGTATAACGCTAGTCTTAGTAACAAAGGCCGATACACCTTCAATAGATTTTCATCAGTACTGCCTCTTATTTTATACTTAAATCTCTAAGTTACATGCTAGTTTATATTGCGTTAAATTCGCCAGCAGGGCGCGGAATGCAGGAATTATCTAATACATGGAAACTCACCAAGCCGATCATCTCAGGCCTCAAGATATCTAACCACGGCATTTTTTTTGGAAAATTAAATTCTCCTGGTGTTTCTGCTAATTTAGTTTCATGGTGAGGTCATATCATTGATCAAAGAACTGCGTATGTTCTCAAAATACGAGCAGTCTTCTTCTTTTCGTTAGTGACTAATCTGGTGTCAGAGTTTATGCCGCCCATGGGCTTCTGACTTGGCTTCACATGCCGTCGAGAAATATCTATCAGGCATGCCGGTTTCCTCACGATGTTTTCCTTCACCGTTTTTAAGCAAGTGATAATTATACAATACGCACATGAATCCGAAAAGTCAGAGGTACGTGCCTTGGGTTCGAACTCGAGACCTATGACTTGGCAGTCCGACGGTCACACCACTAGGCTGTCACTGCTGTAATACGAGCAGTTAACATAGTAGACCCAAGAATGAAGACCATAAAAAGAGCCAAGTTTTAAAATCCTATTACACGTTAATCCCTAATAAAACCGCCATCAGCAATCTTTTCATAACGCCTTTAAAGAGCGTAAAGTCATTAACATGGTGCACATTGTAACTTTATGTGTTACAATTGTTACAATGTTACGCCGTCAATGTTGTGTTGGAAGTGTAAACCCGCCTTTAAGGTTTATGGTGGCAATAAAAAACTGTAACGACTGAGACGGTTGAATATATTCTGTTGTCTGTTTTGTAGTGGAAGTGTTGAATTTGTGTTGTATTATAGACATAGTATGTAGTGAGATGGTAATGATTTTAGAACTTACGTCGCACACAGTTCCGACTCACCGTGAACTACGCGGCATCCGATTATGACTCACTGGAACGCTTCACAGGTCCTAAAAAACTCTCAAGACGCAACGACCGCTGACTTATCACGGCAATCGACCTCCAGTCTTGTGGGGGAGTGATGTGGCGACATCTAAGCCTCATATAAACTACACAGCACAACGAGTGCCTAGCAGATTACATCGACAATAGTGACGACTCTCAAAGATGAAGTCACAGAATCCTGCATCGCGGTATTAAGATTTGTCACGCAGATTGTATAACAACTTCGTGCATGGAGTACTGCTCGCACCTTTGGGATGGCTCAGCCAAATACCAGCTTGAGGTGTTGGAGTCCATTGAGAAGCGTGCCAAGAAGCTCATCAGCAACGACTCCCTTGTTCAGACCAAGCTCCAAAGTCTTGTGCATCGGCGCAAAGTTGCTAGTCTATCGGTTTTTTATCGGACACATTTCGGAGAGTGTGCTTCAGATCTGCATGATCTAATACCCCCCTGCCCTTTTTTGTATCGGACCGCCAGAAACACGAAAAAGCGCCATCGGTTCATGGTTGATATACCAAAAACCCGAACGAAGCGTTTTGATTCCACTTTCATTGTGAAAACCGCCAAACAGTGGAATGCGCTGCCCGAGTGGGTTTTCCCCGACAGTTACAATCTGGGTGTCTTCAAGTCACGAATGAATCGGCCTCGGTCACGGTCTCGGTTTCTTCTGGGCAAGCGTGTTCCATCGTAGACCGCATCATCGCTTAACATCAGGCGAGATGGCGGCCAAACGCAGGCATAATAACAAATAAATAAAAAATACTTCCCAACAGAACGTTGGGCAGGAGCCCGCCAGGCATAAAGATTCACCTGGTTGGAGGATCCTCTCTTTTCGTCGGAGAAAACACCATACCTCATTCCTCCACAATACAACACATTTACTTGTAACTGAAGTGATAACCTAGTGGTTGAACGTTTTTATCCCGTGTAAAGACGGGTTAAGGATGATTTCCACCAAACGGCTCGCATCCCATCGGAACGAATTTTACAATCTTTAAACGATATTAAATCGTTTACACAGTATTTAAAGTCTATATTACCAAGCCGCGCACAGCAGCTTGACCGCGGGCGTCTTCCGCGACATGTACGTAGCCAAAAGTATGCTGCGACGCGCGATCGCCTATCGTCGTTTCCGATCGGGTTAGAACACGTCAACACGGTAGGAATTAAACTATTTGACTAGGCGCAAAAACAGATACGTTCGCAAGCAACGGTACGGAGCCGATCGTATGCATCGACATCCTGCCGGATGCGATCGGCTGTTGCCGCATCCGTTCGTATTCTTTCCGATCCGATGCCATGCGAGCCATTTGGTGGAAATCATCTTTTAGAATATAAAACTACTTCACCGCACGCTGGGAATTGACGCTTGTTGTACGATTGAACAAAACCCAGCACATTTGGTGGTAGGATCTATACGGTCTGCTTAACTAGCGACCACCCTCACATTAAAGTCCGGCGCCAAGCAGTTTACTGTGTTCCATCGTGTGTTTGTATGAGCCAGAGGGGTATATAGGGGAATCCTTCTATATCTCTGTTCCTTGGATTCGTGTGCTACATCTTAGACTTTGTCTGCGCTTACCATCAGGTGAGACTAGGGCCAAACGAGACCAAGTCAATAATAAAAAATAAATATAAAAAGAGTTTTTGCATTCTCGTAAATCGAATATTACCATCCAACCGAGAAAGTCCTTAGATAATCGATATTTACGTTTTGAACACTATAATAAGCTATCCATTTGATAGTTAATATCCCAAAACAATTATATTTCATATAAATCTTTCCGACTTCTATAAATACACAAAACTCTCCTCTTTCTATCATTACTCTGCTCCTTGATTCCCATAACAATTTCAACTACAACAAAAAATTTATCCGACTCGATTTACGACTCAAGTCTTATATCGATATCTCTCATTATATTTTTTGTGGTACTAATGTGGCTTACAAATGATGGTGGCTGTTAATACATGGTGTATTATCATACCTCTTCGGTTAAAATGATATTGATAGTCTATGACAAACTATGGCGGATGATACTGGTATTAATATAGAGCTGTTGTTACCGCACGATTTGAAATATACATTTGTTAAACACTCATTATTTTTCGCACAGCTTCAATGCAGAGTATGTAACCATCTTCACCATTCTTGCATTGGACTGTACAGCCCCAAAAATATGTGTTTTTCGTCGTAAACCGCTGTTTCATTTGCCTGTAAGAGTGGCTACATTCATAATGATAAAGTTAAATCCATTATGTGTGCAAGGATTGTTTTATTTAGCGTGACACGAAAAACTATTAAAAAGTACGGCTCAAGTCTGATCAAGCTAAAAATGGAGGACCAGATCTTTTATTATAAAGAGTTAGAGTCATGGTTTTGAAGTAAGATACTCTATGAAACTATTACTACCATTATACTGTAAACAGAAAGGGGTATCCAACTCCTCCACGCATTCCATTAACAATCGGTTCCACATTAAAAAGTCATCCTGCTAGTGTGTCCGCGGCTTAATTTATTCACAGATATGCATCTGGTAGTCGAGTGATGTGCCGTAAATAAGGCGAGGTGCACAACGGGGCTCCTCTAGGAGCCACGTCCTCTTCCAAAATTAGGAATGTTGGATTGTTGTACTGATTACGGCGAAAGGGACAAAAAAAGGGTACAATAATTTGGTATAGCTAATTTTTGTCGGTTGTCTGACCTTGAAACCCTAGTATCTGGGGTTTTTGCGATCTACTGTATACTTGGATGAAGCATTAGTACAGTGCGCGTCAAATAACTAGAACCAAAATGGCGTCGACTGCGTGATCTATGTGAGGCTCGGGTCATATGATTCGTTTTGATGAGTCCAATAGATAGCACTTGGTGTTCAGGGTCTGATGATGGAGCTAGGAGGTGGATAGTGGATATCTTCAGTGGCTACTAGTAAACCCCTCAAGCTTGGCAGTCGATGCGATCTTGGTTTTAGTTATTTAACGCGCACTGTACTTCATCTTAAGGATTACCAGGACTTGCTTGTCCTTAACAAAGTGTTGGACGTAGCGATGAAGTGTAAAATGTTATCTCACTCCATTATCTATCATGCATGACATAATATCACACTTGTGATCCAGAGCAATCACAATCAGGCAACACTTCATGAACGTAAATCTTGTTCTCAAAATTTCCAGACAGACGAACCAAATATCTTATCTAGATCTTGGAATCTGACACCTGCACTTGCAATGTGATCATTCTCATCATGTCAGCCACTTTAGCAGCAGTGATAGCCTAGTGGTGTGACTGTCCGACTGCCAAGTCATAAGTCTCGAGTTCGAACCCAAGGCACACACCTCTGACTTTTCGGATTCATGTGCGTTTTGTATAATTATCACTTGCTTAAAAACGATGAAGGAAAACATCTTGAGGAAACCAGCATGCCTGAGGGATATTTCTCGACGGCATGTGAAGCGAAGTCAGAGGCCCATGGGCGGCATAAACTCTGACACCAGGTTACTCACTAACCACACGAAAAAAAGAAGAAGAGCCACTTGATGGAAAATGATTACCGCCGCCTAGTGCACCAATACTACTACTGATGTGTTGCCAACTTTACAGAAAAAGTTGAAGTTCTCATATGCCTGTAATTTCACTGGCACCCAGACCACTCAAACAGAAACACAGCAATGCCGCTCGGTGGCAGTAATAATGTGTAATCAAGTGTAGTGGCAGTAATCGGTGGTTTTGCTACTGATTATACAAGGATAGTCGAAAAGGGGTTACTAAGCCGCGGGCCACGTAAAGTATCACTGATGACTATTTTAAAGCAAGTGTTAAAATTTCATAATTCGATAATTTTTATTTGCACGCAAAAAGATTTTTATTTTAGTTTTTCCAAAAAAAAACATATTTGCTTTAGTTACGAATTCAGAAAATTAAGTTTCTAATCTGTGACCCCAAATATGACTTAAATGGTAAACACAGCTGATCATAGCTATGGACAGATAGATTTTAGCATATTTTTTACGAAATCTATGAAAATCTTAAACTCTTAAACTATCGAGTTTTGGGGAAAGTTGTAGAACAAAAGTTATCCCTTATTATAGGTATTTTAACACCCTTTCGGCTTAGTACCCCCTTTCCGACTAACCTTGTATATCAAAAAAAGGAATTAGTCGTCCCTAAATCCGTAACTCCAGCTTAGTACAGTAGGCCTAGCACGAACGGTTGACGTATAGTATCATATCGCTAATGTAAGCGAATTTTGAATCGAAAATACAACTGTCTTATAACATTTTGGTTTTTTTTTGTAACATGCATTGCAATTTGTATCATTCATAGATATGAACAAAGTTTTCAATTTAACTAAATAGTATGTACGAAATGAATATTTTCAATTTAAAATTCACTTACATTGACGTTACGTTTACGTTACTAACGTGACATCATCACAAAGGGTGATGTTCAACAACACTATTAACCAACCGTTTACTCGAAAACTGTACTAGAATTTTAAGCAAATGGTCGCTTAACCAAAGAATTAATGTTGGTGAACATCATCCTAAATAGTTTCATCTACCTATAAGTACAGTAGGGGAATAAATAGGTTCGTCAGTTTTCAAATTCTTTCCTTTCCCACATTGCGGGCACATGTTACCTTTTCAAACTGTTGAACGAAACAGACCAATGCATGGAAAATTATGCTTAATGATATGGTAGCAAAGATCAAAATTGCCATTTGCCTCCATATGACATAGTAGAGCCATGTAATGTCTTGGATTTGATTTAAGAAGTTTTGTTGTAAAAACCATTACATCAATAAATTCGATGATTAAATAAATTGACTTTATTAGTGGTTGTAATCATGTCACCATTATTATTTTTCTAAAATAATACTTGCATTTTCATTTCTATAATGTTGGCAATACGTAGTCGGTAAAAAAGGTTGTTTCTTGCACTGGGCAAGCAAAAATTGACCTTAAGGTGTATAACATTTTCATTCCCCTACAGTACCTACATCATCAATCATGAATTTATAACCAGACAACTGGCCAGTCGACGTATTAAGACGTCACATGGTAAATCCTTTACCATCTAATTAAAACTATTGAGACAGATATCTTAGTTGACAAGCGATTCCTGTGTGAGACAGCTATGATTTATTTGATTTGATGGGTAGTCATATGTGAGACATCGGATGTGAGGTAGGAGTATTTTTGTTTTAATAATAAACAACGGTAACTACCTAGTTGATCAAGTGCGACTGCTGATCGTGAGGTCCTGGTCGGGCAAACTGTTATTGGGTTTTTTTGTGAGGAATTCCTCTGTAGCAGCCAGAGGTTTGGATTTGTGCCCGGTTGATAAAAATAGGCTCCTTATTACATGGGACTTGGAACATAACGGCGATATGAGGGTGTTACTATACACCTCTGCCTAACCCTTCGGGGAATACAGGCGTGATGTTATGTTATGTAATAAATAGTTTTGATTGGTATAGTACCTTTTTTAAAATGCAGTACTATGACAACGGCAAATGTGTCTAGCAATTGTAGGTGACTTCTTTTTATATAGGTATATTCCGAGACTCATCTAAGGCCCCAATTACACTATCATATATGTCGAATAAGAGACACGGCAGTTGTTTTTTAAAAATGCAGGGCCGTTGACCTTATTCTGGCCGTCGGCTCTGCAATTGGTATGTGTAAGTTTACTCAACAACACAGTAACAGTAGATCTTATATTTAAACACTATAAAGCAAACTCAAGCTAGCCAGGTACTTTTTAAGCTGAAGGAATACACCAAATAAAAATAAGAACGACAATTTAAAGTAATAATTTTAATTACACCAACATAGATTCTACTTACAATGTTTTATTTCCAAAATCAGCAGCAAAAGTGGCTCCCGCGCTTAAGACGCGCCTTTTTATAAAATCGTTCACCCCACTAGAGGCGAACGTCAATCACGAAACACATATTATTAAAATAATCAAATGAAGTTACAATCACTAAATTTTAACATGTTTAGGCATTAATATTTACAAAACAATGTTCTATAATCAATAATGATTTATTTGGGCTATTTTAAATTAATCAACACTTAACTTATTAATGGTTATTAAATTGGATTCAAAATCATGACTAATTAAATCAGAGGTTATTTATTTACAGGCATTAAATTTCTCTAAATATTGGTAATGGTTGAACAAATTTGTATTGAGAACTAAGATGTACGCTTGTGGAATGCGTTGCCGATGTCAGTAAGACAAGCTCAGTCACTGGATTCTTTTAAAAAATTAGTTAAAGACCATTTCTTCTCTCAACAAGTTTCTAATTCCTCATAAATTAGTACCTCATCATCAATCTACCTTGTTTTTCCTATCACATAATTATATAATATCATAATTATATAATTATATGTAAGTAATATGTCTATGTATGGTGTATAGAAGTGGCGAAGGCTCCATACAACTCGATTCCTATCGGCTTCCCTTTCGAAATATGGGAAATACTAGTATCTGTTATTTTCAATTATCATTTAAACAAATAATTATTTACGAAGTTACATTGCAGGTATAACATTTGCTTATGAAGGTAACAATCAAAGAAATAAGTTATAATATATTTTGAGTTTGGTCCGGCTTCCCTTTTAAGAAAATTCACCCTTCGCCACTGGTGTGTAGTATATATTTTGCAGCAGTACACCATGGACTACCCCCTCTATCTTATTCATTGACTTCCTGTTCATCCAAAGGTTGTCTGGTAGATATCGCTATCAGCGATAAGACCGCCATTGTACCCTTTAATGTTTGTTATTGTATAAGAGCTGTGTTACAATTTTGGTGTACAATAAAGTATATTATATTCTAAGATAATAATTTTACGCTAAATAAATCACAACTAAATCAACATAATTATTAATCAATTAATCTACGCGGCGACATACATATATTTCATTTGTGTTATGCAATAATGTGTCAAGCCACAAAAATATTAATTCTGTGTTAACGCCAACTAGTTATAGTGGTAGGCCTACCCAATGCTTGAAAAATTGCAAACTACATTAAGATGTTTTTGATAGGCGCTCTATTAAATTTACTACAGTTTTGGGTATTTTTCAAGCGTTGAGTCCAGACCTACCACAAGAACTAGATGACGTTAACACAAAATTCATATTTTTGTGGATTGACACATTATTGCATAAAACGGCCCATTTATCATACAAATATGATTTCATATCTGTCAAATTCTATGATCATAGTTAAATAATGCTGTTCTTCATTTTTACATATTACGCTCATGATCATATAAACGTCATACTTAATCAAGATGGATAACGATTTAGCCGTGTTTTCAGTTGTCATTTTGACGCCATTTTTGAAAGAAAGAAAGAAAGAAAAAATATTTATTTTAATAAAATAAACTATGGTTACTATTTAGTCTATGGTGCACGGGCTACCATAAATCCTCATGCATCATAGATCTAAGTGACAATAACAAACAATACAAACATTTAAACATGTTGAATTTGTGCGTCGCATGGTGCGTGAAAATTTAGGTCATTGCTCAGCATTATGCTGAGGCTTCGGACGAACCTAATGCCAACAGCGCTGATTTTCAGCAACAACCTTCGTTCGAGCGACGTAACGAGAGCACCAGAGAGAACCAGTCGTACCGTGAGTATTTAACTATCTTAAATTGGGTACTGAGCGGTGTATAAAATCAAGTTAAAGTTAGTTTTGAGGTTAGATATGATCATATTTGTAAGCTTCCTGTCAAATACGATCCCTTAACTATGATCATAGACAATATGTTCAGAGATGTATAAGTAATTTAAAAATGAAGAACCTATGACGGTATAATAACTACATATGATTCATATCGTCTATGATCATAATTAAGGAATCCTATTTGTACGCTTAGCCTTTGGCCAGACTGCAAACGCGGGCGCGGGGCGGGCGCGGTGCGGCGAGCTCAAACAGAAGAACTTCATTTGAGTGTCCATAGTGGGCACGCGGGCGCGGGAAGCGGCGCGGGCCAATTGGCGCGGGGAGCGCGCGGGTAGCTCACGCCATAGGTCGTTCATACAAGTGGCCGCAGTGAGAGCGCGGGCGGCAAGAGACAACCCGCGCGGGAGCGGGGGATCTCAAACTAGTTCGAGCTGACCACGCGCATTGTTGTGATGGCCTCTCCAAAATTAAATGTTGAAGAATTAATAAGTGCTATTCAAGCACGATCTGCACTGTGGATGTCGAAACCGTTTTTTAGTAAGAATTTTCCAGTAAAAATAAGTCTTCTTCATCCATATTATATTTTGACAAACACTGGACACGACAACGCTCAGAACGAAGCCACGCTCCACTGCGGACAGGTAAATCGCGCGCGTTCACGCACCCGCGCCGCTCCCCGCACCGCGCTGCCAGTCTGGCCAAACACAGTAAGCGTACAAATATGAACATATTTGTCTAAATTCAAAAATGGCGTCAAAATGACAACGGAAAACACGGCTAAATCGTTATCCATCTTGATTAAGTATGACGTTACTATGATCATAAGTGTAATATGTAAACATTGAGAACAGCATAATTTAATTATGATCATAGAATTTGACAGATATGAAATAATATTTGTATGATAAATATATAGTAGTGTAATTGGGGTCTAAAGGCTAGGAGGAAGGAAGGCTCCCCTTTTGACACCTACGCAATAAATAATAGAACCAGTTGCAACAGAGAAGGCATTCATAGGCACAGTAAATGACTATTTACCTACCAAACAACTCATTTAATTAAAATCTCCCTCAATGTATAAATATTTGTGTCGCCTTAACTGAGTAAAATAAAAGACAAAGACATGGAATTCTTTGTCTAAAACTATTCAGTGTACATTAAATATTATTCGTCTTGATCAACAGTGCAGTGTTAATTAGTAAGACGGGATATCTCCGCTATTTGTCGGTATCTAATTTGAGATGTTGACAAGTATGGTCGACTACTGACAGTGTGGAGTTCAGACATTTTCGTAAGCACTGATGTTGTAGTTTTTAACGTAAAATTTTGACTGACTAAAGGCTTATTTACACGGAGATAGTTTCTCTTCATTGTAGAGAAAGACAAAAACAGAGGAAGTCTTGCTTCGAGAAACTATCCTCAATGGTCGCTACCATTGGTAAGCAAACCATTATCCTTACCATTATTAGTAACTATCGCCAAACTGAGTATATACAAAGTCTAGTAAGCTAATTGTACCTGTTATAGTTCCGTATGGGATGGGATCTACTATGCAAAGCTATGGGGGTCTTTGCTTCATTAGTGGTAAAGATACAAGAGTCTCAATTTTAACCAATAATGCTCCGTAGATTATAGGAATGCGGCCAATAAGGCACTAACAGCATCAACTCGCAATTTACTCATGGTATATGACTATCATGCATAAATAGTACATTATTATAATAAAAAATTAAAAGCACCTTTGATACTTAAAAGATTACTAAGTTTTTACTAGAACATCAGCCACTTAATTTATTTCAAAACTTGGTCTGATACAATTTTATTTCAGTAACAAATATTTTCTTTTAGCAAAACATTTATTTAAGTACAATGTACTAAGATAAGTTATTATATATAAAATATTGTAAGTAAGATAAATCTTTTGGACATCTTTTGTTCTGAACATAACATTACCAATGAATTTAATACAAAAAAAGAAAATATTCTTACCTCAATCTGTTAGTTATTTTTGATGCAATAAAATCATGAATCGTTGGTCGGTTACAGTCAATTAATACTGAAATTAAACCGGTATGATTTCAGAATAAAAAAAAAAATTATAGCTATTTATTGGAAACATATCACCTTTTGAAACACCTAGGTAATCGATTTAATTATATCCATTGCTTATTTTATAAATATTAATAAATACCGAATATTAAAATTACTGGCACGAAATAATATTCCTAGTATTAGTATCCACACGCATACTACCGGTGTTTTTATGCCCACCGCCTAATTAACACCACATGGGAGCATACACGACATAGGAGGGGCATCATTCATAATTTTCTATCTATTTGCGTGATTAGTTCCCAGAAACTATCCATTGTTGTACAAGCGTCTATATTAATAATTACCTTCACCATTATTATTTTAAGCTTCATTAGTTAATAATTATGTCATAAAACTTCGTTATTTATCCATTAATTTGATAATTATGACGTCTTGCAATTTATCTACGTTTTCATTTTAACTTTGCAATAACCTCGCCTGATAAAAGTTAAAAATATCGTGGCGTAATTTTTCATACGTCAATTTAAAAAGAATCTCGACATTAAAATAGCAAACCATTAATTACCAGTAAATGGCCAAAACGAAGAAAAACCTATTCCAACTCATTCAAGAACACACTTAAATAAAACGTACAAATTACATACAATAAAAAGAAATGGAGTGCACGCTTAAAATTTTAGACCAATTTATAAAACCGGCCAGCCCGTGTCCGGTGTAAAAGGAATTTTATTATGTGTCATTACTCCATATTTTCACATTAAAAAACAGGGGACCGAGAAGAGAGCCCTGCGGGACACCGGACCGTACGGTGGGACTTTTTACATATACGCACGTAAATAGCCTCGTTATAGCCCAGCTGTGAATGGAATTGGTATCGTGTTGTGTTCATAATGAATTTGTTACAGAGTTTTTTCTGTATGCCCTTTTTTGTTTATGTGTCACGTTATCGAAAGGTTAAGCGATAATCAGATGTTTAGTTAACCATGTTTGGGCGTTTGTAATTGGTGTTGTATATTGGTATTATGATATATTTTTTTTTTGTAATAGAGGAATGGAAATTAGATTTTCTAACCTCAATGATCATTGAATGTTATCGTCTGATTAGATGGAATATATGAATAGAAATGATAAAGTAAGTGTATAGGTTTATGGCCGCTTATATAAGAAACGTAATGTATGACTCCACTGTCGCAGTGGCGAAGCGTTAGCAGTGGATTAAAATGTTTCTCCAACAAGACAAAATACCCTGGCTGTCTGTGTCTGGCTGTACCCTGTAGCCAGTAGCGTGCAAATTATTACGAGTCTGGATCTTCGACTCGGAATGTCTGACTGCAGGCCTAAATGTGCAAATTATGTAATTCCCCTTACATTAGAGCAGAATTCTCGAGGAGCTCATAAACATGTGACATCTTTATAATGATAAAATCAAATCAAAATTGTCCACCTACGTCTTTTCAACTCCAAGCCAAACACCTTCATATTACGATATAGCTACTTCGTCTACACTATCAAGATTTCTCTATTTAATCTCATGTCCCATCGTCGGCACCCAAAAAAGCTCACGTTTGACAATCTCTCAGCGCAACACGTCCAACGTAATATAATATGAGGTACTAGTATATGATATCGTCCCTCACTTCAGTTTAATCTTGAATCAAATGAATTTTATAAACGAGGTGTACGTGAAATAATTTGAAATTGTTTGTAATATTTTCGGTTTTATTAAAGGTAGAATTTTATGTTGTGAAATATTACTTTAAAGAAAAAGAGATCTTTACTAATCCAAAAGCTTCCTGACGTTTACGGAAAACCTTTTAAGAAAATTTTAAAATGTCAGCAGATAATTATAGCTAAATGTATGTATTCGTTTTTTTTAATTACGCAATTAGGGCTCGTGGCTAACCGCGCGGATCATTTGATTTGCGAGGTTAAGCTGCACTTGCCGCAGTCAGTCTGTGGATGGGTGACCGTCCGTTACACATCGAGACCCCTCCGCGCTTTGGAGAGCACGTTAAACTGTCGGTCGCGGTTGTCATACGAATACCTACGACAGTCGTTACGGAAAGTCAGAAGTCCGAAAGTCTGATAACCGGTCTAACGTTAGGATATCGGTATAGCCCTGCCACTGGAAAGGAAACCATATAAATATTTTTAGCAATTTTAAATACTTACTAGATACGCAAAGAAATGGATCACTATAATGCTTTAGAGACAAGAAACATTAATAAAGTAAAATAAAAATACCTGGCATGCCAAATTAATCTTTTTTGGCCAAGCAGTAAGAATCAGATTTGAAACAAAACATCGATAGTTTCCACCTCAACATCATATTTCGTATTTGTCTCACACATTCTAACAGTCACTGAAAGCACTGACAATTTATCCCACTATTTTATTTTAAATTTATTTCACGCGAAAATCGTCTTTATAAATCGTATATAATTCATTATACGGGAAACCGTTAACTCCAAGTCCCTAAGGGCCAGTTTTGTGTGGGAGTGTTGTATAGTTCGGTCGCTTTAGTTAGAAGGTTGGGTAGGAAGTCTTGTTCAAATAATTTCGTAAGAAGTTTGAGGAAGGGCTTTCCTGGCCCTCAGGGCGCAAACTTATCGAGTGTCGCGATGAAACGAATTCCAAGGCAAAGATGCGGCGTTGGGTAAAAACTTACCTTTGAGTTTAGAGTTTAGAGACCCGTTTAAATTTTAATTCTAATCTTTACAATAAACTCTGATTTGAGGGTTTAGGTTATCTGTATTGATAGGATTTATATTTTTATTTCTGCTTTCAATGTTATTTTGATTTGAAGAGACTGAAAAATCGTGTATTTTACCACTTGTTATTAGTAGTTTATTAGCTGTTCACTAGACTCCTACTCTCTTTTTAAGTGACTTATCTAAAATATTTTGCATATTGCCAACCAACACCATTCTAAATTTTATTTTACCACAATGATAGACCAACATGATATCGTTGTCCCATCTACGATTACACTCAATAAATCTTTTCTTTGTCGTATTCAGGGTACTGGGCGAGGTGACACGGCCGAACCCGCGGGATGAATACCAAATGTCGCTCCGTACCCGGTTCACTTGCTGATGACAGTTGCCGAGTTTGATTTTTTAACAGTAAGAATGGAAAGTAATGGAGGTCTTTTTTGAAAGGGAAACCCTAGAATTGTGAATTTTGTTTGCAGTTATGACTTCTAGTGGCATTGTTATTGGAGAAATCTTTCTTGCCATTGAGAATGCTATATGTAAAGTGAATTCTTGTGTTAGTATCTTTATGTTTTTTTTCTTTTGCAGCTTATCAAATAATAATCTTGTAACTCAAATTATCACAGTCTCTTGGTGGATAACATACGTTATTATTTAGTTCACTGCTGAATATGAGTCATTGGACCACACGATCATTTAACACATTAAGCTTGGCATTCATACTCGGAGGAAGCATTGTCCTTTCACCAGACCTGACACCAATTCATTACCCTCGCGCTCCAGATCCAGGCATCCTTTTAGAGTAAAACCAGAACTCGTTGCTTAATTTGAATAACTCTTAAAACAGTGTTCAGTAGATCGGCCGATATTATTGTTGTTCTGGCGAATGCAAATGAATGCATTGCCGTAGTGTCGTGGGAATAGGATCACTTCGCTCGTTCCCACGTAGCGTTTCGGTTAACCCCGTGTTAACCCTGCGATGGTGCGAAATCGATGGCCTGTTTGACCTCAGTGGACAATTTGGTAGCATAGATGGTTAGAAAATCGATGCTCGATGGTTCAGAATTTTAAATTATTTTTCTGGGTGATTTTTATGGTAATTTTGTAGAAGTTCGTGACGGCAAGTGTTATAACGATTGTGAAATATCGGAAACATCCGTAATTGTTTTACTGAAATAGAAAACATCGTACATGCTCCAGGCACACAAATCTTTGTTAAAATTATTTAAAGTCTAATTACGTGTAACTGAAAATAAAATGCTTTTGATGTTTTTTCCATAAACAGAAAATAATTAAACCGCAGAACATGTTTACGGAAACAATAAACCATCTCATAAAGTAATTCTTCCACCCTTTTTAATTTCCCAAATAACATCAACAGCTCTTTAGCCGAAATAACAAAAAATGCATTCTCATTATGCGTTTCAAAGGATAAACGAAGCCTATGATTCAGACCTAAAAGGCGCTCTACCAGATTGTATACTTTTGTTCTGTTAAAAAAATACAAGTTTTTCACTGTTTTTAATCTGCATGCTTCACAACGTGGCTCCTTTCAGCTCGGGGCCATTTTAATCTATTTTCCGGTACACACAAACGGACAAACAAAAAATCTCCTACTGTTGCTGCAAAGTCATTTAGCGGAAAATTATTGAGTTTTCTTTTTTCCTCAGAGCTGTAGCACCAATTTCAACTTTTGAACACTTTTCTCCGGATTTTGTTTTTGATGAATGAGTCCCTATTTTGTGAAGTTAGAAACAATTATTTTCGGCAAACTGTTGAAGTAAATTGTAACGTAAATTAACTGTCTATCATCCTGTAAATTATAAGAGTAAACAGAGGAAAATAGGTTACAACAATGTTTAAAAGCTATTAATTAACGATTGTTAATACATTTTCGGATATCGTAACATTGAAAGCTAATTATTACCTTAATTAATCAGCCAGTTGGAAAAATGGATTGGAGGAGGCTTCTGTTGGTGACATCCTGTCATGACGCTAATAAATTATGAATGCGAAAATTAGTGAGTTTAGAGATGTTTGTTACTCAACCATGCTTAAACAGCTGAACGGATTTGGATTAAATATGGCACACAGAGAGACTGAGAGCACGTTAAACAGTACCGGGTGTCATACGAATACCCATGACAGTCATTACGGGAAGTCAAAAGCCCGAAATTCTAACAACTGGTCTAACCTTAGAATATCGGCATTGCCCAGTAACTAGGTTGCGGAGGTCTGATGGCAAACGCTACGTGTAAAGTACTGGTATTCAGCCGCATTTGATTAGACTGAAAGCTGACTTAAAAAAGCGAAAAAGAGAGGCAGAACAAAATAGACCATGTCCTATAGAAATACATAAGAATAATTTTTCCAGGTATATGAAGAAGATACGTGGAACCATGTCAGCCCATAAAAATTTACTGCTAAATATGAATCTCCTAATAAATAACTCGTAGATAAGGTATTAGGTAAAGCAGGGATATTGCCATATTCACCAGGCTTGGCAAATGTCCCCCCCGGTTGGGTTCCCGCATTATCGTTGCGGGGGGGCTTAGTAGCCGTGGCATTGATCCCCTACGGTACCACGTTGAAGCGAAGAGGAACCCAAGGAGAGGCCGCTCGTCGGGGCTTGGGTCTGGTAGCCCTCGATGTAGCGGCCAAGTAGGTTGCGGTGTCGCTTCGGCAACATCGCAACTGAGGCGGGCCGCGATGTCGTTTGGAACGCATCGCGGCTGAGTGCGGGAGGCCGCGGTGGGAGAGGAACAGTTGAACGCTTACCTACCTTCCATTCAAAGAGAAATCTGAGTTCGAACCGGCCCGCACCTCTGACTTTTTGGATTTGCGTATCAGAATTTGACTATAGTTAACGGTGAAGAAAAACATCGTGAGGAAACCTATGCACACCTGAGAGGGTTCCAAATTGTTCTCGATGATGTAGTAGTCCGCTAACCTGCACCAAGGCAGCGTGGTGGACTAAAGCCTAAACACTTCTGAGTGGGACAGTAATGGGCTGATTATGCAAATTATACTTAGCAAACGGATTGGTAATTAGTAGCTTGTCATTACATTGTACATTATAATGTACATTTTAAGTAATGCCTGATTCCCACTAGACTTTCGTGTTGTGACGTGACGCATCAGTTGATACATCTGACGCTATCGGATTCATATATTTTATACTAGCTTTTGCCCGCAGTTTCGCATGCGTGATTTTTTTCATACAAACTTTCGCCTCCTATGTTATCACTTTGGGGGTGACATGCATGTATTCTTAATAAATTATTTTATTTCAAGATTTTTATAAATCAATTTAAATGAGCAGTATTGCAATATTATAATTGTGTGAGATTTTTATTTCAATATAATATACAAACCAGATCTCTCTAGTCCAACAAAAATAATGTAAAACTTTGATTACCTGGTGACCTGACATACAGGTTTTGTAAAAAACTTACTTTAGGCACCAGTCTTCCACAAATTAATTATGAATTTGTGTCTGTAGACTATTAATTACTATCTCTGTTGTGGTAAGAAAATAAATAAACTGTTATAATATTATTATCAAAAATCCTTCCTTAGTGGATGTCTACGTTATAAAAGGCACCTACTGTCAAAATTTCAAGTTTCTTATCCCAGCGGTTTAGACTGTTCGTTAATAGATCAGTCAGTCAGTGAGTTTCCCCTTTTATACAGATACGCAGATGAAGGCGTGTACTCTATTCTGACGTGATGCGTAGGATGTATACGTCAGAATAGTCACGGAAGTCTAGTGTGAATCTGGCATAACGTAAGTAAACCACTATTCACATCAAACGTGTAAGCATCTCCTCAGCCCGATCTTTAGAACTATTATTTATGTCGAATCAAGTACTTTTCATAGGTTGGTCTGCAAATTCAAAACTAAAACTAAACATCCCACAAATCATAGCAAAATAAAGCCAAGCCAAAGCCCATAAATCAAAGATACTAAAACTAAGCAATCCTAACAACGTGATGTTCACGTGGAACATTTTATCGATCGTTATCGTCGACACAAATTCCTTTAAGCTGTATTGTATTATCTGCGGCAACGACACAACGACACAGGCGTGTTGTCCGCAAAAGCGATGCCTCGGGCGAACACGCCGGACATGGGCCAGATCCTAAACAGAGACCTAAAGTCGTATTCTGGAGAATTAAAGCAAAAATAAATCATAATTAAAATTTATTTTTGTTTGGTGCAGTCGATAGGCACACAGCATCACCAACTATTCTTTTTTTATTTATAATTATATCTGCTTCTTTGTGGTTTGTGCCAAATAAATGTTTTTTTTTCTTCCTCTCCTTTCTTCTTTCTTTCATATTCATAATTGTTTACAATTTACTAACATGATTTTTTCGAGATTGTCCGACTAATTCGACTCATGATCTCATCGCGTTTTCAGCTCATGATAAAGGGGTACATTTAATAGGTACATAAAATAGGTTCCATGTTAAAACGACGTTGACGCCTATTACAATAAGTAAAACAAACTAAACTTATATGCGTAAAAATGTATAGTATCTGTCTGAATGCCAAGTTCCAGGTGAGCCACTGGGGGTCTCGATTGAAGATTAAAACCACTACACTTCAATATAAGTCCTATATTTTAATAGGTAGGAGATTAACAATAAAAGACGGCCGGTGCGCGTGCGCACACTAAGGTATCGTAAGTGTCCGAGCTGCAGCCGATGGACGGCTGAACCCAAAATGAGACCGGCGTGGAAGGCCGTGGAATACAGTAAAACATTCCGAAACGACCCGGTGGCATGGCCTGACGTGACATCAGGAACAGTATCTGAGGGTATCCTCCACCCAAGGGAAAGGATACATGAAAACCGATAAGTTAATACAATTTGTATCTACAGATGTTTTCGTTAAACTGTCGGTCCCGGGTGTCATACGAATACCTATGACAGTCGTTACGTGTAGTCAGAAACCCGAAAGTCTGACAACTAGTCTAACGTTAGGATATTGACGGTGCCCAGTAACTGGGTTGCGGAGGTCTGATGGCAGTCGCTCCGTGTAAAATACTGGTATTCAGCCGCATCTGGTTAGGTTAGAAGCTGACACCAACATAGTTGGGAAAAGGCTAGGCAGAACAGATTTTTTTTTCACGTATATTTTGTAGAATCAGTTGATATCGGTCGGTATCTTCATATACTTAACGATAAAATATATATTATATACGCCGTGAGTTAGTCTACTGATTTCGATGAAGAGCGACATCATAAGTGGGCTCAAGATAATCTTATATTATCTGCACCCTTTGTGACAGCCTTAATAAATAAATGATACGTACTTATCGCCTCCAGAATAAGCCTTCAGCTCCAAAAGCACTATTGTGGGTTTTGACGAGCAATAACTATGTAGAGCACGGACATTTCGGGACAATGGAGAGCCGGTCTCTATCAAATGCTTGTACCACAATACTTGCTTTTTGATCTATGGCTTTTGAAATAACTGGGGTAATTATTGCTTCAGTTTTGGCGCTGTGCCAATTCAAAATATTTAATTTTACAGAAGAGGATCATTATTTTTCAATGGAGAGCGGTGTTGCCACTGTCTTGTGAAAAAAAACACGGTTTTCAAATGGTTTTAATAAGCTTCAATTCTTATATTTGTTAGTTTGATTCAAATATTACGACAGATTTTTCAACTACTTCTGCTTAACCGATTCTCCTGAAACTTCGCACACAAATTCAATTCCCAGCACAATACAACATTATAATAATTTCAACCTTCAATCCTCAAATCCTACTGCTGCAGTTACTGCAAGATAAAACCGTTTAACTTAAAAGTTTTTTAAGGGATTATATTTTATCAAACACTGCAGTAATATTCCACACTAATCAAAATTGTTAACAACATTTTTGGTGAAGCAGAAAGACACCTGGTGACTGACTTTTTTATTGCATTTGTTTTTTCTAAAGTTGCAGCAGTTGAGCCGTGGTGGCCCAGTGGTAACGGCCCCGACTTACGAGTTGTATGTCGTGGGTTCGAACCCAGCCAGGCGCATTACTTTGTGTAATTCATTTCATCACCACCGCTCTCAAAATGGTGAAGGAAAATATCGTGAGGAAACCGGCATGTCCTAGAACCAAAAATTCGAAGACATGTGACACTGCTGGGACATCTACCAACCCGCACTGGGCCCGCGTGGTGGATTACGGCCTCCTCTCTGTGAGAGAGAATGGGCCGTAATCCACCACGCGGGCCCAGTGCGGGTTGGTAGATGTCCCAGCAGTGGGAACATTATAGACTGATGATGATGATGATGATTGTAATGTTTGGCCAACAAGCTGACACCCCACCTAATGTCAAGCGGTTACCGCCTTATACACCTGCAATCCCAAGATGATTACTGATACGTTGTCCCGGTAATTGGGTTGCGCAGTTCTGATGGCAGTCGCTCCGTGTAAAACACTGGTATTCAACCGCATCTGGTTAGACTGGAAGCTGACCCCAACATAGTTGGGAAAAGGCTAGGCAGAACGGTTATGATTACTGTGTAAGTTCGTTTTAGTTCCGTTTGGTCGCAGTAACATCAAAAATCATGAATTTAAAATCATGTTTACTTTTTTCTCTTTAATATTCCTTGCTATTAAAGATGTTATTATTATAGTTTCCATCGGACTAAAGCCTATGCACCCTATGTTTTCGTTCAATCCCCGATCAGCGTCGAAATAATAACTTGTATTAATATTCATAAACGCCAATCATCACGCCCCTCTGTCATGGGGGAAGCAGTAATGAAAGATGATCCGCAGTCACGGTGATAAATCAAAATATTTCTATAGTAGGTTGCGTCAACATAATTTTCTCATTTAGTGTATAGTACGAGTGAATATAAGGTATACACATATATAGGTATACATAGCATACACTTGGTATAGTGTAGTGTAGAGTATATTTAGTATGTCAAACTTGAGGCCAGTAAGTACCTACCTCTAAACAAAACGACAAGGAGAAACTGACCGACTGACTGATCCATTAACACACAACCTAAACCGCTGGGGTTAGAAACTTGAAATTTTGACGGTACCTATGTTCCTCCCCTAATAGCCAAATAAATATGAGTAATTTTTTAACGGGGAATTATAAAATGATTGAATAAAAAAAACTTAGCGACTGATGATGAGATACTGTTTCAATAACTTGAGCGGTATGATTTTGAGTAAGCAATAAATTAACTAAACTAACGACGAATATTGATTAATAATAAAATCCAGAACGAGCTTACAAAAAGTGGGTTGTGATTAATCCATTTCAGATATTAAAATTCCAGCCGTGCGATTAAATTACTAAGTGAGCAACTAGAAATACAGAGAGGGCAACTTCAATATTAGAAACAGTTTGTCAAATTCGTAACGTCTAGGTTAGGTTAGGTTAGAACTCCGACCACGCAACGCCAGATTTCCTCTTTTGCAAAGGCAAACCTTCAAGCAAATATTAGGTCGCTCAAATATTATGAAGCTTCTCATTTTGTATTATAAGTAACTCAAATTAGTGTTTGTAAGTTGCTGTTCTATTGATTTCTCGTCACTCGCAGTCAGTCGCTCACTTAGTAATACTATAACGTAAATTAATTATTTTGTCACTTAAAACTTTAATTTACAGTCACTCGTTTAAATACTACCCTTTTTTAACCAATGGAAATTAAGACTCTTGTATCTTTACCAATAATAAAGCAAGAACCCCATGGCTTTACATAGTAGACTCTGCCATACTTTAATACCTATCACAGGTAAAATTAGCTTACGAGTCTATTTATATGCCCAGTATGGCAATAAAAGATGCTACCATTGGTAAGCAAAACGATTAGTTTTTCACATAGAAACCGGGCACAAGAGAGTGGAATAAAAACACCCAAACGAAGCTGCGGGTAAAAGTTAGTCTTAGAATAAAGCTGAAGATCCATTGCAAATAAACCTAAATAAAACACTCCTCAGAAATCAACATTATTGAGTCCAATTCTCTAAAATATATCCTCCATCCAATACAAAACGGTCTTTCAAAATTTGCAATACAATCCGTATCAAATGAAATAAAGAGCGGAGCAGGAAGCCTGCTTTCGTTAAGGGATTATGCAGCATCAAGCGCTTAAGTCACGTTGTGGCTTGGCCGAGCAACAATGGGGAAGACGTTTATTTACCACTTCGCAGTGTTTGTTTTATTAAAAGATGTTTTAGGGTGAGTCTGAGATACGGTGTTTGGTTTTGATGCGTTTGATGTACCGACTCTATATTGTGGTATATTATTTTCTGTTATTAATTTATTAAAGTAGAAATAATCAGGATCATAATCCAATACCTTTAAACGAGCAATTCTTGTATATATATATATATATATCTATATATATAATTTGAATCTCGGAAACGGCTCCAACGATGTTCATGAAATTTAGTATGCAGGGGGTTTCGGGGGCGATAAATCGATCTAGCTAGGTTTCATTCTTAGAAAACGTCGTTTTATCCGTGTTTTCAGGCAATGAAAAACTGCTACAATAACATTAGAATTTTAAAAGTAAATTTCGCCGCAATCTGCAAGGTTAAAATAGCTCAGGTGGGAAATCGGGCTGTCCCGAAATCAGAAGACTCGGTTCGAGTCCCAGTGGTCATTTTTTTCCTTTTTTTTAAAGTTCCTTCTTTTTCTTCTTTTTCTCTTTTTTTCTTTCCCAAAAACACGATTTACAAAAAAAAAACCGAGCAAAGCTCGGTCATCCAGGTACTAATAATTATTAGCTACGCTTCAATAGTGAAAATCTGTCAAAAATTTACTATTGACGTAAGTCATTATGTTTTTTAAAGAAAAGAAAAGTTTTGGCTTCAATAGTATGCATAATTTCTTTTTACGATTACGTAGTATTAGGACGGGGCCAAGAGTATGGTTATTTTTTAACCAAGGACCGAAATGTTACTTTTTTTTAAATAACATAAAACAAATGGTTCTGATAAAATTCAATTAAAAATAATGTACAACTCACTATGTTAATATCCTATTTCACGAACTACGGCTACTACGGCTACTCTCCGGGCAAGATATCTGCAAGACTTTGATGCTACAGAGAAGCTGATCGCTGCCTACTACACTACACACCGCGCCATCCGGCTACTAAAGCAGAAAACTTAGTTGTGTTTCTATTGTCATCGAGAAACAACACGCGCTCGATAATAACGAACCCATTCTGGCTTCCACGACAATTCTTTTTTTTAAACACTATGTAGCTTTAATATTTTTTCCCAAATAAGTGATTTACTTTTTCTACATTTAATTCATTTCATTTCTAAAACTACCTACCCTGCTACCCGTTATGAACTCTTATCAAGGAAATAATTATGACAGTTTGGCATATTTTCCATAGACAAACTGTCAAACCACCATATTTATCTCTCAGTTTAGCTAACCGACGATTGTAAAACTGCCCTTTAAGTAAATGAAAACCATAATCATTAACCAGTACATTCTTTATGCACACGTCACCCTATTCAAACAATTCTATTAAAAAAATAAATGGTCGGCTTCCAATCAAGGAGTCATTTACTAACTTAAAAGAATTCGATTACTCACTGAGTCAATTAACTGGGTCCAGTAGGGTACAGGACCTTATCAGTGGGTGTATCTCATGGTATCTTAGAGGGGATCTAAAACAACTCATTTTTAGGGGGTTTTTAAAGTCATGTTGGATATGAAATGGAAATATTTTTCGAGTTCATTAAAAGGGTGATACTATTTTCTTTGCATGAGTTTTATGACATGGAATGACATTATCGAATCATTTTCTTTGATTAATCTGATTAGTTTTAAATGTATAGGTCAACCAGAATCTCATGGCATTAAAAATTAATAACAAACAGTGGTTTTCATATGGCAATGTCAACATGTCACTTGTCAAAACGAGTATGACTGTAGTTGATACATTTTCCAGTTCTGATTAATGTTTTCTTGTTCAAACATTTTTAATAAACATACTTATTTTAACAAGATTTCCTTTTCCATTACAATAAAATTGCAAAAAACCATATATCTGCATATCATTTTGGGACCCAGTGCATAATATCAGCAAGCACATTGGGTCACATAAAACAATAAGCCAAAACCTCTAACAACATGGATTTATGAAATACATGTTGTGCCGATTCCATCTAGTGTGGGATAAGGGCAGGAAGAAGATCGAAAAGAAATTAAAGAAAAAAATTACAAGTATCAAGACGTTTTATTCAAATTACCCTTGTGTTACCCACAAAAACATTTAATTTCCCTATTTGCCATCAGATTCTGGTAGACCTATAGCTATGGTACATTTTATTTAAATACTTATGTCAAAAAAATAAAAGGGTGTGCTTATAGAATAGCTTAATAAAACATTGTAAAATATATATTAGAATTTTGTTACTTATGCCGATTGTTATAGAGGACACTACACAAACTGAATAAAATAATATTTTGCTTATAAAATTCTTCTTCATTCTTTTTAAATTACTTTTTTTCTGATTAAGTTCTTTCACCGCATTAGTAGGTACGAGGTCTTTACCATCAAAATCATTATAAAGATCGCCAGACACGGGACCCCAGAAGGCACAGGGATCAGACCTCTAATGAAAACATAATGATGAAGCAGAATCATTTAATCGAAATCGTGTCTTAAACAGCCCGACATTTGCTGGATCATTGAAACTTTAGAGTTACTTGTCGAAAAATAATTTCGAATATACGAAGTAACCTATAAGTAATAACTTTGGAACGTGCTCCCCCTTGATATTAAAAAAGCTCCTAGTAAATTCTCCTTCAAACGCAAAGTTAGGAAACACTACTTGTAGTCGCTGCACTCCTAATCATCTAATTTAGTCTTCGTCATAATTGCATCAAGTTTTTCATAACGTTTTGTAATTGATATATATATATATATATATATATATATATATATATATATATTGTAATATCTATATATTTTATTATTTGTATATATGTATTTTATGTAATTTATATTTAACTTTTGATTTCCTGATATATTCAGTCCAAAATTGTCAACTCATCTTTTTCCTGTACCTACGTATTTTGATGCTTTTCTTTTTAACCCTAAGGTTGACTGGTAGAGAATGCCTTATGGCATTAAGTCCACCTTATGTACCACAATAGTGCATAGAAGTATAAATTAATAATAGAAAAAAAAAGTTAGTTAGTCTTGTAGAACCTAAAGCTGTATGCAGTGGCTTGCATCGCATATATGCAATTAAGCAGTGCCTACCTATTACTATAAATAAAATAAGCGTGTATGACTATGATTTCTTTTGGTCAGAATCGTATTGAAATGGGCTTAAGCGTACAATTGAAAGGCGACATCGCTAGTGCCTGCCTACCTAGTCCGAAAACCAATGCACACCACTGGCTGTATGTCTTCTTTTATATTAAAAATATTTAGTTTTTATTATAATCTTCTAAGAAATACTAAAGTGTGATGTAGTTTAGAAAAACTCTCTTATAAAATAATGTTAAAAATATTCATACGCATACACAGATTCATTTATTCCAACTTACCCAAATAAATTAATCATACGGAACCCCATTAAAATAAAATGTCAACGCACCCCATCTGTGAGCATCAAGATGTCGCCGGTAGGAGAATGACTTTCATCATTTAATATCATTTATCATTACCCCGCTTAACTCTGAAGGGTGAGCAGACTACGTCACAAGTGCAGTACTTACTCAAAATTGTATGAAGTCATACTTTTTTTTGTTCTTTTTTGAAACAATCCATAATGATTTGATCGAAATAAGTTGGACATGCAACGAAAGTCGTCTGTCAGCGAAAAAATGCAACATCATTCGACCATCATGTTTTTCAACAGATGAATTGAGAATTTCCTCCTTTTTTAAAGTCGGTTATGATAATGATAAATGATTTTTTCTGTTAATAAATCTGTAACAGACACTTTTACAAGTCAATGTATTTTTTTTTAAACTAGATGGCGCCGGCATTTCCTATCTAACTAGCACAAGGTTCGAACCCAAGACACGCACCTCTGACTTTTCGGATTCATGTGCGTATCGTATAATTATCACTTGCTTAAAAACCGTGAAGGAAAACATCGTGAGGAAACCAACATACCTCAGAGATATTTCTCGACGGCATGTAAAGCCAAGTCAGAGGCCCAACGGCGGCATAAACTCTGACACCAGGTTAGTCACTAACCACACTAAAAAGAAAGAAGAAGCACAAGGTTAAGAAGATCATTACAATATCTTATTGTATTGATGGAATAATGTAAATGTGCTCCATCTTAGACCCTGTCTGCGTATTAGGTGAGACTAGGGTTAAACACGACCAATTCAAGAATTTAAAAACCGGCCAAGTGCGAGTCGGACTCGCGCACGAAGGGTTCCGTACCATTTTCTATAAAAACGGCAAAAAAATCAAGTATGTTGTATGGGAGCCCCCTTAAATATTTATTTTATTGTTTTTTAGTATTTGTTGTTATAGCGGCAACAGAAATACATAACCTGTGAAAATTTCAACTATCTAACTATCACCTGGTGACAGACGGACGGACAGCGGAATCTTAGTAATAGGGTCCCGTTTTACCCTTTGGTTACGGAACCCTAAAAAAGACAAGTACCAAAAACATCTCCAACTTCAAAGATAATATTGAACGAAAATCAAAGTACGTTAAAGAGGAACGATTACTATTATATCTGATTCGTTCGGATAACATCTAAAAGCGGAAAGTTTTCCAATAAGGGTCGTCCGAACTACCCAAACCGAACCAAACTGGAGATCCAAGTTCAGTGACATGCTTGAAATGCTACTTTTGAATTTTCATTGAAAGAAAAATCAGTTTAGCTAGTTACATAATCTTTTATGAATTTTTTATTGTTTTACTTTCTAAGGAATTTTAGGTAATTTCATTTTTTTTCTTTTCGTGTACTTAGTGACTAAACTGGTGTCAGAGTTTATGCCGCTCATGGGTCTCTGATTTGGCTTCACATGCTGTCGAAAAATTTCTCTCACCAGCTTCCTCACGATGTTTTCCTTCACAGTTTTTAAGCAAATGATAATTAATACGCACATGAATTCGAAAAGTCAGAGGTGCGTGCTTTGGGTTGGAACTCGAGACCTATGATTTGGCAGTCCGACGGTCACACCAATAGGCTATTTCAATTATTAAAGGGGCTAATTTTGCGACTACTGCTAAATTTTTTGTAGTTTCTTCAACACTATGTATTTTTTTTGTATTTTTTCGTGGGGACATCCTCTTTGATACTCTCACCCTGGAGAAGGAGAAGGTGAAGGATTATGCTGGACACTTAATAGCTAAAACCCCATCGTGTTTCTTCGAGGACCTATGACCGGGGTCGCGGGATTTCTTATTGCATGCACCGCAACCCCGGCCGACATCACCCTCATATCTAAAAATAAACTTAAAAGGTATATTAAGTCAGGTTAAGTAGATATAGTCTGTAGAGCGGTTCTCGACAGCATAAACATAATAACCTGGATGGCCTTAGTCCACCATGCTGGCCTGGTGCGGGTTGACAGACTACACACACCACCGAGGACTTTATGGAGCCCTCTCTACTGTGCAAGTTTCCTCACGATATTTTTCCTTCACCGTTAACGCAAGTGATAATCAAATTCTGATCCGCACATGAATTCGAAGTCTGAGGTACGGGCCGGGGTCAAACTCAGACCCTCCTGCATGGAAGGCAAGCGTTCAACCGCTAGGCTTTCTAGACAGCATTAAAATAAAGAACAAAAAGCCCAACTAAGATGTAAATTTAGTCTCAGCAATAAATAAAAATAAATTAGACAACGCACAAAAGTTTGACTAAAAAATAAAAACTATAACATTAAATGAATAAAATTTACATGGAAATTATGTAAATACTAAAACCAGTTTTATTCACAATTCCCTAAATTCTACCTACAAACTATAATTACACTTTTTACTTCGCAACATTTTATTTAAACCAAACGCTAAAATTATTTAACCTTAATATCTAAAATTTTCAATTTAACGACGGCAAAAATTATTAATTTTAATATTACACCGAAAACTTTCTTAAAATTATCCTTAACTGGGAATAACTTAATTTCGCGAACAATATTTTCTATTACGCCTGTAAAGATTTAGGGGGTCGGCAGTACAATAGGGTGGTCCTACAAAGCTGTTATCGCAGGCGGCGAGGTGCCTCAATAACGTCTTCTTAAGGTGTAAATAAAGGCCACAAAGGAAAATTTTGAAAGGCCACCGGATTTTAATTAAGCGTAATCATTTTGTTTTAATCAGTTATGATCATTAACTAAATTGTTTTGTTTTGTAAAACATTGAACTTGTTTTGATTTATGTACCTACCTAGGACCTACAATTTCTGTTTCATATAGTTTAGATGAGAAGTTACGTAGGCATGTTGTAGGTACTCTTGATTTTGGAGCGTAAAAGAATATTTTTAAAACTTAATTAAAATATGTAGTAAATGAAAATACGTATTAGTCGATTTAGAGACAATTATATTCTAAATTAAAATACATGATGGCCGGGCTCATCTGGTGCAACAGACAGCTTGTATTTTATCTTTGAATAATAATTCTTAGAACTAGTAAGCAACGTAAGCAGAAATTGTAATAGATAGTTAATCTAAGGCTGAGGGATGAGGTGTAACCATAACTAAGTACTTAAAAAATTGTGAATATAAAGATTAATCCATTTTTTTCCATAATAATGAAAATATTTTGTCAATTATAATAGCTGTAATAATGTTGTGGAAACTGACACTTCAACCTTCATCGCTTTCTATACAAGTTTATTTCGAATTAACTGGCGAAACTTCGCAGGGTTAGTAGGTTTATGGGTCCTAGCTCTCAGGGCTCTCGGGCCTCGACTGAGAGGGCTCTTTAGCGCATGCTGCGAGCGGGGCCAGTTTCCTCTCCGGTGGAAAACCGGGAAGCTGGTCCTGCTCAGGAAGGAGGGGCGCCCCGCAGACTCACCGTCTGCGTACCGCCCCATCGTGTTGCTGGACGAGGTGGGCAAGCTCTTCGAGAGAGTCATTGCAGACCGCCTCGTCACGCACATGACTGGGGTGGGGCCGGACTTGGCGGAAAACCAGTTCGGTTTCCGCCGCGGGCGCTCCACAGTGGACGCGATCATGCGCGTAAGGGCCCAAGCGGAGGAAGCAGTCGCCCAGGGTGAGGTCGTCTTGGCGGTGTCTCTCGATATCGCCAACGCCTTTAACACCTTGCCCTGGAGTTGCATTAGGGCGGCACTCGAATACCATCGGGTGCCGACCTACCTCCGCCGCATTGTCGGGGCCTATTTGGCAGAGAGAGCCGTCATCTACCCGGGTCGGGAAGGATGGGGTCGGCGAGAGATGTCGTGCGGTGTCCCACAAGGTTCGGTCCTAGGGCCGCTCCTGTGGAACATCGGTTACGACTGGGTGCTGCGCGGTGCGTTCCTCTCCGGTGTCGGCGTGACCTGCTACGCCGACGACACGCTGGTCACAGCGCGGGGAGGGACACACCAGCAGGCGGCCATTTTGGCCACAGCTGGGGTTGCGCAAGTCGTCGATAGGATCCGACGATTGGGTCTCGAGGTGGCCCTGCGGAAGTCCGAGGCCCTGTGTTTCCACGGGCCCCGGAAGGGACCACCCTCGGGATCCCACATTGTCGTGGGAGGCGTCCGCATCGGTGTCGAGTCGACGATGAAGTACCTGGGACTCGTCCTCGACAGCCGATGGGACTTTGGGCCGCATTTTCGGCAGTTGACCCCCAAACTAATGGGAGCAGCGGCTGCGCTTTCGCGGCTGCTGCCCAATTTGGGGGGGCCCAATGCCTCCTGCCGGAGACTCTACTCGGGGATCGTACGATCCATGGCCCTCTACGGGTCGCCGATTTGGGCGGACACCCTGACGGCCCGCAACGTCGCTATCCTGCGGAGACCGCAGCGGGCGATGGCCGTCAGGGTGATAAGGGGGTACCGTACGATCTCCTTCGAGGCGGCGAGTCTTTTGGCCGGATCCATGCCCTGGGATCTGGAGGCGAGAGCCCTCGCGCTGAGATATCGTCAGCGCGAGGAGGCGCCTGAGCGGAGCGAGCTCCGCCAGATCCTGGTGGCCGAGTGGAGGGAACGACTTGCGCAACCCAGCGCGGGGCACGCCGCGATAGCGGCGGTAAGACCCGTGATGGAGGAGTGGCTGGAGAGGCGTCACGGCGCCCTCAGCTTCCGGCTGACGCAGGTACTCTCGGGACACGGCTGTTTCGGGAAGTACCTGTGTCGTATAGGCCGGGAGCAGACGCCCGGTTGTCACCACTGCGACTGCCCCGAGGACACGGCGCTGCACACTTTGCAGGCGTGTCCAACATGGGGGTCGCAGCGCCGCGAGCTAGTCGCGGCGATCGGCGGTGACCTCTCGCTTCCGGCCGTGGTTCTGTCCATGGTCGGGAGCGAGACTGCGTGGGAAGCCATCGCCTCCTTTTGCGAGGGGGTGACGGCGACCAAGGAGGTAGCGGAGAGGGAGAGGGAGGCCGCTTCTTCTCTCCCTTCTCGCGCTAGACGCACTGGGCGCCGGAGGGCGCGTGACGATCTCCGGCCACCCTAGTGAGTGGCCTGCGGGCGGCGGGTTGGGGAACCCGTCGCCCGACCAGTAACGGGCCCAGGGAGGATGGCGCGTCTTGTCCTGCGCGCGCCTCTCGGACGGATGTGGGGCAGGGGAGCAACTGCCCCACCACAGGAGGGGTCCACCAGAAGAAGCTGGTGGACCGAGACCTGTCGGGGTCGCGGTGCATGCAACAGCGAATCCCGTGACCCCGGCCTTAGGTCAGAAGGAGGGACACCGTGGGGTTTTAGCCAGTAAGAGTCTGGCACAACCCCCGTCTTCCCCAGACGGGGGATAGTCCATGAGGATTTCCCCACGTGAGAAAAAAAAAAAAAAAAAAAAAGGGTTAGTAGGTTTAAAAATTCAAAATATAGGTATATAAAATAATCAAAATTTTAGTTAATTAGTTAATAAGATAGCTCATAAGTGTGCGCTCTTAGCTACTGTAGTAGTTAGGTTAGGTTAAAAATAAAGGTTAATTAATGTTTCTGGGGTTGTGGTACATGCTTATGTCAATCCCGCGGCCTCAGCCGTCGGTCAGGAGGACACCGTGGGTTTTTAGCCGGTAAGAGTCCGCCAGACCTTCTCGCCTTCCTCGGGCGAGGGACATCCATGAGGATATTCCAACGAAAAAAATATCAGAAAATAAGGTTAAGTAACTAATGTTTAGGTATGTTTTTATTTGAATGTGTTCTATTAATAATATCTAGTATCCCTGTTAAGTTTTGTCGGTTACATAACATACATAACATCACGTCTTACATTCCCCGAAGGGTTCGGCAGAGGTGTTTTAGTACACCCTCGTTTCGCCAGTTATGTTTAAGTCCCATGTAATAGGTGGCGAGCCTATTGCCATTAACCGGACACAAATCCAGACTCCAGGCTGCTACTGAGAATTTCCTAATGGAAAAACCCAATAACACTTTGCCTAACCTGGGGATCGAACCCAGGACCCCATGCTTAGCAGTCGCGCTTGCGACCACTAGACCAACAAGGCAGTTTGTCGGTTAACTTGAAGTAATCCTATATTTAACTAACAAAGAAAGTTCTGTCCATTCTTATAACTCTATTCATGGAAATTCATCATCATTATCATCAGCCTATAATGTTCCCACTGCTGGGACACAGGCCTCCTCTCTGTGAGAGGGAATGGGCCGTAATCCATCACGCCGGCCCAGTGCGGGTTGATAGATGTCGCATGTATTCAAGTTTTTGGTTCTAGGACATGCCGGTTTCCTCATGCAAATTAAAAGCGTGTTAAAAATAACCATAGACTCGTATAATCGAAGTATAAATCACAAAGACACTGCCAACTTAACCCCAAAAAAATCCCTTCAAGAATTTTTCAAATAAATAAAAAAAGAAATTCTTTTTTCAATCGCGCCCAATAACGAAAAGTGTTCTGACATCTAAAGGGGCCGATAATCATTTGGCGATGACTGGCCGTTTCTTAGCTTTGAGCCCCGTCACCTGTCATAACGCGATTGGCCTCAACGAGGCCCTAATATATTTCCTCTTTTTTATTGTTGTTCGTATTTATTTTATCGGACGTCTGAGGAAAGAATGGCCTTAATCGACTGGAGGATACATTGTTGTTATAGTGGTGTACCTCTTGAGTGTATCCAATGTTTTGGACTGAGGATTTTTGAATACCGATTTGGGTGATATTGGTGTTTTTTTAATGAAAGCACATGGTATACAAGGTTAGTCGAAAAGGGGTACTAAGTCGAAAGGGTGTAACTACACATAATAAGGGATAACTTTTGTTCTAAAACTTTCCCCAAAACTCAATAGTTTAAGAGAAATAGCTTTTCAAAGATTTTGTAAAAAATATGCTAAAATCTATCTGTCCATAGCTATAATCCGCTGTTTTTACAATTTAGGTCATATTTGGGGTCACGGATTAGAAAATTTATTTTCTGAATTCATAACTAAAGCGGGTGTTTCTTTTTCTAAAAAACTAAAATAAAAAACTTTTTTCATACAAATAAAAAATATAGAATTTTGAAAGGACATTGTCCAGAATCGCCCTGTGCAACAAAAGTATCGGACATACACGATTATTAATTGTCTATTTTATTATATTAGTTGCAAATACTTTTGTAACACGGACTAGCTGCATGCCAAAATGTACATTAAAAGTATTTTACGCAATTTTACGCGACTAATAACATTAATCGCCGCCATCTTCGCCAAACGTCATGTCGTGTCGAAAAAGATTAGGGATGCCCAATCGATTGTAACCGATCGATTGAATTTTTAATGAACTATTGCATAATTTTTAACTTGAATCACATTTTGAATTTATTTAATACAATAAAAACATTCAATCACCATTACATATTCCACAGATTATTATTCCCTGAAAGTATATTTTTTTTAAAACCTACTAATTATACTTTATGAATGAGGTCATACTCGATTTTAAATTGGTAGTTAGAATAATGCTAAAGTGAACAAAACCTACATATTTCATCATGATCATTATTCAAGGTTTTCTAATGATCGTTTAGAAAAGTGTGTGGGTTACTTCTAACTAAACGATTATTTACAACAATTAATATTAAAATAACCCTACTTTAGGGCTTCGCCGCAGTCGGTTAAAAATACTTATCGTTACTAAATACATTATAAAAATGTTTTCTTAAAAAACAATATTGCAAACTGGATACAGATGTTATAATGTACAAATATTATTACGAGTATAGAAGAGTGTTATTATAAATTATAAGTAAAGTAGGACATTGTCAAACTTGTAATGGTATTAATAATATCGTATGACAAAAGTGGATGAAATACAGTTTGTAACGTATGGCCATAGTAAATCTTAGGAAATATCGATAAATCGTATCGTATTTGCCACCCCTATTTTTGACGTCACACTGATCACACAATTCCGAAACCAATGCTAAGAATACAAGTAGGTACCTATGTTAATTAGATTCTATGCATTTAAATGTTGCACTTACCTACATACACTTAGGCTTTAGAAAAAATTACATAGGTACCTAATTATCTAGGTAGGTACTAAAAATAGCTAAATGCATTATTATATTGCTTTTCAGTTTCTTAAAAATCACTCGGAGCTATGAAAAAATATACCTATAATATTCGTTGCTATGGTTCGATTATAACCTCAAATTCTGATACTTTTTTGGAAATATATCTATTCTGCAGCTAGTCCGCTATAAAAATAAGATCTTAAAGGAGTTTACTAATGATCGACAATATAATACATAATTTTCCGATGCTCTATGTTCCAGGGCGAACAATGTATGGGCGCAGAGCAATGTCCTTTAACACTTGCTTTAAAATAGTCATCAGTGATACTTTAAGTGGCCCGCGGCTTAGTACCCCCTTTCCGACTAACCTTGTATATCTTTGTTATTTATATTATGTAAATACATCGGAAGGTGGCTCGTGGCTACTTATTAACCGCGCGGATCATACGATTTGCTGCGTCAGTCTGTAGATGGGTGACCGTTCCTTACACATCGAGACGCCTTCATGCCTCGGAGAACACGTTAAATATTCGGTCCCGGGTGTCATACAAATACCTATGATAGTCGTTACGGGTAATTAAAAGCCCAAACGTCTGACAACCGGTCTAACTTTAGGATAAGGGCATTGCCCAGTAACTGGGTAGCGGAGGTCTGATGGCAGTCGCTCCGTGTAAAATACTGGTATTCAGTCGCATCTGGTTAGACTGGAAGCAGACCCCAACATAGTTGGGAAAAGGCTAGGCAGAACATTGGAAGGTGTAAAGTTTTGCATGGTTTTAGAATACGGTTTGAACTCGTTTATTTCTGATGATTAAAAATCACTTGTACAGAAAATAAATAAGTACTAAATATTCAATATAAGTGAAAAAAAACATTGTGTCCAGGAGTAGGTACCGCGTGAAGGGAGCTAGATATCACAGAATAATTCTGTGTGAGTATTATATATTATTTATTTATCGCCGTATAGCGCTTAAACCTCATTTCAGACTACGAGACTACGCTATACTATTGTGCTATATAATATAGTAAATAAGGAGAAATAAGAATAAACCAATAATGTAGTACAGTAAAGTGTGAACGTATCCATAATTAATGTATGGTGCGCGATATTGTTGTGCTATGAACTATATGCTATTATATTATAGCGTAGTCTGAATAGGGCTTTACATTTAGAAATTTTATTTTATTTCAAACATCAAGTAGAAATAGTAATATTTTATTAACAAAATTTATGTATGTTGTTTTATCAAGTAACTAGATGTTACCTAAATCGAAATATGTTGTAAATATTCAAACCTTATTAATAGAAAAACATAGTATTTTCTTTTGTATCGTAATAAAAATAAATAATAAATGATCTCTACAAGCGACAGATGAAATTCATTAACTTCAGAATTCCTTATAGCACTGAAAATATTTGACATAGAAATAAAATTATGTGAATACAACTTGGAATAAAATAATTACACACCCACAAAAAAAGCTATTAGTTTTCTTATTATAAATCGGAATACTTTGCTGTAACAAAAAATGCTAACGCAGATGATTAAACAATTTTGTTTAATCATCTGCGTTAGCAATGCCATTTTCAATCAAGTATTTATGCTTTATCATTGAATTCTAAACAGCAGTGATAGCCTTTTGGTGTGACCGTCGGACTGCCAAGTCATAGGTCTCGAGTTCTAACCCAAGGCAACGCATCTCTGACTTTTCAGATTCATGTGCGTATTGTATAATTATCACTTGCTTAAAAACGGCGAAGCAAAACACCGTGAGGTAACCAGCATGCCTGAGAGATATTTCGACGGCATGTGGAGCCAAGTCAGAGTCCATGGGCGGCATAAACTCTGACACCAGGTTAGTCAGTAATCACACGAAAAGAAGAAGAAGATTGATGCCTAGATTTATATTTTTAAATGACGTAAATTCACTTCTCTCCTTCCTCTAAGCCTTTTTCCAATTATCTTGGGGTCAACTTCCAGTCTAACCAGATGCAGCTGAATACCAGTATTTTACACGGAGCGTTTGCCATCAGATTTCCGCAACCCATTAACTGGGCAATGCCAATATCCTAAGATTAGACCGGTTGTCAGACTTTCGGCCTTCTGACTTCCCGTAACGACCGCCATAGGTATTCGTATGACACCCGGGACCGACTGTTTAATGTGGTCTCCGAGGCACGGAGGAGTCTCAATGTGTGACGAACGGATACCCATCCACAGACCGACCGCGGCAAGAGCAGCTTAACCTCGCAAATTGTATGATCTGCGCGGTTGGTGAGTAGCCACGAGGCCCTCCTTGAAGGGGTATAGTACTCAAAGATGCTGGAGATATAAATTTGTCATAAGCTCCATAGAACTATCTCTAGTGGAGCAAACCACAGATAGATGGGTTATTGAAAATGGCCGTAAATTATGTTTAACTGCTTTACTGAGAGGTCGCAAGTTGTGGTCGCTGTGCGTTAGGTTCTCAATTTGGTTCTCGGGTTAGACATAGCGCTGTTGGGTGAAATATGGGAGTACAGCATTGCACCTCTGAGTACCCTACGCTTTCGAGCGTATAAAAACGGTTACGGTTATTGAAAAACATCGTAAATTATCTGCTTTTGTAGATACTAACTCTAGTGACTACTGATCGTGAGGTCTTGGGTTTGATCTCCACGTCTAGCAAAGTGTTATTGGGTTTTTCCACGTGGAATTCTTCAGTAGCAGTCCGGAGTTTAGATTTGTGCCCGGTTGATAGCAATAGTCTCGCCCCCTATTACATCTAACTTAAACATAACGACGAAATTAGGCTATACACTTCTGCCCAACCCTTCAGGGAATACTGGCGTGATGCTATGATATGCAGGTACTTTGTATTACACAGTAAACGGAATCAAACTTTCGAACTGACCCCGTAAATACAAGAAATTGCAAGTCAAATTGGAATCCGACTCGTGCATTACATTCGTTCGTAAGAGCTTCATAAAGTTGTATGGAAATGTCAAAAACTGGAGAATCATAGAGGTCTGGAGTGAACGGATTTGAAGGGGATTCAAACTATTTTATTGGGGACCAACGGAAGCTGGCTATAACTCAGCCGAGTTGGGACCAATCCAAGTTTGGAGTCGGTTTGATTGCGAAGCTTCTTGCTCAATTTGCAATATTTGTTTGAACATATTTTTGCGGTCTACCTAAGAATTTCAATGATGAATGGGTCGGTTTATCGAGAATGCTCGTAAAACCGTCTGACAACATTTGATCATTTTAATATTAATCTCCTATTTAAATAAAAATCAAATGCAGTGTTAGTCTCGCAAAAAATCGGAAATGGCTCGACTGAATTGTTTTTTTTTTTGGTTTTTTCGCCTCAATAAATATTTTTATTCTAAACCACCCCAGGTTTAGGAAAAAGAAAATTAGGAAAAATTAAAAAATATATTTTAGTTGGTACGAAGATCACCGGGTCATTTAGTATTCAAATAAAAAAAAATAGTGCGTCAGCAGCTGATATCTACGCTAATCGTACAAGTAGATTTAGAGTTACTCCCACGTTGTTTTCTTCTATTGTTACAATTTAAACTTATTGTATAAAAGTTAAATTTTAAAATAAAACCAAGTTAAAATTGAAACTTTATCAACTTTTGTCTCATTCTCGATAAAGTTTCAAAGTATTTTACGTTGTCTCTCATAATATTATTTTCCTTACATACAAGATATAGAAAATACTTCCTCAACCTCCAGTTCGTCACACTCTAACGTACAAGCAATCTTAGAATTTTAAATAAATACAAATATGATTCAACGATCAACGTGGGTGTTTCAAATAAATCAACGGGGAATGATTTGCGCAAATCACAGGTAAGGACTGAGCTTGGATCGGTTGAATGAGGATAAGGAAGTGAATAATTAATATTTTGATTATTTAAAATGTCAACTATTTGCTTTATTTTGTAAAGCTACTTTTAATTTTTATTGATTTAAAAAATATTTTGGATGAAAAACGACAAAATCTATTTATAATTCAGATGCAATAGATAGAGTGATTCAAGAGGAAGGTTTATATGCCCCACATTAGTATGTACATTGCACCCGTGCGAAGCCGGGGCGGGTCGCTAGTACATTAATAAATTCTTCTATATCCCACCAACTAAGTTAAATGGGTTTGTTAGGTAGGACTTCACCACTGTATTTCAATATGCATAGATTTTAATTCACCATCTCTCGAAACCCAACACCTTAGCCGTTGGGTCAATAAATATTTGTTACAAAATATATGGTTCATAACTTGTGATATTTGGCTACCATACACGGCTTTAGAATTTGAGGTATTGGGTTTAAAACACAACTATGATCTTGACGGCACAGGTAGTGTAGTGGCCGAGCGATTTTCTGAGTCTGAGTTTCTGCGCTACGGGTCGAACGTTCGAATCCCGGATGGAACAAATATTTTTATGACCTACATAACATAACATCACATCACGCCTGTATTCCTCGAAGGATTATGCAGAGGTTCATTTCCCCATTTTGTTTAAATCCGGGGGCGAGCCTACTACCATCAACTGGGCACAAATCCAAACTCCGGACTGCTACTGAGAAATTCTACACAGAAAATCCCAATACCACTTTTGTCCAACCTGGGGATCGAACTCAGGACCTCTCGATCAGCAGTCGCGCGTACTACCACTAGACAAATGAGGCAGTTACCGTTTCTAGTCTGGTGGTTTGTGCATATGAGATTTGTGTCTGTCAACGCAAACGAGAAATCCTAATGTGGAGGGAAAAGTTTTTTTAAAAGAAACAAAAAATGCTATTACGTAATCGCTTAGTCACTCCAAAACAGAAAAGTATAGAGCTTGGTAAACGTAACAAAAATCAAAAAACATTTGAATGCCAGTCCAGTTCTTGTAATCCAAGTAAACTTTTACCAAGGTGCTTACTCACAGATGATTTAAGAGGCTCATTCACGGAGCAGTAAATAAATTGGACAGTCATTGGGCGTTTATGGTTCCTAGAACATACAGACTGTATGAGACATAGTGAATACAGTATGTAACGAAAACCCTGTCCGATCTTTAAGGGTAATTTGGTATCATACTCCGTACACATACGCGTAATCATTTAATGGATATGAGATTGTCATTTCATTTTCATTTCATTGTTATTTTTACCCATTTTTTTTAAGTGAAACTTGTTGTATCCTACACTGATCGCTCAGCGAACTTCATGTGCTACTAGCTACAGTTTAAAGTCAAAGGAGCCGCCTGAATGAAACAGTTTATATGATCCTTTGTCATGAGGAAATAAAAATTGGTAAAAATAAAAAGATTTCGCCGGCCGGCGGCGGCGGGTGGAGTGTTCTCAACTCATGAAAATTTGCCATATTTAATGGGAACGCATGGTTTATTAAAATAAAAAAAAATCAATAACTTTTGGTTTTTATGAGTTATACAAGGTTAGTCGGAAAAGAGGTACTAAGCCGAAAGGGTGTTAAAGTACCTATAATAAGGGATAACTTTTGTTCTACAACTTTCCCCAAAACTCGATAGTTTAAGAGAAATAGTTTTTCAAAGATTTCGTAAAAAATATACAAAAATCTATCTGTCCATAGCTATGATCAGCTGTGTTTACTATTTAGGTCATATTTAGCGTCACGGATTGGAAACTTAATTTTCTGAATTCATACCTAAAGCAGGTATGTTTTTTTTTTTCAAAAAACTAAAATAAAAATATTTTTGCATGCAAATAAAAATAATCGAATTTTGAAATTTTAACACTTGCTTTAAAATAGTCATCAGTGATACTTTAAGTGGCCCGCGGCTTAGTACCCCCTTTCCGACTAACCTTGTATTTTTATATCTATTTTTTCTAGTACGTATGGTAAATCAGGAGTACGCCTTTATTGGATCGGACAAGGTTTTTGTTACAAGCTGTATAGCGAGAGCTGATGCAGGAAAGTAATTAAGATTTATTATTGAATAATCCATTAAAAACTCTTTTAAGTCAAACTGTTTTATCTTGCAGTACACCTACAGCATCAGTATTTGTGGAGTGAAGGTTGAAATTATGACAATGTTGTGTTGTCACGGGAATTGAATTTGTGTGTGAAGTTTTAGGTATAGTAGTTGAGAAATCTGTCGCAATATTTGAAATAAACAAGGAAATATACGAAGTGAAGCTAATTAAAAACGTTTAATAATAACATTACGCCTGTATTCCTCGAAGGTGTGGCAGAGGTGTATAGTTATACCTCATTTCGCCGTTATGCTCAAGTCCAATGCCATAGGGGGCGAGCCTATTGCCATCAACCGGGCACAAATACAAACACCGAGCTGCTACTGAGAAATTCCTAATGGAAAAACTCAATAACACTTTATCCGACCTGGGGATCGAACCCAAGACCATCAGCAGTCGCGCTTGAAACCACTAGACCAGGGGTGGCCAACTGGATTCGACCCAAGATCTACTAACTGTTTACTGAGTAGACTCTGTGCGATCTACCAATTACATAACCAGTACCTCTTCGTTCAACTTATATTGCCATGATTGACCGGTCAATCGCGATCGACTGGTTGGCCACCCTTGCACTAGACCATCAAAGCAGTTACACAGCCCTACAGAGTCATCTCACGATATTTACATTTTATTAAAACTCATAATGAACATCGAAGCAAGATTATTTTAATTAAGTAACAGATAATTATCTCTCAATAGGTTGCACATAACATCCATAATGACCTCACCGGTGTTGAATTTTACTGCACACATTAAAACTTTGTAATTAGCTCTTGCAACACTACGCCGTTAATATTTTAGTCATTAATTATTATAATAACCTGCTGTTGTCCGCGGCTTTGGTTGTATTTAAGTCGATAGGTACCATCGCGTACATTTGCGGTAAACCACTTTTCGACCTTATTACTAAGGCAATAAGGTTGAAAAGTAATTCACCGCAAATGTACGCGATGGTACATGTTTTCATGTACACTCGTGGAATGGTAATGTTATACACCTTAAGGTCTATTTTTGCTTGCCCAGTGCAAGAAACTAACTATTTTACCGACTACGTATTGTCAACATTATAGAAATGAAAATACAAGTATTTTTTACAGGATATTATGGTGACATGGTGACAAATAAATATGTTAATTTATTTAATTATCAATTTGATTGACTTCTTGGTTTTTATAACAAAACTCCTTAAATCAAATCAAAGACATTAGATGGCACTACAACCTCATATGGAGGCAAAAGTTAATTTTGATCTTTGCTATCAAATAATTCAACATAATTTTCGATGCATTGGTCTGTTCCGTTTAACAGTTTATAAAAGTAACATGTGCCCGCGATGTGGGAAAGAAATTAATTTGAAAACTGACGAATCTTTTCATTTCCCTACTGTACTTTCTAGGTTGTTAACGCTACAACTTCGTTTTCATTTTTTATAGATTATTAATCAACTGTCTCGTTGGTCTAGTGGTGGCAAGCGCGATTGCTGATCGTGAGTTCCTGGGTTCGATTCCCAGGTCGGGCATAGTGTTATTGGGTTTTTTCCGTGTGGAATTCCTCAGTAGCAGACCGCAGTTTGGATTTGTGCCCAGTTGATGGCAATAGGCTCGCCCTCTATTACATTGGACTTAAACATAACGGCGAAATGAGGGTGTTACTATACACTTCTACCCAATCCTTCGAGAAATACAGGCGTGATGTTATGTTTATTAATAGACTATATTTTATATTGTCTTGTATTCTATATTTATACATACATACATAAACTCACGCCTTTTCCCATGGGGGTAGGCAGAAACTATAGAACGCCACATGCTACGATCCTTACATACTCCTTTCGCTTCATCCACATTCATACATCTTGTTATACACGCACGCTGGTTGAGAGTACTACGCACTTGTCCTTTGTGAAGAATATCACCAATAACATCGATGTATGTCCTATATTTATATTGTCGTTATTTCACTCTCGCCTTAAAGTAACATGGCCACCGAGACGTAGCCGTGTTGCTCTAATGACAAAATACTCAAACGCCACTTAATATTAAGTAAGTAGCGTTTAATTTCGTGCTGTTACTGTCACTGTCACTTCGCCTTAGAGTGACAGTGTTCTTCTTTTCATGTGGTTAGTAACTAACCTGTTGTAGAGTTTATGCCGCCCATGGGCCTATGACTTGGCTTCACATGCCGTCGAGAAATATCTCTCAGGCATGCCGGTTTCCTCACGATGTTTTCCTTCACCGTTTTTAAGCAAGTGATAATTATACGCACATGAATCCGAAATGTCAGAGGTGTGTGCCTTGGGTTCGAATTCGAGACCTATGACTTGGCAGTCCGACGGTCACACCATTAGGCAATCACTGCTAATAGACAGTGTGACAGAGTCTAGAGTGACAGTGACAGCACGAGACTTAACAGCAACATAAAATTGGTTAGCGTTTGAGTATTTGTCCTCTCGCTCACACACGTTCTCTATGAGTGGAAGGCAAATAGTGGATCTGCCATTTCTAATCCCATTCTTTAAGTAATCTGCGTTTTTTTAATCATACCTACAATATTCATGTCTCGCCCGGCAGGAGGGGCTCGTGGCTTATTAACGAAGGCGCGGATCATTCGATTTGCGAGGTTATGCAACACTTGTCGCGGTCAGTCCGTGGATGGGTGACCATTCGTTACACATCGAGACCCCTCCATGCCTCGGAGAGCACGTTAAACTGCCAGTTCCGGGTGTCATACGAATATCAATGACAGTCGTTACGGGTAGTCAGAACCCCGAAAGTGTGACGTCTGGTATAACTTTAGGATATCGTCATCGCTCATTAAATACTAACAATGTTTGAATTAATTAATTATTTTAATTAACTGGAACTTATTATTAAACGATTACTAGTTAATAATTAACATTATCAAATAAACAAATAAATCATGAAAATTATTATGCACATAACGTACAAAGCTAATATGAATATAGCAATTCGCATTACAAATCACACTTGTATCAATAAATAATAATGTAAAATAGTTCTTATCACAAAATTATTTTCGCACAAAATCAGTTTATATGATAACCCTACATCTCAAGGTGATGACGTCATAGGTATATGTCGCCAATAGATACAGAACGACTATTTCGCTAACCTCACCATCGCCTCCGTGGCGCAATTGGCTAGCGCGTTCGGCTGTTAACCGAAAGGTTGGTGGTTCGAGCCCACCCGGGGGCGTTTCTTTTTGGGATTTTGTCTAAAAAGTTTTGAGCAACGATGATTTTATAAGATTGCATAATTATGTAAGTTTTTTTAATGTCTGTAAATTATTTTAAAAAATCTCTGAATTATATTGTCCCCAACATTGTCTTGAAGAAATAAGAAAAAACCCAAAGACGTTGAAGTAAATAGACGCGCTATCTTTTATACCCTGAAAACAAAACAAACCTTTTTATTGCATTTGAAAAAACTTTACATGCAGATACAGCAGTCTTAATTACCTGTATTAATAATAATTTAAATAATATATATTCTATCTACATTCTATAATCTAAATAATATAATAATTTTAAATAATATATATTCTATCTACACACTATAATCTAAATAATTCAGATAACTGTATTCTAACCTCGAGGGACCGGCCTTCTGGCAATGGTCCGGATCACCAGCAGTGAGATATGGCTCGTCCTTTTCAATGCCTCTTTTCTGCCATGGCCTGTGTCTACTATAAGACAACCTTGAGTAAGCTCAAACATTTTTAAGTCCTGAAAAATGCAAAAAAAGGATGCTACACATACTAGGTTGATGGTACTTGCAATAAATTGGAATGTAGATCTTTGAAAATGATTACCTCTGGGGTCATGGCCTTGAGGCAAGTTTGAGCGGAATTCCAGGAATATGTTCGGTGGCGTTGGTTCTCTCAGGCATTCTGTTAACTTAACTGTTTCAATTGTACCTATGTAGTTTGCACTAAAACAATTTTAAGTGGGTTACTCAAAAAGCACCGACACTAACTTCATTACACAAAATATGTACAATTTATTTACTTATATTACACTTTTCGAATGGTATACGCAGCTAGTTACTGCATTTCAAACGGGACTAATTACAGTCACGTGACAATTGCGAGCGTCGGCGTCATTTACAGCTATGATGCTCTTACGCAACAATGGCCGCCGCCCGCCTTCTTGCATAATTCTGTTTTGTTTTGACGCGACTGTCATGTCTTGTTATGAGATGCAATTCTAGTTACATATTTAATAACAATGTTTGTATTTATATTTGGCACAACACACTACACAGTATTTTAACTTGATTTTATACACCGCTCAGTACCTATTTTAAGATAGTTAAATACTCACGGTACGACTGGTTCTCTCTGGTGCTCTCGTTACGTCGCTCGAACGAAGGTTGTTGCTGAAAATCAGCGCTGTTGGCATTAGGTTCGTCCGAAGCCTCAGCATAATGCTGAGCAATGACCTAAATTTTCACGCACCATGCGACGCACAAATTCAACATGTTTATATGTTTGTATTGTTTGTATTTGCTTATTGTCACTTAGTTCTATGATGCATGAGGATTTATGGTTATGGTAGCCCGTGCACCATAGACTAAATAAATGTAACCATAGATTATTATTTTTTTTTTTTTTTGTGTGTTTGGGTTGCCGTGTTGTTTAATATAATAGGTTTAAATATAAGTGTTAATTTTTAAGTAACATTATATTTTTAATTTTAAGGATCCGTATGCGTTCGCGTGGGCGGAAAATAAATACTTTTTCTTTCTTTCTTTCTTTCTTTCTTCTTATAGTCAACATGATGTGCCAAATACATTGACGCAATACGATTCAAACTACCACTAGATAGCTGTCAAGTTCTATGGCACTGTGGGGAACCACAACTCGTTGATACCATGGTGTTCTCCTAAACATCGCATCTAGTACGTAAGTAATTATTATATCAATGGAAAAACTGAAGAAAACGTGTTTTTAGCCATTTCCCAAGGCACATTAGGTGTATATATTATTTTTTCTTGTAAAACAAAAGTTATCCGATATTATAGTTCTTTAATACACTTTCGGATTAGTACCCTCTTTCTGACTAACATTGTCTATATTCTAGTATTCTTAGAAAAGCTAAAAGTAGCTCTAAGTTTATCCACACAAGTACTTTCATGAGAAAATTGTAATTTTTCATAATATAAACAGGAGAAACTAGGTGGGGCTGCAAACCTTTTGAATGGGTTCATTAACGCTTTCACTGGAACTAGGTCTCGCCTTACACCACTATGTATTTTGTTAAAATGTTACTTACCACTACCTGGTAACACGAATTACTTTGAGGTAGGGTTGAAATCATTTTTGCAATACAATTTTAGTTGGACTCTTGTAATAACTCAACTGCCTCGTTGATCTAGTGGTGGCAAGCGCGACTGCTGATCGTGAGGTCCTGGGTTCGATCTCCAGGTCGAGCAAAGTGTTATTGGATTTTTTCTTGTGGAATTCCTCAGTAGTAGCCCGGAGTTTGTATTTGTGCCCAGTTGATGGTAATAGGCTCGCCCCCTATTACTATATATCTCTGCCTAGCCCTTCGGAGAATACAGTCGTGATGTTGTGATGTTATGTTATTCTTATAATAATTTTTAGGTAATAACTTTCGTTGAGTGAAATTCTTGTTTAGGATTTGAAAAAAAGAACACGTTAAACATTCGGTCCTGGATGTCATACGAATACTTATGACAGTCGTTACGGGTAGTCAGAAGCCCGAAAGTCTAACAACCGGTCTAACCTTAGGATATCGGCATTGCCCAGTCACACGGTTGCGGAGGTTTGATGGCAGTCGCTCCGTGTAATATACTGGTATTCAGCTGTACTGGTTAGACTGGAAGCTGACCCCAACATAGTTGGAAAAAAGTTAGGCAGAACATTTGCTAGGCAAATAGACCTAATAGCGTTTATTTTTTAGATTTTTAAAGAATTACTAAAAGAGTACATGACACTTTTTGTTCCTGAGCTCCTCATTTGTTGATATGAGATTTGACGATAGATTAAATTGATCAGCTCTTCATAAACCAAGGGTAAATCTTGGTATGTATGTAACGGAAGACGTGCGTAAAGATAACAACGCACTTTTTAAATTATTATTATAGCCTGACAGAGATAAAAGATTTAATTTATACCTCTACTAAAAACAATATGGCGTTTGGAACGACTCCCATTACTTAAGCTACCGGCATTTGATCCCTAGGACCATATTTCTGTCTCTCTCTTTTAACCAAAGAAAGAAAAGGATAGGTATAGTTTATAGAGTTACTAATTGGACCACCCGTTGATACGGTACTTAATTACTATCTTATTTAATTTGAGATTGAGATTAAAGTTTTATTGATTAATTTGAATGGACGTACATAAATCTGAATGTGTTTTCAAAATATTTGAAGTTGTGTTTTTTTTCGAGGAACTTGAGGGTTACTACTTGATAACATAACATAACATCACGCCTGTATTTCCCGAAGGGTTGAGCAGAGGTGTATAGTAACACCGTCATTTCGCCGTTATGTTTAAGTTCCATGTAATAGGTAGCGAGCATATTGCCTGACAAACGCGCACAAATCCAAACTCCGTGCTGCTACTGAGGAATTCCACACGGAAAAAACCCAATAACACTTTGCCCGACCTGGGGATCGAACCCAGGACCTAACGATAAGCTGTCGCGCTTGCCACCACTGGACCAACGAGGCAGTTTTATTTGATATTGAATGCAATGATGAACTCTTTATGTAAGTACACTATTATTTATTTACGATCGAAACCAATAACCTATCTACGGGCGGTTTTCTTTACTAAAATTGACATAAGCTACAAGAGTAATGTCTTTCTATTTCAAGTAGGGCAAACCGCCAATAGAAAGGTTCTTGGTTACATACATACATAAACTCACACCTTTTTTCCATGGGGGTAGGCAGAAACTATAGAACGCCACATGCTACAACCCTTACATATACCTTTCGCGTCATCCACATTCATACATCTTGTCATACACGCACGCCGGTTGAGAGTACTACGCACCTAACCTTTGTGAAGAACATCACCAATAACATCGATGTTATTGGGTAAGAAAGGATGTATTCTTGTGATTATTCCAAACTCTGTTTGCCATCTTGCATTACATCAACATAACATATAACATAATTAGCCCATTACGCTGGGCACGGGCCTCCTTCTCAAAATGAGAAGGGTTTAGGCCTTAGTCCACCACGCTAGCCTGGTGCGGGTTGGCAGACTACACACACCATCGATAACTTTATGGAGCCCTCTCAGGTGTGCAGGTTTCCTCACAATGATTTTCCTTCACTGTTAATGCAAGTGATATCAAATTCTGATCCGCACATGAATTCGAAAAGTCAGAGGTACGGGCTGGGATTGAACTCAGACCGTCCTGTATGGAAGGAAAGCGTTCAACCGTTAGGCTATCATTGCTTGTATAACAAATATTTAAAAAAAATATAACTGCCTTTGTACAGTCAGCAACAAAAGTATGTTAACACTTCAGTTTTTTAAATCATAACTGAACACAATAATATTCAATTTTAATTGGAACACATGTAACAATAAAATAATACAAACTCTTGTATATTATATGAATTTCTGAAAAGCAGTGTATCGAATAATTTGTGTCTTTTAGGTGTTATGTAAAAGTAACAGTGTTAACCAACTTTCGTTGTTGACGGTACCTAGCACAACATTGATACCTACCAACTTTTGCTTTTTCTATAATCAAAAAAATAATTATAATATTCATTATTTCTGCAACAAACCAAAACATAAAGTATTGACTGACCTCAACCTTAAAAAAAATTACGCCTTATTAAGTTTTCATAATGTAATAGGTACTTACCTATAATTTACACTCTAAAACAGCGATATATTTATTTATCACGGCAGTATTCATCCAATGCATATAAAACCCAACACTAAAACTAAAAACTAAAATCGCCAAACCAGTCCATAAAGACAGGTGGCACAAAAAGCGGGCGCTCTTTGTTACCAAGTTATAGCGGTAAAAACCTGGACACGAGCGCCATCTGCCTGTGACAATGGTAAGATTTATCGTCTACTTTCGCCATAGAAGCGTCTGTGTTGATCTGTGTAAGGCATAAGAGGTAGCGGGTTTGCAGTATATTAACTTTTAACATGGTAATTTATTATTTATTTCTAACTAGCTGCCCGGACAGACTTCGTTCTGTCAAAAGTTATTGGCCTGTAGTGGGAAAAGAAAAGTGTTGTTTTTACTATTTTCCACGCATTTTTTTGTTTTTTCTCTCCATAAAAACCTTGCTTGTGCCTTAAGGAATATATTTAAAAAAAATAGCCGAATTGGTCGAGCCGTTCTCAAGTTTTGCGCTTAGCAACACATTTGGCGATTCATTTTTATTTATATAGATAGATTATGGCTTGAATTTCGAATGTGAGCGAGAGAGAACCAAATAAAAAGAACATTAGTATGTTTTTATCTCTGTATCACCCTAACTTGACTGATAGAAAATTTCTAAGGAATTAATGGCCAAATACTCAAATGTTACTCAATTTTAAGTTGCCGTTAAGTCTGGTGCTGTCACTGTCACTATAAAGCGAAGTGATAGTGACAGCACGAAATTAACGGCAACTCTAAATTCAATAGCATTCGAGTATTTGGCCAAAAGTCAACCTATGTACAATTTTTGTATGCTAAAGAATAAATAAATCATAAGATCCGCGATTTCTTATCCTATTCTTTAAATAAACATCTCTTATTATGCTATGTCTCTCGTGAAAACACGGTTTTCTTTCACTGCACACATAGCAGTATGTAACAAAGTATTTTAAAAAATCAATTAATATGGGTAGGAACGAACATCTTAGCAATAACAAGCCTTCGCGGTCGTTTTGACATAACATTTCCAAAGGTTTTATCCTAGAAAAACTCATGCGTTCAATAGACCTAGCACAAATGCTGTCGACCTACTAATGTATACGTATGTTAATGTAAGTATATTGAATCGAAAACACTCGATTCGCAATTAAATTGAAATCTTTATTCATATCTATCTTCTTCTTCTTCTTCCTGCCCTTATCCCACACTAGGTGGGGTCGGCACAACATGTATTTCATAAATCCATGTTGTTAGAGGTTTTGGCTTATTGTTTTTTGACCGGCCGCCTGCCTGACGCAACCCTCCTTGGGAATACTCGTTCTCTCGGGTCAGTTCCACGTCCCACTCATTCAGTTTTGCTAGGGACTTTGGTTCACCGTTCACGTCCTTGACTTTACATTTGTGAGAATGATGGATTGTAGTCTCCCGTTGTGAACGCTAGGATTTACCCACACTGCACTCACCGATAAAATAATTTACAAATTATATCAATATAAAAAGCAAAAAATAAATTTTATGACTTATTTTATTCATGTCTATGTATGACACAAATTATTCATGTCCCAAAAAGTAAACCAAAATGATATAAAACAGTTGTATTTTCGATTCAAAATTCGCTTACATTAGCGATCCGTTTACGATACTTCACGTCTGCCCGGTTACGTAGAAAAGCTCCGCAAGACCATATACAAGCAGTCGATTGGGAAAAAAAAATACTTCACGTCAAACATTCGTACTAGGCCAGCTGTCTATGGGGAGACTTATTTTCATGATCGATCTATAAAGTTTTTATTAGTTGTGTTATAAAGACTGTGAGATTAATAAAATGCAACAAACAAACAACTCTAACCGATACAAATTGTTTGTTTGTTGCATTTTATTAATCGCACCTTCTGTCTTTGCACATATTTGCGGGTGAAAGAGCTGTGCTCCATACTGCATCCCAGCTTGGTGGAATTAACACAAAAAATATTGTTATTGTATGTCATGGATTTCCGTAAAATAAACGCCCGATTTCATTATTTACTGTTGTCATTATTTATGGGTTGATAATATCGTGATCAGCCTTCAAAACCTCCTGTGACATGCACCAGATCCTTACAGCTGTCTTGCAGATTAAAATCCGCAGCATGTACCAATGAAGTCCTCTCGCACTATATATCTGAGTTGTATTATAGTATTTACTTATATTCTAAGTTTATTGCAACAATGGGCTCATTCAACTGTTGAACGTTCTTACCTCTAGGTATGTGGATCAGACCAGAATCATAGCATAAGCATAATCAGCCTATTACTACCCCACTGTTGGGCACGGCGTTCTTCTCAGAATGAGAAGGGTTTAAGCCTTAGGCACAAAACAGATAGGTACAGAAGTCAATCTACATACAAGTGCGCTCGAGCGACGCACACTTAAACACTGCTCACGGACACGATATCTCGGGCTGTTTGGGACTAGAGTGCGAGTGAGTGGGAGCGTGAGTGCCATGCGCTTGAGAGAGATAGATATATAGATAGAGCGACCGCCGAGCGTAGGTTTGAAAAGTGAAGTACATACATGTGATTGACTTCTGTACCTATCTGTTTTGTGCCTTAGGGCTAAGCAACATCTTACTAAAGATACGTCGCCAATCTTGCACCGGTGCACATCATTCCATATAAACATCTCACGCCGAACACATTTGACCGACGATACGTTACTAAAATTCGTCGAGTAAATTACGCGACGGAAGATCGGCGACGTATTATCATCCGTTAGATGTGGCGTGACCCTTGGCTTTAGTTAAACAGAACGCGTTATTATCGCGCGTCAGGGCGCTAACCTAACGCGACGCTATGACGCCGAGCTGTGTTGTCCTGCAATGGTGATGTACCGCCAAACAGAGCAAAGGCGCTGCGTAATGCTAGCGCTGGCGCTCTGTTTGGCGGTACATCACCATCGCAGTACAACACAGCTCGGCGTCATAGCGTCGCGTTAGGTTAGCGCCCTGACGCGCGATAATAACGCGTTCTGTTTGACAAAGCCTTTAGTCCATGACGCTGGCCTGGTGCGGGTTGGGTGAAAACAGACTCGTTTTTTAATGAATAACAAGTATCTAAATAAAATCTAAATTGCTAAAGGTTTAATATAAGTTAACAGTTCAACTCAGCTTATTGAAGTCCACTGCTTACGGGCGGGCATACGCCTCTCCCAAGTTGAGTGCCATATCGAAGGTACGTCCCCAAATTTTTAAACAAAACTCATTTACCTAACTATAAAATCAATTGTACACGTACACATAGGTATAGACCCACGCTTACAAAGATGAAAAATCAATGAATTCGAGTATAATTTAAAATATTTTAATAAAATTATTGCGTAAAGAATCTGATTTTATTAAACAAAGAAAACCATCTGTTGTGCTAACAAAACATATCGTTTTATTAAAATAATAATATTTGAAAATGGAATAAACGAATTCTATTTGCTTTTTAACCGACTTCCAAAAAGGAGGAGGTTCTCAATTCGACTGTATGTTTTTTTTTTGTATGTTTGTTCCGCGATATCATTGCTAATTGTGAACCGATTTTAATGATTATTTTTTTGTTTGAAAGATATTTTTTCGAAGTGGTCCCATTTAAATTTGGTGAAGATCTGATGAAGAACTTCGGAGATAGACCATTTGAAGTCGGTTTTATTTTTGTTAAAAAGTGATTATAAATTTTTCTATTTGTGCGATCAAAGCGCGTAATAATTAAAATATTTATCAGCAGTTGCATAAATTATGATTTAAACAAAAATTAAATAAACTTATTCAAACCTAAACATTATTTTGAAATCTAAATATTCATTGTGAATACAACACACATAACAAAAACTAAACGTAACTAATCCTTATGCCCGATGGAAAAAACGCATCAACTCATAAAAATATTATCATAAAATTAACATCTAATTAATAAACTGGGTACTTTAATTCACTAATCTATAAAAAAGTTTTATACCAAATGACATTTACACAATCCTTATCCGATCCTGCCATAGATAACAAATGTTCCCAAAACGTAAATTATTTTAAATTAAAAAAAAAGTATAAACAGCGGGCGACATCCCTTTTATAGTTTCACCTTTATTAATGCGTGTTTTTAAAGAATTTATGTTTGACATTTGTGGCTGTGTAAGCCGGCTACCATTAGTTTAAAAAAAATAACTACTGGCTGTATGCTATGCTTTTTTTATTCTGTTGCAAGGGACGGCAGAACAGCATATTATTATATAAGGTCTAACCAAAATACCTGGACAAACTTTTACACAGTGTTCAATACGTTTAACTAATCACATCTATGTAAAAAAAAAACGAGATCCAAGTGTTTTTTTCTAACAATAAAATAATAATGTTTTAAATAGCCTGTACTCTCTAAGAATAAACTCATCCATTTCTTATGCATCGACCGCCATTGGGGTGCGTGCTAATTCCGTGCCGCGTTTTACCTACACAGCGAAGAGAAAAATGTAAAAAAAAAAAAAAAAAGTTGAAAAAAAAATTTGGTTAAAAAAAAAAACACCTGGATCTCGTTTTTTTGCATAGATATATTCAGTTACACTTACTGAACACTGTATAAAAGTTTGTCCAGGTATTTTGGTTGGACCTTATATATGTTTTTTTCGAAAATATATAGGTACATAGAGCCACAAATCAATTGAATACTGCAAACTGACCAACACAACTAACAGTGATTTTTTATCGTTTTCAATAGGTTTGAACCAAACAATATTTTAGGGGGTTAATGATGATGATGAATTTCTAGGCCGAATCCGGCCATAACGACAGTTTCTGGTAAGACTCAGGTTTTCTGTATCACGTCAGCTTAGAGTATGCTTGCTGATAACCGATGCACCTGATATTGGCCAAAAAGGTATGGTTGCAACGTGAACACGTCGATTCACCGATAACATAATTGTACCTATGTAATTACTGTTGGTGGTTTAAGGTCAAAGCACACATATCAAATCGGAAAGGGATCGTCACCGTATCAACTCAAGCCGTTCAGTTTTCTTTGTATGAAACTCCCTACTGCAACGCACACTAATCGGAATCGTAACGTAATCGCCTCGCCTCGGGACAAGCTCACGAACCGCGGTGCGGTGTGTGGTCAACGTGGTTCTCGCGCTTACGGCTCGTCGTCCCCGAGCTTACGTCTCTCCGTACCCGAGCTTACGTCTCTTCGTCCAACCTTGCCCCTCTCACCCCTCCCGCGGCCTGCCTGCAGCACACTACTGTTACTGCGAGCCGTAAGCGCGGCGTCGCCTAGCCGTAGCCTAGTCGACGTATCGGAGCTGCTGATCCGGTTTGATTACGTGCTTACATTAGGTTGACGCCTGTTTGACGGCGAGGCGAAAGGCGATACGGTTACGATCCCTTTCCGAGTTGATATGTGTGCTTTGCCATTAGCCTGAAGGTAATCACAACCTTGCTTTACTGTTCGAAGTCATAAACTTTCGCTGAACTAATGGCCAAATACTCAAACGCTAGTCAATTTAATATTGTCGTTGAGTCTCGTGCTGTCAATGTCACTCCGCCTTAAAGTGACAGTGACAGTTGTGTCTCCATACAAAGCATCTGTTAGGCTCTCCCATTTTGAGATGGTTCAATGTTTGACGACACATTTGGTGCAGTGGCTGAGCGATCGGCTTCTGCGCTACGGGTCGTGGGTTCGATTCCCGCACGGAACAAATATTTGTATGGCCTACAGATAGTTGTTCCGGGTCTGGATGTTTGTGCGTGTGAATATTTGTGTTTGTTAACGCACCCACGATACAGGAGAAATCCTAGTGTGGGGCAACGTTTTTAAATAAACAAAAAAAAAATGCATTGTTTCATTAGAACTTCTTCCCTTACCTTACCTTAGGTACTGGCCACCGGGATTTCGCTTACATACCTTATCTTACTTTTCGATTTTAGAGGGTTACATTAGCCTTAGAGCATATAGCCATTAGATTGGATATAATTCATTATTATTGGATTAAATATCTGCCTCGTTGGTCTAGTGGTGGCAAGCGCGGCTGCTGATATTGAGGTCCTGGGTTCGATCCCCAGATCGGGCAAAGTGTTATTGGGTTTTTCCGTGTGCAATTCCTCAGTAGCAATCTGGAGTTCAGATTTGTGCCCGGTTGATGGCAATAGGTTCGCCCCCTATTATATGCGACCTAAATATAAGGCGAAATGAGGGTGCTACTATACACCTCTGCCTAAGACTTCGGGGAATACAGGCGTGATGTTATGTTATAATTATTATTTTATATCAAAATCTTGGACACCTATCAACACAAAAGGTTCACTAAAGGCAGTCGTTTATATTTAGTTGGAATGTCAGACTATTATTAAACCAAAGTTACCTGTCTTCATTATTTGACAATTTACATGAAGCCATTACAGCTGTTTTGTTACTCGCCATATTTGTCTTAGTGTCAGTAATATTACAATTTCAAAGAGGCACCGAGTTAGCAACCAATTGAATTTACGGAGTGGGGAGTGTTTCAAAGTAATATATTGTACCTTGGAAGTCTAAACTAAATTTAGACATTTGTCTTGCAAATTAAACAGAGTCTTAATAGATTTTAATAGACGATAATGTCTTAATAAATTTACAGATTGGATATTTATTACAAACAATGAATTGATGGTTTAGATACTGCGTTGCTTAGATTTTAATAGAAATCTTTTTGTATGTACTAAATCGTTAGAAGATTTAAGAAATAATCGTTTATCTTAATTGGAGTGTGTTTGGCAACGATGCACTCTAAAGGTTCGAAGAATTTAATGTTGACGACACGTTTGGTGCAGTGGCTGAGCGATCGGCTTCTGCGCTACGGGTCGTGGGTTCGATTCCCGCACGGAACAAATATTTGTATGGCCTACAGACAGTTGTTCCGGGTCTGGATGTTTGTGCATGTGAAGATTTGTGTTTGTAAACGCACCCACGATACAGGAGAAATCCTGGTGCGGGGCAACGTTTTTTATTTTTAATAAAATGTTCGGTTTGAGGTTTTTATTTATTTATTTTTATTCTTGCCTTAGTTGCGTTTGGCCCTAGTCTCACCTAATGGTAAGCGCATACAGGGTCTAAGATGGAGCACACGAATCCAAGGAACAGAGATATAGAGGGATTCCACTATATCCATCTAGCTCTCAAATACACACGATGGAACATAGTAAACTGGTTGGCGCTTGAATTGAATGTGAGGGTGGTAGCTAGCCAGGCGGACCGTATAGATCCTACCACCAAGCGTGCTGGGTTTTGTTGAATCTTACAACACGCGTCTATTCCCAGCGTCCGATGAGGACGTTTTATATTCTAACCCGTCCCCACACGGTGTAAACTATTATGTCTGTGTATGCCTGCTGCAGATGAGCATTGTCTGCTTTTTTTCGGGAATGCATGAGATCGGAGAGTATAGGGGTAGATACTTCAAATTAACTGTCAAACTAAGTAAATACATACATACATAAACTCACGCCTTTTTCCCATGGGGGTAGGCAGAAACTATAGAACGCTACATGCTACGACTCTTACATACCCCTTTCGCTTCATCCACATTCATACATCTTGTCATACACGCACGTCGGTTGAGAGTACTACGCACCTGACCTTTGTGAAGAACATCACCAATAACATCGATGTATGTCCTTCTAGGACGTCCTCTACCGGCGTTCCCATTAACATCCGCCTTATAAATTCCTTTTGTTAATCGCCGTTCACTCATTCTCTCAACATGGCCAAACGACCTAAGCATACTCTTTTCAATTTTTGTCACTACATCATCTTTTAAACCGCAACTTTGTCTAATCTCTTCATTTCTCAATCTATCATTCAAAGTTACACCGCACATACTTCGCAAGGAACGCATAAGTAAATGAATAATGATAAACTGTATGGCCTACAGATAGTTTTTTTTTTAAATGAGTATACTACCGCAGACTTTTCGTCCGCGCTCTTTTTTATAATTATTCAATTGTTTACTTCTTTTTATTTTAGTTAACTTATGATACTCCATGTATCAGACATAATTTTACTGTATATTTTCTTAAAAGCTACTTAATGCTATGTGAGTCCATCGCTGTATATATGTTTTTTTTTATTTTATTTTTTTTATTGTATAATTATTAACTTTTACACATGTACATTATATTTTACTTATTTATTATAGATATTTTTGTGGCGTTTATTACATTTACATTTACTATTAACCAGTTACAGGTGTTTTGTTGGGATGGGTGTTGGCTGTATGGCTTAGGGTGTTGCCTACAGATAGTTGTTCCGGGTCTGGATGTTTGTGCATGTGAAGATTTGTGTCTGTAAACGCACCCACGATACAGGAAAAATCCTAGTGTGGGGCAACGTATTTTTATAATAAAAAATAAAAATAAGAATAGATTGTTTTTAGTAGGTCATGGAATGTCCCACTGCTGAAGGCCTCTCCTTTTGCCTTCCAAACCTATTTTGTGCCGTTTCTTACCTTATCAGCCCCGCAAACACGTCTATCATTACGCTATTTACGCCGCGACCGATTAATATAATACATTTAAATAAAAATAATTGAGGGGCTCGTGGCTAAATAACAACCGCGCCGATCGTACGATTTGCGAGGTTAAGCTGCGCTTGCCGCGGTCAGTCCGTGGATGGGTGACCATTTGTTACACATCGAGACCCCTCCGTGCCTCGGAGAGCACGTTAAGCTGTCGGTCCCGGGTGTCATACGAATACCTATGACAGTCGTTACGGGTAGTCAGAAGCCCGAAAGTCTGACAAACGGTTTAACCTTAGGATATCGGCATTGCCCAGTTACTGGGTTGCGGAGGTCTGATGGCAGTCGCTCCGTGTAAAATAATGGTATTCAGCCGCATCTGGTTAGACTGGAAGCTGACCCCAAGATAATTGGGAAAAGGCTAAGGGGAAGAAGATTTAAATAAAAATAACTAAATAAAAAACCTATTAAATTGATTTTCTGTTATTGATATTCTACGAGACTAGTAACGCCATCTGTTGTCATTTCTCACGAACTCTCACATTTTAATAGATGCAATGGACTTTACCATCAATTAAATTGTATCAAATACAAAAATAAATACTTATCATGTGATCATCACCTTCCTACCCTGGTCCCAAATTACTTGGGGTCGGCGCAATATGTTTTTCTCTTCCACTCTTCCCTGTCAGCCGTCTCATTCACTTACTCCCTTATCTTTCATATCCTCCCCCACACAATTCATCCATCTTTTCTTTGGTCTCCCTCTCCCCCTCCATCCATCAACATTCATATTCATCACTCTCTTAGTCACATGTGTTTCATCCCTCCTCATCACATGCCCATACCAAGACAAACGATTTCCTTTCAACTTTTCTGTCACTGGTGACACTTTCAAACTCCTTCTAATGTACTTATTTCTTACTTTATCCATTCGCGTCACTCCACGCATCCATCTCAACATTCTCATCTCTCAAATACTTATCATAGGATGTAAATCTAAAATATTTGACCCTGAAAGCATCGTAAAAGATTTTTATTAACATCATTTGCATTGCTTTAAATATTTCTTCAGCTTTCGTTCGGCGAGGAGGTCAGGGCCACATATATCTAATAGTTTTATAAACTCAAATTCCAAGGACTGACGGGATAAGAGCAGGGGATGATGATGACGATGACGCATCTACACCAAATGCCTGTATAATGACCACCTCGCCTGAGGGCAGGTTCAATTTAAGGTATATTTCGATAACTCCCGTCAATTATATTAAAACAGTATAATTTGTCCAATTATTTAAACTATTTTTTTGACATAATGATTTATTGTGTGGGATCTTTATTATAAAAAAAGTATACAATTAGATTATCTCTTTAAAATATACATACAAAACATCACGCCTTGTATTCCCCGAAGGGTTCGGCAGAGGTGTTTTTAGTACACCCTCGTTTCACCAGTTATGTTTGAGTCCCATGTAACAGGGGGCGAGCCTATTGCCATTAACCGGGCACAAATCCGAGCTGCTACTGAGAAATTCCTAACGGAAAAACCCAATAACACTTCGACCTAGGGATCGAATCCAAGACCCTATGCTCAGTAGTCGCGCTTGACCACCAGACCAAAAAGGCAGTTTAAAATAATTTACATAGAAAGGTGCCGATTCTCTTGTCTACCAACTAAACTAAATTAAGAAAATTGCTATCTTTTACTAACAGACAGCGTGAGAAAAGGACGGGGATAGATAAGAACTAAGTTAGAGATGTCAAACTGGTTTACGCCTTGAACTTTACCGTGTTTTTAATCGAAACGATCTGACGGAAATAGTTGAACTAAAGACAGCTCTTATTTAAGTGAGTCTCTTTCTTATTGTATCAGAGTGCAAAAGATGGCAATAGCCTAAATGAAGTTTAGTTTGTGCACAACAGAATCGTCATCATTAGATACTTTTAAGATAAAAAAAAAACTAGACTCCACATCCTGACAAAATAGATATTAAAATCTATTGATATATTTAAAAACTAGGTGACCCGCGCAACTTCGTCTGCGTTTTTCCCGTTTTTGCAACATTTTTCATTTATGGTACTACTGCGCACCTATATACCTACCTACCCTTCCTACCTACCTACCTACACTACCTGCCCACCTACCCTACATATCTACTCTACTTATCTACCATACCTTATTTCTTTTTATCTTGATATGTTGTTGTCATAAGTCCATAACCGTAACTCATAAGATCCAAACAATTTTTTTTTATCTGAAATTTTTGCATATACTTTTAATATTGTATAATTACCCTCGTTATTATTGTCATCAAATCATCGTATGATCAAAAATATCCACTATTTATTCTTATAGCCATGCTCATAATATCAGGGTTTTATTTTAGCAGTCTAATGCAAATTATTGTTAATTGTGTAGAAGTGTGCGAGTGTTTGTGAACGAGGAAGACTGACCTGCCGTGATACAGTTTTCACTAGTACGGAGGTCAGTGTGAATTAAGCTCAAACAACCGCATATACACAGGTATTAGACATACGTAATTATATTTTTGTACTAATAGACACAAATCACAGGGTTGTTGGGATTTGTGTGTAAGAAAGAAAAGAAGAAAGAAAGAAAAAGTATTTATTTTCCGCCCACGCGGACGCATACGGATCCTTAAAATTATAAATATAATGTGTCTTAAAAATTAACACTTAAATTTAAACCTAGTATATTAAACAACACGGTAACCCAAACACACAAAAAAAATAAAATAATCTATGGTTACTATTATTTATTGTAAGGTTTGTTCTTTTATACTGTCAATAATTTTTTTTACTTTTTACCTACCTACCTACCCTACCTACCCTAATAATTAATAACCTATATGTTGCCGAGGACACATAGCTATATAACAAAAAAGTTTCATCAAAATCCGTCTAGTAGTTTTTGTGTTAAAGCCGGACAACAGACAGACAGACAAAAATTTCAAAATTTTTTTTTTTTGCTTGTTTTACTTGTACGAAGACCCCTAATGGTATTTTTTTTAGTTTTTATTCTATATATAGAATTGAACTCTTCTACAGTTATATTATATGTGTAGATTTTGCTCAAAATATCCTTACCCTAGGGCCATACTTACGGGAGTTCGAAAACAATAAAAATTTGGTCCCAGCATTATCGAAATTTTAGTAGTAGAAAAATAACTGTCATAAGAAATGCTTGCAAGTACTCCCGAATATTTATAACGATATGCAAATACACGTTGCCATTTACCTGAAGATTCTAAAAGCATTTGAATAGATACAACGGTTTTTAAGAATAAAATATTTACTTAAGCTCGGGAAATACTGCCACAACTTAAAACTCTACCCACTCACAACGCACACGAGAATAAAAACACATCATACCTCGTAGCGCAATTTACTAAATCTTGTAACGGCGCGCCGCACAGTGGCACAAAGTTAATAATGAGCATTGCAATTAAAGCGCGTCGCACACCTGCGGGTTTATACTGAATGCGTTTTTATTAAAATGCTCACATCGTGCTATCTGAATATGTTAACTTTCTGAAGAATGTTTCGAGGGTGCGTTATTATGAGGGTCTTGTGTAAAATGTAAGTAAATCTTTTCAAAGATACACGTGTTTTAGGCGTTAATTATTCATTTACTTTGTATATAAATTAAGTTTTTGCATTTTAAAGAGATAATAAAATTGTGCGTGGAGTAACTTTTGAGTGTAAATAATTTCAGCTGCTGTTTTTTTGCTTTTTTAATAATAATTATGCCAGAATCCATAATTTTCTGAAATAAAGTCAGTATCCATTCCAAAATCTTCCATAACCACTTGGACCAGTTCATTACTTACAAGCCGTATTTTCTCAAAAATAGTTACACTACTATTACATAAGTTATGCACTTCGGCAATCTTCGTGTTTCCGAATTCATACGAATTATGCGAATCGTTCAATCTTTCTTTGTGTGTCTTTAAAATATTACATAACTCCGGATTCGTTCTTCTTGGATCAATTCTGGATAGGTCACTTAATCGGTCGCATGATTCGTACAAATTCGGAAACACGAAGATTGCCGAGGTGAATAACTTAAGCTGTAGTATAGTATTATAATGTCGTTTTTCCGCTTGAAACAATTCTTTAGTCCCACCAACGACATCTATTGAAAGTGGGTGATCCCTTTCAAAGATAATTACGTCACATCTTCTATGTCGTTTTCTGATCATCATCACCTACTTGTAATCTCGATTTAAAACCAGATTGTTTATTTTTCTGTCTTTTACTATTCTTGCAGTGTCCCAGTCAGAACAAGTCACAGTCAAGTGGTCTGTGTGACGTAATATCAAATGTAAACTCGGACGAGCGTACAACTGTGGTGCATATTTAACAGGGTAACTGTTGTTTTGCTAGAAAATAAATATACGTTTAATTTTGAGAGTAATAGTGGCATAACTCTAGTTAAAGCGCAGGATTTCTGCTTTGTGTTTTGTTTTAATTGTCGTTTAGATGGTAAAGAAAAAAATGATGTATCATAAGTTAAAATATTTAATGTATTTTATGGTAGTGATAGCCTAGTTGTTAAAGGCTACCCTCCATGCAAGAAGGGCCTTTTTTTTCTATCGTTGGAAAATCCTCATGGATTTCCCATGAGGGTCTGCCAGAGTCTTACTGGCTAAAAACCAACGGTGTTCCTCCTCCTGACCGTTCGGCTGGGGTCGCGGGATTCGCAAAAGCATGCACCGCAACTCCGGCAGATACAGGAAGGGCCTGAGTCCAATCCTAGCCCGTACCTCTGAAGTTTCGAATTCATGTGATGATTAGAATTTGATTATCACAAGCATTATCAGTGAAAGAAAACAATGTGAGGAAACAAGCACACCTGTGAAATTTAAAAATATTTTGTTTTGGAACCTTTCAAAATACGCAATCAATATCGGGACAAAAATTTCGATCAAAAACTACAATTCCTCCTAACAGATGTCGATGAGAAATCCAAAGGGTCTCCATAATTGAACAAAGAACGACGCAAAAGTTTGGCAAAACAAACCAGCAGCCCCTTTTAAAAACCATTATCGTTCAAACGGAGCTACTCTATGCGAAACTTCACTGAAATACTGTGGGTTGGGGCGGCAGTAGCAGCGAATATACAAGGTTAGTCGGAAAGGGGGTACTAACCCGCGGGCCACTTAAAGTAGGTATCACTGATGACTATTTTAAAGCAAGTGTTAAAATTTCAAAATTCGATAATTTTTATTTGCATGCAAAAAGATTTTTATTTAATTTTTTTCCAAAAAAAACATTCTTCTTTAGTTATGAATGCAGAAAATTAAGATTCTAATCCGTGACCCCAAATATGACCTAAATAGTAAACACAGCTGATCATAGCTATGGACAGATAGATTTTAGCATATTTTTTTCGAAATCTTTGAAATGCTATTTCTCTTAAACTATCGAGTTTTGGGGAAAGTTGAAGAACAAAAGATCCCTTATTATGGATACTTTAACACCCTTTTGGCTTAGAACCCCTTTCCGACTAACCTTGTACAGTGTGACTAGTTAAACTAGTGACATACTGAAGGAATTCAGTATTCGATACTGGTTCCAACCAAGTAAAAAATAGGTTTTTTATTTCGGCCGCACATTGTAAGGAAATGTCGGTCAGAAGATTTTGGACGCACGCCGGAAGGCACTCCGCTCATACATTTTGTACTAGATCCTGCACTCTTTCAGGATTTGCCAGTTCCAGCAGGTTGTGGGCTCTAGTAAATAATGTATGCGCTAAGGGCATTCGGGCACGCTTCAGAAATTTGGCTTGGTTAATAGTAGCAAGCATATTGTATACATGTTCTGCCTAGCCTTTTCCCAACTATGTTGGGGTCAGCTTCCAGTCTAACGAAATGCGGCTGAATACCAGTATTTAACACGGAGCGACTGCCATCAGACCTACGCAACCCAGTTACTATACTACGTAAAAGATAGTTTGATCTCTGCGACATATGTCAAACTAACATTCCTAGGTCAGCATTCCTATTTATTAGGTCGGCATGCCCATAAAGTATGACATTGACAGGTACTGTCTGTACTATTATGAAATTCAGTACTTCATAGGCGTGATTTTACTGACAGCTGTCGCAGAAATCAAGCTATCTTTTATGAAGTATAGGCAATGCCGATATCCTAAGATTAGACCATATATAGACAAGCATATTCTATACATATTGCACACTTTTACATTTCAACTCAATAAGACCATATTTTTAAGCCTCGAAGAAAAAAGAGGTGTTATTACCAATTAACGCAGTTCAGATTATAGAATCGCTACAACACAAGCCCGCTCCGTTTATCACTCATCGCTCTCACCGCAAACCAACATCGAATTAATAGCAAAGAGCAATTCAATAATGCTCCAATGATTTTTAATATTCGAACAATTCGCAGCCTCGATGTATTGTCCATTCACCGAGACCAATTTTTGGTTGAAATACCCCAACAACTCATACTAAACCTCAACTAGTTGCTAACAAAGTTGAAATTCGGTTGCGTTTAGAATTTTAAAAGCATATCTCTTCATCCAGACATGTGTGGATGGTTGAGAATAATTACAGGGTTGCTGTAGACCAATATTTCACGGTTGATCAACCAACATCATAAGATGGAATAGATTTTTCAATAAAGCCATTTTTAAATCTGTTTCCACTCGCTGCACTTGCGAAATTCGTTTAAGAAATTTTTATTTGTTGCTCGTATGGTGAAGCCAATAGTTTAAAATTATGATGCACAATTATTTTGGAGTGGTTAAAATTTGCGGTTTGGGGTATTGGACAGATGCGATTATAGCACTGTGGTTAAGTTAGAATGCAGTCTGTTTGAATCTGGACATGGATTAATTTGTTTTTGAAAGGTACGTGCTTATTACATTTCATATCTATACTAATATTAAAGAGGAAAGATTTGTATTTTTGTATGTAACGAATAAACTTAAAAACTACTGGACCGATTTCAAAAAATCTTTTGCCGTTAGGAATCTACATTATCACTAAGTAACATGGGCTATATTTATTACTGGAATAATACTTCTTACGCGGGCGGAGCCGTGAGGACACAGTTAGTCACAAATAATAATGGTTTAGAAGATATGGAGCAGATTTCAGTTGAGTTTTCTTTTGATTCGTAGGTAACAAAAAGATTTGTTTTATTTTGGTTTGCTGACCAAGAATCACATACATTAAACACAATTAGCCAATTACTGTCCCACAGCTGGGCACAGGCCTCTTCTCATAATGAGAAGGGTTTATGTTTTAGTCCAACACGCTGGTCTGGTGCGGGTTGGCAGATTACACACACCATCGAGAACTTTATGGAGCCCTCTCAGGTGTGCAGGTTTCCTCACGATGTTTTTCCTTCACTGTTAACGTGAGTGATAATCAAATTCTGATAGTGGTGGATCGAACCCAGACCCTCCTGAATGGACAGCAATAGTACAACCGCTAAACTTCGCTTCGCTTCGCTAAGCTTTCAATGATTATTATTATTCTACCATCGCCTTATTTTTTATTTTACTTTTTTAATAAATTGTGAATGTGAGTACCGTGTAGGGTAGCTTTATACACGAATTTTGTAAACGCAGTTTTTGCAGATGTGCCGTCAGTTAGGACAGGTCAACTCGAACCTGCTATGGCACTTTCCTCAAAAGGCCATTCCAGACGTTGCCCTACATCGTTTCACTCGCATAGTTTGTATACTACAATGTCTGGACTTTAAAAGAGCCTTTGACCTCTGAGTTTGTTGCGGCTTTTCTTCTCAGAGCTAGTCAGATAGGAAATGCCGGCGCCATCTAGTCTTAAAAAAAAACATTACATTGACTTGTTAAAGTGTCTGTAACAGATTTATTTACAGAAATAAAAATCATTTATCATTATCATTTATCATTAAACTATCACTGCTAAAGAAAGGATCAGAAAGTTTAATTTCACGACGTTCTCCAAGCTAGCATAATTATGTAAGCAACAAAACGCCATGTGGTGCAATCATAACACGCCTCATGGTTCTATGTCAAGCTTTTTGTGCAACGGTTGCAAGAATATGAAACTAACATTTTGAAGAGCTCGTCGCTTATTAAAGACCAAGCAGATCTTACGTTATGAGAGATTAAGCAACGCTTGCCGCGGTCAGTCCGTGGATGGGTGACCATTCGTTACACATCGAGACCCGCCCGTGCCTCGAAGAGCACGTTAAACCGTCGGTCCCGGGTGTTATACGAATACCTATGACAGTCGTTACGGGTAGTCAGATCCATGAAAGTCTGACAACTGGTCTAACTTTAGGATATCGGCATTGCCCAGTAAATGAGTTGCGGAGGTCTGATGGCAGTCGCTCCGTGTAAAATACTGGTACTCAGCCGCATCTGGTTAGACTGGAAGCTGACCCTAACACAATTGGGAACAATCTAGGCAGAACGAACTGCTATCTCGAACTGTAATAAATGTTATCTATCTTAAATCTTTACATAGTATTTATTATAAAACAAAGTCGCTCCCGCTGTCTGTACGCTTAGATCTTTTAAACTACGCAACGGATTTTAATACAGTTTCCAGCAATAGATAGAGTGATTCAAGAGAAAGGTTTATATGCCCCACATTAGTATCTACATTGTACCCGTGCGAAGCCGTGGCGGGTCGCTAGTTATGGGATAAAGTTTATTTTTTTTTAGTGCGCCCGCGTTTCGCCAGTTATGTTTAAGTCGGCGTAATAGGAGGCGAGCCTATTGTCATTAACCGGGCACTAATCCAGACTCCAGACTGCTACTGAGAAATTCCTGATGGAAAAACCCAATAACACTTTGCCCGACCTGGGGATCGAACCCAGGACCCCATGCTCAGCATTCGCGCTTGCGACCACTAGACCAACAATGCAGGCAATTCCCCTGAATATCATTGCTTTTTGCTCTACATACAAAATTTAATACACCGCACTCAATAATTCCCCAGCCACCAGCGAAGCGAACACACATAATCTTCTCCATCTATACTAAGCACATCGACAATGCATTCTTGACCTATATGTCGTCTACCCTGGGGAGCAGTACTGTCAGTTTGGCGGCGTAAATGCAAAGCCAACGAGCTATCGAAGATAGATGCATGCAGGTTAAGTGGAAGGAAAGCAGACTAAATTCTGGAACTATATTCTGGATTATTTTGGGAGCAAGACATCTACGACATTGGGACATAAACATAACATCACGTCTGTATTCCCCGAAGGGTTGGGCAGAGGTGTATAGTAATACCTGCCTGGTAGGAGGACCTTTCCTTTTCGTAGGAGGAACACCATATCTCGATCCCCTACAAGACAGTATTAATAGCAATACCACTGTTGAGTGATCTAGACTTCCGTAAATAAATCATTTTTGTTTATCCTGTCTTAATAAAAGCTGCCTCATTGGTCTAGTGGTGGCAAGCATGACTACTGATCTTGAAGTCCCGGGTTTGATTCCCAAGTCGGGCAGTGTTATTGGGTGTTTCCGTGTGGAATTCCTCAGTAACAGCCCGGGGTTTCAATTTAAGCCTGGTTGATGCCAATAGGCTCGCTTTGGGGAATACAGGCGTGATGTTATGTTTATGTAATAAAAGCTGTGGCTTTTAAAGCAGAGACAATAAAACTATCTATACTAATATTATAAAGCTGAAGAGTTTGTTTGTTTGAACGCGCTAATCTCAGGAACTACTGTTTGGAATTGAAAAATTATTTGATGTGTAGGATAATCCATTTATCGAGGAAGGTTATAGGCTATATAAGATCACGCTACAAACAAAAGGAGCGGAGCATAAATTAAAAATGTTGCAAAAACGGGGAAAATGTCCACCCGTGCGAAGCCGGGACGGGCCGCTAGTCTGTTATAATAGGTACCTACCATTAAAATCAGTAGAATTTTTCAAAAAGTAGAAGCATCCAGGTCGTGTTCACTCGAAAAGGATGAGATAGGATCTTTTAATAAAAATTAAAGCATTTTCATAAAAAAGCTCACACCAATTACAATGCCTCCAAACAATTTAAACATTTTTTTCATAGAAGTTTTCTTTGCATTCTTTGAGCAGTTATGGCGTCCACAAAGTCTGTCGGTTGCAGGACGCCTTCCGCAACTTTCCTTGTAAAATAATGCAATTAAATATTTCCGCTCTCAATATTTTTTAAGAGTTCCATCGTAAGGATATTGTTCGGCCGATAGTTGGAAACTGCTTTTGTGGATTTTACCAAAGAAAAGTATGCGACAACACCTTTTGTTAATTTATAAATAGATTAAACATTTTACTGGAGTCAAATTAGTGTCGCGTATTTTTTGACTTTATTTTTAATTATTCTAAGTTTGACTGCCTTGTTGGTCTAGTGGTCGCAAGCGCGACTGCTGAGCATGGGGTCCTGGGTTCGATCCCCAGGTCGGGTAAAGTGTTATTGGGTTTTTCCATCAGGAATTTCTCAGTAGCAGTCTGGAGTCTGGAATTGTGCTCGGTAAATGGCAATAGGCTCGCCCCCTATTACATGGGACTTAATCATAACTGGCGAAACGAGGGTGTTACTAAAACATCTCTGCCGACACCTCCGGTGAATATAAGGCGTGATGTTATGTATATGTTTTATTCTAAGCTTCTTAACTGTAAAGCCCATAAAACATTTGTTTTGTATTTTAGATTGAGAATTTCAAAAAAATCTGCATTTATTTTAGCCTTGCCAGACGACGTATAAAGATATGTGTAAATAAATGCACGCTGGGATAAAAACTATGAATAATACTTTAAACTATTTTTCGTCTGAGTATATTGCTACCTATATTTTTTGCAGTCAATTCATTTTAAAATGTTCTTTAAAAAAACATCGTAAGTCAAATAAAAAATATTCTTTACTTTGTTTTTTTTGGCCAATCATTCTTCTTTACTCTTTCAAACAGTTTTTCAAATATTTCCATATTATATACACTACACAAGTGCACAGAAAAAAAAACAAAATCTATCGACTCTAATACTTTCTATATTCTAAAAAAAACCTAGCACATAAAACCTCTTACAAAGCGGCTACAGAACACAAAACCGTGCACTACAAAAGGATCCACTTTAAAAAATAATGTTCCTAGCTGAAGCAATTACGTCGTCAAAATATACCTTTTAAAAAAAATTGCTCTTAATATTTCAGTGTAGTGCGCAGTCTCAAAGGGTGACGCTACAAAATCTTGTTAAAGTTAATGAACAAACTTAGAGAGTCTCAGTTAAATTAGACACTTGCTTTGCCACCCTAGTCGTAGTCGGAGACGTGAAAGCCTCAGGAACTACCGCGCGAGTTAATAATACCGTCGAATTTTCTATTCATGTACCTTTGGATGCTTGCTCGTTTTAGATCGTTTGAGTGATTGAGTAAGTGATAGCATAGCGGTTGAACGATTGCCTTCTATGCAGGAGGGTCTGAGTTTGACTGGCCACCTCTGACTTTTCGAATTCATGTGCGGATCAGAAATTGATTATTATCGCTTCCGTTAACGGTGAAGGAAAAACGTCGTGAGGAAACCTGCACGCCTAAGAGGGCTCCATAAAGTTCTCGATTGTGTGTGTAGTCTGTCAACCCGCATCATGCCAGCGGGGTGGAATAAGGCCTAAACTCTTCTCATTCAGAGAAGAGGCCCGTAAACAGCAGTGGGACAGTAATAGGCAGATTCTGTTATTTTATGAGTGATTGAGAGAGAGTACTGTTACCCACAATGGTATTTTAAGAAAAATGATAATTTATTCATTGTATTTCTCATAAAAAATAAACTATTCTGAGTTTCGAATCCAGGACCTTGAGAACGTAAACGGCCCAAGGTTGTTTGAAATCAGTTGAACAAAATGTATTCCTCCTTACTGAACAACTTTTGTCTGTAAGCAAAACTTTTTAGTAAAGACAACGAAAGAAAAAACTATTGGAAAAATATCAGTACTTTGTTTCCGAAATACGTACAAAGTACTACGGCTCGATTCGAACTCAAAGTGAGTTCGAGAGAACTTTTAAAGTTCATAAGTACGGAATACGCATACTGATCCGTTACTAGAATTTGGTATTAAATACACTCGGGAGCAATGAATCCGGGTCACCAACATAAACAAAACAATGTTTAAGTTTAAATGTTATACAATGTTTAACAATGTTTAACAATGTTTAACAATGTTTTCCGAGATATTAAGGTATATGTTTGTATGTTGGTGGCCCAGATTCATTGCTCCCGAGTGTAGTAGAGTAATCAAATGGAATTCGTGATATTTTTAAGGTAGACCATTTTTTTTAACAAATTGTCAAACCAGCTGACGCTCCATCAGATGGTAAGTGGTCTGGTTACAGTAGACTTTTTTTATCTTGGGATGATCCTCATGCATACACTTCGCCTTCCCCGGGTTATGCCGGACTCTTACCCACTAAAAACCCACAGTGTTCCTCCTCCTGACCGTTGCCCGGGGTCGCGGGATTCGCAAAAGCATGCATCGCAATCCCGGCAGGTCTCGCTCCGTCAAGCGCTGGCGGACCTCTGCTTGGTTGGGGCCTTGCCCCACGTTCTCTTGAGAGGCGCACGCAAAACACGGCGCGCCGCCTCCTCGGGCCTGTTACTAGTCGGGCGACGGGTCAGGTTAAACACAACCCCAAGAGACGAACTTGAAAACTTCTCATGTGACTGCAGTTTAAAACCTAGAACACAGCAATGCTGCTTGGCAACAGAAATAAGTATGGTGGTAGTTCTTCCGAAGACGAACTCATTCACAAGGTCTACTAAGGGCGATGCTTCATTAGTGCGATGCAACGCATTGTATGCCACACCTGCATTGCGACGACGCACGACGTCGCAGCGCAAAAGGACGACGCAAGCACCTCAATCAGTCTCCAAAATGGATCGGTACATGGATCGGATCCGTCGTCGCCCTCCCCCCGCTTCGTCTCTCGTCCGCCGATCCGTTGAAACGTCGCGTGCGACGACGCAACGCTTTAACGTGGCATGTCATTTAAAATATATGGAAAACGACGCAGCGTTGACGCTGCGACGACGCAGCGCTCTAATGAGGCAGAGCTCTTATTCTGCAACATATCAAGGACTAGCTTATGGCTGGCCTTTACGTTAGAGTAGCAGGAGAAGAATTATGAATTATTCACTTCCTACTGAGACCGTTTTATTACAGACTTATTTCTAGGATTTACTTTGTTGAAAGCAATTAAAGCTGACCATAAGGCGATGGTAGCTTTGAGATTTAATAATTTTACTCATAATATTTCAGCTAGTAATTTTTCTTGTATACACAAAGTATCCAAAATAACTACCTCGTTGCGTTGGTCTAGTGGTGGCACGCGTGACTGCTGATCGTGAGGTCCTGGGCTCGATTCCCAGGTCGGGTAAAGTGTTATTGGGTTTTTCCATTAGGTATTTCTCAGTAGCAGCCTGGAGTCTGGATTTCTGCCCGGTTGATGGCAATGCGCTCGCCCTCTATTATATGGGACTTAAACATAACGGCTAAATGAGGCTGTCACTATACACCTCTGCCCAACCCTTCAGAATACTGGCGTGATGTTATGTTATGTAAAATAAATCCACTTGCAGAAGCTCCCAAAAAAAGGTTATTACATAACTAATTTCAGTACCGTACCAAACTCTCACGCATAAAAGTTAAACGATGATCAATCCCGAGACTTTTAATAGGTTTTTTTTTTCAACTACCCTCTCTACACATATAGCCTTAACTTACCACAGTTTATAATGATAGTAGCTACTTTTTCTGTACCGCAAAACTTGGAATAAGAAATATGAAATAAGTTTTTGCATAAAATATAACTTTTGCGAAAGCTGTCGGCCGTCAAAAAGAATGGTTATTTAGATATGTATAATGTTGTATATAATATGTGTTGTTTTGTCTGTTGTCTACATTATTTGCCTAGGTTTTTCAATGAACTGTGAATAAAATAGAACTGTGAAATAATTATAAGAATTTCAACGACAGATTTTGCTGAAATTTTGATAAAAAAATGTCTCTTGAAAATGTACTGTAGTTTTTAGACAGGATTTACGACTTTATCTCAATTATGTTAAGGTCGCCAGTCTAACCAGATGCGGCTGAATACCAGTAGCCCTAGAACGATTATTGTGAGGTTAGTAACCTAAACGTAACTTTGATGGGAGTGAATTTTGAATTGGAAATACTCGTTTCGCACATATTATTGAAAACTTTATTCATATCTATGTATGATACGAATTGTGCATGTCGCCAAACGAAAATGTTATAGGGCAGTTGTATTTTAGATTCAAAAACTTTTTTACAAAAAGTTTTAACCGAATTCAAAAATAATAATAATAATTACCATATAAAATTAACAGTTTCAGAAGTCGGTGCTGATCCACGTTGAACCAAATTGAAGGCACCGACTTCTGAAACTGTTAATTTTATATGGTAATTATTTTATTCTTTTTTGAAGTCTGTTTAAATTTTTTGATAAAAAGTTTTTATTTTTTTCATTTTAGTGGCCTTAATTAGAACTTGGTTGGACCTACTAAAGACGCTGCTCGTAACATAATCACATCATCACAATATGCGTACTGTTCGTCATTGAGGAGTTCCATTGTCTATCTCCGAAGTTCTTCATCAGATCTTCACCAAATTTAAATGGAACCAACTTCGAAATATACCCTATTCATTAAAAAAAGAATTATTAAAATCGGTTCACAATTGGCGAAAATATCGATGAACATACACAAAAAAAAAAAAGACATACAGACGAACATAGTAACCTCCTCCTTTTTGGAAGTCGGTTACAAATTCGATTATATTAGTGATACATTTACGATACTATACGTCAAATGTTCGTACTAGGCCTATAGTATTTTACACGCGGAGCGACTGCCATCAGACCTCCGCAACCCAGTTACTGGGCAATGCCAATATCTTAAGGTTAGACCGGTTGTAAGACTTTCGGCACAAAACAGATAGGTACAGAAGTCAATCACATGTATGTACTATGCGTGCCAAATAAGAATAGTACTGTCAAGACGCCATTTTGTTCCGCAATACTCGTGAAACTCATTACTGAAGCGTAAGGTGTGCAAAAAAGTAAATAAAGAAATTATACTCAGTTTAATTACTTTTTGTTCACTTTTTTGGTATTTCTAATCAATTTTACGCCAAATTAATTAAATTACACAGTAATTATATTTTTATTATGGCGACATATTAGAGTGACCATTTCGTGAAGTTAACTATAATTATATTGGTTCATTTTTTTAATGAATACTGCTTCCAAATTTAATTTATCCAAAATTATCTATTTATGGAATTCAAGAAATAACATTTTATAAAAATGAATATAAATAATAATGAAATCTATGAATAAAAAAAAAAAACATTTTTATTTTCATAGTGTTTTTTTGCTTGCGGTACTAATTTGACAGCTATCGTGTGAAGTTGTAGCAAGCGTGATCCTATTCTTATTTGGCACGCATAGTACTTCACTTTTCATACCTACGCTCGGCGGTCGCTCTATCTATATATCTATCTCTCCCAAGCGCATGGCACTCGCGCTCGCTCTCACTCGCACTCTAGTCCCAAACAGTCCGAGATATCGTGTCCGTGAGCAGTGTCTATGTGTGCGTTGCTCGAGCGCGCTTGTATGTAGATTGACTTCTGTGCCTAACTATTTTGTGCTTTCGGCCTTATGACTTCCCGTAACGACTGTCAATGTAATCGGATGACACCCGGGACTGACGTTTTAATGTGTTCTCTGAGGTACGATAGTTTTTAAGTAGGTACATACATACATACATAAACTCACGCCTTTTTCCCATGGGGGAAACTATAGAACACCACATGCTATGACCCTTACATACTCTTTTCGCTTCATCCACATTCATACATCTTGTCATATACGCACGACGGTTGAGAGTTACTATAAAGAAAGAAAGAAAGAAAAAACATTTATTTCGTCACAGGGACACAAAACATTATTAAATAAAAAAATATTAAAATAAAAGTCAACTGTGACAAAAAGGTGACCACTCAGCATAATGCTGTGCTATGGCGTGGACCACAAACACAGCGCTGATTTTCAGTGATCACTTAAATGACGTGCGGATATTCATCCAGTTACAAGACAAAAACAAATTATAATATAAATATAATAAAATAAATATAAAATTAAATACAAAAAAGATAAAAAATATACAACACCATACACACACACGCATTACACCTTTATTTAAACACCTACCGACAAAACCTACACCTAACCTACCTAGGTACTACGCACCTGTCCTTTGTGAAGAACATCACCAATAACATCGATGTGTGTCCATCTATGACGTCCTCTACCGGAGTTTCCATTGACATCCACCTTATAAATTCCTTCTGTTAATCGCTGTTCACTCATTCTCTCAACATGACCAAACCACCTAAGCATACTACTTTCAATTTTTGTCACTACATCATCTCATCATCTTAAAATAGGTATGTTAACAAAATTAAAACCAGAAAAATTACATATTTAATAGTATCAGTAGAATGCTTTAAACATTTAGACTTTCCAAGAACTAACCTTGAAGTAGCAATACAAGCCAAAAATGAGTAGACTTTAAATCTCACGGAAGGCATTACAAAATAATTGCACACTTTTCCTATCACCGATCAGAAGCGATTACTTCGTTAAAGATCGTAAAAGGTCGGAACGTGTCGGAACCTTATTACCGGCGGAACGTCGAATGGGACCGTTCGGAATGACTTCGGAACTCGACTTCTGGCGCTGCAATTTAAAACAAAGTTTCGAAAATGGAACGCTACGAGACTCTTAATTGAAATAGTTGAATTTTTCGTACAAAGATTTCTGTGACTTTGTTTTTTTGTGTTTTTTTTTCTCTCAAACTCCTCAGAAGTAACTGTTCTAAATTCCAATGTAGATTTGTTTTTTTACGGAAAGTTTGGGTTTGTGTTAAGAAGATTAATGGCTTGTATGCTAACGTTAGTTAAACTAAGGTAGATTAAAAGGAAATTATATGTATTAGACCCGATTTTACCAGCGTCGGATATTTAGCGTTTATCCAAGGAGTACGTTAGACGTTTTGACAGCTTTTGTATAGAAATTCTGTCAAAACGTCTAACTTACATAACATAACATAACATCACGCCTTACATTCCCCGAAGGGTTCGGCAGAGGTGTTACAGTACACCCTCGTTTCGCCAGTTATGTTTAAGTCCCATGTAATAGGAGGCGAGCCTATTGCCATTAATCGGGCACAAATCCAGAGTCCAGGCTGCTACTGAGAAATTCCTAATGGAAAAACCCAATAACATTTTACCCGACCTGGGGATCGAACCCAAGACCCCATGCTCAGCAGTCGCGCTTGCGACCACTAGACCAACAAAGCAGTCAACTTCTAACTTATTCCTTGGATAAACGCTATCCAACGTTGGTAAAATCGGGTCTCAGAGCGTTAGATATTGATGATGTTGTCCCAAAAATACATAATCAGCCCATTGCTGTCCCACTGCTGGGTGCGGGCCTTCTCTCAGAATGAGAAAGGTATAGGCCTTAGTCCACCATGCAGGCCTGGTGCGAGATGGCGGTCTACACACCGTCGAGAACTTGTAAGAGCCCTCTCAGGTGTGCAGGTTTCCTCACAATGTTTTCCTTCACCGCAAGTGATAATCAAATTCAGATTTGCAATAAATTCGAAAAATCTCAGGTGCTGGCCGAGTTCATTCTCGGATCTTTCTGCATGAAAGGCAATCGTTCAACCGCTAAGCTATCACAGCCACAGTGCACACTGGAAGTAATTAAACAAAATATGGATCTAACTTCTCAAACTGCGAAAATATAACCACCTTATTTCCACCAACAATTTATGCGAAGCAACCACATTTTAACAACCTGGCGATTCGTTTGGTGCAGTGATTGAGCGACTGGCTTCTGCACTACGGGTCGTGGCTTCGATTCCCGCACGAATCAAATATTTGTATGGCCTATAAATAGTTTTTCTGGGTCTGGACGTCTGTGTGTGTGAAGATTTGTGTCTGAAAACGCACCCACGATACAGGGGAAATCCTAATGTGGCGCAAAGGCTAAAAAACTCAGTAATCTATACTAATATTATAAAGCTGAAGAATTTGTTTGTTTGTTTGAACGCGCTAATCTCAGGAACTACTGGTTGGAATTGAAAAATCTTTTTGTGTTGGATAGTCCATTTATCGAGGAAGGTTATAGGTTATATAACATCACGCTACGACCAATAGGAGCGGAGCATAAATGAAAAATGTTGCAAAAACGGGAAAAATGTCCACCCGTGCGAAGCCGGGACGGGCCGCTAGTACATTATAAAATTTCTACCCAACCTACTTAAAAGGAAGTGTGGCTTTAAGTTAGCCAGTCTTAATCCTACACGACACAAGGAATTGTTTAAAAGGGTCAAAAAATCGAAGGTTTTGCCGTAAGTCGGCCTCTAGTAAATAATTCTTGAAGTAGGCTTGCTTCATACATTTTTTATGCGGAGTTATTTATGTGTTTCTGCGGTGTACAGCTAGCTTTATTCTTTGAAATGTGCGCAAAGAAAAATGTAACAAGTTTCGGAATAAATAAAAGTTTCACTTCAGCTGTGATGACGCGCTTACATTTTCGCGCATTGCTCTGATGAGTTGGAGTTTTTTTTTTAAAAGGTCTGGACATTTTAATGGATGAACTGTTTCCGTTTTTTTGTGTAGATTTTAATTGATGGTCTGCTGAAAATGTTTTTTTTATTGCATTCGTTTATTATCAGCTTATTGTCAGTCTTTTTACACGTGCAGTCTGTGGGTCCGGTATACTCAGCGGGCATTACAGTGATCTACGTGTCCAATACATTAATGTACTCAGGGTGCTGCTGGGGCTACCGTGGCGATGTAGTGCTTCTGGGATGTTCGCGGAGTTCAATATCGATGGTTTTGCTGCTATCATGAGAAAAAGGTGCGCCTCTTTATTAGCTCGAGTTCGCGGTAGCGCCAACACTATCCTGAATGTGTTCGCGGATCGTTGGGAGACACCCATGATGCGGAGATGGATGCAACTCCACACTGAGTTTATGTAATAATTTAATTCTACTAACACTAGTACGTAAGCAAATTGTTACTTACACATAATATAGATTTATCCGAAATAAATGATGATTATTATTGTGCTAAGACCCTCCACAACCGCGAGGTGTGCAGCCTCAGGGAGTACTTCCTCCAAGCCGACGTGGGGATGCATCGAGATGTAGTCGCAGTGGACAAAGGATTCACCCCGCTCTCCTTGGCTAAAGAGAACTGGCGCAAGCCTGTAGTACTTGATACTACTGGCCGCAGGGATGTATGGCAGAGCAAGGAGCTTCACGGACGCTTTTACCGGGCCCACACTGAGTTTATGTAATAATTTAATTCTACTAACACTAGTACGTAAGCAAATTGTTACTTACACATAATATGGATTTATCCGAAATAAATGATGATTATTATTATCTTCGAATTTGTTTTTTTTTTCAAACTAAAAGCAATGGCTGACTAATATTGCTGTTTTTTTTTTAACAGTTAACTGCCTCGTTGGTCTAGTGGTGGCAGTGCGACTGCTGATTGTGAGGGCCTGAGTTCGATCCCAGGTCGGGCAAAGTGAAATTAGGTTTTTCCGTGTGAAATTCCTCAGTAGCAGCCCGGAGTTTGGATTTGTGCACGGTAGAAAGCAAGAGGCTCACCCCCTATTACATGGGACTTAAACATAACGGCAAAATGAGGGTGTTTCTATACACCTCTGTCCAACCCTCAGGGCGTGATGTTATGTTATGTTTATATTTTAATTAGATAAATTAACTGAAGTGTAGGTATTTTTTATTTGAATGTGTTCTATTCACGATTCTTAGTAACCCTGAGTTTGACAGTGGCACCAGTGACAGAAAAGTTGAAAGGAAAGAGTTTGTCTTGGTACGGGCATGTGATGAGGAGGGATGAAACACATGTGACTAAGAGAGTGATGAATATGAATGTTGATGGATGGAGGGGGAGAGGGAGACCTAAGAAAAGATGGATGGATTGTGTGAGGGAAGATATGAAAGATAAGGGAGTAAATGATAATGAGACGGCTGACAGGGACGAGTGGAAGAGAAAAACATATTGCGCCGAGTAACTTGTAACTTGGGACCAGGACAGGAAGATGATGAGTAACCCTGTATTTATTTATAAGTAAACAAAAAAAGAAACCGTCAAACCGTGCCAAACTAAAGCACAATCCCTCGGAAATGTTCACTGACCTTCGGCAAACTTCGGAATCCTTATTTTACCGGTAGAAAACTGGCGGTTGAGACGATAAAAACTTTGTTCCCTGCATTATGAATACGACCGCTGCTCGGTGTGGACATGAAACAATTTGTTCATGTCCATCTGAGGTGTGATTTGGACAGATATTTTTTTAAGCGATGTGGGAACCAAAGTTTTAAAAAAAAGACTAGTGATATACCTAATGGGTCAATCACATTAATTAGCACCAACACCCAAAAATGTTTAATGAAAGACACGCCGTCTTTGTCCGGTGTTAGGGTTTAGATTAACATAACATACATAATATAACATCACGCCTGTATTCCTCAAAGGGTTGGGCAGAGGTGAATAGTAACATCCTCATTTCGCCGTTATGTTTAAGTCCCATGTAATAGGAGCCGAGCCTATTGCCATCAACCGGGCACAAATCCAAACTCCGGGCTGCTATTGAGGACTTCCAAACGGAAAATCCAATAGCACTTTGCCCGACCTGGGGATCGAACCCAGGAACTCACGATCAGCAGTCGCCCTTGCCGTCACTGGACCAACGAGGTTGTTCGTTTTAGATAAAAACGTGCCAATATTAGATAAAAGATAATTGGGTTTTGTCAAGTGGCAAACATTGTTTGAAACACTGAACCTTGGCAATATTAACAGAAAAGAGAGAGAGATTTCTTCTTCTTCTTCCTGCCCTTATCCCACACTAGGTGGGGTCGGCACAACATGTATTTCATAAATCCATGTTGTTAGAGGTTTCGGCTTATCGTTTTATGACCGGCCGTCTGCCTAACATCGACCCTCCTTGGGAATACTCGTTGCGCTATCGCGCGGATGACCCAGTGTGCTCGCTGATATTATGCACTGGGTCCCAAAATGATATGCTTGTCAAAAGAGAGAGAGATTGGGGTGCATTAAAAAAGCCTCCACGTGTAACGATACTTAAGTATATCCAGCGCACCCTGGATAGTCAGCCCAGCTACCAACCTTGCTGACTAGCTAATCTTTTCACCATAGCATGAGCTATTCTCAAATTGCTTGGTTGAAGACAGAGAAAATGCTAATACACTCTGGGACAACGAATCCGGGTCACCAACGTAAATAAAACGATACTAAAATGTTAAACAGCTGCCTCGTTGTGTGGTGGCAGGCGCGACTGCTGATCGGTGAGGTCCTGGGTTCGATCCCCAGGTCGGGCAAATTGTAATTGGGTTTTACCGTGTGGAAGTCCTTACTAGCAGCCCGGAGTTTGGATTTGTGGTGAAATGACGGTGTTACATATACACTTCTGTCCAACCCTTCAGGAAATAAAGGCGTGATGTTATGTTAATGTATGTAAATAACGTTTACCGAGATATTAATAAGGTCTTCTTCTTCTTCTTTTCGTGTGGTTAGTGACTAACCTGGTATCAAAGTTTATGCCACCTATGGGCCTCTGACTTGGCTTCACATGCCGTCGAGAAATATCTCTCAGGCATGCCGGTTTCCTCACGATATTTTCCTTCACCATTTTTAAGCAAGTGATAGTTGTACATTACGCACATGAATCCGAAAAGTCAGAGGTTCGTGCCTTGGGTTCAAACTCGAGACCTATGACTTAGCAGTCCGACGGTCATACCACTAGGCTATTACTGCTGTAGATATTAAGGTTTATGATGGTGACCCGGATTCATTGCTCCCGGGTGTAGATTAAAGAAAAAACTATTTTTTTAAACTAACTAGTTATTATTTCACAGTGCGCTTGTAATATTTCAAAAATTAACACTTAATTAAATATATTAAATTAAAATAACTTGTTCTCAATAAAAGCCAGTGGAATATTATGAATGAATATTAAGTAATAAAGGCAGACTAACTGTATTAAAGGATTAGAACTTTAATGATAAAATATGTTTCAACGTTTAATTATGTCGTTTTAGAGATAATTTTTGAGTTTAAATTAATTTTAAAATGTTAACTTAGCAGCTTTATGTTTTAATTTGAAAGTTTAGGTAATATTTTGATAGGTCTAGGTTTTTGAATTTATATTGAAGTTAAAAGCATTAATTTGTGAACAATTGTTTATAAACAGTGTGTCAGGTACAAGAATACGTGTTTCTGAAACATTCATACATACTTACATACATAAACCCACGACTGCTTCCCATGGAGGTAGGCAGAAACTATAGAACGCCACATGCGACGATCCTTACATACTCCTTTCACTTCATCCACATTCATACATCTTATCATACAAGCACGCCGATTGAGAGTACTACGCGCCTGTCCTTTGTGAAGAACACCAATAATGTCGATGTATGTCTAGGGCGTCCTCTACCGGCGTTTCCACTGACGTCCGCCTCATAAATTCCTTTTGCTAATCGTCCTTCATTCATTCTCCCATGACCAAAACCACCTAAGCATACTCCTTTCAATTTTTGTAACTATATTCATCTACATTGATACACTTGCGGTAAACTCAACTGACAATTTTTGATGGCAAACGCTCATAACATGTACATACGTGGTGTTTCAGAAACTATCTGCAACTTGTATCCTAAACATTGTTTACTAGTGAATACATGGCTCTAGGTTAGTGCCCTTACACAATATTGACGTATTTTTGGTGTGAAACATCTAATGCCGGTGTGAGAGCGGCTCTTGCGTGGCGACGCTCGCGATGACAGAGACACGATGGCAGACCTTCGTAAATCGTCGGGTCTCTTCGGTTTCATTCGGCCAGTATTTTTTTTACAAAATTAACATTATTATATTATACACTATATCACTTTACCTATACTGGGTGTAAAAATAGCCTTAACGAAGCCGAAGTCTACGCATACTATACATAAAACATACAGCAAAAATAATTGCAGGGCAACGACTTTTGTTTTTTGGTATTAAAAAACAGCTTTTAGGTAATTGTAGCGCGCAATGTAAGCGCGCGCGCCGCAGACTGTACCTACATTTCAAAAATGTTGATAATGTTTGTGTAGAAGAATGTTTAGTAATAACATTTAAATTTAGTTTTCGTGAAAAACGTACAAAAATATGGTGACTTTAACCTTCAATATCTCCATAACCAGTCGGTTCCCAGGTATATGGCTCTCGGCTTCGTTAAGGCTATTTTTACACCCGATATACCTTTATATCTGTCAGGAACACATTCTCTCGGCTGCCACACTGTACTTAAGTTTTGCCCGTACAATGGACTTATTTGGTTAGCCCTGGTCGCTTTAATAATTTTTTTATCGTCATTGTAAATACTACATGGCACTCTAGAAACCTCGCGAGGAACACCAAGCTTGAAGATATAAAGCCACGATGACCTTCAGACGAGGCTTTTAAAATCGTTTATTACCTTTAAAATGGCCATGTTACCCATCATATAATTTTATGCGGCAAACGAGCAAGACAAAATATTGCATTTTTATAGCTTACGTACAACCCTAACGTTTTATGTTTATTTGTTTGAGGCATAACAATAAAAATGTTTGAAATAATAGCTCATAATATGTCATTTTTGCGACATAAATTTAAATATAGCTTTCATATATGCTTTTTCCATAAAATATGATGTATTCTCGATGTTAGTCATTACGGGCCACCTTGAGCATAATCAGCCCATTATTGCCCCACAGCAGGGCACGAGCCTCTTCTCAGAATGAGAAGGGTTTAGGCCTTACTCCACGGTTGGCGGACCGGGACCTGCCGGGGTTGCGGTGCATGCTTTTGCGAATCCCGCGACCCTGGCCGTACGGTCAGGAGAAGGAACACCGTTGGTTTTTAGCCGGTAAGAGTCCGGCAGACCCCCTCGCCTTCCCCGGGCGAGGGACATCCATGAGGATTTTCCAACGAGAAAAAAAAAAAAAAGGCCTTACTCCACCACGCTGGCCTAGTACACGTTAGCGGACTACACATACCGTCAAGAACTTTTTGGAGCCCTCCACGTAATTTTCTTATTCATATGGGATGAATACAGAATTTCCTCTGTGAAGTCTATTTAAATATATAATTTTACGACGCAGGAGCATTTTCACATACCACGTGCCAACACCTCAATGTGTGTTAACTCTACGCCAGAGACGCCAGTCATGCTACGTGTATCAAGTCGAAGGTGTACTGCCACGTAGGCGTGCATCGCGCCTTCCACTTCAGCTCTGGCCGATATCGTCATTGATAAATGCATTTGGCCAGTAAAACAAATATTCCTCCTAGCCTTTTTCCAACTATGTTGGGGTCAGCTACCAGTCTAACCAGATGCGGCTGAATACCAGTATTTTACACGGAGCTACTGCCACCAGGCCGCCGCAACCCAGTAACTAGGTAATGCCGGTATCCTAAGGTTAAACCGGTTGTCAGACTTTCGTGCTTCTGACTTCCCGTAACGACTGTTATAGGTATTCTTATGACACCCGGGACCGAGTGTTTAACGTGCTCTCTGAGGAACGGCCAGTGAAACAAATATAGGACTTAAACGAATTAAAAATCTTCGTTTTTAAACGAATCTGTAGTAAAACTAGAGATTGATTTGGTATTTTTTTCTAAAGGAAGGAGACAGCTGAATGACGGCCGAATTTACGGTGTGGGATTCACTTGGGAGTACCATCCATTTTATATTTCCATTTCTGTCATCACAAATCTCCATCCAATTTAACAACCTACAACAAAAATAAACTGCATCCGTAAACAGCCGAACTTTGCCGAGCTCTCCCGAAAGTTAACGCATACCGTTCGCGTTTTGGAGTTCACAATTAAAGTGACGGGAGCAATATTACGGGATCTTTATTAACTCACTCGGCGAGTTGATTCGTTTGTCCTCGCTTTGCACTCTGCGATGTACTTGCGAGTTCTAATAAGAAATTTCGGTAGCTTCATTTAAGGGAAGACGGGTTATTTTTGTTAAAGCCTATGTTGATAGCGAATACAGACGACTTTTTTACAGTAAGTTGCTAAAAAACGTTACGGGAAGTCAGAAGCCCGAAAGTCTGACAACCGGTCATACCTTAGAGTATCGGTATTACCCAGTAACTGGGTTGCGGAAGTATGATGGCAGTCACTCCGTGTAAAATACTGGTATTCAGCCGCATCTGGTTAGACTGGAAGCTGACCCCATCATAGATGAGAAAAAGCTAGGCGGAATATATAAATTACTAAAAAAACAGTGATAGCTTATCGGTTAAACACTTGCCTACCATGCAGGAGGGTCTGAGTTAGACACCGGCCTGTACCTCTGACTTTTTAAATTCACGTGCCGATCAGAATTTGATTATCACTTGATTTAACGGTGAAGGAAAACATTGTGAGGGAACCTGCACACCTGAGAGGACTCCAAAAAAAAGTTCTTCATAGTGTGTGTAATCCACAAATCCGCACCAAGCCAGCGTGGTGAACTAAGGCCTAAATCCTTCTCATTCTGAAAAGAGGCCTGTTCCCAGCAGTGGGACAGTAATGAGCTGAGGGATGGCTATGATGATGAATCTGATCTAAGCAACGTCTCGTCGCCTTACTGCTAAGAAAATTAAATCTTAACGGAATAATAGTGGTTTCGTTCAAGAGAATGGTAAAGGACATTATCTTATCATATAGTCGTTTCTAAACTATCGATATTTATAATTAAATATGTATATTCTTTATTTGAGTGTATGTATATATTATATTTATATTTTGTTTTTTAAATATGTATATATATATATAATATTATATTTATTTTATTTACTTACTTATTTATTAACTTATATTATTATTGTAATATACTTAGTGATTTGGTTGATTTTTATTAGCTTATACGTTTGTATGCTGCAAACTGCCCTATATATATATATTTCTTAACAATTCTTTCCATCCAAAGGTTGTCTGAAAGAGATTGCTTTAAGCGATAAGACCGCCATTTGTACTGTTCTTAATAACGTGTACTCCTTCTGTTTTATTTCTTTTAGTGTACAATAAAGTATATCTATCTACAGTGACGCCTATATCACAATTCCGTTCTTGCACTAGCTGCATCTCAGTACCGCGACAGATTGCAACATGTTAGCAATTAAACAACGGAAACGTGACAGTTGGGAGCTAACAACTCAAATGTTCCTCTGTCTCTCTGAGTATTATCTATACTAATATTATAAAGCTGAAGAGTCTGTTTGTTTGAACGCGCTAATCTCAGGAACTACTGGTTGGAATTGAAAAAATATTTTTGTGTTGGATAGTCCATTTATCGAGGAAGGTTATAGGCTATATAACATCACGCTACGACCAATAGGAGCGGAGCATAAATGAAAAACGTTGCAAAAACGGGAAAAATGTTCACCCGTGCGAAGCCGGGACGGGCCGCTAGTCAAATTATTAACATGTACTTGTGTAGCGATTGAAGCTTCATGACTAATTAACAACCGCGCGGATCATACGATTTGCAAGGTTAAGCTATGGTTGCCGCGGTCAGTCTGTGGATGGGTGACGGTTCCTTACACATCGAGATCCCTCCACTCCTCGGAGAGCACGTTAACCAGTCGGTTCCGGGTGTCATACGAATACTCATGACAGTTGTTAATGGTAGTCAGATACTGATAACGCTAAACTCGTAGCTAAGTTCTGGGCTGACTCAATTTAGATTGCCATCGACACGCTAAGAAGAAGATGGTAGTCAAAAGCCCGAAAGTCTGATAATCTAAATGGTAATAGTCAAAACTTAGGATATCGGCGTTCCCCAGTAACTGGGTTGCGGAGGTCTGGTGGCAGTCGTTCCGTGTAAAATACTGGTACCTACTCAGCCGCATCTGACATCACATAGTTGGGAAAAGGCTAGGCAGAACACATACTTGTGTAGAATATTAAATCTCAAGGTGCTCGTGGCTAAATAGCCGCGCTAGTCGTAAGATCCACGAGGTAGTTAACTCGCCATTAGCCCCTCCCATCATTTTAAGTAACCCTGTATACAGATAATAGAAATTCCCTATGCCTTCGATTCAGTAGGCCTAGCCCGGACTTTTGAGTACCTACATAGTATCGTAAACGTAAGCGAATTATTATGAATCGAGAATACAACTCCTTTTCGTGTGGTTAGTGACTATAATAACCTGGCGTCAGAGTTTATGCCGCTCATGGGCCTCTGACTTGGCTTTACATGCCGTCGAGAAATATCTCTCAGCCATGTTGGTTTCCTCACGATGTTTTCCTTCACCGTTTTAATCAAGTGATAATTATACAATACGCACATGAATCCGAAAAGTCAGAGATGCGTGCCTTGGGTTCTAACTCGAGACCTATGACTTGGCAGTTTGACAGTCACACTACTAGGCTATCATTACTATACGATTGTCCTATACGTAACATTTTAGCTTTGTTTTTGACGTGCTCAATTTGTATCACACAAAGCGGCCTGTCCCGGCTTCGCACGGGTGGACATTTTCCCCGTTTTTGCAACATTTTTCATTTATGCTCCGGTCCTATTGGTCGTAGCGTGATGTTATATAGCCTATAATCTTCCTCGATAAATGGACTATCCAACACAAAAATATTTTTTCAATTCCAACTAGTAGTTCTTGAGATTAGCGCGTTCAAACAAAGAAACTCTTCAGCTTTATAATATTAGTAGGTATATATGTGCAAAACCGAGTATTCCCTCACTTACATTATGTTTACGTTACTAAATCGATAGTATTCGTACTAGACCTACTGACTATCTAAAAGTAAGCCTTAATAATACAGGTAGCTCATAAACACTTCAAAATAAAGATGTTTACACGCGATCAAATCGCAACAGCTTGCACTGAAAGCAGGTGCTGGATGGCAAATTGCCAATAACATTCCAAGCCAATGGCTATTGCCAAGCCGGAGTTTTCCTGCTTATCTTGACAGGTAAAACTAGCTTAAACATAAGTATCTTAAGACTTGGATCTATGTCGCATAGGATTAATTATGTACGTATTTCTATAAGCTTTTCGGTAATAGGCGACAATTTAAGTACTAAGATCTGAAACTTGACGATTACCTGTGATTACTGATCACATGTGTAATATCTATTAGCGAAGGGTACGTGGTTAATTACCAACCACGCGGATCATAGGATTGCGAGGTTAAGCTGCGCTTGCCGCGCTCAGTTCGTGGATGGGTGACCATTCATTAAACAGTCGATCCCGGGTGTCATACGAATACCTATGACAGTTGTTATGGATAGTCAGAAGCCCGAAAGTCTGACAACCGGTCTAACCTTAAAGCATTGCCCAGTAACTGGGTTGCAGAGGTCTGATGGCAGTCGCTCCGTGTAAAATACTAATATTCCACCCGCATCTGGTTAGACTGGAAACTGACCCCAACGTAATTGAGAAAAGTCTGGACAGATATACTAAATGTGTAATTAGCGCAAATGCACAGTTCCAATCAAGATTTACAGCTGAAGAATATTTTGACTTAATCAATCTAGGGTCTGAGTTCGATCCCGACCCACACCTCTCACTTCTCGAATTCATGTGTGAATCATAATTTTATTATCACTTGCGTTAACGGTGAAGGAAAACATCGCGAGGATACCTAAGAGGGCTCCATAAAGTTCTTGATGGTGTGTGTAGTCTGTCAACTTGCACCAGGCCAGCTTGGTGGACTAAGGCCTAAACCCTTCTCATTCTGAGAAGAGACCCGTGCCTAGCAGTGACGCAGTAGTGGGCTGATTATGTTATTATAATCGATCTTAGGACATAAAAACCCTAAATATTTTTACAATCACTATAATAAAACAATAATAAAAATCAATACGCAACCTAACCCTTACATTTACATATCATCCATCACATCATAATGCAAATGGGACATAAAGACCTCAAATAAGGGTGTTTGCACACGATCAAGCCGCGAGGCGTGCAGGTGGCGGGCTTGTGGCAAATTGCCAATAGCATGCAACTGCGGACAAGCTTTATCACATTACCCGTTCGTTCACAATCATTCGTATATTGATGTGATTTTAAAATTGTTGAGTATTAGATGGTGTAGTTTTATTTGATGGTGTTATTACGGCCTTATCTTAGTGTTTCTTGTTTTTTGCTTTAACAGGTGTAAGTGATTTGATAAATTAATCATTTAGGATAATTTGTGTAATGATAGGTTGATAATCATCACTTGCAGGTATCCTAATTAGTATAGCCCGGCCATTTGAACTTGTATAAAAGTAAACAATACCTTTGATTGTGAAACATTTATTTTGCTTTATGAATCCAATAAAATTACTCATTTCTTAAAAACGAAAAAAAAAATTATGTTGTTTAATTATCATTAACTATACATTAATTTAAATATTTTATACATAAACTCACGCATTTTTTCCATGGCGGTAGGCAGAAATTATAGAACGCCACATGCTACGATCATACATTTTAAATATTTCTATAAAAAAACCATTAAAAAATAAGTAGTAGCACACCGGAAGTCAGAAGGCCGAAAGTCTGACAACCGGACCCACCACTATAGAAGTGTTACCATTTTTCACCACTACAGTTAAGGGTTAATAAGATGAAATTTAGAATGACGTCACCCAACAAAATACAGCCTCACTAAATTTAATCTGTGCCAAATTCCGTCTTCAGCCCATATCATCCATCGCTATTTATCATCGTAAAAGTCGTGGGTAGCTCGTATCGTCTTCGTGTCGTCGCTCTAGTCTATGTCCGAAATGAAAAATGACTCGTAAATATTAACAGTGGACTTGGGATGTTCCTAAGTCCGGTAAGATGGTGTGAAGTGGAGTATTAGTTATATTAGGGCAATGTGGGATTAAGGTCTTGATATTTTGACATGAATTTATTTCATTTTATTTGGTAACGTTCGTTCTGCCTAGCCTTTTCCAAACTATGTTAGGATCAGCTTCCAGTTTAACCACATGCGGCTGAATCCCAGTATTTTACACGGAGCGACTGTCATCAGTCTTCTGAAACCCAGTTATTATGCAGTACCGATATCCTAAGGTTTAACCAGTTGTCAGACTTTCGGGCTTCTAACTTCCCGTAACCACTGTCATAGGTATTCGTATGACACCCAGGACCGACAGTTTAACGTACTCTCCAAGGCACAGAGAGGTCTCGATGTGTAAAGAACGGTCACTCATCCACAGACTGACCGCGGTAAGCGCAGCTTAGGCTGGTTTCACAGTGCCGCATTCGTCCGCGCGTTTAGAAGCGTCGCGGGCCACGAGCTTTGAGTGTCTTGAAGCGTTTTAGAATAATCAGCGCGTGCGGTGGTCAGCGCTGACGGGGAAGTCATACGCTTCGGCTGTCAGCGCCGACGATCAGCGTGACTCTAAAACCAGCCTTACACTCATATTCTAAGACATTCCTCCAAAACTTACTCGACTCAAGCCGGCCTCGAAAACACCTTCAAAATTGTATTCTCAGTCCCAATTTCGAGTAAACTTCGAGGTTCCTCGAGAAGTCATTACGTCATAATTTGAATTATCTGCATCGCGCAAATAACGCCGCGATAAATACTCGTAAGAATTATCGTAAGCATATTCGATAAAGTCTACAAAATTCATTTTTGTTACATACGAACTTTGACACTTCCTTCCTTAATGTAGGTTCCGAGGTACCTTGAGTTTGACAGATGATTCCTTACCTCGACTGAGGAAACATCTCGAGTCGAGGACGTTTATGTCAACTATAACTACCGATGGTAGTGAGAAATGCTGAGTCTAGGTGGAGTCGAGTCGAGTAAGTTTTGGAGGAACGTCTTAGAATATGGGTGTTAATCTCGCAAATCGTATGATCCGCGCGGTTATCCACATATCCCACAACTAAATCCTCAAAATTAGTATAAAACAAATTTAAATCTAAATCTTGTTTGCAACACGGTGACACGGTAGGAGTAGCGAGTGGCGAATAAATAACGAAGACGTCACTTCCGGTTGCGTTCGGAACAACTTCCTGTTTAACTGAATTAAAAGCTTCGGCCCGAGTTGTGTCTTACTAACGAACGTACGGGTTACGGAGGCTGTATTAGGTGTAGGAGAAGATAGGAATTGGAATGCAGAGTTTTAATGAGATATCGAATGCAAAAAAATGTGTTTTTGTTTTAACATTATAATCAGCCCATTACTGTCCCACTGCTGGGCGCAGGCCTTTTCTCAGAATGAGAAGGGTTTAGGCCTTAGTCCACTAGAAAGAAAGAAAGAAAGAAAAAGTATTTATTTTCCGCCCACGCGGACGCATACGGATCCTTAAAATTAAAAATATAATGTTTCTTAAAAATTAACACTTATATTTAAACCTATTATATTAAACAACACGGCAACCCAAACACACAAAAAAAAATAAAAAATCTATGGTTACATTTATTTAGTCTATGGTGCACGGGCTACCATAACCATAAATCCTCATGCATCATAAAAATAAGTGACAATAAGCAAATACAAACAATACAAATATATAAACATGTTGAATTTGTGCGTCGCATGGTGCGTGAAAATTTAGGTCATTGCTCAGCATTATGCTGCGTGATGAGTATTTTGTTTTGAATAATAATAAAAAAAAGTGTTATTGATCACTGGTAGTACCCCTGCACCATCAGGATATGAGGATTGAAGGTTGAAATTATTATAACGTTATATTGTCATGGGAATGAATTTGTTTGAGAAGTTTCAGGAGAATCGGTTAAGCAGGAGTGGGTGAAAAATCTGTCGGAAGGTTTGAAAACAAAAAAAAAATACGAAGTGAAGCTATCTAAAAGCGTTTAAAAAGGGTGCATTCTATGTTGGCTGACAATTCACTGAGATAAGTAAGATAAAGTTTAGAATTTGACGACACGTTTGGTGCAGTGGCTGAGCGATCGGCTTCTGCGCTACGGGTCGTGGGTTCGATTCCCGCACGGAACAAATATTTGTATGGCCTACAGATAGTTGTTCCGGGTCTGGATGTTTGTGCATGTGAAGATTTAAGTCTGTAAACGCACCCACGATACAGGAGAAATCCTAGTGTGGGGCAACGTTTTATTTTAATAAAAAAAAAAAAAAAATTTTATAAAAATACTAGCGACTGCCCCGGCTTCACACGGGTGCAATGTACCTAGATTGTAGATACTAATGTGGGGGGTATAAACCTTCCTCTTGCATCACTCTATCTATTGCTGAAAACTGCATTAAAATCCGTTGCGTCTTTTAAAAGATCTAAGCGTACAGACAGCGGGAGCGACTTTGTTTTATACTATGTAAAGATGGTTTGCAACATTGCGTGTTGTGAATGAATTTAAAAGAACACCACGCAAAGTTGCAACAAGCAACTCTTCCAGTAAATTAAACCAACTCACTTGCTTATTACGACCACAACTGGTAGCAATTTTTTTTCTAAAAAAAGATAAATAACACCAAAAACCGTTTATACACACATATCTCCACACCTGTATTCCTCGAAGGGTTGGGCAGAGAGTAAAACCCTCATTTCACCGTTATGTTTAAGTCCCATGTACCTAATAGAGGGCGAGCCTATTGCCATCAACCGGGCACAAATCCAAGCTCCGGGCTGCTACTGAGGAATTCCACACGAAAAACCCAATAACACTGCCCGACCTGGGGATCGAACCCAGGACCTCACGATCAGCAGTCACGCTTGCCACCAGTAGCCCAACGAGGCAGTTCATATTACACCCATTATCTTCCAACTGTGCCATAATGAGGAATGACTGACCATGATCCACAGACCCCATTTCCCATCCACACGTAATTCCATCCCAACATAGAGACAAGCCTATCGGTGAAGTTGCGCTACATTCCTCTTAAACTCCGTTTTAAGTTCCGATACAAACATTAGACATGTAAAAGCCTTCGCATTAAATTAGAAGCAACAGAAAGACAACTTGGAACAACACGCAACACACACACACCCAGAAGACAGATACAACATTTTGTTTTTCTATTTTTCCTATGAAACTAGTTTTACAAGTTTATAATTATTTATAACTAGATGTTATCTCACAGCTCCGCCCGTAGCCTATGTTACTCAGTAATAATGTAGCTTTCTAACGGCAAAAGAATTTTTGAAATCGGTCCACTAGTTTTTAAGTTTATTCGTTACATACAAAAATCCAAAAATACAAATCTTTCCTCTTTATAATATTAGTGTAGATAAGAACATTGTCCTTTTATACGTGGGCTTTGTTATATGTATACCCAAATCTGAAGGTTGGAGGCGCCGCATGCTGAAATACAGGCTGTGAACCTAATTCGGCAGCGGATGCTATGAAACAGACACAATTGTTCATTATTTTTAAGCTTACTCATAACTAGATCTTGAACCAATTGTGTAAAAATATAAAATAAAATACGAAGGTACTCACACCTCAACAAAACGGTGTAGGACTATTCTTTCAAATATATAACTAGATATATTTATTTATATACTCTTTATTGTACACCAGGTTAACATAACACGAAAAACTATTTAAATACAAAAATGCACAATGGGCGGTCTTATCGCGCAAGGCGATCTCTTCCAGACAACCTTTGGATGGACTGGGAGAATGGAAAGAGAAAATCGAGCAATCTAGGTGTACAAGTACACTACGTACCTACATAATATTACTTAAATTTAATAATATAAAATACATGGCAAAATAATTACATAAATATGAAAAGAAAACATAAATAATTTATAATAATAAACTAATAAATATATGTATAAGAACGGAGGAGAGGAATAAAATAAATAGCAGATTAAAGCGACAAGTAATGCTCCTTCACTGACTTTTTAAAAACTGGCAGTGATTGTGCACGTCTCACATTAAGTGGCAAAGCATTCCACAGACGACCAGCTTGGATCGTAAAGGACTTGTCATAAAAAGAGGTGGAGTGCTGTTGTATTTTTAATTGAAGATTTTCTGATGATCTCAAGAACCTAGAATGAGAGTCACAGAGGAACTCGAAGCGTTCTTTTAGATAAAACGGGGTAGAAGGGTTAAAGAGCACATTATAAAGTAGGGAAAGAATATGGGCATTCCGGCGAAGGCGAATTGGAATATATAACTAAAACATAAAACTCTTTTACCGCACGCTAGGAAAAGACGCGTGTTGTAAGATTCAACAAAACCCAGCACGCTTGGTGGTACGATCTATACGATCCGGCTGGCTAGCTAACATTAAAGTCCGGCGCCGAGCAGTTTACTGTGTTCCGTTGTGTGTATGTGAGAGCCAGAGGGGTATAGGGGAATACCTCTATATCTTTGCTACTTGGATTCATGTGCTTCATCTTAGACCCTATCTACGCTTACCATCAGATAAGACTAGGGTCAAAAGCGACCAAGTCAAGAATAAAAAGCAACAGTGAAATGTATAAAATAATGCCTTACTTAAAAACTATAAAGTTTTAAAATTATTGACTAAACAGAGACAACTGTGCAATGACGTCATGACCCATTAAACCTATTGTACAACGGGTAAGTGGTGTGTACTTCGCACCACTTACCCGTTTGTAAAGCAGTAGGTAATGCAAACAGATCTGATGATGACATTTTTTTCTCTCCTTCTGGCCTTTTATGTGTAAACCTTCTGTAACTCTTGTTTTGTGGCTTCAGAACATCTCTACCACGTCGCAGAGACGTCTCTATTTTCAATTATACCAACTAAGAATTTGATTACGAATCCTTTTTGGAGTTTGTGAGTTGGTTCTTTGTTTCCCTTTTGTTTCAAATTGAGTTTGAAGGTGGTTGAAATGGATGCGTCTTTGAGTTCGTCGCCCATAGTGTTATTTGAAGCGAATTTTCGGTTGAAATAAGTACGTATCTGGAAAGGCAAGTTTGATGTATCATGAAGATGTGAAATATTTGATTTGTTAACATAAAATACACTGGCCTGCAAAAATAAGTATCACACTTTTAAAATTTCAATTTTTTCTAAACTATAGAAGTTAGAGATTTAAAATAAAAAACGTTTTATAGCAATTTTTATCAGCTTTCTTTGAAACTATAGTAACAAAGTTAAACTCTTTTTTGAGTCCTTTTTGTTTCGAAAATATATCTTGTCTACCTAAAAAGTTATTGCAATTTTAAAAGTGTGATACTTATTTTTGCAGGCCAGTATATATGAATAATATTTAATTAGGAATTTGATTGGAAGTGCAAACTGTCCACCTGATGCTACACTTCTTGGCGTATTTTATTTAATCTGTCCTTAACTAGAGATTTCTAATGTTAGTCGATTATAAGAACTTTAAAATTATTGTTTCTTATGGATGTGGTGAGATGAGATGGGGTGAGATAAGATGAGATGAGAAATAAATAGTAATTATTTCATAAATATTAATTACTAGCGGCCCGTCCCGGCTTCGCACGGGTGGACATTTTTCCCATTTTTGCAACATTTTTCATTTATACTCCGCTCCTATTGGTCGTAGCGTGATGTTATATAGCCTACCTTACCTTACTAACCTTCCTCGATAAATGAACTACCTAACACAAAAATATTTTTTCAATTCCAATCAGTAGTTCCTGAGATTAGCGCGTTCAAACAAGCAGACTCTTCAGCTTTATAATATTAGTATAGATAAGATTTGCCGTGATTGTCCGTGGCATTATGATGGCCTTATCTGCAACCAGGACGCCAATTCTACTTAATAATACTACTACTACTTACTAGTTACTAATGTAATTACATTAGTAACAAGTGAAGCTACTAAAAACGTTTTAATAACAGACGAAGTTACATTACAGTAGTTTGTTGCAAGCAAATTACTTGAAAGTATACAAGATGTACTAAACATACGTACTTCAGGTTATTCAAGAACGCGTTAAGTTGCATCAGATAGTAAAACGACAGTGTTGCTTTAAAGTTTGGAGTACTGACGTGTCAGTATTTGCTGTCTACAATGTTGTGTTTTTCATTAGTAGATAGGTATATTACAGTTCCGTACCCAAAGGGTAAAACGGTACTCTATTACTAAGACTCCGCTGTCCGCCCGTCTGTCACCAGGCTGTATCTCATGAACCTTGATAGTTAGACAGTTGAAATTTTCACAGATGATGTATATCTGTTGCCGCTATAACAACAAATACTAAAAAACGGAATAAAATAAATATTTAAGGGGGCTCCCATACAAACAGATATGATTTTTTTGCCGTTTTTATAGATAATGGAACGGAACCCTTCGTGCGCGAGTCCGACTCGCACTTGGCCGGTTAATTTTTTTGTTTTAAAGCTGATTTTATCGAGGTCTTAGTTGTGTTTTATAAATGATGAATGATAAATTTCTGTAAATAGATCTGTTACAGACACTTTTACAAGTTAATGTAATGTTTTTTTAAGACTAGATGGCGCCGGCATTTCTTATATTACTAGCTCTCAGAAGAAAAGCCGAAACAAACTCAGAGACCAAGGTCTCTTTTAAAGTCCAGACATTGTGGTATAAAAACTATGTGAGTGTAACAATGTAGGGCAACGTCTGGAATGGACTTTTTAGGAAAGTGCCATAGCAGGTTTGAGTTGACCTGTCCTAACTGACGGCACGCATGCATCAGTCATCGCGTAGCTCAAACCAAAGTTTAATGATAATTACTTCAGCCATTACAATGTCGTGGATATTTTGAATTTTTAATCAAACTTTCATAACTACCTCGTTGGTCTAGTGGTGGCATTCGATCCCCAGGTCGGGCAAAGTGTTATTGGGTTTTTCCGTGTAGAATTCCTCAGTAGCAGCCCGGTTTGGATTTGTGCCCAGTTGATGGCAATAGGCTCGCCCCCTATTACATGGGACTTGAATATAACGGCGAAATGAGGGCGTTACTATACAACTCTGCCCAACCCTTCGGGGAATATAGGCATGATGTTATGTTTTATATAGATTAAAAGTCTTGAAAACTTTGATTATATTATACCTGTTCTTAGAACACATGATGTTTGACATAAGTTGTAAGTGCCTTCTGTATGCTTTAGGAACGTTTGTGTACAATAAATTTTTTGATTTTGATTTTTGCCTGAACTTTTCTTATTCTCTAGAAGTAAATATTTTTTTAATAAAACACCTGTCAGACTAAATATAATTTAGATTTCTGTGGATCAGACTGACCAGTATTAATTAAATTTCTTCTTCATCTTCTTCCTGCCCTTATCCCACACTAGGTGGGGTCGGCACAACATGTATTTCATAAATCCATGTTGTTAGAGGTTTTGTCTTATTGTTTTATGACCGGCCGCCTGCCTGACATCAACCCTCCTTGGGAATACTCGTTGCGTTATATTAATTAATATATTTCGAAAACAGCAGAGCCTTTTCCTAACTATATGTATTGGGTTACGGAGGTCTGATTGCCATCAACAACAACTGCCGTCAAAATACCGTCCGTGTAAAATACTGTAAACGGATACGTGTAAAATTCAGCTGCATTTGGTTAGACTGGAAACTGACCCCAATATAATTGGGAAAAGGATAGGCAGAACATGTATTGGGGTCAGCTTCCAGTCTAACCAGATGCGGCTAAATATCTATATTTCTATATTTTACTCGGAGCGACTGCCTTCAGACCTCCGTAACCCAACTGCCCACAACTGGGCAATACCGATATCCTAAGGTTAGACCCGTTGTCAGACTTTCAGGCTTCGAACTACCCGTAAATCATAGATATTCATATGACAACCGGGATCGACGTTTTAAAGTGTTTTTAAGCGTATAATGTATATTATTTGTATCCACACTGGCTGACCTATTTTCATGACAAAATCGGTTCAATGGTCTTCAAAGTCAACGAATATAAAAACACAAGTAAAGGTGGCCATTTTGTTTTTGTATTGGGCAAAATAGACTGAATGATTTTTTGATAACAACTGAGCCACACTGAAAACCAAAAATAATAATCTTGGCCGCATTTTAAATCATCCCGTGCGAAGAGATATGGTGGCATATTCTTGAAAATTTTACGGAAAATTTAATGCTTGCCTACCATGTAGGAGAGTCTGAGTTTGATCCCAACCCACACCTCTAACTTTTCGAATTCATGTGCAGATCAGTTTCTTTGTTTATAAAAACGTTACCCCACACTAGGATTTCTCCTGTATCGTGGGTGAGTTTACAGACACAAATCTTCACCTGCACAAACATTCAGACCCGGAACAACTATCTGTAGGCCATACAAATATTTGTTCCGTGCGGGAATCAAACCCACGACCCGCAGCGCAGAAGCCAATCGCTTAGCCACTGCACCAAACGTGTCGTCAAATTTGATTATCACTTGTGTTAAATGGTGAAGGAAAACATCGTGAGGAAATTTACACACTTGAAAGGGCTCCAAAAAGTTCTCAACGGTGTGTGTATATGTCTGCCAACCCGCAAGAACCCGCCGAAGAGGCCCTAGCCTAGCAGCGTGACAGAAATGGAATGATGATGATGTATGTACTGATAATGTATCTTTACATAGTATAAAAGATAGTCGATCCCGCTGTCTGTACGCTTAGATCTTTTAAACTACGCAACGAATTTTAATGCAGTTTTCAGCAATAGATAGAGTGATTCAAGAGGAAGGTTTATATGCCCGACATTAGTATCTACAATGCACCTGTGCGAAGCCGGGGCGGGTCGCTAGTCTATACTATCTATACTAATATTATAAAGAGGAAAGATTTGTATTTTTGTATGTAACGAATAAACTTAAAAACTACTGGACTAATTTCAAAAATTCTTTTGCCGTTAGAAAGCTACATTATCACTGAGTAACATAGGCTATATTTATTACTGGAAAAAAACGTGTTACGCGGGCGGAGCCATGAGGACATGTTATGTACCTTGTTGTACCATGTTATGTGTCATGGAGTTTCTTGCCGGCTCTTCTCCATAGAACCTACCTTTTGGAACCGTGCACCTAGTCGTGACGTTTTAAAAGTGCCTGAAATCTGGTCTATTTGAAATAAAAAACTTTGACTTTGACTTTGACTTTGACTTTGACCTACTTTTGTTTATGTTAGTATTTTTAATTTATTTTGTATTATTTTTTTGTGTTATATTTTGCTGTACCTAATTGTCTTGTCTGTGTCTTATTTGTGTTGTGTCCAAATAAATATTTTTCATTTCATTTCATTTCATATAAAAAAGTAAATACAACAACTCGAAATGAGTCAAGTTAAACGTAACAATCGTCGCCTGCTTGCAGTAACATTAACCTATTTCTCCCTTTGTTGATTTTTATAACTTGAAGCCATCTTGCAGCTGACACATTTCTCTAATTGGGACCAGTGGAACAGTTTCTATGTTTAGAACAAATGCATCGTAAAAAGCCCGGTTTACACATCTTTAGTGTTTAGTAGAGTGCAAATTCCAGCAAATTGACCAAATGACCGTCGGACTGCCAAGTCGGTGTCAAGTTTGAACCCAAGGCACGCACCTCTGACTTTTCGGATTCATGTGCGTATTATATAATTATCACTTGCTTAAAACGGTGAAGGAAAACATCGTGAGGTAACCGGCATGCTGAGAGATATTTCTCGATTTTGTGAAGCCAAGTCAGAGGCCCGTGGGCGGCATTAACTCTGATACCAGGTTAGTCACTAACCATGCGAAAAAGAAAGAAAGAATATATTACAATATAGTATTTGAAGTGCGTAAAACAGCGTCTACGAGTGACGATAGTCAAGTACGTCTGGCGCACCTTGGACAGTAAGCCCCGCTACCGACCTTACTGTCTGGCTAATCTTTTCACTATAGCCCGAGCCAATCTTGCATAAAGCGCAGGCCACACCGCCAGCTGGCGGGCGGGCGAGAGAGCCGGGCGAGCCTCGTTTCACCTCTTTTCATACTTCAGTTCACACCGCGAACTCGGAGATAAGCTACGTCAGCGATACAAACGATGCGAACGAAATATCCGACGATGCCAGCGATGCTATCGTTCACCTCGTTAGCGTAGCTTAGCTCTGTAGTTCGCGGTGTGAACCGAAGTATGAAAAGAGGTGAAATGAGGCTCGCCCGGCTCGCTCGCCCGCCCGCCAGCTGGCCTTGTGGCCTGTGCTTTACTCGTGCCGAAACGACAGAAGAAGAAGAAAAAAAAGAATACAGTGTTTTGTTAGGTTGAAGGCTTCACCTGATGGAGATGCTTACCGCTGTCTATGAACTCCTGCAACAACTAGAGGATTGCTGATGCGTGAAACAAAGTTGAAAAATCTCATGTGTCTGTATTTTTACCGGGATCCATACCAACTGGAACATAGCAGTGATGACAAATGTACCGATATCCTTAATTAGCTTAAAAAAATCACTAGTTAGTCGTGGTAACTAATACTTAATCTGTGATTTGACATGAAAGCAAATAATATAATAGTACGATGGAAGCATTGGAGGCAGGTGTGGAATGAGGGGAGGGGGTTATTTGAAAATCTATTAGAACGTCAACCTATGAGGGAACCCATTGGCACTCAAACTAAATATTAATTATTATCACTGTAATGTCGATAGACTATGTAATACTTAAATGTAAGTTTACAAGATTCGAGGAATTTTAAGGAGCCTAAGACTAACTCTACTAGCTCCTGGAGACGTGTGAGTAAGCCTTTATCAAAAGGAAGGACTTTTCTGGAACATACAACATTCTTTCTTTTCTAATCTTTTCCTATTTTCCTGAGGCATGTTCTGTCTTGTGTCATATTATTTAATTATGTGAGAGGGCAACACACAGCCTCCGGCGTTCGTTAGATAAAGCGAATCATGTTGCTTGCAGTCGCGATGTCTTTGGGGACTCTCCCGATGTTTAGATAAAATATATCGTGGGTTACGATTGTTCTGTTTTGGAAGAAAGAAAATAGGGTTGGGAATAGTGATGCAGATTGCGTAAACAAAAAAATTGTTAAATATTTTTTTTCGTCATAATATTTTATTCGGCGAAAATATTGCTCCAAGCAGTCCCAGTCGTCGTGGTCCCAAACCCCAAGCAATGGACAAGTCGGAAACCCAATTTAATATTATTCCTTCATTTCTCACGTTCACTAAAAACACAATACCTAAATCATGGACCTTCCTCGGTTGTACAGACAGTTTAAACCCTGCATGTGCTGCTAATAAAAGCGAAGCGAAGCACACGTGACTGCGAAGCATAAAGGAGGAAATTACGTCATACGGGGTCAGCCAGGAAACGTCCCTGGTCAGGGCTCACCAACATTTTCTAGCTAAAGCAAAAATTTGTTATTTTGAACCAGAATTTTATTTCAGAAAAGAGAAAATTAGAATTGAGAAAAATGTTGTGGTTTATTCAACTGCAGAAAATATGGTCTAGCGCAAAACTATGTTTTTTTTGCACAACATGGAATAAAAATTGTAGAATACGCAAAACTACACAAGTTAGTAAATTTTTTTGTGTGCCAGTGTAGATATTTCTGTATATTTCAACAAAAAGTTTTGGCTGTTGTAGTTTTTTACACAGAGTTGCAGTATTCTTTGTGAAGAAAATACAAGACTTTGAGTTCAATCGACATACTATTTAAAAGAATAAACCTATTTAAGAGGTCAATCAAGTCCTTTTAATACAAACGTAAAGTACTTACATAAATATCTATTTTAGGAAGAGGTACAAACTAAATAGGTTGACGTTTTTGCTACAAAACGGTATTGTCCAAAACGACAGGCTAGTATAAAAACACATCTACTAACGGACATCCTATTCGCAATACCAATATTTTTGTTTTTCACCGCTTAAACGCAAACAACCGTTGCGATAATCTTCACACCTCTGATTCCAAACAATCATAATCCTCGATTCCCAATTCAAATTTAAATCGTGGAACGTTCGCGACGTCTGCACCAATCGAAAATTAATAACGGCCCGTGCTCTTTGTTTATTGGACGCACTAATCGGATCGTCGGCTTTCGGCCGTCGGCAGTCGACTTTCGGCGAATAAGCGATGTCCCGCACTGTTTTTGTTTTAATTGACATCGCGCTTACATTTGCGATTTTAATTCGATACACAGGATTATGAGGGTTTTAATTGTTTCATTATAATATTTGTTTTGCTATGTTTTATAATATAATTAATTGGGTACTTATAGATAAAATTCGATTCAGATGAAAAACTTGTAATTAGTTAGTACATTCTAACAAACAATAGGTACTTTACTTTTGTATAGATATTGAAAACCGATACTGACCGATACAGAGGGTTGTTTTCGGAGGAGTAATGTTGAGACTGGTTGATAACAATGTCCAAGATCCGAGGTTGAACCCGCCTCTGCTTTTTCAAATTTATGTGCTAATTAGAATTTGATTATTATTTGCGTAAAGGAAATATCCTTCATAATGCGCACGGCAAAAGAGTGGAACTCACTACCTGCGTCTGTATTCCCGAACGCATACAACCCGAATCTCTTCAAAGTTAAGAGTGAACAGGCTTCTTCTGGGTAAGCTCACTCCATCGTAGACTTTGCCTCTGTCACCTCTGACCTAGACTAGAGTCAAGAGCAAGCACATATCAACAAAAAAAAGCGTGGAAACCTGCACACCTGAGAAGGATCCAAATAAGTTCTCGATAGTGTCGCCAGCGTGGTAAACCAAGGCTTACACCCTTCTCACTCTGAGAAGAAGCCCGTGTCCAGCAGTGGAACAGCAATTGGCTGATAACGCTATGCTGTGTGCTGTCCTCATCTTAATGCAAGTCATTCTTGATGACCTTTGCTTTTACACCATTCAAAATTTTTGCAAACTATCAACCCGCTGTTGATTTTATCTCCTAAAAACCCATCCCGGAAACTAAACCACGTAAACAATCACCACACATATCAACCATGATAGGTCTATCAAGTTCACCATCCTAGGTACCATTGGAAGCTATCGCACGTACTTCATTAACCTTCTCTCACTACATTTGAGTTCGGTTAATCGCTCGGAACACTGAGTTATGGACGGTGTGAGGACGGTTGTACCCGTAAAAGATATAAGTGACAGCGGGTAGGCCAAAGTATGGATAAATTTTTACTTATCATTGAAATGACGGATTAAATATTCCAGATGGAAGTGTCAGGTTAGAGCGCTGAGGTCTCCAACCATAGCCATGCTAGATAACACTTGGCTTTTTAGTAGATTCGAATTTCAAATGTGGATTTTTTTTTAAATATTTACTGGCTCAGATGCTGTGTGTTTTAAGCAGTCTTAATAGTATGTGAATTCCGTATGTTATTTTTGGTAGATTCTAATTTCAAATGTGGATAAACTTTTTTATAATAATTATGTATTTACTGGCTTAGATGGTTCCACAGACGGTCGGTCCTTCAAGCCAAGTCTTCATTCTAATGTGCATTCTGTGAGTTCTTTTTGGTAGATTCGAATTTCAAATGTTAACTAACTTTTTTATAATAATATTTACTAACTCGGATGCTACGTTCTTTAAGCCAAGTCTTTGGATTAAAGTATAATATGAATTCCGTAAGTTGTAGACTACAATAGTATTGAGCAAACTAATCACCGTATTAGCTCTTCTTCCTTATTAGAGATGGTTATTTATATGATTCATTATCAACTACTGTATGTGGCCCTCCTACTCGATACAACGAACTGTCATTAGGAAATATCGCCATAGTTTCCATGCTTGGCGATTACATTGTATTGCTTCTACCATATAAAAATATACTACTGCCATTCTAATGACCTTAGTCGCTTTGAACATCACAAATAAGGCACAAAATGGATAATTTTTTGCCAGAAATCCAGCGATAATAATATCGCTCATCAGGTCCACTTTGGTTAGTGAAAGAGTGCATTTCATTGAGGTGAGGTCATCTATATCTATACCTACTAATATTATAAAGAAAAAAGATTTGTATTTTTGGATTTTTGTATGTAACGAACAAACTTAAAAACTACGGGACCGATTTCAAAAATTCTTTTGCCGTACGAAAGCTACATTATCACTAAGTAACATAGGCTACGGGCGGAGCCGTGAGGACACAGCTAGTCGTTTATATGTTGTGAGCATTTCCCTGACCCAATCCAGTTTGCCGACCAAAATAGTGTTCCTGATTCTCCGCCCTTCGCTTGTGCCAAAATTGAACTAAAATTAGGAATAACCAATGACATGGCAAAAATTTTATGGTTTTGCTATGGCACCGTGTGTGCGACACACGAGTCGGTAAATTAGGGTTCCTTGCGTAATAATAATCCTTATAAATGGTGGCTCAATGGATGTCAAAAATAATAATTTCAATTATCCTGGACATCTAATTCTCTGGATATATTTTTTGCAATTTTTTTTGTCATTATTTCGTTAAACAGTCGTAAATTTTTCATAATAATTCTAAGTGGAACATAATGAGATGTTGCATAAGTTTACACCTCGGCTCGATAGATGGCGTTGAGATCGATTTAGATCGCGCTATGGTTTCGTTACCGAGAATTGGTAGGGTCGCTACCAAATTATTTTCATTGCAATATGATGTTATTAGTGTAATTTTTTTGATAGAGCAGCTTTTCTGCAATTAATGTGGACTTGCTGCTCTTAGAACTCTACTTTTAAATTGTATTTCTGAATTTTCTGAAATTTCCATTGAAACAATGTTCCGTAAATTCGCATTTCTATTTTAAGATAGTTAATTTTTGTTTATGGGTTTGATGTATAATCTACGCTCAAATGATACTGAAGATCTGCTCATATAACAATTCTCAAATCAGAAACAGGCTAATAGAATAAGGGTCTTGTACCAGAAACGTATGACGAGCTTAAAACTGGATCTAGTGGGTGAAGAATTTCATCTTCTCTATGCCTTTTTATGACGATGCATTCCATTTAGCGCATCAATTCGAATCACACCAATAGCATTCTTATTCCTACTAATATTAGCGTAATTCAAACTAGTGCGCTAAATGTGATGCCTCTTAATTTTTAATTCTCCGTGCGCTAGGTATTGTAAGGTGTTAAATATCTGTAGTGATACGATCGATTTAATTCTGTCTCTATGCAGAAATATATTTTTTAATGTTTATCTGATCCGCTGTAGTGTCAACGCATTTATATTTAAGTAATTGTTACACTGTATAATGTTCTATGTGCATGTTTCTTCTTTTGCGACATCTAAGTGTACAATACAATACAATACAATACTCTTTATTGTACACAAAACAAACAAGAAACATTACTATAAAAATAGAGATGTACAATGGGCGGTCTTATCGCACTAGGCGATTTCTTCCAGACAACCTTTGGATGGACATGAAGTGACAGTGTAAACAAGTGTTGATCGGCCTATTAAATAAATAAGTAATAGGCACGTTTTTAGGTATTTAGCTACCCGAGTTGTGTAGGTAGGCCTTATCTTCTTGTCTTTTCTTTCTCTTTTGTCTTTTATTATGTGTCTTTTCACAATGCTGTGTATCAGTTAAATAGACATGACCAACATAAGATTATAATATATTGTACTCTATTTTTTCTAGTATAAATCTAAAATTAGATTCTTCAAACTGCTTCAAACTGCTGCAAACTGACAGTTTAACAGATTTTTTGAATTTGGCTGAGTTGCTTTTTCTCATTGTATAAAACCCTATACTCCATTTCAAAGAACATGAGACCAAAACGGCCCACCAAGGTACGAATATCTTTTGAACAATTTCTTCAAATATTCCTACTTATACATTTCCTTACTAAAAGGGGTCTTATATATAAGACCCCTGTTATATTAAATGGAGTATAGCTACACCCGTGATTGTTCATTGTGTCCTTACATTTTGTGACAATGAACACATCTTTCATTCAAAACAAATATTTCTAAAATAGAACAAATCCACCTGGCTAGCTGCCACCCTCAAATTAAAGAATAGAATAGAATAGAATTTTATTTGCATATATTGTAGGTACATAAAAAATTAGTTGCTAAAGATAAACACAGTGATCCTTGTACAATCTACCTTAAATAAGGCATGCAAAAATTACAATAATAAGGGCGTGAATCTATAATTACATATCTTTTATCTTTAAATTATCAATTTATATCTACATCTGTGAACATTTTTTATTTGAATTAATTAATTACCTATATGTCAGAATATATTAAAATATTAAAATTAATTATATGTATTATTAAGTGAATGTTGGTCGTGGCAGAAGAGGCATGAAAGTAGAATAAATGCCGTGGAAATGCGTTCCTTGCGAAGTATGTGCGGTGTAACTTTGAATGATAGATTGAGAAATGAAGAGATTAGACAAAGTTGCGGTTTAAAAGATGATGTAGTGACAAAAATTGAAAGGAGTATGCTTAGGTGGTTTGGCCATGTTGAGAGAATGAGTGAACGGCGATTAACAAAAGGAATTTATAAGGCGGATATTAATGGGAACGCCGGTAGAGGACGTCCTAGAAGGACATACATCGATGTTATTGGTGATGTTCTTCACAAAGGTCAGGTGCGTAGTACTCTCAACCGGCGTGCGTGTATGACAAGATGTATGAATGTGGATGAAGCGAAAGGGGTATGTAAGAGTCGTAGCATGTGGCGTTCTATAGTTTCTGCCTACCCCCATGGGAAAAAGGCGTGAGTTTATATATGTATGTATGTAATTATATGTCAGCATTTTTAGATTTAATATAATTATTAAATAAAATTAGAAAGTATCGTTCAAAAAATCGTTAACGGAATAATAACATCTCTCAATTAATAACATTTTTAGCTTCTTTTTGAAGTGTTGTATCGTGTCATTTTTAATTACGTCAGGAATTTTATTATATATTATCGTGCCCATATTGATAATTTTTTTTTTAAATAAAGCGGTATTACAACTCTCGACATGTAAAAGATTTTTATACTGACTTCTTATGGGTCTCTTTCTAGTTTCTGCTAAAGTGTGAAAGAGATTCTTGTTACATTTAACAAAAATTCCTGTTTCTAAAATATACATTGCCGGAAATGTCAATAGTTTTAGGGACTTAAACACAGGAATGCAACTATCTGTCGTTTTCATGCTATACATTGCCCTTAAGCAATTCGATGCCAAGTAGTTTACTGTGTTCCGTCGTGTGTATGTGAGAGCCAGAGGGGTATAGGGGAATCCCTCTATATCTCTGTTCCTTGGATTCGTGTCCTCTATCTTAGAGCCTGTCTGCGCTTAACACCAGGGTCAACGCGACCTAGTCAAGAATAAAAAAGAAATAGAATGGAAATAGAGTCTGCAGGTATGATTAATGTAGCAGAAACAGTCAAGCCACCAAGCGTCTTTCCCATAAAAACGCAATTTTACAACAAAAAGAAAAATCTACTAAAGGACGCTGCAGCGCTTTAATTAATCAATTATCTTGATGGCTTCGAGCGACGAAAGTTATAGTCAACTTACCAGTTTTAAAAGACCTCTCATCCTACCCGCTTTTGTACTAAAATCGGATGTTATAAGGGAAATAGTGGCGTTGATAGAGGTCTAGCTAATTGGATGATTTAATGGCACGGCTTCTGATTGTTTTAACTATCAACTTTTTTATAACGTCGGTATAGTGAATGGGTTTTTTATTAAGTTTTGAAACGAGTTCTAGTTTTTGCATGGCATTTTTTTTATTTACTGTGTCAATTTTTAGTTTTATATCTATAATTATCCGGGCGAATATTCGAAAAATATTAACAAAAATTGAGAACGTCATTAGCATCATCCCAAAGTTAAGAATGCAGATGTTTAATACTAAACTATGATAATGCCGCCAAGCAATAAGACAAGAATAAAAACAATCTGACAATACTGTAACGTTAACAACCCGGGAGAAGAATGAATGAAATAAAATGAAAATAATGTTAAAAAATTTCGAATATTCACCCATCCCTTGGTCACCATACTCACTTAGAATACTCACTAACAACCCGTAAATGTCCAATTACCGCTTCAAATGTATTATTGAGTAGCATCTTGTGTTTTACGATACTCAAGAATATGGTTTGAGTGGCCTTTTCTTAACTTGCATGGCGATATCCATTTACAATTGGGGTCGATCGCTAGGTCATGCCAAATATTCACACTAAAAATCATAACATCACGCCCTATATTCCCCGAAGGGTTCGCCAGTTATGTTTAAGTCCCATGTAATAGGGGGCGAGCCTATTGCCATCATACCGGGCACAAATCCAGACTCCAGGCTGCTACTGAGGTGGGGCAAGGCCCCACAGAGGAGAGGTCCGCCGAGGATTGGCGGACCGGGACCTGCCGGGTTGCGGTGCATGCTTTTGCGAATCCCGCGACCCCGACCGAACGGTCAGGAGAAGGAACGCCGTTGGTTTTTAGCCGGTAGCAGTCCAGCAGACCCCCTCGCCTTCCCCAGACGAGGGACATCCATGAGGATTTTCCAACGATAAATAAAATAGGCTGCTACTGAGAAATTCCTAATGGAAAAACACAATATCACTTTGTCCGACCTAGGGATTGAACCCAGGACTCCATGCTCAGCAGTCACGCTTGCGACCACTAGACCAACAAGGCAGTAAAAAAAGTACTAAAAATCATTTTATAAAGTATGTCTGTAACCAGTTCCGAAACTCGTTGAAACATCATTTCAAAATGCTTACAAAGAACGAAAATTAGACGTTTAAATCAAATTGTCGCATTATTGGCAACTTCGAAGCTTTTTCAATTCCTATTAAATCTCAACAAGACACAACAAAAGTCTAATCTCTTTAAAACGGCTGCAAAAAATAAAGTCGAAGTCGGAAATTAAAGCCGCCGACTTCCGCTGAGAGACAGGCTCGATTTGTTTCAGAAAACGAAGATGTCTGCCGTCTGTCGAGATGGGAGCATTGTGATTTTAAATGAATTCTTAATAGATGCAAATGAGGATTAGTTTTTCATTTGCTGCGACAGAGGGCGCCACTTAAATCGGATGACTACACTTGAAATGGAAAACTATTTGAATCCGTCTTTTGTCTTTTTTTAATTGGACAATTTTATAAGGACTTTTGAGTTCTGTGCGTTTTGTTCTAGAGCTGTGACAAGGCTTCCTACAAGCTTGTGGATGGTGCAATATGTGAGTAATATAAGGCTGGTTTCACAGCTGTACGAGAGACCCGTACGGGCCGATACACGGGAGATGTAGTATGATGGTCGCGTACGGACCACGTCGCAGTGAAACGATGTTCTAGTGCCTCACGTCTAGCCCGTACGATCGGCCCGTACGCGTCTCCCGGACAGCTGTGAAATCAGCCTAACTGTCTAGTTGGTTTAATGGTGGCAAGCGCGACTGCTGATCGTGAGGTCCTGGCTTCGATCCCCAGTTCAGACAAAGTGTTATTGGATTTTCTTCACACGCGTAGGCACCCGTAAACTGGCAAATACATTGTTGCATTGTGTTTGTTGTGGAATCTAAGTTCATCTATCTAATAGGTATAAGTCCCTATAGGTAGATACAAAACATCACGCCTGTATACCTCGAACTGTTGGGCAGAGGTGTATAGTAACGCCCTCATTTCGCCGTTATGTTTAAGTCCCGTGTATTAGGGGGCGAGCCTATTGCCATCAACCGAGCACGAATCCAAACTCCGGGCTGCTACTGAAGAATTCTACACGGAAAAACCCAATAACACTTTGCCTGACCTGGGGATCAAACCCAGGACCTCACGATCAGCAGTCGCGCTTGCCACCACTAGACCAACGACGCAGTCTAATCTGTCACAATCGTAATGAAATTTCAATTGAGTGACGGTGGTATGACAATTGAATGTACCTAATTTTATTTAAATTAGCAAACTTAACCACCTGTTCCGTGGACGGTTACAAGTTTATTAACTGGCTCACTGTTCGGTAAAAGATGGCTACATGTAATACCCTAGCCGGAAAACATAAACGGTAACCAAAATACAGCATCTATCGCCCGTCAAATGTGATTAAATACCGGAACTGGGAACAACTGAGTTGTAAACAACGCCATCTATTAGTCAGCGACGAAAAACTATATTTGACAGTTGAGATAACGTTGCCCACATAAAAGATAAGTTACCTAAAGAAGGCTTACTCCTTCTTTAAGTGTGGTTAGTGACTAACCTGATGTCAGAGTTTATGCCGCCCATGGGCCTCTGACTTGGCTTCACATGCCGTCGCGAAATATCTCTCAGGCGTGCCAGTTTCCTCACGACGTTTTCCTTCACCGTTTTTGAGCAAGTGATAATTATACAATATGCACATGAATCCGAAAAGTCAGAGGTGCGTGCCTTGGGTTCGAACTCGAAAACTATGACTTGGTAGTCATACGGTCACACCACTAAGCTATCACTGCTAGGCTTATTCCTAATATTGCGTGACAAAGAGAATAATTGTTTCAGTCCACACTAAATATAGAATTCTCCATAGTTCCGCTGACACACCAGTTAGTAAAGCTCCCCCCACTTTCCACAGGTCTCGCCTCACACGCCCATAAATGTAGAGCTTTTCTTGTCATCTATTAGCACTAGCGCATTCACACATGCATTCTTCAGCTCTGCATTCAGTTCGCGCGCGTACTGTACCTACTACTATTAAGACTACTGTAGTCCGCTAACTGACGAGGTCGATGCAAGAGTAAAGCGAGAGACAAAGTGGTCCCACATGTGCAACATATGCGATGCATTTTGACATCTGGTAAATTGATATTGTAAACATTTTCTATGAAAGTAAATGATTTAGAAACATACCTACTTGTGTCATACGCAACGCAGTGTGTACGTGAAATCAGTTTATCTCTCGTTTAAACCGAATGTTTTTTTTTCCAACTACCCCATAAATGAACGCCAAAAAATAACGCCGAAGCGCGTCTGACGAATGTGACCACTCGTAGTTTAAAGCTCGCGAGGGCTTTGTTACTACTTAACCGGACTATCCTGTGGTGGCCAAAAATTACTTTAAGGCCCCCAGCCAGGACTTATAAACTAAGGATATCAATTAAGTGACGCGGCACTAAGGGCACCCCCTGTGGGGTTCGGGCCTCGGCTTAGTGGGTCACTGAGGGGTGGGCAAACAATGTCGGGCTGGGCAAACAATGTCGGGCTGGGTTATATTATTTGGGGGGCTGTTTTAACGTTACTGGCTCAGCTTCGTGGGCTGGCGTGGCGAGCAAGGGTCGGTCGGTGACGTTACATGGGGAACGCGGCGGAGGGCTTCGGCGGCGAGGCCGGAAACGCGGTCTGTATTTGTTCTTGTACTTGCGACGGGTACTGGTTTCCCTACTACTCTCTTGCAGGAGGGTGATGGGGTCATCGGGTACTAGGAGGGAATGCCTAGGGCGCCTAATCTTAGAGATTCTAGAAGGGGTGTATCGGGCGGTAACGCGCTTTCACTCAGAACTACTATTTTATACCATAAATCGTACGCCGTATTGAGTAGGACTTCTGTGTCTATTATTTTGACATTCAACTCCAGAATACCGCCGCGGGTCATTTAGACCGATAGCGCAGATTTATGCGAAGTGATTTTTAACCCTTTATAATGCGAAAGCTAACGGGTTGGGTCTCATGACGGATTACATGTTGGACCGAACACCTAAATTTGTGTGTTCCGGCAGTTTTTATCGCTGTTATGCTATTTGTTCTTTATGATTGATCGTGGTGTATTGACGTGCTGCCAAGCGTGATTATTATGGCAATATAATAATACTAGCTGTATCCTCACGGCTCCACCCGCGTAAGAAGTTTTATTCCAGTAATAAGCATAACCTATGTGATAACGTATCTTTCTAACAGCAAGAGAATTTTTGAAATTGGTCCAGTAGTTTTTAAGTTTATTCGTTACATACAATAAACCGACTTCAAAAAAAAAAAAAAAAATAATTACCATATAAAATTAACAGTTTCAGAAGTCGGTGCCTTCAATTTGGTTCAGCGTGGATCAGCACCGACTTCTGAAACTGTTAATTTTATATGGTAATTATTTTATTCTTTTTTTTTTAAGTCGGTTTAAATTTTTTGTAAAAAATGTTTTTATTTTTTTCATTTTTGTGGCCTTAATTAAAACTTGGTTGGACATACTAAAGACGCTGCTCGTAACATAATCACATCATCACAATATGCGTACTGTTCGTCATTGAGGAGTTCCATTATCTATCTCCGAAGGTCTTCATCAGATCTTCACCAAATTTAAATGGGACCAATTTCGAAGTATACCCTATCCATTAAAAAAAGAATCATCAAAATCGGTTCATATTTGGCGAAAATATCGATGAAAATACAAAAAAAAAAAAAAAAAAACGTACCTACATACAGACGAACATAGTAACCTCCTCCTTTTTGGAAGTCGGTTAAAAATACAAATCTTTCCTCTTTATAATATTAAATATAGATAGATGACCGTTCATATATAACCGTTCGTTACACATCGAGACCCCTCCGTGCCTCGGAGAGCACGTTAAACAGTCGGTCCCGGGTGTCATACGAATACCTACGTCAGTCGTTACGGGAAATCAGAAGCCCGAAAAGTCTGACAACTGATCTAACCTTAGGATATCGGCATTGCCCAGTAACTGGGTTGCGGAGGTCTGATGGCAGTCGCTCCGTGTATTCAGCCGTAGGCTAATTCACGTAACTAAAGAAGTTAAGTTGCAGTGTAGTTGCAGTTAAGTTTCGATCAAAACAACGCTTTTCGTATTCACGTAGTATCGGCAACCGCTGTCAGATACGCTCGCGTCAAGTTCGCGTCACGCGAGCGCATTATCAGCATTCTACTGCTGCGCGTCATTAGTGCGTGATTCCGAACGCAACTTTGTGGATATTCTTGTATTCATTTGACGTTTCAAATGACAGCTTTTGTAAGTTTTACTTCGATCAACGTGTGGCTTTGGTTACGCGCAACATAAGTTCCTCAATACTTACTTTTGTTGGCATCAAGTTGTATTATTAGTGAATTTAAGTGTTTAAAATTAAGTATTGTGAGTAAAAGTGAAATAATTAGACATTTTTGTTAACTACAAGTCACGTTCAATTAAATTTCAAATGTTTTTTATTAATTTTTAGGGAATATGAGTTTTCGTTTGGGTTTGAGCATTCTAACGCTATCAAATGAAATAGACGATCGAGAACGTCGACAAGCTCAACGTTGACGTAGAATTAATGTGGATCCGTTCCGTCTATCAGATCGTGAGTTTATAAAAACAGCGATTGAGCAAGGATGTGACCCGGCAATTAATTTGCCGACTAGGAACGTGTATTCCAAAGGAGAGAAGGAATGATGGATTAAGTGTGCAAGCAAAGGTTAGCTAAAAACTGCTTATCTTGGTACAAACATAATGCAAAATACAAAATTTATTTGACAGTAGTCTTTAATTATAATTGGATAACTTTCAGGTTCTCATAACACTGGCTTTTTACGCTAGTGGGTCCTATAAACCCTAGGGGGCCAAAGTAAGTCCCATGGTGTTTCACAGCCTACTGTCTCAAGAGCCATCAGACAAGTCACCAAAGCCCATAACACAAGAAGCATATTCACAGAATATATAAAGTTTCCCATGACAAGGGATGCCCGTGACAATATTAAAATATGGGCAAGGCCTATGTGGCCTTCTAAATACTCCACAAGGAGTTCTATTTGCCGCACAGAAACAGATTTTCGCGAAGTCATACAAGGAAGGAATTTAAACTGCTACTTCTTCGTAAAGTAAACTTCACTGCACATCCATAAATATATTTTAATATTAAACATACCTTAATAAAGTTTTGTTTTTAATTTGCACTATTTATTTAGTTTTTTTTCAACTTTGGCGCTCCTCTTGTTTTGACAGTTTTATTTGTTTTATGCAGCAATGATAAACCATAATTCAGCCAAATTTTAACAAATTATATCTTTTATTGTGAATCAAAATTTTATTATTTGTTTTTGTGGCAAGAAAAAGCATTAAAATCAGTATTGTGATATTATTTTAATATTTTATAACGTAATATTCATTGAAACTTAATCGATTCTATTCGATTATTTAGTGAGTTTTTTTTTTCTCTCGTATGGCCACACCGTAGGTAAGTTTGGCTGTCGTGAAGTTGACGCGCAGTTAACGCGCAGCTTACGTGTAGCTTACGCGCAGTTCAAATATTACAAGAATACCATTTAGCACTAAAACTTAAACTTAACTGCAGCGTCACTGCAACTTCATCGGCGCGTCATGAAATTACCTGAATTAGCCTACTGGTTAGACTGGAAGCTGACCCGAACATAGTTGGGAAAAGGCTAGGCAGAACAATAATATGACCATCCGTTCTAGCGGTCATACAACTATGTGACCGTACCTACCATATTATACATCGTGGGTCCGAGGCAGGCCGCGTTCCCACTTTGTCGTGAAGACAGATAATCGTGTAGTTTGAAGTGTCGTGACTTATATATTTAAATGGAGGTGTTCACATAAAAGACGACACGATTAACTGTCGTTCACGACTTGTTTTTGCAGTGACGACAGATTGTCAAGTCAATGGCAACGGCTAGCACGACAATCATAAAACAATAAGAAAACGTCACGACATCGTGACGGCAAATCATGTATCGTTGTTACGACTGTCGTGGCCACGATAAAAATATCGTCTCGTCTTGTAGCTTGCTACTGATGTGCAAACGACAAAGCGACTGCCGTGAAACGATAAAATGTCGTCGCAATCCTCGCTAAACGGTAAAAAATTGGCGAAAAACAGTCGTTTATGGGAACAGCTAGAGACGACAGTCGTCCAACGATAAATTAATCGTCACGACATAGTGGAAACGCACCCTACCTTGTGCCCACAGTATATAAGAACCATCTTCTACATATTCATGCAACTTATTTAAAATTCCCAATGACTCATAGCGCAAGTTTACAGCCAGTTGTAAAACAGTTGCGTGACACGCACGGAGTTGGGGTGCCTGCCCATTACCCCGGGGACCGACAAATAGAACAAGTTTATTGCACACGGCGTGTTATTCAACTGTGCGTGCACTACGGAATTAGGGTCGCGTAGATTATTTTTTATAGATGAAGTAGTTTTTTTTGGGCATGACGTCATGCAAAACTAGCAGTGGAACGCTTGCCTTCCATGCAGGGGGGTGTGAGTTCGATCCCGGCCCGTACCTCTGACTTTCCGAATTCATGTGCGGACCAGAATTTGATTATCACTTGCGTTAACGGTGAAGGAAAAACATTGTGAGGAAACCTGCACACCTGAGAAGGCTCCATAAAGTTCTCGATGGTGTGTGTAGTCTGTCAACCCGCACCAGGCCAGCGTGGTGGACTAAAGCCTAAACCCTTCTCATTCTGAGAAGGGGCCGTGCCCCGCAGTGGGACAGTAATGGGCTAGTTACATTGTTATGTTTATGTATGACGTCATGCGTCATATTTATCTTCCTAAGCGAAGATGCAAGGATTATTCGTATGATCGTCAGACAGTCTACTGCAGCGGGCAGGAAACGAACTGGTGGACAGACGACCCAGAAAGGATTACGGAACTACTTCTTCTTCAAAAAAAAAGGATACTTGGACGTAGTTAAGCAGAAGAGACTCAACCCACACAGAGTCATTTTTGAGTTATTGACGTTTTAAGTTCAGAGTGGTTTTCTTCAGTGATGCTGTATTCAGGGTTTGACACGTAATTACACTTTCTTGGAAAAATCGGTGGTTAATGGTTATATTGTGTACCTACTTCTGGACTTATGTAGGAAAATATGGGGTGGATGATTTAAGGAGGTTGGTCTTTATAGGTAGGTAATAAAAAGAAAATACCTGCCTAATATATGTGGTTTGGTACCATGTTACAAAAATACGTATTTTCTTAGTTTATATCTTGGATCTTTTTTGCTGAATAAAAGGCTCTACCTTAGGTATAGACCATTTTGGCACCAATAACTCTTTTTTGTCAATTTTGTGGATTGAGTCCTTTCTGCTAAACTACGTCCACTTAGGGTCGGCGCAGATCTGGCGAGGTGCAGCGCAGAGCATTTTTCATTGCCAAACCATTATCGCTTGAATTAACCCGGATAGATGTACAAATATCGTCACTCACTGGACGCTTGAAAGAGGACATCGTCGTCGAAGTCGGCCGCGAAGTAGGTGGTGGGACAATCTAGACGTGTTTGCGGGGCTAGCATGGTTAGAAACGGCACAAAATAGAGTGGTTTGGAAAGCAAAAGGGGAGGCTTTTGCTCAGTAGAGGGAGATCATGTTAGATACTAAAAATAATCAGAAATCACCTTTCGTCTTTAGACGCTTCGATGCTCTCGGGGACTCGTAGTTGTGTTAATTGATTTTCGATATTATTTAAACGCTAGCAAAGTCGATAATGGTTTGGCAGTGAAAAATGCTCTGCACTGCGTCACGCTAGATCTGCGTTGGCCCTTATACTCAACAATGACTGAAATGTTTTTCAACGATGATGAAAATGTAACTTTTCGTCTAGTGGTAGTAAGCGCGACTGCTGATAATGAGGTCTTGGGTTCGATCCCTAGGTCGGGCAAAGTTTTATTGAGTTTTTCCGTGTAGAATTCCTCAGAAGCTGCCCGGAGTTTGAAATTGTAGCGGTTTGATGGTAATAGGCACGCCCCGTCTTACATGGGACTTAAACATAACGGTGAAATGAGTGTGTTACTATAAACCTCTACCCAATCCTTCGGGGAATACAGGCGTGATGTTATGTTTTGAAAATGTATGATGTACCTATCTTCCTTCTTTTAGCAACCTATCTCTGATAACATGCAGTCAGCATTTATTTAGGTACTAGCGGCCCGTCCCGGCTTCGCACGTGTGGACATTTTTCCCGTTTTTGCAACATTTTTCATTTATGCTCCGCTTCTATTGGTCGTAGCGTGATGTTATATAGCCTATAACCTTCCTCGATAAATGGACTATCCAACATAAAAAGATTTTTTCAATTCCAACCAGCAGTTCCTGAGATTAGCGCGTTCAAACAAACAAACAAACTCTTCAGCTTTATAATATTAGTATAGATTTTGTAGTGAGATTTTATTTCTCCACTCCATTAATTCTATGTTCCCGAACAAAATAGACGCACTCTTGTTAATTTTGCTTTGAAAGACGTCATAGCGAGGGGACATCGCATTTTTAATTCTCAAACGACACACCATCCATTTTCCTAAATCGAACACGTCATCAATTAAATTACCTACCCCTATTGTGACGAACAGAACATGTACTCCTTTTACCAACTTTAAAAAAACCAAATCATTGGAAAATCGACCTTAGCTAACAGTAATAGAGTCTATACAAACTGTAAATTTAAAGTTGTGAGGGGAGGATAGGGTAACTTGGTACAGTGAGGAAATTTCCCCCAAATTTTCTCTGAAGGGAATCTCTTTATGTGGTCTCATGGGAGTCGTGGTGTATGCAACTTGTACTTGCATCGTCTGTGTACATCTTTGTCGGGGGGAGAATTTAGTTTGGACCGTAAACATGTTGTAGGAACAATATCGATAACTGATATGGATGGTGTGTCCAATAAGACTGGCCAGCCAGTGACTTTGAATCGGATTTTTTCATAAAAAAACAAAAAACAACAAAAGAAACAATTTTTTTATTTTTTATTCTTGTCTTGATTGCTTTTTACCCTAGTCTCACCTAATGGTAAGCACAGACAGGGTCTAAGATGAAGCACACGAATCCAAGGAACATAAATATATAAGTAGAGGGATTCCCCTATACCCCTCTGGCTCTCACATAGACACGACCGAACACAGTAAACTACTTGGCGCCGGACTTTAATGTGAGGGTGGTAGCTAGCCTAGACCGTATAGATCCTACCACCAAGCGTGCTGGGTTTTGTTGAATCTTACAACACGCGTCTATTCCCAGCGTGTGGTGAGGAAATAAATAAGAAAACATTTTTTTTTTTTTTTGGAAAAGCGTTGCCCTACACTAGGTTTTCTCCTGTATCGTGGGTGCGTTTACAGACACAAATATTCACATGCACAAACGCCCAGACCCGGAACAACTATCTGTACACCATACAAATATTTGATCCGTGCGGGAATCGAACCCACGACCCGTAGCGCAGAGGCCAATCGCTCAGCCACTCCACCAAACAGGTCGTCGTGTTTCAAAACATTTTAAAAGACTCGTATAGTTTTTTCTTCCACGATAAACTTTTTGTTTGTATCTACTTTGAAGTTTATCCGTTGTGTTATTGTTCCACATTAAGTTTCTAGAATTTTTAACTTATCAAACAAAAGTCAACAGAAAAACTTTTCTTCCGTAAAAACTTGATAAAAACAGAACATCCTCAAACATCGTAATATAGTTAAGTATTCATACTGCTCCACCCACTAAAACACCATACTTGACAACACGAAGACAATGTAACAGCGAAACTTTGTTTTAATAACAGCTTAAAATAAATTTAGGTGTAAACACTGACTCTTCTTCATACATCGATATTTTGACATATAAAATACTGATGTTCAATTGTATCTGGTAACAGTGATAACTTAGTGGAGTGACCGTCGAACTGCCAAGTCATATGTCTCGAGCCCAAGGCGCGCACCTCTGACTTTTCAGATTCATGTGCGTATTGTATAATTGAGACCTATAAAATCAAAGGCAGCTACACGCTTTAAAGTCGTTACATTAGTTAATTATGGCGCCATCTAGTTTAGTTAGTTTGACAGGCTTAGGTGTATTCATTTTACTAACAAATGCAGCTAAGTCACTTAGAAATTCAGTCCAAAAACCGATATTGGCATTTGCTACCTTGACAAAAATATCAGTTTTTGTAACTTCCTGAATATTTGACAGACTTGGATTTAGCTGCCTTTAATTTTATAGGCCTCAATTATCGTTTACTTAAAAACGGTGAAGGAAAACATCGTGAAGAAACCGGCATGCCTTAGAGATATTTCTCGACGGCATGTGAAGCCAAGTCAGAAGTCCATGGACGGCATAAACTCTGACACCAGGTTAATCACTAACCACATGAAAAGAAGAAGAAGACCGTATCTGGTTGAAATTGGCTGGAGACCCATAAGGTCTCGGCAATGAACTGTCTGGTTACGTAGAAGCGGTCCGCAAGGACCATCTACGACCAGAGAAAAAGAAATCTATGTGGTTGAACTGAAAACCGAAACAAACAATATTTGGGGAACGGGTGATGATAATTAACGGCTATGTAACATAACATCACGCCTGTATTCCCCGAAAGGTTGTACAAAGGTGTATAATAACACCTTCATTTTACCGTTATGTTTAAGTTACATAGGAGGCTACCGTATTGCCATCAACCGGGCATAAATCCAAACTCCAGGCTGCTACTGAGGAATTCCACAAGGAAAAACCCAATAACACTTTGCCCAACCTAGGACCTCACGATAAGCAGTCACTCTTGCCACCACTTGACCAACGAGGCAGTAAGAGACGTCTTTTTTCTTATATCATTGTCGTAAATCAACAATTATTTAATTCAACTTAAATTGTGTACTATTGTCGATTTCTTATCACAGTGTTCCGCAAACTTTTTGTGTTCAAGGTACACCTACGAAATCGGGCATAAAAAATCTAATTTTAATCATATAATTATCGTTTATTCTTAAATTTTAAATCTATACTAATATTATATAGCTGAAGAGTTTGTTTGTTTGAACGCGCTAATCTCAGAAACTACTGGTTGGAATTGAAAAAATCTTTTTGTGTTGGATAGTCCATTTATCGAGGAAGGTTATAGGCTATATAACATCACGCTACGACCAATAGGAGCAGAGCATAAATGAAAAATGTTGCAAAAACGGAGAAAATGTCCACCCGTGCGAAGCCGGGACGGGCCGCTAGTAAATTCATATTACTTATAGTTTTTGTTGCTTTGAAAGTAATGTTACGATAAGTTTTGCGAAATGAAAGATAGCAAAGAATACATTATTTCCGTCCACCTTTATAATTTTATAAGAAATAGATTCGACGGTACACCAGTGTGCGGCGGCACACACTTTGCGGAACACTGTCCTATCAGATAGTGGAGTACTCGATTGATTCATTCGGAATGACGAAATTATACTGTTCGATTTCTTACTGTCAGTTCACTCAATTCGGAACAAATGGGGGACTTTATTGATGCTTTACTCAAAACTAAGCGATGATAAGTATTTTATTGCGTGGGCCGGACTCGAATGGAACAGAGAATTCCTAAAAAATCCAAGGGTTTTTTTAAAAAGCTTTTTAAATTTTCTTGACTTATTAGCGTTTGACCCCAGTCTCTTCACATGGTAAGCGCAGGCAGGGTCTAAGATAGAGAACACGAATCCAACGAACAGAGTCATAGAGGAATTCCCCTTTACCCCTCTTAATTTAAATTTTAATCATGTTAGCAAGCCGGTCTGTCACTATACGATAATTATTTATAATAATATATCGACAACGTTATGACGACAGTGTCGCAAAAAAATAACTCGTAGCAACTATAATGGGTTAATATGTACCTAAATTTTATCACTACATTCGTCAACGTCCATACTACGTTGAAAACACCGGTTCTCGTCCGATCACCGAAGTTAAGCAACATCGGGCGCGGTCAGTACTTGGATGGGTGACCGCCTGGGAACACCGCGTGACGTTGACTTTTTGCATTTTTTAAATTAATTGAATTTTTGTCAGATTTTTATTAAAATATTCTACAACTAGCGACCCGCCCCGGCTTCGCACGAGCAATGTAGATAGATACTAATGTGGGGCATATAAACCGTACTCTTGAATCACTCTATCTATTGCTGAAAACTGTATTAAAATCCGTTGCGTAGTTTAAAAGATCTACGCGTACAGACAGCGGGAGCGACTTTGTATTATATAGGTATCTACTATTTAGAGAAGAAGATTTAAATTATATTAATTTCGTCGTATCTTCATGTTAATGAATTAATTAATTTGTTATTTTCTTAACATGGTTTGATACCCAATTTTGAAATTCTTTTCCCGTAGAAACAAAATTAATAACATGAGTTTCCATGAATTAAAACTTAAATTGCTTCTGTAGAACTAATTACTTTTGGTGGCTCAACTTATCAAATAACATGAAACACAAGTACCTAATGTAGGTAGTTTTAAAACTATTATTAATTCGGAGAAATTTTCATATGTATGTTATGTGTTTTTATTAAAATAATAAAACAATTTAATTAAATGACAGAAATGAATGAGTAAAATGAAATGTAGGTATGTGTGTAAATGTGTAAGTACTTAGAATTTTTATTTTGTTTTTTTAATAGTCTATGGTAGGTACCTAAGCATTCTATAGTAAATGACAGTTGACAGTACACAGTATTGTTTTTAGAGTGCCCGCAAGATAACTCTGCGCGCGACGGAGGGCGTGCTAAATGTTGCCATGATCGCAAAAATACAAAGTCCTACTTTTTAAGGAAAAGTAATATATTCGTGAACATCAAAATTGGGCAGCCCTTTTTTGCAATTTATTATATTTTAATTGAGCTAAATTATGTACGTTAAAATTGACTACCTATCTATTAAATTAATTAGTATTTTTACTTAATTTGCAAAGGAAAAGAACTAAGCTTATAAATGTGCCGTGAATGAATATGAATGCATTATAATTATTATCGTCTGATGCAATCTACTATAATCTTTATTATTATATTTTCTTTTATTCCTAAAATCAGGTTGATCTAGTGACAAAGTTAAGAAAACGGCAACACTATGGCGGACCATGATTAGTTCTGATTTTGGCCGCGCGCAGAGTTATCTTGCGCGCACTCTAATATTACAATGAAAAAAAAATTGTACAAAGAGTAGAAATTGATCTATTTTGTCGTAAAAGCATAGGTAAAGTCTGTTTCGACCTAAACTAAAGTCACTTGATGATTTCAAATTATTTTACTTTATATGTATAGGTACCTACTTTATATTGCAATATTATTTAATATTGCACGAAAATCCTTCATTTTCATTGTAAACATAACATCACGCCTGTATTCCCCGAAGGGTAGGGCAGAGGTGTATAGTAACACCCTCATTTCGGCAGGTAATAGGGGGCGAGCCTATTGCCATCAATCGGGCACTAATCCAAACTCCGGGCTGCTACTGAGGAATTCCACACGGAAAAACCCAATAACACTTTGCCTGACCTGGGGATCGAACCACGAGGCAGGTAAATTTTCATTGTAAAATTAGAAACAATAGGTACTAACTGTGTAGGTACTGTCAACTGTCATTTGCTGATGTTTAAACACCCTGAGCATGTATTTTGACAGAATGTTACCTAATATAATAATAACTGCCACTATAAACCACTAATAACTATCGTTGACCTAGTGGTGGCAAGCGTGGCTGCTGATCGTGAGGTCCTGGGTTCGATCGCCAGGTCGGGCAAAGTGTTATTCGGTTTTTCCATTAGGAATTTCTCAGTAGCAGTCCGGAGTCTAGATTTGTGCCCGGTTGATGGCAATAGGCTCGCCCCCTATTACATGGGACTGAAATATAACTAGCGAAACGATGGTGTAGTAAAAACACCTCTGCCGAACCCTTCGGGGAATGCAATGCATGTTATGTTATAATAATAACAAGATATGAAATTGTATCTCAATCTGAGGACCAAATTGGTCGGCTTTGTCTTGAAATAACACCAAAAACCAAGTTCAATGGACATTCTAATGTTATGTAAATTAATACACTGTTGTAGTATTTCATTTTGTACAAACCAACACGCCATCTTTAATTTTGACATTCAAATTCTGCGAGATCTCAGGCTGTGACTGTTTTAAATTATAAATATTGTGTTATAATTTAGAAAATAAATCTAAGTTCATTTTAAATGGATGAAACTGCTTGACAGTTTAGATAGGTACTTAATTCCGCTAAGAATGGCATCTGCAAAATGCAGGACAGTTTATACCGTTATATTATTCCTCCCGTGTTTTTTTTTCACCCTCTTAGGGGAGAAATTTTGAAAAATCGTACTTAGTGGATACCTACGTTATAACAGTTACTTATCTACTGTAAAAAATTCAAGTTCCTAACCCCAGCGGTTTAGGCCGTGCGTTAATAGATCAGTCAGACAGTCAGTTTCTCCTTAATATTTGAATTCAGTTTTGCTTCTTTTTAAAAATAAAGGAATGTTTCCTTTGAGTAAAATTGGATATCTTCAGTATTTAGAGTACTTTCCCTCTAGGTGCAGTTTAAAAATTCCTCCCTGTATACAGAATAGCTGTAGGTATTCAGTAAACAATCTCCCTAATATTATCTTGATTAATATGCAACGTCAAAACAAGCTCGCCTAAAAGTAACAGCAACAAAAACTAAATCCTAATATCAACTCTTATTGCAACTCATGATACACTCAATCAGCCACACTCAACTTTTTTCCCTCAAGCCGTGAGTACGTCTCTGATGTCCCTTTTGACATTGAGTTATCTGCCGTGAATTGCCCCCTATAAGTTGCACTGGACACTTTAAGGGCCCCGCACCAATTGGAGGGCTTACAAATAGATTTTTTATCCATATAATCCAATATGGGGTAAATCTTTGGGAGTCCTTTGTGATTGAGGGCGTCGGCGTTTTTTTTCTTCTTTATTTTCCTATTTGCTGGTAATTTGATTACTTATGTATAAACTTAAGGGTGGATTTTAGTGATCTGTAACGGGGTAAGTAGTGATACAGCTATTGCCAAAGCGGCGTCGTAAAATTGTGTTTTGCAAATAAAAAAGTGCAAAAATTTTATGAAATTGTAACGAGGACTTACCAAGATTCTTCCTTCGTGCCGCTTTAAGTTCCGAAGCGAGGTCGAGCACTTGAATCAGGCACACTACGATAACGGCGTCCTTAACTCAAGATCTTTAGGGTTACTTTTCAAAATAATTCCAATCAAAATCGTATTCCGATTTCAAAAATTAATTACGTAGTTTTGAATAAAAATATTCACAACTAGCTGCTGCCCGCGACGTCGCGTCGTCTGCGTGAAGGCTCTACAGCACCAAAAATACCTAAGATGCCAGTGTCGCTATAGCATTATAAGTCAACAACTTTTAAAATAGCATTAAAATATAAGTATTTTTTGCAAGCGAAGCAAGTGAAGAGAGTTATATGGGAATCCTGCTGAGTTCAGTCATAAGATGTGACTGAAGGAAATAGAGAAAATAATGCAGGAATACATTCCAGGACACAAAAGAGTAAAAATACGTACAAAGGTATCATACCTTACAACACTTCCCTATAAACTACGTTGGTAGTTATGCTGCCAGGAGCCAAAATGTAAAGAGAGTCAGGACTGGTAACGCGGGAACAAGCGACGTACAGTTGCCCGTGTGAGAAGCAACTCGTCCTGAGGTCGACACCCGCTGCCCTCAGTGTCTGCCCCTGCGACTTATTGATGTCATCGCGAAACAAACACTCACGGGGAACTGTACGCGCTTGAACTGGAACGGGAAGTTATGAGGTATGAGGGGAATGCGTGGTATAAATACTGCCTCGCCGACGCCACAACCCATAAGAATTTCCGCCTCAATGGCATGTCTGTGGAGCGAGATGACTTTAAGGCGGGTCCCGTTACACAACTTCGGAGGAGATAGGTTCCGAAGAAGCATAATCGGGACACCGACCTTCAGCTTGATGGTATGCGCTGGAAGTCCACTTGCTGACAGGGAGTTCAGAAATTCCACGGGATAATGTGGGGCGTCATTTTGCTCGACAACAGTGTTTATCGAGGTGTAGACCACTTCATTCCCCTCAATTTCCGAGAGAATGCATTCGTTAATTGCTGCAGCCTGATCATTTTTGGGCATCAAAATGGCCCGCTCACACACCCAAGAATTCTGCTAGTGCGGCATACGACTGATGTCCCCGTACACACAGCGAATGAATTCTTCTAAGCTGGATACCACTCTACCGAGAGACTCTGGAAGCACCCCCTGTCCACCTCTTTCTTCTGGTAGAGTGCCTTCGCCAAGACTTAGAAGGGCATCGGAGAATTCTTGAGCACGTGCATTGCCGCCGAGCCGAGCTCTCATACTAATGGTCAAGCGCAGCGTACGAACTCGTGACCACAACGAAGATCGTTTCAACGAAGCATTCACCTCGTCGGCCCTCGATCCCCGCGTCATCACGGGAAGCGTTTGCCGGAAATCGCCACTGAACAGAACTGTGACACCACCCATCAAATGTTCGTTCCTGCGGATGTCCTGCAGGGTTCTGTCCACGGCCTCAACTGCCTTCCTATTGGCCATCGTACACTCATCCCATACGATCAGAGAGCAATCCTTGAGCACGTGTCCCTTATCGCTGTTACGTGACACACCACAAACAGGCGTTTCGGCGCTCTCTAAATCGATGGGAATTTTAAACATGGCATGTGCTGTCTTGCCACTCGGAAGCAGTGTGGGAGCGATTCCCGACGACGCTATAGCAATAACAATTTTGCCTTGCCTCCTGACCTCTGTAGGTATGCCAGTGGTAACAAATGTTTTTCCTGTTCCACCAGAGCATCCAAGAAAAACATTTTACCCTGGTTTTGCCCAACGCTTTCAAGGACGGTGTCATAATTTTTTTTTTGTTCTGAAGAGAACAAAGCGACATGGTCATTTCGTACGGTGGTCATTTCGCCCGGATCGTAATTTGTCTCAGCGTTATACTCCCGATTTCCACGGTCTTGATGCGGTGATGATTTGTGAGCTGGTAACCCATATTTGATCAGTGGATTGCCGCCGATAGAAATTATCACATCTTGAAGTGAACTGAGACAGGTGTTCAGCACGCGTTCATCAGTTACTTCGACTTCGTCTCCAGTAGCACGCCTCAAAGCTCGTAGAAAATCTTGTTAGGAAAAAGGAAACATTTTTATATGGTGAAAAATTATTATGACTTTACACTATTTTAACATAAAATAAATGGCTGTGAGTGAGTAAAAATAAATCCAGCTAGTTTTACATCACATTTAAGTTTATAATTAGGTATACGACATGAAAATATATTAATTACCAAGCAATAATCACACAGATTAATACCGAACAAAAGTATTAACAGTCAATGTTTATTTAGAAAATGCACATTACCATTTATGAATTTTAAGAATTACTAACTACTAACCTCGCCAACATGATCAAATTTAAATTATTAATTTCCAAAATGTGTTAACATGTAACTTGATTTGATTTTTATGAAATCTCATAGATGGCGCTGCTTCAAAATTGTCTTTATACTACTAACATTCATTAAACTATGTTTCTCTGCCCAAGTTACATAAATGGCGTAGTTTTTATAGTGTAAAGCTAGATAATAGGATGGCTTACTCAAAACCAACATTTAAATATGCGTCGTTAGATTACACGCTGTCACAGAATGCGTAAGAAAAATAAAGATTCACAGCTCCTCCCCCGTAGGTGATAGCGTGATAATATGTAGCCTATATGTTGACCCGACCTTTTAGTAATATTCATGCAAAATTTGAAGTAAATCCATGCAGTACTTTTTGAGTTTATCCCGGACATACATAGGTGCTGACAAACAGACAAACAGACAAAAATTCTAAAAACTATATTTTTGGCTTCGATATCGATTGTAGATCACGCCCCAAGTATTCTTTTTAAAAAATATTCAATGTACAGTTTTGACTTTCCTACGATTTTATTATATGTATAGATATACAATTACAATTCTAATTTTGATTAATTCATTCTATATTTAAACCAATTTGAAGCCAATCTTGCATTCGAAAGTACATACCTACAAACTGACATAATTCCAATGTCGGTCAGAATTATTTTATGAAATAAGTACCCTACATGGCAGATTCTCTAAAATATCATGTCTACACACAGCACTAGATATTCACTGCTATTTTGAAAAGAACACACAACACAAACAGTCGAAAATAGAAGGAAATTACCAGAGCGTCCATTTCCGATAGTTCACTTCGTAGGTACCGGCTCGTGAGACTAGCGAATGTCACAACTTTTTCTGCGGTAGATGGCGCCCGATCAAGCGCCATACCACCAATTAGAACGCCGAATGGCGCACCATTCAAAAATTCAAAAATCGATTCGTTTCATATTTTTTGCAAAATATTATTTGAAAATGGAGGGGCTCGTGGCTCATTACCAACCGCACGGATCATACGATTTGCGAGGTTAAGATACGCTTGCCGCTTTCAGCCTGTGGATGGGTGACCGATCGTTACACATCGAGACCCCTCCGTGCCTCGGAGAGTACGTTGAACAGTCAGTCGCGGTTATCATACGAATACCTATGACAGTCATTACAGGAAGTCAGAAGCCGGAAAGTCTAACAACCGGTCTAACTTTAGCATATCGGTATTGTCCGAAGTCTGATAGCAGTCGCTCCGTGTAAAATACTAGTATTCAGCCGCATCAGGTTAGACTGGAAGCTGACTACAACATAGTTGGGAAAGGGTAAGGCAGAACGAATATTTGAAAATGGAATGGGAAGGAAATACGTAAGTACTTAATAAGTCGAAACACACACTGCCCCGCGCTACGCTGCGGGGTGCGTGGCGACGGAGCCACAACACTGCGCGTGCATGCGTTTTCTGTGTTGCACTACGCGTATTTTCTATACAAACACACACAGATACTTGCAAACAACGTAAGAACACGCACTCCCGCGCTACGCTGCGTGATGCGGTGCAGTGTGCGAATCGCCTTAATGTTTATTTTTAGGGTTCCGTACCCAAAGGGTAAAACGGGACCCTATTACTAAGACTCCGCTGTCCGTCCGTCCGTCCGTCCGTCACCAGGCTGTATCTCATGGACCGTGATAGTTACACAGTTGAAATTTTCACAGATGATGTATTTCTGTTACTGCTTTAACAATAAATACTAAAAAACACAATAAAATAAATATTTAAGGGGGCTCCTATACAACAAACGTGATTTTTTGCTCGTTTTTGCTCGATATTGTAACGGCAACAAGTAGACGCTTCAAATATTCACAGAATATTTAGTTATATATTCACTTTAAAAATAAATAGTTAAATTACAATAAAACAATTTTGTATGCAAATAAAAGTTATTGTTTTTGCCGTTTTTATAGATAGTGGTGCGCGAGTCCGACTCGCACATGGCCAGTTTTTTAAAAAAAATTAACCGACTTCCAAAAAGGAGGAGGTTCTCAATTCGACTGTATGTTTTTTTTTGTATGTTTGTTCCGCGATATCTTTGCTAATTGTGAACCGATTTTAATGTTTTTTTTTGTTTGAAAGAATATTCTTTCGAAGTGGTCCCATTTAAATTTGGTGAAGATCAGATGAAGAACTTCGGAGATAGAAAATTTGAAGTCAGTTTTATTTTTGTTAAAAAAAATATTTCAAATTTTATTGCTAACACTCGATGTTTCCATAGACATTCCTTCTATAATAACCAAGATTATTCGTTTAAAAGCAAAATTATCACTATTCATGATTGATGATCTCCTAAATTCCCATAAATATACGGTGCTATCTTAATAATAGGTGTAGGTAGGTACACCCCTTAAGATATGGGTCCCCCTAAATTGGTTGAAATTGTTGTGATCCACATAATACCAAGTTTACGGTAATGATAAATGATCGGACGTTTTGATAGGCCGCGGTATTTTGAATTAAAATTGTTAATGTGAGTCGACGTCGACATGTTTGGAGATCTTTATGTCGAGTGGAGTGTATGGAAACGTATTTTGTATAAGTACCTATGAAGCCGGGTGTCCTGCGACCATGTTTTTGTTAGAAATCGCTCCTAACATGTTTTTCTAACGAAATTAGCGTGTTTTTTTTATACAAGGTTAGTCGGAAAGGGAGTACTAAGCCGCGGGCCACCTAAAGTAACACTGATGACTATTTTAAAGCAAGTGTTAAAATTTCAAAATTCGATAATTTTTATTTGCATGTAAAAAGATTTTTATTTTAGTTTTTTCAGAAAAACAACATACCTGCTTTAGTTATGAATTCAGAAAATTAATTTTCTAATCCGTGACCCCAAATATGACCTAAATTGTAAAAACAGCTGATCATAGCTATGGACAGATAGATTTTAGCATATTTTTTACGAAATCTTTGAAAAGCTATTTCTCTTGAACTATCGAGTTTTGGGGAAAGTTGTAGAACAAAGTTATCCCTTTTTAAGGGTACTTTAACACGCTTTCGGATTAGTACCCCCTTTCCGACTAACCTTGTATATAAAAACACTAGCGGCCCGTCCCGGCTTCGCACGGGTGAACATTTTTCCCGTTTTTGCAACATTTTTCATTTATGCTCCGCTCCTTTTGGTCGTAGCGTGATGTTATATAGCCTATAACCTTCCTCAATAAATGGACTATCCAACACAAAAATATTTTTTGAATTCCAACCAGTAGTTCCTGAGATTAGCGCGTTCAAACAAACAAACAAACTCTTCAGCTTTATAATATTAGTATAGATTACCCCACACTATGATTTCTCCTGTATCGTGGGTGCGTTTACAAACACAAATCTTCACACACACAAACATCCAGACCCGAAATAACTATCTGTAGGCCATTCAAATATTTGATCCGTGCGGGAATCGAACCCACGACCCGTAGCGCAGAAGCCGATCGCTCCGCCACTGCACCAAACGTGTCGACAACTGTCGGTTTAACTGTTTACTGTATTGTAATTGATCCGAGTGTTCACAAACATGTTTTGTTAGTTCGTTTTGTTAGATTTTTGTCGCAGGAGACGGGTCTTTATAAGTACTTAAATTGTTTGATTATATTTAACTGCATATGTTTATTTCAATCCTATAGATGAGATTACCTTATTTATTTTTAATGTTTAGATTTCTGATAGATGTTTTGTAATCTGTACTGATATATAAAGCTGAAGAATTTGTTAGTTTGAACGCGCTAATCTCAGGAACTAGGTACTGGTTGGAATTGAAAAATTATTTTTGTATTAGATAGTCCATTTATCGAGGAAGATTATAGGCTATATAACATCACGCTACGACTAATAGGAGCGGAGCATAAATGAAAAATGTTGTAAAAACGGGAAAAATGTCCACCCGTGAAGCCGGGACGGGCCGTTATATAGGTAATGATAACTTCCTATGTCTAGTGGCTGATTCCAATGATTTACATAGCGTTATTGGTTGGAATTAAGACTCTTGTATCTTTACTAATAATGAAGCAAAGACTCCATAAGTTTGCATACATAGTAGACGCTCCCTTAAATTAATAACTGTCAGAGGTAAAATTTGCTTATAAGTCTATTTATATACAAGGTTAGTCGGAAAGGGGGTACTAAGCCGCGGGCCACTTAAAGTATCACTGATGACTATTTTAAAGCAAGTGTTAAAATTACAAAATTCGATAATTTTTATTTGCATGCAAAAATATTTTTATTTTAGTTTTTTCCAAAAAAAATCATACCTGCTTTAGTTATGAATTCAGAAAATTAATTTTCTAATCCGTGACCCTAAATATGACCTAAATTGTAAAAACAGCTGATCATAGCTATGTACAGATAGATTTTAGCATATTTTTTACGAAATCTTTGAAAAGCTATTTCTTTGAAACTATCGAGTTTTGGGGAAAGTTGTAGAACAAAAGTTATCCATCATTATGAGTACTTTAACACCCTTTCGGCTTAGTACCCCCTTTCCGACTAACCTTGTATAAGGTCCAACCAAAATACCTGGACAAACTTTTACACAGTGTTCAGTAAGTGTAACTGAATATATCTATGCAAAAAAAACGGGATCCAAGTGTTTTTTTTTCTAACCAAATTTTTTTTTTCAACTTTAATTAGGTATAGGTACTTAATTTTTTTTTTTTACATTTTTCACTTCGCTGTGTAGGTAAAACGCGGCACGGAATTAGCACGCACCCCAATGGCGGTCGATGCATAAGAAATGGATGAGTTTATTCTTAGAGAGTACAGGCAATTTAAAACATTATTATTTTTTTGTTAGAAAAAAACACTTGCATCTCGTTTTTTTTTACATAGATGTGATTAGTTAAACGTATTGAACACTGTGTAAAAGTTTGTCCAGGTATTTTGGTTAGACCTTATACATATGCCCAGTTTGGCAATAAAAAAGCTACCGTTAAACAACAGTAAAAGCAAAAAAAAATAAAAAATTGTAACATAGTAATTAGTTTTTGGCTATGGTGTACCTAGGTACTCAGATGGGGCCGCAGGAGGAGAGGAGGTCGATGTATACTTGGCCGCTCTTCATATCCTCTGCGGCCGAAAACTGGTAAGTGGCGGGGCCACTAACCTGACCCGTCACAGGGGGACCAAGGGTGCCCAGACACGGGGTCGTCTGGCGCCCATGTGCTTGTTTGGTCCCCGCGGTGGTCACGGCGTGCCATGTGTTCTGGTGCGCCGGTGATGTGGGGTGCTCCCCGCGCCTCCCAGGAGGTAGTGGGGTGGGGCCCCACTGAGGAGAGGTCCACCAGCAGTTGGTGGACCAAGACCTGCCGGGGTTGCGGTGCATGCTTATGCGAATCCCGCGACCCCGGCCGACGGTCAAAAGGAGGAACACCGTGGGTTTTTAGCCGGTAAGAGTCAGGCAGACCCGTCTCGGGCACTTCGGGCGAGGGACATCAATGAGGGTTAACCCAAGAAAAAAAGGTATACCTACTTATATTGTTCTAAAAATGTTAAGTAAGTAGGTACCTAAATTAAATCAGCAATTTTTGTTCGTCTTGACATACAAACTAACAAAGTTCTAAGACTACAAACTTAATTTTGATAACTAAAGGAACAACTTAGCAAAATTAATAAAGCCGAACGATAAACTGATGATTTCATAGTTTATCTTCATTATAAAACAATTTATTCGATAATAGTTTAATTTAATTCTGCTATAATTAATTAAAATACCAAAATAATTTAATTTCAAACTAAATTCTTATAAATTACTTGTATAATAGCATTATTATCTTAAGATAAATCTGCAGATGACTTATTTGTAATATCTTAATCTGCTTAGAGGGGTTTTCTTTTAACTCCAATCAAAGTAAAATAAAGACATCTTTGGGTTTAAGATATTCTTTGATCACTAGAATAACTGGAATATTTCTAGATCAAACGCTTTCAAATACGTCTAAAGCCTCGTTTATAGAGACGCGGAGCTTAGCGCGGTGCGTGATGCGGGGCGTAAAGCGGACAATACAAACATGACGATGTATTAGAGTGGTTATGGAGACGCGTTTATCAGCGCGTATTGATTGAATTGTAGTTGTATGAAATGAACTGCGTCGTTGGTCTAGTGGTGGCAAGCGCGACTGCTGAGCATGGGGTCCTGGGTTCAATCCCCAGGTCGGGCAAAGTGTCATTGGGTTTTTCCATTAGAAATTTCTCAGTAGCAGCCTGGAGTCTGGATTTGTGCCCCGTTACTGGCAATAGGCTCGAAAGGGGAAACCCAATTATCGCATCGACTTACAATTTGGCGGGTTTTACCATATTTTTTAAATGTAGCTTTCTTAAGTTACGTCTTTATTACACTCACACACACAGCTAAAAATATTACCTATCATTATACAATTCATTCATATACTTACATACTCAATTAACTCCCCTACACTCAAGACACAAACAAAATAATCAAACAAACCATAAATAAAACGGTTAATTAATACACAAAGACATTCCGACAAAGACTTGAATTCAAATCCGACCCTTCCGATACCCTAATTCACGTAAATCTTTAATTCCAGTTTTCACCCCTCTATTGAGAATTACTCATTCTTTAATTCAGGGATGGCGAACCTGTGGCACGAGTCAAAATATAAATAAGTAGGTAGGTATAGGTATGTTCACCGATCAACCTGCAAACTTTCACTGCAGAACGTGGGCTTAAATGACCGCTGCAATGAACCATACTCGTACTTGGTAAACAAATTACTGATTGCAGCATGTTGTTATATTAGCAGACAGAAGGATTACTGCTCATTTCCTTGAAATAAAAATATATCGTTATACGTAACGGGGGTGCACTAGTGTTTATATAACCTACGTGGTCCCATATGGTATATGCTGCTAATTAAACTATAATCCAAATAATAATAAATTAAATCGCCAACGAAATGTTAACAAAGTTATCGTAATATTCTCTAATGCCAATAAAACACACCATGTATTTAAAAACGTTTGCCATCCCTGTCTGATTCCCTCCTCAAGGTGGCCAGGTATTATAATAAGGTATACAAGTGGCGTACCTACACAACATTTGAAATAGTTCCCCTAGCATGCACAAAACTTCTTCCTGCTACTCTGCATCCAAATTACCTGAGGGAATAACCACCAGACAAAGGTTGAGGACGTCTGATAAATAGAAGCGGCCTGGGCAACTTGGTGGTGGAGTTTGGTGTACCAACGTGCGAGCTTGGGCATCGGGTATCAGTAAATTTTCGTTTTTATTAGCAGGTTGACAATGTCCTAAATGGATTCCTTGAAATTGGTACCTACACATTTTTATTCGCATTTAAATTAATTTGTATTGGTTAAAGAAACGATTTTATACGAAACATGCATCAACACCCAGACCCGGAACAACTATATTCTGTAGGTCTTAGAAATACTTGTTCCATGCCAGTGGCGTAGCTAGGTAACCAAAGGCCCTTGGGCAAAAAATAAACTAGGGCCCCAACTAAACTATTTAAAATCGTTTGTTCCGTATTCGTCGTTTTCCGAATTCGACATACTCCAGATTTGTCGTACTCCGGATTCGTCGTAAAACATAGATATAGTTTGTAAGTCAGAGTCCGAGGGGCCCCCTGAGCTTGGGGGCCCCGGAGCACTGCCCCGTCTAGCCCTCCGGTAGCTACGCCACTGTTCCATGCAGAAAGTGAACCCGCAACCCGCAGAGTAGAAGCCAAACGCTCAGCCACTGCGCCAATCTTGTTGTCAATTTTAATGATCTGTGTATGTTTTTTAAACTGTAGGACTTCTGTAGGTATTTATGTTACATTATACTTTCTTCGATCGTTTAAGGAAATACCTCGAAAAAAATATAATAATTATAATTTTTTTGTGTATTTTTTGTTAATTGTACCTACCTATTACAAACAAATTACAAATAAAAGATTTTAAAATAAATAAAAATATTGTAACGCATCCAGTGATCTATACCTACATTTGCAACCATAACTCAAAAGGAGCACAAAAGCCCACATACGCTCCGGATTATCTAATTTAGTATTGTTACAAACGAAACGCATTTTCTTTGATCATAAATAGTTAGAGAACCTTGTAGGTATACCTAGTTAAGTAAAAAATAAAATTCAACACAAAAACAACGGTAATTTTCGGTACCTACCTACTTTAAACTATTGAGCAATTCTAATTGGAGAGTATCATTGCTATTATAGTATTGGTAGGCGCTTTATAGATTTTTTGTGTTTTGTTGATTAAATTAATTAGGTATACAAAATATACTTATTTTATGTATACCATGTTCGTTTTTAGAAGGTTTTTAGTTTTCTTAGCTTAGATCTATTTCACCTAGGATTTTTAATGACATAAATTAATTTGTAGAATCACAGTACCTAGGTATCTATAAATTTTTTTGAGACAGAATTGTGGTAGAACTATCGTAAATATCAGTCTGATATAAAGTGATGATGTGTATACCTACATGATGTACCTATATTTTAAACTTACGTTCGTCAACGTCCATACTACGTTGAAAACACCGGTTCTCGTCCGATCACCGAAGTTAAGCAACATCGGGCGCGGTCAGTACTTGGATGGGTGACCGCCTGGGAACACCGCGTGACGTTGACTTTTTGTTCATTGATTTTGAATGTGAATTGTTTTACTCTCGCCATCATAAAAAAAATGTATATAGGAGCAACTTATCTTCATAGGTATTTTGTAACGGGCATAGGACATTTTTAAAATTACGCCACGGAATGTCCTTCAATGTATCCAAATACTATTGAAAGTCTTTGAATTTAGCCAAACACATTAATATCCCGAGTCCCGAACAGCTTTGTGTGGCCTGTGAACCTTTTTAGCCATTTTTAGGGTCATTAAACTAAACGCATTAGGCGAAAGGGCGCAGAACTGATCAAGTGTAAATATCTAATGTTTTTATTTGCGCCATTCGGAGGGTCACACGCTAGGAATGTAAAATACTGGAATGAAAGTTTAATACGTAAAAATATTTATTAAATTGGAATAAATTGAGTGTATAAATGTTTGTTACCTACGAAATTAAGGCGTTCCATTTTGGGATACAGAATAATAAGGCTTCGCCGTTGTCAAGACGTAAAAGCAATAAAAGTTAAAATATTTTAAAACATCATTTATTTTATAGAAATTGAAACAAAAGCGCCTTCCAAATAAAAAAAAAGTCAACGTCACGCGGTGTTCCCAGGCGGTCACCCATCCAAGTACTGACCGCGCCCGATGTTGCTTAACTTCGGTGATCGGACGAGAACCGGTGTTTTCAACGTAGTATGGACGTTGACGACTGTTTAGTTAAAATGTAGGTACTTATACAATAATATCTAGCACCTACAATAATAAATTATATCGTATGTTGTTTCTTAGACACAGTGTAAAAGAGAAGTTATTTGAATATGTAACAGCAAAAAAATGTTTTTTTTATCTTTTTTCCTGCATCAACGAAGACGTTGACGATGTAACTAATAAAACTTATCTGTACCTAGTAGAATCTTGAGTAAAAGTTACGTGGTAGGTAACTAGAATTTTTTTTTTTATCTTTTTTCCTGCATCAACGAAGACGTTGACGATGTAACTAATAAAACTTATCTGTACCTAGTAGAATCTTGAGTAAAAGTTACGTGGTAGGTAACTAGAATTTTTTTTTTTATCTTTTTTCCTGCATCAACGAAGACGTTGACGATGTAACTAATAAAACTTATCGGTACCTAGTAGAATCTTGAGTAAAAGTTACGTGGTAGGTAACTAGAAAAATTTTTTTTATCTTTTTTCCTGCATCAACGAAGACGTTGACGATGTAACTAATAAAACTTATCTGTACCTAGTAGAATCTTGAGTAAAAGTTACGTGGTAGGTAACTAGAATTTTTTTTTTTATCTTTTTTCCTGCATCAACGAAGACGTTGACGATGTAACTAATAAAACTTATCTGTACCTAGTAGAATCTTGAGTAAAAGTTACGTGGTAGGTAACTAGAAAATTTTTTTTTATCTTTTTTCCTGCATCAACGAAGACGTTGACGATGTAACTAATAAAACTTATCTGTACCTAGTAGAATCTTGAGTAAAAGTTACGTGGTAGGTAACTAGAATTTTTTTTTTTATCTTTTTTCCTGCATCAACGAAGACGTTGACGATGTAACTAATAAAACTTATCTGTACCTAGTAGAATCTTGAGTAAAAGTTACGTGGTAGGTAACTAGAATTTTTTTTTTTATCTTTTTTCCTGCATCAACGAAGACGTTGACGATGTAACTAATAAAACTTATCTGTACCTAGTAGAATCTTGAGTAAAAGTTACGTGGTAGGTAACTAGAAATTTTTTTTTTATCTTTTTTCCTGCATCAACGAAGACGTTGACGATGTAACTAATAAAACTTATCTGTACCTAGTAGAATCTTGAGTAAAAGTTACGTGGTAGGTAACTAGAAAAAATTAGTAATCTTTGCTAAAACTGATATTATCACTTCTTATCCATTTTTTATAATCCAAGTTCACAACGGGGGTCTAGTGCTGGGCGGCATTAATTTGGCAAAATCGAGCGGCATTTTGCGACATTTTGGCAGATGCTAGCTTTAAATCACTATCGTAATTGATTGGAGCTCGGTTCTAATACTTTTTATTTTATTTTTTTTGTTCAAGTCACGGCTGTATTTATTTGTCTAATGGCCTGGGTGGCGCTGCAAGTGTCAACCGTAATTGTGTCTTTGGAAGATGGATGTTGTATTATGATGAGGTACCTAGAAGGTATATTTTGTGAGAGACTTAGGTATCTCTTTTTGGAATAGGTTAGTCAGCAATGCACATGATGTGCTCAGTAAGTAGGTACCTACCTACTTAGTTATCTCTTTTGCACAACCTAATTTAAATTTTGATACCTACCTAACTGTAATGTTGTTTTCTTACATCTACAAGGTTAGTCAGAAAGGGGGTACTAAGCCGAAAGGGTGTTAAAGTACCCATTATTATGGGTACTTCCCATATTAGGGATAACTTTTGTTCTACAAATTTCCCCAAAACTCGATAGTATAAGAGAAATAGCTTTTCAAAGATTTCGTAAAAAATATGCTAAAACCTATCTGTCCATAGCTATGATCAGTGGTTTTTACAATTTAGGTCATATTTGGGGTCACGGATTAGAAAATTAATTTTCTGAATTCATAACTAAAGCAGGTATGTTGTTTTTCTGAAAAAACTAAAATAAAAATCTTTTTACATGCAAATAAAACTTATCGAATTTTGAAATATTAACACTTGCTTTAAAATAGTCATCAGTGGTACTTTAGGTGGCCCACGGCTTAGTAGGTAGGTATCCCCTTAAAAAAAAAAAAAAAAAAGTAGGTACCCCTTTTCTGACTAACCTTGTATTTCTTTAAAAGACAGCATAATGATACCTATGCAGCGCAGTGCTATTAATATCGACAATACCGTTTGCGCATACAAGTCGCTGTCGTATATACACCGTAGAGCGCATCGTGTTTCTTTGCGCAATTTTTTTCTCAATCTGTTTGCGCAATGTCGCTGAATGTAGCCGGACCTTAACGTGTAAGTCGAAGATAGCAATGTATTTGATATAATCGCTGCACTACAGAACAGTCACAAATATTTGAATGTAAATACATAGGAGCATTTGTTATATGCATCCTTTAAACACCTCGTTGGTCTAATGGTGGCAAGTGCGACTGCTGATCGTGATCCAGGTGGATTCGATCCCCAGATCGGGCAAAGTGTTATTGGGTTTGTCTGTGTGGAATTCCTCAGTAGCCGCCCGGAGTTTGGATTTGTGTCCGGTTGATGGCAATAGGCTCGCCCCCTATACCATGGGACTTAAACATAACGGCGAAATGAGGGTGTTACTATAGACCTCTGGTCAACCCTTCGGGGAATACAGGCGTGATGTTATGTATGTAATGCTTTAATTATTCTTATCTGTTGTGCGACCTACCTTATATCTAAATTATAAAATTTCATTAATATAATTTCCATTATATTTTGCTCTATTTGCTTAATAAACTCAGCATCACAAGCTCTCACTATAATTAAATAGACCATTTAATTAGAAAAAACTCAAATATAAAACACGAACATTAGATAATTTAACTCTACAAACTCTAGTGTATTTATATCAAAATAAAATGCAAGCAATTACTTTAAAACGAAAGTCGGGGCGCTGGAGTTGAATGCAAATATAAAAAGGAGCCCCGTTACCCCGCGGACCCCGACCCCCGCGACCCCCGGTCCCCTGGGTAAACATGGGGGATGAATTAAAATTATAACGAGTACCTTCACTTATTTATGCATGTATTTGGATTTTTGTAAATTATAGTGATGTGAGTTGAAAGTTTATGTAGTCTTAGTATAATGGACGTTATACATCCTAATATCGGTAACAGATCGTAGGGAGGTCCACTGGTAAACAATAATGACTTGATTGGCGCAGTGGCTGAGTAATTAGCTTCTGCGTTACGGGTCGCGGGTTTGATCCCGCACGGAGCATTTGTATGGCCTAGCAGATAGATGTCGAGATTCTGGGTATTACACATACCTACACATTTTTAGAAAAGTATAAAGCCTTATTATTCAAACTTTTTTTTTGTATATTAAACGATTCTTCAAAATGAATGTGTAAAAAAAATTACAAGTTTTATAAATGATAAATTTAGATTTTTATTTCAGTAAATAAATCTGTTACAGACACTTTTACAAGTCAATGTAATGTTTTTTTTGTAAGACTAGATGGCGCCGGCATTTCCTAACTGACTAGCTCTGAGAAGAAAAGCCAAAACAAACTCAGAGGTCAAAGTCTCTTTTAAAGTCCAGACATTGTAGTATAAAAACTATGCGAGTGAAACGATGTAGGGCAGCGTCGGGAATGGCCTTTTGAGGAAAGTGCCATAGCAGATTCGAGTTGACCTGTCCTAACTGACGACACATCTGCATCAGTCATCGCGGAGCTCAAACCTTATTCTAGGGAGCTCAACAACCCGACCGCTGCACGACGCAATCAATCAGTTGGACATTTGTGTGGGTCACAAAAAAAATATATACTCAAGAACCGCCAAACGTTTACAAAATTCGTGTATAAAGCTACCCACATGGTACCTACTCACATTCACAATTTTTTAAAAAAGTAAAATAAAAAATAAGGCGATGATAAAATAATATTAATCATTGAAAAAATATAATATAACGGCCTTACATAAAAAAAATGATTATTTGTAAACGCTAATTTAAAGTATGCCTGTCGTTATCATTTGTATGCCAGTGAATAGAGATGGCAATAGACTTAACAGCCATTTTAATTAAATAACTTTTAATCATCGTTTATAAGTAAGTGTGTAACTGTTTCATTAAACACTGCCTTTTAATATTCTAACATTTCTCCGACTAATTGTTTTTAAACCGAAGGTCTTAAGAAATGCCTCGTTGGTCTAGTGGTGGCAAGCGCGACAGCTAATCGTGAGGTCTTTGGGTTCGATACCAAGGTCGGGCAAAGAATTATTGGGTTTTTCCGTGTGGAATTCCTCAGTAGCAGCCCGGAGTTTGGATTTGTGCCCGGTTGATGGCAAAAGGCTCGCCCCTTTTGCATAGGAGTTAAACATAACGGCGAAATGAGGGTGCTACTATACACCTCTGCCTAACCCTTCGGGGAATACAGGCGTGATATTATATTATTATTATATATGCCTTAAGAAGTAATTCTCTAATAAAATACCAAAAGATGACAGTGCATGAATTTTGAATAGCAGCCGAGTATTGTTTAAACTATTTTATCGACATGTGGTATATTTGCATGATTTGTGCACGTGTTTTCTCCGGGGACCTCGGGGGAATAGCACGTGTGTAGGCGTGTGTTTTTCCCCACACTTTTTTGTTGAAGGGTGAAACTCTCTTCGGGTAAAGGTTTTTAACGCTTAAAAGTAAAATTTTTGATATCAGACAACATGAAATGATAAATGATTTTTATTTCTTTAAATAAATCTGTTATAGACAGTTTTACAAGTCAATGTAATGTTTTTTTTAAGATTAGATGGCGCCAGCATTTCCTACCTGACTAGGTCTGAGAAGAAAAGCCAAAACAAACTTAAGAGATCAAGGTCTCTTTTAAAGTCCAGACATTGTGGTATGAAAACTATGCCAGTATAGCTATGTAGGTCAACTTCTCGAATGGTCTTTTGAGGAAAGTGCCATAGCAGGTTTGAGTTGACCTGTCCCAACTGACGGCACGCATGCATCAGCTATCGTGTAGCTCGACCTTTTTGTAGGGAGCTCCACAACCCGACGCACGACGTTACCAATCAGCCGGACATCATTAGCTGAGATAGGTATGTTATTAATCAAGTTTGTAAAATTTAATTCTGAATTTGCAATGAAAAAGACTGTGGTATTTCTTAACATAGTTATTAATATTAATAAGACTGACAAGCATATCATTTTGAGACCCAGTGCATAATATCAGTGTTGAGAAATAAATTGTATACGTTCATAGGTTGAATGCTAAGTGCTGTGTCTATGATGTTTTTATAAGATCTCCTTATAGAGCACGTATCTATTGTCTCTTGTCACTCCGTTGGTTTTAGTATTCTCGTTACAATAAATATTATTTTATTCAGAAATCTTGCCGTATTCTAATTTCTAACACGATCCCAACAATCAGCAAGCACATTGGATCACCCGCGCGACGGTGCAACGAGTATTCCCAAGGAGGGTTGACGTCAGGCAGGCGGCCGGTCATAAAACAATAAGCCAAAACCTCTAACAACATGGATTATGAAATACATGTTGTGCCGACCCCACCTAGTGTGGGATAAGGGTAGGAAGAAGAAGAAGTTATTAATATTAAATCTAATTGTTTTTTAGGAGAGACATGCGAGAATTCTAAGCAGTATCAAATGCCAGTTAATCGATATAATATCAATAAAATTGATCGACAGATTGATGAAGCAGTGAGAATGAGATGCGACACAAGATGCGAGTTGACGGGAGGCCACTTCAGCCGCGACCTAGTAGATACTAGAAATATAACTAGGAAAAGTACAGAAAAAATAAATTAAACGAATTCCGAGGTTTTAATACCTACAGAACTGACTTGACTGCCTTGTTGGTCTAGTAGTCGCAAGCGCGACTGCTGAGCATGAGATTCTGGGTTCAATCCCCAGCAGTGGCGAAGGGTCACTTTTGGTAAGAGTGAAGCCGGTACAAAAAATACTTACCTTGGTCAAAAAATACTTACCTTGGTCAAAAGTGACGCATGCACTGCATGTAGGTAAATATAATGTTTAAAATAAAACTAAATATCTAGTATTAGAAAGTATTAAGTACATGTAAGTAATGTGACTAAGTATATTATTTGGCAATAGTAGACACTAGTAGTGGCTGTTCAAAAGGGAAGCCGGTAGGAATCGGCTTGTATGGAGCCTTCGCCACTGATCCCCAGGTCGCGAAAAGTATTATTGGGATATTCCATAAGGAATTTCTCAGTAGCCGCCCGGAATCTGGATTTATACCCGGTTACTAGTAATAAGCTCTCCCCATATTACATGGGACTTACATAACTGGCGAAACGAAGGTGTATTATAGCCACCTCTGCCGTACCCTTCGGGTAATACAAGGCGTGATGTTATGTTATGTGTTAATACTTACAGAACTGAATTCTAAGAGACACGACATGGGGCGCGTTTGAATATAAGCCTTTGGCCAGACTGCAAACGCGGGCGCGGTGCGGCGAGTTTAAACAGAAGAACTTCATTTGAGTGTCCATAGTGGGCACGCGGGCGCGGGAAGCGGCGCGGGCTACTTGGCGCGGGGAGCGCGCGGGCAGCTCACGCCATAGGTCGTTCATACAAGTGGCCGCAGTGAGAGCGCGGGCGGCAAGCGACAACCCGCGCGGGAGTGGGGGATTTCAAACTAGTTCGAGCTGACCACGCGCGTTGTTGTGAAATTAAATTAATTGTTGTCTTCAAAATTAAATGTTGAAGAATTAATAAGTGCTATTTAAGCACTGTGGATGTCGAAACATCGTTTTTTAGTAAGAAGGAAAGAAAGAAAGAAAATTATTTATTTTGGACTCACACAGGCAGTTACAAAAACAAAAATAATATTTACAAAAAAAAGAAAGGATAAGAATTTATACTACCTGCACGAGGCCAAAAAGGGCTCCTATCTCAGCATAATGCTGCGACATTTAAAATAAAAACCAAATGTCGCAACGCTGGTTTTCAGATAGGACCATAATGATTGATGCCACGGGCAATAACGACACAAATAAATAAATAAACATGTTACGTAAATATTAAATTAGAATACTACTAAATAAAAGCAATAAATAGTTTATTACAAACTTAGTGTTACGTGTGTGTGTGAAATAGTCAATAAAATTATAATTATACATAGTTATTAAATAAATTAATGTCAAATGTCAAACCAGAGAAAATAAATATAAAATAAACTTAAGCATTTCCGGACGAGCCAGCCGCTCGACTCTTCCATCCACACCATTTGTCTATGGTTTGTTATGACCAATGAAGGGACGCGGATCCGGCGCAGTAGTAAGAATTTTCCAGTAGAAATAAGTCTTCTTCATCCATATGATATTTTGACACGACAACGCTCAGAACGAAGCCACGCCCCACCGCGGACAGGTTAATCGCGCGCGTTCCCGCACCCGCGCCGCTCCCCGCACCGCGCTGCCAGTCTGCCCAAACACTTAGGGACGTGGAGGGAGAATGGGAATAGACGCGTGTTGTAAGATTCAACAAAACCCAGTACGCTTGGTGGTAGGATCTATACGGTCCGCCTGGCTAGCTACTACCCTCACATTGAAGTCCAACAATATAGTCGTACGTCAAAGTACGTCAAAACGAATATAGTATTTAATGCACACAAACTCGTTATTTTTAATTAAAACAAAAATGGTGTCGTTAACACAAATAAACGGCTGTAATTACCGTTGAAATTATAAATACTGACGGAACTTCAACACTCCCCAAAAACGTATATTTATAGAGGAAATATAAAAAGTTCGCGTGTCAAAAGTGTATTGAAAGTTAATAGGGAATTGAGCGGAAAGGGCGTAGTAAACGGAAACAATTATTTTTTATAACAGGGCCGGGTTAGACAATAGGCAAATAAAGTTTGGAATACTCATAACACAATTTGAATCGATTAATTGCGTAGGGGTTGTGAAGAATGATGACTCATTGGGATTGGTTTGAGTTTTTTTTATAATTAAGCAACATTATATAATAGTTCACTCTGCCTAGCCTTTTCCCAAGTAAGAGCTCTGCCTCATTATTTATTAGAATGAATAACAAAATATGAACAGTAGCGCCACCTATATATTTCTGTTATAATAATTGTCTTTGAATAAAACTGTCAGTCGTTGTCTATCCATAGTGTGCTTCATTATAGGTTATGGGCCCAGCACGCTTCCACTGCGTTGCGTTGCGTCGTCGCAGCGTCAACGCTGCGTCGTTTTCCATACATTTTAAATGACATGCCACATTAAAGCGTTGCCTCGTCGCACGCGACGTTTCAACGGATCAGCGGACGAGAGACGAAGGGGGGGAGGATGATGCACTGCGCTGTCGGAGCTCCGGTGCGACGACCAGTGTTCCACTGCTAGAGGTGCGTGCGCCGTCCTCTTGCGCTGCGACGTCGTGCGTCATCGCAACGCAGTTGTGGCATACAATGCGTTGATCCGTTGCGACGACGGAACGCAACGCAATAATGAGGTATCGCCCTATGTTAGGGTCAGCTTCCAGTCTAACCAGATGTGGCTGAATACCAGTATTTGACACTGAGCGACTGCCGTCAGACCTCCGCAACCCATGCTGATATCCTAAGGTTAGACTCATCAGACTTTCGGGTTTCTGAGTTCCCATAATGATTGTTGTAGGTATTCGCATGACAGCCGGGACCGATTTATTTAACGTGCTCTCCGATGCACGGAGAGGTCTCGATGTGTTTCGAACGGTCACCCATCCACAGACTGACCGCGGCAAGCGCAGCTTAACTCTGCAAATCGTATGATCCGCGCGGTTTACATTAATTACTTATAGTTTTTACTCAAAAATGCTTGTAATGTGGTCATTATTTTGACAACCTTCTTTGAGCAAAGTCGACGTTTCCGCGCTACTTGAATAGGCGCCAGCAAAGTTGTATGGAATTTCATTGCTGGTGAGTTTTAGCCACCAGCAATTTCCTTTGAAAATCCATTATTGTTGAGTTTTGTTTCAAAAATAATCTGGTGCAAAAAGATTTTATTCATAATTTGGCTGTATAGGTACAGGCAGCACAATCATTAATGACTCATTAAAAAAAGCTAAAGCCCAGGAAAGAAAGAAATCGTTATTTTAAATAAATTCTTACTATACTAAGCTGGTTTTATTTAAATTACTCTCATTATTTGAGTAAAGCACTATACAAGCCTTGGTCTGCAATGACTGCGCTACTGGCCACGCTATGATGGCCTCAAGCTTAGCTTAGCTACGCTCTCGGCCTTCAAGCTTGATCATCATTGCTGCTCTTGCTGTCCGCGCTCTAAAGGCCTCGACCTTCGGTCTCGGCCTTTATTACAGCTTGTCCATCAAGAGCAGGAATGCTGACCGCGCTGTGATGGCCTGGAGCTGCGCTACACTGCGCTTTCGGCCATCATCAGTGCTGCCAGCAACGCAGTCATTACAGACCGCGGCAGTAATGTACTAATTCTTTTAAATTTTGTAAAAAAGTTAAACAATAACTTTTATTGTGAACCTTTAATTTTGCTTTAAAAATCCATAAAACATATTACACAATTTTAGAAAACTTTAACTCTCTTATTCGCCAGTAAATAACAGTTTGTTTTCTTAAATTGTGTATGTTTGTGTAGTGTGTAGACGTAAGATTGTACAAAGTTGTGTTGTAGACACACAATAAACTGTAACATTTGGTGTGTACTGTGTAATGTGTGCAAACTTGCACAATTTAATAAGCAGTAATAGCCCAGTGCTGTGACCGTCGACTGCCAAGTCATAGTCATAGGTCCTCCTAGGAGTTTGAACCTAACGCACGCACCTCTGACTTTTCTGATTCATGTGCGTATTGTATAATTATCACTTGTTTAAAAACGGTGATGGAAAACATCGTGAGGAAACCGGCATGGCTGAGAGATATTTCTCGACGGCATGTGAAGCCAAATCAGAGGCCCATGGGCGGCATAAACTTTGACACCAAATTAGTCACTAACCACACGAAAAGAAGAAGATAATATATTCTGACTACGTATGCATGCTGTCTCGTTGGTGTGCTACCTCACCAAAGAAATCTATCTAGTATCTTTGTAGGATTATTATGCTATTAAATCGATCCGATTCTAAGAAGCATAGCCCTTAAAGAAAAAAATGTCGATTGCCCACATAACCAACAATTGCAGGCGGCCATAATTTTAGCTATAATCCAACTGGATACAAGCTGAGTGGGGGAACTAATGGCTCGTCTAAAACACAGCGAAAGTTTTAAATTAGTACGGAATCGCGGAGTTATCGCGCGGAAAATTGACGTTCTACGGGAAAAAACGGGCATCATTCTGTATATAGGTAGTTTCTTGATGGTGAATTTGTGGGTTTTCTATGGCATAGAATTGGAATATTTAGACGGCCCCTACGTATACTATCGAAACTACAAAATCTCAGTTTTTATTTTATTATGTATGTACCTACACCGATTACGCTGAGATTTATGATCCGATTTACGTGATTCTTCTTTAGTTTGATGCGGAATAGTTGCAATTTGGTCCCATAAAAATTTATTATTTTATAACCTTTAAGATAACATAATTTCACACATTTTAAGTACCTAGATTAAATAAAAACTGAGATTTTATAGTTTTGATAGTATACGTAGGGACCGTCGATTGGTGGTTATGGTTGTTCTTCCTAGCTTTTCCCAACTATATTGGGGTCAGCTTCCAGTCTAGCCAGTTGCGGCTCAATACTAATATTTTACACGCAGTGACTGCCATCAGACCTCCGCAACCCAGTTAATGGGCAATGCCGATATCCTAAAGTTAGACCAGTTGTCAAACTTTCGGGCTTCTGACTTCCCGTAACGACTGCCAATAGGTACTCGTATGACACCGGGGACCGGTTGTTTAACATGCTCTCCGAGGCACGGAGGGGTTTCGATGTGTAACGAACAGTCACCCACCCACGGACTGACCGCGGCAAGCGCAGCTTAACCTCGCAAATCGTATGATCCGAGTGGTTAGTAATTAGCCACGATCCCCTAATGGTTGTTCGGGAAAAATTAAAGAAGCAAGGCTTCGATTTTGCTGTATAAATATTTAAAGGCTCCGTGTAAAAAGTTTCATGAGCACCGTGAAAGCGAGCGGGTAGAAATTCAAAATTAGTAAAGCTTAATATTCTTCTTCTTCTTTGTGCCCTTATCCCACACTAGGTGGGGTCGGCACAACATGTATTTCATAAACCCGTTGTTAGAGGTTTTGGCTTATTGTTTTATGACCGGCCGCCTGCCTGACATCAACCCTCCTTGGGAATACTCGTTGCGCCCGTCGCGCGGTTGACCCGCGCTTGGTGCTTGCTGATATTATGCACTGGGTCCCAAAATTATATGCATGTCAATCTTATTGCCAACAACTAAACAGACTATGTAAAGCTAAAGCTTAATATTATTTTGTGTAATAATCAATGCCTAAGACCCCGTTTATGGAGACGCGGAGCGTAATGCGGTTCGTAAAGCGGACAATACAAACATTTATGACGATGTATGAGAGCGTTAATGGAGAGGCGGTTTACCGCGCGTATTTTTTGCGTTGTAGTTGAGACAGAACGAACGCGGCGATTCCGCGTATCTGCAAACCAGGCCTTACAGATCCTAGATAAAGAAACCGACGTAGTCCTTGCTGATTAGAAATTAAAAACAAAATAAAAATAACCAAAAAACTACGTATATTTAACTAAAAATCAAAGTCAGACGGCTTGTATAAAGCCTAGCTTCTTATAGAATATCAGTTCCCACCGCTTCAGCTTCGCTATGGGCGCGTCGTTGTCTATCTTCTTGCTCCTTTTGTATTTCTTGAAGAAATCTGCATCGACCTGATGAACAAACGTAATTATAAGTACTTATTTTACGTCTGTGGGAGCTCAACCGTGAGCTCGTGGCTTTGCGAGGTTAGGCAACGCATACCACGGTCAGTCCGTGGATGTGTGAACGTTCGCTACATATCGAGACCCCTCCGTGCCTCAGAGAGCACGTTAAACTGTCGGTCCCGGGTATCACACGAATACCTATGACAGTCATTACAAGTAGTCAGAAGCCCGAAAGTCTAACAACTGGTCTTAACTTTAGAATATCGGCATTGCCCAGTAGCTGGGTTGTGGAGGTCTCTCCGTGTAAAATACTGGTATTCAGCCGCATCTGGTTAAACTGGAAACTGACCTCAATATAGTTTTTACGTCTGTGAGGGGACGGATTAAGAATATAGTCCCCCTCTGACACCGGTCACGCAACTTGTAAGAAGCGACGAACCTGATACCATAATTGTGCCTGAAAAGTAGCAGTAGGCTTGTCACCTCCATGAGGGCCGAAATGCTGCCCGAGGCACAACAGATTTTTAACGAATTGTCTCCCAAATATGTATACAATAACAGTATTATTTTGCACGCACGCACCTCTGACTTTTCGGATTCATGTGCGTATTGTATAATTATCATTTGCTTAAAAACGGCGAAGGAAAACATCGTGAGGAAACCGGCATGCCTGAGAGATATTTCTCGACGGCATATGAAGCCAAATCAGAGGCCCATGGGCGGCATAAACTCACCAGGTTAGTCACTAACCACACGAAAAGAAGAAGAAGACAGTATTATTAGTATTTTGTTTCGCTCCTCCACGGGGCATCCTGAGGAGAATTAATGGTCACCCATCCACGGACTAAGCGCAGTATAACCTCGCAAATCCGCGCGATTGTTATTAATTATTAGCCACGAGCTCTTCTTAATTATTGATAACTACAAGAAAGGGAAAATGGTCTACAGACTATATTACAATAGCCATCGAGTTCACAGACGAGTTCTCACCTTGACTCTCTGATCTGGGTTGTCCCTCGTCCCTGCAACGGGGCCAACAAAAGGCTCACTCCGGTTCTTAATCCTGGGATAGAACAGCCATCTCTTGGAGCCCAGACCATCGCTCTTGAGGATCTCCTGGATGCGGTCCTGTCGCTTCTTTGTCGCCAAATATTTGGATGGGTTCTTCTTCTGTTTGCTTGCTATCAAGAAATGTTGTATTTATAATATCAATTAAATTAATGTCGATTAAAATCAAATATTGACGTATTTAATTTTTTTCTAAAATGGGCCTTTATATTATTTAGTAGCAAGGAATATTATCATTTTTCATATATGGGTACCCAAAAAATACTATATATACAACATGTAACGTAATTAACACACACCCTCAAACACCCCAATTAGAATATTATGTTATAATCATAATACATACACAGACTGAAATTTTAGTTTAACATATATATATACATTGTTATTTACTAAATTAAAGTTTTTGAAATACGGTTTAGTTTTCTTTATTTTGTATTGAATGACGGAATTTGTATTAATACAAATAAAAATGCACTTTTTTCAAGTCTTTTTGCCTTGATTTACGGTCCATTTCAGTTTGTTTTGACTGTACAGGGGAATGTGACTAATTTCCGTAGTTTTAATTATTTTTGGGATAAAAAATTACCTATATTAAAAATGTTAGAAATCGATTCAGTAAACGATTCTGAACAAATTACTTTCAGGATGTGCGCTACTTATGTTACATATTGTATAATATTGTTCTCGTAACTTGCATCTCGGTCTCACACGTGCTCTAAGAGCGAAAGGCCGATAGTAAATCCGCTATTTTAAACCCATTCTTTGTCTGCGCAAATTGTTACTAAAAATATTTCTATTCTTTACTTGCAGATAAAACAAGAAAGAGATGGAAGAATATTAGAACTGGCATATTAGGTTGGAACGAAACTTTCCAAACAGCTTTGTGGCCGATTCCCATAATTTACAGAGCGTTAATGGTTAAAATTGAGACACATGTATCTTTACCAATAATGAAGGAAAGACCTCATGGCTTCGCATATTAACCCTCCCAAATAGAAGTAGCTACCACGGGTAAAATTAGTTTACGAGTCTATTTATATGCCCATTTTGGCAATAAAGAGTTGCTAGACGACAGTCCTCGGCGTATGTCGCTTAAAACACGAATTTAATAAGTAAACTAAAGTCCAGTCGCGGAGCAGGAAGAATTTCGTACAATGACCTTTGTGCCTACAACCAATTGCAATCTGTGTTGACGGCGGTCACCGCATCTGTGCGAGCGCGACGGCAAGATATTTCTGCGCGAGCGACAGAGATAAGTAGTGACGTATCATTGTACGAAATTCGTCCTGCATCGCGACCGCACTTTAGATTGATAGCTCTAACAATTTTCAGTCTCTTTCTTATTTTGCCTGTTAATAAAAGATAACAATATTTTTAATCAAAAACACTGAAAAGGGGAGCAATTAAAATAAAACTTACGTGAAAGATACAAAACTCTGAAAGCATCAAGAAATCCGGGCTCCTTATAGTTGAGGTCACGAGCACGAGCATCAGAGTGACTGTGACTCCGACTCGTGCGGCTTCGCGACCGCGATCGTGACCTCGACCGTGACCTTGACCGCGATCGCGACTTCGATCGGGTCCGGGAACGCGATTTGGATCGCGACCGCGATTTTGTCCGTAGACTATTGCTTCGCGATCGGGAGTGTTTAGATTCTTTGGTTTTGCGCTTCCGTTGTTTTGATCGACTTCGTCTGTAATTGAGATAAATTTTATTTTATGGCATAGAACAACTGCCTTGTTGGTGTAGTGGTTGCAAGCGTGACTGCTGAGCATAGGATCCTGGGTTCGATCCCCAGGTCGGGCCAAGTGATATTGGGTTTTTCCATTAGGAATTTCTCAGTTGCAGCCCGTAGTCTGGATTTGTGCCCGGTTAATGGCAATAGGCTCGCCGCCTATTCCATTGGACTTAAACATAACTGGCGAAACGAGAGTGTTACTAAAACACCACCTCTGCCTAACCCTTCGGGGAATACAAGGCATGATGTTATGTTATGAACATACAGTGGTAGCCTAGCGGTTGAACGTTTGCTTTCCATGCAGGAGGATCTGAGTTCTAACCCGGCCTGCACCTCAAACTTTTGGATTTCATGTGCAGATCATAATCGATTATTTATTTATTTAATACTTTAATGCACAATGGTGGTACATATGGCGGACTTAATGCCACAAGGTATTCCCTACCAGTCAACCTTTGGGTCAAAGAGAACAGCATCGAAAAGAGAGGTACATAAAATAAAAATAATTATGGATATTTGCGACTTAATTAACTATATGGATAACTAAACAACTATAAATATAGGACATAGGTTATCAGTTGCATTAACGATGAAGGAAAAACATTGTAAGGAAACCTGCACCCCTGAGAGAGCTCCATAAAGTACTCGATGATCAGCATGCTGTACTAAGGTTTAAACTTTGTGAGAAGAGGCCCGTGCCCAACAATGGGATAGTAATAGGCTGTATTGTATAATTTATGAAGTTAAAACTTTAGGAACTTTAGTATTCAACTTATAGAAACTACATTCTTTAACACTTCAATCTAAGTGTCATAAAAAATTGTAGCATGCAACTGTAGAACACTGGAAAATACAGCGGTTACCAATTAAAATGTAGCACCATTCCTAAAATTAAAATTTTCTGGCATTTTTTTATACCACTTTGCCCTCACTTTAATTTCTCCTGAATCGTCGGTGCGTTTACAGGCACCTATGTCACATGAGCTAATTATAGGCCATGCAAATATTTGTTCCATGTGGGACCTGCAATTCTTAGCGTAGAAGCCATTCGATCATCTACTGCACCAATCAAGCCTCCAACCGAACGACCACAAAATGTTATTGTAAGCATTCAAGTTAATTTGTACTCAGCACTAATAAGGATAGTCGGAAAGGGGGTACTAAGCCGCGGACCACTTAATGTATCACCGGTGATTGTTTTAAAGAAAGTGTTAAAATTTAGAAATTCGATTAATTTTTTTTACATGAAAAATCCTTTTTATTTTATTTTTTTTCAAAATTTCTTCATCCCTGCTTTAGTTATGAATTCAGAAAATGGAGTTTCTAATCCGTGATCCCAAATATGACGTAAAATGTAAACACGTCTGATCATAGCCGAGGATAGATAGAATTTAGCGCATTATTTATGAAATCTTTGAAAAGCTATTTCTCTTGAACTATTGACTTTTGGGGAAAGTTGTAGAATAAATGTATCCATTATTATGGGTGCTTTAACACCCTTTCGGCTTAGTACCCCCTTTCCGACTAACCTTGTATATTATCAGCACTATGAATTATGCCACTTTTTCTAAAAAAGGTGGTAGCCCAACGACAACTCTCAAATACGATGGACAAAGGAACAAAGCAAATCAACTGAATGGACAAAAAAAAACAATCCTGTCTGTCAACCCGAAGATCGATAAAAGTTAATGCAGCTTCTAAACATGAATCTTCGAGAAAATTCTGGTCTTTAAGAAGTCAAACCACAAAGGTTTCATACCTCCCTCTCTCCCGGTCTTCGTTCAGGGGTGCAAGTCCATAATACTCGCCAAAGCCATCTCCGTGGTCATGGTACTCCCCTTCAGGCGGTCGCATCGGTGGAAATGGTATTGGGTATGGGTAACCATAGCCTTCCATCAACCATTAAACTCTCAACACCATAAAATACAAAAAATCACATATAATTTTTAGTAATTTTTATTTGGACGCTGTCACTGTCAATTTTGTCTTTTTTCGGTTTGGACCTCCTTTCGCTCCTTTCATTTGATTGAGGCTCATGTTTCTTCTAAAATCTAAGGTTTCAAAGAAGATTTTAATCACGTCTGCTTTGTATTGTATTAAATGAAGGTCCGATAACTGCCTCATTAGGCTAGTGGTGGTAAGTGCTAGACTGCTGATCGTGTCCTGGGTTCGGGGCAAAGTGTCATTGGGTTTTTCCGTGTGGAATTCCTCAGTAACAGTGTGGAGATTGGATTTGTACCCGGTTGATGGCAATAGGATCGCCCCCTATTACATGGGACTTAAAAATAACGGCGAAATGAGGGTGTTACTATGCAACTCTGCCCAACCCTTCGGGAAATACAGGAGTGATGTTGTGTGGAGGTCTGATGCAAAACTAAAGCAGATGGCAGCACCACCGTAAGTACTCATCACATCCAATCAGAACGAGTTAAATTGATATTATCAGTAATGTCACATACATTTTAACCAATGAAATTGCTTTAGTACCTACCAACGATGGTGGCGTCATAAGTTCTCCAGTTTTCTACTCCATTCAGCCTGTCATATTGCATACCGGGATGCAAGGTTCTTCTCAACACCTTCTTCTTCTCTCGTGTCGATAAGAGGTATATGGGAATAGCGTATGTCGTGATGAAACAATTAACCAGTCAGTAAGGTCGGTAGCGGGTCTGCCTGCCCAGGGTGCGCCTGACGTGGTTGCGGTGCATGCTTTTGCAAATCCCGCGATACTGGCCGAACAGTCAGGAGGAAGAACACCGTTGGTGTTTAGCCTGTAAGAGTCCGGCAGACCCTGTCGCCTTCCCCAAGCATGGGACATCCATGAGGATTTTCCAACGATAAAAAAAGATTGGGCCACGATGCTTAAGTACTGACGTATCTCCTGAAGGCTCTTTTAGTGCACCCCAAAAATCATATAACACAAACTCATTATTTAAAACATTTCTAAAGATTACGTAACAAATTAAACCCCTTTCAACTTTTAAAAATAAACCTTTCTCTAAAAAGTCATTAAGCCACGCCATCAATACGATAATCTAACTTGAAAAATTTCTGCGACATTATTATCGCAAAGACTTACGACATTTAGCGAGTTTCAAATCGATTGTAATCGAGTAAAAAAGTTCTCGAGTAACTTATCGATTTGGAAAGAAAGAACAATTAAAGAAGTAAGATAAATTAGGAATCGATGAATGCTTAATGGTTCCCTCCATTAGAAGGTTTTGAGTTGGTGAGGCAGTTTTTTAAAAGAAAAATTTTAACTACTCCCCTTTAAAGTTTGAGGGAGGACATGGATGTAGAGAGAAATGTTCTGGTTGTAAGACATTTATTTTCCGATAAGAATACAAAATTGCGTGCCTTGGAGAGCAAGTTAAACCGTCGGTAGCGCGTGTCATACGGATACCTATGACACGCGTTACGAGTAGTCAGAAGCCCGAAAGTCTGACAACCGGTCTAACCTTAGGATATCGGCATTGCCCAGTAACTGGGTTGCGGAGTTCTGATGGCAATTACTCCGTGTAAAATACTGATATTCAGCCGCATCTGGTTAAACTGGAATCTGACCCCAACATAGGTAGTAAAAGGTTAGGTATAACGAAGAATAGAAAAAATAATTTATCTCAGATAATACAGGATTCTCTTCTAGGTGCATACAGATATAGAGAGGCATGCAATGCGAATGGTGTGCCACGCATGCCTCAGGGTGAGGCATGCGACGTTTTAGCTGTCTGGACAGGGACAGGGTGGCTCACTGCGAGCGGCGCGGCGTACGCCTCGCGATGTCTGTATGCATCTTTAGAGTAGTTATACATGTAAACAAGTGCCGGAGTGAACTGTATTCACACACAAAGTAACAAAGTAGGTACATCAACACAAGCTAATCATTTTAAAACTTTCTTGAGGTCTTCTCTAAGGCGCGGACCATGGACATTTTGTATATCCATCAAGCGAAGCAAGACGATGTATATTTTTTTGGATTTACTAAATTAATCATCTCAGGAATGTCTCCAAATGCCATCGTGTGTTTACGTGCCGGTTTTATCAACGTCAGATAACTTTTATCTAAGAAATAAAGACGTTTTGACAGCTTTTATACAGAAATGTTGTCAAAACATGCAACTTTATTTCTCAGATAAAACTCATCCGACGTTGGTAAAATCGGTCCACATTTATCATAATACACACATAATAATATCTTTTAAAGAATTCACTTCTAAGCTTCACATATTATTTGTTAACAAAAGTTATAATTGGATTTTCATTTGTAAAACAATTCTGAAATTTTGAGCAATAATTCGACGAATCTTTTGATGTTGACTTCAGCCCCATGAGTCTTAGCTACTATTATCAGAATCCTTCGGCCACTTCCATCCAACCTTACTCTTCGCCTCAGCGCTGGCAGTACAGTGTTCTTTAACTCGGCTGTGAGCAGCCGCGGTCTATTCTTCACTTACTTTTTAATATTCCGCAAGTTTTCAGCTCATTTAGATTTTATACTAAGTGTACTTTGTTATACCCGTCCAAGTCGGCCGTTAGTGGGTTTTAAAGTGCGCCCAATAAGTGGAATTTATTTTTCATGAATTGCAAGTATGCTGGTGGGTTTTGGTGCAATGTTGAAGGTTTAACTACGCTTCGTATTAAATGGATCTCTGAATACAATTTTGTCTGACTTAAAAACAGTGTTCTTAGCGGTTGAACACTTGCCTTATATGTAGGAGAACCTGAGTTCGATCTCAGCCCGTACCTCATGACGTTTCGAGTTCATATGTGGATTATAATTTGAATAACACTTGCGTTAACGCTGCAGGAAAACTTCGTAAGGAAACCGGCATACCTGAGAGTGCTCCAAAGAGTTGTGATGGTGTGTGTAGTCAGCCAAACCGCACTAGGCTGTCATGATGGAAAGAATTAGAAAGGCTTAAAATGATTGCATTCTGAGAAGAGGCCTAGCAGTAGGACTTTAATGAGCTGATTGTGCTATGAATTTGCACATTTATATATATATATACAGACATAAACTCACGCCTACTTCCCATGGGGGTAAGGCAGAAACTATAGAACGCCACATGCTACGACCCTTACATACTCCTTTCATTTGTCATACACGCACGCAGGTTGAGAGTACTACGCACCTGACCTTTGTGAAGATCATTACCAATAACATCGATGTATCCTTCTAGGACGTCCTCTACCGTTTCCTTTGACATCCGGAAACAGCATCAACTCGCAAGAATATAGAATGGTTTTAAATACACTTATCTGCAACACCTGTGAAATTGTGTGCGGACAGCACTTTTCTCATTCTGGGACCAGCGCTGTGCCCAGCAGTGGGATAGTAATGGGTTGATTATTCTTACTCGCAACGTAAAGGGATCAGGTTTTCACCGGATGATGTATCAGTTCCCAGGTAGATCTTACCGTCCATCTAACTGATGTAATCCATTAGTCGCCTTTCATAAAACCCACGGGAAGGTTGCTCCTTATCTTAGCGAAGGCCCTAATGGCCTTTTCTCGTAAATTAATTAATCTGTTAATGCAAGCTTTACTTTATTTTCATTTACAAACATACAGTTTAAATTATGGACGCATTTCACACGATCCTTTGCGACCACCAATACATTATTTTGAACAAAGAGATTAAATATATGTAGGTATTGAATGTCTTTGATTTTGAAGGACGCGGACGGTTCGAAATGTGAATAATGATTTATAGACATAACTGGGGTCAATTACTAATTTGATGTCAAATCGGAAACGAACCAGAACCAAACCGAACATTCAAGCAAAATGTTTGAGAGCAAAGACAAAACCAAAGATTTTGACAGTTTTCGTAAAACAAAACAGGCTGACTATTGTGGTTCGAATGCTCACAGTAAACCACGTCGCCTGCCTCAGCCTGAGGCATGCGTGGCACACTGTTCGCGGTACACGCCTCGCAATATTTGTAATCACCTTACTATTAATTTGGCATCTTAAGGCCGTGGTCCCACTTTGTTGTGACGACAGATAGTTGTGTAGTTTTAAGTGTCGTGGCTTATATAAGGTCCAACCAAAATACCTGGACAAACTTTTACACAATGTTCAGTAAGTGTAACTGAATATATTTATGCAAACAAAAACGAGATCCAAGTGTTTTTTTTTTCTAACCAAAATTATTTTTTCAACTTTTTTTTTTTTTTTCATTTTTCACTTCGCTGTTTAGGTAAAACACGGCATGGAATTAGAACGCACCCCAATGGCGGTCGATGCATAAGAAATGGATGAGTTTATTCTTAGAGAGTACAGGCAATTTAAAACATTATTATTTTTTTGTTAGATAAAAACACTTGGATCTCGTTTTTTTTTTACATAGATGTGATTAGTTAAACGTATTGAACACTGTGTAAAAGTTTGTCCAGGTATTTTGGTTAGACCTTATATATTTAAATTGAGGTGTTCACATATAAGACGACACGATTAACGACCACGACTTGTTTTTGCAGTGACGACAGATTGTCAAGTCAATGGGAACGACTAGCACAACAGTCGTAAAACGACAAGAAAACGTCACGACATTGTGACGGCAAATCATGTGTCGTTGTTACGACTATCTGTTGTGGCCACGATAAAAATATCGTCTCGTCTTGTAGCTTGCTACTGATGTGCAAACGGCAGACTGCCGTGAAACGATAAAATGTCGTCGCGATTCAATGGGAACAGCTAGATACGATAGTCGCTGAACGATAAAAAAATAGACGACAAACAGTCGTTATAATGGGAACAGCTAGAGACGACAGTCGTCCAACGACAAATTAATCGTTACGACATAGTGGGAACACGCCCGAAGTCAGATGTTATACAAATAAGACTTAAAACACCAACAATTCTGTGTAAATCAATGGATTACGAAATCAGTCGAACCACAATCATGTAATAAACTGATGCATAATTGAACGCGTAAAATTAAATCATACGTCATACATCTAGATTGATTTACGTGAAAACAAAATTGAAAAATAATCCATAAACCACATATTTTCAGTCCTCATTCCACCCCGAATGCTGTAACAGTTTTAATGCAACGTAAAACTTACTTGGTAATAAAAAACATCATAAGTATACTGAATTTTAAAGTAAATAAGCCGCGAAATTTCCAACGTCGCTCACTCGCAGTCAAAGTGTGGTAGCTTTTTTGAGTGGCAGCAAAAAAAATTGCAAATCGTACTAATTAACTGAAAATAGTACCTGTCGGTGTAACCTACTTCTGGAGTCGGTAGGGTTACCGTTGAAGAAATTATATTTAGAAATTTTCATGGTATAGGTCTACCAGAATCTGATGGCAAATAGGGAAATTAAATGTTTTTGTGGGTAACACAAGGGTAATTTGAATAAAAAGTCTTGATACTTGTAATTTCTTTTCTTAAATTTCTTCTCGATCTTCTTCCTGCCCTTATCCCACACTAGATGGGGTCGGCACAACATGTATTTCATAAATCCATGTTATTAGAGATTTTGGCTTATTGTTTTATGTGACCCAATGTGCTTGCTGATATTATGCACTGGGTCTCAAAATGATATGCTGATATATGGTTTTTTGCAATTTTATTGTAATGGAAAAGGAAACCTTGTTAAAATAAGTATGTTTATTAAAAATGTTTGAACAAGAAAACATTAATCAGAACTGGAAAATGTATCAACTACAGTCATACTCGTTTTGACAAGTGACATGTTGACATTGCCATATGAAAACCACTGTTTGTTATTATTTTTTAATGCCATGAGATTCTGGTTGACCTATAATGACAAGTACTTAGCTAAATCAGAATATTCTCTACCCAGAAATCTATGTTTTACAAGCATTCAATCTTCCCTCATGTCGGCACGAGCAATATGGTAGCAATTATACAAGATTAGTCGGAAAGGGGGTACTAAGCCGCGGGTCACCCAATGTATTACTAATGACTATTCTAAAGCAAGTGTTAAAATTTCAAAATTCGATCATTTTTATTTGCATGCAAAAAGATTTTTATTTTAGTTTTTTTCAAAAAAACAACATACCTGCTTTAGTTATGAATTCAGAAAATTAATTTTCTAATCCGTGACCCCAAATTTGACCTAAATTGTAAAAAGAGCTGATAACAGCTATGGACAGATAGGTTTTAGCATATTTTTTACGAAATCTTTGAAAAGCTATTTCTCTTAAACTATCGAGTTTAGGGGAAAGTTGTAGAGCAAAAGTTATCCCTTATTATGGGTACTTTAACACCCTTTCGGCTTAGTACCCCCTTTCCGACTAACCTTGTACAGGATTTAAACGAAATCATGTAATTCCTTCAAACCTCGTGATGTACTGCTGACATAGATTAACCCTGCGCGGGATACTTTTGGATTCAATAAAAAATAATTACAAAAAGTCAACATGCGTTCTTAACGTGAGGCATTTTAGCGCTCTGAGTTAAATGACCGCGCAGCGAGCGACAGCCGCGCGCTTCGTTCGGGGCGCTAAAATGCCTTACGTCAATTTGCCGAAGGGGTAGGCAGAGGTATATAATTCACTTATGTTTCGCCAGTTATGTTTAAGTCTCAACTATTATTTGCAAATAATATGATAAGAACGTAGCTATACTTTAGTATAAGTAACAAAAAAAGAAGAAATCGTGATAGTATGGATATAAACGATTTTGCACTTTAAAAGTGTTATAATTCCGAAAATACTAACAATTGACATTAGTTGTGTTAGAATAAAAATATGTTTTATTTAAAAAGACCATTCTAATGACATACCACTTATTGTTAGAGGCGGAGTAGACCGACTTCTAAACATTTCGCCCATTCTCCTTTGTACTTAAGTGAATAAAGAAAATATTAATTATTTATATAATTAAGCATGCCGTCGTGGTGAAAATATTAGCCAGTCAGTAAGGTTGATAGCTGGGCTGACTGCCCAGAGTAACCTGGACGTATAAAGACAACGAATAACACAACTTGCAAAATCTTCTTCTAAATGGTCATTTAATTTTGTTTAGCCCCGATTACGTTAAAACCAGCAGTTATTGATTAATAAAAACGTTCAACTTTTCAACATTTAATCAAGTTTGAAAACGCAAAGCGAAAATATCCCACCACAACTAAAAAACATGCGATTTTAAATTAAAATATTAGAGCTTCAGAACTCATATCTCCAGTAATTTCGCAGATGGCAACCCTAGATTTTTCCTATTTGAATATAATTTGTGCTGTGGACGTAGTTCAATAGGAAATCGACTCTATTTCTTTGGTATAAGGTTAGTTTCAGAATATTTGTGCTCCTTTACAGTTCTTCATAAGTATTTGGCTGAAAACCCGCGTCATAATATCGCCGGCGGGCATGTGACGACACTGACAGAAGTGACGTCATTTTGGAGCGCTTTGCTCTTGTTTTGATGTTTTGCTGCAGTATCGCTCACGATTTTCGCAATATTGCTTTCTGGAGTTAGCGAAACTAAATTTTGTTTATGGTTTGGTACCGACAACTTATGTCATTGATTCCGACGCCTTAGGCGACGAACGCCTTTAATGTGGTTCGATTCCCATCACGAATGACGAGTAGGTGTTTGTTTCGGCCTTGAAGTGTTTTTTTTTTTATTCTTGACTCGTCACGACCCTAGTCTCACCTGATGGTAAGCGCAGACAGGGTATAAAATGGAGCACACGAATCCAAGAACAGAAACAGAAATATAGAGGGATTCATATCGTCGGTCAGCAGTGTAAACCACGTATGTGTAAAATACAAAATTTAAAAGAGGTAGAAATAACTGTCTCCTGCAAAAAAAAATGGCCGGTCAAATGTTAATACAAGTTTGTCATCGTACGTCATAGATAGCTTAGAAGTATTTGAATTGATAGTTTGTTGAACTGGTACGTGTATAACGAGTTTATCAATCTAAAGAACAAATAAAACGCTTTTGAAGAAAATTTTATTTACGAGGTTTGCACTGCCGACCGTCGATATATAGGTACCTCCCTGTAGTCGTGTATCAACCAACATCCAGGACTCTATCAATGAAGTTGCTAGTACATAATGTTCACCTTCACCGAAATAATAATTTCAGAATTTGAATTGAAAGTCGCTCTTGGAAAATTTGACAATCAGTCGAGTTTTTATTCTGAAAGTCAATGGTAAACTATATTTGAAAAATCTTATAATAATCAAAATTCTATCCGTGACTCCTTGGTTTACTCGTATAAATTAGTTTTACTAGTACTAACCCGAGGGTTCTCTTGCATAAAATTTAGATTTTCTCTCAACATCCCAGGGGTGCTATATCAAGTTTTTCCGAGATGAAAATCCTGGAACTTGATGTTTTTGTCATAACTATGGTCTAAAATGAATGATAAGACTTAAGAGGGATTTTTGACGGGTCTTTTTTTGGGTTGTGTAGACCTAGCACAGATGCTGTCGAGTTTCTAACGTCATTTACGTTAGTAACTCGACAGCAGTAAGTGAATATTGAATCGGAAAAACTCGTTTCGTACATACCTACTATGCAATTAAATTGAAAATTTTATTCATATGTATGTATAATACAAATTGTGCTTGTCACAAAAAAATTAACCAAAATGTTATGGGACAGTTGCATTTTGGATTCGTTTATTATACTGTAAGGCTGAGCATCCACCAGAGCTGTGCTAAGCTGCGTAGCGAGGAATGTGTTTTGTAAGCACCAATAGAATGACTTCATTTACCTAGCTTCGCTCTGCGCAGCTCTGGTGGATATGGGCTTAGCGGAGCGAGGTTTTTGTTCATCCAAAACAAGCGAGAAATGCGAGCGAGGGATGTGTTGCGAGGAATACGTTGCGAGAAATGTGTTGCGAGGAATGTGTTACGAGGAATGTGTACCGCTCTCGCCACACCACCCTCATATTCGAAAAGAGTCCGCCACCTATCCTCGCACCGCTTATTTGTGCACATTAACACATTACGCATTAGACATTACCCATTCCTCGCACAGCTCTGGTGGAAAGGGTCACACCGTTTCACATCCTCGCTACACATTTTCGCACCGCACATTTTCCTCGCGCAGCTCTGGTGGATGTCCAGCCTTAGTCAAATTTCCATACGAGGCCTACTGTAGTCAAACTAGGAACCATTATTGTTTCGTCATGTCTGTCTGTCTGTCAATACCTCGTATTTACAGTTTTTAACCAATTTGTTTGAAACTTCGCAGGTAGGTGTCTTTCGTAAACCGCCTTACAGGCGTGTATTAAAAAATGAAGCTTGTAGCACCTCCAGCTCCAGCTCCTTCTTTTCATTTTAAAACGCTTTTTATAAAATTATTTTCACTTCGTATATTTGTGTTTGTTTCAAATCTTGCGACAGATTTTTCAATTACTTCTGCTTAATCGATTCTCATGTAACTTCGCAGACAAATTCAATTCCCATCACAGTACAACGCTATAATTATTTCAACCTTCAATCCTCAAATCCCTGACGCTGCAAAGCTTACTGCAAGATAAAACCGTTGAACTTATTGGCGCTTATTACAAAATGTGGTTTAAACCAAGACTAAGATAAACCCAGATTTATAATATACCCATCACTTGCTAACGTCATATAACAAAAAGAGATGGAGCTATTTTAAAACCGAGGTTTTTCTTAGTCCATCTGTCGTAATAAGAGGGAAAAGGTTTTATTTTAATCTTATAAGTTGTATCAATGCAAATATAAGTTCTATAGCTTTAATTATTATTCCTCCTCTTACGCTAGCTCCTAAGAATCACATAATTATAAAAAAACGAATAAAATCTTGCAAATATAATTTAAACAAGATTTCTCACATTTCTTTTATTCGCTTACATCTCAACCAATACCTTTGATACAAATATTGAGATATACAAACTCGATATTGATAACAGTCAAATCTGAATCGATCTCGTACCACATCAAACGATCTCCACGTAGAGGTGTTTCTTTGAATTTAAATAGAAATAGTGATGGGCTTGTGTGTTCCGCGGTGAGGATATTTTGTGATATATGTAAGGAAGTGATTGTACTTCATAGAATTAGAATTCCTTCTCAAATAAAGTTCTAAATAAGCAAGATAAAATAAAAGTAACTGTGTACAAAGATTAAAATACAAATCCATAAAAGAATTGGATGCTTAAGCCTTTGGCCAGACTGCAAACGCGGGCGCGGGGCGGGCGCGGTGCGGCGAGCTCAAACAGAAGAACTTCATTTGAGTGTCCATAGTGGGCACGCGGGCGCGGGAAGCGGCGCGGGCTACTTTTCGCGGGGAGCGCGCGGGAAGCTCACGCCGTAGGTCGTTCATACAAGTGGCCGCAGTGAGAGCGCGGGCGGCAAGTGACAACCCGCGCGGGAGCGGGGGATCTCAAACTAGTTCGAGCTGACCACGCGCGTTGTTGTGATGGCGTCTTCGAAATTAAATGTTGAAGAATGTATAAGTGCTATTCAAGCACGATCTGCACTGTGGATGTCGAAACATCGTTTTTTAGTAAGAATTTTCCAGTAAAAATAAGTCTTCTTCATCCATAGGATATTTTGACAAACACTGGACACGACAACGCTCAGAACGAAGCCACGCTCCACTGCCGACAGGTAAATCGCGCGCGTTCCCGCACCCGCGCCGCTCCCTGCACCGCGCTGCCACTCTGGCCAAGCACTAAGTATATGCAAACCGACATTGTAACAAAATTGCAATATATTTTTCAATGTTAACACAACATTACATCTCGCCTGTATTCCCCGAAGGGTTGGGCAGAGGTGTATAGGAACACCCTCATTTCACCGTTATGTTTTAAGTCCCATTTAATAGAGGGCGAGCCTATTGCCATCAACCGGGCACAAATCCAGACTCCGAGCTGCTACTGAGAAATTTCTAATGGAAAAACCCAATAACACTGCCCAACCCGGTCGAACCCAGGACTCCACGCTCAACAGTCGCACTTGCAACCACTAGACCAACAAGACAGTTCAAGTTTTTCAATGTTCTTAAACAAATTACTCGAAAATAATGTATATTACTGTGACAGCCAACTGTGAATTGTATTTTTTAAATGTTTCGGTTTTCATCAGAAACGATAAAGGTAAATACAACGGTATCGATTAGAATAAAATCATCACCTCGTCGTAGTCCAATGCCACAAATTTCTTCTAAAAGGTTGATAACCCATACGTTTCGAAATTACAAAAATTCTATTTTCTGAAGCAAAAGAATCCGCACACCAATTTCATAAGTTTTCATATATTTTTTGCGGATATTCAACCGATTACGACACATCACTGTCCCGAAATCGTTTGAATTGAGTGCGAGACCAAACGAAACAGGCAAGATCGACGCACTTGGAAGCGTTCGAGGACTTTAAAGCGAGACGAACCTTCAATGGTACTTAGTATCCCTGTTAGATTCGGTGTCACGCAAAAGGTGCTTGGCGAAAAGAAGTTCGCGAAAGAAGAGATAAAAAAGATACTTTTTTCTTTTAAGATGTATGGATTTTTGTTTAGTAAGAGGAATACCTTGTTGGTGTAGTGGTTCGATCCCCAGGTCAGCAAGCAGTTTACAGCAGTGATAGCCTAGTGGTGTGACCATCGGACTGCCAAGTCATAGGTCTCGATTTCCAACCCAAGGCACCTCTAACTTTTCGGATTCGTGTGCGTATTGTATAATTATCACTTGCTTAAAAACGGTGAAGGAAAACATCGTGATGAAATCAGCATGCCTGAGAAATATTTCTCGACGGCATGTGAAGCCAAGTCAGAGGCCCATGGACGGCATAAGCTCTGACATCAGGTTACTCACTAACCACACGAAAAATAAAGAAGATCCCCAGGTCGGGGAGTGTTATTTGGGTTTTTCCATTAGGAATTTCTCAGTAGCAGGTCGGAGTTTGGACTTGTGCTCAGTTGATGGCAATAGACTCGCCCCCTGTTACATGAGACCCAAACATAACTGGCGAAACGAAAGTGTACTAAAACCTCTGCCGAACCCTTCGGGGATTACAAGGCGTGATGTTATGGAGATACCCGGGATTCCCGTTATTGTATCCTACCTTATTCTGTCTCGGTATGGTGGGCTACTACAAATTAGAAATTAGGCGTAAAGTGGCACTGACAACATATCTTTTCAAAGTTTTAAGAGGTAGTATACAAAACTCAGGTTTACTCTCAGAAATAGGGTTTAATCTACCGGATAGGTACGTGGCGCGGCGGCGCTAGCCGCAGTTGCTGGTGGTGCCGAATGCGCGCACTAATCTGCTGGGGCGCGCACCGCTAACTCGTGCGCTGCGCACTCTCAACACGGTGGCGGATACTATAGATATATTCACCTGTACACTGGGTGAGTTCACAAGGGCCACATACTGTGTAGCATGTAAGGTGTAATTAAGTATATTTTAAGTTACTTTGTCGCATTAGATTTATTACCTATCTGTAATGGCAAAGGAAACATGTCATGTGATAAATAAATAAATGTTATGTGAAGAGGAATTACTAGAAGTTAGTGGTGGTCTGTTTGGTGATAAATCTTTTGCGGAGATTGCCTGAGAAGCTTGATGAGCTCTGAATTACTAGCAAAGCAGTTTGCAGTTCTCGTCAGCGACCAACATATAAACTGCTTGGGTGCTTGGAGGCGTAAAGGATGATTTCCACCAAACAGCTCACATCGCATCGGATTGGAAAGGATACGAACGGATGCGGTGACAGCCGATCGCAAATCCGGCAGGATGTCGACACATACGATCGGCTCCGTACCGTCGTTTGCGAACATATCCGTTTCTGCGCCTAGTCAAATAGTATCATTCCTAGCATGTTGACGTGTACTCATTTTTGAAAGGATCCGATCGAATACGACGACAAGCGAGCGGAGCCGATCGCGCGTCGTAGCATACTTTTGGCTATGTTCGCGTCTCGCGGAAGACGTCCGCGGTCAAGCTGCTGTGCGCGGCTGGGTAATATAGAGTTTAAATACTGGGTACACGATTTAATATCGTTTAAAGATTTTAAAATCCATTCCGATCCTATGCGATGCGAGCCGTTAAACTTTATTAAATCGTGTACACAGTATTTAATTAAAGTCTATATTACCAAGCCGCGCACAGCAGCTTAACCGCGGGCGTCTTCTGCGGCACGCGATCGTAGCTGAAAGTATGCTGCGACGCGCGAACGGCTCCGTTCGCCTGTCGTCGTATCCGATCGGATCCTTTCACAAATTAGAACACTTCAACACGGTAGGAAATGAACTATTTAACTAGGCGCAGAAACGGATACGTTCGCAAGCGACGGTACGGAGCTGATCGTATGCGTCGACATTCTGCCGGACGCGATCGGCTGTCGCCGCACCCGTTCGTATCCTTTCCGATTCGTTGCGATGCGAGCCATTTGGTGGAAATCATCCCTTACTCTCAGGATAGGAAACACTACCTATTTCAGCAGGAGTTGAAATCCCATTGTTAATAAATTTAATACACTAAATGTCACTAGAGCCATCTTCCATTGTTGCATACAAATTGGAGCATTGGAACAGGTCTGTTCGTTAGCAAACAACAGCATCTCCGCAAGCTAGTCCCAAAAACCTGGTCTTGTTATTTCGCCTCAATACAAACTCCCAAATTAAGCCGTCTCGAATTCGAACGCGGAATTTCTTGTCGAAACTCGAATGTGCGGAGTACCCGGCAAGCCCACCAACTTGCCACTTAGCCACACTCAGGCGCGCACCCCTAATGACGCGACTCGTATTGTACCAACTTTTTCATCCAGACTTGCATGAATATGGACTCGGACGCCTTTGTGAGCGTCCCTCCTTCCTCGCAAATCTGCAAAGTTGACGGCACACCTCAGAAATGTTCGCTAATTCAAATTTGGACTTTACCGTGTAGAATTTAAAGACCATCCCTGATTGAAGGAGTTGAAAATGTAAGTTGGTTTGTAGGTTTTTTTTTATTTATGCTTTACGTTATTTCTACACGAGCCTCGTCCTTTCAGCGCGGTCCATTCACGCTTCGGAGTATATAAAGAATCTCGTTCTAATTGAATCTTCATTACAACTCGAAAAGATGTTTTTTTTTCTATTCCTTATTTTTGGATTTAGAATTTGGGTTAGTATTTTTTATTTTCGTATTTGAATTAAGAAACAAGATTTTATACTCGGATACAGCGATGTTATTATTGCTGGATGAGAATTTATTAACGCAGAGTACTAGTTGAGTGACGTCATAGGATCAAAGCATAAAGCGGCCTTGGGGATAATCTATGGCTTTGAAGCACTTTAGATAATCAATTTTCCCTTTATGGCTGTTAAATAATATATCTCATGCAGCATACACACTTAGCCAACGGAGGTCAACCACCGCATCTCGGCACTTTTTGAATTCATATATGTGCGCATCATAATTTGATTATCAGTTGCATTAGCGGTAATAGATAACATCGTGAGGAAACCTAGTTGGCCTAACTGCTTCATTGGTTTAGTGGTGGCAAGCGCGACTGCTGATCGTGAGGTCCTGGGTTCGATCCCTTGGTCGGGCAAAGAGTTATTGGGTTTTCCCTTGTGCAAGTCTTCTATAGCAGCCTGGAGTTTGGATTTGTACCCGGTTGATGGCAATAGGCTCGCCACCTATTACATGAGACTGAAACATGACGGTGAAATCAGGGTGTTACTATCAATCTTTGCCTAAATCTTGCAGACCTGAGATGGCTCTTTAAAGTGTTCAATAGTGTGTGTAGTTCTCTAATCAGAGTAGCGTAATCGATTAAGGCCTAAACCTTTTTTATTATGAGAAGAGGCCCGAGCATAACAGAGAGACAGTAACAAGACTGATTATGCTTATTCAAGAAACACATATTTTTCCATACAATAAACATCTCCTCAGATCTCCTCTACCATACAACAAATCAAACCTTTTCTTATGGTGTAAACAGCTCCCAATTTATAGTCCCCATGAGACAAAAGTTTGTTTTTCGCGAACAAAACCGAGCGATGGAACTAGTTCGTCGTTCACAACGTTCATATATCATGCGTTACTCAGGTAATTCTGCAAAAAGCGAAGTAATGCGTTCTAAGTGTATTGTTAGAAGGTTGGTAGCACCTGAGAACGTTAGATGAGAGATTTAGATGTAGCGTATGTTGAGAGTATGTGTCATGAACTTTTTTTGGCTCAAGCAGGATATAAAAAAATCTGCCTAGCCTTTTCCCAAGTATGTTGGGGTCAGCTTCCAGTCTAACCAGATGCGGCTGAATACAAGTATTTTACACGGAGCGACTGCCATCAGACCTCCGCAACCCAGTTACTGGGCAATGCCGATATCCTAAGGTTAGACATTTCGGGCTTCTGACTTCCCGTAACGACTATCATAGGTATTCGTATGACACTCGGGACTGACTGTTTAACGTGCTCTCCGGTGCACGGAGAGGTCTCGATGTGTAACGTACGGTCACCTATCCACGGACAGACCGCGGCAAGCGCAGCTTAACCTTGCAAATCGTATGATCCGCGCGGTTGGTTGGAGCCACGAGCCCCTCCATTATATCAAGCAGGATATAATAGCTGCATATTCTACGCCTAGGATCGGATTGTTGGTCTAGTGGTCGCAAGCGCGGCTGCTGAGCATGGGGTCCTGGGTTCGATCACCAGGTCGGGTAAAGTGTTATTGGGTTTTTCCATTACGACTTTCTCAGTAGCAGCCTGGAGTCTGGATTTGTGCCCGGTCAATGACAATAGGCTCGCCTCCTATTTCACGGGACTTAAACATAACTGGCGAAACGAGGGTGTACTAAAACACCTCTGCCGAATCCTACGGGGAATGTAAGGCGTGATGTTATGTTATTCTACGCGTAAGGCACACAGAGTTTCTACAACGCCTTCCTCACCAAGACTGCTGTATTTTGTACACGAACAATGCTATTTCTCTAGTCTAGTGGCGTGCGTTGCATATAGGCAATTAAGCAGTGCCTTACCTCATAAGATTTAATTAACTACTCCATCTTTAACTATTACTATAAATAAAATAAGCGTGTATGGCTATGATTTCTTTTGGTCAGGATCGTATTGAAATGGTCTTAAGATGAAACGCCGCGGCGTTTAGTCCATACAAACGTATTCCTCAGTTTCCTCTTTGGATAATGTCACTAGAGCAAATATTTTTTACCATATGATATACAAGGTTAGTCGGAAAGGGGGTACTAAGCCGCGGGCCACTTAATGTATCACTGATGATTGTTTAAAAGAAAATGTTAAAATATCAAAATTCGATATTTTTTTCCATGAAAAATTATTTTTATTTTAGTTTTTTCAAAAATTCTTCATCCCTGCTTTAGTTATGAATTCAGAAAATGGAGTTTCTAATCCGTGATCCCAAATATGACGTAAAATGTAAACACGTCTGGTCATAGCTGAGGATAGATATAATTTTGCGTATTTTTTATGAAATCTTTGAACAGTTATTTCTCTTAAACTATTGACTTTTGGGGAAAGTTGTAGAACAAAAGTTATCCATTATTATGGGTACTTTAACACCCTTTCGGCTTAGTACCCCCTTTCCCACTAACCTTGTATATCTACCACCACTATGTCCCTATGTTTTGTTTTTGTCAATAAATTATTAAAAGAACTAGAAACGTTTCAATTTTACAAAAATAGACTGATTTTTTCATGTGGAATTCCTTAGTAGCAGTCCGGAGTTTTGATTCGTACCCGGTTGATGGCAATAGACTCGCTCCCTATTACATAGGACGTAAACATAATGGCGAAATAAGGGTGTTACTATACACCTCTGCCAATCCTTCGGGGAATACAAACGTGATGTTATGTTATGTTGACATTGCTCATTTCGCTTTACCTCCTCTCAAAACATTATAATCAGTCCCTCCGCTCATAATATTTAGCTGAGCAGACATACTTGTACGGCTTAGTAATAATTTCTCTAATAAATCTCGCACAAATTTTCCCTGTGATATGGATCCCCTTGTTAGTAAACCCTATTATAAACACCATGATATATCATTAGCCGAAAACCTCACAAATGGTAACTCAGCTTACGCTTGGCATTATTGCGTGAATAGCAATTGCTACTGGTTGCATATTTTAAGTTATCAGAAGGAATTTTTCATGTGAAACTCAATGCGGTGGTATGAGTGTGAAGCACGTGGCTGAGTAATAGGCTTCTGCGCTACGTGTCGTGGGTTCAATTCCCACACGGAAGAAATATTTTTATGGCCTACAGATAGTTGTTCCGGGTCTGGGCGTTTGTACATGTGAAGATTTGTGTCTGTAAACGCACCCACGATATAGGAGAAATTCTAGTGTAGGGGAAAGTTAAAAAAAAAAAGAATGAAGCGTCTGTTGCGTGGTGACGCTCGCGATGGCAGACATTGGTAACTCGTCGACCGTCTTCCATTTGATTTGGCCAGTTTTTTTTTTTACAAAATGAGATTCTAGAAGAATCCCGCGACGGCATCATCTTTTATTATTCTTAGCCTTGTTCTTATTAGCGTGTACTTTAACGATCCAACGAGTAAATAGCTTCTTGTTAAAGTAAAACAAGTTAGTTAATAGAAATAGTTATAGTTTTTATCCCGTGTCGACGGGCTGGAATATAAGTGTTCGGCCAGACTGGCAGCGCGGTGCGGGGCGCGGCGCGGGTGCGGGAACGCGCGCGATTTACCTGTCCGCAGTGGAGCGTGGCTTCGTTCTGAGCGTTGTCGTGTCCAGTGTTTGTCAAAATATCATATGGATGAAGAAGACTTATTTTTACTGGAAAATTCTTACTTATAAACGATGTTTCGACATCCACAGTGCAGATCGTGCTTAAATAGCACTTATTAATTCTTCAACATTTAATTTTGAAGACGCCATCACAACAACGCGCGTGGTCAGCTCAAACTAGTTTGAGATCCCCCGCTCCCGCGCGGGTTGTCGCTTGCCGCCCGCGCTCTCACTGCGGCCACTTGTATGAACGACCTAATGGCGTGAGCTACCAGCGCGCTCCCCGCGCCAATCAGCCCGCGCCGCTTCCCGCGCCCGCGTGCCCACTATGGACACTCAAATGAAGTTCTTCTGTTTGAACTCGCCGCACCGCGCCCGCCTTGCGCCCGCGTTTGCAGTCTGGCCAAAGGCTAAAAGTTCCTTACCACACGCTGGAAATAGACGCGTGTTTTAAGATTCAATAAAACTCAATATGCTTGGTGGTAGGATCTATACGGTCCACCTGGCTAGCTACCACCACCATATTAAAGTCTGGCGCCAAACAGTTTACTATATGTTCCGTTGTGTGTATGTGAGAGCCAGAGGGGTTTAGAGAAATCCCTCTATATCTTTGTTACCTACTTACATGACGTGTGCACCATCTTAGACCCTGTCTGCGCTTACCATCAGGTGTGATAGGGTAAAACGTGACCAAGACAAAGAATTTAAAAAAAACAAGACACTTCATCATAACAATCTACTTTTTGTGAAATGGAAGACCCCAAAGATCTTTTTTTTTTTTTTTTTATTTCAAATATTTTTCCGAGGCATTAGTTCGCCCTTCAGCGACTATGCAAGCCTCATTGTGTACGTCTTATATTATTAGATACTAAAGAAAAACATTAAATATAAAAAATCACATACATAAAAAAAAACAAGAAAATATATAATATCGACATCAGGGAACACAATTACCCCAAAGATCTTTTAAAATATAAATATTATTAGTTCCACAAAATGTCGCCATTGTAACCGTTCGTACGACTACCGCACAATCGTCGCTCTCGCAACGTTATTACATACTTCCCCGGATTTGAATACCGACCAATATGTTTGTTGGAACAGACGATGATGGTGACGTCACAACCCATGTCACACTAACAAGGCTCCGTGATACGACAAATTGTAAACGTCTTTTATCTAAACCACCACATAACATATACTATACCTCTGATAAAAACACGAGCGAAAATGGACCTTATACCTTTGTGTTAAGGTTCATGGGTATGTTAGAAAATGGTATATGTACAGGTGGTTTGGAGTATTTTGTTATTTGACATGGGATGGAGTCGCGATTCCATGCAAATAGCACGGGTTTATGGTATTTGCTTAATGTGTTAGGATTGATATCTGGATATATTTTTTTGTGTATTTTTTATGTTTGATTGTGAAGGATTTAATGTTATCGGAACTCTGTACTCTGTACTCATGAAACGATACGACATTACTAGTGTCATCGTAAACGGTTCATAGAAATATATGGCGGTCGGAGTCATCACGACAATTTGTCGTCTCGTGTCGTGAGTCACACGCGACTGCTGAGCATGGCGTCCTGGATTCGATCCCCAGGTCGGGTAAAGTGTTATTGGGTTTTTCCATTAGGAATTTCTCAGTAGCAGCTCGGAGTTTGGATTTGTGCCTGGTTAATGGCAATAGGCTCGCCCCCTATTACATGGGACTCGAACATAACTGGTGAAACGAGGATGTACTAAAACACCTCTGCCTAACCCTTTGGGTAATACAGGCGTGATGTTATGTGTGTGTCGTGAGCCACGACTGTTTTCGACAGAACTCTCAGAAATCTCTTCTCAGAACTATAAGGGTATAGACCTTAGTCCACCACGGCTGGCCTGGTGCGAGTTGGCGGACTACACACACCATCGAGGACTTCATGGAGCCCTCTCAGTTGTGCAGGTTTGCTCACGATGTTTTTTTTTCACCGTTAACGCAAGTGATAATCAAATTCTGATCCGCACATGAATTCGAAAAGTTAGAAGTACGGGCCAGGATTGAACTCAGATTCGCGTTAAATAGTACCAAAGGTTTTTTTATGTGATAGGTTAGCAAACAAGCTGACGGCCCACTTGAAAGAAAGTGGTTATTTCCTATATACACCTACAACATTAAGAGGATTGCTGATGCGTTGCCAACCTTAGAGACAAAGGAATAAAGTCGTATATGCCTGTAACTGATACGATTAAACGATTTTTATTCTGTAAATAAATCTGTTACAGATACTTTTACAAGTCAATGTAATGTGTTTTAAATGCTTTTTGTTAGCTTCACTTGTAACTATGTAAAAAAATCTTGGAAGTCAATTTTAACCTATTTCTAATTGTCGTATCGAAATGAAATTTTGTATGTGTATGTAGTTTGGATGACAATACTATAATTTGGTATCATGGAGCTGATCTGATGATGGAGCCAGGAGCCATAGCCAGTGACTACTAGTAAACCCCTCGAGTTTCGGGTCATATGATTATTTTTATGAGTCCGATAGATTGCACTTGGTGTTGAGGGTCTGATGATGGAGACAGGAGGTGGATAGTGGAACTCTTCGGTAGCTACTAGTGAACCCTCGAGTTTGAACTCATATGATTCGTCTTAATGAGTCCAATAGATTGGGCTCAGTAACGAGGTTGTGATGAGCGAGCCAGGAGGTGGATAATGGAACTCTTTAGTGGCTACTAGTAAACCCCTCGAGTTTCGGGTCATATGATTCTTTTTGACGGGTCCAACAGATTGGGCTTGTTTAAGACTAGATGGCGCCGGCAATTCCTATCTGACTAGCTCTGAGAAGAAAAGCCGAAGCAAAATCAGAGATCAAGGTCTCTTTTAAAGTCCAGACATTGTGGTATAAAAACTATGCGAGTGTAACAATGTAGGGCATCGTCTGGAATAGCCTTTTGAGGAAAGTGCCATAGCAGGTTTGAGTTGACCTGTCCTAACTGACGGCACGCATGCATCAGTCATCGCGTAGCTCAAACCTTATTTTAGGGAGCTCAACAACCCGACTGCTGCACGATGCTACCAATCAGCCGGACATTTGCGTAGGGAACAAAAATTATACTCAAAGCCGCCAAACAGTTACAAAATCCGTGTATAAAGCTAGCCTACATGGTACTCACACTCACAATTTGATAATTTTTCCAGCACGTATACGTGCCCTTCAAACCAGAACAGTCTTGCTTGGCGGTAGAAATAGGTATGGTGGTATTACTTCCCCGGACGAACTATTTCACAAGTAAGAAAGAAAGAAAAAGTATTTATTTTTTCGTCCAAGCGGACACACACGCATACTTAAAATTAAAAAAATAATAATTCTTAAAATTAAATACTTAAAACTACAAAAAAAATTTGGACTCTGGTAAACCAAACAAAAAATGTTAAAAAAAAAACAACAATCCACACAATCTATGGCTACTAATTTATAGTCTATGGCATCTACTATACTACACTACTCTTGTACTGTAGAGAGTCTATGGTGCACGGGTTACCTAAGCATCCTAAATCTACTAACTACTAGCAATACAAACATTTAAACATGTCGAATTTGCGCGTCGCATGGTATATAAAAATTTAGGTCGTTACTCAGCATTATGCTGAGACATCGGACGAACCTAATGCCAAATATATCAAATAAATTCAATGAGTTTCTCGCCAGATTACCTCATTGTCAGAATGAGTAGTCTATGGGTCAGATTAAACTTTTTCAAAAGAAAAGGTTACCTTTTGATCCTTATCTTTTAGGTCCATTTCCACAGCTATCTTCATGCACATTGCGTGCTTAGCTATTAATTTGGGATACTTGGTTACATCAAAAGCAATTATTTTGGACACGCTACGGGAACATTCATTCTTTGAAAGGAATTACGAAATATAACATTCGTTGGAGGAAGATAAATTAATATTACTTCTGTCACGCTGATCTTGGGTAAAAGATTAACTGAATGAATGTACCTATATGTTTTTTAAATATAATCGGTATGAAGAAAACGTACTACTTATTAAATTATTAGCTACTAGCTGTGTCTTCACGGCTCCGCCCGTAGCCTATGTTACTCAGTGATAATGTTGTTTTCTAACAGCAAAAGAATTTTTGAAATCGGTCCAGTAGTTTTTAAGTTTATTCGTTACATACAAAAATACAAATCTTTCCTCTTTATAATATTAGTATAGTATATATTATGGAATTAGCGATCGAAGATGAAGGTCAGTGGTGTGCAAATTAAAGAAGATGATGACGATGATTGCATCAGCAAATATAAATAGCAGTGATAGTCTAGTGATGTAACCGTCGGACTGCCAAGTCACCGGTCTCGATTTCGAATCCAAGATACGCACCTCTGACTTTTCAAATTCATATGCGTATTGGTGAAGGAAAACATTGTGAAGAAACAGGCATGCCTGAGAAATATTTCTCGATGGCATGTGAAGCCAAGTCAGAGGCCCATGGGCGGCATAACCTCTCAAATTCAAATTCAAAAGTTTTTTTATTTCAGATAGGCACAGTACATGCACTTAGGAAACGTCTCGACAATTTAGTTGCACGGTTCCAAAAAGTAGATCCTATGGAGAAGAAGCCGGCAAGAAACTCCATGGATACTCTTTTAAAATAATTTGCTGTACAATCGGGTACAGTTACAATGCGGTGCTTAAAATAAAAATTATGTAAGAACAATGCAGGTTAGTGTAATAACAAAATACAAAATGTCAATAATAATTTACATTTTGATAATGCTACAGGTGCAGCAAAATCAGGCTCGACCATAATATTATGGGAATCCAACACTGTCATCAGCAGTCTTATTATACTCCGAGTCAAAATGTTACACTAATGGCCGCATTGTGCTCCCATTTACAATATATATGTATCACAGACAACAGATCAATAATGTGGTTACGGATAATTTATGGTGTATAATATAAAAAAAACTCTGACATCAGGTTAGTCACTAACCACATGAAAAGAAGAAGAAGAATCAGCAAATAGAGTGATGTGTTTTTATAATCTTTATATCTAACACACATAATAGCCAAATACTCAAACGCTACTCAATTTTCAAGTTGCCGTTAAGTCTCATGCTGTCACTGTCATTTTAAGGCGAAGCGACAGTGACAGAACGCAATTAACTGCAATTTAAAATTGAGTAGCGTTTGAGGACTTGGCCAGTAGGTAGTTTTAAAAGCATTGTATATTCACAAAAAAAAACTTAAATCTACATTCTAATTTCATTAATAATAACTTTATTAATAAGTTTTTAGAAAATCGAGAGGATATCGGAGAATATCGGAGGGCTCATGGCTAATTACCAACCGCGCGGATCATACGATTTGCGAGGTTAAACTACGGTTGCCACGGTCAGTCTGTGGATGAGTGACCGTACGTCACACATCGGGACCCTTCCGTGCCTCTGAGAACACGTTGAACAGTCAGTCCTGGATGTCAGACAAATACTTATGACAATCGTTACAGGAAGTCAGAAGCCCGAATGTCTGACAACCGGCCTAACACTTGGATATCGGCATTGCCCAGTAACTTGGTTGCGGAGGTCTGATGGCAGTCGCTCCGTGTAAAAAACTGGTATTCAGCCGCATCTGGTTAGTCTGGAAGCTGACCCTAACATATTTGGGAAAAGGCTAGGAAGAACTTTTTAGAATATCGAAATAGATTGTGTTTAATAAATTGTGAAAATTTATTTGTGTATTTCAGGCATTTCTTGCTAGATTTTTAGAGTTGGTATTGCTCATCAAATTATTTCTGTCTTTTCTTCTAGAACTAAATAACAATAACCAAGGCTTAATTATCGCGTAACAGAACAGTTGTTTGTAATAACAATAAATTAATAGTTAATACTATTAATCATTGCAACAATAATGTAATTTATATTAATTAAGGAAACCGCCTGAGTAGAGAGACCAATCTTACGTGAATGAGGCGGATTATCTCGGGACTAATTATTACAATAATTATTATTCTTATCCACCATAAAGACACGAAGAAAGATTGACCGGGTCATAATTCATTCGTAAAAATTCGGAAAGACGAAGATTGCCGAGGCCTCGTTCTGCCCGCCTCGTTGGTCTCATAGTGGCAAGCGAGACTGCTGATTGTGACGTCCTGGGTTTGATCCCTAATCGGTAGTGTTATTAGATTTTTCAGAATGTTATTAAATTATTTTTTTTAGAATTTCTCAGTAGCAGCTTGGAGTTTAGATTTGTGCCCGATTGATGGCAATAGGCTCGCCCCCTATTACATGAGACAAACATAACGGCGAAATGAGGGTGTTACTAAACACCTCTGTCCAACCCTTCGGGGAATATAGGCGTGATGTTATTTTATGCCGAGGCGCATAATTACTTCTAGATCCTTAGCAACCGACTTCAAAAACTTAATTCCAATATTCTAATCCCAAACTTGGTCACAGTAGAACGATGATGGATAGCAACAGTCGTTGCTCAGAGGTCCGGGCTAGCAATAAATCATTACAAGTCCGGCCCAAAGGCCTGCCAGCCCGACGGCCCGTAAAAAAGTAATTCCTTCATCACGCCATTTTTTCTCGCTTTTCTGTTGAGCGAGTTTAACTAAGATAACTAATTAGCGAAAAGCAACAGGTCGATGGCTGTCGGATATTTTTGGGATCGTCATATCACGTTTTGTTATCCAATGCTGTAATTAAGGAAAATCTTTTAATTACGTCTTCTTGTTAGGAGATTGTACTCTGTAAGTTGATGATCGCCTCGTTGGTCGGTGATCGGTTCGATTCCCAGGTCAGTCAAAGTCAGGGTCTGTTATCTTGTTCGACAAGATTTTGCTCTTGCACACATGCTCAATCTTTGTATGTGTGCTCGTGCTAATGTATACCAGCACAAAAAAAAATTGATTAGTCAAAAAACAACTGGTCACACCTACGACCAGCCGGCGGCCATTATAAGTTTCTGTGTCGATCGAGTTATTGTATCCCTATATAGTTTGTGATCGAGTTGTTTATCTCTCCACATTTATTTGTAATTTAAACTGCATTCAGTGTGTTTCAGTGTCTAGTTCCTGAGGTGCCTATTAATTGCGAAAAGACGTTTAAAAACCTAGTGTATAAATTGCTACAGGACGGTTTTAGGTTAAGTTATTTGTTTGTGTTTTCTTTTGCTCTTTGTAAAATGTCTAATTTACATCGAAAGTGTGCCAAGTTTAAGAGATAATTAAAAATTTGAATTGACTTTGTGTTGTTTCAATTGCACTTTATTCTGAATAGTGTTAAATCTCCCAATGTAAAGGCTTTCAGCTTTTCACACAACTATGCGTAAGCGCGCAGCGTCCTTGGTACGCAGAGTACGGGCCAGCTCCAACACCGTGTTGGCGATGGTTGGAGGAAGGCTGGATTGCCCTTTCATTCGGCATTGTTCCGGCAGACATGTCGCTATACCAATGCCGGAAAGAAGATATTAATTTAATTTATTTATTATATTGTTATTTTTATTTATTTAATTTTGTAATTTAATTGTTTGATTTTGTTTATGATGTAAATAGGGTGTAAATTACCTGATTAAATGAATTATGATTTGATTTGATTTGAAAGCCCTTCCAGTACTTCCAGTAGGATAAGATGTTTTCAAAACTAAAACATTAAGGACGCCTGGGGAGGACACAACGCCGACGAGGTCGACCACGGCGAAGGTGGTGTGACCATCTGGATATGTATGCAGGGCAGACGTGGCCAGATATCGTATACAACAGAGAAATCTAATCTAGAGAAAGGGGAGGCTTTTGCTCAGCAGTGGAACATAAAATAGGCTAATAAAAAAAAACCACTTGCACGAATAACACTTAATTTGATTTAAATGTCTTAAATATGTTTAGCAAATTGCAAAAAGTATAATTTGGCATTTGCTAAATATATTTAGAACATAATACTTAAATCAAATTAAGTGTATTCGTGCAAGAGCAACTAAATCTATAAATAGGCACCTAGTTTGAAAGCTCGCGGGCATTTTTCTTTTCGTGATATTCCGCAATGGCGCTAGTAGTTAAAATGTGTAAACCTATGGTCGCATTTTTGTTCTATGGACTTGCAATTCTTCTCTTGAGTACTATATTCCTTGGTCAAAGTGTTATTGGGTTTTTCCATGTGGAATTTCTCAGTAGCAGCCCGGAGTTTAGAATTGTGCCCGGTTGATGGCAAAAGGCTCGCCCCCTATTACTTGGTACTTAAACATAACGGCGAAATGAGGGTGTTACTATACACCTCTGCCCAACCCTTTAGAGAATACAGGCGTGATATTATATTATGTAAGTTGATGATACAGACGTTTTAATACTTGTTTCTTAATAATAATGATGAATTTAATTTTAAATTCAATATAATTCAATACAAAAAAAAAATAGACCAGTTTACATATAGCTATACTTAGAAGCGTCAAAACTAGGTGTACGGTTCCAAATAGTGGGTCCTATGGAAAATTGCCGGCAAAAAACTCCATAACCAGCAAGAAAGTCCTTAACCGACAAAAACTTCCATAAGTCGGCAAGAAACCACCAAATTGTTTAACAGCAAGAATCTGTATAGGCAAGTACTATGCAATCCTTAAGGATCAAGACGTGATAGTTCCAATTTCACTTGAAAGGTCGTATGGACTTGGCAAACTTGCTATCTTCTTGCTATTGTCATCTGGTATGCCAAGTCGATTGAATTTTATGGAAAATCGGAGATACTCGGACAAGCTAAGCTAGATGTCGATTATTAAGCATAGCCACGCTGCAAGTCTTCTGGACATGCTCCCAGATGATATTGATATGGAGGAATATTGCAACGCGTGAGGGCTTTTATAGGTATTTATTTTGTACATCTATAGGTATAGTGAAGTTACTACTTTAGATTTATATCCTAGACTAAATTTTGCCCGCAGCTTCGGTTGTGTAATTTTTTGCACCCCTATAGGCGAGGAATTTTGAAAAATTCTTCCTTAGTCAATGCCTACATTATAAAAGGTACCTACTGTCAAAACTTCAAGCTTCTAATCCCAGTAGTTTAAGCTGTTTAAGCCTTGATAGATCAGTCAGTCAGTCTCTCCTTTTATATGTATATGTATACAGAAGGGGTCGTGGCTTATTACCAACCGAGTGGATCATATTACCATGTGCGAGGTAAAGCTGCGCTTGCCACGGTCAGTCTGTCGATGGGTGACCGTCCGTTACACGTCGCGACCCCGCCGTGCCTCGGAGAGCACGTTAAACAGTCGGTCCCTGATGTTATACGAATACCTATGACAGTCGTTACGGGAAGTCAGAAGCCCGAAAGCCTGACAACCGGTCTAACCTTAGGATTACCTTAGGTCTGTTGGCAGTCGCTTCTTGTAAAATACTGGTATTCAACCGCATCTGGTTAGACTGGAAGCTGACCACAACATAGTTAGGGAAAGGTTAAGCAGAACATACAGAAGATATTAGAATAAAAATTGATAAGTACAATATTATGTACCATTTACAACTATAAATCAAAAATAGAATCTTTACATAGTATAAAACAAAGTCGCTCCCGCTGTCTGTACGCTTAGATCTTACGCAACGGATTTTAATGCAGTTTTCAGCAATAGATAGAGTGATTCAAGAGGAAGGTTTATATGCCCCACATTAGTATCTACATTGCACCCGTGCGAAGCCGTGGCGGGTCGCTAGTTATGTAATAAATAGTTGTCTTAAAATAAATTATCGTACTTCATCAGCGTGTTGCTATTAGATACCTTTTAAAAGTTCACACTTCCCTTGACTATCAAAATTTCCCCATAAATACTTATTTTATTTAACGGTCATCCTGTTTATTCCCTCGTTGTTACATATTAATACCCAAAATTGCCCTTAACGCAATTTATAATGTACATTATTTTAATAAAGTCGATCCCTGTGATTTATAGCCAGAGCTTTAAATATGCTTTATATAAACTTGTTAATTTCAGCCGTGAAAAGTGAATTTTTAATGTTTTATAAATATCGTTTTAAACATTTAAGCGTAACTTAAGTAAGTGTATCAGTTTATTGCTGATATCGAAATGAAAGAGATAAAGATTTTAAAATGAAAAAGTTTGAAATATATATTAGATTTTTTAAGCAATCTAAACTTAAGGCTTGTGGTATTAAACATAATTGGACGTAGTTAAGCAGAAAGGACTCAACCCATACAGAGTCACTTTTGAGTTATTGACGTTTTAAGTTCAGAGTGGTTTTTTTCAGTGATGCTGTATTCAGATTTTGTTACGTAATTACATATCCTTGGTAAAATCGGTGGTTGATGGTTATATTGTGTATTTCTGGACTTATTTAGGAAAATATAGGTTTGGATGATTTAAGCAGGTTGGGTCTTTATAGGTACCTAATAAAAAGAAAATACCTGCCTAATATGTGGTTTAGTTCCTTGTCACAAAAAACGTATTTCCTTTGTTTATTTCTTGGATCTTTTTTGCTGAATTAAAGGCCCTACGTTATAGACCATTTTGGTACCAACAACAAATTTTTGTCAATTTTGTGGATTGAGGACTTTCTGCTAAACTACGTCCAATTGACCTTTGGGCCAATGGGTTCAATGACACTGAAATATACCTGCAGTAGCCGCACGAATTGAATGCAGAGCTAAGGAATGCGTATGGGAATGCACTAGTGCTGTTAGATGACAAGGACAGCACTACATTTGCGGGCGTGTAAGGTGAGGCGTGCGGACGGCGGAGGGAGCTTCACCTCAGGCCCCAACTAAATTCAATTCACGCGCCTACTGTACCTAATTCTATCAGAAAACGTAGTCTAAAATTTTATGCATCTAAAAATGAGCACTACTGAAAATAATCCTCGATCTTCCATAGACAACTACAACGAAACATTTTAAAAAGATAATGCCACAATAATAAAAACAGCAGTGATAGCCTAGTGGTGTGACCGTCGGACTGCCAAGTCATAGGTCTCGAGTTCGAACCCAAGGCATGCACCTCTCAGTTTTCGGTTTCATGTGCGTATTGTATAATTATCACTTGCTTAAAAAAGGTGAAGGAAAATATCGTGAGGAAACCGGCAGGCCTGAGAGATATTTCTTGACGGCATGTGAAGTCAAGTCAGAGGCCCATGGGCGACATAAACTCTGACACCATGTTAGTTACTAACCACACGAAAAGAAGAAGAAGTAAAAATCCTTTAGCAGCCAAATTGGCGATCACTTATGCTACTTGAATTATTATTCGAAAACCTTCAAATTCTGGTCGAGGTTCACCAAACATGCGACCTAAGCCATCAAAATCACGGCAATAAAAAAATAAAATAAAAATTCTGAATTTAAAACCACTCAAACAAAAAAGAAACATTAAACGTTCGATGTAACCATTAAATTACGCAATTCAGAAACTTGCACGATTCATCGTAGGTACCTACCCAAGTATTGTAACAAGATTTCGTTGAATAAAAAGGTCGCTGGACCGACACTTCGTCTGTCTTATAAATCACTTTACATCTCTCCTTGCAAACTTTTCAATTACAAGCTTTGAGTGGGAATCTGCGGTGGATGTGTGAATGAGAGTGAATGCGGCACTTTTGGACGGTCACAGAAGTGGCTCTAAATGAGACGTGCTCAGTGTTGGGGAAAAGATATAATGACTTGGTCTTAAATGCATTACGTAGCCTTACAATACACTTGCCTTACTTTTTGTACGTATACCATAAACCCGAAAAAGGCTCATTGTAGGTACTTATCCTGATTTTTTTTCGCGATTTCAGGGTTGGTTCCATAGTAAAAGTTGTTCTTTGATCAGTACAATGACCCCTTTTGAGTTTATGGTATACAAAAAATAACGTTGTATAAGTATAGAACGGGGTTTTAAAAAGCCAACTAACCAGAATGATAATGATGAAACTAATAAAAATGTTAGTTTCCCAAATATTGAGGGTTTTAACGACTAGCACATTGCCGACGACAGGGATAAATGCGTCGCTGCTTGTCGACGGTTGCTGTCGATACGCCGACGGCTAATTTACACCTGTGGCAGGTAATGGTAGTAAGTACTGCAGGATATCTTTTGTATATTTCACTACACAGCCGCGTTCCGCCAGCAACGCTCTAAGCCGAGGTCCGAGTCCCATTAGGGGTCACCCTTAGTGCTGTTGTTGTTAGTAGTCATGATGTTAGAGTATTAGTAGTTAGCTTAGGTTAAGACGACGAATTGAAAATATTGGCGGCAGGGATTTTAATATTTCTCAGCAATCACAAAACATTCTGAACTTATATTTATACACTTCATTTATCATGTCTTTAAGATCAATTTTATAATTGCTTTACATGATTGGATAACTTTTACAGCACAGAAAAAAATATCAAAAACTGCTCTTCAAAGACAAATTTTCATTTTACAGGGAAACGAGACAGATTTCCACCTCAATATTTTGTATATAGTTTAGTCTAAGCATACACTTCAAAATAATAATTCGATTTTATAAAATTAGCTATAGTCTTTGTTTTAAACGAAAAATACTGTTTTGGCGGTTACGACCTTACGGCATAAGCTAGTTCGCGTGCGTTTTTGTATGCAATCAATTCCCCCTCAGTCCGCTGCTGACTAGTGTCAGCGACGGGTCTGTGTCATTGGATTTCCCGCGCGCTATCGACAGTAATTGTATCTTGATCTGAGTGATATTTAGTTATTAAAAATGGGGAAAAAAACTATTAAAATTATGGCTACGTATGTGTGTATAGCTACAAAATAAAAATAAAAACATACAATGTAAATAATATTTTAGAAAATAGTCGTCAGAACAGAGACAATCCATGGAGTCGTCTTTGGACTTAGGTAAAAATAAAGCAATGTCAGTCGATTCTTTGGGAGGGTATTTATGTGTACATGTTATGAATCTAGTACTAGTCTAAATAACGCATCCTAATAACGCATCTGTTATATACATAGGCACTGGCCGCTATAGCTTTGTCGAAATTTCCCAGCGGCGCAGCGGTATGTCGGCTACTTTGAGTGAGCGAGATAGTAGACAAAGTAGTAGCGCTAGTTCAGTGACTAGTGCCTACTGTAATGCGGTATCCTCGGCTCGTGAACTTTAGCAAAATAGCTGATCGGGAGCACTTTTTAAGTTTGATTTTCATTGCTGTTTTAGGTGATATTTATGTGTTTGTCACGGTAAAACTTAAAACCGACTATCATAATAAAATGCGTACACAAAATTTCGTGTCTGTGCTGTTAACCGTTTAATACTGGATCAATGGTACACGCATACATTATGATGTCCCTTTCACCCAGTAGATAATTTTACACATTGTGAACACCAGTTCTTTTTTTCATTCATTCAATCATCAAATTCTTATCTAGGCAGTGTATCCGCCAAGTTCTGTCCACAGAGTCTAAGCTTAATTTAACTAAATACTATAGAAGTATTGACAAAAAGAAAGCTTCGTTTAACAATATATTATGAAAATATTGAAATATTTCCATAACATACATACAATTTCTATCTCCCTATTGGGAGATGTTCGATTTTTGGGTCATTCACGCTATGTCAAATCGATAAACTCCAATAACATAACTCAGAAAATATTAAGCCTGCACAATAATTGCAATTTTGAATGTCTAATAAAGCCTCCTTGAACACCTATACTAGTATACGTAGGTATATCAGCATCAGCCCATTAGTGTCCCACAGCACTGTAGAGCAAGTACTTTCTCTCAAGAGGGGTTAGGTACATGAAGCCGTTGCCGACAGCATCAGCCTTCGGACCATGAATATTATAGGCAGTTATATCTATTTAATTATATCTCCAATAACTTACTTACATAACCTCGTTTCTGCCTACCCCCATGGGAAAAAGCTGTGACATTATGAATGTACTTATGTATATATTGTGACATTTTCCCCATATTAAATATCCTAAAATCTGAATACACTTCTTAAAAAATATTTAAAACAATATTTCTACAAAAAAATGAAAGGAGACTCTATGACGTCTATGTTCCCGAACGTGGCTGACAAGCGCGCGAGTTAGGGCGGTCGCCCACGGCGACAATTAGCAACACAAAAACGCGATATTTATACAATCGCTCACGTAATTATGATTCTGCATCGCGACTAACGCAATACAGCAGCGATACAGACGCGATACAGCATTGCCACAGTCGCGATTCAACACGCTGTAGTGACGGCCTGTGAATGCCTGTGGACGCGACAGTTGTTAGATGGACTCATATCAGTCGACACAACATTGGTCGCATTGTCTTTGTTGCTGCTTTTACGGAAGCAATCAGAGCGTAACCGTGGACAACATAATACAGAAGTGACGCTTAATCGACACCGTTGCGCGTTTGCATTGATAATGTCGCGCGTATGCATCGATGCAGACATGATGCTTAATCGATACAATCGCGTGTTGCAAATGCAACCAACGGCCAAAAGTAGCGATGCAGAGGCGCGCTCACAAAACGCGCGTCTGTATTGCTGCAAAAAGTCGCCGTGAGCGACCGCCCTTAGACTGCGCGGGCTGCCTTGCGCCGGTCCATCGCACTACGTAAAGATTATCGGTGTGTGCGAGGATTGCGGGGCGCGGGGGCCGATTTGAAATTATTTGTTTATCACTGCGTCGCCTTAACTATTTTACTTCGTTCCCATTGGTTGGAGACCCTTCAGGTCTCGTCAATAACTGCCGAGCAAAACGGTCCGCAAGACTATCTACAAGCAGTCGAATATGAAAAAAGAAAAAAAAAACACAGCGACGTCCTAATGGTGCGTCCAGACCTGACTAACGCGCCGCGAATGCGCCGCTCGCGAGCTGCGCGCGTGCATTTCATGTACGTACAAAAGCTCGCGCGCCGTCTGTGCGCCGCTCGCGCGCAGCTCGCGAGCGGCTCGCGAGCGGCGCGTTCGTCAGGTCTGGACGCACCATAATACCACTAATACTACTAATACCATATTACTAATACCACCGTGTGTCACTGCGGGGGTGCCAGCTGAAAATCAGCGCTGGGTGTTAGACGCCTAGCATATGCTGAGTTGGTGACCTTTTCGGCATGGACATGCTCGAAAGCATAAAATGTGTATGTTTAATTCTTTTTATATTGTTCTTTCTTTCTTTATTTTTATTTTATTTATGCTGTCATTGTGTTCTTGGCGGAATAAATTAATTTTCTTTGTTTCTTTCACTAAAATCAAAATCTGTTTTTCTAGAAAATTTGGTTGCAAATTCTGGCCTCGGATATCGGCGAGCAGTTTCAGCCTTTTCTTAAAACAAGAATCATATGTCTTCAAGCCGCATCCAACCACCCAGCTCCACGATTCCCAACTCCTCAGTAACAAGACTGGGCCCGTAGCAATCTCCAGAAACATAGCGAGCCGGTGCCTTAATAGAAATTTGAATAAAATCAATTTATTTTAACGCAGGCCCCGCTTATCGTGCCCTTAATAGATTGCTGTTCGGGAAAAATAAATGAATTGAGCTCTATATACTTATTTCGAGTTTTCGGCGTGAGTTTTCGACGTGTGTGTTGGTGTTGTTTTAACGAGAAAAGAGGTATTTTTTTATTTACACTCGGGAGCAATGAATCCGGGTCACCAACACAAACTTTAATATCCCGGTAAACATTGTTAAACATTGTTTTTGTTATGTTGGTGAAAATAATTCATTGATCCCTAGTGTATTAAATGTCTGAAGTCAGATTTAATGTTTTGCGTTTTGAGCAACCGAGTTTCTTTCGTATAAGTCTCTTCTCTGTTTCATTCAATAAAAGATACAAAAATGTATAATTTTCAAGCCGATATTCATTGTAAACAAAGCGTTCGGAAGACATTTTGGATATACCGCATTTATGACAATACAATTATTATCTATTATTAAATAAAACTGTCACCGCCGGGGTGCCAGGTGTTTTAGAACCCAATGGCTTGACACGCGACGATGGGAAGAGACCAGACGGAATGACCATAATGCCTTGGAAGGTAGGTAAGCCTTTGGTGTGGGACGCAACGTGTGTCGACACCCTTGCGCCATCCCATCTTCCTAGCACGGCAGGCTGTGCTGGGGCGGCTGCTGCAGGTGCGGAAAACCTCAAACGGCGCAAATACTCCAATCTTTTTGGAACTTATATGTTTGAACCGTTTTGGGGTTAAAACATTAGGGCCATGGGGTCCGAGTGCCCACTTAGTTTTTCGAGACATCGCCAAGCGGTTGGTCGACTGTTCACGTGACCGCAGAAGAATCAGCATTGCCATACAACGTGGCAATGCTGCCAGCCTTTTGGGCACTTTTCCTGTTGACAGCGATGCGGACGAATTTTTTGATGCCCTTTGATTGTTTTATTTTTGATTTGTATTATAGTAGTTAAGATTTATATTGTATATATTTAGGATAATTCGATGTAAAAACTATAGGTATAATATAAGGGTCTTATCTCAATAAAATTATTAAATTAATAAAAAGACATCGAATTTTGAGACGTTGATTGGACAAGTGCTTTTGGGTATTTATTTTATTTAAGATAATCCTAGACGATAGCATACCTACTTTTTCCAATTATGAATTTAAACTAGCCCACCTGTAACAATAATGGAGGACACGAGGTCCAGAGAGGCCTAAATGATTTTTTTTAAATTGAGTTTGTGTACCTGTTTTTAGTGTTATCTATTGAAAAGTTATAAAATCACTTTAAGGCCATTATGGCTCTATTGTTTTCATCATTAATGACATTTAAAAGATATAAACCTAATTAAAAAAAAAACCCTTCGGCCACTCTGGACGGCATGGCCCCAATTCATTTCTCGATAAAGACTATGTTTGTTAGTATATTATATACTGGCCTGCAAAAATAAGTATCACACTTTTAAAATTGCAGTAACTTTTTAGGTACACAAGATATATTTTCTAAACAAAAAGGACTCAAAAAAGAGTTTAGCTTTGTTACTATAGTTTCAAAGAAAGCTGATAAAAATTGCTATAAAACGTTTCTTATTTTAAATCTCTAACTTCTATAGTTTAGAAAAAATTGAAATTTTAAAAGTGTGATACTTATTTTTGCAGGCCAGTGTATTATGACAAAAACTTTCAAATAACTCTGAATAAAATATGCCTACTGGTATACCTCCTGTTATTCTGATTCCCATAAAAGATAATCAAACTAATACTATGTGTAACTGAACTTAATAAACAATCTTAGTAGCAAATAAAGTTTTTCACGAGCCAAATCCATTCGAAGCCAAGGTCATGGGCAATGAGACGATTTATAACAGTATATCAAAGTCTGTAACTAATTCAAAACATGCCCAAGTGTACCATGTTGGTTATATTTCAACTGACAACGCAGCCCTGTCTATGAATTTGGATATTCTGTGAGTCATATATTTTTTTGGCAATACTTGCTGATTTTGGGATTTGAACGGGATTAAGATTTGAGTACCTAATAAATCTTTTAGACGTGCTGAGAGAATGTTAGAGCAATGTGGTGAGTATGGTGAAGAGCTAAAGGTTTTCTTCTTTTCGTATCAACGGTACTTCATTATGTATGAATTATAATGCTTGCGCCCAGTAGGTGGCTACATTAATTGCAGCTTCGGTGGCGCTCTTCAGATCATCAAAGGTGCAGGTGGACGGACATTTGGGACACTCCAGCAAGTGGGACATAGTCTGGACAGGACCACCGCACTCGCACTGGGTGTTGGATTGATCGATGATCCCCCACTTCGCCAAATTGTGTTTGCAGCTAAAGCTTGAAAGTATTGAAACAAACTTATTAGAAACAAATAAACATAATCTTTACATAGTATAAAACAAAGTCGCTCCCGCTGTCTGTACGCTTAGATCTTTTAAACTACGCAACGGATTTTAATGCAGTTTTCAGCAATAGATAGAGTGATTCAAGAGGAAGGTTTATATGCCCCACATTAGTATATACATTGCACCCGTGCGAAGCCGGGGCGGGTCGCTAGTTTTTTAATAAAAATGAGGTGCCTCGTTGGTCTAGTGGTGGCGCAACTGCTGATCGTGAGGTCCTGAGTTCGATCCCCAATTCGGGCAGTGTTATTGGGTTTTTCCGTGTGGAATTCCTCAGCAGCAGCTCGGAGTTTGGATTTGTGCCCGGTTGATGGCAATAGGTTTGCGGTATTAAATGAGACATAAACATAACGGCAAAATGAGGGTGTTACTATACACCTCTGCCCACGCCTTCATGAAATACAGGTGTGATGGTATGTTATATTAGAATAATGCCTGTGCGAATAGCCACACTTCTACTGAAGATGATCACTGACTTATTACTTTTTGAGTCGAATCGAAAAGTAGGTCATGGTAAGTAATAGAAATCCTCAATAATCTTTAAAATGTGGAAAGAAGATGATTATAATGCAGTGTACACATCTAGTCAACAAACATGTCTCGATACCACTAAAAAGCGAATGAAACCTAATTCGTTCTATATTAGGCTTGGTCAAATTCCACAAATGACGGTTGTCGTTAGCCTTCGTTGGCTAGGTGTGTACGCTACATTAAAAATTGTGGTAGTTCATGCTGACCTAAAATAAAATTCGATTTTAGAACCGGTAATGGTTGACTTTTTTTTAAAGAAACGCCACTCTACGAAGTCCTCTTTATCGAGATTGAGTTCACAGACACAAATCTTCACATACACCAACACCCAGACCCGAAACAATTAGGTATCGGTAGGCCATACAAATATTAGTTCCCTGCTGGAATCGAACCTACGATCCGTAGCCCAGAAAGCCAATCACTTAACCAATGTGCCAAATGTGTCGTCATAACTTTAAAATTATATTAGGTCCCCACCTATGAAATCAGCGTTTTGTATGGAGAATTTTAAAGAAGTTGCATTTTTCATACTAACATTTTCTTAATTTATTTAACCACTATGAACACTAATGTTTTAAAACTTTTATGCACTAATGTTTAAAAACTAAGATAACGTATGCCACTTAGATTATGCGACTAAAATAAGTTTTGGCTAAGTTATAACAAAAATAGTGGTAATTTCTGCTAACAAAAAGAGGAGTCATTTTTAAGGTAATTTTTATGTTTAGAAAACTATAAGTAATAATGTTTTTTTACTATTGGTAGTTGTCTATGATGGTCATTATTCGATATAATATCAAGCAATTGATGAATATTTTAAATCATAGAAGTGACGAGGTTCTCTATTTGTGAGAAAAAAACGCCAATTTCATAGGTGGGGACCCAATATAATATAGTATTCAATTTATAGCTGCCGTGTTGGTCTAGTGGTGGCAAGTGCGACTGCTGATCGTGAGGTCCTGGGTTCGATTCCCAAGTCGGACAAAGTTTTACCTATTGGGTCTTTCCGTGTGGAATTCCTCAGTAGCAGCCCGGAGTTTGGATTTGTGACCGGTTGATAGCAATAGATTTGCCCCCTATTACATGGGACTTAAACATAACAGCGTAATGACGCTGTTACTATCACCTCTGCTCAATCCTTCGGAGAACACAGGCGAGATGTTATGTTATAGTCTAATATTTGAATGAATAAATTACCTATTTCTATTATCCTCTCAAGGTCTCCGACAACTCCAATCAGAAACTGAAGGAAACCACTAGACATCTCCATCTTGGTATAAAATTAGGTATAAATTACAACAGATGCTTACGAAACTTGCCTTCCCACAGAACGAGTGGGTTGTCCGTTCACTACAGAACCCTAATTGAGTTTCGACAGCTATTTATTTACGCAAACGATTATCTAAATTGCGTTAACAGCATCTGCTACTTTTCGCACCCGGGCTCTTGGCCTTTCTCAAGGTCGTACCACAGAGTAGTCAATGAAAAGTACAAAAATACCTCCTTTTAGCTTGAAAATTAAATGCATTTGCGATGTTACTTTTTTAACTAGTTGAAGGGTCCACTGCAATAATGATGAATGTCCAAAAATATTTAAATTTACGTGAGTAACGTCAGTCGGTCACTTGATAGATGCAGTTAGTAATATCGTTTACAAACTCGGCAAAATCGCTTCCAGTCCTGAGATAAATATGTTTCTAATATTTGACTACACGTCTAGAACGCTCAGTGTCACCTATTTCCCTATCTCTTTAAGACATTTAACACCGTTTATAAACTTAAAACCCAATTATCTCAAAACAATCCTCCTTTTATAAAATATCAAATTGATATTCGGTTGCCACGACTAAGTACCTAGCTTATTTAATTACTAAAAAACAATAAAAGCTCTAGTACTGACTGATTTTTTTAATTCAGTTATTTCCTCTTTTCTTTGTAATTATTCATCTACTCTATAAGGAAGTTAACAAAAATACAAAAGCCGAATTAATCAAGAAACAATCCGATTCCTAAACAATTTACACAATCCTCAAGGGTGCTATTAATACCGTACCATCCACTGAGTTGTTTCCTCTGTTCCATAACTACTCTATACGACTAGACAAGGAGCCCGCAGTAAATTGTACCGAGCGTTAGAGCTGCAATTTGTGTATTGTTCAAGTAGAGGGTGCTTACACCCCATGGCACAAAAGTTATGGATTTTGAAGGGCTCTTATATTGCTGAGGTCACAAACCGTGAGTGAATGTGTTTGAGATGCAATTTTATGGCTATTATAATGTATTGTGAGATATAGATAGGAGTGTGTTGTTTTGAAATATGGTAGTAAATTGTGTTTATTTAGTATAATTTTGACAACACGTTTGGTGCAGTGGCTGAGCGATCGGCTTCTGCGCTACGGGTCGTGGGTTCGAATCCCACACGGAACAAATATTTTTATGGCCTACAGATAGTTGTTCCGGTTCTGTATGTTTGTGCGTGTGAAGATTTGTGTATGTAAACGCACCCACGATACAGATGAAATCATAGTGTGGGGCAAAGTTTAAAAAAAACCACCTAGGCATCTTTGACGATACGATTGGCGCAGTGTCAGAGCGATCAGTTTCCGCACGAAACAAATGTTTGTACTTATGGCCTACAGATACGTTCGGGATCAATGAATCCGGGTCACCATCATAAACAAAACAATGTTAAAATATTAATCAATGTTTTCCGAGATATTAAGGTTTATGTTGGTGACCTGGACTTATTGCTCCCGAGTGTAGTTGTTCCGTGTTTGGGTGTTTGTTAATGTGAGATTTATGTCTGTAAATGCACCCACGATACAGGAGTAATATCTACTAGCGAGAGACGTTAACGTTTAACCTTTTGACCGCGCCAGTCGGATTTATACGACAAATGTTTTCGTGCCCGCGTCGTTTCAGTCGTGTAAATATGACTGAGGAGACGCGTGCACGAAAACATTTTTATTTGTCGTATAAATCCGACTGGCGCGGTCAAAACGTTAAAAAATCTCTGGAATTTATATTTAGATTTCTATTGGTGATTTGAATATCTATAGAAGAACAATTTTCATACTAAAATCCAAGTAAGGATTGCATGTGAGTCGTTATGAGATGATAGCTAATATTGTAAGTGCATTTTGTGGTAGCGAATTACGAAAATGTTTCCAAATAATGTCTCAAAGTTTGCTACAGTTACATTTGTATGATTGTCCTATGGAGCAACGAGGTATGGTGTTTCTTCAACGAAAAGGGAGGATCCTCCTACCAGGCGGGTCTTATGCCTGGCGGGCCACTGCCTAACGGTTGATGTTGGGAAGTTGTATACAAGGTTAGTCGGAAAGAGGGTACTAAGCCGAAAGGGTGTTAAAGTACCCATAATAATGGATTACTTTTGTTCTACAACTTTCCCCAAAAGTCAATAAATAGTTCACGAGAAATAGCTGTTCAAAGATTTTTTTTTTTTAATAACCTTGCCCCACACTAGGATTTCTCCTGTATCGTAGGTGCGTTTACAAACACAAATCTTCACACGCACAAACATCCAGACCCGGAACAACTATCTGTAGGCCATACAAATATTTGTTCCGTGCGGGAATCGAACCCACGACCCGTAGCGCAGAAGCCGATCGCTCAGCCACTGTACCAAACGTGTCGTCAAATTATTATTATTTTATAAAAAACACGCTAAATTCTATCTATCCTCAGCTATGATCAGCTGTGTTTACATTTTAGGTCATATTTGGGGTCACGGATTAGAAGCTCCATTTTCCGAATTCGTAACTAAAGCAGGGATGAAGAGTTTTTGAAAAAACTAAAATAAAAATCATTCTGCATTGATTTTTTTGACGAATTTTGAAATTTTAACACTTTCTATAAAATAATCGTCACCCCCTTACCGACTAACCTTGTATATACATACTATGTATGTGTCAAATCTTGATATCGCGATGCAGGATGACGTCACAGATGACGTCATATTTGTGAGTTGTCATTATTGTCGCTGTAGGCTGCTGCTGTAATTCACATATGGCGTGGTAGATGTCGCCACAGTCCTATTATTTTGTCATAATATTTTATTTATGTGATTCATCTGGGACACAATTTGGGAAAATGTACCAATGTACTTATAACATATTTTATTTTGCTACACAATATAGTTCTGCAGTTTATGTTAGGGTTATCTCGTTCATTTAAGATTATCTATCTTTTTCATAATAATAGAATTAAAAATCTGTAATAATTTTGATAGAAAATTCAATTGCATGAAAATTGCTTTAAATTAGATGAAAATGGAAAATTCCCTTTTCTTGAAAATTTTAGTTAGCATAATTATTATCAGTAAAAGATTTTATTCTTTTTTTTGTGAAAATTACAATTCTATGATCAATTCAATCAAAATTACAATTCTATAACCAATAAAAACTTTTTTACAAAAAATTTAAACCGACTTCAAAAAAGAATAAAATAATTACCATATAAAATTAACAGTTTCAGAAGTCGGTGCTGATCCACGCTGAACCAAATTGAAGGCACCGACTTCTGAAACTGTTAATTTTATATGGTAATTATTTTATTCTTTTTTGAAGTCGGTTTAAATTTTTTGTAAAAAAGTTTTTATTTTTTTCTTTTTAGTGGCCTTAATTAAAACTTGGTTGGACCTACTAAAGACGCTGCTCGTAACATAATCACATCATCACAATATGCGTACTGTTCGTCATTGAGGAGTTCCATTGTTTATCTCCGAAGTTCTTCATCAGATCTTCACCAAATTTAAATGGGACCAACTTCGAAGTATACCCTATCCATTAAAAAAAGAATCATTAAAATCGGATGAACATACACAAAAAAAAATAAAAACAAAAAACAAAAAAAAAAATACATACAGACGAACATAGTAACCTCCTCCTTTTTGGAAGTCGGTTAAAAAACAAATCCATGAGATCCTAAGCCTGAGTTTATCTCGGCGTTACTTTTTAAGCGATCAGCTAGCTAGAAAACGTTGGAATCAACCAGCATAGTGGCTTGTATAAAGTATTGAAAACAACACATTTAATCCAGTCTTTGAACAAATTATGAAGCCTCGTTCTCAATGGCCAAGAATTCAAACAAATCATCTCCACGTCCAATTTTCCCGTTTCGCCCCACACCCAGCCCTACACTTCCGAGCAATATTACTAATACACATATAAGCGATATCCACTTATTTGTCTCGACGCGATCACGTGCCAATTTTATAGCATTGCCACTCGTAAATTGAAATTGCGGGCCGTTCTCTCGACAGTGTACGGACAATGTTGCTGATGTAGTGTCCGATTTTTTCGGCCAGCAGTGTTGGCTTAGCTTCCGGATCTTATTTGTTTTGCTTCCTCGTTTTTGTTGATTCTATATTAGTACAATTATTTATATTATTATTTTTGTGAGTTCCGGTTGTGTAACGTTATGTGAAGGGGGTAGGTGGAGGGCGAGAGGTGGTGTAAATGGTTTATTTAAGACTTTATATTTGGTGAATATATGTTTATTTTGACCCAAAATAATCTATTTTTTTTTCCTTTCGTCGATGTGGACTGTAGGATAGTATTATAATTAATCGCTGGCCAACAATATAACACCATCGCAACGGCAACATTAAATAGCTCTGCAAAAAAGAGTTCAAAAATGACTTCACTGTTAGAACTTTGAAGTCTTATTAATTTTAAATTAATTTGATCGTCTAAATACACATTTATCGCCAGATCTTCTTTTCGTGTGGTTAGTGACTAACCTGGTATCAGAGTTTATGCCACCCATGGGCCTCTGACTTGTCTTCACATGCCGTCGAGAAATATCTCTCAGGCATTTCCTCACAATATTTTCCTTCACCGTTATTAAGCAAGTGATAAATACAATACTGACATGAATCCGAAAAGTCAGAGGTGCGTACCTTGGGCTCGAACTCGTAACCAATGATAAAACAATGGCTAACACAGTACTGAGAAAGATTGAAAATTTGTTTCGTTTATAAAAAGAAATTCAAGTTGACCCTATCTGTGACCTTAGGAAAGCAAATACTTGTGTAATTTTTTCTCAGCCGACTATGACAAAGGCAGGAAGGGATAACATTGGCGTTCGCAGGTGACGCAAACTGTCGCCATCCTCAAGACATTACACACGTTCCATTTTATTATCAACGCATGGGTTGTCAACATTTTCCTTCACTGTCTGCATCTGATGAAAAATTGAGCTAAAAAAATTGTTTTATAGTCAAAATGGTGGTAGGTTCGTTACTCATTTACTTACTTTGACGTTTAAAAGAATTTGAAGAAGCCTTTTCAATTGGCTCCTTTTCTTCCTTCTCATTCGTGTCGGCATGAGTTTGTGGTGAAAGATAAGTCAGTCAGTAAGGTCGGTATCGAAGCTGAATGTCCAGCGGCCTACGTCACACGTGAACGGTGGGTACTTTTGAAAGCGTATTACAATTTGTGGAACCAAGCATTTATATTTTTTACTCTACATCTTGAAACTAGCTATACTCGCGACTTTGCCTATGGAAACATAAGATTACTCCTCATCACCCATACTCAATAGCGTGATAATTTGTACCTTATAACCTGACCCGCTCTTTAATTGAGATGGCTGCCAACCAACTAAACCTTTCCAGTAGCACGGGCGTGAAGCTCAAACATACAAACAGACAAAAATTCTAAAAACGTTATTTTTGGCATCGGTATCGTTTCTAGGTTGCGTTGCACTTACATTTTTCCAAAAATTGGTTGTCTGTAAAGTCGGTTTACGGACGATAGTTTAACGTGACAACGTCATAACAAAACATCGTGCCTCTCTATCGCTTGTTGCGCGCTCTCGCTCGTACGCTCGCCTCAGACGAAACGTGACAATGAGTCACACTTTTTCGTGCATGCTGCCGGCGTTCATCATTTAATTAGACGTTGTCACGTCAAAATATTGAATGTACAGTTTTAGCATTTTTACGACAGATATGTAGTGTAAAATAGACTATTCAGTTTCTTGTAATTCCGCCTCATTCGTCTAGTAGTGGCATGCGCGACTACTGATCGCGAGGTCCTGGGTTCGATCCCCAGGTCGGGCAAAGTGTTATTGGGTTTTATCGTGTGGAATTCCTCAGTTACAGCCCAGATTTTATAGCAATAGGTTCGCCCCCAATTAACGTTGAATAGAGGGTGTTACTATAAACCTCTGCTCAATCCTTCGGGGAATACAGGCGTGATGTTATGTTGTAATTCCTTGTTCAGCATAATTTTAGTTCAGTTTTATTTTATTTATTTTTATTAAACGTGTCCCCACCCTAGGATTTCCTCTGTACCGTGGGTGCGTTTACAGACACAAATGTTCACATGCACAAACGCCCAAACCCGGAACAACTGTGTAGGCCTTCAAATATTTGATCCGTGCGGGAATCAAACCCAGGACCCGTAGCGCAGAAGCTAGTCGCTCAGCCACTGCACCAAAAGTGTCTGATTATGCTTATGCTTTCACTGAACTAAACACATGCTTAAACTCGCCCCCCATCCTATCGCTTCCCCTATCGCTATCGTCTGCTAAACTAACCTAGTGTTTAAAAACAATTTAAACTAATATCGTTTAAAGCTTAGGATAGCAACATATTGGCTCAAATTTATTCACCCTGGCCGCCAAACGGTGGTTTAATTTGGCGTTAAGTTTCTTCAGGGGTAAGCTGCTGCTATGTGTGTTATACACTCTTGCTGTATGGATATCAAATTGTATGAGTGTTGTGTATTGTGTGTAATGAAGATATTTATTGTGTTGTGTTCAAAAACTGGCCAGCAATAAATAAACTTAAACTTTTTGAATTTGAGACTTTATTGGTATGTTGTATTTAGTTTAGTGGAATTATAATCATTAGATGAGCATAGAGCGCTATAGCAAAGTGTTAGCAGGATTTGACCAATTTATTTTTGACCCAAAGGTTGACTGGTAGAGAATGCCATTGGCATTAAGTCCGCCTTATGTACCACCAATTGTACATGAAGTTTAAATAAATAAATAAATAATACCATACAAAAAATACGCGCTGAACTTCCTACTTTTTGAAGTCGGTTAATAACACTTATCAGAGGAGTTCTCGCAGGATGATGCAATAAACATGGTACCTGCTGCCTGTCTTGTGAAATTCCTGAGACTACAAAGGACTGCCTAGTTTGATCTCAGTTTTTTTTATATTTAGCCCTTTACTGTCTTACTGCTGGGCACGAGCCTCTTCTCAGAATGAGAAGGGTTTACTCTTTAGTCCACCACGCTGGCCTGGTGTGAGTTGGCAGGCTACTAACACCATCAATAACTTTATGGACCCCTTTCAGGTGTGCAGGTTTCCTCAAGATGTTTTTAACCGACTTCCAAATAGGACGACGGTTCTCAATTCGACTGTATGTTTTTTGGTTTTTTTTTTGTCAATTTGTTCCACGATATCTTTGCTAATTGTGAACCGATTTTAATTATTATTTTTTTGTTTGAAAGAGTATTCTTTCGAAGTAGTCCCATTTAAATTTGGTGAAGATCTGATGAAGAACTTCGGAGATAGACCATTTGAAGTCGGTCTTATTTTTGTTAGAAAGTGATTATTCCTTCACCATTAACGTAGGTGATAATCAAATCTCAGATGATCTCCTATTGAAAATAAAAATTAATTAAAGTTGTGTTACACCCATAATTCCTGGAAGACACAGAGGGCTAATTGTACTTACAAAATTGTTGTCAAGCCGCAAACGAACCTGCCATCTTTCAGTTTTTCGTTTACGAAAAATGTCAAAATGTTTGGTCTTCTTTTTTGTCAATTAATTTGACAGTTTTTGTCAACGAAAACTGTCTGATTGAACGGTTCGGTTGCGATTGATCAACATTTAGGTGTGAAACATCTAATGCGGCGGTACCGGCGTGAGAGGGGCTGTTGCGTGCGACGCTCGCGATGGCAGACACACGACGGCAGACATTCGTAACTAGTCGGCTCTCTTCGGTTGATTCGGCCACTATTTTTTTTACAAAATAAGTGTCGATGTTTCACATCTGCCAGTACCCAACGGTACGTCGATGCGCGCTTACAAATCGAGATAAAGTAAAACCTCAACTCGATTCAACAAATCATATGGATGACCTTATTAACCTGACAAATATACTAAATTACATCTTAAATCGTTTTCTTATATTAAAGTAGGGCGAAAATCACCTCAGTTTGACGTTCGGAAAGAAATTTATAGTCGGCCGTCACCCCGAATTTTATCGTAGAAAAATACATCTTTTTCACCGCAAACTGTTTGTCAATGTCCCACGACGATTCAGTGGGAATGGGCGCCATTTTATATAAACTCAGCGCTGATAAAATGTTTTTATGGTTCCGTACCCAAAGGGTAAAACGGGACCCTATTACTAAGACTCCGCTGTACGTCCGTCTGTCACCAGGCTGTATCTCATGAACCGTGATAGTTAGACAGTTGAAATTTTCACAGATGATGTATTTATGTTACCGCTAAAATACCAAAAACTAAAAAACAGAATAAAATAAATATTTAAGGGGGCTCCCATACAACAGACATGATTTTTTTGCTGTTTTTATAGATAATGGTACGGAACCCTTCGTGCGCGAGTCCGACTCGCACTTGGCCGGTTTTCCTTTTTTTTTGAGACTAAGTGCTTATTGTTAGGTTTTGGGCGCTAAGATATTTGGGCTAATTCATCTGGGAATGAAAGATAAACACAGTGAATCATTAATCATAGGCGTTGGTCGCGCGGTTTCCTATAAAAAATTGTCCTTTTCCCTTAGGCGTTGTGAAATGAAAGCGAATTGATGCTTCTTCTTTCACGTCGGCACGAGCTATAAACGGTGTAAATAGACCCTTAACGAAGCCGAAAGGCACTTATTCTCCACATCATTGCGATTTTTTTTGTTCTGGACTATACCTGGGAACCTTCTAGTTACGAAGATATTGGAGGTCAAAGTTCCAAATTTTTCACAACATTTTTTTTAAATACTAGTTTTGAAGGTTGCAAATGTACTTGAAATACCTCCATTACCCGTTTACTACTCATTGCATCTATCAGCACAGTGTTTTGAGTGCGGTACATTGAGCTTTACAGTAAAACGAAATTTTTCACCCAAAAAAAATGTCGTTTCCCAGCGACAATTTTTGCGTAGGATTACTTAGTTTGATGTACTGAATGCATGGTTGACGGCTTCGTGAAGGGCTTTTTACACCTTGTATGAGAATATCCCATACTGTGGTTAAAAGACTAGGTAGTCAGCAAGGTTGGTAGCGAGGCTAACTGCTCAGGGTGCACCGTATCATCCCTCGTTGGTTCTGTCTAGCCCTTTCCCAACTGTGGAGTCAGCTTCCAGTCTAACCAGATGCAGCTGAATATCAGTATTTTACACGGAGCGACTGCCATCAGACCTCTGCAACCCAATTACTGGGCAATGCCGATATTCTAAAGTTCGACTAATTGTCAGACTTTTGGCTACCCGCTATAGGTGTTCGTATGACACCCAGGACCGACGGTTTAAAGTACTCTCCGAGGCACGGAGGGCTCTCGATGTGTAACGTATGGTCACCCACCCAGGAACAGACCGCGGCAAGCGTTGCTTAACCTCGCAAATCTTATTATTGCGCGTTCGTTAATATGCCATGAGCCCCTCCGAGTCGTATCGTCACTCGTTAAGCCCCATTAATGCACCGCTTTTGATGCTGGTAAATCTCTTTAGTTACTTAAAGTAGGGCCATTTTAATAGGTCACATTTGACACTTCATCTAAATATTCATTTGCAACGGCAGCCGTGTAATATTATTAATTTTTAAACTTAGAAGGCACAGTTGGACAACATTTTTCAGTTAGGTACTAAATATATATTTATTTTAATAATGAAAAAAAAGTCAATTTTACGATTTACTTTAACAAAGAGACAACAGTCTTGCATATTGTGACCTATTAAAATGGCCCTACTTTAGGAGGTGATTGAGGTGTTGATATAACCTACTCAATGGACACTGTCCGTCGTCGCACCGGAGCTCCGACAGCGCAGCGCATCACCCTCCCCCCGCTTCGTCTCTCGTCCGCCTTAAGCAAGTTGCCAATGACCAAATAAATCTAAGATCTTACAATACGATAGTTGACTATTTTAAAAACATAACATCACGCCTTTTATTCCCCAAAAGGATCGGCAGAGGTGTTTTTAGTACACCCTCGTTTCGCCAGTTATGTTTAAGTCCCATGTAATAGGGGGCATGCCTATTGCCATTAACTGGGCACTAATCTAAACACCGGGCTGATACTGAGAAATTCGTAATGGAAAAACCCAATAACACTTTGCCCGACCTGGGGATCGAACCCAGGACCCCATGCTCAGCAGTCGCGCTTGCGACTACTAAACCAACAAGGCAGTCAAAAAATTAGGAAGAATATAAGTTTATATCAACAAAAGTATAGAAAGAAAACGATCGTCGCAAAAATAAATAAAAGCAGTTTAGAGGAGAGACACATTTTTCAAGTTTTTGAATGGCGTATTTTTAGACTTTGTCGCACGATACGGAAAATGTACGGAGTAATAACAACTTACTGTGAAGTTTTTGAAGTATGACGTCATCGTTCAATAGTGCAGTCTCTGTCTAGTTAACAACACTTGGGCATTTTATTTTATACTAGTGGCCCGTCCCGGCTTCGCACGGGTGGACATTTTCCCCGTTTTTGCAACATTTTTCATTTATGCTCCGCTCCTATTGGTCGTAGCGTGATGTTATATAGCCTATAACCTTCCTCGATAAATGGACAAATAAACGGACAACATAAAGATAATTTTTCAATTCCAACCAGTAAGTAGTTCCTGAGATTAGCGCGTTCAAACAAACAAACAAACTCTTCAGCTTTATAATATTAGTATAGATAATAAACATTACTAGTAGTGCAGTGATGATGTCGAGAACTGTTTTTCTGTTTACCTTACCATCCTACCACGTTAACAGAGTTGCAATCTGTTTTTCCCCTTAGCGTCTCTTACGACTCCTATGGGGATAGAGATAAGGAAATATTTGTTCCTTCCTAGTCGTATCCATGTGAATATCTCTGTCGCCACTCACGAATATCTTGTTTATAAAAAGAAACGTCGAAATAAGCTTTGACAATATGATTGGTAGGTACCTATAGTTTTTCATGTGACAATTCTTTTTTGTTTGTTGCGCAAATTTTGCATTTTTTTCTGCGCAAGAGAAGTGAATCATTTTAACAGATGAGAGATACGGCTGACGTATCTTGACGAGTCTGAAGTGAGCGCCAAATGGCTGCGCAGCCAATAATAACTGGTTTATTCATGATTTGTATAGTATTATTGACTGCGCAGCCATTTGGCGCTCAACTTCAGACTCGCCAAGATACGTCGGCCGTATGATAAATTATGATAAATTTTGACAAAACGTTTACTCCTGATATAATTATATTAATCGAATTTTACACTTGTCGGTACAATATCTCCTAAAATTAATTAATTATTATCTAGTTAATTGCCGTAAAACCCATAGATAATAGAAACTCATTTTTGAGGTTTTTAATCCAGGATGGCGGAGCGCGCGGACGTCACTCAAGGTCGAAAATTTGAAATTTTCATGAAACCACCTAAATACCTATAATCCAAAAATCAATACTGACGGACCTTTTGCAAGGTAAACCCCTTTTTTGCGGATCCGGTGACTAGACTATAATACAACAAAACAGATTTTTACGGCATTAATAAAAAAAAAAGCAATTTTCTTAGATCTTCTTTTCAGTTCGGAAATTAATTATTTCAGATTATAATATTGTAATTCTTTATTTTTCTTTGCAAAGCATGTATACAAAACTAGAATTAACAATAAAACACATCACGACGTCTCCAGTATTAGCTCCCCAGTCAATTTCCGTAAGCGGCATATAAATCTCTTAGACGCGGCGGTCTCATCTTCACACGGAAATGCAGACCCGACCCGTTAGAGTTATAGTGTGTTTTAACAAGGGAAATGTTGTAGTTTTTCACTTGTCTCGTACTCCGACTGCTTTATTTTCAATGAGGATTTTGTGGGCCGCTAGAATGAAGTAATCTTGTATTTTGTAGACTGATTTTGGTTTTTTGTTTGGGGAACTGTAAAAAAGGAAGGAAATCACAGTTCTTTTTTTATAAAAATACGAGAATTGAGGTTATTCTAAAGTCCATATCGATTCTATGTCAAAAGTTATCTCATCCTTGAACGAAAACTGCGTAAATACTAACGTGACACATTTCACATACCGACATTACTTCTGAGTTTTTGTATATCGAAAAACGTTTTGGTATTTTTAGTTTTTCAATAAACTTTTACTCAAATAAAAGCTCCAGCAGTAAATAATATTACATATTATGCATGTGACAGCAACACAGCGCCACGCGGAGTTTCTATTTCACGCGCAAACGGTCTGAGCGCATCTGGATTTATGCACGACCCGCGATGACGGCCTGTCGCGTCGCCTCTGTTAGATGCATAGCCCTGTGCAATATACATTATCGCGAAAATGTACTCATTTTGCAACATAATTTGTATGTAAATAACTCATATTTACATGGTTTTTTTTTGGGTACGGTATTGTAATATTTTATTTTACGAAACTGTTTTTTTTTTAAGTCTATTTTATCTTGGAATTATTTCAGGTCATAATTGCTTATAATTAGTTTTTGTTTCTTTTATCTGCTTTTTTGTATTTAAGTATTTTGTAAATTTCCAATAAAACCCAGATCTTTTTTTTTATTTTGTACGTTTAGGTTATGCCCATTTCCTATAAACAAAAACGAATCGTTTTGCTTACCAATACCATTTTTATTGCCAAAGTGGGTATATCAGTAGATTCGTAAGCTATTATTACTTATAGTTACTTTCATTTGGGAGGGTCTAATATGCAAACCCATAATTGAGGTCTTTGCTTCGTTATTTATGAAGATACAAGAGTCTCAATATTAACCAATGACGCTCCGTAAATTATAGGAATCGGTAATTACTCATTTACACAATCTTACGCTATAAATACACAATAAAATATTTAGTGTTAATTCCGCGAAAAAACAGTTGATCAAGCCTGAATGCAGTATGCAGCACCGCCCTCCCGCCCGCAAATATATGCAAATGCAGAAGGTGCGATTAATAACATGCAACACACAAGCAAAACAAACCGATACGACACGTGTTTCGCCCCTCCACGGGGCATCCTCAGGTGATGTTGACTCGTCGACCGTTTGGACGCGAAACAATCTTACGCCTATTATTTTTAATCACCAACCAAAAATTTATTGTCCGTCTACCAAAACCCGGAAAACTAGGGCTACCACACACACAAAACAGAACCCTACCGTGACATATTGAGACTGACAACTTACAGAATGTTTGGGCCAAACTTATTATCTGAGATTCCGAAAATATACCGCCGAAGACAATATTTTCGCTTATCTAATATAATTTATGCGAAAACTTAGTGAAACTTGGTCACTTAGGGAGACGATTCGTTCGAGACGTCGATCGCGATAACATCATACTTTTGTAGTTGTACCGTTTCCAAGGAGTTTCTGGTTGCCATTTTGTAATGTTATTATTCAAATTGTTGACGGTTTTGTTCGACGTTTCCAGTGCTGTTTAAATTGTTGTTTCGAAACAGATAAGGGTGTTTTCAACTTGGTTATATTTTTTTATAGGATGGTGTAGGAATTTGGCAGCACCTACTTCCTTTTGTATTGAAGGTTTTTTATGGCAATCTCCTCAATCAACTCCATACTCTATCGTACTAATACTATACTACTATTTCTGTAAATAAAAAAATAATATAATATTAAAAAAAAAAAATACTACTATTATAAATGTGAAAGTTTTTGAAGATAGATGGATGGATGGGTGGATGTTTGTTTGAAAATTATCATTAAGATAAGTATATCAGTTCTTTTTTTTCTTTATACAAAACGTTGCCCCACACTAGGATTTCTCCTGTATCGTGGGTGTGTTTACAGACACAAATCTTCACATGCACAAACGCCCAAACCCGGAACAACTATTTTTAGGCCATACAAATATTTGTTCAGTGCGGGAATCGAACCCACGACCCGTAGCGCAGAAGCCGATCGCTCAGCCAGTACACCAGACGTCTCGTCTTGAATTAACATATGGAATACTTTTTATCAAGATACGTGAAGTAATTCTCGTTGGATGCGAGTGAGACCGCAGGTAACATCTAGTTCCTTATATTATAACGGGATGAAATTGAATGACCACCAAAAAAACAATCGTTACCCTAAACAGCCTCATCCAAAAATAATATAATATGTACAAATAAATGAAACCTGTACCAAAATCTTTTGGGCTATTTAGGTCATGCCTGCACTACAAAAACTTTTCATAACCCAAAAAGGCCACGCGTGCACCAAAGTTTAACCAGCAAAGTTTTGTGTCATTACTACCCAAATATATCACTATATAAATATATCACGGATGTAATCTGGACTTTAGGGCACCCCGACTCGGACATCCCCTTCGTGGTTATATTTTTATAAATTATCCAGAAGTAGGAGCCCCGCAAAGCGGGGCTCCGTCGACCAAGCCCACCCTCGACCATGTATACATTCATTCATTTATATTTTTTGGGTAAACAATGATTTTTGTATACCTATTAATTTACTTTATTAGGATAAAATTGTGTAACATATTTGGATGAAATTTTTAAATAAAATGCGAGTACATATTTGGTGCATGCGTGGCCTTTTTGGGTAGCTCAGCGATTATTCTGAAGATACTTGCCTTTTTTAGGTTAGCAGACTTTACGTTTATTGGTGATAATTTCATATTAAAATGGGGATTAAATTCTGGTAAGTACTTACGATTTTTTGGGCGTTATATTTAATTATATCTGGTGATTGCTTAAACCTAAGCCTATTATAACTACTAGCTGCCCGGACAGACTTCGTTCTGTCAAAAGTTATTGGCCTGTACTTAGTGGGAAAAGAAAAGTATTGTTTTTACTATTTTCCACGCAATTTTTATGTTTTTTCTCTCCATAAGAACATTCTTTGTGCCTTAAGGCGACGCAGTGATAAACAAATAATTTCAAATCGGCCGCCGCGCCCCGCAATCCTCGCACACCCCGATAATCTTGACGTAGTGCGATGGACCGGCGCAAGGCAGCCCGCGCCGTCTAAGGGCGATCGCTTACGGCGACTTTTTGCAGCAATAAAGACGCGCGTTTTGTGAGCGTGCCCCTGGATCGCTACTTTTGGCCGTTGGTTGCATTTGCAACGCACGATTGTATCGATTCAGCATCATGTCTGCATCGATGCATACGCGCGACATTATCAATGCAAACGCGCAACGGTGTCGATTAAGCGTCACTTCTGTATTATGTTGTCCACGGTTACGCTGTGATTGCTTCCGTAAAAGCAGCAACAAAGACAACGCGACCAATGTCGTGTCGTCCACAGGCATTCACAGGTCGTCACTACAGCGTGTCGAATCGCGACTGTAGCAATGCTGCATCGCGTCTGTATCGCTGCTGTATTGCGTTAGTCGCGATGCAGAATCATAATTACGTGAGCGATTGTGTAAGTATCGCGTTTTTTTTGCAACTGTATCCGTATCTAACGATACAGATACAGATACAGTCGCAAAAAAAACGCATGCACCGCGACCCCACCCTAACCGTTCTCAAGATACCAAAAAAGCCGTTCCATACAAAATGTAGGAGAAAATGAATTATGATATGGCGATAGGTGTTTGGCGATAGATGATTGGTGATTGGTGATAGATGATAGATGATTGGTCATAGGTGATTGGTGATAGGTGATGGCGATAGATGATTGGTGATTGGCGATAGGTGTTGGTGATAGGTGGTTGGCGAAAGATGATTGGTCATAGGTGATAGGTGATTGGTCATAAGTGATTGGCGCTATGTGATTGTCGACAGATGATTGGTGTAAGGTGATTGGCGATAGGCAATTGGCGGTATGTTATTGGCGACAGATGATTGGTGATTGGCTATAGGTGGTGGCGATAGGTGACTGGTGATGGCGATAGGAGTTGGCGGTATGTGATTAGCGATAGATGATTGGTTATACGTGATAGATGATTGGTGATAGGTGCCTGGCGATAGGTGATTGGCGGCATGTGATTGGCGATAGATCATTGACTGTAGATGATTGGTGATTGGCGATAGATGATAGATGATTGGCGATAGGTGATTGGTCATAGGTTATTGGCGGTATGTGATTGGCGATAGATGATTGACGGTAGATGATTGGTGATTGGCGATAGGTGTTGGTGATAGGTGGCTGGCGATAATGATGGTCATAGGTGATTGGCGGTAGTTGATTGGTGATTGGCTATAGGTGTTGGTGATAGGTGGTTGGCGATAGATGATAGGTGATTGGTCATAAGTGATTGGTGATAGGTGATGGCGATAGGTGATTGGCGGTATGTGATTGGCGACTGATGGTGATTCGCGATAGGTGATTGATGATAGGTGATGGCGATAGATGATTGACGGTAGATGATTGGTGATTGGCGACAGGTGTTGGTGATAAGTGGTTGGCGATAGATGATTGACGGTAAATGATTGGTGATTGGCGATAGGTGTTGGTGATAGGTGGTTGGCGATAGATGATTGGCAGTATGTGATTGGCGACAGATGATTGGTGTAAGGTGATTGGCGATAGGCAATTGGCGGTATGTGATTGGCGACAGATGATTGGTGATAGGTGATTGGCGACAGATGATTGACGGTAGATGATTGGTGATTGGCGATAGGTGTTGGTGATAGGTGGTTGGCGATAGATGATAGGCAGTATGTGATTGGCGACAGATGGTGATTGGCGATAGGTGATTGGCTGTAGGTGATAGATGATTTGTGATAGGTGCTTAGCGATAGGTGATTGGCGGTATGTGATTGACGGTAGATGATTGGTGATAGACGATTGGTGATAGATGATTGGTGACAGGTGATTGGCGATAGGTGATTGGCGATAGGTGATCGATGATTGGTGATAGGTGATTGGTCATAGGTGATTGGTCATAGGTGATGGCGATAGGCGATTGGCGGTATGTGATTGGCGACAAATGATTGTTGTAAGGTGATTGGCGGTAGGTGATAGATGATTGTTAATAGGTGATTGGCGATAGGTGATGGCGATAGGTGACTGGCGGTAGGTGATGGCGATAGGCGATTGGCGGTATGTGATTGGCGACAGATGATTGGTGATAGGTGATTGGCGATAGGCGATAGGTGACTCGTGATTGCGAAAGGTGATGGCGATAGGCGATTCGCGGTATGTGATAGATGATTGGTGATAGATGACTGGTGATAGACGATTGGTGATAGACGATTGGTGATAGACGATTGGTGATAGACCATTGGTGACAGGTGATTGGTGACAGGTGATTGGCGCTAGGTGATTGGCGATAGGTGATCGATGATTGGTGATAGGTGATTGGTCATAGGTGATTGGTCATAGGTGATGGCGATAGGCGATTGGCGGTATGTGATTGGCGACAGATGATTGGTGTAAAGTGATTGGCGGTAGGTGATAGATGATTGTTAATAGGTGATTGGCGATAGGTGATAGCGATAGGTGACTGGCGGTATGTGATAGATGATTGGCGACAGATGATTGGTGTAAGGTGACTGGCGATAAGTGATGGCGATAGGTGTTGGTGATAGTTGGTTGGCGATAGATGATTGGTGTAAGGAGATTGGCGGTATGTGATTGGCGACCGATGATTGGTGGTATGTGATTGGCGACAGATGATTGGTGTAAGGAGATTGGCGGTATGTGATTGGCGACAGATGATTGGTGGTATGTGATTGGCGACAGATGATTGGTGTAAGGTGATTGGCGATAGGTGACTCGTGATTGCGAAAGGTGATGGCGATAGGCGATTGGCGGTATGTGATAGATGATTGGCGATAGATGATTGACGGTAGATGACTGGTGATAGGTGATGGCGATAGATGATAGATGATTGGTCATAGGTGATTGGTGACAGGCGATGGCGGTAGGTGATTGGCGGTATGTGATTGGCGATAGGTGGTGGCGATAGGTGACTGGTGATGGCGATAGGTGACTGGCGGTAGGTGATAGATGATTGGTGATAGATGATTGGTTATAGGTGATTGACGATAGGTGATTGGTGATAGGTAGTTGACGATAGATGATAGATGATTGGTCATAGGTGATTGGCTGTAGGTGATATATGATTGGTGATAGGTGTTTGGCGATAGATGATTGATGTTAGATGATTGGTGATTGGCGATAGATGATTGGTGTAAGGAGATTGGCGATAGGTGACTCGTGATTGCGATAGGTGATGGCGATAGGCGATTGGCGGTATGTGATAGATGATTGGTGATAGATGATTGGTGATAGACGATTGGTGATAGACGATTGGTGACAGGTGATTGGTGACAGGTGATTGGCGATAGGTGATTGGCGGTAGGTGATTAATGATTGTTAATAGGTGATCGGCGATAGGTGGTGGCGATAGGGGACTGGTGATGGCGATAGGTGACTGGTGATGGCGATAGGTGACTGGCGGTAGGTGATAGATGATATGCGACAGATGATTGGTGATTGGCGATAGGTAATAGATGATTGACGGTAGATGATTGGTGATTGGTGATAGGTGTTGGTGATAGGTGGTTGGCGATAGATTATAGATGATTGGTCATAGGTGATTGGCTATAGGTGGTTGGTCATCGGTGATTAGCGATAGGTGATTGGTGATAGGTGATGGCGATAGGTGATTGGCGGTATATGATTGGCGACAGATGATTGGTGTATGGTGATTGGCGGTATGTGATTGGCGACAGATGATTGGTGTAAGGTGATTGGCGATAGGTGATGGCGATTGGTGATTGGTCATAGGTGATTTTTGATAGGTGTTTGGCGATAGGTGATTGGCGGTATGTGATTGGCGACAGATGATTGGTCATAGGTGATTAGTGATAGGTGATGGCGATAGATGATTGACGGTAGATGATTGGTGATTGGCTATAGGTGTTGGCGATAGGTGATTGGTCATAGGTGATTGGTCATAGGTGATTGGCGATAGGTGATTGGCGGTATGTGATTGGCGACAGATGATTGGTGTAAGGTGACTGGCGATAGGTGATGGCGATAGGCGATTGGCGGTATGTGATTGGCAACAGATGATTGGTCATAGCTGATTGGTGATTGGTGATGGCGATAGATGATTGACGGTAGATGATTGGTGATTGGCTATAGGTGTTGGCGATAGGTGATTGGTCATAGGTGATATTAGTCATAGGTGATTGGCGATAGGTGATTGGCGGTATGTGATTGGTGACAGATGATTGGTGTAAGGAGATTGGCGATGGGTGATGGCGATAGGTGATTGGTCATAGGTGATTGGCGATAGGTGACTGCCGACAGATGATAGGGGATAGGTGTTGGTGATAGGTGGTTGGCGATAGATGATGGATGATTGCTCATAGGTGATTGGCTGTAGGTGATAGATGATTGGTGTTAGGTGCTTGGTGATAGGTGATTAGCGGTATGTGATTGGCGATAGATGATTGACGGTAGATGATTGGTGATTGGCGATAGGTAATAGATGATTGACGGTAGATGATTGGTGAATGGCGATAGGTGTTGGCGATAGGTGGTTGGCGATAGATGATAGATGATTGGTCATAGGTGATTGGCTGTAGGTGGTTGGTCATCGGTGATTAGCGATAGGTGATTGGTGATAGGTGATGGCGATAGGTGATTGGCGGTATGTGATTGGCGACAGATGATTGGTGTAAGGTGATTGGCGATAGGTGATGGCGATGGGTGATGGCGATAGGCGGTTGGCGGTATGTGATTGGCGATAGGTGATGGCGGTATGTGATTGGCGACATATGATTGGTGTAAGGAGATTGGCGATGGGTGATGGCAACAGATGATTGGCGATAGGCGATTGGCGGTATGTGATTGGCGTCAGATGATTGGTCATGGGTGATTGGTGATAGGTGATGGCGATAGATGATTGACGGTAGATGATTGGTGATTGGCTATAGGTGTTGGTGATAGGTGGTTGGCGATAGATGATAGGTGATTGGTCATAGGTGATAGGTCATAGGTGATTGGTGGTATGTGATTGGCGACCGATGGTGATTGGCGATAGATGATTGTCGGTAGATGATTGGTGATTGGCGATAGGTGTAGGTGATAGGTGATTGGCTGTAGGTAATAGATGACTGGTGATAGGTGCTTGGCGATAGGTGATTGGCGGTATGCGATTGACGGTAGATGATTGGTGATTGGCGATAGATGATAGGTGATTGGTCATAGGTCATTGGTGATAGGTGATTGGCGGTATGTGATTGGCGACAGATGGTGATTGACGGTAGATGATTGGTGATTGGCGATAGGTGTTGGTGATAGGTGGTTGGCGATAGGTGATTGGCGATAGGTGATAGGTGATTGGCTATAGGTGGTTGGTGCTAGATGATTGAAGGTAGATGATTGGTGATTGGCGATAGATGATAGATGTTATCCCTATTAAAAATTGTTTCGTTAATTTTTCCAATATTTTAATAGTTATTCTGCTATTCGGGGCGGAGACAAATCCAACAAATCAAAGATCATAAAAATCAGTCCAGTAAAAGAAAATAGCCGAATTGGTCGAGCTGTTCCCAAGTTTTACGCTTAGCAACACATTTGGCGATTCATTTTTATTTATATAGATTATTATTACTAACATTAGATAAATTTGACCTATTTTAGCAAGGAAATGTATAGAAACAAACAACATGTTTGCTTGCAGCAGGAATTTAACACAGTATAATGCTTTTATGACCATTAACGGTTAATTAAGACGAGCTGAAACTCTATTTAAAGAAATGGTTCAAAGATATTCGTGCCTTGGTGGGCAACTTTTCTCTAATCTGTACATAGTATAAAACAAAGTCGCTCCGGCTGTCTGTACGCTTAGATCTTTTAAACTACGCAACGGATTTTAATGTAGTTTTCAGCAGTAGATAAAGTGATTCAAGAGAAAGGTTTATAAATAAGCCCCACATTAGTATCTACATTGCACCCGTGCGAAGCTGGAGCGGGTCGCTAGTGTTTTATGAAATGGAGTATAGTTGGGTACAGCGGACAACTCTATGATATAATTGGAATATGCATTTCTCAATTAATAACCCTTGTTGAGTGGAAATTGCCACTTTACGAGTTTACGAGTTAACTTGAGATGTTCGACTTACAATGGTGTGTTGACCCAGGAATTTACGACCTAGTAGATAGCTTCAGGAAGTGAATTATTATTAAGTGTCTCCTTGTTCTACAAAATACTAGCGATCCGCCCCGGCTTCGCACGGGTGCAATGAAGATACTAATGTGGGGAATATAAACCTTCCTCTTGAATCACTCTATCTATTGCTGAAATCTGCATTAAAATCCGTTGCGTAGTTTAAAAGATCCAAGCGTACAGACAGCGGGAGCGACTTTGTTTTATACTATGTAAAGATAAAGATGTTGCAGTGTGACATAATGTTCTGTCTAGCCTTTACCCAACTATGTTGTGGTCAGCTTCCAGTCTAACCAGATGCGGCTGAATACCAGTATTTTACATGAAACGACTGCCATCCAGGCCTCCGCGGCGCAGTTACTGGGCAATGTCGATATCCTAAAGTCAGACCAGTTGTCAGATTTTCGGGCTAAGGACTGTCAGAGGTATTCGTATGACACCCGGGACCGACTGTTTAACGTGTTCTCTGAGACACGGAGAGGCCTCTATGTGTAACGAACGGTCACTCATCCACAGACTGATCGCGACAAGTGTAGCTTAACCTCGCAAATTTTGTGTCGAACTACGTTATTGCTTAAGCTGAGCAAAAATTAAGAATGAAAATATATACCTATCAGCAATTTCATTTCCAACCAGTAGTTACTAACAGGAAAATAGGTTACTGCGGTGGCACGGGAAATGCGATGGAAATTTTACAATGTCTTCCGGAGCTCTTTATAGCCCTTATGGTCAGGGTTGAGTGATAAAGATGGCTGACACTATGTTAGGGGTGAAACTGAAGTGTTAACATGGAAGTCAACGCGTGTTGTGTTGACTGAATTTCATTTTGAAGAAAATCTGTGGTCGTGGATAAGAAATTAGTAGATTTCGTAACGAAAGCGCAGAGATTAAACTAACAGTCTTCAAGAAAATTCTGATATATCTACGTATCTATTTAATGAATTTATCGTCGCTTAAATACTAACACCACGTAACTCAAAATAGTTAACTTTTCGGGAGAGTGAAATATAGAAATTTTTCTACTTATCATAATAATTGTTTTCTACAATGTTAAATTTTTATTTTGGGTTTTTTCGACGGAGCACTTTCGCCGCACGATCCAGTATGGAACTCACCTGACTTACACGCTGTTTTAGCTGTTTACATAGCTTGATGGAAAAAAATATTAAATACGCGGTGGATTTTGTTTTTGAAATAACGCGTTGCTATTGGATCTAACCATTGATTGTGATAGGTCAAACGATGCATTTTTCAATTCCCTATTGAATGATTAACTCAAAACTATTATTTTTCGAGTTACGCGGTGTTAGAACTTAAGCGACGTTATACCATGTGGGGACGGGCTAAAATATAAAACTTCCTCATCGCACGCTATACGGTCCGCCTGGCTAGCTACCACATTACTTAGCTATCACATTTGCGCCAAGCAGTTTACTGTGTTCCGTCGTATGTATGGGATATCTAGAGGGGTAAAGGGGAATCCCTCTATATCTCTGTTCCTTGGATTCGTATGCTCCCTCTTAGACCCTGACTGCGCTTACCATCAAGTAGGAGACTAAACGCTACCAAGACAAGAAAAAAAAATAGAGCAGATCTTGACTTTTCATCAGAGAACTTGGCCTAAACTTATAAACATTTGATATTATGATGTAATATCGTATTCGACGAAGCATCTTCAGTAATATTGCCTCATCTTCAGTAATAAAAATCTTATATCCGCTCTTAGACATAAATAACATGTTGGTCTATTGGTGGCAAGCGCGACTGCTGATCGTGAGGTCCTGGGTTCAATCCCCAGGTCGGGCACAGTGTTATTGGGTTTTTCCGTGTGGAATTCCTCAGTAGCAGCTCGGAGTTTGGGTTTGTGCCTAGTTGATGGCAATAATCTCGTCCCCTATTACATGGGACTTACATAACGGCGAAATAAGGGTGTTACTATACACCTCTGCCGAACCCTTCGGGGAATACAGGCGTGATGATATGTTATGTTAGACATAATCAGTATGACTACAACGCAAAGTTCAATTTTGTTATCATCGCCCGAAGACAGCCCACTGTGCAGAGCATACATGGAGGAGGACGAGACGGCAGCCCACGTGCTACTAAACTGCCCTGAGGTCGCCACACACAGGGCCAAGTACTTCGGAAACCCAGGTACTCTCCGAGAGATCGTCAGTAACATCAAGGGTGTGCTGGCCTTTTTCGAGGAGTTAGGGTGGATCGAGTGACTACTCTTACCCACCCGTGACGCAAAATACGCGCTCAGAAGTGGAGTTGCAGACACCAGCCCGTTATACCTTATATCGTCGCCCGACTGCCTTCTCCATTATCTAACTTACAACATATTCCATCTTTACAACACAATACCAGGTACCCCAACAACTTCCTTCAATTTGATCATTTAAGAAATAAGTGACAATCGTGCGCATACCAACATACTTACCACATTCTGTAGGGGTGTCCCCTTATAATTTAATATAAATAACGTCGGAGTTTCTCTCGCCATTTTTATAATGTACGCTTCGTAATGCAACAAGGGTGGACAGCTATTTCTGGATATTATATAGAGCTGTTGTAACAATAAACTATGATAGTACTATAGGTGTGACTATTAATAAATTAATTACCCTAAAGTCGATTGGCAGACAAATCATGCAGCATTAAGTTCGCCTTATTGCATTTTTTGTTGTTCGCCTTATTACGTTAAATAAATACCACACTAGTTTTGGGGATTTTTATTAGAAGTGACTGTGGTATTATAGTATCAAAAGGATGGAGCCATGCAACTGTGTACACTTTTTTATACTAATCGGTCTGCTACTCATTGAACGGATCTTTTTTATTCAGAGACAAGGGCCTTAAGCGATGATTATACGAAAGTTACAGAAGCAATCGAAATTAGTAAGGGTGTACAATATTTTGCTTTTGTAGCAAACTGTTGAAAGTCTGAAGAAGAGGACAAACTAAATGAAAAAAGTGTAATTTATTCAGTTTATCTCACACCTTTACTGGTTCTCTGGATAAATTCCAAACTTAGGAATCTAATAAATTAATAATTGTCACACCCAAATGATAACCTATCACACCCATCAAACTCTATGCACATATCGCTACCAGATGTCCTACCCTCACGCTACCGCAAGCGGGGGGCGACAAACATCATAGCTTCGTTCATAATCGTTGAACGCAGACACGTTAAACACAGGAGGCTATAAAAATTGTGCAAAAACCATAAATTTTCGCTCATATTCAATTACGTGAGACGCAGGCGCAGGACGTTTGTGAAGGGAGAAGAAGTAATTACGTACCATTATATATGGTACGTACCTACTTGTAGTTTATAATAAATGGTTTTGACATGTGAAATTAACATCTGGAAATTAAAGAAAAATATGGCTCCGATTATAATTTTACGGTTCAAATAAGATTCTAATACTGAGGGGCTCGTTAAGCTGTTCTTGCCGCGGTCAGTCCGTGGATGGGTAACCGTTTGTTACTACACATTGAGACCCCTCTGTGGCTCGGAGAGCACGTTATACCGTCGGTCCCGGGTGTCATTAGAACACCTATGAGAGTCGTTACGGGTAGTCAGAAGCCTGAAAGTCTGACAACCGGTCTAACCTTAGGATACCAGCGTTGCCCAGTTAATGGGTTGTGGAAATCCGATGGCAGTCGCTCCGTGTAAAATACTGGTATTCAGCCATATCTGGTTGGACTGGAAGCTGACCCCAACACAATTGGGAAAAGGCTAACACCATATTCTAAGATGTTCCTCCAAAACTTACTCGACTCATACTCGACTCAGCACGGCCTCGAAAACACCTTCAAAATCGTATTCATAGTCGCAATTAAGAGAGAACTTAAGGTTCCTCGACGAAGTCATTACGTTAATTTGAATTATCTGCATCGCGCAAATAACGCCGCGATAAATACTTGTAAGGATTATCGTAAGCATATTCGATAAAGTCTTCAAAATTCATTTTTGTTACATACGAACTTTGACACTTCCTTCCTTAAGGTAGGTTCCGACGTACCTTGAGTTTGACAGATGATTCCTTACCTCGACTGAGGAAAAATTTCGAGTCGAGGCCGTTTATGTCAACTATAACTACCGATGGTAGTGAGAAAGACTGAGTCGAGATGAAGTCAAGTCGAGTAAGTTTTGGAGGAACGTCTTAGAATATGGGTGTCAGAGGAAGAATACCTAACCGAATACCTATCTAGTCCATTTCATATAACATTACACAAAAGTGATCCAACAAAGCATGAATGTCTTTTGAAACATTTCATCAAGTAGACTTTCTGCTCATCTTGATTGACCGCTAAGGTTCATAAAAGCATAATACTGTATTGAATCTATGCTGGAAGCAAACATGTTGCTTATTTTTATACATTTTCTTGTTAAAAATGGGTGTTATATTAAATTATAAATTATACACCAGTCTGCCTTGTTGGTTTAGTGGTCGCAAGCGCGACTGCTGATCGTGAGGTCCTGGGTTCGATCCCCAAGTCGGGCACAGTGTTATGGAGTTTTTTTGTTAGGAATTTTTCAGTAGCAGCCCGGGGTCTGGATTTGTGCCTGAATGGCAATAGGCTCGTCCCGTTTTACAAGGGGCTTAAACATAACTGGCGAAAAGAGGGTGTACTAAAACACCTCTGCTGAACCCTTCGGGAAAAACAAGGCGAGATGTTATGTTATATTGATTATACAAAACTTAACTCACCCAACACCCGTGTACTGACGAGTGAATATTGCAAACACCTTATTAAGTAGATAATATTGCTTAATTGTACACCTGCTAAAAAACAGTTTTATCAGTAAGGGGCCAGTATTGCGTAAGCACCAAAAAGGAGGTGAGGGATGGTAATTACGTCAGCAATATTTATTTATTTACTTATTTTTTTAGACTTGAAAACAGCTGCTCATGAATAACAATAAAGAAATCTGAATATATTAAAAAAATATATACCAATGTTTACGTAAGCATAGGAGGGGGGGTAAGAACTTTGCTTACTTTTGCTGACAAGGGGGAGGGGAGGGTCAAAAATTACCAAAATTCTGCTTACGTAATACTTGAATGGACAGACAGACCCCTAACAGAGTTACAACATGAAAATGATTATAAGCAAGTAGGTATCCTACTACCAAAATTATATCCATTTTCCATCAATTTAATCCACCAATAGCCGTCACAATACTTGGCCACACGTCCGCCCGGCTCACGCCACGGTCACGCCGCGCGGTCGCAGTGCGGCCGCATTTGTCACGCAGCTCAACCGCATTCGCTGCCATCTGTCATACGCTCTTGACTACATCGGTTATCGCATAGACTACGGGTGTACAGATGCGACAGCAATTATAGAAATGAAGAGTGAATCTCCTACACATTATCTACCTATCTACCTGTCATAATAATACGTATGACAGTCGTTACGTAAAATCAGAAGTCCTAACAAGAACAGCCTAACAATCGGTCTAATCTTAGGATATCGGCATTGCCCAGTAACTGGGTTGCGGAGGTCTAATGGCAGTCGCTCCGTGTAAAATACTGGTATTCAGCCGCATCTGGTTAGAGTGTAAGCTGACCCCACAGTTGGGAAAAAACTAGGCAGAACAACCGCGTCTATTTCCGTGCTTACAATATATTTTTTGAATCACACAAAACTTAAAAACCGATGACGAGCTGTCAAAATTAGTTTAGCACCTTGAAAAAACCGACACGCAACCCGAAACAAAAAATCATATCGCTGTCTCGTTTTTTTACAAGATGTTTGCGTAAGTTTTTCTTATTCTCGTGTGAATGCGATGGTAGCTATCAATTGGTCTATAGGTTTCTCTGTCTACGGCGTATGCACTGGCGTGCAGTCCACTTGGAGATTACGAATATTGTTCTGCTAGCCTTTTTCCCAACTATGTTGGGGTCGGCTTCCAGTCTAACCAGATGCGGCTGAATACCAGTATTTTACACGGACCGACCGCCATCAGACCTCCGCAACCCAGTTACTGGACAATGCCGATATCCTAAGGTTAGACTGGTTATCAGACTTTCGGGCTCCTGACTTTCCGTAACGACTGTCAAAGGTATTCGTATGACACCCGGGACCGACGGTTTAACTTGCTCTCCGAGGCACGGAGGGGTCTCGATGTGTAACGAATGGTCACCCATCCACGGACTGACCGCGGCAAGCGCAGCTTAACTTTGCAAATCATATGATTTACGCGGTTGGTAATTAGCCGAATATGAAACAAAAAATAAGTTTCACCAAATGTGGCGTGTGTGTGTGGATTCATGTGCGTATTGTATAATTATCACTTGCTTAAAAACGGTGAAGGAAAACATCGTGAGGAAACCAGCATGCCTGAGAGATATTTGACGGCATGTGAAGCCAAGTCAGAGGCCCATGGGCGGCATAAACTCTGACACCAGTTTAGTCACTAACCACACGAAAAGAAGAAGACCAAATGTGACGTCACTACTGCATTCACCGACTGTACCATCTGTACAACAACTTAATCTATGCCACCCCTCAAGCAGGCATCTGTTAGGTATCGGTTTATTACCCGTCCAACCACAAGTGTCCCGTTAAAATATTGCCCAATATTACCGACGCGTGGCGAACATTACACGTCATTACAGTGGTCATAACTCGAGAGGCTATATGTAATATGGTATGTTTAACGTTGCCATTTTGACCCTGATGTTGAGTGTCAAGGGTCTGGTAATGATGACGGCGATGGGACGAATTTGCGCATTCAGTTTAGTGGGGTTATCTACTGTTTGCAGTATAGGAAATGCGTGCTGTGCCCGTTTTGCCATATTGCAATAGGAATACACTACAATGTGTATTATATAGGTATATACGAGGTTAATCGCAAAAGGGGGTACTAAGTCGAAAGGGTGTTAAAGTACCTATAATAATGGATAACTTTTGTTCTACAACTTTCCGTAAAACTCGATAGTTTAAGAAAAATAGCTTTTCAAAGTTTTCGTAAAAATATGCTAAAATCTATCTGTCCATAGCTATGATCAGCTGTGTTTACTAATTAGGTCGTATTTGGGGTCATGGATTAGAAATTTAATTTTCTGAATTCATAACTAAAGCAGGTATGTATTTTTTGAAAAATCTAAAAAGCGTTTTTGCGTGCAAATAAAAATTATCGAATTTAGAAATTTTAAGATTTGCTTTTAAATAGTCATCAGTGATACTTTAAGTGGCCCGCGGCTCAATTCCCCCTTTCCGACTAACCTTGTAGGAATACATTTAAATTTCTAAATATTTCTATCAAAAAAAAACATACATACAGACGAACATAGTAACCTCCTCCTTTTTGGAAGTCGGTTAAAAACATATAAAAATGTAAAAAAATTGTAGCTCACCGGCATCGGGAACATGGTCCAAGGTCGGTCAGGGCCTCAGAGAGGAAATTCCTAACAATACGCGCCGTGTACAGCAGTACTGCTTTCTGTATCAGGCCCTTGATCCAGCTGCCCAACGAGAGCCTTGTCAGATGTTTGTCGAAGCTCTTGGTTATTAAATCATTAGCCGTAACTACTATTCGCAAAATGATTGCTGAATCAACATCCCACATGGCGACAACGTCGTGTGCCAAATCTTGATATTTAACTTGTTTATCCTTTTCGGCTTTCTGAAAAGTCAGACATACGAGCCGGGATCGAACTCAGACCCTCCTGCATGGAAGGCAAATACTCAACCTCTATGTTATCACTGCTTATGATATGATTTCCACATATCAACCAGATAATGTCTGATATTAAACATAACTCTCCACCACTGATAGCCATAACCACGTCGTAACGAACGATCATGGGGAAACTACCATAACCATAGAAACTTGACAAGTGGATTAGTAGAATATGATGGTTATTAGTACCCAGGTGGATATGGCTGCCATCCTTCTGGCTAAGCCCTAGTGGCTGCTTACGACACCCATGGAATATGGGATAATATAACACTAATGGGTGTCGTTACCATAAAATATTCTGCAGCGTATAATGGGAACGTTCTTGACATAAGCAAGATAGATACGAAACGGTTGAATGCTTGTCTTCCATGCAGGAGGATCTGAGTTCGATTCCTGATCGCAGCTCTTGACTAATCCATGTGCTGATCAGAATTTAATTATATTACTTGGAAGAACATTGTGAAATTTGCACACCTGAGAGGGCTCCATAAAGTTGTCGATGGTGTGTGTAGTCCGCTAACACACACCAGGCCAGCGTGCTAGATTAAGGCCTAAACCCTTCTCACTCTGAAAAGAGGCCCGTGCCCAGCGGTGGGACAGTAATGGGCTGATTATGATTATGCTATCCAAGGTTAGTCAGAAAAGGGGTACCAAGCCGAAAGGGTGTTAAAGTACCCATAATAATGGATAACTTTTATTCTACAACTTTCCCCAAAAGTCAATAGTTCAAGAGAAATAGCTGTTCAAAGATTTCATAAAAAATACGCTAAATTCTATCTATCCTCAGCTATGATCAGCTGTGTTTACATTTTACGTCATATTTGGGGTCACGGATTAGAAACTCCATTTTCTGAATTCGTAACTAAATCAGGGATGAAGAATTTTTAAAAAACTAAAATAAAAATAATTTTTCAAAAAAAGTAACGAGTTTTTAAATTTTAACACTTTCTTTAAAACAATCATCAGTAATACATTAAGTGGCCCGCGGCTTAGTACCCCCTTTCCGACTAACCTTGTATACATAATTTTATACATTATAATTATAGTTTTGTGTTAGATGAAGCCTTACCAACCCTAATTCATAACTCCCATATCTGTCCAGGCATATTTAGCAGTAAATTCAGACGCCGTGACAAACAAACATACAGTGACGTCACATTTACATGTTAATAACACAACGAGTCTGATGGTACTCAGTAGTTAGAAACGCGCGACCCCTTTTAGTGGCACGGTGGAACGAAATGACGGGGTATGTGCGTTTTGAAATCATTTTTTTCCGACCGACGAATCAATGTTTTCTTTTTTAAATGCAAACCATCAAATTAAAGTTTGATTTTGAAATCTCTTATCGTATTGTATTTTTTTAATCATTATAATTTAAAAAAATAAATTGTGCCTTAATGTATAAGACGTAGGTAGGTATAATTTATGGAACAAAAATCTATTAAAAAGGAATAGCGGGAAATGAAAGCAAACCATTTGCAATAGGCACAGCACAATACATGCATAACGAATGTAGTTTGACGACACGTTTGGTGCAGTGGCTGAGCAATCGGCTTGTGCGCTACGGGTCGTGGGTTCGATTCCCGCACGGAACAAATATTTGTATGGCCTACAGATAGTTGTTCCGGGTCTGGATGTTTGTGCTTGTGAAGATTTGTGTCTGTAAACTCACCCACGATACAGGAGAAATCCTAGTGTGGGGCAACGTTTTTTTTAAGAGAAAAAAAAAAAGTTGCACTGCTGCAAACAGTAGATCTTTAGGAGCCTACTGTGATCCTATGGAGACGACAAAAATCTATTTGTACATTTTTTTTTAAATTATGACTGCATTTTTGATGTATTACAGTTTTCTTAGTTATTTTGGAACCAGCTGTGCTCCCCGTGCCTGTCATTTTCAAGGAGCTGATGATTTATAAATAATTGTACAGTTTCTTCATCCATTATGTCATTATGTCTAATTTTCTTTTTCTTTAGTTAAGTTACTTAAGTTACTAATAAGTTATCCCTAGTTCCTTTTATTTGTTCGTTTGGGGTCTTCTAAAAAATTATTTTTATATCTCGTATCAACATGCTTTGCCCAAAAAAAAATCAAAATCGTCGCTTCCAAAATTCGCACGCACGTCCATATGCCCGACTTCCGTACCCGCAAACTCGCAACATGCCGCACATCGCATGCAAGTTAACGACGTCATTAAAGCAGATGATTGCGTTACCTGTGCCGTTACTGTTACGCATAGTGTTAATTACCATTATGTTTACATGGAGTAATTGTTAAGTGCGAGTGGGACTCGAGCTGTTATGAGGTAGTTCCAAGCAACTGAACTATCTAATACAGAATAGTAAATACTACTATACACTATTTCATATAACAAAGATCCACTTCAACACAACGTCACGCCTGTATTCCCCGAAGGGTTGGGCAGAGGTGTATTGTATTAGTTACACACTCATTCCGCCGTTATGTTTAAGTCCATGTTATAGGAGGCGAGCCTATTGCCATAAATCGGGCACAAATCCAAACTACGGCCTGCGTCAAATACCTACCTAGAAATAGGGATCCGCGCATGCGAAATTGGTCTTTCCAGGTTACCATGACGCGGATTGTAGGATCTATGTGGTGCGCCTGGCTAGCTACCACCTGAACATTAAAGTCAAGCCAAGCAGTTTACTGTGTTCCGTGGTGTGTATGTGAGAACCAGAGGGGTATAGGGTAATCCCTCAATATCTCTGTTCCTTGGATTCGTGTGCTCCATCTTAGACCGGCAAAAGCCAGCAACACAAGAATAAAAAATAAATAAAAACTACGTTTAAAAAAAACCGACTTCAAAAACTAAAAAGTATAAAATAAATTAATAAAGATTTAATTTAATACACCTCTTATGCAAACCTAATACTTTTACCATAATATAAAATTAATAGTTTCTTATTATTATATATATTTATTATTTTTATGGGCCAAATGGCAACTATTCCGCATCAAACTAAAGAAGAATCACGTAAATCGGATCATAAACCTCAGCGTAATCGGTGTTCATACATAAAAAAAATACCAATCGAATTGAGAACCTCCTCCTTTTTGAAGCCGGTTAAAAAAGCGCTTTTATTAAATGGAACTCTTATCAAATCGACCGATTGGTCGGAAAAACAACAAATACCTAATATGCCCATATCTATGGATTTTATTGTGACCATATTGACATAGCATTACACAAGTCAGTTTGCATTGCAGATTGCCTTTAGTGCAATGCAAATAGTAATAGATAGTCGCCGCTGTACACTGCGGGACAAAAACATGTAGTCCGTGGAAAATTGAATTTCCATAGATACGCCTCTGTGACCGGCCCGGGATGGGTTTACAATGGAACCTAATTGTCTTTGTGTTTACCTAATGGTACACTACTGAAACGTCACTTATGTTATTAGTGAGTAGATTTTGTGGTGTGAAGTGTAGTGCTTTTGTTTAACATACCTATATAATATCGATATATACAGGCTGTAAACAAAATAGCGTGATCCCTTAAAATCACATGATATATTACTAGTATAGATTAACCCTGCAAGGGATTTTGTTTGATTATAAATATTTATTTTTCTTTTTTGTATTGCGATAGTGGAAAGTGATCGTATCTTAACCACCTGATAAGGTTTAAATAAAAAAAGAAAAAAATGCAAAAAAATAATAATTATGTGATAGAACATTTCAATGCTACGCATAAATGAATGGTAGCCCGGCAATACAGCTGGCAAGCACGACTAGCGCGATATCGCTCTGCGCAGTCAGGTAACTCGAGGAGATAAATCGACGAACGTCAAGAATAAAAAAAGGTTTTTCTTTGTTTAATCTGAAGAAATCCCTTGCAGGGTCAATCTTTGTCACCAGTAGATCACGAGGTTTGAAGGAATTACTCCTCCTCCTCCTCCTATATTATTATTATTTCGCCATGTTAACCCTACTATAGCCGTTTCTCCAATCCAAATATGATTAATATTGAATCTGATTCGATCATAGCAAGTTTTGTTTGTACACCTCTCCCTCTGCCAGACTCCCCAGGGTGCTAGCTTAATTATTTTAAAGTTATGACTAAGTGAATAACTTTAAATGTGTTTGCGTAAGGATATGCATTGGAAACAAAAGGTAAGTGAAATGGAGATTATTACACGATTGGTAAAATATTAAGTAAACAGTTCATTACTGGCCGATTCCTATAATTTACGAAGCATTATTGGTCAAAACTAAAAGAGGTTCCAGTGGAATAATAAATGAGTACCTACCTCTTTATTATGTAAATGTTTTAATTAATATATTTAAATTACATAGATATTTTTTTGTTTGCTATGTATAAAGGTAGATTTTTTTTCTTTTCTTTATGTTAAATTGTAAAACTGGAAATAAAACGCTTTTAATTTTTTATTTTATTATTGGTCAAAACTGAGACTTGTATCATTACCAATAATGAAGCAAAGACCTCATAGCGTTTCATAGTAGACCCTCCCATATGGAAGTAGCTATCACAGGTAAAATTAGCTTACGATTCTATTTATATGCCCAATTTGGCAATAAAAAATGCTACCATTTGTAAGCAAAACGATTCGTTTTTGTTTATAGGAACTGGACATTATACAGACTACAGAATACTGGTGGTCCGTGAAGGGTGCACCTATAAGAACAACAAAAGTCTGCGATTATAAGCGGTAAAGTATTGCCTCGTAATAAATACATACACTATATGTGGGAAAATGAAACGTAATAAAGTGAAAGAGATGAGGGATGAAAGGCGAAATAGGATATCTATAGATATAGATATCCTATTTCGCCTTTCATCCCTCTATACTAATATTATAAAAAGGAAAGATTTGTATTTTTGTATGTAATGAATAAACTTAAAAACTACTGGACCGATTTCAAAAAATCTTTTGCCGTTAGAAAGCTGCATTATCACTGAGTACCATAGGCTACAAGCGGAGCCGTGAGGACACAGCTAGTTTTAAACAAAGAAGGACAATGTTCTTTTTATAAATGCTTGTAATTTTGGCTTTTGTTTAAATAAAATATGTACGAAGCTGGACAGTCACATTGATCAGTTGCTTATTATTTTCTCTGAGCTAATCCCACATACATATATTTCAAGTTTTATATCTACACTAAAAGAAAAATGTAGTCCGCTACAGATGTTCAAAGTGTCTGCTAGATACTTCAGAAGTACATCATACGTAACTATATTTTGCCTACTCATTCGTCAACGTCCACACTACGTTGAAAACACCGGTTCTCGTCCTATCACCGAAGTTAAGCAACATCGGGCGCGGTCAGTACTTGGATGGGTGACCGCCTGGGAACACCGCGTGACGTTGGCTGTTTTGCTTTTATTTAGATCCTATTTTTAAATTACCGACGATGTATAACCCTAGATTTTAAATAAGCACTTGTATGTACCAAACAACATACAGATAACTTAGTGTTTTCTTAGACTGATGAATTATCATAGAATTATTAACTAATGCAAAACTCAAAACCAATCTTGTGAATGTACAGTCGAAAACATTTTACTAAATTATTAAAATATATTTTCTATTTTACCGCGACCAAAAACAGACTCGTACCGTTGTCAATTCTTATTAAAAAAACAAAAAAAAAACATCATCATCAAACTTCTGTAATCACGTTTAAGAAATGAATTCTTCAGATTGAGATAAATTAAAATAATGATGTAATAACCTATAGAAATTAATTATAAAGATTATAATTACAAATAAACCAATAATTATTTATAAAAAAAGCAATAAAAAAAAGTCCGTTACATTATTCAACAAATTCAAATTCGTCCTCCCAAAATAAATAAAACAATCAAAATTAAAATCCACATTTCCGAAAATTGACATACAGTCATACAGAAATTGAATTGCTATCACTTTTGCGCCGACCCATACCGTATACAATGGCCGCATATTATTTGCATTTTCATACAACTGGCCAATCTGCATTGCAAACTTCACTACCAGATATGCTAACTTAGGCCAACATAAATCTACAACCAATCAATTTGAAACTACACCTTATTACTATAAAAATAGAGTCTAATATTCAATGTTGGTGAGTTTTGGGGGTCGTGTATACAGGTTGGTGTATTTGTTATACGTTGGGTTGTCATGGGTTGGCTTTGACACGTCGGACAAACAATTGCTCAAACATTGTTTGGCTGATGCCTCGTTTGTCAGAATTTGCTGTTTAATTCTCATGTAATCGGATATATCTAGTTGATATGTTTGTTCTGTTGTTTGAATTAGAAATCTGATGTGATGACGATTTTAATCAGGTAGTTGACGTAGGTTAAACAAGAGTTTGACGCATGATTATCCGTTGTTTTTATTTATGGTTTGAAAGCATACGTCAACAATTACACTTTAATGAACCTCCTTTATATGAATAGAGCGAACTACTCTACTGTGGCGACATCTATCACGCCACATGCGAACTACGCAGCACGACGAATGTCAAGCAGACTACAGTGACAACAATGACATCTGTCAAATGTAACGTCACAAATCCTGCATCGCGATATCAAGATTTGACACGCAGATAGTATACATACAACTTCCCAACATCAACCGTTGGGCAGTAGCCCTCCAGACATTAGACCCGCCTAATAGGAGGATTCTCCCTTTTGCGTTGAAGGAACACCACACCTCTCACCTCCACACTACTATTGGGCTGTAGTTTTGGCGGGAAAACTGTGGATACTTACTGACGGACCAAAGCAAGAAAAACATAACATCACACCTGTATTCCCCGCAAGGTTAGGCAGAGGTGTATAATAACACCCTCATTTCGCCGTTATGTTTAAGTCCCGCGTAATAGGAGGCGAGCTTATTGCCCTCATCCGGGCACAAATCCAAAATCCGGGCTGCTACTCAGGAATTCCATACGGAAAACTCAATAACAATGTCCGACCTGGGGATCGAACCCAAGACCTCACGATCAGCGGTCGCGTTTTCCACCACTGGACCAACGAGGCAGTCAAGAAAAACAACAGGATAAGTTTTATATAATAATTTGTACAATAAATAGTACGCACAGAACGACAAGCCGACTTCAACGTCCTAGTATAAAATCCTACATACCTACAACAGATTCTTGTAGGGGTGAATCTATCATTACAGTTGTAGCTAATATCGGTCTATCAGGATTGGGAGCATGGTAAATAAAGTAAATGAAACCAACATAGACTCTCCACTACTGAGAGTACTTTTAATTTAGGTTAGTGATTAGTTACAGAAGCTAGTTCACTAATATCACAACATAATAGTACATTACTGCCGCGGTCTGTAATGACTGCGTTGCTGGCAGCACTGATGATGGCCGAGAGCGCAGCGTAGCGCAGCTCCAGGCCATCACAGCGCGGTCATCATTGCAGCTCTTGATGGACAAGCTGGAATAAAGGCTGAGACCGAAGGTCGAGGCCTTTATAGCGCGGACAGCAAGGGCTGCAATGATGACCAAGCTTGAAGGCCGAGAGCGTAGCTAAACTAAGCTCGAGGCCATCATAGCGTGGCCAGCAGCGCAGTCATTGCGGACCAAGGCTTGTATAGTGCTTTACTCAAACAATGCGAGTAATTTAAATAAAACCAGATTTATAAGAATTTATTTAAAGTAACAATTTGTTTCTTCCCCGGTCCTTAGTTTTCTTTTTAATTAGTACTGCCTGTAGATACCTATACAGCCAAATTCAGTATAAAAACTTTTTGAACCAGACTATTTTTGAAACAAAACTCGACAATAATGGATTTTCAAAGGAAATTGCTGGTGGCTAAAACTCACCAGCAATGAAATTCCATACAACTTTGCTGGCTCCTATTCAAGTAGTGCGGAAACGCCGACTTTGCTCAAAGAAGGTGGTCAAAATAATGACCACATTACAAGCATGTTTGAGTAATAATAATTTACACCAGATCAGAAAATAAGGACAAGCTAATCAGATATAAAAGGTCAGACTTCTTCGGCTGTTCGACATGAAATCTTTTGCTCCGTCGAATGACCAGTGTTTTTATAACTTCAGGTACGTTGATTCATCTTGACGATTACCCTCATTTATCAACATTGTCCAGTGTTACCAGCTACCGATAACACTAGCAAAACCAAAACGTTTTTGAGATGTCCCGTACTTGACTAGAATAGGCAGACTATCAATGTACCTACAATGAATCCATACACCAATAAATTTTATTACACTTCATGGAATTTTAAAACACCCATCAAATTTACACTTAGTGCCAAAACATTGGTACACTCGTCACGTCACCGATCGATTACAGTGCTCGCTCGTAAACTTGGCACTTTCAATTGCTAGACAGTGTAAAGTTAGGTTCTAAATCTACTACCTTTACAAAGAAAAATCGTCCTTATTGCTTTGTAATAAGTTAGTCTTTAGATGTAAAAAATAACCTGGTTTCGACAAGAAATCGAAATTTTACGGGCCTGCGTCTAGGGAGCTTTTGAAATTTTAAGGGCAGTCATTTACGAGTAGTGCGAGTAGATATAATTTTTACTGTGATTTACATCGTTTTTTGATTGCTTCTCGATCGTACGCGTTTTATTTCAGTGCTTGGATGAAAAAATAAAAAAAAAACCTTAAAAGTAATGAGTCTAACCAGATGTCTGTCTATTTACTTGATCAGCAGTTTTTCGAAATGTACCTACATGGCGTAGGTGGCCTTAGGTCAGAAGGAGGGACACCGTGGTGGTTTTAGCCAGTAAGAGTTTTTAAATTAAACGCTACTCAATTTTAACAACAACAACATAACATCACGCCTTGTATTCCCTGAAGGGTTGGGCAGAGGTGTTTTTAGTACACCCTCATATCGCCACCTATGTTTAAAGTCCCATGTAATGGGGGGCGAGCCTATTGCCATAAACCGGGCACAAATCCAGATTCCGGGCTGCTACTGAGAAATTCCTAATGAAAAAACCCAATAACACTTGTCCGACCTGGGGATCGAACCCAGGGCCCCATGTTCAGCAGTCGCGCTTGCGGCCACTAGACCAACAAGGCAGTCAATTTTAAGTTGTTGTCAATATCGTGCTGTCACTTTCACTTCGCCGTATAATGAAAGTGACAGAACGAGACTTAACGGAAACTTAAAATTGAGTAGAGCTTTAGTATTTGGCCAATGACCAGGTAGTTTCTCCTAATGTTTTCTCCCGAAAAAAATTAAGATAAGTTAAGAAATAAAATACTTGTGCCTAACTTAAAACGCATAATCGGTTATAGCAATATTAACAATAAACATCTTTACATAGTATAAAACGATGTCGCTCCCGCTGTCTGTACACTTAGATCTTTAAACTACGCAACGGATTTGAATGCAGTTTTCAGCAATAGATAGATTCAAGGTGAAAGTTTATATGCCCCACATTAGTATCTACATTGCACCCGTTCGAAGCCGGGGCGAGTCGCTAGTAGTATACAAGGTTAGTCGGAAAGGGGGTACTAAGCTGAAAGGGTGTTAAAGTACCTATAATAATTGATGGAACCCAAAAGTCAATACTTCAAGAGAACTAGCTGTTCAAAGATTTCAAAAAAAATACGCTAAATTCTATCTATCCTCAGCTATGATCAGACGTGTTTACATTTTACGTCATATACGTCACGGATTAGAAACTTCATTTTCTGAATTCATAACTAAAGCAGGGATAAAGAATTTTTGTAAAAACTAAAATAAAAATAATTTTTCATGGAAAAAAGTAATCGGATTTTTAAATTTAAACACTTTCTTTAAAACAATCATCAGTGATACATTAAGTGGCCCGCGGCTTAGTACCCCCTTTCCGGCTAACCTTGTACATTATTGAGATAATGGAGATGGAAAAATATTTTACAGAAATAACCAGAACCTCTTCCATGTCTTAGTATGATTCGATTACTTAGGTACACGTACACTATCAACACACCATTCCTAATATTACGTGCAATATTTAATACTTAAGCCAAATATAAAAAAAATAACAAAAATCATTAAATTTTTACGGCATGTCGACATAACCCGGTCAAACACATCGATAAAAACAAATATTCATACTGTTACAAAAATATACAAACCGTTTAAAACTGAAATATTTGACTATGATAGAGGAAGCTACAAAGTTTACTCAAAAAATATTTTTATTTAAACTGTCAGTCAGTGTTCAATGATAACAGCTATTTATTTACTTACGGTATCGAACATTTTGATTTACGGCGTTTCCTTTTTCTACTTTTAATTTTTCTCTGTATTATAAATGCACATAGACGAAATTAAATTACTAGGAGTAAAAGTAAAAATACACACGTATATATTACGTTGTAAAAGTCGTCTAATCGTAAGTCCCAACGAAAACAACCTATATAGCGCTGTAAAAGTCGTGTAATCGTAATTCTCAACGAAGACAACCTGCATAGCGTTGTAAAAGTCATCTAATCGTAAGTCCCAACAAAAACATCCTGATAAGCGTTGTAAATGTCATCTAATCGTAAGTCCTAACGAAAACACCCTGTATAGCGTCGTATCACCCTGTATAGCGTTGTAAAAGTCGTCTAATCATAAGTCCCAACAACACCTGTATAGCGTCGTAGTAATCTTCGTCTTACCTCCCAACAACTTTTTTATTTAAAACAATTAAATAATCACTTCAATAAAGGCGTGTTCGACTCTTTCTCGTCTATCACCCATATTCTAAGACGTTTCTCTAAAACTTACTCGACTCAGGACGGCCTCGAAAACACCTTCAATATTGTATTCTTAGTCGCAATTTCGACTGAGGGTTCCACAAATGATTCGAGGTAGAGTGGAGTCATTACGTCATAATTTTATTTATCTGCATCGCGCAAATAACGCCGCGGTAAATAGTTGTAAGGATTATCGTAAGCATATTCGATAGTCTTCAGAATTCATTTTTGATACATACGAACTTTGACACTTCCTTCCTTAAGGTAGATTCCGAGGTACCTTGACTTTGACAGATGATTCCTTACTGAGGAAAAATCTCGAGTCGAGGACGTTTATGTCAACTATAACTACCGATGATAGTGAGAAAGTCTGGGTCGAGGTGGAGTCGAGTCGAGTAAGTTTTGGAGGAACGTCTTAGAATATGGGTCCTTCCTTTTCGTGTGGTTAGTGACTAACCTGGTGTCAAAGTTTAAGCCGCCCATGGGCCTCTGAATTAGCTTTACATGCCGTCGAGAAATATCTCTCAAGCATGCCGGTTTCCTCACGATGTTTTCATCGAATATGGATAGAATATGGGTGTAAAACCCTAAGTTCATCTGAAGCTGCATCGCAGTTGAACACAGACTTCACACTGCTGTTCACACTAACGTAGGCACCGTCTAATATAAACGCTGAGTTTGTAGTTCGCATAATTTCGCATTAGGCATTCGCATACAATTAGAAGATGATCAGCCGGCTGCCTGTGCAAACCAGCTGGATTAACGAACTTTGTGCAAACAACCGATTGTAGGCGCGTGCGAGTCATGTGTGTGTGTCTGTGTGTGGTGTGTGTGTGTGATTGCATTTGGTAAATGTGTTTGCATTAAAACCTACGATGCTGGCTTTTCTGTTCTGTCTAGCCTTTTCGCAACTATATTGGGGTCAGCTTCCGGTCTAACCAGATGCGGCTGAATACCAGTATTTTACACAGAGCGACTGCCGTCAGAACTCCGCAATAGTTATTAAGCAATGTCGATATCTTAAGGTTCGACCAGTTTTCAAACCTTCGAGCTTCTGAGTACCCATAACGACTGTCATAGGTAACAAAAACATAACATCAAGCATTGTATTCCCCAAAGGATTCGGCAGAGGTGTTTTTAATACACCCTCGTTTCGCCAGTTATGTTTAAGTCCCATGTAATAATGGGCGAGCCTATTGCCATTAACCGGGCACAAATCCAGACTCCGGACTGCTACTGAGAAATTCTTAATGGAAAAACCCAATAACACTTTGCCCGAGCCGGGGATCCAACCCAGGACCCCATTCTCAGCAGTCGCGCTTGCGACTACTAAACCAAGAAGGCAGTCAATAGGTATTTATCATAGGTATTTTTTTTTGTTTTTTTATTTTATTAGGAACACCAATTGTACATTTTGTTTTACATCTAAGTATACAATAAAGTAGGTTAAAGTACAATCAACAACATTTCCACATAGTATAGTATTCATATGACACCCGGGACTGTAGGTATAACGTGCTCTCCAAGGCATGGAGACCGCGGCCAGCGGTACTCAACCTCGCAGATTGCACGATCCGCGTGGTCAGTCACGAGTTCCTCAATAACTTGTATGATGCTTAATTTAGACAAACATTGAACCCTCAGTGTATAATTCCCTCAATCATTTCAACAATGGAGTTCATATCGACGCTCGGCAGTGAAAACCTCGTAAATAAAATTTTCTTCAAAAGCGTTTTATTTGTTCCTTAGATAGATAAACTTGTCATACGCGTACTAGTTCAACAAACTTTCAATTCAAATACTTCTAAGCTATCTATGACGTACGATGACAAACTTGTATTAACATTTGATCGGCCATTTTTTTGCAGAAGACAGTTCTAAAAAAAAATACGCATTCGTGGATTTCACTGCCGACCGACGATATTGAAACGCAATATCCATTCTGTTGGTATTTAAACATGAGTTGCACAATGTTAGTAGGTACCCCTACAAAATAATGTTAGCCATCATTTTGGATAACAAACATACTATCCACTGACGGAATACGTAACTAAGCGGCTTCATGCAAGTTCGTTAGCCATACACTAAAGTTATTGAGCGAATCAACTATAGACAAATAGGCTATCTAAAATTTAGGTACAGCTCTACATAAAAGTCTATAAACGGAACCCTTCTCATTCTGAGAAGAGGCTCGTGCCTAGCAGTGGGACAGTTGTGGTGCCTAGTGGTGTGACCGTCGGACTGCCAAGTCATAGGTCTCGAGTTAGAACCCAAGGCCTCTGACTTTTCGGATTCATGTGCGTATTGTATAATTATCACTTGCTTAAAAACGGTGAAGGAAAACATCGTGAGGAAACCGAGAATGCCTGAGAGATATTTCTCGACGGCATGTGAAGCAAAGTCAGAGGCCCATGGGCAGCATAATCTCTGACACCAGGTCAGTCACTAACCACACGAAAAGAAATAGATGTGTGTAAAGAAAAATATTATTATCTATACTAATATTATAAAGCTGAAGAGTTTGTTTGTTTGTTTGAATTCGCTAATCTCAGGAACTACTGGTTGGAATTGAAAAAATATTTTTGTGTTAGATAGTCCATTTATCAAGGAAGGTTATAAGCCATATAACATCACGCTATGACCAAAAGGAGCGAAGCATAAATAAAAAATGTTGCAAAAACGGGAAAAATGTTCACCCGTGCGAAGCCGGAACGGGTCGCTAGTGTTTGCTAAAATGTCTACAAGCCTCATATCATTCACGATTAAAGGACTTTATACCTTCATCTATGACCTCTATTTAAACCTTCAAGGATCACAAACTTACCGTACCTAAATCACCAAACATCGCCCTAAATACCACTGTCACAGCTTACAAATACATGAGAGAAATAGCGGGGCTTCTACCCAACCCTTAAAGTCGGAACGGCATCAGTAGTAATGATAACAAATGAACGACATCGTAAGCAGAGGCTTCGTGGACTCAGGGATCCCAGTGGTTAAGGACAGGTAGCTAGGACACACGGGCAAGGAGGTCCGCCAGCAAGTTGGCGGATATGTTGGTGTATAAAAACGCCAAGAAGGTGACGGACTCGGCGATGGATACACGTCGTTAGTTGTGGAACATGCCGAGTCAACTCGCAATGTAAAGATACAACCAGCAAGTTAAGAACGTTAGGTATTGAATGGGGTCTACCCCGTTAGTGGAGACACAAAGCTTAGCATGGAGCGCGATGCGTAACGGAAAGCGGACAATTCAAACAAAACATACATAACAAAATTAGCCCATTACTGTCCCACTGCAGGACACGGGCCTCTTCTCAGAATCAGAAGGGTTTAGGTTTTATTCCACCACGCTGGCCTGGTGCGGGTTGGCAGAATACACACACCATCAAGAACTCTATGGAGCCCTCTCAGGTGTCCACGTTTCCTCACGATGTTTTTTCTCTACCAATTCAAACATATGACGACGTATTAGAACGTTTATGGAGACACGTTTTTCTGCGCATATTTTTTGAGTTGTAGATGTCTGTAATATCAGTACACGGTGAAAAATGCAGCGGAGTGCGCGGCAAATCCCGCGTCTCCATTGACAAAATCTCAGCCTTTGGCCAGACTGCAAACGCGGGCGCGGGGCAGGCGCGGTGCGGCGAGTTCAAACAGAAGAACTTCATTTGAGTGTCCATAGTGGGCACGCGGGCGCGGGAAGCGGCGCGGGCTACTTGGCGCGGGGAGCGCGCGGGTAGCTCACGCCATAGGTCGTTCATACAAGTGGCCGCAGTGAGAGCGCGGGCGGCAAGCGATAACCCGGGCGGGAGCGGGGGATCTCAAACTAGTTCGAGCTGACCACGCGCGTTGTTGTGATGGCGTCTTCAAAATTAAATGTTGAAGAATTAATAAGTGCTATTCAAGCACGATCTGCACTGTGGATGTCGAAACATCGTTTTTTAGTAAGAATTTTCCAGTAAAAATAAGTCTTCTTCATCCATATTATATTTAGACAAACACTGGCACGACAACGCTCAGAACGAAGCCGCGCTCCACTGCGGACTGGTAAATCGCGCGCGTTCCCGCACCCGCGCCGCTCCCCACACCGCGCTGCCAGTCTGGCCAAACACTCAATGATGACCTATGCCACTGTACGATACGGAAGCTTAACTGGGTTGTGTTTTAACCACATTTAACTAAAACTAACGTTCTCTAGCCTGTTCAGACAGCGAATCTGTTTTCATAGGACCGTTTTTAACGGATCCGTCGGTACTGGATGTGTTGTTCACATCTGTACCGACGGATCAGTTAAACAAATGGCAGCTGCGCCACGCTCCTCGCATCTGGCAGGCAAAATACGATAAAAATAACGGATCATGTGTGAAGGCACCTATACTTCTCCATACATCATGTACGGATCCGTTTTTTATATCGTTCCGGCTTTCAGTTTTGATGTGAAAACGGAAAAATGTCGGATCAGTATTTTTACTGGATTCGGAATACTATCGTGTACTATGTGAACTCGCTCATACAACTACAGGCGCTATCACCAAAATAAAAACGGATCCACTAAAAACGGTCCTGTAAATAGTTTCTGTGTGAACTAGCGATAACCTTGCTCACAAGGCAGCTCTTTTTCGTTCACTACAGGCTGCCATATTTGTTCGACCGTGTGTCCCTTATAAAGACAAATTGGCTTCTTTACATAATAATCGTCGAAACTCCTGGCACAATGCTAAACGATGCCGGCGCCTGAGCAACGATATTGTTACTTCTGCACTTTACAATATTATAATTGCAATCTGCAAATATGGAACTATGTTGCTTTTCGTATTAACTTGGGTTAATTTTGACCTTAGTGACACTTGATGAAGGGATTTCTCTATTCCCCTCTGGCTACGTTACAGAAGGTTTATTTACCCCATCGACAGCTGTAAAAAATTTTGTGATATTATGAATATTGTCATAATCTGTTTGCATTAATTACCAATTGCTTTAAAAAAAATACCAGGCTGCAAATAAAATTATTTAAAAGTAATGCACTAAAAAGACTGAAACAAGATTGAGATTATAAAACAAAATTAAAATAAATTGAAAACGAAATAATCTCTACTTCGGTTTAACAGTCTATTCAGGGTGTAAACAAAATAATGTAATTCCTTCAAACCTCGTGATGTACTGCTGACATAGATTAACCCCGCAAGGGACATGTTTAGATTCAATATTTTTTTTTTACAAAAAGTAAACGTGTGTTCTGAACGTGAGGCATTTTAGCGCCCCGAGCGAATGGCGCGACTATTGCTCACCGCCCGGTTATTTAACTCGGGGCACTAAAATGCCTCACGTTAAGAACATAATGTTTACTTTCTGGTTTTTTTTTATTGAGTCCAAAAGTGTTCCGTGCAGGGTTTAGCTATGTCAGCAGTACATCACGAGGTTTGAAGGAATTACGTGATTTCGTTTACACCCTGTATTATGAGCTGAAAGCCTAAGTTAAATACCTACCCGCATTAAGTTTAGTAGCACGGAACCCATTAATTTTCTTTCGGTTTATAATTTGCAAGTCTGAGGGATTCTGCATGGAGGGCAAACGTTCCAACACTAGGCTATCATTGCTATACAAATAATACTAAAATCTTTTGAATATCGACGGTTGCCTTTATTCAGCAAAAGGAAGGCACGATATTAATGAAAACTTGATAATAAAACGCCACTCTACTTCCATGAAAATATAATAACAAAAACATCACCTCCATATTCCCATATGGTAAAAACTGAAACTTAGTACTTAAGGTATTGTTGCTCAACGCTTTAGGCTATAAAGGGGAAAACACATTTGCATTTAAAACGCACTAACGACTCGTCTGCGGCGTATAAACGCATTTAAATAATACACCAAAAACTTACTTCCTATGTAGTAACAAGAGTTTTAAAAACTATTGTTCTGTCTAGCCTTTTCGTAATTATGTTGGGGTCAGCTTCCAGTCTAACCAGATGCGAATGAATACTAGTATTTGTAACCGACTTCAAAAAGGAGGAGGTTCTCAATTCGATTGGTTTTTTTTTTATGTACGTACACCGATTACGCTGACGTTTATGATCCGATTTACGTGATTCTTCTTTAGTTTGATGCGGAATAGTTGCCATTTGGTCCCATAGAAATTTAACACAGTTTGGCCCAGTAGTTTTCATTTTATGAACATTTTTGTTTACGTGAACGATGTAATTTTAGTTTGTGTACGGCTTTTTTAGGAGTTTTCATTTAGGTTGATTAGTTATATATTATTATTAACCCGTGTCCCGATAAGTTAGTCTTAGGCTACCTGTCGTTGAAGCGGAGCGAGCGTGAGGAGTAGAGAAACTGAGAATTATATGTATAGTCTACCTGATGTAATCTAGAAAAATCCTACTGTAGTTTACATAACAACCTATTACAGATACTAAAAAGTAAAAAAACTACGTTTAAAAAAACCGACTTCAAAAACTAAAAAGTATAAAATAACTTAATAAAGATTAAATTGAATACACCTCCTATGCAAACCTAATAACTTTAATATTAATAAAATACTATAATTTGTATGTGCTACCTATTGATAGGTTTGAAGTAGGTGCCTACTATTACATTTGGCTTGGCACCGACTTCAAACCTATCAATAGGTAGCACATACAAATTATAGTATTTTATTAATATTAAAGGTATTATTTAGGTCTGCATAAGAGGTGTTTTCAATTAAATCTTTATTAAGTTATTTGATACTTTTTAGTTTTTGAAGGCGGTCTTTTTAATACACGGAGCGACTGCCATCAAAGTATTAGACCACTGCAACCCAGTAACTGGGCAATGCCGATATGCTAAGGTTAGACCAGTTGTCAGACTTTCAGAGTTCTGACGTCCCCTAACGACTGTCAGAGGTATTCGTATGACACTAGGAATCGACTTTATAACGTGTTCTCCAAGGCACAGAGGGGTCTCGTTTAACGAACGATCACCAATCCACGGACGGATTGCAACAAGCGCAGCTTACCCTCGTCTCCTTAATACTAGAAAAATAAAATAAAAAAACATTAGAAAAATTAGAACAAGATCAAATAACAAAACGCTATGGCGGCCTACGATTACTTTCTACTGTACCTTCATTACTTATGCGTGTTCCCCGCAGCGTTTTCTCCTCAAACCTATAGTCTCCTTAACACTTTTAGGCTATAACCACAGTGTCATTTACTATGATATACGACAGAACTAAACTTGCGTCGTAAACTGAAAATTTAAACAGAGAGAGACACCGAACATTAAACATTTTGCAACATTGAACAAAATTCTCCTTTTTGTATGTGAAAATGTTCGTATAATATAAACAATAAACGATATTGTAAATCTTCGGGTGTGATGTGAGATGGGTTGATTGTACCAGAATTTAAAACGATTTTTCATTTTATGAATATTGTCGTGGATTGCTTGTATAAATCTGAGTGGGAATTTTGTTTATATTTCAAGTCGGATTTTATTTCACAGAAAAGTAAAACCATTTCTTTGGTGCGCTAGGACAATTGTTGCTGAGTTGGGGATACAATAAAATAAGGTTTGAACTACACGACAGCTGATGCATGCGTGCCATCAGTTAGGACAGGTCAACTCAAACCTGCTATGGCACTTTCCTCAAAAGGCCATTCCAGACGTTGCCCTACATTGTTACACTCGCATAGTTTTTATACTACAATATGTGGACTTTAAAAGAGACCTTGATCTCTGAGTTTGTTTCAGTTTTTCTTCTCAGAGCTAGTCAGTCTAGGTTAATCACAGCGCCATCTAGTCTTGAAAAAAAATGTTACATTAACTTTATTTACAGAAATAAAAATCATTTATCATTTATCAATCCTGTTTCCCTGTAACGTTCCAAAGCCGTAGCATGGTTCGTTCTACCGGAGATCCTGGAGATTTAGTTGGCAGAGTCTAACCTACCTGAAGGGTATGTAACTACGTTTAATCACAATTTGTGTTTGCAGTAATACATAGATGTTGCCCGCGGTTTCACTCGGGTCCTGGGAGAACTAATTCATGTACCTGAATAAAAAGTATCCTATTTGTTAATCCAGGATATGGTCTATCTGTGTGCAAAATTTCATCTAAATCCATTTAGCCGTCTATGCGTAATTGAGCTACAAACACCCATCTTCACAAACATTCACATTTATAATATTATAGTTGGACACTCATATAATCAGGCGTATAACACTACATAATTTCCAGAAAAGAACTACGTAGAACTACTTCCAACATTATTGCAGGCATAGTTGTGTACATCGTGATATAATTTTCCCGCCACGTCGTGAACTCACGGCACTAATTGCTAATGACATCAACGCCGCTTGATTGGCGTCTGAGCAAGGTGCGATGCTATTAGCATTTACCCGCATTGAGTAAATGACGTGGTATAGTAGCTAAAACAAATTTTATTTAAATTTTATAATATGTACCACCTTCTTCTTCTTCTTTTCGTGTGGTTAGTGACTTACCTAGTGTCAGAGTTTGCCACTATTTCGTTGACACTTCTTCTAAATGATGGATTTCATAGTCACATTATTTAGATGTGAGATTGTAGACTTGCTCAGTATTGTCTGATGTGTATCTTTGCAAGTGATCAGGGGTAGATAATCTTCTCGAACTCACTTCTTCTTATTTTCCTGTGGTTAGTGACTAACCTGGTGTCAGAGTTTGTGCCGCCCATGGGCCTCTGACTTGGTTTCACATGCCGTTGAGAAATATCTCTCAAGCATGCCAGTTTCCGCACGATGTTTTCTTTCACCGTTTTAAGCAAGTGATAATTATACAATACGCACATGAATCCGTAAAGTCAGAGGTGCGTGCTTTGGATTCGAAATCGAGACCTATGACTTGGCAGTTCGATGGTCACACCACTAGGTTATCACTGCTTTTTTCCCAACTATCTTGGGGTCAGCTTCCAGTTTGAATACCAGTATTTTACACGGAGCGACTGCCATCAGACCTCTGCAACCCAGTTACTGGACAATGCCGATATCCTAAGGTTAGACCAGTTGTCGGACTTTCAGGCTTCTGACTTCCTGTAAAACTGTCATAGGTATTCGTATGACACCCGGGACCGACGGTGTAACGTGCTCTGGATTTCGCTCGCGATTTGGATCATCAACATTTTTTTCGTGCGTACAGACATCGCGAGGCACGCGTGGCAAACCCCTGATGCATGCGTGACAAGCCAATCGGGGCGCATACCTCGCGATGTCTGTACGCACCTTTACAATATTACTCGCGATAAATGGGATAGATATGCTTTTAAACCAGCTAAATGAAAAACAAGAACCTCCTAAAAATCCCTTTCAACCAAAAAACATCACAACAAAACCAAACCATATCATACGTTGCTTTTAACATTACATTTTTAATATACTTAAGTGCGACTCCACCGTGCAATGTTTCGGTAACATAGAGCTAGCAAAGAAGCTTTAATATCATGTAATTTTAAACTACCTACATGCATGCTGTTATGAAAAGTTGGCTGTACTTAAAAGGTTTACGTTTTTTGTGGGCTCACAGTGAGAGGGATAGAAGATTGTGTCTTATTGTAATTAAAATGAGTACGTTCTGCCTAGCTTTTTCAGAATTGTGTTGGGGTCAGCTTCCACTATAACCAGATGCGGCTGAATACCAGTAATTTACACGGAAAATGTTTTTATAAATAGTGCATCTACTTTCTAACCTCAAAATTACTTTAAATGGCACGGGCCTCTTCTCAGAATGAAAATGGTTTAGGCCTTAGTTCACCACGCTGGCCTGGTGCGGGTTGGCAGACTACACACACCATCGAGAACTTTATTGAGCCCTCTCGGGTGTGCAGGTTTCCTCACGATAATTTACTTCACGCAATTGATGATCACATTCTGATCTGCACATGAATTTTAAAAGTCAAAGGTGCGGTCTTGGACCGAAATCGGGTTTACCATTTATATTTCTACGTAGTAATTTTATAATCTATATAAATAAATATGAATCGCCAAATGTGTTGCTAAGCGCAAAACTTGAGAACGGCTCTACCAATTCGGTTATTTTGTTTTTATATATATTCCTTCAGGCACAAGGAAGGTTCTTATGGAGAGAAAAAACATTAAAATCGCGTGGAAAATAGTAAAAGCAACGCTTTTCTTTTCCCACTACAGGCCAATAACTTTTGACAGAACGAAGTCTGTCCGGGCAGCTAGTATTTAATAAAAACACAAGTTTAAGTTACATGGGTAATGGGTACCTTTCTAACTATAAATCGCCAATCTATAAGTAACTAACCGATCGTGTTAGAAACACCACACTGCGCTCTATAACGCAAGTAGCAGATGTTGGAGATAAAACAGCCAAGCTTAAGTGGGAGTGGGCCGGTCATGTCGCTCGAATGCACTCGGGAGGTGGGCAAAGATCGTCACGCACTGGACACCTGAAGGAGGACGTCGTCGTCGAGGTCGGCCGCGGCGTAGGTGGCGTGACGATCTAGACGTGTTTGCGGGACTAGCATGGTTAGAAACGGCACAAAATAGAGAAGTTTGGAAGGCAAAGGGGGAGGCCTATGCTCAGCAGTGGGACATTCCATAGGCTATTAAAAAAAATGTATTTAATTCCCAGACCAGCGTCTGTAATAGTAATTCTAGTAACCTGTATATATTTTGTTATTTAAATAATTTTAGAAAGTTATAAAATATATTCGGATTGCTAAAAGTCTCAGCGTACTATTTATGTGAGTTTCATTTAGTTTTATTTGGGTGACTTAAACCCAGTTTAAAATTATTTATTTTATTATTTAAAGGAAACTTACAGCTTGAGTCCGCGCGCAGGTGCTAGTCTCCTCCTGAGGTATGGAAGCGGCAGGGGAGGGAGGTGCGCACGGTAGACAACACAAAGCAAACTGACAAAGCGTGTCTATTGTTTCGCACCCCCCTCCTGCCGCTCTCATTTCAGGCAGTTAGCAGTACTTGCGCGCAAACTATAGTACAGTTTACAAATAAAATAGTAGTTGTAGATAGTTAAATACTCAAACGCTACTCAATTTTAAGTTGCCGTTAATTTCGTGCCGTCACTGTCACTTCGCGTTAAGGTGCGATTTCGCGGGACGCATCACACGGCAGACCGCAGCGGCAGTCGGCCGACAGCAAATGCTGTCGGGCTTCAGTTGCCGTCGTATAAATCCCGAAGCCGGCAGCAAGTACTGCAGTTACGTCGCGGCATTACTTATTTGCGGTTATGTCTACTGTCAACTTTCTGTCAACACGTCTATAATGTCGAACTTCACCGGCAGTACTGTGTTTTTGTGGGAGTGCCGTCTGCCGCTACGGGTCAAAACAATGTACGACCTGTCACGCGGCAATTGCAGTCGTATGTCGGAATCGGTCTCATACAAATTAAAGGTCAAAGCACACATATCAAATCGGAAAGGGATCGTCGCCGTATCAACTCAAGCCGTTCAGTATTCTTTGTATGCAACTCCCTACTGCAACGCACACTAATCGGAATCGTAACGTAATCGCCTCGCCTCGGGACAAGCTCACGAACCGCGGTGCGGTGAGGCGATACGGTTACGATTCCTTTCCGAGTTGATATGTGTGTTTTGACCATAATACTGCAAAGTAATGCTATCTGCCGTCGCGGCACATACCGTCGCCGTCTGCCGCTGCCGTCTGCCGTCTGCCGCGTCCCGCGAAATCGCACCTTTAGAGTGACAGTGACAGCACGAGATTTAACGGTAACTTAAAATTAAGTAGCGTTTGATTATTTAATCTATCAACCTCCTTCTCATATCAATATGCCTGAAAAATCTCTTCCTTTTGCTGAAACAAATCTTCTATTATAGACCTTTTGAATTATGTTTATGAAGAATTTCAAAACATTCTTTTGGAGCTTACTCCGTCCGCATCCTTTTAATGGATGCATTAGCTTTCCCGGCTTTAGCCACTGTTGCTAGTTATTCATTCCTCGCTTATATTTTCACCTAAAAGTCTATTTGTGGATCTTTATTGTTTATTTTACATAGTATAAAAATCAATTGCTGTGCGTTAGTCTCGCAAAAACTCGATAATGGCTCGACCGATTTGATTTTTTTTTTTGTTTTGTTTTTCTCAATACTCTGATGGTTTAGGGAAAAAGAAAATGAGGAAAAATTTAAAAAAATGTAGTTACTACGAAGTTCACCGTATTAATTTCCATAGGTCTTTAGTAGGATTTAAAATTAGGTAGCTACATGCACACTGTAGGGACGTTTGCAAGTCAGTGCGGTTTATTTTTACATAACAAAGATATTTTTATATTTTTTTTTGTTTTGTTTTTATTGTTTGTTTTATTCCGTTTTAAAGTTTTTTTTAGTTTTTATTACATTTGAATTAATATTTGTACGCCATCACGGCAAAACATAGCGCCCAAATAAATATGTTAACCTAACACCTTTATGTAAATACCTATGTTAAACAAATAAATATTCTGTTTCTGAACAAACACAAAAATAATATTTAAAACAATTCTACATTGAAATAACTTAGCAATAATAAATTCGATGTCATACATTTGGTCAACATTAATTTATAAATTTTCAACTTTCATCATGTTTTTTTTTTCATAAATTAAATACGTCTTTATGACCTCATATAACTCGTAGAAGAAAGTTTCTCGAGTGGAAACCTCGCACCGGAAAACGCATCGTGGGACGGACTCCAGCTAGATGGGGAGACGACCTGGTGAAGGTCACTAGGAGTCGTTGGACCCAGGCGTCCGTCCTGGTTTATAGGGGAGGCCTTTCTTCAGCATTGGACGTTTTTCAGCTGATATGATGATGATGTCTTCATGAGCCGAAGGTATATACTAGTGCTCTTCTTCTTCTTTTCATGTGATTAGTGACTAACCTGGTGTCAGAGTTTATGCCGCCCATAGGCCTCTGACTTGGCTTCACATGCCGTCGAGAAATATCTCTTCGGCATGCTGGTTTCCTCACGATGTTTTCCTTCATCGTTTTTAAGCAGGTGATAATTATACAATACGCACCTGAATCCGAAAAGTCATAGGTGCGTGCCTTGGATTCGAACTCGAGACCTATGACTTGGCAGTGCGACGGTCACACCACTAGGGTATCACTACTGCTAATTATAAGACTCAATAGACTACTATAATTAATTGATCTTGAATAAATAATAGCATAATTTGCCAGGCCAGGAGATTACTACGCTGATCGCATTTCCGTAGCATAGCGTAGCGGCGGCGTAGTAGCGTAGCCAGGAGCGTAGACATGGCGTAGAGGGTGGCGTAGTAGAATATTACCTACAATTTCCCTATGGCGGGTTGGCTTTGTCCGTGTGGGTTTATGGCGGGATCTATCACGCCACATGCGAACTATCCTGCATCGCGATAGACAGAGTTTGACACGCAGATAGTACATATACAAGTTCCCAACATCAACCGTTGGGCAGTGGCCCGCCAGGCACAAGACTCCGCCTGGTAGGAGGATCCTCCTTTTCGTAGGCGGAACACCATATCTCGTTCCCCTACATTGGTGACCCCGACGTGATCGTCACAGACAATGTTTCCACATTGGTGACGATTACTAACGCAACCTTCGCAGCCTATAAACATCGGCAGCAACATCATCACTCCCCTCTGCTCAACATTCAAGCAAGCAGCAAGTCACACAGCCAGCCAGCATCCTCGGCTTCATCGTGTCACCACTAGCTTGCAGCGAACGCGCAAGCCTGGTCGCACCTTCAGCCCTCTTCAACAACATGGCACAGCACGCTGCAAATTCGACCGGTCAACTAGCAGAGGCACATCTCTCCTGGTCGACGCCAGCAGCCAGCCACTTCTCACCGCTCACAGTTCCGACTCACCGTGAACGACGCGGCATCCGGTTTCGACTCACTGGAACCCTCACCTGGCCCTGGCAAGCATCTCAACATGCAACGACTTGCTGACTCATCACTACAATCGACCTCCGGTCTTGGGGGGGAGTGATGTGGCGGCATCTATCACGCCACATGCGAACTATCCTGCATCGCGATAGACAGAGTTTGACACGCAGATAGTATATATACAAGTTCCCAACATCAACCGCTGGACAGTGGCCCGCCAAGCACAAGACTCCGCCTGGTAGGAGGATCCTCCTTTTCGTAGGCGGAACACCATATCTCGTTCCCCTACAGGTTAATCTCAATAACAAATTCATGGATTTAAATGAAGTTCTGAGCAATAACTTACTAGCTTGTCATCGGGCTTCTATAAAAGCTTTTCTTTGAAAATAAACTTACTTTGAAAGTCACTCTAACACCAAATATGAAAAAGTTCGCAACAACAAACTATGTTTAAATTTTTTAAATCCAAACGCGTTCTATAAAACTTAGCCTCACTTTAATTATATCGATATAAAATTTCTAACTTTATCCATTTTTTGTAATAACCCTGAATAATACAGGGTTGAAAGTAGAGCTAATTAAAAGTTCGATGCTTCAGGACTGGAGGCAACCCTGGCTAGTTACCTCACACTTTATTTACGTATTAATTTGTACTATGATATAGTTTTTTTTTTTAAATGAAACTTTCGTAATGAATATCGTGCAAACCGATGGCGAAATTGATAAATGATTTTTATTTCTGTAAATAAATCTGTTACAGACACTTTTACAAGTCAATGTAATGTTTTTTTTTAAGACTAGATGGCGCCGGCATTTCCTATCTGACTAGCTCTGAGAAGAAAAGCCGAAACAAACTCAGAGGTCAAAGTCTCTTTTAAAGTCCAGACATTGTAGTACACGAACTATGCGAGTGAAACGATGTAGGGCAACGTCGGGAATGGCCTTTTGAGGAAAGTGCCAAAGGAGGTTCGAGTTGACCTGTCCTAACTGACGGCACATCTGCATCAGTCATCGCGGAGCTCAAACCTTCTAGGGAGCTCAACATTTGTTTTGGACATTTGTGTGGGTCATTTTTGTGGGTCCTTGATCGGGCTGTCAAGCACAGAATTAACACAGGGTGGATGAAATGGCGGCAGGTTACAGGAACAACCTGCGACTCGTGTATTCATCTATAAAACCATGGTTAGACCTGCTGTCTTGTATGGATCGGAATGTTGGGCCACAAAAAGGATAAATGAAAGGCAATTGCATGCAGCTGAGATGAGAATGCTAAGAGGGATGTGTGGTATTACACGAATGGATAGAATTAGAAATGAGTATGTAAGAGGAAGCCTAAAAGTGGCGCCGGTGACTGAGAAGTTGTGTGGAAACCGGGTGTCACGGTATGGGCATGTGATGCGGAGGAACGAGGAACATGTCGTGAGGAAAGTATTGAGTATGAATGTGGATGGTTATAAGAGTAGAGGAAGACCAAAGAAGCGATGAATGGATAGTGTGAAAGATGATATGGCTAGAAAGGGGGTGACTACTGAAATGACGGCTAATAGAGATGTATGGAAGACGAAGACATACTGCGCCGACCCCAAATAAGTTGGGATAAGGGCAGGAGGATGATGCTGTAATGAATATCCTTATGTCTTAGTCAGAAGCCAGAAATTCTCTGGCGATTGTACGAATCCCCTTTTTTAATCTGTGACTTGGTCGCATTTGACCTTAGTGGCACCTGATGGTAAGCGCAGACAGGGTCTAAGATGGAGCACACGAATCCAAGGAACAGAGATATAGAGGGATTCCCCAATACCCCTCTGGATGTCACATACACACGACGGAACACAGTAAACTGCTTAATCTTTAATGTAAGGGTGGTAGCTAGCCTGGCGGATCGTATAGATCCTACCACCAAGCGTGCTGGGTTTTGTTGAATCTTACAACACGCGTCTATTACCAGCATGCGGTGTGGAATTTTTTTTATTCTAGCCCGTCATTACACGGGATAAAACGTTATGAAAAGACTTGTAAAAATGCAATTTTACGGGATAAATAGCCTGTAAGACCTTACGGGGACGTATCGACTGCCCAGAGCTCCATGGTCTTTTCTGCCAACTATTTGTGCCCGACAAATACATCGGACACCCTCAGAGCCGGCAACTCCTAGCCAAAACTGTAGCCAGAGCCGACTCCCCAGTCTGTCGTACTCTAAAGGTGCTGAATGCCCTTCTGGCTGCCAACCCTGAATGTAGTGTGTTTGCGGATGAATGGATTAAAATTATGCGTATATGTCTGGTGTTCTGTGAGAGAAAGTATGCAAGGGAGTCCACTGAGTATGTTAGTTTTAAATTATATTATTGTAAACGTAATTATTGTCTCTACGTCAATTAATGTAATTGGTGTTGTACCGCTTTAATTAACTATAAATAAATAAATAAAAAAAAAAAAAAAAAGTGTTTATTTCTCACCACAAGCCAAAAAATACATTCAATATTTACACACAGGCAGTAGCCAACGATTTTTGGTTGTGGATCGCTGGTGCCTGTGGTAGGTAGTAACACCTGTATCCACCAGGTCCCCAGCTGTTTAAAGTTACACATTTGATAGCTTACAAAATAAAATAAATATCTTCTACTGACCCCCTCCCCTCCATGACCTCAAACAACCAAATCTTCCTTCCACATCAGTATACTAACCAAATAGTACCAACATAAATATTCATCTACAAATAATATGTTAATCAATAATGGTGTAGTTTAAACACGGTGGTGTAAGCCGATGGCGGCGACAACCCATAAATTTGAATGGTCAAGTGAGTCTGGACATGAACAGGGGTGCATAACATTCGGATTATTGCTTGTGTTTTGTTTGTGATTTAATCTATAATAATACTACATTATTAGACTGTGCTAATACTATAAAAAGGAAAGATTTATATTTTTGTATGTAACGAATAAACTTAAAAACAACTGGACCGATTTCAAAAATTATTTTGCCGTTGGGAAGCTGCGTTATCAGTGAGTAACATAGGCTATATTTTATTACTGGAATAAAACTTCTTACGCGGGCGGAGCCGTGAGCACACAGCTAGTAATAAATGTACAGTTTTAAAGACTACCTCGTTGATCTAGGTGTGACGAGCGTGACTGCTGATCGTGAGGTCCTGGGTTCGATCCCCAGGTTGGGCAAAGTGTTTTTGGGTTTTTCCATTAAGAATTTCTCAGTAGCAGCCCGTATGCTGAATTTGCGACCAGTTAATGGCAATAGGCTCGCCTCGTATATGGGACCTAAACATAACTGGTGAAACGAGGGTGTACTAAGAATATATATTTCTGCCCAACCCTTCGGGGAATACAGGCGTGATTTTATGTTTTTATGTTTAAAAAACACGCTTTTGTTAATGTACTGAAAAGTGAAAACCATGAGGGGTTCCAATACCCACATCCTGGCTCCATCATGATATCAGCTCAATGGTACCATATTATTGTACAGTCATTAGAATAACATACATTTGCAAAACTTCACATCGATGCGACAGTTACTCGTAGAAGTGGGTAAAAATCGAATTACAAGCTTTTTTACGAATTGCAAACTTAGTTACCGGTGTAGCTGTGAATAAATTTTTGGATTTAAAAAATATAAACATAACATCACGCTTGTATTTTCCCGAAGGGTAGGGCAGAGGTGTATAGTAACCCCCTCATTTTGCCGTTATGTTGAAGTCCCATGTAATAGGGGACGATTCTATTGCCATCAACTAGGCACAAATCCGAACTCCGGGCTACTACTGAGGAATTCCACACGGAAAAACCAAATAACACTTTCTCCGACCTAGGGATCGAACCCAGGAGCTCACGATCAGCAGTCGCGCTTGCCACCACAAGACCGACGAGGGAGTTAAAAAATATTGTTGTATTAATTTTACAATATCATTAGGATATACAACGTGTTACAAAAATACCCCTAAAGCCGAAAGGGCGTTAAAAGGTCCCTTGTAAAGTGTCTATTGACAATATTTGAAAACCGTAGTATGACCCAAAAACAAAAAGAATTTAGATAAAACATAAAATAATCATCATTGAAACTCAACTCTGAAAACATAAAACTAAAGAGTAGACTACCCAGAAAGTTATTTACATTCTTACCTCATTTTCTCTAAGAGGTAAATGACAACAACCACAACCATAAAATACTATTTGTCTGTTTGACTATTTTTCACTGGGAATTATATAACACGTTGTATAATCTTCTTCTTCCTGCCCTTATCCCACACTAGGTGGGGTCGGCATAACATGTATTTCATAAATCCATATTGTTAGAGGTTTTGGCTTATTGTTTTACGACCGGCCGCCTGCCTGACATCAACCCTCCTTGGGAATACTCGTTGCGCCCGTCGCGCGGTTGATCCAAAGTGCTTTCTGATATTATGCACTGGGTCCCAAAATGATATGCATGTCAATCTTATTGCCAACAACTAAACAGACTATGTTCTTCTTGGTGGAGTATACTTGCAGTTCCTTGACCCACTCATTCAGTTTTGCTAGGGACTTCGGTTCTGACACATCGTAAATCATAGCACCGTTAGCTTCTCTAACACGTTGTATAATCAAGGATCATTAATAAATCGCGCCCAGCAGTGGGAAACGTGCTGATTATGTTTTATGCTCAAGGCTTGATAATACCTAGAGAATTCTGGATGACAGACAAGTTTCTTGAACCTCAAAAACCGCTAGACGTATTTTAATAACTTCACTCAATATTCGTGCCGGTGCAGTACAGTCAGACTACAATCTCGTCGCCCCCAGCGGTAATATCATGTGAGTCTCAACATCTCAATATAAAACGGTATGCACGTTTATTTGTATACAGTTTTCATGCAAATCTGTATAAAAGATAGAGGTAGTTATCTTTTACGATGATTTGTTGATCAGAATAATAACTTAGCAAGGGTATGTTAGCTGCCTGTAAATTGCCTCGTTGGTCCAGTGGTGGCAAGCGCGACTGCTGATCGTGAGGTCCTGAGTTCGATCCCCAGGTCGGGTAAAGTGTTATTGGGTTTTTCCGTATGGAGTTTGGATTTGTGCCCGGTTGATGGTAATAGGCTCGCTCCCTATTATATGGGACTTAAATATGACGAGGAAATTAGGGTGTTACTATACACCTCTGCCCAACCCTTCGGGGAATACAGGCGTGATATTATGCATGTTTTAGCTGTTCACCTGATCGTTATGACGTCAAGCTTCTTCTATGGTTGTGGACAAAACGACAAACCAACTCCTCCCGTATAGATTAAGAATATTCATACATAACATAACATCACGCTTTTTATTCCCCTAAGGGTTCGGCAGAGTTATTTTCAGTACACCCTCGTTTTACCAGTTCTATTTAAGTCTCGTGTAATGGGGGGCGAGCCTATTGCCATTAACCGGGTACAAATTCAGACTTCGGGCTGCTACTTAAAAACTCCTAATGGTAAAACCCAATAAAACTTAACCCGACTTAGGGATGGATACCAGGAACCCACGCTCAGCAGTCGCGATTGCGACCACTAGACCAACAAGGTAGAAAATGACGACACGTTTGGTGCAGTGGCTGAGCGATTGATTGGCTTCTGCGCTTCGGGTTGTGGGTTCGATTCCCGCACGAAACAAATATTTGTATGGCCTACAGATAGTTGTTCCGGTTCTGGATGTTTGTGCGTGTGAAGATTTGTGTCTGTAAACGCACCCACGATACAGGAGAAATCCTAGTGTGGAGCAACGTTTTTTTTTAAAGAAAGAAAGAATAGATGAGAAAATTCGTCCTCTAATTTTCAAAATTGTTTAGTAGGTACTATTTTATCTGAAACAATAAAAAATGTTGTGCTCCCCTATCGCAGTCAGACTGAGGTGCCCCGAGCTGTTATACGATGCACAAGTCAATTCACACCCTAGTGTGCACGTAAATAGACATAGTCTGGACGCCATGCGTCGCTCTACCATGCATGGTATATCACCAACAACCCTTTGTCTAGGGAATCCATTTATAATATTTAGGGTAGGTTGCTTATAGTACGATAGATGTTCATAACAATTTGCTATAGTTGAAAGCCAGTTTAGAATCTACATAAAGCGATATGGACATTTGTGTTATCCAGAAGAATGCACAAAACATGTGAGATCATGCACACCCATCATATTTTAAAGATCAACCAAACGACCCTCGTTGACAAAAACTTTTGCTTACTCGTGCAAAGTTAGTCGGAAAGGGGGTACTAATCCGTGGGCCATTTGAAGTATTACTTATGATGGTATCAAAGTAAGTGTTAAAATTTCAAAAATACTTCATACGAATTCAGAAAATGGAGCATGCAATCCGTGACCCCAAATATGACCTAAAATGTAAACACATCTGATCATAGCTGAGGATAGATAGATTTCGGCGTATTTTGTATGAAATCTTTGAACAGCTATTTCTCTTACATTATTGACTTTTGGGGAAAGATATAGAACAAAAGTTACCTATTCATTATTATGGGTACTTTAACACCCTTTCGGATTACTACCTCCCTTCCGACTAACGTTTTATAATCCAACGCATGAATAACGATACAGATCTACAAATGAATAACAATAAAGAAGAAAACACACAAACAACCGGTGTAACAGGGCCACTAAAAACTCGATCTCACGAAGATCAACCGATCTTTTTAACAAAAAACCTTCTCTTCCTTGCAATCCAATACACAATAAAGACACAGATCCACAAATGAATAGTAGTGAAGTAGAATACTACCAAACCTTCGTGGTATAAAAGACACCAAAGACTTGCTTCCTGATCCAACACAAATCTTCCGTCGAAATTCAAAGAATTACGAAACGTTTTGGCAAAGACACTCAGTTCCCTAACTCCTGACACAGATCCATTAATGAAAAACAGCAACATACAATTCTGGCAAACCTTGAACGTGTCACAGCCACCAAAACCTCGGTGCATCAAAGAGCAGCCACACGTTTTACTAAAAAAAAAAACATTCACGTCACACCTCAAACAAGTAACGGCGCAGACCCACAACTGAATGACAGCAAAGAAAACCACTGAAGCAGAAGGCACCAAAAAGTATCATATCATCCAAAAATCCGGGATCACCTCACTATCCTATGTCGAATTTCAAAGTGCTACCAAACGTTTCACCAAAAACCTTCGCTCTTTCGCTTACCTATGCAATCCAACAGTCATAAGTAACGACACAGATCCACAAATGAATGACAGGGAAGGAGAGTACCGCCAAATTGCATAGTCACTCACTGTGGACACAAAGCGGAACGATGGTTGTCATCCATTTTAAAATCTGTCGCTAGTGGTGTGCGCACGAAATGTTTGAACTTTACCGTTGGATGAAACTGAATTGGAATTTTCCATATTGTTGATAAGAGATCATTTAGAACCTCGTTTACGCATTTCACTAACTTATTACTTACATTTTTAAAGAATAAAAAAGCATTGAAAAATATAAAAACTTGCAGCACACCGAATCCAGGATCAGGGTCTAAGCTACCAGCGGTCAGAGCTCAAGAGAGAGGAACTTCTTAACAATACGCGCCGTGTCTTGAATTAACACAACATAAAATCACGCCTGTATTCTCCGAAGGGTTGCTCAGAGGTTATTAACACCCTCATTTCGCCGTTATGTTGAAGTCCCATGTAATAGGGGGCGAGCCTATTGCCATCAGTTGGCACAAATCCAAACTTCGAGCTGCTACTGAGGAATTCTACACAGAAAAACCCAATAACACTTTGCCCGATCTAGGTATCGAACCCAGGACCTTAATCCAAAAGATTGTAGCCCACCGGCATCGGGACCAGGGTCCAAGCTACGCAGTCAGACTCCAGAGAGAGGAACTTCCGAACAATACGCACCGCATCCAGAAGTACTGCTTTCTGAATCAAACCCTTGTTCCAGCTGCATAGTGACATCCTCATCATATGTTGGTCGAGGCACTTGGCTATTAAAACACTAGCTGTAACGAGTTAAATGACCGCGCGGCAAGCGACAGCTCGGGGCGCTGAAATGCCTCACGTTAAGAAGAAAGAAAGAAAGAAAGAAAGAAAGAAAAAGTATTTATTTTCCGCCCACGCGGACGCCCACGGATACTAAAAATTAAAAATATAATTCTTCCTCTTAGCCTTTTCCCAATTATCTTGGGGTCAGCTTCCAGTCTAACCAGATGCGGCTGAATACCAGTATTTTACACGGAGCGACTGCCATCAGACCTCCGCAACCCAGTAACTGGGCAATGCCGATATCCTAAGGTTAAACCGTTTGTCAGACTTTCGGGCTTCTGACTACCCGTAACGACTGTCATAGGTATTCGTATGACACCCGGGACCGACGGCTTAACGTGCTCTCCGAGGCACGGAGGGGTCTCGATGTGTAACAAATGGTCACCCATCCACGGACTGACCGCGGCAAGCGCAGCTTAACCTCGCATATCTTACGATCGGCGCGGTTGTTATTTAGCCACGAGCCCCTCTCAAAATTAAAAAAATAATGTTTCTTAAAATTAACTTACACTTAAATTTAAACATAATATATAACAACATGATAACCCAAACACAAAAAAAAAACTATGGTTACTATTTAGTCTATGGTGCACGGGCTACCATAAATCCTCATGCATCATAAATCTAAGTGACAATAAACAAACAACACAAACATTTAAACATGTTGAATTTGTGCGTCGCATGGTGCGTGAAAATTTAGGTCATTGCTCAGCATTATGCTGAGGCTTCGGACGAACCTAATGCCAACAGCGCTGATTTTCAGCAACAACCTTCGTTCGAGCGACGTAACGAAAGCACCAGAGAGAACCAGTCGTAACGTGAGTATTTTACTATCTTAAATTAGGTACTGAACGGTGTATAAAATCAAGTTAAAATACTGTATACTGTGTTGTGCCAAATATAATACAAATATTGTTATTAAATATGTAACTAGAATTGCATCTCATAACAAGACACAGTCGCGTCAAAACAAAACACAATTATGCAAGAAGGCGGGCGGCGGCCATTGTTGCGTGACAGCATCATAGCTGTAAACGACGCCGACGCTCGCGATTGTCACGTGACTGTGATGATTAGTCCCGTTTCAAATGCAATAATTAGCTGCGTATACCAACCGAAAAGTGTAATAATATAAGTAAATAAATTGTACATATTTTGTGTAATGAAGTTAGTGTCTGTGCTTTTTGAGTAACCCAATTAAATTGTTTCAGTGCAAGCTACATGAAACAGTTAAATTAACAGAATGCCTGGGAGGACATTCCTGTAATTCCGCTCAAACTTGCCTTAAGGACATGACGCCTATTTTTTTTTATTTTTTTTTTACGTAGGGAAGTCCTCATGGACTTTCCCCCTTCTGGGGAAGACGGGGGGAGTGTGCCGGACTTTTACCGGCTAAAACCCCACGGTGTCCCTCCTTCTGACCTAAGGCCGGGGTCGAGGGATTCGCTATTGCATGCACCGCGACCCCGGCAGGTCTCGGTCCACCAGCTTCTTCTGGTGGACCTCTCCTGTGGTGGGGCAGTTGCTCCCCTGCCCCACATCCTTCCGAGAGGCGCGCGCGGAACACGGCGCGCCATCGTCCCTGGGAAGGCCATGACCCCTGAGGTAATCATTTGCAAAAACCTACATTCCATTTGCAAGTACCATCAACCTAGTATGTGTAGCATCCCCTTTTTTTTCTTTGCATTTTTCAGGACTTAAAAATGTTTGAGCTTACACAAAAAAAAAACAAAAAAAGAAAGGTTGTCTTATAGTAGACACAGGCCATGGCAGAAAAGAGGCAGATTGAAAGGAGGAGCCATATCTCACTGCTGGTGATCTGGACCATTGCCAGAAGGCCGGTCCCTCGAGGTTAGAATACAGTTTTCTGAATTATTAAGATTATAGAATGTAGATAGAATATATATATTTTTTAAATTATTATATACGAATTGTTAAGAACATAATATCTTTACATCTTTTTTTATTGAATCCAAAACTATCCTGTGCATGGTTATTCTATGTCCCGGGGTTACGGTGCATGCTTTTGCGAATACCGCGACCCCGGCTGAACGGTCAAGAGGAGGAACACCGTTGGTTTTTAGCCGGTAAGAGACCGGCAGACGCCCTCACCTTCTCCGGGCGAGGGACATCCATGAGGATTTTCCATCGATAAAAAAAAGGTTATTCTATGTCAGCAGTACATCACGAGGTTTGAAGGAATTACATGATTTCGTTTATACCCTGTAGAATTCTACTTTGTGGTAGCTCCGCGAGAGAAGAAAATCACAATATAACCTTTATACCCGCATACCAAAATATATCAATCCCGAACCAAGTTACCCCGACCTTTCCCGCATATTTCTCCAAGTCCCCAACATCCGTAGTGCTGGGATATGATTTATGGAACGGTGCAAATGGGTTACGGTGACAGCGGACGTGTGTCGTCACAACACTACAATTATGCACATTGCATTACGCTTTGAAAGCGACTCAAGTGGTTTTTTGTTCTGATTCTAGGCCACGTGTGGTACTTTGATAGGTTTTAGTGACAAATTATAGTTTGGTACTTTATGTAGCCTTTGAGGGGCTCGTGGTTAATTACCAACGTGGATCATACGATTTGCAAGGTTAAGTTGAGCTTGCCACGGTAGATGGGTAACCTTTCGTTACACATCGAGACCGCTCCATGCCTCGGAGAGCACGTTTAACAGTCGGTCCCAGGTGTCATACGAATATCTATGACAGAAATCCGAAAGTCGACACCTGGTCTAACCTTAGCATATCGGCATTGCCCAGTAACTGGGTTGCGGAAGTCTGATGGCAGTCGCTCCGAGTATAATACTGGTATTCAGCCGCATCTGGTTAGATTGGAAGCCGACCCCAATACAGTTGGGAAAAAGCTAGGAAGAACAAACTTTATGTAGCCGTTTATTTATCACAAGCCCATTAGAAAAAGGTGTGAGATGACTTTGACGGGTACTTTGTTTTGTACTTGGAGCTACACTGCGGATTAGATGACATACCCAACCGAGCCGACCTTGACCACGGTTTACCGTCGCCATGGTCACACTGACGCTTGGATCCAAGTATAACCGCATAGTTCAGCATACCACACTGCACGCTTCGAACCACGCTTCGAGCCGTCGCACCAAGCAAAGCTCCTGTCTCTTTAATGTAGGCCTTAGTGAAAGGGTTGGTTGGGTTGACCAGAAATAAACAAACATATGGCCGCAAAGTAAAGCAAAAATTAATAAGAGAAATCCCAAATTTAAAAAATGATGATTCATTTTAAGCGCATCTAAGTGCACTAACGTCACTAAATAAGAAAATACAGAAGGTTTACTGCTAACAACACTTCGGTGATTGAAATATTGGAAAAAGCTCCGAAAGATTTTGACAGTTATATTTGGCGAAAACTGTTTTTTTTAATTTGAAAAGGTATTGGCTCAATCCTTCCATAGTCCGTTGTGGGCGTCGTAAAAAATAACTAAGGTTCTACACAGATGTTCCATAACACAACCACACAACAACGGCAAAATTGTGGTTGAGCACGAATGTGAAAACATAACGTTCCATTTACACGAACCACATTCTGCAGTCCACGTCAATAGCTGTTTTTCATACATATTCATCTTGGTCCGATGCCGGTGGGCTACTATTTTTATATTCTTAAATGTTTTTTTTTACATTTTTATAGAAATATTTAAAGAATAAAGGAGCTAGTAATAAATAAATCACATTTAAGAAAAACACACAACAGTTCATGTTGACGCAACTTGCAAATGTTATGTGACAATAATAAATGTCAATACAGTAGATTAAAAATTGCTTTTCATGATCCACCGTACTCTTCTGCCGCGGAATAGGTCGTCACTTCAGACTCCGCAGTGGCACCGTTCATTCAGCCCTCATCATGCTCCCAATCCTCTCGCCAGTAACGCCTTAAGCCGAGGTCCAAGTCCTATTAGGAGTCGCACTTAGTGCTGTTGTTGCTATTTTTTTTTTTTTTTTTTTTTTTTTTTAGATGGGACCACTCGCAAATAAAGCTCCGAGAGCTTTGCTTATGCTTAACCGGACTATTCCTGTGGGTGGCCAAATTAAGGCCCCCAGCCAGGGCTTAAAAACTAGAGAGAGAAAATCAACCGAACACTAAGGGCACCCCCTGTGGGGTTAGAACCTCGGCTTAGTGGGTCGATATGAGAATATAACAAGGGTCGGGCTGGGTAGATTATTTAGGGGCTGTTTTATAACTAGTGGCTCAGCACGCGGGCTGGCTCGTCAAACAAGGGTCGGGGTTGATTTTACATGAATTCGCGGGGGCCTCGGCGGCGGGGCCGGGGCGCGTCGGTATGTTTCTGTAGATTACGACACTGGGGCCCTAACCTACGCATTGTGGGGCAAGTTCCTAAGAGCTTGTGTGATGTCCGGGTAAGACGCGTATACCCGGGCAAGTGAACAGTAATCGCCTCTGCAGGCTATAATGTCTCTAGACATTTGAATCCCTCGGGGGCTGTGGAATACCCCGAAGGTGCTCGTGATGACCCAGAAGGGGTCATATGGATCAAACGCCGGTTTCGGCGGAAGAGGTCGGGTCGCGGGGCGAAGAGGGGGGGGCACGGCTGGGGTGGGTGCTCCGGGAGGAGCTCCAACGGTGGGTGGGGCCGCGAGAGGCGCGGCCGTCTTAGTGATCGGCCTAACAGGGGGCGCGGGGGCCTCCGGCGCCGGAGGCGGCGGGGGAGGTTTGAATGGACCTAGGGCCGGGAAATGGGCCTGATGGTTCAGCGCGCTCCAGGGGCTGGGGCGCTGAGGACTGAGAGAGACCGGGGGTGGCTGCGAGAGGCTAGGTGCCTCTCGTTGCCGCCTCATCTGATTACGGTAGGCCAACTTAGGGGCCGAGGACTTGGGTGCCTTGGGGCATCCGCGGTAGTTCGCGGGATGGCCTGACTCGCCGCAGAGAACACAGCTAGGTGGTTCCGTGCATTGGGTCCGGTCTTTAGGGCGGGAGCAGTCGGCTGTTCCGTGGTCGCCAAGACACTTTACGCATCTAGGCTTCCCGTAACAGTTCCGCTGTGCATGGCCATAGAGCTGACACTTGTGGCATTGGGTTACAATGCCACTCGCGTGTGGTTTCTCAATCCGTATGCCATAGAGGCCACAGATTGTCGCGATGTTGAAAATCGGATGGTGACCTTCAGTGCGATCGCATACAACTAGAATCATGTCATATGATTCTCCGCTCTTGCGGTGCATGCGATGCACGTGTTGGACAGGTACATCCTGCGACTCGAGGTCGCTTTTAATGCGGTCAGTGGGGATGATTACGGGTACGCCTTTAATGACGACCCTGACGGGGCGCTCCTCTTTGAGCGAGTAGGTGTGGTAAGGCACCTTCATGTCGCGGAGGAGATGGGCCATGTCACGATAACCCTTTTCGGTTGTGATCGTGACCTTAATGCCCAGCTGTACAGCTCGGGCACTGGTGTATTGGATGTGGCGATCGTTCATCGCAGAGGACACATCCAGCCACATCCCTTTATCATGAATGAAAAAGGGTGGCAGGGGTCGGGACTTAGCGGGGGTGGCCGAGGTGGCCGGGGCGGTCTTAGCCGGGGTGGCTTTGGGTGCCGCAGCCGGGGTGGCTGTGGCCATGGGGCTTGGCGGGCGCCCCGCCAGGAAGGCGCTCACAGAGGGGGGAGGGGAGGCTTTTGTGGCCACCACCTTTTTTGGTGCGGATGCGTTAGAGGGTGCCTTGCCCTTCTTCCTCTTCCCCTTTCCGACGACCGTGTAGTCGTCTTCGGAGGAAGTGGATTCGGAGGCCGAGGTGCACGACTCTTCCGACTCGGTCTCAAATTCCTCATCGCCGTCGTCCTCCATCGCCTCGTCCTCCATCACCTCCTCCACGGTCGGGGCGGCCGAAGACGCTCGAGCGGGAGGAGGGGAGGAGGGGGCCTCGAGCACGTCGCTAAAAGCGGCGATGTTCGAGCCAGAGGGGGTGGATGAGGGCGGCGCGGAGGGCGAGACGGTAGGCGCGAGGGGCGCGGGGCGGGCGCGAGGTGCGCGGGTGGACGGCGCGGGGTGCGCGGGGGCCTTGACGGTGCATCGTAAGGCAGCAGTGACTCCGGTAGGGAGTTGGTCAATATACTTGGCCATGAGGTGGGGTTGAGATTGAAAAATGTCCTTAAGGACATTATAGAATAGGTCGCTGAGAGCGTCCGCCATGGTGGCGGTGAAAATTAACAAAATTAAAAGAAAGAGAGGGGGGGGGGTGGGGGGAGACTAAACTCCTAACCAGCCCCGAGGAGACACGTACGTGTCGCCCCGGGCGAACAACTCCCGCAAAAAGCCCTCCCTTACGATTTTCCTAGTGGTAAACTACCGAGAAGAAAATCGCAAACAAACTCGGTAGCTGCACTATGTGTTGTTCGTATGCCTGAAGGGCCTATGTCCTAACTCCCCGGGCGGGATAACCCGGGGATGTGTAACCCTCCCTGTTGGGTATAAACAGGGAGGTTGTGTGCTACGGTGTGCCCTAAGCTTGAATACCTGCCGCCAATCTTATTGTGCGGACAGGTTCCCTGAGTCCCTTAGTAACTGGGCGTCAACCCTAGTTACCTTGGGAATGCTGTGAAGAGAACGGGTTATAGGTCGGGACCGACTAGGAGATCCCCCAAGGCCGGCTACCCCTTCCCCTACCGGCTGACAATTGACTGGTGTGCCGGGTCCCCACCACACTTGGTTTCGTTTACACCGTTAGGTTTCCACCAAGGGCCACAAAAACAGTGGACTTTCCCTGAAGGGGGGCAAGTTTGACGAATACTCAGTCAAAGAAATAAGAAATTTTCGTCCGCTGTCTTAAAAAAGACAGCTTCGGAACTTCGACCTTAAGCGGCGCACAATCCGTAGCGAGGTGCTACGAAAGGGCGGGGCTAGTGGCCGGCGGTGACGCGTTCGTAGCCGGGCGCTACGCACGTAGCGCGCGATGACGACGGAGCGTGCGGGTGCGGGGTGCGAGGTGCGGTGTGAGACGGAGCGTAGCGCACGTGTGCGCGCTGCGGTGGCCGAGAGCGGAGAGTCTGTGTTGTTGCTATTAGTCATGTTTTTAGAGAAGTAGTTAGATTAAGTGTGACGGGTGGTGGCTGACTGGCGGGGGTCCGGGCCAATAAAAGGTCGGGCACACTGCAGATTGCCCTCTCGCGCCGCTGCAGTTGCCAAGCTAAGTGTTCACCTGTTGAAGAAGACCCTGGACTCCTCACATTGTACGAACCACGCCCTGTTGTTCTCTTTGTAAATTCTTAATTAAATATATATAGTGTACGGTTACAAGTGTTATTCTTTATCCTCCCGTAAGTATACGCCTGCTAAATTTTATGTGCACATGCTAGTTGAGGGTTGACTCCTAAAGCCACCCTAAAGTGTTACATAGGTTACGTATTTTACTTTGTCCCCATTGGCTGGAGATCAGGTCTCGCCAATAACTGCCCGGTTACGTAGAAACGGTCCACAAGGACCATCTACAAGCAGTATAAGGGAAAAAAAAGGATTAAAAATTAATTCCCTATTTCCCAATTGCACATTTGAATAATAACGCAGCTGTGTTATTTGCTTGCTACGTTTTTATGTGTTATAATACCTAAATAAGACTGCCTATCTCCTGGAGCAAAGAGGAGTGGAGCGGTGCGGAAATAACCAATAGAAACGCACAATGTTCACAGAGCAGAGCGGAGACGTGAATTTTATGCAATTCTATTGGTTAGCTCCGCACCGCTTCGCTCCTCTCCGCTCCAGTGGACAGGCAGCCTAAGGTTGGCGTTCGAGGAAACTGTTTTCACGTCGATTCAGCGTGTCGTATAGAGTGGAACTTCTATGCCTATCTGTCTTGTTACCGCAAGCTAATATGGTGTGCTAGCTTTTAGCAGCCGGCTTTTAGCAAAAATCATTTTCTACCGGTCGTATTTAGAGCTAAATCATGTTCTACTCTAATTGTTAATATGAGGGTAGTATTAATGTTTTTGGGTGTTTGAAAGAGGATTGCTGCGTTTTGGGTGTGGCCAGAATTTGTGCAAATGGTATCATTATGTGAGGTTGGCTCGTGGCTAAATAACAACCGCGCCGATCGTACGATTTGTGAGGTTAAGCTGCGCTTGCCGCGGTCAGTCCGTGGATGGGTGACCATTTGCTACACATCGAGACCCCTCCGTGCCTCGGAGAGCACGTTAAGCCGTCGGTCCCGGGTGTCATACGAATACCTATGACAGTCGTTACGGGTAGTCAGAAGCCCGAAAGTCTGACAAACGGTTTAACCTTAGGATATCGGCATTGCCCAGTTACTGGGTTGCGGAGGTCTAATGGCAGTCGCTCCGTGTAAAATACTGGTATTCAGCCGCATCTGGTTAGACTGGAAGCTGACCCCAAGATAATTGGGAAAAGGCTAAGAGAGAGGTATCATTATGTGAGGTTACTTTTAAATTGTATTTAAGAGGCTTTAAAGAACAAATGTTCACGAAAACCCAGGACCGAGGACCCGGGTACGATCCCCAGGTCTGACAAAGTGTTATCGGGTTTTTCCGTATGGAATTCCTCAGTAGCAACCCGGAATTTGGATTTGTGCTCGATTGATGGCAATAGGCTCGCCCTCTATTACATGGGACTTATACATAACGGCGAAATGAGGGTGTTACTAAACACCTCTGTCCAACCCTTCGGGGAATACAGGCGTGATGTTTTTTATGTTATGTACACAACTAAATAAGCTCTTTTAAAATATTTGACCCTTCTAAAATAGGCTAGAAAACGGCTTATAAGTACAAAAAGCTTTTAGTTTATTAACCTAAGCCAAAGTACTTACCTACCTACCAACTATACTGGCCTGCAAAAATAACTATCACACTTTTAAAATTGCAATAACTTTTTAAGTACACAAGATATATTTTCGAAACAAAAAGGACTCAAAAAGAGTTTAACTTTGTTACTATAGTTTCAAAGAAAGCTGATAAAAATTGCTATAAAACGTTTTTTTATTTTAAATCTCTAACTTCTATAGTTTAGAAAAAAATGAAATTTTAAAAGTGTGATACTTATTTTTGCAGGCCAGTGTAGATAATTTGTTGTAAGATAAATGGTCCGATTGAGATAAAATCTTCAATAAAGGAAATTATCAATTCAAATGTATTTTGTTGACTTTCTAACCGTACATGGGTCACTAATAGCCGATTCCTATGATTTACGGAGCGTTATAACTTAAATTTAGGGCTCTTGTATCTTTACCAATAATAAAGCAAAGACCTCATGCATAGTAGACCCTCCTATTTGGAAGTAGAATATCACAGGTAAAACTAGCTAACGAGTATATTTATACGCCCAGATTGGCAATAAAACCTGCTACCATTGGTAAGCAAAACGATTCGTTTTTGTTTATAGGAACCGGAAATAAGTTGCTCGAGACACTGACATGCTGTTTGTAGTTGCAGTTACCATTAGGTGTATGGCCTTCAGCTTAAAAATAAATGACGACCGTGTCTCAAGCGACTTAGTGGGCCCTGTCTGGTAATGTTTCAGTTATCTGCATAACACCAATAATATAACATCACGCCTGTATTCCCCGACGGGTTAGGCAGAGGTGTATAAAAACACCCTAATTTCACCGTTATGTTTAAGTCACATGTAACAGTTAGTTCACACAGAAACTGTTTACAGGATCCGTTATTATTTTGGTAATGGCGCCTGTAGTTGAATGAGCGAGTTCACATACACGACAGTATTACGAATCCAGTAAGAAATAATGGATCCATCATTTTTATTGTATCCTGTCCGCCAGATGCGACGCAGCTGCCATTTGTTTAACTGATCCGTCGGCACAGATGTGAACAACACATCCAGTACCTACGGATCCGCTGTGTGAACGGGCGGTAATTGCGGGCGACCCCGTTGCCATCAACTTGCATAACACCAATGGCATTAATTTTTTCACTTTTCATAGAATTTTTCCATTCGCAAATAAAACGCTACTCAGAAAACTCTAGAAAATAAACTCAACCGCTGCATTTATAAAGTTGAAGTAATGAAAACATCGTTTGCAACTATTTTTTCATCCCCATTCGGGAACTTGTTCGAGTGTTTCCACTACTGGATTACCCCTCTTGGGAAAAGGTGTGAAGATAAGACCACATACTTATGACGACCACTGCCATTAGCCACTGTGGCTAGAAACGGTGGGAGAATACAAAAGCAGGTTTGTTTTGAGGTGCGTTTCACTGTTGCGACTGAAATCAGAGGCAATTTTATTCGCACAATAAATCATAACATAACTTATGTTACAGTAATGGGCTAATTATTTAGCCCTTTACTGTCCCACTGCTGGGCACGGGCCTCTTCTCAGAATGAGAAAGGTTTAGAACTAAGTCCACCACGCGGGCCTGGTGCGGGTTGACTGACCACACACACCATCGAGAACTTTATGGAGCCTTCTGGTATGCAGGTTTCCGCCCGATGTTTTTTCTATACCGTTAACGCAAGTGATAATCAAATTCTGATCCGCACATGAATTCAGAAAGTAAAAGGCACGGGCCGGGGTCGATCCCAGACTCTCCTGCATGGAAGGGAAGCGGTTAACCACTACGCTATTACAGCTCATAAATCATACAAGACGCATATTATTGAAAATGAATTAGTACTCTTCACCATCATCTTTCCAGCCCAAAATCCCTCAGATTCTCTTCTTTAAATAAAAACAATACCCCATTTTAAGAATTTCTCCTGTACCGTGGGTACGTTTACAGACATAAATCTCATGATTTTCCAGGTCGATGATCGGGATTTTGATAAAATTTTAATTGAAATGTAGCATCTGTAAAAGCCAAGAAGAGAGGAAATAAAAAATGCTAATATCTAAAATCGAAGCAACAAAATTGTCATATTAGTCGATGCATCGAAACCCACCTCTTATTTAGTCCAACTAAAATTCACGAAACGTCACTCCCATAGTATTCCCTATTCGAACCTGAGTTTGGGTGAATAATTCTTTGAGAGGACCGGTCACTTATTCCTCTAAGGATTGGAAAAGGTCTCAAAATTAATAGTTGTATTCTTACTAATAGCTTTTCTGGAATATTCTGCACGTTCTGTGCTGAACTAGTTATTGGATGAAGTTTCCTACCTTGTATGTAAGTACCGTTTTGTTACTCCTTTCAGAAACTGACAAAATAATAATACATCTTTTTTTTTTTTATTCTTGACTTGGTCGCGTTTGGCCCTAGTCTCACCTGCTGGTAAGCGCAGACAGGGTCTAAGATGGAGCACACGAATCCAAGGAACAGAGATATAGAGGGATTCGCTTATACCCCTCTGTGTCTCACATACACACGACGGAACACAGTATACTGCTTGGCGCCGCACTTTAATGTGAGGGTGGCAGCTAGCCAGGCGGACCGTATAGATCCTACCAGCAAGCGTGCTGGGTTTTGTTGAATCTTACAACACGCGTCTATTCCCAGCGTGCAGCGAGGAAGTTTTATATTTGCTATAGATACATTTCTGATCTTATGTAGTGAAACTCACACCGATAATTCAGCCGTCATCAAGCTGTCTCCCTTCCAGTCCTCCCGCCAGCAACGCCCTAAGCCGAGGTCCAAGTCCCATTAGGCATGATGTTAATAGTAGAAGTTAGCTTAGGTTAAGTATTTTACTCGTCCCCATTGGTTGGAGACCCTTCAGGTCTCGCCAATAACTGCCTGGTCACATTGAAATGGTCCGCAAGACCATATACAAAAAGACAATTAGAAAAAGAAACATAATGTAGTGATATGAACGCCTGAGCTAAGTCATTAAGGCAAAACACACTGCCCCGCGCTACGCTGCGGAGTGCGTGGCGACGGAGCCACAACACTGCGCGCGAATGCGTTTTCTGTATGTTGCACTACGCGTGTTTTCTATACAAACACAGATACTTGCAAACAACGTAAGAACACGCACTCACGCGCTACGCTGCGTGATGCGGTGCAGTGTGCGAATCGCCTAAAACCCAAAATCTGAAATATGAAGCTAAACTTTTTACTTTTTCAAACTGAATTATTTCCATAATTCCAAATGATATCTGTTGATATACCGTACGTACATTTCTTCCCTACCATAATATCACCATAGAAATACCCCATAATCTGCAATAAAAAGCTTCAATTACCCATAAAAACAGCACCTCCGCCATTTCTAATAGGGATTATTCACACTCCCTTTAATGTCGACTTCCTTTGACAATTTAATAGGCACCCTGGATTATGGAAATAAATCAGATATGCCAAATAGGTAGGTATTACGCTTATCGCTTCAATTTCATTATAAAATAACGAAATACGGCGGTAGGTTCGATTCTCAAGTCGCGTAAAACAGTCTCGGGTTGGAATTGTGCCCGGAATATGGCATTAGGTGAGCCCGCAAGCATATGGGACCTAAATCTATCTTTGGTGTACAGTACACTTCTGCTGAGCCCCTCAAGGATTGCCGGCATGATCATTAAGTAGGTATTAAGATATCGTACTGCGTTGTTGATTTAATGGTCGCAAGCGCGACTGCTGAGCATGGGGTCCTGGGTTCAATCCCCGGTTTTCCATTACGAATTTCTCAGTAGCAGCCCGGTGTCTGGATTTGAGCCCGGTTAATGGCAATAGGTTCGCCCCCTATTACATGGGACTTAAACATAACTGGCGAAACGAGGGTGAACTAAAAACACCTCTGCCGAACTCTTTTAGGAATACAAGGCGTGATGCTATGTTATGTAAGATATCGTAATGTCCAGCTTGGAAAGAAAACTTAAACAAAAATAATTAAAACTCTCCGACTTTGAAATGGCTGATGTGGTTATCATCAAACATCAAACAAGCTCTTAAACAATAAAACAACGTTATGAAATCAGTTCATATCTGTTTGCAAGGTACGTTATCACAGACAGACAAACAGATCAAACTTATAACACCCCTCTTTTAAAACTATGTGCAATAGAGTCTTAAATTAGGACGAGCTTGTAGCTAAATAACAACCACGCAATCTTACGATCTGCGTTTATCACGATCAGTCCAAGGATGGGTGACCGTTCGTTTTACATCGAAACCCCTCCGTGCCTCAGAAAGCATGTTAAACTGTTGGTCCCGGGTGTCATAAGAATACCTATGACAGTCGTTACAGTCAGAAGCCCGAAAGTTTGACAACCGGTCTAACCTTAGGATATCGGCATTGCCCAGTAATTGGGTTGCGGAGGTGTGATGGCATTCGCTCCGTGTAAAATATTGTATTCAGCCGCATCTGGTTAGACTGGCAGCTGATCCCAACATAGTTGGGAAAAGGCTAGGAAGAGTCTTTAGTTACGTAATATACAAGGTTAGTCGGAAAGGGGGTACTAAGCCGCGGGCCACTTATAGGTATCACTGATGACTGTTTTAAAGAAAGTGTTAAAATTTCAAAATTCGATAAAAAAATATCCATGCAATATTATTTTTATTTTAGTTTTTTATACAATTCTTCATCCCTGCTTTAGTTACGAATTTATAAAATGGAGCTTCTAATCCGTGACCTCAAATATGACCTAAAATGTAAACACAGCTGATCATAGCTGAGGATAGATTAGCGTATTTTTTTATGAAATCTTTGAACAGCTATTCCTCTTAAACTATTGACTTTTGGGGAAAGTTGCAGATCAAAAGTTATCCATTATTATGGGTACTTTAACACCCTTTCGGCTTAGTACCCCCTTTACGCAGAGGACATATAGCGATCTTTGTGTCCAGTATAATAACGCGTTTAGGATACTGTTTGGGCTGTCGTGGCGTTGTAGTGCGTCCAGTATGTTTGCGGAAGCGCACACCGATGATTTTTACGCCATAATAAGAAAGAGGACCGCATCCATAGCCGGCCGGCTGCGCACCGCCACTAACAGTCTCCTAAGCGTTTTCTCTGATCGGTGGGACTCCCCTCTGCTGCGCCACTGGGTAAAGATACATACGAGTTAAAAAAATAATATGTTACCCCCTTATTACTAATACTAGTTATTAAGTTATTTTGTTAATACTAACACTATGGACACATCTTCCTCTTAGCCTTTTCCCAATTATCTTGGGGTCAGCTTCCAGTCTAACCAGGTGCGGCTGAATACCAGTATTTTACACGGAGCGACTGCCATCAGACCTCCGCAACCCAGTAACTGGGCAATGCCGATATCCTAAGGTTAAACCGTTTGTCAGACTTTCGGGCTTCTGACTACCCGTAACGATTGTCATAGGTATTCGTATGACACCCGGGACCGACGGCTTAACGTGCTCTCCGAGGCACGGAGGGGTCTCGATATGTAACAAATGGTCACCCATCCACGGACTGACCGCGGCACACTATGGACACATGTCTGAAATAAATAATTTGAATTTGAATTTACGACTAACCTTGTATACATGATAAGCACCTAACGTATAATGTATAACGTGCAAATAACCATTTTAATTATTGAGACTAAAAACACATCTCCATTATTTCCAAGATCAGAATCCTTGAGGTATTTACGTAATCCATGGTTTAAAATCAGTTTTAATGCCTCCCTTTGTACAAGTCTTGCTGGAAGCCTGAACGAACAACTCATGAAATCTTAAGATTAAGTGAGAGCTTCGTTTTATCTTATAGGGGCAGCGGACACTGGATTTAACCGGTTTTTACTGGATTCCACCAGTTCACACCAGTTTGTAGGAGCTTAGGTTTAGAAATAGTGCGAAGTTGGTGTCAGTTTGCGAGTTTATAAGACTTTTGATTTTAACTTTTGTTAGTTTACATAAATAAAGGATGTGTATATCAAAAGTTGTTTTTTTGTGAAATGCGGTAGTCTCACTTTAATAGTCCACGATATTTTCCATAGCACCTTAGTGAATGCTGATGTAGGTATCCCTAAAAATAAGATCAGTTCGATACCTCAGTTCCAAAGTGTAATAATTCAGAAACAGGTTATTTTAAGATAATTTGTAAATTAAATGACCAGTGAGTTACCCGTGTATTTTTTAATCATTATTTAATTTATCTGAAATGTAATATTATTATCATTATCAGCTCTACCTAGCATGCAAAGTGCTTACAGTACGGCAATTATTTATTTTAAACGGTTTACCGCCGTTTGCCCGAATTTTATTTGCCCTAATATCATTTGCCATAATAGTAACAGCCATAATATTATATGACGTAATATTCATTTGCCCTACTCTTATTTGCTATATTAGTCACGTGCTAGAAGCTTTGTTTCCCATAAAGTCACTTACCATAACATCATTTGTCATAATCATTGTAAGCCCTAATTATCACATGCCATAATTATCATATTATGCCATAACATCATTTGCCATCGACATTGGGTGTGTAACGGTTGTTATATCAGGAGAAACTGGATGTATTTGGGACTTTAGGGCACCCCGACTCGGATAGGTTAGGTTAGAAGGGGATGGCGGGGTCGTTTGAGCGAGCGAAGCTAGCGAATAGATCCCGCCATCCCCTTCGTGGTTATTTTTTTATAAACCACCCAGAAGTAGTTTGGTTAGGTGCCATTTGAGTTAGGTTAGATAATTATTATGGCATTTAAATATTATGTCTAATAATCATTATGGCGTTTAAATATTATGTCTAATAATTATTATGGCAATTAAAAATATGAAAAACAATACGTATGGCACTCGTATCTTATGGTATCTAAGTTTCGGACAATTAAAAGTATGTCATATGTCTTTTAGGGCAAATAAAACATTCGGGCAAATGAAATTCGGGAATATGATGATTATGGTATATAATCTTCGGGTAAATAATAGACAACCATTTTAAACATAGTACTGCACCAGCACACTGCACTTCCTTTTGACCCGGTACCTCCTGACAAGAGAAGGAAGGACTTGGTTTGCATAAAGCCTCAAACTAGACATGCGTTTGCTAAACGTTTTCATGTGTCCTTAGGACCTTTTCTATATAATAGGCTCAACAAGGTACTAAGCTTCTATAGTGTAAGGTTTAAAAAATGTAGCAAAATGTTATCAGAATATTTAGCGATACTCGATTACACAGACACAGAACAACTTCTAGAAATTTTGGCGTGATGATATTTAATCCCCTCGTAAGTGTTTAGTTTTATATAATTACATAGGCTTTGTTTTAGGTATTAATGTACCATTAAGCTTTTTCTCGTAGTTATAGTTTAACTTTAAATTTTACTGTCCCAAAGTAATTGCAGTATGAAGTGATGGCTTGAAACACAGGTTTAAATTAACCGCTATCTAAGTCGCTATCTAACGTTGCAATTCCGAATCACCATTACTTCCACCTATAATAATAATATCTTAGTTTTAGTTCCATTTCTATTGTCGCCAATAAGCCTGATATAGTGGTGATAGATCGATCAGAGCGTCTCACAATGATTGTTGATATCACTGTCCCGCATGACGAGAACCTTGTGAAAGCCGAGAAAGATAACGAAATTAAGTATCAAGACTTGGCACACGAGGTTGTCGACATGTGGGAGGTTGACTCGGCAGTCATTGTGCCGATAGTCGTTACGGCCAATGGCTTAATAGCCAAGAGCCTCGACCAACATCTGACGAGGCTTCTCGTTGGGCAGCTGGGTCAAGGGCCTGATACAGAAAGCGGTACTTCTAGACACGGCACGTATTGTCAGGAAGTTCCTCTCTCTGAGGCCCTGACCACCTTCCACCTATAATAATAATATCTTAGTTTTAGTTTATTTTTAGGCATTATAATTGTATGGAAAATCTTTTACTGTTGGCTAAATGTACACTTTTTATGAACGTTTTTATTTGAATAAATTATTATTAATTATTAAGAATGGCATTTCAGATTAATTAAATAGTATTTAAAAATACAGTGGTCAAACTACTTATTATTTTTCAAATTATTTTAAAGAACCTGTTGCTGAATTATTACACTTTGGAACAGAGGAATCGAGTTATATAGGTTTTGTTATATTTTTTTAATAATGTCCGGTTCGTATGGCCAAAAACGAATCATTTTGCTTACCAATGGTAGCATTTTTCATTCCGAAATGAGCATATAAATAGACTCGTAAGGTAATTTTACTTGTGATAGCTACTATCGTTGGGAGGGTCTACTATGCAAAGCTCTGGGATCTTTGCTTCATTATTGGTAAAGATACAAGAGTTTTAATTTTAACCAACAGCACTGAGTAAATGATTGGAATCGGTCATAAATCAATAATTTTATTACTTACTGGTTCTCTAAGTTGTAATAACATGCCCGCACTTAGCAAGAAAATGGCGGACCACGCTCATTGATAAACAGCGAGCATGGATGTTATTATACCTAAAAGAACCAGTAATTTAATTGATTCATAAAAGTATATTTTTAACAGAAAATATATTTTTACCATCAGATAATTTTTTGTGGTAAGTTCATTATCTTTAGTATTTACTTGGGCACTTTGCAGAATATTGTGTATTATTAAAATAAGACCTTGTTGAATCCTAAACATACTGTTTTAGTACGGTCACAGAATAAATGATAGTACTGCGGTACAGTGTTTCGGTTGTCATCTGAAAGGGTAAAATGGCTTCTTCTAAGATGTTCAACCTATTTCGCCTTACCTGGAGAAATACAGAGCATATCTGCTTTATATCTAAGAACTTTAATTTCACATTTTTTATTTTAGAAACATCATTATCTTCCTGCCCTGGTCCCAAGTTACTTGGGGTCGGCGCAATATGTTTTTCTCTTCCACTCTTCCCTGTCAGCCGTCTCATTATCATTTACTCCCTTATTTTTTATTTTAGAAACAATGATTATGTAAATAACTAGACAGACTAGAACGAAATAAACTATAGCTTTGATGCTCACTAACTTTATTTATTATTTCGTGTGAGTACTGTCCACCCTGGGGAAGACTTCGTAAGAAGATTTCGAACTCTTACCGACAAAAACCACCACACTGTTTCTCCAAGGACCAATGGCTGGGGTCGTGGAATTCGCTAGTTCATTCACCGCAACCTCGACAGGTTTTGGTCCGTAAATAACTTTTGCAGACCCCTCCCATCATTTTAACTACCTAGCGAGTCAACAATTTTATGTAAACGTAAATTTACATATTTTTGTGTAAAAAAAACAATGTCTATGAGCCCAATGTGAGCGTTTCCCAAAATCATTGTTAAGACTGGCCGCAGACGATGCTTTGAATTAATGAACAGATCGCTCGCGCGCGGCCACCCTTAATTAATAGCTAATGAACGCTCCCCCTATAGGGGGTTGTTATAGAAAAATTCCCGATACTTTACTTTGTATAACAGAGCGGACTATTTTGTTGGAAGAATTTTTTGTACAAAATATTGTGCGTATTAATCTGGGCCTTGTTGAGTGTTGCATAACTACTTTTTGATTTTGCAAAGAATATTGTTGAATACCTACCTACCGTTATAAAAAAATGCCTTTTTTAATTAAGATCATCACTATCCTGTCTCTATCAGACCATTACTGTCACATTGGTGACTTTAGGCCTTAGTCCACCATACTGGCCTGATGCGGGTTTGCGGGCTGACACACCATCGAGAACTTTGTTGAGCCCTCTCAGGCGTGAAAGTTTCCTCACGATATTTTTTCTTCACCGCTAACGCCAGTGATAATCAAACTCTGGTCCTATCCTATCTTTATAATATTATGATGGCCGTAATGAATGGTTTTATGGAACATGGAACACTTGTTATAACCGTCAGTTAACAAACGGTTTATTCTCTACCCAATTCAAAGTTCTGGATGAATGAACTTTTTTTATCCCGCCTCTTCTAGTGTTGCCACTTGAATTAATATTTTTGTGGCACAGCACTACGATATCTAAGGCCTCGTTTATGCAGACGCGGAGCTTAGTGCGGGGCGTGATACGGACAATTCAAATATGACGATGTATTAGAGTGGCTATGAAGAGGCGCTTAGTCGCGCGTATTATTGAGTTGTATTTGTATAAAACGAAGAACGCCGTGGTAAACGCGGCGGAGTGCGTGGCCGATCTTGTGTGTCAATAAACTAGGCTTGGCCTAATTTTTTTAGTTCAATATAATATAATATGATAGAGTTTCAACTCTCTTTTGCAATATGGAATGATTTATTTATTTTTGTGTTATAGTCTTGGTTCTTAACAACATCAAGCGGTTTTGATATCGACGGTCAATGCAATTTATTATATTAAATATTCATTTGAAGTTTGACCGCAAGGAATTGAAAATAGACGATGCGTTTTCACTTTTTTCATTGCTTTTATATTACGATATTTTAGCAAAAAACAGTGATATAGAACGCCATTTTTCTTTGTACAGAACCGTAAAGAAAGCGACCATTGTATTTCAACTATTAGATTTAAAGATGGATACCATCAAATTGCTTTTCATAATATAACTTTCATAATATAAATCGTTCTACAACCATATGTGTCTTCCTCTTAGCCTTTTCCCAACTATGTTGGGGTCAGCTTCCAGTCTAACCAGATATGGCTAAGTACCAGTATTTTACACGGAGCGACTGCCATCAGACCTCCGCAACCCAGTTACTGGTTATCCTAAGGTTAGACCGGTTGAGTATACAACTATATGTGTCAGTATACAAGTTATTTATTTCAAACACTTTTATTTCCGCCCAAACCCTCTGAATTCTCTCCTCAACTATAATAACTCCCCATAACCTTTTCTGCCCCTCCTCAACTGAGCAAATAACCACACCGTTCGTGTGAGTAGCGAAGTTGCAGAACGTGTTCTACGCGGCCATATTTCGTACATCACGTTATTAAGCCGGCTGCACACGGCGCAACACCGTGCGAGTGGCGCAACATTATATGTGTTACGTGAGCAGCATTTGTAGTGTCTTGGAAGTAGTGTGAACCTGCATTTTTCTGTAAATGGAGTGATTTTCACTTCAGTTGTGATTAGATATGTGTTGTTTTGTGTACTGTGCTTTTTATATTAATGTTTTATAGGTATTCGCATGCATAACGACCGCTGGGCAAGTCTCCACACAATAGGTGCTTGAAGATGGACGGCGCCGCCGTGTGGTGGCGAGATGACCTGGACGCGTATCGCGTGGGCTGCCTTGACGTGTTGTGGAAAAAAATACATGGAAGGACTTGGGGGAGGCCTTTGTCCAGCAGTGGGAATGAATAGGCTACAAAAAACATTAAAGGTAGTATTGAAGACACAATATGTGCAGTAGTTGATTGCGCTTGGGCTCTTCGCCGCGGGTTGTGGGTTCAATTCCCACACGGAACAAGTATTTGTATGGCCTGCACATAATTGTTCCGGGTCTGGGTCTGTAAACGCACCCACCATCAGAAAGTAATCCTAGTGTGGGGCAACATTTTTAATCACCATTAGCATACTACATTATCACTAAAAGTGTCCCACTATGCAACCAACATTATCTCCTTCATCTATTATAATGATTGTATGCATTTTATTTCTCTTGTGTAAATTTAAAACTTCAGATGTGATGAAACAGTACATTTGCATACGAATAACATTTTCGTATTATTTATAATTTTACTTTTAAACGTCTAGACGGAGACGTTAGGAATATTAAAGAAAATTTTATTACTTCTGTTGAATGTTTGCATAAAACTCAGTTCATAAGATTAAATTGCATATAGGATAGCACAAAGAATTCTATCACCCATATTCTAAGACGTTCCTCCAAAACTTTCGACTCAGGGCGGCCTCGAAAACACCTTCAAAATTGTATTCTTAGTCGCAATTTCGAGTGAACTTTGAGGTTCCTCAACGTTGTCGTTACGTCATAATTTGAATTATCTGCATCGCGCAAATAACGCCGTGATAAATAGTTGTAAGGATTATCGTAAGCATATTCGATAAAGTTTTCAAAATTCATTTCTGTTACATACGAACTTTGACACGGTAGGTTCCGAGGTACCTTGAGCTTGACAGATGATTCCTTACCTCGACTGAGGAAAATCTCGAGTCGAGGACGTTTATGTCACCTATAACTATCGATGGTAATGAGAAAGGCTGAGTCGAGGTGAAGTCGAGTCGAGTAAGTTTTGGAGGAACGTCTTAGAATATGGGTGTAAGTGGTCTTCAGTTAGCATAAACAGCCATCTCCCACTGTTGGGCACGGGCCTCTTCTCATCCGCTAAGCCAGTGATGGGCAAGGTACGGCCCGCAGGCCAGCTCTGGCCCGCGAACCGTTTTGTTCCGCCCCGCCATCAACTGTAGTCGTAGGAACCTGTCGAATAGTGTCAAAAATAAATGTATATAACCTACGTTGTGTTTTTGTCGTCACTCTTCTTCTTCCTGCCCTTATCCCACACTAGGTCGGCACAACATGTATTTCGTCAATCCATGTTGTTAAAGGTTTTGGTTTATTGTTCTATGACCGGCCGCCTGCCTAACATCAACCCTCCTTGGGAATACTCGTTGCGGCGTCGCGCGAGTGACCCAAATCGTGGCTAATTGCCAAGGTGGTGTTGGTGTCGACACTGTTCTACCTAGCCTTTTTCCCAACTATGTTGGGGTCAGCTTTCAGTCTAACCAGATGCGGCTGAATACCAGTATTTTACACGGAGCGACTACCATCAGACCTCCGCAACCCAGTAACTGGGCAATGCCGATATCCTAAGGTTAGACCGGTTGTCAGACTTTCGGGCTTCTGACTACCCGTAACGACTGAAATAGGTATTCGTATGACACCCGGGACCGACGGTTTAACGTACTCTCCGAGGTACGGAGGGGTCTTGATGTGTAACGAATGGTCACCCATCTACGGACTGACCCCAGCAAGCGCAGCTTAACCTTGCAAATCATATGATCCCCGCGACACTACACTACTGTTATTATTATCACAAGCCTACAATGTCTCACTGTAGGGGGAGAACGAGTGAAATGCCTACAACAAAATTTTATGTCATGAAAATTCTGGCCCTCATAAGATCGACTCTGTTTTTTTTGGTCCATGATGGGAAAAGTTAAGCTATCATTTTTGTATTAACATAACATATCATGCCTTATATTCCCCGAAGGGTTCGGCAGAGGTGTTTTTAGTACACCCTCGTTTCGCCAGTTATGTTTAAGTTCCATGTAATAGGGGGCGAACCGATTGCCATTAACCGGACACAAATCCAGACTCCGGGCTGCTACTGAGAAATTCTTAATGGAAATACCCAATAACACTTTGTCCGATCTGGGGATCGAACTCAGGACCCCATGCTCAGCAGTCGCGCTTGCGACCACTAGACTAGCAAAGCAAGTCATTTTTGTATTGTATTGTATAAAGACCGAACGACATCAATAAAAAATTAACAACATGCCTGAATCCATAGACAAGACGAACACTAACCCAATAATCTTATAACTAAACCCCATATCTCTCCAACTCCAATTCCAGAATGGAAACTAAATTTTTCCATTCGCTATATAAATATACAATTGGCATTCTTTATTTTTGTGTATTGCAATACGTTTGGTGTGGCCATAAAACAAGCGTGGGGTCAGCTTAATGTTACGGAAAATTCGCTTTTGCGAAGGAACTGTGAAACTGTGCTGTCGAGAGAATTCATGAATGCTTGGGAACGTGGATGAGTATAAAACAATGGTTTTTATGGCCCGTCCGGATCTTTCCTTGGGATATAAGTAGAATGTTAAGATGTGAGGTTGATCATGTACTTTTCCCAAATACCTACGTTATGGTCAGCTTCCAGTCTAACCAGAGGTGGCTGAATACCAGTATTTTACACGGAGCGACTGCCATCAAACCTCCGCAACCCAGTTACAGGGCAATGCCGATATCTTAAGGTTAGACCGGTAGACAGACTTTCGGGCTTCTGACTACCCGTAACGACTGTCGTAGGTATTCGTATGACACCCGGGACTGACTGTTTAACGTGCTCTCCGAGGCACGGAGGGGTCTCGATGTGTAACAAACGGTCACCCATCCACAGACTGACCGCGGCAAGCGCAGCTTAACTTCGCAAATCGTAAGATCCGCGCGATTATTAAGCAGCCATGAGCCCCTTATACCCCTCGTTGATCTTGCAGTCCACGGGGTTGATCTTTATTACCCATTCTGCTAGTGGGTATCGCATCACAATGTTCATACTATCGTGAAGATTTATTTTTAATTTTTAACTCGTTACCTATTCACCCTTTTCGCAGCAATTTTAAGATGAAGCACACGCCAAGTACTTAACAAAAATATAGAGGGACTCCCCTATACCCCTCTGGCTGTTGCATACAGAGGATGGAACACAGTAAACTTCTAGGTGAACGAGGTTTGGTGTTCCTCCTACGAAAAGGGAGGATCTTCCTAAAGGTGTGATGCGGCGACATCTATCACGCCACATGAGAACTACGCAGCATGACGAATGTCTAGCAGACTACAGCGACAACAATGACAGCTGTCAGATGAAACGTCACAAATCCTGCATCGAGATATCAAGATTTGACACGCAGATAGCGTATATGTATACAACTTCCCAACATCAACCGTTGGGCAGTGGCCCGCCAGGCACAAGACCCGCCTGGTAGGAGGATCCTCCCTTTTCGTTGGAGGAACACCCCACCTCGTTCTTCCAGAAACTGCTTGGCGCTGGAGTTTAATGTGAATGTGGTAGCTAGCCAGGCGGACCGTATCCTACCACCAAGCAATACATTTTACATTGTGACAGCTTTACTTATGGGATGCTTCTCCAGGCCGCCATTTATTTATTTATTAAGGCATATCAACTACATAAACACAAACATTGACAAATAACAAGCAAGACACATAGACTGGTACTTATATCAATTAAAGACATGCACAGAATTCGCAAAAGATATAAAATTGAACAATATAAGATAAAAAATCCAAAAAAAACAATATCCACGATATTATAGCTTTTTTTCAAAGTTAACAATTATAACCTAAAACATGTCAAAGAAAACATAATGATAAAATTACTTACGAATCTAATGATAAACCTTTATATTAGTAACAAGGAGACTTTCTGAAAATTATACTTATAGTGAGAGGTACATAATGTGAAATTATATTAACTAATTTTATTAATCATTTACTTCAGTCTTTCCTTCCTTTATTATTTTAGACCTAAATCGCGTGGAGTGGTCGTGGAAGATATCAAGCCCATAAATATTGCACCAACGGTTGTATGCTGACGTCAGCCTAGCCAAGGGACCATTCATACCTAGATTCGTTCTAAAACGGGGAACACAGAAAAGAGACGTACATTTTCTGCGAGCATTTAGTTTAGGGACATTAACTCCAATGCGTTCAAAAAGACCATTGAATTTAGATAAGCCTGAAACAATACTCTGTAAACAAAGCAAGTCTAGCATACGTCGACGTAGCTGTAAGCTTGACATATGAAAGAAACGGAGTCTTTCGTCATAAGAGTTTCTCGCGCTGACGCCACACGCAAGGAATGCGAGGTGCCTTGTAAAAGATCTTTGAATAGATTCGATACGATCGGAGTGAATCATATAATAAGGATTCCAGATAACACTACCAAACTCAAGTACGCTCCGCACTAGTGCGTTGTACAGCACAATCTTTGAGGCGGTATGTTTGAATTCCTTAGTTTTACGTCTGATAAAACCCAACATCTTGGCAGCTTTTTGAGCAACACTATCATAGTGCGGAACGAAGCTCAGTTTTGAGAAAGGGTGAAGGCGCCATGTTGAAAGTGGTTTATTAAGGCCTTAGTGAATATGGATCGGTCCTGGGATGGAATGGGGCCGAGATGGGCTTGGCATTCTTCTTATTCTTTCTCAGCCCTTGGCCAAGCATCGTTCTGTCTAGCCTTTTCCCAACTATGTTGTGGTCAGCTTCCAGTCTAACCAGATGCGGCTGAATACCAGTAATTTACACGGAGCGACTGCCATCAGACCTCTGCAACCCAGTTACTGGGCAATGCCAATACCCTAAGGGTAGACCGGCAAGCCAAGCATACCAGACAGTTATTTTTTCAGAAATACCTTTCTTCTACCTATTCTAAAAACATAATTTTCATTCCAAAACACCATTTTATTTCATCACTACCAACATTTTTGCATGCCACCTTCCTTCTAAGACTGAAAATTTAAAATATCACGTTAAATCTTGAATTTCATGAACACCTGGCCACGGTGTTCCGAAGTCAGTGGAGCGATCCGCGCACGTGACGACGTCGCGACGACAACGCTGCGACGAACGAGATTTTAAGCCTTCAATTTTAGAACCAACTTGGAAATTAATAAGAGACTATATTTTTTTAAGAACATTTGGATTAATTACTAAGCGCGAGTATCATAAGATTTGCGAGGTTAAGCTGCGCTTGCCGCGGTCAATCTGTGGATGGGTGACCGTTCGTTACGCATCGAGGCCCTCCGTGTAAGCAGTCGGTCCCGGGTGTTATAAGAATACCTATGACAGTCGTTACGGGAAGTCAGAACCCCGAAAGACTGACAACCGGTCTAACCTTAGAATATCCATTGCCCAGTGACTGGGTTGTGGATGTCTGATGGCAGTCACTCCGTGTAAAACACTGGTATTCATCCGCATCTGGTTAGACTGAAAGCTGACCCCAACATAGTTGGTAAAAGTCTCCGAGGCACGGAGGGGTCTCGATGTGTAACAAACGGTCACCCATCCATAGACTGACCGCGGCAAGCGCAGCTTAACCTCGCAAATCGTATGAGCCGCGCGGTTGGTAATTAGACACGCCAATTATGTTTAAGTCCCATGTAATAGGGGACGAGCCTATTACCATTAACCGGGCACAAATCTAGTCTCCAGGCTGCTACTGAGAAATCTCTAATGGAAAAACCCAGTAACACTCTGTCCGATCGAACCTAGGACCCCATGCTCAGCAGTCACGCTTGCGACCACTAGACCAACAAGGCAGTCAACTTTAAGTACTTTACATACTATACTAGGTTAGTCAGAAAGGGGGTAGGTAGGTACTAAGCCGCGGGCCACTTAAAGTATCACTGATGATTGTTTTAAAGAAAGTGTTAAAATTTCGAAAAAATAAATATCCATGCAAAATGAATTTCATATAAGTTTTTTCAAAAATTCTTCATCCCTGCTTTAGTTATGAATTCAGAAAATGGAGCTTCTAATCCGTGACCCCAAATATGACCTAAAATGTAAACACAGCTGATCGTAGCTGAGGATAGATAGAGTTTAGCGTACTTTTTATGAAATCTACGAACAGCTATTTCTATTAAACTAATGACTTTTAGGGAAAGTTGTAGAACAAAAGTTATCCATTATTATGGGTACTCTAACACCCTTTCGGCTTAGTACCCCCTTTCCGACTAACCTTGTATATAGCATAATCAGCCAATTACTGTCCCACTGCAGGCACGGGCCTCTTTTCAGAATGAGAAGGGCTTAGCAGGTCCATCACGCTGACCCGGTGCGGGTTGGCAGACTACACACACCATCGAGAACTTTATGGAGCCCTCAGGTGCAGGTGGGAACCTCACGATGCTTCTCCTTCACCGTTAACGCAAGCGATAATCAAATTCTGATCTGCGCGAATTCGAAAAGTCAGAGGTACGGGCCGGGATCGAACTCAGACCTTCCTGCATGGAAGGCAAGCGTTCACTTTACTGCCAATTATAGGTAGCTACCTCACGGCTCCGCCCGTAGCCTAGGCAAAAGATTTTTTGAAATCGGTCCAGTAGTTTTTAAGTTTATTCGTTACATATAAAAATACAAATCTTTCCTCTTTATAATATTAGTATAGATGAGGGGTCGCTTAATAGCGGACCGCGGTCCGCATCCGGACCGCCGACCCATTTTGTGCGGACCGCGACAACACAGCAACTTGCACTACAGAGTACGTAATTTAATAAAAATGAATGCCCCCGCATTATCTTTGCTGAAGTCAATTTGATAAAAAAATATTCTATAAAATGTTGTGCGGACCGCGATGGTCATTTCATTTCTTAAAACGGACCCCGAGCGAATCTAATTAGTGACCCCTGGTATAGATATACTGAACATATTTGGTCCTCACCTCTATGTAGAACAAGAATGGCAATAAATCCTTTTAATCCTTCCATAACACCAACAATGCTAAACAAGTTCGCACTCGCAATTGCAAGTAATCACCCATTTGTACACACAATCCACACTGCACTGTACTGCTACAATACATGAAAGCGTTTAAGTGAAACGGCCAACTCTTCTTCCGAATAGTTCTGCTGGCTGTGCATTTGACCACGAGGATGCTGTACTATTTTAAATCGCAGAGATTCCGCTCTAGATTCAGTAGGCGAGTTTTGAGTGAGTTTAATAGCAGTGATAAATAAAATTAGACTTTAGGCTTAGCGCACACCGAGAGCAGAGCAGAGCATTTTTTGAGACCACTAAAAAAATTACTTTAGAATTTATAGCATACAGTGCAAAATTAAATACACGTCCAAACTTGATGCTCGACCATGCTCGAACTTGCAAGATGCGTGTTTGAGTATGCGTTCTACATGCGCGAGCGCGCGAGCCGCCGCCGCGCCTCTGCGCGCCGCCCGCGATCAGATTCAGTATTGCCGCAGCGAGAAATTCATGTTCCTCTTCCTCTGCCAAAAGGGCGATAATTACTAAGTCCCAATCAACCATATTGAACACGTCTGCCAACGACGGATTATGGCATCAAACTAGTCATGCACGCCCGCCTGGCAACCCAGAGCATTTTCAACGGAGCTTGCTCACGGAGGGGCGAGCATGCCGCCTGCATGGTCGAGCACTCAAAATTTTGCTCGACCATGCGAGAGCATTTTGCAGTTTGGTGTGCGCTGGCCCTTACTATCTCAAGAACTCCTTGTTGACACTTCTTTTAAAGTTGAAATATTTATAGGAAATGATGGGCTGTAGGAGGACTAGTTTACATTTAATTCTACTGGCGATTAGTTTCTCGTTTGAAGTCTAACAAGCCACGAAAGAGTTTTTTTTTTGTGTCATTCTGCCCAGCCACACCTCAACAAAAGATTGATTTCAGTCAAAGTTGTTAATTACCAATTGCGCGCTACAATTAAAAACTGATTTTTAAATACCAAAAGATAAAAGTCGTTTCCCAGCAATTATTTTTGCTGTATATTACTTAGTTTGATGTACAGTATGCATAGACTTCGGCTTAGTTACGGCTATTTTTACACCCAATATTATTAAACAGAAAAATATTTTCTTTGAATCGAGTTTCTCTAGTAGTGCCCTTAGTATTAGAAGGTACATTAGTCGCTGGGGTAAGTTTAATGTTCGTCGCTATAAATATACGCTGTGCTGATGTATTTACTGCCGCACAAATTGTACGTTTATAACAGCTCGGCGGTGTGGGATCACCTGAAACCATTGCAGTTAATGATGGTGATAAAAGATTATTGTTTGCTAGCAACCCTGAGTTCATGTTGGCAATCTACATGTATTGTATGTGATTGACGACACGTTTGGTGCAGTGGCTGAGCGATTGGCTTCTACGCTACCGGCCTTTTTATTTCCTATTCGACTACTTGTAGATGGTCTTGCGGACCGTTTCTACGTAACCGGGCAGTCATTGGTGAAACCTGAAGGGTCTAAAACGAATCCCGACGAGAGTAAAATACTTAACCTAAGCTAACTACTATTACTACGCGTACTAACATCATGACTGACTAATTAGCAACAACACCTCTAAGGGCGTGCCCTAGGGAGGACTCGAACCTTAGCTTAGGGCGTTGCTTGCGAGAGGACTGGGAGGGAGACGACAGCTTGATGAGGGCTGAACTAACGGTGTGACTGCGGAGTCAGAAAAGACGACCGAATCCGCGGCTGCGGCGGGTGAGCACGGTGGATCAGGGACAAGCGCTACCGGTCGTGTTGCGGTCGCTATAAATACTTGTTCCGGGTCTGGGCGTTTGTGCATGTGAAAATTTATATCTGTAAACGCGACCACGATACAAGAGATAGGATGCTAGAGTGGTGCAAAGATTACAAAAAAAATTGTTATTAATGAAGATCGCCCAGTGTGTAAGGCGATTTAGAATAAAGAAATAATATCTTAAAACACCTTTTAAGTTAAACGGTTTTATGTTGTAGTATCGCTTGCAGCATCAGCATTTGAGGATAGAAGGTTGAAACTATTATAACCTGCGCCAATAAAAAAACCAATCTAAAATGGCGGCACTTATCATTCCCTCTCACTCGCATATTATTCCTGTCTTTAGTCACACACGTCGGTACAGCACGCAAAAAAATTAATTAGTCTCGGTTCTTTCTAAATCATTGTAATTATTCTTTATTTTCTGTTAAGTTTTTCGTTGTTATTGACGTTCGTTACTGTTTAGTGTTTATTGTTAAAATATGAGGTGGTTACGTTAAAAAAAATGAGCTCACGTATACAAGGAAAGATTCTTCGAAGTGATGCGCGTGAAATCGTATATAATGTTATAAAATACTTTGAAGAAGAAAATAATCTTGAACGATATCATCTATTTGACGACCAAGTGTGAGTCGGCCTCACGAAGGATTTCAACAACTATTCAATATAGGTATTATTATATTTGTAATTTTGTACTCAGAATTAGGTGTTAGGTTTTATACATTCTATAGGAAAGTACGGAACCCGCGGTTCGTGAGTCCGATTCGTTCTTGATCGGCTTTTTTTAATATCTTGCTTACTAACTTACTACTTTTCAAACACCAAAAGTTTATAATGAAAAAATATCACCTATCCGGCAATAGTTTTGCTGACGGTCCGATCTGTCATTACAAGTACGAACCGCCATTTTAGATTCGTTTCTTTATTGGCGCGGGTTATATAATGTTGTATTGTCATGGGAATTGAATTTATGTGCGAAGTTTCAGGAGAATCGATTAAGCGCAAGTAGTTGAAAAATTTGTCGCAAGATTTGACTCGAACAAACAAATTTAAGAAGTGAAGCTAATTAAAACCCTTTTAAAAATATCGGCTGCCAGGAGTGAAATAGATTCTGTTTGAAAGATAGTGTAAATATAACCATTAATCAGTACTACAGAACAAGAACGCTGTTATTCGTTTGGGTACAATAATACAATAAGTAACTGTTAAAATATTGGGAAATATTTACATTTAGAATAAATAACCACCTCAATTGTGCTGATAGAGTATTGTCTGTTTTGTTATTTTTTTTTTCTCGTGGTGAAATCCTCATGGACTATCCCCCGCGGGGGGGGGTGCCGGACTCGTACCGGCTAAAACCGACCTAAGCTCGGGGTCGCGGGTTTCACTATTGCATGCACCGCAACCCCGGCAGGACGTTCGTTCTACCTAGCCTTTTCCTAACTATATTGGGGTAAGCCGCATCTGGTTAGACTAGATGTCTATCCAAATGCGGCTGATTACCAGTATTTTAAACGGAGCGACTGCCATTACACCTCCGCAACCCAGTTACTGCAATGCCGACATTGTAGATCATAGTAGCCAGACTTCCAGGCTACTTCCCGTAACGACTGTCATAGGTGTCACGCAGACAGGAATAGATACTTACCTAGATATCCTCGTAATGATTCATGTATTGTTTTAAACAATGAAAACTAACTTTTATTCTCAAAATAATACCGGCGAGCAAAATGAATGTTTCACGATCAAATATTATGGACGGGCTATACCTTCCGAACATTTAAAGATTCGCCCAACATTCAAAGTACGCACCTCATATTATTCAAGATTACTAAATTATACAAGGTGAGGCAATAACTCTGGGAGTAGTAACTACCCTCCCGGGACTATGCTCATAGTAACACGGAACGGGTGTGGCTAGAGATGCAAGTACCTCCCTATAGCTTTAGTAGTAGCAATGCAAGTAGAAAGTCGTAGTAGATAGCTCGTGTTTTCGAATGAAGTCGACAATTGTAGGATGTGATTAAAAGTATTATTCTGCGGGACAGTCTTATACCAGGTTCACACGATTCGATTCTAGTTGATCAACTGCTAAATCGCATGCGATTTGAACCGTCTGAATAGACTTTCAATCAAATTGAAGCAACAAAAACGTTTTAACTTTTGTTGATCAAGTCATTTGTTGAAAGCGATTCGACCTGTCTGAACCTGTCTTTAGTGCAGTAAGTGTCATTTTTGAATATAGAATACTAGCTGTGTCCTTACGGCTCCGCCCGTAGCCTATGTTACTCGGTGATAATGTAGCTCTCTAACGGCAAAAGAATTTTTGAAATGGGTCCAGTAGTTTTTAAGTTTATTCGTTACATACAAAAATCCAAAAATACAAATCTTTCCTCTTTATAATATTAGTATAGATTGAACCACAGTATTGGTTTAGAAGTAGACGCATAAGGTTCAATAGTCTATGTTAAAAACACGTATTACTGCATTCTAGGCTCTGTACGGCAGTTAATTGTAAATGACAAAACCGGTCTAACCTTAGGATATCGACATTGCCCAATAACTGGGTTGCGGAGGCCTGATGGCAGTCGCTCCGTGTAAAATACTGGTATTCGGCCGCATCTGGTTAGACTGGAAGCTGATCCCAACATAGTTGGGAAAAGGGAGATCATGTAAGATGATGTAAAAGTAAAATATATGTAAAAAGAAAGAGTATCCATGATTTCTTACCGGCTTTGCTCCATAGGACTAGCTTTTTAGAACCATGAAATCACGCATGTATTCCCCGAAGGGTTAGGCAGAGGTGTATAGGAACACCCACATTTCACCGTTACGTTTAAGTCCCACGTAATAGGTGGCGAGCCTATTGCCATCAACCGGGCAGAAATCCAAACTCCGAACTGCTACTGAGGACTTCCACACAGAAAAAACCCAATAACACTTTCCCCGACCTAGGGATCGAACCCAGAGCCTCACGATCAGCAGTCGCGCTTACCATCACTAGACCAACGAGGCAGGTTATTTAAAAAAAAAAACAAAATTTAAAGATTTTTACTTTCGCAATACGCCTTTTCCCAACAAAACAAACACGTAGCTTTGACAACTGTAAACTGAGACATTTGGCAAGCTGGCGACACTCCGCGGCATCGTTTTCACGTAATTGGGCAGACGATAGTATCCTAATTGTATTACAAGACCCGATAGGACCCGATCAAGTTTCCAATGAAGTTGTTTTGAGAAACCATTTCGGTAGTTACCGCCCGTTCACACAGCGGATCCATTTTAACGGATCCGTTGGTACTGGATGTGTTGTTCACATCTGTACTGACGGATCAGTTAAACAAATGGCAGCTGCGTCGCATCTGACGGACAGGATACGATAAAAATAACGGATTATTTTATACTGGATTCGGAATACTGTCGTGTGTGTGAACTCGCTCATACAACTACAGGCGCCATCACCAAAATAAAAATGGATCCGTTAAAACGGGTCCTGTAAACAGTTTCTTGTGAACTACGTGTTAGCTGTCTAAACAGAGTGCTTTTTTGAGATAGGACTGCAGTGCCAAATCTGAAACTATCACACACATATCGACACGAGATTTTCTCAACAGATAAGAAAGAAAGAAAAGAAAGAAAATTATTTATTCTGGACTCACACAGGCAGTTACAGAAACAAAAGCAATATTAAAAAAAAAGGATAAGAATTTAGACTACCTGCACGAGGCCAAAAAGGGCTCCTATCACAGCATAATGCTGCGACATTTAAAAAAAACAAAATGTCGCAACGCTGGTTTTCAGATAGGACCGTATTGATGCCACGGGTAATAACGACACAAATAAATAAATAAACATGTTACGTACAATATTAAATTTGAATACTACTAAACAAAAGCAATAAATAGTTCATTATAAACAGATCAAACCGTGATGAAAAGATGAGCTAGTCAGCAAGGTTGGTAGCGCGGCTGACTGTCCAAGGTGCGCCGGACGTACGACGTATCTCACTCGGGGAGGCTCTTTTAATGCACCTCAACGATTAACTTCTACCTATAATATTTTCTTCCTAGCGTTATTTGAACAGCAGTGATAGCCTAGTCGTGTGACCGGACTGCCAAGTCATAGGTCTCGAGGTCGAACTCAAGGCACGCACCTCTGACTTTTCTGATTCAAGTGCGTATTGTATAATTATCACTTGCTTAAAAACGGTGAAGGAAAACATCGTGAGGAAATCGGCATGCCTGAGAGATATTTCTCGACGGCATGTGAAGCAAAGTCAGAGGCCGATGGGCGGCATAAACTCTGACACCAGGTTATTCACGAAAAGAAGAAGAAGAGTGTTGTTTTAGAATAGAATATACTTTATTGTACACCAAAATTGTAACACAGCTCTTATACAATAACAAACATTAAAGGGTACAATGGCGGTCTTATCGCTGATAGCGATATCTACCAGACAACCTTTGGATGAACAGGAAGTCAATGAATAAGATAGAGGGGGTAGTCCATGGTGTACTGCTGCAAAATATATACTACACACCATACATAGACATATTACTTACATATAGGTATATATATATACATTTATAAATATTTTTTTTTTTTTTTTTTTTTTTCTTTTTTTTTTTTTTTAAAAACGTTGCCCCACACTAGGATTTCTCCTGTATCGTGGGTTATTATAATATATATATGATATTATATAATTATGTGATAGGGAAAACAAGGTAGATTGATGATGAGGTACTAATTTATGAGGAATTAGAAACTTGTTGAGAGAAGAAATGGTATTTAACTCGCTTGATAGGGTCCAAACACGGAATATTAGAAAGACCGTAAGTCCAGCATGTAATTTCTCATTAGCTTTGTTCGGTCACCCATATTTTTAGCCATCGCAATGTAAATACAATCCAAACATTTACGTGTTCGTCCAAACAACAATACCGCCATGATGGCTGCATACAAATATATTTCTCGCTAACCAAACAAAAATACAAAGCACACTTGTATTAAAATCACGCTGCGTATTTTTACCGCGTTATTTCATCAAACAGTGACTGCAACTTGACATCCGGGATGCAACCTAAATAAAACCTGTCAATCAAATGGTTCCGTACACGATTTGGATGTACAGGACATAAAACATTCCGTTTTGAGTGGTTCGGATAGCTTGTGGTACACGTAGAGGAGGACAGCGATTGTTTGAATGCCATGCTCCAGATGTGCTGCTGACCCCCGTCTTGACTTACCATTCTTCTTCTTTTCGTGTGGTTAGTGACTAACCTGGTATCAGAGTTTATGCCGCCCATGGGCCTCTGACTTGGCTGCACATGCCGTCGAGAAATATCTCTCAGGCATGCCAGTTTCCTCACGATGTTTTCCTTCACCGTTTTAAGCAAGTGATAATTATACAATACGCACATGAATCCGAAAAGTCAGAGGTGCGTGCCTCGGGTTCGAACTCGAGACCTATTATTAGGCAGTCCGACGGTCACACCACTAGACCATTAAAAACAGTAGACTTCAATATAAGTACTATATTTCAATAGGTTGCTGAATATAATAAAAGATACCCGATGCGTGTGCGCACACTAAGGCAAAGGCGCGGCGGAGTGAGTGTCGGAGCTGCAGCCAGTCAGCGGCTGAGCCTACGGGGGGCCGGCGTAGAAGGCCCTGGAATCCCGTAGAATGTTTTGAAGAGACCCGCTGGTACGGCCCGAGATGACGTCAGGAACTGCGATTTATGGTAGAAGATGATTTATCACATTCATTATGCGTACAGAAGGACCAATGCCCGTTACATATGAGTGAAAGTCGATACAACAATCGAGGGAAGTGAGAAATGGGTTGACGCAGACACAACGGTAAAAAGGTAGCTATAGCCAGCTAAACTCAACTGGACAAAGTCAGATAAAAATTTGGTAAGACTGATGAACTGTAATCTCATCGAAGTTTCGATTTTCCTAAAGGAAAACTTGTCAAACCATCGTTGGAGAATGTAAAATTAGAAATTAATTTCAAATTCTACAAAGTCGCTGAAAATGCACTTGTTTTTATTATAAAAAATCGGCACACGATTAGTCGCTTGTAACAAAGTTGATCCTACACTAAAATGATAAAACGCTTGAATCAAGACTATACCAATATCGCTACCTCTTACGCTTTAGACCACAAATTCACGCAGTGTGCGCGTAACACAGGCCGAACGTGGGACGCGCATAACGAATGTCCAAACACTGAATAGCTGATGAACAATTTGCATACGTGAATCGCAATAATGTACTGACACCGTTACCGACACGGTTTGAAGGACAAACCCTGGACCAACGAACTTATAACACTTAGTTGTAAATGATAAATGATTTTTATTTCTGTAAATAAATCTGTTACAGACACTTTTACAAGTTAACGTGATGTTTTTTTTTTAGACTAGATAGCGTCGGCATTTCCTATCTTACTAGCTCTGAAAAGAAAAGCTGACACAAACTCAGAGATCAAGGTCTTTTCATTGTGGTACAAAACCTATGGGAGTGTAACAATGTAGGACAACGTCTGGAATGGCCTTTTGAGGAAAGTGGGATAAAACCCATGGTGTTCCTCCTCCTGACCGTCGGCCGAGGTCGCGGGAAGGGAGAAGAGCAGACAGCTCCCTCTCCCTCTCCGCTCCCAAAACGAGGCGATGGCTTCCCACGCGCCCTCGCTCCAGACCATGGAAAGAACCACGGTCGGAAGCGAAAGGTCACCGCAGAGGTTTGAGTTGACCTGCCCTAACTGATGGTATGCATGCATCAGCCATCGTGTAGTTCATATTTTAGGGAGCTCGACAACCCGATTCACGGCGCTACCAATCAGCCGGACATTTGCGTAGGTCACAAAACAAATATTCAAAACCATCAAACACAAAATTCGTGTATAAAGTTAACCTACATGGTGCTCACATTCACAATTTAATAGTTATTAAGTCTATCTGGGTAATATTGTCCTTTTGAGTCCTTTGACCAGTAGACTATCATAGCCTATAATGATGCCGGTCATAGGCACGTGCTTTCCCCCATGGATTCAAATTAGATTAGATACTAAATTAATTGGCGACAGTTATAATGTAGAGAAGCTCACGGTGCTATATTAGTTTACGATGTGTCAGAACCAAAGTCCCTAGCAAAACTGAATGAGTGGGTCGAGGAACTTCAAGTATACTCCACCAACAAGAACATAGTCTACTTAGTTGTCGGCAATAAGATTGACAAGCATATCATTTTAGGACCCAGTGCATAATATCAGCAAGCACATTGCGTCACCCGCGCGATGGCGCAACGAGTATTCCCAAGGAGGGTTAATATCAGGCAGGCGGCCGGTCATAAAACCATAAGCCAAAACCTCTAACAACATGTATTTATGAAATACGTGTTGTGCTGACCCCACCTAGTGTAAGATAATGGCAGGAAGAAGAGGAGTCAAATGCTTAGCACTAATATCGTGGTATTATCCAAAATTTTATGATCTACAGAGATTCTCAAGGACTTTATATTCTACAAACAAAGGCCAATGCGCCTTCTTATTGACAACTTTAAGGTTAATTTTTGAATATCAGGTCGAACGCATACACTTTGAAGCATAATCAGCCCATTACTGTTCCATTGCTAGGTACGGACTTCTTCTCAGAATGGTTAAGGTTTAGTCTACCACGCGTGCCTGGTGCGGGTTGGCGGACTACACACACCATTGAGAACTTTATGGAGCACTCTCAGGTGTGCGAGTTTCCTCACGATATTTTCCTTCACCGTTAACGCTAGTGATAATCAAATTTTGATTCGCACATGAATTCGAAGAGTCAGAGGTTCGGACCAGGATCGTATTCAGCTTTCACGTAAAACAAATTAAAGAAAAACAGAATGTATCTTATTAAAAACCTGTGCACGTAAAATACGACTGAAGGACGAGCAGTTCATTGACTTGATGCACTTTTTACATGAGTGTAAAGTTTTTCGAAGCTTTATAGTAAAACAAATACAATAAAAACATATTTGCAGCTGATCCTGCACGAAGAAATAACAGATTAAGAGAAAATTCTGTTTCATGTATTATAACAGAGAGAATTTTCAAACAAGGGACCTCTTGAATGAATGTTTCTAGTAATCGATTTCCTTCCTAAATATTTAAAAAAATAGCCTGTATATCTATCACGAGGTATTTGAGAATAGCTCATGTCTTGGTGGGAAGAAGTTTTCACATCGTTAATTCAGCCCTCATCAAGCTGTCTCCCTCCTAATCCTCTCGCAAGCAACGCACTAAGCCAAGGTTCGAGTCCCCCCTAGGGGACGTCCTTAGCGGTGTTGCTGCTATCTAGTCATGATTTTAGTAGTAGACGTAGTAATAGTAGTTAGCTTAGGTTAAGTATTTTACTCTCGTCGGGATTGGTTGGAGACCCTTCAGGTCTCACCAATACGTAGAAACGGTCCGCAAGACCATCTACAAGCAGTCGTATTAATAATAAACAAAAAAAATTGTTGGGAATATTAGTCAGTCAGTAAGATTGGTAGTAGGGCTGACTGCCCAGGGTGCCCATTATTACACATAACATAACATCACGCCTGTATTCCCCGAAGGGTAGGGCAGAGGTGTATTGTAACACCCTTATTTCGCCGTTATGTTTAAGTCCCATGTAATAGGGGGCGAGCCTATTACCATCACCCGAGCACAATTCCAAACTCCGGGCTGCTACTAAGGAATTCCATACGGTAAAACCCAATAACACTTTGCTTGACCTGGGGATCGAACCCAGGAGCTAACGATCAGCAGTCGCGCCAGCGACCAGTATACCCACAAGGCAGTAACCTATTATTAATTATATTTATAATTTTCTTATGACGAACACGTATGGCAGCCGCTGGTTATTTAAATCTAAACCAACCAATCCAAACATGTTCAATGGCCAGGATGCGTGCAGTCCAAACAGAAATTCTCCAATTAGTTGAAAAGTCTCTCAAAACCGTGCACCGTGGTCACCGCACGTTTGAACGAACGTTAGTGCGATTTCATTGATTGAAATGTCCTGCGTTTGAATACTTGACATACATACTATGTGTGTTCTGCTGTTGTTGGGGATTTTTGTGACGTATCGTATTTCTATCAACATGACAAATGGTTTTTTTATATATGTCTCTCACATAAAATGATGGTATAAAATGTTTATTTCGGGGAGACTCCTGGCTAAATAACGACCGCGTGGTTCATACCATCTGCGATTACCGCGATTAGTTCTTGGATGGGTGACCGTTTGTTACATATCGAGAACTTTCCCTGACACGGACAGCACGTTAAGCACGTTTGTCGTTCGAATATCTATGACAGTTGTTACGGATAGTCAGAAGCCCAAAAAGTCTGACAACTGGTCCAACCTTAGGATTTTTGGGTGTTGTTACTACTCAGGAACTGTGTTGTGGAGGGCTGATAGTAGTCTGATAAGCTAATACAAAAGTTCTTCCTCCAACAATGAATTCGTTCTGCTCAGCCTTTCCCAACTATATTGGGGTCACCTTCCAGTCTAACCAGATGCGGCTGAATACCAGTATTTTTCACGGAGCGACTGCCATCAGACCTCCGCAACCCAGTTACTGAGCAATGCTGATATCCTAAGGTTAGACCAGTTGTGAGACTTTCGGGCTTCTGACTTCCAGTAACGATTGTTATGGTCGTATATCGTCGTATGACGCCTGGGACTGACTGTTTAACGTGCTCTCCGAAGCACGAAGGGGTCTCGATGTGCAACGAACGGTCACCCATCCGTAGACTGACTGCGGCAAATGCAGCTTAATCTCAATCCGCACGGTCGGTAATTAGCCACGAACGAGCTCTTTGTCCAACAAAGAGAATGGAACGCAAATAGAAAAAAAATCTCCCATTTCTTTTACTGTCCTAAAAAACACCGAACCGCCATTCCAAATCCTTCGCAGTATTTCCCACATTTTTTCCGAACACAACAGATCGATGAGCATCCATTGGAATGGTCTATTTGAATGGTCTGTGACCCACATCGGACCGGCAGACGTAATATCCGGTCTGAGCGTCCAAAGTCCACCGGAAATTTCATCAAATCTGTCAAACGTTTTGATAACTTATCGAGAACTAATGTTTGGATTCACTGTGGACACTTTCGTTTTTTCCTCAGCAAAGGAGTGGGCAAAAACGAGCTTAGTTAGTGGCTTAAAACATAAGAAACGATGAATGGATTGTGTGAAAGACGATAATGGCTAGAAAGGGGGTGACTACTGAGATGACGGCTATGGAATAAGATATACTGCGCCGACCCCAAATAAGTTGGGATAAGGGCAAGAGGATGATGAGTGGGTTAAAGCATAATTCTGATCTTCGATTTCATATATGCATCATAATTTGATTATCATTTGCGTTAACGGTGATAGAAAACATCGTAAGGAAACCTGCACACCTAAAAGGACTCCAGAAAGTTCTTGATGGTGTGTATAGACTGCCAACACGCACGAGGCTGGCGTGGTGGAAAAAATGGGAAAGGCTTAAAACGTTCTCGTTCTGAGAAGAGGCCCAGCAGTGGGACAGTAATGAGCTGATTGTGCTATGAATTTCCACATCAATCAGCATCATTTTTACAAGAATGCTGGGTGGCTTAAGACACACTTCCGGATCACCTGTGACAGCGTGTGCTTTCAAGCATTCTATGGAATGCATAAGCTGATGAAGGGGCTCTTGGCTAATTAACAACCACGCCGATCATACGAGTTGCGAGGTTAAACTGCACTTGCCGCAGTCAGTCCGTGAATGAATGACCGTTCGCTACACATCAAGACCCCTTCGTGCTTCGGAGAGCACGTTATATCCGTCGGTCCCGGGTGTCATACAAATACATTTGACAGTTATTACGGGTAGTCAAAAGCCAAAGAGTGACAACTATTCTAACCTTAGGATATCGGCATTGCTCAATAACTGAGTTAAGGAGGTCTGATGGCAGTCGCTCTGTGTACAATACTGGTATTCAGCCGCATCTGGTTAGACGGAAAGCTGACCCCAATATAGTTGTAAAAAGGCTAGGAGGATGCAAGCCGATGGTTTGGTTTACACATTCAATGCCTCGTCTAAATTTCTCAGTCAATGCAATAGACGAAGCTAAATACAAACGAATTTATTTCTATCATACCAAAGAACTTTCTAGAAAATTAGTCCCAAAACAGAAAATTTCTAATAAGTGTGACATCTTACCTACCCATAAAAACTAGGCCAGAATTGTCAATACCCAACTACGGAACCCGTAAAGTGTAGCAGAAGACTTTTGTTTGACTGTAGCAGGAGTGGTAGACATAAAAAATGTGAAGCAATTTCACTCGCCGCCCGCAGACTGTCATGAATATTAACCATTTTGCGCCATCTCCCATAGAGTACGGTATTACGAGTAGATTCGACACTATTAATATACCTACGTCATAAACACTTTCTATCTAAGACACTATCGAAGAAGAAAAAAACGAACCTGGGACATAGAACACTGTTACAGATAAACATACCTACCCAGATTCACACTTAACTTACGTGTCGTCTCGTGACGTATCAATAGTGCATCTATCTTTTGTAAGAGGCCTGCACACTAGACTTGTGTGTTGCGTCCTACGCGATGCGAAACGACACGTATTACGTAAAGCCTAGTATGAATCCGGCATAACGCGTTTTGCACTTTCCAAATTCCAAACTCTTATTAAACGACTTGAAAAAGAGAAGGTTCATAATTTGACTGTTTTTATTTGTTTCTTTTTGTAGCAGAGTATCCTGGATGTTACTTTAAAAAAGAAAGTAATACTTCTGATGAAATCACACAATTTTCATAAAAAAATAATCATTTTACTTAATAAAAAAGCGTTGTTCAAAACATTTTCTGTTTTTTCAGTAAAGCTCTTACTTTCATACATTAAATCAAATTAAATGATAAGAGAAAATCTTGAAGGAAATCATTATTAAAATTAAGGTGTTTAAAACTCAACCTGTTATACACCTCATCTGTACGCACTACCCACCTGATCTTTGGAAGAAAGCAGCATAACAAAGTACGGCGGGCGTCGATTGCGGCGCTTACGATACTTCAGGGTCGTATTTCAGCTGAAACCGGCGCGTTACAGATTAGGTCCAATTTTCTTTGCTACTACATTGAATACGCTTCAATTGGGAGTGTGGGAACGTTTATTTGACTTCTCCAGACAGCTCCCGTTAAAGTTTAGTACGATGAAACAACTAACGAGGAATCGGGTTTTTTTTCGGGAAACTCGTCTGATTGGGCATTTATGTGTGTTGGAGGGAAGCTATTTCTGAGAAATACAGAACTTATCTGATTTTTTTTAATGTAATACTGCTCTAAGCTTGTCATCAAAAGGATTTTTTGTGGCAAGCCGCCACTTGTTTCCAACCACTGCAATTCCTGTAAGCGAGGATCCACAATGGTGATCAACCAGCTCGGTGTTTCCCGGGAAAATGATTAAACTGTCTTGGATCCCGCAACGAGATTAATCAGAAAAAAGAAGGCGTAAGAAGAAAAGTGGGACACAGAAAAGAGCAATTTAAAATTAATGGCCATCGTTAAAAATTTACAATACTTGTCCACTCCCTGGATAATCCTATAATCCTACATCAGTTCAGGAACTCAAAATAAACGCAAAATTTTAAACTAACATACCCACACTAAATCACTTTAAAGCCAAAACTAATCACCTAAAAGGTCCGACCGTCCATAAACAAAGTGGACTAACCGATAAATTTTCACGTCTAGCGCCTTACGGTAGTTAATTTTTAATTCGACAGTCCGCAGGTCTTACCCCGCCGACGGTCGATGCGAGACTGATGGGTTTTGTGGTGGGGGGTGACCGCACAGCTTAGTTATTTTGACTACCGTCATTTGTTGACTTGCTCGTTTTAAATTAGATATCTGAGAGGATGTTTTCTTTTATCTTTTTGGGCGTTGTTCTGGTCAATTTACCTGAGTTAGGTTAATACTATGTCAGGATGGACCATTTCTTACTGGTTTTGGTATGTTTAGTAGTAGTAGAGCGCCTTACATAACAAAACATCATGCCTGTATTCTCCGAAGGTTTGGGCAGAAGTGTTTAGTAACACCCTCTATTCGCCATTATGTTGAAATACCAAGTAGGTAATAGGGGGCGAGCCTATTGCCATCAACCGGGCACAAATTTAAACTCCTGGCTCCTACTGAGGAATTCCACATGGAAGAACCCAACAACACTTTGCCTGACCTGGGGATCGAACATAGGACCTCACGATCAGCAGTCGCGCTTGCCACCATTAGACCAACGAGGCAGTTCAAAGTTACACCACATACTTCGGAAAGAACGCATTTCCACGGCATTTATTTTCTACGATATAGATAGATAGATTGAGGAGTGATGAGATTAGACAAAGTTGCGGTATAAAAGATGATGTAGTGTCAAAAATTGAAAGGAGTATACTTAGGTGGTTTGATCATGTTGAGAAAATGAGTGAACGGCGATTAATAAAAGGAATTTATAAGGCGGATGTCAATGGAAACGCCGGTAGAGGATGTCCTAGAAGGACATACATCGGTGTTAATGGTTATGTTCTTCACAAAGGACAGGTGCGTAGTACTCTCAACCGGCGTGCGTGTATGACAAGATGTATAAATGTGGATGAAGCGAAAGGAGTATGTAAGGGTCGTAGCATGTGGCGTACTATAGTTTCTGCCTACCTCCATGGGAAAAAGGCGTGAGTTTATGTATGTATGTATATTATTCTACTTTCATGCCTCTTCTATCTTTAACTAGTGTGACGCTAAGTTCCTCAGTATTTATTTTCCCAAGTTCGAAAACTTCTTACGTAATACCGAACCGTGAAGTTTCGTGTATCGTTTTACAGTCCATTGCACCATCTCTGCAACATCATTAATCAATGTCAAAATACGTGGGAGCAAACCCGGCATTGGAATGTATAAAAAGACGAATTTGCTGTACATTTCATGTTAGCCGGTAACAGATGTTTTTTAAATGGTCTCGAAGTGAAAGAAAATATTTAATGTGTTTTGAAATGCTCTAACATTTGAGGAAAGTTTTGAGGAAACAGCGGAAGATCGTATATTCTGGGGCTAGTTAAGTGCTCTGATGTGGCCTTGAGAACTATGGAAAGGATTCTACAAAGTTACAGGTATTATAATCCATCATACATACATACATATACTTTGTCTTATATTTGCCTTTGTCCCATGGTGGTAGGCAGTAACTATAGAACGCCACATGCTGCGATCCTTACATACTCCTTTCACTTCATCCACATTCATACATCTTGTCATACACGCACGCCGGTTGAGAGTACTGCTCACCTGTCCTTTGTGAAGAACATAATCAATAACATCGATGTATGTCCTTCTAGGGCGTCCTCTACCGGCCTTTCCACTGACATCCGCCTTATTAATTACTTTTGTTAATCGCCGTTCACTCATTCTCTCAACATGGCCAAACCACCCAAGCATACTCCTTTTTATTTTTGTCACTGCAACATCTATCTATCATAATGGTTTATAATATGATACCAATCTCAACACTGTTCTGCCTAGCTTCTTCCCAACTATGTTAGGGTCTCTGCCTCGTTGGTCTAGTGGTGGCAATCGCGACTGCTGATCGTGAGGTCCTGAGTACGATCTCCAGGTCGGACAAAGTGTTATTGGGTCTTTCCGTGTGGAATTCCTCAGTAGTAGTCCGGAGTGTGGATTAGTGACCGGTTGACGGCAATAGGCTCGCCCCCTATTACATGGGACTTAAACATAACGGCGAAATGGAGGGTTTTTACTACACTGGCCTGCAAAAATAAGTATCACACTTTTAAAATTTCAATTTTTTCTAAACTATAGAAGTTAGAGATTTAAAATAAAAAACGTTTTATAGCAATTTTTATCAGCTTTCTTGGAAACTATAGTAACAAAGTTAAACTCTTTTTTGAGTCCTTTTTGCTTCGAAAATATATCTTGTGTACTTAAAAAGTTATTGCAATTTTAAAAGTGTGATACTTATTTTTGCAGGCCAGTATATATACCTCTGCCTAACCCTTCGGGGAATACAGGTGTGATGTTATGTTCGGGTCAGCTTCCAGTTCAACCAGATGTGGCTGAATACCAGTATTTTACACGGAGCGATTGCCATCAGACCTCCGTAACCCAGTTACTGGGCAATGCGATATCCTAAAGTTAGCGGTTATCAGAATTTCGGGCTTCTGACCACCCGTAACGACTGTCATAGGTATTCGTATGACACGCGACTATTTAACGCGCTTTCTTAGTCACGGAGGGATCGAGATATGTAACGAATGTATGTGTAATGTATGTGGATGGTCACCCATCCACGGACTGACCGCGGCAACCGCAGCTTAACCTCGCAAATCGCATGATCCATCATCATCATCTTCCTGCCCTGGTCCCAAGTTACATGGGGTTTGCGCAATATGTTTTTCTCTTCCACTCGTCCCTGTCAGCCATCTCATTATCATTTACTCCCTTATCTTTCATATCCTCCCATCACACAATCCATCCATCTTTTCTTAGGTCTCCCTCTATGAAAATCTCTATCGAAATCGTATGATCCATGTGGTTGTTAATTAGCCATGAGCCCTCCACTGACACTAATCTCGACACTAACCAGTAATTACTGAACCGTGGCTACACTCATAGCTTCTTTCATTTGGAAAAGTACAAATTCTTTACAAATTTGCTCTTTGCACAAGTCACCGACTAATACTTTCTTTATATTATGGCGAGTTGCCTGTCTACCTTCTTAACCCTTAACAAAACCCTTACCAATCTTTCCAACACACCTCACAATTTTTAATTACTTCCCTTCCTAAACACTGCCATAATTTCAAACGTGTCTATTAAAATTCACGCCTCACAATTCAGGGGTAAACATCAAAAAAACATTTTTTTTCGCAGTCCCGACTAACAGAAGGTATATAAGTAAAAGGCCTCATGATTTCTCAAAGGAATGTTTGCAGAGGGCTGCGCCGACAACGCACGAGTTAACTTTTTGACTGGGATACCTTTGCCGACGTGATAAGAATCATAATAGTGCGGCGTGAGTTACAAGTGATGAACTTTTTGTGGGATTTCTTCAAGGGGAATGCTAAGATCCGGCTAGTATCAAGTAGTTCCGCCAGACTTACAGTAATTTGGAGAATTCGTGTTTATTTTTTGTAAGATTTATGCAATATTAATAAAATCTGGGGAAGTACACCGTCGAATTGTCATTTTAAATAGTATAATGTCCTAGTAAGTTTCAACCATTTATGTCAATTTCGACACGTTTAGTGCAGTGGCTGAGCGATCCGCTTCTGCGCTACGGGTCGTGGGTTCAATTCCCTCACGGAGCAAATATTTGTATGGCCTACAGATAGTTGGTCCGGGTCTGGATGTTTGTGCGTGTGAAGATTTGTGTTTGTAAACGTACCCACGATACTGGAGAAATATTAGTGTGGGACTACTTTATTAAAAAAAAAATTTCGTCACAATTTTTACGTCTGTGTGCAACAGAAAGCCTAGGCATATATGGAGGCGCAGGCCGCGTAGGAAACACTTCAGTCACAATTTTACAATCCAAAGGCGTTGCCTAACTGCATGGATAGTAAAACTATGACGGAACTGCGCTACCTGGGCCTCGCTATACGCCGCCACAAATGGACTCATTATGCTATGTTTATTATGTACATTATCTATTGTCAGCAGTGATAGCCTAGTGGTGTGACTGTCGGACTGCCAAGTCATAGATCTCGAGTTCCAACCCAAGGCACGCACCTCTGACTTTTCAGATTCATGTGCGTATTGTATTTATCACTTGCTTAAAAACGGTGAAGGAAAACATCGTGAGGAAACCGGTATAACTGAAAGATATTTCTCGACGGCTTGTGAAGCCAACTCAGAGGCCCATGGGCGGTATAAACTCTGACACTAGGTTAGTCACTAACCACGCGAAAAGAAGAAGAAAGAATTGTCAGCAGTCATCAATCCCCCATGCGATACCTTTGATGATGTATCTGATGATGGAGTCGTCTCCACACAATAGCAGGCGAATTGATGATCGCAATTATCAATATTATAAAGCTGAAGAGTTTGTTCGTTTGTTTGAACACGCTAATCTCAGGACCTATTTTAAAATTATTTTTGTGTTGGATAGTCCATTATCGAGGAAGGTTATAGGCTATATAACATCACGCTGCGACCAATAGGAGCGGAACATACATGAAAAATGTTGCAAAAACGGGAAAAATGTCCACCTGTGCGAAGCCGGGACGGGCCGCTAGTGTATAAATAATATTCTAAGATCACACGGCAAATCAGTGTCTTACCTATTAGTAAAATCATCATTTGAAATAATAATTTCTATATTTTACCGCTCCGCTCATGCCTCGCACCGCACGCCAACCGCAGAATCCTGTGAGTTTTTCCGCACTGATGATTTTCAGCCAGATCTCTTGTTGATCTGAGAAAGGCGAATTTTTCGCCGATACGTGAACAAATTCTGTAATATTTTGGGGTTACGCATTCACTGCCTATGGTCTGTAACCGATGTTCCCATGATATTCGACTGTTAGGCTGTTTCACGTAGAAATATTTGTTTAGGATTCGTTACCTAAAGCAGGTGTTAGCTATTCCGGAGTGTTGCAGAATTGCTCTCCGAATTTTTCGGGTAAATAGTTTTTTTTTTATTAATTTGGTAAAGAGTGAGTAGGTTTCGGTGTAAATTTTAGCTTATGACTTTCTCTTTCGGGAATTTTAGAATTTTTTGTTTTTACCTTTAAATGGAAGTAGTTAAGTATCCCCTGGCGGTATTAGCAGGGGTTTCATATATTGGCCGTCAGGGTGATAAGGGGGTACCGTACGATCTCCTTCGAGGCGGCAAGTCTTTTGGCCGGATCCATGTCCTGGGATCTGGAGGCGAGAGCCCTCGCGCTGAGATATCGTCAGCGCGAGGAGGCGCCTGAGCGGAGCGAGCTCCGCCAGATCCTGGTGGCCGAGTGGAGGGAACGACGCGAGCGCGGGGCACGCCGCTATAGCGGCGGTAAGACCCGTGATGGAGGAGTGGCTGGAGAGGCGTCACGGCGCCCTCAGCTTCCGGCTGACGCAGGTACTCTCGGGACACGGCTGTTTCGGGAAGTACCTGTGTCGTATAGGCCGGGAGCAGACGCCCGGTTGTCACCACTGCGACTGCCCCGAGGACACGGCGCTGCACACTTTGCAGGCGTGTCCAGCATGGAGGTCGCAGCGCCGCGAGCTAGTCGCGGCGATCGGCGGTGACCTCTCGCTTCCGGCCGTGGTTCTGTTCATGGTCGGGAACGAGACTGCCTGGGAAGCCATCGCCTCCTTTTGCGAGGGGGTGATGGCGACCAAGGAGGTAGCGGAGAGGGAGAGGGAGGCCGCTTCTTCTCTCCCTTCTCGCGCTAGACGCACCGGGCGACGGAGGGCGCGTGACGATCTCCGGCCACCCTAATGAGTGGCCTGCGGGCGGTGGGTTGGGGAACCCGTCGCCCGACCAGTAACGGGCCCAGGGAGGATGGCGCGTCGTGTCCTGCGCGCGCCTCTCGGAAGGATGTGGGGCAGGGGAGCAACTGCCCGACCACAGGAGAGGTCCACCAGAAGAAGCTGGTGGACCGAGACCTGCCGGGGTCGTGGTGGGGGATAGTCAATGAGGATTTCCCCATTAAAAAAAAAAAAAAAAAAAAAAAAAAAAGGGGTTTCATGTATAGTACAAATTACGTCAATGAATTTTTAAACGGTTTGAATTAGCTTCAATCCGTATATTTGTTTCAAATCTTGCGACAGAGTTTTCAACTACCCCGATTCTCGTGAAACTTCGTACACAAATTCAATACGTTTTTGGAACACCACCACATGTAAAAGCACCACAAACGATGAGAAACCTGACATCATGACCTTTTTTTTATCGTTGGCTATTGCTCATTGATGTCCCTCGCCCGGGGAAGGCGAGGAAGTCTGCCGGACTCTTACCGGCTAAAAACCAACGGTGTTCCTCCTCTTGACCGTTCCGCCGGGGTAGCGGGAATCGCAAAAGCTTGCACCGCAACCCCGGCATAACCTGACATCATGCTCTGCGTGCCCTGTTACCGGCACGTTACAGGAACTAATGGACGCTACTGATAACGCTAAACTCGTAGCTAAGTTCTGGGCCGACTCTATTTAGATTGCCATTGACACGCTAAGAAGAAGATTGATTTGAATGGTCAGTCAAGGTCAGCACACCTGAAGCTTGGCTTGGAAATTTGACCACGGCAATAAAGTACTAAATTCTTGAGATTTTAAAGCTTCAAAACTAAAGGCAAACGCTGTATATAATATACTTATATACCCAGTGAATAATAAACGTATTCCGAGCGACATAAAATCATAATCGTGGTTACGAGAGCTTCACGCAACGGCCACTGGGGGACTATCCGGTGTGTGACGCGGGAAGTTGGAATACTACTATGAAAACACGATGTTTTATCACTTCAACCTAGCATATACTATGTTCATTTTAGTTTTTTCGTCAGTTGTTGAATTGTGTTTATTATACAATGTTAGCCAGAAAGGGGGTACTAATTCTAAAGAGTATTAGAGTATTAACTGCCTCGTTGGTCTAGTGGTGGCAAGCGCGAGTGCTGAATGTGAGGTCCTGGGTTCGAGCCCCAGGTCGGGCAAAGTGTTATTGGGTTTTTCCATGTGGAATTCCTCGGTAGCAGCCCGGAGTTTGGATATGTGCCCAGTTGATGGCAATAGGCTGGCCCCCTATTACATGGGACATAAACATAACGGTGAAATGAAAGTGTTACTATACACCTCTGCCCAAACCTTTGGGGAATGCAGGCGTTATATTATATTATGGTATTAAAGTAGGTACCTACTCATAATAATGAATAACTTTTGTTCTATAACTTTGCCCAAAGATAGTTTAAGAGAAAATTGCTGATCAAAGATTTTATAAAAAAATATGCTAAAATCTATCTATCATCAGATGTGTAAGTTTACATTTTAAGACAAAAACTAATTGGTGTAGAAATAATTACGTTCAGTAGTAACAGCTTACAGAATTATAGGTAAGTACCTATTTAATGACGTCACTGTCATTCTCGACTCACTGCCCGATCAGTATGTAAGACTAGTGACAAAATTCGCAAGAAAATATTCACGCACGGGTCTCGAATCGTGAGTTCCATAGTAGTTCCCATGGCAGCAAGGTCATGTAGGTATCGCCAAAATTTCTATAATAATGTGGAGCGGCGACTGCCCTAGCGAGTGGTTACCAGCGCTCCTTATGAATAAAATTATCTATGGCTGATAATAATGTATGTATATATTTCATGGTGAAGCTATTATGTAAAAGAGATGGTTTCAGAGATTAGAAGCTATTGTTTTTGTTGTAACTTGTATGAAAAAATAATGAAAGGACCTTCTTCTCTCAGGTCGTGGTGCAAAAATTAGTCAGTTAGCTAGGTTGGTAGCGAGGCAACAACAGCACTAAGGGCGACTCCTAATGGGACTCGGACCTCGGCTTAGGGCGTTTGCACCCAGAGTACCCCGGACGTAGGTTAAGTATCGTCACTCGTGGCGGCTCTTTTTATGCACCCCATGGAAGATCCTTGGGTGTCATGATAGCCCCCGATATAGAAGGTAGGTACCGTGTGCTGTGGCGCGTTTGGTTCCTGGGATGTCGTAACAAAAATGAGTAGGTTGGTCTGAATGACTCATTGGTAAAGCAGCCTTCGGCATAGGAGTCCGATTCTCATTTAGAGATCATACACTTGGCGTATATACCATAACTAGCTGTATCTTCACGGCTCCGCCCGTAACCTATGTTACTCAGTGATAATGTAGCTTTCTAACGGCAAAAGAATTTTGGAAATCGGTTCAGTAGTTTTTAAGTTTATTCCTCACATAGAAAAATACAAAAATCCAAAAATACAAATCTTTCCTCTTTATAATATTAGTATAGATTAATCAGCCCATTACTGTCCCACAGCTGGACACGGGTTTCTTCTCAGAATGAGAAATATTTAGGCCTTAGTCCACCACGCTGACCTAGTGTGGGTTGGCAGACTACACACCATCGAGAATATAATAATAGCTTTGCGTAATAGATTTGATTTTTATTTGAACATGTATTTATGTCTATATAATATAATATCACGCCGTGTATTCCCGGAAGAGTACGGTAGACATGTTTTTTAGTACACCCTCGTTTTACCAGGTTTGTGTAAGCCCCATATAATAGCGGGCAAGACTATCGCCATCCACCGGGCACAAATCCAAACTCCGGGCTGCTACTGAGAAATTCCACACGGAAAAACCCGATAACACTGCTCGACCTGGTTATCGAACCCAGGACCACACGATCAGCAGTCGCGCTTGCCACCACTAGACCAACAAGGCAGTCAATGTCTAGGTATATTTATCTAAGTACCTAACCACGTGATTTGGCGCTACTGAAGGTCTAACGACCAAAATATTGCGGCAATGTGCTCAACTCTAAGGGCTCTTTCAATTTAGACGTTTCGTGTCGGACCCTTAGATACGGTGCCGAAAATCTGCGGTTGTCGTATTGCGCACGGACGGTTGTTTGTTTTCATACAAAGCACGCGGTGCGGCAGCAGTGCGGGGTCAGTACCGCGAACGCTCGACAACACGCACTGTTGCCGCACCGCGTTCTCTGTATGAAAACAAACGACCGTCCGTGCGCATTACGACAAACGCACCGCTTCGGCACCGCAGCGGTCCGACACGAAACGTCTAAATTGAAAGCGCCCTAAAAACATTTAAAAAAACACAAAATCGGTCAAAAAAACACACCCAACTCTACCCAAAACTTACATCATACTTCGTCAATCCAATAAGTATAATAAATATTTTCCATATTTATAAATAAACATACAAATCTTTATCCAATACTAAAGCTCACCGCTGATATCCCGTTCACGGTCCGAATGCTATATCATATCAACCGTATTACTGAACGAATGATTTTATAAAGGATTTCAAGTATTTGCTGGGATTTTCATGCTGTACTGAAATTGAATGACATGGATAGAATTTGCTGTGGATAAGAACCTAGGCCTAGTAGTACGAATGTATCCCAGACGGCGTGATATGATTGACAATTGAATTACTAAGATAGAATAACAATAGCAGTGACAGCCTAGTGGTGTGACCGTCGGACTGCCAAGTCATAGGTCTCGAGTTCGAACCCAAGGCACGCACCTCTGACTTTTCGGGTTCATGTGCGTATTGTATAATTATCACTTGCTTAAAAACGGTGAAGGAAAACATCGTGAGGAAACCGGCATGCCTGAGAGATATTTCTCGACGGCATGTGAAGCCAAGTCAGAGGCCCATGGGCGGCATAAAGTGTGACACCAGGTAAAGACACGAAAAGAAGAAGAACTTCACTTTTTATTTATTTTTTATTTGTTTATTTATTTAAGCACGCTATTTATCTTTTTGGAACTGGTTTACATCAGTTACGTCACAATGGGTTCAGTTGAAAACCAGCGTCAGGCACTAGTGGTCTGACATTTATGCTGAACTGAACCTATTTGGCGCAGCCGCTAGACACACAGCTACTTTATTTTTGTTTATATTTTTATTTTTTTCTTTTGTTTTGTCTTTTACTAGCGATCCGCCCCGGCTTCGCACGGGTGCAATGTAGATACTAATGTGGGGCATATAAACCTTCCTCTTGAATCACTCTATCTATTTAAAAAAACCGCATCAAAATCCGTTGCGTAGTTTTAAAGATCTAAGCATACATATGAACAGACAGACAGCGGGAGCGACGATGATTTTTTTGTCTGGGTGTCTGACTGCTTTCGTGCCAAATAAATTTCTTTCTTTCTTTACCAACCTTGCTGACTGGCTAATGTTTTCACCACAGCACGAGCTATTTACACATAGGTCGTGCATACACAAGGAGAGAGATGAATCTGCATACAAATATAAAAAAAATATTTCCCTATTTTAAAGAATCCCATATCTAACCCTATTTATCATCGATGCCCGGTTAACGCGAGCTTGCCCGATGATCCGTGAGCCGGTCAAAAGGCTCTCATATCCGGCCGGCCCGGTCGAGCATATTACAGCGGCGCGGCGCGGAAAATATTACGTAAATCAAATGTCGCTTCGGTTGCCTATTAAAAGCGGTTTTAACTTTTAATTTAAAGTTGGTAGGTACATATTTTCATATGTTTAGTGGGAGTAGTGAGTTTTGGCGAGTTAGTTTACGTAGAATATGTTGAGCAATTATTTTAACGTTAGGTAATTGCTTTTTGATTTAATATTATTAACAAGGTTTTAAATAATCCCATCCTCATCGCCAATGTTATTAATCTAATGCCAATGTTATTATTATATTATAAACGCCAATGTTATTAATAATCAAGTAATTAATGAATACAGCTTGTTAATAATAAATACCAAAACTTTGATTATCCAAACCAAAAAGTTACCATAGACTAAAAAAAATATAGGTAGGGATCGGGGACATGAGCTAGTGTTGCCCTCTATTATTCGATATAATTTTAGTGAAACGGTACGCACATGAATCCGAAAAGTCAGAAGTGCGTGCCTTGGGTTCGAACTCGAGACCTATGACTTGGCAGTCCGACGGTTACACCACTAGTAGGTTATCACTGCTATTATAGTTCATTATGACTACGAATTTAAACCAAAACATAGTGCCCAGAAACAACAATACAAGATGATCATTTCAAAACAAGATGTCTCAATTTTCCTATTTATACAATGCAGCAACACGAAAAAGGGCGCAACTATATTTCATACATTTTATCACTACTCCGAAAAAGCCTGCTACACAAGCGTCGTTTGTTTACAAATGGCGCGAAATTTCTTTATGTTTCAAACCTTTTTGGGTAAATAATACCTACCCAGGGATTTTTTTCTTGTAAATATTCCTTATTTCTTAAAGTTTATTATGAAGGGTGCGATCGCCTAAAGGGACGGTCGGCCAAATGTAAGACCTTCATTTTTATATAGCAAAACTTTCGCTCCTAATTTTCGGTGTCGCGTTTTGGATTTTTCGTTAACGCTGTTATCCTTAGTGGGCTATGTTTAAATTATGGGAATTATATTTTTGAAATATGGGATTCCTTTAACAATTTACTTATTAATTGAAGGACGCATGGCGCCCTCTATTGTGAGTACCGAAACATACATTATTTTGAGTCTAGTAGGTAGGTACCTAGATAGGTTCTATTAGGTGGTTACAAAGCTTTTCGTCGCTACGCCTGCAAAATCCACTGATTTTTTTTTATCTGTCTTTGATTTTATTTTATAATAGTTCTCAAGCCACGTGAAACTGTAAAATACGTTTTCTAATAAAAAAAAATTGCTATCTTTTTAACCAAATAAATTATTAAAAAACAGATTTTACAGGTGCACGTGGCTTGAGAACTATTATAAAATAGCATCAAAGACAGATTTTCAAAAAAACAGCGGATTTTGCAGGCGCAGCGACGATATCCGAGTCAGTACTGTAGTGAGCCAGACCTATGGGCCTTTTTTGTGAAAGATCTCGATAAACATAAAAGTTCCTAAATACAGCTAATAAAAAAATCAATAAAGAAACCAGTCAATAATTTTTTATTCCGCTACGGAAACCATTTTCATTTCTCTCCAATAGATGGCGCTGTTCAATGAATTCACCAAATCGCCCGACCTACATCGCCAGCCGCCGATTCTACGTAAAAAATCATCTCAATATATTTCTAAAAAGCTCCCCGGTTATCGTTTCAACCAATAAACGTCTCGAAGAGTTCGCCATCAAATTTCTAATCGAGCCATTTCTCAACTCTGGGTTGATACGAAAAAAATTACTGTGCGCCACAGAATAGAATTTTTCCGTACATTCGTGTTGACATACTGTGAGTTTGGGTGGGTTTTTCTTAGAGATATTTTTGGTCATAAAGTTTTAGCGTCTCGTTTGGTTACGAAGTCGAAAACTGTTTGCATAATGTGTCTTCGCGTCTTCTATAGGCTAGCATCATTTGCAAGGATCATAGTTTTCTTATAAGTCGACGAGAAGTGATAGAATTTTCTCCTTGAGGCCATAAATTATCTACTAGCTAGTGAATAACATTGTTTCATAAACTTCAGAATATTTTTCTCTTTATACAAGGTTAGTCGGAAAGGGGGTACTAAGCCGCGGGCCACGTAAAGTAGGTATCACGGATGACTATTTTAAAGCAAGTGTTAAAATTTCAAAATTCGATAATTTTTATTTGCACGCAAAAAGATTTTTATTTTAGTTTTTTCAAAATAATATGATACCTGCTTTAGTTACGAAATCAGAAAATTAATTTTCTAATTCGTGACCCCAAATATGACCTAAATTGTAAACACAGCTGATCATAGCTATGCACAGATAGATTTTAGCATATTTTTTACGACATCTTTGAAAAGCTATTTCTCTTAAACTATTGAGTTTTGGGGAAAGTTGTAGAACAAAAGTTATCCCTTATTATGGGTACTTGAACACCCTTTCGGCTTAGGTAGTACCCCCTTTCCGACTAACCTTGTATACTCTAAATAAACGAAGAATCACAGAGTATCTATAATTAAATATTTTACTAGGTAGGTCTAGGTAGATACCTAATATACTTACCTCGGTAGATAACTGCCTCGTTCGCCAAGTGGTGGCAAGCGCGACTACTGATCATGGGATACTGGGTTCGGTCCCCAGGTCGGGTAAAGTGTTATTGGGTTTTTCCGTGTGGATCTATACGATCCGCCTGGCTAGCTACCACCCTCACATTAAAGTCGCCAAGAAGTTTACTGTGTTCCGTCGTGTGTATGTGAGAGCCAGAGGGGTATAGGTGAATCCCTCTATATCTCCGTTCTTTGGAGTCTTGTGCTCCATCTTAGACCCTGTCTGCGTTTACCATCAGGTGAGACTAGGGCCAAACGCGACCATGTCAAGATTAAAATTTTTAAAAAACTCTTTCTCAATATAAGGAGTTATTCACAGCCATTCAAGAATTATTAATTTCAAACCAATCGCGTAATACATTTTTTTAGTCTGTGCCAATCGTTCTTAATACAAACCAATCCACAGAAAGAATAGGCTACTATAACTCCGCCCAGTATATTTTGGCACGTGGCGAAGTAGGGAACTAAATGATAATGTATTATACAAGGTTAGTCGGAAAGGGGGTACTAAGCCTTAAGGGTGTTAAAGTTCCCATAATAAGGGATAACTTTTGTTCTAAAACTTTCCCCAAAACTCGATAGTTGAAGAGAAATAGCTTTTCAAAGATTTCGTAAAAAAATATGCTAAAATCTATGTGTCCATAGCTATGATCAGCTCTTTTTACAATTTAGGTCATGTTAGGGGTCACGGATTAGGAAATTATGTTTCTGAATTCATAACTAAAGCAGGTATGATTTTTGAAAAAACTAAAATAAAAATCTTTTTTCATGCAAAAAAAAATTTATCGAATTTTGAAATTTTAACACTTGCTTTAAAATAGTCATCAGTGATACTTTAAGTGGCCCTCGGCTTAGTAGGTACCCCCTTTCCGACTAAACTTGTATTTGATGTATTATCGCGTTTCGCCTTGGCAAGTAGCGCCGCTCTAAAATGTCAACTTATATTGGCTACACAGTACCTACACAAGTACATACATCCACCACCCTGTCTGCCTACCCCGTCTGTCGTCTGGTGCGGATATAAAGGCCCGGATATGAGATGTGCCCTTTGACCGGCCAAGTTATATCCTGCATTCCTGCCGGTGAATGTAGTTTAAGTAGGTACCTAAGTATTGTAAGTTTGAGTTTAAGTCGATGCCATTTGCGAAGATAAAGTTGTGAAAGATTTGGTTATTTTTGAGAGGCGGTCCATTTAGCGCACCAGTTTGAATAGCACCAATAGTAAGTAATAGGAATAGGCATATGGTCGATGGCACGTAACTTGGCAAGAGTAGAGAAGAGATATAAAATACATATAACAGATTCTTGTAGGGGTGAATCAAGTCTTACAGTTAGGTAGGTAGGTATAGCTAATATCGGTAGGTATGTCAGGATTGGGAGCAGGGTAAATCATCATCATCAGCCTGAAGACGTCTACTGCTGAACAAAGGCCTCCCCCTTAGACCGCCACATCGAACGACAATCCGCCATTTGCATCCATCGGTTGCCCGCGACATTCACAATGTCGTCGATCCACCTAGTGGGAGGCCTACCTACGCTGCGCTTTCTGATTCGTGGTCGCCACTCAAGAATCTTTCTTCCCCATCGGTTATAGGTGCCTCGAGCGATGTGGCCTGCCCATTGCCACTTCAGCTTGCAAACCCTGACAGCTATCGACATAGTCACCGACGTGACTTTGGTTCTTCGGCGAATATCCTCGTTCCGGATTTTATCGCGCAAAGAAACTCCGAGCATAGCTCTCTCCATTGCCCGCTGGGTGACTCTGAGTTTCTCCAAAAGGCCAGCAGTCAAGGACCACGTCTCATATTCATAATGTCATCACTGGCAACACACACTGGTTGAAGACCCTTGTCTTCAGGCACTGCGGAAGTTTGGCCGAGAAGATACCTACCACGCAATTTACCGAACACGGTAAATAAATAGAGCGTGATAAATAAAGTAAATTAAACCAACATAGACTCTCCACCACTGAGAGTATATTTAATTAGGTTAGTGATTAGTTACAGAAGCTAGTTCACAATACATCACAATATAATAATTTACACATGATCAGAAAATAAAGACAAGCAAATCAGATTTAAAAGGTCTGACTTCTTCGGTGGTTCGACATGGAATTCCTTGCTCCGTCGAATGTCCAATGTTTTTATAACTTCGAGTACGTTGATTCATCTTGACAATTACCCTTCTTTATCAACATTGTCCAGTGTTACCAGCTACCGATAACAGAGAATTCCTCTTCTTTCTTTCTTTCTTCTGAACAGACATGTTTAACAATTAATTATGGCAATAACCATAGAATAATGACAAGCAATAAAAGTGACCATTTTTTTGTTGCACTAAGTGCACATGCGTGAACCTACTCCCACTACGACAAAACCTTGCCAAATTACGTGCCATAAGTACTATTGGTATGATTCGAGTTGGTGCTATTCAAATTGGCGTTCTAAATGGAATGCCTCATTATTGAACAGTCCGGGATTGCGGTGCATGCTTATGCGAATCCCACGACCCCGGCCGAACGGTCAGGAGAAGGAACACCGTTGGTTTTTAGCCGGTAAGAGTCGGGCAGACGCCCTCGCCTTCACAGGGCGAGGGACATCCATGAGGATTTTCCAACGATAGGTAATAAAAAAAAATGTAGATTCTTTATTACGTACCTACCCATGGGGTGTGCCTATGTGTAGGTACTTATAAATTGTACGTCGCGTTGTAGTGAAATTAAAATTAAACTAGGTAAGAAAATATGTGTAGATTTGGTAGTCAGTCCACTGCCGGGAATATCCCGCTACCAAGTTGACAAATTGCGCCAATGTGTACAAAAATCTTCTTTACATAGTACCTACCTATAAAACAAAGTCGCTCCCGCTGTCTGTATGCTTAGATCTTATAAACTAAGTAACGGATTTTAATGCAGTTTTAAGCAATAGATAGAGTGATTCAAGAGGAAGGTTTATTATATGCCCCACATTAGTATTTACATTGCACCCGTGCAAAGCCGAGGCGGGTCGCTAGTCTATAATAATTTGTTTTGTGTGGTTTTGGCAAAGTATAAGCCTTCGCTTCTCCAACTGTGAATATCGATTCGAACTCTGTATCTTTGTACATCAAAACAAAGCTTTATTTCAAGTACACAATGATGTTGTAATAAGAAAAAGTCGTAATATCCACAAATTATATGTAGCCCAACAAAGAATTAAACTATTTTCTAATAATGTTTACTGTATGGCAATTACTATTTATAATAAATTACCTAATGTTTTTAAAAGCCTTAACTTCGTGACATTTAAAAATAAATTATTGAACTTCCTATTGCATAAGGGTTATTACTCAACAAATGAGTTTTTAAATGAAAAATTTGAGTCAAAATTTAAATTAGACGACATCCCACCTTACGCTCCTAATAATTGAATGGAATTAATGTATTTTTTTTTTTTTGCTTTATATTTAATAATTCTTGACATTATAATTCATAACCCTTGACATTGTATTCTATAATATTTAACGTTTTCCTTATCCTAGACATTGTATGGTTTAATTATGATATATTGCTCTAACACTGTTTATTTTAATTCTTTGAAATATTTGTACGCTGGAAACAGCAGAATATTATGGACATCAATTTATGTGTAACACATAAGTAACAACAATATTCTAACAAATAAATTTATTATTATTCGTTTATTCATTCTATATACATATAAATTATATTTTTAAATATTTCTACAAAAAATATAAAAAACATTTAAAAATATAAAAAATAGTAGCCCACCGGCATCGGGAACAGGGTCCAAGCTACCGGTGGTCAGGGCCTCAGAGAGAGGAACTTCCTGACAATACGTGCCGTGTCCAGAAGTACCGCTTTCTGTATCAGGCCTTTGACCCAGCTGCCCAACGAGAGCCTCGTCAGATGTTGGTCAAGGCTCTTGGCTATTAAGCCATTGGCCGTAACGACTATCGGCACAATGACTGCTGAGTCAACCTCCCACATGTCGACAACCTCGTGTGCCAAGTCTTGATACTTAATTTCGTTATCTTTCTCGGCTTTCACAAGGTTCTCGTCATGTGGGACAGTGATATCAACAATCATTGTGAGACGCTCTGTTCGATCTATCACCACTATGTCAGGCTTATTGGCAACAATAGTCCTGTCGGTGATCATAGATCGGTCCCAGTACAATGTGATATGACCATTCTCGAGAACTGGGTCGGGCACGTAATTGTAGTATGGTACTTCTGCGTCCACAAGGTTGTATTTCAGAGAAAGTTGCTGGTGGATAATCCTAGCTACTAGGTTGTGTCTGTGTAAATACTCGCCGTTAGCAAGACGAGAACACCGGAAATAATATGTCGAATGGATTCACCGGGACAGTGACATGCCCGACAGATGTCAACCGTGCCGTCCTTCACAATATATTTCCGGTAGTTGTTCGTCATCATAACTTCGTCCATAATTGCACAGACAAAACCTTCGGTTTCCCCAAAGAGATCACCGAAACGTAGCCAGGCTACGGACGCTAGGAAGTCTACATCGGGCCCATGAAGGGCCCGGTAAAAGCGTCCGTGAAGCTCCTTGCTCTGCCAACCTCCCTTATTATTATTATTATCGTAAAAGGCTACTAAATGATTTATTTTAAGAGGATGGGCAGCAGCCTCCGGCTGTCTGCTAATATTATCAACAAACTGCGATCACCTATCAGAATGATTAATAAGAATTTCCCCTATAATCGCTCACTACAACAGTTATTGGGAGGCACATGTAGGCCATGGAGGGCCATAGTAGTAGACGTTTACATGCTGAAAATGGACTAACATAGTGAAAACCAAAATTCATTTAAAGTTTTTACTACCGCCACCTAGTGTAATCAAGAGGAACTTTACCAAGTACGACGACCGAGGTGACAAACTATGTAGTTTTTCTATGTGCCGCTAGATGGCAGGATCCTAAATTATTGATAATGTAACGAGTATATTCCCAATAATAACTTACCTAAAATAAATAATACGTGTATCATGTTTACATTATGTATTTGAAAGTTATGATTTGAGAATTTCCTTGAAGGGTTTCAAATTGCAAAACTTTGGACAGGAACCTGAGTGAGGTTGAGATTGTGGGATAATACCTAACCCTCTATTACGCCTTTTATTTGGGTTCCGTACCCAAAAGCTAAACCGGGACCCTATTACTAAGACTCCGTTGTCCGTCCGTCCGTCTGTCACCAGGCTGTATCTCAAGAACCGTGATAGACAGTTCGGTTTAAAGAGATTAATTTTCTTATAAAAACTTTACAGTTCATTTACAATAAGAAAATAAAAATTAAACATAAATATGTAAATTACATTTCACAATAAAAAGTTAATTTACCTCTGGCACAATATGCTATGACATTATGATTAATTATAATTTAAATTTAATTTTAGAAACATAGGTAATAATTTGACTAAATAACAATTTGTAACACTTAGGAAATTAATAATATATATCAGCAATTTTATACATTCTAATAATAATATTACCTCCGCAGGGAGGTATGGCAGAGCAAGGAGCTTCACGGACGCTTTTACCGGGCCCTTCATGGGCCCGATGTAGATTTCCTAGCGTCCGTAGCCTGGCTGCGTTTCGGTGACCTATTTGGGGAAACCGAAGGTTTTGTCTGTGCGATTATGGACGAAGTTATCTTGACGAACAACTACCGAAAATATATTGTGAAGGACGGCACGGTTGACATCTGTCGGGCATGCCACTGTCCCGGCGAATCCATTCGACATATTATTTCTGGTTGTTCTCGTCTTGCTAACGGCGAGTATTTGCACAGACACAACCTAGTGGCTAGGATTATCCACCAGCAACTTGCTCTGAAATACAACCTTGTGGACGCAGAAGTACCATACTACAAGTATGTGCCCGACCCAGTTCTCGAGAATGGTCATATCACATTGTACTGGGACCGATCTATCATCACCGACAGGACTATTGTTGCCAATAAGCCTGACATAGTGGTGATAGATCGATCAGAGCGTCTCGCAATGATTGTTGATATCACTGTCCCACATGACGAGAACCTTGTGAAAGCCGAGAAAGATAAAGAAATTAAGTATCAAGACTTGGCACACGAGGTTGTCGACATGTGGGAGGTTGACTCTGCAGTCATTGTGCCGATAGTCGTGACGGCCAATGGCTTAATAGCCAAGAGCCTCGACCAACATCTGACGAGGCTCGCGTTGGGCAGCTGGATCAAGGGCCTGATGCAGAAAGCGGTACTTCTGGACACGGCACGTATTGTCAGGAAGTTCCTCTCTCTGAGGCCCTGACCACCGGTAGCTTGGACCCTGTTCCCGATGCCGGTGGGCTACTATTTTTTATATTTTTAAATGTTTTTTTATATTTTTTATAGAAATATTTAAAAATGTAAATCATATGTGTATATAAATAAATAAACGGAATAATATTACCTATTTCTACAATCTAAATATTTTTGTTACTTACATTCATTTTGTTATTTACTTAAAATATCAATTATTATGATATTCATATTATCGTGCTTACATGTTTTCTTAATTTGGTTTTAAAAATATTAATGTTTTCATAGTCCTTTATATCTGCGGGTAGCTTGTTGAAGTTGAAATTTTCACAAATGATGTAGGTACTTCTGTTGCACTATAACAAGAAAAACCTACTAAAAAACAATACAATAAATATTTAAGGGGCTCCGATACAACAAACTTGATTTATTTGCTCGTTTTTGCTCGATATTGATAACGGCAACAGGTAGACGCTTGAAATATTCACAGAATATTTAGTTAAATATTCACTTTAAAAGTAAATAATTTAAATAAAATAAAACAAATATTTAAGGGGGGCTCTCATACAACAAACGTGATTTGTTTCGCCGTTTTTATAGATAATAGTACGGAACCCTTCGTGCGTGAGTCCGACTCGCACTTGGCCAGTTTTAGAATATTTTTAATTAAGTACCAGTAACCGAAACAGTAATTAAAACATACCTAATTTCTAGTTGTAGACAATCCAAAATGGTAACCATAGCACGGTATGATGTCAGAAATTAACAGATTAGGTAGGTAGGTACCTACACTTATTCGTAAAGTCGCGGCGCGTTCGTCAGGTCTGGACGCACCAGTTTAGATAAAGGAATAAATGAGATGTATTACAAATGAATAAAAGAGATACATACATACATACATAAACTCACGCCTTTTTCCATGGGGGTAGGCAGAAACTATAGAACGCCACATGCTACGACTCTTACATACCCCTTTCGCTTCATCCACATTCATACATCTTGTCATACACGCACGCCGGTTGAGAGTACTACGCACCTGACCTTTATGAAGAACATCACCAATAACATCGATGTATGTCCTTCTAGGACGTCCTCTACCGGCGTTCCCATTAACAAGAGAAGAAAAGAAAAAAGAGATAATAATGTTATTTGTGGTTTATGTAGCATAGCGAAATAAAGAAACGGCAGCAAAATAATTATAAATACAAAATAGAACAGAAATAAAAAACCATTTCCCAAAAAGGTAATTTCGACCGTGACAGGACTCGAACCTGCAATCTTCGGATCCGAAGTCCGACGCCTTATCCATTAGGCCACACGGTCCTTACGTATGATGTCAAAATTATTCATCACATTCGCATTTTAATCGATCCGTATAATTTTTATCGGATTTTTATGGAAATGTAGATAATTGAAAATATTACAGGTTTTTTTACTCGTTTCTTTAAGACAGCTTTTTGTTTGTAAAAATGTTAATTAATTAGAAACGTTACCGCAATTTAGATATGAAAAAATTAAAAACTGGTCAAAATATCTTTATCTTTAAGACATAAGACTACTTTTATTATTCTTATCAATAATTATTAATGTGTGAATGTATCGAGTACGTTGGATATGCGGTTGCTGTGTTATGTAGAATATAATAAACATGTAGGTAGGTACATATGCATGATACTTATATTAGTAGGTATTTATCGTATGTAATTATATCACCTACTTTAAAATACCTAACATACTCATCGTAAAAATATCAAAGTATGCAATAGGTAGGTAGGTAAGTACCTAGGTACTATAATTACTTAGGTAGGTACTTACTTAACTTTTAAATGATAGGTAATTCCGTATTAATACTACTTATACTACCTACCTATTTGATAGTAGGTATGTAGTTCCAAACCAAAGTAAGTTCCTCGGTACCTAGGTACCTACTTTAGTCCAAATAAATGATGACGTAATTTATTATTTTTAACTTGATACATCATACATAATTATTCAGAATAGATAAGTGCTGAGACGGTTATGAAATATATTTAGTTAGCTACGCATTGAATGCACTAAGCGCTCACTTAATGAATAATAATGCAAAAATCTAGTTAGGGAGAGGTTAGCGAACTCCAAAAAATTAAACAAAGGACATAAAATTATAATGCAGCGTCATCTATCAACTAATCTGTGAACTAGACCATAAATGAATATCTAAAACGGTAGAGCAAATGGAATCCGGTTGATAACGTGCTATTGACTTAGTTCTAGAAAACGAAAACAGATGGCGCTTAAAAGTTTTTGTAACTTCTTCACTAGATGTCGCTTAGCGATTCTGTATTGTTCAAAATTATTTTCTTCGATGTAATAGAGTTTTCCTTGTGTAATGGCTGACCTCATTCTTATGTTAAGGATTTCATAGGTTTTAACAGCTTGGTTACAAGAAAATTACTTATTCCATTCAAAATTTCACATATCTGTAGGTACTTAATAAGTATGAAATTATTTTTTATAGTTTGTTTATGTTGTAGGTAGTAAGCACCTAACTAACAGTAGGTATACCTACTTGGTATACTACATGTCTCTTTAATAGACTATTTTCATATTTTAACAACATAATTTTACTTAATAAAACTATTGTTTAACAAACAATCCTATTTATTTTCTTTAAGCCATTAAACGTAGGTAGCAGATTACCTACGTCTTCAACAAACCCAAATACACTTCGGGACAAAATCATTAGGTAGCTCGACCCATTGACTTGGCACCATCGTCCGCCTTGAGTGCCAATTTGCCAGTCCCTGGAACACTTAGACGAATGTGTTTGCCCCTTAGGTACGTGCCCTCGACGTTTAACGACAACTTGGCAATTTTGCCATTCTCAAGTGGCGTCCGTTTATTTGGCTTTAAGTGTAGGTACCTATACGTATTTAGGTTATACCTATTAGTTGTTTTTGAGTTTAATAACTAATGTTATTTTACTTACCTATGGTAGGTATCTAGATTATATTATGAAGGAGCTCGGGGCTAATAACCAACTGCGCAGATCATACCCATGGCAGCAAAGTAAACGAAGACATCTACAAAATCGCAATTTGACAGGAGAGCACATTTAGTAAAAAACTGTGGCCATTTTGCTGCGATGTTTTTTGAAAATCGAGTGAATATATTTTATATGTATAGAGTTGTTTATTTAGGGTTGATACCTATAATCTCATTTCGTCTGTCCCTATTAACAAGGTCGGATATGCAATTTTCTTGATTTTGTTTTTATTGAACTATTGACCTAATAAAAGCACTGTCTTGCAGTAGCTTACACAAAAAGTTATTTTTTTCTCATAGTTTTTGAAATAGTCATGTTAACAAAGTCGTATATATTTAAAAAAATATAAGCAATTTAAACTTTGACGCGCTCTCCTGTAAAATCACTATTTTGCAGAACCTACATTGTTAATAGGGACAGGCGATTTATAAAAAAAACATTTTCGCAAAAATGTAAAGGTCCTTTTCGACTTTGCTGCCATGGATACGATTTGCAAGGTTAAGCTGCGCTTGCCGCGGTCAGTCCGTGGATGGGTGACCGTTCGTTACACATCGAGACCACTCCGTGCCTCGGAGAGCAAGTCAAACAGTTGGTCCCGGGTGTCATACGAATACCTGACAGTTGTTACGGGTAGTCAGAAGCCCGAAAGTCTGACAACCTGGTCTAACCTTTGAATATGGGCATTGCCCTGAAACTGGGTTGCGGAAGTCTGATGTCAGTCGCTCCGTGTAGAATACTGGTATTCAGCCGCGTCTAGTTAGACTCGAAGCTGACCCCAACATAGGTAGTTGCTCAAAAGCTAGGCAGAACGGTAGGTAGGATAGGTAGGATCTAGATTATGTTGGCCACCCATCTCTGTTATTGTAAGAGGCTACCAGGACCTACGTCGAGAGGCCATCCTCCGGATGCAAAATTAAGTAGGTACCTACCTACATAAAAACTACCTACGTAGGTATAGGAAGTAGAAACCAGAATACTTACTGCGTCAAATAGGTAGGTACCTACTTACCTACCTAGGAAAATATGCTCATCGCATGCGAAATTGAGCTATAGAGTCAGTTTCTTCAACCAAACAGAAAAATCTTCACGCTCCTTTTTAACCGACTTCCAAAAAGGAGGAGGTTACTATGTTCGCCTGTATGTAGGTACCTACCTCCGTTTTTTTTTTTTTTGTGTATGTTCATCGATAATTTCGCCAATTGTGAACCGATTTTAATGATTTTTTTTAATAGATAGGTAGGGTATACTTCGAAGTTGGTCCCATTTAAATTTGGTGAAGATCTGATGAAGAACTTCGGAGATAGACAATGGAACTCCTCAATGACGAACAGTACGCATATTGTGATGATGTGATTATGTTACGAGCAGCGTCTTTAGTAGGTCCAACCAAGTTTTAATTAAGGCCACTAAAATAAAAGAAATAAAAACTTTTTTACAAAAAATTTAAACCGACTTCAAAAAAGATTAAAATAATTACCATATAAAATTTACAGTTTCAGAAGTCGGTGCCTTCAATTTGGTTCAGCGTGGATCAGCACCGACTTCTGAAACTTAATTTTATATGGTAATTATTTTATTATTTTTTGAAGTCGTTTTAAATTTTTTGTAAAAAAGTTTTTGATGACACTGACGCGACGCGAGGATTTTTTGGTGGAAGCTTACCTTTAGACGTAGGTACCTACCTAAGTAAGAGCGCTCGCTCCCATTCCGCTGTGCGTTCGCGCCATTGAGTAGTACCTAGGTATGTGTTGGTTCTCTTATTAGGTACCTAGGTACATTTCGGTCCAGTCAACGGTTCGGTCCAGTCATCGGTTCGGTTTTCTTTTGTGTTCCACTAGGCATGTTATTATACCTACCTACCTACCGAAACTGCGGAGTGACACAGGCCGACTTCGGTAGATACGTAGGTATATCGACCGAATTGTACAGGCATGTACATAAGTACCTAGGTAGCAATATCTTCTTCTCTATAGCCAGCACGGAGCAATCGACAATTTGAATCTTCAAAGCAAGTCTGCAGATAATTGATAAAATATTGCCTAATTATAAAACTTACTAATTAAAATTGAACGACTCATAACCTATAAATTATAACTCCCGCGTATCTGCCGTCAAAATCTAACAACTGACTACCAAATTACCAATACACCCAATCGTAAACTGAAAAAATTCAATTCAATCATACTACAAATTAAACTCCACCCTAAACATAAAACATTTAAAGTTTAAATTCCTTTGGCGACCACAACAACGCATTCAAAAAAACGCTATTTATAGAGAGCTGTCAATTTAATTCGGATCAAATTCTGGTCGATTAAAAGCATCTGTTCTTCTCCTTCAAACTAAAATCAATTGTATTATTCATAGTATAAGGTGTAATATCAATTGATGCAGTTCCTAAATGTGTACCACAATATTTTTTCCAAACATTCTTGACCGCGGGTGGCCTACACACGATCGTTTTCTCCTCCAATCAGATTCTTTGTATTTGAGATGAAACAATGCCGCCTTTGTTGTGGGCGGGGCTTGCTTTGTTCCCCACAATGGGTTGTCAGTTGGTCCCTTTGTACTCATTGTGCGGGGTATTGTTCATCTATTGTGTGGTTGGCAGACAGAGACGAGGGGCGGGGTCTGATATGTGCTGAAATTTTGTTTTTACCTAATGTCAGGATGATTTGATTGGTGTAGTAAAAAAGCGTCTTGGGAGGCGACGAGTTGATAAGAGAGTGTGTTGATAAAAATAGGCGTCTTACGAAGTGTGATAACGATAGGTTATGTTGAAGCTTGGTATCTGTACCTACCTATCTACCTACCTCGACATCAAGCGCGGATCCACCGTTGTGGGCACGATGGGCATGCCCACAACCTTAATAGACTTATGACGTCACACTATCACGGTCTATTGAGGTCGATAGAAGTTTTAGAGTCTAAATGTGACACTGTGATGTGTAATTTTCATGAGCGAACAAACTAACATTTTACATAATTTACTAGTGTTCGCCCCACGGCTTTGCCCACGTGGAACGGACGTCGAGGACAGGACAGTCAGGACGTCATATATTTTGTAAACATCTCCTTCGTAGGAATGTACCTACTATATCGATCATGAGCGAGTTCATACTCCGATTCGCACTTGGCCGATTTTCGGGTGGCTGTGACCACAATCTTCTTTGAGGGCTGGATCCGCGCCTGCTCGACATTTTGGGTATCAAGCCGGCAATACAATGTTGGCCAAGTCTCAGCCAACGTGAGCGTAGGCAAAATAATACAAGCTTAGTGCTACCTACAGTTCATGTTAGTCAAGTTCGAACAAGGGCGACAAACATGTGGACTTGACTTGCCGAGTGCAGGCAACCGCCTTTGATTTGTGCAGAGAAACCGAACTGTTCCGAAGTGAGACGAGTCGTGGCGAGCGATCCCGAGTGGTGGCCAGACACACGAAACGAACCGTAGATATACACGTTGGCGCTCGCCCGCAGTCGGCTAGCTCGACGAGCAATGGCGAGGTTAGACGGGCTGTCTAAATGTTGGTACTCGCGGATCGAAGGCAAGCTATTGCCAACATGTATTGCCGGCTTTCGGCAATGATCTATAAAACAACAGCTGATTGACATCGCTAGTAAGGGTCACTGAATGAGGTTATGCGTAAAGTCAGGAAGAGCTCAATACAAAAATAAATGGTCACAGAATACGACGCTAAAAAGCGCGTAGGCTCTGTATGTATACAGGGTGTAAATGAAATCATGTAATTCCTTCAAACCTCGTGATGTACTGCTGATGTAGATAAAACCCTAAATGGGAAACTGTTGGATTCAATAAAAAAAAAGTTATAAGAAGCAAGCATGTTTGTTTCTTGTATTTTTTTTTATTGAATCCAAAAGTATCCCGTGCAGGCTTAATCTATACTGGCCTGCAAAAATAAGTATCACACTTTTAATATTGCAATAACTTTTTAAGTACACAAGATATATTTTCGAAGCAAAAAGGACTCAAAAAGAGTTTAACTTTGTTACTATAGTTTCAAAGAAAGCTGATAAAAATTGCTATAAAACGTTTTTTATTTTAAATCTCTAACTTCTATAGTTTAGAAAAAAATGAAATTTTAAAAGTGTGATACTTATTTTTGCAGGCCAGTGTATGTCACCAGTACATCACGAGATTTGAAGGAATTACATGATTTCGTTTACACCCTGTACCTATATGTCATTACCTAAATAATAGCCAATATGACGCACCAAAAGTGACAATTCAAAAACAGGACAATTGGCAGGTCTTGCAGATAGCTATCTCTTTCACTCTTGTATTTTATCTGTATCTTCTTCTAGCTAATTATAGAAACTACAGATGATAAAGCAGGATCGAATTTTAAACGCCATTTTCTATGAAGTACCTCTATAGTATAAAATATCCCTTACTTATTAGTTTTAATAGTGTCCTTAATTGCTTTTATCATTGTGTATAGTCCCAATCAGTAGGTGGGTAAATTAAAACAGCTTCCACGAGTGATGATGCTGGAGCTGACTGCTTAGGGTATGTTGGACATAGGTAGGTACTTCTACCTATGTCCAACATACCCTAAGCAGTCAGCCGCGCAGCCCCGCTACCAACGTCACTGAGAGTCTAATCTTTCCACGACGGCATGAGCTATTCTCTTATACTTCGTGCAAACACGAAGAAAGACCGCTTACGTCTATGATTCCACATCTTCAATCTCCAACCTCCATACTATAGTTGACTGTAAGCAATAAAAGTGACGTAACAAAGTGCGGAGTGTCAGCCAGACAATGTTATCGATCGTGTGCCGCACGACGAGAGTCGCGGGTCGCGAGACGCGGCGAGTGTGCGTGAGTGTGGCTATAGTTTAAATACAGACATAATATCACGCTTGTATTCATATCTGTGTATAGTAACACCCTCATTTCGCCGTTATGTTTAAGTCCCATGTAATATAGGCGAGCCTATTGCCACCAACCGGGTACAATACAAAACTCCGGGCTGCTACTGAGGAATTGCACACGGAAAAACCCAATAACACTTTGCTCGACCTGGGGATCGCAAGCAGAACTTCACGATCAGGGGTGGAGCTTGCCACCACTAGACAATCGAGGCAGCTTTAAATACCTACTTACAGATTTTAACAATATTAATAAGATCTAATAAGAATTGTGATTCTTCTAAGCCCGTATTGGTTGCTGCGCCTATCACAGCGCAGTGCATTCAGAATACTATCGGCTTTATAGGTATCGACAAAAAATAATACCTAGGTACACTCGGGAGCAATGAAACCGGGACACCAAGATAAACATAACAATTTTAAAATGTAAAAAAATATTTAACATTATTTTCCGAGATTTATGTTGGTGACCCGGCTTTATTGCTCGCAAGTGTAGTAGCAAGTTAAATTGCGCTAGTTATTGAAGCAAGCTCGCTCAAGGCCGAAGTTGGAGGGAAAACCTCAGTCAATTAAATTACTTTTAAAATGTATATGTTACGCTCAGAGACCGAAAATGCTGTTTATTCGCTCAATGAGCGTTTTCGGTCTTTGAGCGTAACATACCTATACACTCGTTATTGTAATTGATTTTCTTGTCCAGGGTTCAACCCCCCCTCCGAAGAAAATTGCTGGCTACGGCCTTGAACTCGCTTACCTGTTTATACTGCAAGCAAATCTGGCTAGACCGTAAAACTTCCGATAGTCGACTTGAGAATGTTCACGGTGAAAGTCGGTTGAAGAAGTCAACTTGCGTAGGTAGTATAAACTCGTTAATAGATTTAGCTCTAGCTAGGTACAGTCGACTTATGTCCAATTCCTATATCATACCGACCGTTATGGATCATAACTACTACCGGTCTACTACGCTACGCTCATAGTCTCTTCTATCCGTTAAAAAAAACGACAGGATTATTAGGTAAGTACCAATCTAGTACCTAAGTCTTTTTAGTAGCTTGACAATGGTGCCGATTCTGTTATTAACAAACTAAATTTAATTTAGCCTATTGCCATCTTTTTTCACTCTGATCTCTGAAATAAGAAAGAGACGGACGAATATAAGAACTGTCAAAACATGAACTATTTTTTTTTGTCAGAACGTGTTCACTAAAAACACGGCGTAGTTCAAAGCATAAACTAGTTGGACATCTCTAACTTAGTTCTTATCTATCACCGTCCTTTTCTCGCGCTGTCTGTTAGAAAAAGATAGCAATTCTCTTGTTTATCAAACTAAACTACAAATGGTTCGTGAACATCAATATCAGCTCCATTATGTATACATATACAGGGTGCATCTGTACATCACGAGGTTTGAAGGAATTACATGATTTCGTTTACAGCCTGTATAATTACTTGTCCTGCCTGACTGATTCATCAACGCAGAGCCTAACGACTGAAGCTGGAAACATGGAATTTGGTCAGTAGGTTTCTATTATGACGTAGACATCCACTAGGAAAGGATTTTTAGCAATTCTACCCCTAAGGGCGAAAAATAGGAGATGGAAGTTTGTGTGAAAATTCACGCGAACGAAGTCCCGGGCTAAGTGTTAGTCTAATATCGTCAGCATTGAAAACCACGTATGTGTAAAATACAAATTTTTAAAAGAAATAAAAATAACTGTCTTCTTAAAAAAAATGGCCGATCAAATGTTAATACAAGTTTGTCATCGTACGTCATAGATAGCTTAGAAGTATTTGAATTGAAAGTTTGTTGAACTAGTACGTTAGGGTACGTCAATCTAAAGAACAAATAAAACGCTTTTAAATACTATTTTATTTACGAGGTTTTCACTGCCGGGCGTCGATAATGTGTAATGATTCACCTAAAAAAATATCATCAACATAGCTGAATCCGAAGTGTGGGTTTCCTACTCAATTTATACACATAGAAACGAAACAGATTTAGTAAGAAATGTTTTTGACAGACTTCCCCAAAGAGTTTTAAATGTATTAATCCTTTTTAAATCAATCTGGGTACATATTCACTGTAGGTACAAAATATTAATAATGCGAGAGCGTGCACGCTTCGCCGTTTATGGGGTAACAGGGTACTGTGGGGTACTGTGACACGTTCAATGGGTAATACCCCACGACAACACTACACCTGTGTAGAGTTGTCGTATTGATTATTCTGAATTTTGGGTGTCTATTTTGATGTCACCGTGTCGCAAGCGTAGAAATGATTTTGAGAATAGGTTTGGCAGATAAATGACCTATTTTAGTATAATATAACATCACGCCTTGTACTTCCTGAAGGGTTCGGCAGAGGTGTTTTGTACACCCTCGTTTCGCCAGTTATGTTTAAGTACCATAGGGGGTAAGCCTATTGTTATTAACTGAACACAAAACCAGACTCCGAGCTGCTACTGAGAAATTCCTAATGGAAAACTCAATAATACTTTTCCCGACTTGGGGATCGAAGCCAGGACCTCACGATCAGCAGTCGCGCTTGCCAGCGCTACACCAACGAGGCAGTTTATTTATTTTCACCGCTACACCACGCTGGCCTGGTGCGTATTGGCAGACTCAAACACCATCGAGAATATATGGAGCCCTCAGGTGTGCAGGTTTCCTCACGATGTTTTTCCTTCACCGTTAACGCAAGTGATAATCAAATTCTGATCCGCACATAAATTCGAAAAGACAGTTAGGAGCCGGGATCGACCTCAGACCCTCCTGCATGGATGGCAAGCGTTCAACCGCTAGGCTATCACTGCTACTACAACAACACTATATTAAAAACTAGCGACCCGCCCCGGCCTCGCACGGGTGCAATGTAGATACTAATGTGGGGCATATAAACCTTTCTCTTGAATCACTCTATCTATTGCTGAAAACTGCATTAAAATCCGTTGCGTAGTTTAAAAGATCTAAGCGTACAGACAGCGGGAGCGACTTTGTTTTATACTACATAATATGTAAAGATACAACTGATATATTCGACAAAAATATGAAGTCAATTGTGTTTTCAATTATGATGATTTTGTTTCCAGACTTAGATAGGTTTTATGCATTGCTTGAAAAAAATTCAGATATTATTTTATACTAGCTGTGTCCTCTTTATATTCTTTCCATCCAAAGGTTGTCTGGAAGAAATTGCATTAAGCGATAAGACCGCCATTTGTACAGTTCTTAATAACGTGTACCTACTCCTTCTGTTTCATTTCTTTTAGTGTACAATGAAGTATATCTATCTATCTATCTATCTCTCCTCACGGCTCCGCCCGCGTAAAAAGTTTTATTCCAGTAATAAATATAGCCTATGTTACTCAGTGATAATGTAGCTTTCTAACGGCAAAAGAATTTTTGAAATCGGTCCAGTAGTTTTTAAGTTTATTCATTACATACAAAAATTCAAATCTTTCCTCTTTATAATATTAGTATACTAGATTAAGTATTACAAAGATGATATTTATAGACGCTTATTAATGCCATCAACATTTTTTTCACCATTGTTCTTTAGACAAAGTAGAAACAAAGTATTCGTACTTATCACGATAGCTTTTAAGTAAGGGTGACAAAAAATAACTCACTGACATAACTTGCGGGCTCATTTTTGTGCTCTATGGGCTTACAGTGGTCTGTATGTTGGGCTCATATCTGGGCAAACTGTTACCTACTGAATACTGTAAGATTATTGGTATTTCTTCTTTCAGGAATAAAATGTTCTAATATTCAATATTTAATCTACGGATGCCCAAAGCACCCCATATGACCCCAAAGGAGATATCTACTTACCAAAATGACAAAATATTTTAAAAAATCTGATTATAGGATACCAATATTAAGCAACTATTTATTTAGTCTTTATGTTGGATATTGGATGTTAAAGTAACTTAGGAACAATATAAAACAATTCAATCAACTCATTTTGCTCTCTCCACCTAGCATTCTGCTTACCCACGAAGATAAAAAGCGCGATAGCCAGTGTCCACTTTTATAAGCCGCAGCCTCCCGAGGCCGCGCGAGATTGAAAAGGTATGGTCGTCTGGGATGAAGGGATTACCTTCATCATTCAATACCAATGTTATTATCAAGTTATAGATAATAATATCTTGTATTTTTGTTATAAAAGAAAAGTAATTTCGGTTGGTACATACCTATTTAGTTTTTTTATACCTATATGTTTTTATCATTAGCCAAAGATTGTTCCACGGCTAGACAAAGGCTAGCCGCGGAGTCTTTTATGATTTTGTGGATTTCAACGGTCCATTCCGATGTTATTTTGATCGAAATAATTTTCCGAAACCATCAGCCAACTTGCAAAACGAAATTTTGGGTTTTAGGGTTGGGTAATTAGAATTCATCAAAATCAAATCAAATAAAAAAAATTTCAATTAAACCAATATAGGTGCTTATGAAAAGACGAATTTAGATGCACGGTTCCAATTAGTCGTTTCCTATGGAGAAGAGCCGGCAAGAAACTCCATGGTTACTCTTTTAAAAATAATATCTTTAACAATTTCAGTGGATACAGTACAATGATTTAGGATAGTGAGAGAACAATGGAGTCCTGACCACAGACCAATGAGTAATGTAGTACAAAAATTAACAAACAAAAATAAAATATAACTATATGAATAACAGTAATTTATACAAGGTTAGTCGGAAAGGGGGTACTAAGCCGCAGGCCACTTAAAGTATCACTGATGATTATTTTAAAGCAAGTGTTAAAATTTCAAAATTCGATAATTTTTATTTGCATGCAAAAAGATTTTTATTTTAGTTTTTTCACAAAAAAAATATACCTGCTGTAGTTATGAATTCAGAAAATTAAGTTTCTAATACGTGACCCCACATATGACCTAAATTGTAAACACAGCTGATCATAGCTATGGACAGATAGATTTTAGCATATTTTTTACGAAATCTTTGAAAAGCATTTCTCTTAAACTATCGAGTTTTGGGGAAAGTTGTAGAACAAAAGTTATCCCTTATTATGGGTACTTTAACACCCTTTCGGTTTAGTACCCCTTTCCGACTAACCTTGTATAGATGCAGGTTCACATCAGGGCCATCAACTGCGCAGATCATACTATTTGCGAGGTTCAGCTGCGCTTGCCAGATGACCATTCGATACACATCGTGACCCCTTCGTGCCTCGGAGAGCACGTTTAGCAGTCGGTCCCGCGTATCATACGAATACCTATGACAGTCGTTACGGGTACTTAAAGCCCGAAAGTCTCACAATCGGTCTAACCTTAGGTTACCGGCATTGCTCAGTAACTGGGTTGTGGAGGTCTGATGGCAGTCACTCCATATAAAATACTGGTATTCAGCTGCACCTGGTTAGACTGAAAAAGCAAAGCTGAACGAATCACCGACAGGATTGGCTTACTTTCTTTGTAGGTATGAGAATTTCAAACGCCATTGGCATGCTACATGACATCAGCAGGTACCTACCTACCCTGCACCTACAATAGCCCTTACTCCTATTTCGTAATTTTTTAACCGACTTCCAAAAAGGAGGAGGTTACTATGTTCGTCAATATGTATGTTTTTTTTTTTTTTTTGTGTGTGTTCATCGATATTTTCGCCAATTGTGAACCGATTGTAATGATTCTTTTTTTAATGGATAGGGTATACTTCGAAGTTGGTCCCATTTAAATTTGGTGAAGATCTGATGAAGAACTTCGGAGATAGACAATGGAACTCCTCAATGACGAACAGTACGCATATTGTGATGATGTGATTATGTTACGCAGCGTCTTTAGTAGGTCCAACCAAGTTTTAATTAAGGCCACTAAAATGAAAAAAATAAAAACTTTTTACAAAAAAATTAAACCGACTTCAAAAAAGAATAAAATAATTACCATATAAAATTAACAGTTTCAGAAGTCGGTGCCTTCAATTTGGTTCAGCGTGGATCAGCACCGACTTCTGAAACTATTAATTTTATATGGTAATTATATTTTTTTTTGAAGTCATTTTAATTTTTTTGTAAAAAAGTTTTTATTATCAAACTTGATGGAAGTGTTAAGATTGTAAGATCATTTCTTGTCGTTCATCGACGATAGATCTAAACGTTCACGGCGTATATGAGCTTTAGACCGTGAGAAAAAAGTCAAAGGTTAAAATAATCATCAATTATGATCTGGACTTAAAAGGTAAAAGTACTCACACATTCTGTACGTACTTACCTTACTAATAAATGTTATTCACATTTCTAAAGGTGGTTTGTGTAGTACATACCTACCTTGTTTTTAAACTGATTTTAATAAGCTTCACTTCTTAAGTATACAAGGTGTAAAAAGACTCAATGAAACGCACACAAAACATTGTGCTAATGCATGCAATGAATAGTAAACGGGTACCTAATGGAGGTATTTGCAACCTTCAAAATTAGTACTTTTTTAAAAAGTTGTGAAAAAGATGGAACTTTGACCTCCAATATCTCCGTAACTAGAAGGTTCCCAAACATAGTCCAAAACAAAAAAATTACGCAATGACGTGGAGAATAAGTGCCTTTCGGCTTCGTTAAGGGTCTATTTACACCGTTTATTTGTATGTTTGATTCAAATCTTGCGACAGACTTTTCAACTACTTCTCCTTAACCGTTTCTTCTGAAACTTCGTACACAAATTCAATTCCCATGACAATACAACATTATAATAATTTCAATCTTCAATCCTCAAATCCTGATGCTGCAGGGGTACTGCAAAAATAAACCGATAACTTTAAAAAAAAATAAGGGTTTTTTTATTAAAATTACTGCCTCGTTGGTCTAGTAGTGGCAAGCGCGACTACTGATAGTGGGGTCCTTGGTTAGATCCCCATGATAAAGTTCCTCAATAGCAGCCCGGAGTTAGGATTTGTGCCCGGTTGATGGTAATAGGCTTGCCCCCTATTACATGGAACTGAAACATTTTTTTTTTATTTGTAAGTAATGGGTTTGCTCTTGACTCTAGTCTAAGTCAGAGGAGACAGAGACAAAGTCTACGATGGAGTGAGCTTACCCAGAAGAAGCCTGTTAACTCTAACTTTGAAGAGATTCAGGTTGAATGCGTTCGGGAACACAGACGCAGGTAGTGAGTTCCACTCTTTTGCAGTGCGTATTATAAAGGATGTTTGAAACATAACGGTGAAATGAGGATGTTACTATACACTTCTGCCCAACCCTTCGGGGAATACAGGCGTGATATTATGTTATTTATTAAAATAGATACTCCAAGGGTCTCTGTCAAGCGAGGTGATTATGGTGGTGATATCCCCTTTGGTCGTTCATAATAGTGATCACTGGGAGTACCATTTCCACCAGATGATCATGAATGCAGTCCTACCACAGTGTGATATCACTTATCAGTGGTATTAATTTAGCGATGCTATAGTAGGTACAAGCTTGGCTCGGATTTGCTCAACAATGCGACGCCTAACGCGTCTCGGGTGGGGGCGAACTGTGCTAGTGTGACTACAATGTCAGTTTTGAATGAGACTTTCCGAGTTGAGTTGCATTAGGTGTTTTTTTTTTCAAGTGCATAGAGTTGTCGAGGAACTTCAAGTATACTCCACCAAGAAAAACATAGTCCGCTTAGTTGTCGGCAATAAGATTGACAAGCATATCATTTTGGGACTCAGTACATAATATCAGCAAGCACATTGGGTCACCCGCGCGACAGCGCAACGAGTATTCCCAAGGAGGGTAGATGTCACGCAGGCGGCCGGTCATAAAACAACAAGCCAAAACCTCTAACAACATGGATTTATGAAATACATGTTGTGCCGACCACACCTAGTGTGGGATAAGGGCAGGAAGAAGAAGAGTTTTCGAGCGAAACCGTCTAAATTACATCGAACTTACTTGATTTCGTTGGTTAAGATTATTGGATACTACCCACTTAGGTTTAGTTTCTATTGTGAACTATGGATTAAACTAAAATACTGAACCGCTGCAGTTACTTCAATTAAAAATGGCAGCACAGATAAAGTAATAAATTGAGCGTATGCTCGCGATTGCTCGTGGCTAAATAATAACCGCGCCGATCATTCAATTTGCGAGGTTACGCTGCGCTTGCGGCGGTCAATCTGTGTATGGTGACCATTTGTTACATATCCAGACCCCTCCGTGTCTAGGATAGCACGATAAACCGTAGGTCCCCGGTGTCATACGAATACCTATGACAGTTATTACGGGTAGTCAGAACCCCGAAAGTCTGACAACTGGTCTAACCTTAGAATATCGGCAGGTAGGTATTGCCCAGTACTCTCTCCGTCTCTGTGTAAAATACCAGGATTCAGCCGCATCTGGTTAGACTGGAAGCTGACCCCAACATAATTTGGGAAAAGCCAAGGAGGAAGGAAGGCTCGCGGTTGCACTTTATGGAAGGAATTAACTCAGCGATTTTGTTTTATCCTCGGGGTATTTCTTCCGTCGTCATTCACTTCTGGTATGGATATAATTTTCATTACACAAGTAGCAGGACTGTCCACTCACAACACACACAATTGACGTCACCCTAGCGGGGAGACCGGGCCCGTCTGGCACACAATAGCGGCGCGTAATAATATAATCGTCTGTCGCCACTTGCCATTAATTAAATTTAAAATTTTCATTGCTACGCCATTGCTGTTTCAGCGTCTTAGCTGTTTGTGTTGTGTGTGTGTGTGTGTGTGTGATCAATGTTTCATTAAATAAATGGATCTCACAATGTAAAGTTTTGTGCTTAACAAAATTAAAATTTCTTTGGACCCATGAAGTATTTATTCTATATTTGGACCTAAAATAAACTGCCTCGTTTGTCTAATGGTCCTGGGTGCGATCCCCAGGTCGCGCAAAGCGTTATTGGGTTTTTCCGTGTGGAATTTCTCAGCAGCAGCCCGAAGTTTGGATTTGTGCCCGGTTGATGGCAATTATGCTCAGCGCCTATTATATCGGACTTAAACATAACGGCGAAATGAGGGTGTTACTATACACCTCTGCCCAACCCTTCGGGGAATACAGGCGTGATGTTATGTTGTTTTGAACCTTAACTTTCAGGTCACGTAATTTGATATAAAGAAACTTTTAGCTAGGTATATATTTTTTTATCCTTATAATTATCCTAGTCATAAATAGATATTGTACCTACCTACTTACAAGATAATTGAAGTCGGCTTTATATCTAACTTTTTTTTGCAACAGAGATCGACCCATGACTTTCCGCCTACCTACACCTATCACCAGAAGAGATATCTTAAAATAAGACCCGCTGTATCTTTAAAATATTTTCCTACTCCCATATAAAATAAATAAATAAAAATACATTCTAACTCAAGCCACATAAAAACGCTATAATCAATCTTAAGTAAAAAAATACAACCGATCATTTACATGAATGGCTGAGTTTATAGGTTAGAAAAAAACATGGCGGCTCTCCTAAAGAGCTGCATTGACAAACAGGCAACCGTTTGGCTAATCATTGGGTGTAAGGGTGCAACTTTATAACTTAGCACCTGCATCTTTATATCCACTATAAATATAACGAAAAAACACCCCTTTTCAATAGAGAGGAAGTGATAAAAAACCCTTAGAAACTGACACCATAAATTCTTGGACTTGACTTTATTTTTTAAATTTTCATTCATAAAGTTCGGTTTGGTTTGCGATTCGCGTTTGGATTTTTAAATTTGGAATTGTTGTAGAGGTTTGAAATTTCTTTATTTAAATTATTAAAAAAATAACCGTCTGTGGTGTGAATGATACCTTAACCTATTTAGAGACAGGTGTAATTATCGGATATTAAATACTAATTGTTGTTGACGTAATATCGTAATATTGAGGCTCCCTTTATTAATGAATTACTGGACTTGACCTATAGCAATGGATATTAGATTGAGTCGTGAGCTGCAGTAAGAAAGTACTCTATTAATTACCTTCCACTTCTGTTTAATCGGATTTTATTATCTTTTCAATACTTTTTACATAACGGCCGATAGTAACCGATCTCAAGCCAAAATCTCTGATTTTTGACGTTACTTCTATCAAATTTCTGTCAAAAATCTGTATCAGTCTAGAGATTTTGGATTGAGTTCGATTAATAATATCGAGAGAATGAGTAAACGACGATTAACAAAAGGAATTTATTAGGCGGATGTCAATGGAAACGCCGGTAGAGGACGTCCTAGAAGGACATACATCATTGTTATTGGTTATGTTCTTCACAAAGGTCAGGTGCGTAGTACTCTCAACCGGCGTGCGTGTATGACAAGATGTATGAATGTGGATGAAGCGAAAGGAGTATGTAAGGGTCGTAGCATGTGGCGATCTATATTTTCTGCCTAGCCCCATGGGAAAAAGGCGTGAGGCCATAAACAAAGCCTAAACAGTACATAATTCTTTTCAAAAATCTTATAAATTAAATTCTAAAAAGGATCGTTAACGACCACCACAACAAGTACTTCATTTAAAAAAGAAATAATGGCACCTACTTACTGCTGAGTCAGAGTCCCACAAGGACATTTAGTTACGGCCGAGAACCCCATAAAAACTCCATGGGAGCCGGGAATTCCTTGCCACCATCCTATAGATGACCTTTTTTTATTGACAAACGCCATAGATCTGTAGTTTTGTGTAGTAGATCGATTTGTAGCTAAAATGTTAAAAAGATTATTGTGAAATGTGTTAGCGTATAGCTCCTTGACTTTGAGATAACTCAACTGTTAATACACATAACATAACATCACGCCTTACATTCCCCAAAGGGTTCGGCAGAGGTGTTTTAATACACCCTCGTTTCGCCAGTTATGTTTAAGTCCCATGTAATAGGAGGCGAGCCTGTTGCCATTAACCGGGCAAAAATCCAGACTCCAAGCTGCTATTGAGAAATTCCTAATGAAAAAACATTTTAACAAAAATAAAACCGACTTCAAAAAAAACGAAGAAAAGAATAAAATAATTACCATATTATAAAATTAACAGTTTCAGAAGTCGGTGCTAATCCACGCTGAACCAAATTGAAGGCACCGACTTCTGAAACTGTTAATTTTATAATATGGTAATTATTTTATTATTTTCTTCGTTTTTTTGAAGTCGGTTTTAGTTTAGTTAAAAAATTTTTTATTCATTTTTTTTTAAATTAAAACATGGTTGAACCTACTAAAGACGCTGCTCGTAACATACATTACATCATCATTATGCGTAATGTTCGTCATTGAAGAGTTCCATTGTCTATCTACGAAGTTCTTCATCAGCTCTTCACCAAATTTAAATGGGACCATTTCGAAAGAATACTCCTTTAAACAAAAAAATATTTTTCAAGTCAGTCCATAAATGAGGGTGTAGTGAGGTAACAAACATTAAAAAAAAAACGTAAACAACTGAATTGAGAACTTCCTCCTTTTTTTGAAATTCGCCGTGAATTGACGCGTATTGTAAGAATCAACCAAACCCAGCACGCTTTTTGGTAGGATCTATAATACGGTCCGCTTGGCTAGCTACCACCCTCACATTAAAGTCCAGCGCCAAGCAGTTTACTGTGTTCCGTCGTGTGTATGTGAGAGCCAGAGGGGTATAGGGGAATCCCTCTGTAACTCTGTTCCTTGGATTCGTGTGATCCATCTTAGACCCTGTCTGCGCTTACCACCAGGTGAGACTAGGGTCACACATGACCAAGACAAGAATTAAAAAAGGGGAGTACTGTTACAAGCCTTATAGCCCGTAGACGTCTCAATAGCCTCACGAAGGAATATAAATACATAATCAGCCTATTACTGTCTCATTACTAGGCTCAAGCCTCTTCTCAGTCAGAATGAGAACGGTTTAGGCCTTAGTCCACAATGCTGGCCTGGTGCGGGTCTTCTTCTTTTCGTGTGGTTAGTGACTAACCTGGTGCCAGAGTTTAAGCCGCCCATGGGCCTCTGACTTGGCTTCACATGCTGTCGAGAAATATCTCTCAGGCATGCCGGTTTCCTTACGATGTTTTCCTTCACTGTTTTTAAGCAAGTGATAATTATACAATACGCACATGAATCCGAAAAGTCAGAGGTGCGTGCCTTGGGTTCGAACTTGAGACCTATGACTTGGCAGTCCGACGGTCACACCACTAGGCTATCACTGCTGTTGCTGTTGTTGCTGGGTTGGCAGACTGCACACACCATCGAGAACTATTCTTTTTCTTACCAAATTTTCTTTCCAGCTTTGCAGGTTTCCTCACAATATTTCCTGATAGAATGAGCATGTAAAGGTCTATTCGCACAAATCAGTGCCGACACGTGACGATCAGTGCGGTACCGTCTAGTACCGTGATGTGCTATTCGCACTCGTCAATGCTTACGCTGACGCGTTCCGTGATTATTAGTTAATTGTGACACTTGTAGTAATTTTGCCTCGTTGGTCCAGTGGTGGCAAGTGCGACTGCTGATCGTGAGGTCCTGGGTTCGATTCCCAGGTCGGGCTAAGTGTTATTGGGTTTTTCCGTGTGGAATTCCTCAGGCCGGAGTTTGGATTTGTGCCCGGTTGATGGCAATAAGCTCGCCCCCTATCACATGTGACTTAAAAATAACGGCGAAATGTGAGTGTTATACACCTTTGCCCAACCCTTCGGGGAATATAGGCGTGATGTTATGTTATGAATGTTAGTATCAATTACTCGTCATCTATCTTGAAATCGTCCGTGCAGTCAGTGAAAATATTCTCAGCTGGAAATTTGCGTCAGATCACAGTGAACGTCGGAGCAATACTGACATCACTGACACCGGGAAGTGCGGATAGCGTCATACAAATTGTATGGAACAATAATAATTTTTCAATTGCCACTGACAGCTAGGTCACACAGTAACTGTTTACAGGACCCGTTTTAGCGGATCCGTTTTTATTTTGGTGATGGCGCCTGTAGTTGTATGAGCGAGTTCACATACACGATAGTATTCTGAATCCAGTAAAAAGTACTGGATCCGTTATTTTTTGCGTATCCAGCCTGATGCGAGCTGCCATTTGTTTAACTGATTCGTCGGTACAGATGTGAACAACACATCCAGTACCGACGGATCCGTTAAAACGGATCCACTGTGTGTACGGGCTCTGTCGTTCACGGCACTGATCGATACGTGTCGGCACTGATGTGTGTAGATAGGCATTAATGGTGTAAAGAGTAGTCTTGTGTAGTTCGCGAACGAACTAGATCGTAAGAGCGCTCCCACAGATGAACTATGATGTTCGTGACCGATGGAACTACATACTCTATGGTCTTTTAAAAAGAACGAAACCTTATATTCACTAACTAAACTAAGGAGTGTATTTATTTATTGCACCAATAAGCCTAAGTATTATTTCCAATAATGATATACTTTTTAAGAATATGCATACAGAGGTTTTTGCTATTTATAGTGTAAAAATTGTAGGTAAAAGTACAGTAATCCATAATCTTGTCGCGTGCCCGTGCAGGAGCAGTATCAAAACGAGAAAACGATCTGCCTTCCTCTGATTCGAGCTGGGAGCTGACGAACTAGAATAGTGATCTAGTTCGTTTAGGAGCGGCGACCTAAAGTAAGCGATCTCCGTCGCGAACTACTATGCGCAAGACTAATAAATAGTTGATGGGCATTGCTGGCAAATTTATATTCTATCAGCTATCGCATTCATCTCATACTCCCAAATCAGCACGCCAAAGTTAACTCCTCAACTCACAATGCACTAAAAATCTACCCAACAAGAAAAACAGTGATATAATAATATTTTTAATCAATCCCCAGCCAATTAGGTGGAGTTCAGCACAATTGTCGCGCCAGAACTTCGATTGGCTCCACTTCGGCCGTACACAGACCAATTATGATCAATAGAGGCCAATTCAACGCTACCAAGTTTTATTGTGGTGTACTGAACCCGGCGTCAGAGGCAGGCCAGGGTTCAATAGGCCAATAATTAAAACCGTCGAGATCGGTTTCTTCGTTCGAGAGATTTCGATTTTTAATTAACTCTGTTTTGTTTTAGTTTGTGGTTTATAATTGAATTGTTTTTATTAGAAGCAAAGGCTTAGGAATGGTTGTTCTTATGTATTGTACTACGTCATAAGTTATACGCTTCGGCAATCTTCGTGTTTCCGAATTTGCACGAAGTATGCGACCCGGTCAATCTTTCTTTGTGTCTTTATAATATTCGGTTGCGGCGGCCAGTCCGTGGATAGTTGACCATCCGTGCCTCGGAAAGCGCGTTAAACCATCGTCCCAGTTGTCATATGAATATCTATGACAGTCTTGATAGGTAGTCAGAAGGTCAAAAGTCTGACAGAAGGTCTAACTTTAGGATGTTGATCAGTAACTGGGTTTTCGGGGGTCTGGTAGCAGTCACTCCGTGTAAAATACTGGTATTCAGCCGCATCTGGAGTTGACCCCAACATAGGTAGTTGAGAAAATAAGGCTAGGAGGAAGATTTGTGATCACGGGATTTTATAATCTATACTAATACTAGCGGACCTGGCAGACGTCGTCCTGCCCTAAAAATTTTGGTGACATACCGACAGCAGCGCCACCTACCGGGTCCAATTGTGAATCTAAACCATCCAGGGCGCCACCCAAACGCATACAAAAAAAATCATTCAAATCGGTCCAGCCGTTTAGGAGGAGTTCAGTGACATACACACATACAGTCGAATTAAAAGCTGAAGAGTTCGTTGGTTTGTTTGAACGCGCTAATCTCAGGAACTGGTGGTTGGAATTGAAAAATTATTTTTGTGTTGGATAGTCCATTTATCGAGGAAGGTTATAGGCTATATGACATCACGCTACAACCATATAGGAGCGGAGCATAAATGAAAAATGTTGCAAAAACGGGGAAAAATGTCCACCCGTGCGAAGCCGGGACGGGGCGCTAGTTGCCACATAAAGAGAATACTTCTGCCCATATTCTTCATTCACACATTAATAAATCGCCTCTTATTATTGAAATAAAAAGAGAGGCGACCTATTTTCCTCCCGGACTACGGCCTATTTCATCAACTGATACACTCCATTATGTAATATCGAACTCATCATAGAAATCTATTACACACGAGTATCCCATAACAATTTACAATAGTCGTGTATGGGACACAATAAAGGAATCGGGTGACGTTGGATTTGAAGTGGTTGAACGAAAATGCACCTTATTGTGTGGTGTATAAAAGTGGTGTTATGTTGTTGGGTTAGAAAGCCTTTTTGCAAAGGACGTTACGTATGACGGAGGTAGGTAATTTTATATGAAGAGAAATGGTTCTTTATGATAATATTTTTTTCAATGTATGCAGGTCAGCGTTGTGGCAGCATTTACCTACTATGCCAGTTTTTTAGTTTCCTTTTGGGTTGCAAAGGTCAGATGAGTCGCTCCATGTGAAATCTGGAACGCACACTAAGGGCCGGTTTTTTGAACCCTAGTTAAGGGAACGTAGCCCAAACTACGTGACCCATTTTTTTCAGTCCCCCCCCCCCTGGTGACCACCCGTAGTATATGACCAAGTGCCCCTGTGACCAAGCGTGATATTTTGAAGACCCCCCCCCCCCTGAACGGGTCACGTAGTAGTATTACGTCCCCTAAGCCAAACATTGCTAAAAAATTTTTTTTTTTTTCAATCAAAAAGCTGACCCTAAGCAGTGATAGACTAGTGGTTGAATGCCGGCGTTTCATGCAGCAGGGTCCGAGTTCTATCCCAGCCCGTACTTCTATCTTTTCTTATTCATGTGCGGATTAAAATTTGACTATCACTTGCGTTAACGGTGAAGGAAAACATCGTGTAGAGACCTGCACACTTGAGAGAGCTTAAAAAGTTCTCGATGATTTGGTCGTCCCTCAACCTGCACCAAGACACCATGGTAGATTAAAGCCTAAACCCTCCCCTTTCTTAGAAGATGCTCATGCCCAGCAGTGGGACAGGAATGAGCTGATTATGTAAATATAAAGGTATGTATTAAGACTGGGTTGAGTTATAGAATACAGAAGTAATAGCTACGATCCAGTTTAAGTATTCGTTCGTTCTGTCTAGCCTTTTCACAATTATGTTGGGGTCAGCTTCCAGTCTAACCAGATGCGGCTGAATACCAGTATTTTACAAGGAGCGACTGCCATCAGACCTCCGCAACCCAGTTACTTACTAGGCAATGCCGATATCCTATGGTTAGACCGGTTGCCAGACTTTCGAGCTTCTGACTACCCGTATCGACTGTCATAGATATTCGTATGACAATGTGCTCTCCGAGGCACGGAGAGGTCTCGTTATGTAACGAACGGTCACCCATCCACGGACTGACCACGACAAGCGCGTATCCTAGATAGTGAAATAATGAAGCAGTTAATTTAGAACCACAAACCCAAAGCTACAGACTTTAAAGTCGCCAGCACGTAATATGGCAAGGTTTTGTCGTAGTGGGAGTAAGTTTGCGCATGTACACTTAGTGCAACAAAAAGGTCACTTATTGCTTGACATTATTCTATGGTTATTGCCATAATTTATTTTTAAACATGTCTGCTTAGAAGAACGAAAGAAAGGAGAGGAATTCTCTTCTCTACTCTTGCCAAGGTACGTGTGACTATACTGACTTTAGACATCCCAACCACAACACTAGCTACTTAAAACTCCCCAGCCATGAGGCGTGATAAAATGTTTCATAATTAAATACTTTTGTGTCACAGATATCTATCAGCGAGTCGTCTGTCTGTGGGAGATAGTATAGATCTAGTTGACAATGTATGCCATTGTGGTTTTGTGCTGTGAATAATCAAGGGGGTTGCTTGGTGACAATGGGATGAGTTGATAACGGTTTTAATTTGTGTGCACACGTCGGCCTATAAGCTTATAGTGGACACACTTTTAGTTAGTTATAAAATCTATAAGCTAAGCCAATGAAAGTATTGAATGGCGCGGGTGTTCTGTAGACCTATCAATGTCAAATACTCAATCAAAATGTCAATGTCAGTAATATTTATGGTGTGTTGTAAAGCTAAGTAAATTACAATACACCCAATATTGTAATTTTATTGTGAACATTCAGCGATTCCTGTTGCTGACTGTACAAAACCAAAGTTTTAACAGGTCTACATTCGTAGTGGCGCCACTTGGTGTCGATTTTAGAACTACTCAATAAATGTTGCCTTTGTTAGATGCGGAATCTCTCTAAAAGCTTTACCCGTCGAAACTTCGAAACATTTTAATTATAGATTGAACTGATGACGCCGCAAAAGTGATTAAATTAACTTTACTGATCGATGAAACTGTTTACCCTTCAAAATTAATTGTCCATCCCTGTATTTATTTGCATCATTACCCAACATATCGACTAAAAAAAAAACAAAAGCCCAAAAGCCAATCAGATTTCCCACAAAATTTCAAAAAAAGAATTTCCCCTGCCGAAGGAAGATTGAAAAAAAAAACTCAAGAACAATGAACGCACGTCAATACTTGATATCACTCATAATCAATAACAATCTAAGAGGGGCAATCTTTAAGGTAAAAAGAGGGTTTTTTAAAGTCCTCAGAGGGTGAACACAAAGGATGTTTTTCAGAGTGACAGAGGGGCGTCCACAATACATGTCAGACAGCACCTAAATTATGTGTTTGTACCAAAGTTGTACCAAGTTTCGGATCCATAGATTTATTGTATTTCTTGTTTAAAATATGCGGGAAGGTTGCCGTAATAAGATGTAGGTAGGTAGATGTTTGTTGCAGTATTGACGTTACCTAAATAATGTCGTTATAGTGCCAACAACGTTAAACTATTTATTTAGGTTGCGTAGATACTAGAAATGTACACATATTTAATTTTACTCTTACACTTATATTCTAAGGCGTTCCTCCAAAACTTACTCGACACGACTCCACCTTGACCCAGCCTTATTCACTACCATCGGTAGTTATAGTTGACATAAACGTACTCGACTCGAGATTTTTCCTCAGTCGAGGTAAGGGATCATCTGTCAAACTTAAGCCTACCTCGGAACCTACCTTAAGGAAGGAAGTGTCAAAGTTCGTATGTAACAAAAATTAATTTTGGAGACTATCGAATATGCTTACGATAATCCTTCTATTTATCGCGGCGTTATTTGCGATGCAGATAAACAAAATTATGACGTAATGACTCCACTCTACCTCGACTCATTTAAGGACCCCTCAGTCGAGGAACCTCAAAGTTCACTCGAAATTGCGACTAAGAATACAATTTTGAAGGTGTTTTCGAGGCCGTCCTGAGTCGAGTAAGTTTTGGAGGAACGTCTTAGAATATGGGTGTTAGTCTTAAGGCCTAAACTGAGGCCCGCCTGTGCCCAGTAGTGAGATATTAATGGGCTGATTATTCTTTGTTTGTATACTCACTTTCGTGTGTGTTATTATTTCAAGCTGACGCAGTTTTTTTTTTATTTCCGGCTAGAGATTCAACCCTGTTACACCTAAAGTTAAAATGTCAACTTTTCTTAGATTCCCTTGTCATTATATTTCTTTCATCTAGATACTGCAACTAAATCTAGGTTTTATGAACATCAAACTAACCAATAGACATTAGTGTCTATTGGTTAGTTTGATGTTCATAAAACCATCAACCATCATAATAAATTGGTTAGCCAATTTCACCCATTTTCAGCTAAGCCATCGTAACGTAAGTATGTTCAGAATGCTTTACAATAAGTAACGTAAAAGCCTTCTTTCTATAAACGATACCCAAACCTACATTTATTTATTATTTTTGCATACCACTTCTAATTCACACCACAATAATAACAAACCAAAATCATTATCGCGCGCCGTCACCCACTATTCAAAATACGATCACATTTTGACAGGATGCTGTCAAAATCCGATAAAACTTTAAAGCGCACGCGCCGACACGTGGCGTTTTGACATTTGACGTGTCGGGACCTGTCAATTTTGACAATAGAGAGCGAATGGTCAACGTATTGTTCTTTAAATTGACTTTTGACCACAGGGGTCGGTGGTGACAAGAAAATTGTTAGTATTAAATTGTTTTACGTGGTTCCACCCCATTGCTTCACGGGGCGATTAAAGAATTTTACCATGGAAATGAGCAACAAATAATCCAGACGAACGGTCACCTCTTAACCTAGCCTTCTTTAGCAGACCAGGGGGGCTAAGAACGTCACTTTGGTGAATCACATTTCGTAATCATAACTGCAAGTGGACGGCATATTAACATATGCAACTGCCAAATGCAACTTGAAGGCAGTTAAGATGTAGTCAGTGTAACTGCGTGATAAGTACTGACTGGATCTGCAGATCAATTGGACGTAAAGGACTCAATGCACAAAGTTGTCAAAAATGAGTTATTGGTACCAAAATGAAGTTTTATTAGAATTTTCATTCAGAAAAAAAGATCTAAGAAATAAACAAAGGAAATACGTTTTTTGTGACAGGGAACCAAACCACATATTAGGCAGGTATTTTCTTTTTATTACCTATAAAGACCCAACCTGCTTAAATCATCCAATCCTATATTTTCCTAAATAAGTCCAGAAATACACAATATAACCATCAACCAACTTATAGATATAAAAATACGATTGATTTTACCAAGGATGTGTAATTACGTCTGCCGGGGTTGCGGTGCATGCTTTTGCGAATACCGCGACCCCGGCCGAACGGTCAGGAGGAGGAAAACCGTTAGTTTTTAGCCGGTAAGAGTCCGGCAGACACCCTCGCCTTCCCGGGGCGAGGGACATCCATGAGGTTTTTTACAACGATAAAAAAAATCAAAAAAAGAGATTTGTAATTACGTAGGAAAATCTGAATACAGTATCACTGAAGAAAACCACTCTGAACTTAAAACGTCGACAACTCAAAAGTGACTCTGTGTGGGTTGAGTCCTTTCTGCTTAACTACGTCCAATTGCAGTTATAATTTCGAATATGAAACGAAATTTCACCAAATGTGATACCAATAACCTCCCAGTTTTACCATCATGGGGTACATAACTGAAAAGAGTCTCCACGTGCGACGATATTCATGTGCGTCTGGCGTATCCAGGACAGTCAGCCTTGCGACCAACCTTGCTGACTGGATATCTATCACGGCATAAGCTGTTCTCGTATTTCACGACAGTGAAAGGGACCGATCAATTACAGCAACACACATTTCTGGGAAGCTAGCACTATTACACACCTGCCCACATAGCATTGGTAACGTTATTGAAACATTTCTTAGTAAGTACCGGTAACGTAATTACCGTTATTAAATGTAATAACCGGTTTCATATGAAAGCAGCAACGCCTCTATAATTAAAGACGTGAATGTTATAGTTTCAGCGTGTAATGCCATAATTGCAGGGAAATTATTATTCTCAGGGCAATTATTTGAAGAAAATACGATAATCAATATTGATTGATATTTGGAAATATGAATGTTTGCTTTGTGAGTTATTTTTCAAGGCTTCCGCTATGTAGATTCGCCTTAAATCCAGATCGTCAGGCTCAAAAAATGTACCACACAGGAAAATTTAATTGTACCTATGTTGTTGAATTTTCCTGTGCGTTACGGTACATTTTTTAAAAATCTATTCTTCCCTCTTTTGTCAATGGCTGCTAAGGCAATATAATGATCATTAGATTTTTATATTCCTATTGCGATAACCATACGGTTGACGGCTAGATTGACGCGCAGATTGCGAGTTCGAATTCCGCACGGAACAAACATTTATACGGCCTACGAATTTACGATTAGCAATTAAAAACGAACGTTCGTCATTTGTTAATTTAACCAAACTTTGTATAGAACGCATCCGGTTTTATTTGGATGTTAGCGGTAACCTTCGTTGGCGTTCATCGGCTTGGTGGGTATGTACCATTATACAGTTGTGTTTACTTTGCAAAAAAACCCTTTGCTTCTAAACAAAACAATAGGTTAATTTATCAAAAAGATCCATTATAAAAACACCTAGTTTTTTATTCGCTCCCACCAATTTGAAGTAGCACAATGAATACCAAAGACCCCTCAATATAGTGAAATATAATGTTATATGGGCAAATATATATTTATATTAGTTCTGATTTTGTTTATTATAAAAACAATCGCAGGAGTACTGCATCCGACGCGTTGATTGTTTACTTTCCTTCGTTTTGTCGTAATGGTTGTAGGGTGTAGGCTATGTACAGCATGTGGTTAATTTAATTGTAATAGTAATATCAAATTATTAAGCAACCAAATTATATCAATTTATAAACTAAGCAGTGATAACCTAGCGGTTGAACACTTGCCTTCCATACAGGAAGGTCTGAGTTTGATCCCGGCCCGTGCCTCTGATTTTTAGAATTTAGCTTTATTTGCGTTTACGGTGAAGGAGCCGTCCCTGATCCACCGTGCTCACCCGCCGTAGCCGCGGAGCCGGTCGTCTTTTCTGACTCCACAGTCACACCGTTAATTCAGCCCTCATCAAGCTGTCTCCCAGTTCTCTCGCAAGCAACGCCCTAAGCAGAGGTCAGAGTCCCATTAGGGGTCGCCCTTAGTGCTGTTGTTACTAGCTAGTCATGATGTTAGTAGTAGTAATAGTAGTTAGCTTAGGTTAAGTATTTTACTCTCGTCTCCATTGGTTGGAGACCCTTCAGGTCTCGCCAATAACTGCCCGGTTACGTAGAAACGGTCCGCAAGACCATCTACAAGCAGTCGAATAGAAAAAAAAAGGTGATGGAATAACATCGTGAGGAAACCTGCATACCTGAGGGTTCCATAAAGTTCCCGATGGTGAGTGTAGTCTGTCAACCCGCACCAGGCCAGCGAGATGGAGTAAGGCCTAAACCCTTCTCATTCTGAGAAGAGACCCGTGCCCAGCAATGCTAATTATGTTAAGTTAATGTAATGTTAAGCTAATTATGTTATCAAATAATTTATAAATTTAGTTCACTTATCATTCAATTACTAAATGTAAGTAGTAGTTAGAGTTCCTTGATTTTTTATAAAAAATATTTTAAAAAAAGTTGTGAAAGAGTTCGTACGGGGAAGTACCACCACCATACTTATTTTTGGCAAGAGATAAACAAATTCTGCTCCGCACATGAAATAAAGGGTGTTTTTTTTAGAGGTTTGATTTTTAAATTGCCAATACTTTTTCTAGTGACTGTCAATTTGACAGTTGACAGTTGATTTATGGTCAGTACATTTTGCCATTTCACAATGAATAAACTTACTTCAGAACAACGCTTGCAAATTGTGCAAATTTATTTTGAAAATCATAGTTCAGTACGCCAAACTTACCGTGCGCTGCGTCCATTTTACGGTCGACATAATCGTCCATCCGAGCAAGTTATTCGGAAAACCATGGATCGTTTTCCCACCACGCATACTCTAGTTGATAATACGCATCCACAAAGACGCCATACAGTGCGCACAGAAGAAGTTATTGCTGCTGTGGAGCGTAGTGTTGAAGAGGACCCGAATGAGTCGATTCGCCATCGTGCACAGCAATTGGGGCTGTGCTGGTCCACTTTGTGGAAAATTTTACGGAAAGATCTTGGCTTACGAGCTTACAAGATCCAACTTGTGCAAGAGTTGAAACCGCGTGACCATTATGCGCGCCGTACGTTCGGTGAATGGGCCGAAAACAATATTCAGCTTGATCCTCTTTTTCCATGCAAAATTTTGTTCAGCGATGAAGCTCATTTTTGGTTGAACGGCTACGTCAATAAGCAGAATTGCCGAATTTGGTGTGAAGAAAACCCAGAAGACTTTGTTGAGATGCCCTTACATCCATTAAAAGTCACTGTTTGGTGCGCTTTATGGGCAGGTGGAATCATTGGCCCATATTTTTTAAAGATGATGCCGGCCAGAATGTTACCATCAATGGAGAGCGCTATAGAGCCATGATTGCCGACTTCTTTGTTCCTCAGTTGAATGGTATTGATGTGGCAGAGCTTTGGTTTCAACAAGATGGTGCAACATGCCACACAGCGCGTGACACCAATTTATTGCGGGAAACATTTGATGACCGCATAATTTCGCGTAATGGACCTGTGAATTGGCCTCCACGATCGTGTGATCTCACACCTATGGATTACTTTATTTGGGGATATGTGAAGTCACTCGTCTACGCAGACAAACCACAAACGTTGGACCACTTGGAACGAACATTCGCCGCGTTATTGCCGATATACGGCCTCAGTTGCTCGATAAAGTGGTCGAAAATTGGACTTGCCGATTACGATTCATTCGAGCCAGCCGTGGCGCCCATATGCCCGAAATCATGTTTAAACACTAATGGCATAAGAATATCTTTTAAACAAAGCCAATACCATGGCGATTAAATTTATTTTTACGTGTTTTATTTCATTTTAAATTTGTATACCTCTAAAAAAAACACCCTTTAGAAGGCAGAGGTGCGGTCGATCTCAGACCCTCCGGTACGGTATGTAAAGTTAGCGTTTAACTAGGCACTGGGCTATCACCGCTGACCTTCGGTGGACCTTTGCTGGCTGGTAATACGAATAGGTGAGAAGGTATTGACTATTATTAGTTCGGCTGTACATTTTAGCCGTACGCAAAGGTGCTCTGTGCATACATTTTGTACTAGACCCCGCAGCGCCGGATCCGGCAAATTTCTGATAGTGTGTGGAGTCTAGTAACTAGAAAATGGGCGCGAGATTTACTGAAAGACATTTCCTTATAATATACGGCTGGGCTAATAAAAGTAAATACCTTCTCAGATCCTACCTTCTTCTTTCAGATGCCATGTTTTGCAGTCGATACAATAAAAAAAAATCTCCGGTCGTAAGTTTACGATTGAAAATTTTGTACCATCCTGTATATTTTCACCTTCCCATTACTGGGGTTCCCATTGTTTATGTTATTCCATCGTATTTGGCGTACAAAAGACAGCTCACTTGTTTATTTTATGCCAAATCACTACCCTTGCGCCGCGGCGCAATGATATCTATCAAGTGCGCATATTTTATTAAAAAATATAGGGGAAATACGCCTTCACAAATTTCATACTTCATTGCTGCTCAAAAATTCATTGTCACCGCGAAAATGTGCTTTATGTTAACAATAACAAGGTTTGTATTTGGACATGGGAAGTGTACAATAATTTGGTGAGTGTTGAAGGGTATTTTATTATTTTAATGAATTTTAAAAATGTGTACTGAGCGGTGATAATGACTGAATAAATAGATTATTTTGCTTTAAAAATGGATATGTTGATTTTGTATGAAGTGAATGGGATTTATTGTGATAGCTTCTGTACACAGTGGATGATGTTGAGTACGACACATCATCCAACAGACAACGTTTTTGGACTTATTGTCCGTGAACGATAAATTTGATGAAGAAAAGCAAAGGACCTAAAAATGTATTTAAAATCGGTTTTAATTATCTTCAATTTGTATATTTATTTGTTTGTTTCAAATCTTGAGGTTTGAGACCTTTTTAACCGACTCCCAAAAATAGGAGGTTCTCAATTCGACAGTTTTTTTTGTATGATTGTTCCGCGATGTCTTTGCTAATGGGGAAGGCAACGCAAAACGAAAGCAGATGGCAGCACCTCCATACTTAGTTATTTGAACCAATCAGAACCATCATATTCATATTAGCAACAATGTCAAACACATTGCAACCAATAAGATGGCATAGGAACAATCGAAAGTGGCGCCATTAGTTCCGCATTTGCCTACCCCATTGTGAACCGATTTTAATGATTCTTTTTTTTTAAGAATATTCTTTCAAAGTGGTCCCATTAAAATTTGGTGAAGATCTGATGAAGAACTTCGGAGATAGACAATGGAACTCCTGAATAACGAACAGCACGCATAATATTGTGATGATGTGATTATGTTACGAGCAGCGTCTTAGTAGGTCTAACCATGTTTTAATTAAGGCCACTAAAATAAAAAAAAACGTTTTAAAAAAATAAAACAGCCTTCAAAAAACCGAAAAAAGGAATAAAATAATTATCAATTACAAATTAACAGTTTCAGAAGTCGGTGCAAATCCACGCTGAACCAAATTGAAGGCACCGACTTCTGAAACTGTTAATTTGTAATATGGTAATTATTTTATTCCTTTTTTCGGTTTTTTGAAGTCGGTTTTATTTTTGTTAAGTTTTTTAACCGGTTTTAATTACCTTCATTCGTATATTTGTTTGTTTTCTTTTCAAATCTTGCGACAGATTTTTATCTACGTCTGCTGAACTGATTCTCCTGAAATTTTGTACTCAAATTCAATTCCCATGGCAATACAACATTATAATAATTTCAACTCTTGATGCTGCAGGGAACCTACTGCAAGGTAAAACCGTTTAACTTAAAAAAAACCGGATTATTTTCTGTTATAATAGGGATAGAATAAACATACTTGCAGTATGATTAAAATTACGGTACTTATCTGGTAAAATAAAATTTCGAAAAAATCATTTTAATTACGTATAATATTTTTTTTATCGAGATAATAGTCCCGTCATTACAATCGACTATAATTTACAACATATTTTTTTACAAATACGCTTATTTTTCTCATAAATTACAATACTTTCCTAAATATTACGATTAAAAACGTTATTTTGTATTTAACTTACAGAATGTTTTTTTTTCAAATGTGGGTCGCAGCGATACAAAAATGAAATTATTATTTTATATGGCAACTTATAAATGCAAAGTGAAAAAAATGGCCCAAGGAAAAATCCTTAATAATTTTAATATATTGCATTAACTTTTGTTCCATATTATTAGGTATTTATTATTAAATTATAAAAAAAATCAAGTTAATTATTAAAAATCACAAAATTAGCAAAATTTATTTAACTTACAGATGGAATGTTAACTTTGGACCCCATAGTTACAAATGACAGATTAAATTAAACTAATTATATTATGGAATGTAGGTACACAGGTATGTTTATAAACTAGGAACTATTTAAAATAATCTGTCTTAAAAACTACGGGTTTACAACAATTATTGATTTAAAAAAAAAAATTAAGACAGAAAAAAATATTTGAATCAAAAAAGCTATTTGTAAATTTTATTTTTTATTTTTTTAATAATTTGAATTCTTATTTGGGAACAGTTAAGTCAATTAATCAGTCAATAAATCAGTAATTACATGCCAACAAAATTACAACCAAATTGAGATTAATTACTTAATAGCGGAAATTATAAAAAAAATTGCTCAAGTAAAATTTACGTTTCTATAAACGTACTTAGATAAAAACTGCTCATAATTCTAAAGCAGTTTTGACATTTAAACATTTTAATTTTACAAAATGACACGTACGAATCTAAAGACAAAAATATAACAATTATTATTTAACTATATTTACAAATAATATCAAAAGTCGTTGTAATTAATTTTGGACTTTTAAATTCCAATAAATTATTGTAATAATAACACTAATATTTATTCAATAAATTATTATTCGTGGTTTCGGAATAATAATGCCTAGTGAAAATTATTAAGTGATACTGTTACAGTAATTTTGATAAAAATATTCCTTTATCGATAACGAGTTTTATCTATGAATGTATTATTAATTGTAGTTTTTACGCCATTTTATAAAAGTCTTGTCACTTTTACACTTAAGTTACTTACGTGTTACCAATTTCGCTTGATGATCAGCTAAAACATGTTCCAAGATGAAAAATTATGTTCACTATTTTGAAAAATTTTGACGAAATAACAATCGCTAAAAAGTGGTGCATTTAGGATAAAAGTTCTTTTTGCAGCGAGTTTTTGCTAAAACATCTTATCGATAAAGAAACAGCTCTTATTTTAAACAACTAACTATATTTACAATGTACAGATAGGTACATTCTCCTATACACAGAGTAATATCTAATAACTTTAATTTCTATTCGAGGAAAATCAAGAAGGAACTTTGGAGCACAAAATAAAAATAAGAAATAGTCCAACACTAGTTTAAAAAAGACCAAAAATCTAACGAAATCAATTTGGTCTGTTTAATGTCGCATAAAAAAAACATTTATCAATCTTTGAATAGAATAATAATCTTTTTATTACAATAGATTAAATTTATAATTTTATATTCACATCGAATAATAATTTCGCCGAAATCCGCCGGAATAATAATTCTATGCCGTTGATAGAGTTCGAAAGAAAACTAACCTCAAAATAATTCGCAGTCGAAAACTATAAAAATAAACGAATAAATAAAAATTAACAACAACAAACTAGGTTTCAGGTCAAAATATGACGGTCAGGGGTCGCCTGAACTCCGGACCTCCCTGGGTACTTTGTGGATACTGGCCGGGGTACTGCGGCATGAGGATACTTGACGATCCTTGGTAATAAGGAAGGGATGGTGAAGGATTTGAGCCTGAGGAGGAACTACCTTCAGTCCTGTCCTGAGCTTTGGGCGTCATGTCTGGGGATTCGGCGGGGGAGCGCGGGGAGAGGCTTGAGGGGGCTGAGTTGACGGAGCTGAGGCCTGCCATGGCGGCTGCCGAGGCCTCTGAGTACATCTTGCTGATGTCGACAGGATAGGAGCGCTGTTGCTGCTGGTCCATGTACATGTAGGCCTTGGAGAGGGCGGCAGAGTCCAGGTAGCCGCGGGAAGGGTCGGGGTACATGCCATAGCTACGATACTTCTCAGCCTCTATGGAGTACTTCGACATGTCCATTGAAGAGCCAACCTGGAACAATGAGAGAAATTGGTTAGTTGTTGTATTTTGACTTTCAAACTGGACCGATCATCGTGGGATGAGACCCCTCCGTGCTTCGGAGAGCACGTTAAACAGTCGGTTCAGGTGTCATACGAATTTCTATGACAGTCGTTACGGGAAGCCAGAAGTCCGACAGTCTGACAACTGGTCCAACCTTAGGATATCGGTATTACCCAGTTACTAGGATGCGGAGATTTGATAGCAGTCGTTTCGTGTAAAATACTGGTATTCAGCCGCATCTGGTAAGATTGGAAGCCGACTCCAATATAATAGGGAAAAAGCTAGGCAGAATAATTGACTTTCAAACTGAGGACATACCCGCAGTAAGTCGACTTCTGCAACTTTTGCGAGAGCACTTGCTGCAGTAAACGTACGCAATAAACCTCGCTAGTGGATCTGGCGCTTAATATTTGGCGTAAAATCTGTTTTAAATTTGTAAATCGCGTTACTGCGAAATTAAACATTGCAATGTTTTTCTTTTAATAAAATGTTATTTTTGTTACTTTAAATAAGGTAGCCAATTGTATTGATAAATGTTTAATCTTATTCATACGAATGAGAAAGACGGAAGACTGACCTTATCGAAGCGAGCCAAGAAATCAAGAGGAACGCAACTAAATGAATAAAGTCTTCATTTCAATATCTTTAACATAAATATCGAATAACTACTGGATATCGAATGCATAATGAAACGGCTTGCAAACAAATCATAAATCGAGACATTTCCCAACATTCACAAGTCAACAGCACACCATATAAGCACATTGTACGAAAACTATAATCTATCTTAACAAGAATTACTCACAAATAACATAATTCAACTAAAATTAAATATGAATTTTCTTTAACCCTTTACATGTAACTTATCCACAATCGATATCCTACTTTATGTTGAAAAGATAAGGTTTGAAATTGTATGCAGATGTATCGAAACGTAATGCAGTACTGTATTTTACACGCTCAGACACACAAATCACGTGTAACAATGGAATCGAATAAAGCTTCGAATTTTAAATTTTTTAATGAAGTGAGCCCTACACAATATTGTGAGGAAAATATCGTTTGGACGTAACACACACGAACAGTTTGTTCGGCGAACAAAGGAAGGATACAGGTTGGAGTTACGTCAAGTACAATAATTTAGTAGTGTCTTGGACGGGTGATACAATTTGGTGGGTACATATTTTATGTAGCTCCAACATTGTATTGCAATATTCTGCCTTGAATATTGCATACTGATATTGACATGTAACTGAGACAGAGAGTGCTTACCTAAACATTTCAAAGAAACACTGTTCCTCCAAGACGTTAATAAAAAAACTTGTCTCCGGGTTTCCTCGTTCTACGAAAAATTTAACTACCATGTTAAATCAAGATTAGTCGTAAGGATTGACATTTATCCACACGACTTCTAACTAACTATTGAAAAACCATCAAAAATATAAAAGATACCTTTACTAATCCTTTGCTTTCAAATGTAAAGAATTACAATATTCACATAAAAAGTATAACAAAAGAATATCTTTGACATCAAATCTTATTGATATAAAGTCATAACCACCCAAAACATCAAAATACAGTTTGTCAAAACTCAACCCCATCAAATCCCTAACAGGTTCGCCCACAAGTTAGCTGGTCTTAGCGGCCGTGTGTAGCGTGCGTTTGCGCATAACATACGGCGGCCGGTCACAGCTAGAGCGCTAAATCAGGATTAGTCCGACGCCCAGGCATCATGTACGGAGTTTACTGCCCGCCCTTACGGCTATTTTATTGCAAGCCAGTTATATACGAGCCGTGGTTTTTTTGTTTTCGAAAACTATGCGGCGTTTATCAATGTTGGAATAGGGTGGTTTTTTAAAGGTATCATTGGGTTAAGGCTTTTTAGGAGATGAAAGGAGCAATGAATCGTGTTCTCCTAATATGCTGGAAATACATGTATGTATAACCAAAGACAATTTTATGTGGACATTTTTATTTTCAGGCCTGTGTATCGTTTTGCTGTGTTGGATTGGACATAGGCCTCTATGTCACAATAATTTATTTATCCTAAATAAAACGTATATTTTATTATTCGAATAAAATATTATTACACAAAATAATAATAGGTACCAGTCATCTTATTAGACAAATAATTTTATTATTAAATTTTTTAGGTGGTAACAAATATTGTGTCGGGCTCGGGACATTTATAACACCTACGAAGGTATTGTACATATCTGTTGACTTATCTAATTTTCCTTCAGAGGTTCCAAGACCTCTAGGTCTTGATCAGATGTATGACAGATAAGTAGGTCATCTCTAGATGACCTACTTATCTGTCATACATCTGAAAACTTTTAACCGCAAAAACTACGATTTCTTACCAACTTTTACAAAACATTTTTTCCAAGAACAGTAGGAAACTAACAAATTACTCCGAAACTGATTTCACAGCGGATCAAGGTAGCTAATGAGTCGCCAACCATGCCAGCAACCGTGAAAGTAACCCATATCACCCGTCGATAACCATGGATAAATCATCTATCAATATAATCGAATACTGAAATCACAATGGTTCGTTAAGAACTCAACATTTGGCGGTGTATTATGAAAGGTAGGGCTGCTACCGATGCGTTTTTTAAACAAAGTTCCCTACCACTGTTTTGGCTAATCACGAAACTATTGTGTTTGAAGGTAATGCGTCACCACCAGAAATACTTTTAAGGATGATTCGTTTATTTGTGTGTAAACTATATTTTAACACTAGCGGCCCGTCCCGGCTTCGCACGGGTGGACATTTTTCCCGTTTTTACAACATTTTTCATTTATGCTCTGCTCCTATGATGTTATATAGCCAATAACCTTCCTCGATAAATGGACTATCCAACACAAAAATATTTTTTTCATTTCCAACCAGTAGTTCTTGAGATTAGCGCGTTCAAACAAACAAACTCTTTAGCTTTATAATATTAGTATAGATTTATACCATCAATGTAACAACAATATGAAACAGTCAACCCTAATAAGGCAAAAACGCCCAATCACCATTTTTAATACAACACAGGTAAAGTTGCAGTTGTTGATATGAATGGTAGCTGATTATATTGTTTAATACCAGTACACCGGTATACCGGTATGGTATGGATTGGTCACGGTAATCGGAAAACCGCGGCATCATCCAATAGTTGGTCTATTAATGTTGGGGGTGCGAAAGATCGATGCCGACGGGTGCAGGGTTAATTAAATGTTTTGGTCACACCTCGGCGTTTTATGGTTAGGTTTTTTGTGTGATGTGTGAGTTATGATGTTTTAAGGTAAGTTTTTTTTTGTTCGGAGGTTATTGAAAAAATCTTTGAAGGATATTAAGACGCAGGAGCTGATTGACCTCAGAAATAATTGAAGTAAACGATTATTTCTTAGCGATTACGATTATTGCTCGTAATAATCGTCGATTATGATTATTTATTTATTTTTTCAAAATGCTGCTCAATGTCTGTACCTAATTTATTACTCTCGTTTAGATGGCATTTCTAATAACCAACATAAAACTTGTTAAACATACCTTGATTGATCTTTTGTTGCGAATCTTATGTAAGTATCGATAATATAGATATAATTATATCGGTTCGATATATTTGTTCCGAAATCACAACGTAACGCTCGAATAGTCTTGAATATGCAGAAATATATAGAGGTAATATGTTTCATCTTGGGTCACAAAAGTTGCTGACATTAACATAACATCACGCCTTGTATTCTCCGAAGGGTTCGGCAGAAGTGTTTTTAAAAACCTCGTTTCGCCAGTTATGTTTAACTCCCATGTAATAGGGGGCGAGACTTGCTATTAACCGGCCACAAATCCAGACTCCGGGCTGCTAGTTAGAAATTCCTTATGGAAAAACCCAATAACACTGGCCGACCTGGGGATCGAACCCAGGACCCCATGCTCGGCAGTCGTGCATGCGACCACTAGATCAACAAGGCAGTCAACTTTGCGTAGTAGACCCTCCCATACGTTAGTAGCTATCACGGGTCCATTTATATTCCCAGTTTGGCAATAAAATAGCTACCATTGGTAAGAAAAACGATTCGTTTTTCGCCATAGGAACAGGAAATTAGTCTGTGCTTTGCTTTCAATCAATGAAAGTGAAACAAACACTTATTAATCAAGTAATTTAATCGCCGATTCCTATAATTTACGGAGCGTTATTGGTTAAAATTGAGACTCTTGTATCTTTACCAATATGAAGCAAAGACCTCGTGACTTCACATAGTACACCCTCCCTTATGGAAGTAGCTATCACAGTTAAAATTTGCTTTCAAGTCTATTTATATGCCCAGATTGGCAGTAAAAAATGTTACCATTGGTAAAATCAAAATGAAAAAAAAAACAATATTTAACATAAACCAATACAGGTGCTTATGAAAAGTCGAATTTAGATGCACGGTTCCAATTAGTCGTTTCCTATGGAGAAGAGCCGGCAAGAAACACCATGGTTACTCTTTTAAAAATAATATCTGTAACAATTTCAGTGGATACAGTACAATGATTTAGGATAGTGAGAGAACAATGAAGTCCTGACTACAGACCAATGAGTAATGTAGTGCTAAAAGACTTGAGTAGAAAAATTAAGAAACAAAAAAATAATTAAAAATAGAATATGAATAGATAATAGTAAGTTACAAATTTATAGATGCAGGGCCACAAAGTTGTCACATTAGTAAGGTAAGCAAAACGATTGTTTCTAGCCATAGGAACCGAACATTAGTCTTTGTTCCTCTTTCATTCAATGAAGTGAAACAAACACATTAATTTAACCTTTAATCGTAAAGATTTCAAAACAATCTCACACAGCACTCTCTTTTAACTTTCGAGAAAGCTTACATTGCAGCTAAAAGCATTTACCCAACAGAGGTTATCAGTAAATGTAATCAACTAATTGAATTCTGTACGTATTCCGATTGCATCGGTCTTTGCTTTCACTCGAAGGTGGTCCCTATGGACCAAGTGTGACGTATGTGTCGTAAGGATGATTTCTTGGTCTCACTAATATTGTACAGTCGCCAGCACGTAACTTGGCAAGAGTAGAGAAGAGAATTCCTCTCCTTTCTTTCTTCTAAACAGACATATTAAAAAAAATATTATGGCAATAACCTCCTTTCCTTTATATTTGAATGCAGTACATGCTACATTCAACTTCCGACAATCATATTATTATGACAACGAACAAACCTCCTTAACCTATACCCACATTATCGTCCCCATTCAACCTCTAATTCTATCACGTATTTACAAACAAATCATTTTATAATCCCTAACATAATGCAATAAAGCTGAAACAACGATCGCCCTCCCGCCTCCGACATAGACGTCACTTTCACAAGATTAAACGTCAAATAGAGGAGGGAAGAAGCTTTTTAAATCGGAGGGCAAAGTCCCAGGGGCGAGTGCGATTAGGGTATGCGCTTATTATGGCGAAGATTGCGAAACAAGATTGCACATAATGAAGAAAGAAAGAAAGAAAATTATTTGGCACGAAAGCAGTCAGACACACAGACAAAAAAAAACCATAGGAGACAAAAAATAAAAAATAAATAAAGTAGCTGTATGTGAAATGAAAAAAAACGACGAAAAACATCAGTGTTGTGGAAGAACATTGTGTTTTTTTTTTATCGTCAGTCTAAGTATGTATTGGGATTGGTCTATTAAAGTTAATTTTGAAAACAAAAACATCCGTTTTTTGGTCGAATACTACAAACAATATCACAATCACCTCGTAAAATATAGATACTGTAGAAAATTGGTGCTGCAGTTGTAGATACATTATTTTAATTCAAGTTAATCGGGATTTGACAACAAATTATATAAACACTAAGAGAGGTTCATAAATATTCGTCGATAGAGATATTCGGCCAAAAAAAAGGGCCGAATATTTTGCAATAATGTGTCTCCATCCTAATGCAGGGTGCTTACGTGTCAAGTATTGTGTTAATTCGCCCGAATTTGTTCTGGGGAGCGGATTGTGTTTGATGGGTGTTCAGTTTCAACTATCCGGTTAAGATTAGGGAAAAAGATTCAATGAGATGTGCTAAATAAGTAGGCGTTTAAAACGAATCTTTTATTTTTTTGACATGTGATTGAAAAAGGGGTGTCGTGCGAAAGCGACAATCGCCACACGACGCGATGCTGAGAGCGCATCGAACGTGATCAGAACAACGGAATTTCATACTAGAGGCCCGTCGTGTAGCGTCGCGTCGCACCGCGTCGCGTTTGTCGCTTACGCAGGACACCCCGTTAGATGCTTGCGTAGGCGACATCTGCTGTTATTTATTTACAAAATCTGAGTGATTTGGACTTATCAGATATAGGTACCTAAATATGTGCCATTGAACGTTTTTGTGCTTACAAATTGCTTATTTGAATGACTTCAGTCATCATGGTGGCCGAGTAGATATTTCAAAATTTATGAACCAAGGGATTGAAACCTATCGCTTACTTATTATCATAATATGGCTATTTTCTTTAGGCAAAGCGAATTCCAGACTGGCAGATATTACTCTAAGTTGGAGATATGAAGGAGAAATGGGAAAAATTTACCAACAAGAAAGCTATCGTTTTAAATCTTAAAGCTATCGAAAATATTCAATTACTTTCATATACACAGCATCACGCCTGTACTCCCCGAAGGGTTGGGCAGAGGTTTATAGTAACACCCTCATTTCGCTGTTATGTTTAATTCCTATGTAATAGGGTGTGAGCCTATTGCCATCAAGCGGGCACGAATCCAAACTCCGGGCTGCTGCTGAGGAATTCCGCACGGAAAAACTCAATAACACTCCCAGACCTGCGCATCGAACCCAGGACCTCGCGATCAGCAGTCGCGCTTTCATATTAAGAACACAAATCTACATTTATTTAAACATCACAGAACAACCCCTCAACCGCTAATTATTTGGCGACTACTCGCTGCTACAGGGGTACGCTACGTTTTGACGGGAGGAATCCGATTCAATTGTGAGATATTAATCATTATACCTACCTGTGTTGTAGGGTAGTTGTTGTTACGTAAGCATGGTTTTATAAATGCAAGACTTATGTCTGTAATACTGCGTTTTAATTCATATATACTAATATTATAAAGCTGAAGAGTTTGTTCGTTTGTTTGAACGCGCTAATCTCAGGAACTGCTGGTTGGAATTGAAAAAATATTTTTGTGTTGGATAGTCCATTTATCGAGGAAGGTTATAGGCTATGTAACATCACGCTACGACCAATAGGAGCAGAGCATAAATGAAAAATATTGCAAAAACGGGAAAAATATCCACAAAGCCGGGACTTGCCGCTAGTTTGTCATGCAATAAGTGATACAGCGCGTTTTGGGTTCGATTTTGATTGACAAATTGGGCATTAAATTAAATAGAATAGCAAGCTAATTTCACCTGTGATAGGTACTACACAAACGTAACGTCAACGTTTACAAAGCTATGGGGTATTTGCTTCTATATTGGTATGAGTCTTAATTTTAACCCACAACGCTCGGTCTTCTTCTTCTTTGGTGTCAGAGTTTATGCCGCTCATCGGCCTCTGAATTGGCTTGACATGCCGTCGAGAAATATCTCTCAAACATGCCTTACTCAGGATATTTTCCTTCACCGTTTTTAAGCAAGTGATAATTATACAATACGCACATGAATCCGAAAAGTCAGAGGTGCGTGCCTTGGGTTCGAATTCGAGATCTATGACTTGGAACTCCGATGATCACTGCTGTAACGTTCGGTTAATTATAGGAATTGTCCATAATCAAGAATTATTTAATCAAATTGCTAGTATTGTCGCAGTAAAATAAAGAACTAAGTATTGTTACCAACGTCAGCACTGATTATCATCTGGTTAACATATTAATACGACGTTAAAATTAGATACCAAATTGATGATTACGTGTTAAAAAATACAACCCATACAAATTGAATTTCTTATCCTTCGTAAAATCATCAATTTCTCGACCATAACATATGGTTTACCAATCCCAAGCATATTAAACGCTCATTAAGTAGCAAGTTTATTAACGAGTAGCGAATTTTCGAAAAATTTGATAAAATTATTGACACGGTTCATTATTACGACGTGTCAGCGCTTTTTGAGCTTTTTTCATAATGTTTTTTGGTAAAATTTTCTCTCGCACGATGTTCCCATTTCATGGTAGTAATGGTTTTAAGCAAAACGCCTTCACGCCTTCCACGCTAACTGTCTGATAGTATAATTAGCGCCTAGATTGGGCGTTGCTTCGGCATTTCTCGGTAATTTTCGGCAATCATCGCCGGTCTGGTTGTTTTTTTTTTTGTTATTTCTAGAGCCTCGTTACTACACAAATACCAACGGATAGGCTTCGAAGCTAATCAGTTAAACTCGCTAATATCTGTGTCAAAAACAAAAAAAAACCAAAGAGAATCATTTGCTTTCTTTTTGCAATTGACTTTCGCTGATGATTGGCATAATAACAACTCTAGGTAAGTACATCACGCTCGCATTTGTCTATGAAAGAGCTGTTAAATTAGTTTGGTCAACAACCCATCATTCCGTTAGTCGGAAAGAGGGTACTTATCCGATAGTATATAAAAGAACCCATAGCAACGAATAACTTTAAGAGGATGCTCTGAAATGAGAGCTATTGGTAAACTAAGTTCTAGTAATCAGGATCTTACCTGTGAATTAGGCGTAAGCGCAGCAGAGATAGCATTCTGTTGGGCTGCCGCAGCCGCTGCCGCTGCCATGCTGGCTCCTAGCGGTCCATACGCCGCACCGTAGTACCCACCCATCGCTTGACCCATGCCGCCGCCAGCCATACCTGTGAAGGAAGACATAACTGTTGTAATGATATCATAAGAGGAATAAGCTGTTGATTTTGATAGTCTGTTTATTTGGGAAGAGAAAAACAAGATTACTTATTGAATGATTTCAACTTCGTTCACGATGAGGCAAGACTTGAATCCAGTGAAAAATTGTCTTTACATCTGAAGGAAACAAAACTTGGTGGACTTACTATTATTGACAAAGTGCCAATAATTAATTTAAGATAGCATTAGCAACAAAATTTGGTCATAACGTGTTTCTACCTCATAAATTGCTTGTAGGTCAAGAAGTTATTTCATTTCAAATGAAAAAAAAAAAGATCAGTACCTATTTTCAGAGTACAACCCAATGTCATCCAAAACAGACAACCAATTAAATCCAACTATTCAAAACAAATTCCACAACAGTTCTAAATTCAAAACATTCATAGACGCTAGAACGGAATGTCTAATTCACACCAGTCGGCAAGTGGCCGCCGTAATGGACAGTACTCTATAGACCGACGCACATTCATAATGGCGCTCCGAGAACTCTGATTCGAGCACCAATTAATTATTTCATTGTGCCACGAATAATCCCGCCCTCGAGTGCTATTAACTAACGGTCAGTTCCTTAGACGTGTTTATTAAATACGCCTCAACGGGGCTAGTTTACTCGCTTATTGATAAGTAATGAATTCGAATTAGGAATTTAATTTAGAACGATTGATTTATTAGTTGTAAATCTGGTTTTATTAAGATTTTAATGTAATTTTTCTTGCTGATCTATATATGGGTATAAAATAATATGTAGATCGTAAAATAAAACACATTGTTGCAAGATATAATAAAATTCAATTCTGTTTGAATATTGATTTCACAATTTTTAATACTGTTAGAGATCAGCATAAATAATATTTGATGAAATTAAAACCTATAAATTACATCCGCAATCCACGTCAGAGCGATAAAATAGAACTGTCAAATTTCGCGCCGAAAAATATTTATAATACGACCAAATTAGGATGTCACGACAATCTAACCACTCGTAATGCTATTACGTGAAAATCGAAATACACTTCATGTCCCTCGTGAAATATTCGAATATAGAATTTAAATAAAAAAATATATGAGACACCCCTATTGTGGTGACGTCAGTCGAATCTACAATATATTATAAACCGCAGCAAAATTATAAAGAAGTTTATTAAAAGCACAATGAGTTCTCCGTCAAAGCAATAAGGTGCGAAATCGCTTGGGAGTATATTTACCCGAACGCAAATAGGTATGTCAAGGTTTTTAGAAAGGGACGATCGAGATTTTTTTATTATATTTATAATTAAATTCCCTGTCATCTCTTTTGGGTATCTGGTGTCCTGGTATTGGCGTGCGCCCGATGGATTTTTATTTTCAGGTTTTCCAAGTTTTCATTTAATTCGCACAAAATGTGAATGAATTCAGGTTGCTTATAATGACTGTGATTGACGGCTCAGCCTTCATGAATTATTGCTTTAAATTATCTGTAATTTGCAGATTTATTCAAGTATAAATGCAAAGCTTCGTCTAAAAGAAATTATCAGTTACTTGTGACTGACATACAAGGTGCTTAAGTAGTTATTACCAACATTCAACGTGCCTATAAATTATAGCTAAACAAGTATTTACACGCTCACTCGAGTATGAAAGAAAATTACAAGGTGTTACTGCTTATTATCCCGCACGAGTCAACTAAAGAAAACGGATCATTGTAGTGTATGTTGACGACTGCATTGTATTTCGTACGAGTTTAGGTCGTATTCAATAATTGTTATAAAATGGTAACAGCGCTCTCATTTAGCCATTAATACTATAACACGCAAGTTTTAAGTCCGGATAAGAGAAAACAAACTTTTTTGTGAATTGATGTTTCTGGTATTTTACGATTCATTTTTTTCAATGTATTCCATCATTATTTCATCATTATTTATTGCAATAAAACATTAAGGTCCTTAAAGCTTATAATTCTTTAAATTAGTTCTACGTCAGTCTACCTCATAACTTCCAAGAAGAAAAACAAGATTTGTATACTTTAATCTTATAGCTCACGTGGAAACTCCACCAGATTTCCTCGAAACGAACCCATACAAATTCATCAAAGGCTGCACACATAACCCTAAATTAACTCACTGTTGGTCGAACAGACCGACAACAAAAACCCAATTAATTTCTACCAACGGTTTATACAGAAACCGCTTAAATGCAACATCAAAACTGAAAGTGACTAATTTTAATTAATAAAACAAACGAAAATTTCCTTAAGAGTCGTTACGTGGGACTTTTTCGACTCGAAACTTGGTTTGGAAGTTGAAAAAGTCCTTGAAAGGGTTCAAAAAGGGTTATTAAAATAGGTGATTTTTGTTACTTTGTGGAAGTTTGGAAAGTAATAGAAAAGCAACTGTATACCTTGGTTATAAATGTTTACGAATTTTATTGGGGAAAAATATTTCGTTTAATTTACGGGAATTCCAAGAAAAACGTCTTGCACGTGGAAAACATAAAAACGTATCAATCAGCTTACAATTCTCCAAATTTAAAAGTAAGAAACTTTTACTTTCATCATTGTAATACTATGTACTCTTTACGTACATAAAATATACTGGAAAAATAGTTTTGTTAACAGTTCTTTCAGTTCAATCGAAACCCAACCTTCACAGAAATTAAAAGCAAACCAACAATGGATGTAATTTCAGACACGATTCACCTACATCACAATCCATATCATTCATAATGACCATCTTCCGACCGGCCCCTGAATATGTAAATATAGCCTCACCATTGTAAGCATCGACAGAAGGTCGGACACCGGGCTAAATGGGATTTTCGTACGGGTTTCCTATTCAATGCCCGCGTTTTTTCTTTCCACTATTTGAATGTGTTAAATTTCTCGGAAAAATGCCTATTTTCTGTCCCGTCAGGTGGGTAAGGTGATTTATAGAGTGACCTTAGATGGTATCAATGGCCGAATGTGTGGCTTATTTCAGGAGTTTCGGTGGAAACGAGTTTTTAGGCTTTCGAATTGTTCGTACTTATTTTCGGGTTCGTTTACCTTCTGAACTAAAAGCCACCAGTAGTAGGAACGATAAATGGATAATCGAATTTAGAAGTAATGATAAAACATGACTAGACCTGTGTGATTTTTAAACCGAATCACGATCACTTTCACTAGCCTTTTAATTTCACATTATTTTTGCTGAGATCATAGATTCTTTCTTCATATCAAAACATTATTTACCGAATAATAAAATCAGATCACAACATAATCCGTCGAACCCTAAAAAACCTTCACCAGTTCGATTTATCCTTCAAAAACGATCGGAACAAATGACAAGGGGTATATTTTCGCCGTTTCATAGCAAGGGGAGGGTTGTCCGCAGACGTACTTAACAAACCATGGTTAAATTGATAGATTAGCCACAATTCGTGCAAATCATCGTTTTTGCTTGTTTGTAGTTATGAATATTAAGTGATATGGATTTTGTTGAGTGATAGGAATATTAAAATTTGTGTTGGATTATGTTAATATTTGAATTAATTCATAATGCTCACTGTTATGAGTTATTTGTGTGTTGTGGCATGGACGGTATTTTCTAGAAATGTTCGTAACATAATTTTTACACCAGTCTCTGAAAAAAATGTCTAGACCTGTCGGATATTTTTCTTATGGCAGTTTTTACAGATAAACTACACCTGAAATTACATTAGTAGTAGAAAGAGAAGTAATAAACGAGATTTACTACCATGTTATCAAAACAAAGGTTACACGGGATATGTTTCAGAATGCGATTGTTATCGCTGTAATAAAACAATGTTCTCACGTATACGCTACCAATGTGCCGAAATCCCCAGAAAAAATCAAAGCAAAAATATAAACAAAACGGCAAGTCATTTCCTAGAGCCATAAACAAAAATGTCTTGCTCCACACGTCCGCTCTCCCTAACGTCCCGCGTTCAACTGTCATGTAAATGACGTCACGTGACCGGAAGCAGTTTGGCGGGGGGAGGAGCTTCCGGCAACGCACGCGATTGGACACTTCCGTTCGGTAACAAACTGCTGGTATATAATATGCTAATCATGAATAAGCAATTTATTGGATTATTATATGGATTAGCGTTGCCTGTTTTGCCTGTAAGTGGGGATTAGGGTGTTGGATTTTTTGGGCGATAACAGAAACTTTGTTGTACAATATACGAAAATAATATTCCTATAAATGTTCGGATACAAGTCTACAGTATTGTATTTTTTTTTTAACATTCAAAATTTTTTGTTCTATTATGTTTCGCCCGCTTTGTTGTTCGATTTAATATCATCTATTGCTTTCTCTGTCATACCAAATTAAACTTTCTTTATTACATTACTACAACGCCTTTTTTTAAATAGCGAACTACATTTACCTTGATTTTTTGTCATTAATGCATCCAATTAAAAGACCAAGTTCCGTTAAAACGATCGCCTTAAGGTACTTTTAGAAATACATGTCGGAAAAAAACAAAACAGTTTTTGTGTCTTTATACCGGCAATACCGAGAACTACTGTCATTAAAGTAATTTACCGTGACACAACTGGGTACCCATTTTGTACCACCGTGACTATTTTATAGCAATCGACTATCACCACTAACATAGGGTTACTCTTAAAAATATTGGGAGGTCTTGGGTAAAACAAAAGTAGGTAAGTGCTCATCACAACTAATCAAAGCGAGTTAAATTGACATTATCAATAATGTCAAGTATATTGAACCAATGAAATTGTTTTGGACGATAGTGGCGCCATAAGTTCCCTAGTTTCCTACTCCAGACTGACATCAATGCAACACAGATAAAAACAAAAACAATGCGCCCTCTTGATCTATACTAATATTATAAAGAGGAAAGATTTGTATTTTTGTATGTAACGAATAAACTTAAAAACTACTGGACCGATTTCAAAAATTATTTTGCCGTTAGAAAGCTACATTATCACTGAGTAACATAGGTTATATTTATTACTGGAATAAAACTTCTTACGCTCGCGGAGCCGTGAGGACACAGGTAATTAAAAATAAATAGACAATACACTATTTCAATTCTAATTTTGTTTAATTCATTCAATAAACGATATAATTAAAATTATTTGGCGCCAATTTTACATTCAAAAGTACGAATTGACATTCCAATGTCGAACGATCGGAATTATTTTCCTTACAGTTCATTTTTTAGACGGCCAATTAAGAAATCGCGTGGATAACTCGCGAAGCCACTTTTTTGCGACGAAAAAGAGACAAATTGATTATATTATGTTTGCTACACCCAAAGTTAAGGAAAAAGCAACATCATTAGCTGAACAAACAAGAGTTTTCTTAATCTAAAAATACACTGGCGAGCTAAAAAAAATGTCTCCCTCATTTGTTACAAAAACTCTTCATGGTATTTAATTAAGAATTCTTTCAAGAAAAACAACAGGAAAACTCAGTAAGTTGCGCGTGCTTTTTTTTGGCCGACATTGTAAGATTTAACAGGATAGAGCGTGTCTATTGTTGTTTTTAATACTTGTGTGTTTCCGGGCTATTGGAGGTCCGGTTTGCTGAAAGAAGGCACTTAGGCCTTTTTTCCACGGTACACGACTAGACACGACGACTCCGACCCCCCTATATTTCTTTAAACTGTCTACTTACGGATCTGCAACTCATTAAGACCCTGAGCAGACGACAAACAAATTTTAATGTAGCAGTGATAGCCTAGTGGTGTAACCGTCGGACTGCCTACTCATAGGTCTCTAATTCGAACCCAGGGTACGCGCCTCTGACTATTCAGATTCACGTGCTTATTGTATAATTATATCACTTCCTAAAAAACGGTGACGGAAAACATTGTGAGAAAACCTGAGAGATATTTCTCGACGGCATGTGAAGCCAAGTCGGAGGCCCATGGGCGGCATAAACTCTGATACCAGGTTAGTCACTAACCACACGAAAAGAAGAAACATGACAGTGGTTGGTAGTTATTGCCCGTCGCGACATTCGGCACATGGTTGACGGATGGTTTTTGTCCGCGGCAGTCTGCCTGACCAAAAGACCATTGTCTGCTCAGGGCCTAGGTAATAGTGTTGTAGTAAACGTTTAATAGAAAAATGGCGATCGGAGTCGTCACCGTCGATCGGAGTCGTGTTGTGTCGTGTGCCGTGCAATAACGGCCTAAAACAAATTCAGTTCAGGCGCCCATAAGGTGCAGGTACCCGATATGATACATCAATGTGTATGTTGCTACCATTTTACACGTTTACAGCCTCTTGAAGCAATGCGGACCTTAGCAACAGATTTGGTTAGTGCTGAAATTGAAGAAACGTTATACTATGTGCAAGCCTTTGAAGCTAAATTAACGGCATATTTATTTCAATGCCAAATCACCGACGCAACAGTACAGACAATATACAAACTATTTTCCACGAAGAAAAAACACACTCATCCAATACAAATAAGAGAACAATAAAACAATTGAATATCTGCGTCAATTATTATTAGCATTATTAATAGCTGTCAAGACAATAAAACGAAAAACATGTTATAACCAATAATATGAATACGTAAAGTGTATGAAAAGATGGCATTGTAGTATTAAAATTTGCATAACAATTAATATAGTTTTACTTGTAGATATAATAAAGCGTTTATGTATGGGCGTTGCGACACAATGAACTAATTTTATGAAACATGTTGTATGTTACAATGTTATACAGGTGTTAAAATACACGTTGAAAAGGTAATGCTTGTCAGAAATTATTTACAATTTTATTTCGTCATATATATTGTTTGCATAGTACAAAAGTTTTGTCTTAGATTGAATTTTGAAGATTTAAATAGGTAATGTTTTAGTTTTTATTTTATTTTTGACAGCTCTGTATATTTCCGATGTAAAGGAGACAACACACTAGACAGGCTACCGCAGCTAATCTATAGCAGCCAGAAACAGGCCCGATTGTCGGGCCGCTTAGTGCGTCACCTGTCTAATGAAAAATATAGATATGTGTGTAATTTTAGACACCTGTTGACTAGTGAACTAGACTAGTGTTAGTTGTCAATTATTAAAACGGATTGTATTGAAAATTGTCAACAAACATCTAAATAATTATCTGTAAGTGATGTTATTTTGATTTCTATGTAGCTATTGATAGCTAAACAGAACGCACCTTGACGCATATACAAGGAAATGACAGCTTTTCCAAGATAAGTTGTTTTTTGCTATCAATAGCTACGTTCGTTCTGCCTAGCCGTTTCCCAACTATGTTGGGGTCAGCTTCCAGTCTAACCAGATGCGGCTGAGTACCAGTATTTTACACGGAGCGACCGCCATCAGACCTCCGCAACCCAGTAACTGGGAAATGTGGATATCCTAAGGTTAGACCGGTTGTCAGACTTTCGGGCTTTTGACTTCCTGTAACGACTGTCATAGGTATTCGTATTACACCCGGGACAGACTCTTTGAGGCACGGACGGGCCTCGATGTGTAACTAACGGTCACCCATCCAAAAATTTACCTCGGCAAGCGCAGCTTAACCGCGCAAATCGTATGATCCGCGTGGTTGGTAATTAGCCACGACGATTGCTATCAATAGCTACATAGAAATCAGAATAACCTCACTTACAGGTCATTATGTAGATGTTGGTTGTCATAAAGCATCAGTATCTTATTACTGCGTTTTCGACAAATCGGATAGTCGTTACGACCAATATACCTATATATGATCGCATTGTGTGTGTGGTACAATATTTTATATCAAAACGGCAATACGGCGAACCGCAAGTGTAATAGCAAAGTTTTACATTGGTAAAAGTTAAATTGATACAATTAAATAAATAATAGGTGTTGCAACTGCAGTGTATACACTTCTTTATGTCGTTATTATAGCGATGACAAACAAGCATACAATATAATAGTACCATTATCTATATAATTCAACACAAGTGTGTCAATTCGGTGTGTTTGCTGAGAGAAACATGAAGGTTTTTATAGATTTTTAAAGGAATCAAGCTAGAACATTTTGATTTCATACATGGGTTTTTATGTTTCTTGATGTTTTGTATTTACCTAATAACATAACATAACATCACGCCAGTATTCCCCGTTGGATTGGGCAACTACCTCGTTGGTGTAGTGGTGGCAACTGCTGATCGTGAGGTCCTAAATTCGATCCCCTGTTCGGGCAAAGTGTTATTGGGGTTTTCCGTGTGGAATTCGTCAGTAGCAGCCCGGTGTTTGGATTTGTGCCCGGTTGATGGCAATAGGCTCGCCCCCTATTACATGGGACTTAAACACACCGGCGAAATGAGGGTGTTACTATTTACCTAGTATTTTTCGGTATATGGCATAAGCCAGGCTACAGTTGTACTTGTAAAAAATTGGTCCTTTGATCCGGATGAATCTAAAAGTCTAGCAAGGGAAATTGTTTAGACTAGACAGACTAGTGTTAATTACCTACTTTCAATACGCAGTCAATTACGCTAAAAAAATGATGGATGTAATCCGTTGGTGCCAATTGTTGCACTGTTTGAACCATCATGGTTCGCGAACAAGAGGTCTTAATGTTTAAAATTGAATATTTTAAAACTAATACAGTCACATTATTACATTAATTAATAAAACATTCCCTTACATAATCTGTAACACGTGTTTATAATGTCGCGTATTTAGGTTTCATGTGAAGATCAGGTCTCATTGACAGCGTTAAGATAGTTTCTAAGTAATTATGTGACAATAGCACTTGCTTATTGTAGCAGTGACCTAGTGGTGTGACCGTCGGACTGCCAAGTCATAGTCAATTTCGAATACAAGGCACGCACCTCTGACTTTTCGGATGCATGTGCGTATTGTATAATTATCACTTACTTAAAAACGGTGAAGGAAAACATCGTGAGGAAACCGGCATGCCTAAGAGATATTTCTCGATAGCATGTGAAGCCGAGTCAGAGGCCCATGGGCGGCATAAACTCTGACACCAGGTTAGACACTAACCACACGAAAAGTGGTACTGACTGTTCTCCTTAGATTCTGTTTTATGACTTCTATTTTGGTAAATATTTGGGCCTATAACTGCCTCGTTGGTGTAGTTGTGGCAATCGCGACTGCAGATCGTGAGGTCCTGGGTTCGATCCCAGGTTGGGTAAATTGTTATTGTGGAATTCTAGCAGCCTGGAGTTTGGATTTGTGCCTGGTGGATGGCAATACGCTCACACCTATTAGGTACATGGGACTTAAACATAACGGCGAAATGAGGGTGTTACTAATACACCTCTGCCCAACCCTTTGGGGAATACAGGCGTGATGTTATGTTATTTGGGCCTCATATCTTAGAGATTTCGTTTAATATCTTATTTGGTCAGGCTCAAGAAAATTGTACCGTAACACACAGGATAAATGATGACATTTTCATGTGTGTCACGGTACAATTTTTTTGAGCATGCTTCTTTTTCTTTTCTTGCTTTCAAAAATATTATACCGGTCCTAGTCTAACATAAAACGAAGAAAAATAAAGACTTAAAAAAGAAATTGTCATTCATTTAATCAAAGATCGTTCGTGATCTTCCACTTACATCCCCGCTATCCGCTCACACATCACCCACATCCTCACACTATTTGTTCAAGAGATTCCACCGCTGTGTTCAACATAATTCGTGCAGAGCTCTGTCTGTATTGTCACTAACAACAATGGCCGCTGGAATGAATCCCTCTGCTCTACTACTTGTATACAATGTTTGATTATGATTGGGAATATGTGTTTACAATTGTGTTTTATCTGTTTTTGTGAAAGGAGGTTGGAAAGGATGATAAGATTCTAAACAGGCTTGTGTCAAACCACGGTCGAGGTATGAAGTTCAATTTCGCATGCGCGGGGTACATTTTTCTGGGTATTTGACGTAGTGAGGTTTTTGTACCAATCACGCTGGAGTCCGGTCGTGTAATTTTGCCATAGTCTGGTGCTACACTTATTGTACTCTTAATATGATAAGTTTTAATGGCAAAAGCTCCGACACATTGGTTCTAGAAACATGTACGTGGTTGTCTATAAATATTTTTTTTTTTGTTCTTGACTTGGTCTCGTTTGGCCCTAGTCTCACCTGATGGTAAGCGCAGACAGGGTCTAAGATGGAACACACGAATCCGAATAACACAGATATTGAGGGTTATCCCTATACTCCCCTGGTTCTCACATACACACGACGGAACACAGTAAACTGCTTGGGGGCCGGACTTTAATGTGAGGGTGGTAGCTAGCCAGTCGGACCGTATAGATCCTACCACCAAGTATGTTGGTTTTGTTGAATCTTACAATACGCGTGTATTCCCAGCGTGCGGTTAGGAACTTTTATATTCTAGCCCGTCCCCACACGGGATACGTGCTTAATAGTGTAGAATAACAGTTCTTTTTCCTTTCAATCACTCAATATGTAATCGTGAACAAATTTATATAAATAATAATGAATCGCCAAATGTGTTGCTAAGCGCGAAACTTGAGAACGGCTCGACCAATTCGGCAATTTTTTTTATATATTCCTTAAAGCACAAGGAAGGTTCTTAAAAATTGCGTGGAAAATAGTAAAAACAACACTTTTCTTTTCCCACTACAGGCCAATAACTTTTGACAGAACGAAGTCTGTCCGGGCAGCTAGTCTTCAACAACAATTTATAAAGTGATGGTCAAATTAGTGTTCCAAAACACTCTCATACAAACAATGGCTACAATTGACACCAGTGGTTGAACCCAGCACGTGTATTCCTAACCTTTGAACAAATCTAATTGTATCAGACCAATCGCCACAATTTGTGACCAAATCACCAACATCAACCTATCAAGTTTTGGTCAAATTACCCGTAATGGGCGTGCCCGGCGCGTGCGCAAGCTCTTACGACGAAGTGCGGAACCCTAATGTCAGTGACGTCACGTGTTGGCCACGTGGCGTAAGAGTTAAAGGGCTTTTAGCAGATAAATATATTTTTGTGAGTTTTCTTTTTTTGGAATAACGCGATTGTTTATTTTGTTGGTGTGGAAATTGACGTGACTAAACAAACAAGAACAAAATGACTACACTCTATTTAGCATTCTTGTAGTTGGGTAAAAAATGTATGTCGATTTGTCGTCGTCAGTTGTACTTGTTGTTAGTTTATAAAGAGAAAGTAATTTTCTTCAAATTAATTACCACTCCACATGCTCATATTAATCAAAACACAAATATTTAATTAGTTAAAAAAAACCACTACCTAAGTACTATTTTACACAAAACAAAATATATTACTAATTAAAACATCCGCGGTCGTATTAAAAATGATTTCGAACTCGCGAATGTAATTATTCACCCTTACTTTTATTTCACGACATAAATTCACCGCTGCAATTAACTTAAAAGCCATGTTAGTGCAAAGTATGGCGCGACCCTTAACTAAGGGTCATGACACACGTGCCGACTCCGCCCACGTTTAGTTCGGCGGCCGCAATGTTGACGGCTAGTGAAAAATTGTGTGAATTGGGTAATTTACAAATGGTATATAAAAACTGGGCTTTATTTGTGTCTGAATATGGATGGGATATGTGGGTGGCGTAATAGGCTGGGATAGCACGCAGCAGGAAAACAATATAACTATCTAGGCTAAATAGGATTTTTTAAAAAAATTTTCATTTTTTTTAAAAACATTGCCCCACACTAGGATTTCTCCTGTATCGTGGGTGCTTTTACAGACACAAATCTTCACACGCACAAACACCCAGACCCGGAACAACTATCTGTAGGCCATACAAATATTTGTTCCGTGCGGGAATCGAACCCACGACCCGCAGCGCAGAAGCCAATCGCTTAGCCACTGCACCAAACGTGCCGTCAAATATTCTGCAGTTACTTAAGTTTAATTGAATTAGTTATTTGTAAACTTACAAAAGCTTAGAAAGAAAGAAAGAAATTTATTTGGCACGAAAGCAGTTAGACACGCAGACAAAAAATTCATAAGAGACAAAACAAAAGAAAAAATAAACAAAAATAAAGTAGCTGTGTGTCTAGCGGCTGCTAGGAGAAGACAAATGGCATAGGTATTATTATTTACTATAAGTTAGAAATAAGCATATAGGTAACACATCATCACTTCGGGGGTTTACATAAAGACTTCGCAATTTAAAAAAAAAAGACCCAAACTTATTTATAGGTAATGAAAATTTTAATCTTTTCTCACAAAGTTAGTTACCTAACAGTTTTAAATGTTTAAGTTTTATAAACTTACAAAGGCTTAGAAGGCAATTTACTTTAAGTTTTAAATAAGCAGATAACACATCATCACTTCGATGGTTTATATAGAGATACAAATATTTTCTTTAAAAAAAACCAAACTTAAAATTGATTTAGGTAATATGAAAATTTTAAGTTTTCTTTCCAATTTCAAACTTAAGAAACCTTATAATACTTCAAAAGTAAACCATAAACAACCCTTTAAAATTAAATAACAACTCGCGCATATCGCTTAAAAAGCAAAATCTTTCAATAATTTTAATCGCATGTCAATGGGGTAACCCCAAACGGACGAGGCTTGACGCACCCCAACTAACCCTATTGTCACTTTCACATTGACAGTGAAAACTGTCAACTGTCAAAAGCAGCCAAGACGGTTTAAACTATGCGTTCCATTTTCGCTTTTCATATTTGGAAATCTTTTGTTGAGCGCGCGGCGGGCGCTCTTATGTGACGATGTAAGCGCTTTTTCGATTATGTGTACTGAGCTTTATTTAAGTGTGGCGTGTTTTTAAATTGTTTTGCTTACATTATTGTTTTTTTCTTGCTTCTTATTCTAATGATTGTACTTGCTAACAAAAATAAATAGACTTTGAGGAATTGAAGGCGCTATAGTAAGTTCGCTGCCACAGCGATGTAATTTCACGTAATATTTAACAAGTTCTGCCTCGTTGGTCTGGTGGTGGCAAACGCGACAACTAATCGTGAGGTCGTGGATTCGAAACCAAGGTCGGGCAAAGTGTTATTGAGTTTTTCCGTGTGGAATTCCTCAGTAGCAGCTCGGAGTTTGGATTTGTGCCCGGTTGATGGCAATAGGCTCGCCCTCGTTATATGGGTCTTAAATATAAAGGCGAAATTAGGGTATTATCTATACACCGCTGCCCAACCCTTGGGGGAATACAGGCGTGATGTTATGATGTTATTTAGTTAGCAAACAGGTAAGCACCTACAACGGCCGCTGAACTTCAAAGTGCCAATAACGATCTTACTACCAAAAATATATATTTGATATGTTTTGTAGACGTTTTGATGACAACAAATAAACATTTTTAGTGAAACGCCATCTTCGAAAAGGACATATTACTAAACTTTCTACTCTAATAAAACGATACAACTTTAAGATGACGTGAAATCAAAAACTATCGCAACCAGTCATAAATAACGATATTTATGTGTTTATATCGACATTATATCAGTAAATAGCGCATCAAATATATATAGTTTTGATATAAAAAGGTTTTATATAGTAATACGTGTAAAAATTTTACGTTTCTCAGATTTATTTTAGGAGTCACGAGGTATGATCGTGACAGTGGGCGTAGTTTTTGTTGAGGACAGGCGACTGACCTGCTTGCCGCGTTTAGTGGATAGTAGTTACTGGAGCGATTAGATAGTATCTACTTAATTTTTGTTACTGGAAGATAGTAGTCAGGATCCTAATGAGATGACAGTAGTGTTTGTATTTTTAATGTATTTTTCAACAAACAAATAAAATTATGTCGAAACTTATTTATTAATAAATAAAATATTTATCTTCCATAAGTAAGTTCATAAATATACAATATTAATGTATGGTAAGTACATATTAAGTAAGACTTATTGTATTTTTTGGCCGAAAAAAAATCATCTAGGTAATAGAAGTCATTAAATATAAATAATTTAAAAGTAATTAACTTACAATTTATGTTACAATAGGCAAAAACCCATAGGTACTAGGCTACTTTCCTCATAATTAATTTAGCCGTAAAAGCCATGTACCCGTAGGCTATAAAAGATTGCTGAAGCGATAAGACATGTTACAGTTATTTCTTTTACACATTAATCATTCTTAGTTTCCTCAAACGCGCACAATGAAGCGTACTCTACTCAATTTACTACTCGTCCACTGCCCCGTCACAACGAGGCATAGCAATTATGTAATCCCAATTCGACTATAGCGGATTCGATGACATCCAATGAATAGACTGATAACGTCAGTACAACCGGCCCTTTTGTAGCCAGTCTACTATTTGTACTGAAACTTTTATAACATTCACTATATAACGGAATTGTTTCGATTTGAAAAAATGTATTGGAATACGATATTGGATTGTGGAGTGACGCGGAACGACAGTTTAGACTGATTCAGCTGAGGAATGAAATGAGTGCGTAACAGTACTTTCTTGTTATAGCTAGGAGGAAAATAATTAAGGAAATAAAGTTGAAAGTACCTCGGTATGGTGGTTATTGTGGCGGAAGTGGTTGGCGATTAATTAAATGTTGATAAAGTAATAAAGGCGTTGTGATGGTAACTATCATGTATAATACGACGTTCGACGACACGTTTGGTGCAGTGGCTGAGTGATCAGCTTCTACGCTACGGGTCGTGGGTTCGAGTCCCGCACTGAACAAATATTTGTATGGCCTACAGATAGTTGTTCCGGGTCTGGATGTTTGTGCATGTGAAGATTTGTGTCTGTAAACGCACCCACGATACAGGAGAAATCCTAGTGTGGGGCAATGCTTTTTATAAGAAAAAAAAAGAAATACATAAACCAATATATAAGAGTAGAAGTGTCTTACATATTGATTTATGTAAATTTATACATATACAGAGTGTCCCGAAATTTAACGTCAAGCCGGGAACAAATGATAAGTCAGTATATGACAGTTCAGAAAAAATACAAAAGAATAATTAAAGTTAATTCTTTTTTTATAACACATTTAATCGTTAGATTTGTGAGGTAACATTTTATTCATGGTAACTTTGAAACTCGAAAACGAGTAAACTTTTTTTTCTGTACAGTCATCAACTGCCTTATCATTACATTTACATTAACAATTATAAATGCTCGAAGTAGAAATTAAAGTAGACGAAAACAAAGAAGACTTGTCTACCAAAGAGGAAGTCAGAAACAGACTTCATCTTAGAGGCCTTATGGTCTGTTTTACAATTGTCAGTTAACTCTTAATTAAGAGATAAATATGGCAGTTTGACAGTTTTCATAATGAAATCTATCAAAGCGCCATATTTATTTCTCAGGTCAGAGTTATCAAACAATTGTAAAACAGAGCCTTAATAGAATTTAAGTTAGAGCTTTATTACCATACCTTTTACTAAATGTTCACAAAAAATGTTGATCACACACTATCAATATAAAAATTCCAAATCGTATTACAATCATGTTATCCGTCCATCAAGCCGACACAACAATAAAACGCAATAAACAAAGGGTTTATAACGCATAATGACAGCTCACAACAAAATATTACTTTTTTGTTGAACACAATGATCATTAGTGGGAAATTAGCGACAATGTTGTGGACTCGTGTGTAGCCGGCATTTTAGAACTACATTTTTGGTCCTTGGAAACCTAACGGTGACCTAAAGCAGTGTTCCGCAAACTTTTTGTGTTCAAGGTACACCTACGAAATCTGGGAATTTCAGAGGTACACGATCAATAAAGAATCATATTTTAATAATATAAAGATAGCAAAGAATACATTATTTCCGTCCGCCTTTATAATTTTATAAGAAATGGATTTTTCCCGCGGCACACCAATTAATGACCACGGTACACCAGTGTGCCGCGGCACACACTTTGCGGAACACTGACCTAAAGGACCAGAATTTTACCAATCTATAAACAATATATTGTAAGCGAACTGCTCAGATATGTGAATCATTATTTGATGATCTAGAAACAGTAACGACATCTTGACGAAACTACGGTATAGGGGTTGCGCAACCATAAGTGATATACAGTCCTGAAAAATCTTCATACCTTGTCTTCTTTACATTGTATAAAACAAAGTCGCTCCTGCTGTCTGTACGCTTAGATCTTTTAAACTACGCAACGGATTTTAATGCAGTTTTCAGCAATAGATAGGGTGATTCAAGAGGAAGATTTATATGCCCCACATTAGCATCTACATTGCACCCGTGCGAAGCCGATTGTCCACGTGGACAGACAAATTAAAGAATATTAAAGAATCATAAAGACTCGTGGTCCCTTGACCACGAGTCTTTATGATTCTTTAATATTCTCGTGGCTAATTACCAACCGCGCGGATCATACGATATGCGAGGTTAAGCTGCGCTTGCTGAGGTCAGTGTGTAGATGGGTGAACGTTCGTTACACTTCGAGACCCCTCCGTGCCTCGGAGAGCACGTTAAACAGTCGGTCCCGGGTGTCATATGAATACCTATGACAGTCGTTACGGGTAGTCAGAAGCCCGAAATTCTGACAAGAGGTCTAAACCTTAGGATATCGGCATTGCCCAGTAACCGGGTTGCCAGTCTGATGGCAGTCGCTCCGTGTAAAATACTGGTATTCAGCCGCATCTGGTTAGACTGGAAGCTGACCCCAACGTAGTTCGGAAAGGGCTAGGCAGAACAAAGACGCATTACCGTGACAAGACATACGGACCTAGATTTCGTCAAATTTTGGATCAGAACTGTCACGTCACCGTCACAGGTTAGATAAAGAAATAGCTGTTAATACTCACCAGCTCTCAACGCGTCCATAGGTACGCTGGGGTACGGTATAGAGTACGGGTACCCCTCCTTCCTCAGTGTCTTGGGTTTCCTCCGGGGCCTGTACTTGTAGTCAGGGTGTTCCTTCATGTGCATGGCCCTGATGCGCTTGGCTTCGTCGATGAAAGGCCGCTTTTCGTCTTCGGAGAGAAGCTTCCATTCAGCCCCTGAGGAGAAAAAGATTAAGAGTTATTTATTGTTGTTATTGAAGCTACTTGTCTTGTTAATTGCTTTTCTAGAGCAAGCTGTAATATTTCATCAACCTACATTATACTGTAGTTGATAATATGATCAAGCGATACATCTGAAGTTTTGATCTGCTGTAGTGTTAATTTAATTTTGTAACTTAAATAGATTTTGATGACAACAGTAAAACTTTAGAAAACCTTAGGTACAGAATAATTGTTATCACCTCGATAAAGATTTAATTCCTAAATCAACTCATTGGCCGTTTCTCCACGATACAAAACGACAAGACACTATTACGTCGTTCTAGACGGGTCATAGAAATAAATGGCGCTCGAAGTCTCCACCACATTTTGTCATGTCTTGTCTTAACCTGTGGAAAAACAGCCTTACGGCAACCACACCAGGAGATATTTTTTCTATTCGAACTTGAGCCTACAGCTATTTACACTACGCTAACCAAAAGTTTCACACCCACGTAAATATTTAAACCGAAAAACGACGAAATTTCGTCACATTTCGCACTCATATAATATAACTGAGTACTGACACGTTCACCGTCAGGTCTCCAAACCGCTGAAACTTAGTCTTTTATTGCCCAATTCACAGCACACTGTTTAATATTGCCATTAGCAACAATCTTCTAAACGCTCTTTGAATATAAGAGATTATAAACTTGAATGTTGAGGTAATAACCAGTTTGCAGGATATTTTGGTTATAAATGGTATTATAAATGTATCATCTATACATCTGGATGGATTTAAGGATATGAACTGAACTCAAGTGGCGTTGGGCAGGATACTTGGCATAGATGTGGAGGTGGCGGGTGGAGTAGATCTTGGTGGCCGATTGTGGGCAGATGTAGCGTTGGAAGACCGATCGCAACATGGCTTAGGCTTAGTTCAGCTAGTCCAAAAGACCTGGATAAGATTGGCACAAAACAGAGAAGAGCGGCAAAAAAGGAGGAAGCTTATGCTCTGCAGTGGGTTGACAAAAACGACGAATGATTACGATGATGATATAGATCCAAATTCTTAAAATTTTAACTTCGCGCTCACGCATGTTTTCTGTGAGCGAGAGGCAAATAGTGGATCCGTCATTTCTAATCCAATTCTTTAAGTAATCTTGTTGTATAATCAACTCCCTAAACAAAGTCGTTTTCAGAGAACATTGCACCCATAGAAAAGACAATGATATGAATGAGAAGGACATTGTTCAATTATGTGGATTTTCCATAGCACATAGCAATGTATAGACATTGATTGTTTTATGCGTAAAAGATTACTAAAATGACTTTGACGACGAAGACAGACAATGTAATAATGCTCCATCTATGTCTCATCGATATTTCATGCCAATATTTTAACCGTGTCGAGCAAAGTCTAAATCAGTTATTTCTGCATTTCAGATTTGGCGTGTTACTAAACACAGATACGTGACCAGATCTAATGGACAGCATAACTTCTGCTACCAATCTCAGAAATCAAGTATCATTAATAGAATATATTCTTTTGTCGCTAATACCAACCATAAACTATTAAAACATAGAACAAAAACAGAAAAGTAATTTGCCCTAACCATCCTTCATTGCTGAAACAATGCCATTGAATCGATACAATATAATCGAAGGCACCAACGACCTGTCTCCCAGCGCGATTCAAGAGACCAACCCTTTGTCTCCCCCCATTTATAGAAGGTTGTATTCATCCACCGTGGAGGGGCGCCATCGTCCATTCAAACAGACAAGACAATCCCAATTCAGGCGGGTATAAAAGCGAAAACAATGTCGCTAACATAGAAAGGAACAATCCGGCTCCGAGGACCAACGGTAGTCTCGCTTGCGCGCGTGTAAATGTTACTAAGAGTGAAAGAGATAGGAACAACAATGGCGGAAAGCGCCGCCTAATGACGAATTTGCGCTTTTCATTCCACAACAGAAGTTTTTCCCGGTTCCTCATTATTATGTCGATACTTTGGGGTGGTTCGTGTCTTTTGTCGGCGCGGATGATAGGATCGTGTGCTTAGTAACGACAATGGTATAAAAGACTAATGTTCTATTAAAATTACGTTGACGGTTTCTCGATTGTTTGGGAAAAATCGGCTTTATTTTTTTCTTATAGTGAGAAGAAAATGTTACTCATTGATCGATGTTAGTTACACAAATTGATATGGTATTTTTTCTGGAATTTATTTTCTACTAGCGACTCGCCCCGGTTTTGCACGGGTGCAATATAGATACTAACGTGGGGCATATAAACCTTCCTCTTAAATCACTATCTATTGCTGAAAACTGCATTAAAATCAGTTGCGTAGTTTAAAAGATCTAAGCGTACAGACAGCGGGAGCGACTTTGTTTTATACTATGTAAAGATTTAGAGAATTCAAGTAGTGTTCCTTAAGATGATTCCACTTCTATTACAATCATTAATTAGCTACATAGCTGTATTTGTGTCTCATCATAAAAAAATGATTCTTAAATTATTAACAATTGGTGCATTGTGTTTTCAAGCTAAATAATCGTAATAGATCGAGCATTTTTTACACAATACCAATAAAGCTTGATCTAATTATAAATTTAATTCGCAAAGGTCGATTAACTGGGTGCCAAACAAAGCATCGCGAACAATGATTGATACTATTCAATTGTGAGCGGGTATTGAACGTATTGTCTGCGCTCAAATCGAATAGGTTTTCACAAGTTCGATAGTTGGAAAAGTTCGTCTGGTGGATTTTACAATTACGCGACCTGTTACTTAACTAATAATCGGTTTAATTAATCGAAATATTCATTGATAGAAATTATTTTAAAGTTTATTATAATTTAGTATAGTGTAATTTGTAAATTACGTGCTTTTTTTAGAGAAGAGTGAAGAGTGTAAGCATTGTGCTTGGTTTATTTTTAATCTTGTTCTCTCTCTTCGTTTTTTTGGGGCTTTAAAACACACAAGGAAAGCACAGGGTTGTCAAATCTGTCGACAACAATTTCATTAAATTAATTCAAGTTAATTTATTTATTTTTGAACTCTTTAAACGCTTCATAAAGGACCTTCATGGTCTCCTATAAGCTAAATCTTCTTTACATAGTATAAAACAAATTCACTCCCGCTGTCTGTACGCTTAGATCTTTTAAACTTCGCAATGGATTTTAATGCAGTTTTCAGCAATAGATAGAGTGATTCAAGATGAAGGTTTATATGCCCTACATTAGTATCTACATTGCACCCGTGCGAAGCCGGGGCGGGTCGCTAGTTAACCAATAAAACACTGTTAATAACGTGTTCCACTATTTTTCATCCAACAGAACATTCCAACAATAACAAATTCCATGCTATATTTATTCAATTGCTACCAGTTTTAACGCAAAACACACATTCAATATTAGCTAATTACAACCTGCATCATTCATTTACATACAACAAAAGCGAAAAACAAACCTTTCAACACACTAGAACAAATACTTTTGTAAATATCGTCAGTTTTCCAACAAGAACTGTGCGCGGTTGTCAACTCACATTTTGAGCACACAGTGTCACAATTTCTTTACAATTGTAACATTTGTAACACAGTGCACATTGTGTCTCGGAGCTGTGGAGCGTAAGATTTTTTCTTCGGTATTGTTTTTAGTACAATGCAAATTATAATGTTAATAGCTACTGCATGTTTTTGTTGTTCGACACGTAATTCTTATGTTTTCGTGAAAGTTTTTTTGACGAGCTTACAATGTTATCATTACCTTCTCTCGTGGCGGGACGAGCTATACAAGAATGGACAAAAAAAAACCGGCCAAGTACGAGTAGGACTCGCGCACGAAGGATTCCGTACCATTATCTATAAAAACGAGCAAAAAAATCAGGTTTGTTGTATGGGAGCCCCGTTAAATATTTATTTTATTCCGTTTTTTAGTACCTATTTGGTGTTATAGCGGCAACAGAAATACATCATCTGTGAAAATTTCAACTAACTGTCTAACTATCACGGTTCATGAGACATGCCTGGTGACAGACGGACAGACGGACAGCGCAGCCTTAGGGTAAGGTTAGTAATAGGGCCCAGTTTTACTCTTTGGGTACGGGACCCTAAAAACCGACAACTCTCGGCTCGGGCCGCAGCACGCTCGCCCGAGGCCGGACGTGCGTTTGCCTCGGGCGAGGCACGTCCTGACTGACTGAGGATTTGCCTCGCGAAGCTGCCTCGCGAGGCTGCTCGTTAAGTCACTTCGCGGCTAATAGCTCAGGCCGAGGTGAAAAGATTAGCAGGCAGTAAGGTTGGTAGCGAGGCTGCCTGCATAGAATGCACCGGGCGTACTTCAATATCATTACCAAGTGCGGATCATTTAACTGTCATTCATATCAGAGTTTCAGGGATCAATGAGACAAAAGTTGTAATTACAGTTACGTACAGCTTTCATGGAAATAAAAGGTTCCCAAATAAAGAAATGAGAGATTTTTTTTTTGGGTAAACCCTAATGAATTTCGTGATTATCATATAAAAATATTAATGCAAGTACAAATTATTATTGTATCTGATTGCGGCTGAATTGAGCACCATTCTACATAGTACATAGACATAACATCACGCCTTGGATTCCCCAAAGGGTTCGGCAGAGGTGTTTTTAGTACACCCTCGTTTCGCCAGTTATGTTTAAGTCCTATGTAATTGGGGGTGAGCCTACTGCCATTAACCGGGCACAAATCCACACCCCGGGCTGCTACTGAGAAATTTCTGATGGAAAAACCCAATAACACTGTCTGACCTGGGAATCGAACCCAGGACCTCACAATCAGCAGTCGCGCTTGCCACCCCTAGACCAACGAGGCAGTCAATAAAAAAACGTTAACGTAAACGCCACCGTTATCGATACTTTAATAAAATTTACACCCACAAAAAAGCCTGCACTTATGAAAACCCACATCCTTGCTATACAATTCCATCCCCCACATTTTTCGCTCTGCCAACCCTACAGGTATTTATTTATTCTTAATTAACGGCAACATTAACAATCGTAGCGACAATACGCACGTGTCGATACTACTAAAGTGTTGCCACTACACAATAATTATTTCCTACAGCGCCCGTTCGTTACGGGAAAACAATGGCAATGGGATGGCAACATTGAACAATGATTGTCCGGTATGCAGTTGTGGAATTAGGTATTAATGGTTATTAGTTATTTATCTTTAATTGGAGTAGAAAAATTGAAAATGTTCGTTCATTAAAAATTCTCCTGCTTGTATTGAAAAACTAAATTCTTTGAGAATTTTTATTTATAACAGTTTGTGAATAGGTATGTAACATCATAACATCACGCCTTACATTCCCCGAAGGGTACAGCAGAGGTGTTTTAAAACATCCTCGTTTGTCCAGTTATTTTTAAGTCCCATGTAATAAAGGGCGAGCCTATTGCCATTAACCGGGCACAAATCCAGACTCCAGGCTGCTACTGTGAAATTCCTAATGGAAAAACCCAATAACACTTTGCCTGACCTGGGGATCGAACCCCGGACCCCATGCTCAGCAGTTGCGCTTGCGACAACTAGACCAAGAAGACAGTCATGTATGTAATATGTGGTATGTAATATCATACTTTTATCATGTGACAGATATTTATTGATTTCCCTTCCGATATTTTCATTTTGATTGAAAGAATTGTGTCAGCCTTTCTCTTTGTACGAAAAATGTAAGCTTTGTTGGGAGCGGTTCGGAGTTCTATGTATAATGTTTCTAGACTATTGGCTGGCTAAGATATCGTTGCTTAGATACCCAATATTGGACGTCATAAATAAATTAAAGGGATATGTTTTCCATCCATATCCACAAGGTCAATATAGATTGATTTAAATTTGAAATATAGTGATAGCCTAGTGGTGTGACCGTCGGACTGCCAAGTCATAGTCCAAACCCAAGGCACGCACCTCTAACTTTTCTGATTCATGTGCGCACTGTATAATTATCACTTGCTTAAAAACGGTGAAGAGAAACAACATCGTGAGGAAACCGGCATGCCTGAGAGATATTTCTCGACGGGATGTGAAGCCAAGTTTGAAGCCCATGGGCGGCATAAACTCTGACACCAGGTTAGTCACTAACCACACGAGAAGAAGAATTTGAAATTAAAGATATGTTACAAATCTTACACATAGTAGGCCTCTAAATTGAGGACACGAACCATCCACAAAACATCAAACACCTAACATTAGACAGATCATACATAACAGCATTGTTACCAACAATCGAGCGAACAAACATAACAAAAAACAATGCCTACACGAAACACACACGCCAGTAGGTACAATACTCCTCTCAACAAAGAAGTTTCCTCTCTACCTAGTATTAAAGAGGCTATTGTACTCAGAATCGGACGAAAATGCTCTTCATTACTCTGAAAGCTTGTGTGCCATGCGACAATGGTGAAACGGGGGAGGACGGGGAGGTGGGACGGGGTAAAGAGGGGTAGGGGGAGGTTTACAAAGACGCATGGTGAAGGAGCACCCGCCACCCTTTCGTCCGTAAAATTGAAATGGTAAGAAACGTTATTTAGGTCATGATTTTATTAAATGTTAATAGATTTTTTTTCGGGGGTGTCGTTGGGGGATTAGGTTTGATAGTTGGTTGTACTTTTGCGGGGTATTTGAATTGTTTCGAATAACTGTTGCATGGTGTACGGATATTACTAGTACTTGATAGTTTCAGGTATCTACAATGCATGTACCAAGTGACATAAAAAATAGTTGGGTTGAACGAGTTTAGTTTTCAGTATTGATTATTGCAATTTAAGAAAACTACACAATGTGATCAGATAGAGAAAATACCAAGGCTTTTCATGAATGTAGTAAAAAAAACAGTCGGACTCCTTCAAAGCTTTGCATATTCAACAAATTAAACCATCAAAAAGAATCACCCACTAGACTCGGAGCTGCACAACAAAAATATAGGTATAACATCGTTTTCACAGCGTCACAAAAACGCTAGTAATTAAACAACAGCAAACAACGGGGGCCCTTGCCGGCAACAACGGCAACAGTCGACAACAAGCGACAACAGACGGCAACAATAAGGAAACAACAGTATTTTTGTTGCGAACACCCCCGGTAGGGCGTCGTGCCTGCGACGGAGCGATAAGCGGCCCCGTTTCAAGTACATAACTATGTATTACGTGTGTACTAGACAGCGTTTTTAAACTAACATCAATCTTTGGTTACAGACTAAAGTATGGTATGTTATTGTTGAGAGGTTTTTTCTCGTATGGAAGAAGTGGAATTGAAATACGATCCATTTTTCTTTTACTTACGAGCTCCTGCGTCATACCAACTGTTATTTTATTATTTGTCATGACATGAGGAAAAGATTGTTTGTTAAAGATATAGCTTAAAAGCAACATATAAAAAGGAAGTAATTATTTTAGTATGTATTTAAAATGTTATGTATAGCAGGGATAGTCTAGCGGATGAACGCTTGCCTTTCATGCAGGTGGGTCTGAGTTCGAACCCGGCCCATACCTCTGACTTTCCGAATTCATGTGCGGATCAGAATTTGATTATCACTTGCGTTGACGGTGAAGAAAAAACATCGTGAGGAAACCTGCACACCTGAGAGGGCTCCATAAAGTTCTCGATGGTATGTGTAGTCTGCCAACCCGCACCAGGCCAGCGTGGTGGTCTAAACCCTTCTCACTCTGAGAAGAGGCCTGTGTTCAGCAGTGGGACAGTAATGGGCAAATTATGTATGTATTTTATCTGCAGGAAATAAGTTGGATGTAGGCCGGCCATTTATATTTTGTATAAAATGTAAACTAACCTTTGATCGTGTACATTCGTTTTGCTTAAGAATTTATTAAACATTCCCATGTCTAGCACTAGCACAACAAGAAAAAAATTGGAATCGCACTGCACTTCACAAAAACACTGTTAAAAAAACTAAAATGGAATGATAATGTTAACATCATAATGTTAGATTACATCCAAATCTCAAACACGACAACAAATCAGACACTTAAAAAAACTTAGTAGTTAATTAGTAAAAAACATGGCATCTCCTATCAGATCTGAAGACGGCATGAATGTCGGACATCAAAGTACAATAACCTTTTAAATCAATTTAAACACAAAACCAGTCGAGACATGAATATAACTCATCCTTTTTGAACAGAAAAAAAAAGTATTATGCAATTTGTATCAGTTACTTATAATAGATGAGCTCCCGGACTATAAACGGAAGAGTCATTCTCAGAAAATTTACTACAGTATCACTGTAATAGATTCCTTACAAAGAGTATAGGTTATTTGTGCGGACTATACACTATTTTAAAAGTAAAAAAAAACTACGAGAAGAGAATTCTTTATAGATATTCGTCACGGTTCTACTATTGGCCGTGCCCCCGTTGTACTCGCTCTAAAATATCCAATAGCGTTTTGTACGTCAGTAATTACTTGCATCCAACAAAAAAGGTTTGAAGACAAAAAAGTTTTCAAGTAAAAAGTGTCGAAAAAACGCCGATACGCCTACGATAGCTGGACCGAGAAAAATCGCCGTAAATTAGGTATTAGCTATGTGTTGTTGTTATGTAATACAATAGAACATCTTTCGTGCTTTATAATACTTACCTGATGTGGAAATAGGGCTATATTTCTTACTAGCGGCCCGACCCGGCTTCGCACGGGTGGACATTTTCCCCATTTTTGCAAGCGTTTTCATTTATGCTCCGCTCCTATTGGTCGTAGCGTGATGTTATATAGCCTATAACCTTCCTCGATAAATGGACTATCTAACACAAAAATAATTTATCAATTCCAACCAGTAAGTAGTTCCTGAGATTAGCGCGTTCAAACAAACAAAGTCTTCAGCTTTATAATATTAGTATAGATGTGTTTCTAATTATATTCAGATGATTGGGAGAACTGAGACTGCCTCGTTGGTCTAGTGGTCGCAAGCGCGACTGCTGAGCATGGGGTCCTGTCCTGGGTTCGATCCCCAAGTCGGGTTAAGATTTATTGGATTTTTCCATTAGAAATTTCTCGGTAGCAGCCTGGAGTCTAGATTTGTGCCCAGTTAATGGCAATAGGCTCGCCCCTTATTACATGGGACTTAAACACCTCTGCCGAACCCTTCGGGGAATGTAAGGCGTGATGTTATGTATGTTATCAACCGCGCTGATCATACGGTTTAAGAGGTTTAGCTGCGCTTGCACGTTAAACCGTCGGTCTCAGGTGTTAATAATACCTATAACAGTCGTTACGGGTAGTCAGAAGCCCGAAAGTTTGACGACCGATCTAACCTTAGGATATCGGCATTACCCAGTTACTGGGTTGCAGACATCTGATGGCATTCGTTCTGTGTAAAGTACTGGTATTCAACCGCATCTGATTAGACTGAAAGCTGACCCCAACATAGTTGGGAAAAGGCTGGGCACAACAGAACCAAGTTTAAATGTTATCGATCGAGTTTCACCTTACTATAATATGTAATCGAAGCAACACCACTTAGAAACCCAACAGTAACTTAGAACTTACAATTAATATGCATTGCATAGTCATCAAGTTCTACACGACACCAGCGATAGTTGGTCCCCCATTACACATCACACAATGGCCCACCCCCACCTTAATTAATATTAACTGGGTTGCAACGCCCCTACGTGTAAACTATTAAGGGTATGCATCAGACACTGACGAAAACAAACATGTGTGACATACGGGGGTGTAGTGTGGCGAGTAATTATAAATCGAACATGTTGGGAGGTAAAGAATATGCAGTGTTACGGCTTGCTTCCACTGGTCGCACGGCACGGTAAGGGATTTTTATGCAAAAACAAAGAATAAGAATTATTTAGTGCGTAACTGTGTACAATTAGATCTTATAATATAGCAGATTTTAGGATCAACAGTCTACCCATGTCAGATATGCAATACTTAACAAAGAAAAGCAATTTGATTATTTATTTCCAAGTGTTAATTACATACCTACTACATCATTTTTTAACCGACTTCCAAAAAGGAGGGAGGTTACTATGTTCGTCTGTATGTAATTTTTTTTTTTTTTGTGTATGTTCATCGATATTTTCGCCAATTGTGAACCGATTTTAATGATTATTTTTTAATGGATAGGGTATACTTCGAAGTTGGTCCCATTTAAATTTGGTGAAGATCTGATGAAGAACTTCGGAGATAGACAATGGAACTCCTCAATGACGAACAGTACGCAGATTGTGATGATGTGATTATGTTACGAGCAGCGTCTTTAGTAGGTCCAACCAAGTTTTAATTAAGGCCACTAAAATGAAAGAAATAAAAACTTTTTTACAAAAAATTTAAACCGACTTCAAAAAAGAATAAAATAATTACCATATAAAATTTACAGTTTCAGAAGTCGGTGCTGATTCACGCTGAACCAAATTAAAGGCACCGACTTCTGAAACTGTAAATTTTATATGGTAATTATTTTATTCTTTTTTGAAGTCGGTTTAATTTTTTGCCAAAAAACTCATGCAAATTATAATAAACATTATTAAGTAACATTATTTTTAGTTTGATTTTAAACTTGTTTCCATTTAATTGTCTTATAGCTGTTATAAGCTACTTATAAGCTGTTTTTGTACCTGCGATGATTATCATTGAAATCTAATTTTATTGATATACTATTAAGTTATTATATTCCTATATGTCGCACAAAATTTCCTAGTCGTGCCGCCGCGCCAGTGGCCACAGGGCACAGGTTGAAAGTAAAGAAAGAAAAACTTTTTTGGCATAAAGCAAAAAGATGCACATAAAAATAATATTTAAGAAAAAAATTGTAGGTATTTTTCATATTATAACATTAGACAAAACTGGTCCAACATCGTACGAAAATCTTTTGAAGTATTTCTTCATTAATAGAGTTTTAACTCATCTTGATTACACTGTGTTGAATCTCTACTGAAAGCAAACACGTTGTTTAGTTCTATACATTCCCTTGCTAAAATTTGTATTATTTGTCTAATGTTATGTAAAATAGAGTATATTTCCATACAATGATGATTGAATGAATACATAGATAGATAAGTTAGACGGAAATCGTGTTAGGTAAAGGTGATAGTCGCAAAGAGGAAAACATTTCAAAGAAGACTCAATGATTCGGTAAACTGGCTGGGTCTGTTGTCCAGCCCGTTTGCACAACGTGCTACGGGTAATTACGGGTATTTCTAAGGAAGTTAGACGTCCAACAGGATATTGTGATCAGCTTAGTAAAATGACGAGTACCTATACAGCTTCTAATATTTTATTAAACTCGTAGGTAACTAATTAATTCATATTTTACAATCAGGGTTGGAAAAAATCACGATTTTTTCAATTAAGTAATCCAAAAAATCGTGACTTTTAAATAAATCAAATAATCCGAAGTTAGTAATACACTTGATTAAATCATAGATTTTTACTGAAATCATTTGATGGTTTGATTTTTGATTTTTACTGAATCATTTAATTTAAATCTTTTGATTTAAATTAAAATTATTAAATCATGCCAACCTTGTTTACAATCCAAACCGAGATTCAAATGTCTATCTATACAAAATCAATCATAATCAATGTTTCTAAACATCATTTCCAAATCTAAATATTCCTAAACAAACATAACCAGCCCATTACTGTCCTACAGCTGGGCACAGGCCTCTACTCAGAATGAGAAGGGTTTAGGCCTTAGTCCACCACGCCGGCCTGGTGCGGGTTGGCGGACTACACACTCCATCGGGAACTTTACAGAGCCCTCTCACGTGTGCAGGTTTCTTCACGATGTTTTCCTTCACCGTTAACGTTAGTGATAATCAAATTATTCTGATAGAATAGAATAGAACTTTATTTGCATAGATTGTAGGTACATAAAAAATTTGTTGTTAAAAAATAAACATAGTGATCCTTGTACAATCAACCTTAAATTAGGCATGCAAAAAGTACAATAATAAGGGCGTGAATCTATAATTATATATTATCTTTTATCTTTAAATTATCAATTTATGTCTACATCAGTGAATATTATTTATTTAAATTAATTAATTACCTATATGATCTGCACATAAATTTGAAAAGTCAGAGGTGCAACCCGGGATAGAACTCAGGACCCTCCTGCATAGAAGGCAAGCGTTCAACCGCTAAGCTATCACTGCTTCGTCTATTCTTAAACAATTATTATTAAATCTTTTTCCAATAAGTTCAACATTTTACTCGCCATCCGCCGTTCCACTGAATCACGCTTGAAAAGTTTCGCGCCATTGTGTACCATACCTTTGTGCCGATCGACATTACGATTGATTTGACGTACAAACGCGCATTTATTTGTGCCGATCGTTAAACAATGCGCGTTTTGTCGACAGGTTGCGCAGATGCGCTTACACATGTTTAGGGAATTCGATAGGTGGTGTTTTGAGAGTTTTGTCTAAAACAGAGGGGAGGGATTCTTTGATTAAAATTGTTGATTTGATGTCGAAGCGAATAATTTAGTAAAATACAGAATCAATGCAAATACGTTAGGTATTGTTTTTCCGTTTACAAAAGAGGTCCATCAACTCCTCCTTACTGCAGCGCCTGCATGGTAGTGAGAACAGCATTTTAAAGATGATTGCTGCCAGACCGGACTGCCCCTTCCAGAGACACTGGTTGGGGATAGTCATAGGTCTGAATAAATAATTAAGTTGTAAACGCTAACAATATTAACCTAATTACTTAAGCACCATTGTTACTAACACTAAAATACTAACAAAACTATGGACTGTTAAACTGGTAGTCTGGAAATAAAGTTTAATTAATTTATATATTTTATTTTTAATTCTGAGGCGACTAAATATTTGGTATTTGGTATTTGGCCTAAATTATTAATTACAGGGTTCGCCTGCTATATTCTTTAGTAGAAACACGTCGCTGCGGCAGCGCTGTGTTCGTAGAAGAGTTCGAGATGCAGCGCTGCCGAGCGACGCACCGAGTACTAGATAGAGACTCACACTGCTGTAACTTCAGGAGCAAGTGTGAATGTTTACAATGATTATTTTACAATGATTTTTTAGCTAAGTTTTGATGACATTTAATTATGTCAATTGTTTTATATAGTTTAGCTTCCTTTTCACTTTTGTAAATGTGAGAACTTTGTGGACCTGCATCTATAAATTTGTAAATTACTACAATATTATTCATATTCCTTTTTTTTAAATTTTATTTTTGTTTGTTAGTTTTTGTACTCAAGTCTTTTAGTACTATATTACTCATTGGTCTGTGGTCAGGACCTCATTGTTCTCTCGCTATCCTAAATCATTGTACCGTATCCACTGAAATTGTTAAAGGTATTATTTTTAAAAGAGTAACCATGGAGTTTCTTGCCGGCTCTTCTCCATAGGAAACAACTAATTGGAACCGTGCACCTAAATTCGACGTTTCATAAGCACCTGTATTGGTTTATGTGAAATATTTTTTTTTGATTTGATTTGAAATATCGAAATTCTATCTACTAATTGCCGATTCCTATATTTTACCGATCGTTGTTGGTTAACATTTAGACTCGTATCTTTGCCAATAACAAAGCATGGATTTCATGGTTTTGCATAGAAAGATCCTCTCATAAGTTAGTAGCTTTCACGGGTAAAGTTAGCATTCGAGTTTATTTAAAAGCTCAGTTTGACAGTAATAATTGCTACCATTGGTAAGCAAAACGATTTGTTATTGTATACTAGCGGCCCGTCCCGGCTTCATACGGGTGGACAAATTTCCCGTTATTGGAAAAAAAAACATTTATGTTCCGCTCCTATTGGTCGTAGCGTGATGTTATATAGCCTATAACAGGGCTGGCCAACCAGTCGATCGCGGCTCTTAATCCAGTCGATCATGGCAAGGCAAAAAAAATAATAAGTTTAATATAAGTTGAATGAAGAGGTACTGATTATGTAATTGGTAGATCGCACAGAGTCTACTCAGTAAACAGTAGATCTTGGGTCGAATCAAGTTGGCCACCCCTGGCCTATTAAGTATAACCTTCCTCGATAAATGGACTATCCAACACAAAAAGAATTTATCAATTCGAACCAGTAGTTCCTGAGATTAGCGCGTTCAAACAAACAAACTCTTCAGCTTTATAATATTAGTATAGATAGGAACCGGGCTAAGTTTTTTTTTTTTTCAGGTTGATTTGTTTTAGAAAGGAAGTCATTATCATCTTCTTGCCCTATTCTAATTTATTAAGAGTCGGCAAGTCAGTCGAAGAAAGTAGGTAGGTATACACTTAAAAATACCTTACTTATCTATATAAATAAAAATGAATCGCCAAATGTGTTGCTAAGCGCGAAACATGAGAACGGCTCGACCAATTCGGCTATTTTTTTTTATATATATTCCTTAAGGCACAAAGAAGATTTTTATGGAGAGAAAAAACATAAAAAATTGCGTGGAAAATAGTAAAAACAACACTTTTCTTTTCCCACTACAGGCCAATAACTTTTGACAGAACGAATTCTGGCCGGGCAGCTAGTTTTTTCAAATACAAATATTGAAAAAAAAATTGGTACGAATTATTCGTCCTAACTCGTAAACGACAAAGATATCACAAAGAAAATACCTACTTTTTATCCCCTCCCTTTTCCTATAATGCAAACAAACGACACAAAATGCAAGACGAAAACGTACCAGCATGAATAATGTATGCCCTGTATTTGAACGGGACAATACCAGTTTTACGTAAAGCCTTGTCGCCCTCGCTTCACTTGCAAAAGGAAAAACTAATATTGAACGCGTTGTTTTTTCTTGACAATAGATGGCGTTGGTTGTTCGAAGTTCAATTGTGATGAGGGATGCGTTAGTAATACTAATTTTGGCGAATAAAGACGTAAGTATTCTTACTATGGGTGTATTTAAAAGTGGTTTAAAGTTTGTAATTTTATCGTTTAATCGTCGACGTTGCTTGAGGCTTTGAAATATAAGTGAATCTGAAACCACATAGCATCAATTAAGAACATTATTTACGTTAATCTAATAGATTTCTTCCCTCATTCCTTATTTGTAAATTCTTAAATATAGAACCGGTATGATTTTGCTTAATCACAAGAAAAACTGTACCTCATTGCATTCTTTTAAAAATATATTTTGTTCATAAACCGAACACCAGCGTATAAAAAAGTCCCCATCTTCAATATTAACAAATAGGTGTCTAAAACCGAGTACACACCGCATCGCACGGGCCGAGTTGAAAAAAACAGAGGGGGGAAAAAAATAGAAAATGTCGTTTCCTCTCGCCGTCACCGCCAGAATGGCCGTGGCCGGTTTTGCTCGTATTTCCATACTCTTCCGCTCGTGTCCTACCATCCCTATTTCTGGGCGTTTTTAAATTTCGAATACGAAACTGTGCTTACATTTGAGCTGTTGATTATTTTCGAGAATACCCCGCTGTGTAGCTTCTGTTGGCTGATTGCGGCCATTTTTTTTCTTTCGTCTTTAGGTTGTTTATTTTTAATTTGTGCTATAATATAGAGTTCGGAGTTTGTTTCTGTGGAAGGGCGATGGACTGTTCGGGAGTGGATGTTGGGCTTAACTTGTTTTCAAGCTGTTTTTAGTTGGACTCTGAACTCCGCCATTACGGCTGATAGTTTAAATGAGTTGACAAACTTTTAGTGCGCGTTTTGCTTTCGCACTATTTCGATTCGCAATGTTTCTATTTTAAAAATACGTAGTGAGGTTGACATCAAATGATACCACGTATTCTATAATGCGTTTTACGACGGTACATAAAAACAATCAAGTATATTCAACAGTGTAGTCACAAGAATTTTCTTACGATTTAATAATTTTATAGCAGACATAAGTTTCCACTTCGATGTTATTTCACGTAGAAGAATGAATGAAACTGATAGATAAATCATGCGAAAAAATGCCTGAAAATACTCGATTTTTGTGTATTGCCTAACATTAAGATGAAGTGGTGATTGCTCAAGGTTTCCAAAGTATTTAATGAATCAAAACCAAGACATTTTTTTTTTGTAAAGATGCAGTAGAAACTTCTTCAAAGAATAGTAATAAGACAAGTTTAGATAAGCAATGAACTTCATAGATAATTAATTTCGAAATATAAAAATATTCAAGACTTTTGACTGCCTTGTTGGTCTAGGTCGCAAGCACGACTGCCGAGCATGCGGTCCTGGGTTCGATTCCCAGCTAGGGCAGTATTATCGGATTTTCCATTAGGAATTTATCAGTAGCAGCCTGGAGTCTGGATTTGTGCCCGATTAATGCCATTAAGCACGTCCCCTATTACATGGACCTTAAACATAACTGGCGAAACAAGGGTGTACTAAAAACATCTCTGCCGAACCTTTCGGGGAATATAAGGCGTGATGTTATGTTCATCGACTTTTGCTGTCCGTTGTACATAATTATTTTTGAATCTGTAACATTACAAGTCAGACCAATTATTATGAGCATTGCAACAGCAAAACTTCAAGCGCTTGTCATCTTAACGAAGCTCAAGTCTAACAACGCTAACAATGAACTCAGTCTAAACAACAATACCACGAAACAGTCCACCTACGAAAAACCACTTCTCACTTCATAAATTAATATTAAATTGATTCAATAAATCATAATCCAGACGAGATCCCAGAATGATCAATTTGCAATCAGAATGAGCCCCTTTGAAACTATAGAGTGGGATCCATCGCTTTACATAATAGTAATTTACTTATGCCAAATTCAATAGATTGTGCTTAACAATGACGTCTTAGAGGAGTGACGTAATCGCATATTATAATAGTTATTAAACAAAGGTGTTCTGTTACTCACAACGTTAATTTAGAAACGGTAAATCATACTTAACGTTCAGATTTTGCTTGGAATTGGATTCTATCTTGGTTTATTTTTGACAATATCCTAAAGATTTCAATAGGTTGAAAGAAAGAAGAAGTTTGAATGACACGCTTGGTGCTGAGCGATTGGCTTCTGCGTTACGGGTCGTGGGTTCGATCCCCGCGCGGGTCAAATATTTGTATGGCCTAGAAATTGCTGTTCCAGGTCTGAGCATTTGTGTATGTGAAGATTTGTGTCTGTAAACGCACCCAAGATACAGAAGAAAACATAGAGGGGGGAATGTTATTTAAAAAGAAAATGGACAATCTCTTTAGAAAAGTTGTGAAATTCCGATCACCATTGAATAGAAACTTCCATATAATGCACTGAATTGACGTAAGCCATCGACGCGTCTATTTATTTCCAATCTCCAATCATCATCTTGTTTGGAGGCTGATCTTACAATCTGCGATATAGGTAAGACAACCACAAGCTAAACTAATCGGCCTATTACTGTCCCACTGCTGAGCACGGGCCTGTACTCAGAAAGGGAAGGGTTTACGCCTTAGTCCATCACGCTGGCCTGGTGCGGGTCGACTACACATACCATCGGGAACATTTTGGAACCCTCTCAGGTGTGCAGGTTTCCTCACGATGTTTTCCTTCACCGTTAACGCAAGTGATAATCAAATTCTGATGCTGTTCGGTGCTGTTTATACTTGAAATAAAACCTTCTTCTAAAATAACCGTCATATATTATGATCTACATTCAAATCAGATTAGTACACATCGTACACTTTGTTTGTAGTGGTGATCCAACAGCCTTGCTGTTTCACTCGCGTAAAACACGGCCATATTTATTTGCTGTATTATCATAAACGATGATATGTAGAAATAGCTAGAATTCTTCGTATAGATTCCTGATGGCACTAAGTTACAATATTTTAGTAGTAGTAGAGCTTCTCGGGAATGAGTTCGTCCGGGGAAGTAATAGGTACCGTTATACTTTACTAGCGGCCCGTTCCGGCTTCGGACGGGTGGACATTTTTCCCGTTTTTGCAACATTTTTCATTTATGCTCCGCTCCTATTGGTCGTAGCGTGATGTTATATACCTTCCTCGATAAATGGACTATCCAACACAAAAAGATTTTTTCAATTCCAGCCAGTAGTTCCTGGGATTAGCGCGTTCAAACAAACAAACAAACTCTTCAGCTTTATAATATTAGTATAGATTTATTTTTGGGCACCAGGGTTGAGACGTGTGTAATTTCTTAACGTAATCTCGCAGTTATCTACGAGAAATGTGGCCAAATCACAGCTCATCATATGACATTTTGAAGCTAGAATATCTAAAAAACTTGCGACAGGAAACTCACCTAATCTCTTCGAAATCTCAGAATTGTGCATCTTTGGGTTATCCTGTGCGATCTTCCGCCTCTGTAGCCTCGACCACACCATGAAAGCGTTCATAGGTCTCTTTATATGTTCTTCTTGGACCTTCTTCTGCTGCGGCCCGTTCATGGCGGAGATCGACCCCATCGACCCGATGGCACCCATTGCTGACATCGGACCCATGGAGAAGTGCCCCATGGAGGTCCCGAAGCCGCTCCGGTCGCACATCGCACCAGCGGCACTGAAAACAATAGGGGTTATTCATTAACATGTTGAAGTAAAGTCCTTACTAATCCTTACTAATATTATAAACGCGAAAGTTTGTATGTATGGATGGATGTATGGATGTTTGTTACTCTTTCACGCAAAAACGGCTGAACGGATTTGGATGTGATTTGACACGCAGATAGACTATGCCCTGGATTAACACATAGGATACTTTTTATCCGGGTACATCAAATAGTTGCAGGATGCGAGTGAAACCGCGGGTAATAGTCTTCTTCTTCTAGTCTTCTATCTAGTCTTCTAGTCTTCTAGTATTATAAACGCGAAAGTTTGTATGTATGGATGTTTGTTACTCTTTCACGCAAAAACGGCTGAACGGATTTGGATTTTCTTTTTTGAAATTGTGTTCAAATTAGGCCATCTGATATAAAAATGACAGTAGCCTGCATGTATTCCTCCCCGAATAACATATGCTGCTTCAGAACAACAATTAATATCACTATAACTGCAAAATCATGATATTAATATCCAAAAATTTAAAACGACACCCCTAAAAAATTAATAAACGAATCCACGTAACAAGTACCTACACGAGCGTTAGTGCCCCAACACACGGACCACGTGCAGATTGTAACTTTTAATATGGCTGACAATTATCGTGTTCAAAAATGTGGAAAATATTAATATGGAGGAGGGTGTTATAATGGCTTATGACGCGGGGATGGTTTTAAAGAGCTCGCTCCTGATTGGCTCTCCCCTCGAGACGGTGTTTCCTTAAGTAAGACGGTTTGGAGAAGTGAAATGCGCAGTGGAAGTAATGAAAAGCTTTGTGTTGTTAAAATGTTAGAGGAAGAAAGTGGCTGTTTTGTAGGAGTTATTCAAAATTCAATATGGACAGACGGTACAGATTGTATTTATCTATTTATTGAAGGGGCTCGTGGCTAATTACCAACCGCGCGGATCATACGATTTGCGAGGTCAAGCTGCGCTTGCCACGGTCAGTCCGTGGATGGGTGACCGTTCGTTGCACATGGAGACCCCTCCGTACCTCGGAGAAACAATCGTTCCCGGGTGTCATACGAATACCTATGATAGTCATTACGGGTAGTCAGAAGCCCGTAAGTCTGACAACCGGTCCAACCTTAGGATATCGGCATTAACCAGTAACTGGGTTGCGGAGGTCTGATGGCAGTCGCTCCGTGTAAAAGACTGGTATTCAGCCGTCTCTGGTTAGACTGAAAGCTGACCCCAATATACTTAGTTGTGAGAATACTATTGCGATTATAAGGCAAAAACCAAAGGGATGTTGTCTATTTTCTATTACCCTGCATTTCGTTCGTTCAGCGACTCGCAAAAATCAATACTTAAACATCGTTTTACATACGAAACTCATTTTTTTCTTTCATTCATGAAATATCTATTCAACTAATGGCTAAATACTCGAACGCTACTCCATTTTAAGTTGCTGTTTTACTAAATTTCGTGCTGTCACTGTCTTTCTAAGGCGAAGTGACAGTGACCTATGATCGGTTCGAGTATTTGGCCATAAAACATCTCAATAGTACACATCTACTTAAAATACATTTTATCAACTACTAGCGGCCCGTCCCGGCTTCGCACGGGTAGACATTTTTCCCGTTTTTGCAACATTTTTCATTTATGCTCCGCTCCTCATTTCATTTATGCTAGACCAATAGGTCGTAGCTTAATTTTATATAGCCTATAACCTTCCTCGATAAATGGACTATCCAACATAAACAGATTTTTTTGAATTCCAACCAGTAGTTCCTGAGATTAGCGCGTTCAAACAAACAAACTCTTTAGCTTTATAATATTAGTATAGATTTAAAAGTTAAAATAAACAGGCAAACAATAAAAATCAATTCGGAAAGTTGCGTAGAATAGAACAGATTCAACCGCAGACTACAGCGTAGGGTAGTACCATCATTCATAACGCGTGTACATGACAAAACGTATGTCCGTTACAATTGATGGTCACCCTAGTGCTAGGGTTGGCACAATTGGGTACCTATATTTAGTACATGTGTTTATGTTTGATATTTAGTTGTCTATGTTATTGCGGGATGGGGTGAAGAGGATAGCTTTTCGTATCAGCGCTGCTAATTTACGTGTAGATGTATTATCTACCTCCCTAGGTAAAGATGCTGATATCAATTCGAAAAATGATTGTTGGATTCGTGATGTACACACCGATACCAAAGATCTTTTCCAGATAACCGTTTTTTTAGATCTCTAAATGTTAGCGAAAAATTGAGAATGCAGTAGGTATTATCCATTTTGTCTGAGCCGTTATCATAAAAAAGACTGTATCCTTGAAGCTTTGAACAAATAGACACTATTAGCATTTAATACAAACAATTTTTAAACGGTTTTAATTAGCTTCACTTCATTAAAATCTTGCGACAGATTTTTCAACTACATCTGCTTAACCGATTCTCCTGAAACTTCGAACACAAATTCAATTCTCATGACAATACAACATTATAATAATTTCAACCTTCAATCCTCAAATCCTGATGCTGCAGGGGTACTGGAAGATAAAACCGGTTTACTTAAAATATTTTTAAAGGGATTATAAACAAGTCACTATGAAAATGGTAACACTAATGACATGTCGATGGCAGCAAACTAGACACCGATATCTACATTTTTGCGAAAATGTTTTTATTACAAAAATTTGCCTATATCAACCCTATCTACAAGTTTGTATCAAAATTATTTCAAATTTCAAAATTATGAAGAAAATCTCGCACGTAAATGAAGACAAATTGCCGCTAATTTTTACTAAATGTGCTCTCCTGTAAAATTACGATTTTGTAGATATCTTCTTTTACTTTGTTGCCAACGATGTGTTTCCGTAACAACACAGATATCGAAACACAGTGTCACATTTAGGAAAACAGCGCACCCTAAATTGATATGTGTGTAGATAGGTACGTACACTAGTGTGCGTAACGAGGGTGACCCACTTAATTAAATTCAAATCCCGGATTACCGATCAAACTTACTTAAACCATCTTTCAAGCTTTTTTTTACTTTTAAAACTCAACGTTTCATGTTCCTAGAAAGACGTATTTGGGTCAAAAAGGGAGTATTTGTCCGAAGAATGTGTCAATATGTGTCACCGTGCAACCGTGCGGTACGTTATCCTGTTTGGTTGTGTTATTCTTAATTCCGGACGCCATGTTAGAAGGTATTACATACATACATACATACATAAACTCACGCCTTTTTCCCATGGGGGTAGGCAGAAACTATAGAACGCCACCTGCTACGACTCTTACATACCCCTTTCGCTTCATCCACATTCATACATCTTGTCATACACGCACGCCGGTTGAGAGTACTACGCACCTGACCTTTGTGAAGAACATCACCAATAACATCGATGAATGTCCTTCTAGGACGTCCTCTACCGGCGTTCCCATTAACATCCTCCTTATAAATTCCTTTTGTTAATCGCCGTTCACTCATTCTCTCAACATGACCAAACCACCTAAGCATACTCCTTTCAATTTTGTCACTACATCATCTTTTAAACCGCAACTTTGACGCCATGTTAGAAGGTATTATGTCGTTTTAACAGCAATTAACGTAACTACCGCATTGTTTTTCTAGTTTTAAAATGGTTTGATGATGATTGCGGGTAGTATTGTTTTATAGCTTCCTTATGTGTGTTTAAGAATGCTTAATGGATGTGATCTGTTTGCGGTTGTTTATTTTTATTTCAGGGCTAGAAGATTTCAACTATGCAATATAGCCCATTGAAGCGGCTGTTTGGTACCGAAATAAAAACAAAAAACTGGCCTTGCCATCCTTTTTTTTCATCCTTGATCAAGAAAACATTGTGCCCTGCTAAGCAAAAGTATACAATGAACTGATGTGAACTGATAATACTAGAAAATACCTACTGAACATTCCAAATCAGTGCAATCATTGAATGTTTTTATTTTTTCACTACATTCTCATGACTTATCATGTCTCTCTATTATTCTCTAGGAAGAGGTATCAACAATAACGATCGCTCTACATAACAGTTAAATTTCAAAACCAAACATGTTGCCAGACTGCGATTTTAAGCATTTCCTAAACATCCTTCATGTCAACACATTTATCTAACAGACTAGAAGAAAAGTACAGGAGTATTTCAAATTGATAGCAGGAGGTAGTAGCATTTGAACTCCAAGATTCTGGTGAATAACTAAGACCTAAGTATTAAACAAAAAAAAACAGTGTAAAGCAATCCCGTAACTACAATCAATTTTGTCAATGTTTTCAATGCGATGCGTTATTTTATTTTACAAAGGTAGAAAACGACGCTGGCTTCCAGCAAGGCCGACGATTTGACAGCAGCACGTGAATATGTCACCAAACATTGACAATCGCCATATAAATAGCTACTGTTGGTGTTTGGGATACACACGTCAACTATAACGTCTAAATGATTTCGCCAAGAAAGTTTGAGAAGTGGGTTTCTATTTCAATGAGATTTATTTTTATATTTACCTACCTACCTACAAAAAAAAACATGAGTCAGCAACACTGGATTTAGCATTGGACAAAAACTCTTTTCAAATCCAGAGCTGGATACTGGACGCTGGACTGCATTTAAACGTTACTATTTTAAGTCCTATGCCAACCGAGCGCTGGAATCTAGCGACGCTGGATCCAGCTACAGTAACAATGTAAAACCGCCTCATCTCCAAATAAAGATTAGTGTTTCAGGAGTAAGTTCCTTCCCAACTTGATAGGTAGAATCGATGTGTAGAACTGAATTTCGACTGTTTGCCATCCCGTCCAAATGCAAGAGGCAAACGAGGTGTGATTCTGACACCCAACCTGTGATTATCGCTCATTAGCAAGCACAGGAGCGAGTGTCTGTCAAGGATCAGATTTTTACAAAAGGATTATTATCTTACTGGTCTGCTCCTGGATTATGCTGTCCATTTACAAGATACCTTTATCCTTTGTGGGAGACAAAGGATCTGTATTGAGACCTCCCGAGAAGATGACGTGGAACTGCTCATCCTTAATAGAAACAAACAACAAAATATCAAAGTTCTCTTATTGAACGACTATTTTAAAAATCAGTCTCCTTTGCCAAACAACCCAATCGGTCGAAAGACCAAACCAGTAGTGAACAAATAAGCTACTGTAAACTACTTACGAGTCGTAAGACATCGCCGATGCAAACAACAAGAGAATTTGTCTTGACAATTAACAGCCAGGCGTTGAACCTTTGAGATTTCGCTTGTACGCTCGAAAAATGCGCTTACATTCTTTGTGAGACGGTTCTGTCGGTTTTTGAATGTTTTGTGGAAATAAGAGTCACGGTCAAACTGTATTTTAGGATTGGTTTTGGGGTTGAAATCGATATTTCAATCGCAGTAGTTGTGTCTAAGATATATATTACATCATTCACCCTAAACACGCTGATTTTGAAGAGAATTTGACGTTTGCGTGAAATGTATCCTGGGTAGATAGATTTGGAAGGCAAAGGACCGAGTGTTGTTGCGCAACTTAGAACAGGCCTTTGATTGACTGAACAATAAAACCTGATTTGAAAATGTTTTGATCACTACTTGCTACACCATAAGATAAAGAACCAGTGTTAATCGCAATCATTCTTGAATCAATAGCTTCTGATCATCTTCAAATAACACAGGTTTAAATGGCAACACTCAACAACAAACTAAACCACGCAGTCAAGGACTTATCAAACGGCTCTTTTTCTTACCAGGATCACATAGGATAAATGTTTCGAACAAACTAGCTGACAATTTTGCATAACCTTAAAAGCAATACCACCTTTTGTCTCACAAAAAAAAACAGTCGTCTGTCAGTAGGTACCTAAGTGAAATCGGCGCTCGTTGAGAGGTACTAATTCGATGCGCAAACGCACGCCTGATCTACTGTTTGCTGGCGGCGAGAACACAAGCTCATGTTAAAATGTAACCGACTGCGAAGAGGTTATTTGTAATGAGGTGGTAATCAGAATTAGAGGTGGACTTAGCTTTGAAGCTCTTCATGTCATAGCAGGTACTAAGTAGGTAATTGGAAATGGTAACAAAAGATAAAAAGGTTGATGTTTCCGATGATGATAAGAGAATTGATTTTGAATCAAACTTGCACGTGCGTTCACCCAATGTCTTTAGGAACAAGATCACAAATATATATATAGCATCTTCAGTCGCAGTTGTTACGGCGTTTTTGCAGTAGAATTTTGTGCATCAAGACTTATTGTTTGGTTTGGATGGAGCTGCCCTTAGTTCCGAAGAAGATTTTTGTTCTAAAACCGCAATACAACCCGATTACTTAAAGAAAGCGATTGAAAATGGCGGCGCTACTATTGTTATCGTTATTTGCGTCTCGCTCATGCACATTCTGTGTGAGTGAAAGACAAGTAGTAGATCCGCCAATTGTAATCCCATTCTTTTCATCGGGTTGTAGGTGCTGTCCGTCTTTTTTTCTTTCTTCCCTGACATCATCACATTTAAACCCAACATACCAAGAGTGATATATTCATAACAGAATAAAAATTGTCGGCTACAACAAAGGCCACCATTATAAATGTGTAAATACGGTGCCTTTATGACCCCCGCCATAAAGGAGAGGTGATTGTGGGCTCATTAGACCATCAGTTCGGGCACTAATTGGTTTTATAAGACATTGCCGATTTGGGTCTTGTAGGAGCCCGTAAATGTGTCGTGAGTTTTTTTTGCGAGCTGGTACAGTGGTCGTTTTGTACCATGCGTTTTTGTTATAAAAATAGGTTATTAATAAATACTTGTGTGAGCGATGTTGCTGCTATTATTCGCTCTAGGTATGCAACTACTTGGTGTAAACACAGCTCAACATTTGAAAAATTTAACAAACATTTAAGAAAACTCTATCTACCAGCAATTTTCGCCCTACGCGGAGCTACTGTTGTATCTGATTTCTCAAACCCTATTCCACCTTGAATTATATAGCACAAACTACGTCTTTTGGAAAAAATAATGGAGGCTTTATCTTTGCATTCATTTGTTTTTGCTGTAGCTAATTCATTTGTTTTTGCTAACGTTTGAAAATTCTTAAGAATTCCTTATAAAAATACCTGTTGGTGATTTTGATAATTAATATTCTAAGATTATCATTTGCAAGACTGACATTATTAGAAGTATAGTCTCATCATTCGATAGGTATTTCTTATCCTTGTTGGTTTATTTTTTAATTATTATCATTCAGCCATGATCGTCCCACTGCATGGCAAAGTCCTCCCTACCCTCCTTCTACTCCTCTCAGTTTAAAGTTTTGAAGATTTTTATTCTTGAACCGTAATACAACCAGACTACTTAAAGAAAGGGATTGAAAATGGCGGCGCTACTATTGTTGCCGTTATTTGCGTCTCGCTCATGCACATTCTGTGTGAGTGAAAAGCAAATAGTGGTTCCGTCATTTTTAATCCTGTACTTGGTCTATGGTTGTACCTATCTAAATTAAACTGGAATACCCAAAACAAATCGCTTTAGAACCCGCTATACAAATTAATTTCACGCTTGCCAATTTTTTTGCTCTTGACCAGGCCATTGTCTTTTAGTATCGACGATTATTTACAAAAAACCTCGATGCATTACTTAATTTAGATACCATCGTAGATTTTTGTAGAATTAAATTTAAACTGTCGTACCTACCTACTGGGAATTTTAAAGGCAAAGTATTCATATGAACGTTCCAACATCAAAGATTGAAATCTGAGTAAATTAAAAACATATTAAGGGTAACTGCCTCGTTGGTCTAGTGGTGGCAAGCGCGACTGCTGATCGTGAGGTCCTGGGTTCGATGAGTGTTATTGGGTTTTTCTGTGTGGAATTCCTCAGTAGCGGCCTGGAGCATGGCATTGTGCCCGGTTGATGGCAATAGGCTTGCCCCCTATTACATGGGACTTAAACATAACTGGTGTAACGAGGGTGTACAAAAACACCTCTGCCGAACCCTTCGGGGAATACAAGGCGCGATATTATGTTTATTAGGTGTACTTACTCTTAATTTAAGTAAAGTTATGGTTACCCTTTTTTTCTCCTTGGAAAATCCTCATGGATATCCCTCGCCCGGAGAAGGCGAGGGGGTCTGCCCGACTCTTACCGGCTAAAAACCAACGGTGTTACTCCTCCTGACCGTTTGGCCGGGGTCGCGGGATTCGCAAAAGCATGCACCGCAACCCCGGAAAGTACTGGTTACCCTACTAGAACTACCTATTAGGTATCTACGTATGCACTTAACAATTACTAATTAATTCAATTAAATAATATTCACAGTAATTTAGCTTTCTTATTGGAAGATGTTAGAAAATAATTAGGTAGGTTTGTTTTAAGTTTCAATTCATAACAGTAGGCTTAGCATGAACAATTTGACTTATAGTATTGTAAACATATTGCTAATGAAAGCGAATATTGAATCAAAAATACAACTGTCCTATAATATTTTGGTATTTTTTTTAATGCTGAAGAGTTTGTTTGTTTGAACGCGCTAATCTCAGGAACGAGAACGAGAAAGAGCAGTGGTGGCCCAGTGGGTTAGGCCCCGACTTACGAGTTGTTTGTCGTGGGTTCGAACCCAGCCAGGCGCATTACTTTGTGTAATTTATTTCATCACCACTGCTCTCAAAACGGTGAAGGAAAACATGGTGAGGAAACCGGCATGTCCTAGAACCAAAAATTCGAAGACATGTGACATCTACCAACCCGCACTGGGCCCACGTGGTGGATTACGGCCCATTCCCTCTCACAGAGAGGAGGCCTGTGTCCCAGCAGTGGGAACATTATAGGCTGATGATGATGATGAACCTCAGCAACTACTGGTTGGAATTGAAAAAATATTTTTGTGTTGGATAGTATCGAGGAAGGTTATAGGCTATATAACATCACGCTACGACCAATAGGAGCGGAGCATAAATGAAAAATGTTGCAAAATCGGGAAAAATGTCCACCCGTGCAAAGCCGGGACGGGCCGCTAGTTTTCTAATAAGCCAAGTTCGGAAATCTTATAAGATTATGTGGTAGATAGGTACTTACCTAGCTTATTGTCGATAGCAGGAAACGTAGTAGGTATCTTGTTAGTAACTAAAGTTGTTCTGCCTAGCCTTTTCGCAACTATGTTGGGGTCAGCTTCCAGTCTAACCAGATTTAGCTGAATACCAGTATTTTATACGGAGCGACTGCCATCAGACCTCCGCAACCCAGTTACTAGGCAATGCCGATATCCTAAGAAGGTTAGACTAGTTGTCAGACTTTCGGGGTTCTGATTTCCCGTAAAGAATCATAAGTAGGTATGTAGTTAACTAAACTATTCTTCTTCCTGCCCTTATCCCACACTAGGTGGGGTCGGCACAACATGTATTTCATAAATCCATGTTGTTAGAGGTTTTGGCTTATTGTTTTATGTCCAGCCGCCTGCCTGACATCAACCCTCCTTGGGGATACTCGTTGCGCGAATGTAGGTAGTTAACTAAACTATAGTTTTTTATTTGTTTATTTTGATGTGTTCTATTAATGATACTAGAGTAACCTGTGAAGTATTGCTACTCGCTAGTCAATTTAAAGAAACCGTGTGTACCTACCTATCTACATATTATATCATGTTAGAATTGTTCGCAAGAATGATCAATATAAATTCTTGGTCAATGTAACAATGACATAACCGGATCCGTTTTGCACATCATGTATTGTACATTGTTATAATGTGTACCTACTTACTCATACTTAGTTTTTCATACCAGTGTCAGTACTAAGTACCTACATACGTTTATAAATAATAAAACTTTTTAACATAAATAATACCGAATTGTCTATCTCCGAAGTTCTTCATCAGATCTTCACCAAATTTAAATGGGACTACTTCGAAAGAATACTCTTTCAAACAAAAAAAGAATCATTAAAATCGGTTCATAATTAGCAAAGATATCGCGGAACAAACATACAAAAAAAAGCATACAGTCGAATTGAGAACCTCCTCCTTTTTTTGGAAGTCGGTTAAAAAGTAGAAACACGCGCACTTGACGTTAGTTCAATTATTTTTAAGTATTTGTGGGTAATCCGTAAACATGTTGCGCCGACCCCAAGTAACTTGGGACCAGGGCAGGAAGATGATGATGATGATGATGGTTTGTAGGTAATCCATCTAGGTACTTACTTAATTTAAGTTTTCCGAAATGTTATTTAAGTATCTACCAATAAGATGCACTGAATATGATTATCACTTGCGTTAACAGTGAAGGAAAACATCGTGAGGAAACCTGCACACCTGAGAGGGCTCCATAAAGTTCTCGATCGTGCGTGTAATCCGCCAACCCGCACCAGAGCTGCGTGGTGGACTAAGGCCTAAACCCTTCTCATTCTAAGAGGCCCGTGCCATGCAGTGGGACAGTACCTAATGGGCTGATTATGTTTGTGTAAGACAATGCATAGAATAGTATTTCACTATTAGTAACTGATACCTAGTTGGTACTTACTATAGGGACGCTTCATAAACAGTAGGAAGGTACTAACAACCCGATTAGGTATCCACTTAATAAGATTAGAAATGGCGGGTCTGCCTTTCGCTCACAAATTACATGCGAGAGTGAGAGGTAAATAACTAGGTACAACAATAGTAGCACCGACGTTTTCAGTTCCATTCCTAAAGTTATCCCTAAATAGAAAAATTGCGTTGCCAACCCTGGTAATTGAATCTTATTAGATACTAGCGGCCCGTCCCGGCTTCGCACGGGTGGACATTTTTCCCGTTTTGCAACATTTTTCATTTATGCTCTGCTCCTATTGGTAGTAGCGTGATGTTATATAGCCTATAACCTTCCTCGATAAATGGACTATCCAACACAAAAAGAATGTTTCAATTCCAACCAGTAGTTCCTGAGATTAGCGAGCTCAAACAAACAAACTCTTCAGCTTTAAAATATTAGTACCTATAGATTTAGGTAAGTATCATTATCAAACATAGCATAAAGCATACGTATAATAGCACATTACTGTCCCAATGCTGGGAACAGGCCACCTCTTAGAATGAGAAGGGTTTAGGGCCAAGTCACATCTGACGGAAGATACGTCACCGATCTTCCGTTGCGTAATTTACTCGAGGAATTTTAGTAACGCATCTTCGGTCAAATGTGTACAATGTGTACCTATATGGAATTATGTGTCCCGGCGGAAGATCGGCGATGTATCTTATGTCAGATGTGGCTTAGCCCTTAGGCCTTCTTCTACCACGCTGGTCTGGTAGGTACAAGTTGGCAGACTACACACACCATCGAGAACGGAGTCCTCTCAAATATGAAGGTTTCCTCACGACGTTTTCCTTCACCGTTACCTCAACTTATAATCAAACATATTGGAATCTTATTAGTTGACATTTAAATGCCATTATCTACATAAACATTATCATTACAGTCCATTAACGTCCACGGCATGCAGGTGTTCACTTTATCACATCAAAGCGTAACCCGCCAATAACACGGCCGCGTTACCATCCGAATTTGCAATTGGAAAATAAAGTATTTATTTTAAATGTTCTTACTGAATTTGACATTACTAGCGACCCGCCCCGGCTTCGCAGGGGTGCAATGTATAAAGGATGATTTAGACTGATAAGTCGACGTAATTAAGAAGGTGCCAACCTAATCTTTGCAGGTAGGTACCTACCTACAAGTCCGACACTCAGTCGTTCCTACTGTTGACACCAAATGCATATAGACGGTATTTGCACGCCATTGGCAGAATATGTTGATACAACATTATTGTAACATCCATTCTACCATATTCGGGCAAATAATTAATTTAATTGTTTATTATCTAATTTATTTACATTCTTCATGAAAAACAGTAAATACCTACCTACTTATTATAGTAGGTATTCTACGATACAGTATGGTCTACGTGGTCACTGAGGGCAATAATAATATGACCGTCTACCGGATGACTACGGGCAACAAAATATTATAATTAAGAATAAGAATTATCTACTTACTACGTCTTATTGTTAGAATTAATAGAAATATTAAACTAAGTTACCTACTTACATATTAAATTAAGTTTATGTCAGTCAATCCATAAGCAGGGACTTAATTTAATAACAATAACATGATATAAAGTTGCAAGTAAGGAACGCTAGCTAGGTAGGTACTTATTACGTTAGGAAATCCTGCAACCGACGTCAAACGTCTTTGATATTTTGTTATTATTTTACTCATAGAAGTAAAGTAAGTACTACTTAAATCATTTAGGTAGAAAGCTGCAATAACACAATGAAGCTTTATTTACGTTTTAATATCTCCATTTATTAACGGTAGATAATAAAAAAGAAAGGTGTAGACGCGCCCTAAATTAAATTAATGCGTTAGAGGTGGCACGCATAGACATCTACTTAAATGATACCTATTTATACTGTGCTATTAGTTAGGTAGGTACCTATGTACTGTAATTTTTTTTAGTTACTTCTTAGTCTAGGTACCTAGCTTTTACCAACACACAAAGCAAAAAAACAAATTGAGTTTAAAAAATAAATCAAGAGCGAAATCGAACATAAATCGAACAAACACGGTATTAATAAAAATATCTAGGTACTTACTTACATAATTATACTCTCATTTACTAAGATATATTGAACTTTGAATTGCCCTTGACATGATTTACTCAGAAAATCATTGACGGTATTTTTACTTACTAAACAAAAAAGCAGGAAACTATCGCCGTGGAACAAACAGCAAAACAAATCGATTTGTTACAAGTTCATCGACCATCGGCAGAGTTCCGACCTCAGCGGACAGCCGCCATCATTGAAATATTTTAACCAGAGGTTTTTTATCAAGTCAACTATGTTTACCTCATGAAGTGACCGCTGGCGCGTTGGTGTAATTCCAGATCCACGATGAAGCCTTTCAATCACGTGTAAAAAACAAAGTCCCGCCGGCACTCCACACACAAATTCTTAATCGCAAAAATAAACAAATTATCAATTATTAACAACTGTTGTCATTGTGTACGTAACTGTTATTACACGATCGATTTACTCGATTTGCGTTATCGTATCGCGTGTTGCAAATCAAACGAGCACGAGCTCCGCGCGTCCGTCGCTCGCTCGACACAATGGCGACAATCGACAATCGCGCGCCGCGACTGCGGTGACGCTGCTACCGACAAATCGAGTGATAAACCCGAGCGAGCGGACCAATCGGCGCGCTCCACTACGCCCACGAGTGCGCGCCGCGCCTCCCCATTGGCCAAGCAACTGCCATTGCCTTACGGATGTTATTATGCAGAACGAGACCAACAGTTCGAAATAAGAATTTTAAACGTTTACTAGCCGGGCGTACAATGCAAATTGGTTGCGCGCGTTCTGCGCCGCGGTCTCACTCTGATGCGTCGTCTTTTTGTTTATGATGAGATGGTGTATGAAACAAGAATAAATTCGTATGACAGCCAGCGGTCGTCTCACCTGAACCACTCAATGGCCACTTAGCGTTATTTCGTTATACTGCTTATTGAGAAAACAAAGCAGGCGTGCAATATTTTATTTGTTTCTTAAGAAATATATCTGGTACTTGTGTCATGAGTGTCACTTGAAATTAGGTACTCGTCAGAGGGAAACAATAATAAATATTTTTTATTGTTTGAACAAAGAAATTACAAAAGCTTATTTATTAATTCGTTGACAGTAATTCAAAACCAACTTAATTTATTAAGAAATTACACTATAAAGACGTAACCTAAGGCGGGGTCAAACACAAGACTGTAAATTATATTTGTGAGTTAAAAAGTAATTGATCAACAATAAGCAAAGTAGGTAGGTTGTCAACCTGAATAAAACTATGGTGTAAAGTCAAACAAGATTTACGTCTTAGTAGAAAATATGTATTCCCTTAGGCCACATGTGATAAATGAGAATACCAGCAAATCTAGAATTAATAACGTACAGTACAATCTATATAAAAATGCTTAGATAAATAATGACCAGGATGAAACATTAAATATTATTAATAGGTACGCGACATAAGAATATGTCAACAAAAATAATTACGAGTAGGTACCTATGTATTTAAACAGCTTTATTAGGAGATTTTATTAATATGACATTAAATATATTTGTTTAAAGATCAGGAAGTATTTGAGTAGACGAGACTTGTTTAATTGGTGTCTAGGTATTCAATTTGATATAATCCAAAATACATTCAAGTATTATAGCCCTTACTGGTTTGAAAAAAATATATATTCACGTATTTACCTATCTACTAATTGGAGTGTGAGCATGATTATTATAGTATAAAATAAAAATTCTCAGCTAAATAATTATGGACATCAAATGAGTAGGTAGGTATAAATTATTTTAAATGTTCTTGTATTATATTTTTCTTTAATTGCCCGTGTTTTTAGGAATCAATTTGTTTCTCTTACGGGGAAGTGTGTTTCCATCTTTAAGCCTTTAAAGTTGGTTAAAGATAAAATAACTGAGCAATGACTTCACGAACTTTACATCTGTCCCAATCACACATGAATTTTGTAAATTATTTAATGTTAACAACTAATAATTTTAAAAATTACTTCGTCGTAAAATGATAGAATCCAATGAAAAAGGGGTAATTTATACCTAACGGTTATTCTTTAAAAATAAAAGATAAATAGTAAAAACATCTACGACTTAGCCAATAAATCTGCCAAGAAAGAAAGATGTATCTGTCGTAGAATGCTTAGATGATGAACCATAAGTTTTCATACAAAGTTGTAGCAGCTGAATATAATCTATTGAATACTCTGTTTTTTTTAAATGCAAACTATCTTTTAGTACCTACCTACTTGAATGTTATTTGAAAAATACGTTAACATTTACAACTGAATATAAATTCATTTTTTTCACATCTTTTCTCACAATATCTACTTAAAAAACACAATAACGTATCAATTTCTAAGCTAAAAGACCGTTGGAATATTTTAAGGTCAAGAATCGATACACACAATAATGAAATTTTAACATCAATAGAAATCATAACGGAAGCTAGATTGAAGAATAACATTCTGTCGTACCAAAGGAGGCAGTAAGTAACTCCAACAGCCAAGGATCAATATAATTTCTATAAGGATTAGCATATGACTATCATGAACGATATGATCCAATAACACTACAATACAGAGTTCATGCAAATTTGTAAGTGATACAAGACGTCCCTTATCGAAATCGCTAAAAAATTCATAAATGTCATAAGTTTACTTCAAATTCAAATGAAGGTATGTCGCGGAATCGACATGGCCACCAAAAAATGGAAGGCCATTTAAAATTATGAATATTATACAATGAAAGCGTTCGATAATTGAATTGTAACGTTGTGTGAAATGTTGGCGACACGAGGGCAGCGGGTCGCGCCCTAAGGGCGGCGTCTGACTGACGTGTACGCACAATGTGCGGTCTACAATGCAACATACGCAAATTAAGTACGTACACATTTTATTGGCAATAAAAAATCTATTGAGCAATTCGCGTCGCAGTGTACATGTGCCGTTGATAAAAGAATTTAAAATGTCGATAAATGATTTTTACATATGACTGGGGTACAAAAATATGTATGCAGATTTCATAACATGTGTAAATGCAGGTAGCTTTATTATTTTTATTGCCTCAGCTACTGTGATTTAAATTAGATCGTCGGATCCACAACGGAACTCAACAGACCGTTACAAATTCATTTATTGGCAAAGTGATATAAATACTTAATTTAGTAATAGCCAAATGGGCCATTAATGAAACTCTTTGAATGATAATACGTGTAAAATGCAATAACACCTCTTATATTCAATCGGCAAATTTTTATTGGAGCATGAAAATTATGTGAACCTGTCATTATAAAACATGTTATTGATCGTTCAATAGATACCTATCTAGATTTGGACCAATATGTGATAAATAATATAAAGTTTACACATGAATTGCCAACTCCCTAATAGGGGAAAAAAATCAAAAACGATCTTCAAAATCTGGTTAAAAAGCTGTCCATTAATTAATATTTTTATCAGGTTAATTAGTGTAGTTTCCGTAAATCTGGGCAGGACCTTCAGAAATAGTGATATATTATAATACGCAAATAGACACGTTATAAATATCTACTAGGAAAAAGTCATCGGTTACATCTAGAAGTAATGATTTTTTTCTTTATTAATATTTGCTTTGAGTTGGAATTATTTGTAGTTAACGTTAATTTAAAATTACTGAAAAACATTTGATCAAATTTTACAAATAAAATTTTAAATCCATTTAATTTTAAACTTATTAGGCTAACGAGAATACATCCAATGTAAACGTATGTATGGGTGTATAAATAACTCATTGGATTAAATATCTTTGTTCAGTTTGTGAAGATTCTGTTTATACATATCAAAGTATCACTTTGCTTTTCAAGAAATTCTTAATAAGTACACCTTATGTCAGCCATAAAGCTATCAGATTTTCCATGAAATCGCGTAACAACAAATAATTTCGCTGCGTAAGCGATTCACCACACCGATCACAATAAAATATCATTAGTATATCGGTACACTGCCTATGCACATGACACAATGTCATATGTTAATACATGTGCCTTTCAAAGGGATACAATTTTGCGTATTTGTCACACATTGTATGACGAACAAATCCGTTATATCGATATTTTCATGGTAATGCAATTTTTTTACAAATTTTAAATCGATACAGCACGATGGTTCCTTTGTGCATAAACGGGAGTGAACGGATCGCTCTATTTTTTAAATTTGAATTTAGTAAAGTTTATTCTGAATTCGAATTTTTGATTGATTTGATCTTTCTTATGCAAAAGTTTAAGGATCGTGTGATTGCAAACGTCAGTGTGATTGATTCGTTATTGTTACTGATTAATTGATATTTAAATAAGTGCGTGATACGGTTCAATTGGATTATCACGCTTGAAATCAATTGGCGACTGAAGAAGCATGGAAGCGAACATAATAAAGGAAATTAGAATATATTCCCAATTTCAGATATCTAAACGTTTGGGGTGATTATAATGGTTATAATCTGAGAGTTAGGTACCCTTCAATATATACCACTTATTTTATTTGTGCGATTACAAAGTTACGATCTGCAAGTTAAAGCTGCCGTTGCCGCGGTCAGTCCGTGGATGGGTGACCATCCGTTACATATCGAGACCCTGCCGTGCCTCGGAGAGCATCTTAAACAGTCGGTCCCGGGTGTCATACGAATATCTGACAGTCGTTAGGTACGGGAAGTCAGAAGCCCGAAAGTCTGACAACCGGCCTAATCTTAAGGTATCGGCATAAGATAGTTACTGGGTTGCGGGGGTCTGATGGCAGTCGCTCCGTGTAAAATATTGATATTCAGCCGCATCTGGTTAGACTGGAAGCTGACCCTAACATAGTTGGGAAAAGGCTAGGCAGATAGATGCTAGTTTAACCATAAAATGTTACAAGTCGATTCTTAATTACAAAAACTGTACATAACTACACTTAATTTCGAAATCTCTTGATCATAGCTTCATATCGAGTAATGTCGACCGACTACCTATCGATATAACAGTGCGGTACGTCGAGTGGACGTGCGTCTGATTGATTCGATTGGTGATGCTTATCGACTCGTCTTTTTGGGGTGGGTTAATTTTTATTGTCTGATCTGCTGTTGTGTATCTATGTCAGATGCAATGGTGCCTGGGGGTGATGTGTAAGTAAATGTTACGGGTTCTTACCTATGTTATCAAGTCATATTCATAAGATTCTTTACGTTAGTCAAAACTTGAAAAGTAGTTTCAGTTATATTAATGTTGATTCTGTAGCACATTTTGACAGTGCTAAACTAGACTAAACGCAACTGTCACTTTCTTTTTCTATTGAAACAGAAAGAGACAAACACCCTTATATTGCCTAACTGCCTCGTTGGTCTAGTGGTGGCAAGTGCGACTGCTGATCGCGAGGTCCTGGGTTTGATCTCCAGGTTGGGGAAAGCGTTATTGGGTTTTTCCGTGTGGAATTCCACAGTAGCAGCCCGGAGTTTGGATTTGTGCCCGGTTGATGGCAATAGGCATAACTGCAAAATGAGGGTGTTACTATACGCCTCTGCTCAACCCTTCAGAAAATACAGGCGTGATGTTATGTTAATTTAGTTAGGTAGGTACCTACTTACTCGTTATTTCAAATCCTAACTTCCCAACTAAGCTTTTTCTTAAACTGAAGACGAGCAAATGATTACATTCCTCAAATAAAACGCTCTACCAAACTCCTCTAATAAATCGAATCGACGTAATCCTCGCTGCGAAATCTCACAATCGCACATCACTAATTCGATCACCGCACAAACAATGCGACAACCGTTCGCTGACATCAACGTTTTTACTCTATAACAATGGGCTATGGGACTCGGATCGAGTGGGCATTCGCACTCGATCGAGCGCAAGACCTGGGACTTAATCTGTACTGAATGCGCTGATCATTTGGATGTGCGAAAATGGGGTGTGGTGTAAGTGAAAAGATTTAAGCATGAATAAAAATGGGTTAAAAATAGCAAAGATGGGTGCCAATTGCCAGGTGTTTTACGTCAGAATGTTTTATGCGTAAAACACCTACTAATGAATACAAATATACAATAACATAGTATTAATTCCGCCAAACAGTTGATCAAGCCTGAATGCAGTACGCAGCACAGTCTTCGCCGCCACATTCCATAATTTGCCTACTAATGAAGTTTGACTAGGAGACAGTTAACTGCCAAACATGGACCCGTAGTGTAATCACACACACAATCTTCACACTGACAGCTTTTAAAGCAGGTAACACTAAGTCATCAAAAAAATTATATCAGTTAGGTAATTAAATTCACAAACAATGTTTTTAGCTTAGAACCAGACGACTATTCTACAAATCAACAAATTAAAATAAATCTCACTAAACTTAAATCGCTTCAACTTATCACTTTAGACCACATAGAACCGCACACTAATAAATGACATAATGAGACATTTTTTTTCCACCTTTTCGACACCAAACCACCAGAACAAAGTCACCCCTATTTTCAATCACACAAAGTCCAAATTCATTATGCCCAGATTTCTGTTTAAATCTGTCCTTTATTTGTTTAGGTGCAATGATAAAGATCAAATAGTCCTATGAATTTGATTGTGGCGTGTTAAATCCAGCAGAAAATCGCTGTCGTACTGAAACCTGTTAGTTGTCTCCATGTTTGCTGATCTGAGGGCAATGGAAACCATAGAGTTGGTTGCTTATCTTCCTAAGATGTCAACTGTAGCAAAAAGTACTTACTTACCAGTTAAAATTGTTCGTGCTGTTGTTGGCGTCGGCGTCCAGTCAATACTCAATACTCAATATTTATTTGCGTATTCCACAATGTTACTTAGGTGGTAGTAATAGAAAATTATGTTACAATTGTGGACCCTGTTGGGCACAGCAAAGTAGGAGAGAGGAGGATCATTATTAAATTAGATAAAATTTAAAACAAATAGAAGTTTAGTATGAAGTATAGTTACCTATGTTTTTTTTTTTTGGTTTTGTATGTTGGTAGATAACTTGGTTTTTTGAATTTAGTTGCCTTTATTAAAAATTTTTTTGTTCTATTTATTTAAATTATAATTATGTATTTCAAATTATATTCCGAGTTTAATAATTTATTTATATTATACCTACTTCGTTTATTCATTCTATATACATATAAATTATATTTTTAAATATTTCTACAAAAAATATAAAAAAACATTTAAAAATATAAAAAATAGTAGCCCACCGGCATCGGGAACAGGGTCCAAGCTACCGGTGGTCAGGGCCTCAGAGAGAGGAACTTCCTGACAATACGTGCCGTGTCCAGAAGTACCGCTTTCTGTATCAGGCCTTTGACCCAGCTGCCCAACGAGAGCCTCGTCAGATGGTGGTCGAGGCTCTTGGCTATTAAGCCATTGGCCGTAACGACTATCGGCACAATGACTGCTGAGTCAACCTCCCACATGTCGACAACCTCGTGTGCCAAGTCTTGATACTTAATTTCCTTATCTTTCTCGGCTTTCACAAGGTTCTCGTCATGTGGGACAGTGATATCAACAATCATTGTGAGACGCTCTGTTCGATCTATCACCACTATGTCAGGCTTATTGGCAACAATAGTCCTGTCGGTGATGATAGATCGGTCCCAGTACAATGTGATATGACCATTCTCGAGAACTGGGTCGGGCACATACTTGTAGTATGGTACTTCTGCGTCCACAAGGTTGTATTTCAGAGCAAGTTGCTGGTGGATAATCCTAGCTACTAGGTTGTGTCTGTGTAAATACTCGCCGTTAGCAAGACGAGAACAACCGGAAATAATATGTCGAATGGATTCACCGGGACAGTGACATGCCCGACAGATGTCAACCGTGCCGTCCTTCACAATATATTTCCGGTAGTTGTTCGTCATCATAACTTCGTCCATAATTGCACAGACAAAACCTTCGGTTTCCCCAAAGAGATCACCGAAACGTAGCCAGGCTACGGACGCTAGGAAGTCTACATCGGGCCCATGAAGGGCCCGGTAAAAGCGTCCGTGAAGCTTCTTGCTCTGCCATACCTCCCTGCGGCCATTAGTATCCAGTACTACAGGCTTGCGCCAGTTCTCTTTAGCCAAGGAGAGCGGGGTGAATCCTTTGTCCACTGCGACTACATCTCGATGCATCCCCACGTCGGCTTGGAGGAAGTACTCCCTGAGGCTGCACACCTCGCGGTTGTGGAGGGTCTTAGCATTTAAAAAGCCTCGACCCCCACACTTCCTCGGAATGTACAGCCTCATCACCGATGAACGTGGGTGATGCATTCGGTATGCAGTCAGCAGCGTACGGACCCTCCTATCCAGGGCGTCAAGTTCAGTCTGAGTCCACTTGAGTATGCCGAAGGAGTACATCAAGACCGGCATGACCCAACCGTTAAAGGCGCGCACCTTATTTCCGCCTGATAAAAGACTTTTAAGTACCTTTTTCAGGCGGCCATAGAAGCGCTCCCGTAACGATTGCTTCATGTCGGTCTCATTGATGCCTAATGCCTCCGACATGCCCAAGTATTTGTAGGTTTCGGTTGAGGAGAGGGATCTGAGGTGTATGGAATCCGAGAGTTGTGTTCCCACGGATTCCATAATCCCTCCTCGCTTTACATGCATGACTGCACATTTGTCCACACCAAATTCCATCCTGATGGAATTACTGAAAGTTTCAGTTACTTTCAGTAACTTCATCAGTTGCAAGTTGTTGGGGGCAAAGAGTTTCAGATCGTCCATGTAAAGGAGGTGGGATATTACCTGACCACCTCTTCTCAACCGGTAGCCTAACCCTGAACCCTCAAGCAATGTGCTCAGAGGGTTCAAGGCTAAACAAAACCACAGCGGGCTCAGACTATCGCCCTGGAATATACCTCGCTCAATCCTTATTGGTTCTCCTCTCCCTTGAATTTGCTGACATCCTGGATAGTGAAGGACTGTCCTCCATTGCCCCATACATGACGTCAAGAAGGCGCATAGAGTTGTATTTACTTTATACAACTCCAGCACCCTCATGAGCCATGTATGTGGTACCGAGTCGTAGGCCTTCTTATAATCTATCCAACATGTCGACAGATCCTTTCGGGATCGGCGAACTTGTTGGCTAATGGCCATATCAATGAGGAGTAGCTCCTTATTACCGCGGGACCCATTCTTACATCCATTTTGAGAGACGGACATAATAGAATTATTTATAATATGAGAATTAATTTTGGCTCTCAAAATGGACGTAAGAAGTTTATAGACCGTCGGCAAACATGTATATTATACTATTTATCACTATATTTACCCTGTTTATCTTTTTAGAGTACTTATTTGTTTATCTATTTAAATATTAAGATTGCAAGTTTATTTGGCTTAGTTATTTAAATACTAATTTATGTACACTTACTTTATTTAATACTATCTTATAACTATTAGACTATTAGAAACTATTTGAGAATTTAATAATGTGCTAACCAATACCTACATTATTATCTATTTAGTTATTTATATTGCACATTTCTTTTAGTGTTTCCCGTATCTATTATTGCTTATTACTTTCTACAGTTTATCTATACTTTTGTACTATTATTTATTAGGATTATTATTTATTAGGAGTACTAGGAATTTAGTAATTTAAATTAAATTAAATTTAAATTTAGGAATTTAGTAAGTCTAACTAGATGCGACTGAATACCAGTAATCTTACAATTTTGGGCAGTGGCGTAACTATGGCGTGGCAGGGCTGGCAAAATGCCACGGCCCCCGTATTAAGTAAAATTATAAATTTGTAATTCTGTTGGGTAAGTAGGTACTTCAGTGATATATTAAAATTAAATTAGAACGTGGCGATTTTTACTGGGGCCCCATCCAATGAATTTGCCACGGGCCTCTGATGGTATGGTTACGCCACTGATTTTGGGTCTTGACAGATGTCCAGGTGTTCTTGGCTGGGAAGTAGGAAACACATTGCTAATAATGTTAACCACTGTTGGATGGAGAGATCAAGCTCTCATCTGTTGCCATTTCTCATGACCTAAATACTTAACAATAAACGACTTTTCCCATAAAGAAAATAAAACCCAAAATTGGCAAAAGATACTAAAGCTTTTCAAACACCATTCATCTTCTGATTAGTGGCAGACTTTTGTCGGAATCGAGGAATTAAGTACTGACTACCGAAATGCGACAAAAAGTGTAAACCAAGCGTGTGATTGCTTTAAAGTGAGATAAAATCTGTTAAGATCTTAATGAATGGGACTTTTTTTGTGTTCTGGACTTCCGATTTTAAAATTTTATTCATGTAACCTTTTATAGTCAATAGTATAAAGGTGAATGGTACGCCGAAAGGGGCAGATGACACCACTTAACTCATACAACACGCACAATTCAATTAACCGAAGATTAAATACTTCATTATTAAAATGTAAGGACTTTCTTTCGTTAATCCCGATTTTATTTACCGTAGAATTTACTAACAATAACTGGTTCTAACCGGATATTGTGGAAACGGCCACATTAACAGATAACAATCTAATTTTGAATGCAGATTTGCGGGATTGCATTCTATTGACGGACGACTACTGGTTTATTCTTAATCTTCCAAATTTGAAACTGCAACTCTTATTACACTGATTTACAGTTGATTTTTGAATAAAAAATATTTAAACAACTGTTTTGAATAAGTTTGTAATTTCGTACTGAGCTTTTGGTGTACCAATGATATGTTTGTCATTACAAAGGACTCTGTTTCCTTTAATATAAGGTTGAATATCGTATGCTTGGTTGTAAAATAAGTTGGTAAAAGTCCTCGTTCATTGGGAGGATTATCGATGTCCGATTTTCGTTAAAGATTCCCATAGGTTTTGTTTGTATCGGCAGCTTTGACGGTATACATGGTGTTGCGTATTGTTAATGGAATGTACAGCTGGATCACTTTTGTTGTGATTGTGTGTGAATATTCAGATTTAAAATGATGAAATGTTTTTGTAACATTTTCTCGTTCTGATGCTCTTAAAATGTTAAATTCAGAATAAAGTTGGTTTTTATTTAAAAAAAGGTCATCAATTTTGAATTCCGAATACAGTCATAATTAGTAAGCTTTTCGAAACTGGATGTTCTCTTAAGCTAAACTGGACCAAAAATTTAAAAAGTTTAATTTATTAGATCACCTGTTAAAAAGTAGGTCACATCACTTCCATAAAAAATGAAGCAGTAGTAATTACTTCAATAGTCTTATTATAATCAAGCAGACACTTCTGACTTTTCGGATTCATGTGCGTATTGTATAATTATCACGTGCTTAAAAACGGTGAAGGTTTTAAACATCGTGAGGAAACCGGCATGCCTGAGAGATATTTCTCGACGGCATGTGAAGCCAAGTCAGAGGCCCCTGGGCGGCATAAACTCTGACACCAGGTTAGTCACTAACCACACGAAAAGAAGATTAAGTATAATCAAACTCATGCGGAACCATTTTGGTAATAGACATTGGACATTCCATAAAATCAACCCTTGACAAGCAACATCTTTATTAAACCAGTATTGACGAAACCACTTAATATAAATACAAACCAACAGATTTAAACCACAGATTTTTTTATATTAAAATCTTGAAAAAAATAACGGAAATTCATCAAAATCAGTCCAACATGCAACAGTCAAAATTCAACTCTATTCTAACGCCATCAAACTATAAAATCACTTCACATTATTTGGTAACCGATCCAGATATTACACAATTGAAATTAAATTTTATCGCCCTTACAATACAGTTCAGTTTTGTTTGAGTTTTAAAATCTATAAGGAAGGCTTAAAGGCAATAACGAGAAACTCATTGTATATCATTAGTATAACGCTGTGAACGGAAGTGGGTGAGTAGATATAAATAGTTATTTCGTCTAATGGTGTACAATGTGGGTAAGAATGTTGGATGTTAGGCTCTGAGGCCTTTGAAGTACACAGAGTATTAGTTGTTCCGTTTATATAGGGTGTAAACAAAATCATGTAATTCCTTCAAACCTCGTGATGTACTACTGCTGTCATAAATAAACCCTACATGGGATAATTTTGGATTCAATAAAAAATTAATCAAGTACAAAAAGTAAACATGTGTTCTTTACGTTAGGCATTTTAGCGTCGGGAGTTAAATGACCGATATGATGAGCGATACCGCGCAGTTCGCACGGGGCGACAAAATGTCTCACGTTAAGAACACATGTGTGCTTCTTGTAATTTTGTTTTTATTGAATACAAAAGTATTTCGTGCAGGGTTAATCTATGTCAGGAGTACATCACGAGGTTTGAAGGAATTACATGATTCCGTTTACACCCTGTATATATATTAAATGTTCCGGTGGGTGGAAGGGTTCGGTATTTGTCGGCAATTCTCGGAAAAACATCGGCTATTATGGGCCGAAACCGTTAGAGAAATAAAAGCAGAAAAAAAGAAATCATTGCTTCATTTTTGTCGATATTGGGTAGCAACTGAAATAAAAAATCTAATAACCTGGCATGGCCTGGCCAATCTATCCGGACAGCAATGTTTTAGCTACTGTCTCGGCAGTAACATAACATCACGCCTTATATTCCCCGAAGGGTTAAGCAGAGGTGTATTAGTAACACCCTCGTTTCGCCAGTTATGTTTACGTCCCATGTAATAGAGGACGAGCCTATTGCCATCAACCGGGCACAAATCCAGACTCCGGGCTGCTACTGAGAAATTCCTAATGTAAAAACCCAATATCTCTTTGCCCGACTTGGGGATCAAACCCAGGACCCCACGATTAGCAGTTACGCTTGTCACCACAATACCAATGAGATAGTTTAAGAAAGAAAACACATTAATAGTAGGTACATTACTGCCGCGGTCTGTAATGGCTGCGTTGCTGGCATCACTGATGATGGCCGAAAGCGCAGTGTAGCGCAGCTCCAGGCCATCACAGCACGGTCAGCATTGCAGCTCTTGATGGACAAGCTGGAATAAAGGCCTCGACCTTGGCCTTGACCTTTATAGCGCGGACAACAAGGGGTGCAATGATGACCAAGCTTGAAGGCCGAGAGCGTAGCTAAACTAAGCTCGAGGCCATCATAGCGTGGCCAGCAGCGCAGTCATTGCGGACCAAGGCTTGTATAGTGCTTTACTCAAAAAATGCGAGTAATTTAAATAAAACCAGTGTAGAGTAAGAATTTATTTAAAGTAACGATTTGTTTCTTCCCCGGGCTTTAGCTTTTTATTTAATGAGTCTTTAATGATTGTGCTGCCTGTACCTATACAGCCAAATTATGAATAAAAACTTTTTGCATCAGACTATTTTTGAAACAAAACTCGACAATAATGGATTTTCAAAGGAAATTGCTGGTACTAAAACTCACCAGCAATGAAATTCCATACAACTTTGCTGGCGCCTATTCAAGTAGCGCGGAAAGGTCGACTTTGTTCAAAGAAGGTTGTCAAAATAATGACCACATTACAAGCATTTTTGAGTAAAATAAAAAACAAACGGTCGAGGTTGGCAACTGAAATAAAAAAAATCTTAAAATAGTATCCTTAGTCATAATAGTCCTCCGTCGTAACTATTAGTAATTGCTCCTACACAGTGATAGCCTAGCGGTGCTTGCCTTCCACGCTAGATAGTATGAGTTCGATCTGGGCCTGGACCTTCGACGTTTGGAGTTTATACGCGGATCAGTATCTTGCGTTAACGGTGAAGGTACACATCGCCATGAAACGTGCAGTAGAGTTCTCGATTGTGTCTGTAGTCCGCCAACCCGCACCATCCCCGTGAGGGGACGGGTTAGAATATAAAACGTCCTCACCTCACGCTGGGAATAGACGCGTGTTGTAAGATTCAACAAAACCCAGCACGCTTGGTAGTAGGATCTATACGGTCCACCTGGCTAGCTACCATCCTCACATTAAAGTCCGGCGCCAAGCAGTTTACTGTGTTCCGTCGTGTGTATGTGAGAGCCAGAGGAGTATAGGGGAATCCCTCTATATCTCTGTTCCTTGGATTCGTGTGTTCCATCTTAGACCCTGTCTGCGCTTACCATCAGGTGAGACTACGGCGAAAAAGCGCCAAGTCAAGAACTATAAAAGAAACCAGGCTAGCGTGGAGGACTAAGGCCTAAACCCGTCTCGTTCTGAGAGGAGCCCCGTGCTCAGCAGTGAGACAGTAATCTATAGGTATTTTTAGCTTTCCCGAAGGGAAGCAATTAAAATAAAAAGAGTTTACAAAGCAAAAATATAATTTGAATTAGGTACACACAACATTAACAAATTTTTCATATAAAAAAACATAAAACGAAACTATGGTCAGATAACACGCTTAAACTACACCACGTCTCCAGCAAAAGTGTCCTCCGCTCCAGGTGCATAATTTAAGTTGACTCATGACGTATTTTCCACCGGAAGTAGGCTTGCTTTATTCTGATTGGCTGAATGACGATTGGTTGATAACAATACGCGTCATCCGGCAAATATTAATCAAATTGTGTCTTTTACTCCAATAGTATATAAATAAAAATGAATCGCCAAATGTGTTGCTAAGCGCGAAACATGAGAACGGCTCGACCAATTCGGCTATTTTTTTTATATATATTCCTTAAGGCATAAGGAAGATTCTTATGGAGAGAAAAAACAAAAATTGCGTGGAAGATAGTAAAAACAACACTTTTCATTTCCCACTACAGACCAATAACTTATGACAGAACGAAGTCTGTCCGGGCAGCTAGTAATAAAATAAATTAAACTTTATTTCCAGACTACCAGTTTACCAGTCCATAGTTTTGTTAGTATTTTAGTGTTAGTAACAATGGCGCTTAAGTAATTAGGTTAGTACCTATTGTTAGTGTCTAAACCTTTTTTTTTAAACCCGTTACCCCCACACTTGGTTTTCTCCTGTGTCGTGGGTGCGTTTACAGACACAAATCTTCACATGCATAAACACCCAGACCCGGAACATCTATCTGTAGGCCATACAAATATTTGTTCCGTGCGGGAATCGAACCCACGACCCGCAGCGCAGAAGCCAATCGGTCAACCACTGCACCAAACGTGTCGTCAAAATTAAATAATTATTTATTTAGACCTATGACTATCCCCACCGGGTGTCTCTGGAAGGGGCAGTCCAGTCTGGCAGAAATCATCTCCAAAATGCTGTTGTCAAAAAGTAATACTGATTATGCTAAATTGCTCTTAATTTGAAATAAGCGTTTACTATAAACATTATTATTACAAGTCACATGCTGAAACCGTATCTTTAACTTGTCAAAACAACAATAATACAGTTCACTTCAAGTTGACGGTCACGGTCGGTCACTGACTAATGTCCGGTCAAATCTATCGGTTACAGAGTTCATTAACGTTTAATTAATACGTAACAACGTAACGGTTAAAATCCTTGAAAAGGTTACAAAAGTTTCAAATAGTGTGTTGAACGACCACGTTCATTGAAAGTAGATGAATAAAACGTTGATAAAATCCTATCTACTTTTCGTGTGGTTAGTGACTAACCTGGTGTCAGAGTTTATGCCGCCCATGGGACTCTGACTTGGCTTCACATGCCGTCGAGAAATATCTCTCCGGCATGCCGGTTTCCTCACTATGTTTTCCTTCACCGTTTTTAAGCAAGTGATAATTATACAATACGCACATGAATCTGGAAAGTCAGAGGTGCGTGCTTTGAGTTAGAACTCGAGACCTATGACCTGGCAGTCCGACGGTCACACCATTCGACTATCACTAGGCTTACTTATAATGGAGATAATACGTCGCTCTTTTCTTTTGCGAATTTGGTTTACCACACATGTTAATATATTACATGATTTTCTCTACTTGAAAACTGTGTTACAGACTTCTTAAGTTTCCTAGATCACTATTGTGGAACAGCAGAGAGAGGTGCCCGAGTCACTTAACTTCTTCTTCTTTTCGTATCGACGGTACTTTATTATGTATGAATTATAATGCTTGCGCCCTGTAGGTGGCGACATTAATTACAGCTTCGGTGGCGCTCTTCAGATCATCAAAGGTGCAGTTGGACGGACATTTGGGACACTCCAACAAGTGTAACATAGTCTGGACAGGAGCAACGCACTCGCACTGGGTGTTGTATTGATCGATGATCCCCCACTTTGCCAAATTATGTTTTCAGCGGCCTACATGGACACGCAATCGATGTCAAAATAAATATTAATTAACTTACATCCAGCAACACAGTTCAGTTGCCTCTTTATAGGTAACTTTAACTTGATGACAAGCAGCTGTATCATCAACTCTATTTTTCTTTCATTAATAAACCATTGATATAATCCTTCTCATTTATGTTTGCTTCCATCTCAAGGAATAATCAAAAGCCATTTACCAAATAAACAAAATTACTTTTAAAATTCGAACAATGCGGATCATTGCACGGCTGTCATCGGTTCGATTCGGGTGTCTCCGTCAGCTGCGTACGCGCATTCTCACGAGCTGTCGTATGTGTGACCTGTCGCGGAATTACTGTACTTGCGAATTGCGATGCGTTTATGGTGGTTAGGGTTGGCGATTATGAGATAAAAAAAAACAAGATTTTTTTAAGTTATTTTTAAATTTAAATAAGAATGTCACAGTTGTGTCCAGTGAAATTGGTAATGAAATAATGTAAACAACGTTCTGAATTGAAGAAGAAAATGGAGTATCATATTAGGATTCTGAGTTTTAGTAAGTTTGTTGATAAAACTGATTTTTATGGATTCAGAAATAAATTATCCCTTTTATTATAAATGCCTATGTTGTAACATTATGTTTTAAAAAAAATCAATTAACAGTTAAAGAATAATTCCTCAGAGAAAAAACAAAGTCCATATTAGATTTTTACAAAATAAACCTCATTTATATTTTAATTTGCTTTTATATCAAAAGTGAATGTGCTATTCATTTCTATGATAATAATTAATCAAAGCCGTTTTGATTTATACCATAGTATTAAGTGTCAAACCAGTTTTAGTTCGTTTTCACTAATAAACATAATATTATTGATTTGAAGATTGGATGATCGTAAAATATAATAATATCTATGATGTTAGATATTTTTTATTAAAATTACGTTATTATAAGTAAAGTAGACTATTTCTGATGAGGATTGTTGTTATAAATTAGAAATATTGAGGTTAAATATATCTAATAACTTGTATCTTTGTAGTTTCGTATAAAAGTTGAATAAAATAATCCCATCTTTGATGATTCTTAGAGACAAGATTATTTCTTGTATTTTTGAGTATGTTCTTTTACGTTTTATTAAGCCTTTTACAATTATATTTTCTTAAAGCTCATTTCAGACTACTCTAAACTATTGTGCTATACCTATAGTAGGTATAGCAAATAAGGATAAACCAATAATATATGTGTGTACCAGTTAAGTGTGAACGTGTCCATAATTAATGTGTGGTGCGCGATATTGTTGTGCTATGAACTATATGTTTATATGCTATTATATTATAGCGTAGTCTGAATAGGGCGTTACAGTGAAAAAAACCAAATTTATCTTGAATTGTTTATTTTCAGATTTTTATTTATTAATTTCGATGAAATGAACGTTTAAAATTATCATCTCACAAATTTTCTCACAACTGTAAGTGACAACCCTGCGTCTCCAAACAGGAAGTTTAGGGGTGTGAGCAAGTATGACCTCAAGTTACCCATAACGCACCCTTACGATTTTTTTTATTTCAATTGTCCGTATCTGGAGCATTACATGGTGAAATCGAATCGATTCGAAAAAAAAAACGCAATAAATATCATTCAATTGTATTTAAAAAGGGTTTTAAATTTAATATAACTTCGATTGGGGGACACACAAAGACAAGAACTGTGAATTCTTTGCGATTGTGCGATTTTTTTGCTTGTCTCAGCACATTGTCGGATCTTTACGTACAATCGCATCTGTCCTCAATTTCTTATTTGTCCATTGAATAAGAAAAAAACTAAAAAAATTTGGAGAGACAATTTCTGTCATTTTCACCCTTTTTGACGCGTCTATAGATATACGTAATCAGCTCTGATTCATGGATCTTCAATAACATTTATATAGTTTTTTTTACAAAATTTTCAAGAATGCTCGTTGATTGGCATATTTCGACAAAAATTTTGATGATCATCATCGTAAAATTTGGAGAATATGGTTCCATGAATAGGGAGCGTGCTTTTAGCCAATTATTTATTGGGTACCATTCCAATTTATCCATGATCATCGGCAAACCGAGGATTTATACAGAAATCCGTTCGTTCTGCCCAGCCTTTTCCCAACTATGAGGTCAGCTTCCAGTCTAACCAGATGCGGCTGAATACCAGTATTTTACATGGAGCGACCGCCATCAGATATCCGCAACCCAGATACTGGGCAATGCTGATATACTAAAGTTAGACCGTTTGTCAGACTTTTGGACTTTCTTTTACCTGTCAAAAACCTACATGAATCCAAATATTCTGGATTTATACCGAATATTGGTTTCGGCCGTGGTTACGTCGAGATGTAACATAGAAAATAAACATGAATACCTGTAATTCTAATTTAATATAACATCACGCCATGTATTCCCCGAATGGTTGGGCAGAGGTGTATAGTAACACCCTCATTTCGCCGTTATATTTAAGTCCCATGTAATAGTAGGCAAGCCTATTGCCATCAACCGGGCACAAATGCAAACTCGCTGCTACTGAGAAATTCCACACGAAAAAACCCAATACCACTGCCTGACCTGGGGATCAAGCCCAGGACCTCACGATCACGACCAACGAGGCAGTTCCAATATAATCTCAAACAAAATCGCTCCAGAAGCAGTTCCAAGCCACCATTATCAAAGAAACACTAAATAAGTCCATCAATACACATTAAATCGATACCTCATTAAACGACATTTAATCCTCCGTTACATAAACGCTAATCTTCAGTTAATCTTTAGTTATGTTGCCTCGTTAATATGCCATAAAGTTAATAGGCTGTGTGCTTACTTAAGATTATACGTAAAGAGGCGTAAAGTTGGGAGAAATCATCAGCTGTTAGCGAAAGTGTGGAGACAGCTTAACGGTTATATATGTGATTGGTCGTGTAATTCCGGTCTGAAGTCTAGATGGACGATCATTTGTTTTGTATTTTAGATGCTGAGGTGGCGTTGGATTTGGATTTAAGACGCAAATGTTAATTGGTCCCGACTTCATATCGGGCCGTGCCAGTGGGTCTCTTCGGAACATTCTACGGGCTTCCAAGGCCTCCTACGCCGGCTACCTTAGTCTCAGCTGCCGACCGGCTACAGCTCGGACACTCACTCTGCCGTTACCGTACCGTGCGGCAGCTACCTATCGACTTCTTCTTCTTCTGCCTGCCCTTATGCCACACTAGGTGGGGTCAGCACAACATGTATTTCATAAATCCATGTTGTTAGATGTTTTGGCTTATCGTTTTATGACCGGCCGCCTGCCTGACGTCTACCCTCCTGGGGAATACTCGTTGCGCCGTGACGCGGGTGACCCAATGTGCTTACTGATATTATGCACTGGGTCCAAAATGATATGCTTGTCAATCTTATTGCCGACGACTAAGCAGACTATGTTCTACTTGAAATATAGTACTTATATTTAAGTCTAATGGTTTTAATGGTCAGTCAAGACCCCCAGCAGCACACCTGGAGCTTGTCATTCAAACATTAATTAAGTGAGAATTTGACGTTTGCGTGTACAACACTCTGGCTCTCACATACACACGACGGAACACAGTAAACTGTTTGGCGCCGGACTTTAATGTGAGGGTGGTAGCTAGCCAGGCGGACCGTATATATAGATCCTACCACCAAGCAAAATATTAGTATTTTAGCACTGGATCAATCAATTCAGTAATAAGATACATCGACACTATATCGAATTATTCTGCCTAGCTAATTCCGAACCATGTTGAAGTCAGTTTCCAGTCTAACCAGTATTTTACACAGTGCGACTGCCATCAGACCTCCGTAAACTAGTTACTGGGTAATACCGATATCCTAAGGTTAGACCGGTTGTCAGACTGTCAGGCTTCTGACTTCCCGTAACGACTGTCATAGGTATGACTCCCGAGTCCGACTGTTTAATGATATTATATCGAATACTGCTTTATTTAAAACGGATTCAAAGTTAACAATGCGACGAAGGCCGCACTAGGAGCGGTCCCCATATATTACGAAAAGATATTAAAACGATCGTAATATAATTGTTTCAATGAATATTAAAATCTCGCTACTTATTTAACCCAATTTAGATTTGATAGATAGTCTTTTATAAATTAGATTTAGCATACGCTTTTTATCTAGAACTAGAGAAAGTCGTAAATTCTTTGTTTTAAAATCAAATTATAATTTGAATAATATTATGTATGTATGGCGGATGTTAATGGGAACGCCGGTAGAGGACGTCCTAGAAGGACATACATCGATGTTATTGGTGATGTTCTTCACAAAGGTCAGGTGCGTAGTACTCTCAACCGGCGTACGTGTATGACAAGATGTATGAATGTGGATGAAGCGAAAGGGGTATGTAAGAGTCGTAGCATGTGGCGTTCTATAGTTTCTGCCTACCCCCATGGGAAAAAGGCGTGAGTTTATGTATGTATTATGTATACATTTTGGATCCTAGTATAATTTAGACGCTGATTTTGATAAAGTAGAAAGTTCTATTAATTATGTTAGCCAGGTTTGTCCGTGGATGGATCACTGTTCGTTACACATCGAGACACCTCCGTGGCTCGGAGAGCACGTTAAACCGTTGGTCCCGGGTGTCATTGAATACCTATGACATTCAGAAGCCTAAAAGTCTGACAACCAGTCTAACCGTAGGATATCGGCATTGCCCAGTTACTGGGTTGCAGAGGTCTGATGGCAGTCGCTCCATGTAAAATACTGGTGTTCAGCCACATCTGGCTAGACTGGAAGCTGACCCCAAGATAGTTAGGAAAAAGGCTACGAGGAAAATGTTAGCCAGGCTTTTCTTTCTCCATATATCTTCTACTCTATTCAAGATTTTTCCAGAGTCTAAGTATAGGCCTGTGTTCCTCAAAAACTGGTCGTACCAGGCAGGTTATTTACGGAGACATTGATCTTGTCAAAATGCTTTTTGGATATTATATTGATCTAGTTATTCCTATAATCACCCGAGCCGGCAAGGTGATTCACCTTTATCGTTGGAAAATCCTCATGGATGTCCCTCGCCCGGGGAAGGCGAGTCTGCCGTACTCTTACCGGCTAAAAGCCAACGGTGTTCCTCCTCCTGACCGTTCGGCCGGGGTTGCGGGATTCGCAAAAGCATGCACCGCAACCCCGGCAAGGTGATTCACCTAAAGATATTTTTGATTATTTTTTATTTAATAAAGATATTATTATTGCATCTAGTTGTGGCAAGCGTGACTGCTGATAGTGAGGCCTTGGGTTCGATCCCCAGGTCGGGTAAAGTCTTATTGGGTTTTTCCGTGAAGAATTCTTCAGTAGCACTGCAGGCCAGTTTGGATTTGTGCCCGGTTGATGGCAATAGGCTCGCCTCTTATTACATGGGATTTAAACATAACTAGCAAAACGAGGGTGTACTAAAAAAAACTGGCCAAGTGCGAGTCGGACTCGCGCACTAAGGATTCCGTACCATTATCTATAAAAACGGCAAAAAAATCATGTCTGTTGTATGGGAGCCCCCTTAAATATTTAATTCATTCTGTTTTTTAGTATTTGTTGTTATAGCGGCAACAGAAATACATAATCTGTGAAAATTTCAACTGTCTAAATATCACGGTTCATGGGATACAGCCTGGTGACAAATAGACGGACGGACGGACAGCGGAGTCTTAGTAATAGGGTCCCGTTTTACCCTTTGGGTACGGAACCCTAAAAATGGACCTTGGCTCAGCAAAAACTTCTAAGCCTTTCTTATTTCTGAGCTTCTTCAATAGGGCTATCAAGACAGATCAGATAAACACGAGGCATTTTGCATCATCAGACTAGGCGATGGATCCAAGCTAACAAATCAAGTCAAAGAAAAACTTAATCCAAAAAATTCAAAATAATATGTCTATAAATTAAAATCGAAATTGACACTTTCACTTTCGTATCACTAAAGTAAAAGTAATGTGGCCTTCAGGTTTACTGATCTCAGCTTAAGACAAACTTAACTGTGATATTTCATATAATTTATTTAGTTATGTTCTCAATATTTTCTCATCTGTTAGTAATCTGCTTTCATCAGAGTTAATCTGTGGTTTTACATAAAGCGACGATTTTATGACAGATGTTAATTCACTGCCTCGTTGGTCGAGTGGTGGCAAGCGCGACTGCTGATTGTGAGGTCCTGGGTTCGATCCCTAGGTCGGGCAGTGTTATTGGGTTTTTACTTGTGGAATTCCTCAGTAGCAGCCCGGAGTTTGGATTTGTGCCCGGTTGATGGCAATAAACTCGCCGCGTATTATATGGGATGTAAACATAACGGCGAAATGAGGGTGTTACTATACACCTCTGCCTAACCCTTCGGGGAATACAGGCGTGATGTTATGTTATATTAATTCATTTTAGTTACTTGTTAACTGTTGATCTGCCGTTAAAGGGTACAGTAATAACAGAAAGTTTCTTACCATTCTATACAAGGTTAGTCGGAAAGGGGGTACTAAGCCGAAAGGGTGTTAAAGTACCCATAATAAGGGATAACGTTTGTTCTACAACTTTCCCCAAAACTCGATAGTTTAAGAGAAATAGCTTTTCAAAGATTTTGTAAAAAATATGCTAAAATCTAACTGTCCATAGTTATGATAAACTGTTTTTACAATTTAGGTCATATTTGGGGTCACGGATTGGAAAATTAATTTTCTGAATTCAGAACTAAAGTATGTAATTATGATATTTTTTTGAAAAAACTAAAATAAAAATCTTTTTGCATGCAAATAAAAATTTATCGAATTTTGTAATTTTAATACTTGCTTTAAAATAGTCATCAGTGATACTTTACGTGGCCCGCGGCTTAGTACCCCCTTTCCGACTAAGTAACCTTGTATAAACTCATAACATAATTAATATAATTAGCTCATTACTGTCCCACTGTTGGGCACGGGCCTCTTTTCAGAATGAGAAAGGTTTAGGCCTTAGTCCACCACGCTGGCCTGGTGCGGGTTGGCAGAGTACACACACCATCGAGAACTTTATGGAGCCCTCTCAGGTGTGCAGGTTGCCTCACGATTTTTTTCTTTCACCGTTAACGAAACCAACATAGACTCTCCACCACTGAGAGTACTTATATTTGGGTTAGTGGTTAGTTACAGAAGCTAGTTCACAATATAATAATATACACAATTTACACAAGATCAGAAAATAAAATCAAGCTAATCTTTACATAGTATAAAACAAAGTCGCTCCCGCTGTCTGCACGCTTAGATCTTTTGAACTGCGCAACGGATTTTAATGCAGTTTTCAGCAATAGATAGAGTGATTCAAGAGGAAGGTTTATATGCCCCACATTAGTATCTACATTGCACCCATGCGAAGCCGGGGCGGGTCACTAGTTAGATATAAAAGGTCAGACTTCCTCGGCTGTTCGACATAGAATCCTCTGGTCCGTCGAATGACCACTGTTTTTATAACTTCGGGTACATTGATTCATCTTGACGACTACCCTCCATTAGCAACATTGTCCGGTGTTACCAGCTACCGACAATGTAAGGGTTACCAAATTTTTAATGCTCTACTACAAGTATACTCAACGCAAAACATATGAGTAAGTATAATATCAATAATACAAATAAAAAAAAAAGCTAATAGGAAGTGTTCCCGTATAATTTTGCAATAAATGTCAAATTTGAGACTGTACGCTGACAACTTTATTGCTTTAAGGGAGATATTCACCTCCCTCTCTTTACTGTTACATTAGAGAAGGATGGATATATCAAATTGCAGAAAAGGGTAACTATTAGTAAATTTGCACCACGTTAGGGTTAAGTGGGCGTTACTTAATGTCAGTTTTAATAAATCGTGTGGAAGATATAGTCGTATATATTTTTTTCCATTGTGTAACACTTTGTAAGGCACAATCCAAAGATATTACGATAATATATTGTAATGTATTGTGTAGTATCATAAATTCTGTCAATAATTTGATAATTTAATCCGTTTATCTTATAATTAATCATGAATTTGTTAAAATTTTGATACCAGTCAGTAAATTTGCCAGCTACAATGTGTTTGTGTTTCAAGTTGTATAGTATTATTAAAATAAATCTATAAAGGTACTATGTATAATTGAGCTGCCATCATCATCATCCTCCTACCCTTATCCCAACTTATTTGTTGTCGGCGCAGTATGTCTTCTTCTTCCATACATCTCTATTAGCCGTCATCTCAGTAGTCACCCCCTTTCTAGCCATATCATCTTTCACACTATCCATCCATCGTTTCTTTGGTCTTCCTCTGCTCTTATAACCATCCACGTTCATACTCAAAACTTTCCTCATGACATAATTGAGCTGTGTTATGCAATAATGTATCAACCCACAAAAATAAATACGAATACTATGTTAATGCCATCTAGTTATTATGGTAGGTTTATTCACCGCTTGAAAATGCAAACTGCATTAAGATTTTTTTGATAGACGGCGCTCTATTAAATTTGCTATATTTCTAGGCATTTTTTCATGCGTTGAGTAGACCTACCACAAGAACTAGATGACGTTAACAAAAAAATCATATTTTTGTGGGTTGACACATTATTGCATAACACGATCCAATTTTTTTTTTTTTCTCTTTATTTTATGGGAAAAGATAAAAGTGGTACACGATCCAATTATAAAACGGTGTTACAGCTAGTTTTCATTTCACGCGGGTTTTTACCGTCATCCTCAAATCATTTTGTCGACAACATAACTTAATAAGTACTTACTTAAAATCAATTTATTACCTACAACGTGATTTTACGCAATTTTCTTTCGACAGAATAAATGCTGAATTTCTATTTAGAATAATTTAACTACGTCAGGTAATGTCCCATTACGGTTACTATTATTCTGATAAGAGCACCTCCTTGCCTATTTGTTTTATATTGGAATGAAAGTAGGGAGTCGTATAGAACGTACCAAAAAGAACACGACCATGACGTCCCCAGGTTTCTACCACTATGCTGGGATCAGGACCCCTGGAGTTAACACATTACGTAAACAGCAATAGTTTTCGTGGGTACTCTATCTGTCTTACACTAAAAAAAGTGGACCCGGCAGACGTCGACCTGTCGTGAAAAGCAGCGCCACATTAAATATGATATTTTAAAATTAACATTTATTTGGTAACATACCGACGCCATACCATTCCGGTTCCAATTGTATTTTCAAACCATCCAGGAACTCATTGAAAATATGCACACAAAATTTCATCCAAATCGGTCAAGCCGTTTAGGAGGAGTTAGGTGACAAACACACATACAGAAGAATTTATATAAGTATACTAGCGGACCTGGCAGACGTCGTCCTACCCTAAAAATTTGGTGACATACCGACAGCAGCGCCACCTACCGGGTCCAATTGTGAATCTAAACCATCCAGGGCGCCACCCAAACGCATACAAAAAAAATCATTCAAATCGGTCCAGCCGTTTAGGAGTTCAGTGACATACACACGTACAGTCGAATTATAGGTATATGTAAAGATATTAAAAAGATTATTATACAAGGTTAGTCGGAAAGGGGGTACTAAGCCGAAAGGGTGTTTAAGTACCCATAATAATGGCTAACTTTTGTTCTACAACTTTCCCCAAAACTCGATAGTTTAAGAGAAATAGCTGTTCAAAGATTTCATAAAAAATACGCTAAATTCTATCTATCCTCAGCTATGTTCAGCTGTGTTTACATTTTAGGTCATATTTGGGGTCACGGATTAGAAACCTCATTTTCTGAATTGATAACTAAAGCAGGGATGAAGAATTTTCGAAAAAACTAAAATAAAAATTACTTTAGATGGAAAAAAAATCGAATTTTGAAGTTTTAACACTTGCTTTAAAATAGTCATCAGTGATACCTTAGGTAGCCCGCGGCTTAGTACCCCCTTTTCGACTAACCTTGTATATTTTCGTCATTTAAAAACTTGGGTACAGTTACGGTGAATATCATACCTTTATCTTTACTTTCATATTCCTTTAGGAATTTAACCATACATACATGTCTATGTAATCTTCAAAATCTAGGATTAATAAAAGATTGGTATAGTAACACATTTTAATGCTAATTAAGTAAATACAGCCCTTCATACAATTCACAAATTAATTTCTTCCTTGCATCCGAATCATTTGCACAGTGTCCTCTACACAATTAGCTAAACCAATTTGGACTCAATTCTAAACTAAATTAGGTATAATTTTCTTAACACTGAAAGGTTCAGCATTCACACATAATCCATATTTTTTGGAAATCATAAACAACTGATACTTTATTAGGTTGAGTCATAAATATCAACCGTTGTCCGCGGGAAGTGTAAAACACTTTTTTAAATATAAGTCCAAGTTATAAACGACAGCGGAGAATTAATATAAATATAAAATACTAGCGGCCCGACCCGGCTTCGCACGGGTGGACATTTCTGCCGTTTTTGCAACATTTATCATTTATGCTCCGCTCCTATTGGTCGTAGCGTGATGTTATATAGCCTATAACCTTCCTCGATAAATGGACTATCCAACACAAAAATATTTTTTCAATTCCAACCAGTAGTTCCTGAGATTAGCGCGTTCAAACAAACAAACTCTTCAGCTTTATAATATTAGTATAGATTACACTTGTAACAATTTAATTAAAAAGATAATCTATATCGCAATCAGTTCTTTCATTGTACCATCACTCCATATTTCGTATAATTGGTAAGTTGCCGTAAACACCGTCGAACTCACGACCACTGCAGACAGTGCGTCTGTTTATGTAAATTATGAGTTTTTTATTAAAAACTTTTCAAATCTAATACTGAGGTCGCTTTTATTTTTGATACGTTATGTTCGAAATGTCTTAAAACATTTAGGTTTTTTAATGAGTTTAACATTCTGGAGGGTGTTGTATAGACCAAATAGATCTTAATCAAAGACTGCATTTCGTCGTCACCACGTAACTCAAAATGGTTAACTTTTCAGGAGAGCAAAAAATATACAGGGTACAAACTACTGAATTTCGGTAGAACATTTGGTGCCTTAATTTTTTTCATTTCAACCCTACTATAATGTCCTGCAAGGAATACGTCGAGTTACCAGTAACCCTGTAGACCAAATAGATCTTAATCAAAGACTGCATTTCGTCGCTTACGTTCTAATACCACGTAACTCAAAATGGTTAACTTTTCAGGAGAGCAAAAAATATATATTTTTCTACTTATCATATAATTATTTTTAATGTACAATATTCCATTTAAATAATATCTATACAAATCATAATTATTCGCGACACGATCCCGTATGGAACTCAGCTGACTTACGCGCTGTTTTAGCTGTTTACGTAACTTGATGGAAAAAATATTGCATACGCGATGTTTATGTTTTTGAAATAACGCGTTGCTATTGGATCTAACCATTAATTTTGATTGGTCTAACGATGCATTTTTCGATTCCCTATCGAATGACGTGCGTAACTCAAAACTAATATTTTTTGAGTTACGTGGTGTTAGAACTTAAGCAATGATTTGTCTTGTCTTCTTCTTCTCAGCATTTTTCTGGCGTATCACATGAACCGGCTTTCTGGATTTCTTAGTCCGTTTCAATGTATTCAACTCGTGTATTCAGTGTTCAGATTTTAAACAGTGTGTATCAGCTTTTGATCCCAAATTACCAAGTAATTGAAGAACACACAAGACGAACTGAGGAAATATTTTTTATTTTAAATCGTCTGTAAAGAAATTACGTGGATTGCTTGCTTACATAACATCACGCCTGTATTCCCCAAAGGATTGGGCAGAGGTGTATAGTAACATCCTCATTTCGCCTATAAGTCCCATGTGATAGGGCGCGTGTCTATTGCCATCAACCGGGCACAAATCCAAACTCTGGGCTACTACTGAGGAATTCCACACGAAAAAACCTAATAACAGTTTGTTAAACCTGGGGATCGAATGCAGGACATGATGATCAGGAGTCTCGCTAGCCACCACTAGACCAAGGAGGCAATTGCCTGCTTACAGCTAGTTAGTTCACATACACGACAGTATTCCGAATTCAGTAAAAAATACTGGATCCGTTATTTTCATCGTATCCTGTGTGTCAGATGCGACGCAGCTGCTATTTGTTTAACTGATCCGTCGGTACAGATGTGAACAACACATCCAGTACCAACGGATCCGCTGTGTGAACGGACTCTTACGTTGCAGTGATTCGTGTTTTTTTTATTCTATAGTACTTTTGTGAGGAAAACAACGCGTACAAATAAGATTACTTTTTTTTATTCTTGACTTGGTCGCGTTTGGCCCTAGTCTCACCTGATGGTAAGCGCAGACAGGGTCTAAGGTGGAGCACACGTATCCAAGTAACAAAGATATAGAGGGATTCCCCTATACCCCTCAAGCTCTCACATACACACGACGGAACACAGTAAACTGCTTGGCGTCGGACTTTAATGTGAGGGTGGTAGCTAGCCAGGCGGACCGTATAGATCCTACCACGAAGCGTGCTGAGTTTTGTTGAATCTTACAACACGCGTCTATTCCCAGCGTGCGGTGAGGAAGTTTTATATTCTAACCCGGGGTAAAAACTTCGTTAAGCTTCGGTTATTTCGGTTAACTGCTACACTCAATGCAAAATGACACAATAACTTACTACAACATTCTCAATACCTTCTTCTTCTTCTTCCTGCCTTCCCACACTAGGTGGGGTCGGTCGCAGCGCCGCGAACTAGTCGCGGTGGTCGGCGGTGACCTCTCGCTTCCGGCCGTGGTTGTGTCCATGGTCGGAAGCGAGAGTGCGTGGGAAGCCATCGCCTCCTTTTGCGAGGGGGTGATGGCGACTAAGGAGGAAGCGGAGAGGGAGAGGGAGCGGTGTGCTCTCCTCCCTTCCCGCGCCAGACGCACCGGGCGCCGGAGGGCGCGCGAACGCGACGATCTCCAGCCACCCTAGTGTGTGGCCTGCAGGCGGTGGGTTAGGGGACCCGCCGCCCGACCAGTAACAGGCCCGAGAAGGCGGCGCGCTGTGTTCCGTGCGCGCTTCTCAGGAGGAGAGGTCCGCCGAGGGTTGGCGGACCGGGACCTGCCGGGGTTGCGGTGCATGCTTTGCGAATCCCGCGACCCTGGCCGAACGGTCAGGAGAAGGAGCACCGTTGGTTTTTAGCCGGTAAGAGTCCGGCAGACCCCCTCGCCTTCACCGGGCGAGGGACATCCATGAGGATTTTCCAACGAAAAAAAAAAAAGAGGTGGGGTCGGCACAACATGTATTTATGAAATACATGTTTTTAGAGGTTTTGGCTTATTGTTTTATGACCGGCCGCCTGCCTGACATCAACCCTCCTTGGGAATACTCGTTGCCAACCTCGTTGCGACCCAATGTGCTTGCTGATATTATGCGCTGGGTCCCAAAATAATATGCTTGTCAATCTTATTGCCGACACCTAAGCAGACTTTTGTACTTCTTGGTGGAGTATACTTAAAGTTCCTCGACCTACTCATTCAGTTTTGGTAGGGACTTTGGTTCTGACACATCGTAAACTAATATAGCACCGTGAGCTTCTCTGTAAAAACTTGATGTCAATGTTCTACAACATTCTTAATGCCAACTGCACCTAATTCTAACGATACAATGACCTAGCAAAAAGTCCCCTAATGATTTACCTAGGTGAACCGGACAGAACCGGACACAGAACACCCCTCACCTGCTAAGCTGCCGTTAAGCTCCTCAACCACATTTCCCATAAAATAAGATTTAAAACACGGTCCATAAATAATGTTTACTTTATTATTCATTGTTGTTGCTTTGTGTGCAGCCATTTAATTTGACATGGTTGGTGCCGCCCCTTGGTGTGACAAACGGACAACCCTAGCTCTAATTTTGTTGGTAGTGTAAATCATTGCGTGATTTTAGTTTTTCAATAGTTCGTTTCTTTATAAAAAGCGCGATTAATTAATTGTACTTGAAATACTCGAATAGGTAAAAGATGGTGCAGTAAAAATGGATTTTGAAAAAAATACCGGGTAACCAATAATTATAATACAAAATAATTAAATTCCACTTTATGAAACACATAAGCAGTGATAGCCTAGTGGTGTGACCGTCGGACTGCCAAGTCATAGGTCTCGAGTTCGAACCCAAGGCACGCACCTCTGACTTTTCAGATTCATGTGCGTATTGTATATTTATGACTTACTTAAAAACGGCGAAGGAAAACATCGTGAGGAAACCTGGCATGCCTGAGAGATATTTCTCGACGGTATGTGAAGCCAAGTCTGAGGCCCATGGGCGGCATAAACTCTGACACCGGGTTAGTCACTAACCACACTAAAAGAAGAGAATAAGACTGTATAAACCTAGGAGCTCTGTAGCTGTAGTGTTTGCTGCTGCAATATCAACAAAGCAACAAAGTATGTAAACGTTTTCAAAAAAATACTGAAATAGCTTCAAAACTGTAAATATTGAATACCATTATATCTCCTTTGGGGATCCCACAACTACTAACAAACTCACATTTAAAAATGCGACACATCTACATGACACTAAAAAAATGAAAAGTCACCGCGCACAGTTCCCACGTCACACCGGCTCGTTCGGGAGCAAGGTAGGGATATAAAAATGCCTCCAACCATCCTTGTACATTAATAAAACCTTTAATAAAATGGAGTTCGATCACTTTGCGATGCGCGGGCGCTGGTGGCCGCAGTAAATAGAAAATTATCAGATACATTTTTGAGATGTGTGTGTTTATGTTAAGTAACCAAACCTTTACCAATCAACTTATGTAAAACTGACATAGTATCTTCTGCAAGATCTGGGTTAGGTCTCAGTAATGTCCATCCATAAATAGAAACGGATTTTTTTAAAATATTGTGTACCCTCTTATTGTATAATAAGTAAAAAACAGCTTATAAGCTTGTCGATTGATGGCAATCTATTATTAATATACATATTTAATAGCCTCGGCAGCCAAATATCGATTATTATTCCTTTGTTCCTGTTATTTTTTATTCACCTAGCAGTAACACTGATATACTGATGCGATTAAAGATTATCACAAAAAAATGTATCTACTCTTAGATTACCAAAACACATTTGACTTATGTTAAAACTTTACATATACTACACTTCATACTCGATATATTCAGAAATATCATTCCTCACACATTTAAAAAAGAAAAAAGCCAGCATTAAAAATATATTCATCTGAGATAACACTTTATAATGACGTGGGTCAGTTCGGGCGGCTAGAACAAACAAAATCGTACTCGCGCCATGTTTTTTTCACCTTTTCATTCAAATGAAAGGAATGATGTGCTGTTGTTTCACTCACTCGCTTAACAAACGTCCGTGTGAAAGCGAGATGGAACAGGGATTGGATGCCAGGTAGGTGCCGTAACGTCTGCCACGGCAGACAGAACGGCACCAGCATTCGTAATTCAAATTCTGGAATATTTTTTTGTGTTATCTATGATATTATTAATTGGATTGTAATATAAGTGTTCGGAATGAAATGTGTTTTGGAAATATTTAGTTTTATACGAAACAAAATGGTTTTACACAGGTTGTTGCTTCTGATAGGTAGGTGCACACGAGGGTTTGAATTTTAGTCATTTGTACGTACGAAGGATTAATAGTCGTTGGAGTTATTTCTTGTGTGGAGTCCACGGTCTGTTTAAACATAGCGTGGGGGTGCCCCTCAACTAGATAGACCGAGGACCTGAATATATAACTTCTTCGACCGGAGTAGAATTTAAATGTGAAAGACTAGGAAACGCCGTTTCTGTATCAACCAGGGCCTTTGTCAGGCAATATACCTACTGTGATAGATTAGATTGATTATATGGTTTGTTTTTCTGGACCATCAAACATTTGTAACCTTTAGCCATGCATGTCTGCAACTGTCCGAACACGGTGACATCCTAATGTAATACAATTGTAATCAAATCAAATTACAAATTAAATGCCGGCCGTGACATCACGCACCATATGCCACTGTTTGCCTTTGATACGATCACACAAATGTCTATTTTCGTACCGTTCAATTTTGTTATCGAACATTCAATGCTCTTAAGGACATATTAAAAATATACTGACAGTAATTTCTTGCTATCTAAAAAAGAAAATGGAGAAAAGGATTACTGTAGGCATTGTGAGCGATGAACATTCTATTTTCAGATTATTATGTCACAAAATAGATCGATACCGAAAAAATCGTTGGTTAGATATAAAAGCAAAAAGGGTTATTAGTGTAGGTGGCAAAATATACCTTGAATGAAAGAGCAGATGAGGACAAAATTTATTATGATATAATCTCTAGTTATCCTGTAACAGACCTTCGAAGAAAATTGTGTACAATTAATATATTTTGTACCTAATTTGCCTAAAAGGGATAGAAACGATTCAGAAAAATAAGCAGCCCTTATACTCAATGGTTTTCTACTCAAAATTGATCCTTTTTATTTCCAAGACTCACAAGCGATCAATTTAGTATAACACACGAACAACGTTTGCTATAATAGGCTCTATTCAGCAAATCAAAGCTATATGAGTGGCGTTTAAAGCCAAGTGGCTTTTCATACAGGCTTTGATCTGTATGGAAAATCTATGGGGTATTTGGAACAAACTCCCCTCCCTATTTGAGGGCCCTTGAGGTTTGGTGTCCAGTCTCTTTGAAATCGCTGGACCGATTGTAAAGGTGTAAACTTCAAAGGTAGTTGTTTTAATAAAAATAAGCAATTAAAGTATTAGGGTAGATGTTTTTATATGTGCTTATTTAAATGAATGTCGAATGTATTTTCATCATAAAAAAACTAAATCCCGAATCAAAATCTTATATCGTAATTTATTAAAAGTTCGTTATTAAAAGAAAACTGCAGTACTTTCGAAAATTTCACAATTAAGACAAAAGTTGACATATTTTGCTTGAGAAAATATAGGTACAAAGGTGATAAGAAATCTTACGATTGCATATTTGTAGGTTTCAAGTATCGTAAATGCAAAAGATAGTCAAAATGGTCATAATCATTTGTAATAAAAAAATCTCAAGTCTTTCACTCACCTACTTGTATAGGAGTAGTTTTTTATACGAGATCAACACGGAACCAACATAATTATGTCCCAACATACCATTCGAGAAACTTTCCTATAATACCTACAATTTAGATGCTTACGAAGGTCAGAAAGTCATCTACATACGTATACCGAACAATTTTTGTTACATTCTCATGATACTTCCTAATGTCCTTCACCATTCAATGCGACCCTCAATTCCATAAGTCCATAACAATCGGGTACTAAATGCACAATGGCACCCACGTTCCTTGTTATAACCTGTCGAACAAGTAACATTGGATTTTTTCGAAACCTGCTCTTACCCTGTCGCATGATCTGCCCGTCCTTCTCTTTTTAGAGAATTTAGAAAAGGATAGTAGATATAACTCGTTTCCTAATCTTTGCCGCGGGCAGTTTGGTTAGGATCTGACACGGTCCAACGCCTATCTTTAAGGGGGTGAACAGACATTGATAAATATGATAAGCACCCTTTTACGTATAACGTTGTTTTCTTAATAAACTTGATTTCGTTGTGTGGAGATATTATTAGAAGTCAAAGTTTGCTTAGTGACGGTAACAAAAGATTATTGTTATGCCAAAATGTGAAGCATTCAATAACACATGCCTGATTCATGGAATTTAAAAATCTTTTAGATATACATTCTCACCATATTATTTCACTTCTAATACAAAAATGGGGAGAACTAACCAACTATACAACCGAACTCTCGAACTCAAAGACTACTACCGTTTGCTATCACTAAACCAATCAGAAATATAGAAAACTATTAATGAAACGTAATCGATTACAATTGTTATGAAGACGGGATTCTTACACCTCACATATTAAACACCGAGGTAACAATAACAAAACAGATTATAGTATCGTTTTACATCAACAAAAAACGTATGGTGTAAGACATTGTGAGCACTGTACGGATAACATTACTTATTCGTCGGGTGGGCGGGCACCGGATGTGTATGATAATATAGATATGAACAGGGGAGGTTCACACCCTGCGTTTGAATTTAATACTGTTTGTGAGAAGTTTTTTACTCGGAATCAGTTGCAAGAAGACAGGATTCTGTTGCCAGTGGTTTTTTTGAAGCCCTTTAATCAACTTGTGTCCAACTGTAATTAAATTATTGCAATATAACTATAGAAAATAAGTGAATATTTGGCAACAATTCATGATAGCAAACGAATGCTTATTTCTTTTAATCTAATACAGTGATTGTATAAGTTCTCTCAACAAGATCTTTAATTCACACTTCTTCTAAAAGTTCTTCCATTCGACTCAAATCATTTCCAAAAACACCCACAATATGTATGGACCAAATAAAATACGTACAAAAGACTTTTGTGGTACATAATAATGACGTATTTATTCTACGCTGATGATGAATGAACGTCAATATGGCGGTGTGGCCAGACTCGTTGGAACCGACCATTCACGTTTAACAAATGACCAAAAAAAGTAAGTATTATTTATCTATACCGATTTTGTCGTGTGTATTAAAATATAAATGTAACAATGGGGTGCCATTGTTGATAAACAACGGGTATGGTTTAACGTTTTCGAAGGTTCCGCATCGTATTTTCTTATTTATTTTTGGAAAACATTCTGTATTAGGTTACTCTTAGAAGTCCACGCAAATGAAAAGTATCAGGCGTGGTCATTATGGCAATCTTCTAGTTCATCTTAGCGTTCATTGTGAGGCTTATGTTCAGCAATGGACGCAACGGAACAGCAAATAACATTATACCTAAAAAAAATAAAAATGTCTAAATAAAACTTTATTTTCCTTTACACTTCTTACTTATAAACTATGATCACACTTTTGATTTTAGCAAGATTTATTTTTGTTTGAATCTCCACACACAGACTCCTAAAGATGTGAGAGAATTTGTATCCGCCGCCATCGTTGCCCACAATGGCCAGTAGGGCGGAGCGGTTAAAAAAATCATCAATGTTCGGGCAACAAAAAGTTCCTCAGAATTATGGATTTACACCATACATGGACTGGTGCGAAATTTGCTCTTTCTCAGTACCTACTCTGTCATTACATTGAAGACAAATACTATAGATGCAACAGTAGCATTCGCTCTGAAACCATTGTGGAATATGCCATTGTCAGCGAAGATGAAACTCGAAATTGGAATTTAATGGAATTATCAAATGAAACTGACACAAGAGCGGGTTCTTTGGCCGATGTTTAGCCAATAATGGCGTTTGTTACTTGAAAATGTATTGTGAGTTAAATTAAACTTTGTGTTGCTATAATGCTGTCTCGATTTAATACGTTTGATATCATTTGAATTGCCATCGAAAATTATATTAGATTTTGTTACATTATTAATTCTGGTTGGAGATAAAATATTAGAACTGGCAGATAACATGTATATCTTGTAATGGTTTTGTATGGAATGGAATATACCTATAGAGTGTTTTCACGCTAATCGCGATAAATTATATTGTTAAGCATGAATTTAAAAAAAAGAACACTTGAATATAATTTGCATACATATTGTCACTGTTAATATATTTCAAGGTATGTATTTATGATCATTGTTATGTTCTGTTATTGTACTGTACCACATAGAATAAAAAAAACAATGTTTTAATATAACTTGTAATTATTGTTTGAATGAAAGTTTTATCAATTACAAACATAATTAAAGATCAATTCCAATAAAACGATTTTGTAAAACTTGTTATGCAAATAAACGAAAGTAGTTTACAAAAGGCTTTACAAAATTTTTGTTAAATACAAAGCTATTATTCAACGATAGATGACGACATAAATAGATTCATCATGCCACATGACAGAGCGCCTTCACCGCGGTGTATTTTGAAGTAGCCCTGATCACCCCACTCTGCACTCCAAGAATTCTTAACAAGCCAATATTGTTCACCATTCTCTGAAACAAAAATGACACATTTCTCAATCGTCAGGTAACTTATCAAAGCAATTTGACGTATCAGCAGCGTTTGTACAGAAAAGTAACTAAAGAATACGCCATTTTCCGACCACCCGTGGGTGTCGTAAAAGCCAGTTTACGGATAATGTCAAGAGGAGCAGCAGCGACAATATTGCAACCACTGGTGCGTTTGCCAACCATGGTGATGGCAATGTCCTCTTTGACCGTTCACTGTAGCGGTCATTTTGTAACCAAGTAGTGAGCAGCAGTGCAGCTTGTTTAGGGCCTTCGTTTATTGTTATGATATTTTTATTTATTTCAACTTTAAATAGAACGGTCGAAGCCAATTACATTACTTAAACATTAATTAAAATCATAAACACATTCAATAATTGTTCTCACAAAACTTCAAACATTCCATCTCCTATTCATGCGCTAATAAATCTAAATTTGGATTTGAATCCAGGAGAACGTAGTTCAGTTAGTGTCCTAGGTATATTATGTGGCTTAAAGAACGAAACAGTTCGACATGAAGGGACTGCCAACAACTTGTGCTTCCCACTACGGTGATTTGTTGTTGGGTACAAATAACTGGAAGATTTGATCATTAAGATCAGGTGCATCAATCATCCCTTTTAGTATTTGATCATTAAGATCAGGTGCATCATCCCTTTTAGTATTTGATCATTAAGATCAGGTGCATCAATCATCCCTTTTAGTATTTGCTACAATCATCTGATCCCCTGAACAACCCAAGCAACCTAACAGAAATTTCGTGGGATACCGTTTTTTTCTATTCAACTGCTTGTAGATGGTCTTGCGGACCGTTTCAGCGTAACCGGGTAGTTATTAGCAGGACCTGATGGGTCTCCAATCAATGGGGACGAGAGTAAAATACTTAACATAAGCTAACTACTACTACTACTAACATCATGACTACTAGCAACAACAGCTCTAAGGGCGACCTCTTATGAGACTCGGATTATGGCTTAGGGCGTTGCTGGCGAGATGACTGGGAGGGAGACAGCTTGATGAGGACTGAATTAACGGTGTGACTGCGAAGTCAAGAAGGATACGAATGCGGAGTCAGTAAAGATAGTAGCCATGTAAGTGCGACTAGGGCCAAACGCGACCGAGATAAATATATGATAAGATACTATGTCTATTTATACCTGTTCCATATCCCACCAGCAGGACTCCATGATCTATTTTACCTACTTCACATTGGTAATCGCTTATTACGCCGCTTTGATAATACACTGTGCCGCCAGACTTGATAGCTATGAGCAAAAAAGATACATGAATTTTTGTTACAAAATACGAGGTTGGTAAATCGCTAGGCAGATAATGATCAAGAAATAGTACATTACTGTCGCGGTCTGTAATGACTGTGTTGCTGGCCGAAAGCGCAGCTCCAGGCCAACACAGCGCGGTCAGCATTGCAGGCCTTGAACAGCAAGGGCTGCAATGATGACCAAGCTTGAAGGCCGAAAGCGTAGCTAAGCCAAGCTCGAGGCCATCATAGCGTGGCCAGCAGCGCAGTCATTGGGGACCAAGGCTTGTATAGTGCTTTACTCACACAATGCAAGTAATTTAATTAAAAGCAGCTTAGTATAGTAAGAATTTATTTAAAGTAAGAATTGTTAAAAATACAGTTAAGTATTAAAATTCAGGACCGCCTTTCCAGGGCTTATATATTTTTTTTAAAATTAGGCACTGGTGATTATACTGCCTGTATCTATACAGCCAAATTCTGAATAAAATCTTTTTGCACCTGACTATTTTTGAAACAAAAGTCGACAGTAATGGATTTTCAACGGAAATTGCTGATGGCTAGAACACACCAGCAATGAAATTCCATACAACTTTGCTGGCGCCTATTCAAGTAGCGCGGAAAGGTCGACTTTGCTCAAAGAAGGTTGTCAAAATAATGACCATATTACAAGCATTTTTGAGTAAAAGACATTTTTGGATGTGTAATAACGTTATTAAACTCAAAAATTAATAACGCTTCTGTAATTTTAACTATAGTAAAGAATTGACAGCTTAAGCAAACTGACTGTGTCGGTCAAAAAGTCGCAATTACCTATATTAGGTACCTCTACCTTCTTCAAATTAACTGGCGAAACTTCACATTAATAGAAAACATCCAAATAAAAAAAAACTAAACTTTAGTTTATAACATAATAAATAAGATACGTACTACATGCGCGCTCATCGCTAGTTAGGTTAATTGTGGAAGTATTTATCTAATTAACTGAAGTTTAGGATTTTTTATTTAAATGTATTCTGTTAATGAAACACAGTGACCCGTATGAGCAGGGATGAAGCAGTATAGCTAGTAAAAGTTTACCAATAGAGATGGGTCCCTTATAGTACAGCAGTTGCTTTACTTTCTCTTGAGAGGTAAGATTGTAGACTTGGCAGTCAGTTAATTTGACCTTGACCTTGCTTTCATCAAAAACGCATTTATCATCATGTGCAGTGTATGGATAGCCACCTTCAGTCTCGATGCCACCTGTCTCAACTAGATACCTGTAGATTAAAGTAATGCACTTTATCAAAAAATGGTGATACATGTGTCTTGCCCGTGTAACAAAAAAAAAAAATCGAATTCAACGAATCATGTTTAAAAAGATACAGTGAAATGTGTCGTTTAAAAAAGTAAATAAATAACACGTAAAAACAACGCATTACTTAGTTTGTGCAACTTGAAGAAAATTGAATTTCGCAGGCAGAACAAAAGTAATTACTATCATAACATTATTGAACTGCAAAGGAAGCACCACAATGAGGTCTGTGCATTACTGTGCAAGTCTTTCAAGGTCGTAAATAATATTTTCTCGTCATAAAACTTCGTCAACTTTACGCGGCGGGCATACAACGCCTTGCGTGTTCAGTACGATGACGCTCTGAGGGCAGTGTTGAAAAAATCCAGGTACATACTGCAGTGCTTCCGCAATGTTTGCGGGTGCTTCCATCGACGATTTCTTCTCCATTATTCAGAAAAGAACCGCACCGATGATGAGCAGGGTCCGTGGTAGCACCAACACTGTCCTCAGAACGTTAAAGTGCAAAATAAACAGTCCTTTTACTGTGTACTGAGCAAGTGTACACCTGCTCAGAGATAGGAAATAGACTTTTGAAATTATTGTGTAACTTGTTTTTATACCAACAAATGACTAACACCTTGTTACTTTTATTTTAGTGTGTACTATTAACAACCCTACTAACGCTGTATGTAAAAATGTATGGACTTACGTCTGAAATAAAGATAAATTATTATTATTATATTATTTCCTTTATTCATTAACTTACATACTAATTATATTTTTAAATATTTCTATAAAAATTATAACAAAAACATTTAAAAATATAAAAAAATAGTAGCCCACCGGCATCGGGAACAGGGTCCAAACTACCGGTGGTCAGGGCCTCAGAGAGAGGAACTTCCTGACAATACGTGCCATGTCCAGAAGTACCGCTTTCTGTATCAGGCCCTTGACCCAGCTGCCCAACGAGAGCCTCGTCAGGTGTTGGTTGAGGCTCTTGGCTATTAAGCCATTGGCTGTAATGACTATCGGCACAATGACTGCTGAGTCAACCTCCCACATGTCATCAACCTCGTGTGCCAAGTCTTGATATTTAATTTCCTTATCTTTCTCGGCTTTCACAAGGTTGTCGTCATGTGGGACTGTGATATCAACAATCATTGTGAGACGCTCTGATCGATCTATCACCACTATGTCAGGCTTATTGGCAACAATGGTCCTGTCGGTGATGATAGATCGATCCCAGTACAATGTGACATGACCATTCTCGAGAACTGGGTCGGGCACATACTTGTAATATGGTACTTCTGCGTCCGCAAGGTTGTATTGCAGAGCAAGTTGCTTGTGGATAATCCTAGCCACTAGGTTGTGTCTGTGCAAATACTCGCCGTTAGCAAGACGAGAACAACTAGAAATAATATGTCGAATGGATTCACCGGGACAGTGGCATGCCCGACAGATGTCAACCGTGCCGTCGTTCACAATATATTTCTGGTAGTTGTTCGTCATCATAACTTCGTCCATAATTGCACAGACAAAACCTTCGGTTTCCTCAAAGATATCACTGAAACGTAGCCAGGTTACGGACGCTAGAAAATCTACATCGGGCCTATGAAGGGCTCGGTAAAAGTGTCCGTGAAGCGAATTAAATTAAATTATTGTTATTATTTCCGTTTATTCATTTTATATATCTACATATTATTTACATTTTTAAATCTTTCTATAAGAAATATAAAAAAAAATATATAAAAAAGTATTATTATTATTATAAAAGCACTTTTATTTGAAAACTGAACAGTTCTCATATAAAATTGCATGAAACGTGATAGTTAGACAGTTGAAATTTTCACAGATGATGTATTTCTGTTGCCGCTATAACAACAAATACTAAAAACAGAATAAAATAAATATTTAAAGGGGGCTCCCATACAACAGACATGATTTTTTTGCCGTTTTATAGATAATGATTATGGTACGGAACCCTTCGTGCGCGAGTCCGACTCGCATTTGGCCGGTTTTTTTATTTCCGCTTGTAGGACAAAATTAATTGATTTATAACGCTGTATTCATCTTTAAAACTTTTACTGGCCACTTAAAAGGCTGCGTAAACAAGGATAGAAAAACGAATTTTCTAATTGTTGATTTAACACTTGCTTTAAAACAGTCATAACTAATACTCTAACTGGCGCTCTGAATAGTTATACCCCCTTGCCGACTAGCCTTGCATCAATTAACTTAATTACTGAAGTATTAATTAGTAATCAATGAGGGGCTCGTGGCTAACAACCACGCCGATCCTACGATTTGCGAGGTTAAGCTGCGCTTGCCGCGGTCAGTCCGTGGATCGGTGACCGTTCGTTACATATCGAAACCCCCCCGTGCCTCGGAGAGCACGTTAAACCGTCGGTCTCGGATGTCATAAGCATACCTATGATAGTCGTTACGGGTAGTTAGAAGCTCGAAAGTCTGACAACCGGTCTAACACTAGGATATCGGCATTGCCCAATAACTGGCTTGCAGAGATCTGATGTCAGACGCTCTGTGTAGAATACTGGTATTCAGCCGCGACTGATTAGACTAGAAGCTAACATAGTTGGGAAAAGGCTAGGCACAACGACTGAAGGACTAAGAAAGAACAAAAAAGAAAGTAAAAAAAAAAACTAAATGAATAATTTACCCAAAAACTTGGGCCATGACTCCTCCACCACATCCTCCATCTGTATGGTCGCAATCAAGAATCTGTTGTTCTGATAACTGTACCAGCTGATGGTGTTTGATGGCGTACTGACCCTCAATGTTACCTGTAACAAATATTATTTCAAATCATACTAATATTATAAATTAAAAGTTTGTGAAGATGGATGAATGTTTGTTACTCAATCACGCATAAACAGCTGACGGGTTTGGATGAAATTTGGTACATAGATAGACCATATCCGGAATTAATACATAGAATACTTTGTATTTGGGTACATGAAGTAGCTCTCCTAAGATGCGAGTGAAACCGCGGACGACAGCTAGTAATTAATATTAGGTTGCCTTTCTTCATGTAAGCCTCTAAGCTTCTGAATATTGGTCTCCACGAAGGTAATCAACATGCTTGACAAGTACATTGGGGTTGGCATCATGCTGTTATTAATTAGCTTGTTAGAGGAGCCCTTCTCTTTGACATGATCGTTTTAGGACACCACATGAACAAAAGGTTGGCCAACTCTTTGTCCGTATCTCTCACGGCGCCGCGCCGGGGCGTTGCAAACTTAGCATCATACAATTCGGTAGAAAGAAATTCTTTAAAAAAAATGGGAAGAATTTAATAGAATTTTTATTTTATCAAAAACCAATGGAAATAAACGATACGAACGATATATATATATATATATATATATTTCATTGGGTTTTCATTGTTGCCTATATTTTTTGTAAAAGTTTCTAGACAATTAATAAAAAAAAAATCGTCAACTATCCAATACAACGTGCAACAAGGGTGATTTAATTAATTGGAACTATGGGAAAATCCTAAACCAAAGAAGCAACAGGAAAAAATCTTCAGAGATATTTGATAATTTATTATGAAAACAATTCAGCAGATTTAAGTTTTGGTCCAGCGTGAACTTTCCATAAAAAATATAAAGTTGGCATTTTTTTAATTTTTTCATAATTATAGTACTCTTTACAATGATAATGTTTTGGCCATTCAGTCAGAATATTGGTGACAATTCTAAAACAAAACAAAACTTACCAGTTGAACTGAACGCATAACAACTTCCACAATCTCCTTGGTCCTTAACTCTAGTGACGGCATGATGTTCGCGCCAATCAAACGACTCCGGCGCATCGTTACAGTAGATGTCTTCGTCAGTCAATATGGAGCAGGTGGAGGTGGGTGGTGGATCTTGGCCATTGTAGTTCTTTGTGTTTAAACAGCCGTAAGAATTACGAAACTCTTCGAGAGTGATATCAGAAAATTTCGATATACCTGAAAAGTAAAACATTATTTACCATAAACTTAACACAACCAATGGATTAAACATGAAAGAGAATGAAAAATAAACTTGTAATACCAAAGACAGTGTTCTTGCTGTTCTCGTTCAAACGGTTAATTTTTTCCAAATTTTCTTTGAATATTGTGAACCTGACTTGCTTCTCATGTTCGTCGGGGTATTGTCTATTAAAGTCTTGTATGAAGCGCTCGAAGTGTAGCTCGGCTTGTTCGAGTGCGTACGGCGTTGTTGGCGAGGCAGTCACGAGCCCAAACCAACAAGCACACAATAACATCAACATCGATGACATGATTGTTACTACCAATTTCTATACAGTCACTTCCTAGACATACTACATTATATACTCAATTTTTCTGAAGTATTGGAATATTCTAAACGTTGGAATTGCATCGAAACCGATAAAACAAAATTATCACTTTTTTATGATTTGCTTAAATTCCACCATTCCACAGTTAAACGAGTACCTACCTACCTAGCTATTAAAATAATTTAGAATTAGTGGTATGACGAATTTAGTTACAAGAACTGTTTTTGATTCTGCTATTATGAATATGGGTCATTGTCAAACTCAAAATTTTCACTTATTAGGTCAAAGAATTTGGACGAAATATAGGTATTTTAGAATACATACATACATAATGTAGGTACTTTAGAAATTAAATTATACGATGGAAAAATAGCGCGCATACCAACATAGCCTGAGTTCTTTGGAAAGCTATTTTGCTATTAACGAGTTCGTGTTTTTAATGATAAAATTGTTTACTGCATTTATGACATTGCTTGTATAAAACTAGCAAAGCGTGAGCCTGCGATGGTCAACAATGTCACTGCTGTTGCTGCTGTTGTTGAGGGTGGGTCGGTCAGCGCTTGCGTCGCATTATGGAAAATAAAGGTCTGTGTCTGATTAAAAATCAATAACTTTTTTATTTCTGAATATTATGTTCTAAAATTTTGCACAAATATAGAATAGTGTATATGGCTTCAAATGGAATGTAATTTATTATGACTGAATTTAAAACCATACATTAAAAAATAAAACAAATTCAAAATCATCAAAAATGTTCAATATTTATTTTCTAACAATGAATACTATTATTTTAATGTTTACAAAAACCAAATAGCATATAGTACATCAAAATAAAAACCAATTTAAATAATAAAAGCATTTTTTTTTTAAAAACACATGTGATTAAAATCGAACACAGATTAATTAATTAATTGTAATGTTTACTAAATGTTATGTTATTTATACTTGATGAACTTCGGGATCTAAAATTAATTCGTTCACTTTCAAAAGATCTAAGGTGTCTTCATCAAGTTCCTTCACGTTTTTACACGCTTTATATTAGCTTCACTTGTAACTAACTAACAAACTAACAAACAATGTAAAAAAATCTTGGAAGTCAATTTTAACCTACTTCTAATTGTCGTATCGAAATGAAACTTTGTATGTATATGTAGTTCGGATGACAATACTATAATTTGGTATCTTGGAGCTGATCTGATGATGGAGCCAGGAGGTGGATAGTGGAATTCTTCAGTGGTTAATAGTAAACCTCTCGAGTTTGGGTCATATAATTCATCTTAACGAGTCCAATAGATTAGACTTGGTAACGATGGTCTGATGATGGAGCCAGGAGGTGGATAATGGAACTCTTCAGTGGCTACTAGTAAACCCCTCGAACTTGGGTCATATGATTCGTCTCAATGAGTCCAATATATTAGGCTTGGTAACGAGGGTCTGATGATGGAGCCAGTAGGTGGATAGTGGAATTCTTCAATGGCTGCTAGTGAACCCCTCGAAAATATTATAACCTTATTAATATACATATAAATTTAAAGAAATACTAACTAAGTCAACTTAAAATGTATTGTGTACCAGTAATAAATATGTTACAAGTTATTTTAAGACTAAAAAGTAAAAAATAAAAATATGTAGTTTAAAAAACTATAAACACGCTTTAATCACGCACTAAAAATTATGAAATAATTCTTTTATAATCCAATGGTTAATACAAAAAGCGTGGAGCGCTTTGTTTAAATTAATTAAGAGTACATACAACCAAAAAGCGCTCCACGCTTTTTGTATTAACCATTGGATATAAAAGAATTATTTCATAATTTTTAGTGCGTGATTAAAGCGTGTTTATAGTAAGTAAGTAAAATTTTATTTGTTTAAACATGGTGTACATGATACATTGCATGCAAGATAATAAAAGATACAGAAAAGTTCTAACATGTTCAGCCGCGTAACGTGGCGTACAAATTGGTAGGAAGAGATGGTGCATAAACCGTGATAATATTCATCAAAATTACATTATAGAAATTATGTAGGAATCATTATTCATTAAAGATTAGGTATCATTACAATTCAGTAAGCATATTTTTTAGATAAAATTAAATGTCAAAGTAGTCACTAAAATAAATTAGTCAATAAAAATATGTATTACTGTCATTAAAATTTCAATTCCAAATTACAATTATTCCACAAAAATACAATAGATCACAATAACATGTCAATAAAAATACAACATCGTCATTTAAAAAGCTAAGAAAAATTGTCCTCTTTCATAAACTCTGCTATACTGTAATATGCTCTTTCAGTTAGTAAACTCTTCAATTTACTTTTAAAAGCAGATATATTTAATGTTCTCCATGATTTGGGCAATTTATTAAAGATGGCCGGACCCATGCAAAAGATGTTCTTACGCATAAGAGCGGTTTTAGCGCCGTGAACACAGAGTTTGAAGTTGTCACGTCTATTCCTAGGGACAGCATCAGACAAAAGCTGAAATAAATGAGTATTCGATTTAATAAACGTTACAGTTTCCAGGATATATAATGAGGGCAATGTCAATATCTTACGTTCTATAAAATAAGATTTACAGCTGTCCGTTGTTTGCAGCCTAAACATCGATCTAATGCACCTTTTTTGTGCCCGAAGCGCTTCATTGTCCGTGCTATTCCCCCAAAAGATGACTCCATATCTAAGAACTGATTCGGTTAAACCATAGTAAGCAGTAATTAGCGCATCTGTGTTGAGAACCACAGCAAGCTGTTTCAGAGCGTAGGCTGCACTACTTATTTTTTTACTAAGTGCCTCTATTTGAGGTTTCCAATTCAATCTAGAATCTATTATTAGTCCCAGAAATTTTGTTGTGTCAGCTTCATTGATATTTATATTATTAAATTGAATATTAAGATGGTTGGTTGTTTGTGTACGTTGTCTAAAGTGCATTACGTTAGTCTTTTTTAAATTAATTATTAAATTATTATCATTTAACCAATTTATAATAGATATTAGTGAATTATTAATGTCATATTCATATGTGTTTATGTCATTACAAGCTATTGTCATAGTACAATCGTCAGCAAAAAGTGTCATCGGTTGTTCAGTTACTTTAGGCAAGTCATTTATATACAGGGTGAACAACGGAGGCCCCAATACACTGCCTTGAGGTACTCCGTATATAACTTCGCGTTCCTTTGATCTTGAAGTTTCTTCACGTTTACTTTTTTTATTTATCGAACTGATTTCTGTGACTTGTTTACGGTTATTGAGATATGATTTAATTAATTCTAAGACGTTGCCTCTAACATAATATAGTTTATTAAACTACATATTTTTATTAGTATACGGTTTTCTAATGCTGGTTATGTAAGGATCTGAAGTATAAAGAAGAGTATGAAATACATCCTCGTTTGTAGCGGATCTTGAGCATTTTATATCATGATATAGACGAAATTTTTTATAATCCTTATTACGAGATTCTTGCGCATCTTCCGAAAGTTGACCAATAGGAATTACAGCAAAATGCTTTATGACACTTTCTAGATGAATCAAAATTTTATGAACTGAAGATGGCATGTAGTACCATTCATAATTGCTCACATAGATCCTGGTAGTCTCCATAGCATAACTGCCAAACTTTTCAGCATTTATCATTACCCCCGATGAAAGAGCTTGCAGAATTATGTAAAGTCGTTTAATCAAATTTATATCCACTCCTGTAATTTCAGCAGAGCAGCTTGCACTGTGAAAAAATCTTCTGGCAGTATTACCGTCATTAGAATTACCACTTACTTGTCTTGGTTTGTCGATGATCAATCCTAGCTCTTCACGGAAACGCCTTTGTACCAGGGTTTTCTTCTCTTGCTTTAGTTGTTTCTTTTCTTCGTTTGTGGCTGACCATGTTTGGAAAGACAGATTATAGGAAATATGTAAAATCATTTCCATACAACGAATCCAGGCGTGCAAAGTAGACAGTCCGTATTGATAAGAATCTTCATTTTCAGGCCTAGCAGTCACTTTAGTCAAATCGTTCATTTGACGTGGAGTAGCTAAAGATAAACGCTCTAATATCAATGATAAATTACAAAACTTACCGCAAACTATTGATGTAAACAGCAACATTTCAAACCGCAATAGATAGCGAGCGGTTTTCCGTTTTCTGTCTTTTATCACATTTTTACTAATTACTCCGAAAACCGCAAATACCCGCAGCACTTTTTATTTGATTATGTTTATGGATAGCTAGGCTACAGATCAACATTAAATGTAAAGCAGGGGTAAACGTGGGTAACTGTCAAAAGTCTCGATGAACTTTAAAAAAACCTTTTTTCACCATATTTTATTTTGCAATTATTTTAAGGTCAACGTTAACATAATATTAAATACATATTAGTTGTTTCATATTCTTCAAAAGACGCGGTTTCCAGAAATATATAATACATTATACCTTTTCCTGTTACGTGTTACAATAAAATCAATTTGAAAGTGATGAAGTGAACGGGCTTATTAACATGGACGTCCGTCAAAACTATAAAGTTTGTGGTGTTGTAAAAAAATAATTTCATATAATATGTATAATTTTTTGATATTATAGTCTAGTTTGGTCCTTAAACTATTGAGTAAAATAAAAAAAGCCTGCCAGTAGCGACATTGACAATAACCGTTTTTAATCAGCAGTTGTTCTACGATTTTCCACAGTGCGTCGGCCAGATCGGCGCCGAGGTTTATTTTAAGAGCTTCATATAAGAATATGACTATTTAACCAATTAAACGAGCAGACTAATATCACGGTATTTGGTAACAAAAATAATAATTTTGATAATTGAACGTTACGTATAGCCGTACACAAGCCCAGTTTCAATAACTCGCATAATGTTTTTAATATTTTAGGAATAACAGAATTTATGGATCTAACCAAGGAAGAGTTTACCAAATCTTACCTTAATTTAAAAATTCCTAGTCCTGATGTCATTGCTGCAAGTGGATGTAAAACTGTAATCGATGATGACATCATAGATAATGGAAGATCAGAACGAGTTTTCGATTGACAGTGGTTACAGGGCTTGCCTTCAGTACAGAATGTGACTTTGTGTTGCTAGTCATGCGACTGTTGTAACTAGTAAGTATATTTCTAGAGATTAAAACATCTGAGACATTTAATAGCGTTTACCTTGGTGCGAGGTGTGTTGTTTCGTGTAAGTATATGTTACCTTGATCGCACATGGGCCACTAACGGCTGATATTAATAAGCGATCTCAATCCAAAATCTCTGGATTTATGTAGGTTTTTGACAGAAATTCAATAGAAGTAATGTCAAAAACCAACATCAATCTAGAGATTTTGGATTGAGATCGGTTATTAATATCGGCCGTAAGTTGCTCGAGACAGTTGATCGCTATTTTTTTGTAGCTGCAGTTACCGTTTGGGGTATGATCTTATGTAAGGTTGCTAGCGTTCTCGCAGAGCAATCATGTGTGTCGGCATTTGGGCTCGTGCGTTCTGATTTTGAAAATATGTGACGACCTTTTTTTTATTGTGAGTAGGGTTATATCGGACTCTTGACAACTAAAACCTCCATGGTGTTCCTCCGAGGCCCTGTAGCTGGGATTGCAGGATTCGCTACTGCATTCACCGCGACCCCAGCAAATAATGTAACGAACCTGGAAATATGCCAATGATCTGTTAACAGCAAATTACTGCATGGTGTGGATAGTTACTGTGATGCAGAATTTCTACTTAAGATACCATTTCCCCAAAACAATGGCATATATTTCTGTGAAATAACGTCCAGAGAATTCCAGTCTTGAGTTGGTAAGCTACAGACTTATTTTTTGGTAATAAAACAATTGCATTAATTGTCCTTATTTTTTACAGGTGTCATAGTGTAGGCTCAGTACAGTACCAAGTACGTGATCAAGGTAGATTTATCCGAACAGCAGATTGTTGATTGCCCGGGACCTCATGGATGTGATGGAGGAAATGCGTTATCGGCTTATCGGTGATTAAGACGTGGGTCTTAATATTACACTCTACTACAGCCATGTTCACTAGTAAACATTTGTTTATGAACACTGTTTCAGAAACATTGATAGATGTTGCGGTTAACACTACTGGCAAATTTTGATGATGATGGAAAAAGCTCTAAAATATTGAATGTAGAAACATTAAGTGGTGTTATACAAACAGCTGACAACTTGCAATGTAGAACATTGTTTATAATTGAATACATGGTTTAACTATAACTTTGTAGAATAGGATAAATAAATATGGTTATGGTTTGTTTACATTATATACAAAATTGTAATGGCCGGACTATAGAGAGTAGTGTTTTAGCAACAGCAGTTTTTTACACTGCAATTGTAACGGTCAGATCAATCATGGACCTAGGTGGTATTGAGGGTGAAGTCAATTACCTATACGAAGAAGACGATGGTGATCAATGCAGATTCAACGAAAGGAGAGTGAGAGTAAAGGTTGCTGAATGACTGTAATTTAATCTTGTTACTCAGAGAAAAGTGGAAGTCGTAATAGTGGATAATGAATATGGACCCCTTGCTGTTGGTAAGCTTTTAGCCGTCACGGCAGATATTTTCAATAAAGTTGAAAAAAGAACATCATGTCCTAGCTCTATTTTGCCCACGGTTGATACTCTAGGATTCTAATTGCGTAGCACACTCGCAACCACAATAGTTTCTATTTTGACAATACAACATTATTCATTCCATGGCGCATAGGGAGAAGTCGGATTGTTGACTAGTCAATGCGACCAGTGTCAGCGAGCCAATTTGTTGCAACGCAATAAGGGCGCAGATCTAAAAGTGTTGTAATGCCTTTTGTCATCCTCTTGGCCTACTTTTAGTCCAAATCATTCTACTAACATGTTCTATCTTTAGCAGCGATAGCCTAGCGGTTGAACGCTCGCCTTCCATGCAGGAGGGTCTGAGTTGGATCCCGGCCCTTAAAATTATGGCAACCGAAATATGAATATGTTATTTTATAAAATGTCTTTTCCGAGTACCTATTTTTTAATTTTTACATTGAACAATTGTAAACTATTGTACAATATTTAGACTTTATTTTACAACCATTAAGAATATTGATGTGTACGTGTATATTTGAGGCGATCAAATTATTATTAGCTGCTGTGAGTGCGTCACAAAGGAATCACTTTTGATTTTGTTATTATAAATCGCCGTTTATTACTATTGTAAACAATGTCGAATACGGATTACCTACATACTACGAGCGGGACAGGAGCGGTACAGAACGTTGACGTCCAGTTTTTACAGAGACTCTCACGATGCTATATTAGTTTAAAATGTGTCAGAACCAAAGTTCCTAGCAAAACTAAATGAGTGGGTCGAGAAACTTCAAGTATACTCCACCAAGATGAACATAGTCTGTTTAGTTGTCGGCAATAAGATTGACAAGCATATAATTTTCGGACCCAGTACAAAATATCAGCAAGCACATTGGGTCACCCGCGCGACGGCGCAACGAGTATTCCCAAGGAGGGTTGATGTCAAGCAGGCGGCCGGCCATAAAACAATTAGCCAAAACCTCTAACAGCATGGATATATGAAATACATGTTGTGCCGACCCCACCTAGTGTGGGATAAGGGCAGGAAGAAGAAGAAGGCTCCACCGGACTAACTGAGGTTAGAGTACTAAAAATGTCAGAATTCATAAAAACGGTCTGTCGGAACGGTCTCCTGTACCTACAGTGATTAAGATAGCTGCCCTTACTGCCCCGTTCCTAATTTCCATTCTCAATCTCAATCGCAATAATATTGTTAGGTATGAATTTTAAAAAAGAACACCTAAATATAATTTGCATACACATTATCACTGTTAGTACATATCAAGGTATGTATTTATGATCGTTGTTATATTATGTTATTGAACTGTACAACATAGAATAAAAAAACGGATAAAAAAAAACGTATATCGCACCTTTAAACTTTAAAGTTTAAAGACAAACCGTTTCTACACGAAAATATCAAATTTTACACAGGAGCAAAAAGAAAAAAAACCTTTTCGCAATAAAATTTAAGTAAATCATGCTCTGAGCCATTTTTTGATGTCATATGATGGATATTTATGTACACTATAACATACGATTACAGAAAAGTATTTTTATTAAATAGAACTTTGTTTATTGTGATTTTTTACGCCGTTTAAAAGTGGAGATTGTTTTTTACGCCCTCTAAAAGTGGAGTTTTAAAAAAGTATCAAGTTCACCTTGTAGTTTACGTAATTTTATGAAAGATGGCATTAATAACTCAATTCATGAAAATTTTCTTTTAGTAACGGTTTGTCTTTAAAGGTGCGATATGTATATACTTATACGTATTTTTCATATAACTTGTAGTTATTGTTTGAATGAAAGTTCTATCAATCACTATCGTAATTAAAGATCAATTAAAGAAATGATTCAAAAATTATTTTTTAAAGCTTGTTATGCAAAAAAAATGAAAGTTGTTTTCCAAAGGCTTTCCTAAATATTTTAAACATACAAAGTATAACGTTTGGGGTTAGGTAGGCAGGTTAAGAAATTAAATTATTAGATGTAGAAAAAAAGTAAGTCATTTATTTGACAAAAAAGTTTACATTGAAAAAATATAAAATTATCGGTAAAGTCGGAAGTGAGTTCGCTAATATCGAGCGCGTGTCGTTTCTAGACGTTTCTAGACGATAATAGAAACACCATTGTCCTGCGTTAGCAGCAGGATGGCGTGGTGTGTGGCGTGGTACCTAGGCAGCAATCAGCTTCTCAGTAGCGTCGTAGTACTCGGAATTATCTTGCCCGGAGAGTAGCCGTAGGAGTAGTAGAAGTAGTAGAAAAACAGCGTGGGGAGGGAAAGAACCCTGGAATTCGGTAATAAGCCGTTTTAGTTAACGTCCCAATCCAAGCTACGACTGCATCATCCCGACTTCCATATATTGTCTACTAAAATGAAAAGCAGTAATTCAACACTAATTAGTTATCGAGATTATGCAGTCTAGGCAGCGTGGTACATGGATGAGCAAAAGCGTGATAAAATTGCAATGTAACATCCACAAAATAAATTAGCGCAAAGATAATCATCACCCTAACTTATGAACAATGAATAAATGTTAACAGGTGTTATTTAATTAATGTACAAAAGATAATTTTTCATAAGTAAAAGGGATATATGATTTTACCTTCAGTTAACATTTTAATAGTTAACTGCGTTAATATAACTAATAGATTTCATAAAACAAAAGTATATACAAAACATATATAAAAATGTATCACCTTAATGACACGGTCTAGGTTAACCGGTAATTCGGTCATATCAGGTAAATATAGTATTTAGATAATATATTACTCTAATAGGTAAATGTTTCTAATACACAACACGAAATATAACACACATAGCAACAATAATGATTGTGATTTACGAATTATGAAAATAGCAAGTCATTCAACCAATTATTAGCTACGTACTTAACCTGTATAAAAATAATATTTTGCAACACTCACCCGTTCTGGGGTTTACACTGAATTAATTTTAGTTATAGAACAGAAAGCAGTAAGATATTGTACTTAGTTTGCGAATTAATATAGTTTTAAATATGATCACCGAAAATTATTATGCACAAATTGGTAATTATGCAAATTAGATCGGAGTAATTAGTCAGGTAAATACAACTGTTCGTGGCGCTGTCGCAGAAGGTGGTGGAAGGTTCCCAGGTTTCTGATGTAGTATGGAATGGTCCAAACTCCAACTGAACATGTAATAAAAACATGTCAGTCATCACGGGTGCGTTTAATTAGAATATGAATTATGTTTATAAGTACTTTATGTAATCATTGTAAATATGTAAAATAAAATATAAACATAATTGATTTGTAACAGCTTTAAATTAGATTTGATTATTCCTATAGTATTTTAGAATAAACTAGCGACACGCCCCGGCTTCGCACGGGTGCAATGTATATACTAATGTGGGGCATATAAACCTTCATCTTGAATCACTCTATCTATTGCTGAAAACTGCATTAAAATCCGTTGCGTAGTTTAAAAGATCTAAGCGAACAGAAAGCGGGAGCGACTTTGTTTTATACTATGTAAAGAAGTAGGTAGATAACGTAATTTCTTTGATTGTTAGCTAAAAACCCTGCTTGAGATAACGTACAACGTTACATACCCCCCTTTTTAGCGTAGGATTTTTCGTAAGGAAAATCCGCTGCTGTCACTCTTGCTAACACCTGTTTTACGCTACGCAACCATTTCTCTTTTTAATTTAGTCATTCATCACCTTTCATTCTTCATTCATCAACTAGCCAACAACACATTCGACATCTGTGCGTCCGCATCCTTTCAACCAGAGTATTCTGTATATAGTGCACAAAACTCACACGCAGATCAGCTGAGGCTGGTAAAATCTTAGCAGAAACAGAGCGATTACTAGCTACATATAACCATTATTTGATCGGTAGAAGATCAAGAAAGATAGATAAATAAATGAGTTATGTTTTACGTTTATGAAAACGCTTATTTAAATAGTTATAACCGCTCTGTAGAATACCAATAACTCATGCAAGGGCTTATTTAAAGAGTTTCAACCGCTCTATAGAATACCAATGGTGTAGGGCCATTGGTAAAACATAACTATCGGGGTAGGGCCTATTAAGTCATAGTAGATATATTTAATAATAAATGGGATAGACCGTCATCTTTTAATCTATTGGGGTAGACCAGCAGTATAGTACTATGGAACAGAAATGGTTAATGTAGCAGTAGTAAGTAGGTAGTTAGTTAAGTATGTGATTTTATATTCCTAGTAGTGGGTAACTATACAGTAAGAACTTTTATCTATACTAATATTATAAAGAAGAAAGATTTGTATTTTTGTATGTAGCAAATAAACGTAAAAACTACTGGACTGATTTCAAAAATTCTTTTGCCCTTAGAAAGCTACGTTATCACTGAGTAACATAGGCTACGAGTGGAGCCGTGAGGACACAACTAGTAATAAATATAATAAATTCGTTTAGGTTAATTTATAGTTTAGATCAAATTATTCTTTCTAATTAATTCGTTTAAGATCTTTAATATGCCATTCTCCGATAGTTTTCCAGTCGTAGCTGCTAATTCATATACTAGGGAAGACTTTTTACTAATAACTTTACATTTGATGAACTTAGGTGCCAACTTTTTATTAAAATATTTGTCTTTGTCGTTTTGATAGAAAGTTCGGTATCCTTCGTAGGTTATAAGAACGACAGTTCCTAGTAAGGTTTTTATTAAAATATTTGTCTTTGTCGTTTTGATAGAAAGTTCGGTATCCTTCGTAGGTTATAAGAACGACAGTTCCTAGTATGAGCCTGTAGGAGAGCTGCTTGTACCTTATTGAAAATTATTGCTAGGTAACCCAGGTTTTCATCATACGAATCACGTAGTTCACAAATAATATCGCCACTGAATTCATGGTCATTGTAATGAGTGCCACAACTGACTAGTTCACGAACTATAGACAAAGGCGTGAAACCAGTCACTTCATTCAGAGAATTGTTAATAGCAGATTGGATTTTAGGAATAAGTACATCCCAAACGCGGTGATCGTTGTTTATAAAAGTTGATGCAGGTGTCATTATGGTTTTGATATACCTTTCTACAGTATTGATATGCGGTGAATATTTAGGTGTAAAATGTAAGTTAAGTATCTAGTACTTAACTATTAAGTTTTTTAGTGTAGTGCTAACAAATTGTTAATCGTTGCCAAATATGATAGTAGATGGAATACCGTGTACCAAAAATACATTCTCCTCTAAAATTTTTGCAATTATGTCGGCAGTAGCTCGTTTATTAGGGAAAAGAAAACAATATTTAGAAAAACAACAGGTTACGACAAATATGTATAAATTTTGTTTTCTTGTTGACGGTAGAGATCCAACGAGATCAATACTAGGCATCTGAAAGGGTTATTTTTGTCAAATAAATAATTTACTTCTTTTTTACAACTGATAATTTAATTTCTAAACCTACCCACCTAACCCCAAACGTTACAAAAGCTGATTATTCAACGACAGATGACGCCATATGTGGATTCATTATGCCACATGACACATTATGACACATTTTGAAGTAACCATGATCACCCCACCATGAGCCCCAAGAATTCTTAACAAGCCAATATTGTTCACCATTCTCTGAAACAAAAATTACACATTTCTCAATCGACAGATAACTTATCAGAGCAATTTGACGTATCAGCAGCGTTTGTGCAGAATAGTAACTAAAAAACACGCCATTCTCCGACCACCAGTGGGTGTCGTAAAAGTTAGTTTACGGATAATGTCAAGAGGAGCAGCAGAGACAATATTGCAACCACTGATGCGTTTACCAACCATGGTGATGGCAATTTCCCCTTTGACCGTTCACTTAGCCGTAATTGGGAAACCCAGCAGAGAACTGCAGTGCAGCTTGTTTAGGGTCTTCGTTTATTATTATGATATTTTTATTTATTTCAACTTTAAATAGAACGGTCAAAGCCATTACTTAAACGTTAATTGAAATCATAAACACATTCATTAATACTTCTCACAAAACTACAAACATTCCATCTTCTATTCATCCGCTAATAAACCTTAATTTGGATTTGAATCCAGGAGAACATAGTTCAGTTAGTGTCCTAGGTATATGTGGCTTAAAGTACGAAACAGTTCGACATGACGGGACTGCCAGCAACTTGTACTTTCCACTATGGTGATTTGTTGTTGGGCACAAACAACTGGAAGATTTGATCATGAAGATCAGATGCATCAATCATCCCTTTTAGTATTTGCTACAATCATTTGATCCCCTGAACAACCCAAGCAACCTAACAGAACTTTTGTGGGATACCGTTTTTTATTTTTCTATTCAACTGCTTGTAGATGGTCTTGCGGACCGTTTCTACGCAACCGGGCAGTTATTGGTTGGAGACCTGATGGGTCTCCAACCAATGACGACGAGAGTAAAATACTTAACCTAAGCTAACTACTACTACTACTACTAACATCATGACTACCAGCAACAACAGCACTAAGGGCGACCTCTGATGGGACTTGGATTTCGGCTTAGGGCGTTGCTGGCGAGAGGACTGGGAGGGAGACAGCTTGGTGTGACTGCGAAGTCAGGAAGGATACGAATGCGTAGTCAGTAAAGATAGTAGCCATATAAGTGCGACTAGGGCCAAACGCGACCGAGAAAAATATATGATAAGATACTATGTCTATTTATACCTGTTCCACATCCCACCAGCAGGACTCCATGATCTAGATCACCTTCATCACATTGGTCATCGCTTATTACACCGCTTTCATAACTCATTATACCCTCAGACTGGATAGCTATGAGCAAAAAAGATACATGAATTTCTGTTACGAAATACGAGGTAGGTAAATCGCTAGGCAGATAATGATCAAGCAAAAGACATTTTTGGATGTGTAATAACGTTATTAAACTCAAAAATTAATAACGTTTCTGTAATTTTAACTACCTATAGTAAAGAATTGATAGCTTAAGCAAAATGGTATCAAGCAGATAATTTTCAATTGTCATCCAAAGGTGACTGTGTCGGTCAAAAAGTCGCAATTACCTATATTAGGTACTGCTACCTACTTCAAATTAATTGGCGAAACTTAACATTAATCGAAAACATCCAAATAAACTTTAGTTAATAACATAACAAGATACCTACTACATGCGCGCTCATCGCTAGTTGGGTTAGTTGTGGAAGTATTTATCTAACTAACTGAAGTTTAGGAATTTTTATTTAAATTTATTCTGTTAATGAAACACAGTGATCCCGTATGAGCAGGGAAGAGGCAGTATAGCAAGTAAAAGTTTAGGTACATATAGAGAGGAGTCCGTTATGGTACAGCAGTTGCTTCACTTTCTCTTGAGAGGTAAGATTGTAGATGTGGCAGTCAGTTAATTTGACCGTGACCTTGCTTTCATCAAAAACGCATTTATCAGCATGTCCAGTGTATGGATAGTTAGCTTCAGGCTCGATGCCACCTTTCTCAAGAAGATTCCTGTCGATTATAATTATGTACAAGTATTATATAAGTATTGCACTTAAAAAAATGAGATTCTTTTGTTTAGTCCGTGTAACAAAATTTTTTCAAGTTCAACGAAACACGTTTGAAAAAATGCAGTGAAATGTGTCGTTTTGAAAGGTTAATAAATAACACATAAAAACAATGTGTGCAATTTGAAGAAAATTGAATTTCGCAGGCAGAACGAAAGTACTATCATAACATTATTGAACTGCAAAGAAAGCACCACAAAAAGGTCTGTGCAAGTCTTTCAAGGTCGAATATAATATTTTCTCGTCAATAAAGGTACTTTTATTTGAAAATTAAAAATTTGTCATATAGATTAATGATTATAGTTAATGAATAAAGGAAATAATAACTGTAATTCTAAATTGCGGTTACTGGATTCCTTCTGAGTTTTGTAAAGGTGATAAACAATGTTCGAATGCTCAACATAAAGTAATATTGGATGAAATGTATCACAGTTTGATATTTATTTTAAAAGAAGATGCACTTTGTTCTTATGTATGTACACATGAAACGAACTACAAGGGGCATAACAAATACATACCTGGCTGGAATATGCGGTGCTGATGCTCACAGGGTGGCTCGACTATATTATAAAATATGGTTGCTGCACGGCAAACCTGCTGGTGGTTGTATTCATAAGAATATGTAGCTTCTGCGAAAGCAAGACGATTTGACATTGTTTCAATTGTTTTATTATATATATATATTATATTTGTTATATTTTAATTATTTTGTTATTTAGTGTGTTGTTTTCCTGTTCTAGTCTTATGTTAATGTAATTGGCTTATTGAAGCCGTGATAGCATAGATAAATAATAAATAAATAATAAGTGTGAATCAAGGAAGATATTTAAAGCTAAATAGGATTAGGATTTCTCCTGTATCGTGGGTGCGTTTACTAACACAAATCTTCACACGCACAAACATCCAGACCCGGAACAACTATCTGTAGGCCATACAAATATTTGTTCCGTGCGGGAATCGAACCCACGACCCGTAGCGCAGAAGCCGATCGCTCAGCCACTGCACCAAACGTGTCGTCGAAAATTAAAGTATTGCCAAAACAACAGCAATTTAAAATTGACATTATAGCCAAAAATCACTCGGAAAAGAAATTTGGAGCTTTTTGGAAATCAACTAATCGCTTAAATCCGAGGCCAAGTCACCCTATGAGTGTGGCAGGTAGGGAATGCAAACCGGTTTATCCGAAAACCGAAAAACCGGATTTTCGACATATCTGACACTACCAAAAACGCCGGTTTTTTTCACGTTTCCGGTTTTTCGAACTTTTTTATTATTTTCAAATGATCAACCACGTGTCAGTCAAAACAGTGCATTTGATGTCAGCCATTAGAACAAAGTATAATTAACCTGATTGCAATTATTATTGATCTGTTTTAAAAAACTTATTTCCATGGAGTTATGAAAAACATTGAGTACCTCAGCTATTGTCGGACGCTATTGAGTTATGGTTTAATTTTAAAAGTAGAGTTTATTATTAAAGAGTTTATACATACATACATAAATAACGCCTTTTTCCCATGGGGGTAGGCAAAAACTATAGAACGCCACATGCTACGACCCTTACATACTCCTTTCGCTTCATCCACATTCATACATCTTGGGTATCCTGCGTTTTCGCCGAAAACTGTTTGGCAGATTATCACTTGCCAACCAACGTTTCGCCGATGTTTCACTTTGACAACTAACGATTAGCAAATTTTTGTATGACGTTTCATTTGGTAGAATTATTGTTAAGCTGATTATTATAATGACACAAAACGTTTGGGACATTTATCATTTGTCAAACATTTCACTAGGCCACACAACTATTAGACGAAAAATAAGTTTTTTTAATAAGTATAGCAACAAAAATCTAACAGAAATAGAGTATGACAAACAACGCACGAGCCGAGCGAGCGAAGCGAGCGTGCCGCGGAAGCGGCCGGCGATGTGCCAGAAGCGAATCATTACGCAAACTAAAACATTCTGCTACTTGAAAGTTGGCATTTTAAAAAGTGTCATTATGAAAAGCAGACCAAACGTATAGTTGGTAACTGTGAGGTTGGGAAATAAAACAAAATTGTATGATAAGTTGACAAATGATTATTCGGCGAAATAAAATTCTGCGAAACGTTAGTTGGCAAGTGAATATCTGGCAAACAATTTTCGGCGAAAAGGCAGAGAACCTACATCTTGTCATACACGTACGCCGGTTGAGAGTACTACGCACCTGTCCTTTGTGAAGAACATCACCAATAACATCGATGTAACTATGCCCTTCTAGGACGTCCTCTACCGACGTTTCCCTTGATAATCCGCCTTATAAATTCCTTTTGTTAATCGCCGTTCGCTCATTCTCTCAACATGACCAAACCACATTAGCATACTCCTTTCAATTTTTGTCACTACATCATCTTTTAAACCGCAACTTTGTCTAATCTCATCATTCCTCAATCTATCATTCAAAGTTATACCGCACATACTTCGCAAGGAACGCATTTCCACTGCATTTATTCTACTTTCATGCCTCTTCTGCCACGACCAATATGATGTGTTGTGTCCTTTTAATTGAAGTAACAACTCTTTTAATTGTTATTAAGGTATGCTGACGCAGAAGCTTCGATTCTATCAGTTGATAAGTATGCAGTGCATCTTGAAGTACTGCAGCATCGTATGTGCACCTGGATTTTAAATAAAAATTTACAGGAATTTAAACGTATTCAGGAAAATTGACTTTACCACCTCGTGTGTAACAACGCCACAGGTTCACAGTGTGTTTTATTTCACTGGGATATTACGGGAAAATTGTAAACGAAGCTACAGAAAGCTTAAGAAAACTTTATTTGAAGACATTTGCCTTTTTAAAAATAATATTGGCATATTTAAATATTTTGTCAAGTTTGAAGTTTTCACAAAACATATTGAAGATTATTCTATGTACAATAAATCCTCTTTGTTGTAAGGATCAATAGCCACCACCTAACTACTGAGGTTAGAGTACTAGAAATATCAGAATTCATAAAAACGGCCTGTCGGAACGGTCTCCTGTCCCTACAGTGATTAAGATGCCTTTACTGCCCCATTATTAATTTCCATTCCGTACATTATAAACTAAAACGTACGACCTAGCACTCTGAAAGCCTTCAAGCTATTAATGATGCTCCTATTTATACACATCACAGAGCCAAGGTCAAAATAAATATTAATAGTAAAATCAAGCGAAATATGTATTTCAGAATGCGAGTAGCTGATAATGATGGAAATAACTATTTTATCAAGATGCCATTAATAATACCCATAAAAGAAAATATTGACATAATTTCAAAAGGAATTTCTATATATATAAAGAAATTCATTTCTATGCAAAAGCCATAAGAGTAGGCGTAACAGAGACAGAGCGACAATGACATCGTTGTTGTTATTGTTGTTGTGTGTATGTTTTGCACTAGTGGCGGCCAGAACCGCCCCACCGTACGCACTCGAACACGCCGAATTTCATTTCGAGCACTTCGCACAACAATTCGACAAACATAACGACTTCGAACACCAGCAGCAAACCAGGCTACAAATATTCAAAGATAACTTAGAAAAAGATAACCGAATGAATGAACAGAGTAACCGCCCGTTCACACAGCGGATCCGTTTTAACGGATACGTCGGTACTGGATAAGTTGTTCACATCTATACCGACGGATCAGTTAAACAATGGGGAAGGCCACGCAAAACGAAAGCAGATGGCTGCACCTCCATACTTAGTTATTTGAACCAATCAGAACCAACATATTCATATGAGCAATAACTCCAAATATATTGCAACCAATAAGATCGCACTGGAACAATCGAAAGTGGCGCCATTAGTTCCACAGTTGCCTTCCCCATTGGCAACTGCGTCGCATCTGACAGACAGGATACGATAAAAATAACGGATCCAGTATTTTTTACTGGATTCGGAATACTGTCTTGTATGTGAACTCGCACATACAACTACAGGCGCCATCACCAAAATAAAACCCGTTCCGCTAAAACGGATCCTGTAAACAGTTTCTGTGTGAACTAGCACACTGTATTCGGTAAGAAAAAAATGATGTAATTTAAATTGCTGTATGACAAACTGTAGTCACGTGTAGATACGTAAACTCATAGCGAAATCAAAAAGTGGCATTTTTCCTCAAATATTGATTAAAATTTTGTGTAATATTGCACTCATTCGCTCTGCCCAGCCTTTTCCCAACTACGTTGGGGTCAGCTTCCAGTCTAACCAGATCCGTCTAAATACCAGTATTTTGCACGGAGCGGCTGCCATCAGACCTCCGCAACCCAGTAACTAGGCAATGTCGATATCCTAAGGTTTAGAACAGTTGTCAGACATTCAATCTTCTGACTTCCCGTATCGACTGTCATAGGTATTCGTGTGACATCCGGGACCGACCGTTTAAGGTGTTCACCGAGGCACGGAGGGGTTTCGATGCGTAACGAAAGGTCACCCATCCACGAAGTGACCGCGGCGAGCGCAGCTTAACCTCTCAAATCGTATGATCCGCGCTGTTGGTAATTAGCTCAGAGCTCCTCTTATCTTATCATATTGCACTCATTGTATCTGCAAACTGCCTTGTTGGTCTAGTGGTCGCCGGCCAAATGTTATTGGATTTTTCCACTAAGAATTTCTCAGTAGCAGCCCGGTGACTGGATTTGTGCCCGGTTAATGGCAATAGGCTCGCCCCCTATTACATGGGACTTTACCACAACTGGTGAAATGAGGGTGTACTAAAAACATCTCTACCGAACCCTTCAGGTAATACAAGGCGTGATGTTATGTATCTGCAAATACATTCGAATTATGTTTCGCTTTAGAATTTCTATATTTATGTTGACTGTTATTATATTTAGTATTTTCATACTTCCTTTGAGGCATACCGAATAGTTATGGATCTGACTTCGGAAGAATTCGTAAAATCTTATATCAGTTTACAAATGCCGAGTTCTGACGAGCTTGCTTCATATGTATGTGAAACTGTTACTGACGATGTCATTAAAGATGAAATACTTCCAAGGCAATTTGATTGGGTATCTATTCGTGTATTAAATACGGTCACAGATCAAGGAATGTGTGTAGGTAGTTACCGTTAGTTCACACAGAAACTGTTTACAGGACCCGTTTTAACGGATCCGTTTTTATTTTGGTGATGGCGCCTGTAATTGTATGAGCGAGTTCACATACACGACAGTATTTCGAATCCAGTAAAAAAAACTGGTCCGACATTTTTACATGTTTCGTTTCGTTATCAAAAACTGGATGCCGGAACAGTATAAAAAACGGATCCGTACAAGAAGATGTATGGAGAAGTATTACAAAGTTCGTCATCTCCGTGCAAGTATCAAGGCACGCAAGGTAAGAAATAATATGGGCCCAGTTTTGTAGGGAAATAATGCATAGTAAAAAAAAAAACAACCCCGCCGTTTTTTGTTTTACCCAACAATCAAAACGAACAATAAATTACAATGAAGTTAGTAATACTTTCCGAGACCCTTCTATGTCTCGATAAGGATGGTGATTAGTCGGTTTTGGCTGGTGTACAAGTATCTATGATAATCAGCACGGGCAGCCAGAAGCTTGTAAAGTCTAGTCAAAGTCTAACCATGAATATATAATAATATCTCTCCAAGCCATTACTGCTGCGGTAATAGAGATACTAAATTAAAGAGCAAATGTTTTACTGTCAGTGATAGGTTATCCACAAAGTTGTGAATCATCTGGTTATCGAAACAGTATCACTAGTTGGGTTGCAAGTCGTTTCTGGCAGCTAATCTCAAAACATTACATTCTAAACGAATCGCTTGGAGTATGATCACAAATTTCGGATCCGATATCTTCTTCTTCCTGCCCTTATATATCAAAAACTTACAACATAATCTTATAGGGGTGTATCGAGCATTACAGTTATAGCTAATATCAGTATGTCAGGATTGGGAGCATGGTAAAAAAAGTAAATTAAATTAAACCAACATAGACTCCACCACTAAGAGTACTTTTAATTAGGTTAGTGATTAGTTAAAGAAGCTAGTTCACAGTATGGCTTGACATAAACAATTTAAAAATTAACCTAAATAAGACTAATATTATGCATTTTTCGCAACGACCTATTAGTTTATCTGACATTAATATATTTCACGAAAACAAATTAATAACTAACACTCATGACGTTAACAATTAAAATTTCTAGGATTAACAATTGACCAAAAATAACTGGAAACCGCATATTCACAACATGACCAAAAGGATAAGCAGCTCTGCATATGCACTTTATAAACTGGCATCTGTTCTCAATACTGATTCTATCATTATGGCATATCACGGGATAGTAGCATCGTTGTTGAGATATGGAATCATATTTTGGGCTAATTCACCTGACTCCCAGCAAGCTTTCAAAGCACAGAAAAGATGCATAAGATCAATGTTCCGACTGTATACAACAGACAGCTGCAAACCATATTTCTTACAGCATAGAATCCTAACTCTTCCGTCAATATACATACTAGAGATCGCACTATTTGTTAGAAATAATCCTCAATTATTCCCACGACTATCTGACACAGTAGTTAGGAACCGCCGAGATAACAATAGGTTGAGAATACACGCGGCGAGGACAGAGATTATGAGAAAGAGTATTTTTTGCATGGGTCCTAAAATATTTAATAAATTACCAACAGAACTCAAAACTTTAAATATAATGTTGATTCATAAAAAGATTAAAAAAGATTCTAATTAATAAATGTTATTATAATTTAAAAGACTTTATGAATGACTCACTTTAGACTTATGACCTATGCATGATGTATTTTTATTCTTGACATATTAATTATTATTCATTATTTACTTTTTTTAAATTTTGATTGATTTTATTATTTTCATTTTCAATGGAGATTACTCATTTGTACACCTTTATAGGTAAAACATGTTGGACTATAATTACTTATTAAAAATCAAAAATTACATTGTAACATTATATTATCACCCACGTTTGACACAAATAAAATGATTTGATTTGATATGGTTAGGAAGAAAGTAAACATTGAGATGACGGCTGATAGAGTTCTATGTATGGCAGAACAAGACATGCTTCGCCGACTCTAAATAAATTGGAATAAGGGCAGGCGAATGGTGATGATTTTGTTAGGTTATTTTCCTTGTGATCATCCTATTAATACTTCAGTGGGGCATAAAGAAAGGCCTATTTATTTATTGTACAATAAAACCATAATAGCATTGTCGAAAACCATTTATTTTAATATGTACCGAAAACCGAAAAGAAGTTTAAACAAAAGATCTGATAAAACTCATAATGTGTGCAAAAACGTTTCAATTTGAATAACTATCAAATTGCTGCGTTAGTATTATAAGATTGTCATTCTACAATGACAATCTTATAATAGTAACGCATCGATTTGATAGTTATTCAAATTATACTACGGTATTATAATAATCATTGAACTATGGATGACGCCATTAGTCCATTATTCATCATTCCACAGGAGGCAACATTTTCACCGCGTTGTATTTTGAGGTAGCCTTGTTCACCCCAGGTTTCGCCCCAGGAATTCTTAATAAGCCAGTACGGCCGCCCTCCCTCTGAAACAAAATTGTTTTTGCTTAAGTTATTATTATTTATAATAAGTAAAAAAATTGCAGTTTCGTGACCTAACTCAAACAATAAAAGGATTATGTAGATACAAGGCACCTTACAGGACTTTAATGATCTGAATATACATCTTAACATCAAAAAATATAAGTCGTACCTGTTCCGTATCCGACCAGCAGCAACGCATGGTTTACACTGCCAACATTGCAGGTTGAATCTGACACAACACCTCCTTTATAATAACTTAAGTTGTTAGCCTTGAGAGCTATAGAAAAAAAGACAATAAGTACATTAAAATCAGTGCAGTCTATGAATAGGAAGAATTAATATTTGGGCAAACAAAGTTTTGAAAATAAGGACGAAAGTTGAGCTGAACGTATGACACGACTAAAAAAATTGTAATTAGTTATGTATAACTATCAGAAAAATCGGTTCTTTGCGATAATCCTAGGACGATTACGAAAGACCGGATATTTGGAATCTAAGACAGATTTTCGGAATCATCCGAGTAATTTTCAGTACTTATCATTGCAAAAATCCGGTCTGTCTTTTAGGTAAGTCGCGAACACCGCTCACGTCATGAGCGCTGATTGGATGATATGATCGTTACCACTTTTCAATGTCTATAGATCTTTGTGAAGAGCCTTATTCTGACCAACCAGGATAAAGATAATATAAATCAACTCTTATAGCCAATCAGCGATCATGTTTCCAATCCTAAGCAAACTGGGATTTTTGCAATGATCTTGAAAATAGCGCGAATGATTAGTCAAATCTGTCTTAGATTCCAAATATCCGACTTTTTACTATCGTCTTAGGATTATCGCAAAGATTTGTTTTATTAGTTATTCTACGACATTTATGCAACTATTAAATCTGTCTAGTAAAATGGTATCGTTATCTGTTATCAGACATTTTCTATCGAAACTTCGGAATGTTGAGTTGATATCGTCGGCGTCAATGAAGCGTGAGTATAGCGTGATCTTTACGCCTCGCCGCACGAACGTGGCGTAGGTATGTGCGTAACTATAGCGTATACCCAGCACCAGCACATGCGTAAGAGTCTTGAAGATACACTACTGTTTAAATGTCTTACCGCTAGTTCACATAGAAACTTTACAGGACCGTCTTTAGCGGACCCGTTTTTGTTTTGGTGATGGCGCCTGTAGTTGTATGCGCGAGTTCACATACACGACACTATTCCGAATCCAGTAAAAAAAATACTGGTCCGACATTTTAACACATTCCGTTTTGTCATTAAAAACTGGATGCCAGAACAGTATAAAAAACGAATCCGCACATGGAGATGTATGGAGAAGTAAGGGTTTTTCACACAAGACCCGTTATTTTTATCGTATCCTGTCAGCCAGATGAGAGGGGCGCGCGGGGGTGCGGTGCAGCTGCCATTTGTTTAACTGATCCGTCGGTACAGATGTGAACAACATATCCAGTACCGACGGATCCGTTAAAAACGGTCTTACGAAAACGGATCTGCTGTTAGAACGGGTTCTTAGTCTCTGTATTACGGGTCGCAGAATCGATCCACATATAGTATCAATATTTGTATGGCCTGCCATGCGACTGAATTTTCAAGAGTAAATTGATTTTGCGATTCGAGTGGGAAAGAGAGGGGCTCGTGGCTAATTACCAACCGTGGGGTCATATAATTTTATATGACCGGTTATGCTGCGCTGGCCGCGGTCAGTTTGGTTCATGACACCTCAAAACCCCTCCGTGCCACGGACAGCACGTTAAACAGTCGGTCCCGTGTGTTATACGAATACCTATGACAGTCGTTACGGGAAGTCAGACGCTCGAAAGTCTGACAACTGGTCTAACCTTAGGATATCGGCATTGCCCTGTTACTGGGTTACGGAGGTCTGATGGCAGCCGCTCCGTGTAAAATACTGGTATTCAGCCGCATCTGGTTAGACTGGAAGCCGACCACAACATAGTTGGGAAACAACGCTGAATTAACCCTGAAGCGTTATTTCCCTCAACAATCGCCACACCGTAACTCATTTGTATAGTTTGCCCATAGTTAATAACTTACCAATAGATACAGGTCCGTAGATAAATAACCATTGCTTTAGTTTCTCTTGGGAAACAAGATTTAATGAGTAGCATCTATCAAGCCTTACCGCTGGTCTTCTTGGGTTAAATTGACAGGACTGTTCTTGTGCTACATAAGGATAATTCCTTTCAGTCTCTATACCACCTAGCCTGAGGACCGACCTGCCAACAACGTTTATTAATGATGAATTAAATGAAGCCACAGCCAAGAAAAGTTGTGGTTTAAAAGATGATGTAGTGACAAACACTGAAAGGAGAATGCTTAGGTGGTTTGGTCGTGTTGAGAGCAAATAAAGAAAACAGGTTAAGAGGCCGTTCCCGTCTCACAGCCGTCTCGCTCTAACTTTAAGCCTTTTTTTAAGATTTAAAGAGATTTTAGGTGATATTGAAAAATGTAATTTATAGAAGTTCAGTGTATACCTGTGTGTACCTTCTGAGTGTCATCACTAATATTTAAACAGTAGTAATATTTTCATACATGATTTACATAGAAAAAACCAAAGATATAAATTTTCTTTCTCCTCCTCTTTCTAGGCAACAAATAAAGACGAAAATATGTTTCAAAAATACAATTATAACGTTATCCTGAAGGAGGTATAAAGAATACATTTCTCAATATCGCCTAAATGTATTTACATCTTTAAAAAAAGGCTTGAAGTTAGAGCGAGACGTCTGAAAACGGAGAAACATTCATAACATCACACCTGTATTCCTCGAAGGGTTAGGCAGAGGTATATAGTAACACCCTCATTTCGCCGTTATGTTTAAGTCCCAGGTAATCGGGGGCGAGTCTATTGCCATCAACCGGGCACAAATCCAGACTCCGGGCTGCGACTGAGGAATTCCACACGGAAAAACCTAATAACACTTTGCCCGACCCAGGGATCGAACCTAGGACCTCACGATCAGCAGTCGCGCTTGCCACCACTAGACCAACGAGGCAGGCAACGGAGAAACGTAACGAAAAAATCAATCCACGATTAGATTTTTTAACTTTTTTTTCATCCCATGCCTTGGCCGCAGTTATTCCCACTATTGACAGGTTCACACATGTTTCTCTATGTGGGTTAACCAGTTCTCATTATGCCCGACTGATCATACCCATACTCGGGACCGAAAACCTGATTCCTTGGCTAAAGCAGACTTGACTAATTTACAAATGAATAAACTGTGAATAGTTTACATGAAAGCTGATTCCATATTTCCACCAGTACATCCGTTTGAAACAGTATCACAGTCAACAATCTGTTGTTCAGATAATTCTATTAGCTGCCCGTGCCTGATGGCGTGCTGACTCTCGATGTTTCCTGAAAGACGAATTCATTAAAAAACATTATCTTGTCATCGGTTTAGAGTCACGAATAGACTGTAAATAAAAACACTTAACCAGAAATACTTTTTACAGAGACGCCCACGGTGCTATATTAGTTTACCAAAGTTCCTAGCAAAACTGAAAGAGTGGGTCGAGGAACTTCAAGTATATACTCCACCAAGAAGAACCTAGTCTGCTTAGTTGTCGGCAATAAGATTGACAAGCATATCATTTTGGGACACAGTGCATCATATCAGCATGCACATTGGGTAACCTGCGCGACAGCGCAACGAGAAACCCCTATGAGGGTTGATGTGAGGCAGGCGGCCGGTCATAAAACAATAAGCCAAAACCTCTAACAACACGGATTTACGAAATTCATGTTGTACCGACCCCACCTAGTGTGAGATAAGGGCAGGGAGATGATGACTTAATCAGAAATACATGATGTCTTACAGATAGTGTGCTAAGAGGCAACAAAGATTTCTAAAGTGTTTGGACGTTGTATTAATATTTTAGACAATAATATTACAAGTTCAATGAAAATTTGAGGTAAGCCATGAAAAGGTTAAGTTTAAAAGATTATCACTTGTAACTTCACAATAGAATACTCTAGAGGTGACTGTCTTTCCTTTGTAGATAACGAAAATGTCATGCAAATTTTGTAAACTTAAAACATGAACTAAGATTAGAAATTAAGTATGTTGCTGTATGGCCATATACTCGTACATACGAACAAGTCCTGAAATCCTAAGATAAAACGCAAACACACTGACTGCGTCATTTAGTTTAACCAAGTATCAGGCCCACTTGCACGACGATCCACAAGAAACAATCAGCACTAAACACAATTAAAATTTAATACTGGCTCTGTCAACTTCAAATATTTGACAGGAATAAATTATTAAAGAAATACGGGCTTCAGCGGAAGAACAACACTAATTCTAAACGCAAAATGAACTTACCAGTAGCACTGAATGCATAGCAACTTCCACAACCATGTTGGTTCTTAACCCTAGTGACGACATTACTTCTACGCCAGTCGAGGGACTCAGCGGCTTCTGTATTGGGAATTTGACCGTCACTCATATCGGTACATCCGCGAAGAGTTAAGTTGGTATTAGGTATGTTTAAACCGGTGAAAGAGTTGATAAACTCGTCTGGGGTCAAATCCATAAATTGTGTTATCCCTAAAATAAAGAAAATGATGGTTAATGATATAAATTAGAAAAAATAATGTTTATGCTTCTCACACAAAATAAATAAACTACATTACTAATGATTTCTATTACCATACACAGCGTGATCACTCTGCTCATTAATAAGATTAGCTTTTTCCAAGTTGGCTTTGAATATTTGGAATCTGGCCTGCTTCTCATTTTTGTCAGCGTATTGTTTGTCGTGTTCTTGTATAAATTGCTCGAAGTGTAGGTCAGCGTGTTCGAGTGCGTACTGCGGCGCGTTCCTGGCCGCCGCAAGCGCCGCTAAACACGCACAGGTCAACAACAACAACAACGATGACATTATCACTCAGTGGCACCTACGATGTGTATGGTCCTTGCAAAAAACGGGTACCTTTTTATACATAATCTGCAATATAAAATATTTGGCAACGAATTTTTACTAACATAAAAATTATAGATAACAAAATTACTTTCTAAAGAATTCAAGTTATTGTTACAAATTTTCAACATATTTAAGTACGTGTACCATACGTAAACGTTTATCGTTTGTTTTAATTATTTATTTTATGGTCTATGGTTAGCTTTTCAACATTTTTAATGATAGTGTTTAAAGGCAAACTTCGGTTTAAAGACATTTATTTTTCTCAAAAAAGAACATAGATTACAGTTCACTTACAGTGAGAAAAGTAGAAATAAAAGTATTTGAGCATGCAATACAAATCTGTGAGTCTTAAAGATTAACATTTATTTTCATTCATATGAAAGTGGTAATGGCTATATATAGGTATATGATAATATAAATATTTAATACAACAATGTGTTTTTGTCTGACAAACAATTCTAAACGTTTTTTTTTAATACAAGTTGACTTTTACTGTTAATTATGTCTTCGGGTAAGTTATTGTATAATTTCGCCCTCTCATATAATATGCTTTTCTAGCCATAGTTGGTTCTAGGATGTATCAATTCTAATTTCTTACATCGCCTAGTATTGTATGTTTTAATTTTTTTTATTAAAATACACTTGTGAGTATGTCTTTTGTGTTATTATTTTTCTTACAAGGGTACATGTTTTGTGTATGTATAGCTGATTATTTTTTAGAAATTTTGTGTCGTTATACAATTTAGTAGTGGGAGTTAGGTAATCATAGTTGTAAAGTGTTTTTATAATTTTATTTTGCGAAATTTGTATTTCTTGGACGTTGGATTTAGCAGAAGTTCCCCATATCTCAATCAGGTATTCTATGTGGGGTTTCACAAGACAATTGTAAATCAATGTTCGTATTTTGTTAGGAACTTAAGGATTCATTTGTTGTAAATGCTAATAATTTTGAAAATGCAATGGTAGAACTTATATCTTATCTATAAGGTACCTATACATCCGATACATGGTTTAATTGTAGTAAATGATGATGTTGATTGAAAAGACAAAGAATGGCAGGCAGATGATCTCATAAAACGACGTGTGGCTTTCTAGTGGTTGAAAGCTACTTAGAGTGCTCTAAGTGGTACATTGGCAGAGGGCGTCAGAATGGGGGAGTATTTTTGCAGCAGTTTAAAAAATTAAAAAAACAACAGCCATATGGTGATAGGTGAAAGAAAAAGTGGCAGAAGAACTCATTCAGCTGCACTTGATGTATTCAACAACTGACATACACTATTATAAAATGTGTTTATACGTTTATGTATATCTCTAAAAATTTAAATTTTAAAGGAGAATGGGTTTTTTGGCCTACCGCTCCTCTAGCAATGAGTGATATATCAATAGAAAGGTTATTTTAAGTAGAACATTATTTTGTATAGTAAAGTTATTTGGTAAAGTTAATTAATTATTAGTATATATGGAGTCATTAAATGTAACCATTTAAAAAGTATGTTAACGTTCAAGTACTGCTATTTATTATCTTTTTTACACGTTCTGCCACAGGAGCTATCATAATAATTATTTAAAATACCTACCTAAATAACACACATAACATGACGCCTGAATTTCCCGAAAGGGTAAACAAAGGTGTATAATGCACCCACGTTTCGCCAGTTAGGTTTAAGTCACTTCTTCTTCTTCGCGCTATAACTATTATTAGCAAATAATATAATAAGAACTTAGGGATACTTTAGTATAAGTAACAAAAAAAAAGAGGAAATTGTGATAGTAGGTATGGATACAAACGATTTTTCAGTTGAAAGTTGTTATAACTCCGAAATTACCAACAATTGATTGTAGTTGTGTCAGTACCAAATGTTCCGCTTAAAAAGACCTATCCAATGACGTACCACTCATTGCTAGAGGAGGAGTAGACCAACTTCTAAACATTTCGCCCATCCTCCTTTCTTAGGTAGTCGTGTTTACTTACTTACTTTTTTCACCGTGTGGGGACGGGTTACAATATGATACTTCCACACCGCACGCTGGGAAAAGACGCGTGTTGTAAGGTTCAATGAAACCCAGCACGCTTGGTGGTAGGATCTATACGGTCCGCCAGGCTAGCTACCACCTTCATATTAAAGTCCGGACCAATCAATTTATTGTGTTCCGTCGTGTGTATGTGGGAGCCAGAGGGGTTTAGGGGAATCCCTCTATTTATCTCTGTTCCTTGGATTCGTGTGCTCCATCTTCTACCCTGTCTGCGCTTACCATCAGGTGAAACTAGGGCCGAACGCGACCAAGTCAAGAATAAAAAAACAAATGATAATGAATAATATTTTAATATAATTATAGTAAAATTAAATGAATTATAGAAATTATCTTATATTCTAGGTTTTTTCTTATTCCCAACTTTCTTGATCAACCTCGTTCTAAACTTTTACATTGCTGACACGTCGCTCATTGAGGCAGGTGGTTCAGTGACCAACGCTGACTATCCTTATCGCGAAGAAAGAGGTTATTGCCGATTTGGCGAATTCTGTTTTAAGGTTAAAGGTATTATAGATTGCCACATCGTTAGTCCCAAGTTAAATTGAAACAACTTCTATGCTTTGGGTTCGCAGACGACAGCACTGTGTTAGAGAGTTACGTAGCCAATGCACGGACCAGTGGACTACAAATCCAGTCTCTGAGAGAGGCCATGGTCGAGCGCTTGAATTTGTCCCTTAAGGCAGTCTCCGATTGGGGCGATGCCAACCTGGTCATGTTCAATGCATCAAAGACCCAGGCGTGTCTGTTCTCTGCCAAAAGGAGGCCATTCCAGCTGTCTCCTACTTTTCGAGATGTGTCTATACCGATAACTGACCATCTTGAGCTCTTGGGCGTTACTATGACGTCGACCCTCAACTTTGGCTACTATATTGAGTCCAAAGCACAATTGGCTGCTAAAAAGCTAGGTGTCCTCTCGAAGGTGCGGCGGTACTTCACGTCGGAACAGTTGCTTCAACTATGCAAAGCCCAGGTTCGTTCGTGCATGGAGTAGTGCTGGCACCTTTGGGATGGCTCAGCCAAATACCAGCTTGAGGCATTGGAGTCTATTGAGAAGCGTGCCAAGAAGCTCATCAGCAACGACTCCCTTGTTCAGACCAAGCTTCAAAGTCTTGAGCATCGGCGCAAAGTTGCTAGTCTATCGGTTTTTTATCGGACACATTTCGGAGTGTGCTTCAGATCTGCATGATCTAATACCCCCTGACCATTTTCTATCGGACGGCCAGAAGCACGAAAAAGCGCCATCGGTTCATGGTTGATATACCAAAAACCCGAACGAAGCGTTTTGATTCCACTTTCATTGTGAAAACCACCAAACAGTGGAATGCGCTGCCCGAGTGGGTTTTCCCCGACAGTTACAATCTGGGTGTCTTCAAGTCACGAGTGAATTGGTTTCTTCTGGGCAAGCGTGCTTCATCGTAGACCGCATCATCGCTTAACATCAGGCGAGATGGCGGCCAAACGCAGGCCTAGTAACAAATAAAAAAAAAAAAAAATGGACCTATCTCTATAGGTAAGACTGAGTCTAATAATGATTAAATAATAATCGGGACCCTTCTCTCGATACCGGTGGACCCCTATTTTTTAAATATATATTTTTTTAAATATAGTTTGTAAGAATTTTAAATTAATAAAGGAAATATTGGCTTGTAGCAAATTACCAACCGCGCGGAGCCGTTGGTAAATTTTTAGTCATATTTTGTTAAACCAAAGAAAATATGGATGGATTGTGTGGATGATATGGTCAACTTAGAATGTTTGTTGCTAAATTTTAACTTCCAATCAGCATTGACGGTACCTGCAAGATTAAAGTCTCAAACATGTATCGATAATTCTGCACACAACTGTAAGACGGAAGTGTTAGAATTTGCTCTATCGGACCATACAGCGCAAATTTTAAAGTGTCCTATCAAAACAAAATGTACTATTGATAATTGGCACATAAAACATCAAGTTAATAGTACAGAAAACATGAAAAAATTCAAAATCTATGTAGCTAGCCTCTTATTGTCGGATATATACAAAACTAGTGTGCTTATATACAAAACCCTAACTGTGCTTTTAAATTATTCATGGTAAACTTTAAATTGTTGTATCACTTGTGCTTTCATTTCCGTCTTATTACGATAAAAGTTACTCGAAAACCAAAATGGATATCACGGGGTATTAAAACGTGTAGCAAAAAAAAGAGAGAGACGTTAGAAACCTTTCGAAAAAAACCAACAAATACAAATAAAACAAATTACTTAAAATACTCAAAATTATTGCGGAAAATAATAATATTGACACAACGAGCACTAAATAACTATAGAATAAAAATATCTCGGAACAAAAGTTAAACAACTTGGCAAATAATAAATAATTCAAGACTAAATATACCAACTAAAACTATCGACAAAATAAAATTGAAAAATATAACAATAACTAATCCTTTACAAATAGCAAATAAATTGAACAGTTATTTTATTGACAAAATTATTCCTTCCAGTCACAGCGACACAAATGTTACGTCCTTAATAAGTAAAAATACAGTCTCATTATTTATGAACCCTAGTATACCGGGTGATATACATAAAATAATAAAAGAGTTAAAAAATAGCAATAGTGCTGCACATGAAATTATTACTAAAGTTATCAAATATGTAAATAGTCACATCTGCCACCATCTAAGATACATTCTTAACCTTTCCATTAGCGCAGGAACTTTTCCCGAAGATTTAAAAATAGCGTTGGTAAAGCCTTTATTTAAAAAAGAAAATCGAGAGCTAATGGAATGTTATCGTCCAATAGCTTTGTTACCTATTTTTGCTAAGATATTTGAAAAATTTATTTATGCGGAAATTAATCGGTTTTTTGAAAAAAAGTCATCTACTTAGTCTAGAACAAAAAGGGTTTAGGCAAAAGAAGAGCATTAACTTAGCCATACATGACTTTTAAAAAAATATTATGGAAAACTTTGAGAATAAGAATCCGATTTGTGCGACCTTACACAAGCATTCGATTATGTTGACCACAGTATTTTACTTGCCAAACTTGAAACTTACGGAATTAGGGGTAACGTCTTAGACCTTCTAAAATCATATTTATCCAATCGTAAACAAATTACGGTTATTTCAAGAATTAATGTATAAACAAAGAGAAAAGAAGTGTTTAAATCGGATGAGCGTATGCCTAGCTTTGGAGTGCCCCAGGGTAGTGTCATTGGTCCATTATTATGTATTATTTATACAAGGTTAGTCGGAAAGGGGGTACTAAGCCGCGGGCCACTAAAAGTATCATTGATGATTATTTAAAAGCAAGTGTTAAAATTTCAAAATTCAATTTTATTTGCATACAAAAAGATTTTTATTTTAGTTTTTTCAAAAAAAGAACATGTCTGCTTTAGTTATGAATTGAGAAAATTAAGTTTCTAATCCGTAACCCCAAATATGACCTAAATAGTAAACACAGCTGATCATAGCTATGGACAGAGAGATTTTAGCATATTTTTTACGAAATTTTTGAAAAGCTATTTCTCTTAAACTATCGAGTTTTGGGGAAAGTTGTAGAACAAAAGTTATCCCTTATTATAGGTACTTTAACTCCCTTTCGGCTTAGTACCCCCTTTCTGACTAACCTTGTATAAATGACTTGCCAAAATCGACCAAATACCCAATGCCTCTCTTTGCAGATAATAGCACAGTAGCCATCGCATGTAAGGATAAAGAACGATATAAAACTGACATAAATGACATCCTAAATTCAATTATTAAATGGCTTGACATAAACAATTTAAAAATTAACCTAAATAAGACTAATATTATGCATTTTTCGCAACGACCTATTAGTTTATCTGGCATTAATATATTTCATGAAAACAAATTAATAACTAACACTCAGGACGTTCAATTTCTAGGATTAACAATTGACCAAAAATAACTGGAAACCGCATATTCACAACTTGACCAAAAGGATAAGCAGCTCTGCATATGCACTTTATAAACTGGCATCTGTTCTCAATACTGATTCTATCATTATGGCATATCACGGGATAGTAGCATCGTTGTTGAGATATGGAATCATATTTGTACGTAACTTGTACGTAAAATAATTAATAGAGACATACACACACATATAACATATACAAAAAAACTACAAGTGCAAAAGCGAATGACCAGGCAAGCGAACAATATAGTTTTAATAGCACCAAGAACTGAGTATGGTAAAAGAACTATCGTCTATGAAGGAGCTCAACTCTATAACCGATTACCTAAAGCGATTAAAGAATCTAAATCACTTCTAACTTTTAAAAGGTTACTAAAGCACCATATCTTGAACCAATTTACCTGATTTTTAGGATGTCAACTGTTTTACTTTGTTGTGTCTTTTCTTTTATTTTATTTAATTTTTACTTACCATGACGAAACTGTCGCGTCGTTCACCTAATTATGCTTTCTTTTGTTTTCTCATAGAAGTGAATAATATGTATTCTTTTTGAGAAATAAAATTCTTAAACCATATATTTTGAGCTAATTCACCTGACTCCCAGGAAGCTTTCAAAGCACAAAAAAGATGCATAAGATCAATGTTCCGACTTTATACAACAGACAGCTGCAAACCATATTTCTTACAGCATAGAATCCTAACTCTTCCGTCAATATACATACTAGCGATCGCACTATTTGTTAGAAATAATCCTCAATTATTCCCACGACTATCTGACAGTAGTTAGGAACCGCCAAGATAACAATAGGTTGAGAATACATGCGGTGAGTAAAGAGATTATGAGAAAGAGTATTTTTTGCATGGGTCCTAAAATATTTAATAAATTACCAACAGAACTCAAAACTTTAAATATAATGTTGTTCAATAAAATATTAAATTTAAAATTTAAAAAACCCCCGGCGCAAAAAAAAAACGAACTTTTAAAAAGTCAAAAATAATAGTATCGTTGAGCCATCAAATTCGATTGAGTAACACCTATATATTTTTATTACAGAAATTGATGGATGGCACGATAAGGTTTGCTCGTTGAAATGGCGATATAATATCGCGTCGGGGTACCGCTTAAGTAAGTCAGACCCTTCATTTAATTGACCATCTATTAATTTACTAGCTAGCTAATTTACTTAGCGGTACCCCGACGTGATATTATATCGCTATTTCAACGAGCAAACCTTATCGTGCCATCCATCAATTTCTGTAATTAAAATATATAGGTGTTACTCAATCGAATTAAATGGCTCAACGATACTATTATTTTTGACGTTTTAAAAGTTCGTTTTTTTTTGCGCCGGGGGATTTTAAAATTTTTAATTTAATTTTTATTTGAAACTTTTTAAACTTAGTATTAAGTTAAAAAATTTAAACTTACTTTTGGCAATGAATTGGATCAAAGAAAACTATTCAATTGTCCTCAAGATAAATCAGCATTGGAAGAATTGCAAAGAATAAGAAATCAAAACGAAGCTTTATCTCAATAACATTTAGTTTTTGCCACCATTGCATTGTATGTAGAATGAAATACTGATCAAAACGAATCCAAACACGACATATATCTGCTATTATTTTTTCAAGAGTGTACTAGTGTGCTGGATATCATGGCTGCAGCATCAGCTCATCATGTCGCCACCATTGAATTGCATGTAGAATCAAATACTGATCAAAACGAATCCAAACACGACATATCTGCTATTATTTTTTCAAGAGTGTACTAGTGAACTGGTTATCCTGGCTGCAGCATCAGACCAAGAATTTCATAATCTTGCATAGTTATATAGCATACAAGAGTGTTTCAAATTTTATTTCACACGTATGCTTGAAAGTAAAGTAATACACATTATGCGTCTAAGAACCCTACCGCAGCTAACAAAACAGCTGATAACCTTGAAATGGCTGAACCGATTTTAATAAAACATGTCTAAGATCACTCGCTAGAAAACCAGCTTTCAAATAAAAAAACCGCACTCAAATCGGTTCACCCTTTTAAGAGCTACGGTGCCACAGACAGACACACACACAGACAGACAGACAGACACACATAGCGGCCAAACTTATAACACCCCTCCTTTTGCGTCGGGGGTTAAAAAGATTCTAATTAATAAATGTTATTATAATTTAAAAGACTTTATGAATGACTCACTTTAGACTTATGACCTATGCATGATGTATTTTTATTCTTGACATATTAATTATTATTCATTATTTACTTTTTAAATTTTGATTGATTTTATTATTTTAATTTTCAATGGAGATTACTCATTTGTACACCTTTATAGGTAAAACATGTTGGACTATAATTACTTATTAAAAATCAAAAATACTATGTAACATTATATTATCACCCACGTTTGACACAAATAAAATGATTTGATTTGATATGGTTAGGAAGAAAGTAAACATTGAGATGACGGCTGATAGAGTTCTATGTATGGCAGAACAAGACATGCTTCGCCGACTCTAAATAAATTGGAATAAAGGCAGGCGAATGGTGATGATTTTGTTAGGTTATTTTCCTTGTGATCATCCTATTAATACTTCAGTGGGGCATAAAGAAAGGCCTATTTATTTATTGTACAATAAAACCATAATAGCATTGTCGAAAACCATTTATTTTAATATGCACCCAAAACCGAAAAGAAGTTTAAACAAAAGATCTGATAAAACTCATAATGTGTGCAAAAACGTTTCAATTTGAATAACTATCAAATTGCTGCGTTAGTATTATAAGATTGTCATTCTACAATGACAATCTTATAATAGTAACGCATCAATTTGATAGTTATTCAAATTATACTATGGTATTATAATAATCATTGAACTATGGATGACGCCATTAGTCCATTATTCATCATTCCACAGGAGGCAACATTTTCACCGCGTTGTATTTTGAGGTAGCCTTGTTCACCCCAGGTTTCGCCCCAGGAATTCTTAATAAGCCAGTAGGGACGCCCTCCCTCTGAAACAAAATTGTTTTTGCTTAAGTTATTATTTGTAAATAAGTAAAAAAATTGCAGTTTCGTGACCCAACTCAAACAATAAAAGGATTATGTAGATACAAGGCACCTTACAGGACTTTAATGATCTGAATATACATCTTAACATCAAAAAATATAAGTCGTACCTGTTCCGTATCCGACCAGCAGCAACGCATGGTTTACACTGCCAACATTGCAGGTTGAATCTGACACAATACCTCCTTTATAATAACTTAAGTTGCTAGCCTTGAGAGCTATAGAAAAAAAGACAATAAGTACATTAAAATCAGTGCATAGGGTCTATAAATAGGAAGAATTAATATTTGGGCAAACAAAGTTTTGAAAATAAGGACGAAAGTTGAGCTGAACGTATGACACGACTAAAAAAATTGTAATTAGTTATGTATAACTATCAGAAAAATCGGTTCTTTGCGATAATCTTAGGACGATTACGAAAGACCGGATATTTGGAATTTAAGACAGATTTTCGGAATCATCCGAGTAATTTTCAGTACTTATCATTGCAAAAATCCGGTCTGTCTTTTAGGTAAGTCGCGAACACCGCTCACGTCATGAACGCTGATTGGATGATATGATCGTTACCACTTTTCAATGTCTATAGATCTTTGTGAAGAGCCTTATTCTGACCAACCAGGATAAAGATAATATAAATCAACTCTTATAGCCAATCAGCGATCATGTTTCCAATCCTAAGCAAACTGGGATTTTTGCAATGATCTTGAAAATAGCGCGAATGATTAGTCAAATCTGTCTTAGATTCCAAATATCCGACTTTTTACTATCGTCTTAGGATTATCGCAAAGATTTGTTTTATTAGTTATTCTACGACATTTATGCAACTATTAAATCTGTCTAGTAAAATGGTATCGTTATCTGTTATCAGACATTTTCTATCGAAACTTCGGAATGTTGAGTTGATATCGTTGGCGTCAATGAAGCGTGAGTATAGCGTGATCTTTACGCCTCGCCGCACGAACGCGGCGTAGGTATGTGCGTAACTATAGCGTATACCCAGCACCAGCACATGCGTAAGAGTCTTGAAGATACACTACTGTTTAAATGTCTTACCGCTAGTTCACATAGAAACTTTACAGGACCGTCTTTAGCGGACCCGTTTTTGTTTTGGTGATGGCGCCTGTAGTTGTATGCGCGAGTTCACATACACGACACTATTCCGAATCCAGTAAAAAAAATACTGGTCCGACATTTTAACACATTCCGTTTTGTCATTAAAAACTGGATGCCAGAACAGTATAAAAAACGAATCCGCACATGGAGATGTATGGAGAAGTAAGGGTTTTTCACACAAGACCCGTTATTTTTATCGTATCCTGTCAGCCAGATGAGAGGGGCGCGCGGGGGTGCGGTGCAGCTGCCATTTGTTTAACTGATCCGTCGGTACAGATGTGAACAACATATCCAGTACCGACGGATCCGTTAAAAACGGTCTTACGAAAACGGATCTGCTGTTAGAACGGGTTCTTAGTCTCTGTATTACGGGTCGCAGATTCGATCCACATATAGTACCAATATTTGTATGGCCTGCCATGCGACTGAATTTTCAAGAGTAAATTAATTTTGCGATTCGAGTGGGAAAGAGAGGGGCTCGTGGCTAATTACCAACCGTGGGGTCATATAATTTTATATGACCGGTTATGCTGCGCTGGCCGCGGTCAGTTTGGTTCATGACACCTCAAAACCCCTCCGTGCCACGGACAGCACGTTAAACAGTCGGTCCCGTGTGTTATACGAATACCTATGACAGTCGTTACGGGAAGTCAGACGCTCGAAAGTCTGACAACTGGTCTAACCTTAGGATATCGGCATTGCCCTGTTACTGGGTTACGGAGGTCTGATGGCAGCCGCTCCGTGCAAAATACTGGTATTCAGCCGCATCTGGTTAGACTGGAAGCCGACCACAACATAGTTGGGAAACAACGCTGAATTAACCCTGAAGCGTTATTTCCCTCAACAATCGCCACACCGTAACTCATTTGTATAGTTTGCCCATAGTTAATAACTTACCAATAGATACAGGTCCGTAGATAAATAACCATTGCTTTAGTTTCTCTTGGGAAACAAGATTTAATGAGTAGCATCTATCAAGCCTTACCGCTGGTCTTCTTGGGTTAAATTGACAGGACTGTTCTTGTGCTACATAAGGATAATTCCTTTCAGTCTCTATACCACCTAGCCTGAGGACCGACCTGCCAACAACGTTTATTAATGATGAATTAAATGAAGCCACAGCCAAGAAAAGTTGTGGTTTAAAAGATGATGTAGTGACAAACACTGAAAGGAGAATGCTTAGGTGGTTTGGTCGTGTTGAGAGCAAATAAAGAAAACAGGTTAAGAGGCCGTTCCCGTCTCACAGCCGTCTCGCTCTAACTTTAAGCCTTTTTTAAGATTTAAAGAGATTTTAGGTGATATTGAAAAATGTAATTTATAGAAGTTCAGTGTATACCTGTGTGTACCTTCTGAGTGTCATCACTAATATTTAAACAGTAGTAATATTTTCATACATGATTTACATAGAAAAAACCAAAGATATAAATTTTCTTACTCCTCCTCTTTCTAGGCAACAAATCAAGACGAAAATATGTTTCAAAAATACAATTATAATGTTATCCTGAAGGAGGTATAAAGAATACATTTCTCAATATCGCCTAAATGTATTTACATCTTTAAAAAAGGCTTGAAGTTAGAGCGAGACGACTGAAAACGGAGAAACATACATAACATCACACCTGTATTCCTCGAAGGGTTAGGCAGAGGTATATAGTAACACCCTCATTTCGCCGTTATGTTTAAGTCCCAGGTAATCGGGGGCGAGTCTATTGCCATCAACCGGGCCCAAATCCAGACTCCGGGCTGCGACTGAGGAATTCCACACGGAAAAACCTAATAACACTTTGCCCGACCCAGGGATCGAACCCAGGACCTCACGATCAGCAGTCGCGCTTGCCACCACTAGACCAACGAGGCAGGCAACGGAGAAACGTAACGAAAAAATCAATCCACGATTAGATTTTTTAACTTTTTTTTCATCCCATGCCTTGGCCGCAGTTATTCCCACTATTGACAGGTTCACACATGTTTCTCTATGTGGGTTAACCAGTTCTCATTATGCCCGACTGATCATACCCATACTCGGGACCGAAAACCTGATTCCTTGGCTAAAGCAGACTTGACTAATTTACAAATGAATAAACTGTGAATAGTTTACATGAAAGCTGATTCCATATTTCCACCAGTACATCCGTTTGAAACAGTATCACAGTCAACAATCTGTTGTTCAGATAATTCTATTAGCTGCCCGTGCCTGATGGCGTGCTGACTCTCGATGTTTCCTGAAAGACGAATTCATTAAAAAACATTATCTTGTCATCGGTTTAGAGTCACGAATAGACTGTAAATAAAAACACTTAACCAGAAATACTTTTTACAGAGACGCCCACGGTGCTATATTAGTTTACCAAAGTTCCTAGCAAAACTGAAAGAGTGGGTCGAGGAACTTCAAGTATATACTCCACCAAGAAGAACCTAGTCTGCTTAGTTGTCGGCAATAAGATTGACAAGCATATCATTTTGGGACACAGTGCATCATATCAGCATGCACATTGGGTAACCTGCGCGACAGCGCAACGAGAAACCCCTAGGAGGGTTGATGTGAGGCAGGCGGCCGGTCATAAAACAATAAGCCAAAACCTCTAACAACACGGATTTACGAAATTCATGTTGTACCGACCCCACCTAGTGTGAGATAAGGGCAGGGAGATGATGACTTAATCAGAAATACATGATGTCTTACAGATAGTGTGCTAAGAGGCAACAAAGATTTCTAAAGTGTTTGGACGTTGTATTAATATTTTAGAGAATAATATTACAAGTTCAATGAAAATTTGAGGTAAGCCATGAAAAGGTTAAGTTTAAAAGATTATCACTTGTAACTTCACAATAGAATACTCTAGAGGTGACTGTCTTTCCTTTGTAGATAACGAAAATGTCATGCAAATTTTGTAAACTTAAAACATGAACTAAGATTAGAAATTAAGTATGTTGCTGTATGGCCATATACTCGTACATTCGGACAAGTCCTGAAATCCTAAGACAAAACGCAAACACACTGACTGCGTCATTTATTTTAACCAAGTATCAGGCCCACTTGCACGACGATCCACAAGAAACAATCAGCACTAAACACAATTAAAATTTAATACTGGCTCTGTCAACTTCAAATATTTGACAGGAATAAATTATTAAAGAAATACGGGCTTCAGCGGAAGAACAACACTAATTCTAAACGCAAAATGAACTTACCAGTAGCACTGAATGCATAGCAACTTCCACAACCATGTTGGTTCTTAACCCTAGTGACGACATTACTTCTACGCCAGTCGAGGGACTCAGCGGCTTCTGTATTGGGAATTTGACCGTCACTCATATCGGTACATCCGCGAAGAGTTAAGTTGGTATTAGGTATGTTTAAACCGGTGAAAGAGTTGATAAACTCGTCTGGGGTCAAATCCATAAATTGTGTTATCCCTAAAATAAAGAAAATGATGGTTAATGATATAAATTAGAAAAAATAATGTTTATGCTTCTCACACAAAATAAATAAACTACATTACTAATGATTTCTATTACCATACACAGCGTGATCACTCTGCTCATTAATAAGATTAGCTTTTTCCAAGTTGGCTTTGAATATTTGGAATCTGGCCTGCTTCTCATTTTTGTCAGCGTATTGTTTGTCGTGTTCTTGTATAAATTGCTCGAAGTGTAGGTCAGCGTGTTCGAGTGCGTACTGCGGCGCGTTCCTGGCCGCCGCAAGCGCCGCTAAACACGCACAGGTCAACAACAACAACAACGATGACATTATCACTCAGTGGCACCTACGATGTGTATGGTCCTTGCAAAAAACGGGTACCTTTTTATACATAATCTGCAATATAAAATATTTGGCAACGAATTTTTACTAACATAAAAATTATAGATAACAAAATTACTTTCTAAAGAATTCAAGTTATTGTTACAAATTTTCAACATATTTAAGTACTTGTACCATACGTAAACGTTTATCGTTTGTTTTAATTATTTATTTTATGGTCTATGGTTAGCTTTTCAACATTTTTAATGATAGTGTTTAAAGGCAAACTTCGGTTTAAAGACATTTATTTTTCTCAAAAAAGAACATAGATTACAGTTCACTTACAGTGAGAAAAGTAGAAATAAAAGTATTTGAGCATGCAATACAAATCTGTGAGTCTTAAAGATTAACATTTATTTTCATTCATATGAAAGTGGTAATGGCTATATATAGGTATATGATAATATAAATATTTAATACAACAATGTGTTTTTGTCTGACAAACAATTCTAAACGTTTTTTTTTAATACAAGTTGACTTTTACTGTTAATTATGTCTTCGGGTAAGTTATTGTATAATTTCGCCCTCTCAATAATATGCTTTTCTAGCCATAGTTGGTTCTAGGATGTATCAATTCTAATTTCTTACATCGCCTAGTATTGTATGTTTTAATTTTTTTATTAAAATACACTTGTGAGTATGTCTTTTGTGTTATTATTTTTCTTACAAGGGTACATGTTTTGTGTATGTATAGCTGATTATTTTTTAGAAATTTTGTGTCGTTATACAATTTAGTAGTGGGAGTTAGGTAATCATAGTTGTAAAGTGTTTTTATAATTTTATTTTGCGAAATTTGTATTTCTTGGACGTTGGATTTAGCAGAAGTTCCCCATATCTCAATCAGGTATTCTATGTGGGGTTTCACAAGACAATTGTAAATCAATGTTCGTATTTTGTTAGGAACTTAAGGATTCATTTATTGTAAATGCTAATAATTTTGAAAATGCAATGGTAGAACTTATATCTTATCTATAAGGTACCTATACATCCGATACATGGTTTAATTGTAGTAAATGATGATGTTGATTGAAAAGACGAAGAATGGCAGGCGGATGATCTCATAAAACGACGTGTGGCTTTCTAGTGGTTGAAAGCTACTTAGAGTGCTCTAAGTGGTACATTGGCAGAGGGCGTCAGAATGGGGGAGTATTTTTGCAGCAGTTTAAAAAATTAAAAAAACAACAGCCATATGGTGATAGGTGAAAGAAAAAGTGGCAGAAGAACTCATTCAGCTGCACTTGATGTATTCAACAACTCACATACACTATTTTAAAATGTGTTTATACGTTTATGTATATCTCTAAAAATTTAAATTTTAAAGGAGAATGGGTTTTTTGACCTACCGCTCCTCTAGCAATGAGTGATATATCAATAGAAAGGTTATTTTAAGTAGAACATTATTTTGTATAGTAAAGTTATTTGGTAAAGTTAATTAATTATTAGTATATATGGAGTCATTAAATGTAACCATTTAAAAAGTATGTTAACGTTCAAGTACTGCTATTTATTATCTTTTTTACACGTTCTGCCACAGGAGCTATCATAATAATTATTTAAAATACCTACCTAAATAACACACATAACATGACGCCTGAATTTCCCGAAAGGGTAAACAAAGGTGTATAATGCACCCACGTTTCGCCAGTTAGGTTTAAGTCACTACTTCTTCTTCGCGCTATAACTATTATTAGCAAATAATATAATAAGAACTTAGGGATACTTTAGTATAAGTAACAAAAAAAAAGAGGAAATTGTGATAGTAGGTATGGATACAAACGATTTTTCAGTTGAAAGTTGTTATAACTCCGAAATTACCAACAATTGATTGTAGTTGTGTCAGTACCAAATGTTCCGCTTAAAAAGACCTATCCAATGACGTACCACTCATTGCTAGAGGAGGAGTAGACCAACTTCTAAACATTTCGCCCATCCTCCTTTCTTAGGTAGTCGTGTTTACTTACTTACTTTTTTCACCGTGTGGGGACGGGTTACAATATGATACTTCCACACCGCACGCTGGGAAAAGACGCGTGTTGTAAGGTTCAATGAAACCCAGCACGCTTGGTGGTAGGATCTATACGGTCCGCCAGGCTAGCTACCACCTTCATATTAAAGTCCGGACCAATCAATTTATTGTGTTCCGTCATGTGTATGTGGGAGCCAGAGGGGTTTAGGGGAATCCCTCTATTTATCTCTGTTCCTTGGATTCGTGTGCTCCATCTTCTACCCTGTCTGCGCTTACCATCAGGTGAAACTAGGGCCGAACGCGACCAAGTCAAGAATAAAAAAACAAATGATAATGAATAATATTTTAATATAATTATAGTAAAATTAAATGAATTATAGAAATTATCTTATATTCTAGGTTTTTTCTTATTCCCAACTTTCTTGATCAACCTCGTTCTAAACTTTTACATTGCTGACACGTCGCTCATTGAGGCAGATGGTTCAGTGACCAACGCTGACTATCCTTATCGCGAAGAAAGAGGTTATTGCCGATTTGGCGAATTCTGTTTTAAGGTTAAAGGTATTATAGATTGCCACATCGTTAGTCCCAAGTTAAATTGAAACAACTTCTATGCTTTGGGTTCGCAGACGACAGCACTGTGTTAGAGAGTTACGTAGCCAATGCACGGACCAGTGGACTACAAATCCAGTCTCTGAGAGAGGCCATGGTCGAGCGCTTGAATTTGTCCCTTAAGGCAGTCTCCGATTGGGGCGATGCCAACCTGGTCATGTTCAATGCATCAAAGACCCAGGCGTGTCTGTTCTCTGCCAAAAGGAGGCCATTCCAGCTGTCTCCTACTTTTCGAGATGTGTCTATACCGATAACTGACTGACTGACAACTGACTGTTACTATGACGTCGACCCTCAACTTTGGCTACTATATTGAGTCCAAAGCACAATTGGCTGCTAAAAAGCTAGGTGTCCTCTCGAAGGTGCGGCGGTACTTCACGTCGGAACAGTTGCTTCAACTATGCAAAGCCCAGGTTCGTTCGTGCATGGAGTAGTGCTGGCACCTTTGGGATGGCTCAGCCAAATACCAGCTTGAGGCATTGGAGTCTATTGAGAAGCGTGCCAAGAAGCTCATCAGCAACGACTCCCTTGTTCAGACCAAGCTTCAAAGTCTTGAGCATCGGCGCAAAGTTGCTAGTCTATCGGTTTTTTATCGGACACATTTCGGAGTGTGCTTCAGATCTGCATGATCTAATACCCCCTGACCATTTTCTATCGGACGGCCAGAAGCACGAAAAAGCGCCATCGGTTCATGGTTGATATACCAAAAACCCGAACGAAGCGTTTTGATTCCACTTTCATTGTGAAAACCACCAAACAGTGGAATGCGCTGCCCGAGTGGGTTTTCCCCGACAGTTACAATCTGGGTGTCTTCAAGTCACGAGTGAATTGGTTTCTTCTGGGCAAGCGTGCTTCATCGTAGACCGCATCATCGCTTAACATCAGGCGAGATGGCGGCCAAACGCAGGCCTAGTAACAAATAAAAAAAAAAAAAAATGGACCTATCTCTATAGGTAAGACTGAGTCTAATAATGATTAAATAATAATCGGGACCCTTCTCTCGATACCGGTGGACCCCTATTTTTTAAATATATATTTTTTAAAATATAGTTTGTAAGAATTTTAAATTAATAAAGGAAATATTGGCTTGTAGCAAATTACCAACCGCGCGGAGCCGTTGGTAAATTTTTAGTCATATTTTGTTAAACCAAAGAAAATATGGATGGATTGTGTGGATGATATGGTCAACTTAGAATGTTTGTTGCTAAATTTTAACTTCCAATCAGCATTGACGGTACCTGCAAGATTAAAGTCTCAAACATGTATCGATAATTCTGCACACAACTGTAAGACGGAAGTGTTAGAATTTGCTCTATCGGACCATACAGCGCAAATTTTAAAGTGTCCTATCAAAACAAAATGTACTATTGATAATTGGCACATAAAACATCAAGTTAATAGTACAGAAAACATGAAAAAATTCAAAATCTATGTAGCTAGCCTCTTATTGTCGGATATATACAAAACTAGTGTGCTTATATACAAAACCCTAACTGTGCTTTTAAATTATTCATGGTAAACTTTAAATTGTTGTATCACTTGTGCTTTCATTTCCGTCTTATTACGATAAAAGTTACTCGAAAACCAAAATGGATATCACAGGGTATTAAAACGTGTAGCAAAAAAAAGAGAGAGACGTTAGAAACCTTTCGAAAAAAACCAACAAATACAAATAAAACAAATTACTTAAAATACTCAAAATTATTGCGGAAAATAATAATATTGACACAACGAGCACTAAATAACTATAGAATAAAAATATCTCGGAACAAAAGTTAAACAACTTGGCAAATAATAAATAATTCAAGACTAAATATACCAACTAAAACTATCGACAAAATAAAATTGAAAAATATAACAATAACTAATCCTTTACAAATAGCAAATAAATTGAACAGTTATTTTATTGACAAAATTATTCCTTCCAGTCACAGCGACACAAATGTTACGTCCTTAATAAGTAAAAATACAGTCTCATTATTTATGAACCCTAGTATACCGGGTGATATACATAAAATAATAAAAGAGTTAAAAAATAGCAATAGTGCTGCACATGAAATTATTACTAAAGTTATCAAATATGTAAATAGTCACATCTGCCACCATCTAAGATACATTCTTAACCTTTCCATTAGCGCAGGAACTTTTCCCGAAGATTTAAAAATAGCGTTGGTAAAGCCTTTATTTAAAAAAGAAAATCGAGAGCTAATGGAATGTTATCGTCCAATAGCTTTGTTACCTATTTTTGCTAAGATATTTGAAAAATTTATTTATGCGGAAATTAATCGGTTTTTTGAAAAAAAGTCATCTACTTAGTCTAGAACAAAAAGGGTTTAGGCAAAAGAAGAGCATTAACTTAGCCATACATGACTTTTAAAAAAATATTATGGAAAACTTTGAGAATAAGAATCCGATTTGTGCGACCTTACACAAGCATTCGATTATGTTGACCACAGTATTTTACTTGCCAAACTTGAAACTTACGGAATTAGGGGTAACGTCTTAGACCTTCTAAAATCATATTTATCCAATCGTAAACAAATTACGGTTATTTCAAGAATTAATGTATAAACAAAGAGAGAAGAAGTGTTTAAATCGGATGAGCGTATGCCTAGCTTTGGAGTGCCCCAGGGTAGTGTCATTGGTCCATTATTATGTATTATTTATACAAGGTTAGTCGGAAAGGGGGTACTAAGCCGCGGGCCACTAAAAGTATCATTGATGATTATTTAAAAGCAAGTGTTAAAATTTCAAAATTCAATTTTATTTGCATACAAAAAGATTTTTATTTTAGTTTTTTCAAAAAAAGAACATGTCTGCTTTAGTTATGAATTGAGAAAATTAAGTTTCTAATCCGTAACCCCAAATATGACCTAAATAGTAAACACAGCTGATCATAGCTATGGACAGAGAGATTTTAGCATATTTTTTACGAAATTTTTGAAAAGCTATTTCTCTTAAACTATCGAGTTTTGGGGAAAGTTGTAAAACAAAAGTTATCCCTTATTATAGGTACTTTAACTCCCTTTCGGCTTAGTACCCCCTTTCTGACTAACCTTGTATAAATGACTTGCCAAAATCGACCAAATACCCAATGCCTCTCTTTGCAGATAATAGCACAGTAGCCATCGCATGTAAGGATAAAGAACGATATAAAACTGACATAAATGACATCCTAAATTCAATTATTAAATGGCTTGACATAAACAATTTAAAAATTAACCTAAATAAGACTAATATTATGCATTTTTCGCAACGACCTATTAGTTTATCTGGCATTAATATATTTCATGAAAACAAATTAATAACTAACACTCAGGACGTTCAATTTCTAGGATTAACAATTGACCAAAAATAACTGGAAACCGCATATTCACAACTTGACCAAAAGGATAAGCAGCTCTGCATATGCACTTTATAAACTGGCATCTGTTCTCAATACTGATTCTATCATTATGGCATATCACGGGATAGTAGCATCGTTGTTGAGATATGGAATCATATTTGTACGTAACTTGTACGTAAAATAATTAATAGAGACATACACACACATATAACATATACAAAAAAACTACAAGTGCAAAAGCGAATGACCAGGCAAGCGAACAATATAGTTTTAATAGCACCAAGAACTGAGTATGGTAAAAGAACTATCGTCTATGAAGGAGCTCAACTCTATAACCGATTACCTAAAGCGATTAAAGAATCTAAATCACTTCTAACTTTTAAAAGGTTACTAAAGCACCATATCTTGAACCAATTTACCTGATTTTTAGGATGTCAACTGTTTTACTTTGTTGTGTCTTTTCTTTTATTTTATTTAATTTTTACTTACCATGACGAAACTGTCGCGTCGTTCACCTAATTATGCTTTCTTTTGTTTTCTCATAGAAGTGAATAATATGTATTCTTTTTGAGAAATAAAATTCTTAAACCATATATTTTGAGCTAATTCACCTGACTCCCAGGAAGCTTTCAAAGCACAAAAAAGATGCATAAGATCAATGTTCCGACTTTATACAACAGACAGCTGCAAACCATATTTCTTACAGCATAGAATCCTAACTCTTCCGTCAATATACATACTAGAGATCGCACTATTTGTTAGAAATAATCCTCAATTATTCCCACGACTATCTGACAGTAGTTAGGAACCGCCGAGATAACAATAGGTTGAGAATACATGCGGTAAGTAAAGAGATTATGAGAAAGAGTATTTTTTGCATGGGTCCTAAAATATTTAATAAATTACCAACAGAACTCAAAACTTTAAATATAATGTTGTTCATAAAAAGATTTGCTCATTGAAATGGCGATATAATATCGCGTCGGGGTACCGCTTAAGTAAGTCAGACCCTTCATTTAATTGACCATCTATTAATTTACTAGCTAGCTAATTTACTTAGCGGTACCCCGACGTGATATTATATCGCTATTTCAACGAGCAAACCTTATCGTGCCATCCATCAATTTCTGTAATTAAAATATATAGGTGTTACTCAATCGAATTTGATGGCTCAACGATACTATTATTTTTGACGTTTTAAAAGTTCGTTTTTTTTTGCGCCGGGGGATTTTTAAATTTTTAATTTAATTTTTATTTGAAACTTTTTAAACTTAGTATTAAGTTAAAAAATGTAAACTTACTTTTGGCAATGAATTGGATCAAAGAAAACTATTCAATTGTCCTCAAGATAAATCAGCATTGGAAGAATTGCAAAGAATAAGAAATCAAAACGAAGCTTTATCTCAATAACATTTAGTTTTTGCCACCATTGCATTGTATGTAGAATGAAATACTGATCAAAACGAATCCAAACACGTCATATATCTGCTATTATTTTTTCAAGAGTGTACTAGTGTGCTGGATATCATGGCTGCAGCATCAGCTCATCATGTCGCCACCATTGAATTGCATGTAGAATCAAATACTGATCAAAACGAATCCAAACACGACATATCTGCTATTATTTTTTCAAGAGTGTACTAGTGCACTGGTTATCCTGGCTGCAGCATCAGACCAAGAATTTCATAATCTTGCATAGTTATATAGCATACAAGAATGTTTCAAATTTTATTTCACACGTATGCTTGAAAGTAAAGTAATACACATTATGCGTCTAAGAACCCTACCGCAGCTAACAAAACAGCTGATAACCTTAAAATGGCTGAACCGATTTTAATAAAACATGTCTAAGATCACTCGCTAGAAAACCAGCTTTCAAATAAAAAAAACGCACTCAAATCGGTTCACCCTTTTAAGAGCTACGGTGCCACAGACAGACACACACACAGACAGACAGACACACAGACAGACAGACAGACAGACAGACACACATAGCGGCCAAACTTATAACACCCCTCCTTTTGCGTCGGGGGTTAAAAAGATTCTAATTAATAAATGTTATTATAATTTAAAAGACTATGAATGACTCACTTTAGACTTATGACCTATGCATGATGTATTTTTATTCTTGACATATTTATTATTATTAATTATTTACTTTTTAAATTTTGATTGATTTTATTATTTTAATTTTCAATGGAGATTACTCATTTGTACACCTTTATAGGTAAAACATGTTGGACTATAATTACTTATTAAAAATCAAAAATTACATTGTAACATTATATTATCACCCAAGTTTGACACAAATAAAATGATTTGATTTGATATGGTTAGGAAGAAAGTAAACATTGAGATGACGGCTGATAGAGTTCTATGTAGGTATGGCAGAACAAGACATGCTTCGCCGACTCTAAATAAATTGGAATAAAGGCAGGCGAATAGTGATGATTTTGTTAGGTTATTTTCCTTCTGATCATCCTATTAATACTTCAGTGGGGCATAAAAGAAAGGCCTATTTATTTATTGTACAATAAAACCATAACAGCATTGTCGAAAACCATTTATTTTAATATGCACCCAAAACCGAAAAAAAGTTTAAACAAAAGATCTGTTAAAACTCATAATGTGTGCAAAAACGTTTGAATTTGAATAACTATCAAATTGCTGCGTTAGTATTATAAGATTGTCATTCTACAATGACAATCTTATAATAGTAACGCATCAATTTGATAGTTATTCAAATTATACTAGGGTATTATAATAATCATTGAACTATGGATGACGCCATTAGTCCATTATTCATCATTCCACAGGAGGCAACATTTTCACCGCGTTGTATTTTGAGGTAGCCTTGTTCACCCCAGGTTTCGCCCCAGGAATTCTTAATAAGCCAGTAGGGACGCCCTCCCTCTGAAACAAAATTGTTTTTGCTTAAGTTATTATTTGTAAATAAGTAAAAAAATTGCAGTTTCGTGACCCAACTCAAACAATAAAAGGATTATGTAGATACAAGGCACCTTACAGGACTTTAATGATCTGAACATACATCTTAACATCAAAAAATATAAGTCGTACCTGTTCCGTATCCGACCAGCAGCAACGCATGGTTTACTTCGCCAACATTGCAGGTTGAATCTGACACAACACCTCCTTTATAATATTTTATGTTGCTAGCCTTGAGACCTATAGAAAAAAAGACAATAAGTACATTAACATCAGTGCATAGGGTCTATAAATAGGAAGAATTAATATTTGGGCAAACAAAGTTTTGAAAATAAGGACGAAAGTTGAGCTGAACGTATGACACGACTAAAAAAATTGTAATTAGTTATGTATAAATATGTCGTAGGATAATCAGAAAAATCGGATCTTTGCGATAATCTTAGGACGATTGTTAAAGACCGGATATTTGGAATCTAAGACAGATTTTCGGAATCATCCGAGCAATTTTCAGTATCATTGCAAAAATCCGGTCTAACTTAGGTAAATCGCGAATACCGCTTACGTCATGAGCGCTGATTGGCTGATATGATCGTTATCACTTTTCAATGTCTATATAGGTAGATCTTTGTGAAGAACCTTGTTCTGACCAACCAGAATAAAGATAATATAAATCAACTCTTATACCCAATCAGCGTTCATTTTTCCAATCCTCCTAAGCAAACTGGGTTTTTTGTAATGGTCCTGAAAATAGCGCGAATGATTACAAAAATCTGTCTTAGATTCCCAATATCCGGTTCTTTGCAATCGTCCTAGGATTATCGCAAAGATTCGATTTTTTAGTTATTCTACGACATATGCGACTATTAAATTTTCTAAATAGTAAAATGGTATCGTTATCTATTATCAGAAATTTTCTATCGAAACTTCGGAATGTTGAGTTGATATCGTCGGCGTTCCATCGTCGGCGTCAATGAAGCGTGAGTATAGCGTGGTCTTTCCGTCTTCGCCGCACAAACACGATGTATGTGCATAAGTATACCGTATACCCAGCGCCAGCACATGCGTAAGAGTCTCGAAGATACACTACTGTTTTAATGTCTTACCGCTAGTTCACACAGAAACTGTTTACAGGACCGTCTTTAGCAGATCTGTTTTTATTTTGGTAAAGGCGCCTGCAGTTGTATGCGCGAGTTCACATACATGACAGTATTCTGAATCCAGTCAGAAACACTGGTCCGACATTTTAACACATTCCGCTTTGTCATCAAAAACTGGATGCCGGAACAGCATACAAAATGGATCCGTACATGAAGATGTATGGAGAAGTATGGGTATTTTCACACAAGACCCGTTATTTTTATCGTATCCTGACAGCCAGATGAGAGCGGTGCGGGGCCGCAGTGCAGCTGCCATTTGTTTAACTGATCCGTCGGTACAGATGTGAACAACACATTAAGTACCGACGGATCCGTTAAAAATGGTCCTACGAAATATCCGCTGTGAGAACGGGCTCTTAGTACGAGTGGAAAAGAGAGGGCTCGTGGCTCATTACCAACCGTGGAGTCATATAATTTGCAAGGTTATGCTGTACTTGCTGCGGTTAGTCTGTGAATGGGTGACCATTCATTACACATTGAAACCCCTCCGTGCCACGGAGAACACGTTAAAAAGTCGGTCCCGTGTGTTATACGAATACCTATGACAGTCGTTACGGGAAGTCAGACGCCTGAAAAACTGACAACCGGTCTAATCTTAGGATATTGGCTTACCCTGTAATTGGGTTACGGAGGTCTGATGGCAGTCGCTCCGTGTAAAATACTGGTATTTAGCCGCATCTGGTTAGATTAGAAGCCGACCCCAACATAGTTGGGAAACAACGCAGAACAACGCTGAATTAACCCTGAAGCGTTATTTCCCTCAACAATCGCCACACCGCAACTCATTGTATAGTTTGCCCATAGTTAAAAACTTACCAATAGATATAGGTCCGACGTTATATGCTACTAACTTTAGTTTGTTTTGGGAAACAAGATTATACGAAATGCAGCCAGTAAGCCTTACCGCTGCACTGCTTGGGTTAAATTGGCAGGCCTGTTGTTGTTCTACATAAGGATAGCTACTTTCAGTTTCTATACCACCTAGCTGAATGACCGACCTGTCAACAAAGTTTATTAATGATGAATTAAATGAACCCACAGCAAAGTTGTGGTTTAAAAGATGATGTAGTGACAAACATTGAAAGGAGTATGCTTAGGTGGTTTGGTCATATTGAGAGAATGAGTGAACAGCGTTTAACAAAAGGAATTTATAAGGCGGATGTCAATGGAAACGCCGGTAGAGGACGTCCTAGAAGGAAATACATCTATGTTATTGGTGATGATCTTCACAAAGGACAGGTGCATAGTACTCTCAATCGGCGTGCCTGTATGACAAGATGTGTATGTAGATGAAGCGGAAGGAGTATATGAGGGTCGTAGCATGTGGCCTTCTATATTTTCTGCCTACCCCCATGGAAAAAGGGCGTGAGTTTATGTATGTATGTAAATGAAGCCATCAAGTCGGGTCGCTTGCTTACAGGTGATCGGTAGTGACCTATGTAAATAATTGTAATGCTGTATTATCAAATAAGTACGAAAATAAAGAAAACAGGTTAAGAGGCCGTTCCCGTCTCACAGCCGTCTCGCTCTAACTTTAAGCCTTTTTACCCGACTGCCAAGGAAGGGTTATTTTTGCGCACGTATCTTGTATGTATGTTTGTAAATTTCTTTATAACCTCGTATCTTCCAAATGGCTGAATGGATTTCGACAGTTCAGGTATCCTTATATTCGTCTTAAAAACCCAAGTGACCTTAGATGGGAGTTTGAAAAAAGAAAATGGCGGCTTTTGGCTCTAAATAGTAATACGTTAATAAAAAAAAATTACCAAACCTATCGAGTAGGATATCAAAATAAAGGAAATTAAAAGGGGATTACAAAATTATGTATATCTTATATGTTTGAGTTTGATTAGGAATAATAAATTGGTTTAAAAAGTTTTTGATAACGTAAAAATGGGCCATGTTTGTGTCGGACCTCGTGCTATCACGGGACACTAAAAAGTCTAAAATAAAACATTTAAAAAATCAAAAACCCGACTGCAAAAAAAACATTAAAATTAATGCACTAAAAGGACCGAAACAAGATTGAGAATAGAAAACAAAATTACAATAAACTATAAGCGCAGTAAACTCTACGTCGGTTTACCAGACTATTATGAACTGAAAGCCTAAGTTAAATATCCGCATTAAGTTTAGTAGCAGGCGGAACCCATAAATTTTCTTTCGGTTTAGAATTTTCAATTGGGTCCCGCCTTTTTTTTTTTTTTTTCTCGTTGGAAAATCCTCATGGATATCCTTCGCCCGGGGAAGGCTAAAAACCAACGGTGTTCCTTCTCCTGACCGTACGGCCGGGGTCGCGGGATTAGCAAAATCATGCACCGCAACCCCGGCAGGTCCCGGTCCGCCAACCCATGGCGGACCTCTCTTCTGTGGGGCCTTGCCCCACGTCCTCCTGAGAAGCGCGCACGGATCACGGCGCGCCGCCTTCTCGGGCCTGTTACTGGTCGAACGGCGAGTCCCCAGACCCGCCGCCCGCAGGCCACACACTAGGGTGGTCGGAGGTCATCGCGTACGCGTGCCCTCCGGCGCCCGGTGCGTCTGGCGCGGGAAGGGAGAAGAGCACACCGGTCCCTCTCCCTCTCCGCTTCCTCTTTGGTCGCCATCACCCCCTCACAAAAGGAGGCGATGGCTTCCCACGCAGTCTCGCTCCCGACCATGGACAGAACCACGGCCGGAAGCGAGAGGTCACCGCCGACCGCCGCGACTAATTCGCGGCGCTGCGACCCCCAAGCTGGACACGCCTGCAAAGTGTTCAGCGCCGTGTCCTCGGGGCAGTCGCAGTGTTGACAACCGGGCGTCTGCTCCCGGCCTATGCGACACAGGTACTTCCCGAAACAACCGTGTCCCGAGAGTACCTGCGTCAGCCGGAAGCTGAGGGCGCCATGCCGCCTCTCCAGCCACTCCTCCATGACGGGTCTTACCGCCGCTATTGTGGCGTGCCCTAATTGGGTCCCGCCTGCTACTAAACTTAATGCGGGTATTTAACTTAGGCTTTCAGCTCATAATATAGTCTGTTAAACCGACGTAGAGTTTACTTCGCTTATAGTTTATTTTAATTTATTTTGTTTTCTATTCTCAATCTTGTTTCGGTCTTTTTAGTGCATTACTTTTAATGTTTTTCTTGCAGTCGGGTTATCGATTTTAAAATTTTTTTTAAAGATTTAATGAGATTTTATGTGATATTGAAAAATGTAATTTATAGCAGTTCAGTGTATCCACCTTCTGAGTGTCATCACTAATATTTAAACAGTAGTAATATTTTCATACATGATTTACATAGAAAAAACCAAAGATATAAATTTTCTTTCTCCTCCTCTTTCTAGGCAACAAATAAAGACGAAAATATGTTTCAAAAATACAATTATAACGTTATCCTGAAGGAGGTATAAAGAATACATTTCTCAATATCGCCTAAATGTATTTACATCTTTAAAAAAGGCTTGAAGTTAGAGCGAGACGACTGAAAACGGAGAAACATACATAACATCACACCTGTATTCCTCGAAGGGTTAGGCAGAGGTATATAGTAACACCCTCATTTTGCCGTTACGTTTCAGTTCCACGTAATAGGCGAGTCTATTGCCATCAACCGGGCACAAATCCAAACTCCGGGCTGCTACTGAGGAATTCCACACGGAAAAACCTAATAACACTTTGCCCGACCCGGGGATCGAACCAAGGATCTCACGATCAGCAGTCGCGCTTGCCACCACTAGGCCATCGAGGCAGGCAACGGAGAAACGTAACGAAAAAAGGAATCTACGATTAGATTTTTTTACTTTTTTTTCATCCCGTACCTTGGCCGCAGTTATTCCCACTATTGACAGGTTCACACATGTTTCTCTATGTGGGTTAACCAGTTCTCATTATGCCTGACTGATCATACCCATACTCGGGACCGAAAACCTGATTCCTTGGCCAAAGCAGACTTGACTAATTTAAAAATGAATAAACTGTGACTATTTACATGAAAGCTGCGTCCATATATCCACCATGACATCCGTTTGAAACAGTATCACAGTCAATAATCTGTTGTTCAGATAATTCTATTAGCTGCCGGTACTTGAGGGCATATTGACTCTCGATGTTTCCTGAAAGACGAATTCAGTAATAAATATTATCTTGTCATCGGTTTAGAGTCACGAATAGACTTTAAATAGAAACACTTAACCAGAAATACTTTTTACAGAGACGCTCACGGTGCTATATTAGTTTACCAAAGTTCCTAGCAAAACTGAAAGATTGGGTCGAGGAACTTCAAGTATACTCTACCAAGAAGAACCTAGTCTGCTTAGTTGTCGGCAATAAGATTGACAAGCATATCATTTTGAGACCCAGTGCATAATAGCAGCATGCACATTGGGTAACCCGCGCGACAGCGCAACGAGTAATCCCACGGAGGGTTGATGTCAAGCAGGCGGCCGTTCATAAAACAATAAGCCAAAACCTCGAACAACACGGATTTACGAAATTCATGTTGTACCGACCCCACCTAGTGTGAGATAAGGGCAGGGAGATGATGATGACTTAATCAGAAATAGTGTACTAAGAGGCAACAAAGATCTCTAAAGTGTTTGGACGTTGTATTAATATTTTAGAGAATAATATTACAAGTTCAGTGAAAATTTGACGTAAGCCATGAAAAGGTTAAGTTTAAAAGATTATCACTTGTAACTTCACAATAGAATACTCTAGAGGTGACTGTCTTTCCTTTGTAGATAACGAAAATGTCATGCAAATTTTGTAAACTTAAAACATGAACTAAGATTAGAAATTAAGTATGTTGCTGTATGGCCATATACTCGTACATTCGGACAAGTCCTGAAATCCTAAGACAAAACGCAAACACACTGACTGCGTCATTTATTTTAACCAAGTATCAGGCCCACTTGCACGACGATCCACTAGAAACAATCAGCACTAAACACAATTAAAATTTAATACTGGCTATGTCAACTACAAATATTTGACAGGAATAAATTATTAAAGAAATACGGGCTTCAGCGGAAGAACTACACTAATTCTAAACCCAAAGTGTACTTACCAGTAGCACTGAATGAATAGCACCCTCCACATAAATGTTGGTTCTTAACCCTAGTGACGACATTACTTCTACGCCAGTCGAGGGACTCAGCGGCTTCTGTATAGGGAATTTGACCGTCACTCATATCGGTACATCCGCGAAGAGTTAAGTTGGAATTAGGTATGTTTAAACCGGTGAAAGAGTTGATAAACTCGTCTGTGGTCAAATCCATAAATTGTGTTATCCCTAAAATAAAGGAAATGATGGTTAATGATATAAATTAGAAAAAACAAATCTTTATGCTTCTCACACAAAATATCAAAATAAATAAACTGCATTACTAATGATTTTTATTACCATACACAGCGTGATCACTCTGCTCATTAATAAGATTAGCTTCTTCCAAGTTGGCTTTGAATATTTGGAATCTGGCCTGCTTTTCATTTTTGTCAGCGTATTGTTTGTCGTGTTCTTGTATAAATTGCTCGAAGTGTAGCTCAGCGTGTTCGAGTGCGTACTGCGGCGCGTTCCTGGCCGCCGCAAGCGTCGCTAAACACGCACAGGTCAACAACAACAACAACGAAGACATTATCACTCAGTGGCACCTACGATGTGTATGGACTTTGCAAAAAACGGGTACCTTTTTATACATAATCTGCAATATAAAATATTTGGCAAGAATTTATACTAACTTAAAAATTATAGATAACCAAATTACTTTCTAAACAATTAAAGTTATTGTCAAAAAATTTCAACATATTTAAGTATGTGTACCATACCTATACGTAAACGTTTATCGTTGGTTTTAATTGTTTACTTTATGGTCTATGGCTAACCATTCAACATTTTTATTGATACTTAGTTTTTGGGGAAAACTTAAGGGTAAATTGTTGTAAATGCTAACCATTTTTGAAAATTCACAGGAGAACCTATACTTATTTATTTATTTATACTTCTATGCACTATTATGGTACATAAGGTGGACTTAATGCCATAAGGCATTCTCTACCAGTCAACCTTAGGGTTAAAAAGAAAAGCATCAAAATACGTAGGTACAGGAAAAAGATGAGTTAGTTGACTTATCTATAGGATACCCATAGATCGGATACATGGTTTAATTGAAGTAAATGATGATGTTGATTCAAAAGACGAAGAATGGCAGGCGGATGATCTCATAAAACGACGTGTGGCTTTCTAGTGGTTGAAAACTACTTAGAGTGCTCTAAGTGGTACATTGGCAGAGAGCATCCAGGAATGGGGGAAATATTTTTGCAGCAGTTTAAACAATTTAAAAAGCAACGAACATATAGTTGCAGTAACACAGTTAGCTATTGCAGCCATATGGTGATAAGTGGAAGAAAAAGTAGCTGAGTGGCTTTCATTACAGTTGCACTTGATGTATTCAACAACTCACATACACTATTTTAAAATGTGTTCATACATGTGTGAAAATTTAAATTTCGTAGGTAGTCGTTTTTACTTACTTTTCCACCGTGTAGGGACGGGTTACAATATAGTACTTCCTCACCGCACGCTGGGAATAGCTGCGTGTTGTAAGATTCAACAAACCCCAGCACGCTTGGTGGTAGGATCTATACGGTCCGCCTGGCTAGCTACCACCCGCATATTAAAGTCCAGGCCAAGCAGTTTACTGTGTTCCGTCGTGTGTATGTAAGAGCCAGAGGGGTATAGTGGAATCCCTCTATATCTCTGTTCCTTGGATTCGTGTGCTCCATCTTATACCCTGTCTGCGCTTACCAGCAGGTGAGACTAGGGCCAAACGCGACCAAGTCAAGAATAAAAAATAAGAAATAATCATACTTTGGAGTCGAAGCTTTACGTAGAAAAATTGTCTTCCTCTTAGCCTTTTCCCAATTATCTTAGGGTCAGCTTCCAGTCTAACCAGATGCGGCTGAATACCAGTATTTTACACGGAGCGACTGCCATCAGACCTCCGCAACCCAGTAACTGGGCAATGCCGATATCCTAAGGTTAAACCGTTTGTCAGACTTTCGGGCTTCTGACTACCCGTAACTGACTGTCATAGGTATTCGTATGACACCCGGGACCGACGGCTTAACGTGCTCTCCAAGGCACGGAAAAATAAAAAAAAAAATAGAAAAATTGTGATCTACGTAAATTAAAGTGCATATCTACGTTTATTATAATTTTGTTTTATGGAAAAATATTTCATTATCTCCGTACACGTTTTCGTCATAAATACCTTAAGCATATTTTTGATAACATAATTATCTGTTAAAATTTGTATAAAAGATACATTGGTCTTCCTTACAAGGCATTTCGTTATTGGTACCTACTGTAAACGACAATGTTCTTGCTTTTGTTAATTTCTTCGTACTTAGCAACACTTGCGTCGGGCTGGTACTATGAGCCGCCGTACGCTCTCGAACATTGAGCTATACTTCCAGCACTTCCTACAAGAATACGCCAAACAGTACGCCGACGAATACTAGAAGCAAGCCAGATTTTAAATATTTAAAATTAATTTGGAATGAGTTATCCAGATGAAAGAAGAAATTGATAATGCAATTTTCGGTAATGTATAGGATTATTTTGTATATTGATTATAATAGTTCTTATAGCAAAACTTCTTTGATAATATAGTTGCAGTATTTTGTTGTTTTATCACTAGTTTAATATTTATATTTTATTTTTAGGTATAACCAAAGGTCATTGGGCACTTTAGTATGGAAACCTTACCCACGGCGGACACAAATTAAATATAGCAGAATGTATTGATATATGGCTCTGATATACTATGATATTAGTCGCATTATTGTGGGTAGTGGGAATATTGAAAAAATTCAAAGTATCGTATTATAACTTTAGTATGTCGTCGATGTACTAATGTTACTAAAGGGATGTAGGGAACTGCGGTACTTAACCAGAGGGTAGCAAATTCAAATCTTTGCTAGCGAATCAATTTTTTCGTTTTCTTAAAACAAAAAAGTAGATTTTTCCGTCGATGTTTTATTTTAAAAAAACAGTCGGTTCGTTTTTTTCCCATCGATTTTTAAACAAACAATTATATACAATGAAAGGACACATTATGTTCTTTATTTTAAAATAATTTTAGTTAATGTCCGCCACTTTTCGCAAAGCGGGTCAAATATGCCCAATGACCTTTATGGACCTTACTCGCGAAGAGTTTTCCAGTTCCTATACCGGTTTGATAATACCTGATAACGTGGACAATGTTTGCAAGACCTTCACTGACAAGACATCCCAGACGTAAATGCATCGGATTCGTTTGGCTGGGGCAAGTTCAATGTCGGTACTGCTGTTGAATATCAAAAATCTGGTAATGCTTGTTATGCATTCAGTGCAGCTGGTTAGTAATTCACAAATCTGGATAAAGTTGGTTAATAATAGGGCCTCTCATCATCATTGCGACACCATATTTTGATGCATATGTATTGGGTCGTACTAATAAACAAATACAATCTAAGAGCCCGTTCAAACAGCGGATACGATTTAACGGACCCGTTTTTAACGGATCCGTCGGTACTGGATGTGTTGTTCACACCTGTACCGACGGATCAGTTAAACAAATGGCAGCTGCGTCGCATCTGGCAGGCAGGATACGATAAAAAGAACGGATCATGCGTGAAGGCACCCATACTTCTCCATACATCTTCATGTACGGATCCGTTTTTTATACTGTTCAGGCATCCAGTTTTTGATGGCAAAACGGAACATGTGAAAATGTTGGATCAGTATTTTTTACTGGATTCGGAATACTGTCGTGTTAGTGAAGTCGCTCATACAACTACAGGTGCCATCACCAAAATAAAAACGGGTCCTGTAAACAGTTTCTGTGTGAACTAGCTGTAAGAGTCCGATCTTTAGTTTAATTTTGACAGCATTTGAGAGGCTGATTGGATAAAAAACATACTTTAATATGACAAATATAAGAAGTATAATTTTGGCAGCAACTTAAGAGGAAATGCGGTCGGCATTAAGTCCATACAAACGTATTCCTCAGTTTCCTCCTTGGATAATGTCACTAGAACAAATATTTTTTACCATATGTATATAATGTATATAGTATTGTACTATATTTCAGTCAATTGTACTATATATTGAAATAAAGCAGCAGGTGTTGAAATAAAGCGCGTGTCAACCATTAGAGATCTTGGCGTGACATTTGACTGTAAATTGACTTTCCATGCACACATGTCTGCCCTAGCTTCAGAATCTTAAAGACGCCTAGGTTTTGTCCTACGCAATGCCCGTGATTTCAATAATCCTATTGTCATCAAATTATTATTTAGCTGTCTAGTTAGAACTAAGTTAGAATTTGCTGCAGCCGTCTGGAATCCCCATGAATCCACATATGAATTATTGATTGAAAAAGTTCAGAAAGCTTTCCTGCGTTTTTTTATATAAAAAGATTTACGGATATTATCCATTTATGTATCCTACTCATTTCCTGCTGGGAATGTTAGGATATAATTCCCTTTCAGTGCGTAGAGCCAGAGATCAGATACTAATAGCCATAAAAATGTTAAGGAGCATGGTAGATTCCCCAGAGCTACACAATACCTTGTGTACACTTTATGTACCTGATAACTACCTGCGTCATAGGCCTACTCGACGACACCGACTATTCGCCACATCCCATTGCCGCACTGTGTCGCGCGCGCAGTCCCCTTTGTGTCGCATGCATAGTGCTATAAACTCTTTAATGGAGACTGTCCCGGAATGTGACATTTTTAATGACACACTCAGGGTGATCATGTCAAATTGTCTTATGTTTTGTGAAAGTTATGTTTGTTAGGTAAATAAGTTATATGTTGTTATCACTTTACTCGATTTTCTTTTCTCTTCTTAAAGTTGTTTTTATGTATGTTTGATCTCTGACTTGTTATTTGTTTCTGAATTATGTTAATTATGTAATATGTTTAGTTTTATGTTTAGTGTTACCAGTTAATTACTGTTATTGGCGCAAGCCGTTGTAATTAATTATGAATAAATAATAATAATAAATATTATAGAAAAATAATATAGTACGAAAAATACTATATTTTTAACCCTAATTCAACTGTCGCGCTTTTTTATGTTTGTGACTGGAAGTCTGGAACGCACGGGGATTTAAGAACGAAACAAAATGTTAAAAATAAATGAGTACTTTTTTTCCCGAATTTCCCAAACGTACTATATTTTTGCATCTTTTTTAGGAAAAATATCTACTATATTTTGTTCAATAAAAAGGTGGCAACCCTAAGTAACACCCTCATTTCGCCGTTATGTTTAAGTTCCATGTAATAGGGGGCGAGTCTATTGCCATCAACCGGGCACAAATCCTAACTCCAGGCAGCAGCCCGGAGGTTGCAGTGTGGGAGCCTCAGTAGTAACTGAGGAAAAACTGAAAAACCCAAGGACACTTTGCCCGATCTGGTGATCGAAACCAGAACCTCACGATCAGCAGTCGCGCTTACCACCATTAGACTAACGAAGCGATTATAATATTTTTATAAATAAAAATCACTGTTCTCATAATATCATTGATAATATTATGTTACAAAAAAGGTCCTAGAATCGACCCTTGGAGTACGCTCATTATTTAACCACATACTAAAGACGAATGGCACTATAATATTTACCTTACTTTTTGTTCTATCTGAAATCGATAAGTTGACACAAACTTGAATGATTGTCAAAATCCATACTTATTAGTTGTTTCTTAAAGTACGGATGACCGTATAGTATTTAACGCAATAAGAAGCCTCAAAGAAATCACATGACAGTAAATAGATTAAACTACTGCTTTTAGACATATTTTTACAATTACTGTAATATACCTAAATTAATTTCATAGTCTTATATTGGATCCAAAATGTGTGATCATACTCCAAGCGATTTGTTTAGAATGTAAAGTTTTGGGATTAGCTGCCAGAAACGACTTGCAACCCAACTAGTGATACTGTTTCCATAACCAGATGATTCACAACTTTGTGGATAACCCTGACGTGTACCTACTCACTGACAGTAAAACATTTATGCTTTTTAATTTTAATTTAGTATCTCTATTACCGCAGCAGCAGAGAGATAGAGGCTTGGAGAGATATTATTATATATTCATGGTTAGACTTTGACTAGACTTTACAAGCTTCTGGCTACCCGTGCTGACACCAGCTAAAACCAACTAATCGCCATCCTTATCGAGACACAGAAGGATCTCGGAAAGTATTACTAACTTCATTGTAATTTATTGTTCTTTTTGATTGTTGAGTAAAACAAAAAAGGGCGGGGTTGTTTTTTTTTTATTACGGATTATTGACGGTTCGGACCTTAGCTGGGAATGTGGCCCTATAAAACAAGGCCCATAATATTATTCCTTATCTTGCGTGCCCTGATACTTGCACGGAAATGACGAAGGTTGTAATACTTTTACATACATCTTCTTGTACGGTTAAAACATGTAAAAATGTCGGACCAGTATTTATACTGGATTCGGAATACTGTCGTGTATGTGAACTCGCTCATACAATTACAGGCACCATCACAAAAATTAAAACGGGTCCTGTAAACAGTTTCTGTATGAACTAGCGGTAACTCCCTATTTATATATTATTCCTTGATCCTTGACCGTATAATAGATACCCAATCAAGTTGCCTTGGTAATATTTCATCTTTGATGTCATCATCAGTAACGGTTTCACATCCATATGAAGCAAGCTCGTCAGAACTTGGCATTTGTATACTGATATAAAATTTTACGAATTCTTCCGAAGTCAGATCCATAACTATTCGGTATGCCTCAAAGGAAGTATGAAAATACTAAATATAATAACAGTCAACATAAATATAGAAATTCTAAAGCGAACCATAATTCGAATGTATTTGCAGATACATAACATCACGCCTTGTATTACCTGAAGGGTTCGGTAGAGATGTTTTCAGTACACCCTCGTTTCACTAGTTATGTTTAAGTCCCATGTAATAGGGGGCGAGCCTATTGCCATTAACCGGGCACAAATCCAGCCACCGGGCTGCTACTGAGAAATTCCTAATTGAAAAATCCAATAACATTTGGCCGACCTGGGGATCGAACCCAGGTCGCCATGCTCAGTAGTCGCGCTTGCGACCACTAGACCAACAAGGCAGTTTGCAAATACAATGAGTGCAATATGATGAGATGAGAGGGGCTCTGAGCTAATTACCAACAGCACGGATCATACGATTTGAGAGGTTAAGCTGTGCTTGCCGCGGTCACTTCGTGGATGGGTGACCTTTCGTTACGCATCGAAACCCCTCCGTGCCTCGGTGAACACCTTAAACGGTCGGTCCCGGATGTCACACGAATGCCTATGACAGTCGATACGGGAAGTCAGAAGATTGAATGTCTGACAACTGTTCTAAACCTTAGGATATCGACATTGCCTAGTTACTGGGTTGCGGAGGTCTGATGGCAGCCGCTCCGTGCAAAATACTGGTATTTAGCCGGATCTGGTTAGACTGGAAGCTGACCCCAACGTAGTTGGGAAAAGGCTGGGCAGAGCGAATGAGTGCAATATTTCATAAAATTTTAATCAATACTTGAGGAAAAATGCCACTTTTTGATTTCGCTATGAGTTTACGTATCTACACGTGACTACAGTTTGTCATACAGCAATTTAAATTAGATTATTTATTTTTCTTACCGAATATAGTGTCATTACAGTTCGTTCACACAGAAACTGTTTACAGGATCCGTTTTAGCGGAATGGTTTTCATTTTGGTGATGGCGCCTGTAGTTGTATGAGCGAGTTCACATACACGATAGTATTCCGAATCCAGTAAAAAATACTGGATCCGTTATTTTTATTGTATCCTGTCTGTCAGATGCGACGCAGTTGCCAATTGTTTAACTGATCCGTCGGTATAGATGTGAACAACTTATCCAGTACCGACGTACCCGTTAAAACGGATCCGCTGTGTGAACGGGCGGTTACTCTGTTCATTCATTCGGTTATATTTTTCTAAGTTATCTTTGAATAGTTGTAGCCTGGTTTGTTGCTCGTGTTCGTAGTCGTTATGTTTGTCGAATTGTTGTACGAAGCGCTCGAAACGAAATTTGGCGTATTCGAGTGCGTACAGTGGGGCGGTCCTGGCCGCCACTAGTGCAAAACACACACAAAACAACAATAACAGCAACGATGTCATTGTCGCCTTGTCGCTGTTACGCCTACTCCTATGGCTTTTGCATAAAAACGAATGTCTTTTTATAGAAATTCCTTTTGAAATTATGTCAATATTTTCTTTTGTGGGTATTATTAATGGCATTGTGATAAAATAGATGTGCACGTCATGCTCGTGAACGGGTGCCGTCTGTCGGGACTGGTCAGCCCTTAACTGCTATGGCAATCCTAGAAGGCCTATTTTTCTATTTGTTACTCTTATGTGAGTTTATTTGTTACATTAACCTGCATTATTCTCATTCTATTTCTCACACTACTGTATTGGAATTGTCATAAATTACTATTTTGAAAAGAGTATTCATGGAGTTTCTTGCCGGCTCTTCTCCATAGAACCTACCTTTTGGAACCGTGCACCTAGTTTTGACGTTTTAAATGTGCCTGAAATCTGGTCTATTTGAAATAAAAAGCTTTGACTTTGACTGCAATTTTTTACTGTATTTAATATGTATGACTTATAATTAATATTATAAATAAATTGTTTGTCTGTTTATCTCATAGAAATATAAATGTTAAGACAAGTTTATCTGTTACTTCTACATGAAAAAACTTGGCTCAGAGCTACCCGGGATACCCGGAGAAAGACGTAGGATTATCGATCATCTTTTTATCGACCACGTGACAAATACTACCAGAACTTCGCTTTTTTTAGAGTTGCGTAACCAGAGGTGTCAAACAGGACCCTATTAATAGTAATACCGCGTAGGGCATTAGCCTACGCTGTCTGTAACAAGATTAAATGGCAGGCATTCAGTAACCTTTACTCTCACTCTACTTTTGTTGAATCTGCATTAATCACCATCATCTTCTTCGTATAGGTAATTGACTTTAGCCCCAATACCACCTAGGTCCATGATTGATGTGTCCGTTAGAGTTCCAGTGTAAAAACCTGCTATGGCTAAAACACTACAATTACAATTTTGTATATACAAAAATTGTAATGGCTTCCCTCTGCTTTTCCCAGTGCGGAAGGAATCCATCAGGATTCCCACACGATAATTGAAGGGTCGTCACATATAATCAAAATCCGATATACGTGATTGCTCTGCGAGAACTCAACCACACATAAGACCATACCCCAAACGGTAACAAACAAATAGCGATCCATGTGCGATCAAGCTAACATATACTTACACGAAACTACACACGTGAAATCAAGGTAAACACTGTTACATGTCTCAGATGTTATAATCTTTAGAAATATACTTAGTAGTTACAACAACCGCATGACTAGCAACACAAACTCCTTCATTCTGTACTGAAGGCAAGCCCCGTACCCACTGCCAATCGAAAACTCGTTCAGATCTTTCATTATCTATGATGTCATCATCGATTACAGCCTTACATCCACTTGCAGCAATGACATCAGGACAAGGCATTTTTAAATTAAGGTAAGATTTGGTAAACTCTTCCTTGGTTAGATGCATAAATTCTGTTATTCCTAAAATAATAAAAAAAATATGCGAGTTATTGAAACTGGGCTTGTGCACGGCTATACGTTACGTTAAATTTTCAAAATTATTATTTTCGTTACCAAATTCAGTGATATTAGTCTGCTCGTTTAATTGGTTAACTTTTTCCAAATTGGCTTTAAATATTTGGAAACTGACTTGTCTCTCGTGTTTATTAGCATAGTGTCGGTCATATTCTTGTATGAAGCTCTTAAAATGAGTCTCGGCGCCGATCTGGCCGATGCAAGCGCTAACCGACCCACACTCAACAACAGCAGCAACAGCACTGACATTGTTGACCACCGCAGGCTCACGCTTTGCTAGTTTTATATAAACAATGTCATAAATGCAGTAAACAATTTTATCATTAAAAACACGAACTCGTTAATAGCAAAATAGCTTTTCAAAGAACACAGGTTATGTTGGTATGCGCGCTATTTTTCCATCGTATAATTACATTTCTAAAGTACTTACATTAGTTAGTTTTATATCCCATCAAAAACATAAATTTGAAAATGGGAGCCAAGTTCAATAATAAGAATATGCGTGGTTGTCGACTTTGGCGACAAAAGAATTGAGATCTAAATGGGTGCCAAGTTCTGTAGATAATCTTGAAATTTATTTACACAAAGCAGATATCTTAGGATAAGTTGAAGCTCAAGTTTGACTTGGCTAGTTTTTACCAGCAAACCAAATTTTTAGAAGAGTAAGATCTTGACCTTACTATAGGTATAAAAACAGTAACTTGCGTATAACATAAAGAAGACAAGTTGATTAGCCAAATATAAGATAACTTGTATGTGAAAACTAGCCAAGTCAAATCTTGATCTTCAATTTATCCTAAGATATCTGCTTTGTGTAAATAAATTTCAGGATTATCTACAGAACTTGGCACCCATTTAGATCTCAATTCTTTTGTCGGCAAAGTCGACAACCACGCATATTCTTATTATTGAACTTGGCTCCCATTTTCACATTTATGTTTTTGATGGGATATCATTACTTTTTGTATAGAAATTATTATTATTCATCTTTCAAAAGTGATCTGTAAAACGTTTACGCTGTAGTTTTCTTTTTTGTGCTATTTTCTACATTTTCTTGAACGTTAGAAATATATGGAAAGTCCTCCCTTTAACTTTTTTATCATTTGCCTGTTAGGTATATTTTTATTTCCCATTTGAATCAAATAATCTGGTATACAAAACGATAAAAGCGACCTTTCATCATGGAATCATGGAACCTATTCTCCTGCGAAAGAAAAAGTTTGTTGCTATTATAATTTCGAAAGGCGCTAATAAAAATCGATTGTTTGAAAAATATTTCAAATCGTAAAAATTCACTGTTTTCTGATTTTTTCCTTTGTATACACACAATTACCCAGCTGGACGCCAAATTTCAACTTTCTAGGTCACCTGGAAGTGGGTTAGGTTTTTGATCTATATGTCAGTCAGTGTTAAAAATGCCGATTTTTAGACGTTAATATCTCAATAACCGTTTGAGCGGTATTTATGAAATTAGGAATTATGGTTAATCTCAGGAGTTTTAATAAATAAACCAAATTTCGTGTGTTTATGTTGAATAGATTTTGAGTTATTAAGGGCTCAAAAGTGGCTTCAAATGGTTCGTGTAATATAACACACGGCTGCTGCGTCGCCAGTTCCTTTTTCTTTGAACTTGGCTTGACACGCTGCCGCGTGTCTAGATCTCGTCCAAATTCTTTGACCTAATAACTGAAATGTATGAGTTTGTCAATGACTCATACTCAAAATAGCAGAATCAAAAACAGTTCTTGTAGTTAACTAAATTCGTCATACCAGTAATTCTAAATTATTACACAAGCTAGGTAGATACTCGTTTGACTGTGGAATGGTGGAATTTAAGCAAATCATAAAAAGGTGACATTTTTTTTTATCATTGCGATGCAATTCCAACGTTTAGAATATTTCAATACTTCAGAAAAATTGACTATTAATGTAGTATGTCTAGGAAGTGATTGTATAGAAATTGGTAGTAACAATCATGTCATCGATGTTGATGTTACTGTGTGCTTGTTGGTTTGGGCTCATGGCTGCCTCGCCAACAACGCCATACGCACTCGAACAAGCCGAGCTACACTTCGAGCGCTTCATACAAGACTTTGATAGACACTACCCCAACGAACATGAGAAGCAAGTCAGGTTCACAATATTCAAAGAAAATTTGGAAGAAATTAACCGTTTGAACGAGAACAGCAAAAACACTGTCTTTGGTATTACAAGTTTATTTTTCTTCTTCTTTCATGTTTAATCTATTGGTTGTATTAAGTTTATGGTAAACAATGTTTTACTTTTCAGGTATATCGCAATTTTCTGATATCACTCTCGAAGAGTTTAGTAATTCTTACAGCTGTATACACACAAAGAACTACAATGCCCAAAGTTCCCCCAAATGCTCCTTCGTGACTGACCCAGACATCAATTATAAGGACGCGCCGGAGTCGTTCGATTGGCGCGAAAATCAAGCCGTCACTCAAGTTAAGAGCCAAATGAATTGTGGAAGTTGCTATGCGTTCGGTGCAACTGGTAAGTTTTGTTTTGTTTGAATTGTCACCAATATTCTGACTGAATGGCCAAAAACATTATCATTGTAAAGAGTACCGAGGGTAATCATGCAATCATGTAATTACTAGAGCTCGGAATAGGTAGTGCTATCAGAACGATTTTTATGAAATTGACTAACTGTTGCTGATCTGTTTTTTGAACCTTACATGAAAATGAGTCAATTAGTGTAATAAAAAAATTGCTAACTTTATATTTTTTATGGAAAGTTCACGCTTCACCAAAAATTAAATCTGCTGAATTGTTCTCATAATAAATTAGCAAATGTCTGTAAATAAATTTATCCTGTTTTTCCTTTGGTTTAGGAATATCCCATAGAGTTCCAATTAAATAAATCAGCCTTGTTATAGTAGAACATAACTATGATGTCGCATCGGCAAACTTCGTAAAACCGATCACTTCCGAACTGAGTACGACTACAATAATATTTTTTTTCTATTCGACTTCTTGTAGATGGTCTTGCGGACCGTTTCTACGTAACCGGGCAGTTATTGGCGAGACCTGACGGGTCTCCAACCCATTGGGACGAGAGTAAAATACTTAACCTAAGCTAACTACTACTACTACTAACATCACGACTACACTACTAGCAACAACAACACTAGGGCGACCCCTAATGGGTCTCGGACCTCAGCTTAGGGCGTTGCTGGCGAGAGGACTGAGCGGGAGACAGCTTGATGACGGCTGAATTAACGGTGTGACTGCAAAGTCAGAAAAGACGACTGGCTCCGCAGCGGAGGCGGCAGTTGAGCACGGTGTGTCATAGACGGCGCGGCGGCGGCGGCGGTGGGACGTCGCGAAGGGCCTCGCCGGCGAGGACGGTATGGCCCAGTGGCGGCGGGCGTTGTGTAATGTGCTGGTCGATTTACTCGTCTCCTGGAGGAGGGTAATATCGTTGTCGGGCTCTAATAGCGCATACCTGGGACGGCGTACTGAACTAATTTGTGAGGGTCTATAATCGGCCACGGCGGCCACTAGAGGGTTCCGGTGCCTCGGGGCATTATCGAAGTAACGCTTGGAAATGCATTTGAGGTATTGCCTGATGGTCGGCATTTCTAAATCAAGATGGAGCTGACGTTGCGCATGTACCACGGACCGGCCGCGGTTCTGCGCAAGACGCGATTTTGGAGGATTTGAAACAATTGAATCGGGAGGGCTTAAGGTGTGCGAATACGACGCTAGCGTTAGTCAAAATATTTAGGTTAGTTAAATATTTACGTTAGGATGCATGACACTTATAGTCTCAGCTTATTTCTAAGTGATAATTTACTGCGCGCCCTAAGCATGCGATGGAGACGGTCTACAACGAATGCGGCACGAGCGCGCACCGCTTTGATGTGTTTACGGAAATTAAGATGGTGATAGGGGATCACCCCCAGGTACTTGACGTCCAGTGTCTAAGGGATCTGTTTCCTGAACATGATGACGGGAGGGATAAGGGTGTGATTATCGCCGTGCCTCTCGAAAAGAACGGCTGCGCTCTTTTCGGGATTCAGTTCAATTCTCCATTTCCGGAACCAAACGCCGAGGGCGCTGACTGCGGTCTGGAGAGTGCAAAAGATCGATTCGAGACTCCTGCCGTAGTAGAAGATGGCCGGACCGTCGGCGAAAAGAGCCAACTGGGCCTTGCCACGTATGAGAATGTCGCTGGTGTACAGCGTGAACAGGAGGGGGGGGTAGCACGGAGCCCTGAGGGACTCCGGCGTGAATGGGATGCGGAGACGAGACCGTGCCGTCTAAACGATAGCGAAAGGTGCGATCCGACAGAAAGTCTCGAATGATGAGCACGAGACGGTCGAGAACGTTGAATTGATACAGCTTATATAATAAACCGTTGTGCCAGACTTTGTCGAAGGCTTTCGCTACGGTACGACTTCAAGACCACGAATGTTTATTAGTACTGCAGTAAAGATTATACACTGACGTAATAAGTGTGAGTGGCGCGAAAATGAGCGGCTCCATTGATTGTAGTCTTGTGTAGTTCGCGAACGAACTAGTTCGTAAGATCGCTCCCGCAGATGAACTACGCGAACTAGTTCCGCCATTTCCCGCTCCATAGTTCGTTAGTTCGTGACCGATATAAAAATTTTGATTATTAAAAGTCGATTATAACTTGTTTTGCGCTTGTAATGTGTTAATCTCTCATTGATTATTTTCAAAACTTCACCAATAAGGCTAAAAAAAAAAGGTCGCCTACGTATCGTTTGAAAAAGAAGCGGGAAATTTGTAGTGTTAAATGCACCCGAGATACAGGAAAGAGTGAGGGGAGCGCCAAAAAAAAGGTCATCCAACCATCGCTTGGGAATTAATCAAAGAGGGGAATTTCAGAGAACGATCTGCCTTCCTCTGATTCGACCTGGGAGCTGACGAACTAGAAGAGCGAAGGAGTTCGTTTAGGAGCGGCGAACTAAACTGACCGATCTCCGTCGCGAACTACTATGCGCAAGACTAATTGATTGTTCGATCAAGCTTGCTGATGCGACTTCTTAGTTGTATCGTACTGTACACGTTGTATTGGGTAATTGACGATTTTTTTTATTGTGTTAATACTTTTACAAAAACCATATGCATCAATGAATAACCCAATGAAATATATCATAATATGTTAATCCAGGTCTATCTATGTGCCAAATTTCATCCAAACCCGTCAGCTGTTTATGCGTGATTGAGTAACAAACATTCATCCATCTTCACAAACTTTCAATTTCTGTGATTTTAAATAATATTTGTTACAGGTAACATTGAGGGTCAGTACGCCATCAAACACCAGCAGCTGGTAGAGTTATCAGAACAACAGATTGTTGACTGCGACCATACAGAATCTGGATGTGGTGGAGGATACGCGTTCACCGTTTTTGAGTGAGTTTTCATATCGTTTTTTTTTTTTTCTTAATACTTCAGTTCGTTGTGCCTTTTTTTGTTTTTTTTTTATCGTAGGAAAATCTTCATGGATGTCCCTCGCCCGGGGTAGTCGAGGGGGTATGTCGGACTCTTACGGCTAAAAACCCACGGTGTTCCTCCTTTTGACTGTCGGCCGGGGTCGCGGGATTCGCATAAGCATGCACCGCAACCTCAGCAGGTCTTGGTCCACCAACTGCTGGTGGACCTCTCGTCAGTGGGGCCCCACCCAGTTCGTTGCGCTTAGCCCTTCCCAATGTTAGGATCAACTTCTAGTCTAATTGGACGCGGCTGAATACCAGTATACTAGGGTTAGACCGGTTGTCAGACTTTCGAGCTTCTGACTACTTGTAATGAATATCATAGGTATGCTTATGACATCCGGGACCGACTGTTTAACGTGCTCTCCGAGGCACGGAGGGGTCTAGATATGTATCGAACGGTCACCTATTCACGGACTGACCGCGACAAGCGCAGCTTAACCTCGCAAATCGTATGATCGCCACGGTTGTTAGCTCCCCATTGATTAATTAATACTTCAGTAATAAAGTTAATTGATGCAAGGCTAGTCGGCAAGGGGGTATAACTATTCAGAGCGCCACTTAAAGTATGAGTTATGACTGTTTTAAAGCAAGTGTTAAATCAACAATTAGAAAATTCGATTTTGTTTATCCTTGTTTACGCAGCCTTTTAAGTGGCCAGTAAAAGTTTCAAAGATGAACATACAGCGTTATAAATTAATTAATTTTGTCCTACAAGCGGAAAAAAATATCGTCTCCGTTTTGTACAAGCTCGAATAATAAATCGACAGTTTTATATGACAAATTTTTAATTTTCAAATTAAAGTGCCTTTATGATAAGAAAATATTATTTTCGATTTTGAAAGACTTGCACAGACCTTTTTGTGCTGCTTTCTTTCCAGTTCAATAAAGTTTTTTTTTTTTAAATTTGAAAAGGGTTTGCTCTTGACTCTAGTCTAGGTCAGAGGGTGATATATATAGGTATATATGATTATGATAGTAATTACTTTCGTTCTGCCTGCGAAATTCGATTTTCTTCAAGTTGCACAAACTAAGTAATGCATTGTTTTAATGTGTTATTTATTTACCTTTCAAAACGACACATTTCACTGCATTTTTCAATCATGATTCGTTGAACTTGAAAAAATTTTGTTTCACGGGCTAGACAAAAGAATCACATTTTTTTAAGTGCAATACTTATAATACTTGTACATATAATCGACAGGTATCTTCTTGAGAAAGGTGGCATCGAGCTTGAAGCTGACTATCCATACACTGGACATGCTGATAAATGCGTTTTTGATGAAAGCAAGGTCAAGGTCAAATTATCTGACTGCCACGTCTACAATCTTACCTCTCAAGAGAAAGTGAAGCAACTGCTGTACCATAACGGACCCCTCTCTATAAGTAAACTTTTACTTGCTATACTGCCTCTTCCCTGCTCATACGGGTCACTGTGTTTCATTAACAGAATACATTTAAATGAAAAATCCTAAACTTCAGTTAATTAGATATATACTTCCACAATTAATCTAACTAGCGATGAGCGCGCATGTAGTACGTATCTTGTTATGTTATTAACTAAAGTTTAGATATTTGTTATTTGAGTGTGTTCTATTAATGCTACTCAGTAACCCTGTGAAGTTTCACCAGGTAATTTGAACTAGGTGACGTAATACCTATAGTTAAATTTAATTTAGACTTTTTGACTGGCACAGACAGCTTTGGATAACAATTCAAACTTAACTGCTACCATTTTCCTTAAACCGTTATTAATTTACGAGTTTAATAACGTTTACACACCCAAAAATCACTTTTGCTTGATCATTATCTGCCTAGCGATTTACCAACCTCGTATTTCGTAACAGTGTACCAGTCATGTATCTTTTTTGCTCATAGGTATCAAGAGTACAGGTATACGCAGTTATAAAAGTGGCGTAATTAGTGATGCCCAATGTGATGTAGGTGGCGTACATCATGCAGTTCTACTGGTGGGATATGGAACAGGTATAAATAGACATAGTATCTTATCTCTCTTTTTTTCTTGGTCGCTTTTGACCCTAGTCACACTCATATGGTTACCTTCCACGAAAATTCTGTTAGGTTGCTTGGGTTGTTCATGGGATCAGAGGACTGTAGCAAATAGGTACTGAAAGGGATGATTGATGCACCTGATCTTAATGATCAAATCTTCCAGTTGTTTGTGCCCATCAACTAATCACCGTAGTGGGAAGTACAAGTTGTTGGCAGTCGCTTCATGTGGAACTGTTTCGTACTTTAAGTCACGTATACCTAGGACACTAACTGAACTACGTTCTCCTGGATTCAAATCCAAATTTAGATTTATTAGCGGATGAGTAGAAGATGGAATGTTTGAAGTTTTGTGAGAAGAATTATTAATGAGTATGTTTATGATTTCAATTAATGTTTAAGTAATATAACGGCTTCGTCAATTCTATTTAAAGTTGAAATAAATTAATATCATATAATAAACGAAGGCCCTAAACAAGCTGCACTGCTGCTCATTGCTGGGTTTGCCAATGACCGCTACAATGAACGGTCAAAGGGGAAATAGCCATCACCATGATTGGCAAACGCACCAGTGGTTGCAATATTGTCGCTGCTGCTCCTCTTGACTTTATCCGTAAACTAGATTTTACGACACCCACGGGTGGTCGGAGAATGGCGTATTCTTTAGTTACTTTTCTGTACAAACGCTGCTGATACGTCAAATTCCTCTGATAAGTTATCTGACGATTGAGAAATGTGTAATTTTTTTTTCAGAGAATAGTGAACAATATTGGCTTGTTAAGAATTCTTGGGCTGCAGAGTGGGGTGATCAGGGTTACTTCAAAATGCACCGCGGTGAAGGCGCTCTCTCATGTGGCATGATGAATCCACATATGGCGTCATCTGTCGTTGAATAATTAGCTTTTGTAACGTTTGGGGTTAGGTAGGTAGGTTTAGAAATTAAATTATTAGTTGTAAAAAAGAAGTAAATTATTTATTTGACAAAAATAACCTTTTCAGATGCCTAGTATTGATCTCGTTGGATCTCTACCGTCAACAAGAAAACAAAATTTATACATATTTGTCGTAACCTGTTGTTTTTCTAAATATTGTTTACTTTTCCCTCATAAACGAGCTACTGCCGACATAATTGCAAAAAATATATTTTATTTTCATCTACTATCATACTTGACAACGATTAACAATTTGCTAGCACTACACTAAAAAACTTAATAGATAAGTACTAGATACTTAACTTACATTTTACACCTAAATATTCACCACATATCAATACCGTAGAAAGGTATTTATAAACCATAATGACAGCTGCATCAACTTTTATAAACAACGATCACCGCGTTTGGAATGTACTTACCTATTCCTAAAATCCAATCTGCTATTAACAGTTCTGTGAATGAAGTGACTGGTTTCACGCCTTCGTTTCTAGTTTATGGCCGTTATAATTATAATAACCATGAATTCAATGGCGATATTATCTTTGAACCATGTGATCCATACGTTTGTTTTTTCGTATGGTTAGTAATTAACAAGGTATTAAATATATTTAATTTCAATTTAGTTGTTACTCTATGTTTTATTAAATAATAATATTACAATAAAATATGAGGCGCCTTTTATTTTCTCATAGTGGGTGATTAAAAGTAGAGTGTATCACTCGGGCGTAAAATACATTTTTGGCTCGGGCGACGTACTTTGAATCCCTCGCTACGTTCAGGATTCTACTGAAGAATCCCTCACTTCGCTCTGGAATCAAAAAAAGCGCCCTCGCCGTAAACATATTATTTTGCTCCCTTATGATACAATCTACTATTACTCAAAAATGCTTGTAATGTGGTCATTATTTTGACAACCTTCTTAGAGCAAAGTCGACCTTTCCGCGCTACTTGAATAGGCGCCAGCAAAGTTGTATAGAATTTCATTGCTGGTGAGTTTTAGCCACCAACAATTTCCTTTGAAAATCCATTATTGTCGAGTTTTGTTTCAAAAAAAGTCTGGCGCAAAAAGTTATTATTCATAATTTGGCTGTATAGGTACAGGCAGCACAATCATTAGAGACTCATTAAAAAAAAGCTAAAGCCCGGGGAAGAAACAAATCGTTACTTTAAATAAATTCTTACTATACTAAGCTGGTTTTGTTTAAGTAAAGCACTATACAAGCCTTTGTCCGCAATGACTGCACTGCTGGCCATGCTATGATGGCCTCGAGGTTAGGTTAGCTACGCTCTCGGCCTTCAAGCTTGGTCATCATTGCAGCCCTTGCTGTCCGCGCTATAAAGGCCTCGACCTTCGGTCTCAGCCTTTATTCCAGCTTGTCCATCAAGAGCTGCAATGTTGACCGCGCTGTGATGGTCTGGAGCTGCGCTACACTGCGCTTTCGGCCATTATCAGTGCTGCCAGCAACGCAGTCATTACAGACCGTGGCAGTAATGTACTATTAGGTGTTCTTTTTTAAAATTCATACCTAACAATATTATTGCGATTGACATTGAGAATAGAAATTAGGAACGGGGCAGTAAGGGCAGCTATCTTAATCACTGTAGGTACAGGAGATCGTTCCGACAGACCGTTTTTATGAATTCTGACATTTCTGGTATTCTATGCTCAGTTAGTCCGGTGGAGCCTTCAGCTTCTTCCTGCCCTTATCCCACACTAGGTGGGGTCGGCACAACATTTATTTCATATATCCATGCTGTTAGAGGTTTTGGCTTATTGTTTTATGGCCGGCCGCCTGCTTGACATCAACCCTCCTTGGGAATACTCGTTGCGCCGTCGCGCGGGTAACCCAATGTGCTTGCTGATATTTTGTATTGGGTTCCATAATGATATCCTTGTCAATCTTATTGCCGACAACTAAACAGACTATGTTCTTCTTGGTGGAGTAGGTATACTTGAAGTTCCTCGACACACTCATTCAGTTTTGCTAGGGACTTTGGTTCTGACACATCTTAAACTAATATAGCACCGTGAGAGTCTTTGTAAAAACTGGATGTCAACGTTCTGTACCGCTCCTGTCCCACTCGTAATACGTAGGTAATCCGTATTCGACATTGTTTACAATAGTAATAAACGGCGATTTATAATAACAAAATCAAAAGCAATTCCTTTGTGACGCACTCACAGCAGCTAATAGTAATTTGATCGCCTCAAATATACACGTACACAGCAATATTCTTAATGGTTTTAAAATAAAGTCTAAATGTTGTACAATAGTTTACAATTGCTCAATGTAAAAATTGAAAAATAGGTACTCGGAAAAGACATTTTATAAAATATCATATTCATATTTCGGTTGCCATAATTTTACGGGCCGGGATCCAACTCAGACCCTCCTGCATGGAAGGCAAGCGTTCAACCGCTAGGCTATCGCTGCTAAAGATAGAACATGTTAGTAGAATGATTTGGACTAAAAGTAGGCCAAGAGGGTGACAAAAGGCATTACAACACTTTTAGATCTGCGCCCTTATTGCGTTGCAACAAATTGGCTTGCTGACACTGGTCGCATTGACTAGTCAACAATCCGACTTCTCCCTATGCGCCACGGAATGAATAATGTTGTATTGTCAAAATAGAAACTATTGTGGTTGCGAGTGTGCTACGCAATTAGAGTCCTAGAGTATCAACCGTGGGCAAAATAGAGCTAGGACATGATGTTCTTTTTTCAACTTTATTGAAAATATCTGCCGTGACGGCTAAAAGCTTACCAACAGCAAGGGGTCCATATTCATTATCCACTATTACAACTTCCACTTTTCTCTGAGTAACAAGATTAAATTACAGTCATTCAGCAACCTTTACTCTCACTCTCCTTTCGTTGAATCTGCATTGATCACCATCGTCTTCTTCGTATAGGTAATTGACTTCACCCTCAATACCACCTAGGTCCATGATTGATCTGACCGTTACAATTGCATTGTAAAAAACTGCTGTTGCTAAAACACTACTCTCTATAGTCCGGCCATTACAATTTTGTATATAATGTAAACAAACCATAACCATATTTATTTATCCTATTCTACAAAGTTATGGTTAAACCATGTATTCAATTATAAACAATGTTCTACATTGCAAGTTGTCAGCTGTTTGTATAACACCACTTAATGTTTCTACATTCAATATTTTAGAGCTTTTTCCATCATCATCAAAATTTGCCAGTAGTGTTAACCGCAACATCTTTCAATGTTTCTGAAACAGTGTTCATAAACAAATGTTTACTAGTGAACATGGCTGTAGTAGAGTGTAATATTAAGACCCACGTCTTAATCACCGATAAGCCGATAACGCATTTCTTCCATCACATCCATGAGGTCCCGGGCAATCAACAATCTGCTGTTCGGATAAATCTACCTTGATCACGTACTTGATACTGTACTGAGCCTACACTATGACACCTGTAAAAAATAAGGACAATTAATGCAATTGTTTTATTACCAAAAAAATAAGTCTGTAGCTTACCAACTCAAGACTGGAATTCTCTGGACGTTATTTCACAGAAATATATGCAATTTTTTTGGGGAAATAGTATCTTAAGTAGAAACTCTGCATCACAGTAACTATCCACACCATGCAGTAGTTTGCTGTTAACAGATCATTGGCATATTTCCAGGTTCGTTACATTATTTGCTGGGGTCGCGGTGAATGCAGTAGCGAATCCTGCAATCCCAGCTACAGGGCCTCAGAGGAACATCATGGAGGTTTTAGTTGGCAAGAGTCCGATATAACCCTACTCACAATAAAAAAAGGGTCGTCACATATTTTCAAAATCAGAACGCACGAGCCCAAATGCCGACACACACATGATTGCTCTGCGAGAACGCTCAATCAATCAATCAATCAAAAATTTTTATTTCACATAAACCAATACAGGTGCTTATGAAAAGTCGAATTTAGATGCACGGTTCCAATTAGTCGTTTCCTTTGGAGAAGAGCCGGCAAGAAACTCCATGGTTACTCTTTTAAAAATAATATCTTTAACAATTAAAGAGTACAATGATTTAGGATAGTGAGAGAACAAAGGAGTCCTGACCACAGACCAATGAGTAATGTAGTACAAAAATTAAGAAATAAAATAAAAACTATATGAATAACAGTAATTTACAAACTTATAGATGCAGGTCCACAAAGTTCTCACATTTACAAAAGTGAGCTCGCAACCTTACATAAGATCATACAATAAACTATATTATTATACCCCAAACGGTAACTGCAGGTACAAACAAATAGCGATCAACTGTCTCGAGCAACTTAGTGGCCCATGTGCGATCAAGGTAACATATACTTACACGAAAAAACACACCTCGCACCAAGGTAAACGCTATTAAATGTCTCAGATGTTTTATTCTCTAGAAATATACTTACTAGTTACAACAATCGCATGACTAGCAACACAAAGTCCTACATTCTGTACTAAAGGCAAGCCCTGTAACCACTGTCAATCGAAAACCCGTTCTGATCTTCCATTATCTATGATGTCATCATCGATTACAGTCTTACATCCACTTGCAGCAATGACATCAGGATTAGGAATTTTTAAATTAAGGCAAGATTTGGTAAACTCTTCCTTGGTTAGATGCATAAATTCTGTTATTCCTAAAATATTAAAAACATTATGCGAGTTATTGAAACTGGGCTTATGCACGGCTATACGTAACGTTCAATTATCAAAATTATTATTTTTGTTACCAAATACCGTGATATTAGTCTGCTCGTTTAATTGGTTAAATGGTCATATTCTTGTATGAAGCCCTTAAAATAAACCTCGGCGCCGATCTGGCCGACGCAAGCGCTGACCGACCCACACTCAACAACAGCAGCGACAGCAGTGACATTGTTGACCATCGCAGGCTCACGCTCTGCTAGTTTTATACAAGCAATGTCATAAATGCAGTAAACAATTTTATCATTAAAAACACGAACTCGTTAATAGCAAAATAGCTTTCCCAATAATTCATAAAAAACGCGATAATTTTGTTTTATCGGTTTCGATGCAATTCCAATGTTTAGAATATTCCAATACTTCCGAAAAATTGACTATATAATGTAGTATGTCTAGGAAGTGATTGTATAGAAATTGGTAGTAACAATCATGTCATCGATGTTGATGTTACTGTGTGCTTGTTGGTTTGGGCTCGTGACTGCCTCGCCAACAACGCCATACGCACTCGAACAAGCCGAGCTACACTTCGAGCGCTTCATACAAGATTTTAATAGACAATACCCCGACGAACATGAGAAGCAAGTCAGGTTCACAATATTCAAAGAAAATTTGGAAGAAATTAACCGTTTGAACGAGAACAGCAAGAACACTGTCTTTGATATTACAAGTTTATTTTTCTTTCTCTTTCATGTTAAGTTTATGGTAAATAATGTTTTACTTTTCAGGTATATCGAAATTTTCTGATATCACTCTCGAAGAGTTTCGTAATTCTTACGGCTGTTTAAACACAAAGAATTACAATGGCCAAGATCCACCACCCACCTCCACCTGCTCCATATGGACTGACGAAGAGATCCACTGTAACGATGCGCCGGAGTCGTTTGATTGGCGCGAACATCAAGCCGTCACTAGAGTTAAGGACCAAGGAGATTGTGGAAGTTGCTATGTGTTCAGTTCAACTGGTAAGTTTCGTTTTGTTTAAGAATTGTCACCAATATTCTGACTGAATGGCCATAACATTATCATTGTAAAGAGTACTGTAATTATGAAAAAAATAAAAAAAACTATATTTTTTATGGAAAGTTCACGCTTGACCAAAACATAAATCTGCTGAATTGTTTTCATAATAAATTAGCAAATATCTCTAAATATTTTTTTCCTGTTGCTTCTTTGGTTTAGGATTTTCCCATAGTTCCAATTAATTAAATCACCCTTGTTGCACGTTGTATTGGGTAGTTGACGATATTTATTTTTATTAATTGTCAAGAAACTTTTACAAAAAATATAGGCAAAAATGAAAACCCAATGAAATATATACCTCGTTATATATATATCGTTCGTACGGTTTTCTTTCCATTGGTTTTTGATAAAATAAAAATTCTATTAAATTCTTCCCTTTTTTTTTTAAAGTAGACCGTTCTACCGAATTGTATGACGCTAAGTTTGCAACGTCGCGGCGCGGCGCCGTGAGAGATACGGACAAAGAGTTGGCCAACCTTTCGTTCATGTTGTGTCCTAAAACGATCATGTCAAAGAGATGGGCTCCTCTAACACGCTAATTAATAACAGCATGATGTCAACCCCAATGTACTTGTCAAGCATGTTGATTACCTTCGTGGAGACCAATATTCAGAAGCTTAGAGGCTTACATGAAGAAAGGCAACGTATTATTAATTACTAGCTGTCGTCCGCGGTTTCACTCGCATCTTAGGAGAGCTATTTCATGTACCCAAATACAAAGTATTCTGTGTTAATTTCGGATATTGTCTATCTATGTACCAAATTTCATCCAAACCCGTCAGCTGTTTATGCGTGATTGAGTAACAAACATTCATCCATCTTCACAAACTTTTAATTTATAATATTAGTGTGATTTGAAATAATATTTGTCACAGGTAACATTGAGGGTCAGTACGCCATCAAACACCAGCAGCTGGTAGAGTTATCAGAACAACAGATTCTTGACTGCGACCATACAGATGGAGGATGTGGTGGAGGAGTCATGGCCCAAGTTTTTGGGTAAATTATTCATTTACTTTTTTTTTTAACTTTCTTTTTTGTTCTTTCTTAGTCCTTCAGTCGTTGTGCCTAGCCTTTTCCCAACTATGTTAGCTTCTAGTCTAATCAGTCGCGGCTGAATACCAGTATTCTACACAGAGCGTCTGACATCAGATCTCTGCAAGCCAGTTATTGGGCAATGCCGATATCCTAGTGTTAGACCGGTTGTCAGACTTTCGAGCTTCTAACTACCCGTAACGACTATCATAGGTATGCTTATGACATCCGAGACCGACGGTTTAACGTGCTCTCCGAGGCACGGGGGGGTTTCGATATGTAACGAACGGTCACCGATCCACGGACTGACCGCGGCAAGCGCAGCTTAACCTCGCAAATCGTAGGATCGGCGTGGTTGTTAGCCACGAGCCCCTCATTGATTACTAATTAATACTTCAGTAATAAAGTTAATTGATGCAAGGCTAGTCGTCAAGGGGGTATAACTATTCAGAGCGCCACTTAGAGTATGAGTTATGACTGTTTTAAAGCAAGTGTTAAATCAACAATTAGAAAATTCGTTTTTTTCTATCCTTGTTTAGGCAGCCTTTTAAGTGGCCAGTAAAAGTTTTAAAGATGAACATACAGCGTTATAAATCAATTAATTTTGTCCTACAAGCGGAAATAAAAAAACCGGCTAAGTGCCAGTCGGACTCGCGCACGAAGGGTTCCGTACCATTATCTATAAAAAAGTCAAAAAATTCATGTCTGTTGTATGAGAGCCGCCCTTAAATATTTGTTTTAATTTAATTATTTTTAAAGTGATATATAACTAAATATTCTGTGAATATTTCAAGCGTCTACCTGTTTCCGTTATCAATATCGAGCAAATAAATCACGTTTGTTGTGTGGGAGCCCCCTTAAATATTTATTTTATTCTGTTTTTTAGTATTTTTTGTTACCTATAGCGGCAAAAGAAATACATCATTTTTCAAAATTTCAACTGTCTATCACGGTTCATGAGATACAGCCTGGTGACAGACGGACGGACAGCGGAGTCTTAGTAATAGTTTTACCCTTTGGGTACGGAACCCTTAAAAATCGTCTCCATTTTGTAATATATCGAAGTTCGTATCGAAGTTCGAATATATCGGCCATTTTATATGAGAACTGTTTAATTTTTAAATAAAAGTGTTTTTATAATAAAAATAATATTTTTTTATATTTTAAATGTTTTTTTATATTTCTTATAGAAAGATTTAAAAATGTAAATAATATGTAGATATATAAAATGAGTAACGGAAATAATAATAATAATTTTTTTTTTTTTTTTTTACATGTACGATCTGAAACTCTTTGCCCCCAACAACTTGCAACTGATGAAGTTACTGAAAGTAACTGAAACTTTCAGTAATTCCATCAGGATGGAATTTGGTGTGGACAAGTGTGCAGTCATGCATGTAAAGCGAGGAGGGATTATGGAATCCGTGGGAACACAACTCTCGGATTCCATACACCTCAGATCCCTCTCCTCAACCGAAACCTACAAATACTTGGGCATGTCGGAGGCATTAGGCATCAATGAGACCGACATGAAGCAATCGTTACGGGAGCGTTTTTTGGCCGCCTGAAAAAGGTACTTAAAAGTCTTTTATCAGGCGGAAATAAGGTGCGCGCCTTTAACGGTTGGGTCATGCCGGTCTTGATGTACTCCTTCGGCATACTCAAGTGGACTCAGACTGAACTTGACGCCCTGGATAGGAGGGTCCGTACGCTGCTGACTGCATACCGAATGCATCACCCACGTTCATCGGTGATGAGGCTGTACATTCCGAGGAAGTGTGGGGGTCGAGGCTTTTTAAATGCTAAGACCCTCCACAACCGCGAGGTGTGCAGCCTCAGGGAGTACTTCCTCCAAGCAGACGTGGGGATGCATCGAGATATAGTCGCAGTGGACAAAGGATTCACCCCGCTCTCCTTGGCTAAAGAGAACTGGCGCAAGCCTGTAGTACTGGATACTAATGGCCGCAGGGAGGTATGGCAGAGCAAGGAGCTTCACGGACGCTTTTACCGGGCCCTTCATGGGCCCGATGTAGACTTCCTAGCGTCCGTAGCCTGGCTACGTTTCGGTGATCTCTTTGGGGAAACCGAAGGTTTTGTCTGTGCAATTATGGACGAAGTTATGATGACGAACAACTACCGGAAATATATTGTGAAGGACGGCACGGTTGACATCTGTCGGGCATGTCACTGTCCCGGTGAATCCATTTGTCATATTATTTCTGGTTGTTCTGGTCTTGCTAACGGCGAGTATTTACACAGACACAACCTAGTAGCTAGGATTATCCACCAGCAACTTGCTCTGAAATACAACCTTGTGGACGCAGAAGTACCATACTACAAGTATGTGCCCGACCCAGTTCTCGAGATTGGTCATGTCACATTGTACTGGGATCGATCTATCATCACTGACAGGACTATTGTTGCCAATAAGCCTGACATAGTGGTGATAAATCGATCAAAGCGTCTCACAATGATTGTTGATATCACTGTTCCGCATGACGAGAACCTTGTGAAAGCCGAGAAAGATAAAGAAATTAAGTATCAAGACTTGGCACACGAGGTTGTCGACATGTGGGAGGTTGACTCAGCAGTCATTGTGCCGATAGTCGTTACGGCCATTGGCTTAATAGCCAAGAGCCTCGACCAACACCTGATGAGGCTCTCGTTGGGCAGCTGGGTCAAGGGCATGATACAGAAAGCGGCACTTCTTGACACGGCTCGTATTGTCAGGAAGTTCCTCTCTCTGAGGCCCTGACCACCGGTAGCTTGGACCCTGTTCCCGATGCCGGTGGGCTACTATTTTTTATGTTTTTAAATATTTTTTTATATTCTTTGTAGAAATATTTAAAAATATAATTTATATGTATAGAAATGAATAAACGAGAATAATTTATCTTTATTTTAGACGTAAGTCCATACATTTTTAACCGACTTCAAAAGTGAGGAGGTTCTTTACATACAGCGTTAGTAGGGTTGTTAATAGTACACACTAAAATAAAAGTAACAAGGTGTTAGTAATTTGTTGGTATAAAAACAAGTTACACAATAATTACAAAAGTCTATTTCCTATCTCTGAGCAGGTGTACACTTGCTCTGTACACAGTAAAAGGACTTTTTATTTTGCACTTTAACGTTCTGAGGATAGTGTTGGTGCTACCACGGACCCTGCTCATCATCGATGCGGTTCTTTTCCGAATAATGGAGAAGAAATCGTCGATGGAAGCATCGCAAACATTGCGGAAGCACTGCAGTATGTACCTGGATTTTTTCAACACTGCCCTCAGAGCGTCATCGTACTGAACACGCAAGGCGTTGTAAGCCCGCCGCGTAAAGTTGACGAAGTTTCATGACGAGAAAATATTATTTTCGACCTTGAAAGACTTGCACAGTAATGCACAGACCTCGTTGTGGTGCTTCCTTTGCAGTTTAATAATGTTATGATAGTAATTACTTTTGTTCCGCCTGCGAAATTCAATTTTCTTCAAGTTGCACAAACTAAGTAATGCGTTGTTTTTACGTGTTATTTATTTACTTTTTTAAACGACACATTTCACTGTATCTTTTTAAACATGATTCGTTGAATTCGATTTTTTTTTTGTTACACGGGCAAGACACATGTATCACCATTTTTTGATAAAGTGCATTACTTTAATCTACAGGTATCTAGTTGAGACAGGTGGCATCGAGATTGAAGGTGGCTATCCATACACTGCACATGCTGATAAATGCGTTTTTGATGAAAGCAAAGTCAAGGTCAAATTAACTGACTGCCAAGTCTACAATCTTACCTCTCAAGAGAAAGTGAAGCAACTGCTGTACCATAACGGACCCCTCTCTATTGGTATACTTTTACTTGCTATACTGCCTCTTCCCTGCTCATACGGGGTCACTGTGTTTCATTAACAGAACACATTTAAGTAAAAAATCCTAAACTTCAGTTAATTAGACTAATACTTCCACAATTAACCTAACTAGCGACGAGCGCGCATGTAGTAGGTATCTCGTTATCTTATTTACTAAAGTTTAGATATATTTTTTATTTGGATGTTTTCTATTAATGTTAAGTTTCGCCAGTTAATTTGTAGTAGGTAGAAGTACCTAATATAGGTAATTGCGACTTTTTGACCGACACAGTCAGCTTTGGATGACAATTGAAAATTATCTGCTACCATTTTGCTTAAGCTATCAATTCTTTACTATAGTTAAAATTACAGAAACGTTATTACTTTTTGAGTTTAATAACGTTATTACACATCCAAAAATGTCTATTGCTTGATCATTATCTGCCTAGCGATTTACCAACCTCGTATTTTGTAACAAAAATTCATGTATCTTTTTTGCTCATAGCTATCAAGTCTGAGGGTACAGTGAGTTATCAAAGCGGCGTAATAAGCGATGACCAATGTGATGAAGGTAAACTAGATCATGGAGTCCTGCTGGTGGGATATGGAACAGGTATAAATAGACATACTATCTTATCATATATTTTTCTCGGTCGCGTTTGGCCCTAGTCCCACTTATATGGCTACTATCTTTACTGACTCCGCATCCGTATCCTTCCTGACTCCGCAGTCACACCAAGCTGTCTCCCTCCCAGTCCTCTCGCCAGCAACGCCCTAAGCCGAGATCCGAGTCCCATCAGAGGTCGCCCTTAGTGCTGCTGTTGCTGGTAGTCATGATGTTAGTAGTAGTAGTAGTTAGCTTAGGTTAAGTATTTTACTCTCGTCCCCATTGGATGGAGACCCATCAGATCTCGCCAATAACTGCCCGGTTGCGTAGAAACGGTCCGCAAGACCATCTACAAGCAGTTGAATAGAAAAAAAGGTATCCCACGAAATTTCTGTTAGGTTGCTTGGGTTGTTCAGGGGATCAGATGATTGTAGCAAATACTAAAAGGGATGATTGATGCATCTGATCTTCATGATCAAATCTTCCAGTTATTTGTACCCAACAACAAATCACCGTAGTGGGAAGCACAAGTTGTTGGCAGTCCCTTCATGTCGAACTGTTTCGTTCTTTAAGCCACATAATATACCTAGGACACTAACTGAACTACGTTCTCCTGAATTCAAATCCAAATTTAGATTTATTAGCGCATGAATAGGAGATGGAATGTTTGAAGTTTTGTGAGAACAATTATTGAATGTGTTTATGATTTTAATTAGTTTTTAAGTAATGTAATTGGCTTCGACCGTTCTATTTAAAGTTGAAATAAATAAAAATATCATAACAATAAACGAAGGCCCTAAACAAGCTGCACTGCTGGGTTTCCCAATGACCGCTACAGTGAACGGTCAAAGGGGAAATTGCCATCACCATGGTTGGCAAACGTACCAGCGGTTGCAATATTGTCGCTGCTGCTCCTCTTGACTTTATCCGTAAACTAACTTTTATGGCACCCACGGGTGGTCGGAGAATAGCGTATTCTTTAGTTACTTTTCTGTAGAAACGCTGCTGATACGTCAAATTGCTCTGATAAGTTATCTGACGATTGAGAAATGTGTCATTTTTGTTTCAGAGAATGGTGAACAATATTGGCTTGTTAAGAATTCTTGGAGTGCAGAGTGGGGTGATCAGGGTTACTTCAAAATGCACCGCGGTGAAGGCGCTCTGTCATGTGGCATGATGAATCTATTTATGTCGTCATCTATCGTTGAATAATAGCTTTTTATTTTACAAAAATTTTGGAAGGCCTTTTGAAAACTTCTTTCGTTTATTTGCATAACAAGCTTTACAAAATCATTTTATTGGAATTGACCTTTAATTATGTTTGTAATTGATAAAACTTTCATTCAAACATTAATTACAAGATATATTAAATCGTTGTTTTTTTTTATTCTATGTGGTACAGTACAATAACAGAACATAACAACAATCATAAATAGATACCTTGAAATATATTAACAGTGACAATATGTATATGTAAATTATATTCAAGTGTTAGTTTTTTTAAATTCATGCCTAACAAAATCATTTATTTATTTATTTTAAAAACCTTAAAAACTACCATTACAGGTTCTTAACCTAATGCGATAGCCTAGTCTTACATCCAAAACTAACAATATCAAATTAAATGAAATAGTAAAACTTACTATTAGGTACTTGTGAAAATATCAATTTTAAGGTGAGTATCGTTAATGATACGAGATGCTCGGGTTAGGGGTGCTTTGGCCAGTAAGTTGGTCCTGGCGGATGGCACGGTCATTTATCGCGATTAGCGTGAAAACACTCTATATTCCATTCCATACAAAACCATTACAAAATAGGTATACATGTTATCTGCCAGTTCTAATATTTTATCTCCAACCAGAATTAACAATGTAACAAAATCTAATATAATTTTCGATGGCAATTCAAATGATATCAAACGTATTAAATCGAGACAGCATTATAGCAACACAAAGTTTAATTTAACTCACAATACATTTTTAACCCTTTATAAGGCAAAGAGAAAATATTTCCCACCAATTTTTTTGGAAGATGTCGCGAAAGCCTCGTTGTAGTATTTTTATTTTTAAACATAGCAATTTTTTATTTTACTATTTTCTGTAATAAAAAATAAAAACAAAGACGCAACTACATAAAATGCAAACTATTTTATTATTATTTATAAAAATATGCCAAATTGTTTGTTGTTTTCTGTTCTTAAAACCTTCTGCCCGATAAAGGGTTAAGTAACAAACGCCATTATTGGCTAAACATCGGCCAAAGAACCTGCTCTTGTGTCAGTTTCATATGATAATTCCATTAAATTCCAATTTCGAGTTTCATCTTCGCTGACAATGGCATATTCCACAATGGTTTCAGAGCGAATGCTACTGCTGCACCTATAGTATTTGTCTTCAATGTAATGACAGAGTAGGTACTGAGAAAGAGCAAATTTCGCGCCAGTCCATGTATGGTGTAAATCCATAATTCTGAGGAACTTTTTGTTGCCCGAACATTGATGATTTTTTTAACCGCTCCGCCCTACTGGCCATTGTGGGCAACGATGGCGGCGGATACAAATCGTCCCTGTAGAGCGAAAAGTTATTAAGTCGAAAAATCATGTTTTGAGATAATGAGAGTTAAAGCTTTTTTAAATAAAAATCCTTATAACTTTGGCTTGCCTTTACATAACTTTATGTTTTTAGCTTTAATTTGAAGGAAATAAAATAAAATTTATATTATAAGAGCTAAAACACGCGAGAAACTTCTAATAATTGAGAAAAGTTAAAAACATCAAACTAATTAATTGTTCTCTATAAAATCTCTGACTTAGTTGTGAATTAGTTAATTGTCGAACGTAGTTAGTGATTTTTCTCTCAGTTCTAATTGTTTTTGAAGAAAAATAACTAGACTTAAGGAAAGTGGAACTAACTGTTAGATGTACGAAATGTGTATTGTAAATACTATTTAACAGAATATTCGAAAGTTATGTGGCAAGTTTTGTTTCAAATATGACATGAATAAGTAATGAAACTATTGTAATAAATTTAATCAAGTTTTATTGAAGGAATTGTTCGAAAAAATCTATAAAATTCTATTAGTACTAAGCAAAAACAAAGAAAGTGCAATAACCTCATGCACACAAACTGAAAAATTATAGAAAGAATAGAACATACTTTTACATATTCTTCTTCTCCTTCCTCTGTGATGCCTGGCTCCAAAATTCTGTCTACTATGTCTTTACTTGTTGGCAAAGACTGGTACTACAAGTGGAACTCTTGTGGGATTATCCCCTTTGCACATAAATGATTGAGGTCCTTCTTTTTTGCTTGTGAAATAGGCAGTGGCGAGGAGTAAGCTAGTGCTATTTTATAATTTTTCAATTCTTGCATCTGTTATTCTGTCCCTTGTCCATCCGTTTGTTCTTCTTGTTTCCTTCTCTTTCTAGTAATAAGTGTAGTTTTTGTCGGACATTCTAAAATATTAAATTCTAGATAGGGACCATCGTGTTCATATCTAAACTTAACGAGACCCGGGTTTTCTCTCGAAACGAAGACACTTAATTTTTACGAGACTCCTGCCGGAGTAGACGGTGGAATTATCAATGTTGAAGACTTCATCTAAAGACGTTAACAGACGTTTGACACTATTCCTTTAACATATTTCGATGGCAGCAAAGTAGATACGGACATCTACATTTTTGCTAAATTGCTTTTTTACAAAAATGAGCTTATATCAACCCTATCTACAAGTTTGTATTAAAATTATTTCAAATTTCAAAATAATGAAGAAAATCTGTCACGCAAATGAAGACATCTACACTCGATTAAAAAAAACATCGCAGTAGAAACGGACATTTGAACTTTTTCTATTAGAAGTAGTAAGAAGACGGTGTTGATTATTGTTACGTTTAAAGTATTGTTTTGTTTTATTTTTCTGTTTAATTTTATATCAATCTGATGTGTTTCTATTTACTAATGGTGCCTTTAAATTCTATTTTGATAATATTTTTTATTTTCTTTGATAATAGGTATCTAGTGCAATACTTAAAAAAACTACATTTCATAGTTATTTTCTTTAAGAAAGACCTATTGTGAATAAATAAAACATAATTCAAAAAATTCAAAATTTAAAAGTTTTTATTTCGAATAGGCACAGTACATGCACTTAGGAAACGTCTCGACAATTTAGTTGCACGGTTCCAAAAAGTAGATCCTATGGAGAAGAAGCCGGCAAGAAACTCCATGGATACTCTTTTAAAATAATTTGCTGTACAATCGGGTACAGTTACAATGCGGTGCTTAAAATAAAAATTATGTAAGAACAATGCAGGTTAGTGTAATAACAAAATACAAAATGTCAATAATAATTTACATTTTGATAATGCTACAGGTGCAGCAAAATCAGGCTCAACCATAATATTATGGGAATCCAACACTGTCATCAGCAGTCTTATTATACTCCGAGTCAAAATGTTACACTAATGGCTGCATTGTGCTCCCATTTACAGTATTACACAGACAACATAGTAATATAATGTATTTCTATTTAAAAATATATATTTTGCGTGTGTTGGGAACTGAATAAATGAGTTTAACTGATAGTCATAGATGAAGTTTAGTGGTAGATAACTCATTTACCTAATGATGTGTATAAAATGTTAAATGCAAAGTAAATAAAGACATCTACAAAATTTGGCCAAAAAAAGGGGAATAATGTTTGGATGTTGCTTAGATTTTCTTTAAATATCCTTAAAAGTATTACTGGAAATTATTATCTTAGCTTATTAGATATTTTAGATGGAATGGGTGCTTTTTATGATAACGTATAAACGGATATCAGGCCGATGTTTTCTTCTACGTCGAAGTTATTTCAGAGTAAAAAAAATACATCTACATTATTAAAGTAAAACAACGATATACTGCTAAAACCTGTTATAAAATCAATGAAGAAGGTTATTTTAATGCGTCATAGAAAATTTCATGTTAATCGGTCCATAACTCCCAAAATGGTCACTATTTTTTACTTAATGTGCTCTCCTTTTTTTTTTTTTTTTTTATCGTGGGGAAATCCTCATGGACTATCCCCCATCTGGGGAAGACGGGGGGGGGTGTGCCGGACTCTTACCGGCTAAAACCACCACGGTGTCCCTCCTTCTGACCTAAGGCCGGGGTCGCGGGATTCGCTATTGCATGCACCGCAACCCCGGCAGGTCTTGGTCCACCAATTGCTGGTGGACCTCTCCACTGTAGGGCCCCACCCCACGACCTCCTGAGAGGCGCGGGGGGCACCCCACATCACCGGCGCACCAGAACACATGGTACGCCGTGACCACCCCGGGGACCAAACAGTACATGGGCGCCAGACTACCCCGTATCTGGGCACCCCTGGTCCCCCTGCGACGGGTCAGGTTAGTGGCCCCACCGCCTACCACTTTTCGGCCGCAGAGGATAGGGAGAGCGGCCAACTAAACACCGACACTCCTCTCCCCCTGCGGCCCCACCGCGTCCGCCATCTGACGGTGGCGGCCCCGTCAGGCCGCGGAAGGTAGGGAGAACGGCGCACCGTAATACCGGCACTCCTCTCCCGCCGCGGCCTCCACCCTTCAGCCGCAATGCCTCCCATAAGACATCGCGGCCCTCCTCAGTTGCGATGTCACCCAGGCGACACCGCAACCTACTTGGCCGCTACGTCGAGGGCTTCCAGGCCCAAGCCCCGACGAGCAGCCCCTCCTCGGGTTCCTCTTCGCTTCACCGTGGGGCTCAAAGCCACGGCTACTAAGCCCCCCCGCAACGACAATGCGGGAACCCACCGGGGGGGTTAATGTGCTCTCCTGTAAAGTTGCGATTTTGTGGATGTCTTCTTGTACTTTTGTGCCATCAATTTGTCTGCCGTGGCTTTACAAAAGCCAATTCGTGAGACGTAGGATCTGCGCATGCTTAGCAGGGTTAGTGGACCTACCGTAACAAAATGGTCAATTTCAGAAAGACTAATTGAAAATTGTAACAATGCAGCTTTACAATACATAAAACTGATAATTTGAGATATATTTTGTTTGCGCCAGTGCTGGGTCACTTTTGAGCTTTCTGCTTTATTTGAGTTCGGTCATTTAAATACTTGTATGTTGGAATTGACTGCGTGTTTGGGTTTTGTACTAAAATTATTTTTCGAAACTTTCTGATTTTAATTTTTTTTACGTTACATATATTTTCACAACATGACTACGGGTAACTTTGCTCTTAAATATAGGTTTATAACCTAGGGTTGGAGTCAGCGCACAGACTGTACATCGTTCTGTACTTACTTGAAACATGTTTTACAAAATTTCATTTTTATAATATTTTGATTTACTTTCATCCTTAAAAATTCAGGTTTATGGAGATCACTGTATTGCTTACAGTCTTTTATTTTCATAACAAAATTCAAAAGATGATAATGTTTTATATTGCAAAACTGATTTTCAGACGGTCAAACAAGAATATTTATCTAATTGATTCCAAGTACCTGATTGGCCTGAACATCATCAACCCACATAGGTTAAAATATAAAAATTACTATAAACATCTTCAACCTAGGTCATATTATAATGACTGTCAGCCTTATCCATGTGTTATTAAATATTGTCTGGCATGGTGATCGAAATTAGGAACTTGGATATAATTCTTTAATATAGCGAAGAGCGAAGGAGCCAGAATGCTACCTTGTGGTACGCCAGCAAATGCAGGTGTACAAGAAGCAGTAGTGGCAACTATCCTCGTAGGCTCCAGAAAAAGATTTTCAAGATTATATTTTTTTTAAGGCTTGTAAAAGAATCTTGCAACAAATTTACATTTTTATTTAGTTTGCAATTTTTTTGCAAAACGATCCATATTCTCAAAGCAGTCATAATTTATAATGATAACGGTGGTCTGTACACACTCAATACAAAAAACCGCTCCAGCTCCACACAGGCCATTTCAATTGTCAGCTCAACAAAGAGACTGATAATATTCTTACGTTCTTTATATTTAATTTAATAAAAATTAATGAGCCACCATGTATAGCATTTTCTCTGCTGAACGAACTACCAACTTGGTGATTATTTAACTTGAATATGAACTGATAGCATTTTAGTCAATGTTGTATGTTGTTGCAGAACATAAGCAATTCAACCTCAAGGTTTTTACTAAACATTCCTTGAATATTTTGGTGCACCAGTTAGATGGTTTTGTAAGATATTTTTGAAATAAATTTATCATTAATATTCATAATCTATTCTAATAGTATAAAGAGGAAAGATTTGTATTTTTGAATGTTTGTATGTGACGAATAAACTTAAAAACTACTGGACCGATTTTAAAAATTATTTTACCGTTAAAAAGCTACATTATCACTGAGTAACATAGGATATATTTATTACTGGAATAAAACTTCATACGCGGGCGGAGCCGTGAGGACACAGCTAGTTAATAATATTTAAGCAAGAGGTTGTCTCTATTGCTTCAATAACAAAATGTCAGATGTTTTAGCCAAATTCTTAACTGAATCATTGCAAATATCAGGCAATTCTTCAATAGAAGCAATGGTATCAATAGCCAAAGTCTATGGTAGCTACTGTTCGAAGATCTCTCAAATGAGAGCTGTTTATTAATTTGGGCCTTAGTTTTCATTAAAGCATATTTAGCTCGTGGCTCATTGCCAATTACCAACCGCGCGCATCATACGATTTGCGAGGTTAACCTGCGCTTGCCGCGGTCTGTCTGAGGATAGGTGACCGTTCGTTACACATCGAGACCCCTCCTTGCCTTGGAGAGCACGTTAAATAGTCGGTCGTGAGGTCCTGGGTATGATCCCCAGGTCGGGCAAAAGTGTTATTGGGTTTTTCCGTATGGAATTCCTCGGTGGCAGTCCGGAATTTGGATTTGTGCCCAGTTGTTGGCAATAGGGTCACCTCCTATGACATGGGACTTAAATATAACAACGAAATGAGGGTGTTACTATACTCCTCTGCCCAACCCTTCGGGAAATACAGGCGTGATGTTATGCATGCATATGTTGTGGGACTGTTTTATGCGTAGGTATTTAACACAATTAAACTGTAATTATAAATAACACAAAAGAAAACCATAAACATAAAGGAATGTTGGAATTAAAGTTAGATTAGTGTAAAAATTACAATTTTATGATTAGAAAATAAATAAATCATTGGATAATAATTTAGACATTACTTGAATACATTTGGAAAGTTATTTTACTTTCTGGATATTTTTGATTAGATAAAATTCCCCAGTAAATAACAGAACTTTATCTGCAACATTGTATAAAAAGGATCAGTTTTTTTGCAAGAAGCATTGATAATTTAATTCGAGTCAAAATGTCATCTTTGTTATTGCTGTTGTGTGCTTCTTGCCTGTCACAAGCGGCTGCCTGGTCCATACAGCCGTACAAACCAGAATATGCCGAAATACATTTTGAGTACTTCATACAAAAACATGACAAACTCTACGCTGATGAAAACGAGAAGCAAGCTAGGTTCCAAATATTCAAAGATAACTTGGAAAAAGTTAACTACATGAACGAGGGGCAAGATGACATTCTATTCGGTAATATTTACAAAAAAAGAGGACTTTCTATTCCATCATTGCAAACGTGTTGTGGTACAACAAGTTTGTTGGTACAAATAAAATAAATAATGCAGAAAAATATTAATTAATGTATTTGTTTCAGGAATAACACAATTTATGGATCTGACACATGAAGAATTTCTCAGCTCATACACTGGCTTGATACCAGGTGCTTCTGATTACCAGCATAACTGCCCCTACGTGACTGACGCAGACATTACAGTTTCAGATGCGCCAGAGTCGTTCGATTGGCGTGATCACGATGCTGTCACTCCGGTTAAGAACCAACTATCATGTCGAAGTTGCTATGCATTTAGTTCAATTGGTTAGTAATTTTAATTTTCTCTTTTGACTACCCAAAAGGCTGAATATACATTTTACTCAAAAATGCTTGTAATGTGGTCATTATTTTGACAACCTTCTTTGAGCAAAGTCGACGTTTCCGCGCTACTTTAATAGGCGCCAGCAAAGTTGTATGGAAATTCATTGCTGGTGAGTTTTAGCCACCAGCAATTTCCTTTGAAAATCCATTATTGTCGAGTTTTGTTTCAATAATAGTCTGGTGCAAAAAGTATTTATTCATAATTTGGCTGTATATGTACAGCTATTTTTTAATTTTTTTATGCTTACTATAGGTACTAAGCTGGTTTTATTTAAATTACAAACATTTTTGAGTAAAGCACTATACAAGCCTTGGTCCGCAATAACTGCGCTGCTGGCCACGCTATGATGGCCTCGGGCTTAGTTTAGCTACGCTCTCGGCCTTCAAGCTTGGTCATCATTGCAGCCTTTGTTGTTCGCGCTATAAAGGCCTCGACCTTCGGTCTCGGCCTTTATTCCAGCTTGTCCATCAAGAGCCGCAATGCTGACCGCGCTGTGATGGCCTGGAGCTGCGCTACACTGCGCTCTCAGCTATCATCAGTGCTGCCAGCAACACAGTCATTACAGACCGCGGCAGTAATGTACTATTATTCAATACCCGAATGTACGTTTTATCTTCAGTATCTTATTACATCATTCGAAAATGTATTTGATCATACTAATATTATTGGACAGTCGTAATAGCATGACTTTTGTTGATAGTTTTAATCAACAATTTTGTTAAACCTTTATCACTTCCATAGTCTTCATCTATTGCAGGAAACATAGAGAGTCAATACGCCATCAAGCACAAGCAGCAGCTAGATTTATCTGAACAACAGATTGTTGATTGTAATACGGAATATGGCGGTTGTGTCGGTGGATATATGTCAACTAGTTTTCGGTAATTATTTTTCATTAATTTTATCAATCAATATCTTGTATTATTTTCTTAAACTAATAGGTTTATAAACGTTATTTTTACCGTCAGCTAATTCTACTCGATGTTATGCGAATACTTGTAGTTTTCAAGGATGATATTTTTCACAATGAAATGCGGTTGCAGGTCGCTAACAAATAATAATTTTACTTTCAACATTTGGTAGACATGATTTCAAATTTTTACCAGGCAACTTATCGAGGAGGGTGGTGTTGAAAATGAAGCTGACTATCCATACGTACCAAAGGTAGGGCAATGTCAGGTCGATCAAAACAAACTGCAGGTCAAGTTAACTGGATGCCATTCTTATAATCTTACCTCTCAAGAGAAACTGAAGCAACTGCTATACAGCTACGGACCCATCTCTGTTGGTAAGTTAGTTCCTTTAACATCGATTATGGCTGTTGACAATTAAATTATTAAGTACCTATATTTTGATATACCAATTTTATTATTATCATTCAGCCATGATCATCCCACTGCAGGGCAAAGGCCTCCCTGCTCTCCTTCCACTCCTCTCGGTGTAAAGTTTTCTCCCAATTAACAATATTAATTGAAAAAGATACTTTCTGTGTTGGGGTAATGTGAAAAAAGAGCAAGCAAAAAAATATACTCGGGAGCAATGAATACGGGTAATATAATAATCATAATCCTAAGTATTTCGGAAAAGATTGTTTTACATTTTAACATTGTTTTTTTTTATGTTGATGGCCCGAATTCATTGCGATCCCGAGTGTAGATTCGATTGATTGAGTTGATGTATTTATGTGGTAGATTATTTTAAGATCAAGCACCGCTTTTTACATACCTTCATGGTGAAAAAACGAACGTCGCCAGGAAGAAGAACCCGAAGGATTTTTTTATTTTGATATTATTTTCATTGCCTTGATCTCTTCCTTCTAGCAATCAAGCCTGATGCTATAGGATTTTTACAGTCTAAAGGCATAGTACCCGATAGCGTGTGTGAGACCGGCAAGGTCGACCATGCGGTTCTGCTGGTAGGATATGGAACAGGTATTTGTCAAAATATTATTATAACTTAAGATTAGAATTGTGGCAGATATAATCATTATTGTATCAGCCCGCAAACTTCTACTACTGAACTTGGTCTTTCCAATAGACTTCTTATGACCTTTCGTAAAGGAACTTTACCATTATCAACATGCTTAGCAAATATATTGGTAATTGCAATATGTTGCTACTATCACCAAGGAGAAAGCTACTGGCTATTTTCTTGGCGTAATACCCTAGTCTTTCTTTACAACTACCATGTGAAATAAGGTGAAGTGTATTCTTCTTCGGAGACGAAAGACCCAAAGTGTAAAACGAGACAAAATGTTGATAAAAATTAGACTTTTACCAGAGCTGTTTTTAGAAAACTACCTTTCAATATAATTTTTTTTTCAGAGGGTGATCAGCCTTTCTGGATTGTGAAGAATTCTTGGGGTGGTGCGTGGGGTGACAGCGGCTACTTTAGAACACAACGCGGTGAAAGTGCAACATCGTGTGGAATGATGAATGATATGATGGCATCGTCTGTAGTCTCATAATTGTTTTATCAGTTTACCAAGCATAAATCTTTAACAATTATGTAACTATTCAAAAATGTTGATCATTTAAATTCGTTTACGTCTTATATTAAAAATATTTTTGGCACATAAACAGATTTGTATTTATTTTACGTTGTACCTTTGTAGCTTACCAGGATTCCAGTACATATCTTTCTTATTATTAAAATTGAAGACTTCATTTCAATTGATCTTTTAAACAATTACTGTTTTGATAGCTATACAAGCCAGTTCGAGTGCGGCAGGATTTTGCGCCTGTTCGGCAGGATAAATTAGCCGGACATGGGCCGGGGTTCACAAATAGGAGAAGTTCGCCAATAGAGCCGGACCAAGACCGGCGTTGTTGTGGTGTCACTTGCTGCGGGTTTAGGTGGCTTCAAGTTCCAGACTATCTCTGTACTAAGTTAGTAGTTTAGTCGTGACGGGGAACAAAGAGAGACAGAGTTAGTTTCGCATGTATAATAGTTCCTGTTCTGCCTAGCTTTTCCCCAACTAGGTTGGGGTCAGCTTCCAGTCTAACCAGATGCGGCTGAATCCCAGTATTTTACACGGAGCGACTGCCATCAGACCTCCACAACCCAGTTCCTGGGTTATGCCAATATCATAAGGTTAGAACCTGTTGTCAAACTTTCGGAGTTCTGACTTCCCGTAACGACTGCCATAGGTATTCGTAGGACACCCAGGACCGACTGTTTAACATGCTCTTCATGGCACGGAGGGGTCTCGATGTGTAAAGAACGGTCACCCATCCACGGACTGACCGCGGCAAGCGCAGCTTAACCTCGCAAATCGTATGATCCGCGCGGTTGGTAATTAGCCACGCGCTCCCGCATGTACCTATATAATAGTATATGGGTAAAATAACTATTGTTTTAAAGAATGGTAAGCCATGTTGGATTGGTAAGAATTCCTGGAATCAAGTGTGGGGGGAGCATGGATACTTCAGATTGCAGCGCGGTGAAGGGGTTAGCTCATGTTCCATGATGAATGATATGATGTCATCAGGTGTCGTTGAATAAGATTTATATCTTAAAACAATAATTTCATTTTTGCTTGGTGGTAGGATCTATACGATTCGCCTGGCTAGCTACCACCCTCACATTAAAGTCCGCCGCCATACAGTTTACCGTGTTCCGTCGTGTGTATGTGAGAGCCAGAGGGGTATAGGGGAATCCCTCTATACATCTGTTCCTTGGATTCGTGTGCTCCATCTTAGACCCTGTCAGGTGAGACTAGGGCGATAGGCAACCAGGTAAAGAATAAAAAAAAAAAAAGAAATCTTACGCCATTGATAACAACTTCGAACGAAAGTGTTCCCTTTGACTTTTTAACGTATTTGTGGTTAGAAATAAAAATATACCTACACGACAGACACTAGGGATGAGGAGGGATGAAACACATGTGACTTAGAGAGTGATGAATATGAATGTTGATGGATGGAGGGGGAGAGGGAGACCTAAGAAAAGATGGATGGATTGTATGAGGGAGGATATGAAAGATAAGGGAGCAAATGATATTGAGACGGCTGACAGAGAAGAGTGGAAGAGAAAAACATATTGCGCCGATCCCAAGTAACTTGGGACCAGGGCAGGAAGAAGAAGATGACAGACTCTAGGTAGATACACAGCTTTTTTTTAAATTAAGAAACTATAATTATAATATTGTTGTTATGTACGTGTTTAATACTGTATATTCTGTGAACTTTATAAATATTTTTAATAACTTACAACGTTTCTCAATGTCTAATCTAACAATGACATAATTTTTCCGAGTCCCAAGGATGTCATATTTATTACATATGAGTGAATTATTTGCTGGAAATCTATCAAAAAAAAACGTATTTAAATTGGTTCATCCCTTTGGCTTAACTTACAACGTTTCTCAGTGTCTAATCTAACAATGACATAATTTTTCCGAGTCCCAAGGATGTCATATTTATTACATATGAGTGAATTATTTGCTGGAAATCTATCAAAAAAAACCGTATTTAAATTGGTTCATCCGTTTGGCTGCTACGGTGCCACAAATAGACACAGAGATAGACAGACAGATATAGGTTTCAAACTTATAACGCCTCTCTTTTTTCGTCGGGAGTTAAAAATACATTGACTGCGGGCATAACGCTATAATAATAATAACTCATTATTTCGAAAGACTCATAGTGTTAGTAACAATATTTACTTAAAGCTATGTTAGTAATACAGTGATGTGGGTTTTTTTTTATTTTCTCTATAGATATATGTACTAATATTATAAAGCTGAAGAGTTTGTTTGTTTGAACGCGCTAATCTCAGGAACTACTGGTTGGAATTGAAAAATTATTTTTGTGTTGGATAGTCCATTTATCGAGGAAGGTTATAGGCTTTATAACATCACGCTACAACCAATAGGAACGGAGTATAAATCAAAAATGTTGCAAAAACGGGAAAAATGTCCACCCGTGCGAAGCCGGGACGGGCCGCTAGTTAAATATAGGTAATTATGTATCTTTGCCTCAGAATTCCAGCTGAAACTCTGGTGCAACGATTCATAATACATCAGTCCGCCTATTTGAAATCATGCCCAGGACGCTATTGGAGCTGGCTGCACACGACGCACCAAGGATGCACATTTGCAAAAAGCAATCAACTTGCATTTCTGCAAACATCCCCGATGTGCTACAGAAGCGAGGCAGCACCACCCTGAAAGCATTATTGTATTGTATTATTGTCTATAGAGAAGATTAAACAAATCAATATTGCTAATCAGAAACTCAAAATCCATTCTACTAATTAGAATCTCAAAAAATTCAAATCATCGAGCGTGTTCTAATAAGAGCTAAACCATTGCTACTGTTCTGAAGCTGTGTTCTCACAAGCGAAAAATTGGTCGCAGCGGGAACCGACTAATCCGGGTTTCAATAGCGACATTGTCCCCGCATCGTGTGTAACGCACTTTATTGTGGCTTTAACCAATTAATTTTGTCACTCGACTAGATGATCACGCGTGGGTAATTTTGAATGACGTCACAGAAATGGTAGTGTATATTGGATGCGGATAAGCTGGTTGTCAATGTGGTTTTTGTTATATTTTTATTGTATCACTGTAGTTCATAGAATATTAATTAAATTTCATAACAATTTGATCAATGGATGTAGGCCACAGGTGTTTTACATGAACAGACCGGCGATAAATGTTATAACTACGAGTTTGTTTCAAATATAAATTATTATGTTTACTGAAGTCTTTCAATTTAAATACCCCGACCAATAAATCTAACCAACTATCGATAACAATTGGTAGGTATCATTGGGCTTAAGAAAATGTAACTTTATGGGTAAATATTTTACTGAACATATCACAAGAAACCACAGTAAGTATCTATGTATCTACTTTGCAATTTATATTTCTCACTTATATGTATCGGTGGATCAAAGTAAAACTAAAAAAAAACTACCCAAACGGACTTCCTTAATCCGAATTTACACACAATACGAAGTTTACACTTCAACGTACACAAATATTATAAAGGTTTTTAATAAAAAAATATCTCAGAGGATGTTAATGAAACTTCAGATAACAATAAGGATAAGCCTGGTGCCGCTATGTCTGATGCTGCAGACAAACGAATAGAAGCCGCTGATACTTTGAGTAAATTTGCAACTGAATGGTAAGTGCTTCAACAAAATGATTTTCTACGAAAGCCGTCTCTTGAAAAGAGATTTGGAATTAATGAATGAGTTGTAGGATTGCAATTTTATTGATACATTGAGACAAATTTGATTGTATTATGTTCAATGAAAGGTGTTCCTCAAGGTACGTTATGAATGAATTCTTATACTTAACGGTACTTGATAATCTCACTTCGTTCTAACTCGCTGTAAATAAATAAATATTTATTTCATCGTTCTTTAAATAACTCATCAGTTATCTAATCCTTACATAGAATAAAACAAAGCCGCTCTCGCTGTCTGTACGCTTAGATCTTTTAAACTACGCAACGGATTTAAATGCATTTTCAGCAATAGGTAGAGTGATTCAAGAGGAAGGTTTATATGTCCCACGTTAGTATCTACATTGCACCCGTGCGAAGCCGGAGGAGGTCGCTAGTTTATAATAAAATAAACTTATAGTCAGACATTTTAATCGCAATGGCTGTTGCAAGAAGCGGAAATACCTTGCTATGCCTGAATAAATCATAAGTTCATCGTTTGATACTGTTCGAAACTGACCTAAACCCTTAGTATTTGAAGCTTTAATGCCAAAAAGGAAACAGGAATACGAATTAGCAAGAGAAACCACAGCAAACCCAGAAACAGATGATGCCAGAGATTAGATCTCAAAGATAGATAGACTGATCCAAATACAAGTTCCAATGAATGAATTTACAAACGACCGGACAATACCAGGATTACAGGAACGCAACACTTAGATCCTGCACAAACATGAATGAAACTGAATGTAAGTTCATGAATGAACCACGGAACGGTCTCATGTATTGTCACAAATTAAAGCCGCATTTGTAAATATTTGTGAATGAATTTCAGATAACGAACGTCTTAAGGCCAGTTGATCTTTAGTGCTTCAAATAAACCGCTTACAATGTAGAGGAAGGCTTAAACAACTTCGAGTTTGGTTGAAGAGACTAAGTAGCAATTCCTTGTTATTTTCGGCCAGCTTTGATAGTAGTTCCGAACTTATCTAGCAATGAAAGGAAGCTGATCGGCAGAGTAACAGTTGATTGTTAATAAACGTGTAGAAGTACAAAGAAATTGTAAAAGAATATTACAACGGGCAGCTAACTGACCAAAATCCCACTGCTATCTTCAAACTGTTTTTATTTGTTATAAAATACACTAAGAAAATCATCAGATGGACGAACAACACAGTGTGAAAGAAACTGATAGAGATTTAAGGTCCAATTTTTTTACCAAATTATTTTATTTGAAAGTTTATTTAAAGAAAGTTTTGCTTTACCTTTAAATCTCTCTTTTAATTTTATATTTTTATTATAAATATTATCGAGTTCCGAAGTAAATTAAAGTTTTGATTTTAAACTGAATATTTTCCTTTATTTATTTCAACTGAAACCTAATAAATCGTAGTAAGGATTCAGCAAAGTTCGATGTGGGGCAAAAAGTTTAATTTGCGGAATAATTCCAACATTTTTAAGTAAAACAATACGAAGTTGGAAATTTATTTTTGCATAAAGAAATATGGAACAAATTTTATGTTTATTTGATGTAGATTTAGTGAATAATTATGTGGTACTTTATTATTTCTTCTACTTAGAGGTACAATGTACATATTTAGTACTTAATGTTTTACGAGCTGATAATTTTGATGATGACATTCCATTGACTTTCTACCTATTTAGTGATATTCGTATGACAAACGAGATCGACGACTTCTCCGAAGCACGGAAAAACTTCGACGTGTAATTAAAGGTCATCCATCCACAGAATGAGCGCGTCAAGCATAACTTCACCTTGCAGATTGTACAATCCGCCAATTATTTAGCCACGTGTCCCTAAACATAAAGTTACACACAGGTACTATGGTCAACTCCCAAAAAAACTCCCACTCTTGCCATAACAGTCATATAAAGTGACATAGGGATTACTTAGGTGCACTCTGTATTCACCAATTAAGGCAGTTCTTAGACTTAACTAATGCCTTCGACACCTTGCAACATAAAAACATCTGTCAACGACGTACACAACTAATTTCAAAGAATGATGTCACACAGTTCTTCCTCTATCGGTGGCTTATTGTGCATACAAATAACTTTAATTCAACCACTTAACTTCCGGCAGAAGATCTCTCAATTGTGCAATCAGTAGAAAATTGACCGGAGAATCTAGCAGAGAAATATGGTTCTTAATTTAATTTGGCGAAAGGTGATAATTGTGTCAAAATAAAAAAAACGAGAGTAACAATTAAAATTGTAACAAAGTGTTGAAATAGAATAAAGGTGATGCAAAGATATTGTATGGGTTGTATGGTATTGTATGGGTACGGATGTGTCGTGCAGGGATAGTGTTTGTGTGAACCGTTGATGTATGAATGCATGTGGGGACAGTGTCGTATTGCAATAAATTGTTTGCGTGGGCGGATAGAGGAAGGAATGGAGTAGTTTTTCAGACGATTAATTTTTATTAGATTTTCTGTGATAGTATACAGCTATCAGTAAAAGCTGCGTTAAGAGTGTACAATTATAATAAAATAAATGATAAAATCATATTACTTTTTTTACATCATGACATTAAATTAAATGCTGAGATGTTTGCTGTCGATAAAGAAGGCATTTGTTTTTAGCTTAATATAGCTATGGAAATTACTTTACTTTGAACACAATCCTTATGAGCAATTAATTGTTTAGGAAAACAAGGTGACACCACAAATATTTAACGCAATGATGGCGACTCCACGCGTCTCTTGCGAAGATATCTCACGGAAGACGTTTATAATTTAGTAATATTAAAATGTTTCTCATTGATCCCATTCAATAACGCACGAACAATCCGACAATAGGTGTAGGTAACAATGACAACTATAGCAAACACGCGATGGACTGCAAACATTTTCAGAAACGTCGCAAAAGTCCAGGTCCGTAATTTCGAAATTCGAAAGCTATGTTCGAAATTCAGAGTCGATTTTTGTTCGAATTTTGGAATTGAGAAACGACTGTGTGATACTGAATGGGTTTTTATTGTTAGTAAAAGTGGCATTGTTGCAAATAAAGAGTGGCTAAGGATGGCTATTGTGTCCCATTGTGGCGGGTGTGCGTACACAATGACTTGATCACGTTTAGAATTTTTGGACAATTTTGCCTGTTTTTGCAACGGGTTGCACCTTGGTACGCAGTGGCGGATTTAGGGAATTTAAGTTAGGAGTTTTAAAATTTATGATTTTTCCATTTAAACCAGTGAAAGTTCAATTCAGAATAGGAAGAAGGATGACAAAATAATTTAATGACTAAAGTTTCTTTTAATATTCAACTTTTTATATTCAAATTCCTCATTCACAAATAATATACAAAATAAAAGTAATAATTCAAACACTCATAAAGAATTAAACTTAATAACAACAATAAAACTTTTAAACTTGTCACATCATTTATTATCAAACTACCAATTTAAGTCAACGGAAAAATTACACACCCAAACCATCCACCTAAGTTCGTTCCTGGACAAATTAGTGCCAGATACGGGGTGGTATATTTTTCCGAAACTACTTGTCGCACGACAATGCGGCGATTCATGCGAATTGGCGATGCACCCGCTATACCCAAACGGGGGCAGAAAGGCGCAAAATATGGGCTCAACGTGGCTCGATGGACCCAATTGTCGGACATTAGCCGTACAAAGGACCCAAAACTTTTTGGATTTCGACCGCCACTATATTTTCGAGAAATCCCTTTTGTTCGTCTCATGAAAGAAATTTTTGCATCAATGAAATTTCTTTTTTAATGTGGGTGAGTACTTTCTTGAAATTATTTTGTGTGTGATTATCTGAAATGTAAGATTGCTGACTGTCTTTATGGACTTTAGTAGTATACGTTAACTTAGATATTATTAGGTTTCGAAATATTATTGGTATCTAATGAAATCTACGGATCTATTCTTTCTTTTTATATCTGCATGTAATGATTTCACTTAGAATATACTAACACATGCTCAAAGTAACTGCCCGTTCACACAGCGGATCTGTTTTAACAGATCCGCTAAAACGAATCGATAGTTTTCCCGGGTATTCCCGGGATCGGGAACCCGGGAAAGAAATCCTAGAAGGTACCCATACTTCTCCATACATCTTCATGTACGGATCCGTTTTTTATACTGTTCCGATATCCAGTTTATGTGTCTAAAAATGACGGACCAGTATTTTTTACTGCATTTAGAATACTGTTCCGTTTTTTTATACTATATCCAGTTTTTGATGACAAAACGGACCATGTAAAAATGTCGGACCAGTATTTTTTACGGAATACTGTCGTGTATGTAAACTCGCTCATACAACTACAGTTGCCATCACCAAAATAAAAACGGATCTGCTGAAACGGATCTTGTAAACAGTTTCTGTGTGAACGAGCTGTAATCCATTACGATAGGGGGATCTGAACTGTTTCTTCTAAACACAGATTACTTCGTAACCTATCTAGGAGACCAGTACTCCACCCACTAACTACATGGATCAAGAAACATATTTGAGAACTACCGCTAATGCGCAAGAAAAGAAGTTTAAAGCAATTGCTCACAACTAGTGCCTTTTAAATATCAAAGAATTCTTAGGCTGAGCATCCACCAGAGCTGTGCTAAGCTGCGTAGCGAGGGATGTGTTTTGTAAGCATCAATAGAATTACTTCATTTACCTAGCTTTGCTCTGCGCAGCTCTGGTGGATATGGGTCTAGCAGTGTGAGGTTTTTGTTCATACAAAACAAGCGAGAAATGTATTGCGAGGAATGTGTTGCGAGGAATGTGTTGCGAGGAATATGTTGCGAGGAATGTGTTACGAGGAATGTGTACCGCTCCCGCCACACCACCCTATTCGAAGAATCCGCTACCTATCCTCGCACGGCTCATTTGTACACATTAACACATTACGCATTACACATTACGAATTACACATTACGCATTACACATTACGCGTTACACATTACGCATTACACATTACGCATTACGCATTCCTCGCACAGCCCTGGTGGAAAGAGTCACATCGTTTCACATCTTCGCTACACATTTTCGCAGCGCACATTTTCCTCGCACAGCTCTGGTGGATGTCCAGCCTTAGACTGTACATTCTAAATATGTATAAATATATTATAATAAAAAGTATACTTATTTGCGTGATACTAGATTCTACTGGTACCTACTATTGTTTATTCCAATAGTAACCTTTGTTATAAAGGCTGCATATAGGGTGTGATAAAAGGGGGAATAACAAAAAGAACAAACTACAAAAAAAATTGTCTGTCCTTTCGTCATCTCAGTAATTATACTCCAAGACCCATTGACACGTTTTTGCTCAACAAATAAAATTGTGTAACGACTTTAAAAAAATAATTAAAGTTAACATCGCTTAACACAATTACTAGAAAAACTCCTTCGTTGTATGTTTGTGTGTGTGTATTGTTCGCGGAAAAAAGGCATTATCCGCTTTAAGTTACCATGTGTAGTGCTTCGGGGCATCTTGGGATGATCGGTCCAAGTTGTGAAGCGAAAGCGTATTCAAAAGTCCTTCAAGTTTATCGACATTTTTAGCAGTGATAGACTGCTGTGTGGTCTCGAGCTCGAACCCAAGGTACGCACCTCTGACTTTTCAGATTCATGTGCGTATTGTATAATTATCACTTGCTTTAAAAACCGAGAAGGAAAACTTCGCGAGGAAATGATGCTTGAGAGATATTTCTCGACGGCATGTGAAGCCAATTCAGAAGCCCATGGGTGGCATAAACTCTGACACCAGGTTAGTCAATAACTACACGAAAAGAAGATCGTCATCGTCGTCAAATCACCAACAGACTTAAAGAAAAAGCAGATTTTCTGATTAAATGAAGAACAGTCATTTCACAATAATAACACATCTCTATCATTCTAAAGCTAGGAGGGGCTCATGGCTAATTAACAACCACGCGGATCATACGATTTGCAAGGTAAAGCTGCGCTTGCCACGGTCAGTCTGTGGATGGGTGACCGTTTGTTACACATGAATACCTATGACAGTCGTTATGGGTAGTCAGAAGCTCGAAAGTCTGACAACCGGTCTAACCTTAGGATACCGGCATTGCCCAGTAATTGTGTTGCGGAGGTCTGATGGCAGCCGTTCCGTGTAAAATACTGGTATTCAGCCGCATTTGATTAGACAGGAAGCTGACCCCAGCACAGCTGGGAAAAAGGCTAGGCAGAACGATATCATTCTAAAGCGACAAGTCCACTAGCAAGTTTTATTGCGGAAGTTGACTTCTACAACCGACTTTTAAACTGTGAACACACCTGTAGGTATGAAGTCAACTTCTGCAAGTTTTATGTACTAAGTGAGCACTTGCTGTAATAAACATAACATAACATCACGCAATACATTCCCCGAAGGATTCGGCAGAGGTGTTTTAGTACATCCTCGTTTCGCCAGTTATGTTTAAGTTCCATGTAATAGGGGGCGAGCCTATTGCCATTAACCGGGCACAAATCCAGACTTCGGGCTGCTACTGAGAAATTTCTAATGGAAAAACCCAATAAAACTTTGCCCGACCTGGGGATCGAATCCAGGACCCCATGCTCAGCAGTCGAATGCTGTAATTACTTGCGCAATAAAACGTTTTGGTTTTGGCACTTAAAAATCATTAGATTTTTTTTTTTTTCAAGTGGGGAAATCCTCATGGACTATCCCCCGTCCAGGGAAGACGGGGGGTGTGCCAGACTCTTACTGGCTAAAACCACCACGGTGTCCCTCCTTCTGACCTAAGGCCGGGGTCACGGGATTCGCTGTTGCATGCACCGCGACCCCGGCAGGTCTCGGTCCACCAACTTCTTCTGGTGGACCTCTCCTGTGATGGGGCAGTTGCTCTCCTGCCCCACATCCTTCCGAGAGGCGCGCGCGGAACACGGCGCGCCATCCTCTCTGGGCCCGTTACTGGTCGAGCGACAGGCTCGCAACCCGCCGCCCGGAGGCCACTCACTAGGGTGGCCGGAGATCGTCGCGCGCCCTCCGGCGCCCGGTGCGTCTAGCGCGAGAAAGGAGAGAAGAAGCGGCCTCCCTCTCCCTCTCCGCTACCTCCTTGGTCGCCATCACCCCCTCGCAAAAGGAGGCGATGGCTTCCCACTCAGTCTCGCTCCCGACCATAGACAGAACCACGGCCGGAAGTGAGAGGTCACCGCCGATCGCCGCGACTAGTTCGCGGCGCTGCGACCCCCATGCTGGACACGCCTGCAAAGTGTGCAGCGCCGTGTCCTCGGGGCAGTCGCAGTGGTGACAACCGGGCGTCTGCTCCCGGCCTATACGACACAGGTACTTCCCGAAACAGCCATGTCCCGAGAGTACCTGCGTCAGCCGGAAGCTGAGGGCGCCGTGACGCCTCTCCAGCCACTCCTCCATCACGGGTCTTATCGCCGCTATCGCGGCGTGCCCCAATGTATTTGAATGCCTTTTTTTTTATCGTGGGGAAATCCTCATGCACTATCCCCCGTCTGGGGAAGACGGGGGGGTGTGCCGGACTCTTACCGGCTAAAACCACCACGGTGTCCCTCCTTCTGACCTAAGGCCGGGGTCGCGGGATTCGCTATTGCATGCACCGCAACCCGGCAGGTCTTGGTCCACCAATTGCTGGTGGACCTCTCCACTGTAGGGCCCCACCCCACGACCTCCTGAGAGGCGCGGGGGGCACCCCACATCACCGGCGCACCAGAACACATGGTACGCCGTGACCACCCCGGGGACCAAACAAGTACATGGGCGCCAGACTACCCCGTGTCTGGACCCCTGGTCCCCCTGCGACGGGTCAGGTTAGTGGCACCGCCGCCTACCACTTTCCGGCCGCAGAGGATAGGGAGAGCGGCCAACTAAACACCGCCACTCCTCTCCCCCTGCGGCCCCACCGCATCCGCCATCTGACGGTGGCGGCCCCGTCAGGCCGCGGAAGGTAGGGAGAACGGCGCACCGTAATACCGGCACTCCTCTCCCGCCGCGGCCTCCACCCTTCAGCCGCAATGCCTCCCATAAGACATCGCGGCCCTCCTCAGTTGCGATGTCGCCCAGGCGACACCGCAACCTACTTGGCCGCTACGTCGAGGGCTTCCAGGCCCAAGCCCCGACGAGCAGCCCCTCCTCGGGTTCCTCTTCGCTTCACCGTGGGGCTCGAAGCCACGGCTACTAAGCCCCCCCGCAACGACAATGCGGGAACCCACCGGGGGGGATGTATTTGAATGCCTTTTTTTTTTTTTTCTCACGTGGGGAAATCCTCATGGACTATCCCCCGTCTGGGGAAGACGGGGGGGTGTGCCAGACTCTTACTGGCTAAAACCCCACGGTGTCCCTCCTTCTGACCTAAGGCCGGGGTCACGGGATTCGCTGTTGCATGCACCGCGACCCCGACAGGTCTCGGTCCACCAGCTTCTTCTGGTGGACCCCTCCTGTGGTGGGGCAGTTGCTCCCCTGCCCCACATCCGTCCGAGAGGCGCGCGCAGGACAAGACGCGCCATCCTCCCTGGGCCCGTTACTGGTCGGGCGACGGGTTCCCCAACCCGCCGCCCGCAGGCCACTCACTAGGGTGGCCGGAGATCATCACGCGCCCTCCGGCGCCCATGTATTTGAATGCCTAATAAAGGAGATGTGTTCTTGTTTTAACTAGGTTGTAACTGTTTCATATAACTAGTCATGATCATGGCATAGTGCATCTTTTCCATTATTAATTCTACTTATATGGTATAAAAACCGTACCTTAAATCATAATCATAACTTTTATTTCTGTAAATAAATCTGTTACAGACACTTTTACAAGTCAATGTAATGTTTTTTTTAAGACTAAATGGCGCCGTCATTTCCTATCTGACTACCTCTGAGAAGAAAAGCCGAAACAAACTCAGGAATCAAGGTCTCTTTTAAAGTCCATACATTGTGGTATAAAAACTATGCGAGTGATACACTGTAGGTCAACGTTTGTAATAGCCTTTTTAGGAAAGTGCCATAGCAGGTTTGAGTTGACCTGTCCCAACTGATGGCACGCATGCATCAGCCATCGTGTAGGTCAACCTTATTTTACTTCTTAGCCTCAACATCTACGGGAACGTACCCATACTACGTGACCCGATCAGGGGGGGAGGGGGGTCTTCAAAATACCACGCTAGGTCACAGGGGCGGGGGAGAGGCTTAGGTTTTCGTCACGTGGTCAATATCCTCTAGGGAAATCGCACGCTTTTTTGAGCTATATTCAAATATGGCGCGCAACGTTAAGCGCTTTTTAAACTCATAGGTGGCAACGATGACGCACATTGAGCCAAATAATTATCTTTTTGCTTTTTTTTTATTTTAAACCATATTTATGAATTACTACGTGAAAACTAGAGGGGGAGGGGGGGTATTGGCATGTACTATGGGTAGTCACGTAGTATGGGTACGTTCCATAAGTAGGCAGGATAGCGGAGCGATTAAAAGACTCGCTGTTCGCTCGTACCTTGAACCGCCCATACGCGATCACCGGACAATAGTTTGTACAGCAATTTGCATACACAATAAACAATTGAAATGTTTCTGCATTATATTGACGCCATATGCTTTTTTATTTTGTCTCACTAATTCTCGCTTAGGGCCCCTCTGTTTAAGTTGAACCTATTTTCTTAATACAACTGGAACAAAACTGGCTTCAAAAAAGCCTATTAATTCCAATGTTTATGGCAATTTCGTAACAGATTATGTACTCTGAAAAGGTGTGGCCAGTTTAGCCACTGTTCCCTCATTGTGGTTAATGTAAGTGCCATTGAAAATGTCAAAGGTTTGTTTCTTTCATAACAATCTGCTTAGAAAAACTTGTCGACTTTTCCGATATTGAATAATCGACCTAACATACCATAACAAGCTAAATAAAATCATTTTTCTCGATAAATTAAAAAGATATTTTTAAAAAAAGAAGACATTGTAACCGTTATTTTTTCCGTGTGCAAAAACTTTGTAGCGAGGTGCTACAAATTAAATTTATAAATTATGCACAAAATATTGTTATTGCACAAAAAAACATTTCACTTCATTTTTCTCAATCTTACATAATTCAAGTAGCTAAATAATACGTTCTAACTCAAAAAAAACACATTCCAATTCCAAAAACAAAAACCACAGTGAGACGACATCGTAAAAATTCCAAGTTATTCATTTTTCCGCACGCAGTGACCTCGTAGCGTGGTGCCGCGGATTTACTTTATAAATAACGCACAAATGAGACTGCTTGGACGCGGGCTAATCCTGATTTACTGAGGTAAGGGCAGATAGCCCATGATATTCCTCGGTAGTGTTCATATTGACGTGGGAAATAAAATGGGTAAGAAATATGTAAGTCCGTGTAAAAAATAGTTGGGAGTTTATGTTGGTGTGTTCGGAGTCTATTGGGTGGAGTTTTTTTCTATTTTTTTGAGGTTGATATATGATTTTAAGCATGTTAAATATATATAATCCTTCTGGTTTTTTTTTAATAATAATCTCTGACAATGGCTTAAGAGTATACAAAAAAAAGAATACAGATTTTCAGAAACAACCTCACTTTTTAGTGACTTTGTACTATTTAGCTTCTACTGCGGTAAACCAAACGTCCACTTGCAACAACGTTTCTTCTAATTCATACAGTAAGCTAAGTTAATTAATACTAAAGCTAAGTCGACATCATCAACTGACATTAAAAAAAAGAACAGAAATTTTTGATAACCTTTCTCCCTGATCTCTCAAAACAAAATAATGTGCACTCCTCCTTATTTTCAGGATCATAGCTTATAATGCAGAATTAAATTTCAATTCCTAAAGCCGTGTGCACACAGAAGAGTTAGGTCGCAAGTCGCAACGTCAAGTGCGTTGACTGGTCGCGTCTGATATATGCGACGGCAATTAATGGCGGGACATAAATAATATTGACTGTAAAGTAAATATCTATAGGCTTAAGTATTGTGAGGGATTTGCCTTTGGTATCGCGTGAATGAGGTTTAGGAGTAAATTCAATTGGTCACGTTTTTATAGTGGTAGTGTGATGGTTACTTTTTTTTATATATTTCTTATGTAACACGATTTTGAATCCGTTTTACACGTAGTTATAAATAATAGGACATCATTCGATTTTCTTGTTAGTAAAATTCGTTCGGCCTAGCCTTTTCCCAACTGTGTTGGGGTCAGTTTCCAGTCTACCCAGATGCGGCTGAATACCAGTATTTTACACAGAGCGACTGCCATCAGACCTCCGCAACCCAACTGGGCAATGTCGGTATCTTAAGGTTAGACCGTTTTCTTGTTAATATTTTTTTTTTAAATAGACGAACTTCATGCTACCTTTTTATTTTGAAACAAAAATGCCAATCCCGAATACAGAACTTCGCAGCCTTGAATGGATCAATTGTAACACATGGGGATCGTCATTACCGATTATGGATAACATGAGAAATATTTTTTATTTCTGTAAACAAATCTACAGACACTTTTACAAATCAATGTAATGGTTTTTTTTCAACTGCCTCGTTGGTCTAGTGGTGGCAGGCGCGACTGCTGATCGTGAGGTCCCGGGTTCGATCCCCCAGGTCGGGCAAAGTGTTGGATTTGACTGCTTTCTTGCCAAATAAATTTCTTTCTTTCTTTTCCCTGTGGAATTCCTCAGTAGTAGCCCGGTGTTTGGATTTGTGCCCGGTTAATAGCAATAGGCTCACCCGCTATTACATGAGACTTAAACATAACGGCGAAATGAGGGTTTTACTATAGACCTCTGCACGACCCTTCGGGGAATACAGGCGTGAAGTTATGTTATGTTTTTTTTTAAGACTAGACGGCGCCGTCGTTTTGAGAAGAAAAGCCGAAACTAATTCAGTTGTTAGTTGATCATAATGGTTTTGTTAACCTATTAACAAATTATCACAACCGACCAGTGTGCACTCTACTTAACATTTTAGTGTACCAACAAATCACTTTACGTCCTCGTCTTCAAATTGTTATTGATCATCCATTGTGTGATCATACTCTGTGGAACATAATTCAGGATCCTGTCTGTGTTTGGACTCTTGCAGCAAAGGCGTGAAGCTGTGACGTATTGGAATAAACGATTACGTTTTCTTGTGTTTAGTTCATTGTAGGGATTGTTTATCATGTTTTTTGGGCTGTATTGTCAAGTAACATTATTATTTTAAAAATTTTAATATATCAATGTGTAGTTTTATCTATAACTAGCGACCCGCCCCGGCTTCGCACGGGTGCAATGTTGATACTAATGTGGGGCATATAAACCTTCCTCTTGAAAGCTTATCTATTGCTGAAAACTGCATTGAAATTCGTTGTGTAGTTTAAAAGATCTAAGCGTACAGACAGCGGGAGCGACTTTGTTTTAGACTATATAAAGAAGATAAAAATTAAAAATGTTGATGACTCAATTTTGGTATATAGCAGCACCTGGATATCGACTGATTTTGAATTCTTACGGCAAAATCAAAAGTGTAACATTTTGTAATAAACGATAACATTTATTTAACGATTTGTTGTTTAAAAACTTCTTATGTACATAATTGTTTGTTAAGTAATTCGTTTTTGAAGGGCTTCAAGCTTTAGATCTTAAAAATTTACGAGTACAAAGTTGTAAAAGAAATTGCGTAATGTAATATCACGGTGTTTATTTCCTCGGGAGTTTTGTCTTATATCAACAGCTTTCGGGTCGATGTGTTATCATAGCAACTACTGGAGTTTGGTATTAGGTTCTTCTTCTTTTCATGTGGTTAATGACTAACCTGGTGTCAGAGTATATGCCGCCTATTGGCCTGTGACTTGGCTTCACATGCCGTCGAGAAATATCTCTCAGGCATGCCGGTTTCCTCAAGAAGTTTTCCTTCACCGTTTTTAAGCAAATGATAAATAATTATACAATACGCACATGAATCTGAAACGTCAGAGGTGCGTGCCTTGGACTCGAACTCGAGACCTATGAATTAGCAGTCCGACGGCCACACAACTAGGCTATCACTCCGTATTAGGTTTTATGTAAGTGACATCATTTGGAAGCTATTTCAATTCCAAAATTGAACCTAAATGGTATTATTTTTTATAAATCTTCAGTCTACCTTCGAGTCCCTATTACAGTCGGTTTGGTCAGTCCAAAGACTCCTGACAGACTACTAAGTGACAGTCAGTATTGCACATTTTCTTAGGATCCCCCATATATTATTATTTAAAAATCCTGCAGTGTACCTTTCACTTTATCCACTACCAACAATGTTTCCTAGTAGTACGCACGTGCATTTGACTTGTTTCCAGAAAAGGGCGCGTACGCACTTGCAGGCACTTAACTGAATGTAATCTCCTCTTACCTTATTTTCTCATGACCGCACTAATATATCATTATTAATTATACATTCATACACTAGGTAAACATAAAGTATTGTGTTCCATTTTGTCTATTTTTGAATTAAAATAACTGCCCACCGTACTAACTATGTTATAATACAACTAATTATGCTCTATGGTAATTCCATACTATACATCAAAGGGGTGTATAATTTTTGTATGGAAGTGAGTTTTGTATGGGAATTTGAATGGGTTGAATGTGTCAGAGTGATTGCATTAGCGGGATTATTTGATTTAGATTGTAGTTTTATGACAGTTTTTTTTGTTAAATAGTTTTGTTAAAAAATATTTTTGTTTGCGTAAGCAAAGCTGGACTTGTTTGGCGTACTATGTGTCTTACTTATAATGACATTATTGCATTAAAAATAATAGTAAAATTTTAAGCGGTTGATGATAAGATTAGGGACAATTCGGATTAAAAGCAATGGCGACTCGTTTTGTTGTTGAATAATCAAAAGTATTTAATTTAATAAATACTTTTATCAAAAGAACTTTTTTCTTGAATTTTTGGTGAAATAATACACTGGCCTGCAAAAATAAGTATCACACTTTTAAAATTGCAATAACTTTTTAAGTACACAAGATATATTTTCGAAACAAAAAGGACTCAAAAAAGAGTTTAACTTTGTTACTATAGTTTCAAAGAAAGCTGATAAAAATTGCTATAAAACGTTTTTTATTTTAAATCTCTAACTTCTATAGTTTAGAACAAATTGAAATTTTAAAAGTGTGATACTTATTTTTGCAGGCCAGTGTAGTCTAAGATCCCGCTATAGAACAACCTTCACCGAGCTGGTTAATGGATGAAAAGTATTTTATATAAATTAAATATGTCACTAAATATATTGCAAATGGGTTGAATAAAAAATTTCAGTCCAGAATATGATTCATAAAATATTTTTTTTAAAGATTTCACTGGTTTGGTTAATAATAAATGCGGTTTTTATACCTGCCTACTCAAGACATGTGATAGGAAAAAAATAGTCAACCTAACGTTTGCATATTTATAGGCTTCATACTTTCGATTGGTATTGAATTTGTCTATTAACCAAACCAGTGAAATCTTTAAAAAAATAATAAAATCATGTTCTGGACTGAAATTTTTTAGTCAACCCATTTGCAATATATTTAGTGACATATTTAATTTGATATAAAATACTTTTCATCCATTAACCAGCTCGGTGAAGATCGTTCTATAGTGGGATCCTATACTATAAGATTTATATCAAACGACGATGACCTTTCAAACTTCATGAGTCAACGCCTTTCGAAAAAGTTATGAAGTGTTTTCAAAACAATAGTTTTTTTAATTAAACTGACTCCTTGATCTAGTGGTGGCAAGCGCGACTGCTGATCGTGATATCCTGGGTTCGATTCAAGTCGGGCAATGTCTAACGGGATTTTTCCGTGTGAATTTTTTCAGTTGCAACCCGGTGTTTGGATTTGTGCCCGGTTGATGGCAATAGGCTCGCCCCCTATTACATGCGACTTAAACATAACGGCGAAATGAGGGTGTTACTATACACCTCTGCCCAACCCTTCCGGGAATACAGGCGTAATGTTATGACTTTTGGTCCAATTCTCAAAAGTTACTCAATTTTAAGTTGCCGTTGTGTCTCGTATCTTCACTGTCACTTTAAGACGATGACTGTGACTGTACGGGACTTAACGGCAACTTGAATTTGAGTAACGTTTAAGAATTGGGCCATTTGTTTGTGAAATTAACAAAAGGAATTTATAACACGGATGTCAATGGAAACACATGTCCTCGAAGGACATACATCGATGTTATTGGTGATGTTCTTCATAAAGGACAGGTGTGTAGTACCCTCAACCGGCGTGTGAGATGTATGAATGTGGATGAAGCGAAAGGAGTATGTAAGGATTGCAGCATGTGGCGTTCTATAGTTTCTGCCTACCCCCATGGGAAAAGGCGTGATTTTATGTATGTATGTATGTTTCTGAAATTGTTTGCAATGTGTATAAAAGGCTGGTTAATAGTAATTATATTTACTTTTCAAATACTTCCTATAACCCTCATATTACAATCCAATCCTTAAAATTAATCGTGTGAATATAATTTCCAATTGGGCACTGATGGGCGGGCCGCCCAGCATGAGCAGTACCGCCTTACTTCCACGCTCCCATGCACTGCTAGTAACATACCTGCAGTGTCGTGGGACTTGGGTGGGCCTTGACACCAGTCTTATGGTACCCCGGGGAGGTGGGTGTGTCTCCGTGGTGTCTGAGAAAATATTTTGATATGGAATGAAGTCAGCATGAAGTATGGAATAGTCGGAAGGGTTTGCTGCTTTTTGATAAAGAGATTTGGCGGGTTGAGTTTTTGTTATTCAAACACGACGTAATTAATGGCTGGAAAGATTTGTATAGAATTTTGTATAGACATAAACTGTATTCTGGCGGTCTAACCTTAGGATATCGGCATTGCCCAGTAACTTGGTTGCGGAGGTCTGATGGCAGTCGCTCCGTGTAAAATATTGGTATTCAGTCGCATCTGGTTAGACTGGAAGTTGACCCCAATATAGTAGGGAAAAGGCTAGGCAGAACGATAAACTGTATTCTGGATAAGCACATAATGTACCTGTTATACAAGCAAACTCTAAGAATTTAAATAATATTGACTCGCAGGTTCTTAAAAAGGGTAGTTCTGTCTGTATATTCAAATGGGATGAAATTGAATGACCACCAAAAAAACAATCGTTACCCTAAACAGCCTCATCCAAAAATAATATAATATGTACAAATAAATGAAACCTGTACCAAAATCTTTTGGGCTATTTAAGTCATGCCTGCACTACAAAAACTTTTCATAACCCAAAAAGGCCACGCGTGCACCAAATTTTAACTAGCAAAGTTTTGTGTCATTACTACCCAAATATATCACTACTGCGAGAAACTGGATGTAATCTGGACTTTATGGCACCCCGACTCGGACAGGTTAGGTTAGAAGGGGATGGCGGGGTCGAGCGAAGCGAGCGAATAGACCCCGCCATCCCCTTCGTGGTTATTTTTTTATAAACCATCCAGAAGTAGGAGCCCCGCCAAGCGGGGCTCCGTCGACCTAGTCCACCCTCGACCATGCATAGATTCATTCATTTATATTTTTTGGGTAAACAATGATTTTTGTATATTAATTTACTTTATTAGGATAAAATTGTGTAACATATTTGGATGAAATTTTTAAATAAAATGCAAGTACATATTTGGTGCATGCGTGGCCTTTTTGGGTAGCTCAGCGATTATTCTGAAGATACTTGCCTTTTTTAGGTTAGCAGACTTCACGTTTATTGGTGATAATTTCATATTAAAATGGGGATTAAATTCTGGTAAGTACTTACGATTTTTTGGGCGTTATATTTAATTATATCTGGTGATTGCTTAAACCTAAGCCTGTTCAAATAAAGTACTATATGATTCAATAGTTGCTTGCAAGTCAATCTTGATGTCATCTTATGCGTAAGCTGTGATCACAAAACAATTTTCCAAATTATGCAAATTGTAACGCCTCGCCATATGCCAGCCGTCACCATAAGTCAAGCTAACGCCGAGCCACGACGTGAAGATGCGTCAAACTTTAGTCAAGCCTGCAGTTGATTGGTGATGACGTCACAACCGGCTTATCATTGCCATAGCGCCTGATTTAGGATGGGAGATTATGATTTTATAGTCTGGGGAGCTCATTTTATGGTTAACTCTGTCTGTACACTAGAGTATAAGCCAAAACTCTGTCCAATTATTATTGACATAAATAAATAGTGTATAATCAACTCCCTGAGTGTTTCAATTTGTTTGTTTCAAAATCCTTGAAATTACTACTAGACTAGAAAAAATAAAACAAAATTATAACCTTACTATTAAGTAACCTATCCACCATAACACACATAATCAAAACCATAATTTTATTAATATATTCGTCACTTAAAACGATAAATTAAACTCTAATAATGTACAACAATTCCCATTGAGATCATGACAGCGGGGCGTCCCCTATTCTCGGCTAGAACTTGCAACTTTACCAACGCCTCTCCTACGGTAGGCGTATCTTCACGCAGAGAAGATTGAAGACTCGGCAGTCACGATCATTGTTAATACTAACTTAGAAGTCAAGTTACAAGTTAAGTAGAAAACAATAACAGTTCATGAGAAAAGTGGGCGGGTTGAAAGAAGTAATGAAATTGTTGTTAAATAAGTTAAATTGTATGTTGAAGTGTGAAAGGCTTGTTTTGTATGTTCCCAGGTTATGGATTTTGTAATAATTTTATTGTGAAGCTATTTATTGGAATAAAATATGATAATAATACCTTAAAAAAACGTTTAAGTTAAATAGTTTTACCTTGCAGCATCAGGATTTAAGAATTGAAGATTGAAATTACTATACAAGGTTAGTTGGAAAGGGAGAACGGTGTTAAAGTACCCATAATAAGGGATAACTTTTGTTCTACAACTTTCCCCAAAACTCGATAGTTGAAGAGAAATTGCTTTTCAAAGATTTCGTAAAAAATATCCTAAATTCTATCTGTCCATAGCTATGATTATAGTCCGACCGGATAACTCAGTCCTCGCCCGCGACGTTACAGGGACGCGGGGGATGACGACTAAAAGATGATTTCCAACAAACGGCTCGCATCCGTCCGTATCCTTTCCGATCCGATGCGATGCGAGCCGTTTGTTGGAAATCATCTTTTAGCCGTCATCCCCCGCGTCCCTGTAACGTCGCGGGCGAGGACTGAGTTATCCGGTCGGACTATAGCTGTGTTTACAATTTAGGTCATATTTGGGGTCACGGATTAGAAACTTAATTTTCTGAATTCATAACTAAAACACGTATGATAAACGAAAATTATAATCTTTTTGCATGCAAATAAAAATTATCGAAATATTTGAAATTTTAACACTTACTTTAAAATAGTTATCAGTGATACTTTAAGTGGCCCGCGGCTTAGTACCCCCTTCCAACTAACCTTGTAGTGTTGTATTGTCTTGGGAATTGAACTTGTGTGCGAAGTTTCAAGAGAATCGGTTAAGCAGAAATAGTTGAAAAATGTATCGCAAGATTTTAATTAAACAAATGTACGAATTGAAGCTAATTAAAACCGTTCTAAATAAGTTGCATCTGTTGCCATAACTGTCGTTGAAGACGACTAAAATATTGAACAGATGAGAAACGACATCTAGTAATGCTACTACAACATTATGATGTAAGAATATTATTATTTTCTTTATACAAGGTTAGTTGGAAAGGGGGTACTAAGCCGCGGGCCACTTAATGTATCACTGAAGACTGTTTTAAAGAAAGTGTTAAAATTTAAAAAAATCGATAATTTTTTCATGCAAAATGATTTTTATTTTAGTTTTTTCAAAAATTCTTCTTCCCTGCTTTAGTTACGAATTCAGAAAATGGAGCTTCTAATCCGTGACCCCAAATATGACCTAAAATGTAAACACAGCTGATCATAGCTGAGGATAGATAGAATTTAGCGTATTTTTTATGCAATCTTTGAACAGCTATTTCTTTGAAACTAATGACTTTGAGGGAAAGTTGTAGAACAAAAGTTATCCATTATTATAGGTACTGTAACACTCTTTCGGCTTAGTACCCCCTTTCCGACTAACCTTGTAGTAAGAATAACCAAACAGGAAACGCATGCAAATCTAAGTAGGTATTCGCCGTAAGTAGCACGGATGAAGAAACCGGTATACTAAATAATATTATTGCAATACTAAATAGTTATATTTCTTTTACATACATGAATATTTTAAAGAGTGCCTTGTGGCTAATTGCCAATCGCTCGGACCATACGATTGCAAGGTTAAGCTGCGCTTGTCGCGGTCAGTCTGTGAATGAGTGACCGTTCATTACACATTGAGACCCCTCCATGCCTCAGAGAGCACGGTAAACAGTCGGCCCCGGGTGTCATGCGAATGCCTGTGACAGTCGTTACAAGAAGTCGAAAGCCCGAAAGTCTGGCAACCGGTCTAACTTTAGGATATCGGCGTTGCGCAGTTATTGGGTTGCGGAGGTGTGTAAAATACCGGTGTTCAGCCTCATCTGGTTAGACTAGAAGCTGACACCAACATAGATGGTAAAAGGCTAGGCAGAACACATAAATATTTTAAACGTGCATAAAATGCTCGTTGTGATAGAAATAACAAATATATCTCATACTAGCTCTACCTGTGGCTTTGCCTACGAAAACAAAAGGTTACTGCTTATCACCCAATAGCGTGATAATTTGTACCCTATAACCTGACACGCTCTTAAACGGATGTGGCTGCCTTTCAACTGGATCTGACCAATAGCACTGGCGTGAAGCTCAAACGTGCAAACGGACAAACAGACAAAAATTCTAAAAATGATATTTTTGGCATTAGTATCGTTCCTAAGAAGCGTTGCACTTACTTTTTTCCAAAAAAAATAATGTACAGTTTTACTTACGATTTTATAACATGTATAGATTACTATCTAAGTAAATATTTTTAACTACTTACATTCTTATCCATCTTCTTCTTTACATAGTATAAAACAAAATCAATAAAACAAAGTACGCTTAGATATTTTTAACTACGCAACAGATTTTAATGCAGTTTTCAGCAATAGATAGAGTGATTCAAGAGGAAGGTTTATATGCCCCACAATAGTATCTACATTACACCCGTGCGAAGCCGGGGCGGGTCGCTAGTTAAAAAGAAAACAAACATTATTGACATTACTAGGTACTTTAAGAAAATACCTTTATTTGTATCCTTTCATTGATGCTATGGTAACTACTAATCATTATTGGAATGACACTCAGTCGAAAACCAAAGCCTTGCATCCGGACAAAATCTTCAATCTATCAACAAAAGAAATAAAATTGATCAGCAGTTTACCCAAAAAGGGATGCCAAGATTCAGGTGTCAAAAATGAAAAAAAAAACTAAAAACCCATTCATTGAAATCCGACGACGTATCAAATCTCTTTGTCACTAAAAAAAAGATAAAGAAATGACACAAAGGCTTGTGCACGCAATCTTAGAATCCAATATGGCGGCACAATGTCTTATGTTATTTTTGGTAGAAAAGCTACTGTGAGAATTGAAATTAGGCATTCATCTGTTTCTGCAGTTTGATAATCGATTTCGGGGTTTACAATTGCAATAATAAGGGGTTTGAATTTTGTTGCTAACTGTTGCATCAGCAACATGATCATTCGTTACTGCGCTGAGCCCTATCTTATTTATTTATTTATTTATTTATTTAATACTTCAATGCACAATGGTGGTACATAAGGCGGACTTAATGCCACAAGGCATTCTCTACCAGTCAACCTTTGGGTCAAAGAGAAAAGCATTGAAAAGATAGGCACAAAAAAATAAATAAATATGGATATTTGCGACATAATTAACTATATGGATAACTAAACAACTATAAATATATAATAAATATATATATATATAAAATATTACTATAATATGTATATAAGCAAAAATAAATAAATAAAAAAGTAAGAACAATGTGTAGGTATATCTAATAAATACTCATTATAATTATGACGAAAACTGTAAACGTCAACTAGGGAAGCAGCGATTTCAGATAGTATTCACGGACTTTGCGTTTAAACAAAAATTTGTTGGGAGCCTTTTTAATATCAAGAGGAAGCACATTCCAAAGTTTAATTGCTGAGACAGCGAAGGAATTGGAAATGAAACCCGTACGGTGAGAAGGAATCTGAAGGAGCAAATTTTCAGAAGCACGAAGGTTGCGACTGTGAGAACTACCCAAAACCTGAAAACAGCTTTTCAGATAACCAGGGGCACAAGAAGAAGAAGATCTTAGGAGAAGATCTTATCGATAATATTGATCTATTTGCCTTACTTATTAAAAATATTCTTCTTCACCATCATCAGGACGTATTTAGCCTATTGTAAAGATTTCATCATCATCATCATCAGCCTATAATGTTCACCACTGCTGGGACACAGGCCTCCTCTCTGTGAGAGGGAACGGGCCGTAATCCACCACGCGGGCCCAGTGCGGGTTGGTAGATGTCACATGTCTTCGAATTTTTGGTTCTAGGACATGCCGGTTTCCTCACGATGTTTTCTTTCACCGTTTTGAGAGCAGTGGTGATGAAATAAATTACACAAAGTAATGCGCCTGGCTGGGTTCGAACCCACGACATACAATTCGTAAGTCGGGGCCGTTACCACTGGGCCACCACTGCTCACCAAAGATTTGCTTTGCCTCCAACGATAATAAAATTGGGCTAATATTACATATGGGCTAGGACTCGGTTATTTGTTTCATTTACGATACTGCTAATTTATCTGGTCAGTCACGGAGTAATTGAGGGGCTCATGGCTACTTCCCAACCGCGCGGATCATACGATTTGCGAGGTTAAGCTGTGCTTGCCGCGGTCAGTCTGTGGATGGGTGACCGTTTGTTACACATCGAGACCCCTCCGTGCCTCGGAGAGCACGTTAAACAGTCGATCCTGGGTGTCATATACCTATGACAGTTGTTAAGGGAAGTCAGAAGCCCGAAAGCCTGGCAACCGGTTTAACTTTAGGATATCGGCATTGCCATGTAACTGGGTGGCGGAGGTCTAACGGCAGTCGCTCCGTGTAAAATACTAGTATTCAGCCGCATCTGCTTAGACTGGAAGCTGACCCCAACATAGTTGGGAAAAGGCTAGGTAGAACAGTCACGGAGTAATAGCCACCTGAACTTGAAAGTCCTTATAAAAATCAAATTATTGCAGTATGATTAAATCGGTGCGCAAATAAAATCTCATGGTCTATTTTAAAAGAACAGTGAAAACATCGCGGCACGTGGGTTTTACTTCCCCGGCAAAAAAATGCCATGAAATAAAGCACTATTCTATTTATCGCGTGCTAAAATCTTTACAAACAGCAAAACTAAAATGTTTTAGCATGAAAAGAACACAAGAATCGTGTCTAACCAACATTCGTTTTCGCAAAATCGCTTAACGAAGTGGAAATTTAAACTTAAATCGTTAAATTCGTGAAGCACGCTCATTGATTTTGTCTCTTCGAGCGAAACAGATCTTACATTGAAATCATAGTTTTTGTTTGTGGTAAAAAGCGCAGATACCTCCATGTATTGGTTAAAATTCTGATAGATGTTTGGATAAAAACAGATCAATTGCTATGGCTTTTATGAATTTTACACTAGACATAGTCTACCATCGATGCATTGCTTAGATCTTTGAAGGATGTTTCTTATACCGATGGAGCAATGGACGAAGAAAATGCACTGTCCCGAACCATTGTACATTAACAAGTGTTATAAAAGAAGGATGCAAAAGAAAATATACCTATATCATTACGTTTAATAATACAATTTTTTATCGTAATGAACGTTCAGTGACTTCTTAAGATGACTAGTCGTATGAGTTTTTGTTGCAAATGCTAGAATTTTCCTCAAAAGAGATAATAAAATGATAAAGGTGACATCAGAATGCGTGTGAGATTTAGGCAAATAAAAAAATCTAAGTCTTAGCTTCGTGACTACTTTAAAGGCTTTCAATGATAAAATCAAGGAAAAGTTGTCAGTAATCAGATCAATCACAACATAGACTCTCTCTCTCTCCTTACCCGAAATTACAAAGACTTTTAATAACATAACACCGTACTATAAGGTTATCAACGATGATGAACTAGCTAGGCCACTGCTTGGAGATCTTCTTTCCCTTGAAAACGAAAACACCGTAGGTAATGACAGCTACGTATAATTAAAACAAAATGTTAACAAAAATTCTTAACAACAAATAATAAATTTTACAATTACTACATCTATATTTAGAATGCGATCCCGTTTGTCAGACTCACGCGCGTCAAATCCAACATGGCTGCCTCTGACAACCGTCATTGTTCAAACAGAAACGACACAATCTTTTTTTTACCTTTTTCTTTTATCTTTTATTCTATTCTGTGGACAATGGCGGCGCGCTGTGCCCGTGGTATTTTACTTACCTATGTTTTTCACTTTGTTTTTGGAGGGCGTTGAGTTTTATTACCCGACTGAGCTAAAATATATGTTATGTTTTTACACCTGTGCATGTTAGACCTACAGAGCCCACCATACCATAACTTCAGCCTTATAATACAAAAGATATCAAATCTTCCAAACACTCATCAGTAAGTCGATTTCCTCACTGCATATTATGCAATGCATCGTTAATGATCATTTGAATGGTTGCTACGCAATATTAATATTCTGAATTTATTTCAATTTTGCATAAAGAGACGAGATTTCACTCAGCGGCTGTTACACAAAATCAGAGTAAAATAATTTAAAAATGAGGAAGTCACAATCATAGAAGATATTTTAGAAGTTTTAGAGTTTCAAAGCAGTGTTGGTAGAATACGAATCGTTGAGGTAACTGATAGTTGCATTGGTGACTTGCGATACATGTTATTCTGGTATGATATTCTCACAGCAAATAAATCTAAACCGTCTTTGTAAAATCATGTTTAGTGCGAACATTGGTTTAGTACATCATTGTGATGTTAGCACACAAAGGGGTCAATTCTTATAACATCTGGTGTCAAATCAGCATCCTTGCCCGTCGAGTGTCTAATCTCATAATTGTACAAACTCAAGGCCTCGATTTGCCACCATTGTCGTGCGACAATAACACAATAGCGTCTCGCATATTATCCATTCATATCATAACGTTTATAAATACGTTTCACGGTGGTATTATGGACGTTGTCTCGCGTCTCCCCGAGGATATCCAGTAACAAAGAATTCATCATAATAGCCGAAAGTTCGGTACGCACAAAGCCGTTCGCAACCCGTCATTTTCGTACCTATTGGCTATTTTATGACAATAACTCTATTGTTGTCGAAAAGGAATTGTTGGAGTCTTATTGTGTCCATCGGAATTCGCGAAACTGGAATTGTCTCTGTACGCTAACGAAGTTCGCTTGGGGCGCACAATTTTCTCGTCTTACGCAGATGTTCGGAATCGTGACCTTAACAATGATTGGCCAATTTTACAGCATCGATGTACTAAAGACAAAGGTTCATAATGTATCCAGTATTATCAGTGGAGTAAAGCTGTTCACCGTCATTGTTTGCGACAACCTCGAGTCAAGCTGTGCGTGATAATATTTAGTTTTTTCACGAGCTGGCCACCATTGTGGTGCCTGGTCGGTCTGGCCACTTGAAGCATTCTTTGTACAGACGGCCATGTAAAGAAATTCTAAGGTGTGTTTGTTTAAAATCTCCTTTCGGCTTCTGTAGGTTTGTGAATGGCTTCTGTTATATAAACATGAGCAATTATGACGCTGTTGGTTTTGTGTGCTTCTACGTATGCCACCATTTTGTGATGATTGGTATATGTGCTTACTACGTTTGGTATAGCTATTATATTATTGTTGTCCAAAGTATGTTCCATTCATATTTTATTCGAGCTAAACGCTTTCACCAACGAACTAAGCTTTAATTCTGCAGATTCGACGGTATTCTGATTTATTGAGTAATTTTCAAAATTTTAATTCTCATTTAATAAATTACCACCTCGTCGTCAAGATATTCTGGATAACATTATTTGGAATACTATTATCTATTGGTAGCAAAAAAAATGCGATTCGCCGTGAGAAAATCCGTAGAGCCAGACACCCCTAGTGTGAAACTATAACATTCAATTCAGAAAAGGCATTAGACTAGAAAAATTAACTGATCCTATATCTCAAAACATACGGAATTATTTTTGCTGCACCAAACTGATGACAATCATCAAACTTCGTATTAACTCTTATGTTTTCTACACAAAGTTCACAATTATTTGTATCTTCACTTTATTAACTGTAAGTATGTATTGGTTTTTTATTATCGTTTATCTATTGTATGACACCCTTTGCTTTTATAGAATTAGCTTCTCTTGTCTTATTACGATCGCGGTCAGATAACAAAGGGGTCTGAATGAGATTTTAATTTGGACTTTAACTTTGATTCTTTGGTTTATGTAGGGGACTAAGGATGTGATCTGTATGAGTCTCATTTTGGGAATTTATGAGTAACAATTCTTTTAAATAAATACAACCTTTCTTACATTTTGATATAGATGGGATTCCAGGCCCAATACTAACGATTTAGAACACAGTAGGCATTGTGCAAATTATATAAGCGGTATTGTGACGACAGATTAAAACGAACACAAAGAAGTTTTTCTAAGAGCCTTGGGTTCAGTTGATCAAAAGGTCTATAGCAAACTTTAGATCAACTTGGCGATACAAATAATATTACGTAGTTCATAAAAGCTTTGATAGAAATGCTTTAACTTACATCTTAACTTTAAAGAAGTTATTATAATTGAAACTAAAATTAATATTACACAAAGAAAAAATGTCTTGACTTCCAATTACATACACGGGACTGTCTCAAGAGCCATTAACCACTCGTAGCCGTTTACAATCCAAGACGTTAATTGTACAATTATTTTTAACTATTGTATTAAAACGAACGGTAGTTGGTTTCTTTGGTACATTGTGAGTGGCACGTGGTACGCAAAGTACCACTTCATAGTCCACTCATTACTGTTTAATGGTCTCAGGTAGAAAAAATCTTCACTTGTAAAGTAGCTGACCTTAATCCAAATACGGCTAATGAAGAAGATTTTGTACCTTATGTAGATGCTATAAGGGTGGAAAGAGATGAATTCGAAAGGGTTGCAGTCGTTGTGATGAAAGATACGTCATTTAAATTCGACGTTTAGTACGTCAGATAAATTGTCGACCTAAAAATCGGTTGTTCGGATTCACAATCAGCAATTACTTTGGTACCTACCGTTCAGTATTTTAATTGGAATATGTTTATCGTCTTTTTAAGGAGGTGACTTTGTTATTTTTGTAAGTGTGTTTAGAAGATAACTAAGTATGACGTAATAGCTTCATTTGTGGGAGTGAATAATTGTGTGGTGAAATCTTTTATTGTATATGACCGTTTGAGTATTCTTTACATTGCATCCAACGTGGATACAACGAAGAGAATACTCAGGTTTCCAAAATCTTCAATTAGTTATGGCAGTCGACAGTTCTTGACAATCATGCATACACTCAGGTGACTCTTCGACTGAGTTTGGAACACATGTGCTTGATACAAATTGTGCTTCTATCACGCCTCCAGATAATATCGAACATGCTAAATAGACTAGTAAATTATACCAAATCAATCATCAACCACTTTCAAATCAGCTCGAAAATTAAGATAAGATCTGCATACGTAAAACTGAACCAGCCTATAATGCTAAAATCGACGCTCAATCTAATTACAATTCTACTGTACGTAACAATACACACACAATCGCTAACAATCGGTCGCTAGACAATAATTGTCTCCGAGCTTCTTGGGCAACAAAAAAGGACATCAATCGCCTCGGCTTACGAGTGTTGCGAGTTATATAAACGTATTGTAACGCAAACGAGTTTAGGAATGGACCAGACTGATCGACGCCGCACGCTCCGATACGTTTGGAGGCAGATGTATTGAGATTAAAATCATTACTGAGATTTTTAAGCTCGTTCCTTACTATGGAGTCAGCAAATATCATGCCAATTGGTGTTTTCTTTCTTAAATACGTAAACTTTACAAACCTTCTGCTAGCGTTTTGTTACTGTTCAGATTTTCAAAAATTACTTTTCGCGTATCATTAATTTGGAATTGGTCTAAATCCAAACGATTACAAGTTGCGATGAGTGAATTTCTGTATTGCTTTTATAAGAATTTGTTAACTTGTTACCAACTGTTATGTAATAGGACAATGTTGACCTTTTCATTATCATTAAATATGATCATGAATAGTACTTCTTAGTATTCTCTTGCACAAATAGACAGCTTCAGTTTGTTTTCCTATCGCTTCTGTTATAAATAGAAACTCATCTTCATCAATGGTGCTTCATACAAATGAAATTATAGTTAAGTCATAGTCAGTGAAGGAATGTCTAAACTCACCAATAGTTAAGTGAGTAGATTCATTACGAGGAGTATTATTCTCTTACAAATAAACACACATCATATTGTTAAGAATAAGAAATTCACTGAGAAATAAATTATTAAACGCATTGTAGTCTCCATTTCGGAAGCCCAGAATCGACCATTGTAGCACCGCCAAACTGCTGTGTCATTTTAATCAAATATCATACGTTATTTATCATCCTACCCTCTTTTAAAAATCATTTTTAAAATAACCACAAAGAATGCGCTCCAAGAATGCGTTATAAAAATATGTAAAGGATTTAAAGGTTTTTAACAGGTGTACGAGTCAGTTGCCGCTTTGAATCTCGTTTTGAATTTGAATTTGGAATTTCGAACTTAGTTGGGATTGGATAGAGTTGTATATCGTTAGTCAGATCTAGTTTGGTTGTAAGCTAGTGATGTCCACCCGTCCCTTGCTCAATGAATGTTTTTTTCTCTGTCTACTTAATGTTATTTTGTTTTTATTATGTACATATGTTTTTTTTTCTATGTGGTCGTGCGGCGCATTCCTTTTGATTGCGTATGTATGTCCTATCTATAGTAGTTCGATCGTATCTCAATAAAATGGGTGTTATGGAACTTAATAGACGGATTATTCGTGTCGTTTTTGTTTTGTTTGATATCTTTCGGTAATTAAAAGTGTTAGCTGTTTTTTGTGGTGTGTTGTGAAGCTATTTAGATGTAGATACCTGCATTTTTTGAGTTGTATTGTTTAATTTTAGATAATAATGTACAGGGGCTGGTAACTGTATTTCGACTTCAAAAGGAGCGTTTATGGTATAATAAGCTTATAATATCTATAATGGAAAAGAAAAGAATTATCTACTCTTTACAAACGGTAGTTCAAGAGATTACCTTTCACAAAATTACGTACTTTTCTAAATGGTATAATAGATTTAATATTTCGAAAAAAGGAAATAAATAATTATGCTTCTAAAGGCACCGCCACTTATGAAACGGAAATATCATATCATATCCTGAAACTATTATGGTCTATAACTCCAAAATACCCTACTTGAATGCGCATGAGTGGATTTGCGCAAAGAAACCGACTCCAACGAACCGAAGCGTTTTAACGATCAATGGCACCGATATTAGGTACCAAAAAAATATTGATATTTGTTTATTTTTTTTACCCACACAATAGTTTCATTTCATTTTTATAATAATTTTAGATTGCCTAAAAAAAACTCAATCAAACCTCCATCTTGTATCCTAAAAAATAAAGCACAAAATGCAATGCAACCACGAATAATATTACTTCTAAATCATTAAGCATGGTTCACATGCGCGGGTAAATGACGTCGCGTTTACAACGCCCCATTTAACCGTATCGAATAAGTTTGCACAACAATCGCTCTTTACTCGATTCGACAGTTTTTTCCGCGATTTTTAACGCGTTCATTCATACCATTGTTACATAGATAATATTGCTTGTACTAAGCTTTATATCAGTTCGCCGGCGTGTAAATTCGATTATTTTTATTATACAGATGGTCGCTAATAGTGATATTTACCCGATTTCTATAAATCATGATCTGTATTGGGAGCATTTATGAAATATTGCTATTTTGTTAGTTTTGTAGTGTTCTATGTGCAGCAGTGATAGCCTAGTGGTGTGACAGTTGGACTGCCAAGTCATAGGTCTCGAGTTTGAGCCCAAGGCACGCACGATTCATGTGTGTATTGTATAATTATCACTTGCTTAAAAACGGTGAAGGAAAACATCGTGAGGAAACCGGCATGCCTGAGAGATATTTCTCGACGGCATGTGAAGCCAAGTCAGAGGCCCATGGACGGCTTAATCTCTGACACCAGGTTAGTCACTAACCACACGAAAAGAAGGAGAAGTGTTCTATTTAAGCTGGTCGATGGCTATCTATCATTTATGTTTAACTAAACCCTTTTTATTTGTAGCTACTTAAATTGGATGATTGAGAGAATTGCATATACTTACAGAGCTTCTTATCGTGTGGTTAGTGACTAACCTGGTGTCAGAGTTTATGCCGCCAATCGACCTCTGACTTGGCTTCATATGCCGTCGAGAAATATCACTCAGGCATGCCGGCTTCCTCACGATGTTTTCAATGCGCACATGGAACCGAAAACTCAGAGGTGCGTGCCTTGGGTTCTGACTCGAGACCTATGACTTGGCAGTCCGACGGTCACACCTCTAGGCTATAACTGCTATAATTACAGATTGCTCAGTATGTTAACAAACAGCAAAATAATACACTTCCAAAATAATACTGGACATCCTGCATATTTTTTACCTAGGTAGAGATAAACTACAATAGCATGTCCCGCCCCTCCAAAATTCAAAACGCTTCAATGTATTTGTGAAAATATTAATAAAGCACCACTCCCAATACATGTGTGCGTGTTGAGACAGCCGTCAAACAAAAACTACAACTACATACACACTATTTCGTAAAGATGTGACTAAACACATTGAAATAGTAATTTGGAGGGGCGGGACATGTTATCGTAGTTTATCTCTAAACAAATCAGATTCATCAATGTACCTATTACACATTTGCTTTGAGGCATTAAAAAAATTTTGCGTCCTTTTTAATTTCATTATAACCTTTCACTTTCGACAATTAAACATACCACCTAAAGGCAACATTTATTAATGTATTAAAAATCTAAAAAAAGCAGAATAATATCAGCTACCTTTAAAGAACCTTTTATATACCACCATTTTCCACGGCGAACAACAAAAGGAACTTTTTTAAAAGCAAAAATATTCATAATAAGAGTCCAAGATTACCGGATACGAGGGTGACATGTTAAAAAACCCTTTTTCGAGTGTTAATGCCGTGACAAATGTTGAATTTATGCGGTTGTAGTGGTTTGGAGCCACCCCGCTGCGCGTGCGCTCCTCGCCTTAGGACGGCCATTATGAGACAAATAAAATAAGTATGGACGTAAAGGAGGCCGCAGACCAGTGCGAAATGGAGGCGGACGGTAAAAAATGTGTTGTGTGTTTTTAAAATAGTTAAGTTTGAAACAATGTAGTGTTTTGTTAACTATTATGAGGTTTATGATACATTGCTTTATGAGAAAGGTTTGATTTACAGTCTCTTTCATTACTGTTCCTAGTTTTGTTTGTAAAATTAGGGTTTTACTGCTTTACATAATACAACATAATTAAAATAGATTCTTTTCGGCGTTTTTACTAATGACGAAAATATTTGTTGCCATACAATTAGAAAATATAATTTATCTGCTCAATTGCCTTAGTATTTTGTACAGTTTCTTTTTAAATAAATTGCCTTTTGGTAATAATAGATTTTCAACATAAATAAAAAAGTTTTTTTTTTTTGCAAAATGTAGTCTTGGTTCTGTGTACAACCTCCTTTACCAATAACATAAAAAAATACATATTTTTACGCATGGCCCCTTAATGATGCGGTTTGGCATCATTCGTAGCGGTGGACAGGGACATATTAGCGGGTTGCTCTTCATGCAACCTACTGGAATCATGACGTCATGGAGCAACACAGTAGCATGGTTCAGGTGGCCGAATAGACACCCTTTTTGTGGACCGTGAAGGACTAACTAATTGGGAACTTAGGTCTACCATTTAAAATATAAAACTTGTTTCTTTTTACATAACATCACGCCTTTATTCCCCGAAGTGTTAGGCAGAGGTGTATAGTAACACCCTCATTTCGCCGCTATGTTCAAGTCCCATGTAATAGGGGGCGAGCCTATTGCCATCAACCGGGCACAAATCCAAGCTCCAGGCCGCTACTGAGGAATTCCACACGGAAAAACCCAATGACACTTTGCCCGACCTGGGGATCGAACTCAGGACTTTAAGATCAGCAATCGCGCTTGCCATCACTAGACCAACGAGGCAGTTTCTTTTTACTTTTGATTATTTAAAAATAAAGTCATGCTTACCCAATAATTCATGATTTTTTTTTCTATATTTATTGCAACTTGGAGGGATTCGAATCTAATTACCAACCACGCGGATCATACGATTTGCGAGTTTAAGCTACGCTTGCCGCGGTTTGTCCGGGGATGGCTAACCGTTCGTTACACATCAAGACCCCTTCGTGTCTCGGAGAACACTTTAAACAGTCGGTCCCGGGTGACATAAGACAGACCTATGACAGTCGTAACGCGAAGACAGAAACCAAAAAGTCTGATAACTATTCTAACTTTAGGACATCGGCATTGCCCAGTAACTGGGTTGCGGAGGTCTGATAGTCGCTCCATGTATAATACTGGTATTCATCCGCATCTGGTTAGACTGGAAACTGACCCCAACATAATTGGGAAAAAGCTAGGCAGTATATTTATTTTGCAACTTGCTGATTGATTGAAGTATAAAATAAAGACAGTCGTAAAAAAAAAAAGAATTTGCAATCAACATTTTTACTAAGCTTCGCCTTAACATGACTTAAATCTGTTTTACATAACACCTTAAATAAAGTTCACACCTCAGCTTTTAGGTAATTTGCTGTCAATTAACATTAAATTGAACCTTATTCCTTACTAATTAAGAGCGATAAATAATTTTGTAGGCCACAAAATTAAGATTGCATACAAACCTAATTTAATTTGCAAGGCTTTCCGTTGATTAATCACGAAATGGATTCGCGGCGACATTTTTAGAATACTTTTTCTAACTTCTGACCAATGGTTCTGTCATATTATAATTTATTGAGTTAATGTATTATTCATAATTTTGACAATTTTAATATGGTTTTTCGGTAGGCTGGTTAAACGTACAAAAAAATTACAAGGATCTATATTATGAGATCTTATTTCGAAATTCGAAGAGATGTGTTTTTAACCACCAACATTCTTAATGTTCCCGCTTATCCGATTTCCCGATAATCATCACCCTAGCCTCTTTCTCTTAGTATATTGAGGCTCTTAAAGCATTTTAATAATGATATTGAAAAAGTCACTTTAGTACTTGCTTAGATTTGAACCTGGAACCTGGTTGCTATACAAGCGGTTTGTAACCACCGGGCAACCACGACACGGTATAATACGCAGTATGTTACACAGTAAAGGTTATATATCAACCAGCTCAGATGATGCTGATGATATGCAAGCCCATAAAAAAAAAAACTTTTTTTATAGGACATTGTATATAATATCCTTAGTCTTTATTTCATAATAGATAAACTCACGCCTTTTTCCCGTGAGGGTAGGCAGAAACTATAGAACGCCAGATGCTACGATCCTTACATACTCCTTTCGCTTCATCCACATTCATACATCTTGTTATACACGCACACTGGTTGAGTCATTATTAGTGCCATATTTTTTTTTCATATTAAAAAAAAACAATTTTATTAATAAAACTAAACTAGAACAATAATTATGAATTTAAAAATAAAGGTCCAATATCACGGTCCAATCTCCCAGACCACCAAGCCACCGCTCTCACGCTCTGAGCTGGCACAAAAATGGCATTTTGACATTTACGTCACTCTTACACATCCGGAAGCCATTTTGGAATGTTAATCGAATGCGATGGTATCTGTTAATAAGACATTGTGTCAAGCGCAGCACATTGTGTCAACCGTTGCATTATAGCGAGTGTGCGCCCCGGTTTATGACGAAGTATTACGTTTGTTCTGCTGACAATATTGTAATTGTGACACTTATGTTTTGAGGATAAGGAGGAGAATGAAAGGGCAAATGAGGTGTGGCTTTGAACATTTGATGAGTTGAAGTTGGTTGCTCTGAATCAGTGTCAGTAGATGAATGATAAACTCTCTTAAATAAATATACATACATATAAGGTTAGTCAGAAAGGGGGTACTAAGCCAAAAGGGTGTTAAAGTAATAATGGATTACTTTTGTTCTACAACTTTCCTTAAAAATAAGTAAGAGAAATAGCTGTTAAAGGTTTCATAAAAAATACGCTAAATTCTATCAATCCTCGGCTATGATCAGTTTTGTTTACATTTTAGGTCATATTTTGGATCACGGATTAAAAGCTCCATTTTCTGAATTCGTAACTAAAGCAGGGATAAAGAATTTGTGAAAAAACTAAAATGAAAATCATTTTGCATGTTTTTTTTTATAAATCTAATTTAAAATTTTTACACTTTCTTTAAAACAATCATCAGGTGGCCCGCGGCTTATGACCCCTTTACCGACTAACCTTGTATACTCACGCCTGTAATCCCCGAAAGCATAAGCAGAGTTGTTCTCCTATTACAGAAGTCTGAACAACCACGTTTTGACTCTTGTATTAAGTCCCATATAATAGGTAGCGAGCCTATTGCCATTTTTCAGGCACAATTATAGTGCCAAGTTCATCACCTCTTACAACTCTCTTGCCCGGAGTCAGATAGGTAGTACAATCAGAACAACAAAGGATTATTTAAAAAAAAGTCTTTCTTTCCTTCTTTACGGTAAGGTGATCTTATAATGGAGAACTTAAGAAAAGGGCTAGTGAATATGTCTTAGGTACAACATCTGGGTTTGATTGGCTATTTTAACTGGGCTTCTTATTCCTATAATTTACGGAGCGTTATTGGTTAAAATTGAGTCTTGAATCTTTACCAATAACTAGCTATATCCTCACGGCTCCGCCCGCGTAAGAAGTTTTATTCCAGTAATAAATATAGCCTATGTTACTCAGTGATAATGTAGCTTTCTAACGGCAAAAGAATTTTTAAAATCGGTCTAGTAGTTTTTAAGTTTATTCGTTACATACAAAAATACATATCTTTCCTCTTTATAATATTAGTATAGATGAAGCAAAGAACTCAAAGCTTTACATAGTAGACCCTCCCATATGGAAGTAGCTATCACAAGTAAGCTTACGAGTCTATTTATATTCCCAGTTTGGCAATAAAAATGCTACCATTGGTACGCAAAACGATTCGTTCTTGTTTATAAGAACCAGGCATTAGCAGAACTTCTGAGGTAATTTCGACCCATCATAATCAGGGGTACTGATGCTGGATTATCCGGAAAATTGACATGGCACAATGTATTTTTAATATGTATTTTCTTTACTAATCCTAGTTTATAAGTGTCTTTGTTCTACTAACAACGACATGGATATGTTGAAATTCCGAATAAATCTTCTTTTTTTTGTGTGGTTAGTGATTAACCTGGTGTCAGAGTTTAAGCCGCCCATGGGCCTCTGACTTGGCTTCACATGCCGTCGAGAAATATCTCTCAGGCATGCCGGTTTCCTCACGATGTTTTCCTTCACCGTTTTTAAGCAAGTGATAATTATACAATACGCATATGAATCCGAAAAGTCAGAGGTGCGTGCCTTGGGTTCGAACTCGAGACCTATGACACAAAACAGATAGGTACAGAAGTCAATCTACATACAAGTACGCTCGAGCAACGCACACATAGACACTGCTCACGGATACGATATGTCGGACTGTTTGGGACTAGAGTGCGAGCGCGAGTGCCATGCGCTTGAGAGAGATAGATATATACCTATAGATAGAGCGACCGCCGAGCGTAGGTATGAAAAGTGAAGTACATACATGTGATTGACTTCTGTACCTATCTGTTTTGTGCCTATGACTTGGCAGTCCGACGGTCACACCATTAGGCTATCACTGCTATCCGAATAAATGATTATTATTATAATCTGATCCTATTGGGTTTTTCATAACTTACCAACGGCAATAAAACTTTTTCTATAAAAACTCCTTGCTAACCCATTTTCAGCACCAGCTTACATCAACCGAAACCCCAACAATACACGTTTACGACATACATGAATAACAATCGCTTCACATGTTTATAGTGGCTACTGTGCCCGACAATAAAACGGTACAGACGGACGGCCGGACTGAATGATATACAGGCACCAATTAAATTGGTGTCGTAAGTTCGCGGCTGCTCTAATGACGGCTACCGGCGGTCCCCTGCAGACCAAGAAATGGGATAGAGTCGACGTATGTCAAAATTTATGGACGGTTGAAAGTTTACGAACTTTGTTAAAGACAGTTAAAAAACAATTACATATAACATAAACATAATTAGCCTATTACTGTCCCACTGTTAGGCACAGGCCTCTTCTCAGAATGAGAAGGGTTTAGGCCTTATTACATCACGCCGGCTTGGTGCGGGTTGGCAGACTACACACACCATCGAGAACTTTATGGAGCCCTCTCAGGTGTGCAGGTTTCCTCATGATGTTTTTTTTTTTTTTTTGAAATGGGTTTGCTCTTGACTCTAGTCTAGGTCAGAGGAGACAGAGACAAAGTCTACGATGGAGTGAGCTTACCCAGAAGAAGCCTGTTAACTCTTAACTTTGAAGAGATTCAAGTTGAATGCGTTCGGGAACACAGACGCAGGTAGTGAGTTCCACTCTTTTGCAGTGCGCATTATGAAGGATGTTTGGAAGCGCTTAGTGCGAATTGGTGGAATGGCAACTAAGTAAGGATGGTAACTTGCGTTACAGTCGTTTTTTTTTGTTTTTTTTTTTCATTTTCCTTAAACAAATTCCCTAACTGTATGGATTGTTAAATTGTGACTGAAATGTGTTGCTTCCGTGACCAGCGCGTGCGCCTCCGTATACACCTACGCTTAGTGTGTTGTTTCGTAAAATCCTAATTATCCCACTTTTGCACCTTCCACAAAATTACTCCTACATCCCTGCCGCATCTAGACAGCATATAATAATTATACCAAAGTGTCCATTCTAACGCCGTGTTGTACAGAACGTTTATATCATTCAGACATATTTATAGATGCAGTAAACCGTTTTTAATTAAGGTTTTCAAAGCGATGATCGCCTACCTGTTTACGGGCTATATCAGCCAATTAGGGTATATGGTTGTTAGAAGTCTTTCTAACCCCTTGTATTTTATAAGTCCAATTTGTATGAATATGTGATTAGTTGAAATAAAAACAATGTTTTTGGACAGCTGTCTGTGTTTTTGGAGCAACTCTAGATTATGAAACATACATGTTAAACGATGCTAGAAGAACATAGTCTGCTTAGTTGTCGGCTATAAGATTGACAAGCATATAATTTTGGGACCCAGTGCATAATATCAACAAGCACATAGGGTCATCCGCGCGCCGGCGCAACGAGTATTCCCAAGGAGGGTTGATGTCAGGCAGGCGGCCGGTCATAAAACAATAAGGCAATACCTCTAAGAACATGCATTCACGAAATACATGTTGTGCCGACCCCATCTAGTGTGGGATAAGGGCAAGAAGAAGAAGACATGTTAAACGATGCTAAAAGAGGAGATACTTATGACAGATTCCTATAATTTACGAATCGTTATTGATTATAATTGAGATTTTTGTACGTTTTTTTCCAGCCTGCAGCTCTTTTCACCCGTCTAATGTTGGGGTCAGCTTCAAGTCTAACCAGATGCGGCTGAATACCAGTATTTTACATGAAGCGACTGTCATCAGATTTCCGCAGCCCAGTTACCCTAAGGTTAGACGGGTTGTCAGACTTTCGGACTTCTGGCTTTTCGTAACGACTGTCATAGGTATTCATATGACACCGGGATCGACTGTTTAACGTGGTCTCTGAGGCACGGAGTAGTCTCGATGTGTAATGAATGGTCACCCATCCACAGACTGACTGGAGGTTGGTAATTAGCCACGAGCCTCTCTTGTATCTTTACCAATAATGAAGCAGACTTCTTGGCTTTGCATAGTAGACCCTCCTTTATGGAAGTAACTATCTATCATAGGTAAAATTTGCTTACGAGTCTATTTATATGCCCAGATTGGCAATAAAAAATGCTACCATTGGTAAACAAAATGATTCATTTTTGGCCATAGGAGCCGGGTTGGTATTAGAGATTAGGTTTTCATGATCCATACTTAGGTAATGTAGATATTCGGTGAATATCTAGACAATATAAGACTGCCTCGTTGGTCTAGTGGTGGCAAGCGCGACTGCTGATGATGAGGTCCTGGGTTCGATCCCCAAGTCGGGCAAAGTTGTTTTGGATTTTTCCGTGTGGAATTCCTCAGTAGCAGCCCGGAGTTTGAATTTGTGCCTGCTTGATGGTATTGTGGTCGCCAATTATATGGAACTTAAACATAACGCCGAAATGAGGGTGTCCCTATACACCTCTGCTCAACCCTTCGAGGAATACGGGTATGATGTTATGTATGTATGTTGAAAGTAGCGGCCCGTCCCGGCTTCGCACGGGTGGACATTTTTCCCGTTTTTGCAACATTTTTCATTCATACTCCGCTCCTATTAGTCGTAGCGTGATGTTATATAGCCTATAACCTTCCTCGATAAATGGACTATCCAACACAAAAATAATTTTTCATTTCCAACCAGTTGTTTCTGAGATTAGCGCGTTCAAACAAACAAACTCTTCAGCTTTATAATATTAGTATAGATTAAATAATTACAATACATCTCTAGGCTAACAGAATTAGGCCAACTGAAAATAGAGCACAACACAGGGGGATGATACTTATATTTGGGAGGTATCTAGACTATGGTTAGGACCATACCCCCACCCCCCACCCTCCCAGCCATTGAAACCGAGTTTCTGAATTGTGTTATAATAGTTTATTGATTTTGTCAATACAAACGACTATTTTGAATGTAGCATTGTCGTAATATTTCGTCAGGGCAGCGCATGGTAGTGGACTTAGGTCTAAACCCAGGCGCAGTCGCAGCCAAATATTTGGGGGGGGGGGGGGGGGGTCATATTAACAGTAAAATAAATCCATTTTTATGAGGTCTGTCAATTTCGACGTCTATGATTTGGGGGAGGTCACAACCCCAACTACCCTCCCCCCCGGACCGCCACTGTCTAAACCCTTCTTATTCTAAGAGGCCCGTGTCCAACCTGTAGGTCAATAATAAGCTGGTTATGCCTGCCAATAATTATGCACTTGAAGATTTGTGTCTGCACCCACGATGCAGGAGAAATCGCAGTATGACGCAATGTGTTTTTATTTAAAAATATTTAATGATGTACTATGACGAACTAGCTTTTGCCGAGTATATGATGAGTTTTATACTTATCAAATACAGCCTTGTATTTGTCGTCAAGTTTTACGACGCCTACGCTAGGTGACAGGGAGGTCTAGCAGATACCGCTATTAAACGACGACGCTATTAAATAACTATAAATAAACATAATTTACAATAAAAATGAAAACATAAAAATTTACAACCATAAAATCTAAACATCAAAATTTTTTACATATACGCCAACATTATTTATCTAAAATTTTACATATACCTCTTTTAATACAAACCGCACATTGAGCGTCTCCCATAAAGTTTTGATATAAAAATTAATTGTTACAAGAAGTCGATCGGACATTCCTGGCATAACACCTTCTGTTGTAAAGTCGGTATCAATGGCTCACGTCAATAGGCCGTATTCTGTTAACGATGCTCGATGACGAGTGTAGCGAATGGATAAAATATAGAATATCTTTGGTATGCAGATGTAGAAGATAAAATTTTGTTGTGGATTGCTTTGATTAAGTAATTAATTACAAGTGTTTTGTTACTTTTTTTTAGTACGTGTAATTATCAGCTATACCTATACATACGCTACCTGTGATGTCTAACATGCATCATACTTACTGCCCTCTGACGGGGAAATGATATAACTAAGCAGATTATTTTTTTAGCTATGAAGTCTGTTCTACTCATTTAAGAAAACATTTGGACCGTATACAACGTGTTACATAATTTCCCGCGAAAATAGTAAATAATCAAGTAGTTTTTTATGATTGTTGTCATTTACCTCTCAGAGGAAATTGTGTAAGAATGTAAATAACTTTCTGGGTAGTCTACTCTTTAGTTTTATGTTTTCAGGGTTGCGTTTCAATGATGATTATTTTTGTTTTATTCAAATACTTTTTTTGGGTCTTTTCTGGACTTTACAAGGGACCTTTTAACCCCCTTTTGGTTTTAGGGGGTATTTTTGTAACATGTTGTATATTACTAATTTAAAGGTATTAAACTAGTCACATGGTGATTTAAATCATTATGATTGTAAGAACTACCATTAAAATTTACACACCGTCGTTGTGAGTGGATTGCCGAGACATGAACTCATTTCGCGAGAATGAGGTTATAATTCTTTTTGCAGGTGAAAGTGTCTGTGTCAAAAGCACCTTTTCCCTGTATTATTGTACCTACTACTGGTCGATATAAGCAGCTTAACGACAATGAATGCAAATTAATTAATTCGCATTCGACACCGTTTAAGTAATCAAATTCAATATTAAGGTCGCTTAAAAATGTCTTGTCATAAAAATTGATAAGGACATCTCGTAAACTTTACGACGCACAAGATTCGCTGTTATTTGAATATGTTTATACTAATATGAATGGGACAGTACTTAAGTTTGTTTTTGGAAGAAATTATGAAAACTAATGTCTCGGTTATGGAGACGCGGTGCTTAGAATGGAGCGTGATGCGGGGCGTAAAGCGGACAATACAAACATGACGATGTATTAGAGCAATTATGGAGACCTATTTTCCGTGCGTATTGTTTGAGGTATAGTTGTATGTAATGATAGTACGTGGTGGAGTACGCGGCAGATCCCGTGTGCATAAACGAAGTCATAGAATATCTAAGGTCAGCCAACTAGTATTTTCTAACCGATTCTTAAATTTTAAGAAGCTAAACCAATGTTTTTATATTCAACGATTTTTTTTAAATAGATCTTTTTTTTAGCTTTCAATTTAGGAGGGGCCTATGTCTAAAATTGGATTGTGGTTAATAGTTATAGATTTATTTCAATCGAAAAACCCAAGTAAATCCGGGACGAGTTGCTAGTTTATTATAACACCAGTTATTATGATTCAAGGCCACTATGCGGTTTGTTTTGGAGTTAAAATAAAACATCCACATGAAAAGGGTTGTCATTTTAAACTTCGCTAATAAACGATTTATGACTTTTGGTTGAACCGCTTGAATTATAATAATTTGGTTATTCGATATGGTTGATATTGAATGCGGTAGGAATGTCGGCGAATCATCTTCCTGAGCTAGAAACAACAAATTATTATATGACAGATTTATTAAGATAAAAATGGGTTAGGAGCCCAAAGTATGGCAGCCGCTTCTAAGCTTGTGGACTTTAAGAGTAGATTAGCGTAAAACCAGAAGCGTACCATATCATGGAAGAAATAGTCGATCATGCAAGTGATAATAAATTGTCGTTCAGTACCTTTAAATAAAGTGAAGAATTACAACATATAGACGAAGATGAGGAGATATATTAAGAAAAAGAGATAGTACATGTAGATCATACAAGAAACAAGCACTGAATCAAAAAACAAAAGTCGTTCTCACTCACACACACGATACAAAGGCAACAAAAACTTCTTCATAACATATTGCACACGCCACCTTATTAACACACCGTGACGATATGAAGCAAATGACAAACAAGGAGAATGGACACACAGGTATAAGAAAGGACAAACACTTATAAATCAACAGACATGATCAGTCATGCAGTGTGAGATGAATTATAAGCCTGTCGCAGGCTAATGATGGAATGAGACAAAGATGTTCTGAAAATTTTGAATGGATATAAAAAGGAATTTAAGGTCTTCAGTTTCATATTTGTTTAGTTGGAAGACGACACAGGTTGCGGTGCATGCAATAGCGAATTCCATGACCCCGGCCATAAGTTAGAAGGAGGGACACCGTTGGTTTTTAGCCGGTAAGAGTCTGGCAGAACCCTCGTTTTCCCCGGGCGAGGGACATACATGAGAATAAACCAACAATAAAAAAAAGATGACACAGAACCCAAAAATGTCTAAGAAGTTGATGTGTAAGATTTGGTAAAGTCCTCATGTTAGCCAAACGTTGAGTCAGTAGAATTGTGTGGATTATTTTATATCCAACAAATGCTGCAGCTCTCTTCAGTGGTTTTAGATCTTCCATTGATACTATTTAATTCTGTACTGCTAAAAACCTCTATCTAGATACAAAAGTACACTAAAGACTGAAACCAATCCAAAATCTCTGGATTGATGTAGATTTTTTTCTTTGCTTCTATTGAAATTTCTATCAAAATCATAGTCATATTTGGATTAAGATAGGTTATTGGTTTCGGCCGTTAATGTACTACATAACATAACATCACGCCTGTATTCCCCGAAGGATTAGGCAGAGGTGTATATTTACACCCTCATATCGCCGTTACGTTTAAGTCCCATGTAATAGGAGGCGAGCCTATTGCCATCAAACGGTCACAAATCCAAGTTCTGGGCTGCTACTGAGAAATTTCACATGGAAAAACGCAATAACACTTTGCCCGACCCGGGGATCTATCTCCATAAATCTCATTCTGCTGGTAAGGCAGGTCAAAACGAACTGCTATGCAAGAATCACATACTTGTGTCACATTTGTGTCATATTCTGAATGGATCGTGACTTCTCGAGTACAAAAAGCGTAACGAATCAGAAACAGGTAGAATAACAAAGACAAACACGTATAAATCAGACGAAGATCATACAGTGTCCGGTGAATTATTAGTCCGTCTCCGAATAATGGCGGCGGTAAGACAAAGATTTTGTGTGGATTGTTGTCTTGTTGAAAGGGTTCAGTACGTGAATTATGAAAGAAAGAAAGAAAAGTTATTTATTCGCACCAACATGACGCACAAAAATAAAAGTAAACAAAACTGAAAAGAAACTTGGGGAAAAATATGCGTCACATCCGCGCAAAACGGCCATCCATTATGTGAATAGATCACAACTATTAATCGAAGAAATTGCTAATAGGCTTTTGTTGTTACATTTTAACAAGCATATTGATGTGGTACATATATAATCTGGTTAAATGTTCATCATGTTGTAAATTACATCCGTGATATTTAGCCATAGAAATCTAAAAGTTTTTGTAGTAGGCCTGCATCATTCGAAACAACAAACAAACTCATATAAAAGAAGACGCTAATAATACAAAACTATATTTCTATAGCGATTGTAAATTAGAAATAAATATAATATTATAAATTATAATTCTTGTTGAAAACAAGATTTCAGTGACATTTACGAAATAATACGTATAATAAAAGTAATTGTAAGAATTATATAGAAATATCCAAAGAAATTGTATACATTTTACAGATGTGACGTTTCCTTATCGTGAGCAAGAGAAAATATATTAATTTTCATTATAATTGGAAATTATAAAGAAACTTAACTATAAGTACTCAATGAAATAATTGAGTTTTTCTGTATTACAGTTCGCTTCTTTAGTTCCTGAATTTCAGCCTGTAATGTTTATAAAATTTTCTTTAGACGATAGGATTTATATTATGCAGTTTGGAGTTTTGCCCAGCAGTGGAATTTTATAGGAGGCGAGCCTATAGTCAGTTGTCTGGTAACATCCATTTATTTAATGATGCCCCTTTTCTTTCTTCTCCAAAAATTGAGGTCAAAACGATCATAAAATCTCTACGTCATCTTAAGGAACCCTGAATTATGACAAAGCGGTGGTCGGCCGCGTCTTTTGTCAACATCGGGCGTTTTATCAGCAGCATCTTAAAAGCTGATCGAACAATAAGTGAATCTTAAGCGCTCGCGTTATCAACGCTATCACGGATACAGTCAGGTGTGGTTCTGATACAAACGTTTGTAATTTTAGTTAATATGCGATTATTTTGTATAACTTTGTCTTTGTAGTACTTGTAGGATAATCCACGATATATCATAATTAGTAGTGACGAAGAAACTTTTTTCTTCTAGAAACTAAATTTAAATGAAAAGCAAAATTAGTCATTTAATTTTGTACTTTAAATTTGAATTTACTTTTTGTTTCTTGAATAAGTGTTATTCGTGGACAGTCATTTATTACTTAGACCAAATTATTTCATTTATTTGTATAATCGTATTAGTGAAACCCCATTTTAATAAGATCAAAAGTGTTCCCGCACTATCACGCTGTCCTGCCCAACCTTTATATTATTTTCGTAAATATTTTGCGTCGATCGCAACACCAAGATTATGACAGTCGTGAGATGAACCGATACTATCCAATGACAATCGATTTTATTTCCAAAACAATTGTGAATCGATCCATTGACTCGGTTTAGTGTCATATTGTTTCGTACAAAAATCAGTTTTATCGATCCCCTTTATAAGGATCTTTCGGTTTGTTGAAATAGGGTCTAATCGCGTTTCTTATTGTACTTCGTTAAAATATCTTTCTCTTTAAATATGTTTTTTTCATTATGATTTTGGACACGAATAATTTTGTCTTTAATAACAGCGTCGATACTTCTAAAAGATTAAAAGAAATAGTTTCGATATTAATTAATAAGGTTTAAGTCAATACTTTAATGGAACTGCTGTAAGAAAATAATGCGTTAGTACTCGAAATGTTGGACGTGTTAATTTGCTTAAAGAACACATCAGAATTTCATGGAAATGATGAGAGTAATACAAATATTTTAAGTAAAACTTCAAATGACTAAAAGCCTAAAACAAGGTCTTCAAAAACAGATTCCCAACCAAATAAAAATCAGATGAAATCTCTATTCTCATTAAATCACGCCATAATAAACACGCTTATAGTGTTTAAATAAGTTTTAAATTCTAACATTTCTGATTTGGGATTTTCTTTTATTTCTTTTCACTGTACTGTGAGGTTTTATAAGGTGAACTGTTACCAAAAAGGTTGAATGCGTCTATAGTAAGTATTGTGGCACTTTGGGCAGTGATCAAACGACAAAGACGCTTAAAAATGTACTCTAATACACCAATATAACTTTGCCTTTCACTACAGTTCCTGGTAATTTTATTTTCAACAACACAGAGTTCGTTTTCGATTGGATTTTCGAGTGTTAGGTCGGATTTAAGGGAATAAGTTGTGGTTCTCATGATAATGTTATTATTCGAGGCTTTGGAATGAGTGGGCTGGTGATCATAGCCTATTCTGTTGGTAGAGAAGTAAGCGTAAAGTTCTTATTGTAATAAAAGCGGTCAAGTGTGAATTTTTTATTCAAAGGGTTCCTGATGTGAGGGATACAAATTGGATCATCTTGGCAATCTTGTTTCAGTTATTTGCACTGTATCGTGGTGGTTTTTTTGTGATAATATAAACGTTTTATATGAATTGATGAACATTGCAAATGGTAGCAGCGGGTCTGGAGTAGGTATAATTGTTTATTTAATTTATAGTTTTTTTTATTAAAGGTTTTATAATATCTTTGGTAAAAAAACCCAGTGGTTCCGCCAATGTAATAAAATATTGAACAACTTTTATAGGTTTTCTGCGGGCTCTTACCGCGACACGGAACCCTAAACTTTATTAGTTAAGCTATACAAACATTTTGTGGTCCAAGCCGAGATTAAAGTTGTAACATAGGATAGTCAAACGCCGTGTATGTCGCCTAACCGCCTTCACAAAGCAGATAATTTACTTATGAGAAATTTTGAAAGAGTATAATCATTTCTTAAGTGTCCAAAGTCGGGTTACGTTAAATTATGATTTAATTTGGGAACCTTGATGGTTATATACATTTATAAAGTATGGAGCGTATGTTGAAAAATCTACTTTTATAAATTTTATTTGAATCTTCTTACATGGTTTGTTCCCATGTCAATGTGGGAACCAAAAATATAGTGTAGTGCATTTACGCTCGTAAAGCTAGTAATTTAAAGCACACACAAAATGGTGGTATGCTACTACATCCATTCTCATTATTAAATTGTGCAATTTATTAAATACATTACCTTGATCAATACCTTTTTTATAAAAATATCAATCTTTAAAACCTCCGATCTGCATTTGATAAAGACATCTAACCCAAACCAAATCAGAGCATCGGAATCGAAACAAAAAATCATTTAAGAAATCGTTGACATTACTCAAACCGGGACTCGATCCCTCCCTGCGGCCACATTCCTTCGCCAACGGCGCAGACGTACCGTCGCCGCACGCACACATGCGCATGTGCAGGGAGGCAGTTCGGTGTTTGAATTTGAATTTAGAGCAGCGACGCGATTGGTTCCTTGTTTTTAGTCATAAAGACAAGGACTTATTACTTAGGCTTTTCTGTATAAGAATTAAAACTGTTATCAATGTGAAGTAAATTACAGAATCGTTGTATTGGATCTTGTTGTTCTAGACCAGCTTTTTGCTTAATGAATTGTATGGTTTCCAAGATCATGTCAGCAAAAGATGGTCTCACATATGAGTATTTTTTTGAATCGTTCAGATCATAAATAGACTTTACCCTTAGAAGCTTCAATAGTCATAATATGACAATACAAAAAATTACGATGACAAAAATAATTTCACACATTTACACTACGAAAAATTTATGTCGCAAAAATGTTATACAGCCAATAACTTACTAATTCAAACATTAATCCTTATAAGTTTCACAGGCATTGTGTCCCAACACAGCCGCCCACGCCAGTTTCGCATAAATATGCATTCACACGCATAATTCCCGTCTCGGCATGTCGACATAAATATGGAGTATGCTTTAAGGTTTTGCCAGCTTCATATGAGATATGCATACTTAGATGATTTGATGGTTTGTGTTGTGGTGGTGCTTCATCGACTGAAGATGAATCAACTGAGCAAGGTAAGGCTGTTTTCATGACTTCTAGTTTTCAGTTTTATACTTTACAGAGTAACATTGACGGAGAGTTTATTGATAACTTTAATTAATTAATTAAAAATTCTCCTTTTCTTATGTAAATTACGGGTTAAGCCAGTACTAGCAAGTACTATTAAACTCTCATTGCAAGGTTGTACTTCTGACACAATATTTAAAAAAAATCTTCTTTCATTGCAGAGAACTTGAACCACCAATTTCACCGTAAGTACTAGCAAGTACTATTAAACTCTCATTGCAAGGTTGTACTTCTGACACAATATTTAAAAAAATCCTCTTTCATTTCAGAGAACTTGAACCACCAATTTCACCGTAATCAACAAACAACAACCCACTGACAACATAAATGGTAATTTCCACCATTAAAGTAGTTGCTCTATTTCCATACAGGTTTCAATGATGACTCCATTCACCTTTGTGGATTTCACAGTAACCAAATGCCACTGTTAACAAAAATGGTGGACAATACTTACCTTCGCATACAAACCTTTATAATGGAATTCCCGCTAAATTCGCGCCAAACGCCCGCAGTGTCGCCCAAACGCGTGAAATTATCCAACAATGGCCTGTAATGATCCTTTACAAGTGAAGAAATAAAAATAAATACACAAAACATTATTCCTGATATATTTTACTCTTGATTTTTGATTATCAACCCTAAGCTCCGAAGCACAAATCACATATTTCCTTTTGCCTTTCCGTAAAACTGCATTGACAATTTTGAACTTTGGCAAGGTTACAAATACACCAACAAAAATCTGTGTCACTCTTATTACAGGGGTGTAAGTTTTAAAATTGTTGAGCATTACAAATACCGGCGGCAAATACGGTAATTTTTCCACACCTTTCCTAGTCATTACGGCTAGATCCGCGGGGTGCTTCAACAATTGTTTTGCGAACATTTTCTGGATACGGCGATTTGTGTCGTTTGTAATACAAAAATAAAGCATTGTGTTGTACAAAAGGGTGGCTTCTGCTAACTTACGATATTTAGTTTTGTGGCCAATCTCATCAGATGCGGGCGTCACAGCGGGTTGGTGTTGGTCACAAATTGTTTGTATTGTATTACGTTTTTACTGATTTTCTTAAGCTATTGTTGATGAATTTTTATGACACTTAACTGCGTGAACCGTTTATGTTAAAATAAAAGTGTAACTGTTTGGTTTTGTTCAACAATCAGTGTTGAAATTATCTAGAAAGCCAAACTATTGTAAATGCGTTGTCATGCCATCTGTCCTAGCAGGGAGTTCTGGTGTTGGTTGAAACATAAAACAAGCAACTAAGAAAGCCTTGGAATTATAATTTGTGTGCAATGTCATTTGTTCAGTGTTAAATAAATATTTAGACATACTGCAAACAATTCATTTTGCTCAGTTAGTAATGTAGTACCTGCTCCGCGGGTAGAAAGCGGCTGCTATTATGCATCTAATATAACTTACTAATTAGCCATCTTTTTAACAACCACAATAAACGCGGATGATTTCTTTTCTAAGCCTAAGACCATAAGAACAGAATTACTAAGTATTCTTACTACATAAGAATAGACCTTTTCCATCAATAACTTTATGTGTAACACATTTAACTTGATTGCACAAAATCCATAAATAAGTGCACCATAAGATAGGTACCTACCTACTGCCAAACAATACGGATCTATAACAATTAGTGCAACAATAGGTAGTCGTGCGCGCAGAGCCATGGTGTGCATGCGCAACATGTTGGAAAGTTTCACTTTTGTTCATCATTATGATGTGATTTATGTGCATTCTGTTCAGTATGTTAGACTTCCGGCTTTTGGTGAGAATTGAGGACTGAACAATGTTTTGTAGTTTTACAGATTTTCCATCAAGACAACTTTGGTTAATAGTTGTTTCTATGCGCATAAATGTCTAATAGGCTATACTCTTAATAGGCTAGTAGGTACTTAGTTTTTCCCTAAAAATTTATCAATTTGTCTAGATATGCCCGCAATGAGGCTTTATTATTTCGGTTTTTGCGTTTATTTTTTCAATTTGTTTAGATATCTAATCTAATTGGATGCTTCTTCTCAAATACTTCCTCAAACAATTCTTACGACTCTTACCGGTTTTTATCTGAAAACCTACTTATTTTAACGGATATAAACATTGATGCAGTAGGTATGAGTTACATAACATAGACTGGAACCATATTTAAAATATTCCTTTACAGAGAAATTCCTTTTACGCAAATAAAATAACCTAACCTTAGGAATAGCACGTAAAAATCTCACAGGCACAATGAAATTTAACAAGCACGAATAAAATATCGACCACGAAGTACCCTGGACTACAGCCAATCCATCGTGAACCCCTCTTCAGTTTGAGTCTTCCTGATTTCCAGGTCAATTTAAATTGGACTGAATAATTCCGTGGATGCACCATATTAACGTGACCCCTACCTTAGTACAGGCTATAGTTTCATAAATGTCAATTTAAATTGGACGGTGCTCTGCCTATGTTATTTACATCTGGCAAGGTTTTTCTTACAATTGGGAACGGCCGATTCGTTGCGAAATAGGTATGGATCGTCTCTTGAGAAAACTGTCGAGGGTATCGATGATAGGATTTTTGAAGTTGTGGATGTGTTATATATTAATTTGATTAAAGGCTAAAAAATATTGCTAGTTTATGAGAGGACAAAAGTCAATGAATTATGGACGCAAATAAAATATCAAAATACTATTTTCGTTGCACAGAAACACGATTTATCAGTTAAAGCTCTTTAGATGACCTTTGGATGTATAATTTCTTACTTTCTTTATTGAAATTCCGAAGTTTCTAGTTAAGAAGATGTACAAAATTACTCTTGTCTATTTATCAAAAAATAAATATTATTTTGTGTGTATTGTATGGCCGGCATTGTGCCGACATCGGCACGACATTTACATAAAAATATATTTCACATCAACCTGACCTTTTCCCGAATAGACCTTTACTTTTGGGACCAGATGACCCTTATTTCCGTTAATGCAATAGCTTTGGATACCAAGAAATAATAAATCAATAATAAAACATAATCAACAGCTGTTAATACTAAAGATGATAGTGTTGGTTAAGTATTTGATAGAATAAGCGTATGACTATTACATTTTAAACAACGCGCTTTGGCTAAAGGGGGAGAAATTAATAAAAATAATGAAGTCAAATATAGGAAAAATGATGAACATGAGTATACACACACAGGGTATGTAAGGTGCAGCAAAGGGGGAATTCTGGGAAGAAGAGCAAATAAACATTATCCAACGATTGTTTAAAACTATTTTCAACATCTGAGTACACAAAAGATTGTATTTTACTCCCCTAACCCTGTCTTAAGTTTGGCAAAAGCCTTTTTTTTTATTCCTAGTACAAATTTCTCCTCCAAATCTCCATACATTACCAGGAGCACATGATTTCGAGTAGATTTTTGATAGAATCAACAGTGGGCCTCGGTGGAGTGGTGTCGCCGTGTCGATAATGTCTTCCCCTCTTAGACCCGTTTGAATACGAAGTAAAATTCGGTTTACCAAAGTTCCCGTTTTCAATTCAACGCCGGAAAAGTTATAGATTGTTATTTTGTGAAGGGTTTGTGGGTACCGGAATTTTATTTAGTTTTTTTTTCTCTGTTAATGTTGATTCTGTTTTCATTTACACTAGAGACTGGTTAGTAATCATATTCTGGGAAGGTATTACCAGGGTTTACATTGACTTCTGAAATTTAAGGTATATTCTCTATCAACAGACTCATTGTTATCAGCCAGAATGTAGCATAACGCTAAATTAAGTGAACCTAAATGAACTTACTCAATATTGAACAAAAGAAGCAGTGATAGCCTAGTGGTGTGACCGTGTGACTACCAAGTCATAGGTCTCGAGTTCGAACCCTAGGCACGCACCTCTAACTTTTCAGATTCATATGTATATTGTATAATTATCACTTGCTTAAAAAAGGTGAAGAAAAACATCATGAGGAAACATGCCTGAGAAAGGCATGCCTGAGAGATATTTCTCGACGGCATGTGAAACCAAGTCAGAGGTCTATGGGCGGCATAAACTCTGACACCAGGTTAGTCACTAACCACACGAAAAGAAGAAGACTTCAGATGAAGTTTCCCCAAGAAACTTAATTTTATATACTTTTTTAATCAAACTTCGTATTTAGAATAATAATATTATGTAATATCATGGCTGTCTAATTCAACTAATGAGCTGTAACTGTTCTTATTATAACAAGCTGTAAAACGATATTCCTAAACAGGTTTCTACTAACATCTATGAATACTCCTAAATTAAATTTATGACCATATCATTGTCTAACCATCACATTTAGACGTCACTAAAAAGCATTCCCAGTGCACTAAATCACTCGTTACAATTTAAAGAAACAGGTTCCCTACCTCATAGACCGTTGTCTCAACCTTTAGCGGGACATAAACTTAATAACAAAACACACTTGACATCGTATCTATATGCCACACGTGGAGTCTTTAATAAAAACGACCACTTCGATACACCTCTCAAGGAGAATGAAAAGTTCTTCGAAATAGTTCAAGAAATACTGGTCGCTGACAACACCGTTCTAAAAGTGAATTATAATATACATTGTTATCACGTAGGCCGAGACGTCGTTACAAACAATAAAAGTAATTTTTACGAGTGGCAACCCCTTCGTTAATAAATTAAAAAGTTAGCTGGGGCTAGGGCTGTGAAACAATGCCACTTCACCCTGTAACCCGGAGATCTAAGTTTTGTCGCCCTTAGGTAATAAGGGTGGATAGGGCTGCTATAAATTAAGAACTAATGAAAATCCTTTTGAGGGGTTCTATTCATTTATCCATTTTATAAATGAAACCAAACCAAATTGAAATACAGCTATTGTAATTGGTTGTTTAGGAGCTGCTTTTTCATGTTTTTTTGGCGATTCCTTCACACATCGATTGTTCATTGTTCACAGGATTGTGGACTCTTGGTAGCGTAAACCCTAGAACGCAATGAAGGGTAGCTATTTTTAGGGGATGCCTCTTATTATTTGACTTCAAAAAGCACTAATTGATTTTAGTCTAATTTAATTTACGATTTCTTGATATTAGTACAGGTATTAGGTCAACCAGAATCTCATGGCATTAAAAATTAATAACTAATAGTGGTTTTCATATGGCAATGTCAACATGTCACTTGTCAAAACGAGTATGACTGTAGTTGATACATTTTCCAGTTCTGATTAATGTTTTCTTGTTCAAACATTTTTAATAAACATACTTATTTTAACAAGGTTTCTTTTTCCATTACAATAAAATTGAAAAAAAACCATATATCAGCATATCATTTTGGGACCCAGTGCATAATATCAGCAAGCACATTGGGTCACATAAAACAATAAACCAAAACCTGTAACAACATGGATTTATGAAATACATGTTGTGCCGACCCCATCTAGTGTGGGATAAAGGCAGGAAGAAGATGAAAAAGAAATTAAAGAAAAAAAATTACAAGTATCAAGACTTTTTATTCAAATTACCCTTGTGTTACCCACAAAAAAATGTAATTTCCCTATTTGCCATCAGATTCTGGTAGACCTATAATGAGTCGTTTCTATCCATATTTGTCAGTAGCTTGATAAATATCTACACTCATATTGTTTTGTATCCTAAAATACTTGTCCCTACTGAACAATTTAAAGAATAACTAGAAGAAGTTACCTTTGCTTTTCGTGAGTTCGTGGGAAGCCACGCACCAAATGGACGTTTGGACAATCCATTTACCAAGCGTGTTGATTATGGAGATTTTTGATCACGAATATTCATTCCACTCGCTATTATGAATGATAGCGAGCTTTTGAGCGGGTTAGAGATTGCCCTGCCACCTAATCCCGTAAACGGGAAGAGAAAAATTATAAAGTGACGTAATGATTCATAACTTAAACAACAACAAACAATTATTACTTAATAAAGTATACTTTTTACCTAAAGTTACGTGAGTTTTACCTTTTCAATTCAACAAAAACTCAACCCTAACTAAGAGTGAAATCTGATTGGGAGCATACAGTTTTGTCAAGTACCCCCAAATTAATTTTTGAGAACAAAATCCATTAGTGAGTGGTACTTTTTTCTTCACATTGTTCAGGGTTGTCCCATAATTTACGCGAAACTCGATTGAAGTCGTTTTTAAACGCTAGGGCGGCGAATGCATGTTGTGTACATACATTTTTTCTCTTCACACCTGGTTTTATCAAATCTTATTTTTTAGGTTATAAGGTTGAAGATTGCATGGAATTAGTTTTCTGGACTGGATTTATAACTTTGTAACCTCGTGTTTTCTTGTCAAGTCTATGATTTATAGGGACCAATTGTCTATAGTTGAATGCGTGTAAAGAGAATATTTCTATTTGTATCGTTATCCATTACTTTTTGTGTTCCTACGTGCGGGTTCACATTTAATTCGATATTGTTGGCAGTGGCATTTATTGCGTTCGATTTATGGACGCTAAAGGGATTTTTAGTAACACACTAGATGTTAGGCTTTTAGATATTTTTATTGGCTTGAGGTGTGATATGTGTAAAAGATGTGAAATAATTGTATTTTTGTTGTTGTTGTGTGGCGTTTAAATTTATAAGAACGTCAACTGTTTCTCTGAATAAAAGATTTTTGTCTCAGCATGGTTCTATGTTGACTGAAAAAAAGTAAATTTATCAACTCTCACTCTTTCTGGGCAAGGTGTTCATAAGACTTTTTCATTGATACTTAAGAATGATTTGATTTCACCAAATAGAGAAGTAACAGTATGCGACTGTCATATGATCAGATTATCTACCGCAGTAGCGGTTCACATCTGAACATCTCTTCCAAAAAGCGTCTGTTCAAGTCTTACATACATAATTGCTCGGGTGTTCCAAGTGCCTTTAAACTTTCTCTTAAGATGACTTCAATAGGATCAATGATGACCTGATTGATTTGCCATATCTGTATAAAATGTAAGTTCAATTAGTCTTTTAGCGCTGTTTATCCCGTTAGGATCGTAAACTTGTCTTATGTCATCATCATCAATATGGTCCGCCTCAAACACTGCTAAAATATATGTCTTAGGATCAATAATGTCACATTTGGTGAATCATATTTCGTTCATATAAGAAATTGATTTTTTGCAGTCAGTTCTTCTTCTCGTGTGGTTAGTGATTAACTTGGTGTCAGACTTTATGCCGCCCATGGGCCTCTGACTTGGCTTCACATGCCGTCGAAAAACATCTCTCAGGCATGCCTATTTCCTCACGATGTTTTTCTTCACCGTTTTTAAGCAAGTAATAATTATACAATACGCATTTGAATCCGAAAAGTCAGAAGTTCGTGTCTTGGGTTCAAACTCGAGACCTATGACTTGGCAGGTCACACTACTAGGCTATTATTGCTGGTTTAGCAGTCAGTGCAACAGCGTCACAACCTCAGATCATGATCTGAGGTGACAACTGTCGGCTGGATGTGCAATCCACTTGCAATTACGATGCGGTATGAATAAACAAATGTGACATTATTAGCCCAGTCTACATTATGTCTCTAATTTATTATACATAGGCACAATATAAAACCTATTTGCAATAACACTATTGACTTTCAATCTATTGTTACAATATAATAAATCGAATTCAAAATATGTTTTCAATTAAAAATGGAACATATTTACAAGTTATTAAAAAAATAAAATACCAACAAAAGGTTGTACCGGCGATTCGCAAACATGGCAGGCTATTGTTTCGAAAAACATCAGCTGTGTACATCGAGACACAATAAATGTAATACCCCATTCCGTATTCATATAGGATAATCCACACAATAAACCCTGTGTGCGACGATCAAAATAACTATAAAAATACAATAAGCAGCTTATACGTGTACCCTTAATATGTGCGCCAGTGTACACGAGAAGGATGGAGTTATAAGAGAGAAGGAGATAGCGGTAGCGAACAAACGTATTCAACTTTTGACTCAATAATTTGTTTGGTCACGGCTTTTCATGATACACGATAGAAAATCACTTTTAAAGGTACCTAAAGCGAAACTTAAGTTATTTTATAATGGAACTTGATAGGTAGCTTTACCATTTTGTTAAGGCTTTTTTCATGATGACTCAGAATGGATTTGTAAAGATGCTAATACGTGCTACGTGAGTAACATTTAAGTTATAATGTGATGTTAAAAGATCGCTTTAAAATGGAATTGATTGATGAACTAACAAGACATTACTTACATCAGTAAGGCTGCACGTGATAGTAACGAAACTAATGAGTGTCTTCAGTTTCCAAACATTCGTATTAGCAAAATCAACTTGCATTGTAGATTTACAACTAATTTAATTGGTCAAATTATATTATTATAGAAAAAGATTGATAGGGTATGAAATACGTAAAACATTGATGTTATAGAAATCGGTCAGAATTTTTATCATCCAGAGCTGAAACAAAATTAAATTTTTATTTTTTTCGTTTAACAGCTAAAAACCGTTAGCTTCCAAATTCGAATTCAAAACTCCAAATTCAAAATCGATTTCAAAATGGCTGCCCATTGTTGGAAAATTAGGTGAAGTGTATCGAAAAGACTTAATCCTATTGGTTCATTGTGAGCTCAATTATAAAGAGCGTTTGTGCTTTATTGTGCTAATAAAATGTTTGTGCTATTGTGTTATGAGAGAATTGGGTCATGTTTGTAACACAATGTTGCGTTTACCTCATACGTTACGTAGTACATTGGAAAATTAAAAAAAATATAATTTTTTCCTCGCGTGACACTTTTTCTTCAACTGTAACAATTTTTCTTAGGCCAATGAAAGCCTTCGTACCGATTTTTATTCGTCTAGACCTAAGAAACACATAACACCGGATGCAAAGTCATTTACTGATCTAACTATGGTACCTAACATAATATTTTGGTATCCATGTCCAAAAAAAATTCTCCTGTCACAACAATTTAACTCACTGGTGATAACTCTCCAAAAAAGAAAAAATACTACGACATCCTACTTGTATCTCTATATCACATTCCCAAAAAACGATATCTTTTCGTGACGTCACATAAGGCCGGTACACATCTGCCCTTTATCGTCTTCGATCTAAAGCCGCGCTTAGCGAAAATACTCATTTATCTTAAATACGATCTGGTTGTACCCTAATCTGTCTATTGTGTTTTCCTATGTTTGTTTTGTATTGAGGGATGTTTTGTACAATTAGCGGATAGTTTAGTGTGAATGTAGACTGGAGAATGAACGTCAAGGATTATGGTGGAAAAAATAGAGGAAGTTGATGTAAATTGATTTTGAAGCTTCTGGTAGTTAGAGTGTGATGAGCGATTTCATTTTTATACACAGACAAATAAATTTGCGATGTGAGGGCTTTGCTTGCATTTTAATGAGGCACCAAAATCTTCTCTGAAACCTCATAGTTTGTTAAAAAAACCACTATCATGATTTGACCAAACAAAACTTAAGACAATAATATTATTTATGAAATTTAGTGAACTCTGTGATACCGGTAGTTTACGTAGCAAAACAACAACTTCAAAGATCAGATTCAAACAAAAATCTTACAAAAACACTCATATCTCTAAATTACTTACACCACATACATCCACTAACAATATACTGAACAAACAAATCAATAATCAAAGATATCGTCCTCGGTATAATGAACGTCTTTGTCGAAACTTGGACTTTTATCATTTTCCCTTGCCACTGCCGATGACAGTTCACCTAATTGATTGTTTTTTTTCTATTTTCTTTTTTCCCTCCCTCCGTCTTGGCGGGAAATTTAAAAGTCGTTTTCACAGTCCGTTCTCAAAGTTATGATTGGGAATTCAACTATTTAAATCGAGATTGGAAATATGCAAATGAAAACAGATCTATTGTGTGTTATCTGTGCGCTAATAAATAGTTGGGATTCAAGTTTTCATTTACCAGTTGTGATTCTGATTTGACTTCGGTCGAATTAGTTTTATATTTTCTTGTGAAATATTCACCCAGTAACAGGTCGAGCCTGTTAAGCTATTATGTAGTACAATAATCCTGTTCGGAAAAACCCCTTACATAAATAAACAAAATTATAAGTTAAGTTTTGTTTTTGCTATGGTTTCTAGTAACACAAGTGAAACAATGCCGTTATATTATTTCCCTAAAACTAATAAGTATGCCACTAAAAATTTAACAAACAAAAGAAATAATATGGTTACGGGTTTCAATAAATTATTCTTAAGCAAACACCGAGCAGACAACAACCAATATTTTTAACATTGAACAGTTAAAATGGGACTAACCGTAAAATTTTCCAGAACCAACTGCAATTAGCTATTCTTTATGCACCATAACATTCCCATTATGTCGCTAGCGAAATTATACAACGCTCATTACTGTGGTTCTGAAACAGCACGACATTTACAAAATCCAACTTAAAATAGTCCAAAAATTGTAAATAATAAAACACATATTCCTTTGAACAAAACTTCCAAAACTGCAGTCTACTGTGACCTCCAACAGATTTCGAAATTCAGAAAAGAAAGAAAGGATAATTAAATGTCCACAAACATCTTTGTTGATAACAATGCAAGTGTAATGTAGTCACCAAAATTTCAAAAGCACACAGTGGAAACGCCGAAGGACAGTAAAACAACAGCTAAGAATAGTTGACATGGCAATGGAATGTCTTCTCTTTCATAATGTAGCTCTATTGTGTATAGATGTCATAAAAATTAACTTTAGAACCATCGGCGAAAGCTTTGATGGTTCAAGATATTACTTCTTTTCCCCAAACTCCTTAATGTCGTAAAGCCCTTGTGTACTCTCCCTTGAATTGGGCTCTGTGATCTTCCATTAAGGTTTAAAGTCTATTGACAATAGTTCATTAGTTATGCATAATGAATCCAAAGTTAATGCTTTTGTCTAAACAATTACAGTGTGTATTGTAACAGGCATTCATTTGTGTTTCTTGTTCTATTGATACCAAGTTTTTGTTCCTTGGGTGTCCGAACCACATCATAAATCAGCCGTTACAGGCGAATGTTATATTATTTGCATACTTAAAAAGTGATTTACAAAGGATTCTGAACTCTATCATTAAAGAAATAAAGTTCTTTTACAGTTAGAGGAAAGTAAAAAGAGTTTGTCAGTAAGGTTTGCGCGCGCGCTTCCAAATGATGCTCTTTACTATTGACGTTTCTATTCAAGCTATGTGCGATGTCTGATGTTTTTATAAACGATAAATTTTCAATTGTCAGTACCCATTGTGAATTGGCGCGTTCTTACATTAGTACCAACTTACTCATTCTGTTCCGTAAACCATTTTCTACGAACATAACTTGAGGTCCATGAAGTATTTAAAGGTTTTTAAACAGCAAATGCTTGTTTGTGGTAAATGAAGTCACGCAACATTGTTTGGTATTTTAAAGGCATTTTGAATACGTTGATTGGTGTGGTTTATTTAGTGGAATGAAGACCTCTGAAGCAAGACAGCATACAGAAGTAAATTGCCTATTCATGGCTCGTGACTGATCGTACGGAACCCGGAACAGTGTGTAATCATATAGTTACGCGTGTAATTATAGTTATTCATGTCTCTGTTAAGATGTACCGTTAAATTTTAAATGCTTCTAACACTTTCTGGTCGAATACATGTCTGGAAAAATAAATAATGGACAATCACTCTTTGTACTTTCCTTCTTCAATATGTTTGAGTGGGTAACTTCAATACGTATACTATGCATACAGATATTGTTAGCTTCTTTGCTTATTATGGACTTGTCTCGAGATTTGTCTAGTGTATTCAGTCTCGTTTGTAAAAGTCTACTGATCGACTCAACGCGTAATTTAAAATGGTATCTTGGCAATGTCCCGACATGACATTTTTGTCAGTGTCTTAGGATACTAACCCCTAGTTTCCAAAGAACTGATCAATTAAATCTGTCGTCAACGAATGTTTATGGTCAAACAAAATATTAACAACCAATTACATCACTTGACATGAGATTTGACAGTTGACTAGTTATTGTTTGTGGTGATCAGCCTTTAAAAAAATGGAGGCTAGTCAGCTCAAATTATCAGCTATTTCAGCCTTCATCATGATTACTGTATTGAAATAATAACGAATTAATCAAAACAAAATACCTTAACCTTTCTATTTGTCAAATATTACACCTTTTTCTTAATTATTCTCAAAAACAATAAATTTATGAAAAGAAAAAACATTAGCTAACTTATTGTGAAAAACAAAACACCGAATGACTTAATCACGAAAGTTGGTAACATTCAAAAAGTCATTCATCAGCAACAAAGGTTGCTGGGTTCGCAATTTTTTTTTCATCCGTCTGTATTACGCAGTCCGTGATAATAATTTAGCTTTGGATTGGATAATAAAAAAAGTTACAGGCAATTTCATCACAATTTTGTTAAAAAGAAGTTTTTGGAAAACATTGGTGTAACTTATGCAACTTAAGGCGACTTGGCGAATCATAAGAATTTCTCTATTGTCAACAATTTGAGTGTCGACAACACTGGTGTTTAACGTCGCTGTATTTTGTTTTATATTACACAACTCTTTGCAAAGTGCTTTAATCGTTATTGTTAAAGTTATAATATTTGAAATGTTTACATTGAGTAATTTTTCATTGGTTTGTTTTAAAAGAATTGGGCGTGAATACAAATTGTCCATTTAACAATATTTTTTTATTGAACTTGACTTACTTAACACCAGTTTTAATAGTTACCATTATCTTTGTTACTTTTGTTATAGTGTCATCTATCCTATTTCTTTTTATAATTTTAATTATTATACTAATTTTTCGGCCTTATTAGATCACACTCTTTTTCAAAGTTATAGAACCGGTATGTAATACTTTGCCTGAACCTAGTGAGGTAAATAACGTTCCTAAAGTAAAAAACTCGAATGGAAGACAGAGCGATAGTTGGTATGACTTAGAGAACCTATCTAAAATTCAGTGCTACAGCATAAAGAAAGAAAGAAAGAAAGAAAGAAAAAGTATTTATTTTCCGCCCACGCGGACGCATACGGATCCTTAAAATTAAAAATATAATGTTACTTAAAAATTAACACTTATATTTAAACCTATTATATTAAACAAACACGGCAACCCAAACACACAAAAAAATAAAAATAATCTATGGTTACATTTATTTAGTCTATGGTGCACGGGCTACCATAACCATAAATCCTCATGCATCATAAAACTAAGTGACAATAAGCAAATACAAACAATACAAACTTAAAAACATGTTGAATTTGTGCGTCGCATGGTGCGTGAAAATTTAGGTCATTGCTCAGCATTATGCTGAGGCTTCGGACGAACCTAACGCCAACAGCGCTGATTTTCAGCAACAACCTTCGTTCGAGTGACGTAACGAAAGCACCAGAGAGAACCAGTCGTACCGTGAGTATTTAACTATCTTAAAATAGGTACTAAGCGGTCACATCGCGCATAGTGCGGCATCACTCATTACGTTATCTACACGAGTTAAGAATAAACATTTTTCTTTCTCCTCCGGGGCTTACGTATATATCACTGTTCCTAACTTATTTCCTTTATAACATCTTCCATTATAATTTTGTCCACTCATACGCGAATTGCCTTCAAATATTTTTTCTCTATGCTTCTTATATTTATGGTGTTTGATTACACACTCATAACACCCTCATTTTTACACCCTCCGCCACAAACTTCGTCGGCTAAAACGCTAATCGCTTCAACTTTGTGAAGACGCTCATTTGCCTTTTCAAGTCACTTTTGTTCGAAGCCGACGATGCAATGTCACTTCGCCGAAACTCTTAAAACGCCTTTATCAACGTTCCTTTCGAAAATATAACTTATAATGTAAGTGGTAAAGTTGAAATTCCTTTGGATGGATTTCTTGTCAACTTTGATGTGGAAGATAACAGAACAAATTGAGAAGTGTCCTGTTTAATTAGAAGTTGCTTTGGGAAGATGTCTGTCTCTACCGACGTGGATAATACAAGGGCATCACCAATTAGTTAATGGTTAGATTGTAGGATTTTAATGAGATTTTATCTTTAAAAATTCGAGACCTTTATTTTGGGTAGACAACAAATTAATAAGAAGTGTTTGGAAGGTGTCGGGAACGATTTAATAGTCACTATTTCTCTTTTTCTTATCTGATTTTAATGTTTATTCAAAGTAAAGTGCGGTGTAATTAAAATATTATTTAAAATTGTTACATTTTTGTTTATGGTTTCTGAAGCATGGCATGCATTCCTCATTATTAATTTTAAAAAACTCGTGTGTTCACTGTCTCGAAGCGTAAGGTAGTGATCACCTAGTGTCTGGAAGTCTACCTTTCATGCAGGAAGGTCTGAGTTAGATCTTCAACCTCGGCCCGGACATTTGACTTTCTGAATTCATGTGCGGTACAGAATTTGATTACCACTTGCGTTAACGGTGAAGGAAAAATTTGGGAGGAAACTTGCACACTTGAGAGGACTCCTAAAAATTCTCGATGGTGTGTCTGCAAACCCACATCAGACCAGCGTGGTGGATTAAGGCCTAAACCTTTCTGATTCTGAGAAGAGGTTTGTGCCCAGCAGTGGTATAGTATTGGATTGATTATGTTATGTATATATGTATGCAGGTACATAGCTAATACTGGTGGAATTTATAAACTTAAAACATTCATCATAGATTACACCTACCAATTTATAATTCTGTAGATTGGGTCTAGAATTTAGACTTCATAAATAGCCAAAGCTAGCGAATATTTCATTGTATACTATTCTTTTCTCAATAATATACCATTTTTTCTTATTAAAAGCAAATCTGAACAAAAAATTAATGTAAACATAATCTTTTGTGCAGCCGTCGCTTGGCCAATCAAAATTCACCATTGCTAATTAATTAAATAAATTAGCACTAACCGAAACTCCGTGGTTAACTGAGTAAAAAATTAAACGAGTGAAAAGCTTAATTAACGCGACGAGGTTTTAATATCAATAATTTTTTAGTTTAAGACACCCCCTTTGCTACTATGGAGTCATGTTGGGAGGTGTGCGTAGTTAGTGTGCACTGGATGCGGTAAAGTAATTTTTGTTGTTGTTTTGTAACGTACATATCGAATGTAGTTTTGCTTCACAATCTATAGAAGAAGGGCAGTGTAGATTTTGACACTGTGGCGTTTAGTATTTCTGTCTACTCGCTTGCCTATAGGGCAAGACCGATATTTTATTTGGTACTTATTTTGATATTTATAATTCGTCTCATAACAAATAGTTGGAGATCTTAAGATCGAATTATGGTTTACTAATGATAAGCATAAAATATATTGTCATAGTTTACCTTGCACATCAAAATAAGTACCAAAAAATATCGGGCTTGCCCTATGGGCACGCAACTGCTCGCATGGGATAAGGTGTGATGAGTAAATACAGCGTTGTGGTTGAATGAAAATATACATGTATAAAAGTATGTGCGATGTAGTCTTCGGATATGAAAAAAAGCCCAAAGCTCAAGGATGCATCAATATCACCGTTTTTTTTAAATTCTTTAATTTGTTTGTGTTTGACCCTAGTTGCACCTGATAATAAGCACAGCCAGGGTCGAAGATGGAGCACACAAATCCAAATAGCACAGATATAGAGGGATTCTTCTGTTGTGGCTCTCACATACACACGACGGAACATAGTAAACTGCTTGGCGCTGGACTTTAATATGAGAGTGACTAGCCAAGTAGACTGTATAGATCCTACCACCAAGCGTGCTGGGTTTGTTTGCTTACAACACGCGTCTATTCTCAGCGTTCGGAGAGGAAGTTTTTTTTTATATTTTTATTCTTTATCTGGTCGCGTTTAACCCTAATCTCATCTGATGGTAAGCACAGACAGAGTCTGAGGGCGCGTTCCCATTATGTTTTGACGATAAATTTATCGTTGGACGACTGTCGTCTCTAGCTGTTCCCATTATAAAGACTGTTTGTCGTCAATTTTTTTTATTGTTTAGCGACTATCGTATCTATCTGTTCCCATTGGATCGCGACGACATTTTATCGTTCACGACAGTCGCTTTGTCGTTTGCAAATCAGTAACAAGCTTCGACGAGACGATATTTTTATCGTGGCCACGACATCGCGATGTCGTGACGATAAATTTATCGTTGGACGACTGTCGTGCTAGCCGTTCCTATTGACTCGATAATCTGTCGTCACTGCAAAAACAAGTCGTGAACGACAGTTTATTGTGTCGTCTTATATGTGAACACTTCCATTTAAATATATAAGCCACGACACTTAAAACTACACGACTATCCGTCGTCACGACAAAGTGGGAACGCGGTCTAAGATGGAGCACACGAATCCAAGGAACAGAGATATAGATGGATTCCCCTATACCCATTTGGCTCTCACATACACACGACGGAACACATTAAACTGCTTGGCGCCGGACTTTATGGCCTAGCCCGTCCCCACTCGGGGTTAAGCCACGTCGTATACCACCTCCGCTACCGGCGTACATCTCAGTGCTCAAACTACTCCACGCTATAATTGCACAAGGCGCGGTTGGAAGCGTCAGCAGAAACGCTAACTAATTGCCATTGAAAAAAGGCGAAAGCCCGACTGAAAACATTCCCAACCAGCTTTGATGTTTTTTTTTACTAAAACCGAGCCTTTTACCCTCAAAGCTTGATAAGCTACACTACCCTTAAACTCGTAATAAGGCACTTTGACGCAGGTGTGACGTACTCGCACGTTGAAAGAAGAGTGTCGACCTGCCTTTATAGCGACATCTTGTAAAATGTAAAGGTTTTTCTTTTGGGGTGTTGTAAGTTGGGGATTTACCTTTTTGAGGCCAATTAAAGTATTTTTTTTATTGGTGGTTTGTTGTGACGAGGAGGTGGTACCCAGGAGAACCTATTAGCAGAAACTTTGGGCATCAAATAAAAGCTTTAAAAAAATTTGATGACTAAGACTACGTCACTTATCTCCCCAATGGCTAACTCAGTAAGATAATAAAATATGGAATTTATTATTTATTGATTTATTTATACTTCTATGCACTATGGTGGTACATAAGGCGGACTTAATGCCATAAGGCATTCTCTACCAGTCAACCTTAGGGTTAAAAAGAAAAGCATCAAAATACGTAGGTACAGGAAAAAGATGAGTTGACAATTTTGGACTGAATATATCAGGAAATCAAAAGTTAAATATAAATTACATAAAATACATATATACAAATAATAAAATATATAGATATTACAATATATACTGGCCTGCAAAAATAAGTATCACACTTTAAAAATTGCAATAACTTTTTAAGTACACAAGATATATTTTCGAAACAAAAAGGACTCAAAAAAGAGTTTAACTTTGTTACTATAGTTTCAAAGAAAGCTGATAAAAATTGCTATAAAACGTTTTTTATTTTAAATCTCTAACTTCTATAGTTTAGAAAAAATTAAAATTTTAAAAGTGTAATACTTATTTTTGCAGGCCAGTGTATATATATATATATATATATCAATTACAAAACGTTATGAAAAACTTAATGCAATTATGACGAAGACTAAATTAGATGATTAGGAGTGCAGCGACTTCAAGTAGTGTTTCCTAACTTTGCGTTTGAAAATTTATGGAATTGGTGGTGGAATTGATATTGGTTGTACATTCTTGTCTAATAGATAACGCCTGTCCCCAAACAATTAATTAACTTTTCTATTCTTAAACAAATTGACAAGAGAAAGCAACATTGTCTACGAGCTTGACGCTCAGTATATCAAGTGTCATAGAAATGACTTTATGGAAACGTAGGACTAAGTAAACAGCAAGGATAATTTTTGAAATAAGCATTGACTGATCTAAATAGTTGTGGAAACATTTTGACGACACGTTTGGTGCAGTGGCTGAATAATTGGCTTCTGCGTTACGGGTCGTGGGTTCGATTCCCGCACGAATCAAATATTTGTATGCCTACAAATTGTTTTTCTGGGTCTGGGTGTTGTGTATGTGAAGATTTGTGTCTGTAAACGCAATCACGATACAGGAAAAATCGGAGAAGGACAAAGCTAAAAAAAAAACAAAGTCTATAAATAGTTTTGATGAATGCACTTCTAATAAATTACAGGACTACGTAGGTACAACTAAATAGTATATTTAGTTTTCTGTAGTAACATTACATGTTCCAAATCCAATAATGAACGATAATAATGTGTTCAACACTAGTACATAATGAACTAACAAAACCATTATTAATTTAAATTCATTAATAATGGCCCAAGCCTCTATTATACTCCCTTCAACTCTAAGAATATAGCTTAAACTATTACGTCACAGCTGAATCCAGGACTGCCTCCTACTCACAGGTCACTTTTCCACTGAAACCTCTCATGTCAAAATAACCTTTAACATCCCATATTTAAAGTATACAATCGTGTGTATAAATTCGGTACCTACAACATGAACTACGATTGACCGCATAAGTCTTTACCACCTGGAACATTGACATGTGAGGTCATACAACCCACCTGAAAATTGCCAGAAGTCTTACAAGTCCATACAAGTCTGTATAATTGTATAATATTAGAAACAATAATATAAAGTTTTCATTCAACAGCTCTTACGAGGGTAGTATTGTTTTGTGTGACTTTGGAGCGATAGTTTACACGTTCATTGACTGACTGGACAGTGGTGCGTGGCCTGATGGTTACTGTAACACCAACTTTGACTGGTAGGTTTATGACTTCGATTGGTAGATTTATGACCTTTTACTGGTAGGTGTATGACCTTCGATTAGTAGGTTTACGGCCCTCGGTTGGTAGGTTTATGACGTTCGATTGGCAGGTTTATGACCTTTGACTGATAGGTTTATGACCTTTGATTGGTTGGTGCATGACCTTCAATTGGTAGGTTTATGACCTTTGGCTGTAGGTTTATGACCTTCAACTGGTAAGTTTGGACTTCGATTGGTAGGTTTATGACCTTCGACTGGTAGGTTTATGACCTTTGACTGGTAGGTTTATGACTTTCGATTGGTAAGTTTGGACTGGTACCAAATGAATTTACGTACTTAATACTTCTGTCAGGCGTTATTAATCCAATTTTTTTTCTAGGATCTTCATAAAATCATCACTTACTAACTTCATTCTCAATAAAGTCATCATACTCACAAATAAACAACTGAACGAGTATGTAGCTAAAGTTACTCACAACACTATCGATAGTGATGTGTGTTAAGCAAGATAAAAGAAGAGGTACAACTGCCTCGTTGGTCTAGTGGTGGCAAGAGCGACTGCTGATCGCGAGGTCCTAGGTTCGATTCCCAGGTCAGGCAAAGTGTTATTTGGTTTTTCCGTATGGAATTGCTCAGTAGCAGCCCGGGGTTTGGATTTGTGCCCGGTTGATGGCAATAGGCTCGCCCCCTATTACATGGGACTTAAACATAACGGCGAAATGAGGTTATTATACACCTCTGCCCAACCCTTCGGGGAATACAGGCGTGATGTTATGTTATGTAAAGGTAGATACTAACTGCGAATGCAACGTATGCGATGCATTATGACATCTGAGCAACTGACAATGCAAACATTTTCTATGGAAGTACATGCTCGTAGTTTAGAAACAACACTTATTACACGTTTAATTGTATATGACAAATTATATGTATCTAAATCATTTACTTTTATAAAAAATGTTTGTATTGTCAATTTCCCAGATGTCATAATGCATCGCATTTCGCATCATAATGCATCGCATACGTTGCTTACGTGGGATCAGTTTGTCTCTACGTTCAGTCGACGTATAAAATACAAATTAGATTGAAAGAAGCTACTCCTTAACTTCACTAAAAACAAAACAAAAAACTAGTCCCTAAACTATTATAAATTAATGTGTCGGAGTGTTTAAAAAGGTTTCGAACAATAGTTTTAACACCTCGCTGTGGTCCAACGGATGTTAGTAGTAACCACACCCCCAAACTGTTTAGTTTTAACCATAGTTATAACCAGTTCACTTTTAAACGATGTATTCCACCCACACGGTACGGAATTATTACAATATGTGATCCTACTTGCTTAGGGGGACCATGGGTTTTGAGGAATTTGAGATATTATGTTGATTTTTCTCTGTGCCAAAACTACAAAGTATAATTATCTATAGCTTCTTGTATTTAAACTGTGGTAGATCATTCTTCTTCTTCTTTTCGTGTGGTTGGTAACTAACCTGGTGTCAGAGCTTATGCCGTCCATGGGTCTCTGACTTGGTTGCAGATGCCGTCGAGAAATATCTCCCAGGCATGCCGGTTTCCTCACGATGTTTTCCTTCACCGTTTTAAAGCAAGCTATAATTATACAATACGCACATGAATCCGAAAAGTCAAAAAATTTTAAGACAATATGTTAACAAATAAAATGTTCAGATTGAAAAAAAAAACTAGCAAATTGGGTCATAAAAGTACCGCACTAATACCGTAATGTACCGTACCAAATTGAATCGAGAGGTGCAACGAAAATAACAGACTAAATCAGATGTTAAAAATAGTAAATAAAACATTGAATAGGGTAATGATTTGTTTAAAAAAATACACATAAATGAACTCACACCTTTTTCCCAGGCATATACTACAGAAGACCAAAAGATACGATAAAAAAAAATTAATATATACATTTTTTATCCAAATTATAATATTGTTTTTGCATATACCTAAATACAATGAAAAAAAACAAAATAATCACCGTTAAAATACCGATATGAATTGCCTATTCTAATTTATCCGAATCAATGTTCACTGAAAAAACACACTTAAATCCAAAACAGCTCATTATCCTACCTATAACTGAATGATGGTGATCCTAAGTAGAGACGCGTACCTAATACCTGTTCTACACAATGAATCATTGTCTTCAACACTAAACTTCTGTTCAATGTTCTATTCCGGACCGAGCCTGTTGAATAATTACTTTCCGGCTACCGTTGGCATGACAACCGGGTTATTATTACGAAAATCTATCATTTAACCCTTAATATCGAAACTTTAAACGGAAATTTTACCGATGAAACAAGAAACATCGAATAATTTTATTCGACGTTTGTAGGTTATAAAAAATAATAAAAATACAATAAATAATTTATAGTTTTGTGTCGTTTTTTGCCGTTTAAAATATTTTCAAAATATGCCTTATTTTCTATTCAGCATAACATCACGCCTTGTACTCCCCAAAGGGTTCGGCAGAGGTGTTTTAGTACACCCTCGTTTCGCCAGGCATGTTTAAGTCCCATGTAATAGGGGGCGAGTCTATTGCCATTAACCGGGCACAAATCCAGACGCCGAGTTGCTACTGAGAAATTCCTAATGGAAAAACCCAATAACACTTTGCCCGACCTGGGGATCGAACCCAGGACCCCATGCTCAGCAGTCGCACTTGCGACCACTAAACCAACAAGGCATTTCTATTCAAATTATTTAATAATCAGACATCGTCCATAAATAGTTAAATATATAGCAAAATTTCATAAAAATTGTCTTCACTATGAATAGAGATACATAATTTTACATAATGAAAGAGTTAAATAAATTGAGATTTATATTATTGGCAGAAAAAGGCGCCAACAAAAAATCGCCTACACATTTATCATAATATAAAAGCTATCATCGACTAAAACGTAGAAAAAACGAGGCGTGAGTTGCGTTCCGAAGCTTTGACTCGCCGACGACGTTCGAACCATTGTTTTCAAATCGGTAAAAGATCCAGTTCCGCCACTGGAACACACCGCATTAATTACACGTAATTGAATTTCGAATTGGAACGATGACATTTAAATTTTGGCGGGATCCGTTCACTCGGTAGTGATGTGCAACAAAGACGCCGATTGCCTCAATCGAGACCTCCCGCGGCTAAACATAATGGTATATTAGAAACATCGAACAGTGAAATGTGTGTAATGAGAATTATCTGGATTGCTTCTGTTGTAACGGCAGGCTTGAGACTGATAGACGCTTTTATTGTACCATGAATAGCATTCTTCACTCCCCTCTATACTAAAAGATTATTTTATATTGTACTCCCTTTATTATGAGGAAAATAGTAATCAGTTAGTTTATTAGGTGCGTTACTTGCAGAAACGCTTGGGAACTTCTTTTATTCTTACCCATAAAAGACGCGAACACCTATTTCGGTAAAAAGCTATTAAAATACACATAAAAAATTTAATGACTATATTATGTATAAAATGTATCGATAAGTTATTCTAATTTATACAAATATTTTACAGCAGTATAAGTAATCTTCATTAAATTAAAATTCAGCTCAGCGGGGGTACTCAGAGCGGGTATTACCATGATAATTAGCGGAAAACTCTGTGCGATGTGCATTCATCTTCGTAGCGATTATTGTTGCGTTCAATAAAGTATCAACTTTATTTTGTGCACTATAGGGTTGATTATTGTCGAGATTAGTCGAATTCTTGACAATCGGCGGATTGTCTCGCGTGAATGCGTACATCCCCGGTAGTCGAGGCAGTCGAGGCATCCACGTGGGACTCCCTGCGGGGCCGTTGATTGCCGACGAGTGTCGTTTTACGCCGATATGGACAACACTAGTGCCAAATTCGAAATTAGAGGTGTTATTAGTTTGACAAATGAAATCGTGGATCTGGGGTGATATTCTAATACTTGATACTGGGCATTTGTGAATACCTTTTATAGGTGTTTTATTACATTGTATCTATTTAAAATGATATTTATGTTAAAATAAATGTGAATGAATTTATAAAATGAAATAAAAATGTCTAATCAAATATCTATTTCATTAAAAATGTAATAAAAACAGTTATTTATGAATGTTTTCTGCTTTAATTGATTTCATTATCAAATATTATTTTTTTATAACTTTTTTGTTACTAGGTACCTACGACTTGTCTCTCAACCTGCATCAGGCCAACGCGGTGACCTAAGGCCTAAACCCGTCCCATTGTGAGAAGAAGCAATTGCCCAGGAGCTGTTTTCCTCAAAACGACATTCCAGACGTTGCCCTACGTTGTTACATTCGCATAGTTTTTATATCACAATGTCTGGACTTCAAAAGAGACCTTGATCTCTGAGTTTGTTTCCGCTATTTTTTTCTATTCGTCTGCTTGTAGATGATCTTGCGGACAGTTTCTACGTAACCGGGCAGTTATTGGCGAGACCTGACGGATCTTCAACCAATGGGGGATTCGGCTTGTATTTTCCGAGCTAGTCAAATAGGAAACGCGCCATCTAGTCTTAAAAAAACATTGCATTAACTAGTAAAAATGTCTGTATCAGATTTATTTACAGAAATATACTTAACTAGCGGCCCCTCCCGGCTTCGCACGGGTGGAAATTTTTCCCGTTTTTGCAACATTTTTCATTTATGTTCCACTCCTATTAATTATAGCGTGATGTTATATAGCCTATAACCTTCCTCGATAAATAGACTATCCAACACAAAAATAATTTTTCAATTCCAACCAGTAGTTCCTGAGATTAGCGCGTTCAAACAAACTCTTTAGCTTTATAATATTAAATATAGATTTATCATTTACTACACTACAGATAATAGTACATTTTGCTATACCTACCATAAAAAAAGACGGCACAAACGACCCAACACAATCTAATCTCACCTGCATATTCTTTGAAACCCCTAACCTATCTACCTACCTATAATTGATATCTTTGTTTACAAGGTATAATAACTTGAACCAAAATAATTAATTCCATGCACACCCCATGCCCGACCGTTAAATTAACTTAGAGGATCACCTAATTCGCGTGTATCATGACTCAGTACATTTTCACTAAGTCCTTATGTTACCGCTAGTTCACACAGAAACTGTTTACAGGACCCGTTTTAGCAGATCCGTTTTTATTTCGGTGATGGCGTCTGTAGTTTTATGAGCGAGTTAACATACACAACAGTATTCCGAATCCAGTAAAAAATACTGGATCCGTTATTTTTATCGTATCCTGCCTGCCAGATGCGACGCAGCTGCCATTTGTTTAACTGATCCGTCGGTACAGATGTGAACAACACATCCAGTACCGACGGATCCGTTGAAACAGGTCCGCTGTGTGGACGGGCTTTTATGCGACTAAATATTTCGGATATTCCTCAAACGGTTGCTCTGTAATTGGCGTGAATTTCAGAAAATGTGGTTTTTGCTTGGGAGTTCGAAATTTTGAGATAGATTGTACTTAATATTTCTGTTGTGGTGTTAGAAGTAATAATTCCTTAAAAAAAATCTATTTAAAACGATTTTATCTTGCAGTACCCTTGCAGCATCAGGATTTGAGGATTGAAGGTTGAAATTGTTATAATGTTGTATTTTTTTTTATATAAAAAACATTGCCCCACACTAGGATTTCTCCTGTATCGTGGGTGCGTTTACAGACACAAATCTTCACATGCACAAACATCCAGACCCGGAACAACTATCTGTAGGCCATACAAATATTTGTTCCGTGCGGGAATCGAACCCACGACCCGTAGTACAGAAGCCGATCGCTTAGCCACTGAAGCAAACGTGTCGTCATGGGAATTGAATCTGTGTGCGAAGTTTCAGGAGAATCGGTTAAGCAAAAGTACTTAGTTGAAAAATCTATCGCAAGATAAGAATCGACCAAAGAAACAAATATACGAGGCGAAGCTAATTAAAATCGTTTAATCAAACTTGTTCGGAATTATTGTTTGAGTATAGAATCGTTCAAGAGATATTAGATAATCCTGTAAAGATTGGAGGTACGGTCACACTTCACTAGCAAGTCAATATTTGCTTATACAAGCTTTATTACTTCCTAAAGCAAAGAGAAATCCTGACATAACAGACAACACAGTTGAGACACGACATTTATAAAACAATTAAAACACACTTAAAACACTCGAATAATAAAAATATCGTATAAAAAATCTTGTTTCTTAAAAACAAAAAAAAATTGGAATAAATTCTCCGTTAATAGCGCCGCGCTATTAAGTAATAATTAACACATAACAAATAAAAATCATTAGGTGGGCAAAGGTAGCGTTAAAATGCCGCCTACAACCGAATGACGCAGCGATATCTACCGTCATTGTTCTGACGTGTTATTCCGATAATAATTAGTAGGCGATACATAATTTCACGGGAATTATAACGTTATTAAAACTGGTAGTGTAAGCGCCATTTTTTTGCCTTCATAGATTTTGTAGCGATCTTTTTTTGGACTTGGTTCAGATTTGTGTTGCTAATGTGTTAAAATGTGCGAACTAATTGTATCGTTTATAAAAGGCTGTATTTTAATCGAGGTAGATATAGTTTTAATTTTTAAACTTGTTCATTTTTAACCCTACTCTTCTTCTTCTTTTCATGTGGTTAGTGACTAACCTGATGTCAGAATTTATGCCGCCCGCGGGCCTCTGACTTGGCTTCACATGCCGTGGAGAAATATCTCTCAGGCATGCCGGTTTCCTCACGATGTTCTCCTTCACTATTATTAAGCAATTGATAATTATACAATAAGCACATGAATCCGAAAAATAAATATTTTGAGTTTGAGAGTTTGAGTTTGAAAGTCAGAGGTGCGTGCCTTGGGTTCGTACTCGAAATCTATGACTTGGCAGTCCTACGGTCACACCACTAGGCTATCACTGCTGCTAACCCTAGTTGTACTTGATAGTAAGCGCAGACAGGGTCTAAGATGGAGCATAAGAATCCAAGGAACAAAGATATAGAGGGACTCCCCTATACCCCTCTGGGTCTCACATACACACGACGGAACACAGTAAACTGCTTGGACTTTAATATGAGGGTAACAGGACTCGTATCCTGGTTAGGTTTTTTAAAGTATTTTTGAAGTCGTTTTTTTTTCAAATGTTTATTTATTCTTATTTGTAACTTGCAACGATGCTCAGTCCCATCACAAATCAATAGTATGTTATATCCAAACATGGAGCATAAACTCAAACAGCGTTCGTAGTCTGTCTGTAATCCAGCGCGGCTATCTCCGAAAACATTGTTGTGCCGAAAGACGACGAATGTGGAATGATGTGCCAAGTTCATGTTAGAGCGAACCAGCTAATAATTTAGTCATATCAAACGAAAACAAATTCAAAATTTGATTATTGGTTGCGGTAACGGTAAAGGAAAACATCGTGAGGAACCCTGCATCCTTGAGGGGGCTGCAAAATGTTTTCTATGGTGTCCGATAACCTACATCAAGTCAGCGTGGTGGACTAAGGTTTAAACCCTTCTCATACTGAGAAGAGGCCCGCGCCCAGCAGTGGGACAGAAATGCGCTGATTATGCAAGTGAAAATCTAGTGAGGAAAGGTATAGTTATTTTGTAATAGCATTTCGTTCAGAATTGTTTTTTTTGTATTTCTAAAGTTACAATAAAAAATAATAAACCGTTTTTTGAGTCTTATCACCCTGTAAAGAGTGTTAAAAAATGAGCTTTAATTGCCTACGATTTAAGTTGCAATTGAATTCATTGATTGTAATTGTAATTTGTATATTCCCACACAGATATGGTTATTCTTACACTATTAAATAAGCAATAGGTTCGCAATTCTCAAAATTTGAGCTTATTCAATTCAAAACTGATTGGTATCTCTTATCCACTAAATACTCCAAATTCATCACAAAATTCTTAATAATTAACATACTGCCTCTCTACAACATAACGCCATCCAGATGCCGTCCACATTCAAACATCGAAACCTAATTTCCTGTCTCAGATACAGCGTGCACGCCGGTCTAAGCCTAAAGACAAATACACGAACAACACCACTGTCAAACGACCCGTCACTCCCCTCCCGCCTGTCCGACTCACAACTGATGGAGGGGGCTTGTCATGGAAATACGCGGGTCATGTTATACTGGATAGGTTGACCAAACAGTTCTAGGGTATTGTGGTGTAAAGGAGGTTTGAAAACCGAGTGTTTGATGTGTCTCGATTCGTCTAGCCTGTAGGTTCAAGTAGTTAGTGCAGACAAAATAGGTACTAGCGTTTGTCGATCGGAGGGTAGTTAGTACTTATTATGTCCCCGGTGTGTAAATTGTAAAGCTGGACACACACGTTATCACAATTTTGAAGGCGTTTGATAATTGTTACGCTGCCATCAGTATTTTGAACTACGATCGTTTTTGTATGTGATTCAAAATCGAGCATTTCAAAATTTACTTTCCATGACCAGATAATAGGTACTAACGAAACGTCAAAACTAGGTACACGGTACCGAAAGGTAGGTCCTATGGAGAAGAGCTGCCAAGAAACTCCATGGATACTCTATTTAAAATAATAATAATATACCATTAAAATTCCACTACAGTAATGTGAGAAATAGTGTGAGCATCAGGTTAATGTAAGAAATAAACTCACACATGATAAGAAATAGAAATATATGCCTTTTAGGTTTGCCATAGATGTTATGAGTGCTGAGTTATTTAATATAGCTAAAGTTGAATTTCATCCTTCCAACAAATACATACAATATTACAATTATAAAATACAAAAGTTTGGATTAGATCTTTTCCCGGTATATTTCATTTTTACTAGGTAAACCAGAATCGCAAAAACGTCAACTATTTCTTCTATCATAAATGTAAAATAGTTTTTTAAACCGACATGCAACGGCTTCCTCATTTCTCAACTGCCACTAACGGTCAATCCCATGGCATAACACTCGATAAACCTGAATCGATAGAATTAATTCTTAAAAAGAAATCGATGAATTTATACAATCTTATCTCATGCGATTTTTAAGAATTGATTTCTCACAACAATTATTTAATTTGAATGCTCCAGATTACATCAGACAGTCACATGGTCGCGATGAGCCACACAATGTGACCCCAGGACAATACCTTTAATTTTAAGTAGGATCCATTGTCCAAACTCGGACGAAGTATTTTGAAACCGAAGTACGATATTTTGAACAGCAACAATCGCGAAGCCTTAACGACAGAGTTTTAGAACTTCGGACCGGGGTCGAACTTTTTGTTCAAAAACTTTTTTTCTACAGTAATTACAGTATAAACATTGGTTTCGATGGAAACTGTTACCAGTTGGAAAACGTGAACTTCGATCGTACCCTTTTTAGTTGGCGAAGTTTTTTGAACGGGCTTTGATTCTTACGGATTGGTTCTTCAGAAAAAAATGGTACTACTAAGGTTGCTATATTTGTTCTGCTGGGTGAAAGGGATTTTTTTAGAAACTACGCCTATGGACTCGGCCGAGGATGCCTACTTATTTACAAGGTACGTGACTTAGTATTTTGCGTCGGTTAGGATTCAAAGTTTTTCTCATGTAGGAAGTCGCAAAATGTACTTGCACGTTTGGCTAGACTTAAGAATTTGGTATAAAGTATTTACTTTATTTTCTTCTACCTGGAGTATTTAATTTCGGCTGTGGTAATGTTTCTTCTGCTAAATCAATCTTCTTGGCAGTGTTTTCGATATGTTTGATAGCTTTTTTTTTCGTGTGGTTATTGATTTTACGCCACCCATGGCCCTCTGACTTGGCTTCACATGCCGTCGAGAAATATCTCTCAAGCATGCCGGTTTCCTCACGATGTTTTTCCTTCATATTTTTTAAGCAAGTGATATAATTAATGAGTAATACGCACATGAATCCAAAAAGTCAGAGGTGTGTGTCTTGGGTTCGAAATCGAAACCTATAACTTGGCAGTCCGACGGTCGCACTACTAGGCTATCACTGCTGTGGTACCTAGAACATAATATAAAACTATGATATATTTGAGGAAGCAATAGATAGAAGATTAGACAAAAATAACAAACAATCCACATTGTACCCTATCTACCCCACACAATTCATGAATACGCCTTAATTCTTCCCCCAGCAATCTTGGCGAACTTCTCACAATCCCCCAAGACTTTGCATCTCATATCAAACTCGCATTAGCAAAAAATTGACACGGGAATTTTTGATTGACATGGACATGTCTATAGAAATGTTTTGGAATCAGACAATGGATGAGTTCATAGGTCGTTTTGTTGACTATGGGGATCGACCTTCTTTTGTCAAAGAAGAAAATGTCGCGCTTTGGAACAAAGATAGTAAAATAAAGGTGACAGTATAGAATTTTGTTAGACAAGTTATAAAAAAATAGGACAAGGATAACGTTTAATAATGTTGGACTGCATGATTGTGACGATTATGATGTATTATTATGGCTGTCGTAATTGGAGAACAAAAAACTGAAGATATGAATAGAACTAATTTTAATTTCATCGTTTGTTTAGTGGTCACAAAAGTAGTAACGGTTTTAAAGTTTTTAGTTTCTTTCATAGGTCAATCAAAATTATAATTGAATGTGTTTGCTAGAAAAAAACTGGTACACTTTTGGATTTGACTATACCACATATTATTTATTAATTTTCCCATTTGTTGGACATGAAAAGGAAGCAAAATTATCAACAAAATTGTCACGACATAAAAAAAACAAAACTGACTTAAAAATCTTTAAAAATTCACTTCGTAATGAGATGCTGACCCAACGGTCTATCCTGGGAATGGTAACAGTTCAGGCCATAAATATTATCCGTTATCATACAGTTATTAAATCAGTACGGATCATAAATCTGGGACAACGGGAGTGACCGCCTCATCCCACAATATGGCGTACTCAAAATTACATTAAGCCGTGTTACCATAGCCTTTTATGAACTAATAATGTGCACCACAGAAAAGACTTTGCATATAAATCCCCTAATTACTCGATTCATAGTGAACTAATCTCAACTAGGCCTTTATGGCATTTGCATGGGGTTTTTTTGGGGACAATTGAGAGTGATTTAGGGCGACCGGAATTTTGTGCCCGTGGTCCGCGGATAGGAAGAGGTGATGTCTAGTTTGGACATTCGCGGACGAAAGTGTTATGGGAAAATAAAAGTAGAGATGTGACAGTTACTTAACTAAGAGCCTTTTACGATCGTCTGGTAACTCTTAACTGAGAAATAAATATGACAGTTTGACAATTTCTCTATAAAAAAATTGTCATACCAGCTTTCTTATGTTCCAGATAAGAATTATACAACGATTGTGAAACAGGCTCTTTACCAAAAAAAAATATAAAGAAAGGAAAAACTATTTTGAATATGTGAAAGATTTCCGTCGGTAATCTAAAAGTCTTATTAAAAAAAAACAATTTACTGTTTTTTATTATTTTTTTACATTTTTTTTCTTTCTTTACTTAAACCTGCCGAACAATCAAGATCTACGTTCCTAAACCCTTTCACCACTGTGTCCGATTTTATAAGCCTTTTCAACCACACCAAACTTTACGACTGTACATATAACTTAAAAAACCGACTGCTCGTGACACGCAATAAAATAGATTAACGCAATTGAATCACCCTTACGTGTCTCTACCAGGCCCTTACTGTACGGGGCTCGGGGCCCATTCACACAAGAACTTATTACATTACATATAAATTAACATATTATTACGAAGGTGACACATGCATTTTGTTACAATTGTACTTTTCTAAGATTTATATATGTAAACATGAACGTGAGACAGTAAGTGGAAGGATGCGTCCTATCTCATTGTATGCAACTATTCATTTGCTTATAAAGGGTAAACTAACGAAGTATTGTTGTCGTGAGTTATTTTTTGGTATTTTTTTTCTATTTTTTCTTTATTTTTTGTGAGCCGTTGATGTCGCACTATTTGCACGTAATCTAGGCTGAATGATTACGCGTATTTTTCACTTTTGTGCACGATTGTACGGTAAATTAAAATAGACTGGTTACTATTAATATTTTTAATTAGGTTCACTTCTTTTCGGGTTGGCTACTTATTCTTAGATTTATGCCCCTTATGGGTGAAAGTACGGTTGAAAAAAACATTGTTTATTGTGGGTTAACCGTAACAAAACAGCTGTAGCTTATGGTCGTAGTCATATACAGCAGAAACATATTAGAATTCTTCATTCTAGAGTTTTCCCGGCAGGAATTTACTATACCAGAAGCGGATCAATGATTTTATTACATACTACTACGACAAAAAATAATTTCACCCAATTAGATTCGTTACTGCTTCGTTGGTTTAGTGGTGGCAAGCTCGACTGCTGATCGTGAGATCCTGGGTTCGATCCTCAGGTCGGGCAAAGTGTAGAGTATTGAGTTTTCCGCGTGGAATTCGGAATTCCTCAGCAGCAGCCCGGAGTTTGGATTTGTGCCCGGTTGATGGCAATAAACTGCCCACGGTTATATGGGACTTAAACATAACGGCGAAATGAGTGTGTTACTATACACCTCTGCACAACCCTTCGGGGAATAGAGGCGTGATGTTATGTTACGTTATGTTAGATTCGAGTTTTGCTCATTTTAATACATGAATTTAGTGCTGATTGCAGCAGCCCACATAGACTGATACACACTCAGTAGCTTTGACAAAACTCGTGGTAAGCGATAGATTGACTCACGCACACGGCATCATTGACCCCCGTGCTACTCGGAAAAAATTATACTTAACACAAAAATAAACAAACTTTCTATTTCATTGAATGATAACAATACACACATCCTCTCAAAAATCTACTACTACAACTTATTTGCACTACACTACAACACATTACACATAGTTGCAGAAAAAATACCTAAAGTCTAATCTCATTAGGAACAACAAACACTTGAACATTCACCGCCCGCTCTCGACTCAACGAGCCAGTTTATTTGGCACGCACTGTACACTGGCGGACAATTAAATCGCAAATAAAATTAAACACAGTGCGATGGATTATCGCGTATTATTGGGGGTGATTTTTCGTTGCAGTTTTACAAATACGATTGTAAAGTGGGTGGTGTTTGGTGCTGGTATTATTATTTTGTGTGGGCGATTTTGTTTGGTAGGAGTGTAATTCTAATCGGTGTATTATATTATTTTCTACGATGAGAATACGTCCTTAGTCGCATGATTTTATCGATTTCACGTAGTACCTACTCTTGTTTTAAAAACACAGTTAATTGCCAAAACGATTACTTACAACAATTTTATTATCGATAATGCACGTTAAACAGTCGGTCCCGCGTGTCATACGAATACCTATGACAGTCGTTACGGGAAGACAGAAGCCCGAAAGTTTGACAACTGGTCTAACCTTAGGATATCGGCATTATCCAGTAACTGGGTTGCGGATGTCTGATGGCAGTCGGTCCGTGTAGAATACCGGTATTCAGCCGCATCTGGTTAGACTGGAAGCTGACCACAACATAGTTGGGAAAAAGCTAGGCAGAATATACATTACTACACACTAATACAGCAAATATCTTATAACGAACACACATATATTCTGAGAGTCTTTCAAACAAAAACACGCCCAAAACAAATTCCACCAATTATTTAAAAAACTCCGTACAAATCGTTTACAAGCCAGTTATCACCGCGCTAATCCACCCCTCACGATCCCACTCGTGGGCTAAACGAACCTAGAACCATATTGTTTGGACCATAGTTTAAGTTACCATCAATAATGAATGTCCCCTTCATTGAGGGTAGTCTGCAAATATAAAGTGATGATATCGGTCAGTTTTGAGTACATTGGTGGCTAGCGATGTATTTAAAATGTAAGCGATTGTAATAATAATATTAAAAAAGTAGTATTTTTAACTAAGGGGCACGTGGCTAATTAACACGCGCGCGGATCATTTGATTTGCAAGGTTAAGCTGCACTTGCTGCGGTCAGTCCGTGGATAGGTGACCATTCGTAATACATCGAGTTCGAGACCTCTCCGTGCCTCGGAAAACACGTTAAACCGTCGGTCCCGGGTGTCATACGAATACCTATGACAGCCATTACGGGTAGTCAGAAGCTCGAAAGTTTGACAACTGGTCTAACCTTAGGATATCGGCATTGCCCAGTAACTGGGTTGCGGAAGTCTGATGGCAGTCGCTGTGTGTAAAATACTGGAATTCAGCCGCATCTATTTAGACTGGAAGCTGACCATCTGGGAAAAAGCTAGGCAGAATAGTATTTTAAACTGCCTCGTTGGTCTAGTGGTGGCAAGCGCGACTGCTGATCGTGAGGTCCTGGGTTCGATTCCTAGGTTGGCCAAGTGTTATTGGGGTTTTCCCTGTGGAATTCCTCAGTAGCAGCCCAAAGTTTGGATTTGTGCCCGGTTGATGGCAACGACTCGCCCCCTATTACATGGTACTTAAACATAACGGCAAAATGAGGGTGTTACTATCCACCTCTGCCTGACCTTTTGAGGAATACAGACGTGATGTTATGTAGTATTTTTAACCGACTTCCAAAAAGGAGGAGGTTACCATGTTCGTCTGTATGTAAAAAAAATATTAATTACTATATAAATAAATTATTATTATTTTCCTTTATTCGTTAACTTACATACTAATTACATTTTTAAATATTTCTATAAAAATTATAACAAAAACATTTATTATTATTATATATGTTTTTTTTGTGTATGTTCATCGATATTTTCGCTAATTGTGAACCGATTTTAATGATTCTTTTTTTAATGGATAGGGTATACTTCGAAGTTGGTCCCATTTAAATTTGGTGAAGATCTGATGAAGAACTTCGGAGATAGACAATGGAACTCCTCAATGACGAACAGTACGCATCTTTAGTAGGTCCAACCAAGTTTTAATTAAGGCCACTAAAATTAAAAAAATTAAAACTTTTTTACAAAAAATATAAACCGACTTCAAAAAAGAATAAAATAATTACCATATAAAATTAATAGTTTCAGAAGTCGGTGCCTTCAATTTGGTTCAGCGTGGATCAGCACCGACTTCTGAAACTGTTAATTTTATATGGTAATTATTTTATTCTTTTTTGAAGTCGGTTTAAATTTTTTGTAAAAATGTTTTTATTAAATGCATTTTTCTCACAGATTGTGTGAATTAGCAGCAGAAACCACCTACACGCTCACGGCTTCTGTGCTATTAGTGATTTCTAATATTATCTAGAAATAAAAACGCGATGTACACGACCTTTTCTTCTTCTTCTTCCTACCCTTATCCCACACTAGGTGAGATCGGCACAACATATATTTCATAAATCCATGTTGTTAGAGGTTTTGGCTTATTGTTTTATGACCGGCCGCCTGCCTGACATAAACCCTCTTTGGGAATACACGTTGCGCTGCCGCGCGGGTGACCCAATGTGCGTGCTATAATATCAGCACTGGGTCCGAAAATTATATGCTTGTCAATCTTATTGCCGACAACTAAGCAGACTATGTACATGAGCTCACGACACCGTAATAAGACGTCCTATCCGTAATCAGCCTTTCACACACAAACAAAACACGCAATGTAACTCCACCAACTAAAAATTTCCATTGATGAGTCCCGAGCACAAATAACTTCCATAAGGGAGTTGCATTAATCCGTTTTAAGGGGTGAAGATTCAATTGGAACTGATTTCGATGGTCCTCTAGCGATTTTTGTGTGATACGCCCCTTATGTTTGTTGGGAATCGATTATCGTATCGAGAGGAGACTATCGATTTTTCTGGTAGACGTGTGGTGTAGTGAGCAAAGAGGGATCTTTGAGGGTCAAGGTTGATTGTGTTTATAATTATTCTTTGTCCATTATTCTAGTGATAAACATAATATCACGCCTAGTATTCCCAGAAAGGTTCGGCAGAGGTGTTTAAGTATAGTACCCTCGTTTCGCCAGTTATGTTTAAGTCCCATTTAATAGAGGGCATGCCTATTGCCATTAACCTTGCACAAATCCAGACTCCGGGCTGCTACTGAGAAATTCTTAATGGACAAATCCAATAACACTTTGCCCAACATAGGGATCGAAGCCAGGACCCCATGCAACCACAAGGCAGCCTATTCTAATGATCTTCTAGGTTATTTCAAAAGTTCTCTTTATTCATAGAAACTGGATATTCGCTTATCAGAAAACGAATTGCCAGTTATTTCGTGTCATTATTATTTTACATAGAGTGACCTTTTCAAATTCGGATTTGACCTAGATTCCTTTTAATTTTAAATCCTCCTAAAGGTGGTGTTAAGGGCACTTCTACTTGCAAGTTAAAAGTGTATATCCAAAATTGTGTTACTTGCACTTACAATAATTCCTTTACAAGCTGCGTAACCAGATTTACCTGTCAGGTATACCTTAACGTGTATGACTAGCTTTAAGAACAATCCTAGGCAAAACATATTTAAAATTAACTAAGATTGCCCTCCATCGATTTCAACAAACATTCAAACCTCTAACAAAAATTTCTCAACAAATTGTTTGCTTAAAAACGCCACACACACCTGTCATGTACGTACCTCCAAAAACAAAGCCTATGACAAATGTGGCTCTTTCACGTCTACGCAATGTAGAGTACCTTGCCGCTCTACCGTTCAGATTACTGCTCACTACCGAAACAGAAGTTTGACACTTATTGTGTCCAACCTTTTGTACCATAAACGACTTTTTTAAGTCCCTTCGTTCCACTTTGGTTAAATTTGAAGTAACTTTTCAAAATAATGGGAACATATTAAGAGATAATGTTTGTCTTTATTCTGTTTTGAAGATAATTATCTTCAAGTAGCTCGAATGTACTAGACCCCATATTAACGTCTACGCATTGCACAATTTACATTATCTGTTGGGCCTATTATGAGAACTGAATGACTAGGATTACCCAGTTATTGCAAAAATAAAAACAGATGATTATATTGATTATGATACCAGTGGCGTGCATTGCATATAGGCAATTAATCAGTGGCTACCTCATAAGATTTAATTAACTAATCCATCTTTAACTATTATTATAATTAAAATAATTATATCAATCATCTGAAGTCTATGGTTTTTTTTGGTTAGAATCGTATTGAAATGGGCTTGTTAAGCGTGAAATTGAAAGGCGACATCGTGCGTGCCTACCTAGTCCGAAAACCAATGCACACCACTGGATTGTACATACAACTGTAGGTATCAGAATTATAAGTCAGAAGCAGTGAGTAGTCTTATATACTATATTACTTTATGTTAAGACAATATTACCATTTTCAAATACCACAGCCCTTATCGATAGGTGCATTTGTCTTAATTCAGTCTTTTGCATTCTACTGATGGATTTAAATCTCTCCGGAGGGAACAAATCAAAGATAATAACTATTGAAGCAGTTATCAAGCTTCTTATCCACCCAAAAACTAATTTGACGTAACCAAATGTATCCACAACCAACAGACCCAAATTACGCTTATTAGCAATTCACTCGCAAGAGAGCAAATCGTGACCTCCTCATATGACTCACAAAATTCATTTTCATCGGACCTCAACTAACAATGGTGGTCAGCAGTGGTTGATTGAACCAAGAAAAGGCTTTCACGGCGTTGTACGTGCAACATTAGCATCTGTAGCGATAACATCTGAATGACAAAGCCTGTGTGAGCGTGTAACGCGGCTCAGCTCGGCTATCTTTTGTCATGACAATCACTTGACACTGTTGGGCGGAGACAGTAGGTTAGAGCTGTTTTGGATCTCGAATTTGATGGTGTAAATACTCTATCAATCTAATATGTTTCAGAGATGATCAGAGAAAGAAGAGGGCCCAGACTACCAAGCAATTACTCAGTCATACATCAGCCAACTAGTGAAAGGGAGAATAGAATAGAATAGAATATACTTTATTGTACACCAAAATTGTAACACAGCTCTTATACAATAACAAACATTAAATGGTACAATGGCGGTCTTATAGCTGATAGCAATATCTACCAGACAACCTGGGAGAATCAATTTAGAAAGAAACAACGACTATGAAGAAGTATGTATATCGGTTTTTGACCCATATAAAATGGTGTTATTATTTATATTATTCTTAATGAACTGCTTAACAATCCCGTGGCCGTAAAGAGGACCCACTTGCTCTTTTAGGTCGAAAAGAGGAAGATATACATTGGGTAGGTCAACCAGCCCGTCTATCATCGTTATATTTTTTAACGGTCACTGTACAATAAGTACACACAATCACTTTCTTGTCTCAATTACACCCACTAACTACTTGATCTACTGTGTCCCTTCTACAGTGACCTCCGGAATCTTGTCGCTTTGTTCTACCAGCTACCCGAGTTAGCGTCGCCATCCTCGTTACAGACTTTGAAAATTAATGAGTGACTTTGTCCACGGACGTCTCAATTCTCATCTCATTGTTTGTTATGAATATAGGTGGCATTGTCAGTAAAACTACATGTTCTAGCTTGTACTTCAATAGAGTCTTTAGTATTCATGTCTGCTTGTATGTTGTCTTGTTTGTATTATCGATTTTGATTTTGTTGAGGTAATTGTTGGGTTGATATTGTTTTGATGCTTGGAATAGAACATTGTTGTGTTCCTCTTTATTTTAACTATCAGCATATAGCAAAGGAAAAGCTTTAATGAAAGTTAAGCATATAAGCAAACTTAAGTTTCACACGATGCAACTGCAATTTCACTTTATCTTTAGCAGGTGACCACGTATCAACCTACTACTGTTAACACTCTTGGCTACTATTTTAGTTCGGTATCTTGTTATTTAATTATATACGCTTAGGTAAATTTTTATTTGAATGTGTTCTAATAATAATACGCAGTAACTCTGTGGTGTTTCACCAGTTAATTCAAACTAACCTTGTATTTACGTCAACAACAATGCTTATTTTTACCTTCATAATAAAGAAAGGTTAGTTCATGGTGCAGTCAATTATCAATCAAACAACTTAGCCTACCGCAGTCGACTGCTCTCCTAAGTTGTACCACAACACCCAATCCTACGCCTTCTGCATCCAGTTCATCCCAGCTACCTTCTTCAGGTCGGTTCATTGGCCCATCTGACTCGGGTCCTACGCTGCGTTCGCCGATTCGCGGTCTCCACTCAAGGATTTGTCTGCTCCAATGGCCAATGGCAATCAATTACCAACAGCAACATTGTCTTTTCTTAAGTCTTTATCTACGGATTGATCTGCAGCTGACACATTCCATTTCTTTTATTTCTCAATCCCTACAAGGTGTCCTCCAAACATTTCTACATGTTCTTAATAATTCACTGTTTAATTTGTGTGCAAACGTGATCGCTGGATCATGCGCACAATAGCCCTGTGTTTAGCTGTCACTCACGCCGCGCACAATAGGGATGCGCTTAAAGTATCCGTTTTGCAACAATACGACGAATAGTGTTGTTTATGTAAAGGTGCACAGATAAGGGTGATTGCAACTGTCTGGAGTAGCGTCGGCAGAATATTCATTATGTGGATGTTGTTGTGTAGGAATTGATACTCCAATAAGTAAGGAATAAATGGATTTTTGTTTCGCTCAGTTGGTTTTTTTTAAATATTAAAAATATCATTAATGTTATGTTCTACATATTTCTTACTACTTTGTTTACTATTCTATTTAATACAGCATAAATATCAAAAAAAAATAATAAAAAATCTGTATATGCCATTTTTAGTGAAATTATAGAATAATGAAGATACTTCTCTGGTTTTAGAGAGATTTTATGATGCATTTTGGAAAAGCCAAGATGTGATGCTAACATTACAAAAATACTCTAATTCCTAAGGAATTATATTTCTACTTAATAGTAGACATTATTTGTGCCTATTTAGAGAAAATAATGATGTAGTAAACAGTTCTTTTTTTCATTAGATTGTTCTGCTGTCAGTACGTACCGGCCATGGGAAGAGGATTACAGTATCTCGTGTCGGCGTGACGTCATGAATGTAAAATTAATACCGCGAGACATAACGCGAACCGACAGACGCAATCGTTGGGAACGTATTAGTTAATGTAGAGTATGTAGAGAGTTTGATAGAGACGGGATATGTAAAGAAAGAGACGGCTAATAGTAGATTTTTTTTAATAAGGAGTTTTTTTGGGCAGGTAGAGATATCGAGTATGTGTGTGTGAGCGATAGAGAAAACTAATTATAAAGGAGTTTGGTTAGGCATTGTTGGAAGTGACGTCATAAATTCATGCAATACTGAATAAAATAACGATATTATAAGAGAGTATGTAGAGACGTAGAATATCAAGTCGTGATTTTATATTCAATTTAGAAAGAAAACATTACATTTTTGTCTTAAGGTGACTTGGAAATCGCCGACATTGTAGAACCCTGGCAAAGGTAGAGACAGTTGCAAAAGCTATACATCAAAATATAACAAAAATAAAGTAACTACATATCTATTTAACATATCACCTTAGCCACCAGCAATGACAAATACAACTTAAAAAACACAAAACTACTCTGTACAAATCAAATATACCAAAAAAGTGCGCAGGCGCCAACAAAATGATTGTGTTGTGTGCATTATATTATTATTAAGCAATCATATATTAGGGTACAACATGTCCAAGATAACAAGACCTCTCATCTAACACTAATACTCTTCCTTTCTGTTCCTATTTACAAGGCAACTTGACGGGCAGGGAAGATCAAATTATACTGGATACTATCCAATATTACAAAATCTCTAATTTCTTAATCACAGAGGGTCAGTATAGTTCAAGTTATTCTGGTGTAGTACCCTAATATGAGAGTTCAAATAAGCCACGTTTTAGCAAAATATCTGTTTGTTTCTATTGTGTTTTAGGGTGAGTGAGATGCGCATTAATAAATTCTTTATCGTCTCGTCAAACCATTTTTAATGTAAATTAAACTGCTTCTTTTATTTTGTTTGTGAATTGCATGATAATTTGCAAGTACGCATAGAGAAATATCAAGAAATGTTAAAAGATAATAATTACTGCTTGTATGTTTTGTTTATTTCTGTTTATACTTTACAAATAAATGAGGGGCTCGTGGCTACCAACCGCGCAGATCATACGATTTGTGACATTAAGCTGTGCATGTCGCGGCAAGTCTGTGGATGGGTGACCATTTGTTACAAATCGATACCCCTCCGTGCCTCGGAGAGCACGTTAAACAGTCGGTCCCGGGTGTCATACGAATACCTATAACAGTCGATATTGGTAGTCAGAAGCCCAAAAGTCTGACAACCGGTCTAACCTTAGGATATCGGCATTGTCCTATAACAGGATTGCGGAGGTCCGATGGCAGTCATTCCGTGTAAAATACTGGTATTCAGCCGCATCTGGTTAGACTGGAAGCTGACCCCAACATAGTTGGGAAAAGGCTAAGCAGAACGAACGCTTTACAAATAAATATCTCAGGTATTTCTCTAAAACACATAATAATATCTCGTCGAAAAAACTCGTAAACTCGAAGTAAATAATAAATAAAAAATAAATAAATTCTTTATTGGAATAAAAACAGGGCACAGAAAATTTTGAGACCCTGGCTCCAGAGCTAGGTTAGAGCACCTGTATTTCAGGAACCAGTGACTTCTTCCATTTAGGTTAGATACAATTGGGCATGTTTTTTACAGCAAATGGTGACAAAAATTATATTATTTAAAATTCAGTTCAATAGTTAACATTAACCGTTAATTATGTACAAACTTATAATTAGAATAAAAGCAAGTTAAATAATCTTATTAGAGCAAAAACAAAATTCGAATAAAATCAGGATTAGAATAAATTTAGATTAAAAATTAAATTGAAAATTAAATCAAAATTAAGTAAGTACTACCACCATACCTTTTTCTGGCGCTAAGCACCAATACTGTGTGCCGGTTTAAAGGATATGGGTGCCTGCGAAGTTACAGACACATGATATTTTCCAACTTTGTCTCTAAGGTTGGCATCACATCAGCAATCCTCTTGGTGTTGTAGGTGTATATATGATATCGGTAGCTGGTAACACTGGACAATGTTGACAAAGGAAAGTAATCGTCAAGATGAATCAACGTATCCGAAGTTATAAAAACAGTGGTCGTTCGACGGAGCAGAGGATTCTATGTAGAACAGCCGGAGAAGTCTGACCTTTTATATCAGATTCTTGTATAAATTGTTATATTATTATTGTGATGTGATATATTGAGAACTAGCTTCTTTAATTAACCACTATCCCAAATAAATATAAGTACTCTCAGTGGTGGAGAGTTTATGTTGGTTTCATTTACTTTATTTACCATGCTCGCAATCCTGACATACTGATATTATCTATAACTGTAATGATAGATTCACCCTTACACGTTTCTGTTGTCTGTATTTTACATTATAGGCGGCGGTAATCATTTTTTGTCAGGTAGGCCATCGGCATGTTAGAAAACAGATCATCAGATTTTAAAAAAATGTGGATGCTCTCCACCCTGAGGAAGGTGGAGGGTTATGTACTGTACCGGCTAAAACAACCACGGTGTTCTTCCAAAGACTTCTGGCCGGGATCGCAGGATTCTCTCATTCATCGCAACCCCAACAAGGCTTCAATTGAGCTTTACAGCAGTGATAGCCTAGTGGTGTGACCGTCGGACTGCCAAGTCATAGGTCTCGAGTTCGAACCCAAGGCACGCACCTCTGACTTCTCAGATTCATGTGCGTATTATATAATTATCACTTGCTTAAAAACGGTGACAGAAAACATCGTGAGGAAGGCATGCCTGAGAGATATTTCTCGACGGCATGTGAAGCCAAGTCAGAGGCCCACGGGCGGCGTAAACTCTGACACCAAGTTAGTCACTAACCACATAAAAAGAAGAAGACCTTTGTTAGCCATAGACCTCCTATTATACCCAATCAGGTTGATGTTCGCATTAGCTGTTCCAACGATGTTTTTGCCACTTTTCTAGAATATTCTGCCTGACCCGAAGCGCGCAGCGGGCTACCGTCCTCGATAAGGAGCAAGCGAGAATTTACGAGAACTTCCCGTGATGGCCGCCGGCGGGGATTAGCATGCGATATAGTGATACCAGACACGCAGACACGGAAAAGATGTCTGCTATTGAAATTAATAAGTCTAAATAGATTTATAATCGTTTAGTTAGATGTGCAATGTCTTTGGAATGAAGTGATTTGAATTTGAAGAGTGTAGGTTGTGCTGGCCGCTCGTGATGTTAAAGCTGGCGTTATAATGTTAATTAGTCCATAAACTAACAAATTGTAGGACCATTTTCATTAGATAGTAATACTGATAGTCAGAATTAAAAGATAATGTTACACTCAATAACACTCTCTATGAATATGAAACAGCGCCGAAATTCGAATACAAAATAAAAGTGCAAAAAAAATCCGTTACTGATCGTCTTACAGAAGTCTTACACCCATATTCTAAGACGTTCCTCCAAAACTTACTCGACTCGACTCCACCTCGATTTGACATAAACGTTCACGACTCGAGATTTTTCCTCAGTCGAGGTAAGGAATCATCTGTCAAACTCAAGGTACCTCGGAACCTACCTTAAGGAAGGAAGTGTCAAAGTTCGTATGTAACAATTTTTTTTGAATTTTGAAAACTTTATCGAATATGTTACGATAATCCTTACAAGTATTTATCGCGGCGTTATTTGCGCGATGCAGTTAATTCAAATTATGACGTAATGACTCCGTCGAGGAACCTCAAAGTTCACTCTAAATTGCGACTAAGAATACAATTTTGAAGGTGGTTTCGAGGCCGTTCTGAGTCGAGTATGAGTCGAGTAAGTTTTGGAGGAACGTCTTAGAATATGGGTGTTAGAAGTAGACTAAAAGAAATCGTGCTACAATACTAATACTTATTGCTACTATATTATTACTACTACTAGCCTCCACGAGTGGTTATACTTGGGTACGTCCGACGCACCCTGGGCTATGCCTTGCGACCAACCTTGCTGACTGGCTAATCTTGTCGCCATGGCACGAGGGAGGAGTAGATTAATTACTTTTGAAAATTTACTTTGGGACCAACTGTATCTCTTCTAATAACCTTGTAGCCATAATGCATAATAAATGAAAGATCATGTAGCAAAAAGTTGCTGTCTAATAATAACATATAACTGACGAATTTATCTTCCAACCTGACCAACATAACGACTTAATACTTCAAGAAAACAATAACTTTCCTAATTGAAGACCTAAAACCACACTGGTTCCATAACAATGGTCGAACAAAAATGCAATCCCGTGCCATGTCAGTATAAATCCAAGAGAAAAATACTAACTTTGCCCTTTATTGCCCAACCAACCTAATTTCAAAACATCTTAACATTTCTTCAAAAGTACAAAGAAAATTCAACTCTATTTGCGGAAGTTTAAGGTATTAATTGTGTAGGTGTGGAAACTATTGCCGGTTTTACGAGAAAACTTTTAATAAATGCATAATTAATCACTTAAATGCGGTAACAACCCCAAAATGGGTTTGTCCCTAGAAAGCAATAAAGGAAATTTTGTTTAAACGTCTTACTGCATATCTGTGTATGTTTGAAATATAATTTGTAGGATATTTATTTCATAGGCCGTTGAAATACTTTGTAAGTGTTCCTAAATTTTTGCTGATTCACGTAAGCTGCAGATTCGACATCGTCTTATATAGTACTAGCTGTGTCCTCACGGCTCCGCCCGCGTAATAAGTTTTGTTCCAGTAATAAATATAGCCTATGTTACTCAGTGATAATGTAGCTTTCTAACGGTAAAAGAATTTTTGAAATCGGTCCAGCAGTTTTTAATTTTATTCGTTACATACAAAAATACAAATCTTTCCTCTTTATAATATTAGTATAGATATAAGTAGACAGATCTTGAAAATGTCAAAAAAAATTACGTAAAAATCACCGTGTATGCTTGTAAGTAACAAAATTGGGAATTTACAACTGGTTACGAAAAGCAAAGAATCCAATCCAGTGCTTAAAGAACGTTGGTCTCAGGAATATCTTCGTACATTTGCAAAAAGCAATACCAATAAAAACAACACGCACAACAGAGCCATCGCTTAAATATTACACTTAAACCCTTTGTTTTGCAATTCACCAGAAAATATACCACGAACGAAACGCAAATCACTAAATCACGGGCACCCATCAGAAAGCATCTTTGTTTTCAAACACTAAGGGAGATCTCATAACGTTGCGGTCGAAAAAGATGCTCTGAAAACATCCTTGTACAAAACCTTCGAAACTCACAAAAGAAATTCTGCACAAAATTCAACCTTATCATCTCCAACTTAAGGGTTTCCATCAACTATAATGCTGCAGAATAGAATTGGCATAAGTTTATCGAAGTCAGACAAATGAAGTCATACGTCAAAAACGTCAATCTCGCGTCGGTCGGTTAACCCGAACGAGCCGGTGGGGACGCGACTTTTACGACACAATATTTCAATATGCTTACGAGGGGTTATCTCGTTGTCCATTGGTGTAGATCCTATGTGGTGTGGGTTTAAGAAGGTGTAATTAGGTTTCGAAATCCAAACAAATGTGTTTAAGGTATGATAAATGGGTTGAACATTGACATCAAGTTTTTACAGAGACGCTCACGGTGTTGTATTAGTTTACGATGTGTCAGAACCGAAGTCCCTAGCAAAACTTAATGAGTGGGTCGAGGAACTTCAAGTATACTTCACCAAGAAGAACATAGTCTGCTTAGTTGTCGGCAATAATATAGACAAGCATATCATTTTGGGGCACAGTGCATAATATCAGCAAGCACATTGTGTCACCCGTGCGACAGCGCAACGAGTATTCCCAAGGAGGGTTGATGTCAGGCAGGCGGCCGGTCATAAAGCAATAAGCCAAAACCTCTAACAACATGGATTTAAGAAATACATGTTGTGCCGACCCCACCTAGTGTGGAATAATGGCAGGCAGAAGAAGAAGAAGAAATGGGTTTGCCAATTTGGTACAAAAAATGATGTGACATGCATTGTTGCAACCAAATAACAAGGCAGAAAAGTAATCAACCAATTTACAACGTAAAAAGATGCTGTTAAAAAAAGCAGTCACCCTTGACAACGCATTATGAAGAAGATAATGAAACGATTATAGCATCAGCCAGAGTACCAAATTAGCAGCATTATACTCGATTCCTAGTGCCAAAAACGAATTTTAAAACTGGCATATAAGTACACTCATAACATAACATCATGCCTTGTATTCCCCGAAGGGTTCGGCAGAGGTGATTTTAGTACACCCTCGTTTCGCCGGTTATGTTTAAGTCCCATGTAATAGGGGGCCAGCCTATTGCCACTAACCGGGCACAAATCCAGACTCGGGGTTGCTAGTAACAAATTTCTAATGGAAAAATCCAATAACACTTTGCCCAACCTGGAGATTGAACTCAGGACCTCACGATCAGCGGTCGCGGTTGCGACCACAAGACCATCAAGGCAGTCACAGTATACTGATAATCTAATTTTACCTGTGATAGCTGATAACAATAGGTGGGTCTAATACACAAAGCGTTGGGGTCTTTGCTTCGTTATTGGTAAAGATACGAGATTCTTAATTTTAACCAATAACGCTCGGTAAATCATAGGTATTGTCCATTAGTATTTAATAGAATAATAAAATTAATAGCTAAAGCTAATAATCAATCAGAAAGCTAGTCCAAACAATCAAAATTGACAGGTTGCCACACGTATGTCCACATCTAAAACGTTTCGGCGAACATATCTCATAATATAGATGACGATAAATTGAAAGACAGCAGAAGCAATAAAGTTAACTTTAATTAAATGTGTAGTTCTCAGATCAATAAAATAATAAATACAGTAGAACTAAAACTCAGAAAGAGGCAACGGAGCTTTAAAATCATTCACCATATTCACGGTGCAAAACAATTTATAAACCATCAAGATTCAAGCCGAACCTCGCTCCACTAATCGGCTCAAATCCCTTTACAACCAAACAAATCTTCCACCAATTCCCAAAACCGTATTCAATCTACAGGCTGAACTATAAACACCAAAAGGTCTAAAGCTATAGACCGTCAAAGGTCCGTCCAGTGCGAATGGGCACTAAATCAGTGCTAATCCGACCATGACAACCCCCGCCCCTCTCTCGTCTTTATTCTTCCACAAAGGTAGACGGGCGTTAAACAAAAATTCTGTGACGAAAGGTTACATCGACATTTGAATGTTAAACTATGGTTGGATTAACTGCGGTTAGATGTTTAAATTGGAAGCGCGGTGTTTGAATTTGTGACAATATTTATGGGTTTAGCAACAAATTATAAGTAAATCTAAATAGATTAATAGAAGTTTAGTGCGTTGAGATATCAATATTATGTACCTACTTATTATCTCTTCAACTTATCTATTCTTAGATAAAGCTTTGGCTTATAATGGGAATGGTTAAATAACTTAAGCTGCTTCCAGAATACAGCCAATTTTAAGTGTTTGATCGTTATCTTAAAAGGCTAGCACTAAATTGATTCCGAAAAGCTAATAATCATAATAACAGTTGTCATTACTACCAACGAAATCCCTAAATCTCCGATTAACATGAAAATCAAAGGCAAACGCAAACTATCGCTTCAAAACTCAAACGACAACCATGGTGCAACTCATCATGCCATACCAAGAAAAACACTCAATGCCAGCATAAATCCATACGCTCATTGTTGCCTGTCCACGGACAACGGGCTTATAAACACGGCCAAAGCTGACCAGCCACGTCAGGTGGCCGTAAATACCGATAAATGGCCGTAAATGGCTTTAAATAGCTTTAAACGGGGATAAGCTATTTAGCCGTTTGGCCATAAATAGGACGATGCCATCGATGTCATTAATTTGTTCGGTAATGGGTTTCAATTCGCGGATCTAGAATGGTTGTGAGTTTTGTTCGTCGATGTGTGCTAGGGTGGGTCTGATGGTGAAGGGACTTTCTGGAGTGGGATTGGTATGAGATGTGACGGCAAAATGAAATGTCATAAATATTATGTACTACGTAAAAAAATAGGTTTAGATAAGGGTATTCTTTATCGATCAAAAAGTAAAATTCTTATAAAGCATAATTAATGTTTCACTATCAAAAGTTTATTTACCTTTTATACAAAATTTTAATGGCGGGACTATAATTTTTTGGTTGAATAATAATAATAAACATCATTTATTTCAGACAAGAATCTTATCCATATTAGGTACGTGTTAGTAATAACAGTTAGTAGTAACAATTTGTTTGAATAACTACACTTGAATAACTACTTTTCCAATTCCATAATTTTCACCAAATGTTTCAAACAATGGTGTAACAGCAACGGTTGTTGCAGTAGGTACCTTTGTTTGAATCTGCATAATCAGCGTGTATGGTTACAAACATCAACAATTGACCAACACTGTGAATTGCTTTAAATGTGGTCTAAGATATAAAACAAGATACCTATATAACTTCTAGAATACTTACATCACTTCCACCAATACCTTCATCCAACATTGGCCCCAACATCCAACACGAACAAACCGCAACAAACACGCATGTTTGTTAACCAACGCGTTCGATAAGTTTCATTATTTATCTGCCATTGTTTGGTGCACATAAACACAGTGCTTTATGGACAGAGACTCAGTTTCCTAACAACTCTTTAAAGGCTATAAACTGTTAAGGGTTTGGAGGGAATTAAGTTTTTAGTGCTGACACGTTGTCTGAGTGAGTTAACGCATTTTTAGCTAGAGTTAAGTTGTTAGATCATCGCCGGGTCAAAACTCATGTACAAGGTTAGTCGGAAAGGAGGTACTAAGCCGCGGGCCACTTAATGTATCACTGATGATTGTTTTAAAGAAAGTGTTAAAATTTAAAAATACGATTAATTTTTTTTCCAGAAAAAATATTTTTATTTTATTTTTTTCAAAAATTCTTCATCCCTGCTTTAGTTATGAATTCAGAAAATGGAGTTTCTAATCCGTGATCCCAAATATGACGTAAAATGTAAACACGTCCGTTCTGGCTGAGGATAGATATAATTTAGCGTATTTTTTATCAAATCTTTGAACAGCTATTTCTCTTGAACTATTGACTTCTAGGAAAAGCTGTAGAACAAAAGTTATCCATTATTATGGGTACTTTAACACCCTTCTGGCTTAGTTCACCCTTTCCGACTAACCTTGTATAAGAGATCAAGTTGACTTCGAACCTATTGGGACAACCCTGGATGTCCATGAGTAAAGCTAATTAGTTTGTTGAGAATTCGAGGCTAAACTGCAAACGGATGCTGGATCGAGTGTAGGTATCTATAATTTCTAATGTTGTCTCGCAGTATATCAGTATTACCGCTAGTTCACACAGAAACTGTTTACAGGACCGTTTTTAGCGGATCAGTTTTTATTTTTGGTGATGGCACCTGTAGTTATGTGAGCGAGTTCAAATACACGACAGTATTCCGAATCCAGTAAGAAATACTGGTCCGCCATTTGATCCACTGCGTGAACGGGTTCTTAGCTTCTGTATTTTATAATTATTTATTTGCTCTATTAGACAGTAAGAAAATTCCGACATTATAACGTGTGGAAATATTTTTTTCCAAATTCGAAGACATTATTGATTAAAAGACGTACTAATTAAGTAAATACAAATCTACCTATATACTAATATTATAAAACTGAAGAGTTTGTTTGTTTGTTGGAACGCGCTAACCTCAGGAACTACTGGTTGGAATTGAAAAAATATTTTTGTGTTGGATAGTCCATTTATCGAGGAAGGTTCTAGACTATATAACATCACGCTACGACCAATAGAAAAATGTTGCAAAAACGAGAAAAATGTCCACCCTTGCGAAGCCGGGACGGGCCGCTAGTTTGTTATAAAAATTGTATTTGAATAACCTTATAAGCAATTGTCTTGGATTGTATCTTCTACGAATACGTCATTATTATTACTATAACATAACAGAACTATCGAGATCTACCGGAATACACCCTAAATATTTTTCCAAATAACTAATATTATCTAAATACCTCTAAGTAGCAACATGTTTAACAAACAAGTCGCATTGAACAGGGCGAGACGTGTCAATTGCACAGCCGCCATGTTGGAAAATATCGTGATTTCCTTTTTGGGGGCTAGTTTCACTGTTGGGGAGGTACTTGTATTATAGGCTTCATTATGATTCAACAATGAGTAGGTTTAGGATGGGATACAGTGAAAGCTACGCGTTGGAGATGATGAAGATATGTTTCGTTAGTAAATGCTGTTCTTTCTTGGAATGTGTATTATGTTAGGTTTATTTTATAAGTACCATTTCCGATTTTTGAGAAACAGTTTTCAATAAAATCATCACTACTTTCGTGGAAAATATTCTCTGTAATTCTATTGAAATTTCATTGGAATATCAGTTATTATAATATTGCTTGCATATTGAATTCCATTGAAATCTGTCTGTCGCGTGAACTTGAAAACCTTTTTTAAATATAGAACTTAAATGTTTATTTAAATTCCTAGTGTTGTTACACTCTATCGCGCGGCTATCGCACATCGCCTTCACTGTCCAACCGCCTTTTACATTACGCCCGAAATGACAGTGAGCTAATGTCATAATATTTGAAGGAGACCTAAACGCCGACATGCTCGTCCACCACACGCTAGTCACAGCAGCACAGCCGTGTAAACACGGCGTTTCCTGTCAAAAATACTGATTAAATAACATCTATGTATTCAACAAGCGCCTGTAAATATCGCTTTCCATAAAACGATAATACATAATAGTTGTACTCGTCTTCAATAATATAGCTTGTTGGAAATAGCTTTCTATGGACAACAATGTTTTGTGGTTTTGTGAAAGTTGAGATTTATTTTTCATTTGACGTTATTGTTAATACGAAAAGGAAAGCTTGTCGCGAGATATAAATGTAACAATAAAATATAACATTAAGTAATTCTATTTTTTAACCGACTTCCAAAAAAAGGAGGAGGTTCTCGATTCAACTGTGTTTTTTTTTGTATGTTTGTTCCGCGATATTTTTGCTAATTGTGAACCGATTTTAATGATTATTTTTTTTGTTTGAAAGAGTATTCTTTTGAAGTGGTCCCATTTAAATTTGGTGAAGATCTATCTATCCGATCAAGACCATAAATGATGAAGAAATTCGGAGATAGACAATGGAACTCCTCAATTACGAACAGTACACATCATGTGATGATTATGTTACGATTAGCGTCTTTAGTAGGTCCAACCATGTTTTAATTAAGGCCACTAAAATGATAAAAATAAAAAACTTTTGAACAAAAATAAAACCGTTTTTTTTTATTTATTTTTTCTTGACTTGGTTGCCTTTGTCCCTAGTCTCACCTGATGGTAAGCGCAGACAGGGTCTAAGATGGAGCACACGAATCCAAGGAACAGAGATATAGAGGGATTACCTTATACCCCTCTGGCTCTCACATACACACGACTTTGATGTGAGGATGGTAGCTAGCCAGGCGGACCGTATAGATCCTACCACCATCCGATCACTTTTATTTTATTAAACATGAACTTACGAGCCTTTATTTTCCAAAGTATGATGTGCAAAACAATTGAGACACCACTTGAGGTATACCAGTAGTAGAAATCACTCGCAGATTGGTAACAATAGCAAAACGTATATGTCAATACCGCCTTAAATACCTAGGTACTCATCACAACCAATCAGAACGAGTTTAACATATTTTAACCAAAGAAATTGCTTTAGTAGAAATTGTTTAAGTCCCATGTAATAGGGGGCGAGCTTATTGCCATTAACCGGGCACAAATCCAGACTCCGGGCTGCTACTGAGAAATTCGGATTTCGAGATCGAACGCCGGAACCTATGCTCAGCAGTCGCGTTTGCGACCACTAGACCAACAAGGCATTCATATAACTGGCGAAACGAGGGTTTAAAAGAACACCTCTGCCGTACCCTTCGGGGAATATAAGGCGTGATATTGTTATGTTTAAATTGCTTTAGTATCTACCCATGATGGTGGCGCCATAAGCTAGCCAGTTCCCCATCATACATACATACATAAACTCAGGCCTTCTTCCCATGGAGGTAGGCAGAAACTATAGAACGTCACATACTACGATCCTTACATACTCTTTTAGCTTCCCCCACATTCATAGATCTTGTCATACACGCACGCCAGTTGAGAGTACTACGCACCTGTACCTAGCCCACGAGTAACAGTTTAATGGGAAAATTTAATCTCCCTTTGTAATTGAAGTCGTTACACCATGCAAAATGACTACCTCGTCACATATCAGGGGTTTACGAACTGACCACACATTTGGTAATAAGTGTTAAACCAGATTTTAAAGGAGTAACTAACTGAAGACAATAAAATAAAAAGAACAAGATTGTTTTTTCAACCCAACATAACTTTTCACATAACATTTCGCCTGTATTCCTCGAAGGGTTGGGCAGAGGTGTTTAGTAACATCCTCATTACGCCGTTATGATTAAGTCCCATGCAATAGGGGGCGAGCCTATTGCCATCAACCGGGCACAAATCATTACTCCGGGCTGCTACTAAGGAATTACACACGGACGAACCCAATAACATCTTTGCCCGACCTGGGGATCGAACCCAGAACCTCAAGATCAGCAGTGGCGCTTGCCACCACTAGACCAACGAGGCAGTTCATAACTTTTCACGTACGAAAAATGAGCAAAACCCAAAAAAGACAAAGCCAACATCTTACAACACAGCCTCAAACCCTCAAAAGGATAATGAAGACAATCTCCTGTGATCCTCATATCGTCTCAGTTTCCGACGCGAGGGCAGACAGACAAACAGGCCCACGTGGGTGTAAAGTGGGCACTACACACAATCCTCGGTTTGTTTAAGTAATGGACTATGCCAGAAGCATTGACGGATATAGCCGTGAGTGGAGAGGAATTTATTCTGTTATAAATTTGCAACAAAACATTAATATTGCAATGCATCGTTTCAAAAACTGCTATATAAAATATATTCTTTTTTTAGTACTTTAATTAAAAACCTGTTAACAAAATCTCTAGTTACGTTTTGATGTCATAATTTCTGTATTTAAAATTGTCTAAGCTGTAGCTTCGTCTCGGAAGACTTTACATAATAAAATATGTCAACGACCAAACAAAACGACATTGATGTGTTCCGCTTTCAAGGGTATGGATGCCAGTGAAATTACAGGCACATGATATTTTCCAACTTAGTCTCTTAGCTTGGCAATGCATCAGTAATCCTCTTGGTGTTGTAGATGTGTATAAGCGGCGGTAAACGCTCGTCGGCTTGTCTGCCAACCTTTTACATAAAAAACATACATACATAAACTCACACCTTTTTCTCATTGTGGTAGGCAAAAACTATAGAACGCCACATGCTATTAGCCTTACAGAATCCATTCATTTCCTTACATAAAAAAAAAAACAAAAAAAAAACGGAAACAAATAATATTTATATCTAATATCGACTCCATACCTCTGTTCTGTGCTTCAGTGGCGCGTACTACAGAAGTCATCCTTTATTTTGTAAACGTGTGTCCTTCTAAGAAGCGTCACAGGGCCACTAAGTAGGGTTATCATCATTATTTGACCAAATTAACACTTTTAACCATAGCCTGGTTCACCCCAGTTTCCTGTATTTTAGGAGTTATTTGTTCCACTTTTTTGGTACTGATTTTCACGCTATTTTTATTTTTTTCCGTTCCTTTGAGAGTACTTTAAACGGTCGGTCTTGGGTGTCATACGAAAACCTACGACAGTCGTTATGGAAAGTCAGTAGTCCGAAAAGTCTGACAATTAGTCGAACGTTGGCATATCGGCATTGCCCAGCAACTGGGTTGCGGAGGTCTGATGGCAGTCGCTCCGTGTAAAATACTGGTACTAAGCCGCATCTGGTTAGACTGGAAGCTGACCCTAACATAGTTGGGAAAAAGCTAGGCGGAACTTTCACGCTATTTTTGCCTTATATGGTGAGAAGGGATGGACCAAAGCGCTGGAGCAATCTTGTACGCCGTTCACTCACTACCGCTTGTCATGGTCGCTAGTGTGGCCTGGTATAGTACGTACAGACGTATCATTATCTATCCACACTAGATGACATGACACGCGTCAGCGATACGGATATAATCATCGGATCAGCAAAATTATACATTACGTGCAGTCCGCTGTTCGTTCTGCCTAGCCTTTTCCCAGCTATGTTGGGGTCAGCTTCTAGACTTATTAGATGCGGCTGAATACCAGTATTTTACATGAAGCGACTGCCATCAGACCTCCGCCACCCAGTTACTAGGCAATGCCGATACCTTTAGATCGGCCGTCAAGACTTCTGATTACCCGTAACGACTGTCATAGCTATTGGTATGACACCCGGGACCAACAGTTTAACGTGCTCTCGCAGGCACGGAGGGGTCTCGACGTGTAACCAAACGGTCACCCATCCATGAACTGACCGCGGTTAGTGAAAATTATACATTTGTGGATCCAACTTTATTCAGTTGACTGTCTTGGACCAAAATAGTAAACCTCATAAATCTTCCAAGACTATTGAAGGATGTAATAGAGGATGAATAGCAGCATCTTTCTAGAGAAGCTTGTAGACCCTAAAAAACGAACTACACCAACCTCTCAAAAACGATCCGAAAACCAACAAACACATTCTAACACTCAAATAAGAAGCGTTAACTCCACCAGATCTAATTCCACACTTTATCTGTTCAATTATCACTGGTAAGAACAAGACTAGCATGCCACTCGTATTTGCCTTATAATGCCTTAACAACCGGTGTTAATACGACGAACAAACAGGGAATTGGATCAACTGTGTAATATTGGTAGCATTGTTGGGCTTTTGTCTTCTTGGAAGTCTGTGATTGAAATGGAGTGTGGTTTTGAGTTGTTTTGAGTGTAAATTTTAGAGACCTCTTCAAGATATTGTTAGTTATGTGGTGTCTCTTCTAGCGGTATCACCAAACTTTGGTAAACGATGCTTGAAGCTTTTAGACCACGAATAAAAACAATAATTTGTATAGTGCAGTCGTTAAAATATTGTAAGTACAAAAGGTAAACAAACCTTTGCTCGAAAAACATTCACGTTTCTTTATTATACATTAAAAAAAAAATAGACTGCCTCGTCGGTCTTGTGGTGGCAAGCGCGACTGCTATCGTGAGGTCCTGGGTTCGATCCCCAGGTCGGGCAAAGTGTCATTGGGTTTTCCCGTGTGGAAGTCCTCATTTGCAGCCTGGACTTTGGATTTGTGCCCAGTCGATCGCAATAGGCTCGCCTCCTATTACATGGGACGAAATGAAGGTGTTACTATACACCTCTGCTCTGCCCAACCCTTCGGGAAATACAGGACCTGGTGTGATGTTATGTATATTTTTAGAAGACCTTCACACGTATTCTTCAATTATTTTATTTTTCTATTAATGCGTACGTTTTGAACACCGACGGTTTTTCATGTTCTAAGATTTATTTACATTTTACTTTTTTTTTTAAATGGTTGGTGTATACATGTTTTTAATGTTCGATCATTTTTCCACAAGGTATAAACGATATTTTGATTGTATAGGTATTCTTCTTCTTTTCCAGTCTGTAACTATTAACAGCTGAATGTAGGCCTTTACATGCTACCGTCCTAGTCTTTTGACTCGAGCGCTGAAAAAATATACATCAATTACATAATTACAAATTGCTGACAAACTCCAATTAAATATCAACATAATAACAAAATAATACCTTTGACAATATCTGGCCAGTAACACAAACAGTCCAATTACATTCCACAAAAGATTACAATGACAGAATCACCCACACATTCCCACGGCTATTTTCTAATGGCCGACTGACAGATGTCATCGAAATGTCAATAATGGTAAACAAACGCGACTTTGTTTGGCAATCGGGTATGAAACATGTTGAGAAATACTTGTATTGTGATCTGATAGCATTGATTGGCGGTAATCCATTACTGGAGTTGTAGTGGATGTGGTTTGGAATTTTTACACTTAAACAGCAATGTAAACGAAAATGCTTGATATCTTTTTTTGGATTAGCTATCGCTTGTTGTATCTAATAATTATGATTATGCTTAAAGATTTAATATCATTGTTTGCTATCATTGTTTAATCTAGTGCAGGTTGTGTGTGTTTTTTCAAGTTAACTTACTTGGAAGACAATCTGAACCAATATTTTTATAGTGAAAACTTTCTCGCTTTCCGCACTACCATAGACAGGTAGATAGACCGGAAGAAACGTCAAAAGTTATTCTCAACATTGGTTACGTTTTGTGCATAATCAGCCCAATATTGTCCCACTGGTGGGCACAGGCATCTTTTCAGAATGACAAAGATTTATGCCATAGTCCACTACGCTGGCCTGGTTAGCGGACTACACACACCATCGAGAACTTTTTTGATGCCTCTTTATATTGTTCAGGTTTACTCACGATGTTTTCCTTTACCGTCAACGCAAGTGATAACAAAGTTTGACAAGCACACGAATTTGTTAAGTCTGAGGTCCGGGCTCGCTCGGATCATACTCAGACCCTCCTTCATGGAAGACAAGCGTGCATCCGCTAGGCTATCACTGCTTTTACTTAACTTTTGTAATAATTACGTAATATTATTAAGTTCGAAGTTCCAGATTCTTTCATGAAAATAGTTTTAAGCTCTAAGAACTCTATTATACAATACTTCCACCTAAAACTCTACCCATCCCCTTAGAAAATCAACACAAACATTAAACAATTAAAGCCACATACCAACTTGATCGATCGCAACCACTAAATCGAACTTTACACGCTGTGACTAACGACGCGAGATTTAAACGCAGAACAGAACACAACAAAGCGAATTGAAACGCAACAAAGGGACGCTCAACACGGCACGGTAATAAAACGTGACGCTTTGTACTTAAATACTTCGATTAATTAAATGGAGCTCGTTCTTGCGTAATGTTTTACGGCGTAGTTTGGAGATTTCTGGGTTAAAGAACTGCATCGACCTGATATGCCCCTCTAGATATAGTATTCTTCTTCTTCTTCTTCGTGCCCTTATCCCACACTAGGTGGTGTCGGCACAACATGTATTTCGTAAATCTATGTTGTTAGAGGTTTTGGCTTATTGGTTTATGGGAAATAATAATGGATCCGAAAAACAAATTAATCTCCAGCGATCTGTGGCCGACTATTATTCTAATTAACCAGCGTTATAATGAATTACCGACAAATTAACTAAACTAACGACGAATATTGATTAATAATAAAATCCAGAACGAGCTTACAAAAAGTGGGTTGTGATTAATCCATTTCAGATATTAAAATTCTAGCCGCGCGACTAAATTACTAAGTGAGCGACTAGAAATACAGAGAGGGCAACTTCAATATTAAGATAAAGACGATCGATTTTTCCAGTTGAGGTTTTACATAACGTACTTTTTACAGCAAACAATCTTTAGACAATAAATAGTTTGTCAAATTCGTAACGCCTAGGTTAGGTTAGGTTAGAACTGCGACCACGCAACGCGATTTCCTCTAGCTTTCCGCCAGATTTCCTCTTTTGCAAAGGCACATATTGAAAAAAATGCAGGACGTAACGTTGACACTCAAGCAAATATTAGGTCGCTCAAATATTATGAAGCTTCTCATTTTGTATTTTAAGTAACTCAAATCAGTGTTTGTAAGTTGCTGTTCTGTTGATTTCTCGTCACTCGCAGTCAGTCGCTCACTTAGTAATACTATAACGTAAATTAATTATTTTTGTCACTTAAAACTTAAATTTACAGTCACTCTTTTAAATACTACCCTTGCTTTATGACCGGCCGCCTGCCTGACATCAACCCTCCTTGGGATTACTCGTTGCGCCGTAGCGTGGGTGAGCCAATGTGCTTGCTGATATTATGCACAGAGTCCCAAAATGATATGCTTGTCAATCTAATTGCCGACAATTAAGCAGACTATATATTCTTCTTGGTGGAGTTGACTTGCATACTTGAAGTTCCTCGATCCAGTTCTAGATAGAGTATTATTGAGGAGCAATTATTTTTTTAAGGAGGGGCTCGGTTCTTACTGCCAGCCGCGCGGGTCATACGATTTGCGAGGTTGAGTTGCAGTTGCCGTGGTCAGTCTGTGGTGACAATTCGTTACACATCGAGACCCCTCCGTGCGTTGGAGAACACGTTACACCTTCGGTCTCGGGTCCCATAAGCATACCTAATGAAATGTCATATATTGCGATCACTTTCCACTTCCACACAAGTTGCCCCGACTTGGTTAGGTTAGGTTAGAAGTGGACAATGCTCGCAATATTATGATATTTGATTGAGCATTCGCAACATCACATCGCACAGTCACCAGACGCCTTACACTTCGAACTTTATTTGCCAGAATCACATCAATCAATCAATGAATCAAATCAATCAATCAATCAAGTTTTTATTTCACATAAACCAATACAGGTGCTTATGAAAAGTCGAATTTAGATGCACGGTTCCAATTAGTCGTTTCCTATGGAGAAGAGCCGGCAAGAAACTCCATGGTTACTATCTTTAACAATTTCAGAGTACAATGATTTAGGATAGTGAGAGAACAATAGAGTCCTGACCTCAGACCAATGAGTAATGTAGAACAAAAATTAACAAACAAAATAGAATAAAAACTGTATGAATAACAGTAATTTACAAAATAGAGGCAGGTCCACAAAGTTCTCACATTTACAAAAGTGATAAGGAAGCTAAACTATATAAAACAATTGACATAATTAAATGTCATCAAAACTTAGCTAAAAAATCATTGTAAAGTAAGATAAAGATATCTTGAGAGTAATGATAGCATTAAAAAATAAAAATATATAATGATAATTGAGGATAGTTAATAGACATACACATATGTTGTTAATGAGGTTCCAGGGAAGCCACATGTGCAAGAACTAATGCCAAACATCCCTGTCGTCAACGTAGTCCTTAGTCTTGTAGTATGCTTTTTGAGTGAGGACACGTTTAATATGGGTTTTGAATTTTCCCTCTGTTAGATCTGTTACAGATTTCGGCAGCTTATTATAAAAACGTACGCCATTACCTAAAAATGACTTACTAGTTTTATTTAATCTAAATTTAGGTACCACAATTTTATGTTTATGCCGTGTGTTTTTATTATGAAAATCACTCCTAACATTAAACAAATGCAATTTTTTTCTAACATACATTATATTTTCCAAGATGTAGAGTGACGGCAAAGTTAGTATGCTAATATCTTTAAACACGTTTCTAAGGGACTCGCGGGAACCCAGGTTATAAATCGCACGGATTGCTCTCTTTTGTAAAATAAAAACTGAATCAACGTCAGCTGCTGAGCCCCACAACAGAATGCCGTAGGGCATAATGCTGTGGAAATATGCGAAGTACACTAACCTAGCTGTAGCCACATCAGTCAGCTGCCTAATTTTCCTAACTGCATATGCAGCAGAACTTAACCTCACCGACAGGGCAATAATATGAGCACCCCACTGCAATTTAGAGTCTATAGTTATACCTAAGAATACGGTTTCATTAATTGTATTAAGTTTGTTGCCATCGAGCATTAAATTTAAACCTACTTGGGGTACATTTGGTAGTGAAAACTTAAAGATAAAGATAATTTATTTGTATAAAACATGAGTGTACAGTACAAATTGTGGTTTGCAGTGTAAGATGTTAATTACATGGTATGACGATCTGCATGTTTTGCCAAAATAAAATATGGCGTACAAATTACAAATTGAAACAAATTTCGGTAGGTAACAAATATAAATTACATTACATTATTGGAGTATGAGATTTTAATTAAACAATGCAATAGTGTTGTCCAACTTAAAAAAAATAAAATAATTAATAGGTATAAATTGAACAGAAGCAAAAATGCATTAACATTATGAATTGTTCAAAAAATCTGTTAGAGTATAATAACACTTATCAATTAAGTAGTGTTTTAGTTTTTGTTTAAAATGGTTTAAGTTTAACTGTTTTATTGATTTCGGTATTTTATTGAATATTATTGGTGCTTGGCATATAATGCTTTTGTGCATTAATGTCGTGTTAGCTTTAATTACACAAAGTCTGTCATTATTTCTCAGGTTACGACTAGTTACATCAGAAACGCGATTAAATAAATTGGGATTAGTTTTCACGAAACTGGCTGTCTCATAAATAAATAAAGAAGGAAGAGTGAGAATCTTATATTTAATAAAATAAGGTCTACAGCTATCGATTGTGTCGAGTCCAAACATAGCTCTAATGCATCTTCTTTGAGATTTAAATATAACTTCTTTATTGACGGAATTTCCCCAAAATAGAACCCCAAATCTTAAGGTATTTACTTATTAACTTAAGGCATAAGCTTAGCACTAACTTATTATATGTAGTGTTGGCAACATAAGAAAAAGCGCATAGTCACAGGTTAAAAAGAGCGGCACACGCATGCGTTCTGAGGTAGTAAATTCGAACCGTCATTGAAGAACGTCTGATATTTTTGCTATTTTCCCTTTTTACGTTTATTTTGTTCTGATAAACTTAATAACTGATTGTTTTTTTTTTGTTCTTGCTTTGTCGCGTTTGGCCCTAGTCTCACCTGATTGCAAACGCAAACAGGATCTAAGATGGAGCACACTAATCCAAGGAACAGAGATATAGAAGGATTCCCCTATACCCCTCTGTCTCTCACATACACACGACGGCACACAGTAAACTGCAACTGCACCGCTGCAACTGCACTGCTATCAAACGTGCTGGGTTTTGTTGAATATTACAACACGCGTCTATTCCCAGCGTGCGGTGAGGAAGTTTTATATTCTAACCCGTCCCCACACGGGGTAAAAATGTAATTGTGATTCAAAATCTATGTTTTAAAAAAGTACATTTAGTTTAAGGTATACAAGAGTAGTTATCTACATCTATACTAATATTATAAAGAGGAAAGATTTGTATTTTTGTATGTAACGAATAAACTTAAAAACTGCTGGACCGATTTCCAAAATTCTTTTGCCGTTAAAAAGCTACATTATCACTGAGTAACATAGGCTACGGGCGGAGCCGTGAGGACACAGCTAGTCACTTATAAATGCGAAAGTAACTCTGTTCGTCTGTTTGTTACCTCATCACAACTAAACTACTGAACCGATTTGGATGAAACTTGGTACAGAGACAGTCTAGAACCCGGAGAGAGACATAGGCTACTTTTATCCCGAAAATCGCGGAGTAATTGATAAACAACGGGCGAAGCCACGGGCGACCTCTAGTTTTTTATAAAATTGCTGACCAGAACCGATTTAGGACAGGTAAGCTTATAGTTAATACCAATTGTATACAAAGTCCTGCCCTCCTATACCGCTAAACAAAATCTCGTCTCTAGGGTTGTCAATCAACTTAAATAATAATAACTGACGTGTACCCGTCAAAAGTTGTCCAAAATCGCATCGGGGCGCGATGACCCACACTAACTATGTAGACCAAAATCCCTTACTTTGTTTTGTCGTCACGACGTCCGTCACAATGCATTAGAATCCTGAAAGAAGCAACCCTAAGGAGTAGGGTGGCCAAGTCCTTCGTTTGAGATAAGTGGTCAATTTGGTGAACACGTGTGAAATGTGTGCGTATTTCTAACTAAATCTGAATGGAAAATTAAACGATTGAGGTTGTTTCTTCAGATAAGCCTTTAAATATAAACTAACATAGAACGCAGTAAAGTCCCTATACAAAATTATATTTATTTTATAATTCTCCCAAATTTTTTATCCACAATCTTTCTGTTCTATCATTAATTATTATAACAACTTTGCCATAACCTACAAAAACACACTAATACAAACGATTTTATAACTTTTGAGTCCAAAGAGATTCTTTATTTATTCTAAAAGAACATAAATTTTAGATAATTATTATAGGTAAAGTGTGATCCAGTAACTACCTATAAATTTATTTTTAAAGTAGGTAGGTAAAGGAAAAAAAATTGAAATAAATTATGGTATGTTGACCTTTTATACGTTCGTTACTAATTACTAAGAATAAGTATAAGTAAATAAGACTACATTTTATTAGCTTTTATTTTTATCATTCCCAAATATGTCCCAAGACATCACAAACTCGTACCCATACTACCAACCCTCAAACGCTGACCCGTCCAACTTCTGTTTTGAAACAACAATGAAACTAAAATAAACTATCATATAATATCAATAATGTACACAAGCAGTACGGACACATGTATTTTAAATACGTATTATTAAAAACCAGTTCAAGGCGCCCCATGCATTGTTGTAACTGTTTCAGGGATGTCCGATTGAGATTCCCATGCTTCTGTTCATATAACAAAGGTATCGATTTGTAGGGGTAAGTAAATCATGTTGATTCTAAAATATCGTGACGTGTTTTCTTAAGTTATGACGCGAGTGACGTTTATGTGAATTTGATTTTAAATATATTTGAATTGACAGCTCCTTTTGTTAGAGGTTAGAAATCGTGGCATGGACGGTGTGTCCAGTAATTTGAATTAAAATTATTCGATATAAATAAATGTGTCTTGAGGCCCTTGGTTCGATCCCCAGGTCGAGCAAAGTGTTATTGGGTTTTTCTATTAGGAATTTCTCAGTAGCAGCCCGGAGTTTAGATTTGTACCCGGTTGATGGCAATAGACTCGCCCTATTACGTGGGTCTTAAACATAACGGCAAAATGTGGGTTACTACCTATATACACCTCTGCCCAACCCTTTGGAGAATACATGCCTGATGTTATGTTATTGCTAAAATATTTGACACTTCTGGTGACCAGAAGGCTGGCTTATTCTCTGGCCAAAGAATTAGAGTTGCTATCCAACGTGGCAACGCTGCCAGTCTTTGGGCACGCTTCCAGGTGACAGTGATGTGGAGAAATATTTTAACGCCTGGGTGCATTTTGTAATTATTTTCATACATATTTTGTATGTATATTTAGTTTTTGCCTTAGATTTGTTTTATACTAGTTTAGATTTATATTTTACCTACTAGCGGCCCGTCCCGGCTTCGCACGGGTGGACATTTTTCCCGTTTTTGCAACGTTTTTCATTTATGCATAGTTCCTATTAGGCGTAGCGTGATGTTATATAGTTTATAACCTTCCTCGATAAATGGACTATCCAACACAAAAATATTTTTTAAATTCCAACCTGTAGCTCCTGAGATTAGAGCGTTCAAAGAAACAAATTCTTCAGCTTTTTAATATTAGTAGATATAGATATATTAGGATATTTTTTTTATTACTATGAATAAATTCTCCTTTTCTAATAAACATATATGCTTTATGGTTTAAGAGCCAAGCCACATCTGACGGAAGATGCGTCGCCGATCTTCCTTTGGTACACACAACTCCATATAAACATCTCACACCGTACACAATTGACCAAAGATGCGTTACTAAAATTCCTCAAGTAAATTACGCAACGGAAGATCGGCGACGTATCTTCCGTCAGATGTAGCTTAGCCCTGAGACATTTTATTCACTTACAATAAGGAACACTTGTTGGTTAATACCAGCCAACACAATCACTATAAACATTATATGTAGAACCAAAAACTACCTTTATAGCTGGCACACGCCATAAAAGACACACATTTAGGTTCCAATAAGGCTGGACATACACCAGAGCTGTGCGAGGAAAATGTGCGCTGCGAAAATGTGTAGCGAGGATGTGAAACGATGTGACCTTTACCACCAGAGCTGTGCGAGGAATGGGTAATGCGTAATGTGTTAATGTGTACAAATGAGCCGTGCGATGATAGGTAGCGGACTCTTTTCGAATAGGGTATTGTGGCGGGAGCAACACATTCCTCGCAACACATTCCTAGCAACACATTCATCGCAACACATTCCTAGCAACACATTCCTCGCAACACATTCCTCACAACACATTCCTCACAACACATTCTTCGCAACACATTTCTCGCTTGTTTTTTATGAACGAAAACCTCGCACTGCTAGACCCATATCCACCAGAGCTGCGCAGGGCGAAGCTAGGTAAATGAAGTAATTCTATTGGTGCTTACAAAACACATTCCTCGCTACGCAGCTTAGCACAGTTCTGGTGGATGCTCAGCCTAAGACCTATCATTGGCAAAAAGCCATTAAATGTCCCTTCAATCAAGTTTTACGAGCGATATCGCATAAAAATATTTAACTATTTGTTTGCAGTTCATATTAACTGCATGGCCTATTATACCCAACAGTGAGATACACGCGATCTAATGTCGCCTCTATACCATTAGAGATAAGGGTTTGGTGAATTATATTTTTTATTAAATTGTGGTCTAAGGGACCCTCGTGTCGCGTTATGAGGGTTAAGTTAATTAGTGCCAATATTAGTTTTGTGTCGTAAAATGTTGTTGAAGTGTTGTATTAGATTAAATTTTGGGTTACAAACAAATCTTCTTCTTCTTCCTGCCCTAGGGGTCGGCACAACATGTATTTCGTGAATCCATGTCGTTAGAGGTTTTGGCTTATTGTTTTATGACCGGCCGCCTGCCTGACGTCAACCCTCCTTGGGAACACTCGTTACGTCGTCGCGCAGGTGACCCTATGTGCTTGTTGATATTATGCACTGGGCCCAAAGTGATATGCTTGTCAATCTTATTGCCGACAACTAAGTAAACTATGTTCTTCTTAGTGGGGTATACTTGAAGTTCCTCAAGTTCCTCACTGTAACTCGTAACCGTAGAAAATAATCAATTACTCAACAAACTAAACAGCTGATCACACACTCTCTCAGATAAAGAGTACTATACAACCAAGTCATTCTCATTTGTCTCATACAGTGGTCGTAATAACAGAATTATCGGCAGCCATTGTTCGGTAAAGGGCATGAAACAAAAAAATATCTCCTTATCAGATCGAGCAGCAGCATTAAAGCGATACTCGTCTCAAAATGATGACCATCACTTGTCATATTTACAGGGATGGATTTGAAAGTGTTATTTTATTTTTATTCTTGACTAGCGGCCCGTGTCGGCTTCGCTTCGGACATGTTTCCTGTTTTTGCAACATTTTTCATTTATACTCCGCTCCTATTGCTCGTAGCGTGATATTATATAGCCTATAACCTTCTTCGATAAATGAACTATCCAACACAAAAAGATTTTTCAATTCCAACCAGTAGTTCCTGAGATTAGCGCATTCAAACAAACAAAAAAACAAACTCTTCAGCTTTATAATATTAGTATAGTTTTGGTTGCGTTTGGCCCTAGTCTCAACTGATGGTAAGCGCAGATATGGTCTAAGATGGAGCACACGAATCCAATGAACAGAGATATAGAGGGATTCCCCTATACTCCTCTGTCTCTCACATACACACGACGGAACACCGTAACCTGTTTGGCTTGACTTTAATGTGAGAGTGGTAGCTAGCCAGGCGGACCGTAGAGTTAAAGTGTTATATTTATGTGGAAGAGGACACCCTAGACGGATGTACATCGATGTTATTGGTGATGTTCTTCACAAAGGACAGGTGCGTAGTACTCACAACTGGCGTGCGTGTATGATAAGATTTATGAACGTGGACGAAGCGCAAGGAGTATGTAAAGATGTTAGCATGTGGCGGTCTGTAGTTTCTGCCCACCCCAATAGGAAAATGGTATGTTCATATAGTTATTATATGTGATAATGGTTGTAATCTAGAAGCAAAAGAAGGAAATAATGTAGAAAATAGAATTTTATTAAGTTTTAGTTTCTTATCATAGCAATAATATAAAATTGGTTGAAGAATTTATTATTGGAAGACTAGAAAATAAATCGGAGACTATAATTATTGAGTAAACTTTAATTAACTTCTTCATACACACGGCAAAAGTATTTTTAAAGCGAAAAGTGAACAATAGCTTTAATCTTGGGAAGTTAATGGAACAGAAATTCTTTCTTGAGATACAAACGGTTGACTCTATGGAACTGCGTTTTTAAATACGAAATAGTTGAGTCGATCACTTGTAAGCCTCAATACAGCCCTGCCCACATCGACATAAACGCGCACACCTAAAAACCACTATAACTACAACGCGAAAGCTCAAACTTTCACCAAAGCCTAAGCTTCCAAGACCTACATCGAACAATAATATATGGTCGTTAAAGCATTCGTTGGAGCTAGTGTAATCGTGATGCAGATAAGACTGCTTGAAGCAAGGAGTGTCCTTTTGTGTCCACGTCAATCAGTGATCGATTGAAATGGATCGGAATACTTATTAAGATAGTAGCTTTGTAGGTATATTTAAGAGTGTGTAATAAATGCTGGATTGCGCTTTCGATTGTGTGTCTAAAGACCGTTCTAAGCCTGCTCCCTGATGGTAATTGAGATGCCTCCGGTTTTAATGCTCAGGACTGTAGGTTTGAATGACGCAGCGGAAAAACCTTGCAGATAGTTGCAGATAGATTTCTAAAGTTACATGTTTGTGTGTGAGACACACCATATTACTCGTATTAAAACGCGTGAATCCATTGCTACGCACGTTTCCGACATCAATTGTATGAAAATCTAGATGATAGTATCCACTCCGCACGGGTACCCGTATGCATGAGTTTATGACGTCACAAACAAAGGCATCGCTAGCGATCTTCTTCTTCTTTTCGTGTGGTTAGTGACTAACCTGGTGTCAGAGCTTTTTGCCGCCCATAAGCCTCTGACTTGGCTTCACATGCCGTCGAGAAATATCTCTCAAGCATGCCGTTTTTCTCACGATGTTTTCCTTCACCGTTTTTAAGCAAGTGATAATTATACAATATGCACATGAATCCGAAAAGTCAGAGCTGCGTGCCTTGGGTTAGAACTCAAGACCTATGACTTGGCAATCCGACGGTATAGTATATATATATTAAATTACAGCCCCGTGACATTTCCCAACTTTATCTATAAGATTGGCAACGCATCAGCAATCCTCTTTTTGTCAATAGGTGTATATAGGCGGCGGGAATCACTTTACATCAGAAGCGCCGTCGGCTGGTTTGCCAACCTACTACATTAAAAAAACTTCAGTGAAAGTTCTATTCGTGAAGTCTATTTACCTACTAAGGAAGATGAGAAACTTGTTTCTACACAAAACAAGTTATTAGCAGTAGAGCTCCTAAGTAAAGAGTTCGTCTGCGAAAGTACTACCATAGTACCTATTTTTGCCGCCAAGGAGCATTGCTGAATTCCGGTATGATGGATGCCGGTGAAATTACAAGCCCATGAGATTTTCCAACTTTGTCTCTAAGGTTGGCAACGCACCAGCAATCCTCTTGGTGTTGTGGGTGGTTAAAGGCTTAACTACTTTCAATCTAATAGATACATTTGACAGTAGGCAAGCTGATTATAGTACTATGTACGAGTATATCAATAATGTTATTTGCAATTGTATGTTTGATGTCAAAAAAATCTATAAGAACAATATAGCTTTTAACAAAATCCGACAACAGCGTCGAATCCTGTCTTTTTAAACTTTTCAAATCTATTAGTAAAATCTAATAAATTCAATCAGTGCTCAAAAATTCAACGATATAACAAAACTCTTTCATAAAATTGAATAAAATCACAATCTAATTTTCAAATTAGCACCATGACAGGCTATTGCGGCGCTAAATTTAATTCACATACAATTGGATCTTTTACAAGTTCACAATCTCGATCTTACATAACTTTGACAAAATGACAACCACGTTAGTAATGTGTCGCTAAATGACATTGTCCCCTGTATGCTTTTGTGGCAAACAGCCCTATTATATCGCGGGCGATGCAAATCGATGGATAAAAGCAAAGGCTTCAGTGGACACGACTGAGGAGACGGCGCAATTACAGAAGAAGCAGCGGAAGAATAATGTGCGAATTTTAATCATCAGATTCTGAACCGTTAATTAAATATAGCTTGATACCTGTAACAGTTCTCAGAGTGACAAACAATCCAAGACAAAACGTAAAATTTAAATGTCTATTATGTTATTTTTATTTATAATGTCTTGCAACATAGTAAGTAACAAAATTTCCCAGTGAAAAACGGAAATTGTTATCAAGATGCTTGTTCAAAATTATTCCGTCGGTTTTGATAACAGTTGACACAGGTATAAAACTATAGGTATATTGAACCAACTATAATTAATAGCCCGGTTACGTAGAAAAGGTCCGCAAGACCATCTACAAGAGTAGATTAGGAAAAAAAAAAACTAACTATAGCTGTCTGCAATGCAGTGGCTTTAATACAACAACTAGTTGATCATGCAGTGTTTTTCAAAACAGTTTTAGCTACTCATTTAAGTAAAGAAGTATTTATAATAGTTTTCTCGTAATACTCAAAAATATATCTTAAATTGCAGAATCGTGTTTTGCGTCGCAATAATGCGTCTTAATCTTTTTGGTGTTGGTTCACAGAAATTCCTGAGAAATGGTTTTCCTTTTTAAAATACATCGACAAGCAAAGACATAGTTAGTAGACTGTTAGTCTGACCCATGCTTTGCTTATTCTCAGAGTGAAATTCCAAAAGCTGCACCCGCTACATCTCCAAACTCAAACCGCGACCTCTAAAAGTAAAATAAAAATTGTCACATTTGCTTTTCGTGGTGATTAACAATGAGCGCTAAAAAATCTATGATATTAACACATGCGAAGTATTTAACACAGACATGGTACTATGCGCTATTGACGACAATATATAATTGTTGGGCAATAATAGGTGCTATTGCGTGTTCGTGTGGACACACAACAATGTCGCCTATACAAACGTGGAGGATGTTAGCATTTGCAATTATCCTTTTCAAGAGCGTGATGATCCTTTGAAACTTTGTTGTAATGTAATTTAGGATATTTTGTAAGTTGTCATTTTGTGAATGAAGATTCAACATTATTTTCCATGTTGCCCATCCCTACGACATAAGAATTTACAAAAGTTTCTATGATGTCCATAATTATCCGGCCATCCAAATATAAATTACGAACTACTTCGGTATGAACTTTAAGCTAAGTCTTCTTAGACTTTCTTATATTCAATTTATCAAAGAGACATCTAAAAACGTTTCATCCTATAATGAGATGTCTGATAAATATTCAAGTCGAACAATTACAAAGTTGTCAAAGTATTCGAAACGAATTAGATGACAATAATATTTAAAAATTATCTCCACTTACGAATCTTGTGAATAATCGAGTTTTCGCACAAAGAACGTAAGACTCATTTGCTTAATTGCTTCAAAATCGCAACAACAATGTAGATATCAGTTGCCAACGCTAATATTTTCCAATAGCCGATTATCTACACTTACGGGTCGCGACAATGCCAGGGCGATTCGTCAGGCCCAAGTTTACGTAACTTTACTAATAACGACATTAATAACAAGCGTATTTTTTGACACAAATTGTCGAACACGCTCGTCAAATATTGTACCAAATTACAAATGTTCGAGCTCCTCGGCCTTTTAATCTATACCTTATGTGACTGTAATAATGACTTTTCTAAAATTATCATCGGTAAAATTAACGTTGTCAAGGCGTACTTCGTTAGTAATTAGTGCGCTAACTCGGCCGACACGAGCGTCATTGTCAAGTGCTTTATGACATCCGCGTTTAGCTTTTCTGAATAATATTTGTGGATTTTTCAGTTCGTGTATACCTCATTTGTAGTTAGTACAAAGGACACAATATTTTTTTTGTCGACAATAGTACCTTTGAGCGGGGTTTTGTAATCTTTAACAAATTTCCACTTTGTTGGAGGCCAGGTTGCATCGCCGTTTCTTTCAGTTGACGTTTCAATTTTTCATACTCGTTTTCTACTACAAAATACCAGTCATATTGTATAGAAAACAAAAGTTGACTTATTTTGCACGCAGAACCAAATTTCACTTAAGTATTTGGGAATTTTAAATAGATCTTTAAATTTCTGATATTATAGATGTGGACTGGAATCTGTAAGAGGATGAAATATAACCACATATCGTTTTGATTGATACTTTCATTGGTTACTTATAGCTGCATGCTGGTTTAAACAGTCTTAGTATGTTCTATTGCTATCATATTTGACTGTTTTATTTCTACATTATTTGCAATACCAAAGACTATAAACTACATTCGGTCACATGGTGACTACAAGCTTATATGCCTGCATTTCTCAACACCACTTCAGCTATAAAGTAATATTCGGCACTTCATACACATCTTTTTGCACTTGCAAAACAAACATGACTCTACAAACCCTCACATCCAAAACCCACTTAAAATGTAAATCGAACTCGCTGACCAGGCTTTTAAGAAACCCAACTATAGCTCTTGATATAACTGTTAAACAATCAATCTTCAAAACGACCCTTTTTGCATAGCGCTCACGGATTTTAGGGATAAACGGGCAAGTCACGCCCGTCCAGTCTCTAGGGTACAGGACCGTTTAATGCATAGTTGGAGATTGTTAGGGTGTGAGCCTCGATTAGGATCAGCATTGTGATAGCCCTGAATTGTTTGGATGAGCTAAGTTTCCAACTGATAGACGATGAGTGGGTATTTTGTTTGTAGACAAATGTCAGGCTTATGGTGTTATCGAAGATTTTGTAAGCACAGTTTTAAAGTAAAGTAGCAACAGCTGTTTAGAAGGCAAACATATCGAACAAATTACTAAATGAAGTCAATCAACTAATGTGATTTCTTCTTACGAATAATTTCAGTATCACAATATCTTCTTTTGCTTTAAAAAGTTTAAAACAAAAATATTTTTAAGTGACGACAAAAGACCAAACAATATTTCTGTCTAGCCAAATTCTGTTTTGTTCAATATTTTACAAAGTCGTAACAATGACATAAGCAAGTACAAAATCAAACTAACTTAGTTCTAAGCATTCAATTACACATTTCCCATTAAGCCTCAATCAGGAAACCTAATCAATCCTGCACACATGTATTTCAAATATTAACTAGATGAATTTATGCAGTTCACAGACGGCAAGTCTTGGAGAAACCCTACAATTAACTGTAGCTTTGATTTCGAATATAATTAACTTGTAGAACAATATTTCCTTGATTTAATGGAAATGGAAAGCATGGAAGAAGAAGAGTTTCGTAACAAATATACTGTAGCTGGTGGATGAATAATAAACTGGTTTTCTCGTACCAGAGAGTGGGTGCATTAAAAGGGCCTCTACGAGTAGCGATACTTAAGTATGTCCAGCATACTGGGCAATCAGCACCGCTACCGACCTTGCTGACTAGCTTATCTTTTTACCACAGCATGAGCTATTCTCAAATAGCTCGTGTAGATACGAGAAAAAGAAAAACCAAGTTAGAGATTTACATAGTTTAGGGGTTGGTCCCTAAAAAATAAAAAGCGTGAGGCTTGGTTGAACTATAATTTTATACTGACAGGGTGATGATGGATCCAAAACAATAAGAATGACAGAATTTCAAAAGTTTATGAATTTAAATTTCAGATGAGACAATTTAGATAGCCAACCAGTGATAAAAATAAAACATGAAGGTTGTAATTCATTGTACGCTACAATAGTAATCTTTTGACAGCCCATTATCAGTCGATAATAACATATCAAGTACGACACCATTAATAAGCATAAATATGGTATAATTATTCCATCATTCAATAGAACTATGTATGGATGCAGACATATCCTTTTGATAAACAGAGATTGCCTGTAAGTTGTGCAAAGAATTAGAAGACAAGGTCCAAGCAATATCTCTAAGATTTCTAAACGCTGAAACGCATCTACCATCAAAGTATTATCCACTATAAATATTAACGATGTTAAGTTATTATACCAAGTTTAAACACGGCAGATTAATATCAATTGCTCAACACTTCCCTTATAAGGAAACACAAATAACCATAAAAATGATCATTAACACAAGTAATTTCAAAACAACATACAGCGAGATTAATTCGGCGTGCAATAATTTTTATTGCTATTCTCACAACTCGGACCCCCTTGTTTGGGTCATTTGCATAAGAATCGTGGGCCCCTTCGTTGTCAGCTTCTATATGCGGATGTCTGTTTATTTGCTTAATTGTATTTGCCACCATATAATTGATGCTGGTCGATAGCTTGTGATTAAATAGCGTGTTTTATCTCCTTTGTAAGGGTTGGTTGTGTCTATAGATTGCACTCGTGCTGTCAGTACTGGTTTGAAATGTCGCGTAGTTTTGGTTTTATTGATTAATGGAATATTTTTCTGTTTTTCCACGTGTTGATTTTTTACGTAGCAACGGCATTGTTTGTCCTCTATAGACATGGAAGGGTATTACTAGGTCATAAAAGGCGTTTTGTAGTCTAAGCAGCTTGTATTTTTATATATTGAGGGTATCTCTAGGATTAAAATATTGAGCTATAAAAGATTAATGTTCTGTGTAGTATGTGTGCACTAATTTAATAAAATACGTATACTTTACTTTATTTATATATTAGGTCCCCACCTATGAAATCAGCGTTTTGTATGGAGAATTTTAAAGAAGTTGCCTTTTTCATACTAACATTTTCTTAATTTATTTAACAACTATGCACACTAATGTTTTAAAACTTTTATGCACTAATGTTTAAAAACTAAGATAACATATGCCACTTAGATTATGCGACAAAAATAAGTTTTGGCTAAGTTAAACCAAAAATAGTAGTCATTTCTGCTAATAAAAAGAGGAGTAATTTTTAAGCTATTTTTTATGTTTAGAAAACTATAAGTAATAAGGTTTTTTACTATTGGTAGTTGTCTATGATGGTCATTATTCGATATAATATCAAGCAACTGATCAATATTTTAAATCATAGAAGTGACGAGGTTCTCTATTTGTGAGAAAAAAACGCCAATTTCATAGGTGAGGATCTAATATTAATGTCTGCTAATAAAGCTTTACAAAACTTTTAAAGTTGTCAACTTAACTTTTTTCACCACACGTTATTTTAAAAGAGTCTTAAAATTCAGAATTGATTTTGATACCGTACTCTATATCTTTCTGATCACACCTACATCCATTATCACAATAGATTTAGTTTCAGTTAACCTCAAGCCATCGAACATGTTCTAGACTATTTCATGCCTAACCGAAGTGGCTTCATTACTTCGCATAACATCACGCTAACGACCCATGGAGGGGGGGCACACCGCAAATTGTTCACGAGTGACTTGTCACCAAGTATCCCGCTCGAGTGCCACTGAATAACGAGCCTATGTGCTCGTGTATGTACGGCATTAAGACTGATTGTTTGGTCCTTTAAAAAAAGACCAGTACACATTATATGGATCATTAGTAAGTCTGTATGCGACAATTTTGTTTCTGTGTAGTTCTACTTAGACCTTAAAAGTGCTGCTACGGTGTCTCTTCCTTGCCAATTCTAAGCCGGGCTCCTTTTTAATCTGTTTATGGGCATTGCTCGGCATTTTCCTGTGCTCAGTTCTAAACCTACACGTTATTACGTCCCAAAGTTGCTTCAAAATTGCTACCATGTTCTTAAGATATCAAAATCGAACATATTCCAAAATCATTAGTGACATCTACACCAACAAATTAATTCCACTAACAATTTTCTAAAACACCATAATATCTTTGATACTTTGAAAAGTGTGTTTCATTGGGACACCAGCTCAGTCCACAACTCGCTACAAAACACACACACACACTTCAAAAATTCATAATTTAATTCACAATATCGCTTACAGAACACAATGCCTTCCAAACGAGACCACTCAAAAATCCATTGAATTTTGAAGCGTCACACATAGGTATCGTTATTGTTAGCTCTCTTTGTTCCTGGCCGGGTATCATTCATGTATTTATTATATTATTAAAAAGATATACAACGTATATTAGAGGCCCCGTATAGAGGTCCAACCGAGCGAAAAGAAGCGGTGGCATCCGGTTCTCAAGAGGAAAGGGATGCTCGCAATTAGATAAAAGAACTGGATATTATTTGTTATGTTTTTGGCAGGAGTTAAAAATGAGTTCTGAATCTCTCTGGTCATGTTTAAATCGGGAAATGATTTGTTTTCATGAAATATGTAGCAACATGTAAAAAAAAACCAAGAATCAGTGGCAATACCTACCACCCTAGCAGAGCAAAGCAAAGATTAATACAATAAAGAGGAAGAATGCCACGATAAAGGTAAATAAATACTCAGTAAAAAGTGTATAATTAATAATGGCATAATAAAAAAAAAATCATAAACTTACCCAAGAAAATATGACTCATAAACGTTGTAAAGAAATTAGTAATTCTAAATTACAATCAAATACTTTGTACTTACACCAACTGACAATACATACTACAGCAAAATACCCCATATTTCATAAAGAAATCCCACTAAACAATTAACAATGAAATTTATTGTAAACGATAGCTCGCATTCAAGAACCGTACAATGAACGATCATAAAAATCATTCTAATTATATTTACCACAATAAGAGCACTCGATATATTAACTTTTTTAAAAAGAAAAACAAAATTAATGATTGCGACTAATTCGCAATAAAAATGCCACATGCGAACAAACATGAGTACAGGGGGACAATTATAACAAATTACGCACACTACCCTTAAAACTCGAGTGAGATTTGCATTGAATGGTGTTCACGTTTTTTGTTGGTTATTCTCAACTCTGCCAACCAATAACCAACTTTGTTACCCATACTTTACCTCACAAATTCATTTTATTATTCAACAGTTGCAAAAATCTTTTCAGTACTGAGCATCTTCTGAAGGGTCATCTAAATATCTCAATTCAAAATGAATTCTAATACAATGGCACAGAGCAGAAATAAGCTTGTATGAGATGTTACGAAATCACTTGAATATTAAAAGTCTTGGTAATTATTCAGGAATTCATCCATCATTAATCACAGCGAAGGGGGGAAGGAGGGAAACGTTGTAAAAATGATTGTTGAAAAGATAAATCATACAAGACACGGTGGTGACGTTTATGGCGATGTGGACACGTGTGACGTAATACATCCTACTCCTGATGTATGAATTGAATACATTGTTGGTACAATCATTAGTGATAATTATGAATATTTATTTGATCTAACAATGGTACGTTTTGCTATTGCTAATGCATCTATTGGCTATTGTTGTTTAGAATTTCCCATTCTTCTGTATTGTGGTTATGTGACAGAAAGAAAAATGAAAATGATATTTTATTACTACTTCTAACAATAAAATAATCTACCGATCTATTATTTGTAATAATAGATTTGAAGGTTTTATCTTTCCCATTGCGTCATAGATCTAATTTAGTTTTATTTATTAATAAGCAAACAGTAAATTATTTCATGTACTTGGACAGTAATAATTTTCCGCGATAATTGGAGAACTAAAGAAATATGCTAAACCGAATGAATGATGTCGTATAAATGAATAATTTTGTTTACTAGATGTACTATGTTGCACTGTAACTCCTAAGCAGCTCCTTCATAAAATTGACGAACAAGGAGAACTATAGAGTTATACTCAAGCAGTTAATACTAAGAAGAAAATTTGAAATATACAATGCATTATAATTCACTATCAAAAACACTCAGTACCCAACCGAATTGAAAGTGTTGCCTTCATCAAATAAATCTTATATTTAATCGTGACTCAGCTAAGACGTTATGCAAACGCCAATGAAAACAATTAAAACTTATAACCAAACACATTAACAAATCTAATTGTAGATCTATACAATGTAGATTACAACACGTCCATTATATTAACGGTTATAATAACTACTGCTAAAATGCACGTAAAAGGCTTTCAAAACCAAAATGAGTCCGGGTCAATCACCCACTCACTCCTGAATAAAGTTCGTAACATTCTAGACCCGAATTTGGTGAATACTATTCATCCTAAAACATTGTTACAATAGGATAAATAACCATTGAAACACCGTATACCCATTAACCCAACGCGTAACTGTCAGCCGAGAACTTTAACAATTAACATCGTCCAATAATAGAAACTATAGCACAATAGTCCTCACTACAAATTAATTTATTCATATACAAAGGTCAGCAGCCGAAAAAACAAGACACGCACGAATTTGAACTCAACGAAACTGAAGACAAAGTTCAAATTTATGTAGATGATATAATCGTTTTGATAGTACGTAAAAGGGCGGTGAATTTTACAACATACGACTTTAGGGGCATTTTTGTTTGTCAAAATTGAATAAGGGAAGCGTTTGGTACACTTTTTATTATTATAATTGTAGTGCACAATGATACGACTGCGATTTTTCATTGCGACACATTTGCGGCACTAATGCGATTCGCGACAGTTTAATCGTTCGTGGTGACAAAAGCTTTTTGTCGTGCTCAATGCATTTGTTATTGTGGTTTATCTAAATGTTGATTGAATAATGTATTTTAATTGAACTTTCATTGCCTTGATATTTTGTGTTTTGTTTGCTCACATTTCTGATCAACCTTTGATTGCTTCTTATATTTTTTTTATATACAGAAATACGTAACGTCATATTAAAATTATTGATCTTTTTGTTTTTAAACATAAACGTTTTAAAGTTATAGAGAGCATTCCTTGGGAATAGAAAAAAATACAAATTTTTTAGACTTACATAATTTAGAAGTTGATATAAGTATAAGGCCATAAACTAAAACGAAGGTATAAAAAGAATGACCAGCTCTACAACCAGTCTACCATCAGATATGAATCATAAACCAAGAAAACGATATTACAAAGAAAGGTATTCCGCACAAGACATTACCGTATCACTGTTACGATACATACTTCATAAAGAATTTCATCCACTACTTCAATTTCATTACACATTCACGCGACAAAAATGAAACACGTATTGCGTCTTACAAGAAAATCGATGGTATTAAATTCAAAGCACAAGTCTCGAAATAAGGGTTGGCATACACAATATAACGTATGCCTTGTTTGTATGTGCTTTCAATAGCTATTTTATTTTTATTTTTTTCTTTTCTGCGAACGTAGGGGGAGTAATCCCATCGTTCGTGTGTTCGTCTTCTCGGAAAATAATGTTAATACTTTGGGTATTAGTTTCATTGGTTTTGCGAACTGTTTTTGTATTTGTGTGTTCTGATCTGGAAATATATATGTTGGTCCCAGAAGTGTATATTCAGAGTTGTATAATTGTCATTGTAAAAAAGTTCCATTCATGACATGGTGATGCTGGTGATGACTGGTCTAATATTATTTGAAAAGGAATTCACTACCATATAAAAATAAAGTGCTAGAGAAATAAAAAGAAACAACTAGTTAGAATGGTATGATAAGCCCGTTACTGTCCCACTGCTGAGCACGGGCTCTTAGATTGAAAAGGGTTTAAGCCTTAGTCCATCACGCTGATCTGGTGCGGTTTGGCTGACTACACACACCATCGAGAACTTTACGAAGCCCTCTCAGGTGTGCAGGTTTCCTCACGATGTTGTCTTTTACCGTTGAATACTGTCACGCCTTGTTTTCCCCAAAAGGTTTGGCGGAGATGTTTTAGTACACCCTCGTTTCGCCAGTTATGTTTAAGTCTAATTTAATAGGAGGTGAGCCTATTGCTATTAGCCGGGCACAAATCTAGACTGCTACTGAGAAAAACCTATTAACACTTTTCCCGACCCGGGGATCGAACCCAGGAGCCGCTGCTCAGCAGATGCGCTTGCAACCACTAGACCAACGAGGCAGTCAAAATAAATAATAGAAATAAATAGTAGAATAGTTTATAATTTGTAAAAAAATATTTTAACGTACATAAAGAACCTTCCAATTAAACTCATGGCATACGTTATTAAGGGTAAAATCCATCAATAACAAATATTAAATAAAATAATAATATGATGAAATCAATGACCCTGAATTAAATCTTTCCACATACAAAGATAAATTCTATGCATCTTTTTAACCGTCACTTATTCATATCAATTTAAATTAGTGTCTGGCTTAGAGATGTATTATAAGAGAGTTGCATCAATATACCAACACATCTGAATTCATACAATAAATGTAAATCTATACAAAAAGCTAAAATTTCATAACAAGATTAGCCTCAAAGTGAACAATTTTAAACAAATACCAACCCACAAGGCAACCGACAACAAAGGCACCGATACTATGCAACCTCTTTTGATAGATCACAACACAAAAAGCTACCCGGTCTTTGCTTAACTAACTATTTAAGCAACACTAACTTTAATTAATCTTGACAACACCATTGTACATAAAAATATCATTTATCACTTTCAATAGCTATCGACGCGAGAAATTTTCGAATCACGATCGAGAAGCAGCCATTATTGCAGTTTATTTTATAACTGGCAACACTGGCCATCAGCGCCTTTGTCTTGACGACGTTTTGTTTGTGGCATTGACAACTGAAATGTTTGCGAATTATTTTGGTATGGTTCTGTTGATTTTTTATTGAATTGTTGTAGCGTAGTTAGTGATTGATGGTTATGATTGAATATCATTGGTTTTAGTTTTAAGAAATTTGCTTTTTGAATGTCTATTATAACGTTTGACTTTAGTGCTATTTAAATGTTACAAGACCTTAATTAGAACTTAAGATTTTAATTGTGTAGTTTTATTTTTTCATCTGGGAAGGATCCTTGCGATCTTTCCACATTCTGTACTTGTCAAAAATATTTCTAAGGCAGTATTGCTAGTTTCCTATCCCGTCGCTTGCAAGTAACTAACACAAATCGTTTCCATTTACTCGTATCTACAATTTATGCTTTGGATGTTCTGCCTAGCCTTTTCTCAACTATGTTGGGGTCAGCTTCCAGTCTAACCAGATGCGGCTGAATAGTAGTGTTTTACACGGGGCGACTTATGCTTAGGATAAAACAATAAAATATTAATACACCAATCTTTCTCTGGAGTTGGTAGAAACTAGCACATGCCACGTGCAATGATTTTAAAACAGGTTATCTTCTTTTTCCTTATTTCATAAGTTTTTATTTTTTTTATTTCTGCGTTTAAATAAATACTACTACATTAATACGACATGTTTGGTGCAGTGGCTGAGGGAATAGCTTCTGCGCTACGGGTCGTGGGTTCGATTCCCGCTAGGAATATATATTTGTATGGCCTATAGATACTTGTTCCGTGTCTGGGCGTTTGTGTTTGTGATGACTTGTGTCTGTAAACGCATCCACGATACAGGAGAAAGGAGAAACCCTAGTGTGGAGCAAACTTTTCGAAAAAAAATTGTTTCTATTTTTTTATAAATATATAAAAGACGCATTACAAGTAAGAGAGTGTACATACATGGTACTCCATCTTCCTCTACGTACTTCAAGTTGACAATACACAAATACATTTTTCGTTAGATTTTTCTAACAATACCAGGGGCTAGATTTCAATTATTTGCCAATCCGTTACCTGTACGGGCACAGTGGTCCTGACTCGATTGCCTCCCGTCTGGCAGTACGCCGGAATCGAACTCCGGTCCGCACAATGAAATACATCTAAATAAATAACACGGACTTCTCATTGTGATGCCGTCTCCATACAAAATATATTTTCACTACAATACCCGCTCTGGGAATGGGGAAAATGGGGCACACTCGAACGGGAGAAAATACTCGAAAGCTGGCAACACTCGGGCTTAATTCGTGATTCCATTTTTGAAAATTTGAATATTATTGGGTATTTTGTGTCGGCGACCGACCAATTATATTGCGCGGTTCTTGGAGAATGTTTTTAAATACAGACCGTATTTCCGTTGATTTGTTTTTATTTAACTTTTACGCTTTATTTCTATGAAACCACGATATTTAAAAGGTAAACGAAAGAATACTATGAAATACGCTAATACATTATCCTAGAGCTGTCTCGTTGGTCTAGTGGTGGCAAGCGCGACTGCTGATCGTGAGTCCCGGGTTCGATCCCCATGTCGGGGAAAATGTTATTGGATTTTTCCGTATAGAGTTTGGATTTGTGCCCAGTTGATAGCAATAGGCACGCCCCTTATTACATGGGACTTAAAAATAACGAAATGAGGGTGTTACTATACACCTCTGCCCAACCTTCCGGGGAATACAGGCGTGATGTTATACTATGTTATTATCTTAGAGCGCCTAATATATTTTAATTAATAAAACAATAAATATTAATAAGCTTCATAATACCAAAACTCAACCTTGTTCTAGTCCTTAAATATCAAATTAACGCAAAATCTTCAACAATTGACAAATTAATTTACTTTTCGACAGATAAATCCACTTGACGAATTCGAAAACGAAATCGCCGAAACCCGTTAAGGATCGTAAGTCTAAACAATGACCTACCGAACTAATGATTAATTCAAAAGTCGTTGGATTCCTTTCAATTTGTGGCTATGAAACACGCGATTGAAATCCCCTTATTACCAAAATAAAATAAAAAAAACACTTTTTAACAAAAATAAAACCGACTTCAAATTGTCTATCTCCGAAGTTCTTCAGCAGAACGTCACCAAATTTAAATGGGATCATTTTGAAAGAATACTCTTTCAAACAAAAAAGAATCAATAAAATCGGTTCACAATTAGCAAAGATATCGTGTAACAAATATACAAAAAAAAAACAAAACAAAAACATACAGTCGAATTGAGAACCTCCTCCTCCTTTTTTGGAAGTCGGTTAAAAACAAAGATGTTTTATTGCATTATTACACGTTGCACATTATACAGTTGGTGGCGTCTCCTTTTAAGCATATAGATGCTTGTGCCAGGAGGCGCCGCTCTTTTATATCTTACAATTAGTGTAACATGCTTCCAAACAAAAGTTTATGAATTATTAATTTTTATTTATTATCATTTGATTGTGTTATAGATTCTGCGTTCTTCATAAACGTCGTCGACTGAACGAGAGCCTGGTCATGACCGTTTATTGAAGTGGTCTATGAGAACACCCAATATTGTGCCGTAAAGCTGTTTTTCCACAGCACATGAAACACCACCACAGAATGTGATGACAACTGTAGTTTTTCTGCGTACCGTTTTCCCAACTATATTGGGGTCAGCTTCCAGTCAAACCAGATGCGGCTGAATACCAGTATTTTACACGGAGCGACTGCCATCAGACCTCCGCAACCCAGTTACAGGGCAATGCCTATATCCTAAGATTAGACCGGTTGTCAGAATTTTGGGCTTCTGACTTCCCATAACGACTATCATAGGCATTTGTATGACACCCGGGACCGACAGTTTAACGTGCTCTCCGAAGCAAGGAGGGGTTTCGATGTGTAACGAACGGTCACCTACAGACTGACCGCGGCAAGTGCAGCTTAACCTCGCAAATCATATGATCCGTGCGGTTGGTAATTAGCCACGAGGCCCTCGAAATGTGATAACAACTCCAAATGCTATATTATTTCTATGAATGAATCGTTTACGACGATACTGGTAGTTTCGTAGGTAAACGGTTAATTTAAATATATCGTATCAAATCGTCACCACATTATGTCGTATAACGTTGTGGAAAAATAACCTAACGAAAAAAAAATGAAAACAGCTGATTAAAATCTTAAAATAGGAACTGCGTCTACAAAATTGCCCGATTAATGCAAGGTACTTGTGTAGGTAGAGTAGTGTATGTCTATCATATGGCTGATAATATGTATTCTGCCATGATCATCCCACTGCAGGGCAAAGGCCTTTCAACGCTCCTTCCAGTCCTCTCGGTTTAAGGTTTTCTGCAACCAATCTCCTTCTGGGCCTTTTTTTGTTCTCGTTGGAAAATCCTCATCTCCCTCGCCCGGGGAAGGCGAGGAGGTCTGCCGGACTCTTACCGGCTAAAAACCAACGGCGTTCCTTCTCCTGACCGTACGGCCGGGGTCGCGGGATTCGCAAAAGCACGCAACGCAACCCATCTCCATCCGGCATCTCCTTCTGGGCCTGCCGCGACGTCGTCGAACGTTGATAATATGTATGATTGAAAGAAAAAGAAATAGAGATAAATAGACAACACAAGACCAAAGCGTATTTAAACATTTACCGTATGACCAAACAAGATTTCTACAATATATTAAACGGTTTTAATTAGCTTCACTACGTATATTTGTTTGTTTGTTTCTTTCAAATCTTGCGACAGATTTTTCAACTACTTCTGCTTAACCGGTTCTCCTGAAACTTCGCACACAAATTTAATTCCCATGACAATACAACTTTATAATAATTTCAACCTTCAATCCTCAAATCCTGACACTCCAAGATAAAACCTTTTAACTTAAAAGGGATCACTTATTAAAATTTCAGAGTAAATATAAATAGATCCTTCAGAATAATATAGATTGCGGGGCGAAATCACCGCCCATATCTTCATTTTCAACGCTAGAATAATATTTGCTGCAAAACTATTTTTGCAGTAGAAATTCGATCTCCAGGTCGGGCAGTGTTATTGGGTTTTACCGCGTGGAATTCTTTAGTAGCTGTCCGGAGTTTGAATATGTGCCCGGTTGATGGCAATAGGCTTGCCCCCTATTACGGCGAACCTTAGTGGAATCCAGGTGATCTTGTTATGATTTGAAAATATTTTTACACTCACCCGCTAACTTCGTAGCCCCACACTAAAAGCTAAGAACGGTATAAAATAAAACAATTGATTTGAAAAACGCCCCCTCCTACATAAAGGGGTGCGTAATTATTAAATTGAAAACCGTGTTTTATGTTCACAATGAGGGAATGGGGTGACAGAATGGATCCCAACTTCTGTACAGAAACTGAACTAGATATTGTTTGTACCTACCGTCTGTTCTACGTGGTCTATGAATATAACATTTGTGGCGTTTGTGCATGTAAAGATTTGTGTCTGTAAACGCACCCACGATACAGGAAAAATCCTAGAGTGGGGCAACGTTTTTGTAAAAAAAAAACATCACGCCTGTATTCCTCGAAGGGATGTGCAGAGGTGTATAGTAATGTTTAAGTCCCATGTAATAAGGGGCGAACCTATTGCTATCAACCGGGCACAAATCCAAACTTTAGGCTGCTACTGAGGAATTCCACACTTTGCCCTACCTGAGAATCGAACCCAGGACCTCGCGATCAGCAGTCGCGCTAGCCACAACAAGACCAACGAGGCAGTTATCTGATCCTAGTTAGTCTATGAATATTATTTTGCTTTTTTTAAGACGTAGTTTTGTAAATACTTATAACCACACTAGTAAACAATGTTTGGATACAAGTTGCCAGCAATTTTTAAACAGCAATTTTTTTTTCTCGTTGTTAATTACTAACCTGGTGTCAGAGTTTATGCCACCCATCACATGGGCCTCTGACTTGGCTTCATATGCCGTCTAGAAATCTCTCTCAGGCATGCCGGTTTCCTCACAATGTTTTCCTTCACCATTTTTAAACAAGAAATGATAATTATACAATACGCACATGAATCCGAAAAGTCAGAGGTGCGTGCCTTGGGTTCGAACTCGAGACCTATGATTTGGCAGTCCGACGGTCACACCACTATGCTATCACTGCTGACTAGGCTATAACACCACGTAAATGTTTCTAAGGGCAAAGCCACATCTGACGGAAGATACGTCGCCGATCTTGCGTTGAGTAATTTACTCGAGGAATTTTAGTAACGCATCTTCGGTCAAATGTGTACGATGTGATATGTTTATATGGAATTATGTGTACCGGCAGCCGATCTCCCGCCAGTACACATAATTCCATATATACATATCACACCGTACACATTTGACCGAAGATCGGCGACGTATCTTCCGTCAGATGTGGCTTGGTCCTAAAGACGACATGTCGGAGCTTTTGCCGTCGCTGTTCTATGCTTACCGCAACATATACCAACGTTACAGAAACACATAGATTCTTGTTTCTAAACACTGTTTACAAACAATGTTTACTAGTGAATATAAAACTTGATATTCAAATAGATTCTGAAATCTTAAAGTTGCTTATTATTTTTTGTGTGTAAGCCTATTATATTAGATTTATAATCCGCAAATAATATATGTTCAGTGTTTAGGACATTATACATAAACCCTTTCTAAGTATTAATTCTAAGTTGCTATAATAAGTAAAACTCTTTTTTTCGAAGTGTAATGTTGTCAATGGTAGCGCGCAACGCCATCTATCGAGTGGTGTGTAAATATGAAATGTTTAGCCGTACATTACAAGTGACACTACTGAACTTTTTCTTATACCAGAAAAATACTTACGTCATGTATTCGTAAAAACAAATCGTTTTCCTTACCAATGGTAGCATTTTTATTACCAAACTAGGAAAATAAATAGACTCGTAAGTTCATTTAACTTGTGATATCTACTAACTAAAATATGCAAAGCTATTGAGTCTTAGCATCATTATTAGTAAAAGATACAAGAGTCTTAATTTTAATCAATAACGCTCGGTAAATTATTGGAATCGGCCAGATAAATATACAATATACATATACAGGGTTACCGTTATTGGTCAAGATTCCGTAACTAGATTGTAGAACAGCTTTATCTAATAACCAAGTAATGCTTTATCCAAAACTGAACCATTTTGTGACGGTATTGCTATTAATATCTCAAAAAAATATTTTGTTACACTTTTGCATACAGCATTACTGAGTTATTAGATTGTAGATAACATGTCCTACAACACTGCCGCGGGATTGTTACAGATAACCACTAACCCTGTATAAAAAAAAAACATAAACATAACATCACGCCTGTTATCCCCGACGGGTTAGGCAGAGGTGTATAGTAACACCATAATTTCGTCGTTATGTTTAAGTCCCATGTAATAGGGGGCGAGCCTATGACCATCAACCGGGCACAAATCCAAATGCCTGCTACTTAGAAATTCCACTTAACACTTCCCGACCTAGGGATTGAACCCAGGACTTCACGATCAGCAGTCGCGCTTGCCACCACTAGACCAACGAGGCAGTTGACCCTGTATATTTTCTTTTAAATTATTGCCTACTCGAAAATGAAAGTTTTACACCAAATAAATCTAACAAAGAATCAAACAAGACTGTCTTATTTAGATAATAGTATAATATGTTTATATAATCAACAAGTTTTTAAAACATAAGTCTCGTTAAAATATCGCGGCAACATAAAATATGATACAAGTATTCTCCTTTGTATAGTTATTAATCTTATTGTCTGATCTTTTCCGAAAATAATTTCGGAAATGTCAAAAAACCCAAAGCCAGTTTGTACATGTTAAAAACCTTCTTTAAAATAATATTGAATGGCTAAAATAAATATACGTAATCATGATTAATTATGCAGTGCAATGACACCTGAGATGTTTATACAAGGTTCCTACACATGTGTGTATAAATATATATATATATATATACAGCATGCCTGGCTGCCTGCCTTTGCATCCGAAAACCATGAACTCTGCTTATCATTCTGAACAACTTTTACTATCGGTCAAACTCTGAATTCATGAGAAAAAAAAACAGTTGTTCCATACATTTTTCCATACAATGATATTTTGTATGGAGCAGCAGATTTTTTTCACGAATTTATAGGTTCCATAGTAAAAGATGTAAAGTATGATAAGCACAGTTCATGGTTTTCGGTTGCAAAGTGACTAACCAGTCATGCTGTAGGTATATAAGGTTACTGGCCACCATCCCGTGGACCGTGGTAGGATTGTAGGTCATGTAAGCCACTATCTTATTGACCCAGTAATGCTTTATGCAAAAGTGAACAATTTTATGTTTTATTATAAAAAATGTAATACGTAGATACCACTCCGGTTGACAGAGAATAAAAGAGTCCAACTAGGCAATATTATAATCATCGCTTAAATAAAAATATATACAAGGTTAGTCGAAAAGGGGGTACTAAGCCGAAAGGGTGTTAAAGTACCCATAATAATGGATAACTTTTGTTCTACAACTTTCTCCAAAGGTCAATAGTTCAAGAGAAATAGCTGTTCAAAGATGTCATAAAAAATACGCTAAATTCTATCTATCCTCAGCTATGATCAGACGTGTTTACATTTTACGTCATATTTGGGGTCACGGATTACAAACTCCATTTTCTGAATTTAACTAAAGCAGGGATGATGAATTTAAGAAACATATAAAAAAAACATGGAAAAATAAATAATCGAATTTTTAAATTTTAACACTTTCCTTAAAACAATCATCAGTGATACATTAAGTGGCCCGCGGCTTAGTACCTCCTTTCCGACTAATCTTGTAGGTATATTTATAATTAAATAATATCAACATTAATTTATTTCTCTTAAAAAAAACCTTGGTAAGTATCTTGACCTGTGTAAGTACAGTTATTAGGAAACAACAGTGTCTGTATTGAATTATTAAACATAGAATTATGATACCTCTCGCGAAACACGCTGTATTTGTTAATGGAAAACTGTACCAAAAACAGCTTGAAAGTTTTTGAGAAAACTCTCAACATTATATTCATGGTAATACAGACAGTATTACTGTAATACATATTGATTTAATAATTAAAATATGAAAGAAAAGTATTGTTTAAAAATTTACGTCTATGTTTTAAGTTTCCGACGGACTTGTCGCAGATTTTGTTTAGACTTTTTAATTTAACTATGAAACTGTTTTATTGTAATTATTAAGTATTAAATTGCTATAGAATCTTCATAATGTTTAATTAAAGGAGCTGATTATCTATATTATTAGTAAAATAGTCATTACATACCTATGTAAATTAACTGAATAATGTTTTGCTTTGAATGTTACACTGCTTGTATATGTAATGATTGTTTCATACTATAAATACAAATTGATGCATTCACAATAAAGTGATACAGAGTCATTTAATATGTTCATTGGATATAAATTACTAATTTTATTTGTTAAACTTTCATCACCATCCAGCCTTTATGCCTAATTGAATGTTACCAACAACAAAAACCGCCTCTTTATTAAAAACATAATCAAAATTAAATCATGTTGATAGTGTTGATACCAATTAGTGTTAATAGGAACTGAATGTCATTTAATTATATAACGACATTAAAGTTCAAAGAGTCTGTCAGTGCCCGGAAGTCGGAGCACTCATAATTAACACTAAACCTGTCAAAATAGATGACGACATAATCAAAAGTTATTAAAATAAATCCAAACGTTTGTGGAATCCGATATAAATAACATAAATTGAATAAATTAAAAAGCAGAGAAATTAATGATGAAGTTTTTAATTTTAATAATATGAAAGTTCAAAATTGGAATTCGGTTCGAGCCTATCTATTCATTCACTGCATTCAATTCATCATTGAAGTCAATGACTCTTCAATCTAATCACCTAAGTGAATGTTAATTCAATTATTTCACTTCGAACCTCTCAACACGTCAAACAAAATTAAAAGGGTGTCAATTAAAACGATAAAGTAAAATAAAAACAATTTAGTGTTTATTTTGTATGGCATTTAACAAAGTTATTTTCTCAAATACTATAATACATCGTTGGTACTGACATCGATAATTCAATTAATACACTATTATATACATTGTGAGATGTACTAATGACTTATGATTAAGACAACTAGTTCTTAAATTTACATCTACAGTTGGAACCAATAAATAAATTATACATGGATAAAGTAAAGCGAGACAACCCTGAAGACTCAGGTAAGAAACAAATAACTCAACAAACTGACGTTATGTTATTACTAAAACAAAATACAGGGTTGACAATACACGACTTAACTATTCAGCTACATGAAACACCTATAGAAAATAATCTCTTTTTGGTACCAATCTCACTTCACATAACTAACGAACCGGCGCTACTTTACCTTAAATATTTATAGACGCATCAAAAACAAAAGAAATCACAGTTTAACTCAATTCGTCCCCGCGCGGGTCTATCTTAACATATTTACAAGCCACTTGATATGAGACGCACTTTACATCATCAATTGTAACTCTAGAAAATAAATAATGTTCCTTAGATTCTTGTTCACAGTCTGTGTCACTTAAACTGCTGGATCCGTCTCGTGCGGTGTTGCCGAACCTCAAAAGATGAGCATCCTTCAAGGAAGGCAGGTTGGTCTTCAATATATGACGGAGACGGGCCGCCTCAGCTGGTCATCATGAGGGCTGTGTTGTGTTGGGGTGACGGGGGACACTGGTGACGTCGGTGCGACTCCGTACTGTTGGAATAGCGATGAGTGGAAGGGCTTTGGAGGTGCCGTCGGCGATGTGTACAGCGATGAATAGAATGATGACACAACGGCCGCCGCCGACGATGACACCGTCGGCAACTTCTCCGCCGGTGCCATCAATTTGGAGAACTGCAGATGGTCGAGCTGATGTGGGAAGTACGGTGGCACTGCAGAGTATGACAGTGCGTCCAGGTGACCCACTCCAGGAGCCGGGCCGGCAAAGTATGGCAGCGGGAAGCTCGGGAAGGCGCCGGCGCCGGGTGCTCCTCCTTGCGTGGGGGGCTTGGGCTTCCTGCGCGGCCTGTACTTGTAATCAGGGTGCTCCTTCATGTGTAGAGCCCTCAACCTCTTAGCCTCATCAATGAACGGCCGTTTCTGCATCTCAGAAAGCAGCTTCCACTCCGCTCCGAGCCTCTTGGAGATCTCTGAGTTATGCATTTTCGGGTTGTCCTTGGCGATCTGGCGTCTCTGCAGCCTGGACCACACCATGAAAGCATTCATGGGTCTCTTGATGTGTCCTTCGGACTGCGGCGAGGTCGCCGGCAGCGGCTGCGGCGCGCTGGGGTACTCCGGCAACATGCCCGGGTGCATGGAAAACGCGTACGGGTGATGACTCAATGTCGACATGGTGATTGAACTTTAATTACTAAGTCGTAAGTTCTGTTAGAGCATTAGCTCTGTGGTTATGTATGGCACAAAGCGGTGAATGAGCACAGACGAGGAGGCGATTGTGTCACGTCGAAGACGGACGATAGACTGGCGAGTCGGTATCGGGGCCTTGTGGGTATCGAAGCGCGGGGGGTGGGGTTTTAGGGCGGTGTACCGCGGGCCAATGAGGGGCCGGCGAGTACAGCCTGCGCCCCTCCTCTAGCACTATGCTTGTCCCGTTCTCTCTCACAATGGGTGTGTGCGGGTCTCTTTCTGCCGTAACAATAGAGCGGCGTGCCGTGGTGCGGAACAGGCGTGCAGCTGTTCGGAGCCATGTCAGCAACTGAATGCGGCCCAATGCATGATGTAACTGTAGTAATAGAATACTTTACACACTTGTATTGTGGAATTTGGTTGTGTACCAAATAAATGGTGATATAAATAGACCACGAGTGTACGTTTGAATGTCACCTTTTTTGTGCGAAACTCGACATATTCGTACTAATAAAACGTTTAGAGCTTTTAAAGGAGAAACGATTAAACACTTTTTTATTGGTTGATAAACGTTCAACGAGAACTATCGAATACAGATATTCGTTCTAATGTTTATGTAATCCATATATTATATCTTTATAAGATGTAATCCTCAACTGGTATCGAATGAAGTAGATCTTATAATGTTATACCCTACTTAGTTCATAGAGCTTTTTATCGTCGTAACTATGGGTCATAAAAATTGCTTCTACGGCCGATCGTGGATGAAAAAGAGGACATTGTATGGATCAATCAGCTGTTTATTATCCAAAACCTGATGTCAGGCACGGTTACAAGAAGGCATGCAATTTTAGCAACTTTAAAGCTCATGTCAAATACGGTCTCACAAAACGGTATTGGTTCTCAACCTGGGGGTAATTACCCACGTAGAGGTAATGTGACAATCTAGCGGGGGTAATTGGTGTTACTTATAGATACATTCTTCAAAAAAAAATTCGTGAAGTGAGTTTTCAGTTGTTTATATTTCAAATAGACGTTATTGAATTTTGTAATACGTTTCCAAATTGTTAATCCGATGGGGAAGAGGCAACAAGAAACTCCATGGATTTTCATCTATATCTTTACATAGTATAAAACAAAGTCGCTCCCGCTGTCTGTACGCTTAGATCTTTTAAACTACGCAACGGATTTTAATGCAGTTTTCTGCAATAGATAGAGTGATTCAAGATGAAGGTTTATATGCCCCACATTAGTATCTACATTGCACCCGTGCGAAGCCGGGGCGGGTCGCTAGTACATATATAAAAATGAATCCCTATTTTCCTTGATCACGCCATAACTTGAGAACGACTTTACCGACTGAGGTCATATTTACACAATATTTTGTTTTGTTGAGACGATGGTTCGTACTTGTGCTGGGATCCGATAGGTGGCGCTGTAGTCAAATTATTTACGCGAGCACAGCCGCGGGAGAACAGCTAGTATAACATAATAAAAGGTTAAGAACCGCTGGTTTAGTGGAAGCAATATCGAATGCGATCCATGTGGTTTTATATTTGAATCTTAAGTCAGATTTTTTTCTTTTATTTGTTTGCTTTATACAAGGATAGTTGGAAAGGGGGTACTAAACCGCGGGCCACTTAATGTAGGTATCACTGATGATTGTTTTAAAGAAAGTGCTAAAATTTAAAAATTCAGTTTTTTTTGTCCATGAAAAATTATTCTTATTTTAGTTTTTTCAAAAATTCTTCATCCCTGCTTTAGTTTTGAATTAAAAAAATGAAGTGTCTCATCCGTGACCTCAAATATGACGTAAAATGTAAACACGCGTGATCATAGCTGAGGATAGATAGAATTTAGCGTATTTTTTATGAAATCTTTGAACAGCTATTTCTCTTGAACTATTGACTTTTGAGGAAAGTTGTAGAACAAAGGTTATCTATTATTATAAGTACTTTAACACCCTTTCGTCTTAGTACCTCCTTTCCGACTAACCTTGTATAGGTTGGCTTTTGAAGTTGGACTTGTACCCGATGACTATGGGCTAAATGGGGTGGTCCTCAATCTACTTGATAGAAGTGGGAAGCAGTGACGTCACTGGCATTCTGTGGGTGTATGACAATACGCCTCTAGCTGTTCAACAATTTGCGGATTACAAGCTTGACATGATCTTTAGTAGAGCTTCGACCTTGACCACGTTTCGTGTATAGGTACATGTGTAAGTATTAATAGTATTATGAAATAAAAGTTGGTTTGTCTGTCTGTTTTTGTTTTTCTATTGAGTCGTAACGTTAAAATCGTATCGTGCCGTGCCGTGCCCCGGTATATTATAAAAGCATCAATAAATTATTTTTGTATTAAAAATGTTAAAATTTAATTTAATTAAATGGTACATTTTTTTTTTACACCACGAAAACCCTCTTTAGGGAATTAGTTTACTGTGACGTTTTCGATATCACGGAAGCAAGTATGCGATAATAAGATTGGCGAATCTTCTAGTTAACATGACGTAACACAACGCGTTACATTCCCCGAAGTGTTTGGCAGAGGTGTTTTAGTGCACCCTCGTTTCGCCAGTTATGTTTAAGTCCCATGTAATAGGGGGCGAGCCTATTGCCATTTTTTTTTTTTAAAACGTTGCCCCACACTAGGATTTCTCCTGTATCGTGGGTGCGTTTACAGACACAAATCTTCACATGCACAAACACCCAGACCCGGAACAACAATCTGTAGGCCATACAAATATTTGTTCCGTGCGGGAATCGAACCCACGACCCGCAGCGCAGAAGCCAATCGCTTAGCCACTGCACCAAACGTGTCGTCATTAACCGGGCACAAATCCAGACTCCGGGCTGCTACTGAGAAATTCCTAATGGAAAAACCCAAAAACACTTTGCCCGAACTGGGGATCGAAGCCAGGACCCCATGCTCAGCAGTCGCCAACAAGGCAGTAAATTATACTAATAACTATCTGTACATTAATACCAAAAGCTAAACAGATAATCTTAATCCAAACTCAATCATACCACTGAATGGTACAGTACCACAGCACCTATAAATCACAAATTATTATTATATCACATAAAACAAGGACACAAGAAAACCTTTCTCACAGATTTAACTTTAAATCGATTCTTTATAAGATAGTAATAAAACGATCGTTTCACGGAGCGAATCGGACACGGTTTTGTGCCATTGTTTCATAGGAATGGCTTGTGGCGACACTATATTGTCCAATATAACTAGGATTATGCTCGTAAACACATTCTACAATCATAAAATGACTTTTTCATTATCACCCTGTATAAACATTAAAGACTTAACTCAATTTTTTGCCACTGCAATTTCAAGTTTATTTCTATTCGCTTAAAGTTGAGTTTCAGTTGTAGGTCGTCCCAATACAGGATGGCCTTTTGTCTTAGCCAAGATCTAAAAGTACTTCCAAGAAGTAAAGTCTTTAATAATAAAATAATAACAAGCCTGAATGTGAGTAATTTCTACATTTTATAGCTGAATCTTTAGTTTGTTCGAGTGTTTTGTTAAAACTTTATTAGCTATCAAACTATTCGTAATTCAGCTGAATCGTAAAACGAAATTGCTAATGGAAATTAATAATTTCCTTTTATAGTGAATAACAGTTAGCAAAATTTGAAAGACTAAAAAACATGAAAATAAACAATATAATTTTAATTACTGTGGCGAGTTTTAGTGTTTGCTTATTGAGAATTGAGCAATAGATATAAGATATAATAATGCCGTTTCTCACACATAAAGTTAACAAGAAACCTTCGTTTAAAATCCTACACTTAAACCTCCAATGGAATATGGTGCTATCTATAATTACTTTTGAGAAAGTCATCAGTTTCAAAATAGGCCCAAATAAAGAGATGGGCACGGATTTGGTTTTATACTAGTACTGAAAGAACAAACAATAATATAATCTATACTAACATTAATATTATAATAAAGAGGAAAGATTTGTATTTTTGTATGTAACGAATAAACTTAAAAACTACTGGACCGATTTCAAAAATTCTGTTGCCGTTAGAAAGCTACATTATTACTGACTAACATAGGCTATATTTATTACTGGAATACTTAAAACTTCTTACGCGGGCGGAGCCGTGAGGACTCAGCTAGGATAATATAATCAGCCCATTACTGCCCCACTGCAGGACATGGGCCTCTTTTCAGAATGAGAAGGGTTTGGGCGTTAGTGCACCACGCTGGCCTGGTGCGGGTTGGCGGACTACACACCATCGAGAACTTTATGGAGCCCTCACGGCGGGTTTCCTCATGATGTTGTCCTTCACCGTTAAGGCAAGTGATAATCAAAATATGATCCATATATGAGTTCGAGAAGTCAGAGGTGCGAGCCGGGTTTGAACTGAAACCCTCCTGCGTGGAAGGCGAGCGTTCACCCGCTAGGCTATTACTGCGAAACCTACAGGAAAGTAATTCGTGAAAAAAAAAAATGTAAATATTAGTGATGCAATGAATACTACTTTTACGAATATGATTACTGATTCTATTATTCAGCTAGAATTCTAAGATAAACCCAGATTTAAAATATAACTATCATTTTTAACATCATTATAAAAAAGGTGAAGGTATTTCAAAACCTGGATTTTACTTAAATTCTATTTTTTTATCCCACGTAGGTAGTAACTTGACAGACACAAATCTCAAACTTGTCAAATAGTGTTCCTAAAATTTTTAAGATAAAGAAACGATCAGAAATAACGACACGTTTGGTGCAGTGGCTGAGCGATCGGCTTCTGCGCTACGGGTCGTGGGTTCAATCCCCACACGGATCAAATATTTGTATGGCCTACAGATAGTTGTTCCGGGACTGGATGTTTGTGCATGTGAAGATTTGTGTCTGTAAACGCACCTACGATACAGGATAAATCCTACAGTGGGGCAATGTTTATTTTATTTTAAAAAAAGAAACAGAACTCTAAAAGAAATTACTCTCTCGTAATAGGGATATAGTACTTAAAACCCTAAATAATCCATCCTTATAACTGCACAAGTAACTTAGCAATGACAACGTATTGCTATAACTCTTGATATGAATAGCACTCATTGCCGAACGGTAAAGTCGCGACGCAAGTCGATACTTTCAAAGCTAAACTTCGAAGTTACAATACTACTAACGCCATCTATCGGTGTAAAGCGTATACTGCTTGCGTGGACCAGTCACTCGGTTTTATTGTTGTGTAACCTATTTTAGTTTTTTTTTTCACAATATCAAAGTGTTATAAAGTTGTGTGTTGTATGAGGGGCTGGTGGCTAATTACCAACCACGCGGATCATACGTTTTGAAAGAAAGAAAATGTATTTATTTTTCGCCCAAGCGACGCACACGTATCTATACTTTAAATTAAAAATATAAAAATTCTTAAAATTAAAAACTTAAAACTACAGCAAAAATTTGGACTTAAATTTAAACATACATATAATTACCTGGTAACCCAAACACAAAAAAGTTAAAAAATAATAAAAACAAAAAAAATACGAACTACTAATTTATAGTCTATGGTGTCTATGTCACAACAGTCTATGGTGCATGGGTTACCTAGGCATCCTAAATCTACTAACAATACAAACATTAAAACATGTTGAATTTGCGCGTCGCATGGTGCGTAAAAATGTTTGCGAGGCTAAGCTGCGCTTGCCGCGGTCAGTTTGTAGATGGATGACTGTTCGTTAGACATGGAGACCCCTCCGTGCCTCGGAGAGCACGTTAAACAATCGGTCCCGGGTGTCATATGAATAACTACGACTGTTGCTACAGGCAGTTAGAAGCCCGAAAATCTGACAACCGGTCTAACCTTAGGATATCGGCATTGCGAAGTAAATGGGTTACAGAAGTCTGATGGCAGTCGCTCCGTGTAAAATACTGGTAATCAGCCGCATCTGGTTAGACTGGAAATCGACCCCAACTTAGTTGGCCAACCTGGGGATCGAACCCAGAACCTCACTATCAGCAGTCGCGCTTGCCACCACTAGACCAACGAGGCAAAATGTATCTACAGTTTATTTCATAGTTACTTACAAAAACAAAAAGTTAGGTAGGTAGGTACTCCTCATAAAATAAATGCGAGTCTTATTATCACTCTATAGTGTTAAAATATCTTCTTTACATAGTACTAGCTGTGTCCTCACGGCTCCGCCCGTAGCCTATGTTACTCAGTAATAATGTAGCTTTCTAACGGCAAAAGAATTTTTGAAATCGGTCCAGTACTTTTTAAGTTTATTCGTTACATACAAAAATACAAATCTTTCCTCTTTATAATTTAGTACAGAAGTATAGATAAAACAATGTCGCTCCCGTTGTCTGTACGCTTAGATCTTTTAAACTACGGAACGGATTTTAATGCAGTTTTCAGCAATAGATAGAGTGATTCAAGAGGAAGGTTTATATGCCCTACATTAGTATCTACATTGCACTCATGCGAAGCCGGGGCGGGTCAGTAGTAAAATAATAAAAACATTAAAACAAAAGAACACTAGAAATTAAACAGCTAAGATATTTTTATTACCTACTTAAATCATTTGACGATTGTAGTCTTATTAACTAAACGTCAATAATTTAATGAAAACTAGACTAAACCTTCCTCTTGAATCACTCTATCTATTGCTGAAAACTGCATTAAAATCCGTTGCGTAGTTTAAAAGATCTAAGCGTACAGACAGCGGGAGCGACTTTGTTTTATGCTATGTAAAGAAGATGATTGAACAGAACAATATAAAATAATAAACGTACTAAAATAAAAATTATACTTTGACAGTCGCCGTCTTTTGAATTCTAGGATTTAAATCCCTTGCTAATTTTCAAAATGGTGGCACAATGGTACCATTTCGCAGTTAAGACGATTATTATCGAGTAATTAGGTTCAGTCAATTGACTTGATTAGGCTTTGTTAAGTCAGGTTTAGCATTGTCCCGATAGAGCACAGAGTTAAAGTTTATTGGGACATTTAAGAAATAAGACATAATAATGCAGTTTCTCACATGTAAAGTTAACAAGAAACCTTCATTTAAAATCCTACACTTAAACCTCCAGTGGTGTATGGTGCTATCTATAATTACTTTTGAGAAAGTCATCAGTTTCAACATAGGCCCAAATAAAGAGATGGACACGGACTTGGTTTTATACCGGAACTAAACGAACAAAATTTAATTAAATAATATAATCAGCCCAATTCTATCCCACTGCTGGACACGGGCCTCTTCTTAGACTGAAAAGGGTTTTGGCCTTAGCCAGCCACGCTAGCTTGGTCCAGGTTGACGGACTCCAACATCGAGAAGTTTATGGAGACCTTTCAGTCGTGCAGGTTTCTTCACGATGTTTTCCTTCACCGTTAACGCTAGTGATTATAAAATTCAAAGTCAGAGGGCTGGGATCGAACTCAGACCGTCCTGCATGGAAGATAAGTGCCCATCATTAGGCTATCAATGCTTTCAATTAAGAAAATTAAATAAAACACTGAAATAAAAAGGCTGACTTATTCTTCAGCGTATAACAACATATAGATAAATAATAATGAATCGCCAAATGGTTGCTAAGCGCAAAACTTGAGAACGGCTCGACCAATTCGGCTATTTTTTTTATATATTCCTTAAGTCACAAGGAAGGTTCTTATGGAGAGAAAATACATAAAAATTGCGTGGAAAATAGTAAAAACAACACTTCTCTTTTCTCACTACAGGCCAATAACTTTTGACAGAACGAAGTCTGTCCGGCCAGCTAGTTAGAAATAAAATTAGTAAAACTAGTACACTTTATTTATTAAAAAATTAAATCACGATTATAAAACGTAACATACTTTTTAATAAAAATAACGACATCCAAACATCACAGCTGAAGCTTATAAACCTCTCCCGCCTTACATACGTACATAAAATGCATACATAGACAACATTAATTAAAACATCAACACGAAAAATACATAACGAAATATAAAAAAAAAATCACACAAAGAGACATCGCACCTAATTACTTATTTCTCAACACCGCAACAATACAGCCGCCTGCAGACATGACCTGGATATCTGCATCTCCCTCTATCTCGTTAAAACAGAAAGAGAGGGGAATATTAGCTAGTTAGTCTTCGAATGCCGTTGAGCTTCAAATAGTGACAATGGCGGGGTGAGCACAATATAGGCTTAAAGCCTATTCGCCCCATCTTCCTATTTTAATTTACGCAAATTTCCCATGACACTTCACCCGACATACCATTACGGTTTGTTTTTTTAAAGGACGGATTGATTATGTTACGGTTAATTAAGATTAATCGACGGTTAAGAATAATGTTGAAGTGTATTCAGACTTGCCTTGTAATGAAAGCAGTTCCACTAAGATTGTGTAGCGCATATTGCTCGATGCTATACAGAAATACAGATATTGTGTAAATGACAGTAATAAACTTAGGAAACTCGTTTACGGAAGTCGCTCTTTAATAGGGTTAAATAATTTAATTACTTTTCAACTTTGATAAACAGCGACTGTATAAGACGTTTAATATCGAAAGCAGTAGCTTTCGATATTAAACGTCTTATATTAAAAACGACTGCTTTCGTCATTTTTACCTACAGATGATCGCCGCCGTTTATCCATCAATTATAATTAAACTGGCGACCCGCCCCGGCTTCGCACGGGTGCAATGTAGATACTAATGTGGGGGGGCATATAAAACTTCCTCTTGAATCACTCTATTAAGAAAAACCGCATCATAATCTGTTGCGTAGTTTTAAAGATCTAAGCAGACATAGGGACAGACAGACAGCGGGAGCGACTTTGTTTTAGACTATGTAAAGATAAAGAATATACAGGATACATACCTACATCAAAAAAAAATTTACTGTAATCCTTGTAAAACCTTTAGTTCACCTTATTCTTCTTGTTTTTGGATGCATCAGACTAGTAAGTAACCTACCCACACATATTAACATATTTTGAACTTTAGTAGTCATTTACAGGAGCTTCAACGATTTACACAATGTTCTGTTTTGTCTAGCCTTTTAACTATGTTGGGGTCAGCTTCCAGTCTATCTAGGTGCGACTGAATATCAGTATTTTACACGGAGCGACTGCCATCAAACCTTCGCAACCCAGTTACTGGGCAATGCCGATATTCTAAGGTTAGACCGGTTGTCAGACTTTCGGGCTTCTGACTACCCGTAACGACTGTCATAGGTACAACGATTTATACAATACCTTACGTCTAATTTTCACACTACAATAACTTTACACAACTGAGTGACCAAAAATATTTGTTTTAACCAACCGTCACAAACTCCCGTTAACATTGTGCCATCAGTCCTTCCTGCATCCTATATCCTATACGTTACTTTTGCAGAATCTATTATTTTTCAGCAAGAATGCACTCAGTTAATGACCTCCCAATGATAATGGTCCATTGTGATGCCTACGCGCAGGCAATCTTCATAGTGCTCGCATTGTGACAACGAAAATTCATTTATAGATAGGTTTTTTAATAAACTAATGAACGATATGGGGTGTTTTTTTTTAGATTAGTAACTGTGTGATATGAAGGTGTTGTATTTTTGTGTGATGTATTTCGACGAGATGTTTGTTTGTAGGTTTTTGTTTTCGCTACAATGTTTTTTATACATGAAGTTTCTGAATAATAAAAATACGAAAACTCTCTTAAAATAACTTAAGTTAAACTATTGTATCTTGCAGTATCAGGATTTGATGGTTGAAGGTTGAAACTAATATGATATTGAATTGTCATGGGAATTGAATTTGTGTGCGAAGTTTCAGGAGAATTAATTAAGAAGTAACTGAAAAATGTGTCGTAAGTTTTGTATCAATCAAATATACGAAGTGAAGCTAATTAAAACCGTTTAGGTAATAATAAATATGGATAAGACGCAAGAACATGCTTTTGATAACACAAATCGACGGTCTGCAGTGAAAACCACGTATGTGTAAAATACAAATTTATAAAAGAGATAGAAAGATTAACTGTCTCCAGAAAAAAATATGGCCGATCAAATGTTAATACAAGTTTGTCATCGTACGTCATAGATAGCTTAGAAGTATTTGAATTGAAAGTTAGTTGAACCCGTACTATATGTGTATAGTTTATCAATCTAAAGAACAAATAAAACGATTTTGAAGAAAATTTGTTTTAAGAGGTTTTATTATTATTAGATTTCTGTACTGTATAGCGATTCTTTGATTAGATTAAAATAACGTTGGGTGTTAATTACAGCTTTTTAACGTTCAGCGGAATAACTGCTGTAAGTATGAGAAGTTTCTCTACCTTGTAGTAAGTACTATAGGAAAATGCTGGGGGCCAATTAAAAAATGTTTAAAATCGCACCACACCAGTCGAACCACAGTTCAACCATGGATATTTGACTTTTTATTCTTATAGAGATAACCGTCGTTCGGCCGTGGTTCAGCTGCACTTGGATTGCAATATTAACCTATTTTGTTACTCGAATTGGTCTTCAGGCGTGATTCCAGTAACATGTAGGTATGAATGATTGCAACAACAGCTCTTTGTAAAAATAAGCTCTGCAGATCTTGGTATCATATCTACCTAGCCTTTTCCCAACTATGTTGGGGTCAGCTTCCAGTCTAACCAGATGCGGTTAAAAACCGGTAGGTATTTTACACGTAGCGACTGCCATCAGACCTCCGCAACCCAGTTACTGAGTAATACCGATATCCTAAGGCTAGACCTGTTGTCAGACTTTCGGGCTTCTGACAATCCGTAACGACTGTCATAGGTATTCATATGACACCCGGGACAGAGTTTTTAATGTGCTCTCCAAGGTACGGAGGGGTCTCGATGTGTAACGAACGCTCACCCATCCACGGACTAGCCACCAGCCCCTCAAGCTATGCAGATCTCGGTACAGTCAACAAAGTCACGCGTGTAACAGCGCTCATTATTGACGTCATAAAATTTTTACTAAAATATAACAAAACTCCTTTGAAGGACACAATCACTTTCAAATAACCCACATTATGACAAATGGCCACAAACAATAGACAATAACAAAAACTTTTAAAACCAATAAACACCGATAAACAAACAAAAAACTAGACGTCTTCATAACCGCAATAAACATTTCTGTTTTCAAAAATAACGGTTTGTAAAAACAAAATTCATCGCTGCGCCTGCAAAATCCGCTATGTGTTTTTGTTTGAAAATCTGACTTAGGTGCTATTTTATAATACTTCTCAAACCCCGTGCACCTGTAAAATATTTTATTTAATTATTTATTTGCTTAAGAAGATAGCAAAATAAATTATTAAATAACAGATCTTACAGGTGCACGTGGCTTGAGAACTATTATAAAATAGCATCAAAGATAGATTTTCAACAAAAAAAACACATAGTGGATTTTGTAGGCGCAATGACGAGTATGTTGGGATCAAACAATTTTATTTCGTGCCGTATAAGGTAGAGGTTTGTCATAAAAATGAGTATTGTCATGACAAAACAATGAGTTTTGTCAAATGACCAAACAAAGCGCAACCGTTCCGTGTTTCTCTGGACGCGGTAAGCTAAAGTGACTGACCGTTCGATTCTCAGAATGTCTTAAACAATTCAAACAATTTATTGTGATAACTGTATAATTTTTGTTTTGGAAGTACATTAGCAGATTAGTTCCAGAGGTCGCGTTTTAGAACTTAAAGAGAAGTAGACTTTGTTTTGTTCTACGTTTACCCGCGGCGTCGTTTGTCAAATTGGAACTTGAAAGAACTATTATTGATTCATTGAAATGAAACAAAGAATCGCATTATTTTAGTAATGTCTTCTTTCTTTAATGACACAAACAGAAACTGATGCAAAGAGAGCTGCCTACATGGTCACGAAGGGTTTTTTTTAATACTCATAAAAGGGATTTTATGTTCAGTGCTCGGTTCCTATTGCCAAAAACTAATTGTTTTACTAAATAATAGTAGCATTATTTATTTCCAAACTGGTATATAGGTATACATACACCCATATTCTAAAACGTTCCTCCAAAACTTACTCGACTCATACTCGTCTCAGGACGCCCTCGAAAACACTCTCAAAATTGTATTCTTAGTCGCAATTTCAAGTGAACTTTGAGGTTCCTCGACTGAGGGGTCCTCAAATGAGTCGAGGTAGAGTGGAGTTGTTACGTCATAATTTTCTTTATCTGCATCGCGCAAATAACGCCGCGATAAATAGTTGTAAGGATTATCGTAAGCATATTCGATAAAGTCTTCAAAATTCAGTTTTGTAACATACGAACTTTGACACTTCCTTCCTTAAGGTAGGTTCCGAGGTACCTTGAGTTTGACAGATGATTCCTTACCTCGACTGCGGAAAACTCTCGAGTCGAGGACGTTTATGTCAACTATAACTACCGATGGTAATCAGAAAGACTGAGTCGAGGTGGAGTCGAGTCGAGTAAGTTTTGGAGGAACGTCTTAGAATATGGTTGATACAGTCGTAAGTAAATTGTACCTGTGATAACTACCAACGTATGGGTCTACTATGCAAAGCTATGGGGTATTTACTTAATTATTGGTAAAGATACAAGGATCTTAATTTTAACCATAACGCTTGGTTAATCATAGGACGATTAAACAATCTTCACCATGTGGACTTACGAAGAGGTGTTTTTTTCTTGGTGGTAGGATCTATACGTGCGCCTAGCTAGCTACCACCCTCACATTAAAGACCGACCAAGCAGTTTACTGTGTTCCATCGTGTGTATGTGAGAGCCAGAGGGGTATAAAGGAATCCCTCTATATCTTTGCTACTTGGATTCGTGTGCTCAATCTTAGATCCTGTCTGCCCAGAAGCGACTAGGGTCTAACGCGACCAAGTGAAGAATCTTTACATATCAACAAAGACCTACTTTGAGCAGGACAAATTATAATATAAATCGTTTTTAGTTAATTTTGAATTGTAATTGTAACATTTATTTATCAGTTTTAATTATGTTATTTATTTATTTTTTACATAAATAATGTATAATCGAATTATTTATTTCCGTTTACACAATTATTATAAATTAGTACACAACTATATTCACACACACATGCACTGCCCATATATACACACACATGTTGGTTTAAGTGAACGGGCATGACCACTGAGACATCCGTAATTAAAGTTCAATAGTATTTATTTTTTTATTTATTTAAGCACGCTATTTATTTATTTATCTATTTGGAACTGGTTTACATCAGTTACGTCACAGTGGGTTCAGTTGAAAACCAGCGTCAAGAACTAGTAGTGTGACATTTATGCTGAACTGAACCTATTTGGCGCAGCCGCTAGACACACTCTCTTATGAATTTTTTGTCTGTGTGTCTGACTGCTTTCGTGCCAAATAAATTTCTTTCTTTCTTTCTTCTTTCTTTCTTTTTCTATATTATAAAACAAAGTCGCTCCCGTTGTCTGTACGCTTAGTTCTTATAAACTACGCAATGCATTTTAATGCAGTTTTCAGCAATAGATAGAGTGATTCAAGAGGAAGGTTTATATGCCCCACATTAGTATCTACATTGCACCCGTGCGAAGCCGGGGCGGGTCGCTAGTAAAAAATAAAAAAAGATATAAGAATACCATATTGCCAAAAACAGAATTCCCCTAACTGTTGCGGAAGTCCGACGGCGGTCGATCCGCGTAAAACCAGATGCTCCCCCAATTCATGGACGATTGAACTGGTGAAGCTTACTAATAAAAGTTCAACCAGTTCTTTTAAGTAAATCTGATCTAGATCTGATTTAGATTAAGTAAAACTAGTAAGTCATTTTTGGGTAATGGCGTACGTTTTTATAATAAGCTGCCGAAATCTGTAACAGATCTTACCGAGGGAAAATTCAAAACCCATATTAAACGTGTCCTCACTCAAAAAGCATACTACAAGACTAAGGACTACGTTGACGACAGGGATGTTTGGCATTAGTTCTTGCAAATCTTACTTTACAATGATTTTTTAGCTAAGTTTTGATGACATTTAATTATGTCAATTGTTTTATATAGTTTAGCTTCCTTTTCACTTTTGTAAATGTGAGAACTTTGTGGAGCTGTATCTATAAGTTTGTAAATTACTGTTATTCATATAGTTTTTATTTTATTTGTTAATTTGTGTACTACATTACTCATTGGTCTGTGGTCAGGACTCCTTTGTTCTCTCACTATCCTAAATCATTGTACTCTGTAATTGTTAAAGATATTATTTTTAAAAGAGTAACCATGGAGTTTCTTGCCGGCTCTTCTCCATAGGAAACGACTAATTGGAACCGTGCATCTGAATTCGACTTTTCATAAGCACCTGTATTGGTTTATGTGAAATAAAAATTTTTGATTTTGATTTTTGATTGATCATGATAATAGGCTGGGAAGATGATACATTGAAGAAATACGTGGGAAATAACTTAAATTATCAACGAAATAAAGTGCTGCCTAACACCCATGTTTAGTGGTGGTGATGACTGAAAGTCTGACAACTTGTCTAACCTTAGGGTATCGGTATTGCCCAGTAATTAGGTTGCGGAGGTCTGATGGCAGTTGCTCTGTGTAAAATACCGGTATTCAACCGCATCTGGTTAGACTGGAAGCTAACCAGGAAGCGAAGGAAGAGATGATTGATGATGAAGATTGAAGGTAATTATTGTTTTCTTGTTTTTAAAAAATGTTGCTGCCAACTAGGAATGTAACTTGAATCCTGGTTGAGTTTACAGTTACAAAACTTTACATTTATAAACATCCAAACCCGGAACTATTATCTGTATGTATGTAGGTGATACAAATTATTTTTTCTTGCGGGGATTAAACATGCAATCTGTTGTGCAGCAGCCAATCGCTCAGCCACCGCGCCAATCGTATCGTCGAGAGATTTTTTTAAATGATATTCGTATCTTTAGATCCTATATCTGACAAAACTGATAGAGATTTAAAAATACGAGTAAAACCGAATAAAATTCAAATGCGTTTTACAAAAATACTTATTTTGCAATTTACACAAAACTTGGGATTAAAAGAAAATTATTTAATTAATTATAAATTTCTAAAAATTTCTTCATCTATCGAAGTTACATCTCTTTGGAACTCCGCCATTTTTGCGCGCTACAACTTTCTAATTAACTCAACGAAACAATGGAAAGTGCGACACATACATACTGAAAGACTGAGGGTGACGAGAGCTGTTATTATGCCCCTTAATATATATAATTTATTCCACAACCAAAAACCAACTCTAACGTGAAAGAAACAAAGTTCAAATTCGTGAAGCAGAAACATCGTTAAGGGTTGTATTCTTCAAACAAAATTTAACTCTAAGATATTAAAACAAAGTCAACGTCAGTGTGCAGCGTCCTGATATCAAAGTTGGCTTCTAGGGTTGCCACCAACAAGTTCATTATGCACTTAGACAATTAGTGTACGCCGGCGGCCAACTCTTTGGCAGCCCTGAGCTCTTCCGGTGTCGCGCCTTGCTCATGGGCTCAACTGATTGTTAATAATACTTACTCATTAGGGATTGAGATTTAAGGGAGGATCCTTTGAACTTAGACTTAAGTGGACATCATCGAAATGTGAGGAGGGCTCGGGTCTTGATATGAGATTCAATGCCATCTCAATTAGGGACTCAAAAATGGAGATTATTGGGCCATGATATGATTTAATTAGAAGTTAATTAACCGACTTCCAAAAAAAGGAGGAGGTTCTCAATTCAACTATATGTTTTTTGTTTTGTACGTTTGTTCCGCGATATCTGTGTTAATTGTGAACCGATTTTAATGATTATTTTTTGTTTGAAAGAGTATTCTTTCCAAGTGGTCCCATTAAAATTTGGTGAAGATCTGATGAAGAACTTCGGAGATAGACAATTTGAAGTCGGTTTTATTTTTGTTAAAATAAAATTATTTAAGAAGAAGACTTAGTTCGATGCAGGCTGACCTCTGAATTTTTAAATTCATGTTCGGATCAGAACTTAATTATCACTTGCGTTAACGGTAAAGGAAAACATTGTGAGGAAAACTGCACACCTGAGAAAGCTTCATTAAAGTTCTCTATGGTGTGTGTAGTCCGCTAACTCGCACCAGGCCAGCGTGGTAGACTAAGACCTAAACCCTTCTCATTCTGAGAAGAGACCCGTGCCCAGCAGTGGGACAGTAATGTGCTGATTATGAAAAATTGTTCATTATTATCTAATACAGCGGCCCGTCCCGGCTTCGCACGGGTGGACATTTTTCCCGTTTTTGCAACATTTTTCATTTCTGCTCCGCTCCTATTGGTCGTAGCGCGATGTTATATAGCCTATAACCTTCCTTGATAAATGGACTATCCAACACAAACATTTTTTTTTTCCAACCAGTACTTCCTGAGATTAGCGCATTCAAACAAACAAACTCTTCAGCTTTATAATATTAGTATAGATTTGATATCATGGATACATGTAAATCTAATGACTTCGGTGGAGTATTTCTCAAACTATAATTGATTCATTATCTTTTTTACAGTTCAAAAATTTAAATATTAGCTTAGAATCTACTACTAAAGACATCATATAATAAAATGGAGCTTTTGGAGTATGCCTAACGGGAATCATTAGAAAAAACTGTGAGAAAGAGGTAACCACTATAAACTACCAACAAATCAACGCTAATAGATAATTAAGAATTTTGTCCAAATCGTTACCAATATTATTATTACAAACGACGATGTGTACGGCCATTCCAATCAAATTCTTTGACGAAGAATCGTAAGCCAACGGCAGAATTATTCCCAAGTAATATCAACAGAGTAACAACATTATATTCAACGCATATTTCCCATATCAACGTAAATACATTTCTAAACTCATCCCATAACATTAATGCAAAATCGGAATATCACGCTTCAACTCGAAATTTCTAATCCGTATGCAAACAAATTTGAAATTCTAACACGTTGCGCTTAGAAATGTGGTCAAATACTCGGTGGATGGACGTCGGACGACCGCGCGTATCTACCGAGGCAAAATCCGAATGTAACCGGTCTAAAATCCACCGAAATCCGGTCGGATCCGCCGGCATCCGGCTACAACCCGAATCCGGTTAGTGGATCAACATCGCGGAAGCATTGTCATCGACAAGTGGACGGTTGAATGTGGTCACCATTTAGTTTTGGATATATTGAATTTTGCTAAAGTTATGTCACTGGCATTTTGCTAAAACTAATTAACGCGCTCATATAGTTTCCCCAATATTACTAGTAATATTTGTGTATATATACCAGTTCCTAGAACTAAATCAGGGCAAATTAGTTTATCCACTGTAACTGTAAATTCAATAATTACTAGTGATTTTATCATCAAAATCGAATCTAATCAATAATTAGGAATAGAGCAATGTTATATTAACAAAGTATGCCACAACACAAAACTACTGTCAGTTAGGACAGGTAAACTCAATCCTGCTATAGCACTTTCCTCAAAAGGCCATTTCAGTCGGTACCCTAGATTGTTAAACTCGCATAGTTTTTACACCACAATGTCTGGACTTTAAACCATTTATTTTATGTCACACATACACAAGTTACATAATAAAGATGCACCATCAAAAGACCAGAATGTGTAACAAGGGGTCCATCTCAGTACTGGCTCTGCTAGTGCACAGCACTGATTTTCAGCTGGCCCCTGACATTTAAAATAACATATTGAATTATACGCGCACGCGATAATCAAAAAAATAAATTAAATAATCTAAAAAACTAAACATAATCAAATAAAAGGCGGATGTTAATGGGAACGCCGGTAGAGGACGTCCTAGAAGGACATACATCGATGTTATTGGTGATGTTCTTCACAAAGGTCAGGTGCGTAGTATTCTCAACCGGCGTGCGTGTATGACAAGATGTATGAATGTGGATGAAGCGAAAGGGGTATGTAAGAGTCGTAGCATGTGGCGTTCTATAGTTTCTGCCTACCCCCATGGGAAAAAGGCGTGAGTTTATGTATGTATGTATGTAATCAAATAAAACTTTTAATTAAACAAAACAAAATAAAATTAAAACAAAATAAAATAAAAACAACCTATTAATAAAATGGAACGTGGCTGACACTATAGAGAACTGACACATTATCATTATATCAATCTGCTACAGTGTCTTTTGTAATTTTAATAGTTCTCTAAACAAATGCTTTTTCAAAGACACTTGGGACATTTAAAAGAGACCTTGATCTCTGAGTTTGTTTCAGCTTTTCTTCTCAGAGCTAGTCAGATAGAAAATGCTGCCGAAAATCAGATAAGATTATAGATCAATGTTTAGTTATTATTGGACCATTATAAGGCAAGGCGTAGTGTAATCATGGTCTGCTGTCTCCCAAACTAGGCGAAAAAACTGTATCTTGGGAGGCAGAAAAGTAATATTATTTCCATGCACTGGGCCCGAGTAAGACATATAATCATCAAACTCTGACACCAGGTTAGGTACTAACCATACGAAAAGAAGAAGACCCTAATAAAGCGACAATACGATGGTTTTTTGACCGTCAGACCCAGATACTAAAATTCACCGCATCGCTTTGTTTGAATAAGGAAAAGTCAGGTTCCTTAAAGCAACGCAAACTCCCGTCAAAAGCCAAAAATCTCTATGACGAAAAATACAATGAGTACAATTTTTTTTGTTTGGACCCATGATACCCATAGTGACGTCACAAACCCTCAAAATGATGAATGCACGACAAAATATCCAATACCTAATCACACCTACATTACCAATATGTAATTACAGTACCAATTATTCAGCAAACGTAAGTCAAACGCAAACGTATCGACTAATATAAGCAACAAATCAAACCGCGCGCGACACAATAGTCGCGCGACGTTGCGACAAAATTGGCTGTTTTCACACGCGCCTGCTAATGATTACATGTTGGTAAACGATGTTAGAAGTGTGCGGGTCCGTTGATGTAGGGTAATTTTGAATTGTAAACATATATTTTCCAGTTTCAATACTTTAAACTGCTGATCGTGAGGTCCTGGGTTCAAACCCCAGGTCGGGCAAAGTGTTATTGGGTTTATCCGTGTGGAATTCCTCAATAGCTGCCCGGAGTTTGGATTTGTGCCCGGTTGATGGCTATAGACTCGCCCCCTATTACACGGGACCTAAATATAACAGTAAAATGAGGGTGTTATTATACACCTCTGACTAACCCATCAGGGAATACAGGCGTGATGTAACGCGCAGTATTATGTGGTTTAGTAAAATGTTTTTAAATGTAGACGTAACTATAGTAATTAACATAATAATGTTATAATTTAATTAATGTGTTTCGTGTATACTATAATAACTAGACATCGGATTATATGCATTTGCATGTTTGCATATGCAAATGCATATAATTCTATTTTTATAGCGTTATTGCATATTTTGGTACTTTTTCAATGACAGTGCTTATTTCAGTAGTTAAACGTATTAGGCGTGTTGTATTATGCCGTCGACACGTCCACCTCGCACAAACTTAGCGATCGCACTGAATCCTATCTACTCAGAGTTGCCAAATGGCGAATTTTTTTCTCGTACCGGGGTTGCCAAATATCTCGTACTTTCAATACAAAATCTCGTATCAGTTTTTTTTTAAATCTCTTTTTATCCTTAATTTACTCCATATACTATTACTAGCTAACCTAGGGTAGGTATAATCACTAAGTTAAAGGCCGCCAAATGAAAAAAAAAACAGTTAAGAATAAACATAATTTTTAAATTTTAACACTTTCTTTAAAACAATCATCAGTGATACATTAAGTGGCCCGCGGCTTAGTACCCCCTTTCCGATTAACCTTGTAGATATAATGTGAAAATAAACGTAAATTCTAATAATAAATGGTTTTTTGATTGTGCATATTTCGTGCATATTTCGCCCTTTTTAGTGCATATTTGCATGCATATTTTGGCATTTTGATAGTGCATATAATCCGATGTCTAATAATAACATAACCAAAATCAATAAAAAGCGTTTGTCAAAATCCGACTTCGTACTCTGGAAAATGATTATTACTTAAATAATTACGTTCATATGTATACCATAATCTTTGCTACCTAAATCTGAGTGAATATCGGAATTTATCTAGTTTTTACTTGATTTAAGACTGAAGCAAGCAACAAAATCACACATTAAATCATTATCTTAGTCAAATGATAGAACATCGTCTACCAAACAAATCTACTAACAAACTTTTCCTACAAAGTACCGAACCAGAAATCCCGTATCGCATTACATCCAACAACGGACCCGCACACCGTGGGCGTTTGCAACAACAAATAGCTACTTGCGGTTCAGACGTGTGATCAGATTCGTCGTCGGTTCAAATTAGCTCGCGCGTTTGTTTCGGCGGCCATTGTCGCGAGTCAGCTATTGTGTCCCGGTGTGTGGTTAGCCTAATGCGTGGTTTCTTGTTACTGTTTTTAAAACGGTTTTATTGTTTGGTTTAATGTTTATTTATTTTTCTTTTTGAATTAAGAATAAAGGAGGCCAATAAAATGTGGAGTTATAATATGAACACATAATTGTTTTAATAAAAAAAATATGTTTTGATGTAAATTTAAAAATATAGAAGCTAACTGCTAGCTATGGTAGCTACAGGAACTAGACAAGCCAGAATCTTATCCTGTCATTATTTAGATACGCTCCTAAAATGACGAATATGGCAATTTATGTTCCTGACAAGATAATCTTTACATAGTATAAAACAAAGTCGCTCCCGCTGTCTGTACGCTTAGATCTTTTAAACTACGCAACGAATTTTAATGCAGTTTTCAACAATAGAGTGATTCAAGAGGAATGTTTATATGCCCCACATTAGTATCTACATTACACCCGTGCGAAGCCGGGTCGGGTCGCTAGTAAACTATAAATGAATGAAGTAGTTACATTAAAGTTAATTCTTCTACAACAATATTTCAAAATTAATAACACAATTTATTCATATTAAATTGCACGGTACGTGCTACGAGACATAAGACAACGTCTGCTACGAGCGTAGCAAACGCTACGAATGCTGTACGCTACGTTTATTTTATAGGCGTTGACTGCTGAAATATGTAGGTATCACGATAAAAACTAATTTTTATTACCTCTTAGTATTTTATTTAAGTCCTTTATTCATTAACTTACATACTAATTACATTTTTAAATATTTCTATTTATATTTTTATTTAAGTAATTGTTATTTATTCCTGATTTTCCAACAACAATACCTATAATATACAATACACTGTGCATTGATTGGTGATTGAGAGTGATTGAGAGTGATTTTAAAACCTACTTGTAATGCAAGTGAGATTACCATTTTTTCAAGTACAGCAAAAGCATTTTTATATTAGATAAAATAATGATAATAAATTATTTTCATTTCTGTAAATAAATCTGTTACAGACACCTTTTACAAGTCAGTGTAATGTTTTTTTAAGACTAGATTGCGCCGGCATTTCCTATCTGACGAGCTCTGAGAAGTAAAGCCGTAACAAACTCAGAGATCTAAGTCCCTTTCAAAGTCCAGACATTGTGGTATAAAATCTATAAGAGTATAACAATGTAGGGCAACATCTGGAATGTTCTTTTGAGGAAAGAGCCATAGCAGGTTATCATTTATATTAGGTTGCGTTTTTCATTTCAAGGAAGCGAAATACCGGTCTAGGGTGCCTAGGATGTAGATACATACATAGCTCTCGTCTGTATCCCGCTCGGTTAAGCAGAGACAATTGTACACCTACGTTCCTAACATATCTATACTAATATTATAAAGCTGGAGAGTTTTTTTGTTTGTTTGAACGCGCTAATCTCAGGAACTACTGGTTAGAATTGAAAAAATATTTTTGTGTTGGATAGTCCATTTATCGAGGAAGGTTATAGGCTATATAACATTACGCTACAACCAATAGGAGCGGAGCATAAATGAAAAACGTTGCAAAGACGGGAAAAATGTCCACCCGTGCGAAGCCGGGACGGGCCGCTAGTGTAATATATTCCTCGCTTCTTCTACATCCATTATCCTTGTCTATTTTCAGCCTAGACTGTCCAATTTCTTTATTTCGTCAAAAGGAATGCATACTTATATCGTGGGATTAATTGGAATAATAATATTTATTATTGACTGCCTTGTTGGTCTAGTGGTCGCAAGCGCGACTGCAGAGCATAAGATCCTGGGTTCGAACCCCAGGTCTGGCAAAGTGTTATTGGGTTTTTCCATTAGGAATTTCTCAGTAGCAGCCCGGAGTCTGGATTTGTGCCCGGTTAATGGCAAAAGCCTCGCCCTCTATTACATGGGACTTAAACATAACAGGCGAAACGAGGGTGTACTAAAAACATCTCTGCCAAACCCTTCGGGGCATGCAAGGCGTGATGTTATGGTATAATATTAGGTCCCCACCTATGAAATCAGCGTTTTGTATGGAGAATTTTAAAGAAGTTGCATTTTTCATACTAACATTTTTTTAATTTATTTAACAACTATGAACACTGATGTTTTAAAACTTTTATGCACTAGTGTTTAAAAACTAAGACAACGTATGCCACTTAGATTATGCGACAAAAATAAGTTTTGGCTAAGTTACAACCAAAATAGTGGTCATTTCTGCTAACAAAAAGAGGAGTCATTTTTAAGGTATATTTTTTGGGTAGAAAACTATAAGTAATAAGGTTTTTTTACTATTGGTAGTTGTCTATGATGGTCACTATTCGATATAATATCAAGCAATTGATATATATTTTAAATCATAGAAGTGACGAGGTTCTCTATTTGTGAGAAAAAAAACGCCAATTTCATAGGTAAGGACCTAATATTTACACCCGTTCTCTTACGACATGGTACAAGACCAATACTCTTTTATCCCACTAGCTTTAAATGATATTGATATTCATTGTTTTACTAACATACATACAAATACAAAAATCAGAATCATTTGTAGTACCTTACAACCCAAAGAAAAACTCACACGCAAAAATAATATCACACACTCACTCAACAATTGTTTGTTTCTTCGCAATCGTATAAATCATAAAGTCGATATAATCGTAATATCGATTACATCCAGTTCTCGAGTACACTCGACTCGAGTACGTTGTATTTCACCCCTATACGTGCAACACTTCACTTGTTTTGTTTATAACCCCCTTTGTCTAAACAGTAGTGAGATTTGATGATAACATTTATATTAAAGCTATGAAAATAAAAATACACGTTATAGCAACCTACACAAATATCAACTTTAGCTACGTGTAAAATAAGTTCATTTCGGAATGACAATAAATGTTAAAAAGATCATAAAACAGCTTAAGTTTCAAAGGAAATTGAACTATGGATAGTGGAATTAAGGTGTCTTAACCTAAATCTAAATTAAAACTGGTTCATGTTAACATACCTTTGTTTAGTCGGTTTCTTTAGTCATATAATGTTATTTGTTTTGTTAGATCTTGTGATAAGATTTTTTTAAGTAATGTTAAAGTTTTATTCGAGTGAGAAACGGTTAATGTTTTAGTTAAATAAAAGAAACGAGTTTATTGAGTGTTGCCACTTGTTTGTATATAAAGTTACCTGTTATGAAACTGTTGGTGTTGTTGCTATAATGTTTGGTGTTATAACATTTAATAATATTACAGCCCCGACGAATAAAACGAGAAAAGGCGATCAACAAAAAAAATGTTAGTACATTTTCCTTCGATTACAATCCTAAGTCCTCGTTCATGGAGGTACGTACCATTATGTGAGGCGTAAAGCGGACAACTTATACATACAAAATTATCATTATTTGGTTCAGTGGCTGAGCGATCGGCTTCTGTGCTACGGGTCGTAGGTTCGATTCCCGCACGGAACAAATATTTGTATGGCCTACAGATCGTTGTTCCGAGTCTGGATGTTTGAGCATGTGAAGATTTGTGTCTGTAAACGCACCCACGATACAGGAGAAATCCTAGTGCTGGGCAAAGTTTAAAAAAAAAAGTGATCTTAATTATAAAAATAATTCAAAGGCCCGCACCTCTGACTTTTCGGATTCATATGCGTATTATATAATTATCACTTGCTTAAAAACGGTGAAAGAAAACATCGCGAGGAAACCGGCATGCCTGAGAGATACAAGATATCTTTATCTTATTTTACAATGATTTTTAGCTAAGTTTTGATGACATTTAATTATGTCAATTGTTTTATATATACTGGCCTGCAAAAATAAGTATCACACTTTTAAAATTGCAATAACTTTTTAAGTACACAAGATATATTTTCGAAACAAAAAGGACTCAAAAAAGAGTTTAACTTTGTTACTATAGTTTCAAAGAAAGCTGATAAAAATTGCTATAAAACGTTTTTTATTTTAAATCTCTAACTTCTATAGTTTAGAAAAAAATGAAATTTTAAAAGTGTGATACTTATTTTTGCAGGCCAGTGTAGTTTAGCTTCCTTTTCACTTTTGTAAATGTGAGAACTTTGTGGACCTGCATCTACAAATTAGTAAATTACCTACTACAATATTATTCATATTGCTTTTTTTAAAATTTTATTTTTGTTTGTTAGTTTTTGTACTCAAGTCTTTTAGTACTATATTACTCATTGGTCTGTGGTCAGGACCTCATTGTTCTCTCACTATCCTAAATCATTGTACTGTATCCACTGAAATTGTTAAAGGTATTATTATTAAAAGAGTAACCATGGAGTTTCTTGCCAGCTCTTCTCCATAGGAAACAACTAATTGGAACCGTGCACCTAAATTCGACGTTTCATAAGCACCTGTATTGGTTTACGTGAAATAAAAATTTTTGATTTTTGATTTTTTTGATTTATGATATTTCTCAACAGCGTGGAAAGCCAAGTCAGAGGCCCATGGGCGGCATTTAATCTGACACCAAGTTAGTCACTAACCACACGAAAAGAAGAAGATAATCATAATAAATTGGATCATAATTTAATTTTTACTTACGATAACAGTGAAAGAAAAGCATTGGAGGAAACCTGCACACCTGAGAGCGTTCCATAAAATTCTCGATGGTGTGTGTAGTCCGTCAACCCACACCAGGCCAGCGTGGTGGACTAAGGTCTAAATCCTTCTCATTCTGAGAAGAAGCCCGTGCCCAGCAGTGGGATAGTAATGGGCAGATTATGTTTATGTATGACGATGTATTAGAACGTTTATGGAGGCACGTTTTTTCTGGAAACCCAGTTTTTACAGCAACATAGGCCGATGGATATTAACAACTAAACAATAGTTAATGTTCTGCCTAGCCTTAGGGTTGAGGTCAGCTTCCAGTCTAACCAGATGCGGCTGAATACCAGTATTTTACACGGAACGACTGCCATGAGACCTCCGCAACCCAGTTATTGGGCAATGCCGATATCCTAAGGTTCCAGTTATCAGATTTTCGGGCCTCTGACTTCCCCGAACGACGGTCATAGGTATTCGAATGACACCCGGGATCGACTGTTTAACGTGCTCTCCGAGGCTCGGAGGGGTGTCGATGTGTAAATAAACCGTTATTTACACATCGACACCCCTCCGAGCCTCGGAGCCACCCATCCACAGAATGACCGCGGCAAGCGCAGCTTAACCTCACAATCGTACATTCCGCGCAGTTGGTAATTAGCTACAAGCCCTTCAACTAAACTATAGTTAGAATAAGTTCCATAAAGAAAATGAGTTATGGAAACAATTAAAAAGATCTCATATGACTCTACTTCCAACTTATTTCCTGATAAGCGTCACTACAAAGCCTAAAAGCTAGTTATTCACGGTCAGCTGACTGCCAAGTCGAGGAGCAAATCGAATCATGACGGTAAATTGAACGCTAATTCGAGGCAACACACCCGTGGGAGCTGGCGCTGCGAGATGTCCGGAGAATGTAGGGTAACCATCGTGTTGGGGAATTAGGAGACTGTCCAGAGAATAGTAGGTACTATTAGTGTAAATGTGATGTCAAAAACGTGGGAGTAAAATTATAGTTTATAATAAAAAAAGGTTTGATTATAATCTAAGGTATCATCTATTCAATAAAAGACAATTAAAAAACTGTCCCTAATTCTTAGTTTAATGAAAAAAACACAAAGGAATACTTTTTGATGCTGATTGCGTGACCTTCCAATTTAAACCCATAATACTAGAAGCTAATAAATACTAATAAATATTTACTTTTATCTTTAGTTTATCTTGTGAAAAAACATTTTTTTCCAGTCTGAAATAAAATATTGTGAGTAAAAATAACTCTCAGCGAGACAGTGTGATGAGTTGCAATTATTGAAGATGGCAAACTATAATTAAGTTAACTTTCGTTCATTAAAACCCCATCATTTTAATATGACGTTACGTCAGTAAATGAGAAATCGTCACTGCAAGTGTTGAAGCATTATTTATATTAATAATAATCGAACAAACGAGAAACGGAATGTGAATGCAATTATCTCAAGTTAAAGTTCGTTAAAACTGCATCGTTCCCGTTATTGCTGCGACAGAAATTGTTTCATAATTATTTTTATTTTTAACAATTCTACAAATTGGATTTTTGATTTTGTGTTACACGGTAAAGAAAAATCCAATTTGTTGACGTTAATACATATTGTTTTTAGCAACAATTAGCTTTGTCCAGTAGTAAACTATAAATAGACGTCTTGTCGAAAGCATTAATATACATAACATAACTGGCTAGTTGGGCTCATTACTATCCCACTGCTGGGCACAGGCCTTTTCTTTGAATGTGAAGGGTTCAGGCCTTAGTCCACCACGCTGACCTGGTGCGGGTTGGCAGACTACACACACCATCGAAACCGTTATGGAGCCCTCTCAGGTGTGCAGGTATCCTCACGATGTTTTTCCTTCACCGTTAACGCAAGTAATAATCAAATTCTGATCCGCACATGAATTCGAAAAGTCAGAGGTACGGACCGGAATCGAACTCAGACCCTCCTGTATGGAAGGCAAGCAATCAACCGCTAGGTTATATACCTACATAGAGTATTATTAAAAATATCTTATAGATGTCGTCATTCGGCGATCACAAAGCATACCAATTTATCGGTAGTCTTTAGTGGTCTAAGAAAGAAAACTGAACTCAGCATTGTGTTGTCAGCAGTGGCCAGTGTACTGGTCGACTTTTACAATAAAACCTCAAACGACGTTCGAAACAATCCAGTACCTAAACATTTGCAAGATTATTTTTTACTGGTTTATATAATGTAATAATGCGGCCACGAATCGCGTTTAACAGGTGAAAAGTCACTGTAAACGCTAAAGTAAACTGTAAACAGATCTACCTATAATCGCAAAAGTCTTAACACTATTTCTAACAATGGCGCCGATTCCTTTGTTCACCAACCAACTAAAATTAGAGAATTGCTATCTTTTACTAACAGACAGCGCGAGAAAGGGATGGTGATATACAAGAACTAAGTTAGACATGTCAAACTAGTTTACGCCTTGAACTTCACCGTGTTTTCAGTCGACACGTTCTGACGTGTCGTCTAAATAAGTATGGAGATTTATGTTCAATTAAATTTGGAAGCTCTTATTTACGTCCGTTTCTTTCTTATGTTATTATTATTATTATTATTATAATTAGCCTGTACTGTCCCACTGCTGGGCAAAGGCCTCCCTCCATTCCTTCCATCTGTCACGATTCTGTCCAGTTTCATGCCAATTATCATTAAAGGCATCCAACTCGTCCCGCCATCTTCTCCGCGGTCTGCCGCGACCCCGTCTCGCTGTCTCGGGGCTCCAGTCTTGTGCCATACGGGCCCACAGCTCGTTCGGCATACGGCAGACATGTCCTGCCCAGTCCCACTTCAGCTGGGCGGCCTTTTGAGCCACATCTACAATTTGAGTTTTGGAGCGCAGCATTGTGTTTCGAACACGATCTGTTATGTTCTTATGTTATTAGAGTAAAAAAGATGGCAATAGCCCTGTGGTGGCATCTATCACGCCACATGCGAATTACGTAGCAGGACGAATGTCTAGCAGAGTACAGCGACAACAAAATGACAGCTGTCAGATGAAATGTCCAAAAATCCTGCATCACGATATCAAGATCTGACACGGAGTTAGTATATATACAACTTCCCAACATCAACCGTTGGGCAGTGGCCCGCCAGGCATAAGACCCGCCTGGCTAGAGGATCCTCCCTTTTCGTGGGAGGAACACCTCGTTCCACTACAGCATAACAGAATCGTTATAAGATTGTCTTCAAAAATAATAAAAGTTGATCCACCCTACTCCCCGTGGCTCCCTCTAGCGTTAGTACCAAAACATAACCCCATGAGAAACACGCATAACCAAACCACTTATAGATTTAATCGCGCCATTTTTTTGTTCTCTCGCCTCAGTTTTACTATTGTTTTCAGTCACTATAGTGGTTAAAAGGTTCCCTTACAAGCCTGAAGTACCATTTCAAGTGCCAACGATATTGAGAACCTCTAACGAATTTAATTAGGGGTGACTTAAGATGGCTGACTTTGTGTGAATTTTGACTTGGGTAATGGTTATGATTTATATTCATTGGTGTTCGATATTTAAAAGCTGTGAGTTATTTTTTCTGCGTTGATTGATGTAGGTTCTTACTACTAATTAATAAGTTCAGCTATCAACATAACATCATCACGCCTATATTCCCCGAAGGGTTGGGCAGTGGGGTATAGTAACACCCTCATTCACCGTTATGTTTAAGTCCCATGTAATAGGGGGCGAGCTTATTGCCGTCAACCGGGCACAAATCCAAACTCAAGGCTGCTACTAAGGAATTCCATATGGTAAAACCCAATAACAGTTTACCCGACCTGGGGATAGAACCCAGGACCGCACGATCAGCAGTCGCGCTTGCCACCAATGAGGCTATTAATATCTGCATTTTCATACAAATCCAGTTTATGTCAATTCAGATCGTGATTGTTCTAACGAGTTAAGCAGGTAAATGAATGAGTATTCCTTATGTATGTACACGAGGTTATTGGAAAATACAAATATGCGTCTTCATATTTTTTTTTTTTACAATAGTATTAATATAAAACATATTGACTGCCTTGTTGGTCTAGTGGTCGCAAGCGCGACTGCTGAGCATGAGGTCCTGGATTCGATCCCCAGGTCGGGCAAAGTGTTTTTGGGTTTTTCCATAAGGAATTTCTCAGTAGCAGCCCGGAGGCTGGATTTGTGCCCGGTTAATGGCAATAGACTCGCCCCCTATTACATGGGATTTAAAACATATCTGGCTAAACGAGAGTGTACCTACTTAAAAACACCTCTGCCGAGCCCTTTGGGGAATATAAGGCGCAATGTTGTTATGTTAATATAAAACCATGTTATTTCAGAGGTGGAAACACTAACAATAATATTGAATACCTATCAATAATTTGTCCTCTCATCTCCAATCTACTGGTAAAAAAGAAATTCTTCTCATCATCTCACAGAAGCAACAGGCTCATTAAAACATTATAGCAATAAACTATAATATCTACCAATTTAACAGCTAAAATGCTCCATTGAGCTTTATTTTCCATTAGCGACACTAGCGCCATTGACAGCAAATAATTTATTCAAAATAAAATAAAAACACAAAATGTCATTCAAAAGGATGTATCGGAAACAGAAAGATGTGGACGCTGAAATGAATCCCGATACAGCTGACGTCGAAATCGTGACGTCACAGATAAGCCAACTTTTGCGAACAACGTATATTCAAGCTTGCAGAGCGCGCAGGATCGGTAGTATTGTTTTTATATCAATAACACAGTGATGGATAATGAATATAATAGATACTTTTATATTTTGTTCATCCATCATTGGTGTGCCAATGAATACTATGTTTTCACAAATGGTACATTCATTTATAAAGTTTAAGTAGGTACCAGTAATATCTGAACGAGTTAGTATGTACTATTATCGAAGGATGATTATGAAATTATTTCTGTACCTACATTAGGTAGGTACCTACCTTTCTTTTACAGGTACATAATTCATCATCTTCCTGCCCTGGTCCCAAGTTACTTGGGGTCGGCGCAATATGTTTGTCTCTTCCACTCTTCCCTGTCAGCCGTCTCATTATCATTTACTCCCTTATCTTTCATATCCTCCCTCACACAATCCATCCATCTTTTCTTAGATCTCCCTCTCCCCCTCCATCCATCAACATTCATATTCATCACTCTCTTAGTCACATGTGTTTCATCCTCAGCACATGCCCATACCAAGACAAACGCTTTCCTTTCAACAGGTACATAAACGAATGACAATAAAAACATCAGTAAAAATTAAATCCAACAAATTTTTCACGAACATAATGCACGGAGCAGTAGTTATCTAACCTAGTACAAATTACTCCTTCTGAAAAGGTAATTGCAAAGTTGCATAGATGTGTCAATAACGAAAATTATGGAACGTTGCTCATAACTTTCTGCAACCAGCTGATTACAAAAAAATGGAAACTTGACAGTATACCAAACCGTAACATTAAATTGTCAACTTGATAATGTATTTTAAATATTTTATATTGTCTTTCTGTAACGTTGTAAATAAGGAGACGTTTGTTTTATTGGTCCTGAGTTCTCTTACTCGACTACCGCTCGTTAGGACCTAGACTTGAATCCCACGGTTTGGTCTGGGTTTGTTCCTATATAAAAATGCCCAGATATAGAAGAAATTGTGTCAGCGGTATACTGTAGGTAAGACAGTAAATACCTACACGTTATCTGTTTAGGTGTTAGAAGCGTGGCGGTTATATTTATTAATACATGTTACAAATAACTTTAGACATAAATAAGACGATAGCTTAGTACATAGTTTGTATGTCATTATTTTAGAAGTGCTAGCCTAGTAGTGTGACCATCGAACTGCCAAGTCATAGATCTCGAGTTTGTACCCAAGGCATACACCTCTGACTTTTCTGATTCATGTGCGTATTGTATAATTATCACTTGCTTACATCGTGTGGAAAACGGCATGTCTGAGAGATATTTCTCGACGGTATGTGAAGCCGAGTCAGAGGCCCATGGGTGGCATAAACTCTGACACCAGGTTAGTGACTAACAACACGAAAAGAAGATGTAATTATTTCATCCCCTTCACAAATTAACTAAATATTGCACTTAGCACCATCTTTCCCCCAAAAACACTAAATCATTCGTATTATTAAGACTACGGTGAAATCTTTTCTGCCATAAATATAATCACAAAGCCGTCATAATGACAAATAGACACACCCGCGGACATTTTTAACCGAAAACTTAAAAAAAGAAACCTTTGTTAGCATTCACCATTATTAATAAATACTATCACTTAACCACTGATCACGCTAAAATAAACCTTATTGCACAGCAATAAAAATTACAAGAACTGCCTGGAAAAATTGTAGATTTGTATTTTATTTGCCGTTGATTAAGGTTATTTTGAATCTTATGCTGTTGTAATAAGGAGTAAGGTAGGGTTTGGATAAGGTTGTGGTGTCGACAAAGAGCGCTTTCATTGGGCGGATGCAGGTTTTTTGACAAATGGCCAACTGGACGATTTGTCTCGTGTAGGGCGGCGATGGCAAAGATTAAGAAGACAAGAAAGTCAACAAGACTGTGACCTACCGTAACTGCTAAATATGAGTTATCGCATGGACGATGGACGTATACAAGGGGAGCAGGGGATGATAGTATTTTGATTACTACTAGTCAACCGCTTGTAAAGTAATAGCCAATTCTTATAATTTACCGAGCGTTACTGGTTAAAATTGAAACTTGCACAATTATCAATAACTAGCTGTGTCCTCACGGCTCCGCCCGTAGCCTATGTTACTCAGTGATAATGTAGCTTTCTAACGGCATAAGAATTTTTGAAATCGGTCCAGTAGTTTTTAAGTTTATTCGTTACATACTAAAATACAAATCTTTCCTCTTTATAATATTAGTATAGATGAAGCAAAGACCTTATGGCTTTGCATAGTAGACCCTCCCATATGGAAGTAGCTATCACAAGTAAAATAAGCTTACGAGTCTATTTATATTCCCAGTTTGGCAATAAAAATGCTACCATTGGTAAACTAAACGATTCGTTTTTGTTTATAGGAGCCGGGCATAAGTCAACTTACTAGTAAGTTCATAACTTGTAACAAAAGTTACGTAGTCACTTGTTTTAAGTCACTATATTCCATTTCATACAACGTTAGACAAAAGTGGCCCACTAGGGCATAATATCTTTTGAACCATTTCTTCAAATAGAGTTTTAGTTCATCTTGATTGACCGTTAAAGTTCATAAAAGCAGCAAACAGTATAAATACACTGTGTTGAAACTCTGCTGGAAGCTAACATGTTGTTTATTTCTATACATTTCCTTACTAAAATGGATGTTATTTGTTTAATGTTATATGAAATGAAATAAACAAATATGTTATTTCCTACTAAAAAGATTTTCACAACACACATTGTCCTCTCAGAGGTTTACACAAAATAGGCACAAATTACCCACTCCCCAGTATCACATCTGTCCACCCACTATCTATGCCCGGGCGGGCAAGCCCAGTAATGGTCATAAAAGGATGTTATGATATTATATCATTTTTCCTCGAGCACAATACTGAATGTGTACGCCGCCATTTCCGGCCCCTAATGCGTTCCCCCACATTAATATTATGTTTAGTATCTAAGAGTTTTTGTTGCTTTATTTCTGGGAATTTCAGTTTGATGAACAATGGGACAATTTTGCTAACAAAATATTCAAGTAAATGTGTTTTAATTAAGAGGAAATGCGGTCGGCATTTAGTCCATACAAACGTATTCCTCAGTTTCCTCCTTGGATAATGTCGCTAGAGCAAATATTTTTTAGCATAATATGATATATATCTACCACCACTATGTCCCTCTGTTTTGTATTGTCGATAAATTAAATATTAAAAGAACTAGAAACGTTTAAATTTTACACAAATCTACCGGTTTTACCACCTTATTTTTGTTTGACATCTGGCAAACAAATTTGACGAATATAAAAAATAAAAGAAAACATACAGACATAACCAGTCGTTATTAAATTATTACAGAAAAAAATATTAAAATCGGTCCAGATTTGAAGAAGGAAACAGGGAAATACGAAAGTACGATTTCGCTAATATTGCACAGGAGAAATCAGTCCGAGACGCAGTTGTCTCTTTCGCGCTCAATTGGGAAGGTTAGCGGGAGGGGTGGGACGGAAATCGCTTAAAAACCTATTCTTCCAATATTATGCAGCCCGCGTTTCCTCTTAAGCTTCTTCTCTCACGAGCGATACGAGAATAGCTCATGCCGTGGTGAGCAGATTAACCAATCAGCAAGGTTGGTAGCGGGGCTGGCTGCCCAGGGTGCGGTGGACGTACTTAAGTATCATCACATGGAGAGGATCTTTTAATGCACCCCAATTCAGCTTATAGTAAGTAACTTGGGTAAAGTTTAATAAGCATGAACTTAACGGTCTTTAGCGGGTCAAGAAAGAAAAACGAAGAGGTCCATCAAAGCAGGAAACTATTCAGCTCAACTGATTTGCGCCCAGAAGCCAGTTTATTGCTTATGGTTTATTGCTCTTGATTATGCAATTGTCAATGAAATTGTAACTAAGGCAGCTTAACCCGTCAAGTGTCGGGCGCACATACGGGTGTGCGTAAGAAATTCGGGCGCGAAGTGTCGAAGGCACACACGGCGTAAGAAACGCGCTCCTATAAATTCGGTTCGTGTAAACAGTAAAATAAAACGTACAAAATCCGCTACCATAGGAGCGCGTTCCTTACGCATACCCGTGTGTGCCTCCGACACTTCGCGCCCGAATTTCTTACGCACACCCGTATGTGCGCCCGAATTTTAATCTAACAAATGACACTAATTTGGAACTTGTAACGGTTCATCAAATTGTGGGCCCAACGATGTATGGGAGATGGTCCGGCGTCTTTTACGGCAAGAAATAATACTAATAGTATATAACGGTGAAGGATAACATCGTGAGGAAACATACCCACCTTTTTTATTTTTATTTTTGCCTGGGTGTCGTTTGGCCCTTGTGTCACCTCATGGTAAGCGCAGACAGGGTCTAAGATGGAGCACATGAGTTCAAGGTACAGAAATATAGAGAGATTCCCTTATACCCCTCTGACTCTCACATCCTCACGACGGAACACAGTACTTGCTTACCAGTACACTGCTTGGCGCCGGACTTTAATGTGAGGGTGGTAGCTAACCAGGCGGACCGTATAGATCCTACCACCAAACGTGCTGGGTTTTGTTGAATCTTACAACACGCGTCAACACCTGGGCGGAGTACGAGGGCGGGAGATGGGTGTATTCAGCCAACCCTTCACGAGACCAGCATAGCGGACTACCGCCTAAACCTTTCTCATTCTGAGAAGAGGCCCGTGCTCAACAGTGGGACAGTCAATCCTTATGCTATAAAATAAACAATTACTTAACCACTCCATTCAATCTAGTTATAAAGACCCAATAAAATAGAACATTTAACTAGCACGACCACATTGTAGCACTGCTATGACTACTAAACCGTTTTAACCGTTCATCGAACTAAAATGCTGTTTATGGCCAATCTCGTCCACCCAGCGCTGTGAATGGGTTAAGACAGAGTTGCTTCTTCCAATTCAATCACTTTGTTTCTATGACTCTGGGCTGTATAGTCGGTATGGTTTAAGATGGCGTAAACGTATTTTTTTTGAGAACTTTGGATACTTTAAGCAGTTTGATCAACATGGTGTTTTCTGAGAGATTAGACAAAGTTGCGGTTTAAAAGATGATGTAGTGACAAAAATTGAAAGGAGTATGCTTTGGTGGTTTGGCCATGTTGAGAGAATGAGTGAACGGCGATTAACAAAAGAAATTTATAAGGCGGATGTTAATGGGAACGCCGGTAGAGGACGTCCTAGAAGGACATACATCGATGTTATTGGTGATGTTCTTCACAAAGGTCAGGTGCGTAGTACTCTCAACCGGCGTGCGTGTATGACAAGATGTATGAATGTGGATGAAGCGAAAGGGGTATGTAAGAGTCGTAGTATGTGGCGTTCTATAGTTTCTGCCTACCCCCATGGGAAAAAGGCGTGAGTTTATGTATGTATGTATGTATGTGTTTTCTGACTACTATTTTCACTGTGGGGATGCTCCTTAATCATCGGCACTCCAGTCTCTTCGTTCATAATAATTAAACAAGTGTCTGATTTATGGAATAATTGACTTTTTACTGGGATACATTAAGGCCTAATCACATCAACCAGCATCAATTCTCAAAAAACTGGATGGTTTTAGATACACTTATTAACCTACCTATAAAATTAGGATCGTCAACTGCATTAGCACCCTAAAGCCTGCTGCCCGATTTTTTATTTTAAACACCCCATTATAATTTTACTCTATTTTTCCGATTGCACATTTGATGATTGTGTTTATAAGGGCCCAGGATTGCGATCCAGACTTATCTCTGTGTACTGCCATCTTCTTAGACACCTATTTGGTGCAGCCGTGACACCCAAATAACTCTACTACGCTATTGCTATGATTATAGCAGTGATAGCCTAGTGGTGTGACTGTCGAACTGCCAAGTCATAGGTCTCGAGTTCAAACCCAAGGCATGCACCTCTGACTTTTCGGATTCATGTGCGTATTGTATAATTATCACTTGCTTAAAAACGGTGAAGGAATACATCGTGAGGGCAGCATGCCTGAGAGATATTTCTCGACGACATGTGAAGCCAAGTCAGAGGCCCATGGGCGGCATAAAGTGTGACACCAGGCTAATCACTAACCACACGAAAATAAGAAGACCTGTTAACTTTAAATAATATCTCATGTACTGCAAGAAATACATATTTCTTTCTTTCTTTCTTAGTCAAAATTCACGCCACTTTTTTACAACCGTCTTATAAGTACTCAATCTTATCCATTCCTTCTAAAATATACTGAAGGCACTTTGTTGGCCTCGCATTGCTCCCAGAAGGATTATTTGCATTATACATTGAATGCGATTGTCTGCCTCACTTAGATAAGTGTTAGGGGACTAGGTTTTATACGACACTTTATAGGCACTAAGTGGATTATTAATTTGAAGTTGAAGTTCGTATAATATTGACTTTGGAAATAAACGTTTCTCATTTATCTAGCACGCATATTTTAGAGATATGCTCCATTAATTTGGACTCAACTGGAACCCGAATACCTCATCAAGCTACGACAGTTGTATTCCAATCGAGATCTCAATTCAAAAATTTCAAAATAACATACATAACATCACGTCTGCATTCCCCGAAGGGTTGGGCAGAGATGTAAAGGAACACCCTCATTTCACCGCCATGTTTAAGTCCCATGTAATTGGAGGCGAGCCTATTGATATCAACTGGGCACAAATCAAAACTCCGGGCTGCTACTGAGGAATTCCACACGGAAAAACCCAATAACACTTTGCCCGACCTGGGGATGGAACCCAGGACCTCACGATCAGCAGTCGCGCTAGCCACCGCTAGACCAACGAAGCAACTTCAAAATATTTACTAAAAATCTGTGATTTCAATTTATAACTTAAGCTACGTTGTTGGATAGATACTAAAATAATACAACGCAATCAATTTCACCAACTTGACACGAACTTGACTTGACGTGCGTGCAAATGTAAAAAACAGTCGTATTATAAACTCAAAAAGAACTGAGAAGAGGACAACAGTTAATAGCATAAACATGGACAATATGACGAGCAATAACTGGGGGTCTACTCCGAAAAACGAACTTCTAACTTTCGGTCGCAGCGAAATAACGACGAACATCAAACATATAAATATACGACTAAAGTATTGTCAAACCACGAACGACTAGCACCCATATTCTAAGACGTTCCTCCAAAACGTACTCGACTCAGAACGGCCTCGAAAACACCTTCAAAAATGTATTCTTAGTCGCAATTTCGAGTGAACTTCGAGGTTCCACGAAAATTCATTACGTCATAATTTGAATTATCTGCATCGCGCACATAACGCCGCGATAAATAGTTGTAAGGATTATCGTAAGCATATTCGATAAAGTCATCAAAATTCATTTTTGTTACATACGAACTTTGACACTTCCTTCCTTAAGGTAGGTTCCGAGGTACCTTGAGTTTGACAGATGATTCCTTATCTCGACTGAGGAAAAATCTCGAGTCGAGGACGCTTATGTCAAGTCGAGGTGGAGTCGAGTCGAGTAAGTTTCGGAGGAAAGTCTTAGAATATGGGTGTAAATGTCAATGAACATTTGACAATACGGTGAACGAAAAACAAAATGTCAAATCGCGAAAATCGAATCTATCGTCGGATCCGAAACACTTCCGTGGTTGGAAAACGTGCGATCAGTCAGCCGAAACTTCGTAGTTTGTTTTTCGGAGTAGGCACCCTGTTAATAGCAACAACTAAAACGTTTTCATTTACAAGCAAACTTTCATAAATGAATCATAAATAAGCACCTTTTTTTTTCAAAACTTCATCCATTTCTCCTTTTTATTATCATAGTTAACTACGCTATCCATTAACGACAGTAGTAACTTTATTTATTATACTCGCTGAAGTTAAAACGCCATTATTATTCCATTTTTATTATTTACAAACTCAATCTAGCAATAACTATTAGTACTTGAGGCCCAGTGATACGAAATCTGTAATGATTTGGAAAAAATAATGCAATTTTCCAATCGATTTGTTGGTCAAATGGGTTTCCTATCACCGTTGTGAGGGGTCTGTGAATATTTTGGGTTTATTGACGAAGGGTAGAAATAATGGCTGTTTTGCTTGGTAAATAATGCTATTTAGAATTAAGTAGTGTTTATAAGCAATTTATTACTTAATTTATGTTTGTAAAAAGCGAATTGTTGAAATAAATCTATACTAATATTATAAAGCTGAAGAGTTTGTTTGTTTGAACGTGCTAATCTCAGGAACTGCTGGTTGGAATAGAAAAAATATTTTTGTGTTGGATAGTCCATTTATCGAGGAAGGTTATAGGCTATATAACATCACGGTACGACCAATAGGAGCGGAGCATAAATGAAAAATGTTGCAAAAACGGGAAAAATTTCCACCCATGCGAAGCCGGGACGGGCCGCTAGTTGTTTCTATAAGAGATGCGACAAATTCTTTCCAGCCCATTATTTTTTAGCTTACTGCAACGATAAGGTAAACACTCTTAAAAACATGTAAATAATAATAAGATAAAACACACAAGTTATAAAAACCACGAACCATTATTTAACTAAAACACACCAATGTAACCATTTTAATGACAACACACCCTAAAAACTACAAAAACCATTTCATATCAAATCGGAAGCTCCGCTCAATCGCGTGGTGTGAAATAAATAATTGAAAACGGGCTAATTGAAACCATACGGAACGTAACTCGATAGAATTAGTGTTGATTTTGTCCATGTTTGAACATCTGGCGCGGTAGCACTGTGTTTAAATTTCATTCTGTCTGTAATGTTGTTATGGGGCGATTTTTGTTTATATCGTGATGCAAGATCGATAGATTATTTAGATTGTAGTATGATTGGTAAAAAGGTTTGAGTAGAAACTACCAACAAGGCAAAAGAAGACATTTGATATAAATGTAATGAAAAATAAAACGCTGTTTTGTAAAATATTGAGGTAACTAGCCAATCCCTAAATTACTAGTTAATTGGCTAATGTGATTAGAGAAATATGAAGACTAGTTTGTTGAACCCTTTTAAAATTAATACAATTATAGGCTATATCAGTTACTGGGTGTGTTGCTTAAGCTACAACAGCGGATCCGACCCCCTAAGCCTAAGTAGAATCTGCTTAGCATCAAACATCACTAAAATATCTTACATCCATCTTAACTTTAATAACACGACAACCTAACTTGGAACCATCTTTAATATCAGTCACGGATCATGAAACATATTTATATGGGAAGAAAACAGAGCCACCCTTTTAGAGGTCCAATAAATAACAGCACAGTCATCCCCCACGAGATGGCGCAAACATGTAAACAAAAAATGATGCACAGAGGTTCCGGGCACTCGACATAAGTTTCTAGTAGGGTTGGCGTGAACGGGATTGCTGGCATGGGATAGTTGGGGAAATTCCGGACTTTTACTTACTCCGGGACGGGAATGAGGCTGCCAATAAATAATAAAATGAAAAGGTAATGACATAAAGTCAACTAGGGTAACATTCTTGGAATTTGAACTTGGAAGGTGTTAAAAGAGGACAATACAACGACTACGGACGAATTTGCTAATGAATATTAAGCTAGGTTACGACATGAACTTATGCCAATATAAATTTCTAGAAACATTAATTAAAAGTAAGTTCAAAGTTTCACCCAAATCTCACTTTGCTTAATTGGTAGAGCATTACAGAAACAAATTCCTTCATCCAAGTTAAGTACGTGTTTTTTTTATTATTATTCTGCCATGATCATCCCACTGCAGGGCAAAGGCCTCCCTACCCTCCTTCCACTCCTCTCGGTTTAAGGTTTTCTGCGGCCAGTCCTTCCAATGAGTATCTAGTTCGTCCCGCCTCGTAAGTACGTGTTTGGTTTTCGGAAAGTAATATCCATCTCCCTTCACAATGTTCCGCAAACTATCTAAAATCCCGGGAAACTATCCTCACAGACTCACAGCCCTAGTTCCGAGTCATTTGACACGCCGTTAATACGTTTCCGTACACAATTCATTTTGTACACAAGAGAGTCGTTTCTGCGCACTGTGCGGGCATTAGACCGCTTATTATAGGGGGCATAACATAATGCTGTTATTTGGCGACTTATTTAGATATCGGAACCACTGTGCGTCTATTAATGGTTTATGTTAATGAATTGGTTTTAGGAAGTTCTGATGCTTTTATATGAGAAATAGGGCTGATAAAATATTTTGTTGTATTTTGGGTATTGTTAATAGATATTCGTATTTCGGTCAAAATAGAGACGTTAAGTTTTATGAACCAAAACTTAGATCATAAGAACTTGCTAACAGCCTGGTTACTTATTAATATAATAATTTCTAATGTTATCCGACTAAGAAAATTCGATGGAAATATTCCTGAAGGTGGTTTTTTTTCTATTCGACTGCTTGTAGATGGTCTTGCTGACCGTTTCTACGTAACCGCGCAGTTATTGGCGAGACCTGCATATGCTCTCTGTTGAAACGGTGCAGCGGTGCCTCGGAGATTACGAATACCTATGACATCGTTACGGGAAGTCAGAAGCCCGAACGTCTGATAACCAGTCTAACCTTAGAATATCTGATGTCTGAATGTCTGATGGCAGCCGCTCCGTGTAAAATACTGGTAATCAGCCGCATCTGGTTAGACTGGAAGCTGACCCCAATATAGTTGGGAAAAGGCTAGGCAGAACAAAAGTTATCTCTTGAGAAAATATTCAATCCATCCCTTATTGTAGTGTTATGCTCATTATTTTTAGTCCACGTTTCAATAAACCAAGGCAGTAAATCATTACAGAAACCAACACATTTCTAAATAAAAATACGGACACACAATTCTCTGCCCACAATATCCTACATACATATCTTGAAAATATTGTAGGCAACCTGAAAGCCTTTGCAAATAATATTGTATGAAACATTTCACGCCTTTGCAATAGCGCAAAACGTGAAGGGAAGTTGTTAAGCACGACAAACGGATAAAAATACCTTGTAACTGGCAAAGTTGAATATACGAATGCCCAAATGTCATGGTGATGGAGTGAAGATAGATAGGTCTTACTGGAAATGGCTAAGGATGCATTTTCAACACTGATTTAATAATAGATAATAAACAAGATCACGCTTTTGGATCTTCAAATAGTTCAGTCAATAGGGTATGTGACTATATTTTTTTTATTAGAAATCTCGAAACTATTACAAAAATGATAGGCAACAGTGAAAAAACTACTGAAATATTTAATAAAATGCTCAAGTTATAAACGATTGAAAATTGCTCACTAGACAGAGACAACATGACGCCACAATGACGTCATACCTTGCAAACTTCATAATTATTTGACACCACTCCGTACATTATCTGTTTCGCGCGACAAGGACAGAAAATACCCCCTCCACAAACTTCGCAAGCGTGTAGCTCCTCTATTTTTTCATCGATCTTATTTATTTTTTCACATATCAATTTGTATCTATACTTTCTTTAAAATAATACTAAATTGTTGTACATTTTTAATAGTAGTCAACTACCCTATTCAGTGTTACCGCTATTTCACACAGAAACTGTTTACAGGACCCGTTTTACGGATCTGATTTTATTTTGGTGATGGCGCCTGTAATTATATGAATGAGTTCGCATACATACACGACAGTGTTCCGAATCCAGTAAAAAATACTGGTCCGACATTTTTACATGTTCCATTTTGTCATCAAAAACTGGATGCCGGAACAGTATAAAAAACGGATCCGTGCATGAAGATGTATGGAGAAGTATGGGTGCTTTCACACACGATCCGTTATTTTTATCGTATCCTGCCTGCCAGATGCGACGCAGCTCTCATTTGTTTAAAGGATCCATCGGTACAGGTGTGAACAACACATCCAGTACCGACGGATCCGATAAAAACCGATCCACTGTGTGAACAGACACTTAGATACAGCTGTAGGTATACTGATCTCAGTAATTGGTCTGACGGATTTTGATTTCAAATCAGTATGCTGACAAGACTGAACAATGTTATATAGACAGTATTTAACGTTGATACAAAACCGTTGTCTGCAGTCGATAACAAGAAAAGTATTTCACTCAAGTAAAGTATTTGACGACACGTTTGGTGCAGTGGCTGAGCGATTGGCTTCTGCGCCGCGGGTCGTGGGTTTGATTCCCACAAGGAACAAATATTTGTATGGCCCTACAGATAGTTATTTCGGGTCTGGATGTTTGTGCATGTGAAGATTTGTGTCTGTAAACGCACCCACGATACAGGAGAAATCCTAGTGAGGGGAAAGGTTTATTCAAAAAACAAAAAAAAAGCTCTTATCGCTACGAACATCTGAAAAGATGTATGAAGTATTAAGATGTTGATTGATTGATTAAACATAACATCAGACCTGTATTCCCCGAAAGGTTGGGCAGAGATGTATAGTCACACCCTCATTTCGCCATTATGTTTAAGTCCCATGTAATAGAGGGCTAGCCTATTGCCATCAACCGGGCACAAATCCAGACTCTGGCTGCTACTGAAAAACTCCTAATGGAAAAACCCAGTAACACTTTGCTCGACCTGGGGATTGAACCCAGGAAACCATGCTCAGCAGTTGCGCTTTGCATCACTAGACCAACAAGGCTGTGATTGATTCGCCGAGAAAATGATCCAGTTTCCCAAGAATAATCATTGTTCAGCACTGATCTTCAAAAAGCCAAATAATCAAAGTGCTCCAACATTTTCCGACATCGTTACTATCATTTCTTGCAAAACTTCTTTACATCGGAGACCGTCCCATATTCAGTATACAACTTTTGGCCCATTTGTGACTCGTATGAATATACACAGATATCTGCCTGACAAACATATATTATCAACCTCATAACTACTCATCAATCTTTATTATTAACGCAATAAGGCTTAGAATAGCACAGAAATTTCTTTCAAGGCCGGAAAACGACAATTTGTTTCTACCATACATGGAAAAAGCTGGATTCTCATGCTGCGATTCATCCATCATTCATTCTTCATGTGCGGTGTGAAAGACGTCTGTGACGATTATGACGTGCGCTTCGGTGTGACAACGGTAAATGCTGGCGACGACGCCTTTAACCCATTGTCTTAAATGCGTTTTTTGATTGACAATGCAGCGTTCTAAGTTTGTTGTACTTTGAACAGTTTTGTGTTGCGTTCCAATTTTGGAACGTCACACGTTTCTCATATTCCAATAGCGAGTTTCAACTTTAACTGTTCAACCATAAATTCAAATTTTGTTTGCTTTAATGATTTGCTTAAAACCTTTTTAACGCAAAACTCAAGTGTAACGAAGCTTTGATAATACGCAGCAGTTATTCGTCAGAATTGCATCTCGTGATCGTCACCAGACCAAATCCAATCTTCTTCGTATGGCATAAGGTTGAAATTCCTTTATTAATCCACGGATAGTGCTTAAGCCCAGTGAGATAGGTGTTAGACAGTTGTCTAGCATTGTTCTTGGCTCTTGCAGAGATGTTTTGGATGAATGTGTCGCACGATATTGAATGACGCGAGACGTGAATGTTAGTGAACAAAAGATACGTATGAAAGGGATACGAACAGAGTTTTTGTGTCAGAAGCTGATACGGTTCTGTCAAGTGCTCAACAAAGTAATGATGTGGTGTTGTTACTGTTGCAACATAGTTGTGAAAAGATTAAGTTAGTAAGGCGAGGTCTGTATGTATTACGCAATAGTAATGGTGGCAAGCGCAACTGCTGATCGTGAGGTCTTGGGTGCGATCCCCAGGTCGGGCAAGGTGTTATTGGGTTTTTCCTTGTGGAATCCCTCAGTAGCAGCCTGGAGTTTGGATTTGTGCCCGATTGATGACTACAGACTCGACTCCTATTACGTGGGACTTAAACATAACGGCGAAATGAGAGTGTTACTATACACCTCTTCCCAACCCTTCGGGGAATACAGGCGTGATGTTATGTTCTGTACAATGTCTGAACTTTAAAAGAGACCTTGATCTCTGAGTTTGTTTCTGCTTTTCTTCTCAGTGCTAGTCAGATAGGAAATGCCGGCGCCATCTAGTCTTAAAAAAAACATTACATTGACATGTAAAAGTGTCTGTAATAGATTTATTTACAGAAATAAAAATCATTTATCATTTAATGTTGCAAATTATTTATCGTGTATCTATTAAGTCATCGATATAACCAAAACGAAGAATTCAACCAAAATTTATAGGTAGGTAGGTTTTGTTATTGTCAATGTTTTATATTTCCAGTACAGTAATGCAAGGAAGCTCTAGGGATCTCATTCTGATGTCTTATCTACATAAAGCATTGTTTTGAGTTTTGACAATAAACTGATAATTTTCTTTTGAAAAATCTAGACCACCAATTTTAATTTTTTATATAGAATGCACACGAAAACAAACGAGTACACTACACAAACGTACACTACGCATTGTATTATTTGTACATGAAGTTATCCACTTATTTCTATGATTACAACCACGAAAGTTTCTGTTACCCTCTGAAATTTTCGAAACTTTTTGCAAATCTAACGTGGCCTTTTAGTTCAGGCGTGGGTTGGACACGTTTTTAACACGTTTGTCTGGGTATCACGCGTACAACACTCAGTGATGTCACAATAATACGCATTTGTTTGTAAAGTGTGACGTCATAATTGTACGGTGCAACTGGTAAAGCGTAACATTATAATTAAGTTTGGGGCGTAACTTATTCCTTGTCTCGACTTCATCAAATCATGAGTCATTCTGACGTTAATAACTATAATACTAGACTTATTCTGAACTCCTAATTTTCCGATATTCGAAAAAAAAATTGCCATTGGTTACCGGTAAACAATAAATAAGACATATAATAACATAATTAACCTGTCTCACTGCGGGGCACGGATCTCTTCTCAGAATAAGAAGGGTTTAGACCTTAGTCCATCACGCTGGCCTGGTGCGGGTTAGCAGACTACACACACCATCGTGAACTGTATGAAACTAGAAAGTTTCACAGGTGTGCAGGTTTTCTCACGATGTTTTTCCTTCACCGTTAATGCAAGTGAATATCAAATTCTGATCTGCTAATAAGAAATAAATAAATAAGACAGATGATTCTAATTTATTTATATTATAAAGCAAGGGCTACTGTCTGGCGAGATTTTATTTTACGTGATGCATCTACTCGTTAAGTAGGAATTATGTCAAATTGGTACTTAGACTTAGATCCGGGCAGTGCTCCATCAGCAAAGTTTACTTACTTAATTAAAAAAACTGACTCGCCCAACTGTCACACTTGCGATAAGCTTGAAGATGTACAACATTTGCTGATGGAGTGCACCAGGAATAAAGCTGAACGTGACTCACTGCTGCATGAACTAAAATTAAATAGACTAGATGTGGGTTTGATACAAAGTGTTTTATCAAGTCCAAAATCAGACACCGCCAAAAAATGTGTCAATTGGTTACAGTGATTCAGTAGTGATCTATGTTTTAATTTTTAATATTAGGTAATGTATGTGTAGGTATGTTTGTTTGTTTACCTTTTCAGGTTAAAAACACTGTAATAAGGTATGATGGAGCTTAAATTTCCTTATTGGATAAAAGCCCCTTATATAAATAAAGACGAAAAAAAAAATCTACGCGTTGAAATATAGAAGTTTTATTCTGTGACTTTATCAGTATATACGTATCTTCTACTGTTCCGTAACTATGAAGGCCAAATTTGCTTCTTACGCTCATGAAAAAAGTACTGAATATACTGCACAATAACATGTTGTGTTCTTGTTGTTAAATAACATGTTTTTTCAATAAAACTACTTTAGATCGTATGAAAATTCGTAACCAAAGACAGGGTCGGACTGGGACCTGAAATCGGCCCGGACATTTGAGAGACGGTTGGCCCAGTGCTGGCAAAAGAAAACGGCCCGGACATTTGAGAGACGGTCGGCCCAGTGCTGGCAAAAGAAAACGGCCCGGACATTTGAGAGACGGTCGGCCCAGTGCTGGCAAAAGAAAACGGCCCGGACATTGAGAGACGGTCGGTCCAGTGCTGGCAAAAGAAATCGGCCCGGACATTTGAGAGACGGTCGGCCCAGTGCTGGCAAAAGAAATCGGCCCGGACATTTGAGAGACGGTCGGCCCAGTGCTGGCAAAAGAAATCGGCCCGGACATTTGAGAGACGGTCGGCCCAGTGCTGGCAAAAGAAATTTCATTCCCAAGCGATTAGATGGACGACATTTTTTTTTTACACACAACCCCTCACTCTTTCTTCTGTATCTTGGGTGCATTTACGAACAAACTATTTTGCGGCTTCTTTTTCAAGCGATAGGCGATAGTTGAACGACCTTCTTTTTTTGACGTTCCCCTCATTCTTTTGATCTCTCCGACTGTGTGACCGGTCCATCAGGCCACACCGGCCCATCGGGCAATTGCCCGATTTGCTCGTATGGCAAGTCCGGGCTTGACCAAAGACCATTCTAGAAGAAAATATTTTACATAAACAATAATACAATTACATAAAAATTGCCAGAACATTCCACATTAAATAGTAAAAGACCCTATGTTCGCAAACTCCATTGGAATTTTCCGATGGTGAAATATCAGGGTGTTTATTGAAGCACGGGTAAACTGTTGAAACAAGATGTCAATTAACAAATGAACCGGTGAGGTTTCTTTAATTACTATTTTAGTTATAACCGAAGACTTTCAAGAAGATTGAGTTAGTATAAAGCTGATGATACCACTTGTTGCTGAACAGTGAATAGATTTAGAAGACAGTTTTTTTTTTAACTAATATAAATTTATAAAATGAATCAATGCAAAATTTTAGAACATTTTGTTGTGTTCTATTAAAACCTTCTAACAACACCTACCTGGACAAGAGTAGCAAGTGACCTATTATTAGAAATGCAAGAGGAATTTCTCCTTTCTGATACAGTTGTTCTTTCAAATCCCAATAAGTAAATGTAAGCCTAATGTATTGTTTTAGTTTCACCTAATATAGTGAAGAAGATTAGTGCCAAACCACGTGAAGTGATATTATTTCATTCTGGTGCAAAACAACAGTTGTTACACTGTTATTACTGATCCCAACATCTGTCTGAGTAAAATGACAGTGTAATTGCTTAGAATACTTCAAAGTTAAAACCTTCGATCTTCGTTTTTGGGTGAATACTCGAAATTTTTTAACATTATTTTAACAAATCATTCTTCTCCCGGGTTGTTAACGTTATAGTATTGTCAGATTGTTTTTATTCTTGTCTTATTGCTTGACGGCAGCGGTATAGTTTCAGTTTTCATTATCATAATTATAGTATATTAAACATCTGCATTCTTACCTTTGGGATGATGCTAATGACCTCAATTTTTGTTAATATTTTTCGAAGAATGCCCCTTTTACATGTTTTTAAACTCTCTAATCGCTGTCGATCTTAACACCAGCTCTATATAAATCTTTAACAATCAAGTTTTCAATTAATGGAAAGCTTATTATAGAAAAATCATTTAGCACCCCCTCCCGAACAGGGAGTTGCACAATAATAAATTTAATTAAACACCCCTTTATGTGACCCTGTGATCTTTCTTCGTCGCTAGATTAAATTGCTCATAATAATTCAAAATGTAGGCACGCTTTCGAACAAATCGAAATTCGATAATTTATGATTGGCTATATTGTTGGTTTTGGGTAAAGTAATTTAAACATTTAGAACAGCCTTCATGTTCACTGCTGGGCTTCCTTCAGAGACGGTTGCAATAAATCGGCAATAGAAATAGAAATCTTTGTAGAATAATTCCATAATCATCAAACTTAACAAGTAGTTTGCGCGACACGATTGGCACGGTGGTTGAACGGTTATATGCTGCGCAACGATTTCTACACGGAGCCAGTATTTGTATAGTTTACAGATAATTGTCCCGGGTCTGGGTGTTCGTGCATGTGAAGATCTGTAAATTCACCCACGATACAGGACAATACCTAGTGTGGGGAAAGGTTTAAAAAAGAGTTTGGTTATCGCTTATACAATATTATTAGAGTACAGAGAGATGCTACTGATCTGATATTATTCTTTATGCGTCTTTCGTAGCATCTAGATGAAAAAAGGAAGTTGGTTATTCAAATAACAATTGACATCCGAGATGAAAAACACATACTAAGATAGAATCGTCTCAAGAATTCATTCATTTTTCTTTGAAACATACTCTACAGTATATTAAACTCATCATTAGAATTACAGACAAGATACAAGACGGAAAATCTCAAATATTCACTGAAAAAAAAACACATCATAATACCAAAACCTAAAAAACAATGATTTACAAAATCAGAGCCCCCGAAAATTCTGTCATCATCACCAAACATACGAATCAATTACAGTATTTTGACGAGACCATCAATCTGTGAAGTGTCGCGTCATTCCTTTCACATTATTTCTCGCACAGCTTCCTTTCCTTCCGCGATGTCTCCATCGGAAGGAAATGACGGGTGAAATGGATAGATCCGATTTGGGAAGAAAACATTGCGAAGCAGCTGTGCGTGAGTCAATGGAAAGGGTTGTGTGTTCTGAAGTGGTGATGGAGAGCATTGATCATATAGTGCTAAATGTAGCTCTGTAGGCACCATAGCACCACGGAGCAGCACAGATGCTGTCGTATCGCTAACGTAAGCACAACGTTAATGTAAAAGAATTTTGAATCGGAAACACTCGTTTCGCACAAACTATTTAATTAAATTTAAACTTTACTCATATCTATGTTTGAAACAAGGTGTGCATGTCGCAAAAAAAAACCAAAATGTTATAGGACAGTTGTATTTTCGATTCAAAATTTGCTTACATTAGCAATACGTTTACCTACGATACAAGATCCAACATTCGTGCTAGGCCTACTCATATGGTTCCCACATTGATGTGAAAGGAAGAATAATTATATTGAGAAGTTTCGCCATTGTAGTCTTAAACCCATATTCTAAGACCTTCTTCCAAAACTTACTCGACTCGACTCCACCTCGACTCAGTCTTTTTCACTACCTTCGGTTATAGTTGACATAAACGTCCTCGACTCGAGATTTTTCCTCAGTCGAGGTAAGGAATCATCTGTCAAACTCAAGGTACCTCGGAACTTACCTTAAGGAAGGAAGTGTCAAATTTCGTATGTAAAAATGAATTTTGAAGACTTTATCGAATATGCTTACGATAATCCTTACAACTATTTGTCGCGGCTTTATTTGCGCGATGCAGATAATTCAAATTATGACGTAATGACTCCACTCTACCTCGACTCATTTGAGGACCCCTCAATCGAGGAACCACAAAGTTCACTCGAAATTGCGACTAAAAATACAATTTTGAAGGTGTTTTAGAGGCCGTCCTAAGTCGAGTATGAGTCGAGTAAGTTTTGGAGGAACGTCTTAGAATATGGGTGTTAGACCTTGTTTATGGAAACGTGGAGCTTAGCTTGGTACGTGATGCGTCGACATATGACGATGTATTACAGTGTTTATGGAGATACGTTTTTTCGCGCGTATTTTTGTTATTGTAGTTGAATTAATCGCGGCGGATCCCGCGTCTCCATAAAAAGAGGTGTAATTGCTGACAATCCCTTTTGAAATGAAGATTTCATTGAACCTATCTAAGATATTACTCTAAAAAAAGCAACAGAATAAAATAACCTTTTAAATAATTGATTTTTATTATAAATTAGTATTAACATGACTTTAGAACATGGCTACTACCATTCTAATATTCTCTACAAACATTTTATGTACTTTAAATCCCATGGGCACAGCTACAAAATAACTCCATATAACAAATTGTTCTACCATTAAAGGTCACATTATACTAACATTTTATTCGAAATTGTAACATCGTCCGTGAAAATTATATCTGTTCATATATGATGTGTGTGAATAATATATAAATTATTATGAAAAATGTGGATAAATATGATTGTTATTGTCGAAAATTACACCTTATCGGTAGCTGTATACTCGTAATAAGGTAATGAGTTGCTGTAATAGTACAATTTGGGTAAAACCATTGTAAACAGGAGGTTAACTACATAACTTTTTTTAAATTTGTATTTAATTTCAAATAAGATCCATTTTAGCAAGGAAATGTATAGTAATAAACAACATGTTTGCATCCAGGAGGAGTTCAACTCAGTATTGTACTTTTATGAACCTTAACAGTCAATCAAGATGAGCTGAAACTCTACTTGAAGAAATGGTTCAAATACACTGGCCTGCAAAAATATGTATCACACTTTTAAAATTTCAATTTTTTCTAAACTATAGAAGTTAGAGATTTAAAATAAAAAACGTTTTATAGCAATTTTTATCAGCTTTCTTTGAAACTATAGTAACAAAGTTAAACTCTTTTTTGAGTCCTTTTTGTTTCGAAAATATATCTTGTGTACCTAAAAAGTTATTGCAATTTTAAAAGTGTGATACTTATTTTTGCAGGCCAGTATATATGAGTGCCGTTGTTGGCCACTCTTGTCTAATATATTATGAAATGAAGTACAAGGTATATTCCAAATGTCCTGACTGACGACTCAATTATCAAACTCATAATTTTTATTAGTATCTTCAAAAACGGTGTTCAAATTACACACTTGTTTTAGAAAACCGATATTATAGTTTATAGACTACTAACTTCCCAAATTTTAACATGCATTAATAATGATATATCCACACTAGCACTTTCTGACTGCTACTTACTCGTACATGAGTTTTCAGGGAGGATTTTGTGCATAAATTTAACATGTGCAAAATTGTTACCAGAACGCTGACGCTGGTCCATTACTTCAGAAGACCCTACACGTTTTAATTGATTACATAACTACAGTGCGGTTGCTATAATTTTTATTAATCAACAAAATCACTATAAAAATCAACAATGGTTAGCTGTACTTCTAACTACGGCTTAAAAATAAATTATGGCCTCAGAAAACTTTAAAAGGTAAAACAATTTTACTGCACCCCAAATGGATAATGGTAAGAGATCCTTGTAACATCACTGGGCACGTAATGCAAGTCCTGGTAAGCCTTCACCATCATCTGCTGGTTGACGACAGCAAATGGCCTCGGAGATATGCTTTCAATCGACGGCAGTGGCCTCAGATCCAGACTCGGCAAGGCCTCTTCTTTTGGTCTTATAGATGTTGGAACAAAAGCGGGTTGAGGCATCGAAGGTACAGTATAGCTGATCATATTGTTGTACACGAACGGATCGGGGTAAGACAGCGCTTGATAGTTCGGCTCCTGACGAGGTTCAACTTCGACAAAAGTTTCCCTGGTTGTATAAAGCGCTGGATTAGCAAATGCCGCTGTATCTAATCGATTCTTCCTTCTAGGACGATATTTGTAGTCCGGATAATCCTGCATGTGTTTTATCCTTAATCTTTTCGCTTCGTCAATAAATGGCCTTTTTTCTGTCTCGTCCAAACTCTTCCATTCAAGGCCTAAGCGTTTTGATATCTCAGAGTTGTGTAGTTTAGGGTTCATCATTGATATTTTCTTGCGCTGCAGCCTTGACCAAACCATGAAAGCGTTCATGGGTCTCTTTATGTGGTAAGGATTGGAATGCCTCGATATCTTCGGTAGCTGTCTCGTTGATTGCTGCTCCAGTTGATATGCCATTGAGGTTACGTCATTTGTCGTCTTTAGGTTATAAAATTATTGGTCTACTACACTTTTTAGCTTTGCAAACTTCTGGATATGTCAGAAATCGTCTTCTCGTTGCTTCTTGTACTTTGGCATGGCAAAAGTTTAATTTTTACACTTCAATCCACTTAATAGTTGATTGACAGGTGCTATAACACAGATGTCGACGACCATATTAGCAAGGAACTGTCTCAAATGCCAAACAGATTCCAGAACATTATAATACTCATCTCCGACACGTCCAAACATGCACTGATGGTCGGTTTCAAAGCGACCTAAGCCTGAATCGTGTCATTAGACCAACAATGGTCCGATCACAATTGGAATGGACAATTTTCCATGTATTATTTGGAGTTGAATAAAGAGCGGTGACAATGCATTGATTGCTCGCAAATTGTCAAATGATACTCGTCGTATGTTTTGTGTAAGCCGCGCCCGCGCACCCGCTATCTATTAACTGTACAGTGCACAAAAAACTGGTGTTTCGAATTGATTTATTTAAGAAGATTTGAAGACAGACGTGTTAAAATGTACTATTCTTGTAAATGTAAATGAAAAGACAATACAATATCGTCTTCTTTAAGTAGTTAATGGTGTCGATTCTGTAGCGCACTTTGAGAGGACTAAACTAAACTAAGGGTGTTTTTCTCACTCTGTTTCAGTAGAAAAAGAAAGTGATGGTTGCGTTTAGTCTAGTTTAGTATTGTCAAAATGTGCAACAGAATTGACACCAATGTAAATCAATAGTTTGAGCAAATTTCTCAGAATGAACATCTTTCTTTTTCAACCTGTATTGTTTTCAAAGTATTTTCATGACTACATTATTAGGGGTGCATTAGAAATTTCCATGAGTGACGATTCTTAAGCACGTCCGCCGATACCTTTTTTTTATCGTTGGAAAATCTTCATGGATGTCCCTCACCCGGGGAAGGCGAAGGGGTCTGCTGGACTCTTACCGACTATAAACCAACGATGTTCCTCTTCCTGACCATTCGGCCAGGGTCGCGGGATTCGCAAAAGCATGCACCCCAACCCCGGCAGGTTCAGGCCCGCCAACCCTCGGCGGACCTGTCCTCTGTGGGGCCTTGCCCCACATCCTCCTGAGAAGCGCACACGGAACACAGCGCGCCGCCTTCTCGACGTCCGGCGCTACCTGGACAGTCAGACCCATACCAACCTTGCTGACTGGCTAATCTTATTACCACGGCATGAGCTATTTATTCTCTTAATAGCTCGTGACGACACGAGAGAAGATTACTACATTTTGGCCTTAACATAATTCAGAAATTTCATGAAGGCATTTATGTCGTGAGGAAAACTTTGAGTATGAATGTGGATGGTTATAAGAGTATAGGAAGATCAAAGAAATGATGGATGGATAGTGTGAAAGATGATGTGGCTAGAAAGGGGTGACTACTGAGATGACGGCTAATAGAGATGTATGGAAGAAGAAGACATACTGACCGCCGGCCCCATATAAGTTGGGATAAGGGCAGGAGGATGATGGGCATTTATGCGAATTGAAAGTCAACAAAAGACCAATTGGCCTTCAGAAATTCTCGTAAATAGAATTCTTGGAAATGTAAACAAAATATTTTCTCCTAAAGTGTAACTACCTGTGTACAAACGGTACCTTACACGTGGCTTCCATTTGGCTTAACAGTGGACACTTTTCCTGTATTTATAATACAAGTGTCCATAGCTAGGGGTGGACAGAGACATTCAAAGGCATTGTGGGGAATTATAGACACCCAAACGTGTCCATGTCTAGTCCATAATTCATAACCGATCAGACAGATGGCGCTGTAGCTCATAAATCAAGATTTTTGTCACGGAAAATGAGTGCGACAGTATTTTTTTTTCTAAAAATGTAAATATTTTATTTTAATGTAAATTTATGTCAATGCTTTATGGTGGAATAGCCATCTAACTAACCCATATACCTCAGGCCGATGAAAGACAGCATCATCGTCACCGATCCGAAATCTTATTTTTATTTAGATTTCTGTTGTCCGAAAGAACCGGGTTTCTCTCTCTTTCCAGTAAACTGTGAAAAAGTGAGTCAGCAAAACAGCAAAGAAATATTTTGACATTTTTAAATTATTTAATTTATTGTTCTACTTTGGATCTCTGTGTCTAACTCCTTACCAATACGTTCATCATCCTTGCTCTAAAATACTGTTCTACATTACGCAAAACTTCTGTAGATGTCGCTACTTACTACGCAAGTATGGTTTCATCCACACCTTAGATTTTGCAACATTGAATGCTCAGAGTCTGAATGCGAATAGACAAGTACCTACCTTCTATGTGATTGTGTATTGTTGGGATTCAGAATGAATTTTAGGAGCGGCTAATCCTTGCAACATAATGGTGAATTGGGACCATTGATCAATACAGCTCGTTTTATCGTGAATAGGTTACAAAAGGCTGGGCATTATACGGTTTAAGTATGTACTTAGTTTAAATGTGAATTGCATTATACGTCAATAAGATAGTTTCTTTTTTGTCATTCTATCATCTCCATGGACATTGGCCATAAGACTAGTTCCTCCACATCTTGGTTTGAATCCAATCTAAAAGTCGTTTAACATAAACTCAACAAGTAAAAAAAAATGTTACAGCTAACACCAAGTCATCATCGTAAAAAAAGAATTGTGAAACAAAATATTTTACTACAATATTAATGAGCGCCATCTAGGCATGTCTAGAAGAACTACGTGTAGCACTAGTACGCTTGATAGCATATGCATTCTGTAAGTCACCAGTAGATGGCAGGTAACACAACATTGAAGTTTCATCGGAAAATTATGTGAGACAGATGGCGCTAGCCGTTTGTTATTCTGCAGGGAAAAACGGACAAAAATCTTGTAATAAGTCTTTAGTGTATTTATGTATACTTCTGTGTGTAAGAAAAATAACTATAATTTCATTCAATAAAGTTAGAACTTTGGCAGATTAAAATAATGTTCTGCTTCTTCTTCAAGATTACCCAGTCTGCAAAACTGTTAGCGAAGCTGACTGCCCAGGGTACACCGAACGTATCGTCACTCCTGGAGGATCTCCAAATTCACCCCTAAAAAATGTATGTGAAAGCAAAAAATATTAACTGAGGTGAAACGCGTTCTTTAAACAAAAAAGTCAACGTCACGCGGTGTTCCCAAGCGGTCACCCATCCAAGTACTGACCGCGCCCGATGTTGCTTAACTTCGGTGATCGGACGAGAACCGGTGTTTTCAACGTAGTATGGACGTTGACGAATGTACAGGAGAAATGTAGGTACATAATATTACTCTAGGTTTTTATTGAGTACTTGGTAAACTACGATAATAATTATAAAATAGCTGTGCCACGCTGTAAATAAATGCAATTCCCTTTACGATTTACTAAGATAGTTACGTTTAGAGCCCCTGAAGACTGACTGACTAAACTATCGCCCGATACCTAGTTGGCCGATTCTCTTTTTATAAAGGAAACCGAATCGTTATAATGTGCGCACTTAGTACATCTTCATACTGATTAAGATACCGAATAAATTATCGACTGATAGAACATCTGTCATTTTCGGGGGCTCTTATAGTTTCATTCATAGATTATATTTGTGTATACAGGGTGTGAACGAAATCATGTAATTCCTTCAAACCTCGTGATGTACTGCTGACATAGATTAACCCTGCACGAGATACTTTTGGATAAGCCATACTTACATTCATCTCGGCAAGAGATAGTGTGACGACAAAATTGTCTCACTGCGCATGCAAGCTCGGTCCACCCTCTACGCCTTGGAAAGAGGTAAGTACATTATATACCTACATTTTAGCACTACATTCGTCAACGTCCATACTACGTTGAAAACACCGGTTCTCGTCCGATCACCGAAGTTAAGCAACATCGGGCGCGGTCAGTACTTGGATGGGTGACCGCCTGGGAACACCGCGTGACGTTGACTTTTTGCTTTTACGTTAGTTTCTGTTTTTTTTTCATATTTTTTTTTGTTAAGATAGAGACAAGGCGACATGCATAACGGATCAAACTTAGTTTGTAAACTAGCAATCTCTTGACTGTGGGTTCAATTAATGTTTTCCTTTTTCATAATTATTGGGGTGATCTTGCTACAATAGCACATAATAATACAGGTGTAAACGAAATCATGTAATCCCTTCAAACCTCGTGATGTACTGCTGACACATATTAACCCTGCAAGGGATACTTTTGGATTTAAGCAAAAAAAAATTACAAGAAGTAAACGTGTGTGTTCTTAACGTGAGGCATTTTAGCGCCCCGAGCGAATTGCGCGGCATTACTCGCCGCTTGGTCATTTACCTCGGGGCGCTAAAATGCCTCACGTTAAGAACACGTTTACTTCTTGTAATTTTTTTTTGCTTAAATCCAAAAGTATCCCTCGCAGGGTTAATCTGTGTCAGCAGTACATCACGAGGTTTGAAGGTATTACATGATTTCGTTTACACCCTGTATAGCTGGGCAGAATTATACAGGGTTACTGGTAACTCAACGTATTCCTTGCAGGACGTCATAGTAGGGTTAAAATGCAACAAATTAAGCCACCAAATGTTCTACCGAAATTCAGTAGTTGTTGAGTTTTTTTATATTTTTTGAAATATCCCATTTTCAACCATTTGAAGCCTATTAAATAATGTACGGCGCGAATGTATTGTTTAATTTTTTACTATAGCTGATGCCATAGCAGATCTACGTTAAAAAAACGTTCAAAAATTCCAAACACATCTGCAAATATGGTTGAATCTGGTTTTTTTTAATAAAAACCTAACATAATGAATATCTAAAAAACTACTGAACTTCAGTAGAACATTAATTGGTGGCTTAATTTGTTTCATTTCAACCCTACTATAATGTCCTGCAAGGAATACGTCGAGTTACCAGTAACCCTGTATATTGAGGGGCTCGTGGCTAACTAACTACCGCGCCAATCATACGATTTGCGAGGTTAAGCTGCGCTTGCCGCGGTCAGCCCGTGGCTGGGTGACCTTTCTAGTCTAGACCTTGTAGGATATCGGCATTACCCAGTTACTGGGTTGCGGAAGTCTGATTGCACTCGCTCCGTGTAAAAAACTGGTATTCAGCCGCATCTTGTTAGACTGGAAGCTGACCCCATCATAGTTGGGATAAGGCTAGGCAGAACATTTTTGTCTTTATAAAAAGGCTTTACCTACATGTTATAGGTAAGCCATACATTATCTCGTCTCAGCAAGAGATAATGTGACGACAAAATTATGTCGCGCTGCCCATGTAAGCCCGGTCCACCCTCTACGTCTTAGAAAGAGGTAAGTACATTATATACCTACATTTTACCGTTACATTCGTCAACGTCCATACTACGTTGAAAACACCGGTTCTCGTCCGATCACCGAAGTTAAGCAACATCGGGCGCGGTCAGTACTTGGATGGGTGACCGCCTGGGAACACCGCGTGACGTTGACTTTTTGCTTTGATCAAACTTAGTAGGTAGACTAGCAATCTGTTGACTGTGGGTTCAATTAATGTTTTCCTTTTCTCACTACAAGCTCATACCTATTTAGCTGAGTAGAAATAGATACACAATAAGGGCGACTTGCAGCAAAATAATACAAATCTCGATTTAATTAAAACTCGATTTTGCCCTAAACCCGATTTAACTTGTAAGTTAAATCGAGTTTTAACACATTTTATACCGTAACTTTCGTGAGACATTTCAACCTTAGGATATCGGCATTGCCCAGTTACTGGGTTGCGGAGGTCTGATGGCTGTCGCTTCGTGTAAAATACTGGTATTCAGCCGCATCTGGATAGACTGGAAGCTGACCCCAACACAGTTGGGAAAAGGCTAGGCAGAACAACTTTCGTGAGACATTTGTCAATATTTTTAGTGACATAATTTTTGTAAGAGCGGTGCTATATTAGTTTATGATGTGTCAGAACCGAAGTCCCTAGCAAAACAGAATCAGTGAGTCGAGCAACTTCAAGTATACTCCACCAAGAAGAACATAGTTTGCTTAGTTACCTGCCGGTAATAAGATTAACAAGCAGATCATTTTGGGACCTAGTGCATAATATCAGCAAGCACATTGGGTCACCCGCGTGACGGCGACGACGAAACGAGTATTCCCAAGGAAGGTTGATGTCAGGCAGGCGGTCGGTTATAAAACAATAAGCCAAAACCTCTAACAACATGGATTTCATAAATACATGTTATGCCGACCCCACCTAGTGTGGAATGAGGGCAGGAAGAAGAAGAAGAATTTTTATGAGAGCTATTTGTTTACGGTTATTCACGTGGATTTTTCGGAATTGCCCAACTAGCTTCGGGCTCGAACAGAGTCCTTAATTATGAGCTGCACACGCTCCGCGTAATAAACCATCATAAATATACAACGTGTTTAAAAATCCTTAGTGGCAGATGATAATATAGATTTTTAAACAGTTTTAACTAGCTTCACTTCGTATATTTGAAAAAAAAACAACCGTCAATCCTCAAATCCTGATGCTGCAGGGGTACTACAAGATCTGCCGGGGCTGCGGTGCATGCTTTTACGAATCCCGCGACCCCGGCCGAACGGTCAGGAGTGTTATCGGTAACTGGTAATACTGGACAATGTTGACATAGGAGGGTAACCGTCAAGATTAATCAACGTACCCGAAGTTATAAAAACAGTGGTCATTCGACGAAGCAGAGGACTCCATGTCGAACAGCTGAAGAAGTCTGACCTTTTATATCTGCTTGGCTTGTCCTCATTTTCTGATCTTGTGTTAATTATTATATTGTGAACTAGCTTCTGTAACTAATCACTATCCTAATTAAAAGTATTCTCAGTGGTGGAGAGTCTATGTTGGTTTAATTTCCTTTATTTACCTTGCTCCCAATCCTGACATACCGATATTAGCTATAACTGTAATGAGAGATTCACCCCTACAAGATTCTGTTGTATGTCTTTTATAGGAGGAGGAACACCGTTGGTTTTTAGCCGGTAAGAGTCCGGCAGACCCCCTTGCCTTCCCCGGGCAAAGGACATCCATGAGGAGTTTCCAACGATAAAAAAGGAGGTACTACAAGATAAAACCGTTTTCAAAGGATTATTATCTTTGGAGTTATTCATGACACATACTTATTTTCTATATCTATACTAATATTATAAAGAGGAAATATTTGTATGTAACGAATAAACTTAAAAACCACTGGACCGATTTCAAAAATTCTTTTGCCGTTAGAAAGCTACATTATCACTGAGTAACATAGGCTACGGGCGGAGCCGTGAGGACACAGCTAGTCCTTTATAAGTTCGTGATAACTAATTATCTCCTGAAACACTTGCATCCCTAAAAAACATTCATACCACATAAGTAAACATCTACCCACTCCAAAATCACCAGATAAATCCCTCGCCAACAGGAGGCAACTTTGTAAATCACCGAGCGACATAAAGGGGAGTATTTAACGCCATATTTATGATAATAAGACCGTTGGCGCCATAATGGAAAATACAAAAAGCGCCCGCCCCGACCGTCGTAAGGCGGGCGGGGAGGAGCTGTTTAGGTGATACGATACGACTGTGATACGATATTTTAACAGCTATCTAAATAAAACATATTCTTTGGTCTAGTTGCAAGTGCGGCTGCTGATCGTGAGATCGTGGGTTCGATCCCTAGGTCGGGCAAAGTATTATTGGGTTTTTTTTTGTGTGAAATTTCTCAGTAGCACCCCGGTTTTTGGATTTGTGTTCGGTTGACGGCAATAGGCTCGCCCCGTATTAAGTACATGGGACTTAAACATAAAGGTAAAATGAGGGTGTATACACCTCTGCCCAACCCTTCGGCAGTCACCAGTGGCGGTAACCACTTTCCATAAGCTATGAGGCCGTCGGCTTGTTTGACAACTTATCTGTATATATAAAAGGAGAAACTGACTGACTGACAGTATCTATCAACAAAAAACCTAAACCGCTGAGGTTAGAAACTTGAAATTTTGACCGTAGGTTCCTTTTATAACGTAGACATCCACTAAAATCACTAACTGCCTCGTTGGTCTATTGGTGGCAAGCGCGACTGCTGATCGTGAGGCCCTGAGTTCAATTCCCAGGTCGGGAAAAGTATTATTGGGTTTTTCCTTGTGGAATTCCTCAGTAGCAACCCGGAGTCTGGATTTGTGGCCGGTTAGTGGCAATAGGCTCGCCCCCTATTACATAGAACTTAAACGTAACTGGCAAAACGAGGGTGTACTAAAAACACCTCTGCCGAACCCTTCGGGGAATACAAGGCGTGATGTTATGTAACATCCACTAAAAAAGGACTTTTCAAAATTCTTCCCCTAAGGGGGTGAATAAAACTCATGCAAGCGAATCTGCAGGCAAAAGCTAAACATAATAAAAAAGACAGTTCCGTTGCCTGCATCGTGCTATGTATACTCACCTAATCGGCGGCATGTTCAATCGGTACTTAACTTATGTGTATCAGTGGCGAAGGCTCTATACAAGCCGATTCTTACCGGCTTCCCTTTTAAATAGTCACTACTAGTGTCTACTATTGCTAAATAATATTAATCAGAATACTTACAGGTATTCAATACATCATAAGATTAAAACATTACAAAAACGCCTACATTTTTTATGGTGGCAAATGTTAGTTTCGGCAACAAAATTTGTTCTGAATTCCTTCAGAATCGAGATTACTAAAAGAATAATCAAACAAGGTAAGCATTTTTAGCTGCAGCTTCACTCTTATCAAAATTGACTCTTCGTCACTGATGTGTATGTAAATCAGGATTTAAATTAATTAGATACGACACGACTTTTACGGAACCTATATAAAAATCGTACAATGTAAAGCCGCTTTTTAGTCTTAACTTATTGTTATTGCAAGTTTTAAGCCTTAGTTTTATGTCCGGATCGGCGGGCCTGCATCTATTTACTTTATATAGATTTATTGGAGTCTCGCCAAGAAAATGACTCCACTTGAGGTGAACTAAGGCTTTAATGATAAAATACGGTCAGTTTGTGGACGATGGTAGATAAGATGTGAAGCTGGTGTTGTTTGTGGACTAAAGTGTTTTATAAGTGTTGCAGATAGTCTGTTCTGCCAAGCCACTTTCTAACTATGTTGGGGTCAGCTTCCAGTCTAACCAGATGCGGCTGAATACCAGTATATTACACGGATCGACTGCCATCACACCTCTGCAACCCAGTTACAGGGCAATGCCGATATCCTAAAGTTAGACCGGTTGTAAGACTTTCGGGATTCTGACCACCCGTAAAGACTGTCATGGATATTCGTATGCCCGGGATATGCGCTTGCCGCGGTCAGTCCGTGAATGGGTGACCGTTCGTTACATATCGAGACACCCCTCCGTGTCTCGGAGAACACGTTAAACCGTCGGTCCCGGATGTCATACGAATATCTATGACAGTTGTTACGGGTAGTCAGAAGCCCGAAAGTCTGACAACCAGTCCAACCTTAGGATATCGGCATTGCACAGTAACTGGGTTGCGGAGGTCTGATGGCAATCGCTCCTTGTAAAATACTGGTATTCAGCCGTATCTGGTTAGACTGGAAGCTGACCCCAACATAGTTGGAAAAAGGCTAGACAGAACATGCACAACATCGACTTATGAGCTAATAACATATAGCGATTAACAAAACATCTTCCAAACTTGATGGTCATGGAAATATTCCCTATAACTGTTGATAGTAGCTATCATTACAAGTCCCGAGTCCTGAAACCCGCTAAACATAACATAACATCACGCTTGTATTCCCCGAAGGTTTCGGCAGAAGTGTTTTAGTACACCCTCGTTTCGCCAGTTATATTTAAGTCCCATGGGGCGAGCCTATTGCCATTAGCCGGGCACAAATCCAGACTCCGGGCTGCTACTGATAAATTCCTAAAGGCTCATTTACACATAGCAAGTTTCTTGAAGCAAGTCTCATGCTATCTCTGTTTTTGTCGTTGAAAAAGACAAAGGTAGAACAAGTCTTGCTTCGAGAAACTATCCTTGTGTAAATCAGCCTTGTGTAAAGAACCCAAGACCCCATGCTCAGCAGTCTCCCTTACCAACCAACAAGATAACCCGCTAAACCAATTCCAATATCATTATATGAAAATCTTATAAGACCTCTTCACACAAAACTTCTAGTATACCTACATAAAAGCAAAGGCACTTCACATAAAGCCGCGGTGAAGATACATTCAAAGCACGGACAGACAAACAAACAAATACAAATAATGCCGGCGAATAGAAAGGAGTGAAATGTTATTCCTCCACCCTGTATTATAGAACGGGTGTTGGTATGTGCGGGGTTAGTATCCCAGGATATGTCTTATGATAGCATAGGAGAAGTTGCTGGGTTAGTAAAATTATAATAATAATGTTAGTGTTTCAGGTTTCATTCCGTTATTTTCAGTATTTACTGTTCTTTAGAAGTGGAGTTTAGAGGTACTTTAATCCAAACTTGTTATCCAGTAGATAGGCTGACCTGATGATCTGAATTAGTTTTTAGGTACATACATTAACTCACGACTGTTTCCCATGGGTGTAAGCTGAAACTATACAACGCTATATGCTACGATCCTTACATACTCCTTTCGCTTCATCCAAATTCATACTTTTAGGTACATCGCGCCATTATATTAAAGTCGTCTTTCACTAGGTCTAGTGTTCGGCAACATTAATTCTCTGGTTAAACAATCTTTTCCTCAAAAATGTGTTACAATTTTCGTTAAACGAGTGTTTAAACAGACAATTAATTTTGGTGGACACCGACCTGAGTTTATCTGTGCTAAATTGTTCCGTTGTACCGTGTCCATCGAAATTGTATTTGGAATCGTGTAACAATAATGTCTACAATCAATGGAGTGAAAAAATGTTCTAACCCAATGTTTCCATATCTTACGAATAAATGTTCTAATCTCATGTGCACCCAACAACAGAAGTCTCTTTTATGTCGCTATTGATGCGATATTTTTATTTCCCAGCCGCTCAATACTGGAGCTACGGATCGAGTTCACACAATACAAGTTTAACATAACACTTTGTAATATAATATTATTATAACTTATAATGTAACTTTAAAAATAAGTATTCGGTCCCCACCTATGAAATTGGCGTTTTTTTCTCACAAATAGAGAACCTCGTCACTTCTATGATTTAAAATATTCATCAATTGCTTGATATTATATCGAATAATGACCATCATAGACAACTACCAATAGTAAAAAAAAACTTATTACTTATAGTTTTCTAAACATAAAAAAACCTTAATATTGACTCCTCTTTTTGTTAGCAGAAGTGACCACTATTTTTGTTTCAACTTAGCCAAAACTTATTTTTGTCGCATAATCTAAGTGGCATACGTTATCTTAGTTTTTAAACATTAGTGCGTAAAAGTTTTAAAACATTGGTGTTCATAGTTGTTAACCTTTTGAGCGCCAGAGTATAACCGCATCGGCGTACCCCCCACGCCAAGGTAACTGGAATCCTATCGTTTTAGTCACATATTTGTGACGTTGGCGTACAGGGTAAGCTATCGTTTGTCACATATATGTGACAATGGCGTCCAAAAGGTTAAATAAATTAAGAAAGTGTTAGTATGAAAAATGCAACTTCTTTAAAATTCTCTATACAAAACCTAATATTTTATTAATTTTGTAGCCGCTTAATAGGTACTGAAGTTTTGGATCGATATCACACAATAACACTTTGTAATATACATACATACATAAACTCACGCCTTTTTCCCATGGGGTTAGGTAGAAACTATAGAACGTCACATACTACAATCCTTACCTCCTTTCGCTTCATCCACATTTATACATCTTGAAATACACTCACGCCGATTGAGAGTACTGCACACCTGTCCTTTGTAATAAAACGTTTTTTTAAATTATTACAAACCTAATTTTATAAGCTGCCTCGTTGATCTAGTGGTGGCAAGCGCGACTGCTGATCGTGAGCTCTCGGGTTCGACCCCAGGTCGGGCAAAGTGTTATTGAGTTTTTCCGTGTGGAATTCCTCAGTAGCAGTCCGGAATTTGGATTTGTGCCCGGTTGACGGCAATGGGTTCACCCGAGGGTATTACTATACACCTCTGCGCAACCCTTCGGGGAATACAGGCGTGATGTATTTTTTGTTAATTTTATAATACTGACACCATCAAATTTAGCACTAAATTATTTTAATTTATTGCAAGTTGTCGTAATAATATATGAAATGAAGCTACGAGCTGACTTTATATGCTACGACACCGCTACGAGTTTTCGTAGCAACTACATAGGTACAGTCACAGTTTCAGCTGCTAGTAAAATAATAACTAACAACTTGATAATAGCATTGTCTTATCAAATGAATGTTGGTATCTTTGCGCCAATCGTATCGTCACTGTTTCGATGATGATTTCCCATCTAAATAATTTTGTATATACAACGTGTTACAAAAATGCCCCTAAAGCCGGAAGAGGGTTAAAAGGTCCCTTGTAAAGAGTCTATTGGCAATATTTGAAAACCGCAGTATGACCCAAAAAAAAAGAATTAGGATAAAACATAAAATAATCATCATTGAAACGCAACCCTGAAAACATAAAACTAAAGAGTAGACTACCCAGAAAGTTAATTACATTCTTTCCTAATTTCCTCTGAGAGGTAAATGACAACAACCATAAAAGACTACTTGATTATTTAAATTTTTCATGGCGAATTATGTAACACGGTGTATAGAGAAATTAGTTGAAGTGATCGATTATATTAATTTACATCGGTTTCGGTTTAAAGAATTTATTCTCATAAGAACAATACATAGGTTCGCTTACAATGAGATACAAAGTAATTGTGTATAACTATCTAAATAAATTCATTTTGCCTCCGATGCGTGTTGGTGAAGTTATACAAAACAAATATATAGGAAGTATGTAATTGCTAACATTGCTACGACATGGTAATAATACACATTACTATGTACAATAAAGGAATAATATCATGTATTTGAAGAAGAAACAGTTATACAAAGCAATTAAGTGTCTCACACTGGCCACAATAACACGATATTGCCCTCAATCGTGGCCCACAACACGTAGCTTCTTAGCCTGCAGCCACAATAACGATGACCCACATGCCCACGGAGAAGATAGCAGTCATTTATTGTTTACGTGTCAACTGTCCCTTTCTTGGGGTAAATGTCTGAAGACAAGTAAGTATTTGGGTTTAATGATGGATGAGTAAATTAAGGAGCTATAACAAAAAAAATAAAAAATAAGCTTGTTTAAAAAAAATTGGTTGTCTGTAAAGTCGGTTTACGGACGATAGTTTAACGTGACAACGTCATAACAAAACATCGTGCCTCTCTATCGCTTGTTCCGCGTTCTCGCACGCACGCTCGCCGAAGACGGAACGTGACAATGAGTCACGCTTTTTCGTGCATGCTGCCGGCGTTCATCGTTTTATTAGACGTTGTCACGTCAAAAAAAAATCAATATGAAACTTATCAAGAATGTAAGGATAATAGTAGTATGAAGAGCTCGTGGCTACTTAACAATCGCGCGGATCATAAGATTTGCGAGGTTAAGCTGCGCTTGTCGCGGTCAGTCCTTGGATGGGTGACCGTTTGTTACACATCGAGACCCCTCCGTACCTCGGAGAGCACGTTAAACTGTCGGTCCCGGATGTCATAAGATTACCTATGACAGTCGTTACGGAGTCAGAAGCCCGAAAAGTCTGACAACCGGCCTAACCTTAAGATATCAGCATTGCCCAGTAACTGGCTTGCGGAGGTCTGATGGCAGTCGCTCCGTGTAAAATACTTGGTATTCAACCGTATCTGGTTAGACTGGCAGCTGACCCCAATACAGTTTAGAAAAGGCTAAGGAGAACATATCTATACTAATATTATAAAGCTGAAGAGTTTGTTTGTATGTTTGTTTGTTTGTTTGAACGCGGTAATCTCAGGAACTACTAGTTGGAATTGAAAAATTATTTTTGTGTTGGATAGTCCATTTATCGAGGAAGGTTATAGGCTATATAACATCACGCTACAACTAATAGGAGCGGAGCATAAATGAAAAATGTTGCAAAAACGGGAAAAATGACCATCCGTGCGAAGCCGGGACGGGCCGCTAGTATTATATAATTAACAATACAATTTTACTATACAGTATTTGTATTATGAATTGATGTACATAATCATAAACGAGGCTTACCTCTAACCTTATTCCCAAATTCAGCCGAAAATCCAGTAATGATTGGTAGCACCAAAATACTGTTGCGTGGGTGTCACATAACAAAATTGTAGCGTAGTGATGTGCGCGCCGCTGCACCAAACGATATTATGAGGCTGCATGTCATAACGACGCGTCATAGATGCTGAAACAGCAGTGAAAGCTTAGTGGTGTGACCGTTGGTCTGCCAAGTCATAGGTCTTGAGTTCGAACCCAAGGCACTCACTTCTGACTTTTCGGTTTCACGTGCGTATTATATATTATCACTTGGAGGGGCTCGTCGCTAAATAACAACCGCGCCGATCGTAAGATTTGCGAGGTTAAGCTGCGCTTGCCGCGGTCAGTCCGTGGATGGGTGAGCATTTGTTACACATCGAGACCCCTCCGTGCCTCGGAAAGCACGTTAAGCCGTCGGTCCCGGGTGTCATACGAATACCTATGACAGTCGTTACGGGTAGTCAGAAGCCCGAAAGTCTGACAAACGGTTTAACCTTAGGATATCGGCATTGCCCAGTTACTGGGTTGCGGAGGTCTGATGGCAGTCGCTCCGTGTAAAATGCTGGTATTCAGCCGCATCTGGTTAGACTGGAAGCTGACCCCAAAACGTAGTTGGGAAAAAAGGCTGGGAGGTATATACCCAGTCTGGCTATAAATACTGTTACAATTAAAAATAAGAAAGATATTACATTTGAATTTGGAATCTGTCATTTTTATACGATTGTTCATTGTGTTTTCTAATTTTGGCGCCATTACATTGTACAATATTTTGCGATATTAAAATGGAGTGGGGTGATAAAGAGAACCGAATCGCTGTGATTGCATTACACAAAGTTGGTATGGAGCCAAATGCTATTTTTAAAACTCTCCATACGCTTGGTATTAGTCAAATGTTTGTGTACCGGGCTATTAATAGGTACAATGAGACCTCCTCTGTTTGTGACGGAAAAATATCTGGCCGTCCACGTAGTGTTCGTACGTAAAAGGTGGTCAAAGCAGTAAGGGAAAGAATTCGAAGAAATCCTGTCCGAATGCAAAAGATTTTATCTCGGGAGATGAAGATAGCACCCAGAACCATGTCGCGTATTTTAAAAGATGACTTAGGACTTGCAGCCTATAAGAGACGCACTGGTCATTTTTTAACTGATAATTTAAAAAAGAATAGGGTGGGGGTGGTAAAATCGAAACAACTACTGAAGCGGTACGCAAAGGGAGGTCACAGAAAATTTTTGTTTACGGATGAGAAAATCTTCACAATTGAGCAACATTTTAACAAACAAAATGACCGTATTTATGCTCAAAGCTCTAAGGAAGCTTCCCAATTAGTCGACAGAGTGCAACGTGGGCATTATCCGACTTCAGTGATGGTTTGGTGGGGTGTTAGCTATGAAGGAGTGACTGAGCCATATTTTTGTGAAAAAGGTATCAAAACATACACACAAGGCACAAGTGTATCGAGATACCATTCTTGAGAAGGTAGTTAAGCCCCTTAACAACACCATGTTCAATAACCAAGTATAGTCCTTCCAACAAGACTCGGCGCCGGGTCATAAAGCTCGGTCCACGCAGTCTTGGTTGGAAGTGAACGTTTCGGACTTCATCAGAACTGAAGACTGGCCGTCGTCTAGTCCCGATCTTAATCCGCTGGATTATGATTTATGGTCAGTTTTAGAGAGTACGGCTTGCTCTAAACGCCATGATAATTTGGAGTCCCTAAAACAATCCATACGAGCAGTTGGCAGTGAAGAATTTTCCCATGGAAAGAGTGCGTGCTTCTATTGATAACTGGCCTCAACGTTTAAAGGACTGTATTGTAGCCAATGGAGACCACTTCGAATAATCGTTTTATATTTTAAATTGTTTTATATTTATGTATTAAACGAACACACTGTAAAAGGAATAAATATTATTTGCAATAAAAAAAAAAATTTTCTTCGTGACAATATTTATGGCAAGACTAGGTATATGCTGGCTCTTTTTTAGGGTTCCGTGCCCAAAGGGTGCCAACGGGACCCTATTACTAAGCCTACATCGTCTGTCCGTAAGTCTGTCACAGAGCTGTATCTTTTTAATCGTAATAGGTAGCCAATGGAAATTTTTAACAGTATATGTGTTACTATGGCTTCTATGATAAAAAATATTAAAACCGGGCACAAATCCAAACTCCAAGCTGCTACTGAGGAATTCCACAAAGAAAAACCCAATAACACTACCCGACTTGGGGATCGAACCCAGGACCTCACGACAACCACTATACCATCGAGGCAGTAAAAAAGTAAAATAAGTAAAATATATCTTTACCTCATAGAGGCGATGAAGCGGTATTGTAGAGACAGAGGGTAGGTGGTCGTCTGTACCCTGCGGGCGCGCGGTGAGGCGGCAAAACGGTACATAACGCGATATTGTGGCCGACACACCGGATTGTTTACTGTACACCTACGTGCAAAATACTTGGGGAATTGGGGTCTATGTTTTGTTCCATCTTCAAGCAGATAGGGATAGTGTCTATGCAAAATCCCATAAGTACTTAGAAAGTATTTATGGGATTTTGCATAGACACTAACGGCCTTTAAGGAGAAGAGCTCGTGGCTAATTACCAACAGTGCAAATCATACGATTTGCGAGGTTAAACTGCTCTTACCGCGGTTAGTCTGTGGATGGGTGACTGTTCGTTACATATCGAGATCAAGGTTAAACCGTCGGTCCCAGGTGTTAAACGAATACCTATGACAGTCGTTACAGGAGGTCAGAAGCACAAAAGTCTGACAACCGGTCTAATCTTATGATTTCGGCATTGCCCTGCAACTGAGTTGCGGAGTTCTGATGGCAGTTGCCCTGTGTAAAATACTGGTAATTACCAAATTGCCGTTAACAGCTATTTTAGTTTAGCCAGGTTTCTGAACATGGGCTTCAAGGCTCCTGAAAATGAGTCACAGGCCCCCAAACATGAGCTTCCTTATACTAGAATAATATTAGGTAAGTATTGGAGCAAAAATACCGCACATTTATTGGTCATAGCGTGATGTTATATAGCCTATAACCTTCCTCGATAAATGGACTATCCAACACAAAAATATTTTTTCAATTCCAACCAGTAGTTCCTGAGATTAGCGCGTTCAAACAAACAAACAAACTCTTCAGCTTTATATTAGTATAGATTAAGGAATTTATCGATAATCTTTGTACTTTGACGACTTATACCGGCTGTGTTTGAGTGTACACTGACCTGACAGTAACCGAATCATGTCGGCCGCTCTGTTTCAATTTCACGTGCGCTGGTCAATCAAATGGCCGACATCGCCATAATGACATTTTGTATAAAATTATATCATATTCATAGGTTATTTATATACTGATCAGGAGTACAAGCGAGGAGGGAGGGTTGGTGAAAACTTTTATGGTTATCTCAATTTATTCTAGAGGATTCGTACATTCGGATTTGTTGACTGCCTTGATAGTCTAGTGGTCGCAAACGCGACTGCTGATCGTGAGATCCTGGGTTCAATCCCCAGATCGGGCAAAGTGTTATTGGGTTTTTCCGTGTGGAATTCCAACGTAGCAGCCCGGAGTTTGGATCTGTGCCCGGCTGATGGCAATAGGCTTGCCCCTTATTACATGGGACTTAAACATAACGGCGAAATGAGGGTGTTACTATACTCCTTTACCCTACCCTTCGGGGAATAAAGACGTCATGTTATGGATTCATATCCCAACTATTTAACTAAGAAAGTTGAAGTTTAGAACAAAATGTTCTGCCTATCCTTTTCCCAACTATGTTGGAGTCAGCTTCAGTCTGGGGTCACTCACATTCGCACGAATACGCGAACCCACAAGTGTAGGACTCACATTCGCAATGACTATGCGAACATTTTCCATACAAAACGGAAAACATTCGTACAATGTACGAATGTTTGCGCGCATGTGATTGGCTGGGGTAACCAGATGCGGCTGAATACCAGTATTTTACACGGAGCGACCGCCATCAGACCCCCGCAACCCAGTTACTGGGCAATACTTATATCCTAAGGTTAGACCAGAATCTTAAAACAAAATATTGAACCGAAATCATGAATTCCAAACTCGTGCACGAAATGGTAGCAATGTAAACAGTAAAGCGTGTTATGTAGCGTGCACACCTATCCAACAAACGCCAATGGACCGAAAAACCGATTGAAACCGATTCTATTCCGCGCCGCCTGCTATTTCAATTGATATTGGCATATTTGATTTTGATTAGCTGTCATAAATTAAAAGTAGTTTTTATCTTTTATTTTTATTATATTTTTGTAGATTATCTCAATATATTACCTAGTATATGCATTGTTTATTGACACATTATAAAACACTTTTATCCGTTCAAATATAATAGAATATATATTTAAAATTAACTACCTCCATCCGTGTGTCACTGCGGGGGTGCCAGCTGAAGATCAGCGCTGGGTGTTTGACGCCTAGCATATGCTGAGTTGGTGACCTTTTCGGCATGGACATGCTCGAAAGCATAAATTGTGTATGTTTAATTATTTTTATATTGTTCTTTCTTTCTTCATTTGTATTTATGCTGTCATTGTGTTCTTGGCTGAATAAATAAATTTTCTTTCTTTCTTTCTGTACAAAGTTTGATCAAAAAATGACGAACGTTGGTTTGTTTCTAAACTTTTTTGATTCTGAAAGTGTTTTTGTCTGATTTCCTGCAGTCTAATCTAAGTTTAGGTTGTATCCCCAGGTGATCTTTCTCAATATTTGAAAATAAGAAATAAAAATGTAGCATGAACGGTGTCCAACATGTCAATCTTAATCTTAAAAATAGTAAAATTTAAGGTATAGGTAAGTGAAGGTGTCAGAACCGAAGTCCCTAGCAAAACTGAATGAGTGGGTCGAGCAACTTCAAGTATACTCCACCAAGAAGAACATAGTTTGCTTAGTTGTCGGCAATAAGATTGACAAGCATAATATCATTTTGGGACACAGTGCATAATATTAGCAAGGACATTGAGTCACCCGTGCGACAGCACAACGAGTATTCCCAAGGAGGGTTGATGTCAGGCAGGCGGCCGGTCATAAAACAATAAGCCAAAACCTCTAACAACTTTTATTTCATAAATACATGTTGTGCCGAACCCACCTAGTGTGGGATAAGGGCCGGGAGAAGAAGAAGAAAGGTAAAAAAAATTTTAAGTTAAACATTTTTATGTACCCCTAGCAGTAGGTACTTCTGCAACATCAGGATTTAAGAATTGAAGGTTGAAATTATTATAATGTTGTATTGCAATGGGAATTGAATTTGTGCGTGAAGTTTCTGCAGGATTGGTTAAGCAGAAGTAGTTGAAAAATCTGTCGCAAGATTGTAAACAAATCTATACTAATATTATAAAGCTGAAGTTTGTTTGTTTGTTTGAACGCGCTAATCTCAGGAACTACTGGTTGGAAATGAAAAAATATTTTTGCGTTGGATAGTCCATTTATCGAGGAAGGTTATAGGCTATATAACATCACGCTACGACTAATAGGAGCGGAGTATAAATGAAAAATGTTGCAAAAACGAGAAAAATGTCCACTCGTGCGAAGCCGGAACGGGCCGCTAGTAAATAAATATATGAAGCGAAGGTAATCAAAACCTTTTTAAAATACTGTACCAAGTCTTTGCTTCTTTTCTTTCAAATATAGTCTGACAGACAGGCAGACACCGAATAAGGTTCTGTAACATAACATCACGCCTGTATTCCCCAAAGGATAAGGCAGAGGTGTATAGTAACACCCTCATTTCGCCGTTATATTTAAGTCCCATGTAATAGGGGGCGAGCCTATTGCCATCAACTGGGCACAAATCCAGACTCTGGGCTGGTACTGAGGAGTTTCACTGGGAAAAACCCAATAACACTTTGCCCGACACGGGGATCGAACCCAGGAACTCACGATCAACAGTCGCGCTTGTCACCACCAGATCAACGAGGTAGTTCTAAGGTTCTCAGTTAAGGTTCTATTTTGACCCTAAAACATGTCCATGTCCTGCTATTTGTACCAAAATGTTCCAATACACTTGTCCCTATAAGGTAATCGCTACACGACAATAGGCTTCTAACCAGCCCCTATTACAGCAATTATGAAACCACAACAGAGCGTCAAATCTAAACCCCGTGCTATACAGTGTGACTTGTCTTGAAAGACGTATTCCTTCTGAGGTGCAATAGTGTGTTATATGCAACAAATTAGCCCGTGGACTTTAGCCGAAATAATCCGTACATTTCCATAAATAACAATTTTATTACAATTTTTTGAAAAACTTTTTAACTGCCTTGTTGGTCTAGTGGTAGCAAGCGCGACTGCTGAGCATGAAGTCCTGGGTTCGACCCCAGGTCGAGCAAAGTGTTATTGGGTTTTTATATTAGGAATTTCTCAGTAGCATCCCGTAGTCTTGATTTGTACCCGGTTAATGGCAATAAGCTCGCCCCTATTACATGGGACTTAAACATGACTGGCGAAACGAGGGTGTACTAAAAGCACCTCTGCCGAACACTTCGGGAAATATAAGGCGTGATGTAATGTTATGTTTTTTGAAAAATATCCCTAATTCTTTATTAAATATTATTTATCTCTCGTTCTGTCTAGCCTTTTCCCAACTATGTTGGGGTCAACTTCCAGTCTAACCAGCGGCTGAGCACCAGTACCTATTTTACATAGAGCGACTGCCTTCAGACCTCCGCAACCCAGTTACTGGGCAATACCGATATCCTAACGTTAGACCGGTTGCCAGACGTTCGCGCTTATGACTAGGTACCCGTAACTACTGTCATAGGTATTCATATGACACCCGGGACCGACTGTTTAACGTGCTCTCCAAAGCACGAAATCTCGATGTGTAACGAATGATCACCCATCCAAGGACTGACCGCAGCAAATGCAGCTTATCCTTGCAAGTCATATGATCTGCGTGATTGTTAATTAGCCATGAGCACCTCAAAATATATAAAATAGAATTTGTTTATCTCTAAAGAATCAAATTCAATGGTTTTGCTTTCCATATTTACTTGTCTCTACTAATATTATAAAGAGGAAAGATTTGTATTTTTGTATGTAACGAATAAACTTAAAAACTACTAGACCGATTTCAAAAATTCTTTTGCCGTTAGAAAGCTACATTATCACTGAGTAACATAGGCTACGGGCGGAGCCGTGAGGACACAGCTAGTAACTTATACTTTAAAAAATACCAACCTTTTTACCCGAGTGCCAAAGAAAGTGGGACCCAATTGCAAATTATAAACTGAAAGACAATTAATGGGTCCCGCCTGCTACTAAACTTAATGCCTTAACTTAGTTACTAAATTGACTAAGGACTACGTTGATGACAGGGATGTTTCGCATTAGTTCTTGCACATGTGGCTTCCCTGGAACCTCATTAACAACATACATATGTGTATGTCTATTAACTATCCTCAATTATGATTATATATTTTTATTTTTTAATGCTATCATTACTCTCAAGATATCTTTATCTTACTTTACAATGATTTTTTAGCTAAGTTTTGATGACATTTAACTATGTCAATTGTTTTATATAGTTTAGCTTCCTTATCACTTTTATAAATGTGAGAACTTTGTGGACCTGCCTCTATAAATTTGTAAATTACTGTTATTCATACAGTTTTTATTCTATTTTGTTTGTTATTTTTTGTTCTACATTACTCATTAGTTTGTGGTCAGGACTCCATTGTTCTCTCACTATCCTAAATCATTGTACTCTGAAATTGTTAAAGATATTATTTTTAAAAGAGTAACCATGGAGTTTCTTGCCGGCTCTTCTCCATAGGAAACGACTAATTGGAACCGTGCATCTAAATTCGACTTTTCATAAGCACCTGTATTGGTTTATGTGAAATAAAAACTTTTGATTTGATTTGAATGCGGGTATTTAACTTAGGCTTTCAGCTCATAATATAGTCTGTTAAACCGACGTAGTGTTTACTTCGTTTATAGTTTATTTTAATTTTGTTTTCTATTCTGAATCTTGTTTTGATCTTTTTAGTGCATTACTTTTATTGACGACACGTTTGGTGCAGTGGCTGAGCGATCGGCTTCTGCGCTACGGGTCGTGGGTTCGATTCCCGCACGGAACAAATAGTTGTATGGCCTACAGATAGTTGTTCCGGGTCTGGATGTTTGTGCATGTGAAGATTAGTGTCTGTAAATGCACCCACGATACAGGAGAAATCCTAGTGAGGGGCAATGTACCTACTGGCCATAAATACTGTTACAATTAAAAATAAGAAAGATATTACATTTGAATTTGAAATCTGTCATTTTTATACGATTTATAAAAAAAAAATTAAAAAATTGATGTCGGGTTTTTCATTTTTTAAATTATTTATTTTATTACCAGTCAGCGTACTAGCCAATACGTCTTTATTTTGTCAGATATTCAACACGTATGATTAAGAAGAGACATGTCCACACATTTGTATGACACAGTTTTACTACGAATCCCAAAAAAATATACGACAAAATCCACCGAGTGGTGTATCAACACATCCACACAAACCTAGAGCTCTATTCACCCCGTAACACCAGATAGTTTGAGGGGCACGTCCGTATGCCCACAATTATGAACAGAGGTGACCATTAGTGAGCATTCAGCTACGGATTGTTTGTGCCCGCGGCCTGTCTCATGCAAATTGGATACCGTCTGTGTCCTGCCTGTATCCGAGGACCGTGCGATATGTTGTATATTGGCATATGTTTTTGGGGTTTGTTTTGGGCGTATTTTGGAAGGGAAACCAAAATATATACGCGTTACACCCTGTATTGTAATCAATCAATCAATATTTATTTGTGAACATAGGTCATACAAAAAGGTCTTAAAAATATACATGTAGTAGGTATATCTATGTTCTACCAATGGAAATTGGTGTACAAATAGTTTTAGTAATGTAAGCAAGGAGACAAAAAAAATATATGAATTTATTAAATGTAGTAGAAATATTATTATACAAATCACAGTTTATCAATTTTATCATTTAAAAATATCTCAACAGAGTAATATGTTTTATCTATTAAAAATAAAATCAATTTGCGTTTAAAAATACGGATATCCTGTTCATTTCTTAAAGTTTTGGGTAGTTTATTATACATTATTGGAGCCATTGCGAAAATACTACTCTTGTGTAATGTGGTTTGTTGTAGAGGAGGTAAAGAGTAATTTCAGATAATATTCAGTTCTATTTTGCAGGGGGCGAGTTTATTTATCGGGCATTTAATATTGCGTACGGTTTAAACTCCAGGCTTCTGCTAAAAATCCAATACTTGGGTTCAGTTGAAGATCAGCGTCAGGCACTAGTGGTCTGACATTTATGCTGACCTGAACCTATTTGGCACAGCCGCTAGACACACAGCTACTTTATTTCTGTTTTATTTTTTTGTTTTCTCTCTTATGAATTTTTTCTGTGTCAGACTGCGGCAGTCAAACTGCTTTCGTGCCAAATAAATTTCTTTCTTTCTTCTCTCACTTTGCCGGCTCCGGAATCGAAACAAGGGCCTCATAAAGAAGAGCATGCAGAATAGCACCATAGACCACATAAACTGACAGTCGTTTTTCTACATCATAAGGATACCACAATTTCCTGACGAAGAAAACGTAGAAGTCGGTTATATTGACCGTAATTTTAAAGGTAATTGTAAAGCATAACAAGCATAGTTTCTCATTATCACCTCAATTTGTTGGTCTTCGAGCCGGATAGAACCAACTGAAAAAAAAGAACTACAAAAACTAAGTCAGTAGGTAATTAAATTGCTATAAAAAAATAGCAGATAGATTTTTTATATTAAGTTATATTATTTATTGTGACTTACTTAATTGTTTCACAAAATTATACATTTATTTTACTGAGCTCTGTACAACGTATACAAAATTAATTTAAAAAAATAAAAAAGGTTAAATAATAAATAATTAATACATAGGTAACTATCTTTTTTAAAAACTAAGTCAGTACCTACATTTAAGGTTCCATGGTAATAACATTCATTCTAAAAGACCTTTGTTTACTTCAACATCTTCCCAATCCAATATCCAGCATCAATGAAAGCAACATCCCAAGAATTAACTTTTTTTCCAATACACAGTGTGAACTCGGTCTAATGTCAACAATTAATTTGTGCAAATCACCGGTCGCGCTCTCCAAATCGAATCAACATTCGATTGCGAACGGGCGCGTTCTTGTGCCCCAAGATTGTGGTTTAAAAAGAAATTTAATCTTGCTAATAAACATGCAAACACGGACGCGACGGCTACCTGTTGAAGCGCGCGAGACAAACGATTCCTCAGCCAATCAGCGCCCAGCGGCCGCCCACGGCCCACCATCATTGGCCAGTCACTTTAGAGGGGGGGAAACCAAGGGGGGACACGGCAGGGTTCGCCGTTAACATGACACTAGCAAGAAAAGCGCCGCATTGAGCTTTCGACGAGCTTTTCACTACGCGCGCGGGAAATAATCGGTTTGCGATAATATTTTGAATGTAACGCATAAATTAAAAACAAAAAAATTGACACAGAACTCTAGTAAAACTGGTTCAAGTAAAGCTTTGAAAATAATGCGCGTGGAGAACGGGTGTGGCGAAAATTAATTTTTAAAAAGTTGTAATTAAAATCTGTCAAAATTGATTTAACAATGTCTCTGGGTAAACAGCCCAATGACCACATAAAAAGGCCTATGAATGCCTTCATGGTGTGGTCGAGAGGCCAGCGCCGTAAGATGGCGCAGGATAACCCGAAGATGCACAATTCAGAGATCTCCAAGAGACTGGGGGCGGAATGGAAGCTGCTGACTGAGATGGAGAAAAGGCCGTTCATCGATGAAGCTAAGAGATTGAGGTGAGTTTAATTTAGGAAAATTAATTGCTTATCTACAATAAAAGGAAAGAAACTTCAGTGTCGAAAAAAATATTTTTAAAACGCATCGCAGGCATATAATATAATAATTATAAGAATTTTATATTTCGTTTATCTGCACTATTTAAAACTTATCAAGCTGAAAATAACTAATTATCACAAAAAACCATAATTCTTAAATTAAACACACTATAGCAATAAATTTATACAACACTAGTAATTATATTAATAAATTCACCTACGATTTAGGTTTAAAAGTATTTAATGCAATCGCATATATAGGTAAATTACAAGTATATAGAAATACTTTTTAAATGGTTACGTAAATTTTATATTATTTGACTATCTAGAATTTTCAGCACATTATTTTTTAAATAGAAATCCTTTTTATTTTTCATACACTTTTTAATTTTATTTCATCTTACTGCGTTCCTTATTGCCCTACAAAGCTTTATTGATTAAAACCATGGTTAAATGCTGATGCAGTCAGGAAATACAGTATACAAAGCTAAAAGTTATTTTTTTTCTAATCACTTTGCTAATCTTAAATCTCAAGTGATGGGAATTTTAGAGTGGCAATTTTAGATAGGGAGAGATTGGCAAGCTGTCACCAAATAGTGCGACTTTATCATTTGTAGGCTAATCTATTGAAGCTAAAATTGGTATAAAACAGCTTTAAACTCGTTTAACCTAATTGTAACGTTATTCAACCCCATCAGAATCTTAACCTCAATTCTTCGTATGAATTCAAGCTTGTATGTATTTATTCACGAAATTTCTAAAATCTTTCACAACTTTTTATCGCGTCACAATTAATATCAACACAAATATTAGACATCAACCTCAATTCAAATTACTTTTTCTCTTTCTACAATCACAAAAAAGAAGATTATCTTAAAATCTAAAGGAACGCACCACACACAGTTACCCTTTCATTAGTTAAGTAAATAACACAACTTTAAACTATTTAATGTCGGGTCTCGTTCATTATCTTTTTTAATTTCATATCTGTGTGCAAACAGGGAACAAAAGCCACACACCTGTACGGTGTTATCTGTGAAACAAAAAACTGTATTTATTTAGTTATACCATTTCTCCGAGAGGATGACTCCGCGCTACTAATTGTTTTAGAATCATTTAGATATAAGTGATTACTTTACTATTGTTATTATCTTTTATTTGAAAGAATTTATCGTTTTACAGAAGTCATAGTAGATACATAATGGCTAATGAAGGACATAGTTCTACATAATAGTAGGTGTACAACAGGTTCATAAATCTAGTTAAGAGGTTATAAAAATTGGTCCTTTGATACGCAGCAGTTAATATAAGACTATTTTCTTACTAATCCAGGTTTCATTACGATAATTTTCCCTTCACCGTTAAAGGTATCTTAGATTACTACTGACTGGATGCTTTAGAAGCAGGTCAGCACAATACGTATCATAGTTGCTGCCTATTCACCTTATTAGTTCTTATAGAGTACCGGTAAACCGGGGTTACCTTGAATCCTGGGGTAACTTTAATAAAAAAATAGTTTCGTAATAAAACTCAAATTGTACGAATTCTGAATGCATTCTTCCTATAGTTTTTTTACGATTATTAGCATTAAACGTCACTGTTAGCATGTGATTAGTCGCAGTGGGTGGATCCTTGCCGGTTGATGAAAAATTATTAAAAATATGTCAGTACGTAATAGTTTTGTGTAATTATTTATTCCTTATTGGGGTTACTTTCGAATTCTTAGAAAAAAAGGGAGGTATCAAATGAATCATAGTTTAACATTTATTACCAACATATTTTTTTCTCAAAAAGTAATAAAAAGAATTATAATTTTATTCAAGAAGTAGTTATCATAAACAAAATCGATATTTGCATTTTTATTTTATTTTTTTGCTCTCATATTTCAAGAGAAAAATACATGTCAATTTTGAAGTTGATCAAAGTAACTCCGGTTTACGGTATTTATATTTATACTCTAAGCCCTCTTAGGACACCCATGGTCCTATGTGTGGTCTATTTTTATAGAGAAGAGTAGCTATTATTCTATTATCTCTTATATACAGGTATAACCTTTTTATTCCTTGATGAACCTGAAAAAAAACTGGTCCTAGAGATAATATAATATATAAAACACACAAAGCGATACAATTATAAGTGTAAACAGAATCGTACCGCCGGATGTTTGAGGTTCTTATCATTTACTAATTAGATATAGATGTGTGCTTTTCTTTCTTTTTTTATATCAAACAAGAGATTCTAAAAGTATTTTTATATTCTAATACTAATCTATACTAATATTATAAAGAGGAAATAATATTATAGAATAAATGCCATGAATAAATGCAATGAGGAATAAATGCCGCGGAAATGCGTTCCTTGCGAAGTATGTGCGGTGTAACTTTGAATGATAGATTGAGAAATGAAGAGATTAGACAAAGTTGCGGTTTAAAAGATGATGTAGTGACAAAATTTGAAAGGAGTATGCTTAGGTGGTTTGGTCATGTTGAGAGAATGAGTGAACGGCGATTAACAAAAAGAATTTATAAGGCGGATGTTAATGGGAACGCCGGTAGAGGACGTCCTAGAAGGACATACATCGATGTTATTGGTGATGTTCTTCACAAAGGTCAGGAGCGTACCCAGTACTCTCAACCGGCGTGCGTGTATGACAAGATGTATGAATGTGGATGAAGCGAAAGGGGTATGTAAGAGTCGTAGCATGTGGCGTTCTATAGTTTCTGCCTACCCCCATGGGAAAAAGGCGTGAGTTTATGTATGTATGTATTGAAATAATATTATAAAGAGGAAAGATTTGTATTTTTATATTTTTGTATGCAACGAATAAACTTAAAAACTACTCGACCGATTTCAAATTTTTTTTTCCGTTAGAATGCTACATTATCACTGAGTAACATAGGCTACGGGCGGAGCCGTGAGGACACAACTAGTATTAAATATTGTACCAGGCATTTTATTAAATACTAGCTGTGACCTCACGGCTCCGCCCGCGTAAGAAGTTTTATTCCAATAATAAATATAACCTATGTTACTCAGTGATAATGTAGCTTTCTAACGGCATAAGAATTTTTGTAATCGGTCCAGTCGTTTTTAAGTTTATTCGTTACATACAAACATACAAATCTTTCCTCTTTATAATATTAATATAGATGATAAAGTAGCTTTGTAACGGCAAAAAAGTTTTAGAAATCGGTCGAGTAGTTTTTATGTTTATCCGTTACATCTTTACAAAAAATACAAATCTTTCCTCTTTACAATATTAGTATAGGTATCAAAATTTAATACCTATTAAAAATATTTGCGATTTATGTCAACTCGTACAAAATGAGGCGCGGGATCGGCGGATGTTTCTTTTTCTCAAGATATACGTTTTTTTGAATGGGACAACAACTATTACAAAAAAAAAGTATTATAGCAGTACTCTCAACCGGCGTGCGTGTGTGACAAGATGTATGAATGTGGATGAAGCGAATGGAGTATACCTATATAAAGGTGTGCATGTGGCGTCCTATAGTATCTGCCTACCCCCATGGGAAAAAGGCGTGAGTTTATGTATGTATTATAATAGGAACGATAGTGTGAATTGTACCCTATCCAAGCGATAACGTATTGTATTTACCTAAGATATACCATAAACTGAAGATTATAAAATAACTGTGATAAGTAGTATAGTTGATTTTAACTGTTGTTTGGTATCTGCAGTTACTCCTTTTTCCTTATTTGATTTACTCTCAGTATGAATAATAATATTATATAATAAGAACATTATGTTCCACATTAAAATAATAACTAATTACAAAAATCTTGGGCGCATTCTTTAACGGTTTTATTTTTAAAATAATCCCTGAAACTAAAACAGAAGATTTAAAATATATAATTAAAATTGTTAAAAGTTTCAAAAATATAACATTATCAGCCCATTACTGTCCTACTTTTGGGCACGTGCCTTTTCTCAGAATGAGAAAGGTTTAGGCCTTAGTCCACCGCGCAGGCCTGGTGCGGGTTGGCAGACTGCACACACCATCGAGCACCTCATGGAGCCCTCTCAGGTGTGCAAGTCTCCTCACGATGTTTTTCTTTCACCGTTAACGCAAGTGATAATCAAATTCTCAAAACTCAGACCCTCCTGCATGAAAGGCAAGTATTCAACCGCTAGGCTATAACTGCTTTTAAAAAAGTTAATAGTTTAAACCTTCAGTTTTTTTATAGTGTTTACCTAAATCAGAATTTAATTATCACTTGTGTTAATGATGAAGGAAAAAATCGTTTAGAAACCTGCACACCTGAGAGGGCTCCATAAAGTTCTCGGTGGTGTGTGTAGTCTACCAGCCGCTAGCTAAGGCCTAAACCTTTTGTCATTCTGAGAAGAGGCCTGTGCCCAGCAGTGGAACAGTGACAAGCTGGTTATAATAATAATAACTAAGTACTAAAGTGAAATATTTCTGTGGTCGATCCAATTTTAAGAAAGGTTACCCTTAATAGGGTATAAGGTTTTAAGAAAAGTAAATAACAAACAATTTAGCAATTTTTATAAATAATGAAAAAAAAAATTTTTTTATGTAGTATAAACCTCTTTGTTTTTATTTTCTATTAAAGAAAATAATAAAAAATATAAAAAATAATAAAAACATTGCTACGTCTATAACTATACTAATATTATAAAGAGGAAAGATTTGTATTTTTGTATGTAACGAATAAACTTAAAAACTACTAGACCGATATCAAAAAATATTTTGCCGTTAGAAAGCTACATTATTATCACTGAGTAACATAGGCTACGGGCGGAGCCGTGAGGACACAGCTAGTTTAAAAATAAAAATATAATAAGGGGGCCTTCGCGACATCTTTCAAAAAAGTTGGTGGGAAATATATTACCTTTGCCTTATTAAGAATTATACACCAATTGAGACTTCTTCACCCTCCAGTGATAAAAAGCATAATTTAACGAATATTTATTATACATATGATTTTATTAAAACTCATACTCATCACACAATAAGCGCTTAAATATAACAAATATATTCTGACGTGGAGCGTGCGCACGGCCTTACGCCCCGCTAATAAATTCAACCCTTACAAATTAATTCTTACTGTTGCACCTCATATAGAAATGTTAATACGACACGGGGAATATTAATTAACTGTAACATTTGTATTGATCCGTGTAAACCTTAGTAAAGACTTAGAAATTAAATTGTTGTTTCTGTCATAATTAAATTCAATGTTTAATTGTAAAAATTTTAAAATCACTTACTTTGTTAAGTTAAAAACATAAGATAACATAAACATCACACATGCATTCCCCGAAGGATTAGGCAAAGGTGTATAGTAACACCCTCATTTCCCCGTTATGTTTCAAGTCCCATGTAATAGGGGGTGAGCCTATTGCCATTAACCGGGCACACATGTTTTCATATTAGTTAAATGCAATAAAAGGTTCACACAACCCAGATATCTACTCCAAACTAAACCATTATACAAAACAAACAATAACAATATGATGCAATTAAAACTTAGCAATGATCTAAAGTAGTATAAACAACGTAATTGTATACATGTAGCATCTCTTTCACATTTTCCCATAACCACAAACTCTTTCAAGTTATTAACCTACAAATCAACACAGACATCCTTCAAAAAGGTTAAACAAGCAGACGCACAATTAAAGGCAAATTCGCAACAACAGCTCTATATCCACCCTGCTCGAGTTAGACTAGAGGCATAAGCTCATTTTTATGGTCCTGCCGACCCCCGATAACGCGCCCCCAACAATGCAAGATATTATTACAATGAATAACAGATAATTGTCGCCTCTCACCGACCTCCATGGATAGATTAAATTGATTTGTTGCCTATTTGTAAGGCGGAGTACGTTTTGTGTTTTTGTCAAAAGGGTTATGATTTTTAGAGTCAAGGACCATACCAGCTTTAGATTTACATTGGTCCTAGGGCAGGGGTCGGCAACCTGCGGCTCGCGAGCCGCATGCGGCTCTTTAGATGTAAAGTTGCGACTCTCCAGTTACATACGTAAAAAATAATTATGTTACTATCAAAACCCTTAAAATCGTGCAATCCATCCATAATTGAGTAATATAATATAGTATGACTGAGATATACTGTCTATGACTGAGAGATAAATACTACCTACCTATATGTAAAACTTTTTTTTTATTGTATGTAGTTAGTTCTGCTAAACGCCATTTCAAGGTTATCCAGTAATTACAGGACACCCTGTATAAGCAAAAACTACAATAAAGAAATGTTTTTTTTTTGTGAGTTTTTAAAAATTGAAATTTGGTAATTGCATCTTTTGGCTCTTCCATCTCAAAAGGTTGCTGACCCCTGTCCTAGGGTCCTGGGTTTAGGTCCTACGACCTCTTTGTGTTGATTTTCTTGGTTATCCATAAAAGTATATGTTTAATTAGACAAACAGATGTAGGCGTACTTTGATTTGGGGTGGGATTGTTGGGTTACTAGTATGGTCGATCCTAGCTGTGTAACATGGATGTACTAGTAATTCTCACATAGTAACACTGACTATCATAAATACTATTGTGAAAATAATATTATATTTGCATGTTATTATGTTATGACAAAATATGCTGAACTACAGAATAATATTATTATTATATATAACACCAATTGTAACCATATTTAAAAGCAAATAAATATTTTTAATTATGCAGATACAAATCCATACTTTTCAAATTTAAATGATTTTTCTTGACACCTGCGCACCTGAGAGGGCTCCATAAAGTTCTCGATGGTGTGTGTAGTCTGCCAACCCGCACCACGCCAGCGTGGTGGACTAAGCCCTAAACCCTTCTCATTCTGAGAAGAAGCCCGTGCCCTGCAGTAGGACAGTAATGGGCTGATCATATTATGTATTACTTGACTTCAGTAAATTTTCTAGATTTCTGAAACTAATCTATACTAACATTATAAAGCTGAACAGTTCGTTTGTTTGAACGCGCTAATCTCAGGAACTACTGGTTGGAATTGAAAAAATATTTTTGTGTTGGATAGTCCATTTATCGAGGAAGGTTATAGGCTATATAACATCACGCTACGACCAATAGGAGCGGAGTATAAATGAAAAATGTTGCAAAAACGGGAAAAATTTCCACCCGTGCGAAGCCGGGACGTGCCGCTAGGTGTTAAATAAAAATGGTGATCTCAACTTTAATCAAGATCTTTACTACAAAGTTTACACTATTAATCACAAAACGTAAAGTACACGATACAAAATAACAACCTACAGTACACATGTCTTTTGCAAACAATCCTTCAGTTACCATTGACTGTAACCCAGATAACTGACAATCAAATGATTTCATTGTGGAAAATCAATAGATGATGACGTCATGGATACAATACGTTCATTGTAAACTACAACTGTTATTTTAACTTATTTGTTAGTGATAACAAATACGTACAGTTATTGATAAAGGTTATACAGAGGGTATTGTTGAGATATTTGTTTGATTTGGTTTAAGCTTTACAGCAGGGATACATAAGGGCTTATTAGGGCTAGGACAGACTATGAGCTAAAAGCGGGCCCACCACAATTTAAAACAATAAAAAAGTAGGAATTAAGTTTTTTTTTCTAAACCAAACGTTGCCCCACACTAGGATTTCTCCTGTATCATGGGAACGTTTACAGACACAAATCTTCACATGCACAAATACCCAGACCCGGAACAACTATCTGTATGCTCGAACCTGCTATGGCACTTTCCTCAAAAGGCCATTCCAGACGTTGCCCTACATCGTTTCACTCGCATAGTTTGTATACTACAATGTCTGGACCTTAAAAGAGACTTTGACCTCTGAGTTTGTTTCGGCTTTTCTTCTCAGAGCTAGTCAGATAGGAAATGCCGGCGCCATCTAGTCTTAAAAAAAACATTACATTGACTTGTAAAAGTGTCTGTAACAGATTTATTTACAGAATTAAAAATCATTTATCGTTTATGTAGGCCATACAAATATTTGTTCCGTGCAGGAATTGAACCCACGACCCGCAGCGCAGAGGCCAATCGCTTAACCACTGCACCAAACGTGTCGTCAAACAAGTTTACTGAAAAAATAAAAGTAGATTCTTAGTAGATTGATCTGGCAACAAACGATGGTTTAGTTAGGACTTGCGAGTGCAGTGTACGGAAAAAGCTATCAGAGCTACCAAAAGTCATCTGTAAAGTGGCAGGAAATGGGACAGAATATAAAATATTTAATTGACTGCCTTATTGGTCTAGTGGTCGCAGGCGTGACTGCTGATCGTGAGGTCCTGGGTTCGATCCCCAGGGCAGACAAAGTGTTATTCGTTTTATTCATTAGGAATTTCTCAGTGGCAGCCTGGAGTCTAAATCTGTGGTCGGTTGATGGCAATAGGCTCACCTCTTATTACATGGGACTTAAACATAACTGGCGAAACGAGGGTGTATTTATACACCTCTGCCGAACCCTACGGGGAATGTAAGGCGTAATTTTATGTTAATATAAAATATGTGTGTCATGTCAGTTTACATATCCCTGATCCACCATGCTCATCCACCGCCGCCGCGGAGCTGGTCGTCTTTTCTGACTCCGCAGTCACAGCGATAATTCAGCCCTCATCAAGCTGTCTCTCTCCCAGTCCTCCCGCCTGCAACGCCCTAAGCCGAGGTCCGAGTCTCACTAGTGGTCACCCTTAGTGCTGTTCTTGCTAGTAGTCATGATGTTAGTAGTAGTAATTAGCTTAGGTTAAATATTTTACCCGTCCCCATTGGTTGGAGACCCTTCAGGTCTCGCCAATAACTGCCCGGTTACGTAGAAACGGTCCGCAAGACCATATCGACAAGCAGGCGAATAGAAAAAAAAATGGGCTTACGTATCCCTCATAATGGATCATGATTCAATGGTTATGATGATGGCAGCACAGGAGCGAGCAAAACGACCCTCATCAGTTCACAGGTAACTTGGTCCTATTGTAACCACTTGCTTTGACCACGTGGTTCTACAAGCTTTGAGCTTAGCCTGTCATTTCTTGAATTCGGAACTGTGTTCTTCTTTATTGAACCTATTTCCCGTCTAGTTTCATGATGTACTGTTCTGCCAACTATGTTGGAGTCAGCTTCCAGTCTAACCAGATGCGGCTGAATACCAGTATTTTACAAGGAGCGACTGACATGTAACCTCCGCAACCCAGTTACTGGGCAATGCCGATATCCTAAGGTTAGACCAGTTGCTAGACTTTCGGACTACGTAATAGTATAATAAATAACATACAAAATATAAATAAAAGTAAGTCAAGCCTAACAGTCTAAGATTAGAATAAAACCTTTTTAAAAACAAGCCTTTATTTTTCGGCTCCATCATCAGACCAGCTCCATAGTACCATATTATTGCATTGTCACCAAATTTACATAGGTATACCAAGTTCCAGCTCAATCGGATGCCAATAAGTGCTTAAAAAATGGACCACTAATTTTGTACCGGAAACACAAGTTAAATAAAATATTGAACAAAAAATCTCGTAAATAAAAAATCTTTTAAGTTAAACGGTTTTATCTTGCAATACCTCTTGAAGGTTAAAATTTGTATAATGTTGTATTGTCTTGGGAATTGAATTGAGTGCGAAGTTTCAGGAGAAACGGTTAATAAAAATGTTACTAGTTAAAAAATCTGTCGCAAGATTTGGATCAAACAATCAAATATCGTAAAATGGGGCTATTTGAGATTCATGGGGTTAATTGGAACCAACAAGGTACAGGAGATTTTTCGATATATTGTTTTAACTATGAATAATTTCAATGTTAATACTTATTTTTATAATAATAAATATACAATTTCATTAAAATCGTAAATATGTATAAGAAGTACGTTCCATTACTGAATTCCAATTAACGTCGTGGTTTTCAAATAGCCCCATTTTACCGATATACAAAGTGAAGCTGTGGCGGCATCTATCACACCACATGAGAACTACGCAGCACGACGAATATCTAGCAGAGTACAGCGACAACAATGACAGCTGTCAAATGAAAAGTCACATATCCTGCATCGCGATATCAATATTTGACACGCAGATAATACAAACGGTGTAAATAGACCCTTAACGAAGCCGAAAGGCACTTATTCTCCACGTCATTGCGATATTTTTTTGTTCTGGACTATGCCTGGGAACCTTCTAGTTACGAAGATATTGGAGGTCAAAGTTCCAACTATTTCACAACTTTTTTTTTAAATAGTAATTTTGAAGGTTGCAAATGTACTTGAAATACCTCCATTACCCGTTTACTACTCATTGCATCTATCAGCACAGTGTTTTGAGTACGTTACATTGAGTTTTACAGTAAAACAGAATTTTTCACCCAAAAAAAAAATCGTTTCCCAGCGACAATTTTTGCGTAGGGTTACTTAGTTTGATGTACTGAATGCATGGTTGACGGCTTCGTGAAGGGTCTTTTTACACCTTGTATATACAACTTCCCAACATCAACCGTTGGGCAGTGGCCCGCCAGGCATAAGTCCCGCCTAGTTTGGAGGATCCTCCCTTTTCGTTGGAGGAACATAATATCTCTCACCTCCACAAAACTAATTAAACCCGTTGAAAAAAGGATTTAAGCAGGATTATTATTGAGATAGTAGATAGATAGATAATTTTATAGATAGATCTATAAAACCATGGTTAGACCTGCTGTCTTGTATGGATCGAAATGTTGGGCCACAAAAAGGATAAATGAAAGGCAATAGCAGGCAGCTAAGACGAGAATGCTAAGAGGGATGTGTGGTATGACGCGAATGGATAGAATTAGAAATGAGTATGTAAGAGGCAGCCTGAAAGTGCCGGTAACTGAGAACTTGTGTGGAACCGGTTGTCATGGTATGGGCATGTGATGCGGAGGAACGAGGAACATGTCTTGAGGAAAGTATTGAGTATGAATGTAGATGGTTATAAAAGTACCTAGAGGAAGACCAAAAGAAGCGATGGATGGATAGTGTGAAAGATAATATGGCTAGAAAGGGGGTGACTACTGAAATTACGGCTAATAGAGATGTATGGAAGAAGAAGACATAATGCGCCGACCACAAATAAGTTGGGATAAGGGCAGGAGGATGATGATGATGATATTATTGAGATAGTGCTTTAGTATTAGACACTAACAGGAAGTTATACTTGAACCATCCGATAAATGATTGCTCAATTGAAGCCAGACAAACGCTATCGAATGTTATTTAGTGAACGTTATTGAATCTCCGATTATATCGTCCGATCAAACAAGTCGATAAAAATAAGTATGCAAGCAAACAGACGCGCCTTACCATTGTGCTGACTGATAACGATGGGAAGACACCGTGACGTTAACTTGAAAAATATGTGAAGAAATAGATCAATAGTGGGCTGGTATTGATTTAACTTTATTTTTTGAAACGGTTATCTAATATCGACGCTCGGCAGTGAAAACCTCGTAAATAAAATTTTATTCTAAAGCGTTTTACTTGTTCTTTAGATTGATAAACTCGTCATACACGTGATACTTCAACAAAATTTCAATTCAAATACTTCTAAGGTACCCCTTACATACGTACGATGACAAACTTGTATTAATTAACATTTGATCGGCCATTTTTTTGCAGGAGACAGTAGGTAATTTCTATCTTTTAAAAAAATGTATTTTACATATACGTGGTTTTCACTGCCGACCGACGATATACAGAGTGAAAACGAAATCATGTAATTCCTTCAAACCTCGTGATGTACTGCTGACATAGATTAACCCTGAACGGGATATTTCCAAATACAATAAAAAAATACAAGAAATAAACATGGTGTTCTTAATGTGAGGCATTTTATTGCCCCTAGTTAAATGACCACGCGGCGAGCGATAGCCGCGCAATTCGCTCGGGGCGCTAAAATGCCTCACGTTAAGAACACATGTTTACTTCTTGTAATTTTTTTTATTGAATCCCTAGGTATCCTTTTCAAGGTTAATTTATGTCAGCAGTACATCACTAGGTTTGAAGGAATTACATGATTTCGTTTACACCCTGTATTGAGGTTTGGGTCAGTGACAATGGTTGATCAGCGATGCATGATCACCGGAGAAAACGGTGTCAGATTTTCAAAAATAAGCTCTTCTGAATAGTTAAAAAGAAATAACTACACTTCTAACCTTACCTAATCTAGTTGAGGTGCTCAGACTAGTTTTTTTTTGCTCTTCTTCTTTTCGTGTGGTTAGTGACTAACCTGGTGTCAGAGTTTATGCCGCCCATTGGCCTCTGACTTGGCTTCACATGCCGTCGAGAAATATCTCTCAGGCATGCCGGTTTCCTCACGATGATTCCCTTCACCCTTTTTAAGCAAGTGATAATTTATACCATACGCACATGAATCCGCAAAGTCAGCGGTGCGTGCCTTGGGTTCGAACTCGAGACCTATGACTTGGTAGACCACGGTCACACCACTAGGCTATCACTGCAACGCTGCTGCATCACTGCATTGGTGCTGTTTGCTGACCAAACATTTACACACAAATGCCCACACAAATGTCCAACTGATTGATTGCGTCGTGCAGCGGTCGAGATGTTGAGCTCCCTACAAGGTTTGAGCTCCGCGATGACTGATGCAGATGTGCCGTCAGTTAGGCCATTCCCGACGTTGCCCTACATCGTTTCACTCGCATTGTTCGTGTACTACAATGTCTGGACTTTAAAAGAGACTTTAACCTCTGAGTTTGTTTCGGCTTTTCTTCTCAGAGCTAGTCAGATAGGAAATGCCGGCGCCATCTAGTCTTAAAAAAAACATTACATTGACTTGTAAAAGTGTCTGTAACAGATTTATTTACAGAAATAAAAATCATTTATCATTTATATCGCGTATCATTTAATTACTTCTCATTTTGTGTTATGTGAATTGAATTATTGTGAGCAGCAATTTATATCCTCAGATATTTGGGAACAATTTAACTGAACAGCGATTAAATTGAATTTTAATAATTGATCAGCGAAATACACTAATATTGATCAGTGATGCATGATCAGCAAAGATATTTTCGATAATAAGTTTATCTGCGTGTTTAAATAAAAAAAAACACCAAAATTCAAAGTGACGAAGTGATATTAATTTGGCTGATCAATTAATTAGTTGCCAAGATATTTTAATACTTTTTGAAGCTCGAAACTATATAACAGGGATTCTTAAAGTGTAGTCTATGGACACTTTGGTGGTTCATGACATGTTTCAGAGGTCCGCGGCCACAGCCGTCATCCATACATGAACTCGTAAAAAGTTTACGCACTAGTTTTAATTAACCAGTAATTTGTAAAACTGAACTGTTATCTTACTTAAAATTCCCATCGTTAGGGAAAAGGGTCCGTCGTATTTTTTAAATTGGTCTGGGACCCTAAAAAGTTTGAGAACCATTGCTTTACAGGACGATGAAATTGTTTTGGTTGCAATATTGTATCCCTATATAGTTTGTGGGTGCAATCATAGATCTAACGTTGTATTTATTATCTCTGGTTATTTCTCTGATGATCAGAATTAAATAGTATAACATGTTGATGGAGATGACAGAGTACAAACAGCAGGGCGCTAAGTTCTCAATCCCAGAATTGGTCAAAATCTGTTTGTACTATATGAATCGAGCTGTCTGCTCTGTCGCTAATTCGATAACTGTAATTACAAAAAAAAAGTGGAAACTTTGGAAAAACCCTTCCGTTGGTTATTACCATTGTTTTTTTTTTATATATGTGATATATTAATTATGGTTTATGATTTTTTACGGTTCACTTACGTGTATAGTTCAATTTGCCAACACACATAGCCACATACAATGTATGAATATAAAAATAAAAGTAAACATTAACGAATTAAGACCCTTCTCTCAGAATAATCTCAAAATTATTCAAAAATATTACACTACTATGTACCACAATCACATACAACACTATCTATATCTAAATGCATTAATAAAAAACCCAATAAGTTCTTATTGACGTTCCAAATTCAATATACACATAAAGCGATCGTTGATATCGGGAATCATATATAAATATGTCGATATTTACCGAATTCGATTAGTTCGATAGAAAAAATACGCCAAAAACGTGTCTGATAAAAAGACGTAGATAGGTTTTTTCTTGACCAAAGATATTGTGTTATTTTCCTTAGCGATATCGTGTTTATTTGGTTAACAAACTGTAATGAAAGAAATGATAGTGACAGGTTCGACGACCTCCGTTTTTTTTTGGTTTCGAAGATAGGACTGTTTCTGTCAATGCTGATAAATGTGTTTGGTGTGAATGGGTAGCTACTTGTCTATGGAAAATTTTGTGATAGGATAGTTTTTTTATTATTTTATAACTTTTCACATAATTTCAACATAAATACTTTTAATCATAGTAACAAATAAATCAACCTAACGTATACAACTATAAATGTAAACTAGTATAATAAAAAGGTAAGGTAAGATTTTTTATTATATGTTGGAGATTCAGTAAAGTATAATTATCGAAGAGTTATATTATTGCTACTTAATATTCTTCTAACAAACCGATGTCATTACTTGAATTATTTCAATCAATAAATCGGACATTTCCCAATCTCCGCTCCGTCACGACTACCGTTTTTCAGATTTGTTTAGTTTTAACGATTTATTTTATTTTAAAACACAGTTTGTTTGAATACGTATCACATAAGCATCTTTTTCTTACAAGGAGGCCTAGTGAAAAGCAATACTTAAAATAAAGAAATTGTTGCCAATAATGCGTTTAATTTGATAAATTACAAGTTATTCTTAATACAATCTAAGAACACTTGTAGGTAACAAGTGTAATAACTGTAAATACAGCAGCATTTATCCCAAATTAAATAAAAAAAATAAAGCTAAATCCGCTATACAATCAGACTCAACAAACATTCGCATTCAAAACCTCAGCGCAATGACGAACTATCATCCGCCAGCGTGGTCCACTCGAATAATTACAATCGACTCGCTGACAATCGCGATTCTATCACAAAGCTCGCATAATCGGACGCTGTGTCGACTCATTCCCAACACTACACGTCATAAACACACGTACCCACGTTCCAAATTCAACCCTATTCTACGACAATACAATCCAATTTTACTTGCATTTCGAATGCACATAGTGCAGTGGTACACACAGATACCCGATTGTGACTGGGACAATGCAATAATCCGCGCATTGTTGAATCGACATTGTTGTTTTAAGGGCGGCCAGGCGTTCGCGACAATTGCACGCTTTATTGCATAAATAATAATGTTATATCGCCCAGCGGCGTTTCATTGTGGCATTTTGACGCTAAACTTACAGTATTGTGGGGCGAATTGAGTTATGCTTTCGATTTCAGAGGTGTCGGATATCTTCCGCGTTTGTTTTTGCTGATAATACTCGAAGTGTTGATATTTGTCGAGTGCAAGGATAGGACCGACGTGAGAGCCAACAATCATGTTGTGAAGGATGCGAAAGATAAAGTTTATTCAGAAATCGGGCGCTGGAATTAAGCCAACAAACCATACTTACAAAAAAGATAAAAGTAACGGACACCTATATGATGTTGAGCTTACATTCTTGACGTGTTTTTTGCCTTGGTTCGTGCTCTTCGAGTAAAAAACTGAATATGGCCAATTTGATCAATTCATTGTTTTAAAGAAAATTGAACTCAAATAACTTTTTTGTTTTCTCTCATAGGGCACTACACATGAAAGAGCACCCTGACTACAAATACAGACCACGACGAAAGCCGAAACCACTTGTCAAGAAGGAGCCGAAATTCGGTTTCGGTATCAACGGCTTGATGGCGCCGGTACCAAGGCTAGTGACGCCGTCGGTACCGCACTCGATGCACCCGCAGTTGCACTCAATGCCACATCACTTATTGCCGGATAAGCCAGAGTTGAGCAGAGCACTGTTTCCTCCGCTACCGTACCCGTTCTACCCGTTCGCGAAGATACCGTCTGATGATGGGAAGTTGGCTGCTGAGTTGGCGCATTTGCAGGTAATCTTCAATAAGGTATTGATTTACAAATATTAAGATAAAACTTCAATATTATTCTGAACCAAAACTATTTGAAGACAGTACACTGTGGGTCTTAAACGTAAGGTAAATGCCTATACTGACCACCGTGGGCACCGATGCTGAGGCTTCTAGTTTAAGAAACACAGCATATAAACCTGCCTACCCAAGAGTTGTGACGGGAAAAAAATAGTCAACCTAACGTTTGCTTATTCTATAGGCTTCATACTTTCGATTGGTATGGAATTTTTCTATTAACCAAAACTGTGATATGTTTAAAAAAAATTTTCATTATTCATATTCTGGACTGAAATTTTTGAGTCATCCCATTTGCAATATATTTATTGACATATTTAATTTGATATAAAATACTTTTCATCCATTAACCAGCTCGGTGAAGGTCGTTCTATACTGGGATCTTAGACTATTCGGCAGACACCACCCTGAACTAATTTTACTAGCACGGAGGACGGTTAATTATTATCCTGCCATTTGCCCGTCGGCGTCGTCAAAGCCTCGTCAGTTCGTAGAAGAGTGCTTAATTAAATAATCTAGCTTGTCAGCCGTCCTTTACGAAGCTTAATATTAAAAAAACTTAACTGTCTAACACTTTTTTACATTATCATCCCAATAGAAATCGTAGAAAGTATATATTCAAACAATAATAGAGAAATCTTTTTACAACTTACTTGATAAAAAAAATTGTCTTACACCCTCATTCGCTCCCCAGGCATTGTACGGTGGCGCGCTGTATAGCAGTGCCCTCTACAGCAGCGCACTATCCCCTTGTGGTTGTCCACCGCGTCGGACGCCGTCCCCTCCCCCCGCAGACGTCAAACGCCCCGTCGCCTACGTCCTCATGAAGAGCGACGAGGAACCTCCTCAACACGTCATCTGAAGGCCGGTCGCGCTCCCGGCGAGGGTGTGGCCCTCGCACTGGGAGCGACCTTCCACCTCCGTGCAGGAGCGCGAGTCTAGCTCACCTGATAGTGTGTAAGACTGAATGGAAGGAAATTGACTTTTGTTTTTTTAGAACAAATACTTTGTACAGTAGTGATGGGACATTAAATTCGGCCGATTAATTGGTTTCGGCGATAAGTGATTTTTGTTTTTATTCGAATAATAGTGAACAGTGAGAAATAATAACATACCAAAAATACTTCGATTTATTGTGCTTGTCAATAAGCCAATATTCTGCCAAAATGTTTAGCCATAACTCGGCCATCAAAAATTGAAAAATTACCGAAAGTTGAATTTGAAGACGGAATGGTGCTGATCGTGACGAGAATTTTCAATGACGATGAATTATAAAAGTGCAATCGAATGTTACTGTTAATGTGCAATGTATACCTACGTTTAGTTTCTCGTGAGGAGCACCTCGCACTTTGAATAGATAACATATCATAGAATTTACTATCCAACTGTGTAATTAATAGACGATAGTTAGGCGAATTAATGTCAATTTTGTAAAAACGACTATTATAAAATGTGTAAACTGTGAAATTGGTTTTGATTCACACCGATACCGAGATAAATAAGTTGTTTGTTATTTACATTTTTATTAATATTTTTTTAATGAATCGAACCGTTACAAATTTGCTTTTATTTGTTACTTGGACGACTACTCTGAATTTCTGAAATATTTTTGACATCGATAACACATTTGTTTATAAATGTAGCCCAACCCAAATGCATAAAATGTAATTAATCACTAATAAATTGTAGTGCAATAAAATTATTGTAATAATTAAAAAACCATATATTATAATGTACTTACATAAGGTCACGAATAAGTTAATTAACATTATTATGTCGATATCACTCCACTGTCGATGTATTGTCGCTCCTTGGTATCAGAGCAGTACCGATACAGCAAAAGCTCATACACCCATATTCTAAGACGTTCCTCCAAAACTTACTCGACTCATACTCGACTCAGAACTGCCTCGAAAACACCTTCAAAATTGTACTCTTAGTCGCAATTACGAGTGAACTTTGAGGTTCCTTGACAGAGTCATTACATCATAATTTGAATTATCTGCATCGCGCAAATAACGCCGCGATAAATACTTGTAAGGATTATCGTAAGCATATTCGATAAAGTCTTCAAAATTCATTTTTATTACATACGAACTTTGACGCTTCCTTCCTTAAGGTAGGTTCCGAGGTACCTTGAGTTTGACAGATGATTCCTTACCTCGACTGAGGAAAAATCTCGAGTCGAGGACGTTTATGTCAAGTCGAGGAGGAGTCGAGTCGAGTAAGTTTTGGAGGAACGTCTTAGAATATGGGTGTTAGAATATTTTATCGATACGAGAATATATTGATATTGGAGCGATACGACTCGGATAGTGTGAGTCTTTGAATATTGTAAATATCACTTGTAAATAATCTATGATTAATTGTTTTGTTTTTAAAACTATAGAATACGATGTACTTATTTTATAATTTTGTTATGAAATATTATTTTATGAAAATCCTGTAAGAATTATTATAGTCTGTTTGTAAATGACTGCTTTTCTTTGGTAACTTTATGATTTAAGATACCGCTGGTGTTTTTATCGTTGCTGCTCAAATCTATACAGATCCATTTTCCAATAATTATTTTAAATTAAAATATAAACGCACAATTAATTTGAAAAAGCATTCATTCAACGAATAAAACTTCAGCGTGTTCACAAGTTCGATATTATATTCCTATTTGTACTTATTTTAATTATTAGAAGTTTTTTTTATTAAAAAGTTGGTATTTTGAGAGCAATATATGACAAACTGGTGTAGTGTCGTCCTAACTTACAACGTCATTTTGTAGATTTTTTTTTTGTATACTGTAAATGTTAGACTTAAAATTAATCAACGTTAATTAAAATACAATATCGGTAGTCTCGGCTCCTCTCCTCAAAGGCACACCTTTGCATAAAGGAGCCGAAACCGAACATGATAATAGAGATGCGCTTTTCTATAATTTTCTACAAACCGACGTTAGAAAAATGTTTAGAGAATTATACGACGACACTATTTTTTATAATATATCCATAAATAAGAATAATTTAGACACCCACCGATCAATTTTAATATTGTAATTAATTGATCTAATTTAATAGTTATAAAATAATGTTTGTATAATACGAATTAATGACTTATTGTTGATATTATGTTATTGTTGAAATTTAAGTTTTATAGGTTTCCTGAAGTTTTTAGTTGTATTCAACGAATGTTTAATTTTTATATGATACGAATAATAAATGATACATCAGAATATAATGTGTTGGATTTTTTTTATGAGAACAAGAACAACATGTACACAAAACTGGAAAAGAAAAAAAAACGGTATATTACTATAAAGAGCCTCCACGAGTGATTGACGTGACTATGGTCCGCGCGGAACTATACTCTGACCATTAATTCGATGCAGTAACTTGACAGTTCAAAGCAAAATAATGATACCATACTAAAACAAATAGTGTTGGGGTAGTGAGCGATTTTACGAAAAGAACGAATACGAAAAACAGTTCAATTTAAACAAATCTACAAATTCGTTTGCAATATAAGAATAAAAAGGAGGAGGAACATAAATACTCTCTGTATTTATGTTAATAATAATAAAGTGAAATAATTAACGAGTATTTATATATGTGTTGGTATAAGATGATTTAATCCAAAGCCGAATTCCCAAACTTATTGTGCTTGGTGATGTTTACGTAATATATTAGTGTTTATTGTTAAGGTTTTTTTTTTATGTAAGCTTTAAACACTTTAAATAAATAAATAAAATTAACTTATTAATTTATATTCTAGACTAAAGCGCCAATATACATATGATATATATATGATATATCGTGTTTTAATCCTCAAATTATAAAATTCAATAAAATGTATACATATAAGTACATTATTAAGTTCATTCGATTTCATTCATTCTTTTTTTCACCTCACTACTTTTTTTTTGGCAAAAACTGGTATCCCTCTAACTGTCAAGTTACTGCATCGAATTAATGGTCAGAGTATAGTTGGCCGCGCCATAGGTATGTGAGCGGCAGGAGGGGGGTGCGAAACAATAGACGCGCTCTGTCAGTTTGCTTTGTCTTGTCTACCGTGCACACCCCCCTCCTGCAGCTCACATACCTAAGGCGCGGCCAACTAGTTCCGCGCGGACTATAGCTAATCTTATCACAACGGCATAAACTATTCTCATATAGCTCGTGCCTACACGAGAAAAAAGAAGATAGGAATGTATATTACTTCAAATATTGCAGAATTATTCTACTAGAATGCACTACTCTTGGGGTCCGTAAAAGGAATACTTAAATAAACAAAGTTATAACAAAATAAATGATTCACGATCAAAGGTTTGTAGATAACAGATGTTTATGTAGGAGTCATAAAAAAAACATCTCTAGTCTTTATTTCTCAAACAAAGAAACCTTTTTCTTCCTGCTTAGCCTTTTTCCCAACTATGTTGTGGTCAAATTCCAGTCTAACCAGATGCGGCTGAATACCAATATTTTACACGGAGCGACTGCTACGTAACGGCCTCCAGTTACAGGGCAATGCCGATATCCTAAGGTTAGACCGGTTGTCAAAGTTTCGGAACACAGAAACCTATGAAAATGATTTTACTACTTCACCTCACATCCTTACCGAAACACTTTACTAAGCAACTGTTTATTGACTTCCCAAAACAATTTCGAAAAGATTAAAATCCAGATCGCCATGTGTTCCCCCGACGAGCCACTCAAAAAGTCACCGACGCGAGTATTTCTTTAAAAACAGAGGGGTGCGGGATTAAATACTGTACATACTCAATTATCAGCGAATAAACACTCAAGTGTGAACAATAAGGGGACACACATGTCGGGGTTTTGGGGAATCGGGGGAATGGTTTCACGGTTTTTAGTGTACTAAGTGAAATAGTGCAGGTGCTAGGGCTTTACGGAGGTAAAGGGCTCCTGACTAATTAACAACCTCGTGGCTAGTTAAACCGCACGTGCTGCGGTCAGTCTGTGGATGGGTAACCGTTCGTTACACATAGAGACTCTTCCGTGCCTTCCAAGTACTTTAAACAGTCATAAAAAAAAAACCGAGTGTGATACGAATACCTACGACAGTCGTTACGGGAAGTTAGAAGCCCAAAACCGGGTCTGACCTTAGGATATCGGCATTGCCCAGTGACTGGTGTGACGGGTGGTGGCAACTGGCGGGAGTCCAGGCCTATAAAATGTCGGGCACGCTGCAGATCGTACTTTCTCGCGCCGCTGCAGTTGCCAAGTTGAGTACTACACCTGCTTATGAAGATTCTGGACTCCTCACATTGTCACAAACCACGCCCTGCTGATCTAATTGTAATTATTATTAAAATAGGTATATAGTGTACGGTTAAAAGTGTTTTTCATTATCCTCCTGTAAGTACGCGCCTGCTAAATTTTACGTGCACATGCTTGTTGAGGGTTGACTCAAAAACCCACTCTTGACCTCTAAAGTGTGACACTGGGTTGCGGGGGGTCTGATGGCAGTCGCTCCGTGTAAAATACTGGTATTCAGCCGTATCTGGTTAGACTGGAAGCTGACCCCAACATAGTTGAGAAAAGGTGAGGCAGAAAGAAGTATACAAAGGCGCATGCTGCCCAAGCAACACAGTTTAGTCACAGTTTTACAATCCTTACCATTGCCTTTGATGTTGGGCGATGTCACCGCCCGTGTAGGCGTTGCGAACTGTGTAGCCTATGCGGCTTGCGCCTCCGTATACGCCTAGACTAAAAGAGCCTCAACGTCTGACGATACTTAAGTACATCCAGCGCACCCTGGGCAGTGAGTCCCGCTACCAACCTTTTTCACCATGGCATGCATGACCTCGCTGCGCCTGCAAAAACCGCTATGTATTTTTTTTGAAAATTGGTCTTTGGTGCTATTTTATAACACCTCTCCAGCCACGTGCATCTGTAAAATCCGTTTTCTAATAATTTATTTTGCTATCTTCTTAACCTTATTAGAAAACGGATTGTACAGGTGCACGTGACTTGAGAAGTATTACCAAACAGCATAAAAGACCGATTAAAAAAAAACGATATGGCGGATTTTGCAGGCGAAGCGACGATGAGCTATTCTCTTATCGTGTTGACACAAGAGAAGAAAACCTGAATTGTCATGGGAAAAAAAACAACGATTTCTATCATCAGGAACTGAAATATTCAAATAATTTTACAGTCCTACCACTCCCATAAACATTACATGACATAATCAGCCTACTACTGTCCTACTGTTGGGCACGGGCCTCTTCTCAGCATGAGAAGGGTTCAGGCCTTAGTCCACCACACCGGCCTGGTGCGGGTTGGCAGACCACACCCACCATCGAGAACTTTATGGAGCCCTCTCAGATGTGCAGGATTCCTTACGATGTTTTCCCATAAACTTTAGAAAATAAAAATTAAATCACTAAAAAAACATTTAAAAGCCTTCAATGTCAGATAGAGCGGACATTTCACTTATCGACAATTAATATTTTATTCATGTACAATAAAAAGACAATAATCGCAGTTTATGTATCGGCCGGGGGCGATTAGAGGCGCGATGACGACGGGGGGCGCCCCGGGCTGCGCTACTGGTGGTAGGGTGGATACACGGAGAATGATGTTAGGACTTTGGAAATTAGAATAAGTTTATTTAGACATGTGTAAGATAAACTTAGAAGAACCGTTTAAAATCTATCTATATCTTTATATACATATATAATTCGACTGTACGTGTGTATATCACTGAAGTCCTCCTAAATTAAAAGTAGTTTTTATCTTTTATTTTTATTATATATTTGTAGTTTATCTCAATATCTACCTTGTATATGCATTATATATTGACACATTATAAAACACTTTTATCCGGTCAAATAGAATATATATTTAAAATTAACTACCTCCATCCGTATGTCACTGTGGGGGTGCCAACTGAAAATCAGCGCTGGGTGTTTGACGCCTAGAATATGCTGAGTTGGTGACCTTTTCGGCATGCATAAACTGGTGGTACGAAGTTCACCGGGCAGCTATTACGTAATAAATGTGTGTGAATAACTGAAAATCTGTGAACAATAATGACCGACAGGATGCATCGCAAGTATTATTTTTTTAACGTAATTTACCAACTACAAAATTAATCTATAAAAAAATTTGGTAAGCAAAAGTTCCACAAACAATACCTCTTTGGAATACGTGCTATTTCTTGTGTAGTTTACAATACACTAACGCCAAGCACAAACTTTGCCAAACAATTTCGCCAATTTTGAAACATTTTCTCGACATCAAAATTCAAAACAGCACATAACATCTAACCCGGACTTATCCTGCTCTCCGCTACACCATGGCCGCCCCCATCGACCCCACAAACAAACACCCTTTAACTACTAATTGCGGAGGTGGCGACGATCTCCATTACATCCACCATAAATCCGAAGCTTTACCAGATCATGGCTATCACAGATTTGTGGCCGACAAAATGCGACCGTTTTATTGTGCTTGGAATTATAGGTTTTTAAGTTATTGCTATTTTAAATGCTGATTTAAATCGGTACACGGTGTATATTTTTTAACCGACTTCCAAAAAGGAGGAGGTTACTATGTTCGTCTGTATGTATGTTATTTTTTTTTTTTTTTTGTGTATGTTCATCGATATTTTCGCCAATTGTGAATCGATTTTAATTATTCTTTTTTTAATGGATAGGGTATACTTCGAAGTTGGTCCCATTTAAATTTGGTGAAGATCTGATGAAGAACTTCGGAGATAGACAATGGAACTCCTCATTGACGAACAGTACGCATATTGTGATGATGTGATGATAACATAATTGTTACGAGCAGCGTCTTTAGTAGGTCCAACCAAGTTTTAATTAAGGCCACTAAAATGAAAAAAATAAAAACTTTTTTACAAAAAATTTAAACCGACTTCAAAAAGAATAAAATAATTACCATATAAAATTAACAGTATCAGAAGTCGGTGCCTTCAATTTGGTTCAGGTGGATCAGCACCGACTTCTGAAACTGTTAATTTTATATGGTAATTATTTTATTCTTTTTGAAGTCGGTTTAAATTTTTTGTAAAAAAGTTTTTATATAGGTTTTCTCTTATCGATGACGGTAATGTTAAATATAAAAAAGTTTCTATATCAGGAAAAAAGTATCGGTATGAATACTTTCTTTATCCAACATAAGATCACGCCTGTATTCCCCGGAGGGTTGGGCAGAGATGTATAGTAACACCCTCATTTCGCCACAATATTTAAGTCTCATGTATTAGGGGGCGAACCTATTGCCACCAAACGGGCACAAATCCAAACTCCGGTCTGCTACTGAGGAATTCCTAATTAAAAAACCCAATAACACTTACGCCGACCTGGAAATCGAACCCAGATTTTCTTTACCTAATGACACGTAACTCAGGGCTTTAGAATAAGACCAAGTCCTTAGCTTACCAATATGCATTTTATGGTTATCTATACTAATATTATAAAGAGGAAAGATTTGTATTTTTGGATTTTTGTATGTAACGAATAAACTTAAAAACTACTGGACCGATTTCAAAAATTGTTTTGCCGTTAGAAAGCTACATTATCACTGAGTAACATAGGCTACGGGCGGAGCCGAGAGGACACAGCTAGTCATAAGATATGCATAAAGCATGATCAGCCCATTACTGCCCGACTTCTGTGCATGGGCCTATTCTCAGATTGAGAAGAGTTTAGTCCTTAGTTTACTACGCTGATGGCTTCTTTGCGCCTTTAGTAATTTAAATCATACAGTCTAGGAAGGTACTTTAAGTCTAGAAAGTCCAGCCATTTTTTATTTGTTTTAAAGGTAAACAAACCTTCCGTCGTGAAACAATTATGTTGCTTTAAAATCGTTTAAAATACACATTTTGTACTTTTTAAGAATAAGATACTATAGCACTAATTATTCAATCGTTAACAGGTTTTCGAAAAATGTGTATGCTTATTGAATTTTTAAGCAAAATGAATGTTTCACGATCAATGGTTTGTTTACCTTTTATACAAAATTTAAATGGTCGTACTATAAGGAACTTTTTCCTACGTCCTTACCGGATCCTGTCATTTTAATAAATATGTTTAAACGTGGTTAAGCTGGGAAGATTAAAAAATAAAACTAGAGGAAAAATGCAATCTGCCGGCGGTCACAGACGGACAGATTGAAAATTATACTGAAGGTAAATTTTATCAAACAAAATTCTACGAGAAAAATTATTACTTTTTAAAGAAAATATACTGTTTTATATTACTATATTATAGTTCTATTAAATCTTTATCTTGTTTACATCGTATAAAACAAAGTCGCTCCCGCTGTCTGTACGCTTAGGTCTTTTAAACTACGCAACGGATTTAAATGCAGTTTTCAGCAATAGATAGAGTGATTCAAGAGGAAGGTTTATATGCCCCACATTAGTATCTACATTGCACCCGTGCGAAGCTGGGGCGGGTCGCTAGTGTTAATAATAAAATTCTCATTTCTGCCTAAAAAAAATTTGTTGTGTACTTGGAAACCACACTGCGAACACCTACCTGAAGTCTAAGAAATTAACTTTGAAAAATTATATTTCTTTCTAAATAAGGTACCTATTTGGAAAGGGGTACACCACCACACTAAATATTCAACGCCAAATTGTTCGACTTCAGTTAGGCATTCGCTGTCTGGTCTCCATTGTGTAACGTATGAAAACGATCCCTACCTGGAGTACCTAAGTACCTAAGAATATAGAGGGTGTAAAAGAAATCATGTAATTCCTTCAAACCTCGTGATGTACTGCTGATATAGATTAACCCTGCACGGGTTAATTTTGGATTCAATTAAATAAAAAATACTAGAAGTAAACATGTGTTCTTAACGTGAGACATTTTAGAGCCCCGTGTTAAATGACCGCGCAGCTACCGATGTTTAACGTGTTCTCTAAGGCACGGAGGGGTCTCGATGTGAAAAGAACGGTCACCCATCCACAGACTGGCCGCAGCAAGCGCAGCTTAACCTCGCAAATCGTATGATCCGTGCGGTTGGGAATTAGCCATGAGCCCCTCAATTTACGGTATGTTGTAAAGCTAATTAAATAACAATATACCTAATATTGTAATTAAATTCTGTTTATTGAGCGACTCCTGTTGCTGACAGTACAAAACAAAGCATTAACAGGTCTACATTCGCAGTGGCGCCAACTGGTGTCGATTTTAGAACTAATCGAAAAAACCTGCCATTAAAATTCCCATATAATACTAACCCATCATACAATTGCACGAATCGAATATGAATGGTCCTCCTCAGATTGATCTGAATATCGGGTAAACGGTGTCGGGCGCTGTCGGTACTGAGTCGGACAAATGACTGTCATTGTTACAATTGTCGGGTACTTACTGTGTGTGCTGCACTTACAAAGTCCTGAAGCGAGACGGCGTTGTCATTGTGAATCAGCTTTATATTGGCAATATTTTAATGAACGGCCGGTAATTACCAATGGTAGCATTTTTTATTGCAAAACTAGGCATATAAATAGACTCGTAAGCAAATGTTACCTGTGATAGCTATTATCATATGGGAGGGTTTACTATGCAAAGCTATGAGGTCTTTGCTTCATCTATACTAATATTATAAAGCTGAAGAGTTTGTTTGTTTGAACGCGCTAATCTCAGGAACTACTGGTTGGAATAAAAAAAATATTTGTGTTGAATAGTCCATTTATCGAGGAAGGTTATAGGCTACATAACATCACGCTACGACCAATAGGAGCGGAGCATAAATGAATAATGTTGCAAAAACGGGAAAAATTACCACCCGTGCGAAGCCGGGACGGGCCACTAGTTATTATTAAAGATACAAGAGTCTCAATTTTAACCAATAACCCTTAGGAATCTACCATAAATGATTCGTCACGTAGACGTTCTCTGACGTCACTAATAAAGTGGTGACGTGCATTGCCTACTTTACACGAGAATATGTCCACACATGCCTACAAGATCCATAGGTAACAAAACCGGATCAAAATCGGTCCATTCGTTTGGGAGCTACGATGCCACAGACAGACACATTGATACAGAGACACACAGATACACAGACACACAGTCAAACTTATATCACCCCTCTTTTTTGTCGGGGATTAAAAAATAATTGTACTTGATAATAGGCAGTCCTTATAAGCGAGCGACATACTTTAAACAATGGAAAACACATGAACTTCATTCAACCAGTAATTCTTTATATTTTTCTAAACGGCGGCTTTTTTTTTTGTATCTCTCTGTCTCATAGCATCACGCCTGTATTCCCCTAAGGGGTGGGCAGAGGTGTACCTATATTAACACCCTCATTTCGCCGTTATGTTTAAGTCTCCTTTAATAGTGGGTGAGCCTATTGCCATCAACCGGGCACACATCCAAACTCCGGGTTGCTACTGAGGAATTCCACACGGAAATACTCAATAACACTTCGCCCGACTTGGGGATTGAATTCAGGACCTCACGATCAGCAGTCGTGATTGTCACCACCAGACCGCCGAGGCAGCTATGTCTCTCATCACTCTGTCTCCTAGATACGTTTTGATACTAATCGCTCTGTCTTCTGCCATAGATATGTCTCGATACTTACTGTCTGAGTGCTTCCCGAAATAAAGTATCCAGCAACGTCCTTAACTGAAAAACCGTCTAGTTTTCAGTATAGGTACTGCTTTCACACATATTTTCGCAACAAAATCAGAACTGAAACTATCCTAAACACATACACAGCTACTAATCTCAGCGTAACATTCGGAAGTCGAACCCCGAACCCTTTGATTCGCATTCCGTGAGTACGGGCCGCTCGGGGCACAAACAAATAACCCGACAAAGTGACTACAGAAATCGCTATGATTGAAAGCGAGTGCCTATTACGTATGGCCATGTACGATAGACTTGAAGGTTGGAAGGAATAACGTGAAAAACCCTTGCCTATGTAATAAAGAATAAAACATTGGCTCTGATAGATACCAGAAAACACTCGGGGGCAATTGATCAGGGTCACCAACATAAACCTTAATATCTCGGAAAACCATTGTTCAACATTGTTTTGTTCATGTTTGTGACTCGGATTCATTGCTCCCAAGTGTATGTGAGTAGGAAAAATCAGCAAGGTAGAAGTTAAACTGCGACTGAGACAGAAAAGAGGTTTATATTTTTATTACAGTAGCGTGCATAAAAAAAAATTAAGAAGAAAAGACAAAGAAAAAAAATTGAGGTAAGTATTTATTTTTAGTGGAACAGCTTACGGTCTTACGACTTCTAGGAAAATTATATTCTAACTATTCATCTCGACAGTGCAAGAAAAGCATCGTCAAACCATGTGATATAACTTCTTAATATATTTCAAATAAATGGTTGGCTGTCAATTTCAAGAATTTTACATTTCTCGCCCAACGGACTTCTATTCTACGCGTCATCACTAACACTGCTTATAAACACATTCTTTTTTTCTATTTTTTTTCTAGTCGACTGCTTGTAGATAGTCCTGCGGACCGTTTCTACGTAACCGGGCTGTTATTGGCGAGACCGGGCCTCCAACCAATATAAACACATTCAGCCACTGTGTTCCTTTAAACCTATAGCGACCACTTGCCATCCCAACTCGTAACCGAACCCCGCGCTAAAATGCAGGTCACGCGCGCGGCTGTCCAACACAAAGGCGTCAAATTTGCACGTCGGCGGCCGTTTACGCGACATCTCGCATTCATCGCATTGACGCTGTGTATACGAAAAATTGCCATTATGCGCCCCCCGACGCCATGACACCCGAACTTTTATATCTTTTATCTCTTCTTTTTTTTGAATGTTTTTGTTTGGTTCTATTGTTACTGTTACAAACCAATAGAATTCTTCATGTCTACTGATTGTTTAGAGTCAGGTGCAGCAGTGATAGCCTAGTGGTGTGACCCTCGGACTGCCAAGTCATAGGTCTCGATTCGACTCTGACTTTTCGGATTCACGTGCGTATTGTAAAATTATCACTTGCTTAAAAACGGTGAAGGAAAACATCGTGAGGAAACCGGTATGCCTGAGAGATATTTCTCGACAGCATGTGAAGCCAAGTCAGAGGCCCATGGACGGCATAAACTCTGACACCAGGTTAGACACTAACCACACGAAAGGAAGGATCGTCAGGTGATGTGTCTCTTCCATGATATACCTACTTTACAGTGTGGAGGAATGAAGTATGGTGTTCCTCCAACGAAAAGGGAGGATCCTCCAACCAGGTGGGTCTTGTGCTTGGCGGGATACTGCCGAACGGTTGATGTTCGGAAAGTAAAAACTCCTACTTATAGTAGAAAGTACCTACAGCTTCTTGTGAAAGAATTCGTTCGGGTAAGTTGTGACGGGTGGTGGCTGACTGGCGGGGGTCCAGGCCTATGAAAGGTCGGGCACACTGCAGACCGGCCCTCTTCGAGTCCCCCCTAGGGGACGCCCTTAGTGGTGTTGTTGCTATCTAGTCATGATGTTAGAAGTAGACGTAGTAATAGTAGTTAGTAGGTTAAGTATTTTACTCTCGTCGGGATTGGTTGGAGACCCTTCAGGTCTCACCAATAACTGCCCGGTTACGTAGAAACGGTCCGCAAGACCATCTACAAGCAGTCGAGTAGGAAGAAAAAAATAAAATAAGATCGGCCCTCTCGCACCGCTGCAATTGCCAAGCTAAGTGTTCACCTGCTCAAGAAGATCCTGGACTCCTCGCATTGTACGAACCACGCCATGTTGATCTATTTTGTAATTCTTAATTAAATATATATTGTGTACGGTTACAAGTCTTATTCTTTATCCTCCCGTAAGTATAAGCCTTTTTTTTTTTTTTTCTCGTTGGCAAATCCTCATGGATGTCCCTCGCCCGAGGAAGGCGAGGGGGTCTGCCGGACTCTTACCGGCTAAAAACCAACGGTGTTCCTTCTCCTGACCGTTCGGCTGGGGTCGCGGGATTCGCAAAAGCATGCACCGCAACCCCGGCAGGTCCCGGTCCGCCAACCCATGGCGGACCTCTCTGTGGGGCCTTGCCCCACGTCCTCCTGAGAAGCGCGCACGGAACACGGCGCGCCGCCTTCTCGGCCCTGTTACTAGTCGGGCGGCGAGTCCCCAAACCCACCGCCCGCAGGCCACACACTAGGGTGGCTGGAGGTCATCGCGTCCATAAGTACACGCCTGCTAAATTTTATGTGCACATGCTAGTTGAGGGTTGACTCCTAAAGCCACCCACCCTAAAGTGTTCCAAAGTACCTACTACCACCGTACATAATTCTGCCGCCAAGCAGTATTGCTATGTTCCGGCTTGAAGGGTACTGGTGCTGGTGAAATTTCAGGCACATGAGATATTCCAACTTTGTCTCTAAGGTTGGTGACGTATCAGCAATCCTCTTGGTGTTGTAGGTGTGTAGGCAGCGGTAAGCACTTACCATCAGGTTTGTCAAACTATTACTTACATAAAAAAAACCGGCCAAGTGCGAGTCGTACTCGCGCACGAAGGGTTCCGTACTATTATCTATAAAAACGGCAAAAAAAACACGTTTGTTGTATGGAAGCCCCCTTAAATGTTTATTTTATTCTGTTTTTTGTATTTGTTGTTATAGCGGCAACAGAAATACATCATCTGTGAAAATTTCAACTGTCTAATTATCACGGTTCATGAGATACAGCCTGGTGACAGACGGACGGACGGACGGACAGTGGAGTCTTAGTAATAGGGTCCCGTTTTACCCTTTGGGTACGGAACCCTAAAAACGATAGGTATATTCAAATAGGTTCAATAAACTGCTTTGGTCTAGTGGGGGCAAGCGCCGCTGCTGAGCATGGGGTCCTGGGCTCCATCCCCAGGTCGGCCAAAGTGTTATTGAGTTTTTCCATGTGGAATTCTTCAGTAGCAGCCAGGAGTTTGAATTTGTGCCCAGTTGATGGCAATAGGCTCACCCTATTACATGGGACTTAAACATAACGGCGATATGAGGGTGTTACTATACACCTCTGCCCAACCCTTCGGAGAATACAGGCGTGATGTTAGGTTCAATACAAAAGCAGTTTCGTTGCCAACTAACTCGGAAAAAAATCTTAAAATTTTACTTTCAACTTTCAATGTCTATCCACTGAACCCCTGACTGACATTTCACATCTAGGCCCAACAGCTCAAGCTAGTTCAACATAAAAACCAAAGTACAAGCAAAAATATTGAAGACAACGGCCCCAGCTGTACACACAAAAGAAAACACCTAACATGAACGAGCATCAACCCAAAAAAATGAATATTCAAACATTGGCCGATAAGTTTTATTTGCTCTGGCGTCTACAATAATCTTCAGAAAGGAAGCGGTTGACGATCCGATACGATAGTGTCACACAAAGGAGCTTATTTCCGCTGCAACTCTGCCTATAAAAACCCCACATTACACCTCTACTTACTAAACAAAAACCCACACGAAACTCAACCTTATTAACAACAAAATAAGAACTGTTATAGTTGAGGGTAAGTGTAAAGGTAAGTTAGCAAAGGTGTATATCGTAGTGAAAATAAAAACTGAACAAATGTCACGATAAGTTTTTGTAAGGGCGTGAGGTTGACAATCAATGATGGCTATGAATAAATGTTGTGAGAATGGACTGGTTTTGATAGGTTTCTGCCTATGCTGTTTAAGCTTTTGTGAGGATATAATAAGAATGAAATGTGTAACCGCCCGTTCACACAGCGGATCCGTCGGTACTGGGTGTGTTGTTCACATCTATACCGACGGATCAGTTAAATAAATGGCAGCTGCGTCGCATCTGACAGGGATACGATAAAAATAACGGATCCAGTGTTTTTTACTGGATTCGGAATACTGTCGTGTATGTGAACTCGCTCATACAACTACAGGCGCCATCACCAAAATGAAACGGATCCGCTAAAATGGGCCTTGTAAACAGTTTCTGTGTGAACTAGCAGTAAAACTTTTATAATTTTATTATTACAAAATACAGTTTTTTATTGGTTGAGCACCTACCACCAGTTTCCTTTTTTATTATTACTATTTTAAATGGTTTTAATTAAATCTATTATAAAATATTATATCTGATTGATAAGAATGAATAAATAATTTGTACATCAACATTCATATATAATAAATAATATATAAAGGGGTACTTAATCAGAGATGTTCTCTTATTATAGGACTCTGTAGGTACACTCACGTTTCGCTTCTTGTAACAAGTCCCATGTAATAGATGGCGAGCCTATTGCCATTTTTCTGGCAATTACGCTTGATTCTGTGAATTACAGAGTTGCTTGCAAACACACTACATTACACTAATCTACCTACTTCCACATCTGCTCCCCAAAATCCTAGCTAAACGGAAGAGAGACGGCAAAAACCGACGTGGAGCGATAACACAGACAATGGCTCCTAGTGTCCCTAACAATACTTCGTTTGTGACGATTCTTGGCATAATGGCGGGGTGCAAAACGCTCTGTAATTCGATAAAGGCTCTTTTATTATGAATTGTGGGCGTATAATTGAGTTACTGCCTACACTGTTGTTAGTTCTATTCTGTTTATTTTGTTGGTATGTGGTTAATTAGCTGGGTTTAGTGTTGAGAATTTTAAGTCGGTTTTGATGTTTTGTGGTAGTTTTAATTTAATTTTTGTGTTAGATATTGTTTTTAGGCTTGTGTGCTATTTTTGTTGTGAATAGAACATCAATACGTGTCATGAGCGTTTGTTGCCCATGGTACTACCAGTAGTACCACGAGCAAAATTTTCCTCCCCTAGTACTACCAAGCAGTCTAGTAGTACTATGGGTAAAAAAATCTACCCGTGGTACTACTAATTTAGTAAAATATTTTTAGGTTCTTTTGTTTTTTTTTTAAATTTGACATCAGACAATCATGATTATTATGTCCTCGGGTAAACACTAAAAATCACACATCTCAAGCTCACAATACATGTGGCTCCTAAAAAAGTACACAGAGTGTAAACGAAATCATGTAATTCCTTCAAACCTCGTGATGTACCTACTTCTGACATAGATTAACACTGAATGGGATAATTTTGAATTCAATAAAAAAGAATTAAGTACAAGCTATAAACATAAAGAGCCCTGACCTAATAATGAAATAAATTAGCAATAATAATAAATTAAATAATATAGCAATAATATCATCATCTCATCTCGTTCATTATCTCCTAAAACAGGGCTTCCTCTCTCCTACCCTTTTGCTGTGCCCTACAGGGTCCATAATGATCTCAATTATATAGTTACCACCTAAGTACACATTATGGTAAAGCAGTAAAGATATTGAGTATTGAGTATGTGTTCTTAACGGGAAGCATTTTAGCGCTCTAAGTTAAATGACCGCACGGCGAGCGAAGCTGCGCAATTCGCTCGGGGCGCTAAAATGCCTCAAGTTAAGAACACATGTTTACTTCTTATAATTTACTTTTCATGAATCCTCAATTGTCCCATGCAGGGTTAATCTATGTCAGCAGTACATCACGAGGTTTGAAGGAATTACCTACATGATTCCGTTTACATCCTGTAGACAATCAGATAGTTGAATTGTAGGGGGTTTCGATATCAAATCGCCCTTTGTAGTGTCAAGTTACCAGTCGACCGCCTATCTACAATATCAACAGTGACTTTTTTCCTTCCCAGCAACTGATACTTTATCCCTCCTTTCTTTTATCAAATGTAGATAATTAAAAAACCTACACATATTTTCCAATTCCCAATACATTTCATCCAATGACGTCACTCCAGAACATCCCGATACAAAATAACATAAAGCGCACATTGTGACGTCGCTTTGAGGACTCGTAAGCGTTGACGCACGGTTGCGCACGATCGCTGCGATTAACTGCGACTACAAAAACGCACGACAAAGAGCTCATAAGCATATACGACAGTCTAATCGGATGAACGTATAAAAGTCTCGTGTTCATAGTCCTATTTGTATATCCCATTGCTTGTGGACGAAGATGTAAAGATTTCAAAAAGATGTGAAATATTATGAGTTCGATTTAGGATTAAGTGTAGCTGAAATAAACATGATCAATATTACAAATGGCGAAAACAAAATGCATTTTGTAAAACTATTATAGTATTAATTGCTTCCTTCAAAAATAATGTTATACCTACCTACCTATAAAAAAAACAGAATAGAAATTCTTGTATTTACGAGCTTTAAAATAATTATTATGACAAGTAGTGACAGGTAAAAAAAAATAGCCCCACCCCTCTCCAACCCCTCCATTCCGCGAACTTTTTGACCCGCCCTCGTAGCTTTAAAATAATTATTAAACACTAAAATGTGGGACATATTGGAAATCAAGAATGCACCTTACGCGCTCATGCGCAATAGCCGCTAGTGCGTATGGGCACTATTAGCGCCACACTCAAAATATCATGCGCCGAGCTGACCGCAGCTGCTGAATTTTTATGCATCTTTAAGAAACAATGCACACAGAACTGTTGGGTTATTTTTCTGATTCAATTAATGATCATCACATAACATCACGCCTTATATTCCCCGGAGTCTGGACTCCGGGCTGCTACTGAGAAATCCCTAATAGGAAACTCCAATAACACTGACCAACCTGGGGATCGAACCTAGGACCCCATGCTCAGCAGTCGCGCTTGCGACCAGTAGACTAACAAGGAAGCCAGCCCATTAATGATCAGTAGATTTTATTATGTAGTAGTAACTACTTCAGTATCCAGAATCTTTGTCACTTTAAACTTTTATCAATTTCGACCGTACTACACTCCTACCACATCCAGCATAAACTCTCCAACAAGTGACCACCTTACGCCGCAATGGACGTGAAAAGAGCCATTCTGTCCGAATAAAAAACGTATCGGACCCGTTTGGGGACGCAACTTAGCTTTTTAAATCTCTATGCGATTACCTATGAATGAAAAAGGGAATCTTTTAGAACTTCAACTTGACAGATGTCTTTATTTAGATTTAGTTTGTGACCAGTTTGTAATGGACATAGAACGGTCACATGTGGATTCTAAACGCCATAACAGTTTACTACGACACTGTTGGTATCATGATAAATGATTTTAATTTCTGTAAATAAATCTGTTCCAGACACTTTTACAAGTTAATATAATGTATTTTTAAGACTAGATGGCCGCTGCATTTCCTATCTGACTTGCTCTGAGAAGAAAAGCCGAAACAAACTCAAAGATTAAGGTCTCTTTTAAAGTCCAGACATAGTGGTATAAAAGTTATACGAGTGTAACAATGTAGGGCAACGTCTGGAATGGCTTTTTGAGGAAAGTGCCATAGCAGGTTTAAGTTGACCTGTCCTAAATATCGTGTCGTCTCATGAGTAAATAGCTATAGAAATAATATCGCTCAAAGTCGTGATCACATGTTATCGTGTTGTGACGTGAGCCGTGGGTAGGGCTACGGTATTGGTGTAAAGTAGATGTTATGGACTCTGATTGGTAATCTATATCATCAGAAGCAGGAAGGTTATTGTTAAATGATTTTGTCGCGGCATCTATCACGCCACATGAAAACTACGCAGCACGACGATGGTCTAGCAGACTACAGCGACAACAATGACAGCTGTCAGATGAAACGTCACAAATCCTGCATCGCGGTATCAAGATCTGACACGGAGTTAGAATATATACAACTTCCCAACATCAACCGTTGGGCAGTGGCCCGCCAGGCATAAGACCCGCCTGGTTGGAGGATCCTCCCTTTTCGTTGGAGGAACACCATATCTCGTTCCTCCACAATTTCAGCTCTACATTGTACGACAGAATCTGATTGCCACCATCTTAGGGACGAATTGAAAATTTCAGATACCAATGGTTACTGCAAATTCCTTAAAACCACACCCAACTGTTACCTATTCCTGCTTACTAAAACATAAAATAATTGACGACTAATTTATAAAACAAAATATTAACCGGCTGACCTTGGTAGTTATTTACCACAAAAAAACTGGAACGAAGTTATTCCCAACATTTTTTAGAAGTACTCGCCCCAACAAAAATATCAGAGGTCAACACAAACAAAACATAAAGGCCCCAACGATAGAAAACCAACAACAGACAATATAGACGGTCGGTTTCCCCCGCCAAAGAATGGCGCACATAAATAATAGCGGTAAATAAGAGTAAAAATATTGAAAAGTGTCATGGCGGGCAGAAAGGCGCGCGAAACTTTATATCCTTGGGTTTCCGGCCGCCCGCGCGCCAAAATGGCAGAACGGATATTCGTGTATCGGGATTCGGAACGCGATCACAGCGCTACGAATAAAAGAAATCGCTTTAGACAATGTTGGATTTGTTTAGACGGCTTGAGATTTTACTTGTTTGTTTTCATTAAGAATTGGTTTTGGCGCCCAACGTGGGATCAAGCACTTCGAGATTATTAATGCCAATCAGAATAAACGAGGTAACGAGGTGTAAGAAGCATTAATTAAGCCCGTTACCAGAAATATTGCGTTAGATTTTAACTGAATGTACAACTTCAAAATGTTTTATTCCTGGTGACTAATGACCTATTCAATATTTAACAACAAAGTACCTACTATTTAGGTACCTTATATCTATTAAATACCTAATCACTTTGATTATATCATAAATATCAAAGAAAGGTCAACAAAGTACTTTAATTCTGACTTCTAAAAATAGCTTCTGTATCAGACGACGAGGAGCTCGCGGCTTACCCCTCTCTGTTTCGGCCATATTGATTTCTTTCGTTTTCTTTTTCCACCCAAAGCTAACCATTTTTATTCCTATTTGTCCGCCATTCACATACTGCAGTCTACCCAAATTTCATTTGGATAAAACTCCTATGCAAGCGGTTTATGTCCAAACTTTGATGAGACACTGCTTTAATTAAAAATGTAGTTCGTAAACCCGAATTTAAATTCCAAATACCCCTTAATTTAATATCCGATACTGGCCAAAAAAACATTTAAACTTATAAAACAAAACGCTATTATCTATGCCCCGTTCGTGTCCGGAACCGCAGGGGAGCGCGGGAGATTTGAAATTGGAACCAAATAGGCGTTAAATGGCGGCGTGCGCTGTCATAACGTCATTTGGCGTTCATCAGCGAGCGAAACAGCATCTCAGTTTGGTGCACGTTTTATTAGCGTAAGGAATAGCGGGGCACACTGACTCGGAAATTGAGATTTGCATCGGGGAATATACCGGGCGGTGATTGCATTTTCTTTGCGAATGCAGCTTCATTTAATTTTGCTGGAGGCAGTCGCTTGGTCTAGCTAAATTGTGTCCTGTCTCCTAGTTATTCTGTCGTCTTTAGATGACATAGTTTAGTTCATATTCAGACTGCGCTTATGAAATGTAATTAATAAGGATACATTTTATTGAAATACACGTTTATTTCGGTGTAAATCGTCTGTTGATGCTATGTAGATTTTTAAATCGTTTATGATCTTGTCTCATGAGACCTAATCCAAAAACTAACAAGGTATGAGTGTATGGCAGGAAACATCTGTTCAACCTTTTGGGGATTGTAGGCGTAACGTATTTTTACGTAACGCGTTGGTATTTATTTAAAAAAATGCTGTATAAAAAGAAGTCAACGCAAATTTTTAAATTTTCTTTATCTTTACATAGTATAAAACAAAGGCGCTCCCTCTGTCTGTACGCTTAGGTCTTTTAAACTACGCAACAGATTTTAATGCAGTTTTCAGCAATAGATAGAGTGATTCAAGAGGAAGGTGTATATGCCCCACATTAGTATAAACATTGCACCCGTGCGGAGCCGGGACGGGAGGCTAGTAAAATTATAAATAAGATATCGTAATTATGTAGAAGCTTGATATTAGCAAATGTCTCTACCTATATGTAATATAATATTGAACGTTTGCAAGTTTGAAAGCGTTCGGAAAAGAAAATAAATTTGGTTTTTGATGGACTTCTATTTGCTTTAATTATTTAACCACAAAACTTCAAAAATTAAAAACAAAATGATGCAACTGAAGTGAAAATCTCTAAATATATAAAATTCAATTCATGAAGTCTCTCGGTTATGAATTGCGGTACTCGGTATAACATTCAAATGAATCGTGCGCAAAATAGAACCACAATTGTGGTGATAAAGACCATTTCTGTTTTTAATCCGACACACCTCATTACCGCAACATACAAATATTCAGAAGGTATATGTGGTCCCAATAAAAGAACCACCAAAGATAATCTGTTTCCTTCTTTATTTTTTACTACTGACCCGCCCCAATTTCGGACGGTTAGGTACCATGAACATGAAGTGACTTGCTTGAAGATTTTATGTCAGTTTTTATCAAAAATTGCCTTTTCGACTTTCTTGTCAAAAATCGTGATAGCTCAGCTAATTATAAACGATTGATTGATTTTCCATCCAGGGAGATTAAGGTGAAGAGCGGGACCATACAAAAAAATGAAGATGTCGTGGGACGCCTGACAGATGTTAAAGATCGACAAATCATTTTGTAAAAATAAACCGGCCGAATCAAACCGAAGAAAGCCGACGAGTTACGAAGGTCTACCGTCGCGAGCATCGCCACGCAACAGCAGCTCTTACACCCGAACAGCCGCATTAGATGTTTCACATAAAAAAAAATACACACATAAACCATCGATGATAAGTATACAGGGTGTAAACGAAATCATGTAATTCCTACAAATCTTGTCATGTACTGCTGATATAGGTTAACCCTACACGAGATACTTTTGGATTCAATAATAAACAATTACAAAAAATAAAAACATGTGTTCTTAACGTGAGGCATTTTAGAGCCCCGAGCGAATTGCGCTACTATCGCTGGCCGCACAGTCATTTAACTCGGGGCGCTAAAATGCCTCACGTTAAGAGAACATGTTTACTTTTTGTAACAAAAAAATAATCCAAAAGTATCCTGTGCACGGTTAATCTATGTCAGCAGTACATCACGAGGTTTGAAGGAATAACATGATTTAGTTTACACTCTGTATAGTTGATACAGTAAAAATGTAGCCAGTTGTTGTTTGCTCAAGCTAGATGTTGTGATGACGAGATAAACAACAACAACAACACTTATCACTGGAAAGGATTTACCGCTACTGCGGCAGTCAGGTTTTTTTTCCAATGATCATCTATGAACGGCGTCTTTATGTATGACAGCTCATTCTGGTGCACCGAATATAGTGAACCTTCTACATTTATCTGTTGTGTGTCATTACTTTTCACATAAAACGGTGAAGCGCCGAGGTTTTCTTATAAATTACATTACGTTCCGATCGATTCTCTGTCTCGTGTGTGAATCTCGCTGTTTTCGCACCAGTTTCAATAAATGGAGATTTTTGTGGCCACTTTTCAAAATAACCGCGATCCGTTTCATTGAATAAGTTCTTACAGCCGGCGCGTCGGGATACCTTATTTAAAAATGGGAACAAGTTACATTAATGAAGTGCCTAAATAATAATTAACATGGTATTCTTTAACACCCGAATTCTGAAAGGCTAATTAATGCAAAGTTTAACTAATCGTAATCGTTAGTATTCGTAAGTATTTTGGTCGACCAATAATATACATTGATATTGGATTTGACAACAAATTGAATTGACCAGAATTACGAAATCCAGCAACCTGCTCTCGAAAAAGAATGGTGTACAGTGTAAGATAAGTCTAACAAACCTAATTCCGTCATCGAAAAGATAGTTACCTTTTCTACGCCAGACGCCACACAGCCCTAGTCATATCAAATAAATCCTATATAATATAAAAAAAGATTAAATAAAAAACACACTCCCCTCAGATTGAACAGACGGGTGGTATTTCCATTTTGTACAAATTAAATTGACTTCAATTTGCCACCTCGCCCGAAACCAAATATCTAGCCGCCGTAAACACACGAATCTCACCTTATATATTTACCTACTCTATGTACTTTTATACAAGTTTAGTCGGAAAGGGGGTACTAAGCCGCGGGCCACTTAATGTATCACTGATGATTGTTTTAACGAAAGTGTTAAAATTTCAAAATTTTATAAAAAAATAACCATGAAAAATGTATATGATGGAATCAGGCGTTACTTTGCGGAAATCCATGATCTATAAATATACAATAAAATATTTAGTGTTAATTCCGCGAAAAAACAGTTGATCAAGCCTGAATGCAGTATGCAGCACCGCCCTCCCGCCCGCAAATATATGCAAATGCAGAAGGTGCGATTAATAACATGCAACACACAAGCAAAACAAACCGATACGACACGTGTTTCGCCCCTCCACGGGGCATCCTCAGGTGATGTTGACTCGTCAATAAATATACAATAAAATATTTAGTGTTAATTCCGCGAAAAAACAGTTGATCAAGCCTGAATGCAGTATGCAGCACCGCCCTCCCTGACGAGTCAACATCACCTGAGGATGCCCCGTGGAGGGGCGAAACACGTGTCGTATCGGTTTGTTTTGCTTGTGTGTTGCATGTTATTAATCGCACCTTCTGCATTTGCATATATTTGCGGGCGGGAGGGCGGTGCTGCATACTGCATTCAGGCTTGATCAACTGTTTTTTCGCGGAATTAACACTAAATATTTTATTGTGTATTTATACATGAAAAATGTGTTATACTATTAGGTTTTTCAAAAATTCTTCATCCCTGCTTCAGTTACGAATTCAGAAAGTGGAGCTTCTAATCCGTGACCCCAAATATGACCTAAAATGTAAACACTGATCATAGCTGAGGATAGATAGGATTTAGCATATTTTTTATGAAATCTTTGAACAGCTATTTCTCTTAAACTAATGACGTTTGGGGAAAGTTGTAGAACAAAAGTTGTTCATTATTATGGGTACTCTAACACCCTTTCGGCTTAATACCCCCTTTCTGACTAACCTTGTATATTTACTCTTAAGTACTTTAATAGATACAGTTGTCTATGGGTCTAGGTATTTAGAATATTTTTTAAATCTCAGAATAATAACTAAAACAGAAGGGCTCGTGGTTAACAACTGCGTCGATCATACGATGTGCGAGTTTAAGCTGCGCTTGCCGAGGTCAGTCCGTGGATGGGTGACCGTTCGTTATATGTCGAGATTCGAGACCCATCCGTGCCTCGGAGAGCACGTTAAACTGTCGGTCCCGGGTGTCATACGAGGATATATGACAGTCGTTACGGGTAATTAGAAGCCCGAAAGCCTGGCAGACGGTATAACTTTAGGATATCGACATTGCCCAGTAGCTGGGTTGCGGAGGCGCATCTGGTTAGACTGGAAGCCGACTCCAATATAGTTGGGAACAGGCTAGGCAGAACACACTCATGAATACTCCTTCAAACATAAAAGTATTTTCCTTGAATAAAATTCAATTAAACAAACCGAACATATTAACACACGCACCATATAATTTAAAACCAAAATCGGAATTAGATAAGTGTCAAACAAAATCGAAGGTTGAAGATTAAAAAAGTAGATTATCCGACAATTCGTGGGTAAACGGCTCGTCCGTAATGACTGGGTCGTGTCAACCAGTAGCTGAATGAAAGTTAAGTAATGGGAAATTCCAATGATTGCCTCGATTCTATCCGATCTTTTTATAGGGAATGAAGTTTTCTGTTTTAGTTAGGGCACGTTCCCACTATGTCGTGACGATTAATTTAACGTTGGACGACTGTCGTCTCTAGCTGTTCCCATTATAACGACTGTATGTCGTCAATTTTTTTTATCGTTTAGCGACTATCGTATCTAGCTGTTCCCATTGGATCGCGACGCCTATTTATCGTTTCACGGCAGTCGCTTTGTCGTTTGCACATCAGTAGCAAGCTACAAGACGAGACGATATTTATATCGTGGCCACGACAGATAGTCGTAACAACGACATTTGCCGACACGATGTCGTGACGTTTTCTTATCGTTTTACGACTGTCGTGCCAGCCGTTCCGTCGACTTGACAATCTGTCGTCACTGCAAAAATAAGTCGTGAACGACAGTTAATCGTGTCGTCTTATATGTGAACACCTGCATTTAAATATTTAAGCGACGACACTTAAAACTACACGACTATCTGTCGTCACGACAAAATGGGAACGCTGCCTTAGATATAAATAAAATTGTTGTAGCAAAGTAAATGCAGGAACACGTAATTGTGTGTATCCTTTATGACTGTCGCTGTCTGGAGTAAAGACTATGAAATTAAACTGTAATCAAGAAGTGTTCTTAACTTAAAAACGATGACTGTGAATGTAATATTATTAATGTCATCATCATCTCCCTGCCCTTATCTCACACTTGGTGGGGTCAGCACATGTTATTCGTAATTCCATGTTGTTAGAGGTTTTGGCTCATTGTTTTATGACCGGCCACTTGCCTGACATCAGCCCTCCTTGGGAATAATGCAATAGGTACTTATTATTAATGTAACAACAGAAAATACTGTTCTGTCTAGCCTTTTCCCAACTATGCTATATAACAGCTTCCAGTTTAACCAGATCCGGCTGAATACCAGTATTTTACCCGGAGCGACTGCCATCACACCTCTGCAACTCAGTTACTGGGCAATGCTAAGCTACGCTATACCTAAGGTTAGACCAGTTGTCAGACTTTTCGGGATTCTGACTTGCCCGTAACGACTGTCATAGGTATTCGTTTGACACCCGGGACCGACAGTTTAACGTGCTCTCCGAGGCACGGAGGGGTCTCAACGTGTAACGAACGGTCACCCATCCACGGACTGACGGCGACAAGCGCAGCTTAACCTTACAAATCGTATGATCCGCGCGGTTGGTAATTAGCCATGAGCCCTATAACAAACACAACAGGAAATAATATAACATACATAACATAGCATCACGCCTTGTATGCCCCGAAGGGTTGGGCATCAGGTTCTCATGTAATAGGGGCGAGCCTATTACTATCAACCGGGCACAAATCCAGACTACGGGCTGCTACAGAGAAATTCCTAATGGAAAAACCCAATAACACTTTGCCCGATCTGGGGATCGAACCCAGGATCCCATGCTCAGCAATGGCACTTGCGACCACTACACCATCAAGGCAAAAAATATAAGAAATCTATTACAAAAATGATTATAATTTTGTGTTGTCCCGTGAGCCAAGTAACATCTTATTAAAAAGTAATATTTCGAAATCTAACAACAGTAACACCACTAGCCACCCCAGACCACAAACAAACACAATTACAACACCATCATCACTTAGCTGTACAAACTTAAAAAACGACCACAAAATCAAGCGTAAACCCTCGTTATACTTAACAAAGCGTATAATTTAACCGTCTATTTGTGTAACCGCCACGATCTCAGATTAACGCGCGATAAATAAATACTTAACGTTTTAATCCATTTGCGGGAGCGATCTAATTCACAGATATAAGAAATGAGAAGAATGGTGCGACAATGGAACGGGAGACTCCTCAAAGTAGGGTGGGAGAGGTTTTGATACTTGCGAGGTTGGAAATTATATTTTATTTCCATTTTGAGAGAATTCGGCTGAGTAGTGGATAACTAAAAGAAAAATGACTAATAACATATTAATTTCACAAGACAAACTTATTGAAATCTACCTACAATCATACATACTTAATCGGAAATATTTTGTACTAGCGGCCCGTCCCGGCTTCGCACGGGTGGACATTTTTCCCGTTTTTTCAACATTCTTCATTCATGCTCCGCTCCTATTGGTAATAGCGTGATGTTATATAGCCTATAATCTTCCTCGATAAATGGACTATCCAACAGAAAAATATTTTTACAATTCCAACCAGCAGTTCCTGAGAGTAGCGCGTTCAAACAAACAAACTCTTCAGCTTCATAATATTAGTATAGATTAGGTGGAATCGATAACAAATTGGCGGCAATTATAGCTGTGTTTAAATTGATAGATTGCTAGGCCATCCTCTGCGAACGCCAACTTCCTCCTTTTATGAGGTGCCAGGCTTTTGCCAAATAGGAGGATGGAGCGAGCACGTGATTAATTGTGAGTGTCATGAGATACAGCTTAATGATTATATACACATAGCAGCCACAGCCACAACTTAATCAGCAACTCCCTAAAAGAAAAAGGATGGAACAAAAATAGAAAGAAAGAAAGAAAGAAAGAAATTTATTTGGCACGAAAGCAGTCAGACACACAGACAAAAAAAACCATAGGAGACAAAAAATAAAAAATAAATAAAGTAGCTGTATGTCTAGCGGCTGCGCCAAATAGGTTCAGTTCAGCATAAATGTCAGACCACTAGTGCCTGACGCTGGTTTTCAACTGAACCCTTTGTGACGTAATTGATGTAAACCAGTTCCAAATAGATAAATAGCGTGCTTAAATAAATAAAAAAAAAAAAAAAAATACTGTTGACCCGTAATTACGGATGTCTCGGTGGTCATGCCAGTAAACTTAAACCAACATGTGTGTGTCTATGAGCAGTGAATGTGTGTGTGAATATAGTTGTGTACTAGTTTATAATAATTGTGTAAACACAATAATCGCTGTGCACTACACCAGAAACCATAAATTATAAGGGGGAGGCCTATCACCAGCAGTGAGATGTTACAGTAACATAGTATTAGCACAGTGTAACTAACTTATTCCATACAGTGGTTGAACGAGAGTTTGACATTGACAATTTTGAAGGCAGCTCGGGAGATGACGTCACCGCGATGGATGACTGTATAGAATGGCTAAACTGTGGTATTAGTATGAGTTTCTAATGAACTAGTAAGGTATTTACTGTTTCTTTAGAAGTTTTCTTGACACTTGATAAAGCTTTATAATTTACTAGCGACCCGCCACAGCTTCGCACGGGTGCAATGTAGACGCTAATGTGCGGCATATAAACCTTCCTCTTGAATCACTCTATCTATTGCTGAAAATTGCATTAAAATCCGTTGCGTAGTTTAAAAGATCTAAGCGTATAGACAGCAGGAGCGACATTGTTTTATACTATGTAAAGAAAAAGAAGATATAAACCATCTTTACTTAAAGTATCAAGATCACACCATCCCCTAAACCATTGTTCGTCGACCACAAAAGTGTCAGCGATCAATTAATTCGGTTTATTGAGAACAGAGCCAACACTGCACTGAAATGAGACAAAGCTATTGGAAATAATTATCTGTTGTTAGAGGAAATAAGGGTGTTCGGTCTAGTCGTGACAAGAGTAGGAAAATATTTGCGGTAAATAAGAAATGTTAATAGAATCATTATAGCCAAATAGATAATAAACAAAACATAAAATCACGCTTGTATTCACCGAAGGGTTGGGCAGAGGTGTATAATGACACCCTCATTTCGTCGTTATGATTAAGTCCCATGTAATAGGGAGCGAGCCTATTGCCATCATCCGGGCACAAATCCAAACTACTAAGGAATTCCATACGGAAAAATCCAATAATACTTTGCCCGACCTAGGGATCGAAACCAGGACCTCACGATCAATAGTCGCTTTTACCACCACTAGACCAACGAGGCAGTTAGAAATATTTATATAGGTATTTGTGAAATATTTATATTTGTGAAATATAGATATTAGAGCCAACTTTAATAACGTCAGATAAGTTTTATCCAAGGTATATAAATCTGACGTATTGACAGATTTTCCATACAAAAGCTGTCAAATTCCTAAGATAAATGTTATCCGACGTTGGTGTAATCGGCCATTAATCTTTATTGCATTATATTTGTCGCAAAAATATTTAAGACGAATCAAAACTTATGGTGGAAGCATTCAATATTACGTAAAATACAGAATGGCCTCTTTACCCTCCAATTAATAACCTACTTATCTAATTACTAATACTAAATCAGGTGCAAACAACAAAAACACGAAAGCGGAAATCTAACGACCCACTCGACTGTTACCAGATTTAAAAAAAAAGAAAAATTTGCCACACCAGCCACCAAGAATAAGAAGTAATAAGCAGTTTTCTTTCGCGCCAAAATTGTCTTCCATAATAGCGTCGGCGGAAAGATAGCGTTCCCGCCATAAAAAGAGATAAACGACCGTTCTCTCTATTATTTTTGCTCTTTAACAAAGGCAATGTGTGCACCTGCTGTTGTCTCTTTCTTGCACACGGTGTTTCTATTATCGCTGTCTCTAACGCGAGTGAAAAACAAAAATTTGTCCCAGCACCCACCCCCAGCGCTAATGTTCGCAGAGTGGTGAAGGAAAGCGGCCTCTTCTACCTCCTTTATAATTTACTTGAAAACCTAATACGTGTCAATTAAAATTTTATTAAAACCACAAATTGAACGCACTTGAGTGTGTTATGTTAAGGTTATATTAATATTTTAATAATGTCGATGCTTTATTATGAGATTATTATGTTCCGTTTGAGAAAATTTACTACATTAAACGAAGCAAGATTTTATGCTATGTTACAACAGATTATAGATAATATGAATTATTAAAGCCTATTAAAAATCACGGTAATTAGCAGTTATAATTGCAATTAAAGCCGCAGTCACTTATATTATTAGAAATAGGTAATTAAAATCAAATAACGTGAAATAATATATTAATCTTTTTTAAGTAGGTATGTAGGTACTTATTATAATCTACTTCGTGTGTAACAATAACAATTTTGGAAGATATACGATGCCTGTCCCATCTACCAATGGCGCAACATAATTTAAAGCAGAAACAAATTGTCTTATCATTGACATATTATTAAGTATAGGTACCAAAGAGGTTACAACATGTTAAAACTAAAAAGGCTATCCATCATCGATTCCTTGTAAAAAAAAAAATCTAAACTTTATCTGATCTATATTTTTACTTTCTCTGGGTTAAATCCACAGCATCACCTCCTAAGAATTAACTTTACGAATATCTATTAACCTAACACATATTATACGACCTCAAAAATCAAATTCACCTAAACCAACCGTAAAAATGGCATAAAAGTGTGAATAGACCACAAAAAATTTATTACTTCGCTGTGTGAGTGCGACGCATTGTGTCGCGAAGTGGCTTTGTGTCGCCATTCTGTGTCAACAATGGCGCCCTGTTTTGGCGGGAGAAAAAGGCGGGAGCGTCGTTATCAGCGGCGGCCATTATGGGGGCTTATCAGCGACACTTCCTGCAAGACTTCGCCCCTTTTTCTTTTACGGTCACGTCTGCTTCAGGTGAAGATAGTGATTTCAGTTTCAGGTTTTCTCTGTCTAATTTCTACGGTGGTGTTTATTTTGGGATATTGCAGTGATACATTACTGCAGTGGTAGCCTAGTGGTTGCACGCTAGGTTTCCACGCTGGAGGGTCTGAGTTCGATCCCGGTTCAACCTCTGACTTTTCAAATTATTCATGTGCGGATCAATATTTGATTATCACTTGCTTTAACGGTGAAGAAAATTATTGTTAAACACCAGTCCGTCAAACACCCATATCCATAGCCCAAATAACTATAGCTTCCATGTCTCGCATGTCCTGTACCCCCCGTGGACGACCACCGGTTGGTGTCCCATCACATTTTTGATTAAAGCTCTCCAAAAAGCCTCTGCGGGTTGGAACTGCGTGTCCTCTTTAAGCTTTACAAAAGACCGGATTGCTTCCTCACGGAAAATAATCCGTGAAAAGTTAAAAGATACAAATATTAATAATCACAAATGTATTTTATATACAAAAATAAGTATTGCGTATGCAATAGTATCTCTTTAGGCTTATTGACAACGTTAAGACGCCTCTCCAGAGCAGAGGTACTGTCTCTACGGGAAGAGAGGTAAATCTACTTTATATGAAGGAAAAAGAAACAAATTGACAAATCTATATTTTCTCTTACCAACACTGACCCTATTAACCAAGAATAGCAAAAAATATTTTAAATTTAAAAATGAAATATTTATAGTCACCAAACTCACAATCTTCACACAAAATAAAAACCGTAAGATACGTAACATAAACTGAAAACCAATAAATATTTGATTATTCAAAAAAAAAGTATGAATAAAGTTCATCGCCCCAACCAATAAAATATCACCTTATTCGCTTTCTGGGCCTCCACCGATCCCTAAATGCTCACTAAATACACCACTTGAGTTGTCAAAATGTAATATAAAAGTGCTTTCAATAAATAAGATAATTTAGGGGGTGCGGTGGGGTGCGCGGTGTGAAGGGGCACTGAATGAGCTAATTAAGGCACCAAACGAAAGAAAACGCGAAGAAAAGCTGAGAAAACTTGAGGAAAACAAGAATATTCCGGGCAATGAAAGGGGACGGATTTGGGTCGTGTTAGTTTGTAGCAATATTTTTGCTATGTATGTGAACTTGTGCCATATTGAGCACGGCAGTGTATAGTGATAAAATTAGATCATTTATGGATGTAGATTAAATCAATGAACAAGTTTCTATTGTTAGACGTAATATTAAAAAACTTTACCAAGTATTATTTAACACTAACGGCCCGTCCCGGCTTCGCACGGGTGGACATTTTTCCCGTTTTTGCAACATTTTTCATTTATGCTCCGCTTCTATTGGTCGTAGCGTGATGTTATATAGCCTATAACCTTCCTCGATAAATGGGCTATCCAACACAAAAATATTTTTTCAATTCCAACCTGAGATTAGCGCGTTCAAACAAACAAACTCTTCAGCTTTATAATATTAGTATAGATTAATACTTTTACCGCAGCGGCTAAGAATAGGTCTATGTATTAGAATGTAGAACTTTATATACTACACGAGAAGAAGGAATAGAAGTCTCACTAGCAAAAGACTACCTAATGTTCACCAATCTACCGGGATTTGAGAATATTCTAACGAGATCTCTTGTCGTAGCAGTCTACGGAGACTGCCTACGTTCGACTGTAGACGTCTACGACGGTCTACGAGATGCTGTCTACATAATTAACTACACGCTACGAATTATTATTTTCCAGTAATCTGACAACGGAAAATATAGTAGGTATAGGAAAACTGTGAGTTGAAGAATAAGCTAAATGTAAGTTGTGTTCAATGATTGATTAAGTGAGGAATCTGACAACTACAAGAAAAATTTAACAAAACATCTAATATTCTACAAATTAGAAGTTATGATGGAACAGATGAACATACATACATACTGATCAAAATCATAGACCTCCTTTTTGCTTCGTCGTAGTCAGAATAGAATAGATTTATATTTATTTGCAATGAATGTAGGTATAAAAATCAGGTGTTACATTTTGTAGGCGACTCCTATTTATATTCTGCCTTAATCTTCCTCTTAGCCTTTTCCCAACTATCTTGGGGTCAGCTTCCAGTCTAACCAGATGCGACTGAATACCAGTATTTTACACGGAGCGACTGCCATCAGACCTCCGCAACCCAGTAACTGGGCAATGCCGATATCCTAAGGTTAAACCGTTTGTCAGACTTTCGGGCTTCTGACTACCCGTAACGACTGTCATAGGTATTCGTATGACACCCGGGACCGACGGCTTAACGTGCTCTCCGAGGCACGGAGGGGTCTCGATGTGTAACAAATGGTCACCCATCCACGGACTGACCGCGGCAAGCGCAGCTTAACCTCGCAAATCGTACGATTGGCGCGGTTGTTATTTAGCCACGAGCCCCCCATTTAACGTAACGAGCACGTTTTATTCTGCCTTAATTATAGCATGCAAATTATACAAAACAAGCAATCTTTTTTTTTATTTTACAATAACTTATCGACTTAGAACTCTTTCACTGAATAATAAGATATTTCTATTAATAATGCTGTTAATAAAGTGTTTTTGAAATGTTCTCAAGGGTTGTTCTTTTATAACATTTGGTATTTTGTTAAATTTAAAAAGAAACGCGGATATTTCTTTCCGGGCCGCCCAAGTCCGTCCCTCTATCAAGAAAGCGTCCGTGTCCTCGACTCTGAATGGTCCGCTAACAAACTCTTTCACAAAAACACAATAATTACTTTACGCCGAATAAAAAGTGCTTTCTTCGGCGCGGACAAGAGCCCTAATTTCACCTTGCCACCTCGCCTGACTTGCTGTGGACCTTACCTACAATGACGCTTTATTTTCCTTTATTTATGAGACGATTCTTCTTGAATATAAACGTGAAGGCGCTTATTTATAGGAATATACGGATGTTGTTTTTTCCGGAGAGGGATTTTTGATTTATTTGTCGTCACACTTTTAGTAATAACAGGTATTGTGTGTGGTTAAACCTTGAGTCTGGTCATGGTAAAGAAAGTAGCAGCTAGCTCTTATTAGCAACGGATACAGTTAGAATCTTCGCGTTAATATTATAAGAACTTAATTATTTTAAAGTCAATGGAAACGCCGGTAGAAGACGTCCTAGAAGGACATACATCAATGTTATTAGTGATGTTCTTCACAAAGGACAGGAGCATAGTACTCTCAACCGGCGTGCATGTATGACAAGATGTATGAATGTGGATGAAGCGAAAGGAGTATGTAAGGGTCGTCGCATGTGGCGTTCTATAGTTTCTGCCTACCCCCATGGGAAAAATGCGTGAGTTTATGTATGTATGTATGTATTTTGACGCCTCGTTGATCTAGTGGTCGCAAGCGCGACTGCCGATCAGGAGGTCCTGGTTTCGATGCCCAGGTCAGGCAAAGTGTTATTGGGTTTTTCCGTGTGGAATTCCTCGCGATATTTTCCTTCACCGTTTTTAAGTAAGTGATAATTATACAATACGCACATGAATTCGAAAAGTCAGTGGTGCGTGCCTTGGCTTCGAACTCGAGACCTATGACTATGATCGATGTCCTTTGACTTAAGCTCCTTAGAAATAGTTTCAATTGCAAATACACAAAAAAAAAATACTTTGTGTCTTTACTATAGATAGCTTCTATAGTATTATGAGTCTGTCAGTACAGTCGACAGCATGACTGATTTTGGTACTAGAGTTAAGAAAATCCTAATTAGATAATAATTTTTCATACATACTTTGTCAGCCTATAGCTCCGATATCCCATTGATTTGGGGTCTGCGACTTAGGTAGGGTTATTTTGCTCGTTATAAGCAATCAATCCGCATACAGTTATAGTGGCTAAAATATAATAGGCCCGTTTTGACAGCTGTCAAATTAGAACAAATTTGTCAATTTCGACATAAAATGTACTGATCTAACAGCTGTCAAAACGGGCCTATTATATTTTAGACACTATCACCCATATTCTAAGACGTTCCTCCAAAACTTTCTCGACTCGACTCCACCTCGACTTGACATAAACGTCCTCGACTCGAGATTTTTCCTCAGTCGAGGTAAGGAATCATCTGTCAAACTCAAGGTACCTCGGAACCTACCTTAAGGAAGGAAGTGTCAAAGTTCGTATGTAATAAAAAATAATTTTGAAGACTTTGTCGAATATGCTTACGATAATCCTTACAATTTTTTATCGCGGCGTTATTTGCGCGATGCAGATAATTAAAATTATGACGCAATGACCCCGTCAAGGAACCTCAAAGTTCACTCGAAATTGCGACTAAGAATACAAATTTGAAGGTGTTTTCGAGGCCGTTCTGAGTCGAGTATGAGTCGAGTAACTTTTGGAGGCACGTCTTAGCATATGGGTGTATAGTTCGTATCGATTTCTGGGTTTTTGATTCATACATTTTGAATCTTCTCCTTTCTACTTCTAGTAAGGCTAACCGCCGTAGAATAAGTTATTGAAGACGGCCGTAAATCAACTGGTTACAGAGTAAGTATTAGAACGAAGATGTATCCCGAAAATGCGGAAATTACTTTTAAACCAGGATATAAGTAAGCACCGCCCATTTATAACATCACTTATCTTAAATGGAGGCGTATGCAAGTGAAATATACTCATCTTAGGAACCAGTAAATTTAGATTTAATTCATTAAACAACTCGTTACAAGCGCGTATTAAGCTATTAACCGTCGCGCGAACTTTATAAGATGGCGGCACACGGATGTATACGATGTGGAGCGTGGTTTGTGCTAGATGTGATTCTTAATTTGCCTACTGTGCAAAATTGTCTCCTCAATAAAAATAGGTACCTACATAATAATTATGGAGGTATGTTTAGCAACACAGATAATATAGCGACGGGTCGTTAGGTTAGTTACTGTTGAATTAAATCATATTTCTTGGAACTGCCGGGTGGCGTGCGTGCATGACAAGATGTATGAATGTGGATGTAGCGAAAGGAGTATGTAAGGGTCGTAGCATGTGGCGCTGTATAGTTTCTGCCTACCCCTATGAGAGATATTTCTCGACGGCATGTGAAGCCAAGTCAGAGGCCCATGGGCGGCATAAACTCTGACACCAGGTTAGTCACTAACCACACGAAAAGTAGAAGACCCCCATGGGAAAAAGGCGTCAGTTTATGTATGTATGTACCGCCTTGGGCGATCGTCCCTTTGACTCTATGGAGAATACGTAGCTGGCGAGATTTCTTATCAATCTTGATGGGGAGTCTTTTGTATCTTTAAAGACATTTCCAGTAAAATTTATTACTGATCTATGTACCGCGAAATTTCGCGCCAACCCGCGAGCTCCTTGCGTTCCAAATCACCGCTCAATCTAAATTATTGTGCAAGTTACGAACTAATCTTAATCAAAACTGCGCCAGCGGTTAAGTTTTTCAATAAAACACGCTTATCTCCCGCCGTGCTGCAAGTAAACAGCTAATTAGAATGTAGACAAGTTTTTACGTTAATAGTGTTGACATTAGTTTGTAAGAAATAATTAAATTTAGGTATATACTCCCTAATATATGTACGGTTTTAATTAGAAAAGTTTGACAGCAGTGATAACCTAGTGGTGTGACCGTCGGACTACCAAGTCATAGGTCTCGAGTTCCAACCCAAGGCACGCACCCTGAACTTTCGGATTCATGTGCGTATTGTATAATTATCACTTGCTTAAAAACGGTGAAGGAAAACATCGTGAGAATGGCATGTCTGAGAGATATTTCTCAACGGCATATGAAGTCAGAGGGGCTCGTGGCTAATTACCAACCGCGCGAATCATACGATTTGTAAGGTTAAGCTGCGCTTGCCGCGGTCAGTCCGTGGATGGGTGACCATTTGTTACACATCGAGACCCCTCCGTGCCTCGGAGAGCACGTTAAGCCGTCGGTCCCGGGTGTCATACGAATACCTATGACAGTCGTTACGGGTAGTCAGAAGCCTGAAAGTCTGACAAACGGTTTAACCTTAGGATATCGGCATTGCCCAGTTACTGGGTTGCGGAGGTCTGATGGCAGTCGCTCCGTGTAAAATACTGGTATTCAGCTGCATCTGGTTAAACTGGAAGCTGACCCCAAGATAATTGGGAAAAGGCTAAGAGGAAGAAGAAGATATGAAGTCAAGTCAGAGGCCCATGGGCGGCATAAACTCTTACAACAGGTTAGTCACTAACCACACGAAAAGATGATTACAAAAGTTACCTACATTTCTGAGAAGCAAGGCTCTTCCAAACTACTTACTAAGGTACATAACTTTACTCTAGACTAGCTGTGTCCTCAGGGCTCCGCCCATAGCCTATGTTACTCAGTGATAATGTACCTTTCTAACGGCAAAAGAATTTTTGAAATCAGTCCAGTACCTAGTTTTTAAATTTATTCGTTACATACAAAAATACAAATCTTTCCTCTTTATAATATTAGTATAGAAACAAATGTACGCCCTTTAGTTCAATCCGTTTTAAATGGCGTTAGTGTAACATTGCTTTTTTATCTCGCTGTACCTATATTTAAGCAAAAATCTATCCATAACCTACACCATTCCGAATGCAAGCAACTTACAAAGTCCTTCTGCAAGTTAGACGCGTGGTAACGCCATCTATTGGAAACTAAGAATAGTTTGTAGGTTTGTTCCCGCATGGGCGTCAGGAAGAAAAAGTAGGCGTCCAGAAATCGGAGCGAACATTTTATCTACGAACACTAATATCTACGTAAGTACCTAATAGTATAAATAGATGATAATCTACAGAATTTGAGTAATTAATAGGCTCTGTAGGCGCGAAAAGCTTTTTCTTCGTGTCCGAAATAAAAACTGACTGCCTCGTTGGTTTATTGGCCGCAAACGCGACTGCCGAGCGTGGGGTCCTGGGTTCGATCCCCAGGTCGGGCAAAGTGTTATTGTGTTTTCCGTGTATAATTCCTCAGTAGCAGCCCTGAGTCTGTATTTGTGCCCGGTTGATGACAATAGGCTCGCCCCCTATTACATAGGATAAACATAACTGGCGAAATGAGGGTGTTATTATACACTTCTGCCCAACCCTTCGGGGAATATAAGGCGTGATGTTATGTATGTATAAAAAGTATGAAGCATTTAAGTGCTAACTCAAGATAAATTCTACTTATAATCCAAACTACTAGGTATGCGACTTTTTTAATTCATTATATCAGAATTTGATTAGGCATCACTTCCGTCGACGATGAAATAAAACATCGTCAGTAAACTTGTACACCTGAGAGGGCTCCAAAAAGTTATCCATGGTGTGTGTAGTCCGCCAACCACTAGGCCAGCGTGGCGGATTAAGGCCTAAATCCTTCTCATTCTAAACAGAGGCCTGTGCCCAGCAGTGGGATAGTAATGGGCTGATTATGTTATGTTAAATATGTACCAAATTAAAATCAAATCCGTTCCGATATCCGGCTATAGAGGCTGCCAACATACATACATAAACTTACGCCTTTTTCCCATGAGCGTAGGCAGAAACTATAGAACGCCACATGCTACGACCCTTACATACTCCTTTCGCTTGATCCACATTCATACATCTTGTCATACACGCACGCCGGTTGAGAGTACTACGCACCTGACCTTTGTGAAGAACATCACCAATAACATCGATGTACGTCCTTCTAGGACGTCCTCTACCGGCGTTTCCACTGACATCCGCCTTATAGATTAATTTTGTTAAACGCCGTTCACTCATTCTCTCAACATGACCAGGCTACCACCGAGGAAATGCGGTCGGCATTTAGTCCATACAAACGTATTCCTCAGTTTCCTCCTTGATAATGTCACTAGAGCAAATATATTTTTACTATATGATACCTATATATCTACCACCACTATGTCCCTATGTTTCGTTTTTGTCATTAAATTAATTATTAAAAGACCTAGAAACGTTTAAATTTTACAAAAATCTATCGGTTTTACCACCGTTTTCAAACATCTAACAAACAAATTTGACGAATATAAACAATAAAAGAAAAACATACAGACATAACTCAAGTCTTTCTTTAATTATTACAGAAAAAAAGATTAAAATCAGTCCAGATTTGAAGAAGGAAACAGGGAAATACGAAAGTACGATTTCGCTAATATTGCACAGGAGAAATCAGTCCGAGATGCAGGTGTCTCGTTCGCGCTCAATTGGGAAGGTTTGCGGGAGGGGTGGGACGGAAATAGATCGCAAAAACCTATTCAAATTATTAACATTTGCAGCCCGCGTTTCCTCTTAAAAAGTCGACATGTAAAATAAAACGAAATCTACAGCTATTTGACAACATTTCAGCTTTCACTAATCACATTCCAATACCTACTTCAGCATTTCGAGGGGCAATCAATTAGATATTATCAATATTCAATCTCCTCGCAAGTCGGCGCGCTAATTAACAGCCGCTTAGAGGCGATGTAACCGCGACTGATAAAAGTTTGCCCATCAACTGCGAACATAATTAGCTGGTATCACAAGGAGTTTAAGGGGTAAGGTGTGTACTGTAGACTTGAGATTTTAGCTGGAAAGGCTTGTGTTAGAGAAGGGGATTTGAGAATCGGATACTTTTTGAAATGGATAGTTAAATATCTGATTGTAAATGGGAAGATGTTTAGCAGTATGAAAGTTTATGTTTAATACTATTTATTTATTTAATATAAAATACATAATATTACGCCTGTATTCCCCGAAGGGTTGGGCAGAGGTGTATAGTAGGTAACACCCTCATTTCGCCGTTGTGATTTAGTCCCATGTAATAGGGGGCGAGCCTATTACCATCAACCGGGCACAAGCCCAAGCATCGGGCTGCTACTGAGGAATTCCACACGGAAAAACCCAATAACACATTACCCGACCTGGGGATCGAACCCAGGACCTCACGATCAGTAGTCGCGCTTGCCACCACTAGACCAACGAGGCAGTTTATTTATTTACTTTATGTAATAAGTTGGCAAGCAAGCCGACGGCAAACTATATGCTATAGGTATAATATGCCTTGAACACCAAGAGGATTGCTAATGCGAATGACGATGAAGTTGAAGAGCTTCGTGCCTGTAATTTCACCATTCCTACCCTTCACACTGAAACGGAGCAATGCTGCCTTGCGATTGAAATTGGTATGCTAGTACCACTTCCCCGGACGAACTCATTCACAAGGAGTGGGACTGCTGGAATTAGATCTTAAACCTATGACCTAACACTATGTATAAAGTGTAAAACAAATAGGTGTGGTACCAAGTTTAGGGAATCAAGAAATATTCTCCTTAGCGTGTCGATGGCAATCTAAATTGAGTCGGTCCAGAACTTAGCTACGAGTTAAGCGTTATCAGTAGCGTCCATTAGTTCCTGTAACGTGCAGGTATCAGGGCACGCAGGGCGTGACGTCAGTTTGTGGAACAGCACCACATTTACACTGCAAGCTGGAATCGTCTATGAATCTCCACCTGAGCAGGTTTTCCTTGCTTCGACCAACCTGGGGCCGGAGTCTGTTTAAAGACTTCCAGGTTAGCCAAGGCAAGTCTTGTCCAGGTGAGAGATTTTCAGTGGGTGGGAGAAATGGGTAGGGAGGCATTATCACAGCTTTAATCTTTTTTAAAATAAAGAAATAAGGTCAATGTGGGCAAATCCGTCATATTTTTTTTGTAAGTTGACTTTGGTTGACTATAACTCGTACTTTTAACTACTTTAATATAAATGTGATGGCTGTAAGCGACTAAGAATTTTGTTGTCTTTTATATATATCTATTCTAAACAACAGAACTTGGTGAATTCAGAATACAACTAAACTTCAAACGCAATTTTTTTTTTAGACAATTTAGCTTTATCTGCATATTATAGTTATTAACTAAAAAGTGATCCTTTTCTATCGATCGAGTCAACAACAGCGTAACTATTCTAGAATGAATACAAATGCATATGTACGGAATTGCCCCGCAGACGTATTAGCCCACATTGACCTTAAAACAATAAATTGAAAGCAGTATGCTTGGGTGGTTTGGTCATGTTGAGAGATTGAGTGAACGGCGATTAGCAAAAGGAATTTATACGGCGGAAGTCAGTGGAATCGCCGGTAGAGGACGCCCTAGAAGGACATACATCGATGTTATTGATGATGTTCTTCACAAAGGACAGGTGCGTAGTACTCTTAACCGGCGTGCGTGTATGACAAGATGTATGAATGTGGATGAAGCGAAAGGAGTATGTAAGGATCGTAGCATGTGGCGTTCTATAGTTTCTGCCTACCCCCATGGGAAAAGGCGTGATTATAAGTATGTATGTAAATAAAACAATTAAATTGTAAAAAACCGATTTATCCATAACAATTAATAAAATACAAAAATCGCAACAAAATAAACAAACAAACCAACTCTTATGTATGTGCGCTTATTATTAAGACCTAGCACCTACTTATACTAGCTTATTACATCACAGCTTAAAGCTTATAGCACTAAAATTAATATGCTGACTGTCCATTTAGGTCTTTTAATACAAGGAAAACAACATCCTAACCTATTCTCAACTATTTATATTGGGATCGGCTACCAGTCGCAAGAGAGTAGCCAGGTACAGGCAAAATGGGCAGCTGGCTAAGGGCTCAGTCGGAGTGTTCCCGAACCGAAGAGTAGATAATTTTAAGCAACTATAATCATTCAAAAATTTATTCGTATTGCATGTTTTCCTATGAATATGAATGAATAAATGAACTATGGCACGGTAAAAGATCAGATGTCAGCCATATCCGTGTATATGGCAGCCAAGTCGTGACACATACGCCAAAGGAAAAACGTCTTAAATGGGACAGAAAGGCGAAGAAACTATATCTTATTGGATACGCTGAAAATGTCAAGGGGTATCGATTATATGATCCTGATACACACTCTGTTATAGTAGCAAGAGATGTTGCAGTCATGGAGCAGGAAAATGACAGCATGACAACACAGATCCCTGTAAAGGACAGAGCTATAGAAAAGCAGGATTCAGTGGGGGAAGAACAGCAAGATAGTTGCATTGACAACTCTAGTTCTGACGCAGAAGATAGTCAGATTAATGAACTTGATGAAACATACGTTCCAGAACAATCCCATGACTCAGAGGGCAGTATTTATGAGTCAGAGTCCTGCAATGACTCGGACGATAAAGAGGTTGTTTCTCAGACACATGATTCTGAAGAGTTGAGAAAGCGTACAAGGAGAAAACCAGACTACTATGGTGTCGCCAACTTGTGTGTCACAGATGAAGTACCTGGTGAAGAGATTTCACAAAATCACGCCACAAATGGACCAGAGAAGGAAAAGTGGCAGCAGGCAATTAAAGAAGAGTTGCAATCATTCAGTGATAGAGATGCCTGGGAACTTGTTGACCGACCAGTGAATAAAACAGTAGTAAAGTGTAAGTGGGTTTTCATGTGTAGTGATGAAAGTGAAGTGAGGTACAGAGCGAGGCTGGTGACAAAGGGTTTCACGCAAAAAGAAGGTATGGACTATAAAGAGACCTTCTCACCAGTCCTCAGGTATTCCACCATGAGATTATGACTTCCTTTGAGTGTGGACCTAAACTTAGACATGGTACACTTATATGTACCTACTGCTTTTTTAAATAGGTTGTTAAATGAATGTCAGTCTGTAACCAAAAAATAAAATATTTTGATATCATAGAGAATTTAGTATATAGACAGTAAATTCAACAAAACTAGGCCGTTAATGGACAGTCAGCATGTTAAATGACACAATGCAGTGTCAAACATTTTATTATTATTGTAACATCAACAAAAATGTTTTTTTTATTATGTAAGCTCATTGATTGATTATTATTTCAAAGTTGTCATAACGCGCAAGCGCAACTACTATTTAATAGTGTGGTCTGTTTTAAACATTTCATTTATTGAAGTACATAATTTAAACTTAGCCCCAAATCCACTAACAAGTTTTACATCGCAAATTAAACTGTGCAAGTGATTTGCAAACTAGAGTCAGGCCAAGCTAACGCTGCAGAGGAATTATGGCAACAATGCAAACAATTCTGTAAAAATGTTTGCAGTGTCATCATTATTCCGATCAGAGTTGGCTTTGGCATATCCATACTTACTTACCTAGCTCGGCAGAGCAAAATTTGCATTAGAAAATGTCGATTTTTGTAAAGATTTTAGTTGTTCTTTGCAGTGCTGCCATTACAATTCTAATCTTCTTCTTTTCGTGTGGTTAGAGACTAACCCGGTGCATAATATCAGCAAGCACATTGGGTCTCCCGCGCAACGGCGCAACGAGTATTCCCAAGAAGGGTTGATGTCAGGCAGGCGGCCGGTCATAAAACAATAAGCCAAACCTCTAACAACATGGATTCACGAAATACATGTTGTGCCGACCCCACCTAGTGTGGGATAAGGGCAGGAAGCTGAGTGACTAACGTGATGTCAGAGTTTATACCGTCCATGTGCCTCTGACTTGGCTTCACGTGCCGTCGAGAAATATCTCTCAGGCATGCCGGTTTCCTCACGATGTATTACTTCACCGCTTTTTAAGCAAGTTATAATTATACAATACGCACATGAGTCCGAAAAGTCAGAGGTGCCTTGGGTTCGAACAACAATTCTAAGGCAGAGTTATCTTGGCCGGACTCTATGGACACACCCGTAGTAAGTCAACTTCCGAACTAAGCAAGAATTGGAGAGCAATAACTTGCACAGTAGAACTGGCTAGTGTCTTTGGCTCTTTAGAAGCAAGTTAAGTTACACCTTAATCTAGCTCCCTAGTCAAAGATGCTGCTAATTATTTGATAAAGAAGTGATTCAACGAGTAAATGATGGGTCTATACAGGGTGCAAATGAAATCATGTAATTCCTTCAAACCTCGTGATGTACTGCTGACATAGATTAACCCTGAACGGGACACTTTTGGATCCAATAAAAAAATGACATGAAGTAAACATGTGTTCTTAACGTAAGGCATTTTAGCGCCCCGAGCAAATTACGCGGTATCGCTCGCCCTACGTTAAGAACACATGCTTACTTCATGTATTTTTATTGAATCCAAAAGTATCCCGTTCAGGGTTAATCTATGTCAGCCGTACATCACGAGGTTTGAAGGAATTACATGGTTTCGTTTACACCCTTTATGAATTTAAAAAAAATGGTATATAATCCAAACTTACTGAGACTTCCTTATGCTTGTTGTTTGGCAAAACAAAAAATACTAATGTAGACTTATGCCTGACTCCTATTATTCACCGAGCGTTATTAGTTAAAATGAAGACTCTTGTATCTTTAACAATAATTAAGCAAGACCTATATATACAAGGTTAGTCGGAAAGGGGTCACTGATGACTATTTTTAAAACAAGTGCTAAAATTTCAAAATTTGATAATTTTTATACATACATACATACATAAACTCACGCCTTTTTCCCATGGGGGTAGGCAGAAACTATAGAACGCCACATGCTACGACTCTTACATACCCCTTTCGCTTCATCCACATTCATACATCTTGTCATACACGCACGCCGGTTGAGAGTACTACGCACCTGACCTTTGTGAAGAACATCACCAATAACATCGATGTATGTCCTTCTAGGACGTCCTCTACCGGCGTTCCCATTAACATCCGCCTTATAAATTTCTTTTGTTAATCGCCGTTCACTCATTCTCTCAACATGGCCAAACCACCTAAGCATACTCCTTTCAATTTTTGTCACTACATCATCTTTTAAACCGCAACTTTGTCTAATCTCTTCATTTCTCAATCTATCATTCAAAGTTACACCGCACATACTTCGCAAGGAACGCATTTCCACGGTATTTATTCTACTTTCATGCCTCTTCTGCCAAGACCAACATTCACTTCCATACATAAGCGTAGGTACCAACACACCATTATGGACAGCCAGTCGTGCCTTTTTGGACATCGACCGGCTAGCCACAACCGCATGCAAAGCACCATTTACTTTATTTCCCGCATTTGCTCTCCTTTCCACATCTTCGTCAATCTTACCATCTCTTGTAAACATGCTTCCCAAATAAACAAACTCATTCACCTGTTCAATACTTTCATCTCCTATCTTTACTTTACACTCACATACATCTGCATCTCTTTCAAAAACCATTACTTTCGTCTTGCTTACATTAATTTTCATCCCTTTCATATTATATGCTCCATTCATCATAGTTACCATGTCTTGCAACTCTTCCGCCGACGATGCAAGCAAAACTTGATCATCTGCGTAGAGAAGACATTTGACAAGCAACTCATTAATTTTCAATCCACACTCACTCCCTTTTAAATCTGTCAAACAACTATCCATGTATAGGTTGAACAGCCATGGAGACGCTACACAACCCTGTCTAACACCTCTGGAGATGCCAAACCAGTCTGTGAACGCCCCATTTATCCTAATACAAGCACTGGAATCCCTGTACAGCGATTTCAGTGCCCGTATCAAGCGCCAGTCCACCCCGTACAAAGATAGTGTCGACCACAATTCTTCCCTCCACACACTATCATAGGCCTTCTCCAAATCAATGCAAGCGCAGTACACTTTCTTGTGCTTTGCCAGATGTTTTTCGGCTATGCACCTCAAGGAGAAGATCTGATCCATACAGCCCATCCCCTCTCTGAACCCTGCCTGAACATCCCATACTTTCTCATCTGTTATTCTTATCACTCTGTTAATTAAAACTTTCGCATATAGTTTGCCGACCACACTCAAAAGACTAATGCCGCGGTAGTTTTTACACTCCTGCTGTGAACCTTTTCCCTTATATAGTGGTACGATTACAGCTTTGCACCAGTCGCCCGGCACTTGGCCGAATCTCCAACACATATTAAAGATCCGGTACAGCAGGCTTGCTACCACCCCGTCACCGCCCTTAAGCATTTCGACAGACACTCTGTCATATCCAGCAGCTTTTCCAACTTTCATACATTTCAGCGCTTTCACGATTTCATCCATTTCAATCAGATTTTCCTCATCTTCATCCAAGTCAATGTCTGACTCACTCGCTTCCGCCCAGTTACCCACTCTTTGCACACTATCCTGCCAACTAAATAAACTTTCAAAATATACCTTCCAGCGTTCCAACACCTTGCATTCTTCACTTAACAAGCATCCATCTCCTCCTCTAACTATATTCATATTTGATGTCCCCGAAACTCCACGAGCCAATCTTACTTGTTGCCAGAACAGCTTAACATTGACCCTGAAGTTGTCGGAGAACTTCCTATTATACTTATCTTCCATTTCATTCTTCTTCATCTTTACTATCTCTTTTACTTCCGCCTTTATTTCGGTGTATCTTTTCTTCACTCTTTCCAAATCGTCAGTCATACTCGTTGCCTGATTCATTCTTATCCTAGCTTTAAAGGCTAATAAATTAAGCCAAGCTTCTTTCTTCTTCCGTACGACCTCTTTAACTTCATCATCTATCCAACAATCATTCGTTCTCCTGTTATTTTTCCTCTTCGCCACTCCGCTTACTTTTGTGGCCACTTGCACCATGCATTTTTATTTGCATGCTAAAATATTTTTATTTTTGTTATTTAAAAAAAATCATACCTGCTTTAGTTATGAACTCAGAAAATTAATTTTCTAATCCGTGACCCTAACTAAATATGAACTAAATTGTAAAAACAGCTGACCATAGCTATGGACAGATAAATTTTAGCATATTTTTTACGAAATCTTTGAAAAGCTATTTCTCTTAAACTATCGAGTTTTGGGGAAAGTTGTAGAACAAAAGTTATCTCTTATTATGGGTACTTTAATACCCTTTCGGCTTAGTACCCCCTTTCCGACTAACCTTGTATATAGCTTTGCATAGAAGGCCTCCCCATACATAAGTAGCTATCACACTTCAAATTATTTTACTAATCTATTTATCTGCCACATTTGGCAATGAAAATTGATACTATTTTATTAGTTTTTTTTTTCTATTAGACTGATTGTTGATAGTCTTACGGACCGTTTCTACGTAACCGGGCAGTTATTGGCGAGACCTGATGGGTCTCCAACCAACTGTACTATTAGTAAGCAAAACGATTCGTTTTTCGTCATAGGAACCGGGCATTAGCTTTACACCATTTAAATATATTCATTGTGAAACTACTCACAATCTATGGCTGTACTACGATATGGCGGCATATCTATTATTGTTTAACTTGTTTTCTAAGCTAGCGTGACTCTTTGCTTCTGCTGGAAACTTGATACAATCTTCTGTTCAGGCGACAAACTCTCTCCGCGGAATCTTTTATATCTGGAAAGGTAAATTAGATTATTTGAAGGGCAGTGCTTACTTAATGCTAAAATATGTGTGTAAAGTACGGTCTTTATAATTTTGTATAAACGGTAAACAAACCCTTTGCTTTAGAGTTCGTTAAAAATATACATTTTAAGAATAATTGAAGAATAAGTGTTACTGTTTTCTAAAAACGTGTATGTTTAATGCATGAGAATGGATGAGGAGCAAATTTAATAAGTCGAGATTAATGGTTTGTTTACCTTTTATACAAAATTTAAATGGCCGGACTATAGTTTGAAATTTTATTCAAAAAACTTGTGACAACTTTCATATTCAAAGAAAACGTAAAAACGAGACAGAACGATGAATTTATATTTGCAGTTATTATACAAGTGAGATATTGTAATCTATACTTCTATACTAATATTATAAAGAGGAAAGATTTGTATTTTTATATTTTTGTATGTAACGAATAAACTTAAAAACTACTGGACCTATTTTAAAATTTCTTTTGCCGTTAGAAAGCTACATTATCACTGAGTTACATAGGCTACGGGCGGAGCCGTGAGGACACACCTAGTACATTATAAACTAAGTAAAACTCACATTATATCATAGAAAAGTCTCTGCTGTATGGACAGCGAGGGCTTGGTCTCCGCTAAGGCACTCTCTATGTCTTCCCTGTACACCACCACCGACTCCATCGTCTTGTCTTCGTTCTCCATCTAAAAAATATATTTTACTGTGTAACTACTTATCCTTAGCTCGAAGGTATTGGTTAATATCGGCTTTGGACATATTAAACGCTAAGATAATTGTTCTAGAGATAGTTTTGCCGTAGGCACCGGGTTTGATTTACTATGACCTTCAGAGGACTATCAATCGATCTCAGTCATTTAGGAGGTTTAACTCTTCGTTTAACTTTCGTAGAACCTCGTTACGTTCGGAAGAATTCGTTATCCTTCGGAAGACTTCGGACGCTGTTATTATAGAAATATTTCATCTCTTACCAGTTGTTGCTCCAACCTCGTAAGTTGCGCAGTGACTAGTATGGACTTGAGGTCAGCTGGCGAGTACCCTTCGGTCTGTTCAGCCAACTCTTGAAGATCTACTGCGTCGTCCACTTGCACGCTCTTTGTCATCGTTCGGAGGACTTCGTAGCGGCCGCGCTGTGGCAGAAAATTTAGGAATCTGATTGAGAAGAGTTAACGTCTCCTAAGATAACGTTTTTTAGTTTTCAAACAGGTCATGGGCTAACTGTGGCCTGAAATACTTACTACGTCAGGCAGCGCGCAGTACACGTGTCGCTGCAGACGGCCGGCCCTTAGCAACGCGGGGTCCACGAGGTCGGGGCGGGACGTGGCCACCAGCACGGGGCCGCGCGCGCCCCCCTCGGCGCCGTCCAGACGAGCCAGGAGCTGGTTCACTACGCGATCTGTTACTCCCGTTGAGTCGTGGCCGCGTCTGATCAAAAAAACAGCGGCTGTGCAGTAATTTGCCATGCAATCGCCTTTCAAAAAGGTTTTATGATGTACTCCCTAACGGAGACTGATGGCCAAAATTGTGGATTGATTGTGACATTGTTAATGTTACTGTTCGGAACGAACACTTAAGGCTTTGTCAAACAGAACGCGTTATTATCGCGCGTCAGGGCGCTAACCTAACGCGACGCTATGACGCCGAGCTGTGTTGTACTGCGATGGTGATGTACCGCCAAACAGAGCAAAGGCGCTGCATAATGCTAGCGCTGGCGCTCTGTTTGGCGGTACATCACCATCGCAGTACAACACAGCTCGGCGTCATAGCGTCGCGTTACGTTAGCGCCCTGACGCGCGATAATAACGCGTTCTGTTTGACAAAGCCTTTATATTATCTATGTAAGCAATTCCTAACATGCGCGATACGGTAATTAGGCCATTGGCCGCCGCCGTATTGCACTTTTATTATATTACTAATAAGTAGCTTCAGTGCATATTTCGCCGTCACCGGGTGCGCTCATTAATATTCAACTTTCATCTAGGATAACAGTTTAACAGTTAAGAACAATTTGTAGAAAGTGAAATACAGACTCTGAATTACCGCAAACTTTCTATCATTCAAACAAGTATCCCCAAGCTCAGGCGCCAACATTTACCTCAAAAGGTTGAACCACCATGAAAAGCAACCCCTCGCGATTTACGCGATTTAGCAACTAAGGTCATGATCTTCCGTCCGCCCGCGAGAGCTACTCACCGCCTGCGGTATGTGAGCGGTGAGAGGGGGAGTGCAAAACAATAGGCTCACTCTGTCAGGTTGCTTTGTCCTGCCGCTCTCATACCGGGGGTTGTGACTATAGCTAATGAGTGCCAAATAAAAGGAAAACCCTTTATCCGGAAAATGATTTAAAAAATGTCATCTTATTGCCGTCTATGTAATAAGTAGACATCAGATTATATGCATTTGCATGTTTGCATATGCAAATGCATATAATTTTATTTTTATAGCGTTATTGCATATTTTGGTACTTTTTCATTGACAGTGCTTATTTCAGTAGTTATTACGTGTTAGGCGTGTTGTATTATGCCGTCGACACGTCCACCTCGCACAAACTCAGCGAGCGCACCGAATCCTATCTACTCAGGTTTGCCAGATGGCGAATTTTTTTCTCGTACCAGGCCTGCCAAATATGGGTTGGCGGGCCGGGACCTGCCGGGGTTGCGGTGCATGCTGACGCGAATCCCGCGACCCTGGCCGAACGGTCAGGAGAAGGAACACCGTTGGTTTTTAGCCGGTAAGAGTCCGGCAGACCCCCTCGCCTTCCCCGGGCGAGGGATATCTATGAGGATTTTCAAAAAGGCCTACCAAATATCTCGTACCTACTTTCAATACATAATCTCGTATGATCTCTTTTTATCCTTAATTTATGCCATGTACTATTACTAACTAGCCTGGGGTAGGTATATTCCTTAAGTTAGAGGACGCCAAAAAAAAAAAACATAATTTTTACATTTTAACACTTTCTTTAAAACAATCATCAGTGATACATTAAATGGCCCGCGGCTTAGTACCCCCTTTCCGACTAACCTTGTAGATATAATGTGAAAATAAACGTAAATTCTAATAATAAATGGTTTTTTGATTGTGCATATTTCGTGCATATTTCGCCCTTTTTAGTGCATATTTGCATGCATATTTTGGCATTTTGACATGCATATTCACACACCATCTGTACAAGAAACTATACGGAGTGTACCCATTTTACCCCCTGATGTACCCCACTTTATTCGTACTGGGTATGGTGGGGTATAATCAATTGGGTGTGCGGCGGGACTTTGCACTAGTCATATATATAGTTAAACTGCTACGGGGTATTGAGCACAATCCAGGTGTGCTGCAGCGGTTACCTTTGTGTGTCCCGGACCGCTACGTGTGGAGACGGCGGCGCCACTTCTAGCCGAGCCATCCGCCAGGACCAACTTACTGGCCAAAGCACCCCTAACCCGAGCATCTCGTATCATTAACGATACTCACCTTAAAATTGATATTTTCACAGTAACTTGAGTGAATTCGCAAAGGTACTATTGTTTACTTTATGTTACGAATAGTTCCGATGTTGTATGTTGTATTAAATGTGGGTTAGATATAAGTTAGTTATTAAGTTTTACTATGTCATTTAATTTGATATTGTTCGTTTTGGATATAAGACTAGGTAGGCTATCGCATTAGGTTAAGAACCTGTAATGGTAGTTTTTAAGGTTTTTAAAAATTAATTAATTAATTAATTAATTAATTTCGATAGTGCATATAATCCGATGTCTAATAATAAGCAATACTCGACCACCACTATTACCTATTGTGAAAGGAAACGTTATTTAATCACTATGCCTACGTAATAGTTAGCGATTGCAATCCCACACTGTGGGATCTCGCAATTTCGCGATTTATTTTAACCCCAAAAGCGTCCCTGAAGTTTTAAATAAACTGCAAGATTGCAATCCCTTCTAGGACTATGAAAACTATGCGTACAAGATATGAAGCGAGGTGGACACTTACAATATGCACTTACTTGGGCGCGAGACTGTCAAACTCGTCGAAAAACAATATGCAAGGTCGCTTCATGTCCGCCCTGTGAAAAAATATACCATTTAACTTGAATTCTGAACCAGAATGTATGTTGCAGCGGTCTATAAAAAGTCTATGAGCGTCAAACAGGCTATGTAGTGCATTGTTTACACTTACTTGTCAAATATATCCCTGACAGCCTTCTCGCTCTGTCCGATATACTTAGACAGCAGTTCAGGTCCCTTCACAGTGATGATGTTCATATTAGTGAGGCGCGCCAGACAGGAGCCGATGTGAGACTTGCCGGTGCCAGGCGGGCCGTAGAGCAGGATGCCGCAAGACTGAGACGGAAACAGTGCTGGGTACTGGTGGAAAAAAAAACAAAGAGAAAATTATAGATTTTTAGAATTATTATTAACTGTCTCGTTAGTCTAGTGGTGGCAAGTGCGACTGCTGATCGTGATGTCCTGGGTTCGATCCCCAGGTCGGACAAAGTGTTATTGGGTTTTTCCGTGTGGAATTCCTCAGTAGCAACCCGGAGTTTGGATTTGTGCCCGGTTGATGGCTATAGGTTCGCCCCTATTACATGGAAGTTAAACATAACGGTGAAATGAGGGTGTTACTATACACCTCTGCCTAACCCTTCGGGGAATACAGGCGTGATGTTATGTCAATGGTCAAAATACTCTCGGTAATAAGTAACATAAGCATAAACAGTCCATGACTGTCACACTGTTAATACGACCCTCTTCTCAGAATGAGAAGAGTTGAGGCCTTAGTCCACCGCGCTGGCCTGCTGTGGGTTGGCGGACTACACACACTATTGACAACTTTTTAGTTGTGCAGGTTTCCGCACGATGGTTTCCTTCGCTGCTAACACAAGAGCTTCATAAAGTTATCGATGGTGTATGTTCGCCAACCCACACCAGGCCGGCGTGGTGGACTAAGGCCTAAGCCCTTCTCATTCTGAGCAGAGGCCCGTGTCCAGCAGTGAGACAGTAATGAGCTGAATATGCTAATGTAGTAAAAAAAATTGAACCTCACCATGATTGGCCAAAATATACACTCAGTGAGCTCTTTCTTGACATCCTCCAGTCCTCCTACAGGTCCCCAGATATCAAACTCGTTAGCTTTCTCCTCGTCCTTCGTTATGTCTGCTACCAGGCGAGGCTTTGGATCGTTCGGGTTGGCTTCTGTGAAAGAGATATGGAAATCGCTGATTGGACTAATGATACCCCGTAAAATAGATTCCCGAAAGTTGCCTGAACTAAAATAGGGAAATTATCAGAGAATAGCGCATCAATATACATTGGAGATTTATTAATAGACCGGTCAAAAGCGTGTCATACAAATCATACAAGATTACCGTACCAACAAAAAAAAAACATAGTAAAATTGCCAATTTTAAGAGAACTCTTGTGGACTGGGTCTCTTTTGGAATTTGGTTTTTAGAATGTTTTATTGTTCGCCAATTTCATGCCACAAGAAAACTATTAGGTCCCCACCTATGAAATTGGCGTTTTTTTCTCACAAATAGAGAACCTCGTCACTTCTATGATTTAAAATATTCATCAATTGCTTGGTATTATATCGAATAATGACCATCATAGACAACTACCAATAGTAAAAAAAACCTTATTACTTATAGTTTTCTAAACATAAAAATTCCTTAAAAATTACTCCTCTTTTTAACCGACTTCCAAAAAGGAAGAGGTTACTATGTTCGTCTGTATGTTTTTTTTTTTTTTTTGTGTATGTTCATCGATATTTTCGCCAATTGTGAACCGATTTTGATGATTCTTTTTTTAATGGATGGGGTATACTTCGAAGTTGGTCCCATTTAAATTTGGTGAAGATCTGATGAAGAACTTCGGAGATAAACAATGGAACTCCTCAATGACGAACAGTACGCATATTGTGATGATGTGATTATGTTACAAGCAGCGTCTTTAGTAGGTCTAACCAAGTTTTAATTAAGGCCACTAAAAAGAAAAAAATAAAAACTTTTTTACAAAAAATTTAAACCGACTTCAAAAAGAATAAAATAATTACCATATAAAATTAACAGTTTCAGAAGTCGGTGCTGATCCACGCTGAACCAAATTGAAGGCACCGACTTCTGAAACTGTTAATTTTATATGGTAATTATTTTATTATTTTTGAAGTAGGTTTAAATTTTTTGTAAAAAAGTTTTTATTGTTAGCAGAAATGACCACTATTTTTGTTTTAACTTAGCCGAAAATTATTTTTGTCGCATAATCTAAGTGGCATACGTTATCTCAGTTTTTAAACATTAGTGCATAAAAGTTTAAAAAGATTAGAGTACATAGTTGTCGAATAAATTAAGAAAATGTTAGTATTAAAAATACAACTTCTTTAAAATTCTCCATATAAAACGCTGATTTCATAGACCTAATATTAATACCTTTTACGGCTGCCTAAAATATACCTTTGTGACAGACAGATAAACAGCGTAGGCTTAGTATAGGGTCCCAATAGCACCCTTTGGGTACGGAACCCTAGAAATACGCTACTGTGCAGAGAAGCCAAAAAAAAAACATAGGTACTTACTTTTCTTCTTAACAGCTTTAAATATTTTTTTAATCAAATAATCATTGATATCTCTGACATTACACCCGGCGGAATCCATTGCTAGCTTGATGACGTCATCCTCTTCAATCTCGAATTCTAGACGAATTTTGTCGTTTAGTAAGTGCTTGAACAGTTCTATTCTTTCAGCCTAAAAATAAAGAACATATTTTAACAACGCCAATAGTTGCAAAGACTTGACGGTTTTTGGGATTGACTGTAGTGTGTTAATCATAGAAGAAGCTTTTATTGAAAACTTGGCTTACATAGGCCAAATTTAACTGGTTGAACACCAGTTAGTGTACGCTTTAATGTACTTAGTTGTCGGCAGTAAGATTGACAAGCATATAATTTTGGGACCCAGTGCATAATATCAGCAAGCACATTGGGTCACCCGCGCGACGGCGCAACGAGTATTCACAAGGAGAGTTGATGTCAGGCAGGCGGCCGGTCATAAAACAATAAGCCAAAACCTCTAACAACTACGTATTGTGCCGATCCCACCTAGTGTGGGGTAAGGGCAGGGAGATGATGATGATAGTGTAGGCTTTAAAACTCACTTTCAATCGATAAAATCAGATTAAGGCGCGTATTCATTAAGAGACAAATGCCCCGCGAAACGTGTTGCCAGCGTTGTTCGGAGACATTGCGTGACTTTGCGGAACATCGCGTGATGTCTGGCAACATTGCATCATTAGCACGAAAATGTCGCAGAAACAGATTACTGGCTAGCTACTATCCTCACATTAAAGTCCAGCGCCAAGCAGTTTACCGTGTTCCGTAGTGTGTATGTCAGAACCAGAGGGGTATAGGGGAGTCCGTCTATATGTTTGCTACCTAGATTCAGGTGCTCCATCTTAGACCCTATCTGCGCTTACCATCAAGTGTGACTTGGGTCAAACACAACCAAATTAAAAAAGAAAAAAATGTTGAGCTATATCTGTCGACTTCTCGTGATGTCGCAGGTGACAAGTGTTTCGCGACATTTTTCCCCTAGTTCACTAACTTTAAGCATCGATATTAGGTACATGGTTTTGTTTTCTAACATTTATACTTTCAATACTCAAATCAAATCATTTATTTGCCTGAAATATGGTGGGAACACAAGATGTTAAATTAGGGTCATAGGAGCAATTCTTCGACTAACCTTCTCGAGTTCCGGCACATCAAAATGAGCAGTGAACAATGGTTTCCCGCTGAACTGTCTCAACGTGGGATGGAGCGCCTTCATACTTAATGACGTCATCAGCACGCACACACCGGAACACGTCTGTAGGAGATGCTTTATCACTACTGCTAACCTGGAAAGTAGGTATACCAAAAAGTTAGTTTCTAGAAGAAATAAGAACAAAACGATCAAGGTTTTTTTTTAAATTTATTTAGATACATCTTTATGCCGTTTTATTCAATCCACTTTCTAAGTAGCCAGGAACCGACTGGTTTCGGTTCGGTCTGAGGGGCTGGTGGCTAAATTAACAACCGCGCGGATCATACGATTTGCGGGGTTAAGCTGCGTTTGCCGCGGTCAGTCTGTGGATGGGTGACCGTTCTTTACACATCGAAACCCCTCCGTGCCTCAGAGAGCACGTTATACAGTCGGTCCCAAACGTCATACGAATACCTATAACAGTCGTTACGGGAAGTTAGAAGCTCGAAAGTCTGCCAAGTAGTCTAACCTTAGGATATCGGCATTGCCCAGTAACTGGGTTGCGGAGGTCTGATGGCAGTCGCTCCGTGTACTACTGTGTACTATACTGTGTGCGTGTGTCCGTATACTTGTATTCAGTCGCATCTGATTAGACTGGAAGCTGACCCCAATATAGTTGGGAAAAAGGCTAGGCAGATTTTCCCTTTTTTTTTTTTAAAAGCGTTGCCTCGCACTTGGATGTAAACGCTCCCACGATACAGGAGAACCTGTATCGTGGGTACGTTTTCAAACACAAATCTCCCCACGCACAAACATCCAGACCTGGAACAACTATCTGTAGGCCATACAAATATTTGTTCCGTGCGGGAATCGAACCCACAACCCGTAGCGCAGAAGCCGATCGCTCAGCCACTGCACCAAACGTGTCGTCTTTGATCTTAGAATCTTACCTGCTTATTACAACACTCAAGGAAAGACCAAAAAAATGTTTTTGCGTATTTTATTCTCTACTAGATACTTAGAACATTACCTTTGATAATAAGCAATGTCCTGAGGCGAAGCACCTTCCACGTTAGGCGGCACCAGTGAATCCACGTCATCACATATCAGAACTGCTGGGCTGTGCTCCTGACACATCAGGATAGCCTTGCCGAGCACTTCGGGAATATCCTTACGACCCTTAAGAGAACGACAGTGAAGAATGTAGGACCAGACTGTCAGTTCTTTTTGGATTATTTGGCAGAATGAGGATTTTCCTGTGCCACTTAAACCTGTGAAAAGGGTTGGTAGTGTTATTTTTACCATGGTTTGTAATGAATGCCTAATTAATTGGCGATGCGTGGTAAATAAAGTGATACAAGATGAGCTCTTTTACCGGACTGCGCGACGCGAAGGAGGGTAATGTGTTTATCAGCCTATGAATGTATGTATGTTTGTTCCTTTGTAGCGCTCTAGAGACCAAACGCGTGGGCCGATTTTGATGATTCTTACGTCAATCGATTTGTCTTAATCGTACGAGTGGCACTAAAGACATGACAGTAATCATAATTAAACTTAGACTTTAACTGTCGGGACCCATTAAAAATCTAGACCGGCTCAAATCTTCTCAATAATAGGTCCCGACTGTTAAAGTCGCTAGTATCAGACTTGGATTCATAGTATCCTACACAGTCGGGTTTTTGAATATTTTTAATTTACTTTTTTATTTTCCATTCATACTATCGCCTGTAATCCCCGAAGCGGTAAGCAGAGATGTTCTCCTATTATAAGAGTCTATACACCCAAGTTTCGCCTCTTGTATCCCATGTAATATAATGTGGCGAACCTATTGCCATTTTCCGGGCACAATGGTGCCAGGTTCGTCACCTCTTACGATTTATTTGCCCGGCGACGGAGGGGAGTTGTATTCAAAATCCGTCCCCCACACGGATATTCTTATCCAGCATAATAAAAGACAATATTTTCTTTAAAGAAATTATGATTATGTACGTAGACGATAAATGAATGAAACAAAATAGTTTAATAATTTTTATTTATCTTTGGAAAGTAAAAGAATCAGTAGATTATACTTACCAGTAACTAAAACATTACTCTTGATCTCCGAAGCACCTTTAAAAGTCGCCTCTCTATGTATCTCAAAGTAGACATGCGACAATACTTTCTCAATCAACAACTCCATAGATTTCATTGTTCTACAATAATTTTTGTAATCATAATCCAGTTTCGAAACTACAACCTTTGGCAACGCCATTTCAGTGTCAGTCAAGCACTTAGCAGATATAGTGCAGTTTCTAAAAGATTCAGAATTCAGCATTGTAAATTTTAATTTCTCTGGTTTCAATTTAAATTGTATGTACCCACTACTGATTTCTGTATTCTGTTTTATCAGACCATTGTTTATTAGGAACTTCTTGCCCGAATGTGTGCTACTTATAACACAGTTTTTGAACCTTTCTATGACATCCATTTCTGTTTGTATTTGGTCAGAATATGTTACTATATCTACATATTCTGGCTGGTCTATGCTATCGCCAATCAGAGTAAAGATAATTCTCATTCCATTATCAATATTAATTATGGCATTCAAAGATTTTGGTATAAGTACTGTTGGTATATTTCTGTTATATACTTCTCTGCACAAGCTTCTGTATATCACAGAATCTATTGGAACTATTTCTACACACACATCATTAATTGCAATATTATTATTCTCACTGTCATCATCATTTTCATGTAGAATAGATGGTATATTAGTCATTGTAGATAATATAACTGTCAAATCTTTATACTTATCATCAATAAAGTCTTCATGAATGAATACTGTGTAGGGATGTATCAAATTCTTTTTCCCATCACTGTCTATAGGGACTGCTCTTAAAACTAATTTTGTTGGAACATTTAAATATGGAGCTATCATTCCCTTGTTTATGGCTCCTATGTTTTTAAAATGTTGATTTTCTTTAGGGATGTTGGTAGCTGTACTGGGGTAGTTGTGTAGACTGTTGAAGGCATCAATTTTGACAATGATTTGGCTGTGGTTGACTAGAATGCCTGTTTGTTTAGGTGTGAATACTATTGGTAGTGAAGCTGATATCCAAACTACTGTCTTTTGATGGGCTACTACCAGCCTTAGTTGATCTAGAATGCGCATTTGTAGGAGTTCTACATTGTTTTCCTAAAATAATGATTGAAAAAAACAATTTATTTAGTACATTTATAGATACAGTTATGAATTTAAGATAAGCGGATATTTAAAACTGAAGCTTTCTAATTTGTAAATATTTATGATATTTGTGAATTATTTAACATAACATCACGCCTGTATTCCCCGAAGGGTGGGGCAGAGGTGTATAGTAACACTCTCATTTCGCCGTTATGATTAAGTCACATGTAATAGGAGGCGATTCTATTGCCATCAACCAGGCACAAATCCAAACACCGGGCTGCTACTGAGGAATTCCATATAGAAAAACCCAATGACATTTTGCCCAACCCAGGGATTGAACCCAAGACCTGACAATAAGTAGTCATGCTTGCCACCACTCACCACTTGGCAGATATGAATAATTTCACATGTACTTTTTAGTAACATGTTAAACAGTTGAACAAATTGAAATCTTTATGAATAAATGTTTTTAAAGTTATCATTATAAGTTCTAAATACTATAAGTTATGAATAAGTTCTAAATACTATAAGTTATTTTTTTGTTTTTGGTTCCTAACTTCTTCTTCTTCCTGCCCTTATCCCACACTAGGTGGGGTCGGCACAACATGTATTTCATATATCCATGCTGTTAGAGGTTCTGGCTTATTGTTTTATGACCGGCCGCCTGCCTGACATCAGCCCTCCTTGGGAATACTCGTTGGTTGAAAACAATTTTCATTTTTACACTGTACTGAACTCACCAATATCTCCTGGTCATCAGGACTATCAGTCTCCACATACAGCTCATCCAACACCTTCAGATCAGCATACGGAGACACAAACACATCAGCCCCCTCCTCCATCCCCACCATCCTGCTGTATATAGGGTTGCAGGCTACGTGGCCTTCTGGAACACCACTGCTAAACACCACCCATAGCAGGATCTGCTTATCTCTGCATAGGACTTGGACACATTGTGTCTGGAATAAATAAGGGTATTCCTAAGTATTTTGGTAATTGAAATAATGATGATTTAACTCATTAATTATTATTTCATCTGCCTAGCTTATTCCCAAGTATATTGGGGTCAGCTTCCAGTCTAACCAGATGCGGCTTAATACCAGTATTTTACACTGCCATCGGACCTCTGCATCCCAATTATTGGGCAATGCGAATATTCTAAGGTTAGACCGGTCATAGATTTTCGTATGACACCCGGGACTGACGATTTTACATGCTCTTCAAGGCACGGAGGGATCTCAATGTGTAACAAATGGTCACTCATCCACGGACTGACCGCGCCAACCGCAGGTTAACCTTACAAATCCATTTTTTTTTTCATATTGTACACAGCATAACATAATTAGCCCATTACTGTCCCACTCCTGGGGCACAGGCCTCTCATAATGAAGAGGGTTTAGGCCTTAGTCCACCACGCTGACCTGGTGTGATTTTGCACACTATGCACACCATCAAGACCTTTATGAAACCCTCTCACATGTACAGCTTTCCTCACAATGCTTTTCCTTCACCATTAATGCAAATGATAATCAAATTCTGATCTGCATATGAATTCGAATAGTCAGAGGTACAAGCTGGGATCAAAGTCAGACCCTACTACAAGATAGGCAAGAGTTCCACTGCTCGGCTATCGCTGCTAATTTCATATTGGTTCACAAAAATTCACTAGAGATTCCCAATGACGATTTTGTAATGAACAATTTTAGCATATTGACGTAATGACCATGCTTGGCAGATTGTAATGAATTAATCATCAGTGAACACAATGTTTGTGGTGTTGAGGTGCATGAAAGAGCCTCCACAAGTGACAGTGCTTAAGCATGTCCGGTGCACCCTGGGCAGTCAGCCTTGCTACCAACCTTTCCGACTGATTCTTCCTTACATAGTATAAAACAAAGTCGCTCCCGCTGTCTGTCTGTCCCTATGTATGCTTAGATCTTTAAAACTGCACAACGGATTTTGATGCAGTTTTTTTAAATAGATATAGTGATTCAAGAGGAAGGTTTATATGCCCCACATTAGTATCTACATTGCACCCGTGCGAAGCCGGGGCGGGTCGCTAGTATTGTATAAATTTCTTACAAATTCCTAATTTAACAATGTATAAAATGTATGAAACCTTGAAATCATTAATCTGTTTTTATATTAATATAAGAACATTGAATAAATCTTATCATATAGCAATATCTATAGTTAGAAACATGTGGGTTTTAATGTAGAAATATACAAGTTAGTGTTTTTTTTTTTGTAACTAGGTAGGCATGATTATAATTCCATCGATAATTTGATGATTCTGCCAAGACCAAGGTTGAATAATATACAAGATGTTGTTATTTATTTTTTATCAAGTGTTGGTATTATGTTTACGTCACACGATACTCTTACATGCTATTGCAAGTAAAAAAATAAATAACAACATGAACAAAAGAATGATTTGCATAGAAGTAAACAACATTCTAACCTCAATTATTAGAATTATTTAACAGTATAAATGCGTATTGAAATCGTCTAGGACCATCAAGTTACTTACTAGTATAGAATTACTTAATTGCATTAATTCTCACCTGTTCGTTATTCGTGCTGTACTTTGGACTGATATAGGCAAAGCAAGTTTTTTCATGGGTGTATGTTACTTTAAGCTTTACTCCACCCAACATTTTTATTTTAGGCACTGTAATACTGCATGAGATTTTGTTAATATAGAAAAACAATATTTTTGTTATCACTTATTATTATTTTTATTAAGAAATCATAACAGAATACAGATAGTACAATGACCACAACTTTATCAATCGCGTTTCAATACCCAAATTATGTTTGTTAATGAATAAATGCATACCACAGAGAAGTTGTCGTAATTTCTTCTTTGAAACTGTTTAAGATTCTTGAATTGCAGTATAATTCAAGTCAACCTAAGCTTTATACTTTATACTAGATGATTATTTCGAAATATTTAAAATTAAGCTTATTAATTGTATCAGATACATAACGAGCCCGACTTTTTATCAAAATATTATTCTTAACCGATGCTTGAAATATGAACAAATATAATAATGGAACGCTTCTGTAGCTGTGGTGTTTTGACATTTACGTTCCATTCCTTCTGATAATTGGTAATTGAAAAGATGCGAATTTTATATCGTCATACCACATCATTTGAAAGGTTCTTTCATTATGTATGAAATATATTTTTCACGTGTCGGCCGTTCAGTGAATCTCTGACACAATTGCAAAATAACTTTTGGATTTACTTTTGTATTCAAAATGCATAATTATTATATGTACGAGAATTATAATCGACTATTTTACGCTACGTCAAGTTACATTTTAGTACATAAACGTAAAACGGAACGTAAATATGCATCCTCCCTCCCCATTGGTTTACCGTTGGACCAATAAAAATTTAAAGCAGTTCAATCAACGGTTTTTGAAGACGTTTCATCAGTCCGGTGTCTTGTTGAATTTATCTTAAAATTTAGATAAAACTTTATCATTTTGAAATTAATATCAGACTGTGCAACTTCTAAAGTAACCATAATTCAACCAAAACGGCTTCCGCCGTCTAATAAATGTGAGTACAAAATAAACGTTAGATAACCGTTTGACGATGTGTCGATGTTCGCTTGTTTTGCCTCCATATTTTCAGTCGTTAGACAAGGCAATTTTGAAACGCTTGTTTACGTTTACATCATAATTTATCAATTTGGAATCGTTAGATGATTGTTAAATCGTGTGATTTCTACCGCGTTGATGAGTGCACGTGATAATTGTGGGATTGTTTCAGTACCTCCATAATGGCGCCAACTAGGTTGGCATCTAAGCCGATCGGCGTCAATGAAAACGTGAACGGTTTACTGGTTCATGGAATTACGACAAGGAGTAAGCAATTGGCTTCTCTGAAGACTCATAAGGACAGTTTGAAAGTTCCAAATAAGAGGAAAGCTGACAGTCCTTTGAAAGATGTTATGGCAAAGCGGGCGGCGTTTGGAGACATCACAAATGCTTTCAACAAGACCACCGCGTTCCAGGATAAAGACAAAGTCATGGGGCTGAAGAAGGTGACTGTGGAGAGCAAAATGCTCCCAACTGTGAAGGTTTTACTCAATTTTTACTAACAATTATTAGCAGAGGGTACTTATATCCCCGAAAATAAAATAAAATGGGCGTTTATGTATGGTATTTAGTCGTTATAATCCATGTGGCTCGATTTTCTAATAATAACAATGATTTTGCAAATGTAATATGGGTCAATGAACTTTCCCTCCAAAACGTTTTTTTCTGAATAATGTGCCATTTTATCAAGATATTTGCTAACTAAATAATTATAATAGTCTAAAAAGTAGCATCCCAAACATTTTTTGCTATATTATTGCGTGTATATTTATAATAATTTCAACAATGGGCCAAGGTCAGCCAAATGTTGTGCAGATGATGATAACAGAGTTTAAAGATTTATTATTATCTATAAACTTTATTTACACTACATAATACTGCAAACTGTAATACTATTTTAACAGAGCTCTTATTTTTTTTAACTTCTGAAACATTCAGAGAACTATTTTATGGTAATCAATTAAAACCTATGACAAACTCTCTACTGCTGTGTGAAAGTGAGACAAAGATATGAAAGTATAGGACAGAGAGAGATGAATGAGCAAATACTGGTATTTTATAGTATGTAACATGCAGCTTGTAAATATAGGCTGTATGTTGCATATTATACCATGTATGACCCCATGCATCTGGCATATACACCTAGAGAGTAATAAAGCCTTTAAACTTCAAAAAAAGAATTATTCACTTTGTTTTTACCCTTCCAAATTTAAAACAAGTATTTTGTTTTTAGAGTATCAAACCACAGACAACCACATTGAATGGTAAGCCCTCCAAAGCAAAGACACTACAAAGAGTTGCCACAAATGCCATAGATGCTGTCCAGAAGCACTTTGCTAAGGATCCTCCCAAGCCGACAGCTACACGGGTACAGAATGGCATCCTCAAGAACAATGAACAAAGAAAAGAAAGGACCAGTAATCAAAATCATAGCCAGAACTCTATGAAGTCCGCAAGGAGTGATGTGTCTGAACCATCACTGTACATAACAGCGTTAGAGACTATGTTAGTAATAATGTTTTTTAATTATTATTTTTTATGCTTAGGTTGGATGTAACATTCTGTTAAACTTTTCACTGCCAACATACACAGAATGCGATGCCTCACCAGTGCCAAGCTATAAATGTATAACGAAATATATAGTAAACAGTAGTGATGAGCTGCTGACCTGTTAAATACAGTAAACTTATTTTTAGAACATAGTTAAAATGAAGAGCTTCTAATGAACTTGTGGCGCTGGGAGCACAAAAGTCTGGAACTTTTATTGAAGTCCGTGGTGGTTAAAAGGTTAACTAATAACAACATGCTATGATCAATAAACCATTTGTTGAGCATATAGCAACTTATGTCCATAGCCAACTTTTAGAACGCCTATGATTAACAGCTGATAATGGACCGATTAATATTCAACAGTAAGGATAACTGCCTCATTGGTCTAGTAGTGGCAAGTGCGACTGCTGATCATGAGGTCCTGGGTTTGAACTCCAAGTTGGGCAAAGTGTTATTGGGTTTTCTGTGTGAAATTCCTCCGTAGCAGCTCGGTGTTTGGATTTGTGCCCGGTTGATGGCAATAGGCTCGCCCCCTATTACATGGGACTTTAACATAATGGCTAAATGATGGTTACTATACACCTCTGTCCAACCCTTCAGGGATTATAGGCATGATGTTATGCGTTATGTTAGTAAGAATAACAGGAAGTTTTTTGTACCTACACATTTCATCATCCTCCTCGCATCATCATCACTGAAGTAAATATGTGATTATATTTATTAAGATTTCAAACTGCTTCTGCTGAGATGGTTTATATTCCAAGAAAGGCATTTGTAACTATTGCAGGACATATCTTCAGTAGAAATGTAAAAAGAATAAAGCGCCAATGTACCTACTTTACAGTAGAGAGATTCAAAGTATTTTTATAAGAAAATAAACAGTAATTTTTTTAAGAGTATACTTATTAAGTAGATAATTAAACTATCTAACTATCTATTTAATATGTATACTCTTAAAAAATTAACTATGTTTATTTTCTTATAAAAATACTTTGAATCTCTCTTCTGTAAAGTAGGTATATTGGCGCTTTAGCCTTTTTACCTTTCCACTGAGGATATGATGTGTAATACAATAACATACTGCTGTTTTTGTTTGAAAAAAATATGTAACACTAGACGTCGCCCGCGGTTTTGCCAGCGTGAATATTATTTTTCGGGATAAAAGTAGCTTGTGTCCTTCTCCAGATTCCAGACTATCTCTCTACCAAGTTTCATCAAAATCGGTGCAGTAGTTAAGTCGTAATGAACAGACAGACAGACATACTCTCACATTTATAGTAATAAGGATAACACCACCTAGCCCTTTTTTCCTGTTTATATCATTCTAAAATATATTTACCTCTATAATGGTGAATAATGTATTTGATATACATTTTATTTAAATTGTGGAACTCGTCAGTAGCAGCCCGGTGTTCGGATTTGTGCCCGGTTGATGGCATAAGGCTCGACCTCTATTACATGGAACTTAAACATAACTGGCAAAATGAGAGTGTTACTATAGACCTCTCTCTGCCTAATCCTTCAGGGAACACTTGTTTATTTCTGCATTTGTTGTGTGAATGCTTTTATTAGGCCCTCAAATAGTTACTGTTATACTTGAAGCAGACCACTATGTACTCAACAAAATTCTATGGTGATAGTTTACTTCCTGTCTGTCCTAGATATTCTCTGGCCTTAATTGAATGACCCACTTACTATTGAATCAACACTAATCATTTTCATGGTGATTTTGTTTTCAATTGAATCAGCCTAACAGCTCTCTGATATACAACTCTCAGAATACCCCAACACTAAGCCAACATATTAGTTGTACTGTGCAAAAAATGACATATTCAATATCAATAATGAACATCTTGAGATCTTGGCCTAAAATCCTAGTCTTGTACCCAGTGCCTTAACTAGAGTAGTGCCAGACCTTATTCGCGCGCAGCTCCTAAGTGCGGCCGGCACAATGGGTCTAAGGGCCTACCATACCGTGGGATACTCTTCTTCTTCCTGCCCTTATCCCACACTAGGTGTGGTCGGCACAACATGTATTTCATAAATCCATGTTGTTAGAGGTTTTGGCTTATTGTTTTATGACCGGCCGCCTGCCTGACATGAACCCTCCTTGGGAATACTCGTTACGCCGTTGCGCGAGTGGGATACTAAGCAAATTAATAGTGCTAAGGGTATTCAAATAAGGTTTGAAATTATTTGAGCTTAATAAATCCTTTGCCATGCCGTTTGTTGAGCGCCGGCTTTAAGTCATTCCTGCGTTAGCGCATTTTAGAGAGCGCAGTAATAGAAACAAGCACCGTGCGCACAAAAAGCTAGTTACAGCACTGCTTACACCACTTCTTGTCAATCAGCTCGTTGATAGGTAAACAGGTCTATTTACATAGTACTTGATTATCATTGTATCTTTAGCAGCCCTGCAGAAATCTCAAAGGAGGAGTACAAGAACATAAGTGAGAAGCTAGATAAGGTAAACCTAGATGACACAGTCCGGTCTCTGGACGAAGAGACAGAGGTGCCTCACAAGCCCCCTAGTGACGTGCCCGACTTTGATGTGGAAAACTGGAATGACCCCTTCCAGGTCTCCAACTATGCTATGGATATTTTCAATTATTTGAAGAGCAGAGAAGTAAGTATAGTATCTACAGGTATGGGCCCATTCCAGTATTGCGTAAGCAGAATTTAAGTCATTTTTGACCCACCCCTCCCTCTTGTCAGCAAAAGTAAGCAAAGCTTTTACCCCCCCCCCCCCCTCCTATGCTTACGTAAACATTGGTATATATTTTATTAAAACTGATCAGGTTTTTTTATTGTTATTCATGAGCAGCAGTTTTTAAGTCTAGAAAAATAAGTTAATATGTTAATAAAAATTGCTGATGTAATCGTCATCTAGACACCCCCGTCCCCCATGTCATCAAAAATAAGCTAGACAAAGACCCCCTCACCCCCCTTTCGTGCTTACGTAATACTTGAATGGCCCCTATGATACTGGATGTCACAAGTATCCTAACACCTGAATACGCCAACATTACTAGAAGGCGTCTCTATGTGGTCGAACGTTCTGCGTTGAAGAAGGTTCTGTGATTGGTGGCCTTAAATCTAGTAACATAAAGGCGACCAATCCCAGACTCTATTCAACGCTGTGCGTTCAAGCACACTGATACGTTCTAGTAATGTTTGATGCATATGGGTATAAGTATCATGTCTTATCACAGTTAAAATGTTCACAACATATAGGCGGGTACAGACTGCTGTAACGTAACATGAAAGGTACGTAGTACGCACGCGTAGTGTGCACGGTTCGTGCGCGCAAGGCGTCCACACTATGGGAATTCTGTTACATTTTTTTTTTATTTTTTTATATAAACGTTGCCCCATACTAGGATTTCGCCTGTATCGTGGGTGGTTACAGACACAAATCTTCACATGCACAAACGCCCAGATCTGGAATAACTATCTGTAGTCCATACAAATATTTGTTCCGTGCGGGGATTGAACCCACGACCCGCAGCGCAGAAGCCATTCGCTTAGCCACTGCACCAAACGTGTCGTCATGATACATTGCGACAATGTGGACGGCAAATTCTTTCATTGCGTGTTACATTGGACATTGGCGTGGAACATAGACAGTCTCTGAATTTTACATATTTTTCCATCTATTTTTTACTTAAGTCTGTACCCGGCTTATTCTACTAGGTACCTTGATAAAGCAATACTTAATTACTGCCGAATTGCTGACAATTAAAATCCGAGCAAGGACATGGACGTGCGGTATCAACATACCTAACTCAACATCCCCATTTCAGCGCCTGTTCCCTATCGAAGACTACCTGCAGAGGATGAAGGGGATCACTTCGTGGATGCGGGCACTCCTGGTGGACTGGATGGTGGAGGTCCAGGAAAGCTTCGAGCTCAACCACGAGACTCTATACCTGGCCGTGAAGCTGGTGGACCTATTCCTGACTCGCTCCACCAAGACACAGCCAGAGAGGGACCATCTCACGAAGGAGGAGCTGCAGCTGCTCGGAGCTTCTGCACTGTTTATTGCTTCTAAATTTGACGTGAGTAAATTTTGTAGGAAATTCGTTATGAAGGTTTCAGGTCTCGCATACGCGGGGCGTAAAGCGGACACCTCAAACATAATGACGATCTTCTTCTTTTCGTGGGGTTAGTGACTAACCTGGCGTCAGAGTTTATGCCGCACATAGGCCTCTGACTTGGCTTCACATACCATCGAGAAATATCTCTCAGGCATACCGGTTTCCTCACGATGTTTTCCTTCACCGTTTTTAAGCAAGTGATAATTATAATAATACGCACATGAATCGGAAAAGTCAGAGGTGCGGGTTCGAACTCGAGACCTATGACTTGGCAGTCCGACGGTCACACCACTAGGCTATTACTGCTAAATGACGATGTATTAGAGCGATTATGGAGACGCGTTTTTCCTCCCGTATTTTTAGAGTTTTACTTGTATGCATGACAGTACCCGGCGGAGTTCACGGTGGATCCCGCGTGTCTATAAACTGGGCCTTAGTCCTTATATCAATAAACTAAGAAAGCGTCGGTAACCTTTGCAGGAGTTTAAATTCAGCAATGGATTGTACCCACGTTTATCTACTAAGTGCCGTTCGTATAGTGCATTCAATGCATGAAGACGTGCCCCACTCCTTTTCGTGAGAGTAAAGGTCATAGCTCATTAGAGCCACCCGACACCCTCGCAGCACCGCCTCATCGCTCGGCGTCCACCCGTTGTCTGTCGACGACGCGTTGTCAACGAGAAGATAGCTTATTAGGTGCACAAAATGTTAGAAAAAAAAGAGGGTGAATATTAGACCGCTCAACGAGTGAATACCGCGTGGTCCACTCGCCGTCCGCGCGTGGACAGCTTGCGGACGAGGCGATCCGGTGACGCTACGTAGTTGATGTAGTGAGCGTTTATCCTTAGGCGCCCCGTACACAGTCAATCTCGATCGCGATCCGCGATCAAAATCAATGATCGCGATCCAGATTGTTTTGTTCCGTTCCGTCATCTAATTCGTACACTATCAATCTGGATCGCGATCATTGATTTTGATCGCGGATTGCGATCCAGATTGACTGTGTACGGGGCGCCGTAGAAGTCCATATAAGGGGTCATTCAAGTATTACGTAAGCACGAAAGGGGGGTGAGGGGGTTTTTGCTTAGCTTATTTTTGATGACATGGGGGACGGGGGTGTCTAGGTGATGATTACGTCAGCTATTTTTATTTACTTACTTATTTTTCTAGACTTAAAAACTGCTGTACATGAATAACAATAAAGAAACCTGATCAGTTTAAAAAAAATATATACCAATGTTTACGTAAGCATAGGGGGGGTTAACGCCTTGCTTACTTTTGCTGACAAGGGGGAGGGGTGGGTCAAAAATTACTAAAATTCTGCTTACCTAATACTTGAATGAATACTACCTTAAAGAATACTAACCACACAAGGCGAGGCGGTGCTGGTCGGGTGCCGGGTGGCTCTAATGAGCTATGACCTGTAGTCGCGTTGTGCGTATGCAACTGATAATAACTTTTGTAGCGATAGAACTAACACAAAAGCAATTTATAATACACGCTTGCACTGTAGCTATCTAGACAAAGAGTGGAGCGCGTCTTCGTGGATTGAACAAGTGCGGGTCTACCGTTGTGGGCACGATGGGCATGCCCACAGCCCTAATAGACTTGTGACGTCACAGTTTCACGGTCTATTGAGGCCGATAGTAGTTTTAGAGTCTAAATGTGACACTGATGTGTAATTTTCGTGAGCAAACAAACAAACATTTTACAGATTTATTAATTTACTAGTGTTCGCCCCACGGCTTTGCCCACGTGGAACTATACACTGTAAAAAATCGTGCTCAGGACGTCATATATTTTGTATACATCTCCTTTGTAGGAATACACTGTATCGATCATGAGCGAGTTCATAAGCCGACTCGCACTTGACCGATTTTCGGGTGGCTGTGACCACAACCTTTTTTGAGGGCTGGATCCGCGCCTGGGATTGAACTATCTGTATTTGCTCTGAAACAATAATGTTCTAACATTTGTATTATGATAACAGGAGCGCATCCCTCCGCTGGTGGACGACTTCTTGTACATCTGCGACGGCGCCTACACGCTCAGCCAACTGCTGAAGATGGAGATGCACATCCTACGCGTCGTGGACTTCGACCTGGGCATCCCGCTGTCCTACCGCTTCCTTAGGAGATACGCCAGGGTGAGAACTACATGTTATTTAATATAGTAAGCTATGTGGACATTCTCCTTCCTCTTGTGATGGAACAAGCTCTACGAGAATAGCTCATATGGTGATGAAAAAATAGCCAGTCACCAAAGTTGGTACACTGGACATACTTTTGGGTATTGTTTGTTACTCATGTTAGCTCTGACTATAATCTTAACATATTTATATTTTTTGCTCTACTTGGGTGTAACTGCTTGGCTCATTTAACAAGTTATCTGTTTTTGATGTGGTACCAATGTCATAAGCACCAACCTAGGTATTGTACTGCATAATCCACACTCGATTTCACATTTTCAGTAATATAAGAACACAGTTTATAGTTTTATTTAATATTTTGCACTCGTTTATCTCCAGTGCGCAAGAGTGTCGATGCCGACGCTCACTTTAGCGCGGTTCGTGCTGGAGCAGTGCCTGTTGGAGTACAGCCTGCTGGAGCACTCTGACAGCAAGATGGCGGCCGCCGCTCTCTACATCGCGCTGCGGATGAAGTCCATCGGACACTGGACTCCCACACTACAGTATTATACAGGTTAGACTTATGTCCTGCTACTAATTTACTCAAAATGCCGAATAGAAGTCTTTTTGTTAAGTTTCTTGAAGACAGAGGCTGCGACGCCTAAAAGATACAGCTACTGGTGCTGCCTATTGTCCATTTTAGAGGAAAAAAGCTGTAAAGAGTGTCTGCATAATGCTGCGGCCACACTACTGTGATATAGCAATAATTATGGCCATAATTGAAACAACAACTAGGTGTAGCCACGATTTATGACCATAATTTTACAATGTCAATCAATATGGCATAAGACGGTAGGCAATAGCTCCGATGGCGGTCTTTTTTCGCATATCAAAGACGATTGCCGCGGTAATTTTTGCGTGAGTGGCCACACTACAGTTTGTTCAGTGTGCGACATGAGCTCAACGGAAACGCACGCCGCGCGCCTAGTTGCCGACCGACATAGAGTGGTAGAATGAAAAGGTACTCGAGTTTTTGGAAGCATTCCAATCGGAACCAAGTCTAAAGTCAAAACTCTAAGTTTTAAAATGTAAAAGATTCATATAATAGTAATCCACACTCATAAAGTTCAACAACGCCGCAACTTCAACCTCCATCTTGAAAAAATGATTTTTTTACCGCCTAGTTCATTGTCATATCTAGGTAAACATTAGTGTAACCATACCACTTATCGCGGTAATTTAGGCCGTAATTTAATGCCATAATTATTGCGGTAAACGGGCGGTAGACGGTAAGGTAGTGTGGCCGGGACATAACAGAACATAGCATCACGCCTGTATTCCCCGAAGGCCGCGTTTCCACTTTGTCGTGACGACAGATAGTCGTGTAGTTTTAAGTGTCGTGGCTTATATATTTAAATGGAGGTGTTCACATATAAGACGACACGGTTGACTGTCGTTCACGACTTGTTTTTGCAGTGACAACAAATTGTCACGTCAATGGGAATGGCTAGCAAGACAGTCGTAAAACGATAAGAAAACGTCACGACATCGTGACGGTAAATCATGTGTCGTTGTTACTACTATCTGTCGTGGCCACGATAAAAATGTCGTCTCTCTTGTAGCTTGCTACTGATGTGCAAACGACAAAGCGCCTGCCGTGAAACGATAAAATGTCGTCACGATCCAATGGGAACAGCTAGATACGATAGTCGCTAAACGATAAAAAAATTGACGACAAACAGTCGTTATAATGGGAACAGCTAGAGACGACAGTCGTCCAACGATAAATTAATCGTCACGACATAGTGGGAACGCGCCCGAAGGGTTAGGCAGAGATGTATAGTAACGCCCTCATTCCGCCGTTATGTTAAAACTTGTAATAGGGGGCTAACCTATTGCCATCAATCGGTCACAAATCCAAACTCCGGGATGCTACTGAGGAATTCCACATGGAAAAACCCAATAACACTGCTTGACCTGGAGATCGAACTCGGGATCGAGTCGCGCTTGCCACCACTAGACCAACGAGGCAGTTGTCTGCAATATTTTACTCAATAAATCTTAGCTAAACTTAAAATCTATCAATATTTATAATAGACTAGCTGTGTCTTCACGGCTCCGCCCGCTTAAGAAGTTTTATTCCAGTAATAAATATAGCCTATGTTACTCAGTGATAATGTAGCTTTCCAACGGCAAAAGAATATTTGAAATTGGTCCAGTAGTTTTTAAGTTTATTCGTTACATACAAAAATACAAATCTTTCCTCTTTATAATATTAGTATAGAGCAGGGGTAGCCAACTTAATTCGACCCAATATCTACTGTTTACTGAGTAGACTCTGTGCGATCTACCAATTACATAATCAGTACCTCTTCATTCAACTTATATTAAACTTATATTTTTCTTTGCCTTGCCATGATCGACTGGATTAAGAGTCGCGATCGACTAGTTGGCCACCCCTGGTATAGAGTATAGATAACTACGTTTTTCAATAAGGTTTTGCGAGTCTTTGTTGTCCAGTCCAAACAATTTACCTATCTCCGACGACGCGTCGAAAGGAAACAAATTCCTCCAGGCTACTGGAACTTACATGTTCATTATCAATCAATCATTTACTTCACAGGTTACACCGTGAAGGACATCCTACCGATCGCGATCGCACTAAACGCGGCGCTACACAAGAAGCCAAAATCCGCCATCAGTACAGTCAGGAACAAGTATTCTCACACGATCTTCTTCGAAGTAGCCAAGGTACCTCTGATCGACGACGCGGCGCTCTCCAGCTGAAACAAGTCCTGTGGCGCTTTACAAACTGTACAGAGTATATTAAGGTGGGTCAAAATTTTCTAATAAAATACATAAACGGTGTAAATAGACCCTTAACGAAGCCGAAATGCACGTCATTGCGATATTTATTTATTTTTTCACAACTTTTTTTTTAAATACTAATTTGAAGGTTGCAAATGTACTTGAAATACCTCCATTACCCGTTTACTATTCATTGCATCCATAGAACAATGTTTTGTGTGCGTTTCGTTGAGCTTTACCGTAAAACGATATTTCTCATCCAAAAAAAAGAGTCGTTTCCCAGCGACAATTGTTGCGTAGGGTTACTTAGTTTGATGTACTGAATGCATGGTTGACAGCTTCTTAAAGGGTCTTTTTACACCTTGTATTTGTAAAGTTGTGTGTACATTATTTGGAGGCTAGCGGACGACAGTGATGTCTGACTCGAGTTGCAATGTAAATAAAATTCACGCTTTTTCTGTGCTTGTATTTATGTAATTAGTTTTTTTTGTTGTTGTTTAATTTTCTAACTTCATTACAAACTTTCTATTCTTAATCGTTAGTATAACTATATCACTTGTAATTGTAAATTCATTTTCTTGGTAAATCAGTATATTTTAAGTTTTTCTAATTAATTATTAATTTTTCCAGTAATAAGAAGGCTTATGAAATAAAAAAAATATCTGCGCCTTTATAAAATTATTATCGAATCCTTTTAATTAAACGTAAACGCATTAATTTACAGTTTATGATTAGATTAGATTTTTTAACAATAAATAAAGTGATCTTGCGTCAGACTGAGTCGGTCCGCGCTGCCGTAGACTAAGAAATCGCAATTAAAAGCTTGTGTTACTTAATTAATTGTTATGTACTGTTCAATTTGAGATGTCGTCGCTTAGGTAACAATACCGCTCAAGTTAAATTTGACAAGTTTTCAGGAGAGACAAAAAACTGATTATTATCTTTAAAATGACACAACAAACAACTTGCGCGGTGCCAGAACTGTTTGAATAACTCGCTGTGATTGGATAATTTAAAAAAAATTCTAACACCATTCGATGCGCGCCGAAAATATCTATCCAATGACGTATAAAACATCAAACGACCAATTTCGACTTAGGCGGTATTGTTACCTAAGCGACGATGTGTGAACGCTTGCAACGTTGTGTGTAGCTCGTTCACGAGATGTGAATAAAAAATGATGAAAATTCGGTCTCAGAAACGAGCTATATAAATATAACCATTTAAAAAAAACCAGTAATATGTAAGGTGCCACATTGGCTTATTAGTGCTACGCTCTATTTGTAAGTAGTTTGACTAACATAGACAATTTGTCTCGGGCTAACCAACCCGAGTAGGTAATAACCTAATAATTAAAACACTGCCATTTAATGACCGTGTAGGTAGTGAAAAAACTAGATCAATTAAGAATTTGTGTTAAGTACGCGAATTGTTAAGCATTTATAGGCTATGGTGTGAGTTTATTTACTTTCGGTAAATTAATGTAATAAGACTGAAAATGTTTGTTGACATGATTGAACGGACCGTCGGGATTACCCGACCAATTATATTTTGTCGAATAAGTGCCATACTGCTATGGCAATCGAAACTGGGACTTGACTAAGAGGATGAAGCCTCATTAAATAACACCAGGTGAACGGCGAAACAAAGTTTCCACAAAACAAAAACGTTTGAATAAATTGAATATTAGACTTAAACCAAAATCTCATCATGTCCTACCTGACCTCAATAGAATTTTTACCAAAAATCAATGCCTAAAATCCACATTCCAATATTGTTTTACTTCCGCCTCGCTGCTTATTATTTAATTAGAATAACGCTGTCTTCCTATAGTGAATTATAGGTATTATTAATCGGCTAAATGTATTGAAATGTATATTTATCAAATACGTACGAATATTGTAACACTTTGATAGGTATATTCCGGGACTGAGATTTAAATTCTCAACGCGTAATTAGTTTGAAAGATGTCAAAGTGTATTTTGTACATGCGCTTTCGCTTTTACGATAAATATGCAATGCTTAGGATTATTTTACGACTAAGATTTGTAGAATCTTTAGGAATCGTAAGCCTTGATTGTACAGTCGCGTTCATAAGTGTTATGCAAACAAAAAAAAATCAATCACAAGCACTATGAATTTCATTATTCCTGTTTTCATCATCTTGTCGTTTTGGTTTTATTGTAGGGTATATTCTGTAATTGCAATAACACTTATGTCCCCGACAGTACTGAGCAGGTTCAACTAGCGCCGGATATGTAAACGTTTTTATACATAATATTATGTATTCTTGGCAAGCTTTGCTAATACTCTTTTAATTATAACTATTATTAATGGATTTTGTAATGTTTTAATATAATTAATTTACATAGTAATTATTGTGAGATTATTCGCATCATTTGTCATATGTTTTGTAATTTATCACATTTTAAAGAGTACAAAATATTGGAATGTTATAATAATGTTGTTCGTTTAATAATAAGTTTTAGAATAATTGTCACTTTGAAAACTGTTTTCTTCTTGATAACATTTGTCGTCTAATTATACAAGGTTAATGTAAAACTGACGTGTAAATAAAAGTGATTTTGGTTTGGTAATATGATTTTTGATTGTGAGAGATGTTAGAACACAGTGGCGGCCCGAGGGGGGTCATAGATGTCTTGACCCCCCCCCCCCCCCCAATCGTACACGTCAAATTGACAAATCACCTAAAAATTGATAATTTACAAAAAAATAATTGTGCAATAAATTCAATGTGCTCGATTTATTTTATTAATATAATCCCCCAGTCTGGCTGCGACCGCGCCAGTTAGAACACATGGGACCCACAACCACACACTCAACTGCGCGACGACTCGCTCCCGTGCACCGATGTTATTTATAAATAGTTCCCATGTGTCTTTTATTGTTACTTTTTGTTCTACTGTCATACCCTGCAGTCGCATACACCCATATTCTAAGACGTTCCTCCAAATCTTACTCAACTTGACTCCACGTTGACTCAGTCTTTCTCACAACCATCTGTAGTTATACGTCCTCGACTCGAGATTTTTCCTCAGTCGAGGTAAGGAATCATCTGTCAAACTCAAGGTACCTCGGAAACTACCTTAAGGAAGGAAGTGTCAATGTTCGTATGTAACAAAAATGAATTTTGAAGACTGTCGAATATGCTTACGATAATCCTTACAACTATTTATCGCGACGTTATTTGCGCGATGCAGATAATTCAAATTATGACGTAATGACTCCACTCTACCTCGACTCATTTGAGGACCCCTTAGTCAAGGAACCTCAAAGTTCACTCTAAATTGCGACTAAGAATACAGTTTTGAAGGTGTTTTCGAGGCCGTCCTGAGTCGAGTAAGTTTTGGAGGAACGTCTTAGAATATGGATGATAGACTCCCGCCGGTAAGTCCAGAATGTGCAGGAGTCTTATAGCTTATAAAACGATGTTTCTGTTTCAAACATAACGCCTTGTATTCCCCGAAGGGAACGGCAGAGGTGTTTTAGTACACCCTCGTTTCGTCAGTTATGTTTTAAGTCCCATGTAATAGGGGGCGAGCCTATAGCCATTAATCGGGTACAAATCCAGACTCCGGGCTGCTACCAAAACAGCGGGCAGTGTTATGGGGAAAAACCCAATAACATTGCCCGATCTGGGGATCAAACCAGGACCCCATGCTTAACAGTCGTGTTTGCGTCCACTAGACCAACGTGGCAGTTACGGTACGGGTATTTTATTTACAACTAGCGACCCGCCCCAGCTTCGCACGGGTGCAATGTAGATACTAATGTGGGGCATATAAACCTTCCTCTTGAATCACTATCTATTGCTGAAAACTGCATTAAAATCCGTTGCGTAGTTTAAAGATCTAAGCGCACAGACAGCGGGAGTGACTTTGTTTTTAACCGACTTCCAAAAAGGAGGAGGTTACTATGTTCGTCTGTATGTATTGTGTATGTTCATCGATATTTTCGCCAATTGTGAACCGATTTTGATGATTCTTTTTTTAATGGATGGGGTATACTTCGAAGTTGGTCCCACTTAAATTTGGTGAAGATCTGATGAAGAACTTCGGAGATAGACAATGGAACTCCTCAATGACGAACAGTACGCATATTGTGATGATGTGATTATGTTACGAGCAGCGTCTTTAGTAGGTCCAACCAAGTTTTAATTAAGGCCACTAAAAAGAAAAAAATAAAAACTTTTTTACAAAAAATTTAAACCGACTTCAAAAAGAATAAAATAATTACCATATAAAATTAACAGTTTCAGAAGTCGGTGCCTTCAAATTGGTTCAGCGTGGATCAGCACCGACTTCTGAAACTGTTAATTTTATATGGTAATTATTTTATTCTTTTTGAAGTCGGTTTAAATTTTTTGTTAAAAAGTTTTTATACTATGTAAAGATGACTATGAAATTATTGATGTAAGTATGCGCGGGCAGATATCGACCATTGCATTAGCGGTAATCAACAAAAAAAAGTTTGCACAGGTGGCGTTTTCATAACTTTATCAATATATTGAGTGACGTTCTTGTGATAACAATCACGTCAATTCAAATCCTCATTATGGACGTCTGGTTTCCTTATCGAATTACCGGAATATAATTTCTAATATCGCACCTGGGTGAATATTCGAAATTTTTTAACATTATTTTAATAAATAATTCTTCTCCCGGGTTGTTAACGTTATAGTATTGTCAGATTGTTTTTATTCTTGTCTTATTCCTTGACGGCAGCGGTATAGTTTGAGTTTTCATTATCTTAATATAGTATTAAACATCTGCATTCTTAACTTTGGGATGATGCTAATGACGTTCTCAATTTTTGTTAATATTTTTCGAATATTCGCCCACCTCCGCTCAAATAGTGTCATAAGTGCACAAAATACTGATCGTCGAAAAAAATGCGTTTAAAAGTTGCTCTTACTTGATTTTTCATATTTTAGGGCATAACTCAGAAACTTAGTTAAACCACTACCTAAAACAGTATTTGAGATGAAATTTTGAAGAATTCTGAACCTAACTGAACAATAAAAAAGATTTTTGATGTTTTTGAGTTATGACTATTTGAGCGGAGGTGCGATATCGTACGGCATATTGTCTCTTAAGTCTACATGTTATTAAATAGCTCAAAACAGTATGATTTTTAACCGACTTCGAAAAAGGAGGAGGTTACTATGTTCGTCTGTAAATGTTTTTATTTTTTTTCGTATGTGCATCGATATTTTCGCCAATTGTGAACCGATTTTGATGATTCTTTTTTTAATGGATAGGGTATACTTCGAAGTTGGTCCCATTTAAATTTGGTGAAGATGTGATTAAGAACTTCGGAGATAGACAATGGAACTCCTCAATGACGATCAGTACGCATATTGTGATGATGTGATTATGTTACGAGCAGCGTCTTTAGTAGGTCCAACCAAGTTTTAATTAAGGCCACTAAAATGATAAAAATAAAAACTTTTTTACAAAAAATTTAAACCGACTTCAAAAAAGAATAAAATAATTGCCATATAAAATTAACAGTTTCAGAAGTCGGTGCCTTCAATTTGGTTCAGCGTGGATCAGCACCGACTTCTGAAACTGTTAATTTTATATGGTAATTATTTTATTCTTTTCTGAAGTCGGTTTAAATTTTTTGTAATTCTCACAATGCAACGTGATTCACTTGATATTTTTACTTGACCTTAAGTGTGACCTCTATAGAAAGTCATATAAAATTCAGGGGTCAACGACACGCAAACCAGTCGCTATTAAAAATATATTTTGAGCTTGACGTGTTGGAAGTATCTGATGAATATTGACAACATTGCATGTAATAATGTCTCGTAACACGTCTGTAAGAGCCATATTCACTATAGCTTATCAGGATGAATATTCGAAATTTTTTAACATTATTTTAATAAATCATTCTTCTCCCGGGTTGTTAACGTTATAGTATTGTCAGATTGTTTTTATTCTTGTCTTATTGCTTGACGGCAGCGGTATAGTTTGAGTTTACATTATCTTAATTATAGTATTAAACATCTGCATTCTTAACTTTGGGATGATGCTAATGACGTTCTCAATTTTTGTTAATATTTTTCGAATATTTGCCCATCAATTAAATGTATCACGCAAATTACTCTGCTGCATTATACCTCAGCCCGTGAGTCTCCGCATACCCCTCACAGACCGCCATCAGTTTTCTCAAACCACAGATTGACGGGCTGAGCAGCGCCATGTCATCGGCGTAGCTTATATTGTTTATCGTTTGTCCATCGACGGAGCAGTCAACCCTAGTGCAGCTCAGCTCACCAATCAAACTGTTTATATACAGGTTAAATAGACTGGGCGGGGTCGGTCCACTCTGTCTTACACCACAGTTCAGTCCATAAGAAACGGATTTAGAACCTGCCCACCGAACATAATTCTTTTGGTTTGAGTACCAATGTTTCAGAATACTAATGAGTTCAGCGGGTAAGTCCGTTTCATTATTATTAAGATATTTTTGTAAGTACTTATATTATAATTTACCAACATATGGATGTACCTTGTCCGAAATAAATTTGATTGATTGATTACCATCTAAATCTTGTGGGTGGGCAGACTTACACCATCGGCGATCTACAACAATAGAATTAGACGACAAGCGATCGCGGTTTGCAAGCAGATTTTTTGTTTTTTTAAATGTAAAGGCATTTATTGTAGATACCTAGCTGTGTACATATTATTTAGAAGTCGATGAATGGTATGCGGGTTTTTCGCTAATTTCTTGTCGGAAGGCAGGTATTTACTAAGTGCCAAACGTAAGCACGAAGACGGATATTCGTCAGTAAGCCGATTGCGGTATTTTGTAAGCGTGCGCGCGATCAACCCTAAAACCGCTTGCAATCGACCGGTCGACCGCGATCAACTGTTTGCCCACCCCTGATCTAAATGGAGCAATTAGAAAAATAAGGTAATGTCTTTTCTTAAATGATCAACCAATTTATATCTCGTTTGCAGCTGATGCCACCCGTAAATTACAAGTATATTTATTATGGCTAAACTCGAACTGTTAAAAAGCTCTTTACCTACTATAAAACAGTCTTCATATCCTCAAAGTCGAAGGTAATTGAAGAATTACAGCAAACGGTGATCTTCAGTAAAAATTACAGCCCTGAAATAACCGGAAAAGGACTTAAAAGCGTATGACAACAGTTCATTTTGCACTGACACTTCACGGAACGAATGTCTGTGGATAGGTCTTAACACGGCCCAGCGCGTCATTAAAGGTGAGTATAGACTGGAGCATTTACTTTAACAAAACATCGAGCCGCTTTATTGTACCACCCCTTTCACGAACCGAACAATGGGCATAACGCTCGACTTTGTTACAAGTAAATGCTCTAGTCCAGAGGTCGGCAATCTGCGGCTCTTTCGATGTAAAGTTGCGGCTCTCCAGTTCCATACGCAAAAACAATATTAATATAGTATGACTGAAATATACTGACTGACTGAGAGCAAGATATAGTAACCATATCTAAATGTATTTTTGTGTTGTATTTTTTTAAAGGTATTTATTTTTGCTAAACGCCATTTCAACGTTATCCATTAATTACAGGACACCCTGTATAAGCAAATACTATTAGGTCCCCACCTATGAAATTGGCGTTTTTTTCTCACAAATAGAGAACCTCGTCACTGCTGTGATTTAAAATATTCATCAATTGCTTGATATTATATCGAATAATGACCACCATAGCCAACTACCAATAGTAAAAAAACCTTATTAGTTATAGTTTTCTCAACATAAAAAATGCCTTAAAAATTACTCCTCTTTTTGTTAGCAGAAATGACCACTATTTTTGTTTTAACTTAGTCAAAACTTATTTTTGTCGCATAATCTAAGTGGCATACGTTGTCTTAGTTTTTAAACATTAGTGCATAAAAGTTTTAAAACATTAGTGTTCATAGTTGTTAAATAAATTAAGAAAATGTTAGTATGAAAAATGCAACTTCTTTAAAATTCTCCATACAAAACGCTGATTTCATAGGTGGGGACCTAATATAATATTGAAACGAATTTTTTGTGGCTCTTTAAAAACTGAAATTTCGTAAATTGCAACTTTTGGCTCTTCCGTTTCAAAAGGTTGCCGGCCCCTGCTCTAGTCTATACTCACCTTAACGTTTTGTAAATAAAACCAAGCAGATTATTCATGTTGTGATTTAATCACACTTGAAAACAAAATCACTCTTATTACGAGACATGGACTAAGAAAAACCCCGGTTTTAAAATAGCCCCATCTCTTTTTGTTATATGACGTTAGAAAATGATGGGTATATTATAAATCTGGGTTTACCTTAGTCTTGGTTTAAACCATCTTTTGTAATAAGAGCCTAAGGGTTTACCAGCAGTCGCACCTGACGTCTCGACTAATACATACAAAAAAATTACGAAACAATACCTACTTATAATTGATAGGTACACACGCTTGGGACAAGATGTCGTAGGCATAAACGTTGGTCTAACTTATATACATAGCACAAACTATATTAACAAAATGCATGTTAAGATCACGACTGCAATCTTGAGGTATTCCGAGACAAATTGATTCATTCCTGTCAGCAACACTTTCGATTATGGAAAATTTGTGTCTTAAAAAAATAACATTACTATGCGTGCCAAATAAGAATAGGAATCGCGCTTGCTACAACTTCACACGGTAGCTGTCAAATTGGTACTGCCAGCAAAAAAATACAATAAAAAAAATGTTATATTTTTTTATTCATAGATTTCATTATTATTTACATCCATTTTTATAAAATGTTATTTATTGAATTCCATAAATAGATAATTTAGGATAATTTAATAATATTTGAAAACAGTATTCATTAAAGAAATGAACCAATATATATAGTTAACTTCACGAAATGCTACTGGTCACCCTAATATGTCGCCATAATAATAATATAATTACTGTGTAATTAATTTGGCGTAAAATTGATAAGAAATACCAAAAAAGTGAACAAGAATAATTAAACTGAATAATTATATTTCTTTATTTACTTTTTTGCACACCTTACACTTTGGTAATGAAGTTCACGAGTATTGCGGAACAAAATGGCGTCTTGACAGTGCTATTCTTATTTGGCACGCATACTAGATACCTACATCAATTATTTATCACAATACATATTTTTCTGTGGCCAAGGCTCATCATTATAGAAACGTATTTACAAATTATTGAGATGAAAATTAATTTAAAATGATGATTTTCATAATAGATCATGTTATGAATAAATTAATGTTTACTTACGATCAGTTAGAGTCACAAACAAAAAGTATAGGAATTGTTTACTGGCTTTGTTTGTTACATCCGCACTGATGGTGGCATAAAAAGACATGATATTCATCCAGAAAACTTTCCTTGTTAAGCTCGGAATACAAAAGCCTGTAGCTTGCAGAAATCCGGTGTGACGCGTTCATCGGAACTCGTCACACCGGGTTTCTGCGAACTGTTCTGAACTTCAGATGTGCCATTTGGTATGCATTGCACCACCCGATATCCCCGTCGCACATTTCTAGCCAAAAAATCAAATGCAATGCAATTTACTTGCATGCCTTTTCATATATACACGTGCCAGTCGCTGGCATCTGCAAGCTACAGCAGGTGTATTCCCGCCTTTACTGTGTATATGCCTGTAATAGACATGCAAATAAATTGAACTGCACTGGCATGATTTAACTCAACCAGCAAAATACTACTTATTGTTATTTGAAATAAACTCTTCCTATGCCTCCATCGATGCGGATTGACAATATAGTTGTAGTTTCTATTACCATATCCCCTAAGTTAACATAACAATTCTCATAGACCTAGGTCGAGTAGAAGTTAGGTCATCTATAGCTAAATATATAGATTACATTTCGTAAGGTATCAGAAACTCACAAAAGAGGTTTATTAAGGCAGCTATACACGTTACGGTGTATCGGAGGATTATTTTGTAAATATTGCACATTGTACGGCAATGCCTATGCATGGCCGGAATTAAGTACAATAGAAGTGTCTATCTCACGTCCGCGACATAATGCTTGGGTCTTGATAATAAAGGCTAGGTGGACGCACACTTATCAGAGCCGAAGGAAGCGAAAGAGCCGAAAGAATCGAATTTTAGAATTACTTGTATGAAATCCTATGAAACCTTGCACACTTATCCGCGCCGAATCATCCGAATCGGCGCGGATAAGTGTGCGTTCACCTTAAAGGTCCAATACCCGCACGACAAAAAATGTATGGCCAAATATTTTTTTTATAAAAGTTAAATAATCCATTGGTCGTGAAATAATAATTTTGCTTGAAGTATCATTAAAATACACATTTAAATCCGTTTTAACCTTTTGGACGCCATTGTCACACATATGCGACAAACGAAAGTTTACCTTGTACGCCAACGTCACAAATATGTGACTTAAACGATGGGATTACAGTTACCTTGGCGTGGGGGGTACGACGATGCATTTATGCTCTGGCGTTCAAAAGGTTAAGAGCAAAGGTTTATTTAACTATTATAAACAAATTAAAATGGCCGGACTATACAGATATTCATTCGTAGCCTGCATGTTTCTGTGTGATATGTGTTATCCACGCTAGTTATGTTTAAAAAAACGAACAAAAAGGTCAAATCCATACTCAAACTGTGGACGCACCCGCAGCAAGTCGATTTCTGCAAACTTTACAAACTAAGCAATAACTTAAGCAACAATACTTGCTAGTGGGTTTTGCGCTTAAGGAACAAAGAGATATCTAAGTTGGATTTGCAGAGTATCTGGCTAATTTCTTCTCAGTATAGTTAGATATAGTACGGCCGCAATACCTTGGCCACTCGGGCTTAGAACTTTCGCGTATGTATACTCAAGAAGAAAAAAAATACCTACTGAAAAAAATTAACTAAATAAACTTTGTTTAAAAAATGGGCAATCCTAAGATATCACTAATTTAATGCTAAATTAAAGACGTAAATTATTAATCTACAATTTCTAAAAAATATTCTGTATGAAGTTCGTGCGCAACCTCTCGCACGAACTTCAGAGCGGTCGAGATATTTCGGCCCACGATTAATATCTACGCGTGTTGAAGCCTGTATTTATGTTATTTACCGTCTCCACCTACATAGATAAGACACTTCTAGCATACCGTAACGTGTATATCCACTTTAACAATTATTACTCCAATAACCTTACAATTCATAAGGTGATGATACAAGTAAGAAACACTGTTAAGATCGTTCAATTTGTCAGTTAAATGGTGACTTTTGGTTTTAACTTAAAATACGATCGGCGGATTAATTCAATCATTATTTATGCAGCTCGCATGGCTCCAGTAAAACTTGTTCTCGTAAAAAATGAGACAGTTTTTTTTCTTTATTTAAGTAAAACTGACAGTTGGTGTTTCTTTTTTCTTCTAATTACATTATTAATGAAATATTTTGGAGAATATATTTGTCTACAGCAGGGGTGGCCAACCAGTCGATCGCGGCTCTTAATCCAGTCGATCATGGCAAGGCAAAGAAAATTATAAGTTTAATATAAGTTGAATGAAGAGGTACTGATTATGTAATTGGTAGATCGCACAGAGTCTACTCAGTAAACAGTAGATCTTGGATCGAATCAAGTTGGCCACACCTGGTCTACAGGGTGTTAACGAAACCATGTAATTCCTTCAAACCTCGTGATGTACTGCTGACATAGATTAACCCTGTACGGGATACTTCTAGGCTCAATTAAAAAAAATTACAAGTAAACATGTGTTCTTAACGTGAGGCATTTTAGCGCCCCGACTGAATTGCGCGACTATCACTCGCCGCGCCACTTAACTCGGGGCGATAAAATGCCTCACGCTAAGAACACATGTTTACTTCTTGTATTTTATTTTTATTGAATCCAAAAGTATCCCGTGCTGAGTTAATCTATGTCAGCAGTACGTAACGAGGTTTGAAGGAATTACATGGTTTCATTTACACCTTGTATAATCTATGGTATTGGAGAACAAATGACGACAATCCATGCTCAAGTTGCAACGTAAGTACTTAATTAGCAAAAAAAACGAGTCACCGTTTTACTAGATCTATGAGGGCCGCTTCACATTACGACAATAAACCTCAAATCACAGAAATATTCGACAAAATAGATCTTGTGCATACAAGATCGACAAAATCAACTAAACCAGCCTCCGATAATATCTTACCAAGTGTAAAACAGCACGCAACTTATTGCCGCAACGCGAACGAGAACCTTTTAAATACCGATGACTATAAACAAAACTACACGAATATATATCGCTCTTGCAATAATACCTACACGCATATATCGCTCCCGCAATAATACCTACACGCTTTCGAGTGTTGACTACGCTAACTTATCGATATAAATTATATACATTACGCGTTCTATACAAGTGAACGCTTCTAATTATATTTACAATAAAGTTTTGGATGCTTTGGCAAACAATAGGGTACTCGCTTAAATTCGTCTCACACGATCTTAACTTCACTGCTAGATAGCAACTTTTATTACAACACTGTCATAAATATGCTCACGCATAAGAATTAAAAACAGAACAGTTTTTTTAACAAAAAAATAAGAATTGTCGTTGTCTCCAGCCTTAAGACAAATATTAGACGTAAATGTTTATTAAATAACATACATATAAGATAAAAATAACATAAGATAATAATAATATAAGAGGAAAAATAACAGGAGAACGAATGATTGTTGGAGATGATGAAGTTAAAGAGGTCGTACGGAAGAATTTATTAGCCTTTAAAGCTAAAATAAGGATGAATCAGGCAACGAGTATAATTGACGATTTGGAAAGAGTGAAGAAAAGATACACCGAAATAAAGGCGGAAGTAAAAGAGATAGTAAAGATGAAGAAGAATGAAATGGAAGATAAGTATAATAGGAAGTTCTCCGACAACTTCAGGGTCAATGTTAAGCTGTTCTGGCAACAAGTAAGATTGGCTCGTGGAGTTTCGGGGACATCAAATATGAATATAGTTAGAGGAGGAGATGGATGCTTGTTAAGTGAAGAATGCAAGGTGTTGGAACGCTGGAAGGTATATTTTGAAAGTTTATTTAGTTGGCAGGATAGTGTGCAAAGAGTGGGTAACTGGGCGGAAGCGAGTGAGTCAGACATTGACTTGGATGAAGATGAGGAACATCTGATTGAAATGGATGAAATTGTGAAAGCGCTGAAATGTATGAAAGTTGGAAAAGCTGCTGAATGTGACAGAGTGTCTGCCGAAATGCTTAAGGGCGGTGACGGGGTGGTAGCAAGCCTGCTGTACCGGATCTTTAATATGTGTTGGAGATTCGGCCAAGTGCCGGGCGACTGGTGCAAAGCTGTAATCGTACCACTATATAAGGGAAAAGGTTCACAGCAGGAGTGTAAAAACTACCGCGGCATTAGTCTTTTGAGTGTGGTCGGCAAACTATATGCGAAAGTTTTAATTAACAGAGTGATAAGAATAACAGATGAGAAAGTATGGGATGTTCAGGCAGGGTTCACAGAGGGGATGGGCTGTATGGATCAGATCTTCTCCTTGAGGTGCATAGCCGAAAAACATCTGGCAAAGCACAAGAAAGTGTACTGCGCTTTCATTGATTTGGAGAAGGCCTATGATAGTGTGTGGAGGGAAGAGTTGTGGTCGACACTATCTTTGTACGGGGTGGACTGGCGCTTGATACGGGCACTGAAATCGCTGTACAGGGATTTCAGTGCTTGTATAGGATAAATGGGGCGTTCACAGACTGGTTTGGCATCTCCAGAGGTGTTAGACAGGGTTGTGTAGCGTCTCCATGGCTGTTCAACCTATACATGGATAGTTGTTTGACAGATTTAAAAGGGAGTGAGTGTGGATTGAAAATGAATGAGTTGCCTGTCAAATGTCTTCTCTACACAGATGATCAAGTTTTGCTTGCATCGTCGGCGGAAGAGTTGCAAGACATGGTAACTATGATGAATGGATCATATAATATGAAAGGGATGAAAATTAATGTAAGCAAGACGAAAGTAATGGTTTTTGAAAGAGATGCAGATGTATCTGAGTGTAAAGTAAAGATAGGAGATGAAAGTATTGAACAGGTGAATGAGTTTGTTTATTTGGGAAGTATGTTTACAAGAGATGGTAAGATTGACGAAGATGCGGAAAGGAGAGCAAATGCGGGAAATAAAGTAAATGGTGCTTTGCATGCAGTTGTGGCTAGCCGTTCGATGTCCAAAAAGGCACGACTGGCTGTCCATAATGGTGTGTTGGTACCTACGCTTATTTATGGAAGTGAATGTTGGTCGTGGCAGAAGAGGCATGAAAGTAGAATAAATGCCGTGGAAATGCGTTCCTTGCGAAGTATGTGCGGTGTAACTTTGAATGATAGATTGAGAAATGAAGAGATTAGACAAAGTTGCGGTTTAAAAGATGATGTAGTGACAAAAATTGAAAGGAGTATGCTTAGGTGGTTTGGTCATGTTGAGAGAATGAGTGAACGGCGATTAACAAAAGGAATTTATAAGGCGGATGTCAATGGGAACGCCGGTAGAGGACGTCCTAGAAGGACATACATCGATGTTATTGGTGAAGTTCTTCACAAAGGTCAGGTGCGTAGTACTCTCAACCGGCGTGCGTGTATGACAAGATGTATGAATGTGGATGAAGCGAAAGGGGTATGTAAGAGTCGTAGCATGAGGCGTTCTATAGTTTCTGCCTACCCCTATGGGAAAAAGGCGTGAGTTTATGTTATTTAATAAACATACATACATACATGTATGTATGCATGTATATTAAATAACATACGTCACCGGAAAGCCAATACTACTTAAGCGCCATTTCGGCTAAAATGAGTTATATATTATATCGTTAGATTGGATTTTTTTTTCTGCGTCGATTAGTTGGGATTTCGTATTTCATTCTATTATATTACGAAATCCCAACTAATCGACGCAGAAAAAAAAATCCAATCCAACGATATAATATATAACTCATTTTAGCCAAAATGGCGCTTAAGTAGTATTGGCTTTCCGGTGACGATATAATGTTTGGATGATAGGACAGCGGGCATGCAATGTAGCAGCGAAATAAGAGCCGTGTGAGTCGACCTTTACAGTTCATTCCTATAAAACTACGTTAATAATTTCAAGTTCGTTAGGAACCAACGTGGTAGGCTACTGTATCGGAACAAATACACGAATTTGAACCCTATGAAGAGTAATACTGGGTTTATAATAGCTCGCTATACTTCCACGTGTATTATTAAAATATGCTTCAATATAGAAGGCCATTTAAAACCCATAATTTAAGAATTTGAGTTGAAAACTTTTGCGCAAAGACTATTCACGACAAATATTAGATCTTAAATGGTAATTTTATAAAAGCTACTATTCTAAATGCTATAAAATATTAACATCCAAACAATTGAACTTTGGAGTGTAAATCCGGTAAAGTTGGCAAGATATATTCTTAATAACAAAACTATTTGCGCAAAAGATTCAACTTGAAATTCTGACGTACGCATTATTACACACTATTAGCTAGGATTAGACGATTTGTGGTTTTCCTGAATATCTGTTGACTCGTGTGAGCATTCGTTCATGGGCTGTGCCCTGGGCGAGACTGGCCTGAAGGTGCACTCTAAGGAGTCCGAGTCCGGAGTGCCAGGTGTTGACGGTGTGAGTCTGTCGGACGTGCACATACGCTTGGACAGCGGGGAGTCAGCCTCGTCGCACCGTCGCTTGCCGGGAAGCATGTTGGGCCGGCTCACGGGGCTGAAGCTCGACGCCCTGATGGCGATGGGGGAGAGACTCCGCCGCGTCGTGTACTTCCGCGTTGGGGAGGGTGACACCACTGGAGAAAACCTGGAAAAGTTTGTGGTTTTTAGGTGACTGTGCAGAATTGGTAATATTACGTTCACATCACTTTGTAAAACACAGAAAAGGTTTTCCCGATTGTGATGGAGTCAGCTTCTAGTGTAACGAGATGCAGCTGAATACCAATATTTTCCACAGAGCGACTGCCATCAGACATCGCAACCCAGTTACTGGGAATTGCTGGTATCCTAAGGTTAGACCGGTTGTCAGATTTTCTGGCTTCTGACTTCCAGTAACGACTATCATAGGTATTCATATGACACCCGGGACCGACTGTTTAACGTGCTCTCCGAGGCACGAAGAACACAGGAAAGCAACATCTTAACTTTTTCAAAGATATTATTGTATTTTCGGTCTTCCAATTACAGTCCCAATGCCTACAGAGCACGGGCCTCTTTTCAGAATGTCAAAGGTTTAGGCCTTAGTGCATCACGCTGGTCTGGTGCGTGTTGGCGAACTACACACACCATCGAGGACTATTTGGAGACCTCTCAGGTTATCACATTAGCCCATAATCATGTGCAAGCGTGAGCAAGGACAATGATTGATGTTACTGCAGACAGGAGCACACTGTTGCCTAATTCCCCTGACAAAATATCTTAGAACCTTGGAACAACATTGGGTGAAGAGTAGCTATCAGATTCGTCATTCACCATAATAACAGTAATTAATAATAATTTATTCAAATAAAAACGTTTACAAAAAGTGTACATTTAGCCAACAGTAAAAGATTTTCCATACAATTATAGTGCTTAAAAATGAACTAAAACTAAGATATTATTATTATAGGTGGAAGTAATGGTGGTTCGGAATTGCAACGTTAGATAGCGACCAGCCCGATCTAGGTTAATTTAAACCTGTGTTTCAGGCCATCACTTTATAATCCAAACAATAATAAAAAATAATAAAATGACACTATCACAAGGCTCCAAGCACCTGGTAGTGCGATCAATGTTTTAATTTACTTATCTAAAACATCATCGAGCTATTATCTGACATTGTCAACATGTAAAAACATTCCCAAAATACTTGTATCGATTTAATCTATAAAACTAACGTGAGGTGGGGCTCACGTAACAATAATAAATCAGAAATATCTTGTTATACTTAGGATTGTTTTTCACGTGCAGTCTGACATATTAATTATCTTAATCCCATTTACTCGATATTTGAATAAGAGATAAATATCTAAAAGTGGAAGACAGACACATGGCTTGCTCGTTGACCGGATATCCAGAAGTGAGTTATATCCTATCTAATTACCAACTGCATGGATTATACGGTTAGAGAGGTTAAGCTGCCCTTGCCGCGGTCAGTCCGTGGATGGGTGACCGTTCGTTACTCATTGAGACCCCTCCGTGCCTCGGAGAGCACGTTAAACAGTCGGTCCCGGGTGTCATACGAATACCTATGACAGTAGTTACGGGTAGCCAGAAGCCCGAAAGTCTGACAAACGGTCTAACCTTTAGAGTATCGGCATTGCACAGTAACTGAGTTTGCGGTGGTCTGATGGCAGTCGCTCCGTGTAAAATACTGGTATTCAGCCGCATCTAGTTAGACTGGGAGCTGACCCCAACATAGTTGGGAAAAGGCTAGGCAGATATAGTTTTATCCTTTCCTGAAGAATAATTAACAGGAGTTAAGTGGAAAGCATAGCTTCTCATATTTTAGTGTCATTCCCGGCAAATAATACGCCACCCCTTCCTTTCCCAAGAGTGTTTTACAAGGCGACTCAGAGATCACGACAAGAGGGCAAGTGGGCAGCCCCGCCATCAGCGTCAGGTCCTCACAAGACTGGCCCATCTGCATGGACGTGTGTGTTTATATCTATGTTGTCAGTACCTAGGTGTCCTAGTGGGTGAGTTGGCGAGCCCCGCCACCAGCGTCAGGTCCTCACAAGACTGGCCCATCTGCATGGCCGTGTGTGTTTATATCTATGTTGTCAGTACCTAGGTGTCCTAGTGGGTGAGTTGGCGAGCCCCGCCACCAGCGTCAGGTCCTCACAATACTGTCCCATCTGCATGGCCGTGTGTATTTATATCTATCTATGTTGTCAGTACCTAGGTGTCCTAGTGGGTGAGTTGGCGAGCCCCCCCACCAGCGTCAGGTCCTCACAAGACTGGCCCATCTGCATGGCCGTGTGTGTTTATATCTATGTTGTCAGTACCTAGGTGTCCTAGTGGGTGAGTTGGCGAGCCCCGCCACCAGCGTCAGGTCCTCACAATACTGTCCCATCTGCATGGCCGTGTGTATTTATATCTATCTATGTTGTCAGTACCTAGGTGTCCTAGTGGGTGAGTTGGCGAGCCCCCCCACCAGCGTCAGGTCCTCACAAGACTGGCCCATCTGCATGGCCGTGTGTGTTTATATCTATGTTGTCAGTACCTAGGTGTCCTAGTGGGTGAGTTGGCGAGCCCCGCCATCAGCGTCAGGTCCTCACAAGACTGGCCCATCTGCATGGCCGTGTGTGTTTATATCTATGTTGTCAGTACCTAGGTGTCCTAGTGGGTGAGTTGGCGAGCCCCGCCACCAGCGTCAGGTCCTCACAAGACTGGCCCATCTGCATGGCCGTGTGTGTTTATATCTATGTTGTCAGTACCTAGGTGTCCTAGTGGGTGAGTTGGCGAGCCCCGCCACCAGCGTCAGGTCCTCACAAGACTGGCCCATCTGCATGGCCGTGTGTGTTTATATCTATGTTGTCAGTACCTAGGTGTCCTAGTGGGTGAGTTGGCGAGCCCCGCCATCAGCGTCAGGTCCTCACAAGACTGGCCCATCTGCATGGCCGTGTGTGTTTATATCTATGTTGTCAGTACCTAGGTGTCCTAGTGGGTGAGTTGGCGAGCCCCGCCACCAGCGTCAGGTCCTCACAAGACTGGCCCATCTGCATGGCCGTGTGTGTTTATATCTATGTTGTCAGTACCTAGGTGTCCTAGTGGGTGAGTTGGCGAGCCCCCCCACCAGCGTCAGGTCCTCACAAGACTGGCCCATCTGCATGGCCGTGTGTGTTTATATCTATGTTGTCAGTACCTAGGTGTCCTAGTGGGTGAGTTGGCGAGCCCCGCCATCAGCGTCAGGTCCTCACAAGACTGGCCCATCTGCATGGCCGTGTGTGTTTATATCTATGTTGTCAGTACCTAGGTGTCCTAGTGGGTGAGTTGGCGAGCCCCGCCACCAGCGTCAGGTCCTCACAAGACTGGCCCATCTGCATGGCCGTGTGTGTTTATATCTATGTTGTCAGTACCTAGGTGTCCTAGTGGGTGAGTTGGCGAGCCCCGCCACCAGCGTCAGGTCCTCACAAGACTGGCCCATCTGCATGGCCGTGTGTGTTTATATCTATGTTGTCAGTACCTAGGTGTCCTAGTGGGTGAGTTGGCGAGCCCCGCCATCAGCGTCAGGTCCTCACAAGACTGGCCCATCTGCATGGCCGTGTGTGTTTATATCTATGTTGTCAGTACCTAGGTGTCCTAGTGGGTGAGTTGGCGAGCCCCGCCACCAGCGTCAGGTCCTCACAAGACTGGCCCATCTGCATGGCCGTGTGTGTTTATATCTATGTTGTCAGTACCTAGGTGTCCTAGTGGGTGAGTTGGCGAGTCCCGCAACCAGCGTCAGGTCCTCACAAGACTGGCCCATCTGCATGGCCGTGTGTATTTCCCTCTCGTGCGCCACTTCACGCGTGTTGCTGACGTCAGCGCACTCTTCGGCGCGCAACTGGTTGACGCGCGGCGCCATCCGTGCCCACGAGCTCTGTGCAACAAATAATTATGTGTTATACAAGATATATTTTTGTAAATACACTCTACATTAATACCTGAAACTATTGTGTAGATTTTTTCTTTTTAGCATGACCTAAGTTGAACCCAAGTTCCATTGAAATCTTTTTATCGAACTCTTAAGAGATTTTCGAACAAAGATACAGAAGGTAATCCATATAATCAGCTCATACACATGCACAGACTGGTCGTGAAGGAATATTGCCCTAATAGTGTGGTAAACACTCATGGCTAAATACTCAAACAAATCTAAGCTCAAACGCTACTCAATTTTAAGTTGCCGTTAAGTCTCGTGATGTCTCTGTCACTCTAAGGCGAAGTGACAGTGACAGCACGCAATTAACTACAACTTAACTGCGTTTGAGTATTTGGCCATTAGCAACAAGTCTGGTAATGACAGTGAATTTTTGTTAGCGCATAATGTGAATGCTACTGCTCCGTCCCTATATTCTATTGTATTTTCCGTAATACCCTAAAGCGGCAAATCCACTAGCACGTTTTATTGCGCAAGTTATTGCACTCTATTGCCCACTTTTGGCCGATTCCTATAATTTACGGAGCGTTATTGGTTACAATTGAGACTCTTGTATCTTTACCAATAATGAAGGAAAAAGAGAGAGAATGTCTACCATGCAAAGCCCATATATATGTCTTTGCTCTCATATAAAAGTAGTTATCACAGGTAGTTTACGAGTCTATTTATATGTCGTTTTGCAAAAAAAATAACTACCATTGGTAAACGAAACGATTCGTTTTTCTTATAGAAACCCAGCATTAGTTCGTAAAACTTACTGAAATCTACTTGCTGCGAGTGTTAGGATTTGAAGATTAAGCCAACTTTTACAACACCTTTTAAAATGTATAAATAAATGCCTTGTTGGTTTAGTGGTAGAAGCGCGACTGCTGAGCATGGGGTCCTGGGTTCGATCCCCAGGTCGGGTAAGTGTTATTGGGTTTTTCCATTACGAATTTCTCAGTAGCCTGGAGTCTGGATTTGTGCCCCGTTAGTGGCAATAGGCTCGCCCCCTATTACATGGGACTTAAATATAACTGGCGAAACGAGTGTGTTTTAAAACACCTCTGCCGAGCCCTTCGGGGAATGTAAGGCGTGATGTTATGTTAAATAAATAATTTGGGCACCTAGCTTTGTAAGAATTTTTGTGTTCATTGCTTGTATAAATTTCTATTTATTTATTTTTTACAGACAAGCCATTGTCTTGTTAGCGCTATGATGCAGAATTCTGACCTTTAAACTCGCGTCAATCTTCATAAGTGTATGGTCATAAATTGTCGAGAACGAGATGTGTAATCTACCCCTCATTACCAAGTGAATAACGAATTAATATTATACAAGGTTACTTCGAATTAACTGGCGACACTACACATGGTTACTAGGACTCATCAATAGAAGACAGCACGTTTGGTGCAGTGGCTGAGCGATTGGCTTCTGCGCTACGGGTCGTGAGTTCGATTCCCACAGGGATCAAATATTTGTATGGCCTACAGATAGTTGTTCCAGGTCTGGGTTTTTGTGCCTGTGAAGATTTGTGTCAGTAAATGCATCCACAATACAAGAGAAATCATAGTGTGGGGCAAGGTATTCTTAATTTTTCTGCCGGGGTTGCGGTACATGCTTTTGCGAATCCCGCGACCCCGGCCGAACGGTCAGATGGAGGAACACCGTTGGTTTTTAGCCGGTAAGAGTCCGACAGATCCCCCCCGCCTTCCCCGGTGGAGGGACATCCATGAGGATATTCTAACGATAAAAAATAAATAAAAAAGGTATCATCAATAAGAACACATTGTTATAAAAAATACCTAAGTTTTAATTAGATTACAAGATACATAAAGGCCTGGTCGGACAGAGAGCGTGTCGTCTTCCATAGATAAAACATAACATAACATCACGCCTGTATTCCCCGAAGGGTTGGGTAGAGGTAACACCCAGTAACACCCTCATTTCACCGTTATGTTTAAGTCCCATCTAATAAGGGACGGGTAAAAAATAGTAAAAAATGGGTCAGGTAGTATGGATACGTTCCCTTACGTCGCGTCTCACTATATAGGCCGCCAGTAGGGAATGCCGTTGTTTTGATCGCGTCGCCGCATCGCATCGCGTCGCGTTTGTCGCTTACGCAGGACACCCCGTAATACGGTAGCGAAGAGAGCACACGTAGTAGGTACCTACATATCTTGTTACAAAAGTAGGTATTTTTAAACGGTTCTAATTAGCTTCACGACGTATAATTTGTTTGTTTGTTGTCAATTCTATTGGCGGTGCCCAGTAGTAGGACAAATCTACTGAGTAAAGCCCCTATAACGCGTACCTTGTGTATACTTAATGAGGTAGCAGACAGAATAGATCTTTTTACTTGTTCTCTGAGTGAGTTCACAAAAACCATAATGTACAGAATATGTTATGGTAATCCGGTGGCATCAAAAAGGTTGTCCCGCAACCTCATCAGATTTAAAAGAGGCGACATCCGGAAGATTATTGGAATCTTAACAGGACACTGTCCCCTAAACAAGACAGTCCCCTGTGCAGAGGATGCATGGAGACAGAAGAAACGACGCTGCACGTGCTTATGGGATGCAGGAGCGTGGCCGAACAACGGGCACGGACTCTTCAATCTCCAACATCGCTCCCGGAGGCCTGCAGCAGCCTGAGAAGGCTGCTAACCTTCTGGGACGACCTGGGTTGGTTGGAGTAGGAAGGTAAGACGAAACACGCACAATGGCCCAATCAAGAGGCTAAGTGCGGATACAGTCCAGGTAAACTAAACGAATGTTATGGTAAATAATAAAACTGTAATTATGGCCACACTATTGAATTAGGAAATTCTTGTAATGATAGTGATGATGACTTAATAAATAAATAAATCTTGCGACAGATTTTTCAACTAGTTCTGCTGAACCGATTCTACTGAAACTTCGCACACAAATACTATTACCATGACAATACAACATTATAATAATTTCAACCAACAATCCTCAAATCCTGATGCTGCAGAGGTTCTGCAAGGTAAAACCAGTTAACTTAAAAGTTTTTTTAAGGGATTATTTTATTTGATTGTGTTGTTCAAGAGGTTGTAATGTCAAACCTCATCCGGTAGTTCTGAACCCACTAACGTTGCACTTGCATAGGTGTGTTTCTAGGGTTCGAAGACATTACAAAATGTGCAATTGGTGCTCATTGCTAAGTCAGCTTATACCACAACCACAGATTATAGTCCGCGCGGAACTAGTTGGCCGCGCTTCAGGTATGTGAGAGGCAGGAGGGGGTGTGCACGGTAGACAAGACAAAGTAAACTGACAGAGCGCGTCTATTGTTTCGCACACCCCTCCTGCCGCTCACATACCTAAGGCGCGGCCAAGTAGTTCCGCGCGGACTATAAATAATAGTTACTACACCGTAGCCGAGACAGACATGGGTCTGGATTTAGGTAATTTGATACATAAATACTCACGGCTACGTTAACTGGCGAGGTGACAGGCCCGAAGGTGCCACTATGCCTGCGCGTGCGCGTCAGGTTGTTGTTAGAGAACATGCTGAAGATCGACGTGTTCCTGAAACAATATTACCGTCAAGGTTAGATTTCAGATATCAGTAACATCATTAAGCTATGCAGTCCATAGCTGTCTTGCAAAAAAGGAGGTATGTTTCCCGTAACCGAAACACCCCGAATAATTTAGCTAGTAATTAATTCGTCTTAAATGCAACGACCCATGTCGTTGCTGCAGTGCACTGCTTGAACTTGAAGCACAAAATAAATAGTACTGCGTACAGAAAACTCACTCCCTAATTAATGTGCTCCGCGCATACAAAATTGAGCTTTAGTGTTAGGCGAGAGAGTTCCCATTCCGCTATACGTTCCGCTCGTATTACATTTCGGTTGTCACTAACATTCGGTTCGGTTTTCTCGTGTTTCACTCCGGAATTGCAGCGACAGGTAGGTATGTTGCCGTATCTAAACCGGGCCTGCTTGAAGTGTAGGAATACCGGATGTTGTATGCTTTGCCTTTACGGTAATTGTAAATCAATTTGTACATGCAATTGGGCGAGGCTTAAGGATTACACCTATGCTTTCCTGTTGACACAATGAACGAATTTAAGAATCCAGGGCTGCCATCCGTCCGGGTTTCTCCGGATCAGTCCCAGTTTGGGAGGATGTCCGGGGGCGTTAGGGGCGGTTCTCAAAAAGTGTCCATCGCGTTGGGCATTTTCGTTCGCTTCCGTTCCAACAATTAGTTCCACGCAGCACACACACACGTATATGACTTGGATCAAAATAATTATATTTTGGCTATTTTAAAACATAAAAAATATTTTTTTATATTTTCACGACCGTCCGGGGAAAAAACCCATCTTCGACCAAAAGTCCGGGATTTTTGCAATCTTTGTCCGGTGTCGGCAGTTTAGATGATGGTAGGGGGCGTGTTCGTGGTAACTGGTAATTTTGTGCAATCTTGCACGCAACCACGATGCTCTACAAGCGAATTGGTACCAATTGAGAGTGAGTAGCGACGCACCACACTCGATTAGATTATGAAGCTGATGGTTTCCGAACCGTTGCTAAGGGCCAAACCACATCTGACGGAAGATACGTCGCCAATCTTCCGCCGTTACACATAATTCCATATAAACATCTCACATCGTACACATTTGACCGAAGATGCGTTACTAAAATTCCTCGAGCAAACTACGCAACGGAAGATCGGCGAAGAATCTTCCGTCAGATGTCGCTTGGCCCTTAAACGCGGGGGGGACTAGGTCAATAAGGCCGGAAGGCGTCTGCCGGGATTGCGGTGCATGCAATAGCGAATCCCGTGACCCCGGCCTTAGGTCAGAAGGAGGGAACACCGTTGGTTTTTAGCCGGTAAAAGTCCGGCAGACCCCCTCGCCTTCCCCGGGCGAGGGAAATCCATGAGGCTTTTACAACGAAAAAAAAAGGGGGGCCGGAAGGCATACATAGAATGGCTATTACAACTTTGCGGATATCACTGGATCTTGGCTTACTTACCACATTCTAACCTAGTACAGTGCGCATCAAATAAATAGAACCGAGATGACGTCGACTGCGTAATCTATGTGAGGTTCGAGTCATATGATTCGTTTTGATGAGTCCAATAGATTGCACTGGGTGTTCAGGGTCTGATACCAAGGAGGTGGACAGTGGAACTCTTCAGTGGCTATTAGTAAACCCCTCAAGTTTGGCAGTCGACGCCAACTACCTACTGTTAAATAGATAACTCACAAGTCCGCAGATCCTTCTTCCAAATTGTGCTTACGTCACATTCCAGGTAGGAGAGTATATATGCGATTAAGTTAGGGTAACTACCCTCCGGGGTTGCGGTGCATGCTTTTGCGAATTCCGCGACCCCGGCCGAACGGTCAGGTGGAGGAATTCCGTTGGTTTTTAGCCGGTAAGAGTACGGCAGACTTCCTCGCCTTCCACGGGCGAGGGACATCCACGAGGATTATACAATATAAAAAAAAGAGGATAACTATCCTATTTTAATATGATTAACAAAAAAAAACACTACCTACTGCCTTGAGGGCGGAAACAAACTCGGCGTAGACGGTAAATGTACCGAAATATATTTCAATACTAGTCTCAAAAGAAGAAACCTCGAATACTACGAAAACCACAGAACACTTATCGTAGTTAGAAAACAGAAAAGTGCCAGCAATTAGACCTAAAGCCTAGCACCGACGATACCTTAGTATTATGTGTACCCATTGATGTAATTTATTTATTTTTCCAGATCGCAAGAATCCAATTTGTTAGTATAACATAAGCAACTTAAAAACTAGTGTTAGTACAATCAATAAATAGCCATGTCAAAATAATAATCATAATAATTAAGACATTAATCTTAATAATAATCAATACATTCACTAACCATAATAATCAATACCTTCCATAATAATCATAAAATCACAAATAAATAATCCAGTACAACCAAAGCTACTTTTAGGGCATGATTTGACGGGAACACTAGCAATATAATATGTAATATAACTTACGTACTAGATGCGCTATTTAGAAGAACATGGTAGCAACGAGTTGTGGTTCCGGAACCACAGTGCCATAGAACTTGACAGCTGTCTAGCGGTGGAGCTGTCTAGCGGTTTGAACCTTATTGCGTCAACGCATTTGGCACATTTTGCCTATACGAGATAGCGCGTCTATTTATTTCGACGTCGTTGTGTGTACCGCCTAGAAAACCCGACTGACTTCGTCTTCCGGAATGTAAGGAGCTATTTGATATACGCAACTCGGCGAAGTATCCAAGACTAACTCTGTTTTATGTCCTACCCGGCTTCTGCATATAAATTTTATGATATTCGATTAAGAATTTTTTATTACCCCTAAGGCAATATAAAGCGTAGAAGATTTTATTTTATGGATGAACTCCAAGTGTTCCAGAAAGTATATTGATGATGTATGTTGTAGAGACGGATCGTCTGCCTGCTGGGTTCAGGGTTCGATTGAGTATTAAGATAATTGTAGCACAATAAAGCATAATAAGCCCGTTACTGTCCCATCGTTGGGCACGGGCCTCTTCTCAGAATGAGAAGAGTTTAACACCCATATTCTAAGACGTTCCTCCAAAACTTACTCGACTCAGGACGGCCTCGAAAACACCTTCAAAATTGTATTCTTAGTCGCAATTTCGAGTAAGCTTCGAGGTTTCTCGAGAAGTCATTACGTCATAACTTAAATTATCTGCATCGCGCAAATAACGACGCGATAAATAGTTGTAAGGGTTATCGTAAGCATATTCGATACAGTCTTCAAAATTCATTTTTGTTACATACGAACTTTGACACTTCCTTCCTTAAGGTAGGTTCCGAGGTACCTTGAGTTTGACAGATGATTCCTTACCTCGACTGAGGAAAAATCTCGAGTCGAGGACGTGTATGTCAATTATAACTACCGATGGTAGTGAGAAAGACTGAGTAGAGGTGGAGTCGAGTCGTGTAAGTTTTGGAGGAACGTCTTAGAATATGGGTGTAGGCATCAGTCCAACACGCTGGCCTGGAGCGGGATGGCGTATCACACACACCACCGAGAACTTTTTCTATTCCTCTCAGGTACGCAGGTTTCCTCATATTTTCCTTCACAGTAAACGCAAGTGACAGGTAATGAAATACTAATTAGTAGGTCTAAACATATCTATTTGAAGCCTTGGTGATTGTGGTCATATAATGATACCTGCAGAAAACGCAGCGTAAGGCCATATTTACACGATGCTGTTACAATAAGCGATTAGGTAATGTAGACAACGCGATAAAAATCATAATTTGTACGCAATAGCATGCTCTTTTCAGCAGCTATTTTAGCATACTGTCTGCTCACATGCTAAAAAATATTCGACTAAACAGAGCTTTAAGTACACTCTGAACTAGGCTTGGCGAACTTTCGCGTATGTACAGTCGTGAAGAAAAGAGTTACAGTAAAAACTATTTAATAAACTTTACTTAACTAATGGCCAATCTTAAGATCGTAGTAATTAACTTTTAACTAAAAGCTATTTTGTTGCTAGAAAATCTATTCCGCAACCACTTGCACGATGTTCAGAGCGGCCAAGATAAATTGGTCGTACTGTAATTTTCTTTTTTTTTTTGTTTGTTACTAGGCCTGCGTTTGGCCGCCATATCGCCTGATGTTAAGCGATGATGCGGTCTACGATGGAGCACGCTTGCCCAGAAGAAACCGATTCACTCGTGACTTGAAGACACCCAGATTGTAACTGTCGGGGAACACCCACTCGGGCAGCGCATTCCACTGTTTGGCAGTTTTCACAATGAAAGTGGAATCAAAACGCCTCGTTCGGGTTTTTGGTATATCAACCATGAACCAATGGTGCCTTTTCGTGCTTCTGGCCGTCCGATAGAAAAAAAGGCAGGGGGGTATTCGATCATGCAGATCTGAAGCACACTCTCCGAAATGTGTCCGATAAAAAACCGATAGACTAGCAACTTTGCGCCGATGCTCAAGACTTTGGAGCTTGGTCTGAACAAGGGTGTAATGAACAAGTCTAGCCGCCTCGTGCCTCATTTGCCATAAACATACACCAAGACGCTCATAGCCTTGCAAAAACTGTTATTATTAAGCCCATTAGTCGTCTACATGAATATTACACTCACTTTGCTAGGAGCTGTATAAAGTTTAAATTCTATTAAGGTAGGAGACGGTTTCTTTCCACGTTTGAACTGAATTATCCGTTCTATTTGAACGTCGTTATAGTATAAGTTAGCAGGGCATGTAATACCGATTTAACTGAATGGCGAGTCAGCCTGTAAGTACCCCTAATACGAGTTGCGGTAATAGTTTTTTTGAGCTCGTTAAACTGAATAATATATTTGTCTATTTTCCTTGCGGGTGTGTAAAGGTGGCCACCGACCGGCGTTACAGGGCGTTACGGGGCGTAACGTAACATTCGCAGCGAGCATGTCGTTACGCCGTATGCTAAAATCCGTGTAAACATGCTCGTTTCGAACTCTTTGCTCGCCCGTGTTCCAGATTCGTTGCCACACGAAGTTGTGTTAGAATTTTTATTTATTTTTTGTCTCACTCTATCTTTTTAACAAGAAATAAACACAACAAATAAACTAAAGGGCCGAAGTACCTAGAATTGACGCTTGTGCCACATGCGTTTGCGACGACTCGCCGCGGCGTACTGACTGAAGCGCGTAACACTCAAAGGGAGCACTTGGAGCGAGCAACGAGCGACCCGTTGCTCGCTTGTTTCCCCGTACTGACTGCACGAATGCCCGCTTTGTAAAGGTGGATATGGTATGTACCATTCGTAGCAAGCATGTTACGTTGCGCCGTCTTTTAAACTCCGTGTAACATGCTCCATTCGAACTCTTTGCTCGCCCGTGCTCCAGATTCGTTGGTTCCCATAAAACAGATTCTTCTCTATATTTGTCTATGAAATACAGAGTTTTCTCTTTGTCCCATTCCATCTTTTTAACAACAAATAACCACAACTAATAAACTAAAAGCCCGAAGTTCCTAGAATCGACGCTTGTGCCACGTACGCTCATGACGACTCGCTACGACGTACTGACTGAAGCGCGTAACACTCAAAGGATTCGCCAAAAAACCGACACCGGGGTGGAGCACTCGCAGCGAGCAACGAGCCGCTCGTTGCTCGTTACAAGCGCCTTGTTTCCCCGTACTGACTGCACGAACGCTCGCTGTGTAACACGTTACATTACGCCCGGTAACGCCGGTCAGTACCCAGCTTAACATATTGCATTACGCCCCGTAATGCCAGTCAGTACCCACCTTAAGAGAGATAGAGGTTAGCGAGCTCACGAAAACTGCAGTTTTAGTAATTTTCAGACTTGTAGAGACATTGCCTTGCTCGTGGAGACTAAGAATGATATTTACGGAATATCCTACCCATTAATTAGTTACTAGCCGGACGGAATTCCCCATAATAATAACACTGGGAAATTACTGCGTCGGCCATTTCCACACTGCTTTTCCTCACATACCTAGCTCACAAAACTAAACTAGATCTGAATAAACAGTATGACACAAACATAGTTGCTTATAAAACACGTATATTCCGATACCATAATATTATGCGGCTGGTCGTGAGACAATAACAACATGGACTGTAATGCGTGCTGCAATAACAATTACTCGTGTTTATAATACTATTTAATTTCAACTATATTATTGTTGAGTGTATTACCTATCACGATTTAAATTTACGATGTGTAAGAACCAAAGTCCCTAGCAAAACTGAATGCGTGGGTCGAGGAACTTCAAGTATACTCCACCAAGAAGAACATAGTCTACTTAGTTGTCGGCAATAAGATTGACAAGCATATAATTTTGGGGCCCAGTGCATAATTCAGCAAGCACATTCGGTCGCGCGAACGCTCAACGAGTATTCCCAAGGAGGATTGATGTCAGGCAGGCGGCCGGTCATAAAACAATAAGCCAAAACCTCTAACAACATGGATTTATGAAATACATGTTGTGCCGACCCCACCTAGAGTGGGATAAGGGCTGGAAGAAGTTTTACCTATCACAATTTCGAATGACAGACGCAGCACAGCGGCACAGCACGGTAGCGGCACGGCACGGCAAGAAACGGCGACGAATAGGAATATAACTTAATAGCATGACAATAAAATTGAAATTCCAATGATAAACATCGTAGGTACAAAAAGCTGCGACGTTAATTCCTATTCACGCCTGTATTCCCCAAAGGGTTGGGCAGAGGTGTATAGTAACACCCTCATTTCACCATGTTTAAGTATCGTGTAATGGGGGCGAGCCTATTGCCTTCAACCGATATATTCTTATTCGTCGCATAAAAATCCCTTGCCGTGCCGTGCCGCCAGTGGCCGTAGGCCCTTAGTTGCATGAAATCACGCTCCTTACCGAGGGGCAGTGAGCCTTGTAGCGGCTTAGTCGATGAATGCCCAATTCGTAAAATGCCTAGCATTTTACAAATGCCTAGCATTTTACAAATGCCTAATTCGACAAATGACTGATTCGTAAAAGCAGAACTAGATATTGAGCAGTGATAGCCTAGTGGTATGACCGACGGACTGCCAAGTCATAGGTCTCGAGTTAGAAACCAAGGCACGCACCACTGACTTTTTAAATTCATGTGCGTATTGTATAATTATCACTTGCTTAAAAACGGTGAAGAAAAACATCGTGAGGTAACCGGCATGCCTGAGAGATATTTCTCGACGGTATGTGAAGCCAAGTCAGAGGCCCATGGGCGGCATATACTTTGACACCAGGTTAGTCACTAACCACACGAAAAGAAGAACAAGAAACTAGATATAGCGAATTAGTCCATTTTCAAGCTATTGGGCATTTTACGAATTGAGCATTCATCGACTAAGCCAGTTACAATCACTGCCAAACCTCTCCTGTAAATTACTGCTGGTATTATAATACGAGTATGGTGGATAAAACATAATAATATTGCACTATTTCCTTACTGCGCATGCGCATTGACAGGTCCCTACTTTGCCAGCTGATTGGCTAAACGCACTCCGCACTAAAATAATATTATGTGTCGTAGTAGGCGTGGGTGCCGTTGCACACACAAATAACAAACACCTAGATTTAAAAATATGCGAAGAAATATTCACCCGAATAAGGAAATCGACTCTGTAACCCTTAGGAGTCCTTAGGCTTTGTTTAGAGACGCGAAGCTTAAGGCGAAGCGTGAAGCGGGGCGGAGTGCAGTCAATTTGAAAAACCGGCCAAGTGCGAGTCGGACTCGCGCACGAAGGGTTCCGTACCATTATCTATAAAAACGGCAAAAAAACACGTTTGTTGTATGGGAGCCCCCCTTAAATATTTGTTTTAAAGTAATTATTTATTTTTAAAGTGAATAGTACTTATAACTAAATATTCTGTGAATATTTCAAGCGTCTACCTGTTGCCGTTATCAATATCGAACAAAAACGAGCAAAAAAAAAAACACGTTTGTTGCATGGGAGCCCCCTTAAATATTTATTTTATTGTTTTTTAGTATTTGTTGTTATAGCGGCAACAAAAATACATGATCTGTGAAAATTTCAACTGTCTAACAATCACGGTTCATGAGATACAGACTGGTGACAGACGGACGGACGGACAGCGGAGTCTTAGTAATAGGGTCCCGTTTTACCCTTTGGGTACGGAACCCTAAAATAAAAATGCGGTGAGTGCGCTGGGTGATCCTGTGTCTCCATAAACAAGGCCTTCGATAAACCATTCTACTCAAACGCTACTCAATTTTAAGTGGCGTTAATTTCGTGCCGTCACTGTTACTTCGCCTTAAAGTGACAGTGACAGAGAGAGTGAGTATTTGGCTATTAGGTCCATAGAAATATATGGAGCCCGGAGTCGTTAAATACCACATTTTGTTACGTCGTGTAGTGAGCCGTGGATAGACGGCGTTAGCATCTGACTAGGCTTTTCCCAACGATTGTACTCATAGAATATTAGAAAGAGATTTTGTATTCCTTGATTGTACTGTTGGGGTCGACTTCCAGTTCAACTAGATGTGGCTGAACATCAATATTTTATGCGAAGGGACTACCATGTTTTCGGGCTTCTGACGGCCCATAGCGACTATATTTGCCTAGCTTTTTCCCCAACTATGTTAGGGTCAGCTTCCAGTCTAACCAGATGAGGCTGAATACCAGTATTTGACACTGAGCGACTGCCATCAGACCTCCGCAACCCAGTTAGTGGGCAATTCCGATATCCCAAGGTTAGACTGGTTGTCAGAATTTCGGGCTTCTGACTACCCGTAGCGACTATCATAGGTATTCGTTTGACACCCGGAACCGACGGTATAAACGTGTTCTCAGAGTCACGGAGGATCTCTCTCGATATGTAACGAACAGTTACCCATCCACGCAATGACCGCGGCAAGCTCAATTTAACCTCGCAGGTCGGTCGATCCGCGTGGCTATTATTAAGCCTTGAGCACCTCATTTGGATCCGCAACCCTTAGTATAAACGCGTACTCTTTGCCACTTTTCACTCTTTGCTTGTTCATCAACAGATCTTCTTTCTTTTCGTGTGGTTAGTGACTAACCTGGTGTCAGAGTTTATGCCGCCCATGGGTCTCTGACTTGGCTTCACATGGCGTCGAGAAATATCTGTCAGGCATGCTGGTTTCTTCACGATTTTTTCCTTCACCGTTTTTAAGCAAGTGATAATTATACAATACGCACATGAATCCGAAAAGTCAGAGGTGTGTGCCTTGGGTTCGAACTCGAGACCTATGACTTGGCAGTCCAACGGTCATGCCACTAGGCTTTCACTGCTTAGAATCAACAGGTAACAGCTCATCATTTCAATTCATCGTCTTTTTAAGGCATTTCCTTTGTTCTACTTCGAGCGCAGTTTTTATCGTCAGCGTATAGAAATTCAGATTTGTTTTTTTAATGATACCTTGGCCTTATCGGGATGTCCAGACGAGGTCCGCCGCAAACTGTGGCTAGAGTTACTTCCCTCTCACGTGAACTACATAAAACCCAGTGCGAGTCTACCAGCGGGATATGATCTCCCCTGGCCGACACGGAAGTCACTCAACCGACTGCGGACCCAAGTAGGCCATTGCAGGGTCAACACGAGCAAGTGGGGGTATACCGACGCAACGGCGACGGGATGGAGGTGTTGAGCTGACCCCCAAACTATGCCTCATTTATTATCCTGCTCTTTGTGCCCCAACACTTGCACCTTGAGCGATCTTTGTGCTGCCACCATTAACGACATTGATGTGGCAACATTTTGGGCACCCCAAATTTAATTTTCGTATTATCGATACGAAGAAGAATGGTACCTAGTAGTAACCCTATAGTTTCTTCAGTAAATTTGAAGTATGAAGTCTGTAGCTGTAAATTTGAAGTCTGTAGCTTTTAAACATTAAAATTACAATAGACAGCCCCCAAATTCGGCCACCGCTTACACCGCTTCTTAGTGTTTATGCTGGAAAGAACTATGTTTACGTTTGGTGCAGTGGCTGAACAATTGAATTCTGCACTACGGCTCGTGGGATTGATTCCCGTACCAATCTAATATTTGTATGGCCTGCAAATAGTTATTCTGGGTCTGGGTGTTTGTGCATGTGATAATTTGTGTCTGTAAATGCCAATCTACGATACAGGGCATATCCTAGGGTGGAGAAACTATTTTAATAAAGAAAAAAAAAGATACCAGCATCTAACTCCCCAGCAACACATATCATCATCTTATCTGACAGCCGGGCTCTCAGCAGAATTATGACATGTTTACAAGCAATTTTGTAAGTATCATGTATAAATATGAATACCTAACATAATAATTCACTCAATACACTAAGTTCAATGATACCTATCACAAATATTTAAACATAATATACGAAAACAATTTATCAGAAAATTTAAAATTTATCAAAAGAAATGTATTCAGATAGTCTATCAAGATACTAGACATCATGGTATAAATTATGATTCTTTAATATTACTGGTAATTGTAACTATAGTTGGAATTGCAAGATAAATATTTGATATATAAATTTATCAAGATTGGTTGAGTAGTTTTGGAGATTACAATCAAAGAATACACAAACTATGATCACCATTTTTTATGTCAATTTCAAGAGTGTGTATTTAATAACTTCACAATCATCTTAAGCAACGGCTTAAGAGAATGTTCTATCATGTTGATGTAGGTCTTTAAATAGGTACTTCAATTTAACAAAATATTTTTGATAATATTTTAAAAATTCTGCATTGTTAAATAAATTGTATTTTAAACGACCATTTAATATGGCAGTAAAATATATTTAATAAACCGTAAAAAGCTACATTTGTTTACATTGTTGGAATCAATAAAAAAAATGTAGTATAGTTCATTTGTGTGTGTTTATAAGGTGTGGTAAACAATATAGGTGTGGATGAGATAAAATGCATTTTAATTAATGTTTTTATATGACTGATTGTATGAGCTAGGTATATTGTGAATCATTGCTGTGAAGTTTTTTTTTAATAAGCATATTGCTTTTAGAATATAAACACAAAGAAGTTTATGTTGAGTAATTGTTTAGGAGATTGTCTTTTAACAATGTGTTAATTTATGAATATTACCTGTCAAAGAAATGTTATTTACTGTGGAAATAACTCTCAATCAACAACTTAGTAATACACAATACATCAAATCAGTATTTAAACACTGTATCACTAAATAAAACTTAATTAATTAAGCTTGATACACTAATAGATGAGGCAATTAAAAAATATATGACTAAGTTAAAAAAGCCTGAAGCACACAAAAAATATAGAACAATATCAAGTTTATAGCTCAGCACTAACTGCTGTACTTACACATTGTCAATACACCGCAACTCAACACTGAAAAATGACGCCAAGCTACTGCACTTTTACCATAACAATATACAACCAACCAGTAATGATAATATTATAGTATACACTGTGAATAATGCACAAACATCGCTAAATACGGGCACAGCACCCACTGGCGACCTCAGCAGCTGTCAAAAATAGGTAAGCAGCGTAGCAACAACCATATCACAACCGAAGGAGGCGTGTTCAATACATATTATTTTACCTGGGCGCTACGTTCGTCGTGGGCGATGTGGCCGCCGTAGAGGCTGCCTCATTGATTAAGGGTGCACTGCTGCACCTTTTTAATATGTTAGGAGCATCCACATCCATTATCTTAATGCCACCATTCATTCACTGACGTACTATGTAGTTATATGCATCGGGATTGCCGAAACGATTAGTCCTCTACTGTTTATGTAACACTGTAAGTGCACTTACAAATAGTCTAATAAACAATTAACGCTACTGTTACAACTACATACATGTTATTTATTACGCGTAAATGAAAGGATAACACAAAATAAAATGAAAATACGCTACTCGGCAAGCTAAAAAGTGGCTCGAAGCTGACCTGTCAAATCGCCGCAATAGAGAAGCGTTCAAGTTTTATTTTTATAATAAAGCCGTCAGATTTTATGGCGAATACGGATGAAAACTTGAAGAAATTGAATAATAATTGCATATTTAGCAGGTTAGTAAAATACTAGAGGTTTGTATGTGCAATTATAGTAATTCAATAATTAATTTAACTTAAAACGGGAATTAGACTTTTTATCATTCCTCATTAAATATGAATGCATCTAAACTAATGTCAACAATCATTTAATGTAGACGTTCCGTTTCTACCAGCTTTTACTTATTACTAAGTTTTAAAAAAAACTGCATAACTTTTTAAATCAACATCGCTGAATTCTAGAATTATAATTGGTTCCTAGTTGTGTATTAATGAAAATAAATGATTATAATTTTAATTACTCTGTTAAATTGTACTATAAATTTTTCCAAAATTAAAACAGTTGAAGATTACGCTTCGTAAAACGAATTATTCACGTGTTGTTTTGACTTTTGATTAGTTTTGATTTGAGTGAAAATTTTCAATTTTTTGAGATGGAAGTATTTTAGTTTAATTTTATAACGAACCAATCACAACGTTTTATCCAAAATGTATTTAAGACGAAGGTAAGAAATAATGAGAATGTACAAATTTATTAGTGAGTCATGAACTCTCACAGAAGTATTTAGATACTTCTGTGACTTAGGTCAAACATGGATAAATTTTATGACTTTTTAATTGCAGTACGACGGTGAAATACGTCATAGCGATGTTCTTCGGGGCTGTGGTCTACTGCGAATGGTTTATCTACCTCGTTCAACAGCAGTACTGGACGGACTTGGAGTGTAGTGAACATGACTCTACTTGTACAAAGATATTGTTTATAGCCGACCCACAAATACAGGGCGACCTTGCCGTCCCGCCTCCTCTAAGCTACCTCTTTAATTGGGACAGCGACCGGTATGTATAAAAAACACTACTAAAAATATTTTGCATGGTAGTAGGGTATTTATGGTCCAGCTAGCTACCACCCTCGTATTAAAGTCTGGCGCCAAGCACTTTACTGTGTTCCATCGTGTGTATGTGAGAGCCAGAGTGGTATATGGGAGTCCCTCTATATCTTTGCTACTTGGATTTGTGTGCTCCATCTTAAACCTAGTCTGCACTTACCATCAGGTACTAAAAGGTTCAAACGCAACCAAGATAAAGAATATCTTTTTATCCATGTTTATCAGGCAGTAAATGATAAACACTAAATACTTTTATTCTACTGAAGGAATAGATAAAAAAAAAATTATTGTCTATAGCAGCCCGTCCTGGCTTTGCATGGGTGGACATTTTTCCCGTTTTTGCAACATGTTTGATTTATGCTCCGCTCCTATTGGTCTTAGTGTGATGTTATATAGCCTATAACCTTCCTCGATAAATGGACTATCCAACACAAAAATAATTTTTCAATTCCAACCAGGTTCCTGAGATTAGCGTGTTCAAACAAACTCTTCAGCTTTATAATATTAGTATAGATAACCATACCCTAGTGGATAAGTAATGCACTATTAACAATACCTATCCCAAAGCTGTCGACACAAATAGAATAATAATTATTGTGTTGTTTAGGTACTGATTTTATTGTTGTAAGTCTGTAAAGCTGTAAGTATGTATTAAAACTAAATAACATTTGCCTATCAACGTCTACTGCTGAAGATAAAGCCTACCTACAGTGAACAGGTGCATAAAAAATATTTTTAAACTGTTTTACTTAGCTTCTCTTCATATATTTGTTTTTTTGTTTCAAATCTTGCAACAGATATTTCAACCATTTCTACTTAACCGCTTCTCCTGAAACTTCACACACAAATTCAATTCCAATTATAATAAGTTCAACCTTTAATCTTCAAATCCTAATGCTGCAGGGGTACTGCAAGATAAAACCAAGATAAAGTTTTTTTAAGGAATTATAATTTTGCATGTTTACGAAACTATGGTCATATAAAAAGAAGCATTTACAGCCTCCTTTTAAAAAGGAATTTTCTTAAAGAAATGTTTAACAGAAATAGACTTTTTTCTTCTGTTTTAAACCATAAATGAAAAATAACTAAGTAACTGCCTCGTTGGTCTAGTGGTGGCAAGCGCAACTACTGATCATGAGATCCTGGGTTTGGTCCCCAGGTCGAGCAAAGTGTTATTGGGTTTTTACATGTGGAATTCCTCAGTAGTAGCCCGGTGTTTGGATTTGTGCCCGGTTAAAGGCAATAGGCTCGCCCTCTATTACATGGAACTTAAACATAACGGCGAAATAAGGGTGTTACTATACGCCTCTGCCTAATCCTTCGGGGAATACAGGTGTGATGTAATAATAATAATAATTGCATTACTATGAATTAAATTATACATAACAAAGCCAGCCCATTACTGTCCCACTGCTGGGCACGGGCCTCTTCTCGGAATGAGAACGGTTTAGATCATATTCCGCAACACTGAAATGAAATTAGGAATTATTAAAATAATAAAGTTCTACATTTTTCCAGCTTCCTAAAATCTACGTTCAAAGTAGTGGTAAATTATTTCAAGCCTGATGTCCTGGTGTACCTGGGTGATCTCATGGATGAGGGTTCCATAGCTACCTTGCCAAAGTTCCATGCCTATGTCAAGAGACTGATGAACATATTTGAATGCGATTTTCCTGTTGTGGTGAGCATTTCTTTCAGTTTTAATGTATCGGCTTTTAGTGTTGTCAACGCCAATAAATAAGCAGTGATAGCTTTGTGGTATGACCATTGGACTGCCAAGTCATAGGTCTCGAGTTTGAACCAAAGGCATGCACCTCTGACTTCGGATTAATGTGCGTATTGTATAATTATCACTTGCATAAAAATGGTGAAGGAAAACGAGGAAACCGGCATGTCTGAGGGATATTGCATGTGAAGATTTGTGTCTGTAAACGCACCCACGATACAGGAGAAATCCTAGTGTGGGGCAAACTTTTTATATATAAAAAAAACTATATATTCAATGGTATGATTCCATCCAACAAACTGTTTCTGACATGTGGTATCTTGTGTGCTTAGCGCAATTGCTGAGCATGGGGTCCTGGGTTCGATCCTCAGGTCGGGCAGTGTTATTGGGTTATTCAATTAGGATTTTCTCAGTAGCACCCCAGAGCTCGCCCCCTATTATTATTTTAATACTTTATTATTTCACTAAAGAAAAATTTAATTTAATTAAAATTAATTTAATTATAAAATAAAAGAAAAAATATATATATAATTATTAATATTTATTAATTATATTATTAATATAATAATATTATATATATTATTAATATTTATATATTATTAATTATATATTTATATATATAAGTATATTATATTTTTTTATATATAAAATTAATTTAATTAATTAATTTAATTTAAATTTGTGGTGAGAAATAAACACTTTTTTATCATTTATTTTATTATTTACTTTAGCCAATAACTTTTTTCTCCTAGAATAGATTTTTAGCACCATAGAAAAAAAGTATCCTTCACCGTTAACGCAAGTGATAATCAAATTATGATCTGCACATGGATTGGAAAAGTCAGAGGTACAGGCCATACAGGCCAGGATCGAACTCAGACCCTCCTGCATGCAAGCGTTCAACCGCTAGGCTATCACTGCTACATTATATTATAATAAGCATTTTTTTTTTTCAGCAAGTCTGGTTACCAGGTGACAATGACATTGGTGGTGAAAATGAACCAATAAGTCACGTCAAATTAAACGAATTTGAGAAAGTATTTACACAGCCGTCCGTACTATCATTCAACAATGTTTCCTTATACAAAGTTAACGCTATAACATACACCTACCCACCGAAGGATGACCAAATAAACACAGAGAAGAACTTTAAGATTGTTGTCTCACATTACCCAGTTACCATGAGAATTATGTTTAGTAAAAAGGTAAGACAATTTTCCTCTTTGTTACCAATAAAATTTTATTTATGACAATCAAATGACGCAAATAAAAATAAATATATAAAATCCGCTTATAATAATGCTATGCTTATCTACAGGGTCACTGGTAACTCGACGTATTCTTTGCAGGACATTATAGTAGGGTTGAAATGCAACAAATTAAGTCACCAAATGTTCTACCAAAGTTCAGTCGTTTTTGAGATATTAATTATTTTAGGTTTTTATTAAAAAAAAACCAGTTTCAACCATATTTGCAGATGTGTTTGGAATTTTTTTACTTTTAATTATTAACGTAGATCTGCTAAGCATCAGCTATGATAAAAACTTATTTTTAAATAGGCTTCAAATGGTTTTTTTTTTTTTTTTTTGAATGAGTTTATTCACCGCAGACATTTCGTCCGCGCTCTTTTTTGCTGTTATTTAATTGTTTACTTTTTATTTTATTTTACTTATTTGATACTCCTGTATCGGAAATACAACATGTATTATTTATATTACTATAAATATTACTTATTCTACTTAAGCTATGCGAGTCCATCACATTATATACCTATATGTTTACTTATTTAATATTATTATTATTGTTTTTTTTTTTTCTTATAATATACACATTTACATTATTTCGTTGATACTGGTGGTACATGCATTGACTCAATAAAGTCGATGCATGTACCGGCAGGCATCATTTTGACATGCAGGTATAACTTAGCTATGCGCTGATGCATGCGCCGACTCAATAGAGTCGATGCCTGCATCAGCACACACACTTAAGACTATATTACTACTATAAATATTATTTAATGATTTTAATTTTACATGCTATAGTTGATAACGCAGAATGCATCATCAACATAATTATGTTATGGTTTGTTTGATTTCTTGGTATCTCTCATGGAGATACCGGGATGCTGAGGGCATTATTACATTTATTACAAATTTTATTTTTATTTTATTTTTACACATTTAGGTTTTTGGAGTTGGTATTTAGGCATTTTTATTACAAGGTGTTGGTTAGGGATTTTTGGATTTGCCAGCCAGGGATTTCGCGGCTTTGAGCAGAGCTTCCACGACTGCTGCGTCTCGGTGCTGCATGGCCGTCTTTAGATTGTAGTCGACGACCGTTTTGGTTGGTGCACCCATTGCTCGTTTTGCGAACCGGCCTGTGGCGTCATCGGCGTCGTCGGTGTAATAGACGCAGCTGACTGTGTGTCTCGATATCGCCACTACCGCATGGGAAACGCTGTCGTGGATCTTGAGCCTCTTTGTCTTGGTGTTTATGACAATGACATGGTCGTATCTCAGTCCCTGAACCTCGTGTATGGTTAAGACGCGCGACCCTTCGCCGGTGCCGTATCCCTGGTTTACAAGAGAAGACTTCTCCTCTTGTGTGTGAACCAGGAATAGGGTGTTTTGGGCGATATGCGGTATTTGCGCACCTGTGAACCTTTCCACCTTCAGGGAGTGAGCGTACGACAGTGTCGACTTGGAGGAGTATATACCGGAGTATATCTTGCTCAGAGCAAAAGCCACGTCCATCGGGCAGCTGTGTGTACAAGGCAACTGTTGCGTGATGGTGGCTACCAAATTTGGGCGGGTATACCTTAACTTGAAGAGGTTCTCTCTGTCCAAAAATGGTAGCTGGTTTACGTCTCCGATGAGGACAATCTCGCTTGCACCAGACAACTTTGCCGCCATGACTATAGCCCCAAAGTGGTTCATAAGAGCCTCGTCTACCGTGAGGCGGTAGCACCTATTTGACTTCTTGAACCCGTTGGCTAAGATTGAGGCCATAGTGCGGACCTTGAGTCTTGCGAGATCTCCTAAGCGGCGCGCAAGCTTCTCTCGGAAATCTTTAGCGGCTTCAGTTGTGGTGGTGACTACCACGTCCTTCTCCCCATCGAAGTTTTTGACAATCCAAGTTGACTTGCCACATCCCGGGACTCCGTTTATCCACCTGATACTGGGTACCGCCCAACTTTCCTCTGATGCTGCGACATCTGAGGTCCCCAGAATGGATTGCGCCATTTTGAGGATCTTGTCGTCCAGCATGATTCTGGTGCATTTGGCGGTAACCACTATCGGGGCTTCAAGTGGTTGAAAATGTGATATTTAAAAAAATATAAAAAACTACTAATTTCGGTAGAACATTTGGTGGCTTAATTTGTTGCGTAACCTACTATGACGTCCTGCAAGGACGATCGAGTTACCAGGAACCCTGTATATCTACCGTCGAGCAGTATTGCTGGATTCCAGAAGCAGCACCGGCCCTAGACCTTGGTCAGGGTAGAGCGAGATTGTCTTTCGATGCCCTTTGGTCGACACTTTCACATCACATAAACTGTATTTCAATTTATTTTTAACTAGCGGCCCGTCCCGGCTTCGCGCGGGTGGACATTTTCCCCGTTTTTGCAGCATTTTTCATTTATGTTCCGCCCCTATTGGTCGTAGCGTGATTTTATATAGCCTATAACCTTCCTCGATAAATGGACTATGCAACACAGAAATATTTTTTCAATTCCAACCAGTAGTTCCTGAGATTAGCGCGTTCAAACAAACAAACTCTTCAGCTTTATAATATTAGTATAGATAAATAAAAATTACCAACTTTTTCAAAAATTAACTTTTAGCGCCTCTTGTCACCTGGCGCCTGGAGTGACCGCTCCTCTCGCTCTTCCCAAGGGCCGGCGCTGTCCAGAAGGGTATGGGTGCCGGTAAAATTAAAGACTCATGAGACTTTCCAACTTTGTCTCTAAGGATAGTAATGCACAAACAATTTTTTTTTTCTTCAGATTATAAATGAAATCCATCCAAACATATTCTTCTGTGCTCACGACCACGAGTCCAAATACGTGAAGCAGAACAAGGAGCTCACTCACAAAGTGACGTCATGGTTTAACGCACCCAAGACCACGCTCAGTATATCGTTTGAAGATGACATACTGTACGAAATCTATGTGCCAACTTGCTCTTATAGAATGGGGACTAGTAACATTGGGTATGGAGCTGCTATTTTGGGTAAGTTTTAAGAGTTACTTTAAAGTTTTGCTGTTTGGATTATGAGCGCAGCGGGGCGGGACACGAGCGGGACGCTAGGCGCCGTGCTGTATGAAAATTGTCTATACAATACGCGCATGTTATCTTGGCCGCCCTGAACGTAGACTCCGCACTTTTGCGCATGTATACTCAGCAAGGAAATAGTTCCTGTAAAAAGTTTTAAATAAACTACTATGCGTGCCAAATAAGAATAGGATCGCGCTTGCTACAACTTCACACGATAGCTGTCAAATTAGTACCGCCAGCAAAAAAGCACTATGAAAATAAAAATGTTATTTTTTTTATTCATAGATTTCATTATTATTTATATTCATTTTTATAAAATGTTATTTCTTGAATTCCATAAATAGATAATTTTGGATAAATTAACAATATTTGGAAGCAGTATTCATTAAAAAAATGAACCAATAGGAATGTCGGTTATATCGTACCAGTTTTGAGTTAGATTTGAATTTTTAGTTACTAAAAAGACTTATAAATATGAGTGCATATGCATGTAAAAGTTTAGTATTTTGGTTATCTTAAACAGAGAAATCAGTTTCTTAGGATTCAATTTACATACCCAAATTATAGTTTTCCCGAAGATCTGCCATTGGTACGATTTAGCCGTCAAGTTGCTTAAATCGTACCATAGGTATTTAAATTGTACCACAACTGTTTAAATCGTACCATTGATTAGAAACAAGTAAACTTTTAATTAAAATATTTATTTTCGGCGTGATTGTGCAAGTTCAAGTAGGAACATTATAATCAATATACTTATATTAAACATTAATAAAAATATGTGATAAGAAATCTCGAATGCAAGACACCGAATATTATTTATTGTTAGCCCAAACATGTATTTCTCCAATTCAAGGATGTGTTGAGCTAATTTATATTCAATCTCTTCAGAAAATAGATATGGTCTCCGTTTATGAATATTAGCATCAACCGCAATCTTGTTTTTCCTACAATGCCGTAGAATTGTTGTCTTTGAGATCGAATCGGTCTCTGAGATTTTGTTTAAACTTAATTCTTTTTTTCGTAGGCCAAAATCGCTCTTTCCAAGTCTTCCTTACTCCACTGATAGTATTTCCTTTTGTCGTCCATGTTCATTGCCTAAAATTGAAAAAAAACACTGTAAAATAAATACATTCATCAAATCGTAAAATTTCGGATGCTTAAATCGTACCGGTACAATTAAGCGAACTGCAGGTGGTACGATTTAAAAAACCACATATTTTTTTCAAAAAATCAAGAAATCAACATAACTTTGAAATTTAGACACGTTGCAAAAATGATCAATAAACTAATTTAATTTTGTAATTAAATACCGTATATTGCGTAATTTTAACTTACCTTATTTACGAGTTATGTCCTTACAACACAACACAAAAATGTTGATCGTAATCCACTAAAAACTACTTTTTTCACTCACACGTGCAATTTTCAACGAACGCTATTACAAAATGGTGGATAGTTGGAGGTGCCACTTGAGCATTGTTTGGTGGTGCCAATGTAGAAAAAAATTACTATTTTGTGGGAAATCTAGAAGTGGTACGATTTAAATGGTAAGTAGTACGATTTAGCCAACTCTCCCTATGTAGTTAACTTCCCGAAATGCTACTGGTCACCCTAATGTCACCATAATAGTAATATAATTACTGTGTAATTAATTTGGCGTAAAATTTATTAGAAATACCAATAAAGCGAACAAAAAATAATTAAACTGAGTATAATTTTTTATTTACTTTTTACACACCTTACGCTTCGGTAATGAAGTTCACGACTATTGCGGAACAAAATGGCGTCTTGACAGTATTATTCTTATTTGGCACGCATAGTACACTTAACTAATGGTTGATCCTAAGATGTTGTTAATTAAATGTAAATTTAAAGCACTTTCGTAGCTAAAAAAACTTTTTTTTTTTTTTTTAAATAACAAACGTTGCATATTGGTATCTATTGCATAGTTAGACTAGTGACTATTTTTGTGATCTTTTACAACTTTGGGTCTGAATTCTTGGCATCTTAGTTAAAAATGCTAGAGCAATCACGCCGAGAACGACGAGGTAGACGGCGCGGAGCCGACGATACTGTCGCGCCCGCAGTACCTATGTCATGCACGCCGCGCTGCTGCTCCGTCAGCGGATCCACCCACTGACTATGTGGCTACACAGATGAACGGCATTGCCGACTATCTTATTAAATCGGCATCCTCGGAGCCAATTAGTTAACTAAACAGGCATAACCATAGTCGACCCATCTCTAATAAAAACTTTTTTTTTTCTAGAAAACAACAACCAGAACATGAGGTACACAGTATTCTGGTCGCCAACAAGGTTCCCCTACCTATTCCTATACGTAGTTATACTAGTTATTCTACTAATGTACTGTCTAGTATTTTGTGCTGCTAGATTGCTCTACAGGAAGTCCAAACTGACGACGAAAACTGCAGACATGTCCCCACTATTGGAAAGAATTTAGTATACGTACTAGTGTTTTTAAAGGCGAATACGATGCTTCAATTTTATTATTAATCAATATTTATGAAAATGCGATGTTGAATCAATTGATATCTTGAATCTAGCGTCCAACATTAAGCGCCGAATCCACTAGCAAGTTGTATTGCGGAAGTGCTTGCGTAGTTTGTAATACTTGCAGAAGTTGACGTGCTGCAGATTGTCCACAGGTTGAGAGTCAGGTCCGTCTTTACGCGGGGGTGCAAGCGGTGCGGGGCACCCGGGCGCCGAGCCATAAGAGGCGCCTCAGGCTGCAAACAAGCGCTGACGGGGGGGAGGGCATGGGGCGCCCTGAGCTAAGTTTGCACCCCGGCTCCAGATCATCTAGAGACGGCCCTTTTTTTAATCTTGTAAAATCCTCATGGATGTCCCTGGTGATGGCGAGTGGGTCTGCCGTACTCTTACCGGCTAAAAACCAACGGTGTACCTCCTCCTGACAGTTCGGCCTGGGTCGTGGGATTCGCAAAAGCATGCACCGCAACATCGAGAGAGGGCTTGGTTGAAGTCAACTTGCGAAATAAAACTTGCTATTGAATGGCGCATTAGATACCTAGAAATTGGACAAAAAAGTTGCAATTCAGCTCAACGTTGGAACTTTGAAGTTATCATTGAACTATTACTACTATTTAATTTTGATTGATTCAGCTGTTAATAATTTGATTGTCTGGTACTCGACCATTGATTTAATTGATACGATTAAACATTAAATTGAAGAGTATTATCCAGCCTTTTAGGGTCGACGCAGATTTGGCGAGGCGCAGCGCAGAGCATTTTTCACTACCTAACTATTATCGACTTTACTAGCGTTTAAATAATATCGAAAATCACCTTTCGCCTCCAGTCGCTTTCATGTTCTCGCGACTAGGAGACGTGTTAATGGATTTTCGATATTATTAAAACGCTAGCAAAGTCGATAATGGTTTGGCAGTGAAAAATGCTCTGCGCTGCGCCTCTTCAGACCAGCGCCGGGCCTTATACATTTTAATACTCAACCAGTGAATTTGGTGGCCTACAAGAATATCCCAAGTTACAATAAAATTATTGGCCGTGCTTTCTGCTGTAAATTGTAATCACGTTGATCAAGGGCGTAGCCAGGATTTAGGTCATGGGGGGGGGCAGGCAAGCGAAAACTAATAATACTCATAACATAACATCACGCCTGTATTCCCCGAAGGGCTGGGCAGAGGTGTATAGTGACACCCTCATATCGCCGTTATGTTTAAGTACCATGTAATAGGGGGCGAGCCTATTGCCATCAACCGGGCACAAATCCAAACTCCGGGCTGCTACAGAGGAATTCCACACGAAAAAACCCAATAACACTTTGCCTGACCTGAGGATCGAACCCAGGACCTCGCGATCAGCAGTCGCGCTTGTCACCACTAGACCAATGAGGCAGTTTAATAAAATTCATTCTACAATAATGTTTATTAGTGGAAAAAAAGGGAGTGTAAAACATGCAAAGCGAATACATTTCTGAATGATTTTAAATACAATGTTCCTTAAAATTGTTTACTCTTCGGTTCGTGAGCACTCTGATTGAGCCCCTAACCAGACCCAGTTAGGGGGAGGGGGGCAGCTGCCCGACCTTGCCTGTACCCGACTACGCCCTTGCCATTGATGATTGCAGAAATCTTATTAACATTATTATAAATTAATTATGGAATTGAATTGAAAGATATCTTTTATACAGTGGCGTAACTATACCAACAGAGGCCCATGGCAAAATAAATTGGATGGGGCCCCAGTAAAAATCGTCACGTTGTAATTTATAATGTTTACTTAATTTTGTTAAAAATGTTAGGTTACTTCTGAGCTCGCGGCCTCTCGGACCGGGGGCCCCGTCGGGCCGGGGGCCCCGTCGGGCCGGGGGCCCCGTCGGGCCGGGGGCCCCGTCGGGCCGGGGGCCCGTGGCATTTTGCCAGCCCTGCCACCCTATAGTTATACCACTGCTTTTAGATGTCACTAAATAATAAATTATTGTTTACCGTTGTAAGTCTGTAACAAAAGCCCTAATTTTAAAAGCTTTAATTTACTAACAAAGTACAATTAGGAATTAATTAGATACTAATTTAGATTTTATATAAATAAGGCTGACTGCACATCAAAGAATTTTTCGTCTCTCATTAATCCCCTTTTTGCATGTTGTTGACCCCTGGCTAAAAATATGTGGAGTTTTATGAATGGGTAATAAGTTCTTAAATTCATATACTTACTTGCACCACAAATAAAAGCAGTCAGTCGAACGAAATTGGCATTCTGTGGACCGAACTGTCAAATCGACTTTTAAAAAAAAACCTAAAAAATCAACAATGTGCAGTCAGCCTTACCATGCAATGATTTGAAAGCAATAACAGGAATTTTGACATGACAAATATAATATACAGCAACAAAATATGATATATAAATATGCTCATAATTGTGCTCACTTTATATACAAATGTATTTAATTAATATTATTGCGGGTATTCAGATATTTTTTATGAAAACTTGTAATTCCAGTCAACAGTATTATTTTAGTAACCACTTAGATCCAAGTCTAAAGAGCAGTAGTATGGAGTATAGAAATTCTACGGCCAAAGCCACATCGCGGGCGGCACGTTGAGTGGCTGGAGGTATGCTGATCGCTTAGATGATTCGTTCCAGAGAATCTAACATTCTACATTATCACCCATATTCTAAGACGTTCCTCCAAAACTTACTCGACTCGACTCCACCTCGACTCAGCCCTTCTCACTACCATCGGTAGTTTCGGTAGTAGTTATAGTTGACATAAACGTCCTCGACTCGAGATTTTTCCTCAGTCGAGGTAAGGAATCATCTGTCCAACTCAAGGTACCTCGGAACCTACGTTTAGGAAAGAAGTGTCAAAGTTCTTATGTAACAAAAATGAATTTTGAAGACTATCGAATATTCTTACGATAATCCTTACAACTATTTATCGCGTCGTTATTTGCGCGATGCAGGTAAACAAAATTATGACGTAATGACTCTGTCGAGGAACCTCAAAGTTCACTCGATATTGCGACTAAGAATACAATTTTGAAGGTGTTTTCGAGGCCGTCCTGAATCGAGTACGAGTCGAGTAAGTTTTAGAGAAACGACTTAGAATATGGGTTTAAATCTAATAAACGTGGTCATACCGCTCGCTTGACGACGGTTCTATCTTGAAACACCCCTGCCTACCATCCAACCTCTAAGCATGCCATCTGCGGTGTGGTTTTAGCTTATGTAATACCTCTTATCCACTGCCTGAAAAAAGTACCTACACGTCTAAAATAAATAAGCTGTTATTTTAGTCAAATTCTCGTGTTCGGGGTAGTTCGATTTAGAAATGACGTAGTCCAAGGAATAGATACAAGAAGTAACTGCCAAGAAAATAAATTACTTTTGGAAAACAAAAAACGATAACTTCCAAAAATATTGTCAGGTATGATATTCTTTACTATAGTAGTGTATCTTTCTCGCTGCAGACGAGGTTATAAATCATAGTAGGGTTAGAGCAGCCATACTCAACCTTTTTTTATAGGGGTCACTAACACGTTTCAGTCATGGTGTCGAGGGCCGCAAGCAAAAATTATCGTTCTGAAACACCCATTCCCTGATGGGCGCGAAATTTAAAATGGTTTACAATAATTTTGTAACTTCAGATGGGCCAATAACAAAGGCCCGGCGCCGGGCCGCAGGTTGAGTATACCTGGGTTAGAGCGTTGAGCATGTTGAGAGAGAAAGCGTAATACTCGATGCACCGCTCCCACGTTTTATGATTAGTCTGCAGCGACAAAATAACAGGCCTATAGAAACATGTCGCTGCAGCAGCGCTGCGGTCGTAGACGAGACCGCGCCGCAGCGTCGTGTTTCTACCAAAGAATCACAGTGCAGGACTTAATTTTTCAGATTGTGGTGTAATGGGCTTTTTATATCAAAGACTGTAGTAGAAACATTTAATATATTTTATAAAACTTTAATATTTTATGTAAAAAAAATATAGAAACAGCGAACAATAGCGTGGAATGTGAGTAGGATATATTTTACAATATTATTAATTAAGACATTTACAAAACTTATAACATTAAACAGGTCCCAGCATTTATTAACAAAATGACATAATCTTACAAATTCCGATGTACACACAACAACCAATCAAGCTATAAAAGTCCAGTATATGCTGACCTCTCTTTATACGGAATTCCGATACAATCGGAGGTCAGTTTATACTGGTAAGTATAACTTGATTTGTCGTCGTGTGTACTTATGCATTTTAATATTTCTCTATGTAAAAAATAAAAGTAAGTACTTATTATAATGTAATTTTCAAAGTATTATGCTTTAGAATTACGAACATGGGAATATTCCGAAAATTACGAATTTCTACTAAACCAGGCAATATATTTTACTCTGGCAACGTAATAATGCCAGAATGTGTAGTGCAACGTAATGTAATGTTGCCAGAACAAAAAATACTGCCTGATTTAGTAGTAATTCGTGATTTTCGCAATATTCATAAACATAACATAACATCACGCCTGTATTCCTCAAAGGGTTGGGCAGAGGTGTATAGTAACACCCTCATTTCACCGTTATGTTTAACTCCCATGTAATAGGGGGCGAGCCTATTGCCATCAACCAGGCACAAATCCAAACTCCGTGCTACTACTGAGGAATTCCACACGGAAAAATCCAATAACACTGCCCGACCTGGGGATTGAACCCAGGACTTCACGGTCAGCAGTCGCGCTTGCCACCACTAGACCAACGAGGCAATATTCCCATGTTCATAGTTACCCTAAAGCAACTTACTTGACTCTTTTTGATTATAACAGAAGACAATGATTGAGATCAACAAAAATCATCTCTAATATGTACTATAGTATGATAACTTATGCATTTATTATATCTTATTTATTAAATAATATTTATTGACACAATATCAACCTTTTTTCACTAAATCTGGAATCAATACGTTAGTGTGTATTGATTTAAATAGAACAATATATAAATGTGTAGCTTTTTATTTATAATTATAAGAGGGTAAGTATGCATTGTCTTATATTTATTATTTTTATATACTTATTTGTTTTTCGTTTCTGTCCAGTAATGAATTACGATTGCTCGTTTGATCTTTTTATACTTGCCTTGTTAAATTTTGTTGTAAAATTGTACTATTATATATGCATATGAATTACAATACTATTATGATTTATTAAAGTTTTTTTTCGTTAAAATATTTGTGTTTTCTTTTTTCTTCTCACTTATACCTAAGGCTTAACCAATGGGTTATCCATGGCACTTTAAATTACTGTTTGTTATATATCAAAAACTTTTAACAATGTTATATGTTCTGCGTAGCCTTTTCCCAAGTATGTTGGTCAGCTTCCAGTCTAAACAGATGCGGCTGAATACCAGTATTTTACACGGAGTCACTGCCATCAGACTTCCACAACCGTTACTATGTTAACATAGTAACGGTTGTGGAAGTGTGTGTGTGGAAGCTTTAAAGCTTAACTTTTAAAAATGTTATAAACAATCAAGAAAGTTGAAAGTGTCCAAGTCTATAGTAGGATCATTATATTTTCAAACCTAACACTTTTAGATACACAATAACTGTCAATGTGACTACCATATAAATATTTAAAATAATAAAAGTAATACTGCTATGCACTAGTAGAGTTCTTATTGATAAATTGATAGCACCTGTTATCAAATTTGCTATTAAAAAATATGATAAACCATTCGTATTTATGTGGGACAGAATTATTGGAACACGAAAATGTTTTTCTTTGTCTTCAACTAACACTGTTACGAAGTACAGTACAGCTGTCATCGTAATTAAAAGTGCATCTGTATTAGTACAATATCCAGCATTTGCTAACGTTCTTGATGTGGGTCGTATTATGTTCACAATGTAACTCAAAGCCCACAATAATACTGAACCGCATACAAGTTGTATTTGAATTGCAAATTTAGTGTGATTCTTGTTGAGTAATATATGTTTTATATGTACACCAAATAGGTAGATTGACACATAGCCCAAGCAAGAAGAAATTCCTTCACGATTAGCTGATATTATAGAATTTCTTGGTGTATCACCAAACACCCAATCTTGCATACCAATGTATAAGGCAAATTCATGAAAAACTAGAGTTAACGAACATAATAATAAAGCGCAGTCTGAAAAATATAATAAAACAGTTGAAATAATTTTACAAACCGCTATAGTGAAGAAAAAGTTCCAATGCACTCCATATTCTGTTACATGTTCCTGGTAATCTAATTGTTTTATGGATACAAATCTTCCCACTCCAAGAAATACTAATATAGATATGATTTTTATATTCCCTTTTACAATTTCTTTAAAGCTTTCTTTACGTAAGTCTTTGTAGACTAAACCGCTCACTATAACAAATAAACCTACTCCAGTATCCATTAAACTGTAACCATACCTTTCTGTCTTTGCCAAATACCTTGGGAAGTCTTCAAAGTCAACAGCTAAGATACACAATACAGTGATAAGATATGTCAGTCCTCTTAAACAAGATATTAAAGGTACTCTATTGTTATGGAAGACATTTTTTTGCGTGAATTTCTTACATGGATTTTGAATATAGAACAGAAGATTGCTTAACAAAATAATGAACATAATACAGTTTAATACATAAATGTACTCAGCTAGTATAGTGTGAGCCATGATCATGGGTAACACCATGACAATATACTCGTAAACGTATTGGCAGCATAGTGGATACCTTTGCTTGATCGATATGTAAATAGAACATTGTATGGTGAAAAATATACTGAAGAAAACGTGTCCCGCTGTTGAACCATGGTTATTCTGCATGAAGGATTCATGGTATGTCTTGTATTCCGTCGCATTCATCGTAGTTTTATGATTCTATGCTGGTAAGCTTTACGTTCAAAGTACAGCCAGATAAGAGAGTTTATCACTTAAACTTCAACCATAATTGGTCAAAAATATTTCAGGAATGTGTTGATTAGTATTGTCTTTCACTAACTCTTATGCAAGCTGAAATATTAACTTGGATTTTGATATTAATTTACTTGCATTTTAACCTGAAAACCAAAACAATCGTAAGTCTGATTTTCAACTTCAACTGTCAGTGTCAACTGACATTTGACTGATTTGACATATCCACTGTAAGAGGCACAGAATAATTATAATACTATTGATTCTATTGCTCTGCTGGTATACTTCACTAATATGTGGCGCTGTTTAACCATGCTCCAAGCAGTGCTCAAGTCAAGTCTGTTATATTATTTTTGTATGGACTTTGTCACTTTTATAAGATGTATTCACGGGGTGGGTGTTCCTAGGTTTTATATTAAACTTATAAAGTAAAAAGTTTTATATTATGAACCTTAGTCTAAACAGTCCCTGAATTTATTTGGTATTCTTTATCTGAGCTGAATTCCATACATCAAAATGACAGACAGCAAGAGCAAATCACCAAAGAACACATAGTTTTACTCATGGTATTACACGTTCTACCATGGTTTTACCTAATCTTTCAATAGAACGATGGGGTACCAGTTCCAGAAGAAACTTATCAAAATACTTTAGATTGGTAAAATGTGTCACTGCAATTTAACATAATCACTCTTTTATTCCTCAAAATAGAGCAGATTTTCATGCAAAAACTGTTTAAAAAGTCGCAAATCTAGTTCTAACGGTACGTAAGTAACTAGGTACTTGTCTACAGTTGGTAATGCGGTATCATGTTCGTACATTCGTTTAAGTATAATATTTTATTCCAGAATTGTAGGGAAATTTCGACAAGTAAGGACTTAAGAAAAGGGGCAAGTATTTTCCAGTATACAGCTCGTGGTATTTCCTAGATAAATTGTAGGATTGTCATGCGGATCACACAGTTTCGTATAAGTTACCACTACCATCAATCAGTGGGTAACTATGGACTTGAAAATAATTTCTAAGCTAGTTCATTTAAGAGGAAATGCGGTCGGCATTTAGTCCATACAAACGTATTCCTCAGTTTCCTCCTTGGATAATGTCACTAGAGCAATTATTTTTTACCATGTGATATATATCTACCATCAATATGTCCCTATGTTTTGTTTTTGTCAAAAAAAATATATTAAAAGCGCTAGAAACGTTTCAATTTTACAAAAATCGACCGGTTTTGCCACCGTTTTCAAACATCTGGCAAACAAATTTGACAAATATAAAAAATACAAGAAAAACATATAGACATACCAAAGTCTTTCTCAAATTATTACAGAAAAAAAAATTAAAATCGGTCCAGATTTGAAGATGGAAACAGGGAAATACAAAAGTACGATTTCGCTAATATTGCACAGGAGAAATCAGTCCGAGATGCAGGTGTCTCTTTTGCGCTCAATTGGGAAGGTTTGCGGGAGGGGTGGGACGGAAATAGATCGCAAAAACCTATTCAAATTATTAACATTTTGCAGCCCGCGTTTCCTCTTAAGTTTTTTGCAGTTATTTTATCTAACGACAAAAACATCGTTCCTCTTGCAATCAAGTACACACAATGACAATTCAAGCTATTGGTTTCCAGTATAAACTGACCTCTCATTGTAGGGAAATTCTGTACAAGGAGAGGTTAGCTTGTACTGGCTTATACTACGTCAGACCCACTACCTACCATATTTGCTGACTGGCTAATCTTTTCTACTTATTCTCGTATAGCTCGTGTCGACACGAGAGAAGAAGCTGATACTGGAAATATACAACGTGTTACAAAAATACCCCTAAAGCCGAAAGGGGGTTAAAAGGTCCCTTGTAAAGAGTCTATTGGCAATATTTGGAAACCGTAGTATGACCCAAAAAAAAAGCATTTGGATAAAACATAATCATCGTTGAAACGCAATACTGAAAATATAAAACTAAAGAGTAGACTACCCAGAAAGTTATTTACATTCTTACCTAATTTCCTCTGAGAGGTAAATGACAACAAACATAAAAGACTACTTGATTATTTACATTTTTCATGGGGAATTATGTAACACGTTGTATAGTTTGATAGATCGTCGTGTGTACTGGAGTCTGAATTACAATGATGCTAAGTTCCAACATACATAACATCACGCCTGTATTCCCCGAAGGGAAGGGCAGAGGTGTATAGTAACACCCTCATTTCGCCGTTATGTTTAAGTCCCATGTAATAGGGGGCGAGCCTATTGCCATCAATCGGGCACAAATCCAAGCTCCGAGCTGCTACTGAGGAATTCCACACGGAAAAACCCAATAACACTTTGCCCGACCTGGGGATCGAACCCAGGCCCTCACGATCAGCAGTCGCACTTGCCACCACTAGACCAACGAGGCAGTTCACTTTCAATAAGTACATTTAACAGAAATTATAGATTGTATATACCATCAATCTAGAAATACTACAAAATATAAATCATACCTTCAGAAAATATTCAAGGACTCAAAAATGGATAGTGATAAAAAGTTGCTAAACTCAAAAGGTAGCATGCAATACAGTAATAACAACGATAGGACGAGAAGTAGATTCGGTTGGAAACGTTTGTGGTCTTACTTTCCTGCCTGGATGAAGAGCGTAACTGCTAACGATCTGGAAGACGCTGCAACTTCAAAACCAAGCCAGTCGCAAGCGCTTATTACACCTAGACAATCTGGTAAGTAACTGCATAATAATAATTCTGTTGGGTAATGTCCAAGGATATTGGTCAAAGGTATTCACCTCCTAGAAGTTATCTTAATACTCTAAGCGCAGCTAAATGCGTCATCAAGAGCTTCTTCTTCTTCTTTTCCTGTGGTTAGTGACTAACCTGGTGTCAGAGTTTATGCCATCCATTGACCTCTCACTTGGCTTCACATGCCGCCGAGAAATATCTCTCAGGCATACCAGTTTCTGCACGATGTTTTCCTTCACCGTTTATTAAGCAAGTGATAATTATACAATACGCATATGAATCCGAAAAGCCAGAGGTGCGTGCCTTGGGTTCGAACTCGAGACCTATGACTTGGTAGTCCAACGGTCACACCACTAGGCTATCAGACCTTATAAGTGGTCTGGAACTCTGAGAAGGATATAGGCTGCGTTTGTCCCGAAAAACACGGAATATGCGATAAACGACATCCATGCGGGCGAAGCCGCGGGCGACCTCTAGATATTTTATAATTATAAGCTATGTTTGATAAGATAGACAACTCCCTCTTCTTCTGTACATGTCCTAAAAGGCAACTAATTGTTGTGATACGAGATATTCAGCATCGTCTTCCTCTCTGCTCGGAATTATTTTTCAAATGCGTCACCATTACCTACTTACGTCTCACGCTCAGCGTTATCCTCATGACCGTTAATTATAACGGTCATTGAGCGACCCATGATCAGCAGTGGGCATTTACGGACTGATAGTGGTCTTATAAAATTTTGTTTTAACAATATTAAAATTACGAAAGTACCACACTAGTAGAACGATTATATTATTGACGACCCTTACCACACTGCGAATTGGCGGGCGGGCGAGCGAGCAACGTTTCACCAAGCCTAACTACTTTAGCGACTCAAACGATGTGAACGATGTGAACCGAAGTATGAAAAGGCTCGCGCGCCCGCCCGCCAGCTGGTGGTGTGGCGTGCGCTTTAGCACTTATAATAATAGCTAGTGTTTGCAATGATTTTTCTATACACTTCATAGATCAAGGATGTTCAGAAAAAAGGCATGAAATCTCAAGAAAAGCTTCAAACGAACAGGTCATCAGTAATTATAATTTCGAAGACGTTAATATTGACCAAAATATTTGTTGTGAACGTTGTGTACAGAAGGGGCTGTCGGCGTGTGGCAAACATTCCTCAACCGCAGATCCCGGAAGTTTAAAAAATATAAAATCAATCATTCAAGTTGAAGTCGTTGGAGTACCTTCAATGGTTCCATCCAAAAGAAAGACTTCAAGTCGTTCTTGTGTTTCTAAGAAAAGTCTGTTAATAATGAATACTGTGCCCAATCCCTGTGCTCAGCAGGAGGGGTGTGTGAAAGACCAACCCAACGTTATCAATGCTTGCCAAAACTCTCTGTTAAAACAGGCGTGGTCATACGTTGAAACAATAATTGCTGACCACAAAAGTCGTTGTCCACGATGTAATGCAACCTGCTCGAGTATGAAATCTAACACTTCTATTGACTCCACTTGTTGCAAAGAATCCGTGCTAAACATAGCGCGAGCTTATCTTCATAGAAAAACATCTGACCACAAGAGTGTTTGTACATATTGCAAACAAATGCCATCGTATACAATACTGCCTTATCTACAATCTATGCTAGATAAAGCATGGTTGTTACTTAAAACAATAAGTTCTGACCACAACCAAAGTTGTACGAAAGGGTGCAAAGGTCTCTGTAACAAAAGTTCTTCTATTCATCAACCTGATATAAACAGGAGTCCAGGAAATTTAAAATCATCTTCTAGCTGTCCGAAATGTTCCAGTGGCACAAATACATTGCAAGACGTCCCAAAAATTCCGTCACGTTCGGCAAGTAATATATCCCTTAAATCTTTCCTTTCACCTTGCAAAAAAAGATCACTGCAAGAATTACAACATATACCCACTGAAGAGGATATTATCGACCACGGATGTTGTAGTAAACCGTGCAGTAAAACTCCGTCACAAGAGTTACCGGACTTACTGGGAACTACTGCGGCCAACGGCAATCCTCGTTCTTTAGATCGACTAATTATGAAGAAGCTCTCTTCATGTATCAGACCAATTAAAAATAATGTTCAATCGGTCAACCCCTCAGCTTGTCATTCTTGTCCTAAACACTCCACAGAAAGTTTCGTCGGACAAAAAGTTTTCGAATATTGTAGCAGAACACATAATCAGAACGCAGAATCCGTCGGCGCATGTGGGAGATCCAATTTAACTAATGAATCTCAGCAAAGTACACAATGCACTGGCTCATGTCAGAAAAGCGATTCAGATAAAAGACTTAAGCGAGTCGGTATTAAGTTAAGTATAGAGGCCAAGCCTAAGCCTGCGCGTGGAAAATCTAGCCCCAAGGATTCTTGTACGAAGGACGACGATATACCAAGCCCTTCTGTTTGTAAACCATCTTGCACAGGGATTTGTAATCCAAATTATATACCACCACCGAGTATCGAAAGCACGCAACCTACTTGTGATGGCGGTTGCTCCTCGTGTAACTCGGGATTTACTGTGGCAGCGATGTACCAGGGAGAAAAGAAAAAACAATTTGCATCATCTGCACCAAAAAAAGAACAAAATACAGGATGCAATGAGGATTGCAACTGCATTTTTTGTAGTAAGCATTATTATATAATCTGAGTTAATAGTTATACTTTACAGGCAGTCCTCGGGACTATACCGGATGTCTCAAAACATGTAGTCATGGAGGATAAATAGATACTTTAAATATTAATTAAAACGGCAAATACGTAAAGCCTTTAAGTAAAATTTGCCATTTTTAATATTTAAAGTACCTACCTAACTACTTATCCTCTATGACTAATACTTTAAAACCTACTACTTAAAATTATTTTTAAAAAATTTTTTGCCCGATCCGGTAGTCAAACCTGGTAAGGTGCGACACAACAAATCGGCAAACTTCGTAAAACCGATAATTTCCGAACTGAGAACGAATACAAGACCACGTATGTTTATTAAGAGGTACTGCAGTAAAAAATGATCTTTTCGCTGACGCAATAAGTGGTCTTGAAGTTGCAGTCAGTTCGGAACTGATCGGTTTTACAAAGTTTGCTGACACTCCTTATTTGTTATGTCGTACTTCTACCTACCTAGTAGAAAAAATATCACTCCGTATTTTTATTTTACCAATCGACAGGGTCAATAGTTAGGATCAAATATCTCCAATATACATTGTGTCTTAGAAGACCATAAAATCTAACACAAACTTAGATACAGTGCGCGGCAAATAACTTGAACCAAGATGGTGTCAACTGTCAAACTTGAGGGGTTTACTAGTAGCTACTGAAGAGTTCCACTATCCACTTCCTAGCTCCATCATCGGACCTTGAACACCTAGTGCAATCTATTGGACGTCAAAACGAATCATGACCTGAACCTCACATAGATCACGCAGTCGACGCCATCTTGGTTCAAGTTATTTGCCGCGCACTGTACCTACGTTTCAATTTAATGACAGTTAATTTTACTTAAATGCACTTTATTATATTTGTTGTTAAGTATATCTTATTTCATGGCGTTCTTTTAATTTAAAGACACTATTTGTTGAAGAGATTTGATCCTAATTGATCGATGTCTATCAACACCATGAAATACCGGATACTTATTATTTCGCAGTCCTGTCAGATCGATTCCCTGATCAAGCAAAAATTCTTTCTTTAGATATAAAATGATGACTTCATTCCTTAAAGTACTTAAAATAGCAATTTTTAATATTTCGAGTACTTTCCCTCCATGGCCAAATGTTTTGGGACACTTTGTACCTCTATTCTATTGAACTCGCATTTTCTTTATTTCAGCACCTCTTTCCGATCCGCACAAATATAGATATTATTATTAATCTAAAATGTTCACTAGTAGGTCACAAGATATGTATGATAAACATTTGAAAAAAAAACCTGCTAGCACAAATCACTCATTCACTTTTCTCATCTACTGCATCGGCGCCATTTTGATGCTTTAATATTATTGTCGAAAACGCCAACCAAGTACTTTTACCTATATTTTATGTACCTACTCCATGATCATTGCAAGATACCACCGTCAATACAATATGTTTGGTAAATTTATCCAGAAGCATGATGATAAAAAATAAAGGAATTTTACAATTAAAACTGAATATAATTTTCATTTTTTTATTACACTTAATTAGTTAACGCAGACTAGCTTACAACTAATTTGTGACTTATTGTACAGAAACATAAATAAGTTTAATTATATCTTAACCTTAAATATACAAAATATGTGATGGTACATATCAATCGAGTGTCGATTGAAATAAGTCAGTTATAATTATAGCACCTCACGAATGTTTAAACCAGTTAGTTCATTATTTCAAGTGGTCTTAATCGAAGTATTAATGAAATTGCCCATAAAATACTTGCTACTATACAAAAATAATTAGATTAATTCTTCAAAAATTGCATAGAAATTAATTTAAATCATCAAACAAAAAATCTTTCGATTTTTAGGATGATTGGATCATAGGTTTAGCATAGATAGTAAAATCTTGATTGAATAATAAAGAACCACTGAACAGAAATGGCTAATCCAAAAGATTACAGATAATTGGCAAATTAGAGCTGGGACTTATAGCCAATGATGAATTGGCGTCTAAATAGAGAGGTGGATTAGAAGTCGAAGTCGTAGGGGCGTTGTGGACGTCTCTGGACCAGCGGGATGTTGACTTCCTCTGCGGAGCGGAACACCTGCGGCTGCGGCGCCACCTGCAGGCGCTGCGCCGGCCGCGCCTGGTGCTGCACCGGCGGCGCCGCCTGGCGACGCGCGTCCTCCGCCTGGTTAGTGGGCTTACGGTTAGTACAGAACATATGGGACGAGAACATATGAGGAACGTTGAGAAACGACAGTATTTTTGAGCATTTTATAAGCAACTAGCGACCCGCCCCGGCTTCGCATGAGTGCAATGTAGATACTAATGTGAGGCACATAAACCTTTCTCTTGAATAACTCTATCTATTGCTGAAAACTGCATTAAAATCCGTTGCGTAGTTTAAAAGATCTAAGCGTACAGACAGCGGGAGCGACTTTGTATTATACTATGTAAAGATGAGATACATCAAATATACCCTGCAGATTTTAAGTGATACATAACATAACATCACGCCGGTATTCCCCGTAGGGTTAGGCAGAGGTGTATAGTAACACCCTCATTGCGCCATTATGTTTAAGTCTCAGGTAATAGGGGGCGAGCCTATTGCCATCAACCGGGCACAAATCCAAAATCCGGGCTGCTATTGAAGAATTCCACACGGAAAAACCCTAATAACACTTTGCCCGACCTGGGGATCGAACCCAGGACTTCACGATCAGCAGTCACCACTAGACCAACGAGGCTGTAAGTGATAATGATATGATTTTTTCGAAGAATTGACGTATTTTATTGAAGCTCTGACTACATTGTTGACACTCACAGAATGAATCAATCCACTGCTGACATCTTTTACTTTGCAGTTCTACTTTATTCTCTTCTGCGAGTACAAGTATGCATTCTTGCACACTTGGCTTCCGATAGCATGTTGTAGTTTTTTTCGTACTCATATTACCTAAATCTCCAAAACTTTTGTAAGCCTTATACTAAAATCTTTTTCGTCATAACAAGTTCTTACGTCATCCTCGTCTTCCTGGTCGTATCTGTCGTCCCTGTAGACCTCAGCGGGGTAGTAACGGTCGGAGTACTTGAGGGACACGTTGGGTTTCCTCTGTACCTCCTCCTCGTTGATTGGCCTGTACAGGTACTCGTTCACGAAGTGGTACTTTGACGAACGTTGGCAGATGTTGTCGTGCGTTGGCGGCATGCAGATTAAGTGGACCTAGAATTAGAAAATTGGTGGTTATAATATATCCATTTTCAAATTAACTTGTATTGAATATTAAACGAGGTCCTTTTGCAAAACGTTTTAGTACAATTCTGTAGAATACAGTCGAACAGTTATTGGAATGCCTTCATTTAACTTTCAAAATTGTGATTGTTACTTCTTAAATTTCACTTTTCAGCTTAATTTCAATACCTACGTATATTTAGTTCTTGCACTACTGCTTTTGACTATAATAATATTAATCATGAAAACATCGTGAGGAAATCGGCATGCCTGATAGATATTTTTCGACGGCATGTGAAGCCAATTCAGAGGCCCATAGGCGGCATAAACTCTGACACCAGATTAGTCACTAACCACACGAAAAGAAGAAGATACTAACCATAGCATCTACAAAGATTTTGAATTAATCTTACTACTAAACAGTTATACACTACTTATTAAAACTGTGTTTGATTTTTTGTTTGACTATTATTGTAACAACGAACGCGAGAACCCTGGTACCCATAACAAAAGTTAAATCTTACATTGGGTACCAGAGTTCATCGAAACACTCCTATTTCAAGTTATATTATGTTATGTCCAATACTACCTGTAAGAAGTGTTTTTGTACAACTTTTCTGAAGAATAAATTTATTATTTATTATTTTATTTTCCATAGGTACGTAAAAAACAGATGTTCTATAAACAATTTTTAAACGCGTTTTTGGGTTAAAAACTTATAACGATAACTGCTTGGTACATTTAATTTCCATAAAACAGCACATACCTGATGGAAAGAGAATCCATCGGGGCAGACCCAGGAGTGCTTCACATTATCCTGGCAATAATGGAACACCTCGCAGTTAAGTTCTTCGTCCGCATAGTAGCCTGTCTGTTTGCTCACGCAGTTGAATTTGGACTGCTGCAGTAACGTAGATAGACGGTCGGGTTCCTCCTTCTCTTCTTCTAATTCATCGTCGACTTCCTGCTGTAGTTGCTGTATTTTCGCGGGACGCTGGTCCTGCTGTTGAAATTTTGTTTTTTTTAATTTTTATGTCATTGTTACGCTGCGATCAGTGTAGGCCAATTTTAAAGAAAGTTTTATACTCCGACAATGATGTTTGTCATATCAGGGAAACATCTGGAAATGGTTTTAGAGTAATGCTATTGAAGTGTTTACTTTATCTTCCTGTAAGTACTAAATTTTTATTTCGAGTAAAACTTGCTATGGCGTATTTGCAACACCCAAAAATTGTATGTTCTCAAATTATGTAGTTGCTAGTCTTGCATCGGGTCGCTTACCTTCCTGTGGGGTGCTCTCTGAGGCGCTCTGGGCTCCTCAATATACTGCTGTTGCGTAGGTCTGGGTTGTAGCACGTATTGTTGCTCTTGTTGCTCCTGTTGCCTCTGGTAGCCCGCCAGCTCCGCTAGTGAGGGCGTCGGCCGGAACCCGCTGGGCAACGCATTATAGGCTGTTGGTGTGTACGCTCGCGGGCGAAGATTACGGGACTCCTGGAATTTTGAATATTGATTTAATATATGTACTGTAAACAGAAAAACTGCAGCAGGCTTGGAGCTAGGAACTGTTCTCTCACATTTTAGAAGGCACACGTAATTCTCTTAATTGGCTACAATATTGACCTTTCCAAGCCTTTGACTGCATGGTTCGAATAATACGCTTATTTAGTAATTAACTCACTAGGGAGTTAGTGGACGAGCCTTAGAGTTTGGATAATCTTCTCTATCCAAAAAGAAGACACAAGAAGGTATAATTAGTATAGCTTTTATTGCCCCTACTAAAAATAGGCGTGCCTCAAGACTCCATTCTGGGCCCTTTTTTGTTCCTAACTTGTTATGTACATGTTGGAGTACAACATTCCTATTTTTAAATAAGTAGTAAGATGGAAATTCTTGTAATATCATTCATTATCCAATAAATATCTGAATGTCATCAACACCCTACGTGTCTAAACTCAATGTAAATCGTTTAACCCTAGACATTGTCTTAATGATGCATCTCTAAAAAGTGTAAAACAAAAGAAGTCAAGTGACGATGCATTCACACGTGTACTCGCATTATTCGCTAATTTTTCCGGACAATTAAACTTGCGTATAGCTTTTTTATTGAATCCAATCAACTTAAAAAAACTGGAAGTAAGCATAGCAGTTACAGCAAAATTACATAATTTACGCAATTACCACTGGATAATTTGTATTATAAACAGTTTCGATTGTCCACGACGACGCGTGCAAATTTTATTGCAGCAATAATATTGGTGGAAAAAAATGGCGACGTGCAAGCGTGCAATCGTGCGGGACGACGGCAATGTGTTGTTATCGGGTATTATATCACTGTTACATGTTAACAGATCCGGGAGAGAGGGCTTTTACTTGTTAATGAGTTTGTGTTATTAATTCCATTAGAATGTTAAGCGGTAATTTTTTCTGTAATGGCGTTCATCGCCCTGGGGGACGTCAACAATTATTTTATTGACAGACTGTTTATTATTTTTTAAATTATAATTAGATTCTTTTTTTGTGGTCCTTGGGTACGGACGCCAAGATTTTAAAATAAGGTACAATGGTTCGTCAATTTCGGGTAATACGTATCTTTACAATCTATCAACAGAGACAATGGTGTCGATTCTGTAGCACATTTTGACAGTACTAAACTAGACTAAACGCAACTGTCACTTTCTTTTTCTATTGAAACAGAAGGAGACAGACACCCTTAGTTTAGTTTAGTCCTGTCAAAGTGCGCAACAGACTCGATACCAATATCACATCGCTCGCTAAGATAACAATCCTTGTGTAGGGTTCAAGGGTTAAAACTATGAAACGACGATACAAACAATAAGACTCAATCAATAATTCTAATAAACAAGAAGCATTTAATTAATTAAAATGAAGAATTTTAACGAAACGCGTCGAATGGATTTCCTCAGATTCCGCGCATGCAATCTTGGCGCGTGTTTCTAAACGAATTCAAGCGAATACATTATAATGGGATGTTTGCATTTTTCTCACGCGATTACGCAAAACCGACGATGAATGTGGAAGTGTTTGTATGGCATAAAAATAGATCATTAGGAAAATATTTGTTTCCGGTACAATAGGACTTTTTGCGCAAGAGATTAAGAATTTAGAATCCAATCTATGTACAAGTCCATGTTCGGCGGATTCAACTCTCATAAAAATAAAAACAATAAAGAAATGATAGCTTCATCTCTGCAAATGTCCAATAAAACTATGATTTTAAGGTTAGAACTTTCCCAATAACTTTCCCGCCGAAAACAGCAATATGGTGGACGGTATTGAGTACCGTTCGGGAAACGTTTAAAAAAGGAAAATTTCGTTAAAAAAAATTTAGAGTAGCTTTCGACTTTCACTCTCAACGGCCTTGCCAGACGGACATTGACACGAAATGGCGTAGAAAAATTGCATCGTGTAACACGGCTGTGTAACATTCGATTTCGGTCACGACTCTTGTTGATTTGTCAGGAAAACTAATTTTGTTGAGTTTTTGTCTATAGCTGGTTTGTTTTTATTGCTTTTATGGATTTTTATCGAGTCCAACTTTAATTGAATTTAGAACAAGAGCATAATTGACATTACCTGGCAAGGTAAGAAAATTGTAACCTATATTTCACCTAACTGTCATTAACTACATTTTGACCGACTAGATTTTTGTCTATACGCAAATCTGATTGGAATTTTTCAATAACAACATAGTAATATCTAATAGTTGCACAACACTTTGTTTCCTCATTCTCAGGGTTCTTCTATTATGATCAATTTTAAATTTACTATTTCTTATCCTATTACAGTACAATACTTTTGATATTTTATAGACGAATATAAAACGAAATAATCTATAATTCGATCAAGTACCTAAAGAATTGGCTTCAAAAGATACAAGTAATTGATACGAACGAATCGAAAGTAAAACGTGCCCAGCTAATGACCATGCACACCTTGTTAAAAAAGATTTGGTGCTTAAATTGAAAAGTGCAATGAACCACATTGAATACAGGGTGTAAACGAAATCATGCAATTCCTTCAAACCTCGTGATTACTGCTGACATAGACTAACCCTGAACGGGATACATTTGGATTCAATAAAAATACAATTACAAGAAGTAAACATGTGTTCTTAACCTGAGGCATTTTAGCGCCCCGAGCGAATTGCGCGGCTATCGCTCAACGTGCGGTCATTTAACTCGGGGTCCTAAAATGCCTCACGTTAAGAACATATGTTTATTTCTTGTAATTTTTTTTTATTGAATCCTAATGTATTCCGTTCAGGATTAATCTATGTCAGCAGTACGTCACGAGGTTTAAAGGAATTATCAACATGATTTCGTTTACACCCTCTATAGGTAATATTGCAACCGCATCGTGTATGGTCATAGTCATTACAGCCATCCATCATTTTGATGGCTAATGTTCTCGCCATATGAAAGTAATTGAAATCATTTCGCAAAAAAATATGACCACAAATTACTAGACTCGTAAGTGCTTAGATATCACTCGTGAGTCATTATATTTTGTTTAAGATCTAAGATTCGATGTGGATAAAGAAAGCGACAGTAGCAAGGCTAAATCGTGACTCAGAAATCCGTAAGAGTGCTGCGAACCTAGCCGGGGACTTACTGATTGATAGATAGGATCAATCAGCTGTTAATTATATGATATGTCGGCTAGCGTGCTGATTGATATCTCAGAAATCAACGGTTTTTTTAAACTCATTCTCTGTATCCGGAACCATTCAAGAGTAAAACTACATATCTTATCTTGATGCTTCTTAATGACGTCACGAGAAAGAAAGGATTTAAGGTGGTAATGTTCTGCCTAGCTTTTTCCCAACCATGTTGGGGTCAGCTTCCAGTCTAACCAGATGCGGCTGAATACCAGTATTTTATACGGAGCGACTGCCATCGGATCTCCACAACCCAGTTACTGGGCAATGCCGATATCCTAAGGTTAGACCGGTTGTCAGACTGTCATAGGCATTCGTATGACACCTAGGACCGACTTTTTAACGTGCTCTTCGATGCTTGGAGGGGTCTCGATGTGTAACGAACGGTCGCCCATCGACAAATTGAGTGCGGCAAGCACAGTTAAACCTCACAAATCATATGATCTGCGTGGTTAGTAGTTAGCCACAAGCCTAATATGAGTCGAAAACAGTAAGACAGAGTAGAATAACTCCATATGAAAGAGTTCGTCGAGGGAAGTACTACCACCATACACCTATTTCTGCCGTTAAGCAGCATTGCCATGTACTGGTTTGAATGGTATGGGTTCCGGTGATATTAACAGGTACGATGAGACTTCAACTTTGTCTCTAAAACTGTCAACGCATCGTCTTGGTGTTGTAGGTGTAAGGCGGCGATAACGACTTACCATCAAATGGCCGCCAGCTTGACATGCTTGAAAGCCACAAACAATGCTATCTGCTCAATTGAAATAAACCTTTTAAGTTTACTGGTGTAAGTGCTCTACATCAAATTCTTTTCTCACCTCTTGATCCAGGGCTATTTCTTCACCATCAAGTCCAGCATCAGGTATGCTGTCATCGTTTTCTGCAAACGCCACGCCGAGCAGAAGTAACGTTAAAAAATATCTCCACCTGGAACAAAGAAGAACATTTTGAAAACTCTTGTAACATAATATAACAACACGCCTGTATTCCCCGAAGGGTTGGGCAGAGGTGTATAGGAACACCATAGGTCCCATGTTTTAGGGGACAAGCCTATTGCCATCAACCGGGCACAAATCCAAACTCTGGACTGCTACTGAGGAATTTCACACGAAAAAAACCCAATAACACTTTGCCCGACTTGGGAATTGAACCCGACTTCAGGATCAGCAGTCGCGCTTGCCACTACCAGACCAAAGAGGCAGTTAGTGAAATCTCTTGTCTAAATAATAAAACCAGATTCCTATTCAAGGAGAAGGTAGTGTGGACTAAAAAGATCTAACATCGTGTTGTACTGGGATCTTTTCTATTGGCAAATAATCTATTTTACTACGCCAATTGAAGCAAGTTTCTTTTATTTGCAATTTTAATTGTCTGTTTGTGATTCCATTACAGTTCGGAGATTTTTACTTCCTGTATTCACTTATAATTAGCTAAAGCGTTGCATTAGTCTGTCGGTAGACAGAATTGAATTAAATTTCTCTTTCCGTTCAACATTAACTTTATATATCTCTGTAAATATCAAGTGTAAAGCATGTACGGTAAGATGGTGGTTGTTACGTAATGGTAGCAATTTCACCAAAATGGACGCTGCACTGCGCTGGCGCAGGGCAGTTGTGTAATGTTGTGCCCCGATTTAATTCGATGACAGCGGAACTGGTTCGCACACATCAAATGATAAAGCAGGTGTGAGACCACAAACCTCAGTTGCGTATTCGCTCCAATTTAATGAAGATTTTAATGATACAATTGACAACATAATAGTTGATATAACCGCAATTATGGTGCAGTCAGAATGTGGTCTTAACCTGGTCGCATTCCTAAGAAATTCCAACAAAGGTCTTTAAGCTCTAAATTGCAATTGGGTAATGTATGTGTGAACTTGGCTTCGGAAATGTCAGCTATCAGTAGCATACGACGTTTCCCGCGGTTAGAAGAAAAAATCGGAAGTTTGTACTTTCTAATGCACATAATTATGCACTTATGCGTAAACCACAGGATTTTCTGAGCGTCAAGTTCTCCGACCTAACATTCAATCTGACATTAACATAAATAAGATTTTCACATGCATTCCAGATTTAAAAATTATTCATGATAAAACAGCAGCCAATCAAAACGGAATCTCGTCCCTTTCGGGTTAATTAACCGATCATATTCTTCATGTATAAGTTATTACGCAAGCTTCCAAAACGAGAGATTCTATATGCTATAACCGGAAAAAGAATCGTTGTTGCCCATACAAGGGACATTATAAGTCCGTACCTTTAGTAGGTCGTCAGATATGTCTTACATATAAAGTGAAAAGTTGCATTACATTGCTGTAACTTTTGGGTGTGGTCCTTCGGCATTTACTCATGTAATTAAGTGTGATGAAAGCTGTTCAGTGCTAAAATTTATTCTTTTCGGTGTCAAGACAGGTAGGATATAAAGTTGCATAATTAGGTGTACATTTTGACACAACGTGTGTCACAGAAATTGCGTGATTTAAATAGCCTTAAGAGTATTTGTACAAAAGGACCAGAAAAAAACTAGTGCAAGGACCAAAATGTATATAAAAACCCTTCTAAAGTTAATTACTTCTTTTATTTACTGCTATGAATCAACAAGACACATATAAATAACGGAAGTTGTAAAGTAATCGATTCTCAGTCAGACGTGGTGAATGCTGGGCTCAATGTTTTGAGATATTTACGTTCTCCCGGTAGTTTAACGAAATCATGTGTAAAAGCTTCTAATAGGGATACGAATAAATCAATCTTATCCATATCGGAACATGCATACTTCAATATGTCAGTATTAATTATGAAATGTAGGTACAGAATATTTCTAGGGTTGAATATTTAACATTTTATGCATTAACTAAACAGTTAATCTAATAAACATAAACCTACTATCACAGATTATAATAGCTCAACAAACAATACTTATTAATTTAAGCGGTTAATTAGTTTCAATACCAACTATCGGTAGATAAAAATACTAAATTTATATTTTAGTATTTCAATAAACTGCAACCATAAGGAAACTGTTAACTGTAAACTAACAGTCGAAATGAACTTTCGTATTTAACAGCAAGAACTTGACCTTTTATTAATGACAGAAACGTGTAACAAATAAATGTTTTGTTTTATTTTTTTCATTAATGTTTTGTTTTGCGGCCAGGCTGTTGCTGTCTGAGACCATTTCCGGGATAGATTATTTAAAAATAACTAATTTAAATTATGATTTATAATTCCAATTGTCAGTGGAAACGCCGGTAGAGGACGCCCTAGAAGGACATACGTCGATGTTATTGATGATGTTCTTCACAAAGGACAATTGCCATCCGCTTTATAAATTCCTTTTGTTATCGCCGTTCACTCATTCTCTCAACATGACCAAACCACTTAAGCATATTCCTTGGGCGATGTATTACGTCTATAAGGTCAACGTAGGCTTGTGTGTACGCAGTCTTACAAAATATTTCTCTTGAAAAGTAACACAAATGCAATGAAAAGTTTCCACAGTCTACCTACCTACCTCTTAATTTAAAGGATTGCAATATTTTTTTTACGAATTAGTGTTCTAATTGCGTAGGCACTATTGATGAAATTTTTATAATCTTTCCAAATACTTGTTGTTCAAGAAAATATGCGACTATGAGTTGAAACATTACCTAGACTAGCGTGTTGAGTTGTTTAGCTTGCGACTACAACATGATTAGGAAATCATCAATATATTTTATTGGCTATTAAATTAATGTCTGTATGTCAAGGGATCAAGGTGCTTAGTTAAGTAACATTCAAATACTTATTTATGTCATTTCATGCGTAAGTTTGGGCCACGAAATATTATAAAGAGTTTGGACTTATTTATTCAAAATCTTCTGGCTCATATACGGATTTTCGTTAACGTCTACTAGAAGTGATGTTCCGAAAAGAAACAAAACGGGGGTTAGACTATAAAACTTCCTCATCCCACGCTGGGAATAGACGCGTGTTATAAGATTCAACAAAACCCAGCACGCTTGGTGGTAGGATCTATACGGTCCGCCTGACTACGTAACACTCACATTAAAGTCCAGTGCCAAGCAGTTTACTGTGTTCCATCATGTGTATGTGAGAACCAGAGGGGTATAGGGGAATCCCTCTATATCTCTGTTCCTTGGATTCGTATGCTCCATCTCAGACCCTGTTTGCGCTTACCATCACATGAAACTAGGGCCAAACGTGACCAAGTCAAGAATAACAAAAATAAAAACCATTCAACAAAGAGAAAAAAAGAAAATGACGTCACCGTCAATTTAGGTCTTTTGGTATTAAATCACACAACCTGTCATTGAATTAATCGGCCTAATAGACCAAAAAATACCTAAAAACTGTTGCCAAACAACAAAAGGACCAGAAAAACGTCTTTTATTATCAAACGGGTGTAACACACAACTGCTACTGCTTTCTCTATCCAAATCATCGAGTCGTGAAATAGAAACTTGCGTATTGGCACCGGCAGTTGCCTCTCGTTCAGACCGCAGCTGCGCAGACGCAATAGGTGTTGGCTGAACAATGGGTAATACCTGCGATTTGGTCCGTGACGAGTTTTAGCTAATGCACCTGACTGGGAATGCAGAGTGCAATCTGATGGATGACTTCATCTGGAGAATTCGAGCTATCAAACGTCAACAGAGAGAATGCAGAAAATGAAAAAATAATATAAGTTTATTGCGCTACAAAATGTTTTTCTCGCGGTGTCCAAAGTAAAGCTATGTTTGTTGACCGATAGCATTCCTAAAATGTGGGGTATGGGTCTGTTCTCAGAATGAGAAGGGCATTAGTCAACAACGCTGACTACACACACCATCGAGAGCTTTTGGAGCCCTCTCAGGTGTGCAGGTTTCCTCATCATATTCTTTTAACGCAAGTGATAGTCAAATTCTGATTCTTCGACTGTTGCACTTGGTATCTATTCATTTACTAGTTATACCTACTCAAGTTTACATGCTGCCAAAAACTTCTCAATAGGATGTTGATATTATCTAAAGGAAATAGTGATCTTTACGTGTTACGTATAGAAATAAGTTGAACAACACTCTCTCGCCTCATTCTGCCTTCCTTCGTACGACATCCAATCATCCACGGTCCAGAAATGTTGTCACTCTTCAGCCATCTATTGTTAACCCAGTCTACAAGTTCGTGAAGTAATAATGCAGTATAGTCTCACTAGTATCCGTCCATCGAAGGTCAGCAAAGCTTTGCTAAGCTTTTATAATGCGCTGGCGCACGCTCGAGTTGCATTGTTTTCAATAAACTTAGGGCTGCCAATCTTTGGGAATTATTGTGACGTAACATTCACAACGACTATATCAGTGACTTGCATAGCTAACATTTTATGCTGAGTCAAGAATTTTACTAAAGTTGTTATTAAGCGTTTGGGCATTTGCTGCATGACGTAAATAAATGAGCACTTAATCGGCTTAGTAGATTCGCAGGTATATTATTTGTAACTCGTTATGTAACAAACAAATGGATGTGTCATCATCGTTCTATGATATTTTAATACTTATTATTATTAACGATCTGTACATATTTCTCGTGTTTCCTTGTTTACGCAGTTTCCCAGACTAACATAATAGTATCAAACTCATACATGCTAATAAATTTTCCACAAATCGGCTCCTGCCAGCCCTGTGCTCGGTTCAGCAGGCTGCGCGGGCGCATATCGTGCCGCGTCAGTTTCATTGTCAAGTATAACGCAACGCTCCAAAGATCCGTTTCGTCACTTTTAATTACGTTTCGTGACGACAAATAGTTTGATCTGTAATTTTTGCTGATAAAAATACTGTTCGTTTTGCAAATATTTTGCACGTTATGCAAATAAGCAATTACGATATTTGGAGCAATTTTAATTGAATTGATCACGATTGAGGCATTCAGATTCAATTGTCAATTATTGTGGCTGGTGCTAAGGTATCTACAATTCTTATGTTTTTTCTTCTACACACTAAATTATTATTAAAAGTTCTGCTATGATATCTTTTTGCATGTAAATCTTCTGTTTGTCAGATTCATCTTAAACGCTGTCGTAAATCACGATATTCTCATTTCCTGCTCTGAAAGACTTTATCTTTGAAAGACGCAAAACCTTTACAAATACAGTCTTTACTCGTAGACATATATCATTAATCTGTGGTCTTTACATTCAGAGATCATAAGTGCAATGACCGACATCCCGGCAATGTTTAGTCTTACATTTTAACTACGCAAAATTAACTCAACGGAGTCGAATACAACATTAAGAATTATGCCATTTGCCTTGTTTCGCAACACAAATTGGCAGCTTTTAATATCTTGCGGAAATAAGTGTTACCTCACAAAGAAGTGGCGACTTATTTTCTTGTTTTAAGCCGTGTTCACACTTGTGCAACGAATGAAACCTGTTGAACTCGTCAACATGATGCGATGTGTAATCCACAAAGTAGATAAAAAAAGTAGTAAATATAAGTTTGGAATACCTAATTATTTGTTTAAATGATAATTGAAAATAATAGATACTAGTATCTGCCATATTTCGAAAGGGAAGCCGATAGGAATCGAGTTGTATGGAGCCTTCGCTACTGTAAGTTTGCATCTTTATGTATAGTTATTTATTGTCTGTTTATATTATGTATTACATACACATTACACTATATATATTTATTTCATATTTATTGTATATAGTATTTATTTATTTGTGTTTTTAGGTTTATTTAAAGTAATAATTTAATGTCTCCTCATTAATTGTAACACTGAGAACTACCACTCTCTTTTTTTTCTTACACTTCATGTCCATGCAAAGCTTGTCTGGAAGAAATCGCCTAGTGCGATAAGACCGCCCATTATACATCTCTATTTTTATAGTTATGTTTCTTGTTTGTTTTGTATACAATAAAGAGTATTGTATTGTATTGTATATTATTGTTCCTTAAACAGCCGCTGCTTGAGAGTTCGTAAATATTGCTAATTAATTATTAGCACCAAAATGATTATTATAAGTAGTATAAGTACCTACCTACATAACTTTTATTAAATTGTAGTTTGAACCATTATTTTGGCAACAATTGTAACTTTAGAAACCTATCTAGGTAAAGTGCGTATAAGCAAGCCCGGATATGGGGTAAGTTCGTTCTAATGGCAATGTAGCAGAATGTGTCGTAAAATAAAAATATTACGACGCGAACTGAAGTGAGGGCAAAATACAATGGCGTGACACGCTATTCTTGCTAGTTGCAATTAAAAATATTGCACGAGAATATTGAACGAAATTACCCCAACGCATCCTGTCTTTGGTATAAGTTCGATGAACTTTATAGAAATTATAGATGCAGACTTCATTAAAAGGCTGCATGAGGTCCTAGGTTCGATCCCCAGGTCGGGCAAACTGTTATTGGGTTTTTCCACTATGAATTTCTCAGTAGCAGCCCGGAGTCTGGATTTGTGCCCAGTTAATGGCAATAGGCTTGCCCCCTATTATGGCGAAACGAGGGTGTACTAAAAACACCTCTGCCGAACCCTTCGGGGAATTTAAGGCGTGATGTTATGTTACTTCATTAAAACTAAGTTCAAATACATGTCTATAAATTGCTAACAGAGTACTTTATGGTGTTACCTACTTTATTTACTACCCTGCATCGGTATGCAAATACTACGGTCTACGACACAAACGGTGTACAGAAATGGTCTTAGAATATTAGCTTGTTCAATGAATACGTTCTCCTTATATGCAATTGCTCATTACACGTTCGGATAATTAGACATAGTGCCTATTTATCTCAACGCCATTTTGTATGACTTAAGAGGTAGTAGATATTTCTGCATAATAAGCCCCCGATATAATGTCAAGAATTAACTAGACATAAATCCTCATTCGTCCTGCATTTTGTAGCTATTATACGTCGACAAAATCCATGTTACATGGTCTTCTTGTGTCTAATACATAACATCACGCCTGTATTCCCCAAAGGGTTGGGTAGAGGTGTATAGTAACACCCTCATTTCGCGGCTATGTTTTTCCATGTAATAGGGGGCGAGCCTATTGCCATCAACCGGGCAAAAATCTAAATGCCAGGCTGCTACTGAGGAATTCCACACGGAAACCCCCAAAAACACTTTGTCCGACTTGGGGATCGAAGACAGAACCTCACGATCACAGTTCGATGTGTCTTTAATACGTGCTAGGTAATCCTAATCCGAGTCAACGCAGCTTTCTTTATGCATGACCCTCAATCTACCTATATATCTATACTAATATTATAAACAGGAAAGATTTGTATTTTTGTATGTAACGAATAAACATAAAAACTACTGGACCGATTTCAAAAAATCTTTTGCCGTTAGAAAGCTACATTATCACTGAGTAACATAGGCTACGGGCGGAGCCGTGAGGACACAGCTAGTTCGAAATAAGCTCAGTCACCCGTGTTGATTACGTTGACTTAACAAAAGCGCGTCATGTTGGCATCGCGTGTTGATGTGACATTCTGTGTGTTTTCACTTTCGATTGTGTAATAACCTCATTGGTTTAAAACTTATTTATTGTCAGCTAAAGAAATACTGGCAGGTATACGCGGAAATGGGTGAAGACACGGTGCGTGATCGAAATGGGAGTAGTGCAAGCCCAGGGGAGGTAATAAATCACATTACATATTGTGTAGAAGTTTTTCTGATTACGCAATGGAATCGAATATACAACGTGTTACATAATTCCCCATGAAAAAGAAAATATTTATTAAACCGGAAAAATGTGCCAACCCTAGTAACCTGTCACGAAATTAGGTAAGAATGTAAATCACTTTCTGGGTAATCTACTCTTTAGTTTTGTTTTCAGGGTTGCGTTTCAATGATAATTCTTTTGTGTTTTCTCCAAATTCTTTTTTTTTGGGTCATACTACGCTTTTCAAATATTGCCAATAGACTCTTTACAAGGGAACTTTTAATTTAACCCCCTTTCGGCTTTAGGGGTATTTTTGTAAAACGTTGTGGAACATGAAATGTTGAAAATTATAACTATTGGTCAATACACTTGCAAGATGCTTCCGTAAAATGTATGTAAGTGACTTATGAGTTATGACAATTGACGACTTTACAAATCAGTCGATAAGCTACTTACAAGAGAGTTTACATGTGTAAAGCCGGCTTTGGTCCGGGTCTGTCACTATACAATTGAAATGTTTTAGCGAACATCCATTAGAAACTTTGTATTATAGAATAAAAATAATGAGCATATTCAAGCAGATGTTGATTTTGCATTTAATTTCCTACTCTGCAAATATTTTAATGAGTTATTTATAATAAATTACGTAATATTCTGTTAGAATGTTTGGAAGATATTTTATAATAGGCGCCTCTTCCGATTTTATTAGAGAACGAAAGCAGTTTAACAACAATATTAGTTTAATAATCTGATACTTAACGTATTTTAGGAAACATATAGGTACTTACCATAATGCTATAAGTGGCGCTTCATTTGCAAACCAAAACAGCGAATACGAGATATTTCGCATATCTGAGTGTTATATCATAAAATATAAACATAAACATAATATCACGCCTGTAATCCCCGAAGGGTCGGGCAGAGGTGTATAGTAACACCCTCATTTCGACGGTATGTTTAAGTCCCATGTAATAGGGGGCGAGCCTATTGCCATTAACTACCGAGGAATTCTACACGGAAAAACCCAATAACATTTGTCCCGACCTGGGGATCGAACCCAGGACCTCACGATCAGCAGTCGCGCTTGCCACCACTAGACCAACGAGGTAGTTCATGTTATGTCATATTATATCATAATAGCACCCAATCAATAACCATTGAAATAAATCATCAAAATGGTCTATATCTTTCTGTTTCTAATCATCTTATTTATGTTCTTAAACTTTAACTTTTGCGTATTACGTAAAGAAATCGCAATCGCGAATAAAAAAATTATTCAACACAAAAATTAATCAATTTGTTAGTTCATCATAAACGTCAGTGTGGCCTCTTCCTAACACTATTAATTCATATAATAAAACCGTATATTATGTCTACGTTTAATAGTGTTATTGTAATATAGTTAATTGTCATTAGCTCTGCCATTTACGTGTTCCGGTTGCTTGAACAAAGCGTGTTATCTAATTTAATAATTTGCAGTAATCTAACGATAATGTTATATTCATGACGGCAAAGTAGAACTGTTATGTAAAATCACATCCTAATTCCTAATGCTCGTCCATTTGTGTTGTTATAAATATTTATCTTGTACTAGACTATTACCCGCGGTTTCACCTGCATCCTAGGGAACTACTTGATGTGCCTGGATAAAAAGTATCCTATGTGTTAAGTCCATCTGTATGCCAAATCTCATCCAAATCTGTGTAGCCGTTAATGTGTGAAATAGTAATAAACATCCATACATACAAATTTTCGTGTTTATAATATTAGTAAAGATCTAGTTTGTTATAATGTTCGTTCATATCTTGATGAAATTGTTACAGCATCTTGTTAACGAATTAATTAAAACCATCTTGAATGTAATGATTGCTGCTAATTACTAACCAGCTTCTTCTTTTTCGTGTAGTTAGTGACTAACCTGGTGTCAGAGTTTATGCCGCCCATGGGCCTCTGACTTGGCTTCACATGCCGTCGAGAAATATCTCTCAAGCACGCCGGTTATCTCACGATGTTTTCTTTCACCGTTTTTAAGCGTGATATTTATACAATACGCACATGGATCTGAAAAGTCAGAGGTGCGTGCCTTGGGTTCGAACTCGCGACCTATGGCTGACACCACTGATCACTGCTATAAACTAACCAGCTTAGCTTAGCTTAGTAACCAACTTTTACTAATTAGCTAAGTACCTATAATTAAACTTCCTACAAAATCTTTAATTTGTGAAACTATCTTACAGATATCGACTGCCTTGTTGGTCTAGTGGTCGCAAGCGCGACTGCTGAGCATGGGGTCCTGGGTTCGATCCCCAGGTAGGGTAAAGTGTTATTGAAGTTTTTCCATTAGCAATTTCTCAGTAGCAGCCTGGAGTCTGGATTTGTGCCCGGTTAGTGGCAATAAGCTCGCCCCCTATTACATGGGACTTAAACATAACTGGCGAAACGAGGGTGTACTAAAACACCTCTGACGAACCCTTCGGGGAATGTAAGGCGCGATGTTATGTATCTTACGGCTATTCGTATTCTAGATCGGAATATACAATTAAATTTTAAATTGTCAGTTAATCTGCAAAACGCGTGAGCCAATTAGTTAAAGAACTACATTCCATATTCAATCAAAATTATGGAATAAACATAAATTTAAATCCAATCACTTATAGATCATTAATCACGCTTATCTCGACGCCAAACACATACAAATCCGACGCACTCGTACGCAACATACGGTGCGCAAGATCACGACGACGTGTATGATCCATTTACCATGCGTTAAATGCGCGGGCGCACCCATGAGTGTGAATTGTGAACGTTGCACGTGTGGGCCAGGTAAGGTTGTCAGTGTTTTTGTCAATTACATAATGTTAACGGTAACTGTGACTGGTTTTAGTACAGTAATGTTTTTGGTGTTACGTGGATGTGAATAACACTCGTACGTGGTTTGAATTTAACAAACAAAGGGGCCAATTCTGCTAACAGAAACGTTGCCTAATCACAACCGAAGTTAAACTGTTTTTTTTACAAAACCTGATAACTTTTTTGACATTTCTTTGACTTTGTAAGAGACTGGACCTCATGACGCAGGGTATCCTAGTGTGGGGCCCAGGGAAACTGTATAATTGAGTGCATAAGTTTACCTATGTAATACTGAGTTATGTAAATATTACACGTGTATTTGTAACTGAATAAAAAATTAAAATAATATCTATACCAATATTATAAAGCTGAAGAGTTTGTTTGTTTGTTTGAACGCGCTAATCTCAGCAAGCACTGGTTGAAATTGAAAAATTATTTTTGTGTTGGATAGACCATTTATCGAGGAAGGATATATGCTATATAGTATCACGCTACGACCAATAGGAGCGGAGCATAAATGAAAAATGTTGCAAAATTGGGAAAAATGTCCACCCGTGCGAAGCCGGGACGGGCTGCTAGTTTATAATAAAAACAAAATTAAACATTTTGATAGTTTACGTAAACGAGAACTGACTGACTGTTGTGGTTTGTTTGCGGTTTGGCAACAATTTTATTAGTAGAATTGACAGACAGTTAACATCTCAGAGGTCAACATACGCTGTCGATAACTTACTTTGACAACCCTAGAATGAGTTAACATTTACGATGTTGATGTAGGTATAATATTTGCATAATAACGGCTTATTGCACGTATTTCTAACTTATTGAGTTAAGTGAATAATAATTTCGTAGGCTGTACCTACTCGTTTCGCAGATAGGTACCAATGCAATTTAGACTCTGTTTGATGTAGACTAATTCGTAGGTAGTCACAATAATTATATTTTATTAGCTCTAGTAACAGTGATACTGTAAGGAAAATATTAAATACTAACTTTTAGAGATAGTCTAAGGTCTCAAGATACAATTTTCAATCTATAATTAAAACAATGCCTAGTGGTAGGATCCATACGGTCCGCCTGGCCTAGCTACTACCCTCACATTAAAAGCAGTTTACTGTGTTCCGTCGTGTATATGAGAGCCTGAACGGTATACGAATCCGTATATCTCTGTTCCTTGGATTCGTGTGCTCCATCTTAGACCCTGTCTGCGCTTACCATCAAGTGCAACCAGGTTTTAAAACGACTAAGTCAAAGAAAATAAAATGACAGTATTTTTCTGGGTGACGACATTTTTTCGCATGTAGGCATTTTCGTTCTCAAATCAGAAAATCTTCAAAAATACGCGCTTCAAAAATATTCTGCTGGTTTTCATTGCATTGATCTGCAAGTGGCCTCAGTTTACGTAACGTTGGGTTTGATCAGGAAAACTCGCTCCCATCATATTACCATTTCACTGCCTACCCTAGATAGCTGTAGGACGATTTATACAATTACTAATATCCATCTGTACTATAACATGCGTAGTTTTAATAAACCAGCGTTTTATGTCTTTGCGAAATATAGGTATCTTAATATATATTATAATTCTTCTGTACGTGTGTTTGTCACATAACTTCCTTCTAAATGGCTGGACCGATTTGGATGAAATTTTGTGTATATATTTCATGGGTTGGGATGGTTTGAAAACACAATTGGACCCGGTAGGTAGCGCTGCTTTTCCGGGTAGGACGCCGACTGCTGGGTCCGCTAGTATAGTATATTATAAGATACCATAATATTGATATGAACATGGCATAGACTTCTCGACATATTTTTTAAACTAGCTATTACTAATATTGAAATATAAAATAGCATTGAAATCGTAAAAACACTGCATATGAGGCCGTGATGGTTTAACTGGTCCCCAATGAGCCTCGAGGTTCCCCCCATTTGTTGGAGACCCTTCAGGTATCGCCAATAACTGCCCGGTTACGTAGAAACGGTCCGCAAGACCATCTACAAGCATGGAATAGGAAATAAATAATTCTTCGAGGTTTCAAAGTAGCCTGACTTTAACGATACTGCAAGTTGTAAATAAGATGATGAAAATGCAGTAGGAAATTGTTATTAGATTTCAAAAGGTTGCGTCAAAGTATCATTAAAAAATAATGATCTCTCTTTTCCAGTAGGTACGAAAACTTAAATGAGTTTCAACCAGTTTCGCTTTCAGAAGTGATAAAAATAAAAACAAAATAAAATAGTTCAACGACAAGCGACAGGTCGTTCCGGATCATATAAGTTCGTTCAACAAAAGTTTTTATAGGTGAAATTGTGACTACAGGCAATACATAATAACCTTATTTTTGAGAGCTATGTCCACAGCGGATACGATAGGCCGCATTTATTGTTGAATTCAAGAATTAACCAAGTATATTATATGGTATACTAGCGACCTGCCTCTGCTTCGCACGGTTGCAATGTAGATACTAATGTGGGGCATATAAACCTTCCTCTTGAATCACTCTATCTATTGCTGAAAACTGCATTAAAATCCGTTGCATAGTTTAAAAGATCTAAGCGTACAGACAGCGGGAGCAACTTTGTTTTATACTATGTAAAGATAATAATATATACTTTTTATACTATGTAAAGATAACATACCTACTTGGGTTGATGTCAGGCAGGCGGCCGGTCATAAAACAATAAGCCAAAACCTCTAACAACATGGATTTATGAAATACATGTTGTGCCGACCCCACCTAGTGTGGGATAAGGTCAGGAAGAAGAAGAAGAATATATAGTATATAACATAATCAGCCCATTACTGTCCCACTGCTGAATACGAGCCTCTTCTCAGAATGAGAAGGCCTTAGTCCATCAAGCTGGCTTGATGCGGGTTTGCAGACTACACACACCATTCAGAACTTTGTGGAGCCCTATCAGGTGTGCAGGTTTCCTCACGATGTTCACGCACATGAATTCGAAAAGTCAGAGGTACAGACCGCGGTCGATGATCTGAATTCTTGCATGTAAGGCAAACGTGTATAGACAGCAAGCGGTCAATCAACCGCTAAGTACCTACTTATTCTTCAGAACACTTTTCGACCTCAAGGTACTTCAAACAGGGATCCATAAGCACCTGACGCAACATGCACACTTATTACATCATTAATTAACCGGCATTACCCGAATGTTCACAATCGTATCATTAGTATTACGACACACGACACAGATGAAGATCTAGTTGAACCTGTTCGGTGACATGATCGACATGTGTGTCAGTGTCGTCACGACACTACAGATGTCCAGTGCCAGGGTTAACAAACTGATATTTAAGACGGCAAGAAAGACTAAAACGAATAAAATGGGGTTTTCTTCATGAAAAACTGTAAAACTATAAGTTCAATGACGAAAAAATGAGAAAAGTTCCCTTTGATTGGCATAATTTGTAACCGACTTCCAAAAAAAGGAGGAGGTTCTCAATTCGACTGTTTTTTTTTTGTATGTTTGTACCGCGATATTTTTGCTAATTGTGAACCGATTTCAATGATTCCTTTTTTGTTTGAAAGAGTATTCTTTCGAAGTGGTCCCATTTAAATTTGGTGAAGATCTAATGAAGAGCTTCGGAGATAGACAATTTGAAGTCGGTTTTATTTTTGTTAAAAAGTTTTGTTTAACTCCGCATCTACTTTTGCATAACGAGTTAGGCATAACTGTTAATGGCATAATAATACTTTGACATACCTAATATTTTTTGGTATACTGTTTAGATAGGCATAACTATCATTTGGCTATATTTTTTAGGTGTAATTTTGTATGTTAGGTTAGGATATTATAGTTATAAAATTTATGCGTAACGATCATTAGGATAAGTGAAAGTATGCCATGATAAATTATGACGTTAAATTTTATGCGAATCAATAGTGAATCAAATGGATGGAATGTAGGATGATATGGGTAAGAAAGGAGTGAGTACTGAGATGATGGCTGATAGAGGAGAAAGGAAGATAAATACGTGTTGAGCCGACCCTACCTAGTGTGGGATAAGGACAGGGAGATGATGATGAATAGTGAACCAAATGAAAATGATATCAAAACAATCCCATGCCTCGTAACCCCCAGTTGAGAATGACAAACATTTCTGCCAATCAGTGTCGTAATAGGAGTTATGACAGATAGTTTAGTAGCACCAACAGAAGTCAGTATCACATCACAATACGGAATTTGAAATGCGTAAGACAGCCGCCAGTACCAACGTTTCCAGAAATTCGATACGTCATAGCTATGTAGAAACCAAACCAGTTTCAAGGATCTGCTTATTAGTCAGTGCATGATCAGCCCCGATATTCCATAGGATTTACTATGATCACACATCCCTACAAATTACAATTGACAAATGCAGCCCTAGTTTACAACGGCGCGTGCGCGTTGTGACACCGGCCGTGAATTGATCGGGCTATTTGTTAATTTGATTCACACACGATCGCCTTACTCGTACAATAAGATTTAGTGCGTGTGGTGTAACAATTTATTTAATACCATTGAATGAGTGTTACTTTGGGTCTGTTGGAGTGTCGTCACCTAAGAATAGGGTTCCCCGTCTTAGGTATTAACACCCATATTCTAAGACGTTCCTCCAAAACTTACTCGACTCATACTCGACTCAGAATGGCCTCGAAACCACCTTCAAAATTGTATTCTTAGTCGCAATTTCGAGAGAACTTTGAGGTTCCTCGACAGGGTCATTACGTCATAATTTGAATTATCTGCATCGCGCAAATAACGCCGCGATAAAAAATTGTAAGGATTATCATAAGCATAATCGACAGTCTTCAAAATTAATTTTTATTACATACGAACGTTGACACTTCCTTCCTTAAGGTAGGTTCCGAGGTACCTTGAGTTTGACAGATGATTCCTTACCTCGACTGAGGAAAATCTCGAGTCGAGGACGTTTATGTCAAGTCGAGGTGGATTCGAGTCCAGTAAGTTTTGGAGGAACGTCTTTGAATATGGGTGTTAGTGTCGTTAAGGTTAAACTCTATATGACTTTATGAAAATATATCTACTTAACCTGTCAATAAAATGTGTATACTAAACTGAATTAAAAGCTGTTGTAAACAGCTAACTACTTAGTTCAAACTATTACTTCTGCTATTAAGATGGCGTGGTGACCACGAAATGGGTTTTGGCCTCCGACAGCAAAAGGATTAAATCAACATCACGCCTTGTATTTCCCGAAGGGCTCGGTGTTTTTAGTACACCCTCGTTCCGCCAGTAATGTTTAGGTCCGATGTAATAGGGAGCGAGCCTATTGCCATGAACCGGGCACAAATCTAGACTCCGGGCTGCTACTGAGAAATTCCTAATTGAAAAACGCATTTAACATTTGCCCGATTGTTGCTTCTATCATAGTCTTCCTTTGATAAACCTAAAAGGCATCTGATGTATTTAACTCTTAGAGAACAGTTATGAATGAAGAACACTAAGTAAGTTCTAGCATAAGTACAATCAAGCTCTTCTCAGAATGCCTGGTGCGGGCCTGGTGCGGGTTGGCAGACTTCACGCACTATTGAGGAGCCCTCTCAGGTGTGCGTGCAGATTTCCTCACGATGTTTCCAAGTAACAATCATTGACGAAGTACGTCCTAAGTACCTTAAATGCTTTTAGATTACTGCGAAACTTCAAGGGTGCTAATTTAAATGTTTTCTCATTATTAATTACACTGGCTCGCGTGTCGCCGCTCCCTACATCCGTTTCCTCGACTTCCTTAAGGTTTTTATTATTTCGGAACTAACTTCCGAGCGTTTTCCCGCCTATTCAGTTTCTCATCCGATTTCCTATTCGTTAATACGTGTGAAGATTTCCTTCTCATTATCTTTTAATTGAAGGTTTCTTTTTAAGTAGAAATCGGTTGGTCTCGCCTAAAGGTATCCATTTAGTGGGTTCAACGAGATGATGTCATCCACGTCCAATCAGCCCAATTGTGTCTTCCAGGGAAGTTTACGGAAAGGTAATAAAACTCTGGTCTTTTTTTTTTCAAGTGGTTAGTGAGTAACCTGGTTTCAAAGATTATACCGCCCATGGGCCTTTGACTTGGCTTCACATGCCGTCGAGAATTATCTCTCAGGAATGCCGGTTTCCTTACGATGTTTTTCTTCACCGTTTTTAAGCAATTGATAATTATAGAATACGCACATGAATCCGAAAAGTTAGAGGTGCGTGCCTAGGGTTCAAACTCGAGACCTATGACTTGGCAGTCCGACGCTCAAAGTACTAGGCTAACACGACTTTTAAAAAAAATGGTGAAGGTTGTTTAAGTAGGTATGCATTGGAACTTCACAATTTATAACGAATTATTATGCTGTATACCTAATAGAATTTACGGAATGTCGACCTTATGTTTTCTTAAGAATTTTTCGGACAAGTGGTCCAGAACAGCCTAAATAGTGCCTTCAAAGTAAAATAGAAGGTAACAATAAAGAATTGAAGAATAATGTTAGTCTCTTCGTTAGTCTTTAATCTTGTTGCATTGCTGGGCTTATCCGTGGAAATAGCTAATCACTCTCAAAGTGGCTACTCGGAAAAGTAATAAAACTTGAATACCACCTTTATATTTCTGTTGTAGGTAATAATAATAAGTTATAATCCGGACATTGGATTTATTATTACGTTTTAAACGATGACTACACGCAACCGCACTCACGCTAGGAAGTCAATTTAATTACAAATTATTACGACACTATTGGTCGGTACACTAATTAAACGAAAATGAAAGTGATGCGTATTACTACATTTTGTATATGTGTATCATCATCACTATCAGTCCATTACCGTCACACTGCTGGGTACGGGCTTCTTCACGAAATAAGAGGGGTTTAGACCTTAGTCCACAACGCTGTGGTGCGGGTTGGCGGACTACACCCACCATCGAGAACTTTATGGAGCCTTCTCAGATGTGCAGGTTTCCTCACCGTTAACGCAACTAATAATTAAATTATCTGCACATGAATTCGAACAGTCGGAAGTGCGTACGCGCGGTTGTAGTGTTTATTATCTAGGTACATATGTTTACTGTGAATTGTATGTTCTTAAGTTCAAAGAACTTCTACAATATAAATGTTTAGAGCTCCATCATTATTAGTGGTGGCCTTGACCCAAGGTGCTATTATGGGCTTCAGTCTAATCACTATGAATATCATCATTAAATTACTATTTTTTACCTACAGTCAACTTATATACAGACAGTAGCGGCCCGTCCCGGCTTCGCACGGGTGGACATTTTTCCCATTTTTGCAACATTTTTCATTTATGCTCCGCTCCTATTGGTCGTAGCGTGATATTATATAGCCTATAACCTGCCTCGATAAATGGACTAACCAACACAAAAATATTTTTTCAATTCCAACCAGTAATTCCTGAGATTAGCGCGTTCAAACAAACAAACAAACTCTTCAGCTTTATAATATTCGTATATATAAAAAGAAAATTGCTTATTTAAGAGAATTAAGACATAATGCTTAGACGAAACTTTCTTTATAATTACCGACCGTAACTTCCAAGAAACCATAACATATTATGTATATTATATCAGCACTAATTGCTACATTATTTCCCGCGCGTAAACTTCTATAATGTTCATAAGCCGTATAACCCGTAACAGCGTCACAGATCGGTATGATATCTACTCCTTTACGCAACAAGCCGTCTGTGTGAAAATGAAAACCGTCGGGATTTACAACACTGAGTAGCCAGACCCGTCTAGATGGTTGCGATAAAAATTAACTCGCTTGGCAAGTTGGTCTATGGATTAATAGTTCCGTAAAGTAAAGATGTTGTGGAGAATTTACGGAAGGAATTCTGTCTTTGGGAAAATTCTGTTTAGCTTTGTCTGTGATTTGAGGTGTTAAATGTAAGATTTGCTTTGAAAGAAGACGAGTAGCAAAACATCGTGATAATCAACACTTTACTGTCCCACTGTTGGGCTCAAGCTTCTTCTCACGATGAGAAGGGTTTAGGCCTTAGTCCTCTACACTGGCTTGGTGCGGCTTGGCGGACTACACACACCATTGAAATCTTTTTGGAGCCCTTTATGGTGTGCAGTTTTCATCACGGTGTATTCCTTCACCGTTTGCTATTAGATGTTTAGATAACTCAAACTGGCCCCTAAATCCGATGTAAGAAGAAAGATATTTCGAAGATTAACCAGCGACAGTGATAATTTGGTAACCAAAACGGTAAAACAAATATGGTGGAGATCTCATCATAATAATAATATCAATCCTGCTGAAAACGTAACTCTCCCAAGAATAGACAAAATGGAACCTTGTGAAAGACTATTTCAGACATCCGCCACTTGAGAGATATATTTTACTACCTTGGTAAACCTAAAACTTATTTGCCTTAGCAAATGTTATTCAATTAGCCGCAAATGGCCTGCATCGGATCGATTTCATCACGGTTTATCGATAAGAGCAGCATCTCGATTTAAATGGTTGTGTAACATCACTTAATCGTTTATCTTTAGAGGAACTGCGCACAATATATTCACGACAACTCTTTGTTAAGTAGGCAGAGTAAATCGAACGTTGGTATGTACAATAGACCATGGAATTGGCTAATAAAGTAACTACGAAGGAGGCATGACCAAGCGATGTGAACAGCAGTGTTCTTCTCAACAAACTTTAACATTGTCACCGTGTTGACTTGTACCTGATAAAGAGTTTAGGAATAGGTCGAAAATAAGCTAAGAAGAAGAAACTAAATATACCTGTCCTCTTCTGTGTCAAGGAGCGTCTGTATTCTAGATGTTTCTATACAAAGTTAGTCGGAAAGGAGGTATAAAGCTTTAGTTACGTATTCAGAAAATGGAGCTTCTAATCCGTGACCCCAAATATGACGTAACATGTTAAGACAGCTGATCATAGCTGAGGATAGATAGAACTTAGCGTATTTTCTTTGAACAGCTATTCCTCTTAAACTAATGTCTTTTGGGGGACGTTATAGAACAAAATTTATCCATTATTATGGGTACTTTAACACCCTTTCGACTTAGTACCCCCTTTCCGACTAACCTTGTATACAGTTGATGGGGTAACGCACGATCAAAACACTCGTTTTTGTCGAACAAACATAAGCTAATTTGCAATCTGTTACTACAAAGTGGTTACAAATTGTTTTATACTGGCAGACCCATTAAGATGAGATTATAATAACAACAGTATGCAAACAGCATACAGCAGACACAATGGTTGAACGTGGCCCACATACTTGTAGTGTTAAAGGCCGTACTCATGATATGAATACACAAGTCCACGACAATACGAAAGTTTTAAAATGGTCGCCCAGAATTTTTGAAATTAGAATTGCTTCCTTTATTACTGATAATTTAGCAAAATTCATTTGAAATTATGCACTTCTTTACATAGTATAAAACAAAGTCGCTCCCACTGTCTGTACGCTTAGATCTTTTAAACTATGCAACGGGTTTTAATGCAGTTTTCAGCAATAGATAGAGTGATTCAAGTGGAAGGTTTATGTTCCACATTAGTATCTACATTGCACCTGTGCGAAGCCGGGGCGGGTCGCTAGTATTGAATAAGTAGAAACTATTATCGAAATCCTCGCCTACGTATGTCCTAGTCATGCATGTCCTTCAATTGACACCTACGATCTTACTCGATGATTTAACAAATTAGTAATGAACACAGTGGTCTAGTACTCGCAAGCGACTGCTGAGCATAGGGTCCTGGTTTCGATCCCCAGGTCGGGCAAAAGTGTTATTGGATTTTTACATTAGGAATTTCTCAGTAGCAGCCCGGAATTTGGATTTATGCCCGGTTACTCAGACTCGCCCCCTATTACATGGGGCGAAACGAAGGGTGTTTTACTGACAGCAGTGGTGGCCCAGTGGTAACGGCCCCGACTTACGAGTTGTATGTCGTGGGTTCGAACCCAGCCAGGCGCATTACTGTGTGTAATTTATTTCATCACCACTGCTCTGAAAACGGTGAAGGAAAACATCGTGAGGAAACCGGCACGTCCTAGAACCAAAAATTCGAAGACATGTGACATCTACCAACCCGCACTGGGCCCGCGTGGTGGATTACGGCCCATTCCCTCTCACAGAGAGGAGGCCTGTGTCCCAGCAGTGGGAACATTATAGGCTGATGATAACGAAGGGTGTACTAAGACACCTCTGCCGAACCCTCCGGGGAATACAAGGCGTGATGTTATGTTTATTAACATAAGTAGGCAGTTAGAAATCGGAACGATACGTGCATGAAATTTTGATATACTCAAAAGTACTTCAACTCTCCAAATTGGATAACTCTAGCGACCTATTTGTTAACATTCCAGAGAAATTTCCTCGTGAACAGTTAATTAGCTTAAACAGCGTATTAATAATCATTACGACGCTGTCCGCCCAAAGTTTCACGCCCTTTACCCCCTGACAACCGTATGAAACTCTAGTCAGCCGTTTGACAACCGTAACTAAAACGCAATTGACCCGTAGACCGTAGTACGTACAGTGTAAAGGCCCCGTCACACAGTGTAGGCTCAGCATACGAAACACATGCAAAGCTGAACTTGTTACCTGTTATGAGGTGTTACGTAAACGCTTTCTTCATTGAAAACATTACATAGACAGGCTATTGACTTGTAAATACACATTGCGGAGTCAGCTATTTTTGCGCAGTTTTGTTTAAGTCATCACGTTTGGGAAACTAGATTTTCTTGTCTCTTTTTGTCTTGTGTTACATACAGCTTATAACAACAACTTTGAAATAAATAGACACGCTATGTCGTATAGACAACATGTGCCAAATGCATTGACGCAATAAGATTCAAACTACTGCTCGACAGCTGTCAAGTTCTATGGCACCGTGGTTCCGGAACCACAACTCGTTGATACCATGTTCTTCTAAACAGCGCATCTAGTACGTACCTAAGTATATATTATATCAATGGCTTATAATAATAGTATCGAAGCATAAGGAAGAATCAGATAGTTAATAGTTTTATAAGAGCTGTGTAACAATTTTGGTGTACAATAAAGTATATTCTATTCTATTCTATAGTTCACTACAAAGACCTTTCAGACTTGTATTTTTTTTTAATAAGAGATTAATTTATGGCAGTTTTTTGTTTTTGCAAATATGTATGTACTATGTACAGTCAAGCCGAACTTACATTCTTATTATATGTATTGATGTCGTGTAGTTAAAATTTACTATTAATGCATAAGATTAGCTTCGGCAATTAAACATTAAACCGCTTGAAAGAAGCAATTAGCCACCCACGATTACCTAAGGTCGTCAAACGTAACAAGCTCAAATTCATTTTACATTTTAAGTTTAATAATAAAGTCTGCTGTTCTAATTTGCTTTACTGCTAGGTTCATCTATAAAAATGCAGTTTACTTAGAAGATCGAACAATTAATCAAGGTTATAAAACAATAAGTTTCACCAACGTAATCGATTAAAGCCGAGAGCTTTGAAAATGTTTACACTTTTTCAGTTAATACTCTTTGATAAAGCCTTGAATCGTGCTGGAACAACACTAGTAAAGTCACCGAGTCTATATCATTTCGCAAACATTTTCCCGCTAATTTGTTATGCTAAGTACATTGCGACAGCAAAAAATTAAATCATTGATGCAATAGTACTTAATAATACTTCGATAGATTTTTCGGAGAACTTGATCTTGTGATCAATGGCTGACCTACAAAGTTAAATAAATAATTTGTTTATTAGTAACGGTTGAATTTGTCAACAACACCAATGCTATTATATTATTTATTTTAATTAAGCAAGCAAATGCATGCAAAAACTTGCGCAATATTTGCTAGTGGAGTTAGGGTTTAAGCCTGTCTGCCTTTACGTAAGGTTCTTGAAAGTTTTCAAGATCTAAAGGACTGATAATTACGCGCTGAAGTTAGAATTGTTTAAAGAATCCTTGAAAAATCCCTTCGTGGTAAGGTGGACGACCACAAACAAAGCCACGAAGACTCGTGACCGCTGTTGCATTACATAAATAACGTGAGATAAATATCGCGTTGCTCGGACCAAAATGCATTCCAAATATTTGAAATGCGATTCCAGAATACCCCAAAAAGTATTGAACATGCTTTATTTTTCTTTAGAAAATATTTCTTACCTTTTCAAACCGTCGACTTTGTTATAAATGTGGCCGAGAGTCGGGACATTTTGCATTTTGGCAAGCTTTTATTTTTCTTTTTTAACCATAAAGGGCTTACTTTTTATCGTTTTATTTGCGGTCAATGCACAAAACCTAATTCTTTTTTATGGAGACCGGACAAGGGTCATTGATTTATAACTGCTACACAGCTAATGCATTCGATATCTTATGTTCGTGTAAATTATTTTATTTTTGGAACTTTATTACTCACATCGAACTCGAAATTTTGTAAATTAAAATACAAATTCACCACTGGCTGGATTTAGACTGATCATAATGATTTTGAATTACATTTATATTTCGAAGAAATTAAACAAGTTGCACGGTTCCACCAGTATTTTTAAATAATTGGTTTTCGTATACAAATTCGTTGTTAAAACAATCTTTTGAAACCGGTAGCTGGTTACGTAGAGATTATCCGACGACTATAAACTAAGATCAATCGTTTTGCTACGGTTACGTGTAGATCGTCCGTTATATCGTCTGCCATGTTAGTTTCAATCGATTTTAAACGTTCTTAAGACTATAACATGGAAATAATTAGAAAGTGCATTATAAAAACTCTGTCGTCACATTGGGTTGTCGTTGTGGCGCAACTTGGGAGTCTTGGGGAGCAGTGGACTGCGATACTTGCGATAGGCTGAGTTGATGGGGTTTGTGTTGTTTTTGTTTATACTTCAGATATTACGGAGATATTTATATGATGGACGGTAAGCTTGCTCCGGATCACCTTTACCTACTATTGAAATAAACGTCATTACTTAACTCTAACTTAATTAAGTACGTACTTATAGGTTTAATTTGTAAACAATTCATGTATCTACTTCTTCGTTAATGCGTGTAACTTGCGCGATAAGTACTTATACTTAAACAAATTGTAATAAAAGTTCGATATTTTAATAAAAGCGATAGGTTTACTAGATTTCATTAATTTGTACAAACGCAGTAAATAGTAATGCAATTATATTCTATTTTTAAAATTTTAATTGGCAAATATGCTTGCCCATTCAGTAATTTTGTTGCTATATTTAACGCAATCTCAGACACTCGGTAGTCGTTAGTATCACTGCGTGTACGCAATAATTACAAGTCACTGTGTTGTATCACGAGACTGTAAGTATAATGGCTTATAGAAATTACGCTAACCATGTAGGTGAGCTACGAAACATTTACCTGTACACTATTACTGCCAATGAGACTAGAAAGCTAACGATTTCTCATGATTACATAGAAATTAAGTGACATGACATATCGATTCAATATGTGTTCAAGTAATAGAAATGTGCTATAAATGTGATCAAAAGCTCCAAGTTCTTGATAGATTTTAATTAAATTATAAATAGAATCGATTGTGGCTGTCACAGAATTTACTCAAACCACATAAATAAAATAATTATATTTTCACCATAAAATCAATAAATTAATTATAAAAAAATATTTACCTCATTTCCATTTTTAAACACAAATAAAAATTATATCCGTAATAATTTGCAACACTAAATGACTGCACGTCAAAAAAGGGCGCGAAACGGGCGAAACGCAACAATGACGGGACGGGACTCGCGAGACTGTTCGACCGCTGTGCTTTCTCCGCGCTTTATAACTTGCAGCCGACTGGCTGGCACGGGGGGCCGAAGAAATGAAACTGTTTGGCAATTGTACGCGAAACTAACGAATTCTGTTAAATACGAATTTATTTCGCCTAGAAATAGTTCGGTTATTATTACGATTTGTTTCGGAAGCGTTGTTTATGACGTGACATGACTGACGGCTACGGGCGTTTCAACGACGTCGCTAATTGATTTATTTTACTACAGAAAACGTCTTTTTTTAAGAATATAGAACTTCCGCGATTCATTCATGAGTTTTGAATTAATGATTTCATTGAATTTTCAAGATCTAACAATAGAAATTGTCATCCTTGCAATTTGAATTCATTTCAGTCTTATTAGGATCAAACCAGATACGTAGTTAGGTTAGGTACACCGGATGCTCACAGGATCGGGTCCTGTGGGTTGTGGCATAACTTTTGAGGTGACCAGATTAGGTCAACAGTATGTTGAGATATGAAATAGCTCCTGGTACCTTATTAAGCTATTGCAACGATTGTAGGCAATAGGTTACCAAGCAACTGCTCATTAGTTTTAATATGCACAGAGTTACTGTCGTGGTTTTACAAGATACCTACATCATGCTACCATTGCTACCCTTTTCCGAATTAGTGAGATCGACTGCTTGATTATCTGTGGTCGGCTACAAGCCTACTAAACGCTGCTGTACGTAATGTTAGTGCTGCCGAAGCACACATTCATAACGATAGACAAAAGAAGGTTAATGAAAAAGGAAAAATAAATAAATTGTTCAAAGGGCCGTCTTATTGCAATGCAGCGATTTCTGCCAAACCAACGCATGTTGCGCAAGCGCAATTAACAGATACGGGCTAATACGAAGAGTACGGATGTACGGAATAGAGCTAACCTTCCTTGGACGCCTTGCTTTTATCTGGAATTTTGTTTCAATTGTTCCAATAGCCCAATAGTTTTTAAATTGACCACTTATACAGCAGGTTTATTATCCAACATACTCGTAGTGCTTATGCCTGCACGTGTTCATTACTTAAAGTTGTTTTTAACCCTGTATAAAGAAAGGAGTCTTAATTCACGGTTACGTCAGTTTTATTATCACATAATGACTTCAAAAGTGAAGTTTTCGCTGTGCATGACGTAAATCATTCGAGTTCCTTCGAGTTCAGATGTCGCCGGCAACCGGTTTCAGATAACTACTTTTGATTTTACGAAGCATTTTATGGCCATCGACGGGAGCGGTCAGATTTATGCAGTAAAACCCATTCAATCTGTTCGGTTTGAGGATAAACGAGGCTGAGTTAAGTGGCAATGCAAAGCCTTCATCTGTGCCGAGAAATGGAGCATAAAACATGTCAGATTGTTGATAGGAAGAACAAGAAGAATGCGTTTGAAATATAAATAAGAATGAGGTATTAAGTACTAATCATTTAGGCTGACTGCACAAGGACCATTAACGGCCGAAACCAATAACCTACCGGCGGTGTTACCTACTAGAGATATATTTTTGACATAGGCTCCATAGAAGTAATATCAAAGCACAATACTACACGGGTCGTGTCGGGTCTCATACAATTTTGGTCATCGTCCTTTCTATTTCTAGTAGGTACAGCAAACCATCGATAGATAAGTTACTGGTTTAGGACGTAAGTTGCTTTAGCACAAATAGTCGCCATTTGTTTTTTATCAGTCCTTTGACAGTTGTGAATACACAAGCGAGATTGACTTCTCCATAATCTCCAAGCAATAAGCTGAATTATTTTGTCCTTCACTAGGTTCGTTCTTCTCCTTCTTTCTTCAACGTTATGAAGAGTTATCAAAGAAGAAGAAGTACAATTGTAGGAACTTAGATTAATAGTAGGTACTTCCTTCAAAAATTATGTTCGCTTTTCTTGATGAGGTGTTAATCAAGGTACTATATTGGGACCGTTACGAATCATGCATTCGGAAGTTGTTTCATTCAAATTTTCCTTAGAATAATGTTATTAGGCGTTCATAAACCGAGATGCACGCGAAGGTAGTTAACTTTATCATTAACAATTCGCACTTATTGCATCCTTATTGATATTAGTCTGTAATGGCTCAAACAGGTATGCAAAGCAAAGTACAATTAAACTACAATCGAACGTTTACCAATTTATTGCTAGCGTAGAAACACGCTACGTTATGGGCTTGTGAGTTCATATATCCAGCAGTTAAGTACAGCTGTGGGGCAAGGCCCCACAGAGGAGAGGTCCGCCGAGGGTTGGCGGACCGGGACCTGCCGGGGTTGCGGTGCATGCATTTGCGAATCCCGCAACCCCGGCCGAACGGTCAGGAGGAGGAACACCGTTGGTTTTTAGCCGGTAAGAGTCAGGCAGACTCCCTCGCCTTACCCGGGCGAGGGACATCCATGAGGATTTTCCAAGGATAAAAAATAAATAAAAATAAAATTAAGAGTTGTAGTTGATACTTTATAAAACCACGTGGGTACCTAAAATTTACGAAAATCATCGTAATAACACCTCATAACGCAAAATTAACTTTCAGAGTTATACAAACATGTACTTATGTATATTATATAACATACATCACACCTTGTATTTCCTGAAGGGTTCGCCACGGGTGTTTTAGTACCTACACCCTCGTTTCGCCAGTTATGTTCAAGTCCCATGTAATGGGGCGAGCCTATTGCCATTAACTGGGCACAAATCCAGACTCCGGGCTGCTACTGAGGAGTTCCACACAGAAAAAACTAATAACACTTTTGCCCGACCTGGGGATCGAACCCAGGACCCCATGCTCAACAGTCGAGCTTGCCATCACTAAACCAAAAAGGCAGTCAAATAAAAGGCGACGCAGTCACATCTATACTAATATTATAAAGCTGAAGAGTTTGTTTGTTTGAACGCGCTAATCTCAGGAAGTACTGGTTGGAATTGAAAAAATATTTTTGTGTTAGATAGTCCATTTATCGAGGAAGGTTATAGGCTATATAACATCACGCTACGACCAATAGGAGCGGAGCATAAATGAAAAATGTTGCAAAAACGGGAAAACTGTCCACCCGTGCGAAGCCGGGACGGGCCGCTAGTATATAATATGTTCAAGTATAGCTGTTATGAAAGCGCAAGTGGTTCGTATCGGAACAAACATTGTCGTTCAGATTCCGGTATTCATACGATGACTTTACGAATAAAACTGAATTTATTACCTCTGTTAGATCAGATCTGGCGTACTCGTAGGAAATGCAATGTATTTTAAGTAGATATTTCCTATGTATTACGAAATAATTTTAATTTAAGTAGATAATGCAAAATAAAGGGCTCGTAGCTTATTACCAACCGCGCGGATCATACGATTAGTGAAGTTAAGCTGCGCTTGCCGCGGTCAGTCCGTGGATGGCTAACCGTTCGTTGCGCATCGAAACCCCTCCGTGCCTCGGAGAGCACGTTAAACAGTCGGTCCCGGGTGTCATACGAATACATTGACAGTCGTTACGGGAAGTCAGACGTCTGAAAGTCTGACAACTGGTCTAACCTTAGGATATTGGCATTGCCCCATAACTGGGTTGCGGAGGTCCGATGGCAGTCGCTCCGTGTAAAATACTGGTATTCAGCCGCATCTGATTAAACTGGAAGCTGACCCCAGATAGTTGGGAAAAAGCTAGGGGAAACGAGATAATGCAAATTATTAATTAGTTATGTGACATTGTAAATTTTCTTTAGAGTGCGCGCAAGATAACTCTGCGCGCGGCCAAAATCGGAACTAATCATGGTCCGCCATAGTGTTGCCGTTTTATTAACTTTGTCACTAGATCTACCTGATTTTAGGAATAAAAGAAAATATAATAATAAAGATTACCCCATTAGACGATAATAATCATAATGCATTCTTATTCACTCATGCCACATTTATCAGCTTAGTTATTTTCCTTTGCAAATTACGTAAAAATACTAATTAATTTAATTGATAGGTAGTAAATTTAAACGAACATAACTGAGCTCAATTAAAATATAATAAACCGCAAGAGGGCTGCCCAATTTTAATGCTCACGAATATATTACTTTTCCTTAAAAAGTAGGACTTTGTATTTTTGCGATCATGGGAACATTTAGCACGCCCTCCGTCGCGCGCAGAGTTATCTTGCGCGCACTATAACTATGTAATTAACGAACTTAATAGATAATTAGAGCAACGCGGTCGGTGACGTCATCGGTGGCCGCGTAGCTCTATGATCCGAGCCAAAGCCAATGCATTATTTGATTTTCGAACACATCACTTTTTCTATTGCTTACAGCAAATACTCAAATAGAATAGAATTGTATTAAGACTGACAATGCGTTTCACAGAAAACGTAAAAAAAAATAACTACTAAGAATTGCAATCGTTACTTGCAATAGGTAGCCTCAATGAAGAAATATTTGCTCGTAAACTGTTGCACCCACTCTCTCTTCTCAGGAATCCAATTTTACTAAACAAATGTTTTCAAATTAAACTTTCTAATCGATCCACATAGAAAAGTTACCGAAAACTCGAGTCGATTTGAATTTATTTTAAAGAAAAGTGAAATTACTGTTTTTATGACAGCACTGTGGTCAGGCCTATTGGAATTCTGAATCCATCTGTCACGGCCATGATCATCAAGAAGTAGATGCGAGGAGTTAATGACGGTCTCACTTTCAATCAGCAGGAGGCCAATTCTAAATTGTTCAAAATCACAATCGAAACGCATTTGAAACACGGCTGGTTAAAAGTCAAACGGCCGTGGTGCAGCTGAGTTAAGATTGCGATAAAAAAAAGTAGTACCTTCTTCTTCTTTTCGTGTGGTTAGTGATTAACTTGGTGTCAGATTTTAAGCCGCCCATGGGCCTCTGACTTGGCTTCACATGCCGTCGAAAAATATCTCTCAGGCATGCCGGTTTCCTCACGATGTTTTCCTTCACCGTTTTTAAGCAAGTGATAATTATACAATACGCAGATGAATCCGAAAAGTCAGAGGTGCGTGCCTTGGGTTATAACTCGAGACCTATGACTTGGCAGTCGGACGGTCACACCAGTAGGCTATCATCACTAGTACCTCCTATTGGCTTCATATACGTTGTCTTTAGTTCCACAGTGTAGCGATGTATACCACTGTTGTTTATCGGGCACAGCTACAGAAGGCCCAGCAAATGCTGTCGAATTTCTAACGTAAATGTAACGTTAATTCTGTGAATTTTGAATCGGATTGAACCCTTTATTCATATCTATGTATGATAGATACAAATTGTGCATGTCGCAAAAAAATTACCATAATGTTATAGGACAGTTGTATTTCCGATTCAAAATCCGCTTACATTAGCGATACGCTTATCATACTACTAGCGACCCGTCCCGGCTTCGCACGGGTGCAATTTAGATACTAATATGCGGTATACAAACCTTTCTCTTGAATCACTCAATCTATTGCTGAAAACTGCATTAAAATCCGTTGCGTAGTTTAAAAGATCTAAGCGTACAGACAGACGGAGCGACTTTGTTTTATGGGGCATTCTTCGAAAAATATTAACAAAAATTGAGAACGTCATTAGCATCATCCCAAAGTTAAGAATGCAGATGTTTAATACAATAATTATGATAATGAAAACTCAAACTATACCGCTGCCGTCAAGTAATAAGACAAGAATAAAAACAATCTGACAATACTATAACGTTAACAACCCGGGAGAAGAATGATTTGTTAAAATAATGTTAAAAAATTTCGAATATTCACCCTTTAAATACTATGTAAAGAAAAGAAAAGAAGATACGTTAAATATTCGTGCTAGGACCACAATTGAGATTATAATTATTATATAGGTACATACGTAATAATAATTTGTTACCTTCTTCAAGAAAAAGCATAATAAACATTAAGTAGAATTTTCTAATATAATTTATGCCTTCACGCTTTTCCAAATCATAATGGCGGGCCTACTCTAATTTGACTGCGTTATATAATAAACGACTGCAATGCTTTTAACAGTTAGATGACAAATTATTACGTAGGTGGCTGGTTATTATTCCAACACTTACGAGAACCACAATGAATTGAACCTCCTCCCCTAGTAGTGACGTAACTATACCATCAGAGGCTCGTGGCAAGTTCATTGGATGGGGCCTTTTTTTTTAAACGTTCCCCTCACACTTCGATTTCTCCTATATCTTGGGTGCATAGGTATAAGGTATAACGGGCTGGTGTCCGCAACTCCACGTATGAGCGCGTATTTTGCGTCACGGGTGGTAAGTGTAGTCACTCGATCCACCCTAACTCCTCGAAAAAGGCCAGCACACCCTTGATGTTGCTGACGATCTCTCGGAGAGTACCTGGGTTTCCGAAGTACTTGGCCCTGTATGTGGCGACCTCAGGGCAGTTTAGTAGCACGTGGGCTGCCGTCTCGTCCTCCTCCATGCATGCTCTGCACAGTATCTTGGGTGCATTTACAAACACAAACAATTTGCCGCCCCTAAAATCTAATCTGCCACCAATAGCTCCAGTCTACTCATAAATCCGCCACTGGCCGTGGGCCCCGTCGGGTCGTGGGCCCGTGGCATTTTGCCAGCCCTGCCACCCTAAAGTTACGCCACTGTCCCCTAGTTGACTCCATCGAATAGTCAGTGAGTTGATGTCGTCGCTATTTTGATTTCTTGTTTAACCTTGAGATACTTTTATTTATCCAATCAAAGCTTCGTACTTAACTCCGTGACATACTTAATTCAATACCCTGTGTTGTCCCACAACTGGGCAATGCCTGTATTACGTCTAACTTTCGTAATCTTTTTGCTCAGACTCGATCTATTTGGAGTGAGTAATGTGTGATAATGATTTAAGTGAATGGAGAAGGACCTTGCCCAAAGTTAAATGATTAAAAAGTTCAGTCATTGTTCTATTTTTGCGTGGGTAGGTCCAAGACGGGTTGCAATCATGCCGCAGTCATTATGCATTCAATACTTATGTGATAATGAGGGCTTTGTTTGTTTTTTGTTTTAGGGTTATACAGAGAAACGGTTTATACCGCTTATACTATGTTACATACTATCGGATAGCGTAGAGTCGAGATTGACAAATTGTATGATAGGTAGGTACCTACTAGCTGTGTCCTCACGGATCCGCCCGCGTAAGAAGTTTTTTTCCAGTAATAAATATAGCCTATGTTACTCAGTGATAATGTAGCTTTCTAACGGCAAAATAATTTTTGAAATCGGTCCAGTAGTTTTTAAGTTTATACGTTACATACAAAAAAAAAATCTTTCCTCTTTATAATATTAGTATAGGTAGATAGAGGTCGACCGCGGCTTCGCCCGCGTGGATGTCGTGGATGTATTCTGCGTTTTTCAGAATAAAAGTAGGCTATGTCCTTCTCCGGGTTCCAGACTATATCTGTACTAAGTTTCATCAAAATCGGTTCAGTAGTTTAGTCGTGATACAAACAGACAGGCAGAGTTACTTTCTCATTTGAAACAGTAAGGATTAAGTACTGGTGACGATACAGCATTAGGGTTGCCAACATTTTTTCAGCGAAATACAGTATTTTTCAAAATAAGCTATAAAAAAATATAGTAACAGTAGTAGTACACTTCTAAAAAATATAGTATTTTATGGAAAAAATTAAAAATAGACAAAGATATATTTGTTACTTATTTATTTTTATAAAAACTATATTTCTTTGCACTTCTTGCATTTTTTAACAATGTTTAATAAAAGTGTCATAATTATGCTTTATTCGATTTAGATGTTGTCAATTTGATATTGACAACTTTGACATGCTGCCAGCGCCTCCAGTTAGTATAGAGATCAGTGGGAGCCAAAGGCAAAACATTGTAGATGCATTCGGAGTCTGGAACTCAGTTACACAAACTCGCCTCACTCAAAATTTAATGTAAAGGCGCGTTAATTATTTTTTTAAATAAATATTTGTTTGTTAGATTTCGTTCGGTGTTCAAAAATATAGTATTTTTGCGTACTATATATTTCTTCAACAGTATATAGTACGCCGACCCGAAATATAGTACAATACTATATATTATAGTACGGTTGGCAACCCTATACAGCATTCAAGCCGTTCGTTGTATGGAAGTTTATGGTAGATTAGATATGGGTGAGAGTTATGTATGTTCAATGTCCAGTAGTTACAGTTTTGGCTGAGATGGTGACTCGTGTTGATGACACCGTCCATGTGGACAATGTAAGCATATTCGATAAAGTCTTCAAAATTCATTTTTGTTACATACGAACTTTGACACTTCCTTCCTTATGGTAGCTTCCGAAATATCTTGAGTTTGACCGATGATTCCTTGCCTCGACTGAGGAAAAATCTCGAGTCAAGGACGTTTATGTCAACTATAACTACCGATGGTAGAGAGAAAGGCTGAGTCGAGGTGGAGTCGAGTCCAGTAAGTTTTGGAGGAACGTCTTAGAATATGGGTGTTAGCTATCGAAAGTAAATCTATTGCAGGATTGCAGCTAACAGCTGGAAATAATGTTTCTACAAAAGTGTGTAGTCAGTAAGTACAATAGTTTAGATACCTACTTCTATAAGTGCAGTAACCAGTAACTGTAGGCCACAGAAGAGGTTATAGTACTACCTACAGAAGAGATAATAGTACCTACTAGGTGAACGGATTGGGGACTGAAGAGCCAGTCCTCTTGCAATGATGATGCAGCTGCCTAGGTCAAGGTTGAAAGTTAGGGTAGGATGTCCAGTCACCATCAGGACCCGAGGTGGCGGCGCGAGGTGTTCCACGCGCGCCCCTCTTAGACGTCGCGGGGGCAGTCAAACACCTCACTCCCCCCGCTACCTTGAGGAGGCCTGCAGCGGCAGGCCGGCACTAGCCGGGGATTGCGGAAGTATTGTAGATTCCCGCGACGCCCGGCGCAAGTGTGAGATGGAACACCGTGATGGTTTTAGCCGGTAAGAGTCCGGCACACCCCCCCGTCTTCCCCAGACGGGGGATAGTCCATGAGGATTTCCCCACGATAAAAAAAAAAAGAAAAAAAGGGATGTCCAGTTCCCGTCTGTTACGTACCTACAATATTTCTGACCAGCCTTTGACAGAGGCCTCGTTCACTACTTTGAAGATCCCTGGCACAATAACAGCTGGGTCTAATGTATATTGTTACTATTCTGCTACCGTTTTCCCAACTATGTTAGGGTCAGCTTCCAGTCTAACCAGATGCGGCTGAATATTAGTATTTTACACGGACCGACCGCCATCAGACCTCCGCAACCCAGTTACTGTGCAATGCCGATATCCTAATATTATACCGGTTCTCAGACTTTCGGGCTTCTGACTACCCGTAACGACTGTCATTTTATTCGTTTGGCACCCGGAACCGACGGTTTAACGTGCTTACCAAGGCACGGAGGGGTCTCGATGTGTAACGAGTGGTCACCCATTCACGGACTGACCGCGGCAAGCGCAGCTTAACCTTGCAAATCATATGATCCGCGCTGTTGTTAATTAGCCACGGGCCCCTCCATATACCTACAGGGTGTAAACGAAATCATGTAATTCCTTCAAACCTCGTGATGTACAGCTGACATAGATTAACTCTGAAAGGGATACTTTTGGATTCAATAAAAAAAAAACAAGAAGTAAACATGTGTTCTTAACGTGAGGCATTTTAGCGCCGCGAGCGAATTGTGCGGCTATCGCTCGCAACGCGGTTATTTAACTTGAGGCGCTAAAATGCCCCACGTTAAGAACACCATGTTTACAGTTTGTACAAAAAAAAATGAATGCAAAAGTATCCCATGCAAGGTTAATCTATGTCAGCAGTACATCACGAGGTTGGAAGGAATTACATGATTTCGTTTACACCCTGTATAAATAGCTAATAAACAGATAGCTGTGTCTAGTGTTTAAATTGAAATTCACGTAGTCTGATATAAAATTAAAAGTCAAACAGATTTCATAATTTTGTTTTAAATTCAGGAAGCTGTGTATTATATTGATTAGCAAATTGCTGTGAAATTAAAAATAAACTACCAACCTCGCATGCAATGCATTTTACGTGTATTTTACGAGCTTGTGTATTTTATATTATTTTGCTATTCTAACTCATAGCTAGGCAAAATTTTTATGGCGTCACTGTCGGCGTTCACTCTAAGAGCTCTGCCTCATTAGTGCGTTGCGTTGGATCGTCGCAGCGTCAACGCTGCGTCGTTTTCCATATATTTTAAATGAAATGTCACATTAAGGCATTGCGTCGTCGCACGCGACGTTTCAACGGATCGGCGGACGATCGAGGGTGATGTGCTGCGCTGTCGGAGCTCCGATGCGACGACGGACAATGTTCCACTGCTTGAGGGGCAAACGAGACTTATAATGTGCTCTGTGAAAGACTGACTGAGGTGCGTGCGTCGTCCTCTTGCGCTGCGACGTCGTGCGTCGCGTCGTCGCAACGCAGGTGTGGCATACAATGCGTTGATCCGTTGCGACGACGCAACGCAACGCACTAACGAGGCATCGCCCTAACCAAATATTTCCGGTTTGACATCCACAACCCAACTAGTGGAGACAGTTAGATAAGATACCTATAGATGGTTTTCGAAAAACAGTTTGATCAGATTTCAGGCCTTTGCCCGCCCGAAACAACTACCTACCATAGATGTTGAGTTCATAGCTGCTAGGAGTTGCTGGGTAATAACTGGTGCGTAATAAGAACCTTGAAATCCAAAACGAAGTCTTCTAAATTCTGGTGCAAGAAAAATATTTTTATGTGTTTGTAAACTTACTCAATTTCGAGTTATTTACTAGTTAGGTACATTGTTGTGTCTCATTTCTTGGATGACTTAGGCACCGCGTTATAAAATATAACACTAAGTTGGACCTGTAATGGAAGCCCCATCAACTCGAGATTTCATTGCAACGATAGTCTGCAGTTGTGGAAGAAACACAGTCTGTAGATCCAGAAATAGGTACCTAATAATAATAAATCTCTTCACTTCTCGGTTTGGCTGAAATCAGACATGTAGACAGCAATACTAACTTTTGTATTCTAAAATGATCCCTACTTAGCTCTAATTAGATTATATTAGCAGATACTAATCTCAAATCAACAAATTCGACAATTTTGTTCTCCTGGGATTACGTAGGTACCTACACTTTTGTTGCTAGTTGTGGCGTGAGACGCTCTGCAGTTGGAGCTGATCGGATGCAGAAAGCGGACAACCGGGAATAGGTACCGAATCTTATTATTGCATGAAATATGATTGGCAATTACTGTTTCGTAAGAAACAATTATTGTTTCTTACGACAAGCCTAAGCCTAGATAATAATTATTATTATCTAGTGCCTAGATAATAATTATTATTATCTAATAATAATTATTATTATTATCTAATAATAATTATAGATAATAATAGGCACTAGTAGGTAATTTATTTATTATTACGCCTGAAACATTTGCGTTAGCAATATGTAACTTCAAGAAATCGTATGATTAAAGGTACAGGTATCAGCGGTTTCTGAACTGGGTTACACTTTAGTTAAATAAAACACAAATCGTAACTTTCCCAAGGGAATATAAAATTGTAATGCAAAAATAACATTACAATTTGTGTGGGTAAACGCATCAAATATACGTTTCTTTGCGTTTTGTAAAATAAATTGACGGTTCGTCTCGCATTTTCTCTAGCCTGTACAGACAGGTACAACAGGGACAGAAGTAAAGACGCAGGAACCTGGCCAATTTAGACTTTTTCGTGAGCTTCGAATACACGGACTGGCTGTCTTTTGAGCTTAAATTCTCATTTTGTTCCAGTCTGCTCACTGTTTCGTAAACATTGAAGTCACGTTTCAACTTTGCCGCCAAATTAGGGGATTGTTCCTCGTCAGATGTCGGATGCTCTTTTTCAGGTTCTTGTTCTGGATCTTGATCTTGCTCCCGTTCCCAAGACGTCAGTGGCACAAGATATTCTTCGACATTGAAGCTATTTTTAGATGGTGGTTGGGATTGACGAATTAATGTCGCCAAATTGATCATGGAAGAGCTGTCGGGGTGGTGCAGCCCGTCCCCGGGAATGAGGTTACCTACTTTTTCTTTTAAATCACTGCTGGTTAAGCATAATTTCATTCTAAGTACAGTTATGTCCGAATCGCTCGGCCATGATATGACATCCGGTAAAGGACTCTTCTGACGTTTGGACCGTAATTTCTTGAATTTCTTCTTATTGTCACTGTCTGTTTTAGATAAACCGGATTCTAAGCTCTTGGCTAAATTTGCTGAAACAGTGCTTTCCGCCTCTGAAGGGAGGTTGAAGGCCACTTGCCGGACATTAAAATTTCCGTTTGCTTTTTGAATATCAATGATGTCTTCAATTTTTCTAATACTTTCATTATGAGAGTGAACGTTGAGATCCATAGTAAAAAATATTTTTGGCCATTTATTATTTTACAAATTTTTAATAATGTTATTGATCCAATCAGGATGGTTTACTTGTTTACTTTGACAATAACTTATTCATTTTTGACTTGTGAAAGAAAAAGAAATTGTACATTCAATAGATTTTTCGTCTTGTTTGTGAAATCTCATCTTCTTTCAAACATTACGTCGTATAAATTTTATCTTATACAGACTGAGTTAGATATTGGAATGAGTCACAATAATGTGCAGGTATCTGAGTACATTCACTAATCTGATGAAATAGAAATACAGTTTCTGTAAACAAAATATTAATTGATCTTATGATTTCTGCTTAGAACAGAACGTAATTTTGCCATAATGGATGCGTTCATAAACTAGATTTTCAATTATACTTATCATTTGATAAAAAAAGGGTTAAATTAGTCACCAATACGACACAATAATTTGTTTAAGAATTAATTTAAGATAATATTTGTAGACACCCTCAATATTGTAAATTAAAGTAAATAAATCACAATTCATAAAAAATCTAGTGATTCGTTCTTATTGTAGAATGAGTTTTTGAACATGACATTTTTCTCAAATGTCATCACATCGCCCTATGGGGAAGGATGGTGTAATGTTTTCGCTCGATTAATTTTCAACTTTCTACCATGGAATCTAATAATACCGACGCCGATAACGGCGATAAGTGTAATTTAAACGGCGACTGTTCACCGACGCCGAATAAGCAACCTTTCGACTTGAATAACGCTAAAAATATTGATGACATCTCTACGCCTTCCGAGTTAAAATTCGATGAAGGTATTGTAAACAATTATTATGACAATTTAATTACTTCCTATCTGTGTAGGTATATTTTAGATATATTGCTCTGTGATATCAGTACTATTTTTGTGTAAAACTCCATAATGTTATGATAGAAAATGTTAGTGAAAGTGCCAGGTGCATAATGGTAATGTCATTGACAATTTTGTTTAGAACCTGATTACGAGGACCCTGAAGTAAAGGAAAAGAAGAAAGATATTGAAAAATGCTTAGAGAATCCGGACTGTATAAATTTAGAACAATGGCAGAATTTTGCAAAAGGCAAGGCGGGATTGATAAGTGGTAAGTGGGAATGTTCAATTTGTTTACGTCGTCGACCTGTGACCAAAGCCGCTCTTTGTCGTTATGCAGAGCTATATGTACGACAAGAGATAATGCAATGTAACTGGTGACAATGTCTAACTTTGTAAACCCTTTTTACAAAGTTTTCACATAATTTTTTATTAGAAGTACCTTATCGACTTAACCATTTCTGATAACAAAATGTCAGACATCATCATCTCCCTACCCTTATCCCATACTAAGTGGGGTCGGCACAACATGTATTTCGTAAATCCATGTTGTTAGAGGTTTTGGCTTATTGTTTTATGACCGGCCGCCTGCCTGACATTAACCCTCCTTGGGATAACAAAATGGCAGTGTCAGTATAGGATTAATACTATGCTAGGAGATGACCAAATTTGTTTATTTATTTTATGATACGGTTAATACCATAAAGCAGTTATGTTCCAACTTATAATCCATATTTCGTTGATTGTTGGATCTCAGATATGTTTGCTAACTTGAGTTTCGTTTCATAAAAGGAGATTATGACCTAATGCATGTAGACGTTATAATGATTCATTTATTATCTAAACAAAATCTATGTTTATTGCTCCAGTAATAAAATTCTCATCGCTACTTTTTTATTTTGACATAACAATGGCACAGCTGCCTGCTTTCGTAGTAACTCATTAAAATTTAGGAATGACGACGATGAATTTATTTCAATAATATTTGTTACCGCAGATGACTACAGAAGAAAAATCTGGCCATTATTAGTTGGAGTGACACAAGAAGAGTTGACAGAGCCTCCCTCGCTTGATGAACTGTCAACACACGTTGAATACAATCAGGTAAAGTTGTTTAAAGTTTATCTTGTATTTAATTTAATTATCATTTCGGTGCTGTGATACCCTGGCCGCTGAACGCTTGCCTTCCATGTAAGATGGTCTGAGTACGATCATGGCCCATACCCCTGACTTTTCAAATTCATGTGTGGATTAGAATTTGATTATCACTCGCGTTAACAGTGAAGGATGAACATTGTGTGGAAATCTGCACACTTGAGAGGGTTCCGTAAAGTTCTCGATGGTGTGTGTAGTGTGTCAACCCACACCAGGCCATTATGGTGGACTAAGGCCTAAACCTTTCTCATTCTGAGAAGAGGTCTGTGCCCAGTAGTGGTACAGTAATGTGCTATGTTTATGTATGTTATCATATCGCACTGATAAATTAATACTGTATCAACTCAAAATTTGATCAACTTGAGATAATTCCTTTTATTTATTTTTTAAAAAACGTTGCCCCACACTAGAATTTCTCCTGTATCGTGGATGTGTTTACAAACACAAATCTTCACACGTAATTCATTTCATTCAATTCATTTGTAATCTATAACGGGAAGAAAGTAATCAGTTTTCTGTTGATTCTGAAAAAAGCTTCATTTTGAGTTGATACACTATTAATTTAGCTGTGTGATATGGGTTAATAGTGAAGGAAAACATTGTGAGCAAACAGGCAAAACAGAGGCATCCAAAACAGAGGCATCCAAACATTGTGAGCAAACAGGCAAAACAGAGGCATCCAAAATTAAATATTTTACCTTAATACATATTTAACATACACCTATTAAGTAAAAGAGTCCCCGGCTATTGTTACAACTAAATAATGACTTAGGTCATTATCAGGAAAACAATGTTGTTTGTTAGGCACACACAAAGTAGAATAGTGTAAAATATGTAATTAAATTATTGTACTTGTGTGTCATATTCTATTTATGTATTCATACTATTTATATAACCGTGAAGGTGTATTTACATTGATCTAGTAGCTGGCTCCATCGTCACTGGATTAAAACGTTGGATTGGCAATCATGTATAGTCCGGTAACCCGCACCGGGCCAGGATGGTGGACTAAGGTCTAGTTCTGAGAAGAGGTCCATCCCCAGTAATGGGGTGATTATGCCACCCAGTGTTATCTTATCTATATTACTTTTGCTGGTACTTAAAAGAACTTTAGACAGGCAATTAGTAAAAAAAACAGTTAATGTTGTAACGTGTCGTTTTACAACGTTACATGGTTATAAAATTTAAAGGCATTTCACTAGAAAGAACTTGGTATTAGAGATAATATCATGGGCTTACTGTATTTTTAATTTAGAAATTTTCATTGTTAGCTACATTGGTGAGTATTTGTGGTAGATTGTAAATGTCAGTTGGCAACTTTCAACTTTTGACAGTTCACTCTGCTTCCCATATTCACAATGGCTTGATCGTTATTCTTAAATTTTTATTAAATACTTTTTAAATCCGGCCTCATACCGGTATATTTTTGATAAAATGTGGATATTAAACCTTAGTTAAAAGGTTATCTTCATTTTTCCATGAAGATTCGAATATTTCTCTAGGTAAGTGGATTTTTCTTATAGACATTGTTAAATGTTTATGACGAATTTAAAATTCTTGATTGGCTTTATATTTTTCAAATTTTACCTTGTTTCAGGATGAAATAATAATAATAAAAAATTTTAACGTCACGTTCACCTGAAAGTGATGTTTATTTAACCGAAAAACGGTAAGTTTTTGACTAGCATGACGCCACGCGGTTTCAAAATGGTGGTCGTTATTTTCATAATTCTAATTGAATAATTATTTTGTTCCAGCCCATTGGCGTTTTTTTTTTTTATATTTGGATCTAGTTTTTCTTTTGGTTTTTGTTTTCTTTTCGAGTTATATTCTACAATATGCCATTTTGGTAAGAGGAATTTATCTCCACGTCGGGTTCGCCTCGTGTCGGCTCGTCATGTAACTTAACTTAAATTTATTAGATTTAAAAAATCAACAATTTGGTATGTATTTCCTTTCAATATCATACCGGATGCAATGATATCAATAACAATAATAATAGCAATAATAATATTAATTTTAGTTTAACTTAAGTATAGCTATGAATAATTAATCTAAGTCAATTGTAGCTATAACCTAAGCCTACAGGGAATAAAAACAAGTCTTATAAAGGTTTTGTTTTTATTAATTCCTCCCGCTTGAAGATTAAAAGTTCAACTTTACTCGGTAAGCTTCCGGTTGCTTTGTTTGTTGTGTTAGCTCCTGGCGCCCGAATACATTTATCTTTTAAATTCATTAAACTTTTTGGAGCACACATATTCAATTTTGTTTAAGTTTATGTTACCTTTATAACATATAACATCATCATAACATTTTTTTTTTATCATTACATTTGGCGCAAGCGTTCAGGGACATGAAGTAGGCTTTTTCATGTTTTGTTATTTGTATTGGTATATTATTGCATCCTTTTATTGTTCTGCACATTGTTCTAACGTATTGTTTACGAACCGTATTGTTTGTTAGTAGTTAACTATGTTGTTATAACAGTTAATTAACATTTTTATAGAACTTTGATATTTTGTTGTAAACAATATTGATATTGAACTTTGTGTGATATTTTTTGTTGTTAACTTTGCTGTTACAACATATAACTTTGTTGTTTTCTTACTTTAGCAAAACCAACATAATTGTATGGTGACAACCGTGTTTATTATCTCTCAGTATTGAACTTAGTGAACTTAATAAGTAAGTGTAATTTTAAAGAATGTAGGTACTTAAATAATTAAATACAACATTAAGTAAACATTGTAAGCATACTCATGTTAATTTTTATTGCATATTTTCATTGCTACTTAATAATTATTCTTTTGAATAATTAAACTTTAACTTAACCTCAAATATTTCATGGCTTTTTAAGTTTTAGTTTTGCTTTGCTATTTCCGCTTTTCATTATGGATAAAGAAGTTCAGTTTCCTCCGCTTTCGGATAGTCCTTGCACTGTTGCTAATGCTGCTATTGCTCATGACATGATTAACTTAACTGAGGAGCGTAATCCTTTTGATCAGAATGACAGAGTTGCACATTCTTCTGTTTTTGCGACAAATGCTTGGCCTTCTTTTAATTCAATGAATGCACGTGTAAATGAACACATTAAAAAGAGTTTGCCTTCTACCAATAAATTACCTGATTTAAAAAGAAGTAAAATAAACTTTGATGGAAAATCTTGTGTTAGAGAGTTTATCACTCAAGTTGAAGAATATTTTTTATACAAAAATTTTGATGAAATTTTGCTAGTTGGTTCTTTTTCAGACTTGCTTAGTGGCATCGCTGTTAAATGGTTTCGCACTATTAGAATCCGTATTGCTTCTTGGCTTGAGCTTAAACTTGCATTATTAAAACGTTTTGATAAACCTGACTATGATTATTTTTTGGAATATGAACTTCGCACGAAGAAACAAAAGTTTTCTGATTCTCTTCCAGATTTTATTACAGATATTATGGACATGGCTAGTCGTCTTTCTTCTCCATTATTCGAATCGGTTTTGATTAATATTATTAAAAATAACATGTTGCCTGTTTATACACCTTATGTGTATGGTAAACATATTGATACTGTAGAACAATTTCTTGATCTTGCAAAAGAACTTGAAGTTTTTGTGAATAGAAAAACTGTCAAGGAGGCTGTTAAATTTGAAAAACCTTTAAAATCTTATGCAGTTTCAACAAACCTAGTTTGTTTAAAATGTGAAAAATCTGGACATCTTTATGAAAATTGCCCATCTTTTCCTGGTGTTATTTGTTTCAAGTGTCATAAGGTTGGAGTTACTACTAAGAATTGTGACGTTTGTAATTTGGTTGTTAAAAACTCATGCGAGTCAAAAAACTGATTAGGTCGCATCGAGCCCCTGTTTTTTATAAAACCGCGAGCGTCTCGATGTTAAATAAATTAGTTCATAGTCACAAACCTGATGACATTACTCGAAACAAAGAATTTTCAGATTGGTTAACTTATTTAAAAACATTTTTTGAGATTTATAGATCAGCTCCTATTTTATTTGTTAAACATAACGACACTAGACCTTATTTAGAATTTTCAGTAAATAATATTAACTTTTCAGGATTGTTAGATAGTGGTTCCAATAGTTGTGTTTTAGGTTCAAATAGTCATGAAAAATTCTTACAATTAGGTTATAAAATTAAAACTATTGCTGGTTCTGCTTTTACAGCTGATGGTTCCTCGCAGAAAATTATTGGTGTCATGGAATTGCCAGTTACTTGTGATAATTCAACTAAAATTATAACTTTTTTAATTATACCTTCTTTTACATCATCAATCATTTTAGGATTTGATTTCTGGTTAAACTTTGATCTAGCTAAAGATTTGTGGAAAAATATAACTTTTGTTGAAAGCAATTATATTGAAGTTGCTGTAGTGACAATTAATTCTCAAAATAGTTTAATTGTACCCGATGAGGATATTTGTGATCCTTGGTTTAGAAAAATATTTGTTAGCTGTCAAAAGTCTCCTTGCAAATTTAAAAAACTTTAGAGTAGATAATAATACTTTGTATAAATTTTGTAAAAATAAATTTGATCCCAACAGTCGTCTTAATTGGAAAATAGTTATTCCTAAGGAACATATTTTAGATACTATTAGATCAAATCATGATGATATTAATTCTGGTCATATTGGAATTCATAAAACTTTAAAGAAATTAAAACAACATTACTTTTGGAAAGGTATGTTTAGTGATGTTCAAAAATATATTTTATCTTGTGATACTTGTAAAGCGTATAAACATACTACTTCTCCTCCTTTTGGTACTATGATTAACCCTAAAAAAGTAGATCGCCCTATGCTCATGCTTTCGGTAGATATAATAGGAATTTTACCTAAGACTTATTCTGGTCATAAATATATACTTTCAGTTGTAGATGTTTTCACTAAATATTGTTGGATATTTCCTATGATTAATGCTACTACAAAAACAATTTGTAAACTCTTTGATAAAGAAATATTTCTTAAGTTTGGCTGTCCTAAGATAATAGTTTGCGATAATGGAACCCAATTTACGTCAAAACATTTTGTAGATTTTTTGAAAGGTTTTAATATAACTAAAATATTTTATAATACTTTATATACTCCACAAAACAATACTGTAGAGAGATATAATAAGACGATTGAAACTTGCATATCATGTTTTGTAAAAGATGATCATAGAACTTGGTCTAAATTTTTGCCTCATGTTCAATTAGCTTTAAATAATAGTGTAAATCTTGCTACAGATTTTACACCTAATTTTTTGATGTTCGGTAGAGAACTTATTTTTGATGCTTCTTTACATCGTTTTAGTGATTCTATTGATAACCTAGATCAACTTGAAGTTGGTGATAGAAACCAATTTGCTATTTCTTTGAATTCACTTAGTGATATTTTTGTAAAAGTTCAAGCTTACTTGTTAAAAGCTTATAAGCGTAATGCGCTTTATTATAATAAGGGTCGCAGAGTCATTTCTCTTGATGTCGGTGATATCGTGTGGAGAAGAAGTTTCGTTCAATCTAGTGCACCTGTATATTTTTCGGCAAAACTGGCACCTAAGTTTATAAAATGTTTAATTATAGAAAAAGTTTCTCTTAATGTTTATGTCTTAAAAGATCTGAAGAAAGGTACAGTGGGTCGTTATCATGTTAAAGACATTATAAAATTTTAATTTATTTTCGGACCCAAGCTTTAGTCTTGATTTTGATATTTAAGTTTGAAGCGTGTGAATGTTAGAATGAAGAATGAAAGGTTATCACACTTTGAAAGAAAATAGTATGTTAGGTAACTTCATATCAATTTATTGAATTCAATTTCTGAACTTATTAAAACAAAACTTAGATTTTTTTTTGGTTAACATTTAAATTCTTCTTCCACCCACACAATATTTATATTACCCACATCAAAAGATCTTAATATTTTATAACATAATTATGTTTTTATAATATAATTATGCCTTAATATCTTATTAACATTTTGTTAATGTTAATAATGATTATTAGTTTTTCTTAAGATTAGTCTTAACATTTAGTGAACTTAGTTAAGATTAATAATTGTTTGTTGAAGTTAAATCTTACTATTAACTTTATTGTTAAAAAGTTTTGATTTAAGTACTTCTATTGTAAGTTATTTATAATACTTCAGTGTTTATTAGTTTATTCTAATGTTCTAGTTAACACCTTTTGGTATAATTTCTCGGATTTGACTAGTTTTTGAAACATTTCACTTCGGATTTGACTTTTGAAGAGACATCTTAGTTTCATTTTCTTTAGGGATTTTTCATTCTACTTTTGTTGTAGAATGCCTTAATGAATATTTGAGAACGGATCTGGTAGTTTTACCTTGATTTCGTTATTTCTATGCTTTTGTGTTCGGAAATTCGGTGGTGTTGTGCCGATCACAAATATGCAACTTTTGTTTTTCTTTGCTTTTGTGTTCGGAAGTTCGGTGGAGTTGTGCCGATCACAAATATGCAACTTTTGTTTTTCTTTGCTTTTGTGTTCGGAAGTTCGGTGGAGTTGTGCCGATCACAAATATGCAACTTTTGTTTTTCTTTGCTTTTGTGTTCGGAAAGTTCGGTGGTGTTGTGCCGACCACAATAAGCATTTAACATTGTTACAGTTTTGGCTGTTTACAAAATTATATTTTCAAGGATGTCTGTGCCCGGAAAGTTGGTGGTGTTGAACCGATCCCAGCATTCATATTTTTTCCTTTTCCATTCCAAATTTTCCACATCGTTTTGTGATGTGAGCTGTCTGATCTTGTATCTGATATACAAGATTGAACTGTTACTCATTTTGGAAAGTAGTTCAGTGGCGATAGTGTTCTACTGTACTCAAGTTATAGAGGTTGTAAAAGTTGATAGTCAGTGGCGATGGTGCCTAACTGTACTCATGGGGGGAATTTAGTTAGAAGTTGATAGTCAGTGGCGATGGTGCCCAACTGTACTCATGATGGGGATTTTGATATAGTAGTTAGTCAGTGGCGATGGAGCTTAACTGTACTCACGCTAGTCATATCTTCGATGCTCAGTTAGTGACTGTGGAGTCTAACTACACTCAATAGTTAATGCATACTTTAGTTTTTTTTGACATTGCAAATTTTAGTCTTGCTGTTTTATTTTGTCAATTTTGTTTTGAACCTTCTTGGTTATTATTTCATAGTTTTTGAAATTAATTTTTCTATGTTTTTTACGATGAGAGACTTTGTTTTTTCTCTTTGTAGGTTCTGTTGTTTCTTTTACATCAAAAAGAAAGTTCCTTTCTTTTTTTTTCGGGGAGGGATGTAATGTAACGTGTCGTTTTACAACGTTACATGGTTATAAAATTTAAAGGCATTTCACTAGAAAGAACTTGGTATTAGAGATAATATCATGGGCTTACTGTATTTTTAATTTAGAAATTTTCATTGTTAGCTACATTGGTGAGTATTTGTGGTAGATTGTAAATGTCAGTTGGCAACTTTCAACTTTTGACAGTTCACTCTGCTTCCCATATTCACAATGGCTTGATCGTTATTCTTAAATTTTTATTAAATACTTTTTAAATCCGGCCTCATACCGGTATATTTTTGATAAAATGTGGATATTAAACCTTAGTTAAAAGGTTATCTTCATTTTTCCATGAAGATTCGAATATTTCTCTAGGTAAGTGGATTTTTCTTATAGACATTGTTAAATGTTTATGACGAATTTAAAATTCTTGATTGGCTTTATATTTTTCAAATTTTACCTTGTTTCAGGATGAAATAATAATAATAAAAAATTTTAACGTCACGTTCACCTGAAAGTGATGTTTATTTAACCGAAAAACGGTAAGTTTTTGACTAGCATGACGCCACGCGGTTTCAAAATGGTGGTCGTTATTTTCATAATTCTAATTGAATAATTATTTTGTTCCAGCCCATTGGCGTTTTTTTTTTTTATATTTGGATCTAGTTTTTCTTTTGGTTTTTGTTTTCTTTTCGAGTTATATTCTACAATATGCCATTTTGGTAAGAGGAATTTATCTCCACGTCGGGTTCGCCTCGTGTCGGCTCGTCATGTAACTTAACTTAAATTTATTAGATTTAAAAAATCAACAATTTGGTATGTATTTCCTTTCAATATCATACCGGATGCAATGATATCAATAACAATAATAATAGCAATAATAATATTAATTTTAGTTTAACTTAAGTATAGCTATGAATAATTAATCTAAGTCAATTGTAGCTATAACCTAAGCCTACAGGGAATAAAAACAAGTCTTATAAAGGTTTTGTTTTTATTAATTCCTCCCGCTTGAAGATTAAAAGTTCAACTTTACTCGGTAAGCTTCCGGTTGCTTTGTTTGTTGTGTTAGCTCCTGGCGCCCGAATACATTTATCTTTTAAATTCATTAAACTTTTTGGAGCACACATATTCAATTTTGTTTAAGTTTATGTTACCTTTATAACATATAACATCATCATAACATTTTTTTTTTATCATTACAATGTCTTCTGTAATCATTACAAATAAATAATATTGAAATATCTGTTTGTAATGTCAAAATAATAGCTTTTTACTAAATGAATGAAAGTAATGGTTTTTGAAAGAGATGCAGATGTATCTGAGTGTAAAGTAAAGATAGGAGATGAAAGTATTGAACAGTCGAATGAGTTTGTTTATTTGGGAAGCATGTTTACAAGAGATGGTAAGATTGACGAAGATGTGGAAAGGAGAGCAAATGCGGGAAATAAAGTAAATGGTGCTTTGCATGCGGTTGTGGCTAGCCGGTCGATGTCCAAAAAGGCACGACTGGCTGTCCATAATGGTGTGCTGGTACCTACGCTTATTTATGGAAGTGAATGTTGGTCGTGGCAGAAGAGGCATGAAAGTAGAATAAATGCCGTGGAAATGCGTTCCTTGCGAAGTATGTGCGGTGTAACTTTGAATGATAAATTGAGAAATGAAGAGATTAGACAAAGTTGCGGTTTAAAAGATGATGTAGTGACAAAAATTGAAAGGAGTATCCTTAGGTGGTTTGGCCATGTTGAGAGAATGAGTGAACGGCGATTAACAAAAGAAATTTATAAGGCGGATGTTAATGGGAACGCCGGTAGAGGACGTCCTAGAAGGACATACATCGATGTTATTGGTGATGTTCTTCACAAAGGTCAGGTGCGTAGTACTCTCAACCGGCGTGCGTGTATGACAAGATGTATGAATGTGGATGAAGCGAAAGGGGTATGTAAGAGTCGTAGCATGTGGCGTTCTATAGTTTCTGCCTATCCCCATGAAAAAAAGGCGTGAGTTATGTATGTATGTACTAAATGCATAATTATGAAAGTAATATAAAGTACATACAACAATACAAAAAAACAATTTTTAATTTTTTTTTCTATTTGTATGTTTGTTTGGGCTAATCTCCGAAACGGCTGAATCGATTTTGACGGGACTTTTACTAGCAGGTAGCTGATGTTATAAGTTATAAGGACTACTTTTATTTTAGAGAAAGAAAAATAATTAGAGTTCCGTGCAATAAAATAAAACTTTTTGTTTGGGTTATCTCCGAAACGGCTGGACCGATTTTGACGGGACTTTGACTGGCAGATAGCTGATGTTATAAAGAGTAACTTAGGGTAATTTTAATTTTATTTTAGAAAAAAGAAAAATACTTAGAGTTCCGCGCAATAAAATTAAAACCCATCCGACTTCTACGCAGACGAAGTCGCGAGCATAGTTAGTTAAAATAAGAAATTTATGTATACCAGTATTTTCTGTTAATTCCTGAAGGGCAATGATTTTATTTAAGTTTTTTTCCCCAGGTGGTGCTAGATGTAAATAGGTCGCTGAAGCGGTTCCCTCCAGGCATTCCGTATGAACAGCGTGTGGCGTTACAGGATCAGCTCACAGTTCTCATACTGCGGGTCATCATGAAGTACCCACATTTGAAGTATTACCAGGTTAGTCACGTTGACTTAAGAAATAGAGAAATACTCTCCTAATATTAAAAAAAGTAAGTTCAAAAACTAAAACCCGAGTACAGAAAAATCACGCTGTAAAATGTATAAAACAAGAAAATATTCGTGACGTTCAGAGCATAGCCGTGGTCTATGTATGGGGTGTGTATGTACAAAAGACTCGTCAAGGATCATTACCTATCAATATAGTTAATTTTGCATCTTTATGTATAGTTATTTATTGTCTGTTTAAATTTTGTATTACATACACATTACACTATATATATTTATATATATATATATTTATTTCATATTTATTGTATAATTATAATATTTATTTATTTGTGTTTTTAGGTTTATTTAACGTACATAATTTAATGTCTCCTAATTAATTGTTACACTGTGAACTACCTCTCTCTTTTTTTCTTGCACTTCATGTCCATCCAAAGGTTGTCTGGAAGAAATCGCCTAGTGCGATAAGACCGCCCATTGTACATCTCTATTTTTATAGTAATGTTTCTTGTTTGTTTTGTGTACAATAAAGAGTATTGTATTGTATTGTATACATACATGCATACAGTCAAAACCATAACCCTCCTTTTTGCTTAGCCATAGTCGGGTAAGAAATGTATTAAAATTCCTGACAGAAAACTAACAACTACCTTTAAGGAAAGGTAGTTTAAATCCTTTGCACAAAAGCTCTATCATTTGAAAGAACAAAATAATAATAAAAGAGAAGGAGCCCCATTCTAGGTTAAAATTCTCAAAGGCGCCTCCGCGCGTTGGACCTGTGCCCTCCCATAAGGTTATCAAAGGACCAGATTTCTTCCTCGCGGACGATACATCAAAGAGTAATTGAAGTTTATAATTTTTATTGTTTAGTTATACTGTAACTAAGAAAGAAAGAAAGAAAGAAAATTATTTATTTTGGACTCACACAGGCAGTTACAGAAACAAAAACAATATTAAAAAAAAGAAAGAATAAGAATTTAGACTACCTGCACGAGGCCAAAAAGGGCTCCTATCTCAGCATAATGTTTATTAAATAACTTAAGTCTAATTAGCATCAGCTACTGCATATTGTAAGTACATAAATAAGTCACCTTATATTAGAAACGGGCTTGAAAAATTATATATTAGGTCCCCACCTATGAAATCAGCGTTTTGTATGGAAAATTTTAACGAAGTTGCATTTTTCATACTAACATTTTCTTAATTTATTTAAAAACTATGAACACTAATGTTTTAAAACTTTTATGCCATGTTTAAAAACTAAGATAACGTATGCCACTTAGATTATGCGACAAAAATAAGTGTTGGCTAAGTTAAAACAAAAATAATGGTAATTTCTGCTAACAAAAATAAGAGTCATTTTTAATGTATTTTTTATGATTAGAAAACTATAAGTAATAAGGTTTTTTTACTATTGGTAGTTGTCTATGATGGTCATTATTCGATATAATATCAAGCAATTGATGAATATTTTAAATCATAGAAGTGACGAGGTTCTCTATTTGTGAGAAAAAAACGCCAATTTCATAGGTGGGGACCTAATATTTCAACTAAGCCTGTACAATTTCATGGGACGTTTATCCAAACGGGTTGAGGGGTTTTCAATAGACAGGATGTAGTCGCTTTCAATCAAATCTATACTAATATTATATAGCTGACGAGTTTGTTTGTTTGAACGCGCTAATCTCAGGAACTTCTGGTTGGAATTGATAAATTATTTTTGTTTTGGATAGTCCATTTATCGAGGAAGGTTATAGGCTATATAACATCACACTACGACCAATAGGAGCGGAGCATAAATGAAAAATGTTGCAAAAACGGGAAAAAATTTCACCCGTGCGTAGCCGGAACGGGCCGCTAGTACATTATATAATTTAGGCCTAAGGGCTTCGTCTACATTGGTAAGGTGAGAGTGAATATAGGAAAAAAATATTTTGTATATTGCCTTCGATTTTTTGAGTGACTAATTTGATGTATTTTGAGTTCGATCCCGGCCCGTACCTCTGACTTTTCGAACGTTAACGGTGATGGATAAATACCGTGAGGAAATCTGCACACCTGAGAGGGCTCCATAAAGTTCTCGATGGTGTGTGTAGTTTGCCAACCCGCACCAGACCAACGTGGTGGATTAAGGCCTAAACCCTTCTCTTTCTGAGAAGAGGCCCGTGTCCAGCAGTGGGACAGTAATGGGCTAATTATGTTATGTATATTATGTATACTGCATTTACAAACTTGCAACTGCTACATGGTACCGCATATCTTGCGGATATTCGTATTAAAAACTAAGTGACATCAAAAACAATCGTAGCGTCAAACCAGTAAGTCTTATGCGCAAGTTATTGCACTCCATTGCTTGCTTAGTTCATAAAACTTGCAGAAGTCAACTTGCAACTTGACAACTTACGCAGTAAAAAAAAATTGCTTATTTTATTGCCAGATTGTTCGTTATTATACTTTATGATCTGTAGAGGGTTAAATATTGTGTGGGTATGTGTGCAATAATGAGGGGCTCGTGGCTAAATAACAACCGCGCCGATCGTAAGATTTGCGAGGTTAAGCTGCGCTTGCCGCGGTCGGTCCGTGGATGGGTGACCATTTGTTACACATCGAGACCCCTCCGTGCCTCGGAGAGCACGTTAAGCCGTCGATCCCGGGTGTCATACGAATACCTATGACAGTCGTTACGGGTAGTCAGAAGCCCGAAAGTCTTAGGATATCGGCATTGCCCAGTTACTGGGTTGCGGAGGTCTGATGGCAGTCGCTCCGTGTAAAATACTGGTATTCAGCCGCATCTGGTTAGACTGGAAGCTGACCCCAAGATAATTGGGAAAAGGCTACGAGGAAGTTAAGAGGGTTAAATAATGTAGCACGACGTTAAAAGTTAATTATTATGACTTAACGACCAAAATCGGTCGTAAAGTGATCGCTATCTATACCCAGACTGCGGGGCCTGGTCTGCTTATCTATGACGCTTTCTGGTCAAAATGAAGGCAACCACAACCTGTTCGTATCTACCTTTCTGACCCTTTGTATCAACCACAAGGCCTTGCGGTTCAGGTTTTTGATTCGAACACGAATTGCGGTCTATGTCTAACATATAATTATATGTATTTACATGTATATTGCGTTGTATAGCATCTAACCAGAGCTCGGATAACATTTAAAAAATAATAAAAACCTATTAAATGTTAGCCCTCTTATTACGAGAGGTATAAGTAAAACCCAGGTTTTAAAATCGCCTCGTCTCTTTTTGTTATACAGATATATTTTAAATCTGGGTTTACTTTAGACTTGGTTTAATAAACCATCCCTCATAATATGGGGGTAGGAGTTCCGTGTTTCCCCCTTTTTTCTTTTTTTATCGTTGGAAAATCCTCGTGGATGTCCCTCGCCCGGGGAAGCGAGGGGGTCTGCCGTACTATTACCGGCTAAAAACCAACGGTGTACCTCCTCCTGACCGTTCGACCAGGGTCGCGGAATTCGCAAAAGTATGCACGGCAGCTTCGTGTTTCCCCCTACGCCATCGTCATGTCGTCTATGCCTTTCGCTTTCGATTTTCGTACCTAACCAAACCTGGTACGTGTAATGGTTGTGTGCCATTTTCTGTACGTATTCATCACTTCAAATAGAAACCATAAAGGTGCGATTGTATTGACGTTTGATGTGACCTGAATATGAATTTACAGATCCAATTACATCTGTTTACCAATATTTTAATATTATAACGTAGACCACTTTAATACCTCGTGGAGGGGCTCGCGCGGATCATATGATTTGCGAGGACAAACTGCGCTTGCCGCGGTCAGTCCATGGATGGGTGACCGTTTGTTACACATCGAGACCCCTCCGTACCTCGGAGAGCACGTTAAACAGTCGGTCCCGGGTGTCATATGAATACCTATGACAGTCGTTAGTGTTTGGCCAGACTGGCAGCGCGGTGCTGGGATGCAAAATTAAATTTTGAAGACGCCATCACAACAACGCGCGTGGTCAGCTCGAACTAGTTTGAGATCCCCCGCTTCCGCGCGGGTTGTCGCTTGCCGCCCGCGCTCTCACTGCGGCCACTTGTATGAACGACCTATAGCGTGAGCTACCCGCGCGCTCCCCACGGCAAGTAGCCCGCGCCGCTTCCCGCGCCCGCGTGCCCACTATGGACACTCAAATGAAGTTCTTCTGTTTGAACTCGCCGCACCGCGCCCGCCCCGCGCCCGCGTTTGCGGTCTGGCCAAAGGCTTAGGGTCTAACAACTGGTCTAACCTAATATCGGTATTGCCCTGTTACTGGGTTGCGGAGGTTTGATGGCAGTCGCTCCGTGTAAAATACTGGTATTTAGCCGCATCTGGTTAGACTGGAAGCTGACCCCAATATACTTTGGAAAAGGCTAGGCAGAACAAGACCTTGGTTGCGTTGCATGGTTTTGCGAATCCCGCGACCCCGGGCGAACGGTCAGGAGAAGGAACACCGTTGGCTTTTAGCCACTATGAGTCCGGCAGACCCCCTCGCCTTCCCCGGGCGAGGGACATCCATGAGGATTAACCAAAGATAAAAAATAAAATAAGGCAGAACAAGACCAGGATAGACATATTTTATTTATTTATTATTAGCCTGTACTGTCCCACTGCTGGGCAAAAGTCTCTCTCCATTCCTTCCATCTGCGAGTCATATAATTCCTGATTATACCCTCGTTAATTTAACATTGACCTTGGACTTGGCACACTAGTAGGTATCCAAACAAAAACTGTACCAGAAAACGGAAGAAAGTGGATAAGAACTAACCTTGATAGTGTGAACTTGTCGTTATCAGCAGTTATACAATCGTTAGGAGCACGCTTGCTTAGGGTCTTATCACATCAATTCGCAAAACTATGGATGGTTTTTAGACACGCTTATCCGCGTTACTTGAGTGTTCTATAAAGTTCTAGATGGTGTGTGTAGTCTGCCAGCCCGTATCAGGCCAGCGTGGTGGACTAAGGCCTAAACCCTTCTCATTCTGGAAAAAGCACCGTGCCCAGCAGTGGGACAGTAATGAGCTATCGCACTTTCCTAAAAAGGCCATTCCAGACGTTGCCCTACATTGTTACACTCGCATAGTTTTTATACCACAATGTCTGGACTTTAAAAGAGACCTTGATCTCCGAGTTTGTTTCGGCTTTTCTTCTCAGAGCTAGTCAGACAGGAAAGTCTTAAAAAAAACATTACATTGACTTGTAAATGTGTCTGTAACAGATTTATTTACAGAAATAAAAATCATTTAACTGATTATGCTATTATATTCATTACCTGAAGAATACCAGAAAGATTGCTCGATCGTGTGCTTTCCGCTGCCATGCGTAAGCGTGCGATGGCGTACTGACGCATGCTAAAGCGGAATCGATGAGAATGCGCCAAAATTCACATTTTCAATGAATGAAATGCGTATTGATGCTGATATGTGTGTTAAATGCCTCATTGGTCTAGTGATGCCAACCGCTACTGCTAATCGTGAGGTCCTGGGTTCGATCCCCAGGTCGGGCAAAGTGTTATTGGGTTTTTTCGTGTGGAATGCCTTATTAGCAGCCCGGAGCTTGGATTCGTGCCCGGTTGATGGCAATAGGCTCGCACCCTATTATATGGGACTTAAACATAACGGCGGAATGAGGGTGTTACTATACACCTCTGCCCAACCCTTCGGGGAATACAGGCGTGATGTTATGTTAAATGTGTTAAGTCCTTTATACTCTGCAGTTACCCGCTCGTGTATCAGTCAACTGTTTTGTATTGTGTTGTCTGTTATCAGGAGTGAACTAGTTTGATAGGCTTCACTGGTTCGTGATGGAATACGGAATCGTATTAATGGAAGAAAATGATTAATGTTAGTTTCATTGACTGATCTGGCATAACTTTAATTTTCTTTTATTGTTTAACTTTGTGGCATTCGATCATAGTTGCACCTGATGGTAAGCGCAGACAGGGTCTTAGATGGAGCATAAGATTCAAGCGGCAAAGATTTAGAGGGATTCCCCTTTACCCCACTGGCTCTCACATACACACGACGGAACACAGTAAACTGCTTGGCTGGACTATAATGTGAGGGTGGCAGCTAGCCTGTTGGATCGTAAAGATTCTACCACCAAGCGTGCTAGATTTTGTTGAATCTTACAACACGAATTTATTCTCAGCGTCCGGTGAGAAGATTTTATATTCTAGCCCGTCCCCAACTTGGACAAAACTGCTTATAAATTCCTCAGGAATTTCAGACAAAAACACCCTGGTTAATATTGTAATTACCTGGGCGCTTATGGGTAGAAGATATTATTAATAAAAAACATACATAGCATCACGCTTTTGTTCCCCGAAGGGTTGGGTAGAGGTGTATAGTACGACCTCATTTCGCCGTTATGTTTATAGCCCCACTAGCTGTTACCCGCGGTTTCACCCGCATCCTAGAGGAACTACTTCATGCACCCGGATAAAAAGTAACCTATGTGTTAACACATAATATTGTCTATATGTGTGCCAATTTATAATATTAGTAGGAAGTAGGATGTAATAGGGAACGAGCCTATTGCCGCCAAATCCAAACTCCGGGCTGCTACTGAGGAATTCCACACGGAAAATCCGAATATCTCTTTGCCCGACCTTTTTTTTTTTTTTTTTTTTTTTCGTTGGAAAATCCTCATGGATGTCCCTCGCCCGGTGAAGGCGAGGGGGTCTGCCGGACTCTTACCGGCTAAAAACCAACGGTGCTCCTTCTCCTGACCGTTCGGCCCGACCTGGTGATTCGAAACCAGGACCTCACGATCAGCAGTGGCGCTTGCCGCCACTAGACCAACGAGACAGTTATTATTAAAATATTATTAATTTTGTTAGTTATCATAATGTTTTATGTGTATGTACTGTGCGCACTATACAAATAAACGATGCATACCATAACGTTACGCTTTTATTATTTTCTCGGTCAATGATCTAAGTGCAGTACAGAAAAAATAAATACAACATTTTCTTTTGTTATCGTTTACTTGCTATGGTAATAAAATAACACTTGTGCTTGGAATGAGTTCACCGCATTTGGGAACCTGTTGATATTCGTACTCGCACAAGTAATCTTAGTAGGAAACAAATATCCATTTTTTTTAACATTACATTTTAAATTATTTCAATTAGGCTCTTCAATTAAAGTCGTGCCCACAATTTCTTGTCGCGTGCCAATTGTTCCCCATCTCTGCCTTAGTCCTTTCGCTGAAGGAAGGCGGCGGGTTTAGTTGCGTTTCCAATGGGTACGAAGTATATGGGAGTGGCCTCGATTTCCATATAAAAATAGCATTAGGCCGCCAATACACTTGTAAGTTGCTTCGGTAAAATTTTAGTAAGTGACATAAGACAATTAATTCGACTTTACAAATCAGTCGATAAGCTACTTACAAGCTTACAGCAAATTTATCGTAAGTTAATTACGTAAGGGACTTAACGTGAGGAAAACTTACAGGTGTAAAGCCGGCCTTTGGCGGGCTTAGGTCAATAGACCATAGCAATAGCACAAAACAGTTGGGTACAGAAGTCAATCTACATACAAGTGCGCTCGAGCAACGCACACATAGACACTGCTCACGGACACGATATCTCGGACCGTTTGGGACTAGGCTGCGAGTGAGTGCGAGCGCGAGTGCCATGCGCTTGAGAGAGATAGATATATAGGTAGAGCGACCGCCGAGCGTAGGTATGAAAAGTGAAGTACATACATGTGATTGACTTCTGTACCTATCTGTTTTGTAGCAATAGTTTGTAGTCTAGTTAGTATCGTAAGAGTTTGTTGGATCCTATAATTCTTTTTCAGGGTTACCACGACGTAGCGATCACTCTCCTCCTGGTCTGCGGGGACCGGGCCTCGTTTCCGCTGCTGTGCCGGCTGTCGTACGGGCCGGGCGCTCCGCTGGCGCCCTTCATGCAGATCACCATGCAGCCCACGCAACACCTCCTCAACTATATGCTGCCGGTCGTCAGCAGGGCAGACAGGAAGCTCGCTGAGTGCTTAGACAAGTGAGTAATGGAAGAAATATAGGCGCCAAGCTGAATAATCAAGATGTGTTTTAGGCTGCCTGTGCAATGGAGCGTAACAGTGCAGAACTAACCAATAGAAATGCACAATATTCACAGAGTATAGCGGTGACGTGAATTTTATTCAATGCTATTTTGGTTAGCTCCGCACCGTTCCGCTCCTCTCCGCTCCAATGGACAGGCAGCCTTAATCAGGAAAAAATATTCTTATCAACCATTAAATGGCAAAAACTAGCCCCTACAACAGAAGTGGCCAACCAGTCGATCGCGATCGACCGGTCGACCGCAGCTCTTAATCCAGTCGATCATGGCAAGACAAAGAAAATTATAAGTTTAATATAAGTTGAATGAAGAGGTACTGATTATGTAATTGGTAGATCGCACAGAGTCTACTCAGTAAACAGTAGATCTTGGGTCGAATCAAGTTGGCCACCACTGCCCTACATCAACAAAAATAAAGATCTTTCTTCAAAAATCTCTGTGCGCCGAAAAATCGGAAATGTAGGTAGCTATATTCGCCGAAATGATGTCACTTTGCATCAAATAAACTATGATTGGAAAAACATACACTTAATCCGAAATAAATACTCGCATCATGCCGTCATCGTGAAACCGTGCGAATGAAAACGTTGCATCATTTTACGAGTTAATTATAAAAGTGTATCGTCATACACGTTTGAAATAATTGACGACACTTTCGGTGTAGTGGCTGTGCAATTGGCTTCTGCGCTACAAGTCGTAGGTTCGATTCCCAAACGGATCAAATATTTGTATAGCCTACAGATAGTTATTCTGGGTTGTGCGTTTGCGCATGTGAAGATTTGTGTCGACGATATGGGAGAAATCCTAGTGTGCAATGTTTTGTAAAAAAAAACAAACAAAACAAATTAAAAACATAACATCACGCCTTATATTCCCCAAAGGGTTCGGCAGAGGTGTTTTTAATACACCTTCGTTTCGCCAGTTATGTTTAAGTCCCATATAATAGGGGGTGAGCGTATTGCCATTAACCGGGGACAGATCCAGACTCCGGGCTGCTACTGAGAAATTCCTATTGGAAAAACCCAATAACACTTTTGCCCGACCTGGGAATCGAACCCAGGACCCCATGCTCAGCAGTCGCGCTTGCGACTACTCAACCAAAAAGGCAGTAAAACAAATTAACGAATGTACCTGTTCCTATTTTCAGAGCGCAAGTAGGCACTATGTTCGCCCTCCCCTGGTACCTGACGTGGTTCGGCCACAGCCTCAACAAGTACACGGACGTGGTGCGTCTCTACGACTACTTCCTGTGCGCCCCCCCTCTGTTCCCCGTCTACGTCACGGCCGCCATTGTGCTGTATAGAGCGGACGAGGTCTACAACTGTGAATGTGATATGGCTATGCTGCATTGCTTGTTATCTAGGGTAAGTTGAATGTGGAATAAATATCATTATTTTTGTATTTTAGAGTTGTAGCCTACCAGTGGAACGCTTGCCGTCCATGCAGGAGAGTCTGCGTTTGACCCCGGCTCGCACCTTTGACTTTTCGAATTCATATGGATCAGAATTTGAATATCACTTGCTTTAACGGTGAAGGAAAACATCGTGAGGAAAATTGCACAACTGTGAGGGCTCCATGAAGTTCTTGATGGTAGTCCCGCAAAAGGCCAACAGAAGAGCCCTGTGCCCAACATTGGGACAGAAATAGGATGATTACGCTAGGGATTTTGCGAAATCCCTGTCATCGTCATTTCACTGCGACACATCCATAGCTGGATGTTGCTGCTCAATCTTACAGAGTAACCTTTTATAATATTAGCTAATGAGTAGATAATACTCCCAACACTTACTGCAGCTTACCCTTAATATTCCAGTTACCAGATGACTTGCCTTTCGAAGACATCCTGGTGACCGCCAAGCGGCTGTACGAAGACAACGACCCCACTGATCTCGAAACAGAAGTTGCCGCGCTGGAGAGGAGAGAGTAAGTTCATACTTACTTACATTGTTATAAATCCTTCGGTCTACCTCATTGGGTTTGTGTACTAAGGACTAGTTTTAATCTTCTTTGAAAAGATTAGCCAGTAAGCAAGGTAGCGGGGCTGACTGCCCAGGGCACGGCAGACTTTGGCCTGCGGGCGGCGGGTATGGGGACCCGCCGCCCGACCAGTAACAGGCCCGAGAAGGCGGCGCGCCGTGTTCCGTGCGCGCCTCAGGAGGACGTGGGGCCCCACAGAGGAGAGGTCCTGCCGGGCTTGCGGTGCATGCTTTTGCGAATCCCGCGACCCCGGCCAAGCGGTAAAGAGGAGGAACACCGTTGGTTTTTAGCCGGTAAGGGTCCGGCAGACCCCGTCGCCTTCCCCGGGCGAGGGTCATCTATGAGGATGATCCAACGATAATAAAAGGGTACGGCAGACTTACTGAGTATAGTTTCTCGTGGACGCTTCTTTAGTGCACCCTAAATTTGGATTATCATAAATATATTGACTTTAAAACAAGGCAAAGACAATGCCGTCATGCTTAACTCTGGCCATCATGTTTTAGGGACTAGGGTACAACGCTTAGTTTGTGTTGATAGTCCCTATTTTGAGTACTGCTTCGTCTGGTAGGTATCTCGGGGTAATTGAAAGTCGGAGGTCAGATAACCGAATATATTTCACGCGAACCCAACGAGAACCGTTCGCTCGGACCCGTGCGCAGTAATTGTCCGTTCAATGCATATATCACGCTCACATACGTTTTTGCTTCCCTTGCACTCTGCCATACATACTTACATGTGTCCCTACAATGTCAATGCACAAGTTGATGTTGTCATTGAATGAAATTGGATCGCTTTTTCAATCTAAAAATGTGTTCCTGTATACATAACATCACGCCTTTATTCCCTAAAGGGTTGGGCAGAGGTGTATAACACCCTCATTTCGCCGTTATGTTTAAGTTCCGTGTAATAGGGGGCGAGCCTATTGCCATCAACCGGGCACAAATCCAAACTCTGGGCTGCTACTGAGGAATTCCACACGGAAAAACCTAATAACACTTTGCCAGACCTGGGAATCGAACCTAGAATCTCACGATCAGCAGTTGCGTTTCCCACCACTAGACCAACGAGGCATTTTCATTACCTTGAACAATATTACTCATCATCTCCCTGCCCTTATCCCACACTAGGTAGGGTGGGCACCACATGTATTCCTCTTCCATTCTCCTCTATCAGCCATCATCTCAGTACTCACTCCTTTCTTACCCATATCTCCCTTCACACAATCCATCCATCTTTTACCCCCTATTTATACATCCATCCACATTCCACCTTAAACAATATTACCAACTCCCTTTTTTCCCCGCAGAGAGGAGCAGCGGCGCCTGGACGAGGAGCGCCTCAAGCGTCGTCAGATCGCGGCCCGCAACCGGTCCAGCACCCTCTCGGGCCGCATCCGGCGCTGCATCCCGCCCGCACTGCGGCGCCTGCCTCTCTCCCGGCGCGCCATCTTCGCGACGGCGACGGTCCTCATCGGCATCTACGTGTACTACCGCCCGGAGCTGCTGTTCAACAGGTAGCGCCACGCATATCAGTTTGTCTTCTTCCGTCTGTAAGTCTAAAGCTGGGGGGTTGTTGGAATGTAGTTCAGTTTGCAGGTGATTGATGTGTTGATTTTTATGACAAGTGTCAAGCTGGGTCTTTCGCGCGTGTTTTGCTCTACACTTTACTCGGAAACATCTACACAGTGCACAGAAATATTGACACAGTACACAAAAAACATTTACGTATAACACAGAAACATGTATACATTTTAACGACACGTTTCGTGCAGTGGCTGAACGATTAACTCCTGCGCTAAGGGACGTGGGTTGGAATCCCGCAAAAAAAAAAGAAATTACACAGCATCATCTACATAAAATAATTATGTTGCCCGTCGAGCACAATTGTGTAGATGTTTTTGCGTAGTGTGTAGAACAAGACACGTATAGGAAATCCGGCTTATGTGTGGGTTTGTCATCGCTGCTACTGCGTATTTGAATGAATATAAAAAAATGGAGTAGTGGCATTGACTATTTCCACAACTTGCTCCGGAGTTCCTGAATTAAGAATTAATTTATTAAAGTTATTACTTAACTAATTATTTCTGTCTTACCTAATGAACTGGATTATCCGATTTGTAGGATAAAATTCAAGTAATGTGTCTAAGTTTGTGTAAAATACATTCTAATCACAGCTAAAGTTTTAACATCGAAAGAAACAAAATATATTTTTTTAATTAATTTTAAAACAATTATTTATATTGTTTCTTTTAAGGGCACTTTCGACTATTATTTTTAATTGTGTTGCATTATTCATTAGTCAAACATTTATCATCTAAGCGTTATTTTCTTGTTTACGTACTTATGTACAGTACCAGGCAGTAAATATTACATATCGAGTTTTAGAAAGAGAAATTGGCTAACTTCGGTTTTATAGAGCGTCATCTCTATCGCACGAAGCGACAAAACGTCACATAGGTATGAGTGAGGGTAGCTACACGCATAAGCGGGCCAGCATCGTCGGTTCGGCAGTATTTGTCGAACAACAAAGCCGACTCCAAGTAATCACTGCACAGGTTCGGCTTCATTCGGCTTGTGCCGATTGGGTAGTTCATTCGGGTCGACACATCATTCGATTCGGCAGTAGGTACTTGTGGAACGAAAAAGCCGACCCGTAGCAACTAGTACATACGTTCGGCTCCAATGATAATAATTCTTAGCTGAACTAAAATTTAAACCGAGCGGGTTGTGATTCCTGAACATTCAACTAGATATATTCGGTTTTACCGCCCGGCTTTGCCGATGACTGCCTGCCCGCTGATGCTGCCGGCCTAGTGAAAGCCGAGCGGTCTTTTCTCGAACATTCATGTACATAAACGGTGTAAATAGACCCTTAACGAAGCCGAAAGGCACTTATTCTCCACGTCATTGCGATATTTTTTTTGTTCTGGACTATGCCTGGGAACCTTCTAGTTATGGAGATATTGGAGGTCAAAGTTCCAACTTTTACACAACCTTTTTTTAAATACTAGTTTTAAAGGTTGCAAATGTACTTGAAATACCTCCGTTACCCGTTTACTAGGTACTCATTGCATCTATCAGCACAGTGTTTTGATTGCATTACATTGAGCTTTACAGTAAAACGAAATTTTTCACCCAAAAAAAGTAATTTTCCAGCGATAATTTTTGCGTAGGGTTACTTAGTTTGATGTACGGAATGCATGGTTGACGGCTTCGTGAAGGGTCTTTTTACACCTTGTATATTCGATTTTACCGCCCGGCTGTGCTGATTAATGCCGGCCCGCTTATGTGTATAGCTACCCTGACAGAGACGACGCTCTACGAAGCCGAAGCTAGCTAATATCTCTTTCTAAAGTCCGATGTGCAATATTTACTACCGGGCACTGTAGTCCTAATTCTTGCGAAAGTCAATTATTTATGTAACATAAATTTCCTGTATTCCTTGATCTCATATCTGGGGCTATTTCCAACAATTCCCGACGGCAAACGGTTGACATCTCACACTGTAACCTAGGTTCATGCGTCAAATACAAACCAATAACCACAGCAAATAAGCTATAGCAGTATGGAAACTACATACAAACGTTCGAAACGGCCACACTCGTACAGACGTGCGCATAGACGAAAACCAAAGCGGCGCACAGTGGAAAAAAAGACTTTTTTTGTTAAAAAAATCTGCCTACACCACAGTTTTTGACGTATCGCTGCCATTTTTATACAGGTTTTTCAGGTCTTGTGTCTTGGACCTGGTCATGAATTTATTGTCTGTTTATAAAAAATCTAAATGGCGGATACAAAATGGCGGCCAAAAAAAGCCTTGTTTTGCTTTTTCTATATAAATTGGTACGTTATGGTATTGAATTTTAAGGAAAAGTGGCAGTGACACACCAACGTTTGTTATCTCAGGAGTGTATAAAAAAAAATGGCAGCGATACGTCAAAAATTGTGTAGGCAGATTTTTGATCGAAAAAGGTCATTTTTTTCCACTATGCGGCGCTCGCAGTGCTCAGCAGGATGACCGCCGCTCGACTGTTTCGTAGATGCGTGCCTCGGTGTGAATGTGGCCGTTTCGAACGTTTGTACGTAGTTTCCATACTGCTTTAGCTTATATATTTACTGTGCCTATACCCATTTATTACAAAAGAAGGTCTAAGTAAAACTCAGGTTAAATAAATCCGTCTCTTTGTTTTATGAAGTTAGAAAGTGATGGGTATATTTTAAATATGGGTTTACCTTAGTCTTGGTTTAAATCATCACTCGAAATAAGGGCTGGTTTGTTTTATACAACTCATAAGTTGCTTTCTTGCTCTGTTTTGTCGATCGGTATTGCTGTCGACAACTAACTATAATCCGGCCGTTCAAATTTTGTATTTAAGGTAAACAATTCTTTGATCGCGAAACATTCATTTTGTTTACGTATAACGCATTGTTTGACGACAAAAATAAATGAATAAATTATGGATAATGAATTTTTCAAGATCTAAAGTTCGTTTACGTTTTATACAACAGTTTGATGGCCGGACTATATACAATTTTACTGTCAGATTTTATTGTTCGGCATTATCAATCGACAAAACCGAACAAGTGTGTAAACATTTTTATAAATTCATTTTAAGAGTACACTGGATATGGTTTCCATCATTTGTTCAATGCAGAGAATTTTAACGAAAGCAGTTTTTATAAATGCATTAATTATGAATCTTGAAAACAGAGCATAACAAAGAAAAATGAAAAGATAAATGGTGTTAAAATTCTTGGTATTATTACTACATTGCTAAACCTAAAGCCGGGTACAGACTTACGAAATGTAACACGCAATCAAAGAATTTGTCGTCCACATTGTCGCTATGTAACAGAATTCCCATAGTGTGGACGCCTTGCGCGCACGAACCGTGCACACTACGTGTGCGTACTACGTACCTTTCATGTTACATTGCATGTTACGTTACAGCAGTCTGTACCCGCTTTAATGCTTATTGTCATCGATCATTTAATGTAAAAAGGTTGTTGTCATGTCCATGAAATTAAATCAAGATATTGATAAAACAATAAAATAAATGGAATGTTTATAATGTTGGTAGAACAAGAAATAATGACAAATAAATAAAACATACTCACACAAGCTTGGCAGTGTATCATCCCTTAAAATTATATTTTTTTTAAGAATACTTGAAGTTTCACGCACTATCGATTTTGTGATTAATAAATTGAAGCAGATTTATTTAGAAAAACTTGATAATAGTGACAATGATAAGGGCATACATTCGCAATAGTTTCCGCAGTCGCTTAACATTATTAGGTAAGACACCGTCTCTTGAGCGTGTTTTGATCTGTACAAAAACATATATAGTGCGTTAGTGTAATTACGAACATGGGAATATTCCGAAAACTACGAATTTCTACTAAACCAGGCAATATTTTTTGATCTGGCAACATTACATTACATTAGAAATTCGAGCATTATTACGTTGCCAGAGCAAAAAATATTGCCTGGTTGAGTAGAAATTCGTAATTTTCTGAATATTCCCATGTTTATTTATTGTTATGGTACTGCAACGACTTATTCACTAATACATAGGCACATAGAATTAAATAACAAGAAGACCGAGTGAATTTGTCAGTTACAGGAGTACACAGCAATTACGTATTACGTCCGTAATTGTTCTAAAGCACTATACACAAAACAATGTATGTTGTGTAGACGTTTTTGTGTAATATGAAGAGAAAAATGGGCAAGAGATTACTGTTTCGATGTTTAAGTTAAAATATGCAGTTACTTTAAAATTCCTGTTTAAATCGGGATGTATTGCCGCTTAGACATAATCTATTGTTAAAAAATTCTCGAAAAGCTTGCTGTACTTAATAATCACTCAAAAATTGATAGTGCGTTTTCAATAAAACATGGGTGCTTGGGCAGTGTGGGTGTCATCGCTAATTGGCTAGACGGCGGACAAACTGATGTTAGAGCAATATGGACTCTAACATGTACGGCATACAGTATGTAACCATTGGGCGGCTTGCTAGTGTTTAAAGTGCGTTTGGTAGAAAATATGTTGGTATAGAATGTTTGGGAACAGAGACACTACTTATAAGCTTAATTTTTTTATATTTAATATCTGTTAACTTCCCCAGCCTAAACTGTTTCTAATTTTCGGAATCTCGACGATTCTGTTGTGGACAAACTAAACTTTAATTAAGGCTATTGCCATCTTATTTACTCTTGATAAAGTAAGAAAAAGACAGACGTAAATAACAGCTGTCAAATTTAGTTGAACTAAAATTTCCACACTTTGTACGACACGTCAGAAATTGTCGACCAAAAACACGGTGAAGTTTAAGTGCGAGCGCGCACTGCGGTACCGTGACACGCGGTGCGTTTTTTCCCCGCAACGAGTAAAATAACTACAAGTAAATCAGTATGCAGTAAATAATTCGCAGTGCGCGCTCTTCTATGACACTCCATACTACACAGATTATACGTTAAAAAGACGCAAGGCAGTGCACGGTAGACCTAAGGCGTAAACTAGTTTGACATCTCTAACTTAGTTTTTATTTATCACCGTCCTTTTCTCGCGCTGCCTGTTAGTAAAAGATAGCAATTCTCTAATTTTAGTTTGGTTGGCGAATAAGAGAATCGGCACCTTTGGGATTTTGTTGCGCACTTTGACAGGACTAAACTAAACCAAGGGTGTCTATCTCTTTCTGTTTCAATAGAAAAAGACAGTGACAGTTGCGGTTAGTCTAGTTTAGTACTGTCAAAATGTGTGTATCGACACCATTATCGTTTTTTTACATTATAATGTGGCATAAAAAAGAACTCGAAATATGTCTCTGTTTCTAAACTATCTATATTTGTATTGTGTAGTACAAGCCCGTTTGGCTAAATGTTCGTATCTGTGTGCAAAATACTCTGAAAATACTCATGTCCTTCTCATCGTGACGCAAAAACATTTTGCTCTGTTCGTAATTTAGCTAAGCACTTACCTACCTAGATCTTGAGAATCATAGCTCAGTCGTAATGTATAATTATCACCTGCTTAAAAACGGTAAAGGAAAACATCGTGAGGAAACCGGCATGCATGAGAGATATTTCTCGACGGCATGTGAAGCCAAGTTGCCAATGGGCGGCATAAAGTGTGACACCGGGTTAGTCACTAACCACACGAAAAGAAGATAGGTCAGTTGTTTGTAGTGCTTGACGGAACTATAGTAATAGATTTTTCGACATGAAATATCTAAAAAATCCTCGAGTTAGATTTTGATGAAGTCATAATGTCGCTTAAGTTCGAACATCGCGTAACTCAAAATAGTTAACTTTTCAGGAGAGCAAAAAATAGATTTTTTTCTACTTATCATATAATTGTTTTTAACCTACAATATTCTATTCTATTTTATTTTGGTTTTTTCAACGGAGCACTTTCACGGCACGATCCAGTATGGAACTCACCTGACTTACACGTTGTTTTAGCTGTTTACCTACATAGCTTGATGGAAAAAATATTAAATACGTGTTGGATTTTGTTTTTTAAATAACGCGTTGCTATTGGATCAATCAAAAGATGCGTTTTTCGATTCCCTATCGAATGACGTGCATAACTCAAAACTACTATTTTTCGAGTTACGTGGAGTTAGAACCTAAGCGACAATAATTTTAATAAAATCGTCTACGTGTGTATTTACAAAATATATTATCCATATCTCCGATGATTGACGGACCATTTCCACTCAGTCTCAAAATTGTATTCCATACAAAATAGTTTAAGAAATGAAGTAATATTTTCATTAGAATAAACATGCCAGGTAATCATTTAGCCAAACGTGCTAATTGTAGAGAGGTTAAGATGGTAGCATAAGACTTAAATGACTAAAACAATGCCTTACACGAATGTAAGTGTAAAATTATATAAACGATACAGTCGAACACATTTAGAGTAACTTTTTAGATATTAATGTTAAAATATTATAAATGGAACTATGTGGCGTTATAATTAAAAATATTTTGAAAATAGTGCCTCTATGAATGTGTCTACAATGTGTACAATCAGCGTTATAAGTCAATAAATATTTCGCAATTTTAAAGTTCTCGTTTTATAAATTCCACAATACTACTCTATAAATATTTGTAACAAATAAAAAACAATTAATTTAGAAAGAGTTTTGAAATTTTTTACAATGATTAATTACATTTGGTGCTGATTGTACATGGAATGTTTTTCTGAACACTTTTTAGATTGCTGTAGGCGCGATTTTATAATATTTTATAAAGTTTTAACTCCAAGCTATTCATAAAAAAGGTTTTATATGGTCGGCAGAAAAGAAAAATATGCGCTTTTAATGTACTTAGAAAGTGCACAGTAAAATGAGAATGTGTTTCCTACGAGATCTCCCCCTGAGACCTTATGTATGGAAACTGTACGACAAGATATTATTGTAGAAATCGAACAAATAATAAAAAGTAAAATTAATAAATTAAGAAGACAGTGATTGTGAAAAGTGTGCTCTAAAATTGGTTTATTTGAAAATTTTGAATTTTTTGATTAATTTAGGAAAGTTATAAATGCCTCACCATATGCTTTAGAAATCATTAATGGTTGATTCGAAAATCCATCCAAATCTGTTATGTACTTCCTTATAAAGATGTTGTTATGGAAGATTAATTAATAATTGTGTATTTTTTGGTATGTAATGGAATCTTTTATGAATTATTCCTATCGGATATTTGCAGTTTTGGCATCAGTCGAGGCATTTATAACGAGCCAAGAAATAAATTTGTTTGTATATCGGATTGAAAACTGTTGATTTAAATTTGTCTGTAAATTATAACTATTGTGTGTACATCATAATTTTGGTAAGAAATGTGATATTTCCTTAATTTTAATATGATTAGGTTAACATTGTTCATTCCTCGTTAGTTGGTATATCCTCACGACCAGTTTAAATGTTGCTGAATCGTGACGTAAGAGGAATATAAGCATTTACTATTTATTGTTATTGTATGCACTCTAGAACTGAAACACTTAATGTTTGTTAAGGTTATGTAATAATGGAATGAGAAAAAATATAAATATTGTAAAAACAAAAAAAAATATGAAGCCCTTAATTCATTATTGATAGCAAAATATTAGCCACATAGAAAATAAATCAATGTAACTAATATTTTGTGGCTGACTGTACTTTAAGTTTTGTTTTCACAGACGTTTAGGTTAGATCTTTTAACAAGACGTCCTGTTACTATTTATGAGTCAACGCGTTGCGAGAATCGCGTTTTTTCATGTTCTATCCTTTTCTGTCACTCAGAAACGTCATTTAATAGAGCGGGAAAGACAGCATATGTGCGGTATCGTGCAATCGCGTGCTATCTCACGCTGTCTTTCTCGCTCTATTAAATGTCGTTCCTGAGCGACAGAAAAGGATAGAGCGTGAAAAAAGGTCCGTTTTGACAGATTTGAGTCAACCCTAAGGTTTTAAATATGTATTTTCTTACCAAGCTACTTATGTCGTTTAGCTAAAAGATTTCTCCTAAAGGTCTGCGCATGTAAATATGTATTTAACATCCTATAATAAATGTCTTTTTGTTGTTAATATTGTTTGCAGTGTTACGTTTGTTTTAAAATAATGCGTAATAAATGAGATTGTTTGAATCTGAATGTTGTATGTAAAGCGTAGGAATTTCTCAAGACGGGAGTCAAAATTGTTACCTTATATTATGTGCTTCTAAAGACGAACACAAAGATTGTGTAATCCATGTGTTTGAATTTAGAAAATGGCGGCTGACTTTACGATTGACTAATAATGGAATCAGGCGCTACTTTGTGGATATCCATGACATACAAATATACAATAACAATATGTATTTAGTGTTATTTATGCCAAACAGTTGATCAAGCTTGTACGCAGCGCCGTTCTCCCGCCCGCAACTATATGCTAATGCAGAAGATGCAGTTAATAAAATGTAATGTACATACAACCCAAACCGATACGACACGTGTTTCGCCCCTCCACGGGGCATCCTCAGGAGATGTTGACTCGTCGACCGCTTGGACGACGCAGCCGTATCATTGGTGACGAGTCGTACGAATACGAATAATCGGTTAAAAGTTTACCGAACCGGACATTCGGCCGAATATTCGGCAGGATATAGCGCGCTTTATCGTGCATTGCAAGGATTCTATTCTGTACTTGTCGAACGCATTGAATCGCGTGACCCTTCCCACCTCTGACGCTGCTACCCCCGGGCTGTTATTGTGTCATCTAGTTAGCGACAAAATAGTAGCACGTTAATTTGTTTTAGAGCACAAAATCATTAAAACTCAGTAAATTGCCAAAAAAAACAATGAAATAAATGGAAGGAAGAGGTCGAACATTTGGACATTTTTCTATAAAACTGATGATAAAGACACATTTGATATGGATACAATTATGTAATTATACATTTTCATACAAGCATAGAGGCAACTTTTTAACGTAAGATTATTCGGTAGAATGTTCGGCATTTTTGCCGAATAATCGGCCGAATACGAATGTTCGGTAAACCTACCGAATACCGAACATAAAACGAATATTCGGCCCATCCCTAGTTGTTTGTTGGTGCTGCATACAGCATCGAAGCTTGATCAACTGTTTGGCGGAATTAAGACTAAATATTATTTTTGTATATTTGTATGTACGATTGACCTTTTTCTAAAGAAGTTAATAGCAAATAATAATTATTAATTATGAATCAAATGTAACCTACGTAGCTACAATTGATATTAAGTACTCAAAATGCAAGGTAGGTAAGTAATACAATGTTTGACATTGTTGATTTCGGATTTTGACTGTGATTGCAATTAAATATGAAACTATAAGATCTCAATGGTGAAAAAATGATGAAATGTAACAAGCATTTTGAAATAACCAACGTGGTCAGCCGCTTAATCTAATCCTAGTATTATAATTAATAATAAGCTTTACAACGGAGCTATGTAAGGTGTATTTATTTAGTGCGTACTTTTAATTTACTTGTATTCATACCGCAGTAGGTTATGGTGGGTCCATACTTGTGCAACATGCAATAGTATTTTCTGATTTAGATTTTAGCAATCGTGTAATGTGATTAAAAAGTCCAAATAAGCGCATGTTTGCACCTTCGGTTAAATTGCATTTGCACAAGTATGGACCCACCCTTAGTATTGTAAATGAAAGTATAATCTGGCGTAGGTCAATACGGCTGATGAAATGCAAAGTTAAATACATGTTTATTACTGATTACTGTGTTTTATTCTTAGACTAGATGTTACCCTCGTTTGCAGACACTGTTATGACAATTGAGATTATTAAGATATTTTTTTTAGATTTGTTTCAAATCTATTTCAGTTCAGATCTGGATACTACCTTTTCACTTCGCCTAGCAAGTCTCGTTGAAATTATTAATATTCTTTGAATCTTAGGCTATTTTGCACACAAGTACCTACAAAATACACTAAGCTTGTCATATTATACGCAAACGATGCAAATCTTTTCAATATGCACGAAACAAAATATGCATGCACTATTTCAAAGGGTACATTATTTAATTAATGTTTTTTTGTTTCCCGTTATTACAGAAGGCGCGAAAACGGCTTGGAGTTATGACTGTTCGTTATTGGTACGGGAATAAGGTACAAAATAAAATAAATATTTACTTGGGTTATTGTTTATTTCATTAACAATCTCGCATATTATTATATTTATAAAGCTATATATTGCATTTTATTTGTTTTAAACCAACGTACTTTGTAAAAATAAACATAGGTACGTTCAATTCTTATAGTATTCAGTAGCGTGCCTATAGGGCGAGCCCGATATTTTTTTGGTATTTATTTTGATATTTATAATTCGTCTAATAACAAATAGTTGGAGATCTTAAGGCCGGCCATACACGGGGAGCTTGAAGCAGTCAGGATCGACTGCTTGAAGCTGCGACTGCATAGTGAACTACTGACTTCTACGTACGTACATACACGAACCGCTCAAGCAGTTGCAACTGCTTCGGGCGGTTGGCAGCACGGTGAAATTTCATCATGCGGTCAATCAGTCGCCAGGCATACACTGACTGCTCGAGCTGTCGACTGCTCTCGCGCAGTTACCTCCGCCCGCGCTCTTCATTCCACGTCGCTTCCTCCTCAAAATCCATGATTCTACTGATTTGAAATTGCCAACTACTCGAGCAGCTAAACTAACTGCTCGAGCAGTTATCAATGGCAGCCTCAAGCTGTTGACTCTTGACTGCAAGAGCGGTCCGTGTATGTTGATCAGTAGGTAACTGCTCGAGCATTCCGTGTATGGCGGGCCTAAGATCGTATTAATGATAAGCATAAAATATATTGTCATAATTTACCTTGCACATCAAAATAAGTACCAAAAAAATATGGGGCTTGCCCTATAGGCACGCCACCGATAGTATTGTATGTATTGATAAAAGTACTTCCAATCTAGTTGATATGATAATCAAGAGCTTTCATCAAATTGACTAACCAAATTATTTGATTCATTCGAAATATAATTTTTTTAACAGTACCTACTATTAGTTAATTGAATAATATATTGATATTTAAGTTGAATAATGATTAGAGTGTAAGAGCACATTCTAATAGAGATAGGTATGAAAATAAGTGATTGATTCTACTATCTTTATCATAATTATTTGATGGTGTATTTTGCATTTTAATTTTTCACAATATCTTGTAGTTCAAAATAAACATTTTTTAATGCCATAGATTGTAGGTATTGGAAACAACTTTCAACATACCTACGTATCGACGATATAATATTAATATCTCCTAAGTAAAAAATTGCTACATTACAGGAAACGAACAAGAACGTCTCATTCGCAGCAAACTGGAGTCTAATATTTTAGCAGCTATTTCTATTGTTAAGGCATAAAATATAGTCAAATATTGTTTTATGATATTTTGCTAGTACATGCGAAATTGCATTCTACGTCGATTGGCATTAACCTTTTGGACGCCATTGTCATACATATGTGACCAACGAAAGTTTACCCTGTACACCAACGTCACAAATATGTGACAAAAACGATGGGATTACAGTTACCTTGGCGTGGGGGGTACGACGATGCATTTATGCTCTGGCGTTCAAAAGGTTAAAAACAAAAAATCAACAAAAACGAAGTTATTAGGTATTGGTATTACATCGTCGGTTTAGCATTTTTGTACAGTACTTTAATATTTCCAATACTTACAAATGTTCCTTCAAGGCTTAAAGAGTTTGCTTTGTTTTCAAATACATTATCTATACAACAACAACACTAGTTTATCAAAATACGAAAAAAAAACAATTCTTCCAAATATGTATAAACGAATTCGTGTCGGATGTTCAACAAAACAATAATAAAAGGATGTTTCTGTATCAAACAATCCGTAAGTAAAACATTACGAATGTTTAATTCATATAAAGGGTTCGGATTTCATGTTTATTGGTCTTAACAACTGTATTGTATCATAGTAAAAATAAATTATTATATCTGAGCACGTTGAGTATACTTATTTACTTCATGGTGACATAAGCTAAGTTTGCCTACGATATAAGCAAGATTTTAAGCAGTATCTACCATGGGCGTCGCTAGGGTTTTGTCAAGGATGGAGCAAAGAAACTCGGTCAAACAGTAAATATGTAATTTTTTACTAAATCTGAGAGTGCAGAAGGGGATTACAAGACAATTTTACCCGTGCCCACCTTTTTGAGGTCCATATAAGTATCGCCGGGTCTGCCTAATTGAGTATCCAGTTAATTAAATCAGCAGAACGCGCGTGAACTGAATGCACTCGGGGCCTGAGGCGAAGCTCCTTCTGCCGTCCGTACGCCTCGCCTCACATGCCCGCCCGCATATGTAGTGATGTCCTTATCATCTAACAGCACTAGCTCTTTCCCACACGCATTCCTCAGCTCTGCATTCAATTCGCGCGCGAACTGTAGACTAGTTTACCTATTCTTCCTTCTGCCGGGGTGGGGCAAACGTCCCATCCGCCCCACCCTGGCTCGGCCCATGGTATATACTATACATAGGGTTGCCATCTCTAAAATTTGGCAACCAGGACAAGACGCGTGAAAACCCCGGATTTTAGAGCCCAGAACCCGGACATGTCAACATGTTTTTTTAAACATAGTCAGTGTAATAAAAAAACACGACACATAAATGTGTCGCGGGCGGCCCAAGACTAAATTTTTAAACCCGGACTACAAATGAAGCCCCGCCCGGACGCTCCCCGGATGCCCTCTAAACTAGGACAAATCCGGGGAAACCCGGACGGATGGCAACCCTAACTCACTCTTCGCCTAAATCCCGTGTTCTCTCTCACTCTAAGATGAGAGAGAGAACACGTGATTTAAGCGCAGGCCACACCGCCAGCTGGCGGGCGGGCGAGCGAGCAACATTTCACCGAGCCTAGCTACTTCAGCGACTCAAAAGATGTGAACCGAAGAAAAAGCCAGCTCGGCCGCCCACCAGCTGGCGGTGTGGCCTGCGCTTCAGACGAAGAATGGGGGGCGTCTTTGTGGATGACACTGTCTGTAAGAGGCCACGAGCACTTGTAGAGATTAATTTTAAAATCGTAATACGAACGACTAGTCATTTTATTACCTGCCAATCGTTTATTATGAATTTTGTAAAGTTTCGCATTAGAGAAAACTACTACAAACAAATGTAAACAAACAATTCCGCATCGAATTTATGTAAACAATTCATAAAGCATTTTCCTCGAAATAGGAAGGAAATAATTATTAATCATTTATATCCTTAATACATACAAAGACATAATTATACATAATTTTCAAGTTAGTTTAAAATTATCAATACAAAATTATACATTAGCAACCAATTGTTTAAAAAATAAATAAAAAGAACACATTTACGTCATGGTATGTAATTATTTACGAAAAATAAAATAATTTCAAAATAAATAATAATATAATAGAGAGTTTATCACAGCCGTAAAAGCTTGGCTTTGTCACTTAAATATATTGAGGCGCCATAATAAAGGAAGTTTAACTGACTATAAATAATAAATAAAATATTACTTTAATTATATTATAAACCTTATTACTAAAGTTATAAGGTTCATTTTTCTACTTAAAGATAAAATTTTGGTAAAATTTTGCATTGAAGACCAATTTTGTGTCGATATCAAGTAAATATCTAACTTTGTTTTAAAGTATTTAAGGTAACTGGCAATTATAATATTTTTTAAGACATTTTTCAATAGATTTTTACTTCTATTATTCTCATTTAACTATTAAAGTATTCTTCACTATATCCACTGTATTTACGTAAAATACATTATTGTTAAATCTTATACATTAACAATAGATATTTTAACCTCGTTTATTAACAGTTTATAAGTAACCGCTTAACAATCTTCGGTTAGCTCTTAACTGAGAGATTATATAGCGATTTGACAGTTTCTCCATAGACAATCTGTCAAACCGCCATATTTATTTCCTACACACGATTGTCAAACAAGCCACAGATAAAATAGATTGCCATAGTAGCAGTAGAAAAAAAAATACAAATTGATATTCCATCTAAATAATAGATATTTCAATTTTCTAAAAAGTCCAGATTATTATTACACATCATAGTGATTATTTTTCATTCTTTCTCCATATTTTTAGAAACAAACTTAAAATACCCACAACTTTTCGTAAATATTATATGAAGAATTCAGTTCAATAATCATCATCACATCACACAGTCTGCTTAGTTTTCGGCAATAAGATTGACAAGCATATCATTTTGGGACCCAGTGCATAACATCTGCAAGCACATTGGGTCACCCGCGCGACGGCGCAACGAGTATTCCCAAGGAGGGTTGATGTCAGGCAGGCGGCCGGTCATACAACAATAAGCCAAAACCTTTAACAACATGGATTTATGAAATGAATGTTGTGCCGACCCCACCTAGTGTGGGATAAGGGCAGGGAGATGATAATGATGAATTATCACCAAAGCCCCCCCCCCCTTACATGAACTAAATCCTTCACAAACACGACATAATCTTTTACTTAATAATTAAACAATATCTTTACATATTCACTACGTGTTTGAATTCGGAAACCTTTCTCTCACAGTCCAGCACAACCACAATAAGTACTTTACCGTTCAGTTCTTCATGACCAGCTCCAAGTAATCCAAGACCCTCTTATCATGTAATATCTTCAGATGCTCCGCACCTGACAAAGCTAGTGACTTGACGGGGTTGCCATTGCGGAACTTGCGCTTGCGCCAGTGCTCGCAGGCGTTGAGCGAGCGCAGGTTGACTGTGCCGTCGCCATCGCCCATCGAGAGGGTTGGGTAGCCGTCTAGCCAGGTTCCTGGCTTGTATACTAGCCTAAAGAAAAATTGTGTGAGTTGTATGATTAAATAAAGTAAATTTGCGATTTCAAATTGGGGTGCAGAGTACCAATTTGCCACCCCCTAGGCAAAATTTTTCAACAAATAAAATAGGAACCTACTAAAAACATTTGTTTATTATAGTAATAGAATCTATACTAATATTATAAAGCTGAAGAGTTTGTTTGTTTGAACGCGCTAATCTCTGAACTATTAGTTGGAATTGAAAAAATATTTTTGTGTTGGATAGTCCATTTATCGAGGAAGGTTATAGGCTATATAACATCACGCTACGACCAATAGGAGCGGAGCATAAATGAAAAATGTTGTAAAAAGGGGAAAAATGTTCACCCGTGCGAAGCCGGGACGGGCCGCTAGTTATAAATAATTCTAAAGGTTTATTCTTAATAACCGGGTTCAGCCAGGTACCTATGTTTCTTAACACTAAACTGCTTGAATACGTCGAGGACTACATCTACCTGGGACACTTGATATCATTCCAAGCTTGCAACGAGAAAGAATTAGAGCGTAGAACCAAAAATACCTGGAACAAATACTGGTCAATGAAAGAAATTTTCAAAGGTAATCTACCACCAAAACTGAAAACCAAAGCTATGGAAACCTGTCTAATGCCATGTCTTACTTACGCTTGCCAGACTTGGCCAATGACCGAAAATAATTTAGAAAAAGTTACAGTATCTCAGAGGGGTATAGAAAGAAGTTTTATGGGTCTCCGGCTAAAAGATAGAGTAAGGAACGCCACAATAAGAAAAAAGACCAAGGCTAAGGACGTTAAAATGTCTGTACTACGTTTAAAATGGAAATGGGCCGGACATATTCAGAGGACAACCGACGAAAGATGGTCCAAGGAAGTCATGAACTGGTACCCCATTAATAGGAAACGTAGACCAGGCAGGCCACGCAAGAGATGGAGTGGTGATATCACTGAAACAGTAGGGAATTTGTGGAGTAGAGTTGCTAGAGATAGGGAAGAATGGAAACGAATGGAGGAGGCTTTTACCGTTAAAGACGGTCCTTACAATAAAAACTAAAAATACTAAAATAAATTACAGTGATATACTAACACATACTTACAAATACATTAAGGAAGTAATGTTTGTGTAAGGAAATAAAGCTTAAATAAAATAAATAAATAATCGGGTCCAGCATAGCACAGACAGCGAGACTGATTGGTGGCTGATGACTGGTAACTGATTGGCTGGTGGTGGTAATGTTCGCCGCCCGGGGCAAGTGCCCCCTATATCTGGGCCTGATTCTATCTCGTCTCATCCCGTGGATAAAACTCTTAAAGTGAATAGATTCGACGAGTCTTGTCTATATATAGACATGTATGTGTTGTGATGCAGTTATATGACACAATGCATAATGCGATAATTAAGCATTTTTGCACTTTCCTTTGACCTATCTTCCTCGTAGCCTTTTCCCAATTATCTTGGGGTCAGCTTCCAGTCTAACCAGATGCGGCTGAATACCAGTATTTTACACGGAGCGACCGCCATCAGACCTCCGCAGCCCAGTAACTGGGCAATGCCGATATCCTAAGGTTAAACCGTTTGTCAGACTTTCGGGCTTCTGACTGCCCGTAACGACTGTCATAGGTATTCGTATGACACCCGGGACCGACGGCTTAACGTGCTCTCCGAAGCACGGAGGGGTCTCGATGTGTAACAAATGGCCACCCATCCACGGACTGACCGCGGCAAGCGCAGCTTAACCTCGCAAATCTTACGATCGGCGCGGTTGTTATTTAGCCACGAGCCCCTCTTCCCTTTGACCTATATCACAATTAAATCAAATTACTATGCGTTCAAGTCGAGAATGACAACTACATACGAATTTTATTTATAACCCTACTAGCGACCCGCCCCGGCTTCGCACGGGTGCAATGTAGATACTAATGTGGCGCATATAAACCTTCCTCTTGAATCATTCTATCTATTGCTGAAAACTGCATTAAAATCCGTTGCGCAGTTTAAAAGATCTAAGCGTACAGACAGCGGGAGTGACTTTGTTTTATACTATGTAAAGATTTAAGAATTGTTCGTATACCTAAACTCAAACTTTTATTTGCTTTCCACAATGGTATTAATAGATGGTGAGTAAATATATATAGTACATCGTGGACCCTGTTGGGCACGCAAAAATATTAGGAGAGAGGAAGGAATTGGTAAGTAATTTTTAACCGAATTCAAAAAAGGAGGTTTCTCAATTCGACCGTATATATTTTTATTTATTTATTGAAGTATCTAGTTAGATTTTCGTATACCTAGTACTCAATAAGCTGGTGTTATTTACCTTTCAACAGTGGTTACATTGTATCCGTATATGCAGTGTACTTCAACACCAGGCGCGCCGAAGTCTTTTGTGTACTTCTCTGTGTCTTTGCGCATCTCCCAAGCGGTTGGGAGCTCCATGTCACTGAAATTAAAATATTTTATTATTTTAAATTAACATAACATAACATCACGCCTGTATTCCCCAAAGGGTTGGGCAGAGGTGTATAATAGCACCCCTCATTTCGCCGTTATGTTTAAGTCCCATGTAATAGGCGAGCCTATTCCCATCAACCGGGCTGCTATTCAGAAATTCCACACGGAAAAACCCAATAACACTGCCCGACCTGGGGATCGAACCCAGGACCTCACGATCAGCAGTCGCGCTTGTCGCCGATAGACTAACGAGGCAGTTTAAATTAAGTGGCGAAATTACGCATGTTGGCTGGATATTGATAAGAGATCTCGATTTAAATAACATTGATTAAAAAATACATTTTATTTTTGTATAAGTTCAATGTTAGGGCTATCGCACTAGTCCCTAGCAAAACTAAATGAGTGGGTTGAGGAACTTCAAGTATACCCCACCAAGAAGAACATAGTCTACTTAGTTGTTGGCAATAAGATTGACAAGCACATAATTTTGGGACTCGGTGCATAATATCAGCAAGCATATTGGGTCACCCGCGCGAACGCTCAACGAGTATTCCCAAGGAGGGTTGATGTCAGGCAGGCGGCCGGTCATAAATCAATAAGCCAAAACCTCTAACAACATAGATTTATGAAATACATGTTGTGCCGACCCCACCTAGTGTGGGATAAGGGCAGGAAGATGATGAGTAATATTGTTCAAGGTAATGAAAATGCTTCGTTGGTCTAGTGGTGGCAAACGCAACTGGTGATCGTGAGGTCCTAGGTTCGATTCCCAGGTCTGGTAAAGTGTTATTGGGGTTTTCCGTGTGCAATTCCTCAGTAGCAGCCCGGAGTTTCGATTTGTGCCTGGCTGTGGCAATAGGCTGGCCCCCTATTACATGGGACTTAAACATAACGGCGAAATGAGGATATTACTATATACCTCTGCCCAACCCTTCAGGCGTTGTGGCGATTTATCGTGCGTTTTTTTCCTCGCAACGAATAAAATAACGCTGTCTTTTGATACGCGCACAAAGTTAAAAATTCTGTGCAATGATAAAACACCATTCGTGACCCAACCGTCGTTTAGATGCACGGCAATGAAATACAAAACTAAAGTCTGCATTTGTGTTAAATTGTTATCTAAACGAAAGAAAAAAGAACCTAGGAAATATTGGGTATATCCACTTCTTCTTTTCGTGTAGTTAATGACTAACCTGGTGTCAGAGTTTATGCCGCCCATGGTCCTCTGACTTGGCTTCACATGCCGTCGAGAAATATCTCTCAGGAATGCACTTCTTTACCGTTTTTTAAGCAATTGATAATTAATTAATTATACAATACGCACATGAATCCGAAAAGTCAGAGGTGCGTGCCTTGGGTTCGAACTCGAGACTTATAACTTGGCAGTTCGACGTTCACACCACTAGGCTATCATTGCTATACATCCACTTTCATCAAAGTGACCTATCAAGGTTGTTATTTTCATAAATCTCTTTCCACATTCTCGTCTTAATTATTCTATCACTACCAAGAAAATTATAAATCTCAATATACTAACGTGAACAGTTTCTGGAAGTCGTTGATGGTGTAATTGTACTTGTCAGTCTGCACAAGGACTTCGCTGGGCTTCCAGAATAGCGGCGAGGGTAGCAGCCACGCGAGCGACGGGCACGTTATCTGCTGGGTCCGCATTATGCTTTCACGGAGCATCAGACTGCCGAGATCGTCACCTGAGAATTAATATTTTTTCTTATTATTCATTTAGCACTTATAGTCTGGCTTGGCCGGAAGAGTGCTTTCTCATCAGTGTTGTAGAAGTAAACTGTGTATATTATAGTCATTTTAAATTTAGAATTAACATTCATTGGGATAAGAAACCTTAATACCATTAAACACAGTTCAATTGGACGTAGTTTAGCAGAAAGGACTCAATCCACAAAATTGTCAAAAATGAGTTATTGGTACCAAAAAGGACTATAAGGCAGGGCCTTTCATTCAGCAAAAAAGATCCAAGAAATAAACAAAGGAAATACGTTTTTTGTGACAGGGAACCAAACCACATATTAGGCAGGTATTTTCTTTTTATTTTCAATAAAGACCCAACCTGCTTAAATCATTCAACCCTATATTTTCCTAAATAAATACTGAAATACACAATATAACCATCAACCAACTTATAGATATAAAAATACGATTGATTTTACCAAGGATGTGTAATTAGGTAATAAAATCTGAATACAGCCTCACTGAAGAAAACCACTCTGAACTTAAAACGTCAATAACTCAAAAGTGGCTCTGTGTGGGTTGAGTCCTTTCTGCTTAACTACGGCCAATTTTTGTTATCACCTTTACCAGTATTTGTCATCCTGACATTTACTTAGTTCACCTGTTCTTTAAGTTGATATTTGTATAAAATGCAATAATATCTCATTTACATATTGCCTACAACATCCGTAATCGTCTATTAGTGGTTCCCCCCCCCCCTCAAATATATAACATTACGCCACACTTTTAGCGTGTCACTAAACAATCATTCTTTTATTGGACCTTTGAAACGTCAATATTTCTAAACAGTAGTTGCCACTCGATCGATGAGGTAACAAAGGCAATTATTACAAAAGTATACACTAGGTATAAGCGCATACAAAATAACATTGTTTCTTGTATACAAATATAGAAAATATTAATAAAATGTAACAAACAAACAACCCAAATCGCATCTTCTGCATTTGCATATATTTACGGGCGGGAGGGCGGTGCTGCATACTGCATGCAAGCTTAATCAACTGTTTGGCGGAATTAACAAAAAATATTGTTATTGTATACTAGCTGTTCTCCCGAGGCTGTGCCCGCGTAATTAATTTGACTACAGCGCCATCTATCGGATCCCAACATAGCTACGAACTATTGTCTCGCCGAACCAAATATATTGTGTAAATATGACCACACTCGGTAAAGTCGTTCTCAAGTTATGGTGTGCCAAGGGAAATAAGGATTAATTTTTATATATAATTATAGATAGATAGATTTGTATGTCATGGATTTCCACAAACTAACGCCTGATTCCATTTTATTGCTTCCTGTAGTACGTGATGTACTTCATCAAGTTCCAAGAAATACTACTCAATAGATACCTTACATTTGCCTTTATCGTAATTATTGTGCAATTTTCTTACATCTAGCGAAACCGAAACATTAGGGGAAATTAACCAAATAATGGATAGGTACTCAACGGCAATGGGAATACTGGGTGTTGTGCCGCAACTTGGGAGAGACCTATGTCCAACATTGGACTGACATGAGCGGAGTTGATTGGTTGTTTAGCATCACACATAATCAGACCATTACTGTCCCACTGTTGGGCATTGGCCTCTTCTCAGAAAGAGAAGGGTTTAGGCCTTAGTGCACCACATTGGCCTAGTGCCGGTTGGCAGGCTAAACACACCATCGAGAACTTTATGCAGCCCTCTCAGGTGTGCAGGTTTCCTCACGATGTTTTTCTTTCAAATAATAATATTTTATGGTATTATTATATTATGGTAATAAAACTCTGTTACGCACATGAATTTGAAAAGAGACGCTGGGACGTAATCGAACTCAGACCCTCCTGCATGAAAGGCAGGCCCACAAACGCTAGGGTAATGTGTGGTATCACTTTACGTGGACACCAACGATTTACTTTGATCGCGGTGATTAATCGGTACATCACACAATACTGCTTTGTTTACATTGTTAGAGAGTTCAATAAGAATCGAATAGGTATATGTACCTCAGATCAATTACATACCGATGATTCAGCGTGTCATTGAGGTCGTGAGGGGAAATTGTGAGTACAGGACAACACGTATGTTGCCAACGGGGACTTCCGTTGACTCATTGTTGATTGATACGCATTGTTTTGTCAACAAGATGCCTTACAACTGGTAGGAAATGTTCTTTAGTGCGTTACGTTACTATCCCTGCTACGCTATTCGCTGGTTAGAGGCAGAGCCTCGGGAGGCCATTGTACAAACAAAATTGTTTAACCAGCTGAAACAAGGCCGTTTGACGCACCGTTTAACACTTATTCTTCAATTTCGTTAATTAAAAATATTCTTTCGTCTTAAAAAAGAGAAAAGTATAATATATATACAAGGTTAGTCGGAAAGGGGGTGCTAAGCCGAGAGGGTGTTAAGGTAACCATAATAATGGATAACTTTTGTTCTACAACTTTCACCAAAACTCGATAGTTTAAGAGAAATAGCTTTTCAAAGATTTCGTAAAAAATATGCTAAAATCTATCTGTCCATAGCTATGATCAGCTGTTTTTACAATTTAGGTCATATTTGGAGACACGGATTAGAAAATTAATTTTCTGAATTCATAACTAAAGCAGGTATAATGTTTTTTTGAAAAAACTACAATTAAAATATTTTTGCATGCAAATAAAAATTATCGAATTTTGAAATTTTAACACTTGCTTTAAAATAGTCATCAGTGATACTTTAGGTGGCCCGCGGCTTAGTACCCCCTTTCCGACTAACCTTGTATATATATATATAATATAATGTATATATCTATATATAATATATATATATTTTCGGCTGTCGCTGAAAACCAGCGCTGTGGCTCTGTCTCGCACGTGAGACACAGCATTATGCTGAGCGATGGCCGTTTTGCGCGGATGTGACGCATATTTTTCCCCAAGCTTCTATTCAGTTTTGTTACTTTTATTTTATTTTGTGCGTCATGTTGGCGCGAATAAATAACTTTTCTTTCTTCTTCTTTCATATATAGGTACTGTAGATTTTTAAAAATGACTATTTTAAAAGAAATATGAACTTTTCACGATCTAATGTCTGTTTAGTTTACCTTTTATACCAAACTAGCGACCCCCCTCCGGCTTCGCACGGGTGCAATGTAGATACTAATGTGGAGCATAAACCTTCCTCTTGAATCACTCTATCTATCGCTGAAAACTGCATTAAAATCCGTTGAGTAGTTTAAAAGATCTAAGCGTACAGACAGCGGGGGCGACTTTGTGTTTTACTATGTAAAGATTTTATTGGCTGGACTTTATCTGGTGGTACAGTCACGTGTACTAATATGTATACACATAGCGATATTTAAAGGCGATTTTATTCTAAAATATCTATTTGAATTATGAAATATTACACACTTAGTTTCTACAAATACATACGAATCATGGTATCGAATATTTCTTAAATACAAACTATTCTCTAAAAGAAATTCGCTCTTTAAGTTCACTATGTGTATACATATTATACACGTGACTGTACGGCATGTGGCCAACCCGACCGTACTATTTTTTTTCAAAGCTTTGTTATTGGCAGATCTATGGCAAATTCTAAGGAAAAAATTTCAAAACATTTATTTGCAAACTTTGAGGCCAAGCCACATCTGACGGAAGATACGTCGCCGATTTTCCACCAGTATACATAATTTCTTATAAAAATCTCACACTGTACACATTTGACCGAAGATGCATTACCTATTAAAATTCCTCGAGTAAATTACGCGACGTAAGATCGGCGACGTATCTTCCGTCAATGTGGCTTGTCCCTAAATGTACATAACAGTTATAGTAGTTTCAATTAATATTAGGATTTAAGATTTAAATCGATAGATTTAAGAAGAATTACTAGACAAGTAACGAAATGGAATAATCTTGCAAAAAAGCCTTGAGATTTAATCAATTGAAGAATATAAAATATACTGGCCTGCAAAAATAAGTATCACACTTTTAAAATTGCAATAACTTTTTAGGTACACAAGATATATTTTCGAAACAAAAAGGACTCAAAAAAGAGTTTAACTTTGTTACTATAGATTCAAAGAAAGCTGATAAAAATTGCTATAAAACGTTTTTTATTTTAAATCTCTAACTTCTATAGTTTAGAAAAAATTGAAATTTTAAAAGTGTGATACTTACTTTTGCAGGCCAGTGTATAATTTATGAATAAAAGTTTCAATGTCAATTCCTTGTTTTCGAAGTTCGTTACGTCACTAAAAGTGGGTCAAGTCGCGCGTTTATCATTGTTATTATTATTTTATAACATTTGATACTGAAGAATCGCCTATCAGTAATACCTAACTACGCGTAATTTGCATATCTATCATATATTTATTTATAACAATACAATCGTAAAACAGCTGTGACGTTTTTGGAATAAAATAAATGTATTTCCTGCTTCGGACTGATATTTTTTTATTTGAAATGGGTTTGCTCTTGACTCTAGTCTAGGTCAGACACAGAGACAAAGTCTACGATGGAGTGAGCTTACCCAGAAGAAGCCTGTTAACTCTAATTTTGAAGAGATTCAGGTTGAATGCGTTCGGGAACACAGACGCAGGTAGTGAGTTCCACTCTTTTGCAGTGCGCATTATGAAGGATGTTTGGAAGCGCTTAGTGTGAATTGGTGGAATGGCAACTAAGTATGGATGGTAACTTGCAGTGCGTCTGTTACTGTTCGCGAGATCCTGTAGGCTTGCTCTTGACCTACGAACCAACTGTATCGGATTTGAACAAAGTCCGCCCCAAACGTTTAGTACAGAACATTGTAGGTACTATTTTTAGGTTCCATAACAAATACTAGCAGCACTTCTAAGTTAAGAGGCCATGTTGGTTTATGGTTTCTGAAGCCATCTGACTTCTTTCGAAGCGGCAACTGGTATTCAGACTGGGATATGAACAGGATTATAAGTGAGAATGTTGTTTTCGATTAGTGAGAGACTAGAGCGTAGTGGGGGGAGTAGTGGGACGCTTGCGCGTATTTTACAATTATTACAATAATAACCTTGAATCCCTGACTGTAGCTTGGGTCTTACCACTTCGCTGCATGTTTAGCACTGTTTTTATATAATTTTATTTTTAAATACACAATATAACATAACATCACGCCTGTATTCCCCGTAGGGTTGGGCAGAGCTGTATAGTAACACCCTCATTTCGCCGTTATGTTTAAGTCAAATGTAATAGGGGGCGAGCGTATTGCCATCAACCGGGCACAAATCCAAACTCCCTGCTACTAATGAGGAATTTCACACGGAAAAACTCAATAATACTTTGCCCGACCCGAGGATCGAACCCAGGACCTCACGATCAGCAGTCGCGCTTGCCACCACAAGGCACAAATCATCTTCTTTTCGTGTGGTTAGTGACTAACCTGGTGTCAGAGTTTACGTCGCCCATGGGCCTTTGACTTGGCTTCACATGCCGTCGAGAAATATTTCTCAGGCATGCCGGTTTCCTCACGATGTTTTCCTTCACCGTTTTTAAGCAAGTGATAATTGTACAATACGCACATGAACTCGAAAAGTCAGAGGTGCGGGCCTTGGGTTCGAACTCGAGACCTATGACTTGGCAGTCCGACGGTCACACCACTAGACTATCACTGCTAAAAAGGCACAAATAAAGACGTGTAAATCACATTTACACAAATCGAAATTCCAAATAGAAATGAATTAATAATCTTCGTGACTTGACTCAGCCAGATCACGCTTAGCCGGTTTCGCCGCATTTTTACTTGTCCGTATTAATAAAACGAGCCATACCTATAGCAAATACCTTGACAGCCTTCATGGAGCCTCCCCAGGGCGTGGACAATGAGACGAGACGCCGGATGTACTGGTCCTTCCACTTCTGGGGCTGCCGACGAAGGAACTCCATGGCCATCAGTCCGCCCATACTGTGCACGATGAGCGTTACCGACGATTTGTTGTTGGTGGCGTACGTATTTTCTACCAATGACTTCAGGTTGGTGAAGAATTCGCCATTCTCGTCTGTGAATAATGTGATACTCTTATAGCACTGGGTTAGCACTAGGATACTCTGCGTTGTTGAGCGACTTGACAAAAGACTAACTGGTAACTGGTGTTTCATCCAGAATAATTTACAATCTTCATTACATAATATCACGCCTTGAATTCCCCGAAGGGTTCAGCAGAGGTGTTGAGCTGGTCGTTTCGTCAGTTATGTTCACGTCCCAGATAATAGGCGGCGAGTCTATTGCCATTAACCGGGCACAATTCCAGACTCCGGACTGCTACTGAGAAAATCCTAATATAAAACCCAATAACACTTTGCCCGACACTTTGCAAGACCTCATGCTCAGCAGTCGCGCTTGCGACCTCTAGACCTAAAAGGCAAAAAAAAATTAAAAGTCAAAAAATCTTTAAAACTTCATTGCGTATTTTCAATATTTATTTTGTTTATATTGCCGGACAATTGTATCGATCAAGGGTAAAATTCTAATGGCACGGGACTAACTGAACTGAATATCATCTATACTAATATTATAAAGAGGAAAGATTTGTATTTTTGTATGTAACGAATAAACTTGAAAACTATTGGACCGATTTAAAAAATTCGCCGTTAGAAAGCTACATTATCACTGAGTAACATAGGCTATATTTATTACTGGAATAAAACTTCTTACGCGGGCGGAGCCGTGAGGACACAGCTAGTCAATAATATTTCGAGACAGAAAAAATATGTACAGATATTTATTCAGGTGATGTAAATGAACCCTTGACTCTAAATACTCGTGGGAGAAGGGTCTGCGTCATTTAGGTCATCAATGTAACTGGGTTAGTAGGTATTACAATTAATTAGACAGGTGTTGAATGTAATTTACATTTTAGGTATTAAGTACAGTACGCCCGCGAACTGAATGCAGAGTTGAGGAATGCGTGTGAGATGAGATAGTGTTATAAGATGATAAGGATAGCACTACATTTGTGAGGCGTGCGGACGGCAGGGGGAGCTTCATCTCAGGCTAGGGTTGCGGAGGTGCTAGCTGGCGGTTTAGTGCGCGTGCGGCATGGCGAGCGAGCAGCGACTTGCGAGCGACGACGGATGCGCCAAATTTTTGAAAAACCGGAGAAATTATTGTACCCCGGGAGGTCGGGAGGTCAACCATTATTACCAGAGTCTCCCGGGCAATCCGGGAGGATTGGGAACCCTATCTCAGGCCCCAAATACATCCAGTTCGCGCGTACTGATATAAATATTAATTGTTGTGTGTAATAATAAGTGTGAAAATAAAGTTAATGAATTTACGATAAAAGTTTACTGCCATAAAAAGTCATAAATTAATACATAAATTATTTTAACTATGAACATTACCTACACATATTTCAGTGCAAATATGTCTTCAAATATTTCCAAGCTATAAAAACTGAATATTAATAAAATATAATTACAATATTGATTGTGTTCATATTGGGGAATTTTAAACCTGTAACTGCATGTTAATTACTATGCTTATCTTATTTACGTATCAATACAGGGAAATAGCAATAGATATAAAGATTGGTATTTGCTGACACATACCTAAACAACATACCTACTAATAAAAATGCATTCGCGCAATCTTCAATATGGAGTGGACTGACTCTTGCAGACCAGCGTATAAATCACACAACCTTCTCACAGTTCCTTGTATTTATATATACGAAATCGCTAAATTTGTTAAAACCAATCCTTCACTATTTGAAATAAAAAACAATAATAATAAACGAAAAGTTACACACCACCAATTAAAAATGCCTGTACCTAAAATTGAACTATTTAGACGTAGTTGTGTATATATGGCCCCACTTATTTATAACTCGATACCAAATTTTATAGTTGATCTTCCTTACAGAAAGTTCTGCAAAGTCCTTAAAAAGTGGCTCATCTCACATAGTTTTTATTCTATAACCGAATTTCTTAAAAAAGGTTCTTGCCAATCCTATCATTACAGGAATGTGTTATAAATCGTTACCTATGTTAATATCTAACTGTTGCAGGACCCACTGCGTTTTGTGTTGTGACAAGTTTAATTTATATTTTATGTTGTGTGTCTCTAAATCTAAAGTATGTTATTTAATTTTATGGTTTAATTAAAACATTTAATTGTATTAATTTGTGTAGAGTTTATATTGTTGTGAAACTTATATTTTAATATTTGCATGCCAATTTATGGCGAAATGTGTCATTGTACTAAAAATTGATTTATATACCATCTTTTGTTCATTCATTTATTGCAAATAAATGGCTTTGACTTTGACTTTGAATAAAATTGACTGTATAATCCGCGCCAATAAAGAAACGAATCTAAAATGGCGGCACTTATCATTCCCTCTTACTCGCACATTATTCCTGTCTTTAGTCACACACGTCGGTACAGCAAGCAAAAAAAAATATAAGTCTCGGTTCTTTCTAAATCATTATTAAATATTACTATTTTTTATTTTCTGTTCAGTTTTTTCGTTGTTATTGACGTTCGTTGTTGTTTTTGTTTGGTGGATCCCTACGGCAAAAAATGAGCTCGCGTATACAAGGAAAGATTCTTCGAAGTGAAGCGCGTGAAATCGTATAATTATAATGTTGTAAAATACTTTGAAGAAGAAAATAATCTTGAACTATTTCATCCATTTGACGACCAAGTGTGGGTCGGCCTCACGCTAAGGATTTCAACCACTATTTATTTATTTATTTATTTATACTTCTATGCACTATTGTGGTACATAAGGCGGACTTAATGCCATAAGGCATTCTCTACCAGTCAACCTTAGGGTTAAAAAGAAAAGCATCAAAATACGTAGGTACAGGAAAAAGATGAGTTGACAATTTTGGACTGAATATATCAGGAAATCAAAAGTTAAATATAAATTACATAAAATACATATATACAAATAATAAAATATGTAGATATTATAATATATATATATATATATATCAATTACAAAACGTTATGAAAAATTTAATGCAATTATGACGAAGACTAAATTAGATGATTAGGAGTGCAGCGACTTCAAGTAGTGTTTCCTAACTTTGCGTTTGAAGGAGAATTTACTAGGAGCTTTTTTAATATCAAGGGGGAGCACGTTCCAAAGTTTAATTGCTGAGACAGCGAAGGAGTTAGAAATGAAACCTGTGCGATGGGAAGGTATTTCAAGAAGTAAATTTTCAGAAGCACGAAGGTTGCGATTGTGAGAATTGCCCAACACTTGAAAATATATTTTCAGATAATCAGGAGCACATGAATCGTTCATAATGGAGAAGAGCATACAGAGAGATCTGAGGGATCGTCTCTGGCGGATAGGCAGCCATTTAAGCTGAGAACGGTAATGAGAAATGTGATCATATTTACGTAGTCCGAAAATAAAACGTATGCAATTGTTTAGGAGACGATCCAATTTGTTCAGAAGTTCTTGGGATAAATCAGAGTAACAAACATCAGCATAATCAATTACTGGGAGCACAAGAGACTGGACCAAAAGGGTTTTAGTGTTAGATGGGAGGAAATGCTTAAACCTATAGAGAGATCGCAGTATGGCCGTGACGCTCTGGCTAACTTGAGTGACCTGCTTGTTCCAACTTAGCCTATCGTCAATATGCAAACCCAAATCCTTTAAGTGAGGTGAGAGAGGAATTATTGTATGGTTGAATATTATCGGCATAAGATGTTGAATATTAATATTTTTTAAGTGGAACGAGCTACCTACAATCATTGCTTGACATTTACTTACATTTACGGCAACTCCGAATTTACTAGACCAATCATCGATCATGTGTAAGTCAGCGTTGAGGCTGGAAATACAGTTGTCAATGTTGCTGATGTCAGTTTGAGCGTAAAGTTGCAAGTCGTCCGCATACAAATGGTAAGAGCATTTGAGAATCTTGGTAATGGAATTAATAAATAAAGAAAATAACAGAGGAGAGAGTATACCGCCTTGCGGAACGCCAGCTACCAAGTCACACCAGTCAGAAAATTCCTGACCAACACGTACTGCCTGCTGGCGACCACGAAGATATGAAGAGAACCAATCCCGTGAAGACGACGAGATCCCTATTTGTGCCAAAATGGCGAGGAGAATATCATAATCAACGGTATTAAAAGCATTGGAAAAGTCTATTAAAACCAATACCGTTAGCTTTGAATTCTCCATGCCGAACCTGATGTCTTCGGATACTTTAAGCAGGGCAGTGGATGTACTGTGTCCAGGACGAAAACCGGATTGAAAAGATGATAACAAATTATTTTTAAAAACGTAGGAAGAAATTTGTTTATGGGCAACTGCTTCTAAGATTTTGGACTGAAAAGGAAGAATAGAAATTGGCCTGAAGTGGTTAGCTAAACTTGGGGTAGTATTTTTTGGAAGGGGGATGATGTAAGCCTTTCGCCAGATTAACGGGAAAACCCCAGTCAGCAAAGAGAAATTTATAATGTGAGTTAAAACGGGAAGTATAAAATAGAAAATAAGAGAGATCATAGCCCTGCTGACTGCATCACAGCCAACTGCTTTCGATTTAATGGAGTTAAAAATTTTTAGAATGTCAATGTCGCTCACGGGTGAAAATGAGAAAGAGTCCGAAGGCAAAATTGGCATGGAAGTAATATCAAGAATGGTCTTTCTTTTCACATCATCAGCAAGTGTAATTGATGTAGAAAAATGCTTATTAAGAATATTGAGAGATAAGTTCGAGGGTAAGATATTTGAAGATGACTTAGTTATGCCAAGAGATTTTAGAAACTTCCATATATCAGCCGGAGAAGAGTTGAGAACATTTTCATGAATGTATCGGCGTTTTGAAACTCTTACCATCTGGTTGCAACGATTTCTAGCCAACTTGTAAAGGCGCCAATTGTCCTCACTGCGATCCCGTCTATACTTTCGGAACAACTTATCACGTCGTCTCATAGCCATACGGACCCCAGGGGTAATCCAAGGCGCTGGAGGACGCTTAACCCTGACGGCTCTAAGTGGCGCATGTGTATCTAGAAGCTGTACAATTGATTTATTCAGTAAAAAAACTTTTTCATCAACTGTAGATGCCTGAAGAATGTTGGACCAGTCAATTGATTGCGCATCACTGCAGAGCTTTTCTTTGTCCATCCTCGCAAAACTCCGAAGCAAGACAATGGTAGGACGCAGCTTGGGTGGCATAATTTTATATGCCAAGTATATGACATCATGTTTAGAAAGACCCGGAGCCGCGACCTGACCATGGTTGGTAACAAGGTCGAGAGACGACGTTAGCATGAGATCAAGCCAGGAATCATCAGAATCAATGTTGTGATGAGTTGGATTTAATGGGAGAGATGAAAGATTCGATGACTCCAAGATTGATCTCAGCCTTCGCGACCGAGGTGAGCTCTTCGAGAGGTCAGTATTAAAATCACCCATTATTATGAGATGCTTGTACTCCGAGGTGACAGACTCAATTAGTGTTTCCAGATTGTGACTATTCAATATAATTCTATTTTAATTATGTACTCAGAATTAGGTGCTAGGTTTTATACGTTCTAGAAAAGTATGGAACCCGCGGTTCGTGAGTCCGATTCGTACTTGGTCGGCTTTTTTAATATCTTGCTTACTAACTTACTACGATCTGTCATTACAAGTACGAACCGCCATTTTAGATTCATTTCTTTATTGGCGCGGGTTAACGATTTGTACCACCTACTTCAAGTATAGGTACTTATAGATTATTTAAAAAAAAATTGTACCTATCTATACTAATATTATAAAGACGAAAGACTTGTATTTTTGTATGTAACGAATAAACTTAAAAACTACTGGACCGATTTCAAAAATTCTTTTGCCGTTAGAAACCTACATTATCACTGAGTAACAGGCTACGGGCGGAGCCGTGAAGACACAGCTAGTCTAAACTAATATTATAAAGAGGAAAGATTTGTATTTTTGTATGTAACGAATAAACTTAAAAACTACTGGACCAATTTCAAAAAATATTTTACCGTTAGAAAACTACATTATCACTGAGTAACATAGGCTATATTTATAAGTTTATCACAAAATGTTTAAAAAAAATGTCCACCCGTGCGAAGCCGGGACGGGCCGCTAGTATAACATAACATCACGCCTGTATTCCCCGAAGGGTTGGGCAGAGGTGTATAGTAACACCCTCATTTTGCCGTTATGTTTAAGTCCCATGTAATAAGAGGGCGAGTATTGCCATCAACCGGGCACAAATCCGAACTCTGGGCTGCTACTGAGGAGTTCCACACGGAAAACCCTAATAACACTTTGCCTGACTTGGGGATCGAACCCAGGACCTCACGATCAAGTCACGTTTGCCACCACTAGACCAATGAGGCAATATATATCTATACTTTTAGTAGGTACCTACATAACGTCGCTTAAGTTCTAACACCGAGTAACTCAAAATAATAAACTTTTCAGGAGAGCAAAAAATAGTTTTTTTTCTACTTATCATATAATTGTTTTTAATCTACAATATTCTATTTTATATTGGTTTTTTCGACGGAGTACTTTCGCGACACGATCCAGTATGGAACTCACCTGACATACACGCTGTTTTAGCTGTTTACATAGCTTGTTGCTATTGGATCTAACCATTGATTGTGATTGGTCAAACGATGCGTTTTTCGATTCCCTATCGAATGACGTGCGTAACTCAAAATTACTATTTTTCGAGTTACACGGTGTTAGAACTTAAGCGACGATAATTCAATTATTATCATTCTTCCGGACCAAAAGGTTGTCTGGAAGAGATTGCCTTGTGGAATAAGACGGCCCATTGTACATTATATTGAATCATTGTCTTTCTTGTTTTTGTATATCAAAATATAAGAAAGAAAGAAATAAATTTATTTGGCACGAAAGCAGTCAGACACACAGAAAAAAAATTCATAAGAGACAAAACAAAAGAAAAAATAAATAAAAAATAAAGTATCTGTGTGTCTAGCGGCTGCGCCAAATAGGTTCAGTTCAGCATAAATGTCAGACTACTAGTTCTTGACGCTGGTTTTCAACTGAACCCAATGTACAAAATGTACAATATCATTATTATCATCTCCCTTTTTTTTTTACGTTGGAAAATCCTCATTGATGTCCCTCGCCCGGTGAAGGCGAGGGGGTCTGCCGGACTCTTACCGGCTAAAAACCAACGGTGCTCCTTCTCCTGACCGTTCGGCCAGGGTCGCGGGATTCGCAAAGCATGCACCGCAACCCCGGCAGGTCCCGGTCCGCCAACCCTCGGCGGACCTCTCCTCCTGAGAAGCGCGCACGGAACACAACGCGCCGCCTTCTCGGGCCTGTTACTGGTCGGGCGGCGGGTCCCCTAACCCGCCGTATCTCCCTGCTCTTATCCCACACTAGGTGGGGTAAGTACAACACGTATTCCTCTTCCATACTCCTCTATCAGCCATCATCTCAATCTATACTAATATTATAAAGCTGAAGAGTTTATTTGTTTGAACGCGCTAATCTCTGGAACTACTGGTTGGAAATGTAAAATTATTTTTGTGTTGGATAGTCCATTTATCGAAGAAGGTTATAGGCTATATAACATCACGCTACGACCAATAGGAGCGGAGCATAAATGAAAAATGTTGTAAAAACGGGAAAAATGTCTACCCGTGCGAAGTAGGGACAGGCCGCTAGGGTACAATATAGATTATAAATAAATAACACTTACTTGGAGCCTTCCTAAAATCATATGGAGCACCAAAAATGGACTCATTTCTCTTATATCCAAGTTTGACTAGTGAATCAGATATTGTGTTGAAGTACGCTCCGGTACTCTGATGTGATGGGTCCAACCATTCCACAGGCTCCGGTTTACCCCAACCCGGTATCCTGATATCCACCCCCACCGGACTTTTAGTTGTTCTCGTAACATTGTCATATTCAAGCTTCAAGTTGTCCACCCAACAGTCAATCACAAACGGTACGAGGAGTTCAAGGTTGAGCCATATATTAAAGTAATCGGGTGAAGTCTTAGCACAGATGTAGTGCACCACGTCAGTTTTATTTAGTCTTGCCTCAAGTTGGCTTCCTCCATCTCCGGGAACTGGTAAAAAAATATTTTAAGTATGTAATATAACACCTGTTTACACGTGATTGGTGTGAATCATAGATAGTCATAGTTTAGTACACTTACTAAAGTAGGGCCATTTTAATAGGTCACATTTGACACTTCATCAAAATACTTATTTTCAATGGAAGCCATAATTTTCTTTTGTTTTTTTCAAAGTTATAAGGCACCATTGGACAACATTTTTCAGCGACTAAATATATATTTCATTTAATAATGGAAAAGGAGACAATTTTACGATTTACTTTGACAAACTGATAATAGACTTACATAACACTGCTAGATTAATATTGTATCAACTCAAAATGAAGCTTTTTTCAGAATTGACAGAAAACTGATTATTTACTTCCTATTATAGATTACAATTGAAGTGAATGAAATGAATTACGTGTGAAGATTTGTGTTTTTAAACGCACCCATGATACAGGAGAAATCCTAGTGTGGCGCAACGTTTAAAAAAAAAAAATAAGAGTTACCTCAAATTGATCAAATTTTGAGTTGCTATAGTCAATCTAGCAGTGCAATATGTCAAATGTGACCTATTAAAATGGCCCTACTTTAAGTATGAAGTTAAACTAGTGTTACGTCAAGCATTTGTGTTATGTTAGTTTTATTATTCGGACTCCTTTATGAAAGTCATTATAACATTTTTGTTTAGTTATTGTTATCATACCAAATTATAATGAAATGCATATTATACAATCACACTTGTTATATTACTTATTTATTACCTAAATAATCATTTAAATCTTTCCCGTTACCTGGAATATATTATAATATGATATGATTCTCTATTATTTTTTGTAGGTATACAGCGAGAGGTTTTGAAATGGGCCTATGGGACCAAAACTATGAGGAATAGAGACAGGTTGTTAAAGGATTCTTGAGCATGATTTTGGAGAAAACTTAATAAACTCTATCTTTTATTTTTATTCCCTTTATTCATTAACTAAACATGCTAATTACATTTTTAAATACTTCAATAAAAATGATAAAAAAACATTTATTTATTTTTATTACAACAGCTATATTAGCCAGGAAACAAAAAAAGGTAAGTTTTTAAAAAAAATATGCAATATTCTTTGATTTATCATATTAAGTTACTTTGCAGTATTTGATGCTTATCAACAAAAAATGGGTTTGAATAAAAGCAAAAAAAGCTACTTTAAAAAAATGAAAAATACAGTTTTTAATTTTCTCCAAAGCAGAACTCAGGACGCACACTTTTCTTTATTCATCATTGTTTTGATTTAGCTCATGAAGGCCCATCTTAATAATGCACCGTGTATAAATGCTAAAGTAGCTGTTTACAAAACTATATAGACTGATAGACATTTTCACGTAAGGTAAACAATTTGTTGACTTTATTGAATTTTATTCAGTGAAGAAGGATGGAAATCAGACAGTTCACGAACTTAATAACATGAATATTCTAGAATACTAAATAGAAAACAATACTCACTGAGGATAACAGGCGATAGACCCAGAGAATTCCGTGCAAGTAGACCGTAAGTGAACAATATAAGAAAACTTAATTTAATACTCGTCATTTCCTTAAAAACTGGATCTCTATATATAATCGCGTACCTAGCGTAAACAGTTTCTCTTATATAGAATCGCGTACCTAGCGTAAACACTATTCTTTAAATGCTTTTACGCAATCAGCGATACGTCCGACCACTGCCGATGTTTTAAATTATTGCTGCAGTAGAGCTAGAGTTCAAGAGGTGTGTGCGGTGCAATGACGTAGCGGGATCGCGCGATGATAACTTGAATATGGATGGCGATGGCGGGGGTAACCGTATGACTGATAACATTTAAAAAACCGCGTAAACAGTCCGCTGGTCTGCGTTTATGTCAACAACATTGTTTTGATCGTGGTTGAAAAATCAAAACACAGCCGTAAAGAACGACAATCAAGTGATTATTCAAGCGAATAAAATAAAGTACTGATTGAACGTTCCATTTCGGGTGAACTCATTTACTGTCAGTTCAGAGTTTGTGTTGTAATAAGCTAAATAAACTGTTGAAATAAATCTATTATTTATTTATTTTTATTTGAAACAAATATTATATACAAAAACTAGAGCTTTAATATCTCTAAATAAATACAATAAACCCATTTTTATTTCTATTTCAGTAATAAATTGAAAAAAACGGTTCTGAGAACATTTGAAGACTAAGGAACGTAAACGTCAAGTCTTTGATTTCACAAATAAATTCGTCGTGAAATACTGAAGATTAGAGCAATAACTAATTATGTTCTAAAATATAATTATTCAATATTTTGGTCACTACATAATATTACAGTTTCTTTATTAAAACTTTTTTTTATAATATAATAGTAAAATATGAAAAAGTATTTGTCAAGAAACAGATTGTAGTAGTCATTCGAAATTATTAACATTTTGTCACAATAACCCCAATTTCTAAACGAAGGCTATGAAACAGTAACGCGCAGGCGCGGATATTTCAAAAATGGACATTTCCACTTTATAATTTTAACATAGTATTTTATCATAGTTTAATAGATTTAAGTAGGATTTTTATAAAATAAATATTTAAAATGTTAGGAAAACGTTACAGTAAGGGAACAAAAACAAGCGTCTTTCGCTTTCGTGTTATTAACTGAAATGTTTCTGCAGGTATGTTGAGTGAACGTTGAATCGATATAATGAAGGTTATAATGAGTTTATACCAAAATGTTTATTTGCAGGGTCGTGTTATAATTGTTTGGTTATCTTGGCTTATAGGAGGTATTTGCGGAGTTGTTATTTTGTTAGTTATAATTTGTTACTGCCGCCTAATGCCGCGTCATCAGAAATCGTTTGGTAAGAATTGTTTTCTTTGTTATAAAATAAGTAGGTACTAGAAAAATTAAAATAAATGCATTTGGTTCCTTTTGTTTTCCAGACGAACAATACCTTAAAGAAAATTATGCTATCAAAGAAAATCATGCATACTCGAGTCAGGAAAATTATAGGATGAAACATACTGAGGTACTTAATGAATTATATTCAGACGGTTATGGTTAATATAGCCACGTCTATTATAAATAGCTTGCTGCGTTTGTTTGTTACGTAGGTACTTGCATTAAGTAAGTAGCAGAAAACTTAAGAGAAAGATATCGGGAGCCATGAGACGCGAAGGGAGGCGCCACAGCGCGTCGTAGCGAGAAAAAATTATCTAAGATGCGTGAAAAAAATACCAGCGAATTATATGTGTAGGCTTGAGTGATACGGCAGCACAGTACGCCTCTTCTTTGCCCTTCAAGGCTAGTGACTCTATGATCGGTATTGTACCTGAATTACCTGATAAACGGCGCCAGGCTCTCTTCTTGTCCTGTAGGATCTAACTTAAGGGTGGATGCCACTGCTAGTCAAAGTCCAAGACAACTAGAAACATAAGTTTGCATCAATTAGGCGACCTTAGCTTAGATCAATATGCTGGAATACACCTGTCGACCGTTCAGCCTCTTTCGTAGTTGAGGTTCGACTGTCTATATGCAACACTGGCCATGCGGCCATGCGGCCAATGGTCTTGACATATATCGTGCATAAAACGTTTGATGACAATCGTCCACAGTAAGACCGTTTACTTTCTTAGGCTTGACAGTAATATTATGTATCTATGTATATAGTATATTATCTATGTACCCAGGTACAGATCCAGCGTCACGCTCGCCCCGTCAGCTATGCGGGTGACGCAGAGTGTCGGGCGGCGCGAGAAGCTCGCCACCCGCCGCACTGCTACGTCAACCGCGTGCCTGACGCTAGGGAGCAGTGCGTGCAATACGCCTCAAGTAGCAGTGAGTAGTTTTATATATGTACCTATTTACCTACTTATTATCACAGTACACATGTTAGAACACAATAGGTACTAGACATTATGACTATAATGTAACCATTTACTCGATACAAAGGTTAATCTCATATTTGTTGATTCGTCTAATGCATTTGACACTGTCCTCTTCCCCAATACATACTACAAAAAACTATACAAAATAGGTGTTGGTGTCCTTACGCAAAATGTCTTTATCAATAATCTAACAACGTTACGGTTATTCAAATGTCAGAATTAAGAATGAAGTCAACCCAAAGACAAATTCGAATATGGTGTACCACAGGGAAACATATTAGGGCCAACCTTGTTTTTAATAACCATTACACAATCAAATAATAACATTAATTAATTAGTCATACTATTTTTGCAAATTTGTCTGTTTTACATATCTTGACAAAACCGATTTATTTACAAAGAAAAAAACCAAATAATAAATAAAGCATATACTAGTTTGAATCTAAACTATTATTGTCAACGCATTATTATCAATATCAGCTGGCCTGTCATAAAATAATATTGCCTAATTTGATCAAGGCCAATGGCCAAAGGCCATCGAATTTTAGCATACTGTAAAATACTTGGTTCCAGTGTTGGACGAAATAGACAACGCGGCGAACATCGACGCACTAAAGACAAGGTCCTTACCAGCGTTCCTCAGACCCAAACCACGACCGCTCTCCACCGAAGACGACTTACAACAACTTTATGCTAAGGTAATAAGGCGACATTTTGGTGAGCTTGTGTCATGTCATATGACGTCATAAAACTTAATCCCTACGCTTTGTAGCAATTGTTGTGACGTCACATGACATAACGACTGTGTTCGATCAATGTCGTTCGTTTCGTTGGGTTTGAATTTTATTTGAATATCGTTTTACATAGTTAACCGTTACCGACATAGCTCAGCGGATTAGCAAACTGAAGTGGCAGTGGGCTGGTCATATTTGCCGCAGAACCGATAACCGTTGGGGTAGACCAGTTATAGAGTGGAGACCGCGAATCGGCAAACGTAGTGTAGGACGACCTGCGACTAGGTGGAGCGACGATATACGTGGGGTAGCTGGCAGCGGCTGGAGAAGGAGAGCCGAAGATCGGGCTCAGTGGTGTGCTTTGGGAGAGGCCTATGTCCAGCAGTGGACTGATGTAGGTTGATGATGATGATGATGATCGTTTTACATTATTTTAACTTCAGCCAGTAAAGTCGCATGTAACAGGTGGCGAGCCTATTGCCATCAACCAGGCACAAACCCAAACTACGGGCACATAACTTAAACATAACGGTTAAATGAGGGTGTTACTATGTATATGCCTCTGCCCAACCCTTCGGGGAATAACAGGCGTGATGTTATGTTATGTTACGTAGCCAGTAAGTGTTTTAATTTAAAACATTTCTCAGGTGAATTTAAGCAAGAAGTATAAGAACCGCATGCGCAACGAGCACGCCGCGATCATCGCGCTCAGCAAGTCACACAGCCAGTTCTTTGATGCCGACGCCGTTATAGTCTACGACCAGAGAACAGCACTTTAGGTAACAACATTAAATAGACAAATATACAACATGAATAGGACAATTAACAAAACAAAAACAGAGTTTACTGCAATCTGGAACCAACATGGCAGTTCTTTAATGCGGCTAACTTTATAACAACGAGTCAATAACTATAGGTACATGCGTGCCAACTAAGAATAGTACTGTAAAGACGCCATTTTGTTCCGCAATACTCGTGAACTTCATTACCAAAGCGTAACGTGTGCAAAAAAGTAAATAAAGAAATTATACTCAGTTTAATTATTTTTGTTCAGTTTTTTGGTATTTCTAATAAATTTTATGCCAAATTAATTACACAGTAATTATATTATTATTATGGTGACATATTAGGATGACCAGACCAGTAGCATTTAACTATATATTGGTGTCGATTCTGTAGCACATTTTGACAGTACTAAACTAGACTAAACGCAACTGTCACTTTCTTTTTCTATTGGAACAGAAAAAGACAAACACCCTTATTTTAGTTTAGTCCTGCGAAAGTGCGCAACAGAATCATTGGTTCATTTTTTAAGGAATACTGTTTCCAAATATTGTTAATTTATCAAAAATTATCTATTTATGGAATTCAAGAAATAACATTTTATAAAAATTCATATAAATAAGTATGTGCCCGACCCAGTTCTCGAGAATGGTCATATCACATTGTACTGGGATCGATCTATCATCACCGACAGGACTATTGTTGCCAATAAGCCTGACATAGTGGTGATAGATCGAGATCGATCGATCAGAGCCTCTCACAATGATTGTTGATATCACTGTCCCGCATGACGAGAACCTGGTGAAAGCCGAGAAAGATAAAGAAATTAAGTATCAAGACTTGGCACACGAGGTTGTCGACATGTGGGAGGTTGACTCAGCAGTCATTGTGCCGATAGTCGTTACGGCCAATGACTTAATAGCCAAGAGCCTCGACCAACACCTGATGAGGCTCTCGTTGGGCAGCTGGGTCAAGGGCCTGATACAGAGAGCGGTACTTCTGGACACGGCACGTATTGTCAGGAAGTTCCTCTCTCTCGAGGTCCTGACCACCGGTAGCTTGGACCCTGTTCCCGATGCCGGTGGGCTACTATATTTTATATTTTTAAATGTTTTTTATATTTTTTGTAGAAATATTTAAAAATATAATTTATATGTATAAAGAATGAATAAACGAAATAATAATATAAATAATAATGAAATCTATGAATAAAAAAATATAACATTCTTTTTCACAGTTTTTTTTTGCTGGCAGTAGGTACTAATATGCCAGCTATCGTGTGAAGTTGTAGCAAGCGCGATCCTATTCTTAGTTGGCACGCATAGTAGTCCGCGCGCAAGTGCTTGTCACCGCCTGAGGTATGAGAGCGGCAGGAGGGGGTTGCGAAGCAATAGACGCGCTCTGTTAATTTCGTCGCTGCGCCTGCTAAATCCGCAATGTATTTTTTTTTAAATTCGTCTTTGATGCTTCTTTATAATACTTCTCAAGCCACGAGCACCTGTACATCCGTTTTCTAATTATTTATTTTGCTATCTTCTTAACCAAATAAATTATTAGAAAACGGATTTTACAGATGCACGTGCAGTTCCGTCTTTACCATAAGGGCACGTGGGGCACGAGCCCAGGGCCTCCGGCCTGATAGGGGCCTCGAAATGCCGAAACCCAGTGCCTAGGTATGTATTTTTACTTCAATAAATCAATTTAAAAAAAGATTGGTTTCTTAGTTCAACGCATCATTAACAAAGCATCCAGATAACCAGGATTGCACAACAAAACTTTGATCAGCAGAAGTTTTCTTTAATTTGAGACAAATTGCTGCCAACTTCAGACTTAGTAACTTTTCACTACCATATGTAAACAACTTGAACTACAAGTTAGTGTCAATGTAATAATAACCAATAGTGTCACTGAACAAAAGTACATTCTGACGTTATTATTCACGTTTTTTTTGACATTCTAAAAGGGGCCCATACTCTGTGTGCCTAAGGGCCCCTGCGTGGCCTAAGACGGCCCTGTGCACGTGGCTTTGAGAGGTATTATAAAATAGTATCAAACACCGAAATTCAAAAATAAATACATAGCGGATTGAAACGCCTATTCAAGCAGATTTCGGTGGAACAAATTTTAAAACCTGTGATCGTGTCTTATCCAAAATGTAGATATGAATAATAAAAAAAATATTTGATTTGATTTAATTTGCAAGCGCAGCGACGATATTCAGGATTTTGAGAAATTTCTCATGTCTTACTTGTTTACATTGTGCAGCTGATCTTGTAGGATGATATTAGTTATGTTAAAAGACTACAAAACTGAAAGAGGTTATGAAATATGAGAAAAATGAAAATTTGTGGATAGTGATAAAAACTGTATGATTGTGCTATACTTTACCTACCCATCAACCAGTTACAGTGCGCATCAAATAACTAAAACCAAGATGGCGTCTACTGTCAAACTTAAGGGGTTTACTAGTAGCCACTAAAGAGTTCCACTATCCACCTCCTAGCTCCATCATCAGATCTCAGGGTCTGATGATGGAGTGTTCAGATACAAACTGCAATCTATTGGACTCGTCAAAACGAATCATATAACCCGAACCTCACATAGATCACGCAGTCGACGCCATCTTGGCTTTAGTTACAGTGGAGTCCGCTTATAACGACATCAAAGGGATGGCGATATTTGGTCGTACTAAACGGACGTCGCTGCTATAAGAGTCAATAAATACCAGATAAGAAAACCTAACGAAAGGGTGCTCTTAAGTCGCTATAAGCGGCTAGTCTTTATAAGCGAAGTCGTAATAAACGGATTCCACTGTTATTGCCGCGCACTATATAAAGTTTGCTGTTCGTTGTGTGACGTATCGTATAGTAACATCGTACCTACATCAATTATAGACAAATATACAACACAAGAAAAAAACAAATGGAGGCATCATGATAGCACTCTCCAATCCAAGGATCATTCGACCCGGGATAAGACAAACATCTTTTATTTAAAAGTTGATTATACGTCCAGCCTTAGGAGCGGATTCCACTGGCGTCTGTCGGGCGTGAACGTTCCTCTAACGTTTGACCAGCGCCGACGTTGCGCGCACGTCGCGGAGACGCGGTGAGACCTCCTGAGTCGGGAATAGATAATAAATAAATAACTAGATCGGGCTCTGCGTGTAGACAAAATACGCCGCGTTCACGCCGCAACTCCGCGAGCGACGCGTGCGCCGCGTGCGCACTACGTCGGCGCTGGTCAATCATTAGAGGAGAGCTCACGCCCGACAGACGCCAGTGGCATCGGGCCCTTAAAGTCCTAGCTGAAAAGAGATGCTAAGATACAAAATATAACACCTATAATGTTATATATCGACGCTCGGCAGTGAAAATCTCGTAAATCAAAATTTCTTCAAAAGCGTTTTATTTGTTCTTTAGATTGATAAACTCGTCAGAAACGTAGGTACCTAGGTACTAGTTCAACAAACTTTCATTTCAAATACTTCTAAAAGCGCCTACACACGGCCCTAAAATCAGAGGCAATATCAGGGGAGTGGTGGGGAGCGCCCTAGATCGGTCCCTTGATCGGCTCGTGTGTAGGCAAATCGTAATCAGTATTATTATTATTACCCCTAACTCAGAAATCGGTTCGGGCGAGCTCACGATTTAGGGCCGACTATCGTCTAGGGAGCGTTGTCAGTGCGTGTGTAGCGAAATCGGGACCGATTTCCCCGCAGTGCGCGTGTTCATCAGTGTTCTGCAGTGTTCATCAACCACCTCTTAACCCAGGTCTTCCTCTTTTGTCTCTATTTTGGTCGCACCATAGCAAGTGCCAGAGCGATGCCTATTTTTTTATGTTTTGAGAGTGTAGGCGGCATCTTGGATCGACGAGCGCTTTGCTGCACAGTGGGTTACGTGCTAACTGGCAGGGACGTGTGTAGAGTAGTAGCCGATTTCATCCCCGCCATCACTCTCCCGATATTGCCTCTGATATTAGGGCCGTGTGTAGACGCTTTAAGCTATCTATGATCGATGACAAACTTGTAGTAACATTTGATTGGCCATTTTTTTTCTGGAAACAGTTAATCTTTCTATCTCTTTTATAAATTTGTATTTTACACATACGTGGTTTTCACTGCCGACCGTTGATATAGGTATAGCTTCGCTATCAAAGACTTAAAGAAATTGTATAATAATTAGTAGGAGAATTACACGTTCTAACTTGGAACAGTAGGCGCTGGCGCTGAATAACTAACAAAGAACATAATTTGTTACATAGGGTACACGCGACGACATAAAGCTATTATTCCCAGCATAAGCTGAACTCTCATTGTACGGAATTTCCTAACAACGAGAGGTCAGCTTGTACTGGATATTTATAGTTTGATATGTCGTCGTATGTAGGTACCATGTAACGGGGTGAATAGGGATGCAGGGGTGAATCGGGACGAAACTTTAAAATGGATTTTAACGTTGAAATAATATAGTTTGTACCCAACAAGGACACATAATTGTTAATTATGATAATAAACACATTAGATTCCTTTTTGGCAACAAACTATATTGTTTCAATGTTAAAATCCCTTTTAAAGTTTCGTCCCGATTCACCCCTGCATCCCTATTCACCCCATTTTACGGTACTTATTAAAATAAGACTACAATGCAACCTACAGACAAGATGCCAACTCTAATTAGCAGGAAAATTAAATTTGCTTAACTGTATAGAATTTTCACGTTGTGAGGACAAGAATGCAGCACAAATTACAAATAGTGCCATCCACGAGGACGCGCCCCATTCTTCGCCACACTCCAAGATGAAGAGTGAGAGAACTGAGAGAGAACATGTGATGAAGACGAAGAGGGGGGCGCGTCTTTATGGATGGCCCTATCTGTAGTATATCGGGTGTAAAAAATACTCTTAATGAAGCCGAGAGCCACGTATTCTTCCCATCGTTACGATATTTTTTTGGTATTGGGCCATACCTGGGAACCGACTGGTTATCGAGATATTGAAGGTCAAAGTCACCATATTTTTGTACGTTTTTCATGAAAACTAAGTTTAAATGTTTTTACTAAACATTCTTGTATACAAAAATTATCAGCATTTTTTAAATGAAGGCACAGTCAGCTGCGCGCGCGCTTCCATTGCGCGCTGCAATTAAAAACTGTTTTTTAATACCAAACAATAAAAGTCGTTTCCCAGCAATTATTTTTGGTGTATGTTATTTAGTTTTATGTACAGTATGCGTAGACTTCGGCTTCTTTAAGGCTATTTTTACACCCTGTGTGTATACTTGCGCGAAACAGAGATTTTTGTCAAGACAAAATTCACTGTGTCGCTATTAGTTAAATACAAATTGAAGCAAAATCTGCTGTTGGCAACTGATCTTCTGTTCTTGGTCTTAAAGAAGCGTATTATATTCAAAGTATCTCAATTATTGAAATACCGAATTCGGTATACCGGATCTAACAACTGTCCATCAACTCCCGTCCTGTAAGCTCAGTTATCTGGCTCAAACAAAGCTCAAATGTAGCTCAATCATAGCACTGAATCGCAAATAATAGCGGTGGCTTCTAAAACGGGACAAACGGACCAGAAATCTAGGTAATACACTCGTAGTAACTTCCAATAACTCTCCCCAACCTTACATATCTACCAGTCTACGACAAGTCGACATTGCAATTTTCTAGTCATTTTCAATACACAACTACAAGCAACAACGTGAGCGAGATCGAAATCGATAAACGCGGTCGATGCGGCCTCGTGCAGCGCTAACACTAAGGGTCTGTACACAAAACTGCGATGCGACGTCTCATCATAAAAATATACGAGGTCGCACGACGCATCGCAAGAACTTACGAATTGATTCGCGTAATTGGTTTTTCCTATATCTTCTTATCAGTAACAGCAGTGCGCAATTTTTTTTTACGCAAATTTATTCTACCTAGTATAAAAAACGTTCAGTACGGTTGACGATCGTCGAGGGATTGGTCACCCGAACCTTGGAAGGAAGACGCCTTGCCGCACGAAATTGCAGCAATTTGCATCGCAGTTTTCTGCGTTGCGAATTCGCATCGCGTCGATTCTCAGTTTTGTGTACAAGCCCTAAGATGGCGGGTGCTGTGCGGGGTGTGTGTCCTCACACGACGAGCCTCATACTCGATTGCCATGTCGACCTGTCGTTGGCTGTACTATTAGTAAAATATCAGTATTCATAGTTTAACGCGCACATGTAGTTTTTAAACAGTACCGCTTGATATACTCCAAGAAAAGTTATGTAAATCTACTTGATTATGTGAGCTTTTACAGAAGAAAGCGTCCTTTTCATGTAATACTTAATTTGGTAAACAAGCCGATGGGCCCACCCTATGGAAAATGGTTACCGCGGGGATGATTTTTTTAATCACCATCTTAAGTTTTTTCTAGGCATTAAGTGTTATACAAAGACTCTATTTATGAAAAAAAATATAGTTTAGGTAGGTATTCAAATATTCTCTTTAATTAAAATATCTTTTACGATTCGCTCTCGTTCGCTCTGCGGTAGGACCGTGGGGCGAACGGGCCGACTCTGCATAAGAGTGAGTGACATAACTATTATTTTTTCAAAAATAGAATCTTTAGTTGTACATACAGCCTAGAAAAAAAATAGATGGTGATTAAAAAATCAGCCTGTATACACCTACTTACAATAGGACCAAGAGGATTGCTGATGTATTGTGTTGCCAACCTTAGAGACGAAAGTTAGAAAATCTCATTTGCCTGTAATTTTACCGACAGAATAATATCTACCCTTCAAACTGCAACAGCAATGCTGCTTGGTAGAAATAGGCAACTAGGTACTTATTTCAATCTATGAAGTTCATAATTTTCTTGAAGCATTTCAAGTGTATTTTAAACTTACGCAGTTTGATACGACGCTAAAATCAGAAAAAAAAACATGTTTAATATTTATCCTGCGTTTTTTTATAAATTTTGTATTCATTGTTATTCTTACTTAACAAAAAAAGCTATCAAGATGTTAAAACATTACATTTTTATTTTGAGAAAATATTGGCGAGATTGTGATGGCGAATCGTGTGATAATTTTTTAACGAAATGTGGCCTAATTCTATCTTTTTATTAAAAAATTCCTAAAGTACAGTCGTCTACAATTGCTTAGAATTTAAAATAAACAGTATACATTTTCTAAAAATAGTGGTACCAAACTAGCTAGCTTTTACATCCTTTGGTATCCAGACAGCTAAACTTAGATGGGTAGGTAGCTCCATAGAATAAGCCAACGTTTGTTCACGACTGTACTGTAATTCGTTTTTTTATGGAAATAAAAGGCTTCCTTGCCAAACTTTCAGAAATATTCGTGATTGGAAACTTCGAGAATCTCCTAGCCATTTTATCAACAAAATGGGGGATCGCGATAACTAGGCGAATATCTTAGGCGCATGCTACACGTTCAATACTTATCAGGATATTTGGATCGCGATCCTGGATTGTAATATTTATTGAGCGTTGAGTATTGATTGTTTAGATCAGTGTATTCATTGTATTGATAGAATAATGATCCAGAAAACCTATGGATAGCACGTTTTTCAACCACGAAAATGTTTCGGATCAGACGATCTATTCGATTTTCGTGACTTGACATTGTCTTTTCCAAATGTTAATTGACATTTAGTAGTTAGTTGTTTGACAATACTTTGATCGTCCGAAACTTCGACGTTCGTTTTTCGGAGTAAGCCCCCAGGATCGCGATCCAATCGTGATATGTATTGAGCGTGTAGCATTCGCTTTACGTTTTTCTATAAATGTTGAGCTGTATCGAACTATTAATAATATAATTGAATGTATTTTATCAGTAACTGTAGATTTGTTTATGGAAAATAAAAGTTTTGTAATCAGCGTTTTCTTTAGTCTTTTGTGATTTTGATAATCCTTTTCTTTTCATATCGAGTGATACATGTCTTGGAGATAAACTGGAACTGGGATTAAAATAAAAATTGGATTAATTAATTTTTTTATTACACTACATACGCACATATCCAGGTAAGTAGACGTACAGCCTTAAAATTAACTTTTAAATCAGTAAAATAAATAATAATAAATTAAATAACTAAAACTAGTTGCAGACCAATCATTAATACACATATACAATAACATCACGCCTTACATTCCCCGAAGGATTAGGCAGAGGTTTTTTTTTAAAAAAACACCCTTGTTTCGCCAGTTATATTTAAGTCCTATTTAATAGGGGGCGAGCCTATTGCCATTACACGGGCACAAATCCAGACTCCAGGCTGCTACTGAGAAATTCCTAATGGAAAAACCCAATATCACTTTGCTCGACCTGGGGATCGAACCCTGGACCCTATGTTCAGCAGTCGCGCTTGCAACCACTAGACCAACAAGGCAATAATAATCATTAATCTAAGAACTAAACTACCACACAACACTACACAGGTACAAGTACAAGAAAAGAGCCTTCACGAGTGACGATACTTAAGTACCTACGTCCGGCGCACCCTGGACGACCAGCCCCGCTACCAACCTTGCGAACTGCTTATCTATTCATCACGGCATGGGCTATTCTTATACAGCTCGTGTCGACGCGAGAGAAAAGACAAATATAAAATACTAAATGTAAATCGCATCATTGACAACTATTATTATTCTGCCATGATCATCCCACTGCAGGGCAAAGGCCTCCTTACCCTCCTTCCACTCCTCTCACTTTAAGGTTTTGTTCGGCCAATCCTTCCATTAGGTGTCTAGTTCGTCCCGCCATCTCCTTCTGGGCCTGCCGCGACGTCGTCTGACGTTGTGTGGGCTCCACTCAGTGATGAGTTTTGCCCACAGCTCGTCCGATATACGCCAGACGTGACTAGCCCAGTTCCATTTTAAGCTTCCGTCTTTCTGACCAACGTTGGCGATCTGAGTTTTGGAGCGCAGTATACTATTCCTTATACGGTCTGATAACCGGAATCCTAAGATACTGCGCTCGATGGCTCATGATTAAGTACCTACTGGTTGTCACTATGCAAAATTTATCTAATAATATTACCAGCTCGTAACTGCACCAGAAGTGGTATCACACGGGCCATTACGTGTGGCCCGTTTTGGGCGTCGAAACAGTCAAGTCAAGACGGTCGCTCGACCCACAGATTACTTAACAAGTTATTACGTAACTCGAGTGCTGCAAAAATCAAAGGTTCGCTGTAGCTAAAAAAATATGATCAATTGTGTCTGGAGGTTAGTGCCCCATCTACGGGCAGCCATATTCAGTGTTTCGGATGACCGTTTACTTAACAACACATCGTTCAGCCTATCTTCTCAATTAGTTAAATAATACAGTTAAATTAGGTTTAGGTTTGTTTCTGTTCATAGGTGCAAGCAGTTCTGTGCAATTAAGGAGTACCGATCATATTTGACTTCACTTTATATTCCCAACAGAACTAGATGTATCAAAGTAAGTGTGCTAGTAAGTGCGAAAGCTGGCGAGAGTGGGGAAGGTCTTGAGCCGCAGCAGTTCCAGCTCAGTCTGCAGCAATACGATGGTGGAGTGGTTGGCCTGCACGTCACGGATTAGCCTGCTACGCATCACCAACGTTTGCATCCTGCAAAGAAACCCACTCGGATTACCTAGTGTCCAATGGTATAGTAGGTATCGATGGTTGAAACTTGACGCAGGACTAACTTACACCAGGTTTACACGATTCGATTCTAGTTGATCAACTGCTAAATCGTATGCGATTTGAACCGTCTGAACAGACTTTCAATCAAATTGAAGCAACAAAACCGTTTCAAATTTTGTTGATCAAGTCATTTCATCAACTAGAATTGAATCGTGTGGACCTGGTATTAGAGGACATAGGAAAACGTATTAGGAGCTTAAGCTGATCAGAGATGGACGTGATACTTGGTTAGAAGAGGGGATGGCCCACTATTGAAGCATTTAATGTTTAACAACCTTTTTTTAAGCTCGCGCCGGATCCTGATCGGCGCGAGAGCATCCTCCCTGAGTCTCTTCTCAGACACCTTCACGTTGAGCGCCATTAAAAACTTCTCGGTCTTGGCGCGCTGTGCGTCTATCGCCATTACTTTTAACTGAAAACAAAACTCAGTCGATATCACATTGGTTGTGCTTTGATGTTCTACTAACAAAGATGTGATGATTGAGTTACATTTTGATTCTACACCTAATGTACCCTCACCCGACCTCAGCCTTGAAAATGTCCAAATTTTAAAGTCGAAGCAACGCGTAAGAGCTCTGCCTCATTAGTGCGTTGCGTTGCGTCGTCGCAGCGTCAACGCCGCGTCGTTTTCCATATATTTTAAACGACATGCCACATTAACGCATAGCGTCGTCGCACGCGACGTTTCAGCGGATCGGTGGATGAGAGACGAAGTGGGGGGAGGGTGATACGCTGCGCTTTCGGAGCTCCAGTGCGACGACGAACAGTGTTCCACTGAACTGACTGACTGAGGTGCGTGCGTCGCCCTCTTGCGCTGCGACGTCAAGCGTCGTCGCAACGCAGGTGTGGCATACAATGCGTTGATCCGTTGCGACAACGCAACGCAACGCACTAATGAGGCATCGCCCTAAAATAGCAATATCAGTAGTAACCCTAGTAGAACCCCGTGTCGTCGTGGAAGGTCGTCCGGGGAAGTACATACCACCATAACTATTTCTGCCGCCAAGCAGCATAATTGCTGTTCCAGTTTGAAGGGTATGGGTGCAGGTGAAATTACAAGCACATGAGAGACTTTCCAACTTTGTTCCTAAGTTTGGCAACGCATCAGCAAACTTCTTAGTGGTGTTGGTGTACCTACACAGGAAATATTTTAATGAGAGTGTATAATTTTAAAAAAATGTAGTTCAGATATTACCTCCAGCTCCTCGCACCTATGGATCTGCTCATTGAGTATCTTGTTGACGGACACCTTAGAGGATTCGTTCTCCTTCTCCATGCGGATGTAGTCATCCTCATCCGTGTAGCCACGCTCTTTGTTTTTCAAGTAGGCCTGCAGTTCTTTCGGAATCTGGTGAAATGGTATTTTTGGGTCTATAATTTTAAAATAAAGTAGGAAGATACTTCTAAAATGCCTCGTTGGTCTAGTGGTGGCAAGTGCGACTGCTGATCGTGAAATCCTGCGTTCGATCCCTAGGTCGGGCAAAGTGTTATTGAGCTTTTTCCGTTTGGAATTTCTCAGTAGCAGCTCTGAGTTTGGATTCGTGTCCAGTTGATGGTTCGCCGTCTATTTCATGGGACTTAACGGCGAAATAAGGGTATTACTAAAAACCTCTGGTTGGGTTAGGGGAATACAAGCGTGATGTTATGTTATGAAGACACTTATCCTATAAGGTCTGTCAGGGTTGCGAAGTCACTGCTTCCCAGACATGACATACAAGTTGTAATGCTAGTTACCTTGAGCCTCTGGTAGGAGTAGAGCTCCTGCCTCATATGGCGCAGCTTCATCTTTGTCTGCGCGTGCTCCCACTCCTTGGACAGGATGCCCTTGCGGAACTCCATCTGTCTGCGCATCATGCGTAGCTTCATTGCGCCCACTTTCTGATAACATTAAAAGACGACGTTAAGTGATGCTTCAATATGAAACATATGGTTATTTTTAAAAAAATACAGGGGAAGCTGCAAACCTAATCTTTACGTAGTATAAAACAAAGTTGCTTCCGCTGTCTGTACGCTTAGATCTTTTAAACTACGCAACGGATTTTAATGCAGTTTTCAGCAATAGATAGTGATTCAAGAGGAAGGTTTATATACCCCACATTAGTATCTACATTGCACTCGTGCGAAACTGGTGTGTCGTTAGTTTTTAATATTTGCCATGGTAGCGGTCATAATAACACATTTTCTGTGAAAATTTGAACTAGCTACGTATTACGGTTAAAAAAGATACAGCCCTGTGACCGACAGATGAACGGACGGCGTAGGCTTAGTAATAGGGTCCCGTTGGCACCCTTTGGGTACGGAACTCTAATTAGTGTACGGAATCTGGGCGAGCACTTGTAAATAAGGAGAGTGTATATTACCAGAATGAGACTATTGATCGTCTCGATGTCCGTTCTAGGGACGAGCGAGGCGTCCTCAAAGTCGCTCATGTGTCCGGTCGTCACTATCTCCACCTGCCCTGCTGGCAGCACCAACTGGGTGCAAGTACAAATAACAACGCGTTAAGGTGGTAATTTTTCTATTATTCGCTCTGAATGAAACGACTGAACACAAAATGAAATAAAGTGAACGTGAAATTAAAGGAAAATGAATATGATGGCGGAACACACACTACCCCGCGGTACGCTGCGAGGTGCGTGGCGACAGAGAAACAACACTGCGCGTGAATGCATTTTCTGTGTTGCACTACGCGTGTTTTCTATACAAACACAGATACTTGCAAACAACGTAAGAACACGCACTCCCGCGCTACGCTGCGTGATGCGGTGCAGTGTGCGAATCGCCTTACTCAAAGTAATGTTCTTGGGAGTGAACAAAACAAAGAGATTCGGTTTTTTATCTCGTCTTGTGTACGAGATTAAAGGTAAATAAAAAAAGTTAAGTTAAATGGTCTTATCTGCCCCTTGCTGCTGCAGTACCCCTGCAGCATCATCATTTGAGGTTTGTAGGTTGAAATCATTATAATGTTGTATTGTCATGGGAATTTCATTTCTGTGCGAAATTTCAGGAGAATTAAGCAGAAGTAGTTGAAAAATCTGTCACAAGATTTGAAAACAAATATGTATAAGAAGTGAAGCTAATTAAAACAGTATTAAAAACGAAATTATCAAACCGAATCGGTCGATAACCAACTTATCGAAAAGGTTCTGAATCAAGGGACTATCTCCACACGGATTTCTGATCTTTGAATTATAGTCCGCGCGGAACTAGTTGGCCGCGCCTTAGGTAGGAGCGCGTCTATTGGTTCGCACCCCCCCCCCCCTCCCCCCCCCTCCAGTCGGAAAGGTGGTACTAAGCCGAAAGGGTGTTAAGGTACCTATAATAAGGGATTTTTATTCTGTGATATTATTTTGTTCTATAACTTTCCCCAAAACTCGATAATTTAAGAGAAATAGCTTTTCAAAGATTTCGTAAAAAAATATGCTAGAACAAACAAAAAATAGAAACATTTGACCTTGAATATTTACTTTGGAATTCTGTCGTTTTCTCAATACACTATTTAGAAAGAGATAGATTTTTAGCGACCGCTGATCCTGGTCTGGTCCTGGATTCGATGCCCAGGTCGGGCAAAGTGTTATTGGGTTTTTCCGTGTGGAATTCCTCAGTAGCAGCCCGTAGTTTGGATTTGAGCCCAGTTGATGGCCATAGATGGGACTCAAACATAGCGGCGTAATGAGGGTGTTACTATAAGTACACCTCTGCCCAACCCTTCGGGGAATACAGGCGTAACGTTATGTTCTAAACTAAATATTCTATCTTTTTCTAAGAAAGGTATTTAAAAAGAGACAGAAATTCAAAATTTCACCTAGTCATTTTTACCTATTCCTTCATGGCTGAATCACATCAGTTGACATCAGATTCCAATTGATGAGGCTTTCAAAAACCATAATCAGCACTTGGACATAATGCTCTAACTTTTTTTTATCGTTGGAATATCCTCATGGATGTCCCTCGCCCGGGGAAGGCGAGGAGGTCTGCCGGCCTCTTATCGGTTAAAAACCAACGGTGTTCCTCCTCCTGACCGTTCGGCCGGGGTCGCGGGATTCGCAAAAGCATGCACCGCTACCCCGGCAGGACATAATGCTTTACCTGAATAGTTTTGTTCCTGGCGGCGAGCTCCACTATCTCCCGGTGCTGCGCGATCTTAGCCTGGCAGTGAGTGAGGTGAGTGCGTCGAGCTTGGATCGCTTTAGACCACACGCTAATAGAATTATCCACAAATGCCAGCTCCTGGATTACTGCTCGCATCTACGGAAAACGTCTATTAATTGAAGGTCAAAAATAGATATTCTACAAGGTGTAAAGGAAATCATGTAATTCCTTCAAACCTCGTGATGTACTGCTTAAAGATTAACCCTGCACGGGATACATTTGGATTCGATAAACAAAAAAAATACAATAAGTAAACATGTGCTCTTAACGTGAGGCATTTTAGCGCCACGAGTTAAATGACCGCGCGGCGAGCGATAGCCGTGTAATACGCTCGGGGTGCTAAAATGCCTCACGTTAAGTACACATGTTTACTTCTTGTCATTTTTTTTATTGAATCCAATGCTGTCCCTTTCAGTGGTAATCTATGTCAGCAGTACATCACGAGGTTTGAAGGAATTACATGATTTCGTTTACACTCTGTATAGTAGTAATGTGATATTTCTAACTCTAGTAAGCCAAACCGCTGCTAGATAGGTTATCGAAAACGGCTATTTAAGATATCCTAAGAAGCGGCTACATAAATAACAAGGACAAGAACATACAACTGAGGAACTAATAGCGCCAGTACCGCAAGCCCAAGCAAGTTCATTGGTTAAAATGTGTTTGACGTTATTGATAAGGACAATTAACTCTTTCTGATTGGTTGTGATGAGGTCTTACGGTGGTGCTGCCATCTGCTTTCGTTTTGCGTTGTGTTCCTTATTGGATAGCAATCTTTACCAGTACATCATACATGCACCAACAATACCCCTTCAAGCAAGTCTCCTCACAAAGACGCAATTATGCTTTGTCTCCGTGGGAGTAGACAACGAAACGAGTCTATTGTTCTTTTGAAACTTGGGACTTGTATGCCTATGCATACAAACATGAAGCTGATACATACATACAATCATGCCTATTTCCCATTGGGGTACGCAGAGACTATAGATTTTCACCTACTACATATCCTGACACATCCTTTTCGCTTCATCTACATTCATTAACCATCTCATGCATGCTCGTCGGTTTAGGGTGCTACCAACCTGGCCTTTTTTGAGAACGTCCGCGATTTGTTCGTGGTACGTTCGCCGAGGTCTGCCCCTTCGAACTGTTCCATCCACACTCGCCTTGTACACTTGTTTCGTTAATCTCCTTTCGTCCATCCTCTCTACATGACCAAACCATCTTAACATACCTTTCTCAATCCAGTAGCTGATAGGTATCTCATTACCAGGATTGTAAAGGACAGTTTTTTTTTCTAAAGTCAGTTCTTATAGCAGACTTCTGAGGTCTCCCCATGTTTAACGCTTGGAACTACCTGGCTATTGCATGAAAAACTTCTCACCCGAATCTCGTTTTCTGTTTTGACTCGCCTCAGTTTGCACATGGTAGCCCACAAATGTTCGTCCAGCACTACCGGCATGTTGCTGATGTTGTCCAGCTGTTCCATGCTGTATCAAAGGTAGTTGGTAATTAATTAGATATTTTTCTCGTCACAATTTTTATTTCATTTTATTTTTTATATAGCATAATCAGCCTATAACTGTCCCATTGCTGGGCACGGGCCTCTTCTCAGAATGAGAAGCGTTTAAGCCTTAGTTCACCACGCTAGCCTGGTGACACATCATCAAGAACTTTTTGTAGCCTAACAATTTGTGCAGGTTTCGTCACCACACCGTTAACACAAGTGACAGTCAAATTTTGATTCGCACATGAATTTGAAAAGTCAGAAGTAGGGGCTGGTTTTGAAGTCAGACCCTGCTGCCTGGAAGGCAAGTGTTCAACTGCTAGGCTATCATGGCGGATTATTTATATCCTTAGGCCTGATTTAATATAAAGCTCCCATTTCAGCTCTCGTTTTTTGATATGACATGTGCTAAGCCAGCTGCCGCTCGCTTAACAGAATAATACACTTGTCTCTTTTTCTCGCGGGTGTGTAAGAGTAAAGTCACAAATACTATTGCTGTTTTAAACTATTATTGTTTTGTGGCGATGGCGTGCGCCAGGTCGTGCAGCACCACGGGGATCATCGACACGCGCTGGTGCCACTTGGGGCGCTGTACGTTCTGTAGAGGTGACGTACCACTTGAAGTACTCGACGCAGTCGTGGTGCAGCAGCGCGGGCCGCACGCCGGTGGCGATGGCGTGCGCCAGGTCGTGCAGCACCACGGGGATCATCGACACGCGCTGGTGCCACTTGGGGCGCTGTACGTTCTGTAGAGGTGACGTACCACTTGAAGTACTCGACGCAGTCGTGGTGCAGCAGCGCGGGCCGCACGCCGGTGGCGATGGCGTGCGCCAGGTCGTGCAGCACCACGGGGATCATCGACACGCGCTGGTGCCACTTTGGACGCTTTCTGAGACAAACAAACGTTCAAACCATTGCGATGGCTCGATTGGTAGTGGTTGTATATGCGATTGGCATCGGATCTGGGCGATGGTGCATGTGAAGATTTGTGTCTGTAAACTTACTAATGAATGATACCAGATTTTAAGAAAAAAGTGGACTTTATAAGCTATATAGATCGTAAATTGATATATCCAGTGGTTTAAGATGTTCTGTATTTGTATTTCTTAACCTTTTATTTAAGGTTTTATAAAATACCTTCAGATTCAGGTCAAAGCAGTGACTTTTGAAGATCATGTGACTACAGAGTTTCCTCGGTCGCTATCATTTTGCACTGACACTCTATTCCTGCCACCATCATGGGTGTATCCAGCCAGGATAGGTGGAAGGGCAGAATAACATGTGATTTTCTGACTAAGTAGTAGGTCGTTTAAAAGAATAAACCTTCATGTGAGGGAAGTCTAGGAGGGGAGTAGCAGTCCTCTCCTGCCCTTGTCCCTATACGCTCATGGCCATAACGACATATAATTCAACTTACTTAAAGAACTTATATGCCTGATCAACAATGATCGGTGACAGATCAACGAAGTGGTTCTTGAAGGTCTTATCCATATGTCTGTCCTTCGCCGCGAGTACTTCGTACGCAGCCTGGCACTCCGCGCTCTGCCCCTGCATCTCTACGAACTCGGCGTGCAGCTCCTCTATTTCGCGTTCGTAGCGGGTTATCTCGAGTCTACGGATACACAAATACTTAGATTTTAGTAGGTAGTCAATACTCGTCTTGTTATGCTTTTGTATTCTACACTATTTTATAGGGTAACTTCAAATTAAGTGGTGAAACTTCACGAATACCACCCTATAGTTAGATATTATTGCAGCAATTGACAATGTCGCTAATAAGGAACTAAGTCTACAAAGAAATCTTCTTCTTTCTGTCCTTATCCCACACTAGGTGGGGTCGGCACAACATGTATTTCATAAATCCATGTTGTTAGAGATTTTGCCTTATTGTTTTATGACCGGCCGCCTGCCTGACATCAACCCTCCTTGGGAATACTCGTTGCGCCATCGCGCGGGTGACCCAATGTGCTTGCTGATATTACGCACTGGATCCCAAAATGATAATAATATACTTGTCAATCTTATTGCCGACAACTAAGCAGACTGTATGCAGACTTCTTGGTGGAGTATACTTGCAGTTCCTCGACCCACTCATTCAGTTTTGCTAGGAACTTTGGTTCTGACACATCGTAAACTAATATAGCACCATGAGCTTCTCTGTAAAAACTTGATGTCAATGTTCCGTATCGCTCCTACAAAAAAAGTCAAAAAAAAATCTACAAAAAATATTATATGGAAAATCCAAGTACATAAATGGCATTTTTATCAGCGCGGTGATAGGCTGAGTGGTAGTGTTTAGAAATTACTTGCGTGGATTGAAGCCACCAGCAGCCGCCGTCAATAAGCAAGCGTCAACATTTCTGCGATTACGTAATTATAAGGCAAACAGTATGTATAATACATAAAACATAATTAGCCCATTACTATCCCAAAGCTGGGCACGGGCCTCTTCTCAGAATGAGAAGGGTTTAGGCCTCAGTCCACCACGTTGGCCAGGCTATCTACTGCTGTGTGTATAATACTATAGTATTTTGTTGATGCTTAAACCTTATTTTCTCAAGTTTTTCAGCCATTTCTACCCGGTCCAGATTAGTTCTGCGTAGCCGCATTAGGTTGAGATTCTCTTGTCCAATGACGGAGTCCACTCGAAGCTTCAAAAGCCAGGTGTCCTTCACCTACAAGGACAAAAAAAAGGAGCTTTATCTTGTCACCACCTCTACTTGTTACTCGACTCGACTCAGCCTTTCTCACTACCATTGGTAGTTATAGTTAACATAAACGTCCCCGACTCGATATTTTTCCTCAGTCGAGGTAAGCAATCATCTGTCAAACTCAAGGCACCTCGGAACCTACCTTAAGGAAAGAAGTGTCACAGTTCGTATGTAACAAAAATGAATTTTGAAGTCTTTATCGAATATTCTTCCGATAATCCTTACAACTATTTATCGCGGCTTTATTTGCGCGATGCAGATAAACAAAATTATGACGTAATGACTCCTCCAATCTACCTCTACTTATTTGAGGACCCCTCAGTCGAGGAATCTCAAAACTCACTCGAAATTGCGACTAAGAATAAGAATACAATTTTGTAGATGTTTTCGAGGCCATCATGAGTCGAGTACGAGTCGAGTAAGTTTTGGAGGAACGTCTTAGAATATGGGTGTATGAGTCGGACAGGCTACCTCGATATGCAATCTGCCAAAATGACACTGTTATTGAAACAAGTAGTTCAGTAGTGGTAGAGCTCTCCTTGTAAAAGAGCTCCTTCAGGCAAGTACGACCGCCGTGCTTATTTCTGCCGCTAAGTACCTAACATTGCTGTGTCAAGTTTGAAGGGTATGGGTGCAGGCGAAATTACAGGCACATGAGATTTTCCAACTTTGTCTCTAAAGTTGGCAACGCATCAGCAATCTTCTTGGTGTTGTAGTTGTATAACATGAAAAAACACTTAGACCTAGCGCACACTGCGGTGCGGTGATTTGCGGTGCGTTTTTTTCACCGCAACGAATAAAATAAACACAAGTAAATCAGTATGCGTTTAATAATTCGCAGTGCGCGCTCTTCTATGACACTCTCACTACTTCACAGATTATACGTTAAAAAACGCAAGGTAGTGCGCGCTAGCTCTTAGGCCTCGTTACTGCTACCGTCACCGCGTACTGTTACACATACAGCTCAAACAATACGCACTGAAAAACATCTCTATAGACGCTCTAATATATTGTCATGTATTTGAATTGTTCGCTTTACGCCCCGCATCATCATGCGTCGCGCTTAGCTCTGCGACTCCATTAACGAGGCCTAAGATGGCAGATATTTTAGCATGTCATAGTCTAACCAATATATATCTATAGCAATGATAGCCTAGTGATGTGACCGTCGGACTGCCAAGTCATAGGTCTCGAGTCCCAACCCAAGGCGCGCACCTCTGACTTTTCGGATTTATGTGCGTATTGTATAGTTACTTGCTTAAAAACGGTGAAGGAAAACATCGTGAGGAAACCAGCGTGACTCAGAGATATTTCTCGACGGCGTGTGAAGCCAAGTCAGAGGCCCATGGGCGGCATAAACTCTGACACCAGGTTAGTCACTAACCACACGAATAGAAGAAGATAGTCTAACCTTCATGTTGAACTTGACGATGCCTTCGTTGAGCACTTGCGACAGCTTAGCGTATTCAGCGTGCAACATCTTGCGGTATTTATCTCTCTCTTCGTTGCGGAAGGCGACCTTAGCTTCGTAGTCGAATACATGGCGTAGATCTTCTTCGTTGAAGTTTTCTGGATCTTTGTCCAACTGCATATCGTTGGGAACAAGGTAAGGATCCATCTATATCAGCTAGGTCTTTTGGGGGTCCAGCACGAGTGAAATCGCTCGAGTGCTCCCAAAAAGCTTAGAAACCGTGAGTAACTAGATTTTGCATAGACTGGAACATGGATTAAAATTAAGAAGGTCCAGTATTAATTATGTCTTCATGTCAGAGTGTAGCGCAATACAAATGCTAAATATCGGTTTTGATGTTTAGAAGGATTTTCAAAAGGCATTTTTGTAACAACTCTAACCTTAGAAAAAAACTGACGGAGTGTCTCAATTTGACGTATATTTTGTTTTTTTTACTGTAAATGCATAATGGTCTAAGCGCGTGTTTGGATTCCCGGGGGATTATAGAATAGTCAATCAATACTAAGGTCAATAAATATGAACATGTAGTGGAATGTAATATGACCATGCACTGCGGCTTCGGGATGGGCTTCTTGATCTCTTCGTGCCACAGCTTCTCGAGCACGCCGTCCATCATATCCATGAGCGCGCGTTCGCGGAAGTCGTCTTTAGGTCCCGGGTCCGGCGGTATAATCACGATCTGACTCGGCGATATGTACGGCTCGATCGAACACTGGAATTACGTCACTATGTCAGTAAGTCGAGGGTGTATGAAAAGGATCTCCACGTGTGGCGATATTTAAGTAACCAAGTCTGGCGCACCCTGAGTAGGCAGCGTCGCTACCAACCTTGCTGACTGGCTATTCTTCTCAATGTGGCATGAGCTAGTTTCGTAAAGCACGTGTCTATACGAGAGAAGAATTAGGTAAGTTAGTCGTGGGTCCCAGCACTCCCAGCGCAATGAAGACCACCCCCTCCCTACTCGTGCGTCTTGTAAAAGGCGATTAAGGCTCGGCGCAGCGCAGAGCATTTTTCATTGCCAAACCCTTATAAACTTTGCTAGCGTTTAAATAATATCAAAAACCACCTTTCGTTTCTAGTCTCTTCGATGCTCTCCGAGTCTCTAGGACTAGTAGTTATATTAATTGATGTTCGATCTTATTTCAAAGCACAAAGATGATAATGCTTTGGCAGTGAAAAATACACTCCGTTGCGCTTCGCCAAATCTGCTCCGGCCCTAAGTGATTCCGTCAAGAAGATAGGCAGCAACGTCCTCTTGCCTGATGATAGCAATATATATATAAATCAATAAAATTGAACGCTTGCCTTCCTGCAGGAGTCTGAAATTCGATCCTTGCCCACACCTTCATGTGCGGATCAGAATTTGATTATCACTTGCGTTAACGGGGAAGGAAAACGTCGTGAGGAAATATGCACACCAGAGAGAGTAAAAAAAAAATCTCAATGAAGTATGTAGTCCACCATCACGCATCAGGCCAGCCTGGTGGTCTAAGGACCAACCCTTCTCATTCTGAGAAGAGGTCTGTGCCCGCAGTGGGACAGTAACGGGCTCATTATGACAGCCACGTTCGGCGAGCGACTTCGGGTTGCCGAAGGCGGTGTAGTCGAAGGCGTCCAAGTCGCTCGACATTGTTCAGGTACACCTTTGACTCGGTCTACTCCGGCTTTGAACTGTAGTTGTCAAACCACTAGACCTTACACCGGGTTGGTTGCCGCGTTGCCGCCTTTGGTGGGTAACGGGGTGTCCTGCGTAAGCGACAAACGCGACGCGGTGCGACGCGACGCGACACGACGTGGAACAAATACGCGTTACGTCACGTCTCGCTACATAGGCCGCTAGTAGGGAATGCCGTTGTCTTGATCGCGTTTGTGGCGTTCATCGCTTACGCAGGACACCCCGTAAGCTAAGTTAAGCGAGCCATCATTCCAGGCTTATTTTTACCTCCTCCGGCTCCACTTTGATAAGCTTTTTCACAATTTCCTCTTGCCTCCACTCAGGGTCTCTAATTTCGATATTCAGATGATGGAAGCTGCCTCGCAAGTCAGACAACTTGTTCAGTTCTGAAAAGTCGGAATGAAATTCAGTATTTATCAATTACATTCATGTATGTGCCCACTTCGAATATTAGCTATGATCTTCAATTCCTCTTTTGCCGTGAGTTTTATAAAATAAGCGATAAAGGCGTATGCTTTTTTGTATTCTTTACAAATCTGCTTTAAATAAGTAGTTTTTCGATCAATCAGTGAAACTTAGCGAGATGTTATGGTTAGCTACGACTATAGATTACTCCCGTTGTCTGTAAAATGTGAAGATTTTTATAAATATTTGACAAGTTCTATAATATTATTTATTCTGTACGTACGTTTACGGGCTGACATGATATGACATGCCTTGTTGGCACTGCTGATTGTGAGGTCTTGAGTTCGATTCCCAGGTCGGGTAAAGTGTTATTGGGTTTTCCGTGTGGAATTCCTCAGTAGCAGCTTGGAGTTTGGTTTTGTGCCTGGTTAATGGCAATAGGCTCGCCCCCCGTTAAATGGGATTTAAACATAACGGCGAAATGAGGGCGTTATTATACACCTCTGCCCAACCCTTCGGGGAATACAGACGTGATGTTATGTTGAATGATATAAAAAATGCTAACCTTCAATGATAAAGCGGAGTCTGGCGTTCCTTTCGGCGACAAGGCCCACCTCCCTCTGCTTTAAGGCCATCAATTCATCGAACTGTTTGTTGAACCACACCCGCATGTTCTGAGTGTTAAGCTGCAATATTATTCGTATTAGTATGGGGATAAATCTTTTTATATTTTTTATTATTTGCCAAGATTGCATATTTTAACTGGCTACTATTATGGCTACTACACCTTTCTGACTATAAGGCTGCATTTTCACCAGAGATGTGCGAGGTAGCTGGACAGTGCGAGGATGCGTAACGACGCTGTGAAACAGTGCGCAGATGAGCGGTGCGAGGATGTGTAGCGGGCTCGTTTCACACTATACATCTACCTCCGACAAACACCGTCTAGTGACTGCAATTTTTTCGCTCGCGTCCGTCCCTAACACATAGGTATCCCTCGCAAGTGTTGTATGTACAAGAACCTCGCTCCGCTGAACCGTTTCCACTAGAGCTGCGCTGAGCGAGGCTAGGTAAGTGAAGTGATTCTATTGGTTCTTAACAAACACATCCCTCGCTTTGCATCCTCGCACATGTCTGGTAGAAACGCAGCCTTATAGGCGTTTTTGGATACAGTACAGATCCCTAAAAACTAAAGCATTTAAAGAGACTTTTTCGTTTTTACCTTAACGATTTCGTACAACCAGTTCATCTGCAGGAAGCTGAAGGCAGTTGTCTGCGGGATCATGAAGCGCGGGACGGGGACGTAGCGGTGCGTGTTGGTGCCCGACAGCACGTAGGGCTCCTGGTCCGCGTTCACGGTCACGTCGGCGCTGTTGTTCTCGCTCATGAGCCTGTCGCGCGTCGCCAGCGAGGCCGTCGACATGTGCCCCAAGGGGATCTCCATCCCCAATGTGCCCGAGCTAATCTCCTGATCCCTGTCAAATTTGGTCTACTAAATTACGAAAGCAATAGTTTTCGTCATCTCGCTAAACTCTTTACACAACCGCAAGACAAGTATTATTATTCAGTTTAGCGAGCTCACCAAAATGAAAGCCGTTTTTGAAATTTGCAAGATATTACTAAGGGTACAGTAGTCAGTCAAAATCGAGGTAACGGGGTGTCCTGCCTAAGCGACAAACGCGACGCGATGCGATGCGACGCGACACGGAACAAATACACGTTACGTCGCGTCTCGCTACATAGGCTGCCAGTAGGGAATGCCGTTGTTTTGATCGCGTCGCCGCATAGCATCGCGTCGCGTTTGTCGCTTACGCAGGACACCCCGTAAGTTTCTTACTGAACACCGTAGAGCGGGTTTGATTTAAAACTATGTTAAGAGTAGCGTACAGAGAATTACAACCTTCATGAATTATTTTTTACAAATGGTTGGCCATCTAAATTGTCTCATTTGAAATTTAAGTTTACAAACTTTTGAACTTGTGTCTACGTTATTGTTTTTGGATCCATTATCACACAGTCATTATAAAATTACAGTTATTCCGAACAGAACGTCTTTTTAACCGACTTCCAAAAAAAGGAGGAGGTTCTCAATTCGACTGTTTGTCTTTTTTTGTATGTTTGTTCCGCGATATCTTTGCTAATTGTGAACAGATTCTAATGATTCTTTTTTGTTTGAAAGAGTATTCTTTCGAAATGGTCTCATTTAAATTTGGTGAAGATCTGATGAAGAACTTCGGAGATAGACAATTTGAAGTCGATTTTATTTTTGTTAAAAAGTTTTTATAATTACTAGGGACCCAATCCCTAAAAGAGGAAAGGTAGCGTTCTTATGTCAGCTAGTAACAACTTGCAACTTAGTGCAATCCCTTAAACTTGTGATGCCTAAGGCCTCGTTTAAATTGGAATGACACGCAAAACGCTGCGTACTGTCATCATACAACTACAACTCAAATAATATAAATTGCGGAAAACTCGTCATCATAAACGCTGTAATCGTCATATTGTTTGAATTAAATTGTTCGCTTTACGCCCCGCATCCCGTTCCGCGCTAACGGGGTGTCCTCTGTCAGCGACAAATGCGACGCGGTGCGACGCGACGCGACAAGACGTGGAACAAATACATGTTACGTCGCGTCTCACTACATAGGCCGCTAGTAGGGAATGCCGTTGTCTTCGTCGCGTTTGTCGCGTTCCTCGCTTACGCAGGACACCCCATAAGCTCGACGTCAATGGTGTCGATTCTGTAGCGCACTTTGACAGGGCTAAAAAGGGTGTTTGTCTCTTTCTGTTTCAATAGAAAAAGAAAGTGACAGTTGCGGTTAGTCTAGTTTAGTACTGTCAAAATGTGCTACAGAATCGACAGCATTATTAAGTTTGATTGCACAAGTTATTGCACTCCATTCCTCGCTTAGTAAAACTTGCAAGGTCGACTTGCTGCGGGTGTGTGCACAATTTGAAAGTCGGTTGAACAAACTATGGCACAAATCAACTTGCACAGTAAAATATGCTACTTAGTGGATTTTGAAGTGATTTCACTGAAAGGTGCATAGCAGTAAAAATAATATATATAATATTTAAAATAAGGAGGCTAGTGGGTAATTACAACGCGCGGGTCATACGATTTGCGAGGTTAAATGGATGGGTGACCATTCGTTACACATCGAGACCCCTCTATTCCTCGGAGAGCACATTAAACAGTCGGTTCCGGGTGTCATACGAATAATACCTATGACAGTCGTTACGGACAGTCAAAAGCCCGAAAATCTGACAACCAGTCTATACTTAGGATATCGGCATTGCCCTGTAACTGGGTTGCGGAGGTCTGATGGCAGTCGCTCCGTGTAAAATACTGGTATTCAGCCGCATCTGGTTAGATTGGAAGCTGACCACAATAATGTTGGGAAAAGGCTAGGCAGAACAATAATAATTAAAATAAAGTAACTGCAACCCGTCCGAAATATCATTGTGGATTTCGTGAAATGCATCTTATTGTACGATTAATTGCCAAATACTCAAATACTACTCAGTTTTAAGTTGCCGTTAAAGGCTCATGCTGTCACTGTCACTAAGGGATGAATTCCACCAAACGGCTCGCATCGCATCGAATCGGAAAGGATACGAACGGATGCGGCGACAGCCGATCGCGTCCGGCAGGATGTCGACGCATACAATCGGCTCCGTACCGTCGCTTGCGAACGTATCCATTTCTGCGCCTAGTCAAATACACAGAGCACGTAACTATTTAGTCAAATAGTTTCCTTGCTACCGTATTGACGTGTCTAAGAGCCATATTAGACTATCATAAAAATATGATCAGAGATGTATGAGTCATTTTTATATGAAGTACCTACGACGGTATAATAACTACATATGATTCATATTGTCTATGATCATAATATTATATCTTCCAACCTTAAAAATGGCGTCAAAATGACAACGGAAAACACGGCTAAATTGGTATCCATCTTAATTAAGTATGACATTTATATGATTATAAGTGTAATATGAAAAATGAAGAACAGCATCATTTAACCATGATCATAGAATGTGACAGATATGAAATCATATTTCTATGATAAATATATATATGACTAGTTGTGTCCTCACGGCTCCGCCCGTAGCCTATGTGCAGTGATAATGTAGCTTTCTAACGGTAAAAGAATTTTTGAAATCGGTCCAGTAGTTTTTAAGTTTATTCGTTACATACAAAAATCACTAAATACAAAAATACAAATCTTTCCTCTTTATAATATTAGTATAGATAGTGTAATAAGGGCTTAATTTTTGAAAGGATCCGATCGGATACTACGACAGGCGAATGGAGCCGATTGCGCTACGCAGCATACTCTCGGCTACGATCGCGTGTCGCGGAAGACGCCCGCGGTCAAGCTACTGTGCGCGGCTTGGTAATGTAGACTTTAAATATTGTGTATACGATTTAATATCGTTTAAAGATTGTAAAATCCGTTCCGATCCGATGCGATGCGAGCCGTTTGGTGGAAATCATCCTTTAAGCGAAGTGAAAGTGACAGCACGAAATTAACGGTAACTTAAAAATTAGTAGCGTTTTGAGTATTTGTCCATAAATGACTTTTCTTATAGTATGGACGTATCATTTGGTGGGTCCGCAAATATTTCTGATTGGTTGCAAGAGTATGTACACTGCCAGCTCGTTCAAGCTGACTCTTTCATCGAGTGAGCTATCCACCCAGGGTTGGAACAGGTCGTTATCGTTCTCCATCTCAATGGACCGCAGCGCTTCGATCTGCTTCAGTTCGGGCCAAACATCACGCTGCGTTGGCAGCACCGGGAAGTTCTCTACCTGCAAAGAAATGTAAATCATTAACAATCTAAAAATATAGGCACATTAAGCGAGGTATACCTTAGCCAAATTATTAAGTCTCATAACTTTTTTCAATTGGTATGTATATAGTATCGAAGTGTTTTTGTTTTTCTATTCGATTGCTTGTAGGTGGTCTTGCGGACGGTTTCTGCGTAACCGGGCAGTTATTGGTGAGACCTGAAGGGTCTCCAACCAATGGAGACGAGATTAAAATACTTAACCTAAGCTTACTACTACTACTAACATCATGACTACTAGCAACAACAGCACTAAGGGCGACCCCTAATGGGACTCGGACCTCAGCTTAGGGCGTTGCTGGCGAGAGGACTGGGAAGGAGACAGCTTGATGAGCGCTGTATTAACGGTGTGACTGCGGATTCAGAAATGACGACCCGCTCCGCGGCCGCGGCGGGTGAGCGCGGTGGATCAGAGACGTATCGAAGTGAAATAAAAACTATTGTTTTTATAGTAATGAGATCTTTAGGTACTTGTCTGCGGTAAAAATGAACTGCTTTTTTTACATTATTCCTAAGCTCTTTATTATTACATGAGAAAAGCTAAATATGGCGAAGAGCTTGATCCGGGGCGTGAGCACGACGTCCCAGCAATTCTTCTTGATCCAGGCCGTCACCTTGTCTTGGCCACGAATGCGAGCTTCCGTTTTCTGGCGAATATCGTCACGCTCCTTTTCGGCCTGGTGGAATAACAAGGGGTTTTAACTATTTTGTGAATGTATGAAGTGTTGTGTTACTATACACAAAATTATTAGAAATATTTTGGACAAATAAGATGAGACGCCTTTTCCCTCATGGGGAGTTTATAAATGTAATAAAAGATCGACGCAAAGCAAAAGTTGAAAACCAATCACAACGAGGTAAATTGGACATAGTTAAGCGAAAAGGATCCAACCCACAAAATTATCGAAAGAGTTATTTATATCAAAATACTCGCTTAAACTTCTTAAGCCAAACTACACATGATAACACTTTAACCAGTTAAATATTATACATTTGTCCTTTAATTACAATAAAATCAAGAAATTGAAATCAAAGAACCAATGAAGAAATAGAGTCTAAACTTAAGAATTAAATATCTCATAACTGTGTGGGTTGGATCCTTTTCGCATAACTACGTCCAATTATCATTAGCAAAAATGACAAATCAATTTTAACCAATGAAATTACTTTCGTACCAACAACAGTGGCGTCAGTAGTTCCTCAGTTTCCTACCCCCACCTTGTGGGTTATAAGGTCATCGCTCACTATAACAGCACTGCTACGACACAGCAAATAACTTGCCATTCAAGTTAGGGCTTTAAAATCATGTGTATTGAAGTACTTTTTATAATGAAAAGATATTAACAAAAATAAAACCGACTTCAACAAAACGAAAAAGTAATAAAATAATTACCATATTATAAAAGTGACAGATTCAGAAGCCGGTGCTAATCCACGCTGAACCAAATTAAAGGCACCGACTTCTGAATCTGTCACTTTTATAATATGGTAATTATTTTATTACTTTTTCGTTTTGTTGAAGTCGGTTTTATTTTTGCTAAAATGTTTTTTATTTCATCCATTTTAGTGGCCTTAATTAAAACATGGTTGGACCTGCTAAAGACGCTGCTCGTACACATAATCACATCATCACATTATGCGTACTGTTCGTCATTGAGGAGTTCCATTGTTTATCTCCGAAGTTCTTTATCAGATCTTCACCAAATTTAAATGGGACCATTTCGAAAAAATACTCTTTCAAACAAAAGAAGAATTTTTCAAATCGGTTCATAAATGAGGGTGTACTGCGGTAACAAACATAAAAAAAAAAAAAAAAAAAAAAAAACATACAGACGAATTGAGAACCTCCTCCTTTTTTGGAAGTCGGTTAAAAATAGTTGACAGCTCGCGGCAAGCTAGCTTGCTGCTACAGTTCACTATAAAATTTACTTTAATGCATACGAGTTAAAGCCTCAACTTGAATGGCAAGTTATATGCTGTTTCTTTTTCTATTCGACTGCTTGTATATGGTCTTGCGGACCGTTTGTACGTAACCGGGCAGTTATTGGCGAGACCTGAAGGGTCTCCAATCAATGGGGACGGGTAAAATACTTAACCTAAGCTTACTACTACTACTAACATCATGACTACTAGCAACAACAGCACTAAGGGCGACTCCTAATGGAAGTCGGACCTCGGCTTACGGCGTTGCTGGCGGGAGGACTGGGGAGACAGCTTGATGAGGGCTGAATTAACGGCATGACAAGTTATTTGCTGTACCGGCGGTGTATAGTCTTCTTCTCCATGATCCACCGTACTCACCCGCCGCAGCCGTGGAGCCGGTCGTTTTAACTGACTCCGCAGTCACACCGTTAATTCAGCTCTCATCAAGCTGTCTCCCTCCCCGTCCTTTCGCAAGCAATGCCCTAAGCCGAGGTTCGAGTCCCATTAGGGGTCGCCCTTAGTGCTGTTGTTGCTAGCTAGTCATGATGTTAGTAGTAGTAATAGTTTAAGTATTTTACTCTCGTCCCCATTGGTTGGAGACCCTTCAGGTCTCGCCAATAACTACCCGGTTACTTAGAAACGGTCCGCAAGACCATCTACAAGCAGTCGAATAGAAAAAAAATAGTCTTCTTCTAGTGGTGTTGTTCTATCTTCAAGAACTTTCAAGCAACGAATCTTACCGCCTTCAGCCTGTCTCTCTTGGCTTCCAGATGCAAATTGAACTCTGACAGTGAGAGCTGATGCAACGGCTGTTCATTAATATTCTCCTCCAGAAGATCTACTACCTTCGTCTGCAACAAGTCGAAGTTTCTTATCACCTCGTCACGTTGACGCTTGTAGTCAATGGATTCCTCGTGCACTTTCTTATCTTCTTGCAAGTCTAGGTAGTTTCCTGAATAACATTATGACAGGTAAATATGTATTTGGATCCCTTAATGTATATATTACTAGCTGTGTCTGCGTCTTTGTCTGCGTAGAAGTCGGGTGGGTTTTAATTGTTTTGAGCAGAACCCACTTTTTTTTCTTATTCTAAAATCAAAGTAGCCTAAGTTACTCCTTATAACATCAGCTATCTGCCAGTGAAAGTCCCGTCAAAATCGGTCCAGCCGTTTCAGAGATTAGCCGGAACAAACTGACAGACAGACAGACAGACAAAAAAAACTCTTTCACAAGGAGTAGTTGCTACTACTACTAAACCAGTTAATCATTTGTCAAATTCATTGACAGCCTCGTTAGTCTAATGGTGGCAAGCGCGACTGCTGATCTGAGGTCCAATTCGATCCCCAGGTCGGGCAAAGTGTTATTGGGCTTTTCCGTGTGGAATTCCTCAGTAGCAGCCCGGAGTTTTGATTTGTGGCCGATTGATAGCAATGGGCTCGCCCCCTATTACATGGGACTTAAACATAACGGCGAAATGAGGGTGTTACTATACACCTCTGCCCAACCCTTCAGAGAATATAGGCGAGCAGATTTACATATCGCTGAATTTGATTTAGCTACCCTCAACAACGCAAGGAAGAATAAAACTTACGATCACCATCTTTAACAATTATGATCTTCTGGACCTCGTCATCCATGTCGTATACGTTCCGAGGGACGGGCTCGTGTACCAAACGGTCGTCTTTGGGCACGGCGCCCTTCTTCAAGAACACGCAGGCCATGGCGCGGTCTGTACCTAGATGTACAATGTACGTGTTTTGATCGTCAATCACCGCGCTCTTGATGCCGTTATCGAAGCGATGTGACACGGTCAGTCTGAGTTCTGGAGGCAAGAAAATTTATTATTTTAATCTTTACATAGTATACTAGCTGTGTCCTCACGGCTCCACCCGTAGCCTATGTTACTCAGTGATAATGTAGCTTTCTAACGGCAAAAGAATTGTTGATATCGGTCCAGTAGTTTTTAAGTTTATTCATTACATACAAAAATACAAATCTTTCCTCTTTATAATATTAGTATAGAAGTATAGATAAAACAAAGTCGCTCCCGCTGTCTGTACGTTTAGATCTTTTAAACTACGCAATAGATTTTAATGCAGTTTTCAGCAATAGATAGAGTGATTCAAGAGGAAGGTTTATATGCCCCACATTAGTATCTACATTGCACCCGTGCGAAGCCGGGGCGGGTCGCTTTTTTATTTTTTTTTATTTGTTACTAGGCCTGCGTTTGGCCGCCATCCCGCCTGATGTTAAGCGATGATGCGGTCTACGATGGAGCACGCTTGCCCAGAAGAAACTGATTCAATCGTGACTTGAAGACACCCAGATTGTAACTGTCGGGTAACACCCACTCAGGTAGCGCATTCCACTGTTTGGTGGTTTTCACAATGAAAGTGGAATCAAAACGCTAGTAGTATTATAAAACTCAGTCATTAGGTTTGTGGCTAATTAACAACCGCGCGGATCATATAATTTGTAACGTTAAACTGCACTTGCCGCGGTCTGTCCGTGGACGGGTGACCATTCGTTACGCATCAAGACCCCTTCGTGTCTCTGAGAGCACGTTATACCGTCGGTCCCAGGTGATATACGAATACCTATGACAGTCGTTACGGGTAGTCAGAAGACCGAAAGTCTGACAACCGGTCTAATCTTAGGTTATTGGCGTTGCCCAGTAACTGGGTTGCGGAGGTCTGATGGCAGTCGCTCCGTGTAAAATACTGGTATTCAGCCGCATTTGGTTAGACTAGAAGCTGACCCCAACATAGTTAGGAAAAGGCTAGGCAGAAAATAGTACCTATTAAAAATATTTTCAATTTGGCTAAATACCGAAATAATGTGATTGAAGCTGTGAAGCTTTTTAAAATTTATCGGTAGTGTACGCAGGGTGTAAATCATGTAATTCCTTCAAACTTCGTGATGTACCTACTACTGACATAGATTAACTCTGAAAGGGATACTTTTGGATTAAATAAATAAAAAAATACAAAAAGTATAATAGTAAAGTGTAACAGTAGTAATATATTAATATGTATTCCTATTATTAAATTATTAATATAAATATGATGTATCTATATATTTGAAATTTGTGTATTTTTAATGTAGTATATTAGTATTTCTAGAAAGTTTATAAATGTACATAAGCTTATTTTTGATATCATATTATTCTTTCTTACTAAAGTGTGCACCTACCATGTTTTGTCTCTGCATCACCCTAAGGTCGACTGGTAGAAAATGCCTAAAGGCATTAAGTCCGCCTCTGTACTAATTTTGTGCATAAAGAATAAAATTAATAAATAAATAAAAAGTAAACATGTGTTTTTAACGTGAGGCATTTTAGCGCCCCGAGCATATTGCGCGACTATCGTTCGCCGCGCGGTCATTTAACTCGCGGCGCTAAAATGCCTCACGTTAAGAATACATTGTTTACTTTTAGTAAAAAAATATTTATTGAATCCGAAACTATACCGCGCAGGGTTAATCTATGTCAGCAGTACATCACATCACGAGGTTTTAAGGAATTATATGATTTCGTTTACACCCTGTATTAATCCTATCATCTTACGACATTTCTCGAGGCCTTCGTTAAGATCAGGTGGCCTCAATGTGACGGTGCCGTCGAAGCCGAAGGTCAAAAACGCTCGCAAGTTCATGAAGCCATCGAACTGTTTAATGTCGTGCGACGAGTCTATGATGGCGCCCATCTTCACAGTTACTGTCGCTCCTTTCTGAACACAAAAACATATAATAATAGGTAATATAAATAAACTGCCTCATTGGTCTACGCGACTGTTGATTTTGAGGACCTGGGTTCGATCCCAAGGTCCGGCAGTGTTATTGGGTTTTTCCGTGTGGAATTTCTCAGTAGCAGCCCGGAGTTTGGATTTGTGTTCGGTTGATGGCGATAGGCTCGCCCCCTATTACATGGGACTTAAACATAACGGCGAAACGAGGGTGTTACTAATACATCTCTGCCTAATCCTTTAAGGAACACAGGCGTGATGTTATGTTATGTCAATGAGTAAAATTAAGAGGAAACGCGGGCTGCAAAATAGGTTTTTAAGCGATCTATTTCCGTCTCACCCCTCACGCAAACCTTCCCAATTGAACGCGAAAGAGACACCTGCATCTCGGACTGATTTCTCCTGTGCAATATTAGCGAAATCGTACTTTCATATTTCCCTGTTTCCTTCTTCAAATCTAGACCGATTTTAATATTTATTTCTGTAATCATTTAAGAAAGACCTTGGAACTTATGTCTGTATGTTTTTTTTTTATTTTTTATATTCGTCAAATTTGTTTGCCAGATGTTTGAAAACGGTGGTATAGCCGGTCGATTTCTGTAAAATTTAAACTTTCTAATTGTTTTAATACTTAATTTATTGACAAAAACAAAACATAGGGACATAGTGGTGGTAGATATATATCATATTATGGTAAAAAATATTTGCTCTAGTGACATTATCCAAGGAGGAAACTGAGGAATACGTTTATGTGGACTAAATGCCGACTGCATTTTCTCTTAATTTCCTGTTCAGTAGTATTAAGCAGAGGGTCCTATGCTGCTCACGAAATCCACGCCCACGCTGTCCACTTTAGCTATGTGGCCGGCTGCGTGTGTCTGGCGTAACCATTGCGGCGCACGGCCACGCTTAGCTTCAGGTGTTGCCAACCAATCTTCGATCGGGTTATTATATTTTAGGTATCTTAACATAGTATAAAACAACGTCGCTCCCGCTGTCTGTACCACCAGGTTCACACGATTCGATTCTAGTTGGTCAACTGCTAAATCGCATGCGATTTGAACCGTCTGAACAGACTTTCAATTAAATTGAAGCAACAAAAACGTTTCATTTTGTTGATCAAGTCAGTTGATCAACTAGAATCGAATCGTGTGAACCTGGTATACGCTTAAATCTTTTAAACTACCCAACGGATTTTAATGCAGTTTTCAGCAATAGATAGGGTGATTCAAGAGGAAGGTTTATATGCCCAAATTAGTATCTACATTGCACCCGTGCGAAGCCGGGACGGGTCGTTAAATAATATAAAATTGATGTTCTTACCTCTCCACTTAATTTGAGGATGTGGAAATATTTGCTGAGGTGCGGGATAGCGAGTACAGTGTCCTTGGTGCTGAGGGGCAACAACCTCGAGTACGGCCCCTGCATCTTGCCAGCGAACTTGTTATCCTTACCAGTCACTGCGTTCACAACTATTATGCGCTCACCTGTTCAAAAGTAGAACACAACATCACACCTGTATTCTGGTCGGGCAGAGGTGTATAGTAACACCCTCATTTCGCCGTTATGTTTAAGTCCCATGTAATAGAGGGCGAGCCTATTGCCATCAAGCAACAAATCCAGACTCCGGGCTGAGGAATTCCACACGGAAAAACACTTTGCCCGACCTGGGGATCGAACCCAGGACCTCACGATCAGCTTCACGCTTGCCACCAATAGACTAACGAGGCAATTCAAAAGTAGAAGACTTCAACTACTACTTATTCTACATTTTAGAATATTTGAAAGAACATGTGTGTACGGGTTACACCTCACTTATCGGTGCTTAGTGCGGCGCGTGATGGGGGGGGGGGGGGGCGTAAAACGGATTATTGAAACGCGTTTTTCCCCGCGTATTGTTATAGTTGTAGTTGTACTATGTATGACAATACGCGGTGGAAACCGCGGTGAAGTGAGCGGTGGATCCGGCGTCGTCATAAACGAGATTGCACGATTGAGGCATAAAACTATCTCCGTGCCTCGGACAGCACGTTACACCGTCGGTCCCAGGTGTCATACGAATACCTATGACAGTCGTTACGGGTAGTCAAAAGCCTGAAAGTGTGACAACCGGTCTAACCTTAGGATATCGGCATTGCCCAGTAACTGGGTTGCGGAGGTCTGATGGCAGTCGCTCTGTATAAAATACTGGTATTCAGCCGCATCTGGTTAGACTGACCCCAACATAGTTGGGAAAAGGCTAGGAAGAAGGCATAAAACTCTAACTACAGACTTAAATGAAGAAATTAAGTTTGATTGTTACCTATGGTATACTTCTCAGAGAAGAGCACCAGACTGAAGCATCTCATATCTGGGCCGACCTTTATGAGGAAGCAGTCTGCTAGGCCACGTCCCAACTCCGAATACCGCACTAGATTCAGCTTAAAGTCTTCGCTGACCTGCGTCGAAAGGTGAAACATTTTAGGTACTTCGTCCTTTATATTATTTTCTCTATGGCAGATTAGTGAGACAGTTTAGGGAACACAAATTCTCTATGTCCATTATAGATCTGATTTTCGATCTTCTTCTTGTCGTGTGGTTAGTGACTAACCTGGTGTCAGAGTTTAGGCCGCCCATAGGCCTCTGACTTGGCATCACATGCCGTCGAGGAATATCTCTCAGGCATGCCGGTTTCCTCACGATGTTTTCCCTCACCGTTTTTAATTCGTTTTTGATTTTCGATAAAATTCTAACATGACATTGCATACGCTTTTTATGATTCAAATTGTTTAAATATTTATCTTAAATAGGTAATTCATTGATCGTAATTACGAAAGGCGAAACAGTTACGTTATAAGCGAACTATCATCGAGGAAATAACGTGTACATGATGAACTAGTTAAATTGAGATTTTTTACAGACTTAAGAGGAAACGCTGGCTGCATAATATTACAAGAATAGGTTTTTAAACGATCGATTTCCGTCCCACCCCTCCCGCAAATCATCCCAATTGAGCGCGAAAGAGACAACTGCGTCTCGGACTGATTTCTCCTGTGCAATATTAGCAAAATCGTACTTTCGTATTTCCCTGTTTCCTTCTTCAAATTTGGAGCGTTTTTTTTTTTTTTTGTAATAATTTAAGAAAGATTTATTTATTTATTTTTAAGATTGGTTATGTCTGCATGTTTTTCTTTTATTTTTTATATTCGTCTAATTTGTTTGCCAGATGTCTGAAAACGGTGGTAAAACCGGTCGATTTTTGCAAAACGTTTCTATTTCTATTAATAATTAATTTATTGAAAAAAGCAAAACATAAGGACATAGTGGTGGTAGATATCATATGGTAAAAAATATTTGCTCTAGTGACATTATCCAAGAAGAAAACTGAGGAATACATTTGTATGGACTAAAGGCCGACCCCGCATTTCCTCTTACGTAATTGGAATTAATTTCATCTCGATACCTCTAGCCGTTCCTGAGAAAAAGGATCTTGACAGACAGACAGATTGTGAAGGAACGAGGTATGGTGTTCCTCCAACGAAAACGAAGGAACCTCTTACCAGGCGGGTCTTAAGCCTGGCGGGCTACTGCACAACTATATACTATCCGCGTGTCAAATCTTGATATCGCGATGCAGGATTTGTGACGTCGTTTTTGAGAGTTGTTATTATATGTCGCTGTAGAGTGCTAGATCATCGTCGTGCTTCGTAGTTCGCATGTGGCGTGGTAGATGGCGCCACACGGATAACAAAGTGATCCTATAAAGTATGATTTTCACCAAACGGCTCGCATCGCATTGGATCGGAATAGATTTTACAATCTTTAAACGATATTAAATCGTGTACACAGTATTTAAAGTCTATATTATCAAGCCACACACAGCAGCTTGACCGCGGGCGTCGTCCATGACACGCGATCGTAGCCGAGAATATGCTGCGACGCGCAATCGGCTCCATTCGCCTGTCTTCGTATCCGATCGGATCCTTTCAACGGTAGGAATGAAACTATTTGACCAGGCGCAGAAACGGATACGTTCGCAAGTGACGGTACTAGAGCCGATCGTATGCGTCGACATCCTGCCGGACGCGATCGGTTGTCGCCGCATCCGTTCGTACATACATAAATATATATACTCACGTATTTTTCCCATGGGGGTAGGCAGAAACTATAGAACGCCACATGCTACGACTCTTACATACCCGTTTCGCTTCATCCACATTCATACATCTTGTCATACATGCACGCCGGTTGAGAGTAAGGGAAGATGGGGTAATGGTAGTCAGTGGGCAATGCCAGTCACGTCAAAATCTAAGAATCCAAAAACATTCTGCTATCGCTACTAGTGTCGCCATTTAGTATGCGGCCAAGTAAACTTATTTACCAAGCGGCGCCATTTTCCTTCGCGCGCAGTAATTTTGACAGCTATGTAAAAGTTTGGGTGTGTTTTGTTGTAATAAAATCGAAAATTCGGTGAAAGGTAAGTTTAAAGTGATTTATACCAATCAATATCTGTCTTAAAGTGAATTACTATACATTTATAATATGAATAAAATGTCGTTTTATTTTGTTTTGGTACACTTTACAAGCAACCCTGTGTTAATTTTGAATGATCGGTAATACGCTAACAGTAGACCGCCCTTACCCGCACCTGCGGGTAATAGCGGTCAACGAAAGGTTTTACAAAATTATTAAAAAATAAGAAACCCGTAATAGATTGATATTGCGCCTCATATATATTTATAGCCCACTATATATATAAGCTATATAAAAAGTCAGTTACCTACACCGTAAGTCTCAGAAATAAAATTAAAAAGGGATTACTGCTTAAGTGACCGCCATTCCCCCATCTTCCCCTACTACGCACCTGACCTTTGTGAAGAACATCACCAATAACATCGATGTATGTCCTTCTAGGACGTCCTCTACCGGCGTTCCCATTAACATCCGCCTTATAAATTCCTTTTGTTAATCGCCGTTCACTCATTCTCTCAACATGGCCAAACCACCTAAGCATACTCCTTTCAATTTTTGTCACTACATCATCTTTTAAACCGCAACTTTGTCTAATCTCTTCATTTCTCAATCTATCATTCAAAGTTACACCGCACATACTTCGCAAGGAACGCATTTCCACGGCATTTATTCTACTTTCATGCCTCTTCTGCCACGACCAACATTCACTTCCATACATAAGCGTAGGTACCAACACACCATTATGGACAGCCAGTCGTGCCTTTTTGGACATCGACCGGTTAGCCACAACCGCATGCAAAGCACCATTTACTTCGCATCCGTTCGTATCCTTTCCGATAGGATGCGATGCGAGCCGTTTGGTGGAAATCAACCCTTAGGGTTCCATTTTTTTCATTTCGAGGTACCTACGGAAAAATAATTATAAAAACTCACCTTAAAAATAAAGATATGTCCTGCTGACATAGCGGCGGCGACTAAGAACCTCCCATCCAACGAGAAGGCACAATGAGACACGATCTGGTGCGTGAGGCACATGCTGGACTCCATTTTCAGCCCCTCATCGGGGTCGAAGCTCCACAGCGCGATGCCGTAGTTGTCGCTCACCTCACCGAAGATCGCCAGCAGTGGGTCCATAGGACTCGCTTGGAAAGACACCTCGCTAGCCTCCACTCCTTTCATCAAGATCTGAATCGTCACTTGTATTGTTGTACTGCCATCTGACACAATGTCGAGCTGCAGGCTCATTTAGCACTTATTTTTAATCATTTTCCTACCTACAGGGTGTAAACGAAATCATGTAATTCCTTCAAACCTCGTGATGTACTGCTGACAGCACGGGATACATTTGGATTCAATAAAAAAAATACAAGTAGTAAACATGTGTTCTTAACATGCGGCATTTTAGCGCCCCGAGTTAAATGACCGCGCGGCGAGCTTTATCGCGCAATTCGCTCGGGGCGCTAAAATGCAGCACGTTAAGAACACATGTTTACTTCTTGTATTTTATTTTTATTGAATCCAAAAGTAATTACAGGGTTAATCTATATCAGCAGTACATCATGAGGTTTGAAGGAATTACATGATTTCGTTTACACCCTGTAGTTTTGGGCCAGTTCCTTGTGTATTTCAGGAGCATTCGTTTTCCCATGAAGGATCTTGCACATGGTTATTATTTGGCCATTTTTCTTATGACCTCATGAGAGTTATACCCTAAACAGCCTAGATAAAAGTTCGTAGGGTACCTACATAAACGCATAATATCCATGCAAACGGAAATCCTAAGGTACGTGGGCATTTGTGCCTTTTTAGTATCTTTACATAGTATAAATAAAACAAAGTCGCTCCCGCTGTCTGTACGCTTAGATCTTTTAAACTACGCAACGGATTTTAATGCAGTTTTCAGCAATAGATGGAGTGATTCAAGAGGAAGGTTTATATGCAACCGTGCGAAGCCGAAGCGGGTCGCTAGTATACTATACAAGGTGTAAAAACACCCTTCAAGAAGCCGTCAACCATGCATTCAGTACATCAAACTAAGTAACCCTACGCAAAAATTGTCGCTGGGAAACGAGTTTCTTATTTTGGGTGAAAAATATCGTATGACTTTGACTTTATGACTTTTTTCTTTTTCGGGGTGCGATTGCGATTTTAAACAGTTTTGCTTATAGATTCCACCTCCTGGCTATTATGAAGTACTCACAAGTCTCTCATTATACAATTCGAAAATGCTCAAAACGCCGTTTTGTCCAATCATCGCCAAATACTTGTAATCGGGCGCTATCAGTTGAATCTTCGTTATGTTCCTATAATATAAATAAATATGTTGTTAATCTTAGTATAGGTAAAACAAAGTCGCTCCCGCTGTCTGTACGCTTAGATCTTTTAAATTACGCAACGGATTTTAATGCAGTTTTCAGTCATTTATGTATTTATTTATTGGCTTACCTAGAACTGATACTACAACCTATAACTGGTAATAGATAGAGTGATTCAAGAGGAAGACTTATATGCCCCACATTAGTATCTACATTGCACCCGTGCGAAGCCGGGGCGGGTCGCTAGTTGATAATAATTTAAATGTCAATAAGGAATTATTGTGGCGCTTGTGCTTGCAACAATGAGCTTAGGTACAATTTTAAACTCTTTTTAGAGTTCCGTACCCAAAGGGTAAAACGAGACCCTATTACTAAGACTCCGTTGTCCTTCCGTCCGTCCGTCTGTCACCAGGTTGTATTTCATAAACCGTGATAGTTAGACAGTTGAAATTTTCACAGATGATGTATTTCTGTTACCGCTATAACAACAAATACTAAAAAACAATAAAATAAATATTAAGGGGACTCCCATGCAACAGACATAATTTTTTTGCCGTTTTTATAGATAATGGTACGGAACCCTTCGTGCGCGAGTCCCACTCGCACTTGGCCGGTTTTTAAATGACTCGACACGACAGTTATGCCTCGTCAATCTTCATGTTCCCGAATTTGTACGAATTACTCGACATGGTACCTATAATATCTACGGTCCATACACCACAGTTGGTACCTAAGGTACCTATTTATTTTATTTGGATAAGTTTGCGTTCGCCCATATTCGCTTGCAAGTCGCGGCTCTAACTTGTTAATGATAGGTACAGTAGAATTACCGTCAGACTGCCAAGTCATAGGTCTCGAGTTCGAACCCAAGGCATGCACCTCATTTTTTCATCATCATCGACTTTTCGGATTTGTGTGCGTAAATTATCACGTGCTTAAAAACGGTGAAGGAAAACATCGTGAGGAAACCGGCATGCCTGAGAGATATTTCTCGACGGCATGTGAAGCTAAGTCAGGGGCCCATGGGCGGCGTAAATTCCGACACCAGGTTAGTCACTAACCACACGAAAAGAAGCTAGAATTCCTCACCTCGGCTTGATTGTGATAAGTTGAACCTCAATCTTCTCCTCGGCGTCCGCGGCGACCTTGTACACGAAGCCGTGTTTCGTCCACAAGGTCGCCATGTCGCTGAAAGCGTTGCTGATAACACGAACGACTTCATCTTCTGGAATGTAGGTCCACGTGACCATCCATTGCTTTCCGTATTTCTCCAGAAACTGGATGAATAAGAGAAGTTTCTATTCAATCGATTCAGCATATCGAAGACCACAGCTGCACTGCACATAAGCCTCTGAGGCCTCGTTTATGAAGACGCGTGATCCGCTGTGCGCTCCACTGCGAACTGACACACATACAACTAGGTCTCAAACAATACGCGCGGTAAAACGCGTCTCCATAACCGCTCTGATACATCGTCATGTTTGTATTGTCCGCTTACGCCCCGCATCACGCTCCGCGCTAATCTCCGCGTCTCCATAAACGAGGTCTTTGTGCACATAAGCTTAATGTTTGTTCCAGAACAAAGATGAGTAATCTTATTATGAAGGCAGTTAGGGTAGACATGATGAAAAAGGATTTAAGAGCAGTCTTAAAGTTTGCATACGAAGAAAATCTAGTACAAAAGACATACAACATAATCTTATAGGGGTGAATCTATCATTACAGTTAGGTATAGCTATTATGTGAGGATTGGGAGCATGGTAAAAATTAAACCAAAATAGACTCTCCACCACTGAGAGTACTTTTAATTGGGTTAGTGATTAGTTACAGAAGCTAGTTCACAATATATAATATAATCATTTACACAAGATCGGAAAATAAGGACAAGCAAATGATATTTAAGGTCAGACTTCTTCGGCGGTTCGAAATGGAATCCTCTTCTCCGTCGAATGACCACTGTTTTCATAACTTCGGGTACGTTGATTAATCTTGACGGTTACCCTCCTATGTCAACATTGTCCAGTGTTACCGGCTACCGATAACACTAGGTCAAGTATCAAAATATAACTTCTATTCTTTCTTTACTTACCCTAAGGTAGTTATCAGGTCCGTAAACGAGAAGACCATGACGGAAACCACACACGCTGGGCTTTCGACTTTGGAATAGTTTCTCTGACCACTCCAGTACTTTGACCATTGCTATGCCATCTGATACCATCTGCAGGACCAAAAGATAGGAGTTTCGCTTTTAGTTACAGACAATTCACATAAGTAACTCGATACTTAATGCTAGGTAGTACTTTACATAGGTACATGCATAATTATACAAAGTGCCCCAGTATCTTTACATAGTATAAAACAAAGTCGTTCCCGCTATCTGTACGCTTGGATCTTTTAAACTACGCACCAGATTTTAATGCAGTTTTCAACAACAGATAGAGTGATTCAAGAGGAAGGTTTATATGCTCCATATTAGTAGGTATCTATATTGCACCCGTGCGAACCCGGGGCGGGTCGCTAGTGTAGTAATAAAACTTTAAGGAATATACGCACAAAATATATTTTATCACTTAAAGCTTCTGACAAGTGGGAACAAAAAACCTGTCTCGGCTTTGGTGGCTCTTTACGTTATCAAATGAAATTAATATGAAACGGCAAATGCGTATTTCTAAAAGCATCTTTTTAATCAAAGAGAAAACCACTTACACTGTACAAGTTACCCGTAGGGTCTATAGCGTATAGCTGCCCATCTTGGCTCCAGCAGATATCCACGAGAGGAGGCTCCGAAACCTTCCAGCCAGTGACCTCCTCTTTAGCTCTCCGCAGCATGAAACACTTCTTGTTGCATAGTGCCACTTCCCACACGATCAGTCCTTCGCCCCAACACTCACAGACCAACATGTTCGTGCGGCTAGCCCTATGACAAAAGTAGTACGAGGTATCAGATTAAAAACGCACAACATCTAGCTTTCCTAAAAGATATGACCTATCTTGTATGCGGTGCACCCAATCCAACCGCTGACGGACGATACTCTGAGGACTACGAGTTTACGACATACTGTAATTAATGGGGTAATCATCAAAATTACCAGTCTACCTATCGCACACCCCAGGCTGATGACAGACAAAAGTTTCAGAGAGATTTCAGAACTTAGCTTAACTGTCCAAGATAGTTAACACTGAATTGTGACATGCCGAAGTCTATTATTTTCACCTGGTGGTAGATAGGTAGTCATCATCACCGTGGAACGTACTCTTTACCAGACAGACCACTTTTTTTTTTGCTGAGCAAAGGCCTCCCCTTTTGCCTTCCAAATCTCTCTATTTTGTGCTGTGTCTAACCATGTGAGCCCCGCAAAAGCGTCGAGATCGTCACGCCACATAAGCCGCGGCTGACCTCGACGACGGTGTCCTCCTTCAGGCGTCCAGTTAGTGACGATCTTTGCCCATCGTTCCGGGTGCCTTCGAGCAACACGACCCGCCCACTCCCACTTAAGCCTGGCTCTTTTTTCTCCAACATCTGCTTCTTACGTTATGGAGCGCAGGGTGGTGTTTCTAACACGATCGGTTAATTTAACACCGAGGATACTAAGCTCGGTGTTAAATTCTTTTGTTCTTCAGTAAGTAACCAACTTTGAGCACCGTAGGTTAGGACGGGCAGGATGCACATATCGACCACTATATACGGTGTGAAAATACTCTTTGACGAAGCCGAGAACCCGGTATTCTTCTCATCATTACGAAGATTTTTTTGTATTAGGCCATACCTGGGAACCGACTGGTTTTGGAGATATTGAAGGTTAAAGTAACAATTTTTTTTTATGTTTATCGCGAAACTAAGTTTAAATATTATTACTAAATTAGCAATGACAGCCTAGTGGTGTGACCGTCGGACTGCCAAGTCACAGGTGTCGAGTTCAAACTCAAGGCACGCAAAGACCAATAATTTCCAATTCAATTGAGTATTGTATAATCACTTGCTTAAAAAAACGGTGAAGGAAAACATCGTGAGGAAACCGGTAGGTATGCCTGAGAGATATTTCTCGACGGCATGTGAAGCAAAGTCAGAGGCCCATGGGTGGCATAAACTCTGACACCAGTTTAGTTTCTAACCATGAAAAGAGGAAGACTAAATATTCTTAAACAAGCTTTGTCAACATTTTTGAAATTTAATCTCAGGCACAGTCTGCTGCACGCGCGTTTACGGAGTGTCCTGCGTAAGCGACAATCGTGACACGACGCGATGCTGAGAGCGCATTGAATGCGACCAAAACAACGGCATTCCCTACTGGCGGCCTATGTAGCGAGATACGACATAACGCGTACTTGCTCCGCGTCGTGTCGCACCGCGTCGCGTTTGTCGCTTACGCAGTACACCCCGTTATATTGTGCGCTAGTTGTTTTTTAACACCTAAAAATAAAAGCAGTTTCCCACCAATTATCTTTGCTCTATGTTCTTAGTTTGATATACAGTATGCGTACACTTTGGCTTCTTTAAGGCTATATTTACACTCTGTATAATGAACCATCGTTGGGCAAGAAATATTACTTCTGAAAATGTCTCACTAAGTTACTCACATATAAAGCTGTTTGCGCCGGATCACACCGGTCTCGACGGATAGGAGCTTTTGCTTGGTACGCCAACTCCACACGATTACCACGTAGTTGGGGAAACCGCTAAACCCCGCGATCAGGTCACTCTCCATCATGCATATTCCTTTGTATCTATTTACGGACATATCTGAGAAAATAATGGTTAATCACATCACTTGTTGTGAAAGTGGATGGGTGTTTGTTATAAGATCGCGCATAATCGGTAGAACGGATTTGGATAAAATTTGGCAGATAGGTAGATAGACCATGTTCTTAATCTTCTTTGTCATGTCGATGGTTCAAATTATTGATTCAAATAATCTTGAGATTAGCGGCAGTAGTGGCGTAACTATAAGGTGGGAGAGCTGGCAAAATGCCACGGGCCCGAGGCCCGACGGGGCCCGCAGCTTTTGAAAATTAAATTTATTATATTTAACTAAAATGCATACAATATTAGTAATTCTTTTGGGTAACTACTTCAGTGATTTATTAAAATTAAATTACATCGTGACGATTTTTACCGGGGCCCCATCCAATGAATTTGCCACGGGCCTCTGATGGTATAGTTACGCCACTGGGCGGCAGCTAAGCGCGTACTTGACGGCTAGATACATGACGCGAGTCCTTCAGCCTTATCGTCGTGCAGGCACATCTCGGGTTACAGGCTATGAGAAGACCTGTATGAGACATCGTCAAGAGAGAGAGACACACAATAGTGGCAGTATTGTGCTTCAATTATACCAGACCAAAACTTTGCCATGTCGAAAGCATTGTCGCTGACCTCGCAAAGGTCTTTAATCGTATACAATGTACACATAGGATACTTTTTATTCGGGTACAGTTCAGGCGAAGAGTTGTGGCCACTCTGAACAGGCTTTGCGAACTTTCGCGCATGTACACTCGTGGAGGAACTTACTGTAAAAACTATTAAATAAACTTCACTTAACAAATGGCCAATCTTAAGATCGTAGTAATTAAATGTTAACTAAAAACTATTTTGTTGCTAAAACATCTATTCCACGACCACCTGCACGATGTTCAGAGCGGCCAAGTTGAATTGACCGTACAGTACAAACATGAAGTAGGTAGTGCCTCTAGGATGCAAGTAAAACCGCGGGTAACAGCGAGTATGATATAATTTTGCTATGCGGGTTGGTCAATTATTAGTGCTTATTTTTGGGAACAAGGATCTAAGGACAAAATAAATAAAGAACTCACCTTGAAGTTCCGTCAATACCTTGAATGACGGATACGCCATAATAAATATCCGGGCATGGTTCACCTTCTCAGCAAATGCGAACAGATAAGAACGATGACCTGAAATCGAATTTGTGTAAGTAAAACACCTATTTTTTTACTTAGTACCTACTTAGTAAGTAGATACACGCTCTACAGTACAGGGCGACTACAGGACGAGAGATGGACAAAAAGGATGACGACATGGACCAGCCCTCCGGGTATGCGCTACAGAGGAAGACTGCTTACGACATGACAAGACGAGATCATCAAGATGGCTGGCCATGCTTAGATACAGGAAGCCCAGAATAGGGAACGTTGAAAATCTTTGCAGAAGGCCTTCACCCGAGGTTCTGGAAAACCAACCAGATGCTTAACATACATAAATAATGTAATATTCTTTTCCGAGAAAAATACGGCTTTATTTTGCTTTATATTATTTATAATATGGTACACGCAATGCGCTGAGCCTATCCTATTTGACATAGTGACATGAGATGAAAGGCTATGGTCATTTACGGGTTTCAAGTCGTTCTGTTCCAAGTTACGGGGTGTCCTGCGTAAGCGACAAACACGACGCGACACGACGTGGAACAAACACGCGTTACGTCGCGTCTCGCTACATCGGCCGCTAGTAGGGAATGCCGTTGTGTTGATCGCGTTTGTCGCGTTCGTCGCGTCGCGTTCGTCGCTTACGCAGTACACCCCGTTACACCACAGGACCCGGACAGTTCTCCACCAGCCGAAGGCTACAATAATATTCTGCTGCCCGCCCTGGTACTGTATTGTCGTCAAGTCAATGAGTGCGTAAGGATCATCTCAACTAAAATGATGGTGGTTGGCCCACGCTTCTTTTGTCTTACCGGCTATAACATCTACCCCGTCTCCATTCTGCTTGCTGTTGGCTACATAGACTAACTCAGTATGAGTCCGGTAGTTGAAGAAAATTATGTAGATGCCTTGCGCTACGGCGAACACATCCCTCCCCACGAACGTCATGAAGTCCAGACGTTGGGGGTTTGCCCATCTGGAAATACCATAACAATATACCGTGGAGTCCGCTTATAACGACGACAAAGGGACAGCGATATTTAGTCGTACTAAACGGATGTCCTTATAAGCGTCAGCAGTCAGTAAATACCAGATAAGAAAACCTAACTAAAGGGTCGTTCATATGAACATAAATAAAGCCACGCGGTCGCTGGCGGTCAAGCGACATTTGGCGGCGCCGGCCGGGCGGTTGAGTGGTTATATTCCACATCTCTGATCCACCGTGGTCACCCACGGCAGCCGCGGAGCCGGTCGTCTTTTCTGACTCCGCAGTCACATCGTTAATTCATCCCTCATCAAGCTGTCTCCCTCCCAGTCCTCCCGCCAGCAACGCCCTAAGCCAAGGCCCGAGTCCCATTAGGGGTCGCCCTTAGTGCTGTTTTTGCTAGTAGTCGTGATGTTAGTAGTAGTTAGCTTAGGTTAAGTATTTTACTCTCGTCCCGCCAATAACTGCCCAGTTGTTAGAAAAGGGCCGCAAGACCATCTACAAGCAGTCGAATAGAAAAAAGTCCCGGTCAACAGGTAGGTACCTAGATATGTAACCATCTACAAAGCAAGAAACACCCTGGTCCCTTGGGATGGTTAACAGCTAAGAAGGCAGGTTATAATCGAGGAGGTGACTTGAGAACAGCGAGTAAGCCTGACCCCATAAGTACTAAGTGAAGTCGTAAGCTAAGCAAGTAAGATAAAAGTACCTAATCTTTACATTGTACGATGAACGGGAACACAGAGAAATCCAATTATGGCTAATTTTCATCGCCATATAAACATAAAACCAATTTGCTGTTACGAGATTCTCGACTATCACAAACAGGCGCTAGTATTTTAATTAATTCTAATTATGTAGATACTTAAGTTTTTAATTCATCTTAAAGCATGACTCACGCAGGGTCTTATTGTTCGTAGACATGACCTGTACCTACGTTCCATTACTTACGTTCACGCTAAGATAAGTTGAAACAATGTTGAGAGCAAAATGGAAGGAGACTTTCTATGGGCGTATCGAGCCTTCTGGGTAGATAGGAGGAGAGAGGGGTCAGATCTCGATTTAAGATATTTGAGTAGAGATTTTTATACATATATCTATATATAAATCTCTACTCAATTTTAGAGTACGGGCCTAAGTATAGAAGGTTTGATCTTCTTGTCAGGGAAGTCTGGCGGGTTCTGCTGCCATCTCCAATGATGAGAAAGGGGTTTTAATATTTTTGATAAGAGTGACCATGATTATGTACTGTGTACCTACCTGACTTTAGGATCGAATTGATCTTGCGTATTGTCTTCATCGTTTTCTTCTTTCTTTTCTTCAGACATTTTTATTTTAAATCAAACCTTTTTTAAATTAAAATCTATGCTGTAAAATCTGTTAAAAGTACTCTGTGATCTGTTCACGAACGTTTCAGAATACAATTATTGTCTCCTAGCAACAATTATTTTGTTTTTATAATTTTTATGTTAAGCCTGGTTATGTAGCTTTATATTAAATATGCCGGCAACATTGGGGAAATGGGAAATCATAATAACTAGTAACAAGCGTATAATATCATGGAATATTAATTTCCATAAAAGATTTTTACGCAGTGTGAGCTCAATTAATTCAAGAGTACATTTTTTTTTAAATTACTTTTTTTATACTAAGTAATCTTTGAATTTTATGAATTAAGTTTTGATGAAACGGAACGCAATTATTGTACCTGTCAAAATTCTGAACCCCACGGATGGGCAGTGATTTATGATTTTGATAAGAAAGACAGAAAAATAGTATTAGAAATGTGTATAGTGTATAATTTTCTAGGGCAATTTAATTTTATAAAATGTGAAAAGTGCCAGTGTAGTAATTAAACCACCGTAATGTAAGTTATCGCGATTTGCGTTGCGTTGTAATTGAGTGGTGTTTATTTTCCCATTTAGAGTTATTTAGGAAGGTTTTATTATTGTTTGAGTGTTGTAACGTGTTATGATTGTGTTCAGGGAGAACTACACCGGGTCTGAGGACGATCCAGTGGCGCAAAGATGGAATTCTTCATCGATAGACTTCGCGGAAATAACAATGGACAGAAACTTTGCCCTCCTGCTAGTGTCGCTTATATCTGCGATCCTGTGGATCGTTTATATAACGTACTACAACAGCCGCGTGCTGGGCTACATCCTCACCAGGCTCATCAACAAGTTTTATTTCCAAGATGACAATTTCAAAATAGGTGAGTGACCTATTTATTTATATTTACCTATATATATCTCAATTCATGATCATGATCAAACTATGTTTTTCTAGAACTTCTTTCGTCTTTCAGTGTCCTACTTATACATTGACATGTTATTTAAAAAAAAAACAATTTAAAAAACATGATTCATAATTTTTATTAATAAATACTTTGCATAATTTTATGACCTTTATTTTATTCTAATACCTAGTTTTATAGGTTAATACTATTCATAGCAATGCCATTTTTTATATTTGTTTTTATTGCTATTGGCATTGAAATAATTTGAGCAAATGTTCAAATAATTCAATCTACTACGGTTTTATCTGAGTAAAAGATTATCAGACAGATAATATAATATGAGTAATAGTGACCAGCCAACAAGAATAAATATGTATCAACATGCCTATCACATTGTCTTTGAATTTTTACATAGATTAGGGAATGAGCTGTATTTCCGCAGTGGTTGCGTAGTAGAGAATGTTGAAAATTGTTTTGTTAAGGGGTACAACAATTATAGGGCCAATGACACATGTTTAGTTTAGTTTAGTTTAGTTTACCTGGGCTGTATCCGCACTTAGCCTCTTGATTGGGCCATTGTGCGTGTTCCGTCTTACCTTCCTACTCCAACCAACCTAGGTCGTCCCAGAAGGTTAGCAGCCTTTTCAGGCTGCTACAGGCCTCCGGGAGCGATGCTGGTGATTGAAGAATCCGTGCCCGTTGTTCGGCCACGCTCCTGCATTCCATAAGCACGTGCAGCGGCGTTTCTTCTGTCTCCATGCATCCTCTGCACAGGGGACTATCTGTTACACCTATGGTGAATAGGTGCTTGTTTAGAGGGCAGTGTCCTGTTAAGATTCCAATAATCTTCCGGATGTCGCCCCTTTTAAATCTGATGAGGTTGCGGGACAATCTTTTTGATGCTACCGGAATCGCATTTTTAGTTTGCCTGCAGCCCTCGCTGTTTGTCCATTCTAATAAATGGGTTTCTTCTGTTTTTGTGCGCAGCCATGTTTTTATTTGGGCCTGGGGTATGGGCAGTAGCGGCTCCGGTCCGTACGCTATTGTTTTTGACCCCATTTTGGCCAGGTCGTCCGCTGCGTCGTTTCCGAGCGAGTTGCTGTGTCCTTTAATCCATTGCAGAGTCACTTTATTTGTACTTGCGATGGACTGGAGACTGTTGTGACATTCCAGTATAAGGACAGAAGTTATGGTATTCAATGACACATGTATCAGCTGTACATTTGAAATGTTTTATAAAACACATACAAATTACATGAATTGCAATCACAGTTGTAGCAGTGGCTATGTGCTTGGCTGTTTCAAGTTGCGAGTTTAATTACTGCATAGACCAAGGATTTGTATGGCCAACAAATATATGTTCCGGGTGTGGGTGTTTTTTCTATAAAACGCAACAATAATCTAATTTTCATGATCATAGAACTAAATAATAGAAGGCAGATTAACATTTTTAACATCTTGCTGCATAACTAATAATCGCTGTGTAAAGTTATTTATAACACCGTATAACGTCATTTTTTTATGTACATTAAGCTTGTCATAACTTTACACAACGATTACTGGTAAGGGGGTTATAATGTACTGAAATGCTTATTGTAATGCATTATTATTGCATCGCTTTCTATAAAGCAAATCTACAAATAATAACACCCATAACAATAACTAGCAAAGTGCATGACGTTCACAAATAAAACAGTGTTTTACCACTTTTATTGCGTATGGCAGCAAATTATGCGAGGTTTGGGGTTGCGGTGCATGCAATAGTGAATCCCGTGACCCCGGCCATAGGTTAGAAGGAGGAACATTGTTGGTTTTCAGCCGGTATGAGTCCGGCAGACCCCCACGCCCTCCCCAGGCGAGGGCCATCAATAAGGATTTTTTAACGATAAAAATAAATAAAAAAGGGTGGGTTCACATTTTTGTAACAGATGCTAGAGACAAATAGACATGATGAAATTATACCCTTATTGAATAGATGTAAATAACTCGGAATCTGCTACTTTCCTCTTATTACCAACTAACAGGAGTACATCTACTTACAGCTGATCATTGTTATGTTTTGTTTAGTTAAGGAAAACACCTTAAAATCTTTATCCTTAGTTGATAGCTAAAACAGTTTTAATTTGATTGTAATCAAACATTATCCTTAACTGCTCTTGAGAAGTAGTTTGGTGATTATATTATGACATTGGTTGATACTTTTATCCTTAATTTGATAATTAACTCTTTGGTGCATTCACAGCGTATACATCATTAGTCCATACACACTATTATCACTCATTCACATTATCAATGATGGCATGCATCAGCGATACAATGTTAGATTGCCAAATTGCAACATAATATGTGGACCAACCTTTAGATTCATTCGGTCAACATTGAAAATAATTCAATACATAAAAATATTAAAACATTTCTGTAAATTACATCATGATTGTAATAGAGATGTCGTTATTGGTTGAATTTATTTAACTGTTAACTGGTAATTGATAAATATTGTTATTGATAATTTTATTGATTGAAAATACCAGTAATGATGTGGTGGAATAAAAAAAATCGTTAATGTTAATCCTAATGGAATGAACTACCAACAGTAGTAGGTACCAACCGAGAATTGTTATATGATATTTTTATTTGATAATGGTAATTTTATTTATCAAATAGAAGTGTTAATTCTGACAACCGGTCCAACCTTAGGATATCGGCATTACCCAGTGACTGGGTTGCGGAGGTCTGATGGCGGTCGCTCCGTGTAAAATACTGGTATTCAGCCGCATCTGGTTAGACTGCAAGCTGACCCCAACATAGTTGGGAAAAGGCTAGGCAGAATGAATAGAGGTGTTAATTCTTTCATCGATAAATTTATTGTTTATTGGTTACATTTGCCATTGATTGCTTCACATGAAGTTTGTCGTTATAGTTTGCGTATTGTTTTAGGTTCCTTCACACTAAATGCCCTGTCCGGTAAGATAATGTTCCGAGACATAGTGTACATCAACTATGACTACACTCTACGGATACAGGACGGCTACTTGATATTCAGGTGGTGGCGGTCCTACGTGCCTAAAGATGTTTCTGAAGGTAAGTCTAATTGATACACAGGGTGTAAACGAAATCATGTAATTCCTTCAAACCTCGTGATGTACTGCTGACATAGATTAACACTGCACGAGATACGTGTGGATTGAATAAAAAAAATTACGAGAAGTAAACATGTGTTCTTAACGTGAGGCATTTTAGCGCACCGAGCGAATTGCGCGGCTATTGCTCGTCACGCGGTCATTTAACTCGGGGCGCTAAAATGCCTCACGTTAAGAACACATGTTTACTTCTCGTAATTTTTTATTTATTGAATCCATTCGTTTCTCGTTCAGCGTTAATCTATGTCAGCAGTACATCACGACGTTTGAAGGAATTACATGATTTCGATTATACCCTGTATGTATGTATATTGTTGATGGAATACCAATGATGCTACTGCCCATACCTTTAACAGTATCTCTGAAACAGACAGACTGACGTATCATAGACAGGCAGCTCAAATTGGAATAGCAAATTATCGAAAATTTACAAAAAATTATAAAAGTAATAGAATTTGCTCTTAATTAATCAGGTTATCAATTTTGTACGTAATATATCTATAAAAAAACGATTATATAATAATGAATTCTGTGTTTCAATGAAGCTTGTGTGAATTGAACACAATAGATGTTTTTATAAATACGTATCCTTTGTTTTTCAAACAATATGAGATCAAGCTGACTAAACAAACTTATAATTATCTGAACATAAACTAATGGCACTTTAAAAGGTTTCTAATTAGCACCATAAGCAACTTAATGAGATTACAATAAAAATGCTATTACAATTGAGATGTTACTAACACTAAGTATTACGTAAACAGTTTATTTTCAAAGTTATTATGTTAATTGCGTGACCTTGTTCTACAGGAAAATAGCAGTGTCTTTACTACGTGCTAATAGTCTGTGTCATGTGCTATTTTTTGCAGACTTATCGCACTCGGACACGCGGCTGTCGATCATGCTAAACGGCTTCGAGCTTCATTTCTATAATCGCTGCGACTTGTACAACGAACTTGAGAAGATATTCGGTCTCGAACCTGTTATCAAACAACAGAATGATGACGACTGCACAGATCGAGATAAAGCTATGAACGATGCCAACGAGAAACGTAGGAGAGCACAAGAAACTGTTAGGTCAGAGGCGGCCATGGCACGCACGTGGCGGGACCTCATCCCTGTCATTAAGATTGATATCTGCTCAGGAAGAGTAGTTTTTGGTAATAGATTAGTTCCAACGACACTGTCAATAAGCGTCGAGGAGTCCCACTTAGTGTATAGTACTAAACCTCCTGCCTCCAGTCTGGACCACCTCATGCACTTCGTCAAAGCTAAAGCTGAAAACTGTAAGGTAATGCTCGCTCCCAGTCCAAATTACACATCAATGGTCGATGAACCCCCAAGGTACATGGGAGAGGGCTTCGTTGTTATGAGCTCCAACTATATCGAAGTGTACTTCTATATGGATGAGCCAGGATTAGTACCTGAACAGCCTGTCCTTCTGCAGTTGGCCAATGGAGACATTGTAGAGTCGGCGCCACCAATCTGGGGTGTCGACATCAAGTGTGGGAAAGGAACAGACTTCAGCTATGGACCCTGGGCTGACAGGCAAAGGGACCATCTATTCAAATTTTTCTTCCCACCGAATTATAAAAACTTAGAAGTAACGCCACAACCAAAACCTGGTGACATAAGACAGACACAGTCTTTTGATATAAGACTGTCAACTTTAAATGAAGCTACTATAGATATTCTTTTTACAAAAAATAAAGAAACCAATGCGGTTCATATAAACATTGGTGCAGGTTCATACCTCGAAGTAACGCTCCCATGGATTGTGTTACAAGATGGGTATACAACTAAAATCACAGGGCAGCTATTACATTTAGAAGCTACGACTAGTCTTCAGTACAGAAGCTTGGCCGAAAGCGAAACATTAGAGTACACAGTAAAATGCCACTATCCTCTTGTGTGGAACCACCACCAATGTTGGCAATTGAGTTTGACAGGTTGTAAAGCCACAACACATCTTGTTTACACTCACATAGATTTCTTTCAAGATCTAATAAATGATTGGTCGACAAAAGCTCGCCCTGATATTTTGCACTTCGTACCTTATACCTGGAAAATATCACTTCTGCTCAAAGAGTGTGAAGTGGTGACGGTAAGCAATCAATACAACTGGATAGACTGCAGTTCTACTAATCAGGAGAACAACCACGTCGCGTTCTGTGGTGACCTACTCGACGTCTCCTTTGATCTGCCATTCGTCGATTTCTTGCCGGATTTCATACCTCTAAAGATCTGGGTTCAAGGCGAAGCTGTTGACATGAGTCTTTATTTGCCCGAAGTAAACACGTCAAAATTACTTCTTTTATCTCTTGACAAGAATATGAAGCTTGTCCCTTGCAGACTAAAAGCTTCGAAATGGAGACGAAAATGCGTTAAATCACAGGGTTGGGTAGACTGTTGGTCCGTTCCTATTGTAGCCCTGAGTGTAAGATACAATTATCATCCAATCCCTCCATTGGGTCCGGAACCTCAAGCAGACATAACTACACCAGAAAAGGAAGAGATTCTATTATCGCCAATGAGAATACCAAGGATGAGAAAACAGCCTCAAATAAATTGGACATTGGATGGAAATAAATTTGACAGAACAACACTGCCACCAGATAAAGTAAGCGTGGAACTTGAAGTGGGACCTTCTATCCTACTGGCCTATGGAACTATTATCACAAGCTTTATGAATTTACTAGAAAATATCTTTGGCGAAGACCAAACATTTACTGACATGCAAAAATCCCCAAACATGGAAACTTTTTACTGGTCGAGTGATAATACAAAACTGAATGATAAAAGCAGTGTTAATCAACACACTGAAATATCAATAGACGATTCCACAGATTCAAGCAAGGGGCCTTTTGACCCTCGACACTACAGACCTCTAGACGTGACAGTATCAATTATAATTCACGATATACAGGCGCATTTAGTTAAGAATTGTAGTGAAAGTGAACCACCTTGTCCAGTCGTATTGATAGAGCGATTTGGATTTGAAATGGACAAAAGCTTTAGGGAGACGAAGTTGCAACTTTTGTTGAGTCCCTCAATATTAGTATCTGCTAATAACTTATCTCGGTCTAACACCACTAACTCGGGGGCCTTGTATCAAGGTCACTTGATGCTCTCTTCCTTCCAACTACGAGGTAACGGTTTCTTCAGTGATACCAATCGAACTGTCGAAGAGGATACCGTAGAGTACGCGTGGATGATGGAACTCCAGTTAGGTCAACTAACCGGCCGTCTCACTTTACCCCAATTGTACCAAATAATATCGTCATTAGAAACGTTTTTGCTACTCATTTGCGACAGTGAAAACGAATTAGTGCCGCCTAACCCAGCCAAACAGTGTCATCACGGTTTAAACAATGTGATGTGTCCAGAAACAGACCTAACGTTAAAATATCGGTGTCCAACAGCAAATGAAATCAAATACAGAATGATTCGAGTAGCGATTGATCTCATTGATATTTACATCGCAGACTCAAACACTACACTTCAAACGTGGATATCTCCAGTCAGACTTAGCTTTTGCAACTTACATGGTTCCGGTTGCGGCACCGGCCTGACTGGTTTGTTACCAAATATAAAATTGGCTCTCTACACCCAATCTAATCTGCAAACGAATACTCATCACCATTCAAATGGTAGTAATAACAGCCAAAACAAACCGCCCGAAAGTGACAATTGGGTCGGAGTTGGATCAGTTGCCTTAGGCCCTCTGCTGATTGAAGCTGCGTCATCACTGCCGCAAACACCAAAAAACCTTCACTTAGTTCAACAGAAGTTCTTAAAACTTCATGATGATAAGACGAAAAGACTTTGGTTTTTGTGGCCAGTCGAAGGAAAGGGTTCGCAATGCGGTTGCACCGGAGGATGCGCGTTCTTCGGATCTAACAGAAATGGACCTAATTTCTTGAAGCCGAACCCCAACGACCTTAACGAAGGTATCAATATTGCTTTGTTTAACATAATAGAGACGACTCCTGGAGAGTACGGTTACGGACAGAGCTTGCTGCATACAGGACAGCTCGTGTTCCACACTCCACCTTATAACAGTCTGAATGTGTGTCTACAACCAACAAACGTAGCCACTTTAATACCATCGCCTTTACCTCAGAATTTGAACAAGTCTCCGCAAAGCGCAGAGCGTCGAAGCCTTACCAGAAGGTTCTCTTACACAAGCATGAGTAAAGGAAGTAATAACCTCTTGGTATCCAGTACAAAAAGCGACGTTCCTTACGCTCGATTAGTCGATTCTTCCGTGCCTTTAGGTAGCACTAAAATCGACAGCGATTCTAAACTCAACAAGAGTATATTAAACGTTCCGCAAATGGAGAGCAGTGTTTCTGATTCCAAATTGGCCTTGAGTTGTGGAGCTAAAGATAATGCTAATGTAACAGGCAAAAAGCCAGCTCCAGCAGAAGCCGAAGCATTTGTCGTGCCAAAAGTGCCTGCAAGAAGCGTTGCTATATCAGAATCGCATTATTCGTTAAACTCTCAAATCCCACCGGATGACACTCTTCCCCAGGAAGTACAGAGAACCATGTCTATTACGAGCGAAAACCATTCAGAAGCCTTTTTCTCGGCCGATGAGGACATGTTCCCGAGCCGTTCTTCAAGTTTAAAACATTCATTTGGCAGTCGCCATAGCAACCCTAGAGACAAAAGTTCCTTTGGTATAAACGATATAACCAACGAGAAGTGGACGAGTTCTGCTCCTAAATCTGAGGCGATAGACATTCCGGATACGATAAGCAACTTGAGCACAGGTGTTCAGCCAGATTCTGAAAGTGGTTCTGTCTCGTCAACCTCGTTTATCTCAGCGATTTCCTCCCAAGAAGATATGACGCTGGTCAACCTTCACATGCAGACCAATAAGCCCATAGTAGATTCACCTCTCTTGATGGCCAGTTATATGCATAATTTACCCCAATATAAATGCTCTAACTGGTCTACTTGTTCTTTACCCAGTGGGAGTGATGTATTCACGTTACCACTCTTCAGGAGGGCTGATGATGGCACTTTAGTTTATGTTGGACAGAAGTATCTACCAAGTTTTGAGCCGCTCGGAAAAATCAATGTACTCAGACTGGTATCTAAGAAAGATCATAATAATCAGAACCAGCATGGACCCTTCTCCAATTTGCCACCTCATTTTAACTCTCAAGTCAAAGCCCATCCTTATCCACAAGGATGGTGGGATGTCCAACAAACTGTTCAAGACAGCCAAGAGAACACGACGGAGAAAAGTACCACATCAACTGTTACAACAACAAGTGACTCCAAAAGCGGATTATTTGTCAAACTTCGAGGGGAGATTGATATAATGTTGACTCCACTTGTCCTAGAAAGTACTCAGAAATTCGTCGAGTCTCTAACCCCAGTATTAGCGAATATACATCCAATAACAGTGATAAACCATTTGCGTCTGCTTTGTATTTCATCTGTGTCCAGTGCCAATGTGTTGAAACAAAAGCAGTACGTACAGAATTGGCTTCCGCAGATGCAAGACCGGAGTCAGTCTAACTTGGTCACGGACAAAGACGACAAATGTAAACTTGCAACTATACCTCATTCAAACGTTTACGAAGAGAGCATTTGTGAGTCTTTACAAGCAACTGTAACTATACCTAAAGTCAACATGATCTTCATACAGTCTTCAGTGGTAGAGGACATGATATCTTTCTCAGCATTAGACAATATTCAGGACTTGACTTGTGTATCATTATTTGGAGTGTCAGTTGAGAACATCATAGCGAAATACGTCAGCACGAGGAAGAATTTAGAATCTGTTCAGTTGTACTATAGACCTACATTAAGGGCATTGGGAAGCAAGAAGTCCTTTGGTATTATGAAGGGTCCTCGTGCGTTGATTTCTGCACAATCTTCTGGGAAACGACGTGGCCCTGAGCGAGGGGAACCGGTGTACATAGAGGCTTCGCAACAACAATGTGAAGATACTACTATAACATTGAACGTGGGTGAGTAGCAAAACGTTCAGTTAAATGTTCATGGTAAACTGTTTATAATGGTTGCTACAATGTTTTTATACTTTGTTAATTATGTTGTGTTTGCAGGCAAAGTCCACGGTCAACTGCGCCGCATACGCAATGAGTCGTCCCAATTGAAGGACCTTACGATCACTGGCATACCGTGCCAACATTCCAAAGTATCCTTCAAGTTTATTAGAGTTGATTCCTGTGCTAAGGGTTGCGAATCTATGGTAAGTAGTGATACCGACCCCAGTATCTGAAAGGCTGATCAAAGCAAAAATTTACTAATAAACTGTCAAATCTCATGTCGACTGATGTGATTGGTTACAATACAATACTCTTTATTGTACACAAAACAAACAAGAAACATTACAATAAAAATAGAGATGTACAATGGGCGGTCTTATCGCACTAGGCGATTTCTTCCAGACAACCTTTGGATGGACATGAAGTGCAAGAAAAAAAGAGAGTGATATTACTTATTAGTATTTTGATCTTTTTTTTCTTTTCTTTTTTTTTCTTTTCTTTTTTTTCTTTTCTTTTTTCAAAACTTTGTCCCACACTAGGATGTCTGCTGTATCGTAGGCGCGTTTACATACACAAATCTTCACACGCACAAACGTCCAGACCCCGAAAAACTACCTGTAGGCCATACAAATATTTGTTTCGAATCGAACCCACGACCGTAGCGTAGAAGCCGATCGCTCAGCCACTGCACCAAGCGTCTTTGATCAACCAATCATATTAATGGACACGAGATTTGATACCAGATTTGTTTGAGAAGGTTTTTAGAAACTGAGGTTATAGCGTATTATGAAACTGAAATTTATTTATAGCTAAACTAGCGGCCCGCCCCGACTTCGCACGGGTGCAATGTAGATACTAATGTGGGGCATATAAACCGTCCTCTTGAATTACTCTATCTATTGCTGAAAACTGCATTAAAATCCGTTGTGTAGTTTAAAAGATCTAAGCGTACAGACAGCGGGACCGACTTTGTTTTATACTATATAAAGAAGCCTAAAGATCCCGTTCAAATACTTTCTTTGATACTTTTCTTATTACTATTCTTAAATCCTTTTTATTTTATCTATAGTGCTGCCAAAACGGAACAGCAACAGAGGCTCAGAAGGACAGTCCCATTGGCTTCATCATGTTCGAGTGTGGTCTTGAGGGCATATCCATAAAAGTATCAAAGCACTCTCAATCCAACAAGCCGACGCAAACAGAAGAGAAGAAACCCGTCAGACCTGACAACGAAAGCTGTAGAGAATCTGTCAAGTCTGCCGAGGAGTTGAAGCCTGATAAAGATAGAACTACCAAGAGCAGGACTTCGGGAATCGAAGATCTATTTAGAAAAAGAGATTCCAGTTCAAAACCTAGTACTCCGAACTTAGGGAGTGCTCAGCCGCCACCCGTGCCTCCTCCCCCCGAACCTTCAACTCCTGGGCCTGATGAGCCTTCGAATAATGACAGCACTGCCACTGTGGTGCCTCTCAAGGACAACGGGAACATGTCATCATGTGCTATCGATTTGAAAGTGGTGTGGTTCAACTTTGCCGCTCCTCCAAGGACACCGATCACGAAGAAAATTGACTATACGAGGTAAGCTGATGATGATGAGTTTTTATTAGACATGATATCATTCGTATAGACCTGGAATTAAAAATGTCCATTTTCTTTTTCTGCAAAATGTAAAGATGCTATCTTTTTTCACTTAGTATTATGTAGTATGGATAGTATAGTTAGTAGTAGTGACTGCCTCGTTGGTCTAGTGGTGGCAAGCGCGACTGCTAAACGCAAGGTCCTGGGTTCAATCCCCAGGTCGGGCAAAGCGTTATTGGGTTTTTTCGTGTGGAATTTCTCAGTAGCAGCCCGGTGTTTGATTTGTGCCCAGTTTATGGCAATAGGCTCGCATTCGATTTAAAAATCATTTCACAAAGTTCCTTGTAAATAAATGCTATTATTATGTGCAGGATTTCTTAAATGATAACTTTTTGTAGTGTCAGTATTATCCTCTATTTTTGTATTACATTTGCATGCTATATTAAGGCAGAATGTACATGAAAGAAAGAAAGAAAGAAAGAAAGAAAATTATTTATTTTGGACTCACACAGGCAGTTACAGAAACAAAAACAATATTAAAAAAAGAAAGAATAAGAATTTAGACTACTTGCACGAGGCCAAAAAGGGCTCCTATCTCAGCATAATGTTGCGAAATTTAGAAAAAAAAAACAAAATGTCGCAACGCTGGTTTTCAGATAGGACCATAGTGATGCCACGGGCAATAACGACACAAATAAATAAATAAACATGTTACGTACATACAATATTAATTTTGAATACTACCAAACAAAAGCAATAAATAGATTAATATAAACTTATGTGTTACGTGTGTGTGTGTGGAATAGTCAATAAAATTATAATATACTACATAGTTATTAAATAAATTAAAGCCAAACCAGAAAAATAAATATATAATAAACTTAAGCATTTCCGGACGAGCCAGCCGCTCGGCCCTTCTACATCATGGATGGATCATGATTCATCACATGGATTATATTTAGCACTTAACTTATTTTTTTGTACCTACATTCTAAGCAAATAAAGATTATATTCTATTCTACCTACCCTGTTACATGGGACTAAACCATAAAGGCGGAATGAGGGTGTTACTATACGCCTCTGCCAAACCCTACAGGGAATACAGGCGTGCTGTTATGTTGTGGATAGTTCAATGTTGATGTTTATCTTTGTTTTGACTAATTATTACTTTGTTCTGTATCGTTGTGAAGAGATTGTCTTCAAGCTCATAAACGGATAATGGTAACAGGCCAAATAGTCGTATCTTTTAAGATTTGACCAATTCTTCATCATTTCAGACTGGACTGGAACCTGCTAAGCACTGCGTCTCCGGCCATCAACGCGTGGATGAATCCATGCAACAGACTAGGCATTCGCGTGGTAGCATTATACCGCGCGTATGCTAGACGCCTCACCGCCACCGCTGCCAGTCTTATGGCCGCTGCGTTGGACCTTGCCCCTCATCATACTCTGCCCAAGGTAAGTCCACCAACATTCTCCCCGATTTGTTCCTGATAGCAATTGAAGAAAGGAATTATCGTACAAAAAAAACACTGGTTTAGAAATACGTTAGCTGTGGAGAAACGAGGTGTCTCCGACGAAAAGGCGTGACACTTTATTAAACGTGGCTTCTTTCACAAAATCAGATTCGTACTTGTTTTTATTGTATTCCCTACCCAAAATTGATGACGTTTCCCCTAGCTCGTGGCAAGCCGATGTAAACTCAAAATCAAAATATCAACGCCAAACAATAAAATACAGTTCTCAAAAACCCGCGAACTTTACTGCTTCCTAGGTTTAAGCTGTGGACAAAGAAGCGGCACAAAATCTTCCCTACGTGTCTATCTGTCATTTAATATTAGTTTTATTATTTTATTAATTAATACAAACAAAAGAAAAATAAACAAAACTTAACTAAGGCCCGTATGTACAAATGTTATATTGAGGTCTCACATGTTCTCGAACGCATTTCGTTAAATATGACTCTGATTAGTGTGAGATACTCCAGATGCGGAGAAAATAAAATACTCTTATTAGGACTGAAAGGAGTACTGTCGAGAAAGTTGTTCCCCTGGACCTACAGAACTTTGTCTAATTTTCCCTTTATATTTCACAGAGTCGCTACGGCCGTCACACACCGATGGGTAAACAGCTGCGTGAAGAGCCATCTCTACAGTTATGTGCAGTGTTACTTCGATATGCGCTACAAGCGGACGCTGCGGCTGTACAGGCAGACCTCGCTGAACGACATCTGCCGTCCTTGTCTACTTTGAGACAGGTAACCAATTCGGTCTTTGTGCTGCATATTGATAAAGAATACATGGTCATATAAAAGAAAAAACAATAGGTACCTAATCAGACAAATTGAAAATAGCAAAAACGGAAACTTTGCATTAAATGACGTTTGACGACACGTTTAGTGCAGTGGCTGAGCAATTGGCTTTTGCGCTACCCGGGTCGCGGGTTCGATTCCCGCACGGAACAAATATTTGTATGGCCTACAGATAGTGGTTCCAGGTCTGGGCATTTGTGCATGTGAAGATTTGTGTCTGTAAACGCACCCACGATACAGGCGAAATCCTAGTGTGGGGCAACGTTTATTTAAAAATAAAAAAAAATACAGACAGATATTCTTTTTAATGATTTTAATTAATTAAATTACCTTTTTTTGGCATTCCCACAGTATGATTAATCTCAGATAAATAATTATAATATGGCTCTACAGGTTCTCATTACAGCAATAATGTAATAGGGAATAATGACAAACTAAATGGAACTGTTAATTTACAGGGTGTGATAGTTCTGAGTCGTCAATGGAAGAACATCCTGTACACTCCACTGCTGCTGGAGCATAACTACAAGAGCAAAGTCATGAAGCCACTCAATGTTACCTTTGCCTTACCTGACCTACTGGAGGTAAGAATTTAGGCCCTACAAAATCAAAATTGAAAAAAAATCATTGTCTATGGGCGACACTTATTGCTCCCTTCTACTGTTTGCACCTAGCCTTTTTCCAGACTTTAAACTGCTTATTGATTAGGGGACAAATGTCCCACGACACGTTGCCAGCGATGTTCGTGAACATCGCGTGACGCTACTGAACATCGCGTGACGTTACTGAACGTCGCGTGACGCTACTGAACATCGCGTGACATTTCTGAACATTGCGTGACGTTCATCATGTGGTGGCGGGCCATATGTCCCCTAATGAATACACGGGTTTATTTATCCTCTTAAATTAACTGTGTGAGGCTGAGTTTGAGGAACTGATAGTGAGCAAAAATTTTTATAAACAGAAAAAAAATTATACGCCGATATTTGTCGAGTCTTTAACCCCAGTATTAGCAAATATACATCCAATAACAGTGATAAATGTGCCAAGATTTTAATTTGAAGATCATAATTTGACATTTAGTTGGTTATACATATCAATTTGCCCACATAGGATTCCGTGGAAGGTTGGCAAGAATATCCTTTGGAGACAGAGGTCTTGGATGAGAACTGTCTACTGCTAAACATGGATGTCGATAAAGTCAACATGCCTGGTGAGTGTACGTATTTTTATATATTATTGTGTTACTAGATACATTATGAAGTATAGACAATTCAAATAAAGGCGGGTACAGACTGCTGTAACGTAACGTGCAATGTAACATGAAAGGTACGTAGTACGCACGCGTAGTGTGCACGGGTCGTGCGCGCAAGGCGTCCACACTCTATGGGAATTCTGTAACATTGCATGATACATTGCGAAAATGTGGACGGCAAATTCTTTCATTGCGTGTTACATTACATGTTACATTTCGTAAGTCTGTACCCGGCTTGAGACATGTAACATGATAAGAAAATTACTAGGTTTAATTAATTATTCAAAAATAAACCAAGAAAGTATGCAAAATATGCAATAATATTAAACAATTAAAGGAATATTTATACTGAATTATATAAATACAATGTTTAGGGCTCTTTCAATTTAGACGTTTCGTGTCGGACCGTTGCGGTGCCGAAAAGGTGCGTTTGTAGTATTGCGCACGGACGGTTGTTTGTTTCTATACAAAGCACGCGGTGCGGCAGCAGTGCGGCGTCGGTACCGCGAACGCTCGACAACACGCACTGTTGCCGCACCGCGTTCTCTGTATGAAAACAAACGACCGTCCGTGCGCATTACGACAAACGCACCGCTTCGGCACCGCAGCGGTCCGACACGAAATGTCTAAATTACAAGCGCCCTTACATTATTAAAAATTTCAAATAGAGTTGCTTTTTATCAATCCTATTTTTATATTGCAATATATACTTATATTTTTTTATGTAATTACCACAATAAAGCCAACTATAAATACAACTATTATTGAAATCACAGTATTACATAGTATTTAATTTAAATAAAAAAAATGTAGTTTTACGTAATATTTCGTGGTACACATTAGTCCCCAGTTTAAGCGGAATTATGAATTCACTTCTAAAGTACTCTTGGGAACAAACTTTGCTTGGTATAGAGACCTGACGCGTGTACAGTGACGGTAAACGAAAGATGATAAACACCAAACATCCTTATCTTTTGCATTCATATTAAATAACTCAACAAGGCACAGAGCCAGAACACTGATCGAAAAACAAACCACGATTTATTCCATAAAACTACATATATTTCAACATATAATATACCACAATATTTAATAATAATAACACGTTGTCGTTTATGGGTGAAGCGCCCGGCGTGGCCGCTATTCCGCGTCCGCACTCGTTCCCATCCACGCCGCCTTCCGGTTCGTACACCAAACAATTTGTTGTGCTGTTTGTTGGGACTTGTGAACCTTATGTCTATAGGAATAAAGTTTGAATTCAATTGATGTCAGAAGTTTTTGCAGTAGCTAATAATTCATTTAAGCCTTGTCTTGTTCTGCGAGAGCGTTTTGTTTCGAGCCCAAAAGAAGTTCAGACAATCCTGTCAGTGGCGTAACTATAGGGTGGAAGGGCTGGCAAAATGCCACGGGCCCCCGGCCCAAGAGCCTGCGAGCTCAGAAGTAACCTAACATTTTTAACAAAATTAAGTAAAAATTATAAATTAGTATAGGTCAACCAGAATCTCATGGCATTAAAAATTAATAACAAATAGTGGTTTTCATATGGCAATGTCAAAATGTCACTTGTCAAAACGAGTATGACTGTAATTGATACATTTTGCAGTTCTGATTAATGTTTTATTGTTCAAACATTTTTAATAAACATACTTATTTTAACAAGGTTTCCTTTTTCATTACAATAAAATTGCAAAAAATCATACATCAGCATATCATTTTGGGACCAGTGCATAATATCAGCAAGCACATTGGGTCACATAAAACAATAAGCCAAAACCTCGAACAACATGGATTTATGAAAAGCATGTTGTGCCGACCCCATCTAGTGTGGAATAAGCCCAGGAAGAAGATGAAGAAGAAATTAAAGAATAAAATTACAAGTATCAAGACTTTACTCAAATTACCCTTGTGTTACCCACAAAAAAAAAAAATCCCTATTTGCCATCAGATTCTGGTAGACCTATAATTCTGTTGGGTAAATACTTCAGTGATTTATTAAAATTAAATTACAACGTGACGATTTTTACTGGGGCCCCATCCAATAAATTTGCCACGGGCCTCTGATGGTATAGTTACGCCACTGAATCCTGTAACTACTTTAGTTTTGTTCAGACTCAGATAACGGAAGCTGTGTTGGGCAAATTTCTAAGCTTTTTGAGCGACTAGTTCAATCTGGCTCAACCAGATTAACTGCAATAAAAGAGCCTCCACGAGTGACGATACTTAAGTATGTCGGTCGCACCTCGGGTTGTCAACCTCGCTACCAATCTTGCTGACTGGGTAATCTTTTCACCACGCTATGAGCTATTCTCGCCGATACGAGAGAAGGAGACCCTCCGAAAGTTTTGTGGCGGCATCTATCACGACACATGAGAACTATACAACAGGACTATTGACTAGCAGACTACAGCGACAACGATGACAGCTGTCAAATGAAAACGTCACAAATTCTGCATCGCGATATCAAGATTTGACACGCAGATAGTATATAGGTATATACAAGTTCCCAACATCAACCATTGGGCCCCAGTCCTCTCGCAAGCAACGCCCTAAGCCAAGGTTCGACTCCCGCCTAGGGGACGCCCTTAGTGGTGTTGTTGCTATCTAGTCATGATGTTAGTAGTAGACGTAGTAGAATAGTAGTTAGCTTAGGTTAAGTATTTTACTCTCGTCGGGATTGGTTGGAGACCCTTCAGGTCTCACCAATAACTGCCCGATTACGTAGAAACGGTCCGCAAGACCATCTACAAGCAGTCGAATAGGTAAAAAAAAAACAACCATTGGGCAGTGACTCGCCAGGCATAAGACCCGCCTGGTAGGAGGATCCTCCCTTTTCGTAGGAGGAACACCATACCTCGTTCCTCCACAGTTCCATTGACGGATGCAAGTGCGGCAAGATTGTTGTATCCATTTAGAAATTGTGCTATCCACTTTTCTGTATGACCAGTCTTTGGTTTAATACTATTTATTTCAACACGGACTGTGGTTTTGGAATCCGAAGCTCATAAGTGTTTACAGATAGTGTCATCCACAAAGACGCACCGACTCTTCGTCTAAATCACGTATCACGTGTTCGTTCTCACTTTAAGATGAAGAGTAAGAGAGAACACGCGTTTTAGGTGAAGAGTGGGACGCGTCTTCGTGGATGACACTATCTGCAAAAGTGAATAAGAGAAGGCTTACTGGTTTTTTTTAAATGTTATCAAATAATAGTATGATTCACAAGTCCCAAACCATTAGTTGAAGTCGTTTGAAACGATGCTACGTTTAAAGTCCCTGTTTCCTATTTAAAGTCTAAAACAGATTTTAATAATTTTTCTTGTTCCTCAGTCGTGACTATGGTTCAATTGATATGATTGGAAGTGGTGACGATTAGTCAGCAGTTTGTCTTAAAATCTCATTTCAAACGACTTCATAGCGTGTCTTGCGTTTGATGTTATGTTGTTGTTTGTCTTGAAAGTTGTTGACGATAGCATGGAGTGACGACATGTAACAATCTTCCTTTCATTAAAACATGTTCCCCTTCCGTGATTCTTGTTTGCAAAATTACTAATTTTTCCACTCTTGTCGGGTAATAACTATAAAATTGTCCAGGCATTGTACTACCTTGCACCTTCTGACTCATCTTGTTTGTAATAGATATTTTAATTTTTTGTTATAATTTTTAACCTCGTCTTGTGATTGCTTTTTGTGTGTATGCGTCATACATCAATGTCTTTTGTCATATTACATTATATTTATGTGCTCACGAACCTAAGGGCCCGATCCTACTGGCGTCAGTCGGGCATGCGGCGTTCCTCTAACGTTTGACCAGCGCCGAAGATGCGCGCACTCAAGACGCCAGTGGGATCGGGACCTAAAACTTAATCTTAAAATGGATTGGCCGTCGCTTCGCTTATTTATGTTAACAGCTTATATTAAATACTCTTTGCTACAAATATTAAATTATTAAATAATGCGCTCTATATAAAAATATATATATAAACAGTGTACATTAATACTAAGCTCTGGTTTTAATGCTAATCTATATTTTTAAGTATTTATGTATCACTGAACAGTGCATCTCTTTTTATAATAAACTGTCTGCTTCAAAACATATACAATTATCAGTGCCAATATATTGGATTCATATCAATATACTCAGCACATCGAATGCACACCAATCTGTCCATAGCACCAAACCAAGTTCATAGATCATGAAATCCCATTTAACAACGTTTAGTGTGAAATAAAAAAACAATGAATTTATTCTGGTATCATGTGTTGTCGATACGCGTTAACAATCTTTTTTGATACCTTGATACAATATACTTAATTATTAGCAGAATGCCGCCGTCACACCAGCATCTAGAACCAGTACAAAATCATTTATTTGCTGTTCCACTTATCTGGCCAATCGTCAGTAATTACAAGTCAATTCTTTGTGTAATGGCCAACACCCAACACATCTTGCACTTCATACTTTCTAGCACATACCACCTCCCTCTTAAACAGTTAACTCCCCTACATTAGTTATGTGCTAATCCCGTATCAAACACAGTGCGGGGCGCTCAAAGCAGCCGCGCGAGCCTCGTGTTCCCCTCGCTGCCATTCTCCACGAGGAAGCCGACCTTCCACGACGACGCCATTGCTAGTGAGTAGATACATTGCTAGTTATGTCCGTGAGTTCAAATAGTACGCAGAATAAAACCGTCAATGTAAGTCGTCAAGGAAAAAAAAGATGAATTGCGGAGAAGTGATCTTGTATGAAATGCACTAAGGGGGTTAATAAAACATGTTGTGGCGACGAACTGACCACAATTATTTTTTTCAGTTTATGTACACTATTTTCAGTTAGAATACGTAAGTCTATTTTAGGATGAATGAGGATTTCAAAAAGAGATTGTTATTGTGTAAAAGTTGATGTTGAATATGGCAGGAGAGGCAAGAAAGCGTTCTCATTGATGTTCTGAATATGTTGCAGTTTTATTGAAGTCAACCAACTTCAATAACTATGTTTTGCAACCTTATCTGACATTACTCTTTACATCTGCACCAGTAGACTATGGAACCCTGAAGGAGGACCTGCCTACAGTCGGGTCCAATCCGTCACTGTACTCGCCACACGGCAGTGATGAGAATATCAAGAACGATCGCGCTAGGGAAGACTTATACCAATGGATGGCTAAGCAAGAGCCGATTAAAGTGGTGAGTTTAATAATATGAATGTAAATACAAATTTTCTGTCTTGTAGAGCATTTCCTGAAGTACTTTGATGACTTCAAAATTTATAATATGTCGTAGGATAATCGGAAAAATCGAATCTTTGCGATAATCCTAGGACGATTGCAAAGATCATTATACAAATCCCAGTTTGTTTATGAGGATTGGAAACATGAACGCTAATTGGCTAATCTAAGAGTCAATTTATATCATTTTTATTCTGGTTGGTCAGAACATGGCTCTTCGCAAAGATCTTTAGACATAGAAAAGTGATAACGATTTAATCAACCAATCAGCGCTCATAACGTGAGCGGTATTCGCGACTTATCTAAGATAACCCGGGTTTATGTAATGATCCTGAAAATAGCTCGGATGATTGTAAAAATAGCTCGGATGATTGTAAAAATAGCTCGGATGATTGTAAAAATAGCTCGGATGATTGTAAAAATAGCTCGGATGATTGTAAAAATAGCTCGGATGATTGTAAAAATCTGTCTTAGGATTATGGCAAATATTCGATTTTTCCGATTATCCTACGACATATATAAACATTGTTTGCGGGGGTTGCGCTGTGAGGTGGGCAGTGTCCGGATCTGTCATAAGCGTGTACACATTTGCGAAGACCTGCCGAATACGCACTAAATGCGCACATACACTGGCCTGCAAAAATAAGTATCACACTTTTAAAATTTCAATTTTTTCTAAACTATAGAAGTTAGAGATTTAAAATAAAAAACGTTTTATAGTAATTTTTATCAGCTTTCTTTGAAACTATAGTAACAAAGTTAAACTCTTTTTTGAGTCCTTTTTGTTTCGAAAATATATCTTGTGTACTTAAAAAGTTATTGCAATTTTAAAAGTGTGATACTTATTTTTGCAGGCCAGTATAGTTTGTATGTAATCAGACACAGTGCGCATTCAAAAACGTGCATTCAGTGCGTGTTCGTAAATGTTTACACCCAACCTACCTCTCAAAGCTGTCAATGCATTCATGACCTATTGCATGGAGTAGATAGTTACACCGTCATACAAGCATGCAATACATTTCAATTCACAAATGGGTATAAAAAAACTAACCGATTTCGTAATCTTCATACATCTATTAAGACGTGAAAAAGTAAAGTGTACGGTCGCGTAATTCTACTAACCCAGGAGTCGAAAAGCAAGAAGCCAATAATCCCTCCTTCGAAGATGAACCCTCGCGCTGTGGCTGCTGCGATGCCTGCCTGCAGCCTGTACCCGCTGCAGGGGTCTCTGATGCTGCTGGATGCTCATCTGGTATTCCAGCCCTTCCTGGCTGCGTTGGGAGTTTCCCCACATCAGGTCACACAGGGTGAGTCGTTGTTAAACTGTAGTTTATTTGAAGAGAAGCGGTTACTGCGTTGGCCATTGTTTGAGTTCGTTTCCGGCCCGTACCTCTGACTTTTTTGGAATTCATGTGCGGATCAGAATTTGATTATCACTTGCGTTAACGGTGAAAGAAAAACATCGTGAGGAAACCTGCACACCTGAGAGGGCTCCATAAAGTTCTCGATAGTGTGTGTAGTCTGCCAACCCGCACCAGGTCAGTGTAGTGGACTAAGGCCTAAACCCTTCTCATTCAGAGAAGAGGCCCGTGCCCAGCAGTGGGGCAGTAATAATTATGCTTGTTATGTTATGTTATAAATTTTAAAAGATCTAAAATATTCTCGTCTGTCAACATGCCATAATAAGACTGAACCATTTCACCGAATAGACAATTTTGAAGATATTGACAATATGCTAGGAGAGCTAGAATAATGAGAGTAGTGAGATTTGAATTCAATAAAAGAGTATGGTGTCTTCTGATTTGGAAAGCTTGGTATGATTTTGTCCCTATAATACAATATTTATCCGTCCAATCAATCGTCTCAATCTTTGGCATTATGATTTGATTACTGGTCTTGTTTCGATTTTGACATGATTTAATTTTATTTCTGGTATTTGTTCGGACTATGACATTATGATTTAATTTTGTTTCTAGAGTGCGCGCAAGATAACTCTGCGCGCGGCCAAAATCGGAACTAATCATGTTCCGCCATAATGTTGCCGTTTTATTAACTTTGTCACTACATCTACCTGATTTTAGGAATAAAAGAAAATATAATAATAAAGATTATAATAGACCTCATCAGCCGATAATAATCATACCGCATTCTTATTCACTCACGGCACATTTATAACCTTAGCTCTTTTCCTTTGCAAATTACGTAAAAATACGAATTAATTTAATTGATAGGTAGTAAACTTAAACGTACATAACTTAGCTCAATTAAAATATAATAAACAGCAAGAGGGCTGCCCAATTTTAATGCTCACGAATATATTACTTTTCCTTGAAAAGTAGGACTTTATATTTTTGCGATCATGGCAACATTTAGCACGCCCTCCGTCGCGCGCAGAGTTATCTTGCGCGCACTCTAGTATTGTTTGGATTTTGACATTATGTTCTTTTTTTGTTTTATATTGCTTATTTTTTTTTTATAGTATTTAAATTTCGTCATTTCAATTTAAATTCTATTTTTTTGTATTGTCTGCCTAGTGCGACTAATTTTGTACGTTATATATGGCAAAACATGTAGCTACCTAATTACTTACATAGAAGACCTTAATATTGTACTCATGTTTACAAAATAAATATATTATCTTATCCAATTAAGGTGAATCCAAAAACAAGAGCGGTTCAGGCGATGGCGTGAACACTAGCGGTGGACCTCCCGCACTTGATTCGCTCGGGTCCAAACTGTCGCTCATCGCGTGGATGGACATGTTCCGCATTGACATCGTCGTCAGTGATCTTGCTGCCAGGGACCGGCGACACGCTGCCAAAGGGAAGGGTGAGTTACTATATAAGATTGTAGTGAACTCCGATGATTGGATAGATCGACGCACTTCGACGCCTATTGATGGATTCCTATCCACTATAACATTTCAATAACAGTTTGATTTTCTTGTTGATAAATTATAACTAATTAGCTGTGTCCTCACGGCTCCGCCCGTAGCCTATGTTACTCAGTGATAATGTAGCTTTCTAACCGCAAAAGAATTTTTGAAATCGTCCAGTAGTTTTTAAGTTTATTCGTTACATACAAAAATACAAATCTTTCCTCTTTATAATATTAGTATAGACTACTACTACTACTTACTAACTGTCTCGTTGGTCTAGTAGTGGCAAACGCGACTGCTGATTGTGAGATCCTGGGTTCGAACCCCAGGTTGGGCAAAGTGTTATTGCGGTTTTTCTGTGTAGAATTCTTCAGTAGCAGCCCGGAGTTTGGATGTGTCCCCGGTTGATGGCAATAGGCTTGCCCCCTATTACATGGGACTTAAACATAACGGCGAAATGAGGGTGTGACTATACACCTCTGTCTATTCCTTCGGGGAATACATGCGTGATGTTATGTTATGTGTTATTTCAATAACAATTTGATTTACTTGCTGATAAATCTATACTAATATTATAAAGCTGAAGAGTTTGTTTTTTTGAACGCGCTAATCTCAGGAACTACTTGTTGGAGTTGAAAAAATATTTTTGTGTTGGATAGTCCGTTTATCGAGGAAGGTTAGAGGCTATATAACATCACGCTACGACCAATAGGAGCGGAGCACGAATGAAAAATGTTGCAAAAACGGGAAAAATATCCACCCGTGCGAAGCCGGGACGGGCCGCTAGTTATAACTATTTATCATCCATCCCATTTCAATAGCAACAGAAATTAAACCCCCTATGATAACCACCCAGGTACCCAACCCCACGCGGCCATCCCGTCTGAGACTCCCGCCTTCCTCTGCGAGAAGGTGTCCATCGACGTGGACCTGAAGAAAGTGGCCGACATGGCGGTGGATGACCTGATACAGAGGCAGAACGTCCTGTACATATCAAGAGGACAGCTCAAGAAACACATCAGCACCATGCTTAACTTTAATATCAGCATACGATTTATTTCGCAGCAGGTTAGTGAGAGACACAAGTTTTCTTTTTTTTAACGCTTAATATAAAAACTATAAAAAAAAATCTCGTTACGTCAGGACCGCGGCAAATTTTTCTAGAACTGTATAAAAAGAAATAAAATACTTAAGGTGCGATTTCGTGGGACGCGGCAGACGACAGACAGAAGCGGCAGACGGTCGACAGCAAATGCTGTCGGGCTTTTGTTACCGTCGTATAGAATCCGAAGCCGGCAGCAGGCACTCCAGTTGTGTCTTTTGTCAACTCTCTGTCAGCGCATCTATAATGTCGAACTTCAACGGCAGAACTGTGTTTGTGCGGGAGTGCCGTCTGCCGCTACGCGTGAAAACAAGTAACGACGTGTAGCGCGGCAGTTGCAGTCGTATGTCGGAATCGGTTTCATAGAAATTAATACTGCAAAAAAAAACCGACTTCATAAACTATAAAATAACTTAATAAAGATTTAATTTAATACACCTCTTATGCAAACCTAATACCTTTACCATAATATAAAATTAACAGTTTCAAAAGTCGGTGCTAATCCACGCTGAACCCAATTGAAGGCATGTATTAAATTAAATCTTTATTGTTATTTTATACTTTTTACTTTTTGAAGTTGGTTTTTTTAAACGTAGTTTTTTTTATCTGTTACTTTTTAGTGTCTGTAATAGGTTGTTCTGTAAACTACAGTAGGATTATTCTAGATTACATCAGGTAGAATAATTACATCGTCCACGTACACTAAAAATGTTCAAAATATTCATAAAATGAAAACTACTGGGCCAAACTATGTTAAATTTTTATGGGACCAAATGCCAACTATTCCGCATCAAACTAAAGAAGAATCACGTAAATCGGATCATAAATATAATAAAAATAAGGCCGGCTGCCGCATCTCGCGAAATCGCACCTTAATCGACCAAACACTATATTTTGACCTCTGATACATTTAAACTAACTGCGCCAAAGCGTTGTTGGAAATAACCTTGATAACATGTCGCTCTGTTCTTCTAGGTGAACATGCCGTTGCTCCGGCTGCTGCATCAGATCAGCAACATGTATCAGAACGTTAAAGACACGCAGATTGAACTGCGCACCCAGACCAAGATATCTCACAGGCAGAATAAACATACCTCGTCATCAGGTAAGTTGCTGTAGTATTAAAGTCTTCTAAGAGGGCCGAATCTTTTTCTTTTCGTGTGGTTAGTGACTAACCTGGTCTCAAAGTTTATGCCGCCCATGGGCCTCTGACTTGCCTTCACATGCCGTCGTGAAATATCTCTCAGGCATGTCGGTTTCCTCACGATGTTTTTCTTCAACGTTTTTAAGCTAGTGATAATTATACAATACGCACATGAATCCGAAAAGTCAGAGGCCTTGGGTTCGGACTCGAGACCTATGACTTAGCAGTCCGACGGTCACACCACTAGGCTATCACTACTACCTAGAAGGCCGAATGAAACCATTATGAGGCTTTCTGATCTCAAAAATTGAAGTGATTTTTTTTAAACTTTGGATTTTGAACCTCAAAAACAAAGTCACAACCGAAATCCCTAATGACCCTTTAATCTAATATTCCATACGCAGATACGCAAAGTTTTTCGAAGATCATGACAGTAATCTAATGTAACATCTTTTTCTTTTAGTGTCGGATTTCAGAGAAAACTTAGTAAGCGTGACATCTTTAGAAAAAGAGGTTCAATACGCCACATTGGAGCCAAAATGGGACCTCTTAGCTCCAACATTGACCCCTGAGTTAGCCGCGACGGTGCCGCAGTCTCTGAGTCAACAGAAGCTGAGTCAGCCGACTAGACCTAGGCCACAGTCCTTCGCACAGAAACTGAGGTCTACCGGGAAGACTGTGAAAGGAAAGCTGGGTGAGTAGATTTTAATGGGTCTTTACATATTAATCCCATGAGTTAGAATTATCCTTTTTTAGCTGTATTTTACACTTTTAGTGAAATTGCTCGATTATTAAATACTCTGAATATTTTTTATTGAACCATTTTAGCGTTTAATGATCAAATTTTTAGGGCCGGTATAGATGACGGACAGTTAGGCGATTCGCACACTGCACCGCATCACGCAGCGTAGCGCGGGAGTGCGTGTTCTTATGTTGTTTGCAAGTATCTGTGTTTGTATAGAAAACACGCGTAGTGCAACACACAGAAAACGCATTCACGCGCAGTGTTGTGGCTCCGTCGCCACGCACTCCGCAGCGTAGCGCGGGACACTGTGTGTTTCGCCTTAGTAGAGGATTTGAAATAGCTAGAACGGATAACATAAGTTATACAAGGTTAGTCGGTAAGGGGGTACTAAGCCGCGGGCCACTTAATGTATCACTGATGACTATTTTAAAGAAACTTAAAATTTCAAAAGCCGATAAAATTTTTTTCCATGGAAAATTATTTTTATTTTAGTTTTTTCAAAAATTCTTCATCCCTGCTTTAGTTATGAATACAGAAAATGGGGTTTCTAATCTGTGACCCCAAATATGTCGTCACATGTAAACACGTGTGATCATAGCTGAGGATAGATAGAATTTAGCGTATTTTTTATGAAATGTTTGAACAGCTATTTCTCTTGAACTATTGACTTTTGGGGAAAGTTGTAGAACAAAAGTTATTATTAAAAAGTATTATTATGGATACTTTAACACCCTTTCGGCTTAGTACCCCCTTTCCGACTAACCTTGTATACACGTAGGTCAAAAAATTCGGCAGAGATTTTGTCTAAAGTCCTATTGTTTATGTTTGCAGACAAAAAATCTTTATCGCCTGGGTTGTCCCCTTTGTGTCAAATTATATCAAATTAAGATGTAAGCTGGATCGTAAATGCTTGGGTAGTGTAAGAGAACATTTTCCGTGGTCCAGGCTACAGCTCTCTGAGCGAGGGAGCGCACACACCCATGTACGCGGCCGGCTCCACCGCCGCCGGGCCCGCCAGCCCGGCTCCCGGCGCGCACGCGTCGCTCAGCTCGCCCTCTGCTGACGCCGCCGACGGGAAGCTGGCGCCCAGGTGCTGGAGGACGGTGTACCTGCTGCTGGATCTGTACGCGAATATGCCTGACGCTGAGACTATCACGCACAGGTACTCAATTACTAAAAACAATGTCACAGAGTAACCAACTCCACTCGATCGATTGTGCTCTTGGGTATTGACGAACATGTAAAAATAATTTTCTATTTTTATCATTATATATTAAAACTGCCTTGTCGGTCTAGTGGTCGCAAGTGCGACTGCTGAGTATAGGATCCTGGGTTCGATCCCCAGGTCGGCAGAGTGTTATTGGGTTTTTCTATTAGGAATTTTTCAGTAGCATCCCAGAGTCTGGATTTGTGCCCGGTTAATGGCAATAGGCACGCCCCCTATTACATGGGACTTAAACATAGGTGGCGAAACGAGAGTGTACTAAAATCACCTCTGCCGTACCCTTCGGGAGTACAAGGCGTGATGTTATGTAAATTAAAACGATTTTTAATGTCAAAAACAAAACGCGTCACCGTGAACGCTTATTTCTTACCGTAGTGTGTGATAATATTTTATCACAACTTCTATCGATACATAGGAGTCGATGAAATATTTGAATTCTAGAAACGAAATGCTCACCCAAAATCATCAATGCATCCCTCTCTTTTCTTCTTCAGGTTCTCTGTGACGACGGATATCCCCGAACATTACCGACACAGCCGCACAACTCAACGTCCTAGTTCCCGTGAACAGAACACCAGCAACTCCTCATCCAGTGCTGCCAACATGGGTATCGTCGTCGTCGGAGTGGCTAGGTAAGCAATGACTTATTTACGGGAATTTATAAGATAATGCTATATCGCGTATATTTTCGACAAGTTAACTAGTCATCATAATAATGCAAGTAGCGGATGTTGGCGAAAAAACAGCCAGGCTAAGTGGGAGTGGGCCGGTCAGGTCGCTCGAATGCACTCCCACCGATGGGCAAAGATCGTCACCAACTGGACGCCTGAAGGAGGACACCGTCGTCGAGGTCAGCCGCGGCTTATGTGGCGTGACGATCTAGACGTGTTTGCGGGGCTTACATGGTTAGAAACTGCACAAAATAGAAACTTTTGGAAGGTAAAGAGGAGGCCTCAGCAGTGGGACATTCCATAGGTTACTTAAAAAAAACTAGTCATCAAAACGGTCGGTTTTCAAATTTCATCTATAGTCTGCGTGCAAGTGCTAGTCACCGCTTGAGGTATGTGAGCGGCAGGAGGGGGGTGCGAAACAATCGATGCGCTCTGTCAGTTTGCTTTGTGTTGTCTACCGTGCGGACCCCCCTCCTGCCGCTCCCGTACCTCAGGATACTAGAACTTGCGCGCGGACTAGAATAACATGGACTCGAACAGTTAGATATATAATATGACGTAATTTCCATTTGCCAGGATCCACCGCACCCGTCTTCTAGCATCTTTATCAGGGTTGAAGTTAGAAGCCGAGATCACGTCATTACAGGCGTCCTTGTCAGCGTCGCGATCACGCCAGTGGTCACTTACCGGCAACCTTGGGAGGACTATGATTGTTCTTCTGGAAGGAGTCGCTCCTAATCATCAGTGAGTACACCATTTTCATCTGTTTTGCAAGATAAATTATGATAATTACCGAAGGTTTTGTACTTTATGGCTACGGCTAAGGCCTGAAGCCTTCTTAGAGAACGTACCCATACTACTTGACCAATTTTTTTACAATTTTTTACCCCCCCTCCCTCCCCTCCCCCCCTCAGTGACCACCCGTAGTACATTTCCAAGTGCCCCTGTGACCAAGCGTGGTATTTTGAAGACCCCCCTCCCCCCTGAACGGGTCTCATAGTATGGGTACGTTCCCTTATGGCGCGTTTACTACAATCGCCCACCGTATACTGCAACCGCTTTCGAATTGGATTGTTTACATTAGATTGGTTCACCGAATTTGGCGATCGCTTACGGTTTTAATCGAATACCTGCTTACTCTAGTCGGTGACTGAGTACGGTTTGCGACCGAATGCACCCAAGCGAATACTTGTTTACACTAGTCTTCAAAAATACCACTGCAATCGAAAACGGCCTAAACGCGCCATTATTCTGAGGAGATGTCCGTGCCCAATAGCGAAATAGTATGGCTTGATTATGTGGAGGAACGAGGTATCGTGTTCCTCCAACGAAAAGGGAGGATTCTCCTACCAGGCGGGTCTTATGCCTGGCGGGCCACTGCCCAACGGTTGATGTTGGGAAGTTACTACCTGTGTGTTAAACTTTGATATCGCGATGCAGGATAGTGCGCATGTGGCGCTATAGATGCCGCCACAATTATGCTATAATTATTATTGAATAAAATTATAACGACTTAAGATTATTGGCAATGTTGGTAATAATGTTTCTGTCATGATACATACATACATACATAAACTCACGCCTTTTCCCCATGGGGGTAGGCAGAAACTATAGAACGCCACATGCTACGACCCTTACATACCCCTTTCGCTTCATCCACTTTCATACATCTTGTCTTCTGTCATGATCTCGTTCCGAAACTGGAGATTTGGTAAATGGTTCTCATTTCTCTAGGTTTATTTGTGTGATAGTTTCATTTCCAAGTTATTAACGTATATGTATTGTAGAACGGTGGTTCGTGTCAGCGTGGGCAAGTCTCAAGCTCTATACGGATGGGAGGCTGGTCGGCAGGGAGCTACTGCGCTTCTAAGTGTAGGGGGAGTGAGAGTTGATCTGCCACAGCATCCGGTTGCGTTACATGGAGTCATGACGCGCTCCAGTAGACAACTGTCTTCGACCTTGCAGGTAAATTATTTAGCCTACCGTATTTTATTTTTGATCTTTGTAGAATTTGAAAATAACCCGATAAATCTAAATCGTTTGGTATGTGTGCACAGGAGCTCGGTGTGACCCGCACGTCGTCCCGCCTGTCCCGCACGGGCCCGGGCGGGCCCCCGTCGGGCCCGGGCGGGCCCCCGTCGGGCCCCCCGTCGGGCCCACTGGGCGGCGCGGGCGGCTCCGGCTCGTCGTCGGAGGGCTCCCCTGCGCCCGCCCCCCGCCCGCCGCGCCCTCCCCGCCCGCCGCCCGCACACCCGCTGCTGAACCCGCTGCATCTGCACTTCACCATACTGCTGCAGGTATGTTACACATTTTTTTTATCTCAATGTCACTCAACTCTCGTTCTAAAATCACTTCTATAATAAAACTATTACAGAATTTAATCAGATTCTACAAATATTACTTTATTTTCAGAGCTTAAGCATAACAGCTGCATTACTGCCGTCCCTACAAGCGCAGTACAAGATGGAACAAGTACAAAGCTCCGGCGTGACCGGCAACAAGGCGCAGTTCACTGTTGATTTACAACAGCACTCGCTTAGTTTCGTCACTAAGCTTCAGGTAAATATCCAAACTCCTCTTAGCCTTTTCCCAATTATCTTGGGGTCAGCTTCCAGTCTAACCAGATACGGCTGAATACCAGTATTTTACACGGAGCTACTGCCATCAGACCTCCGCAACCCAGTAACTGGGCAATGCCGATATCCTAAGGTTAAACCGTTTGTCAGACTTTCGGGCTTCTGACTACCCGTAACGACTGTCATAGGTATTCGTATGACGCCCGGGACCGACGGCTTAACGTGCTCTCCGAGGTACGGAGGGGTCTCGATGTGTAACAAATGGTCACCCATTGTATTTATAACAAAATATAAGCATCTCCTATATTTCACAATCAGCTAAGGCTTCTGATTGAGAAAGCTATACAGGAAATCAATTCCCTGGTGCTTTTGAACAAATAAATATTAATCGACATAACTGCTGCAAACCGGTTCCACCATTTCGTGGCACGATGCGTGTGTGTCACACTGGTGGAAATTTCTTGGAAAGCAATTACGTACAAAACGTTACACATGCAGTACGGTGCTTATCGTGCGGTGATTGTTTGAAGCCGACCCCAACGTATAAGTAAATAAATAAGGCTTGTGAAGCTATTGACCTGGGGTATGTTGACTGGTAAAGTTACCATCAAGGACAGTAGATTCAGTCGATAATTTTGTTCAGAGCGTCAAATGCAGATATATTTTTGTCAGGTGTCGGAAGCCAACATCCCCGCGTCGGCAGCCGTGTGGCTCCCCGGCGTGCACGTGGCGGGCCGCGTGCTGGAGCAGCGCGGCGCCGCGCGGCACGACGGCGCGCTGCTGCGGCCCGGCCGGTACGTGGCCGCCAGCGCCGACATCGGCCTGTTCGAGCACACGCTGTCCACCGACCTGCTCAACCACCTCGTCTTTGTACAGAAGGTATTTATGAAGGTGAGATTATCTATAGCTAACCAATAAAAAAATACCATTGACATAATAATGTTAAACCGTGCCCAGAACGATATGAGCGAAAAATAAGAACGCAACTTGCGTTATGTTTCGGCGGTCGGTAATTTAATTAAATAATTATATCTTTATTACAAATTAATTTAATTACATAAAAACAAGATATTAAGTTGAAGACTAAGGTTGAACTAAATTAACAAACAATTATACTAAATAACATGATATTGTCCTAATGCTAAGTTGCATTATACTACGTATGCTAGCGACGACTGCATACTCGGCGTAAACGGTTGTTACGCTAATACCAGGTTCACACGATTCGATTCTAGTTGATCAACTGCCAAATCGCATGCGATTTGAACCGTGTCTTCAAATTGAATCAATTTGAAGGAACAAAACGTTTCAACTTATTTTGATCAACTAAAATCGAACCGTGTGAACCCGGTATAAGTTAACCCTCGTCAGACGCGGGATCGGCACGGTGTAACGTGAATTAGTCCAATTAAAATATACGTGGCATTATGCCATCCGTTCCTTGGCTCCGCCCCTCGATTCAGCACTTTTCGATAATCAGTTGTCGACCAATTCGGTTTTTTGTCTCGTTTTACTTTTTCACATTTCATCATCTCCCTGCCCTTATCCCACACTAGGTGGGGTCGGCACAACATGTATTTCGTAAATCCATGTTGTTAAAGGTTTTGGTTTATTGTTGTATGACCGGCCGCCTGCCTTACATCAACTCTCCTTGGGAATACTCGTTGCGCCGTTGCGCGGGTGACCCAATGTGCTTGCTGATATTATGCACTGGGTCCCAAAATGACAATTGTCAATCTTATTGCCGACAAACTATGTTCTTGGTGGAGTATACTTGTACACATTTATGTACGAAAAAAACATGACTAACCGAATCGATCGACAGCTAATTATCGAATAGGTTCTGAATTGGGGGGCTGGCCAGGCGTGTTCTAGCATAAATCATCCTCAAAGGGAAAGAATGTTTTACAGGAAGTGAATGAAGTGGTACAAAAAGTGTACGGTGGCGAAAAACCAGTACCGCTGTGGAACGAAGAAGAGGCATCGACCTCTGCACTCAGCAGAATACTGTTCTCACTCACCATCAGGATCAAGGTATTTATTTCCAATCAAAATTGTTGTCATTTAAACCATTAGCTAACTGTTTAAATGACAACAATTTTGTAATAAAATAATAAAAATATTGAGGAAGTAAAAATGTGTAATTATTGATCAGACAGATTTTTCTTGTTGACTAAATTTTTTGTCGCGATTCATTTAACTTTTTCAATGCCAGAGCATATACGCGTATCGTTTTTGTCACATATTTGAGACGTTGGCGTACAGGTTAAGCTTTCGTTTGTCACATAATGTGACAATGGCGTCCAAAAGGTTAATTACTTCTCAATCGAAATGATTGCTCAAGGATGGCATAAAAAATATTGAAAACATATAGTTTTTCTGATCGTTTGCCAATAATGTGTGGCTCCACTTCCGCATATTACACTGCTTTATCGTTGTTCCAGCGCATCCAATTAACAGCGACAACTCCAAGCAACTCCGCAGTACGTCTAGAGACGGGCGCGGTCGAGTTCGAGATATCAAACCGCGTGCAAAATGTACAACAACCCACAGAGCCGCATGAAGTGCGACTATTCGCTAGAGCTCAAGTACGTATCTGTTGTTACCATTTTATTACCGCATCAAAATAACAATATTTGAGGGGCTCATGGCTAATTAACAACCATGTGATTTGCAAGGTTAAGCTGCGATTGCCGCGGTCAATCCGTGGATGGGTGACCATTCGTTACAAATAGAGACTCCTCCGTGTCTCGGAGAGCACATTAAACCGTCGGTCCCGGGTGTCATACGAATACCTGACAGTCGTTACGGGTAGTCAGAAGCCCGAAAGCCTGACAACCCGTCTAACCTTAGGATATCGGCATTGCCCAGTAACTGAGTTGCGGAGGTCTGATGGCAGTCGCTCCGTGTAAAATACTGGTATTCAACCGCATCTAGTTAGACTGGAAGCTGACCCCGACATAATTGGTAAAAGACTAGGCAGAACGAACAAAATAACAATATTTCTGTGGTTTGTGAAATCCTTGTGTTTTTATAATTGGATGCGTAAGGCCCATATTACACTATCATATATTCATCATATAGATATGATGTCATATCTGTCAAATTCTATGATCATAGTTATATGACGTTGTTCTTCATATCTACATAATTACACTTACGATCATATAAAAGTCATACTTCATTAAGATGGATAACTATTTAGCCGTCTTTTCCGTTGCTATGAGTGCAATTTTATTAATTGCATTAAAAAAGAAGATAAAAACGGTTAAGAAAAAAACAAAAAATAAAAGACGTATCCTGGTTAGATCATGGGTAACAAGGCGATCAAAGAGAGGGCTCCATAACACCTTACTCGGAGAACTTAGATTAGAAGATAAAAATGTAATAATAATAATATTAATTAAAACTACCGGAAGTATATTGTGAAGGACGGGACGGTTGACATATGTCGGGCATGCCACTGTCCCGGCGAGTCCCTCAGGCATATTATTTCCGGATGTTCTCGTCTTGCTAACGTCGAGTACTTGCATAGGCATAACCAAGTGGCCAGGATTATCCACCAGCAACTTGCTTTGAAGTATAACCTTGTGGAATCGGAGGTACCGTATTACAGGTATGTGCCCGACCCAGTTCTTGAAAATGGTCGTATCACGTTGTATTGGGATCGATCTATCATCACTGACAGGACTATTGTTGCCAATAAACCTGATATAGTGGTGATAGATCGATCAGAGCGCCGCACAATGATTGTTGATGTTACCATCCCGCATGATGGGAATCTCGTGAAAGCTGAGAAAGATAAACAAATCAAATATCTTGACTTAGCACACGAGGTTGTCAACATGTGGGATGTGAAATCGGCAACCATTGTGCCGATAGTCGTAACGGCCAATGGCCTAATGGCCAAGAGCCTCGACAAACATCTCATGGGGCTCTCGTTGGGTGGCTGGATCAAGGGCCTGATACAGAAAGCAGTCCTCCTCGATACGGCGCGTATTGTGAGGAGGTTCCTGTCTCTGGAGCCCTAACTGCCGGTAGCCTGGACCCTGCTCTCGCTGCCGGTGGACCCCTATTTTTTATATTTTTAAATATGTATTTTGTTTTCTTTTTATATGTATTTAAAAATGTAAATAATATGATACAGTGTGAATAAAGGAGATAATAATATTAATTAATATTTTTTTTGTATCGGTATTCCAGTCGAAATTCTTGCATTTTGACGCCATTTTTGAGATTCGACGGATATATGATCATATTTGTACGCTTGCTGTCAAATAGGATCCCATAACTATGATCATAGATATATGAATCATATGTAGTTATTACACCGTCATAGGTTCTTCATATAAAAATGACTCGTACATCTATGATCATATTTATATGATAGTGTAATATGGGCCTAATATGTCATTATTTTGGCCTCGTGTAGGTGGATGTTAACCTCAGCTTAGGACAGTTGATCCGTAACGCTATGTTTGAAGAAGCGGAGCCGGAGTTCCAGCAGTATGCGTTCTTCAACACCAGAATATGTAAGTTTAGTTATGTGTATACGTATCAGAAATGCTTTGTGGGTACTGTTGTTTAAAAAAACAGTAATAGCTTTGTTTCTTGAAAGTCAATTTGATTTTTATTTGATTCAATATTATTTTTAATTGAGCAATCACCAAGTACACTTTTAAATAAATAAAAAAAGGCTTTTATAAGCCTGGGATGAGTATTTATACAGGGTGTTAAAGAAATCATGTAATTCCTTCAAACCTCGTGATGTACTGCTGACATAGATTAACCGTGCACGCGATACTTTTAGATTCAATAAAAAAAAAGTTCAAAAAGTAATAATGTGTTCTTAACGTGAGGCATTTTAGCACCCCGAGTTAAATGACCGCGTGGCGAGCGATACCGCGCAATTCGCTCGGGGTGCTAAAATGCCTCACGTTAAGAACACATGATTATTTCTTGTATTTTTTTTATCGCATCCCAATGTATTCCATGCAGGATTAATCTATGTCAGCAGTACATCACGAAGTTTGAAGGTATTACATGATTTTGTTTACACCCTGTATACCTTAAAATACTTATTTTAAATTTTCTTTTCGGTGTCCAATAAAATTTATTTATGTTTATGTTATACCTTTAATTTTCTCTTCTAGCAATGCGGAACGCCTTCCAAGACGAGATGGTATGCGGTGACGACAAGGAGGTGGTCCTCATAACGCTGAAGCGTCCTCTCATATACATACAGCCGGTGGCCGTGGACAAGGCCATCCTCGTGTGGCTCAACTATAAGAACGCGTATGAGTACTGGAATGAGAAGAGGCTGAACTTGAACAAAGAAGTTCTTACGGCCACACAGCAAGTGTTTGAGAAGGTAAGGTGGTATTTGATCTTCTTCTTTTTTGTGTGGTTAGTGACTAACCTGGTGTCAGAGTTTATGCCGCCCATGGGCCTCTGACTTGGTTTCACGTGTCGTCGAGAAATATCTGTGGTATTTGATAAACTAGTTAAAATATTACATAAACTCACGCTTTTTTCTCATGAGGGTAGGCAGAAATTATAGGACGCCACATGCTACGATCCTTACATAATTCTTTCGCTTCGTCCACCTCTTGTCATACACACACGCCAGTTGAGAGTTCTACGCACTTGTCCTTTGTAAAGAACATCACCAATAATATTGATGTAGGTCCTCTTTTACCGGCGTCTTCATTGACATCCGCTTTATGAATTCCTTTTGTTAATTGCCGTTTTCTAATCCTCCTCCTAAATCCTCGTTTTCTAGTCCTTTGTTGTTTTTTTCATAAAATCAGTCTATCGCTACAGTCGGCTTTGTGTAGAGAGATTGTTAGTAAACGCAGAAATGTTAAAGAGTTTATTTATTGGTCGCAGGTTCAACTGACGTCACAAATCACCACGCCACACTTGAGCACGTTGTTCTTACAACTAAATGTGGATGACATTGGAATATGTTTGCCGCTCAACCAACCGCCTATGGTAAGTTTCTTATCTCGTATGAAAAGTGGTTAAACGAATCATGTGTTCGATTTTGGAGATAACGGGTTTTGTGCCCCCCAGGCCCGCTGGGGGCTGGCCCGCGGCGGGTGGGGCGCGTGGGGCGCGTGGGGCGCGTGGTGCGGGGAGGGGGAGGCGCGCGGGGCCGTGGTGGTCACGCTGGAGTCCACCAACATCGGCGCCTGCTCCTCCGGCGCGCTCGTGTCCAAGGGCCGCTTCGTGGGGCTGTGCCTGCGGTTCGCTGACGACTTCGAAGCCTCACTGGACGATTGGAAGCCGAGGGCCGACGAGCCGAGCCTCAATGTGTGCTGCGTGTCGGAGGGGACTTATGAAGTGTGCAGCAGGACGACCGCTGCTAAGCATAATGGTATGTTTCAATCAATCGCATCAACCTATCATAGTCTACTTCCACACACGAGCAATCCAATTGTCATCTACATACAGTTTAAAATTCGAGCATCATTATTATAACTACTCACTAAACGAATCAAAAATAAAATGTGTTTATTTTCGTCTAGAAAACGCCAAATGGTTCCTGAATGTATCCTGGGAGATGGAAGGCGTCGACATACACCTCGACGTTAACGTTGGAAAACAATTATCAGCTTTGGGACATACGCTCACAATGTTAACAGGTATATATCTATACATCTATGCATATCCATACATCTACACAAATAAATAAAATTGAAGCGTCTGTTTACAATGTCAAAATAACAGCTTTGTACTATATGCATATGAAAATATATATGGTACTAATAACAAATAAACAATTTTTAATTTTTTTGTCCGTCTCTCTGTTTATTCCGGCTAATCTCCGAAACAGCTGGACTGATTTTGACGGGACTTTCACTGGCAGATAGCTGATGTTATAAGAAGTAACTTAGGCTACTTTTATTTTTTTTTTAAAATGGGTACCGCGCTAAAATATTAATACCCATCCGACTTCTACGCAGACGAAGTCGCGGGCACAGCTAGTCTTCCATAAATTACTTTAAAGTAGCGTCCATTATCAGAGTCCTTTTCGCTTTTGGCAAAGAGGTCATGTATAAACAATACATAATTATAACAGAATATTAATATTATAACTGTCTTTTATTCCACCAGGATATGAAGAGGAAGATCCTCTGAAGATGGACTACGAAAGTGATCTAGATGATGAGGCCGATAACAGCAAAGACTCACAGGTATGAATTTCTTAAACATAGAAGACATGGTAGATAAGAGTACTAGATAATCATGTGGTTTTGCTTGGAGGAAACTTATCTCAAATACCGTCCCAGCCCCTCGTTTTAGAACCTTTTCAATAAGTCAGTTGCTGGCCGATCCAATTTGCATCTCGTTTTGTGTCGAGAAGAACGAGATAGCAAATCGAAATCGGTCGACAACGTTCTGAATTGGGGAGATAGGTGGCTCCACAGCACTCGGTCCTCCGCTTTTCACATCCAGTCTATTCAGGGATCGTTGACTCGTCGTCGTTCAACTACAGGTGGTCCGTCAATTTGGAATATGATACTGAGTTAATTGACTCAAATGTATACTTAATCCGCATATCCACTGGGGAACAAATGTCGCGGAAAATTTGTCGCCTGCGACATAAGATGTCGATAGACATCGCTTGTCGCCGCTAGACATCTGCTTCCGTGACATTTTCAAGTTTACGCAGTGTCGCCGGCCATCCCTATCTAAACCATGTCGTTCCTTCTACCAGGAAAGCATAATTCTCCGTCGCAAGTGCACGGATCATCTGCCAGCCTTCGTGTTTGATACTAGCATCGACGCTAAGAAGAGATCCAAGCTAATTGAGAAGGAGATGAACGAACAAGCCAAGATCATCAACGACCTTCGCACTCTCGGCGCCAGTCATACCACTATAGAGTATGAGATGAAGAGACTGCATGATTTGGAGGCTCTGGTGTTCAAGGACTTCCGAAGGTCAGTTGTATGAGACATTGGAGACACTACGAATTTCATAATGATATTCGACACCAGTATTATTTAGGGTCTGTTCACAATAATTGGATAACGCCGAACCGCTTCGATCAACAATAGCACTAGATTAAGGATTAGGAACAAAAACACATCGCTCAAGTGGCCGCGATTGCATATACGTTGATTATAAACCTTAACTCTTCAACATAAAGTTTATTATCGTTTGCAATATGTTTACTACTTCGATTGAAAAGTTAGCAAAATAAGATCACCATATTATTTGTGGTCTTATTTTTCCGACTATTGGCTAGCTCTTCGATCAATAATATTGATCGGAGGGCTAGCTTCGGCATTATAGAGCGTCATCTCTGTCGCACGACGCGACAAAACGTCACATAGGTATGAGTGACAGAGACGACGCTCTACGAAGCCGAAGCTAGCCAATATCTCTTTCTAAAGCTTGATGTGCAATATTTGCTACCGGGTACTGTACTATTGTTGATCGAAGCCTAACCGGGAAATAAATATGGCCGTTTAACATTTTTATAGAGAAACTGTCAAACTACCGTATTTATATTTCAGCTAACGGAGCTAATATTTGTCCATATGTTTCTACATAGAAGAATATTTTCCCAAAAATACGCTATTGTTTAGTATAAACTTGAAAGTTCATTAAGCATATCTGTTCCAGGGACATGATTCAGAAGCTGCGTCGTCAAAGCGTACGCGCAAGCTCCATCACTAAGGGCAAGTTGGGGCTGGGATCCAATAGAAGCAAGTCATTCGTCGTGCCCACGCCCCCACAGGAGAGGAAGGACTTTGAAGGGTAAGAGGCACTATCGACACGCTCACATAAGAACATTGCGGTCACTAATTTTTTTCAGAAAGACTAACACCCACATTCTAAGACGTTCCTCCAAAACTTACTCGACTCGACTCCATCTCGACTCAGCTTTTTTCATTACCATCGGTAGTTATAGTTAACATAAACGTCCTCGACTCGAGATTTTTCCTCAGTCGAGGTAAGGAATCATCTGCCTAACTCAAGGTACCTCGGAACCTACCTTAAGGAAGGAAGTGTCAAAGTTCGTATGTAACAAAAATGAATTTAGAAGACTTTATCGAATATGATTACAATAATCCTTACAACTATTTATCGCGGCATCATTTGCGCGATGCAGATAAACAAAATTATGATGTTATGATATGACCACTCTACCTAGGTTTATTTGAGGACCCCTCAGTCGAGGAACCTCAAAGTTCACTCGAAATTGCGACTAAGAATACAATTTTGAGGGTGTTTTCCAGCCCGTCCTGAGTCGAGTAAGTTTTGGAGGAATGTCTTAGAATATAGGTAGTATATCCAGATTTAAAAGTTAAAAAGTATGCACTGGATAAATGCGTATTTTGTCGACTCAACATCTATTACTACATCAGTTTCTCATGCAATGCTCGTCGCATTTGTTTTATTTTGCGTCTATGCTCGAAATGGTTACTTAATAAAGTATACATGTTACAGGGTCGTAGAACCAAACTTGGGGATGTCAGCGGGCGTGGTGGGCGACTCTGGTGAGACGTTACTGTTGGGAGATGAGGACAACAGACTTGCTGACATCATTGAGGGAGGCAGCTGGAGCTCCATGGAGAGCGAGCCGCTTACGGGTCAGTTGTTGTATTTCATTTGTTATCTCCGATTTATTGTTTAAAGATTTTCTTCAAAAACCTTTTAAACTAGTCCGGATTTTCTGTAGAAATTAGTTTTTGTAGTATTTGCATGTCAATACAGATATTTTTTCAAAGTGCCTTCTTCTTCTTCTTCCTGCCCTTACCCCACACTAGGTGGGGTCGGCACAACATGTATTTCATAAATCCATGTTGTTAGAGGTTTTGGCTTATTGTTGTATGACCGGCCGCCTGCCTGACATCAACCCTCCTTGGGATTTTTTCAAAGTGCCTGCCGTTCTTATTTTATTGGGAATTATTATTCAATTCTTACATTACGATGTTTCACTAATGCTTATATCTCGATATCTAATATCCTTAATATAGCCTTGTTGATATACGGCTGATATTAATCCCTGTCTCCCTACTTCTGCATACTCTTTGCCTGGTTTCAATTTAATCAGGAATGATCGTACAAATGGTGGTGGTGGTGGTGTTGCCATATATCTCCGATCACATCTTTCATTTTCAATTGTTGACGTGTCTACACAGCCACCACCGGCAAACGCTGGTGAGCATCTATTTCTAGAAGTAGAACTCCATCACTTAAACATTCTTCTTGGCGTCTACTATTGCCCCTCCTTACGTATTAACTTCTTTTCCTCTTTGGAAAATATTCTTGAAAACCTTGTTACCTCTTACAGTCACACTATAATAATGGGTGATTTTAATACCTGTCTCCTTAAAAACGATTTCCGTTCTTCTTCCCTTCATTCTATCATAGAATCTTGCAACTTATCTATCCTCCCTCTTAATGCTACTCATAATTTCCCAAACTCTGTTCCATCATTTCTTGACCTAATTTTTGTTTCTTCTCGTGATCATGTCGCTAAACATGGACAGTGCTCCGCTGACGCGTTTTCTTATCACGATCTAATATTCCTTTCGTATAAAATTCGTCCTCCTAAGGCAAAGCCAAAAATTCTCTTGCAGCGCAGTTTTGGTAATATGAATCTTGAAGGCCTCCGAGCGGATGCCAATGATATTGATTGGGTGCCACTCATAACTTTGGAGACAGTTGACGAAAAAGTTAAATTATTTACCGAACGCATAATTAAACTCTTTGACGTTCATGCTCCTGTCCGGGCTATTAGGGTAAAACACCTACCGTCGCCGTGGCTAACAAATGAAATAAAAAAGGTTATGTCCAGGAAAGTAGCGGCGAAGTCTAGGTATAAATCTCGCCCAACCCCGTTAAACTGGGAAAATTATGTGAATGCTAGAAATCACTGCAATAAGGTGTGCAGGAATGCTCAACGCCAACACATTCATAATTCAGTGGTAAATGGAGACCCAGCGAAGGTCTGGAAGTTTCTTAGATCAATGGGAATCGGAAAATCGCGTCAAGATACAATTCCTCACAATCTCGATATTAATTCTCTAAACCTACATTTCTCTGCCTCGTCCAATTTTGATGGGACAACCAAAGCAAATACCCTAAATTATCTTTCTACTCTTCCGACTCCCGATTATTCTTCTTTCGTCTTTAATCAATTCGCTGCTTGTGATGTTAAGAAGAGCATCCTGTCTATAACATCTAACGCTGTTGGAAGTGACTGTGTCAGCCGTAATATGATCCTTCCTATCCTCGACGAAATCCTCCCAGTCATATGTCACATCCTTAACCACTCTGTCCTTAGCGGTGCTTTTCCAAATGCCTGGAAAGACGCCCAAATGATTCCTTTACCTAAAAATCCAATCCAGCATCCTTTTCTGAATATCGTCCAATATCCATACTACCATTCCTCTCCAAAGTCCTAGAACGTCTTATTCACAATCAGTTGAGTACATTCCTTTGTAAGAATAGACTTCTAAATCCCTTCCAATCCGGTTTTCGTCCTGGCCATAGTACTGTCACAGCCCTGGTTAATATTACGGATGACATCAGGCTAGGCATGGAAAATGGGAAGTTAACGGTACTGGCATTGCTGGATTTTAGCAATGCTTTCAACACTGTTGACTTCGACATCATGCTTGGCATACTAAGCTCTCTTAACATATCTCCAACAACAATTGATTGGTTTCGTAGTTACATGTATGGCCGCCGGCAACGTATTAGTATTGAGGATAAGTTATCTTCGTGGAGTAATACGACTGCTGGTGTGCCTCAGGGCGGCGTTTTATCCCCATTACTCTTCGCAATATTTATTAATTCAATCTCTCATCAACTGCTTTCTTCTTACCACCTTTATGCAGATGATCTCCAAATTTACTCACAGGCTCCGTTGGGACAGTTATCAGAAGCCATTGTCAATGTCAACAAAGATCTTGTCCGAATCTCTGAGTGGAGCAAATGCTACGGACTATCAGTCAATCCCAACAAGACACAAGTCATTGTTTTGGGCAGCTCTCGGATGGTTTCGCGAATTGACTGGTTACAACTTCCACAGGTTTTCTTTGAAGGTATTCAGGTTCCTTTCAGCGACAAAGTAAAAAACTTGGGGATCTTTATGGACAACAACTTTTCATGGGATCCACAACTGCAAGAGACCAGCCGTAGGATGTTTGCATCAGCCGGATCCTTGAGAAGACTTCGTAACTTTTTACCCACTGCCACTAAAACTGCGCTTGCACAATCTCTTCTTCTTCCCATCCTTGACTATGCCGATGCCAGCTATCTCGATCTCACCGAGGACCAGTTTAACAAACTTGAGCGACTTCAAAACTTTTGTATTAGGTTCATATTTGGTTTACGCAAATATGATCATGTGTCCGAATTTCGTGCTAAACTCAAGTGGTTTCCAATACGTCTTCGTCGGAATGCTCATATTCTTTCCCTACTATACAGCATTCTGTTCAATCCCGCTACCCCTTCTTATCTTAAAGAGCGTTTTGAGTTCATGCGTGATTCACATTCACAATCCTTGAGATCATCGGAGAACTTGAAACTGAAGATGCCTATGCATTCCACAAGATTCTTTGACCATTCCTTCACTGTTCAGGCCATACGCTTGTGGAATGCACTACCTGTACCTGTAAGGCGTGCTCAGTCGTTGGTTTCTTTCAAAAGAATGGTTAAAGAACATTATCTTGCTCTATAGTGGTTTATATAGGTAAATTGTCTGTATATATAATTAATTATGTATGTATCCTATTTGAGTGTGTGTGTATATATACCTATATATATATATATATATATATATTTAAAATATGTATTGTGATTATACCTATTATTTAGTTGATTCCCGGTTTTTAGTAGGTTGCATATTTGTACGCTGCAAACTGCCCTTTATATTTTTTTCTTAACTATTCTTTCCATCCAGTGGTTGTCTGGAAGAAATTGCTTTAAGCGATAAGACCGCCATTTGTACTGTTAATTATGTGTATTCCTTGTTTTATTTCTTTTAGTGTGCAATAAAGTATATCTATCTATCTATTAATAAGCGATCTCAATCCAAAATCTCTGATTTGATGTAGGTTTTTGACAGAAATTCAATAGAAGTAATGTCAAAAACCTACATGAATCCAGAGATTTTGGATTGAGATCGTTTATTAATATCGGCCGCTAGTGGTCGCAAGCGCGACTGCTGAGCATAGGGTCCTGGGTTCGATCCCCAGGTCGGGTAAAGTGTTATTGGGTTTTTTAATTAGAAATTTCTCAGTAGCAGCCCGGAGTCTGTATTAGTGCCCGGTTAATGGCAATAGGCTCGCCCCCTATTACATGGAACTTAAACATAACTGGCAAAACGAGGGTGTTACTATACACCTCTGCCCAACCCTTCGGGGAATACAAGGCGTGATGTTATGTTATCAAGTCGGAACAGGCGTTTCAACCGGTGACGTTCACGCGAACGAGGCGACCTTCCAAAACTGCGTCACTGAAATAGGTGTTAACACAGGTCCATCCCGCTCAGCATCTCTCCGGGGCCCTCGTCCCGGTACAGGCAGCTCTCGACCGCTCCAGACTCCCGGTGTACAGCGACAGAGTTCACTACCAGCACATCCTGATCACTGGCCTGATGAGCTCGAAGGTGTGGAGCTTAGGAGGAAACATGATCATAGGTATGTCGGAGTTTCTTCTTTAAGTACTCGATTTCTCTGTTGTTGATCCGTATTTAGATTATACTCTATTCATTCAAAGTGGTGTTCACCAAAATATCAACCCTTTAACTAGAGAATAAACATGTTTTGTGATTTAGAACTTTAATATCATTACATAAAGTTCAGTTTTCACTGCAAGAAAATAGATTTATGATTGTTCCTATTATTTTTATAATTATCATTTATTTAAATTTACTTTTACATATGCATACATAAACTCATGACTTCTTCTCATGGGGGTAGGCAGAAACTATAGAATGCCACATACGACCCTTATATACTCCTTTCGCTTCATCCACATTCATACATTTTGTCATGCACGCACGCCGGTTGAGAGCACCTGTCCTTTGTGAAGAACATCACCAATAACATCGATGTAAGTCCTTCTAGGAGGTCCTCTACCAGCGTTTCCATTGACATCCGCCCTATAAATTCCTTTTGTTAAACGCCGTTCACTCATTCTCTCAACATAACCAAACCACCTAAGCATACTCCTTTCAATATTTATCACTACATCATCTTTTAAACCTTAACTTTGTCTAATCTCATCATTCCTCAATCTATCATTCAAAATTTACATTTCTCCTGTTATATTGACTTTTTTTAAACTGTAATGTTTTAGTAGATGTCGCTTTGAATTAAATTGGACCTCAGTCCATTTTGTTACAGCGCCAGCGGCATACCGCAGCCCGAGGGTCTCAGCTCTGAGAACAAGACCAGCAAGGCGAAGACGGCAGAGCCCAACATTGACTTCGAACTAGACGTGAAGGTGTACATCAACAGCGGCAAGTGTGTACTACATACTAAGGAGCCGAGCAAAGAGGATGACAGTATTAAAATGTGAGTATTATAAAGTTCACTTCAAACTTTAAAGTAATACTAGCGGCCCGTCCCGGCTTCGCACGGGTGGTCATTTTTCCCGTTTTTGGAACATTTTTCATTTATGCTCCGCTCCTATTGGTCGTAGCGTGATGTTATATAGCCTATAACCTTCCTCGATAAATGGACTATCCAACACAAAAAGAATTCTTCAATTCCAACCAGTAGTTCCTGAGATTAGTGCGTTCAAACATACAAACAAACAAACTCTTCAGATTTATAATATTAGTATAGATAATATGAGTATAATATATAGGTAAATGCCTTGTTGGTCTAATGGTCACAAGTGCAACTGCCGAGCATGGGGTCCTGGGTTCGATCCCCAGGTCGGGTAAAGTGTTATTGAGTTTTTCCATTAGGAATTTCTCAGTAGCAGCCTGGAGTCTGGATTTGTGCCCGGTTAATGGAAATAGGCTCACCCCATATTACATGGGACTTAAACATACCTGGCGAAACGAGGGTGTACTAAAACACCTCTGCCGAAACCTTCGGGGAATGTAAGGCGTGATGTTATGATGTTTATTATAAACTTCACTCATTTCAAACGTGGATATGAAGAATTTCGTGTTTAAAGAAACCGTCAAGGGTTCCTGTATCCATTTCCCGGCTCCAAAATGAGATCTTCACCACCACTTATTTTGAATAGATTTCATCAAACCAGATGAAACGAGCCCAAATTAGATATGTCTACTAGCAACCGCGAGGGGTTTTAGTATCTACCTTCGGGCTCCATCATGACATCAGCTCGATGGTACCAGAGTATTGTATGGTCATTAGAATTTCTAGGGTTTTTAATAAAACAATTGTTAGTTAGTTATAGGTGAAGCTAATATAAGCGTGTTAAAAAGCAGGTGGTTTTCTTAGTTCCTAGAGAATATAAGGCTGTGACTCTGGTCAATATTGTTTTAACATAATAATTTGTGGTGGTAGCGGTCGCATGCGCGTGGGCCGCTCGGCGTCGGGCGGGCTGGCCGAGGGCGGCGCGGGCGGCGCGGGCGGCGCGGGCGGCGCGGGCGGCAGCAGCTCGCCCACGGCCGCGCGCAGGAAGCCCGCGCACGCGCGCCACCAGCCCGTGCTGGACCTCACCGTGTTCCGGGTGCCGGGCCTGGACCTCAAGGTACGTCACCATTACCATTATGGGCCATTCAAGTATTACGTAAGTAGAATTTTAGTAATTTTTGACCCACCCCTCCCCCTTGTCAGCAAAAGTAAGCAACACTTTTACCCCCCCCTCCTATGGTAACGTAAACATTGGTATATTTTTTTTTAAATGATCAGTTTTGTTTATTCTTATTCACGAGCAGCAGTTTTTAAGTCTAGAAAAATAAGTAAATATGTAAGAAAAAAAAGTTAATTGCTGACGTAATCATCCTCTAGACACACCCGTCCTCCATGTCATCAAAAATAAGCTAAGCAAAGACCCCGTCACCCCTCTTTCGTGCTTACGTTATACTTGAATGGCCCCTAACCCAGTCTATTCTCACGAACAAAAAAGTCTGTAACATGCTGTCTATTGTCTGCTCAGGCCTAATGACTAACTACCATAAATATCCAACAGGTACACTACGAATCAAAGACCCTCCCAGAAGAAGCGGCATCCCCCCAAACCGTACCATCCCTCTCATCTCTTAACGTAGGTGCCCGCAAGGTAGGGACTAAGAAAGCTGCACTATTCGCCTGGATCACGCTGCAGAGCATCCCGGAGGAGACCATCATCAGCCCGCATATACTGGAGTTCTTGGAACAGACCTTGGAACCTATTCCTACTAAAGCTTCTTTCTCAACGCCTACTCCGGGTGAGTTTGATAAAATATTCCATAGTTAAATATTAATTTTAATTATGTATATAATGTTAACAATAAATAGGGTTTTAAAAGCATGATAATGGTTATTCTGACAAATTAGTTAAAAAAATGTCAATTGTATTTTTGTCAAAATAATTTTCTGCAAATTTAAATATCGGCGAAATGTTAATGAGAAACATTGCCTGACAAATAAATATGGAAATAATAAAATTTGTCAGTATTTCGTTAGTAAACCGGGCACACACACTATGGCGATCGTGCCCTCTGAGCGGAGTGCGTGCGGCTACGTCGTGTCTCCCGCGCCACGTGTGACTGATTTTAAATCCTATCATAACCCTCCTTTTTGCTTCGCCGTAGTTGGGTAAAAATGTGCCTGACGATAATCAAATTGAACATTTCCCAACAGAAGCGGAAAGTGGGTCCCGATCTCGCTCAGTGGAAGGTGCATCCTACGGGCAGTACGTGTACGCGTCGTTCCCGGTAGACGTTATCGTCCACTTCCACATGCAGCCCAGCACGTTCCGCTTCAGCTGCCTGCCCGCGTCGCGCGTGGAGTGCCTGCTGCAGTTACCTAGCCTGCAGATCGTCTTCAGCTCCAAGCGGGCGAGCGACGAGTGAGTACTGACGCTTAATTATAACACAGTCTAGTCTTTCCACACAGTCGTCCCATGTAGGGGCGTGATGTCCCGAGTGGCCTTCAATACTATCAAACATCCCGATAGCCTTTAGAAATTGACAATGTTCAAACTTGGAGAATATGGTGAAACTGTGGTATAGTACACTTTACATGCATCTCGCAGTGCAGGATGTCCTGAACATTACAGGAATCCATTTTGGGTCTCCACTTGATTCGATCAGCCGACTCTGCCTATAGCATTCTCCTGCTGCACAAAAGGCCTGTCCAAAGCATTTGTTTACCTTTTCCTATTACAGCCATTACTGATAATAAAGCGGCTCATTACGCTCTCACATCTTAAACTTTCTAATTCATATCTCTTCGCAGAGAAATGGCTGAGCCAGCAGTAGCCATGGGTGGGCTGAGCGTGACCGGTTGCCTGGCCGACTTCTCAGTGAACATGTTCCACCCTTACGGCGGCAAGAAGTCCAGCCTTAAAGAGGCGCAGTGGTCGCCCCTGTCTGACACGGAGCGGAAAGACTCTCTGAGCATCAACGTGGAGTTTGTCAAGTTCCATCTATCCCGGTCCAGGAAGTTGGACTTCCAAACAGATCAAGATCAATCGAAGGCTACCGTTAGGTTTTCGAGTAAGTGAATTTATTGTACGTTTATCTTTTGCGAGGAAAGTTAAGGTACCCGGGTTTTTGACACATAATTTGATGGAATTTAGCAGGTCTACTAGTCTTGAAGTATAAAGGTCAAAGCACACATAACAACTCGGAAAGGGATCGTCACCGTATCAACTCGAGCCATTCAGTATTCTTTGTATGAAACTCCCTACTTAAACGCACCTAATCGGAATCGTAACGTAATCGCCTCGTCTCGGGACAAACTCACGAACCGCGGTGCGGTGCCTGGTCAACTTGGTTCCCGCGTTTACGGCTCGTCCCCCCGCGCTTACGTCTCGCCGTACCCGAGCTTACGTCTCTTCGTCCACCCTCGCCCCCCTCACCCCTCCCGCAGCCTGCCTGCAGCACACTACTGGTACTGCGAGACATAAGCGCGACGTCGTTTAGCCGTAGCCGAGTCGACGTATCGGAGCTCGCTTGACCATAAGCTCGATCTTTTGAGTTTCGTATTCAAATGCAATGACTTCTATTTTTTAATCTAGGCTAGGATTTAATCCTGAGACAAGAGACCAACTACGAAAGAAGAAACGAGACAGCTAGCTTACCTACCAAATCATACATCAGTATGAGTTGGTATTCATTAAAGAACTGAAGTTACAAGCAATTAACATAATCATTTGTTTCTTCAACAGCAATCGTGGACGTCGGATCAGCGTGGTTCAAATACGACATGCGTCGACTAGGCGAGATACTGGCATTCCCTAAGGCTTGGTACAGACGTACCATCGTCCGACGTATGTTCCTGGGCGACCTCAGCTTGCACGACACGCGCGATCATGGGTAAGATGCTAAATTATGTCCTTCTTTTTATTGGTTTTTAAGACCCCCAGAGCGTTTACAAGCCTGGTTCTGTAAAAAAGCGTTTTTAATGAGCATTCTGGGTTCTTTTTTAATTTTCTCATTATTTCTGCTCAGGACATCAAGTAATAATGTTCCCGTATCACCTGTACTGCCACAGAGAGAGAAGACTAAGACAGTTGATCATCAAAAACCTAAAGGTAAGATTATTTTTTCAAAACTGACATCTCTTCATTTGTCAAATAACATGATTAAGGGCTGGTTGTTTCACGACTACATTACTAACAGGTAACAGTTAAAATGGTGTTAACGATGGTTAAATAAAAATAAGCGTTGTTTCACGCTTTGTCGTTCTTGACATATGTCAAAAGACATACAACGCTCTGCGTTTGACGGACGTTAAACATCCTACGTAATCTATCTATATAAATAAAAATGGATCGCTAAATGTGTTGCTAAGCGCAAAACTTGAGAACGGCTCGACCAGTTCGGCTATTTTTTTTTTTAAATATATTCCTTAAGGCACAAGGAAGGTTCTTATGGAGAGAAAAAATATAAAAATTGCGTGGAAAATAGTAAAAACAACACTTTTCTTTTACTACTTTTACTTTTTTTTTAACTTTTTTTTTTACTTTTCTACAGGCAAATAACTTTTGACAGAACGAAGTATGTCCGGTCAGCTAGTGGTTAAATTATTTGACTAACGTAACATAGTTTTACTGATCGTTTGAAACAACCGGCCTTGATATACTGAACTTGGTAGTAATTATGACTTGGATAACGCATATAATATGAGCTTTCATCAATGAGTTTAGACGAATAATGGAAATAATTACGTTTGTGTTATTTAAGATGAACATCGCCAAATCGCCACCATATCTGCCTTTTGCCGTTCACTCCTATACATAGTCCTCTTCTGATCTTTCTTTGTGTATGTCAGGCATAGACAGCAAACCGCCAGCGCCAGCGATGGGTGCGGCCTGGGAGACGTTGGTGCTGTTCGCCGTCAACTTCACCAAACTCAACGTGCACATGAATATGGGCAACGTCATGGGCAATGTCAGGTGAGCATTGTTGATATACTTTTATTTACAGGTTAAGAATGTCCAGCGACTTGTGGCAATGTTCTGGCGTTAACCAGGCAATATAAATAAACTTTATAGCGACGCTCGGCAGTGAAACCCTCGTAAATAAACATTTCTTCAAAAGCGTTTCATTTGTTCTTTAGATTGAGCATCTTGTCCATAACTTTGAATGCAGTTGGAAGTGACTGTGTCAGCCGTAATATGATTCTTCCTATCCTCGATGAAATCCTCCCGTCATATGTCATATCCTTAGTGCTTGGCCAGAGTGGCAGCGCGGTGCGGGGAGCGGCGCGGGTGCGGGAACGCGCGCGATTTGCCTGTCCGCAGTGGAGCGCGGCTTCGTTTTGAGCGTTGTCGTGTCCAGTGCTTGTCAAAATATCATATGGATGAAGAAGACTTATTTTTACTGGAAAATTCTTACTAAAAAACGATGTTTCGACATCCACAGTTCTTGAATAGCACTTATTAATTCTTCAACATTTAATTTTGAAGACGCCATCACAACAACGCGCGTGGTCAGCTCGAACTAGTTTGAGATCCCCCGCTCCCGTGCGGGTTGTCACTTGCCGCCCGCGCTCTCACTGCGGCCACTTGTATGAACGACCTATGGCGTGAGCTACCCGCGCACTCCCCGCGGTAAGTAGCCCGCGCCGCTTCCCGCGCCCGCGTGCCCACTATGGACACTCAAATGAAGTTCTTCTGTTTGAACTCGCCGCACCGCGTCCGCCCCGCGCCCGCGTTTGCAGTCTGGCCAAAGGCTTAACGGCTCTGTCCTTAGCGGTGTTTTTCCAAATGCTTGGAAAGACGCCCAAATTATTCCATTGCCAAAAAAAATCCCATCCAGCATCCTATTCTGAATATCGTCCAATATCCATACTACCGTTTCTCTCCAAAGTCCTAGAACGTCTTATTCACAATCAGTTAAGTACATTCCTTTGTAAGAATAGAGTTCTAAATCCCTTTCAATCCGGTTTTCGTCCTGGCCATAGTACTGTCACAGCCCTGGTTAATATTACGGATGACATCAGGTTAGGCATGGAAAATGGGAAGTTAACGGTATTGGTATTGCTGGATTTTAGCAATGCTTTCAATGCTGTTGACTTCGACATTATGCTTGGCATACTAAGCTCTCTTAACATATCTCCAACAGCAATTGATTGGTTTCGTAGTTACCTGTATGGTCGCCGAAAACGTATTAGTATTGAGGATAAATTATCCTCATGGAGTAATACGACTGCTGGTGTGCCTCAGGGTGGCGTTTTGTCTCCATTACTCTTCGCAATATTTATTAATTCAATCTCTAATCAACTGATTTCTTCTTACCACCTTTATGCAGATGATCTTCAAATTTACTCGCAGGCTCCATTGGGACAGTTATCAGAGGCCATCGTCAGTGTCAACAAAGATCTTGTCCAAATTTCTGGGTGGAGCAAATCCTACGGATTAAGGGTCAATCCCATAAAGACACAGGTCATTGTATTGGGCGGCTCTCGGATGGTTTTGAGAATCGACTGGTTACAACTTCCACAGGTTTACTATGACGGTGTTCAGGTACCTTTCAGCGATAAAGTCAAAAACTTGGGGATCTTTATGGACAAGAACTTTTCATGGAATCCTCAACTGCAAGAGACCAGCCGCAGGATGTTTGCGTCAGCCGGATCCTTGAGAAGGCTTCGTAACTTTCTACCCACTGCCACTAAAACTGCGCTTGCACAATCTCTTCTTCTTCCCATCCTTGACTATGCCGATGCCAGCTATCTCGATCTCACCGAGGACCAGTTTAACAAACTTGAGCGACTTCAAAATTTTTGTATAAGATTCATATTTGGTTTACGCAAATATGATCATGTGTCAGAATTTCGTGCTAAACTCAAGTGGCTTCCAATACGCCTTCTTCGGAATGCTCATATTCTTTCCCTATTATACAGTATTCTGTTCAATCCCACTACCCCGTCCTATCTTAAAGAACGTTTAGAGTTCATGCGTGATTCACACTCACGATCCTTGAGATCATCGGAAAACTTGAAACTGCAGATGCCTATGCATTCCACAAGATTCTTTGACCATTCCTTTACTGTTCAGGCCATACGCTTGTGGAATGCATTACCTGTGTCTGTGAGGCGTGCTCAGTCGTTGGTTTCGTTCAAGAGAATGGTAAAGGAACATTATCTTGTCATATAGTCGTTTCTAAACTATCGATATTTATAATTAAATATGTATATATATTATATTTATTTTATTTACTTACTTATTTATTAACTTATATTATTATTATAATATACTTAGTGATTTAGTTGATTGTCGATTTTTATTAGGTTATACGTTTGTATGCTGCAAACTGCCCTATATATTTTTCTTGACAAATCTTTCCATCCAAAGGTTGTCTGGAAGAAATTGCTTTAAGCGATAAGACCGCCATTTGTACTGTTCTTAATAACGTGTACTCCTTCTGTTTTATTTCTTTTAATGTACAATAAAGTATATCTATCTATTGATAAACTCGTCATACACGTACTAGTTCTAAATGATAAATCAAAATCAAAATCAAATTTTTTTATTTCACATAAACCAATACAGGTGCTTATGAAACGTCGAATTTAGGTGCACGGTTCCAATTAGTTGTTTCCTATGGAGAAGAGCCGGCAAGAAACTCCATGGTTACTCTTTTAAAAATAATACCTTTAACAATTTCAGTGGATACAGTACAATGATTTAGGATAGTGAGAGAACAATGAGGTCCTGACCACAGACCAATGAGTAATATAGTACTAAAAGACTTGAGTACAAAAACTAACAAACAAAAATAAAATTTAAAAAAAAGTAATATGAATAATATTGTAGTAATTTACAAATTTATAGATGCAGGTCCACAAAGTTCTCACATTTACAAAAGTGAAAAGGAAGCTAAACTATATAAAACAATTGACATAATTAAATGTCATCAAAACTTAGCTAAAAAATCATTGTAAAATAAGATAAAGATATCTTGAGAGTAATGATAGTAATAAAAAAACATAAAAAATATATAATCTTAATTGAGGATAGTTAGTAGACGTACACATATGTTTTTAATGAGGTTCCAGGGAAGCCACATGTGCAAGAACTAATGCCAAACATCCCTGTCGTCAACGTAGTCCTTAGTCTTGTAATATGCTTTTTGAGTGAGGACACGTTTAATATAGGTTTTGAATTTTCCCTCGGTAAGATCAGTTACAGATTTCGGCAGCTTATTATAAAAACGTACGCCATTTCCTAAAAATGACTTACTAGTTTTACTTAATCTAAATTTAGGTATCACAATTTTATGTTTATGCCGTGTGTTTTTATCATGAAAATCGCTCCTGACATTAAACAAATGCAAATTTTTTCTAACATACAATATATTTTGAAAGATGTAAAGTGACGGCAAAGTTAGTATGCTAATATCTTTAAACACGTTTCGAAGGGACTCGCGGGAACCCAGGTTATAAATCGCACGGATTGCTCTCTTTTGTAAAATAAAAATCGAATCGACGTCAGCTGCTGAGCCCCACAACAGAATGCCGTAGGCCATAATGCTGTGGAAATAAGCGAAGTACACTAACCTAGCTGTAGCCACATCAGTCAGCTGCCTAATTTTCCTAACTGCATAAGCAGCAGAACTTAACCTCGCCGACAGGGCAGTAATATGAGCACCCCACTGCAATTTAGAGTCGATAGTTATACCTAAGAATACGGTCTCATTAATTGTATCAAGTTTGTTGCCATCGAGCATTAAATTTAAACCTACTTGTGGTACATTTGGTAGTGAAAACTTAAGGCATTTTGTTTTATTTGCATTGAGTAATAGATTATTGGCTGTAAACCATTTAGAAAGAACAGTTAGGCTCTCATTGACATGTAAAACGTCCCTATCTTTTCTATCTATTTTAAAAATTAGGGAAGTGTCTTCAGCAAATAAAATTACATCAGTTAAATTGGACATCATATAAGGGAGATCATTTATATAAACTAGAAATAGAAAAGGCCCAAGAATTGAGCCCTGAGGCACGCCCATCTTAACCAGAGACCCGGACGATATAGCACCATTGACGCCCACTCTTTGCTGTCTATTTGATAGATAGGAAAAAACGAGGTCAGAAGCGCGTCCACGAATTCCGTAGTGGTGTAATTTACAGATAAGTGTGTTGTGGTCAACGCAGTCGAATGCCTTGGAGAGATCACAGAAGATACCTACAGCATCCTGAGAGCTCTCCCAGGACTCCAGAATTTGAGTGACTAGTTTCACTCCTGCGTCTGTAGTCGACCTACCTTTCGTGAAACCATACTGGCGACTATGCAATATCCCATTCAGGTTAAAATGAAGCATCATCTGATCAAGCATAATTTTCTCGAAAATTTTACTTAGTGCTGGAAGCACAGAGATAGGTCTGTAGTTAGAGGGATTATTCTTGCAGCCCGATTTGAAGATTGGTATTACCTTACTATGTTTCATCAAATCGGGAAATGTACCGCTATCTAAACATTGGTTGAATATACCTGCAAGTATAGGGGCAATGGTGTCAATGATAACTCCAAGAACCCTAACAGAAATGCCCCATAAGTCTTCAGTGTTTTTTATATTAAGACTTTTAAATGCTTTTTTAATCGAAGCAGTACAAATATGTTTAAATTCAAAGATAGGAATATCTTTGCAAAAATTCTGTTTAAGTAGCGATTCAGCTAATATAGAGGACGAGGCAAGGGATTTCGTAACCTCTACCGGGATGTTCGTGAAAAAGTTTTCGAGTGTCTGAGCGACTTCAAATTTATCTGTAATAGACTTATTGTCATATTTTAAAGCTAGTTCGTTATCCCGTTGACTTGTGTTTCCGGTTTCTTTGTTTATTACCTGCCACACAGCTTTTATCTTGTTTTTAGACGCATCAATTTTTTTACTAATTAATCTAGATTTAGCTTGAATACAAACACTCTTAAATATCTTTGAATAATTTCTAACGTAACTATGAAAAGCTTGATCAGACGTCAATGATTTTTCGTGATATAGACTATATAAAGTTTCTCTACTGTTTCTTATGCCTAAGGTGGCCCACTCACTAAATTTAGATTTGCAACTAATTTTGCATTTTCTAACAGGACATGTGTTTTTAAATTCTTTGCAGACTGTAGTAAACAATGTATAATAATTTATGTTTGGGTCCCTTGAATTGAAGTGGGATAATGAAAGGTAACTTAAAACATTATTATTAAATTTTTGCAAGTTATTTTTAGTTAACGATCTTATTTCAATGATAGTATCTAATTGTATCTTATTATTTAACTCAAAGGACACTAGTTGGCCTGTATGATCAGACCTAACGCCACCTATTAAAGAAGAATTCTCAATTCTACAATTAGTAAAAATATTGTCTATGCATGAAGCTGATGTAGCAGTTATTCTAGTCGCTTCATTAAATATATATTTTAAATTAAAAGATTTGAACAATGAAACAAGTTTACATTTGTCTGGTGAATCAATTAAAAGGTCAATATTAAGGTCGCCACAAACAAATATTAAATTTTTATTCTTAAAAAGTTTTAGTAGTTCTTAAATGATTTTTATTTCTGTAAATAAATCTGTTACAGACACTTTTACAAGTCAATGTAATGTTTTTTTTAAGACTAGATGGCGCCGGCATTTCCTATCTGACTAGCTCTGAGAAGAAAAGCCGAAACAAACTCAGAGATCAAAGTCTCTTTTGAAGTCCAGACATTGTAGTATACAAACTATGCGAGTGAAACGATGTAGGGCAACGCTTGGAATGGCCTTTTGAGGAAAGTGCCATAGCAGGTTCGAGTTGACCTGACCTAACTGACGGCACATCTGCATCAATCATCGCGGAGCTCAAACCTTATTTTAGGGAGCTCAACAACCCGACCGCTGCACGACGCTATCAATCAGCTGGACATTTGTGTGGGTCACAAAAAAAACTCAAGAACCGCCAAACGTTTACAAAATTCGTGTATAAAGCTACCCTACATGGTACTCACATTCACAATTTATTAAAAATGTAAAATAAAAAATAAGGCGATGGTAAAATAATAATAATCGTTGAAAAAAATAATTCGATTATAAATGTCAAAAGGATAAAATAAAAAATAATAATGTTATGAAATAATTACAATGATGTGTCTGTGATAACAGCGAGCGGCTCAATCCCAAGCATTTTTATCGTCCATATAATCTTTAATGTTATAGAAACCCTTTTTGCATAGTTTCTGCTTTACATAGGACTTAAATTTATTAAGACTTAAGTCTTGAATATTGCCTGGAATTTTGTTGTAGAAGCGTATACTTTGTGCACCTAAAGGAGTTACTGATTTTCTGGAGACTAGTCATTGGTAGGATGAGTTTATTTTTATTTCTAGTATTGACGTTATGAATGTCGCTGTTCTTAGAGAACAAACTGATATTTTTCTTTATATAAATCAAATTTTCATAAATATATTGTGACGCGACCGTCATTATATTAATTTCTTTAAATTTATCCCTCAGTGAATGCCTAAAACTAAGGTTATAAATTGCTCGAATAGCTCTCTTCTGCAAAACAAAGATAGTTTGAATGTCGGCAGCATTTCCCCACAACAAAAAGCCGTACGACATAACACTATGGAAGTAACTAAAATATACCAATCTGGCTGTCTCTACATCAGTTAGCTGGCGTATCTTGTAGACCGCGTAAGCTGCAGAACTGAGTCTTTTCGACAATTTATCTATATGTGGGCCCCACTGCAGTTTCGAATCTAAAGTTATACCCAAGAACATAGTGGTGTCCACAAGATCCAACTCGTCTCCATTTATTACTACACTGGTTTTCACCTGCTTAACATTAGGTGTCACAAATCTGATACATTTAGTCTTTTTCTCGTTCAAAAGTAAGTTATTAACATTAAACCAGTGCACTACTTCAGAGATAGCGTTATTTACATCGTCCGTAACTGGCTGCTGCCGTTTAAGTTTAAATAACAATGATATATCATCAGCAAATAACACAATCTCCTGATTATCTTTCATGAGATAAGGTAGGTCATTAATATAAACGAGAAATAGGAACGGGCCGAGAATTGAGCCCTGCGGAACTCCCATTGTCACTACAGATCCCGGAGATCTCTCCCCATTCACGTCTACTCTCTGGATCCTATTACCCAGATAGGAAATAAGAAGATTCAGAGCAGTATTCCTAACTCCGTAGTGATATAATTTCCTGACCAATGTCTCGTGAAAATCGCAATCAAACGCCTTTGACAAGTCACAAAAGACGCCTAAAGCATCATGTGAATCCTCCCAGGCATTAAAAATATTAACTAAAAGCTTGACACCAGCGTCAGTTGTACAGCGACCTCTTGTGAAACCAAATTGTTTCCTATGTAACAAATTATTTTTATTAAAGTGGGTTTGCAGCCCATCAAGGATTAATTTTTCAAATATTTTACTAAAGGTGGGAAGCACAGAAATAGGTCTAAAGTTAGTGGGGTCAGATGTGCTGCCCGATTTAAATAAAGGTATAATCTTACTACTTTTCATCAAGTCAGGAAATACACCACATCCAACACATTTATTGTAAATTACAGCTAACTCAGGTGCTACTATGTCGATAATAGATTTTGTAACCTCAACGGAGTTACCCCAAAGATTTTTTTTGACATTAAGGGTATTGAAAGTTTTTACAATATCTTTATCACTTACATATCGGAAATGTAATTCATTATTACACATATTAACATTTTCTTTCAATAGAGATTCGGCAACAGTGGGGGATGACTTCAAGGATTTTTTGGTTGAAACTGGAATGTCCGTGAAGAAGTGTTCAAATGCTGTGGCAACTTCTAAGTCTGATTTAACTGTCTTATTATCAATTGAAAGGCTATAGTCACTACTTCGATTCTTGACTCTTCCAGTCTCATTGTTGATTATATCCCAAGTCATTTTAATTTTGTTATTACTATTCTTAATTTTAAAACTTAAGTACCGAATTTTGGCCAAACGACAAACTCTTTTAAATAATTTTGAATAATCCCTAACATATTGACAAAATTCTTCACTATTATTATAGGTTTTTTCTGCATACAATTCATAAAGTCTTTTCCTACTTTTATATATACCTATAGTTGCCCATTCACTGAAGGTTGCAGTACCTTTAACTGAGATCTTCTTGGGGATAAAGGTCGAGTTAAATTCTGTACAAAACATGTTAAAAAATTTATTGTATAACTGGTTAGGATCATCACTATAACACAAGTAAGGCAATTTCCTAATCAGCTTATTTATTAATTCTTCCAAGCGACCCACAGTTTTAGGCACTACAATAATATCCTGTTTTAACACTTTATTGTCTTTCTTTAAAAATGTTATCAACTGTTCACAATGATCAGAGTTAAGTTGATTTATTATTTGTTTATTATTAGGCACAATATCTGTAAATATATTGTCCAAACAAGTAGCTGTAGTGGCAGTTATCCTCGTAGGCTCCAGAAAAAGATTTTCAAGATTATATGATCTAAATATTTTTTTAATTCAGAGGCACATAGAAGAATCTTCCAACAAATTTACATTAAAGTCGCCACATACAATTATGTTTTTATTTAGTTGACAAATTTTTCGCAACACTTGATCCGTGATATTTTCAAAACAATCATACAATGATGACGGTGGTCTGTACACACTCAATACAACAAGCCGCTCCAGCTCCACACAGGCTATTTCAATTGTCCGCTCAACAGAGAGGCTCACGATATCCTTACGGTCTGTATATTTTAACTGTTTATTTAATAAAATTAAAGAGCCACCATGTATAGCATTTTCTCTGCTGAACGAACTACCAACTTGGTGGTTATTGAAATTGAATATGAACTGATAGCTTTTTAGCCAATGTTCTGTAATGCAAAAAATGTCAATGTTGTTGCAGTTCATAAACAATTCAATTTCAAGGTCTTTACTAAACATTCCTTGAATGTTTTGGTGCACCAGGTTAATGGTTTTCTTGGTTATTTTTGAAATAGGTTTAACTTTCACATCATTAATAACATTTAAGCAAGAGGTTACCTCTATTGTCTCAATATCTAATTTAAATTATAAATAATGTCAGAATCATTGCAAATGTCAGGCAATTGCTCAATAGAAGCAATGGTATCAGTAGCCAAATTCTTGGCTGAAATATCAAAAAAATAGGATAGCGACATAGCTATTTGTCTTTTACAGTATTTTGAAAGATAGTAACTATCTTTCGTCAAATATAAATGTTTACTAACATGATTGTTAGTGTCAATCAAATTGAACATACTGTTATTACATGTCCGTGTATGTAACAATATGTTAAGCTTATATCTAATATTATTTTCTTCCTGTGGCAAGTTGTTACTATAGGGAAATGTGAACATAACAATTTTTCTTAAGTCAAGCTCACACAGTTTATTATAATACTGGAGCAGACTTTTTCTATTCACACTTCCTCTGTTTCCAATTAATATTAACAAAATAAACTTTCAATAAACTTTCAATTCAAATACTTCTAAGCTATCTATGACGTACGATGACAAACTTGTATTAACATTTGATCGGCCATTTTTTTTACAGGAGACAGTTATTTCTATCTCTCTTAAAAAATTGTATTTTACACATACGTGGTTTGCACTGCCGACCGACGATAGGTGGCTTGTAGACAAGTGTTTTTGTAATATAAAAGATTTCTTTGTGTCAAATATTTAGTTTAATTGTCATTATAATATCTGATCCTGTGGAAATTTAAATTTTTAATTCTTAAATAATTATTAAATGTGATAATGTACCACCAATTGTACATGAAGTTTAAATAAATAAATAAATAATGTTTTTTAAATTTCAATTGTAAGATTTATACGTTGGGCTTATTGTTTTATCTTTCCCGACGAAATATGTGAAACAAATGACCTATGTATACCAACTGATTGTAATGCACACTACTTCAAGGAAATAAAATTTCACTTCATTTCAATATCACGATATGATCTTTTTGTTCGCTCTAATCTAACTTGCTCTTCCACGCTTCGTTTGTCACTGAAAGTGTTTTTGGCTTCGCTAGAGAACTCTGATAGCTATTTAATGTTTATATGTGTTGTATCAGTTGGCAGAGCCGCGACTTCAACTGCACTGGTCGGCTGAGCATCGGCAGCACCGGGCACCGCAACATGCTGGTGGGCGTGGCGCTGGCGGGCTCCGAGCTGGACGCGCGCGGCGGTATCGTGGGCGGGGCCATCTCGCTCTCCTCCATCGACACCTATGGTACGTCATATTGCGGTATTGTAGCACACGGAACCTGAAAGATAGCGGTTTACTATTGATTCGCATAAAATTTAATGTCATAATTTATCATGGCATACTTTTGCTTATCCTAATGATCGTTACGCATAATATTAATTCTGCATAAATAATACATAATTAATTTGGCATAATTTTTTTAACCATAATAACCTAACTTAATCTACAAAATTACACCGAAAAAATATAGCCAAATGATAGTTATGCCTATCTAAACAGTATACCAAAAAATATTATGTCAAAGTATTATTATGCCATTAAAAGTTATGCTTAATTCGTTATGCCAAAATAGATTAGAAATTAAATAATTATAAGAATCGAAGGGATCCCGAAGATAGCAGGCTTATCGTTAGGAAAGATTGGATAAAAGGCAGTTCTCGTCATATGCCACATGGAACGCTCGGCTTTTATTAGCGGGAGCTGTCGATCGGTTCGTGACGACGCTTGCGCGGTGAATGCTCGCATTGACGCACCTGTTGTATACACAGTACATGATGTGTGAAAAGAGGCATTTGTTACTCTAGTTCTCGGTTGTATAATCGTGCTTGATTGATTGGATTGGTATGAGAATATTAAGCGGCGTTTTATTACGCAGAAGCAGAGATCGTTTAGAGTCTAGCGTCTAATTACATACAAACACAGATCACGCTTCTTTTGCATCAAAGGGGACAGAAATTTCCCAATTTTTTTTTAGAAAACTGATGATTGCTTACATTCTATACAGTTCACATCGAAGAAGAAGCAGGCTGCAATCCCGGGCACGTGTGCGGCGTGCGCCTGGCCGCGCTGGAGCTGCGCCTGGAGTACATGGGCACGCCCGTGCTCATGGCGCGCGTGTCCAACCTGCAGGCCGCGCTGCGGGACGAGTGGCTGGCGCGGAACAAACATACGGCGCATCATCCGCATCGACCTACGTCAAGGTGAGTACACAATAACTCTCGTGGAAAACATATATTTCAGTGATAATCACTTTCAGCAAAATATTCAGAATTAAATATAAACTGAAGCACGGTCTATCAGACGAGCTGGGCCTTAAATAGGGCGGTAAATCATATCAAGGGGGATTTCCCGCCGTCTCTATTAAACGTTGTGTAAAGACTGTAATGCCTACTTACAATTATTATAAACACACACACAACAGCGGCATTTTTTCTGTGTCAAAGCTGTAAGAATGCACGTGTACGCAATGAATTTAATAAATAGAAGTAAATCGGTATGCGGTGAATAAAACGCAGTGCGCCCTCTTCTATGACACTCCACACATTATAGATTATACGTTTAAAAAACGCAAGGCAGTGCATGCTAGCCGTAAGAGTCGTATTTCCATTTCCAAAATATCGTATTTCAACTATACCGTCGTTTGTTTGAAGACAAACATAACACGCTAATTTGGGGCGTGAATACCGCAAAGTTTGCGAGGTAAGCAGAGGAGGAAAGCCCGTCGCCCGTAACTCCACATACACCCTGTGACATTTCGTCCTGCACTCCTGACACGTAGCAGGCAAGGAGTTACTCGTTTGGTCGGCGTATATTAGGAGGATCTAAATTAAATCCCCTTATTCCTTAAACTCTTCTATTTTTTCCCACCCAGGCCAGCAATAATCCTCACACACGGCACTCTAAGCTGGCACCAGCTCCAGATCCTGATGTCACGCAGCACCACTCCGGACCTCCTGAAGATGCAGCTGAAACTCGAGGAGTTCTTCACGCAGCAGTTCAAATCGAGCAAACGGGTGTTTAGCTCTCTACATCCCAACTATACTAATGCGAGACGAGATCGACGGGAACGTAAGTATACTGGGAGTGGGAACTATCTTACAGCGAAGATAGAAGATCTTCCAATGATGCAAACAAAATGAGTAGAAACTATATTTGACGACAGAGTGACGTGGAATTACTATGATGCAATGTGGTATGACGTATTAAAATTGTTTATTAGACATACTAATGAACGATTTGGAGGAACGATAATATAACTTTTTACAAAAAATAAAACCGACTTCAAATTGTCTATCTCCGAAGTTCTTCATCAGATCTTCACCAAATTTAAAGGGACCACTTCGAAAGAATACTCTTTCAAACAAAAAAAAAGAATCATTAACGGTTCACAATTAGCAAAGATATAACGGAACAAACATATAAAAAAAAAAACATACTGTTGAATTGAGAACCTCCTCCTTTTTTGGAAGTCAATAATTATACTATCTGCGTGTCAAATCTTGATATCATGATGCAGGATTCTGCGATATTTGGCAGTTGTCATTATTGTCGCTGTAGTCTGGTACACAATCATCGCGCTGTGTAATTCCCACGTGGCGTGGTAGATGTCGCCTCCTAACTTATAACTTAAATTATTTCATAAGATATTTCCGTTTTCCTTTGTTTTCTATAAATGTTGTCTCTTTGACCACTTCTCCAACAGTAAAATTCTTTATTAGCACAGTTTTTGTCAGTTATAAATCGAAATATGTTTATTATTAACATTTGCTCCACTCCATCACAGCGCCGGTCCCCGCGTCGTCTGCGGAAGGCCATCAGCAGCCGCAGCAGCATAACGAGTTACGTCACCACCGACACTGGCAGAAAGTACTCTACTTAATCTCCGGCATGCAACTGTCGACTCTGCCTACCCCGCTGCCAGCTAACGGTACGGTTTTACAACTTTCTTAACACTCTAGCTACATATAGGCGCCTTCAAAAACGATATTTTAGCACCAGCGATCGGCAATTATGCGGCTGCATCGATATTGCATCGCGCTTTGTCGACCCTCTGGGTGCTATCACTGTGTCTTAAGGGCTAGCACGCACTGCCTTGCGTTTTTTTAACGTATAATCTGTGAAGTACGGAGTGTCATAGAAGAGCGCGCACTGCGCATTATTCGCCGCATACTGATTTACTTGTATTTATTTCATTCTTTGCGATGATAAAAACGCACTGCAAGTCATCGCACCGCGGTGCGTGCGCACGCTAAATCACGCGATTTAGCAATTGCATCAGGCACTGAGCTGTTCCGAAGATGCCAGAGCCTCACTTAATCGTTGCGACTGGCGTTCGTATGTGTGCGGAGTGAAGTGTTCAGTTGCGGCATCCACAGACCGAAAAGCGTTTAAAATCGTCGATCGTAAAGTATCGTGTCTGCGGTGGCCCTAATGGCTTTTTATTGCACGGTTTTGCGTCACAACGATGATAATTGTTATTTACTTTTTTTCAACTTTTGCGTATGGGGAGATAGCTGGAATAAAAATGTCGCATTGATCCTTAACCAATATTTTTTGTTTATTTCTCCGTAGGCACTGTCCTCGGCGGTACGATGGAGCTGCACGGCACCAACATATCACTGGCGTGCTTCCACGGCAACAGCTTCAAGTCCAAGTCCTGGGCGTTGTTCAGTCTTAAGGATCCTTGCATCAGTTTCGCTACCGAGGCACAGCAAGTGGCTAGTGATGAAGGTGAGAAACTGTGGTATTTCTACTGTACCTTTTATGATTTTTTTCTTAGTGTAACACTAGCTAGAGCTTTACTATATTCGCTAGCGAAGTGACAGTGATCTTGCTACTCATTTTTTTACCTGTGGGGATCCTCATGGACCTCCGTCCTGGGGAAGATGGAAGGTTATGTCGGACTCTTACCAGCTAAGACTAGGACAGTGTTCCAACGGTCGGGGTAACGGGATTTGTTAGTGTATTCACCGTAACCTCGGCTGTACTTACCTACGGAATTAATTCTACTTACGCACATGTCAAGATCTTTTTTGATCTCATTTAATAAATGATATTTCATATAAGCTATTAGATAATTGAATAATTTTCCATTTGGTAATGTCCCCCCCAGGTGACATGGAGGTGCACGTAGTGCAGAGCCTGACGGCCAGCCTGGGGGGGGGCGGCAGCGCCGTGGGCGTGTCCCGCGCGCACCAGTCGATGGCCACGGTGTGCCGGATGACGCGCGCGCTGCTGTTCCCGCCGCAGTTCAAGACGCTCAAGGAGTGGTTCCACTACGCCTTCGCTAACAGCGAGATAGATGGTGAGTTCATCAGTTGACCGTCAATGGCTGTAGCCATCTTGTATGTATCCTGTATTTGATAGTACCCAAGATTTTTTTGTGCCCACATTTTCTCACCATTGCCATTTCAAACAAACTTATCTGCTAGCCTTTTTGCAACGATATTGGGATCGGCTTCCAGTTTAACCGAATTCAGATGAATATAAAAAAAAATCACGAAGTATGAATTAGAAAACCATATTTACACTTTGACTGATCTGTGAATAGAACCTAACACAACCGTTAACCAAAAATACTAGTTTATTTTTCGAATAAACGACTGTTTAACCGTAGAATTAAAAAAATTTGCAACTATCAACCTAAATTAGAGTGACGAGTCATCAGAGCAGACTGCCCTTTATAGTGGAAACCTTGCCTGAAACTCCTGCAGTCGTTTATCGTGTTGTTGATACCCCGTATATCTCCAGCAATCGAGCTGTTCCCATCCCTGGAGCGCGACGCGGGCGCGGGCCCGTCCAGCAGCACCGTGAGCGGCACCAGCGCGTCCAACACGGGCAGCACGGAGCGCAACAAGGCGGCGGCAGATAAGCACGTGCGGGAGGTGATCTTCGCGCTGCCCTCGCTGCAGCTGCACCTGAGGACGCACCACCTGCAGGCCAACACGCCGCCCACGGAGACCGGTCAGTTATATCTTACATAAAATTAAGTTACAACTAATTTGCACAATATAGCTTGCCAACTATCAGAAAGGAGCTAACGTCGCGAGTCTGCAACTGACATCGACACACTTCACTGGATAAGTGTGTCACTATGTGTTTATAATTAACAAATTAAGAGGAAATGAGGTCGGCATTTAGTCCATACAAACGTATTCCTCAGTTTCCTCCTTGGATAATGTCACTAAAGCAAATATTTTTTACCATATGATATATATTTACCACCATTATGTCCCTATGTTTTGTATTTGTCAATAAATTAATTATTAAAAGAACTAGAAACGTTTAAATTTTACAAAAATCGACAGTTTTTGCCACCGTTTTCAGACATCTGGCAAACAAAAAAGACGAATATAAAAAATAAGAGAAAAACATACAGACATAACCAAAGTCTTTTTTAAATTATTACAGAAAAAAATATCTAAAAAATATAATAAAATATATAAAAATCGCTTAAAACCCTTTCTTCCAATATTATGCAGCCCGCGTTTCCTCTTAATGTCACGCCATACTTATTACTCCGCACCACATAAGTTTACATCTGCCTGACAAAGACCAGATGACGTAAATCGACCTAGACCTGTCTTGTACAAGACGACAAGCCCATTTTGGCGACCAAGGGCGGATTTAAGGAGGGCGGAGACACGTCATGGGGCGTGGAAAAGGGGGAGGGGTGTCCTAAAACTATTATAGGCTGTTGAATCCATCGAACGTTGTGTTCTATTAAATAGTACTGTGAACCATAAAATAACACTGGCACTAATTTGAAGATGTTTCTCTCCTCACAGATGAGAAGCCGGTAGTGGAATGCAGCTTCATCACAGAGTTTGAGGATCACATATTCGTGTCGGTGGACGCCGAGGCTTTCTTGTTCTTGCACGACCTCATATCTTCCTACATCAAGGAGAAAGACAGAGTGGTGAGTTAAATTGTGATGAATCTACTTGTAATGAGTATTATAATCCTAGTAGGTGGAAAGTATAGAAGACAACAACGACAAAGACAACCGAAATATCGATGTGATATTTTATAAAAAATATTTTTCGCGTGTTTATTTTTACTTTGAGAAATTGTGAGTTTTTTTTATCGTCATGGACGTGAACGGTGTTTAAGTCCAGTTTGGTATTTGGGATACAGCGGGACAGGAGCGATACAGAACATTGACATCAAGTTTTTACAGAGAAGCTCATGGTGTTATATTAGTGTACGATGTGTCAGAACCAAAGTCCCTAGCTAAACTGAATAAGTGGGTCGAAGAACTTCAAGTATACTCCACCAAGAAGAACATTGCTTAATTTTCGGCAATAAGATTGACAAGCATATCATTTTGGGACCCAGTGCATAACATCAGCAAGCACATTGGGTCACCCGCGCGACGGCGCAACGAGTATTCCCAAGGAGGGTTGATGTCAGGCAGGCGGCCGGTCATAAAACAATAAGCCGAAACCTCTAACAACATGGATTTATGAAATACATGTTGTGCCGACCCCACCTAGTGTGGGATAATGGCAGGAAGAAGAAGAAGGGTGGAAAGTAATTATGAAAAAGAAAAAAAAATACAATTACAATATTTAGTGTTAATTACGTCAAACTAGTCCACCAGGCTTGGTGGGAGTATGCAGCATCACCCTTTTACCCGTAAATATATGCAAATGCAGAAGTTGCTATTAATGTAATGCAATATACAATCCAAACCGATACGACACGTGTGTCGCCCCTCCACGGGGCATCCTCAGGATATGTTGACTCGTCGACCGTTTGGATGCGAAGTATTATAATATTTACTGACGACGATTCCCTATAGCAAGTGGATTTGATGCTTTCTGTTTTCTAAGAACAAGCCATCTTATTATATCCTAATGGCACGTTTACACGTTTGCCTAGGCTTGCCAAACGTCCACAAGCTCCAAGCTTTACAAACGCTTGGATGCCATTTACACGCTTGCGAGTGCGTTAGTGTGTTCCAGACAGGCAAGCATGGCGGATGTAGACGTTGAAGATGTGCCGGCTATTGCTTTTATATGATGACATATTTTTAGCCAAAATATAAACAAAAAACAAAGGAAGCGAAAAGCTCGGCAGAGAAGATGGTAGATATTAAAAATCCATAGAAACCGTTTGGTGCGAGCTTGTGAGCGAAACTAAACACGCGCCAACGTGTAAATACGTTGCAAGCGCTTGTCGCAAGCTTCCTTTGATCTGTGTTTAAAAACCGACACTAGTCCGGATCGGCGACAAGCTCACGCAAGCCAAGCCAAACACCCCGTTCACACGCTTGTGTTTGTGGACATTTGGCAAGCCTCGGCAAGCATGTAAACGTGCCATAAAGTATTTGAGTTAGCGTTAAAATGAATGAATACTAATGGATAACGAATTTAAAACACCGGATTTTTGTTCGGTATCTATGTACCTTGCGATAAAAATATATTTATTTGGTAGTTTAAGAATGTCATGTTTATACTCAGATGCCGGGCGGAGGGCGGGTCGACGCCAGCAGCAGCGGGGCGGGCGGCGGGAACAGTGGGACCGGCGGGAACAGTGGGACCAGCGGGAACAGTGGGACCGGCGGGAACAGTGGGACCAGCGGGCCCAGGGGCGCGCCGCAGGACTACCGGGACTACCGCTGTGTGACGTGGCATCTGGAGCCCACCGTCAGGTATGGGGCGGCGGACTTTCGGGATTAGAAACCTTAATTTCATTATACATAGTTGGATTTCTATTGCAACTTAAAAAAAATGGCCTTTACCATAGTTTTTGTCATTCAAATATCTACTCAGTGTACTCGTTTTTAAAGTTGATATTTGTGTAAGTTAAAATAAAAAAACGTCACCTATATTTTCATATTGGCTTACGTATACATTTTATTAGTATTACATACTCCGTCATGTGTCAGTTGATTTCAATGCTTCCTTCTACGATACAAAAATATCTTTCTTCCCCAGACTACTGTCCTGGGCAGGTAAGTCGATCGAGCCTTACGGAGTGGACTACATTCTGCAAAAGCTCGGCTTCAGCCACGCTCGCACCACCATCCCCAAGTGGCTGCAGCGAGGGACCCTCGACCCCCTCGACAAACTGCTGTCTGTGGTACTCCTCAGACTCGTCGCCATCGTGCCACACAAGTGATATTAAACCTTGATAGCCAACAGATAAGGTTGACATTACAACAACGATGGACACCATAAAGGTGGGTAAACAGAAAATTGACAACTAGAATAAAATATTATTTTATAGGAAGTCGAATTATTGGTTTAATTACTAGTGTAATAAGCCAGCGAGTAATACGGACTTATACGTGGATTTAGATAACTGACATCTAGCGACAATCGAGCGACATTGAACGAATTGAATTAATAATGAATGAAGCGATTTAGGCTTGTAACACCTAACGCTAACGATGTACGTGACTTATAAATATTATGTTACAATTATGTCCAAGGAATAAATTTTATAATTCGACAATCCAAACATTCCTAAACTATAAAATGGACTATATTATCAGACGATAAGGTTGAAATTTGTATGAATTACGGTTGGAAGGATCGAAGATGAAAAGAAATAGAATATATTAAAACGAAGATGGCCTTTGGTGTGTATTTGTAGTTATTACGTAGAGAATTACTGTTTTTACTAAACATATACATACATATAAATGTAAATTTAGTCGAAATTAAAAAAAAGAGTATATTATTCTTCAATGTATAGTAGACAATTGTGGAGATGAGTTTAAAAACTCTAATTTGAATGAAAGTTAATGAGTATGAGATTATTTTTAATACTAAAGTTGAAACTTGTTTGTGTGTATATGTGTACACACGACAACACATCAAGCTACACATGTCCAGTTTAAGCTGATCTCGCATTGTATAGACTTTCCGTACAATGGAAGCTCAGATTATACTGAATATATTATATAGGTTGATATGTTGTCCTATGTGCATAAACAAAATATAAATGATATTGTATTTTGAGATTTCTTGCTGCCTAGTTAACGTTTATTATCAGTGCTTAGACCCACAAAATGTAGCTAGGAAATTAAATTTCAAACAAATATTTAAATATAATTATATTCCATAAAAAATATGATATTAACCAATAAAATAACATGTCGTTTTTTAACATTCCCTTATCTAATAATATTGAAAGAAATATAAAATCTATCCAATTATAATCCAGTTTAAAAAAAGTACAATTTAATGTGGAATTTATTAATTAACACCAAAAACTGATAGCATTTCATTGGGTTATTAGCTTGTAAATAATTAGCTAAATTATTTAACTATAATTGTATATCAGAGTTTTGATTCACTAAAGTTTTAACCTCGCGGTATGGGCGGTACTCAGAAATGTTTGAAAAAAGAGATTACTTGTACACTCCCTTCTAGAAAGCCACAAATCCCAGTATGTATGTCCTTAGTTATGGCAATAGAAAGCAATCTGTTTGAAATGACAGATTGAAATAAGACCCAAGGCTACGTCATAGGCACTGATAAGCCAATAGGCTTCGACGCGGCTCTCAAACTTTTTTGTTATTGGTGTACTAAAGTCCAGTCGCGGAGCAGGAAGAATTTCGTACAATGACCTTTGTGCCTACAACCAATTGCAATCTGTGTTGACGGCGGTCACCGTATCTGTGCGAGCGCGACGGCAAGATATTTCTGCGCGAGCGACAGAGATAAGTAGTGACGTGTCATTGTACGAAATTCTTCCTGCACCGCGACCGCACTTTAGAGTCCGCGCATTGAAGTCCCTTTGACGCGGCGCTAGTGTCTACGTCATTGCATTAAAAAAAATGTAGTTCCACAATTTCCCGCAGGCCTCAGTCGTGGCGTGCACTCTATTAATACTAATCGTGACGTAGTCTCTGGCTATCGGGAGAAAAGACCACCGATCGTTTTATTCGGTCATCATTAGCCAACCAGTCAACGTCGGTTGGCTGAATAGTATACAGGGATACTGGTAATTGGTCAGGATTGTAGGACATGTTATGCACTAATAACTCAGTAATGATTTATGCAAAAGTGAACCATATATTGAGATTTTCTGCTTAGCTTTTTCACAACTATGTTGGAATCAGCTTCCAGTCTAACCAGATGCGGCTGAATACCAGTATTTTACTCCGCAACCCAGTATTGGGCAATGCCGATTTCTTAAGATTAGACAAGTTGCCAGATTTTCGAGCATTCGACTTCCTGTAACGACTGTAATAGGTATTCGAATGACACCCGCGACCGACTATAAAACGTGCTATCCGAGGTCTATTGAGATATCATTTAAAATTGCCAACGTTTCCCTTTAAAATAATTAAAACAAAAAAAAAGCCTTAAAAATGGTTTACATTTTCATAAAGCATTAGTGGGTTAATATAGAATAACACTTCCTACAATCCGGCCACGGAATTGTGAGCAATAACCAGTCACCTTGTATAATTGGACGTAGTTAAGCGAAAAGGATCCAACTCATACAGTTATGAGATATTCAATTTTTAAGTTTAGACTGTATTTCATTTTCTTCATTGGTTCTTTGATTTAAATTTCTTGGTTTTATTGTAATTAAGGAACGAATGTATAATATTTTACTTGTTAAAATGTTATTATGTGTAGTTTGGCTTAAGAAATTTAAGAAGTATTTTGATATAAATAACTCACTTTCGATAATTTTATGGGTTGGATCCATTTCGCTTAACTACGTCCAATTATCCTAAGTTTTAATTTACGACCAAATCATGTTCCATCACAGTTTTAGTTAATTATATTGTTTAAGGTGGTAATATTCTGTGATCATTGTGAATGCAGTTAGACTTTAAGTTGCGTGATTGATGTACCTATATTGCTTCGTGTAATTATATTTAAAGATTGGTAGCGCCGTTTGCGTACCTGGGTGTCTTTTATTTGATGATTGACACTTGATCATTATCACTGCTTATCCTGGTAAAGAATTTCTAGATTAATTAAAAACTTATTAAATATTAAGTTTATTGATATAAATAAAGAATGTAAAGTTATTGAAAGTCCTTTTCATCAGACTAGAATGTTTTAACTTTATACGGTTAACGGGGCTCACTATCAACCTCGGATTAGTAAGGAAAATAACTAATTATTTTGTACCTAAATTCAGTTTGCGTGTTCGCGAATAGTCCCATTTTGTGTATATTTTATATTCTTAACTCAAAACATCAGTTCTCTTAATAGAGACACTGTTATGTTACGTACCGGTAAAATGGGGTGAATAGGGATGCAGGGGTGAATCGGGACGAAACTTTAAAATTGATTTTAACGTTGAAATAATATCGTCAGTGGAAATGTAAAAAGACTAAAGCACCAATATACCTACTTTACAGGAGAGCGATTCAAAGTATTTTTTTAAGAAAATAAACATAGTTATTTTAATTTCTATTTAATATGTATACTCTAAGAAAAATAACTATGTTTATTTTCTTAAAAAAATACTTTGAATCGCTCTTCTGTTAATTAGGTATATTGGCGCTTTAATCTTTTTACCTTTCCACTGACGATATGGTTTGTTGCTAATAAGGACACTTAATCGTTAATTATAATACAGTAAACATATTAGAGTAATTTTTGGCAATAACATATATGTTAAAATCCCTTTGAAAGTTTCGTCCCGATTCACCCCTGCATCCCTATTCACCCCATTTTACGGTATTTATTCAATAAAAGTATAATTATGAATTATATCAAGAAATTATGTACCTAAAATTCTATTTAAATGAATTAGATTTGTATTTAATTAAACAGAGTTATGTTAGCCTAAAGTTCGAAATAAACTCATTCGCTCAGCTTCTTCAAAAATGTAATACAAATTAAGTTTATTTGCAGATAAAGTTGTATTATTTTGTATAATAGCGGTAGCGGTTAGGTTTGTAAAGGGCTTCGTCGCATAGTACTGATTATATTTTATTAAAGCATGGTGATTTGTACATAGTATGTGATAGATATCAATAAATTATTACTAGAATTTATTTTTGCGTTTTAATTTCATCTGGCTACCCCCGAACAAATAAATGCCTGGATAATCATACAAGCATCGATTTTCTGTCTCCAGGACCCATTAAAGGCCCATTTTCACCAGTGAAAGTATTAGTTTGTGGTTCGGAAGCATTCGAAAGGATACCATATTCAGAGGTGGGTAGATAGTTCTTGCAGTAGTTTGTTGCTGGGCGGGGAAGGGCGGCCGTTCTTGTGGGCTGTATTTTATTGTTCGACGTTCAAAATGCACTAAATTGATTTTTAGTCTAATTTGAATGAACTATATTCCGATTCTGTTTCTGAAATGATAATTTTAATGATAAATTATTTCTGTTAATAAATCTGTTACAGACACAAGCAAATGTTTGTGCCTGTGTTTTTTATCTGACTATCTGTGAGAAGAAATGCAGCGCCCCATAACAAACTCAGAGGTCAATTTCTCTTTTAACGTCCAGACATTGCAGTATAAAAACGCGAGTGTAAGGGCAAAAACATTATCAAAACTTGGATTATAAATAAAACATAGTTCATAGGCAAAATATTGTATATATAAAAATAAACCAAACAGTGCACATTCACATGTAATAGTAACATAAGAGTATTTATCTAATCATACCACGTACGTTTAACATAATTATATGAAACTCAAAGTTAAATATGACAATATTAGATTAAAAAGAATAAACGATAATGTATTCATGTAAAATAATTTTAAATGAACTATTAATAACGGTTCTGTATTACTATGTTGAATCGTTGAATAGTCTCTTTTAACGGCAAGTTGTCCATAAAAATAACTGACGCTATACTATGGGTTGGCCTTCATCAGCACGCTCGATACATTCTCGCTCCGATCATCGTTTTTTCGAGACTAATTTATCGGAGCGAATATTGATCGACTTCGGAGCGATAATGGCGCCAGATTGCGATATTAATGAACTGTGGCTAGAATAATGATACAATTAACGTTGACACGTAATTCTCCAAATTATTCAAGTCTAATTTACACACACATTAGTTGAGTAGAGTTAACTTGCCGATTTAGTGAACGTCGAGCAAATATTGAACTTAAGAGGCAGTTTAGTTTCACATCTATCTCACTCTAACTTAAGGTCTTTTATAAAAATTTAAAGAGATTTTAGGCGATATTAAAAATAATGTATTCTATAAACATCCTACTGGATAACGTTATAAATATTTGAAACATATTTTCGTCTTGATTTGTTGCCTAGAAAGAGGAGGAGAAAGAAAATTTATCTTTTGTTTTTTTTTCTATATAAATTATCTATATGGAAATAAAAGACACTCAGAAGCTGTATACACTGAACTTCTACAGATTAAATTTTTAAATATCACCTAAAATATCTTTAATCTTTTCACCGCCAACGTAATAGAACGCGATGCCTCGCCAGCGCCAAGCTATAAATGTATAACGAAATATATAGTAAACAGTAGCGATGAGCTGATGACCTGTTAAATACAGTAAACTTATTTTTATAACATAGTTAAAATGAAGAGCTTCTAATGAAGTTGTGGCGCTGGAAGCAGAAAAATCTGGAACTTCTATTGATGTCTGTGGCTGTGAAACTGGAAAGGCTTCTTAACTCGCCAATATACGTCCAAATGAATTTTCTACATAACTAATGTGTGTGTTAATCAAGCTTAACATACAGCAAGCTTATATATTCTTCCTTAAAAGCCTTTCGAAAAATACTGATATCATGCAAAATATGCATATCAGTCTGTATAAAATCTACAAAAACGGGAAATAATGTGTTTAGCAATAATCTACCATGCTACCTAACATATAATAAGCAAAGTTGATATTAAATATCTCTAAATTATATTATGGCGCTATCAAAGGAATGTCCCCAATAGAATTGTACTGGTAATTCTGTCTTTTGTACAAACTAAATAATTTGTGCCAGTAACATACAGTACGGCCAATTGAACGTAGTTAAGCGAAAAGGATCCAACCCACCAAATTATCGAAAATGAGTTATTTATATCAAAATACTTCTTAAACTTCTTTAAGCCAAACGACACATAATAACATTTTAACAAGTAAAATATTATACATTTGTCCCTTAATTACAATAAAACCAAGAAATTAAATCAAAGAATCAATGAAGAAGTACAGTCTAAGCATAAAAATTGAATATCTCATAACTGTGTGGGTTGGATCCTTTTTGCTAAACTACGTCCAATTTATCGTGGCCGCTCTGAACATCGTGCAGGTGGTTGCGGAATAGATTTTATCGCAACAAAATAGCTTTTAGGTAAGATTTAATTACTACGATCTTAGGATTGATTTAGTTAATTAAAGTTTATTTAATAGTTTTTACAGTAACCGTTTTCTTCACGAGTGTACATGCGCGAAGGTTCGTAAAGCCTGTGTTCAGAGTGGCCACGACTCATCGCCCGAACTGTACATGTATTGGGAAATTGTGAACAATGTGCTATTGTAAAATGAAACATTATACATTTGATTTAAAGTATATAATAGATTTTCTTCTTGGAGATTTTTCTCTCGGCTCAGTAAAATCTTTGCAGTGCACAAATGATGAAACAAGTTTTAGTTATTACCATTTTTTTAATGTCTTTACAATATGCTAAGCTAAATATACAAAAGAGAGCTTACCACAATGTTTCACTGTTGCTCAAGGGTAAATTCTATAACCCACATTATAAAATATAGGCAAGGACTCCGAGGCTATAGGTACGTAAAATATTTGTATACAAAGAAATGCCTGAATTAAAGCTATTGATAAGAACATATATTGCACTGGCTCAGTTGAAATATGACGGCAATTCAAAATAATTTCATATTAATATAAAAATTTGATTAAAAACATCATATTTAATTTACAAATTTTATAATTATTACAATTTACCAGACCGACACATCCAATTGCAAAACAACGATTAAAACATTGACTGGCCTACACTACGATAATATACAATATAATAAATAGACGCGGCGGGGATACTGATTTGTATATGGAACAATATAACATTATACATCCATCTGATGATTAAGTATTTTACATACATTATCTCTGAAGATATTATATACAGCTGCTACAAGCCAATGAGGAAGGCGTCTCGACAATTGAAAAGGCCGAAATGCCTTTTTAGACAATAGAGTAGAGTAGTTGCTTCTTTTATTAGATATCTCAAAACTTTTACAAAATTCATAGACTGAGGGAACAGTGAAAATACCAATAAAATATTTAATAAAATAGTTGTAAGAGATTTTAATTTTTTCACTGGACAGAGACAGCACTAGGGCGCTGACGTTATACCACTCCGTACAATCTCAGTTTCGAGTGATAAGGACAGAAAGGCCTCTCCTAGTACTAAAAGCGTGTATCTCCTCCATTTTTAAAATAATCCTGCTCTTTTATTTTAAGTATTCGACTACCCTATTCTACAGTTTTCGTTCAAGGAGGCCGGGATGCAACGATACGGAGGGTTTGCAGTCCTGCAGTCACAAATAAGGAAACCATGCTTGTCTGGGAACTGCAAGTTGCATCCCCTCATGTATATTATCTTTGTAATTATTTGCATTTCCTCATATTTGCATGCCTTTATTACAAGTTACTCTTTATGTTAAAAATATCCCTTCTCTAAAACAAGTGTTACCGCCGCGCCTCATAAAAAAGCTATACAGTATACACAAGCCAAGCTGCCGCGTTTAGTTGATGGAGAAGTTCTGCGTGAAGTCGTACTCGATGGTCGGGATGACTGTCTGCACAAACTTGAGGAACACTATCAGGTACGAGTGGACACCCATCTCGCCCCCACTTTCTGTTACCGTCTCTATTATTTTCTTCATTACTTCTGCGTGCCTGTAATGTTATTTATTCAGTCAATCAATATTTATTTGTGAACATAGGTCATACAAAAAGGTCTTAAAAATATACATGTAGTATCTCTATGTTCTACCAATGGAAATTGGTGTACAAATAGTTTTAGTAATGTAAGTATGGAGAATATACAAAAAAAATATGAATTTATTAAATTAAGTAGTCATATTATTATACAAATCACAGTTTATCAATTTTATCATTTAATAATTAACTTTTTAACAAACAAAAAACCGACTTCAAATTGTCTATTTCCGAAGTTCTTTATCAGATCTTCACCAAATTTAAATGGGACCACTTCGAAAGAATACTCTTTCAGACAAAAAATAATCATTAAAATCGGTACACAATTAGCAAAGATATAGCAGAACAAACATACAAAAAAAAAACACAGTCGAATTGAGAACCACCTCCTTTTTGGAAGTCGGTTAAAAATATCTCAACTGAGTAATTATGTTTTATCTATTAAAAATTAAATGATTTTTTTTATTAGTTTATATCTTTACATATTACTTAGTATAAAACAAAGTCGCTCCCGCTGTCTGCACGCTTAGATTTTTTAAACAATGCAACGGATTTTAATGCAGTTTTCAGAAATAGATAGCGATTCAAGAGGAAGGTTTATATACCCCACATTAGTATCTACATTGCACACGTGCAAAGCCGGGGCGGGTCGCTAGTTAATGATAATTCTCTTTCAGATTTCATGCATGCGCGGGCGCCGATTGTCATGCAAAAATATCAAAAAGAATGAAATAAAAACAATAATACAAAAATAATATCAAAATCACTGTGGGCATTGTTGTATTTTATATTTTTATTTTGAGCATGTATCGAACTGGGCTCTTTACGACACGAGGACGTGTCTAAGTTCCAAAATTCCTTCGCTTACGAAAAATCTGCAGATTGTTTTACATTGTACGCCAAAGATGACTCACCGGCAAGGGTGCACAGACGCCATGCTTGGTCCAGAGAGGTGTGGGTGCGACTCCATGGTGACGGTCTTCTTGGCGTGGTCCTGAGATACGTCCTCGTACATCTGCTCCACGCTCAGTAGTGTGCGGTCCTAGTAGGAATAGTAATAAATCTTTTGTTTATACAGACTGTAAGGTTCAGGCGCGGTCGCAGGCAAGACTAGAGGGGGGGGGGGGGGGGCATTTCTATGGAGCAACAGTAAAATAAGTTGAGCACATTATAATTTATTGTACAATTCTTTTTTATTGATTTTAAAAGAGTAACCATGGAATTTCTTGTCGGCTCTCATACATACATACACGCCTTTTTCCCATGGGGGTAGGCAGAAACTATAGAACGCCACATGCTACGACCCTTACTCCTTTCGCTTCATCCACATTCATACATCTTGTCATACACGCACGCCGCAAATTTTTGTCGGCTCTCCTTCAAAGAAAACGACAAATTGGAACCATGTACTCAAATTTGACTTTTCGTAGGCGCCTGTATTGTTTTATATAACGCCTGAAATACATGCTATTAAAAAAGTTTGCTTATTTGCTACTAGGTAGAATGCTCGTTTATTTCATATGTATTTTCAATAAGTATTGATTTTATTGTTTTTCCAGTAGGAATTTCTCAGTAGCAGCCCGGAGTTTGGACTCGCTCCCTTTTATATGGGACTTAAACATAACGGCGAAATGAGGGTGTACACTTCTGCCGAACCTTTCAAGGCATACAAGGCGTGATGTTATGTTATGTTTTCAACAAGCTAGATTCGTTTACACGTGCTATTTGTTTGCTAATAGTATCATCTGCTTGAAAGTATAATGCTACTACGTAGCGTGTGTCTTCCACGTCTTCAATAAAAGACGTCTTTTATTGAAGACGTGAAATACACATGCAATCAAGATTTGTAAATTTACATTTCTACGCGACTTGCTACTAACAGTAGTTAGTACATTTTCCAAAAATAAACACTGATCGCATTAATCACTGTTAAGGTCATGATACGCAACAACGCGGTAATCTATTGTTGAGTAGTGTATTTAACAATGACGTGGTACGTGGCAGGAATACTCAGAACCAATTAATCGTTAATTACGTGTTTGTTTTGTTTAGCACGCGGATTATAGTTTTTGATCTGAATTTGGCGTCATTGTAATTGCCTAATCTTTGATGTAAACGGAGTATAAACATTGTTAGTACACAGCTCACAGATGTGCTCAAAGATAGTGTTTATCTTTTTTATATACTATCTAATGGCTTTTATCCGATCCAATGGCAAAAATAGTAGATACGATTGGCGCAGTGTCTGAGCAATTGGCTTTCTGCATTACGGGTTGCAAGCGCAACTCCCGCACGGAACAAATATTTGTATGGCCTACAGATAGTCGTTTCTGTTCTGGTCAGCAGATAGTCTTGAAGCAATGACAGCCTAGTGGTGTGAGCGTTGGATTGCCAAGTCATAGGTCTCGATTTCGAACCAAAGGCACGCACCTCTGACTTTACGGATTCATGTGCGTATTGTATAATTATCAGTTGCTTAAAAACGGTGAAGGAAAACATCGTGAGGAAACCGGCATGCCTGAGAGGTATTTCTCGACGGCATGTTAAGCCAAGTCAGATGCCCATGGGCGGCATAAACTCTGACACCAGATTAGTCACTTACCACAAGAAAAAAGAAAAAGAGCAGATGGTATGATTAGCATTTCAATCACCCTGTGCCAATGCTAATCACTTATCAACAGCTGGGCCGTCAGCAAGTTGGCTAAGCTGCTACATAAACAAAGAATTTGTAACTACACGACTGACCTCGTCATATCCGATGAGCCACAGCCTGGGCGTCTGGTAGTACTTGTCGTACGTGATGTGGAGGTCGTAAGTCCGCGTCCGGATGATCTCGTCACCGTCTCCCGACTTCGACTTCTTGTCCGACTTCGGTTTGACCTCTTTGTTTTGGGCTAGGTCTGTTGACTAAAGAAGTCGGTTCATTAGTACCAAGATTAGATAAATCTCTAGTATCATCAACAGTCTAGTCTTTTGTATATATATATTGTTGTCCTATAACATTAATCATGTCGTATTAAGTTGTACAGCATTGCAACAGTTTTTACCAAGGTTCCGCTGTGTACCGTGCGCGCCTCTCAGGAGAATGTGGGGCAAGGCCCCACAGAGGAACACCGTGGGTTTTTGACCGGTAAGAGACCGGCAGACCCCCTCGCCTTCGCCGGGCTAGGGATATCCATGAGGAGGTACCTCGCCTTCGCCGGGCGAGGGATATCCATGAGGAGGTTCCCACGATGTTTTTACCAACGCTCGATTACGGAGCGTGGACCAAGTGAGTATAAGGGTGATATTGCGATCTTCAATGGCAAAAAATTTAGAAGGCTCATGTATAGCACATGACAGAAGGAAAAGTGAAGCACTTAATATACTCACATATTATCAATGGTTTGATGCATAGTTACATAGTAACTGAGAAGTAAGATATTATTTATTTATTCAAGAACAATTTACATAGGTACATAGTGTTTGATATACCTACATAGAATTCATACATGTACATTAATTAACATTCATAAATAAAATTATAAAGGTGGATTAAAATATGTGAGGTACTGATAAACTATAATAAACAAATTAAGGCGAAACTACATTGTAGTCACTGCAATCATTATTATGTAATCAGTGCAGAAATTATAATAAAAATGATAGTAGCCATGGCAACTAGATAACCCACTTAGCTTAGTAGCCAACAGATTATGATGAGTGCCAGACAATAATATATTGATTGTTAATATACTGGCTGTAAAAATAGACTTAACGAAGCCCAAGTCTACACATACTGTACATCAAACTAAGTAACATACAGCAAAAATAATTGCTGGGAAACGACTTTTATTTTTTGGTATTAAAAAACAGCTTTTAACTATAGTGCGCAATGTAAGCGCACGCGCAGCAGACTGTGCCTACATTTCGTAAATGTTGATAATGTTTGTATAGAAGAATGTTTAGTAATAACATTTAAACCTAGTTTTCGTGAAAAACGTTAAAAAATTTGGTGACTTTGACCTTCAATATCTCCATAACCAATCGGTTTCCAGGTATGGCCCAATACCTAAGGGAAATATACCTAAAGGTATGCTTACCGGATCAACTTCATCTAACAGGCCTGATTCCTGGAACTGCTCCATGTCCTCGGCCTCTCCATCCTCATCATCTTCATCATCGTCGTCGTGATCACCGGTCCCACCTTCACCGTCACTGTCCCCCGTGTCGGCAGCTTCCAATGTCATTTCACATACCTGGTGAAGATTTTGTGGTTTTGTGAAACTAAGTCAGAGGCCCATTTGCGCCATAAACTCTGACACCAGGTTAGTCACTAATCAAACGAAAAGAAGAATATACAAACATTTTGCGAGGGGAAGGGGGGAGGGGGGGGGGCAAGGGAGCACTAATAATAGTCTTGCTACAAAAAAGTTTATTAATGGAAAAAAAGCGAGTGTAAAACATGCAAAACAAACACATTTCTGAATGATTTTAAATGCATACTCTTCGGTTCGGAAGTACTTTGACTGAGCTCTTAACCTGACCCTGCGAGGGGGGGGGGGGGCAGCTGCTCCACCTTGTTTGTACTCTGTACCTGGCTATGCCCTTGCTCACAGCAGTAAAAACTTCTTGAACTAAGGAAATGTCTGAAAGCGTTGTTTTTTAAATAGCAATTGTCTAAATTTGTTACCTTTTCCTCCACGGTAGGTGATCCAGCATTGTCGTAGTGATGTGTGTCCACCCACCCTCCATCCTCATCATTTTCATCCTCTATCACCTTTTCTTTGTCTTCACAATATTCTATCTGACATGAAACATGTTAAATCAAAATTACATACATACATAAACTCACCCCTTTTTCCCATAGGGTTAGGCAGTAACTATAGAATGCCACATGCTACGATCCTTACATACTCTTTCCGCTTCATCGACATTCATACATCTCGTCATACACATACGCCGGTGTGTAATTCAAAATTTCAGGTTAAAATTATAATATAATAACTTGCTGTTATAGTACCAGCTATACAAATTAAAATGTCATAAACTCCTTGCTTTACGTGTTTTTATTAAGGACGGTTGATGTCAGGCAGGCGGCCTGTCATAAAACAATAAGCCAAAACCTTTAACAACATGGATTTATGAAATACATGTTGTACCGACCCCACCAGTGTGCGATAAGGGCAGGGAGAAGAAGAAACTCCTTGTTTTTTTAGAGTATGTAGGGCAAATTCATGTATGACGACACGTTTGGTGCAGTGGCTGAGCGATCGGCTTCTGCGCTACGGGTCGTGGGTTCGATTCCCGCACGGAACAAATATTTGTATGGCCTACAGATAGTTGTTCCGGGTCTGGATGTTTGTGCGTGTGAAGATTTGTGTTTGTAAACTCACCCACGACACAGGAGAAATCCTAGTGTGGGGCAACGTTTTTTTTTAAAAAAAAAAAAAAAAAAAAAAAAAAAAATTTAAAAACATTTGTTGTAAAGTGTAAATAAAGACAATTTTTCATCAGTAAAGAATTTTAAACCTTTAAAATGTTATACCTGTTTGCACCTCCTATAACATGGCACATTTCTAGTGATAAGGAACTGCTTATCAGCTGGCAGGTATGGCCTGATTTTGGCCTCTTCACCTTTGGCCCACTGCCAGGTAGGGCAGTGGTGAACCAAGTGGTCTCCAGCAGCTACAAACTCTTCAGGGGTTAGCACTCCTGTCTCTTGGAACTTTGATTCCTGATAAAAGTAATAAATTGATAACTTGATGATTACTTTTACTCCAGAGTGATTTAAAAATGAATTGTTTTCAAATACACTATTGTACTGTATAACGCCGTTACCCAACTATTGTATTGTATGGCTTAATTTTGTTTTGCTACTTAACAAAGGGTATTATTTAACAAAGATAAGATTATTGCACATAATGAAAGACATATCGTAATAATTAAGTGGAAATGATATCAAATTAGCATTCAGCTGTTCAATATTATTCAAGCTAGCTGTTAAAATTCTTACAGTTCCGAAAAATAAACCTGTAAAACTTTTGAACAAACACGACGAATAAGAACATAAGCATATCAATCATTTTCAATGTGTTTAACACGGTATCAATTTAATGTAAACAGTGATAACTATTAATGTATGCAACAAAGATAATAGGTACCTTCAGCACCGGCGTCAAATAGCCGGCGACCCCCAGTGCGGTGCCCTTTACCGTGTTGATTACACTCTGCATCTTAGCACGGAGGGGTCACGGGACTCCAACAATGCGCTGTTGTACAAAACTACTACGATGTTTTATTAATAAAATTGACGACGAACTCCACAAAAGAAACTTCACGATACATCAAGTCAGTCGATTTGCAACATTGACATTTGACTGATGACATTGACATTTGTAATTTGATGGATCCGTTTCGTTTCTTGTTTCTTTGAATAGGTACTTAAGTTTGACTTGATATGCGTTGACTTTATTTTTGCTTTATTGAAAAGCTTGTTGCTTTATTAAAAAAATCATGAACATTAAACTGTGAACTATGAATATTAAACTATGAAATAGAGTGATGTCTATCAGAATCGACTAAATAAATGTGTACTATCAATCAGATGTATGTACCAAGCCCGCAAGGGCGGTAAATCATAACAAGGCGGGGAATAATGTGGTAAACACAAATAGCGGTGAAGTAGTAATACTTAACTAGAGAAGGACACCCGGTAACGGGAAACCTACTAATGGCATCTAACTAACCAAAAATTGTTTCTGTACAACTCCATTCGTTCGTTGTTGTCAAAGTGCTGTCATGTCAAAACTTTGATTTTCCAATTTTCATTATTGATAACGCGAAATAATAGTGTATTTCCTTTTCGGAATATAAATTGTAATACGAATAAATTCTGCATAAAATTTCTATATTCAAATCACTATGGAGGATGTTCTGGATGAGATAGTTTCCTCGGAAGATTTGCAAGTAAGAAATGTGAAAACTTGTGCAACGTTGTATTTGTGAGTCATTGGATGTAATACAGATTTTTTATGGTTTTTATTATATAGAAGTTCGAGAAAGTGTTTCACGAGCAGCTTCACCAAGGGAAGGTGACACATAAGGCGCAGTTCGAGTATGCTTGGTGCTTGGTACGGAGCAAGTACCCCACAGACATACGGAAGGTACTGGCGAACTGAGTCGCATTATTATTTAATCGTTAGATTTTTTACGTCATTAATGCCCTTTGTTAATTTCATCATTTAATTTTTGTGTTCTTAATAAACAAACCTATCACCTATCATCAATGACTTATAGAGTAAAAAATAAAAACAAGTCATTCTGTCTATTTAAAGCGACATACCTCATTTGCCGATACTTCTTTCATACATCAATCTGAGTGCCAAATGAAAGGCTTCAAGGTCTCGGAGGACTTTCAGATAATGTCTTCCTTGATCTAAAAATAAATTGATGTGTGTACATTGGTCAGTATGTATAATAAAGTCAACAAAACAAAAAACAGAGCTTGTTTTGTACTGAATGCTTTGTTGAAGTTGTTCATGTAAAATTTTATAAAATTCTATAAACATTAAATGAATTCAATAATGTGTATTGGGCTGATTCCCTCATATTACCAAAGATGGTTTAAGAAAATCTCAGGTTTTAAAATATCTCCATCTGTTTTTGTAATAATATGAGGTTAGAATGTGATGGATATATTTTTAATTTGGGTTAACCTTAGTTTTGGTTTACCATTTTTTGTAATAAAGCGGCGTTAAGTTTAAAAACTTTAAATAGACCAATTAACCTGTATAAAAGGAGAAACCGTATGGCTGATTTGTAACGTACAGCCTAAACCGCTAGGGTTAGAAACATGAAATTTTGATAGTTGGTACCTTTTATTACGTAGGTATCCATTGAGGAATGATTTTTCGAAAAGGAAAGTGACACCGCTGTTCTATGCTAGTCTATACTAATATTATAAAAAGAAAAGGTTTGTATGTAACCAATAAACTTAAAACGACTGGACCAATTTCAAAAATTCTTTTGACGTTAGAAAGCTACATTATCACTGAGTAACATAGGCTTTATTTATTACTGGAATAAAACTTCTTACTCGGGCGGAGCCGTGAGGACACAGCTAGTTTATAATATACAAAGGAATTCAACAATCATGTATCATCTTTTGTGTAAATATCCACATTGTTTCTTTACACTTTATTCCTTTATTCTGATGATTGCATTCCTTGGTCTTGTGTCTCCTTCATCTGGTTCCTGACTGATTGCCTGTGTTCCATAATCCAACAGGTCTTCAGCTATCATTTATTCTAGCCAACAACAAAATCTACCAATGCTACAACTGAATTAGTAGCTAAAGCTATTTCAGCTTGTAATAAGTTGTTAAATTAAGCAAGAGTATTTTAATATAATACTCTGTATAATACCCAATTATTAATCTTTACATATTATAAAACAAAGTCGCTCCCGCTGTCTGTCTGTCCCTATGTATGCTTAGATCTTTAAAACTACGTAACGGATTTTGATGCGGTTTTTTTAAATAGATAGAGTGATTCAAGAGGAAGGGTTATTAAGGTCCAACCAAAATACCTGGACAAACTTTTACACAGTGTTCAGTAAGTGTAACTGAATATATCTATGCAAAAAAAAACGAGATCTAAGTGTTTTTTTTTCTAACCAAAATTTTTTTTTCAACTTTAATTTTACTTTAATAAATTTTTTTTTACATTTTTCACTTCCCTGTTTAGGAAAACACGACACGGAATTAGCACGCACCCCAATGGCGGTCGATTCATAAGAAATGGATGAGTTTATTCTTAGAGAGCTATTATTTTTTTGTTAAAAAAAACACTTGGATCTCGTTTTTTTTTACATAGATGTGATTAGTTAAACGTGTTGAACACTGTGTAAAAGTTTGTCCTGGTATTTTGGTTAGACCTTATATATGCCCAACATTAGTATCTACATTGCACCCGTGCGAAGCCGGGGCGGGTCGCTAGTTTTTGATAACTTGAGGAAAAACATGAGATATCAATTGATAAATCACTGGTTTTTTTTATTATCTGACTAAACATGTTTAGCATATACAATAGTTGTAATAAACTGATGTGCCTAACGTACAGATAATAATACACTTAATTAAAATATAAAAAAATACTGCACTTACATAACTGGCAACAGGCGTGCAATGGATCTTGGTATAGCCACAATTTCCTGCGCATGCCGCGGTCAGTCCGTGCATGAGTGACCGTTCGTTACACATCGAGATCTCTCCGTGCCTCGGAGAGCACGTTAAACAGTCGGTTCCAGGTGTCATACGAATACCTATGACAGTCGTTACGGGAAGTCAGACGTCTGAAAGTCTGACAGTTGGTCTAACCTTAGGGTATTGGCATTGCCTGTGACTGGGTTGCGGAGGTCTGATGGCAGTTGGTAAAATACTGGTATTCAGCTGCATTTGGTTAGACTGGAAGCTGACCCCAACTTAAAGAAAAGCAGCTTAAGGAAAAGCTAGACGGAACGAACTTAGCTCGCGTCCAAAAACCTAACTAAAATAAGTAACAATTATTACAGGACATTAACTTATTCTCATAATTTTCCAGGGAATTCTGCTTCTAAAAGAGTTATTCAACTCCCACCCGGACGGCAAACGAGACTACCTGTTCTACCTTGCCATCGGCAATGCAAGAATCAAGGAGTACAACAAAGCTCTCCACTACGTCAAGTCGTTCCTAGAAATTGAGCCGGCAAACCAACAAGTTTTGGCTTTAGAGGTGTGTATTATTTTCTAGTAATTACTTACACAAATAAAATAAAATTATTCTACCCACTTAAACCACTCAAACTAAGATTTTGCTTCATTTCTCTGACAAGGGAGACGGAAGGTTTTAAAATGGATAAAATACTGTTTTTAAACCGTTTTATTTAGCTTTACTTCATATATTTGTTTGTTTGGGTCAAATCTTGCGATCGATTTTTCAACTACTTCTGCTTAACTGATTCTCCTGAAACTTCGCACACAAATTCAATTCCCATGACAATACAATATTATAATAATTTGAACCTTTAATCTTCCGACCCTGATGCTGCAGGGTTATTGCAAGATAAAACCGTTTAACTTAAAAGGTTTTTTAAGACATTTTTTGTATTATATTACTAGCTGCCTGGACAGACTTCGTTCTGTCAAAGTTATTGACCTGTAGTGGGAACAGATTTTTTTTTTTATTATTTTCCACGCAATTTTTATGTTTTTTCTCTCCATAAGAACTTTCCTTGTGTCTTAAGGAATATATTTAAAAAAATTGCCGCATTGGTCCAGCCGTTCTCAAATTTTGCGCTTAGGAACACATTTGGCGATTCATTTTTATTTATATAGATAGATTAGTCCGGCTATTCCGAAATATAAACGTGAGTATAACATAAATAACCATTCATATAAAATACTGCTTACGTAATATTAGAATGTTTATTAGAATATTAGACTGCCTTGTTGGTCTAGTGGTCGTAAGCGCGACTGCTGAGTATGGGGTCCTGGGTTCGATCTCCAGGTAGGGCAAAGTGTTTTTCCATTAGGAATCTCTCTGTAGCAGCCCGGAGTCTTGATTTGAGCCCGGTTTATGGCAATAGGCTCGACCCCTATTGCAGTTATGTAACATTATGTAGACTGGCCCTAAATCAAGAGTGATCTTCGACTATTCCAGCGTCAGATCAACAAGCGCATGGAGAAAGAGGGTCTGATCGGCATCGCGGTGGCCAGCGGCGCAGTCTTGGCCATCGGCGGCATCGTCGGCCTCGGCATAGCACTCGCTAGCAAGAAATAGCATTTGGCCTTCCTGTAAGTACAGAATATATTATATTTTTTGCATGTGATTTGGTATTAAATTTTTAATTATTACTTGTATGGGTGTAGACACAATATTGGAATAGTTCTGTCAAATTTTGTTGCATACGAAGGCTTGGAGATGAGATTGTTATATAAATGTTAGGTAATATAAACTGCGACTGCCTTGTAGGTCTAGTGGTCGCAAGCGCGACTCCTGAGCATGGGATCCTGGGTTCGATTCCCAGGTCAGGCAAAGTGTTATTGGGTTTTTCCATTAGGAATTTCTCAGTAGCAGCCTGGAGTCTGGATTTGTGCCCGGTTAATGGCAATAGGCTCGCCCCCTATTACATGGGATTTAAACATAACTGGCGAAACGAGGGTGTTTTAAATCACCTCTGCTGAACCCTTCGGGGAATGTAAGGCGTGATGTTATGTTATATAAATTCTAATGCTATATTTTACTCCCTATCTATATAAATCCTCTTATCTCCTGAACGGATTTGGACGAAGTTTAATACAGAGATAAAACACAACCAAGATTAGCTCCTTCGATATTCTTGTCAAACTATGAACTTCGGACGTAAACGGAACTGTAGGCTATGTTAATTTATACAACGTGTTACACAATACCCCATGAAAAATGTAATTAATCAAGTAGTCTTTTATGGTTGTTGTCATTTACCTCTCAGAGGAAATTATGTAAGAATGTAAATAACTTTCTGGGTAGTCTACTCTTTAGTTTTGTTTTCAGGGTTGCGTTTCAATGATGATTATTTTATGTTTTATCAAAATTCTTTTTTTTTTGGATCATACTACGGTCTTCAATTATTGCCAATAGACTCTTTACAAGGGACCTTTTAACCCCCTTTCGGCTTTAGGGGTATATTGTAACACGTTGTATTAAGGCACCTACAGTCAATGACAGGTCTTCGTGTGAGGACACACGCCCCGCCCCCGCACAGCGCCCGCCATCTTAGTCTTTGCACGAGTCCGCATCGACCGCGTTTATCGATTTCAATCTCGCTCACGTTGTTGCTTATAGTTGTGTATTGAAAATGACTAGAAAATTGCAATGTCGACCTGTCATTGACTGTACATACTATGTTGCCTTTTGCCGCGCGGGTGTATAAATCAATAGGCGACATATCCGACGGCAAATTCAGACACTCGCGCGCGACCGTGCTGGTAGCGTAGTGTGTAGGAGCCTTTATAGTCATATTATTAATTATAAAAAATTGGGCGGACGTCAACGGAAACGCCGATAGAGGACTCCCTAGAAGGACATACATCGATGTTATTGGTGATGTTCTTCACAAAGGACAGGTGCGTAGTACTCTCAACCGGCGTGCGTGTATGACAAGATGTGTGAAAGTGGATGAAGCGAAAGAATTATATAAAGGCGGGTACAGACTGCTGTAACAGAACATGCAATGTAACATAAAAGGCACGCGTAGTGTGCACGGTTTGTGCGCGGAAGGCGTCCACATTATGGGAATTCTGTTACATCGCATGATACCTTGCGACAACGTGGACAGCAAATTCTTTCATTGCGTGTTACATTGCATGTTACATTTCGTAAGTCTGTACCCGGCTTAAGGATCGTAGCATGTGGCGTTCTATAGTTTCTGCCTACCCCCATGGGAAAAAGGCGTGAGTTTATGTATGTATGTGATGACTATGAATACTTAGTAGTGCCTTAAAGTTTTAACTTTTATGTTTAAAGGTTCGCTTTGTTTGTAGCGCTCAGTGGTCTATTTAAGTTTCATAGTCAGTTAGCACGCGATCGAACGAAACACGCACCGCTTACCACCTCGCTAAAGTTGTAAAAGTGAAACGAGGGAATAAGTTGTGGTAATGAATTCTGAAACACGGCTATTAAAAGGAGGGGAGAGGAGAAAAGAGTGGCTCATGGCTAATAGGGTATTTGACTATAATTTTTTTATTAAAAATATTGAAACTGTTACAAAAATGATAAAGAACAGTGAAAAAACGAATTAAATTTATATCTATACTAATATTATAAAGAGGAAAAATTTGTATTTTTGGATTTTTGTATTTTTGTATGTAACGAATAAATTTAAAAACAACTGGACCGATTTCAAAAATTATTTTACCGTTAGACAGCTACATTATCACTAAATAACATAGGCTACGGGCGGAGCCGTGAGGACACAGCTAGTATTTAATAAAATGCCCAAGTTATAAACGATTGAAACTTGCTCACTAGACAGAGATAACATGACGCCACAATGACGTCATACCTTGCAAACTTTATAATTATTTGACATCACTCCGTACAATATCCGTTTCGCGCGACAGGGACAGAAAATGCCTCCTCCATAAACTTCGCAAGCGAGTAGCTCCTCTATTTTTTCATCGATTTTATTTATTTTTTCACATATAAAGGACATGGCCAATTTCTGTATGGGCATCGGCATAGTTATCGAATTTATTGTACACCAATGATTTTTGTGTTTTATATTTGTGAATATTGGCACATTAAATTGCTATAAATAAAAAACTCATAGAACTTGTCATTACTACAGACTAGACGTAAATAGTTTCACTAAACCTTTAATCAGATCGCTGGCAATAAGTGTATAGAATTATAATGTAACATGTAATACATTTTTACAGGTTATCCTTATCTATATTTTTATAGTTTAATTACCTACCAATTAACAAGGAAAACACAAAATAAAACACGGAGTAGGTATAAATAATTATTTATTTATTAGAGAAAACAAAAATATTTTGTTAGCTTTTAATTACCTAGATAACTCGATATACATTACAGTGATGCAGAGTTAGTCTTCTGTTCATATTATAATCATTAATAAACTGTCCAAGACGATTAGGCTCATCATAATTCAGATTCAGTTTTTTCTACTCCAACTTCATACCTGGGGTTGAGCATTGGTTATCCAACGCGAAAGTGTTGTTTGATGGTGTGCAGAAAGCGAGGATATGCGATGCCTCCGCAACCTTTGTATGGCTATTCCGCAGTTGATGCATGCACTTCATAATGATTCACAAAACAAATCCGAAACGCTATGCAAATCAGAGTCGTGTTAATAGCAAGGTAATTGAGTGGTAGAAGGTATCGGTCAGTAGATAAGCGGGGGTCAAATTGAGAAAATAATCGCAAAAATTCAAACAGTAACGCAATGAAGAATCCGCAATGAAATGACATATGATATTACATTGACATTTGACATAGATAAAAACACACTGTCAAACAAGTAAACTCGTTCCGTTTTAAGTTTTTTTTTGTCTGAAATATTAAAAAGCACACGCATCAACATAAATTATGATAAGATAATTTTATTAAATGCAACAATTACCAATGAAGATAGTTTCGTATGAGTAAAATGTTCCTAATAAGAGCATTTGTCATCCATATCACACATGTTTACAAGTAGTAAGCGTGGTTTGGAACGTCCATTATTATTTTTTATCTTTCTCTATGATCCATTATGGCGGACGTTGACAAACGGAACTTTGAATTCATCTTGCATTACTTATTATTTTGTAATAAAAACTGACAAGTTCAGAGAGGCTAAAAACTACGTATTAATTCATTTTTCTATTTCTATTTTACAATATTATTTACTATGTATAAGTATATAGAATGTACTTTTTTGTCCATGTCCTTTGTATCTATACTTTCTTTAAAATAATACTAAAAAAATGTTGTACATTTTTAATAGTTGTCAAATACCCTATTAACAACCAAGGTTAAGTTAATCTTGCCGTCCGTTACACTTGTAACTCCGTGCCTCGGACCGTCGGTCTCTGTCATACGAATACCTATGACAGTCGTTACGGGTAGTCAGAAGCCCGAAACTCTGACAATAGGTCTAACCGTAGGATGTCGGAATTACTCTGTTACTGGGTTATGGAAGTCTGATGGCAGTCGCTCCGTGTAAAATACTGGTACCTATTCAACCGTATTTGGTGAGACTGGAAGTCGAATCCATGATATAAAGCTACGAAAAAAAAAAATGTTAAAATACTACAGTACTGTTGTGGCCACAGCTACGTTATTCGATTGGATGTTTGGCCATTATTATTTGAGATACACACCAAATCTAGTTTTAAGTTTCACGTTAGTTCATAAGTTGGTTGTGCGGACACGGGCCACTTTGATATGGCCTTATTATAAACCATTAAACTGAATAATCTCATCTCCATAGAACTTATTTTACAATCATTTGATAGGCAACATATCTATTGTTACAGAATGAACGCTCTGTTGGGCGCTCATTACCTCTTTTCTAAGAAGAAGCAATTAAAAGAGGATTAGCGGGCGAATTTAAAATGATAATTATTCTTAAAAAAATAACTCACGCAGCTTAGACTTATTTTTTATTTATGTATGTACAAATTCATTCATGGTATTTTGTTCCAAAATTAAAAATGTTTAAAAACGCTTTTAGATTTATAAAATGAATATTGTGTGTTTTTTGATTAAGTAGTATAGTTTTTTTAAGAGTAAATATAGCAAGTAGTTAGTGTAAAATGTATGTAATATTATAATAAATATGTAATATATTTATTCCTCTAGCTTTAGTAATTATTTTATATGTAAGAAATGGTTAATAATATATTGAAAAGAGTAAAAGTTTGTCAAGGTGATTCCATTAAATAAATACACTTTTTCTGTTTTGGTTAATTAAACATGTTTATATTATAAGACCCTTCCTAAATTATGTAAGTATATTTAAGTGTATAATATAAACACTAATACGTGATTTTTGAAAAATTAAGTAGAGGTTTTATATTATACCAACAGTTTGCAGATATTAGTTTAACCATAGGAGTGAAGCTTACCTAGGATACCAGTTTTATAACTAAAATGTATATTTGGTGGTGAGGGGCCATTCGAGTATTACGTAAGCAGAATTTTGATAATTTTTGACCGTCCCCTCTCCCTTGTCAGCAAAAGTAAGCAAAGCTCTCACTCCTATGATTACGTAAACATTGTTTTTTTTATACATGTTCATATTTCTTTATTGTTACTCATGAGCAGCAGTGTTCAAGTCTAGAAAAATAAGTAAATAAATAAATATTGCTGACGTAATTACCATCCAGACCCCCCTCGTCTCCTATGTCATCAAAAATAAGCTAACCCTTTGGTGCTTACGTAAAACTTGAATGGCCCTTGAAGAGTTATTTTAATCGTTATTAAACGCTGGCGTTGAGGCGTTAAAGGTATAATTAAATTTAATATAACTACTGAATGAATAGTGTCACCCGCATACATGAGAGGGCTCCATAAAGTTGTCGGTGGTTTGTGTAGTCCGCCAATCCGCACCAGGCCAGCGTGGTGGACTAATTCCTAAACCATTCTCGTTCTAAGTAGAAGCACGTGCACTGCAGTGGGACGGTAATGGGCTGATTGTGTTATGTTAATAGTGTCATTAAAAAATAATAAAACAACACATTCAAAACAATTATTTTATTATTCTTGTATATAGTAATGTAATCAAGCAGCGTACAGCTAGTACTCTAATGTACAATGGCTCAGGCGTGGTCTTGTTCCAACTATAAAAATATACATAAAATAATCCATTCTGTCATAATTAGGTATATCCTTATCAAAATCATAACAATACTGAAATGTCCATTTCACATGGCGATTATACTGGAATGACGTCAGCATACAATATGGCGGCTTGTACTCGTCATCCCAATCATACCTTAATTAATTATTGCATAAATACTTAACCATTTATGTAAATCCGATGATTTTGAAAAATACACCTAATTAGTACAGATTTAGAGTTGAAATTAACTTGAAGGAATGGTGGCAACACTTATTGCAGCAGTCGTATACAGTAGCGCCACCAGAGAACGAAAGATGATGACAAATAATATGGGGATGTTGCGAGATCATCAAAACTAAATTTTAATTCAAACAGTTTGTATGTGGTGTCGTTCAAAATAGGTGTCTATGGTGGAATCAATAAATGGACGTATAAAGATAGGTGCTTCATTTTCAGTGTCCCCATTTGTATGTATTGCTTAAAATATTAAAATGTAGGCTGGCAATGTCCTTTACACTACACAAACCAGTTGCAAAAGGGTCACAACCAATGAATTACATTTTTCTGTTTATAATAATAAAATCTGCTTAGTCGATTTATTGATTCCATGACAAGACTTTAAAATTTAGTTTTTTATAAAAAGAATAATTTATGCGCAAGAAAATTGTGATGTCAACCGTTGGTTTTTTAATAAACAATTGAAATAACCGTACTACTTGGTATTGTCACAATGTACAAACTTAATATGTTGTGCTCCCTATCATAACATAAGCTAGGATCCGTACGGGACTACAAGTACACGGCAATTTACGAAAATATACACATCTATTAACATTGAAACAACATTTTGCAAGAATATTTTATTTCTGTACTACATCAATTCTTTATTTGTACTCTGTAGTGTGGCTTTTTATTATCTTCTACGGTTTTCGTAAATTGCGTAGTACCCGAACGGATAAAAATCAACATTATTCTGTGCGTTTAACTAATAAAAAAGTTTTACATGATAGGTCATGCTAATGAGGTATAGTAGTATAACCAAACAAATAAAGAAAAAAACTAATGTCGAACTTCCAGTTCACAAGGTAACTAAACGTAAGTATTATATCGAGAGCATATCATTGACTTATAGTCCTAAATATTCCATTATTTCTTCACTGGTATATAATTTTCTGCATAATCAACAACTGTACAGTGCGGTGGGGGAAATACATCGCTTTTATTGTTTCAGACTTGTAAAGTCTACTAAGGAGGTCTACACATAGGTGGCGGCGGCGTAAGTGCGATGATTAAGAGGCGGGATGCGCCTGCGCTGATATAATATAACCCGACCGCAGCTTTCAGGCCGGCTGTATCGTTGTGTAGAGCCAATTAGAAAGAACGATGTAAACCCCCCTTATTTATTATCTGTATTTTAAGTGGCATGTGTTGAAAAAATATATATACTTTCCTTAATCACAATCTGGTAACTGACTATTGTTTAATGTTAAATACAGCGTGCATCAACTCTATTTATCTAAAAGAACTATAATGAGTAGAATGTAGTCAGAGTAATCTAAATAAAAAAGATACTTGCATCTATATCATAATAATCAAATATTAAGCACTCATTTTCCTAAACAAACAAAACTTATTTTATATACAGTCGAAAATTATTACTCACTATGGCAACACTGTTAAATGTCAACAAGGTTATATTTGCGCAAACCAAACTGACTTAATCATCAATTCTCACTAACACACTAAACAAAAATATTTTTCAATCAACCCGTAGAACTTATTCCTATTAATAATAATCTATGAATTTTCTTGCGATGGCCACACTTACGCAAGTGTCAAAATGACAGCTTTACAAGCCCCGGTGGCAAAGTGAGATATCTCAATAAATTCATAAATGTAATATCTCTCATATAAAAGGTTAAATGCTTTTACCTATTGCTCTAAATACTTAAATAACGTGAATCCTAACGTTTAGGGCGGGAAGTAAATATAATTTTGTGACTCGCTTACGAATATCTTATAATATACTAAATAACTATAACATTGTACTCTAAAAAATATGTATAAGTATTGAAGGCTAACATGAGATTGTAATCACAGTAATTGTTATTTAAGTAACGAGCCCACATCATTACTACAAAATAAACCTTCACTTGTACACTATAAGGTTCATATTTCCACAATACCAACGCAAACCGTTCACTACCCACGTATTTACACAAATTCGAAGGCAACGTCAAGGTATACTTTATTTATTGCTTTTTGTTACTATTTATTTATTTATGTAATTTACATATCACCTCAATTTATATACATGCATAATATCGTCTTATCATTATATATTGTTAAGTGTCAAATTTGAACTTTTGACGAACCGCACGCAGTATGATAACGCGATAACTGCTCATCCCTTGGATGATATTCAGTCTCAAGGTGGATGATGGTCATAAGATACAAGGTAACAATATAAGGGCAGAACACTCGCGAGTAATTCACAGTACACCTAAAAATATTGAATGTAAGCCCTTCCAGACAGTTGCAATCAAACGTTTTGCCGATATTTTAAATTCATCCTTAAATGTTTTAATCGTTATACATCGTGTTATTATCGCGTTATAACGTCGCTGTCCGCGATTCAGTATACGCACATAGTATATGTATATTTACTTTAATAATAGTATGATTTTAAGCTCTGTTATATTTGTTCGTATACAATATTTTGATCGTATAAAGTTAGTGTGCTCTTTGATATCAGAGTTTTACCTTGATTATTACTCGCTACAGTCGTGACACAGTCTAATGTTCCTCTAGTGAGTGCGTATTCTATAAAATAACGGTATACGTACGAGTAACTACGGGCAGCACTAACAATGACCTAATGACTTGCATATATTTACCTACGATATACTCTATATAGTATATATATAAATGCAATCTGCAAAATGCATAAAACAACAGTTATTTATATCTATAAATTGTATAAAATATTAAATAAAATCTATTGAAGTGAGGTAGATGGATGGAATTTCACAATTTGTGTGGATATTTTTTTTTTAAACTTTATAACGTTTGCCGCATTGGCCCAAATGCTGAGGTAGATGGATGGAATTACTATGTAAGAGGCCCTAACTACGTGACCGGGACCTTTACATACACAATACAAAAAACACTACTCACTAGTTTTCATTAACTACTAAAACAATCTCACAATCATGTGGCGAGTCGATCTGAGCTAATGTGTCAGGTAAATGCTAAAGTGAATTATGGCTGTGTTATCACAACGGGTATAAAAATAATGTCTCACTAACAGGTTATAATCCAAAAATACAGTTACACGGTTATCTCCGTCGACCGCACGACGTGCTTGTGAACGCTCACAGTTCAATCCACGCAGAGATTCATAACCACGTATCTGTTCATTCCATAATACCAGCAATACAGATTCGTGACATCTATTCAAAGTAACCATACTCAACCTAGCTGCAACCGATCTAATCCTAAAACTTTAAAATTTACATTAATTTCGGAAATGGCACCAACGACATTCCACGGGTCAACAATTAAAACCGTTATTACAAAAAACGAATCAAGCTAATGACCACAAAACATAACACTCAAGCACCTTTTGATAATTTCAACAAAACATTGTCCTATCTGTGTTACACGTAGTCTACGTGACTAATTCAACACACTTATAGTTAACACGCCTTCATTTCATGAGTTTTTATTGTGTTCATCCTCTGAGTAGTCGCCGTCATCCGGTCCGTGGGTCTCTGGGTCTTGTTCAGAGATGTTCACTCTCCTGTCATCCTCATTATAATCTTTGTAGTAATCTTTGCCGTTATCCTTGTCTGTGATGTCATGTTTTTCAGTATCTGTCTCGCTTATGCTGTCGTTCCTTTGTCTCTCCTTTCCAAGATCTAAAGGCTCATCGGCGTCGCGCATGATGTCAGGTTTGCTCATGCTCTCGGTGTACTGCCGCTGCATTTGCTTGAGAAAGCGCTGATGAGCGAGGTTTGTTGGCGGAGGTGGTAAGGATCCCATTTGTGGAGACGGTTCCTCATAAGATTTCCTGTCGATGTGCATCGCATTCATTTGCGCCAGTTTCGCGTTCATACCTGCTGAAAAATAGAATGTTAGAAAATTCGGAAGTTTAATGCAAAATAATTGCAATATATGGAACCTCTTAGTTCCAGATCTTTGTATTTAAGATGATACGTACCAAACATGTTCTCTCCAATGTACTGCAGATAGGTGTCCAGCAAGGCCGAACTGCCTCCGTATCCTGGCGGGTAGTCATCATGCTTCATCCCAGCGGTCAGTCCATGCGGGATGTTCTCCATAGTCTTAGCAGTCACCGCTCGCACTGCTGGAACTTTTGTGATTGTCGTGTTCGCCAAGTTGTTTATGTCTGGACAGGAAATTTTGTTATTAAGTTTCAATATTACTTGATTTTAAAAACATTTATTTATTCCTCTTTTAGATGTTAAAGCGACTTGTGACCATTTGTCGTTAAGGGCCTTCATATCTCTCGGAACCGGTTTTCCATTTACGCAGTGTTTGCATAAATAGTTAAGTTATTAGTAAATGTTTTAAAGTCACACAATAGGAGAAAGTATTTACATATCATTTTACTCATCAAGGATACACAAGACATGACGCAACAAGATTAGAAAGTAAACTAAAGCTATTGCCAAATTCTTCGACAAATCTAGTAAGATTAAACTTACGTGGAGGCGAGACGGGTATACTGTCCTGGTATCTTGACTGGCTGAGGTCGTCGTTGTCATTGTCCCCGCAGATAGAACTGCTCTCGGAGGCAGCAGACTTTGCGTCCAGCTTGATGTCGGAGCGACGAGGGCCCGTTGGTGAGGCGCGCGCTCGAAGCTGCTCTGGTGATACCTTCACACCAGCTTTTGCTAGTAACCTGGGTAGATTAGGGATTTATTAATAATTGGCTAGGTGAAGTCCATCCGTTACAAAATAATGGAAACCGGTTATAGAAGGCTCCTTGACTGTTATCGTTTATTTGGCAGAGATTACTGGTTGCCATTCTGGTCTAATTATTTTCTTAGCAGTGTTTCCATTTTAAATTTTTGTCCTATGTTATAAGAGAGGATTAAATTCCTTCACCCAAAAAGACACCTTTTAAATACTAACTGGCTTGCGAGTTCCGGGTCGAATCTGGTGGGCATCTGCAGCACGGGCAGGTCCTTGGTGGAGATGCCGCGGTGTTGTCGTGACATGTGCGAGTGTAAAGAGTTGCGAGACTTGGCCACCGTACCGCAGAGCACGCAACTGTGGAAGGAATAAGATTTTATTGCACTACATAGTTCATATTCGTATTAGCTGGAGGTTATGTTCCGGTAAACTCTTCATCAAAGATTTTTCGGCCTGTTGTAAGCGCTTGTTAAAAAATACCGACTGGATCTTCAAGCTAGCCAGTAGCTCTAGAGTTCGTAGTTACTGTTGGAACAGAGTGACTTCCTGTTATTCACCACCACTTTTCTCCGCCACAGCCTGGGCAATCAGCCCCGCTCTTTACTTTGCTGACTGGCTAAACTTTTGACCACGGCATCAGCTGTCTTTTATAGCTTGTGGGAACACGAGAGTAGTAGAAAAGCACTACTTTTAGAGTAACAATGATTTTGTATAGGTGGTTCTGCAACGCCTGATCATCTAGGCATTAGGAAGTATTGCTGCCAATCTTCCTAAAATATATTAAATTTGCTACTTGACTTTACATCGACATCTACACGTAGATTAGGATTCATAGATCAAACTTTTCACATTTTTATAAATTTAAATGTCAGGTACTAACCGATATCCAGGGCAGACAGTGTGTTTATCTTCAAGATGCGTCCGCAGCGTGTGCGCAGATCGGTAGATCTTGCCGCATTTTGGGCAGGGCCGGGGGTCGGTAGCTCTTACACGCAGAAGGTCCTGAGTCCTTCGACAGCCTCCTGTAAGAGAAATGATACTATATGTTTTATGGCTTAGGGACGAAAGTCGTGTGATGTTTAGAGTTGTTCTTACCTTGTTCTCATATAATGTAGATTTAAGAAGTAGTTTGTTAGTAGTAGATATAACATTAGTAATCGATGTTTGTGATTTGCCTAAATGTAGTTAATTACTGTGCAAAGGTTTGATTAAATAAAAGAAACCTTTCTACTTGGTAGTTTTATTGTTTATGTATTTATATAAGCAGACACTTTCTTCTGGTAAAAATTAAGTTATTACGTATATATCGTATCACTAATACATTCGCAACTAGAATCGTTTACTCACATTGAACATTTGGTTATTGAGTGACTAAGTTTACGCTTAAAAATATTTTTTTATTATTTTTATTTTTTCATAGTTATTAAGATATACGACATTGCCTCTCAGGCGTCAGGAACAATTTCATCTACTCGCTAATTTAACCAATATTATTTTTTATTCGTTTTGGAGATCTATGTAATGCATCCGTTTCCATCGCATATATTTTGAAGGCATCTTCGTTAATATTTACACGAGCTTACGAAATGGACTTGTGACTTTCTTAAATACTTTATATTTTAATGCTAAGGCAACGTGTTTCTTCGAGGGTAACATATAAAATGTGCGAGTTTATCTGTAGGCCTATTGTTACTATCATTGGAGTATCGTTTTATTTATTGCTTTCTTAAAGGCTAAGTGTTCCATGTAGGAGCAGTATATTCATCTTTGGCAGGCTGTAGCAACGCGCTATCTTGTAGGCAGTGTTGCTAATATAAGAACAAAGGCATTTCATGTTTCGTTCAATACCTGTGCGCTTCAATACATGCGCTATATAATATTTCAACAACATTCAATAACAGAATAAGTTTTATTTTGGTGTATTTCCCTTTTTTTCTTTACAAAAATATATGCGAATGGAATCGTCGATTATTATGTACATTTTAAAATAAATCCCTCCTGTTGTCTACATTGACTAGATATGTTTTAGATTGTGCACTTACGACACAGAGCATCACGAACAAACATCATTTAGAAAATAAATTCTCTATGATTTGGAAGTGAACTTATTCTTAACTATTGCATTCAAAGGCATTAGATTCATCTTCGTTACAATCTATTTCGTATTGTCTTATCTATGGTCGAAAGTATACATGTAAGGAGCAGCACACACTGGTACAATAGTTTATCTTAAAATAAAATCAAAATATTGTATAGAAGTCAGTTCACACCTAAATATTTTCTGTATACAATTATTTAAAAAATAAAAATTTCAACCAAAAATATTTAAAATAACAAATGTAAAAAAATAAAACCTCCAAGTAGTTAAACTGTTGCACCAGTCATGTTTTATGAAACAGTAGTGTGGCAGAATGATGTCCCGTCTAAAAGAGTGACATTAACCCACAGTGAATCGAACCAACTAATGCTACGTTTATTTACCAGGACACCAGAGCCTAAGATAAACAGCTAATCGAAGAATAATACCATTCGCTTATAAGCGCTGCCTGGAGAAGCGAATTCTGGCACATTTGACTTTATACAAAAGCTGAATATCTACTACTTGATTGTTTGGAATGGTGATAATTGCAAAGATCTTTAATCTTCCCAATTTTACATCTAATCAGCAGGGTAACGGGTAATGGAGTAATTCCAACATCCCGATTTTTGAATACACCGTCCCAATTAATACACGTCCTGACTTGCTCGGCCTTATTTAATTGTCATTGCAGATTCGAGATGAAATTGGGACGTCTGTGCGCCCTTTAATTAACTACAGTTAGCATAGTGATTAAATATAGTATGCCAGACGACGCTTATAATAGAATGGCTATAACCGTAGAAGCAACAATGGAAGTTACAGACGTTCAGGAAGTGATTAGAATGATCAACATTCATTAGTTGCACTTCGTATTCTATCAATGGCACCAATCATCACATGTCATAATGCGCTTATAATATAAACCTTACTTAAACAATATCAGTCTATTCTACTACAAAAATAATTTTCAGTCGATTTATCCTACTGCTTTATACAATGTTTTATGAACATGACAGCGTTATATGAAAAAATGCATCCAGGAGATCATTATATTCTCTGGTTTAATTACGAGCCCCACTCGACTTAGTTCCGTTTCACAGCCGTTGAAATTTTAACTTTAGAAAGCCGAATATCAAACGAGTCGCGTTCCTAATCGGTCGGCGTAGTTTCAGTTGGCCCAGCCACAACTCCACTTCAAAGTTTTCATTTTCTCCCACTGGCGGCGGTGTTTAATCCGCATGTGGTTGCGCACTGAGTTAGGGTGCGCAAAGAATCGTGCGCAGCTGGCGACGGGGCACACGGGGCTGTCGCGCGGGTAGTGTGCGTCCAGGTGGCGCCGCGCCTGCGCCAGTGACGCCAGGCTCGCGTAGCACAGCGGGCACTGCAGCCGCTCACCGCGGTACACTGCCTTCTTAACGAACTCGCTCTCCTCCAGGTACCTTAGCAACTCGTTCCCTCGCTCCTCCCCTTCACTCGGCACGGTATCTCTTACCGCCGGGTTTGCCAACGCGCCTCGCGCCGCGGCATCTGCAATGCCGACAGCACCAGTTACTCAAACTATCTACGGGCAAAGCGGTTGGCAAACCCGACTCTAAACTCGACACCCCGAACCGTCCGAACGCAATAAACTCTCTAAAAATATTACGTCATATTTAAATACAATATATAGATACAATAAACAATCCCGTTTCGATTTCGCTTCACGTGGGTCCTTGGCACATCTATTCCTATTATTGTATGGTATCGCGTGCTGTGTCGCCTGCGGGCGAGCGGCGGCGATCACCACCAGGCGCCGAGCGAGCTGAGCGAGCCGAGCGGCGGGTGTGCGACAGGCGGCGGTCGCTCGGCGTCGCGCCGTCTCTAAGAGTTCTGTCGCTGGCGGATGCCGTGAGCTTGCAGCTGATGGTTGATGAGGTAGTGCTTGGTTTTGCACTTCTTGCCGCAGTGCTGGCAAGGGAACCACTGGTCGCGGTCGGTCTGCGAGTGCACATTGAGCATATGCTGGCGCAGGTTGGAGGTGGAGGAGTACACGCGGCCGCACAGGGGACACTGCGGCCGGTAGCCCATCGCCGCCCCGCCCGCGAGAGCCGCCCCTGTAACACAGAGGCGGCGATTAGACACAGATCCGTACAACATCGTTTAAGCGCTATGGTGAGTGTATCGGTCGCAGCGGTCCGCGGACGGGGCGGGGTCGCGCCTCCTCTGTTTGACGCCGTGTATCGAGTTCATGTGTATCTGCATGTACTGGCGGGTCTTGAACGCCTTGCCGCAGACGGGGCACGAGTGCGCGAGCTCGTGCGCCGCGTGCACGTTGAGGATGTGCTGCTTGAGGTTGCTATTGTTGCTGTACAGCTTGCCGCACTCGGGGCACGCGGGCCTGCCAGGCTCACCATTGGGCAGCGCGGCGTGGGCCCGCTCGTCCGAGGCCCGCTCCCCGCCGCCCGGCCAGGTCGCTCCTGGGGCAGACGAGGTCTCCGTCAGTGCGCGCTCCTACGAGGTACTCGTCTGACTTTCGACGGCACGTCTAGGACGATCGGTCGCTACGTAACTTCCACGGTTGCCAAGATTTTCTTAATTGCGTTTACGTCTTATGTTTTGGGGGCGAAGTACGTATTTATCGAAACGATTATAATAGAGTAATTAAGCGCTTTGGTGTCGTTCTCGTTATTTAATTGTTAGTGTTATTACATGCAATAGGTACATGACTCAATAATGTACAATTAATGATTTGATTTGTTCCTTTGTTCTTTTGAGTGTCATTAATATTACAGATTGGAAATTGTTCTAATAGATTTTAATTATTCGGAACAATTCCATAGTTATTGATGTGGTATTGAGTCATATATCGTAATAGATATTAGTGTGAGTTAGGAATGCGCTTACCGTAATTGTCGGGTATTCCAGATGGTCCTGGCAGTCCGGGAAAACCTGAAAATTTAAAAATCTCATTAATTACGAATACTTCGTATTTCCAATCAAGAAATAAAAATGTATAAAGATCAGGGAGAATAGAGATCTATTCCAACATTATCCTGTTTCAATACCTGGTAGATTGAGTAATCCTGGGAAGTTGTGCGGTAGCGATCCGTTGGTGTTGGCCATGGTGGAGGGGTCGTCATAATCAAGAGGCTCCTGTTTGGCTCGGGTTTCGCCCTCAGTGTCACTGGCACCCGCGTCGGATGATGACTCCTCGCCGTCCCCCGACTAGACATACAATTTTTTTATTACAAAATCTTTAATAAAGAGGTTCAGAACGTGAATATGTACCTATGTTATTTTATTATTTATTATATGAAGTTAGTTTAAACTATTCTTTTAATTTACTTTTATGTACATTCCCAAACCCATTTAAGATAGGCCGAGATTCAACAGTAGATTCATTGGATTCAACAACTCAATCGTTCAAATAATAATTGCTACACAACTCACCAGGTTATTCGAGACTCCCGACAGATGTGGGTTCTGCGAGGTATCCATGGCCTGGCTGAACAGAGCTAGTTCGTGCCCGTTGGTGCCCAGCCGCTCCGGGCTGGCTCCTTGCACCGACAAAAGCTGCTCCGTCCTACACCAATAGTTCGAAAAACTCATAAATACCACTAACTCCCATAACATTTAGAATTATTGTACAAATGCCTTAAAATAATTGAAGTCTAGAAGACTATAAGACTGAAAATGCTGAAGGCGGTATTGGGTGTTTCGGGCCAAGTTCCGATGTTAAATATGGACGATGATAGGTAAATATTGAATTGGATTAGTAACATACTAATTTAACGTATAAATAGTAAAGGGCTTTTGGTCAGGAAAAAGTTCAAGTATTAAGGAAAAGAGCCTGGTACTGGAGCTTGTATGGTACCATTTTTTGCTTTCTACAGTATTCATTTATTTCTGTTACCAGTTTTGGACTTGTAAAAATAACTGTATAAAAGTCTGTAAAGCAATCATGGAATGCTCCTTAATACCTGGACTTCATCTGCGCTTGGTACAGATCTGAGGACCTGGCTCGCTTCGGTGGTGGTGTGTTGGCTGCGCCGTCGTCTGGTTTCCGAGGTCTCCTACCTTCGCGTTGCTGACCCTCCCGACCTTCGCGTGAAGCGGCGCTTCCGGTTTCAGTCCATGAAGATGCTGACTGTAGAATTATGTTGCATTTAATAATTATGCTGGAATACCACATTCGGGTCAAAGTGACTGACAGGTAATCTGTAGTTTTAAATAAAAATCTGAATCCTTAGTATAATTTTTAGCGTTATTGCTGGGTTCAAGATTAAGTACCACGTTGGGCACCAATAGAACTTATTGGCACCCAGGAAGGGACTGCTAACAAAAACTTTCATTAAAGAGTCCGAAGTCTTACTGGTGAGGCCTTTTGATCTAAATTCGTCATTGGCGCTGGAGCCGGAACATCTGTCAACCCTCGCACTTGCAGCAGTTGAGCTGCCCTCAGGAACTCTTTCAGCTGTTCTTGTCCAATGTGCACCTCTCCTTGGTACATGAACCTGAATGGTAATAAAAAGTAGTATATTTAAAACGTTGGAACAATAGCGTCGTCAATTTTTTTAGACACGTTCCACAGTATTTCTTTCTATTTTAAATAGCCGAATTGCAAAGTTCATTAAGGACTTACCGCAGAAGACTCTCCATGTCTTTATCGTGGACGTCACGCAGTATCACGATGGGATGTTGGCAGGGGTTCGCCTTCAGTAGCCTCCGAAAGTAAGGGCTGCACGCTGACAACACCACCTGGTGGCAAATATAGAAATAACTCATGTATTCAAAGAATGCACGTGTGAAAGTAGATTCAAACCAAATAAATCAGGTAAATGCTTATGGGTACTATCATGGGTCCCATGTTCGTGATTTACATTCCTGATATTTCTGCGAAAATCGCAAGAAACTATCAAGACCGATTCTCATGTATTGACTGACGATTTTGTTGGCTCGCACTTCGAAAATTTAAATATGTAAATAATTATCGGAAATAGTGCAGAGTCGTAAAACAATTTAATATGGAACGCTCGCGGATTTGTGTTAATTATTTCGACATAATTGTTAAATGTTAATATGATTCATACATTTTTTTTTCATAATTTTACAAGTGAAATCTATATTTTCGTTTGATTCGTACGAAGTTACTGCATTTCTACGTATCCGAGGACCACCGTCGTTCCTTATTTCAGTCAATGTTCACAAGTGGACTGTTGTCACTAGTAAGACCATGACTACTTTTGTATTTTTTTCTTCCAATACATAATTTTGCAAAATCTTACCTTGTGCGCTGTAAAGGTGGCGCCGGCGCACGCAAGCGTGACGTCAACGAAGTCCTCCTCGTCGCGCAGGCGTCGGAAAGAGGACACCATGGACGAGTGGAAGTCGTTCCATCGCAGTGAGTATTGCTGCTCGCCGCCGGCCGCGGCGCCGCCTGCGCCATACAGAGCGGTCAGTGTACCTTACAAATTTATTTTAGTCGTAAAATAACTGTATTTAGGATGTTGTTTTCTACAATTTTGTGGGTCAGTGCTGAAAAGCCTTCTTAATGCATTTTCATTTCGAAGGCTTTTAAGCACTCACCGTGATTGAAATCGGTGATTATCCATAAAATTTGTTTATCTCTTATCTTTTTTTAAGCCAATGTTGAACCTAAGGTTATTTATTTTATAAACATTATTAGTAAGAAATTAATTATTGTTTTCTAACAAATTACATAGTCGCGTCGGTAGCTCACGGAATTAAATGTAACACTAAAGCCTAATTAATTACAGATAATTGAAAGTTGTCAGAATTAAAATAAGAAAGAAATCGACGTTCTAGAAAAAAAAAACAATTAAAATGTGTTGCAATATTTCACTTCCTAATCGACGCTTAAATGCGATGACATGTAGTCTTTCCTATCAAAAGAAGTAAGTTTCATATTACATTTTTTTAATTTGCATAATCTAGGCTGATCGTGCCTTTCTCCAAATTCAAATTATGAGGCTTCATAATCTTCTTAATTTAGATAACATTCAAAAAATCCTAAATTCGCAACGTATTATGTTCTTTGATTAAATATATTAGTTTTTTTTAATATTACACCATTTCTGTTAAAATTTCAGTAAAGTAGACAACACACAAGGTGGAATGCAGTAAGCAAGAGGTACGTACCACTTTCCGTGGCGTACCGTAAACACATTTGTTGGGCTAACGCAGTCTGAGTGCGGCACTTTGATTGTGAGCTTAAGGACGTAAATCTCTCGGTTATGCAGCAGCCTAGCTGCCTATTCCGTAATCTATCATATATTACGCGTAAATGTCAAAAATCACCTATCATTTATATTGAAAACGAATAGTTTTTTTTTCTATAAATGTCAAGTTGAATATTTCGGTGTAATCGTGTAGATTTATTCGTAAGTGAAAACGCTAAAAGTCGATGTCAAAGATTCCATAAAACACATTTCACAACACAGGTCATGTTCGTGGAAGAAACTAAAGATTTAATTTAATGTGTTTGATAAATATCTGTAAGCCGTTGTGTAATACCTAAGAGCAATAAAAAGTGCCATATGATCGCTGGCAATTTATAATCTTCTATCCATGTTTTAGGAACCAAAACGATTTTTTAATTACATAAGTATTTCTAATTTATTGTTTTGTTTTTAAAAAGACAATTTAAGACTCGTTTTGACCTCGCAAAAAGTTTTAAATGGCGCCATAAGCTCTCGTAGATTACAAGAATTTATAAACAAGCAATACTGTTTCGAGTATTACAATTATATAGGTACTTATACATTTCAACAGAGAATTAAAATATATGTTATAAAAATACAAAACAACGATATTACAGATTAATAATATCATATTCGTTAGTAACGCAAATCATCGATGTAAACTATAAAAGTAATAATTTAATTAAATCTTTGACGTACCAATTAAATAAAAGGTTTATAATATCATTTGAGACCAAAATAAGTTGACGTATTGTTATATGTTTACTTTATATTGTTTCAGCTACCTTTCCTCTTTGACAAAACAAAATATCATGATGTGGCGAAACCCTATGCTAAGGTTACGATGGAGCCATCCTTCGCAACTTAAATACTTTACTCAAACTTAATAATCAAGTAAATAAAATTGAAACAAAGCCCGCAAAAATCCGTAAAATCGGTTTTAAAACACATTAATTGCTAACCGTAACTACAAAATATGTAACAGAATCGAAGACCTAAGAGATATTTACAGACTCAACTTAAAAAAGACCCGTGCAAATAATTTTATTTCATTGGCTTATAAATCGTCCGCTTGAATTTATAACAAAGGCAAGTAATATTTAAAATAAAAAAAACAAGGTTTGATGATATTTATAATATATGAGCACTCACAGGTAGTTAATAATGAGAAATGTCAAGAATCTTAGTACAGGTTGTGACTAACGCTAAATACTTCATACGTGGTAAATTACGAAATGATAATATTGGATGTTTTCCTCAATTTTTGGTTTTTGCAGATTATGTTAAATGGGTTTTACAAATACGTATACACACGTAAGTATGTATGTGTTTTAGGAAATCTAATGGTAGATTATCCTTGACGCTTGATAACTACAACTACCGATAATGTAATATATCTCTTCATGAAAAACAGGACGGTTGTTTTGTGGATTAATATAACAACAAATTAAAACGAGAGTAATTGCGATAAAAAAACTAAAAACGATGATTATAAAAAGCTAAAAAAAGATCTATAAAAATTATCTCATGCTAAGACATAGGAAGAAGGTTCATAAGAAAACAAAACAAATATGCCAAAAGACGTTTGAAATATCAAGATATACGAATATCCAGTAATAATGCATGATATGACTGAACGTTATACAAACAAAGCAAAATTATTACAAAGTTAAAATGAAATCAATTTAAATAACAAAACTGGGAAATCCTGACGCTGTCTTAATTCGAATTGCGTTTAAAATTTTCAAAAGACAGATGTTCGAAGTTCTTTCGGTTATAATTCCATACATTAGAAATTTGCGCACGGTCGCGCGCAATCACATCTTGGAAACAACGGGAGAGTTTTTTAAAATTAAAATCGCGTCTTTTACGACTGGCCAGATCGACATAAATAATGTATTGTACTAAACGCTTTGCATGAGTCAATAACATCGACATTTCCTTTGCCAAGTTTAAGCTTTTATTGTTTAGTATTGTAGTTTCATATTTTTTTTGGAAAGTTTCAATGTTTTATTTTAATTTAAAAATGGAACACCCCTTTTGATCAATGACGACGCAGAAAAGTTGTTATGGAATGAAAGGCACTGTTTAGATTGTAGATCATTTAAAGCAATGGACTTTTATCAAATTGTTAGTCACCTAAAACATCAAATCTATACTAAAAATATCAACGATTCATAGTTCTCTTTCTATTTCATCAGACAGACTGTCGTCAAAAGCCTTGGTTTTTTTTGTAACCTATTGTATTAAAATTTATAGACCTTTTGTTGTCTATTTATAATCTGATAAGCTCTGCTCGACTTACTAACGTAGGTTTTTAATTGAAAGCTATTGTTTTCAAATATGATCGGTACAAATCTTGTGAATTTTTAACAACTTATTTTAATATGAAATTCTTCGGGACTATCAGGGAAGTTTAAAATTTTAATGGAAGTTTGTAACCCAGCGATGTTAGGATTGTCGTGGTTCTGTTACAAAGATTTAGGGATCTAATTAATCTCAGAATATCCAGTCGGGAGTCAGTGAAGGATTGAATTTATTACTAAGTTGGCGTGCGCAATTTATAGTCGGAAATAAAATGGCGGAATTTAAAATATTGTTGATTAATGAAGTTGAGCATATTGCAATTCATAAACAAGATGTTGAAAAATGCCTGCCAGTGTATTACATTTTTATTAAATTTGTCTAAGCTTTAATTGAATGACGCCTCCAGTGTAATGTTGTGTTGTTTTTAATAAGAAAAATAAGCCGGTATTTATTAAGACAAAAAATGAGTCGCATTAGAATCTAAACGGTGTGTGCGATTTTCTTCAAAGTAACTAATCAATGAACTGATCTGTAGTTCAATTATATAATTCATGTAAATAAAATGTCTCTAGGATCAACGTTCTTTAACGCCTTTGAAGCTGCGGCTAGCTAAAAATCAATACACTTAAACAGTGTCCCTAAATACCCATTCACAGTGGTTAATAAAAGGTTCATATCAAAAAGGTCATGATATATTTTGAGTGTGAATGCACGGCTTTTGATCCCCTGTCCGTGCCACCCTTCTAGAAGGGTGAGACGTCGAAGGCGGCGGAGTGAGCGTTTTTATGACGCGTATATCTGTAGTCGGCGCAATATTAACCCTATGAGCCGTTCGGAAATCGCGTCGAGGAACGCGTTTAAGGCAGTAAAATTGGATACAATAGTGCGCTCGGATATATTACCTATAATGGATCATTTGATTTTGGCCTTTGTTGTTAGATTTGAGATATCTATTACTATTTCTAGTTAGGTTTTTAAACCGGTCATCATTTGTACCTATATTAGTAAAATAGAAGTATTCGAACAGGAAAATAAATAAGTTTTTAGTCTTACTGGAACGCTTAGCGAAAACGAAAAAATGTGATAAACACGTAATTTGTTCAGTAAAACGCCATTTGCGCACCGAAACAAGCTTCTAAAAATAAAAACAAAACACCGAAAACATTTTACCGCGAACAATTATTTGTAAATGCATTTGGCGCAAATAAAAGAAAAACTCGGGTCTCGAGTGAAGCGACGTCATTAAACAAGAACGGCCGCCCCATCCCCCTGGATCCTGCGGGGTTGATCCTGGGAAGGACGGCGGGTGGGCGAATATCAACGAACTCATACGTACGTGTGACGTAGGCACGCGTACGTACCATAGTATACATTCTGTTGGTAAACAATTGCGTCTCATTGCAATTGGCGTTTTGAGTTTTTAAATCAACTTTTTTTTTTGTTTTGGCTAAGGCGTTCGATTGCGGTAGTGTCGGGATTATTGGAGGATTATTGACTAACATTTTTTTTAAATTAATTTATGAATAATATTAAAATGCGTTGTTGTGTTCGAATATATTTGTGTGTATTTGCAATTTTAGTAGCAATCATGTAGAGTTTTGAAAGATTTAATTATAGGAAAACAGATCGAGACACGAATGATTTAGATTTGTTTTATTTGTGGTTGCAGTAAACTATAAAATATTCTTTCTATAAATTTTTAAATATTGTTCTTACATTTTCAATAAATCTCATTTAAAAATCATAGACGCTTTGAAAAGTAACTTTGGGGCGAATGAAATATTCTAAATTCAATGTAAATTTCTACATCATTGAAATTTAAGTTTTGAATTTAAATGTAAAGAGGTGGAAGACCTCTGGTCAACTGGAAACTTATTTGGAAACATTTGCTATCGTAACAAATTAGATCATTACTTCTTAATCTCTATGATGAGATGTTAAAACCTTTCGTAATTTTATGCAGCATTTCCAAACAAGTTTTCTTGTTGATTTTTTCTTAATCCTAATTGAAATTTGTTTCAAATGTTAAGCACTCTACATCTTCCGATTCTGTCTGACTGTTCTTAGCATTCTTTAAGGACTCTACACATTTACATAGTTTTTTAAAACATTTTTTTGTAATATCGGAAAGTGCATAGCGCTGTTAGGATGTTGTGATGAGTACTCACCGGTCTCGGTCGCCATGGCCGGATGTTCTGAAGGCGGCACCGTGTCGGGGCGTGCGCGCGCGCTAAACGTGTCCAATCCCGCGCATTCCAACCGTGCGCCCAGTGCCGCCGCCACCGTAATGCCTTCCACACAGCTTGGTACCGAAAACTATCGTCTTACAGCCGTGCACCCTGCACGACTTTCGTCCTGTTTTTTTTCTCAGTACAAACTTTTCCGCTCAGTTAAAATAAATTTTAAGTTTATATTTAAAGCTTGTTTGTTTTTTGAGTATTGCGTATTATTGGATGTTTTTGTTCTGAAAATTGTTTACACACGTTAGTTTGATAAATAATAATAATTAATTGATAATTTTACGCTGTGTCGGCAGGATCGAGCGGTGACATCTCCGGTTTTAATTATTGTAATTCGTGTTTAATTTATGATTGTATGCGGCGAGAAGGGTGGAGGAGCGATGATAAATATTTATAATTTACTTGAAGCGGAACTTTGTTCGCTTTGCGGTTAAAATTTAATTTAAATTGAAGAAGTTCTACTTTTAAAGTTGATTTATGCAATTCGTTTCTTTTTGATAATTAATTTTAATCTATGTTCATCGTAAATTGTAATTTGTATCCAGATTTATTGCGTAAATACAACACATTAAAATAGTTAGTTAAATGTTAAGGAACAAAACTTCAAAACACTGTCACAATCAATTTAATTTTAACAATAAAACTGTTTAACTGTTTATATAATATACAGTTGATATCTATTCCAATTTAAAAGTAATTAGCATTAATTGCAATTAACTAAATAACTCACGTATTGGCATCCACGTGACGCAATCAAATGTTAAACTCAATTCGCACAAAGTACACGCACACGACACTGCAACGCTTTACAATAGAGTCCAAAAATCGTGTGTCCGGCGAAATCGCGGAGTGTTAATTTAAAGGGCCGGTGCAACGATCGATGGCGCGCCCTGCACCGCCACAATAAGGGAGGAGCGGGCAGATAGAAATCAATACGATGTCCATCATCGCATGCACCCACCCCCCGGCCCGCACCGCCTGCGCCATGCACACGGGAAATGCATTTTCCGCGACTCCACCGCCCTACACCCTTCTCGCGTTTCCGTCACCGTAGTTACTCGAATTTATCCGAAAATGTTGACAACTGTATTTTTTTGTGATGTCCGGTGTAGGATGCACCGCTCGGTCCGTACGTGTCCGGTGTATACCTGACGCACGCGTGCGTTCGGGTGCGCGTCACGCGGGCGACTGTCGCGCGCCCCGCCAGTCGGGCCGAGAATAAACAGCGTGGGGCGCGCGGGGGGCGGGGCGGTGCAGCGCCTGCACGCCCACAGCGGCCGCCCACGGCTGCCGGACGCGCGGACGAACGCGGACGCTGCCGGTCACACGCCGGACGCCGGACACCGATGAAACATGGATGTTCCAGGACGTCATCGCACTGCGACGCGTGTCATCTCGTCGCTAAATAACGCGTGCGCCAGCAATTTATTGCGGTATTGCCTCGTGGCAGGACTTTCGCTTGCATCCGTACAGGCCTCACATATTCACCTCAAATTCGAAATACCAAACAAGTTTCCAACAGGAAATTAGTTCAATCATTTATTACATCTTTAGTAGCATTAAAATAAATGATATAAAAAGATTAGTGAATAAATTGGACAGGCTTAATAAAATCTCATATTCACTGAGAACATCTTGGTAATTAATTTGGTCATTCTGTAATCGTATTAATGAAATCCGGTTTTATTCTAAAATTGTAGCTAGGAGACCATACTTATGGTTTTTTATGTTCGATTTTTATGTTAAGTTTTACGTGTCCTGTACAGTCTCTATCTGTACAATATTGATAGTGTTCTCAGCATAAATGATTTTGTTCCTCCTTTTAAACCCCGTAAAGGCTGTTATAAATTCGATTAAGATTATAAGAAGTATCTGTACTTTGGTCTAAGAAATCAATGATTTACATAGTGTTTTTATGGCGTATTGCAGAGCTGTTACTGAATTTGCATATCAGCATGATCGTAACAGTTATGCTGTGCATATTCAGAACGTGAGGTTAAAATGAATCAATCAATCAAGCAATCAATCATAATATTTATTGTGGATCACAGGTAGGTACATTACAAAATACAGATTTTTCATGGAATTGATTTCAGCTATATATATGAAGATACTATGGAAATTTCTCAATTTAGGATGGAAGTGATGCTTAAACCAGTTCACTATCATGCACGTGTCGTAGCGATGGATGATTTATGTCCGGTTCCTATAAACAAAAACGAATCGTTTTGCTTACCAATGGTAGCATTTTTATTACCAAACTGGGCATATAAATAGACTCGTAAGTTAATTTTACCTGTGACAGCTACTTCCGTATAGGTCTACTATGCAAAGCTATGACGTCTTTGCTTCATTATTGGTAAAGATACACGAGTATCAATATAACCAATAACGCTCTGTAACTTATAGGAATAGGCCATTTAGCTATTAAACAATCGAAAAGCAGAATAATAAAAAGATTTTTATAAATAAAATTCAAATTTTGAATAATAAAGATCTTAACAAAGTCACTCCCGCTGTCTGTACGCTCATATCTTTTAAACTACGCAACGGATTTTAATGCAGTTTTCAGCAATAGATAGAGTGATTCAAGAGGAAGGTTTATATGCCCCACATTAGTATATACATTGCACCCGGGCGAAGCCGGGGCGGGTCGCTAGTTTTTAATATAAGTAATGAATGTCATTTCAAAATTCTGTATTCTATCGCTAATCAATTTACCAGTAAACAATATCACTTATTTTTTCACTTGGGATTAGAATTTGTGCTCGATTAATATAGATGGGCCCTCCCCCTATCGCAGGGGACCTGATGCTGTCTACAGCGGACGGAACCTACCTACACTACTGCCTACCCCATCGGGATCGCAGACGAGACGGTTACTCCGTAATATCCCTCATGGCTGTAGTCTTTTGTTTTATGGAGCGGCGATACAGTTTTGTTTGCAGTAGATGCATCATGTTCCAATTTGTTTTGTTCGGGAAAAATTGCACAGAGGCGTTATTGAAGATGGAATTGTATTGGGTAGTAACCGACTTCCAAAAAAAGGAGGAGGTTCTCAATTGGACTGTTTTTTTTTTGTATGTTTGTTCCGCGATATCTTTGCTAATTGTGAACCGATTTTAATGATTATTTTTTTGTTTGAAAGAGGAAGTGGTCCCATTTAAATTTGGTGAAGATCTGATAAAGAACTTCGGAGATAGATAATTTGAAGTCGGTTTTATTTTTGTAAAAAAGATTTTATTATTTTTCTATTATGAATACGTGTAGTTACTGGTATATATCCGTCGTATCCTGGGCAGTCTGTCCTGCTACCAACCTTGCTGACTCATCAGTTCATCACCGCATTACTTAGTTATTCTCATATATCTCGTGGCAGAGAAGAACAGGATCTATTACTTTTAACTATAGCTGAAGCATATTCCTCCTCATTCTGAGAAGAGGGTCGTGGCCAACAGCGGGGCAGTAATGGGCTAATTATGTTATACTTATGCTAAAACTACACATGAAGCATATGAGACAATTATTATGTTTAATTCAATTATTTACTAATTTTCTGCAATTATCGCGACCATATTAGTCCATCATATGATTGCAAATGATAACGGGGTGTCCTGCGTAAGCGACGAACGCGACAAACGCGATCAAGACAACGGCATTCCCTACTAGCGGCCTATGTAGCGAGACGCGACGTAACGCGTATTTGTTCCACGTCGTGTCGCGTCGCGTCGCACCGCGTCGCGTTTGTTGCTTACGCAGGGACACCCCGTAAGTCTAACAAGCTATTCCCTTCAGTGAAGTTTAACAAGCAATATTGTGTCTCATATTCAGTTCAGCATGGATATAATAATTATGGGATAGTACGAAGAAAACGTGTAAAAACTAATGCCGATATAATCGTCCAACTGGCTGGCCAATACCTTCGCCTGTGACGCGAAGCATCGTCATTCGCAGAGGGATGGCTCAGTGTAGCATCTCTTTTGAGAACCTTTGTCTTGTAGCTGGTAGTGGACTCCGACAGAATAAATTTACTGAGTAGAAGACTGTCTTCATCGTCTTTTCGTGTGGTTAGTGACTAACCTGGTGTCAGAGTTTATGCCGCCCATGGCCCTCTGACTTGGCTTCACATGCCATCGAGAAATATCTCTCAGGCATTCCGGTTTTTAAGCAACTGATAATTATACAATACGCACATGAATCCGAAAAGTCAGAGGTGTGTGCCTTGGGTTTGAACTCGAGACCTATGACGTATGTGAAGACTTTAATTTACCTGTGACAAAAATAGACCAATGGCTAGTAACATTTTTAAATTTGTAAATATTGACTTCCTGCTGGTCAATGGAGTGTGTCAGCAGTACTCAGTGGCGCATGTTAACTACTTAAGAGGAAATGCGGTCGGCATTTAGTCCTTACAAACGTATTCCTCAGTTTCCTCCTTGGATAATGTCACTAGAGCAAATATTTTTTACCATATGATATATATCTACTACCACTATGTTCCTATGTTTTGTTTTTGTCAATAAATTAATTATTAAAAGAACTAGAAACGTTTAAATTTTACAAATATCTACCGGTTTTACCACCGTTTTCAAACATCTGGCAAACAAATTTGACAAATATAAAAAAATAAAAGAAAAACATACAGACACAACTAAAATCTTTCTTAAATTATTACCGAAAAAAATATTAAAATCGGTCCAGATTTGAAGAAGGAAACAGGGAAGTACGAAAGTACGATTTCGCTAATTTTGCAGAGGAGAAATCAGTTCGAGATGCAGTTGTCTCTTTCGCGCTCAATTGGGAAGGTTTGCGTAAGGGGTGGGACGGAAATAGATCGCTTAAAAACCTATTAAAATTATTAATATTTTGCAGCCCGCGTTTACTCCTGATAACCAACAATTCTGATTAACCTCTAATAAGAAGCGACGTCCAGGCCGCCTGACACGCACAACCGTGACAAGAGACATGTCGCGGTAGTGCGTGCTAGCTCAGCTTTTGCCATTTTGCTACTTAGAAAAAATCACATACTCCCGGAACAGCATTTGTTAACAATATTTATGTAACAGTTGCGTAAGAGTACTTTTTGTTTCATATCGATCGTTACACCTTAATGCGAGTCTGACGATTGACGAGCGATCGATTGATCAGCCGACGTGGCACGTCCGTGTAACTGATCTTTATTTTACTGTAAATATTTTGTACAAATTGTACTAAGTGTTTTTACTATGAAATTCGTTTTGCCGTGTGGCTCGCTTATAAATAGATCGCCCTCCTTCGCGTGGGTGTTGGAATTTTGAACAGGAAAATAAGGATGATAACAAGTTTCAGGTCGTTGGGCAGCACTCAAAAGTCGTTGTACCTACCTATTGGTGGGAACCAAGAACCAACAGAGAAGGGATTTGAACCAAATCTCTTAGGAAACGACATATTGGAATCGTACACCTAAATACGACATGTAACTGAATACGTTTTTTTAGAGTTAAATTTTAAAAATGCGTTTCTGTCTTTTGGGACCCTGCGTTTGATGCAGGATCGCAGAATAGCGAAAACTGCAATTGATTTTTCAATAATAGCACCTTTGCCGTGTTGACCGAAATTGCTTTAGGCTGCTTCCTAACAGTAAACTTATCAACGCTGCCCTAAGCAAAGGTATAAGGGCTCACTGACTATAGGACCTCACTTCTGGAGGTTGCATCTGACCATTAGACGAAAGAGACTGTTCTTATAATTATAACAGAAAAATGAATCCATATCCCAGAAAATTGTAATGGGTTATTGAGGAAAAATGGAAGCCAAAGTCAGCTAAAGAAAAAAGTCGGTTTTTTTGCACAGATAGCATGACATAATTTTCAAAAAAATTATACGATTACAATTGAATTAAAAAATTATTTGAATTCGTATCATGTGTTCAAAGTGCCAACAGAGAGTGAGACAGCGCATTCATCAGTTAATACATTCTAAATGAGATATGGACGCAACCCTACGCACGCCGCGGGATAAACGGACTTATCCTCACACCCGTCTAAGAACTCGAGGAGGGCAGAATTTGAGTTGATACGTATATATGTTGCTGATTATACCAAAGTAGCGACTAAAAACTTTAATTTTTCAACTGCTTTCCGTTTTGTGCAAGGCGTAGCTGTCGATTTAGGAGAAAAGATGGTACATTGGCAGTATCTGTCTATAACTCTGCTCTGCTAAGGTGCAATTTTATAACCTTTCCTCAACATGTGTCTTTGGAACTTATTCTAATTGCTTAGGTATCCTTTTATGGTGTATGTAGAGATTTGCTATCAAATATTAAAACAAAATCTTGTTTACTAAAAACCTCCACAATTCCAACGGTCACAACAAACATACAAAACTTGGTCCTCCAGCCTCATGATATTTATACATATCCGTGGCCGAAAAACAAAACAATTCGTAAAGCCTTCCTGTAACAAGCGGACGGCCGGCCAATCATTCGTCAAACGCTACCCGGCCGGTTGTAAATCTTTGCAGGGGGGCGCGGGGCCGGGGCGCGGCCCGCCGGCTCAGGGGGGGGGGGAGTTACGTAACATCCGGAAGTGCGGATTAGGAATCAATAGTGCGCTTGTAATGATAGTTGTAGTGTAATCGTAAATGCGCTGAGCGGTGCGCGGATCTGCGAGCGGACTCTGACCGGCTGCGGTTTGGTAGGGTTGGGTTATTAGGACGCGGTGTAGGGTTAGTGTTTATGTTTTGAAAGCCAGTTTGGCGTACACTAGGATAAATAATAGTAAATTATTTTTCACGAAGTTTTTTTATCTTTTCAATGTTTTTTGGTTCTGAATGATGAATTTAGCTCTAATATATTGAGCTAGCCAGATAATATTAAATGCCCATCATTTTTATGCTAATTAAAAAGAATGGATATAAACAATTCCTATCGGCGCGGTATATTTTCCATTATCAACCCCTCAATTGTTATTACGAACATTGTAAGTCAAGTGAGGGTTAACACTCAGAGGGAACGACCCAGCACCCTCACACGATGCATTTCTGTGATGTTTATAACACAATATCATTTTACTAAACGTTTGTGGCAATAAATATATCCTTAAATAGGTGTAGAGCATCCTTGATGTAATGAAGATTGTTATTATAAGTTTGAAGCCTGTGTTTATGTGTCAGTGTCTCTGGCTTTATAGCTCTATAACGAATAGACCGATTCTGATGTGGTTACTTAGAAAGTATCAATCAATCAATGTGGCCTTTCGCTGCCCACTGCTGGACATAGATCGAAAAAATATTGCTTATTTTTATGTGATAGATTGCTTTCACATTTTCGACTCGAAGGACCAGTAAAATGTTTATCACTTTATATCCTAACCCAATGAAGAATAGTCGCAGTGAAAATGTAAGGTCTTACTGACTGATAATAATTATGAAATGCACAGCATACATAGCTAACGTCAAACTTTAATAAATTCATCTTTCATCCGAAGTAACCAAGGTTCAGCTGACGCGGCTGCACTGCACCACACGTACTCCAAGCGGGGATAAGACGAGTGCCCCCCCTCCCCCCACCGTCCCACCCGCCGTCATCGCCGGCTCATCCGTCACGGTGACTGCTGCTGTTGACAAATGCTTTACTTCATTCGGGGGACATATTAAAATTGGTATTTTTTTGGCGGCGATTTCGTGTTTCGGCCTAATGACGCAATGTCCGCGTTTTTGTACTGTGGGGTGCGATTTATGATTCGGGACAATTTTATTCGGAATGTAGATATCTCAAGTAAATCCCTACGTATCCCAAAAGTAATTTCAAATCGTACTTCCCTTTATAATAATCTCAGAACTACAATAACCAATTTTTTTTTATAGGATCTTCATATCTATAGATTTCACGTTCTAAAACGCACGAACGACCTGTAAACTTCTTTAACTTCTTCACTTTTAGCGCTTATTTATGGACAATTTTTTTTTAATTTCATCTTTTTCATATCAAAATGTTACACCTCTACGCTCTCCCCACATTCTCCCCACGCCAATTATTTTGATCAATCCTATAATTGTCTATATTATCAATGCGACGTTGCCCTGTTAATTAAATTTTATTTTGCAAGATAAACAACAATTACTTACAAGCGTCAAACTCCATCAAATTGCCCGTTTCAGTAGCACATTGTAAAATAATCTTTTTCCTCAAAGAACTTTCCCTGGATCTAAAAATAAAGCTACAATCCGAAAATAAATATCTTAACGTACCTACACAACACCCTGCACATATACCTACTCTCAAAGTGGCGGAGAAAAGTCCGAGCTTATTACAGCTTACTATTGCGTCTGGGGGGGCTCCCCTCACCCACCCGTCCGCCCCACGTCACGTATGAGGGGGGCGGGGAGGCTAATGATGTTTTTTAACAAAAGATTACTCCGCCACATCATTGCTTTCCCTGTGAGCTGCAGGTTTGTTTATATAGGAGTGATACGCAGTTTTTTTTTTGTGAATTTAGGTGATAATTATGTCATTATTTGGGGAACCTCGCACATTGGCAATGTAATATTATTTATAGTCGGGAAACTAATGGTTATTTTTCTTTTTTATAAAAATCGAAAAGTTTGAATGATCAAGCTGCCTTTTATCTCATCTAAGTCGTAGTAATAAATGGACTGATGGAAAAGCTATCGTACTATTCGTATTATGCTGTGATCTGGTCAGTTGACTTAAGAGGAAAGATTTGTATTTTTATATTTTTGTATGTAACGAATAAACTTAAAAACTACTGGACCGATTTCAAAAATTCTTTTGCCGTTAGAAAGCTACGTTATCACTGAGTAACATATGCTACGGGGGGAGCCGTGAGGACACAGCTAGTACTATGTAAAGATAAAGATTAACCAAGTAGTAGTAGTAACCCACGGTAATAATGCGAAGCCTGCGACTATGGAGACGCGGGTTCCGCCGCTTACTGTAATACATACCTACAAACATAAAAATAAAACTCAAAAACTAATATATCGTCATATGTTTGAATTGTACGGAGGGGCTCATGGCTAAGTAACAACCGTGCGGATCATACGATTTGCGAGGTTAAGCTGCGCTTGCCGCGGTCAGTCCGTGGATGGGACCATTCGAGACCCTTACGTGCCTCGGAGAGCATGTTAAACCGTCGGTTCCATGTATCACACGAATAGCTATGATAGTCGTTACGGGTAGTCAGAAGCCCGAAAGTCTGATAACCGGTCTAACCTTAAGATATCAGGGGTCTGATGGCAGTCGCTCCGTGTAAAATACTGGTAGCCAGCCGCATCTGCTTAGACTGGAAGCTTACCGCAACATGTAGGTAGTTGGGAAAAGGCTAGGCAGAACGATGCTTGTATTGTCCGCTTTACGTCCCGCATCACGCTCCGCGTCTCCATAACCGAGGCCTTACGCTTCAATTCCAATTTCAAACTTAGAACATTATTTGTTATCTACTAAATAAATGCGTCTCACTGCTTAATTTATCGCAAACGTGATGTTATGTTATGAAGAAATGACAATATTATGCAGCCGCTGTTTTCCAACTTGTCTTGTACAAAGCGTCGCGTTGACCTATTTCCCTGGCTCGGCCCTCACATATCAAGACAAACGGCTAGGTCACACGGACACATCCTTTTTATTATTGCCGTTTTAGATTTGAACACTGGCAGTCTTTGAGAAATCTGAAAAAGACAGTGTTACAATTATTACGTGGTGTATTTAAAGTCAGCGTCATATGGCATCTAAGTCAAGATGGCTAAATATTTAGTAATATCCAAAGTGTTCACTAATTTACACTAAACAATTAAACGATTTTGGTAAAGTGAAAATTAGTGATCACTTTGGATATTACTAAATATTTGGTCATCTTGACATCTTGACTGCTACTTACTACATGACGCCTAACTATTAATTGATTTATTATGAGCCATTTAGGTAATTCGTTTATTTTACAAGACGTTTTCCTTCTATTGTGATCCTCCTTCAATGTGACTTCTACGAAAAGGATCTACAATGGTTATCAACAAAAAAACGAGTGTTGACGCTCGATTTAAAAACAAGACATTATTATACATATTAAAATACCATTATGGTTTAATAATATACACTTTAACTATCAGGTAAAACAGGCTAACATGATACCCGCCCATCCAATTCGAAGACATCGCTTAACCTTACACCCTACACACTACACATACATAGAAAGTGTGAGTTATTACAAACGCGGAAGTACCGTCCAATGTTTACTGGAAAACCTTTTGATTTGAACCGTTGTGCGCACTTGTGGGGTTGACGGGGGAGTCCGGGGGTGTTGGGGGTCGTGGGGGAGGTCCGGTCCTGTGCAAATGTTATTGATGTGTAGTGGTTATGATGAGATAGTATTGTTCATATCGCCCGTTTATTTTGCGGGAAAGGGATGAGGGATTCCGGGGAATGATGGATTTTTTTGGATTCTGGAGGCGAGGAGAATAAGGAATGGATGTTACTTACGTAGTTTTAAGATGTGTTAATGATATATACCTATCTATAGGTGTACTACGGTACACCCATTGTGTGTCAATGACGGTAGTCGATAGGGAAGGAAGGGAACGACATGAATTGTTTTCTTATGCACAAACATGAATATAACTAGAATTAACAAATTAGTAATCTCAATAGAATAAACTTGCTCTTAAAATTCCTCGTAAGAGATCATAGTTATTGATAGTATAGTCGCAAATTTTAGCGCATTTCTAAGTAAATTTAATATGCAATTAACTAACAGGAAAACTAACCAAATATCTTAAAAATATACCGTTCTAAGATAAAAAATGTAATAAATTACATGAATGTAATATTTATAAACATTTTTGCGGTCTAACCTGCTTTTTTATTGAAAATGACTCACCTATAAATAAATATGTATCTTTCCCCAATTCGGTGATCTTGTGACGTCACTATTGTACCAAAAGACCACGCCATGCCTGTAAGACTTACAAATGCTATAGTAAGCGTAAGTGAATCATTGGCGATTCGTAATAACCCAAATACTGACTCATAGCATCCTCATTGCTGTTAAGGCTTTTAATTTAATACCTTACCTAAACGTTCACGCTATATTTGTAGATAATTTGCCAATTTCTGTGTGATATTAAGCTTGTGCTATTTCTTTTCAATATTCAGTTGTTGGGTGGTGTCTTTTACTGAAAAACAGATGAAGAAATACCCATTTTCATGTGCCTGTAATTTCACCAACACCCATACCCTTCAAACCTTCTTCAGTAATGATGCTTGGCAACATAAATAGTTAAGGTGGTATAGTAGGTCCCCGGACGAACTTATTCATAAAAAGCTTAATAGTCTAGAAATATGGATAATGTAAAAAGACAAACGCACTCCCATTTTCTTTTTTTTTAATGGTCATTTAGAACGCGTAATTTTTTCGTTAGCATGCAACTGAAGTATTGAAAATGAAAATGAAAAATGAAAAATGTTTATTCATTGACTACATTTATTTTACATTTGTTAGTGTGGGGATATTCTTTTAAGCAAATGTATTATTTATTTATTTATTATTTATCTATGTATGCTTGTGTTAGGATATCCCGGTCTTCCCTAAGTCGTTTACATAGATGAACTAAATATATGTTATTAGTGTTGATATTATACATTTATCTAACTTATAGGTATAGATGAATAATAAGATGTAAACGGTAGTAATATTAGAATGCGCATTGGTGTGTGATTTTGTATGTGGATGTTAATTTTGCGTGTGTTTCTGTGTGCGTGTTTAATTTGTGTGTGTGTGTTTGTGTGTGTGTGATTGTGTGTGTATGTTTGTGCGTGGGGGGGGGGGGGGTAGGGTAGTTTGTTCGTAGTTTAAGTTATGAGTTGGGATTCTTGGGATAGCACATCGGAGTGAAATGTAAGAGAAATACAATTTCAGCGATTTAGCATTCACTACTAACAAGAGAAATTGTGTATTGTGTATTGGTGGTCGATAGTTTAGTTTATTATATTATATGCGTCAAGCTTTAGTGGTCTCAGTGCTTATTTATCTTTAACTAGCGGCCCGTCCCGGCTTCGCACGGGTGGACATTTTTCCTGCTTTTGCAACATTTTTCATTTATGCTCCGCTCCTATTGGTTGTAGCGTGATGTTATATAGCCTATAACATTCCTCGATAAATGGACTATCCAACGTAAAAATAATTTTTCAATTCCAACCAGTAGTTCCTGAGATTAGCGCGTTCAAACAAACAAACAAACAAACAAACTCTTCAGCTTTATAATATTAGTATAGATTCGTCAAATCTCAGTGCTTATTTATCTTTTACTTTGAGCCCATCTTTTTGTTTTTCTTTAGATAGGATTCCTAATTCGAAAACAATACTATCTATAAACTCATCAAATTAAAGACGTAAGTCGTTATTCCATACATTGCATATTTATAAAGTTAGACAAAGGTTTATCGTTATTCAATCGGCATCGCAGGAGCTATGGAATTCTTTAGGGGATCCGTCGATCGAGTAAGCGTTCTATCGGCAGATGTATCGATAAAACGTCCGTTGCGATAAATGTTCGTCGACGAAACGTCCAAACCTTTCATTTGTAAATTGAGTTTCGGGTTCTGGGGTCTGTTTAGATTCGATGGTTCTATGATAATTATTTATATTGTTTTATATTATTGTTGTCAATAAAACACTGATTGTATAATAACTTATCTGAAATTTAGAACCATTGCGTTCATTGTAGCATAAATAAAATTATACAAATCGTCGCTGAAGTTCTAACACCGCGTAACTCAAAAAATAGTAGTTTTGAGTTACGCACGTCATTCGATAGGGAATCGAAAAACGCATCGTTTGACCAATCACAATCAATGGCTAGATCCAATAGCAACGCGTTATTTGAAAAACAAAATCCACCGCGTATTTGATATTTTTTCCATCAAGCTATGTAAACAGCTAAAACAGCGTGTAAGTCAGGTGAGTTCCGTACTGAATCGTGTCGCGAAAGTGCTCCGTCGAAAAAACCAAAATAAAATAGAATATTGTAGACTAAAAACAATTATATGATAAGCAGAAAAAAATCTATTTTCTGCTCTCCTGGAAAGTTAACTATTTTGAGATACGCGGTGTTAGAACTTCAACGACGAAATAGGAAGTGAAAACTGATATTTAGAAAGAAAGAAATCTTTATTCAGCAAAAAGAAAATGATTATGTTTTCCACATACTTTCAACAAATTTAATACATACTTAAGTTTAAATTTCATTTAAATACGTACTTAAAGTGGTGTAATAGACGGAAAGGGGAATGCCCACGGTCCATAGTACGTAGGGCCCAGGAATGGACAGTTAAAATTGGTATAATAGTTGAGCGTTTCAGAATCTTAAGTGTATCAAAAATCTGAAAAATATATATAAACAGGCCGCCATTGTTTAAATAACAAATATTTTGAGGTTATTTTACTATACAGGGTGTAAACGAAATCATGTAATTCCTTCAAACCTCGTGATGTACTGCTGACATAGATTAACCCTGCATGGGATACTATTGGACTCAATAAAAAATAAATTACAAGATGTGTACATGTGTTCTTAACGTAAGGCATTTTAGGGCCCCGAGTTAAATGACCGCGCAGCGAGCGATAGCCGCGCAATTCGCTCGGGGCGCTAAAATGCCTCATGTTAAGAACACATGTATACTTCTTGTAATTTCTTTTTTATTGAATCGAAAATTATCCCTTGCATATTTAATCTTTGTCAGCAGTACATCACGAGGTTTGAAGGAATTACATGATTTCGTTTACACCCTGTAGGAGAATGTGGTAACACTAACAATTATGTTGAAGTAGGTAATTGTTTTCAATAGAAATAACATTTCTTAAATTGGATTTCAGTTTTTATTTCGCCGGGTATAATAATAAACCACCCCCATATTTTTAACAACCCTTTACTCTACACCACATTCAGGAAATGAAAACTTTACCAATATTCTAAACGCACAGACAGCGAAACAAAACCTTTTCTATATGAATAGGAAGCAAGAAGGCTGAACGGGTACTTCCGGTGCGTGAGTGCGCCCCCCGGCTTTATTTGGGCGGGCGGCGTGTGGGCGGCCGCCCTGACGGACTACGCACGTTCATGTACAAATTTTTTTGATATTGGATTTATTAAATATTTTGGGGACTTCAAATGGTTACGTAGTTTTGGATTTGGTGGTAAGTTTGGAGATAAGTGAAGATATTTCAATCATATTTTATTAGTACTTAATGTACTTATTATTGATTATTTAACAAGTGTGGTAATGCGTGCAAAAAAATTGATATCATCTGGTATTAAAATTAAATTTAGAATTTTCCGTTTACTTTTATCGTTATTGACAAATAATTAAACTTTTTAACAAAAAAAACCGACTTCAAATTGTCTATCTCCGAAGTTCTTCATCAGATCTTCACCAAATTTAAATGGGCCCACTTCAAAAGAATACTCTTTCAAACAAAAAAATTATCATTAAAATCGGTTCACAACTAGGTAAGATATCGCGAAACAAACAAACAAAAAAAAAACATACAGTCGAATTGAGAACCTCCTCCTTTTTTGGAAGTTGGTTAAAAATTGCATCTCTTATTTCATATCCATAACATGACATCACGCCTTGTATTCTCCGAAGGGATCGGCAGAGGTGTTGAACACACCCTCGTTTCGCTAGTTATGTTTAAGCCCCATGTAATAGGGGGCGAGCCTTTGCCATTAACCGGGCACAAATCCAGACTCCGGGCTGTTACTGAGAAATTCCTAATCTAAAAACCCAATAACACTTTGCTCGACCTGGGGATCGAACCCAGGACCTCATGCACATCAGTCGCGTTTGTGACTCAAGGCAGTCAATTGTTTCATATCCATTCTGCATTTTTTTAAAATTTTAAATTGTTCGATCCCAATGTTTTATTTACGGTAATAACAGATACTGATGTATGTTTACAAGATCGATAGCTGTGTATACTAAATAATGCAGGTCTGATGGACCTGCGACCTTGTCCTTCATGCACTACTGCAATCATACAACCTATCATTGGAAGACATGAATAGACTATACTTGGAAATATATGATATTGATAATTTAGCTGGTATTGAAACAAAATAGATAATGGAGGCTCGCCCCCTTACGGTAAGTACGAAGAAACATGTATTGTGGTGTATGACAATATTGTCATACACGGCAATGCATGATAAATAATGCACGATAAATAGTACGTACTTGTCGAAACTTTTTTTATGTGAAAACTAACAGGGTTATCTTCTTTATACAGTACTAGCTGTGTCCTCACGGCTCCGCCCGTAGCCTATGTCACTCAGTAATAATGTAGCTTTCTAACGGCAAAAGAATTTTTGAAATCGGTCCATTAGTTTTTAAGTTTATTCGTTACATACAAAAATCCAAATCTTTCCTCTTTATAATATTAGTATAGATAAAACAAAGTCGTTCCCGCTGTACGCTTAGATCTTTTAAACTACGTAACGGATTTTAATGCAGTTTTCAGCAATAGATAGAGTGATTCAAGAGGAAGGTTTATATGCCCCACATTAGTATCTACATTGCACCCGTGCGATGCCAGGGTGGGTCGCTAGTCTATCTATAAAACTGAGGTTTTGGATACCCAGGCGTCAGTCACATACCCATGACAAGATATTAACAAACTATCCTTTTCTTTATATGTCGGTTTGTCTTTAGTTTCATTGTATAATTTATGTTTTTGTCGTGTCCAAATAATATATTCAGGTTTAAACGCATATCCGGGATCTTTTAGGTAACCCTAGGTAGGTCTTCCATTAACCAACGCCTTGCATCGAATGGGACGGGTCAAACGCCAGCCTTGTCTGAAAAATAAAACAAAACAGAAACATTTTTCTCTCAAACCACCGTAAATTATAAAGAAAACTAATTGTAGATCTATTTTCATCTCAAAACTTATCGAATAAAGAAAATTATGAAAACTATATCTAGTCTGAAGTTAAAGGCAAAATTGATAACCATTCTTCCCTTGTTGAATCTATCACCAATATATTGTTAATTTGAGAGGAAAAACAAATAAAATGGCGTCACTAGTGCGCATTAGCGGTGTTTACAGCAGCGGCGACAAATCGCTTTGTTTACGCGGTCGGACAGCAGCATGTAAACAACAACCGCGGTTGAAGAAGTAGGAGTAAATGTCACGATTTCAGTCCAGGGATAAGCGTGAGTGGTCATAGATATTAATATATTTTCCTCGAGACAGGCAGCGTTAAAAATTAGCAGAAGTGGTATTAGTATTTTTTGGAATTTTGGTTTGGTTTCAGTTCAGTTATTACCGGTGTGAAAGAATATAATGTCCTATCTATAGAAGGAAAATGGATTATAAATTTAATTCACAGCTTATGAGTGGTTAGAAAAACAAAAAAAGTCCCATCTAAAGCAGTGCGGATTTTAGGACCAATTTTAGTATAAAACATTTGTAGGCTAATTGTAACTTTGGACTACACTGTATTACAGCTGCATCTAGTAGAAGCTGACCTCAACATGGTATAAAAAGAACATAATGTGCTATCTATAGAAGGAATATGGATTATGAATTTAATTCATGGCAAATAAAAACTATTTAAAGTGCGGATTTTAGGACTAATTTCGGTACAGGACATTTGTAAACTAAATATAACTTTAAATAGACTTCTATGTATTTCAGCCGCATCTAGTCCCATTAGAAGTTGACTTCAAAATGGTATAAAAAGAACATAATGTACTATCTATAGAAGGAATAAGGATTATGAATTTAATTCATGGAAAAATAAAAAACTCATCTAATGCTGTGTGGATATTAGGACCAATTTCAGTACAGGACATTTGTAGGCTAAACATCATCCTCCTGCGCTTATCCCAACTTATTTGGGGTCGGGGCAGTATTTCTTCTTCTTTCATACATCTCTATTAGCCGTCATCTCAGTAGTCACCCTCTTTCTAGCCATATCATCTTTCACACTATCCATCCATCGTTTCTTTGGTCTTCCTCTACTCTTATAACCACCCACATTCATACTCAAAGCTTTCCTCACGACATGTTCCTCGTTCCATTTGTAGGGTAATGTAACATTGAATTGATTACACTGTATTTCAGCCGCATTGTGTCTCATTGGAAGATGACCCCAACAAATCTATACCTTTTTTTTAAAAGGCTAGGGTCTCCTACTACTACTGCCTACTTGCGATTTGTTCAAAACTTGCCCTTTAACAATGTTTATCGAAATATCACCGTCAGTTTACACGGTCTCCGTGGTAACACTTACCGTGGTACGGCGGTAATTACGGACCGTAATAATGTAAATTGGTTCGTGTTTACCGTAACTAGGGGTAGTTCGCTTTGGGGTTCAACCTGGTTTGATTAAATCTAATTGTAGTCTTTTGAGTCGGGTTAGCTGGTTCTGGTTTCAAAGTTGTGACTGCAATGAGGTAGAACGCAGCGCTACCAGCAGTCCATCACGGACTTAGCATTGGAGAGACGTCTGAACCTTGCGTAGTACGGTCAACGAAAGTTGGTTAACACTGTTACTTTTACATAACATCTAAAAGACACAAAATTATTCGATACACTGCTTTTCAGATTTTCATATAATAGTCAAGAGTTTGTATTATTTTATTGTTACATGTGTTCCGATTAAATTTGAATATTATTGTGTTCAGTTATGATTTAAAAAACTGAAGTGTTAACATACTTTTGTTGCTGACTGTACCTACGAGTTATACATGTTGATATTAAGCTCAATTACTGTTTTCATTTTTGTAGGCTGAGCGGATCATACAATTTACGAGGTTAAGCTGCGCTTGCCGCGGTCAGTCCGTCGATGGATTTCCATTTGTTACACAATGAGATCTCTTCGTGCCTCAGAGAGCACGTTAAACAGTTGGTCCCGGGTGTCATACGTTACGGGTAGTCAGAAGCCCGAAAGTGTGACAGCTGGTCTAATCTTACGATATCGGCATTGCCCAGTAACTGGATTGCGGAGGTCTGATGGCAGTCGCTCCGTGTAAAATACTGGTTTTCAGCCGCATTTGGTTAGACTGGAAGCTGACTGCAATATAGTTGGGAAAAGGCTAGGCAGAACATTTTTGTAGGCTGAATACCCCTATTTTTAATTATTCTCATGTACGTAATACAGTTTGGCGTGACGGTTTGGATTTGCCAATCCTTGCATCTATTAAAAATAAAATTATTCCACAGTATTAAAAAAACCGCGCTAGATTAACTGCTACCTAAAGAAACATTCCACTTTCACCCCCTTTTCAGCCCTTCTGTACGGAACCCGTAGAAAATTTTCATCGATTATAATTATAAAAGTAACAAGCATATCGGTACATTGTGCTGCGCCGCGGCGTCGCTCGCGTGACGCCCGACATGACTCCTGCTTACTTCCGCAACTAAATTACACGTCGAATTACAACGATAGAAATAGATTTAGAAAATGTATGTGTGTGGATGAAGGTTAGGGGCGGGTTGACGTTTCGGTCTTTGATGTTGATTTTCAAATCTATACTAATATTATAAAGCTAAAGAGTTTGTTTGTTTGAATGCGCTAATCTCAGGAACTACTGGTTGGAATCGAAAAAATATTTTTGTGTTGGATAGTTCATTTATCGAGGAAGGTTATAGGTTATATAACATCACGCTACGACTAATAGGGGCGGAGCATAAATGAAGAATGTTGCAAAAACGGGTAAAGGGTACATCCGTGCGAAGCCGGGACGGGCCGCTAGTTGATGTATAAAATTATTGCAGGCCTAGTATAATAAACACTTAGATAAGGAACAGCTGTAGGATATACATATTTGTCTCTTGCGGAAATCGCACCCGCGACACGTAGCGCTGAAGTCAATCCCTCAGTTGCTTCGCCATGAGAGCGGTCTAAAAAAATATATGGTTTGGTTGAGAATGTTTGACACATTCAGAGACATAGGTACCTATATGTTATATGTATTCAGTACTTAAATGCGGGTACCTACTGTTCTAGACTCGCACTTTTCTTATTGAAGAAGTAGGTCGCGATGACGTGGGCGAAATGTCCCCTGATTGATTCAGCACATCTAAGCCTGGGTTTGCTTAGTGCAAAAGCAACACCAATATGTTGGAGATCGGCTTGGGAATCGAACATACGGCTCCGAATTCCGCTAATGTGTTCAGTACTACTAGACCACTGAGGCGACTGAAAGTGAATTGTGTTTTTTTGTTTTGTTTATTTATAAATACAATTTATTGCTTAGAAGAATACGCTACATATAAGAAAATCTTAGTATAGCTTTCGAAACTACGAAGCACCACAACGATGCATAGAAATGTTTATTCTAAATAAGGAGGCAAAAGGACCATCCGATTCAATGACTCCTGTTTGTTTTGCGAAACCCATTTGTTTACATAGGTACAAACAGAACGGTGCAAGTTTATACTAACAAAACAAGGACTCGTAGTCCTAATTATCGTCATCCAAATCCGCCCCAATAAAGCAAATTACCATTCCGGACATCCGCTGCTATAGCTATGTTTATGTCGACGCCTGTACCTCACGCACACTGACACAGATTCCCTAACACATACACAAACCTTACGCACACTACCACTACAAAAGTACATTCGAGCAATAAAGTGCGTACAATTACTCTAGGTGTCCGCGGGATGAGCCCTGATTAGTGACGGTCAGGTGGGCGCAGCGGAGGGCGGTCGATAACTCACCCCCTACCCCCTGCGCCCCTAACTACTCCCCCACTGTTTATTGCAGGGGGGGCGATCGCCTGAACTTAAGTATTGATTCGCGCGAAACGTGATTTGTACGCACTCATCTAGAGGTTAGCTTGCGGCTTACCGAAAGTTCATTGACTGTTGTTTGGGACTTTTCGATATACATTGCTGCGTGGAAACCATACCAGAAACAACTACCTATTTCTGTAGTGTCAATGGATGTTGCGTAACGCGAAAGGACGAGGCAAGTTTATTTCGTGGGTGGTTCCTATTCCGTGGTGGTGTTTACGCGCAAACCGCGGTCAATAGGCCTCGGGCCGCACCTACCGTTGTCTTCAGCGGTAATGTCGACCCGTCACGGCATCTACCGACTTATTGCCGAGTGATGCCGCGATGTTTTATTTGCTAAGTGCTTTGATATAGTTCGGGCGGGGGTGACTTAATTGACGTCGTCATGTTATACAAATGATATTTACGATTCGCTGTTTTTGTTTCTGCTTCTTGGATTTTGTTTTCTTAATAAATGTAATTTTTTTAGTTAATTAAATTTTTTGGTCCTTACAGCCGAAGTTAAAATTTGCAATAATGCACTGGCTACGTCTCCCATGAATGCGCTGAATGATAAAATTGGACTCCATACTATAAAGTGACTGGTTGGTACCCTATCTTTTCATTCCCAGTCCAACAATACCCCTTTGCAATTGTCACCCTGCGACTTGCTTGTATAAGCCGCTAATAAATTTTGTTTTTCTTTCCACCAGATCTGTGCGAGACTTAATTACGATTAGTTATTTTAGGACGAGAAAAGAATCTACTGTATCAGTAATTAGTCTTCAAGTGAAGATTGTATATTTACTTAGGCAATGAGCTGGCCTTATCTAAGAGCTTGTATGAAAATTTATTGTTGTAGCTACGTACTCCAAATCGTTCTACCTAGCCTTTTCCTAACTGTGTTGGGGTCAGCTTCCGGTCTAACCAGATGCGGCTGAATACCAGTATTTTACACGGAGCGACTGCCATCAGACCTCCGCAACCCAGATACTGGGCAATGCCGATATCCTAAAGTTAGACCAGTTGTCAGGCTTTCGGGCTTCTGCCTTCCCGTGACCACTGTCACAGGTATTCGCCCGGTACCTACGGTTAAACGTGCTCTCCGAGACTCGAAAGGTCACCCATCCACGGAGTGACCGTGGCAGGCGTTTCTTAACCTCTCAAATGGTATGATCCGCGTGGTCGCTAATAAGCCACGAGCTTATTTGTTGTTGTAGCTACGTACTCCAAATAAATACCATAATATACTTAATAAGTTTGGCTAGGAGTATACTGGGAGGAGAAGGCTCTCTGCATTCTACTAGGTGTTACGTTGCGGTTCTTCTTCTTCTCTCGTGTCGGCACGAGCTATACGAGAATAGCTCATGCCGTGGTGTAAAGATTACCCAGGCAGCAAGATTGGGGCTGACTGTCCAAGATGCGCCGGACGTAGGTACTTGAGTACCGTCGCCCGTGGAAGCTATTTGCAGCTAACTTGCTCATTGTTGCAGTAAAGGCTGATGTCCAACATTGGATTACCTTCTTCCTAGATTTTAATCGGCCTACAACTGCCAGGTTCCGCTGTCCATGGACCATCACCGGCTGATTTAATTAGTCTTGGATATCTGAAATTCACATTTTATCAGTAATAATAATTCCAAGAAATTATAATAATTTAGTTATGGGTATCATAAATAAAGTCTGCAAAATAAAATGGGTAGGGAGCGGTGATTGCCCTCATTGCTGTTAAAGTCGTAAGGGCAGCGCTCCCTTCATCATAACGAATTTGATGTAGGTAGAATGCCGTTAAGTCTGCGTTTGCATATCATAATGATTATAGTTTTTACCATCATGATTATAATCGGGTATAAGAAGTTATTTCAGAGTCTTGCAGATTTCCATAAAACGAATTGTAAACATGGTATATTCTGGGGAAAAGGCGTGTGTTTATACAAGGTTAGCCGGAAAGGGGGTACTAAGCCGAAAGGGTGTTAAAGTACCCATAATAAGGAACAACTTTTGTTCTATAACTTTCCCCAAAACTCTATAGTTTAAGAGAAATAGCTTTTCAAAGATTTCGTAAAAAATATGCTAAAATCGATCTGTCCATAGCTATGATCAGCTGTTTTTACAATTTAAGTCATATTCGGGGCCACGGAAAAGAAAATTAATTTTCTGAATTCATAACTAACGCAGGTATGATTTTTTTTTTTGGAAAACTTAAAATAAAAATCTTTTTGCATGCGAATAAAAATTATTGAATATAGAAATTTTAACTCTTGCTTTAAAATGGTCATCAGTGATACTTTAGGTGGTCCGCGGCTTAGTACCCCCTTTCCGACTAACCTTGTTTATGTATGTATTATAATAATTTGAAGAATAAAAACGGAATATTAAAAGGAATATATAAAAATTTAAAGGAGTATGCTTAGGTGGTTTGGTCATGTTGAGAGAATGAGTGAACGGCAATTAATAAAAGGAATTTATAAAGCGGATGTCAATGGAAACGCCGGTGCAGGACACCCTAGAAGGACATACATCGATGTTATTGATGATGTTCTTCACAAAGGACAGGTGCGTAGTACACTCAACCGGCGTTTGTGTATGACAAGATGTATGAATGTGATGAAGCGAAAGAAGTACGTAAGGGCATGTGGCGTTCTATAGTTTCTGCCTACCCCCATGAGAAAAAGGCGTGAGTTTATGTATGTACCTATGTAAAACGGAATACAAACATAGTAAAAAGTGAAAGTCGATAGTAGAAGCTTCGACCCGATCAACACGAACAAATTCAAATCTGGTCCTATGCACTGTCATTCAGACTTTATCGTCCTGCGACCAAGGAGCACCTAAAATCAATGATAGTAGGTACTCCGGGTGGGTGCTCTGTGAACTGGAATGACAACGAACGAACCCAAAACTTTTAAACCCAACATAGTATTAATGGACTATACGATGCGGTTCAAAAGACTAAAGTGATCCGACTCGAAGGACCAAAATGGTCCCGGAAAAATAAATTTCCGTATACAGGATGTAAACAAAATCATGTAATTCCTTCAAACCTCGTGATGCACTGCTGACATAGATTAACCCAAACACGGGATACTTCTGGATTCAATAAAAAATAATTACATTAAGTAAACATGGTGTTCTTAATGTGACGCATTTTAGCGCCCCGATTCAAATGACCGCGCGGCGAGCGATAACCGCGCAATTCGTTCGGGGCGCTAAAATGCCTCACGTTAAGAACACAAGTTTACTTTTAGTAAAAAAAAATTATTGGTTGCAAAAGTATCCCTTTCAGGGTTAGTCTATGACAGCAGTACATCACGAGCTTTGAAGGAATTACATGATTTCGTTTACACTCTGTATAAGCCAAAAGTGGGGCGGAAATACAGACAAGATAGTAACACACTGAGTGATAGATACTTCAATGATTGTGTGGCGGAATAATGCGGGCCGAAGCTCTCGTTGTTGTGGCCTTGTATCATTTTCCGGTAGAAATGAAGCTATACACTTCACGCCTTTTTCCCTCAAAATGGTAGGCAGAGGTGTAGGTAGGTTGCAGTGCATGCTCTTGCGAATCCCGCGAACCCGGCCGAACGGTCAGGAGAAGGAACATTGTTGGTTTTTAGCCGGTAAGAGTCCGACAGACTCCGGGATCGTCTTCCTCGGGCGAGAGACATCCATGAGGATTTTCCAACGAGAAAAAAAGAAAAAAGAAAAGGCAGAGGTGTAGGTGGTAATAGGGCCCATTTATCAGGTAACGATGACACAGTTGAGGCGGCTACCGAAAATTTTGGTAAAAGAAAAACCAATAACACTGCAAGATTTGGGATTTGGACAAAGAACCTCGCGCTCCGCTGCTGACCATTACACTAGATGCAGTTAAAATAAAGGGGGTTGAATAAAGCATTTTACGCATTTGACTAACGCTTTTACTGCCTCGTTAAGTGATGGCAAGCGCGACTGCTGATCGTGAGGTCCTGGGTTCGATTCCCAGGTCGGCAAAGTGTTATTAGGACTTCCGTGTGGAATTATTCAGTAGCAGCCCGGAGTTTGGATTTGTGCCCAGTTGATGGCAATAGGCTCGTTCCCTGGGATTTAAACATAACTGCGAAATGAGGGTGTTACTGTACACCTCTGCCCAACCCTTCGGGGAATACAGGCGTGATGTTATGTTAGCTAACGCTCTATGTTTAGTGACACACTAAGTGAACTTACGCAGGCGAGTTTCGGCGTGATTACGTTTGTAAGGTTTTAAACTACCCGCAACACCAGTCAGAATACACGCCGCGTCTATAGAAAGAAAGAAAGAAATTTATTTAGCACGATAGCAGCAGACACACAGACAAAAATTTATAAGAGAGAAAACAAAAAATAAAAGTAGCTGTGTGTCTAGCGGCTGCGCCAAATAGGTTCAGTTCAGCATAAATGTCAGACCACTAGTGCCTGACGCTGGTTTTCAACTGAACACATGCAGGCGTAATCACGCCGGTCGTCTATGATCCCCCGTGCTCACCCGCCTTCTCGGAGCCGGTCGTCCTTCCTGACTCCGCAGTCACACCGTTAATTCAGCCCTCATCAAGCTGTCTCCCTCCCAGTCCTCTCGCCAGCAACGCCCTAAGCCGAGGTCCGAGTCCCATTAGGGTTCGCCCTTAGTGCTGTTGTTGCTAGTAGTCATGATGTTAGTATCAGTAGTAGTTAGCTTAGGTTAAGTATTTTACTCTCGTCCCCATTGGTTGGAGACCCTTCAGGTTTCGCCAATAACTGCCCGGTTACGTAGAAACGGTCCGCAAGACCATCTATAAGCAGTAGAATTAAATTTAAAAAAGAAAAGAAAAACCGCTGGTATACGTCTACGTCATTTCTGCCTGTTGTGTCGCTACACTATCACCCATATTCTAAGACGTTCCTCCAAAACTTACTCGACTCGACTCCACCTCGACTTGACATAAGCGTCCTCGACTCGAGATTTTTCCTCAGTCGAGGTAAGGAATCATCTGTCAAACTCAAGGTACCTCGGAACCTACCTTAAGGAAGGAAGTGTCCAAAGTTCGTAGGTATGTAATAAAAATGAATTTTGAAGACTTTATCGAATATGCTTACGATAATCCTTACAATTATTTTGCGCGATGCAGATAATTCAAATTATGACGTAATGACTTCGTCGATGAACCTCAAAGTTCACTCGATATTGCGATTAAGAATACAATTTTGAAGGTGCTTTCGAGGCCGTTCTGAGTCGAGTAAATTTTGGAGGAACGTCTTAGCCTTTGGCCAGACTGCAAACGCGGGCGCGGTGCGGCGAGTTCAAACAGAAGAACTTAATTTGAGTGTCCATAGTGGGCACACGGGCGCGGGAAGCGGCGCGGGGACCGCGCGGGTAGCTCACGCCATAGGTCGTTCATACAAGTGGCCGCAGTGAGAGCGCGGGCGGCAAGCGACATTCCGCGCGGGAGCGGGGGATCTCAAACTAGTTCGAGCTGACCACGCGCGTTGTTGTGATGGCGTCTTCAAAATTAAATGTTGAAGAATTAATAAGTGCTATTCAAGCACTGTGGATGTCGAAACATCGTTTTTTAGTAAGAATTTTCCAGTAAAAATAAGTCTTATTCATCCATATGATATTTTGACAAACACTGGACACGACAACGGTCAGAACGAAGACACGCTCCACTGCGGACAGGTAAATCGCGCGCGTTCCCGCACCCGCGCCGCTTCCCGCACCGCGCTGCCAGTCTGGCCGAACACTTAGAATATGTGTGTATGACCTCAAACGCCGAATCCAAAATAATATAAACCAATATTTTTGTGACCGTATCACGAATAAAACTAATTAACTATTAATGATTGCATTGATTAATTTTAGTTATTTTCTTACAAATTGCAATACTATACTCATTCGCGACCGGTTTTGTAGACGATGATTTGCAAGCAATTAGAAATTGTTATTTACGAATAATTTTAATTGTCGTTTTGTCTGACCTCATAACCGACATGAAGGTAATTATATTCGTCGCATATTTCACGATTTAAGAATAAAAATATGCAAAATAAGAACTGTAGCAGCTGCTTGTTGCAGCTGAACTGCGGATACCTAGCAAAGAGATAAGTCGTGAAGAGCAGATTCAAGCGTTAAAGGATGATTTCCACCAAACGGCTCGCATCGCATTGGATCGGAAAGGATACAAATGGATGCGGCGACAGCCAATCGCGTCCGGCAGGATGTCAACGCATACGATCGGCTCCGTACCGTTGCTTGCGAACATATCCGTTTCTGCGCCTAGTCAAATAGTTTCATTCCTACCGTGTTGACAGCCGAAAGGATCCGAACGGATACGACGACAGGCGAACGGAGCCGATCGCGCGTCGCAGCATACTTTCGGCTACGATCGCGAGTCGCGGAAGACGCCCGCGGTCAAGCTGCTGTGCGCGGCTTAGTAATATATACTTTAAATACTGTGTCCATGATTTGATATCGTTTAAAGATTGTAAAATCCGTTCCGATCCGATGCGATGCGAGCCGTTTGGTGGAAATCATCCTTAAGGCGTTTATTTACAAACGTTTGTATTGAGCTCGATGAAGGATCTCGCTCAAGACTAAAAACTGGCATTTATTAAAATCTAAGTAATTCATTAATAAGTATAGACAACAAACAAACTTTTTAGATTTAACAATCCACTGAACATATAAATAAAAATTGTTAAAAAAAAGAAGTATTTATGAATTTTCCACGAGTTCCACGACCAATGGTTTGTTAACTTTTTATACAAAAATTTAAAGACCTGACTATAGATATTGTTGTGCTTTTTTCTTGCCCGGAGCAACTGGTTGAAGATGTGTTCAGGTTTCTACATAGAGCCTTATTACCGTCAAATACCGCCTGAGTTTTTCAACCTTTAAGTAATAGGCAGCTGAAAATATTTTAATGGAATTGTTAATAGAAACCGCCATCTATTAGACTCGAAGTGAACTATCGCTGTATCGGCGCGATACCTACAGGAGCAACGGAAACTAGTCCTTCGGTAAAGTGTCTATATTTTATCTATGGCAGGTTCAAAGTCTTGGTAGGTTCCATAATTAAATCATGCTTTTTCGAATTGACGATACGTTGGGTGCAGGGGCTGAGCGATCGGCTTCTGCGCTACGGGTCATGTGTTCGATTCCCGCACGGAACAAATACTTGTATGGCCTACAGATAGTTGGTCCAGGTCTGGATGTTTGTGCATGTGAAGATTTCTGTCTGTAAATGCACCCACGACACAGGAGTAATCCTAGTGTGGGGCAACGTTTTACATAGGTATACCTAAAAAAAAAGTTATATGGGATTCATAATAGATTTTTGAACTATAGACAGATACAGGGCCGTATTTAAGCATAGGCTACATAGGTTGCAGTGCGGGGGCCCGAACCACATAAAAAGGTATAATAGCACCCCTTCCCCCTGTACCAAAGTAAGGCCCACACCACGAGTTAGCCTAGAGGTCTGCAGATTCTAAATAGGGCCCTGGATAGATAGAGATATCAGGCTTATCATAGGCTTCAGCTAACCCGTTACCAGCCTGAAAAACAAGACTCGAACATAAGACCGACCCACAGGACCGGTATCTAGGTATTTTACGCATTAGTTTGTTAATACTGCTTCATTTGTCTATTGGTGGCAAGCGCGACTGTTGACCATGAGGTCCTGGGTTCGATCCCCAGGTCAGGCAGTGTTATTGGGTTTTTCCGTGTGGAATTCTTCAGTAGCAGCCCGGAGGTTGGATGTGTCCCGGTTGGTGACAATAGGCTCGCCCCCTATTATATGGGACTTAAACGTAACGGCGAAATGAGGATGTTACTATACACCTCTGCCCTACCCTTCGGGGAATACAGGCGTGATGTTATGTTAGTGAATGAGGTCTCTGTACGTACTATAATATTCTTTTCCACTAGTTTAAATTATATCTTCACATCTTCAGCTGCTTTTATAATAAACTGCTAATGATTATAATTATGATTATAAAACAACAACAATTGACTGTCCTGCTCGTAGCTCGTAAACATTACATAACATCACGCCTTATATTCCCCTTAGGGTTCAGCAGAGGTGTTTTTAGTACACCCTCGTTTCGCCATGTTTAAGTCTCATGTAATAGGGGGCGAGCCTATTGCCATTAATCGGGCACAAATCCAGACTCCAGCTTGCTACTGAGAAATTCCTAATGGAAAAGCCCAATAACACTGCCCGACCTGGGGATTGAACCCAGGACCCCATGCTCAGCAGTCGCGCTTGCGCTAACAAGACCAACAGGGCAGTCCAAAAAATCTTATATCGTAGCAAAAATATATTTAAACTAGCGGCCCGTCCCGGCTTCGCATGGGTGAACATTTTTCCCGTTTTTACAACATTTTTCATTTATGCTCCGCTCCTATTGGTTGTAGCGTGATGTTATATAGCCTATAACCTTCCTCGATAAATGGGCTATCCAACACAAAAATATTTTTTCAATTCCAACCAGTAGTTCCTGAGATTAGCGCGTTCAAACAAACTCTTTAGTTTTATAATATTAGTATAGATTAATAGGGCAGTTCATGAATACAAAATATCGCTAAGATCCACTAATTCGATTACTAAGAATATCGCTCCACTGTTCAACATGTCGCCATCCCATAAAAATGTAGATACACTACAGAAACGGGTACGTCACTAATTATGTCCATTGAACCGTTACCGACGCGGGCGCAATATTGGAAAGTTACCGCGACAACTCGATTTTGGCTGTGCTAGGAGACAAGAATCTTTTACAGAATCTAATCATTATAATCTAATCATTTTGACATTCATCACGTGCGTAGAACTCACAACTGGCGCACATGTCAGATCTCTGTGAGAATACTGCCGTTACCCTTATCAATACTAGGATAAATATACAAGGTTAGTCAGAAAGGGGGTACTAAACCGCGGGCCACTTATTGTATCACTGATGATTGTTTTAAAGAAAGTGTTAAAATTTCTAAATTCGATTAAAAAAAACATGCAATTTTTATTTTAGTTTTTCCAAAATATTATACATCCCTGCTTTAGTTAAGAATTCAGAAAATGGAGCTTCTAATCCGTAACCCCAAATATGACTTAAGTATGTAACCACAGCTAATCATAACTGAGGATAGATAGAATTTAGCATATTTTTTACGAAATCTTTGAACAGCTATTTCTCTTAAACTAATGACTTTTGAGGAAAGTTGTAGAACAAAAGTTATCCATTATTATGGGTACTTTAACACCCTTTCGGCTTAGTACCCCCTTTCCGACAGACCTTGTATACATATTGAGATATAAGCGACTGAAAAAATAGTACAATAATAAACGTGGTGTTAATCTACTAATAAATATTAAAGGATAATAATGTTCATTGAACCGTTACCGTGCCATTGGAAAGTTACCGCGATTTGATACAGGTCCGTACTCTAGAAGACATACGTGTAGTCTAGGAGGTAGGGAGTTGACGGAATATTCGTGCCGATTATGTTGTGCACAAAATAAACTTAATTTAGGTTATTGCCATCTTTTTCACTGTGATAAAATAAGAAAGAAATAAGAGCTGTCAAATTTAGTTGAACTAAAGTTTCTATACATGCTTAGATGACACGTCAGGATGTGTCGACTGAAAACACGGTGAAGTTCAAGGCGTTAACTAGTTTGACATATCTAACTTAGTTCTTATCTAACACCGTCCTTTTTTACGCTGTTTGTTAGTAAAAGATAGCAATGCTCTTATTTTAGTTTAGTTGGTGATCTAGAGAATTGGCACCATTATGTAAGTAGGTATAATTGGTCAGTGAAGTTGTGTGTAAATATATACCTATGTCCATTGAATGGTTGGAGCGGTGAGATATTAGAAAGTTATCACGACCCAATACTGGTCCTGTACTCCAGGGAAGATCCATGTGGGCTGGGATACATGCTTTTAAAAAATGTTAAATATAATTTAAAAATAAGGTATCATAGCCTATATAAAATTGATGACTACAAAACTACAGCCTGTTAATGTATGAAATGGATTCGATTCTTCACTCAACTTTAAAGTGCCTATAAATAAAGTTACTTAATCTTAGCGAAGCACGCCTAAATTATGGCAGACATTCAAATTAATGAGCTTATTCTATGTTATTCTTACCATTCATTTTAAATGTATTCATTTTCCTACGAAAATATGTAATTTAACTTCTAAAGGTGGATTTAGACCAAACGTGCGAATGCTCAATCTGTCCCCACTTCATCAAATTCTTTTGACGTAAACAGAGACAGCATTCTTTCGTTGTTATATCTTGTTTACGGAGATTCTATGGAATGTTCTAAGAATGCTCGCTCGCTTGATGTAAATGGCACACGAGCGTGCGAACAGTTGCTCAGAGCATCCTCGAAGCGATCTCTAGAGCATGTGCAAGAATTCCAGTTCTTGTTTATTGTCATCTTGCTCGTTGGTATTATTTTGGTGTAAATGATGAAAACGAATTATCGTTTAAACCAAAGAAGCAACAAACAACGACGCTCTGTGCTCTTGTTTTAGCTCTAGCTCCTATGTTAATTTGGTCTTAACCAGGGGTCGGCAACCTACGGCTCTTTCGATGTAAAGTTGCGGCTCTCCAGTTCCATACGCAAAAAAATATTATTTTACTATCCAAACCCTTAAAATCATGCAATCGATCCATAATTGAGTACTATAATATAGTATGACTGAAATATACTGACTATGACTGAGAGATAGATATAGTAACTATATCTAAATGCATTTTCGTTTTGTATTTTTTTAAAGGTAATTATTTTTGCTAAACGCTATTTCAAGGTTATCCATTAATTACAGGACACCTTGCAAATGCTATAATATTGAAATGATTTTTTTTGTCTCTTTATTTTTTTTTCGTAAATTGCAACTTTTGGCTCTTCCGTCTCAAAAGGTTGCCGAACCCTGGTCTAAACCCACCTTAAGATATTGTGTTCTACGCGCTCGCTGTCTCCCGGCCTACAACAAGTAGGACTAATTAGACGGTAACATTAAACTTTGAGATATGTATCCGGTGCGATATGTTTGGCGGTTTGATCAGATTCATTAACATTATTTAATGTTAATGACATTACTTTATATTGATGTACCGACTTATGGAGGTAATACTGGATCTCTAATTGTTAAGTATCTAATCTATTAAAAGTTATCTTAATATGTTATATTTACGTCAGAGCGCCGTACCAGATTTATGTGTTCTTAGTTATATTAACTGCATTCTAAAACTCTTTCGAATAAGCCGAACAGTTAGTCTAAACCATTTGATGCTATTTACTACCTTTGCAACTTCTTCATCTTCTTCCTGCCCTTATCCCATACTAGGTGGGGTCAGCACAACATGTATTTCATAAGTCCATGTTGTTAGAGATTTTGTCTTATTGTTTTATGACCGGCCACCTGCCTGACATCAACCCTCCTTGGGAATACTCGTTGCGCCGTCGCGCGGGTGACCCAATATGCTTGCTGACATTATGCACTGGATCCCAAGATGGTATGCGTGTCAATATATTATATTATTGCCGACAACTAAGTAGACTATGTTTTTTTGGTGGATACTTAAAAAACTTGAAACTTCTCATACTACATATTCAACATCGTTTACAATAGAAATAAACGGCGATTTATACTAACAAAAACTAAAAAATAAAAAACTCAAAAATTTATTTTATAAAATACTAGCTGCCCGGACAGACTTCGTTCCGTACAAAAGTTATTGGCCTATAGCGGGAAAAGAAAAGTGTTGTTTTTACTATTTTCCACGCAATTTTTATGTTTTTTCTCTCCATAAGAACCTTCCTTGTGCCTTAAGGAATATATAAAAAAAATTGCCGAATTGGTCGAGCCGTTTTCAAGTTTTGCCCTTAGCAACACATTTGGCGATTCATTTTTATTTATATAGATTATATTGATATTCGGTTGTAACTACAATTTGATATTTTGTATAATTATCACTTGTTTAAAAACGGTGACGAAAAATATCGTGAGGAAACCGGCATGCATGAGGGATATTTCTCGAAGGCATGTGAAGCCAAATCAGAGGCCCATGGGCGGCATAAACTCTGACACCAGGTTAGTCACTAACCACACGAAAAGAAGAAGACTGCAATTTGATCCGTAATTATGTTACAATTTTCATCAACTGACTGCCTTGTTGGTTTAGTAGTCGCAAGCGCTACTGCTGAGCATGGGGTCCTGGGTTCGATCCCCAGGCCGAGCAGTGTTATTGGGTTTTTCCATTAGGAATTTCTCAGTAGCAACCCGGAGTCTGGATTTGTGATTACATGGGACTTAAACATAACTGGCGAAACGAGGGTGTACTAAAAATACCTCTGCCGAACCCTTCGGGGAATACGTGGCGTGATGTTATGTTGTATGTCCCAAACTGACGCCACAATATTGATTTTTGGAAAAACATTTTTTATACATGTACCTTATCTGTGGGCATAATGCAGCATCTGGTGAGTGTATCGTTGTTTTTAATCTGACTATAACGCATTTTCAGCCGTCCACACGGTCAATCATATTTGCGCAAGTACCTAAGTACGGTCGTTAAGCCGGCAAAACGGTATACCGCGCAGTACCATTAATACCGACGATACCGTTTGCGCAAACTTGCACAAGCCATTTGTGCGTGCAAGTCACTGCATTGAGCCGGATTTTTACGTAATGCACCTACTAGATGAAAACACGCGACGAAATTAAATGAAAATTTTGACGACAGGTTTGTTGCAGTGGCTGAGCAAATCGGATTCTGCGCTACAAGTCGATGGTTCGAATCTCGCACGGATCAAATATTTGTATGGCCTACAGATAGTTGTTCCGGGTCTGGGTGTTTGTGCATGTGAAGATTTTTGTCTGTAAACGCATCTACAATACAGGAGAATTAGCTATTACGGAGCAAGGTTTTTCTTAAAAAAAAAGCCTATTCGGTCGCAATCAATGTTATAATACCTACGAGTACCGGTACCTAGCCGTTTTTCATATTCGGATCAATATGGAAATGCAAAATGATTATGTTCTAGTCAATTTGGCTACCTAATCACATGTCTGGTTTGAAATGAGTGACACAATTATAAGCAGTTGAATTAATTACCATAATTTTGTTGGTCATTCATCTGTGAATCGTGGAAAGTATAAGATTTTGTTATTTACCAACTTTTACCCGCGAAATCTGTGATTACGTGAATTTAATTTAATTTTGTTTTTTGACAATGGTTAACAATATTACCTAAAAAGAATTAGGTACGCATTGATTAGTAAAATACTTACTCCTCACCTATAATGCGTGTGCTAGACAGCTGCAATGATTTTTTTCTTCTTAATTTAGCTATAAAATTTCAGTTTACCAAAAGCCACACTGGTGTCGATTCTGTAGCACATTTTGACAGTAGGTACTAAACTAAACTAAACGCAACTGTCACTTTCTTTTTCTATTGAAACAGAAAGAGACACACACCCTTAGTTTAGTTTAGTCCTGTCAAAGTTCGCAACATTATCGACCCAAATATAACCTTTTTGAAACTAAAAACTTCTTAGTATCAAGAATATTTGAGGTAAGTACACATTGATTATCACCCGGTTCTGAGTTAAGTATTCAACGCTAAGCAAGACATAAGCGAGTTTTAAGCATGATTTTAAGTAAAACTCCATACAAAACGATTCTCAATTGTTACTTATCTTGTACGTTTACTTTATCTTAAAATGTTTAAATCAGAAACCGGCCGTAAGTGGCTTTAATCTTATTATTATTGATTCTACTCGTAGACTTTTCAAATGAAAAAATGCAAAATGCATCTTTTCAAACTACCCTCTTATTACCAAAGATCATCACCGCGTCAATCTATCTAACCATACAACTGAACCAACATTTTACGCATCCATTTAGCAAACACGCAGTAGCTAAGAATAGCCAAGTCTGGTCACGGGGTGGACAGCCCCACCCTCGTAGGGCGTGGGGGGGGGGCGCGGAAGGGCCGCAAATGAAAAATGGCGCAATTAGCTCCACAGACAGTGAAAAACAAGTGCACTCGATCTGCCCGCCGACGTCGGCGGAGCGTTAACTCATCGATAACGCACCGATGTACTAGGGATGCGATTAGGCGATTTTTTGTTTCGATTTTACTTTGTTTTTTTTTTGTCTGTGATTTAATTTGAATGCCGTGTACTGTACTGTGACTGGGAAATGTTTTTATTAAAAAAAAAACATTTGGCTATTAAAAGGTTGGTTTGTCGTTTTTGTAAGGGACACTAATGAAGCTAAATCATCCTTGATATCATTAGTCATCACACCATGTCCGAACAAACAGAAATAGTCGATGACAAGTATAGAATACACACACATAAACATAACATCACGCTGTATTCACCGAAGGGTTGGGCAGAGGTGTATAGTAACACCCATATTTTTATATTTACGTCCCATGTAATAGGAGGCGAGCCTATTGGTATTAACCGGGCACAAATCCAAACTCCTAGCTGCTACTGAAGAATTCCACACGGAAAATCCCAATAACACGATGCCCGACCTGGGGATCGAACCCAGGACCTCACGATCAGCAGTCGCGTTTGCCACCGCTTGACCAACGAGTACAGAGTAGAAGGAGATAATTATTATACAAAACATACACATAATCTATGTTACGTTATAAAGTTTTGTATCGTAAGTAGTTCTTTTTATACACATGCTCCCGTTTCAGAAGACTGGAACTTCCTGAAGGAACTTTTAATTAGTTAAATTCCTTATTAACAAAAAAGTAAACTAACATCCATCTACATTAATGATAAAGTTCTGAAACCTTAGAGGGGTAACGCACTGGGCGGCTTAGACGCCGACGTTGGGCTGCCGACAAACTGTTTTATATTGTAGCAATAGATTGATCATTATTCAGTATTTGTTGTACACTGTATCTGCCAGCCCTGCATATCTTTTAGGTAGGTATATGAGCATGAATAACCAGCACAATCCGCCTTGTGCGTTCATTCGATTGATGTTTTGAGTTCTAATGTTATAGCCATTGTGCTTAGTAGGCAGGCCTGGACTGCCCATACGGGCAAATCGGGCAATTGCCCGATGGGCCGGTGTGGCCTGGTGGGCCGGTCACATAGTCGGAGCAATCGAAAGAATGAGGGGAACGTCAAAAAAAAGGTCGCCCAACTATGAAAGAAAGAAAATCATTTATTTGTCACAGATACACAAAACATGATAGTATAAAAATAATAATAAATAAATAATCTGGATACTAATGGCCGCAGGGAGGTATGGCAGAGCAAGGAGCTTCACGGACGCTTCTACTGAGCCCTTCATGGGCCCGATGTAGATTTCCTAGCGTCCGTAGCCTGGCTACGTTTCGGTGATCTCTTTGGGGAAACCGAAGGTTTTGTCTGGCAATTATGGATGAAGTTATGATGACGAACAACTACCGGAAATATATTGTGAAGGACGGCACGGTTGACATCTGTCGGGCGTGTCACTGTCCCGGTGAATCCATTCGACATATTATTTCTGGTTGTTCTCGTCTTGCTAACGGCGAGTATTTGCACAGACACAACCTAGTGGCTAGGATTATCCACCAGCAACTTGCTCTGAAATACAACCTTGTGGACGCAAAAGTACCATACTACAAGTATGTGCCCGACCCAGTTCTCGAGAATGGTCATATCACATTGTACTGGGATCGATCTATCATCACCAACAGGACTATTGTTGCCAATAAGCCTGACATAGTGGTGATAGATCGATCAGAGCGTCTCACAATGATTGTTGATGTCACTGTCCCACATGACGAGAACCTTGTGAAAGCCGAGAAAGATAAAGAAATTAAGTATCAAGACTTGGCACACGAGGTTGTCGACATGTGGGAGGTTGACTCAGCAGTCATTGTGCCGATAGTCGTTACGGCCAATGGCTTAATAGCCAAGAGCCTCGACCAACACCTGATGAGGCTCTCGTTGGGCAGCTGGGTCAAGGGCCTGATACAGAAAGCGGTACTTCTGGACACGGCACGTATTGTCAGGAAGTTCCTCTCTCTGAGGCCCTGACCACCGGTAGCTTGGACCCTGTTCCCGATGCCGGTGGGCTACTATTTTTTATATTTTTAAATGTTTTTTTTATATTTTTTATAGAAATATTTAAAAATGTATAAAATATGTATATAGATGAATAAACGGAATAATATTAAATGTTTTTTTATATTTTTTATAGAAATATTTAAAAATGTAAATAATATGTACATATAAATGAATAAACGATTATAATATTAAAATAAAAGACAACTGTGACAAAAAGGTGACCACTCAGCATAATGCTGTGCTATGGCGTGGACCACAGACACAGCGCTGATTTTCAGTGATCACCTAAAAAACGACGTGCGGACATTCAGCCAGTTACAAAACAAACAAATTATAATATAAATAAAATAAAATTTAACAACATACAAAAAAAAATATATATATAAAATATATAATTAATATATTTCTATTTCTATCGCCTATCGGTTGAAAAAGAAGCCGCAAATTGTTTGTGTTTGTAAATGCACCCAAGATAATCGCTTGGGCCGACCGTCTCTCAAATGCCCGGGCCGATTTCAGGTCCCAGTCTGGCCCTGTTGGTAGGTAGGTACTGCTAATACAAGCTTGATCAGCTTAGGAAGAAGGAGTTAGGGCCAAGCCACATCTGACGGAAGATACGTCGCCGATACACACAATTCCATATAAACATCTCACACCATACACATTTGACCGAAGATGCGTTACTATAACCACTTTTTAACAAAAATAAAACCGACTTCAAATTGTCTATCTCCGAAGTTCTTCATCAGATCTGCACCAAATTTAAATGGGACCACTTCGAAAGAATACTCCTTCAAACAAAAAAAGAAATATTAAAATCGGTTCACAATTACCTAGCAAAGATATCGAGGAACAAACATACAAAAAAAAGCATACAATCGAATTGAGAACCTCCTCCTTTTTTGAATGTCTGTTAAAATATCCTCTAGTAAATTAAGCAACGGAAGATCGGCAACGTATCTTCCGTCAGATGTAGCTTGGCCCTTAGCGTTAGGTACTGTCCCACTGATGGGCACGGGCCTCTTCTCAGTATGATACGGGTTTAGGCCTTGGTCCACCATGCTGGCCTGGTGCGGGTTGGCGGACTACACACACCGTCCAGAACTTTTTGGAGCTCTTTCAGGTGTGCAGGTTTTCTCACGATGTTTTCCTGCGCCGTTAACGTAAGTAATTATTATGAACTGCATATGAATTTGAGAAGTCAGAGGGGCAGGAATCAAACTCAGACCCTCCAGTATGGAAGGCGAGTATTCAACCACTAGGCTATCACTGTTTTTCTTAATTAGGGCTTACTAAGTCGAAAGAAATGTATGAATTCTTCAAGTCAGATTTAATATTCCCTGCTGGACCTATACCCACCTTTACCACAAAGATGTGTGCATAGGTGTGAACACTGGGCAACCAGTTGGGCAACCCGATGCTGGCGTAGCGTGGTGGTGAAAGGAGCCGATATTAATACAATTTTTATTCGATTGGCAATCCCCATGGCAGTCAGAATCAGAATCTGTTTAGGGAAGGCGGATTGTCAGACTCTTACCGACTAAGACCGGGTGGTCATCCTCAGAACAAAAACGGGGGCTCTGGGATCTCCGGTGGCATGCACTAGAGCCCCTCTTGTTCTAGGCCTTTGACACGTCCCGTGGAGATTCTTATTGTATCTACTAGGAAATCAGAGCTTTCAACAAATAATGTTTTCTAATAGTACTTAATGAAGATTTTATTTTCATTTATTATTTAATATAATATATAATACCTAGGCAATGGTGCTGGTTTAATTAGGTAGGTAGGTACTTAAAGAAAATTATTATAATGTGTGCCAAACCACCTGTCATGTTTTCTATTTTGTTTATTTATTTGCATTCCTAAACGGACGTGCAGTTTTGTTTTGTTTTTACGAATGAACATTAATGTTAAATTGTAGTTTGTACAAAAAATAATAAAATAAATAGCTCTAATTAGTTAATTAGAGCTAATTTAATCATTAAAAAGACATTCGATATGACATATATATATATCATTGCATTTATTTAGGTACTAAAGCCTAATGACAATAATAATGTATTTGACTAATTATAGTCAAATACATTATCATTGTCAGTTACGTTAATTTTTATGAAGAACTTACAGTGTAGGTTGTAGTATTTTTTTTTGTGAGAAAATATGAGTATTTTTAGCTAAAGTTCAGTCAATCACTCATACATTCGCTTATCTAAGTTCTAACAACAGATTATGAGCCAACTAAACAATATCTGTGTAGGTATCAATATATCCGCAATACTAAAGTGACAACTATTTAGCTACAAACAGATTAATTGTTATCAGACGAGGCAAACTCACTTAACCAATCAATCTTTAATTTCGCTTGCAATAAATCAATAAACTCGCCATTAATTTTCGCGTACCGCACAGTCTTGGAGGCTGCTAAATAATGGATGGCCATCAGCTTTCATTAGCGCCGAGAGGGGGCGCCACCGGCGACCGGCGGCCGGGCGCCGGCCGACAACTCCCGATCAATACCGCCCGACCGCCCCCGAAACACCGCGGAACACCTCGACGACACCCGAATGCCTCCGACCGACGCCGAAGAACTCCGAACGCGCACCGCACATGACAAATGTCACTGTGATACGGCTCTGCAGCCTTCAGGCCTCCCTGAAAACTGTGAAAATTCATTAGAAAAGTGCATATTAATCTTACGTGTGTTGTACTATAGTGTGCATCTGTTGTACATAGTGGATTTAGTTTGTGAAAACTGGGCGTAAATTGTGTGTTGTGTGAGTACTTGACACTTTATACTTGAGGGTAGTCCGATCCATATTTTGGTTTCAATGCGCCAGTTTTGTGCTATTCCCGGCTGGAATTATATCCTTAATTTGGAACCTAAGGTCTATCCTACCAATTCAGTCAGTTTTCCATGGTTTTTCCAAGAAAATTGCTTCATACTTCAAGCTTTCTAGTGAAGGCCCACAGAGTACGTAATGTGAATGAATATTTTTATCAATGGATGATAGATGACATAATTAGACCATCGGGTGTGGCGTATCGTCTTAAAATATGTGTTTTTATATAGACAAAGGCCGACAATGTCCAAGAAAAGAAAATTAATACAATTACAGGGAGGTTGCTGGGGCGCATGCTCAAAGCACGACTGCTCTGCGTCATACGTGTTATTATCAGTTATTTTCTGTTTTACTGCAGTTTTTATAAATAAGGAAATGCATAATTTTATTATTTAAGTTGGTAGGTTATATGGAATAAAGTAATTTTTTTTTATTCTGAAAACGAGCTATACTTTTCGTGTATGTCTGTTCGGCTTTTGATGATAATAGCTGCATAAGTATCATTGGTGTTGGTGATTTTTTCCTGTCAAAACTGTTGTGTTATGTTAAGTAAAGACTTGGTTGAAAAAGTCTATCAAATAAAAGTAAGTGGCATTCATTTATAACAAGTGTACGCCCATTTTTCGCCGCGTCCTTTGTCTCAGACCTGTAGCTTGCCTCAACCCTTTCTATGAAAAAATCAATACATTTTTTTCACACTGAATTAATCACTCACCTTCGAGAGCATCTATTTTGAAACACCTAAACCGACCTTGACCAATTTACATAAAAGCCTGCGGGAGGCGCTGCAGTAGCGGCAAACATGGCCGTTTTATTAAGACCCCTTTCAATCTACTCTTTACTCTTGCTCCACCTAATTTACTGAGCCCATAGAAGGCCGGGGGAGGCCTTTCATCACTGGCCGACAGAAGCTGTCATAGTGACAGTTGAAAGCTCTCAGCGGGTGTGAAAAGGATGGACTTGAAAATAGAACGATCATTTTTGAATATTTAATTAGAGAATCGATGTGTTTTTAATTTTAGAAATGGAATACGGGTAGCGGCACCTGTGTACGGCCTATTCTTATTTTTTTTACTACCGGTGTTCAGGACTGTTTTAATCGAATATTCAAAGGCATGATACGTTGACATTTGGTATGTTTTCATGGATAAACAAACTTATTGTTTTGCATGCAAATCGTACCACTATCAGTCCATTAATAAGATGACTACTCTTACCTTTTTTATAGTCGAAAAACGAATAGAAAAAAAATGTCTCTAATAAATATGCGTCATTTTGTCAAGGGCCTCAAGGGCCCGTTATCAATGGTCGTCCAATATTAATCACATGACCGCACATAACTTGAATTAACGTGGATTCTTTGACCTAAGCGCGACTGTGGGGACACCGCGGATGAGCGGACAAACAACTTTCGAACGTACTGCGTCGTATGACCTCTGTCCCCGCAGATGCTACGCACCTCGGACGCTATGCTTAGGATGAGGTGGACAATTGTCAGCTGAGACATAATTGTTAGAAGATTAGCGTGTAGACTGCGCTTGGCATATCCAAACTTTTGGGGACAACTAGGTTCTCTATTTGGGGACAATGATACCCTTTATGTGTCAAGCTTTTGTATGTTACTTTAAAAAAAATGTATTTAAAATCACACATTGTAGCCAGTTAATGATTTAATTTAATTAAAGTTTATTCAAGTATGTTTCGAATGCGTGGGCGCATAGGCTCAGTCATTAAGGCCTTAATTAGAATTTAATCTACAAAGTATTGAACTGCACTTACTAGTTGAAAGTATATAATATAATATTAATGAAACAAAAAAATTAAAAAAAAATTGTCAGGTTTTTTTTTGATGAGAAATATAAGTTTATCAATTGACATAGGCCAAAAACAGGTGAACTCACCTTCCGCCTAAATGAATTACGTTTAATAAATTATTTCCTCCGTGTTTTAAATGTTTACTTTCTTTTATTAGAGTTAGCAATAGTGTGGGTGTGTTGAGAAAGTTTATTTCTAACGATCGATACTTCGGTAGGTGCTTTATAGGCATTTTGATCAAATTTATTCGATTTGAGACCTAACGAATGCGACTAATATCGCATAATTTGCATATAAATAATCGATTTTTATTATGTAGATAAAATAATTTTAGAATACTTTTCGGAGGATCTTGTCATAATTCTGTATGATAAATTAGATGAATTTCTAGTAGTATGCAATATGAGTTTGTTTGGTAGTTATTTGGAACAAAAATAACGAATACTTAATAAGGTTTCACATTAGCCCGTAAAGTTGCCTACAGATTGCTCGATTTGGTCGATAGGTCAAACGGATCGATAACATCGATCAATAAAATCAAATACTAAAATATTATAATGGTTAGTTTAGGTAATTCAGCATAAATTAGTTTGCATTGAAAATAAGTGAAATTTTTACTTGGAATTTTACGACTTTTCCAATTTTTTTTTACAATAGTTTTACAGTCTCTGGTGTTAAATGACTTATCCATTATCCAATTGGGAAAAAGACATATTGCAATTTTTTTTAAATCCCAATATTAGACATACTTTGAGTAAGTAGGTACTTTCCACTGATTTTCAATTCAAAATAAAGGAGTTAATTCACTGTTTCAATTTACGGTAGTGTACACCGTCCCTAACAACTGATATCATAGTGTGAAGACTGCACATAGTTATCGGAAATGCCACTTATCACCTCACACACACAAGCCCATTAAGTGTTAATTAATGCTTTTCAATTAGATATCTCTTTACAGCTTGCAAAACAACAAAGGTTTTTTTTTAAAAAATCTTAACAAAGGAAATAATCTAATATGTACGTTGTTGCCTTGGGAAATAGGCTATAGAGAGTTGCCTCTAAAACAACTATGTGTTAGGCCTCGTACGCACTGCAGGCGCCTTGCTTAGCGCCTACAGCTACTTGGGGCCGGCGCAGATCTGACGAGGTGCAGCGCAGAGCATTTTACACTGCCAACCATTATCGACATTGCTAGCGTTAAAATAATATCGAAAATTAATTAATCAATTAACACAACGATTAGTCCCCGAGAGTATTGCAGCGACTAGAGGCGAAAGGGGATTTTCGATATTATTTAAACGTCAGCAAAGTCGATAATGGTTTGGCAGTGAAAAATACTCTGCGCTGCGCCTCGTCAGAACTGCGCTGGCCCTTGGTCGCGAAAGCACCAACCGCTTACGGAGTGTCCTGCGTAAGCGACGAACGCGACAAACGCGATCAAGACAACGGCATTCCCTACTAGCGGCCTATGTAGCGAGACGCGACGTCACGCATATTTGTTCCACGTCATGTCGCGTCGCGTCGCACCGCGTCGCGTCGCACCGCGTCGCGTTTGTCGCTTACGCATGACACCCCGTTAACGCCTACAGCAACTTGGTCGCGAATAGGGTTACCAGACCCAAAAATAGAAAAGCCGGACACAGATTCATATTTAGCCAGACATTTTGCCTTGAAAGCATGACACAATGGTCACACTGGACTCCTGCGAGATCGCGAGTCATGCGTGTACGCGTGAGTCGCTCGCGCGCTTTCGTTCGGCATCTTTTGGCGGGGTGGGGTCGACCAAAGGCTTAACAAAAGCCGGACAGGCTGGACTTGCATATGTTGGCCGGACACGACTGTAAAAAGCCGGACACGACTGTAAAAAGCCGCACACCTGGCAACTTTAGTCGTGAAGGCAACAACCGCTTAGTGCGCGCGCGCATTGCGATGCGGTGATTTGCGGTGCATTTTTTTCACCGCAACGAATAAAATAAATACAAGTTGATCAGTATGCGGTGAATAATTCGCAGTGCGCGCTCTTCTATGACACTCTGTACTTCACAGATTACATAACATAACAATCCGCCTTATATTCCCCGAAGGGTTCGGCAGAGGTGTTTTAAAACACCCTCGTTTTGCCAGTTATGTTTAAGTCCCATGTAATAGGGGGCGAGCCTATTGCCATTAACCGGGCACAAATCCAGACTCCAGGCTGCTACTGACAAACTCCTAATGGAAAAACCCAATAAAAGAGCCCATGCTCAGCAGTAGCGCTTGCGACCACCAAGGCAGAATCTTTTACAGAACAAGGTTCTTTTTCACAGATTATTCATTAACAAGACGTAAGGGCAGTGCTCGATAGCCCTTAGTGCAGTTAGATCCGTATTTTTTCATACCTTTCTTTTCTCTGACTGTTTCGCTAGACACTAGGCGCTAATCCAGGCATCCAGAATAGACGGGCATTACATTAGCTCGTTTTTAGCAATGCTGTGTTTTCTGCCAAAGAAAGCCCAACTCTTCTTCACTCGTGGGTGTATTAAAAGCCGACTGAAGGTTACGTAAAGAGGATGGTCAGTAGGGTCCTCCTCCAACCCGTCTGGTAATATCAATAATGATACCCCGAACCTCGGTTAAAATGAGCAAGTGGTTTTTTTCTATTCTTTCATTTCTTTGTTTAAATTAAACGTTGCTTCACACTAGGATTTCTCCTGTATCGTGGGTGTATCTGTTACAGCACAAATCTTCACATGCACAAACGCTCAGACCCGGAACAATTATCTGTAGGCCATACAAATGTTGGTTCCGTACGAGAATCTAACCCACGACCCGTAACGCAGAAGCCAACCATACAAGCCCGAGGGTACACTAATAAGGCTGCTGGCCAAGAATGTGGTCTTCAAACGAAGAATAAGGCTCAAAGTAATAGTAGTTGTAATACGCCGATGACTAACACCAAACCATTTGCGCAGAGCGGCGGCGGTGCCGTGGGGGGCATGCGCCGGCGCCGGCGCTGAGGCATGAGCGCGGCGCGCGCGCCGGATCCCCGCGACCCACCGCGCCATCACCGCAACCACCCACAGGTAACACACTATTTTATTTAGCCAAAAATGTACCAAAAAAACCCGAAGGACCTACATAGACCAAAAAATTGTGACTAAAGCAGTTAGTGGTCTGGACTTGGATCCTTCATGAACGAGGTCTTGATCACATTTTTGGTTATATGAAAACAATAATTAGTAAAAATAACTACGATATAATATGAATTAACTGTTACGATAAACACATAACCTACGTACTTTAACTCTTTAATGAAAGTTATACTTAGGTTTGAGGTGCCATACTAGTGCGCGAACATGCTGCTCTGCTAGGACATAGCCTTACCAACAGGAGTAGCATGGCCACCATAGACAAGGGTTTTGTCGACTGAGGAACAGACAAAATGACAAATGGCCATTGTGTATGAGTCATTTTGTCTATAACATCACGCCTTGTATTCCCCGAAGAGTAGGCAGAGGTGTTTTTAGTTTTGCCAGTTATGTTTAAGTCCCATGTAATAGGGGGCGAGCCTATAGCCAATAACCGGGCACAAATACTGGACTGCTACTGAGAAATTCCTGATAGAAAATCTCAATATAATACTTTGCCCGACCTGGGGATCGAACCCATGACCCCGTGCTCAGCAGTCGCGCTTGCGACCATTAGACTAACAAGGCAGTATTTTGTCTATCCTTTCGTCGACAAAACCCATGTCTATGGTGGTTATGATACGCCTGTTAAGTTCAAGTGGTCCTATTAACCATACTCTCAATTCATCATTATATTATGAAGTTATTGAAACGTGGCAACTGAACTAAACTTGAATTGATTTTAAAATAATGGTGATAGAACCCCAAATATGGTAGTGTTCTGATATAAAACTTAGACGCTCGATAATATCTTTCAAATTAGGCTAAAATAAACAATTATACATTGTATAAAGCACTTTGAATTTACTTCTACTCTAATGGTCTTTAAAGCGCTGAATCCACTAGCGAGTTAGATTGCGCAAGTTACTGAAGCAAGTGCTTCTTCACCTGCTTACTCTGAAAGCAAGCTTTGTTAAAAACTTACACGGACATTCTGCTGCAAGTCAGGCACGTCGGTAAAACATTCAGAAGTCGACTTGCTCGGTAGTCGGTTGGAGAAGTGAACTTGCGCAATTTAACTCGCTAGTGGAATCCACTTTTTTCACAAGCAGCTTGCGACAAGTCGGTAAAACTTTTAAAAGTCAACGTGCTGCAGGTGTGTCCATAGTGCAGTTGCCGAAGTAAACTTGCGCCATTTAGCTTGCTAGTGAGTTCAGCGCTTTATAGGGTGAAGCCAGACGAGCGTAATTTTTTGAGTTGTGAGTCGCGTAATTTCTGCTACATTCAGTTTCATACAAAACTCCTGTTTCGTTGACACGGCGACGCAAAATGAGTTGTCTGCCGACTCACGCGCACAATCCTGGCTGAATTGAGTTCGCGGCGAGAGGGGGCGAGGGAATCGACAGTCCATCACGGAACGCGTGGGGGTCAACACGTTAATTTCTAATCGTGATCATTAAACTACAGAAACAATCTCCGAACTATACAGGGTGTAAACGAAATCCTGTAATTCCTTCAAACCTCGTGATGTACTGCTGACATAGATTAATCGTGCACGGGATACTTTTGGATTAAAAAAAATATTACAAGCAGTAAACACGTGTTTTTAACGTGAGGCATTTTAGCGCCCCGAGCGAATGCCCATCGTTAAGAACACATGTTTACTTCTTGTAATTATTTCTTTATTGAATCCAAAAGTATCCCGTTCAGGGTTAACCTATGTCAGCAGTACATCACGAGGTTTGAAGGAATTACATGATTTCGTTAACACCCTGTATATAACTTATATGCTCATTAAGTCTTAACTATCTATCATATTAATTGCCAAATACTAAAACGCTACTCAATTTTAAGTTGCTGTTAAGACTCGTGCTGTCACTGTCATTTCGCCTTAGAGTGACAGAGAAAGTACGAGACTTAACGACAACTTGTTTAGTATCGTTTGTACAAGATTAGTCGGAAAGGGGGTACTAAGGGTGTTAAAGTACCCATAATAAGGGATAACTTTTGTTCTACAACTTTCCCCAAAACTCGATAGTTTAAGAGAAATAGCTTTTCAAAGATTTCGTAAAAAATATGCTAAAATCTATCTGTCCATAGCTATGATCAGCTGTTTTTACAATTTAGGTCATATTTGGGGTCACAGATTAGAAAATTAATTTTCAGAATTCATAACTAAATCAGGTATGATATTTTTTTTGAAAAAACTAAAAAAAAAATATTTTGCGTGCAAATAAAAATTAACGAATTTTGAAATTTTAACACTTGCTTTAAAATAGTCATCAGTGATACTTTAAGTGGCCCGCGGCTTAGTACCACCTTTCCGACTAACCTTGTACAACTTATATGCTCATTAAGTCTTAACTATCTAGCATACTAATGGCTAAATACTCAAACGATACTCAATTTTAAGTTACCGTTAAGACTCGTGCTGTCTCTGTCATTTCGCCTTATAGTGACAGAGACATCACGAGACTTAACGGCAACTTAACATTGAGAAGCGTTTGTATATTTGGCTACAAGCTAGATATAACTTAAACTTGGGCTATGGTATGCCATAACTACATACGTTTTTTGTACCAGATTATTATAATTATGTAGATATATTCAAGTTAAGCTGTCATGTACAGACTACAACGCTATACTTTTGTGATTACTTAATTTGAAATGGTCTGAATATTTTTTCTTGATTTTTTGAAGTAGACAATAGCTTTAGGCGTCACAGAGTAAGGGTGAAGCCAGACGAGCGTAATTTTTTGAGTTGTGAGTCGCGTAATTTCAGTTGCGTAATTTCTGCTACATTCGGTTTCATATTATAAAACTCCTGTTTCGTTCACACGGCGACGTAAAATGAGTTGTCGTTTTGTGTTGTGTTGAAATTATGTGACCGAAAATACGCGACTCACAACTCAAAAAATTACGCTCGTCTGACTTCACCCTAATAGGCAAATGATACATAAACATAATTAGCCCATTACTGTCCCACTGCTGGACACGGGCCTCCTTCTCAGAATGAGAAGGGTTTAGGCCTTAGTCCACCTAGCTTGGTGCGGGTTGACAGACTACACACACCATCGATAACTTCATGGAGCCCTCTCAGATATGCATAAACATGCATCGTGAGGAAACCCTCACGATGTTTTTTCTTCACCGTTAACGCAAGTGATAATCAAATTCTGATCCGCACGTGAATTCGTAAAGTCAGAGGTACGGGCCGGGATGGAACTCAGACCCTCCTGCATGGAAGGTTCAACCGATAGGCTATCACTGCTATGATAGGCAAATAATATTAGCAAATAATATTTGGGAAGTTAGTAGGGCGGTATCAGCAGTGATGGCCTAGTGTGACCATCGGACTGCCAAGTCATAGGTCTCGAGTTAGAACTCAAGGCACGCAATTCTGATTTTTGGATTCATGTGCGTATTGTATAATTATCACTTGCTTAAAAACGGTGAAGGAAATCATTGTGAAACCGGCATGCTTGAGAGATATATCTCCACGGCATGTGAAGCCAAGTCAGAGGTTCAGGGGCGGCATAAACTCGGGCACTAGGTTAGTCACTAACCACAAGAAAAGAAGAAGAGTAGGGCGTATCTGAGAGGTTTCCTCTGAGAGTGAAACAGTGGTAAATGATTGATACGATTTTTCTTCTTTTAATACCAGGTAACCAATTCTAGTAAAAAAATTGTTGCCGAATCGCAAACGAAGCACAACTGACAGTCAGTTTTCGTTCATGAAAACTGTCAAAATGTTTGCTGTCAGGTATTTTTGTTGTCAAATATTTTGTCGGAATTTTCCGTTTGGTAGGTTTTTTTTAAATACGTTGCCCCACACTAAGATTTCTCCTGTGTAGTGGGTGCGTATACAAACGCCCATACCCGGAACAACTATTTGTAGGCCATACAAATATTTAAACCGTGCGGGAATCGATCCCATGACCCGTAACGCAGAAGCCAATCGCGCCACTGCACCAAACGTGTGGTTCCTTTCGTTTTTCTGTAGAATCGGTTCATACTTTTAATTGTGCGTAAGTAATTACACTGTAACAAGACTTTATAGACATAATTATATTTGTAAAGTAGTCACGAAACGTAAATTTAAAAGCAAATTACGCTTTTAGAGTTAAAGAGTAAGACTAGTGGTTGTACTATTAAAAATGTACATATTAAGTAAACAAGTTAATAAAATAAATAAACCCAAACTAACAGTCAAGAGCAACAATTTGAATAAATAAAAATGCAATTACGCCATTTTTTGCAACAACCGTCTATTGTTCAAAGTAAGAACATCTATTATACTACGGGTTCCCAGAATTGGCACGAGCGGCTAAATTGCGTGGACGCACGCGATATCAATCTGTTCCGTTTGTTTTTAATTGACAAACGGATTTACAATTAGAATTATACGCGTCTATAAATGCCGGTGTTATTTAGTGGCCATTTCGCGACACCCACACTACGTTAAGGCAATGGCGATTTTTTTTAAGGCTTGATTGGTTTTCTGTTTATTAGTTATAGATTAATTGTTAATTTGTTGAATGTTTGTTTTAAAAATAATAATTCACGCAATATTTTACTGCTATTTAATTTTGTTGTATAGGTTGAATTATTTCCTTATTTTATTTAAAGACTTTAAAAAATAAAACACATTTCCAAAATGTTACGTGTACAGTTCACGTCAAATAACTAAAACCAAGATGGCGTTGACTGCGTGATCTATTTGAGGTTCGGTTCATATGACTCGTTTTGATGAGTCCAATAGATTGCACTTGGTGTTTAGGGTCTGATGATGGAGCTAGGAGGTGATAGTGGAACTTTTCAGTGGCTATTAGTAAAACCCTCAAGTTTGGCAGTCGACGGTACTTGCAATGACTCATCTAGCTGATAATTGCTTCTTTGTTCTTGGTCCAAAATGTTAGAAAGTTTTGGCATTCCGCAAGTCAGTAATGGTTCCTCGTGAACTATTCTGCAGTTATTGGTAATTCAGGCTGATTTGGATGTAGAAATCATCTTAATCCATTAACAATAAGTTAATTAATTTTATGACCAACATAATTATATTACTAGCACCAAAAATTATTATTAGTTCTTTATAAAGATTGGAAATTCAGATAATTTATATGACCATCCAGTCTCATTTAAAATGATATATTGTAAAGAAATTATCACATTTCCATAAAAATGCACAATTTAAATGGAAATTATTGCATTTCGGTGACAGGTCGACCAGTGAATAATACATTGAATATAAATAAAACCATAAATCACAAAAGCCCAGTTAGAATTCTTATTAGCAAATAGACAAACGGGTTACTGTTCGCGCGTTTGCTAATAACTCGAAATTGTGACGGTTTTATCATAAGTTTTGCTAAGAGAAAGACTGTCACATGTAATTATTTATGTGCATTGACAGCTGTCATGTTTCTGATAAATAATGTAAATGAAATATCAGATAGCTATTTGTGTGGTTGTATGATACAAATAATCTATTCAGAAAATGGTTTCAACTCCACTTTGAGTCGACGCTAATAAAGAAAACGCTTTCAGAATTCGAATATTCTTAGCAACAAGCATGGGCCTCTTTCCCGTACAAAATAAGCGATGAAAAGTACGCAAGATTGTCCTCACTTAAAGGACTTACTACCATCATCAAAACTGCCGATAATAGGTGCAGTAGTAGGTCATGTAGCCTTTGTCTAACCTTGTGGCATTCATAGGCTTGACAGTAAAACTAGAAAAAAATTAAGTTAATTAAATAATTACAACGTCGCCTTAACTAATCGCGTCAAATTTCTGCGCAAGAGCAATTAACTGACATCCTTCCTCTGCGCAGATTTTGTGTAATTACTCGAGTACAACTCAGGTTTGGTATATTTTATTGATTATTTCTTTATAAATGGCAACACTTTTTTTATGCTTTTTTTTTCTTAATGTGAATAAGTTACGTTTTATTTTTGTCGGTATATAAATATTCTTTATCCTTTAATTATCTATCGTCAAACATCGACGCAAACATTAAGTTTCAATTACTTTTTGGTATGCACACGATAATTAATACACCTCCCTCCCGGCGGGTGCGCGGTGGGCGTGGCGAGTCATGCGCGAGCGCCGTTCCGTGAATCGCACAAGGCCGTCTGACCCACTGATATAATTTCTTTGCTGTGTTGTCTGTCTGCGTGTCTGTGTGTGACGTCTGTGGTTGCTGGTCATTATCAAAATACTCGACTTCCTTCAGTCGATGGTCGTTACACGCACACATACGCTTCGCTCGTTTATATTGAATTCAAAGGGAAAAAGGGCGATTGAAGCGAGGTGTCCGCTTTAGAATTCTGTGTAAACAAGCATTGTGTATGTGTGCGTGAGCCAGGAAGCACAATAGTATCTGTATTCTGTATTGTCTGCCTGGCTGTGTGCGTGCAGTTTGTAGGACCGCTAAGGAAATGTATGGACATGAATGTTGCCTAATTTTCCGTTGGCTGATCTCAGGTAATAAGTTGTATATGGTTCAATATCGCAGGAACTTGGCTACGCGATTTTAGATCTATTTTTTGTTAGGTGAACTAAGGTCATGTGAAGTTGTGTTGAACTTTTTCAGCTCTCTAAGGTTAGAAATAGGTCGGTTGCCAAGGCCAAAATGTTTGTTTATTTTTTGAGATTCTAATGCATTAGTTCGTCGATTTAATTGGAGGGTCTAAACTGAAATTTAATTATGGCATTGTTCTATTAATCATTGCAACCATCTTAATTTTCTAGGAAGCCCACTTAGAGCTATTTCTAATATGGACGTTCCCGAAATATCAAACCAAACTCCGAGCACATAATAACCCAATTAGATGGTCGATACTTTGTCAAAGTTTTTCTCTGTCTTACGTAAGAATATCGTACATAACTGTGCCTGCCGGGAACCGAAGGCGCATACCTTCGCAGCCGCGCCGCTCGCGAATAATTCAGTAGTTTCCGAGAAACATTGGCGGCGTCGTAATAAATTTAGAGCTTCGGACCCCTCATTATGCGGTACTGCCTACATTCCGAAGGCATACAGTTTGCCGAACAAAAAGTTACAAATCCGACTATTGTTTTGGGCACAGGACTATGAAACAGATAGAGCGGGCTTTATACAAGGTTAGTCGGAATGGGGGTACTAAGCCGCGGGCCACTTAATGTATCACTGATGATTGTTTTTATTGATGATTATTGATTATTGCCACGCAAAATGATTTTAATTTTAGTTTTTACAAAAATTCTTGTCCCCTGCTTTAGTTCCGAATTCAGAAAATGAAGCTTCTAATCCGTGACCCAAAATATGACCTAAAATGTAAACACAGCTGATCATAGCTGAGGATAGATAGAATTCAGCGTATTTTACATGAAATCTTTGAACAGCTATTACTCTTAAACAAATTTTGAGGAAAGTTGTAAAACAAAAGTTATCCATTATTATGAGTACTTTAACACCCTTTCGGCTTAGTACCCCCTTTCCGATTAACCTTGTGTATGTTAAGTTGTATTTTTTAAGAATTTCTGTCTGCTCTTATATTCCAGTTTGATCAGAAGGCGCGTTCTATTGTCACGTGTTCTGCACGCAACATTTACCGAGTATCTTCATCATTTATCATTTACATGCAATTCGTTCATCCGGATATTGGCGCCCGAAACTCCAAAGAGCGTGTTTCCATGCCGAAAGCTTAGAAGATTTATATAATTTCTAATGTATCTATAATTTGCCGCTATGTACAGTTACGGATAGGGAAATTTTAACAAGTTTACCGCCAACTTAAATTTTCCGTATATTAAAATCACAATTGTCATTAAATTTGTTATCAGTCGTATGAAATAGCTCGTAGCTAATTAACTACCGCGCGGATCATATGATTTGCAAGGTTAAGCAGCTCTTGCCGCGGTCAGTTCGTGGATGGGTGACCGTTCGTTACACATCGAGACTCCTCCGTGCCTCGGACTCGTCTGACAACCGGTCTAACCTTAGGGTATTGACATTGCCCAGTAACTAGGTTGCGGAGGTCTGATGGCAGTCACTCCGTGTAAAATACTGGTATTCAGCCGCATCTGGGTAGACTGGTAGCTGACCCCAACATAGTTGGGAAAAGGCTAGCCAGAACAGAACCAGAACATCAGTCGTATGGAATGGTTATAAATACGACAAATGTACGTAGTGTCCTAATTTACTAAACAATTCGTTTCACTGACCGTACATAGCGTCAAAAGGCGAGAACTAGAATGGGGTAGGCAACTGCGGAACTAATGGCGCCACTTTCGATTGTTCCTATGCCATCTTATTGGTTGCAATGTGTTTGACATTATTGCTAATATGAATATGATGGTTCTGATTGGTTCAAATAACTAAGTATGGAGGTGCTGCCATCTGCTTTCGTTTTGCGTTGCCTTCCCCATTGCTGCTTGTCGTAATATCGGTATGGTGTGGCGCTATGTTTAATAATTGGAAATTGCTTACATGTTTAACGATATTGACAAGACAACACCTTCAAGCAAAAGTACATAATTATTAGAGTCAACGTACATTGTTTTATTTCTTTTATTGTGTATTGAAGTATATCTATCTATCTATCTACATTGAACACTTAACATTGCCAGTTTTAAACATATCATTATGCCTATAGTTCCCGATGGGTTGGGCAGAAGTGTATAGTAACACCCTCCAGTCGGCGTTATGTTTAAGTTCCATGTTATAAGGGGTGAGCCTATTGCCATCAACCGGGCACAGATACAATCTACGGGCTGCTACTGAGAAATTCCACACGGTAAAACCCAATAACACTTTGCCCGACTCGGGGATCCAGGACTTCACGCCAGCAGTCGCGCTTGCCACCAGTAGACCAACGAAGTAATTTTATTGTTTTAAATTGTAATGTTGCCACTTCTACACATTCCTAACTCTTTATTTATAAATATTACCGGCTCTACGGCTTCCAAGTCCCCCTCCCCAATAAGACGCGGAAACAAAGCGTTTCAAATGGACACTGGAGACACAATAAGACGACACGAGCATTATTCCAGGCATTTTTCTAAGTCAATTAAATACGACCCAAGATGGCGGTGACTCACTGTTGATTTTTTGGCGACTGAGGTGAGGGTAACATTTATTGGTCACAACAGAATAAAGAGTTGGATAGGATCGTATTAATATACCACCTTAAGTTGAAAATCGGTGGTTTGTAAGTACCTATATTTTTGATAGCTCTTGATGTGTTGATTTAAATGATTAATTAACATATTATTATCTTAAATTGTTAAATGTATGAAATTAAGTTGACATTTACATTTTGAGAGCGATTTATTAGTAAAGGTCTTAGATATTTTAAATACTGTTACTGTTTTGAGCTTTGTCTTATTACAGGTTTTTTTCACTGTAGGTATTTTCTTTTATAATTATTCTGAAAGATTATTTTAATGTTTCCTTTACCTATTAGCAGTGATAGCCGAAAGCTTGAACACTTGATTTCCATGCAGGTGGGACTAAGTTCGATCCCGGCCTTTACCTCTGACTTTTCCAATTCATGTGCGGATCAGAATTTGATTATCACTTTCGTTAACGGTGAAGGAAAAACATCGTAAGGAAAACTTGACACCTGAGAGGGCTCCATAAAGTTCTCGGTGGGCTGTGTAGTCTTCTAACACGCACCAGGCCAGTGTGGCGAACTAAGGCCTAAACCCTTCTCATTCTGAGAAGAGGCCCATGCCCAGCAGTGGGACAGTAATGGGCTAATTATGCTTATGTTTTTGTACCTATTGGTAACGTAATAAATTGCGTAACTTGTCACTGTATTTTTGTTGTAAGATTTTATTCTGCAGACTGTTATTCAACGGCAATGATTTTGGGTCATTCATATTTACATGAAACCTCTAGTTTTGCTCTACTTGTGTAGGAAAAAAAACTGAACGTAATATACAGTTTTTTTTTTCATTTTATACTTACCAAAACCACAAATGACACCCCAATAAACTACTACTTAAACAACTATCTTAATACGTTTGATATAAATAACATTATAATTTAAATTTTTTCATGACCGACAACAGTCTCATCTCCCCTAAATGTCTAACAGTTATTATAAGTATTACTATGTAGCGGGATATTCGCGATTCCTTATCCAAAAGAAATACTTGTTCGGATAATCGCAGCCCCAAAAGGGGCTCACATTGTTTTCTATTTCGGCGTTTTTGAACAAAAAATATTTAAATATTCTAATGGTTTCCAAGCAAAAAGTTTAACTCGCGGTAATTTGATGCGGGGGAAATTTGCTTGGACCATAGACAGAGAAAATGTTTTTGGCTGTATGTGTCGCCTACGCAAAAATATTAAAAAAGCACGTCAATATTGTGTGCTGTCATTGTGCGTTGATGCATGATGCTATAAAAATACTGATCTAACATCACTATCAAGTTCATTGATTTTCCATTGGAGTTTGGCTAACGTATTTGCAGATGTTAATCTCGGCTGATCATTGTGGAGGAAAAGGTTTTTGAATTTTAGATGCTACCGAAATCGGCTCGGTGCTTCACAATTTTTTTATAAAACTTTGCTCCACACTTTGTTTTCTCCTATCGTCACCTTAATACGCATACCTCGTAACTCCACTTAGGGACGAAAATGACTTTTTGATGCCAATCGCTGCGTAAAAAAATAAGGAATTGTACAATCGAAACTGCGTAATATTTTGTACACGGGTAACGCCAGAAAATCTTGTCAAGCAAACCTCGTAAATACTCCACCAAAAAATTCTTTAATGAAAAACTCGTATCTCCCTTTTTTATGTCTTTCACTATAGCGAAATAATGGCGCAAGTCCTCTGTGGTTTTGCTTAGCCTTAAATCCTTGAGTACATTGCTGGAGAAATCAGGGATGGGCTATTGGTTGAGGAGAGGAGGATGATCTAACACTGTTTGCCACACCGATTTGCGACTGATTTAGTTACTGAAGGTAACTGAAAAATTCAGTAACTCTGTCAGGATGGAATTTGGTGTAGATAAATTTGAAGTCATGCATGTAAAGCGTAGGAGGATTGTGGAGTAAGAGGAAATCCAACTTTCGGATTCCATACAACTTAGGTGGGATCTCCCCAACTGAGACCTACAAATACTTGGGTATGTCGGAGGCTTTAGGCATTACCCAGACCGACATGAGACAATCATTGCGAGAGCGCTTCTTTGGCTCCCTGAAAAAAAGTTCTGAAAGTCTTTTGTTAGGCGGAAATAAGGTGCCTTTAACGGTTGGGTCATGCCGGTTTTAATGTAATCCTTTGGTGTACCCAAATGGACTCAGCTTGATCCTAACGCCCTGCATAGGAGGGTCCGTGCATTGCTGACTGCATATCGGATGCATAACCCACGTTCATCTGTGATGACGCTGTACATTCCGCGGAAGTGTGAGTGTCGAGTATTTTTAAACTCTATGACCCTTCACAACCGCGAAGTGCACAGTCGCAGAGGATATTTCCACCAAGCTATAGGGGGGATGCGCCGAGATGTGGTTGCAGTGGACAAGGGACTCACCACGCCCTCCTTAGCTAAAGAGAACTGGCGCAACTGTAGTACTTAGTACCAATGATCGCAAGTAAGTATGGCAAAGCAAAAAAGCTACTTGGGCGCTACTATCGAGCCCTTCATGGGCCCGATGTTGACTTTTAGCGTCCGTATCCTCGCTACGTTTTGGTGACCTCTTTGGGGACACCCAACTTTTTGTATGTGCAATTATGGACGAAGTTATCTATATTGTGAAGGGTAGTACGGTTGATTTATCACTGACAGCCGACAGGACTATATTTGCCAATAAGCCTGATATACTAGTGATAGATCGATTAGAACGCCGCACAGTGATTGTTGACATCAATGTTCCCCATGACGAGAATCTCGTGAAAGCTAAGGAAGATAAACAAATTACCTAAATAATAATATCTTTATTTAGCACATGAGGTTGTCGGCATGTGGGGACGTGGACTCAGCAGTGATTTTGCCCATAGTCGTTACGGCTAATGGCCTAATAGCTAAGAGCCTCGATAAACACCTTAAGAGGCTCTCGATAGGCAGCTCGATCAAGAGCTTGATACAGAAAGCGGTACTCCTTGACACGGCACATATAGTGAGGAGGTTCCTTTATCTGGAGCCCAAACCATCGGCAGATTTGACCTTGTTTCCGATGCCAGTGAACTACTATATCTCTTTAAAATTTGTTTTTCTCTTTTAAAATACTAACATCGTAACTCCTCAAAAAAAAACGTTTCCTTTAAGTACTGAACTCGCAACTCCTGTTTTTTTTTAAAAAAAGTGGCTTATATATGGATAATTTATCATGTTTTATTGTTAATATAGTCAATAATATAATTATTTCACAAATGAAATACATCATTGAAACTCATATTCTCATTTTGTTTTTATAAATAGTTTTATTGCTCTCCTGTAAAGTTGGTCAAATTGGAGTTACGAGTTATGTCGTGGGTGCGTTTACAGACACAAATGTTCACATGCACAAACGCCCAGACCCGGAACAACTATTTGGAGACCATACAAATACATATTACGCAGAAGCCAATCGCTCAGCCACTGAACCAAACGCGTCGTCAGCACAAGACTTGTTTTTTTGTTTGATAAGGCTCCGTTTATGCGATGGATACTAAGTCATATAAGTAGGGCCAATCGAATCGATAATCGATCCCAATCCGAAATCGATTGATGTAGGTTTTAGACATTATTTATATATAATTTTTGTCAAAACTTACCGGTTACTAATATCAACCGATAATCTATTCAGTTATACTTATTTGCTCCAAAGTAGAACTGCTTGTTTTATTTAACTAGACCAAAAAGATTGTTATCCGCTACATAAATAACATCGGTGCGAGCGTAGTTACAAATAAATATAAAATGTAAACAGCTCATCGAACGCGCCATAAAGGTGCCCACACACGGCCTAATGAGCTCGCGCAGATTTATGACCCATAAATAATGTTACTTACGCGTAATGACCATATGGCTGTACATTGGGTGCTCTAGCCTGATAGTTTGGACTTGGACGGATATTGGATTTTTTATTGGTGGTGAATAGAACAGTTGAAGAGATGATGAGGAGATTCTTTTTTTTTTATTTATTTGAAATGGGTTTGCTCTTGACTCTAGTCTAGATCAGAGGAGACAGAGACAAAGTCTACGATGGAGTGAGCTTACCCAGAAGAAGCCTGTTAACTCTAACTTTGAAGAAATTCAGGTTGAATGCGTTCGGAAACACAGACGCAGGTAGTGAGTTCCACTCTTTTGCAGTGCGCATTATGAAGGATGTTTGAAAGCGGTTAGTGCGAATTGGTTGAATGGCAACTAAGTATGGATGGTAACGTGCAGTGCGTCTAGATGTCCGATGGTAGAAGGGGACTGGTGGGATGAGGTTGTGGAGTTCTTGAGCACACTCCCAAGTACAGTCTATAGAAGACCGACAGGCAACCTTGCGGCGATGAGCCAAGCTGTGAAGTTTGGCATTCACCAGTTTTTCGTCGCCAATGAGCCTCTTAGCTCTGCGTTCCACTGAGTGAAGCGCGGCAACCAGGTTACTTGAGTGACGATACTGAATACGAATTAGAATTCAGTTTGTAAGAGGAAGCCTGAAAGTGGCGCCGTTGACTGAGAAGTTATGTGGAAACACGTTGTCATGGTATAGGTATGTGATGCGGAGGAACGAGGAACATATGAGGAAAGTTTTGAGTATGGATGTGGATGGTTATAAGAGTAGAGGAAAACCAAAGAAACGATAGATAGTTTGAAAGATGATGTGGCTAGAAAGGGGGTGGCTACTGAAATGACGGGTAATAGAGATGTATGGAAGAAGAAGACATACTGCGCCGACCCCAAATAAGTTGGGATAAGGGTAGGAGGATGATGATACTGAAGTACGTTCGGCAGATCCTGGGTAGTCAGCCCCGCTACCAACCTTGCTGACTAGCTAATCTTTTTACCATGGCTTGACCTATTCTTGTATAGATCTTGCCGATACCGGAGAAGAAGAGTCAGGTTATCGTCTGTTGCCTATCAAGCTGATTCAATTTGCATACTGATGATATGTATCATAACATAACATCTCGCCTGTATACCCCGAAGGGTTGGGCAGCGGTGTATAGTAACACCCTCATTTATAAGAGTGATAGCATAGTGCTGTGACCGTCGGACTGCCAAGTCATAGGTCTCGACTTCGAACCCAAGGCACACACCGCTGACTTTTCATATTCATGTGTATTTCTCGACGGCATGTGAAGGCAAGTCAGAGGCCCATGGGCCGCATAAACTCTGGACACCAGGTTAGTTACTAACCACACGAAAAGAAGAAGATTTCGCTGTTATATTTAAGTCCCATGTAATAGGGAGCGAGCCTATTGTCATTAACCGGGTACAAACCCAGACTCCGAGCTACTACTGAGAAACTCCTGATAAAAAAACCAAATAACGCTGCCCGACCTAGGGATCGAACCCAGGCCCCAAGCTCAATAGTCGCGCTTGCAACCATAAGACCAACAAGGCAGTCACATGTCATTCTTCAAAAACGTAGATCCTTTAATATTTACATGCCATTTTATACCTTACTGTAGTTGCTTTAAAACCCTCGCAATGTGCTCTGATTATTGGCTCTGACACAATCTTCTACTGGAAGTATGTCTACCTCCTTAGCTGCGCAAGAGACTTGCGATCATGGCTTGTACTATGATGACGGAAAATCTCATGGATACGCTGCTCTGTGGGGAAGGCAGAGGGTTATTCTGAACTCTTCGCGGCCAAATCCCCACTGTGCTCTTCCAAGGACCTATGGCCGGGGTCGCGGTGATCGCTATTGCATGCGCCACAACTGATAACATACCCTGACTTTGCTGACGTCAAAATTTACTTCTTTACTATATAACAAAGTCGCTCCCGCTGTCTGTACGCTTAGATCTTTTAAACTACGCAACGGATTTTAATGCAGTTTTCAGCAATAGATAGAGTGATTCAAGAGGAAGGTTTATATGCCCCAAATTAGAATCTCCGTGCTAAGCCGGGGCGGGTAGCTTAGTAGTTATAATTAAATAGCAGTTCACAGTTTACATAGTCGAACTTTTATATGGGTTCAGATAGCTAATAACAATTATACGACTCTAGTTATCTGCGCAGACGCATACTGCTTTTGTTATTGAGATGTGAAAGTACACTCGGTAACTATCGGTACTTATAATTATTCATATATACTTTAATAATTTATAGACTGCCTTGTTGGTCTAGTGGACGCAAGCACGACTGCTGAGCAATGGGTCTGGGGTCGATCCCCAGGTTGGGCAGTGATATTGGGTTTTACAACTAGGAATTTCTCAGTAGCAGCGCGGAGTCTGGATTTGTGCCCGGTTAATGGCAATAGGCTCGCCCCCTATTACATGAGACTTAAACATAACAGCGAAATGGGTGTGTTACTAAACACCTCTGCCGAACCCTTCGGAGAATACAGGGCGTGATGTTATGTTCATACATCAATCCGGATATTTTCTCTTCGGGGTTGTTTTAAGTTGTAATAAACCTCTCTAAATTGATAGAGCATACAATTGATTATACAAATTGCATACAAATAGTCTGTAATGTCATCTGTGTGTGTCACAGTTAGCGTAATTGTTTCAAAATGTCATCTGTGTGTGTCACAGTTAGCGTAATTGTTTCAAAATGTCATCTGTGTGTGTCACAGTTAGCGTAATTGTTTCAAAATGTCATCTGTGTGTGTCACAGTTAGCGTAATTGTTTCAAAATGCTAATGATGCTTTTATCTGAATGATTTTGGAAGTCACATTGGTGATGACATTCCATTGAAAGGAAAGCGTTTGTCTTGGTATGGGCATGTGCTGAGGAGGGATGAAACACATGTGACTAAGAGAGTGATGAATATGAATGTTGATGGATGGAGGGGGAGAGGGAGACCTAAGAAAAGATGAATGGATTGTGTGAGGGAGGATATGAAAGATAAGGGAGTAAATGATAATGAGACGGCTGACAGGGAAGAGTGGAAGAGAAAAACATACTGCGCCGACCCCAAGTAACTTGGGACCAGGGCAGGAAGAATTGGTGATGACATAATTTCGCCAAATAAACTATACTTAGGGATGATTTTTCAATCGTCAGATAATTTTATCTAAGGAATAAATATGGCCGTTTGATATCGTCGCTACGCTTGCAAAATCCGTTATGTGAAAAACCCCAACTTTACAGGAGAAGCAAAAAACTGTTTTTTTCCCAAACTGATAAGAACATTTAAAAACTTAGTATGCAGAAAATTAGACTTTATGTCGAGACATCATAAAATATTATTTTTTTGCTTTTTTCTAGGATATAACAGGCGCTAGGATTTTTAAAGTGAATTTGGTCACATAGCCTATTTTTTTTGGGTCATAAATACCGCGATAATTTTCATTGTTGGTTTTCCTAGAACACTTAGCGGATTTTCCACACAATTTTAAAATAATAAACCCGCTATGTGTCATATTGAAGCGCAATACTAAGAGGCGCGCATCGAAATAAAAATACATTGTTTCTTTGCACACGAGGATTTTTGAAGCCGTTTTTGGCCAAAGTTACATAGCTGATTTTGCTATCTCCTTAACCAAATAAAATATTTGAAAACAGATTTCACAGGCCTACGTGGCTTGAGAAGTACTATAAAATAGCATTAAAAACCGAAATTAAAAAAAACTGCGGATTTTTTAGGCGCAGCGACGATATATTTCCTATACAAAAGCTGTCAAAACGCTAAACTTATTCCTCAGATAAAAATTATCTGATGATTGAAAAATCGGCCTTTTGTCAGTTGTATTTTCTTTATGACAGATCGGTATAGTGATGTCTAGATTGCAGTATGCCTATGAGCCATTCGATTATCGATCATATTCTAGTACCCTTAGGGAAACTGTCATAGAGTATACAATGGACTGAACAAGCTATTGATCAAGTATTGCATTGAACAAGAAGTCTTAATTTCTGAAAACGTTATAGATCTTACATACTTGAGTTACCATCTCACTTGTATTCCTCAAATGATTCCATGTGACATGGCCTTTTAATGATTACTTCGTTACTAAAAATCAAATACATGACACTTTGTCGGCCTCTATCTAAAACATGCGTACGCACCGCTTCGCCTCCGGAGTGAAACACAAAAGAAAACCGAACCAAATATTAGTGAGGGACCGCGAACGCATTGTGAAATGGGAACGCTCTCACCTCACACTAAAGCTGAATTTCCCATGTGCGGAGATTTTTTCTAGGTCTTCTACTTTTCGTGTGGTTAGTGACTAACCTGGTGTCAGAGTTTATGCCGCCCATGGGCCTCTGACTTGGCTTCACATGCTATCGAGAAATATCTCTCAGGCGTGCCGGTTTCCTCACGATGTTTTCCTTCACCGTTTTTAAGCAAGTGATAATTATACAATACGCACATGAATCCGAAAAGTCAGTGTTTCTAGGTGTTTGAAGCCTTAATTCGAGAGTGAGGTTTCTGTACGTAGTACTATTTATTATTCTGTGCCCGCAGCCAGTTTTGCCACCTCTAGCTAATGATGTCGTTACACTTCAATCTCAATAGTAAAAAAATATGATTTAATTGCAATCCTTCTTAGAATGACCATCTCGACCTTTAATTCAGCTCCGTAATTTACAAGATACAGTAAATTTCGCGATTTATTTCGCGTCTCTGCACTTGGTTTTTATAATATACTTTTATTACTGTCTGCACAGTCGTAAAACACGAGTAAAAACACGATTTATTGGTATCTACGAATATTTTAGCTAGGTTTTATTTTTTGAAGTAAATCCTCTTTTTTAGTTTACAAGCTTCGACGTTGTAAATGGTTGTTCATTTTATTGATTACTTAAACATACATATTATGTTATAATGTGGGCTTTATGTAAAGCCTCCGTCTTTTCCTTGGGATCTTCTTCTTTTCGTGTGGTTAGTGACTAACCTGGTGTCAGAATTGATGCCGCCCATGGGCCTCTGACTTGGCTTCACATGCCGTCGAGAAATATCTCTCAGGCACGATATTTTCCTTCAACGTTTTTAAGCAAGTGATATATAATACGCACATGAATCCGAAAAGTCAGAGGTGCGTGTCTTAGGTTCGAACTCGTGACCTGTGATTTGGCAGTCCGACGGTCATACCACAAGGCTATCACTGCTGCGGCATCCTTGGGATGAAGACTTGGTACAGTCTTCCATAATTTTCGGACCTCTTTTCAGTGAGAAGGGTTTTAAGCATTAGTCCAACACGCTCGCCTGGTGCGGGGTGGCAGTCTACACACGGCAATAAAAACTTTTTGGAGCCCTCTCATGATATTTTCCTTTACCGTAATGATAATCAAATTCTGATACGCACATGCTCAGACCCTTTGCACGGGAGGCAATCTATATATCAATCAATCAATCAAATTTATTTCGGACAAGGTACATCCATATGTTGGTAAATTATAATATAGAATAGAATATACTTTATTGTACACCAAAATTGTAACACAGCTCTTATACAATAACAAACATTAAAGGGTACAATGGCGGTCTTATCGCTGATAGCGATATCTACCAGACAACCTTTGGATGAACAGGAAGTCAATGAATAAGCTAGAGGGGGTAGTCCATGGTGTACTGCTGCAAAATATATACTACACACCATACATAGACATAATACTTACATATAGGTATATATATACATTTATAAATATTGTAATATATATATATGATATATAATTATGTGATAGGGAAAACAAGGTAGATTGATGATGAGGTACTAATTTATGAGGAATTAGAAACGTGTTGAGAGAAGAAATAATCTTTAACTAATTTTTTAAAAGAATCCAGTGAGAACGAATATAAGTACTTACAAAAATATCGTAATAATAATGAAACGGACTTACCCGCTGAATAGGCTATCACTGCTGACTTTAGACAAAAAGTTAACTCCAGACATTATTAATTATGCAATGGATGGTTATAAGAGTAGAGGAAGACCAAAGAAACGATGAATGGATAGTGTGAATGATGATATGGCTAGAAAGGGGGTGACTACTGAGATGACGGCTAATAGAGATGTATGGAAGAAGAAGAAATACTGCGCCGACCACAAATAAGTTGGGATAAGGGCAGGAGGATGATGATGATTATTATTATTAACAAGCTGCCCGGACAGACTTCGTTCTGTCAGAAGTTATTGGCCTGTAGTGGGAAAAGAAAAGTGTTGTTTTTTCCATTTTCCACGTAATTTTTATGTTTTTTCTCTCCATAAGAACCTTCCTTGTGCCTTAAGGAATATATTTAAAAAAATAGCCGAATTGGTCGAGCCGTTCTCAAGTTTTGCGCTTAGCAACACATTTGGCGATTCATTTTTATTATATAGATTATGAAATTCCAAAATAATCATCGCCTTTTCTGTTGACTATACTTGCGTCTTTCGATTTTAGAGCGAAAATTTAATCATACAAGCAAAGACATTTAAATCCACACAGCCTTAACACATAGATATCCAATTAAAAGTAATTATCCTACGAATTACTATGTAAGTCTGTTTATGGCGGGTCTTCGAACTCTCGATCAATAACTTTACGATTAAAAATGTCCAAGTGCGAACGTCGTGAGTCACACTTATTTTGACAAACATATCCGAGAGTTGATTTTGTTTTGAATCGTCATGTTATATTGTAATGTCTTATTTGGTAGTCGGGGATTGTTGAATGATTTTGGTAGTACGGGTAAATTTGAATAGATTATTCTGTTGCTACGGGAGATTTGTTCTAGTGTCAGTAAACTTGATCTCACAGTTTATTTTATTTAGATTTTTCAATGCTCTGTTCCTATGGGTGAAAATGAACCGTTTTGCTTAACAATGGTAGTATTTCTTATTGCTTGTAGGTATTTGTTTCATTATAAAGGTACAAGAGTCTTTATTTTAACCAATTACATAAACATAACATCACGCCTGTATTCCCTGAAGGGTTGGGCAGAGGTGCATAGTAACCTTATTTCGCTGTTATGTTTAAGACTCATGTAATAGGGGGCGAGCCTATTGCCGTCAACCAGGCATAAATCCAGACTCCGGGCTGCTACTGAGGAATTCCACACGGAAAAACCCAATGACACTGACCGACCAGGAGATCGAACCCAGGACCTCACGATCAGGATGCGCGCTTTCCACCACTTGACCAAAGAGGCAGTTAAACCAATTACCTTCGATAAATCATAGGAATCTGTCATAAATTCTTCAACTGATAGGTACAACAACAATATTTTTCTAAGCAGTCACTTAAAAATGGCGTCGTTTTTTAGAGATTTGCATTGTCATCACTGTTATAGTTCTGCAACATTTTTGCTTGCTTGCTTTTCATTCACCGCTACGCTTACCTCAAGATGAGTGACTAGCTCTACATACGTAGGTAGCTGGTAGGTACTTCATATCTTAATATATACAAGGTTAGTCGGAAAGGGGGTACTAAGCCAAAAGGGTGTTAAAGAACCCACAATAAGGGATATCTTTTGTTTTACAACTTTCTCCAAAACTCGATAGTTTAAGAGAAATAGCTTTCAAAGATTTCGTAAAAAATATGTTAAAATCTATTTGTCCATAGCTATGATCAGCTGTGTTTACAATTTAGGTGATATTTGGGGTCACGGATTAGAAACTTAATTTTCTGAATTCATAACTAAAGCAAGTATTTTTTTTTTAAGTCTAATAATAAAAAGTTTTTGCATACAAATAAAAATTATCGAATTTTGAAATTTTAACACTTGCTTTTAAATAGTCATCAGTGATACTTTAAGAGGCCCGCGGCTTAGTACCCCGTTTCCGACTAACCTTGTATAATTCTTCTGTACGTGTGTTTGTCACCTAACTCCTCCTAAACGGCTGGACCGATTTGAACGAAATATTGTGTGTATATTTCAATGGGTTCCCGGATGGTTTGAAAACACAATTGGACCCGGTAGGTGGCGCTGTTTTTCCGGGCAGGACGACGTCTGCCGGGTCCGGTAGTTTATTTTAAAATGTATACTGCGGAAATCGACACTGCGAATTCTTTTCATCAAATATTTTAAATCTAAAGAACAATTTTGGGTTTCTTTAACAGTTGCAAGATCATTTCATATTCACAACCTAATATCACAGTATAAAGAAGTATTGTGTGTATATTTCAATGGGTTCCCGGATGGTTTGAAAACACAATTGGACCCGGTAGGTGGCGCTGTTTTTCCGGGCAGGACGACGTCTGCCGGGTCCGGTAGTTTATTTTAAAATGTATACTGCGGAAATCGACACTGCGAATTCTTTTCCTCAAATATTTTAAATCTAAAGATCAAATTTGAGTTTCTTTAACAGCTACAAGATCATTTCATATTCCCAACCATAATATGCTCATTTTTGCAAAACATGTGACTGCGTTTGACCGCAGCGGGCGCGCACATGCGCGTAATTGCACCGACACATTAACTTTGAGTCTTTGAAGTTAATTGGGAGCGAAGCTAAGTCGCCATTTTAATGAGTCCTGGTATTTATACCTTGCAGTGCTTTCGGACGTTGTAAATCTATGTACGGGACTACAGACTTGCTAATGATTATTTTTTATATACCAAAAACCCGAACGAAGCGTTTTGATTCCACTTTCATTGTGGAAACCGCCAAACAATGGAATGCGCTGCCCGAGTGGGTGTTCCCCGACAGTTACAATCTGGGTGTCTTCAAGTCACGAGTGAATCGGTTTCTTCTGGGCAAGCGTGCTCCATCGTAGACCGCATCATCGCTTAACATCAGGCGAGATGGCGGCCAAACGCAGGCCTAGTAACAAATAAAAAAAAAAAAAAAAAAAGAATCAGTCTGAGAGCACTTCGGAGACTTGTTGGTGCCATCAATTGGCAAATATAACTGAATTAATTATTACTATAATATTAATACACATAATTATAATAATATACAGCAGTGATAGCCTAGTGGTTGAACGCTTGCCTTCCATGTAGGAGGGTCTGAGTTCGATCCCGGCCCGTACCTCCGACTTTTCGAATTCATGTGCGGCTCAGAATTTGATTATCACTTACATTAACGGTGAAGGAAAAACATCGTGAGGAAACCTGCACAACTGAGAGGGCTCTATAAAGTTCTCGATGGTGTGTGTAGTATGTCAACCCGCACCAGGACAGCGTGGTGGACCAAGACCTAAACCCTTCTCAGTCTGAGAAGAGGCCCGTGCCCAGCAGTGGGACAGTAATGGGCTGAATATGTATGTGTGTGAATACGTGGTTTAAAGATATTGATCGTTGCTAATACCACCAAGGTGTTATTTTTTATAATACATGCAACATGTAATTCGTTTTATATCTGCTTCGATAATAATTTTATCTATTTTTACGTGGGAGGAGCCATGGGCAAGACATATGTGTTAAATATATCGCTAATACTATCCCTTATGGGGTAGGTAGAGAAAACGTGTGGGTAGAAGTATCTGAACAACTGCGGTGTTAATTGGAAGTGCTAATCTTCGTCACAACTATTTTTGCTATTGAAAGTTGACTCAGCAGTCGTGCCGATAGTCGTTACGGCCAATGGCTTAATAGCCAAGAGCCTCGACCAACATCCGCTGAGGCTCAGAAAGCGGTACTTCTGGACACGGTGCGTATTGTAAGGAAGTTCCTCTCTCTGAGGCCCTGACCACCGGTAGCTTAGACCCTGTTCCCGGTGCATGTGGGGAGTTTTTTTAATAAGCACGGATTTTCTTCACATAAACATTTTTATACTTAGTAAAACATAACAACATCACGCCTGTATTCTCCGAAGGGTTAAGCATAGGTGTATAGTAACACCCTCATTTAGCCAGTTATGTCTAAGTTCCATGTAATAGTGGGCGAGCCGATTGCCATTCACACAAATCCAGACTCCGGGCTGCTACTGAGAAATTTCTAATGGAAAAACCTAATAACACTGTCCAACCTGGGGATCGAACCTAGGACCCCATGCTCAGCAGTTGCGCTTGCGACTACTAGACCAACAAGGCAATCAAATGTTACTTAGTAAAAAACTAGCGACTTCCGGCTACGCACGGGTGCAATGTAGACACTAATGTGGGGTATATAAACTTTCCTCTTGAATCACTCTATCTATTGCTGAAAACTGTATTAAAATCCGTTACGTAGTTTAAAAGATCTAAGCGTACAGACAGCGGGAGTGACTGTTTTATACGATGTAAATAAGATGTTATAAATGTAGGTACCTAACTGACTATACTTCACATCACGCTATGTGAAGTATAGTCAGTTAGGTACCATGACCCATGTTACCGGGGTTGTGGTCGAGCAAAGAGTGACATAAAATGGATATAATTATGTCAACGCCTCATCTTAACAGGAAGTGCGTACCGCGCCGCCTGCTATTTCAATTGCCATATTTTTGATTAGCTGTCACAAATTATATTAAAAGTAGTTTTTATTTGTTATTATATTTTTGTAGTTTATTGACACATTATAAAACACTTTTATCCATTCAAGTATAATAGAATATATATTTAAAATTAACTACCTCCATCCGTGTGTCACTGCGAGGGTGCCAGCTGAAAATCAGCGCTGGGTGTTTTGACGCCTAGCATATGCTGAGTTGGTAACCTTTTCGGCATGGACATGCTTGACAGCATAAAATTTGTGTTTAATTCCTATTATATTGTTCTTTCTTTGTTTGTTTATTTTATTTATGCTGTCAGTGTTCTTGGCTGAATAAATGAATTTTCTTTCTTTCTTTCTTTCTTTCTTTCTATGTGTGTGGGGCTATGTGCAGTTGCATTCCAAAGAGTGACTGCATCAGCCTTCAGGGGATGTACTGAATACCAGTACGTGGTTAATCACTGCACACCACAATGCAAATATTTTTTGTCGTTTATTTCTATTTGTAATTTTTCTACTTACTTTGTGTACCGGTAAACCCTTATTTGCTTTGAATCCTGGGGTAACTTTGATAAAAAAAAACATTTCGTAATATAACTCAAATTGTACGAATTCTGAACGCATTCTTCCTATTATTATTGTACGATTGGCAGCATTGAACTTCCCTGTTAGCGTGTGATTAGTCGTTAAGGGTGGATCCTTGCCGGTTGATGAAAAATTATTAAAAATAATTATGTCAGTTATAGTTTTGTGTAATTATTTATTCCTTACTGGGGCTACTTTCGAATTTCTTAGAAAAAAAGGGAGGTATCAAAGTAACCCCAATCATAGTTTGACATTTATTACCAACTTTTTATTTCTTTTCTCAAAAAGTAATAAGATTTTTTAAAATTTTATTCAAGAAATAGTTAACATAAACAAAACCGATATTTGCATTTTTATTTTTGCTTTTATATTTCAAGAGAAAAATACATTTCAATTTTGAAATTGATCAAAGTAACCCCGGTTTACGCTACGTGTTGTTTGGTAATAAATCTATCTTTATCTTTAGGTACCTACTATAAAATAACCCTTGTATACAACAGTTCCTAACATAAAAGAAACAGGACAAAGATCACCATAATTATAAAATAAATTAACACAACAAAATTAACCCAATTTTCCACGTTTACAATCTCAAACCTGTTGCATTCTCACTATACAAAAGTATACGTGTATCGGTTTGTGCGTAGACGCCTGCGCCGGCGCCGGCCATCCCACAGGATCCCGCTACGCAACAGGAACGCAACGGGATCCTGCGTGAACCAGTTCCCGTTTTTTGTTGCGCGAAAGCTTTCCTTTGAACAGGAGTGGGTTGATAATAGCAAGGTGCGTGCGAGTGCGTGCGTATTGTGTATAAAAAGCTTTATTTTTATGTAAATTTATTGTTTTTGAGTTGTTTCATTGTCCTTAGTTTTTTTTGTACTTGTTTTGTTTGTTATATTTGTTGTTTAAGTTTTTACAAGCTTTGAAAGGCTCGTGGCTTATACGATTTGCGAGGTTAAGCAGCGCTTGCCGCGGTCAGTCAGTGGATGGGTGACCATTTGCACACCGAGACCCCTCCGTTCCTCGGAGAGCACGTTAAATAGTCGGGCCCGGGTGTCATACGCATATTGACAGTCGTTACGGGTAGTCAGAGGCCCGAAAGTCTGATAGCCGGTCTAAGCTTAAGACATCGGCATTGCCCAGTTACTGGGTTGCGGTGGTCTGATGGCAGTCGCTCCGTGTAAAATACTGGTATTCAGCCGCATCTGGTTAGACTGGAAGCTGACCCCAACATAGTTGGGAAAAGGATAGGCAGAACTTTATTGCAAGCTTTACACACAATGCGTTTTTGGTTAGTAAAAATAATGGCAGGTGGCGTGACGAGTTAGATGAACACACATAGAGTTAGATAAACACACATACATAACCCACGCCTTTTTCCCATGGGGGTAGGCAGGAAATATAGCACGCCACATGCTACGATCCTTACATACTCCTTTCGTTTGGTCCACGTTTATACATCTTGTCGTACAAACACGCCGGTTGAGAGTACTGCGCACGCGCAGTTATTTAAAACTAATGATAAAATTAAATGGTCCTAGTTGGCTTTAGACTAAGAGGTTTGGAAATATAGCGTACCCCCATTTCTCATCAGAAGTCTTTTCGCAGAAATGGGATGAGATGGATCAATTTATAACAGTTATTTTAGAGACTTTAATAACTTCATATGTCGCTAGTTTCCCGATACAAAATTTGCTTCTGTGATGTAAGATAAAAGAGGTAGCTATTTTTCTTTTCTTTGTATATTTGCTAACCTGTTATTGTTTCTGCCTCTTTGGTCTAGTGAAAGAAAGAAAGAAAATAATTTATTTGAGTCTCGTTACAGACATACAGACATACAAACATAAAATAAAAAATCAATAATATACACAAGTTATATGCCTCTATGAGACAAAAAAAGGAGCCCATCTCAGCATAATGCTGCTACACCGAAGTATAGCAGCGCTGGTTTTCGGATGGGTCCTCTAGTGAAGCCACGGGCAGCCACGTGCAAATACAAAAATTAATAAATTAATTACATAAATAAAATAAATAAATTAATTAATGAATTAAAATAAACACATAGATATTTGTACGTAAATGAGTGAATATTTAAAGGTGGCAAGTGCGACTGCTGATCGTGAGGACCTGGGTTCAATACCCAGGTCGGGCAGTGTTATTGGGTTTTTCCTTGTGGAATTCCTCAGTAGCAGCTCGGAGTTTGGATTTATGCCCGGTTGAGCTTCTGTCATGTTAGTTAAGAGGTAGGTATTTTCTCTTTGTATATTTGCTAACCTGTTATTATTTCTCCGTCGGGTATAAACAGTAAAAACTAAAATAAAATTAACTCTGTTGTTTTCTTCTTAAGGTTCATTTACACTAGCATATTTCCTCGAAGCGAGACTCTTTCTGACTTCTTTCTCAGGAGTGAAAACAGAAACAACTTGAGACTCGCTTCGAGAAACTATCCTCGTGTAAATCAGCCTTTAGTCAGTGTATAAAACACAAAAAGTGTATTAAAATAACATCTACGAGTGGCGGTACTTAAGTAACGGGGTGTCCTGCGTAAGCGACGGACGCGACGCGACAAACGCGATCAAGACAACGGCAAAAACATCGTGAGGAAAGTTGCACACCTGAGAGGGTACCATAAAGTTCTCGGTGGTGTGTGTAGTCTGTCAACCCGCATCAGATCAGCGTGGTGGACTAAGGCGTAAACCCTTCTTATTCTGAGAAGAAGCCCGTGGCCAGCAGTGGGACAGTAATGGACTTATTATATATTTATGTTAAATTATTATTACACATAATGACCGTTACTGTCTTCAGCTGTCTAAGTCTAGATCACAGACACCATAAACAAATGTATTGTCATCGTATTTCATACAACACCACTCATGTGGGCTTCATTCAATACCAAACGGATTCAGTCTAAAGTTATTTATGTAAAATTTTATTTACTCATATTGTAATTTTTGCCTATATTACCAGTAGGCAGGTGTGTTGGAGGCGTAGGATATTTTCAATAAAAATAATAAATAAAAACAAGATTTAACTCGAGATGTGTGAGTTTCGCGTCATATGAATAATTCAAGAGTGCTATTGAAACCAATTGATGGGTGTTGGCTGTTGGCCGTCTGTGTGGGGCCAATGTTTGTGACAAATGTCTAGTTTTATGGCGGTAAAAGTGGAGCATTTGATGAGCAGTTTAGTAATATTGTTTTGCAAGACTCTCTCTATAAGAATATTGATTATATAAAATGAAATGTTAATAATCTCGTTTCCTAGTGCAATAAAACATATTATAATTTAATTTAGATACATACATAACATCACGCCTTGTATTCCCCAAAGGATTGGGCAGAGGTGTTTTTAGTACACCCTCGTTTCACCAGTTATGTTTAAGTCCCATGTAATAGGGGCGACACCATTGCCATCAACCAGGCGCCAATGCAAACTCCGTGCTGCTACTGAGGAATTCCACACGGAAAATCCCAATAACAATTTGCCCGACCTGGGGGTCGCACCCAGGACCTCACGATCAGCAGTACCAATGAGGCAAATAATGTCAAGCATATTTGAAGCAGTGAAATTGCTTCAGTACCAACGATGGTGGTGCCATAAGTTCTCCGGTATCATAACTTCCTAAAGCGGATTATTATCCTAATTTGGACTGCTAAAGCCTAAAGTAATTAAAGAATGTATTAAGTATTTTACATCAGACTAATATTAAATACGGATTACACCACAATACCATCGTTCGTTCTGCTTACCTTTTTAACAGACTTCCAAAAAGGAGGAGGTTCTCAATTCGACTGTATGTTTTTTTTGTATGTTTGTTCCGCGATATCTTTGCTAATTGTGAACCGATTTTAATGATTATTTTTTTTGTTTGAAAGATTATTCTTTCGAAGTGGTCCCATTTAAATTTGGTGAAGATCTGATGAAGAACTTCGGAGATAGACCATTTGAAGTCGATTTTATTTTTGTTAAAAAGTGATTATTCCCAACTATGTTGCGGTCGGCTTCCAGTCTAACCAGATGCGGTTGAATACCAGTATTTTACACGGAGCGACTGCCATCAGACCTCCGCAACCCAGTTATTAGGCAATGCCGATATCCTAAAGTTAGACCAGTTATCAGACTTTCGGGCTTCTGACTACCCGTAACGACTGTCAAAGGTATTCGTATGACACCCGGGCGGAAACGGGACTCTCTGAGTCACGGAGGGGTCTCGATGTGTCACAAACTGTCATCCATCCACGGACTGACCGCGGCAAGCGTTGCTTAACCTCGCAAACCGTATGATCCGCGCGGTCATTAATAAGACTACAATACCAGCTTTATGCAAAAATATAGTACGTACATGAGGATACATTAAACAGATCGATATTAAAAATATTAATATTATTTATTTTAAAACACCTAAAGTGGACTGATGACGTCAAAATCAATTAAGCCATATTGTCCAACATTGGTTCCAATACCGCACGCAAAGATGGTCAAATTAAATTAGTACGTACATGAGGATACATTAAACAGATCGATATTAAAAATATTAATATTATTTATTCTAAAACACCTAAAGTGGACTGATGACGTCAAAATCAATTAAGCCATATTGTCCAACATTGGTTCCAATACCACACGCAAAGATGGTCAAATTAAATAAATTACCAGAGCACAATAGAAAGTCGCACTCAGAACAGGAAATATATTATATATTATAATATAAATAGTTCTATCACTCTGTTCATAGTTTCGTACTGTTTTTTATTCAAATGAAGTTAACATGTGGCCACGAAAACAGCGAGTGATGAAATAAGCTCAGAAGTTGAGCCATAATATGATTTTTGTTTTAATACATTGACAGTAAAATGTACGATATATTTTTTAAAGTTTGGTTCTGTTGTCTTCCAATTTATTTACTATTTATCTCTCGCAGACAATCTTCTACGAGATTGATTTATTTAGACCGAAATATATAGGTAACTATGGCAGGTATTCAACTTTCGAAGTAAAATAAACATTATCTGGAAGGAGCTGCACGATAGACACCAGATTCACGATAAACTTCTTCCCGTTCTAAAACAACAGTCCAACCAAAGAGTACTTTATGACGCTTTTTTTGGGAACATATCGTTGGTCTAGTGGTGTCAAGCGCGACTACAGATCGAGAGGTCCTGGGTTCGATCCCCAGGTCGGGCAAAGCGTTATTGGGTTTTTCCGTGTGGAATTCCTCAGTAGCAGCTCGGAGTTTGGATTCGTGCACGGTTGATGTCAATAGGCTCACTCCCTATTACATGGGACTTAATCGTAACGGTGAAATGAGGATGATACTTTACACCTCTACCCAACCCTTCGGGGAATACAGGCGTGATGCTATGTTTTTTTGGACTAGCCGTCTCTCTTTCCCAACCAATGCAACTCCTGTAAGCGAGAATCTATGGTGAGACGCCTGTAATATTAAAAAAAGTTGTATTTCTAACTGTTCTCTGAATTCAATGAAATACCTAAGTTTAACTCAACTCACATTGTATGTAATAACCCATGATTGACAAAAATATTTTTTCTGTCGTTTTTCTAATAGTATAGGGTTCTTTATCGCTGCTCTTGTGGCCCCACCGTAAACCTATCGCGACGATCGTGCGCTTATTGGATTCACCGTTACACGAAATTGTTATTTATGAATTTTGGAAATCAATACCAGTAATGGACTCGGTGTAAATTTTCTCTGTGACATTTATTTTGGTGTATGTAACATAAATATATATATAGTAAGCGGATTAAAACTGTGTGCAAACAGTTATACAAGAATAGTTTCGTTGGCAACACTATTTTTAAATTATCACTGTTACCTAGTTGATTAGTTAATCTTGGAAGTTCTTGAGATTTTTATAGGTATTTCGAATGAGGTTGTAGTGGGCCCAAATGCGGATATTAAAAATAAAATATCGCGGATATTATTGTCAATGGTTATGTCGTGGGTTCAATTAAATTCACACCAGGGTATTGGAAGCGTAGGCTTAGAGAATGTGGTCAGTTTAAAATATCTCCACAATTCATACAACACTATGTATGTTTTGTTTTCTATTCTAGACTTGCTCGCGTTTGGCCCTAGTCTCACCTGATGGTAAGCGCAGACAAGGTCTAAGATGGAACACACGAATCCAAGGAACAGAGATATAGTGAGATTCCCGTATATCCCTCTGACGCTCACATACACACAACGGAAGTCAGTAAACTGCTTGGCGCCGGACTTTAACGCGAGGGTGGTAGCTAGCCAGGCGGACCATATAGATCCTAGCACCAAGCGTGTTCTAGATAGTCTACATTTCTTTAAGAAATTTTCAAGTTTCAGTAAGAAATAATAAGTGCCTCTGTACGCCATTTCACTTATACATTTATTAAGTGTTGTGAGTACATATTTACATAGTATAAAACAAAGTCGCTCCCGCTGTCTGTACGCTTAGATCTTTTAAACTACGCAACGGATTTTAATGCAGTTTTTAACAATAGATAGAGTGATTCAAGAGGAAGGTTTGTATGCCCCACATTAGTATCTACATTGCACCCGTGCGAAACCCGGGGCGGGCCGCTAGTACATTATTATATAAATAAATAAATAGTTTCACGCAAACCTTTTGGAGACTTGGTTTAGCTTTGTACATGTTTCTGACCGTTCTCAAAGCCATGAACCAAAAAATCGACTCCTGCGCCGATGAAGATTGATGAGCATAACTTCAATTTATTAAAATGTATGAATAATATGTTCAAATCTTGGTAAATTGCTTTGCATATTATAACTTATAATATCTTACTGCTTAGTGAAGATTACATCGGCTTACTACAAGCAACTTAAGATAAAACCAGATAATTGCGAAACACTATTACTGTAAGACTTGTTATATTATTTTATATTTACGATGGAAGTACGTGGCTAATCTCATGTGAGAGGCATTACACCATCTATTGCCGCCATGTCGGTTTATGTGCGTGTTATATGGCTGTGTTAAAACTTTTATTGTTTATGTAGGTGTGATTGGTACCTCATGTATAAGTAAGGCGTTTACGCTTAAACCGACGGAGGTCTAATTGCAGTGGTTTATAATGAGGTTTTGTTGAGAGGCTGGTATGTTTGAGCTGTTGTTTAAATCTAGCTGTTAGAAGATTAGGTTGATTTTACTTTGGATTTGTGTTCATTAATGGTAATGGCCAATATGTTACGGCATTTTTTTCTAGTGCCAATGACAAAATATTGCAGGACAATGAGGAAAAAGTGTCTCCAAAAACTATTCTAATATTTTAATACTTTATCACTACATAAAATAACATCACGCCTGTATTCCCCGAAAGGTATTGCAGAGGTGTATAGTAACACCTTAATTTCACCGTTATGTTTAAGTCCCATGTTATATGGGGCGAGCCTATTGCCATCAACCGGGCAAAAAGCCAAACTCCGAGCTGCTATGAGGAATTCCACACAGAAAGGCCCATTAACACTTTGCCCAACGTGGTGATCGAATCTAGGACCTCACGATCAGCAGTCGCGCTTTCCACCACTAAACCAACGAGACAGTTATAAGGCACTACACTCTTTGTTATAAAGCTCATCTTTACATAGTATAAAACAAAGTCGCTTCCGCTGTCTGTACGCTTAGATCTTTTAAACTACGCAACGGATTTTAATGCAGTTTTCAGCAATAGATAGAGTGATTCAAGAGGAAGGTTTATATGCCCCACATTAGTATCTACATTGCACCCGTGCGAAGCCGGGGCCGGTCGCTAGTTAATAATAAAAAATAATACTATCTACTAATAAAACTAAACTCGAGGAGCGAGGTGCTTAGGAATAATGTTTTTGCGGGCGATGACTATACAGAATTTCGTATCTTTTTTTTTTTTTTTTTTTTAGATGAGATTATTCACCGCAGACATTTCGTCCGCGCTCTTTTTTGCTGTTATTTAATTGTTTACTTTTTATTTTATTTTACTTATTTGATACTCCTGTATCGGAAATACAACATGTATTATTTATATTACTATAAATATTACTTATTCTACTTAAGCTATGCGAGTCCATCACATTATATATATGTTTACTTATTTAATATTATTGTTTTTTTTTTTTTTTTTCTTATAATATACACATTTACATTATTTCATTGATACTGGTGGTACATGCATTGACTCAATAAATCGATGCATGTACCGGCAGGCATCATTTTGACATGCAGGTATAACTTAGCTATGCGCTGATGCATGCGCCGACTCAATAGAGTCGATGCCTGCATCAGCACACACACTTAAGACTATATTACTGCTATAAATATTATTTATTATATTAATATTATATATTATTTAATGATTTTCAGAATTTCGTTTAATCGTTGTGGATACAATTAAGAAGCCAGCTGACGTCAATTATTTAGGCAAGCTAGAAATAAAGCACTAGATATTGATGAGCGAATCCTATAAATAACTGTCATTATATATCTTTCTAATTTTGCAATATTTTTTCCTTTATTTATCATACCAAATTATCATACTCACATTTTCAGCACCTGTCTTACTCAAAAACCCCTATCAGATAAAATTATTTTAAAAACAAACAAGTGTAGCATCTGCTCCCGACACGTGCTCGCGCGGCGAAGGCTGCGCAGGAAGTGGGTCAGCGTGCCCTTGACTCAGCGCGGGCTTATGCGCGAGAAACAAAAAGAGCACAGACCGGCTGCGCCCGCGCCGCCCTGCGTGGCCTTGGCAATGGGCGGCGTGGAACAATTGCGAATTTTGCGATGGGTTGCCAGATGAACTGGGTTTGGCGAAGTGTGGAGATATTGCTTTAGTAAAATTATTACTTTCCTATTGCGTACTTCTTTGATAGATTAATCAGAGGTAGCAAGGGATAGAGTGCTTTATGAAATGAGAACAATTATAATATTTTGAAGATAATCCATAATATTGAATCCATTGCCATAGAAATGATTAAAAAAATGCTTATTTTTTAAACGAGAACCATTAAATACTGAGCCTTCTCAAAAAAATTCTTTAATAACCAGACGTAGGTCTCTTTTTGACTTTATCTTTAACTTCTTCTTCTTCTTTTCTTCTTATCTTCTTCTTTTCTCTTTAACTTTCTTTATTAAATGTTATTAGGTCATGCAAATGAAAAAATAATAATTTAAGATTGTATGGTTGTTGAAAGTAGGTTTCCTATTAAAATGGAGAATCTTGAAGTTAATTAAATATATTTTCCAATAATTAATTCATAATGCAGTTTTACCACCTTCGTCCTGGCAACACCGTCTCGCCGGGGGTCACCTTCCGGCGCGTCGCGGGCGCACGCGATAATTGTTATTATTAATGATCAAAGAGTCGCCGGCGGCAGGTGCGCATACGCAAAGGATTGAACACCAACTCTTGCTTTTGCACATCTTCGATTTTTGAGAATATTGATACTTGGTTCGTATGAGCGAAAGATGAATTAGGTTGGAAAGGTATGTACCTATGAAAGGATATAAGTAAGAGGTTTTATGGAGGGCATGTATATGTAATCAAGTTCTTTGTAGATGTTTGCATAAAGTAGGTATCTTAAGATCGTGATACAGATAGGTGAGGAAGATTTAGGGATTTATTTCCGGGCATTATTTCAGTGTTGCTAGGAACCACTTACGGGCAACATCTGAGCGAATTTGCCCAGTCTAGTCCGTCCTAAAAAATTATTTGTATATAGGTATTATCTGTACCCGTAAACAAAATAAGAATTCTTCATTACGTCGCTCTATAATATAGGTACCTACAAAAATAAAAAAAATGATGTCATAAAATTGTAACAATATTGTTGTTATATACTTTTGACACCAACCCAAAGCTCGTATGAGTACCTATAGGTACTTTGCGAGTACTTTATTAAATTAAGAGAATAACACATAAAACCGGTTTTGAAAATTTTATGGGTCATAAAATGAGGAAAAACAAATTATTTGTGTTTGTAACTGCGTGGTTTTAGTAAGTTTGATTTATTTATTTTCCTGTACTGAGTAAGAACAATCGTGTAAGTAGATTTTATACCACGATCAGGATAATGTTTATGGTAAAAAAAAATGTATTATAAAGGGACAAAATGTACCCAAAGAATTACAGCAAGGATTTGCTAAGTGGCTGATGGGTTTTGCTGGAAAGTCTATCTAGCCCATTGCTGACTTTTCTAGACAGGTTACACATCCAGTTAGAGGTCTACAGGTACCTACGTATTACGTTAAACACAAGAATAAAATCTAAACAAAAGCCTAAATAATCCGCAAAAATATTCAACAAAAAAAAGACACAAATAATCAGTACCTACCTAACTTATCTGTCCCTAAACGGAATCATATACCCACTCACACTTGGCCATAACCAATAAAAGTAATACATGTGTACCAACACTTATAAACCAATACGATGACGTCACCCCTTCAAAATATCCATTTGCGCGCGCATTTGATACTTCAAAGCGTACCAGCATTTTGAAAAAAGAACACGAATGCTTTTAATAAGTTAATCTCAAAGCTCTAATGAAACGTCACGCTGCGACAGAGATGAAGTTCAGTACTTGCATTACAAACATAACACAGAATTCGTTCAAACCCTAACTATATACAAATAAGGGTGATTTTTGTTTGAATTTAGTGGTGTTTAATTTGGTAGAAGAGTGAAGGAAATAAACAATGGCAGTGGAAAGATGGCGCGATAAGAGGTACCTGAGTGTTCGTAGGGTTGTGCAGCGTGCGTTCATTTGTGGAAAATGGTTTGGTAATGGATTTTTGAAACTTCTCGCATTATGAGGGGCCATGGGGTTAGTTGACGATTGTAATCAGCGAGATATTTTCGGTCCAAAACTGGATAGGCGTTCGATGTCACGTTTTTATACTTAATCACGTTGGTCTAGAAGGTGTCTTATTGAGTGTTTATGGATGTATTTTTTTTACTAGTATGATATACAAAATGGCCATTGCAGTACCTTTGATACTTCGTTCCCTTTGGTACAAATTGGTCCTTTGCTAACAGTTATAGGCATTTTGTTTTTTAAAATTTTGGAAGCGTCTTCTCTTGGACTCTTATTTTTGAACTGAGCTAAATGACAAAAATATTTGCTAGTGTGAGTGGCGAAAAGAGAAAGTAGCAGGGTTGGTAGAGGGGCTGACTGCTTAGGGTGCGTCGGGCGTACTTAGGTATCGTCACTTGTGGACGTGTTGGAGGCTCTTTTGAAGCATATTTGAAGCTGATATTCATAATACTTGAGCTTTTCTTCCTTCAGATTTGCTGGAGAAAAGAGTGCACAATAAATCCTTTCCTATGATTTAATTGAGTGATTAGTTCGTAAAACAATTTAGTATTCATTTGCGTCAACGGTGTCTAAAAACTATTGTTTATACAGTGTAGTGGCAATGCGCATTATTTTGCGCCCCAATTAACGTTTACATATTGAAAATAAAAATAAAGTTTTTTTAAAAAATATTTTTTATACCTACTTTTGTTTGCCCCAACCCTACACAACCGCATTCGAAGTGTGTTGAACGCAGCGAAATTGATATTATATTAAGATTCCGCGCATGCGCCGTCGTCATCCGACTCCCGCGTCCCTTTGACTTGTGGTTTATTATTGAAAGTACATATTTTCTGCAATCATTTGAGATTAGAAGTGAGTTACGAGTTAAAATGTCTTCAAAAATAGGGTCCATGTTTGGAGATCGGAGAAAAAATAGGAGTATTTAGGAGGACCAAGCTTTATTTTTAAATCGTTGTGATATCAATGTATATTTTTTCGATAATAAAATAATAGGAAGCGTGGAAACTGATCCGCAGCGCATGGGTATCGTAAAGTACTAGTAGCACAGAATAACAAATAGTACAACGTACAGAAACCTCACTCCGTGCTTCAGACGAAATTGAGATTTAGCGTTAGCTTGAAGAGTTCCCATTCCGCTGTGCGTTCGCGCTCTTATTACATTTTCGGTTCGTTCGCCAACATTCGGTTAGGTTTCCTTTAGTGTTTCAATCCTGAGTTGCAGCGGCGCGTAAGCATGTTTTCTTACCTAAACCGTGGAGTGACGGGCCCGCTGGCACTGCAGTGTGACTTAAACAACTTTTGAACTGTAAACAACACAACGCGTTCTCCCTTATAATAATAATTCATTTATTCCTTCAAGTAACAATGACTCATCAATACACAGAAACCAGATTAGAAAATTATACACTAACACACACAGAATACACTAAACATTACAATAGGTACAACACAAGACAGTAACCACACAAAACACATTTATACCGTCAGTTGACGACTGTAGGTGACGTGCAAGTCACTGCAGCGTCTAATGAAAGGACAGTCAAACTTGTCGGCTATCATCACTAGTACACTGTTGGAGCTGCCGCGAACTCTGCGTACCAAGGACGCGCTCCGCTTACGCATCGTTGCATAAAAGCAGTCGACGCTAGCAACAGCGAACATACCCGAGGCACTACAATGTCGCGGCAGTCCCATCAGCGCTCTGAATGCGTTGTTATATTGGATGCGGAGGGCTTCGTATGCTTTTTGAGTGTGATTCACCCACAGGCTGCACGCGTACAGAGAGGTACAATAAGCCCTGAAAAGCACCATAATGCACCTTGTCGCTAAAGTAATCGTATCGAAGGACCAAGAACGGTCCTATTTTTTCCTTACGATATCCTAATAATTTAATACATAACACGTCACCGTCGACCTTAGTAAACTTTAATAGGTACCTACACCTAACTAAACATCTCGGATTCACATCCAATGCTCCAAGTTTCTCACGTTGGCATACCCTTCATAAATTATCGTACGCCGCGATAAGTTAACAATACGACAATGCGTTGCGAAGTGGAATCCACCTGACTGCACCCCCGCTCCCCCTGCGTACTCCCCCGGCCACCCCCGCGACGCGCACAAAAAAATAATATCATATCTCGTTACCGAATCTACCTTTTGTTGGAGCTTAGAAGAGGTAGTATGTGTTGGATAAGGTAGAATTTGAAATATTACGAGTAAGATCGTAGTTTCTACGTGAGCTTTTGAAATTGTCCGTAGCCATCTGTAATATTTAATACTGAGTGAGTGACATGATTTTAAATTAATAAAATACACACATACCTAATGATTGGCTCACGTATGCATATTAATGAAAACGAATTTGTTTGTTGTTACAAGAAATAACTCCGTTCATCTACAGTTATAATTCTTCTGGAACAAATGTTTTGAAAGACAGGGTTACGGATCATTTTCTTGTATGTAAGTGTTTTTATGGCTTTATCTAATCATCAAAAATGTATTTCATCTCAAATCTTTTCAATGCCATATCCATATTATTTTTTCCCACATCCGTCACCCCACACAACAATAATATACCTGTATGCACTTTCGTTTTTATAAAACCCTCTGTATCCACTTTAAATTGGACATCATGGACCTTTTTTTTTCGGTTCATATTCCATTTATCTTTAAAGTCATGATTCGTTGCATTGTCCTGAGCGTAAATACGGCTAAAAAAAACTCACGGATGATACTCGTAGTGACGTACAAAAAAAGTTCAAAATTAAAAATGGAATCGCCTTTGATTCGTGACGTGAAGTTGGATGTTCTTTTTTTAAAGCGACTGTTTTGCGTAGATTTTTGAAATAGGAATTGTGTATTCTGATTGTTTTGAATTAGTTTGGTCTTGTAATAGTCTAATGGTGCGTCCAGACTTGACGAACGCGCCGCGAATGCGCCGCTCGCGCGCAGCTCGCGAACCGTTCGCGAGCCGCTCGCGAGCTGCGCGCGTGCATTTCATGTTCGTACAAAGCTCCGCGCGCCGCTCGCGCGCAGCTTGCGAACGGCTCGCGCGATGCGCGCGTGCGGCGCGTTCGCGGCGCGTTCGTCAGGTCTGGACGCACCATAAGATCCCAGTATAGAACGACCTTCACCGAGCTGGTTAATGGATGAAAAGTATTTTATATCAAATTAAATATGTCAATAAATACACACAGCATTTATACCTGCCTACCCAAGAGCTGTGACGGGAAAAAGATAGTCAACCTAACGTTTGCATATTCTACTTATAGGCATACTTTCGATTGGTATGGAATTTATCTATTAACCAAACCAGTGAAATGTTTAAATAAAATTAATTAATCATATTCTGGACTGAAATTTTTTAGTCAGCCCTTTTGCAATATATTTATTGACATATTTAATTTGATATAAAATATTTTTCATCCATTAACCAGCTCGGTGAAGGTCGTTCTATACTGGGATCCTATACCTACTATAAATGGCGTCTTGATTTTTGCCAGTATGTCATAATAAATTGGAGGACGATACAGAAAAAAAATGTGATTGAGATTAGTGAATTATAATTTATAGGTATTTACACAGGATGAGTGACACCATTCCTAATTGAGTCCACTATAAAAACCTTAATATGTAAATTAATTTGCTCTGATACAAATGAACCGTCACAGCTTTGGGTAGCCAATTTAATATGTCTCGTTTTTTATATTTCGGTATAAACCTTTTTTAACTTATTAAATTGGCATCACTTATAAAATGAACCATACCAGGTATTGTACTTTTTTTTCTCATTGGTAAATCCTCATGGATGTCCGTCGCCGGGGGAAGGCGAGGGGGTCTGCCGGACTCTTACCGGCTAAAAACCAACGGTGTTCTTTCTCCTGACCGTACGGCCGGGATCGCGGGATTCGCAAAAGCATGCACCGCAACCCCGGCAGGTCCCGGTCCGCCAACCCTCGGCCACAAAACAGATAGGTACCTACAGAAGTCAATCTACATACATAATCTATATATTTTGCAGCAGTACACCATGGACTACCCCCTCTATCTTATTCATTGACTTCCTGTTCATCCAAAGGTTGGCTGGTAGATATCGCTATCAGTGATAAGACCGCCATTGTACCCTTTAATGTTTGTTATTGTATAAGAGCTGTGTTACAATTTTGGTGTACAATAAAGTATATTCTATTCTATTCTACATACAAGTGCGCTCGAGCAACGCACACATAGACACTGCTCACGGACATTATATCTCGGACTGTTTGGGACTAGAGTGCGAGCGCGAGTGCCATGCGCTTGAGAGAGATAGATCTATAGATAGAGCGACCGCCGAGCGTAGGTATGAAAATTGAAGTACCTACATGTGATTGACTTCTGTAACTATCTGTTTTGTTCCTCGGCGGACTTCTTCACTGTGGGGCCTTGCCACCGGGCTTTGCATTACATTCAACTTTACTTCAGTCGTTTTATTTGGCAAGTTATTGCACACAAGTGCTCGCTTAGCTTGTAAAACTTGCAGAAGTCCACTTGCTGCGTATGTCCACAGTTTGAAAATCGGTTAAAGAACACAACTTCTTCTTTTTTTTTCGTGTTGTTAGTGACTAACCCGGTGTCAGAGTTTATGCCGCCCATGGGTCGCTGACTTGGATTCACATGCCTTCGAGAAATATCTCTCAGTCATGGCGGTTTCCTCACGATGTTATCCTTCACCGTGTTTTTTTAGGCAAGTGATAATTATACAATACGCACAAACGCACATGAATACAAAAAGTCAGAGGTGCGTGCTTTGGGTTCGAACTCGAGACCTATGACTTGGCAGTCCGACGGTCACACCACTAGGCTATAAACAAGTCACCTTGCGCAGTTATATTAGCTAGTAGATTTGGCGCATTAAACATTTAAAAGTTATTGCCGATTTAAAAACCATAGTTGTACCATAAATCTTTGGTATCCCTAAATCATAAATTAGGAAACTTAAACCGCGAAATAACTAAGCAAGGCACATTCAACAAGTACCCATACCTCGCTGCTTACTCACCGACATATTTCAAACTAATTATCCTGTAGGTAAATGAGCAGACCTCTACATCGTTAATGCCTCATCCATTTTTAACAAGTGACAGCTTCGTAACACGTTTGAGCTTTACCAAAAGTTTGGTTGGCGGTAAAAATAAAATAATAACAAAACATAACACGCCTGTATTCTCCGAAGGGTTGGGCGGAGGTGTAGTAACACCCACATTTCGCCGTTGTGTTTAAGTCCCATGTAATAGAGGGCGAGCCTATTGCCATCAACCGGGCCCAAATCCAAACACCGGGCTGCTACTGAGGAATTCCACACGGAAAAACCCAATAACACTGCCCGACTTGGGGATCGAACACAAGACCTCACGATCAGCAGTCGCGCTTGCCACCACTAAAGCAACGAAACAGTTTTTATGTTTGACTAGCGACCCGCCCCGGCTTTGCACGGGTACAATGTAGTTATCACTTGTTTATAAACGGTGAAGGAAAATATCGTGAGGAAACCGGCATGCCTGAGAGATATTTCTCGACGGCATGTGAAGCCAAGTCAGAGGCCCATGGGCGGCATGGGCGACTCTGACACCAGGTTAGTTATTAATCACACGAAAAGATGATCTGTTCACCATACAAATATTTGCAGTTTGAATCTGAGCGTCGACAACATTGCTGTATAAATCATGTACTTAGTGCATACGCTTATAGGCAGCTCGCTACGCTACATTTAGTTAATATAATGATATAGAATCTGAATAAATGCTAATCACAACACACACAGTCTTACCTCCACCACCCATACACATTCGCTCACCCCACACACACATACACATCGACCCTCACTCAAACTCACCACATACATTTGCTCTCCCGTTCACAAACGCAGACTTCACTTGCTGCTGTTAACCTTAAATAAGTGAAATGTCACGGTTGTATTATAAAACTGAAGCTGTAGAAACTCCCGACTCCTAAGATACAGGTCTGCGTACCTAGTTTAGGGGTAGGAACTCTGTCATAATATTTAGACTTGATTGTGTAGCCTGCTGTTGTTTCACGTGCTCTGTATTGTGTTTTAAGAGGAAACGCGGGCAGCAGAATATTAATAATTTGAATAGGTTTTTGCAATCTATTTCCGTCCCACCCCTCCCGCAAACCTTCCCATTTGACAGCGAAAGAGACACCGGCATCTCGGACTGATTTCTCCTGTGCAATATTAGCGAAATCGTACTTTCGTATTTCCCTGTTTCCTTCTTCAAATCTGGATCGATTTTAATATTTTTTTCTGTAATAATTTAAGAAAGACTTTGGTTATGTCTGTATGTTTTTCTTTTATTTTTTATATTCGTCAAATTTGTTTGTCAGATGTTTAAAAACGGTAGTACAACTGTACAACCGGTCGATTTTTGTAAAGTTTAAACGTTTCTACATAGTTCTTTTAATAATTAATTTATTGACAAAAACAAAACATAGGGACATAGTGGTGGTAGATATATATTATATGGTAAAACATATTTGCTCTAGTGACATTATCCAAGGAAGAAACTGAGGAATACGTTTGTATGGACTAAATGCCGACCGCATTTCCTCTTAAGTACAAAATAAATGAAAATGAAATGACATGAAATTACAATTGCGTCACTACTACAGGATGAGTAAACTCTTCACCCATCCTCTATAAACAACAACTAATTTCCATCAAACAGTTACAACTTACACTCTAATTAAATGTGGGAAAATCTCTCAATAACGGATACAACCGAACACTTTTATAATAAGCACCAAAGTATACAATTCACATATAGTGACCCAATACCGGTTTACGAAAAAAATGTCGTAGAATGTTGCGGTCTGCAATGGCGGTACAGTTAGAAAAAGTACATAAATGTCTTGGATTATGTGTTGCCATATGCCTCACCTACGGACGGACGCAACATGTTTATGTATTCATGTTTAAGTGTATGTTATGTTAATGTGTCGTGGACAAAATATTGCTATCGTATAGATCGTGGTTTGATAAAGATCGTTAGCGGTTTTAGGGTAGTATTCTATTTTTAACCGACTTCCAAAAAGGAGGAGGTTACTATGTTCGTCTGTATGTATTTTTTTTTCTGTGTATGTTCATCGATATTTTCGCCAATTGTGAACCGATTTTGATGATTCTTTTTTAATGGATAGGGTATACTTTGAAGTTGGTCCCATTTAAATTTGGTGAAGATCTGATGAAGAACTTCGGAGATAGACAATGGAACTCCTCAATGACGAACAGTACGCATATTGTGATGATGTGATTATGTTACGAGCAGCGTCTTTAGTAGGTCCAACCAAGTTTTAATTAAGGCCACTAAAATGAAAAAAATAAAAACATTTTTTACAAAAAATTTAAACCGACTTCAAAAAAGAATAAAATAATTACCATATAAAATTAACAGTTTCACAAGTCGGTGCCTTCAATTTGGTTCAGCGTGGATCAGCACCGACTTCTGAAACTGTTAATTTTATATGGTAATTATTTTATTATTTTTTGAAGTCGGTTTAAATTTTTTGTAAAAAATGTTTTTATTACTCGTCATGTCTTTTTCCTACCTTGTTGGATCAGAATCTCCGTAGAATGATACCAGACATGAGTACAGACGAGTAAAATACGAGAATGGAGACGAGTAAAATACTTAACGTAAGCTAACTACTACTACTAACATCGTGACTACTAGCAACAACAGCACTAAGGACCCCTAATGGGACTCGGACTTCGGCTTAGGGCGTTGCTGGCGGGAGGACTGGGAGGGAGACAGCTTGATGAGGGCTGAATTATCGGTGTGACTGCGGAGTCAGGAAAGACGACCGGCTCCGCGGCGGCGGGTGAGCACGGTGGATCAGGGACGAAAGGCTAACTGCTATAATTGTACATTTGTAAATACTTAACGTGACTATTTTAATTTTGTTTTATTTTAAAACGATACGGATCAATAGTTCATACCAGTGCCTTCTTAATTCATAAAAAAAAAATATATATACTGCCTAGCCTTTTCCCAACTATGTTGGCGTCAGCTTCCAATCTAACCAAATGCGGCTGAATATCAGTATTTTACACGGAGCGACTGCCATCAGACCTCCGCAACCCAGTTACTGGGTAATGCCGTCCTAAGGTTAGACCAGTTGTCAAAGTTTCAGGATTCTGATTTCCCATAACGACTGTCATAGATATTCGTATGATACCCGGGACCGACGGTTTAACGTGCTCTTCGAGGCGCGGCGGAGTCTCGACGTGTAAGGTCACCCATCGACGGACGACCGCGGCAAGTGCAGTTTAGCCTCGCAAATCATATGATCAGCGCGGTTGGTAATTAGCCACGAGCACCTCTTAGTTCATACTTCTTTTCGTGTGGTTAGTAACTAACCTGGTGTCAGCTTACGCCGCCCATGGGTCTCTGACTTGGCTTCACATGCCGCCGAGAAATATCTCTCAGGCATGCCGGTTTCCTTACGATGTTTTCCTTCACCGTTTTTAAGCGAGTGATAATTATACAATACGCACATTAATCCGAAAAGTCAGAGGTGCGTGTCTTGGGTTTGAACTCGGGACCTATGACTTGGCAGTCCGACGGTCACACCACTAGGCTATCACTGCTATATCTTAGTTCATAATAATATCAATACTAAATGCGTCGGCATTAAAGCTTAGTAATGTCGAGGGTTTAAGAATCATTTGAGAAAACTCGCAGTAGTTGCTAGTCGAGCAAGTTTTGTTAAAATTCTAGCAATACTTCAACATGGAGACACAAAATAACATTAAAATGGTCATCGCTCTCATAATAATTTTTGTTGAATTTTTATTTACATATATGTAAATTGTAGCAACTGGTTGTTTGTTTGTCTATAAGTCAGTGTGTATAAGTCAGATGTACTTGCAGTAGGTATTTTTGGATATAAAAATATTGTTCCCTTCGCCTATAGGTTCGCTAAATTATTAGTCGCCTTAGGCTGTAGTCTCCGCGCAAGTGCTAGTTAACGTCTGAGATAAGAGCGGCAGGAGGTACCGAGGTGTGAAACAATAGATGCGCTCTGTCACTTCTGTCAGTTTGCTTTGTCTGGTCTACCGCGTGCACCCTGCCGCTCCCATACCTCAGGACCTGTGGCGTAACTATACCATCAGAGGCCCGTGGCAAATTCATTGGATGGGGCCCCAGTAAAAATCGTCATGTTGTAATATAATTTTAATAAATCACTGAAGTAGTTTAAACCCAACAGAATTACAAATTTATAATTTTTACTTCATTTTGTTAAAAATGTTAGGTTACTTCTGAGCTCGCGGGCTCTTGGGCCGGAGGCCCCGTCGGGCCGGGGGCCCGTGGCATTTTGCCAGCCCTGCCACCCTATAGTTACGCCACTGCTCAGGAGGTGACTATCATTTGCGCGCGGACTATAATTGATTTCCATGTCCCTTTTTAAATGGTGCGCACGATTTTTGATCATCCTTATTTTTAACACTGGTGTGAATCTGCATGTCAAGTACGTTTTTAATAATTTTAAAGTTTTATTTTTTAATGCAATCTTTTATAAAGCCACCTAAAAGCACTCGTTCAACTGATCAAATTGAGTCCAAACTCGAATTGTTTACCAACGTCGTTGCCGAGTTCTTGCGACCACCTTGTGACTTCAGATTGGCTCAATGGCAGCATCACATTCTATAATATTATCACCAGGACTACATGATATATGCCAAATTCCAGCCAGTTCGGATAACAGAAACTAGCTTAAAATTGACTTGCAAGTATTGCAGCTAATAAAAAACAAACCTAATTTTAAAAAATCATAAATAATTTCATATATGTACAGACGGGTGTACCAGCGGGCCCCGCCTAGATCTAGCCGCATTATAACAAATATTATTCAAATAACACGACATATGGTCGGATTGCTAACATAATGTATGCAAACATTAACACAGATAGTTGTACCGAGATGATACTCAGTTGCCCGTTGTCATAAATTACGGATATTCAAATTATTCTGATACGAATTTGGTACCGCAATTAACGCGCGAACTGGTTTGGTAGTAGTGATGGGTGGACGTTGTTAAGTGCATTTGTGTCGATATAATCTAAGTCTATCGAACAATGAAGTTCAAAAGTTGCAAAAATAGTAGCTTTTGATGATACATACATAAACTCACGCCTTTTTCCCGCGGGGTAGGCAGAAATTATAGAATGCCACATGCTACGATCCTTACGTACTCCTTTCGCTTCATCCACATTCATACATCTTGTTATACACGCACGCCGGTTGAGAGTACTACGCACCTGTCCTTTGTGAAGAACATCATCAAATTCATCAATAACATCGATGATGTCCTTCTAGGGCGTTCTCTACCGTATCTCTCTTTTTATGATTCAGGTCTAGATATGACCACTGCTAAAGTCTTGATGGTAGAAAAAATCAAATTTAATCACATCGAGCCATTATTATTTTATGAAATATATTTAATGGCTAGATTAGCTTTGGGTCGTAGCAGGTGGAAATCTATAGTCTCTGCCTACCCCAATGGGAAACAAGCGTGATTGTACGTATGTATATGTAGCGTGCGATTAAAATAATATTTTGATTTTCTTAGCTATGAAAGGTTTGTTAATTTTTACTTAGTGTTTTAAAATATTAGACATACTAAACAATAAATATTACTGGGACTTATTTTGTTTTAACAAAAACAAAGTTTGATAAAGATCTGATACTCATTATGATTAACATCTATCAAACCCTAATTTCAGTCTATCGATATAATCGCTCACATAATTTCTATACTCGACATCGACACCCACCACATCACTAGTCCGCCACAAAAATGGTTTTATTCGTTCTCTAGCCAATAAGTGTGTAATGAATCTCATGAGTACCTATGGAATGAGATAATAACCAATTCAGCTAAGTGTGGGCACGGCCCGTCTTTTTTTAAATAAAATTTATGTATTTCTTACCGGTTTTGTCCGATGTCGCCACAACGCTATCTTCTCAAATTTCGATGTACCTACAAAAGTAATTGTCGAGTATTTTTTATAGGATTACATCACTATTTTTATTACAATAGAGATTGCCAAATTCCATTCGAATATGATTGGTTCGCATATAAAATTGTTATACAACTTGAAAGCTTAATGTTTATTGATAAAGATCCGCTAAGTGAGACTTAAAAAAAACATGAATATTTGACATTAGAACATTAATAAAGTAATGTACCTACTTAATAGTTAATATTCAAAGTTTTTTGTCCATAAAGCCGTGCATGTACATTTTGTCACTTACCGGTTTATAATACCGGTTTTCATATTTTCTAATCCGTATGTAAAACCCTTTTGGATACTTAACTAATATTAGGAAAAACGTCGATTTCCTTTATCTACGTCATCATAATTATGTTCTTAGGTAAGTATCTATAGTTTGAGAAGAATTAAGTCTTGAGGTAAAGTCGCTTTTGCGTATATTTGTCGTGTATTGCGTTTAGGGGAAAACCAATGTATCTCCGCATTTGGTAAACTCTAACATGTATGTATATCATTTTGAAATATGAATATTAAATGACGTCATTGAAGACAATGGTGCGACCGTTTTGGGAGCACGTCTGCCTTGTATTGTGACTTTGCATACTTTTATGTGGTCCATTCTATGACAATACGACGATTTATCAGAATTTTGCATATTTTAAAATGTTCTATTTGAATAAACTGTCATTTTTCTACAAATTATTTGTATTTGCAGTTTTGACACTGTCAAACTATTAAGTTGATCTACGACAAAAGTTAAAATATAAACAATTTGTTCTTCATTTTGTTTCAATTGTAAAAATAAATGCGTTTTAACAGTTCCCCGTGAAAGATAGTCGTCTCCCGAATTGTGCCACTACAGTTTTTAGCCGATTACAAATAAAAAAAACAACATTATGCAAAAGCGTCCTAATAAAATTAAATAGCAATAACTATAAAAACATAACATCACGCTTGTATTCCCCGAAGGGTTAGGCAGAGGTGTATAGTAACACCCTCATTTCGCCGTTATATGAAGTCCCATGTAATAGGGGGCGAGCCTATTGCCATCAACCGGGCACAAATCCAAACTCCGGGCTGCTATTGAGGAATTCCACACGGAAAAACCCAATAACACTTTGCCCGACCTGGGGATCGAACCCAAGACCTCACGATCATAAGATGTACTATTTTTCTATTCTACAACTAATAACGGTACTTAAATTGACATGTCTTCGTGACAAACTTCTGTCAGGCCGGAAGTTGACAAGTCTGGCAATTCAATAAGCCGGTCATATCTCATCGGATTTGGCAAGCCCGGCTTCATCGATGGTCCTTCGAAACCGGTCCGGCGAAAAGGCTTTAATATATGAATCTAACGATTAAGGCCACATTTGCTGATTGATAATTATTTATAAATGTGCGTAGGCAAATATTTAGGTATTTGTGGTTAATTATTGTGTATATACTTTTAACTTAAAAGGGAATACTAATAAAGATGGCCGATAAAGGGCCGTTCTCCATAACAAGACCTTAATTTTATGAAATTCTTAAAAAAAACTACAAGTTATTGCGGGAGTAGTGATGTCAGGCATTTCTTAATCATACCGAGCCAACATCTCGAAGGCATTACACAAGGATAGTTTCTTGAAGCAATTCTCATGTTGTCTCTGTTTTCACAGACGAGAAAGACAAAGCAAGGACGAGTCTCGCTTCAAAAAACTATCTTCGTGTAAATGAGTCTTAACTCAAATCCACTGCTGTCTAGATTTCTCCCTTCTTCTTCTTCCTGCCCTTATCCCACACTAGGCGGGGTCGGCATAACATGTATTTCATAAATCCATGTTATTAAAGGTTTTGGCTTATTGTTTTATGACCGGCCGCGTGCCTGACATGCCTCCTTGGGAATACTCTTTGCGCTGTCGCGCGGGTGACCCAATGTGCTTGCTGATATTATACACTAGGTCCCAAAATGATATGCTTGTCAATCTTATTGTTGACAATTAAGCAGACTATGTTCTTCTTGGTGGAGTATACTTGAAGTTCCTCGACCCACTCATTCAATTTTGCTAGGGACTTTGGTTCTGGACTATCGTAAATTAATATAGCACCATCAAAGACATTCTATACTAGAGCACCATTCACTGTGTAGATTTCTCCCTAATTGTGCCAAATAGATGAAAGTTCCACACGCCAATTTCCATTACAAAAACTATACATAGTTATTTACACAAATAGTCTGTAAAACTAAGGCTCGCTAGTAAAGAGCTGAACGTAGATTTACAACGCCATTACTGAAGCAAGGGACGTTTAAGTGCAATAGATAGATGTTTACTGCCTCACTATTGTTTTAAACGATCCTATTACAGAGATGCGATTTGGGTGGTATTCGTAGTTTGTATTTTTATGGTTACATGGTGATGTTACTTGGCGTATCGCTTTTCGAAATGGACCACGAAGTACTTGTTATTCCGTGTAGTAGCATATACTTCAGTTCAGACTCGCCTTCTATTCTGTTGGGGTCGCCTTCCAGTTTAATCAGAATATCAGTATTTTATCAGTAAATATTATCTCTCTTGTACCTTGACAAGTGAGTTGGTGATCGTGGAGCCGACCTGGTGCATTCAGTTCGTTGTCAGTCTCGTTGGTCAGTCAATGACTGGCTGTATTCAGAGTGGGGCAGATGGGGCGCTTGTTCCACCCTGGCACAGCAAAGAATAGGTAAATCGTTTAGATCCACTCAACTTGCCACCCGTGTCCACAGAACAATTACCCAAAATAGTCAGACCAATACTCTACTCCGTCTATACTTATTTGAACCTCAAAAATAAGGTTATGGGGCAAAATTGACCCATAATCACATTCTGCACTTCAGATTTATTGAAAAGGCTAATATTTACTGTCTGACTGAGTTTGTCCCACCATGGACAAAATCTAGGCTACGCCAATGGTACCACGTGACAAAAAGTCATGATTTTTTTTAAATATATTTTTTCTGTTTTGTCATCTTTGAGGAAGCTCCTTATAAGATCTCAGGTGGGGAAAAACTTATGTAATTAGGTATTGAAAATCATATGATACTAATTTCGTATAGTTCTCGAAACAGAATAAATAGGTGACATTTTAGTGTCCATTTTTAGCGCAACCTACTGTTCGCCTAATTATTCCAGGTCAGGCGTCGAAAACCTAAATAGAAATGGAGCTGTTTTCTAAAATATATTGCTCTAGATTTCAGGTTTTAGTACATTTTGCATATCAGATGATGTTGCATTGTCTGGATGCTATTTTCTGAACTGTTAACATTTATGACAATCGTCATTTTAACTGACACTTTTTATTAATCTAATAAGTATGATTTGTGTCAAGATGGAAATTAAATACATTTTGTATACAACGTGTTACAAAAATACCCCTAAAGGCGAAAGGGGGTTAAAAGGTCCCTTGTAAAGAGTCTATTGGCAATATTAGAAAACCATAGTATGACCCAAAAAATATATTGGATAAAACATAAAATAATCATCATTGAAACGCAACCCTGAAAACATAAAACTAAAGAGTAGACTACCCAGAAAGTTATTTACATTCTTACCTAATTCCCTCTGAGAGGTAAATGACAACAACCATAAAATACTACTTGATTATTTACATTTTTCATGCGGATTTTTTACTTTTACTGCTTTACTATATTTCTACTGTTTATTATTATATTTCTACTGTTTTGGTCGAAATATAATAAGACATCACTTATAGTTTCTTTTTATTTATACGAAATTTATTCAGTAATCGTTTAAGATATGTTATCTAAAAAAACCACTAATATGTATATTACTGATCTATTATATGAATAACTAAAAAGATCTTCGACGTAATGCCAAAGGTCATTTTATTTACTAGAAAAAATATTTTTATTCTTAAATATTTTTTAAATATTTTCGCATCTTTCCGTACTTTTCCTATCTTTTGGTAATTTACATACATAATACGAGAAAGTGATCTGAAACAAAGACTTATTTGATAATTTATTGTATTGTTTGTGTACAGAAGAGGAGAAAGTGAAATATATTGATTGTTACGTCACCATCGGCTACTTATTGGTCGCATCAAACTTATATATTTTTCTATCTCTCTATATTATAAGCTGTTGTGTGCAGACGACACGATCAATTGATTCTTATTTTTACATTAATTTTCTTAATTAATCAGAAAAATACATCTCTACATTTACCTACTAAAAGATAAAATGTATTTCTTTTTATTTGTGCAATTAAATAAATATTAAATTGTAAATTTCTGCAATTAAATAAATATTACATTGTAGATAAAGGAATTTGTTAATTAATTATTGAAATGCACTTGTTCTAATGTTCAGTATGTAGAATCAATACTTTAAAATAACACTTTTTAATAAACACTAATGAAAATTAATATTGATCGTCACCGACACGAGAAATGACGATTATCGGTGACCTTCAATCGACATGCACTTATTGTATTGATTAGTCATCAACACGACATGAATATCGTAATGACGTAATACGCGTTTTTTTCACAAAATTCGTGTCTTCTGCACTAATCTTTAGTTCTAATAGATGCTTTTTAGTCGCAACACGATCACACATTTCGATGCTTCCCACTGGGCACTGGGCAATCTCTTCCTTCAGTACTTCATTCATGACTTCTGCATGTACCACTGTCCACCTACGGCTTTATAGTACTTAGTTCATTATGTGGTGTTAATAGAACATTACTAAGTTATTGTACTATCCTTGAAACTGTTGAGATTGGAATAAAAAATGACACTAAAATTAACTCAATTTCACGCAATATCACACATTTATTGTTCGAAATTTGAATTTTGAAAGTATTCGAATAATAAACGTAATTTAATCCGTAAAGTTGGTTTCAATTGTCAGTTTAAAAAAGAATTAATTATTCATTCTGCAATAAGTGTTTTGTTTCTAATGAATAATTAATTTTAATGATTATATATTTATGTTATGAGTACAATAATCCAGTCTAAACAGTTATTTTTAGTTATTATTTTTTATTTATTTATGGTTTCCTTTTTAAAATATAAATAATGGTTTCAATTGAACAAAATTTATTATTTTCCACCAACTGATAGATTTATAAGTAGTATCTTTATAATATTTTTTATTAGTTTTTTTTAAATTCCTTTTAACTAGTTGATTAACTCCGATCTCTGAACAACCTTAGCCGTTAAAATCCAATATCTACCACACCCCTCAAAGCCGAAACTCCGTGTAAACCAAGGACACACAGCAATGAATCCCTTTGAGCGAAAACATCAAATCCTTATCAGATTCGTAGTAAAACATAGCCGTAGCCCTATATTAGACATCCCGGCAGCCAACCCAGGTGCGAAACCTCTGGACCCAGTTCCACAGTACAACAACCAAAGCGTAGCCCTACAATAGCTCCTTAGCTACCCCAGGTGTTGAGTAGTCTAGACCTACCCACTAGATCCAGGCAACCCAGGTGTGGGCCATCGAAGTGTGTGACTCGGTGCGAGGTATGACCGGGGTTATGCACAGGGTGGCGGTGAGGCGCGCGAGGGGCGCAGCAAGCGGCCGTCAGCTTCGTCGACGGGATCCCTCGGCAGGGGCGCGCTCTCCGACCCTGATCTTCAGAGCCGACTGCAGCCGAATCTCCCTGCGTTCTGGGTTCGTATTTATCTTTGTTGGTGATTGTGGACCCCTGCTTGCAGTCTTCTGATTTACGTGTGGCTTTAGTTTTGATATAACGCGTCTGCTTTGTATGACAAGGGGTAAGTAAGCTCTTAATATTGGTACTGCTTAGAATTTTGCTTACATTGTAAAGGCAGAGAGTGCTACATTCAAACTTCCAGTATAAGTACTAGCGGCTTGGCCAAGCTCAATCTAAACTCGACAACTAAAGTTTTTAACTTTTTCCACCGTCATAGTTAGTCACACCCTTTAAAGGGCCCGATCAAACATAAATGTTAAATAACAAGCAGTGTTACCTGCAATTGGCAAAATAACTATGTGTACGTACTAAGGTAAGGAGACCGACAAATCATCAATCGTCACCAAGCTTAATCGATGTATTTGTTCAAATCACTCATATCAAAATGTTGCCTTGTCATTCTTATTTAAGATAGTATCAGATTATCATATCAGTATTTACTATTTCACTGCAAATTGGCTTTGATTCGGACATACGTTTAGTTTTTTGCTTGTATTGTAAAACATTTCATGAACTTCTAAATGTATTTACTTCATTTTTGCATCGGTGTCGTGCGTCTGTTTGGTACGGAGTTAATCTACAGTTACGAAAGTATTTATAAAATAGAGAAGATCTGCAAGGCTAACATGCACAGCGCGACATAATTTTGTCATCGCATTATCTCGTATTGAGACGAGATAACTCATATATTATCTCGTCTCGGCAGGAGTTAATGCTGGCTGGCGATGTAACTTAGTTGTAGGTGAACGGGTAGCAACAAGTCTGCATTTATGTATAATTGTGATTTCACTGCGTGTTTGTTAACTTACAAAGATTAAAAAAATCATTATAATTATCAGTTATAAAAAAAATGCAACTAGATTTCGTATAATAAATATATTTTATTTATATTTTGAATAATAAAACATAATATTTGATTGAAGGATGAATAATAAATAAATACGAAACAATAAATAAAGCTGCTCTCAATTAGCACTTCGTTTTGTGTTTATTTATATACACAGTAGACTTTTTTTGTATTAAAATTTTAAAACAAGTTTGATAACAATCTCTGTATACTTTACGAAATAAATGATAATATCTAATCTTTAAATTTTCAATGCAAGATCAGGTTTATACATACATACATACTTTGATAATGTCATAATGATAAACTTAATTTATTCATTATTTAATTAACTGACATTTGGTAGAATTTGAAGATATTGTCGTCATGAAGAAAATTTTAATACCTCATTTAAGAATTAAAATTTATTAAGTATATAAGTATATCATCAGGTAAATTAATAAAATAGGTGTTGCACAATGTTGGGTAACGATATTATTTATAGTATCTTTGTTACTTTATTATTACATCTAGCACTTAGCCCGCGACTTAGACCGCGTGAATTTTCATACACACTTCCGTCCCCTATTTTACCCCCTTAGGGGTAGAATTTCTAAAAATCGTCTTAGTGGATGCCTACGTCACAAAAAGAACCTTCTGTCCAAATTTCATGTTTCCAGCTTCAGTGATTTAGGCTCTGCGTTGATGAATCAGTCAGTCAGGACAAGTAATTATATCGTCAGTGGAAAGGTAAAGACTAAAGCTCCAATATACCTACTCTATAGGAGAGAGATTCAAAGTATTTTTTTAAGAAAATAAACATTATTCTTCTTAGAGTATACATATTAAATAGATAATATTCTCTTCAATGAAAAAATTGGCGCTTTAGTGTTTTAACCTTTCCACTGACGATATGTATAGATAAATAAATGTTCTTCTGCCTTGTTGGTTTAGTAGGCGCAAGCGCGACTGCTGAGCATGGGGTCCTGGGTTCGATCCCCAGGTCGGGCAAAGTATTATTGGGTTTTTCCATTAGGAATTTCTCAGTAGCAGCCCGAAATCTGGATTTGTGCCCGGTTAATGGCAATAGGCTCGCCCCTGTTACATGGGACTTAAACATAACTGGCGAAACGAGGGTGTACTAAAACACCTCTGCCGATCCCTTTGGGGAATACAAGGCGTCATTTATGCTATGTTCAGCTGTACAAGAATAGTTCATACCGATGTATAAGGTTTTTTTTTTTAATCTGTGCCTCGCACTTTGATTTCTCCTGTATCGTGGGTGCGTTTACAGACGCAAATCTTCACATGCACAAACGCCCACACCCGGAATAACTATCTATAGGCCATACAAATATTTGTACCGTGTGGGAATCGAAACCACGACCCGTAGCGCAGAAGCCAATCGCTCAGCCACTGCGTCAAACTTGTCGTCAAATTAACCAGTCAGCGAGGTTGGTAGCGGGGCTGACTGCCCAAGGTGCGCCGGCGGTACTCGAGTATCGTCACTCGTTGAGGCTCTTTTAATGCACCCAATAAAAATATCGATTGGTACTTAGTAGCAGCCACATTGCTTGTAAAAAGGCTGCAGTAACAGTTTATAATTTAATAATAAAAAACCTGCAGAAATTAATTACCTTTTCATAATTACGGCTAGCATTGTCAGTATATATATTACAAGGTACTTAAATTATTTTGAGCAACAGTAAGCTCGGCCGCATACTGTAAGAAATCTGATGGTCGTTGGAAGGCACTCTGCGCGTAGATTTTGTACTAGTAGAAAAAGCACAATCTCGGATTTACAGGATCTGGCAGTCTGCGGGATCTAGCACGTAGAGGACCTTCGCGCACGTGTCCGGATTTTTCTGACAGAAGGCCGGGCTACGACTATATGTATAAACATATGTATAAACGTATGTATAAACATACATAACATCACGCTTGTATTCCTCGAAGGGATGGGCAGAGGTGTTTAGTAACACCCTCATTTCGCCGTTATATTTAAGTCCCATGTAACAGGGGGCGAACCTATTGCCATCAATAGCGCACAAATCCAAACTCCGGCTGCTACTGAGGAATTCCACACGGAAAAACCCTATAGCACTGCCCGACCTGGGGATCGAACCCTCCTCAAGATCAGCCGTCGCGCTTGCCACCACTAGACCAACGAGGCAGTTTTTTAGTTTACTAAAATAAGTTTACAAATAATTAGTTATTTTATAAACTTTATCACCTTGACATAAGGCTGAAAATCGCATAACTACCACCAGTAAAATCATAATTTTCAACACATCCTCAAATTATTGTTTATCTTAACTTTACCAATAAAACGATTTGCATTCATTTATAATATTAGATCTAGTTTATTATGTCCTTAAACTTTGATTATTTACCTCTTACCAAATACTAACAATTTTTATTACCCACACTCACCAAACTGAAGTTAGACGAACTTGGACTCTATGTTAATAGGAATAAGAGTTGTATGGTTATGTAGTGGGATGTCTTCGTTTTATTTATTGCACATTGCGGAGATTTCCCAGACGATATTCTAATATAATTCGTATATCGAAATGCCGAACGATTCTAATAGAAATCAGTGACATTGTTTATGTTGGAGTACCGGGGCTCTGTGGTGTTCAAAGTTTTAGGTTAAATATTTAATTGGTAAGTTTTTTTTCATTTTTTTTCATTTCGACTGCTAGTAGATGGTCTTGGTTTCTACGTAACCGGGCAGTTATTGGCGAGACCTGAAGGGTCTCTAAGCAATTTGAATAAGTGATGCGTTTTAAAACATACCTGTAATCGTAATTTGCTAGAATAGTGAACACTCTAGAAAAATAAATAGCACTGAATTAAACAAATATGACTAGATATTGATGATAGCATAGGTTTTTCAGTAAGCAAGTATCAGTTTTCGAAAATAACTACAAAAGCATGTATGATACCGATTCTGTCTGTGTTTAAAATTATGGTAAAAATCATTCAATGAGTTAATTTAGTGATTTTTGGTTTTGCATAATCACAGGCGCGCCCTGTAGGTCGTTTTAGTTGAATTTCTTTGTCTATTAATCATATGTCACAACATCACGTCGTTGCTGGTGAATCATTACTTATAATTACGATGCGTAAAAACAGCGGGATGCCGCAGCTTAGAAAGAGAGAGGTATATTTTTTCCATTCACAAAAAGTTTGCTTAATAAATTTTCGCGTTGGATGAAAATATCAGCAGCTACGGCGCGGGAGCTACGCAGCTACGAGACTGCTACAACGTAGTACGTGAACAGTTTGAGAACCGCCGCCATTCACCGACGCTCTCGTGTTTTATGGCGCATTATGCTATAATAATATTTTTTACTTAGCACATTTTTGTTTATACCTGCACTACCCGCGTGTGAGTGAGTGCGCATGTGTGCGGGTGCGCGGGCGCGGGCCGTTCACTTAAAAATATAAAAATGTCGTTTGCTCGTCGTACCGAACGGCGCGGAATCTAATAGCCAACCGAATTTTATGTTCTTTCGCGGTACCAGATTGTGTTACACGGTGGGCCCACAGCTTTTTTTAACCTCTTTGTTGGGAGAATTGACTTTTGTTACGAATGCGGCCGGTTTATGGTGACGCCCAATTAGCGATGGGCCTCGCAATCTGTGTACCGCACGGCTTTTGTTACAAATGATTTATGTCTATGAACGTTTTGGAGCGGTCTCGCAATGGCAATTTAGTTTTTGAGGATTAATTATATGTTAAATATTAAGTTTCGAGGTTAGAACTGTAAAGCGGCGAGCTTTTGTCGGTGAGGTTTCGTCAAGCTGTTAAATCTTGGTTTCTGACATTAACTAGCCTATTTGCTTGCGTTTAAACAGAAGAATCATTTATTCAAAAGGAAGGTCGGGTGAGATTAAATAGTCTTTAAAAATAGTTATTCTTTTGCGAAACAAACAATCATATTATTTCTGAGTATTAGTCGTTACGGTAAGCGTTTGGCATTGATCTATTTACGTCAATCATAACACATGGCACTGCGAATAGGTAATAAACTTATATTACTGGCCAAAGATGCTTACATACGTAACTGCCCGTAAACATTCAGTGCTGAACATGTGACCGCCGTGGACCGGCTACAACAAACAATCTTATTTCTGGTATTAGTTTATTAGGCCTGTATTATAATTTATATCCACTGCCTGTTATAGCAGGGGCTCGTGGCTAATTAACAACCGCGGCAATCATACAATTTGCGAGGTTAAGCTGCGCTTGCCGCTGTCAGTCCGTGGATATTCGTTACACATCGAGACCCCTCCGTTCCTCGGAGAGTACGTTAAACAGTCGGTCCCGGGTGTCATGAGAATACCTGTTACAGTCGTTACGGGAAGGTCCGAAAGTCTGACAACCGGTCTAACCTTAGGATATCGGCATTGCTCAGTAACTGGGTTACGGAAGTCTGATTGCAGTCGCTCCGTGTAGAATACTGGTATTCAGCCGCATCTGGTTAGATTGGAAGCCAACAAAACAATATTTTTTGCCTGTTATGGCATCTAAGCGAAAAGAAAAAGATTATTTTCGAAGTTTAAAAACATATGGCCAATTTATAGGAGCATATTTGACAATAAATAACTACTTTAGGTACTCATAAACCCGACAAACACAGCGAAAAGCGAGTCACATAACTTTCAACCAAAACTTTTCGCCAAAAAACAAAATACCCAAGTCAAAACCCCATTTCGTTAACCACAGAAACTTGTAACAAAACTTTAATAATTGTATAAAATAGAAAAGATACCGTACTAGATAAATTACGGAGATAGGGACAGACGGACATACTGTATGTTAGAGTGAGCTCTTTAATTGGTCGACCACACACGATCTACATTGTACGACGGTAATGGCTGTTTATCATTTTGAATTATACTTAGTTAATGGGAACAGTTAATGAAGGAAATAAGTGTTAAAGGACTCTGAACAGTTGTTCTTTTTTTAGTTACGATTTAAAGAAAGGTTGTTAAAATTAAATTAAATGCTTTTAAATGAGTTCCTTTATCGGAAATGTAGATAGCGGCAATATAGCAGTGATAGCCTAGTGGTGTGACCTTCGGACTGTCAAGTCATAGGTTCAAGTTCGAACCCAAGGCACGCACCCCTGACTTTACGAATTCATGTGCGTATTGTTTAATTATTACTTGCTTAAAAACGGCGAAGGAAAACATCGTGAGGAAACCGGCATGCCTGAGAGATATTTCTCGACGGCATGTGAAGGCAAGTCAGAGGCCTATGGTCGGCATAAACTCTGGCACCAGGTTAGACACTAACCACACGAAAAAAAAAACGGAACGGAAATATTGTAAAAGTATGTAGATAAACTGAGAGGGAAAATGATAACGTCGCTATCGATAGAAAAAACGATTGTATGTGAACTATAAAGTTATCGATTATAAGAACCTCCACGAGTGACGATACTTAAGTACATCCGGCGCAGCAGGCAGTCAGCCCCGCTACCAACCTTACTGACTGGCCAATCTTGTAATCACGGCATGAGCTATTCTCGAAAATCTCGTGCAGACACAAGAGAAGACGTTTGTTTCTTTGATTAATATCTTGCGACAGATGTTTGAACTACTTCTGCTTAACCGATTCTCCTGAAACTTCGCACACAAATCCAATTCCCATGACAATACAACATTATGATGATTTGAACCTTCAATCCTTAAATCAAAAATCGTATAACTAAAAAGATTTTTTAAGGGATTATACCTATTATTAGTTTCAATATGTTTCAAAAATCACCATGATATGCTCGTCTATTTCTCACACCATAAAATAGTTTTACCCTTCATGTTACGTATGGGTGTTTTTTCCCTACCCTCCAATTCGCGACATAAAACGACAAACATACCTTCAAACTTTTTAACGCCCCCTATAAACTTTCCTACTTTACAATTAACGCGACATTTTCCAAATCATTAACCATTATTGTTTCTCCATTTACAACTTTTAGTTGGCAGGTATCTGCGAAACTAAAACTACCCTCTTTTACAACTGGAACAATAAAACTTTGAAACTTGGATATTAATGTTCAATTTATGACTATTTTTTTATTTTTATTCAACTTTTAACGAGTTGGAAGGTTAATTAGTTGGGCCTATTAAATTTCTTCGTAATGGGTACTTTGTAACAGTATGAATCGTAAATGCTGTTGGTGTGTAATGGGGTGTCCTGCGTAAGCGACCAACGCGACGCGACGCGATGCTACGAACGCAAAGAGCGCGATCAAAACAGCGGCATTCCCTTCTGGCGGCCTATCTAGTATTCTGCAGCAAGATGCGACATAACGCGTACTTTTCATCGCATCCTTTCGCGTCGCGTCGTGTTTGTCGCTTACGCAGGACACCCCGTAAGCGTTTATGTTGTGGTGATGGTGGGATAGTCATTAGACTCCTCTTGATTTTGGAGAGTAGAAGGTAATGTTGTTTAGAGTAGAGCATCTGTTCTAAGGCCTTCTGCGCACTGGCGGACGCCTCGCTTAGCGGCTAGAGAAAAGATACGTTTGTAAGTACGGAGTTATTAGCCGCACTGTGCGCTTTGGCCTTCGCTGCCAAGCTGCTGTAACAAGCTCGCAGGTGGCAGTCGCGTTGCTAGATAAGACGCTAAGGTAGGCGCCCGCATTGCATACGTGGCTTTAGACTTTTAGAGTTATAGGATCAGTCTCCTGTGAAATCTAATTTAATGAGACAGTAGAATGTACGCTATGGTGTCAAGTCTGGAGTCTGTGTGAATGCACATCACTAGATGTACAAATCTGTACTTATAGTTAGAGTTGACTGATTATTCCTATAATTTTATAATTACTGTTTTGAAGGCGATCATAATAATTATTATAGAATATACAATAGATTTTTATTAAGTTGCAAAAATATTTCATCACAAGAAACCTTTTTTAAGCGTAAGGAGATTACTTTCGTATTTTCTACGTAGCATAAATTATCTTTGAAAGATCAGAATTGGTGTAATAACTTTATTTGCTTCATTGTTATATCCTAATATTACCACCCACTTAATTACCAAACCTGAAGAACATGAAAAACATACACACTGCTTTTAATGATGTATTTACGGGTAAACAATTTTTATTTGTCCGTCTATTATCAGATGTTCGTTGCGGCATCCACCGGTATCGTAAACAGCTCATCCCCGTTTTATAGAAGCATAATAACTGGTATAAAAGTACAATTTTATATGATTCCGATACGATTGATGTTTATCTTGGAATAGTTTGTTTTACGGCCTCTGTGAAGTGTATGGCTGGTATTTAGGTATTGTTTTATGGTGGTTGTGTTTGGTTTCTTGTTTGTTTGGTGTTATTAGGGTTAATGTACGTGGAATATACAAGGTTAGTCGGAAAGAGGGTACTAAGCCTATTTCTTGCGGGAATCAAATACGTGTGTAGCAGCCAAGCACTCAGCCACTGTACCAATAGAGCATACGTAGAGCGCTCATTAGAATTTTTGGAACTGTTAACTGGCCAAGTAGTGATTATGATAATATCCTTCAAGAATAATCGATTAAGGGCTTGTACACAAAACTGCGATGCGACGTCGCATTGTAGAAATATACGAGCTCGCACGGCGCATCGCAAGAACTTACGAATTGATTCGCGGAATTGATTTTTCCTAAATCTTCTTATCGGTAACAGCAGTGCGCAAATTTTTATACGCAAATTTATTCTACCTAGTATAAAATAAGTTCAATACGGTTGACGATCGTTGAGGGATTGGTCACCCGAACCTTGGAAGGAAAACGCCTTGCCGCACGAAATCGCATCGCAGCAATTTGCGTCGCAGTTTTCTGCGTTGCGAATTCGCATCGCGCCGATTCGCAGTTTTGTGTACAAGCTCATATGGTCGATTCCTATAATTTACGGAGCGTAATTGGTTAAAATTGAGATTTGTACCTTTACCAATAATTAAGCAAAGGCCATGGCTTTGCATAGTAGACCCTCCCATATGGAAGTAACTATCACAGGTAAAATTAACTTACGAGTATATTTATATGCACAGTTTGGCAATAAAAAATGCTACCATCGGTAAGCAAAACTATTCGTTTTTGTTTATAGGAAACGGGCATTAGTGATACGTTTTAGAGAATTATTTTCAGCATTGGACGTGAACTGGCTGATATGATTCTTACTTACGTTATCACATGTTATCCAGACACTGGATAGAATCTTTGTCACCGATAAAGTGAGTTGCAAGATTAGTGGTAACTTATTCTTTCCCAGACCATTTACATACATATATAAAATCACGCCTTTTTCCCATGGGGGTAGGCAGAAACTATAGAACGCCACATGCTACGGCCCTTACATACCCCTTTCGCTTCATCCACATTCATACATCTTGTCATACACGCACGCCGGTTGAGAGTGCTACGCACCTGACCTTTGTGAAGAACATCACAAATAACATCGATGTACGTCCTTCTAGGACGTCCTCTACCGGCGTTTCCACTGACATCCGCCTTATAAATTCCTTTTGTTAATCGCCGTTCACTCATTTTCTCAACATGACCAAACCACCTAAGCATACTCCTTTCAATTTTTGTCACTAATCATCTTTTAAATCGCAACTTTGTCTAATCTCATCATTTCTCAATCTATCATTCAATGACCATTTAATATAGTATAATCAGCCTATTATTGTCACACTACTGGGCACGGGCTTCTTCTCAGAATGAGAAGTGTTTAGGCTTTAGTCCACTACACTGACCTTTTGCGGGTTAGCGGACTCCATACACTATCGCGTTTTTTTTTTGGTGCTCTCTCAATGAGCACTTTTCCTCTCGATGTTTTCCTTCACCGTTAACGCAAGTGATAATCAAATTCTGCTCCGCACATGAATTCGAAAAGTCAGAGGTACGGACCGGGATCGACCCGGATCCTCTTGCATAGAAGGCAAGCGTTCAATTATCACTAGGATATTAATAGCACATTACTGCCGCGGTCTGTAATGACTGCGCGGTCAGCATTACAGCTCTTGATGGACAGACTGGAATAAAGGCCGAGACCAAAGATCGAGGCCTTTATAGCGCGGACAGCAAGGGCTGCAATGATGACGAAGATTGAAGGCTGAGAGCGTAGCTACACTAAGCTCGAGGCCATCATAGCGTGGCCAGCAGCGCAGTCATTGCGGACCAAGGCTTGTATAGTGCTTTACTCAAACAATGCGAGTAATTTAAATAAAACCAGCTTAGTATAGTAAGAATTTATTTAAAGTAACGATTTGTTTCTTCCCCGGGCTTTAGCTTTTTTTATAATGAGTCTTTAATGATTGTGCTGCCTGTACCTATACAGCCAAATTCTAAATAAAAACTTTTTGCACCAGACTATCTTAGAAACAAAACTCGACATTAATGGATTTTCAAAGGAAATTGCTGGTGGCTAAAACTCACCAGCAATGAAATTCCATACAACTTTGCTGGCGCCTATTCAAGTAGCGCGGAAACGTCGACTTTGCTCAAAGAGGGTTGTCAAAATAATGACCACATTACAAGCATTTTTGAGTAAAGAATCTTAAATATAACTTAAAAGTATCGCAAGCAAATTCATAGATCACTGTTTAATAGACAAAATATATTATTTTTATTCATCCGACACTCGCAAAACGTGTTTTAGTAACGGAATCACAATAATTACTAGAACACTAACAGATTTAACATTTATGTGATTATTCTAGATATTGTCTATGGAATTTTACCGAATGTATATACCTAACATTATTTTAATTATTTCGGACAAACGGCGAAGTGATTTACATTAATTACTTTACTTGTGGTCATTATAACTTGTTTTAGAGATACAAGTATGATGTCCATAATTATTTGAGTGTGTGTGCTCTTATCGTTTTAATACCTAATATTTAATGTGTTCGTGATTTACATTAACCACTTACATTTTATAAGGCTCAGTACCTACTTGTCTACGTGGTGTTATAAAATATATTTGGTCAATTAGCTCTTCATGTTAAATCTCATTGATGTTCAACCATTTATAGGGCGGATGTCAATGGAAACGCCGGTAGAGGACGTCCTAGAAGGACATACATCGATGTTATTGGTGATGTTCCTCACAAAGGACAGGTGCTTAGTACTCTCAATCGGCGTGCGTGTATGACAAGATGTATGAATGTGGATGCAGCGAAAGGAGTATGTAAGGGTCGTAGCATGTGGCGTTCTATAGTTTCTGCCTACCCCCATGAGAAAAAGGCGTGAGTTTATGTATGTATGCATGTTCAACAACTGATAAAGGAACTTTAAAATTCATAGCTTTATTACTTATTAATTTACATTTTGCACTTTAATTTATCTATAATGTTACTTATTTAAATACTTAGATGTTGTTCTTTTATCTTGGAATACCTACCTACATTTTTTTTTATTATGACGGTGTGACTATACGCCTCTGCCCATCCCTTCGGGGAATACAGGCGTGATGTTATATTATGTTTATTATTTTTTTATTTGTATGGAAAATTAGAAATAAAACGCGAATTTCGAAAAGTTCTTTTAGGAATGTTGTTCAATTTCCGATACCTAGTAACCTCACGAAAGTCTTAGAGTACATTTTTTAACATCCTGTATATTAGGTTATATGCTGTAACTACACTTAGGCTAAGTCCACATAGTCGTGATGAACTATGTCCCGCATCATGTGAACAATCAAAGTGACTAAGATGAATGAAACGCGCGCACAACAATCGCGCAACGAACGCGTCTATCTAAATCTAGCCTAAAACCCGCATCGCATCTACATATTATTATATTTTTAAAATAAAATGGCAATAACACCAAAACATTCCGCCTAGTCGTTAACTATGTACCTATTATATGTATGTATGTCGTGTCGGCTGGTTGTGGGACATCTCGTTATTTCTGTTTTATTGTATGAATACGTAATGGCCGCCGGTTGCGACACACCAATTGCTGATCTTAGCGCTTACTACGGTAAAATTTACATAGATCAAGATTTTTTTGGTTACGATAAGCTTTTAGGCAACATTTAGATGAGTAGTGTAAAGAAGTGATTAAAAGTGATTGGGGATTTTTTTATTCAATTATTTGTAGACAACAAAATATTTTTGACTTCATTTAATAAATAGGTATCATTAATTATTGGTGATGTTCTTCACAAAGGTCAGGTGCGTAGTACTCTCAACTGGATCTCTCAATGTGGATGAAGCAAATGGGGTTTGCAAGGATGGATCGTAGCATGTGGCGTTCTATAGTTTCTGCTTACCCCCATGGGAAAAAGGCGTGAGTTTATGTATGTATGTAGGTATCATTAACGTTAGGAATCTAATCATGTTTTACTTTTCATTATCGTCAGAACGTTTTTCTAAATATTTTAGTAATCTATTCGCTTTCCTGATGACTGTGCACTCGATGGCCAAAAACGAATCGTTTTGTTTACCAATAGTAGCATTTTTATTGCCATACTGACTGGTAAGTTAATTTTACCTGTGATACCTACTAGCCTATAGAAGGGTCTACTATACAAAGCTATGAGGTCTATTAGGCTATATAGTCTTAATTTTAACCGATAACACTCAGTTTTATGTTTTTGTAAACGTTGCCCCACACTAGGATTTCTCGTGTATCGTGAGGCGTTTACAGACACAAATCTTCACACGCACAAACATCCAGACCCGGTACAACTATCTGTGGGCCATACAAATATTTGTTCCGTGCGGGAATCGAATCCACGACCCGTAGCGCAGAAGTCAATCGCTCAGCCACTGCACCAAACGTGTCGTCAAATTATAGGAATCGACCATTAATCTATATACAAAAGCCTGATTATGTCTATTCATTTATCTTATACAACTAATTTATAACCTCTCAGAGGCTTTACAGAATTATGCATTAAACTATGAACTCAATACCGGTGTATCTCTTCACATTGTCGATTCTTTATCGCCACTAGAATTGAAATTGATAAGTAGGTATGTGGCATATGCTTGTTTACGACCATCCCATATCTTTATTATTCAAATCTTAAGAACCGGTCGTAGTTAACTGATTGCGTTGGTGTATACGTACATTTTACAAATATATATATTTGAACATGTATGAATATATTTCTAATTAATTTAATGTAGGTACGTGTATTATTTGTAATTATGCGCTGTTTTGTTATAATTAACTCACTGACTGAATTTCTTGTTGGTCTAGTGGTAACAAGCGCGACTGCAGAGCTTGGGGCCCTGGTTGCGATCCCCAGGTTGGGCAAAGTATCACTGGGTTTTTCCATTACGAATTTCTCAGTAGCAACCCGGAGTCTGGATTCGTGCCCGGTTAATGACATGCTCGCTCCTTATTACTTGGGATTTAAACATAACTGGCGAAACGAGTGTGTACTAAAACACCTCTGCCGAACCCTTTGGGGAATACAAGGCGTCATTTATGTTATGTTCAGCTGTACAAGAATAGTTCATACCGATGTATAAGGTCTTTTTTTTAATCTGTGCCTCGCACTTTGATTTCTCCTGTATCGTAGGTGCATTTACAGACGCAAATCTTCACATGCACAAACGCCCACACCCGGAATAACTATCTATAGGCCATATAAATATTTGTACCGTGTGGGAATCGAAACCACGACCCGTAGCGCAGAAGCCAATCGCTCAGCCATGTATATGTATTGTTTGGGTAGATACTACTAAAGTTACCGCGAAATCTAATAACCTGATCGTCGACGCTTTTTTAAAGCACGTAGGTATTAGGAAACAATAAATCCAACTAAACACTGATAATAACATAACATCACGCCTGTATTCCCCGAAGGGTTGGGCAGAGGTGTATAGTAACACCCTCATTTCGCCGTTATGTTTAAGTCCCATGTAATAGGGGGCGAGCCTATTGCCATCAACCGGGCCGATATTCCGGGCTGCTACTGAGGAATTCCACACGGAGAAACCCGATAACACTTTGCCAAACCTGGGGATCGTACCCAGGACCTCACGATCGCTTGCCATCCATAGGTCAACGAGGCAGTCATTTCGAACTCTGATAATGACTCTTTGATAATAACTATTATTTTATACCACATACAATAAAGTATGGCTATACTCCTTGACACGAAAATTTAACAATTAGTTTCCAATTTACTAATAATGTAATAATTCTAAAAAATGCATGATAATAATCTATAATATATTGTAGCCTAGGCAATTAGTGAATTAATTTTGCATGCCCATGTGACGGCAAAGCATGGAGAACATTTTCTTATTATGTAACATCAGTTTATCCTACCGATGTTTGCAAGAAATCAATTATTTGATTTGATTTGATGGCCAGTTACAACTCCAACCGAATCGGAAACAGGAAACGGTCATTTGTAAGCAGGTTACAGTACCTACCTACTACTGCCTTTCACTGTTTAATTGTAATTTATTGTAATTGGCAAGTGTTTTGTTTCTCACGATGATCGACACTTATAATAGGAGTGTGAAGGAACGGGATTAAGGCTGGTGTTCACCAGCCTTAATCCTCTGGTTAAGCAACCATTTAGGTACGTTAAAATTCAGGTATTTTTTTCGAGTAAACGGTTCCTTAACCAGAGAATTTAAGTTGGTGAATACCAGCCTAAATCGCGCTAGTAGTTTAAATTTGTCGACACGTTTGGTGCAGTGGCTAAGCAATTGGCATCTGCGCTGCGGGTCGTGGGTTCGATTCCCGCACGGAACAAATATTTGTATGGCCTACAGATAGTTGTTCCGGGTCTGGGCGTTTGTGCATGTGAAGATTTGTGTCTGTAAACGCACCCACGATACAGGAGAAATCCTAGTGTGGGGCAACGTTTTATTTAAATAATAATAATAATAATAATGATTAAACTGACCGTTCACGGGCCACTAAGTTGCTCAAGACGCAGTTTTAACTATTTGTTTTAGCTGCAGGTCGTACACCGAATGGTAGGTACTGTAGCTACAAACAGATAGCAAGCAACTGTGTCTAGAGCAACTTACATCCTAAACTAATAACCACAGCCATAATCACAACCCAAAATCTTTGGACAGATGTAGATTATTGGCAGAAATTCAATAGACCTACACCGATCCAGAGATTTTGGTTTTGGCCGTTAGTGGCCCCATGTTTAGTCAGCCTAATCTATCTGTGACGTCATACAGTATAATATAATGCGATTGTTCGATGTCCAGGATTCTTTACGTCATTTAGTTTTGAGCTTGAAAGTAGAAGTGAAGCTAATTAAACTGACAAAGCCTGGTATCCCATTATTATCTATCGAAGTTTAGAGATTGTAAATCTGAGCATACAACTCTATAAAGATTTAGACGCGCGTCTTAGACAGACATAATTTAGATCTCTTAAATACTCAAACCTGATATATTACATAGCTAAACTTTATGATTTGTGGATGGGAATCAGTTTCAATAACACCCAATGCCCGCGAGCGGTCTTTTAGCAACGTATAATTGCAGTTTTACGAATAACCGATGCGCATTAGATAACTATTAATGCGAAGATTGGCGCATACCATTACGTGGGCGATCCGAATGGCTTCTTAAAAGAAATTGCTCATAAATGTAAATTATTAAGTAATATAATAGCTAATGTCTGCGGAATTTATGATGCATTTGATGTGGATGTACGAACAGGTACCGATATTAAGGACACTCTTAAGGATGATTTCCACCAAACGGCTCGCATCGTATCGGATCGGAAAGGACAGGAACGGATGCGGCGACAGCCGATCGCGTCCGACAGGATGTCGACGCATACGATCGGCTCCGTACAGTCGCTTGCGAACGTATCCGTTTCTGCACCTAGTCAAATAAATAGTTTAATTCATACCGTGCTGACGTGTTCTAATTTTTGAAAATGGTTAAAAATGAACGTATTATTGTTGGCTATTGCATTATAAGATGAAGAAAAAAATCATTAAACACAGAAGAGGAAAAGAAAAATTTGGATTGATGATTTATGGCAAAAAACACAGCCGATCGCGCGTCACAGCATACTTTCCGCTACGATTGCGTGTCGCGGAAGACGGTCAAGCTGCTGTGCGCGGCTTGGTAATATAGACTTTAAATACTGTGTACACGATTTATTATCGTTTAAAGGTTGTAAAATCCGTTCCGATCCGATGCGATGCGAGCCGTTTGGGGGAAATCATCCTTTCGACAATTAACTGTTTTTTTTAAACAGAACTTAAAATATGTCATAAGTATGTAACAGATATTGTATCTGCTCATTAAAAAAGAAGTAGAAGAAGATTGTCTTGTTGGTTTAGTGGTCGCAAGCGCGACTGCTGAGCATAGAGTTTTGGGTTTGATCCCTAGGTCGGGCAAAGCGTTATTGGGTTTTTCTGGAATTCCTCAGTAGCAGCCGGGAGTTTGAATTTGTGCCCGGTTAATGGCAATAGGCTCGCCCCCTATTACATGGTACTTTAGCAAAATGAGGGTGTACTAAAACACCTCTGCCGCACCCTTCGGAGAATACAAGGCGTGTCGTTATGTGACAAAGAAGTTTCTTATAATCTGCTAAAATATTCCACGCCGTTAACCTCTAGTCACACCGCGCGAGTTTACGTAACGCGCGCCTACTCCCCGCCGCATAATGTGCGACGACCTTAAAACGTAATAGTCTATATAATTATAATTTGTACATCGTAAATGCACTAATGATTCTTCTTCATTTTGACACGACGTTAATTAAAAACAAGCCCAATAAACGTCACTAAGTGATTTTTATTACCCACCATAATGAATCCGACATCCCATAATATATATAATAAATTATATATTGCTATATAATTTCAAATGTTTTAACATGAAACGAAACTAGATATACATTAGGTAATGGTTGAACTATACTATATTATGTCGCCATTGGTTTGGTAACATCTAATTATGAAATATGGACGTTATTATTAAATGTAAATCGAAAGTTCCATCTGTGTATACTGTGATGTATATTGGCGTAGAGTATGGATCGTCTTTTATCAATTATAAAATACATACAACAGAATCTTGTAGGGATGAATCTATCATTACAGTTATAGCTAATATCGGAATGTCAGGATTGGGAGCATGGTAAATAAAGTAAATTAAACCAACATAGACTCTCCACCACTGAGAGTACTTTTAATTGGGTTAGTGATTAGTTACAGAAGCTAGATATATCACAATATAATAATTAACACAAGATCAGAAAATAACGACAAGCAAATCAGATATAAAAGGTCAGACTTCTTCGGCGGTTTGACATGGAATCCCTTTGCTCCGTTGAATGACCAGTGTTTTTATAACTTCGGGAACGTTGATTCATCCTGAAAATTACCCTCCTTTATCAACATTGTCCAGTGTTACCAGCTACCGATAACACAATAGAGTATAGGAAGGACTTATTGGCTTATTGCCTCATTTTATTCGGTAGGCAACTGCCTCGTTTGTCTTTGGCAAGCGCGACTGCTGGTCGTGAGATCCTGGTTTTGGATGGGTCCGTGTTCAATTCCCCAGTAGCAGCTCAGAGTTTGCATTTGTGCCCGATTGTGGCAATAGCCTCGCCCCCTATGGTAAAATGAGTATGTTACTATACACCTCTGTCCAACCCTTTGGGGATTACAGGCTTGATGTTGTTTTGTTTATTCGGTAAATTAACTAATTCATTATAACTGAATGATCTGCCCGTTTGTTTCATATGTTTCATATTATTGTTAGATCATATTTGCATTGGTAATTCATTTATTCTTCTTGGAAAATTTTCATGTCATCACGTAAACCGATTTCAGCATGTTTTTACTGATTTTACAAAGGAAGATGAATGTTGCGTCGTTGAGTCGTTGCGTTTATTCTCTGCAGTATATTTATTGAAACCTAAGACGGTCAAAGATACGTTTAGTTTATTGAAATGAATCTTATATTTATATATATAGAATATTTTATTACTTGAGTTTTTATTCGCCATTCATTAATACCTAATGCTGTCAAATACACTAGTTTATGTACGGTTACTATTGCCACTAGTGGTAGGATTTCTACTAGTGGTAGGATATTTTATTGCTAAATAAAAAAATAAAAATAATTTATTTCAGACATTATAGTCCATAGATTGTTAGGAATAAGTTAGTAACAATTTGTACTTATCAGCTATGTTAGTAATGTTAGTAGATAACTGTGAGTTTTTTTACACTATTAAACCTAAAGCCACTTCCACCAGGTGCCTCTGGATGAGGCAGTCTGGTCTCGCAGCAATCATTTTCAGGATCCCATTCCGACTGTTACGTAAACGTTGTAGTAAGGATACTGCTTTCTTACGCATAATGGCATGAAAGCCATCCGTATGTGCTTCCGCAAACATGCTCGACGCACTACAACGCCACGGCAGCCGCAATAGCATCCTGAAGGCGTTGTTATATTGCACACGCAGGACGCTGTAGGCTCGGCTCGAGTGTGAAACCCACAGACCGCTCGAGTAAAAAGACTGGCAGAACGCCTTAAATAAACTCACTTTAACGTCTACTGTGCATCGAGCGAACCTGCGAGCAAGCATATTGCCCCTGACCGCCAACGCCCTGCGTTCGCGCTCTATGTCGTCGTCATCCCGTAAGTCACCGGTGACAACGTGGCCCAGGTACTTAAAATTATTCACTATTTTGAGTACTGCACCGTTGAGATACACCGAAGGTACACGGCGAGGCCGTTGTTCAGGCGCTCTGAACACCAAGAGCTCACTCTTTTTTGAGTTGTATTTAAGGCCGTGCACCTCCGCATATATCTCGCAGGTCGACAGTAGCTCTTTCAACCCACTTATCGATGGACTGAGCAGCACCATAAAACTGGGCATAAAAATAGACTCGTACGCAAATACCTGTGATAGAAAGAAAGAAAGAAGAAAGAAAAAGTATTATTTTTTTCGCCCAAGCGGACGCACACGTATGCTTAAAAATTAAAACTATAAAAATTCTTAAAATTAAAAACTTAAAACTACAACAAAAATGTGTACTTAAATTTAAACATATTATTATAATTACCTGGTAACCCAAACACAAAATAGTTAAAAAAATACGAGCTACTAATTTATAGTCTGTGGTGCATGGGTTACCTAGGCATCCTAAATCTACTAACAATCAATACAAACATTTAAACATGCTGAACTTGTGCGTCGCATGGTGCGTAAAAATAGCTTCTAGCATAAGCGAGAGATTACTATGCAAAGCTATGGAGCGTCTACTTCATTGTTGGTAATGATACAAAAGTCTTAATTTTAACTTAGGAATCGGCCATTAGTCGATTCCAAAGTATTTTCGGACAAAGATGTTCTGCCAAGCCTTTTCCCAACTATGTTGAGGTCAGCTTCCAGTCTAACCAGATGCGGCTGAATACCAGTATTTTACGCGGAGCGACTGCCATCTGACCTCCGCATCCCAGTTACTAAGCAATGCCGATATCCTAAGGTTAGATCAGTTGTCAGACTTTCGGTCTTCATACGGGACCGACTGATTAACGTGCTCTCGTTGTCGAGGGGTCTCGTTGTGTAACGAACGGACTCCCATGCACTGATTGACCGCGGAAAGCGCAGCTTAACTTCGCAAATCGTATGATCCGCGCGGTTGTTAATTAGTCACAAGTTCATGAGCCCCTCGGATTTTAGGACAAAGATATCGTTCAATAAACCACAAACATACCGATCGATACTTAAATATAACATATCATAACATCACGCCTGTATTCCCCGAACTGTTGGCAGAGGTGTATAGTAACACCCTCATTTCGCCGTTATGTTTAAGTCCCATGTAATAGGGGGCGAGCCTATTGCCATCAACCGGGCACAAATTCCATCTCTGGGCTGCTACTGAGGAATTCCACACGGAAAAACCCAATAACATTTTGCCCGGCCTGGGGATCGAATCCAGGACCTTACGATCAGCAGTCGCGCTTGCCACCACTAGACCAACAAGGCAAATCGACACTTAAATCAATACTAATATTATAAAATTGAAGAGTTTGTTTGTTTGAACGCGGTAATCTCAGGAACTACTTGTTGGAATTGAAAAAATCTTTTTGTGTTAGATATTCCATTTATCGAGAAAGGTTATAGGTTATATAACATCACGCTACGACCAATAGGAGCGGAGCAGAAATGAAAAATGTTGCAAAAACGGGAAAAATGTCCACCCGTACGGAGCCGGGACGGGCCGCTAGTATCTAATAAAGGAAATAACATTAAATTTAATGCCACAGACTATAATATTTATGTGCCTACGTAAATCGACTGTTAATAACATCATGAGATCAAATATATGAACGTTCTGAACTCTTGACTTATCAATGTGTTATTGATAATGCCATTTAGTAGTAGATATAGTTATAGAAACACGAGATTATTATAAGAATATTATGTTTGAATAGATATAGTAACATTGTCATCTTCATTTTTTTAGGCGTACCTACTATTTGTAAAGAAAAATCAGGTGAATAAATAATGGTTATCTCAATACATAGCATAATTAGCACATTAGGTACTGTCCCAATGCTCGGCATTGGCCTATTCTCAGAATGAGAAGGGGGTTAATACATTTTAAAACTAGAAAAAAAACTACATACGTACATAAACTCATGCCTTTTTCCCATGGGGGTAGGCAGAAACTATAGAACGCCACATGCTACGATCCTTACATACTCCTTTCGCTTCATCCACATTCATACATCTTGTTATGCACGCACGTAGGTTGAGAGTACTACGCACCACAAAAAAAACTATTTACTTTGAAAAGTTGCTGAAGTAACAAGACTGTTGGAACAGATTGCACATGAAATAACAAACGAAGGAACTGATCAAGCGCTTGCCAATGAGCTTCCTAAGGTAGACCGTACCCTGACAAAACTGGTCGTAGGTGGCTTCCAGAGGGCCGATATCATCAACATTACATAGTTATCTGACGATGAAATGAAAACGTGAAAATTCCTTGGTTGTATGTGAGGAATTTTCACGTTTTGACAGATATCCTAAACAAAAATTGCCAATACTTTGAATTTATTCCTAGTTTAAAATTATTATTTATTACTGGCTGCCTCGTTGGTCAAGTGGTCGCAAGCGTGGCTGCTGAGCATAGGGTCCTGGGTTCGATCCCCAGGTCGGGCAAAGTGATATCGGGATTTTCCATTAGGAATTTCTCAGTAGCAGCCCGGAGTTAATGGCAATAGGCTCGCCCCCTATTACATGGGACGTAAACATAACTGGCGAAACGAGAGTGTTACTAAAACACCTCTGCTTAACCTTTCGGGGAATACAAGGCGTGATGTTATGTTTATGTTTAAAATCATTGACGTTTGTAAAACCGGAAAAACTTTTATAAAGAAAACTTTCTTTATCAAATAAAAAACAGAGCAATCAATTTCAACACATTCTCACACAATCTAAGCTCACTATAAAGTTTTACGACATTACCGTTAGCCACCCAAATCTTCTGAAAATGTCTCAAAAAACACCTCAAATGGCGACAAAATACAAACATGTGATGTGACGTCATTGTTGTGTAACCGAACTAGATTGTTGGACAACTGGAGCGATCGTGGGCAGAGCGATTATCTGAATGCTAATATTGTACTGAGAATAATATCACTGGCATATGGACATACAATATGAGTTGAATATTTTATGACAGTTTATTCTTTTTAAATATAGTTGTCGGTACTTGGCAAGAGTAGAGAAGAGAATTCCTCTTTTTAGGGTTCCGTACCCAAAGGGTAAAACGGGACCCTATTACTGAGACTCCGCTGTCCGTCCGTCCGTCCGTCTGCCTGTCACCAGGCTGTATCTCATAAACGGTGATAGTTAGACAGTTGAAATTTTCACAGATGATGTATTTCTGTTGCCGCTATAACAACAAATACTAAAATATAGAATAAAATAAATATTTAAGGGGGCTCCCGTACAACATACATGATTTTTTTGCCGTTTTTATAGATAATGGTGCGGAACCCTTCGTGCTCGAGTCCGACTCGCACTTGGCCGGTTTTTAATGCTTTTTTCTAAACAGACATGTTTAAAAATGAATTATTGCAATAACCATAGAATAATGACAAGCAATAAAAGTGACCTTTCTTTTGTTACACTAAGTGTACATGCGCAAACTTACTCCCACTACACCAAAACCTTGCCAAGTTACGTGTCGGCGACTATACCTAAATTGAAGGTTGTAAAAAATTTCGCCCGACCAGTAACAGGCCCGGGAGGCTGACGCGCCGTGTTCTGCGCGCGCCTCTCAGAAGGAAGTGGGGCAGGGGACAAATTGCCCCACCACTGGAGAGGTCCACCATAAGAAGCTGGTGGACCAAGACCTGCCGGAGTTGCAGTGCATGCAATAGCGAATCCCGTGACCCCTTTTTGTTTTTTTTTTTCTCACGTGGGGAAATCCTCATGGACTATCCCCCGTCTGGGGAAGACGGGGGGGTGTGCCAGACTCTTACTGGCTAAAACCCCACGGTGTCCCTCCTTCTGACCTAAGGCCGGGGTCACGGGATTCGCTGTTGCATGCACCGCGACCTCGACAGGTCTCGGTCCACCAGCTTCTTCTGGTGGACCCCTCCTGTGGTGGGGCAGTTGCTCCCCTGCCCCACATCCATTCGAATCCCGTGACCCCTGGCTTAGGTTAGAAAGAGGGACACCGTTGGTATTTAGCCGGTAAGACCCGGCAGACCCGCTCGCCTTCCCCGCGTGAGGGATATCCATGAGGAAGGTTATAAGCATTTGTCGCTACATAAATTCATATTGTTTATGGTCGCTGTATGACTCCTGCAAATCTTTGATTTTCTCTGTCCTATGATCAGCAGTGTAATAAGTAGCAGAAGGACACGGAAAAGCCTCCAGCAAGTGCTCAGCAATAATTAGGGGGAATATTTTTGAATTAACTGCTTCAGTGGTCTAGTGATTACAAACGCGACTGCTGATCGTAAAGTCTTGGGTTCGATCCCCAGGTCGGGCAGTGTTATTTGGTTTTTCCATGTGGAATTCCTCAGTAGCAGCCAGGAATATTGTGCCCGGTTGATGGCAATAGGCTCGCCCCCTATTACATGGGACTTAAACATAGCGGCGAAATGAGGGTGTTACTATACACCTCTACACCTCTGTTATATTATTTTTGAATTATTCTCAAAATCGTTGATGCAAGCCAAGCGCGGCTTCAAGTTAAACGGTCGACATCGACCATAAAGACACAAACTCCTAATAGTTTATGAGGCAGTCCTTACCTTCTTGGTCCTTGTGCCCCCCCCCCCCCCCCCCGAAACAACCTCTATTCACCCTTGACGCAGGCTGTTGTCCAACCATTTAATATACTAGGTACCACACTGAATACTAAGGAACACATGACTATACTAGAATAGGGGTCGGCAACCTGTGGCTCTTTCTATGTAAAGTTGCGGCTCTCCAGTTCCATACGCAAACAAATATTATTTTACTATCAAAACCCTTAAAATCGTGCAATCGATGCATAAAAAATATAGTATGACTGAGATATGCTGACTATGACTGAGAGATAGATATAGTTACTATATCTTTCTCTAATTTTAAATATAAAATAAAACATATACAAGGTTAGTCGGAAAGGGGGTAGTAAGCCGAAAGGGTATTAAAGTGCCCATAATAAGGGATAACTGTTGTTCTACCACTTTCCCCAAAACTTGATAATTTAAGAGAAATAGCTTTTCAAAGATTTCGTAAAAATTATGCTAAAATCTATCTGTCCATAGCTATGATCAGCTGTTTTAACAATGTAGGTCATATTTGGGGTCACGGATTAGAAAATTAATTTTCTGAATTCATAATTAAAGCATGTACCTATGTTTTTTTTTTGGAAAAACTAAATTAAAAATCTTTTTGCATGCAAACAAAAATTATCGAATTTAGAAATTTTAACACTTGCTTTAAAATAGTCATCAGTAATACTTTACGTACCCCGCGCTTTAGTATCCCCTTTCCGACTAACCTTGTATAAGCAAATACTATAATATTCTAACGATTTTTTATTGTGGCTCTTTAAAAACAGAATATTTGGCTTTTCCGTCTCAAAAGGTTGCCGGCCCCTGTACTAGAGTAATCCAGTTTCATTGACAACATATCTCACTGACCTGAAACAACACATAATAACTGTATTCGCATTATTTCTTTTATGTTTCCAAAATCATCGACATTTCAACATTTCTTTTGGAAAACCCGTTGTAGTAACATTATGGATTTTCTGTGTCTTACTCGGCCCATTGCGCCATTGTATTAAATTCACTGGACATCTCTTATTTACGACCATTATCCGGATATAAGCAGCTGTAACCGGACCGAACCGGTCTCGATTACAATTAATATCGTCGCCGGCTTAACATTTGTTGTGCATTGCTTGGGGCCACCTTTAATTTATTGTGCAGTAATGAGATTTTAGTAGGAACCATTTTTTGGCTGTCAATGTGAGGCTCTAAGGTTTGATTTCGTAAAAGCTTGGGTACTTTTTCGGTTCCCGGTGTTTTAACGTTTTGTGCACATGTGATATGGGGTTTAATTGGGACGATAAATGATACACGGACTTAGCTTTTAGCAGTCCATCGTGCCGTCACTGGCACGATAGTACTATCTTTAATAGTCTTAATTACCTAAGTTTATATACTAAACTATACGTGTTACAATAATTATGCTTTCTCTCTATGATTAATACTTATCTTACAATCTAACCTTACATTCCAAACCCTACGTGACGTATGTGTGTACTTGCTACACACTACACACTACACACAATTTGACACTATCTATCGTTGATTTGATGTCGTCACTGATCGACTTTTCTGAAGAAAAGTAATCCAGTCCTAATTAATCATTACATAGTATAAAACAAAGTCGCTCCCGCTGTCTGTACGCTTAGATCTTTTAAACTATGCAACGGATTTTAATGCAGTTTTCAGCAATAGATAGAGTGAAGAGGAAGGTTTATATGCCACATTAGTATCTACATTGCACCCGTGCGAAGCCAGGGCGGGTCGCTAGTTGATTGTAAGCTGCGGAAGTCAGAGATTGTGAAACGTAAATACCAAAACAAAATTTCAAAATTTTAGCAAAGGAATTCCATGCTTTGACTAGAATATAAAATATATACATAACATAATTAGCCCATTACTGTCCCACTGCTGGGCACGGGCCTCTTCTCAAAATAAGAAGAGTTTAGGCCTTAGTCCACCACGCTGGCCTGGTGCGGGTTGGCAGACTACACACACCATCGAAATCTTTATGGAGCTCTCTCAGGTGTGCAGGTTTGACGATGTTTTTCCTTCACCGTTAATGCAAGTGATAATCAAATTCTGATCCGCACATGAATTGGAAAAGTCGGAGGTGCGGCCCGGGATCGAACTCAGACCCTCTTGCACGGAAGGCAAGCATTCAACCGCTAAGCTATCACTTATAAAGATACAAAAAGCTATATTTTCAAGCCTTAACATTTATTTACAAGTTGTTTTGTTCAGCAGATCTGGTTAGACTGGAAGCTGACCCCTTCGTCTTCTTCTTCTTCTTCTCCTGTCCTTATCCCACACTAGGTGGCGTCGGCACAATATGTATTTCATAAATCCACGTTGTTAGAGGTTTTGGCATATTGTTTTATGACCGGCCGCCTGACTGACATCAACCCTCCTTGGGAATACTCGTTGCGCCGTCGCGCGGGTGACCCTATGTGTTCGCTGATATCATGCACTGGGTCCCAAAATGATATGCTTATCAATCTTATTGCTGACAACTAAGCAATGTTCTTCTTGGTGGAGTATACTTGCTGTTCCTTGACCCACTCATTCAGTTTTGCTAGGGACTTCGGTTCTGACACATCGTAAATCGTAGCACCGTTAGCTTCTCTGTAAAAACTTGCTGTTAATGTTCTGTATCGCCCCTATCCCGCTGTATCCCAAACACCAAGCTTGACTTTAACACCGTTCACGTCCATGACTTACATTTGTAGTCAACTTCGATTGTAGCTAGGAATGATGGATTGTAGACTCCCGTTGTGAACGCTAGGATTATGCCGGATTTACCCACACCGCACTCACCAATAAAATAATTAACAATTTATAAATGTGATTAAAATAAGCGAAAAATAAATTTTACAAAATGTTATACGCTTACCCCTTCGTCTTCCTCTTAGCCTTTTCCCAATTATCTTGGGGTCAGCTTCCAGTCTAACCAGATGCGGCTGAATACCAGTATTTTACACGGAGCGACTGCCATCAGACCCCCGCAACCCAGTAACTGGGCAATGCCGATATCCTAAGGTTAAACCGTTTGTCAGACTTTCGGGCTTCTGACTAATCGTAACGACCGTCATAGGTATTCGTATGACACCTGGGACCGACGGCTTAACGTGCTCTCCGAGGCACGGAGGGGTCTCGATGCGCAACAAATGGTCACCCATCCACGGACTGACCCCCGCAAGCGCAGCTAAACCTCGCAAATCGTACGATCGGCGCGGTTGTTATTTAGCTACGAGCCCCTCGCTTACCCCTTCGTATGGTGATGAAATTTATTTACACACTTAAAACCCACGGTGACTTGATTAAATACAAATAAACTGTGTTTCAAATACGAGACAATATATCTCGGCGACCTTTCACTAAACTTTCCTATTTTACTGTCTTGTACAGTCTCCATAACACACCCATAAACTAAATCGTAAATATTGAAACCAGTATGATCTGACCTGTACATCACATTTTATTGGCCAATTTTCAACCATAATTCTTGAGCATTAAGAGCTACTTCTTAAGTGACACAGATGGTCTGGTTGATCTATAAATTAATCAGCCGGTTGTTCGTGATTTATTGTTTTTAACACTTCAATAGCTGCCGATGTCTTTTTGGAGGCATTTTTTGAGAATACTGATCTGTCAGCGATGTTCTGCACACAAACTTACATATACACCTCCTTTCCAATATAATGCATCCTATTCTCTTTGCATCAAAGTTGAAATTCGTATAACAAATGATTTGTGAACGGTAAAGTTAAGTTGGTTTCAAGTAAGTAGTGTTGTACCTAACTGTCACATTTTCTTGAATATTCAACGATCTCACTCTAAATTCGATCGTGCGGTGTTTTATGCTATAAAAATCGGTGCAATACATCACTGTAATTAAAAAAAATACACCGTTTCTTCTAATTAACGCTTAATTAGCACTAACAAGTATACGATCCCGTATTTTATGATATTTTTTTATAATTTGACACGTAGAACACGTGTTTTTAGTGATAATTTTGTAGCTGTTATAATTCCATTACACAGCTGTTGGCATTTTTATACGATACAGGGTGTAAACGAAATCATGTAATTCCTTCAAACCTCCAATAAAAAAATTACATGAAGTAAACATGTGTTCATAACGTGAGGCATTTTAACGCCTTGTGCGGTCATTTAACGCGGGGCGCTAAAATGCCTCACGTTAAGAACACATGTTTACTTATTGTAATATTTTTTGTATTGAATCCAAAAGTATCCCGTTCGGGGTTAATCTATGTCAGCAGTACATCACGAGGTTTGATGGAATTACTTGATTTCCTTTACGGCCTGTATAGTTCAAGTTACTTTGAGTTACCTTTTACTCTTCATGCATGTGTCAGTTTGTCCAACCCTGTTGGTGAAGATGGACGTCCCCCACCGATCACTATTGATAATACACTGTCACAATACCTACTTCGGACCCGAAGAAAAATGTTAATAATATGGACTTTTATGCATTTATATAACACTAGCGACCCGCCAATGTTTCGCACGGGTGCAATGTAAATACTAATGTGGGGCATATAAACCTTCCTCTTGAATCACTCTATCTATTGCTGAAAACTGCATTAAAATCCGTTGCGTAGTTTAAAAGATTTAAGCGTACAGACAGCGGGAGCGACTTTGTTTTATTTACACTATGTAAAGAAAAAATACCATCAAATATAACATCACACTTAGTATTTTCCGAAGGATTCGGCAGAGGTATTTTTAGCAGGTACCTCGTTTCGCCTATTATGTTTCAGTCCCATGTAATAGGGGGCGAGCCTATTGCCATTAACTGGGCACAAATCCAGACTCCAGACTGCTACTGAGAAATTCCTGATAGAAAAACCCAATAACACTTTGCCCGACCTGGGGATCGAACCCAGGACCCCATGCTCAGCAGTCGAGTCGAGTTATGAATATGGAAAATGTAAATCGTTTTTCCGACTCCAAATCCCGTCATTTGCGTACAAATCAAAATACGACATGTGTATGGAAAATTAAAATATGTATTTACATTTAAATCAGCTTCCTTATAATGACGAAGTTAACTAAACCCTTTCCAAGTCCAAAATTAGGTAATAAATATCATTAAGTTATGCATCAAGAAGGCCGAACATTTTTGCTCAACTCTCAGTCGCACATCGCCGCGGGCAAAATCCATAAAACCCGTGGCGATTCATTAATAAATTATTAAAAAATAAAAATTCTCACTAATTGCGTAAATCAGTATGTTCCGGTTCATATGGTACTTTCGAATTTGATAAAATTATGTACCTACGTTTAATTTATATGCTGATTCGTACGATACCATTCGTATGGTGACGGAAACACTTGGCTATTACGGCCACATTACCGGTATAACAACATAGCGCTGGAGGACATCACGAGGCGCTGTTGTGAGCGGGCACGGCGATATCGGCTGTTATCTTCACTGAAGACGTAGGCATCCGAATGTCGTTTAGATTTTTCTCTGAGTATTTTACTTTTACTAGAAAATAAAATAACAGGATGCTTGTCAACACGTTTGATGCAGTTCAGTATGGCCTACAGATAGTTGTTCCGGGTCTCGATGTTTGTGCGTGTGAAGATTTGTATCTGTAAACGCACCCACGATACAGGAGAAATCCTAGTGTGGGGCAACGTTTTTTTCAAAACAGAAACAGACACCCGCATGCACAAACATTACTAAAAGGCCTCACAGTGTGCTTGAACGCACTGCGTTGAATACGGGTCTGGGATTGGTCGCCTTTATGTTGCAAGATTAAAGGCAACCCGTCACAGAGCCGTCTTCGACGCAGTACGTTCGGGCACCCTGTGAGGCCTTCTAGTAATGTTTGTGCATACGGGTGTGAAACTCCTAAAGACTGAGCACAAGATCTAAGGGGGTTAAAACAGAGAAAAAGATTGGAAAAGAGTGTTTCCTAACCTTCAATGATGCACGAAACCTACCAAAAAAGTAAAGAAGTCGCAGTAACCAATTGTATCCCGGCAATAAGGACTGCCTGAATAGGTTGCAAGGCAAAAAGGTATTTTCTGACGCAATAAAAGGTAAATAAAAATGTTTAGGGCAAATTGAATTCGGAACGTGTTTCGATCTTCCGTTACAGATGAGAGCCTTTTCATGTTTCTGTAGTCTTATAACAATGACCTGGAAAGGAAGTTTTTTTTCTTTAAGTAAATTACATTTCTTAAAATTAATTAAAATAAATGTTGGCAAAGTTACTTCCGAACTATCAAAGTATTGTTCACAGAAAATTATTCTAGTTACTCTTTAGTGAATAAAAGTGTTTAACTTTTGATTCAATTTAAAGTAGTTTTTAATTGTTATTTAATTAAATAACTTTTTGAGTATACATTTTGTATACGTGATTTATTTGATTAATCAAAACGCATGCCAAAATGTAGACCTCCTTTTTTTTGCGTTGGGAAATCCTCATGGATGTCCCTCGCCCGGGGATGGCGAGGGGGTCTGCCGGACTCTTACCGGCTAAAAACCAACGGTGTTCCTTCTCCTGACCATACGGCCGGGGTCGCGGGATTCGCAAAAGCATGCACCGCAACCCCGGCAGAAAATGTAGACCTCCACCGTACCGACGCCGCGGCGACGTTCGCAACAGCTCCCCGTATGTTTTCACATATTACTGTGGTTTATTGGCTCCGTGTTGCCATAATATATTCCGATTGCAGATTAAATGATTTTAATTAAGCAACACATATAGATTTATATCATTTAATATGTTTTTTTCTAAACGCTATCTAACTGTAATTTTCCCTAAAATTCAGTTGAATCGGTCATCGGGTCGTATGTGGTCATTTTAATATATTTGCTAATTTATTTTTTAAATTGGTGGAACGGGCCTCACATATGACGCATTTAAAATAAATTATAATTATTTATTTTTAAGAACTTTTTGATTGGACTTACTGGAGATCTTTGACATAGTTACTGTAACGATCGAGTTATGATAATATTGCTGATTTTTATCTCAAACAGTTGTTTAATCGATATGATTGATTATTTTATGGTAGTGGCGTTTTCATTATGATCATTTGCCATAAATAATGGTGTTATAATTATGGCTAAGGTTGTGGGCGAGAGATTCGTCTTATTTTTAACCGACTTCCAAAAAAAAGAGGAGATTCTCAATTCGAATGTGTTTTTTTTGTATGTTTGTTCCGCGATATCTTTGCTAATTGTGAACCGATTTTAATGATTCTTTTTTTGTTTGAAAGAGTATTCTTTCGAAGTGGTCCTATTTAAATGTGGTGAAGATCTGATGAAGAACTTCGGAGATAGACAATTTGAAGTCGGTTTTATTTATGTTAAAAAGTTTTATGTTACTTGAGGTGTTTAAAAGAAATCAGTTGTTGCAAACGTAATAGGTATAGTGCGCGTCAAATAACTAGAACCAAGTTGACGTCGACTGCCAAACTTGAGGAGTTTACTAGTAGCCACTGAAGAGTTCCACTATCCACCTCCTAGCTCCATCATCAGACCCTGAACACCAAATGCTATCTATTGGACTCATCAAAACGAATCATATGACCCAAACCTCACATAGATCACGCAGTCGACGCCATCTTGGTTCTAGTGGGGCGAATATTCGAAATTTTTTAACATTATTTTAACAAATCATTGTTCTCTCGGGTTGTTAACATTATAGTATTGTCAGATTGTTTTTATTCTTGTCTTATTGCTTGACGGCAGCGGTATAGTTTGAGTTTTCATTATCATAATTATAGTATTAAACATCAGCATTCTTAACTTTGGGATGATGCTAATGACGTTCTCAATTTTTGTTAATATTTTTCGAAGAATGCCCCTCTAGTTATTTGACACGCACTGTACTTATGGAAAACAGTTATGTGGAAACATATCGTCACCTGAAAGCCAATAGGTACTACTTAAGCGCCATTTTGGTTAAAATGAGCTATGTATTATATCTTTGGATTGGATTTTTTTCTGCGTCGATTAGTTGGGATTTCGTATTTTATTCTATTATATTATGAAATCCCGACTAATCGACGCAGAAAAAAAATCCAATCCAAAGATATAATACATAACTCATTTTAGCCAAAATGGCGCTTAGGTAAGTAGTATTGGCTTTCCAGTGACGATATGTTCCACTCAGCCTGTTCTTTTAGACGGTTTATTTCGTTATGGGTTCCAAGAAAATTGAATTAGAACATACTTAGTGTAACTATCTCGTTGGTATAGCGGTGGCAAGCGCGACTGCTGATCGTGAGGTCCTGGATTCCATCCCCAGGTTGCAAAATGTTATTGGGTTTTTCCGTGTGGGTTTTCTTTAGTAACAATAGACTTGGTTGATAGCAATAGGCTCGCCTCTTATTACATAGAACTCAAACGTAACAACATAACATCACGCCTGAATTGCCAAAAAGGTTGGGCTGAGGTGTACAGTAACACCCTCATTTCGCCATTATGTTTAATTCCCATGTAATAGGGGGCGTGCCTAACGACCGGGCGCAAATCCAAACTCCGGGCTGCTACTCAGGAATTCCACACGGAAAAACCCAATAACACTTTGTCTGACCTGGGGATCGAAACCAGAACCTCACGATCAGCGGTCGCGGTTAACACTACTAGACGAACGAGGCAGCTACGAGATTTTCGTTGATGATCACTAACTTCGGTTTCCGAAAGGCTGATCCAGTTAATCTATTGTCAAACCTCGTGTCGACGAATGTGATTGGTCGACCAAAATACTAAAGAAAGAAAAAGTATTTATTTTTTCACCCAAGCGGACGCACACGCATACTTAAAATTAAAAATATAATAATTCTTAAACTCAAATACTTCAAACAATAACAAAAATTTGGATTTAAATTTAAACATATAGGTAATTACCTGGTAATCCGAACACAAAAAAAGTTAAAAAATAAAAATACAACAATCCGCACAATCTATGGCTATAGTCTATGGCATAGACTACCATTGTACTGTAGAGAGTCTATGGTGCATGGGTTACCTAGGCATCCTAAATCTACTAACAATACAAACATTTAAACATGTTGAATTTGCGCGTCGCATGGTGCGTAAAAATTTACTAACAAACAATCACATCACTTGATATGAGATTTGAGAGCTGATGAGAAACGGGGTTGAAACTGAAGTTACAGTAGGTAGTGGAAGTTTTTGTTTGCCCCCAATAGTTCCACCTAGTAGGATAGCCTAGTAGGACGGCGTCAATCAATAGTCAATGTCTTTGAACATAACAACATCACGCCTTACATTTCTCGAAGGGTTCGGCAGAGGTGTTTTTAGTACACCCTCGTTACGCCAGTTATGTTTAAGTCCCATGTAATAGGGGGCGAGCCTATTGCCATTAACTGGGTACAAATCCAGACTCCAGGCTGCTACTGAGAAATTCCTAGTGGAAAAACCCAATAACACTACCTGACCTGGGGATCGAACCCAGAACTATATGCTCAGCAGTCGCGCTTGCAACCACTAGACCAACAAGGCAGTCAATGTCTTTGAAATGTCTTTGTAACACTTTAGGATGACTTTAGGCGCAACCCTCAACTAGCATGTGCACATAAAATTTTGCAGGCGTGTACTTACGGGAGGATATAGTACATTACTGCCGCGGTCTGTAATGACTGTGTTGCTGGCAGCGCTGATGATGGCCGAAAGCGCAGTGTAGCGCAGCTCCAGACCATCACAGCGCGGTCAGCATTGCAGCTCTTGATGGACAAGCTGGAATAAAGGCCGAGACCTAAGATCGAGGCCTTTATAGCGCGGACAGCAAGGGCTGCAATGATGACCAAGCTTGAAGGCCGAGAGCGTAGCTAACCTAAGCTCGAGGCCATCATAGCATGGCCAGCAGCGCAGTCATTGCGGACCAAGGCTTGTATAGTGCTTTACTCAAACAATGCGAGTAATTTAAATAAAACCAGCTTAGTATAGTAAGAATTTATTTAAAGTAACGATTTGTTTCTTTCTCAGGCTTTAGTTTATTTTTTAATACGTCTTTAATGATTGTGCTGCCTGTACCTATACAGCCAAATTATGAATAAAAACTTTTTGCACCAGACTATTTTAGAAACAAAACTCGACAATAATGGATTTTCAAAGGAAATTGCTGGTGGCTAAAACTCACCAGCAATGAAATTCCATACAACTTTGCTGGCGCCTATTCAAGTAGCGCGGAAAGGTCGACTTTGCTCAAAGAAGGTTGTCAAAATAATGACCACATTACAAGCATTTTTGAGTAAAAGAATAACACTTGTAACTGTACACTATAAATATTTAATTAAGAATTACAAAGAGAACAACAGGGCGTGGTTCGTACAATGCGAGGAGCCCAGGGTCTTCTTGAGCAGGTGAACACTTAGCTTGGCAACTGCAGCGGCGCGAGAGGGCCGATCTGCAGTGTCCCCGACCTTTTATAGGCCTGGACCCCCGCCAGTCAGCCAGGCAGCCACACAGCTTCTTCATTATCATAATTAATATATGTCTGACCAGTGACAAATAGACGGTAATTTACTCGTATCTTTAAAATAACGAAGTAAGGTATTGAATATTTTTTGTGATAGGCAGATGGACGGCATTGCACGGCGCATGCGCACAAATGTTCCGCACATGCAGTTTGTATGTTGGTCCTTACATGTTGAGGCGTTTCGGGGTTCCGTGAGCGATGGAAAAAATAATGATATTGTCTGTGTAAAATGACTTCTTCTTCCTTTTCGTGTGGTTAGTAACTAACCTGGTGTCAGAGTTTATGCCGCTCATGGGCCTCGGACTTGGCTTCACATGCCCTCGAGAAATATCTCTCAGGCCTGCCGGTTTCCTCACGATGTTTTCCTTCACCGTTTTTATGCAAATGATAATATACAATACACACATGAATTCGAAAAGTCAGAGGTGCGTGCCTTGGGTTCGAACTCGAGACCTATGACTTGGCAATCCGACGGTCATACCAATAAATAGATAAAATTACTAAGCGCGCTGAATACATACATACATAATCAGCCCATTACCGTCCCACTGCAGGACACGGGCCTCCACTCAGAACGAGAACGCCTTAGTCCACCATGCTGGCCTGGTGCGGGTTGGCAGACTACACACACCATCGAAAACTTTATGAAGCCCTCTCAGGTGTTCAGGTTTCCTCACGATGTTTTCTTTCACCGTTAACGCAAGTGATAATCAAATTCTGATCCGCACATGAATTCGAAAAGTCAGAGTTCTGAATGCAAAACCTATTTACTAAAAATCGGTATATAAACCTCTGATCAGTTGTAGACAGTAACTAGCTAAATAAAACAAGTGACAGTTTCTTCACGTAAAAAAAGAAAATGTATTAAGAAAATCTGGTCTGCGCACGAGTTCATCACCAGTTTATCTTCAATCAAACCAGCCTTATCAATGTAAGTTAGGTGTTACTATAGTCTAAGATCCCACTATAGAACGACGTTCATCGAGCTGGTTAATGGATAAAAAGTATTTTATATCAAATTAAATATGTCAATAAATATATTGCAAATGGGTCGACTAAAAAAATTCTGTCCAGAATATGATGTGTGTTTAGACCTGCCTCCCCAAGAGTTGTGACGGGAAAAAAATAGTCAACCTAACGTTTGCATATTCTATAGGCTTCATACTTTCGATTGGTATGAAAGGACATGTTATATTTTTGTATGGAAGCTGGGCTCTGGTTGTGAACAGAGAAGATGTTATATTTTTATGAAAGTACATAAAATATGGAGCTTTCGTATAATTTTTTAATTTTTTTTAAAAGCACCCTTCTATTGTTTTTTTACATTTAAATAATTAGAATTAAAAAAATAAAGTTGCGACCCAAAGTAATTATTAATTCTGGCAACACTTCCATTGGATGGCATTTATTGTCATTGTCAAAAATGTCAAATTCAATTCAACTTATTCTACTGTTGTATTGTGGCGTTTTTGCGTAAATAAGCACAATTTCGCGAATATCAAGTAAAACAAAAATTACAAATTCAGTAAACAACCACAACAGATAGCGATTTTGTTTGACAACTTTGACATGACCAGACGAAGATGACATTATTGACAATGACAAGTAACAACCTTGCTGACAGACAGTAAATCTTTTCATTTATTATATTGAGACAAAGGAATCAATGCCATAGATCCAAATCATTGAGTTAATTCATTGATTTTATTTTAATTTAAGCCGTCTAATATTATTTTAATATTAGGATAAACATTATGCTTTCAAAAATGATATTTATTTGTTCTTTTTCCAAGACTTTTATCAGTTTTTAAGAAAAAAATGTCAGTAAGTTAAATATTTTTTAATTAAATAATGGTGCTTTTAAAAAAAATGTTTTCGTAAGCACATTCTAGACAGTTTTCCCTATCAGAAAAACCGCACATGTAAGCGGTTCAAAAATAAAAATATTTTAAGCCCATTTCATAACATGTCCTTTGTCTATTAACCAAACCAGTGAAAGGTTTAAAAAAAAATTTTTTAGTTAATCATATTATGAACTGAAATTTTTTAGTCAACCCATTTGCAATATATTTACTGACATATTTAATTTGATATAAAATACTTTTCATCCATTAACCAGCTCGGTGAAGGTCGTTCTATAGTGGGATCCTATACTACTATACATAATTTGTTACTAGTAACAAAAAAAAGAGATTAATTAACACTTCTTTTACATTTTAACATAACTTACGAATTAACAGCAATAAAACAAATCAATGTAAATTACCTCTTAATATTTCGCTGACTTAAAAAAAACTGTTAACTACCTACCTAAATTGTAAAAATTACGAAATTAAGTAATACTAGTAGATTGTAAATTAATTGGCTATTGCCTGCAACTCTGCTTGTGGCCTTCAATTATGACCACTTGAATATAATCGTCCTTAGAAAGACTTCAATGTTAACTAAGTTATAAGAAGCAGTAGGAAATTAATCAATATTCTGCAGCTTCCACGGATTAATAAATAGTACTGCGTACAGAAACCTCACTGCCGAACTAATGCGCCAAATAGCTAGAGCTGCCATAACCTAAACTGCCGACACCGGACAACGATTTCAAAAACCCCGAATATTTGGTCAAAATCGGGATTTTTCCCCGGACGCCCTTGAAAATATTAAAATAGCTAAAATACAAGTTTTCGTACCAATCATATAGGTAAGTGTGCGTGTGCTGCGTGGAACTAATTGTCGGAACAGAAAACGAACGAAACTGCCAACGCGACGGGCGTCCGGTTTCACCCGGAAACTTTTTGAGGACCCACCCGGACGCCCCCGGACGCCCTCCCAAATTAGTAAAAATCAAGGGAAGCTCAGACGGATGGCAGCCCCTTCCGATTATCAAAATACGTAGGTATCTTACCTTTATAATTGATGTCATTGCGTACAATGTCACTGTAGCTAAGGACCTGTTCAAGGGGGTAAATTGTACTTTAATTGACAGATAAGCCTTTCTGCTATTCCTTCTCATTCGCCTCCTTAATTGCATCATATTCAAATATCCCAAACAAAACTATACGGATCCCTCCATTATAAAGAGTGTGCCATACTCCGCTTCTTAATTTTTTGCGTCAGAGTCTTAAGCATCCTTTTTTTTCGTAAAATTGTCGGAAGTGCGGAGCGTGCCATATGTCGGGTCGAGTTACATGCTCTCACTGTGACCCGACTCAACCCACTGGGGGTGCAATGTAAAGTGTCAGGGAATTTTAATAGTTTCTTTTACTTAGGAATAAGTAGACATTGAATTAATAGTGAAATAGATATCTTTATAAAATATGGTTTCATACGCTTGTTATTGTGGTCCTTACGTACAGAAGTTTTTTATGGTCCTTTTAGCCAGCATTGAATTTCTTTGCTTCACTACCATTAAATTAATAGGGTTTTAATTTTTTGAAGCTAAGCTATATAAAATAATATTTCTATTAAATATACCTGCAGCCAGATGTGACCTAGAAAAATAGAATATGAGGCCCGACAAAGTTAGAGACAAAAGTACCTACTATGATGTAATTGGTATCTATGCAAAACATAAGTAAAAATATTGTTGTTTTTGATTATTGTTTTATTATATATTCAGAAGATATCAATCTATAGTATGTTGATTATTATAATACCTAAGTAATAAAAACAATGACGTACATGAGTATTATGTTTCCTCGATGCCAAAATAATGTAACCTTTACCGAATGTAATAACTGACGATAATTGTTGCAAAAAATCTAGATATAATTGTAGCCCCGAACAATCTTGAACTTTAGCATGATACTCATGTTGTAAACATACTTTTTGTTTTACTATCGATATCTATGTTTTAATGATACAGGTTAACAAGTATGTGTTTAAATATTTTAGGTGTGGTAGTATGAATTTTATGATTTTTCTAAAAATATTGTATGATGTAAAGTTATAATAATAAAATATTGCCAATCAAGTGCTGTTGGATACTTGGTTTTTAGTTTTAATTGCAATTAGGCACAGTTTGGTAGGCGTAAGGTACTTTATGATCCATCAGATTAAAATTGTTCACGGATTTAAAAAAAAATATGTTGAGGTTGTGCAAAAAAGATAAAAATGAAAATATTTTTTAGTACCAGCTAAAAAGTAACAAATTAATATTGTATTTTAAGAGTAAAAACAAAAAAGCATTTCAAATAACAGCCACATACCGAATTTACATAAAACAAGTCCATATCGTCTATCCACCATTAGCATTCGGCGTTAGTAATCACAATAACAACGGCGGCCATCATTCGTACAGATTGTAAAATTTTACAATCCTCGTCTGCCTGTAATTGTTCAGCTTTATACCCCAAAGCTTATTGGAACCACTTTTTATTCACATGTGTTCGTTATACGTACTATACTTTGTATTTTATCGGGGTTTTTAGAAGTCCGCAGTAATTTTGGTCCTAGTGTACGGATTGCTTCTTTGTCTTAGTATCCTCGTCTTTTGTGTTCCTTAAAGGTTGTGTACTCATTATTCGTAATCTTGAGCATTATTATTATTATCTTCCTCATGTTTAATCCAATACTGACCATCACTTATTAAGGTTTTGGTACTGTCTCGTGTATATTAGTCCTTAGAGGAACTGGTCTGTACCGCTGTAGGTACCTACATTAAAAAAAGTACCTATCTGTTGTCCATACATACATACATACATAAACTCACGCCTTTTTCCCATGGGGGTAGGCAGAAACTATAGAACGGTCGTCGAACGTTGTTGTCCATCGGCGTGATAAATGCATCCCTTCATGATCATTAGATACAACTATATGTATTTTCTAATTCTGCTCAATATTATTAATACCAGTCTTTTCTAAGAACTACAGTTATGCAAAATTTTCTGTATTTTCACTTGAAATAGGTAATACTTGTTTGTTTGTTTTTTTTTATACGGAATCAAGCGTGCTCAAATCAAACAAGCCGCATTCCTCTTTTTTCTTTATTGTAGTGTGATTTGAACGTTAATACTAGTTTTTTCACCCGTAGTTGTTCGCAATACCGCAATGTTATTTTCAATAGTCAATTATTATAATTAAAGTTGATTGGCTATCATCAACACATATTGCAGCCCGGTTTTTTTTTCAAAATTCATTTATTTGATTGCTGAATGTTAGCGTTTAAGATTATTGGTCCTTTCGCGTTGCGGTATCGTAATGTGTGTTGATTTCTATTATTTACTTCGTTTATTCACGGATTGTTAATTAAAAATGCAATTATAGATTGATCAAGCTTTACCTATCTAGTTTACCTAAAACTCATGGGCAGCAGAAATCGATTCGGAATTGATTGAAACGGTAGAAAAACGTTAGTATTTGCTCAATTCGTTGTGCCTTATTAGTCTGGCCAAGTGGTAGCAAGCGTGCCTGCAAACCTGCAGATTATTGGTTTGAGTCCTAAGCGTGTCAGGCCGAATTGAATTATTCTACAAACAACAGCAACATTAAACGTAAATAAAGTACTAGAATAGGCGGCCGGAGGTCTGACAATTTATGATAATGCTACTTTTTAAAATTCTAACATGCAATTTAAATTAATTGAAATAATACCCGCATCATACTGTGGTCCTTTCCCCAAAAAGATATTGGAAATATAATAATTTCAAAAAAACGGGTAGAAATTATATGCTGTTCTGTGACGCAGGGACAATAGCTAAAAAATCGCCACTACCCTGTACCTGGGCTCGAATTATTTAATATCCAACGTCATTAATCATATTTTTTTCACCGCAGTTGGGTAAGGGCAGTGTCGAGCAATGCTTTTAACTTTTTTTTGTACCAAAGGTTTTATTGAAAATTATGGAATTGTAAAAATAACTTGACTGTGTGAATTCCTGGTTGTGTTTTTGAAATAATTGCGTGTGACTTCCACCTATGTTAGGCTTTTGCGAACTGTTCAGGTCTTGCGGACCGTTTCTACGTAACCGTGCCGTTATTGGCGAGACCAGAAGGGTCTCCAACCAATGGGGATGAGAGTAAAATACTTAATCTAAGCTAACTACTATTACTAATACTAAAATCATGACTAGCTAGCAACAACAGCACTAAGGGCGACCCCTAATGGGACACGGACCTCGGCCTAGGGCGTTGCTTGCGAGAGGACTGGGAGGGAGACAGCTTGATGAGGGCTGAATTAACGGTGTGATTGCGGAGTCAGAAAAGCCGACCGGCTCCGCGGCTGCGGCGGGTGAGCACGGTGGATCAGGGACAATTCCGTTCAATAAAAGTATAATATATGTATATCCAAAATGTTAATAAAATTAAGATCTAAAGTTGATACCATTTCAGATTATGCTGATTCAAAAATGTGAGAAAAATAAAGGATATAATCTCAATAATATTTCTATCAAAACTGTTTTTGTAAAGTTTTTAAACAAGTCGTGTGCACAATATTGGGTTACAATCTCAAACGGTTTATATCAAGGCACTGTCTAGCCAGATATATTATCTTATTGCCAGACGAAACTAAATCTTAATCCCTCGAAATAAAAACCACTTTTAATATCATAAATATTTCAAAATTTACAATTGCATCGGACGTCTATCCTTTTTATAACACAAGCTCAAATGCAGTTACAATATTAATATCATAGAAGAAGTAACCTTATTAAGATGAGATAGGGTCTGAATTCGATAGCAGTTATTTTTTGCGATAGTCAAATAGTCGTAAGTCGTATCTAAGTTACAGGTAGTGTTTTTTTTAATATTCAACGACGTAGCACGGGTCGTTGCGACATGCCGGCATTATTTCAAATTCATAACACTATTTGAACAAAGCAGGTAGATATTATAGCTTTTTGGGAGTTTTATATTACTATCAAGTATCACGTTGTTGCTATATGCTGATACATTTAGCATTAAGACGTTGGCTTATTGTTAGTTATAACGTAACTTCGTAGATTTTTTCGTAATACATACCTACTTTTATAATGATTCCTAAGGTCCGCATAGCTTGATAGACAAAGGACCAATCCATTGTATGGCGAATTTATTTCTGGCTATATTTGGACTATTAGCAAAACGCAACAGCATACTAGTGCAGTTTTGTACTGATGCAGCAGCATGCAGATCTTGCTAAGGATGTTCGTTAGAAAAAGTGGATAACCAGCAGGTCATCTACTTTTTCTGATATCCATTTCAAGACAGTGTAACAATATTAACAATAATGAAAATTTAAGCGTGGGTCTTCTTCTTTTCGTGTGCTTAGTAACTAACCTGGTGTCAGAGTTTATGCCGCCCATGGACCTCTGACTTAGCTTAACATGACGTCGAGAAATATCTTTCATGCATGCCGGTTTTCTCACGATGTTTTCCTTCACCATTTTTAAGCAAGTGATAATTATACAATACGCACATGGATCCGAAAAGTCAGAGGTGCGTGCCTTGGGTTTGAACTCAAGACCTATGAATTGGCAGTCGGCGGTGAGACCACTAGGCCATCACTGCTATGCCTGGGTAATATAGGTAGATATATGACTATTATCGGTAGCTGGTAACACTGGACAATGTTGACATAGGAGGGTAACCGTCAAGATGAATCAACGAACCTGAATTTATAAAAATACTGGTCATTCGACGGAGCAGAGGATTCCATGTCGAATCGTCGAAGAAGTCTGATCTTTTATATCTGATTTGCTTGTCCTTATTTTCTGATCTTGTGTAAATTATTATATTGAGAACTAGCTTCTGTAACTAACCACTAACCCAATTAAAAGTACTCTCAGTGGTGGAGAGTCTATACTTATTGGTTTAATTTACTTTATTTACCGTGCTCCCAATCCTGACATACCGATATTAGCTATAACTGTAATGATAGAATTCACCCCTACAAGATTCTGTTGTATGTATATTACATGACAATAATAAAAAATTCCTACCTATAGGTACTTACCTAAAAATATTACCTACTGCAATTCAAAGAAGATTTATATTCTTTAGCAGTCATTGATTTAAGGGCAAACAACGGATTTGGCAACGTGATTTTTTATGTAGTCATAATTTTCCTTGTAATGAAATAACCAAATTAATGTCGACGTCAAAGTTCACAGTATATTTGACATTACCAATAACTTTAAGAGGATTACATCAAACAAATGCTGTAAAACACTTTAGCAAGAAGAATTATTGCCTGCATACTTTAGTGATTATTTATTACTCTTTAGCATAATCAGTGCATTGCTATCCCACTGCTGGGCACGGGCCTCTCCTCAGAATGAGAAGGGTTTTGGGCCTTAGTCCACCATCGAGAACTTCTTGGAGCCGTCTCAGGTCACAGGAGACTCTTTATTGCTCTTTACAAAAATAAAAACTTTGCAAGAATAAATAATTACAAGGCAAAGTTTAGTTTTAAGGAAAATTAGACACTCGAAAGTCATTTCGTATAACGTTATAAGTAAACAAAATAATCGTATCTTTGACTTTGAGTGTTTTTGAAACTAGTTTTGAATCCAAAAGGACCAGATTTTTAATTTTGAAAATAATATACCTTTTAACAAAAATAAAACCGACTTCAAATTTTCTATCTCCGAAGTTCTACATCAGATCGTCACCAAATTTAAATGGGACCACTTCGAAAGAATACTCTTTCAAACAAAAAAATAATCATTAAAATCGGTTCACAATTAGCAAATATATCGTGGAACAAACATACAAAAAAAAAACAGTCGAATTGAGAACTTCCTCCTTTTTTGGAAGTCGGTTAAAAATTGAGGGCAATTGCTCCTGTGATGCGTTTTTTTTTCATATAGATCTAATTATTTAAAAAAGTTTAAATAATGCGACAGCTTTTTCAAAAATTTACATAAGCGAAAAATTTTACAAATCGGAGCGTTCGCGGTCCCGAAAAAAAACAATTGAATTAATCAAACGATTGATTTCGTACCTACGATTTTAAGCAGTCGCTTGCGCACGCATTAACATAGCTTTCTATATTTGCGTAACATAAGTATATGTTTTTAAATAATTCAAAGACAGTTCATTGGTCTTTTTATGTATCACGGATTACGAGTTCAAAGTTCAATACACTATTTATATTTGTTATAAAACTGGACACCGTTTGAAAGTAAACCTGTGTATGTGCAAACATTATAGCTGAATTTACCGTATTTGGTGATTAGATACGTGAATAAAAAATTTATAAAAGTTACATAAAATTTCCATTATCTATGATTAAATCTTCTAGTATTTTTCTTGTAATCCCTAAGCTCTACTGTCGAATACCCAGGAAGAGTTATTACGACCTGTTCCTAGCTGAAAACTACTGTAAGTAGTGTCAATGGGTAGGTAGTGTGATGTCCATATTTTCCACATTACTATTCCGAATAGCGTAATAAGCGTTTGTGGCAGCCATATCACGACCACGACAGTCTATGGCTAGGTATCTGGGGGCACGGGAGTCCCGCTGCCAAGTGTCGAGCAAAGCAAGCACAGCCGTACCATCCGTTTCTCGAAGCCATTCGCGGCCATTTCACCCCCCCTATATGTTTGCTGTGGACAAAGTTAGCAGTTTGAACTTTCGGTAACCGAGAGTAATCATTATGACTAGCTAAACTTCCAAACGTGATACATATTTGAATTTATAGTTTACGAGTTATCGTCGATTAAAGTTACATCATTTTGTCACTCACTGACTGACCGATCATCAAAAATCTAAGATACTTCTAGCAGACCTAGAACCTTGAAATTTGGCATCAAGATAGATTATTAAGCACATGTAAAGGAAAAATAATAAAAACACTAATAAATAGTTAATTATAGAAAACCATTTTATATTTGCCATTTTGTGGAAAGATTGCATAGATAGACATGGCATTTTTTTACATTTAATGTTTTTGGTGGGATGCTATCTTATGGTCGATACCTACGATTTACCGAGCGTTACTGGTTAAAATGAAAACTCCTTTATCTTTACCAATAATGAAGCAAAGACCCAGCTTTGCATAGTAGACCCTCCCAACGTAAAATTAGCTTACGAGTCTATTTAGGTATATGCTCAGTTTCGCAATAAAATACTACCATTGGTAAGCAAAACGATTCGTTTTTGGCTATAGGAACCGGGCGTTAGAAATCAACATTATTATCTTAGGTTTATTCCACATTATGATTGTCGGTCCCACCTGTACCATTTATTACCCTGTCTGATTTCTCCCATGAATAAAACGTCATAGAATTATGTGACATTACGCCAACATAAAAAGAAATAAAAAACATTAAGAATTACACCGTCAAAAATCCAAACAAAACTCGCAGAATTTATTACAAATAATAATACTTTTATCAAACAAACGATTCTGATTCTTACGCTACATAATTTTTTCGTTGTTTGAAAAACAACATCTCTTTGCCACACAACTTTGTACCTTAATTCTTCTTTGATACGGTTGAAAGTGTTCAATGTTGAAACAAGGAAGGTGACCTGCGGAGTCAGTCGCGACAATGCGATTACGATTATGCCGCGTTATTTTTTTGCGCGACAAAACGCGAGGGTGGATCACAGGTAGTCGCGTTGATGTTGTAGCGTTCGACACTGTTGATAAATGTACGTGAAATTAGGAAGATGTATGCGCAAATGTACACTGGACAATGTTGATAAAGGAGGGTAATCGTCAAGATGAATCAACGTACCCGAAGTTATAAAAACCGTGGCCATTCGACGGAGCAAAGGGATTCCATGTCGAACAGCCGAAGAAGTCTGACCTTTTATATCTGATTTGCTTGTCCTTATTTTCTGATCTTGTGTAAATTATTATACAGGGTGTAAACGAAATCATGTAATTCCTTCAAACCTCGTGATGTACTGCTGACAAAGAATAACCCTGCATGGGAAATACTTTTGGATTCAATAAATAAAGTTACAAGAAGTATAACATGTGTTCTTAACGTGAGGCATTTTAGCGCCCCTATCGCGGCTACCGCTTGTCGCGCGGTCATTTAACCCGGGGTGCTAAAATGCCTCGCGTTAAAAACACATGTTTACTTCTTGTATTTTTTTTTATTGAATGCATAAGTATCCCGTTGTAGGTTAGTCTATACCAACAATACATCACGAGGTTTGAAGTTGTGAACTAGCTTCTGTAACTAATCACTAACCCAATTAAAAGTACTCTCAGTGGTGGAGAGTCTATGTTGGTGTCATTTAGGTACTTTATTTACCATGCTCCCAATCCTGACATACCGATATTAGCGATAACTGTAATGATAGATTCACCCCTACAAGATTCTGTTGTATGTATTTTACAGGGTACCTTTAGTATTTTTATATGATTGTGTGGTGAACATTAGAATTTTTTATTCGCCAATTAAATAAAAATATTCTGGTACATCGCATTTTTATTTTTGGTAGTATTTGACCTTTGAATTAATCAATGACTCAGTTCGTTAAGCTATTTTCCTAACCTTTCATGATAATATATTTGATTGGAATATATAATACATTTGAATCAGATAAGTAGGTACTTATCTAACGCTATTTTAAAACATGCAATGCGGATTTTTTATCTTGATAAATTGATACATAAGTAATTTTTCGTTGTGGTACCTACACATAAACATTTATTTTTAACCTAACTTGCTATTATAAATAATAATAAAGGCGCTATTCCACCAATGTGCGGCACTGTACTGCACATAGGGTCACCACGCCCAAAAATAGAAAAGCCGGACACAGATCCATATTTAGCCGGACATTTTGCCCTGAAAGCCTGACACATTGGTTTATAAAAGAAAAAAAAATCGCTCACTTGCTTTCGTTCGGCATTTTTTGGCGGGGCGGGGTTGACCAAAAGCCTATCAAAAGCCGGACAGGCCGGACTTGTATATATTTGGTCGGACACGACTGTAAAAAGCCGGACATGTCAGGCTAAAGCCGGACACCTGGCAACCCTAACTGCACAGTGTACGGTACAAAATATATTTCTTTCGGTGGACTCACTCACGTCAGTACTCATTACGTGCAATATTGGAGTTCTGCACAAATGTTTGTGAACAAATGTGCCCCGCACACAATTGGTGGAATTTCACCTTAACATATAACATGGTCAGCCCATTACTGTCCCACTGCTAGGTACGGGCCTCTTCTCAGACAGAAAGGTGTAGGCCTTAGTGCAGCTTGCTGGCCTACTGAGGCTTGGCGGACGCTATAATGCCCGGCTCTTATGACCAAAAACTTATCGTTTTGCCTACCAATGGTAGCATTTATTATTGCCAAACTGAGCATAGTTAGTCATGATGTTAGTAGTAGTAGTTAGCTTAGGTTAAGTATTTTACTCTCGTCCCCATTGGTTGGAGACCCTTCAGGTCTCGCCAATAACTGCCCGGTTACGTAGAAACGGTCCGCAAGACCATCTAGAAGCAGTCGACATTTATAAAAAAAAAAGTTTAATTTGTGCTAGCTATTCAGGTATGGAAGGGTTTGCTATGCAAAACTATGGGGTCTATGCTGCACTATTGATAAAGATAGAAGTCTTAATTTTTAACCAGTAACGCTCGGTACATCGTAGGAATCGGCAACTTGTAACCTACCTACAAAACTTTTCATTTGACACAATTCAACCATTGCATCAAACTCGCTCTCCAAAACGGTCTCTTCATAAGGGTGGTTTAGCCAAGTGAGCGGGGGTGTCGATTCGCTCGTCGATAAATCACGTTCCGCTTTTTGTTAGATTCGCTTCAGACGTGAGAATACGACGCACTTGGCGATCGCATGAACTGCACGTGTGTCCTGCACATACATGTGGACAGTGGGACTTTATGTTGCAATTTTTTGCAGTTTTTGTCAGGGGTTATGGACCGTGGCAGTTTTGATTGTAATTATTGAGTTCCGGGGTGAGAGTAAGTCTAATGTTGGGTTTTATTTTTGGAACAGTCGAGAAGAACTGTTGCGTGCACGACTACAGCGAAAATTTATGATTTTTAGGGACGGTATATAATATAGAAAATGTTTCCATTTCAGGCAATCCTTCAGATTTCTATTTTGTTTTGTTCAACCAGAATTGATGTTACCTACGACCACTTGCTTTTTTTCTAATCGACTGTTTGTAGATTGTCTTGCGGACCATTTCTACGTAACCGGGCAGTTATTGGCGAGACCTGGTTCTCCAACCAATGGGGACGAGAGTAAAATACTTAACCTAAGCTAACTACTACTACTAACATCATGACTAGCTAGCAACAACAGCACTAAGGGCGACCCCTAACGGGACTCGGACCTCGGCTTAGGGCGTTGCTGGCGAGAGGACTGGGAGGGAGACAGCTTGATGACGGCTACACACCTGTCCTTTGTGAAGAACATCACCAATAACATCGATGTATGTCCTTCTAGGGCGTCCTCTAACGTCGTTTCCACTGACATCCAACTTCTATATCCAAATACATAAGTGGTCTACAAAAATAATAACGTATCTAATGCAGAGATCTACACGCGCATACACCAGTGTCACCGGGTAGGTAGCCCCGTTGTTTACTTAGGACGCGAACGCCGATATTTGGCGTATTTGCCCCAATTATAGGCCCTTGTTACACTATTATGCCATAATGTATGGAAGAGGAAAAAACAATGTTTTTGTTAGAGATATAGAGGGTGAGTGTCACATTCGTTGGTTGCGTGCGATCCAGGTAGATGTTTAAATTGTTCATGTAAATAATAGAATTTTAAATGACGTGTGTTCTCTGAGGAATGCAGTATTTAAATTATATATGTTTGTGAATTTATACTGCCTATTCCCAAGGAGGGTTGATGTTGGCAGGAGGCCGGTTATAAAACAATAAGCCAAAACCTCTAACAACATGGATTTATGAAATACATGTTGTGCCGACCTCACGTACTGTGGGATAAGGGCAGGAAGAAGAAGTGAATTTATACTGCCTCGTTGGTCTAGTGGTTGATCGTGAGGTCCTGGGTTCGATTCCCAAGTCGGGCAGTGTTATTGAGTCTTTCCGTGTGGAATTCCTCAGTAGTAATCCGGAGTTTGGATTTATGCCCGGTTGATGGTAATAGGCTTGCTCCTTATTACATGGAACTTAAACATAACGGCGAAATGAAGGTGTTACTCTACACCTCTGCCTAACCCTTCGGGGATTACAGGCGTGATGTTATGTTATGATATCTATATAATGTGATTAGTGCCTAACCAAACAAAAAACAGCTTAGGTAGATACTACAGCAACTACAACACCTAATCTCTTATAATATTTCTAATTATACCTATTAGCTACTTCATTAAAACCCGCTTATTATCACTCCATTGAATAGCTTCGCGTCTCAAGCCTTCAGGGTACATACTGAGGCTGTGACGTCAGCGCCGGCTCAAGTGGGCCGCTGTGCAGCGACCCAGTTACGGACAAAAGGGGCTCGCCGTGCATGTCAGCATGTACGAGTAGCTCGTATTGACGCGAATTGAGAGCAGGGGAGGCTGGCGGTGGTGTTATTTGACCTCACTTGTATTTCTTACTTTAGAGGAATTAATTATGATTCTTCTGGACCTGATTGAGATTTTTACTGACATAACATCACGCCTATATTCCTCGAAGGGTTTTGCAGAGGTGTATATTAACACCCTCAATTTGCCGTTATGTTTAAGTCCCATGTAATAGGGAGTGAGCCTATTGCCATCATCCGGGCTGCTACTGAGGAATTCCACAGTTTTACCTGTTGTGGTATATTAATTTTATTCTAGGTGCATCGTCTTCACGTATAATTGTTTTTATTATTTTAATTAATTTTATTTTTATATATATATTTTTTTATTATTTTTCCGTTTATTCATCTATATACATATTTTATACATTTTTAAATATTTCTATAAAAAAATATAAAAAACATTTAAAAATATAAAAAATAGTAGCCCATCGGCATCGGGAACAGGGTCCAAGCTACCGGTGGTCAGGGCCTCAGAGAGAGGAACTTCCTGACATTACGTGCCGTGTCGAGAAGTACCGCTTTCTGTATCAGGCCCTTGACCCAGCTGCCCAACGAGAGCCTCGTCAGATGTTGGTCGAGGCTCTTGGCTATTAAGCCATTGGCCGTCACGACTATCGGCACAATGACTGCTGAGTCAACCTCCCACATGTCGACAACCTCGTGTGCCAAGTCTTGATACTTAATTTCTTTATCTTTCTCGGCTTTCACAAGGTTCTCGTCATGTGGGACAGTGATATCAACAATCATTGTGAGACGCTCTGATCGATCTATCACGACTATGTCAGGCTTATTGGCAACAATAGTCCTGTCGGTGATGATAGATCGATCCCAGTACAATGTGATATGACCATTCTCGAGAACTGGGTCGGGCACATACTTGTAGTATGGTACTTCTGCGTCCACAAGGTTGTATTTCAGAGCAAGTTGCTGGTGGATAATCCTAGCCACTAGGTTGTGTCTGTGCAAATACTCGCCGTTAGCAAGACGAGAACAACCAGAAATAATATGTCGAATGGATTCACCGGGACAGTGACATGCCCGACAGATGTCAACCGTGCCGTCCTTCACAATATATTTCCGGTAGTTGTTCGTCATCATAACTTCGTCCATAATTGCACAGACAAAACCTTCGGTTTCCCCAAAGAGATCACCGAAACGTAGCCAGGCTACGGACGCTAGGAAATCTACATCGGGCCCATGAAGGGCCCGGTAGAAGCGTCCGTGAAGCTCCTTGCTCTGCCATACCTCCCTGCGGCCATTAGTATCCAGTACTACAGGCTTGCGCCAGTTCTCTTTAGCCAAGGAGAGCGGGGTGAATCCTTTGTCCACTGCGACTACATCTCGATGCATCCCCACGTCGGGTTGGAGGAAGTACTCCCTGAGGCTGCACACCTCGCGGTTGTGGAGGGTCTTAGTATTTAAAAAGCCTCGACCCCCACACTTCCTCGGAATATTATTATTTTTATTGTTATATTATTTTGTATAGGTACTTAGGTACATTAATTATACAAAATATTGGAAGACATTTTAAAAGAGTAACGGTGGAGTTTCTTGCCCATTCTTCTCCATACGAAACTACCTTTTGGAAGGGGCGACTAGAATCAATTCTATTTTTGCTAAGTGCCTTTCATGTGCCTAACTGAAATAAATACTTTGACTTTGACACACGGAAAAACCCAATAACAGTTTGCCTGAACTGGGGATCGAACCCAGGACCTCACGATCAGCAGTCGCGCTTACCACCACTAGATCAACGAGGTAGTTTACATTTTTACTGACCTTGGGTATATACCAAATCAGGGTTCAAACTTTTTCACAATTTAAGTGACAGTGATCTGAATTGGTGTTTGCTCCCTTAAGGTCAAGAGCATTTGAATATGAGTGTTTATAAAATAAAATAAAATGCATTTATATTAGACTATAGGCCCGTCCCGGCTTCGCACAGGTGGACATTTTCCCGTTTTTGCAACATTTTTCATTTATGCTCCGCTCCTGTTGGTCGTAGCGTAATGCTATATAGCCTATAACCTTTCTCGATAATTGGATTATCCAACACAAAAATAATTTTTCAATTCCAACCAGTAGTTCCTGAGATTAGCGCGTTCAACAAGACCAAAGAAACGATGGATGGATAGTGTGAAAGATGATATGGCTAGAAAGGGGGTGACTACTGAGATGACGGTTAATAGAGATGTATGGAAGAAGAAGAAATACTGCGCCGACCACAAATAAGTTGGGATAAGGGTAGGAGGATGATGATTAGGTAACCATAACACCCATATAAGTTTTTGGGACGATCCGTTTTCTTTAGTTTTTGTACCTAACGTTTAATTATAGACATCATGGGAGGTTGAATGTTAATACATTTTATTTAGAAGACATTTTCCCTTTATTTATATTTACGATGTGATTAAAACATGACCTTAGAAGAGCATAGTGCTAAATTTGATGAGCAAAAATAGTCCCATCAAAGTCTCAGCAATACGTATATAGGTAGTATCTACTAGTGTTGCTAATTACAAAATTAATCAATATTATTTTTATTGAGACTGCCTTGTTGGTCTAGTGGTCGCAAGCGCGACTGCTGAGCATGGGGTCCTGGGTTCGATCCCCAGGTCGGCCAAAGTGTTATTGGGTTTTCCCATTAGGAATTTCTCAACGGTAGCCCGGAGTCTGGATTTGTGCCCGGTTTAATGGCAATAGGCTCTCCCCCTTTTACGTGGGACTTAAACATAACTGGCGAAACGAGGGTGTACTAAAAACACCTCTGCCGCACCCTTCGGGGAATACAAGGCTATGTTGGTTTGGTTATGTATGTTATGTTATCAATATTATGTAGGTAAATAAATTTAAGGAACTTACCGAAATATTAGAAAAGCATTTACTTACCTCCTTAGTTTCATACATTTGACCTCATACAATTCAAAACTGTCGCCCAATGATTACCCTGTTCACTATTGTAATTCTTGCTAAACATTCACTGTTTTCATCATGCGTTTGCGCATACTATAAATACATCAACATCTTGACTTCATGATAATAGGGTTTTGTACTTATAAATTGGTCCAAGAGGGGGCAAATTATATTTTAAGATAGATTTTAAATTTAATAAATATATGAGACATAGTATGCAGATGAAAGGTCGTTGACGTGGGATTTTAAATTCTGGTTTCTTAATTTTGGCCAAGATATTAAATTTAGGAGATTATATGTATAGAATGTGTAATTAGATTTTTGGAATTAATCTTAGAATATTAAAATATCTTCATCTCTCATGATTCATGATCATTTTAAAATCTAAACTAATATTATAAAGCTGAAGAGTTTGTTTGTTTGAACGCGCTTTTCTCAGGAACTACTGGTTGGAATTGAAAAATTATTTTTGTTTTGGATAGTCCATTTATCGGGAAAGGTTATAGGCAAGGTTATAAGGTTATAACATCACGCTATGACCAATAGGAGCGGAGCATAAATAAAAAATGTTGCAAAAACGGGAAAAATGTCCACCCGTGCGAAGCCGGGACGGACTACTAGTCATCTATAATTCGTTACTGGAATTTACACATTGTCGATGATATTATTATCATCATTGGTGTGTGTAGTTTTGATCTTTGGCAACGGAATAGAAAATATAAATAAAGATTGGTTCCATTTTAATATAAAGGACCAAAGCTTGAGTCCGCAAGAAGGTTATGTACCCAAGGACCTGGTAATCAATCAACTTTTTTACGTATGAATTTATCTGTAACCCACATTTGCGCAAGCGCAGCCCTATGAAAAATAAGAACATGTTAAGTTTAAACGCTTTAATGTCTTATTTTTCAAGTCTCATTACAATTCTATAAGACCCCATTACCATATAGCCACAAACATGGGGGCAATATCCAGAACTTTCAATAGACTATAATGTTGTATGTTCAATGACCCCACAAAGTGCTTACACTGGGAATAATGTTTTAGATCAGTGCCAGTAGTGTCGATGGTACTGTAACTTTTGTGCTTATATTAAATCATTCCTTATAAAGGCCCGCTCGAGTGTGGTCCTATGAGACGAACGCAATCTTCCAGCAATTTTATCAAATTGATCTTACGACACGATACAGGCGACGAAGACAGGATACAGGCGAAAATTAAAATGAAATTCATGCCGTAAATATTTGAAGAATTAAATAGAGGGTTATCTAAGTATTTTTGAGGACATGAAAAATCCAACCATTTTTAGGGTTCCGTACCTAAAGGGTAAAACGGGACCCTATTACTAAGACTCTGCTGTCCGTCCGTCTGTCACCAGGCTGTATCTCATGAACCGTGATAGTTAGACAGTTGAAATTTTCACAGATGATGTATTTCAGTTGCCGCTATAGCAACAAATACAAAAAATAGAATAAAATAAATATTTAAGGGGGCTCCCATACAACAAACGTGACTATTTTGCTCGTTTTTGCTCGATATTGATAACGGCAACAGGTAAATATTTATCACTAAAAATAAATAATTAAATTAAATATTTAAGGGGGGCTCCCATACAACAAACGTATTTTTTTTTGTCGTTTTTATAGATAACTAGCTATGTCTTCACGGCTCCGACCGTAGCCTATGTTACTCAGTGATAATGTAGCTTTCTAACGGCAAAAGAATTTTTGAAATCGGTCCAGTAGTTTTTAAGTTTATTCGTTACATACAAAAATACAAAAATCCAAAAATACAAATCTTTCCTCTTTATAATATTAGTATAGAAGTATAGATGGTACAGAACCCATCATGCGCGAGTCCGACTCGCACTTGGCCGGCTTTTTTTCTATGCGTTATTAAAAGTCCTTAATTGACTACTTTCTAAACTACCTAAGTCATTTTTCCCGCTAAACATCGATACCACCAGTACCTTCACCCACAAAAATTCATTGTCATTAACACGGACTACGGAGTCAGAAATCCGCGGTGAGCATACTCCGTACATTAATTTACAATCGATCAGATCTCAATACTTCGGCCAGCTGATAATGGCGAGAATATAAACGATACGAACTTTGTTCAGTTCCCGAAACAGAATTTCAATACGTTCACGCAATTTTTATAATATCTTAAGGTAATGTAAGCAGTTCTTGGAATGGAAATACATAATGTAGTTGAAGTTTTTATCGGAAAAATATTTATTTATTGACGAATAATTCTGATATACATAATTTGTATAATTCATGGCACGCGGTGGGGTCTTACCTCGTTATTGTTATTAGAGTATGGTGGCCCAGTCCACTGCGGGTCAAAGGCCTTGCTCCTCTTTGTACTTATCCCTATCTGTTGCTTCTTGGGGCCAGTTCTTTCGATAGGAGTTCAGCTCATCCTGCAACATTCAAGCCCGCCGTGAGACAAAAAAAAACAATATTGTTATTTTTTGTTTCAAGCAAAAAATTATAAACTCAATTTCCAACATAACATACAACATCACGTCTTGTATTCTCCGAAGGGTTAGGCAGAGGTGTTTTAATACACCCTTGTTTCGCCAGTTATGTTTAAGTCCCGTGTAATAGGGGCCGAGCCTATTGCCATTAACCGGGCACACATCCAGATTTCGGGTTACTACTGAGAAATTCCTAATCGGAAAATTCAATAACACTTTGACCTGGGGACTGAACCCAGGACCCCATGCTCAGCAGTCGCGCTTGCGACCACTAGACCAACAAGGCAGTCAATTTCCAACACAGAATTTAAAAAAAACATTTTGAGTCTAACTTCTGTTATAGTCACAAAATGATGTCATAAGAAACTATGTATCAGAACACTATGTAGGTACTACATTCATGCACAAAAGTATTAAAAAAGCTCGCAAAGGTTTTACAATGAAAGCAGCCGTCTCACTTGATTGAACTCACGATAAAAACTTGTACAATCGATAACACATTACACCACAAGCTTCACACTCGGTTAAACAGCTAAACGCAGCTTACAACTCCTCTTTTTGTGTCTGACTGTACTTATTATTAGTTTGTAGTCCGCTGGAACGATATTGAACTAAGTATTTTTTACTCAAGTAATTTACAGATCATTGGTTGATGACTATGTTTTAAGGCTTTGTAATCATCTACCTAGAGTTTTTCCCAACCTAATTAACAACCGCGCCGATCATGCGATTTTCGAGGTTAAGCTGCGCTTGCCGTGGTCAGTCCGTCGATGGGTGACCGTTCGTTACACACTGAGACACCTACGTGTCCCAGAGAGCACGTTAAACCCTCGGTTCCGGTTGTCATAAGAATACCTATGACAGTCGTTACGGTTAGTCAGAAGCCCGAAAGTCTAACCTTAGAATATCGGCATTGCCCAGTCACTGGATTGCGGAGGTCTGATGACAGTCGCTCCGTGTAAAACACTAGTATTCGGCCTCATCTGGTTAGACTGAAAGCTGACCACAACATAATTGGGAAAAAGGCTAGGTGGAAGTTAGGTTGTGGGGCAAGGCCGCACAGAAGAGAGGTCCGCCGAAGGTTGGCGGACCGGGACCTGCCGGGGTTGCGGTGCGTGCTTTTGCGAATCCCGCGACCCCAGCCGAATGGTCGGGAGAAGAAGCACCGTTGGTATTTAGCCGGTAAGAGTCCGGCAGACGCCCTCGCCTTTCCCGGGTGAGGGACATCCATAACGATTTACAAACTATAAAAAAACGGGTGGACGTTAGGTTATCGTCGTCCTCTACTGGGTGTGAAAAACATGAAAATATTTGGGAATAACATTACAGGTCGCATGAACTGTCCAAAGCTTATGCCAATCTCATTGATGTTTGTATTTCCTAGTGTTCGGAACCTAACATCTTGTCTAGACCCCCAGTTCAACTTGACACGTTTGGTGTAGAGGCTGAGCGATTGGCTTGTGCGCTACGGGTCGTGGGTTCGATTTCCACACGGAACAAATATTTGTATGGCCTACAGATAGTTGTTCCGGGTCTGGGCGTTTGTGCATGTGAAGATTTGTGTTTGTAAACGCGCCCACGATACAGGAGAAATCCTAGTATGGGGCAACGTCTTTTAAAAAACAAAAAGAACTAAATACTGCTAAATATGTATCAGTAATTTTTACGAATCGACTGCTATCTGACACGAGATAATACTGGTAAAATATTTTAGGCCCAGTTGCACCAACTAACTGTCACTGTTAACTTGCCATATTTATGTCAATTTTTTACTGATTTGACATAAATTTTGGTATGGTTACGGTTATAGTTAGTTGGTGCAACTGAGCCTTAAAGTTAGACTGGGTGACAGATTTTTGTACATTTGACTACCCCATACCGACTGTCTTCCTCTTAGCCTTTTCCCAATTATCTTGGGGTCAGCTTCCAGTCTAACCAGATGCGGCTGAATACCAGTATTTTACGCGGAGCGACTGCCATCAGACCTCCGCAACCCAGTCACTGGGCAATGCCGATATCCTAAGGTTAAACCGTTTGTCAGACTTTCGGGCTTCTGACTACCCGTAACGACTGTCATAGGTATTCGTATGACACCCGGGACCGACGGCTTAACGTGCTCTCCGAGGCATGGAGAGGTCTCGATGTGTAACAAATGGTCACCCATCCACGGACTGACCGCGGCAAGCGCAGCTTAACCTCGCAAATCTTACGATCGGCGCGGTTGTTATTTAGCCACGAGCCCCTCCCATACCGACTGTCATATTACCTATATATTTTCGTATGACCGAAAGTCCCGAGATCGAAAACGTGCTCTCCGTGGATAAATGGGTCTTGATGAGTAAGGATCGTTCTCCTATCCACGGATCATTCGATCCGCGCTTATATTTAGCTCCAGCCTCTGTACACTGCTTACCTATGTGCGACTCCAGCAACTCATTGACCTCATTGGCTGTCACTAAACGACTGGATTTCTGGGTTAAACCACGGATGTAATCTCCGAGGGAAATCCGGCCTACAAGATGTGTATTTGTATTTGTTCCGAGTCTGCGAGGATGTTTGTGTGACTCATTTGTTTCTGTAAATGTATTCCCGATACAGGAGATGATCCATGATAACTCATTGCTAGATATGAGACTAATTATATCGGGTGTAAAAATACCGAGACCCACTTATTCTTCCCATCATTAAGACGATTTTTTTGTATCGGGCCATACCTGGGAACTGGCTGGTTATGGAGATATTGAACGTCAAAGTCACATTTTTTTTACGAAATCTAAATTTAAATACTATTATTAAAGATTCTTCTAGACAAACATTATCAACATTTTTGAAATGGAGGCACAGCCCGCTGCGCCCGCGCATGTTTTGCGCGCTACAGTTAAACGTTGTTTTTTAATACGTAAAAATAAAAGTCGTTTCCCAGCAATTATTTTTCCTCTATGTTATTTAGTTTGATGTATAGTATACGTAGACTTCGGCTTCGTTAAGGTTATTTTTACACCCTGTATTTTCTCACGAGACAGCCACTGTCTATGTCGACTGACTCTTCATTCATCCTTTACATTATACGAGTAGGTACATAATCAATACACTAAAGCCGAATTGCACAACATCATTTAACCCGGCTAAGGCGATAACCCAGGGCTAACCAAATAAATATCTAAAAGGGGTCATACAAACTTTACTAGCCCAGGATAACTAAATAATGCGCCAATGCTGGGCAAGAGGGGCTCGTGGCTAAGTAACAACCGCGCGGATCATATGATTTGGTCCGTGGATGGGTGACCATTCGTTACACATCGAGACCCCTCCGTGCCTCAGACAGCACGTTAAACCGTCGATCCCGGGTGTCATAAGAATACCTATGACAGTCGTTACGGGTAGTCAGAAGCCCGAAAGTCTAACGACCGATCTAATTCATGACGGTACAGTCTGATGGCAGTCGCTCTTTGTAAAATACTGGTATTCAGCCGCATTCGGTTAGACTGGAAGCTGATCTCAACATAGCTGGGAAAAGGTTAGGCAGAACGAACGTAATTTTTGTGCAAATGGGTCATGTAGTATAATTTTTTTCTAAACCTATTGCGGAACTCTAAAAAGTTTTTACTCTTCCTCGCAAAGTACATTATACGGTAACAATATTATTAGTAATCCGTATTGTAAGCAATGAATGAGTAAACAGCATTGTGGTGGGATTAGGATATTTTGTGCAACGTGCGTCTACTGTACTGCTAATACTGGTAGCTATTGTAGTGCACTTTTTTGCAGGATTAGTCGCTGTAACCTTCGCTTTACCAATGTCGTTCGATACTCCTTCATATACATAGTACAGGATCCCAGTATAGAACTACCTTCACCGAGCTGGTTAATGGATGAAAAGTGTTTTAGATCAAATTAAATATGTCAATAAATATATTGCAAATGGGTTGACTAAAAAATTTCAGTCCAGAATATGATTAATTAAATTATTTTTTTGAAAAACATTTACATTTACAGGTAGGTATAAATGTTTATAACTGCCTACCCAAGAGTTGTGATGGGAAAAAAATAGTCAACCTAACGTTTGCATATTCTATAGGCTTCTGACTTTCGATTGGTATGGAATTTGTCTATTAACCAAACCAGGAAAATATTAAAAAAAAAGAAATTAATCATATTCTGGACTGAAATTTTTTAGTCAAACCTTTTGCAATATATTTATTGACATATGTAATTTGATATAAAATACTTTTCATCCATTAACCAGCTCGGTGAAGGTCGTTCTATACTGGGATCTTAGACTAATACATTTTACTGGAGTAAGGATATGTTCTAAATAATTATAGCCAGCGGTTGAACGCTTGCCTTCCATGCAGGACGGTCTGAGTTCGATCCCAGCCCGTACCTCTGACTTTTCGAATTCATGTGCGGATCAGAATTTGATTATCACTTGCGTTAACGGTGAAGGAAAAACATCGTGAGGAAACCTGTACACCTGAAAAGACTCCATAAAGTTCTCGATGGTGTGTGGCCTGCCAATCCGCACCAGGCCAGCGTGGTGGACGAAGGCCTAAAACCTCATTCTGAGAAGAGGCCCGTGCCCAGCAGTGCGACAGTAATGGGCTAATTATGTTATATTATGTAAGGACATGTTCTAGAGAGGGTTAAATAGATACATAGTAATTAATTACCAGCCTCTTCAGCTAAGAGAGCCCATCATCAGCCTAGCCTCATCCCAAGTGTTTTGGGGTCGGTTTCCAACCTGACCAGCGTGGGCTGGTCAGGTTGGAAACAATAACAACAACTGACTTATCAAAACGATCTGAATCAGGGGTGATTCAGATCATTTTGATAAGTCAGTTGTCGAAGGATTCGTTCTGTTATCTCGTTTTCTCTCGTTAAACCGAATCGTTCGACTACTGACTTATCGAAAAGTTCTGTATCGGGGGGCAAATATGACTGAAGATCAGTACCTATTTGGGACGGACCGACTACTTTTACTATTGCACTTTCGCAACCCAAATATTACTGGGGGATACCGATATCCTCGGACCCAGATTATTTAAAAAATTCCGAGTACTGCATCCGTCGGTATTATCATGTCTAGCAAAGAATCGTATGCAGTATAAAGCATATCTTATCATTCCACATTACTGTCCCACTGCTTGGCACGGGCCTCTTCTCAGAATGAGATGGGTTTAGGCCTTAGTCTACCGCACTGGTCTAGTGCGAGTTGGCGGACTACACACACCACAAGAATTTTTCGAGCCATCTTAGGTTTCCCCGCGATGTTTTCTTTCACCGATTAAATCAAATTAATCCGCAAAGTCAGAGGTGCGGGCCGAGATCTAACTCAGACCCTCCAGCATCGAAGTCGAGCATTGAACCTTTTATGTATCGCTTTTTACATAACATAACATCACGCCTGTATTCCCCGAAGAGTTGGGCAGAGGTGTATAGTAACACCCTCATTTTGCCGTTATGTTTAAGTCCCTAAGATACGGGGCGAGCCTATTGCCACAAATCCAAACTCTGGGCTGCTACTGAAGAATCTCACATGGAAAAACGGATCAAACCGCTATCGCTATTGTATCGCTTTTTAATAAGTCTTCTTCCTCTTCCTCTTAGCCTTTTCCCAATTACATTGGGGTCAGCTTCCAGTCTAACCAGATGCAGCTGAATACCAGTATTTTACGCGGAGCGACTGCCATCAGACCTCCGCAACCCAGTAACTGGGCAATGCCGATATCCTAAGGTTAAACCGTTTGTCAGACTTTCGGGCTTCTGTCTACCCGTAACGAGTGTCATAGGTATTCGTATGACACCCGGGACCGACGGCTTAACGTGCTCTCCGAGGCACGGAAATAAGTATAAAGCTCAAAATTAAATCTGTCCAAATCATTGAGCAACGCGATATATTCATCAGCTAGAAAACTTTAACTATTCTACGGCCGACTACACACGTAACTACACAAGTGGCTAGATTTTCCGCCTAGTAAACACCGTCTGTCTCCAGCTTCGACATCAAAGGACTGGGCACAGATGCACTCCTTTTATGTTGCAATTTGTGCTCTCAATCCAATGGAGACTCAGCTTTGATCGCTCGCTGCTGAGATTATCTTTATTATTACGAATGCACTCTGTGTGTCTGTCTGTGTTTTTGCTGATTGCTTTTGTGTCTGTATTGATGTACTTTTCTTGTTTTGTGTCTGGATAGACATAATCATGCCTGTATTCCCCGAAGGGGTAGGCAGAGGTGTATAATAACAGCCTCATTACGCCGTTACCGTGTCATAAGGGGCGATACTGTTGCCATCAACCGGGCACAAATCCAAACTCCAGGCTGCTATTGAGGCATTTCGCACGGAAAAACCCAATAACACTACCCGACCTGGGGATCGAACCCAGGAGCTCACGATCAGCAGTCGCGCTTGCCACCACTAAACCAACGAGGCAGTTAGAATCTGGATAGAGTTCTAATAATTTTAATTTTTAGATATTAGTTTGATGGGTGTATTAGCACACTGGGTCAACCGCGCGAACGCTCAACGAGTATTCCCAAGGAGGGTTGATGTCAGGTAGGCGGCCGGTCATAAAACAATAAGCGAAAACCTCTAACAACATGGATTTATGAAATACATGTTGTGCCGACCCCACCTAGTGTGGGATAAGGGCAGGGAGGAGAAGTAGAGGACTATTTACTCATTGTATTATTTTTTGGGTGCATTAACGGATTCGTACAATAGAATAACATACAATAATATAATACAATAATAATTGTGAATTAGACACAATAGTAAAACAATCGAGATGTTCACATATGATTCACTGGACAGGGAACCTGTTAAAAAGAGCCTCCACGAGTGACGGTACTTCAATACATCCGGTGCACTCGGGGACAGTCAACCACTACTAACCTTACTGGCTACTCTTCTCACCACGGCATGGCACACTCGTATAGCTCGTATCGACACGATAGTATAAGAATTTAAATCACAATAGAATAACTAAAATTGATGCTTAGGATTACGGGGTGTCCTGCGTAAGCGACGAACGCGACAAACGCGATCAAGACAACGGCATTCCCTACTAGCGGCCTATGTAGCGAGACGCGACGTAACGCGTATTTGTTCCACGTCGTGTCGCGTCGTGTTTGTCGCTTTCGCAGTACACCCCGTCATGTTGTGCTGTTGGATCGAACGTTAAATCTAACCAAAGATCTGATCATCCAATTAGTGTCAACAGTCCACTCACAAAGTATAGTTAACTGGTAACAATGCCAATATCCTACCAAAAGAATTAGTAGGCTAGTATAATATGAAGTTTGAGACTCACATACTAAACCGGATAGTGACAATGTATTACGTCGGTAACAGGTACGTAATGTATCACTTATGACTACGTGCATTGACGCATGCGCAAACCCAACGCGTGATTACTCTCACGCGCAGGCTCACAAACCAGTATCTTGTTCCCGATCAATTACTATCGTCTGAATCATAAGGGTTAACTTTCCCACAGTCGCATAATTAGAGTAAAAAAATTAAAGCTTGAAATTTACTCAGAAACTTACTACCACTTACCCGCACCAACCCACCTGAAATCATTACTAACCATAATTAAAATTCAATCTAATAACGATAGCTTTAAAGTTTTAATTCGATTGTTCTCTCGTGGTTTGTATGACGTTTTGGAATAGGTGTGTGGTATGAAAGAGGAAAACTCTTGCGATGAATGGAGCGTTGCGCAGGAGCGACCAGTTCTTGTAAGAATGCACCGTGCAGCCGACCCACTGCCCGAATGAGTCATATGATGCAAATATGTATCGCGGATGGGCGATCAAGTCGGTAGCTGGAGGTTCCGTATAGAAAAGTAAATTAGAATGACAACAGAAAAGACTAATTTTGAAAAAAAAATAGTGTTATCTTGGTAAGCTTAAGTAATGCCATAGAGTTATTTATTAAATTGCAATTGTTAAGATATTGTAGGATTTTTATAGAGTTATAAACGTATTCTGAGCGGTAGGCTTTTGTAATATAACTAAATATAATAATAATCAGCCCATTACCGTCCCACTGCTGGGCACGGGCCTTTTCTCAGAATGAACAGGGTTCAGACCTTAGTCCACCACGCGCGCTTGCCTGGTATGGCTTGGCAGACTACACACACCATCGACAACTTTTTTTTTATCCCTCTCATGTGCATAAAATATATTATATATAAATAGACTAAAATACACATTTTCTTCTTTTTACTCGCTTTATATTAGCTTCACTTGCAAGTAACTAATTAACTAATAATGTAATAAAATCTTGCAAGGCCATTTTAACCTACTTCTAATAAAATTGTCGTATCGAAATTAAACTTTGTATAGGTATATATGTAGTTCGGATGACAATACTATAATTTGGTATCTTGGAGCTGATCTGATGATGGAGCGAAGAGGTGGATAGTGGAACTCTTCAGTTATAACTTTTAGTAGGTAGGGGAAGATGGGGGAATGGCGATCACTTAAGCAGTAATCCCTTTTTAATTTTATTTCTGAGACTTACGGTGTAGGTAGCTGACGTTTTATATAGCTTATATAGTGGGCTATAGATATATATGAGGCGCATTATCAATCTATTACGGGTTTCTTATTTTTTAATAATTTTGTAAAACTCTTCGTTGACCGCTATTACCCGCAGGTGCGGGTAAGGGCGGTCTACTGTTAGCGTATTACCGATCATTCAAAATTAACACAGGGTTGCTTGTAAAGTGTACCAAAACAAAATAAAACGACATTTTATTCATATTATAAATGTATAGTAATTCACTTTAAGACAGATATTGATTGGTCTAGATCACTTTAAACTTGCCTTTCACCGAATTTTCGATTTTATTACAACAAAACACACCCAAACTTTCATATAGCTGTCAAAATTACTGCCCGCGAAGGAAAATGGCGCCGCTTGGTAAATAAGTTTACTTGGCCGCATACTAAATGGCGACACTAGTAGCGATGGCAGAATGTTTTTGGATTCTTAGATTTTGACGTGACCGGCATTGCCCGCTGACTACCATTACCCCATCTTCCCCTACGTGATAAAAGCGTATTTTTTAGTTTTTTAAACTATACATATTTTTATTACTATAAAGGTCTGGCATATTATTTAGTTCCCAGGTTAGCATAAAAATATAGGGGCGTGGTCCGATATAATTAATAATCATCATTAGGATTTTCGAAACTTTAATTCAATGGGTTTAAATCTACTGCTCGCGGAACCCCAAACAATACGACAATTCAATGTCTTCTAAACGTAACATTTGGATGATTCAATAACATTATAATCATGGCATTTGATTTGATTAACGTCATTTTATATTTAAATTGGCCGCCATTACTGGGGATTTAATTTTAAAATCTATCAAAGTAATACATAATAAAACATATCGTTTTAAAAGGGATCACAGCTCGCAATATCGTTATTTAAATTTTAATAATGTTGGCTATAAAATTGTTGTTGAAATGTTAAAGTTTTTAAACGATCTATTATAAACTAGACAAGACAAAATGTATGAATGTGGATGAAGCGAAAGGAGTATGTAAGGATCGTGGCGTGTGGCGTTCTATAGTTTCTGCCTACCCCCATGGGAAAAAGGCGTGAGTTTATGTATGTATGTACGTACAAACTAGATTTTTACCGCGACTCTACTCGCGTCCTAGACTTGAATTAAGATTAACCCCGCGAAATCACGATATATTGACTGCCTTGTTAGTCTAGTGGTCGCAAGCGCAACGGCTGATCGTGAGGTCCTGGATTCGATCGCCAGGTCGGGTAAAGTGTTATTGGGCTTATCCATTAGGAATTTCTCAGTAGCAGTCCGGAGTCTGGATTAGTTCCCGGTTAATGGCAATAGGCTCGCCCCCTATTATATGGGACTAAAACATAACTGGCGAAACGAGGGCGTTACTATACACCTCTGCCTAACCCTTCGGGGAATACTGGCGTGATGTTATGTTATGTGATTTATCCCAGCCGTTGCCAAGTCTGCGTCTAAATCAACCATACAGCAATCATCTCTACTTAGCTTGTCTTTCAACGTCCTCAATAGTTCATTGGCTTTCATGTCATCCTTCACAACAGCCAGCAGCAGCGCTCCATTGAATGGATACAAAGCGTTGCTCCAGAAACAACTAGGTCAAGGTCATTCACTGATAAAGTATTAGTTCTTCGCAAAACGGAGTTTAAAAAGCATTCTTAGAATAGTCGACAGCAAATGGATAAGACATGTTCTGGTGGAAAGACCATTTTTGGTAAGAGCAGGATGGAATGATCTGATTGGGTCGCGAAGAATGCAATAGCGAATACCGCAACCCCGGACATTAAGGCTCATTTTCACGGATAGTTCCTCGATGTGTCTCATGCTATCTCTATTTACATCGTAGAAAAAGACAAAGAACGAGCCTCGCTTCTAGAAACTATTCTCGTGTATATCAGTCTTTAGTCTTCGAAGGAACACTGGTTTTGGTCGGTAAGAGTCCGACATAACAATCTGTCTTTTTTTTTCGTTGGAAAATCCTCATAGATGTCCCTCGCCCGGGGAAGGCGAGGGGGTTTGCCGGACTCTTACCGGCTAAAAACCAATGGTGTTCCTTCTCCTCACCGTTCGGCCGGGGTCGCGGGATTCGCAAGAGCATGCACCGCAACCACATAACGCTCTGCCTATCCCAGGATTGAGGATATCCATGAGGATGTCCCTATTGATGAGTACTTTTCTTTTACTGACTCTAATTGCTATCTCCTGTGTACCTACACTTAGCGGCTCCCACGCCATAACAGATCGCAGATGCTTCAGGTACATTAGAGTCCGCGCCACGACAGAAGTCTCTTGGGCGCTATGTTAGCACCAGTGGTTTGTCATTGCTTCGGACGCTTTTACAATGAGAAATCAGTAGTACCAACATAGCGCCCAAAAGACTTCAATCGTGGCGCAGACTCTAGTTCTAGATTGGTCCTTGTTTTTTGAACCTACCGTATATTCAGACAAAAATATTCAATAACCTATCTTCCCTTCAGTGCATAATATCAGCAAGCACATTGGCGCGACGAGTATTCCCAAGGAGGGTTGACTTCAGGCAAGCAGCCGGTCATAAAACAATAAGCCAAAATCTCTAACAACATGGTTTTATGAAATACATGTTGTGCCGACCCCACCTAGTGTGGGATAAGGGCAGGAAGAAGTAGAAGAACCTATCTTCCCTCTACATTAACAAATATATTCTGATCAAAACACAATCGCAAATCTTTAACATTGATAGCTAACATTTTATCCAAAAATCGTCGAAATCTTAAAAAAAATAAACGCCATTCGTGATTTCGTGAGCATAATTCGTAATAAGTAGTGTACAATATTATTATGTGTGTCTATAGTCCGAAATTAAACCTTTAGCCGGAGTTATTTGGACGAAAAATAACAAATAAAAGATGGACATTAATACTGGTCGGTTTCTTTACCCTTTTCAATCACTATTGCCCCTAATCGTGCTCGATTTAGTTTACAAGTGCAATGTGGTGCCACTGTAAGCGGGAAGCGGGGCTTAGTTAGCGCTTTACGACTTTAGTTCCTCCTCTTCCTGCTAGCCTTTTCTCAACTTTGTTGGGGTTGGTTCCCAATGTAACGAGAATATTTTACATGGAGCGACTGTCATTAGACCCCCGCAGTCCAGTTACTGAGCAATACTCGATCCACCCTTTTTAACCGGCTTCCAAAACAAGAGGAGTTTGTTCCGCGATATCTTTCCTAATTGTGAACTGATTTTAATGATTCTTTTTTTGTTTGAAAGAGTATTCTTTCGAAGTGGTCACATTTAAATTTGGTGAAGATCTGATGAAGAACTTCGGAGATAGACAATTTGAAGTCGGTTTTATTTTTGTTAAAAAGTTATACCGATTGACTACGGCAAGCATAGCTTAACTGATTCGCGTGGTTGTTATTTAGCCACGAGCCACGCTCCTTCTAGATCATCTGTAGCGAATTGCCTTCCACTATTTGTCAACTATGAAATAAGATGCATCACAGAAAAAGAATTAGCCCCATTCAAAATATAATTCCATATCATAAGTCATCATCACAACCTTTTTCCGGCCACTGATGGACATGAGCGTCCCCTATAAACATTCCGGATGAACGGTTTAACGGTTTTGAGCCGATTGCATACAACTGTTCCTTTCGACCTTCATTGGATCGTCTGTCTAGATCTTACAAAAAACCTGATTACTAAAAGATTTCGATTAGAAGTACCTACTACAACTATTGGGCTTTCGCTCACAAAGAAGGTGCTTGAGCGAGAGGGAAATAACGACAACATCCTTTAAATGTTTGGGTTGTACAATTTTTACATACATTGCACAGTACATTGAGAAAACTCTGCAGATTAACTAAATAATAAAAAAATATCACCAGTAGTCAATACAAAATGATAGAAAAAACGTAGATTCCAATTCACAAACTGCATTCCGCCGGCACCGGCGCCTCGCCCAGTAGATCGACCAACGCCATATGTAAATGTACCGCCGAGTCCTTCCGAGAACACGCCATCTTCGTTCCCTAATTATTTTTAATTGCCGCAAGCACTGACACGACGCGTACGGCCTTCTACAATTTAAGTTTTCGAATTTTTTTCGCGTCTAGCGTTTGAATCATGTCGATTACACTACAAATGACTCATATATGAACACACGCGATAATATTAAAACAAGTAGGATTTTTTTATCGGCAACCTTTGTGTTATTCGTAGAATGTGTTCGCTCATAAATCAGTAAATGGCGCCCTATTATTTGTAGTTCGCATAAATTCGGAGGATTGGTAATTGGATGTATCGTCGGGTGCGCTTGCGCCGCGGGTGGTTTACGGACTAATCACACTTGTCTGCTTCAATTTGAAACTGAAACTGAAAACTGTTATTTCGTGTGATGATGTGTATGCTTTGTTAACAAGTGTGAATGGTCCGTTACTTTCGATAGTTGTAGTTGAAATTGTTGTTGAGTTTTTGCAATTTCAATTGGTTATATAAAGTGATTGAAGTGATGGACCTAATTTAGTTATTGAAGACAGTTAAAAACACATAAAAATATAACTACAAGAATTAAATTCGCACTTTGCGATATTGATTTGTGCGTTGCCCTACACCTCAAGGCTGTTTATTGCTAAAAGTTAATTGAATTTCGTTTAACTATATTTCAATAATACAGTTTATTAGAAGCAATTTTGATATTAAAACTTAACATTTTAACTGCCTCTTTGCTCTAGTGGTGGCAAGCGCGACTGCTGATCGTGAGGTCCTGCATAGGTTCGATCCCCAGGTCGGGCAAAGCGTTATTTTGTTTTTTCGTGTGGAATTATTCAGTTGCAGCCCGGAGTTTGGATTTGTGCCCGGTTGATGGCAATAAGCTCGCCTCCTATTACATGGGATTTAATCATAACGGCGAAATAAGGGTGTTACTATACACCTCTGCCCAACCCTTCGGGGAATACAGGCGTGATGTTATGTTATTCTGATATTCAAAAGCTCTTTTAACAACCTGGTTAACTAAAACTGTAATGCGTTTTACTTTCAGTAAGTCAATCTAAATTTTTCTATAGAACTTGACATTGAAAATGAACTTTTTTTAACAAGTTTGTAATTAGTTTGATTTGTGGATACGTGCGTTTGCGTGTTAATCATTAGTTAAGCCCACTTTTATTGGGCAACGAACTAACATGGCAATTTCCAATAACATTCGACTTCCGGCTAATAATAGCCGTCTCGCCGTAGTAGATAATGTTAAATATTCTGGCCACATGTCGCAAAACAATGTGTTGGACGTTGTGTTTTGTTTTTGCTAGTTAAAGTTAAATCAGTGACTAACCTGGTGTCAGAGTTTATGCCGCTCATGGGTCTCTGACATGGCTTCACATGCCGTCGCGAAATATCTCTCAGGCGGTTTCCGCACGATCTTTTCCTTCACCGTTTTTAAGCAAGTGATAATTATACAATACACACATGAATCTGAAAAGTCAGAGGTGCGTGCCTTGTGTTCTAACTTGGCAGTCTGACGGTCACACCACTAGGATATAACTGCTTTAAAATGATAATGAATAATGATGATGGAATTCATTTCAGATATTTAGGTGAATATTAACCAATATTTTGTATAAATTGTACCAATACGAAATACCAATTTCTATTAAAAGTTTTACAGATCTTCTGGTAACAGGAGAGTTTCCAATTTCAAATTATTTGTAATCGAAACGACAGTACGTATATAAAATAATAACATACATGTAGTGTGCCGAAACCTCGTTAAAATCGTTCTGCTTCTTCCGAGATTGAAACCGTCAAACTGACCAACTCACACAGATGCCTTTTTTTGCGATTCTAACCAAGGAACCATTTTTTGCAACCATCTATTGTATGGAAGTGAGAGCACTTTCGTCCGGTCAATTTGGTTGATCCTCAACATCTATTTTGTTTTGTATTTCAGATAGATTACGTTCCTGTGTTTGTTATTATGCTTACTCATGGTGTTGGAGCGTGTAGTAATTTGGGTACGAACGAATAGTCAACCGAAGCCAGAAGGACCAAAGCCATGCTGATTTGGTCCTTCTGACTTTAATTCTGAAGTCGACCAAAAAGTTTATCATGTTTGTTTCTAAACGACATTTTGCCTTAATATGAACTGCAATTGTCATTAGGTCTACAACAGTTTATCTACTGTCTAGCTAACTGCATCTGCCTGCCTTTTTAGAGATCATAATTATATGCAAATATATCATATAGACAAAGATGCGATTTAAAAGATGATGTAGTGACAAAAATTGTAAGGAGTATGTCTAGGTGGTTTGGTCATGTTGAGAGAATGAGTGAACGGAATGAATCAATGGAAACGCCGGTAGAGGATGCCCTAGAAGGACATACATCGATGTTATTGATGATGTTCTTCACAAAGGACAGGTGCGTAGTACTCTCAATCGGCGTGCGTGTATGACAAAAATGTATGAATGTGGATGAAACGAAAGGAGTATGTAAGGATCGTAGCATGTGGCATTCTATAGTTTCTGTCTACCCCCATGGGAAATAGGCGTGAGTTTATGTATGTATGTATGTATGTATCTATACTATTATTATAAAGCTGAAGAGTTTGTTTGTTTGTTTAAACGCGTTTATCTCAGGAACTATTGATTGGAATTGAAAAATTATTTTTGTGTTATAGTGTATGTTCTATTTATCGAGGAAGGTTATAGGGTATATAACATCACGCTACGACCAATAGGAGCGGAGCATAAATGAAAAAGTTGCAAAAACGGGAAAAATGTCCACCCGTGCGAAGCCCGGACGGGCCGCTAGTGTATGTATATGTGTCTTGCGTCTTCTCAATATAAAGCTCTATTTTCTGGCCATTCTTCGTCTCCAATGGTTTTCTTCTTTTCATTTATTCTTACTGAGATTTATTCCGTTATATATCATAAGCATGAATTTATTTGTGCATACTCATAAAAGCCGCGTTAAAATTAAACTTTTTCCTTCATTTACATTACTGGGGGCTGCAGTACCTCTCATGAATCAACTCTAATTAATTCAAAATCCTGATAACACTTAAAGCTTATTAAAACCCTACAAGATTCCTTCCTCCTTTTGTCCCAAAAACTACAATTGGTACGCACTTAATATAACTTAAAACAAATTCAACCCGAACATAAATTCCGAATGCCATTAAACCACACCAATTTATCTTTAGAACCCCGTAAAGGCGTTACACCCCCATGTTTGCGCAAGTGTTGCGCGCACACACACTCGCAAAAGGCATGCGCATAAGCATAAGTGCAGACACCATAAAATAAAAAATTGCAGAAGGTCCATTCCCAACATTACACATCGAGATGTTTCCATGTCTCAGAGCACGAAGCATAGATATTCTCCGAATCTGGTTGGTCCAAGAGGAAACCTTAACATAGGTTCTCCTATCTACTTAAAAGGCTGGAATGATGATGAGAAGACGGACTTCTATCAGCACACAATAAGGAATAAATTGATAAATAGTGGCTACTGTAGGGAAAATCGGAACTGCCCAGCTTTTTGTACGAAGTGGTCCTTTGGGAACTTCTTATTCTGTGTAAGCTTGGACCCGTATGTGTGCGTGCGCGCAGGTACCGAAAGTTAATTGCCTTCGTATGTTCAATGTTCATTTTTCTACCTGATCTGAGTTCAGAGTTAGGTCGGTCTCGGGATTACTTACAAAAAATATTTTTGATACTTTGCGCTTGCGCATTGTTGCGTTACTTTGTTTTTGGTGGGTGGCTGTTCTAAATAACTCTGTCGCTTAGTAATAAGACAAAAGTAGTTCAGTAGATTAGCAGTATGAATTGTTTTATTCTCTAGGAAGGTCTTCCCTTTTGCCTCAAATTATAATTTATTAAACTCTCTGGACCTCTTGGCCAAAAAAATACCTAAGATTTTGAGGCATTTCCGACATATGCTTTTCAGTTACACTCCATTAGCTCCAGATATGAGACACAAAATCTATCTTACTCAATTCTGTCCTTTCGAAATAACTACACATATTCTGATCATACTCGAAATATATCCACGAATTTTCATCAAAGTCGCCCGGCCGATATCTCACAACAATATAACATGAGATAGAGCCAGTAAAATGTAAATGGTGGCATACTCGTTTGGTGGTACCGGCCGCATTACCGAGTACCTGCGCTTGAGACCCCACTGTAATTTTTAATTGACAAAAAAACAGACCCGACCAAATTTATATGTGGAATTTATTTTATTACTTACTAGCGGACGTGTGTGCGTGGGCTTACTGATATTATTCTTTACGTTCCTTTTCTTAGTTACTTGAGTATCTATTTAAAAAAGGGTTGTAATTGTATCTTCTAACGTCTTTTGGTTTTCGGTTGATAAGACTTGCCCTATTACTGGTTAAGTTGTAAGGTCATTTTAAACATACAGTCTTCCTCCTAGCCTTTTCCCAATTATCTTGGAGTCAGCTTCTAGTCTAACCAGATGCGGCTGAATACTAGTATTTTACACGGAGCGACTGCCATCACACATCTGCAACCCAGTAATTGTACAATGCCAATAGTCAATACCAGACTTTCGGGCTTCTGACTACCCGTCGACTGTCATAGATATTCTTATGACACCCGGGACCGACGGTTTAACGTGTTTAACGTTTTAAACATACAGTGTAAGAGACATTTAGATTCTTTAAAATACATATGATGGGCTTACCAGTCAATTACCAGTCAGTCTGGATACCAGGATAGCGACGCCAGCACCTTCTGCGATAAGATCTTTTTTAGTTTTTCACTTGCCTACTGATTCAGAAAGTTTTGATAAGTCAGCTGTCCACCGATTCGATTTGTTATTTCATTTTGTGTACGATCCTTGCAATGAGAGAAACGAGATCACAAACTGAATCGTTCGACATTTGACTCATTTAAAAATTCTGAACCAAGGGTTAGCTGGCCTAACGTAAGCAATACGATATCATTCACTCAGTCAATGTTAGTACTTTTAAAATGGAAGATTACGGAAGTAACAAACCATTGTCTACAATATAAGCCATACAAAAAAAGTTCAATTATATCATTCTCCAATGCATTTCTCTTGCCAAACTCTCGATACCAAACAATGCATACGAAAATGATTACGAGCGATGTACCGATAGCACAGGTAGACGCGCGCGAACAATACGCTGCGGTACCATCAGCAAAAACGGTAATGAGCGCACTGTCACGAATAATGGCGCCCATTGTCTATGCGGGGCGCGTTTGCTTCTGAAAAAAAAACGACTTAAACTTTTTATGCTCTGTGCGATAATGGCTGTTTTTTTAATTGCGATTTGGCGCCAGTGAGCGTTCGATTTTTGATCGAGAAGTTTTTATTAAGGGTGATTCAGGGACGTTTCTCTGGTAATATATTAAGCAATTTAAGAGCAATAAAGAGCAATAGTTACGTAATTAGTAACACTGTAAGAAAAACTTCATGGAGACAAGATCCAAAAATACTTCAATTTTTACCCTAATTGCTATAAAAGCTATGCATGATGCAAGCAATGATTTTAAGAATATCAGTACCATAGTTAATATAAAAAGAAATATAAAAGTAAATTATTATAGTAGGTGTGTTGATGACGCAGCAGATAAACAAGCTAATAAAGATCGCAAACTTGGAATGAAGCTGCAGAACAAGATTCAAAATATTTATGAAGCAATAACTCCCGTAATGAGGATGCTTAACACTTAAAGAAGCAACAACACACGTTATTTTATTTATTTATTTAGTTTTAATAACTATTGTTATAGTCATACATAGTTTACATCATAGCTTAAAAGTAAATCTTACTGCACAATCCTTACAGGTAAACACCACATGCATTGTAGAAAGCGATAATTTTACATGCAGCATATCATCTATTACAAGCCTATCGATGACGTAGAAGTTAAAGAAGCTAAAAGTTATGTACTACTCAAAACGTCCAATGAAACTGCGTAAATGTAACATAGCAATATAAATCGCAAAGATGATTATCTCATCACCTACAAGCCTGCAGATGACGTAGAAACTACAGAAGTCAACAATAATGCACTGCTCAAATCTCGCAATGAAGCTTGCAAAAATTGATGTAGCAATACCACTCGTAATAAAGATGATTAGCTCATCACCTTGCTTCATTAAAAAACCAATCGGTGAACGAAATGTTAATCACCGTATCATCTAATAACATACTCGATCTAATTATCATAAAATTAAAATTATCTGTAACAAGAATTGACGCATTCGCGTCATAAACATTTAGGCATTTGATGAATGGGTGACATTCAAGATGGCCATGGATTTGTGTAATAAATCTATACGTAAAGACGATACTTGCTTAATTTATATCATGTTATGTAAAGGCATTAAATATATAATAACCATGTTAAGCTGGTTAAAGACTGGATTGAAGGAAATGGTACCGATTCTACTTTAAAAAAAATCGACGTATTTTCAAAAGCTTCGCTTACGGATTTCAACCGGATCAGATCAGATTTTAACAGCAGTGATAGCCTAGTGGTGTGCCCGTCGAACTACCAAGTAATAGGTCCCGAGTTCGAACCCAATGCACGCACCTGTGACTTTTCGGATTCATGTGCGTATTGTATAATTATCACTGGCTTAAAAACGGTGAAGGAAAACATCGTGAGGAAACCGGCATGCCTGAGAGATATTTCTCGACGGTATGTGAAGCCACGTCGGACATCCATGGGCAGCATAAACTCCGACACCAGGTTAGTCACTAACCACACGAAAAGTAAGGACCGGATCATTACCTATATACAATCAGATTGTAGTTGATGTACACTTTATCTTTACTGTGAATGATAATGATACAAATTCCTAGTTTTCGGTGCCATTTTATTCCACTTCTTTTTCACTTCCTCTATTGTTTCACCAAGTGGATACCTTCTTCAAAACTTCACACGTCACTTTGTAAATACTTAACTTTATGGCATAGAAATCTGTTCACACCAAAAGAGAAAACGTTAATCAAAATGACAAACTCGTATCCGTTAATCAATTTCTTTGTCTCAAACTAGGTAAACGAAGACCATTAACCGCAATCAGAATCGTGTAATCTACAAAAAAACATTTATTAAACATCCAATATTGCTCTGCGTACGAAATTAGGATGGCTATAAAGCACAGAACTCGTTCAACGAACAGGTCTTACGTAAAGTGCACTCGATATTGTACGGACGAGTATGCTAATGATTCTGTTGAAGCTGATACATTTAATTAAAGCGACGATCCACCGGAAACGAGGCACAGCACAGATTTATGAAATGACATAAATGTCTCGCTTTAAGGTGAAACTCGCGTTATGATTGTAGATAAGTTCGATGATAACGCAGTGACGTGGGCGTCAAATGTTTAGGCGCACGCGAAGTGAAAATGATTTGATTTGTTTTTATTTAGGGATCCCGGAATTATCGGGTGTTCTGATGTTTTGTACTCTATGACAATTTTTACAATATAGATTACGTATTTTAACATGGATACGTGATCAACTAACTGATGGTAAAAGCAAATGAAGCCTTGAATTATTCATAAGAGACAAAATTAACAAGTTTAAATATTTTTATCTTAATGTCCTTGATTGAAATAATGGCTCATTACCAGTGCGAGTTCAAAAGTAATTACACGAAGATATGTGCAAGCAATAAGCTGGCATGCAAGCCCTAAATACAAATCGATTCAAAGATTGCAAGCAATTTCCTTGGAAAAATACTTTTTCAAGTATTTACATACGTATAACGATATGGGACTAAAATGTGTTATAGATGTAAAGTTACTTTCACCCATTAACACCATAGCGTATTTACGACTTGTGAACGGGATAGCGTGATTATTGGTGATTTAATTATAACATTATAATAATATGTAAATTGTCTGCCATCCTACATAACATGTTTGACAGAGATTACATATTGATCTTCAGGTACATAAATTATACGAAACATTATGTCAAATTGTGGAAAATATACAAAAAGAAAATTATTATTTTTTTAGTCTGTTCATATGCGCACATATATATATATTATATTATTCGTCTAAAATTAACGGTATATAGCACAGACCATAGTGTGTCTCTAATTTAATTTGTTTTATAATTTACATATTACTGCAAAAGCAATAAAATAATATACGTAAAAAATCGCGTAATGACTAATAAAGTATTCTTTGATTAATCAAGTTTTAAATTCTTCGTTTTATTATTGAAAAACATCTTTATTAGAATTAAAAGTTAGTATTTGAATATCACTTTATATATTTGCATATATTTTAACATTGTGCTCTTTTTAGTGAACGGGGTATAGAAAATTTGAGTGGTTATATTTTATGGTGGTATAGTTAGTTACGCGGCCATCAAAATCGGTTCATCAGTTTTCGATGTCATCGTTCGCAGACGGACAGGCGCGTGTTACGTAATTATATGATGTGGTGATTATGTGTTGGTGGAATATTATTATTATTATTTATTCATCATTATCATTCTGATATAAAAAAGTTTTGGGGACTCGAAAAGTCTTTAGAGACATACACTTACATGGGAAAATCCAAAGCGCAATTTCGTTTTGTTTTTCTATGTACACAAATTGTTTTATTATAAAATAAGAATATATTATTCCGATATTTAAATGTTAATTAAATAATACAAATACTTAAGTATTCTGCTTAATGTTGCATACAATGGAGGTTGTTGGCAACATATCTAACGGTTAAAATTATATTAATCAAACTACTGATTTATAGTTGACAGAAAATACGAATCAAAAATTACAGGCATCTCAAGCAACAATACAAAACAGAATAAAAAAATAAATAAAAAAAACTCAATTTAAATAAGTAATTAAGACAATCATAAAAAGATGACATCACTAGATTTCATATCCGTTACACAATTATTTATAATAAAACCCGTATTAAGTTCTCTGAACAAATAACATGTATTGGGCAAATTTCCATACGGGGCCACTTTGATTGCGATGTCACAGCAATTGTACGAATATTATATTTATTTTATGCTAATTTCAACATTTCAAACGATGAGTTCATTATAAATTATGCTTGTACGGCTCCGGCGCAGATTTAGTATTATTTCTCCAAAAATTGTTATCTTTAACGGTCCCGCGATATATCTTAGTTTATGTTCAATGTGCTCTATTTGATATCTTGTTACATGGTCAAATTTAAATATTTTAATAGAAATGGAATTTTTATTTCATGCTTTTAGCGCCATCTGCAGCTGTGGGTGTTACTTATCAATAAATTATCGATGCATCTCAAGTCTCATTCACCTTTGACATTTGATAACATCTTCATAGACTAGAGTACTAGAGTTTTAATGCCATGGAGTTTGCAAACAAGTGTTCAATAAAATTTCTTGTAATGCCTTCCTTTGTTCATATTCTTATTGAAATATAAGTTCTTAAATAACACCGGCTACTTAAAAAATAAATCCTTTTGCACTAAAGGCGGTATCATAAGTATCGCCGTCACGCGTAGGTGTTATTCCTAATTCAAAATTCCGACCCAAGACAATGAGGCATACAGCCTCATCTGTCAAATCCGTTCAATGTTTTTAAAAGGTTTTTAAGATCGACCCGAGCTGACTTGTTATTGTTATTTATATTAAGCTAAGAATTGTCGGGCCCTTCGCACTTGGTGTTTGAAAAAATGATAACAAATTCTACTGTTGCATTTATTTTGAGATGTATCCTTATTACAATAAAGGTTATTTTTCTTTGTTTCTGAGGGCATGGGTCAGTAATGGCGAAGGGTATGGAATGCAACGGATTGCGCTCGGCATTAGGTACTTATTTTTTGTTGCTGTGTGAAAGGGATGGATGTATTTGAGGATCTTTCGCGAAGTGCACTAATGGGGATTATATGGGATTGCTTGCACCATCACGTCATTTCTTACGCTACATTAGTTTCGACGCTTTTATTTTATTTTTTATTCCGGCCATATTTATCATGGACCTTGTGGTATAGTTAAGGCATTGTGTAGCGTTCAGTGAAAGTTAACAATTAAGTTTACGACGCAATTTTGCAAAATTACTAGAATTGATTGTAGGTCAATTTGTGCTCATTTGTTTGTTCGAGAATTTCCAATTGTAACGGATTTGAAATGGGTGTGTTTAATTATGATATTCTCACTATTTGTTTCTATAGAATGTTTTAATTGTTTTATTTCAAATTATTCTTGAACACGTTTACATTTTAATTATGGGCTTAAAATCATCAAAGGTTTTACTTTCCTACCCTAATCCCTTGGATCCAAACTTCAAAATTCAATTCTAAATTCGAATTTCGCTGGGTGGCACAAAAAGCCAACTAACCCAATGTATGATGAAGCGAACGCACTCGATATAGCACATTGGGTCACATTGGGTACCGGTCGTCCTTCGGTACCCGACCCGTATAACTTATGATGCGATGCCGCGCCGCCGAAGCTAACTCAGTGTTGCAAATTTTTGGGCACTCGAAATTAGAAGTATGATCTTTTGTTTTTATTTGTGTCAATGGTATTTTGTTGGGGGTAAAGACTCTTTAGAAAATTTCAGAATTATAAAATGGCTTTGCAATTCGTGTTTAGTTTAATAATTAGTTTGCCATAATTAGGCAGTTGCTCTTCGAACCTACAATTCTTTCTCCGAATTTCTTCTTGTATCATAACTTCTACCGTATTGTTTACATTAGAATCAGATTCATATGAACCTTCTATTACTTCTTGGATTTGCTTACAATATTCAACAACCATTGCTACAACTGCTACAACGTACTACAAACGTTTCGCTTCTTCCCTTACCTAGGATGTAATCAGATCCATAGTATCGACATTCCCTATTTCTGTCTAGTACAAAAACATATTCAATTCTTTCTACATTAACTACGGCTATAATTTTTTACTCCCCATCCTCCCCAACCCCAAAACTACCAACAACATGCACAACAACCGTAGATACCATATTTTATAATATCAAAATCTTTATACGCATAAAAACTGTTTTTTATACTTTTTATCGCTCCTTGCACCTCGTTCTTTTAGAAGGCTGTAAACATTTAATAGGGTAGGTTTACGATGCACGGGGGAGTGAGGGGAGGGGGAGTACACAAATTGTTTTAGGCGGAGGATTTATTTGGTGTTTGTGGCCTTGTAGCGAAGTTTTTGATGATTAGTTTTTGTAGTCGAAGTATTTGAAGCTGTAATTGACTGTTTATGTGTGATCTGAAAAAATACTAGAAACATCTGCTCTTTAAGCAAATTGTGCGTGTCGATTGGGAATCTATATCTATACTAATATTATAAAGAGGAAAGATTTGTATTTTTGTATGTAACGAATATACTTAAAAACTACTGGACTGATTTCAAAAATTATTTTGTCATTAAAAAGCTACATTTTATCACTGAGTGACATAGGCTATATTTATTACTGGAATAAAACTTATAACGCGGCCGGAGCCGTGAGGACACAGCTAGTTCTTAATAAAATTATAGTCTTCTTCTTTTCGTGTGGTTAGTGACTAACCTGGTGTCAGAGTTTATGCCGCCCATGGGTCTCTGATTTGGCTTCACATGCCGTCGAGAAATATCTCTCAGGCATGCCGGTTTCCTCACGAGGTTTTCCTTCACCGTTTTTAAGCAAGTGATAATTATATACACACATGAATCCGAAAAGTCAGAGGTGCGTGCTTTGGGTTCGAACTCAATACCTATAACTGGCAATCCTACGATCACACCTTTAGGCTATCACTGCTATTATAGTATTTTCTCTACATTGCGATTATAAATAAGAATTATTTTTTCGAAACAACACTATATTGACATACCTTGTAACTTTAATCACTATACCAGGTACAAGCTACAATACATACATAACATCACGCCTGTATTCCCTGAAGGGTTGGGCAGAGGTGTGTAGTAACACCCTCATTTCGCCGTTATGTTTAAGTCCCATGTAATAGAGGGCGAGCCTATTGCCATCAACCGGGCACAAATCCATAGTCCGGGCTGCTACTGAGGAATTTCAAACGGAAAATCCCAATAACACTTTGCCCGACCTGGGGATCGAACCCAGGACCCTATGCTCAGCACTCGTGCTTGCGACCACTAGACCAACAAGGCCGAGGCATATTATTCAAATAATCCGGCGACAGGCCTGATTTGTCATCGATTGGAAATCTATATATCTATAAATATTATAAAGAGGAAAGATTTGTATTTTTGTATGTAACGAATAAACTTAAAAACTACTGGACCGATTTCAAAAATTCTTTGGTCGTTAGATAGCTACCTACATTATCACTGAGTAACGTAAGCTATATTTTTTACTGGAATAAAACGTCTTACGCGGGCGGTGCCGTGAGGACACAGCTAGTTGTTAATAAAATTATAGTGTTTTCTCTACATTGCCATTGTAAATTAATTATTATTGTCGAAACTACACTTTGTATTGACATAACTTGTAACTTTAATCACTATTTTAGGCACAAGCGACAATGATGCATGTATAACCTATATGAAAAAGATAAATAATAATTATACCACACAAAGTTCAAACATCTAACAAGCAAAAACCATATAATTTCCTAAATTGATAAACAAACTGTTACCGGTTTATCCATTGATAATATAATAATTCGTGTGTAAAAGAGTATAAGTATTAATTACTTGTACGTACATAAATATAACACTTCGTACAAAAAGCTGCGTGGACCAGTCTGTACCCGCCAATTATGATCGACCTCTAAACTAACAGTCGTAATAAACGTTTGTACGTTAAATTTATACAGGGTGTAAACGAAATCATGTAATTCTTTCAAACCTCTTGATGTACTGCTAACATAATATATTAACCCTGCACGGGATACTTGAGGATTCAATCAAAATAAAATTACAAGAAGTAAACATAATGTTTTTAACGTGACGCATTTTAGCGCCCAGAGCGTATTGCGCGGCTATCACTTGCCGCGCAGTCACTTAACTCGGGGGCTAAAATAATTTACTTCATTTTTTTTTTATTGAATCCAAATGTATCCCGTGCTGGGGTAATCTATGTCAGCAGTACATCACGAGGTTTGAAGGAATTACATGATTTCGTTTACACCCTGTATATGCCATTTAATAATATAGGAAATTCGTTAAATAGATCTGGTATTGCATTACTGATAGATGTGTGAATCGTTCTGCCTAGCCTTTTCCCAGTAAAGGTCAGCTTCCAGTCTAACCAGATGCGGCTGAATACCAGTATTTTACACGGAGCGACTGCCATTAGACCTCCGCAATCCAGTTATTGGGCTATCCCGATGTCCTAAGGTTAGACCGGTTGTCAGACTTTGGAAGAACAAGAACATTGCAAAAAAGGGCCAGTATTTCTCATAAGTATTTATAATTCCTGAAGACCACGATCTAATTCATTCTAATTGACTTCTTAAGCGTCATGACAAGCAGCTGACGAAATATTTCCGAAATCACCTCTGAAATAACTTATCATACATTGTACGGTGTGCAAAAAAAATGATTTATACAACGAGGCGTCGACACCTGCCGTGCTGTCTGTACTTTTGGCATGTGCTGACTTAATTTCGGCTATTAAGTTTTATTTAAGTAGCAATAAATTGCTTGAATCAGGGCGTGTATGTTATTACAGTAAGGGTGATAATATCGGAGCAAGGAATACAAATTTTCGACTTTTATTGCGAACAGTATTTCTGTGATTGCAGTTAAAAAGATGCGGTACGTTTGCAGTTTTATTTCTTGTGCTAGTAGCGCCATCTATCGTGTTAAGTATGAACTATGGAGAGACAACTTTTGTCACAATGTTTACTTCCGCAAAAATATCGCTTTGCTTTAGATAACTACGCGGGACTGATTATCACTCGCGTTAACGGTGAAGGAAAAACATCGTGAGGAAACCTGCACCCCTGAGAGGACTCCATAAAGTTCTCGATGGTGTGTGTAGTCTGCCAACTCGCACCGGATCAGCGTGATGGACGAAAGCTTAAACCCTTCTCATTCTGAGCAGAGGCCCTTGTCCAGCAGTGGGACATTAATGGGCTAATTATGTATTTTATGTAATATTATTATCGACTTGTGTATCGACAGTAATAAATTCCCAGAATGTTTCTTATAAGAACCATTTTATCAGAATAGAATACAATCACAGAAAAACTAAAAACACGAACACCCATATTCTAAGCCGTTCCTCCAACACTTACTCGACTCAGGACGGCCTCGAAAACACCTTCAAAATTGTATTCTTAGTCGCAATTTCGAGTGAACTTTGAGGTTCCTCGACGGAGTCATTACGTCATAACTGGAATTATCTGCATCGCGCAAATAACGCCGCGATAAATAAGTAGTTGTAAATATTATTGTACCTAAGCATATTCGATAAAGTCTTCAAAATTCATTTTTGTTACATATGTATTTTGACACTTCCTTCCTTAAAGTAGGTTCCGAGGTACCTTGAGTTTGACAGATGATTCCTTACCTCGACTGAGGTAAAATTTCGAGTCGGGGACGTTTATGTCAACTATAACTACCGATGGTAGTGAGAAAGACTGAGTCGAGGTGGAGTCGAGTACCTAGAGTGAGTTTTGGAGGAACGTCTTAGAATATGGGTGCATATTACGTAGTTTTTTCCAAAAACTGCACGATCTTTGCAATAAAAAGCAATGCTTAAGCAAATGATTCAAAAACTGTAACAAACTGAAATACGAATGGTGTCTTTTTAAAACTAATTACTGCAACAAACAGGAATTTAAATTACACTGTCGTTGGTTTTCACTAGTTTTAGCGTTGAGTGAAAGGGCGGAAGCTCGCCTCCAAAACTGGGTCAGCAGAGCTGTCAGTGCCTCCCTATCCTCATCCCCCATCCGCACTTGTCACTCCAGCTACCCCATTTACGGGTTAATAGTGAAAAATTAAGTGCAGCACGGGGGGTGGGGGGGTTATACTAGTTTCCGCTTTCGTTAATTCGGTTGTTTTATATTTTCGGTTATTATTTTTTAAGAATAGTTTTTTTTTGTTTATGGTCTTGTGGATCGAGGAAAAAGTTGTCTGTATTGGTTATGGAAAATAGCGTAGCGATTGATGTTTGTTTTTCAGCCAGTGTTTTTGGGTAGCATTGTTATTTCCTTGTTATTTTTTCCTCTATTTTATTTAGGTATTATCAATATAATCAGCGACATTTCTTTCTTTGACTAAGGTACTAGAAATGTTTGTAGTATATTATTGAACCTTCAATAAATTACCCCTAGTTAACTATCTTGGTCAAATATGCTTTTCGTAGAGTACGTTTCACGAGTGCACTCTCTTTGGCGCTATGTTAGCACCACTGATTTTTCATTGTTTATTACCATAATGCCTTATTACCTTTTATAATGAAAAATAATAGCAGTGATAACCTTTTGGTGTGACCGTCGGACTGCCAAGTCTAGGCCTCGAGTTCGAACCCAAGACCTCTGACTTTTCGGATTCATATACGTATTGTATAATTATCACTTGCTTAAAAACGGTGAAGGAAAACATCGCGAGGAAACCGGCATGCCTGAGAGATATTTCTCGACTGCATGTGAAGCCAAGTCAGAGGCCCATGGTTGGCATAAACGCTGACACCAGGTTAGTCACTAACCACACGAAAAGAAGAATGAAAAATTAGTGGTGCCAACATACTGTTAAAGGAATTCTTTCGTAAAACGTATCTACTCTAGGAATAGTTGCACTTCGGTAAGTTCAAATCTCGATCGATTAAATAACTTATATAATTTTCCTCTTTTTATATTCAAGTACAATGCGTCATTAAATATCCTAAAACAAAACCCAACGCATCATTTACATAATTATATCTAGAATGTTCTAAATATCGTTGAAAACATTGCACAACGTAATAGCCGTTTTACATTCGTGAATCATCGGCAATAATCGGTATTCACATCCGAGCAATCGATTTGCATACATTGCTCATTATCCTCCATTATGGTTTAAGGCGTGTGAAATAGTTTTATATCTTAAAGATGTAAGGCTCACCCACGCTTCGTTTCCAAATGATAGTGATGTGAATGGGTTTTATTGACATCGTTAATCGTTACGTTCTTTCTCTTTGATTCAAAGCATTGTCTTTTTATTGCTATATCGATAATTTATTACGTTTTCCCCCATCCTACACTCCAATCAAAATCAATACAAAGAGATGGCTGTCTCACACTGCAAAAACTTGGAGTCCGACCCTCTTTGAAAGCAGTGTACTATAATCTTAGCACTAAGGCTGGTGTTTCACAACATTAATTCTCTGATTAAAGAATCCTTTACCTAGAATTTTTATAAAGCTGAAGAGTTTGTTTGTTTGAACGCGCTAATCTCAGGAACTACTGGTTGGAATTGAAAAAATATTTTTGTGTTGGATAGTCCATTTATCGAGGAAGGTTATAGGCTACATAACATCACGCTACGACCAATAGGAGCGGAGCATAAATGAAAAAGAAATGAAAAAACGGGAAAAATGTCCACCCGTGCGAAGCCGGTACGGGCCGCTATTCTAGTATATTTTTCGAGTAAACGGTTGTTTAACCAGGGAGTTAATATTGGTGGACACCAGCCTGACTCAGAACACCTTAAAAGCTCATACTATATCAACTTCCAAACTTAAATCACCGTACATACACCATTTTCAATCCCATTATTTACGTAATCGGGTTGTATATGCCTCTATGGTCGATATGCCTACAACTCCTTACTCCAATCACCTCTTATTTACCGACCAGCAAATGATATTCTCCCTACACTCGTATTTACCTTGCCGCAACAGTATAGAAAATACCAGGCATTATGTTTTTAGTGTACCATTATTTCGCCGACATTCGCGTACGTTCGGGCGGCGTCGGCGTCGACAACAACACCTGTCGCTGCGAGGAGCGTTTGTCTGCCTTTGACTGAGTACTTAGTGATGGGAGAAGTGTATTATTGATTTATCGATATATCTTTGATGGAAGAAATGAAGGTGAGAAGGAAAAAGCTTCCATATTTGATTCAAAATAAAAGGTATAGTACTATAGAATAATTACGAACATGGAAATATTCCGAAAATTACGAATTTCTACTAAACCAGGCAATATTTTTTTGTTCTGGCAACGTAATAATGCTAGAATGTGTAATTGTAATTGTAAATGCCAGAGCATAAAATATTGCCTGGTTTAGTAGAAATTCGTAATTTTCGGAATATTCCCATTATGTTCGTAATTACTCTAAATCACTATATACTTTTTTAATGACGCTAGTTTTACTCAGAGTCTTTCTGTTTCAGACTGTTAAGATATTCGGGGATTCGATACCTAGGTTCTGAATTAGGATTTCTTTGTAGGAAACTTTTCATAGTTCCCAAAATAAGGACCATAAAATTCACTGCTTTCCATGTTACGATACAAGGAAGCTAGAGCCAAGTTTAAAAACTTTATGATCTACTTGGCAATTGATATCTATCCACAGATCTATTATACTAGACCTAGAGGGGCTCGTGGCTAATTAAAAACCGCACTGATCATTTATGATTTGCAAGGTTAAGCTGCGCTTGCCGCGGTCAGTCTGTGGATGGGTGACCATTCGTTACAAATAGAGACCTCTCCGTGTCTCGGAGAGCACGTTAAACAGTCGGTCTCGGGTGTCATAAAAATACCTATGACAGTTGTTACGGATAGTCAAAAGCCCGAAAGTCTGACAACCGGTCTAACCTTAGGATATCGGCACTGCCCAGTAACTGGGTTGCGGAGGTCTGATGGCAGTCGCTCCGTGTAAAATACTGGTATTCAGCCGCATTTGGTTAGACTGGGAGCTGACCCCAACGTGGGAAAAAGCTAGGCAGAACAGAACAGATCTATTATAGGCAAAAGTAATCTATGAAGTTTTTGTAATCACTGTTCGCGTGCAAATGGTAATAAGCCAGTGTTCTACTTATTGATACAAATTGAAACGGATGAAAAATTGAATCCGGCGCCGTAATCGTTGTCTGCTGAAATTAGTTCAATTTCAAAGTTCAGTGACATCTTGTTTTCTGCGATTTATTAATTTTAATCATGAACTGGTTCGTGGCTAAGTGACCACACGGGGCAATTTATTTAACGGGTTACGCAAACTGAATTCAAATGATTGAAATTCTGTCAATTGGGTTTAACCTCATTAAGCTGGTGTTCGTTCCGCCTAGCCTTTTCCCAACTATGTTGAGGTCAGCTTCCAGTCTAACCAGATGCGGCTGAACACCAGTATTTTACACGGAGCAACTGCTATTAGACCTCCGCAAACTATTTACTGGGCAATGCCGATATCATAAGGTAAGACCGGTTGTCAGACTTTCGGGCTTCTGACTACTTCGTAACGACTGTCATAGGTATCCGTATGACACCCGGGACTAGGGTTGCCACCCGTACTTTATAATAAAGTATTGTACGTTATTTCAGGTAACTGTACTCTATACTTTATGAGAACAATAAAGTACACGAAAGTACTTTATTTGATTTCTTTGGGATTTTGAAAAGTTATACGAAAGTATTTTTTCGCTAAACGAAATGACCGAAACGAAATTCAAATATAGACTGTAGAGATGTTGTGCAATTGTTTAGTTGAGATACTAATTTGATACAAACTGCAAAAAGCAATAAAAAATATGTTTTTAAACAATAAAGAAAAATAAATTGTACTTTATTTTGATACTGTGTACTTTTTTTTTCTTACCTATAATAACCAATGTACTTTAACTGCAACAAAAAAGGTGGCTACCCTACCCGGGACCGACGGTTTAACGTGCTCTCCGAGGCACGGGTTGGTGTTCACCAACATTAAATCTGGTAAAACAGCCGTTTATGTAAATAAAATTCTAGAAAAAAAATCGAGTAAATGGTTGTTTAATCAAATAATTAATGTTGATGAATACTAGCTATAGTTGTATTACTATTTGATGACACGATTAGCGCAGTGGCTAAGCGCTTAGCTGACGCGAACAACCCGCGGATTCGATTTCCGCACTGAACAATTGTTTGTATGGCTTACAGATAAATTGTTCCGTGTCTGGGTGTTTGTACATTGAAGTTGTTTGTCTGTAAACTTACCCATGGTCTTCTTCTTTTCGTGTGGTTAGAAACTAACCTGGTGTCAGAGTTTATGCCGCCCATAGGCCTCTGACTTGGCTTCACATGCCGTCGAGAAATATCTCTCAGGCATGCCGGTTTCCTCGCGATGTTTTCCTTCACCGTTTTTAAGCAAGTGATAATTATACAATTCGCACATAAATCGGAAAAGTCAGTGGTGCGTGCCTTGGGTTCGAACTCGAGGCCTTATGACTTGGTAGTCTGACGGTCACACCACTAGGCTATGACTGCTGATACCATGGTACAAAAGTAGGTATTCCTAGTGTGGGGCAACTTTTGTAAAAGTCAGAAATGAAAAAATGGCAGTCACTTCTTGTAAATCATTTGGGTACCTGCCGGATCTGGTTAGACTGGAAGCTGACCGTAATATACATGTGAAAAGGCTCAGCTGATGATGATGATAAGACGTGAATAGGTGAAAGCCTATTGGCAGCCATTGTTTTTATTGGGTAGGCATAAAACAGCTTAATCTGATTTTATGGCATGCACTTAATAATTTATAACTTTTGAATTGTAAATCATGCTACATTTTAGTGACGTTTTATGATGATTTGAAGACAAATTATCATCATTTTGGTGAATTCATAGATGTTAAGCGATGTCAGTGTTGCCTGATGATTTCACTAGAATTCCAATAGATAATAATTAAAAATGAAGTATTATCTATTTGAATTTCTAATTATTCTACGAAACGTTGGTTGCAGTAAAAAGTTTAAAAAGTTAAACTAGCTGTTCTCCCGCGGTTCTGCCCGCGTAAATAATTGGACTACAGCGCCACCTATCGGATCTCAGCATACCTACAAACCATTGTCTTGACAAAACAAATATATTATGTAAATATGACTTCAATCGGTAAAGTCGTTCTAAGTTATGGCGTGACCAAGGGAAATAGGGATTCTTTTCATATACTAGGTTAGTCGGAAAGGGGGTACTAAGCCGCGGGCCACTTAATGTATCATAAATAATAAAATGATAAAAAAAAATATATAAAAGAAATTACAGAGTTTTCACATTGGCCCCAAACTAGGGAAGCCTGTATCTTGGGTACCAATACGAAGGGTTTACATTTAACATTTAACAGATATGTTCGTATGCTTTCAAACATGTAAAACAACAAAAAGAAAACAAAAAATAAAATAAAAGTAATTATGAAACGCGTTGTAATTAAAACAAAACAGACTAGAAATAAACGCTATACTGAAATGTGTGACTGTGTGTATGGATAAGCGAGTGTCTAAGCCTGAGTGGTGTTTAGATTGTGTGTGTGCGTGTGTGTGCGTGCGTGCGAGCGTGCGTGGGTGTGTGTGTGTCCGTGTGTGCGCGTGCGTGTGCCTGCGTGTGTTTGTTTGTGTGAGTGAATGTGAGGTGTGAGTAGGTACGAGTTTGACGGTGTTTAAGTGTGGGTAAGACAGAGACGTGAGAGCGGCAGATGCGTGCACAAATTATTTTACTACGCTAGTCACTTTTTCTGCTTCGTCGTATGATAGATTTAGTAGCCAGGATGTTAGACTATTCTTTATTTGTTTCCGAGTGAAGTTTCTTAAATTGCATTGTTTGATCACCGCATTATAAGCGTGAAAATGCAAAAGATGTGGAAGTCTTTGGGCAAAAGCGGATTTAACTGCGGGATTTGGAATTTTAAAATTACGTTTAGCCTGTAAGCTATTTAGATCACTCCTTTTTGAAATTACGATGTGGGTCTTTGTGGCTACATTCAAAATGTAAATCACTGATGATTGTTTTAAAAAAAAGTGTTAAAATTTCAAAATTCGATGAAAAAAAGAAACATTTTTTATTTTACTTTTTTCAAAAACTCTTCATCCCTACTTTAGTTACTAATTCAGAAAATGGAGTTTCTAATTCGTGACCCCAAATATCACCTAAAGTGTAAGCACAGCTGATCATAGCTGAGAATACAAATAGAATGTAGCGCATTTTTTATGAAATCGTAGAAAGGCTATTTCTCTAACTAATGACTTTTGGGGAAAGTTGTAGAACAAAAGTTATCCATTATTATGGGTACTTAACACCCTTTCGGCTTAGTACCCCCTCTCCCACTAACCTTGTAAATAGATTACACTAACTAAAATCTTACTCGGATCTAAAATTCTAATCAACATTATCGATATTCCCTGCATCCCTATCCTCCCATAATGGTCATTTCGGTAATGGCGTGTCGGCCAGAGCCCGCGGGACCGCCGGGAGGGGGCCGCGGGCTGCCCTTGCGCAGCCGTGCCCTTGCGCAGGTCACCTTGCGCAGGTACGCGCGTGCGCCTATTGCGCGCAACCTGCCTAAACCATAACCTTTCTTGAATAACACACTCGATTATAAACCTTATTGTGGAAGAGAATAGTTGGGTTTTGAATGGTTTTCAATTCTGTTAAGGCTGCATACACGGTTCCGGTATTGTACGGTTATTGATTTCGGAGATTAAATCTAGGTATCGGATTTCTTTTTTGGTATATCGATTTTGGTTTGATATATAGATTGAAAATTAATTCTGCTTTCGGTTATAAATGAAAGTTGTATGTTTTGAGTTTAGTCCGAAGAACACAAACCTGACACTCGTTTATCACGGATACTTAGGTATAAAGGAACTAGCGGCCCGTCCCGGCTTCGCACGGGTGGACATTTTTCCCGTTTTTGCAACATTGTTCATTTATGTTCCGCTCCTATTGGTCGTAGCGTGATGTTATATAGCCTATAACCTTTCTCGATAAATGGACTATCCCACACAAAAATATTTTTTCAATTCCAACCAGTACCTAGTTCCTGAGATTAGCGCGTTCAAATAAACTCTTCAGCTTTATAATATTAGTATAGATTTATTGGTTATTTATCTCTCAAAAATAAGAAGTTCACTTAACTTTTAACTTTTCCCTTAAAACTTATTAACCTTCACACAATTTCCGACTAATATCATTATAGAGCCTTTACGAGTGACGATACATAAGTACGTCGGGCGTACCCTGGGCAGTCAGCCCACTACCTTGCTGACTGGCCAGTCTTTTTATCACGGCATGAGCTATTCTCAAAAGCTCATATCGACACGAGAGAAGAACTAACGTCAAAATCAAATTCAGAATATCGTTTATTGTTAGTAGTGGGTGTTACATGCTCAAGTCCCACTAGCTTGCAGATAGAAGCACTGGTAAAATAAAACGATTTAAATAAAAGCTGAGATTAAACTTATATTTTCATTGTTCGTCTTTTATTTTACGTTGACAGAATGTTGTAGAAAAATAAATTTGCATATAAAAAAAAGTTTCTATATCTTAAATATAGACTCTTTTTATTCTAACATTTATTCTAAACTAGTGACCCGCCCCGGCTTCGCACGGTTACAATGTAGATACTAATGTGGGGCATATAAACCTTCCCCTTGAATCACCATCTATTGCTGAAAACTGCATTAAAATCCGTTGCGTAGTTTAAAAGATCTAAGCGTACAGACAGCGGGAGCGATTTTGTTTTATACTATGTAAAGAATAGGTTAAAACCAAGAAGTAATTTCTAAACGTCAATACAAGACTTACAGAATCACAATCTATTCTCTTCAAATAAAATGCTTCACTCCATTATTTCGTCGGACAAGTGTGAACGGGCCTTATTCTAACGAGTTCCGATTTCGGTTTTTTAAGCCAATTGCATTTTATAGGCGAGCGTGACAGGATAATTTAGGAAAGAGTGGGTTTAGCTTTTTTGTTCATTGCTCGCTTGCGCATGCGATTCCCAAGTGTCTGCCATTGTTTTTGCTCATTTTTTTGCCAACCATTGTACTACGATACGTTTAATAGGTATTGGAGTAATAAATATTAACGTTTAATATTCGTTTCTGGTATAATTATAATTACCTACGTCGAGTTTTTTTTTATTAAAGCTAGGAATCTTGGATCGACGTGCAATGATTTGTTTATAGTCTATGTGTCGGTTTTTTTGGCGGGAGGATAAAACCTTGTAAGTAATCATATTTTGTTATACTTGTAATTTGTACACGTGTATGTTGTAAAAAATACAACGATCGGTAATAAATATTGCAATTACATTTTATTATCCGAATTAATCTATCATTCAAATGTTTTTAATAAAAAATACGGCTAGTAGGTACGATTGACACAAATAAAAAAGATTTTAGCGGGAAGACAATCACTTGCAAATTAAAAAAGCAGTTCGTTATTTAAACGTTTAAAATTCGAACGCAGCCGTTCCTATCTAAAAAGTTTGATTTCAACCTATGCGTTGTTTAAATGTCTTCTGAATTTTTCTCACGATTTGGGCCGACTTATTAAAAATCAAGGAATAAAAAGGCTTTTATTACTGGGAACTGAATGATGACGGCTTTGTATGGATTTTTCCTCCTGTCTGTGTAATTTCTAAAGCTTTCTTCTTGGAAATAATGTGAATAAAGGTGTGAGTCATATTGAAAGTACAGGGTCTAAGATAATTGCAATAGTTTGCAAGAAACTTTGTAATGTATGACGTCAGTTAGAAGCCTAGGAAAAAACCCCGTATTCAGCCAAAGTATTTCCTATATTATTACGAACGTCGGAAGTAAATTAGGAGAGGCAGTCTCCAGCTGTGAACTGCATAGCCTGAAACTGTGTTGATGGAAGACACTGGAAAAAAACGCTCATAGCTAAAGAAAAATCTGGTTGGATTGGAATCACTTTTTTTTCTAACTGTACAAATAGCTTCCTGATATAATAAAATAACTCTCTTAGATTTTTCTTTATAATTATGAGCGATATAAAATTATCAATATAGACACTTTTCATCGTTGCCTCGTTGGTTTATGGTGGCAAGCGCGCCTGCTGATCGTGAAGTCCTGGTTTCGATCCCCAGGTCGGGCCAAGTGTTAATGGGTTTTCCTGTGTAGAATACCTCAGTAGCAATCCTGAGTTGGGATTAGTGCCCGGTTGGTGGCAATAGGCTCGCCCCCTATTACATGGGACTTAAACATAACGGCGAATTGAGGGTGTTACTATACACCTCTGCCCATCCCTTCGAGGAATACAGGCGTGATGTTATATTGTCATTGGTTATATAAATTGTAAGGCGGAGCAATAATATGTAACAATTTGTTTTATTTTTTAATATAGCATTTTTTAACAAAGTTATTCAATCTTCCTGAAAATTGATTTATTACAATTATTTACTTTTTTATTTTTTCCAAAAAGTTTGGGCAATTAAAGCAGGATATTTATTGTTTCTTTCACAGGAATCATCACCAACATTGACGCTTTTTTCGTCAAAGGTAAGTATTTCAAAAATCGAACATTGGCATCATCCATTGTCATTGCTTGACCAGAAACAAATAATATCCTGCGTTTTTTTTTTTGTTTTTCTTTTTTTATGTATTTTATGTGTATTTTTTTTGTTTGTGAATTGTTTAATGGGTGGGTTGTGTTGCATGGTCGTAGATGCGATTCATCATCATCATTGCTGTGTATGCTAAGTTGGTGTATTTAAATGTATGAGTGTTAGATGTAATTGAGTTTTGTATATTCGATGTATTTTTGTGATTGAATTTTGTATATTTGATGTATTTTTGTATTCTGAGAAACATTAGTAGATACTTATAGAAAACGTTGGTATGACGCCGGCTTAGGTAAAACTCTTTCGAAATACTAGAACGATCTATATTTTATTTTCGTTATTAGACCAACGTGCAGAAGTATAGTTTAGTAATAACTTTTTTATCTTAAATAAAAATCATTTGATATTTTTGGCTATCAGCTAGTAATCTTTTACATAAGAGATACGGATCTCATTTTTGCATAACAACACAACATGAACTACCTAACTTTATCACCATAGACCAGGGGTGGCCAACTTGATTCGACCCAAGATCTTCTGTTTACTGAGTAGACTCTGTGCGATCTACCAATTACATAATCAAGTACCTCTTCATTCAACTTATATTTTTCTTTGCCTTGCCATGATCGACTGGATTAAGAGCCGCGATCGACCGGCCGATCGCGATCGACTGGTTGGCCACCCCTGCCATAGACAAATATCTTACAAAATTAACAGTAAATACTCTTTGGTCTAAAAATAACGCTTTTAACATAATCGCGTAAATCACATGTTTTATTTGTTTCATAAATTAATTAGGAAGTATCTGTACCGTTTTCACGCAGTTTTGAACCAATAAAAAAGTTAATAAACATAAAATTTATGGGCCATAACATGTTAGATAGAATGTCGCCTACTTTGTCGTCATAGGGCTTGGTTTACCTTAATTAGAGAGTTTGTCAAACAACTAGAGAATGATTAAAGCAATTAAAAATATTTTTTGGAAGATCAAAGTGCATAGCGTAGCTATAAACACAACATACAAAACGCTTACCTTCGAAAATATCGATATTCTTATAGAATAAACCTTGTATCATGTTTTATTGGTTAGTATAATAATGAAAAATTACTTAACTGGTTGTGCCATAATAGGGAATAAGGTTTTAAGAAAAGAAAATAACAAACATTTTAGCATTTTTTTATAAATTACTTACTTAATCTTAACATAGTATAAAACAAAGTCGCTCCCGCTGTCTGTACGCTTAGATCTTTTAAACTATGCAACGGATTTTAATGCAGTTTTCAGCAATAGATGGAGTGATTCAAGAGGAAGGTTTATATGCCCCACATTAGTATCTACATTGCACCCGTGCGAAACCGGGGCGAGTCGCTAGTACTTTATAAAAAAATGAGTCTTTTTAAGTTGGGTGCCTCTATTTTTTTATTGTCTATTAAAGAAAATGTTAAAAATATTAAAATTGCTAGGTTCAAAAATAAAAATATAACAAGGAGGCTTTCGCGACATCTTCCAAAAAGTTGGTGGGAAATATATCCCTTTTGCCATATTAAGAGTTAAAAGAAGGCTCTTTGGAGGAGGCTCTTTCGTGGAGGCCAACGAGTGACGATGGTTAAGTTAACGTCCGACGCGCTATTATTTTTATTTTTTTTCGTGTAGAAATGCTCACTCATACAGCACTACCACGGGGAGATAGTGCAGTTATGTGGGACTCAAACCTACTAAAACTCCACGGTGTTCCTCCTCCTGACCGTTCGGTCGGGGTCGCGGGATTCGCAAGAGCATGCACCGCAACCCCAGCAGGCCCCGGTCCGCCAAGTCCGGCGCACCCTGGGCAGTCAGCCCCACTACCAACCTTACTGATTAGCAAATCTTTTTACCACGTCATGGCTTATTGTCGATTAGCTTGTACCGATATGAGAGAAGATTGCATACAGTTCGGGCGACGAGTTGTGGCCGCTCTGAAGATCGTGCAGGTAATAATAATAAAAGGATGGTTAAATAAAGGTGGTTGCGGAATAGATTTTTTAGCACCAAAATAGATTCTAATTAACATTTAATTACTACGATCCACGTTGATCTAGTGGTGGCAAAAGCGACTGCTGATCGTGAGGACCTGTGTTCGATCTCCAGGTCGGGCAAAGTGTTATTGGGTTTTTCCGTGTGAAATTCCTCAGTAGCAGCCCGGAGTTTGGATTTTTGCCCCCCCCTATTACAGTGGACTTAAACATAACGGCGAAATGAGGGTGTTACTATACACCTCTGCCCAACCCTTTGGGGAATTCAGGCGTGATGTTATGTTATGTACTACGATCCATTGGCCATTAGTTAAGTAAAGTTTATTTAATAGTTTTTACAGTTACTGTTTTCTTCACGAGTGTACATGCGCGAAAGTTCGCAAAGCCTATGTTCAGAGTGACCACGAGTCGTCGCCCGAACTGCAGTTAGTGCTGGTTTCAAAAGAACAGATCATCATCCTCCTGCCCTTATCCCAACTTATTTGGGGTCGGCGCAGTATGTCTCATATCATACTGCACAAATGTTTCGGCTATATTTTATGACCGGCCACCTGCCTGACGTCGACCCTCCTTGGGAATGCTTTTACTAGTGGCAAGCACCACCTACGATCTTATTCCATCTCCGGCTTGCGGGTGCTGCATGCTTGTCAATCTTACCGCCGACAACTAAGCAGACTATGTTCTGCTTGGTGGAGTATACTTGGTGTCAATATTCTGTATCGCTCCTGTCCCGCTCGTAATCCGTATTCGACATCGTTTACAATAGAAATAAACGGCGATTTATAATAAATCAAAAGCGATTATTTCAAAAGAACAGATAGGTATCAGCTATTTATTAGACGCACAACTGTCTTAAGAGACAACTGATAGAACTGGGATTTCGTCACCACCTATAGTAGTAGTGCATGTAAGAGAGGCTCATGGCTAATTAAAAATCGCGCGGATCATATGATTTGCAAGGTTAAGCTGCACTTGCCACGTTTAGTCTGCAGATGGGTGACCATTCGTTACACATCGAGACCCCTCCGTGCTCTGGAGAGCACGTTAAAGGATGACTCACGCTAGGCCGTGCCTGGTCAGAGCCGGGACTGGACCGGAGATCAACATCGCATACATGTTGTACCGAAGCAAGAGCTCCGTCGCTCAGTGCTGGTTATTTAGCGTCAGTGACCAGCCCGGAAGCGACGGAGCTCTTACTTTGGTACAAATTGTATGCGATGGTGATCTCCGGCCCAGTCCCGGTTCGGATCCGGCAAGTCTAGCGTGAGTCATCCTTAAACCGTCGGTCCCGGGTGCCATACGAATACATATCGACGGTTAACGATCAAGACCTCCTAACTGACATGTTTTGACAAACTGCTTTTTTTACTAATTCTCCATATGAACATGAAATAGAAAAATCTCCTACATAGAATTTACAGTATTTCGGGTACTTTTACTATAGTGGAAATGCCTACTAAATATATCAGCGCAAACTTTGGCGGCAATTTCTGGAGAATTAGTAAAAAAGCAGTTTGTCAAAAAATGTCAGTTAGGAGGTCTTGGTAGTTAACCGTCGATATGACAGTTGTTACGGGTAGTCAGAAGCCCGAAAGTCTGACAACCGGTCTAACCTTAGAATATCGGCATTGCCCAGTAACTGGGTTACGGATGTCTGATCGCAGTTGCTCCGTGTAAAATACTGGTATTCGACCGCATCTGGTTAGACTGGAAGCTGACCCCAACATAGTTGGGAAAAGGCTAGGCAGAATTGAACTATGATATTTATTTATGCAAAACGGTGTTTCAAGTACAGTAGGGGAATAAATAGGTTCGTCAGTTTTCAAATTCGTTCCTTTCTCACATCGCGGGCACATGTTACCTTTTCAAACTGTTGAACGGAACAGACCTATGCATGGAAAATTATGTTTAATTATTTGGTAGCAAAGATCAAAATTGCCTTTTGCCTCCAAATGACGTAATAGTGCCATATAATGTCTTTGATTTGATTTAAAGAGTTTTGTTGTAAAAACCATTACATTAATGAATTCGACGATTAAATAAATTGACATTACTAGTGGTTGTCATGTCACCATTATAATTTTTAATATCCTGTCAAATAATACTTGTATTTTCATTTCTATAATGTTGGCAATACGTAATCGGTAAAATAGGTTGTTTCTTGCACCGTGCAAGCAAAAATAGACCTTAAGGTGTATAATATTTTCGTTCCCCTATTGTACATAATTATTTGGTTTGATTTTTAACCCCGACGCAAAAAGAGGGGTGTTATAAGTTTGACCGCTATGTGTGTCTGTCTGTCTGTGGCACCGTAGCTCTTAAACGGGTGAATCGATTTGAGTGCGGTTTTTTTTATTTGAAAGCTGGTTTTTTAGCGAGTGATCGTAGACATGTTTTATTGAAATCGGTTCAGCCATTTCAAGGTTATCAGCTGTTTTGTTAGCTGCGGTAGGGTTCTTAGACGCATAATGTGTATTACTTTACTTTCAAACAGACGTGTGAAATAAAATTTGAAACACTCATGTATGCTATATAACTATGCAAGATTATGAAATTCTTGGTCTGATGCTGCAGCCAGGATAACCAGTGCACTAGTACACTCTTGAAAAAATAATAGCAGATATGTCGTGTTTGGATTCGTTTTGATCAGTATTTGATTTTACATGCAATTGAATGGTGGCGACATGATGAGCTGATGCTGCAGCCAGGATAACCAGCACACTAGTACACTCTTGAAAAAATAGTAGCAGATATATGTCGTGTTTGGATTCGTTTTGATCAGTATTTGATTTTACATACAATGCAATGGTAGCAATTAATACTAAGTTTAAAAAGGTTAAAATAAAAATGTAATTAAAAATTTAAAAAAACTCCCGACGCAAAAAAAACGACCTTTTAAAAAGTCAAAAATAATAGTATCGTTGAGCCATCAAATTCGATTGAGTAACACCTATATATTTTAATTACAGAAATTGATGGATGGCACGATAAGGTTTGCTCGTTGAAATGGCGATATAATATCACGTCGGGGTACCGCTATATATATATAACTTAACATAAAATCACGCTTGTATTCCCTGAAGGGTTGGGTAGAGATTTATAGTAAACTAGCTGTGTCCTCACGGCTCCGCCCGTAGCCTATGTTACTCAGTGATAATGTAGCTTTCTAACGGCAAAATAATTTTTGAAATCAGTCCAGTAGGTTTTAAGTTTATTCGTTATACACAAAAATACAAAAATCCAAAAATACAAATCTTTCCTCTTTTTAATATTAGTATAGATGTAGATAGTATAGATAGTATCACCCTCATTTCGCCGTTATGTTTTAATTCCCATATAATAGGAGGCGACCCTATTGCCATCAACCGGGCACAAATCCAAACTCCGGGCTACTACTGAGGAATTCCATACGGAAAAACCCAATAACATTTGGCCCGACCTGTGGATCGAAACCAGGACCTCATGTTCAGCAGTCACGTTTGCCACCACTAAACCAACGAGGCAGTTTTAATGACACTAAGCATACTTAGCATTTTTGCTATTAAAATTGCAATACCTTCCTACTACATAGGCGAAAACGAATAAAACTATATAAGTACCGAAGGATATCCAGAATTTTGCTAGGTAAAACTGAATACCTAATGTAGCTATATAAATATCTAGATGGTTTGTCAATAAAATCTACCGTCCCTGATCCACCATGCTCACCCGCCGCCGCGGAGCCAGTCGTCTTTTCTAACTCTTCAGCCCTCATCAAGCTGTCTCCCTCCCAGTCGTCCCACCCCACCAGCAACGCTCTAAGCCAAAGTCCGAATCCCATCAAGGGTCGCCCGTGGGGTTGTTGTTGCTAGTAGTTATGATGTTGGTAGTAGTAATAGTAGTTAGCTTAGGTTAAGTATTTTACTCGTCCTCAATGGTTGGAGACCCTTCGGGGCTCGCCACTAGTTGCCCGGTTACGTAGAAACAGTCCGCAAAACCGACAAGTAGTCGAAGAGGAAAAAAATGTCAATAAAATCTACGACAGCCATGATAAAATAATGCTATACAACTCATTATGGCTTCAATAAATTGGATTTAAAAATGTCCACTATTAGTAGAATTTGGACTTAATTATTAGATCTGTTGCGCGACTGTGTGCAGTACTGTTATCATACTGTTATGCTAGGCCGGTTTGTTTACTGTGACACAGTAGAGAGGCAGTAGGACCAGTCTGCGCTGTCCTCGTAGATTAGCTACATGACAAATATGTGAAGCCAAGTCAGAGGCCCATGGGCGGCATAAATTCTGACATCAGGTTAGTCACTAACCACACGGAAAGAGGAAGAAGCTGGCGTGGCTATTGAAATTTGATTTTATTGACTAAATACAGGATGTTCTGTAAACGAAATCATGTAATTCCTTCAAACCTCGTGATTTATTGCTAACATAGATTAACCCTGCACGGAATACTTTTGGATTCAATAAAAAAAAAACATGATTTCGTACACTTTGTATAATAAACAGATGAGATAAAAATAACAATTCCGTATAGGTATTGTTGTACAAGCAGATAGTAGGCTAAATAGACTATATTCGCGTAATTCCCATAAAGTTTTGTAGAAGTAAGTACTTACACACAGTTTACACAGGACCGTATAGTACGACAAAACTTAAAACTCGCATTGGCAGACTTGATCAAACAATCAATGGCAGGCGCTCAATATCACGCCACTCAAACTTATTGCGTCAGCGTAACAGTATCCCGTGCAGGGTTTATCTATGTCTGCAGTACATCACGAGGTTTGAAGGAATAACATATTTCGTTTACACACTGTATACAAGAAATGATCTTACTGATTAGTCTCGTCTGTGACAGATCCCCCGGCACGCTCGGTGTGTTAATATATTTTAATTAAAACAACTTGAGTGTGGAGCATTTCAAACGCGGCGGGCGGCAACCAACTGATCCGTGATTATTTGCTACTACCTAGTTTTAATATTAATTAGTGAAATTGTTAAAACCAGGCCAGTCCCACGAATGTTGTGTTCAAACAAGGCAATAAAATGAAAATGTCATTGGGAACCAGTGATTGTCGAATATTTGTTAACAATACTATGACCTACTAGGCCTAAAGATTTCTAGAAAGTACCGAAAATTATTTATAAAATATTGAAATTTCGCAGTTTTATATCGTTTGTCAGTTTAATAGTAGGTAATAAAATTTGAATCAAATAGAAACCATATTTTGGTTCGGTTCGCGTATTTTATTTAAATCTTATTTTAGTAATATTTTAAAGAGAATAGGTATACCAAATTCGATGGCAGATCCAGTAATGGCCAAATAAGATGCAAAATAGCTTAATATCTTAAATAAAATAAAATTAAATAAACATTATACTTAGACCACTTTATCTATATTATAATTCATGTACTAATTTCTCTTAAATTAAAAATGTTAAAACACTACCGACATTGTTATCTGGCTTACGATCCTTATTAGTGATTATTAGATAAGAAAATGCTTCCCATAAAGAGTCATACGATCTCAAACACGATGGATCTGCAACTAGTCATTGCTGAGAACCGATCGCCACCCTAAACTACCTTCCAAGTACTTGTCCAAGTCACTTATTTTAACTTGATGCAAACAAAGGCAAAATGAATGGGCCTTTTTTTTTCTCGTTGGTAAATCCTCATGGATGTCCCTCGCCCGGGGAAGGTGAGGGGGTCTGCCGGACTCTTACCGACTAAAAACCAACGGTGTCCCTCCTTCTGACCTAAGGCCGGTGTTACGGGATTCGCAAAAGCATGCGCCACAACCCCCTTGTCTTAAAAAAATCAATGGGCCTGCCTGATTACTAGCTATTTTGGAGTAGTGTTACCAATTTTCCGATCCAAACCTTCAATCAGATCAGCTCAATGGTACCGTAATATTGTATTATCACTAGGTTTGCATATATGTTAGAAATTCCAAGCCAATCGGACGAGTGGAATTAAAATAAATATACATTGTATGGCAGAGATCTTTACATCGACTGTGAAAAGAGCTGATTATCTTGAAACTGCTGATCCGATTTCCATAAAACATAGCCTAAAACCATCTTGATTAAACCAGCTTTCAAACAAAAAAATCGGTTTATCTACTTAGGCGCTACGACGCCACAGATAGACAGAAAAAAATCTGCTTTAAACTTATAACACCCCTCTTTTTCGTCGGCGGTTAAAAATAAGCACTGTTATTCTTCTGGTTAAGGTCCCTTTTAAGGTATCTTTTCTGACTCCGCAGTCACACCGATAATTCAGCCCTCATCAAGCTGTTTCCCTCCCAGTCCTCCCGCCAGCAACGCTCTAAGCCGAGGCCCGAGTCCCATTAGGGGTCGCCCTTAGTGCTGTTGTTGCTAGTAGTCATGATGTTAGTAGTAGTAGTTAGCTTAGGTTAAGTATTTTACTCGTCCCCATTGGTTGGAGACCCTTCAGGTCTCGCCAATAACTGCCCGGTTACGTAGAAACGGCACGCAAGACCATCTACAAGCAGTCGAATAGAAAGATAATAAAACTTCTGCTTAAGGATAAAACTTGGTTGCATGGTTAAGAATACTTAGTATGGTTTTACTACTTTTACTTACAAATTATAAATGCATAAAACATGATAAATACAATATTGACATTATATAAATAATAATTAGGATAAATAACAAACCCTGCAATAATCTAAAATAATATAAACTTACACCAACTTATAATATAAACAAAAATACTATATAATTTATTTCATACATAAACGCTCTATCTAGTCGTACTCATAAGTAAATCTATGTTAATTTTAAATGATTTAAGTATTATAAATAATAATGTAATGTGCAATATATTAATTCACAGTATTAGAAGTAAACACTAAGTGCCCTTCCTCCTCTCCCACATTTTATGCTGTGCGCGACAGGGTCCAAAATGGTGACCTCATCACACAAACCCCCCAACCAGTGTAAACTATTGTACATTTTGGAACGCAATAAAGAAATTGAGTACTGAATAAGTAAAGCAGACTTTATCAATATATCGGTTAAACGATCAGATATAGAAGATCAAATACCGATCTTAGCTACCTGATAAGCTGTCATTGCCTAACAATTTTAATAATGTGAACATCTTTTACTACCGTACTTATTCAGTATTCTGACCATAAACATGTCGGAATTAAATTTTCAATAATGAGCTATCAAACCTGTATTGAAATATTACATTAATTAGTTTTTTCTTCGTAAATTATTGGAACGATAAAACTACCTAGTTGTTTTGTAATTATAAAATTATAGCCAATTATTTTTGTTGTAAATGTTAATTTATCTAAACAAGCATAGCAACATATATATCTAGGCATATTTATTTTACTCATGAATATTGGATTCAGGTTCACTAAAACCTTTTTAAAATATTTTGGTCCTAGTAGTCGCGAAACTTTACTAACCCACTTATTAGCAGTGATAGCCTAGTGGTGTGACCGTCGGACTGCCAAGTCATAGCTCTCGAGTTCGAACCCAAGGCACGCATCTCTGACTTTTCGGATTCATATGCGTATTGTTTACTTATCACTTGCTTAAAAACGGTATAGGAAAACATCGTTAGGAAACCGGCATGCCTGAGAGATATTTCTCGACGGCATGTGAAGCCAAGTCAGAGGCCCATGGGCGGCATAAACTCTGACACCATGTTAGTCACTAACCACATGAAAAGAAGAGAAGACTAACCCAGTATTTTTTACGCGGTCGGAAAAAGTACGTTTTCTTTTTTTTTTTGTATAAATATAAGTTATATAAATGATACATAACCCGCTAACTTGCACCAGATCATTGTAGTGCACTAAGGCCTAAACCCTTCTCATTCTGAGAAGAGGCCCGTGCCCGGCAGTGGGACAGTAATGGGCTGATTATGCTATAAGTACATTTTCAATTGTATAAGCCTCTACTATGACTATTTACAATTTAATATTTTAAAAAGCAATAATATTTTTCTTAGGTATTTGTGGTTCTATCGTCCCCAACACGTTAATGGCCTATTTCTCTCAGTAGAATTTTACTACTTTGTTACGCAAGATATACATAAACAGCTCGTAAAACTCATGTTTTCTTATTCCTGGACATAGAACATAATAAATATAAATTAAACTTAATGCAATAACTATAAATCCTTAATCGCGTAAACTGATTCTAATTTTTAAAAGCTTAACTATTTTGTAAAACATGATACTCAAAATTCATTCCGAGGACTATAATTGGTCGATTCCTTAGGTATTAGCTAAAATTAAGCCTCTTGTGTCTTTTCGCATTCATGTGCAGATCAGAATTTGATTATCACTTGCATTAACTGTCAAGGAAAAACATCGTGAGCAAACTTGCACGCCTGAGAGAGTTCCATAAAAATCTCAATGATGTGTGTTGTCTGCTAACCCGCACCAGGCCAGCGTGGTGGACTAAGGCCTAAACCCTTCTCATTCTGAGTAGAGGCCCGTGCCCAGTAGTCGGACAGCAATGGGCTAACTATGTATGTATGTATCTTTATCAATAACTAGCGGCACGTCCCGGCTTCGCACGGGTGGACATTTTTCCCGTTTTTGCAACTTTTTTCATTTATGTTCTGCTCCTATTGGTCGTAGCGTGATGTTATATAGCCTATAACCTTCCTCGATAAATAGACTATCAAAACATATCATATCATAAAAACAATTTTTCAATCCTAACCAGTAGTTCCTGAGATTAGCGCGTTCAAACAAACAAACAAACTCTTCGGCTTTAATATTAGTATAGATGAAGCAAAAAGTAGACCCTCCTATCCCATAGTACCTACCTATCACAGATTAAATTAGGTTACAAGTCAGTTTGGCAATATAACACTATACCACTGGTTAGCAAAAAAGTTCGTTTTTTTTGGTTGTACGAACCGGACATGTAACTATTGTTCCGTGTGTTTCCCGGCACAGAATACGCCATCTTGCCCACCCATGGACGTAGAAGGCGACTAAGGAATTATGTCAAGAGGATGCCAGCAGCATCCTCCTGTCAGTTCACAAACTACGATGACCCATCCGTCTGCCAAGTGTCTTGATTATAGAAAGAAAGAAAATACATTTATTTAGCACAGACTAAAAGACACACAAAACATAAAGCAGAAAAAAATAAAAGAAATTAGTAGGAAAGTGTGTCTCACGGCTGCGCCATAAGGCACTTATTATCGCAATATTACCATGACCGTTCATCTGTAGCAGTCACAGACGTTTACTGGCACCTACCATGACTATTACCATCGTTCTGCTTAGCCTTTTCCCAACTATGTTGGGGTCAGCTTCAAGTCCAACCAGATGCGACTGAATATTTTACACGGAGCGACTGCCATCAGACCTCCGCAATCCAGTTACTGGGCAATGCCAATATCTTAAGGTTAGACCAGTTCTCAGACTTTCGGGCTTCTGACTTCCCGTAACGTCTGTCATAGGTATTCGTATGACACCCGGGACCGACTGTTCAACGTGCTGTCCGAGGCACGAAGGGGTTTCGCTGTGTAATGAACGGTCATCCATCCACCGACAGCCCGCGGCAAGCGCAGCTTAACCTCGCAAAGCGTTTGATCCGTGCGGTTGGTCCCCTCGCACATTAAAATGGCTAGACAAAATAGTCATCATCTCAGCAAAATTCTAGTAAAAGCCAAATATAAACTTGCGAAAAGCTACTCATTGTACAGTAATTTCCTGTATTTAAAAGTAACTGCGAATGATTCTTACTAAGTCGTATGTACAGTCATCCAAAGCTTAGGTACGTGTGAAATTAATATAAGATGTGAATAAACATTTGAAGTTTATTCCAGAACACTGTAGAGCAGTGATATTTGAAACCGCGACAAAACTATTTGTAATTTTTTAACTTATATTTTTGTTGTGTCAACGTGAGGACTGATATTAAAGATTTTTTTCTTATTATTGTAACAAACAGTCGTACTATTATACGACATCTGCTTAAATCTGTAAACTGTTATGCTGATCGCAAACGAAGCAATGAGAGACAAGTCTAGTGTGCCTCAAAGCACAAAATCTCCTTAAATTGGTGTTCATAGACGGCTCAGATCTTCAGTGTGTGTGTGTGGCGTCTCTCTGCAGACAATGGCCCACCTTCTATCTTGCGTCACATGCCATGTCATCTGCACAATTGACGATCTAATGACTGCGACAGTAAACACAGTTCGCGCTGCTGAATTATCGGCAAAACGAGTTTTTTTTTCATTAACACGCTATGAAGAAGAAATGCGAATAAATATGTCTCCAGACACAATGTGTGCCGTACGGTCAACCTTACTGATTACAAATCAGAAACACATAAAGTTCTTAAAAATAATCCAGCAAATTAAGATTTCATTAATAAAAAGATAAAGATCTCACCTCATATAAACGGCCCGTCATAATATTTACCCAAACTCCAACATAGTAAAAAAAATCTAAATGTCTTAAAGTTCCCAAACGCGGCCGACCTTTAGTTTAATCGTAATTATATCTCGAACAATTAGTCATCTCGCGAGATTTCACTTGAGCAATATTTCATTACATCCGGATGATATTACTCATCGCAATTGGCATGTTTAAGGCATGAGTAATTCCCATGAAAAGGTAAGAATGGAGTGCTAATACCCTTGACCATTATGAGCCGCAATTAAATTACCCAAAGACCGCTACATGTAGTAGTCAATGGGGAAGTGGCTATAATCAGTTGACAGTTCGATCAGTGATCGCAGCTTGTTTTTATTAGCACTTATTAGCAAACGCAGCTGGACGCTGATGGTCCATTCTCTTGACGTAATCCCAATTACATTTATCAATCATGTTGTACATTTTTTATTGCCAAACTGAGCATATAAATTGCTACTGTGCAAAGTTACAGGAGTTTTTTAACCTATAACACTCGATAAATCATACGAATCCGTCTTAAGTCGTTCAGAAGTCAAGTAAACGTTGATCGCTTCAGCATTACCTAGGACTGTCACAGGTCGGCTGCGGCACTGCAGCGCCTGCGCTGGTAACGAACAATGCAAGGTTAAATGCCTCCATTTTTTCTTACTCTATGACAATCTCACTGATATCTACGTCATTCTAACAACTCATTGCATTGTCAATAGAGGTGCGAAGGTGAAATTACCTTGTGGTAATATTTGCATGTGTGTAATTTTCGTCATAGCATGACGTCATGTCACTAAGTCTAAGAATAAGCTATTGTAGGTCAAAATCAGTCTAGCCTTTCCCAAGCATTAAGGTTAGCTTCTAACCTAACCAGATGTGGCTGAATGAGTATCAGTACGTGGGACAAAGCGTGTGCCGTTTTGCTTCCATAACCCAAGTAATGGAATTAGTAAAACCAGATACCAAAGGTAACCGCCTCGTTTGTCTTGTGGTGACAAGCGCGACTGCTGATCGTGAGGTCCTGGGTTCGAACCCCAGGTCGGGCAAAGTGTTATTGGGTTTTCGGCCCGGGGCTTGGATTTGTGCCCCCTTGGTGGCAAAAGGCTCGCCTCCTATTACATGGGACTTAAACATGTCGGCGAAATGAGTGTGTTACTATACACCTTTGCCCAACACTTCGGAGGATCCATACCTGATGTTATGTTATGCTACCAAAGGTTTTAGGACCCAGAAAGCAGTCCTTTCACCCGAAACCAGCATAGAGCCTAAGTCTAAAAAAGAGCTAAAAGTCCGCCTTAAGTACAACAAATTCTGAAAATATAATACATCACGATAAAGATTTGAAGTCTAAGTAAGTCAGTTTATTTTAAAAGTCTTAGCCTTCAGAAAAATAAAGACTTATAAAGTCTAACAGATGTGATTAAACAAGCCGAATCAAGCCAACAATTTGTATCAACATCAAGCTAAAAGCGATCGCGAACATGAGTCAGTTCAGTTAGGTGCGCGTGCGACGTTGTTTTCTTACGGCGCGCGCCGCTCCGGATGCGAGCATGCCGACACTATGGGTTTAGAAAGTGTTACACGCGGCAGATTTATTCTTAACTAGCTGACCCGCGCAACTTCGTCTGCGTTTTTCCCGTTTTTGCAACATTTTTCATTTATGGTATCTACGGCGCACCTACCTACCCTACCTGCCTACCCTACCCACCTACCCTACTTGCCTACCCTACCTACCTACCCTACCTGCCTACCCTACCTACCTACCCTACCTGCCTACCCTACCCTACCTACCTACCTACCCTACCAACCCTATGTTTAATTTTAATTGTGACAATTTAAAGAGAGAACTTTCTTTTTTGGCTATCCGGTACTCTCATTTCCAGATCTTTCTAATGGATATGTGCTACTGATTTATCGTTCTTTATCTCTTTTCTTCCCTTTTGTATCCTTTCTCTTAGAAAAGTTTGGACAGGTTGTTCCCATACTGTTACTACGTGCATCATGCCTTTTTGCATTTTTTAGTGGTCTTTATCACGTGTTTCCTCTTATTGACCTTCTATTTACTGAGTTTATAAAACAATACAGAGTTGAAATAATTAACTCAAAGGTTTTGCTTTTACAATTTTATTATACTATTTAATACTTTAGTGGGCTGGAACCAAAATAAAATTGATATTAAAAAAAATCTGCCCACTCTAAAACTGTCATAGCTCTATGTCCATGAAAAGTCACATCGAGATATTCAGTAAAGTACAAGTGAAGTGTCTCTGCTACTAGAAATAGCCGCTACTATAGAGAAGGGGGGGGGGGGGGTTGGGCGATGTACTTGCGGGTTAAGAGAGGAGAGACATTACGTTTCCGTCGGTAGGAGCACGTGGCGACCGCGTTGCTTTTTTCTTTTCTTTTTTGTTTTAAATGAGGATACTTGATATGAGTAATTTTTGAATAGGTATATCCTTTTTTGAGGAGGTACGTCGACGCCATACTCGGCTGTAATGGGATGAATGAAAGATAATTATGGTTTTTGACTGTTGTCGACTTTTGTAGTATGAATGGATAGAGAAGATTAATTATTTCTAACAATTATTAACTCTGTGAGGTTTCTTTTACTCCGCTTTGGTGTACGAAAGTTAATTAAAACTTTGAACCGATTACGTTTTTAGAAGCTATTTTACGGAGTATTTAACTTTCTTTGTTTAAAAGCTTTTTCCTAGTTTTTCAAGATTGTAGGCACGCAAGAAATCTAGGGTAAAAATTTCTACCTAGATTTTTTGCCAGCCTTTCCACAAATGAACTCTGTCCTTTATATCTTTAACCTATTGTAGTTAATTGCACAAACTATTTTAGTGTAAGCACTTGACATATTTTCGCAAAATCGGTAATATCTTGAAAACTATTGGAATAATACATAGAAGACCCTCATTTTCTGGGTAGGCCGAGGAAAACTAAATCAATTTTATTGCATACCGATTTGAATTGGGAAAGAATATGAATTATTTTTATGACCAGGTAAAATTGTGAAAAAAAAATCTTATACTTTTTATTAATCGACACCTTTTTTCTCCTCTTTGAACGCGGGAAATCCTATTGAATACCTTTTACCCTGAGGAAGGCGGGGAGTTATATCGGAACTGCCACGGTATTCCGTCGACGGACCAATGGCCATGGTCGCGGGATTCGCTATTGCATTAACCGACGCAGTTCTAATAATATAGAGTAAATTCACACATCGAACATCGATCACACTTGCCGATTGACCGTTATATAAATTAATTCTCTTTAATATCATGTTTCCCTCGTCAGTGTCGATCACATTCAAGTGTTTTTACAATCTTTTTCAGATAAATGGCTACTTTCCTTTTGCCGTCTCTCAGCAATTATTCTTTAGGCGTTACTCTAGTATTTTCCATGAGCTTCGTTAAGGGTTTGTATTACAATTGTCTTATAACTCTTATATGTGGAATAAATATGACGGTTTGAAAGACTTTCTATAGAGAAACCGTCAAACCGCTATATTTATCTCTTAGGAGTTAACCGACGATTATGAAACAGGTCCTAAGGCGTGTATTAAGTAACCACTCTCATTTGAGAGCCATCACTCAAGTGTCGTTTTAATATCGATAACATAATCATATTGTAAAATAACATAACATCACGCCTGTATTCCCAAAAGGGTTGAGCAGAGGTGTATAGTTGCACCCTCATTTCGCCGTTATTTTTAAGTCCCATGTAGAGGGCGAGCCTATTGCCATCAACCGGGCACAAATTCAAACTCCGGGCTGCTACTAAGGAATTCCATACGGAAAAACCCAATAACACTTTGCCTGACCTGGGGATCGAACCCAGGACCTCACGATCAGCAGTCGCGCTGGCCACCACTAAACCAACGAAGCAGTATTGTAAAATGTATGTATTAAATTCTGGTGACGTTTACATTTTGATAGCTGCACTCGGGATGGTGTTCTAAAACCCCTTTTTTTGCACTACCACGGGGAGATAGTGCAGTTATGTGGGACTCAAACCCACTAAAACTCCACGGTGTCCTCTTCTGCCACATATGACGGGAACACGGGCATGCGTAAGCACTCATCCGCGAACCCGCCGGTGTTCTAAAACCCTAGTACACCACCAACTATTAATATCTTCACATGACTAAACACCTTTGCTAACCTCAATGATATAATCTCCAAGATTAATACTTACATCTACACTACGCATGTAAGTAGGTAGTGTAGAGTACTTTGCATACGAAATCCCTTCGATTTATCGCCAGCATTACCAAGGTAACAGACACCCGTAAATCCAGCACGTACGACAATAACGGTGGTGTATAATCTTTATAAATTCTAACTGGCCAGCAAGTATTGTACCAATCTTGAAGCGTAGAAACGACGTGGATGTGTTATCTTTGCAAAATAATACAGCTTCTTCATTAGTACTGGAAGTAAGCAAGATGGCGGATATTAAGATCCTGTCTTCGGTCAGTAGGTTGTGCATGGATTTTCCTGTTTTGGTTTACGTTTAGATTTTCAGGGGCTAATCTTAATACAGGGATCTGTTTACGATAGTATTTTTGCGGGCCCCAATATCGCATCTTTAAAAATAATTGGTTGCGTCTCATAAAAATAAATCGTTATTAATTGACGTGCAGTTTTTTTAATACAACTCACAAACTGCCTCGTTGGTCTAGTGATAGCAAGCGCGACTGGTGATCGTGAGGTCCTGGGTTCGATCCCCAGGTCAGGCAAAGTGCTTTTGGGTTTTTCCGTGTTGAATTCTTCGGTAGCAGCCCGGAGTTTGAATTTGTGCACGGTTGATGTCAGTAGGCTCGCCCTCTATTACAAAATGAGAGTTTTACTGTACACCTCTGCCCATCCCTCCGAGGAATACTGGCGTGATATTATGTTATGTAACACAGAAAATTGATAGTTCAAGAGAAAGACATTATGATTTTCCAGTCTATGTACTACAAATGCCGTATTCTTTTAATATGATCATTCCATTCTATGATCTTTGGTACTAACATATCTGAACTGTCCAGCAAGTAGACCGCGGGTACATATTTCACGGCGGTGTGGCAACGCGCGTCGCCAACGAAAATAATACAGAAATGTGTGGGTGGGATGCACTCGTGCGCAGATGCGTGAATAATATCTCTAGAGTGGATAAGATAGTTTGCGTATAGATGTTGTTAAGGACAAAAAATATTGCAGTATCGTCTTCAACTGTTAATAGTCAACCGTTCAGTGGTACTTACAGTGATGCAGGTATAGGTTTGAATTCGGCAGTAGGAAGAGATCATCACCACGCCATTATTTGGTTTTCTTAATTAACCAATAGCAATCGCGTACCATAAGACCAGGAATGTAATATATCATGAGTATAGAAACTGTTTGTGCGAAACTAAATTTTGTGGATCCTAGCAATAATCACTCGTTCGAAGAAGTTTAGGTAGGAGACGCCTCACAAGATGTAACACTCGATATCCCTTCAAGAATCACAGTTGTGACTGTAAAGTATCTAAGTCAAGTCCACATGACATAACATAATATCACGGAGGTTTTTTTCTTTTAGTACTCCTTCGTTTCGCCAGTTATGAACAAGTCCCATGTAATAGGGAGCAAACCTATTGCCATTAACCGGGCATAAATCCAGACTCCGGGCTACTACTGAGAATTTTTTAATGCAATACTCAATAACAGTGCCCCACCTGGGAATCGAACGCAGGACCTCACGCTCAGTAGTCGTACTTACGACCACTAGACCAACAAAGCAGTCAAGTCCACATGGTTTACTATAAATAACTTTTTTTTGCGTGGTCGAAGCATGGTACGCACGTACCGTACCTATTCGTTGAACATTCCAAAAACTGCCGCATCCACCCGAGCCCTACGCCTACCATCATTGAAGTATTTTTATAATGTCTCTGTAAGTTTAATCTGGTCGCTAGCATTATTCACTGGCCGCTGAGCGATATACACTCTCCTCTCGATTGGACAACACTACGCGTCTTTGATTTAGATCTGGCGCCTCGTTTAGATAATAAAAATCATTTTTTATTAAGAATTATTAATGGCAGTTATGTAATAGGGATGTGTAGAAGATTTTGTTTTTATTTTTTGCGAGTTCTATCGTGGCTTTCTTGAAGTCCGCTTTTTATTAGCTTCGGTATTATTTTGCAGTTAGGATCTGCACTTATTAAGACACTAGCGGCGCGGCCCGTCCCGGCTTCGCACGGGTGGACATTTTTCCCGTTTTTGCAACATTTTTCATTTATGCTCCGCTACTATTAGTCGTAGCGTGATGTTATATAGCCTATAATCTTCCTCGATAAATGGACTATCCAACACAAAAATAATTTTTCAATTCCAACCAGTAGTTTCTGAGATTAGCGCGTTCAAACATACAAACAAACAAACTCTTCAGCTTTATAATAGTATAGAAGTATAGATACCTAATCAATATCCATAGATCCATCTGTTTCCTCTTTCGTTAAAGGAAGTATTCTTGTGTTCTAGATAAAACATTAGTTCCTTCCTTTGACACTATTTACCGTTTACTTCTCCTCTACAATACTAAGAGAAATTACTTCCTTGTTGTAGGATGTTATCAAGCTATAGATAGATATTAATACCTATCTGATATTTTCTCTTACCTGCCTCACGGAAAGTAATAAGACCACATACGTATATGTATGAATGTGGATGAAGCGAAAGGAGTATGTAAGGATCGTAGCATGTGGCGTTCTATCGTTTCTGCCTACCCCCATGAGAAAAAGGCGTGAGTTTATGTATGTACTAGACTATTACCCGCGGTTTCACCCGCATCCTAGAAGAACTACTTGATGTACCCGGATAAAAAGCCAAATCTCATCCACATCCGTACATCCGTTTTTGCGAGAAAAAGTAACAAACATCCATACATACAAACTTTCGCGTTTATAATATTAGTAATGTTGGATGAATATTGCCATAAACAAAAACACCTGGAAATAATCCGGAGTCTCACCACGCTACGTGATCGGCGCGGGAGCAGGCAGATTACGAGGTACTTACAGAAATAGCCCGTCTATGTACCTACCTACGTCTGTAATTGTAAAAATAAAATGTTTGTTTTGACGACGCGAAGTGTTGTCGCTGTTACAAAGATGGCTTCCTTATCTCACTAGAGTGATTTTATTATATTATTTATGTTACACTGAGAGAGTGAATAAAACTATTGGTGTGATGAGTGATGATCTATGTAGACTTTGATGGTGCGGCATTATAGGAAGTCTGGTTCTCCCTATTTTCTACTAGGGCAGCGGTCGGCAACACGTGACCCGCGACTGTTTTGTAAATGGAAATCTTATCTTTATATATATAATTCGACTGTACGTGTGTATGTCACTGAACTCCTCTTAAACGGCTGGACCGATTTGAATGTTTTTTTTTGTATGCGTTTGGGTGGCGCCCTGGATGGTTTAGATTCATAATTGGACCCGGTAGGTGGCACTGCTGTCGGTATGTCACCAAATTCTCCAGGCAGGACGACGTCTGTTGGATCTATGTAGGCGCATAGTTTAAGCGAGGGAGCAATCAAAAGTAGCGCTGAGCGCTATTATCAAAATTATGAACAAGTGCGGCCCGCCTCTACCTCATTTTGCTCCTTGTCTGCCAAAATGTTGCCGACCGCTGCACTAGAGTATTAATCGCGGTAGCCTGTATCCTCCAGAAATATCAATTACTCCATCGATAAAGCGAAACAGATCATTTCTGGCGCCTCACATCATTCTTGCAAACCTACATAATACATTACAATTTGATTTCATTTAGTAATTTCAAAGGACCAAAGAAGTAGGCTATTTGGTCCTTTGAGGCGGTTTTCCATTGAAGTAAACAGTGTTATCTAGCCGCAATAGAGTTTTAGGTACTTGAAGCAACGTATAGTAATATAATTAACTTTTTATGTCGAATATAAAAGTACCGCTTTTCATTTGTCAATTGTAACAATTTGCGAACAATCTTATTTTTTCAACTTCCAAAATCACATTTTTAAATCACCACTACTGTACATTATCTTCGTAACCCATACTGCAAAATTACCTCAAATCACGAAAGAATTATACTCAAATAATACCAATAACACTCGCGAACGCAATAATAGTCGTTTTCGCGCTCAATCATAACAATTTTTAATATGGCGGAAACCACGTGCGCGCGCGCTGCTCTCACGAGCAAAAACATAGAAATATTCAGAAGTTCTACACACTTGCCGCGCAATTAAGAACTCGCACGTTACAAATTAAATTAGCCGCTAATATATAAAAGGGAATATCTAACAATTTCAGCAGTATTTCTCCAATACTGGTTCCCTATCTTCCCCGGGGGGTGATAAAAGGAGACTAGAAGGTGTAGATATAAATGATTTTTATTTGTGTAAATAAATCTGTTGCAGACACTTTTACAAGTAAATGTAATTTTTTTTAAGACTAGATGGCGCCGGTGTTTTCTTTCTGAATAGCTCTGAGAAGAAAAGCCGCAACACACTCAGAAATCAAGGTCTCTTTTAAAGTTCAGACATTGTGGTATAAAAACTATGCGAGTGTCACAATGTAGGGCAACATCTGGAATGGCCTTTATATCACGGTTATTATATGTACAGTGCCCGGGAATAAATATTGCTCATCGAACTTTAGAAAGAGATATCGGCTAGCTTCGGCTTCGTAGAGCGTCGTCTCTGTCACTCATACCTATGTGACGTGTTGCCGCTTCGTGCGGCAGAGATGACGCTCTATAAAGCTTCTGTAGTTACCTGCATTGTGTAGCGTACTGCGTAAGTGAATAAAAATGTGACAAATGTTTGAATTACAAGAAATGTGCGCAAACGCAGTATTTATAGATCGGTACACACGTTCTTTATAACTCATGCTATAAAAATTACTGTAAATTATGTGTGTAGTGACTTTAGTGTCTCGTTACTGCGAACGACTTCATTGGAACTAAAAATAAACTTTATTTCGTGGTAAAGTGTACCTACTACAACACGGAGCTGTAACTTTTATAAGTATCAAAGTTTATTTAGTACTTCGTGAAGGACTACTTCTAGACATGACATTTACTTTAGCTCTTGTTATAAATAACCACGAAAGTGAACTTTTTCAAGAATCTATTGTAGCTTTTCTACAGGGTGTAAATGAAATCATGTAATTCAGCTCTGAAAACCAGCGTTGCGACATTTTGTTTTTTTTTTATAAATGTCGCAACATAATGCTGAGATAGGAGCCCTTTTTGGCCTCGTGCAGGTAGTTTAAATTCTTATTCTTTCTTTTTTTTATATTGTTTTTGTTTCTGTAACTGCCTGTGTGAGTCCAGAATAAATAATTTTCTTTCTTTCTTTCTAATTCCTTCAAACCTCGTGATGTACTGCTGACATAGATAACACTGAATGGGATACTTCAGGATACAATAAAAAAAATTACAAGATGCAAAAATGTGTTCTTTACGTGAGGCATTCTAGCGCCTCGAGCGAATTGCGCGGTATCACTCGCCACGCGGTAATTTAATCCGGGGCGCTAAAATGCCTCACGTTAAGAACACATGTTTACGTCTTGTAATTTTTCTTTATTGAATTCAATAGTATTCCGTCCCTAGCAAAACTGAATGTGTGGGTCGAGGAACTTCAAGTATACTCCACCAAGAAGAACATAATCTACTTAGTTGTAGGCAATAAGATTGACAAGCATATCATTTTGGGACCCAGTGCATAATATCAGCAAGCACATTGGGTCACCCGCCCGACGGCGCAGCGAGTAATCCCAAGGAGGGTTGATGTCAGGCAAGCGGCCGGTCATAAAACAATAAGCCAAAACCTCTAACAACATGGATTTATGAAATACATGTTGTGCCGACCCCACCTAGTGTGGGATAAGGGCAGGAAGAAGAAGAAGAGTATTTCGTGCAGGGTTATTCTATGTCAGCAGTACATCACGAGGTTTGAAGGAATTACATGATTTCGTTGACACCCTGTATAGATTTGTTGATATCCACGCGAATCATATTTGTTAAACCTTCTTCTCCCGTGTCGGTGAGTTATAGAAGATTGACTCATACCGTGGTAAGAGATTAGCTAGTCAGCAAGGTTGGTAGCGGGACTGATTACCCAGGTTGCGCTAAACTTACTAAAGTACCGTCACTAGTGGACATAACATCACGCCTTGTATTCCCCGTAGGGTTCGGCAGAGGTGTTTTAATACACCCTCGTTTCGTCAGTTATGTTGAAGTCCCATGTAATAAAGGGCGAGCCTATTGCCATTAACCGGATTCAAATACAGAATCCGGGCTGCTACTGAGAAATTCCTGATGCAAAAACCCAATAACACTTTGCCCGACTTGGGGATCGACTTAGGACCCCATGCTTAGCAGTCGCTCTTGCGACCACTAAACCAACAAGGCAGTCCGTCTCTCTTGAAGGCTCTTTTAATCCCTTAGTTATCACCAAAAGTACTATGCGTGCCAAATAAGAATAGCACTGTCAAGACGCCATTTTGTTCCGCAATACTCGTGAACTTCATTACCAAAGTGTAAGGTGTGCAAAAAAAAATAAAAAAAATTATACTCAGTTTAATTATTTTTACTTAATTTTTTTGGTATTTCTAATCAATTAACGTCAAATTAATTACACAGTCACTATATTATTATTATGGCGACATATTAAGGTGACCAGTAGCATTTTGTGAAGTTAACTATATATATTGGTTCATTTCTTTAATGAATACTGTTTTCAAATATTATTAAATTATCCAAAATTATCTATTTATGGAATTCAATAAATAACATTTTATAAAAATGAATGTAAATAATAATGAAATCTATGAATAAAAAAATATAACATTTTTTTTTCATAGTACTTTTTTGCTGGCGGTACTAATTTTACAGCTATCGTGTGAAGTTGTAGCAAGCGCGATCCTATTCTTATTTGGCACGTATAGTACGTAGAGCAGAAATATTCAAGTCTATGTTTAAAATTTAAAAACGAAAATCAACACTCGTAGGTACATTTTTTTTCTGCCTAGCTTTTTCCCAGCTATATTGGGGTCGGCTTCCAGTCTAACCAGATGCGGCTGAATATCAGTATTTTACACGGAGTGACTGCCAACAGGTCTCTGTAACCCAGTTACTGGGCAATGCCGATATCCTAAGGTTAGACCAGTTGTGAGACTTTCGGACTTCTGACTTCCCGTAACGACTGTCATAGGTGACCGGGGCCGACTGTTTAACGTATTCTCCGAGGCACGGAGGGGTGTCGATGTGTAACGAACGGTCATATCCATAGACTGACCGTGGCAACCGCAGCTTAACCTCGCAAATCGAATCGGCCACGAGCCCCCCAAAACTCGTAGATACATCAAAAATGAAATAAAAATAATAAATAGTTCCTTCAATAATAACCTCTGAGGTGTCCATAAATACTTTCAATCACATAACCATTATATATTATAGTACATAAATTGGCAAATAGTAAATTGTGAGTAACACTTTATCTGTTATGTACCATCAGCAAGCAATAAAAATGGCAATGTTCTATCAATCAAGATTTTGTTTTATAGTCCCAATTAACTTGCTAACGGTACTTGTACTAAAACTTGCGATAAATGAACAATGTTGTATTATTTTTTGTGGGTAGGCACGATAGTATTCGCTCCTTGCTTTGCTTGGTGTTGGAATGTGGTGTAGCATTGCGTGTTGAATGTGTTAAAAAAGTAATCGCTACCTCGTTAGTCTAGTGGTGGCAAGCGCGACTGCTGATCGGTAAGTTCCTGGGTTCGATCCCCAGGTCGGGTAAAGTGTTATTAGGTTTTTCTGTATTGAATTCCGCAGTAGCAGCCCGGAGTTTGGGTTTGTACCCAGTTGATGGCATTAGGCGCACCCCTTATTACATAGGACTTAACATAACGGCGAAACGAGGGTGTTACTATACACCTCTGTCCAATCCTTTAAGGAAAACAGGCGTGATGTTATTATATATTTACCGAAGGTTTCGTGGGTGCTTAGGGCCTCGGATAAAAGTTTTTATATAGAATGTCTCAAAGGACCAGTAATAATTGGTCCTTTGTGACATACAGAACTTAGCCTACTAATATTTATTTCCCTTTCTCTTGTTATCTCTCTGTCTTTCTTATTTGAATTGTGTCATTTTTACATGATAACATTTGGAAAACTTAACTGACCTGCTACACGTCTTTAACTTTATTTTGCATCTTCTTTACATACTATAAAACAAAGTCGCTCCCGCTGTCTGTACGCTTAGATCTTTTAAACTACGCAACGGATTTTAATGCAGTTTTCAGCAATAGATAGAGTGATTCAAGAGGAAGGTTTATATGCCCCACATTAGTAACTACATTGCACCCGTGTGAAGCCGGGGCGGTTCATTAGTACAATATAACGTATTAAATCCATATTTACCTTTAGACAACTACTAAACGCGATTTGTGATAAGGGTAAACTTTTATTATTTTTCTCTTTACTCTAACACAAACATACAGACAAAAGCTTACATTTCACATACAAACAAAAGTCGTATTTAGCGAAATTTACGCAATTTGTCTCGGTATTTTCGCGAAGTGCTCGCGCAATTCTCGAAATAATGATATCAATCAGCATAGCATTTATGGCCGTACACCAACGTTAATAAAAATACGTTGGGTATGAAGTCCGTTAGGAAACTATTATTTTTTTCACTTTATATGTCAGTTATAGTTCTGTTTGGTACGTTGAGTTTAATAGCTTGAGGAATTGTTATAAAAAGTTGCGAAAATGGCCGATTGATTGGGTTATATCGTTTAAATGTATCGATAATCGTTAAGTGATACATTTAACATCTTATTCTCAAACCGATGTGTTTTCTGTTCCTCGTAGATAATTATTTTTAAAAAACTTGACTATGAGTAGGTACTTGCCTAAATAATTTTCAAGTACCTATGATGTGCGAGGTTTAGCATTATCTGACATATCATTACGATACAAAGAACGCCTTTAAGAAAGTAATTGGCATGGCACCTAGCCGAGCAGACGATGATAATATATATATACACACGCACTCGCACGCAAGCACTAAACACAAAGAGAGGTTCACTATACTCACCCTAGCACTGTATTATTTTTCTTTATTGTTTTTCTTAAGTTTTATTTTTAAATATTTCGTGTTTATTTTGTAGTTACTTGCCTAACTTGTATTAGGAAGGCTAGTTTGTCTCAACATTCCTACGGGGAGTGGCGCCAAGTGCTGAAATACAGGTTTTTAACCTAGTTCGGCAGTGGATGCTATTTTCAAATAAATTGTCATAAAATTACTAGCCCATATACCTATGTAAAAAAATTCAGTCAAACATTTGGAAATAAAGTTATTATTGTTTGGAAATAAAGTTATTATATATTTAATTTAATAATGATGTGATAATCATCATTATTTCATTAATTGCAGGACAAAGGCCTCTATTGATTCCCATAACAAACCCTTCCTCCTAGCCTTTTCCCAATTATCTTGGGGTCGGCATCCAGTCTAACCAGATGCGGCTGAATACCAGTATTTTACACGGAGCCACTGCCATCAGACCTCCGCAACTCAGTAACTGGGCAATACCGATATCCTAAGGTTAGACCAGTGGTCAGGCTTTCGGACTTCTGACTACTCGTAACGACAGTCATAGGTAATTGTATGACACCCGGGACCGACGCTTTAACATGCTCTCCGAGGCACTGAGATTCCTATAACAAACGCTATAAATATTTTCAGGTGAATCTGCCTGTAGTAACCTCACAATCGCTTGTCGTGAATACTAAGGTAAAGTGGATTGGCTACTATTACCACGAGTTTTCAACTCGAGCCAATATTCAAAGAATCACTTATTTAAACTGCATGTAAATAGTGTCGAAAACGCCATAAACATTAATGAAAAATCCCCCAGAAGCTCTACTTGACACGTGTGGCGGCGACGTCGCTGCCTCGCGTGCGTCCCTAATTGCCCAACTTTGTACACAACTTACCTACGCATTGTGCTGCGTTTAGTTCATGGTAAGTGTACTTTGTAGAGCTACTGGCTTACTGGAATAACGTATTTTGGACGAAAGATGATATAGTAATCTGGGCTCCGTCGTGTTTGAAATTGCTTAATTTTGGGTAAAATTTACGAAAATAACTATGTGTAGCTACTCACTAACTAACACTAACTATTTTTACTAGCACTAAAGCTAGTAAAAATTAACAATATTTATGTGCAGTGTATGTGTATCTATGAGTGTCGTTGATTGCCAAACTCTGAACATACCAAATTAATGCTCTGTGCTGCATTTACTGAGAAAGCTAGTTAGTAAAAAAATACGTTACAAGTACTTTTTTTCGTACAGTTAGTAGTTATTAAATATTATCTTTTTGAAACATACAGAAATGAACTTTAACTATTATAAGTACTTTGTCTTAAAATATCAGCGTTCTGACTGACACAAAGTTACCCCGAAGCGTTTTAAAAATACAATAAAATGTGTAACACGAATAAACTTGTGTGAGAAAATCCACATTGCTGACAAAACCGCCGTAAGCCCGAAAGGAACGCGGTCGACAATTTAATCCGTTTACTCGTAAACAGTTTGCGAGACGATGTGAAAACAATTGAAAAAGTTATAAGGTAATCATTTAATGCAAGATTTGGGTCACGCAGATACCCGTACAAGTCTCCAAATTGGGTAAAGTAAGCAAAACAAACAGGTGTGTGATATCACTTTTCAGTCGATTTGTTTTCTAATTTACAAAATTATCGATTTGGTATGCTTATCTTCACTAGTTTTGACTGCACTAATTAATATATTTTATGCTATCGCTTTATAAAGTGTCGGTAACAATCTGTCGATAACAATTGAGGACTTGCAATTTCATTTACATAGGCAGTCAAAAATATCATTTATATTGTACATAGTGGGTAATTCTGACGTATTCTTCATTCAAAAAAGATTTAATAATACAATACTACACATTTCAAGCAACGAACAGACAAAACAAAAAGATATTATCCGCCCATACTCTATTCTAATTATATGCCGCTTTTTTTTCCATACAATTATTAAGTAGACGATCTAATCTTACTGTTGATCATTTCAGTTAAACTGTTGGCAACTCCTCCCAATTCTTTAGTAAACAAATGAACGATCTCAAGTGTTCTAAATATGTAGGCCAAAGGAAAATTCTTTCATAAGTTTGCAACATAAGATTAATAGGGCTTTCTCTTTGAATGTTTCAAATTTTTTTATGCATCAAGGGATTGATTAGTTGAACGTAACCATTTTTAACCGACTTCCAAAAAGGAGGAGGTTACTATGTTCGTCTGTATGTATTTTTTTTTTTTGTGTATGTTCATCGTTATTTTCGCCAATTGTGAACCGATTTTGATGATTCTTTTTTTAATGGATGAGGTATACTTCGAAGTTGGTCCCATTTAAATTTGGTGAAGATCTGATGAAGAACTTCGGAGATAGACAATGGAACTCCTCAATGACGAACAGTACGCATATTGTGATGATGTGATTATGTTACGAGCAGCGTCTTTAGTAGGTCCAACCAAGTTTTAATTAAGGCCACTAAAAAGAAAAAAATAAAAACTTTTTTACAAAAAATTTAAACCGACTTCAAAAAGAATAAAATAATTACCATATAAAATTAACAGTTTCAGAAGTCGGTGCCTTCAATTTGGTTCAGCGTGGATCAGCACCGACTTCTGAAACTGTTAATTTTATATGGTAATTATTTTATTCTTTTTGAAGTCAGTTTAAATTTTTTGTAAAAAAGTTTTTATTATCAACGTTTTGGATTTTTCATTCGTCTGGACGCTTTTCCGCCACGGCCTATTACTTAGAATGCACTGTCGTTAATACACAGACAAATTGAGAACATCCTCTTTTTTTCGAGACGGTTAAAAAGGAAGGGGTCTTCTATCCATAAGAAAGCGTATCCACGACCAGTTCCTTAATTTATTTATGATACGACGAGTTGATTGGATTCATGCGTAGTGATGAAATCAAACAGGTAGGTACATTATCAGTAGATACACAAGCAAATGACCGTTCTATCTATCCACTTGACATGATAGATACTGAGAATTCTATAAATATCCTGGTTAAGTACATGCATAAACAAAAGAAAGTTATTTTCCCTAACAGACCAGTAACTATCCTTCCAGTAACTAGCACGTACTAAACGGGTCTATTGCAAGTGCGTGCGCCCAATACTTACACGACTTATTTGAAGGAAAATGCGGATTGTGTGAAATAGACACAGGCATCACCTCCTTTAACTAAAGGTTATATAGGTAATAATGGTATTATTATGGCTTAGTTTTAATGGTAAATAGGCTCATTTTCTGTTTGGTCGTTATTGGCTTATTAGTGGTGCGTGGACCGAAGATTTTGTTAGAAAGCTATTGATAATAATTTAGATAGAATCTTTGGTATTTTTGTAAAAGTGTTGAAGATTTAAAAAGTTATTGGCCTCATAGTTGTCGGCTACACTTTATCCCACAAACACGCGAGTGTGAGGGATTCGTTAACAACCGCGTGTATCGTTATGATTTGCGAGGTTAAGCTGCACTTGCCGCGGTTAGTCCGTAGATGGATGACCGTTCGTTACACATTGAGACTCTTCCGTGCCTCAGAGACACCTTAACCCATCGGCCCCGGGTGTCACACGGATACCTATGACAGTTGTTACGGAAGAAGCCCACAGCCCGGAAGCCTTACAACTCGTCTAACCTTAGGATATCGGCATTTGCCCAGTAACTGAGCGGCGGAGGTCTGATGGCAGTCGCTTCGTGAAAAATACCAGTATTCAGCCGCGTCTGGTTAGTTTGGAAGCTGACCCCAATATAGTTGGGAAAAGACTGATATGACGATGATACTCGAGCGTTTATGACACACGTTAGATGCTAGGCACACGTTGGTGCTAAATAATTTTATTTATTCTAGTTTATTATAGTCTGAAATACCAATGCCTTGCAATTTGCGCTGTATACAGTTTTCGCTCCGTTTTCTATGAACCCAAATTATTTGTATATACCTAACTTTCATGAGATTCATTCATATTTATGATTGATTACAGTTTATTCACGTATATTTTTCGGGATTGCCCAGTTAGTTTTGGACTTACCTAAATGGAATCCTTAATCATAAGCTGAACACGCGGTCAGGTCCCAAAAAATAAACTGAGAATAAACCGTACAAAATCCTCACTATTATAAATACGAAAATATCTCTGTCTGTCTCTCTGTTTGTTACCTCATCACGACTAAACTATTGAAACAATTTTGATGAAACTTGGAGAAGGACATAGGCTAACGGGGTGTCCTGCAAAAGCGATGAACGCGACGAACGCGACAAACGCGATCAAGACAACGGCATTCCCTACTAGCAGCCTATGTAGCGAGACGCGACGTTACGCGTATTTGTTCCACGTCGTGTCGCGTCGCGTCGCACCGCGTCGCGTTTGTCGCTTACGCAGGACACTTCGTAAACGCGATAAACGACATCCACGCAGGCGAAGCCACGGGCGACCTCTAGTCATTAATATATTTGATGTCTGACTTGAGTAATTTTAGTGTAAATAGAGATCGTATCTTGGTACTGAAAATTTTGACTTACAAACAGTAGTTCCTGCCTCATAATGACTGTACAGACGACGCTTTATGTAGCTATAAAGGTCCAGTTTATGCTGACCTTTCATCGTACTGAATTTCCGTATAATGAGAGATCAGCTTATAATGGAAATGTATAGCTTGATTTCTCGTCGTGTGTACAATACCAACCTACCTATAGCACCCTAATAATCAAATAGAAATAGAAACATTACGCACCACGTAACGAAAACAGTTGGAAAACTCTTGATGACTGGCAATTATTTAGCGGAAATAAGTTGTGCGCCGAGGTGCGGTCGCGCCGTGCCATTTGCGTGCGCGCCGCCCTCCACGCGATCATAAGACAGCTACCGAAAACCACAACGCTGCTTACTTTCTTTTACAGCATATTGCCGTGCTATTAACCGAAGTGGTAATGTATGTTGCTGCAGCGATTCGTACGGGTAATAAAGAATAGTTTTGACAGTCGGACAGGTGTTAAATTTATAAGTTGGCGTGTTTATATCTCGGCGATTGTATCGCTAAGTATCGTGGAAGCGCCTCCGTCGGCTGTTTAGTGGTGGTTCGGCATTTTATTGCGTTCATAAATGTTAATTTTATGTTGAATTCTCTGGATTTTTCCACTTTTTGTTTAGTGTAGGCGCGGGGTGCGACGCGATGGGGGCCACGATATCTGTTTTAAATGGTATTTGTATCTGTTTTATCTGATACTTACATTGACACTTAATTTTTCTTTTTTTTTGTACAAAATCTGGATGACTTTTATATCAATAATGTTTGTACTCCTGTTGCTATTTTGAAAATAGATTACAATGTTTAAAGCTGACATTTTTTTTTCTATTCGACTGCTTGTAGATGGTCTTGCGGACCGTTTCTACGGAACCGGGCAGTTATTAGTGAGACCTGATGGGTCTCCAACCAAATTAAAGCTGACAGTTTTAGCTCAGCTTCTTAGAGAATCCCGTGACCCCAACCATAGGTTAGAAGGAGGGACATTATAGGGTATATTATAGAGTTTTTAGCCGGTAAGAGTCCGGCAGACCCCCTCTCCTTTCCCGGGCGAGGGACATCGATGAGTATTTTCCCAGGATAAAAAAAAAGAACGGTACTCTAGTTTCTATTAGGATAGGGTCGAGCGGATCTAGTATTAAAATACTTCATATAGCCACGTGTTTATATATCATGACTTCACTTGACGAGCTCGATAATCCCCTTCTATCAATATCCTATAATAGATTGATACGTACAGATAAATAGAGCATAAGAATCACACGCACGACATATAACATATAATATACTAGCTGTTGCCCTCGGTTTGACTTTCATCCTAGAGAAACTTTTCCATGTAACTAGATAAAAAGTATCCTACGCGATGATCCGGGATATGATCTATTTGTATGCCAAATTTTATCCAAATCCGTGCAGCCGTTTATGCGTGATTGAGTCCCAAACAAACATCCAAATATCGACGGTCCCTACGTATACTATCGAAACTACAAAATCTGTTTTTATTTTATCTGCTTAAAATGTGTGAAATTATGTTATCTTAAAGGTTATAAAATAATACATTTTTGTGGGACCAAATGGCAACTATTCCGCATCAAACTAAAGAAGAATCACGTAAATCGGATCATAAATCTCAGCGTAATCGGTGTACATACATAATAAAATAAAAACTGAGATTTTGTAGTTTCCATAGTATACGTAGGGACCATCGATATATGTACAAACTTAACAGATTTTCCAGAAGAGAACCGATTTAAAACAAAAACACAACATAAACCGTACCTACACTTAAAAGTAAACAGAAATAAGATTGAAATCTTCCACTCATATGAAAGAAAAGCTGAAACACGGAAACGTCTCGTTCCTGTTTCCAAAAACGCATGCATTTACTCCACTTGAGGTGAACGCACTCTCATTAAAGGGCCACTGGTTTAAAACCCGAAACGACATCCATTGACAGTTTTGTTCAGGAACCTAACTGTCCCTGTGAAGTGGGCGGTCGATGTACACAAAACAGAGTGTCGCATTACGCCGCCAACGCTGGCCCTTCTTATTTTTATTTTGTCAAATTGTAACTGAAATAAACTGGAGTGAGTAATAAAAATACCATTGGTACTGTTATTGCAGCGATCTCGAAATAGAGGTGTCATGGCGGCGTCCCCTCGCCATGGCACTTGTCGTGAGGAAATGTTAATAGATGGGATGTACCAGCGGATAAGAAGCTGTTCTTGTTTTGTTTTTCAGCGCCGTGTTTAGATTTCGTATACCTTCGGTTTTTAGGGCAGGCACTATAGATGTTTCAGCTCTATAGAATAGTTTTATAGAGAAAATCTTTATTTCGAGCAGAAAGCTCATATAGGGTTAGTTACAATTTATAGCTATTATTTATTTTATAGCTCTAGGTTCTTCAGTTTTTTTTAGGTATTCCGAATCGTCAGTTTTTTTATAAGAAGTGGGGATACGATTTTTGGCAAGCGTGTTAGTTGTGTGTTTTTTCATGAAAATTCGGGTGAAGAGATGAAACAAGAACTCTCTTTGTAGGTACCTTGGATTAAAGCAGTTCAGACCACTTAAGAGAACCGGATCGTGGTGGTGGAGAATCCCAATGGCATGGTAAACTGTCTGACATGAATAATCACTATTTTTTATCTAGTCCTTCTTCTGTTTAGGTTTTTAAATCTAACATAAAATAACATCAGATCTTATATTCCCCGAAGGGTTAGGCAGAGGTGTTTTTAGTGCATCCTCGTTTCGCCAGTTATGTTTTTTTTTAAGTCCCAATTATTAGGGGCATGCCTATTGCCATTATCCAGGCACAAATCCAGACTCCGGGCTACTACTGAGAAATCCCTAATGGAAAAACCCAATAACACTGCCCGACCTGGAGATCGAACCCAGGACCTCACGATTAGCAGTCGCGCTTGCCACCACTAGACCAACGAGGCAGTCCGTCAGTCAGTTTTAAATCTAGAAACTTTAAATCATGAAAAGGCTAGGCAGAACTTTTGCAAGATTCCACTAGCTCTTTGGACGGTCCAAATTGTCTTGTATTCTCCAGTGACACATTTGTCGGTCCCTACCTCAATCCCCTGCCGAACATAGGGCTTCCAGGTGATGTCACAAAATCGTCGAACTCCTTACATCTGCTGCCCTTGGTTTAATGCTGTACAATTTCGCAATGACACCCGTCATCCTGTTCTCTCCGTTTATTTGTTGACGCAAGCTGTTGCGGGGACGTGAAACTGTTGATAGGTATATCCTCAGTGGAACATACTTCAGTGCTGATTAATAGTAGATAATAGTCATATGTACGAAATAATATTTTAACGAACGGAAGTCTAGTACCTTGTTAACAAAGCAGACGTAGACCTTCATTATAATAATAATAATTATTATTTTATTATCAGGCAACTGAGGCCCATAGAAAAAAAAATACATAAAATAATCTTATACAATAATAAACTAATACATATTAAAAAAACAAAAACCTTATTAACTAAACACGTAACGTTGTCGGCGGCGTCGTGTTTCGCTGCATGGTGTCGCGTAACCGACCTCGGAAACGTCGATATACGACACCCTTCGGCCAAAAGTCCTCTTTCAAGAAGGTCTGTAGATGGTGGGTCGGAACCCGTACCACAAACGACTTAAAGTTGATGTTGTGGCGCGATTCCAACCTTTCGACCCTCAGAGTCCAGTTGGTCTTCACTCTTAAATACTCCATGACTTCCTCAATCTTCGTGGTGTGATTATATACTCTTGTGTTGGGATTGGGAGTAATTGGAACCCCCTTGAGATTTGGTTTTCTTGTATATTATATATTACTAGCGACCCGCTCCGGCTTCGCACGGTGGCAATGTAGATACTAATGTGGGGCATATAAATCTTCCTCTTGAATCACTCTATCTATTGCTGAAACTGCATTAAAATCCGTTGCGTAGTTTAAAAGATCTAAGCCTACACACAGCGGGAGCGACTTTGTTTTATACTATGTAAAGACTAGACAACCCGGTGAACTTCTTACTAACTAAAACTTTTTAAAATTTATTATCCTAATTTTCTTTTTTCCTAAACCAATAAGGCGAATAAACAAAAAACAATCAAATCGGTCGAGCCATTTTGGAGTTTTTGCGAGACTAACGCACGGCAATTGATTTGTCTAGATTCATGCCTCTACAACACATAATATGTGAAAATTTCCCTAGGTACCTCTGGTTGTCGAGATATGCCCTTGTACAGACGGACAAACAGCGAAGGCTTGGTGATAGAGTCCCGTTGGCACCCCTTGGGCACGAAACCCTAAAATGTTCCTGAACATATAAAAAGTAGATGCTTGTATACGTTCAGAAACATTTTTTTTATTGTGGGTCGAGTATGCAGGGCCTTTGGCTCAGCAGCGATAAGAATAAATCGAGAATGAAACTGTGATCCACCAGCAACGTACAGAGGACTGAAACCCAACACTCATTCCCAAATTTCTTCCCAAAAAATCTAAACACGTGGTACTCCAACAATAAAATAGAATAGTTATAATAAAAATTTACAATGTACTTTATTATTTGCGCCCACGCCCGCCGCCCGCGCTCTAGCCCTGCGCGTGCGCATCTACTCGCGTTGTTTTGTCTCACACCATAGAACTATCATAATCGTATTTTAAATACTTCTTGTTGTCAACGATCGGTGTTTTTCCAGTTTAGTATATCAATCACCCTTTGTAATAATGTTATAAATATGCAAATTCGAAGACTCAATTCAAGAATCCGTCGACTTGTGGTCATAATATTGTGAAAATCTGGTTTCCCGAAAGTTCGCCGAAGTGCAGATAAGATCAACTTTTTAGAATCGTGCAACAAAATTTTATAAGTATAAATGCCTATTTGAAATAAAAACTTTAAACTGGATATTCGAAATGAGATTTTTTGTCTAGAGACTTGGAGTGCTATGATTTTAGCAGATTGCATTTTATTTCATCTATCGGTGTATACTGGACTAGGTTACGATATTCTGCTGATCTATTAAGCTACCCCATCACATTTCCAGCAGTGATAGCTTATTGGTGTGACCGTCGGACTGCCAAGTCATAGGTCTCGAGTTCGAACCCAAGGCACGCACTTCTGACTTTTCGGATTCATATGCGTATTGTTTAATTATCACTTGCTTAAAAACGGTAAAGGAAAACATCGTAAGGAAACCGGCATGCCTGAGAGATATTTCTCGACGGCATGTGAAGCCAAGTTATGGCGGCATAAACTCTGACAACAGATTAGTCACTAACCACACGAAAAGAAGATCACATTTCCAAAAGTATGGACTATCGTTAGGTCTCTTACGCCCGGTTCTTATATCTTACCGACCGTAATTAGTAAAAACTACGACTCATGCAGTTGTGACCAATAAGCATGGTCGCGTAGCACAGTGGTGCAGGCCCTCCCATCCTCCTAATAACAACCGCGCAAGTAAAATTGGCTTACTAATAACTTTTACAGGGACAGTATTAAGTATAATTCATAACATAACATCACGCCTTACATTCATCGAAGGGTTCGGCAGAGATGTTTTAAAACACACTCGTTTCGCCAGTTATGTTTAAGTCCCATGTAATAGGGGGCGAGCCTATTGCCGTTAACCGGGCACAAATCCAGACTCCAGGCTGCTACTGAGAAATTCCTAATGGAAAAATCTAATAACACTGCCTGACCTGGGGATCGAACCCAAGACCCCATGCTCAGCAGTCGCGCTTGCGACCACTAGACCAACAAGGCAGTCACAAACATTATTACTTACTTATTATTAACAGTATCAAGCATTACTGACACTAAAACTGTTCAGTAACTACATACAGCAGGGGTGGCCAACCAGTTGATCGCGATCGACCGGTCGATCGCGGCTCTTAATCCAGTCGATCATGGGAAGACAAAGAAAATTATAAGTTTAATATAAGTTGAATGAAGAGGTACTGATTATGTTATTTGGTAGATCGTAGAGTCTACTCAGTAAACAGTAGATCTTGGGTCGAACCAAGTTGGCCACACCTGACATAGTACAGTAATCTGTTGGGGCACGCCGCAATAGCGGCGATAAGACCCGTGATGGAGGACTGGCTGGAGAGGCGTCACGGCGCCCTCAGCTTCCGGCTGACGCAGGTACTCTCGGGACACGGCTGTTTCGGGAAGTACCTGTGTCGTATAGGCCGGGAGCAGACGCCCGGTTGTCACCACTGCGACTGCCCCGAGGACACGGCGCTGCACACTTTGCAGGCGTGTCCAGCATGGGGGTCGCAGCGCCGCGAGCTAGTCGCGGCGATCGGCGGTGACCTCTCGCTTCCGGCCGTGGTTCTGTCCATGGTCGGGAGCGAGACTGCGTGGGAAGCCATCGCCTCCTTTTGCGAGGGGGTGATGGCGACCAAGGAGGTAGCGGAGAGGGAGAGGGAGGCCGCTTTTTCTCTCCCTTCTCGCGCTAGACGCACCGGGCGCCGGAGGGCGCGTGATGATCTCCGGCCACCCTAGTGAGTGGCCTGCGGGCGGCGGGTTGGGGAACCCGTCGCCCGACCAGTAACGGGCCCAGGGAGGATGGCGCGTCTTGTCCTGCGCGCGCCTCTCGGACGTATGTGGGGCAGGGGAGCAACTGCCCCACCACAGGAGGGGTCCACCAGAAGAAGCTGGTGGACCGAGACCTGTCGGGGTCGCGGTGCATGCAACAGCGAATCCCGTGACCCCGGCCTTAGGTCAGAAGGAGGGACACCGTGGGGTTTTAGCCAGTAAGAGTCTGGCACACCCCCCCGTCTTCCCCAGACGGGGGATAGTCCATGAGGATTTCCCCACGTAAGAAAAAAAAAAGAAAAAAAAAAAAAAAGTACAGTAATCTGTCCCGGGTGTCATCATACCTATGACAGTCGTCACGGGTAGTCAGAAACCCGAAAGTCTGACAACCGGTCTAACCTTAGGAATCAGTTTTGCCCCGTTATTGGATTGCGGAGGGCTGATGGCAGTCGCTTCATGTAAAATATTGGTATTTAACCGCATCTGGTTAGACTGGAAGCTGACTCCGACATAGTTGGGAAAAGGCTAGGCAGCACAGATACTGTACTCTTTTTTCTCTTTTTTCTTCGTTCCTGCACTTTACGATGATAATCCCATATACAAGGTTAGTCGGAAAGGGGGTACTAAGCCGCGGGCCACTTAATGTATCACAGATAGTTGTTTTATAGAAAGTGTTAAGATTTCAAAATTCGATAAAAAGAAAATCCAAGCAAAATGTTTTTTCAAAAATTCTTGATTCCTGCTTTAATTACGAATTCAGTAAATGGAGCTTCTAATCCGTGACCCCAAATATGACCTAAAATGTAAACACAGTTGACCATAGCTGAGGATAGATAGAATTTAGCGTATTTTTTATGAATTATTTGAACAGCTATTTCTCTTAAATTAATATTTTTGGGGAAAGTTATAGAACAAAAGTTATCCCTTATTGTGGGTACTTTAACACCCTTTCGGCTTAGTACCCCCTTTCCGACTAACGTTGTATAACTAGCAAGGATTATTGGCTGTAAAACTCAATACCTTTGCCTAAACCCTTCGCTCATAAGAAAACACTCAAAGACAATATTGAACTCATTCACAAGTGCGACGGACGCAAAGACAACTCGTTCCTTTGCTGTATATATATATAATATTAACAGTCTGAAATAGACGTGAGTCGTTCACCCGCCGACATATTTGGTTAACTCGCAGTTTATATATAACTGTATTATAGCTTATTTGATGTAAGTACTTATCTGGAATCCCTGTTTTCTTGGTGACACGAAAACAGGCGCCGTTTCAGCCCAAGATTTGGGGGGTCAACTTGGCTGAAGTACCTACAGTTTCAATGTCCAAAACAATAAAACAAGTAAAACATAATATGAATATCTTTACATAGTATAAAACAAAGTCTCTCCCGCTGTTCGCTTAGATCTTTTAAACTGCGCAACGAATTTTAATGTAGTTTTCAGCAATAGATAGAGTGATTCAGGAGGAAGGTTTATATACCCCACATTGGTACCTACATTGTAACCGTGCGAAGCCGGGGCGGGTCGCTAGTATTAAAATAAAATAAAATATTCTCTTCAACTGAATCAGTGAATATCCGTCGATTAATGAGTAGCAAGATTAATCTACTTTTATATTAATATTGTTAAAGAGAGTATCGCCTTGTTTATATTTGAAAAAACATTATTTAACTTACCATTATCTACTTTTAAATCCATACCTACTAATATTATAAAGCTGAAGAGTTTGTTTGTTTGTTTGTTTGAACGCGCTAATCTCAGGAACTACTGGTTGGAATTGAATAATTATTTTTGCGTTAGATAGTTCATTTATCGAGGAAGGTTATAGGCTATATAAGTCACGCTACGACTAATAGGAGCGGAGCATAAATGATAAATGTTGCAAAAACGGAAAAAATGTCCACCCGTGCGAAGCCGGGACGGGCCGCTAGTGTAAGATAAAATTAAGAATGCGTTCGTTTACGTACTAAAGAGTGTTGTTTAGCTGTTTGATCAATTGTAAAATACATACAACAGAATCTTGTAGGGGTGAATTTAACATACCTACAGTTATAGCTAATATCATAATAATTTACACAATTTACACAAGATCAGAAAATAAGGACAAGCTAGTCAGACTTCTTCGGCTGTTCGTAATAGAATCCTCTGCTCCGTCGAATGACCACTCTTTTTAAAACGTCAGGTAGGTACGTACGTATCGCCGGGGTTGCGGTGCATGCAATAGCGAATCCCGCGACCCCGGCCTTAGGTCAGAAGGAGGGACACCGTGGTGGTTTTAGCCGGTAAGAGTCCGGCACACCCCCCCGTCTTCCCCAGACCAGACGGGGGATAGTCCATGAGGATTTCCCCACGATAAAAAAAAAAAAAAAAAAGGTAGGTACGTTGATTCATCTTGACGACTACCCTCCTTTATCAACATTGTCCAGTGTTACCAGCTACCGATTGCACAATTATGATTTACTTAGCTTTCGCCAGCTTGGATGATTTTGTGGGGGGTCAGTCATGACCCTCACCCCCCCAGGACAGCGCCTGCACGGAAATGGAAGATACAGTACCTACAGTCTTAAACTGTACACGTTTCGCTGACGCGGTGGTCTGCAACAGTCGTGCGTCATTTTATTACTATAACACAACATTCATTACAAATAATGGGTAGTGCAATTACTGCTATGCGGTGACTAACATTACAGAAAGGGGTCGTCTACAGTTTACTTATAACCTTAACTTAACATTATTTTCGTGTGGTTAGTGACTAACCTGGTGTCAGAGTTTATGCCGCCCAAGGGCCTCTGACTTGGCTTCACATTCCGTCGAGAAATATCTCTCAGGCATGCCGGTTTCCTCACGATGTTTTCCGTTACCGTTTTTAAGCAAGCGATAATTATACAATACACACATGGATCCGAAAAGTTAAAGGTGCGAGACCTATAACTTGGCAGTTCGACGGTCACACCACTAGGCTCCAAGTCACCAAGGCACGAATTTCCTTCGAACCATTTCTTTATGTATAATTTCAGCTCATCTTGATTGACCGTTAAGATTCAATAAAACCACAGTACTGTGTTGAATCCCTGCTCCCTGATCCACCGTGCTCACGCGCCGCCGCCGCGGAGCCGGTCGTCTATTCGGAATCCGCAGTTACACCGATAATTCAGGCCTCATCAAGCTGTCTCCCTCCCAGTCCTCCCGCCAGCAACGCACTAAGCCGGGGTCCGAGTCCCATTAGGGGTCGCCCTTAGTGCTGTAGTTGCTAGTAGTCATGATGTTAGTAGTAGTAGTAGTAGTTGTTAGCTTAGGTTAAGTATTTTACTCGTCCCCATTGGTTGGAGACCCTTCAGGTCTCGCCAATAACTGCCCGGTTACGTAGAAACGGTCCGCAAGACCATCTACAAGCAGTCGAATAGAAAAAAAATATAGGAAAATGAATCCCTGCTGGAAGCATTGCTTATTTCTATACTTTTCTCGTTGAAATGGATCGTATTTGTCTTTTGTGGCATACGTTACAAATTGTTTCATATTCATTTCTTTACTGAATTTTTATAACTGTAGCGTTTACGAACATCAATCTTATTCCAGTCGCTCCACTCGTAACCACAAGCGCCATGACGCCCCAGTTATAACAAAAATCAAACAATAAAAGCCAAACAATCCATAAAAATCAACTTCATTCTAATGAACACTTTTCACGTAAACAACATAAAATATTACAGGAAAATATAATAAAAATAATATTCATAAAAATAGGTCATTGAAAAAAAGCCGGGAATTCAATCAACGTTGCAATTCAGACGCCATTTTACGTGGTTTGGGCGAAACGCCAATGTCTTAAATGTATGAAAAACTATTTTGTTTTGTTCGCTTATTATTTAATTTCATGTTACGATTGCGCAAATGTTACTACGACACATTGCCTACTATTTTTCTGTGTGAACACTTTATAATATTCTGGCACGCCTCCAATAAAGTAACAAGTTAATATTTTCTGTTCATTCATTAGCGATCAACTGAATTTTATTGATGGACTTTGAAAGATGTTTGTAAACATCAATGTGAACTTAATTTCTATTTTATTGAAAAATTATCGCCTCATTTACCGTGTTATGTATTAGTCAAATAAATAATTTTAAATGTAAAACACTATCTATTAATTTACTGTACAAATTAAAATATTTGTGAAAAATCTTTTGAAAGTTTTCAGGTTTTTCTTTTGCTACAGCTAGCGCCATCTACACACTTTCCTCGGAATCAGAAACTACACGATTGAGAATAGTGCCCTCTAGTGTAGATGCCACGAAGATTGCGTAGAGCTTTCTACGCGCGTCGTGAGCTTGCGGTAATCTTTACACAAAACCATTTTCCTGTTAACACTAGTTTCCGTTAGTTACGGTAGATGGCGCTCTTGAGAAATAATAGATTCTGTTCGGTAGAGTCCGACATTTACAATTTTTTTCAAGATAATTGAATTAGGTACTTATTTATGGAATATTTTTACTAGAAGTTTTTGATACACAATTTGATATTTTTAATAATTTTGAACTTGTTCATTTCAACAACCATTACGACAACTTTTAGTAAAATCGGTCCAATCTCTCTCAATTTGTAATAAATACACGGAATTCCTTTCAGAGATTAAAAAAGCTTCTAAAAAAGAAGTCACCAGAGATTTAAAATACTTACAAGATCTAAACGTTCTATGTTAGCTAACAAGGTATCCATTTTCGTTCTAAATATTTGGTGACAAATATATTAAAATTACATGTAATTAAATAATGAGACAATGGCATCAGCTGCCAGCCACTCTTGACAGATCAATGCCGAATCAAGCGGAACCACTGGCTACACAAATCTCGTCAATAACTACAAACTAACAATTATGAACGTTCTAAAGAAATTACGACTCTATGTCGAGCAGTTAAGGTCGTCAATGAGTGTAGGATAAAAGTTGTTGGGACGGATTCTCGTAATATGAAAATAGTTTTGGCAGTGTGAAAATATTACAATGTTTGGTTTCCATCGTGCGTTTTGTTAGAGATGATGAGAAATGAAGAACGACTGACGACACGTTTGGCGCAGTGGCCGAGTAAGAGGCTTTCCCGCTACGGGTCACGGATTCGATTCCCGCACGGAACTAATAATTGTTCGGCCTATAGATAGTTGCTCCGCGTCTGAGTTATTATCTGTAAATAAAAAAAAAAGAAAATATAGACCCGCTTGCCCAGCCTGGTGACTTCGGGCACTGCTTCTCTTTTTAAAGAGGACTGAGAGCCACCCTTCATCCAGAATGGAGTTCTCTTAATTGAGTAACAAAGCGGTATTGTTTTTGAAGATAATTGCTGGGATTGACTATAAGCGCAGTGTCCATTCTACTTCTTTGAGGTCCTACAAAATAGACAGATACAATAGGTAAATATCTAATTAATTGAACAATTAACGTTTATACAAGAATCATACAGTGCCCCAGAGAGCAAGTTAAACCGTCGGTCCCGGGTGTCATAAGAATACCTATAACAGTCGTTACGGGTAGCCAGAAGCCCGAAAGTCTGACAACTGGTCTAACCTTAGGATATCGGCATTGCCCAGTTATTGGGTTACGGAGGTCTCATGGCAGTCGCTCTGTGTAAAATACTGGTATTTAGCCGCATCTGGTTAGACTGGAAGCTGACCCCAAGATAATTGAGAAAAGGCTAGACAGAAGATAAGAATAGAATAGAATATACTTTATTGTAAACCAAAATTGTAACACAGCTCTTATACAATATCAAAACATTAAAGGGTACAATGGCGGTCTTATCGCTGATAGCGATATCTACCAGACAACCTTTGGATGAACAGGAAGTCAATGAATAAGATAGGGGGACAAGAGTCATACTTACTGAAAATTTATAAGAACAGAAATCAAACTTAAGTCATTTAGCATCTGCATATTGATCATTATCGACACAGACATACACAGGGATCAAACTTGTAACACCCCTTTGCGTCGTGGGTTGAAAATTACGTACTGCAATCTTCACTGCATATTGCAAAAATATATTATGGAGTTGATAAATTAATCAAGACTTTACACCCACACCGCTTCGATAGGATTACATTATTCATAAGATCGATAGTCGCAGCGGTCTTGAGAGGGTCATGTTACAGTTACTAGTGACACGTCGATATGGTAAGTGTTAGTGGTTATTCGTGGTAGGTCTCTGTTTCTTGGATACCAGTTAGTACACAAAGCCACATGCACCAAAACTGGCTCACGAAAGCACGATATGCCAAAATCTGGTGACGTCTTTACGCGCCATAAATTTCTCTAAACCGTTCACTATAGTCAAAGTCAAAGTCAAAACATTTATTGCGAACCAAGTGTACAATGTGGTGTTATGTTATGTTAGCAGGTACTTATGACTTAGCAGCCTTTTACAAGCATTGCAATTTCTCATTCGCCTGCCCTTCTCATTTTAAATTAGCATGCATTATACATTGTTATTTCGTAATCATTATATTTATATTAGTACAATTTAATAGTGAAATAATAGTTATGTCAAAAATTAAATGTCAATATAGTGTCGTGTTGTTTCGTCTCTCTACTTCACTTCATGATCCAATTGTGACTGGTGTCAAACTTGCGTGACTAAAGCGGATGCGAAGCGGGAGCGTCGGCCGTGCGGTACGATACCCATGATGTCTTATGGCGTATTGCACACATACGCGAGCACTACGCGGGACGATCGCGTCAGCAGAGCGGAACGCAAGCGTCTAGTGTGAAATGAATTTCGTAATTTGCGCCATTGTCGCGCAGATGTGTACGTCTAGTTTCGCGTTGTAGATACTCCCGCGTCGCTGAGACATCCCGTGTTGATGACGCGTAGGTTTGGCTGGAGCTATAAGTGACGTCAGACATTGTCGCTATTAGTGCTTCGTTTCTTACCGGTGACATTGCGAGCAGATATCGTCGTATTTGGCGAATCGTTATCGTCACCCTGGGCCGTCAGCCCCGCTACCAATCTTGCTGATAATATGTAATCTTCCTCCATCTTCCTAGCCTTTTTTTAAATATGTTGGGGTCTACCTCACAGTGTAACTAACATGCGGTTGAATACCAGTATTTTACACGGAGCGACTGCTATCAGAACCCCGCAACTCAGACACTGAACAATACGGTGTTCTAAGGTTAGACCAGTTGTCAGACTTTCGGGATTCTGATTGTGATAGATAGCCAACTAGCACCAACAATTTAACGTGTTCACCAAGGCATACAGAGGTCTTGATGTGTAACAAACGGTCACCCACCCACAGACTGCGGCATGTGTAGCTTTAGCTCGTAGATATGTAGTACGACCCGCGCGATTGCTCAAGCCACGAGCCCCTCTAACAGGTAATGAGATACTTTATTATATTAGATATTATGTATGTTACAACAAGCAAGTAGTTAACAAACGGTTGAACGCTTGCCTTCCATGCAGAAGGGTCTGAGTTCGATCCCGGCCCGCACCTCTGACCTTTCGAACTCATGTGCGGATCATAATTTCATTATGACTTGCATTAACGATAAAGGAACACATCGTGAGGAAACCTGCTCACCTTTTTATTTTCTCGTGGAAAATCCTCATGGATGTCCCTCCCCCGGGCAAGGCGAGCGGGTCTGCCGGACTCTTACCGGCTAAAAACCAACGATGTTCCTCCTCCTGACCGTTCGGCCGGGGTCACGGGATTCGCAAAAGCATGCACCGCAACCCCGACAGGTAAACCTGCACACCTGAGAGGGCTCCATAAAGTTCTGGATGGTGTGTGTAGTCCGCCAACCCGCACCAGGTCAGCGTGGTGGACTACGGCCTAAACCCTTCTCATTGCATATGTCCAGTAGTGGGACAGTAATGGGTTAAGTTTTACTTGTTAAATTAATGGGCTGATTATGTTATGTTACTGCCTTGTTGGTTTAGTAGTCGCAAGCGCAACTGCTGAGCATGGGGTCCTAGGTTCTATCCCCAGGTCGGGCAAAGTGTTATTTGGTTTTTCCACTAGGAATTTCTCAGTAGCAGCCCGGAGTCTGGATTTGTGCCCGGTTAATAGCAATAGGCTCGCCCCCTATTACATGGGACTTAAACATAACTGGCGAAACGAGGGTGTACTAAAAACACCTCTGCCGAACCCTTTGGGGAATACAAGGCGTGATGTTATGTATGTATGTTAATACACAGACGAACAATCAATGTATACCTCCCATCTCAAATCATCGCTCACAAACCGCGTCTCCCGTAATACCCGCCATTATTTTTAGCGTGCAGCCGCCGAGCAGTCCTGCGCCCGCGTCCATCACAATATTATGCACGCTTAGTTTAGTGATACTGGTGATAGTGATAGTGTATACAGTGAAATGTGCGTTTTATGACGAAGGCTCATCTACCATGGATCATTTTAGGCGACGACCGCGGTATAAACTGCGAAGGGTAAGAAACGTCAAAAAAATCGCGATTTTTTTTAGGTTATGTTACGTTTTCATCTCTTTCTACTTTCTTTCACTTATCATATGTTACTGACTGTAAATTACAGCATTTTTAGACGTTTTTAATTGTATATTTTACGAGTTTTTGTCTTAAATACTCTGTATACGTGTACACTGAGTGTTGCCAGGTATTAGATGTGTGTTGCCAATTTTGTAAACGTTAATTATTGTGTGTAGTACTAGAGCATTACGTCGCGATGAATTTATTATAACGCACTTAACCGAAGTAATGGGTTGGTAGATATATGGGTTTGGCAAATGGTTTTACAAGTGATGTGTTCTATTGAACAGCAATTGACTAGCTTGACGGACTTCATTGGTATTTACATACAAGTTGAATATTTTGGGCTAAACATACCCAGATGAATTCTTAAACTGAAATAACTCATGAACTCATGATGGTGCATACACACCAAGTCAACGAACCTCAACAAACGGAACTCGATAACGCTTATGCAGCGTACACACCTAGCCAACGAACACTAACGAACGTTCGTCATTAGTTGAATTTGATCAAACTTTATATGGAACAATTCCGGTTTCATTCCGTTTTTAGCGGTATCGAGCCCCGATTGTTGATTCGGTGTGTACGCTGCATTATGAGAAGAGGTCTATGCCGAGCAGTGGGACAGTAATGGGCTGATTATGTTATTACGTTCCTATGATTTGCAAGGTTAAGCTGCGCTTGCCGCAATCAGTCCGTGGATAGGCGACCTTTCATTACACCTTTCATTGCCTCAGAGAGCATGTTAAACCGTCGGCCCGGATGTCATAAGAATACCCGTGACAGTCGTTACGAGTAGTCAGAAGCCCGAAAGTCTGACAATCGGTCTAACCGTAAGATATTGGCATTACCCAGTTACTGGATTGCGCAGGTCTGATAGCAGTCGCTCCGTGTAAAATACTGGTATTCAGCCGCATCTGGTTAGACTGGAAGCTGACTAAACAGAAACTCTTCACAGTGGCGTGCCTATAGGGCAAGCCCGATATTTTTTTGGTACTTATTTTGATATTTATAATTCGTCTGATGACAAATAGTTGGAGATCTTAAGATCGTATTATGGTTTACCAATGATAAGCATAAAATATATTGTCATAATTTACCTTGCACATCAAAATAAGTACCAAAAAAATATCGGGCTTGCCCTATAGGCACGCCACCGACTCCTCAAGAATATAAAAAGCGTGTGAAGTGTTTACTTACTCGCACTTACAGTTAAATTAGTCCTTATGGTAACTGACCATTGCGTGCGCCTCGGTGGTGTGACGAGGAAAATTCCGTATTTCATGAATGGCGCGTGAGTCACGGCCGTAGTGGCGAATAGTCGTATACAACGCGTAACTACATAAACGTACCATTCAATGAGAGATATGTTGCGAACAAACGTTTGAAGGTTTCCTTGTGCTTTTAACGATGTTCTGAGAATTCATTCATTCATAAACACCTATATTGCAGTTCCGCGATAAAGAAGGTATTGCTCGCAGTCACAATGCGTGTTGGCCGTTCTTAATAGCAGTGATAGCCTAGTGGTGTGACCTTTGGACTGCCAAGTCATAGGTCTCGAGTTCGAACCAAAGGCACGCACCTCTGACTTTTCGGTTTCATGTGCGTATTGTATACTTATCACTTGCTTAAAAACGGTGAAGGAAAACATCGTGAGGAAACCGGCATGCCTGAGAGATATTTATCGACGGCATGTGAAGCCAAGTCAGAGGCTCTTGGTCAGTATAAACTCTGACACCAGGTTAGTCACTAACCACACGAAAAGAAGAAGACTGAACAGTTATTTCTTTTGTCAACATTTTTAACCGACTTCCAAAAAAAGGAGGAGGTTACTATGTTCGTCTGTATGAATGTTTTTTTTTTTTGTGTATGTTCATCGATATTTTCGCCAATTGTGAACCGATTTTAATGATTATTTTTTTAATGGATAGGGTATACTTTGAAATTGGTCCCATTTAAATTTGGTGAAGATCTGATGAAGGACTTCGGAGATAGACAATGGAACTCCTCAATGACGAACAGTACGCATATTGTGATGATGTGATTATGTTACAAGCAGCGTCTTTAGTAGGTCCAACCAAGTTTTAATTAAGGCCACTAAAATGAAAAAAATAAAAGCTTTTTTACAAAAAATTTAAACCGACTTCAAAAAAGAATAAAATAATTACCATATAAAATTAACAGTTTCAGAAGTCGGTGCCTTCAATTTGGTTCAGCGTGGATCAGCACAGACTTCTGAAACTGTTAATTTTATATGGTAATTATTTTATTCTTTTTTGAAGTCGGTTTAAATTTTTTGTAAAAAAGTTTTTATTAATTATATCCCTCTTGACGTCTTGACATTTCTGCAACAGTAGGTACTGGACCTTGTCGATGTTTTGAAAAGCCCTCAGATATTCTGTATCGTTCACCACGGCCGGACCCTCGAACAAGATGGGCCTCTCGGAAAACCTTCGAGTCAGTGATTTTCTGTTTGTAGGGTCACAGTGACCGCGACTCAGCGTCGCGAAGATTCTTGACGTTAGCAGTGCGTTCGTTACATAAGGGTCTCCGGCTAGCATAATTTTACATTAAATTTTTCCAAAGAACTGCCTTGTTGGTTTAGTGGTGGCAAGAGCGACTGCTGATTGTGAAGTCCTGGGTTCGATCCCCAGGACGGGTAAAGTGTTATTGGGTTTTTCCGTGTGAAATTCCTCAGTAGCAGCCCAGAATTTGTATTTATGCCCGGTTAATGGCAATAGGCTCGCCTCCTATTACATGGGACTTAAACATAACGGCGAAATGAGGGTGTTACTATACACCTCTGCCCTACCCTTCGGGGAATGCAGGCGTGATGTTATGTCTATTTTCCAAAGAGGTTTCTCATGTTGGATCTATTGCCCTATGTAAGCCTTTTAAAAGACTAACCCAAGAAGAGAAGCGTAATTTATATGACGTCACTGTTGGAGCTTATAAGTAGTTCTGAAATGTTCTAGAGTTATTGTTACTTTTATATCAACTTCAAAATGAAGGAAGTCAGTAAGGAGTTTGTATTTCTTCAGCAACACATCGCAATTTAAGACTGGCAATTACAATCCGGAAGAAAATGTATCCGTAGTGACCGCGCTAACCCAGCGGGTCGGCCACTGTTCGCTCTTTCGAACATAACGAGAAAAACATGTGCAGATTTGTTAAAAAGTATATTTAGCTTTACACTCATGACCTTGATGCATAATGCCAAATGAATTCAGTTCCCAAAAATCTGTGAATCACTCTTATTAAAAGTTGGCAATGTATTTTACTTCTTAAATCTTTCCTTCTTCATCTCGTTATGATGACCTCATTCATTAAATCCTCCAGTCAGATTTTGCTGCATGTATGATCCTTACTATATACTATAATATTATAAGCGCGATGGACGCTATAATGTATGTATGTATGTATGGATGTTTGTTATTCTTTCACGCAAAAACGGCTGAACGGATTTGGATGAGATTTGGCACACAGGGAGACTATGTCCTGGATTAACACATAGGATACTTTTTATCCGGGTACATCAAGTAGTTCCCCTAGGATGCGGGTGAAACCGCGGGTCGCTCGGATCGGTCTAGTATAAAATAAATGATTTTTGTTTCTGTAAATAAATTCGAATAATCCGTCTCTTTTAAAGTCATTGTGGTAAAAAAACTATGCGAGAGAAACAATATAGGACAATGGCGGATAGCCTTTTGAAAAAAGAGCCACAGCAGCTCTGAGTTGACCTGTCCTTAGACCGTTATTTTGTTAAACAATAAAAGTAATATATAAATTGGAGTGCCAATAATTTAACAACTCATCTAAATGACTAGTTTTGTACCCTTGGAAACGGCGGACCGGGACCTGCCGGGGTTGCGGTGCATGCTTTGCGAATCCCGCGACCCTGGCCGAAAGGTCAGGAGAAGGAGCACCGTTGGTTTTTAGCCGGTAAGAGTCCGGCAGACCCCCTCGCCTTCACCGGGCGAGGGACATCCAAGAGGATTTTCCAACGAAAAAAAACAAAAGAAAAAAGGACTCTGTAAGGACATCTCAAGCATAAGCCAATAAATACGGTATGACTGGTTTCTTAGCTTCGGGTAGAACTGCTTTTTAGCGAGACCCTATGTGGACCGTGTTATGCAAAAATGTGTCAACCAACAGAAATATGAATTTTATGTTAACGTCATCTAGTTCTTGTGGTAGATCTATTCAACGCATGAAAAAATGTCCAGAGCTGTAGTAAATAGAAAAGAGCGCTGTCATCAAAAAAAAAATTTGAAGCAGTATACATTTTTTCAAGCGTTGAGTAGACCTACCACAATAACTAGATGGTGTTAACACAGAATTAAAACTTTTATGGGTTGACACATTGCATAAAACTGAATGAGTGGGTCGAGGAACTTCAAGTATAGGTACTCCACCAAGAAGAACATAGTCTACTTAGTTGGCGGCAATAAGATTGACAAGCATATCATTTTGGGACCCAGTGCATAATATCAGCAAGCACATTGGGTCACCCGCGCGACGGCGCAACGAGTATTCCCAAGGAGGGTTGATGTCAGGCAGGCGGCCGGTCATAAAACAATAAGCCAAAACCTCTAACAGCATGGATTTATGAAATACATGTTGTAACGACCCCACCTAGTGTGGAATATGGGCAGGAAGAAGAAGAAGACTCATGATTGCATAAAACAGCTCATGTCAAACAACAGACTCCCATCTCCCATAAGCTGCCTTGTTTCCGCTCCGCTCGTGTACCCGCTACAACTAGCACCCCACAGCTGCAGTCCCCTCGGGTATCCGTACCTACTTGATCGTGGCTCGCTACAATGCTATTTTCTTCGGCGCCCTATATTTTTAATGACCTTGTTTATTTTCGTTTTGGTCATATTTACCGACAAGTATTTATAGGGAAAGGAGGGTTTATTTGTTTGTTTCTCAGAGGGATGTTTATTTACGGTAAATAACAGTTCGTGACTTTGATTCGAAGTTAGTTTTTGTCTTGAGGGAAATGAAAGTTAGTACTTTGACATCGCTGGTTGATATCTAGATTCACGTTGCAGATATAGTTCCTAGTTTTATAACAGGTGGCGCTATGGTTATAGGTGATATCGTTTTTGTTCAGATTCTTAGAAATAACAAAACTACATAATCACTAGCTTAATCAGCCCATTTAACAAGTTTTTTTTTATGTTGCCCCACACTAGGATTTCTCCTGTATCGTGGGTGCGTTTACAGACACAAATCTTCACATGCGCAAACGCTCAGACCCGGAACAACTATAAATATTTGTAGGCCATACAAATATTTGATCCGTGCGGGAATCGAACCCACGACCCGTAGCGCAGAAACCAATCGCTCAGCTACTGCACCAAACGTCAAGCTGAGCTCGGGCCTCTTCCCATAATGAGAAGCGTTTAGGTCTTAGTCCACAACGCTAGCCTGATGTCAACACACCATCCAGAACTTTTCGGAGCCCATTCTGATGCGCTAGTTTCCTCACGATGTTTTCCTTTACCGTTAACGCGACTGATAATTAAATTCTTCCAATAACACTTTGCCCGACCTGGGGATCGAACCCTAGACCTCACGATCAGCAGTCGTGCTTGCCAAAGAGGCAGTTGCCTTGTTATAATAAAATTCAAGTAAACATTAAAATATTCATGTCATGGTTTCCTGTGAATGGCATGTCGATGTATTGGATGGCTCATACATTCCCATTTCATACTAGTGGGACCAATTATTATCTTGTACTCGTGCAACTCAATTTGGTCTGTATTGTTATGAACCGACAGATTATTTTTGATTAGCATCAGAAACAAGGAAGGTAGGTATATACGAGGTTATATAGTTGTTGTCGATAAGCGATATGGTAATGTTACGAGTTTTCGTATCCTCGGCGTATATGAGGTGAAAGGAAAATGTCGCAGAGAAAATTAGTAACATGGCTGCATGTAAGCCGGCTAGACTAACCTTACTGATATTATAAGGAATTGTGTACATTTGTTACTCAATCAGCAGTGATAGCCTCGCGGTTAAACGCTTGCCTTCCATGAGGAGGGTCTGAGTTCGAACCCAGGCATACACCTCTGACTTTTCGGATTCATGTGCGTATTGTATAATTATCACTTGCTTAAAACGGTGAAGAAAAACATCTTGAGGAAACCAGCATGCCTGAGAGATATTTCTCGACAGTATGTGAAGCCAAGTCAGAGGCCCATGAGCGGCATAAACTCTGACACCAGGTTAGTCACTAACCACACGAAAAGAAGAAGAAGACAACGATTATTGATAAGGGGGTATGGCTATAAACAAGGGTATAAGTCTGATCACGATATACGTAGGCCTTATACATCTATACTAATACTATAAAGAGAAAAGATTTGTTTTTTTGTATGTAACGAATAAACTTAAAAACTACTGGACTGATGTCAAAAATTAGTTTGCCGTTAAAAAGCTACATTATCACTGAGTAACATAGACTATACAAGGTTAGTCGGCAAGGGGGTACTAAGCCGAATGGGTGTTAAAGTACCCATTATAAGGGATAACTTTTGTTCTACAACTTTCCCCAAAACTCGATAGTTTAAGAGAAATAGCTTTTCAAAGATTTCCTAAAAAATATGCTAAAATCTATCTGTCCATAGCTATGATCAGCTATTTTTACAATTTAGGTCATATTTGGGGTAACGGATTAGAAAATTAATTTTCTGAATTTATAACTAAAGCAGGTATGTTCTTTTTTGAAAAAACTAAAATAAAAATATTTTTTCATGCAAATAAAAATTATCTAATTTTGAAATTTTAACACTTGCTTTAAAATAGTTATCAGTGATACTTTAAGTGGCCCGCGGCTTAGTACCCCCTTTCCGACTAACCTTGTATATTCATAGAATAATATTGTCCATACATTATTGATGTATGACTCCGGCGCAGAACAGACCACCCCATTAACTGAAAAAGTTGCAACAGAAAGCAACAACCAAAATACGATATAAAAAAACTGAGCAATATAATTTACGTACATATAAAACCATCGTTTAAAAATTCCAACACAGACCGCGAAACACGAACAACAATATACAGCTGCAACTGTTACATAGCTCGCTGAACGTGAATGTAGCGGTTGTCGACCTTAACTCGGCGCGTAATGGAGCGGGCGCGCGTGTTTGTGTGGCGTTCCGGAAGTTCTGTGTGCGCGCGGTTAGGGTGCGAGCTTTTGTTGTGAATGGGGTGTAGGAGGCGAGTTTAAATAATATAATAACTAAAGCTTGTAGTTATTAATAAACAATTCTCAACATGGCGGCTTGAAGCTGGCTTCCAAATTGCTGGTATGGAGTAGAATTACATTAAATTGACAAGTTTTTTGAGACTTCTAAACTTAGATTAAATCATTAAACTAGCTGTGTCCTCACGGCTCCGCCCGTAGCCTATGTTACTTAGTGATAATGTAGCTTTCTAATGGCATAAGATTTTTTGAAATCGGTCCAGTACTTTTTAAGTTTATTCGTTACATACAAAAATACAAATCTTTCCTCTTTATAATATTAGTATAGATATAGATCTCTCTATATACCTCTATCTAGAGGTATATAATCTGAGCTTCTAATAAACCGCTACCACAGAATAATGAATAGTGCTACATACAGAAACCTCACTCCAGAACTGATACGTCAAATACCTATAGAAAAATGGCCACCAGGCATGCAAAATTGATTTTTACGCGAGAGAGTACCACTAGTTACCACAGATCGGTCACTCACTAAACATTCGGTTTGGTGTTCTATTTGTGTTCCACTCCGGAGGTGCAGCGGCGCATAGGCATGTTTACTTTAACTACTGAGTGACACAGGCAGATCTACATGAGTACATACGTACGTTATTATTATCGAACAGAAAGCTAGTTTTTAACACTAATATTTGAATTATAAGTGAGTTATCCGCTGCCCATGCGCATCGGCGGGAATCTTGATAAAAACTCGATACTTTCAACCGGTGACACAGGTAGCAATATGTTGTTATTATCGAATAGGATACTGCTACCCATCCTCTTGGCAAAATCTTTTGGTAGCTCTTTACGACACCTATAAAAGTAATTTCCTAAGAAACCATCTAATCGTCTAGTAATGTCATTGAACGCTGTCTCACCAATCTGACTCTAGTAAACTTTTTGAGAAAGAGAAAAATAATATATTACAGTACGACACAAAAAGTGGCGCCGGTGACTGAGAAGTTGTGTGGAAACCGGTTATCAGGTACGGGCATGGATGCAGAGGAACGAAGAACATGTCGTGAGGAAAGTATTGAGTATGAATGTGGATGGTTATAAGAGTACCTAGAGGAAGACCAAAGAAGCGATGGATGGATAGTGTGAAGATGATATGGCTAGAAAGGGGGTGACTACTGAGATGACGGCTAATAGAGATGTATGGAAGAAGAAGATATACTGCGCTGACCCCAAATAAGTTGGGATAAGGGCAGGAAGATGATGATGATCACATAAGTAAGAAGCAAACTTTGCTGCTTTTTGCTTTGCTTTTGTAAGAGGGAAACTATGTATAATCGGTCCTTCTGAACTAACTGCGACTTCAAGACCACGAATGTTTATCAGTACTACAGTAAAAAATGATCTTTACGCAGACGCAATAAGTTTGAATTGCCCGATAATAGAGATGGGCTGAGTGATGATTTTTCTGTATCAATGACTGCATGACAATGACCAAAAAATATCGATGATGGGAACAATCACAAAATCATCAATGATTTTTATTTGAGTATAAGATCACGTCACTTCAAGTACTAATATGATCGCGGAACGGCTTAGTGAAATTATCATTAGTTATTTAGGCATGGGTCGTACTTGCCAGTTATCCCGCGATATAAAATGTTTCTTAATTTGCGACATTAATAATCATGAAAATCATCAATATGTTTCCATAACCTACTGATATTTGCTGAAAGATAATTATGACTATTTAATATTTCATGGCAATCTGGCGTTCTTACAAGTAAATACCTGGTGTAACTTGGTTGCGTAAACGCACCTTTTCTACAAGTAATATTCCAATCTTACCTTCATGCTTTTTCCAGGCTTAGGACTGGCAATTTGCGTTCATTCAAGCAATGATTTAAAAGCATTGATGATTTTTAAATATCGATCGATCTATAAATTTGTAAATTACCTACTATTATTCATTTTGTTTTTTTTTTAAATTTTATTTTGTTTGTCAATTTTTTGTATTCAAGTCTTTTAGTACTTCATTACTCATTGGTTTGTGGTCAGGACTTCATTGTTCTCTTACTATTCTAAATCATTGTACTGTATCCACTGAAATTGTTAAAGATAGTATTTTTAAAAGAGTAACCATGGAGTTTCTTGCCGGTTCTTCTCCATAGGAAACGACTAATTGGAACCGTGCATCTAAATTCGACTTTTCAGCAGCACCTGTATTGGTGTATGTGAAATAAAAAAAATTGATATTGATTTTTTGATGATTTTTACATGTGACATGATATCGGACTCATCTCTAGCGCGATAATGAGCGCCTGCCATTGGTTGTACGATCAAGTTTGCCAATGCGAGTTCTAAGTTGTGTAGTACTATACGTATGTATGTCGGTATGTTAATACCACTTAAGTCCTTGTTCAGACTCGTAAAGTGTCACCGTAGTTTAGCGTGCGTACCGCCCAGTGCGAACGTCTGCCCCAAGTAGGTCAGCGACGTCGCCGGCGCGGCGGTGAACATCGATCCGGGCGACGCGCATGCGTCATACACCACAAACAAATACCAACCTTATTTGTTTGATAACAAGGCTTGTTTTCCGCTATGGTGTAGATATAATGTTTTACCGCATGCCAACTCTGAATTTACACCGCAAAACTATCATAACCCCTTCTTACATGGACTTAGAGTTCATTTTCCTTTAACGGTTCCGAGTTTAAATTTGGTAATGCAAGCTGTGCTGCGGTCGTTTTAGTTCGTATTATAAGGCAATAAGGTTAAGAATTGATTGTTGAAGTACTTGTTCTGTTATGGAATTATTAAATGACCGGCCGATGTAGTTTGTGCAGATAATTATGTAAAAAGTAAAGTTGAGCTCGCTTTTGTGAAAACGTCTTTTGTTGAGGTTGATACAAATGTTTAGTACATATTTTAGATTTTAAGTCGTGTTCTTGACTGTAAAATGAAAATCAGTTGCAACACGAATGATGTACTTATGAAGAGCAAATCAAAATAAACAATAGAGTAGGAACTATATAAAAGAGAAAGGAGAGAAAAGAGGATGAGATAGAAATGATAACTATTTACATTTTAAAACAGAAGATTAATTAATTTTATTTTTTAATAACTAACTAGGATAAGGGAGTAAATGATAATGAGACGGCTGACAGGGAAGAGTGGAAGAGAAAAACATATTGCGCCGACCCCAAGTAACTTGGGACCAGGGCAGGAGATACTAATAACTAACTAAAAGTAGAATAACTGCCGTGGTAATGTGTTCCTTGCGAAGTATGTGCAGTGTAACTATGAATGATAGATTGAGGAATAATTCCAAGATTTCTTGAACTATTGATTGAATTGTTTACCATGTATTAATTTCACTGTATTTTGACATTTATAATAACTAAACTTGATATGTAAAATAATTTTAAATTGAATGCCAATACCTACATAATTATTGTATGCCTATTAGGCAGGACATATTGGAACTTTAATTTATTGTTAAGACCTATAACTAACATATGCCCACAATAAATATAATTTGAATTTGAATGTTGTGATTAGACAAAGTTGCGGTTTAAAAGATGATGTAGTGACAATTTAAAGGAGTATGCTTAGTTGGTTTGGTCATGTAGAGAATGAGTGAACGGCGATTAACAAAGGGAATTTATAAGGCGGATATCAGTGGAAACGCCGGTAGAAGACGCCCTAGAAAGACATACATCAATGTTATTGATGATGTTCTTCATAAAGGTCAGGTGCGTAGTACTCTCAACCGGCGTGCGTGTGTGACAAGATGTATGTATGTGGATGAAGCGAAAGGAGTATGTTAAGATCGTAGCATGTGACGTTCTATAGTTTCTGCCTACCGTCATGGGAGAAAAAGACGTGAGTTTACGTAGGTATGTTGACTTGGGATTTATATTTTCACAATTTCGTAGATAATCTGACGAATGAAATCATATTGTTTGAGACAATGAACAAAATCAAACCATAATCAGCATATTAGCTGAAAAAAAACTAGACACCATTATTTTATTTATTTATTTTTTAAGCACAATATTATACAGAAGCGGACTTAGAGAAGCTCGTGACTTATTAACAACCGCGCGGATCTTTGCAAGGTTAAGCTGCGCTTGCCGCGGTCAGTCCGTAGATGGGTGAACAATCGTTACACATCGAGACCCATCCGTGCCTCGGAGAGCACGTTAAACCGTCGGTCCCGGGTGTCATACGAATACCTATGACAGTCGTTACGGATAGTCAGAAGCCCGATTGTCTGACAACCGGTCCAACCTTAGGATATCGGCATTGCCCTGTAACTGGGTTGCGGAGGTCTGATGGCAGTCGCTCCGTGTAAAATACTGGTATTCAGCCGCATCTGGTTAGACTGGAAGCTGACCCCAATATAGTTGGGAAAAGGCTAGGCAGGATATAATATACAGAAGCGGACTTAATGTTTTAGGCATTTTCTCCCAGTGAAACTTTATTATTTCCAAGCAGCCAAAAATATACTTAGCTATGTTGTCTATAAATAGTTTGACAGGTTCTTATTTTATGTGGTCAAGTTGTCCCTTCAGGCGAAGTCCACGTAAACGCGGGTCTACGTCACTGCGCCAGTGCTACGACCTCTACGCAAACGCTACGAGTCCGTAGCAGATCCGTAGGTTGAAGTTTGTGGGCGGATGTATTTTATATATAGAATTATTTTCACTTAGATGTGTTTTATGTACTTACTGAAGCATTGTTATCTTTTATAACGGATGTCAAGACCAATTGTTACCACTAGTTTTAAATTAAGATGAAATATTTAGGTAACTAATTTTTTGTTAAACAAAAAAATCATTTTTGGATTTTAAACTGCATAACCCTGTATATTTGCGCTTTTATTCTTTAGGGGGCATGCAGATTTATAATGATTAACTAAAAAAATCTAACACGCAATAAAAAATCTTTTCGCCACATAAATCTGCCAAAATCTTCAATGAAAAAAAAAACGTTCTCGTCATAAAACGTCTAGCTACGATACAGCTATGAAGTACGAGCTGTGAGTCACTGCGTGTATGCGGAACTCGTAAACACCGGCCTTGTGCTCCTCATTAGTAGGCCAGAATATTCCCGTCATATAACTTAATGGCGTGCTCAGATGAGCGATTGTTGGCCGACTGTGGTGGAATGTTGGTGTCATTGTCTTGTTGGCTTGATAAGGCCACTTTTTTTTTGGTTTTGTCGTGTGTGACCCTTGTTGCACCTGGTGGTAAATGTAGACAGTCTACAGCTTGTAAAGTTGACTATATTGAAATAAATATTTAATGAAACAGCGCTCTGGACTTTCATACTGAAAGATGATAGCAAATCTGTGATCAAGGCATTGTTGATTTCTTCTCACAGTTTATCAACGTGATCACTTACACGGTGTAAGTACACCTCAGATATCGGCAACCTTTTTTGTAGCGTCGTCTGAACCCGACTGAATTTAATTAGAAGCTTTTTGATTACCCTTAAACATGAGTTAAGGGCCAATCGGAACGTCCTTTATAAGTAAAGGGTCGTTAACACGCAATTTATGATTTTGTGAAATTAATGAAATCCGATGTCTGATAAAAAAAACAAAAAAAACTACGTCCAAAAAGATTTTGATCATGCTAAGATCTCTACCAATCTAATTTAAAGTACCAAGATCACACGTTGTAGTACTAGTAGAGATCTTTGTGAATGAGTCAAAATCGAAGTATTTATTTCAATTAGGCACATAAAAGGAACTTTTGAACGATAAAATTTACAAAAAAAAAAATAGAATTGATACTAGTCGCCCCTTCCAAAAGGTAGTTTCGTATGCAGAAGAAAGGGCAAAAAACTCCACCGTTACTCTTTCAAATGAGTTCGTCTGGGAAGGACTACCACCATACTCATTCCAAACTCCAAGCAGCATTGATATGTTCCAGTGAAAAGGGTATATGTGTCGGTGAATTACGGGCGCATGAGACTTCAAAATCTCTAGGGCTGTCAACACATCAGCCATCTTCTTGTCGCTGTAGGTATATACAGTCGGCGGTTACCACTGAGGTACCATCAGGTAGGCCTTTTCGTGTTTGGTAACCGATAACACAAAAATAAACACAGAACAGGAATTTTGAGGAAATCACGTCGTCGTGTTCCACCTTCAGTGTAGACCAGAATTTGATCATCAGGAAGATATCATAACGGTGGTCATGTGGACTTCCATCTGGGTACTAATTACTTTTGATCCAACCCTTTCGCTGCGACCTGACTTCATAAACTCCATTCAAGCTACAACATCAACTGTCAACGGTGGAAACAATTGGCCCTCCATTATCTGAGGTGACCCACTTGCTGTAATCCCTAATCTTGCTCCCAACACGGTTCGTCAACCGGAGTAGAACCGTGCGCGCGCACCCATTCACCTAACGGCGGGGGAGGAGACGAGGCATCCGAGGGGGGTTCGAGATTCGGAGTTCGGAGATATTCGGGCTTATTCGCTCGCGACCGTCGCGTCAGACGGTAGTGCGGTAGCCTCAATGTGCCGCCACCACGGCCGACCACGACGCGATCCCACTGGTGGTCCGCAGTGGCCACCACCTGCCGCCATGTCGTAACATGATGGGGTACAACAACCAAGGGCACGGATACAACAAGTTGTTTACACAGGTGCGCGCGCAAGTGTTGTGTTGTGTTGTTGCCTAACAAAGTGTTGATTTGTGGCTTGTTGATGATAAGGGTCGCCATGTCGTAATATTTATGTAATGCTGATTATTTTGTTTGTTTGTTTACATACGCCATTTTATTCGGATCGTTAGTTCCGGAGAGGTTGCAATCTCGCTCACCCGGCTCCCTATCGGCTGTGACCTACAACTTACTAGAGGCGGGACTGAACTGGTGCAATTCGTGTCAGTGATATTTGGGCCCTGTCCCGTAACGATCGGTTATTATAAAATCACAATTTCAGTGAAACAATGGCTAAATTTAAAAAAAATTGACCCGATTTGGTTTCCCAGAAGTGTAATATCAAACATCTGATATGTCTGTGGTAAGATTTTTCTCGTTCCTCACGTAAATATTGATAACACTCATTAATCAACATTTGAACCTTCCCAGCATCCGTCTGCTGTTACGTACATACATAGATTTACTCTGGAACAATACAGCATCTGAATGTGTATGAATCTTGCTCTGGTTCTGAGAATGGACTCTATTTAGGACCACCTGTCGTGTTCGAGTTCTGTTTGTTTGTTTCCCTGTCATTACTGGTAATGTTTAGTCTATTATAGTATGACGTACCATCGCACGTGCTGTATAATGTATTTCAACGAACGATTATTTACAAATTATTACATACACATAACATAACATCAGGCCTGTATTCCCCGAAGGGTTAGGCAGAGGTGTATAGTAACACCCTCATTTCGCCGTCATGTTTAAGTCCCATGTAATAGGGGGCGAGCCTATTGCCAACAACCGGGCACATATGCAAACTCCGGGCTGCTACTGAGGAATTCCACACGGAAAAACCCAATAACACTTTGCCTGACCTGGGGATCGAACCCAGGACCTTAAGATCAGCAGTCGCGCTTGCCACCACAAGACCAACGAGGCAGTTAAATTTTAATTTATTGGTTACCGATATTTGTTTTAGAGTTACATTGTTGTTTATATATGTAACTTTATGTAATTTATGTTTTTTATTTTTATGTTTACTATATGTAATTATATTCTTAAATAGAATTGTGAGATCATCAGTTAGTCCATTATACCTACAGGGTGTAAACGAAATCATGTAATTCCTTCAAACCTCGTGATGTACTGCTGACATAGATTAATCCCGCACGGAATACATTTGAATTCAATAAAAAAAATACAAGAAGTAACCATGTGTGTTCTTAACGTGAGGCATTTTAGCGGCCCGAGCGAATTGCGCGGCTATCGTTCCCCGATCGGTCATTTAACTCGGGGCACTAAAATGCCTCACGTTAAAAGGACATGTTTACTTCTTGTAATTTTTTTGTTTATTGATTCCAAATTTATTCCTTGCATGTTAATCTATGTCAGCAATACATCCCGAGGTTTGAAGGAATTACATGATATCGTTTACATCCTGTATGTACTCAAGGGCAGTTTTGAGTAGGTATAGGTGTTTTGTCTCAATAGGTATTAGAACCTTAAATTGAAATACTAGAAATGTTTACATACTTACATGTATACTTACGCCTGTAATCCCTGAAGGAGTAATCAGAGGTGTTCTCCTATTACACCCACGTGTCGCCTGTTGTATTAAGTCCCGCGGTGGCGAGCCTATTGCCATTTTTCGGCCACAATTATGTTTACGTACAGGCTGGTGTGATGAGCAGTAAGGCGTATACAGGGTGTAAAGGAAATCATGTAATTCCTTCAAACCTCGGGATGTACTGCTGACTTAGATGAACCCTGCACGAGATACATTTGTATTCAATAAAAAGTAAATGAAAAAAAGTAAACATGTGTTCTTAAAGCGAGATATTTTAGCGCCCCGATCGAATTGCGCCGCTATCGCTCGCCGAGCGGTCATTTAACTCGGGGGGCTAAAATGCCTAATGGTGCGTCCAGGCCTGACGAACGCGCCGCGAATGCGCCGCTCGCGAACTGCGCGCGAGGGGCGCGCAGAGCTTTGTACGAACATGAAATGCACGCGCGCAGCTCGCGAGCGGCGCATTCGCGGCGCGTTCGTCAGGTCTGGACGCACCATTACGTTAAGAACACATCGCACTGCTAGATTAATAGTGTATAAACTCAAAATGAAGCTTTTTTCAGAATCGACAGAAAACTGATTACTTTCTTCCCGTTATAGATTACAAATGAAATGAATTACGTGTGAAGATTTGTGTTTGTAAACACACCCACGATACAGGAGAAATCCTAGTGTGGGGCAACGTTTTTTTAAAAAAAATAAATAAAAGGAATTATCTCAAGTTGATCAAACTTTGAGTTGATACATTATTAATCTCGCATTGCGACATGTTTACTTCTTGTAATTTTTTTTTGTTATTAAATCCAAAAGTATCCCATGTAGGGTTAATCTATGTCAACATTACATCACGAGGTTTGAAGGAATTACATGATTTCGTTGATATCCTATGTATACGCTCGATATTTGGATCGTAGTCCTGGATCGTGTAGTGATATTTTTATTGAACATTTAGATTCGTCTATTGATTATTTAAACGCTTCTTCTTTTCGTGTGGTTAGTGACTAACCTGGTGTCAGAGTTTATACCGCCCATGATCCTCTGACTTGGCTTCACATGCCGTCAAGAAATATCTATCAGGCATGCCGGTTTCCTCACGATGTTTTCCTTCACCGTTTTTAAGCAAATGATAATTATACAATACGCACATGAATCCGAAAAGTCAGAGATGCGTGCCTTGGGTTCGAACTCGAGACCTGTGACTTGGCAGTCCGACGGTCACACCACTACACTATCACTGCTTATTGTGATAAATACCGAACGTGTAACATGCACCTAAAAGCTACTTTACCCGTTGTAAAAGAAAAGTTTGTTTGTTTCTGTCAACAATTTTCATTAAAACACTAGCGGCCCGTCCCGGCTTCGCATGGGTGGACATTTTTCCCGTTATTGCAACATTTTTCATTTATGCTCCGCTCCTATTAGTCGTAGCGTGATGTTATATAGCTTATAACCTTCCTCGATAAATGGACTATCTAACACAATTTTTTTTTTTATTTCCAACTAGTAGTTTCTGAGATTAGCGCGTTCAAACAAACAAACAAACTCTTCAGCTTTATAATATTAGTATAGATTGAAAACTGTATTCATATCTATGTATAACACAAATTGTGCATGTCGCAAAAAAACAAAATGCTATAGAGCAGTGATAGCCTAGCGGTTGAACGCTTGCCTTCCATGCAGGAGGGTCTGAGTTCGATTCCGGCCCGTACCTCTGACTTTTCGAATTCATGTGCGGATTAGAATTTGATTATCACTTGCGTTAACGGTGAAGGAAAAACATTGTGAGGAAACCTGCACACCGGAGAGGGCTCCATAAAGTTCTCGATAGTGTGTGTAGACTGCCAACCCGCACCAGACCACCGTGGTGGACTAAGGCCTGAAACCCTACTCATTCTGAGAAAAGGCCTGTGCCCAGCAGTGGGACAGTAATGGACTGATTATGTTATTTGTGTTATCCTGCCTTACCTTGTTGGTCTAGTGGTCGCAAGCGCGGCAGCTGAGCATGGGGTCCTAGGTTCGATCCCCAAGTCGGGTAAAGTGTTGTTGGGTTTTTCCATTAGAAATTTCTCAGTAGCAGCCCGGAGTCTGGATTTGTGCCCGCTTAATGGCAATAGGCTCGCCCCCTATTACATGGGACTTAAACATAACTGGCGAAAAGAGGGTGTGGGTACTAAAAACACCTGTGCCAAACCCTTCGGGTAATATTAGGCGTAATGTTATGTTATGTTATCCTATAGAAAAGTTGTATTTTCGATTCAATATTCGCTTACTTTAGTAATACGTTTACGATACTATGCGTCAAACGGTCGTGGTAAGCCTACTATAGGCCATACAAATATTTGTTACTTGCGGGAATCGAACCCGCGACCCGTAGCCTAGACAGCCAATCGCTCAGCCATCTAGGACTATACAGGGTATAAACGAATAAAAAAAATTACAAATCCCCGAGTTAAATGACCGCGCGGCGAGCGATAGTCGCACAATATGCTCGCTCGGGGCGCTAAAATTCCTCACATTAAAAACACGTTTACTTCTTGTATTTTTTTGTATTGAATCCAAAAGTGTATTTCAGAGTTAATCTATGTTAGCAGTACATCACGAGATTTGAAGGAATTAGATGATTTCGTTTACACCCTGTATATCGGGTGTAAAAATACCCTTAACGAAGCCGAGAGCCACATATTCTTCCCATCATTACGAAGATTTTTTGGTATTGGGCCATACCTAAGAACCGACTGGTTACGGAGATATTGAAGGTCAAAGCCACCATATTTTTGAAAGTTTTTCACGAAAACTAAGTTTAAATGTAACTAAACATTCTTCTATATAAACATTATCAACATTTTCGAGATGTAGTCACAGTCTGCTGTGCGTGCGCTTATATTGCGCGCTACAATTAAAAGCTGTTTTTTAATACTAAAAAATAAAAGTCGTTTCCCAGCAATTATTTTTGCTCTAAATTACTTAGTTTGATGTACAGTATGCGTAGACTTCGGCTTCGTTAAGGCTATTTTTACACCCTGTATAGCCTAAAAATATGCATTTCACGTTGCGATTACTAATCACTGCTCCCCATACTGTGTCATCGTGATTAACGTTTTAGGGCTGACGTGAACGATGACTCAACCTTTTGTTTGGTGCTAACTAGTGACTCGCCATCAATTCCTCATTTGTATTTTTAAAATACTGAAAATTTTCTTGTATAACCCGCCCAGATGTCATTTATTCATTTTGACACACATAGTCACTACATAAAACAAATAATTTACAGTAACAACATACAGAGAACCTGGGTGCAATCCCCATGTCGGGCAGTAATATTTGGTTTTTCCATGTGGAATTCCTCAGTAGTAGCCCAGAGTTAGGATTAGTGCCCGGTTGATGGCAATGAGCTAGCCCCCTATTACATGGGACTTAAACATAACGGTGAAATGAGGGTGTTACTATACAACTCTGCCCAACCCTTTGGGGAATATAGGCGTGATGTTATGTTATGTATAATTACTACATAACACGTTTTTTACAGTGATAACATACAGGGAAGAATTATAGCGGAAGTACCCACGGACCCCAAACTAGGCACAGCCTGTATGTTGGGGGCCCAGACTTAGTAGAATATGAGCAGATTGAATGTTCCATGTGGTACAGCACGGTAACACGCTAGAATTTATAATCTACTAACGACCCGCCCCAGCTTCGCACGGGTGCAATATAGATACTAAAGTAGGGCTAAACCTTCCTCTTGAATCACTCTATCTATTGCTGAAAACAGCATTCAAATCCGTTGCGTAGTATAAAAGATCTAAGCGTACAGACAGCGGGAGCGACTTTGTTTTATACTATGTAAAGATAACTTCACACATGTATTCTCCAAAGGGTTGGGCAGAGGTGTATAGTAACACCCTCATTTCGCCGTTATGTTCGAAGTCCCATGTAAATAGGCGAGACTATTGCCATCAACCGGACACAAAACCAAACTCCGGTCTGCTACTGAGGAATTCCGCATGGTAAAACCCAATAACACTGCCTGACTTGTGGATCGAACCTAGGACCTCACGATCAGCAATCGCGCTTGCCAACGCTAGACCAACGAAGCAGTTATCTATCTGTGATTACTTTATGGTGTTCCTGATAATGACAGTTTAGGATGACGTAAGACTAACATTACCTACTTAATAATCTCATCGCGATTTAAAAATAAATAGATATTATACTTTTTCCATTGCACATCCACCCATGAAATCGAAAGAATTTATTCTTGTCTCTCCTGTCAGACTGTCAATGACACTACCACAGTTATCGACCAGATTGTCGACAGGGAAAAGGCTTGCAAGGAAACCTACTTTAAATAATTTAGTAGAGCTCTTTATAAAAGACTTCGTTCAAGGAAGTGCAAGTACTACCACTATAGGATGATTTCCACCAAACGGCTTGCATCGCATCGGATCGGAATGGATTTTACAATCTTTAAACGATATTAAATCGTGTACACAGTGTTTAAAGTCTATATTACCAAGCCGCGCACAGCAGTTTGACCGCGGACGTCTTCCGCGACACGCGATCGTAGCCGAAAGTATACTGCAACGCGCGATCGGCTCCGTTTACATGTCGTCGTATCCGATCGGATCCTTTCGGCTTTCACCACGTTAGGAATGAAACTATTTGACTAGGCGCAAAAACGGATACGTTCGCAAGCGACTGTACGGAGCCGATCGTGAGCGTCGACATCCTAACGGACGCGTTTGGCTGTCGCCGCATCCGTTCGTATCCTTTCCGATCCGATGCGATGCGAGCCGTTTGGTGGAAATCATTCCTATATCTATTTCTGCCGCCACGTTGCCCTACCTACTCTGTTACAGTACAACACAACTAAGAAATCACATTGGCAAGCTTGATCGAACAACTTATTATGTCAGTGTAAAGATGATTCTTTACTGCAGTACTAATAAACATTCGTGGTCTTGAAGTCGTACTCAGTTCGGAAGTAATCGGTTTTACGAAGTTTGCCGATGGGAAATCTTAATTATGTTCTACTATACGTTGTTCTAAAGTCTGAATCAACCCTCATTGTCATTTTTGTAAGAACATGATAGTTTGATATAACAATAGGTAATTGCAAGACTTGCTAGACTTGTAACAAGGCCACCACTGAGTGTGCAATACCAAGATACAACAGTAATAGCCTAGTGGTATGATTGGACTGCCAAGTCATAGGTCGCGAGTTCGAACCCAAGGTACGCACCTCTGACTTGTCGGATTCATGTGCGTATTGTATAGTTATCACTTGCTTAAAAACGGCGAAGGAAAACATCGTGAAGAAACCGGCATGCCTGAGAGATACTTCTCGACGACATGGGAAGCCAAGTCAAAGGCCCATGGGTGCCATAAACTCTGACACCAGGTTAGTCACATGAAAAGAAGAAGATACCAAGATCAGGTGAACTGACGCGAGACCAATACCAAGACTGGGTTATCGTTTTATTCTTGCATTTGGGCAACACTAATTGCTGTGTTCCGGTTTCTATTTAGATATTATTGATAAAAGTATATTCGCATAAGCGTTCGCCTTGTAATAAATCTTCTTGTTAATCTTGTCTACCTTCAATTCAGATAAGAACGAAGACGTTAGAGCATTATCTTTCTAATCCATCTTAATTTATCATCTTAGTCAATGGACTGTATATGATATCATATCATCAAAGAGTCTATTTGCTATTATATTAACCCAGGAGATGCTGATCATATGTCATTGAATAATGCTTAGTTTGTTGCCATTAATAATCCCCTAAAAATCTTTTAAGTTAAACAGTTTTATCTTGCAGTATACCTGCAGTGACAGGATTTGAGGATCGAAGGTTGAAATAATTATTGTCATTTGAATTTGTGTGCGAAGTTACTTAAAAATCGGTTAAGCAAAAGTAGTTGAAAAATCTGTCTCAAGAGTTGAATCAAACAAACAAATATACGAAATGAAGCTAATTAAAACCGTTTAAAATGCTTGAGGTTTTGACTAATCTTTTGGCAATTGATTGTTAGCTAAATATTAATTTTATCCTTAAGAATAGTTACCTACTAAAAGCTATAATCAGCAGGCAGACGTATACCTATATATTTATTATTATCCTTTGCGTTTGAGAAAAAATTCTCAATGGTATCTGTCTAATCCGCCCCCCTCACAGGGTCATCTTGGTGGACTAAGGCCTAAACTCTTTTCAGTCTGCGGAGAAGCCTGTGCCCAGCTGTGGGACAGAAATAGGCTGTTTATGCTATTAAGCTGAGCTAAGTTAGCCCGATGAGAGGCAAAACCAGCACCGGTGTGACATAGCTGTCTTTCCGATTACCTTTTTAGAACAAACTTATCAGGTAGAGAAGAAAGAAACAGAGGGAGGCTAAAAGATGTTGGTGGACATTGAGATATTCCCAGGATAAAAGAAATTAGTAATCTTCAGCCGCGTATCGTAGTTCGTTCTTTCTACCCAGCCTTTTCCCAACTCTGTTGGGGTCAGCTGCCAGCCTAACCAGATGCGGCTGAATACCAGTATTTAATACGGAGCTATTGCTATCAGACCTCTGCAACCCAGTTACTGGGCAATGGCAGCCGCGTATCATAGATGCGGCTGTAATTTAAAAGAGAAAATATTCCGTGCATACCCGTATTTTTACGACGATTTAAACTATTCTGGACTACACATCGCATTCGCAATATCAAATCATTTAGCTATTTTCCGGTATTACAGAATTGTAATAGTAAAAAATTAAAACCGTGTCAGAAATTTTTGAACGGCGTATATCTAAACAGAGTAATAAGAACAGACGCAAGGGCAAACAAAATGCTGGATTTATCGCATAATCGCCATGTCTGATTTCATCTCTGAAAGATAAGTAATGTCACGGGTTTACTAGGCTCAGTGATCAAAAGAAAGAAAGAAAGAAAGAAAATTATTTATTTTGGACTCACACAGGCAGTTACAGAAACAAAAACAATATTTTAAAAAAAAGAAAGAATAAGAATTTAGACTACCTGCACGAGGCCAAAATGGGCTCCTATCTCAGCATAATGTTGCGACATTTAGAAAAAAAACAAAATGTCGCAACGCTGGTTTTCAGATAGGACCATAGTGATGCCACGGGCAATAACGACACAAATAAATAAATAAACATGTTCAAGTTCATCAAGTTATTTGGCTCCATTTGCCCAGTAACTGGGTTGCGGAGTTCTGATGGCAGTCGCTTCGTGCAAAATGCTAGTATTCAGCCACATCTGGTTAGACTGGAAATTGACCCCAACATACAACGTGTTACATAATTCCCCATGAAAAATGTAAATAATCAAGTAGTCTTTTATGGTTATTGTCATTTACCTCTCAGAGGAAATTAGGTAAGAATGTAAATAACTTTCTGTGTAGTCTACTCTTTAGTTTTATGTTTTCAGGGTTGCGTTTCAATGATGATTATTTTATTTTTTATCCAAATTCTTGTTTTTTGGGTCATACTACGGTTTTCAAATATTATTTACAACGGACCTTTTAAGCCTCTTTCGGCTTTAGAGGTATTTTTGTTACACGTTGTGGTTGGGAAAAGGCTAGGCAGAACAGTGCAAGATTCAATTCTTTGCTTGGAACAGAAAATTTCAATTATCATCTGTTCATGGCACTCCAAGTGATGAATATTGTAAGTACGATTAAAAATATGGTATCCAACAAAAACACCGACTGTAAACCGGAATTCACATAACGTGTTACTATTGTTTATTTTAATTCTCTCTATATTCTGACGTTTCACACATTTTTCACTTTAACCTGTCAGATTTGTGCTCAATTATAAACAAGTAGTTTTGTTTTATTAGTGCGTTTTAAAATAATTCTAAAATACTGTATGATATTCTTGTTAATAGCGTGAGTATAGAATAATAATGATTCTTTTGATATGAATCGTCTAATGCGGCGGTCTCTCTCTTTTCGTGTGGCTAGTGACTAACCTGGTGTCAGAGTTTATACCGCCCATGGGCCTCTAACTTGGCTTCACATGCCGTCGAGAAATATCTCTCAGGCATGCTGGTTTCCTCACGATGTTTTCCTTCATCGTTTTTAAGCACGTGATAATTGTACAATACGCACATGAATCCTAAAAGTCAGAGGTGCGTGCCTTGGGTTCGAACTCGAGACCTTTGACTTGGCAGTCCGACGGTCACACCACTAGGCTATCACTGCTGTCGGCGGCGGTACGGGTGAGAGAGGGCTTTTGCGTGGCGACGCTCGCGATGGCAGACACACCACGGCAGACCTTCGTAACTCGTCGGCTCTCTTCGGTTTGATTTGGCCAGTTTTCTTTTTTTTTTCAACAAAATGAGTTTCTATGTTTCACTTCGGAATGGTGTCCCGCGTCTGCTTAATTTTTTTGTAATAATCAACTGAATATGATAGACAAATTTAAACCAACTCGAGGAATGGTTTAAAATTGCAATTATAGATATATAGATAGATATAGCATAATCAATTCATTACTGTCCCACTGCTGGGCAAGAGCCTATACTCAGAATGAGAAGGGTTAAATCCTAAGTCCACCACGCTAACCTGGTGCGGATAGGCGGACTACACACCATCGAGAATTTTTAGCCCTCTCAGATGTGCAGGTTACAACGCAAGTGATAATCAAATTCTGGCCATGGCTGCAACCTGGTTGAACTAAACGATACCATATAGAGCGACATCATAAGCAGTCTTGAGGAAAATATCCAGACATCATCACCTCTCTTGGTAAACGAATTAATGATTCATCATCTCCCTCCCCTTATCCCTCACTAGGTGGAGTCGGCACAACATGTATTTCGTAAATCCATGTTGTTAAAGGTTTTGGCTTATTGTTTTATGACCGGCCTCCTGCCTGACATCAACCCTCCTTGGGAATACGAATTAATGATTGAAATTATTATTTTGCCTTCCGTGCTGGATCTGAGTACGACCAACTCTCGCACCTCTGAGGTCGCTAGAGATAAATTCGCACAAGTTTTTACGGCTATTCCATGTCGTCAGTCCTTCAATTCTTGCGATATTGGACAACATGCTCAACATAGCTTTATGATTACTCCCTCATATTTTTTATTGCCTAATGTCTTCTCAGCTTAATGTCACATACGTGTGTTCATGTTCGGACGTGGGAGGGGTACTGCAGTCTTTAAAAGTAAAAAAGTAAAAGTAAAGTATTCTTTATTGTTTTTGATTGAGTAGTTACAGTTGTTATATATTTATGTGATAATGTACAGCAATCAGTCCATTGTGGACATACAATAATTTTAAATTAACGTGACCAAGTCTAGAAATAGATAATTACAATAAAAATCATGTTAATACTTATCAATAAAAAGTGTCCGTGATACTTATTTTTGAATGCAAAAATTCCTGAACAGTGTAGAAACATTTTTCTGTTAGCCATCTTTTTAAGTATACTCTAATTAACCTTAAGGGTAATTCTCTTAGAAACTGGGGCATTTTACTATAAATTTTCACACACATGAACATACAATTTTTATGATAAAGGGTGGTTTTACATTTTGGTATAACTATCTTTGTAGGATCTCTTTGGCTGAACCGACTCTACTCACAAATTTTTTCGAACAATTGTGGGTGTTTCCTGACAAATACTCCTATTTCGAGGATATAGAGAGAGCTTAAAGTTAATATTTTAGTTTTCTTAAAAAGTGGTCTGCAAGAATCTAGAGGCATGGCATTGCATATTGAAATTGGCAAGGTCTTCGAAAGTCTTATAGAACTCTGATTGTTCTCTTTGAAGTACTTTTATTTATAGGAATAGCACGATAGTGTTTTACGATTAAGCCATTAGCTATCTCGTGTTTGTATGTCTGTTTGTTCTCGTTTTATTGGTAAATGTCTGCAATACCTACAATTACTCATAGCTAAAATATGTAGATAAAAATGAAGTCATTGGATTACATCAAGATTACAGTTCTATTTTAAAATGCTGAACCGTTTCTGGTGTTTCGAATATCCACACATAAAGCTGGGGTATTCAAATAGTTGAATATAATAAAAATACTGGATTCGAAATTTTTGTCAAACATCTGTCAAATGTAGCCTATTAGAATGCTCCAACTTTAGTTCAATTTTGCACTGTTCAATATAAAGGTTTTATATCATTAACCATTTGTACGAAATTGAATCTCCGAAATATTCTTTAAAAAATCATCACGCTTTTAAATAGGTACGAGACCCTTTCGAAAATAATTTCTCAAGACCGATTTTACTGACATCCGATACTGATACCTATTGGCTGCGTTTGTTTTACCGTCCTAAGCGTCCACTTGGGCTCGAATCAGTCCATTTCAAACAGAAATAGACTAATAAAAACAGGTTACTATTATCGTGTACGTCATTGGATCGACTGAGAATATCAGTCCGTTTGATAGACGGATTTGTCTAGGTAGCTTGTGTAGGATAGGCATTCCATCATCCCATACATTTTATATTAAGAAAGTTTATTTATTTTAAAAACGTTAACGTCGGTGTTATAATATTGTTTAGCAGTATCGAAAACAAATATGGCTGTCAAATTTTTAAATAGTGACAGGTTCTAAATTTAAAAATTTATATATTATAATTTCCTGTTTAGGGTTGTACTTTGTTAGCTTTTACATAAAATCGACTAAATTCCCGTAACTAAGGGCTTTTAATTAGAATACTAGTAGTTGTAAAAGGACTGGCAGCATAGCGTTATGCATTATTCATATCATGTTTTATTGGTCTGAACTTGACGTGCTTGTGATAGGAATGAGTTTATAATATTTAAATTTAGTCTAGATCTTAATCGAGGGGATTGTTTTATACTATATAGATAAATATCTAATAGAATGACTTGACAAGTCCTTGAAAATGTCGTATAGAGCTAACAAAACCACCTACCCCAACCCCATCCCCTGTAACATTCAGTGAGAATTTCGGGAGCCAAGCCAAATACGAAAATCCGCATAATAAAAAAAATACCTTACCTACACAAAAACATAGTAACGCTTGCCAAAACAGTGGTTGATAAATAAAAATTGCCATCTACTGGCGCTGCCCCAAAAACAAGGGCGTAAAGTATGCACAGTGGGGGTTATCGAGCCAGTGCTGGGTGGCAGGGGGAGGCAATGACGTCACGGCTTCGACCCGCCAGACTGCCGCCGAAACCGTCGTGCCAGTGTTGTTCAAGCCTTGATCAATCGCGGCCAGATAAAGACTACTTCCATGGCTGAATGGGTTTAATACCTTGGTCTGTGAATGAAGTCTGTGAAAGTTATCGTGCTTTAATTTTCTGACAGTTCTAAATTCGAATTGAATACCGATAATAACGAAATAGTTTTTTTTTCTAAAATATCCGCAAATGTAGTGCTCGGTTCATCTTGTAGTTTGTATGTAAAATGTTTGTAAGTGTAAAGACGTTTTTTTTGTTTTATTAAAATATTTTTGGAAGCTTTGGCTAAGGTGAGCGTCGTCTGTAGTTTTGAGTTTATGTGGTTTGATTTAGATGCTTTTAGTTAATATTTTGAAACGCTGGAGTTTGATAGTTTCATCTCATTTGTAGTTAGAGACCCATACGTACTTCTGTCATATACTTGTACAAATGTTTATTAATTTATGAGTATCTGTTTTAATAATAGTTTTTTTTTTTTTTCGTTTATATCTACCATACATACCAGTCTTTCTTATAATTTTCTGTTTTATTTTTTGTTATAAATTGTATTTATGTTATTCCATAAAAATTGGCTGAAATCGAATTTGTGAAAATATTTATTGAAACAATATACATACAAAATTCCAAAATGTACCAAAATTTTGAAGTGACAGTAACATACTAATACAAACCCTCAGTAAAAGATTAACGCATGAACTAATCGTTTTATTTTTTAGATTATGTGCCGAAATTACTTTGTGTACAGTCAGCGCCACAAGTCGAAATAATACAATTACTATTAAATAATAACTCTATTCAATTCTTGTTTTTCTGTGCAATAAATATAATAAAAAATCTGCTACTGAAGGAAAAATGAGATCTAAAATCATCATGAGGAACTGTACTACATAAACCTCTGCTCTACCCAGAAATATTGGCGTGAACCTTCACGCTTTCCGATACCTTGACAATTACCAAAAACAGATTATAAAAAAAAACATTTTCTGCTAAAATAAAGCCACATAGTGCATAATTCATAAAATAAATCGTTTAGTAATAAATTGTTTTCGTGAAATATTAATAATAGAGTTATTATTTAACCCATTGTGGCGGTCTGTACTCGCTCCAAGCATGTCTCTCTGATTTCCGTCTGTTTGTGTGTCGCATTGCATGCAGTCGGCACGACTCACCACCGACCAATGACAAACTACAAGCCCTTGGTAAGACACTTGTATTTCTTTTTATTTTTTTAATCTATGTGCTTGTCATCTGTGTTGTCCTGACAGCTTCATGTGACGGCCATGACGCCATTTTCGATATGCATAAGAAAAATTATATATGGATGACGTGAATACGACCGATGGATGTCAAAGTAAGCCCAGTATTGGGTTCTGGTAAGAAGAGTTCCAATTAAGAAAATAAAACATCAATACAAAGATACTAAAGAACAGAATCGACTTGTATTAAGTTGAAAAAATAAGCGTGAACTATATCGATATAAAATTGTTTAGTCGATTATTATAAATGTTTAATCATTACGTACGACTAGATTAAAGCTATGAGTCGATGTGCAAAAAATGCCCTAATTTTTAAATAAAATATTCCTTTTCTCAATATTCGAATTCGCCGTTTCAAGCCTGTCTTTTGCCATAGATATCTACTGAATATACTCAAACAAGTTGACAGTAACCCCCCGATTAAAAGATGACGCAAAAATTACCTATTCAGCTGTCAAATCTCATGTCAAGTGACGTGATTAACTGTTAGTATTTTTGTCGACCAATCACATTCCTTGACTCATTTGACAACAGATCCAATTGAATTGCCGTTCAGAAACTGAGGTTAATTAAACATAGTGTACCATCTCATAGTCTCAAGACGATCACTTTGAGTCTACCAATAGTTGACCCCTGACCTTTAACTCCAATGCCGCAAACATGGATTCTACTTACACGTCAGCGGGCCTCAGTTTCCAAACCTATAAGGGCCGGTTGTTTCACGACTACATTACTAACGAGTAGCAGTTAAAAATGGCACGATGTTTCCCGCTTTGTCGTTCTTGACATAGAGTCGTATAGAATCAAAGACGGGGCAATCTGTCAAATTTGTCAAAAATGAGACTTTGATATGGTCACACAGGAAAAAAATAACGTTACTACATTTCGTCTTTCGGTGTCAAAGTCGGCAATATGGAGTTAAAATACAGTGTAAAATAGCAGTTTAATAACAAATCCGGCAATCTGCTATTGCCCAGACAACATGAAAAAAACGTTTTTATTTAATTGCCACAATTCATTCAAAGTGCAGATTACCGGTTTTGATTCTATTCGACTCTACGTCAAAAGTTTGCTTTGGACTAGTAGATATCCCTAATAACTTTGACGAAACGTCTTTTATGTCATGAAACAATGCTCTGCGTTTGACGGACGTTAAACATCCTACACGTAATCTATACTAATACTAGCGGACCCAACAGACGTCGTCCTGCCCGGAGAATTTGGTGACATACCGACGGCAGCGCCACCTACCGGGTCCAATTGTGAATCTAAACCATCCAGGGCGCCACCCAAACGCATACAAAAAAATTCATTCAAATTGGTCCAGCCGTTTAGGAGGAGTTCAGTGACATACACACGTACAGTCGAATTATATATATAAAGATTATAAAGAGGAAAGATTTGTATTATTGTATGTAACGAATAAACTTAAAAACTACGGGATCGATTTCAAAAATTATTTTGCCGTTAGAAAGCTACATTATCACTAAGTAACATAGGCTACGGGCGGAGCCGTGAGGACACAGCTAGTAGTTAATATTTGACTAACGTAACATACTTTTACTGATCGTTTGAAACAACCCGCCCTTAGTCTAATTACCTATGTCCTACAAAACAGTTTTACGGCCTTAGGCGTGATGTCTTTTATATTCACCATATCAGCCAGTAAACGTAAACCGCTGAACTTGAGCTTCGCAATGACCGCCACAGTGAACGGTGAAAGGCCAAATTGCAATAATCATCAAGTTTAGCTGACGGATTGGTGATTGTAGTTCGTTAAGCAGACAGGAAGACACAGCTGCCCATCTGCTGCTCTTGAGGTAATCTCTTACGGGGTGTCCTGTATAAGCGGCAAACGCGACGCGATGCGATGCGACGCGACACGGAACAAATACACGTACGTCGCGTCTCGCTACATAGGCCGCCAGTAGGGAATGCCGTTGTTTTGATCGCGTCGCCGCATAGCACCGCGTCGCGTTTGTCGCTTACGCAGACCACCCCGTAACGGGGCGATCAAAACAACGGCATTCCCTACTAGCGGCCTATGTAGTGAGACGCGACGTAACGCGTATTTGTTCACGTTGTGTCGCTTCGCGTCGCACCGCCTCGCATTTGTCGCTTACGCAGGACACCCCTTTAGTCGAATTTTACGACACCCACGGCTAGGAAAGGGTTGACCAATTCTTTGCAGGGCAGGGTACTACACGGAATATCTTCTAAATTACATTAAATTGAACTGCCTCGTTGGTCTAGTGGTAGCAAGCGCGACTGCTGATCGTGAGGTCCTAGGTTCGATCCCCAGGTCGGACAGTGTCATTGGGTTTTTCCGTGTAGAATTCCGCAGTAGCAGCCTGGTGTTTGGATTTGTGCCCGGTTGATGGCAATGGGCTCGCCTATACGTGGGACTTAAACACAACAGCGAAATGAAGGTGTTACTATACACCTCTGCCCAACCCTTCGGGGAATACAGGCGTGATGTTATGTTATGTGTGTTTTCTAACATCATTTACGACTGGTCCTCTTGAATACAGATTAGTTTAGAATAGACAATGCGAGAAATTTTGGAGACTGTCTCTCCATTCACCGACACGGTTTGATAACAACGAGGCCTCTGCCCATCAGTGGACATCGATAGACTATAGTAGTACTCCTTCCCTGCTCCTTACGGTTCGCAACACATTCTTATATTGTAGGTGTTCAATAACCACTTTTCAGATGGGCCTTCGGATTTTTCCCAAGTGACTACATTAGACTAAATATTATGCAAAAATAGTAACGTAAAGCATGGGTGTATTTTCCCATAGTGTACAAAACCTTTAGAAACAATGGCAAAAACTGCATTATTGCTGCAAAGCATTGCGGGCATGCGCGCGCCGGTCGAGTCCCGTGCCAAAATATTTGCACTACTTATGGATTGTTGGTTCAACTATAACTAACAGTTTTGTTTTAGTAAACTTTTTAGAATGTTTTGTAAACCTGCTATAAATACGCGGGTATATGCAATGTACCTACATTATTATTGATTGGTAAAGTACTAAACCATGTTTTGCGGTTTGGACAGAGACATACTTCAATTGATGTCGACTCATTAGGTATTTTACAATGATTTCCTTTATTCACTAACACATAAATTACATTATTAAATATTTCTACAAGGTATGCAGAAAGGGGGTACTAAGCCGAAAGGATGTTAAAGTACCCATAATAATGGATAACTTTTGTTCTTCAACTTTCCACAAAACTCGATAGTTTAAGAGAAATAGCTTTTCAAAGATTTCATAAAAAATATGCTAAAATCTATCTGTCCATAGCTACGATCAGCTGTTTTTTACAATTTAGGTCATATTTGGGGTCACGGATTAGAAAATTTATTTTCTGAATTCATAATTAAAGCAGGTATGTTTTTTTTGTTGGAAAAACTAAAATAAAAATCTTTTTGCATGCAAATAAAAATTATCGAATTTTGAAATTTTAACACTTGCCTTAAAATAGTCATTAGTGACACTTTACGTGACCCGCGGTTTAGTACCCCCTTTCGGACTAACCTTGAATAACATTTTTAAAAAATCACCGGCATCGGGGCTATCGGAGTAGTCCACAGGCATCGGAAACATGGTCCAAGCTACCGGTGGTCAGACCTTCAGAGAGAGGAACTTCCTCACAATACGCGCCGTGACCTGAAGTACCGCTTTCTGTATTAGGCCCTTGACCCAGCCGTCCAACGAGGTCCTCACCAGATGTTGGTCGAGGCTCTTGGCTATTAAGCCATTAGCCGTAACGACTATCAGCACAACGACTGCGGAGTCAACCTCCCACATGTCGACAACGTCGTGTACCAAGTCTTGATACCTAATTTCTTTATCTTTCTCGACTTTCACAAGGTTCTCGTCATGTGGGCAGTGATATCAACAATCATTTACGATGATTATTATTATAAAAGACTAGCTGTGTCCTCACGGCTCCACCCGTAGCCTATGTTACTCAGTGATAATGTAGCTTTCTAACGGCAAAAGAATTTTTGAAATCGGTCCAGTAGTTTTTAAGTTTATTCGTTAAATACAAAAATACAAATCTTTCCTCTTTATAATATTAGTATAGATTATTTAATATCATTGGTACTTTGTCGACTTATTACTTATATAAAATATTTGCTCCCATTTTGAGTAATTCGGCTATCCGGCAATGGAGTGCGATATCAACGTTGGCATATCTCTCTTCTCTCTTACAAATAGTATTGTCTCTGACCACGGAACGGGCAACCCTGTGTTGCCACCTTGATGGCTATTCCTCAGACTTACCACAGTTGCCTCTAGTTTATAATAGTACGACAATTTTGGAATCGAACTAAACGTCACCTTTCAAAAGTACACATCTATGAAGTCTTGGTAACGTAATTTTGGTCTACCCATTCTTGTCAAAGATAATAGAATTGTTTTGACTATAACACCCTTTGATTTTTTGTTACTTTTTCTGGCATTGTGAAGTGTAGTTTTCTAAAGAGGTACATCTCCGAACATGTTTCAACAAATTATAATCATAATGAGAATGCGGTTACTGGAGTATCCTCCTTCCATTATAGTTCCCTGGTACAACAGATCAGTGTGTATATTTTTCAGAAGGATGTTTGGAGAATGAGACTTGGACATGGAGATGTCCAAGTTGCCTCTCTTTATCCAGATTAATAACCGTGTCCATTGTATTTTTCCAGGGCTCAGCAGATTCAAACTATTCCCAACCATCGTCGGAACTGTCGCTTGACGAAGACAAAGAGGCGCTGCGCCGCGAGAAGGAAGCGCAGGCTATCAAACAGCTGGATAAGGCACGGGTGAGTTGACTTCCTTCAGTGCTCTTAGTGTGGACCTTCACAATAGGGGTGTTAATGACGTTAAATGTAACTCCTTAACTACATTAGGTTAGATGCAGAAGGTGGATGAGCAAGTTGTGGCACTACTTGGAAGAGATCTTTGTCTAGCTCTGTTAATCTTAATGGAAGGGACAATTGATGCGGCGTTTCCGCCTTTTCTAAAATTTATTGATAAAAACTTAACGCAGTACTAGCGTTGGTCTAGAAGTACATGGATTTTCATGTCATCCACCGGTTTCCGATTGATATTGGTACTGGGTACTGACTGATCAATTTAAAACAGTGGTTCTTAATCTTTTAGTAATGTGGGGGGGCCATTTGACAAAATTTCTGTCTTGCCACGGACCACCGACTGTTTGGAGGTAATATACAGTAAATTTAAATTAATAAAGGGTAGTTGTAGCGATCAATTTTAAATAAAACATGCATACAATCGTTCGTAGCCAACAGTATTTTAATTTTTTCGGATGGCTTCGCGGGTGTCTTGTGTTGCTTCCAGGGACCACCAGTGGTCTACGGACCACCGGTTAAGAACCACTGACCTAAAACAACAGCAGAGGATGAACATACATTTCCTTTTTATGCCTATGTAAAATTACGATTACCGCAGATAACTGCTGGAGCATGCTAACACATTCAACGACAACAGTTGCACCTACTCTAGCCATTTAAAAAAGACAGTCTCCTTTAAAAGTATGAGAACAATGCTCGAACATGCTACATTATGGTTTCAGGAGAAGCCAGTGGCGTTCGCAGTACGCACCAATGTGTCGTACGATGGCACCCTGGACGACGACTCGCCGGTGCACGGCAGCGCCATCTCCTTCGAGGTGCGCGATTTTCTCCACATCAAGGTAATTGCACATTATTATTATTTTTACTCCGGGTTTTTTAGCAGGCCTAACATGCGCGACTTAAACCCGCCGTCGCACTATCTCGTACTCCATCTTTTCGTGTGGTTAATGACTTACCTGGTATCAGAGTTAATGCCACCCATGGGCCTCTGACTTGACTTCACATGCCGTCGAAAAACACCTCTTAGGCATGCCGGCTTCCTCACGATGTTTTCCTTAATCGTTTTTAAGCAAGTGATAATTATACAATAGGCATATGAAAAAAGTCAGAGGTGCGTGCCTTGGGTTCGAACTCGAGACCTATGACTTGGCAGTCCGACGTTCACATCACTAGACTTTCACTGCTGTGTTTTGTTCGTACTGAGACGAGATAAGCCATGGGCACTATTATGTCGTATCGGCACGAGGCAATGCGACGACAAAATCATGCCACGCTGCGCATGTTAGAGCTGCTGCTGCAGAGCAGTCCTGACGTATGACTCAATAACGCCGGTTGGATGTATAGCAGACGCAGATGTATAAGAGAAAAAATAATGCTTCATTAACCTTAGAAGATCTGACTTGTTGGTTCCTGTTTCCAGGAGAAGTACGATAACAACTGGTGGATCGGGCGTCTCGTGAAGGAGGGCAGCGATGTGGGGTTCATCCCGTCGCCGGTGAAGCTGGAGGCGGTGCGGTCGGGGCTGGGCGGGCGGCGCTACCCGCGGCCGGCCTCCACCGCGCCGCACGCGCCGCACGCTCCACACGCGCCGCCCCTCTCCAGAGGTAGCACTCCCCCCACGCCCGGTACGTCATGCATACCTCATGCCGCAGTGCACGCAACGTGGTCGCCTACTCAATTCGCGGCTATCGATTATGGTGCTAGATTTGCTCGATTTAATCATACGATTTTTTTATCAATATTGTATCTTTTATAATGTTTAATATAAGCTTTCAACAAATCAATTTGACATTCATCAATTGGTCGTGCTAATTGACTGTAATCGAATAAATCTTTAGACACCATTAATCGATTACTTAGTCGATTTTTAATCGATAGTCATGGATTTGAAAAGTTGCTTAAAGGAACAATGAAAATGGAAGCAATATTTGTTTTCAGCCACCGACACACTGGACACAGTGAATATATGTAGCATATTATTTCTAATGCTAAAATCGAATAATGCCTTTTTTTCATTGTTTAATAACGAATATCCCAATAGTCTTAAGAACTAAAGATGTGCTAAAAAATATTTAGTATGTTAAAGTATTTCGATAAATTGGGATATTAATATAAGCAAGAGTGACCACCTGCTTAAAGCTTTTTCATACACTGGATAAAAGGACATACACAATAGTTATTATTAATTTTATTAAAATAGAAACTTTCCACGCTGCTCCAAGATTCAAAAAGAATATATAAAAACTGGTAAAAAAATGGACCCTTGATTTTTAAACACCTATAGGGCAATCCTATGTTTCTATTGCAAATTTTTGTTACTGGACGAAATTTTGCATTCGTGTCAAAAGATTTTTGCGATGGGTTTTGAACATCGCAATATTCTCGACACTTAAGACATTTGTCTGACTATCGCTACTGTTATTATTCGTGATCTTTGTGTATAGCTTTAAGTGGTTGTTCGAGCACAAAAAAGTATTATAATATCTACGATGTATTTCTTTTTATTGTATGTATGTCGTTTTATCTAGTGTATGTAACGTACAACGCAGTTGTTTGTCTCTCTCTTTCTATATCGTCTTGCTCTTTCTAACACTCTGGACTCGCTGATACAAAAATAATGGCCTTATAACAAAATTTCTACAAAAATTAACAAAAATAATAAAAAGCAAGACGGTTCTAATTATAGTTCGTGATTCGGTGTTACAATTGGCAACATATGATACCTATAAATGTTTATTTTTGTAAATATATTACCAAATATATTTAAATTTAATTGCACTTCGCCGCGGAATATCACTCGTTATTTCCTATAACAATTTATTATTTGATGTTATTAATTCTCATTTATTATTTTATTTGAATAGTATTATTTTTTGTTATTTCCTATTTTCTGTTTATTAATTATGTTTACTTATATTTATTTATTATTTTATTTTAAAATCAATAAGAATGAATTATTGAAACATTTTCTTTATTTTTTATTAATGTAGACTAGAATTTAAAAAAAAACCTGTTACTATCTTCTTGCACAAAATTCGATACATAGCAATAAACTTGTTATTCCCATATAATCAAACAAAATTTTATTATTACTATATTATATTATATGGTATGTATAACTGCTTTGTACTAGCCTTTCATGATCACTCATTAATTCGGTGGAATTTGCTGGAATTTCCTGGTTATCTATAGAGATGTACCGATTATTGACTTACAGTCGATTAGTTCGACTATTCTCTATTTTATTCAGTAGTTAGTCAATTCGTTAACAAAAAAAAACAAAGCAAGTATATTACCTATTTTCATATTTAATTAAGTCACAAAATATTTTTATTCGATCCAAAAAAATATGTTACTATAGTTTGGCCGTACAAAGATCGAATCGACTAATCTGTTGACGTTTAAAAGCTGTCAAGTGACTAATCGACTTGAATACGAATTAATCGAATATTCGGCCAGCACAATAGTCGATACATCGAATAATATATATTTCGCACTCACGTTTGCCACATTTTCAGATGTGCCATCGTTTGATCGAGGTAAGCTCACGCACTCATCGCTCGACACCAGGAAATGTCGTAAATTTTCACCTTTATTAATAATTACTAGATGTTACCCGCGGACTCGTTCGTATAAATGATTACTTATTATTTTGATGAATCCTCGATTTATAGTAAAATATTTTTGGGTCCCTTCTAAATATTATTTACCCCGTTAAAATAATATATAAGAAGTTTTTGAATAATGCCTAAACAAACAGACAGACAAATGGTTAACAAAATATAAACAAACTGTATTAACCTGAACTATCAATTAATATATTTTTAATTGCGTTTAATTTGCTACAATAGTCCCAATAAACTAGATTTTAACTTAAAACAATTTAAAAAATAATCTCTTAGTACTTTTGCTCGAGACTGTACGCCGTTTTCATCCCATATTCCATTAGGTATGCATGAATCCTCTATTATTAATTTATCTATTTTTAATCTTTCATATTTTTCTTTAATATCTCTTGGTGTTTTACAGGAACGTTTTAGCTATCTTATTATTTATTTATTAATATCAATTATTAATATAATACTTTTTACTGGTATGGTTATATTTTTGGGCAGAATTTCTCAGTTGAGATGTTGCTTTTGAATGTTGTCTAAGGGTCTTGAGGTTTATGTGTAATAATATTTTATTGTCGGTGTAAAAATACACAGTAGAGGAAAAAATTTAGAACTAAATATAAATATGAGCATATATAAATAAAATAAAAATAAATAAATTAAACTTTATTTTCCGACTACCACAGTTAGTTAGTCCATAGTTTTGTTAGTATTTTAGTGTTAGTAACAATGGTGCTTAATTAACTAGGTTAGTATTGTTAGTGTTTACAACTTCATTATTTATTCAGACCTATGACTATCCCCACCCAGTGTCTCTGGGAGAGGCAGTCCGGTCTGGCAGCAACCATCTTCATATAATGCCGTGACAAAAAATGCCCGGACTGAAAAAATGCCCTGACTATAAATATGCCCCGACTAAATACATGTCTATAATCGATTTTGGTATACAATCATCGTCACTGCTTACAGCAGAAGAATTGATGATTTCAATTTGATGATATCTGTGATATAACAATTATGTCTAATTTTCTGGTGTCAACTTGATAATAATAATTTCGTAGTTGTGTCAGAATAAAAAAAACAAAACGGATCACAAGAACTACATGCGATAAACGTTTGTTCCTGTGGTATTGTTTTAATTATCTACAACTTATTCTTCTTATTATTTTTAAAGATTTTCCTCTACTTTGTAACCTGGGATGTCTTCAAAATATAAGTCTTGATGTTGTCCTTGTGTATTGTAGCAGATATTTATCAAAGTTTGTGTTGTGTATCTTGAATGAAATTTTTGATTTGCTCCTTATTGCTAAAGCCCCCAAAAATAATAATAGATTTATTTTACTTTTTATAAAACGGAAAGCATGTTAGCTTAAAATATAAGGTACATTAAAACTACAGTGAGTATCTTATGGTTCCTTATTGAAATCATTATTGGTTTTACCTTGGAGTACCGATATATCATACTGGTTGGGTTGTGGAGAGAATATCCATGCAAAGTACTGACTTCCAGCCGCATCCGGTCAACCCCAACCTACTTGGAAAAAGATTAGAATGATGACGATTTAATTACCTAATTGAATGTTTTATCAGACAAAAAATCTTACGAAGAACTATGATATACAGGGTGTATCAAAATCCTAGGGTTGTCAAACTCAATAAAGCGTGGCACCAACTTTCTAGTATTTTATATTCCCCAGGTGAAGAGTCAGATGGCGCGGGGCGGGGACGAGGCGGGGGCGGGGCGGGGGGCGCGGGCGGTAAGGAGAAGCGCAAGCCGTTCTTCAAGAAGGCGGAGGCGAGCACACCGTACGACGTGGTGCCGTCCATGCGCCCCGTGGTGCTGGTGGGGCCTAGCCTCAAGGGCTACGAGGTCACCGATATGATGCAGAAGGCTTTGTTTGATTTCCTTAAAAGACGCTTTGAAGGCAGGTGAGGGTGGTATCATTTCGTATTTATTAGATACAGTTTTCCACGCTTTGGATAACCGTGGATAGTTTTTTTTTGGCACGTCCAGGGCTCTTTGTTATTTATGGATTCTATCAGTTATCTGGATCATGGCCCTATACTAATTCTTTGTTCAATATCATAAAATGTTCTACATAGGTACTCGTCGGGAAAAAATTGCATAATAATTTAACTAATTTGTATGACCAACGAGCACACTCTATCAGTGCAAATAGTCTTAAAATCAACCATCTAATTGTCAAAATTCTTCTAAAATCTGAATCCTTCAATACAAAATCTTAAAGAGCATGTAGTTCTACAGTAATTAAACCCGTTCAACATTTCTTCATAGGCCACACTTATCGTGGACCTTCAGTTGCCAACTAACGCTTTATTTCAGAAACCGGCAACCGACCTAAAGCTAACCCAACTAACAACTAACAGTAAACCAAACGGGACTAACATTGCAGGATAATAATAACGCGCGTGATGGCCGACATATCTCTCGCCAAGCGCTCTCTCCTCAACAACCCATCGAAACGTGCCATCATGGAGCGTTCCAACTCGCGGTCCACTTGCCTCGCTGAAGTGCAGGTATGACGTGTTGCAGGATCATCATCACGAGGGTCCAGTCCGATATATCGTTGGCCAAACGAACCCAAAACGCGCCTAAGAAACCGTTCGTTGAGAGGGCTGGTAACAGAACCAACTGTTTAGCCCAGGTCCAGGTGCGATTTACATTGTAGGTAGCTGTGGTGTTGTTGTTTGAGGCACGTGACATGACGTGGGCGTGTTTGGAATGAGTGAATTTAGATCGGCAGCATAACAAACTATTTTAGGAGTTAAAACATTAGGGTTGTCACGTAAGACTTTCCTGAGCACCTAGAACTTTAGAGGATCTTCCCGAGATTTTTAGGAACCTAGAAACTTAGGCAATCTTTCTTATAGTTATTCAGGGAACAAAATTTTAAAGGTATGCAAGAAAACATCGCAAACACGCACAATTTCAGTTCTTTGTCGGTCTTCTACAGTTAGTTGTAAAGTTTACGCCAACGATTCTGATTTGATAACGATGTACACACATCTGACTCCTGATAAATGACCTGCAAAACGAATAATAGTGTTTTTGGTGAATATAGATTAGTAATTTAATATTTTTACCGCCAGTTAGCATCATAGTGCGTTAAAATCTTTGCTTACTTCATGCTATAAAAATAAGCTTCAAATATACTTCCATTTCTCTAGATTTAGTCATTCTTAGAGTTTAGTAAATTTTTAGAATTACGCTCGCTCGATCCAAACATGCTCATATGGTATTTATAACATAATGGTTGATTAGTAACTAACATACCACGATACCTTTTCCAAAACTTCCTTTGCAATGGGTATAATATAAATTCCCGAACCAACTAGTCATATTCCAGATATTTTGTAAACAATATTCTGGGTCTAAAGGGATTACAGAATTCTGCATCTATTTTATGAGCTTCAGTATTTCCATAGATGGGTAAAATATTGTAGTTTACGTTACATTCACCCGTATACACAATACCAGATATATTTAGCTTAGCAGTCCTATCTAAAAAAAACTCACCCTGTATAATGGCACCAATTCTGCTGTGCTCCGGCTAAACTTAACTAAAAATATAGCTATATTTTACTAACAAACAAAACAGAAATAGATGAAAATAATTTAAACTGTTAATTAAGTTTACATGCTAAACATCAGCATAGTTTAGACAACATACTACGAGGTGTTGACTAAATGTATTTAGTTTCATTCAACATAATTTGACAGCCCAATTTTTCTTTCATCTTTTTCTGATTTCAAGCGTAAGTAGAAGATAGCAATATTTTTAGTTATGTTTAGTCGATGCTCAATAAAATTGGGGCTAATCATAGATATATTTATTTTAGTTAGGGCCAATATACACCAGATGTTGGCTTAATAATATGTCACAGCAAGTAATACACACGTTGCTGACACCTTGCCTATTAGTTGGTACAAATAGAAGGTAAACTAGTTAAAAATATTTGCGCCTACCAATGCCTCAATCCCTCTCCTAATAATATAGGTATGACGTTTAGAAAAGTATTTGAGGAGTAATTGCATGACATCATTGAGTTTACAGTGGCTAAAATGTATTAATTTGCATTGCCTTGCCTCCACGCTTTGACGGGCCAATGATAGTGAAAATTTGAGAATTATCCATCACTGCTCCAAACAAGAGTACCTACCATAAATATAGTAGGAGCGATGTATGGAACTCATAGATGTTGGCTGGTCAAAGTGTGAAGGTACAGTCACGAGCAAAATACATAACCTATCGACTTTAGATTAAATGCCAATAATGTCTGACTTTCGATAAAGCGCCAATAGTAGGTATCTAACCTGTCACGAGCATAAATGAATGAGTTTGGAAAGAACGTCAATTCATGCTATAATATATAGGTACATAATCAGGCCATTACTGTCCCACTGCAAGGCGTGGGCCTCTTCTCAGATTAAAAAGGTTTTGGCCTTGTTCCACCACGCTGGCTTGGTTCAACTACACAAACCCTGGAGAACATTTTTTTATGAAACCCTCTCTGTTGTTCAACTTACCGCACCATGTTTTCCCTTCACCGTTAACCCAAGTGATAATTAAATTCTGATCCACACATGAATTCGAAAAGTCACGAAATGCGGGTCGTGTTCGACAGACCCTTCTACAAGTTGCCGTTGGAAGGCCAGCGTTCAACCGCTAGGCTATTACTGCTTGGCTTTATTCATGCTTTTTATAGCCACATAATGTAAATTCATGTCTTAGGTCATTGTGTTATTGGCGACTCAATCGAAAGTTAGATATTATTACTCGTGACTGTAGGTTTGGATTATATAGCTGTTATTTCGTATCATTTTATGATTAATAAAATATAACTCATAAATGTATGTATGTTTAACGTTTAGTGGATATGAAAATTAAAAATAAATTTTGAGATTAAAACATTTGTTGTTGATGATACCTCTGAGAACGCATGTCTCAAGTAAATATCTGAATTAAAAAAACGCACCTTGTGCTTAAATAACGTTTTTTTTTGTAGTTTAACCTATCGACCGCTCTAGTCGGATTTATACGACAAATAAAAATGTTTTCGGGGACGAAAACATTTGTCGTATAAAACCGACTGGGGCGGTTAATAGGTTAATGAATTTTAGAGTGATTGTGGTCACTGACATAAGACCTGCGACCTCGACCACATGTACTCTAAAAGTGCTTGAACTTATATAAAATGAATGTGAAACTTAATCTACATGTAGGTAATTAATAAATATGTAGGTATTTGTCCATAAAGTTGATATAGTTTTGTGTTTACCATGAATGTTAGGCAAATATTTATTTATTCTAAGAGCTTAATCGCTTTACGATATAATCGCCATATTAACGAAGCTGTAACGTTTAGTTAACTATTGGTAACTAACTTTGTATCACCCGTGCTCCATTACAAATAACATTAGATAAAAGAGTATCAGAGATTCGTTTAAATCTTTTGAAGTCTAGTGTTTAGCAGGGATTCGAAACATTTTAAGAGCCGATTTTTCAATCATCAGATAATTTTTATCTGAGAAATTTGACGTTTTGACAACATTTTTTTTTCTTTTTTAATAAAACGTTACCCCACACTAGTATTTCTCCTGTATCGTGGGTGCGTTTACAGACACAAATCTTCACACACACAAACATCCAGACCCGGAACAACTATCTGTAGGCTATACAAATATTTGTTCGAACCCACGACCCGTGGCGCAGAAGTCGTTCACTAATCCACTGCACCAAACGTGTCGTCAAGCTATTGTATAGAAAATATGTCAAACCGCCATAGTTATTGGTCAGATAAACTTTATCTGACGATGGAAAAACGGGTCAATGGGACCAATGTGGAATGTAGTGTTTTTTTTCTGGCTTTACTATGGTTGTTTAATTTTTGTGTTATATTATAATTCTCGTTTGCTCATTTACTCAAAACCACTGTTCGACACAAATGTAAATTTGTTGATGAATAAATAAATAAAGATAAAGGGCTTTATCGCCAAATACTCAAACGCTACTCAATTTTAAGTTGCCGTTAATTTCGTGCTGTTTCTGTCACTTCGCCCGAGAGTCAAATCAAATCAAAAGTTTTTATTTCACATAAACCAATACAGGTGCTTATGAAAAGTCGAATTTAGATGCACGGTTCCAATTAGTCGTTTCCTATGGAGAAGAGCCGGCAAGAAACTCCATGGTTACTCTTTTAAAAATAATATCTTTAACAATTTCAGAGTACAATGATTTAGGATAGTGAGAGAACAATGGAGTCCTGACCACAGACCAATGAGTAATGTAGAACAAAAAATAACAAACAAAATAGAATAAAAACTGTATGAATAACAGTAATTTACAAATTTATAGAGGCAGGTCCACAAAGTTCTCACATTTACAAAAGTGATAAGGAAGCTAAACTATATAAAACAATTGACATAATTAAATGACATCAAAACTTAGCTAAAAAATCATTGTAAAGTAAGATAAAGATATCTTGAGAGTAATGATAGCATTAAAAAATAAAAAAATATATATAAGGTCCAACCAAAATACCTGGACAAACTTTTACACAGTGTTCAGTAAGTGTAACTGAACATATCTATGCAAAAAGAAACGAGATCCAAGTGATTTTTTTCTAAACAAATTTTTTTTTAAACTTTTATTTTACTTTTATTATTATCTTTTACATTTTTCACTTCGCTGTTTAGGTAAAACACACCACGGAATTAGCGCGCGCCCCAATGGCGGTCTATGCAAAAGAAATGGATGAGTTTATTCTTAGAGAGTACAGGCAATTTAAAACGTTATTATTTTTTGGTTAAAAAAAAACACCTGGATCTCGTTATTTTTTATAAAGATTTGTTTAGTTAAACGTATTGAACACTGTGTAAAAGTTTGTCCAGGTATTTTGGTTGGGCCTTATATATAACAGTGATAACACGTAACAGAGTAACAGTGATAGCAGGAGACAGCAGCAACTTAACATTGAATATTGTTTGAGTATTTGGCCATTAGTCTATGGGCCTCCAACTCCTGCTAAAAGTAAGGGCGTAAAATATTTTAATGCCTCCGTGAGTCTCTTTTATCCAATGGCGCTACCACACTAAGGTTGTAAAATGGAATGTAATATTTTTATACAAGGTTAGTCGGAAAGGTTGTCTGGTAGATATCGCTATCAGCGAAAAGACCGCCATTGTACCCTTTAATGTTTGTTATTGTATAAGAGCTGTGTTACAATTTTGGTGTACAATAAAGTATATTCTATTCTATTCTAAGCCGCGGGCCACTTAAAGTATCACTGATGACTATTTTAAAGCAAGTGTTAAAATTTCAAAATTTGATAATTTTTATTTGCATTGAAAAAAGATTTTTATTTTAGTTTTTTCAAAAAAAAAACATACCTGCTTTAGTTATGAATTCATAAAATTAAGTTTCTATTCCGTGACTCCAAATGTGACCTAAATAGTAAACACAGCTGATCATAGCTATGGACAGATAGATTTTAGCATATTTTTACGAAATCTTTGAACAGCTGTTTCTCTTAAACTATCGAGTTTTGGGGAAAGTTGTAGAACAAAAGTTATCCCTTATTATGGGTACTTTAACACCCTTTCGGCTTAGTACCCCCTTTCCGACTAACCTTGTATAACAAAATGTTAAAGTTAAAGAAATATTATAGTGTTTAACATAACATTTTATAACGTCAGTGGGGAGCACCATTATGTTATTTGGAACGGAGCATACCTAACTGTGGTTATTTGTACAGCATTTTGACTCACTCTTCAAAGCGACAAGTCAAGATGCTGTTAGGGTGTGTACACAATTACTCATCTTGAATTAGGCGCCGAACACGTCAGCTGACGTGACTTCACGGCGATTTTCATAAAATATTCACGTTCGGCGCACTTTTGTAGATTATGTACGCACCCTTACCCTTAATAGTCTTAATCCATCAAATATACTATGTATATTTTCCCCCAAAACGAATATAGGCGGAAATCGAGAGGATATTCGAGCTGGCCCGAACCCTTCAGCTGGTGGTGCTGGACTGCGATACAATCAACCACCCCTCGCAGCTGGCCAAGACCTCGCTGGCACCCACCATCGTGTACCTGAAGATCTCCAGCCCCAAGGTGGTATTATTTATACCTTCAAACATGCGCCATCTTCATCGTCATTTGGTCATTTTGGACTCGTTTAAATATGGCTCATTGACTACTGCAAAGAACAGACGAGGGGAGGCAAATTGCCATAACCACACCACGCCAGCGTGGTGGAATAAGGCCTAAACCTTTCTAATTTTGTGAAGAGGCACATCCCAGCTGTGGGACATAATGGGCTGATAATAGGCTTGCCTCCTATGACCGTTCTTTGTAGCTGTCAATAGGAGGTCAATATTATATTCAGACGTGAAAAAAGAATAATACATACATACATACATAAACTCACGCCTTTTTCCCATGGGGGTAGGCAGAAACTATAGAACGCCACATGCTACGACTCTTACATACCCCTTTCGCTTCATCCACATTCATACATCTTGTCATACACGCACGCCGGTTGAGAGTACTACGCACCTGACCTTTGTGAAGAACATCACCAATAACATCGATGTATATCCTTCTAGGACGTCCTCTACCGGCGTTCCCATTAACATCCGCATCATTTTTAAAAGAATAATAATATATATAAATAAATAATATAAATAATAAAGAATATAAGAATAATATATAAATAATAAAAAATATAAATATAATATTAAAAGAATAATAATGTTGAATGTATGTCAATAATCCCGTAAGTCATATGTTTGGTTAAATGATCGCTGTCGTAGCTGCAGACTACGTATTTGACATAACTAAAGATAGTATAGATCTCCTGTTTCTTTGATAGCTACTTGTGTAAAGAACTTACTTCTAGACCAGTCCTGTATTTAGTTGTACCACCTTTCCATTTCATCTTCTGCCTGGCATTTGTCACTACACTCCTACCCAACATTAGCTACAATCTTGTTTCTTTTAATATTCCAGGTGCTGCAGCGACTGATAAAATCCCGCGGCAAGGGCCAGACTAAGAACCTGTCGGTTCAGATGGTGGCGGCAGAGAAGCTGTCTCAGTGTCCTCCAGACATGTTTGACGTCATCCTCGACGAGAACCAGCTGGAGGACGCTTGCGAACACATTGCTGAATATTTAGAGGTATATTTCAACTATTTTAAATTTAAAATTTACACGTTTTGGGGTAGAAAGCCTTAATTTCATTCTACATATTTCCATTACCTTTGACGACGACATCCGATGACACGTTTGGTGCAGTGGGTGAGCGATTGGCTTCTGCGCTACGGGTTGTGGGTTCGATTACCACAAGGAACGAATATTTGTATGGCCTACATATAGTTGTTCCGGGTCTGAGCGTTTGTGCATGTGAAGATTTGTGTCTGTAAACGCACCCACGATACAGGATAAATCCTAGTGTGGGGCTTTTTTACTTTTCCTTTAAAAAAACCTTGTCCATAGTCCATTGTCATTACTGAGAATATTAACTTTTCATGCATTAGCTGAGTGGTACATTGATCTTTATCAGTAGCCCGATGCTAGTCCACATTTCTGGGTCTTATGAAGTTTCTCCGCCGCCTAATCACATGAAGTACCTCGGTACAGAGTCTCCAAGCTGGTAGTTATTCTTCAATAGTGCTAAAGCATGTTGTCCCACATTGCAGGCGTACTGGCGCGCGACGCACCCGCCGCCGCCGGAGGAGGCCGCCCCCACACGACCCATGCAGCGCACACACAACGCGCACGCCATGCCCGGTGAGCACACACAACTGACATAACACACACGACTGACTTAACACACACACATACACGTACTGACGCGATATTATGAAATAGTAGCTGTACTATTCGATGTTATAACAATATTAATTTTGCTTAAAATTTGGTAAACTTCTAATTTACATAAAAACCAATCACATACAAATTGACACGTCACAAAGTAATCAAATATTTTATATGCAAAAGAAATATCTTTTCCTTTTACTCTCCGATACACGTATAACACATACATAAATCTATGATCAACATGTCTGTATTTATAATAGTGGTTGTATACTGTGTGTAACCGTGTACTGCGATATTTTGATCCCCCCGCTCACTCTGGAGGGCATCGCGAGAGATCTGACTCGTACAGCTACGAGAGGGAAAGAGGTAACTAATAACTACTAATAAACTATACAGAGTGTAAACTAAATCATGTAATTCCTTCAAACCTCGTGATGTACTGCTGACATAGATTAACCCTGTACGGAATAATTTTGGATTTAATAAAAAAAATATTACAAGAAGTAATCATGTGTTCTTAACGTGAGGCATTTTAGCGCCCCGAGTTAAATGACCGTGCGGTGAGCGACAGCCATGCAATTCCCTCGGGGCGCTAAAATGCCTCACGTTAAGAACACATGTTTACATCTTGTAATATTTTTTTATTAAATCCAAAAGTATCCTTTGCATGGTTATTCTATGTCAGCAGTACATCACGAGGTTTGAAGGAATTACATGATTTCGTTTACACCCTGTATAGTTAAACTTTACAGGTTGTAGGTATATTTGAACCAAAATACCGTTTAACGACAATATTGTATAAAATTAAAGAAATAAATAAGAATATGGGTGATTCTAAAGCAAAAAATTGTAAAAACATCGATCTTTAATCTGCTTCATAACTTTGAGTGATATTGGCCCTTGATGAGAATTCTTGAGTTGTGATTAGAATTCGGAATTATACAATTATAAATGTATAATTCTTGTTCATAAGCTTGAGTTCAAATGCACCCAGTATACGCAAAAAAAAAAAGTTATTTTTCGAACATCGCTCTTAAATTCACTCTTTTATAATTTTTTATACAGCCAGTTTTCTGTATATTATACTTTTATTTTTAAAGTAGTTACTTATACAACGTGTAATTAGTTTTCCATAATATTCATTACATTTTTCATCATCAATTTGTCTTAAATGTCTACTAATATCTAAAGTACAGTCACGGACAACCACTCAAACGACATCATTTAGATAAAAAAATTGAACTAGTAATAACTAGTAAATGTCAGTGACTGTACCGCATAGTATTAAGACATAAATGTTGTAATAGATGTTGTCCCCTCCCGCGTGGACGTCCACGGCCACACCGCAACTGACCCTCCTATTCATTTCAGTACAAGCGTCGGGGCAGGCCCACTAACAACCGAGCCGAAGACTAAATTCCAGGTGTTTATTGTCAGACGCACCGGCCCCCGTCCAGGTTGCATACAATTTCTAGCGGCCCCCACCCCTCTAACCGCTTGATCGCTTAAGGGTGATGCTTCACTAACCCTTTGAATCCGACAGCTGGATAAAGCTGCTGGATTCCACCAGCTAACACGTAACAGCGGTTCAGAATGACGCTAACTGTGGTGCGTTTTAATAAGTTTGAGATCATGGGGTGTCTGTATTCTAAATTATTTGAGGTCTGCTGTGGAGTATGTCAGATTGGGACGTCAGAATTCAAAACTGTCTTCATAGTTGATACCTTAGGAGCTTCAGAAATATAATGATTATGATTTTGGAAATAGAAACACCAGATTCTGTTGAAGGTGCTTCCCTCATTGGTCTTTTTAAAGTAAACTCGACTGCAGGACTTGACTAGATCATATTAATCGTATTCTCGTGTGTCCCTGGTTACATGACCATCTCATATACCTTCCTGCCTTGTCATCGCAACCTGTCCCGCCATAACATGTCGTTTCGATCGTCCAGTCAAGCACGAAGCAAGACATCTTCCATCAAGCAGGATGCATTCGTGAGACAGAAAGCCGTTTATAAGGCTAAGTCTGCAGCATCTCAAGTGCACTGTTCCGCAGCGTCGCCGTCCCCCCCGCCCTCCGCCGCCGCGGAGGTGGTCATACCAGTACCGGGTAAAGTGCGCAATTCCGGCGGGATCATCATGCAGATGTCCCTCAGTCTAATGTCGTAGCCGTAAGTGTGGGTGCCCCTCTCCTCGCCCCGGAAGACGGTCCCACTAAGTCCTCTCGCCCCGTGTGATGTGTGTGCTCTTAAATCCTTGAAAACCTGGTCGATGCAAAGGCTGGAAGGATTTCCAGGGCCGTGATCGTACTGGTTATTTTTGAGTTTGTTGTGTTCGAGTGCGTGTTGATTTTCAAAGGTTTTATTTTACTTTGACCATCATATTTTTATTGCAAAATATTTTTACTCGTGTGTCGTATGGCTTCCAGGCGGCAGGTCCCGCGCGGCGCGGCCGGAGCGGCTAGAGGAGGAGTATTACCCGCGCAGCAACGAGCGGTACGAGCGCGGCTACCCGCGCGAGTACCACGACTACGGGCCCGAGTACCAGCGCGAGCGAGCGCACGCCGCGCATGCGCCGCCGCCGCACGACGCGTACGGGCACGACTACACGCGCGACGCGTACGCACGCGACGAGTACGGGCGGGAGTACGCGCGGGACGAGCGGGAGCGGCGCCGCGACCGGGACCCGCCCGACGACTACGGGCCGTCCCGCCGCGCGCTCAACGCTGTCTAACCGCACCTTTCCGCGCTTGGTCGCGCCGTGTAACCGCACCGTGCGATCCGTGCCGCGTGGCCGCAGCGTGCCGCGCGTGCCACCCGTGCCATGCCGTGCCGCACTGTGCCGCACCGTGCAGTACCGTGCCGCACCGTGCTGTACCGCGTCCCGCCGCGCCGCCGCTACTCGCGGCGATTGTATAAATTTTACATACTGAACGAAGGAGGAAGCTAAGTTTAGTACCGTTAGATATTATCCGTTTCCCATTTTTTGAACATACTCTGTAATTATATTGCATCGTCTGTACTTCATTGTTGCAATCATTTGTAAATAAAATACTTTATATCGACGACTGACTTTTCAATTTTTTAAATAGGTACACTAAGTTTTTTCTTAAGGCACTCGTGACTTGGGCAAGTTCAGAGTACAGTAATAAGTAACCTGACGATGAGTGCGACAGGTAAAAATACAATTAATTTGATAATATTGGGTTGGGTTAATGAAACTTCTTTTTATCGAAAAACATATCTCAGTTTATTACAGACGTGTTTGAAGTAAATTCGATAACGTTCAACATGTAAGATGGCGGCCGCCACGGGTTACCATTTTAAATAAATTAAACATTAAATCGCGTAACAGTTGTTAAATAAATCTAATTCTTCATAATATTATCGCTCGCGTGCCTCTTTGGTGTCTACTAGCTAAATAATACAATAATTATATACATTCTCATAGAATTACATTTTAATAGTTGCAACATTTTAGTGGAAATTAATACAAAATAAATTGTATATCAAAGGAAAGTTCACAAGACCGTCACCTTCCAATTTATCATCAGGGAAAAATTCAGATTCCATACAAATAGCCCAAATAATAGTTTAAAAGCATTTTACTATATTTGTCTTACAGCTAGTACAAATTTGAATAGCATCGAAGCATACAACTTTTTCTGTACCAAAGGACCAAAATGATTCTAATTTGCACTAGCCTAATTACCATTTTATTTTCACTTCAATAGTGTATTAGGATAACAATGGCAAAAGCTATGATAATCTTAGATTCTATATAAATTCACTTGTGACTTCTGCAATGTATTGAAATTGCAATAACTCCATATTTTATTTTTATATTGAAGCCAAAATGGTTCGTACAACCCGATGACACAAAGATTGGGATTGAATGGCGGCGCTTCTATTGTTGTCTCTATTTGCATCTCACTCACGCACGCAACCTGTGAGCGAGAGACATATAGTAAATCCGCTATTTTCAATCTCTTGCTTGTAAGTAATTGTGTTGTAGACCAGGTTGTCCTCTTCCAATTATTCCTGAATACTTAAAACATTCTGGGTCTTTCTGTGACTTACGATTATCTTTAACTGCCTCGTTAGGTTAATTACAAGCATTATTGTAACAACTCTTTGGTTTCACACTCACTGAGAACCCTATCTGATAGGAACTACATTCAGAGATTCATTTTCAAAAATAGAAATCGTTCACGTTTTTTAATACAAGACAAAAATATTGGTCCTTAGATCCTTAAAGACCAGCGATCTTTTTATGACACAAAATTAAAAGGACCAGTTTTTAATCTACTAAAACGATTCGCTCTTTGCCATCAGACAGGGTCCAAAGCTCACACCAAATATACCTCAACAATCCTTAAGCCATATTTACACTTTACACAAAACTGAACCGTATTTACACTTCACAAGAGTCGCTTTCTCACTGTTCCATCTAGGTGCTTACGGCCTTTGGCGCGGCACCGTAATCTTCTGAACCTGGCTAAGTAGACGGCTAGTCAGATGTATAAGTAGTCATTCTTGGTTTCCCTACAGTAGCTGATACTGGGGAACTTATAGACGGGGCTGTATCTTCTCTTCTCGCCTTCAGCTTCGAGGGAGAGAGCTGAGAGTGCTCTGGAAGGTTCCTCGTCTTCGGAGGGGGTTTCTTCAGGGGTGGGCAGGGTCCTGGGCGGGAGAGGGGGTGCTCTCGGGTTCCTTCGCACCCTGAAGTGGCAGTCGCTGTCGGAGGGCCAAGCGCGCTGCACCATGAGGGGAAGGTCGTCGGGGTGTAATTTACGCTCGTACTCCTGCGAGGGACTGACCTGGAATAGAAAACACAGGATTTATTGTTAAACATTTAAGAAATCAAATTACCTATATCGCAACCTTATTTTTAGGGTTCCGTACCCAAAGGGTAAAACCGGACCCTATTACTAAGACTCCGCTGTCCGTCCGTCCGTCTGTCAACAGGCTGTATCTTATGAACCGTGATAGTTAGACAGTTGAAATTTTCACAGATGATATATTTCTGTTGCCACTATAACAATAAATACTAAAAAACAGAATAAAATAAATATTTAAGGGGGCTCCCATACAACAGACATGATTTGCCCTTTTTATAGACGATGGTACGGAAACCTTCGTGCGCGAGTCCGACTCGCACATGGCTGGTTTTTTTTTAAAGTATTATGACAAATTCCTCAAATGAAACATTTAATACAAACCTCATAGAGCGAGAACCGCTCGACACCCTCATTGGAGTCGTAGCAATGTAGGAGGATAGCCAGGACCTCGTCTGCCGTGGTCCTCTCGCTGGTCAGCAGGCACTTGTACTGCGAGGAGGACATGAGCGCTGAGTCGTAGATCTTAATCAGACCGCCAGGACGCATCTGTAGCGAGAACCTGGAAATGTAAAGTGGAATGGTCAGAATCAGAATTTGAAAGAAATATGCACAGAAGTTTATTTAATAAAGTAGGCGGAATGGGTGACTGCTTCGTTGGTCAAGAGGTGCCAAGCGCGACAGCGGATTATGAGGTCCTAGGTTTAATCTCCAGGTCGGGCAAAGTGTTATTGGGGTTTTCGGTGTGGAATTCCTCAGGAGGAGTCCGTAGTTTGGATTTGTGCCCAGTTGATGGCAATAAGCTCTTCCCCTATTGCATGGGACTTAAACATAACGGCGAAATGAAGGTGTTACTATACACCTCTGCCCAACCCTTCGAGAAATACTGGCGTGATGTTATGTTAGGCGGAATGTGCTCTACTGTAAATATTGTAGTATCTTCGTATTTATAAATAATACACGGGTTACTGTTATTACTTGTTGTTTAATGGCTAGGTTACAATCATCCTACACGTGGCCGTCATGACTTCTAAGATTAATGTGATACACAGAATAACTAGAGATACTACGTATCAGACTACCAACTGTGGTTCCCAATCCTTGTTTTTTTTTATATTATTTTTTAGGTGGTACCACTCGCAGTTTAAAGCTTGCTAAGGCTTTTTTACTGCTTAACCGGACTATCCTGTGGTGGCCCAGCCAGGCTTCCCAATCCTTGCCCAAAATAACACAATTTATACCTGTAAGGCTCGTATTACGACTGCGCCATGTAGTATCTTCGTATTTATAAATAATACAGATATAAACTCGAGTAGCTACACTCATAGCTTTAATTAATAGAATTAAGTACCTAAGCTGAATTCAACAAAAACATTATTTACATTGTAAAATTTTTACTTTATTTAAAAAAAGACCAAAGTCGTATTTCAATCCTTACAGTTTATTCGTAGAACCTTGCTTACTGAATAGATCATGTTCTCACGGATTGTCTAGCTAACTAGCAATATACATTTTTCTCAGTCTCGAAGGTTGTTCTAACGCAAAAGATAACAATAATTTTTATTATGCAAAATTATTTTAATTGATAATTTTACAGAAATAATAATTACGATGTTTGCTGGCGAAAATTACGAAAATTAAATTTATTTGAGTCCGCTTGAAATGGAACCACTGTACCGTGGGCCACATGCGATCCGCGACTCAATTGTGTAGCGGGTCGGCGAAGCGATTTAATAAAAAAATATTTATTATTTTTTACTAGCGACCCGCCCCGGCTTCGCACGGGTGCAATGTAGATACTAATGTGGGGCATATAAACCTTCCTCTTGAATCACTCTATCTATTGCTGAAAACTGCATTAAAATCTGTTTCGTAGTTTAAAAGATCTAAGCGTACAGACGGCGGCAGCGACTTTGTTTTATCTATTATACTAATATTATAAAGTTGAAGAGTTTGTTTGTTTGTTTGAATGCGCTAATCTCAGGAACTGCTGGTTGGAATTGGATAAATCTTTTTGAGTTGGATAGTCCATTTATCGAGGAAGGTTATAGGCTATATAACATCACGCTACAACCAATAGGAGCGGAGCATAAATGAAAAATGTTGCAAAAACGGGAAAAATGTCCACCCGTGCAAAGCCGGGACGGGCAGCTAGTAGTAAGTAAAGATGAACCATTACTAGGAGCCGTTTCGTTTTCAGAACCTGATTGGTGATTTCACATGCTAATAATTATTAGAAACAAATGAGAATAAGAGAGTTGTCAGTATAATAAGACTACCATATCAATATTTTCATTGGGATACTTCCTATTATCAATGCTTGCGATCGTGTAGACCTACAATATTTTAATAGAATCAAAAATAAGTACGTACAAAATGAATATTCCTACATGATAATGATTAATTTTCGAGCGGTTTAATCCCTAATTAATAAAATGATTTCTACGCAACACATAAAATATTTTCAAAATGCCTATAAACTTGGTACTACAATCATAAAAATATCCAGATTTAACAACGGTAACGGTGCATTTAATACCCATTAACAAACTAAAGTTAGTCCCTAACAATCTACTTCAAACTGTCAACACAAGAGTAACACGATACATATGGTCAATAAAGAGCTAAGAGGACTCTTTAAAAGTTTTTATAATTTTTATTGCCGCCATGTTTACGTGACGAGAATAGCTGGGTGCCGGAAGAAGGGACAAAAGTGGATCTTTTTCGGTATACCGCCCGGTGGTCCCGCTACGAACGGCGACGTATTGAAGGGATTTCAGTTGACCGATGGCGGGTTAAAAATAAAATTCTAGTGAAAGGGTGTTGCTGATTTTGTTTTGTTGTGAATTTGTGGCGTGAAGTATTAAAATGTTTATGGAAAACAATGAATGTGAGTCAATAATGACCCAACTGTATGGTCAATTGACTTGTGGTTACAAGAATTGTGTCACTTGTTTTTTTCAATGAAAAACTTAATTTCCAATAACATACCTAATACCTACCATTAATAAGACAGGATTAGGTAATTAAGTAATGAATAATGCAATACCAATAAATATTATCACATAACACAATGTACACAAAAACAATACTCACTTCGAATACCCCTTCGGATGGCACGCCTGCAGCGCCGCAGGTCTTGCATCATCATCCAGCACCAGCGTGGTCCTAAGCCCCGCGGCCCGCACCCGGACCTCCATGCTTAGGTAGAACAGCCTTGGGTCCCGATGGCGCATGCGGAACTTGCCCAGTAGGGTCGCCACCACTTCCTGCGCACGAGTGCCCCACGTCACAGAGAGAGTCTTGTACTCGATGTCCGGGCGAAGGCAACGTGCGTATACTTTAATTGTCGTCTGTGGACAAATAAACCTATTATTAGTAACGAATAAAAGTAAAATAGATTATATTTCAGTGGATGATATAATACAAGATGTACAAAAGGACCAATAGTGTACAACGATAGGACCAAAGTTTCACGGTTAACCAAGAAGACCTTAACTCGGTAGAGCATTCTGTCTGAAGGCTTTCGGTGTTGATTATATGTTTATTTTGCAAACAAAGTTAATTTTAGCGTAATATGTTATCTATTGTCTGTTTTATACTGTCAATCGGATCTACACTCTTGAATGGCCTCCCTCATATATGTAGGGTGGATCAGGTGGATGTCGCCACGGTTGGCTAACAGCCATCTATATTATAATTTTATTTTACAAAAATGGGGCACTTGACTGGACTTGAATGACTGGAAACACACAAATTATTATTGATACTGAACACTTAGTGATTTTCTTATTCTACCTAGCTTTTACCAACTTTATCGTTGATATGAAGCTGAAAAACATTATGTAATTGATTTCCCAAGACTTGCCAATTGTACGCGATAAGAATAAAATATAAAAAGCGATTTAGGTATTTTTTCTGACGGCGCTGCTGCCGTTTAGAATTGTAATCGTTTTCAGTACAAAACTTTGCTGATAAAATTCAAATTTTAGGTCATACATGTAATTTTGAACTGTTATTGATAAGCAAAGCAAACATATCAAACTTCCGTTTTTAGGGAATAGTCCGTGTGAAGCTAAATTTGCTAATATTATCTGAATGCAAATAGGAGATAAATATGAAAAATATATTAGCAAATAGAGAGAAATATGTAAAACACGAGAGTAGGGGGAAAATTTTTGTGCAAGCAGTATTACATATCGAACAAATGATCATAGCTGGTACGAGTAAAATATCGCGTGTCGAAAGGTTCAAAAGAAGTTTCAGGTGACACAATAGAGTACGCATGATTCACAGAATAAATGATTTTGCTAAAATAATAAATGGAAATAAAAAAGATTTAAAGACTGAAATATTCCAGATACAGCTAAAAGAGCTAATGAAGCCAATGCTTTCGAAATTCTACATGAGGCTAAACAAATGGTAGACTCACAAAACAAGATAGTCAAGTACAGTAACCAACAACCAATAATTTTATTATTCTGTGTAACAGAATGCAAAGATTGCAGAATATCCAGTTCCCACGCGAGCTGTTCTCACCGCACAATAAGAACAAATCACACGAAAAAATTATGAATTAAAGTCACATCGTATTAATAAAATAATTGAGGATCAAATATTATAGATGACTCACGTGAATGTTATGGGGGTGCAGCTCAAGGCGCATGCGCGGGGCTGGAACCGGCGCGAACGCAGCCATGACACGTGCGTACGAAACGGCGCGCGGGCGACACTGAGCCTTGAGCATAGCACTCTGACTGTACAGGGGGTTAGATTGCAAGCATCTGTCGTTTACTTCCTCATTTTATTGATGGGAAAAGGATTAAGACCAGGAATATCGAAATTTCAATGGAATCAGAGTATTGGCGAAGAGAAACGACTGCAGAAGTAGGGTGTGGCTTTACAAGAACTAATAAAAGTGCCTCTAAACATCCCTCTGGTAACCTTCTTGGAATTCTTCGTGTTCAGATTTTAAGTAAACGTAAAATATCAGAAGAAACCAAGAAAGATTAATAGTAAAGCAATCACACGGCCAAACAATACTTCAAATGAAAGAACAACTTTTGTAACAGTACCCTCAACTATCCAAAGCTATCTAAATCAGATCAAAATAACTACAGAACGCTATATATTTTTCAATCACAGTGACAAAAATAAATAAATTCCCAATGAACGTGATAGTGTAATATAAAACATGGGACTTGCAACAAGACCCTGGCTTGGCGCCGGAAGCTCCCAGCCCTCACACAAGGGGTAAGCGGACACCTGTCCTGTCACGGAAACTGATCTGACTAGCGATCGATTGTACTGACAACTTCAAATTATTGCAGGCAGCGTGTGAATGTTTGGAACACAATTTGCAAGTGGCCAGGTGGTTCAAGGACTCAAAAATTTGTTTATCGTGGGAGTTTTTTGAAAATGAATTAGAAGTCCTTGAACATTGTGAATTTATGGATCTTTTATAGGTTTCGGTAGAAGAGGGGTCTTTAAAAGGACCAAACTTGTTATAGTGCATGGGATGATGATATTCAAAAGAAGATTTCTTTGAAAAAGTTCCATTTTCTAAGTAACAGCCAAGAAAAGACCTTGCAAATTGTTATTCATGAAACAAACATTCCAGTCAACAAATTCGTTTTAACCAATCTGGAACTAAACGTACCTAAATTCAGCGCCTATTGTTCTAATATCACGTCTTAGATTCTCAGTATTTGCACACATTTACATACAATAGCATTCAGAAGTCATATGAAATGAAAACGTTACATTCTGTAAGCAGCCAAACAAACAATAATAATTCTAACCGGGAAGAAAGCACCGGTAAAAGTGGTCATCTTTCGTCGACAACCACTGAACTTGAACTGGTGACTCGACGAAGGAAACGCAAAAACAGTCACCGGACGGCTCAGGAATGCGGTACTGGCAGCCGAACCTGGCCAACATAAGTCAGCCCGCGGAAAAAAACGTAAACTAAGTACGCCCTCATAAATTGAATGTCAATGCTCGACAACTAGCGCCGATGTAAGTGTCAAGTTAAGTTGGTCATGTCAGGTTAGAAAATGCGGTGATAAAAAGTTTTATACTGCGGATTAGACATCCTTGTCACAAGGCTGTTGGTTATGGTCATTTGTTAGTGCATGCTTGGGTTTTAAAGAGCATCTCTGGACAACCTGTCCGTTCCAATCTCCTGTTCCGTTTCGAACACAAGAATATGTCAAAACATCCATTTTATTTTTCTCTCTACGGTTTTTATAGCTAGCCGAAGTCGCAGACAGTTATCTGAACTGCACGACCAAAACCAATCTTGAAAAAGGTAAATAAAGATTATCCAACAAGTAGCTAGTTGATATCACACCTATCAGGCAGGCAAAATTGCAAATTAATCAAATCAAAATTATATTTGTCAAAATACAAAACTAAACTTGGGTATTTCACCATCCTTTATAATTGCGATAATCTCTCTATGGTTCTCGCAACAATCATCAAGTAGTTGCCATTATAAAACAATAAATCTGAAAAGACCAATAATGGTCCTTTGCCTCAAATTGCTCGTAATATGACCGCATCGACCGCGTCGACTCACGCGCATGTAGCGTCCGACCCAGCGCATGTGTAGTACCTACCTAGTTAACATTGTTAACGTGATTCATGTGCGTAAACAAAGATGGCGTTGTTTTTCAATTGTCTGTATTGTGAAGATTGATGTTTTGATGAATGGGTGACTGATATTGACTGACACAACTGAGGGGACAATAGTGATTCAATAGCCTAGGAACTGTTCACTTAATAATAAATAAAAGTCAAAAGGGTTTACTAAACGAAAACCTATTTTAAAAATAGAGTGTTCACTACATTTCTTCCCGAGAATGTCGTCGAACCGATGCCATCGTAGGCGTAAATCATAGACACGACTAAATCTATTATAGGCAGCAACTTTGCAGTAATCTCCATGGCTATCACTTATCGACCAGGCAAGAGCGGTAGCTGCGGTAGGTATTTATGGTACCATAATCTAAGAATTGTAAGATCGTTCGTTGCAGTAATCTCCAGAGATTTAGATCCAGCTTTGTGTGGGCTGCTGCGTAAAGTCACAATTGGCCATTACAAAATGGTCGATAACCACTATAATGATGTCGGTAGGTGGCGTGGCGCGACAGCGACACGTGTCGGTAACGAAACAGTTTACTCTGCCCACGCGCAGGTATATGTGCACGGGTTAGCACCTGCAATTGTAGGCGTTTATTAACTTTATTAGTTGCAATAGGCGGTTGGATTGTAGGCAGCTATTATTACTGTAAGTACCTGCTTGCAACAAGCAATAACTGCACATACTAAACTGACTATGGGCACTTTAATGTTCAATACCAGAATCACTTTTATAAATATGAATCTTAATATTCAGCTAAAAGAGCTGCCATATTTTTCCGATAGGACGAGAAGCAATGGGGGGGGGCTTCTTGGATAAGAAAAAAACTAACTTAACCTTATATTAACTGGACCTCTCCATCTTTTACTAGACTGAAAATAATATCATTAGGTTAGGTACCTACTCATGTAACCCATTTTTCCAATTTTGATACAAGTAGCTAAAACTATATCCATCATCACCAACTAGGTTAGAGTCGACTTTTGAAAACAGTCCAGAAACTAATTACCTAGGTACTTATAACTATAGGACACGGCGCTGCACACTTTGCAAGCGTGTCCAGCTTGGGGGTCGCGGCGGTCAGCGGTGACCTCTCGCTTCCGGCCGTGGTTCTGTCCATGTTCGGGAGCGCGACTGCGTGGGAAGCCATCGCCTCCTTTTGTGAGGGGGTAATGGCGACCAAAAAGGAAGCGGAGAGGGAGAGGGAGCGGTGTGCTCTTCTCCCTTCCCGCGCCAGACGCACCGGGGCCGGAGGGCGCGCGTACGCGACGACCTCCAGCCACCCTAGTGTGTGGCCTACGGGCGGCGGGTTTGGGGACTCGCCGCCCGACCAGTAACAGGCCCCAGAAGGCTGAGCGCCGTGTTCCGTGCGCGCTTCTCAGGAGGACGTGGGGCAAGGCCCCACAGAGGAGAGGTCCGCCATGGGTCGGCGGACCCCGGCCATACGGTCAGGAGAAGGAACACCGTTGGTTTTTAGCCGGTAAGAGTCCGGCAGACCCCCTCGCCTCCCCCGGGCGAGGGACATCCATGAGGATTTTCCAACGCGAAAAAAAAAGGTACTTTAAACTATAAGTCCAAATACAACACAAATGATGTTTTGAGTAGGTACCTACTCAAAACATCGAGTGCAACAATCCACATTGTTATAATGTTACTAAACTATCAGATGTTCCACTTATTCGTTACTATAAAACGGTACAAAATTGAGCCGAGTACACTACCCTCGGGCCACAATAAATCTAATTTAAAACTAGACCAACAACACCGAATACTTCGAACAGGATAATACTTTGTACCGTTAAGAGTAATTTGGTAGACGTAATCGCCGAACAACATCATTATAGTGAGGTAATGGCTAGTTTGGTGTATCGGAATGCGTTAAAGAGATGTCGGATTCACACAGACGCGTATCAAAGCCTTTTTCAATATATAGGTCGTTCTTCGCCCCTATTAGTTAGGTATTAAGTAAGTATGTAATTGACAAAAGTTTGGATATTTGAATGTGTTTTGTTTAACCTAATAACCCTTCATAATAATAAGTTTCACTAGTTAATTTGAAGTAACCCTATGCAGGTGTAAACGAAATTATGTAATTCCTTTAAACCTCTTTATGTACTGCTGACATAGATTAACCCTGCATGGAGATACTTTTGGATTCAATAAAAAAATTTACATAAACTAAACATGTGTTCTTAACGTGAGGCATTTTAGCGCCCCAAGTTAAATGACTGCGCGGCGAGCGGAAGCCGCGCAATTCGCTCGATGCGCTAAAATGCCTCACGTTAAGAACACATGTTTAGTTCATGTAATTTTTTAATTTTATTTTAATCAACCTTATCCCGTGCTGGGTTAATCTATGTCAGCAGTACATCGCGAGGTTGGAAGGAATTACCTACATGATTTTGTTTACAGCCTGTAGTGGTATAAGATTGTTTTCCAATGCTGAAGAAAAACACAATGTACATGAAAAACGTTTATTGGCATAAGAATACCAATTCAAAATTATTTTAGTAGGTACCAGATTCGTTCCAATAATTTGTAAAAAAACATCACCTTTTTTCTATTCTATCTATAGCAGTACCACAAATTAGCTAGGCCTATTATTATTAAGTTTCATTGCAAACGCAAATGGATTAACTCTCAAACATTCACAAAAGTTCATCGACATCGATTAAGTATCGCAACTCACCCCATAACTGACAAATATTACGGAGCAATTGACAGGGCTACTGTGGTAAGTGAGCAAACATCCGCTGCGTAAGCGCAAGCGGGCGCCGCGCACGCGCCGTTTCGTCGTCGCCGCCTCAATTATCGCGGAGAGAACGCTCATTTTGTATACCCAGTAATTTAAATGTTTTATCCTGTTTTAAGGAACTTTAAATTTAATTTTGTATGGTTAGAGTATACCAGCGTAAATTGAAATCCTTTGCTAAGGATATTTATTATAAAAATATTCGTAGTTCTGCCTAGCCTTTTCCCAACTATGTTGGGGTCAGCTTCCAGTCTAACCAGATGCGGCTGAATACTAGTATTTTACACGAAGCGACTGCCACCAGACCTCCACAACCCAGTTAATGGGCAATGCCGATATCCTCTGGTTAGACCAGTTGTCAGACTTTCGGGCTTCTGACTTTCCGTAACGACTGTCATAGATATTCGTATGACACCCGGGACCGACTATTTAACGTGCTCTCTGAGGCTCGGAGGGGTTTCGATGTGTAACGAATGGTGGTCACCCATCCACAGATTGCCCGCGGCAAGCGCAGCTTAACCTTGCAAATCGTGTGATCCGCGCGGTTGGTAATAAGCCACTAGCCCCTCATAAAAATGTTCGTAGTACTTCTTTTATTGTAAGCTTCTTCATTTAAAAATATAAATAAATATCAAAGGGCTTCAGTTCACACTATGTATTCTCGTTTAGTAATTTCGTCAAAAAAATATGCGCTTTTTAATATTTCTGACAGTATAATGTAGAAAACTGGGCAAAATGTTTTCCTGTCCATTACCCTGTCCGTGTGATCGTAAACTAGGCGGACGACAGACGGCGGACGGCGGCGGCTGAGTTCATTGAAAACATCACAGCAGCACGCGTTATGGAGTTGAATGAATAGGCCGCGAAATTAGCGGATTGATAAAGATGCGGTTAGTAAATAGGTACATATTTTTATTTTCGGGGTTTTCGTAGGTATACCTTGCATAAAATGATTATTATGAACTTTGATCTTCTTCTCCTATACCGAATAAATAAATAAAATAGTATAAAAAAAATGGTCCTTTCGTACAGAACTAGGTACCAGTGGCGAAGGCTCCATACAAGCCGATTCCTACCGGCTTCCCTTTTAAACAGCCACTACTAGTGTCTACTATTGCCAAATAATATACTTAGTCACATTACTTACATGTACTTAATACTTTCTAATACTAGATCTTTAGTTTTATTTTAAACATTATATTTACCTACATGCAGTGCATGCGTCACTTTTGACCAAGGTAAGTATTTTTTGTACCGGCTTCACTCTTACCAAAAGTGACCCTTCGCCACTGCTAGGTACAGCTGACTACGATTTATTAATTTATTTTACTTTAATTACAACGGTCTTGGATCAATTACAGTAATTAAAGATACAGTAATTAGAGCCAGAAGGAAGACAGCCAAAGCGATGGGCAGACGACTTGAAGCAAGTAGTTGGGCCAGAATGGTTACGTACAGCAAAGGACAGAAACAAATGGAAATCCTTAGAGGAGGCCTTTGTCGAAAGACAAGCCGTTAAGAGGAGAGATAAGCCGAATGCCGAGAATATGTTTTAGTTTAAGTTCATTTATAATGTTCTTACCTCTATTGTTAACATTTAAAAAAATAAAAGATTAGAGCCGATTACTAAGCCAAAAGTAATGGTTGTCCATTTTTCCCTCACGTTCGTCAATTAAAGCGCATATGAAAACGCCCATGATCAGCGGTAGATCTCGAACTGATGATGAAAGTCATTCAAGTAAAACCGTATCCATAACCACGACCAAACAACACTGTATTAAACCCTATCTAACCTAATCCACCGCTGACTTCGTGTCGCCCGTCCACAGGACGCCGCTAAATTGGGCCGAACGAGGTGTGACGTTAACAGCAGGAAATTAGGAAATGGGAAGCACGGCCGATCGTGACGGTTTTTGTCCGGCCCGGTTATAGAACTGTACGGCGCGTGTATCCGGACCGATTCTTACCTAATTATGCTTGATTAGACCGATTTGTGGATTACCGGCGAGGCGGGTGATGGATGCGTTGTGACTTGTGAGATGGCGTTTGAGTGTCGGGTATATCAGAAATGAATAAGTAAGATAGAGAAACATTAGACAAGTATGCGTTGATGTTAACTTTTTAACCGCTTGAGTCGCATTTCTGCGACAAATATTTCAGTGCCTCTACCGCGCGTGTCGTATTTCTGCGACAGAGAACATGCATGGTTTTTTGTTCTATTTTCGTCCTATGAACTGCGTGGTACAACTAAAACGATTATTCAATAGAGATATGATTTACAACAATTACTTAAAATTGTTTCATAGCTCTAAGTATTGAAAAAGCTTAATATATTTATTGTAGGTATTATTTTATCGATTCGTAGTCGCGCGCTAGGGGCACGGCTATTGATATTTAGCCACGCGCTTAAAAGGTTAGTACATTTAACAATAAGTATTGAGTCCTAGGGATACGAGCAAAGTTTCACAATATTATGTACAGAAAAAAAATACAAGACGGTACATGATACATTCCAATAGTAAAGCAATGTAGATGTTAATTAAAAATCTTTTTATTGCTTAAGTACCAGATCATAGCTCTCGCCCACATTATCCTTGCAAACGATTCCGCATTCAGCAATAATATGAATTATGAGAATGCCACGCAAAACCACAGATTTAGTGTGAATTCAAGCGTTTAGTTCAAATAATGATAACAGTGCAATGACAGGTTAATAGCCCATCTTACGGCTCACGCCTACGCCCACCATAGTTAACCCACTTCTTGCAATTGAGTTCCAACTAACACGCAACATCGATACAATCCAGTTCCCCTTTACATCTAGTTCGACTGAAAAAATTATCTAATAGACATTTATTCCGGAGTAAATAAGAGAACTATAGCCCTAGGGTCCCTAAGTCTTATTCAGTGTAGTATAATAACACTTAGAGGGCCCGGTCTCTTCGGTCTTCGGCCGGGACTCTTTCAACTGGGCCCTAATAATCGGATAGTGTAATAAATGCTTTAATTGAAGCAAGTTTCAGTAGGTACACATAACATCACGCCTGTATTCCCTTGAGGGTTGGGCAGAGGTGTATAGTAACATCCTTATTTAGCCGTCAGACTTCGGGCCGCAACAGAAATTCTTAATGGGAAAACCCAATAACACTTTGGCTGACCTGAGGATCGAACCCAGAACACCATGCTCAGCAGTCGCGCTTGCGACCAACAAGGCAGCCAAAAATATCAGTCCAGTTTCAGTAAGTCGTCGTTAAAAATGTTAATAATGGCAAAAATGTGCATTTCTGCTACAGCATAAATAGACAATGGTGTCGATTCTGTTGCGCACTTTGACAGGACTAAACTAAACTAAGGATGTGTGTCTCTTTCTGTTTCAATAGATAATCACTTTTTAACAAAAATAAAACCGACTTCAAATGGTCTATCTCCGAAGTTCTTCATCAGGTCTTCACCAAATTTAAATGGGACCACTTCGAAAGAATACTCTTTAAAACAAAAAAAGAATCATTAAAATCGGTTCACAATTAGCAAAGATATCGCGGAACAAACATACAAAAAAAAACATACAATCGAATTGAGAACCTCCTCCTTTTTGGAAGTCGGTTAAAAAAGAGACAGCTGCGTTTAGTCTAGTTTAGTACTGTCAAAATGTGCTACAGAATCGACACCAATGACCTGCCTCACCATTTTAAAGTGCACAGAGCAACTTCATTTACGTTGAACCCAACACAAAATAGTTTTCAGTCTTTCAGTAGAGTATTAATTGTAACTATCTACTGTCTATGTTTTCCTACTACATAACCTGTAATAAATCATGAATTATAAACGGCATGAGTAATAATAATAAGGGTACGCGTATTGTTAGGAGGTTCCTCTCTCTGAGGTCTTAACCACCGGTAGCTTGGACCCTGTTCCCGATGCCGGTGGACCTATATTTTAGTTTTTTTAGAAATATTTAAAAATGTAATGTTTATGTTTATTGATGGAATAAAGGGAATAATAAAAATAATACAAATGTGCATGCCCAAAACAACATGAAAAACCAATAATTCCATGAAAATTCATCATGTTATTACGAAACTTAGAAAGTATCGACAGCTAAAAACATCGTTCAGCACCATCGGTCACATGCCGAGGAAATTAGCAAGGCCATTATAATGATTACAATAAACTGTAGAAATTACCGGAAAATGGCGCTGGACAGGAACTATGTAATTGTTGCGTACCAGTAATTATAATGTTATTACTGCTATTAACGTGTGTGCCTGTGTGAAAGCACGTTATGAATTTGAGAATTTTGCGATAATTTTGTGCGTCGTTACCATGATCACATACGATATTATGTACTAGCTGTGTCCTCACGGCTCCGCCCGTAGCCTATGTTACTCAGTGATAATGTAGCTTTCTAATGGCAAAAGAATTTTTGAAATTGGTCCAGTTGTTTTTAAGTTTATTCGTTACATACAAAAATACAAATCTTTCCTCTTTATAATATTAGTATAGATATAGATTGCAGAAAAGATTAAATACTGTGTTATGAAAATTAAAATGATAACCTAATGGTAATCTCATCATTCAATGCGATTGTTAATAATTCTCACGACACGTTTGGTGCAGTGGCTGAGCGATTGGCTTCTGCGCTACGGGTCGTGGGTTCGATTCCCGCACGGATCAAACATTTGGATGGTCTACAAATAGTTGTTCCAGGTCTGGGCGTTTGTGCATGTGAAGATTTGTGTCTGTAAACGCACCCACGATACAGGAGAAATCCTAGTGTGGGTCAAAATTATTTTAAAAACAAAAACTAATTGGAATCTTTCCTTTTTTTAAAAAATCAATGCAAATAAACATTAAAAAAATTGGTCCTTAGGTACAGATTTACCTACAGCATTTGTTTCTTATTTCATAACCTGCTGATAACTTAAATGAATACAAAGGTTGAGCAATGTCTCCATGTACCCATATATTGAACCACAATCTGACCATCGTCAAGTTTTGCAGTGGATTCATATACATAAATGAAATTTATAATTTAAGTAGTTTTCTTGTTTAACAAATATTCCGTGCTACAAACATTAAAAAACTACATGACTAGGCCGAGCATCACAGACTAAATCTCTAACAAAAAATATTTTACATTTTATCCAGAAATCTGTTGTAAAACTGAACGCAATCTAAAGTGCCATCACCCGACATTTAACCCCCATAACATTGTCCCATCTACAAATATAAAACCAGTTATAAACACACTCAATTTAAACTCTATTTCCTCATAATAAAGGGCATACTAACTGCATCTATAAGTTGGTCTTTTCATGGAAGTGTCGTAACCACAACGCAAGCGCAACCAAGAAAATGGTCGTGATCAAAAATTTAACATGATTCGATACGCTCTCGATCTCAATCCGTGATAATCCTTTTAATCCTATTAAGCTTAGTTTAAATGATTGCAGGAGATAATCAATTAAACACTAGTGATGTACTGCAGCTTCCTATTAATGCACTGAGGCTATAATGTACAAGTTTTTTTTTTGTTTTAAATTCCTTTGCTCTTGACTCTAGTCTAGGTCAGGGGTGACAGAGACAAAGTCTACGATGAGTGAGCTTACTCAGAAGAAGCCTGTTCACTCTAACTTTGAAGAGATTCAGGTTGTATGCGTTCGGGAACACAGACGCAGATAGTGAGTTCCACTCTTTTGTCGTGTGCATTATGAAGGATGTTAAGAAGCGCTTAGTGCGAATTGGATTTTAGATAAATGGTTGTTTAGAACTAGAGAATTAATGATGGTGAACATCAGCCTAAAGTCTTTTACTCTTAGGATTATATTTATCAAGTACCTATAGTATCCAACAAGCGGTTGATTTGTAGAACTATAAGTCAAAGTCAAAACATTTATTGCGAACCAAGTGTACAATGTGGTGTTATGTTATGTTAGCAGGTACTTATGACTTAGCAGCCTTTTACAAGCATTGCAATTTCTCATTCGCCTACCCTTCTCATTTTACATTGGCATGTTTCATGTGGTTCTAAGAAACCACAAAATCACAATTTCTCATTTTATAGCGTTTTCCCTTCGATCTATTGCCAAACACCGTTTTTTAAACACCATGCCTAAATTAAGTTAAATTAAACCATGATTTCAATGTCCCAATTCATTCAACCATGATTGCTCGTGAACCATTTAATTGTTAAAACAGACCAATGCTAAAAACATTGCCCTCTTTTCAGCTACACAGTTAAACTAATCGAGAATTACGAAACTTCAACGTTAGGACCATAAAACAATTGGATATAGAAATAAAAGGCCCTCTTACGAAATAAGGGACCACTTGAGACCTGACCTAATCTAAGATATACTTGCGAGCAGACAGAATTGGAACAGAAGGACCAGACAACGCAATTAACGATAACGAGCTTATAGACACAGAAACTAAAGAAGAAAGTAACGTTTAGTCGCCAAAAGAATAGACAAAATGACAAATCAAATCATTTATCTTGTAAAACATAGGTAAAAATACAGTTCTCAAATGTTATGGTAATATCACGCTATGTTTTGCCAGTAGAGCGTACAAGTTATAATATTATGTTGTCATGCACTATATTATTACAAAGCCAATAATTAAATATAACTAATATAAAAAATACACATTAACAAAAACAATATAAATTACAATGTCAGCAATTAAGAAAATCGAATGTCAGAGTACCTACTACTTGTATTAAAATAAAATCGCACCTTTAAAGACAAACCATTACTAAACGAAAATTTTCATGAATTGAGTTATTAATGCCATCTTTCATAAAATTACGTAAACTACAAGGTGAACTTGATACTTTTTTAAAACTCCACTTTTAGAGGGCGTAAAAAATAATCTCCACTTTTAAACGGCGTAAAAAATCACAATAAACAAAGTTCTATTTAATAAAAATACTTTTCTGTAATCGTATGTTATAGTGTACATAAATATCCATCATATGACCTCAAAAAATGGCTCAGAGCATCATGTACTTAAATTTTATTGCAAAAAGGTTTTTTTTCTTTTTGCTCCTGTGTAAAATTTGATATTTTCGTTTAGAAACGGTTTCTCTTTAAAGGTGCGAAATGTCAAAAATTATTACATTAACTGTCAACAAAAATACATTACATAATAATTTATATGTCATTTACGGTGGTCATATTGCACCTACTGGAGAGGTGAATGTATCAGTACAAAGTGACAACGGGCAGTATCTCCCAGTAACCTGCCGGGGTTGCGGTGCATGCAATAGCGAAACCCGTGACCCCGGCCTTAGGTCAGAAGGAGGGACACCGTTGGTTTTTAGCCGGTAAGAGTCCGGCATGTCCCTCGCCTTCCCCGGGCGAGGGACATCCATGAGGATTTTCCAAAAAAAAATTGTATCTCCCAGTATTGCCCATGCTGAGCAAACAGGTTGATGGTCGGAGAGCTAGCCCTTTCGCACTGATCAAATGTGTTATGACTAATAAGTTGAATCCCGCTTCGCTTATGCGATTTAGGAGAGGCGTATGTCGCTCCTAAAAAAATACCGCAATTTGCAACTGCAATAATTTCGTTTTACCCGCTACAGCGACTTATGCACGAGTTCCTAGGAGCTAGGAGGGAACCTTTTGCATCTTTTTATCTAGTGATACAGTATTCTATTTCAGTTTTATAGATCGTCAGTCACATACGACTGACAACTGGAACAACATTGAGGTGTTAGCCCACCGGCGCGGGCGCAGTTCTCGTAAATGTCGTAAACCAGCCCTTTTGATGATAAGTGCTCTCGTAATAAGAGAACAGATGGGAGTTACTAAGAGTAGTCTTATGTATGGGGCTTAAATAGAAATTAACTGAAAAGCCCCAAACAATTTATTACACGAACTAGCTTGAAAGTTGTTTTTATTTAAACCAATAAAAGATTATTTCGTATGGCCGAGAGCGTTGTTTAATAATCTTTCTACCTACCTAGCCTTTTCGCCAAATTTGTTGGGGTCAGCTTCCAGTCTAACCAGATGCGGCTGAATACCAGTATTTTACACAGAGCGACTGCCATCCGAACTCCGTAACCCAGTTACAGGCCAATACCGATATCCTAAGATTAAACCGGTTGTCAGAATTTCGGACTTCTGATTGTGGCGGCATTCGTATGACAGTAAAAATGTTAGACCAAAATCTTTTTTATACAACAAAAATTATTTACTTACAAAAAGTTTCAGTTAGCAAAGAATATTTATGTCGCATTGGTCATGATTTTTGTTCTTGCTTATTGTTTATTTTTGTCATAGTTTTATACATATTTAAAAAACGTTACAATATAAAAATATGTATTAAAAATTATAACAATACTCCGTCCGTAGCAAGGTTGTAAGACCCCACCACCGTTAGTTAGGGATACAGAGTGAGGTACCTCCTCTCGATGCGTGCCGTGTTCAAGACTACCCACCTTCTACATCAGGCCCTTGATCCAAATGTTCAGCGAGAGCTTCTAAAGATATTGATCGAAGTCCTTCACTATCAAATAATTATTAATATCACTATTTAAAGGGCACTGACAACCTATGATTAAAATAAAAAGAAAACGAAATTGCAGACACCTTTATCAAAACTTCACTCGACAAACACATTTCAAAGTACACCGTTCGTCCAGGATGTCGCCACCACGTCATATCATTACACAATCATCATCTGTCTTCCATCTCTACCTAGTACTACAAACGGAACAATAATTACTGTTAAACAAAGCCTTCATTACCGTCAGCTGCGCCTGCGCATCACCTGCTATCTCAGACACCTTTATTACACACCATATGCTGACAGCCCTCAAATAACCACAGAGCTTTGAGAACAAAAAGTGGTTCTTTAAAAAGAAAGGGTTGTCTGTGGTCTATTGAAATTTGACTAAAAATAGACGGAACACACGACTTGATCTCAATCAACCTCAACTTATCTAGGGCCCAGGTTTTTTTCGGAAAAATACTTTACCTATCTTCTTCTTTTCGTGTGGTTAGTGACTAACCTGGTGTCAGAGTTTATGCCGCCCATGGGCCTCTGACTTGGCTTCACATGCCGTCGAGAAATATCTCTCAGGCATGCCGGTTTCCTCACGATGTTTTCCTTCGCTGTTTTTAAGCAAGTGATAATTAAACAATACGGACATGAATTCGAAAAGTCAGTGGTGCGTGCCTTGGGTTTCAAGTCGAGCCTAAGCTATGACTGTTATACCTACTTTACCTATGTTTGGCTTCATAATAGCGAAAGAAAGTTTAAATCGTTAAAGTAATGTTGGGATTACCTTTAGTTATAGTAAAAACAAACTTAATAATTATTTTAATGAATAGAATAGATTGATGATAATATGAACAGAATATCATTGACCTTGACAGTCTTGAGGATAATAAATCTGTTTGTAAGTACACTTGAAATAGAAAGTGTTATCTAGGAATGCTAGTTAAAACATTCCATCAAAATTAACACTAGTTTCTCATAAAGATAAAAGTTCAACCCTACTCACATCATAAAGACAGCCGCTTAACACAGCGGCGCAAAAAACGCGTAGAGCGGCATGCGCGAGCGCAGCGCACGTGCGCACACGCCAGGTGCGCAGGAAGCCAGGCTCAATCACTACAATCTCATGGCTTCTGTATGTTGCTGTCATTTTACAACATACATAAAAGCGGTTCGTCAAAGTTGTTATTAGCTAAATAGACGCCAAAATGTGTATATTTATCTACTACTAACATAACATAACATCACGCCTGTATTCCCCGAAGGGTTGGGCAGAGTAACACTCTAATTTCGCCGTTATGTTTAATTCCCATGTAATAGTAGGCGAGTCTATTGCCATCAATCGGGCACAAATCCTAACTCCGGGCTGCAACTGAGGAATTCCATACGGAAAACCCCAATAACATTGCCCGACCTGGGGATCGAACCTACGACCTCATGATCAGTAGTCGCACTTGTTACCACTAGACCAACGAGGCACCTGCTGGACATACTTCTCTTGTAAGAGATCATTCAAATATAACGTAAGCAGAATTTTGATAATTTTTGACCCTCCCCTCCCCCTTGTCAGCAAAAGTAAGCAAAGCTCTTACCCCCTCCTATGCTTACGTAAACATTGGTATATTTTTTTTCAGATTTCTTTATTGTTATTCATGAGCAGCAGTTTTCATTTTTCAAGTCTAGAAAAATAAGTAATTAAATAAGTATTGCTGACGTAATCACCATCCAGACCCCCTCGTCTCCCATGTCATCAAAAATAAGCTAACTAAAGACCCCCCCATCCCCCCTTGGTGCTTACGTAATACTTGAATGGCCCCTAACTTACGATTGGTTAAACTGTTGGTTAAGTATCACACTACGCAAGCAGCTGCCTGTAAGCTGAGAATATTGATCTCTACCCCGCTGTGTGTCTAGCAAAAAAAGTTGTAAAATAAACTATAAAACTCATCTAACTCAACCGATTACGCTACCAAGTTTTTACTATAGTTTAAACTTTATCTGGACCACTGCACTGTTAAATTTTTTACCCGCAAATATTTCACGTAAAACGATTTTATTAAAAAACATAAATCGTTCTACTAATGTTTTTATTTGAGTGGCGAAAAACTGAAAATATTATAATAAAAAATCGGAATATGCTCGTTTTTGTATTCGTTTCTTAGAAGTGGGACAGTAATAAAAATTAAGAGATGAAATTCGTCAAACATTTGGGTAAAAAACTTAAAAAAATATGAAGAAGAACTACAGCATGTAGACCGTAGAATAACGGTACATTTCAATGCAATTGTCCATACATAATATAACATAATCAGCCCATTACTGTCCCATTGCTGGGCACGGGCTTCTTCTCAGAATGAGAGAGGGTTTAGGCCTTAATCCAGAACGCTGGCCTGGTGCGGGTTGGCAGACTACACACACCATCGAGAACTTTATGGAGCCCTCTCAGGTATGCAGGTTTCCTCGCAATGTTTTTCCTTCACTGTTAACGCAAGTGATAATCAAATTCGGATTCGCACATGAATTCGAAAAGTCAAAGGTGCGGGGATCGAACTCAGACCCTTCTGCATGGAAGGCAAGTTCAACCGCTAGGCTATCATTACTTAATCTTTACACAGCATAAAACAAAGTCGCTCCCGCTGTCTGTACGCTTAGATCTTTTAAACTACGCAAAGGATTGTAATGCAGTTTTCAGCAATAGATAGAGTGATTCAAGAGAAGGTTTATATGCCCCACATTAGTATTTATATTGCACCCGTGCGAAGCAGGGGCGGGTCGCTAGTTGTCAATAACTTTAAGATAATAATAATTTCTTAAAACTGCAGAGCAAGGAGTACCGTGAACGCTAAACTCCATTCGAACTACGTTCTATACGGTTCTGACACATAAATTGAACAAACTGTTCAGTTTAACCAACCTATTTAAAACAATGGCACAGTACAAAATTACAAATTAGCAAGGTAGTATTTATTAGGAGTGGTTTTACTGATAGTGTCCATGTTTCAGTATTGTGTCGATGTCCTATATTGATAGCACTTCAACTAGGCATTACGATTATTACTACTTAGTTCTTGTTGATAACTTTCGAGAGGGCTCTACCAACCGCGCGGATCATACGATTTGCGGTTAAGCTGCGCTTGCCGCGGTTGGTCTGTGGATGGGTGACCGTTCGTTACACATCGAGATCCGTCCATGCCTCGGAGAGCACGTTAAACAGTTGGTCCCGGGTGTCATACCTATGACAGTCGTTACGGGAATTCAGAAGCCCGTTAGTCTGACAAACAGTCTAGCCTTGCGATATCGGCATTGCCCTGTAACTGGGTTGAATATTGGTATTCAGCTGCATCTGGTTAGACAGACCCCAACATAAGAAAAGGATAGGCAGAACTCTTGTTCATAACTTTTAATCAAACGTAATCAAACATGACTGCCTTGACGGTCTAGCGGTCGCAAGCGCGACTGCTGAGCACGGGGTCCTGGGTTCGATCCCCAGGTCGGGCAAAGTGTTATTGGGTTTTTCCATTAAGAATTTCTCAGTAGCAGCTCGGAGTCTGCGTTTGTGCCCGGTTAATGGCAATAGGCTCGCCCCCTATTACATGGGACTTAAATATAACTGTCAAAACGAAGGTGTACGAAAACACCTCTGCCGAACCTTACGCGGAATACAAAGCGTGATGTTATGTTATCTATACCAATATTATAAAGTGGAAAGATTTGTATTTTTGTATGTAACGAATAAACTTAAAAACAACTGGACCGATTTCAAAAATTCTTTTGCCGTTAGAAAGCTACATTATCACTGAGTAACATAGGCTACGGGCGGAGCCGTGAGGACACAGCTAGTATTATGTAATTAAACATCTACGGTTATATTACGAAACCATTTGTTCTAACACTTCTAATTCATAACACAAACAAATTAAATACACCGGATACATAACAATCAAAATGTTTCATCACCGTCCCACATCGAGCCGAATCCCTCGGGATATTTACGACTATTTGATTTTAATACAATTTAATTTGATAGCCAGTTACGAAACAACGTTATCTGGTTAAACCATTATAGTTAAGCATATTGCCATTATATCTGCTTACGACATAATGATCTCATAATTTATTACCATAACGGCTTCGGCTGCAACATGTTGCTCATTTATCTATATTGGCATTATTGGCTGTATGGAAGCATTGCCATTGCGTGTATAATCAGTAATTGAAAACCGATTCGTTTCAACTGTCAATTTCAAATTCAACTGTCAATGAAGACTGACATTAAAATGCTACTCGCATTTAATTTATAGGCTCGTACACAAGTACCATTGTTGTTTAAGGGTCATTGTACATTAATAAATTGATAAATACACTTTGGAATGTAAATTTAACAATGAGTGATGAAAGTACTAGTCCTTTTAAATCCCAGAAAATATCTGCTACGTTAATTTTCAGAAAAATGGTTAACTTTGATAAGATCAATAACACTTTTTAATTTTAACGATGCGTAAATGTGATGCGATGTCTTTCATGTTTGCTTTCGTTAAAATAGTAAACAGTTTTAGGAAATTCTAAAACTAATTGAATTACGCCTAGTTCCATTTATTTAATTATAATCGGAATCACAGAAATAATTTAGTTAGAAAAAATGATGAAAGCGTTAGAAGAAACTCAGTCGTGTCTACCGTGGCGGCAGAAAAGAAATGATGCGTGCCATCGTAAGATCTTAACTTAAAACATGTATTTTTTTCTAGTAATGTTTTTATTTCGACCGGATAACAGTCTGTTCTTTATAGATGTCTCACTCCGGAAGCCAGTTGAATTTTTGAATCATTTGAGGGCGGCCAAGAAAGCCTTGATGCAAAGTTTGAATTTGAATCCCAGCAGGTCTTCTTTTAACCGACGTTTTATGCCGATTGTGTTCTTCTAATCGTCGGGGTCACCAATAAGGCGCTACGATTACGCCCAAGTTAATTATCAATAAAATTCAGGGGATCGAAGTATTATGTATTAGGTACTTCATAGGTTACAGCACAATATAAAAATTAAACTTAAAAGGCGAACCGATACCGAGGTAAATAAATCTCTTATGAATCTATCTATAACACAGAGTCCTTTTGTGAAAATCTATAATTCCAACTAGACAGCTGTCATTACTGAAAAACTAAAAACTAAAGGCGACCACTAATAAAACATGTAAGGAGGTTCGCCACACATTAAAATATTTGATTTTAGAATAGGATGTATTGCTAGACGATTCACATTGTAAAAAAAACCCCCGTCTATGATATTTCAGGTTACTTAAGTATATCAAATGTTGCATAGTAATTAAGATATTTAAAAACTTAGGTAAACAATAAATACGAAACATGGACAATCCTTCCAATAACAAAACGCACAAAACCAACAAAATTCCTGAACTCCACAAAACAGCTTTACATTCCACATTCATAATTCCCGTATCAGAAATACCGAACAATTACAGCAACTGTTTACCGATTGGTCGCAGAACGCTTACTCAATTAAGGAAATAAGGAGACATTTTGGTCGTATGGCAACAGACCAGATGTTCGAAAGCGCAACCAATCGCAAATAAACATGTTCGGCGACCGACAACTTACGACCACGCCACTTATAATAATATTTTGTAATGGCAATATGTGCTAATCGCATATTAGAAGTGTCGCTACATCAGTAGCTGCGACGTAATACGACCACTATACAGCAGAAATAATGAAGGATATTTTCATCAGACATTTAGAGTGGGAGGATATGGGAGAAAAGGGAAATGCGGAGAATTCTGTTGGGACGCGGACCTTAGGACCATTTTATTCTGTACCTTAGGATCGAAAATAGAGACTGGAAGGGTTTATTTATAAGAACGTATTGTTTACCATTCAATTATTTTTAATTATATTCTTTTTACCTCAGATAACTAAGTCTTTTTTTTTATATTTGATTCAATATTTCTTACAAAGTTCTTACAAAACCCAAAATTTCAACAACGCAAACCGGCTTCAACAAAGCTTCGGGATAAGCCTCTACAAAATAATGCCTACCCACTAATATGCATCTATATTGTTTGATCAACGACTTGACAGATGTACGCTAATTGACGCACGCGTATGCGCACCGAGACCGGCGCGGCGCGAACGCAAGATTGTGGTATTTTCGAGCAGAACTAGTGTTGGGAGTATTGGGACGCGTCCCAGTTTTGACCAGCATCTTGAAAATTTAAAACTGAATATTTAAATTCTAATTTCAAAAGCTTTTTTTTAATAAACTTGTTTTCTCTACTTTATCTCAGAGATTTTGGACCTATGTAATTTCAGAGACCAGTTTTCTTCAAAAAGATTGGTCCTGCGCTGGAGCACAAGTAGTTACAACAACGGCTATAATAATAATATAGCGATTTTAGACAAAGTAACTGCGGTTGGTATGACCTTCGCTACACAGCTTTGCATAAGTAATGACAACCTATTACATTCTATTAAAATAATTAATGGGCTCTTGAAAGGCTAGCTTTAAAATAAATTGAACCTATTATGACACGGTGAGTTAAAAAAAACTATATGTAGGAACTTACTACAAATGATTTCGTTCAATTCAACGCTAATGAATCTACTTCAGAGCAAATATAAAAAAGCAATCTATTTAGACATTTTCCGGTTATATTAGGTTAAAAGTTATTGACTAATTTACAAAGAAAGCTAACTATTACGTTTTAAAATACGGAATTAGAAAGCACATCTTTTTATATTTTTGTCACAATGTTAGGCCTTATGTTTTTTTTTTGCAAAAGGTGCATAGGAAAACTGCTTTCAAAATCTCAAACGTTGCACCCAATTTTATAATTTAGAATTAACTACTAAAAAAAATAAAAATTACTAAAATTAAATACTAGCGGCCCGTCCCGACTTTGCACAGGTGGACATTTTCCCCGTTTTTGTAACATTTTTCATTTATGCTCCGCTGCTATTGGTTGTGACGTGATGTTATATAGCCTATAATCGTCCTCGATAAATGGACTATCCAAGACAAAAATATTTTTTCAATTCCGACCAGTAATTCCTGAGATTAGCGCGTTCAAACAAACAAACTCTTCAGCTTTATAATATTAGAATAGATTTGAGTTTTTATTTCGAACGCGATATATTTTGCATCAAAATCGAAAAAAGGTCGAATATGATATCAATTCCGGTACCAATACCAACATTACGCTAGTCTAGTTCAAATCCCGGACTTTCGTAACAACACTAGCCCGGATGGTTCGTGACCGGTCCCGCCTCGGTACGAGAAAGATTGTGTTGTTGTACCAACAATTAGCGGTTGATCCACTCGCTAGCCGACATTGTACGACTGGCTTTACTTGCCCACTATTATTATAAATTAAACAGTTTCTCTGTTAGGAATGATAATTTAATAGTCTATAAGAAAAGGTTTGTTTTCAAAAAGTTTTATCACAAACAAGCTTGGGACAGATCAACAATTAAAATCTTATTTTGACCTATTTTATTAGCTCTCAATGATTTCTTTTGCGCAGTATTAAGCATCTAGCTACGCCTCATTTTGACCTATTTTATTAGCTCTCAATGATTTCTTTTGCGCAGTATTAAGCATCTAGCTACGCCTCATTTTGACCTATTTTATTAGCTCTCAATGATTTCTTTTGCGCAGTGCCTAACTATCTAGTTCCGATCAATGTTTGTTGCACATTTGGTGCAGTGGCTGAGCGATTGGCTTCTGCGTTACGGGTCGTGGGTTCGATTCCCGCACGGAACAAATGTTTGTATGACTTACAGATAGTTGTACCGGGTCTGGGTGTTTGTGCATGTGAAGATTTGTGTTTGTAAACGCACCCACGATACAGGAGAAATCCTAGTGCGGGGCAACGTTTTTTTATTAAAATAAATAATAAATAAATATCACTGGCAAAAAAAATATAGGTTTGAGCTTAGTCAATAGAGTCTACAGTTTCACTCCCACAAACTATATCTATCAGTCAACAATACAATGCTGTATTTACAATCTAATCAGTACAAGCTAATTTAAACTAACAATAAGTATTTTCAAGTGTAAACTTTTGACAAAGACCCAATTCGTAGAACTTAAACAATTATACACTGTGTACTCTATGACATTGAACTTATCGTACGGACAGACAGACTGACTCTTTACTAATGATAATGCTTGTTTAATTTGACCCGAGGCGGCTTTACATGTTTCAAAGTAAATCGGGATCCGTCGTGACTTCCCTCAAAATACATAAAATTTTAAAACCGTACCATTCCTTTTCGAGATAAGTCGAACATACATACAGGCTTTCAGAAGCTGTCTAGATTGCGATATGGTTTGATTTTTTTATAATTAAAGTTCCGAACAAGTTTCTATATGAAGCTTGTCCACATTAATCAAGTGACCTTCAGATAAGAAATTCACTGCTTAACGCTGCAAACGTATTGTTACATAGTTATATACAGGGTGTAAACGAAATCATGTATTTCCTTCAAACCTCGTGATGTACTGCTGACATAGATTGGGGATAATGCACGGGATACTTTAGGATTCAATAAAAAAAAAATACAAGAAGTAAACATGTGTTCTTAACGTGAGCCATTTTAGTGTCCCGAGCGAAATGAGCGGCAATCGCTCGCCGCGCGGTCATTTAACCCGGGGCGCTAAAATGCCTCACGTTAAGATCACATGTTTTCTTCTTGTACTTTTTTTTTATTGTATCCAAAAGTTTATCTTGCAGGGTTAATCTATGTCAGCAGTACATCACGAGGTTTGAAGGAATTACATGATTTCATTTACACCCTGTATTAATGTTTATTCGTAGGTACTAAAATACTAGGTACTACTGTATGCAAAACAAACATTTCCCTAAAAAGCGTACAAAAATCAATATTTAAACATCAATTAGCGAAAGAATTCAAAAATGGAGTGTTCGGTAAATAAAAAAACAAATATGGCGCCACGGAAGGTCGGTACCCATTGAATGCGCACGCGCACGCATGCAACACGATGCTTGGATGCACATACAGAGATCGTTATGAGGTGCAGTAATATGAGAACTGTCTTACGGCTCAAAGGCGGCCATTGTTATTTGAAGATCCTTAGGGTTGCTACACGCCCCATTCACATAATTCAAATAGACATTTCCCTTTTTCTAGGCATGATCTCGAATATTCTCGAAGCTTTTTACCATAGACAAAGAAAGAGAACGTTTAGATCAAAGAAATTTAGACACTGGTACATCCGTTTCCGCCAACCATCGGCAGTCGATAAGTTGCCACCGATTAAAGATTCCGCGCACTGATAGGTATGCAGACAACAGCGATGTAGCAATTAAATATTTCAGAAATATATTGCATATAATTACAGGTCCATATATTAAGTAGGCAGGATACATAAGTCGTTACCAGATACTACATCCCAAAATTATTACAACAAGAACTGGTATGCTAAATGCCAAAAAATTGGCAATAGGAAATAATCATTCATTATTTCTTTTTACTTTGAGATCTACTTTTGAATGAATACCTACAAGATATAATTGAAATTATTATGAAATAATTGCCTGAACGTTTAGATAAATTTATCTTCTGTCTGGCAAAATAAAGATTCCTTTCTATTCTATAGTGCATACAAATCTTCTCTAAAAAATAATATTTCTAAAATATTTATTTAACACCCTCATTTCGCCGTTATGTTTAAGACCCATGTAATAGGGGGGCGAGCCTAACATCGACCGGACACAAATCCAAACGCCGGGCTGCTACTGAAGAATTCCACACGGAAAAACCCAATACCACTTTACCCGACCTGGGGATTAAACACAGGACCTCACTATCAACAGTCGCGCTTGCCACCACTAGACCAACTGGCAGTTCTGCAACTTCTATTTCCTTTTCCCAAAGTCCTTCGTGCCAGCCCTGATACATATACAGTGTGTATTCAAAGCAGCCGCTTGCACCGATGCGGTGTCACGACCACCGCCTACCGACCTGCCCTCGCGACCTTTCTGAGAATCTATAATTATTGCAGCACCCTGTTAATGATTTATCGCGGCATTTAATAATGAAGACTACTTTGTAAAGATGAATGAGTGATGAGTAATTGTGATGTAATTTGAGATAAGGAGAGAGCTTTTACTGTTAATGATACTGTATTCATAAAAGTATCAACATTGTAAAGATCAGAGCCTTCATTCCGTCGAAATCAGCTCTCAGACCATTAAAATACACTAATTGTCCAGACTTTTAATGTTTATGTTATGCCATTTGATAAAGGACCTTCCATTAATAACACCAAAACACAAAATAAAAAAAACTCAAGCGCATTTCAAAATGACGGATACAAATACGGCAGCGGCGACGCCCTATCAGCACGACTTTAAAACGAAACTAAAGACAACTTTAATTAAAGTCCCGAATTCAATTTACTGCACCCACAAAAAGAGATAAACAATGGCTCATTGCCGTGGTCCCCTTATGCGTGATGCGCCTGCGCGTGGCTGGGTGCGCCGCGGCGCGTACGCATCTTAACGACCCGGTTCGTAGCCAGTGGCCATGTTAATGTGAAACATATGTTACCGGTATCGCGAAATGATCGCCGTTTAAGGTTTCGTGCAAAACGTTTAAATATTGTTTTACACTCCGGTTCTATAGTATACAGTTTTTTTAATTTTATTTTTTTATTAAATCGTTGCCCCACACTAGGGTTTCTCCTGTGTCGTGGGTGCGTTTACAGACACAAATCTTCACATGCACAAACACCCAGACCCGGAACATCTATCTGTAGGCCATACAAATATTTGTTCCGTGCGGGAATCGAACCGACAACCCGCAGCGCAGAAGCCAATCGCTCAACCACAGCACCAAATGTGTTGACAGTTAATTTTTAAAAATTTAAATTAGTTAATCTGTTACAAGACAGTTTGGTGAGCTTTTTGGAGCAGTTACGAAACGTCCTTCTTTGCTTAGAGAGGCAGAATCTGAAGAAATGAAGATTCTGGTCTGGAGAAATTTCATCTGAGTTTTGATATTTGTGTAAGCAATAACAGGAAAACTGGCGAGTAATGAGTTACTAGTATTAATTAAATTAGTCATCATGCGAAATCCGAGAAATATCGAAGGTTTGTGAAAGTATGGCCTTAAAGACTATACGACAACACTGTGATTAAAATCTAATTTAAACTATTAAGAAAAAAGATAATCAAATAAACCAACCAACCAACTGCCTCGTTGGTCTAGTGGTGGCAAGCGCAACTGCTGATCGTGAGGTCCTGGGTTCGATCCCCAGGTCGGGCAGTGTTATTGATTTTTCCCGTGTAGAATCCCTCAGTAGCAACCCGGAGTTTGGATTTCTGCCCAGTTGATGGCAATAAGCTCGCCCCCTATTACATGGGACTTAAACATAACGGTGAAATGAGGGTATTACTATACACCTCTGCTCAACCCTTCGGGGAATACAGGCGTGATGTTATGTTGTGTATGTTATGTAAATAAACCAAACAGAGAGATAAAATCGAACACTAAATTATACAGCCTATATATAAAACTACGAAGCGTGAAAATCTGCAGTCCGCCATCATAATAAGTTGTGGTACATTAGCATACAATAGTATGCACCCCACCGCGGATATAGCTTGATAGATGTGGCATACTATGCCGCACTTCCGGACTGAAGTCAATAAACCCTAAAATCCATACAGATTTAAAAAAATAGAGAAAAAAGTTTATAGTCGAAAGAGGTTTTGTTTTAGGACGAGAGAAGTATTCGGTGGTCTGGTTAAGATAACCAATAAAAAATGCCCTTGAACATCGATGCAGCGTTTTAAATAGAGAAAGAAAACAATAAAAAAGTTCAGAGGATTTGTTTAAAGAATCGTATACCTAAAAACGTAATAAGAATCGTCTGGTAAAAAAGTGTCTTAAAAAGTAAACGAATATTTACAAGATTAATCGGAAAGGGGGTACTAAGCCGCGGGCCAGTTAAAGTGTCATTGACGACTATTTTAAAGCAAGTGATAAAATATCAAAATTCCATAATTTTTATTTGCATGCAAAAAGATTGCGATTTTAGATTTTTCAAAAAAATATTTTACCTTCTTTAGTTATGAATTCAGAATATTAAGTTTCAAATCCGTGGCCCCAAATATGACCTAAATTGCAAACACAGCTAGCTATCATAGCTATGGACAGATAGATTTTAGCATGTTTTTTACGAAATCTTTGAAAAGTTATTTCTCTTAAACTATCGAGTTTTGGGGAAAGTTGTAGAACAAAAGTTATCCTTTATTATGGTTAATTTAACATCCTTTCGGCTTAGTAGGTACCCCCTTTCCGACTAAACTTGTATTTGTTCTCAGCTTATCTTCATCAATCCTAGTGCAAGTTCTTCTCAAGTTAAACATATCAAGTGAACTGTATAAAGTAATTTGTTCCGACTGTATCCACGGTACTGAACCACCTTTTCGCCTCCCAGGACCAAATTTTACCGTAAACCAAAAATGGTCCTACCATTCGCCCGTAACCTCGTTGAAATTATCTGAAGAATCACAAAGTAAACACTCCTTTCCAATTTACTTTATCCAATTACCATGATGTGAATATGTTGGATAAATAACAAGAATACAACAAGCCTTGCGCCCACGGTGCGCCTACGTGCGTAACCGAGGTCTTATGTGATGTTAAATAACTTTTGGTCCTTTGTAAGGCTGTTGTTACACCTTTTGTCTTGACCTTACGTATACATAGTCAGATAGGGTTTAATAAAAAAATGAATATTTTTTTATAACATATCATAACATCACGCCTATATTCGACGAAGGGTTATGCAGAGGTGTATAGTAACACCCTCATTTCGCCGTTATGTTTAAGCCACATGTAAAGGGGGGCGAGCTTATTGCCATCAACGGGCACACACCCAAACTCCGGGCTGCTACTGAGGAATTCCACATGGAACAACACAATGACACTTTGCCCGACATGAGGATCGAACCCTGGACCTCACATTCAGCAGTCGCGCTTGCCACCACTAGACCAACGAGGCAGTATATTTTTTTATCATTAATAAGTTCGATTTATTAATTTCTTAACTACAAGTCTTTATCTCATTCATTATAATGATCAGTGTTTATGGTATGCAATTAAAGGCTTTTACAAGTGATCCAAAATTAATTTTAACTCTTATCTTTATTCTGTATAGCGTTGTTAATTTAATCTGTCCTTTAAAATTATGTCCTTAACTTTCCTCACAGTTAATATCTTGAATTCTTGAATGTTAAACAAGGTCTTATATCGAATTATCCTTATATTCTACCATCAGGGTTATCCTTAATACAAAACACTGAACTTCGAGTTTACCATAAACTTTACATCAATTTCGACTGCTGATTGTGAGGTTCTGGGACCGATCACAAGGTCGGGCCAAGTGTTATTGGGTTTTTCCGAGTGGAGCTCTTTATTAGCAGCCCGGAGTTTGGATTTGTGCCCGATTGATGGCAATAGGCTCGCCCCCTATTATATGGGACTTAAACTTAAATGAGGGTGTTGTTACTATACACCTCTGCCCAACCCTCCCGGGATTACAGGTGTGATGTTATGTTATGTGTAGTTTGTTTTTTATAATTTAATTTAAATTCAATTAAAAAAATTATACGTTAAATTCTGTCACACTGCCACAGCAAAAAACCTTATCAGAATCATAACTTAACTCCATTTCTCAAAGTACTAGTACATTAACTGGTCTAATAGAGGATGAAAATCAGGACCAATTTCAAGACCAAATAAAGGTTTAAAATCTTACCTATATAGATAATAACAATCAGTAATAATTTATGCTTATTTTGATTCTAGATTCATAATTAACCACACATCCTTATTTTTTCTGGTCCTTATATTACCCAATCAGGGCTGCCCTCAATATGAGTCATGTGTGTCGCACGGTCGACCGGCTCTCCTGCAAGCCATAGCCAGATCTCTGGTGACATTCCCGGCGGCATTCAGACCGTGACTGTGAGTCTGTGACCGAAATACTCAGAGATTACAGATGAATAATAATCTTGAATCAGTTCTATTCACGAATTGTCAATGTGATTATTATGACAGATTACTGTACCGCTATTTGGGCCGTGTTATGCAATAATGTGTCAACTCACAAAAATATGGATTTTGTGTTAACGTCATCTAGTTCTTGTGGAAGGTCTATACTCAACGCTTGAAAAATACCCAGAACTGTGGTAAATTCAATAGAGCGTCTATCAAAAAAATCTTAATGCAGATTGCATTTTTTCAAGCGTTGGGTAGACCTACCACTATAACTAGATCGCGTTAACACAGAACTAATATTTCTGTGGATTGACGCATTATTGCATAATACAGCTTATTTGTGATTGACATCGCTAGGAGAGCTCCAAAAAGTTCTCAATAATTTGTGCAATTTGCCAACCCTCACCAGGCCAGCGTAGTGGACTAAGACCTAAACTCTCCTCATTCTGAGAAGGCGCTAACCCAAGCAACAGTGGGACAGTAAGCAATTATGAAGCCCGGAAATGCATCAAAATGCGTCAATTGAAATACAAGTAATTAATTAGTCAACATGTGTTCCTAATATGGTTGTCGTCATTCATTCGTTTCCTTCAATTAAATCTTAATAACATGACGAGACTTTGCATTCAATTTTTTTACTCTCTCCCATATTGGTAAGGAATTTAAGATATGTAGGTACCGTAAGTATAAAAACATGTTTCTTATTGTATGTACATGTTAGATGCTAATTATGTACAGCATACAATTACGTGAAGCAGCGAACTTAGGCTCCACAACCTTCGGAACCGGTCGAGACGTGGCCTATGAGACTGCAGTGAAGCAGAATTTGTTTGACGCGTTCTTGAATATTATAAAGATTTCCTTACTTATTAGATTACTTATTTTTATGGGTTACCACTCATGGCATAGCGTGTATCTACTATTAAAAACAAAGTTAAGATAATGGCTGATAGAAAATTGGTTTTATACATTTTTTTACTATAAAATATATTAATAATTGTAAACTCACTCGGCACCTACTTACCTAGTAAATGATTTAATTTCTCATACCTTGTACAGGTGAGATGTGGGCATACCATGTCTCCTGCGAATAAATATTTCTATTTCTAAAATAGTTTTTTGTTAAAAACGTTCTTGTCTATGGTTCAAATAAGAAAAAAAGACACGCAACACTGATTTGATGAGCTGCTATTTGAATTGTTCTATAAAATTCTCATTGTTAATTATATATTTAAACACGTATAGGCCTAATTAGTGAACTAATTTGTATTTACATATAATCTTAACTTGAATACGTAGCATAAAAACATATTAAACTCACAGTTTAGTTTAAATAATGCGTGAAAACAATTAGCCATTCAAATGTTAAAAATATTCCCATAAAAGACTTCCGTATTCTTTAGCGGATCATTTATTATTCCCCTGCAGACAGGGTTGTCAAAACAAAAATCATAAAAACGTTTAAATAAGCCCTAAATAGAAACATATCAAACTGGAAAAAGGTCGAAAATAAGTAATGTGCTTTGGGTCATTACGAACATGGGAATATTCTGAAAATTATGATATTTTGCTAAACTAGGCAATATTTTTTGCTCTGACAAAGTATGTATTAATACATAATATTAACATTTTTTTCAAGCAATTATTAAACCCATACCATACAGACACGTATTCTTAAATACCATATGCATTAACATAATAACACAGATAGAATATTAAAATACACAATAAAAATAAAAACAAATATACATTTATATTAAATATGGTGCCAGAATGTGTAATGCAATGTAATGTAGTGTTGCGAGAACAAAAAGTATTGCCTGATTTAGTATTAATTCGTAATATTCGCATGTTCGTAATTACCCTCGAGCACTTTACCTATTTTTAAGTTCGAATATTCCAAACATGTCTCTGACGACAAGTCTGACAGCCTTCCAAGAAAGTAAACAAAGTTGCGAACTTTGTCGAGCATTCTTAACACAATACGCGCAAATGAAAATCCGCATTACAGCAATTACAAGGGCCTATCAGAGTAACATGTTCATCGCGTCAATTAGCGGTCATGGTACTAATCAAGTCGGCAGCGTCTCAATAAGACATCTGCTGAGCTGTGTATAGTGTGATGTGATTGTCAGCGTGGCGAAGAACATCACATAATATCACGCCTGTATTCCCCGAAGGATTGGGCAGAGATGTACAGTAAAGCCCTCATTTCGCCGTTATATTTAAGTCCCATGTAATAGGTTGCGAGGCTATTGCCATCAACCGAGCAAAAATTTAAACTCCGGGCCGCTATTGAGGAATTATACACGAAAATACCCAATAACACTTTGCCCGACCTGGAGATCGAACCCAGGACCTCACGATCAGCAGTTGCCACCACTAAACCAACGAGGGGAAAAACACCGATCAATAATTATGATGGGCTTGGAATATTCTAGCAAAAAATGTATCTTATTCCACAATCAGGTAATCAAACAAGATACTGTATTAAAAAATAAAAAGTAATGTTTTACTACTGTTTTGTACACCTAAAGGCGAATTTACATTATGTTAGTTACTGACTTCAAACTCGAGACGAGTCAGTGCTGACTCGCTGCTGTTATCGTGTAAATTAGCGCTGTACTGACTTGATATACTATGTTTACACGAAGCCAGCACCAGGTCAGCACCGACTTATCTTGAATTTGAAGTCAGTAACCGACTCAATGTAAATCCGTGCCAGTCTTTTGCAACGCCCATATTTTTATAAAACCACGGTCATATTCTAAATTTTTCAGAGCACCTTGTGTTGAAATTGTTGTTATTCACCATTTCAGTGTTCTTAGTTTTAACTCAGGTTTTATCTAGTATGAGAGTAAATGATAACTCAGGTTTTGTTGGATCAGCAAGTAAGCAAGGAATAATCATTAATGACTTTTCACAGAGATTCTAAATTTAATAGTGACAGATGTTCACTTCCTAACAAACTGGCTAAGTTTATAATGTACTAGCGGCCCGTCCCGGCTTTGCACGGGTGGAAATTTTTCCCGTTTTTGCAACATTTTACATTTATGCTCCGCTCCTATTGGTCGGAGCGTGATGTTATATAGCCTATAACCTTCCTCGATAAATGGATTATCCAACACAAAAATAATTTTTCAATTTCAATTTTTCCAGTAGTTCCTGAGATTAGCGCGTTCAAACAAACAAACTCTTCAGCTTTATAATATTAGTATAGATTACAACCTTTTTTCTCTACACCTTGTCGTTGATATCTGCTCATCGCCGTACTAAGCAATACTATGATCACACGGCCTTGCAAACTTATAACCCAAACTTCGTAGGTACACGTATAAAATGCTATGAACCAACTCTTCTCAGTCTTTTCCTGCTCCTTCATACCTATATTTAGCAATATCGACATTTTAGGTAATACTCCTATTCTCAGAACCACTTATTATCATGCGCTCAAAATCCTCTAGAGGTGAACGCTTGCGACAGTATAGTTCTGAGAAGTAATGACGTTTAGAGGTCGCCACTCGACGCCGCGGAAACTCGTGCGTAATGCGCCCGCGCAGCGTAGTCGTGGAGTTGATTAATGTATCGAAATGTCAATCGAGACGTAATGAATGGAGATAGTAGTTGTAAATTCCACATTGATATATTGCATCGTGTGTATAGCAATGAATATAAAATGTAATATCAAAAGAATATTGTTAGGGGACCTATGTAAATAGGTAAGCGGGGTGAGGGGGAGAGGGGCTGTCGACCACAGGGCGTTTACCATTGCGCCTTAGAACATATTTTAAATTTGGCATAACATAACATCACGCCTGTATTCCCCGAAGGGTTGGGCAGAGATGTATATACTGGCCTGCAAAAATAAGTATCACACTTTTAAAATTGCAATAATTTTTTAGGTACACAAGATATATTTTCAAAACAAAAAGGACTCAAAAAAGAGTTTAACTTTGTTACTATAGTTTCAAAGAAAGCTGATAAAAATTGCTATAAAACTTTTTTTATTTTAAATCTCTAACTTCTATAGTTTAGAAAAAATTGAAATTTTAAAAGTGTGATACTTATTTTTGCAGGCCAGTGTAGTAACACCCTCGTTTCGCCAGTTATGTTTAAGTTCCATGTAATAAGGGGTGAGCCTATTGCCATTAACCGGCCACAAATCCAAACTCCTTGCTGCTACTGAGGAATTCCACACGGAAAAACCCAATAACACTTTGCCCGACCTGGGAATCGATCCCAAGACCTCACAATGAGCAGTCGCGCTTGCCACCACTAGACTAACGAGGCAATTTTAAATTTAGTAATGTGATTATATCAAATAAGTTTTGTTCCTGGTAAAAGCTAAGTTTTTGCTATATGGAATTCTCCTTTCAAAATATTTTTCGTCCTTTCCCGTCGCGCTCTACATAACCTCGCGCTTCTAAGCTTCAACTTATTTATGCCCATAGAGTAAATCAGGCCCTACTAATGGGTAGGATATCATTCAAAACAACTCTTTCAATTTCGACCGGATACGAACAGTTGTGTGCTCGTAATCTTTGTAGTGATTTGTGGGTACTAAAGTAATTCTGAGAATAAGGTAAGTTATTATAATATTTTCGAGGGGCTTACTAGTAGACACTGAAGAGTTCCACTATCCTCCTCCTGGATCCATCATCAGACCCTCGTTACCAAGCCCAATCTATTGGACTCGTCAAGACGAATCATATGAGTCCAAACTTGAGGGGTTTACTAGTAGCCACTGAAGAGTTCCACTATCCACCTCCAGACCCTCGTTACCAAGCCCAATCTATTGGACTCGTCAAAAAGAATCATATGACCCGAAACTCGAGGGGTTTACTAGTAGTCACTGAAGATATCAACTATCCACCTCCTGGCTCCATCATCAGATCAGCTCCAAGATACCAAATTATAGTATTGTCATCCGAACTAGATATTTTATACATACAGAGTTTCATTTCGATACGACAATTAGAAGTAGGTTAAAATTCACTTCCAAGATTTTTTTACATTGTTAGTTAGTTACAAGTGAAGCTAATATAAAGCGTGTACCAAAGACAAAAAATGTAGGATACAAACACCATAGTACAAAACACACCGTTCTAACACATTAGACCTCACAAGGACTTTAGTGCAGTCAGTGACCCAGCAAAACAAGTGAACATAGTAACACATGACTCACTCGCAAACTTCCTTATACGTCGATTAACTAAATAAAGACAAATCGCACTGATGACGTCACTAGCCATGACAATTAGTCACAGTACATGTGGTTATCACAAGATCTGCGCGCCAAAAGTGCCTTACCTAATTGTTTCATAAATGCAGACTTTGTTTCAGATGAGTTATTTTGGAATGGGTGATTTATTTTAATAAGTTTTGGGTTATATTTTCGGAATATTATCTTAAGACAGTTATAAGAGTGAAGGTTTTGTCCCTTTACAATATAAGCAGCCCGCCGATTTAAAACGTTTCGATAAGTTATTCTTATTATCGACCGATTCGTTTAGTTATCTCGTTGTTATACGATTCTCATAAGTAACTTATTACTTTCCATTTACTTACTTATAAAGAATAAAGCAAAGGAAGAAATCGAAGATACAACTACCATATGGGATAGTAAACAGCCTATTATAAGTAGAGACGTGCAAACCTGATGATAAACAATATGTTTTTTTTTTTTAATAAATCCTTATTTGACTGCTCATCCTAAGTGACCCCTAGTGTCTTTTTGATATGACGAGGAGATTAAAAAAAAGTTGTCAAATGTATAAAATTCTCTATGGCAGCAGCACCTTTTGGGAGATTGGGAGAGTTTGGGGACCAGATTACAAGCCGCGATGTTAAATATAAATTAAAAATAAAACCTAATTCAATGTCAATATTATACGTACATAGATGACAAATTACAATTCCAACAACACTCAATAGATCCTTAATTTACGTCAAACAAAGAAACGAGTTAACTAGCAATTATCGACGGCCAACGACATAGTTAGTGCCATAACTAACGAACAGTTCTGATTAATTCGCTCATAAATCTGTTCGCTCTACGCGGTAGGCGCCACACGAGTCACACGACATGTACCTACCATATTTGCGCAAACAATGTTTATAGGTACTTACTTGAAGATATTTAAAGATATTTAAAGATTTATAAATAAGGGTTTTATTATCTTTATATCCTCACACCGTTAAATCAGCCCTCGTCAAGGTGTCTCCATCCCCGTTTTCTCGCAAGCAACGCCCTAAGCCGAGGTCCGAGTCCTATTAGGGGTAGTGCTGTTGTTGCTAACTAGTCATGATGTTAGAAGTAGTTAGCTTAGGTTAAGTAATTTACTCTCGTCCCCATTGATTGGAGACCCTTCAGGTCTCGCCAATAACTGCTCGGTTACGTAGAAACGGTCCGCAAGACCATCTACAATAAGTCGAATAGAAAAAGAAAAAAACTTTATCCCCTTTCGAAGAGAACTGTGCTGGTCGTAGCAACATGTATAATCAGCCCATTACTGTCCCACTGTTGGGCACGAGCCTGTTCTCAGAATGTGAAGGATTCAGGCTTTAGTCCACCACGCTGGCTTGGTGCGGGTTGGCGGACTACACACACCATCGAGAATTTTTAGCACCCCCACTGGAGTGTAGATTTCCTCACGATGTTTTCCTTCACCGCTACCGCAAGTGATAATCACATTCTGATCCGCACATGAATTCGAAAAATCAGAGGTGCATACCAGATCCTCCATGAAAGGTAAGCGTTCAACCGCTATGACTGCTTCTTTAGAGCGAGAGAGAGAGAGATTTTAAGAGCATACTAACCATAGGTAGTCAGAACAAAAACTGGGATGAAATCGATGGCAGTAAAGTAAAAGAAGACATCTACAAATTCGCAGTTTTACAGGAGAGCACATTTAGTAAAAAAAAAGCGGCAATTTAGCTGCGATGTTCTTTAACCTTTTGGACGCCAGAGCATAAATGCATCGGCATACCCTCCACGCCAAGGTAACGGTAATCCCATCGTTTTTGTCACATATTTGTGACGTTGGCGTACAGGGTAAACTTTCGTTTGTCACGTATATGTGACAATGGCGTCCAAAAGGTTAAAAATCGAGTTTAGATGTCTTCCACGTGCGAGATTTTCTTTAATATTTTGAAATTTGAAATAATTTTAATACAAACTTATAGATAGGGTTAATGTAGGCTCATTTTTGTAATAAAAACATTTTCGCAATAATATAGATATCCGTGTCTACTTTGCTGCCATCGAAATAATATCATTCCATTCTAATGCAATCTGTAAGTACCTTTGTCTAGTGTTATTTACTCAACCGACACGGATACACAGACGGACAAACACAAGGCCGCCTGTTTAGTTATTGCACGAGTTAAGGTACTGCGACATACATTACGTCGTGGATTATAGAAGGAAGGAAGAGAAGTGTCATTTCCCTGTTATTGCTAAGAACAATGACAGTTCGCAGCGCGTCATTGCGTAATACGGAATTAAGTGTTTTAGTATTTATTAGTTCCTTTGACTTCCTTGACAAGTACGGGATTAATTATGGAGTTTTAAATATAGGCTCGTTAGGCTAGTGGTGGCAAACGCGACTGTTAATCGTGATTCCTCGGTTCGACCCCTAGGTCAGGCAGCGTTCCGGGGTTGTGGTGCATGCTTTTGCGAATCCGCAACCCCGTCCGTACGGTCAGGAGGAGGATCATGGTTTTTAACCGGTAGAAGTCCGGCAGACCCCCTCGCCTTCGCCGGGCGAGGGTCATCCATGAGGATTTTACAAAGATAAAAAAAATGTGTGTAATATTTCCTACTAGTTGTGTCCACACGGCTTCGCCCGCGTAAGAAGTTTAATTCCAGTAATAAATATACCCTATGTTACTCAGTGATGATGTAGCTTTCAAACGGCAAAAGAATTTTTGAAGTCGGTCCTTTGGTTTTTAAGTTTATTCGTTTCATAAGTATTACGTAAGCAGAATTTTAGTAATTTTTGACCCTCCCCTCCCCATTGTCAGCAAAAGTAAGCAAAGCTTTTACCCCCCCTCCTATGCTTACATAAACATTAGTACATATTTTCTTTTTAATCTGTTTTAAGTTTCTTTATTGTTATACAGGAGCAGCAGTTTTCAAGTCTAGAAAAATATGTAAATAAATAAAAATTGCTGACGTAATCATCATCTAGACACCCGGGTGTGTCTAGATGATCAAAAATAAGCTAATCCCCCATGTCATCAAAAATAAGCTAAGCAAAAACACCCTCACCCCCCTTTCGTGCTTACGTAATACTTGAATGGCCCCTAATAACTGAAAACAGCTAAAAAGGAATTCCATTAAAACATTACCAGTTCCAGTTAATACTGATAAACTGTCCTTAAAGTTAAACATACTTAATTAAGTACCGTACAAAATTATAAGTTATAAAATAAATAGGTTTTAAGAAAAGCTTGCCTATAATCAACAGGTCGTATAAATAGTAATTATTCCCATATCGGTATATGACGTTTATTGACACAACTTTATTGGTAATTGACCGCGTCACCGTTCCCTTACAACTTTTGCGCTACGATAGATGTCGCGTTTTACGTTTCCTGTTTTGGATATTCCAAGACTATAAACTATACAAATTAATGTAGACGTCATGGACTTGTTTTGTGAATATTTTCTTGGAAAAGCCCTTTCGTATTGTATTTATTTGTAATTAGTTATATTCTTGGTAATAATGTGTAGTCTTATGAAACAAACAAGGAACGGTTTCAAGGTCCAGGAAGTTCATAAATTGAGTGTCAATATAACATAACATCACGCCTGTATTCCCCGAGGGGTTGGCCAGAGGTGTATAGTAACACGCTCATTTCATCGTTGTTGTAATGTAATAAGGGGCGAGCCTATCGCCATCACCCAAGCACAAATCTAAAATCCGGGCTGCTACTGATGAATTCCATACGGAAAATCAAAATAAAATTTTGCCCAACCTGGGCATCGAACCCAGGACCTCACGATCAGCAGTCGCGCTTGCCACCACTAGACCAACGAGGCAGTTCAGTGTCAATATATGTAGAGTTCAATATTACCAAAGTAATTTCTAATTATGTACTTTCCAATCCGAAATAGCAAAATTAAACGGACTTCCGTAAACTTTCTTTACGCAAACAATACCTAGGCATGATAGTGCTCAAATACACTACCGTATACTCCAATATTTTCACACAGCCAATCAAAAATCGATTACCCAAAACATACATAGCGAAAACAACGATTATTTCATTACAAAAATTCCATATCGTCGCCAAATACAGTTATGTGGTTTTAAGCCATTCGCAGGCAATGGACCCAATAGTAATGGCAATAGGCTCGCCCCCTATTACATGGGACTTAAACATAACTGCGAAATGAGAGTGTTGCTATACACTTCTGCCCAACCCTTCGGGGAATATAGGTGTGATGTTATGTTATGGACTGGGCGGTTACTGGTATTTTAAACCACCAAAACCCACTAGCAAGTTTTACTTCGCAAGTTGACCGAGCAAAGGTGTGCATTAACTTGCAGAGTAAAGGCTCATTTACACGCAGCAAGTTTCATGCCATCTTTGTCTTTCTCTCCGACAAAAACAGAGATAGCATGAGACTTGCTTCAAAAAACTTGCTACCTGTAAATGAGCCTTAAAACTCGCTACTGCATTTGGCGCTTAAATTGCAAGGCCGTCGAGTGTGCTGCGTGCACTACTGTGAAACCACAAGTTAAAGTCATCGGTGCGATGAAGTACCTAGAGAAAAATATGTCAATATTATGCGTCAGCATGAATCACCGGTATGGTAACCGGCTGTTACACGTGGCGCCCGTGGTTCAACTGCGCGTGCACGTTGTTGATAACTGTAGTTCGTTAATAACTTTTAGCAAACCTACCATTAATAGTTACTGATGAAATAACCAATCAGAAATTCAACAGCATTGATAGTCTAGTGTGACCGTCGGCCTGCCAAGTCATAGGTCTTGAGTTCGAACCCAAGGCACGCACCTCTGACTTTTCGGAATCATGTGCGTATTGTATAATTATCACTTGCTTTAAAACGGTGAAGGAAAACATCGTGAGGAAGCCGGACTGAGAGATATTTCTCGACGGCACGTGAAGCCAAGTTTGAGGCCCATGGGCGGCATAAACTCTCAACACCTGGTTAGTCACTAACCACACGAAAAAGAAAGAAAGATCAGTAATTGTTCAAATAAAGCAAAGCCAACCACAGCCTGCTTGGGAATAAGAGATAATTATGAGAAAATATGGACATGATCAATAATATACTATAATAAGTATCCTATTTGACTTATTTTCTTCCTTCATAACTAAACTGAAAAGTTAATGCGTAAAGTTACTTCCTTGTTTTATTTTATTACTAGCGGCCCGTCCCGGCTTCGCACGGGTGGACATTTTCCCGTTTTTGCAACATTTTTCATTTATGCTCCGCTCCTATTGGTCGCAGCGTGATGTTATATAGCCTATAACCTTCCTCGATAAATGGACTATCCAACACAAAAACATTTTTTCAATTCCAACCAGTAGTTCCTAAGATTAGCGCGTTCAAACAAACAATCTCTTCAGCTTTATAATATTAGTATAGATAGTGCTTATTTCAGTTTATCATAACTATGATTAAATGTTTTGGTAAAGCGGATATGGTAAATGAAATAAACATAGACTCTCACCACTGAGAGTACTTGTATTAATTTATGAATCCTCATCGACAGTAATTTGTTCCGCAAAACAGACAACATGGAAATTCGAATCATCAACTATTCTTCCTACCAATAAAAATAATTTATCCAATAAATTATCAAAACAAAGCACATAAAACCTATTCAACTAATACCTTCACAAAGGCAACAAAACGGAACTATATTTCTATAGAAAAAACAGTATAATAGCAACACTTAACATTTCACGGTAGAGTAGCGGAGTTTCATGCGCACGCGCGGATCTACGCAACAAGTGCATATCCGGGTACAATGATCAGCTTCCGGCCGCTCATTGGGACCAATTGGCCCTATTGGTCCCGACTCCCGGGGAAATGTAGGGCTCTTGCCCTTCATCCGGTATCCGAGATGAGGGATGGGACATCATAATTTTGATACGTTATATCGTTATCGGTTGTTCGTAATATTTATGACACATGGTAGAATGGAGGCGAACATTTACGTTAATTACTGTGAAAAGGATATCTCGCTACATACTTTATTTTTATTTCACGTTAAACTTAAAAATATATAAAAATCTAATAAAAAATATTTTGGGTAACGATGACAGCGTTTCAGACAGCTACATTTTAATAACATACAAATTATTAATAGCCTTCGCACACGTAATGTTTATTCGATTAATTCACGCTTATAACTTAAGATCGTTTGCAAATCCACCGTGATGGGCCACGTTGCGCAATTATCGACAATAACGAACAACCCTAGCCTCGTTTACACAATGGACCATGGATAAAGGAATAAACAAGCGTGTACTCGACCGATATGTGGCTACTGGCCATGAAATAGTATTAGATAATCTTATATATGTATTACTGGCGTATTTAGCAATGACGAACAAAAGTTATATAAATAACCTATTAGTTACAATAATAATTGTTTAAATATCTGTGAGAATTGACTTTATGAGACGTGAAATTGCAAGTTAAAAACAAATAAACGAAAGTCGGACACAAACTTGCAAATTATGAATAAACATAGTGTGACATAATTGTGTGTGTGTAGACATAATTGTACAAATCGGGGGTTAGTAGAGCTTTACGTAACACGAAAACTTAAAAAAAGCTATGTGTATGGGAAGCAGTCACCGTTCCATCTTGCAAGCTACATCCAACTCACGTAGGTACTTCCTATTTCAAAAATATGATCAATGCAAGAACTAGCTAATCAGCTGTCAAATCTCATGTCAAGTAATGTGATTTAATGTTAGTATTTTGGTTAACAAATCATATTCGTTGACTTGAGTTTTGACAATAGATTAAATTGGTCAATCTTTCAGAAATCGAGGGTAATTTTTTAATAATGTTGACAGAATCTATACCGTTAGTAGGTAGGTACCGTAGGTACCATCGTAGATCGCACCATCGCTTAACATCAGGCGAGGTGGTGGTCAAACACAAGCCCAGAAAATATTTAAAAAAATGTGAATATCCAAATTCAGAAGTACTTCCACATAAATATCGACAAAAACTTTCCTATCGACAATTACACAACCCTAGCCCCAGTTACCGAGCATCGTCGGCACTACAATGGGTCGATAAAGTATTACATAAACATACGCGCAAGCGCAAGTCACAGGTTATCGATCTATTGGCCGTCAATGCAGTGTAATTAAATTATTGTTATTACATGTTAATTGGACTTAACCACGCCAGTCAATTGTGTGTAGGCGTAGGTACCTATTGAGTCTAGGTAATTGTTGGTGCCAATAAAAGGAATCTTTATTGGGGCAGGTCAGGGACTAATTTGTTTGTAGTTCTATTTATTGGACAATTGTGGCTTTTATCTGGCTTTGTTATTTCTTTGTAGGATCAAACAGTATCTACCGAACTTTTTATTCCCTAAAACGAATGGATTAGTACCACAGGCAACCTTGTTTAGTTAAAAGGCCCACAAACGCCCCGATTATTCCCCTGATCTACAGGGTTAACTAGCAACGTCGTGGTTGATCAGGTCAAGACAAATTGAGATGATTTTATACAGAGTTACTTCGAATAAACTGGCGAAACTTCATAGGAATGAATGTGTTCTATTGTAGTGTATAAGTAAATAATATTACCTAAACGTAAGCTAATTCTAAGTAGGAATAAAGTACTGTTAGTTATCAGCGCGCTTAGTTTTAAGCAGGCACGGTGGCAGCCAGACTTTGGGGGTGATCATATTAACAGTGAAATAAGTTTAGCATATTAGAATTTATTACACATTTTTTTTGTAAATATCTATTTTTAGGAGGTTTGTCAATTTGACGTGTACGATTTGGGTGGGGGGTCATGATGACCTCCCTTGGACCACCACTGGTCTTAAGTTGATTGCCAATACAAAACAACGTATTTTTACTTTTAAGCGCCTTTCATTTTGGACATCACTCCATACAACATTACATGGCCACTCTGCCATGTAATGATGTCTAGTAAACCTAAGAAATTTCGCCAGTTAATTTGAAGTAACCCTATAGGTTTTATCGGTGTTTCTCGTGTGAAATTGTGTCGTTTTCCAGATTGCTTTTTTTTTCGACTGCTTGTAGATGGTCTTGCGGACCGTATCTACGTAACCGGGCAGTTATTGGCGACTCCAACCAATGGGAACGAGTAAAATACTTAACCTAAGCTAACTACTACTACTAAGATCATGACTACTGGCAACAACAACACTAAGGGCGACTCCTAATGGGACTCGGACCTCAGCTCCAGATTGCTTATGAACGACCTATCCTAATATACCAAAACTTTTACGCTTTGACTCATACAAATAGTCTCATCCTAGATCCGGCACAGTACTATTCCATCTGACCCATCCTAGAGACGATCACTATGTATAATAAATTGTAAATAAACGTGTGCGTCACTGCCCTACGAGGATGACATCACTGCGTGACTCCTGCGCATCCGATTAGTACTACTGTAGTACTACCACATGTGAAGTTTACTTCTTGAACGTAAGTGACTCATCGTTGATTGAACTCAGCTGGTGTCTTTAATTTGATCAATTCAAATGACCAATGTTCAAAATAAAATAACTAGGTACATTTGCAATTAAGCTTTGATCATTATGCTCCTGCCCTTAACCCAACTTATTCTAGGTCGGCCCAGCATGTCTTTTTCTTCCATACATCTCATCAGCCGTGATCTCAGTATTCACTTCCTTCCTATCCTTCCTTTCACACAATCCATCCATATTTTCTTTGGTCTGCCTCTTTTCTTATAGGCATCCACATTTATACCTAAAGCTTTTCTCGTAATATGCTCCTCATTCTTTAGCATCCCATATATCCATACCATGACAACCGATTGCTTCTCAGTCTTTCTGTTATCTCCCCAACTCTCTCTTAGATTTGATCGGATTCGAAATAAGAACTCCTCCAACGAGAATGCGACTAAAGTACCATTATGTTCTGAGTTCCCGAAGACGTATTGAAATCAATTGAAAATCAATAATAAATCCCACATAAAGAAAACACAGCAAATACATGCGACAGGTATATGTCAACCAGCCCACCAACACCTGCCGCATCCGTGTAGCTGCGATTAATTCTGCGCGCGCGCATACCAGCAGATATTGTTCAGAAAGGTCACGTACGTACACCGCCGCGTCGCAGGCGCATCGCACTGCAACCATTGTGATATTTTTAGTCCATATCTAGATTATGACGAGGATGTGTGTAGGTCTAAGCTGACTGCTAAATGCGTTGTTGATCCTAGATCTGCTGATCTATTGACTATTGAGTTTACAACAGGGTTCAATAACATTGTGTAGAATAACCTACTATAATATATCCTGTGTAGACGGGCTAGAAAATAAAACTTCGTCACCGCACGCTGGAAATACACACGTGTTGTAAGATTTACCAAAAACCAACCCACCTGATGGTAGGATCTATACAGTCCCCCTGGCTGCTACAACACTCAAATGAAGTCCAGCATCAAGCAGTTTACAGTGTTCCGTCATGTGTATTTGAGAGCCATAGGGGTATAGAGGAACCCCTCTATCTCTATATCTTTGTTACTTGTATTCGTGTGCTCCATCTTAGACCCTGTCTGCGCTTACCATCAACTGCGACCAAGGTCAAATACGACCAAGCCAAAGAATATAATACCCGTACATATTTTTTTGTATCATATTATTAATTCCTGCTTTTGCTTTTATTCCGGAGTCTGCCTTGTCGTAACTTGAATAAAGTAACTTCTTGATTTACATTAAGCAATGACTAGATCCAACCATTCTGGAATATAAAAACGGCCTCGTAACGGCCAAAGTATGAAAATAATTGCCACAAACTCCTGAAACAGTAGCATCATCATCATCTCAGTGCCTAAGTGGGGTCGGCAGAACACGTATTCCTCTTCCATTCTCGTCTATCAGCCGTCATCTCAGTACTCACTCCTATCTTACCCATATCTTCCTTCACACAATACATCCATCCACATTCGTATTTACTAGTCTTCTAGTAATATAACGTACTTCTGAAACAGAAGCATCTTAAATACAACACCTATTACACGTTACTGAAACTTGATCACTAACTGCAGCCTCTCATTAAGATACGACTACAGATATAACATAAGATGGCGTCTCAACTTACTTGGCAGTTACGCACAGACTCAAGTTTCAGCATCTCATCATAACAGCTAACGATCCGCTAAGAGTATATCTACTGTTTATTGTTTATGTAATAACTAATGTAACTCGATCACCCAGTTATCTACGTGTGAAGGAGTGTGTACATGAGCGACTTTTGTTCGTACATATATTTTGTTTTATGTTATTATGATCTTCTGAATCATTGTGCTATGGTCGCAAACGCAGGCCTGAATTGGTTTCTTTAGTCGGACATAGAGCTATAGGGTTTTTTTTAGGAAATTCTTAATAGTTGACCGGAGTTCGGGTTTTGTGCCCAATTAATGGTAATTGGCTCGCCTCTTACTTACTATTTCACGGGACTTAAATTAATTCGTGAAATGAATTAGTCTAGGTATCTTTGGGACCTCCGGAGAAATAAGACGTGATGTGTAAAATAACATTTTTATTATATCATTATTTTGTACAGTTTATAGAGAGAATAATGTACACATGAGTTAAGTGGAATTGATGAAACATGTGTCGGAGAGTTAACTTTGACAAAATCCTACTATTATTAAATACGAGCTGAAACTGGAACTTATAATTTACTAGGTATATTCACATGAACCGCTTTAGTGTAAAAATTTCAGTTAAATGTGCCTAAACCTTTTTCTGCCTAGCATTTTTCCAATTACGTCGGGGTCAGCTTCCAGTCAGATACGGCTGAATACCAGTATTTTACACGGAGCGAGTGCTATCAGACCTCATCCCAATTACAGGGCAATGCCGATATCCTAAGGTTAGAGCGGTTGTCAGACATTCAGGCTTCTTACTTCTCGTAATGACTGTCATAGGCTGTTTATGTTATTTCAGAGTTAAAGGATGCTTGTGTAACTTATCCATGTCAAATCCGGGTTGAAATAGCGCCAAAAGGTTGTTGATATGGGCAACTGCAGTATTCATTTCTTTGCACATTCTCCGGCAAAACGCGGCGATACACTTTCGCATACTAAACTGCCGTGGAGATCTATCTTTACCAGAATATACATCAGTATATCAATACAGGACATTTGTTAAGAAAACATAACATAACATCACGCCTGTATTCCGTGAAGGGTTGAGCAGAGATGTATAGTAACACCCTCATTTCGCCGTTATGTTTAAGTCCCATGTAATAGGGGCAAGCCTATTGCCATCAATCGGGCACAAATGCAAACTCCGGACTGCTACTGAGAAATTCCACACGGAAAAACCCAATAACACTTTGTCCAACCTGGGGATCGAACCCAGGACGTCACGATCAGCAGTCGCGCTTGCCACCACTAGACCAACGAGGCAGTTGTAAAGAAGACTGAGTTTTTATTTGCTATAACGCCTTAATTCTCTAAGTACAGTACTCGCCGAACTTTTAGACCGCTCTGAAGTCAGGCGAATGATTGCGCAGTAGCTTTTCCATATTTCGCTACTGCGCAACCACTTGACGAACTTCAGAGCGGTCAAATGTTTGCCGAGTACTATAGCTTGGTCTGCCCTAATGTGGGACGGTAGTCCATCTGTTAATAACCTAGACTAGACACCTATTAAACATTGCCGGGCAACATCATTTTCTTAATAATTTCCTGTTCATGAAATTCCTGAGATATTAAACACTAACATTCTGGACTATAAAACCCAGTGGCTCACAGACTGATAAGTTTCACCGACAGGTAGAAAGCCTGTAATGACAGGAAGTGACGGCAAGCCGTGTGACCTACCGGTGCGCTTGCGCAATGCCCGCCGGATATCTACGTGATAATACTGGAGTGAAGTGAATTATGAATGTGATTGTTATGTTAAAAAATGATAGCGTGAATTGATTTCTTATATTATGAATTCTTACGTTTCTTACAAACAATTTGCAGGATGTACGAATAAAAACAATAAACCTAACAAGAAAGAACATCTTCAAAGAAGCAGCGAAACAATAAACTGTACCGATCTAAACATCCCACATTGCAACACAGAAATTAGGCCAGTCGCACGCATAATTAAAGAATATGGCCGCCCATCAATATAGCGCTAAATACTTCGCGACAAGGCGCTAAATAGTTACTTCGTCTAATAACTGCACAAAATAAAAATGTACAGAAAGCCCACTCTTAAAGCTCTGTAAAAGTATCATAAGGTAAGATCATATCGTCGTCTGCGATAGAAACCCTAAATTTAATGTAGGCACCACTGAAAACCATGCTTGTATTGCTTGCTTTTCGGAAAAAAGTTGGTCGCTACTGTATTGAAAACGGAACAGTCTGAAACCACTGCAGATTGTAGGTATTTTTTTCTATTCGACTGCTTGTAGGTGGTCTTGCGGACCATTTCTACGTAACCGGGCAGTTATTGGCGAGACCTGAAGAGTCTCCCACCAATGGGGACGAGTAAAATACGTAACCTAAGCCTACTACTGCTAACATCATGGCTACTAGCAATAACAGCACTAAGGGCGACCCCTAATGGGACTCAGACCTCGGCCTAGGGCGGCGGCTGACTGGGAGTGAGACAGCTTGATGAGGGCTGAATTATCGGTGTGTAAAGATTGCAGGTGCTTCAACGAAGCTTTTGTTTCGAGTGGCATGGCGCTTACTTTTTAATTGATCAATATCTATCTAGTAGTACTAGACTTCTGGACCTATCTATGTATTGTGTTGTCTAATAACTAGATGATTAGCGGCAACATTGCCAGCGCGCATGCGTTCCCACGGACCGTTGACATGTGTGGCTGAATGCAAGTGTGCATTGTTCTGCTCCAAATATAAAAAAAACATTTTTTTCGATCCAATATGGCGGCTGGAATATTACTGTTTTACTTTCTTTATATATAATTCTGAAAGGAGGTAAAACAATAACTTTGAAGTTATTGTGGTCAGTTTATTTATGAGTCAGTATTAATTGTTTGTAAAATAAAGAAATTATTTAATTAAGTTTATTGCCGCGGGAAATAGGGAAAACCACATAGACGCCAGCCACATCAATAACACAATAGCCAAAGTGCGAGTTCACGTAAGATACTTAGATAATTATTTGAATTAGCACTCCTTATAAAATATGGAAACATTTTTAAAAAATACTAAGGGCCTTTTTCACAATCGCCTAAGCGAGAGATAAATAGGGCAGATTGACAGCTTCTCTATAGAAATTCTGCCAAGCCGCCATTATTTTCCAGATATGAGATAACCGACTAATATGAATACCTGTCAAAAATGACTTTAAATAAGTATTTATTAATGCTACACAATACGTTTTGCTATAGAAACCTATTACTTTTATTAATTACCTATAATTTATATAAGAAGTTATATTTTAAAACATTTGACAGACAATGATAATACTGAACAGGTCTACACAATATTCTTTACCGTTACAAAAATGCATCTAACAATCTTTAATTAAAAAACAATAGAGAGTTTGAGGGCGTGGTGGTCTATTGTTCCGGGTTGTATAAAATTATAGGACATCTAGCAACAATTAAACGAGGTTCCCAGTCTGTGTATAGGAAATGTCTGTCAGGGAGTGATCATTATGCATGTAGCAAACGCAATGTCGGATGCATACGGTACTTTGACACTCATCAAAACAATAAATGAAATTATTTATGAGAAGCATAATTTTATTAGATAACTAGAATTTGCAAGTCGGTCAAGGTTGTTTACGAATTCATACATTCAAGTTTACTATGTTTATTATAATGATTTAACACTTAATTTACATAAGAACATCAAAGAATCTGAAGTTAAAACAAATAAAGATTCATGAAATCTTAATGATCCCGATGCATGCTTGCCATAAAGGGTTAAATCCCACTGACATAATATATGATGCAAGTACTTGTAAGCCGTTAACACGGATTTACAGAGCATATGTTCGATGTAAATTATAACAAAGCATTAAGTAGGTGTACCATAGCAATAAACATTAAACAGTCTACATATGGTCACCAGCCCCTGACTAGCAGATCATAAACATACAGAAAAAACAATTAAACTCATATACTTCACTAAAATGGATGGTAAAACAATAAATCGTAGCGTTGTAAATAATCGAGTAAAAAGGGCAGATCTATTAGTCACTTGACTGAATGAAAGCGAAGTACTTTAGTCAATATTTAAAAAAACGGAATCAATATGGCGTCGCGATAAACGTTGCTCGATCAATAAAACTTTATTTTATGACTATTATAAATGTAACAGAAATCGTTAAGTAACCGATATAAAATCATAGTTCAATTTTCACAGGAAGTAAATAAATTGTAAAAAACTCCTGCGCAACTCTGCATTCGAAAATAATAAAAGCACGCACAGGTATGTAAATAAAATTCCTTATCGATTGCATTTCCGGTCGTTATTGTTTATTGGGCTTAGAACATTTCCAATATTGTTGGAAAACCCCGGTCAATAAATTGACCAATTAGAAAAAATCCCCGAGTTGTATAACTAATATTGCACAAGACGATGACGGAGTTATTGAATTTAGTAATGGAATATAAGTAATATAATAGTCCTGGCATAGATGAGACACAAGATGAAACTTAGGATTCCCTAGAGGTGTGACAGTGCTATCAGGTAATCGCCAAATAATTTGTGAAGAAACTTTGAATGCACTTGGCAATTTGTGCTTGATCAGTTCTTTGAAACCAAAGCTAAGTGAGGTAAATGGTTTCTCAGACAGGATACAGACTAAAGACACTAAGCATTACTCAAATTGATAAAGAAAAAAGCAATCTCTGAACGAGATATGAAAATGTTTAAAATTTCTTTTTATTATACTTTTTTCACACGATGAACTCCCAAAGCTTAACGGCATCATAAGTCTCATTACAAAGACGGTAATGATCACAAATGTCGGTCAAAACTTATTCGGATGCTCTCACGATTCTCGAACTTTCCACCGACCGTGAAACAATACTGTCTTGTCTCCTAAACCTAAGTTCACATGTCGCTAAACAATCGAGAAACCATCTCTGTATCTCTATCGGCCATCAAAATGTCAGTGCCGTTCTTAATTAAGAAGTTGTAGTGGAAGGTAATGACTGAACGCAATGTCGAAATTGTCCCATTGTGCACAAATTCCCAAGAATTATGTTGAAAATATTTGGTTTGCTTGCTCAAAACAGTTAAAACCTTGGTGAATGCAGAAATGTGAACAAAGGATGTGGCCGACCATCTGGGATGCAGACACAATTGAAATATGTAATTTTTGGAACAAAAACGCCTTGTATGAAAAAACGGAATTCTCAGTTGTCGCAAATATTTTTATATTTAGATCTAAACTTAATTAAAAGGTCATTCTAGCTTATTAATGTGACATCTCGCAATACCGTCGTCCGATTTCTCAACTAACACAGATATGGGAATTTCTCGTGATTGCGCTTATACAAAACAGGACTTTATAAACGTTACGTGACGTCGATGTCCTTTTATGTATTTTGACATAACATTTTAGCATTGCGAAAGAAAACTTTATACCTTGTGACTCCAGTCCCACCAACATTAAAAAGATGAATATCATCCGTAAAACCAAAACCACCAAAATTGTTAAGAATGATTATAGGTATTCAATAAGAAACGCAACAACGTTTATACATATTCAAATACAATTACTGATAACCGTATCTTCTATGTCCACAAAGTGCTTCCTGTTGTTATAATATTTATACGAAGTACTGTATTCGGTTCCCATGGTGGTTATTATCTGATGGGAGACATAGGAAATTCCGCCATTAGCTGCCAAGAAAGTGAAATCGAATAATGATGTGCACGCAGCGATGGTATCGCTGTCGTTTACATATTATAGAAAATTTTATAGGGAGCGCTGAATGATGGATGATGGCGATCAGTTAATAGTAAAAGTTGAAATAGCAAGGTTAACAGACACATTAGAAATGTCATACACACTAAGTACACACCGATTTTTAAGCATGGTACGTTTTTAATTCAAGATGGTTGACCAACCATCAAAATGATCAAAATTGCAGTTTCTTCAGTAGCCATTGCACTAAACATAAGGAAACGTCTTCTGGAGAGCAAAATTCTATTGACAGACAAGCACGCAGCAAATGATAGTTTAAACATTGTGAAGATGACTGGATATGACATTCACTTGTATGGAAATCCGTCAGTCAAAGATTATCACTGACAAAAATCTAGACGTTACCGCCCGTTCACACAGCGGATCCGTTTTAACGGATCCGTCAGTACTGGATGTGTTGTTGACATCTGTGCCGTCGGATCAGTTAAACAAATGGCAGCTGCGTCGCATCTGGCAGACTGGATGCGATAAAAATAACGGATCCAGTATTTTTTACTGGATTCGGAATACTGTCGTGTATGTGAACTCGCTCATTCAACTACAGGCGCCATCACCAAAATAAAAAGGGATCCGCTAAAACGGGTCCTGTAAACAGTTTCTGTGTGAACTAGCTGTAAGAATTACTATAGAAGAAAGCAAAAACTCACCGTTCTATGGGACAGATCTGTGACGGAGTCGTGCCGGTGCTCCAGGCTACCGAGGCTGCAGCAGGACGCTGATGACGCGAGGCTCACGGAGTCGGCGCGCACGCGGTGCGGCGACACCGCTACGTGTTTCAGCATGCCGGGCCCTGTAAACAAAATAATACAACCATTAATATAATAATCCTTATAAATTATTTATTATTATCATAGATTGTAGTATTCTTTAGACAGTGGAACCTTCTCAATGGTACATGGTTGCTATCTTCTTCTTTTCGTGTGGTTAGTAGCTAACCTGGTGTCAGGGTTTACGCCGCCCATGGGCCTCTGACTTGGCTTCACATGCCGTTGAGAAATATCTCTCAGGCATGCCGGTTTCCTCACTATATTTTCCTCCACCGTTTTTAAGCAAGTGATAATTATGCGGTTGCTATGATCATATTCTTTAAAATTTTGCCATATAATCATAATTGGCGTGGCAGAGTAATAACTATGACAGTCATTGGGGAGATAGTAGCAATACATTTCAAAGCCTTGGCGCTACCAAATATTAAACAACCCTAAATTATGAGAGAACAATTTAATAAAAATTCCAGTAACAAAGCAACATCAAATTTCGTCGCACGACACTTGCGCACGCACATGTCTTCATCCCTTATAGCGCCGGATGTATCTTCTAGGAACAAGCTGACACGTACCTGGAGTGCCATTGTGGTGTATTGTGGCATTGTTGTGCCCGGAAGATGGATAATAGGGCGTTGCCAATTGTGGTGAAATAGAAAAAGGAAAAAAGTTAATTCTGCTCTTTTGTAGAGAAATACTTGATTGAAGATTTTGGTATTTTTTATCGAAACTAAACATTCGAGGGCAATATTTTTCATTAAAGCTGCATCAATATTTTTCATAAATAATAAGTCACGAAAATTTGCATTAAACCAGATTTAGACACTCAATAGTTAAGTAGCGAGTTAACTTGCTGATTTACACCCGGTTCCTATAGCCAAAAACTAATCGTTTTACTTATCAATGGTAGCATTTTTTATTGTCAAACTGGCCATATAAATAGATTTGTAACCGAATTTTATCTGTGATATCTACAAATGTGTACTATGCAAAGATATGGGTAAAGATAGAAGAGTCTTGATTTCAACATATAACGCTCGGTAAATCATAGGAATCAGGCATTAGTGAACTTAATTAAGCAAATACTGAACTTGCTCTGCAATATAAGTCCAAATGAGATTTTTTACTTAACTCTCCTAATTAGTAAAGTTAACTCGTTACTTAACTAATGAATGTGTGAATCGGGCTACACTTTAAAATATAATGACATCGTTCGCAGTTACTAACTTAATTGGATATTTAACAAATTAATATAAATTGTTTAGCTATACTACATAATAGCCGGGAACTATTTAAATATTCCCATAATAATAAATCGTAGATAGAGGTCTCAATGACATCGCTACAGCATTGCGAATATTGCCTGAAGTCTTGAACAACTTTTACTTATGCAGGGAGAATGATATCTTATAGCTCTTGTATCGGCCCACGTAGTAAGACTTCCATTACTCCATTTGTATAGAAAATATCTATCAAACCAGTTTGTAAGTCATCGATGGAAAAATTAATATCATCGACCAAACATTGATTCGAATTACGTTTCCTTATGTCTACTTCCTCTTAGCCTTATCCCAATTATCTTGGGGTCAGCTTCCAGTCTAACCAGATGCGGCTGAATACCAGTATTTTACACGGAGCGACTGCCATCAGACCTCCGCAACCCAGTAACTGGGCAATGCCGATATCCTAAGGTTAAACCGTTTGTCAGACTTTCGGGCTTCTGACTACCCGTAACGACTGTCATAGGTATTCGTATGACACCCGGGACCGACGGCTTAACGTGCTCTCCGAGGCACGGAGGGGTCTCGATGTGTAACAAATGGTCACCCATCCACGAACTGACCGCGGCAAGCGCAGCTTAACCTCGCAAATCGTACGATCGGCGCGGTTGTTATTTAGCCACGAGCCGTTTCCTTATGTCTACGTAGACTTTAAAAGATTTAATTTCACATGCTTGGTATAAACACAGTCTAATCTACCCATATATTACTCTTTACAGTCGGTTAACGTAGAACATTGTCGCAGAGCAATCGTGCGGGGGGTTGCGGGGTGCTGCGGGGGTAAAACGTTAATTACTTTGGACGTTTCCTTGATAAAGTTTGTGTAATTTGTTTAATGTGATAACCTTTTGACAAGTGTTACTAATTTTGATATTTCTTAAGACCTGTCAAATATATGGGCGTTGAACCACTGTATGTAGTAGGTACACTGTGGTAAAAGCCTCCTTTCATTTTCGCCAATCATTCTCAAATCAACTGGATCTCATATATTATCTATGCAACTGTAAATAAATTACTGAAATTATCATTACATCTACAAACCACGCATTACATACGCGTATTATTTTCTGATAAATCAATACATGATAATTCGGCAATTACCTGCAATGTTTGCACGTAATGTGAGAGTGCCCTTATTGAACTCATATTATAGAGTTATCTGTCTGCTGACCCCAATTTGCTAATGCATAGTTACGATGCGTTTGACGTTAAGGTCGTGAGATTTGGCTCAGCCAGGCACAGCACTTAGCACTGAGAATAAAATAAAGGAAATAAGAGTGAGATTGGTATAGATTTGAAATATTATCCCATGTTTTTTTCCTGCTAATAAAAGTCTACTCTATCTTCCGATAAGAGTACTAACTTGAGATTTTGACATTACTTTTATGGAGCTTATGTCAAATTTCTATTTCTAATAAGGCTTCTTCTTTTCGTGTGGTTAGTGGCTAACCTTGTGTCAGAGTTTATACCGCCCATGGGCCTCTGACTTGGCTTCACATACCGTCGAGAAATATCTGTCAGGCCGGTTTCTTGACGATGTTTTCCTTCACCGGTTTTTGGCAAGTGATAATTATACAATACGCACATGAATCAGAAAAGTCAGAGGTGCGTGCCTTGAGTTAGAACTCGAAACCTATGACTTGGCAGTCCGACCAACGTCCAAGATAGGTTATTAGAAACGGCCTTAAGAATAACAAGGATCCTCCAAAGATAACAGTCAATACTCACTCTCCATAAGACAAGAAACCAGTCACCATGGACGAAAAAGACTAGTTAGGTATAACTTAACGAAAACGTTTTATGATACAACGTGTCTGTGCATTCTTTAAACTCTTGCTCTTACCAGTTATTGCAGCCTGTAAGTAGCACTAAAGTATTTCAACGTGGGAACGAAGCAACAATAACGCCATAACTTAATAATTTAGTTTAGATACAATTGACATTAAAGTTTTTATCGCACATGGATAACATCGTAAATGCTCTGAGCGCTTCTGTGAAGCATGTGCAAACCGAACAGAATAACTGCAGAAGGTAAAAATAAGTGATAATATGGAACAGAGTTATCATTTTAAAGTAATTAGTGAACTTGAGAAACAAGGAAAATTCTTGAAATTGAAAGAAGAATTGAATTGAATATCTACAATAGAAACGGAACATAATAAAGTAAACCTTAACACGAATAGAGTAAACAAAATGAATAGTGATTTAGTAGAATATAAAGCAAAGCACAATAATTACATATAGACTGGAGTAGACGGACTTGCCCCCTGGATTAAAGAAACGGGAACTGTGGCCAATATCATGATTGAAATAATTAGCGGGGTCACTGACCTGCCAATAGATCGAAAGCAGAATATTTCCAATTCGTAACGGACTTGCACTACTGCTTAAAGACTTTATAAAGACCAGGCGTGGCCGTCGCACGCGCATCCGCCGCCGTGGCATCTGTCGAACAATAATCCCGAGTTTTTGCGAGCACCCATTGTTTTTGCGGGCTTCCCAGAAGGCAGGGGAAATCTCGCGCTGTGGGATCTATCTACAATATGCAGCTTTCTACATATAAGTGCATCTGGTTCGAGAGTGATAAACACTATCGTTGTATGAGATTAAAAGTAAGTGACATTTTCTTGTTCCTACTTTCAATTGTAATCGTCTCTGGAAAAAATCTCGTCACAAAGAAATTTTTATTTCGCGTACAAAATCACTTTTAAATATTCAAAGGCAAGATCAACATGGTCTTATCAATAATACATAATCCAAAGTTAATGCCCTAATTACACAAAAAAACGGACGATCCAATTTACTTGAACAAACAATTATTAATTGTTTAATGAACGCACAAATTACAATTAACTTGCGGTCGTGACCGACACTCGTATTAAACAGGGCATTACAATTACAACTGTAATCAATCAACATTATAAAGTAATTCATCAACTTTTAATGAACTCAATCGATTGCTACTTTAGATAATGACGCGGTTGAACTATAATTTGCCTTATAATTTATGTCTGCGTATCCTCAGTTGAGACACATACATACGGAATTTGTGGATAAAAAACACCGAAAATATTCCGTTCAATCGATTTACGTCATGCATTCGATATTTGTCTGCCACTTCCAAACATTCAGGGGAAGAGATGCCTGAAAGTGATAGATGAGAAGAACAGCACTTTTCATCAACAACATTCCATTCTACACAGAACATTAGACAGAAAGATAGAGAAGGAAACTAATGTAAATGGTAATGCTTATTTCTAAAGAAATCTCTTCCAGGAGACATACGAGAGGAGGGTTAAAAAAGAAGAACTGTAAACAGTGCGTAACGAAATAATACATAAAACATGAAAGTATATCTACATAACTTACACAAATGTTTCTTCATTCATCTACAAATTAAAGGAGTAGCTGGTTGTGACAATTATCCTATTAAAATTCGCAACCAACGTTAGTAGATCCATCACTATACAGTGAAATTCGTCTTCCGTCTCATCGATACATTTAATAGAGTGATCAATCTTACTAGTTACATTAATAATCTTCAAACTTATACAAATACATGCACGCGTCGTTATTGATATCTTTTTATTTGCTCGTCTCAATCGCTTCCGTTCCGGTTGCTAGTGGACGATTGCACTTAAGTTTAATTTGATGGCTGTCTCATTAACGTGTTTCTATAGATACTTATACATATAAAACTAGAGGTCTAGTTACCGAAGCAAACCCGGAGATGGTTGCGGCGTATCTTTTCAAAAGAAGCCGAGATGTAATTTATGATTTGGTACTAATTCTAAATGATCAATGTAAAAGTATTGGAGATCTGAGCAAATTGTAAAAACAGAAGCTCTATGAGATTTAATTATTTTCATTTATTCCAAAAAATTGCAGCTTATGTCATCGGTCAGTATTTTAGGCCAAAACTCATAAAATTTTATTCAGCTTCCAAATATAACAATGTTTCTGTTGTTTAGGTGAAGGTCATCAAAACCGAATCTAATTCGGACACACGATATCAAAATGTATAATCTCAATGATCGGACACTAATAAGTAGTCTTGCAGCAACAGATCAGTAAAAAATAACGTTAACCGGATGACACGCAGAGAGAACCATTAAGTATGGAATGTGGATCAATTAATTTATCTGTAAATAGCAATTAATTATTTTCATTAATTATTTTGCCTCAATGTCACTTAATTCCGCGTTTATGGGAAATTTCTGTATTGGGAAATAAGAATCTTTACATGGAGCTTAAGATAAACGAACAGCAAATTTTTTACAATTTGCTTTTCAAATTTCAAAATATTTTTACATAGATACTAATATAGTCTTTTAAGTATGCAGAGCTTATCAAATATTAAATAGACCCAATTTATTTAAATAGTACAAATTATACGATAAAATTAGCCATGATGATGATGATGATGACATTAGAGATACAATTTCATATTTTGGCAAGACAACATTATTAGCATATGAGTTTTATTACCAAATCGCAAACAGTAACGCCTACTTGCTCCAACGTTGGTTCAAATATTTGTAACAACATTTGTGTCCAAGGATTGGTTTACGGAAACTACTAATTTTACGTTTAAATTCCACTTCAAGTAATGTACTACGAAATAAGCGGATGCTACTAATATACCAATTTGTACCACACATTATCGCATTAGGAAGTTTTCAAGTGTTTAGTACTTATTGCATTTCCATGTATCATGAATATTTCAATATTAGTCGTAGGCTTTTAGGTGCTTGTATTTATTTTTCAGCTTTTTGTTGAATTACTCAAATGTATCTTCAATATTAGATTTGACAATCAAGATGGAAGTCGGCAAAACTTTTGCTTCTTGGAATTTGAAATTTGATTTCCACGTTGGGAAAAATGTTCTCAGTCTGGTCATCTCGTCCTTATGTTAGAAGACACTTCCCCCATAAGGTAGAGAAGAAGTAGGGACTAAGCATAAAGTTTTTTAAACAAAAGTAGAACATACAATGAAAATCACAAAAATCTTTGCTAACCATCCAATATTGGTCCAACCTGTTAACCGTGTTACTACCAATCGTGGGTTGCTATTATAGTAATCGCTCCCAATATGGAAGCACAGCTGGACAGCAACCAAACAAAGGTTTACGTAACCCACACAATACCTGCAAATTACTTGAAAGGTCAGAGGTCCCATAATTTAAACTGCGGTTCTGAAATTATCGAGTGGTGTAAGACGTGTTGCTTTTAAAATATTACTAATATCATCTTTAAATACATCATTATTAGTACAAACTTGTTCGTTAACTACAAAATCTTGAAGGTCGTTGTTTTGGTTTAAACCAGCTTTTGTAATAAAAGGGTTAAAATCTAGAATAGCCTTTGAGTCTGGAATAAATAGTTTTTCTTTCTTTCTTAACGTTTCTCAATCTTTTTTCAATCTCTCACAAAATCTTTTGAAGCGTTCGGAATTGAATTCAAAATTGACCATAGAAAATGCTTTATCGCCGCTCGTTCTACGAAATACAAGAACGGAAGTTTAAGCAAACCAAATAATACTAACAAACCGAGCCACAAGTACTTAACCACAACAATACAGTATAAATTGCTCTTTAATCCTTTTCACATAAATCTGGAAACATTCCTAAGAAATAGCTTGAAACCAATACCGGTAAGAACGGGTACCGAAAGCCTTATTGTATAAACATGTCCTATAAATTGGAAGCTGACGTGTTACCAAACAAACCCGGCCAATTTACCATTATCGGAATTAAAGCCGGTATGCGCTCGCGCACTGAACGGACAAACAAACGATTTGTGGAGGTGTGTGTGTGCGTGTATAAAGCAGGATACAGTAGTACTATACATTCTGATAACATAGACATTGTATTCCCCGAAGGGTTCGGCAGAGGTGTTTTTAGTACACCCTCGTTTCGCCAGTTATGTTTAAGTCCCATGTAATGGGGGGCGATCTCATTGCCATTAACCGGGCACAAATCTAGACTCCGGGCCGCTACTGAGAAATTCCTAATGGAAAACCCAACAATACTTTACCCGACCTGGGGATCGAACCCAGGACCTCATGCTCAGCAGTCGCGCTTGTGACCACTAAACCAACAAGGCAGTCAAGATTAATCTTCAGGTCAGTTGAAATTCAGTTCTAAACTTAAAATGATCGCATGATTCGCATCACTTTATCGAATCATGCGCAGAAACCAATCACCAACCTGTTTGCCCAGCAGAAGTATCGTGGTGATTAATGGAATTACGTTCCTTATAGGGACGGCCTATGTCCTATAGTGGGCTGCGATTAGCTGAGCAGTGATGTTTGTAACGTACTTAGATATCAGCACAAACACATATTTGTTTGATAGACTGTTTGTCAAATACCGTGCGGATGTTTATTTGAGATGTATGAAAGGAAATTTCGCTGTAAACGGATCAATGCTCCTATGTTGTCTAGGATTTGATAAACAATACTGTTTGTTCTCAGTGTACGACTGGCTAGAAAGTCATTAGTGACTTGTCTCTCGGCAGCTATTTTAACAGTAGATATCTATACTAATATTATAAAGCTGAAGAGTTTGTTTGTTTGAACGCGCTAATCTCAGGAATTGAAAAAATATTTTTGTGTTGGATAGTCCATTTATCGAGGAAGGCTATATAACATCACTCTACGACCAATAGGAGCGGAGCATAAATGAAAAATGCTGCAAAAACGGGCAAAATATTCACCCGTGCGAAGCCGGGACGGGCCGCTAGTTTTTTTAATAAAATATTTAGGTCAAACATACATTTCATTCATCTCGTCAACACGTTCTTTTGGATATGAATCATTAATATCTCTTGACGTACCGCCATTTACTAAGAATATTCCCATGTAAAATAGATGTTTACTACAAAGACTCAATTAATAAAAATGTCACACTGAATCGCGGAAGTGGTAAGCTATTAGTCATTAGATGCTTCTGCAGTGTTGCGACCTTTGCACTTCATAAATCATGTCATCAATAACCTCTAAGTTAATAGATTAGTACCTAACTACCTACACACAACGATATATCAAGCTATATATTTCCAGTCTATCCTGACCTCTAGTTATACGTAATTTCCTTACAATGAGAGGTCAACTTATATTGGAAACTTATAGCTCATTTGTAGTCGTGTGTACCTATTTATCTGGTAAATGTTGGGAGTCGCCGCTCGGAGCCCACACAGGGTACTCACTCTTCAAGCGAGTGCTGTATGGAATCCTGGTAACCTTGAAAATGCTTTCGAGTCCCATTCAGATTACCTTCATCGTAACCCTTTAACCTAGTGGTGTGACCGTCGGACTGCCAAGTCATAGGTCCCAAGTTCGAACCCAAGGCACGCACCTCTGACTTTTCGGATTCATGTGCGTATTGTATAATTATTACTTGCTTAAAAACGGTGAAGGAAAACATCGTGAGGAAACGGCATGCCTGAGAGATATTTCTCGACAGCACGTGAAGCCAAGTCAGAGGCCCATAGGCGGCATAAACTCTGACACCAGTTTAGTCACTAACGACATGAAAAGAAGAAGACCAAATATCTTTGGATCCACTTCCAGTCAAACCAGATGCAAGTTATTTCCAACAATCTCTCATTAATCTAATAATTAAAAGTTAAATTCCGATCTTAAAATTAACATATTTTAACATGCCATAAAAAGCTAGCAACGGACCGATTACAAAATCTCAGATACCGCATCCGGGCAAACGTTCAAAGTTAATCTATATCGGTTCAATTAATTGGGATGTACCGACAAAGCGGTTATGGGCAGAGGAAGTTGATGTTAAACTTTTTGGTAATGTTACTGAAAGAAATTCTTCTATTCAAAGGAGTTTGTTTGATTCACATGAAACAAGTGTATAGTGTGAATGAATTTATTAGGTACTAGCTGTGTCCTCACGGCTCCGCCCGCGTCAGAAGTTTTATTCCAGTAATAAATGTAGCCTATGTTACTCAGTGATAATGTAGCTTACCTACTAACGGCAAAAGAATTTTTGAAATCGGTCCAGTAGTTTTTAAGTTTATACGTTACATACAAAAATACAAATCTTTCCTCTTTATAATATTAGTATAGATGAAAATTATTTATTGATACCTACTTGTGTTTCAAATATCGCTTCGCTGTTCTAGCTCATTCTGAAGAAATTTTCAAATAAGGGTCCATATTAGGTATCTACCCAATCCTCAAAGGATCAATAGTATCTACTACAATGTATAACCTTTCATGACCACGAATAATCACTAATCTCTACTGTTCTGCCTAGCCTTTCCAACTATGTTGCGGTCAGCTTGCAGTCTAACCAGATGCGGCCAGTACTATACACGGAGCGACTGCCATCAGACCTCCGCAACTCAGTTACTTGGCAATCCTAAGGTTAGACCGGTTGTCAGATTTTCGGGCTTCTGACTTCCCGTAACGATAACGACTGTCATAAGTATTCGTATGACACTCGGGACCGACTCCTTAACTGTAATCTCTAATCTTACGATATTATAATAGGACGACAGATAATAAAGACACTACAAACTGCATTATTGTGATATCTTTGCTAAAATGCATCACAGATAAAGCCCGCTTTATACACATTAGTCAGTACACAAGTTAACTTGCCAATTTAGTGAACATAGACTGGTGTTCACCATCATTAATCCGCTGATTGATAGTTTAAATTTTACTACATTTTTTTATTCTTTACTTGGTCGCGTTTGGCCGTAGTCTCACCTGATGGTAAGCGCAGACAGGGTCTAAGATGGAGCACAAGGATCCAAGGAACAGAGATATAGAGGAATTCCCCTATACCCCTCTGGCTCTCACATACACACGGCGGAACACAGAACATTTTTGAGTATAAGGCTGTTTAACCAGAGAATTAATGTTGGTAAGCACCAGCCCTAAAAATGAATGCGTACTATAAATAGAACTTCAATGATGCATACTTGCATTATTCAAAAATAAATGATAACAATTTTATCATTGCTTTTCCTTTAATCTAATACTCACAAAAATAACTAGAAATTCTCTACTTGATAAGATATGCTATATCCAAATTTAGCGAGGTATTATCATAGAACGAGGTGCGTACAACCTTGGCAGTGAGTTGTGGGGTCGATTACACGCGATACTAAACATTTGTATGCAATTCATGTGTGGTGAGGTGTACGGTGGGAAACTTTTCGGCTTCATTTCCGGATTACTTGGGTGTATGGTGTATACTTTAGATTGGGATTGAATAATATTACAGCTCCTCGTTGCTCTAGTGGTGGCAAGCGCGACTGCTGATCGTGAGGTCCTGGGTTCGATTCCCAGGTCGGGCAAATTGTTATTGGGTTTTCCGTGTGGAATTCCTCAGTAGCAGCCCGGAGTTTGGATTGGTGTTCGGTTGATGGCAATTGGCTCGCTTCTATTACATGTGGCTTAAACATAACGGCGAAATGAGGGTGTTCCTATACTGTATATATACCTCTGCCCAGCCCTTCGAGGAATACAGGCGTAATGTTAAGTTGTAATGTTTTATAATTTATTTGCTCACTTCTTATTTGGTTGTGCTGTTTTTTTTTTATAGGTAAATACATTTTTGCGCTTACACAATTTAAGTTCAAAAGGATGGCTATTAAATCTTTAAAGTAGCTATCTAATACCTATTATCTCTGAATCACATTTAAGTAGGTACTTACTTAATTTTCAGTAATATTAATGCACGCATTTAACTATTCTTTAATCATTATTTCGCGGACATCGGTGTGGGTTACACGTTTATTTAGTTTAAAACTAATTCCGTCATACCTTTTGTAATGTTTAACTCTTAAATGTCGCAATATAGTAAAATTAATAAATAATTTTCGGTCAATAGTGGAAACCGTTTTTGAAGGTGAAATATGTTTATTGAAAAATCTCTTATTAGCTACTTTTGCGTTTGTAAAATCACACATTGAATACCTTTCCATCAATATTTGACTATCCGTACACAGAGGAATTTCAACTAAAATGTGTACAACTAAAACATAAATCACTAACAAGAAGTTGTTTAACGGTACACATACTTTTAAAGTAAACTATAATCAAAATACAACTAATAAAATATTTCATACACAAATTCCAACCAAAATCCCATAACCGCAAGCTAATCTGAACACAAACCGCTGTGACCACTGCAGCGTTAGGTCATCGTTCGATACGCGATACGTAAAGCCTTGCACACACTGGAGTGTAACGAGACACCCATTGTTAAGCTCGGTAGCGAATGAAGGTTGGTATTGGATCGTATTACTTGGCGCTTGAACCTAGTTTTTTTTTTACTGCCTACTAGAATGTATATACCTTTACTGGGATAAAGGAAAATAAGAAGTTATAAAACGACTTTTATGTGTGTAGATTTTGACGAAACTGCCTTGTTGGTCCAGTGGTCGCAAGTGCGACTGCTGGGCATGGGGTCCTGGGTTCGATCCCCAGGTCGGGCAAAGTGTTTTTGGGTTTTTCCATTAGGAATTTTTCAGTAGCAGCCCAGAGTCTGGATTTGTGCCCGGTTAATGGCAATAGGCTCGCCCCCTATTACATGGGACTTAAACGAGGGTGTCCTAAAAACACCTCTGCCAAACCCTTCGGGGAATATAAGGCGTGATGTTATTGTTATGTTAATTTCACGAAAATCGATTTAAAAAAAAGTAAGAAAACATTTCAACATTTAAGTAGATGTATAGTTTACAATAACATGTTCGTAAAATTCCATTGTTAGACGTTCAATTAACTTGTCCTATGTTACAATGTAGAAATAACATGTAAAGTTAGAAACCACAACACTACGCCATGAATACCACAATAATCGATTTTGTTCAGTTGACATTTACAACTTTCGCGGTAACATAAACATTAAACATACATTCCAAGGGTTTCTTGGTACTTTCACGGTGACCACACATAATGCATGCTTCGACATCCATTATATGATTATTAATTTAATATAGATAAAATTATGGATACTGAAAAACAGAAGTAATGTCCAAAAATCTTTTTTTTTATTTATATTAACTCTAATCTTAATTGTAATCACAGTATCGCAGTTCAATGCTGGGCTTAGGTCTTCCTCAAAATGTCATACACGCACACACACTCTTAATCACACACTCTCTCACATACACACACACACACAAAGTCCTGTCTAATCCCTAGCTAGTTTGTCACTGCTGCTTACTTCAGATCGTCATTCCATCTTCTCTTTCAAATCACGCTACGATTCTAGTCAAAAGACTTTATTATTATGAGTCCAAACTGTAAGATACTCTTTAAAACTCAAATCTTCATCCAACATCACCAAGGATATCCGAGTCAATGAACTACATCGATAAACATTATCGATCTAATGTGATTGTAACTTTAAAAAGCCATAGATAATTCATGTGACGGTCAGAACCGGAAGTCTCGTCGCCCCAATGTTACCACCACGCAAAAAACTGTCCGTACGTGTGTCATACAAATTGCAGGGAACGGGACTCGAATGCAGGATCGATCGGTAAGCCTGTAGACTTGTATAGCTGGTAGAACAAAAATATGGTGGTGTTACTAGGTTTGGAATAATAAGCCCTATGAATTCCTATGAGTGCCTTAACGTGGCCGAAGATCTTTTAAGGAAGCGCAGTGGCCTCTACCTGTTCGCTGTTATAGGTCTACCAGAATCTGATGGCAAATAGGGAAATTAAACTTTTTTGTGGGTAACACAAGGGTAATTTGAATAAAAAGTCTTGATACTTGTAATTTTTTTCTTTAATTTCTTCTTCATCTTCTTCCTGCCCTTATCCCACACTAGATGGGGTCAGCACAACATGTATTTCATAAATCCATGTTGTTAAAGGGTTTGGCTTATTGTTTTATGTGACCCAATGTGCTTACTGATATTATGCACTGGGTCCCAAAATGATATGCTGATATATGGTTTTTTGCAATTTTATTGTAATGGAAAAGGAAACCTTGTTAAAATAAGTATGTTTATTAAAAATGTTTGAACAATAAAACATTAATCAGAACTGGAAAATGTATCAACTGCAGTCATACTTGTTTTGATAAGTGACATGTTGACATTGCCATATGAAAACCACTATTTGTTATTAATTTTTAATGCCGTGAGATTCTGGTTGACCTATACCTTTATATTTCGAAAACCTGGGTTCTCCAGATATGCAGAGGTCCGACAGCACTCTCTTTAAAACTAGAAATTTGCCATATTATCATGATTAAGAAACTCATCCTGAACTGATAACCAAGACCCGGCTAGTTCTGTCGAAGCGCTTGAGGTAATCCTGACAAAGTAGGAGACAGAAGTGATCCTGAAGAAGAAACAAATATCCCAAGAAAATAAACGAATTAACTGATTCATTGTAAGGACATAAAACAAAATTGCAGATCACAGAAAAGGCTATAAATACTTATTGATATTACATTAGGTAAAACTGATCAGATAGGTAAAACCAGGTAGGTATCTGCAGTTTGAATCATGAGGAAAAAAGTAAATCAATAGGTATCTATTTACATAATGACGGTACCTACCTAAGCAATACAATCCTAGTCATTGACACAGATAAGTTACAACAAATACAATCTAATCACAATATCGGTATATTAGTTCAAATGGTTGACATGATTTGTTCATTAAATACATTATTTCTTTTGCAAATAAAGCTACTTACACACACGTAATAGCAGAAAGATGTATACATACATACATAAACTCACGCCTTTTTCCCTTGGAGGTAGGCAGACACTATAGAACACACACTATAGACGATCCTTAAGGTGGACGCACACTTATCAGAGCCGAACGCGCCGAAAGAATCGAATTTTAGAATTAGTTGTATGAAATCCTATGAAACCTCGCACACTTATCCGCGCCGAATCGTCCGATTCGGCCGATTCGGCTCTGATAAGTGTGCGTCCACCTTTATAGTCCTGTCGCTTCATCCACATTCATACATCTTGTCATACACGCACGAAAGTTGAGAGTACTACGCACCTGTTCTTTGTGAAGAACATCACTAATAAATAACATCGATGTCTGCTACTAGGGCGTCTTCTACCGGCGTTTCCACTGATTATTTATTAGCAGAAAGGTAATTAGAATATAATGAAACAAAAAAATACCAAATTACTAAATGTTTCAGAACTCTATGAAAGTATAGGTATATTAAACTCGATTCTAGTATTACTACAATCCAATGTTATTTAAATTTTATTAATAAAAACTCATGGAAATTTTCTCACCCCACTAAAAATTCAGTATCATATCACATCAAAAGGTCAAACATGGCGATAAAAATATACAACAATAAGTTATAAAACGTACCATGATATCATAATATACACTATAACCTAAGGAATTCCCGGATCTATTAAGAATTCTTCACGCGAGTCGTTCACTGTCCTAACAATTATACTAAGACGCCTACAAACACCAATCGCATATATAATGCGTTTACAATCACGATCGACCACTTATCATTAACCACTGCGTATTTTCCTGACGCCTAAATCACTCAGCTGCAACAAAAAACGCAATGTATAACAAAGACATTTGTTTCTGTCGCGGTGATAGTTAAATATTAGCTTGCAGCTCGCGTGCAAATATCTTCGATCTCTCTGTTCAACATTCGAAATGGTTTTTATAGAAATTTCAACTGTTTTCTCTCGGGATTAGATTTCATATTACATTGTATGTGTTTCAACTTTTATTAGGGACGTGCGGCTATTGTCTTCGATAAAAAATATTTAAATATAACTTATAATATAAACATATTAATAGTTTTATAGCTCATAACTTTATCTTCGTGGAAACTAACGGAAAACGAATAAAAAATAGTTTAATGTAAATTAATGTTTTATATGTCGGTATAACGCTGGGAGGAATCACATTGTTTTAATAGGAAAATAAAGCTACTCTACGTGGAAACACTCTTGAATAAAACGCAATAAAAATACCACAAATGAAAATTCCCATTGTTACTATCGAAATAAACTACGAAAGTACTCATAAAAAATGCCAATTAAAAACATAAATCATATAACATTCCAATAATTTTAGTCATCAAAGAACAATTCTCGTAAATATTTCAGTGAAGTTATAGCCAATAAAGACCAAATACCATAAGATTTATCGCCAGCGATGTCGCGGGATGGAACGTAGGAAAAATCCGACGATACACGTAACAATTAACCTGACGATTTCAAAATAGTCACAATATCGTAACAACACAGTATGACATACTCAAGAATTTTCTCACGACATATTTCGCGCCACTAAAATGTCAATCCTGTCACATAAACTCACGCGCAAGCATTTCTGTTCCACATATGGAAACATAGACTACGTGGGTATAAAATAATAATAATGGCAGATTAAGTAGTTGTCGTAAACGGATAGTTAAAGAAACGGAATGGACCATTAGTACCTTGGAAGGAATAATATAATTAAAATTAATTGCTACAGAGATGGATAACAAGCCCGCATGGCAACACAGCTTTTGTTCTTTATGTTGATATGTAAGCTTAATTGTTGTATGGTGCCTGGCAACGAATGTGTTATTCTATAGTCCATGTCGTCCATAACATAAGAAATCATAAGATTTATTAATAGAGTAGAAAACAGCATTCATAACAAAAAAAGAATTTCTTGAGAACCTGGTAATTCAAATTCAGAGAGTTTCACGGAAAAGGAGATAGATATAGATGAAATAAAGAAAGAAATATGTACACAGAAAAACAGAAACAAATTAAATTATTGTTCCAATGCTTGCTGATAGCACAAAATTACCAGCTTCTAGAATTAAAAACGAAGCAACAGTGCCTTCCACTAACCTATCTCAAAAGTAACTTCAAGTACCTAATCTACCTTTTAAAAAAGATAGCTTACAATCAATCAAGAATCAATCACACACTCCGTCACAATCCTATCTACTAATTCGACAAGTAACAACATTTTCGATCTGTCCGTGACACCAAACGCCAAACATTGTATTATCAGCACCCGCATGTAACAACAACATCAATTACACATTTAAAACTTAACATGTGACACTTTCACTTATTGAGCCACATCTGGTTTTGGGACACATTTGCTAGTTCATTTTAATTAAACGCTTGACCGGATATCGCTGACTGAATTCAATAGTGTCACATGACAAAATTCAACAATTTGAGAAAAAGCACAATTAAATGTTCGTTGACAAGTGCGCGCGCACATTCTAGCTCGTTTTGAGTGTACTGTATGGAATAAATAGTTGATGTTTAGTTTTTATATATCTACTTTAATGCTTCAGTTGCCAGCAGTAATAATATTGATGTTTTTTTTTGTTATTTTGATTAATATGAGGACCAGAAGATGGTGACTTCGATTTATGCCAGTATTGCATTTTTTTTACTATTTGGATTAATTCCAGGACTAATCTTATGAAACTAACACGCTGGGTCTTTAATGCATAAAATAAAGTACGTAATTTATGACAAGAATTCATCACTAACTCAAAATGACAAAAATTTTACTTGTGCACACTAATGAATTCAGTCAGCGATATAATATATATATTACATAGTTACATACAACTATTGAAATCTACGGGGAAATGTAGGACGCATTGGGTCATCAATCATGCTGTAAAAATATCTAAGAAATACGGGTTTTGTGATGATTATAAAATCTAGTAAAAATTATTATTATAACTATGAAGTAAAATTCCCTGTATATTCATTCGGTGATAATAAATAAAATTCAGACTAGAAAATGTAAACAAGACTCTTCCGTTTCTAAAATCAAACCCAGATCTCCAAGACGCTGCACTGATTTTAATCCATCATTAGGTACTCAATTAATTTCGGTTTTATCGGGATTGTCCTGTTCGGGTTGCGGAGGTCTGATGGCAGGCGCTCCGTGTAAAATACTGACATTCAGCCGCATCTGGTTAGGCTGGAAGTTGACCCCAACATAGTTGTAGAAATGGAAAGGCTAGGCTAGGCAGTACACATTAGGTACATAATTTCAGTTTTCAATCAATCTTTCTTCATCTTTTGCAAATAAAGATATCAGATTACCCAGAACTTTACCATCGTGTGTTGACTTAACGATAAGTCAATGACATGAGCATTTAAAAATAAATACAATTCGTCATGTCTACAAATTCTAAGTGAAATGATATCTATCATGTTGATCGGCCCATTTCGACGTTTAGCTCTGTCTAAGCTGTCTCTACACAGTGAGATAGGACCGCGAATATGTAGATCAGTTCCTGTCCACCTAGTTTATTTGAAATGCAGAACAATTCTAGTTTTCTAACTAGTGGAATCTATTTATAGCTTAGTTAATTGAGGGCGATAGAGACTTGTATTATTATTGGAATATACCTATATAGAAAAGAAAGGAATGTTCCTACTATAGAAATTGTCAAGGCATACGGAATTCCATTTAGCGTACCAATTTGAATAGCACTAATTCAAATCGCACCAATAGTAGGTAATAGAGTAGGAATACTATTGGTGTGATTCGAATTGGTGCTATTCAAATTAGTGCGCTAAATGGAACGCCTCGAAAATAGAAGTACTTATTTGTTAAGTATTCTTATGACCAAAGTTTCAGCGCTAAATTGGCGCTCTCATAATATTATGGAGGATAATAACCCGTGCAAATTTAAAAAAACAAAAATATTACTCTGTTGCTCTTAACAAAACAATAATTTGAATATTCTATTACACCTACAACAAATAATTACAGATTACACATTCATTTCCAAACATTAATGACTTATATTTAGCCAAAAGACGCCATTTTGGCCAAAACGGTGCAATTTTGGCGTTTAACTTTCTACGTGTTATTATAGTGTTGTAACCACTAATCGGTCTGTTTGTTTTAGCGACCAGCACGCGACACTGTGGCTTCAAAAGGCGTGTTTTGACTCATTGTTGTATTATACTAACCCAATTTTAAATACATGTTTTGCGGCACGTAATATCTATTGTGTTTCGTAGGGAAATAACATACAAGAAATATATATTACCAACTCAAGCTGTCACTAGTAAGACATCCATTTTCTCTGGTTTTCCCTGATAATATAATACATTTTAATAATAAGTACTAAATTAATGATTACGTATTTATTGTGCGGTTAACCATTAAGATGTTTGTTGTTTTACAATGTTTTTCTCAGCTGAATTTGGACATAGACGCGTGGATATTAATTATTGTTAGTCAATTCTTTTAACACCAATGTAAGAAGAATATTGTTATAAGAAATGCGATGTCCAAGATCTCCCTCGGTGGGCACCACGAGATTAATCAATTAAGCAAAGATATTCTGCAAAGACAGTAAAAAAATAAAGAACTGTATCAGTTATCTTAAAACCTTTAATTGATACGATATCGATTTCTTGCTCCGTTTCCCATGCTCGAATAAAATAACAAAAAAGTAATCGGCCATCTTTCTTTTGCATTCTTCGGAACTTGTTTCAGGTAACTTACGATAGCATTACGAATTTTCGAAGAAATTACACACGAATATTAACTTTCACTGAATTATGATATCAGATTATCACCATGAGTATGTTTTATAGAGGAAATCATTACAATTGAAATGTATAAATATTAACATGAGATTGTTTACAAAAAGTTTGGTTGAAGTAAACAACTTTAATGGTGACGTAACGATCAATTAAATAGTAAAGCGCACTTGATGATCCAATAAAGATGATGTCAATAACTACTATAGTACATAATTAGACTAATAAGTCGAGTTGATTTATTCACTGTTGCAATACAAAAAGTATAGCTTAGTTTATTTTAAACAAAAAAACAAGAACTAAATACAACAAAAGAAGCTTTATTCACTATGAAACATCTAAACGCAATGGTGCGTCCAGACCTGACGAACGCGCCGCGAATGCGCCGTTCGCGGCGCGTTCGTCAGGTCTGGACGCACCATTACACTGAAATAACAGGGCTGGAATGTGTAATCAGAACTATGGTATCAATTTTAAATGTACTGAATTTGACATACTCTTGTCAAATGGCCATTGCAAGCAGCGCTATCATGAACATAATTGTAACGTGATGGCGTCTTTAGGGGCCCAGATCTACAAGGCGCATCACACCCAAATCCTTTGGAGTCTAGGGTCTAAAGTTTAGACTCTAATCTATCATATCCACAATCATATGACGCAAGTGACTCAGCTTCACGTCACGCCAAATGTCCCAAAGTGTGCAAATACCAAGCGGTCTCTAAAACCGACCAATTCCTTTCAATTAAGGAACTATTAAAGAAGCATGTCGCGTCTCTGTTTCGTCTTAACTGCTTCTTGCTGGTAATAACGGTCACAGACAATTGGTTGGTACTGTGAAGTTTTTTGTGAGTTTCATTCAAGACTTGGTGCTCAATGAATTTAAGGAAGACAGTGTAAGTGTAGAACAGTATATTGAAACGTACATTTAAGCATAACCAGCCCAGTACTACGCACACTATCGAGAACTTTTTCAAGCCCTCTTAGATTTCCTCAAAGTACTTTACTTCACCGTAAACGCAAATGATAATCAAATTCTGAACAGCACATGAATTTGAAAAATCAGAGGTGTGGGAATGTTCTAATCAGACACTCCTGCACGAAGAGGACCTTTAAGCTAACACTGCTTCTATAAACATTAACACTCCCAAATACATACATGCAAGATATTGAACACCATTATCTAATTTTGCAGAGATCTTAAGTGTTTGTGAAAACCATACCAAAAAATACAGCAGTGTCTAAGTTTAGTCTAAGTCGCTTATAAACAGATACTTGACTTTACTTGAGTACTACAATGTTGTCTATTCTTAGAAACTGCAGAAGCCCTTTATTAAACATGAAACATTTTCTCAAACACTGCCATTACTTACTGTTAGCCTGTATCATCCCACTGCTGGGCAAAGGCATCCCCCCATGATTTACAATACCAAAAATGTTAATAACAGTATTTTAGTTAAAGACGTTTCAACAAAAACTTATCGGCGGATTGTTCACAAAATCAAGTCAAAAGATAAAACTGAACCATAAAATAGAGAAAGAAAACAATAATAAATTGTAAGGGAACGTTGTGCAACGAAGAACATTGATAAAAATAATTATTTGTTTACCAACTTTCGGCTGATAAGATATGGCATCCACATTTTGATTGGATGTTAGGAAAAGTACAACGGTCAGCATCGAGTGTCATACACTAATTTGTCCCAAGTAATTTGTTTAAAGCCATCAGAACTTTTGTCATTTTTGTTTTACACCTTCAAATCGTATTGTTCATTAGGTTATCTACGAATATTGTTGTAAATAGGTTGATTGTTTTATTGCAGTGCTTTTAATGTAATCGATTTTTCAATAACTTGTAAAATTTTGATTGAACCTCACATTTCAATATTTGGCTAAACAGCACTAGGTTAAAAATTTACAGCCAACGGTGAAGGTGGTTACTTATTATAAAACTAGATGTTTAAAACTAAATCATAATAGACTGAAATGAAAAAAAAAAAAGCTAAAGGAACGAGAATTTAAAATCTAAAAAACAATGCATATTCGGAATCGCAAACGCCAAACCAACAGTGGAAATCAAAGCCATATTATATTATGTGAAAAAGTCACGCAAGTAGTGTGGTATGAAATGCGTACACGCTTGAACACGCCGCACTTATTTAAAATACACGCTGTTTTACAAATAGGTCATTACTATTTTCCACTATTGAATGCCACTTGAAATTATATTTATTGCGTAGCAGACGTTAATTCTACTTTCAGTAGTGAAACTTTCTTATTTATAGAAAGGTATAATGATTACGAATTTTTTACAAATTAATTCGATTTCGGTAACATTTACTTGAATGAAACTAATTTCGATGATAATTTCGGATTTAACTTTTGTACAGTCATTGGTTAAAGGTCGACTCTCTCCGAAATAATGCCTAAAAAATTATTTTCGTCATCAAAAAGTATGAAATCGTAACTGCTATAAGTCGGTCATCTTTCAAAGGTATTTCAAACGCAATTGACTCCTTCCACCCTTCTTAAATGTCTTCATCCACATCTTGTAACTCAGGTTGACAATTTGACACACTCAATTACCAAATGACCATTGAGTACCTTAGCGGAATCTTTCAGCATAGGAAGACGTTGAGTAATGAATCCTTCCTCAGTGGGGTCGGCTGGCAGCTGCTACCAATTGAGACAAATGAACTCGGCGCCACGAGATTGCTATCTGCCCTCTAGTACTGTGGCACAGTCCAATCTTTACTTAGAGTTGGAGCTGAGAACGCATTGTATTTGCCCTTTCCAGCGAATGCAGTTAGTCATGCACATAATCTGATGGTAAATGAGGCAATAGAGTTGGTTTTTACTTTGAGGGCTAAAATAATGGAGAGCCATAAAGGGAATGGTATCGACAAACTGTGAGTGAAAGATTTTCGCTTCAGGGTTTCACACTTAAACCGTATTTCGTTTTATTATTTTGTGATACTTGTGGAATACTCTTGAGGCAATGTGTATATGGTGTCCACTAAATAAGTTTACTATGATTTTCCTATCGTAGTACAACTTTGCAGGATTAGTAGTCGAGACAACTTGATTACTTAAGCCGCTGGGTTTAGTCACTTTAAAAATGAATGCGGCGCCACGGACGATGACTATCTGTCTTAACACTCGGTAGTTTAATACAAATAAACTTAGAACTACTGCGTAATTACTTTATTTGAATAGCTGATTGTTGAGGGTTAAAAATAGCTTGGTGCTTATGTGAGCGTAGATGTATTTGAATATTTACTTTGTACTGCAATATCGGTTTCATTTGCTAGGTTCCTTGAAAAAATGGGACATTTCGAAATTGGATCAAATAATTCTTATTCCGAAAGACGGGTCTGGCAAATAAATTTAAACGTGGTACAAAGTTTCCTTGTGTTTAATCTTTGTGTTTCTTTTGTTTGTTACCGGTGTACTTATTATGTACAATAAAGAGTACATAAATAAATAAATAAAGTTTAAATTATACGGAACTATACATATAGGTATGCTTTCTTGCTAATTGAGTGAGCCAGCTGCTAGTCAACCTGCGCAAATTGTGAGTCAACTGATTATAATTAATTGGCTACTGTAGCTGCAATCTGTGGCTGTTTAAAGGTCACAATTGTGACCCACTGTATTCCTGCATTGAGCTTTAAATAATTCACACTTAATCTTGATACTTGATACAAATTTCAGCTCTACTTACCTCCTCATAAAAGGAGCATGAAGATACATACGATTAAAAGCATTACCCTGCTTCCATACATTGGTTAGCTAACTGCAATGGACTACATCCATTGCTTCATCGCTAACAATTCTAGAGGATTTCTTGCCTACTAGTGCATTGATGAATAATCCTCTAGTTAATAATCCATTGGCCCACGTTATTCCACCAACATTTGGAAGTGGTGTTCAAAATAAACTAGAACAGTAAACTCACCCACTCAAGTACAGAACTGCGCGCACTGATAAAGTCATGAGTAGCTTTGAAGATAACAATCAAATGGACGATGATAGCCTTTAAGAAGGATGTGTTTTTGTCGGCAACGAAACATAATTCAATGTTTCACCTACGTAAGTATCTTTGTTGGTAAACAAACGAATTTATATTGCTTTGTAGATACAAAATACTCAGAAAGTTGTGTTAGTGGGAAATCTGAAACTTACGCTCTACGTTATTATATGGATGAAATAAATGATACTGATCTTTTTGATGAGCACACGACCCAGCTATATCGAATCTATCATAAAACTTATAAACAGAATAGCAATTCACCCTTGTAGTACGATGTCCTTAAACGAGATATGTATATTTTTTTAGATTCAGACTTGCAAGTCTATTGTATAACTTAACAAACATAAAGAAGCTGATGAAATCTCCACAGTAAATTAATATTTAAGAAAAACTACTGTAAAAAAAATCTTAATCGTTCCTAAATAGCTTGAATCAAATATTACTGATTGATTTTGATCGCACGATTTCCCTAATCGATAATCACAGTTTTCGAATTTACTAATACAAAACTATAAAAGAGATTATTATTGTTCGACTTGGTTTTCATTACAAAACATTTTTGGTCACCTACTTTTGTTTTGTTATTGATTTAAATGAAATTCAGAACGTATTTATACCAGAGCAATATCGGCACAATAGTCTATACAATTAGCACCACTCAAAACCGCCTAAACAGTAATTATTGTTCAGGTTACATTTAAATTTTCTAGCCCATCGCCTACACATGACTATTAAAACTCCTTATCCACTATCTAACCGGCAGCTATCAAAATTTAACCAAAGGGTTTAACCCAATTCGGTGTTTGACCAGCGCCGTTTATCTATTTAACGGGGAAACTAATAATACGCTGTTATCTGTCCGTTTGTTCAGCCTTGACTGCAAACGGATGCTGGTATAACTATGCTTAAATATACACTTCTAAATATATCAAATGCTTTATCAAGGACGAAACTACAAGGCCACTTTGGTACAGAAAACTTCTTAGAAAAGGTTTCTGAAGTGAGTTACAAAGTAAAATAATACGTAGTTAAAAATATAATAGTTATAGAAGCCAATTAGTAACAGAAAATGGTAGAATTTCTCAAGGTTTCATTAACCTCTGCACACTATTGTTTTTTTGTATGCTTTTGTATTTAATTGGTAAATACGGCGGTTCTCGCAGATATGAAAGCTGAATCACTGAAACCTGAACTGTTCATTATTGTAACAGTAGTTGTGAAAGTTATCCTAACTGAAAGTAATCCCATGTCAATTATTTTAACATTCAAATTTGAAATCGTAGAGCTACTTCCTAGACTACCGCAATTCTCAACAAGTTCAGTTAATAAAGCTTAAGTACCTAAATTAGATTTTTATGAAGAACGAGCGAAATCATAAGTCGATAATCAAAACCCAAATCCGTAACCACATGATCAGATACAATGATAGAGCATTTCTACAGGGCAACGTCCAGAATCGGAATGTCCAAACGGAAGAACGGGTGCATAGCCGGCGCCTCGACATTGACGTAATAAAAAATGTTCAAAGTCACTCCGATATTAAATATACGAGTGATAACAAACTCCCCGGTGTTGCGTTACGGACTGCTGTCACGAGGAATGCGGCTTTCAATATTTACAATGATCAAACATTTTTTGTGCATCCAAGATTAAATGAGCCTTAGACTCGAAGCTATTTCAGATTTGGGAGAGAATATAAATTGATAAAAAATACTTGTAAACGAGGAATGTGTATTCAATCAATCTGATGATAAAAGATGTACCTACACTAAAGCCATGGGTTCACTTGTTAACAATGTTTCAGATAAAATTTTAAAGCAGTTTCTGAACAATCACGTAAATGTCTCCATCAAAAACTGTCAGATACGGAACACGTAAAAAAGTTTCAAAAACATGTAGATTGTTGTTTCTGAATAAGTGTTTATAAACAAATGTTTACTAGTGAATACGTGGCTTCAAAGATCTTGAAACTTTTTGAACATTTCACGCTCTTTTGAGCACGACCATCATTACAACAATTACATACACCAATCATATTAAATAACAGCTCATAAAACAAAGCTTCAAACTAATGCAATACTTGCGTATAACTGTTATTATGTGTCATAGTGCCTCGTTTACTACCGTTTTACGAATTCTGTGCTGATTGTGCATCATAAGTGTGCCATGAGAATGATGCTCGGGGCCCTGATGACCCACGTAGAGGTATGCCTGCGAGTTTGATGCCACACAATTAAATAAATGCTACAACAATCCTAGATGTTTTAAATCATTTTGTCTTCAAAGATAGGAATGCAATCGTATAAATGAATAATAAACAACCATTGAACGATGAACAAAATTGCGATTTTACATTCCAGAATATTTTATTATCCACTCACGCCATATCGCGTGTTGGTTTAATCGATCAGTGTGCAAATAGTGATTTATATGCCACTTTCGCTTGTCACATACAGATATGTGTTTTTCATGTGCTGAAGTGGATAATTGTTAGGAGTGGATTTATGGCTGAACAGCATAGAAATCGAATAACATTGACCAGCTATCAAGACGATTGGTGATTCATAATGTGAATCACCGATCAATCTTGATGGTGGCAGTAAATTCTCAGAAACTACCTACTAAGTAGATCGTTTAAAGTTCACGACCGATTTTATTACGATAAAGAGAAATTTTAAAGTTCTATAAGTCAAGATAGATCTCCAGACAAGATCAGATTGTATCTATTAATCAATGTTTTTCAGCCGCTTATCTTCGATTAAAATTAATAGACTGAAGAAAATTGGTTACTACAGTGTTTACTACGACTGCAATGAATATCAACGTTTCTTAGTACGTCACCGTATTCAATGATCAATAAAGTTTAAAAACTATATCTAATTCTACATACAACTTCATAATAGATAATAAATTCCAATCGCTTAACAACAAAAACTAGTAAATAAATTAATAACGTTGCCTTCTGAATTAGCAATCCAATTTATTACTGTCAATCATAATTGATATCAAACGTCAAGAAGCCGAGTTATCAATTAAACAGCTGAACTAGGTCCAATTTATAGTGACAATACGAGCCGCTGACAATATCTCGAGAACGAAATGTCGCAAGAACCACCCACAGAGAGCGTGAGAGCCTTCGTAGAACACCATTGTGTCCCAACTGGTTCCCACATAAAAATATATGCAACATCCATCCATACTGGAGCAGAATGCAGAAATCGCGAGAATTGTTAATCTTTGCGCAATGCAAAATAATTTTAAGATAATTGATAGAAAACTACTTCAGAATCCATTGTGGAAGTGTCAAGGTGAATTCTGAGAAGGGATTAAAGAATATTTGATGTGGGACAAGTTGCAAGGCAGAAGCGTGACCGAACTGCGGCGGACAAACACGTTTTCTGTATTATAAACATAAAAATTCTTAGGTGTGCACGTTTTGGTCCTAAATAAACATTCAGAGGCCATCTCGACGAAATTCTATATATCACAACAGACGGTGTTTGATACCATAAACAGTGTTATCTTGCGTCCGTAGGATATTGTTGCTTCCACAAGTAAATAAAGTATTAATTTCTCATTGTTTCATCATCCGTACTAATTATTTGTTACCAATCATTGAGTCTAAAGACAAAATACAAAACATTCTAGTACCTACCTACATTGCAAACTTTATTACTATGGATTAGTTGTTATTGCGCTCATCTAAAGCAAAAACCGCAAACAAAAAACACTTGCTATGGAAGTTTTAGACGCTTATTTTTAATTTGCTACGGAAGCAACTAGACCACTTTAGTTTCTAGCCTAATGTTTTTTCATGACTGAGTAACTGTATTTAATTGTAGGTAATCCTATTTGTTTACAGTTACACATTTTAGGTATAATTTCTTAATCATATCTGCGTATTACATTGTGTATATTAAGCCGGGATTCCCAACGCGCTTACGTTCAACATTTCTTAAGACATCGGGACTTTACCGATTCATAACGAAGTAGTTGCTTGACAAATGGTGCAATCATCTCAAATAGCAATCATTCTTCACGTACATTCAAATGATATCAACTTACTTAATGCTTACCCAGAAGCACCTAAGCAATGCACATTAATTATCCTACGACTGATCGTAACTACGGCGATTAAGTTATCTACTGAACTGAATAATTCAATCGGCTCCGCAATCAATAATACAATTACGGGCACTTGTATTTCATTAACTTCTTTATTATCTACGTAAACGGACGATTCAAAAATTCTAAAACGAATTAAATAAACGCCAATTCCAATTCTCTGGGCAGCTTTTATTTTATTTAAATTAGTTCAACTTCGTTTGAATCTCGCCAGGAATTTATAATGAACATGTCTTCATTTACCATCAACGAAAGTACTACTCAGTATTCAATTCAATGGGGTAATTGTTTTGTTTAACGAGTTAAATAAAATAAATCCGAACTAAGCTTTTAAAGAAAAAGATGCTCTAAGTGAAATAAAATTAAGACTAGTAGCAATAAAAAACGTTGTTTCGATTAAAGTCGCTAATAATAAAGAGTTAGGCGATTCACGTAAAACAATAAAAAATGGTATTGTTAGCAAAAAATGGCAGACGTGCTAAAGAATTAATTGTGTACCCAGGGCCTTTCTTGGTATTCACACCCGACGCCTCTTCCATTATCTTTGTAATTGATATTTACTTGGGATTCCGTAAACAATGCTCGGGTGCACCGGCAAAGGGATGAATACAAATTCAAAACGGGTTTAAATAACCCAAAACGTTTAGCGAATACAGCCTTATAGTAAGCTTACAACATTTCGTTCCAAAAACGAATTAGTGCATTGAGAACATTAAATAATTCAGATCAAAATGATTCACCTAAAAGGAGTAAAATTTTGTCGCAATTTTGCGATGAATCATTTCCACGTTTCATCGAAGAACTGGACCGAATGGTGGTAAATAACATTAAAACAGAAGAAAGTTAACCATTGAGAGAAAATAATAAAAGAAGAATCAGCAAACTTCCGTAGAACAAAATGGAATAAAAATACATTAAAAAACTAACACATCGATGATGTCAAGCGAGTAAACACTGTAAACTCTTTGCAACAAACGTTTGCGAAGATCTTATGAATAAGAAGTTTTTTGTAAATACATATTTTCGTGTATTAAAATAGTTATGTCAACAAAACTAGGATATATCAAAACATTTCTACGATTCTAATAGCTTATTTTTAAAACTCATTTAAAGGCCATCTTATATCCAAGGTTTTGTGAATATTTTAAGAAATATTAAAACTTCCTTATATGTTTGTAAATGAAACTGAAGCATCATAGGATTGGTTGCGGCTTGCCAATCAAATTTAACGATCAGCAACGAAATCACAATAGACCATAAACTTGGTGCTATGTTATCATAGAATATGAGACAAAGTTGGAGACTTACCTGATAGTTAACTTCCAAAATTTAAGAACACTTAATACAGAGCCCTCTCAGGGGCAATCACACATAAAAAAGCTCCATAGCACATAGCACATAAATAAAGAGTAACGTCACAAGCACAGCGTGTATACTAATGTATCGATCGTACGCGCGCGGTACTTCGAGCGTCGCGACACGTGAGTCGCGCGCAGAGGTTCGGCGCGAAATGCCTCGGAATGCGGTCCGTCTCACCTCCCGCCGCTAGCTACAATACAGCCTGCTCTGATGCTGCGCCTGCGACACTGTGCATACTTTCAGCTTAATTGCTGCATCGAAAGTGTAGTTTCCTTGTGGCTTAATAAATATTAACCGATATTTTTGCTTTAGATAATTCAATTATTTCACAAAATTATATTTACTGATACTGAAAAAAAATTGATAATCTACATTTTAGTGAAAAATCTCAAAGCAATAAATCACGGCAAAAAAAACATTTAAAACTAGCTTATTATTATATAACAAAATATTTTTAAAGTATTTGATTATGTTATGGAATAATTTAAAATTATTAATAATGCGCAGCCGCGCCACGGTCGCTTCCCTCGCTCAGCTCGCGCTACGTTGATGTTAAGGGAACAGTTCTAACCTATCCTACTAGACGGTTACATCATTTGCACTGAGAGGCTGATTCAATATATTATTCTGGCAAAATTTATCATATTTACCACTTTATGGTGTTAATACGCAACAATTATTATTAATACTAACAATATTTATCACATTTACCGTAGCTATTACACCAACTGCGATCACGAGGTGCGATAAGGCTGAAGGCGTGGCACGTGCACACTCGACATCCCGTTACCAATAACATTAATTAATTAATATAAACATAGGTCTCATGAACTACAATCAATTTTTACGTCACTTCAAGTTGTAAACTCTTATTAAGCCTTTGATAAGGTTAACGTGTACTACCTATTGCCAAAGCTATGCTTACAGACAAAACGTAGGTTTCGATAACATTTAAAGTTGTCTATATTATTGTGTTGAAATATGTTTTATTAATTTAATTCGTTTGCATCACAGTTCTTGTCTATTGGAATGGAGTCTCCCAAGGGAACTCATTAGGGCCGTTGCGCTTTTTTCTAGATTTTTTTTTAATGTTTTTTCTAATGGTAAACAGAATGAAGCGAAGCGCGCATTGATAATAATAATAATATAAAACTTTAAGTTTCAAATCAGGATGGGAGTAAAAATTTCTTAAATGAAAATATATATGCCTAATTTTGTGTCTTACTAGACTTTTCCCTGTAAAATTATTAGGTATATTCATTTAACGAATTTTACGCAGACATATAATTCAAAATGGTCAGCATTGTCATGACTGAAAATGCAAAGATGTATGGCGATAGGCTTGACTATCTAAACAATGCACTGACCAGTTTAGTCAATCAGTCAGAAATATTTGATGCTGACGTTGTTTACGTCCTTAAAATCAGTTCTTATTTTTGACGGGGTAAACAGAGTATCAAATAGTGGCAACACAATTCTTAAAAATGCATATGGCAAAATTCTGGTTAGGTGACCGTCTATAATTTCGAGGGTATGGTCCAAAATTCGGTCCACCAGCGGACCACGAGAATCTGAATAGATTGATCGATGTCACACAACCAAATAACCCGACTGAGTCATCAATACATAGTTAAAACCAATTTTCCATCGGCCTTTATTGGTGCTCACGTAACAATTTCCCAAAGTGTGAGTCACCCTCGATTTGTATGTATGTTCGCAATGGCAATCAAAGGCAATGTAAACATCTACTGTTTTCGGTTGGGTAATACTCTTGGGCCATTGTGATTTAATTCAAAGAGCTCGTTATTTTGCTTCGTTAAAGTATCGCTCGTTATTTTGTATACTCGTACTGTATTCGCTGGAAGTCAAGGTTATGTAATTGTTTGAAAGGCATTCGTACTACCACTAATGGTCTTCGATGTAAGTTCATACCTACGACATAATTTTTAGGGCCAAGCCACATCTGACTACGTCGTTGATCTTCCACCAATACTCATAATTCAATATAAATATCTCACACCGTACACATTTGACCAAAGATGCGTTACTAAAATTCCACGAATAAATTACGCGACGAAAGATCGGCGACGTATCTTCCGTCAGATGGGGCTTAGTAGATGATAAAAGGAAATCATGCCAGATATCACTAAGAAGCTTCAAAAATCAGAATGAATCATGATTGGGTGCTTGTACCAATTAGCGATCACAGAAGCCGTAGCGAAAAATTATAATTCTAAGATTAACTCAAAAATATTAACATGTGCGTAAGATTCCTTATCAAATGAAGGAGTGTCAACCATAAATTGTTTTGTAAAATTTTGTGGATCGTCAATTGATTGCCGTTTGAGCTGATCTATGCGCTCAAATTTTAGATTTAAATACGACATATTCCAACCCGGAAAAACCTCAATCTGCATTATTCTTTTGCAGAGAATGCAAGCTTGAAAACAAATAATTGTATTTCTAGTTACGAAATTACAATAAACTAGAAAACGTATCATATCCAGCTGTTCAAATAATTTCGTCATGTAGCCCACCCAGGAGTACTCCTCTCAAACAATGGCCTCCTTTAAACAATACTATGGTATGCTGAAACTGCGCCACTGAAGCGTGCGCCGGCGCCGGAAGCGTGCCGCCGGATACACCGCCATCTTGCGATTGAAACTTGAACTTGTAATGCAATGTGACGTAATACTGTCAGATATCTGATCGTTTGTGGAATTGATTTAATTTTATTTTTAGACTTCAAAATTAACTGTTTTAATAAAGATGGTGTTTCGGAGGTGACTTTTTGTGTCTGCCATTCGTTTGGTAAATTGTTTGCCCTAGTAACGGAATAAACAATGTGAAATATAGCCAACGTACTCGTTATGACGATTTGTGATTTATTTATTTTACTTTAATTACAACGGTCTTGGACCAATTACAGTAATTAAAAATAGAGTAATGAAACATAAAATATATATATAGTGTATTAAACATTTTTCATGAATCTCTCTCGCAATCCTTCAGGCATACTAATAAAATCTTCCTCTAATCATCCGCAAACAGATCATAGTTCGGATTACAATCCAAGAGTTGGTTGAGTGCGGTGAGGGTACGAGGTATTGGCGATAATCATGTCACATTCTTGCACTCAGCCTATAAACGTCCACGGCTGAACACTTACCTCCAAATATATATATTTGTAATTTTATATAACTTGTACACTTAGGTAATTGTTCTCCTCAACATCAAATCTCTCTATCACTCTAAGGTTTGCTGTTAGAAAACTCATTTGTGAGTTAAGCTCGCCTTTGTACATAAATTTACCAACAAACTGTATTGTATATTATTATTTTGTGTACAATAAAGAATAAGAATAAGAATAGCAGTTCTATTCAAGTTAAAGTTCAAAGTGTTGTTTTATTTCAAACTAGCGGCCCGTCCCGGCTTCGCACGGGTGGACATTTTTCCCGTTTTTTCAACATTTTTCATTTATGCTCCGCACCTATTGGTCGTGGCGTGATGTTATATAGCCTAACCTTCCTCGATAAATGGACTATCCAACACAAAAGTATTTTTTCAATGCCAACCAGTAGTTCCTGAGATTAGCGCGTTCAAACAAACAAACTCTTCAACTTTACATATAATATTAGTATAGATAGGCACTTATGAAACGTTATAAATTTCGATGCTCGGTTCCAAAAAAATGGTCCTATGGAGAAGATTGCCTGGCAATATTAAAAAGGGATCTATGTTCACCAGCGGACGTGTATGGGCTAATTTCAAGATAATTGACTCTGCACAAATCGTATAACATCATTAAACTTCTCATTCATCATCAAACATTAATCCGCTTTGCATCTCCATAAACTCAATCAAACACACTGTAACATGTCATTCTGTCAACACGCATCATTCACGCAGCAGCCGAGCTGCGCACGCGCAGACGCCGAGTAAGGCTGACTCACCGTCACGCATCATGATAACGCTACGCGTTCAACATTAAGGTTTATGTCAGAATCCCACTCAGGAGCATCGCGTCCACCGCGCAAATCAATTGATCTACAGGTTAAGCAAAGTTGCCGCGGTTAACGTTTGGATGGGAGACCTGTAACAAACACGTCATGACACTTACTCTGACCTTAACATAATAATATGTTATGACATCACGCCTCTATTCTCCAAAGGATTAGTATAGGCAGAGAGGTGTATACACACCCTCATTTCGCCGTCATGTTTAAGTCCCATGTAATAGGGGGCGAGCCTATTGTCATCAACCGGGCACAAATCCAAACTCCGGGCTGCTACTGAGAAATTCCACACGGAAACACCCAATAAAACTTTGCCCTTCCTGGGGATCGAACCCAGGACCTCACGATTGCCACCACTAGACCAATGAGGCAACGAGGCTCTAACCATAGGATTCTTAAAATCCCCCATCTCCTACTTGTCTACATAGTTGTGGAATTCAGATATACTCGTATTTAGCTAAATGTCAACCAACGCAATTACTTGCAATAGTGTATTGCAATTGTCTTGTGAGTTAAACTTCTGTATCTATTCATTTTGTGGCAACATCCTCTGCGGGGAAGCCAGTGCAAACCAATACAAAGAAACAATTAAAGAACTACTGAAGAAAGAATAAAAGTTTTTGTATGGAAAGACATCTGCTGATCTAGGAAATCAATCTAGTCTTGTATTTGTAGATTTGGATTAGATAAAAAGCCTTTTGTGTATAGTACAGGAAAACAGCTGACGATTAAAAATAGACTTAAAAAAAACCTATGAAAAACTTATTTTCCTTGTTAAAAAATCACCAATTGTTTGGAATGTTCTTATTTACATTACACGTACCTACTGCTGTTTCACGAAATGCTGCTAGGAGTCAATGCCTTTGCAGTGACGTCATCATTGTGATGGTCCATCCATCTTTCTTTGATAGTTCATTGTTTAAACCTAGATTTATCTGTTAGGTAAGCTGGGTATCAACTATGTTTGCGTAAACTGCAACTGCTCTAACAGCCATCTATGCAAGCGTTAGCGGTTCCCTTTACACATTCATACATATACTCACGCCTGTTATCCCTGAAAGGGTAAGCAGAGGTGTTCTTCTATTACAGAAGTCTATACACCCACGTTTTGATTCTGGTATTGAGTCCCAAGGTGGAGGTGGAGAGCCTATTGCCATTTTTCGGGCATAATTATGGTTCCAGGTGCGTTGCATCTTACGATTCCCTTGCCTTGTATTCTTAATCCGATCCTCCTTTTTTTCTATTGTACCTACTCCTCTCCTCTCTTGTAGATGGTCCTTGCGGACCGTTTCTACGTAACCAGGCTGTTATTGGCAAGACCTGAACAGTCTCGAACCAAGTAGACCGTCCCTCCACGGACGGCTTCCCCTTATGTTGGCGGAAAAACGTTTAGCGAGGGCTACTCAGCGTAAAGTCAGGTACGCACGATCGAACACGAATCACTATGAACATGTTCGCCGAACACACTGTTCGGTAATGCTATGCTCATGTGAACAACGTAGTTACGTATCATGCAGCGTAACAAATTTGTCAGGTGCGTACCTACACTGCTTAACGCGCTCTGCTTTTGGAGTATCGTTTATTATATCTTATACAAGGTTAGTCGGAAAGGGGGTACTAAGCCGCGGGCCACTTAATGTATCACTGATGATTGTTTTAAAGAAAGTGTTAAAATTTTAAAATTCGATAAAAAGAATCTCCATGCAAAATTATTTTTATTTTAGTTTTTGCATAAATTCTTCATCCCTGCTTCAGTTGCGAATTCAGAAAATGGAGCTTCTAATCCGTGACCCCAAATATGACTTAAAATATAAACACAGCTGATCATAGCTGAGGATAGATAGAATTTAGCGTATTTTTTATGAAATCTTTGAACTGCTATTTCTCTTAAACTAATGGCTTTTGGGGAAAGTAGTAGAACAAATGTTATCCATTATTATGAGTACTTTAACACCCTTTCGGCTTAGTACCCCCTTTCCGCCTAGCCTTGTATAGTACGTATCGTAGGTATATAGTACGTGCAAGCAAAAACTTTAATAAGGTATGCATACAATTTGATTTTGATCCCTTCAAAACAAGTGTCTTCGGCCAGAAAGTCATTAAGCCATACTATTTTCACCTGAGTGACCTTGTAGTTGTTTATAGTATATTGTATAGTAATATCTATTTTTATTTTAAGCTCTGTTCTTTAATTCTTATTGGCCGTACTGTGTTGTTCACAGAATCTTTTAACATTGGCCTGTTTTGTATAAGTGAAGACTTGTAATCGGCTGACAGTCTAAGTTACTATGTTTAATTTGTTTTGTTTAGCTGTAAGTCTTCCAGAGTCAATAAATAAATATGCGTACATAGTAGATACCCCTCATGTAATAAATTACAGATTCGTTTACCATATGTATCATGGTTTAACCCCGAAAAATTACTACATACAACCATCTACGCAAACTGCCTTGTTGGTCTAGTTGTCGCAAGCGCGACTGCTGAGCATAAGGTCCTGGGTTCGATTCGGGCAAAGGATATTGGGTTTTTCCATTAAAAAATTCTCAGTAGCAGCCCGGAGTCTGGATTTGTGTCCGGTTAATGGCAATAGGCTGGCCCCCTATTTTATGGGATTTAAACATAACTGGTGAAACGAGGGTGTTACAAAAACACCTCTGCCGAACCCTTCGGGGAATACAAGGTGTGATGTTATATATATTTGCAAATGTATTGAAAAAATTAGGTAGGAAGACAAACCCAAAACTTCTTGAAATGTCCAAATCGAGACGGACGGCTGTTAACTTCACTATGGTATACTGATGATATACAGGGTGTAAACGAAATCATGTAATTCCTTCTAACCTCGTTATGTACTGATATAGATTTACCCTGCTCGGGATACATCAGGGTTCAATAATAAAAAAAACAAGATGTAAACATGTGCTCTTAACGTGAGGCATTTTAGCACCCCGAGCGAATTGCGCGGCTATCGCTTGCCGCGCGGTCATTTGACTCGAGGCGCTAAAATGCCTCACGTTAAAAGCACATGTTTACTTCTTGTAATGTTTTTTTTATTGAATCCACAAGTATCTCGTGCAGGGTTACTCTATGTCAGCAGTAAATCACGAGGTTTGAAGGAATTACATGATTTCGTTTACACCCTGTAGTGATGTGCCATGACATGTGTATCCGTACCAGTCATCACAGTCACATGTTGTACAGCGTGTTGATATAAATAACAATAGAACTAAAATAGACGGTAATTTGCGTACTAATGCCCCACATCATTTTCCTTATTTGTGTTTTCCGGTGTAGATAATAATGTAGCTATATCAGCTTCGTGTCTCACCTGAAAATAGTATGTGAGAGGACTAGGCTTATGGATACCAATCTGCCACGATCCTTTTGGGCAACGAGAATAATACTGTCTTTACTTTTTGGGATGGCTACGTCATTGGCTGAGCCGGCGAGCAGGCCTGTACTACTCTTCGGTTTTGGTATGAAAACATGCCTACGGGTCGCAACATCTTCGGAGTGGAACACAAAATAAAACCGAAAATGGTACCTACTAGGTATACGAGGTTAGTCGGAAAGGGGGTACTAAGCCGAAAGGGTGTTAGAGTACCTATAATAATGGATAACTTTTGTTCTACAACTTTCCCAAAAGTCATTAGTTTAAGAGAAATAGCTGTTCAAAGATGTCATAAAAAATACGCTAAATTCTATCTATCCTCAGCTATGATCAGATGTGTTTACATTTTAGGTCATATTTGGGGTGACGGCTTAGAATTTCCATTTTCTGAATTCGTAAATAAAGCAGGGATAAAGAATTTTTGAAAAAACTAAAATAAAGATCATTTTGCATGAAGAAAATAATTATCGAATTTTTAAATTTTAACAATTTCTTTAAAACAGTTATCAGTTATACATTAAGTGGCCCGTGGATTAGTACCCCCTTTCCGACTAACCTTGTATACATTTAATAATTTTGTGCCCCGAGCAGTTTAAAACCAGAAACCAATAGTAATGGAGTAAATAATCACGCGCAGATTTTAAATACAGCCCTGAAAATCGTCCAAGAAAATTTTAAATAAAGAAGACTGTCTGTCATACTGGAAACATAAATAAACTTCAAGTAGACGAGGTCACAGAGAAAAAAACGTCAACCGCAAAAAAACAATTACGATGTTATTCTCTTTAAATTAGGAATGCGTAAAAACTTTAATTACGGTAATATTCAGGTTTGTAAAAATAAAAATTTGCGATAACGGATTTGACCGGTAGATTTTGTTGCTAAACCTCGATCATAATCACGATCTCATCAACGTAAATGTCAAATGCTGACCATGGCATGGCACATTTTATCCTGAAGCCCGTGCCCAGCAGTGGGATAGTAATGGGCTGATTATGCTTTATACTTATTTACATTAACCTTGCTACTATTGTTAGTCATTATATCATATGCGTCACACTTCAGATGTGAACAAATGAGCGAAACACAGATCTCTGAGGTGTGACGGTTAACGAGTTTCCACCACGTACATATATCTAGAACCATATACCGTATCTATGAAAAGATCGTGACAATGCTGAGATGGATAAAATAATAAAATCTAACTAGGTATCCAAACGTTGGTTGCGGTGCGTTTTTGCGAATCCCGCGACCCCGGCCGAACGGTCACGAGGAGGAACACCGTTGGTTTTTAGCCGGTAAGAGTCCGGCAGACACCCTCGCCTTCCCCGGGCGACGGACATCCATGAGAATGTACCAAAGAGAAAAAAAAGGTATCCAAACGTTTCACCTAGCTTTTTCCCAACTATATTTATTACGGTCAGCTTCCAGTCTAACCAGATGCGGCTGAATACCAGTAATTTACACGGAGCGACTGCCATCAGACCTCCACAACCCAGTTACTGGGCAATGCCGATATCCTAAGGTTACACCGGTGGTCAGACGGGCTTCTGACTACCCGTAACAACTGTCGTAGGTATTCGTATGGTACCCAGGACTTACAATATGTAATATAATTAACGCACATCCTGAAAGTAGTTTGTTCAGAATCGTTTATTGAATCGATTTCTCATCGATCGATCATCATTCAATCGATCACTTTTAATATAGGTAATTTTTTATCCCAAAAATAATTAAAACTACGGAAATTAGTCACCCCTGTACAGTCAAAACAAATTGAAATGGACCGTAAATCAAGGCAGAAAGACTTTTAAAAGTGCATTTTTAGTTGTATTAATACAAATTCCGTCATTCAATACAAAATAAAGAAAAATAAACCTTATTTCAAGAACGTTAAATTAGTAAATAACAATGCATATACATGTTAAACTAAAATTTCAGTGTGTGTATTATGATAATAACGTAATATTCTAATTGGGGTGTTTGAGGGTGTGCGTTAATTACGTTACATGTTGTATACAACGTGTTAAATAATTCCCCATGAAAAATGCAAATAATCAAGTAGTCTTTTATGGTTTTTGTCATTTACCTCTCAGAGGAAATTAGGTAACAACTTTCTGTGTAGTCTACTCTTTAGTTTTATGTTTTCAGGGTTGCGTTTCAATGATGATTATTTTATGTTTTATCCATTTTTTTTGTGTCATACTACAGTTTTTAAATATTGCCAATAGGCTCTTTACAAGGGACCTTTTAACCCCCTTTCGGCTTAAGGGGTATTTTAGTTACACGTTGTATATCGAATCGCTAAAAATAAGCAGAACATTTCCAGCACAAATAATGGTGCAACCTTATAGAAAACTGACCATAATTAGCAACAAACTGAGCTATGACTACAAAGAAAAATGTCCTTAGCAATGCGCACACGCATGAACATTTTGAAATCACCGAATACCATGACGGTAGATTGGAAGGTGGACCTAAAACGCACCAAGATACATTCGTCACACCGCTATTAAAGGAATCTTACTCCACATTCCGATACCACTTCGTTGCGCTTGCGCCACTGTATATTGCAACTCCAGTTTCTATTAATTATCAATTCAAATGGGCCCTCGTATCCTTTGCATTTCACCATATTTGGTATAGACGCTAATACAATGTCAGTGGATAATGTGTAAAAAGTGAGATTACAAAACATTGAATAACAAATCAATGCGGTTTCCGGGATATCTACTTCCTCGCTTGATACTGGACCGGGCTGGGTTTGGTTTCTATAGTGGTTCCGTATATGGGTGTCAATAAATAGATACATACCGAACTCTAAATTGTATTCTTTGTTGCTGTAGTTATAAATAGAATCTAGGATTATTTTTTTACTGTTTTGTTAGTCTAGTGATCGCAAGCGTGACTGCTGAGCATAGGGTCCTGGGTTCGATCCCGATCCCCAGGTCAAGCAAAGTGATATTGGGTTTTTCCATTAGGAATTTCTCAGTAGCAGCCCAGTCTTAATTTGTGCCCGGTTAATGGCAATAGGCTCGCCCTCTATTACATGGGACTTAAACATAACTGGCGAAACGCGGGTGTTACTAAAACACCTCTGCCTAACCCTTCGGGAAATACAAGGCGGGATGTTAATATGTTATAATTTTTTTTAAGGATTGTACGAATGGTGGTCCTATACGCTCTTATGAGTATTCGCCGGCTTGACTGTCTCCGATGTGAACTTTACAAAGTATACAATTTATATTAATAGACTGGTCAATAAAACTTCAACTTTAATTACTCATTGTATAATATTCATCTTATACCGTTGTCGTTGAACCGTCGGTCCCGGGTGTCATAAGAATATCTATGACAGTCGTTACGGGTAATCAGAAGTCCGAAAGTCTGTCAACCTATTATTATTATTATTATAACCTGTGCTATTATCTGGAACCACCATGAGACTAAATATAGTCTCATGGTGGAAAAAATACAGAACAAATTTATCCGGTATCTGTACCTTAAGCAATATGGAGTTTACCCTTACTATCCACTTATGTATCCAACCCTCTTTGTTATAGGGATGGTTGGATACTATAAGCTGGCGGTTAGACGTAACTTAGCGTTAGCAAAATATATGTTTGAAGTGTTTCGTGGTAGATTAAATAATCCGGATATATTAGACTCATTGAGGCTGCTCGTTCCAAACACAAGGCTGCGGCAGGCGATGAGGGCACCTCTACGGGGCCCCCATCTGGGCGGACTCCCTTCGCAGGAGGGAGAATGCCACCGCTCTCCGCAGGCCGCAAAGGGCCATTGCACAGCGGGTGGCGAGGGCCTACCGCTCGGTGGGATTTTCGGTGGCGTGCGCTCTGGCCGGCACCCCCCCTTGGGAGCTCGAGGCGTGGGTGCTCGCCAGAGTGTACGAGTGGACGGCGCGTCGGAAAGCGCTGAGAGCTGCGCCGCTCCACAGGCGAAGAAGAGGTCGGAGAAGACGCCATCTTCTCCCTCCTCTTGGTGGTGTTGGGCGGGCGACAGGCGCGGGGGTGCCTTCGCCCGCATTGCACTCCACACCACCTCCGCCGGACATTCCCAACCTTCCCCCCTTGGGGAGGACGTGAGGGGCCCGCTGCTAAGGCGGGCAATCGTCGGAGAGGGACTGGATGTAAAGGCTACGCCGGTTTCCCAGTCCCCCTCCAGTCAGACGATGCGGGAATGCCGCTGGGTTATTTTAGTGGGTATACCGGGCTTGCCCGGGGAGTCCCACATAACCCCCCATTCCCTCAAATGGGCGGGTATGCGTAATAGCATTTTTTCCCAGCGCAAACAAAAAAAAAAGGCGATGAGGGCACGGCTTTTCGACGTTCAGGTGGCCCGCACTAAAGTAGGCAAATTCGCACCGGTTTCAAGAGCCATGCGGTTAATAAACAGCGTCTCACAAAGGCTTGACATTTTTGACTGCACATTGGCGGAATTCATGAGGGTGACTAATAATTTTTTAATAATTATTGTATATGTGATAATTATTTAATCACATTATTGCATTGGGTGTGAACCTGTAATGATAGTGTAAGATTGTATAAATAAATAAACCTGTCTAATCTTAAGATATCGGCATTGTCCAGTTACTGGGTTGCGGAGGTCTGATAGCAATCGCTCCGTACTGATATTCAGTCTCATCTGGTTAGACTGGAAGCTGACCTCAAGAAGGAAAAGGCAGAAGGAAGAAGACCACTACTAGCTAAAACTACACTAAAACACCACGAGATTAGTACCGTAAAATGAGGCAATTTTGCTCCGTGAAGGTAAATATGCTCCAAATATCAAAAAAGATTATTTCGATCAAATCTCTAATTCTGAGACTGATTAACTGATAGTACAAATGTTTTTTTTTAGTTTTATTTTGTTAAAATTTTTTTGGACCATAAATTACACCTGAAGCTGTTAACTTTACCTCTGTAACGAAAATGTGCCTGTTTTAGTACAAATTAAATGTAGGAGCAATGTTTCCGAAAGGACGGGTAACATTGCTCCATTTTTAATTTGTTTATAGATAATTTAAAAAAAATACTATATAACTATTTTTGTCTTTGAAATATTAGAGCCAGAATTGTATATAAGCTGTGAAAAATTTAACAAAAGTCACAACAAAGAAGGATTTTTACGTAATTACACTTTTCAAATTTTGGAGCATTAAACGGGGCAAAGTAGCCTCATTTTACGGTATCATAATTATCTTCTAATTATTAATTGCTATTTTAACACCACACAGTTATCTCAAGGAACCCTACAGCAGCATTATTTCGGATGTTCATCCTTGACGCGGTCACGGTGGTGGACGCGTTAATTCCATTACATGTCTGATAAATATAGGTATATAAACACATACAAAACTTGATTATTGTACGTACTTACGAGGTATTAATAGCGGCGGGTATTATTTATATTGTCATTGTGTTGTTTTGGACAAATTAGTTTTGGCAAAAAATTTAACTCTAATGACGTAAATAGGAAACATACATTTGGTATTTAAACACCTACTTTGACAGTTGAATGTATTATACTAATATTATAAAGCAGTTTGTTTGTTTGAACGCGCTATTCTCAGGAACTACTGGTTGGAATTGAAAAGTTATTTTTGTGTTGGATAGTCCATTTATCGAGGAACGTTATAGGCTATATAACATCACGCTACGACCAATAGGAGCGGAGCATAAATGAAAAATGTTGCAAAAACGGGAAAAATGTCCACCCGTGCGAGGCCGGGACGGGCCGCTAGTTATTTTATAAATGTTAAGTAAACCAGTAACACCCAAGCAAACAGACAATAAGTAATCTGTTTAACACAGCCATTGTGCAGCGAAGTGTGAAAATCTTTCCTTTAACGTGCGCCAGCGCATCTGTTTGACCTCCGCATTGTTTTCCTTGCCTCTGCATTATTTACGAGTATTCGTTCGCTGAACTTATTGTTGCTGTTGTATAAACTGTTCCTTTAATAACTCCTGCGCACAATGGCACATGTTGGCTACACTGCAACGTCCACCGGTCTATTCATAAACATGAAGACCATCGAAGAATGGACACGTTGATTCAAGGACACTACGGTCAGATGGCCACCAACATACCCACCTCGTTTTTGGAATAGGCATATGTCTAGTTTTGAACTTCGACGGGTTAATTATTAGTTCAACGCCAAAAGTAATTTATTCCAGAAAATACCGGGCGGCGCTTAGGAATAATTTATCCCGACATGATTTAGCCTCACACTAACCACTAATACCAAATCAAAAATCAAAGCCATATTTTCAAACCCTCTATCCGTATAAACGATCATTTGAATGAGATGCGCGTGCGCCGGTAGCGTGGCAATCCTTTTGTGTGTGCGCAGTCGCGTGTGACGCCGCGCCCTCGCCTCGATACTTCGGAGGACCGGTACATCCATTAAATATTTATTTGGTAAAATTCTACAGAGAGGACTATCGATTTGGCTGAACTTGTAAAAAATCCCGATACGTTGCGATAGCAAAGACAATCAATCAACCAACTCACCTAATGGTAGTCCACTGTTGGACATAGGCCTCTCTAAAGTTGTATCACATTACCTGGTCCTCCACTGTCCGTATCCAGTCCACCCCAGTTGCCTTCTTCAGGTCATCGGTTCATCTGGCTGGAAAATGTCCTAGACTACGTTTGCCGATTTGCGATCTCCACTCAAGGACACATCTGCTTCAACAAAGAGTTGCCAACAGACAAATTGTCTCCCAGAAGAAGGTAAACAGAGGCAGGTATTCGTCGAGACTTCATATCGCGATAAGTATCTCATTTTTAAAATTGATTTAGAATCTAGACTTTATCGATGGGGAGCAATCATTGTTTGGCAATTATATCGACTATCGTAACTAGAACGTATCAAAATCGCAAGAATTATTAACCAGCCATTCCCAACCATTTTTAACGGCGGATCTGACGATTATCACGGATCCCTTGCGGTCCTCAGATTGGAAAACCCGCTACCTTAAATAATAGCACTGGAAGTGATAAATATTAATGTGTTGCTCACGGGTTACAAGTAGTGTACCACAATGATCCATTTCCCTCTTGTGCTGTTGACTCATAAGCACACGAGATGACAAAGTAGTCTCTATTTATAGATCTTAATCAAATCTAGTTCCTGGTCTTCAATCAGCGTTATTCTGATTGCCCTTCCTCCTAGCTGTTGGAGCCTGTAGTTACTAATAATAATCTGTGCCAGCAGTCTACAAGGAGCCTCAGGTTAATTTGTATGGACATTATAAGAGTTAACCACATTATTAGTCTGCCTCGATCAGCAGTCGCGCTTGCCACCACTAGACCTAGTCCTGGGTTCGATCCCCATGTTGAGTAAAGTGTTATTGGGTTTTTCCGTGTGGAATTCCTCAGTAGCAGTTCGGACTTTAGATTTGTGCCCGGTTGACGGCAATAGGTTCGCCTCCTATTACATGGAACTTAAACATAACTGGCGAAACGAGGGTTTACTAAAACACCTCTGGCGTACCCTTCGGGGAATGTAAGGCGTGATGTTATGTATTATAAGAGTTAAATTCTCTATCGCCAGTGAATACTAAGCCAATGGAGACTTCAATAAGTCGAAAGAGCCACATTCTTTTTGTTTTTTTCGACACGTCTGTGCACACTCTGTGACTATGCCAGCCTCATAAGTACCTCTCATATTGTATAACATTTTAATAATTATTTAGAAGAATATTTACTGTTCTGCCTAGACTTTTCCCAACTATGATGAGGTCATCTTCAGGTCTAACCAGATGCAGCTGAATACCAGCATTTTACACGGCGCGACTGCCATCAGACCTCCGTAACCCAATTACTGGGTAATGCCGATATCCTAAGGTTAGACCGGTTGTCAGACTTTCGGGCTAGAAGAATATTTACCATTTCATAAACATTAATTTTCGTCAGCCCTTCTTAAAAAGGCATTAGGTACTTACGAATCTGAACTGTAACACTTAACCTCTTTTTGGTAAAGTCCTCATGAAAAGAGGCAGATTATGAAAGAAGTGACGTAAGTGACAGTACCACATGGCAATTCTTATCATAGTTTCCATATCACCGAGGGAGAGAGGCGTAGACTCACGAAAGGCACGCATGACTAACTCAGAGTACCACAATGCTCAATTTCACCGTGAATCGGTTCATATCGCCATACAATCGATTACGCGCCATTGTGACGAGGCACGAGCGATGACGTAATGTTGTAACTCGATAATCTCGATTGTAGACGAGTAGCATTGTTTTTGTTTATGAAAGGAGCTCGTGGTCATACAATTTGCGAGGTTAAGCAACGCTTGCTGCGGTCAGTCAGTGGATGGGTGACCATTCTTTACATATCGAGACCCCTTCATGCCTCAGAGAGCACGTTAACGTTAACATAATACGAATACCTGACAGTCGTTACGGGTAGTCAGAAGCCCGAAAGTCTGACAACCGGTGTAACCCTAGGATATTGACATTACGCAGTAATTGTGTTGCGGAGGACTGATGGCATTCGCTCCGTGTAAAATACTAGTATTCAGCCGCATCTGGTTAGACTGGAAGCTGACCCCAACATGATTGGGAAAAGTTAAGCAGAATATATAATAAGTACCTTAACTAATAACAGTTTAAGATAAAAAGAGACAAACATTGTTAACCTTTATTTCAAACTAGCGGCCCGTCCCGGCTTCGCAGGGGTGGAAATTTTTCCCGTTTTTACAACATTTTTCATTTATGCTCCGCTCCTAGATGTCGTAGCGTGATGTTATATAGCCTATAACCTTCCTCGATAAATGGAATATCCAACACAAAAATATTTTTTCAATTCCAACCAGTAGTTCCTGATATTAGTGCATTCAAACAAACAAACAAACTCTTCAGCTTTATAATATTAGTAGAGATGTGCCGATTAGTCGGCGACTAGTCGGTAAAGCCGACTATCCGGCCACTATCGTAGTCGGCGACTAGTCGGCGACTATTCGGCAAAGAGCGCCGACTATCCGGCTTCTTACTTTGTATGTATTTTTCAATAAAATGTATGTAGGGGGAATTTACATTAAATAAAAACCTTGATCGTTTATTACACAAAAACACCGCTCTGACCCGTACAAAAGCAAAAATCAAGAAAAAATGCGAAGTAAACAAAATAGGTTCCGACACGTTCCCAGGCGGCGCGGTGGTTGCTACTTGCGCGCGAATCAACTGTAAACGAAGCGTCACGGAAATCCCCGAAACAGTGATCGGCTTGGCCGACTAGTCGGCCTCTTTACAACCGACTAATCGGCTAGTCGGCTAGTCGGCCAAAGTCATAATCGGCACATCTCTAAATATTAGTATAGATTGATCCGGGCCAGTTCGGGCCAACCTTTAATGGATATGAAACGATATGATGTGTGCACATGCGGCAAACCGACGACTACTCGCAAAACGTAAAATCAGAACTTACCATCAACCATGAATGAAGGAATCAATAGTATGTACGTTAAGCTTATGATCGCAGTTCTTTGAAACACATTGTACGGCGCCAACGCACTTCGTTCACACAGTTCGTATCTACCGAGAATAAAGGCAGTACAGTCAACAACAGAAGTCAATGAATTTGAAATGTCATAGAAACCAATCGATGTTCTAAAATAATTATAACAGTCGTACATAACAGTTTTATCTAGGTACTCTATTATTATTTCGATGGCAGCAAAGTAGATACGGACATCTACATTATAACCAAAATGCTTTTTTTTACAAAAATGAGCTTACATCAACCCTATCTACAAGTCTGTATTAAAAAAAAAAAACAAAATAATGAAGAAAATCTGGCATGTAAATGAAGACATCTACACTCGATTTCTAAGAAACATCGCAGCAAAATGGCCTCTATTTTTTACTAAATGTGCTCTCCTGTAAAATTGCGATTTTGTAGATGTCTTCTTTTACTTTGCTGCCATCTATTTTATTAGCAAGTTTTCATTCATGAAACACTTTTGATAATTTGAACCATAATCACTTTTGTTGTTGACTATACATCTTTATAATGTTATGGTTCACTAGCGCGCTCTATACCTTGCTTATTTATACTCAAGAGTACATCAATGAGGTCTTTCTACAAACCTATCGACACGAGGAAGACTTTAACCAAACATTGTTCACTAATCTACGAGTTACATAAATATTAATCAATCCTAAACCAATGGTCTGGACATCCCGTGTCGTCGGCCTTTCGTTTCGGAAGGGGAAATGCCCATAGAGGCGTGATTGGTGAACTAAATGGTACTAAACACCGGCCGCGGAAGTAATTTGTATTAAATAGTGGGCAGTGTGAACTATCGGTGGGATCCCTGAAGGTGGAAAGGTTCACAGGTGCGCAAATACCGCATATCGCCCAAAACACCCTATTCCTGGTTCACACACAAGAGGAGAAGTCTTCTCTTGTAAACCAGGGATACGGCACCGGCGAAGGGTCGCGCGTCTTAACCATACACGAGGCTCAGGGACTGAGATACGACCATGTCATTGTCATAAACACCAAGACAAAGAGGCTCAAGATCCACGACAGCGTTTCCCATGCGGTAGTGGCGATATCGAGACACACAGTCAGCTGCGTCTATTACACCGATGACGCCGATGACGCCACAGGCCGCTTCGCAAAACGAGCAATGGGTGCACCAACCAAAACGGTCGTCGACTACAATCTAAAGACGGCCATGCAGCACCGAGACGCAGCAGTCGTGGAAGCTCTGCTCAAAGCCGCGAAATCCCTGGCTGGCAAATCCAAAAATCCCTAACCGACACCTTGTAATAAAAATGCCTAAATACCAACTCCAAAAACCTAAATGTGTAAAAATAAAAATAAAATTTGTAATAAATGTAATAATGCCCTCAGCATCCCGGTATCTCCATGAGAGATACCAAGAAATCAAACAAACCATAACATAATTATGTTGATGATGCATTCTGCGTTATCAACTATAGCATGTAAAATTAAAATCATTAAATAATATTTATAGTAGTAATATAGTCTTAAGTGTGTGTGCTGATGCAGGCATCGACTCTATTGAGTCGGCGCATGCATCAGCGCATAGCTAAGTTATACCTGCATGTCAAAATGATGCCTGCCGGTACATGCATCGACTTTATTGAGTCAATGCATGTACCACCAGTATCAACGAAATAATGTAAATGTGTATATTATAAGAAAAAAAAAAAAAAAAAAAAAAAAACAATAATAATAATATTAAATAAGTAAACATATATATAATGTGATGGACTCGCATAGCTTAAGTAGAATAAGTAATATTTATAGTAATATAAATAATACATGTTGTATTTCCGATACAGGAGTATCAAAAATAACTATCGGTGGGAATTGATGCCGTGGTGTGTCTTTAGATAATAATAATTATCATGTATGTTGTCTATGCTTGTCGAGTTTGATGGCTGCAATACTTCCGAGCGTGAGATCGTATGCTCGATTCTCTGACTGGGCATAATGTTACTTTTCTTCCCTCGTGTCGTGTCAGGGTGAAGAGATTCCTGCCGGGGTTGCGGTGCATGCTTTTGCGAATCCCGCGACCCCAGTCGAACAGTCAAGAGTAGGTCATCGTTGGTTTTTAGCCGGTAAGAGGCCGGCAGACCCCCTCGCCTTCCCCGGGCGAGGGACATCCATGAGGATTTTCCAAGGATAAAAAAAGTGTGAAGCGATTAGCCAGTCAGCAAGTTTATGGCGGGGCTGACTGCACACTCTACACAGGTTGTGTCGGACGTAGGTATTTGAGTATTGGAAAATGTTACTGGATTTTTCTAAGAAATAATAGTTCAATACAAATTACTCAATAGTTATTTCTTAAGAACTCAGTTTTCAATCCAAGATGTAAGCTCAATGATAGCTCGTCCTTTATGGTGAAATCTATTTCTTATTTACCACTATTGACGATCAAGGTAGATAAAATCGTCACGTTTGGTGAATCATATTTCGTTCATATTAGAAATGGATTTGTAAGAGCCCAGACAGACGGACTGCATCCCGAACGCGACTGCAACTGCCAAAAAGATGCAGTTAGTGGAACTGCCGACTGAATGCGCAGTCCCCTTGCAGTTTTAATGCGGTATCAATGAACGAAATATGTCATAGTCAAAGTATTTATTTCAATTAGGCACATAAAAGGCACTTTTGAACGTTAAAGTTACAAAGAAAATAGAATTGATTCTAGTTGCCCCTTCCAAAAGGTAGTTTCGTATGGAGAAGAATGGGCAAGAAACTCCACCGTTACTCTTTTAAAATGTCTTACAATATTTTGTATAGGTACATTATTTATACAATTATATGTGAAGACGATGCACCTAGAATAAAATTACTATACCACAAAAGGTAAAAAAAAATAAAAAATGAAACAATGACATATTAATTATGTGATAGGTACATGGTGCTCACACATTTACAAACATTGCAAAAGTATACGTTTTCATGAAATATTAAAAGTAATAGGTCAGTGTGTGAGTTTAGGTACTTACTCATAGAATCTAAAATAAACGGCTTTAAAAAAATAAATTAGGTATACAATTAAAATAGCAACCAGTTTGATTTTGTCTAGACTCTAGATTGTCCTATGGAGCTGGACCAGAATATGATTCACCAAATATGACGTAGCCTGGACAGTAGTTTGTATCTGTACGCTTCAACATAACAAAACATAATATCACGCCTGTATTCCCCGAAGGGTAGGGCAGATGTGTATAGTACCTAACACCCTTATTTCACCGTTATGTTTCAATAGGGGGCAAGCCTATTGCCATCAATCGGGAACAAATCCAAACTCCGGGTTGTTACTGAGGAACTCCACACGGAAAAACCCAATAACACTTCGCCTGAGCTGGGGATCGAACTCAGGATCTCACGATCAGAAATCGCGCTTGTCACCACTAGACTAACGAGGCAGTTCGAACACTTTGAATGTTTTAACTTTTTACTTGTTTGTAATGTGAATAATTATTATCGGTAGCTGGTAACACTGGCCAATCTATATATATATATATAAAAAACATTTTAACAAAAATAAAACCGACTTCAACAAAACGAAAAAGTAATAAAATAATTACCATATTATAAAAGTGACAGATTCAGAAGCCGGTGCTAATCAACGCTGAACCAAATTAAAGGCACCGACTTCTGAATCTGTCACTTTTATAATATGGTAATTATTTTATTACTTTTTCGTTTTGTTGAAGTCGGTTTTATTTTTGTTAAAATGTTTTTTATTTCATTCATTTTAGTGGCCTTAATTAAAACATGGTTGGACCTGCTAAAGACGCTGCTCGTACACATAATCACATCATCACATTATGCGTACTGTTCGTCATTGAGGAGTTCCATTGTTTATCTCCGAAGTTCTTTATCAGATCTTCACCAAATTTAAATGGGACCATTTCGAAAGAATACTCTTTCAAACAAAAGTAGAATTTTTCAAATCGGTTCATAAATGAGGGTGTACGGCGGTAACAAACATTAAAAAAAAAACAAAAACATACAGACGAATTGAGAACCTCCTCCTTTTTTTGGAAGTCGGTTAAATAATAATAATAAAATCTTTATTTCAAGCGAACTCATAAAATTAGTAAAATTAGTATAAAATTTCATATTTTGGTACATGTAACTGACAGCAGTGAATAATATATGGACAATCCACTCTGTCAGCTACCATGCACAGAACCCTGTTGGGGCTGGCCATGACTCGTGTCACCAGTGATGTTGCGCGTTTGCGCATAACAGTATAAAAGCAATCGACACGCGCCGCTGCAAACATCCCTGACGCACTGCACCGCCATGGCAACCCCAACAGTTTTCTGAACGCGTTATTATATTGGACACGAAGGGCTCCATACGACGTGTGCGAATATTTCTCCCACAGGCTGCACGTGTAGAAGGTTGTACAGAAAGCTCTAAAAAGCGTCGCCTTAACTTCTGCGGTACAACGTGCAAACCTGCGGGCTATCATATTCGCACGTATGGATAGAGCCCTTCGTTCCCTTTCGATATCAGTATTGTCCTCAAGGTCAGTGGTGACCATGTGCCCGAGATATTTAAATTGTTCCACCCGTTCAAGAGGAACACTATTTAGTCGAATAGGTGGCACATCAAGATGATATTTGGTCCCCGCCTCAAAAACAATGTACTGACTCTTCTTTACATTATATAGTAACCCATGTTCTATTGCGTAATTCTCACATGTGGCCAGTAATGACCTTATACCGCTGACTGACGCGCTCAGCAGCACCATGTCATCTGCGTAACTTAAATTATTTACACAGATATCGTCTATATGACAACCGACATGCCGACTGCTAAGCGCCTCAATCAGGGCATTCATATACAAATTGAAGAGGGCAGGGGAGGTTAGTCCTCCCTGTCTCACCCCGCACTCCAATTGATATGGCTCCGACAGCACACCCGCCCATCGGACATTGTTGACCTGGTTTCCATACCAGTGTTTAAAGATACTTATAAGCTCGACAGGCAAGCCTATAGCCTCAAGTTTCTTCCATAATATACCGTAGGAAACCAGGTCAAAAGCCTTAGACAGATCAAGGAAGCAAGCAAAAACAGGTGTTTTCAGCTTTGTGTAGTATCTGACGGTCTGCTTGAGACACAAAATTGCACTTTCTGTAGAAAGCCCGGGCCGAAACCCGAACTGATTGTCGTGCAGAGTAAGATGTTGGTTGAGTTGTGTGTCCAGCAGACCATCAAGTACCTTAGCTGCTGTGGTCGCTAGGGAAATAGGTCTATAGTTTCCTATATCTGAAAGATCACCTGTTTTACTCTTAGCAATAGGAACAACGATCGTCTTCATTAGTTCGGGGGGCAGGTAGGAATGACTGATACATAAATTATATAGCAGTGCTAAAACTCTTGGTAGGTGAGGACCGGCGTGTTGAAGATGCTCAATACTAAGCCCGTCATGGCCAGGGGACTTACCTCCAGTCATAGACCTAATGATCTTAGCCACATCTTTGGCAGTAAAACGTGTGCCCACCTCACCACAACGGGACTCAGAATCCAGCACCACCGGCGACCTCCCTAGCGGTGATTTTACAGAAAACTGGTTTTTAAAAAGGTTTGCTATGTCCTTTATATCACTGACACCATTTACGCTAACAGGCAGGCCTGGTCGGATATTACATTTGTTTGTATTCTTCCAGAAGCCGCGAAAATCACGTTTCGTATGTTTGGAGGCAATGATGTCCATCTTTATTTGCTCTTCATTATTCTGACACCATTTAAGCCGCGACTTAAAAAGTGTCCTACTTTCCCGCATCTCATCATACTCTCGGCCATTTGATGGTTTTCCATACGACAACCATATATGAAACTTCTGCCTAGCCAACCTGTGAGCGTTACTGACATGTTTATTCCAGCCTATAATCTGAACCTTTTTCTTACGAATAGTACAGTTAATATTGGTACTACAAATTGATGACTCACTGAGAGCACATACAATATCCAAATACAACTTTTCAATAATAATCCTGTGGGTGACTTCATCACAAAAGTTATCACCACACCCAATAAATTCTACAGGAAAATCAATCAATTTTAATCTTTTATGACACTCATTGGAATATACATTAATTTGCTCCTTAGTTCTTTCCCCCCATACAACTTTATTGCGAGTTATTATTTTATCAGGAATCTTAGGTGTTAACAAATCAAATTTACATTCCAATATCATAGGGTAATGGTCAGACCATAGTACATCGTTTTTTATGTAAACATCAATCACGGAATTTACTACAGAGCGTGTGACTATACAGTGGTCTAGCCATCGCCTAGAGCCATGAGCTTCACTCATAAAAGTGTAAGTATCACTTGCTAACCCTAGCCTGTCTATATCAACACAAGTCCATTTTTGTTCCTCACAAAAGCTTGTCAGTTCATTCATAAATAATGTACTAGGATGTGCATTAAAATCACCCATAACATATACTGATTCTGCGCTATAATCGTCTACTATAGCACTCACCGTACCGAGACAGTCTGTAAAGTCCGGTAAGTTATCACTCATATCCGTAGGCATGTATATGCTCATCACAATAATAGGCCTATTTTTAGTTACTATTTTTATTGCACACACACGAGGGTTATTGCATTGTAACACAGACACATTTTGGAATTCGTTGCTCCTCCATAACAAAGCAACACCTCCGTAAGGTCTTCCACGTAATATGCCGGCCGTCGTGTCAATAGCAGACGTTTTCGTTGCACTAAAGTTGTCGTCAATGGTGCAGAGACATGGTATCTCCTCTGGCTGTAACCACGTTTCTTGCAAAGCAATTATATCGGAAGATCTACACAGTTCTTTAATGCTGTTAACAGATCTTTTTATACTTTTACAGTTAAATGATACTATTCTGTGTATTTTGTCCATTGTTTTTTATATTATAACCGTTATAATGCACAAATCTTCTGAATATTATACCTTCAGGCCACAAGTTTTTATCTAAAAATAAAGGCATTTTGTGATCAGATACAAAAAACTTGTATGCTTTGTAGTCCTTCTGTTTTTTAGTGTTAATTAACTTAAGGAAAATTGACTCTTGCGTCTTTGATTGTATATAATTAACAATATCGGTTTCTAAAGTATCCAAGTGAATATTGGTTATGAATATAGGTGACTTCTTAAAGGCCGCTTTAAACCCCAACGTCTCACACGCGACGGAGGAGAAGGAGAAGCTGACCGACTGACTGATCTATCAACGCACAGCCTAAACGGCTGGGGTTAGTAACTTGAAATTTTGACAGTAGGTTCATTTTGTGACGTAAACATCCACTGAGAAGGGATTTCTCGAAATTCAACCCCTAAGGGGGTGAAAAAAAATCACGCAAGCGAAGCTGCGGGCAAAAGCTAGTGTTGACATAGGAGGGTAACCGTCAAGATTAATCAACGTAACCGAAGTCATAAAAACACTGGTCATTCGACGGAGCAGAGGATTACATGTCGAACAGCCGAAGAAGTCTGACCTTTTATATCTGATATACTTGTCCTTGTTTTCTGATCTTGTGTAAATTATTATATTGTGATGTATTGTGAACTAGCTTCTGTAACTAATCACTAATCCAATTAAAAGTACTCTCAGTGGTGGAGAGTCGATGTTCGTTTCGTTTACTTTATTTACCATGCTCACAATCCTGACATACTGATATTAGTTATAACTGTAATGATAGATGCACTCCTACTCGTTTCTGTTCTGTCTTTTATATAAATGTCATTTACGAAGTTATTCATATGAAATTATCTACTGTACAAGGATGTATTAGATACAGTGTTGCGAATGTTTCAATTAATAATTGCTGAGAAAGTTTCCTACAAAAACATAACTACCGTATTCATAATAAAAACTACTAGTATGTTTTACATAAAAACGTTTTAATTACATATACTTACGCATATCGATTTCAAAGTAGGAAGGTAATTATTCTCTGTTACCATTACCCATTACTTTATGTACTGATAGAATCTTGATAGAAATTGTAATTATTAAGGAAAGCATACAGTGTAATACTTGTTTGGTTAAGCAACTTGCCATTGTAACAAGCGTTTAAGAGATAGGTAGATACCTAGATAACTAGTAAAGTAGTAATCATAACGTCACCGGAAAGCCAATACTACTTAAGCGCCATTTTGGCTAAAATGAGTTACATAATTATATGAACAGTGCTACTGTCTGTGCCTCGGAACTTTATGTGATGTTTTTTAATTAGTAGTTAAGAGACAGCGACACGCCGGCTTACGCTGAAAACCAGCGCCGTGGTTCCGTGCCTTCGTGCACGGGCCACGGCATTATGCTGAGCGTCGACCGTTTCGCGCGGTAGTGGCGCATAATATATTTCTGTGCCAGTTATTATATTTTTATAAAAAGCTATGTTATGTGCGTCACTCTCACGTGAATAAACGGTTTTTCTTTCTTCTTTCTTTCTTTCTTATATCGTTAGATTGGATTTTTTTTCTACGTCGATTAGTTGGAATTTCGTAATATCTTTACATAGTATAAAAAAATTCGCTCCTGCTGTCTGTCTGTCCCTATGTATGCTTAGATCTTTAAAACTACGCAACGGATGGTGAAGCGGTTTTTTTTAATAGATAGAGTGACTCAAGAGGAAGTTTTATATGCCCCGCAGAAGTATCTACATTGCACCAGTGTGAAGCCGGGGCGAGTCGCTAGTAATAGAATAAAATACGAAATCCTAACTAACAGACGCAAAAAAAAAATCCAATCCAACGATATAATATATAAGGTCCAACCAAAATACCTGGACAAACTTTTACACAGTGTTCAGTACGTTTAAATAAACATATCTATGTAAAAACAAACGAGATCTAAGTGATTTTTTTCTGACCAAAAAATAATAACGTTTTAAATTGCTTGTAGGTACTCTCTAAGAATAAACTCATCCATTTTTTATGCATCGACCGTCGCCGAGGCGCGCGCTACTTCCGCGCCGTGTTTTACCTAACAGGCGAAGAGAAAAATGTAATAAAAAATATAATTAAATTAAAATAAACGACGAAAAAAACTTTTTGGTTAGAAAAAAAAAACACTTGGATCTCGTTATTTTTTGCATAGATATGTTTAGTTCAACGTACTGAACACTGTGTAAAAGTTTGTCCAGGTATTTTGGTTAGACCTTATATATATAACTCATTTTAGCCAAATGGCGCTTAAGTAGTATTGGCTTTCCGGCGACGATAAATATTTAGGAAGGGTTGCATTAACAAAGCCTCTACGAATGTCGATACAGTCACCGGCACGTAACTTGGCAAGAGCAGAGAAGAGAATTCTCTCCTTTCTTTCTTCTATACAGACATGTTTAAAAATAAATTATGGCATTAACCATAGAATAATGACAAGCAATAAAGTGACCAACTTTTTGTTGCACTAAGTGTACATGCGCAAACTTGCTCCCACTACGCTTTCTTCTTCTTATCGTGTGGTTATTGACTAACCTGGTATCAGAGTTTATGCCGCCAATGGGCGTCTGACTTGGCTTCATATGCCGTCGAGAAATATCCCTCAGGCATGCCGGTTTCCCCACAATGTTTTCCTTCACCGTTTTTAACGAATTGATAATTATAGTGTGCACATGAATCCGAAATGTCTTGGATTCGAACTCGAGACCTGGCAGTCCGACGGTCACACCATTAGACTATCACTGCTGTTCCACTATGCCAAAACCTTGTCAAGTGATGTGTCGACGACTATACTTAAGTACCTACCAAGTCACCAATCTTGCTGACCCAAAAATAAAACAGAAAATTCACAAAAAAATTACCACCGTCCTTTTAAATTCCTAGTTCATAATACACTGCAAACCTAGGTAACTATTAGGTCTGTGACAGTGTTTTGTTTCCACCTACTGTCGACTCTGTTTACAGTGGTTTCCTTGAACTTGGTACTCCGGTAAACTGTATGTAATTTCGCGGCTAAATAACACGCGACGCATGTCGTTACCTATGTGCTACCATACAAACTCACACACCAGCCATAAACATAACATGGAAGTAAAAAAATTGGTTGTCTGTAAAGTCGGTTTACGGACGATAGTTTAACGTGACAACGTCATGACAAAACATCGTGCCTCTCTATCGCTTGTTCCGCGCTCTCGCTCGCACGCTCGCCTCAGACGGAACGTGACAATGAGTCACGCTTTTTCGTGCATGCTGCCGGCGTTCATCGTTTTATTAGACGTTGTCACGTCAAAAAAACGAACTACATCTGTTCACACTATTTTTACGCTTATTGGTGATTTCCCTTGACGGATGTTTTATGAAAAGTGCAAAGAGTACCTCTCACAACGAAGCCGTTGTGAGAGGTAAGCGTACAAGTGTAAAAGTCCATCCATAGGCCTTCCAACAGACCGCCGAATCATCGATATGAGAAAAAAAACACGTCTCTATCACATAACATCACGCCTGTATTCCCCGAAGGGTTGGGCAGAGGTGTATAGTAACACCCTCATTTCGCCATTATGTTTAAGTCCCATGCAACAGAGGGCGAGCCTATTGCCATCAACTGGGCACAAATCCAAACTCCGGGCTGCTACTGAGGAATTCCACACGGAATAACCCAATACCACTTTGCCCGACCTGGAGATCGAACTCCAGGGCCTCCTAATCAGCAGTCGGACTTGCCAGTTCTAACGATGACTACAATGACGGGTCGTGGCGATGCAAATGGCTTGGTGATTCTAGTATGCTGCTGTCCATCTTCTTGACATCACCTTTAACCATATCCATAGAAAGTCGAAGGAAATCATACAATTATCGAGAGAACGGGTGAACAAAACCAATGGGTTTTCGATACTTTTTCTGACAGCAGGCGGTGCTTCGTATGCGTCAAGTCCAAACAACTGTCAGATAACACAGATTCTTACCGAACGTATATTTTTTTGTGAAATTCTACGTATTTGGAAGTGTTATTGATTTTATTATGGATTACGGCCAGAGAAAGGTTGCCGAACTGAAGATTGAGCTCAAAAACAGAGGCGCAAAAGTCACCCTCCTGTTTTATTTGCACACATAGGCACTGCACAACACTGTGGCATTTTAGAAAACAATATTCCTTTTGCAACGTTTTTAAGTATAAATAAACCAAAAAAATGATCGAAAAATACAAATCGTGTATGTGTTTTGACAGGTGGTTGGACCTGACGCTACAGTGCTGCCATCTCACGTAGAACATTTTTCAGAAAACCCTCATTTATACACTACCAATTCAACTCGAAACTAAAACTCGCATCACTCGGACCTCTTCCGTGGTAGCTCTGTCATCATTATGGTGTGCAGTACGCGTGAAGAGGAGTGGTAGAGCGCTGTACTGTGACGAGTACTAGTCATCTTGATGTTTATGTCTTATAAGAACAATATTTTTAGAAAAAAGATAGGAGTTGATAACCTCGCAAGGATCTCGGGACAGCTCGGTGGGGAGGGAATATTGACAAAAAAGATATAAAGATAACAAAGGATAGACCCTGACAATTCTTCCTCTCCTGGCATATGCTATACAAGATTAACTTCTGTTGTGAAAGATTTGCCAGTCACCAAGGTTGCGAGGTCCGACGATGATAAATTATTACCAACAATGGTACTGTAATTTATTGAACGTTTACTATACCAAAGCCGACCTCAAACAGGAGGTATTTGACACGCATAATCTGTGGATTTGGGTCGCAACAAGTATTCCTAAGAAGGGTTGGTGTCAGGCAGGCGGCCGGTCATAAAACAATAAGCCAAAACCTCTAACAACATGGATTTACGAAATATATGTTGTGCCGACCCCACCTAGTGTGGGATAAGGGCAGGAAGAAGAAACAAATAGCAACAAAATCTCCCATCATAAACCTACTTAACTCATCTATGTCTGTAAAGTTACATTGTTCAATCAAATTGATTTTAAACCGTTAAATAAATTGTAAACTCAATAACTTTAACTATCGCCGGGAAAAGGCAATAAGTTTGCTTAAGTACATACTTTATCTACATGACTGTCAAGCATCTTTACTTAAACGCTAGTATAAGATGGTGAATATTCATAAAACTGAACAGTTTCAATCACAGGCCCTCACTGAAGAGTGGAAACCTATTTGCAATAAATTCGTAGTACAATGTGCAATCTTATTTTAAGGTATTTAAGTGATTTCCATAATATTTTATAACTACTGTTCTTACAGCTTAATCTTTTACTAGAATGGACAGAAATCCAAATTGCTTTATGTATAGCATACATACATACATAAACTCACGCCTTTTCCCATGGGGGTAGACAGAAACGATAGAACGCCACATGCTACGATCCTTACATGATCCTCTCGCTTCATCCACATTCATGTATGTATAGCAGCAGGCACTATTTAGGAGTTCTTGGCTAAATAACAAGCGCGCGGTTCGTTAAATCTGCGAGGTGAAAATGCGCTTGCTGCAGTCAGTCCGTGGATGGGTGACCGTACGTTTCATATACAAGAACAACTCATGCTGAGTGCCGTTAAGTGCCCAGGGTGCGCCGGAATTTCTTTATTATCATCACAAATTATAGTTAGGTATCCCATACCACTTTCTTTGATCAATGTTGTAATCTGAAGTAACTATACCTCATATTTCAATATCAGTAGTGATTGGCATTAAAAGTTAGTAACCAGGTTACATGCTGTCAGTACTTACTGACTTCGAGACCTAAATTTACGTTCCTATTGCATGAAGCGTCAATTTATACGTCAGTCAGAACTGACGGAAATCGTAACTCATACATAAGCCAAAAAAAGGTGCGCAAACGCAACTAATAATACCAAACTATTTTCATAACCAGTGTAATAACAAGCTAGGAAATTAAATAATATATAATTAAGTAATTAATCACACGATCGGATCCGCCGCGCTACTGCGCATGCGCGATAGTATCGCAACTCGCAAGATGGCGCACAATGGCGGGTCGTCATTGAATTGTTGTAAAACTGACAGTTTTTCGTGAACTGATCTGATCTTAGCTAATGAATTCCCAAGGATTTTGATCTCAGCACGTTAATTTAAAAAGTGTGTGTGATTTAGAGAAGCAACATTTTAAAATAGGTATTTTAGTTGAGATGAATTTTCCATATGGCTGATTATCGACAAAAAATATCGTAAGATGCAGCTTAGGGATTATTATATCATGATATGAATGATCAACAAGGGTCGACGAACTTTAAGTATACCCCACCAAGAAGAACATAGTCTACGTAGTTGTCGGCAATAAGATTGACAAGCATATCATTTTGGGACCCAGTGCATAATATCAGCAAGTACATTGGGTCACCCGCGCGAACGCTTAACGAGTATTCCCAAGGAGGGTTGATGTCAGGCAGACATCCGGTGATAAAACAATAAGCCAAAACCTGTAACAACATGGATTTATGAACAAATTAACAACTTCCAACCATAGGAATGTACTTTGACTTGTTATTATTAAAATTATCACTTCACCCAGCACGCTTGGTGGTAGTATCTTTACGGTCCGCCTGGCTGGCTACCACCCTCACATTAAAGTCTGGCGCCAACAGTTTACTGTGTTCCGTCGTATGTATGTGAGAGCCAGAGGGGTATAGGGGAGTCTCTCTCTTTTGCTACTTTGATTCGTGTGCTCCATCTTCGACCCTTTCTGCGCTTACCATCTGATGCGACTAGGGTCGAACACGACCAAGACGAAGAATTTAAAAAAATGATCTCTAGAACGAGTGCTAAGAAAAGTTTTATTTTGTACAATATTTTCATGCGTATTCCGTACAATTAGTAAGCAATATAGTTTAGATTTATATTGTAGTTTTTTGAATAAAAAATAGCGTATTTAAATATGTACTAACTATGCTATATTTAGTCTTCGTGAATATATTAAAAAAATAACATATACATTCAAAGGAGAAAAAACCTTACAACTTATTCATACAATAACTACATTAAAACAAATTACAGAATAAAAACTACTTACAATAAAAAAATAACGGCAGTTATAAAGTGATGAAAAACATGGCGGACATGAAAAACCTTTTATTTATTTACTTACAGTGGTTAGTTGTATTGTTTGACGCTGGCTGAAGCAATAAAATAATGATATTTTTATGAGACTTTTTTTCTGATTTACGTCAGTGGGTATTGTGTTAGTTTTTGACTCGACAGTTATGAAAACTTAGTGGCCAAACAAAGAGGTGAGACAACGTTGTGTTACAGTAGGGTTGCCATCACCTAAACTGCTAACACCGGACAAAGATTTAAATAACTAGACATTTGGTCGAAATTGGGATTTATCCCCGGACGTCCATGAAATTATAAAATTTTCCTAAGAAATTTTCTGTTGATATGTATAGCCAAAACATAAAACGAACGAAAATGCCAACGCGAACGTCCGGGTTTCATCCGGTCAATTTTTGAGAACCTCTCCGGACGCCCCCGGACGCCCCCGGACGTCATCCCAAACTAGGGGAAACCCGGGGAAACCCAGACGGATGGCAACCCTATGTTACAGTAGGTTCTATAGTTTGCGCGCAAGTTTTAGTCACCGGCGCGGCTGAGGTAAATGAGCAGCAGGAGGGGGGTGCGAAACAATGGACGCGCTCTGTCAGTTATCTTTGTGTTGTGTACCACGTGCACCCCCCTCCTGTCGCTCACATACCTCAGGAGGTGACTAGCACTTGCGCTTGGTCGTGGACTATACCACAGTCTAGCCATTCCATACAGTCGTCCATAGCGGGGACGTCCTCCCGAGCTGCTTTCAAAACTGTCAATGTCAAACTCTGAACCATTGTATGGTGAAGGTTAGTTACACTGTGGTACGACATAAGTTATGCGTTTCGGCCAACTTCGTGTTTCCGATTTTGTACGAATTCCGCGACTCGGTCAATCTTTCTTTGTATCTTTATAATTAACTTGGTCTTGGTCCTCTTTGGATCATTTCCGGATACGTCACTTTTTTTTAAACTTTGCCCCACACTAGGATTTCTCCTGTGTCGTGGGTGCGTTTATAAACACAAATCTTCACACGCACTAACATCCAGACCCTGAACAACTATCTGTAGGCCATGCAAATATTTGTTCCGTGCCGGTATCGAATCCACTACCCGTCGTGCAGAAACCGATTGCTCGGCCTCTGCACCAAACGTGTCGTCAAAAATTGGTCACATAATTCGTACTTATTCGGAAACACGAAGATTGCCGACTGCATAACTTACGTCATAATGCTGTACTTCAAATGTCTCTCAAATATGACTTCAGACGTCGTAACCAGGGACTGAATAAGCCGAAAATAAAGATACCTGTAAAATAGGGTATGACGTCATACCTCTAAATTCTGGATACCAGAATATTACGATACTCATCATCGTCACTAATTGATGTTTTTCGGTACCGAAATCGTAAAAAGGTTCAATAAAGGTAGGTATTCCCCAACCTTTATAAGAAAACGTTATCATTATATTTTATTTATTTATACTTCTATGCACTATGGTGGTACATAAGGCGGACTTAATGCCATAAGGCATTCTCTACCAGTCAACCAGTACAGTATTTTAAAGGTATCATAATCTCGTAACGTTTAATAGCAGTGATAGCCTAGTAGTGTGACCGTCGGACTGCCAAGTCATAGGTCCCAAGTCCGAACCCAAGGTACGCACCTCTGACTTTTTGGATTCATGTGCGTATTGTATAATTATCACTTGCTTAAAAACGGTGAAGGAAAAAATCGTGAGGAAACGGCATGCCTGAGAGATATTTCTCGACGGCATCTGAAGCCAAGTCAGAGGCCCATGGGCGGCATATATAAACTCTGACACCATGTTAGTCACTAACCACACGAAAAGAAGAAAAAACTCGTACTGTAACCGCTTTAAGACCCTGGTCGTAATCCTTGTCAAACACGGGAAAAAATACTAATATTTATCATCTTCCATGTCGTTATCTATCTATATAAATAAAAATGAATCGCTAAATGTGTTGCTAAGCGCAAAACATGAGAACGGCTCGACCAATACGGCTATTTTTTTGTTATATATATTCCTTAAGGCACAAGGAAGATTCTTATGGAGAGAGAAAATATAAAAATTGCGTGGAAAATAGTAAAAACAAACACTTTTCTTTTCCCACTACAGGCCAATAACTTTTGACAGAACGAAGTCTGTCCGGGCAGCTAGTTGTTCTTATACATCGTCATAGCAGCAGTCTATAATTTCTTTATTACACATAATAAAAGTAGAACCACAAATACCTGCCCACCTTTCTTTGTTTCATCATAAAGATACGAAGAACAAAAGACAAATCATGATTATCGCTTATCAATCAGTCTAAAGGGCTTACCACCCACGACTGAAAACAAACGTACAACATACATTACTGGTAAGTAAAGTAGCTGTATTAACTTGCGTGGTAGTGAACCAGCGATGGACAATGCAAAGATCTAGGTCACGCCTACATGGGGTTCTTATAATGTGTTTATGGCGCCGTTAGCACCCACGCCTATATACGGAAAAGAACCTTTAATCTGATCGTCGCTATAGGATGTCTATTGGTTTTATTTGCTTCGTTTATTGATCGTTTTACTATCTCACTATGTTGCATATCTTTTGAATGTGGGAATATCCTCATTTGTCCCCTCCGCCCGAGGGAAGGTGGAGTGGCTTATGTCGGACTTACCGACTAAACCCACCACGGTATTCCTCTGGAAACCTATGGCCGGGGCTCGGCAGACTATGCTGCATACCTACCGATCAATCAAAGAAGACCTGCCTTCAGCCCCACGTGACCATCCAAAGCAGGAGGAGTACTAACAGGTGACTTATGATAGAGAGGCGGCGAACCTATAACCATTTAATTTGTCCTTTTTAGAATTCCGTACCCAAAGGGTAAAACGGGACCCTATTACTAAGACTCCGCTATAACAACAAATATTAAGAAACAGAATAAAATAAATATTTAAGAGGGCTCCCATACAACAGACATAATTTTTTTGCCGTTTTTATAGATAATGGTACGGAACCCTTCGTGCGTGAGTCCGACTCGCACTTGGCCGATTTCTTTATTTTTGTCTTGGTCGCGTTTGTCTAAGATGGAGCACACGAATCCAAGCAGCAGAGGCATAGAGGGATTCCCCTAAACCCCTCTGGCTCTCATATACACAAGAAGGAACACAGTAAATTACTTGGCGCCAGACTTTAATGTGAGGGTGGTAGCTAGCCAGGGGGACCGTATACATCCTAACATCATGTATGCTGGGTTTTGTTAAATCTTACAACGCGTTTATTCCCAGTGTGCAGTGAGGAAGTTTTATATTCTAACCCGTCCCCACACGTAGTCAATCTAATTCCTTCACTGTAATTCCAGCATATCTGCAAAATTTTCTTACATAGAAACTCAACCAAATTTTAACTTAACCAGAGAACAAAGTCCTCGCCCGCTTTCGGTTTTTATCACTATTCCAAGTAAATCAACCCTCGAAAACATTTCCACTCCACATCCTTATATAACCGTACAAATAATCACTTGTAAACATCAAAGCATGTACTCTGTACTTGTTCCAACTACGGGAAGTGCTAGCACAACAATCGAACTGAAATAAACTATTACGTACGTGTAAGGAAACGCACTTTTAGCTCAGTGGAGCAAAACATCCTGGAGCTACTGGGAACTGCTGCTGAGTATGGAGTTGTTGGTAATACGGGAATGGTAATCGATCATAATTGGTCCTGAAAAATGGCAATAGACTCGCCACCTAAGCGCTAATTCACACTAAGCGCTTCCAAACATCCTTCATAATGCGCACTGCAAAAGAGTGGAAATCACTACCTGCGTCTATGTTCCCGAACGCATTCAACCTGAATCTCTTCAAAGTTATAGTTAACAGCCTTCTTCTGGGTAAGCTCACTCCATCGTAGACTTTGTCTCTGTCTCCTCTGACCTAGACTAGAGTCAAGAGCAAACACATTTCAAATAAAAAAAAAACCTATTACATGGGATTTAATACCAGAGGCGACACGTGGGTGTACAAAATCCTGTAATAGAAGAACACCTCTGCTTACCCCTTACAGGGATTACAGGCGTGAGTTTATGTATGAACGTATGTTGCGGCAAAGAAGCTGCCACTACTCCCGTCATGGGTAACGTAAGAGATGACAGAGATATAGCCAAGAGGAACAGTAGAGAGAGCAACATTCTACTGTGGTAGAAAGCCAATTACCCTTTTACTTATTCAAAGCCTACAATAACATCCTAAATTATTAGAGAAAGCTCTTGAATCGAATGAAAACGTATACATTCCATTTTTTTGTTAGTTTTTTTTTAACATTTCCCTACATTAGGATTTCTCCTATATCGTGGGTGCGTTTACAGACACAAATCTTTACATGCACAAACGCCCAGACCTAGAACAACTATTTGTAGACCATAAAAATATTTGTCCCGTGCGGAAATTGAACTCACGACCCGTAGCGCTGAAGCCAATCGCTTAACCTCTGCACCAAACGTGCCATCAAACTGACTGTACTTACATAATTGCTTCAAACAAAATACTGAATATCCTGGATATCTACCCTCGCCAGCAGTGATCCCAAAACGTACAATAGATACTATATTAGCTTTTCATAAGTTTGGAACGTTATCTATGATTTGGAGTCTATTTTTATCTTTTATTTCGGCGTAAATTGCCCTATCGAATCCCGATTGTTATCTCAGCAGGGAAAAATACGCTGTTCGTGTTTACTAAATACCTCTCCGTTTTACTTTAACCTATATTTTGATACCTGCAAATACAGTAAATAACATAAATTCCGAACTTAACCGTTAAAATAAACCACTGCAAAGGGAATGTTTCGCGTAAGACAGTCAATGTACTCACGTTAGCAATATTTATATGAAGTGCCCAAGGGATATTAAACAGAACCTCGTGTTTATATCAATATAATGATATAGAATCAAAATATTTTCTTTAAATTCCAATCTTACGTTCTTATGTTGGTACAACTTTATGTTATGGACGTAGTAGGGGCTTTTTTGAGGGGCACGTGGCTAATTACCAACCGCGGAACATACAATTTGCGAGGTTAAGCTGCGTTTGCCGCGGTCAGTCAGTGGATGGGTGACCGTTCGTTTCACATCGAGACCCCTCCGTGTCTCGGAGAGCACGTTAAATAGTCGGTAACGAGTGCTATTCGAATACCTATGACAGCCGTTACGAGTAGTCAGAAGCCCGATAGTTTGACAACTGGTTTTAACTTAGGATACCGGCGTTGCCCAGCAACTGGGTTGCGGAGGTCTGATGGCAGTCGCTCCGTGTAAAATACTGGTATTCAGCTGCATCTGGAAGTTGATCCCAAGTAGGGTTACCATTTCAAAATGGAGGAATGCCGGTCTAGAGGGCCTTAAATACCTGATTTTACAAAAAAACTCCTATACATCTCTCGCTCACATCGGCAAGAGAATAGCTCATGCCGTGTCGTGAAAAAATTAAGCAGTTATCAAGGTTGGTAGTGACGCTGACTACACAGTGTATTCCGTACGTACCTACTTAAGTATCGTCACTCATAGAGGCTTTTTTAATGCACCCTTATGTCTCAGAGTAATGTCGGTCGCACGCCTGTCTAAACCTTAAAATGCCTGTCAAATGCAACAAATGCCTATCATATGGTAAACCTAACTTCAACTTCTTTGATGACACGTTTGGTGCAGTGGCTGAGCGATTGGCTTCTGCGCTACGGGTCGTGGGTTCGATTCCCACACGGATCAAATATTTGTTTGGCCTACAGATAGTTGTTCCGGGTCTGGGTGTTTGTGCATGTGAAGATTTATGTCTGTTAACGCACCCACGATACAGGAGAAAGACTAATGTGGGGCAATGTTAAAAAAAAAATATGAATCAATAATCCTAACCCCTTCTATAAGTAAATGAGATTTAACTATGGGGCTAACCCCACCACTATAATTCATGTAAAGCGCCAAGCTTATTGCTTGTTAGCAAGTTGTATTGCGCAAGTTGACTTTTGCAACCGACTTTTAAACCGTCGACACATGCAGCAAGTCGACTTCTGCAAGTTTTGTGAACTAATGGCCGATTCGTATAATTTACAGAGCAACTGCCTCGTTGGTCTAGTGGTGGGTAGCGCGACTGCTGATCGTGAGGTCCTGGGTTCGATCCCCAGGTCGGGCAAAGTGATATTGGGTTTTTCCGTGTGGAATTCCTTAGTAGCAGGCCGGTGTTTAGATTTGTGCCCGGTTGGTGGCAATAGGCTCGCCCCCTATTACATGGGACTTAAACATAACGGCGAAATGAGGGTGTTACTATACACCTCTGCCCAACCCTTCGGGGAGTATAAGCGTGATGTTATGTTATTCGTTAAAATTGAGACATATCTTTACCAATAATGAAGCAAAGACCTCATAGCTTTGCATAGTAGACCCTCCCATAGATAAATAGCTATCACAGATAAAATTAGCTTACAAGTCTATTTATATGTCTAGATTGGCAATAAAAAAAATGCTACCATTGGTAAGCAAAACGATTCGTTTTTGTTTAACTTCCAACTTTAATAACTTCCACAATTAAACTTGCTAGGGTTTGGCACTTCAACCAGGATCTGCATTAGTCACATGAATAAGAAAACTAAAATATGACGTTTGATGTTTTTCGTAACTGTCCAGAAGATTATAAAAACGAAGTAAGAAAAAAAGCAATGTTCTGCCTAGCCTTTTCCCAACTATGTTGAGGTCAGCTTCCAGTCTAACCAGATGCAGCTGAATACCAGTATTTTACACGAAGCGACTGCCATCAGAACTCCGGAACCCAGTTACGGGGCAATGCTGACATCCTAAGGTTAGACCAGTTGTCTGACTTTTCGGGCTTCCGACTTCCCGTAACGACTGTCATAGATATTTGTATGACACCCGGGACCGACTGTTTAACGTGCTCTCCGAGGCACGGAAGGGTCTCGATGTGTAACGAACGGTCACCCATCCACGGACTGACCGCGACAAGCGCAGCTTAACTTCGCAAATCGTATGATCCGCGCGATTCGTAATTAGCCACGGGCCCCTTATTAAGAAAAAATGCAATGATGTTTTCAATAAAATTCATCAGTATAACTCAGATTCTCCACTCGACTCCAAAGGTGACACAATAATAGCAGGAGCGAGCGACCAACTTTCTTACAATAACATTACATATTTTTACAAACATCTGTGCGCGGGAGCACGTGTCAAGGTATTCTTGTCGCCATACAATACACAATATTTATTATTACTCATATACACATACAAGCTACAATCGATTAAAATACAATTATACCAGTGCACAGAATAAGCGAGTAGAATAAGGAGTTATTAAGGGCTTGTACACAAAACTGCGATGCGACGTCGCATCGTAGAAATATACGAGCTCGCACGACGCATCGCAAGAACTTACGAATTGATTCGCGTAATTGATTTTTCCTATATCTTCTTATCAGTAACAGCAGTGCGCAAATCTTTTTACGCAAATTTATTCTACCTAGTATAAAATACGTTTAATACGGTTGACGATCGTCGAGGGATTGGTCACCTGAACCTTGGAAAAAAGACGCCTTGCCGCACGAAATCGCATCGCAGTAATTTGCGTCGCAGTTTTCTGCGTTGCAAATTCGCATCGCGCCGATTCGCAGTTTCGTGTACAAGCCCTAAAGGCGCGATTCCTTTAGGCAAGTCTTGAATGCGAGTATGACGTCACATTTGCGTACAAGTTGCTTGCATTGGAAACATGTTTTCGAGAGTGTGCAAATTGCATGCAGGTTTTACTTGTATACAAGTGGAGATGTTCAACAATTGAGTAGGACATCATGGGTGGAAGACGTGCTGCAGTGGTCGGTGCTGGTCTTTTTTTCTTGCCCCCACCTAACAGCTATTATTTTTTGATAATTTGTACAGCGAGAGATACCATGCATGCAACTTGAAACGTGCAACTAACGTTTGCGCGTTCAATTTCTACAATTGCAATTGCACAATTTGTTCAATCGCATATTTATAACTTCGAAGTTCGTTTTTCGGAGTAGGACCCTTGCATCGGGGACATATAGGTATAAGGGAACTTAAAGGAATCTCCAGCAAATCGCCTAACGAACAGATATTACTAACATTGTTATCGATTTTTCTGACACATTCCTAAGTAACATTTTCCACTGACTGACTTTTGATAGCAGACAATTAATAATCCCAAACACATCACAAATTGAACAGTAAAACGAAAATATGTCAGTACGTATAGCGTGGTCTTCGTGTTTCGCCTACCCCTGTAAGTATAAACACGCGTGAAGATATATTAAAACACTAAATGCCAAACAGACCGTTGGAACGCTCGATATTGAAATCCGAGCGCGTTTGAAATTCGAACCGGTGGAATCCGCGCGCTTTCCTAATTGCTCTGAAAATAGAGCGACGCACGCGCAACGCAAAACTCTTGAAACGCCACCTGGCCTAGGGCGGATATGGGTTTACTTGATATGAGGACTTTGAACGCAATATGTATATTATTTCATTTGTTTTTGAAAATAGCTGTGCTCATGGACTAATGCGCTGAATTTATCTTTTAAGCTTTGATTTTCAAAGGTAAGTTCGCATCGATTTTGATAAATTTAATCAAATCAAAAAAAAAACACATGAACCAATACAAGTGCTTATGAAAAGTCGAATTTATATGCACGGTTCCAATTAGTCGTTTCCTATGGAGAAGAGCCGGCAAGAAACTCCATGGTTACTCGTTTAAAAATAATATCTTTAACAATTTCAGTGGATACAGTACAATGATTTAGGATAGTGAGAGAACAATGGAGTCCACAGACCAATGAGTAATGTAGTACAAAAATTAACAAACAAAAATAAATTAAACAAACAAAATCAAATAAAAATTATAAGCTGTGTAATATAATATGTTAAGAAAATCTTCCTGCCCTGGTCCCAAGTTACTTGGGGTCGGCGCAATATGTTTTTCTCTTCCACTCTTCCCTGTCAGCCGTCTCATTATCATTTACTCCCTTATCTTTCATATCCTCCCTCACACAATCCATCCATCTTTTCTTAGGTCTCCCTGTTAAGAAAATCACTATCATATTTAAAGTTTTAAGACATAGTTACAGCTCCTCTTCTCTTTGTGTGAAAGCCTCTTGGAAACCCAGTCACTAACCATTAATAAGTCAAAGTAAATATCCGTGCTCTGTTTAAAGCATACTCTCCCCTCACACCCTCTAGCGGAAGCACAGGAAACAATAAACTCGTAATATTTCATACACAGTCGCATGCGCCCGCGCAGTCACGTTCAATCACTATATTAACTTCGTTTAACGCCCATGCCTTTAAATGGCAGCTATTTTAGGGTGATTTGAAGCTATTTCACGCAACAGACACTTCATAATTTCAAAAATAATTGACGTTTATGTCATACTCTCGGCTTACTTACCCCGCGGGCTAAAGGAAGGGATTTTATCAAATTGGTCACGCTTTGCCGTTTCCTTGGATGTGGAGGAAGACGTTATAGTTAGTTCGGAACGAAATACAGTAACTAATAGTCTTTTCTAATGAATATTTCCGTATTTTTATTAATCTATACTAATATTATAAAACTGTAGAGTTTGTTTGTTTGAACGCGCTAATCTCAGGAACTACTGGCTGGAATTGAAAAAATATTATTGTGTTGGATAGTCCATTTATCGAGGAAGGTTATATAACATCACGCTGCGACCAATAGGAGCAGAGCATAAATGAAAAATGTTGCAAAAACGGGAAAATGTCCACCCGTGCGAAGCCGGGACGGGCCGCTAGTTTAAGAATAAACACGACTTCCTTAGCCAAATTTGAGAGTTAAAAAAATACTGCTAGTCAGCATTGTATAGCAATGATTGCTGATTAGATGTAATTCCAAGTAATCATGTTTGATACTGGTAACAATATGATTGTCGAAACCCGCCATTTTCGTAACAGTTTCGCGGGTAAGTGTGTCGTGCGACATTATACTTGATTGTTGGACGAAATCGTTGTACTGCCAATGCCAATTGGCGTATTACTTGACTTACTTTTGTAGTAACCTTTTTTAGAGGAGCTCCTCAGCTAATCCATCACAAAAGGCGACTTACAGCTAGTTCACACAGAAACTGTTTACTGGACCGTTTTTAGCGGATCCGTTTTTATTTTGGTGATGGCGCCTGTAGTTGTATGAGCGAGTTCACATACACGACAGTATTCCCAATCCAGTAAAAAATATGGGCCCGATATTTTTACACATTTCGTTTAGCCATCAAAAACTGGATGCCGGAACAGTATAAAAAAACGAATCCGCACATGAAGATGTATGGAGAAGTAAGGGTGCCTTCACACATAATCCGTTATATTTATCGTATCCTGTCTGCCATATGCGACGCAGCTGCCATTTGTTTAACTGATCCGTAACAACAGATCCAGTACCGGCGGATCCATTAAATACGGATCCGTTGAAACGGATCCACTGTGTGAACGGGCTCTAAAGCATCATGAACCCGTTACTGTCCCACTGCTGCGCATGGGCCTCTTTGAACGAAAAGGGTTTAGGCCTTAGTCCACCACGCTGGCCTGCTGCGGATTGGCGGACTACGCCCACCATGAGATCTTTATGGGGCACTCTCAGGTGTGCCTCACGATGTTTTCCTTCACCATTCTTTTTTTTTTCATTACGAAAAACGTTGCCCCACACTAGGATTTCTCCTGTATCGTGGGTGCGTTTACAGACACAAATCATCACATGCACAAACATCCAGACCCGGAACAACTATCTGTAGGCCATACAAATATTTGTTCCGTGCGGGAATCGAACCCACGACCCGCAGCGTAGAAGCCAATCGCTTAGCCACTGCACCAAACGTGTCGTCATTAACGCAAGTGATAATAAATTTTCTGTTTTAATGGCGTTTTACTAAGGCTCGAGAGGCTCGTGAGGGGCTCGTGGCTTACTACCAACCGCGCGGATCATACGATTTGCGAGGTTAAGCTACGCTTGCCGCGGTCAGTCTGGATGGGTGACCATTCGTTACACATCGAGACCCCTCCGTGCCTCGGAGATCATGTTAAATAGTCGGTCCCGGGTTTCATACGAATACCTATGACAATCGTTGCGGAGGTCTGATGGCAGTCGCTTCGTGTAAAATACTGGTATTCAGCCGCATCTGGTTAGACTGGAAGCTGACCCCAACATAGTTGGTAAAGGCTAGGCAGAAAATAAAACAGACGTTTTACTAAGCCCAATTAATCAGCATTACTGTAAGTTTAATTTCATACCCAGACCACACTCTCCAATCTTCACCCAATTCCAAACTGCTTAACCGACCTAAATCCATAAAGTAAACATATTTGGCAACTGAAGCTAAACATGGCACTAACGGGAACCACCGACAGTATACATAATTCTCGTTAACGTAAAATCGATTCCCCACACCTGTGCGCTTGCGCTGGTACAAACAAAAAGAGTGTGGGAATGGTATGGTGTATGGCTTCGGTATGTGGACCTGTGGTTACATCGGATTGATTGGAAGGTTGTATTATACCTGCAAGGTGTTCGTATTAGTTACACTTGTTACTCATGTATAGATTATATTCCCTTTTATTAGGCCACTATTACATTCAAATCATCATTTATTTGCCTGAAATATGGTGGGTACACAAAATGTTACATTAGATTATAGCACAGGACATATTTCACCCTCATTACGGGCATGCAAAATTATAGTTAATTTACAACAATTATTTGAGTAAAATTACAATTATTAGAACTATTTGAATTAGAATTTATATGAACTATTTGAATTACAATTATTACAATCATTTAAATTACAATTAAATATTTAAATTTTTTGTAAGTTGCTTCCGTAAAATGTATCTAAATAACTTATGACAATTATGCAATTCATTTTTACCAATCATAAGCATCATCGATAAGCTACTTACAAGAGAGTTTACATTTTATCGTAAGTTAATTACATAAGGGACTTACGTGAAGAAAACTAACAGGTATAAATCCGGCCTTACGAATGATTGTCTGCGTAAAACCCAGGGTTTTAAAATAGCCCCGTCTCTTTTTGTTATATGACGTTAAAAAGTGATGAATATATTCCTTAGACTTGATTTAAACTATACCGGAATAAAGGAGACAATGTTTGAAGCTCAGCACTAACAAGTTGGTTCGTTGTCCGTTTCTAACCCTTAACCTTTTAAGCGCGTGGCTAAATATCAATTTCCGTGCCCCTAGCGCGCGACTACGAATCGATAAAATAATACCTGCAATAAATAAATATATCAAGCTTTTTTCAATATTTAGAGCTATGAAACAATTTTAAGTAATTGTTGTAAATCATATCTCTATTGAATAATCGTTTTAGTTGTACCACGCAGTTCATAGGACGAAAATAGAACAAAAACATGTTCTCTGTCGCAGAAATACGAGACGCGCGGTAGAGGCACGGAAATATTTGTCGCATAAATGCGACACACGCGCTTAAAAGGTTAAATAGTAAAAAAGATTAACCGTACGCCATATCATATAAACCCGTAGACATCCCCTACTGAATATGTGGTAAGTTTCGTCACTTAATTCGAAGTAGACCGTATAGTCGTTCTCGTACACCGCTACAAAGGGATGTTGCCATATTCACAACGTTAGATTCAAATGGATTGATTATAAAACAGTGACCTGATATGGCGCCTGAGAAGCCCTGCGCATCCTCTTGAGATCACTACCTCAGAAGCGGACGAACCTTTGGTCTATTTTAAACAAAACAAATAGTAAATGGATGCAACAATGATTTGTAATCGTGGACCAGCCTGGCTTTGAGTAAAGGCGATGCAGATACCTACTATAAGATATCTATATCTGAGCGCATATGTTACGAAATAGCTCTTCATAGAAATTAATGGACTAATTTAATGCACAGCAGAGTTAATATACAAGGTGTAAATGCAAAAACTGAAAACCTCTAAAGGGCTCATTAGACTCATCATTATGAACAACTTCTACTAGGGAACAAACCTGAAATCGCGAAAAATCTGCGATAAATCTGCTACTCACATTTATCTATACTAATATTATAAAGCTGCAGAATTTGTCTATTTGTTTGAACGCGCTAATCTCAGAAACTACTGATTGGAATTGACAAATTCGTTTTGTGTTTGATAGTCCATTTATCGAAGAAGATTATAGGCTATATAACATTACGCTACGATCAATAGGAGCGGAGCATAAATGAAAAATGTTGCAAAAACGGGAAAAATTTCCACCCGTGCGAAGCCGGGACGGGCCGCTAGTGTTCGCATAACTTGACAAAACGTATGGAACAGCTGATTTTTTTTTCGCAATTTCTTGATAGATCTCATAGTAAAAGTTGTTCATAATGATATGTAAAATGAGCCCTTAAGAGGTTTTCAGTTTTTGCATTTACACCTTGTATATTTTTTTATCGTTAAGTATCTGAAGATACCAACCAATATCAACAGATTCTGTCAAAAGAGTTGAGGCAATAATTGTAATATTGTTTAAACTGTTTGTTACATAGCAACCAGTGTTAGCAAGTTTTCGTTTCTTCACAAATTAACTATGGTGAATTCGTTGTAGTTTCTCATTGGCAATTGTTCACATGAACAAATAATTTTCGTCAGTCACCGGTTGCATCGCGATAAAGACACAATAGTACAATATCTGACCCAGTATCTGTATGACTTATACATACGTAACATAATATTACGATAAGCTATATTGTTGTTGTCATAGTATGCAACTTGATTATCTTTTTATGTTTTCACATAAGAAGATCAGAAGCAAGCAGTTACGACTGTTCCACACGGTACTAATAATATTTGTTCATCGTTTACTAAATTGTTACACAGAATCGCCACAGAATTAAATTAACCAGAAAACAATCGCCGAAACAAAGGACAATCATGTTAGTATAGTCCAGGGGTCGGCAACCTGCGGCTCGCGAGCCGCTTGCGGCTCTTTCGATGTAAAGTTGCGGCTCTGTATTTTACTATCAAAACCCTTAAAATCGTGCAATCGATCCATAATTGAGTACTATAATATAGTATGATTGAAATATACTGACTATGACTGAGAAATGGATATAGTAACTATATCTAAATGTATTTTCGTTCTGTATTTTTTTAAAGGTAATTATTTTTGCTCAACGCCATTTCATGGTTAGGTATCTATTAATTACAGGACACCCTGTCTAAGCAAATATTGAAATGAAATTTTTATGGAGCTCTTAAAAAGCTGTGAAATTTCGTAAATTGCAACTTTTGGCTCTTCCGTCTCAAAACGTTGCCGACCCCTGGTATAGTCAAATGTTTCTACTACCAAATTCAAAACAACTCAAGCCCAGCAAAGAGAACACCAGCTTCAAATTATAGGGAAGTAGGCACCTTCTCCCATAATAGGGTAAATCATTTGAGAAAAAAGCGAATGATACATGGCTACACATTAGGTGAGCCCGTGGGAGCGACAATTGGGTGCAACCTGCTACGCTGACCGCAGCCGCAACCTGTTCCCGCTGTGACTGGTGTGTCCCGATTATATCCTCTGAGTCGTCCTAGAGTCTGCCAAAAATATGTTGTAACAAACTAACATTATAAAGAAACTGATAATTCTAAGTTAGTAATATTGAAGACCATTATAATTTACCAGCGGTCCGTCCCGGCTTCGCACGGGTGGAAATTTTTCCCGTTTTTGCAACATTTTTCATTTATGCTCCGCTCTTATTGGTCGTAGCATGATGTTATGTAGCCTATAACCTTCTTCGATAAATGGACTATCCAACACAAAAATATTTTTTCAATTCCAACCAGTAGTTCCTGAGATTAGCGCGTTCAAACAAACAAACAAACTCTTCAGCTTTATAATATTAGTATAGAATTATAGATTTATTTCTTCCTTCGAAGCAAGCCGCATTACGGTTAAATAAGAAATTTAAAAATCGAATTTATTCAATTCTAAAGCATCAACCCACCGACCCGCACAACGCTAAAGACACCACATAGGTTTGGTAGTTCCTTTCATTCTTTCGCAAACAGATTATTCAGTCTTGCACGAATCTATAAGCACTGAGTTGCAGCAGGTGGCATTTCACTTAGTAACATAACAAAATGAATAAAATATTAATAGGCAAATGTCTGCGGTATACTGCCTGCCACTGTCAGCTTACGTTATGAGGTAGTACGTTGTTTGCGGTTGCAAATATTTATTGAACAGCCAATTTAGAGCAATAAAATTGTTTAATAAATTATTCCTCAATTTACTTGTAGGTACTTATTTGGTAATTGTTGCATTGATTTCCTTCTTTGGTAATAAAGTCATAATATTGAAGGGGATCAGGTACGTAACATTTATGATTTTGAACTGATTATACTACAATAAGCTACATTACAATAACTAGCAATAAGATTGACAAGCATATCATTTTGGGACCCAGTGCATAATATCCGCAAGCACATTGGGTGACCCGCGCGACATCGCAACGAGTATTCCCAAGAAGGGTTGATGTCAGGCAGGCGGCCGGTCATAAAACAATAAGCCAAAACCTCTAACAACATGGATTTACGAAATACATGTTGTGCTGACCGCACCTAGTGTGGGATAAGGGTAGGAAGAAAAACTAATTATAAATAATAATATATAAAACCATTATTGTCGTATAATTAATTTAGATTGTCTCCCAAACGGCATGCATTCACAGGGAACAGTACGGAACAGACGTCTCAATCCACCACAGAAGGGATACCCGTTCATCTCAGACAACGGTGGGAATCACCCTTAGTTGATGACCCATGATCTATGTTAACAAGGCCGTGACGAGCAATGTGACATTCCACACAATAAACCTCTTAGATATTAAAGTACGAGGTCGTTGTCTATTTATATATGCTGGAGATCCTGGGAGTCAATATCTTCAGAAGCAAATTAATCCAGTCTACCACAGGCCAGGCGTATTAGCAACATACCGGTAAGAACATACTGCCAAGTCATAAGTCTCGAGTTCGAACCCAAGGCACGCACCTCTGACTTTTCGGATTCATGTACCTACGTATTGTGTAATTATCACTTGCTTAAAAACGGTGAAGGAAAACGTCGTGAGGAAACCGGCATGCCTGAGAGATATTTCTCGACGGCGTGTGAAGTCAAGTCAGAGGTCCATGGGCAGCATAAACTATGACACCAGGTTAGTCGCTAACCACACGAAAAGAAAGAAGAAGACCGGGTAGAATATCTTCGAGCTAAGGACCCACGTTATGCTTGTTAAAAGTACAGTAGAGTGCGACTTTACGATACGCGGTACTCTGGTAATGATGAGATTTGGAAGCAAGAGTTGCTTACAACTGGATCAAGTCAATGCCAATTAAATGATAATAGCAGACGTCTAGGGCTTCTGATCAACAGATTAAGTTTTTACCCTTGGACTGAGGAACTAGGAAGCCCAAAATTCTGACAACCGTTCAAGTTTAGGATATCGGCATTGCCCTGTAACTGGGTTGCAGAGGTCTGATGACAGTCGGTCCATGTAAAATATGGGTATTCAGCCGCATCTGACTAGACTGGAACCTAACCCCAACATAGTTCGGAAAATGCTAGGCAGAACACTGCGGAATAAGGTATTGTGCCCACACCCATTTTCTAAGACGTTCCTCCAAAACTTACTTGACTCGACTCCACCTCGACTCAGCCTTTTTCACTACCATCGGTAGTTATAGTTGACATAAACGTCCTCGACTCGAGATTTTTCCTCAGTCGAGGTAAGGAATCATCTGTCAAACTCAAGGTACCTCGGAACCTACCTTAAGGAAGGAAGTGTCAAAGTTCGTATGTAACAAAAATTAATTTTGAAGACTATCGAATATGCTTACGATAATCCTTACAAATATTTATCGCGGCGTTATTTGCGCGATGCAGATAATTCAAATTATGCCGTAATGACACCGTCGAGGAACCTCAAAGTTCACTCGAAACTGCGACTAAGAATACAACTTTGAAGGTGTTTTCGAGGCCGTTCTGAGTCGAGTATGAGTCGAGTAAGTTTTGGAGGAACGTCTTAGAATATGGGTGTAAAGTTACCACAAACATACGATGAATAATGAATACAGATTGTTCGCAGCAAGATCACCAAATGGTAAGTATTTGACGCACCTCACGTACTTGTTGGAAGTCGGGGGTAGCCAAGGTAAATTATATGCCAAGAACCACAAAGTAATTAAAACCTTAACTGAAAAATAAATCAAAAAAAAATATCCAGTAAATAATATCCAGTAGCCTAGCTGTCTCGATATCATCCCATCACACAATCCGTAGACAGACTTGAAAATAGTGAGAACCTCCTTGAATCGATGACCATGCCACATGGCAACGATGCCGTGACGAAGAATGAGACACGCGACACTAGCACCTTCATGGGAATTAAGAGATTCGGTTACTTGAGGTCAATAGCCATCGATCTGACAAGTATAGGTAGCGACACTTGGATGTAAGTAAATTGATTGGGCTCAGGTATGGAATTTCACTCTATCGCATCGTTATATGATGTGTTGGAAGTTTGTGGATTAACAAGAAAGCCTAACTTACAGCTAGTTCACACAGAAACTGTTTACAGGACCCGTTTTAGCGGATCCGTTTTTATTTTAGTGATGGCGCCTGTAGTGGTATGACTATGAACGAGTTCACATACACGACAGTATTCCGAATCCAGTAAAAAATACTAGATCCGTTATTTTTATCGTATCCTGCCTGCCAGATGCGACGCAGCTGCCATTTGTTTAACCGATCCGTCGGTACAGATGTGTACAACACATCCAGTACCGACGGATCCGCTGTGTGAACGGGCTGTAAATTGATTGGGCTCAGTTATGGAATATATTTCACTCTATCGCAACACTATATTATATGTTGGAACTTTGTGGATTAACAAGAAACCATACCTTAGGTGACTCAACGTTTTCGCGAAGACATGTGGTATTCTGCATCGGTATTTAATAATACAGAGCAAGGTAAACCTAGTACACTTCGGAAATCTTCGTGTTTCCGAGTTTATACGAATTGTGCGACCAATTAAGGGACCTATCCGGAATTGATCCAAATAAAAACACACAAAGAAAGATTAACTGGATCTCATAATGTTCTGCCTAGCCTTTTCCCAACCATGTTGGGGTCAGCTTCCAGTCTAACCAGATGCGGCTGAATACCAGTATTTTACACGGAGCGACTGCCATCAGACCTCCTCTCATAATTCGTACAAATTCGGAAACACGAAGATTGCCGAGGCATAATGTATGTTTTAGTGGTCCTTTATGTATCCGCGGTGCCGCGATCTTTAAAGAAAGTAGAAGTTAATATTAGTGGTTGGGTTACTATGCATACCTACTGCATTAAACTGCTAGAAATCTGGTTTGGTAGCTATTCAAGTATGTCTGGAGGCTTGGTAACGAAATATGTAGGGATTTTAATTATTAATCAAGGAAAAGAACCATAGAGGAAATAGCATAACTATGGACATTTGGACACCGTGTGCAATATCCCGACATATTTCGACATGAATGCACGTAGAAATAATTAAGAAGACGGCACGCCTTTTGCAATTAGTGTGGGAAGATGAGCAAATTACACAAATATTATTTGACTGCCTTTTTGGTCTAGTGGTCGCAAGCGCGACTGCTGAGCATAGGGTCCTGGGTTCGATCACCAGGTCGGGCAGTGTTATTGGGTTTTTCCATTTTGAATTTCTCAGTAGCAGCCCGGAGTCTGGATTTGTGCCCGGGTTATGCCAATAGGCTCGCCCCCTATTACATGGGACTTAAACAAAACTGGCGAAATGAGGGTGTACTAAAACACCTCTGCCCAACCCTTCGGGGAATACAAGGCGTGAAATTATGTTTATGTATTATTTTAACAAAATTACCTAAGATTAGTGATTACTTAAGATTGCAGTGATAGCCTAGCGGTTGAACGCTTGCCTTCCGTGCAGGTGGGTCTGACTACGATCCCGGCCCGTACCTCTTACTTTTCGAATTCATGTGCGGATCAGAATTTGATTATCAGTTGCGTTAACGGTGAAGGAAAAACATCGTGAGGAAACCTGCACACCTGAGAGGGCTCCATAAAGTTCTCGATGGTGTGTGTAGTCTGCCAACCCGCACCAGGCCAGCATGGTGGACTAAAGCCTAAACCCTTCTCATTCTGAGAAGAGGCCCGTGCCCAGCAGTGGGGCAATAATGGGCTAGTTATGTATGTATGTACCTAAGATAATAAATAATTCATTTCTACTTAAGACATTTCAATACATCTATACTAATATTATAAAGCTGAAGAGTTCGTTTGTTTGTTTTTTGAACGCACTAATCTCAGGAACTACTAGTTGGAATTGAAAAATATTTTTGTGTTGGATAGTCCATTAATCGAGGAAGGTTATAGGCTATATATCGTCACGCTACGACCAATAGGAGCGGAGCATAAATGAACAATGTTGCAAAAACGGGAAAAATGTCCACCCGTGCGAAGCCGGGACGGGCCGCTAGTATACGATATAATACTTGATCTAGTTACTACCTATACTGTCAAATAGTGTTAAGACATAATATTCAAGTTATACGAGCAATAGTATAGTATCCTTCCATCGCGATGATACATCCATGATCCATCATTGTATTAATACAATAAAATAGTATTAGGAAGCACCATATTTAGCAGTGGACATTTTACAGACCCACGACGAAAATGTTGTAATTAATATTTTAAGCATTCTGCCTAGCTTTTCCCAACTCTATTGGAGTCAGCTTCCAGTCTAACCAGATGCGGCTAAATAGCAATATTTTACACGAAGCGACTGCGATCAGATCTCCGCAACCCCGTTACTGGGTAATGCCGATATCCTAAGGTTAAACCAGTTGTCAGACTTTCGGGCTTCTGACTTCCCGTAACGACTGTCATAGGTATTCGTATGACGCCCGGGACCGACTGTGTAACGTGGTTTCCGAGACACGGAGGGGTGTCGATGTGTAAAGAATGGTCACCCATCGGTATGATCCGCACGGTTGGTAATTATTTTAAGCATTCATGATTACAATACTTCGCAAATCACTAGAGCAGCCAACAATCTCAATCAAAATCAAAATTTAAAAAAAAAATCACATAAACCAATACAGGTGCTTATGAAAAGTCGAATTCAGATGCACAGTTCCAATTAGTCGTTTCCTATGGCGAAGAGCCGGCAAGAAACTCCATGGTTAGTCTTCATCTAATATAAGCGAGGGATAAGTAAGACTGCAAGATTCATAGATTTGAACAAAAAACCCAAGCGAAAGCAATGTGCGTGCGATTAATCATATCTTTAACAATTTCAGTGGATACAGTACAATGATTTAGGATAGTGAGAGAACAATGAAGTCCTGACCATAGACCAATGAGTAATGAAGGACTGAGTACAAAAATTTTTACAAACAAAATAAAATAAAAAACAATATGAATACTTAATAGTAATTTACAAATTTATAGATGCAGGTCCACAAAGTTCTCACATTTACAAAAGGGAAAGGGAAGCTAAACTATATAAAGCAATTGACATGATGATATGTTATTACGTACAATATTCAAAAACACCAAAAAATAACACAATTAGGGCCAAACTGTCGAACATTCAGTCCGTTTCCCACATAGACAATAGCACAAATTAACCGCGGCAACACAAGTCCGCAAGGTCGTGGAGCAAACAAATGCCGTTTATAATTCACAATGATGCCATTGCTGTACACTTTGTTAACCGACTGGTGACACCTTCCTGTTATGTAGTAAAACTGTAACATCATACTGACAATGTATTTAGGATATTGGGTCAGTGTTACTTAATAAAAGTACAGTGATAGCCTAATGGTGTGACCGTCGGACTATCAAGTCATAGGCGCCCCGTACACAGTCAATCTGGATCGCGATCTGCGATCAAAATCAATGATCGCGATCCAGATTGATAGTGTACGAATTAGATTGACGGGACGGAACAAAACAATCTGGATCGCGATCATTGATTTTGATCGCGGATCGCGATCGAGATTGACTGTGTACGGGGCACCATAGGCACAAAACAGATAGGTACAGAAGTCAATCACATGTATGTACTTCACTTTTCATACCTACGCTCAGCGGTCGCTGTATCTATATATCTATCTCTCTCAAGCGCACGGCACTCGCGCTCGCACTCACTCGCACTCCAGTCTCAAACAGTCCGAGATATCGTGTCCGTGAGCAATGTCTATGTGTGCGTTGCTCGAGCGCACTTGTATGTAGATTGACTTCTGTACCTATCTTTTTTGGTCTCGAGGTCTCGAGCTCGAACCCAAGGCAGGCACCTCTGACTTTTCGGATTTATGTGCGTATTGTATAATTATTACTTGTTTAAAAATGGTGAAGGAAAATATCGTGAAAAATCACTGCCTGAGAGATATTTCTCGACGGCATGTGAAGCCAAGTCAGAGACCCATGGGCGGCATAAACTCTGACACCAGGTTAATCACTAACCACACGAAAAGAAGAAGAAGCACTCCCATTAAACCCATGTCACTTGAATGGTGTTTAACATAACATAACATCACGCCTTCTATTCCCCGAAGGGATCGGCAGAGGTGTTTTTAGTACGTCCTCGTTTCACCAGTTATGTTTAAGTCCCATGTAATAGGGGGCGAGCTTATTGCCATTAATCGGACTCAAATCCATACTCCGGGCTGCTACTGAGAAATTCCTAATGGAAAAACCCAATAACGCTTTGCCCGACCTGGGGATCGAACCCAGGACCTCACGATCAGCAGTCGCGCTTGCCACCACTAGACTAACGAGGCAGTGAATAGTGTTTGTTATACTAATATTGGACAAACTTTCATAACCGTTTCAGGATTCGGAATATTAACAACATTGATGAACGTCTTTCATGAGATGAGAGTGATGGTAGAGTTCATCCTGTGAAGAAACCACGGGAGGAACGAGGCGACTTGTTTCTCCAACCAGGCAGGTGATACTACCAGGCGTCAGCATCGGGGCAGCAACATATTCTGGCATCAAGTCGGAATCACCATTTTTTGTATTAATTATCTTTTCCTTCAAAAGCCTATATTCACTGGTGTACTGTGATAAGCGATGACGCTGAACCGATTATCGTGTGATTTTGTGTAAGAGTCATAGAAAATTGAAACTGTATATTTGATATTAAGACAAGCTTTTAGTTATGCAAATATACAATATAATTTAGTGTTAATTCTGCCAAACAGTTGATCAAGCCTGAATGCAGTATGCAGCACCGCCCTCGCGCCCGCAAATATATGCAAATGCAGAAGGTGCGATTAATAACATGCAACACACAAACAAATCAAACTGATTTAGGTTTATCTTAACAATCATACTAACAAAATGTAATTAGAACTTGCCGACAGCTGCTGTACTAACACCAAAAGATACAGCTTTCGCGTAGTAATGTGTTTATAAGTACATATCTTCACGTTCTATTTACTGATCATTAGCGACAAGTAATACTTAGTAATATTATAAATAGCAACCTACATTTAATTTCGACTAGCACCTGTGCTTACCCACAAAATAATCACCTGGCTCCCACAGGTGATCAATATCCCGTTTGGATCCTTGAACAATACAAAAACGGTCTCAAAATTTCTCAGGCACCGGGTATTCCACTTAAATGATGTCGATAAATTTTTGTTAAACAAAAAATACCGCTAATTTAAGAAAACACGTTGTTTGGCCAGATGAGTTAAACACAATAAGAACAATTTATTAAACGATATTTTTGTTCAATTTCATAAAAGGTACAAAGGTAAGGTACTATTATTATTATTATTTATTATTTAGCCATGATCATCCCACTGCAGGGCAAAGGCCTCCCTACCCTCCTTCTACTTCTCTCGGTTTAAGGTTTTCTGCGGCCAGTCCTTCCAATAGGTGTCTAGGTCGTCCCGCCATCTCCTTCTGGGCCTGCCGCGACGTCGTCTGACGTTGTGTGGGTTCCACTCAGTGATGAGTTTTGCCCACAGCTCGTCCAACATGCGGTAGACGTGTCCAGCCCAGTTCCATTTTAAGCTTGCGGCTTTCTGACCAACGTCAGCGATCTGAGTTTTGGAGCGCAGTACACTATTCCTTATACGGTCTGATAACCGGAATCCTAAGATACTGCGCTCCATGGCTCGCTGGCAAACCCCGAGTGCGGACTTCTGATGTTTTGTCAAAGACCAAGTCTGAGCACCACAAGGTACTAGGTCCAACATAATAGCGGGTTCACACGGTTCGATTTTAGTTGATCAACTGCTAAATCGCATGTGATTTGAACCGTCTGAACAGACTTTCAATCAAATTGAAGCAACAAAAACGTTCCAACTTTTGTTGATAAGTCATTTGTTGAAAGCGATTCGACCCGTCTGAACCTGCTGTAAGTTATGCTCTTCGGCAATCTTCGTGTTTCCGAATTCGTACGAATTCTGGGTTCAAAAGATGATACATTTAATTTAATTCTTTATTTTCGGACAACAATGATCCAGTGTGTTAGTAAACAATAATATAACTTATTACTAATGTTAGTAGTTAAATAAAGCAGACGACAGAATAAATAAATAGTATTGTGAAAGGGGGACATCCCCAAATTAATGTTTAGGGATTGTCCTTCTCACAAAACTTTTAATAATAAACACTATTCTAAAGTAAGTAATCAGTTGCCAGCTTATTGCTTGTTTCTAAACAGCGATCTCGATGTCTTCAAACGATTTTTACGATTTGCCCGGGATGAAAAGCAGGTGCAGGCTAAAATATACTGCTTTGCTTCCATAACAGCTTAGCAATTAATTTTAAAGTCATACAGACTAATTCCCACCGCATATTATGAGATAAAAACTGTACCGCTAGTTCATACTGGTAGAATGTGGAATATAAAAAGCTGTGTGGTATAAAAAAAGAGGCGGGATGGTGGAGCCTTATTCGGGCGGCGGATGCGCGGCCTTGCGAGGTCGCTGGGGCGCCTGTCACACCGATACGGGCTCGCGAACGTTTGAAAAGTGAATAGTACATTTTTGTTACCAATTTAGGGCTTTATCGAACATCAAGTCACATCAAACTTAACGTAGTTACTTTCCTAAGTTTCCTAGAAAGCATTGGCACTACCTAGTACAGGGACCGCCGCGCCGACCCATTTTGTGCGGACCGCGAGAACACAGCAACTTGCACTATAGAGTACGTAATTTAATAAAAATGTATACCCGGATTATCTTTGTTAATAAATATTTTTTTCTATACCTAAAATGTTGTGCGGACCGCGATGGTCATTTCATTTCTTAAAACGGACCCCGAGCGAAACTAATTGGTGACCCCTGACCTAGTATCTGAAATGTCCATGTCACCGAATGAATGTACACGACTGGTTCCTCTGAGCAAGGAACTGAAAACCCAAGTATGGAAATCAAAACACTAGTTGGTATTACCAACTACCCTTCACGAACGATTTTACACTTTACAGTGTCGTACGCTACCTACATCACGGTGTATTTGCGGCCTCATGTGCGCAAGCGCAGACTGTCTCGCGCTTAGAACCGGTCGCTAGATTAACTGTTCGGATCATTAATACTGACTTCCCTTACGCAACACCGTGGAATATCAATATTAACGCGTCATCTTCGTCACACAGTCCTCACCGTTATGATATAGTGGAAGCTATGGGATTTTATAGTGCCAAGTTCTTGGTAAGGAGGATGTAATAGATTGTGTAAGTGTGGTGCTTAGATTTTATATTGTGGACTCAACAAAAAGTGGATAAGTAATTTATAGTGTCCGACCGAACCGTCGGCTTCGGTCCAGCCTTCAGCTTTGTCCAAAATGAGCGGAAGTTTTGGCCGAAGTCAAAGGTTTGTAGCAAGCGCCGAAATTGTACCAACTGTTACGAATGCGCGAGAATGTTTTTTTCAGGCAGAGACAAGTTTAAGAGTCAACTCATACTAGAGCAGAGTCGAAGCGCATCGAAGCGTCAATCTGAAACTTAACATAGCATATTCACCGTTATCTCCACAACATAATACACATATCTCTTCTAAGATAAAAAAAGTCGCGCGAGTTCGCGCACATTCCGCAGAATTCGCGCGTCGGAGCGCAACCAACGCTGATTGGTTCTTCGCTTTACTTGTGAAGAATTTGACGCTTCGATGCGCTTCGACTCTGCTCTGGTATGAGTTGACCCTAAGAGTCTTTTGAGTATAAATTCATCCTTAAGATTCCTTTCTGTGTGCGTTCCTGTGCCGTAACCAGAGAAGAAGAAGACCCTTCTACAAGGACTACAAGCTTCTAGATAAACCTCAAGCTACTCTTAGGAGGTCACCAGGCCATCAGTTCAGACAAGTGTTAAATAATAATGTAATTGATACTTAGTTACAGTCATTAACTTTAAGACAGGCGGAAACGCTCTTCAATCAAAATTATGATCAACAAATTATCTATTTAATTTATTTTTCTGAAAAATTCATGCTAATATGAACCTTATTACCAGAACTTAAAGCTAATAAAATATTTGCATCCGTTCTACTTAGCAACAATTATTATAATGTTTATTGATTGAATAATTTGAATAAATATATAAAAGGGTGTTGCGCTGTTGCAATAATTGTTACGATGACATGTTACGTAACGCGTTGCGGGAAACACTAAAAAACGTTTTTTACATACTTCAGTAAGTAAATAACTTTGTAATAATAACATGACAAGCAATTGCCATAATGCAGTGATTTGTTTTCTTTTGTTTGACCAGCGAATAAGAACAAACAATGACACAATGTAATCTAAACAACAAGAAATGACGTCACTACACAGTATTAAGATGGCGGGATGAACTGAACCACGGAGTAGTAAATACTTATGCTAGTATCTGTATATATATATATATATATAGTTATATAGATAAATGGAAAGACGAAAGGAAGGATGCATTTGGAACTATTCGCTCATACCTACTAAAGCGTTAACGTGCATTCGTTTTCGGACTAGGTCGGCAGGCACTAGCGATGTCGCCTTTCAATCGACGACGCGTTTGGTGAAGTGGCTGAGCGATTGGCTTCTGCGCTACGGGTCGTGGGTTCGATTCCCAGACAAAACAAATATTTGTATAACCTACAGATATTTGTTCCGGCTCTGGGCGTTTGTGCGTGTGAAGATTTGTGTCTGTAAACGCACCCACGATACAGGATAAATACTAGTGTGGGGCAACGTTATTAAACAAAAATGTACGCGTAAGCCCATTTCAATACGATTCTGACCAAAAGAAATTATAGCCATAAAACGCTTATTTTATATATAGAAATAGTTAACATGAAGTAGTTAATTAAATCTTATGAGGTAGGCACTGCTTAATTGCCTAGGTATATGCAATGCACGCCACTGTAGGTACTACAGGTATGTAGAAAAATTACCCTAGAAATAGTTACTGTTGTTCCATGTCTAGTTAGTTAGTTGAATAGATTCAATTCAATTCAATTTATTTATTGCAGATAATAAAAATCCATAATTTTACATAAAAAATAAAATAAAAACATAATAAAGAATTTGAAATTTAAAAAAAAATACAAAATAAATTATTATAAGTATGAGGGGCCGCTAGCGTGCAGTCGCATCCACCTCATCAATATTGGTGAGTCCCACCTCTGGGACAATGCGCCAAGAATACGATTCGGGCTGCCACGCACACGCCTTAACAGCGAGGCGCACCTTTTTCTGATTATGGCGAAAAAATCATCAGTCTGCGCCTCAGCAAACATAGCGGAAGCACTACAGAAGCGTGGCAGCCCCAACAATATCCTAAACGCATTGCTATACTGGACACGCAGACCACCGTACCCCCGCAATGTAAAATTAGTCCACAGGCTGCACGTGTAGAAGGTCTAATAAAGGTCTAATAAAGAATGCAATAGATCCGTTTAATATCGCACAATGTGGATGGAAGCAGCTAACTTCTGTTAAAGCATTATTAAATGTTACTTAACCGTGAAAAGTGAAGCAAATTTCATGAAATTATCGATTTTAACAGCGCTCATTTCTTACGTAATGCATCTTAAAATTTTCTAAGTTATATAAAACTCGTTTGAAATGATTTCGAACAAAATATCGATATTTAAAGATAAAAGGGGATTTTTTTACAGACAATGTATTCGCACTATACCCACATAACATGGGAAAAGGATGCATCAGTGGTACACCTCCACCTTACCCTTCAATCACTCTCCGCAAGGAAATTTTATCAGCCTGATGAGTAGCAGCGTCTTCTGTTAGTACAGGGTGTCCGGTGGCAATTTTTACATTTGAAAAAATTATTACTTTTGAACGCGGGCAGCTAGAAGGGCGCGGGGTGGAGCGTTAGCAGCGCCAAGGTCGTGAGTTTTTTAGTCGCAATGGTGCGTTGGTCGGGAGAGCATCGCGCTTTCGCTATCGAGGCGTTCTTAACGACTAGTTTTTCGCTTATTGTGGCGCAGCGTAAATTCTGTAACTGGTTCAATATCCCACGAATAAGAGATGCGCCGACAAAAAGCTTAATCCGATATTGGGTAGCAAAATTTAGAGCTTCAGGCTCAGCTGCGCGTCACCAAAGCCCAGTTCCGATTGTATCAACTGAAGAAAACATCCAACGTGTGAGTGATTTAATTATGCAAAATCCACGGATGTCACTAAGAGCGCATTCGTCGGCTTTAGACATCGCCAGATTAACATTGCACCAAAATAATTAAGAAATAACTTAAGTTCCATCCTTATAAAATTCAAATAATCCAGAAATCGAACGAAAATTACTATCAAACAAGAGTAATTTATGCCGAAAGGATGTTAGCGACTTTTTCTACGGAGACGCGACTCAGAAACATTTTCTTCAGTTGATACAGTCGGAACTGGGCCTTGGTGACGCGCAGCTGAGCCTGAAGCTCTAAATTTTGCTACCCAATATCGGATTGAACTTTTTGTCGGCGCATCTCTTATTCATGGAATATTGAACCAGTTACAGAATTTACGCTGCGCCGCAAGCGAAAAACTAGTCGTTAAGATCGCCTCGATAGCGAAAACGCGATGCTCTCCCGACCAACGCACTATTGCGACTAAAAAACTCACGACCTTGGCGCTGCTAACGCTCCACCCCGCGCCCTTCTAGCTGCCCGCGTTCAAAAGTAATATTTTTTTCAAATGTGAAAATTGCCACCAGACACCCTGTATCATACTATGTAAACCTATTTTCCCTCATGCAAATTAAGACTGAAGATCACTCCGCGAAAATCCAAACACTTAAGTACTATGAACATGCATTTCCAGTAGCGCACAATATCTAGACCAAAAGAAAATTAAGCGTAGCAATCACAGGAAATGATTGGGCAACCTATTTTAAATCGTCACTAAGCCAATAACCTGCACCAGGCCAGCGTGGTGGGCTAATGCCTAAACCTTTGACATTCTGAGAAGAGCCCCGTGCCCAGCAATAAAAAGTAAAGGGCTGACAATGCTACACCAACGTCAAAAATTGCTAGATCAGGCCGGACTGGGACCTGAAATCGGCCCGGGCATTTGACAGACGGTCGGCCCAGTGCTGGCAATAAAAACAAAAATAAAGAAATAAACATTCCCAAGCGATTAACAACTTGCGGCTTCTTTTTCAAGTGATAGGCGGTTGGACGACCTTTTTTTTTGACGTTCCCCTCACTCTTTCGATTTCTCGGACTGTATGACCGGCCCATCAGGCCACACCGGCCCATCGGGCATTAGCCCGATTTGCCCGTATGGCCAGTCCATCCTCATGGACTATCCCCCATCTGGGAAAGACGGTGGGGGTGTGCCGGACTCTTACCGGCTAAAACCACCACGGTGTCCCTCCTTCTGACCTAAGGCCGGGGTGCGGGATTCGCTGTTGGATGCACCGCGACCCCGGCAGATCTCGGTCCACCAGCTTCTTCTGGTGGACCTCTCCTGTGGTGGGGCAGTTGTTCCCCTGCCCCATATCCTTCCGAGAGGCGCGCGCGGAACACGGCGCGCCGTCCTCCTTGGGCCCGTTACTCGTCGGGCGACGGGCTCCAAACCCGCCGCCCGCAGGCCACTCACTAGGGTGGCCGGAGATCGTCGCGCGCCCTCCGGCGCCCGGTGCGTCTAGCGCGAGAAGGGAGAGAAGAAGCGGCCTCCCTCTCCCTCTCCGCTACCTCCTTGGTCACCATCCCCCCTCGCAAAAGGAGGCGATGGCTTCTCACGCAGTCTCGCTCCCGACCATAGACAGAACCACGGCCGGAAGCGAGAGGGCACCGCCGATCGCCGTGACTAGTTCGCGGCGCTACGACCCTCATGCTGGACACGCCTGCAAGGTGTGCAGCGCCGTGTCCTCGGGGCAGTCGCAGTGGTGACAACCGGGAGTCTGCTCCTGGCCTATACGACACAGGTACTACCCGAAACAGCCATGTCATGGCCAGTCCGGGCCTGCTAGATATCCTGCCACATTAAAAAAAACCACAGATCACTATTTTTTCGACACTGGCAACAGTTACCATACAGCACAAATAACTACCAATTACTATGAAATAATCAACAATTGATTGATGTCACATAACATCTGACGACATAATATACAATTTACAATCATGTCACCGCAAAAATAATTGTGATTGATTTGTTGACCGCAACGCTGCGTCAGCGCACACTGTAGTACGCAAACGGATATTGACACATAGACTTTGAACACACGAGTGTATGAACCTGCGTAATCATTGTGGTTTGAGGACTGAAGGGGCAAAATCAGTCTAGACAACTAGAGTCCCACCATGGCGTCGCTATCACCGAATACAATGCAAGAGAACTTCTTGGGCACCATGAAAGCCGAAAAGATTGCAATTGATCTTAATAATAAATAATAATCCCTTTTAGGCACAATATAAGCACATTGGGTCACCCGCGCGAAGGCGCAACGAGTATCCCCAAGGAGGGTTGATGTCAGGCGGGCGGCCGGTCATAAAACAATAAGCCAAAACCTCTAACAACATGGATTTATAAAATACATGTTGTGCCGACCACACCCAGTGTGGGGTAACGGCAGGAAGAAGAAGAAGTAAACCCCTAAAGAAAACTTTTAAGTTTAACGGTTTTATTATGCAGTACCCCTGCAGCATCAGGATTTGAGGATTGAAGGTTGAAATTATTATGATGATATATAACATAAAATCACAACTTATATTCCCCGAAGGCTTCGGCAGAGGTGTTTTTAGTACACTCTCGTTTCGCCAGTTAAGTTTAAATCCCATATAATAGGGGACAAGCCTATTGCCATTAACCGGGCACAAATCCAAACTCCGGGCTGCTACTTTGGAATTCCTAATGAAAAAACCCAATAACACTGCCCGACCTGGGGATCGAACCCTGGACCCCATAATAATATGTATAATGAAACAGCCAAGAACCTCGACCAACATCTGAAGAGGCTCTCGTTGGGCAGCTGGGTCAAAGGCCTGATACAGAAAGCGGTACTTCTGGACACGGCACGTATTGTCAGGAAGTTCCTCTCTCTGAGGCCCTGACCACCGGTAGCTTGGACCCTGTTCCCGATGCCGGTGGGCTACTATTTTTTATATTTTTAAATGTTTTTATATATTTTTTTATTGAAATATTTAAAAAGATATGTACATATAATGAATAAACGTGTATAAAGATAGGTATATTGTAATGGGAATTGAATTTGTGTGCGAAGTTTTAGGAAAATCGGTTAAGCAGTAGTCGAAAAATACACTGGCCTGCAAAAATACACTGGCCTGCAAAAATACACTGGCCTGCAAAAATACACTGGCCTGCAAAAATACACTGGCCTGCAAAAATACACTGGCCTGCAAAAATACACTGGCCTGCAAAAATACACTGGCCTGCAAAAATAAGTATCACACTTTTAAAATTTCAATTTTTTCTAAACTATAGAAGTTAGAGATTTAAAATAAAAAACGTTTTATAGCAATTTTTATCAGCTTTCTTTGAAACTGTAGTAACAAAGTTAAACTCTTTTTTGAGTCCTTTTTGGTTCGAAAATATATCTTGTGTACCTAAAAAGTTATTGCAATTTTAAAAGTGTGATACTTATTTTTGCAGGCCAGTATATGTCGAAAGATTTGAATCAAACAAAATATACGAAGTGAAGCTAATTTATACCGTTTAAAAATAAGGAAGAGCAGATAGATACTAATACCAATACAGCCAGCAGCAACTAATAATAACATCCTAACGCAAAAAAAAAGAAAAATCGACAGTTACCTTTCTAAAAACATGAAACTTATTTTTATTCGAAACGAGTGCATGCATGAACGACGAAACAAAACTGTCTAGCAATAGGACGAAACAACCTCATGATGATGAATGAAGAAGAAGTAAATTCCTAGCAATGCATCCTACATTTGATTTGATTAGGTCTGGGACAACTTGTCCCGCGACCCCGGCCAGTAAGAGTCCGGCAGACACCCTGGCCTTCCCCGGGTAAGGGGCATCCAAGAGGAATTTCCAAGGAAAAAAAAGTTAACACCGAAAAATTATTTCGAAACCCCTCCGTGCCTCAGAGAGCACGTTAAACAGTCGGTCCCGGGTGTCATACGAATACCTGTGTCAGTCGTTACGGAAAGACAGAAGCCTGAAAGTCTGACAACCGGTCTAACTTTGGGATATCGGCATTGCCCTGTAACTGGATTGAGGAGGTCTGATGGCAGTTGCTTCGTGTAAAATACTGGTATTCAGCCGCATCTGGTTAGACTGGAAGCTAATCCCAACACAGTTGGGCAAAGGCTAGGCAGTACGAACAACCTAAAAACCTCACAAATCTAAATTCGCAAACATCAACTTTATCTTCAAGAACCAAATTTAAAAAGTTCCACTAGTTGTTTACAAAAAATTTGATTCTCACTACACAGCCTTGTATAGTAAAAAATATCGGTCATAAGTAGTAACCGCTAGATGGCACCAGATACCAGCGCCATAACGCCATTGTTAAGGCGCTGGAAGGTTAAGAATCAACGCGTGGGAATCACCTGCTTCCGCGACACGTTGGTAAAAACAGGCCTGCTGGTGGATCGGATTTGGTCATAAAGCGAGCGAAAGCGACGTAAAGAGACGCACTTCGTTCCAAGATCACTTTGGAAGACTATCAACTGAGGAACTTCATTTGTTCAAAATAATTAATCATAAACTATCTTCAAAATGTTTTGATGTTCTCTTTCTTGTTCGTGTGGTTAGTGACTAACTTGGTGTCAGAGTTTATGCCGCCCATGGGTCTCTGACTTGGCTTCACATGCCGTCTAGAAATATCTCTCAAGCATGCCGGTTTCCTCACGATGTTTTCCTTCACCGTTTTAAAGCAAGTGATAATTATACAATACGCACATGAATCCGAACAGTCAGAGGTGCGTGCCTTGCGTTCGTACTCGAGACCTATGACTTGGCAATCTGACGGTCACACCACTAGGCTATCACTGCTAAACACTAGTATCTGCTAGTTTTGATTTTGAAAATAATACAAAATTGTTGATTGAAGCAGAAACGCAGAGGCCAGATTTTTGGTGATCTGGGTAACTAAGATGGGTCTAATGAATTGAATTCATTTAGCTTTTAGGAAATTCAGAACCTCTTTTCGATATTAATTCACAGTGCATTTCCTTCATATCTTTGAACTTGTATATTAATCGCGAATCGCGTACAATGCGACCACATCTCCGCTAAGTAGGGTAATGTTCAGTGGTAATGAGTTTGAACAAATTAAGTTATCTGAAGGTGGGTTAGCAGTAGCAGTTAATGTTAATAACATCACCGAAACAAATGTGTACCGTTACAATGTGTTTACGAGAGAATCAAGTGAAAGAATTCCATTTCTTTATTTAATAAGTCAAGTTTATCGAACCAAAGACTTTCCTTGGAATCGGTACTTTATAAAACACAGTAAAGTACAGTGCGCGTCAAATATATAGAACCAAAATGGCGTCGACTGCCAAACTTGAGAGGTTCACTAGTAGCCACTGAAGAGTTCCACAATCCACCTCCTAGCTCCATCATCAGACCCTAAACACCAAGTGCAAATATTGGACTCATCAAAACGAATCATATGACCCGAACCTCACATATACTGGCCTGCAAAAATAAGTATCACACTTTTAAAATTGCAATAACTTTTTAAGTACACAAGATATATTTTCGAAACAAAAAGGACTCAAAAAAGAGTTTAACTTTGTTACTATAGTTTCAAAGAAAGCTGATAAAAATTGCTATAAAATGTTTTTTATTTTAAATCTCTAACTTCTATAGTTTTAAAAAAATTTAAATTTTAAAAGTGTGATACTTATTTTTGCAGGTCAGTGTAGATCACGCAGTTGACGCCATCTTGGTTCCAATTATATCACGCGCACTGTCTCCATGCACCAATCTTCATCATCGTTGTATCAACAGCAGTCTTCACAAGCAATGGGACATGGGATGCTTGAATTTGACTGACTACTGGCAGCAGTACCAGCCTAACATGAGGTGGGATAATATGGGGCCATCTTTTCTTTTTGCACTGCGGAGACCAAATGGCATGCGCTGCTTTTACTTGATTATTTTTTTAATTATTAAATGACCGATTATTCCTTATAATTTACATAGGCGTTACTGGTTAAAATTGACACTCTTGTATATTTAGCAATAATAAAGCAAAAGCCTCGTAGCTTTGGCTATTAGACCCTCCCAAATGGAAGTAGCTATCACAGGTAAAATTTGCTTACGAGTCTATTTATATGCTCCGTGTGGCAATAAAAAATGTTTTATTTGTGAGCAAAACGAATCGTTTTTGTTTATAGGAACCGGGCATAACTTGGTCGTGTTTGTCCCTAGTCGCACCTGATGGTAAGCACAGAGGTCTAAGATGGAGCATACGAATCCAAGTAGCAAAGATATAGAAGGACTTTCCTATACTCCTCAGGCTTTCATATTATACACACGATAGAACACAGTAAACTACTTGGCGCTGGACGCTAATGTGAGGGTGGTTGCTAGCCAGTCGGACCGTAAAGATTCTACCACCAAGCGTGCTGGGTTTTGTTGAATCTTACAACACGCGTCATTCCCAGCATTCGGTAAGGAAGTATATTCTAGCCCGTCCCCACACGAGACGAAGGGATCGCATAAGTTAGACAGGAAGCCTACTAAGGAAAGGGTACAATGGCGGTCCGAGGAGGGGGTCGTAGGGGTCATGACCCCCGAAAATCGTTAACGTCAAAATGACAAACTTACTGAAAATAGATAATGTACAAAAAAAATTGTGTAAAAGATTCTAACGTGCTCTTTATTTTATTGTTAATAGGACCCAGGGTGTCATGCTCAAGACCTTATCTTAACGTTGCCACAGTCTAGCCATTCCATACAGTCGTCCATCGCGGTGACGTCATCTCCCGAGCTACCTTCAAAACTGTCAATGTCAATCTCTCGATAAACCACTGTATGGAGTCGGTTAGTTACACTGTGACGTTGCCATACAACATAACATAACATCATTCCTATTCCCCGCAGGGTTGGACAGAGGTGTTAGTAACACCCTCATTTCGCCGTTATGTTTATGTCTCGTGTAATAGAGGGCGAGCCTATTGCCATCAACCGGGCACAAACTCCGAAATGACCCGAACTCATGCCGATGTTTGTTATTATAGGTCAACCAGAATCTCATGGCATTAAAAATTAATAACAAACAGTGGTTTTCTTATGGCAATGTCAACATGTCACTTGTCAAAACGAGTATGACTGTAGTTGATACATTATCCAGTTCTGATTAATGTTTTCTTGTTCAGACATTTTTAATAAACATACTTATTTTAACAAGGTTTCCTTTTCCATTACAATAAAATTGCAAAAAACCATATATCAGCATATCATTTTGGGACCCAGTGCATAATATCAGCAAGCACATTGGGTCACATAAAACAATAAGCCAAAACCTCTAACAACATGGATTTATGAAATACAATGTTGTGCCGACCACACCTAGTGTGGGATAAGGACAGGAAGAAGATCGAGAAGAAATTAAAGAAAAAAAATTACAAGTATCAAGACTTTTTATTCAAATTACCCTTGTGTTACCCACAAAAACATTTAATTTCCCTATTTGCCATCAGATCCTGGTAGACCTATACCATACAAAGTTCTATTAATACCCTATACCGCTAATATAATCAGCAGCTACAGTACACATTAGCATGAATCTCTCACGCTTTTTGTCTCCCTTAATGATCAAGTAACGTAGATAAGTAAAACCAACACTTCACGCCACTTACAACCACGCGAAGACATTACAAAGTATGAAACAGTTTAGAAATGATAACGGTTCTTATAACTTTATATTTAGAACAAAACTATTTGGTGGTCGTATCAGTAACTTTATTTATGGTGGTCCCACACTGAGGTACACTACACAGTGTACTCCGTACGTACCCACTTAAGTATCGTCACTCATAGAGGCTTTTTGAATGCACCCTTTTGCCTGTCCCAGAATAACGCTGACCGCACGCCTGTCTATACCTTAAGGCCGGCCATACACAGGCTGCTCGAGCAGTTAGTCAGTGATCAAAATACACGGACCACTCGTGCAGTCAACGTCAACAGCTTAAAGCTGCCACTGAGCAGTTGAAACTGACTGCTGCAGCAGTTGATTTCAATTGCTCGACAAGTCACAATTTCAAATCAGTGGCAACATGGATTTTGAGGAAAAAACAAGAGCGAGAGCAGTCGACAGCTCGAGCGGTTAGTGTATGCCTCCGGTCAAGTAGTTGCTGCTTGACCGCACGATGAAATTTCACCGTGCTGCTGACCGCTCGGAGCAGTCGCAACTGATCGAGCGGTTCCGTGTATGTATGTAAATAGAAGACTGTAGTTCACTATGCAGTCGCAGCTTGAAGCAGTCGATCCTGACTGCTTCGAGCTGCCCGTGTATGGCTAGCCTTAAAATACCTCTCAAATGCGGCAAATGCCTGTCATATGGCAAACCAACTTGCGAGCCAACTTACTGATAATTCTATCGAATCCAAAGCGGTATGTTTCCAATATATCTATTGTCTATCACAACCCGATCAATAAGTGAACAAAATTGCGCAATCTTCCGATACAATAACATTCGACAGGGCTCTATAGGGCAGCCTCGAAGGTCAAATAATGGACACGGGGGCGTTGCCGTTGTCCACTTGTGGTCATTGAGACCTACACGGCCATGTTTACTACAGGACGACTTGTTTACGATATGACAGTTAATTGGATGCAAGGCGGCGCTGTTTATTCGTTTAAAATGTCGCATGAAAATGTGAAGTTTCGTAATTGGGTTGTTAATTAAAGTGGTGTTGTGTTAACTCAATAATGGGTAATTGTAAATGTGTATTGTGCGGCTAAGAACGACCTCCGTTACTTCGGTTTTATCCGTAGGAGTCGATTTATGGAATTTGTGGGTATTCTATATTTTAAAATCGCCGCAACTGTCATGGATGAAACACTGCATTTTGTACATGTTACAGTGCATGTCAAATAACTAGAACCAAGATGGCGTCGACTGCATGATCTATGTGAGGTTCGGGTCATATGATTCGTTTTGACGAGTCCAATACATTGCACTTCGTGTTCAGGGTCTGATGATGGAGCTAGGAGGTGGATAGTGGAACTCTTTAGTGGCTACTAGTAAACCCCTCAAGTTTGGCAGTCGACGCCATCTTGGTTTTAGTTATTTGACGTACCACACCTATTAGAAGAAAATTGAAAAATTGTTTACCACTGTTCCCCATTACGTTGTTAAACATCTAACTGCATCTCAGATAGACCTGATAAAGTTTTTATCTTAGCTTCAGTATCAATAAACAACTGTTCGCTTCACGTTACGTTACATGGAAGCGCGAGTGTGGGAGCGGTGTTGGGTTCGAATCCCGCGCCGCACAATCGCCACAGATATTGCTCAACTGATACTAACTGTATGTTATGGGTGGTATACGAATAATTATATCATCTTGTTATGATGGTACTGGAGCTGATGTTATTATACTGATCTTTGGGAAGATACTATCAGGTGTTAAGTATCAATATAACATATTATCACGCCTGTATTCCCCGAAGGGTTACGCAGAGTTGTATAATAACACCCTCATTTGTCCGTTATAATAAGGGGCGAGCCTATTGCCATCAACCGGGCACAAATCTTAACACCGGACTGCTACTGAGGAATTCTACACGGATAAACCCAATAATACTTTGTCCGACATGGGGATATAACCCAAGACCTCACGATTAGAAGTCGCGCTTGCCACCACTAGACCAACGAGGCAGCTAAGTATCTCGTGCAGCATGTGTATCTACACCTATTAATTTTAGTTCAGACAGAAGTATTACTATTTTGCGAGTAGACTAGCTAGCAGGGTTACATCAGATTTTAACCCACGTTTTGTTTTAGGCCCAATAAGTGATAAGTAAACGGTTTTTATTTCTGTTAACAAATCTGTTCCAGACACTTTTACAAGCCAATGTAATGTTTTTTAAGACTAGATGGCGGATTTCCTATCTGTCTCGCTCAGTTCAGCTCTGATAGTCGGTCCTTAGTTCGAAGGTAGGCTTAGCAGCTATGACCTATTTATCACTCACGTACTGTGTTGACGCCTTGCATGTGTGCGCGCATGCTGAGCCTAACACACACACACACACACACACATACACGCATACGGCATGAGCGGGCGACACGCAGCGGAACCAGCGTGGGGCGCCCTCTATGGCTCTCTTGCTCCAACGACACCGCACACGAAGGTCGCGTGTGTAGCATTTGCACATTTATATTTTGTAACCTGATTACTTTATACATTATATTTGTATTTCAAGAAAATCGAGTTTAATTCACGACGCTCACCCGTGCTGGAGTACCTGAGTTCTACATACTGCAATAGTGCTTCCACACTGAGATAACATGTAAACATATCGACTAAATTAAATTTGAAAAACATTTCGATAACTTTGACATTTTGTTTAGGTTTTTTGTTAAGTACATGTATGTATGTGACACGGCATGAGCTATTCTCTTGCCGACATGAGAGAGATCTGCAGTCATTTTTCTGTACAATCAGGCATTTAAGGCACTCTAGACTGGCATTCCTCCATTTTGAAATGGTAACCCTATTCGCAAGCAACAAGAATGTCGATGTGATGTCTCTAACACCATTTTTTTTGCCTAAATCACTCGATACCATAATTATAATATCCTGCAATTTCATACTTCTCTGTCATTCTCGCGATCCGGCAGGTTTTTTTTATTCTTGACATGGTCGCGTTCGGCCCTAGTCTCACCTGATGGTAAGCGCAGACAGAGTCTAAGATAGAATACACGAATTCAAGGAATAGAGATATAGAGGGATTCCCCTATACCCCTCTGACTCTCACATACACACGACGGAACACAGTAAACTGCTTGGCGGACTTAAATGTGAGGGTGGTTGCTAGCCAGGCGGACCGTATAGATCTCACCACCCAGCGTGCTGGGTTTTGTTGAATTTTACAATACGCGTCAATTTTCAGCGTGCGGTGAGGTCATTATTTAGTTCACTATGCTGCACTTCTTTACTTAACCAACTATCTGTTAATAACCTCTAAAAGATTTCCAAATCATATAACACAATGTCATTCTATTAAATTGGTTCTTAGACCAATCTATTTGATCGGCCTACCGGGGCTACCGGAGCTTTTGCATTAGAAGAGAGGAACTGTGATTATATTATTTTAAAATCCTTAGTTTATTTACAATTTTCTGTAAAAAGCGACCCTAATATAGGCCGGGAAAAGAGAAGGCCAGAAATAGAAAGCATTCAAAATAGAAATTGCGTTGTAACTTTATAACAAAAAGTACCATTTGAAAACTTATAAATAACAATACAAATAAATAAATAAGCCAAAATAGGCAGACGTGTTTAAACAGAGATAATAAACACAATGTTCCACAGATTTATATTAATTAATTTAAATAATAAACAGATATGTTTGATTTTATCGGAAAATAAACTGCCCATTTATATGGCAATGTCAAAAGCTGTAAAACACGGGAATAACTTCTAAAACTTCCCGATATGGTGGTATAAAATGTCAAATTTGACTGTTTTACCGTATCGGGGCCAAAAGTGGGCGCTACGCCCACAGTTGGGCGTGAGAAGCGATGGCGTGATTGCATAATTATATAAAATCTAAATATCTGCTGATTCTAAGAAAATACTAATCTTAGAAATACGAGGTATTTTAGGCGTAAGAATAAATATTAAGTACACACAGATTTACTAATAAAATACCTAATTTACGACTAATCGGCACCTTGAAGCTGACATATTGATGTACTGAACATTCTGAGAATGCATCAGAGGATGCCCCAAGAAAAGCTGCCACAGCTACTATTTTTCTTATTAAATATACTAGCGACCCGCCCCGGCTTCGCACGGGTGCAAAGTCAAAGTCAAAGTCAAAGTTTTTTATTTCAAATAGACCAGATTTCAGGCACTTTTAAAACGTCACGACTAGGTGCACGGTTCCAAAAGGTAGGTTCTATGGAGAAGAGCCGGCAAGAAACTCCATGAATACTCTTTTTAAAATAGTAGTTCATTACAATTCCATTACAGTAGTGTGAGAAATAGAATGAGAATAATGCAGGTTAATGTAACAAATAAACTCACATAAGAGTAACAAATAGAAAAATATGCCTTCTATGATTGCCATAGCAGTTAAGAGCTGACCAGTCCCGACAGACGGCACCCGTTCACGAGCATGACGTGCACATCCGCATCGGTCAGCTCAACCATATTATAGGGAACTCAACGACCGGATAAACAACGCCACCATCAGCAAGACATTTAAGTGAGCATGACAGACTCATATTACCAGACAATAGGCAGTAATATGATATGATTATAAGCGTATCACTAATAGCTGCATGATGCTCATACTTTACAGTTTGGAATGAAGTATTGTAAAGCGATATTATTAAAATAATAACTATAATACAAAAACCTATTTTGCCAGTCCAGACAATAGTCCAGATAAAGTCCAGACATTGTAGTATACAAACTATGCGAGTGAAACGATGTAGGGCAACGCTTGGAATGGTCTTTTGAGGAAAGTGCCATAGCAGTTTCGAGTTGACCTGTCCTAACTGACGGTACATCTGCTTCAATCATCGCGGAGCTCAAACCTTATTTTAGGGAGCTCAACAACCCGACCGCTGCACGACGCTATCAATCAGCTGGACATTTGTGTGGGTCACAAAAAAAAACTCAAGAACCGCCAAACGTTTACAAAATTCGTGTATATAGCTACCCTACATGGTACTCACATTTACAATTTATTAAAAATGTAACGTAAAAAATGAGGTGATGGTAAAATAATAATAATCATTGAAAAAAATAATTCGATTATATATGTCAAAAGGATAAAATAAAAAATAATAATGTTATGAAATAATTACAATGATGCGTCTGTGATAACAGCGAGCGGCTCAATTCCAAGCATTTTTATCGTCCATATAATCTTTAACGTTATAGAAACCCTTTTTGCATAGTTTCTGCTTTACATAGGACTTAAATTTATTAAGACTTAAGTCTTGAATATTGCCTGGAATTTTGTTGTAGAAGCGTATACTTTGGCACCTAAAGGAGTTACTGATTTTCTGGAGCCTAGTCATTGGTAGGATGAGTTTATTTTTATTTCTAGTATTGACGTTATGGATGTCGCTGTTCTTAGAGAACAAACTGATATTTTTCTTTATATAAATCAAATTTTCATAAATATATTGTGATGCGACCGTCATTATATTAATTTCTTTAAATTTATCCCTCAGTGAATGCCTAAAACTAAGGTTATAAATTGCTCGAATAGCTCTCTTCTGCAAAACAAAGATAGTTTGGATGTCGGCAGCATTTCCCCACAACAAAATGCCGTACGACATAACACTATGGAAGTAACTAAAATATACCAATCTGGCTGTCTCTACATCAGTTAGCTGGCGTATCTTATAGACCGCGTAAGCTGCAGAACCGAGTCTTTTCGACAATTTATCTATATGTGGGCCCCACTGCAGTTTCGCATCTAAAGTTATACCCAAGAACATAGTGGTGTCCACAAGATCCAACTCGTCTCCATTTATTACTACACTGGTTTTCACCTGCTTAACATTAGGTGTCAAAAATCTGATACATTTAGTCTTTTTCTCGTTCAAAAGTAAGTTATTAACATTAAACCAGTGCACTACTTCAGAGATAGCGTTATTTACATCGTCCGTAACTGGCTGCTGCCGTTTAAGTTTAAATAACAATGATGTATCATCAGCAAATAACACAATCTCCTGATTATCTTTCATGAGATAAGGTAGGTCATTAATATAAACGAGAAATAGGAACGGGCCGAGAATTGAGCCCTGCGGAACTCCCATTGTCACTACAGACCCCGGAGATCTCTCCCCATTCACGTCTACTCTCTGGATCCTATTACCCAGATAGGAAATAAGAAGATCCAGAGCAGTATTCCTAACTCCGTAGTGATGTAATTTCCTGACCAATGTCTCGTGAAAAACGCAATCAAACGCCTTTGACAAGTCACAAAAGACGCCTAAAGCATCATGTGAATCCTCCCAGGCATTAAAAATATTAACTAAAAGCTCGACACCAGCGTCAGTTGTAGAGCGACCTCTTGTGAAACCAAATTGTTTCCTATGTAACAAATTATTTTTATTAAAGTGGGTTTGCAGCCCATCAAGGATTAATTTTTCAAATATTTTACTAAAGGTGGGAAGCACAGAAATAGGTCTAAAGTTAGTGGGGTCAGATGTGCTGCCCGATTTAAATAAAGGTATAATCTTACTACTTTTCATTAAGTCAGGAAATACACCACATCCAACACATTTATTGTAAATTACAGCTAACTCAGGTGCTACTGTGTTGATAATAGATTTTGTAACTTCAACGGAGTTACCCCAAAGATCGGCGGTCTTTTTGACATTAAGGGTATTGAAAGTTTTTACAATATCTTTATCACTTACATATCGGAAATTTAATTCATTATTACACATATTAACATTTTCTTTCAATAGAGATTCGGCAACAGTGGGGGATGACTTCAAGGATTTTGTGATTGAAACTGGAATGTCCGTGAAGAAGTGTTCAAATGCTGTGGCAACTTCTAAGTCTGATTTAACTGTCTTATTATCAATTGAAAGGCTATAGTCACTACTTCGATTCTTGACTCTTCCAGTCTCATTGTTGATTATATCCCAAGTCATTTTAATTTTGTTATTACTATTCTTAATTTTAAAACTTAAGTACCGAATTTTGGCCAAACGACAAACTCTTTTAAATAATTTTGAATAAACCCTAACATATTGACAAAATTCTTCACTATTATTATAGGTTTTTTCTGCATACAATTCATAAAGTCTTTTCCTACTTTTATATATACCTATAGTTGCCCATTCACTGAAGGTTGCAGTACCTTTAACTGAGATCTTCTTGGGGATGAAGGTCGAGTTAAATTCTGTACAAAACATGTTAAAAAATGTATTGTATAACTGGTTAGGATCGTCACTATAACACAAGTAAGGCAATTTCCTAATCAGTTTATTTTTGAATCCTTCCAAGCGACCCACAGTTTTAGGCACTACAATAATATCCCTTTTTAACACTTTCTTGTCTTCCTTAAAAAATGTTATCAACTGTCCACAATGATCAGAGTTAAGTTCATTTATTATTTGTTTATTATTAGGCACAATATCTGTAAATATATTGTCCAAACAAGTAGCTGTAGTGGCAGTTATCCTCGTAGGCTCCAGAAAAAGATTTTCAAGATTATATGATTTAAATAAATTTTTAATTCTGAGGCACATAGATGAGTCTTCCAACAAATTTACATTAAAGTCGCCACATACAATTATGTTTTTATTTATTTGACAAATTTTTCGCAACACTTGATCCATGATATTCTCAAAACAATCATACAATGATGACGGTGGTCTGTACACACTCAATACAACAAACCGCTCCAGCTCCACACAGGCTATTTCAATTGTCCGCTCAACAGAGAGGCTCACAATATCCTTACGTTCTTTATAATTCAACTGTTTATTTAATAAAATTAATGAGCCGCCATGTATAGCATTTTCTCTGCTGAACGAACTACCAACTTGGTGATTATTGAAATTGAATATGAACTGATAGCTTTTTAGCCAATGTTCTGTAATGCAAAAAATGTCAATGTTGTTGCAGTTCATAAACAATTCAATTTCAAGGTCTTTACTAATCATTCCTTGAATATTTTGGTGCACCAGGTTAATGGTTTTCTTGGTTATTTTTGAAATAGGTTTAACATTCACATCATCAATAACATTTAAGCAAGAGGTTACCTCTATTGTCTCAATATCTAATTTAAATTATAAATAATGTCAGAATCATTGCAAATGTCAGGCAATTGCTCAATAGAAGCAATGGTATCAGTAGCCAAATTCTTGGCTGAAATATCAAAAAAATAGGATAGCGACATAGCTATTTGTCTTTTACAGTATTTTGAAAGATAGTAACTATCTTTCGTCAAATATAAATGTTTACTAACATAATTGTTAGTGTCAATCAAATTGAACATACTTTTATTACATGTCCATGTATGTAACAATATGTTAAGCTTATATCTAATATTATTTTCTTCCTGTGGCAAGTTGTTGCTATAGGGAAATGTGAACATAACAATTTTTCTTAAGTCAAGCTCACACAGTTTATTATAATACTGGAGCAGACTTTTTCTATTCACATTTCCTCTATTTCCAATTAATATTAACAAAGTAGTATCCTGGCTAAACTTAAAACTAATAATTTTTCTCATAATGTCAATGTAACTTAGTCCAGGCATACAATAATTTGTAATTGAATATCCCTTGCAGTAACTTGATAGCAACGGGCCCATATTTTTACCAATTTCATCACTAAATATCACAAGTTTAGGTTTGAGTGATGATGCCACACTGTGGGGGTTATTAACATGTATAGCGGTGAGGGAGCTATTAGCATTTTTTTTTATGTCACACATATGCATTATGGAGGTGTCACAAACAGACATAGAACAGGCTGGTGAGAGCTTACTGTTGGGTGACATGTTATTGGTCACTGATTGTGAACACTCATGATTACATGTACATGAACCCACCAGCTCATTCATAGCCAGCATGTACTCCTTCATTTGCATTTCAGAGCTTCTATATTTGGTAGACATGGAACTTAATTTTTCATGAAGACCTTCAATTTCTAATTCTAAATTTTGTGAATTTAACTTATATTTTAAATTATTACTTTTTAATTTTTGTGAGTACATGTCTAATCTTTCTAGTAACTGAAGTCTCTCTCTATTTAATTTGACATTTTTAATAAAAAACTTTTGTCTTTTAACTAATTTTTGGGTTTTTCTAATATATTTATTTATTTTTACATATTTTTTGAATTTGTTTTTGCTGCATTTAACTACCTTGATTGAGTTGTTTGACTTAATGTCATCTACACATGTCAGATCGATTGTGACTATGGGCTTTACGTTAATTGCAGAAGAAACCATACTCGGAGCATTGACTACCAATTCATTGAAGAGACTTTGGTTCAACGAGGCTGTGACATTATGTTGTTCAGTCTCTAATTGTGAAATTTTACTGTTTGCCTCGTGTAGCTGGTGTTCTAGAGAATATATGCGATTAAGAGCTTGTTCATACTCGCTGCTACACTGGTTGAAACCGTCTACAATGAGTTGGAGCTTGTCCCGAGCATCTATTGCATCAGTGCATAGATCATGTAACTGAGCCATTTCATATTTTAACAATTTATTTTTATCTAAAATTTCTATTAGCTCCCTCTCATTGTCATCTCTTTCCCTATTCAGTTGGTCACACAACTCCTTGGATGCCTTCAATTCGCTCAAAGCCATTTGTAGTTTGGACTCCTCCTGGCGAGCAGAGGCTTTACGATGTAAAGTGCAATGTACGGTGCAATGTAGATACTAATGTGGGGCATATAAACCTTCCTCTTGAATCACTCTATTGCTGAAAACTGCATTAAAATCCGTTGCGTACTTTAAAAGATCTAACCGTACAGACAGCGGAAGCGACTTTTGTTTTATACTATGTAAAGATAAAGAAGATAAATACATAAAACACAGAATAAGGTACTGTAGGCCCAGCACGCATGCTGTCGAGTTACTTAGATAAACGTGGCGTTAATGTCAATCAATTTTAAATCAAAAATACTCGTTTTGCACATACTATTTAATTAAATTGAAAATTTTATTTATATTTCGACGGTCCCTACGTATACTATCGAAACTACAAAATCTCAGTTTTTATGTTATTATGTATATATATATACCGATTACGCTGAGATTTATAATCCGATTTACGTGATTCTTCTTTAGTTTGATGCGTAATAGTTGCCATTTGGTCCCATAAAAAAATATTATTTTATAACCTTTAAGATAACATAATTTCATACATTTTAAGCAGATTAAATAAAAACTGAGATTTTGTAGTTTCGATAGTATACGTAGGGACCGTAAATTTAGTATGATACAAATTGTACATGTTGCAAAAAATAAACCATAATGTTATAGGACAGTTGTATTTTCAATTCAAGATTCGGTTACATTAGCGTTACCTTAACGATACATAAGTACGTCTAACGTTCGTGGTAAGCCTACTGTAATGGTAGAAGTTTATATACCCAGGTTTAATATCAATATGGAATAAAAAGCATATTTAGAATCATGTGTGTATGTGTATAGTACCTATTCTGCCTAGCTTTTTCCCAACTATGTTCGGGTCAGCTTCCAGTCTAACCAGATGCGGCTGAATATCAGTATTTTACACGGAGCAACTGTTATCAGACTTCCGCAACCCAAATACTAGGCAATGCCGATATACTAAGGTAAGACCGCTTCTCAGACTTTCGGGCTTCTGACTATCCGTAACGACCGTCACTAGGTATCCGTATGACACCCGGTACCGACTGTTTAACGTCCATGTGTAACGAACGGTCACCCATCCACCGACTGACCGCAACAAGTGCAGCTTAACCTCGCAAATCATGACCCGCGCGGTTGTTAATTAGCAATGTGCTAGTTGCGCAGGTTTAATTATCAATATGAAATAAAAATATATTAACCATATTTAGATATGTGTGTATGCATAGTATAGCTACAAAACAACACGGATCGCGTAGGCAAAGCTACACTTGATATCAATCAACAAATTACTTAATTCTACATTCAACATACACTGCCTCCTACTTAGTATTAATTCACTATCACGACGTAGCCTCTAGCTTTAGACCAAAGGGCTCTTCGTGGGCGACGATATTGGTCAATGATCGACACATGGCCACTTACGGCCTTAAATGTCGCCCACCGATGGATGTGGGCAGAAAAAATCCCTTCATGGTATTGAGGTTTGCGTAATAAAATAAGTCAATACTATAATCGTCTAGAGATATCCAGTAGTGTAACTACCACCCCCATCCCCATGGCAGCAGTAATAACCTAGTGGTGTGACCGTTGGACTGCCATTGTATAATTATCACTTGCTTAAAAAAACGGTGAAGGAAAACATCGTGAGGAAACTGGCATGCCTGAGAGATATTTCTCGACGGCATGTGAAGCCAAGTCAGAGGCTCATGGGCGGCCTAAACACGAACACCAGGTTAGTCGCTAACCACACGAAAAAAAGATCTCCATAGCATATCCTATAATTTGTAAGCGCCGTCCATGAGCTGTATTAAGGCTTTAGCTAGGAATTTTGTTCGTGGAGAATAACAATTACAATAACGAGTGTGTACAGTTTAAAAGTAATTTAATTGTCTGAGGCTTTGGGGGTGTTTGGACCCCCCCCCCCCTCCTCTTTTATAATAGAAAGGAAATATGATGGCCTTCTGGGGAGTTAATAACGTCACATTCGGGAAAGATTTTCGTTCATATCAAAATTGTATTTGTAAGGGCCCAGACAGACGGACTGCACTAAAAATACAGTTTGAAGGCAGAACTGCGTGACAAATGCCGACTGGATGTGCAGGTTACTTGCAGTTATGATACATCAAATCTGATGTTATTAGCCCTCCAGATAGCCGCCTAGTAGGGATAATCGACTGTTAAAAGGAAAGACTAACCTGCAAGTGATAACGTCTGCATGCGGCATCCCAGTGAGGAAGTAGAACACCATCTTCACAAACAATACACTTCACGGCACTATTGAAAATTCAATTCAGTTCTCGGATACAACAATTTACACAGCGGTTTAACAAAAGTTCAAGCGTTTTTGTTACAATTTCAGAGACGACAAATCGATCTTGGTTATCGCGAGTGAAGGGTATAGGATTAGTGAATCTTGCGGGTAGTTGGAAATATAAGAGGGTTGGGAAGTAGAATGACAGTTTGCGGGCGTTGCATTGTATGTACGTAACTACAAAATACCTATACATATTAAATAGTTTTATCAATAATTTGTATGTTTATATGTTTGTTTGTTTTTAACACCGTCTACAAGTTATATCATTGTAAATCAAAATAATTTTCACAGTATTTTTTTCTTTTTTATACACATGAATATCCATGTCGCTTCTGAAATTAGTATAATCGGCATTGCTTGACAGGTGGTTTTGTTTTATAAAATATAGTTCTGACTTAAATCAATCTGGATCTATTCACACTTTATTTTCTGGCATAGGGATAAGGAATTAGGGATAAATACATTTGTCAGTTTATTTTTATATAACATAACATCACGCCTGTATTCCCCGCAGGGTTAGGCAGAGGTGTATAATAACACCCTCATTTCGCCGTTAAGTATATTTAAGTCCCATGTAATAGAGGGCGAGCCTATTGTCATCAAACGGACACAAATCCAAACTCCAAGCTGCTACTGAGGACCACACGGAAAAACCCAATAACACTTTGCCCGACCTGGGGATCGAACCCAGGACCTTAAGATCATCAGTCGCGCTTGCCACCACTAGACCAACGAGGCCGTTTTTTTTTAAATATTATTTTTAAAGATAGAATGATTATGTGTCAATCCATAGGGCTCATTATCGTAGGCGGCGACTGAGGGCTTGTAGGTCAATGTGCATTGAACACATGGCCACATATGGCCTTAGATAAGTCGCCCACTGAAACAGGTGTCGAGAAGGCGGGCAGAATCAAATCCCTTCGAAAATATTGCGCGATAAACTTAAACTATGTTTGCATAGAACTTGAGACAGGCAAATGACACCATTTGATATTTTCATTAACTTAATTAGTTGCACAACATTCTTGTTGTTAAGAAAGGGTACCTATTCTTTCATCCTTAGTATCAATCATAACATAACATCACGCCCTGTATTCCCCAAAGAGTTGGGCAGAGGTGTAGGTATAGTAACACCGTCGTTTCGCCAATTATGTTTAAGTCCCATGTAATAGGGGACGAGCCTATTGCCATTAAACGGGCACAAATTCAGACTCCGGGCTGCTGAGAAATTCCTAATGGAAAAACCTAATAACACTTTGCTCGACCTGGGGATCGAACCCAGGACCCCATGCTCAGCAGTCAATTAATCATGTTGAGTTTATTAGACAAATGCTTAGGTATATAAATTAATGGGTAGTATGAGAAGTTCTGACGATTTGCGAGGTTAAGCTGCGCTTGCCGCGGTCAGTCTGTGGATGGGTGACCGTTCGTTACACATTGAGACCCCTCCGTGCCTCGGATAGCACGTTAAACAGTCGATCCGGGTGTCATACAAATGCCTATGACAGTCGTTACGGGAAGTCAGGAGTCCGAAAGTCTGACAACCGGTCTAACCTTAGGATATCGGCATTGCCCAGTAATTGGGTTGCGGAGGTCTGATGGCAGTCGCTCCGTGTAAAATACTGGTATTCAGCCGCATCTGGTTAGACTGGAAGCTGACCCTAACATAGTTGGGAAAAGGCTAGGCAGAACATGAGACGTTCTGACTGTCGTCTGAAAGGTGCCTTAAGAGCCTTCACAAATGACGGTACCTAGTAGGTAGGTATATCTGGCGCATCCTGGGCAGTCAGCCTTGCAACCAACCGTACTGACTGGCTAATCTTTACACGACACAAGAGAATACAGAGGCTGCCATAGATTAATTATCCATGTCCTGCATCAGGTCGGGAATGATAAGATGGCCTAGTGAAATAAAATATCCTGTTGTATCTTGGGCCGTCTCGTGAGGTATTAACGCTATGCAATATATTTGTATGTTCCAACCTTCCAACGTTCGTCGTGTAATCGTGTTTCAAAACTAATCCAGTCTTTTGTTACCGGGCGGTCATTACGTAATAAATATTGTTACATAAAAAGCTGTAAAGTATTTAATGTCCAGACCACCAGGGTCCTATTAATTTTACTATAGGCATTTACGATACACAGCGACAAATATTATGTTCGGACTTCGGTTAGTATATCGGGTGTAAAAATACCCGTTAATGAAGCCGATAGCCACGTGTTCTTCCCATCATTACGAAGATTTTTTGGTATTGGGCCATACCTGGGAACCGATTGGTTATGGAGACATTAAAGGTCAAAGTCACGATATTTTATTACGTTTATCACGAAAACTAAGTTTAAATGTTATTACTTAAGATTCTTCTATACAAACATTATCAACATTTTTGAAATGTAGGCACAGTCTGCTGCGCGCGCGCTTGCATTGCGCGCTACAATTAAAAGCTGTTTTATAATAACAAAAAATAAAAGTCGTTTCCCAGCAATCATTTTTGCTGTATGTTACTTAGTTTGATGTACAGTATGCGTAGACTTCGGCTTCGTCAAGGGTATTTTTACACCCAGTATAATCAGGAAACGTATAAAACCTTCATCGTCTATTTGCATAACATTACAATAAAAATATAATATCACTCCTTTGATTCAGGGATAAGCAGAATTACGTATTTTGTAAACTTTGCTACACATAAACAGAAATCACTTAACAATACGAAGAAACGGGGCAGGAGAACGCGAACCCTCCCTTCACCTTCCTCCTTCCCCCTTTCCTCCTTTGCATGCGGTGCGCCCGCGCACTTACGCTGGCCAACAAGGCTGTGATACCGGGCAGACTGTAGCTGACTAAGCAAGGAATGTGTGCAAGGGAGTGTAAGCACTGGCTGGTCCATCGATGGACTGTGACAAGAGGTTAAAATGACGTATTCACAGATTATCACTCAACTTATCACCTACAAAAAGTAAATAGTAATAAGTACCAAAGTTTACCGTCCATGTCAGTTAATTCCATGAACGGGGCAGAGTAATTCTGAAGAATGACGATTCTAAATCAGACGTAAGCTCCGTTTACGGTAAACAGTGCGCAACAACAAGGGCGCACGTAGCTGCGCACGCGCTTGCGAACTTGACATTGTCTATTCTCGCGCCGGAAGCCGCCCGAACTCGCCGGAAACGGCCGCCCTTCAAAGGGGTAACATTGTTTCGGAGAACGTTAGCGACAAACAAACAGATTTAAACACACATTTAATTTTGTAATGAACTTGGGCTTTCCGCTTAAAGTAAACAGATACAATGTTTCACTGAAAGTTGAAGCCGAAGTACACAAACGCACGCACAAATTAAATTATTATGCGTAGTTGTGTAACTAAACACATACTACGCGAATCATAGGGGTATTCAGGGTAGGGCAGATGGGGCGCTTGCCGCACCGCATGTTATCGGTAGCTGGTAACACTGGACACTGTTGACATAGGATAGGAGGGTAACCGTCAAGATTAATCAACGTACACGAAGTTATAAAAACAGTGGTCATTCCACGGAGCAAAAGGATTCCATGTCGAACCGCCGAAGAAGTCTGACCTTTTATATCTGATTTGTTTGTCCTTATTTTCTGATCTTGTGTAAATTATTATATTGTGAAGTAGCTTCTGTAACTAACCACTAACCCAATTAAAAGTAATCTCAGTGGTGGAGAGTTTATGTTGGTTTCATTTACTGTATTTACCATGCTCCAATCCTGACATGGGTACCGATATTAGCTATAACTGTAATGATAGATGCACCCCCACAAGAATCTGTTGTATGTCTTTTATAAGCACAGGAAAGAATATGTAAATGGTCTAGATTCAGTCAACTCGCCACCCATGTCCACAGAACAAGTACCCAAAATAGGCAGACCAATACTCGACTCCGTTTATAGGTACTTATTTGGGCCTCAAAAATAAGGTTATGAGGCAAATTGTCCCATAACCGCATTCTGCACTTCCAGATTTATTGAAAAGACAAATATTTACTGTCTGATTGAGTTTACCCCAAAAAATCTTGGCTACGTCCATGACGCGAATAGTTCTATTTACTTTAGCGGTCATGATGCCCCATCCCATCTCTGTGGCCACTCCTACACTATAATATTTCTAAGGGAAGTAAGGAAAAGAAAGCTAGAAAAAATCTTACAACAAAAAAAAACACAGCATCCCACTGTAATCATGAACAACTCTTATTATAATAAATATCCCAATAAAATTAATTAACTCCTTCCTATTTCGAGGGCGAAGCCGTGAGAGTAGTTGGAGAGCCCGGGACAGATGATCATCATTAGAAGCCTATATCACCAAATAAGAAGGCAAAGAAGGTCCAATCCTTACTACCTACTAACTGCTACCACAGATCACGAAATCGAATGCAGTCGCAGATTATATTCACAGAGTATAGCGACTGCCTCATTGGTCTGATGGTGGCAAGCGCGACTGCTGATCGTGCGGTCCGGAGTTCGATTGCCAAGTCGGGCAGTGTTTTTGAGCTTTTCCGTGTGGAATTCCTCAGTAGCAGCCCGGTGTTTGGATTTGTGCCCGATTGATGGCAATATAGACTTGCCCCCTATTATATGGGACTTAAACATAACTATGCAGAGCTATGGCACTTTCCTCAAAAGACCATTCCAAACGTTGCCCTACATCGTTTCACTCGCATAGTTTGTATACTACAATGTCTGGACTTTATCTGGACTATTGTCTGGACTGGCAAAATAGGTTTTTGTATTATAGTTATTATTTTAATAATATCGCTTTACAATACTTCATTCCAAACTGTAAAGTATGAGCATCATGCAGCTATTAGTGATACGCTTATAATCATATCATATTACTGCCTATTGTCTGGTAATATGAGTCTGTCATGCTCACTTAAATGTCTTGCTGATGGTGGCGGTGTTTATCCGGTCGTTGAGTTCCCTATAATATGGTTGAGCTGACCGATGCGGATGTGCACGTCATGCTCGTGAACGGGTGCCGTCTGTCGGGACTGGTCAGCTCTTAACTGCTATGGCAATCATAGAAGGCATATTTTTCTATTTGTTACTCTTATGTGAGTTTATTTGTTACATTAACCTGCATTATTCTCATTCTATTTCTCACACTACTGTAATGGAATTGTAATGAACTACTATTTTAAAAAGAGTATTCATGGAGTTTCTTGCCGGCTCTTCTCCATAGAACCTACCTTTTGGAACCGTGCACCTAGTCGTGACGTTTTAAAAGTGCCTGAAATCTGGTCTATTTGAAATAAAAAACTTTGACTTTGACTTTGACTAACGGCGAAATGAGGGTATTACTATACCTCTGCCCAAGCCTTCGGGGAATACGGTCGTGATGTTATGTATAGCGACACTTATGTTGTCATTTCCAATGCATCGTCATTTTATTGATATTTCGTTAATGTGTTCTGTTCAAACTTGCTCTATTAGTCCCAAAAACACAGAAATGAGGTATGCAGTGGAACTTCTGGTAACTATTATCTATTTTTGTTAGTGCATTGTGTAGCCACATGCCGCAGATCCGGTGCGTGTGCGCATCTGTCCGCGATTCCCACACCCCCGCCGATTTTTTAGATCACGGATGTATTGGATTTTGAGGATTGTTTTATTATAATAATTCGGAAGTGAAGACGAACTTGAAACGGAAATATTGAATATTTATGTAATTACGTTCCCAAGGAGGGTTGATGTCAGGCAGGCGGCCGGTCATAAAACAATAAGCCTAAACCTCTAACAACATGGACTTATGAAATACCTACATGTTGTGCTGACCCCACCTCGTGTGGGATAAGGTCAAGAAGAAGAAAAAGACGTTACCTAATAAAAAAAAGCAGTTATAGCCTAGCGGTTGAACCCGTTGAACGATTGCCTTCCATGCAGGAGTGTCTGAGTTCGATCTCGGCCCACACCTCTAACTTCGAATTCATGTGTGGATCAGGATTTGATTATCACTTGCGTTAACGGTGAAGGAAAACATCATGAGGAAACCTGCACACCTGAGAGGCCTCCATAAAGTTCTCGATGGTGTGTGTAGTCTGCCAACCCGCATCAGGCCAGCGTGGTGGACTAAGGGCTAAACCCTTCTCACTCTGAGAAGAGACCCGTGACCAGCAGTGGGACAGTAATGGTCTGATTATGTTATGTTACGTTATTAGATTTTTTGCATTTTAGAGAATAGATTAAATCAGTTGACATTTCAAACATTTCACATATAATATTTACAATCATATGACATTATATTTATCATTATGTTATTAATTATTTTTAGTGAAATTGACTGTCTGAAATTCATAGTTAATTTTTTTAGCTGTAATAATTAATGTACCTACTACTACATCATTCAAACACAAGGCGAATTTTTATATGAATAAATAAATAAATAGTTAACTAGGTCTACTACGTTGGAGACAACCACAAGGAAGCTGATCTATGCTCTTATGTACCTACCTAAGTTAACCTAAACTATTTATTTCAAACGGAAACCCAAATCACTGCATACAATGCAAGAGCAGTACAATAAAACTTTATAACACCAATATTTACATATTTCGCTACGTTAACAACGCAATAATTATTTTAAAAGACCTCAAAACGAATCTTTAAATAATAAACATTATTTATTATGGCACGTTACGAAACGAAAAGCACAACATAAATAAAAATTACATAAATCAACCTTGGAAAAAAACCGCATTTTGCACTATGGGCGTGATTCGACGCGCCAAAAACTAATTTGTTCGAAATACAAAATTATGCACGTTGCACAGGTGGCAAATCTCTAGTTCCCACAGAGCACAATACGTTTTTTTTCACTGATCATGCACAAGTGGCATCTTGCGTCTCACACTGTCAAAAAAAATGAGGTTAGTGATGGTTTGCGGTGGGAATACATCGACAGATGTTTATTTATTGTTTCGAGATGAAGCTATAAAAGCCATATGATTTTGGCAATCAAACTGTTAGTTAAGTAATAAAGACGAACGCTGTATAATTTATTAGTTTAGGATGTGAGAAGGCGGGCTCTGTAACGCCATAGGTACACCATACCCTTACCCAGTGATGAGTCTATGGACAATACCTATCTCCCTAAAATCCCGAGGCGTATTTTGTAATGGCTCAAAATCTGGGCCAGAGTCCGATTTTTCATAACATAACCTCACGCCTGTATTCCTCGAAAGGTTGCGCAGAGGTGTATAGTAACACCCTCATTTCGCCGTTATGTTTAAGTCCCATGTAATAGTGAGCGAGCCTATTACTATCAACCGGGCACAAATCCAAACTCCAGGCTGCTACTGAGGAATTCCACACGGAAAAACCCAATAATACTTTGAACCTCACAAACAGCAGTCGCGCTTGCCACCACCAGACCAACGAGACAGTTTACTATTTTTCAGTCATCGATAATAATCTATTCATATCGAGAACCATCTCTAATATTCGATACGTAACAGATTTCCGCGCTCCCATGCATTATGATATGACGGCAATCGAAACGAGAACATCGCGACACAATGGCGCTGGCGCAAATACACGGAAAGCCAGCTAATGAACTAGGAACACGAACTGTCGGGGAAATATGTACTTATTACTTGCGTAATTATGCGCCCACGCCGGTATTGTCTTGTCAGTCAGTAAGTAGTGTTTAGTTAAGTCTACCTGGTTTGCTAATATGGGGACAAGTTATCCCTGTCTTTGTTTCTATTTCTTGAGAAAATTCTAGAAATAGAACTGTAATGAAATGACGCTACTGCAATAATTTAATGTGTATCGTTACGTTTGTAAATAAGAGTTCCTTTAGCAGAGTAATAAAGTTGGTAGCCCAAACCTCGGCAATGGCGTGCGATCTTCAGATAATGTTTCGGATAAACTGATGAACCTTTGACCGAAGCTATGGTTTTACCCTTTGAACATTGAACTGTCATATGACAACTGAAAATGATACAACCTAAATAATGATCGCCATCATCAACAGCTTTTTGCAGTGCACTCTTGGCAAATAGAACTCGAAATTAGATACCTATGGCTCCTGCCTCTATGTCACCAAACTGCAAACGCGTATTGAGGACGGCAATGTGCGCCTTGACTGCAGAGTCAAGGCGCGCATTGCTGTCTCAAGAGCAGCAGTACCTACTCTAATGTCATTCCTTATAATGTCTTCTAATGTTATTCCTTCCTCGTGATAACCTAGTGGTGTGACCGTCGGACTGCCAAGTCATAGGTCTCGAGTTCGAACCCAAAGCACGCACCGCTGACTTTTCGGATTCATGTGCGCATTCATGTCTCGACGGCATGTGAAGTCAAGTCAGAGGCCCATGGGCGGCATAAACCCTGAAACTAGGTTAGTTAATAACCACACGAAAAGGAAAGGAAGGATTCCTTATCCTAAATTCAAATTAACGTTCATAGGCACAAATTCTGATTCCCTGATCGGTCTATTCCCCGCAAGTGCGATTGCCGAACATGAGATATTGAAGTCTCGGGTTCGATTGCCAGGTCAGACACAATTATTATTACCTACCTACACATTGTTTTCGGGTTTTTTATTTAGGCAATTCTCAGTAGCAGCTAACAGCCCGGTGTTTAGAATTGTACCTACCCTGTAAAACATAATAGACTTACCACTGATGAAATGTTTCTTTTTTTTAATAAATCTATTTTAAAAATCACTTTGTATGTTTTCTTTTTAAATATAGATGGCGCCGGTGCTTCCTATCTCACTATCTCCAAGATGAAATGCCAAAACTAACTCAGGGGTCAAGGTTTCTCTAGTCCAAAAGTCCTAATGCAACGACATGGGAGGAAAAAGTCTAATGTTTGATCTTCATAGCTGCATTGCATACTGCAATCTTTTGGAGAATGCAGCCGTGATCGTATACAAACTCTGATACACACGAGAAGTCAGTCATCATTGTATCTAGGTACTAGTTCGTTACGTGCAATGTAACGCGATCAATGTTCAAGCAGCGGCCGAAGGTGACACTGTTAATGAAACTGACAAACAATTGGTAATCATTGGCTTCTCATTACACGCTGACTCACCGCTCACGGACCATTAATTTAGAAGGTAGGTAATAGTTAGTTATTGTCTGCAAATGTCTGGAGTTATACATAATAAATGGCTACTTATCTGTCATGAGATACAACACAGTTTGCGTGGGTCAAAATGTATATATAGTCTACCATTTTATAAAAGTCAGGAGACTGGCAATCTATTTTTTTTTTGTATTTGAGTAAATTAAGTATACAAACGACATACGCATACCTATGACAGTCGTTACGGGAAGTCAGAAGCCCGAAAGTCTGACAACTGGTCTAAACTTAGGATATGCGCATTGCCCAGTCACTGGGTTGCGGAGGTCTGATGGCAGTCGCTCCGTGTAAAATACTGGTATTCAGCCGCATCTGATTAGACTGAAAGCTGACTCCAAAATAGTTGAGAAAAAGCTAGGCAGAAGTAGGTATACAAAATAAACAAAAAGCCTTTTTTTAATCTTTGGAAAATCCTCATGGATGTCCCTCGCCCGGGGAAGGAGAGGGGGTCTGCCGGGCTCTTACCGGCTAAAAACCAACGGTGTTCCTTCTTCTGAACGTTCGGCCGGGGTCGCGAGATTCGCAAAAGCATGCACCGCAACCCTGGCAGGATGCCTGCTGGTCTTAATATTTTATCATTCTGCTTAGCAAAATAAACCCTAGATACCTACCGTCTTTAATTACTTTACCTAGTTATTTTCTGGCACGTAGCCGTAAGAAAATGATTTTGCCTTCTTCTGATCATTGCAATTTGAATGATCCAAGTTCTAACCATATAAGAATCATCACTTTGGTATAAAAACAGTTTACAAAAAAAACACAGCGAAAACCGAGTTCTCCGTTCTACTGACACACTGGTACAAATTAGGATGATGATCCATCGAACATTAGATTACGTACTAAAATCTGATAACACCTCTAACATAACGTCTATAATGTTATATAACAAAACAATATTACTATCGGATCATAACAAACGATGAGGCGTGACTAATTACATTGAACACGATAAAAACATACAGCCGACTCCTAGCCTAGGTCATTAGGACATTGATTGTTCTAAGTTCTAATTCCATAAATACTATTGGCCAACCTACCTACATACCAGGGCTTTCTCAACCCGGGGGTGCGACGGGGTGCAAGGCGCCAAGTCATAAGGGGCACCTTACGGCTAGCGCTGACGTTGGGGAAGGGGGGGGGGGGGGGGGGGGGCAATCTGAAATTTTGTGGTGAGGGGGCGCTTGAGCTAGGTTTGCACCCAGACGCCAGATAACATAGAACGGTCCTGCCTACTGTAACTCAATGTTGTATTATTATTGTAAGCAGTTTCTTTATCATCTTTAAAACATAGGTACCTATTAGGTAGGCACCTTCTGCGATTAACTTTTCGTTTGATAAATGTGGTGATCTGGTGATTATGGGAATGTTGGGATTTTACTCGTTGTAAAGCTTTATGTGATGTGCTTGACGACAGCAAGCTATGTTAAACCTCATTTTAGCATTCGTTGCGCCATCTGTCGGTACATACATGCATTAATTATTGGTATGTGAAAAACTCGTGCTTGGCGTCGGTATAGAGTATCGTCTATCGGCGTCCGATAACATGTAGAAACGCGGGAGAGCAGGTGCCCTATTTCATAACGTAAACTCTCTACAAAGGGAAATATATTTAAAAACATACATACATACATAAACTCACGCCTTTTTCCCAGTGGGGGTAGGCAGAAACTATAGAACGCCACATGCTACGACTCTTACATACCCCTTTCGCTTCATCCACATTCATACATCTTGTCATACACGCACGCCGGTTGAGAGTACTACGCACCTGACCTTTGTGAAGAACATCACCAATAACATCGATGTATGTCCTTCTAGGACGTCCTCTACCGGTGTTCCCATTAACATCCGCCTTATAAATTCCTTTTGTTAATCGCCGTTCACTCATTCTCTCAACATGGCCAAACCACCTAAGCATACTCCTTTCAATTTTTGTCACTACATCATCTTTTAAACCGCAACTATAAAAAATCTGAACAAATTGAGTAACTCAATTTTGAAATATACTTTTTTTTTACTTTTTAGTAACTACAGTAATGAAGCTTTTGTGGTTTTTTTTATACATTATTTAGTTCTATTATGACTTATATAATTATAAGATAATAAGAATAATAAGAAGGAGGAATGTGAAAAACAAAATAAATAGATAGAAAAAACATTATTTTATTTAACATTTTAACAGTAACGTTTGCGACTTTAAAATAACAAAATAATGATAATCAAAATATTTCTTAAATACATAATTGACAATTTGTAACATAATCACAGCTATATTATATAAATAAAAATGCAACTGTAATAATATAAACAGAGTAAAGTTTTTTTAAATTCACAACCTGCCATTAAGTTTATCAACCTTAGCATTTTTTAAATGAATTAATAGATATATGACTAATTACTGAAACAGGTCTAGCAGGTCGCTTTTTATATAATAGATGTTTGTTTAAAAAGTGGCACTTTGTCTACTTATAATATAGTTTATTGTACTTATAACTAATAACAAGTCGCACCCTTAGTAATGTAAGGGCACCACTCGAAAATATCAACTTTTGGGAAAGGGTGTTAAAAGATTCAGGGAACCCTATGTTTTCACGGTATTTTTTACAGTATAATTACAGTATTTGCTTTAATATTGTCTTTTTTCTCTTTCTGTGAAAGCCAAGTGGTAGAACAATTGTTATTGAAACCATCTAAAACAGAAACTCAAAAACTCAATATTTCGAGTTGTGCCCTTACATTATTACTAAGTGCCGATTTCACCAACGTCGGATAACTTTAATCGAGGAATAAATTTGACGTTTTGACAGCTTTTGCATAGAAATTCTGTCAAAACGTCTGTCTTATTCCTTGGATAAACGCTATCCGACGTTGGTAAAATCGAGCCTAAGGGTGCGAAGTATAACCCGGTGTACAATAAGAGGATTTATTTTATGCTATGTTATACACTAAGGTAAGAAGCAATGATAGCCTGGCGGTTGAACGCTTGCCTTCCATGCAGGAGGGTCTGAATTCGATCCTGGCCCATACCTCTGACTATTCGAATTCATGTGTGGATCAAAATTTGATTATCACTTGCGTTAACAGTGAAGGAAAAACATCGTGAGGAAACCTGCACACCTGAGAGGGCTCCATAAAGTTCTCGATGGTGTGTGTAGTCTGCCAACCTGCACCAGGCCAGCGTGGTGGACTAAGGCGTAAACCTTTGTCATTCTGAGAAGAGGCCCGTGCCCAGCAGTGGGACAGTAATGGGCTAGTTATGTATACACTAAAGTAATCGGTAATCACAATCATTATTTTTGATTTCTAACACTGCAAATGGAAATAAATAACCTTATAACTATTGAAATAAGTTATGTTTGACTGAAAAGAGTTTTATATTGGATACAGAATTACAAAGTATTATAATTTATTATTTATTTATATGAGAAATAATAACATCAAATGAGCACTTCTGTATTAAAGAAGTAGCAGTGGTGCTAAGTCAGATTTGAAACTCCTTTAAAACTTCCGAAAGTTACATTAAATTGAGCTAATATAAATAAAATTATGTCATATTCTATGTTTAAACATGTCATATAAAACTGAGCAGAGCCTGAACAGCGGCAAACCAACCACGGTGAAGTAATCTCCTTCCACACGCTCCACAAATGTTCCTCCAACTCCCTGGATGCCGTAACCTCCGGCCTTGTCCCTGGAAATATTAGCCATGAATATAATGCCTTGTTAGTCTAGTGGTGGCAAGCGCGACTGCTGATCGTGAGATCCTGGGTTCGATCCCCAGGTCGGGTAAAGTATTATTAGGTTTTTCCGTATGTAATTCCTCAGTAGCAGCCTAGAGTTTGGATTTGTGCCCGGTTGATGGCAATAGGCTCGCCCTCTATTACATGGGACTTAAACATAACGGCGAAATGAGGGTGTTACTATACACCTCTGCCTAACCCTTCGGGGAATACAGGCGTGATGTTATGTTATGATTATAATGGTGTTTAAAAATGTAATTAAGTTGCAATAACAGCAAAAGGTCTAGATTACTGCTCACTGTTTGTGTCCCATGCTAAGTAGATGCAGGCTCCATCAATTATTTGTATATATTTTTGTAATGTAATATTATAAGCAGTGATAGCCCAGCGGTTGAACGCTTACCTTCCATGCAGGCGCATTCGAGTTTGATCCCGACCCATACCTCAGACTTTTCAAATTCATGTGCAGATCTGAATTTGATTATCACTTGCGTTAACAGTGAAGGACAAACATCATGAGGAATCCTGCACACCTGTGATGGCTTCATAAAGTTCTTGATGGTATGTATAGTCTGGCAACCCACACCAGGCCAGTGTTGTGGACTAAGGCCTAAACCCTTCTCATTCTGAGAAGAGGCCCATAGCCAGTAGTGCGACAGTAATGAGCTGATTATGTTATGTAGGTTACGTTAACTTACATCGGTTCTCCAGTTGCGATATAGCCTCTTATTTGCTGCTCATCCATTTTACCGAAGAAAACATCCGTTTTTTCAGTAAACTTGACCACTTTATCCAGAGCCTTGACAACTACGCCTGTGTACACCGTGTGACCTCTGCCGGATAAACTGAAACGCAATACAGAAATGAATAATTTATTTAGATTGGGATATGCACATCAGCTCGTACCGTAATGAGATGTTTAATAATAATAATAATAATATAATAATGTGATGAGGCTGTACATTCCGAGGAAGTGTGGGGGTCGAGGCTTTTTAAATGCTAAGACCCTCCACAACCGCGAGGTGTGCAGCCTCAGGGAGTACTTCCTCCATGCCGACGTGGGGATGCATCGAGATGTAGTCGCAGTGGACAAAGGGTTCACCCCGCTCTCCTTGGCTAAAGAGAACTGGCGCAAGCCTGTAGTACTGGATACTAATGGTCGCAGGGAGGTATGGCAGAGCAAGGAGCTTCACGGACGCTTTTACCGGGCCCTTCATGGGCCCGATGTAGATTTCCTAGCGTCCGTAGCCTGGCTGCGTTTCGGTGACCTATTTGGGGAAACCGAAGGTTTTGTCTGTGCGATTATGGACGAAGTTATCTTGACGAACAACTACCGAAAATATATTGTGAAGGACGGCACGGTTGACATCTGTCGGGCATGCCACTGTCCCGGCGAATCCATTCGACATATTATTTCTGGTTGTTCTCGTCTTGCTAACGGCGAGTATTTGCACAGACACAACCTAGTGGCTAGGATTATCCACCAGCAACTTGCTCTGAAATACAACCTTGTGGACGCAGAAGTACCATACTACAAGTATGTGCCCGACCCAGTTCTCGAGAATGGTCATATCACATTGTACTGGGACCGATCTATCATCACCGACAGGACTATTGTTGCCAATAAGCCTGACATAGTGGTGATAGATCGATCAGAGCGTCTCGCAATGATTGTTGATATCACTGTCCCACATGACGAGAACCTTGTGAAAGCCGAGAAAGATAAAGAAATTAAGTATCAAGACTTGGCACACGAGGTTGTCGACATGTGGGAGGTTGACTCTGCAGTCATTGTGCCGATAGTCGTGACGGCCAATGGCTTAATAGCCAAGAGCCTCGACCAACATCTGACGAGGCTCGCGTTGGGCAGCTGGATCAAGGGCCTGATACAGAAAGCGGTACTTCTGGACACGGCACGTATTGTCAGGAAGTTCCTCTCTCTGAGGCCCTGACCACCGGTAGCTTGGACCCTGTTCCCGATGCCGGTGGGCTACTATTTTTTATATTTTTAAATGTTTTTTTATATTTTTTTATAGAAATATTTAAAAATGTAAATCATATGTGTATATAAATAAATAAACTATAAATCTTTATTTCAAGCGAACTCATAAAATTAGTAAAATTAATATAAAATTTCATATTTTGGTACATGTAACTGACAGCAGTGAATAATATATGGACAATCCACTCTGTCAGCTACCATGCACAGAACCCTGTTGGGGCTGGCCATGACTCGTGTCACCAGTGATGTTGCGCGTTTGCGCATAACAGTATAAAAGCAATCGACACGCGCCGCTGCAAACATCCCTGACGCACTGCACCGCCATGGCAACCCCAACATTTTTCTGAACGCGTTATTATATTGGACACGAGAAAGAAAAAAAAAAAAGAAAACTTAAATAAATAAGTGCAAGACACAAGAAATATGTTTGAATTTTAATGAAGAAATTTATCATATGTTTATTTTAGAAACTTTATATAGGTACCTATATATTTTAATAAGTTTTTTTTTTATTATGAGTAAACTAAACTATGATGTTAACAACAATATGCAATACTTTTATTGTACATAAATGTTGGGAAATTCACAAATAATTACCGTGACAACATTTCAAATGCTTCAGCTTCCGAAGTAGGTTTACCAAACATCTCTTTACCTAAAGTGACCATAGTATCAGCACCTATGACAACATCTGGTGCATTTCCCTCAGATATTAATCTTTTTTCTACTTCTAGAACTTTCTGCAATGCAGTCTCTTCTACAAACTCTGAGAAACTATTAAAACTCTTTGAATCAAGATTCTCTTCAAACAATGATGGGCATAGACCAACCTTTAGGCCCTGAAAAGTAAAACAGATAACATATTGTTGTTAAAGAAACGACGCCCTTAGCTCTTCTTTCCATATTTACAAATTGAATAAGGTTATTGTTTATGCATACACCATCCTCAAAGTTGCAAATTCAACTCGTAGATTAGTAGTAGTATTCATACTTACAATATTTTCAATTAGTTCTTTCCGTCTCGGTGATCCACTGGCTAAAATTATATTTTTTTGCTTTAAAATATGCATTACTGGCTGCAACATTTTTATTTACTTTACGCACTATATTATTATATTATACAATTATGCTAATACTGGATACCCGAGTGCTATACTCAACACAACAGATGAAATGTCTTATGCTCAACAAATTTATAATACCTAATGGTTTATTAAATTAAAGGAACGTTTCTCATAGAATTTAAAATATAATTTATAAATAATGTAAACACTGGTGAACACGTTTTTTTGACAAACAAACGATTGCCAAAATTGACTTGACATTACAAAGAACGTTCAAAAAGCATTATTTACTCATTATATTTTACTTGTTAGTAACAAAATTGAATGTAATTCCACGGTTATAATTATATCGCATTTAAAAGAATTGAAAATTACATAGTCACATAGGTCCCTCTAATAATTTACAAAATAATAAAACATACCCTCATTGAAATTAAAATGATCCATCGAACGGATCGTGTTTTTTTTCAATAGTAATATTTTATCAATTTTTACTTAAGGTATGAACATCTTTGAGACAATATATTATTATTTGCGATTACTGCATAGCTTAATAATATTACATTGTATGTTGTGAGTTCATTTTGATAAATAATTTAAAACAGACGCCTTCGGCTCTGATAAGTGTGCGTCCACCTTTACCTTATCTTTTGTTTTTTAACCAAAGAAAATATAATACTATTTTGCCGTAACTAATAATGCCGAAAGTACAATTTATCGTGACTGTTTACATATTTAACATCTTATCTGTATAGTACCTACATTATTGGCAAATAAACGATTACTATTTCCCTAATTTGTAACTAGATAAATAGACCGTCTTTCATATTATGAAGGTCAAAGATTTCATATTTTACGTAAAATTATGAAAATGTCGAAAAAAGTTAAGTTCGCGGGATGATTGAGGGATCTAAGTTGGTAATCGACTACAAGATCCATAGACTAGTTACAAGCGGAGATTTTTAACCTGCTTCACTATTGTTGAAAAGTGAAAATTGAGTTATTGTCTGTGGTGTTGCACAGTTGTCTGTATTGAGGTTGAGTAGCGTTTTTTAGCATTTTCTTTAAAAAAGTCAACCAAAATAGGTGATGGAAATATAATTTATTTAAAATGAAGTCCGTAGTGGCTTATGTCCGTAGTCTTTTAGGTTGGTGTGATGAAACTCCACCGATAAGAACAAGCTTCAAGCGCGACAGGTATGACATTACATGTTTACAACACTACTACACTAGTTATGGCGGCAAAGTCGATGTAAAATAATTCTTATTGCGTTGAAGAAACAACACAAAATGTTTACAGTACCGCTGAAAGTCGCCTCTAAGTTTTGGAAGTGGGTTATCACGTTAATGAGTGAGAAAAACCAATGCAACGCGAAAGCCTACACGTTTTATTGTTTTCCAGGGCTGACGATGATTTCTCATCCGACGATGAAACACCGGCCCTCAAGAGACTCAAGCAGCTGAAAAGAACTAATTTCCCAGACATCATGTCCACTAATGGTACTTTTTATACTTTTTAGACCTAAACCTGCCTTGTTATTAGTAAAGTAACCTAATTTATGTGTTTTTTTCATAGCCTTGCAGTGATTGTTTATATTTATTATGTTCTGTTTTTAAAATAAGTCAAGCACTTAATATAATGTTTTTTTATTACCTCGTAGGGGAACTAAACTAATAACAACATCCAATGACCAATCCGCTTGTATAGTGGAGGTTGTGGCAATTTATCCTTGGACTGTTTATTGTAGCGGTATTTGGGAGTCTAATTACAGCTACAATATTTAAGCCAGTGGATGTATATGTTCTGATTTAATGGCAATGACAAACTCGAGGCTCATATTTAATAGTTCCATCTTATTTTGTTCTATTCTTTAACCCGGTCATGTTTGACCCTAGTCGCACCTGACGGTAAGCGGAGACTGGGTCAAATACGGTGAACACTTTTTTTTTAAATTAAAATATTGATAGTACTGTCTAATAAGATTTCTTTAACACCATCTTTTTGTAGATATTTGCAAAGAGGAGAAGCAAAGTAAGAATGTAAGATATGTGCCAATACAAATAGAGGGCCATGCTAGTACGTCCACTCCAAATGAGTCCTCCAAAAGCCGAATGAGGACTGTGCCAGTCAAACTTGTAGGGTTATCTGAAAATGGACCTTCCACACCCTCGAGGAAACCCAGAATGCACACACCTGTAAGACCTGTTATACATGCAGTGTTAGATGATGAAAATGAGGAACCAGAAGTGAGTATTACAAAAGAATAGATCAATTTTTTGATATAGATTTTTTATTGGATAAAATTATGCGCTCCTCTTGATTCTTAGTGACAATATGACCTACGATGGATCTCATCTGCCTGTAACAAGTCTATTTACACTCAATTCCTGAATTCCTCAAACATATAGGATGGTAATAGCTAACAGAGAGTTCCTGCAATTTTGAGAATAAAATAATGTATTCAACCTTTGAATTGAAGCCTACCCCGATACCCAGTAGTCCCACTTTTACTCAGAAGACCAATGGGAGCTTTAATTTGTATAATGAGAGTATTGATGAAATATTTTGCATCAAATTGTTTTTTTTGTCATAATGTTATCTAAAGTTTCTCCCATTGGTTGATTTTTACAGTGGTAAATTAGCAACCATAAAATAAATATCCAATACGCCCTGTGCATGAAAACTTTGAGATTTGTTATTCTCTTTCAGTAAATATAACAAATCCGAAATTACTTTTTGCCTGTAAGTAGTAGCAGTATTTAGCAACACAAATCTGGATTCAGATGTTGCAATACTGTGATTGTCAGGATGACTGGACCAAGAGAGATTTTGGAAGTTTAAGTAATACTCGGTTTTTGTACCTATTTGGTACCAGACATCAAATAATGAGTACCTTGTTAAAGTGGGGAAAATATTACAAGGAAAGTGGCCAGCCATTCTGAGGTCAGAATGGCTGGACCACGTCGGCTTCGCCTATTTGTAGACGTTATAACTAGTTTATCTTTTCGTTAAAATTTAGTACATCAACATATGGTTTTTTCCAGATTATTTCGATAAACCAAAAAAAAGTTACACCTAGAAGTTTTGCACGTGATAGGTGAAATGTTTATTTTGTACAAAGGCAAGGTACTAATTAGGTACTAAATTTTAACGAAAAGATAAACTAATTATAACGCCTACAAATAGGCAAAGCCGACGTGGTCTGGCCACTTTCCTCGTAATATTTTTCCCTTTTTAACGAGGTACTAATTATTTGATGTCTGGTACCAAATAGTACGAAATAGGTACAAAAACTGAGTATTACTCAAACTTCCAAAATCTCTCTTGGTCCAGTCATCCTGACGATCACGCAATACTGAATTATTTTGTCCAAAGATTAAGGAAACACCTACTATAATTATTATGGCTGAAAAATTGTGCTCTTAATTTTAGGTGACATGGATAGAATCAAAATCAGAAAATACATCAAAGAGGCCAACAAAGGTTTACATAGATTTAGATGACGACGACAATGATCACAACCAGCAGGAAGATGACGTAATCTTTGTGAAGAAGGTCACCACGCCACCCCCGACCAGACCTTACAAGTACTTCCTTGCTAAAAACAGCCATGATGTAACAGATTCAACAGAAGAGGAACCTGTTTATTACAAGTTAAGTCGGAGACCAAGTGACCGCACCATGTTAAATATATCCCCCAAACCACATACCAAATTTAAAGTACTACCCGGCATTGCCAAGTCGTACAAAAAAGCATCTACACCTTTACCAAAATGGATGGTTACTCCCAAACCAACAACATCGAATCTCTCATCATATGCAAGAAATAGATTTTTAGGTCTCAATGGTAATGCTAGGTCAACACTTTCAGAAGTATTTAATTTAGATGAAAAAAGAAACTATCAAGAACTTATTCGACGAGTCGCAACTTCTATGAAACCAATGTCAGCAGGGAAACCTGTTGACATCATCAATCTTGCGGATGACGCAGCATCCTTCAGACTGACGCAGAAAACACAGAGAAATGCATTAAATGAAATTAAATTGGTAGAAAAAGGGTTGCATGCTGAAAGAGATAATGACTTAACAAAGGAATATGATCCCATCACAGTTGCTTCAATAAACTCATCAGATTCAGAAATAGAGATAGTTCCATCAGAGTCATCCACAACATCTTCGATAAAGATTGATCCCATAAATACACTGAAAGACTCATACAAGGGCAACTCAATCACATCAACCGACTGGCTGCGGAAATTAGATACTAAATATAGAAAGAAACGGCAAGAGACGCAGGAAAAGCTTAAAGATGCGCGACGGGAGTCTGACATCATATCAAAAGTGAATAGTGAACAAAAGATAGCTCACTTGGAGCACAAGCTAAAGTATGAGCTGAGCATACCAGAGAGCATATATGAGGAGCCACAACCCACCGTTGAGCTACCTGCCTTGACCCCGGAGCAGGAGAAATTGGTGAACAGAGCGCTGGGGCCTGGACCACCTGGACAAATGCTTGTAGAGAAATTCAATTTGAGGATACACAGGTAAGAAATCTTTGTTATTTTTACAGGAAATTTAATTAAACCAAACTCAACGCATTAGTATTTTCCTGTTCAATTACAGTTTTGCTCAAATTTATTAATAACAGAACTACAGGACAAACTGTTTATACATTTGTCGGATGTCCAATTCATTCCAGAATCTTCTATGAATTCCTTGTTTGTTGACGCTCAGGAAGGCTTGCATTGGTCTCACTTATGTAACCAGAATCTGAATGGAAGATTGTTTTCAAAACATACACATATGTTTAACCCATTACTGTACCACTGCTAGGCACGGGCCTCATCTCAAAATGAGAAGGGTTTAGGCCTTAGTCTACCACGTTGACCTGGTCCAGGTTGGCAGACTACACACACCATCAAGAACTTTATAGAGCCCTCAGGTATGCAGGTTTCATCACGATATTTTTCCTTCACCGTTAACGCAAGTGATAATCAAATTCTGATCTGCACATGAATTCGAAAACTCAGAAGTACTTGCTGGGATCGAACTCGGACCCTCCAGTATGGAAGGCAAATGTTCAACCGCTAGGCTATCATTATTTTCAAAAAGGTTTTAACAAAATGTACACTTCAAATCCATGCTATTTTGGGAGTAATTTCGACCTTAAAAATCCCCTGGCTGCAACCAAACTGTTAAGGATGATTTCCACAAAACGGCTCGCATTGCTTCGGATCGGATTTTACAATCTTTAAACGATATTAAATCGCGTACACAGTATTTAAAGTCTATATTACCAAGCCGCGCACAGCTGCTTGACTGCGGGTGCCTTCCGCGACACGCGATCGTAGCCGAAAGTATGGTTCGACACGCGTAAGGCTCCGTTCACCTGTCGTCGTATCCGATCGGATCCTTTCCGCTGTCAACACGGTAGGAATGAAACTATTTGACTAGGCGCATAAACGGATACGTTCGCAAGCGACGGTACGGAGCCGATCGTATGCGTAGACATTCTGCCGGAAGCGATCGGCTGTCGCCGCATCCATTCGTTCCTTTCCGATCCGATGCAATGCGAGCAGTTTGGTGGAAAACATCCTTTAACTTTTTAAGCGCGTGGCTAAATATCAATTGCCGTGCCCCTAGCGCGCGACTACGAATCGATAAAATAATACCTACAATAAATATATTAAGCTGTTTCAATAGTTAGAGCTATGAAACAATTTTAAGTAATTGTTGTAAATCATATCTCTATTGAATAATCGTTTTAGTTGTACCACGCAGTTCATAGTACGAAAATAGAACAAAAAAACCATGCATGTTCTCGGTCGCAGAAATACGACACGCGCGGTAGGGGCACGGAAATATTTGTCGCAGAAATGCGACTCAAGCGGTTAAAAGGTAATGTTATATGAATCCATCTAAATGGTAAATTTTATATTTTAGGCGGGACCTGCAAACTCTATCAGGTCTAAACTGGCTGAACGATGAAGTGATAAACTTCTACATGAACTTGTTAATGCAGAGAAGTGAAGAGCGAAAAGACTTGCCTAAAGTATATGCTACGAATACCTTCTTCTATCCTAAGCTCATGCAGAGTGGGCAGGCTGGACTCAGGAGGTGGACGAGAAAGGTATGGAATTGAAATGCTACTATAGTTATACAAGGTAAGTCAGAAAGGGGGTACTAAGCCGAGGGCCTCTTAATGTATCACTGATGATTGTTTTAACGAAAGGGATAAAAGTTCAAAATTCGATAAAAAAAATATCCATGCAAAATTATTTTTAATTTAGTTTTTTCAAAAATTCTTCGTCCCTGCTTTAGTTACGAGTTCAAAAAATGGAGCTGCTAATCCGTGAACCCAAATATGACCTAAAATGTAAACACAGCTGATCATAGCTGAGGATAGATAGAATTTAGCGTATTTTTTATGGAATCTTTGAACTGCTATTTCTCTTAAACTAATGACTTTTGGGGAAAGTTGAAGAACAAACATCCATCATTATGGGTACTTTGAAACCATTTCGGCTTAGTACCCCCTCTCTGACCTTGTATACTTGAGTCAAAGAAAACAGATTCGCTGTTTGCGATATTTCTAAGCAAGTGTGAAAAAATTTAAGGTACAAGCTATCATTTAGTATAATTATATTGTATAGTTTGTTTTTATTCTTGACTTGGTCGCGTTTTGCCCTAATCTCACTTAATCGTAAGTGCAGACAGGGTCCAAGATGGAGCACACGAATCCAAGGAACGAAGGAAAGTTTTATATTCTAACTCGCCCCCCACGTGTTTTACGTAAAATATGAACATCTTTATGTCGTCATAATTTTATTATTTGCACATAATACCAAATATTGCATTGTATTTATGTTTGAATTTGTTTAACATTTAAAACGACACATCTTTACATAGTATAAAACAAAGTCGCTCCCGCTGTCGGTACGCATCGGATTTTAATACAGTTTTCAGCAATAGATAGAGTGATTCAAGAGGAAGGTTTATATGTCCCACATTAGTATCTACATTGCACTCGTGCGAACCCGGGGCGGATCGCTAGTTTATATTATAAATTAATGTGTTTGCTGCTCAATCATTCCATAATAGCTATTATAAATGAAAGTACAAGTGCTGATTTATTATCTTAATAAGAGCATAAAGTTATTTTCACCAGAAAATCATGTTACAAAATCGCTGATACCATTCGTACAATTTAATTTCTAAAACTGAACATTTCAGGTGGATATATTCGCGCACGACCTGCTGGTGGTGCCGGTCCACCTGGGCGTGCACTGGTGCCTCAGCCTCGTGGACTTCCGCGCGCGCAAGGTTAACTACCTCGACAGTATGGGGGGGAAAAACTTTGCGTGTCTGGACGCGCTACTGCAGTATCTGAGGGACGAACATCAAGACAAGAAGGGGGCGCCGTTTGATGAGAGCGGCTGGAAGACGGAGTGCCTCAGGGTGGGTGTTTAGAAGACTTTTGATTAAGGTGGAGGAACGGGGTATTGTATTGTGTTTCTCCCACAAAAAGGGAGGATTTTCAACCAGGCGGGTCTTATGCCTGGCGGGCTACTGCGCAACTGTTGAGGTTGGGACGCTGAATATTGTATACTATCTGCGTGTCAAATCTTGATACCGCGATGCAGGATTTGTAACATTTGATCTGACAGCTGTCATTGCTGTCGCTGCAGTCTGCTAGACATTCGTCGTGCTGCGTAGTTCGCATGTGGCGTGATTAGGTGCCGCCACAAACTCATTTTAATGCCGATATCGACAATAGACATGTTTTATGGGAAAAGTTACCTAATACTACGTGTTACCAAAGATTCTACTGAATGTAAACAACGTCATTTTCTGGTGCTGGCGACGTTGCTAACCTTAGCTAGCCTTTTTTTATTTACTTTTATTTTTATCGTTTGAATATCCTCATGGATGTCCCTTGCTCGGTGAAGGCGAGTCTGCCGGACTCTTACCGGCTAAAAACCAACGGTGTCGCTCCTTCTAACTTATAGCCGGGGTCACGGGATTCGCTATTGCATGCACTGCAATCCCAGCAGGAACCTTAACTAGCCTGGGGTTATTGGACTGACTTTTCGAGCGGTTATTCTGTCTGAAAATCTCATTAAATAGAAATATTTATTTGCTAGAAACACTGTATAGGGTTGTTAAATGAAGTATATGGTTCATCATGTTTCGCCGGCACAGCGGCATGCAAATTGGTTCGGTTAGGGCGATGCCTCATTAGTGCGTTGCGTCGTCGCAACGGATCAACGCACTGTATGCCACACCTACGTTGCGACGACGCACGACGTCGCAGCGCAAAAGGACGACGCACGCACATTTAGCAGTGGAACACTGTCCGACGTCGCACCGGAGCTCAGACAGCGCAGCGCATCACCCTCCCCCCGCTTCGTCTCTCGTCCACCGATCCGTTAAAACGTGGCGTGCGACGGCGCAACGCTTTAATGTGGCATGTCATTTAATATGTATGGAAAACGACGCAGCGTTGACTCTGCGACGACGCAACGTAACGCACTAATGAGGCCGAGCTCTTATGCCATGGTGATTAGATAAGAGCGAACGCGTACTAGTGCGACCACTAGCGCTCACGTGCGTGTTGCTAACGCGTTTCTATACTAAGGGTTTTATGGGTCGGATGCGGGCCAGCCGCGGCAAAACCAGTGACGCTAAGTTGGTTACTTCCTCAAGGACTATCACGAAACGGTAGTTAGAAAAAAAAAATCAACACTATTCGCATGGCGTCTGCAGTGTTAGCCCCTTTAACATAATTCCCTAGTCGCTTATTAACAAGACATGGGAAAGAAGGCCCATTAATTCTATACGGGAACGAAATCATGTAATTCCTTCAAACCTCGTGATTTACTGCTGACATAGATTAACCCTGCACGGGACACCTACTATTTTGTTCAATAAAAAGAAGAAGAAGTATGTGTTCTTAACGTGCGGCATTTTAGCGCCCCGAGCGAATTGCGCGTCTATCGCTCGCCGCGCGGTCTTTTAACTCGGTGCACTAAAATGCCTCACGTTAAGAACATATGTTTACTTTTTTTTATTGAATCCTAATTTATCCCTTGTGGGCTTTATCTGTCAGCGGTACATCACGAGGTTTGAAGAAATTACATGATTTCGTTTACACCCTGTATATACAACTAATCTCTGTACATATATATATTTAAAATATGTATATATATTATATTTATTTTATTTACTTATTTATTAACTTATATTATTATTATAATATACTTAGTGATTTAGTTGATTGTCGATTTTTATTAGGTTACACTTTTGTATGCTGCAAACTGTCCTATATATTTTTCTTGACAATTCTTTCCATCCAAAGGTTGTCTGGAAGAAATTGCTTTAAGCGATAAGACCGCCATTTGTACTGTTCTTAATAATGTGTACTCCTTCTGTTTTAGGTATTTATTTTAGTGTACAATAAAGTATATCTATCTATCTATCTGTGTATTGTTTCAGGACATCCCGCAGCAAATGAACGGCAGCGACTGCGGTATGTTCGCGTGCACGTTCGCGGAGTTCTCGTCGCGCAACGCGCCGTACTCGTTCACGCAGGCGCACATGCCCTACCTGCGGCGCAAGGCGGCGCTCGAGATACTCACCGGCAAGCTGCTGCTATAGGCACCCCCCACGTGTCTACCATGTTAGTGATGTATTTAATTTATTTATTTTAGTTTACGTTTGTTCCTGTTTTTTATTAAAACCAACCATATTGTGACTGTTTTCAAGTGATCGGCAGAAGTTTTATACAAAATGATAAATTTTAAATTAAAAAAAGTCGTTTTTAATTTGATGCGTATGTATGATAATATATTTAACTAATGCACTTATAAATAATGGTGGTCTACTTCATTTTGAGTGCGTATTTTCATCTGGAGTAATTTTGGAACACCCATGAACCATTTTTAAAGATACTTTTTATACGATTTGACATTGTTGATGGTTCCAAAATATATTATTCGTAAATACTGTCATTCATTTGCAACTTGTAATTAATAATAAAGAAATGCGGTAATCTACTTACAAAATAATTATTTTGCTGTAGTGTGTCACGATTGTGATAGAACAATGGTATTAAGGCAATCGTACTACGTCACACAACCATACTAACTTGGTCTATAGAGTAAAGAAAGTATCATCGCTCATCACGTTCTAAAGTTTATAAAATAAATTACCTATCTACAGAATCAGATTTATCCGCCATTTAAAATAAAGATAGTTATAAAAAAAATATGTTAATACCTAAACAGTACCTATGTATATGAATTAAACATAATTAATTCAATAAGTTCGTTAAGATAACATTAATAAAATATAAAATAATAAATTAAATGTAAATTAAATATATCACTAACATATGGGAAGTTTTAACATTAACAAATGGACATATTGTCAGTTTTAAGTCTGAGATGATTGTTTATATATAGGTATGTGAGAAACTGGTTATTTAAATATCTGAGTTTATATAATATAATTTCAACTACAGCATTCTTCATAATGTCGTGTTTACGCGTCGCTTTCCAAAGTCTAATAAACTAAAGAAAAACGAATTTCTCAGTTGTTATGTCGTCCATTGCACACGTAGTTATAAATCGATAAATGTACAGAAGCTACTATACAATGTAATATAACTACCGTGCCATAGACAACGTGCGACCCATAACCTCTATTAGAAGCAAAGAATCAACGTTTATAAAGGCTCATTTACACGGTGCAAGTTTCTTGAATCAAGTCTCGTGCTATCTTTGTCTTTCTCTCCGACAAAATCAGAGATAGCATGAGACTTGCTTCAAGAAACTTGCACCGTGTAAATGAGCCTTAAGAGTAATAACTCTTGAAACGAACAACTACGCCTTTACTGTACCAAACTCCAGCAAAAAAATATCTTTTTGAGGGTACTATTTCCTATTAAAATAAAATAAAAAATCCCCATAGGTTCTCAGATGTTGAGGTGTGTACTTTTGTAAAGTTTCGCGTAAACGCAATAACAATATCAACTAAATATGATGTACATAACAATTTCTTCCATTCCCACTTAATATAAGAACCAGAAATATGGATTACTTAGAAATATGACTTAGATTGTGCCTAACCGATAACGATGGAAAGGTAATTGTAATTTTTTGTTTCTATAATTTATAAACACAAATTCCACTAACTTTAGGTACTGTTTAACTGTAATTAAGAACTATGTTATTAATTATATTTTTTTACTCAAAATAGCCAATGTTTTGACTTGCCATCCCATCCCATTTATGCTGGGCTGTGAAAATATTATTGTAAAATGTTGTCAATTCACGATTACACTTTATTTAGATTGTCTTATGTTATCAACAAATGGACAACATCCTAACATTATCCCTTAGGGCGATTTCTCGCGGCACTCGACACGACACGACTATGACACTGTCGTATCGTTTCGTGAGTGAACCGTACATAAAAATATATGGCGCTCGAAGTCGGTACCATATACGCCCATATTCTAAGACGTTCCTCCAAAACTTACTCGACTCGACTCCACCTCGACTTAGCCTTTTTTACTACCATCGGCACTTATAGTTGACATAAACGTCCTCGACTCGAGATTTTTCCTCAGTTGAGGTAAGGTATCATCTGTCAAACTCAAGGTACCTCGGAACCTACCTTAAGGAAGGAAGTGCCAAAGTTCGTATGTAACAAAAAAATATTTTGAAGACTATCGAATATGCTTACGATAATCCTTACAACTATTTATCGCGGCGTTATTTGCGCGATGCAAATAATTCAAATTATGACGTAATGACTCCACTCTACCTCGACTCATTTGAGGATCCCTCAGTCGAGGAACCTCAAAGATCACTCGAAATTGCGACTAAGAATACAATTTTGAAGGTGTTTTCGAGTAAGTTTTGGAGGAACGTCTTAGAATATGGGTGATAGTGTCGTCTCGTGTGCCGTAAAAAATCTGTAGCATGTTACGGCACCCAAGAGAAAAGAGGGGGGGTATTCACTACCGAAAAACACTTCCAAACGATCACCCCCAATATCGTAAGATGGATCGCAGAAACATATCTGCCGATCCAAATTGGAAACAACTCTAAAAAATAAACAATTTATACAAGGTTAGTCGGAAAAGGGGTACTAAGCCGCGGGCTACTTAATGTATCACTGATGATTGTTTTAAAGAAAGTGTTAAAATATCAAAATTCGATAAAAAAAATACCATGCAAAATGATTTTTATTTTAGTTTTTTCAAAAATTCTTTTTCCCTGCTTTAGTTACGAATTCAAAAAATGGAGCTTCTAATCCGTGACCCCAAATATGACCTAAGATGTAACCATAGCTGAGGATAGATAGAATTTAGCATATTTTTTATGAAATCTTTGAACAGCTATTTCTCTTGAACTAATGACTTGGGGAAAATTGTAGAACAAAAGTTATCCATTATCATGGGTACTTTAACACCCTTTCGGCTTAGTACCCCCTTTCCGACTAACCTTGTATAAACATCGATCAATATTCTATAAAATGTATGATATTACTAGTTATCTCAGTTCGTACACTTAAACAGTACCTAAAATTAATTATCAATAATAAAAGTACTGTAAACCAGTCAAGTGTAAAGTACTTGTTAGGCCACTCTTCATATTAATTTAAATTAAATGTCCATGACAAAAAGATGAAGAATCAACTAGAAGAACAAAGGCTATTCTTATAATAATTTTGTGATAATATTGTATGAGCGGAATGTTTCCATGTAAAATGTATACGATGCATGTATGGAGATGTATGAGAGTTGTATGTAGATATTACGTTAAAATGAAGATAAATTTCGAGTGTGATGGATGTTTTGATAGTTATAGTAGCTGCAACAGTTTTTGACGGTATTTAATTTGTAATACGATGAAGAATTAACTTGACACCTCGCTAGTATGTACTTCGGCTTGCAGTGACGTCATCAGCTCAGTGCCGAGTCAAATCAACAAAGTAAAGGATAATTTTAAAGGTTGTATATTTTTCTTTTTCATTTCTATAATCTATTTCTTCTTAGAAGATATTACTCCGGTTTTAATTTCGTTACTTTTGTATTATTAAATTCCAAAACCCAATACTTCGTATTTATGGTAAAGATTGAATAGATTTTTTGTCTTTCTGTCATGGATACCAGACTTTAGTCTTAGCGTTAAGTATCTCTCTGTATTATAAAAATATAGTTAAGTTAAACTAACTTAATTCAAATACCTAATTATAATTTAGACATTTTTGTTTTGCCTGCAAAGGTTATTCGAAGTTTTCTAAGTGATGGAATAATAAATAAAAGAATTTGAAATCATTTTGCATTTTCATTTTAATGTGATATTGAATATACACAAAAAAATTGAATCTTCGAAAAAAAATGTTCACCCAAAACGAGCACAGAATCTCTTATAACCCAGATACCTTTATAAAAAATACTTTTTAATTTTAATGTCGGATTCTTTTACCTTTTCAATGTAGGTACTCCAGCGTCAGATCATTTTAATTTAGTATCTTGTATCTACTAGTCAATATTAATGCGAATTAATCTGAGTTTCCCACCTTCAAGCAACAAGAGGCCGCAGTCGTTGTTACCGCCACAGTAGTGATAGGACGAGAAAACTGTTATCAGGCGACCGCGCAGTTGACACTGAAGAGAATCATTAATAAACATATAGACAGGCCCTTTAAATTTTGTATATAAGGTAAACAAACGTCTGATCGTGAAACATTTGTTTTGTTTTAAGAATTTATTAAACATGCACATTTTTACAAAACTAACATTTATTTGCGGTTTAAAAGATGATGTAGTGACAAAAATTGAAAGGAGTATGCTTAGGTGGTTTGGCCATGTTGAGAGAATGAGTGAACGGCGATTACCTAACAAAAGGAATTTATAAGGTGGATGTTAATGGGAACCCCGGTAGAGGTCGTCCTAGAAGGACATACATCGATGTTATTGGTGATGTTCTTCACAAAGGTCAGGTGCGTAGTACTCTCAACCGGCGTGCGTGTATGACAAGATGTATGAATGTGGATGAAGCGAAAGGGGTATGTAAGAGTCGTAGCATGTGGCGTTCTATAGTTTCTGCCTACCCCCATGGGAAAAAGGCGTGAGTTTATGTATGTATGTATGTTTAACATTTGTTCTTCAATCGTTTAAGTGTGTATTTTGTTTTTAAAGCAAAATATGAATATTTCACGAACAAAGTTTTGTTTACCTTTTATACAAAATTTAAGGAGTCGGACTACAGAGTGTAAACGACATCCTGTAATTCCTTCAAACCTCGTGATGTACTGCTGACATAGATTAACAAAGCACGGCACACTTTTAGATGAAATAAAAAATAAATTACAAGTAGGTGAACATGTGTTCTTAACGTGAGGCATTTTAGCGCCCCGAATTAAGTGACCGCGCGGCGAGCGATAGCCGTGCAATTCGCTCGGGGCGCTAAAATGCCTCACGTTAAGAACACATGTTTACTACTTGTAATTTATTTTTTATTAAATCAATAGTACAGGGTTAATCTATATCAGCAGTACATCACGAGGTTTGAAGGAATTAGATGATTTCGTTTACACTCTGTAATACCTATGCCATATTATGTATGGGATGAAAATATGAAGGAGAAGCACTAAGCATCCAGATTTTTCCAAAGCACCCTGACGGTCACCAAAATTACTCATAATTATGAAGAAACTAATAGCGAAATAACCATATAATTCGAGTATCTGCCTAAGCTGTATGAGCAACAGTGTTCTCGTTGCTTATTAAAGTCCAAACTGGCTTTGCAGTCACAAACCTTGCCCTGCGTGTGTTTAAGCATTACCTCACCTTGTAATGAAGCCATACACCCATATTCTAAGACGTTCCCCCAAAACTTACTCGACTCCACCTCGACTTGACATAAACGTCCTCGACTCGAGATTTTTCCTCAGTCGAGGTAAGGTATCATCTGTCAAACTCAAGGTACCTCGGAACGTACCCTAAGGAAGGAAGTGTCAAAGTACGTATGTAATAAAAAATCATTTTGAAGACTGTCGAATATACTTACGATAATCCTTACAATTTTTTTATCACGGCGTTATTTGCGCGATGCAGATAATTCAAATTATGACGTAATGACCCCGTCGAGGAACCTCAAAATTCAGTCAAAATTGTGACTAAGAATACAATTTTGAAGGTGTTTTCGAGGCCGTTCTGAGTCGAGTAAGTTTTGGAGGAACGTCTTAGAATATGGGTGTTAGTACTTAAAAGGTCTGAGTTCGATACCAGCCAGCTCCACTAACTTTTCGAATTCATGTGCGGTACAGAATATGATTATCACTTACGCTATCGGTGAAGGAAAAACATCGTTTGGAAACGAGCCCACGTTAGAGGGCTCCAACAAGTACTCGTTGGTGTGTGCAGTCTGCCAACCAGCACCAGACTAGCGTGGTGGATTAAGGTTTAAACCGTTCTCATTATGAGAAAGAGACACGTGCCTAACAGTGAGTTAATAAAACATAACATAACATCACGCCTTGTATTCCCCAAAGGGTACGGCAGAGGTGTTTTTAGTACACCCTCGTTTCGCCAGTTATGTTTAAGTCCCATGTAATAGGGTGCGAGCCTATTTCCATTAACCGGGCACAAATCCAGACTCTGGGCTGCTATTGAGAAATTCCTAATGGAAAAACCCAATAACACTTTGCCCGACCTGGGGATGGAACCCATGACATGGGGTCATGGTCATGGTCATGGGTTCCATCCCCAGGTCGGGCTCAGCAAGATAACTCATGATAGTTACCATAAACCCATTTTGTTGTAGCTCATGCGCTCGCACAACGTGCGACAGCTGGTTAGCTAATAGGAATCTGTCGAGTGCCGTCTGGTCGAACACGTGGCCGGTGCCGCGCCTGGCGTTCGCTGCGAAGCCCTCGTTGGCGGACAGCTCTAGTTGGATGGTCGCCGTCAATTTGTTAGGCCTGGTTAGAACAACAAGGATTTAGAAGACGTGAAACTTTCTGTATATGATAAGAAGCAACTGAAGTTGAGTTGAAATTTCAATTAAAAACTCAAAGAACATTAATACATTTGTAGACTCGGAACCGAAAGTCGACAACAAAAAAATTATATATTTCGACAGATCGTAAACATTTTTTGTTCTTACAGCAAATTCTACGATCAATACCTACTTTTGTGGTTCGGGGTTGAAAATCAATATGTTAGTTATTTTCACCTAAAAAAAATTTTTTTGGTATAAAACTTTCAGATTTTGGTCGAAATGAATGATTCGTTCAGGGTCGAAGATCATTATTTTCGTTATTTTCACTTAAAAAAAAGATTATTGCTAGCCAACTTTCAGTTTTTGGTCCAAATCAATGATATCTCTTGTGTCAAATGCTTCTCATCTGAATTAATATTTTATTGGTATAAGTACTAACTAAGCAGTGCGTCGAATGGTGAAATGTGATGTGATGTTCAATAAAAGGATATTAAATGTGTGGGCTAACAAATTATAATCTCTGTCCGGAGTATGTGTCCAAGAAACGCTCAGTGCAGTCATCCAAGGCAATTTAGATCAACCATCAAACAGCTGAGAATGTACAAGGATGAAGACGATTTCGCAAAACTATTTAGCTAGGAACAGCGCAAGATAGAGAGTGACTGATTTTATTATCGGAGGCTAAGATCCTTGGGTCCCTCATGAGCCAATGAAGGACTTCGAGAAGCGGATTGTGACTACAGGCCAGGCTCCGATAAATAAGTACCGTAAAATAGACCTATTTGAGAACCACGGGCTAACTACAATTAACTTCAGAAATGTGCTTCTTTAAAGCATTACGGTTTCAGATGTGCGCCGTATTTACATTTTCAGTGGTATTGGTGTCAAATCTGTTGCGCACTGTGACAGGACGAAACTAAACTAAGGGTATTTTGTTTATTTCTGTTCCAATAGAAAAAGAAAGTGACAGTTGCGTTTGGTCTAGTTTAGTAGTGTCAAAATGTGCTACAGAATCGACACATTCAGAGGGGGGGATGGTTGGGATTTATCCCCCCCGAAATCTGGCATAATGCTTAGACGAGGGGAAAATATTCGAGCTGGAAAATATAAAAAAATATTGGGACGATAATATTGGAGATTAATTAATAAAGGTGGAGTACAGTCTGTGGTGTGCCAAGTGGAAGAATATAGATCATTTTCGTGCTTAAAAAGAATAAAATCTTTCCTGAGAAACAAAATGGGGGGCGAGCGACTGACTGGGCTTGCTTTATTATCAATTCATTCCGCATTAGCGCCAGAATCAGAGTCTGCCATGCTATGTTCCTATGCCAATTAACCCCATAGTTCTCAAATAGGCCCATTTTGTCGGTAACTCTCTTGTTTTTGCATATCTACTAACTTAATTGGATCGTTCCACAGCAGCTCCCAAGCTATGGAGCTCTGCTCCGCCGGCCTTATCAGCGGCACGGGCACCTTGTCGATGGCTGATATGAGCGGACACACCCACGGAGGAGGGATACCGCCGTGACAGCAAAATACCTGGTGACACCTTAGTTACACTTGAGGCTCATTTACACGAGGATAGTTCTTCGAAGCAGAGGGGCACGTGGCTAATTAACAACCGCGCGGATCATACCTACGACTTGCGAGGTTAAGCTGCGCTTGTCGCAGTCAGTCCGTGAATGGGTGACCGTTCGTTACACATCAAGACCCCTCTGTGCCTCGGAGAGCACGTTAAACAGTCGGTCCCTGGATTCATACGAATACCTATGACAGTCGTTACGGGAAGTCAGAAGCCCGAAAGTCTGACAACTGGTCTAACCTTAGGATATCGGCATTGCCCAGTCACTGGGTTGCGGAGGTCTGATGGCAGTCGCTTCGTGTAAAATACTGGTATTCAGCCGCATCTGTTTAGACTGGAAGCTGACCCCAACTTAGTTGGGAAAAGGTTAGGCAGAACAAGTTTCTCAAAGTGAGACTCGTTCTTTGTTTTTCTCGGCGGTGAAAACAGAGACAACATGAGACTCACTTCGCGAACCTATCTTCGTTTAAATCAGCCCTTAGGCGTCACATCCACGAGCGAGTGTATCGTGGCGATATTCTCGCCGTGCCTGCCGTACCTCGTTTGTCTAGTGGTGGCAAGCGCGACTGCTGATCTTGAGGTCCTGGGTTCGATCCCCAGGTCGGGCAAAGTGTTATTGGTTTTTTCCGTCATCGGCTGGACCGTATTTAAGCATAGGCTAAATAGGCTGCAGACTAGAGGCCCGCACCAAATAGGGGACCGCACCACAAAAACACAATTACAATAAGTACTTATTATGTTATTTTAATATTTTTTTGCATTTGCAACCTGGGAAAGGCCTTTGCACGTTAATTTAACACAGTGGCGCAAAACAATGTGTTATTTATGGCCGGCTCTCACCAACAGCAGGGCAAAGGAATTTTAAAGCGCATATAATTTTAAACCTTATTTCAATACTCTAGGACTCGTATTTACCCCGGTACGACAAAGCATCCCGCGGTATGCTAAACAAATATGAGTACTAAGTGTATTAAAATAATGTCTAAAATCCTTTGCCATTACAGTATACATACTTTTTCATCGACGACGGCCGCTAGAGGCAGCACGTCAAACACATTGTTGATTGCATTCCATATCCTACTGCCTTCGGTGTCACCATATTTGAATATACACTCGCTGCGAAAGAATATATTATTATTTAATTAAATAGTCATATTTAAATTGGTGAAGTTAATATTCGTTTGTTGTTGTAGGTTTCTGTCACAAATATCTACAAGCAGTGATAGCCTAGTGATGTGACCGACGGACTGCCAAGTCATTGGTCTCGAGTTCGAATCCACAGGGTCTAAATGGAATCATGACCACTGCACTACTGGCTTCAACATAATTATGTGTTAACTTAAGTATCTACGCTACGCTCTTTATTCTGTACCGCGGGCACGGAATAAATGTCGTTGGTACTAGTAAGGTACACAGATACCTACCTCACTCCTGAACTATCGAATCTCTGGGAAAATGTGGTCCGCCCATGCGAAATAAAGAAAGAAAGAAAGAAAGAAAATTATTTATTTTGGACTCACACAGGCAGTTACAAAAACAAAAACAATATTTAAAAAAAAATAAAGAATAAGAATTTAGACTACCTGCACGAGGCCAAAAAGGGCTCCTATCTCAGCATAATGTTGCGACATTTAGAAAAAAAAACAAAATGTCGCAACGCTGGTTTTCAGATAGGACCATAGTGATGCCACGGGCAATAACGACACAAATAAATAAATAAACATGTTACGTACATACAATATTAAATTTGAATACTACCAAACAAAAGCAATAAATAGATTAATATAAACCTATGTGTTACGTGTATGTGTGTGGAATAGTCAATAAAATTATAATATACATAGTTATTAAATAAATTACAGCCAAACCAGAAAAATAAATATATAATAAACTTAAGCATTTCCGGACGAGCCAGCCGCTCGGCCCTTCTACATCATTTGTCTATGGTTAGTTTATAACCAATGCCAATGAAGGGACGCGGATCCGGCGCAGGCACCGACCGGTTTGTTGTCAGATTCAGTCAGATTTAAAATGGCCGAAAACGATAATAGAACTAGGACACTGATTGAGGTATATTAAACTAAATTATAGAAGAAAAAGGAAATGGCATTGTACCAGTTGTATATACTAGTATGTGTGTGTGTGTTAGTGTTAAATTACTGTACCCAATTGTGTAGTATAAAGAGGTTTTTGGACATAATTTAACAACACCGAGTTAAACATTCAACAAGCTGCTGCATCATAAATTAATAATAATAATAATAAAGCTATAGCATTAGGCTATAGCGCTCCGATTCCGTCGTGTGTTCGCGCTCTTAGTACATTTAAGTTCGCTAACTCTCTAAAATACGGTTCAGTTTACTTTTGTCTTTTACTCCGAAGGCAAAGCGATGCGTGCCCATGTTTATATCTAAACCACGGAGTTTAACAGGCCTGCCTTGGGCCAAGTATTGGTCCTTGATAACCATCTTCATCATAAACTCTTTAATCAAGAATTGCTACTACAAATAGGTTCAGATTACTACTGCTGATTACTGCTGGCTGATTACTGCTGGATAATCGTCGGTCGGCAGTGAAAACCACGTATATGTAAAATACAATTTTTTAAAAGAGATAGAAATAACTGTCTCCTGAAAAAAAATGGCCGATCAAATGTTAATATAAGTTTGTCATCGTACGTCATAGATAGCTTAGAAGTATTTGAATTGAAAGTTTGTTGAACTAGTACGTGTATGACGAGTTTATTAATCTAAAGAACAAGTAAAACGCTTATGAAGAAATTTTTATTTAAGTCCGAGGTTTTCACTGCCGAGCGTCGATATAAAGATATTTAGTCCTTACTCGATACAAACATTTTAGTATTAAGAAAGATAGATAGCTCAAATCCAAACAATACCAACTTGTAGAAAGTAAACATTCTCTGTATGTCCCTCGTCTCGTGGTTTCCCCTCACCATTAGCACAGAGTTAGGTCGCTGCAATTTGGAAGCCAGCAGGTAGGCCATCAGTTCAGTCCCGTGCAAGCCGCGGTCCACGTAGTCGCCCAGGAATAGGATCCGGGACGCGCACAGGGCCGTGCCGCCCGGCCACAGAGCACTCTCCATGGAGAGGAGGGCGCCCAGGTTGCCGTGAAGATCACCTACGTTCACGTCATCTCGAGATGAAATTGCGCTTTATCATAAAATGCAAGGCAAAATCTACCTTTCCTATAAAACATATTTTACAAATAAAATTATTATAACACAGAATTGTTTAAGAAACTGCCTTGGTCTAGTGGTCGCAATTGCGACTGCTGAGCATAGGGTTCTGAGCTCGATCCCCAGGTCGGGTAAAGTGTTATTGGGTTTTTCCATTAAGAATTTCTTATTAGCAGCCCGGAGTTTGGATTTGTGCCCAGTTGATGGCAATAGGCTCGCCCCCTATTACATGGGACTTAAACATCACTGGCGAAAGGAGGGTGTACTAAAAACACCTCTGCCGTACCCTTCGGGGAGTACAAGGCATGATGATAAATATGTTATAATACAGAATATACTTATATTAAGAACATAAAATGTTACCCTCTCTGTTGCGACACACTAGCAGGGTCAAGTACTCATTAGTATAGGTAGTCAAAGTTAGTCTATAACTGTGTGTACATTGTGCAATAAATATAAGCCATATTCTTCGATTGAGCTTTAAATGATACATGTAGGGATGTTGTGAGAGCAATGCTTTCAACACGGATGTCGACAATAAGTCAAACAAAGCGAAGACTGACTGACCCCAGCTCCATGTGGGATTAACGTTCAAAAAGAAAGACTGCACAATGCTACATTCTCTAATCAAGTGCAGCTTTACGTTCCATTTCCACGTACCGACAACATAAACAGGAGAGTTCAGTCGCAGCAGCCTCGGCTCATTAGCACAGATCGGCTTGACGGCCTCCGCGAGCTTTAGCAGCAAGGAGCCCAACGTGGCCTCTTCAGCCGGCGTCTGCCAGGCCCATGCTGGCTTGTCTATGTTCATTGGGCCGCCGCCCGATGGTCGTCTTTGCTGGAAGATGACACTTAGTGTTGTATTGTACGTTATTCTGTAAAACTGCCACAGTCGAGAATTTCAAGGTCATAGCTCATAAAAGCCAGTCGGCACCCGACCAGCACCGCCTCGCCTTGTGAGATTAGTATTCTTTATATGGAATTCTATGGATTAACGCACACTACATCAAATCCGTAGCGTCACCGGATCGCCTCGCCCGCAAGCTATCCACGCGCGGACGGCGAGTGGACCACGCGGCGTCCACACGTGGAGCGGTCCAATATTCACTCTCTTTTTTTCCAACATTTCGTGCACGCAATAAGCTTTCTTCTGGTTGACAACGCGGCGTCCACCCGTGGACCACCTGCCAACACCGGGTGGACGCCGAGCGACGAGGCGGTGCTGCGAGGGTGCCGGGTGGCTCTAATGAACTATGATCTTTAAAGAATAGTCATGAACCTAAGCTCACACCGTTAATTCAGCCCTCATCAAGCTGTCCCAGTCCTCACGCAAGTAACGCCTTAAGCCGAGGTCCGAGTCCCATTAGGGGTCGCCCTTAGTGCTGATGTTGCTAGCTAGTCATGATGTTAGTAGTAGTAGTTAGTTTAGGTTAAGTATTTTACTCTCGTCCCCATTGGTTGGAGACCCTTCAGGTCCCGCCAATAACTGCCCGGTTACGTAGAAACGGTCCGCAAGAACATCTACAAGCAGCCGAATAGAAAAAAAAATATCATGTTGTACCTAAGCGCGGTACCTACCATGCAAAGAGCCTAATGAAGACAGACACTGATTTTCAGTCAGAAAAAAAGTGTATAAAAATTACATTTGTACAGTGCTAAGTTTTGCTTCTGCTAAGTAAAATGGAAAGTGGCAAACTTAAGAAGGTTATCGGTAGACCAATGAAAATGAAAAAACCGATCACAAATCGCAACAAACTTTTTACTTACATCTATGGGTTGATAATTGTAGTGGAAAAGTAGTGAAAGTCGTCGAACGTTTCGTCAATCTGCGAGCTAAGACGAGCACGTTCAGCAAATCCTAACTTCTTCTATGAGTGAGGAACACTGTACTTACGTCAGTCAATTCAGCTTAACGCATACCACCGGCTACCCGGCTCTATCTAAAACTATTGGTACTTGGCAACACTTCCTTTCCTTACTCCTTCTTGAATTAATGTAGGTACCTACCATCTTTTTACCACATTGCAAATAAATGTAAACCTAATCTACTCTGAAATAAAACATCACAATGTTTAACACCACTGAATATAGAACTCTTCTAAAAAGGTTGATTAATGCAGTATCTGGTTATGCTGTTGAGCTTACTGCCTTGTAAACTGTGCTGAACCAGCTGTTACTCTGCCATTTGTCGGTCGCCGAATTGCTCTGTAGATAGGGTTTGCCATCTCTAAAATTTGGCAACCAGGACAAGACGCGTGAAAGCCCCGGATTTTAGAGCCCAGAACCCGGACATGTCAACAGGTTTTTTTAAACATAGTAGGGGGGAGTTGCTTCGTCGGTTGATCGCGGCTTGCAGGCACAGTGCGTGTGTCGCGGGCGGCCCAAGACTTTAAACTTTTAAACCCGGACTACAAATGAAGCCCCGCCCGGACGCTCCCCGGATGCCCTCTAAACTAGGACAAACCCGGGGAAACCCAGACGGATGGCAACCTATCTGTAGAGGATGTTAGGAGACACTGGCTGCTACGTGCTTCCCTTTTCAGATTGGATGGAATAGATATTGTTTTACTAACACTGACATGCGGCTTGTCAACGTTACTCGCGAAGTAGTGCACAGCCGCAAGCGCCTCCACAGGCAAGCAGCTGGGACCGAGCAGCTCCAGCGATTGTACAACGGTCAACATGAGGTTAGCGGTCGATGGACTGACTGCGTCCTCTGTGTATAGAGGATACAATGTAAAAACAGCTACTTTGTGGGAAAATAATAATAGTTCGACTGCATGTTGTCGGTAGCTGGTAACACGACTATGTTGCTAAAGGAAGAAAGTCAACTAATCATCAAGATGAATTAACGTACCCGACGTTATAAAAACAATGGTGATTCGTCGGAGCAGAGGATTCTATGTCGAACAGTCGAATAAGTGTGGCGCTAGTGTCGTGAGAGGTTTAATGTACGTGCCGTCAAAGTCTACGAGCTCGAGCATTTCGTTGGGCGGTCGTCGGCGCATGCGCACGGTGTAGGCGGCCATGCTGTAGTCGGGCCCCACCGCGCGCTTGAACGCGCTGCTGGCGCCCGACGTGCGCGTGCCCGAGCCCGGCTGCAACGGCGGGGACATGCTCGCTGCGGGTACACACACGTACGTTGTTGTAAAAAGAAAGGGAAACAAAAAACTGTTTTTGTACGAAGTTTTTCACTTTGAACAATAAGTATTTTTCCACTAATGTAAATTACAAACAAGTTTTGGAGAAAAATAATATTATAGTATGTGCATCATGTAGCGGCGAACTGTGTATATTGCAGTGGCGGTCCGGGGGGGGCGTAGGGGTCATGACCCCCCCCCCCCCCCCAATCTTACACATCAAATTGACAAACCTCCAAAAAATAGACAATTTACATAAAAAATAGTGCATTTAATTCTAATGTCCTCAACTTATTTCACTATTCATAATGACCCCCCCCCCCCCCCCGCCCAGTCTTTGGCTGCGACCGCGCGTGGTATATTGTGTATCTATGTGCAACTTTGCATCATGCATATAGGTACTGTATGTGTACACTGTTCAGTCGTTGTATACTTTATACTACTTACGTGCCCCAGCCGGATATTTTAATGTGGCTGATATTGAAGCTTGGATACTTCGGTCTCTGAAAATGACGCATTGATATAGGTACATTAGTGTCGATTCTGCAGCACATTTTGACAGTACTAAATTAGACTAAACGCAACTGTCACTTTCTTTTTCCATTGAAACAGAAAGAGACAAACACCTTTAGTTTAGTCCTGTCAAAGCGCGCTACAGAATTGACGCCATTATAGTATTAAATTACAGTCACTTTATTTAAAAAGCGAATCTAACGGCATCTATCACGCCACATGCGAACTACGCAGCACGACGAATGTCTATCAGACTACAGCGACAACAATGGCAAGTCTCAACTGTGACGTCACATATCCTGCATCGCGATATCAAGATTGGACACGCAGATAGTATTATACCTATTCAACTTCCCAACATCAACTGTTGGGCAGTGGCCCGCCAGGCACAAGACTCGCCTGGTTGGAAAATCTTCCCTTTTCGTTGGAGGAACATATGGTGTTCCTCCACAACAAACATAAGCATGGGACTCAATGGCATCGTAACATAATATAAATCAAGCTTGACGATTGAGATACATACGATAGAGTTAAAGCTATTAAAGTACCTAACACAAACAAGGGGAGACTTAGGCCGACCGCGTATTGTAGACTGTCAGAAACTTTCTGAAGCGGGCTGGATTTCGTACTTACTTATGCTTAACGAATCGTTTTGCTAATGTTATCTGTGATAGCTACTAACGTATGGGAGGGTCTACTATGTAAAGCTATGGGGTCTTTGTATTATTGGTAAGATACAAGAGTTTTTTTTATAACGCTTCGTAAATTATACTACGACGGTACCCTTGGTAGTACCCTGGCCGATTCCTGTAGTTTAGTAATCGACCATGTTCGGCGCATGAAAGCTAAGATGCCTAAATTAGAGTCAAATTCTTACTGCAGGTCTTTAATATATGCAGAGATACATCTGGATGCGCGCAGCAGTTCGCTGGTGCCTCGCAGTCGAAGCTCGCTCACTCCTCGGAGGAAATCCGCTAACGGCAACTGCGAGTTAGGCTGCATCCCTAATTGTCTGCAATTATGACAAAGCATATTTAAATGGTGAAATCAGGCGAAATACCTTGTCAACTATATTACCATCTTGTTCTGCTAAGGACATATCCTATGTTATACAGCTTATGACGAGGGGTAAGTCCCCGGGACACGATTTGGTGTCATATGATGTGCTATGGTACAAAATGTGAACTGAAACCAGCCTTCCAGAGGAAGTCATAGATATTTTTGATTATTGGTACAACAACCAAGTTAATGTTATTAGGTGGGGGGCGCGATCTCCGATGTGTACAGATTAAGGTAAGGCAAGGAGGGTTAACCTCGCCTAGTCTCTTCAATCTGAACGTAAACGGACTCATTGAGTGGCTCAGCGGCACCAAAGTCGGCTGCTCTATAGACGGTAAATTATCAACAATATCAGTTACGCTGACGATATTGTGCTGCTGGGTCCCTCCGTGAGCGCCGTTAGAAAGCTAGATGTTTGAATACGGTGGTAAAACCACTGATTTTTGTAAAGTTTAAACGTCTAGTTCTTTTAATAATTAATTCATTGACAATTCAAAACAGGAACATAGTGGTGGTAGATATTATATATCATAATATGGTAAAATATATTTGCTCTAGTGAAATTTTCCAAGGAGGAAACTGAGGAATACGTTTGTATGGACTAAAAGCCGACCGTATCGTGGTATTTGCGTATTACGTTCTGATACGTCATAGTGCCAATAAGGCCCCAGGAAGACGACCCATGGACAAACGCATTAATTTTTCGATGTTTTCTACATTTCATAAACCAAGGATGTCACATGGAAGCAGCGCCGGCCCTAGACCTTGATCAGGGAAGAGCGAGATTATCTTTCGACGCGCTTTGGTCAACGCTTTTACATCACATAAATTGTATTTTAGTTTATGTTTAATATACTTTTGGCGCCTCTTGCCACCTGGCGCCTAGAGCTACAGATCTTCTCGTTGTAACCCAGGGCCGCGCTTCACGAGAGACACCACAAACCTAAGACAGACGTCCGCGTCTCTAGCAACACTCAGAGCGTCAATAGGTAGTTGACGCGCGGCACGAGTGGATGCAACTAGCTCTTTGAACTCCACGTACTCCAACTTTAAGTCGCGGTTGTTGTCGAAGTACCTGTGTGGAACATGAGGATAGTAAGTGCAAGTAATTGAAAGAAACTAAAGCATTCGGTTATAGGAACTGCCACAGTTAAAATGAAAGTACTTAGGTACTCACCTAAATATGTATCTGCATCTTATTTCTGCTGGTATGCCGGTGTGCTGAGTGGCAGGCTCCAGAGCAGCTGTCCACAACATCAGCTCCAAAAAGGATAGCCCTCCTCGTCCTGACACATCTGCCGCTCTAGGAGCAAACGTTATCCAACATAATATACCTAGAGTCAACAACAGGTCGACATGGCAATTTTCTAAACACTTTCAATACACAACTACAAGCAACAACGTGAGCGAGATCGAAATCGATAAACGCGGTCGATGCGGCCTCGTGCAGCGTTAACACTAAGAAAGATGGCGCGGGCGCTGTGCATGTGCGGGGCGTAACCCGCCCCACGACTCACCTCATAGGTACCCGATTGCCATGTCGACATGTCATTGACTGTACACTGTTGCATTTTTGCCAAAACAACGCAATGTGAGTTTTTGCAAGGCAAGTAGAGATTATACTTTTTGTTGTACGAGGGATGGTGATCCCTGGTACAACAAAATATATAATCTCTGGTGATGAGCATAAGTAATGTCGACACGTGACGCGTTTGGAGCAGTGGCTGAGTAATTGGCTTCTGCGTTACGGGTTGCAGGTTCTATTCCTGCATGGAACAAATATTTGTATGGCCTACAAATGGTTGTTCTGGGTCTGTACATTTTTGCACGTGAGATTTGTGTCTGTAAACACACCTACTATACGTAGAGGGGAAACCATAGAGTAGAAAAAAATATTTACGATGTATAAGCGGTCTAAAGCGGTGGTGCCCGGACGAGACAACGCTGTCAGATTCCCCGACGCGGGTAATATTCGGTAACTAGTGCGTAACTTGCTATTTCTGAAAAAACATCTTGACTTCGACCGTTCCAGAAAAAGATAAATAGGAACCGAAATAACTAATACATTACCTGAAGAGACCATGACATTGCGACCTCTGCCAGCCAAGATCGATCATAAACTGCGAGAAGATGTGGACACTCATGTATATAGCAGGGTACACCATCAGTATAAACTCCCGGTACATCCTGATCTGCTCTGCAATTGAAACCCTAAGATATTGTCAGTACTACTAGTATAGTATTACATTGGTGTCGATTCTGTTGCGCACTTTGACAGGACTAAACTAAACTAAGAGTGTGACGGGTGGTGGCTGACTGGTGGGGGTCCGGGCCTATAAAAGGTCGGACACACTGCAGATCGGCCCTCTCGCGCCGCTGCAGTTGCTCAGTTAAGTGCCACACCTGCTAAAGAAGACCCTGGACTCCTCGCATTGTACGAACCACGCCCTGTTATCTTTGTAATTCCTAATTAAATACATATAGTGTACGGTTTCAAGAGTTATTCTTTATCCTCCCGTAAGTACACGCCTGCTAAATTTTTGTGCACATGCTAGTTGAGGGTTGACTTCTAAGGCCACCCTAAAGTGTTACAAGAGTGTTTGTCTCTTTCTGTTTCAATAGAAAAAGAAAGTGACAATTGCGTTTACAGAATCGACACCATTATCTGTCATAGGCGTATTCAGGGTGGGGCAGATAGGGGCGCTTACCCCACCCTGGCACAGGAAAGAATAGGCAAATAGTCTAGATTCTGCAGTCAACTCGCTACCCATTTCTATAAAATAGGCAGACCAATGCCCGTCTCCGTCTATACTTAGTTGGGCCTCAAAAATAAGGTTAAGGCCTCGTTGGTCTAGTGGTGGTAAGCGCGACTGCTGATCGTGAGGTCCTGGGTTCGATCCCCAAGTCGGGCAAAGTGTTATTGGGTTTTTCCATGTGGAATTCCTCAATAGCAGCCCGGAGTTTGGATTTGTGCTCGGTTGATGGCAATAGGCTCGCCCCCTATTACATGGGACTTAAACATAACGGCGAAATGAGGGTGTTATTATACACCTCTGCCTAACCCTTCGGGGAATACACTCAAAATTGCCCCATAATCCCATTCTGCACTTCCAGATTTACTGAAAAGACATACAAAGTTTGCCCTACTCTGCACAAAATCCTGGGTACGCCCATGTTATCTATGTTAGTAGTTATTTATTATATTAATTAACATTAAATTATTACGCCCTGAAATGGGACCTCACGCTCGTAATAAAAACCAGTAATAGCCTAGTGGGCGAATGCTTGCCTTCCATGCAGAAGGGTCTAAATTCATACTCAGCCCGCACCCCTGACTTTTCAAATTCGTATGCGGATCAGGATTTGATTATCACTCGCGTTAACGGTGAGGGAAAACGTGAGGACACCTGAACACCTAAGAGGACTCCAATGTTCTTTATAGCGTATGAAATCCGGCAACCAGCACGAGACCAGCGTGGTGGATTCAAGTCTAAACTCTTCCCATTCTGAGAAAAGGCCCACGCCCAGCAGAGGGACAGTAATGGACCGATTATGGTCGCGATTGCCAAACTAAGCAAGCCGAGGTGTGCACTGAGGTATTTAATCTGGCTGGTTGTGTGTGGCTATCGATCATCATCTCTCAGTCCTCAAATCTTAGCCAACAGCAGGTAACCGCGTAAAGATGAGTTTGACTCTCTGATTTCCCAATAAAGAACATAAGGCCACCGACGGGACTCAGACGTAATATCGACGTAGACGTTTGTATTTCCGAGGGTGTCGCAAGTAAACCCTAAGACGTTACAATTTTAACAGGAGCACCCTTACCTGGTTTTTCTTCCTTCATCAACTATATGAACAGGTATAGGATAAGGTTACAAGGTACTTAACCATCCTTGTTGTAGCTGGCAGCTTGCAGAAGTTGCAGGTTAGGGGACGCCGTAGCCACCGCACCGCCCGCCACGTCTATCCCATTTACGATGTTTTCCTCGCAGATCTCGATAAGCGTGCCAAATTCCATGTCCTAGAGGTGAAGCTATTTTAATATCAGTCGATCTTTGGATGCGATGTTTTTTTTTATTCTTGTCTTTGTCGCGTTTGGCCCTTGTCTCACCAGATGATAAGCGCAGACAGGGTCTTAGATATATAGTAAACGAATCCAAGGAACAGAGATATAGAGGGATTCCCCTATATCTCTCTGGCTCTCACTTACACACGACGGATCACGGAACACAGTAAACTGCTTAGCGCTGGATACATAGCCCTGCGTTTTACTAGCGTCAGACAGCGAAATAAGGACCTACTTAAACAATTTCGAGAAAATTTGCATTGACCTTCTGTTGCTTCTGACTACCCATAACGACTGTCATAGTTAGTTATGCGATGACAATGATGAAAGAGCTAAAAATTAATAATAATATACCTTACCGGATCCCTGTCGAAATCTTTGTGGTCGCCCGTGGCCATATGAGTAAACACAGTGAGATCAGGACTGCGGAGGTTGGAGTGAGCTCGATGCCGCTCCAGTTCTGTCGTGTTGAGCCATTGCAACCGGTTTCGCATGACCTGGGTGGGTGTTGGTTTTTAGAATCACCTACGGTCGAGACCCATAACCCATCTCATCCAAAGTCTCTGGATTTATGTAGACTTTTCCGTGTGGAATTCTTCAGAAGCAGCCCGGATTTTGGATTTGTGCCCAGTTGATGACAATAGGCTCGCCCTGTATTGCATGGGACTTAAACATAACGGTGAAATGAGGGTGTTACTATACAGCTCTGCCCAACCCTTCGGTGAATACAGGCCTGATGTTATGTTATGTGTTTTGACAGAAACCTAGGTATATCAATTCAGAGATTTTGGATTGAGATCTGTTATTTGTTTCGGCCGTTAGTCAATAAACTACAAAAATACCTAATAACCGGATTCTAGAACAGAGCAGAGACAGTTTGCTGATGGGGTGCATTAAAAGAGCCTTCACGAGTGACGATACTTAAACGAAATCATGTAATTCCTTCAAACCTCGTGATGTACTGCTGACATAGATTAACCCTGCACGGGATACTTTTGGATTCAATTAAAAATAAATTACAAGAAGTAAACATGTTCTTAACGTGAGGCATTTTAGCGCCCCGAGCGAACTGCGCTCGCAGCGCGGTCATTTAACTCGGGGCGCTAAAATGCTTCACGTTAAGAACACATGTTTACATATTGTATTATTTTTTTATTGAATCCTAAAGTGTCCCGGACAGTGTTAATCTATGTCAGCAGTATAACAGGAGGTTTGAAGGAATTACATGATTTCGTTTACACCCTGTATGTATACGTCCAGCGCACCCTGAGCAGTCAGCCCCGCTACCAACCTTGCTGACTTACTAATTTTTTCACCACGATATGAACAATTCTCGTATAACTCGTACCGACAAGAGAGAAGAAGTTCGCTGATGGTGTTATTCAGTTACGTGTGATAAATTTATCGCCATTTCTGTCGCAAAATTCCATTCCTGGGTCATGTGAGTGCCTCCCAAATTGAACGTTGGTTTTTACGCATAACAGTCGCCAATAGGTAAATGTGTGAAAAATACCTAATAGTCTGTCTTTCAGTAGAAAGGCATTGGCGTGAGCCTTACTAAACATTTCCGCATAGAACTCAAACGTTATTCAGGATAAAGTCTCAAGGTGATTATACATAGGTACCTAGATCGTGACCCTCCCTTGAAATATTCAAGGGGTTAGATTACAATGTTATATTTCAGAAAGCAAAAACCAGTGGCGCTTTCAATTCCTTGTGCCACCTCTTACGACATTTACTGGGAGCGGAGAGTGCCCTTCTAATCCTGGAACCAAACACGAGGCAGTATTGTTATCCGTGCAAGGGTGTAACCAGGTAAAGGCAAGGCGGGGCAGCTGCCCCCTCCTAGCAGGGTCTGGTTAAAGGCTCAGTCGGACTGCTCCCGATCCGAACAGTAAATAATTTTAAGCAACGTTGCATTTCAAATCATTCAGAAATTTATTCGCTTTGCATGTTTTACATTTGCTTTTTTGCTGCAAAATATTAATAATTTGAATAGGTTTTTGCGATTTATTTCCATCCCATCCCTACCGCAAACCCAATAGAGCGCGAAAGAGACACCTGCATCTCGGACTGATTTCTCCTGTGCAATATTGGCGTAATCGTACCTTCGTATTTCTCTGTTTCCTTCTTCAAATCTGGATCGATTTTAATATTTTTTTCAATAATAATTTAAGAAAGACTGGTTATGTCTGTATGTTCTTCTTTTATTTTTTATATTCGTCAAAGTTTGCCAGATGTTAGAAAACGGTGGTAAAACCGGTCGATTTTGGTAAATTTAAATGTTTCTAGTTCTTTTAATAATAAATTTACTGACAAAAACAAAACATAGGGACATAGTGGTGGTAGATATATTTCATATGGTAAAATACATTTGCTCTAGTGACATTATCCAAGAAGGAAACATGAATACGTTTGTATGGACTAAATGCCGACCGCATTTCCTCTTAATAACGTTTTTGTAGTATGAATATTATTAGGTTTCCCTTGTTTGTCCCTCCTGAACTAAATCCTGGCTACGCCCTTGAATCTGTGCATACTGACTGATTTGACCTTCATCCTCTTCTTGAGCTCGGATTTGACGGGTACCCTGTAGACTGCGTGGTACGCGCACTGCAGTAAGTGATCCGGCAACCAGATCTTGTACACGCGAAGTGGATGACAGTTGGTACCGGCGTCTGTGCCAAACAACTGTAGTGGATATGAATTTTGATATCATCATTTTGTCCCTCGTTTACATAAATTCGTTTACATTAAATCTAGTTGTGATTACAAGATTTCTATATGCACATCACTTTGAAGGGACACTGACTTCTAAGATACAGGTACATAAACCTAGTTTAGAAGTCAGGGTTTTTCACTCTGGAACACTAGCTTAAGCCATTTTTAGATCTAAATTATGTAAATGCATTTATGGAGAAATAAAGATTTATTATTATTAAAAAAAAACAAATTGTGTATCTAACTAAAGTTATTTTTAAAAGTAGGTACCTACCTAAGTACTTAATCAACTTGTTTTGAACACGTAATGAACATGTATAAATACTTAAAACATGTGTTTTAAAAATCTACATCCCAATTAAATAAGTACATACATATTATACGAACATTAATATTTTGATTGAGCATTCACCTTGCACGATCGCAGACCGCGCGCCTATTAAGACAGGGTCTAAAGCCTAGCGCAGAAGAGGAATAGTCTCCGGCGTAGGTACCTAGTTCGCTTGGGACCGTTCGTCGTCTGCACTGGCCTTTAATTTGACAACAAGAACCTGTATTGAAATAAGTACCTCAAAATTAAGTTTATGGGCAGTAATTTTCCAACAGCTTTTTTCGCATTTACTGCAAGGTAACGATATTTCTCCGCTCGACTCCTTAGTGAAGAGAAAACTCCGATCATTGGGACAATACACCAGGATGGACACTACATCACAAATATCTTTATAATGCTTGAACATATTGACTACGAATGCTAAATTTAATTCTCAATAACTTTAGTGAAATCTATTACATTTTTAGTAAGGCATATAAAAAGTAGGCTGTGTAAACAAATAACATTAAATAATGATTCGCGATGTAAGCAAAGAGTAAAAGTAAGTAATCATAGGGGCATCTTACATCTTATCAATTTGACAGAATAGTTTCATACAAAAAGTTTAAAACGGTTTTATTCTTTTTAATATTTGAAGGCAGACGGATCTTGGCCTACTTTTGGAGTGTCTCGGGGTTCTCAATAAAACAAGGACCAAAAAGTCTGTTCATTAGTCACAAAAATCCCAAAAATAAGCTTTATGTCCCAAGCTCAACTTCCCAGTACCTTTTCCATAATTCAGTGGTGGACCGATTCCGTTTGATATCTCTTTAGTTAAATCTTTTGTCAACATCATCATCACTAAACAAAGTAACTCCTAAATAGATTTTGGTCCAGTTTTGACGATTAGAAAGATTGATTATCGGGGTAAGTGTACCTATGTGTGTAATTTATTGTCTTCCTCTTAGCCTTTTTCCCAATTATCTTGGGGTCAGCTTCCAGTCTAACCAGATGCGGCTGAATACCAGTATTTTACACGGAGCTACTGCCATCAGACCTCCGCAACCCAGTAACTGGGCAATGCCGATATCCTAAGGTTAAACCGTTTGTCAGACTTTCGGGCTTCTGACTACCCGTAACGACTGTCATAGGTATTCGTATGACACCCGGGACCGACGGCTTAACGTGCTCTCCGAGGCACGGAGGGGTCTCGATGTGTAACAAATGGTCACCCATCCACGGACTGACCGCGGCAAGCGCAGCTTAACCTCGCAAATCTTACGATCGGCGCGGTTGTTATTTACCCCTAGCCCATGTGTGTAATTTATTGTATTGTGTTTATTACTGAGCTATCACCCACGAGTCACGAAAGAAATTGACGATGAAACGATAAAATTTTTGTCAAGAAAGTCGAAAATCCTCAATCAAATAACTTCCTAGCGTTGTAACCGTACAAAGACAGGACGGGCCGCTAGAAGGAGATATCCTTGGTTTTTCCGTTTGATGAATCGACCACTTCAACCACCGAAATTAGGCCTCCTAATAGACGACTAAAGAAAGTGTCGTTGGGGATACAGACATAGTCATTTATGGCAAACGGATTGGCAGGCCCGCCGCTAGCTGCATCGCCGCCCGCGTGCGAGCTTTTTTTTTAGACGCTCCCCTCACTCTTTCGATTACTCCTGTATCTTGAGTGACACAAAACCGAAAAAAATAAAAAAAATATTGGTCTCAATTAGAATAAGAAGCTATCTGCGCGGGGCGGAGATAGCTTGCCTGCACATCGCTGATTGGAATGCGACTGTTTATTTTACGGCAGTACATACTTAATTTGCGGGTAACGAGTGAGTACACGTATAAAAATGGCTTCTACAAAACGAAAAAGTTTCTCTATTGAAGAAAAAGTGTAATAATACAACGTTTAGAAGCTGGCGAGTGGAATGTAACGATTGCGAAGGAATTCGGTGTAAATAATGTGGTAAATTAATGTGGCCACCTACTGGGCGCAAGCACTATAATTTCTACAAAATGAAGTACTGTCGATACGAAAAGAAGAAAGAAGAAGGTGTAAATCATTGGACAATATCCACAATTAAGAAAAATAAACACATTGTTAGTTAGGTACCTATACATACCTATATTATATAAGTAGATTATAAAGACCGATACATTATGTAGGTACGCACCTAATAAGTATGTATGTTGATTATTGAAATTAAAATTACATTTCTTTTCATTCTTGGTTATGTACATACATACGTATGTGAAATAAATAAATATTTTTATTTAAATATTATTTTTATTTGCTAGTTATCTAAACATGAATAATGTAAATTAAGGCTGAGCATCCACCAGAGCTGTGCTAAGCCGCGTAGCGAGAAATGTGTTTTGTAAGCACCAATAGAATCACTTCATTTACTTAGAGCTTCGCTCTGCGCAGGTCTGGTGGATATGCGCTTAGCGGAGCGAGGTTATTGTTCATACAAAACAAACGAGAAATGCGAATGAGGGATGTGTTGCGAGGAATGTGTTGCTAGGAATGTGTGCGAGGATTTGAAAATATGCGCCTACCAGTCAGTCAATCAAATCAAATCATTTATTTTGTGAACATAAGTAAAAAATAGGTGTAAAAATAGATGGTGTTTGGAAGAGGTAGATTCGAAAAGAGTCCGCTATCTATCCTTGCACCGCTCATTAGTACCTACACATTAACACATTACGCATTCCTCGCACAGCTCTGGTGGAAAGGGTCACACCGTTTCACACCCTCGCTACACATTTTCGCTCCACACATTTTCCTCGCACAGCACTGGTGGATATCCAGCCTTTTAGGTGATTAATACAAAACAAAAATGTTTGTTCGTTTAGTACGGGGTTCGGTTAGTACGACGTAATATCACCTGTCCCTTGGCCGTCGTTATAACCGGATTCTACTGTATATTTAATTTTGCTGCCCTGTGTTTAGGTACTTCATCTTTGCCAATATAAACGCGCCCCCTTTTGCTTTAGTTGAAAATAGCGCCATCTATGAATTCCGTGAATAGTGCTGCTATAAAATAATAATCGAATGAGTTTTAATGTAATTATTGTTCGTTATTAAGTAGGTACCTACCACTTTGTATAACCCGCGAAAATAAGTGACATAATAGATCAATGATTCAATGGCACCTAGGTACATGTTACAAAAAAACCGTTATATTCATATTATAAATTGTAGTTTATAAGTTCACAAATATCACACAACAGATGTCACTATCATTGGAAACAATGCACAGGCATTTTATGAAAGGAAATAACTAAGAAAAGGTAAATAAAACACCAAATGACACAAGGATATGACTCCATACATTTAACGACCCCATCTAAATAGTACTTAATTAGGTTGTAATGTAGTATACATTAATGTACTATTCATTTCATTGTCAGGTATTATTGATTAGTTTGTACTATAGCGCATAGCGCTCTATGGCGGTATATATGGTGACGTAGTGATCACGCCACCTTCTTCATGTCCTTTCTAGCGCTGTGATTGGTCGCAGAGAGTAATCCCCCACCCCAAACAAAAATACGACACATTCAACACGTTTAGTGCTGCCAACTTAAATCGATTACCGACTCGATTACTAAGTCGAGAGAGAGTTGATCATTTATTTCTATGAAAGGAGAGGACCCATGATTTCAATTATGTATAGTATTTCATAACATTCATTAGACAATTTATCAATTGTTTTCAGAACATAAGTGCCTAAAATAGTATTGAAAGATACACAAAAAATCATATAAAAATTTACAATCGATTAAATCGAATTAGTGTCAAATTTTTATGCAGAAGTACAACACTGACTAGTTCGGATTTGCTGGACGTTAGGAATCCCGCTAGTGTTTACCTTGAATTTATTTGAAAATTTGGTGATAATTTACAAGTGTAATATACACAGTGAACCTGTAAGGACACTAGGTGAGTATTTCACTTCAATATTCAATTATTAAGGTTGTACGGGAATTTTAAACGGATAGCAGAAAATATAACCTAAAAGAAAATTCAGTACAAGATTTCTTATTCGAATTTCACTGTTTTACTTGCGTTCAAGTTAAAATCTTTTCGAAAAATGTATTAAATAACAAACTAAATCCGATTTAATGGTATTACCATGGTATTTTGACCCTTATTTTTGTTATAAATACCCTCATTCGTTGAGTCAGTACAACAATTTCTTCATCGCATTACTTTGTTGATTAAAATTTAACGGGAGTGGTTCCACGTGTGGAATCTTAACTAAAATTCATTAAATACAGCAATGGACCCATTACCCTTTTTTAGGCTTGAGCATTTATTATTTTTATTCAGAATTCTAACAACATACTCGAATTTATTGAAATGCTTTAGTGATGTCCTGCTTATCTTTTTTGTTTATATGTCTATCATAACAAAATCATGCTTATGTTTAATCTATATTCGATTATTTTGGGTACTGGTAGGTATAGGTATGCAGTTGTTATGCTTAAATTTTTGTTAATGTTATGTGGGCTATGGTAAAATTAGATTTACATAAACAAAAAAAAAAAAAGATTTTTAAATTGATTATATTGAAAGGTTCTGTCAGAATAATGCATTCATTCTTTTTGTACATACCAATTTTCATTCCTTAGAAAAAAACACTTTGATTGTGTTGACGGATTCCATACCATTTTGTTTGCGAGACTTACGTTATTATGTTCTAAATAAATTATGTTTATAGGTATATTAATCAACTTGTATGTTAATGTTTACATTGTTTTCATTTTAACAACGTTTTCTTGACAAGTGTCAAGTTTAATCTACACTTATTAGTAAACAGTTTAAGAGCTACTTATATTCTTGTAAAATACATTGTATGCACCTGCACTTGCACAAGTACAACAAGTAAGCAGTATAATGTCTCATGCCTGCATTTCAGTAATTTAGGATCTCAAAGTCCACAATTTCATTGATTTTAAGTTTATTATGAAGGTATAACGGGCTGGTGTCCGCAACTCCACGTCTGAGCGCGTATTTTGCGTCACGAAGTTTATTATTATCGTTATCTAATGAAAACTAAACACTTATAGCTTACTCGTTCATCTTGAAACAAATATAAATACAATTATATAATGTAACATTTTCATGTAGGTATTAATAAATCTTGTATCTAAGTAAAATGGTAAAACTCTGGTTTAAAAATGGTTTTGTCTGAATAGACTTATTTATTAGGTATATTACTGCTTTATTGTTAGTTGTTACAATAATTTATATTTCAATATACAATTTGTACTTTTGCAAAAAACATGAATAATAAAAAAAACTAAGTACGTAGATAATTCAAGTAAGTAATAATATTTCAGGTATATGTAGTAATACAATGATACCCTAATGGGTTATATTTATTTATTTATAGCCTTTTTTTCAGAGTGATAGTTGTAGTACTTACAAGTTTAATATTAGTTCTGAGTATCTGTGTGCCCTTTGGCAAAGGCCTCCTCCAACCCCTTCCAGTTCTCCTCGTTTCTTGCCTGTCTAGTCAGCTGTTCACACCACGTTATCCTGCCAGCTTTTTAGGGTACCATAGAGTCACTTTTTTGTTCCATTTTAATGGGTTATAAGAGTTGCAATAATCCAAACCACATAAAGATTCAGTATTCAAAACTGTTTTTATTCATACAGATCAGTTTCTTATTATGTTTTTAACCCAAATGATACGACCGGCAACAGTAATTTGGTATGAAAATGAGACAGCAGTTCTTTTTGCAATGAAGATACAAATCTAATGGCCGCGACATTGTTTTACGCTAATTTTCTGCCACTTGAGCAGTGATAAGCATTTTCTATTATTATCTTACCTAGCTTATAAAATCAACCAGATAAGTAGTGAGTTAATTGCGCAATTAATTGAAAATTATTACATAAATAGGTATAGGTGTCTGTCATCTGTTACTATGGAGGAAGGCAGTTTATTTTGTTTTTTACAAAATTATTGTTTATGGGAACACGACAAAAATGTAATATAAAACAATAAATAATGAAGTCACAAGTCGTTATAGTTCACTTGTTACGCCAACACACATAATATTAGGTTGTGTGTGTGTTCGCACGGCAGGGTCACGCAAGGCCGTGGACTTTGCACTTCCCTCTCAAGCCCCCCAAATTGGGCTCATTACGCGTCGCATACGCACGTGTCGAGAGATCACCGGCTGCGGCGATCACACATGGTGGTAACCGGGGGGACATTACATGTTTAGAATTATGCGAATTTGCGTATAAATAACTGACAGGTGGAGAGGGAGTTACGGTTGACGACAGACGAGTGTTCAATGAAAAATACGTATTTACAAGAAGCCTTGAAGTCACCCCTTCGTGTAACCACAGCTGTATAGTAACTGGTTTTGGCATGGAGTATTTTTACTAATGTGGGTCTAGGTTCTATACGAATGAGTTTCTGGCTAAGAGTCAGTCTTATATAAGTAATTTTGTAGCATGGTCCATAATATCTGGGCAAGATTTATTTACTTGAAAAATAGGTGACAGGTTATCATTAGTTTTCATTACAGGTTCTCGTCCCCTATTACATGTGACTTAAACATAACGGCGAATTGAGGGTGTTACTATACACCTCTGCCCAATCCTTCGGGGAATACAGGCGTGATGTTATGTTATGTAGGTTTTCATAATTAAGGTAATGAAACCTAAATCTATAGATATAACCCGACATTTAATAAGAAAGAGGTGTTGTTTCGTTTACATTCGTAGTGGAAAGGAATTCTTTTATTTGACTAGTAAATGTTAAATGGAAGGAATTAACTATTTCGAATAAAATTCAACTTGGAAGTACTTGAGAGCCCAGCCCAGATGGTAATAATGCTTTTCAAGTTGTCAAAGTTCTCTAGCATCCATTGGTCTTTGAATCTTGGCATTCTTTTTTCTTAGTAAAAGCTGGTTAAACTGTCAGTTGACTTAAGTATATGATACCTACTTAATATAGCTTTTTTACAATTTGTTTTTTTATAATGATTATTTTGTCCCTGCAGCTTCCTTTAATTGCCAGTTCTTTTTTTTTAAATAATTGGTTCGTTACTTGCTCACCTTGCTATAAACTTTTTATTGTTCCACTTCATGAAATTATAAGCAAAAAATATCCTGTTAGAATTCGACTTTGATTTTGTTTTTTGTTATTAACGGACTTACAAACAATTATAATTGCTGTTACGACGAATCTACCTCAAAAATCTAGGAGTAAGAGGTAAATGGGAGGGAACTTCTATTTAGTAACGAACCTATTTTTAACAGACTTCCAAAAGGAGGAGGTTACTATGTTCGTCTGTATGTATTTTTTTTTTGTGTATGTTCATCGATATTTTCGCCAATTGTGAACCGATTTTAGTGATTCTTTTTTTAATGGATAGGGTATACTCCGAAGTTGGTCTCATTTAAATTTGGTGAAGATCTGATGAAGAACTTCGGAGATAGACAGTGGAACTCCTCAATGACGAACAGTACGCATATTGTGATGATGTGATTATGTTACGAGCAGCGACTTTAATAGGTCCAACCAAGTTTTAATTAAGGCCACTAAAATGAAAAAAATATAAAATCATTTTTTACAAAAAAAAAAATAAACAACTTCAAAAAAAGAATAAAATAATTACCATATAAAATTAACAGTTTCAGAAGTCGGTGCCTTCAATTTGGTTCAGCGTGGATCAGCACCGACTTCTGAAACTGTTAATTTTATATGGTAATTATTATATTATTTTTGAAGTTGTTTATTTTCTTTTGTAAAAAATGTTTTTTTCATACTTATGCTGTACGAAACTAAAATCTTCTCTCTATTCTTCCAAAACTGTCACTAACCTGACTCGCTAATGGATAGTGTTTATACATAAAATATGACGGAATGTGAAGGTTCAACAAACTTGGTAAAAGCAAAGTACCTACACAAAAGCTTTTAAATCTGAGCCCGTTGGGTTAGGACCTCTATAAAATATGTATTGCTACTGTTATTTATATTTCATAACCCGGTATAGTACGAATCATCTTAGAAGTCGCATCGGCAAACTTGATCGAACAACTATTGGCAGTTCCTCATTTGCGCGACACTCACACTTATTGCTTCAGCGTAAAGAACATTTTTTACTGCAGTACTAATGAACATTTGTGGTCTTGAATTCGCACTCGGCTCGGAAGTGATCGGTTTTACGAAGTTTGCCGATGCGACTTCTTAGGGCCAGCGCAAATTTGGCGAGACGCAGCGCAGAGCATTTTTCATTGCCAAACCATTACAGACTTTGCTAGCGTCTAAATAATATCGAAAATCATCTTTCGTTTCTAGTCGCTTCGATGCTCTCGGAGTCTCGGGGACTAGTAGTTGTGTTAATTGATTTTCGATATTATTTCAAAGCACACAAAGATGATAATGCTTTGGCAGTGAAAAATGCTCTGCGCTGCGCTTCGCCAAATCTGCGCCGGCCCTTAGTTGTGTCGTAACCTAACCTATGTTTTATTTATTGAGACATTTTATTTGGCCTTTGTTTGATTCTGTTTTAGTAATACACGTTGAGAGAGAACTTGGCTGTAATTTTTACGGACAGATTCGGTTAAGTATATTTGTTGCGGAGTAACTTGTACAGAATTCTTGTTGTTTCGTTACACGCAGCGAGCCTGACCGTTTCGCTTGACAGACCAACGAAATCGGGGTGGTCGGACAAAGGAAAACACATCACTATCACTGCGACAAAGTAATTTTTGCACGTCAATGAAAGTCGCTACATCGAAACCACTTTGTGAACCAGACGATGCATATTTTTCTTTCGTTCGCCCGCTTGAACTTGTTCTCAGACATTGTATGGAATGGTCCCTTTGTCCCTAATCAATTTAGACCCCTGTCATCTTACTAATCGGTCAATTACCATTCTTTCCAGTTCGTTTGAACAGAAATAGACTGAACTCTTTAACAGATAGACGTGGCCAGCTATTTTTAGTGTTCCGCACTGTAATTGGAAAAACGGCACGTTTATGGAATTGGCTCTGTGCCTGTCTGTGCGCTTGTCATATTGTCTTATTCACTTACGACAATATCGCTTAGTTCTAGGAAAAATATTCTTTGTATTAAAGGTAATGTGAGAAATTGTTAGAGCTCTTAACTGAAGTGTTCTTCAAGACAATTGTATTGTGTACTGTTTACAGACGACACTTTGCAGTCTATACGTCTCTAGATAAATACTAAAATGTCGGTCCTTAAGATATTGCGCACTTGGAGGTCATTATCTCATCGGACAAGATGTTTTTGTCCGGAAGACGCCCTTCCATCGGTACAAAGTACGCTCACACATCAGGCGATCCGCCTTTATCTGTGACCCACTCGGTCCTCAGATGGTACGTGCAGATGCGGCCGTAGGTACAAAGTAAACTATTTGATAAACACTTCTGAATAAACACATTGTCGTCTGAAGATAAAGGACAATGCGCGTTTATCATATTTTGTCATATTAGTCACGAATAACGAATTGCCTCATCGGTCTAATGGTGGCAAGCGCGACTGCTGATCGGTCGGGCAAAGTGTAATTGGGTTTTTCCATGTGTAATTCCTCAGTAGCAGCCCGTAGTTTGGATTTGTGCCCGGTTGATGGCAATAAGCTCGCACTCCTATTACATGAGACTAAAACGGCGAAATGAGGGTGTTACTATGAACATCTGCCGAACCCTTCAGAGAATACCGGCGTGATGTTATGTTAGTCACGAATACTAATGACACGATTGAGGGTAGGCGTGATTGCTGAGTCAATACACCTCCCAATGTTTACGAATTTTCGAAGATTTGGATGATTCATTTTAGTGTTGTTGTCATTATGTCCGATCGGAAACCCCGAAACTTAAATAACGATTATTTCTCACTTAACGATTTTTGTCACTTCTTTCTTAAGAGGATAATGGAAAAATCGAATCTTTGCGATAATCCTAGGACGATTGCAAAGGACCGGACATGTGGAATCTAAGACAGATTTTTGTAATCATACGAGCTATTTAAGTATCATTGCAAAAATTCCAGTTTGTTTAGGAGGATTGGAAACATGAACGCTGATTAGCTGAGTCGATTTATATCTTCTTTATTCTGGTTGGTCAGAACATGACTCCTCTCAAAGATCTATAGACATATAAAAGTGATAACTATCATATCAGCCAATCAGCGCTCATGACGTGAGCGGTATTCGCGACTTACCTGAGATAAGCCCGATTTTTGCAATGATCCTGAAAATAGCTCGGATGATTACGAAAATCTGAATTAGATTCCAAATATCCGATCCTTTGCAATCCTCCTAAGATTATCGCAAAGATTAGATTTTTCCGATTATCCTACGGCAATATGCTAATTAAGAAACGTTGTTTTAACGGACATAAAAATTAAATCCTCATATTCTATAGCTTATTAAGGATATGGTGCCCATAACCGTCGGGTCCACAGTTCAGCAGACAACATCACCACTATCTCCAACATGTCACCAGTTATCTCGAGCCCAAACGACGGCTGTTCCGACGATCCTTCTGATAAGCTACTGACCTTTGATGGTTATCATTATCACAAACAGTCTAGTTTGTTTTTGACACATTATGTTATTTATGTTATAATTTATTACGTGAAATAGGAACACGGGAAGCGAGACGCGTCTGTTAATCGATTTGTAATCTATGCAGCCAAAGTCGCTTGCTCTTCTAAAGTCATAAAAGGGAATAAACGTTGCCAACAGTCTGTGGCTTGTAGCTCTTAAAACTGAATAATAGTCCATGTAGGTTTCTTTGCGTTGCAACTGTCTGAAATGACAACTACAAGGTTACTCGCAAAGGGGGTACTAAGCCGCGGGCCACCTAAAGTATCACTGATGACTATTTTAAAGCAAGTGTTAAAATTTCAAAATTCGATCATTTTTATTTGCATGCAAAAAGATATTTACATTAGTTTTTTTTTAAAAAAAACGTACCTACTATAGTTATGAATTCAGAATATTAATTTTCTAATCTGTGACCCCAAATATGACCTAAATTGTAAAAACAGCTGATCATAGCTAATGGAGTGGACAGATAGATTTTAGTATATTTTTTACGATTATTTTTTGTTGGTTAAAATTGAAACTTTTGTATCTTTACCAATAATAAAACAAAGATCTCATGTCTTTGAATAGTAGACCCTCCCATAAGGCAGTAGCTATCACAAGTAAAATGAGCTTACAAGTCTATTTAAGTGCCTATAAAATGCTACCATTGGTTAGCAAAACGATTCGTTTTTATTTATAGGAACCAGGCAATAGTCAATCAATAATAGTAACTAGTACAAGTGTTTCTAGTGTAAAATTAAATTATTTAGATAACGAGCCATGGTTCTAAACTAAACAACTAAGTTAGTTACATATTAACTTAATTTCAATTATATTATAGATACAAATATACCTACTCATAGTTACAAAGGTACACCGAGTTTCCGTTGCAGTTGACTTAATGAACAATACGTGCGATGCAGTCAACCCTCGATAAAGCATACTTCACGATAATCCACGTCTAATGTTTCAGGATTAGGTACTCTCTATTCATTAGACTTTAGATCTCTCATGGGATAAATCCGACTTTATCCGGCGCATCTCCATTGATTTATTATCTATAGCATAATAAACCCAATACTGCCCCAATGCTAGACACGGGCCTCTTCTCAAAATAAGAAGGGCTTAGAGGCTTTAGTCCACCACGCGTGCCTGGTGCGGGTTGGCGGGTTACACACCATTCAGAACTTTAAAGAGCCCATTATTAGAGTGTGCAGGTTTCCTCATGATGTTTTCCTTCACCATTAACGCAAGTGATAATCGAAATCGAGTAGTTCGTGTGAGGAAACCGGCATGCCTGAGCGATATTTCTCGACGGCATGTGAAGCCAAGTCAGAGGCCCATGGGCGGCATAAAAACTCTGACACCAGGTTAGTCACTAACCACACGAAAAGAAGAAGATCGAATTCCGGTTCGTATAGATTATTTTCGAAATGTATTAGACACAGTGTCACCTTTTTTTAATTGACTGGTTTTTAGAGCCACGTCTCTTCGTCTTTAGTTGTTACCACCAATAAAGAGTATCGTCTATCGTCGTCCTTTTGAAAAGCAACTACAGCAACTTCTATTTTGAATAATGAATAAACCTGCTTCTAGATAATCCACAATACCTACTCGAAAACTGACCCAAGGCGGAGGAATATTGATCTCAATCAGGCATGCATCCCAATTCCTGGTACGTTCCTCCATTTTTGTAGTCGGTTGCGTTTATTGTATTACATTTTACCCGCAGCCTCATGTCAGTATTGATAACGTACAGTACTCCTACAAAAAAACTATTGGTCGTGGCAGAAGAGGCATGAAAGTAGAATAAATGCCGTGGAAATGCGTTCCTTGCGAAGTATGTGCATTGTAACTTTGAATGATAGATTGAGAAATGATATGATTTAAAAGATGATGTAGTGACAAAAATTGAAAGGAGTATGCTTAGGTGGTTTGGTCATGTTGAGAGAATGAGTGAACGGCGATTAACAAAAGGAATTTATAAGGCAGATGTCAGAGAAGACGCCCTAGAAGGACATACATCGATGTTATTGGTGATGTTCTTCACAAGGGACAGGTGCGTAGTACTGTCAGCCGGAGTGCGTGTATGACAAGATGTATGAATGTGGATGCATAATCTTAGCATGTGGCGTTCTATAGTTTCGGTTTCTGGGAAAATGGCGTGAGTTTATGTATGTATGTATGCTACGAACGACATTTTATTATTAAAGGCATTTGTTGCAATGTTAGTTAGGTATTCATTCTAGAACTAATTTAATTATGACTGGATTTGTAAAAACACTGGCAATTTTTGAAATGCTACCTCTGTTTAGGTACTGTGGGATGGGCGTGTTTTTAAATATGCAGCTCTAATTGTATTACTTATAAGCTTTTCGAGGTTAGAATAAAGGTCTGGCTTTTAAGCCACACCACACCTAAAACCGTATATGTATTAGGTATATTGTATAATATGTCTAGATATGTAACTGAATCTGTGCGAGATCAAAAATATATTTTTCTTGTAGTTTGTATTTAGACCGTTTGAAAAATATTTACATTAAGAGACAGATTACAGTAAGATATTATCGTAGCGATAATCTCTAACAAAATTAATTAAATAAGCTATTCAGCTATGATCATTATCATTCAGCACTTCCCAACGACACAAGTGAAGACACAAGACATCTAAGTAAACGTCTTAAATATAGCTAACTTATTTCTTTTAAGTTAGGTTTTTCAGCACGCGACACAGCAACAAACTGTGTCAAGTGGCGAAAGTTCACAGGAACACGCGTGCCCCGTCACACAAACACTTTGGACCGTTGCTGGCTGAATGATACATGACCATTGCCTCATCGCATAACATGAATGTTTACTGACACACATAGATAATACTTCCAAAGTAACAATCCTTGGAGTTTGTACTTATAGATGGAAAGATTGTGGCGTATTGTTTGTGCAAGGAGATGTTGGATAATCGATTAGTTATGTGAGATGATAAATCTGCCGGATATGCTGTAAAAAAAATTTAGTTGAATGACGAGAATATACCATGACGTGGTACTACGTAGGAAATAATTGAAGAGAAATATTGTTTTTTGGTTCTATCGTTTTAACTTCTACCCTTTAACATTCAGGAGTCGTTGTTGTCATGCCCTCTAGATAACAATTTCCTGTGCCCAAAATTTCAACCCCAATTATATATATCGCTTTGGCCTTCAAAACTTTAACTATCAACCGGATGTCCACATTAGGCTGCCGCCATACATATTATCTTGTGGGGGATGTAAAATAATGAACAATCCACCCATATTTGATTGCATTGGAAGTAATGCCCGTCCCGTCTATTCTCGTCCGGGAGAACGGACTTCGCCCCCAGAATCGAGCCCGGCCATTATCCCATCGTCCCGTGTCTGCGCGAGAGTCGCTTTCCGGCGAGTACCATCCGCTTGTAGGGCGACCAGAGGTAGGGTCCTTTCTGAGACATACGTAAACAAAATAAAAACAGATATATGATGGAATAAAATAAAAACATTTACAATATTTCTTTCTGACGCGTCTGTCTTTATAAATCAGTGCATGTTGATCTTAAAGGGATATTTAAAGGACAGTAGGAAACTTGACTTTTATATATCTTCATTTTGTTAATACTGTTGTTATAATCAATTATCCTCAACTAGTAGTTCAGCGCGCTCGTCGAACTTTGACCGCGGGTTTATTATGTAATTGACATTCCGGAAACGCAACCATTAATATTTATGATTGCTTCCTAGTATCGCACATTCTGTTAATTGGCTGGTTTGTTCATGTGTATTTTCCAAATCAGAAGTTCCTCTGTGGTTGTGAAAATGAATTATTTACTGATGTACAAAAGCGAGACAAGTTATAAATTTACTTACGAAAACCATTATGCCTTCCACTTCCACGGGAACTCGTAAAAAGATTCATACTTGTGACTTGCCGGTGGTATTAGAAAACTTCGCTTTATGAATAAACTTGAACCGCAATAACATTGTTGTTATTTTGGTATATTAGGTAATAAGCCTTTGTTATTTTCCCCGGTTCAATAAACATTTTTCGACGAGTGTTTATTTTAAAAACAATACTTTCTTATTGTTTACTATCATACACTGTCATATTATCTTTGCGAATCATTCGTACGTGTGCGGCGAAAATGATTCATTCAATTATAATGAGCCACATTTCGATAACATGGTGTGTTTACGTTTAATGAATGAACTTATTCATCGGGAACGTCCAAGTGATTCCCAGATTGAATTGCGTTACTCATTCATTAGTTGGGAGTTGCAACACCGCATTATTTACTTATAATGTTGTTATTTTATAGTTAGGTATAGGTAAACTAAAATAAGCTTGAAAAAACAATTACGTAATAACGATTGTTATTCAAAGCCAATAATATTTGAGGTTTTCCATAATGTTCATATTATTTAAATACAGTTTTTTGTGATACATACTTACATAAGAAACAAATTTATCTATATTATTTACAATAAATGCGTTAGAAAAAGCATAGAGTAATCAGTGAGAGCAAAGTCCGTAAAGTCTACGAATAACAAAAGATCATGGTCACTGTACACGGAGCGTGCTTAGGTCATTCCGCCACACGTTGCCTATTGTCTCACGTGTGTAGGAGTCTTTATAACACAACAAATAACTTGTCATCTTATATCCTCTGTACCATTAGCTCTTATATCATCGAGTTAAAGTTCATTTTAGTGTGACACCTTGCGCAGGATGTCGCGATTTGTTGTTAAGGCATTATTCTATTCGCAGTTCTACTACTGTAATGACAAACAATCCGTTTCAATAAAGCTCATTATACAAGGAGAATTTATGTTATCAGCCTCTGCCTAATTATCGGAAATTATCAGTTGACTTCTGTGTCATTAGCTTTTATTAAGTACTTAAATGGAGGGAACAATGAATATAGCAAAATGCTTCTTGTGTAATTTAAGACCATACAATTCTTATCCAATCATCTAGGATGAGAAGTTATTTTTTATTCGAATAAATGCTGTCCAAATTGAAAGACAATATTAACCAGCATCATCGTATTTCAATATTGGCATAAACAATAAACAAAGAAATCCAATAAAAGAAATTAAATTCGTCTAAAAATAACATCGCGCCCCAGAAGTTGTTTCACGAATACTTACAGACTGCTGACGTCATCAAGTGAATACACTCAGTATCTGTGTCGTTCGTGGACCCTTATTTTTCTTAGATGTCCAATGACTCATTCAAGATTTCATCGTAGTCTAAGATTAATTGTTTTTTTATGGACTGATATGGGATATAAATCAAACTGCTCGTCAATCTGGAGTTGAAGAAATCATCTTGGGATGTCTCATGTCACAAAAAACTTCATGAAAGCGGTCACCGGTGCAAGAGTACTTGACTCTGGTCACGAACCTGCCCGGACAGCGCGGTGACTTTGGGCGTAAAGGTGCACTTATTTTTTGGAGAGATCTGTATTCTGGACTTGATGGACTGTGCGATAGGCCAAGCAAAGGCACATAGAGTAGACACATAACATCACGCCTGTATTCCCCGATGGGTTGGCCAGAGGTGTATAATAACAACCTTATTTCGCCGTTATGTTTAAGTCCCATGTAATAGGGGGCAAGCCTATTGCCATTAACTGGGCACAAATCGAAACTCCGGGATGCTACCGAGTAATTCCACACTGAAAACCCAATAACACTGCCCGAACTGGGGATCGAACCCAGGACTTCACGATCAGCAGTTGCACTTGCCACCACTAGACCAACGAGGCAGTTGAGTAGAGTAGAGTTGTTACAGAATTGCTTAATTTCGGTCACATGCTCTGTAATTTTGCTATGACCTCTCCTGCGTCTATCTGTATTAACTTTGACCTCTAACTTCAAACAATTTGTAAAGCCAAAGCCTATCGATATGTGGCTTTACTTCGGTCTCCAAATTATATCGGACGGACCTCACCCTGTCGGCTACCGGCTACCCCATCGCGACCTTCCATAGGTAACACGCCACGTTCGAAGTTTGATTAATGAAAGCGGGTTGGACCGTTGAGTGCAGATGCACCGAGCTATAGAGATGTTTGTTTGTGTTCAGGGCGGTATTGACGTCTGGCGTGCGGGTAGTGTTTTTTAATCCCGTAGACTAAATTAACAGACACAAATATAATTTTTGCAACACTATTTTCAAGTTTGATATTTGTGCCTATCAATTTACTAAACCAGGATTTCTGTTTACATGTGAATGGGAAAAGCGACGGGTTTGATGAACCAAATAACTACAGGTCTAAAGGCCTTTCCAGAACTGTCTTTAAATGGTTTGTGTAACAGAAAATCTTTGTACTTTATCTTGATAAACTTATATTCATTGAAGTCCTTTTGACACGGAAGTTTGGTTATCTGGATCAGGTATCATGGTTTATCGTAAAAGCGATTTGATGTTTCCAATTATATTAGTAGTTGTTTAATGACAATTGATATGTTTGAAAGCTCGTTCCCCGAAAATGATTTGTGTCTTTGTAATTCTATTGCTTCATGTCCACTTATGTGTATGATTATATGAAGTTTGATGGCACAATTGACTTAGTAATGTCGCTACTTGCTGTGATTCTAACTTGTAATCATGAGAAAACTTAGCCCATGATAATAGCGTTTTAAATTACGTATAATGAGGCTTTACCTAGTTTCGTAACGCGACTTATTGTTTTTGCTACAAATTATGCGTCCCAGTCAAGATCAATCAGAATAAATCACAGTTTCCGAAAGTCTATTTTGAAAGGCGCAGCAAGATAAATATTTTTATGCGTAAGAGAAACGCAGTGACGTAGGGAGCCTGGATGATGTATCAACAATCACGGCCACGTGGGAATCGCGCGATCACGCCACCGCGTCAACCAAGGGCGCTAAATTCACTTCGACCCAAATCACAACCTGCCTCAACTGTCTGATTCTTTCAAACGACATTTGTGCTTTTCGTCCGCGTGAGAAACAAGATGAGTTTGCTACACGTGGTACTGGCCCTTCACCGGTTCCACGTCGTCACTGCTGCTTTTCGAGTTTCGACTCAGTTTCCGAACGCGCACCGCGCCGGCCGGACACACCGTGCGTTTGGCTAACGTCAAATAAAAAAAAGTTATTTTTTATTCTCTCTTGTATCGAGTGGCTGTGATAGTCGTTAAGTGATATTTTGTATAGTTCTAGGTTACCAGTTACTACTAAGCCGGTGAGTTAATTTGAAACATGTGTTTCCCTTAAGTACAAAGTTTAACCGCGTTATGAGCAGTTATAATTACTCTGTGTGTTAGGGTTCTTAGAAATAACATAGTATGAGATGTTATAGAATACATAGATAATATTCCTACGTTATCACGTGTAGATACTAACTATTCTATAATAGTAAACGTGCACCACGCGTCGTACATCTCTATTGGCCCCTGGTTTTATTTGCAATTTCATAAAAAGTTAACAAAGAAATGCGGTGATTGGTTTTACTTTTCCTTCTCAATCTTCACTTAAGAACTTTCACATTTTGTTTTCGATTAGTTTCTGCTTACATAAGCTTAAAATGTTTTTGCGGGTACCTCAATAAAAATATTTAGGTTGACCGCACACGGGCTACTAAGTTCTGTTGCTCAAGACACAGTTGATGGATATTTGTTTTAAGCTGCAGTTACGAAAAATAGCAAAAATTTCATACGAGAAAACTTGACAACTATGCTAAGGCTGAATGTTTTCCAGTTTACACTGTACTTCTAAACGGACGATCTATAAGCCTCTAGGGCGTTATAACAGATTATAATTATTTTGCAAACAAGTTACTAGTCGATAATCACGTTATTATTTAGTATCGAACTATCGAAGTCAATCATGTCATTGTTTATTTAGACAAAGGCGCCGGTTCCTCTTCCGAGGTCAATAGCTTGCTAAAATTAGACGCGACTGAATTATTTGGAGTTCAGTTTAGCGATAAATCTTAGTAATGTTGTGTTATTATTTACTAATACATCACCTGTTCGCTATTCTTATCGTTGTACAAATATTCCTACATACTTTCGTGTAATTGTAAACAAATTACACAATCATAACGTTGAAGAATTTCTACTAATTATTGTAGTAAATTAATGGACAGCGGATAGAGATGGGCAAGCAGATAAATAGTAAATACTCGATAAACAATAAAAAGTTAGTAAGTACTTGTTTTTGCTCAACCTCAAGAGATCTCATCTCCAACAACGGGTATTTAGGTTATGAACTATCTTTTGGGACTCTGGAAGCTGCTGCTTTGACCTTCGACTTTGCTGCGCTGATAAAATACAAGTCCCTTCTTCTCGGCTTATCTTTGCTTCTAATGTCCATTTGTACCCTAAATCTCTCTTTATCTAATCTATTAAAGTTGTTATACGTTATTATAACTTGTTTGACAACACACATATCTCGATGTTTACAAACACAACTACGATTGTCTTTCATTTAATCACTAAGAAATAAATAACTAACATTCAAATGAAGTTATATTTACAAACAAAGCAACTGTTACGAATAGTTAGACGTTTTTGTAAAACTAATTCATACCTGACAAGGTTTTAATTGAATCGTCGCAGTGTCACTACTCTTGTTAGTTTAGCGATGTTCAAACATGATGAATATGTATTGTTTAAATAATAGTTGAATGACTCGATCGGTACGGGTCGTTCTACTCTTCGGTAGTCTATGCGATGGCCAAGGAATAGGTAGAAATTGCAAAAACAGCATAAACAATGGGAAGCGATGAAGGGTGGGCGAATTTGGGGGTTGTCGATTGTAATTTTGACTTAATAAGTACTGATTTTCAGTCCAGTTTAACAAACGAGGTTTGATTAAAAAAAATGCTGAATACTTTCTTTCCGATGCACTACCTACCTAAAACACTAGATCTTCTGTATTATTTTGTATGTCCTTTACAACCTGTTATAAACTCTACCCTAGTAGCTACAGCTTACAATGTAACTTAAGTAGTTTCTAATTTAATAAGTGCTAATTTTGCTTGGAGTTGTAACCCCGGTGGTCCCCTTCCAAAGCGAACCGTGACATTGAGTATAATAACCTTGACCGGCAAGACGCGAAATTGTTTAGAATTCTTCTGCTCGAAAGATAAAGTATCGTTTACACAATGATACGCACTGATATGTTAAAGTTTATATTCAAAGAGTAACTAAAGATTACAGATATCAGTGCATTGTACATTCATCTATTTTGCATCTTCATTTTCCGTGAAATTCGTTAGAATCTTGTCGTGTCGTGAGTCCTTCGCAGATGCCACGCGATCGTTCTGTAACTAATGAGCCTCGTGACTAGGATATTTACTTCGTAACGGCGACATTAATGTCAGAGATAATATTAATCTTTCTGATGTTCCTCATATTTTCCTAGTGTGTCCTTGTAAGCTGAGAGGCTTCCTACAAATCAAAAGGGTTGGAAATGTTAATGACATAATAACTATCTTTAACGATGATATTCTGCTATGATTACAGTTGTTATTTCGGCCACTGCTGTTTATGTACCTCCGTTTTGTTTTGATGTCCCTATTGACTTTCCTACATTGTAACTTTCTTATGAACACATTTCTAATTTTATAATCATAGTACATTGTATATGATTACATAGTTTCTCTAATAAGTAAGTATGGCATGCTATTCCACGGATTTGTTCGTTTTGCTACCTAATAACAGTTTATTGCGATTGTCGAAGACAATTCAAGCGCAGATGCATGATGTTACCGAATTTTCTTAGAATATTAAATTTAAATGGTCACGTTGTTTACAGTAAGTACACGACTAATCCCTGTGAGCTAAGTGGACGCTGATAAGAGGGCGTGTGGAATGCTAGGATGAAGCAGACGAACTTTAAATGAATAATATGCTACTACCAACCTACTCCTGGCATTGATTATTATAAATGTTCAACTGCTGCAAACTCTGTGAGCATTGACGATTTTCCTTTTGTTTAAGAAAACTTTCTCCAGCTCGGTGAATCTCTTGATGTCTCATTTCTTGATATATCTTGATAGCTGTGAAAAAAATCTGTCCAAAATGAAAACCTTTTCAAAGACTGTCATCTAAAATTCTGAACCATTTCGCATACAAACACCCGTCTTCGGCAGACAAAGGGGTGTCTCGAAGATTTCTAGAGTTACCTACGGTAGGTTCGTATTACCGTAACGTAGGTTTGTAATCGCGATATGGTTGGTGGTTCCATGGTTCGTGATCTGTCAGCTATGATGCTAGTGTATGTTGTACTAATATTAAGTAGGTAACATTATGTAGCATGAAGTTTTATAAAAATTAACAATACTATCGCCACGCTTCAAACTATTCAATGTTAAACAGCATTACAAATTCAATTTACTTTTTCGTTACGGTAATTATGTACATTACATAAAATTTATTTTTAGTATCCTTTTTTTCCCGACTGCCAAGGAAGGGTTATGTTTTTTCAGAAATATGTGTGTAGCATTTTCATTAGCTCTTCTAAGAATCTAATGTTAAGTAGTTTTTTTTGTAGTTCTACCGTAGTTTTTCAACGGTCGACTGGTTCTCATGAGCGCACTATGCCAAGATTCAATAGGTAATTAAAATAATGGTTTGTCTTGATGACGCATGCATGTTGCAGATTAACAATTTTATTAAATAATAAAAAATGTGATATCATCGAAAAGTTAAATTAATTAATAAAAACAAATCTTAGAGATAAGAAGGACAGTGCGTTATTGCAAGCAAGTAACAGGAGATAAGAGAGCACTAGGTAGTGTAGAGGTCGCTGTAATTACGACAAGTGGTATTAAATACCAAATAAGAAATACAGAACGCAAGAAAGGAACTAGTCTCAAACCATTCTAGGCTGATTGCAAATATTGCTACACATTCTCACATGTTTGGCTCCTGTATATGGAAGTTCTACACATTTTTGTTTTGATCGCAAACAGCTGTTGTCATCTCGGAACGAACGCCTTTATGCCAACGAATACGCACAGAGTTCGTTGATCCGATCCTGCATTGTCTTCGGGCTTCAACTTTTCTTTTCCACTGATTGAAATGATCCGCTGAATTGGAAACAAAGTTATGAGACGAGGAAATTGTGGCAGGTGCGTGGGTAATATAAGAATATAGTCACGCGGCACACATGGCCGAGAAACACTAACATGTTATATAACTATTGCGTGTGTTATCTATAGTAGACATATGTGCAACCGCGTTTTCTCTTAACGTACCTTTCTAAGATAGACTACTACTCAGACATACCCGATGTGTATTCAGCACTAACAGTGGGCAGAACGAAAATAATGACTAATGACAACTTGTCCTTCGAAACAACAAATGGACTGACCAAATTAACATTGTAACAAAATTAAACACCCAAGAAGGGAGGGTTAGGAAAGAGTACTAGCTTCTTTAAACACAGCTGGAGACTATAGGATAACATGAAGTAGCAGGCTCATCGAAAATTTCAAATCAGAATATGATTGAGACTAATTTATTTGGACCTTTTTACACAATGGATTCCTGGTAATACTTGTGTAATACTTAGAATTCACGAGGCGAATTTCGAAGAAGGCAGACGTGTCCTTCTTATTTGACTGACTTTGGACTCTTATTAAAGGTTACGAGGAAAGACTAAGCCTAGGCTCAAAATAATCTTGTTATATTTACCTTTTACCTTCCAATTACCTACCTTCGTTTTGCAGAATTGATTTATAACACACGAGAAGTGTGTAATCTTCTTCATTCTAAAACATTGTTCTAACAATGTTGATTATAGGCTGCCTCTATTGCAAACCATTCCTCTTGGTGTATGCTAGTGGACTTTATATCTTTTAATTTTCTTTTGGTCTATTGCAAGGTGTTTTCTACCTAGTCTTTAAATTTCTTGGGGTCAGATTTAGGATTTTTATGTAAGCCTACACAATATTCAGCCATCGCTTCTTGTAGATACAATGTCACAATATCTAAAAATAGCTTCCGAAGTCCATCTATATTCTCCGCTATGGAATAATAAAGTAACCTTTCGAGCTATTGAACTCTCCAATGGGGTTATCGGTTCGTCCGGTTGTAGGTGTAGACCGACGGTATCGAGTTGGTAACCCTGTTGATAACCCGAGAATCGAGATACAGGCGCCATAAGGACACTCACGGACAGACCGTCGCTTGGCGGATATCGATAGCGATAAATTGATTAATAAACATGTTTTTATGCATTCGAATGCATTATTGGTAATTATAATAATTACATTGATTTAAAGGAAATGCCGGTTGTTTTCTGTTATCGAAAAAAGTTACATTTATTATTCTGATAACATATATTACTGCATTGTAGGCAATCGGAATTGATACTGCTAAGAAATCTGTCTCCATGTGGAAACAGGAATTTATTTCTTAGGCAATACTTGTGCACTAAACAAATTATGTGCACTAAATTTACTCTGAAGAACTGGTTAGCAGCATACAGTAAATCCAGAAATTCCCACAGCCTTGTCTTAGATGCAAACTGGGAAAGTGCTTAGTGAAAAAGAAAAAAATAATCCTACCTCTAAGCTGTATTAAATTTGCTGAACACACCGTACACAGCGCAACGCGGCGAAGGAATTATGTGTTTCTATGCAGCAACACGAAATTGAGTAACGCGGTCAGTTGCACTCGGCCCCGTTGTACTTCGCGCATTGCGATCGCTATTTCATTCGATATTACTAACCGGGACTTTTCGAATTTCCATATCGATTCGAATCGAATTGAGCGAATAGTTTGCAAGACTTAAATCTCGTTCAATTTCGTCGAGTACGTATGTAATATTGAAGTAAAATGTAATCTATTATTTACTCGCCATCTCGTTGCTAGGTCTTGTTTGAATACTAAATGTTCCTTTAAGCTTTCATATGTATGCAAATTTTGTCTCGCCGCTATTTCTTTACCGAAAATGTTCAATTTCAATGTAAATTCTATTATACCCTTTCAAGTACCTATATTTGTAATTTCTTCTTACATTTAGTTTCTTGAACGATGGACGGAATCATTAGACTGCTCAGTGTTTGGGTCATTGCTCTCTTGTGGTCGTGAGTTTGAATTTCACTACTTATTGCGGTACATTCATCATTGCTGGAATTTGGTCTGTTTGTGGGAGTAATAAATTCATCAAATTGTCCATACGTGATTTGTTTACTGTGTGGTCAGTGGTTAAACCGAGAAATGTGAATATTACAGTTTTTGATACGTATATCCTGACTACATTATGTTTTGATTTCCACCCGTGACGCGAATGCTTACTCCACCGTAAGGTAGAAGTGCTTAAATCGTCTGGAGGTGCAAAAAAATCCGTGGAATAATCCATAATGTGCTGTAAAGAAGTTTATTCTATTCGACATTGACAATGACGCCGAGATCATTGTCAGTAATATACTACATCAGCGTACGAAAAATACATTGACCTATTGTCGATGTGATCATACTTGTTCAAACGTTTGACTAACAAACTATTAAATGATGATTTAATTTGTTTAAATAACATTGTTTAAATTAAACGGTGTTGTAATAAATAATGAGCTATGCAAAAAGTTGCTGTCGTAGCGTTTTTGTTTGTGCCTAAATAATAACTGTGCGAGTAATTTTATAAGAAACATTTTTAATTTGCTTGTCAAGCTCGGAGATTTTAGCATTATCTCCGTGTACTTCTGTTTTAGTCGATCATTTACCATCTATCATGACTCTGAAAAACCTACCTTTGTCTAATGTTAATTCCACCAAAATCTTTTCGAGATATTTTGTACTGCAAATCAAAAAACAACTTAACGAAAAACAGTATCCTGTTTGTCTCAGAGCCAGGGTTCAAAATTTAAATATATTTCACACTCGAATAACTAACACCTACGTTCGAATTAAAAACATTTACATATCGGGAAGTGACTCATAACTACAGACAACAAAAGCTAAGTTCAACGCCATTCCCTCATTATGGTAATTGACTTGACATTTTAACACGTATTTGTCTTCTTGTCGCTTGATGGTGTCAATTTACGCTTCTTTTTTCATTCATTCATGATGGTACGCTTTGGTTCCTGATGGTCTATTCTGTATAAGAATAATTCAAATAGTACAGCAAGTATTTTGGGTAAACCCAAATGTCGGCCATTTGCAGTCCACACCTGACATAGGCTTGTCTCAAGTTGCCCTATCTTGCCAGCTACATTCTTCAGGTCGTAGCGTGGGAAGATTTCCTCCTAATCTACTAGCGCTAAAAGAACCCATTAGCCTGAACTATCTCATAACTGGCACACACAGATAGGCCGATACACCGTTTTCACAAAAACAAAAAACTCGCCATCGATTGTCACAGCTCACTGAGCAAACATCTCGACAAGCCAGAGCCGGGAAGATGAATCTCGATTACAATCTCGGTGTTTATTCCAATCGATTCGATCGTAATCGAGAGCGTACTATATGTACTACGTCCATTCATCGTTTGAATGAGGTATATGGATCAAATGGTCACACACGACTTAGTCCGGATCCCTGTTGATATCCAAAGTCCATGTTTTTATTTGGTTTCAATTTGCCATGATGTCACTGGCGATTCTGGTGCTGTGTTACAATTGATCGAGTGGACTTCGCACTGTATTGTGAGACTCGCGAGCGTTGTAGGATGGGTGCAGAACGCGTTGTAAAAAAAAAATTGATATGAATAGTGATGCGTCAAATATTATCAATACAGAATGTTGCAAAGTTATTAATGTTGTTATTGGAAGTTTCTCTCTTCGATTTGTAAATGCACAAATATGTATAACAGAATGCAAATATTGATTTACCGTTGCTTTCCTAACAGCAACATTTTATTCATAAGGTTTTCCATAATCCGCCATTTTACTACCAGTCATTGTATTTGACGTACTGTTTATATTTGTTCTGTTCGCGGGTTTAATTGAGCCCAGTCTTGAACCATCACGTGCCCGCCTTTATTCCCATGTCGTGTGCCGACGTGATAGCCCGTGTGTCAAGCTGTCTGTCTGTGTGTCTACTATACTCGTCTGACACATTGTAGTGCGAGATGACGTGAGTACTTATACGTTGTTTTCCTTAATAGTTACATTTTTGATGGGTAGTACGATGACTTTATGTGTGTGATGCTCTGAGATGTACAAAATATTGACGATATCGTACGCGGTGTTTTATTTGAGGGTCAGGAACTTCATATTCGAAAAGCCTTCTCAATGCTAAAATCAAAAGGAATTCGCTGTGCGTAATTCCAAATCCCGCGCAATTATCAAGAAACTGATAATTCTTGCCAAAGAGAATAAAACCAATTTTGTATAATCAATCCACAAGGTTTTGGTTCAGGGTATTTTGCTTTATGATAGTTGTTTTTTGCCATTGCCAACCACAGATATGCGATTTAAGAGCCCCCGCAGACTAAACTATCGCCCGATAGTGGCCGATTCTCTTTTTATAAGGGAAACCGAATCGTTATAATGTGCGCTCTTGCATACATCTTCATACTGATTAAGAACTATCGGCCGATAGAAAGTCTGTAGTTTGCGGGGGCTCTAAGAAATATCTTAGTTCTTGTTTAAATTTTCATTATGTAACATGTTTGCTTTTAATTAGAATGAATTGTTGCTGTCTTCGCGTAGCAGTAGGACATATAATGAAGATAAGTTGTAAGCATTTATTGTTAAATGTTAATTAAAAGGCGCGAACTCATGTAATTGCGTTCGTCAGCTTTGCAGAGAATTTGTCGACGCCACTTGAGTACTACCTTTGAATTCATTTGTTTGCTCTAAATATGCGTAATAATGAGAATATAGTGAGCTTAGTATGTCATGTGTCTGTGAAATTGCTATCTATCTGAACAGACAGAAAAGTACCGGCTGTGAGCTTAACGAGTTGTCATTAGTTCATTGGTAAGTCAACGTATAACAGTGGTGTAGTGTTAGGTGGTCAGACCGTCGCCTGTCTCTCAGAAGAAAAAGTAATGCAGTAGCTATTATTATTTATTAAATTGATCGCTAATTCTTTTCCGTGAAATTATTTTGTTGAAGCATTTTAACATCCCATACTTGACCATCCTCAACAAAGGTATTAAATAGATGGGTTCGTTTCCCACGAATAAGCCGGGCAGGTAAACAGCCAATATTGTTATGTTTTCATTCACCTTTGTTTAAAAATATTTGCAATAATGACCATATTGTTGCTTTTAGGACGGCCGTATTTATAGAAAAACTAAAGAATAATGCTTTAAATTACTTACATAATTAATGAATAACAATTAGACGCAATGTACCAGGCGCGCAGAATATAATTGGAGTATTAACTTACGTAGGTATTCGTCTCAGTGTATTGTGGAATTAATTGGACTAATCGAACTACTTAGTCTGTCTCGGGTTCCCGAGCCTCTGACATCACGAAGCAGAAAAGTACCTAGGCATCATCTCTTGGTACTAGATAAACTTCCAAAGCGGTGTACCACAGACTACATAACTTGTTTTAGCAGAATAACTTCTGTGGCTAAAGTTAAATACTTACATAGAATTATAAACTGGAGTGTCCCCTGCATAGTTTGTTTATTCTGGGAAAAAACTAAGTTACAAAGACTTCTGATGTTATTAATTTTGTTGAAAATAGAATCTCACCTAATGCCGTGTTCATCTTCCGACTGGCGTATGTATTCCTGGGTTTTTCCAGTGTCCACTTTCCGTTTCAATTTACTTCGCATCCTCATTAGACGAAAACCTGCCGTTGACTTTGAACGTAGGTTTTGGATTTTGCCATTTGACCCATCACTTCTCAGTAGGTACTAAGTCCACATAATATCAGACAATTGACTGGATTGCAATTTCGCCGTAATTGGTTACTCATTGCTCGTGCATCCCTGATAATGTAATCCTTTGAACTTCAGACATCGTGTTATATTTGTATTCTGTATGTACTTTCAGAATAAATCTGAGTAATTTTGTATTAATTTGTAATTTTTTCCTGTTTACAGTTTTCCTCATTATGTAATCTATCGATGAATTAATTCTGAATTTATGTGCTAACCTTTGGCCATAGCAGTCATAAAGTACAGGAAAATTTAATAGCATCACGACTCAAGACGAGATATCTCACGATATAGGTAATTATAATACATAAAATTCCTCTATAGTGGCTGTAGGTTGTGCAAGCCACAAATGCCGGCAATTTGCTAGATTTGTAAAACTGCAATCAGGTGTCCTACATCTCTAACTAACATTCTAATCATCCCGTCAATGTCCTTTGGTAAACTGCGAATAATTTTGTCATACCAAACGCTTGACTATGGGATTCATCCCCGCAATATGAAGTTATTACAGGAAAACTTTTGCTCATACTTTAAAACCTCAGATTTATTCTTGGTAACTAGGCTGACCGCACATGGGCTACCAAGTTGCTCGAGACACAGCTGATAGTCATTTGCTTTTAGCTGCAGGCCATAAACGGTAACTGCACCTACAAATAAATCAACTGTGTCTCGAGCAACTTAGTGGCCCATGTGAAGTCAGCCTTGACAGTCGGAAAACTAAGGATGTAGAAGATACAGTAATTGATAATTTCCACAATGTTATTTATCCGCGAGCACGTGCTACCAAATTGAGGTCGTAGTCCAAAGTTTAATTATACAAACGTTGTGGTCAGTGTATCAAGGGCAACCTAATTGTAACGTACATTTGTTATGTTTTATCTCTGACTAGTTAATGTTCTCCGTTGACTAATAGCAGCTTTAGATATCTTTGTTTAGGGACTAAGATAGTAGCTGTATGTGTAGATTACAATTAAAGTAACAGATTAAAGTCTTTCTTTATACTTAGAAACTGTGCCTGATAAGAGGCGCTTGGCTCGCCCTCTTTATTATGTAAGACTATTGTTGCGAATTATGGGTGCACTACAGTACAATTTGTTTCGCTTTCTTTTCTTCTAATGGTAATCTGAACATACGAGCTAGTCTCTGGTTCTTCTTCTTTGTAGCATAACTTGTTAACTTTGTCTTGTCCACTTTGCTCCGTTTAGCATCATTAGCGATCTAACCGTTGTCTGGTACATAAATAAATTAAATTGCATTCCCACGGTCGTATTTATCAACATCGCGGTCAAGTTCATGTTTTCTCTCATTGTCTACGACGACACTTGAGACGTTATCCTTACACTTGAATGCTCACGAATCTCTCAGACACATTGTTGATTTATAGTCTGCTTAGTGAATAAAGGAGGTCAGATGGAAGTAATTAACCATAATTTTCTGCTTAGCCTTTTCCCAACTATATTGGGGTCAGCTTCCAGTCTAACCAGATGCGGCTGAATACCAATATTTTACATGGAGCGACTGCCTTCAGACCACCTTAACCCAGTTACTGGGAAAATGCCGATATCCCTAAGGTTAGACCGGTTGTCAGACTTTCGGGCTTCTGACTTCCCGTACCGACTGCTATAGGTATTCGTATGACACCCGGGACCGACTATTTAACGTGCTCCCCGAGACACGGAGGGGTCTCGATGTGTAACAAACGGTCACCCATCCACAGACTGACCGCGGCAAGCACAGCTTAACCTCGCAAATCATATGATCCGCGCAGTTGGTAATTAGCCACGAGCCCCTCACGTAATTAACAATTATACAAACAGAAATTTATAGAAAAAGAATTTGGAAAAATGTGTGGTGCTTGCGCAATCCTAATCCGATAAGGTAATGGTACCCTGGCAACAAGTCGCGAATGTGTTGTGGAAGCCTAACAATTAATATTTAACATGCGAATTTTAGTATGACACACATGTTCAGTAATTAAGTTCGCAATAAGATGCCTACGTTCGCATAACTGTGAGTCTAGACCTAGATTGCTGCTGTCGTCAATACGAAGTAAGAATTGTACTGAGCTTATAGAGTAATTCATTGACGTCGCTGAAATTAGATCGGGGGGCTCGACGCTGACGTATAACCCTGTTTACACTAAAATGCACCTTGTGTGTTTTTAATTATGGTTCATAACTGAGTTTTCGTTACAAGGCTTCTGCTTTCAAAGATGAGTTAGTTGGTTTGTTTGTTGTTGCTGTAATAGGATTTCTATATGTAATTTTACTTTGGACTTCTAATTTAATATAGGTTCTTATAACTTTGTTTGTTCTATTATGTGTGTTGTGGATATCTCTAATGCTCGACTCTATTGATACAATTACATCGCTCGTACCTTTTGTTTATTTTATGTTGTTGATGGCTAGATTAGAGTTAAAGAAATTTGTTTTAGAGTTAAGATCTGTACCAAAATTATCCCTGTTGGACTCCTGCAACTAACTCTCAATCAAAAATCTCTGGATTGATGCAGGTTTTTGACGTTACTTCTATTGAATTTCTGTTAAAAACTTATGTCAATCCAGATATTTTGGATTGAATTCAGTTATTGATTTTGACCGTAAAATAAACTTTGAAGCACTGCCCTGCCAAACCAATACACTGTAACTTTTGAAAACCACATTAGAGATTTTTGACGATATAATTATGTTTTTCCAGCATGTTTAAACCTTAATTTGAACGTAATACAGTGTTTTCTAGCTTGCCTTATCTAGCAAAATATACATTGAAACGAAAAAAATATTGGTCAGAGGTACTAAGCAGACTTAAAGAAACGGATTGGGCTTTGTTAAGGTAAAATACTGTAAGTCGAGTTACAGTCCTTTGGATTGGCACGGCAGGCACTTTGTGCTCCGTGATTCCCCGTATCAGCGCATGGTGGATCTTGGAACTGATTTTGCACTTATCATAACAAAGCGTTCATCTAGATACTTATCTTGTTCGGTACAAATCAAGGGTGTTGTATTGCATTGCCACAATATAAAATGATTGCCTTATCTTATCAGTCACAACAATCTTTTTTTTATCTTTTTTAGTCGACATTGTTGTCTCCATGGACATAATTTCAGATCATCTTACATAAAGTTATTTAATTTTATAATACTTAATAGACTATTATTGTTAAAAAAATAACATTAGGCAATGCTGGGTTTTTTAATAATATACTATTTTCCATTTCATTTAACATTAGACAAAAGTGGCCAACCAAGAACCGAATATCTTTTGAACCATTTCTTCAAATCAAATCAATACAATTATTCATTTGCGAATATGGGTACAAAAGCTCTTATACAAACAATGGTGACCATTAGCCATATCCTACCATGAGGTATGCAAAAATCTTCAAATAAAGTTTCAGCTCATCTTGATGGACCTAACGTTCATAAAAGCATTATACTGTGTTAAATCTCTGCCAGGAGCAAACACGTTTATTTCTATACATTTCCTTGTTAATATAGGTCTTATTTGTTTAATGTAATATGAAATAGAGTAATGTAATTTAGATAAGAAATTGTTCAATCTATCTCTTGCACCTACTAACAGACGCTAAGTCATTGCAGTAGTATTAGCTCTATAAATCTTTATACTGATTCGTATCCATTCGTATCTTAGCAACAAGATTAATCGGTTTACTTAGTATCGGTATTGATACCACATTATTACTACCTATCGATCGTATTTCCGATACCTATAATGAAGGCGACATAATGCAACGATTCTGCATCGCTGTTCGTAATCCGAGTATTTGGGATTGCACTTTCGCGATATGAATTGATTGATATGTACTTCGCTATAATTGTTACGTAAAGCCTTGAAGATGTTGAGTGATAAGTATTGATTGTTTTTTACTGATTATATGTTCTTTGTTGCAGGTCAAAGCGCACAGAAATGTTTATAGACGAGAATGAGACGTAAGTTTTTTTTCTTTGTGGTTTTATTTAAGTATAGTAATCACCACACATGAATAAAGTAGGAACCCAAAACGGTACGCTGCCTCAAGGAAAAAGTGATATCTAAGGTCATATCCTCAGAGAAATAGTATTTTCCCCTCAAAGTTGATAATTACGGAAAAATATTGTTCATCCACTCTCCTGATGTGAGTGTGAGCTAACCTTGATATTCAATTATAATTACGCTCCTACTAGACGCCATTATACCTTCTAGCCTTAGTAAAAGTATAAAGTATAGATTTATACTTCAGTAGACGATATACGGAGCTAGACTGACTATTATTGAACTCAAGCGGCCCAACATGCAAGACAGTCTCACGAAGACTACGAAATTTTCAATAAAGGTTTTGAGAATATCCTTGCAGCACGTCCCTGTAGTGCATACTATCTAGTAGACCTGCAGACCTCTGCAGGTCAACAGTGTCGATCATCAACAAGTACGTATCGAAAATTTTCCTTGTACTACAAAACTTTACAACCACAATGATTATCACGAGTTAATTGTATAATTTGGCGTGTTAAGTCAAGGCCGGCTTATCGGTCGTGTGTTAATACCAAATGAGTACTCAGTGAGGTAGCAATCATATAATCTGCTACTGTTCTGTCGCGAATTCATATTGATAACAACATGCGACCCGCTCATTGGCCAGTCAACAAACTCAGCACACATCATATGGGGTATCGGGAGTGCCCATGGGCATTCAGTGCTTCATGGTGCGTCAGATGTACTTTGGTATTGTCATTCGGAGAGGCCTTCTCCGTGCGTGTAAATCCTGACTAATGCTGGTCCACTTAAAGTTTGGAAACTCACGCAGGTGACTGATGAACGCAGTGCTGTATTAATACGAAATAACTACTTACAAAATAACTCCAGAACTGAATATTAATTCGACTAGACTAGACGATCGTAAAGCAATTGTCAATCCATTTGACAGCTTCCGTGGATTTTCAGGCGACGGCAATAAATATCTATGGACTAATTTAAATTTAATCTTTTCAACAATTTCCTGATAATCCACTGTTTATCTTTAACTAAGGATCAATTGCACCAACTAATTATAACCGTAACTGCTACAAAACTTCTGTCAAATCAATACAAATATGACGTAAATATGGCATGGTTATAGTAAATTGGTGCAACTGAGTCTAAGTATTCATATTATGTTACTTAGCTGAATTAAAACCAATCAAGGAAGTTATCCCTTTAGTAACAATAGAATTTCCTGGTTTTATGGAAACTACGAAAAACCGCATTTTCGATGGGTATCTCGCACCAAAAAGGCTACATTATGCAGGTACAAAAAGAGCAGAAGAGGCTACTGACACCGTAATGGCAACGGCACTGTTGAATTTATGGTATCATCAGCCTTTTAACGTTCACTGCGGAACATGACCTCCCAATCGAAGGCTCCAATAAACGATCGTTATAAAATGTTGCCATAAACATTTTCAAAACGGATCGACACAGGAGCCTACTACTGCCTAATATATTGAAATGACTAGTATTTACCATAAATACTGTCCCGGTACTGGGCACGGACCCCTTCTCAGAATGGGTTTAGGCCTTTTTCCACCACATTTGTCTGGTGCGGGTTGACGGACTACACACACCATCGAGAACTCTCAAACCTCTCAAGTGTGCAGGTTTCCTCACGTTGTTTCCCATCACCGTTAACGCAAGTGATACACAAATTCTGATTCCTGTTTCTATTTACTACTATTGTTTGCTTTAAATAGTATCAAGGCGCCATGTGCTTTTAGGCAAAAATAAGGTCGAAGTATTCCCCTAAGTGTCATAAAATAACAAGGTTAAGTGAATTTTTAGTATCTGCGATGTGCGTAACAATTAATGGGAACTTCTGGAGTGATAGAATTGACAGTCATGATAATCTCGGATTACACGTCTCTCAAGGAAATATTTTTTACAATGCATTTCCCGTTGCTAATTGAGAATCACAGACTTTTTTCAACTCCTTGCTAATCTTGCAGTTTGCGTTAAGATTTACAGTTTCTTAGATATTAACAGTGTTGGCGTCACGCCAGAACACGGCTAGACGTTTCAGTCTTCCATCCTACTTTTATTTTCGTTGTGAAGGTTTTTTCTGCACTCGTATTTCTGTTTTATTCAAATGACGAATAATAACGTCTCATTTGACATTGAAAAGCTTTCTTTTTGGTTATAATAATGGTTTCTGTTGAATGGAGGTTACCTTTTCTCTGTAATACTGGTATTTGTTAACAATAAACCGTTATTGTTACAAGCACAATGGGTACATTAACTGATAATTGTGCCAGTGCCCGGGTCACTGACCAGAGATAATCCTTGATACTTAGATACTCATCAACAAGTATTTGTATTGTTCAGCGAAGAGTTGACGATTGTGCAGTAGAAATCGCGCAGTTGAAATATTTTCACGCGACTATTACAACACGACAAGTGAGGCACACTGTGGCTAATGTTACTAATTTGACTTGCTTGGCTTACTGTAATTCTAACATAGTAATCTGTGGCTTACTGTACCTGCATGCTGTGCTAAAGCGAAGGTCAGCACGCGGACAACTGCTGACTTTGACTTCTATTGTTTTGACAATACGCAATGACCTGCTCAGAGGGTGTGACGCTGACGTCGTTTACGCAGTGTAAACACGCAACAATCAGAAACAGTCGCTAACGGTAATCCAAGTCTGTATGTGGCTTTATCTAATAACTAGTATATTGACAGTACAAAGGTAGATTGAAGCTATCCAAGGTTATAGAGCTATTACTTTTCTCTTTGTTCATTTATATCGGTCGGAAGGTCTCTTATACTGGAGGATATTGCCAATATCTCTTTGTAAACATTTTCCTTTGACACTCGGTCTCTTCATGACAATGTTATTTTAACTAGAATTGTAGAAATAAAATGATAGTATTTTAAGTTCTATTGGGACAGGGAAAACTTATAGCAAAATACAGAGATTTTTTTTTAACCATGTGGTCATTATCTGCCTTCAGGCGCATAGTTTATTTACTACTAGCGACCCGCCCCGGCTTCACACGGGTGCAATGTAGATACTAATATGGGGCATATAAACCTTCCCCTTGAATCACTCTATCCATTGCTGAAAACTACATTAAAATCCGTTGCGTAGTTTAAAAGATCTAACCGTATAGACAGCGGGAACGACTTTGTTTTGTACTACGTAAAGATGGAGTCAGTTTTGCTAACTATTACCCAATCCGACGTTCCCGTCAAATCGGTTGATGTAACCTCGTTTCCTAGTGCATCTACGGCACGTGGCTTCGAGTCGTACTAGGAAATCAATAGAGACAAGTGCCTTCGCGTGTTAAATCTGGTTATGGATCTAGATTGGCAACCAGGGCATTGCCCTGATGGTCACGGTCTATCAACCAACCAATTCTTTGTAACCACCTGTGTTGCGGCCAGCCCGGATCCTACTTACGAAACCAATAACACTGTATAAAGTGGCTTATAGCACTTCGCATCTAGAATCTTGTCACAATATTCCAATCGGTGTTGATGTAAGCCAAGATCTTCAATAGAAACCAATTTATAACACCGAACAATGATATTTGACGTGTTCCAAGGAACTCAAATGTTCAGCAAAAATGTTGGGACCGTAGCTTGTAGTTATGATTTCGGATTGGAATAACCAATTGGGTTTTGAAACTATGATAAGTATCTATCAGTTTTTCTAACACACATTTCATTGTAACGACATAGATTAAGAGCTAATCATAATACAGATAACTCTATCCGACACACATATATTCGTATCAGTAAAAGCATGTCCGGTTACAAATAGTTACATTTTCATCGTTACTATTGCATTGAAGATTTAAAAGATAAAATCTATTTAAAAATAAACTTACCGTTCCGGCACTCCTAATTATTATAAACGAAATAATTAGACAATGACACTAAAAGATTAGTAGTAATTAGCGTGAAATTAATCACATAATGGGTTCTGTGATAACGCACGAGTCACATTATTTTTGTGGTAATTTAATGTTTAATCTGTGAGGAATAAAATTAAATATGCGTCATCGGTAGATCTTGAATTGAAGCAGTGATAGCCTTTCACACAGTAGGAACTGGGATCGACCCGACCCGCATCACTGTCTTTTCGAATTCCATTTGCGGATCAGAATTAGATTATCGCTTGTGTTAACGGTGAAGGAAAAACATAGTGAGGAAACCTACAGACCGGAGAGGAGTCTGAGAGTTCTCGATGGTATGTGTGGTCCGCCGACCCACACCGGTCGGACTGCCATGTGCCGAGACGAGATAAACAGTACATTATCTCGTCTCGGCACGAGATAATACGACGACAAAATTATATCGCGCAGCTCATGTTAGGCTTGGATTCCAGCGTGATGGATTAAGGCTTAAACCATTCTCATTCTGATAAGAGGCTGGTGCCCAGCAATGGGATATTAATGGGCTGGCTATGCTATGTTGTATCTAGACCCAAATGGTCACGGTTCATATTGATGTTGTCTGTGGCAAATCGATCGACCTGTGATCGGTCAAAGAAAAGATAACACACGTATGTTACACTAACTAGGAGACACCTGATTTCATTGACTAGTTTAGTATGTTTCAGTTTGTCATATCTTTATGAAGGATTTGAAAAAGTTGCGTTTCGGATTACTCATTGTTTTCCCCATCTATTTTAGATTTCTTTTTATTGGCGACACGTGTGTAGATAACGATAAAAATATCGCCAGGACATTCTATATTTAAAAGAGTGTGCGTATGTCAGAATTGATCTTTGGAGGGCTTTCGCAGAAGCTATCAAAAAATCACGTGATTTAACATTTTTAATGCGTTAATTAATTTGATTGGATAGACTGTCTACGAGCAGAGTTACGTCAGGAATTATCCTGAAATGTCAGGATTTCTAGGATTTTTGATTGTTTAATACTGAATATAACATTCTTTCGAAGTAGGGTCCCAAGCACGGCAGCCGACACACAAAACAAAAACTAAATTTACATTGCGTGCGCTCACAGCAATACTGTCAGGACATTTTTATAGAAACCAGACTTTTTGCAGAACTTTCCAGTTTTACATATCTACGAGGGTCTTTGGTCAAGCGTACACGACTTGTCAGACATGCCTATCGTCTTGGACATCAACAAATACTGTCGCAACACATCCGTCTCACACTATTTCTATATCAGATAACTTATCGGCCTTATTAATATTATTGCTTGATAATACGTGCATATAAGGTTTATCAGTCGTAATCCTGACTTAGTTGACCGCTGTGGGCCTTACTTGCATGTACATGTGGATTGTGAAACAGTGACACAAAATGGGAATGCCAACGAGTAGGAAGTGAGTAGTTTTTATTTAATGATTTTTTGTTAAAGTGTAGTTTTTCGCATTTTCAGTGTTCGTAGAATGATTGTGTGTGTTCTTTAGTTTTGTTACGCTGGATTTGAGAAACACGTGTTTTTGTGTAGTTTTAAAATAATATGTTGTGTAACAATGTATTTAATTATTGTAAAGTTGGTTCATTAAAATTCTACGGGAGTTGTTAGAGCACCAATTAATTCTATAGAAAGTTAAAATCAGAATATTAGCAAAAATTATAAAAAAACATTTTAATTTCCTAGTTTGGTTTTGTATGCAACCAGAATTTCGTTACTATAGTATTGTACCTACTTACAAGGATAGTTTTAATTCGAGTTCAGCTGAAACTAGTTTGCCTAACTCCAAGAGAACGCACCCGTCCAACTGGTTTAATACTGGCACAGTAACTTAAAAGGACTATCCTTTCAAGTATAAACGCGGTATATTTAGCGGCGCACACGCATCGCGTGACTACTAACCTCCATACGATGGTAATTAACATTCCTACAAACATTATGTTATTCATCACATTGTCATACCATGACAGGTAGAAAATGGTAAAATACTGAACGACACGTACTACGATCGTCCATCATCAAGGGCGGATTCAATGGGTCAACACAAATCATACACAGAGTGGTTAAGTTCCAGTTGCTTATGAGGAAATTCCCTGCTCATCTAGCCCCACTTCACCATACCTAATTATAACGCCAAGCAGCAATGATATCGTCAGTGGAAAGGTATAAAGACTAAGCGCCAATATACCTACTTAACAGTAGAGTGATTCAAAGTATTTTTTTAAGAAAAAAAAGCATAGTTATTTTTCTTAGAGTATACATATTAAATAGATAGTTTAATTATCTATTTAATGTGTATACTCGAAGAAAAATAACTATGTTTATTTTCTTACAAAAATACTTTGAATCTCTCTACTGTGAAGTAGGTATATTGGCGCTTTAGTCTTTTTACCTTTCAACTGACGATATGGTCCGGTTTAAATGGTATGGGTGCCGGTGAAATTACAGGCACATGTAGGGTTCCCACCTATACTGTTAAAAACAGTATTATAAGTACTGTTTTTACTACATTGTACTTTTCGCTGTTGAACAAAAATAAAGTATACAAAATACTGTTTTCAGCATCAAAATGCCTAACACTAAGTGTCTTTTTTGATGCTTTTAAAAATTACACTAAATTGATAAGTTGTGCGGGTAGCACTAAAAATGTCTTTAAAACATTAAAAAAATAAAATACTGTTCTTTTTTCTAAAATACTGTTTATATTCCTTCTCAGAACTAAATATGCTTTATTTCTTGTAAAAAATGTTGGCAACCCTAGGCACATGTGACTTTTCAAGTTTGTCTCCAGGGTTGGCAACGCGTCAGTAATCCTCTTGGAGTTGTAGCCTGTAGGTGTATCTTTTGGCGGTAACTACTCACCACCATGGGGGCTGACGACTGGTTTGCCAATGGATAACATGAATGAAAAAAATGTTATTACACGTTTGTGCGTTAGTCGTCTGCACCTGCGACAACCTGACCTTTTTGGAGGATATCAGTACAGCTGCTAGCATGTTAAACGCGTCAGTTGTCCTACTTTCATTAAATACTACCTACCTATTTTTATTTTTATGAAGCAGTGATAGCCTAGTGGTGTGACCGTCGGACTGCCAAGCCATAGGTCTCGAGTTCGAACCTCTGACTTTTCGGATTCATGTGCGTATTGTATAATTATCACTTGCTTAATAACGGTGAAGGAAAACGGCATATTTGAGAGATATTTCTCGACGGCATGTGAAGCCAAGTCAGAGGCCCATGGGCGGCATTAACTCTGACACCAGGTTAGTCACTAAACACACGAAAAAAATAACCTATTTTTATTAATTTATTAGATAATATCAAATCTTACATGGAAATCTGGCAATTATCAGCTGATTTCGATGAGTAATAATATGTACTTAGGTACCTACTCAGTCATCGTAAGTGTTGAATCAAATTATCAAAATAAATAAGATTAAGTATGATTGTACGTATTATTAGTATTAAACTTCAATAATATTGTGCATTGTAAGCGTGAAATGTGGTTTCCGCGGGCTATAAAGTTTCTGTCACCATCTTGCACGTGACCAAACTTCTTTACGTAGCAGTAGTACTAACTGCCTCATTGATCTTGTGGTGGTAAGCTCGACTGCTGATCGTGAGGTCCTGGGTTCGATCCCCAGGTCGGGTAAAGTGTTATTGGGTTTTTATATTAGGAATTTCTCAGTAGCAGCCCGGGGTCTGGATTTATGCCTGGTTAATGGCAATAGGCTCGCTCCCTATTACATGGGACTTAAACATAACTGGCGAAACGAGGGTGTACTAAAAACACCTCTGTCGGACCCGTCGGGGAGTACAAGGCGTGATGTTATGTTAGTTAAATTCAACCTCAAAATTTGATCAATTCCGAAATATAATTCGAAAATTACTTCTATTATTTCATTCACACATTCTTCTAATGAATTCAAACTCATCCACACTCTTCTTCTTCTTCTTCTCCCTGCCCTTATCCCACATTATGTGTGGTCGGCTCGACATGTATTCCATAAATCCATGTTGTTAGAGGTTATGGCTTATTGTTTTATGACCGGCCGCCTGCCTGACATCAGCCCTCCTTGGGAATTAACTCATCCACACTCAACACAATTAATTTCATGTCAAAGTAAAAACAATATGTTTTCCCCAAACAAATACCTATCACTGCTGATTAAACTCTGAAGCCTGGCAATACCAGTTTTGGAATTAAATTCCAGCATCCAATACCCAAATTGCATTTTCTGTTATATCCTTTGAAAGCGACTAGCTGTATTCCAGCGAGGATTTCGTATAATTCGGCTATCAAGCTATTTACCAGGTATGAACAAAGCCAAACAGGTTCTGGTTCGCATTTAGCGCTAACTTTCACCACAGCTCGTTCCGACCCGTCCTGTACCTACCACTTCATCCTTATTACGAAAGTTCAGTGAACAACTCTATATTATACTAGCGGCCCGTCCCGGCTTCGCACGGGTGGACATTTTTCCCGTTTTTGCAACATTTTTCATTTATGCTCCGCTCCTATTGGTCGTAGCGTGATGTTATATAGCCTATAACCTTCCTTGATAAATGGACTATCCAACACAAAAATATTTTTTCAAATCCAACCAGTCGTTCCTGAGATTAGCGCGTTAAAACAAACAAACAAACAAACTCTTCAGCTTTATAATATTGGTATCGATTAGCTTGGAAAGGCTTTATTACATTATATTTGAACGTGTCGTTCAGAATTTTTGAACGTTATGAATAATTTTCTTCTTGTACTGTCGAAATCAATAATATGTACCTACTTTTATTTAAAACGCTATCTGATCGGAGCCATGACAATATTAGTATATTGTGACTATGGGTGGTATGGCTATCCGTTTAATTTATAGGCAAATGTTGTACTGCCTCATTGGTCAAATCCTAACTCCGGGCTGCTACTGAGGAATTCCAAACGCATGTAACACTGCCCGACGTGGGCATTGAACCCAGGACCTCACGATCAGCAGTCGCACTTGCCACCATTAGACCAACGAGGCAGTTGTTAGTAATGAAAAACAAACTTAATTATTACAACTATACTCAACTCGACTATACGTAACTTAAACTTGACACTAATCGCGTTAAACAAGGTTAGTCGAAAAGGGGGTACTAAGCCGAAAGAGTGTTAAAGTACCCATAATAATAGATAACTTTTGTTCTACAACTTTCCCCAAAAGTCATTAGTTTAAGAGAAATAGCTGTTCAAAGACTTCATAAAAATACGCTAAATTCTATCTATCCTCAGCTTTGATCAGCTGTGTTTACATTTTGGTCATATTTGGGGTGACGGATTAGAAGCTTCATTTTCTATATTCATAACTAAAGCAGGGATGAAGAATTTTTGAATAAATTAAAATAAAACTTGGATTTTTTTTATCGAATTTTGAAATTTTAACACTTTCTTTAAAACAGTCCTCAGTGATACATTAAGTGGCCCGCGGCTTAGTACCCCCTTTCCGACTAACCTTGTATATTAAGGTCGAATCAGACATTTATCGTAAACCAGTGAGCTAGTAAGAAAACTTGTATTGTTTGTGTTAGTGGGCATTCAGGTCGATTTGTCTTACCGTTTACGCTTCAACTCACTTCTGCCAACTCGGGCCTCGGTTGTCGAATTAATATACTGCTTTTATTTATTGTAAACAATTGTTGGTTAGCCAACAAAATACTGGGTTTGATCCCTGCTGGAAGCAGCACATGAGTCTTATTTGTATTATATTAAATAAAGTGTAGGTAGGACCTAGCCAATGAAGGTACAGTCACTGAAAGGGATTGTTTAAACAATTGACCGCCAACTTAAATTGTCCGTATATTAAAATTACAATTGTAATTCGATTTTTTGACTGCCTTGTTGGTCTAGTGGTCGCAAGTGCCACTGCTGAGCATGGGGTCCTGGGTTCGATCCCCAGGTCGGGCAGTGTTATTGGGTTTTTCCATTAGGAATATCTCTGTAGCAGCCCGGAGTCTGGATATGTGCCCGGTTAATGGCAATAGGCTCGCTCCCTATTACATGGGACTTAAACATAACTGGCGAAACGAGGGTATACTAAATACACCACTGCCGAACCCTTAGCGAATACGAGGCGTGATGTTATGACATGTTTGTAATTCGTTATCAGTTGTATGGAATGGGTATAATTACGGGAAAATTACGTACTGTCTTAATTTGGTAAACAATCTGTTTCCCTGACCGTACAACGAACTAAATATATTGTTACCTACTTTACTTTGAAATACTATGCAGAAGGGCCTGTGGCTAATTACCAACCGCGCGGATCATAAGATTTGCAAGGTCAAGCTGCGCTTGCCACGGTCAGGCTATGGATGGATACCGTTTCGTTCCACATCGAGACCCCTCCGTGCCTCGGAGTGCACGTTAAACAGTCCCCGGTGTCATACGAATACCTATGACAGTCGATAACGGTAGTCAGTAGCCAGAAAGTCTGACAACTGTTCTAACCCTAGGATATCAGCATTACCCAGTAACTGGGTTGCGGAGTTCTGATGGCAGTCACTCCGCGTAAAATACTGGTATTTTTCCGCATCTGGTTAGACTGGAAGCTGACCTCAACATAGTTGGGAAAAGGCTACGCAGAGCTTTAAAATGCCAAAATGCCATGTAAAGAGATTGTATTTTTTTACTTTGTCCCACACTAGGATTTCTCCTGTATCGTGGGTGCGTGTACAGACAAATCTTCACATGCACAAGCATCCAGACCCGGAACAACTATCTGTAGGCCATACAAATATTTGTTCCGTGCGGGAATCGAACCCACGACCCGTAGCGTAGAAGCCGATCGCTCAGCCACTGCACCCAACGACGCAATTTATTAGTTTTTGCTTGGGATATTTATAGGATGCTTATCTTTTAAAGATATCACGTAAAGGTCATTTCGGCCTGGTGTCTAGACACTTAATCAATGTTCAAGTAGTAAATAACCACGTAATCTAGTTACATTTTAATCTCTATTTAATGAAAATTCATTGGGTAATCTTCAAACGAGTTTGGTTCACTGGTCTCGTTAAAGTTATTAAGTGATGATAAAGCATTACTTGAAGTTATGTTTCATGTAAATACCCGACAAAAGTTGACTGATTGGAAAATGTTGGGTTCGCCTTTTAATCTAACTAGATGCGAGAGTCTGTTGTCGTTGCGCCGTAATTCTTCTAACAAAATTGTTTTTAAATCGTAATCGAACCGTAGCTGAACCACGGTACGGCGATTAAGTGATGATTTTCACCTAACGGCTCGCATCGCATCGGATCGGAAAGGATACGAACGGATGCGGCGACAGCCGATCGCGTCCGGCAGGATGTCGACGCATACGATCGGCTCCGTACCGTCGCTTGCGAACTTATCGGTTTCTGCGCCTAGTCAAATCGTTTCATTCCTACCGTGTTCACAGCCGAAAGGTTCCGATCGGATACGACGACAGGCGAACGGAGCCGGAACGAAGATAGCCGTCGAGTTCCGAAGGACTGCTATCGCGAGCGTCGCCACGCAACAGTCGTTCTCACACCCGTACCGCTGCATAAGATGTTTCACATCAAAATATATTAGAATTTTAGATAAACGGTTGTTTAATGTTGTGGAACACCAGCCTCAGTGTCCCATCTGCGGTCAGCCTTATAAACATCATGCGAACATAGGAACTAACCATGGGAGCATCACACTAATGTCCGGTATCCACCGAAGCTAAGCGGAAAGGAGATGTGTTAAGAAATTATATTGGTTGTTTACGACACATCTCCGCTTCGCTTATGCAACGAGCTAAGAGTACTAGGACTGAACTCAATTGTTAACCTCTAGATAACAAGACAATGTCTAGATTTATTACAATGTCACTCAAATTAATTAACTCTTAATAAATTCACTTATAATTAAAGTTGCATTCTTTTGTTGGTTATACGTTTATCGTAAGTAAACAGTGTTCCTTCTACGATAAGTAACTCTTAAATAGTTCCATTAAGTACTTACATAAGTTTAATAACATCGCGAAAAAATCTGTTGTGGTCGCCATTGTTACTTCACATTAATCACAGTAAATTACATACCTATTACTTACAAATAAAAACTTTAATACGTGTTTTATTAACAATGTAATGCTATTAACATTATTATTATATGTATAACATACATAATCAGGCCATTACTGTCACACTGCAGGACACGGGCCTTAGTCCACCATGGTAGCCTGGAGCGGGTTGGTAGACTACTCACACTATCGAGAACTTTATGGAGTCCTCTCAGGTGTGCAGGTTCCCTCACGATGTTTTCCTTCACCGTTAACGCTAGCGCTACTCAAATTATGATGATTATAATATCATTAATTTAGTTTTTTTTTAAATGCGCCGTACTTGACGGAGTTTTACTTTTTAAATAAAAAAACTCCTTTTTGAAGGAGGTTAAAACGTGTCGTATCTCTAGAACTAGTGCGGTGCGGGTGCAAAGTCCAGTGCCAAGGCAATCCAGTCAAGGTCTGGTGTCTACTTATCGAACAGTGTTGATTACTGGCCACTGTACCAGTGTGCCAGCGTTCTACATAATATTGTGCCAGGTTGTTTTTTTGCTAAGTTCAACTGATTATTGCGAAGATTGCTGTGATTTACCAAGCTTTATGTGTAGGTAGTGTTATGCCGTCGTATCTCCGTAATTTCTTAACTGATTTTTAACATAACATCACGCCTGTATTCCCCGAAAGGTTGGGCAGAGGTGTATAGTAACACCCTCATTTCGCCGTTATGTTTAAGTCCCATGTAATAGGGGGCGAGCCTATTGCCATCAATCGGGCACAATTCTAAACTCCGGGCTGCTACTGAGGAATTGCACACGGAAAAACTCAATAACACTTTTCCCGACCTGGGAATCGAACCCAAGACCTCACGATCAGCAGTGGCGCTTGCCACCACTAGATGAACGAGGCAGTTGAATCATGCATTGTTTTTTTATTAGTTTGATCTCCCTCAACGTTATACTACGGAGACGAACTACGGCTCAAGCAAAGGATAGAGGGTGTCGAGTTAAACAAATCGAAATTACATAGTTTAATTAGCAAATTTATAAAAAGAAATGTAGTAGAACTATGTTGGGGTTAATTATAGAGATGAAAAGGGCTATTTCTATTTCAGTCTATCGTGGAACTAGTGGTACCAGGAACGCAGAGAACAGCAAAAAGACAGGCATTGTTCAAAAACTTAGAAATAATGAAGGACACATTGACAACGAATTTGTTGTTTCCTCTGTGGCTTTAACGGAACATTCTCGATTAATTTTTGATTTTTTACATAAACATAACATCATGCCTCTATTCCCCGAAGGGTTGGGCAGAGGTGTATAGTAACACACTCATTTCACCGTTATGTTTATTAAGTCCCATGTAATAGGGGGCGAGCCTATCGCTATCAACCGGGCACGAATCCAAATTCACGGCCTGCTACTGAGGAATTCCACACGGAAAAACTCAATAACACTGCCCGACCTGGGGATCGAATCCAGGACCTCACGATCATCAGTCGCGCTTGCCACCACTAGACCAACGAGGCAGTTCTCTGTTTTTTGTTATAATTCAATACTCCAATACACGAAAAATCTATCAAGCCAAGTTCTCGGATACATTTATAAGCTTATAATCCTACGAAATGTTTATTGAAATAATTACTTACTTGATGGTTTTTCCATCTCTTTACGGACAGTTACAGAAACACATAATTTATTTAGGGGTTAGGAGAAGAAATAACTTGTTTTGTATTCATGAACATAAAAATGTTTCGTTCTTCGGTTCCAAATTCGCGACTATCCTTTTTATTTTTACTACTACTACTACTACAACCCTGTAAACGTTCGTTCCGCCAAGCCTTTACCCAACTATGTTGGGGTCAGCTTCCTGTCTAAGGCCCGGTATCCACCAAAGCGGAGAGGAGACGAGACGAGATGTGTTTGAATAAACCAATCCGATTTCGTTATTTCCACATCTCTTCTCCGCTTAGCTTGGGTGGAAATGGATCAAGCGGAGAGGAGAGGAGATGTCTCATTTTTCTATAGAATTTTGTGCGGCGAGCGAGCAAGCGGCGCGGCAGAGCGGAGAAGTGTCTAGTCGGGCGGCCGGGCGGCGCTCGCGCTCGCGCACCCCGCATCCCATCTATCTATCGGTCTCTCACAGCTCACATCTCTGCTACACAAAGCTCACATCTCCTCTCCGCTTTGGTGGAAATAACCTGCCAGCTTCGCAGCACATCTCCTCTCGTCTCCTCTCCGCTTTGGTGGATACCGGGCCTAACGGAGCGACTGCAATCAGAACTCCGCAACCCAGTTACTGGGCAATGCCGATATCTTAATCCTAATACATCCTGTGAACATTGATTAAAATAATTAACTAAACTATAATGTAGCAATATTAATACTTAATACAAGTCATTAATAATAATCATTTAATACACACATGTGATTGTCTAATCATTGGACTTTGTAGTGGAGGCAACGCATGGAACAATCATGATAGTCGCCTGAGCGCTGGGGCACTGGGTCTGTGCCGAAATACTGACTCTAGATAAAGATTACGAAATATAAACATGACTTAATTAAATTAAATGATTTGTTTTTAATATGATACGTGTAATATGTGAACTGGAAAGATGATAGTGAGATTAATATTATGAAAAGCATACCTATTATATAAATTGGCAGAGCAATTGCAGTTAGATGAGACGCGAGACTGGTACAGAGCCGGAACAGGATGCGCAATAAAGTAGACATGCTTAAGCGCTAGATAGAATTGAAGAGCAGAAAATTAAACATAACATACCATCACTCCTTGTATTCCCCGAAGGGAACGGCAGAGGTTTTAGTACACCCTCGATTCGCCAGTTATGTTTTAAGTACCATGTAATAGGGGGCGAACCTATTGTCATTAACCGGGCACAAATCCAGACTCCGGGCTGCTACTGAGAAATTCCTAATGAAAAAACCCAAAACACATCTCGACCTGGGGATCTAGCCTAGGACCCCATACTCAGCAGTTGCGTTTGCGACCACTAAACCAACAAGATAGTCAGTTCTTTACTTCTCCAACAATAGGGTAGTTGACTACTATTAAAAATGTACAACAATTTAATATTATTTTAAAGAAAGTATAGATACAAATTGATATGTGAAAAAATAAATAAAATCGATGAAAAAATAGAGGAGCTACACGCTTGCGAAGTTTGTGGGGGGGGCATTTTCTGTCCTTGTCGCGCGAAACGGATATTGTACGGAGTGGTGTCAAATAATTATGAAGTTTGCAAGGTATGATGTCATTGTGGCGTCATGTTGTCTCTGTCTAGTGAGCAATTTTCAATCGTTTATAACTTGGGCATTTTATTAAATAATTCAGTAGTTTTTTCACTATTGCCTATCATTTTTGTAATAGTTTGAGATTTCTAATAAAAAAATTATAGTCACATACCCTATTTTGACATATCGTCTACTACTATTACCAGTAGTGCAATCGATCTGTAAAATGGAAGCGCTAGCGTGAACCAAACTGTATTAAATTTGCTGTTCCATAATTCATTAAGTCAACACAGCGCCTACACCCAACTTAAATGAAATAACCTATATAGTAAGCAATTATGTGTATTTAGCTTCTTTAAAAATTCATACTATCGCTTCAAAAAAAAGTATGGTGCATTACCTGCATACTAAAAAAAACATAACACAACCGTACAAGATTGCGTACGTTGTATAAGTAAGTGCAGTACTTCATAATGTGTTGAGCAAGCGCACATTGCAAGGAAGTGATTCATTCATAACGGGGCCAGACATTGCATATGCAATGCGATTCGCCATGGTGCACAGTGTGGTTCCTTGTAGGATCCGCACTGACATCTGTTCGGACGCCGGGGAATGTGTCTGCTTGAGGAAAAGACGAGGCACGTTTTGTAAATTAGGCTGTAAGAATCTTCTTAAATCTGAAAGACACTAACGGTGTCGTGCGTTCGGTGTTCAAAGAAGTCTTCCAATTATCAGAATATATATTTTCGATGAGGGGACATCCCTTAATTGATATTTAGATTGTTATCTAATTAAGACTTCGACTTACATTATCTAATCAAGCTAAAACGAGTTCCAAAGTCCATGTTGTCCAAAGTCCATGTCAGTATTCAAGTCCATATCACATAGTATGTTTCGGTAACAATATTTATATCAAATATAGTATATCTCAGTCGATTTAAAAGCATCATGACGTGATTGATATTGATAGCTTATGGTCTGGTTGTCAGCTCGTATTTTACTTAACCGACAATACTTGACCTGATTCGATGTTTTCCTAGTAAAAATCGTCTCTTTAATATTTTAAAGATCAACCGGTCTTTCGTTAATATCAGGAATTCAGTAGTTGGCTCTCAAGTTCTTAATGATGTCATCCTATCAAATTTATACGCGGAACTTACATCATAGTTCCCCATATTACGACATTCAAAATAATTGCAGTAAAATAATACTTAACTAGTAATTAAAGACCACGTACCCTTCTGTGATTGGTCGACACATGACGTGTTGCGTCCACGCCACCTTATTGCACGTGTGTCCATTGAGTAATCGTAAATCAGGGACCTATTCTAATGACCTGTCGTTCAAATATTCTTCATTCTACCAGTTTTCTCAATCTGGATGGCACTTTGCTTTTAGTAACTAATTGTGAACTCATTAACAAGCGTACAGCCATTTGCTTCATCAATAGAAATTTTCGTTTCATGTCAAACGACTGCTGTCTGACGAAAAATAGTAGTACAATGTCGGGAATAAAGTTCAAAATACAATGGACTTACCTTTTATTGTAATTGGCATTTCTGAGTATGTGATGGTAATGATATGTGAATGCTTGAGCGTTCCGAAATTGGTTCTGAAACTTCTCACTCGGTTGCTTTAGCCGCAAGTTTGTGGTCTCTCTGAATACTACTTATAATGCGAATTAAAGTTTTTGTCATGGCATAAGAAAAGGTTTTAGGCTGACCAGAGTTACCGTGTGGTGTATGACCTGCAGGTAAAAACAAAATGGCTATCAACTGTGTCTCGAGCAACTTAGTGGCCCGTGTGCGGTCTGAACACAGCTACGATGTTACAGTTTGTGGTCATTTCAATGTTATCCAAGATTTCACGATTACGGCTGAAGGGAGGTTGCCGCAAGTACAGACGTGTTTCCTACATAGACATTATTTATAGCAGCAAGGTGACACCGCAGTGTTGCCCTCATAAATCAGTACATAACCACTGTTTACCTACGTCACATGTTATGACTACTTAATAGTGCAGCTCCGAGTGTGTTTGTGCATGTGACTTGCCTAATGGCGCCCAGACTGGGACTTTCACTGTGAAATATAGAATACAAAATTCGTTCTCTATATTCTTTTCAACAAATATTAACAGTTCTTATCGCAACCGGATCTTTGAATGAAATATCTGCCCGTGATAACAAGTCTCGTTCACATCCTGGACGCAATCCTTCATATAATGAGAGAGGCTCAGTGCTGGATCAAATAAGATCACTACCCGTATAAAATTCTTTGAGGAGCTTCCCTTATATCTCAAGATCCGGTATTGAGATCTAAAGGATATGTAGCTACATAGTATTAAACACAGTTACCCTCTGTTTTTCTGTGTGTGTTCGAACTAACATCAATAAGACTCAAGTCTTTTTATAAAGGGTGAAGTTTGATATTGAAAAAAATCTACACGTGCGAGTACGATTTGTGAGGGGCATTACAAGGTCGCTATACTAGAACAGTCTTAATAAAAATCTTTTGAGATTCTGTTTTTTTATCAATGTTCCAGTTTTTATTAGTATTCTAAATTAGCCATGATGCAATCTCGTTTGGGCGCCATTTAGATGTCTATTTGCACTTATTATCCCCTCAACGGTCACGTAGAGGTAAGACCTTAAAATTATCTGCAACCCTGTACGTATTCTGTGCTAGAAGACATCTTAGTTGGACTGTGGATGTCACATCCAAATGACATTCAACATTCACCTCTTTATTATCGAGTGAGGCCATTATTGTTATTGTTCAAGTGTATGCAATTTAGATTATAGTGTTATTGGTATGAGAACATATAATCTCAGTGTAGTATTTTTTGTGCGTTGTCTTCATAATGGGCCCATTACTATCCCACTGTTGGGAACGGGCCTCTTTTTAGAATGAAAAAGGTTTAGACTTTACTCCGTCACGCTGGCCTATTTCGAATTGGCTAGCTTTAGCTATTTGTAAATATAACATTTACGCCATCACATCCTGTGCCACAACATTTCACAACGAAGTTTCCAGAAAGTAGGTAAAAGCTTGCAACAGGCATGCGCTTGCATATTCAGTACGTAGGTCGGTAGATACGGCGTGGGACGTGGGATGCACCCCGGGGTTTGTCGTCGGCGCATGCGCGGCGCGGGTCACGGCCGTCTGCCCGGCCGACGCGGCCTCAGATGCATCCGCCTCCCTGACACTGACCTCGTATCGCATAATAATGTTGAGAGAGGTTTGCGATCAGAATCAGGTCCTAGAGGATTGAGATGCGTTCACTCATTACAAGGTGCAGAAGTGTCTTATAGAAAAGCGTTTTGGGAAACTGTACCCCATTTCCATAGTTATAATGATTTGCTTCTTTGACGAACAGAAATTAAATATACTATATAAAAGGTAATTTTGAATTTTCAGACAGTACGCCGCGCTGTCTTCTTTTCCAAAACGATGGATAAGCTTCTTTGTTAATCGAATAATATCTCTTCCCAAACAAATACGATATTTTATGACAGAGCGCCGCTTCATCTTAGCTTTGCTAAATATCTCCGAACGAGTGCTTCTCAATTTTATATTAGACATTATCCTTCGATTAGCTTGTAATCTTCTGTCTCTTATGACGTAAAGTATATGCGATTAAGATTCAAAAGGTCACTAGAATTAAATAATACCAGTTAAAGCAACATTTACGAATAAGAAATTTTGGTTTACACGTCCAACGAATGGGACTTTTCATTTATTTCAGGGTTTGTGTTAGTACAATGTTGAACACCTACGTGTATCCTACGTGTCCTGAGAATTTCATTAATTAATTATTGTATAAAACAATTTTTAATAAGGTCTACTTCAGAACATTACATTACAACATTTATCTAACAACCTTATAGGATGATTCGGTTTGATCAGGAAAAGAGTAATTGTGCTGGTTGAAGGAAATTCTAGGTTGGTTTAAACCTTGATCTCCCCTGTCAAGTGGAACTACTATCACGCTAACTGTGGATGAGTTCATCCATAAGTGGTCTTCTACCTAACCAACAACTATTCTGGTTACAAATGACGTCAACGCGTTCTGGTTGAATATTCAAATTACCTAATACATTTGTTTTACAATCATTATTTTTCTGGATCATATTTTGGGTTTTCATATTTGGAGTTTTATAAGGCTGCGTTCCTAACTTTGGGTCGATGATATTCTTAATTTTTATTACGGTTCTTTAACCTTCTATATTTTAATTAGCTTTAAGACCTTTGAGCTTTGGCGGTGAAGAAAAACATCGTGAGGAAACCTGTACACCTGAGAGGGTTCCATAAAGTTCTCGATGGTGTGTGCAGTCTGCCAACCCGCACCAGGCCAGCGCGGTGAACTAAGGCCTAAACCCTTCTCATTCTGAGAAGAGGCCTGTGCCCAGCAGCGGGACAGTAATGGGCTGATTCTGTAATGTGAAGACCTTTTAAAATTAATGACAGCAATTTAAATTATCTCTAAGAACTGTGTTAAAGAGTTTAAGGACTACAGCTTTAAAGGATGTGCAATCGCCATAAAAAGCTTCGCTTGTTCTCTGCACATGTGGCCTTTTATGGTAAACCGGCCTTTTAGCGCAATCGACCTTAATATTACTATCACTCAGGCTCACGACGGCACATTCAACCTCAACCTAATGGAGTAAGGTTTAAAGTTGCACGAAGTATGGACATGAATATTTTTTGTTGGAATTAGAACCGCAAACGAGCGTTTTTAGAGTGAGGTTGTAAGTGTAAGAATTAAATACTCATTTAGTTACTAGATAACGCATATGTATCCGAAATGTAAGCTATAGTAAGGAATCATAGAGAACGTTTTAATTTTTACATGTGTATTTGTCGAAAGGCATACCCATATTCTAAGACGTTCCTCCAAAACTTACTCGACTCGACTCCACCTCGACTCAGTCTTTCTCACTACAATCGGCAGTTATAGTTGACATAAACGTCCTCGACTCGAAATTGTTCATCAGTCGAGGTAAGGAATCATCTGTCAAACTCAAGGTACCTTGGAACCTACCTTATGGAAGGAAGTGTCAAAGTTCATATATAACAAAAATGAATTTTGAAGACTTTATCGAATATGCTTACGATAATCTTTACAACTATTTACCGTGGCGTTATTTGCGCGATGCAGATAATTCAAATTATGACGTAATGACTCTGTCGAGGAACCTTAAAGTTCACTCGAAATTGCGACTACGAATACAATTTTGAAAGTGTTTTCGAGGCCGTCCTGAGTCAAGTATGAGTCGAGTAAGTTTTGGAGGAACGTCTTAGAATATGGGTGACAGTCTTTTAAGTTACTAAGTCCTCTTAAAATTCTCCTGAAGTCTCGTAAAATATATTCAATTCATCAAGGACACTTGAAGTTGCAGACGCTACTAGATTTTGCCAGAATTTAATCTAGCTCAAGGCGAATGCGCCAGGACAAGATATTTTTTTAACTAAATTGTGCTCGTTACGTTACCTAAAGTTAGGGAACAGTGAATCTTATTAAGTTTCTTCATAATAATATTATTTTTAGGAGAATATTACGAGAAAGTTGAGAGGCTCGTGGCGAGGTTAAGCTGCGCTTGCCGCGGTCAGTCCGTGGATGGGTGACCGTTCGTTACATATCGAGACGCCTCTGTGCCTCGGAGAGCGCGTTAAACAGTTGATCCCGGGCGTCATACGAATGAATACCTTTGACAGTCGGTGCGGGAAGTCAGCAGTCCGAAAGTCTGACAACCGGTCTAACCTTAGGATATCGGCGTTGCCCAGTAACTGGGTTGCGGAGGTCTGATGGCAGTCGCTTCGTATAAAATACTGGTATTCAGCCGCATCTGGTTAGACTGGAAGTTCGGGGCAGAGCGAAAATGGAATCGTTTTGTAATTAGAATATCAAAATATTGGTTTATAGAACTATTTTGTGCTAATAAGAGTGCATTTATCAACTTTAAGACAACTTATTCCAATAGATAGTAGTTAGATTAAAACCAAGGTAAGCGCTACGCTGTCATTAGTTACCGAGACATGTATGCCTTGAGCTATTTATATATCTAGATAGGTAGTCATTTTTTTGCCGCAATGACATAAATACAAACTGATATTTATTGTTATATTATGACAGTCACGTCTGAGGTTACGAACGTTACTTGACGTTATTTGTCATTTGAAAAGCCAAATGAACCTTAACCTTTTGGGTAGACATTTACGAGTTTTTGTTCAAGATAAATCTCGGATAGCACGTTAAGCCGTCGGTCCCGGGTGTCATACAAATACCTATGACAGTCGTTACGGGTAGTCAGAAGCCCGAAAGTCTGACAACCGGTCTAACCTTATTATATAAGCCGCCGTATCAAATCGCGAACGCTCCTGAGCCAGAGGAAATCCAGCCGTAGGAAACTACAGGAAAATCCAAGTCTGTTACGAAGCCCTGAAACGAAAATGTTAATCTGATAAACGAAACCAACTAAAATAATTAAAAAAAAAACATTATATAGGCATTGCCCCGTAATTGGGTTGCGGAGGTCTGATGGCAGTCGCACCGTGTAAAATACTGGTATTCAGCCGCATCTGGTTAGACTGGAAGCGGACCCCAACATAGCTGGGAAAAAGGCTAGGCAGAACGAATAAATCTATGTTACATATTATGTTTGTATCATACATACATACATAAACTCACGCCTTTTTCCCATGGGGGTAGGCAGAAATTATAGAACGCCACATGCTACGACCCTTACATACCCCTTTCGCACCCCTTTCGCTTCATCCAGATTCATACATCTTGTCATACACGCACGCCGGTTGAGAGTACTACGCACTCTCCTGTATGAAGAACATCACCAATAACATCGATGTATGTTCTTCTAGGACGTCCTCTACCGGCGTTTCCATTGACATCCGCCTTATAAATTCGTTTTGTTAATTGTCGTTCTTTTATTATCTCAACATGACCAAACCACCTAAGCATACTCCTTTCAATTTTTGTCACTACATCATCTTTTAAACCGCAACTTTGTCTAATCTCATCATTTCTGAATCTATCATTCAAAGTTACACCACCCATACTTCGCAAGGAACGCATTTTGTTTGTATCATCTATGTAACATTAACCATTACTTTGGGGTTAATTAGTTACAAGGAAAGTTATAAAGCGTTTTAATAAGTCGTAAATCGGTAATCATTAAGAATCTTAATGAGGAAAATCAACAATTGCAGTCAATTACAGTAGACGTTCGATAACTATGTACCAAGAAAATGGACTTATGATTTTGATAAATGGATGAATATACAATTATTCATTGATCCTTAATTTTTTTTAACATATATCAATATCTGTTTCAGTAGTGCTGTTCTGTAAACGAACTCTCATATCGATTCAATATCTTACTTTTACTATTTTCGAAGAAACGTTGTGGATCGATTTAATATTCAATAACTTAATCGGCATTTGATGCTGCATTAGCACTTCTCAACTCACTGCACCTAACACCCCAGTCATTCGTATGCGCGCAAACATTTGTACATTGTACAAATGTTTTCCGTTTTGTACCTAGGGGAAATGATCAAATCATTTATTTCCCTGAAATATGGTGGGTACACAAGATGTTAAATTAGGTTATAGCACAGGACATATTTCACCCTCATTACGGGCATGCAAAATTATAGTTAATTTATAACAATTATTTGAGTAAAATTACAATTATTTGAATTATAGTGATTACAGTTACTTAAATTATTATTGAAATATTATTATAGACTAAGTCACAGGAAATAAAAGAATGAGCCAATATCTTATACCAGGTTCACACGATTCGATTCTAGTTGATCAATTGCCAAATCGCATGCGATTTGAACCGTCTGAACAGACTTTCAATCAAATTGAATCAATTTAAAGGAACAAAACGTTTCAACTTTTGTTGATCAACTAAAATCGAACCGTGTGAACCCGGTATTAGTGGGCACCAAATCGACATGTGCTTTTATTCAAAAAATCTTTAAGAGTATAATGTTCGCATAGTCATTGTGAATGTCAGTCCCACGCTTGTGGGTTCGCGAAGTGCGAATGTGTGTGACCGGGGTAAGAATTGAGACCCAGAATATGTTATCGAATAGGTACCAGAGATTCGATTTTACCAATTCGCAGTTGAGTTCTTGCAGAATAGCACAGCAGATTGTTTTTATTCTTGTCTCATTGCTTTACGGCAGTAGTATTTTTGGGTTTTCATCATTATAATTGGAGTTTTAAATGTCTGCATTCTTAATTTTAAGATGATGGTAAATGATGTTCTTAATCTTTATTAAGGTTTTCCAGGTAATGTTACTCAAATACCATGACAAACAGCTTAATAACAATTATTTTACTTTGTCCCCAGGCCGGAGTCATGGTGGGTGTCGGCAGTACTGAGGACCATCCGCGCAGTCGCGCTGGTCTTCGACATAATCACCTTCCCCGTCCACCTCATTATGCAGAGGCCGTGGAGGAAACGAGCACTATCCAGACGAATTAAGGTAAGAATCCCTTTTGTTCCTAGTGCCCATCGTTAGGGTACGCGAGCTAAAGGACCAGCCGCTTTAGGTTAGATGTCTATCCGTACGACGAGAAGACAGATCCTTAGGTCCCGTGTGGGGGCCAGAGGAGAGGTCCGCCGAGGATTGGCGGACCGGGACCTGTCGGGGTTGCGGTGCATGCTATTGCGAATCCCGCGACCCCGGCCGAACGGTCAGGAGGAGGAACACCGTTGGTTTTTAGCCGGTAAGATTCCGGCAGACCCCCCTCGCCTTCACCGGACAAGGGATATCCATGAGGACTTAAGGTCCCGTGTGGGGGCGGCCTAGAATATAAAATTACCTTACCGCAGTAGATGCGTGTTGTAAGATTGAACAAAACCCAGCACGCTTGGTGGTAGGATCTTTACGGTCCGCCTGGGTAACTACCACCTTCACATTAAAGTCCGGTGCCAAGCAGTTTACTGGGTTTCGCCGTGTGTATGTGAGAGCCAGACGGGTCAAGGGGAGTCCGTCCATATCTTTGCTACTTAGATTCGTGTGATCCATCGTAGACCCTGTCCGCACTTACCATTAGATGAGACAGGGGTCAAATGTGACCTAAGTTCTTCTTCTTCCTGCCCATACCTACATACATGCCACCTAATGTGAGATACACTCTAGGTGGGGTTGGCCCAACATGTATTTCATAAATCCATGTTGTTAGAGGTTTTAGCTTATTGTTTTATGACCGGCCGCCTGCCTGACATCAACCCTCCTTCGGAATACTCGTTGCGACGTCGCTCGGGTAACCCAATGTGCTTGCTGATATTATGCACTGGGTCCCAAAATGATATGCTTGTCAATCTTATTGCCGACAACTAAGCAGACTATGTTCTTCTTGGTGGAGTATACTTGAAGTTCCTCGACCGACTCATTCAGTTTTGCTAGTTACTTTGGACGTGACCCAAGTTGAAGAGTAAAAAAAGAAAAGTAAACTATTTAATGAGTGAACAGGAGACTGGTACTCCACTGTCATTTTGAGCCGAAGACTGCAAGTTCAGAGACCTTTTCTATATTGTCCTTAAAGTTTAAATATTTGGGTCCCACGTTGTATATCCATAATTGAATAACCCAAGTCGTGTCAACAAACTTTTGAGATTACTTGGAATTATTTTATTATTCAGAACTTTAGAAAAAACTTTGATTAAATCGTGACACGGATTAATTCGCTCAAAGAAAAGTTTTTGATTCTCTGCCAGAATCCGAGATCCGAGTCTCGATACTGATTTGATTAACGACGCTCTTCAGATCCATTGACCAGGTGCACTGCGGTGTGTTCGACGTTCACTCGTATCTTTTTTTTCTTCATTTTTTCTTTTTTTTTAAATTTGTCTCACACTAGGATTTCTCCTGTATCGTGGTTGCGTTTACAGACACAAATCATCACTTACACAAACGTCCAGACCCAGAACAACTATCTGTAGGCCATACAAATATTTGTTTCGTGCGGGTATCGAACCCACGACCCGTAGCGCAGAAGCCAATCCTTCAGCCACTGCACCAAACGTGTCATTATCTGTAGGTACTGTGTTATGTATGTACCGCAGATATTCTCGAACATCACCATTGTAGTTGTTATTTTCGTTTGACCTGTTTTAAAATTGTCAGACGCCCACGTCTGGATGCTGGTCCGCTATGGAATTGGAATAATGAAAAGCAGTTGAATATATACGAAATGACACAAAATGCAAATATTTTCGTTTTATACGAGTCAACTTTTTTGAGAGTACAAAGCGGAGTTCTATATTCAAATTAAAGATGTAAGCCCTCGTTCGCACGAACGCTTTTTCAACGCGCGTTGAAAAAGCGCCCAACACGCGCAATTGATAAGTTGCGTTAAAAAAGCGCTATCATATGAACACATAGGGCTTGCTATTTGTTGTATTAGAACGATTTTTTAACGCGCGTTGAAAAAGCTCTCGTGCGAACGAGGGCTAATAGTAATGTATTAAATTAAAGACACTGCCTCTCAGCAAACTTTCTTTAAATAAATACTAATTGTAAGACTGGTGTTCTAGTGGTGGCAAGCGCGACTGCTGATCGTGAGGTCCTTGGTTCGATCCCCAGGTCGGGCAAAGTGTTATTATTTTTTTCTCTGTGGAATTCCTAATAGCAGCCCGGAGTCTGGATTTGTGCCCGGTTGATGGCAATAGGCTCGCCCTTTATTGCATGGGACTTAAACATAACGGTGAAATGAGGGTGTTACTATACACCTCTGTCCAACCCTTCGGGGAATACAGGCGTGATGTTATGTTTTGTAAGAGAATAGAATATATTTTGACTGTGATTAATCCTGAATTTTGTTAGTTTATGATTCTGTATTCAGCGTCCACCGAAGCGTCCCTTGTTCTTGCACAAATCCTTAATTAATTAATCTTCATTATTCATATTTGACGGTGTAATTATTTGGTCCCCAGGCTCGTATAATCCAGACCACACAGAACAGCATCACAGTTCGGTCCGTCTCGTCCCCGTGCGACCTGCACCTCCGCCTGGTGCGGGACGGCGTGACGTCCATGGAGAGCATGCTGCGCGCCGCCGCCGCGCGCTGGGCCGACCGGCCCTGTCTGGGCACGCGCACCGTGCTCAGCGAGGAGGACGAGCCGCAACCCAACGGACGAGTGTTCAAGAAGGTATGTACTCTGTACACTGTTACATGACTGTAGAAGAGTGCAGCGGCCCCGTCTGCACAGATAAGAACGGGCCGCTGTTTAAGAACGTAAGAATCCGTGCACACAGCTGATCCGTTTTAACGAGTCCGTCGGTACTGGATCTGTTATTCACATCTATTACTCACAAACAAATGGCAGCTGCGTCGTATCTGGCAGGCAGGATACGATAAAAATAACGGATCCAGTATTTTTTATTGGATTCGGAACACTGTCGTAATGTGAACTCGCACATACAAATACAGGCGCCATCACCAAAATAAAAACGGATCCGCTAAAATGGTTCTGTAAACGGTTTTTGTGTGAATTAGATGTAACTTGTTTGAATCCCAAACGTTACGGTGAAGGCCCCTAGCTAGACCCTTATTCTCTACATATGTCATTAAAGAAATACACGCAAATAACGCATGCCACTTGGGTATATCTTTGTAGTTCATGGTGGTGCTACTTGAAAAAGCCATTCAAAATAAATACTCGATTTTTCCGATATTACGTGTTACGTTTTAGGGTCCGTACACAAAACTGCGATGCGACGTCGCATCGTAGAAATATATGAGTTCGCACGACGCATCACAAGAACTTACGAATTGATTCGCGTAATAGATTTTTCCTATATCTTCTTATCAGTAACAGCAGTGCGCAAATCTTTTTACGCAAATTTATTCTACCTAGTATAAAATACGTTCAATACGGTTGACGATCGTCAAGGAATTGGTCACCCGAACCTTGGAAGGCAGACGCCTTGCCGCACGAAATCGCATCGCAGCAATTTGTGTCGCAGTTTTCTGTGTTGCGGATTCGCATCGCGCCGATTCGCAGTTTTGTGTACAAGCCCTTAATGTGTACGTACTCATATTGATTAACGCCCCTGGTTAACACAAGAAAGCCTGTAATATATTTTTTGTGTATTTTCGACAGAATATGAGAATCCACTTATTTATTTATCCTACCTGATATAATCGTCTAGCTTAGTCGACCCTTGACACCGAGAAAATATAATTAGGTCGAACAGAGGACTGAACCAGTTCAAAAATATAGGGTAAAAAAGAATCAATAAGCGCCGATAATTTAATACAGAAATGTCACTATGTTCTATTTTATTATTTACGAATGATTGTTTTTCAATAGCTTTGGCATTGAACGCGTGAGAGTAAGCTCGCGGTGAACAAGTGGCAAATGACTCAACTTCAAACAATACCACTGCAATTTTCTCGTTTTAAATTACTGTCACTGTGCATGGACACGTGTTCTGTTTCCCTCGGTTCGAATGGAAAATAACTAAGAAGATGATCCTCATGCAAATAAAGATAATCTTCTTAGGTATTCTCCGTCAAGGTAAGGCGAAGGAGTATGTGGTACTCTTACCGACTAATACCACCACCACCTGGTGGCCGTACTCATGACCCCAGAGGCTCAGGGATCCCCGGTGAAAAACCGGAGCGGGGTCTTAGGCACGTCCCGGGGAAACAATGTAACCCAACACCCTCGCAGTGCACCCTGCGGTCCTCCAAAGGGTCACTTGATGGACGCTTGAGAGACCCACGACTCTTTTTTTTTTCGTGTGGTTAGTGATTAACCTGGTGTCAGAGTTTATGCCGCCCATGGGCCTCTGACTTGGCTTCACATGCCGTCGAGAAATATCCCTCAGGCATGCCGGTTTCCTCACGATATTTTCCTTCACCGTTTTTAAGCAAGTGATAATTATACAATACACACATGAATCCGAAAAGTCTGAGGTGTGTGTCTTGGGTTCGAACTCGAGACCTATGACTTGGCAGTCCGACGGTCACACCATTAGGCTATCACTGCTGTAAATGACTCCTTAAAAGTGAACAATATCCCTTCGAAGCATTCATGAACAGGTACTTCAACTCTACTTATGAATACTAGCTTCCGGCTCTACCACAAAAAGAACTGTCGAGATCCCTTGCCAACAAGCTTCACCTGTAGCCCCTGTAGGAGAATTATCATCATCATATTAGACCGTACACATACACTGCTGACCATTAACCCCCTAGTTTGGCCTGTAGGAGGTCAACGGGGAAATTTTCACAATATAACCGCCATTTTATTCACCAGTTCAACATGGGTGATTACGTGTGGCGCACATACGTGGACATGGAGAAAGAGGCGCGTCACTTCGGCGCCGGCCTGCGTGAGCTCGGCTGTCGGCCTCGGCAGAACGTCGTTATGTTTGCGGAAACCAGGGCCGAATGGATGGTAGCCGCCCATGGCTGCTTCAAACAGAGCATACCTGGTGAGTCACTTAACCTTTGAGTACGTTTTTTTACTTTTTAATATTGAATTCTTGTGAATTCAACTGAGTTTTTAAAAGCCCTCATCTTGGAAGGAAGTTATCCCAATAATGGAATTCTCAACCTGCTAAAGAAGATCTCACTATCATGCTTCTGGGATTGGATTAATCGTTAATACACTTTTTATAAGATCAAAATAAGATTTCTGCTAGATACAGAACAGAATCAACCAATACAATCAGCCCATTACTGCCCCGCTGCTAATCACGAGCCTCGTCTCGGAGTAAGAAGGGTTAAGGCCCTAGTCCACCACACTGCTAAATAATACTTATATTTTATAATTGACCTGTAGCCAGATATTTTAGGATAGGCTTTTCTCTTAGCTATGAAGCTGCCTTTATATCAAAACAAAATCCGAAGTTAATCAAAACACTATTCTTACCAGTGGTCACAATCTACGCCACCCTCGGCGACGAGGCGATAGCGCACGGCATCAACGAAACAGACGTGTCCACTGTCATCACCACGTACGACCTGCTGCCCAAGTTCAAGAAGATCCTCGCCAAGACGCCCAAGGTGGAAACCATCATCTACATGGAGGACCAGCTCAAGACCATCGACCGTGATGGGTACAAGCAAGGCATCAAGATTATTGGATACAAGGATGTTGTGCAAAAAGGTGCCGCCTCTAACATTGGTGAGTTTCTTTTTTGGAAGTTTTTTGACATGTTACGGTGTAATTTAATGCGAGGTATTTTTTATGGAGTGACTGCCCTGGCATGACAAAGGATTTTTTAAGCTTAAATAATTTTAAACCTTATTGTAATACTTTTTAGGACTTGTATTTATTGTACCGCGGGATGCTAAGCAAATATGAATGCTAATAGTACTAACATAAGGTTTCAAATTATTTGAGCTTAAAAAATCTTTTGCCATGCCGTGTCACTGAGCGCAGGTGTTTATAACTGGGAAAATTTGATATCTTAAGTTAGAAAGATATAAATATTTATTGTTTAAATTAAATTATCACTATTTAAACGCTGATTACAAAAGACAGCATCCATGTTTGCCTACTATTCGCTTCCTAGTGTTTTTGCTGGGAAGAAGAAACGTTAGACGGGTTGTCAGAGCTCACTCGTGTCCCGTGAGGGTGTTATGACACGATTTCCGATACACGTAGGTTCCCGATGTGTCACCCATTGAACAACGGCTACATAGTTTAACCACACAGATCAACCGATCCTCGCCAGCCACGTAGCGTCAGTTTATACATTAGCACTCCCCGCAGAGCCGGTAGCGCCGTCGCCGTCGGACACGGCCATCATCATGTACACGTCGGGCTCGACGGGCGTGCCGAAGGGCGTGATCCTGTCGCACCGCAACATGCTGGCCACGCTCAAGGCCTTCGCCGACGCCATGCCCATCTACGACGGGGACATCCTCATGGGCTTCCTGCCGCTGGCGCACGTGTTCGAGCTGCTGGCTGAGAACTTGTGTATGATTGGAGGTGAGGACCCCTTTTGTTTCTTACAATAATAATGCCTGAAATTCGTAAAGGGTTAGCAGAGAATATATGCTGACGTTTATCATGTGGACGGGTTGGAATATAAAACTTCCTCACTGCACGCTGGGAATAGACGCGTGTTGTAAGATTCAACAAAACCTAGCACGCGACGTGGTAGGATCTATACGGTCCGCCTGGCTAGCTACCACATTCGTCGTGTGTATGTGAGAGCCACAGGGGTATAGGGGAATCCCTCTAGATCTCTGTTCCTTGGATTTGTATGCTCCATCCCTGTCTGCGCTTACCATCAGGTGAGACTAGGGCCAAACGCGACTAAGACAAGAATAAAATAGAATTCGCACTTGATAATGCGTAGACTCCATTTGATATACGGATAGTGCCATCCACGAAGAGGCGCCCTACTCTTCACCTAAATCGCGTGTTCTCCCTCACTGTAGGATGAAGAGTGAGAGAGAGAACACGTGATTTAGACGAAGAGGGCGTGTCTTTGTGCATGGCACTATCAGTATCGACATATAAACTGCGTCAATTATTATAAATTACGTAATTATAGAATGAGGTTTATGATCTTAATATGGTATTAAAAGAAAAGAGACATTACGTGTTCTAAAAAATCTATTAAGTTTTTATTTAGTTTAGCTGTAAGTAAAACAGCCAATATAATTCATAAGCTAAAAAACGTGTAAGGGTGAGAGTTATTTTGATATAACACACATATTAAAAGCTAATTACAGTTCACGATCTCGTAACAACGATAATATATGAGGCTCTATGTACGGTCATTGAAACGAATTGTTTAGCAAATTAAGACACTACGTAAGTTTGCCGTATTTAGTGCGAGCGCACTGCGGTGCGTTTTTTCACCGCAACGAATAAAATAAATACAAGTAAATCAGTATGTGGTGAATAATTCGCAGTGCACCCTCTTCTATGACACTCCATACTTCACAGATTATACGTTAAAAAATCGCAAGGTTATTTATTTCTTCTTTCACTATTCGACTGTTTGTAGATGGTCTTGCGGGCCGTTTCTACGTAACCGGGGAGGTATTGGCGAGACCTGAAGGGTCTCCAACCAATGGGGACGAGAGTAAAATACTTAACCTAAGCTAACTACTACTACTAACATCATGACTAGCTAGCAACAACAGCACTAAGGGTGAATCCTAATGGAACTTGGACCTCCGTTTAGGGCGTTGCTTGCGAGAGGAATGGGAGGGAGACAGCTTGATGAGGGCTGAATTAACAGTGTGACTGCGGAGTCAGTAAAGACAAGCGAGCACGGTGGATCAGGGACGAAAAAACGCAAGGCAGTGCGCGCTAGCCCTTAATCCATACGACTGATAACTAATGACAATTGTGATTTTAATATGCGGACAATTTAAATTGGCGGTCAATTTGTTAAACAATCCCTTTCCGTGACTGTGCCGATAATATGAAAACTTTACATCGACCAAAGTGCAGTACAAAGTCTGGAATATTCATATTAGTTGCAGTGTATACAAACTGCTCATAAATACACTATTTATGCGACACTTTGACATTTATTTTATGTTAGTGTTGTAATAATTTTAATGTTCGTTGACAATACACGGTGATGTAGTTATTGCGGTTTAAAAATAGCTAGCACAGATTGTAGCTTAAGTTACTGTTCTGTGCAGACTTTGCTTTTACATCTTAAATCACAGTAGGTAATATTTAAAAATATAAAACTAAAAAAATTACCCGGAAATTATAAGGCGGATGTCAATGGAAACGCCGGTAGAGGACGTCCTAGAAGGACATACATCGATGTTATTGGTGATGTTCTTCATAAAGGACAGTGCGTAGTACTCTCAACCGGCGTGCGTGTATGACAAGATGTATCAATGTGGATGAAGCGAAAGGAGTATGTAAGGATCGTAGCATGTGGCGTTCTATAGTTTCTGCCTACCTCCATGGGAAAAAGGCTTCAGTGTATGTATATATTACCCGGAAGTTACCAACCAGCTTGTACTTAAACCCAGGCATGATCTTCCACTGATATATGGTAAAGAAAAATATCGTGAGGAAACCTAGACAAAATGGTCAGAAATGTTTGACACTCAGTGAGCAAACGTGGCGATCAATACTCGTTCCTTTTCTGTATGAGAAGGTGCCTTTGAACTGCAGTGGGGCAGTTACAAGCTGGTATTAGTGTCGATTCCGTAGCGCACTTTGACAGGACTAAACTAAACCAAGGGTTTTCAAACTTTCGCGATTTGTACACATTATAAAAATACTAAATCGGGTCTAATCGCGTAGAAAATTTATAAGGCAGAAAAATACCTTATTTATCCCGACGTTTCGACCGAATTTCACCGGCCGTGGTCACTGGTAGACTGAAGTGGTGGAGCAGTTGTCATCTTCGTGAAGCAAGGGCATTTTCATCTAACCTCACTTGATCTTGATTTTTAAGAATATTATCATCGTCGGTACTTCGACACACCACACTAACGGTAAATAAGGTATTTTTCTGCCTTATAAATTTTCTACGCGATTAGACCCGATTTAGTATTTTTATAATGTAAACTAAGGGTGTTTGTCTCTTTCTGTTTCAATAGAAAAAGAAAGTGACAGTGTTGTGTTTAGTCTAGTTTAGTACTGTCAAAATGAGCTGCAGAATCGACAACATTATTAAATAAAAAATATGCAATCTTCTATACTAATATTATAAAGAGGAAAGATTTGTATTTTTGTATGTAACGAATAAACTTAAAAATTACTGGACCGATTTCAAAAAATATTTTATCGTTTAAAAGCTACATTATCACTGAGTAACTTATGCTATATTTATTACTGGAATAAAACTTCTTACGCGGGCGGAGCCGTGACACGGCTAGCATTAAATATTAGGCGAGTCGTTTGGTTTATACAAACCGAATCGGTCGATAACTGACTTATCGAAAAGGTTCTAAATTCGGGGGATGGCCCAGTAATATCATCTTGTTCAAGTACACTACACTTGTATCATATCATTTATTTTACTATTGTTTCGTACTCGCAGGCGTGCCGATCGGCTACTCGACGCCACTCACCATGTTGGACACGTCCAGCAAGATTATGAAGGGAACCAAGGGAGATGCCACCATACTACAACCTACCTGCATTACTACTGTACCAGTAAGTTAACTCTTTTTAAAATACAGCTAGTAGTTAAGTGTACAGATAGATGGGCCGTTATTTACCCCATAAAGCGCAGGCCACACCGCCAGCTGGCGGGCGGACAGGCGAGCAACGTTTTACCGAGCCTCGCTACGTTAGCGACTCAAACGATGTGAACTGAAATATGAAAAAGCTAGCTCGCGTTGTGGCCTTTTTTTACCTTTGAAAAATCCTCATGGATGTCCCTCGCCCGGGGAAGGCGAGGGGGTGTGCCGGGCTCTTACTGGCTATAAACCAACGGTGTCCCTCCTCCTGACTGCGAGTGTTGTGACGGCGCGGGATTCGCGTCAGTATGCACCGCGCCCCCGGCAGGTCCCGGCCCGCCAGCCCTCGGCGGATCTCCTCTGTGGGGCCGCGCCCCACCGCCCCACATCCTCCTGAGTCGCGGTTTGGCCTGCGCTTAATACTTCGACCTCTCGTGCACGCGATGACCAATACTGATATACTATATGTAGAGAGGATAATAGATATAGCGAAAATATACTAATTGGCTAGCCGTAATACATCTACCACATCAGTCCTAGAGAGTTGCCCCAGAAGCTCGCGTGGTCAGCATGGCGACTAGAGTAATACCTCTCTTTTGTAAAGAAGCATTTGTCGAAGAACTGTCTCTTTGGTCTTGTGGTGGCAAGGGCCACTGCTGATCGGGAGGCCCTTGGTTCGATCCCCAGGTCAGGCAGTGTTAGTGGGTTTTTCCGTGTGGAATTCCTCAGTAGCCTTCCGGAGTTTGGATTTGTGCCTGGTTGATGGCAATAGGCTCGCCCCCTTATATGGGACTTAAACATAACAGCGAAATGAGGGTGTACTATACACCTCTGCACAACCCTTCGGGGAATACAGCCGTGATGTTATGTTAGTCGAAGATATGCCTAACTATGATAGCGTGAATTTCTACAGGCTAGTACAAGACTGGTTTAGCTGTATTTATTCTCTGTAATACTAAAATATCTTTCGATCACCCACAGTTGATAATGGATCGCATCAGTAAAGGCATCACGGACAAGGTGTCACGCAGCGGAGAGTTCGCGAGCGCGTTCTTCAAGTGGGCCTACACGTACAAGCAGACGTGGATGCGACGCGGATACGACACGCCTTTACTTAACCAACTTGTAAGTATACTGGAATACTAGCTGTGCCCGCAACTTCGTATGCGTAGAAGTCTTAGGACAACATTACTTGCTTAACTGAAATTATTATGTAATTATTATTAGGTATAGATTAGATGGGTTTCTTAAAATCTTTCTTTATTCTAACAACTATGAAAAAATACATAAAAAAACGGGAACCTCACATAGCTTCGGGTGCTCTATGTTTTTACCAACGGTTTAGGCTGAGTAGATGTTTAGTTGTTAGATTTGAAAATTAGGATTTTTACTAAACAAAATATGTTGTATTTCTATCAGTAGTCACGTCCATTATAATAAGGTTTCCCTGTGAACAATGTTAGTAGTAGAAACACCAGGGATGTGCGCATGTGGCTGGAGAGGCGTCATGCCGCCCTCAGCGTCCGGGTGACGCAGGTACTCTCGGGACATGGCTGGGGGGGGAACTACCTGTGGCGGGTGGGGCGGGGCAGGGGCCCGGGTGGCACCACTGTGGGGACTGCCAGGAGGACACGGCGCAGCACACGCTGTAAGAGTGCGCTGCGTGGGGAGCGCGGCGCCGTGACCTGGTTGCGGCAGTGGGTGAGACCTCTCGCTTCCGGCTGTGTCCTGTGTCCGGTTCTGTCCATGGTAGGGAGCGAGAGTGCGTGGGAGGCCGTCGCTTCCTTTTGCGAGAAAGTGATGGTCACCAAGGAGATAGCGGAGAGGAAGAGGGAGGCGTCTTCCTCCCTCCCTTCTCGCGCTAGACGCACCGGGCGACGATCTCCGGCGATCCTAGCTCGTGGCCTGCGGGCGGCGGGTTAGGGACCCGTCACCCGACCAGTACCAGGCCCGGGAGGATGGCGCGCCGTGTTCCGCGTGCGCCTCTCAGAAGGAAGTGGGGCAGGGGACAATTGTTTTTTGTTTTTTTTTTTTGTGTTGTTAGTGACAACCTATAATAATAATAACATTATTCATCAAAAGACATTACAACACTACAACTTTATTCATAAAATTGCCCCACCACTGGAGAGATCCACCAGAAGAAGCTGTTGGGCCAAGACTTGCCGGGGTCGCGGTGCATGCAATAGCGTATCCCGTGACCCCGGCCTTAGGTCAGAAGGAGGGACACCGTTGGTATTTAGCCGGTAAGAGTCCGGCAGACCCCCTCGCCTTCCCCGGGCGAGGGACATCGATGAGGATTTTCCAACGATAAAAAAAGGGATGTGTGCATAAAGATAACTGAGATTGCTTAGGTATACAGGAGAGAGCTAATCGTGCGAGAAGCAGCTTCATAGCATAACATAAGCTAACCGGAAACTGTACACGTTTAAAACTGAACGGAAAATAGATTACGTAATTTAGTATACACGCAACGCCATCTATTGAGCAAATATGTTACATCAAATGATGCTAATTGTTTCTTAATGACTTTAAATCCTAATAACTTTAGATTGAACGAACCGATTAGGATGAAACAGAAACTAAATGTTATTCCGAGATACGCACAATATTTGTCTATAAAAGTCAATCACACTGAAACAAACAAACAGACAAAAATTCCAAAAATGATCGAAATGGATTTTTTTTCTTATCTTTTAACGACTCCCCCTATTATTTAAAAAGTATTTCCAATAGTCAAACACGGCAAGTCCACAGATTTATGATAATAGGTATTAATAAAATATATGAGTATTTCAAATTCTTCTTCTTCATCCTAGCTTTTTCCCAACTATGTTGGGGTCAGCTTCCGGTCTAACCAGATGCGGCTGAATACCAGTATTTTACACGGAGCGACTGCCTTCAGACCTCCGCAACCCAGTAACTGGCCAATGCCGGTATCCTAATGCGGGTCACTCACATTCGCACGAATACGCGAACCCACAAGTGTGGGACTGACATTCGCAATGACTATGCGAACATTTTCCATACAAACGGAAAACATTCGTGCAATGTACGAATGTTTGCACGCATGTGAGTGACCCGGGTAAGGTTAGACTGGATAATTATTTCAAATTAATCTATTCTTATTCTTAATTGTACACAAAATAATAATATATAATACAGTTCCGTTGGTAAATTCATGTACAAAGGCGAGCTTAACTCACAAATGAGTTTTCTAACTGCAAACCTTAGAGCGATAGAGAGATTTGATGTTGAGGAGAACAATTACCGAAGTGTACAAGTTATATAAAATTACAAATTAAATACACAATAAATATACACATCTACATAAACTAAACAAATATGTGTATAGCACACAATACATAAACGTAATACATACAATATAATATATAAAATACTACATACATACATACAGGTCATGTAGACCGGAAATGTTCCCTAATTCTTTTCTTAAAAACATCTAACGACGGGCTATCACGTAAGGAGTGAGGAAGAGAATTCCAAAGGCGCGAAGCACGAACAGTAAATGATCCATCATAATGACTCGAGGTGTGGGAAGGCATACGAAGGAGAAGAGATGAGGATGAGCGACAAGGTTTCCCTCTAGGAACAAGAAATTCAAAGCGTTCTCGAAGATACATAGGAGAATTAGGATTGTGGAGAACAGAAAAGAGAAAAGAAAGAATGTGAGTATCACGACGTTGCCGAATAGGAAGCCACTTCAGCCGCTTCCGAAATTCCGACACATGGTCGTACTTCCGAAGGCCAAAGATGAAGCGGATGCACAAATTCTGCAGACGTTCTAGTTTATCTAGCAGTTCCTCAGTTGCGTCAAGAAAGTAGACATCAGCGTAGTCCAGAAGGGGTAGAAGAAGAGAATCTATCGTATTGCCTTGCACTATTAACAGTTATGAATACACTCACTTATGAAATTGAGTGTATTTCTCTTTCACTACCATTCATATAGATAGGTACCTACCTAAGAAATTCTAAATAACAATATCTTCGATTTTTTTTTATAAAAGCTTAGTACCTTTTTCATATAGATAGCATTTCAATAGACCTTCCGTAGACAGAGAATAGGTACCAATTCAACAATTAATATTAGGTAATCTGTGGATTTATTCGTTGTAATATATTTCCTCACAACATGATTTGATACACGTAACGCCATCTATTGAAAATAAATGGTATAAACATGCACATGCTAAGTTCTTCTAGAAAACTTAAAATTCGCATATCTTTTGATTGCGTGAACCGATTGCGATGAAACAAAAACGATGTATTACACGAAGATAAGCACAATATTTGTTTATAAAAGTCAACAACATTGGATCAGTTGTTTTTACGTGATGCTTGCACAAACAAACAGATAAACATACAAACAGATAAACAGACAAACAGACAAAAATTCCAAAAATGTTAAAAATGGGTTCTATTGGTTAACGTTTACCACCCCAACCAGGTTTTTTCAAAATATTTGCTATGTACAGACACGCCAAGTCTACAGATTTATTATATGTATAGATATAGAAACAGGTGTGTTGGAAACGGTATGCTGAATAGAATATGACAGATTTATGAATGTGGATTGAAGATAGAAGTTTTATGTTGATACATAAAACTTCTATCTTCAATCCACATTCATAAATCTGTCATATTCTATTCAGGGCGGGTCGCTAGTGATCTAGCGACCCGCCCTGGCTTCGCACGGGTGCAATGTAGATACTAATGTGGGGAATATAAACCTTCCTCTTGAATCACTCCATCTATTGCTGAAAACTGCATTCAAATCCGTTGCGTAGTTTAAAAGATCTAAACGTACAGACAGCGGGATCGACTTATTATGTTTAAAATACTCACGTTATGTGAGAGTGTGGGACTGTGTTCAAGTAGTTTATGAGAAGTAGTATGATTTCTTTGTAACTGTTATTATATGCTTTAAAGATTTATGCTCAGTCCTGACTCAGAATTTTTTGATAACTCAGTTCGTAGACGAAGCAAGATAATAAAGGAATTCATGAATGCTCATGAATGGAATCCCGTACTATGTTTATCAAAATCAAACTTTATTTTTATAGACTACACTTATCATATTAACTCAACAATATTACAATAGTTCTTTTTGTAAACAAAATCCGGGTTCCGGAGTAATTTTATTAAAATCCAAGATAACCTAAAAACTAGGTAGGTATATTTTGTTCGACACTACTGTGATCACACTAGCACAGTAATACCAATAAAACATATAAGTGTGACCAGACGGACTGAAAAGTGCGCTCGGAGAGTCTAGAGGGCGTCGAACAATAACTCTTTAATAATCTTAAGATACTATTCATGGTAGACACTGTTAGTCATGCTCATTAAGTCGTCGTGAATCGACTAGGTAAGTGATGGAAAAAATAACTAATAACTCCTTTTCGTGGTAGCGGGCGTGACGGTCGTAGGGTTGGCTCATTTTGAGTCTGCGGTTTCGCTTAGGTTGATTCCGCGACGGCCGGTATGTGGCTGCTATTGGTGTTTCTGTAGGGGCGCCTGAAATGTTTCACGCCATCCGTGCGGCTTGACCCCAGCCGGGTGAGACTCCCAGTTATATGGGGGAGGCCCGACGGAGGTCGATACCAGCAACAGGGTGGCGACTTTGGTTGGTACCCGTCTACAGAAGGTGATTGACTTACGAATACAACGCACTCAGATCTAGCCGATTGCGTTGCAATACGTCGGGTGTAATGAGTGTGTAGGGCGACTTGAGATGTGTGTACGTCGCCCTATGTGTGTACGCTCACCCTCCCGTGCCGTGTGTCAATCTCACTTTAGAATGTCTAGGAGTGATTGTATGTACCGCGCGTTGCAGCGCCTAGCTGTTAACTAGTAGCAACATTTGCGGTGGATGCATGTTGTGTATTGTGGAGTCTTTGTGTGAGTAGGTCGCGTGTAGCGAGGTTGCGAAGGCTCAGGCGTCATGTCCGGTATTTGGGGCGTCGTTGCCCGCGACTGTGAGCAGGTCGCGCGAGCCGGGGGGCAGCCCCTCACCGCTCCCCGCCCGGCACGCGTGGGGGCACGCGCGGACATAGTGGAGTAGGTCGCGTGTAGCGAGGTTGCGAAGGCTCAGGCGTCATGTCCGGTATTTGGGGCGTCGTTGCCCGCGACTGTGACCAGGTCGCGCGAGCCGGGGGGCAGCCCCTCACCGCTCCCCGCCCGGCACGCGTGGGGGCACGCGCGGACATAGTGGAGTAGGTCGCGTGTAGCGAGGTTGCGAAGGCTCAGGCGTCATGTCCGGTATTTGGGGCGTCGTTGCCCGCGACTGTGAGCAGGTCGCGCGAGCCGGGGGGCAGCCCCTCACCGCTCCCCGCCCGGCACGCGTTGGGGCACGCGCGGACATAGTGGAGTAGGTCGCGTGTAGCGAGGTTGCGAAGGCTCGGGCGTCATGTCCGGTATTTGGGGCGTCGTTGCCCGCGACTGTGACCAGGTCGCGCGAGCCGGGGGGCAGCCCCTCACGGCGGGCCTGCCCCATAGTGGTCGCCAACAGTGGCGTGCCTAGGGCAAGTCAAGTCAGGGCATTTCCGATATTTTTTTGGTACTTATTTTGATATGCAAGGTAATAGAATAGGGTATTTAACTACAATTAAAACTGTAAAACAATGTAGTATTATTTTAAAGAAAGTATAGATACAAATTGATATGTGAAAAAATAAATAAAATCGATGAAAAAATAGAGGAACTACACGCTTGCGAAGTTTGTGAAGAGGGCATTTTCTGTCCTTGTCTTGCAAAATGCATATTGTACGGAGTGATGTCAAATAACTATAAAATTTGCAAGGTATAACATCATTGTGACGTCATGTTGTCTCTGTTTAATGAGCAATTTTCAATCGTTTATAACTTGGGCATTTTATTAAATATTTCATTAGTTTTTTCACTGTTGCTTGTAATTTTTGTTTCAATTTCGAGATTTCTATTAAAAAAATTATAGTCACATACCCCATTATGACAATATATTTTATGCTCATCATTAGTAAACCATAATTCGATCGTACGATCTCCCAACTATTTGTTATCAGACGAATTATAAATATCAAAATAAGTACCAAAAAATATCGGACTTGCCCTATAGGCACCACTGATCGTCAGCGTAGCGGCGAAGTCACCGATACTCTCCACGCGCGTCCCTGTGAAATACAAAGTTCCTCACATAGCGAGGAGCGTTAGTGAGTTGACGCAACGAGATGTTTTGCTGGGTCTGGAACTTTTTAATGTAGATCTCGCACGTGAGAACAAGCCAAGGCTGGGGCAGCATAGGTGAGCTGCGACCGTATGTACGTTTTGTACACGCCCAGCTTGACTCGTAGCAGGAGGCGGAAAAGAGTATGGGGTGCAACAGGTTGCGCGTAACGCGCACCCGCGCAACCGTGTCGCGGACGTGAGGACCCATTATGAGGCGATTGTCGAGTGTGACCCCCAGATATTTAGTCGTGATGGTCCACTTTATGTCAATGTCCTGTAATTTAAACATGAGTGGGTGGGAACAGCGACGTCGTTACTATCATCGCCTATGTCTTTCACACATTGACCGACAGCCTCCACTTCCTGAGCCAGTCGGAAAAGTCGTCGAATGACACGGCTGTGTAGCGCGCGCCCGTTTATACATCACCTCAACCTATTATTTGTGTCAAACTACCCGCACAAATGCGTACCTAATAATGGAGATGAGACTAAATTAGTTTGGTCATTCAACAGTGTAAATCTATCTGTATTATGTTTTAATATTTCCAATTACTCCAACACACATAACCGGAAATAATTCTTCAATATTTGCGGGCGGGTGCTGCATACTGCATTCAGGCTTGATCAACTGTTTTCACGGTACTAACACTAAATATTTTTATTGTATATTTGTAAGTCATGGATTTCCGCAAACTAACGCCTGATTCCACCATATAAAATACTTTTACTTAAACCATTCATCATAATATTTAAAAAAAGCATCTAAAACCGTTGGCGGCGCAGTTACATCATTATACCGTCCCGTCCCGTACCGTTGTGCTGATCACTACTTTGCACCTCCCTTGTAGTTGACCTCCATTAACCAGCACACACTCTTTCCAATCTTAAAACCTAAAAAAATGTAACATGTAATAAATATATACTTTATACATTTAATTCAAAACATCTCGTAAATTTAAGGATGTCATCAATCAAATCTTTAGGATAAGAAAATCGATTTTATCGATTAGAAATATTTGATTTTACTCAATTGTTACTGTTATTCAACAAAAGCAAAGCAAACCAAATACATAATATAATTCGTGAAATATTTTTCAAGCATAAGTTATATTTATTAATTCTATAAAAGAAACGTTAAGAAAATGACTAGTGAGTCGATTCATCAAAAATCGATTCTATTGCATTCTACATTTCTATGACCGCCTGTGTACGGCCAATTAACCATAGATTTAAAAATAACATAGTTGTAGGAGATATTTAATAATTATTATTATAATATTACTAGTAATATACCATTGTTCTTACATAATTTTAATTTTAAGCACCGCATTGTAACAATACCCGATTGTACAGCTAATTATTTTAAAAGAGTATCCATGAAGTTTCTTGCCGGCTTCTTCTCCATAGGATCTACTTTTTGGAACCGTGCAACTGAATTGTCGAGACGTTTCCTAAGTGCATGTACCTACTGTGCCTATTCGAAATAAAAAAATTGAATTCGAATCACGTAGTTATTTTTAATTATGTAGAGTTGGCTAAGTATATTTTTTTTATATGATTTTTGGAACTGTTATGATTGTGGACAAATCATTCGTGTTTAACGGAACGTCAAGTAAATGGAGTAAAACAATATATTATTATTAATATCCATAATTTTATATTTAAAATTGAATTCCCTGTACAGTCACGTGTAATAATATGTATATACACGTAGCGAACTTCAAAAGTGATATTCTTCTAAAATATCAATTAAAATTATGAAATATTACACACATAGCCTCTTTAAATACATACGAATTATTGTTTCGAAATTTTCTTATTTACAATCTATTTTCTAAAATAAATTCTTTGTTTAAGCTCATTATGTGTATACATATTATTACACGTGACTGTACGAAAATCAAACAAATCCGTGGCGCGTAATGTCGTAAAAAAATAAGAAAATATTGAAGTATTATGGAATTTTGCTCTTGAAGCATTTTTATGTTTCAAGAACTTTTGCTTTTAGTATCAATTTTTGTCAATCTCCTTTAGTCGGTCGACAACTGACTTATCAAAATGTAGTTTAAGAGTTAATGTGATGATGATGTGATTGTAACATTGAGGTTGGCAGATGTGTAGGTACTTGGATAGAAAGTGAATATAAAGCGATGCGAGATGTATCTGCGCTTCGTCCGTAGTGTGTCGTAGTTAATTTGTAAGGCCAACACGAGTGAGGCTGGATGAATAGTTGTAACTTTGATGTCCTCTTGCAGATGTTCTCCCGCATCCGTCAGCTGCTGGGCGGCAAGGTGCGCATGATGATCAGTGGCGGCGCGCCGCTGTCGCCCGACACGCACCTGCAGGTGCGCATCTGCCTGTGCTGCTCCGTGGTGGCGGGCTACGGGCTCACGGAGACCACGTCGTGCGCCACCGTCATGGACCCGCACGACCGCTCCACGGGCCGCGTGGGCGCGCCCACCGCCGGCACCGACGTGCGTCTGCTGGACTGGCACGAGGGCGGGTACCGCGTGCAGAACAAGCCCTTCCCGCAGGTAACTACTCCTCACTATCACCTTATCATGGACCCGCACGACCGCTCCACGGGCCGCGTGGGCGCGCCCACCGCCGGCACCGACGTGCGTCTGCTGGACTGGCACGAGGGCGGGTACCGCGTGCAGAACAAGCCCTTCCCGCAGGTAACTACTCCTCACTATCACCTTATCATGGACCCGCACGACCGCTCCACGGGCCGCGTGGGCGCGCCCACCGCCGGCACCGACGTGCGTCTGCTGGACTGGCACGAGGGCGGGTACCGCGTGCAGAACAAGCCCTTCCCGCAGGTAACTACTCCTCACTATCACCTTATCATGGACCCGCACGACCGCTCCACGGGCCGCGTGGGCGCGCCCACCGCCGGCACCGACGTGCGTCTGCTGGACTGGCACGAGGGCGGGTACCGCGTGCAGAACAAGCCCTTCCCGCAGGTAACTACTCCTCACTATCACCTTATCATGGACCCGCACGACCGCTCCACGGGCCGCGTGGGCGCGCCCACCGCCGGCACCGACGTGCGTCTGCTGGACTGGCACGAGGGCGGGTACCGCGTGCAGAACAAGCCCTTCCCGCAGGTAACTACTCCTCACTATCACCTTATCATGGACCCGCACGACCGCTCCACGGGCCGCGTGGGCGCGCCCACCGCCGGCACCGACGTGCGTCTGCTGGACTGGCACGAGGGCGGGTACCGCGTGCAGAACAAGCCCTTCCCGCAGGTAACTACTCCTCACTATCACCTTATCATGGACCCGCACGACCGCTCCACGGGCCGCGTGGGCGCGCCCACCGCCGGCACCGACGTGCGTCTGCTGGACTGGCACGAGGGCGGGTACCGCGTGCAGAACAAGCCCTTCCCGCAGGTAACTACTCCTCACTATCACCTTATCATGGACCCGCACGACCGCTCCACGGGCCGCGTGGGCGCGCCCACCGCCGGCACCGACGTGCGTCTGCTGGACTGGCACGAGGGCGGGTACCGCGTGCAGAACAAGCCCTTCCCGCAGGTAACTACTCCTCACTATCACCTTATCATGGACCCGCACGACCGCTCCACGGGCCGCGTGGGCGCGCCCACCGCCGGCACCGACGTGCGTCTGCTGGACTGGCACGAGGGCGGGTACCGCGTGCAGAACAAGCCCTTCCCGCAGGTAACTACTCCTCACTATCACCTTATCCTGTCAAAAAATTCAGTCCCGCTCATAAAACTATTATCAATAAACATTGCGACGACCAAAGAACTTACACGATCAGCAATGACCATAAAACGAAATCTACAATAACCTCGTTTCATATTCCAGGGTGAAATAGTGATCGGAGGCGATTGCGTAGCGGAAGGTTACTACAAGAACCCCGAGAAGACCAAGGAGGAATTCATCGACGCCGAAGGACGGCGCTGGTTCAAATCTGGAGACATCGGAGAGCTACACCATGACGGTTGCATTAAGATTATCGGTAAGTAACACAGTTTGTACTAGTGTTGCCGATCGATAGGTGAATATCGATAGCAGTAAGATAGTCTATCGATAGTTCAACGATAGTATGACTATCGATTATACTATCGATAGCTAAGAAGGTGACAATAGTATTGTCAGAGTGCAATACTATCGATAGTATCAATGTTCTGAAATCGATATTATCGAAATACAAGCCACTATCGATTCTGTATAACTGTCGATAGTATCGATATTATCGATACTATTGAAGGTTTCGAAAAACAATACTATCGATGGTATCGATACGATTGATAGTATTATCTTTAGGAGCTTCGATAGTATCGATATTATCGATACTATTGATGTATGTCAATAGTATTGACGTGAACCATACTATCGATAGTCCTATCGATGGAGTAGCAGATTTTCAATTCAAACTATCGATAGTGAAACTATCGATTGTTCGGCTACACTAATTTGTACTAATAAAAATAAATAGCATTTCCATGCAACTGTTTTGCCTAAAAGAGGAATGACCACCTCAATTTATCCGACCTTGTTGTAAAAAGCGAATAAAAGAATCGATCATTATACAGGGTAGTCCAAATAGTGACGTCTAAAAGAAAAATCTGGATTACATATACCGAGCAGGGGTATTCGAAAATACCCCATGTATGACCCGCGATTTTTCGTAGATTCCCGCGATTTTTTTTAATTTTCTGCCAGTGAGACTTCAAAAATTCATATCTTTTTTTAGTGGGTATTTTTCAATTCTTTTTGTGACATTGTCGTCTTGAATGTAACTTTCATACGTAAAATAATAAACTTCCTAACATTCCTGCTAGTTACTGAAAAAAGTATCGAAAGAATTGTAAGTTTTTAGCGGGATATTAAAAAAAAAATAGCTCGATAACTACAAAAAATCGCGGAACATACATGGGGTATTTTGGAATACCCCTGGTTATGAGGAATTCAGATTTTTCTTTTGGACGTCACTATTTGGACTACCCCATATAGTGATCGATTCTTTTATCCGCCTTTTACAACAAGTCCGGATAAATTGAGGCTTCTATTGATTCCCTGCTATCACACTGCTATGAACAATCACTTGCAGAGGATAGCATCCGGATTTTCCGCTACGACAAAAAGGAGAATACTTCGTACTAGAAACCACTATTATTTTTAAATTTTATTATTATTTAAAATTTCTTATGAATCCACAGATCGCAAAAAGGACCTCGTGAAACTTCAAGCTGGCGAATACGTGTCCCTTGGTAAAGTTGAAGCAGAACTGAAGACTTGCCCCATCGTGGAGAACATCTGCGTGTACGGCGACAGCTCCAAGTGTTACACCGTGTGCTTACTGGTGCCGAACCCGCAGCACCTGGCGGAGCTGGCCGCGAGGATCGGACTGCCCGAGATGGACTTTGAGAGGCTGTGCCAGAACACTACAGTAGAGAAGGCGGTTGTCAAGGAGCTTGCTGATCATGCCAGGAAATGTGAGTTGGATGTAGATGATGTTGTTTCTTATTTAATTAAATTGGGGTCTTACACCCATATTCTAAGACGTTCCTCCAAAACTTACTCGACTCGACTCCACCTCGACTCAGCCTTTTTCACTATCATCGGTAGTTACCTATAGTTGACATAAACGTCCTCGACTCGAGATTTTTCCTCAGTCGAGGTAAGGAATCATCTGTCATACTCAAGGTACCTCGGAACCTACCTTAAGGAAGGAACTGTCAAAGTTCGTATGTAACAAAAATGAATTTTAACGACTATCAAATATGCTTACGATAATCCTTACAACTATTTATCGCGGCGTTATTTGCGCGATGCAAATAATTCAAATTATGACGTAAGGACTCTACTCTACCTCGACTCATTTGAGAAACCTCAAAGTTCACTCGAAATTGCGACTAAGAATACAATTTTAAAGGTGTTTTCGAGGCCGTCCTGGGTCGAGTAAGTTTTGGAGGAACGTCTTAGAATATGGGTGTTAGCATGAAATCTGGCGGCCAAGCCACCTAACGGAAGATACGTCGGCGATCTTCCGTCGCGTAATTTACTCGAGGAATTTTAGTAACGCATCTTTGGTCAGATGTGTACGGTGTGAGATGTTTATATGGAATTATGTGTACCGGCGAAAGATCGGCAACGTATCTTCCGTTAGATGTGGCTTGGCCCGTAGATTATATCTGAAACAGTTGCTGCACAACTTTTTGATATAACATCCATATTAAACAAGGAATAAAAAAATATTGTAGGATAAATGACAACATATATTTTTGTATTCGTCAGGCGGTCTGGAGAAGTTCGAGGTGCCGGCTGCCGTGAAGCTGGTGACGGAGGTGTGGTCGCCGGACATGGGGCTGGTGACGGCCGCCTTCAAGATCAAGCGGAAAGACATCCAGGAGCGCTACAAGGAAGACATCAAGCGCATGTACGCGTCGTGAGGAGCGCTCGGCGCCTCCTGTAGTGATCAACGTTCTCGGCTCTAAGTTTGTACGTTAGTTTCGTTAAGTCGTGTACATATTTGTGTCTTACGTCTAAATATCGTAGTGTGTATTATTGTAATACTAAATTTTCGCTTGTGCGCGTGCGGACGGATGATCGGTAATCTTTATGTATAAAAAAGTGAGTACACCGTTTGACAGGTCAAACGTTTATGAGATTCTTTGTGTAAATTTAAAATTATGTAGATCTGATGTAGTGAGTGCGCTGTGCGTGATTGGGAAGTAAATTTTACGTCATTATTATAGAACTCCTCGGATATCATGTAGATATTGGCCTAGCATCTCATGTGTAGATAGCTATTGTCCCTACCATGAAACCCATATATTTGTTCCTACGTGTTTTTAAAGACAAAGTTAACGTTTCGTGGTCGGGACGAAACATCGCTAGACTAAGATAATTGTGTTAGTACTTAGGGGGATCGGGGATAGTGTTTGCAATGTAATAATAATAATTTTGCAATAAATACATTTTTGTTTATTTGTATTATAATGATGACTCATTTGAGAAATGAGCGTTCAAGGCGAGCTCATTGTGTTGCATAATGTTAGCAAAATGATATGTTTTAATGTAATACAGTTATGTTGACACTTGATGCATTAGTACAAGCATAATATAACATCTATGATTACTAGTTAATTAAAAGAAAACTTATTAATTACTATGAATATCATGTAACAATCAAACTACATGATACATTATGTAGTAACATAATTTTTACGTAGTGAACAAAAATGTGTTCGTGTCAACATAATTAGGTTGGATTATAAATTTGTTGATTAGTTTTTATTGTTTTGTAAATCATGGCTGATGTTATTGTTTAGCGTCTGTAACAACGGAGAGGTAGAGGCTAGTCAATGTTAGTTTGAATGTTGCAGCATTTTAACCTTCTGGCCGCATTTCGCTGAGCATTTACATTTAAATCCATTTTTAATATAATATAATAAAATTTTAAAATAAAATTAATTAATCAATGTTACCTGAACAAACGTAAAATTCCATTGATGTATTTAATTGTGAGAACTCGAGTGTTACTGAACGGTATCATTATATTTTTCGATGTAATCATATTGAAGTAAAAGTAACAATCTTAATCTAAAATAACAGTATACTGTTGGTAGGTCGTTTGCTCACTTGTGACTGTATCTTTGTTTGAAATTCTTAAGCATTGCAATGAAAACCAATTTTGTATTATTTATTGAATAAATGTTAATAAAATCATTATTGGCTGTACTTATTGATTGTCCTACGATCATTCTTTGGTCTCGATGACCCCATAACACACCGAATAATATTATACAGTGATGTCAATTTTATTGAACGTTTTGACACTACTAAACGCAACTGTCACTTTCTTTTTATATTGAAACAGAATAAGACAAACACCCTTAGGGTCAATCTGAAACTTAACATAGCATATTCACCCTTATCTCCACAACATAATACACATAAATTTCTTCTAAGATAAAAAAAAAAGATCACGCGCATTCCACAGAATTCGCGCGTCTTTTTTTATCTTAGAAGAAATATGTGTATTACCTATGTTGTGGAGATAAGGGTGAATATGCTATGTTAAGTTTCAGATTGACGCTTCGACTCTGCTTTAGTATAAATTGACCCTTAGTTTAGTCGTGTCAAAGTGCGCAACAGAATCGACACCAGTAGCTTCATTCCCGAACTAGAGTGCGCGCAAGATAACTCTGCGCGCGACGGAGGGCGTGCCAAATGTTGCTATGATCGCAAAAATACAAAGTAGGTACTACTTTTTAAGGAAAAGTAAATATTCGCGAGCATTAAAATTGGGCAGCCTTCTTTTACGGTTTATTATATTTTAATTGAGCTAAGTTATGTACGTTAAAATTTACTACCTACCATTGAAACTAATTAGTATTTTTACGTAATTTGCAAAGGACAAGAACTAAGCTTATAAATGTGCCGTGAATGAATAAGAATACATTATGATTACTATCGTCTGATGAGGTCTACTATAATCTTTATTATATTTTTTTCATTAATTCCTAAACTCAGGTAGATCTAGTAAGGAAGTTAATAAAACGGCAACATTGTGGTGGACCATGATTAGTTCCGATTTTGACCGCGCGCAGACTTATCTTGCGCGCACTCTAACGCATCAATTTCTTAGAAAATATGCCTCGCGCGTTCAAAACAGCTCGTTACGAGAGCGCTGTGAATTCGCAATCTTACATTTTAGGTCAGTCACTCACTATTCTGTGCTTTTTTTCGAAAGGTCTTACTTCAGAGGTGAATCGTGCCGTTGGCATATTTTCATATCTATACGAAATTACCCTCACTGCAGAACGGTAAAAGTTATTGAGCCCGTTTAAAACTGCGTAATGGCGTACGCTATTACGCTTGTCACTTTTAAACAAAGAGTATAGTAATTTAGACTTTTAAAGTTCACCACGATAATGTTTCAGTAGAATTACAGGACTCGAGAAATAAGAACGACAAACTTCATTGCAGTTGTATAGTTTATTTTTACTTTCGTAAATAACATAATATAACATAGTTTTAAATACAGAGGTGGTGGTGATGTAGGAAGTACTTTACGTATGGTTAAAAATATCTGAAAATATGGACAATATTCTAAAAGCCATGGAGTATTTTATGAAAACAATTCCATAAGTGAACGTAAATTTTTAGTGTAACAAACAATACAAATGTCTATACTTAGAATATAGGCATACCTTAGTAATAGAAAAGCGGAAATGAGATGGCAGTCGCTCCGTGTAAAATTACTGATATTCAACCGCATCTAGTTAGGTTAGAAACAGACCCCAACATAGTTAAGAACAGGCTGGGCTCATGAAGATTGTTATCTAAATAAAAGAAATAAGGTATCTTAACATAAATATAGTTTAGCTAAACTTGTAATAATATTATGTCTACGCGGTGCTCATTTTGCAGAGGTGTCGAAGCTGCATGATCTTGATGTCATCTGTACCAAACTTGACGACCCCTTCTTGGTTCTCTATGGATATCAGCTGACCAACAGCCTCGCGGTCCTCTCCGGCGATTACCTATAAAATACAAAATATTTGATTAACTTTGTACATGTTACTTATTCGGCGATAATATTGGTGTACTTCATGTCGTTTACCCGTAAAGTATCACTTGGTTTGCTATAACTCCAGTGCATGCAGTTATCGCTACATTACCTTGACTCTGTCGCCGGACTGCGGCACGACGGGCTCCAGCAGGTCGGCCAGCACGTTGACGACGCGGTCCTCCAGCGGCAGGTAGAGCGCGCACATTCCCGCGGACAGCCCGCGCACTACGCCGGTCTGCCCCGCCAGCGCGTCGTCGTCGTGCGGCGCGCGCACGCGGACCTGCGCACACATCAACCATTGTTACTACTAAACTGTATTCTACAAATTATTAAAGTAATTGGGGTCAAGAACAAGTCCAACCTGAGATGAGATTAATTTCATCAAAAACGTGAAAATGGGAGCCAAGTTCAATAATAAGAATATGCATGGTTGTCTACTTAGCCGACAAAAGTTTTTTTTTTTTTTTAAACGTTGTGGGACACTAGGATTTCTCCTGTATCGTGGGTGCGTTTACAGACACAAATCTTCACACGCACAAACATCCAGACCCGGAACAACTATCTGTAGGCCATACAAATAGTTGTTCTGTGCAGGAATCGAACCCACAACCCGCAGCACAGAAGCCAATCGCTTAGCCACTGTACCAAACATGTCGTCAAAAATAATTTTAAAACACAAATTTTTATCTTTTTCTGCTACAACAATGTTTGTTACCTATTTTTAAATATAACTTCTTAAATTTGAACAGTTGAATTACTTACACAAAGCAGATAAGTTAGGATAAATTGAAGCTCAAGTTTGACTTGGCTAGTTTATACCAGCAAACTAAATTTTTAGAAGACTATGATAATTATGCTGACCTTACAATATAAAAACAGTAACTTGCGTATAACATAAAGAAGATAAGTTGATTGGCCAAATATAAGATAACTTGTATGTGAAAACTAGCCCAGTCTTGAGCTTCAATTTTTCCTAAGTTATCTGCTTTGTGTAAATAATTCGACTGTTCAAATTTTAACGAAGTTATATTTTTAAATAGGTAGCAAACATTGTAGTACCAGAAAAAAACAAGAAATTGTGTTTTAAAATTATTTTAGAACGCATTTTATTATAAATAAATTTCAGGATTATCTACAGATCTTGGCACCCATTTAGATCTCAATTCTTTTGTCGGCGAAGTCGACAACCACGCATATTCTTATTATTGAACTTGGCTCCCATTTTCACATTTATGTTTTTGATGGGATATCATTACTTATTGTAAAGAAATTATTATTTATTATTCATCATTCAAAAGTAATCTGTAAAACGTTTACGCTGTATAGTTTTCCTTAATGTGCTATTTTCTACATTATCTTAAACGTTAGAAATGTAAATGGAAAGTCCTCCCTTTTTTTTATCATTTGCTTGTTAGGTATATTTTTATTTCCCTGTTAAATCAAATAATCTGGTATACGAAACGTTAAAAGCGACCTTTCATCATTTATTTATTTATTCCCAACAATATCCTTACAGACTAAATCCAATTCGATATTGAGGTTTCTTAATTTCTACAATTTCAGACTAACTAAATTTAACAGTAAGAAATCATGGAATTATGGAACCTATTCTCCTGCGAAAGAAAAAGTTTTTGCTATTATAATTTCGAAAGTCACTAGGTAATAAAAATCGATTGCTTGAAAAATATTTCCAATCGTAAAAATTCACTGTTTTCTGACATTTTCTTTTGTATACACACAATTACCCAGCTGGACGCCAAATTTCAACTTTCTAGGTCATCTGGAAGTGCGTTAGGTTTTTGATCTATAATTATGTCAGGCAGTGGTAAAAATGCCGATTTTTAGACGTTAATATCTCAATAACCGTTTGAGCTGTATTTATGAAATTTGAGGTTCTAGTTAATCTAAGGGGTTTTAATAAATAAACCAAATTTTATGTGTTTATGTTAAATAGTTTTGAGTTATTAAGGGGTCAAAAGTAGCTGCAAATGGTTTGTGTACACACGTGAGTCGCCAGTTCCTGTTTTCTTTGAACTTGGCTTGACACGTCGCCGCATGTCTAGATATTAACTTAGAAACTTATTTATGGCAGTCATGTTTGCAACCAAACTACCACTTCTCTGGAATAAACAATTAAAATAGAAATGTGAAATTAATTTACCTCAACTTCCGTGGTGTGCCAGTCGGGAGCCGCAGCATCGGCTGCCGCATACGGCGAACGCGGCGAGTACCCGCCCGGGGACGGTGTGGCCGGGTAACCCGCCGTGTACCCGGCTGGGGACGGGCTGGGCCGGTACGGCGAGTACGTGTGGTCCGACCCGTACATAGTGCCGGGCGTCTGCGGCGTGAAGGGCCCGGCCGCGTACGCGCCGTCGTTGTCGTCCAGAGAGCCGTACTCGAAGTCCGGAGCGCGCGCCGGCGTGTTGGCGGCCGTGGGGTCCCACGCGCCGTGCGCCGGCGTGCGGCCGCCCTCGTGCGACGGCGTGGCCGAGCCGTAGTGCGGCGTGCGCCCGCCCACGTCGTAGATGGGCGTGGCCGAGCCGTGCATGGGCGTCTTGATGCCCGTGTCGCGGTACGTGGGGGTCTGCGCGCCCAGCGTGGGCGTGCGCCCGGGGGTCCGCGTGTAGAACGAGCTCGCGCCGTCCCGCGCTGTGTTACCAGCGCCCGCAATATGCGACCGGTCCACAGAGATAGTCTGACACGCTGAATGTAACTCCACACGCGCTGTACTACCCGTGGCGTCTTTTACGATACCGACGTTGCCCTTGTACGGCCCGCCGGTGATCTTGATGGTCTGACCTATGAGCTCCCGGTCGCGAGTGACGCCTCCGCCCCGTCCCCCTCGCCCCCCGCGCCCCCGAGGTGTCATCCCGCCGCGGCCCGATGGGTGCATGGGCGACTGAATTCGTGGCGACATGAACCCGAGTGAAAGACCAGCTGACGCGTTGGCATTCTTGTTGCCACCAGCCAACTGCAAGTGACGCGTCTTGCAAACGAAGATACCGCCATTATCGAGATACATACGAGACTGTAGAAACGCGAAGTTTCTGTAAAGATGCTTGATCTCGCCGTTGCGTCCAGCATGAGGACCGTCTATAACTTTTACAATGTCTCGCTTCTGAATTGTGTTGTGTTCTGAGTCAAGAGCCATAGTGAACCTATTCTCCCGTCGTTTCTGTAAGGCTTGTGGCTTGCATTCAATCACCTTGCCCTGCATGCCGAGAACATGAAAGTTCTCTTTTTCTAGGCGGACAATCACTCCGACTGTCTGTGGGTCGAGTTGGACCATGTCACCCCATTGGAACTGACCGAGAGAATCCACACCAGTGGCCATGTCAGAACAGAGCTGTAGATCGCGAGGTAACACTTCAAGCTCGTGCATCGTAAGATCTGACACCAATACCACTCGGTGTGGCTCCACTCGCACGATCAAGCCCGTGTCGCCTTCATATCGACCCGCTAACACTTTGACGTGGTCGCCCTGTTTGAAGTACTTTCGCAGCTCATTAGGTTTGAACACGAGAGGATCTTTTAGCGCATCGTGTTTCGGCATGACTGTTATCATGGAACCATCTATAGCTATGATCCTTGCTTGCAAATTGGCTAAGTCGCCAGAGCATACTTCTACATTATCACCCATGGAGAATGAATGTAAGCTAGTTGGGTCATCTTTGGCTGGTGCTGCTAATTCTATATCAATTCCTTCAGGCTGCTCCTCAAATCTTTCTAATTCAGTCAGAGTTGGCTTCACACCTTCAGCCAATATGGCCGACATTGTGAAGTTTTTGTATAAGAATCCCTTTCGGGAATATCTGTTGCCCTCAAATATTAAGAAGTCACCATCAGAAGTGACTTCGCCTCCAATAGCCCTAATAGCTTCAGGATCGAAGGGTTTCGCAGCAGGGCGTCTCTTCTTTTTCCTCTTAGCTGCCTCACTTTCGCTCTGAACAGTTCTCAGAGCCCCTCTGAGCCTCGTATAGTCTATTCTGGGTAATAACTTCAGATGTACTTGATTCTGAGCCAGGTCTACATAATCTACTTGGGCTATATCATCTTTGTATAAACCTCTTTTTAGCCTGACCCATTGCTTTGGCTTCAAACCAGACTGTTCCTTAACTACTCTCAGCACATCAGTCATTTCTTTAATAGGGACCATGTCTTGCTTCCATATACCCACCCTCAATGTACCAACATTGTTTATTATATTTTTAACATGAGTTTGCTTGTAAGCCTCAATATAGATGTAGCCTTTAACACCTTCGGGGGCTACAACAGACTTAATCTGGAATGGTTCATCGGAGAACTGGTATGCGATAAACTTCCTCATGAGGAGTAACACGGTTGCTTTCTCCTCACCTATTCTGCATTTGACCATCCATAAGTTAGGATCTTTAATGCCTGGTAGAAGGGTTTGTTGGGTGATTTCGTCAGACATTTCCTCTCCACCTTCGCCAAAATGTCTGAGGGCGGCTGACTCATCAGCATACTTGTTTCTAAGGTACTCTTCAATCTCTTCTTCTTTCTGTGAGTCCCAGAGGTTGGTGCCGCGGCGTCTACCTTCAATTTCTCTGGCGGTAGGTCCGATTTCATCAACCTCATTGCCAACAATCCCCATTTCTTGAGCTCCCTCTTCCCATTCATCATCTTCGTCAACCTCGTCATCCACCTGCAACGAGCAAAATAGTGTCGTAATTTTGTTAGTAATTTAATGAAAAGAAGTAAAATGAAATGTAATATCGGCCAATGTTGTGATTTCTGAGGTTAAGGCCCATCCTTCGCGTGCTTTGCTTTTCCCATTTAAGGATATAAAAATAGGGCACAAATTAAGATAATTATAATACAAATTCTTACCTCAGCTTCATCAATAATGAATCCTCCATATCGGCTGTCCTTCTTACGTTTCTTCCTCAGTCTTTCTTCTTCCTCGTCTTCTTCATATTCCTCAGAGTCAACTAGGTCCTCGCCTTCTGGCTCTTGTTCATCCTGCAAAAAGAATTTAAAAAGAACTTGTAAAAATTTATGGAAGATAGGAACTATGTTGCTCATACTTCAATGTCCATAACCTTTAATGGTCACTATGAGTACTTGTAAGGTCAAGGCAACAATAGTTGCTTTGATATTGGAAGAGTTATCGCCGTCCCCGGAATATAATGGCATTCGCAAAAACACAACTTTTCAGAATAAAATAAAAACAGATTTTTGACGACTTTCTTGCCAGTTACAAGCAGTACTTGGCAAGCAGTCGTCAAAAATCAGTTTTTATTTTGTTCTGAAAAAGTTGTATTTTTGCGAATGCCATTATATTCTCTGGGGATGGCGTTGCGTCCAATGAAGAAAAATTATACCTCAACTTCTTCATCACCAGATGCTTCTTTAGCCTCATCATCTTTGTTGCGACTGGCATGACTGGCATCGGAGCCAGCTGAGCGGCTCCTAAAACAATAACAATTTTTATAAGCAAATGTGTCACATCCATAAATATAAAACCAAAAGTGTGACTTTGAGTTTTTATTCTATCAATACAACAATATTCATAGTGTGGTGTATAGTTATTGAGAAAACAGATTATTAAAGCATACAATGCAGTAGACATTGTCAAACTGTTAAAATCAAAGCTATTGTAACTGTGTGTTCACAATCAGAGTGTTGAGTTATGTTACAACTTGAGTACCATAGGCAGTACATAATACAGGGCACACACATTACGAGAAATCGCTAACATCTGTCTGCATGGTTCAAATGTCAGTTAATTGTACGCTTCATAAAAACAATACTGTATAGTTTTATCATAGACAGATTATGATTAATCGGTACAGTTGGAATCGTAGTGATTTCTCGTAACGTGTGTAGCTAGCATAACAGATATAAGAAAGATTTGGGTTGTGGGATTTGAAATAGGGTACTAGTCTAGTATCCTCAGTGTCCTGTTTCCAGCCGTGAAGCCTGAATGCAAATACAGCATTGTAACTACTGTCACAGTATTTCAGTTTATCACAGTAGGTTAATTTTACACCCATATTCACAAACGTAAATGAGGTTTCACAATGTGCTTCAACTCACTGCATCAAATACGGGTCTGCAATTGGTTGCATTTATATCTCTGTTAAAGGCAACCAATCACAGAACCATATTTAACACAGTGCATTCACACAGTAAGAAGATCGCTCGAGTTTTGTTTGTGAATATGGGCCTAAATCTAGTTGCCTCAGTGCCCAATTTCATACACTCCAACTAATATTTGTGAACGAGCCACACCTTTACCAGTCTAGTGTATATCAATCAATGAGATGTGGTTACTCATATTAGTGTATAATAAGGCAAGACATGGCAAAGAAGAACCTACAATGTGAAGAACTATGAATTTCATATTGTTTAACTAATGCTTGTCTTCACTAATATTCATTTTCCGGCTAAGCAACCGTTTACCTAATATTCTAGTACAAATTTTCACAAGTAAACTGTTCAGCCAAATAATTAATGTTAGTGAACACTAGCCTAAAAACATAACATGGTTAGGTGTCGTTTATAATATTTATCTATTTAAAAACGTGTTACAATAGTTAATAGCATAATGCTAACCATGTTTGCAAAGCTATAGACAGTTGTAACTGTTATCAAACTGACCTGGCAGTTTGCAAACATAGACAATGTTATCCATTGTTATTATTAGGTATAAGCGAAGGGATACCTACCTCGAACGAGATTTTGAACGTGACCTAGACCTGGAGCGAGACCTAGAGGGAGTCCGTGAGGGACTTCGGCTGCCGGATCGCGACCGGGAGCCCGAGCGGGAACGCACTGAATGGTTCGATGCGGCGCTCCTCCGTGAACGACGAGACGCCACGCTACCCGCTTCAGATCCACTCCCTGAATAATTACTAGCTTCCGAATCGGACATTGTCACTTTTTACGGGACTAAAATCAATGATTTTGACCCATTAAAAATTATTTCAGGCAAAAACACCACACCATAGGTACGTAGCAAAATGTCATAGACGATTAATTAGTGTTGCCAGCACGTGGTACATCCCACGTCCCACAGATTATTAACATTTTGAGTGATAGGCATGGGCCTTCTTCATAGGGTAATCGATTTAAATAATATAAAATCGCCTACATAAAGTCAGATTCCTTTCTGCTTAGGAATCTATAGTCTAATTCTTCAGTCTATGATTTGATTTGACTGGTTTTCTAAAAAAATAAGTTTGTCTATTGATTCGTCGTTTGCCCCACCGACAAATGAGACTTTTCATTAAATTATTCGTTAATTTATGTTATACTGAGTGAAAATCCTACCAAAAATATTATACATGATATAGGACACTTCCATATAAATTGTTCTAGTAGAATAATAAATATTTGGAAGATATAGGGGGTCGATTAGTGTGAAGCTCTTGTGGTGTCTCTCTGGCTTTAGATCAGATTTTCGCACGTCCTACAATAAACAATCATTAGGTTTTGTGGAGGTGCTGCATCGTGAATCGATCGGTGTGGTGTTATTGCGTGAGTGCAGTGTATGTGGTGCAGTGCAGTGGTCTCGATGCTGGTCGCAATGTATCAGTGAAGGCGACTGCGGTGACCGACGGGATCCGTAGCTGGGGGTGTCATGCTGGAGACGCGGTCGGCGCGCGCCGCAGACTCGGTGTGGGCGAACAAGCCGCTGCCGGCGCCGCACGCCATGGCCAACACGAGGCACGGGAAAAACGCCCAGGTATACCTTCACTTAACACCCACAGCTGAACATAATCATCAGCTTGATTAATGATCCCAATTTGGCATATCCTGTTTGGTGCACTAGAAAAAAAGTCCCATAACAATTTTCAGTTTGCACCACAGGGACATTAGTTTGTTCCAACTAGTTTCAACTAAAGTTACAATAAGGTTGTTAAACTAACAAACTGTTTAACTACAATATGATTATGATTGGCCCTGAGCACCAGTAATTAGGTGGCAGTTGTTTTAAATTAATTGTTGTGGAATTTGATGAGCTAAAGTAGCTATTTTTACTATTTTTTGTTCATAGTGAGGTTGTTATGCATTATGCATCATTATTCATGTTTCAAACACTTTCACTATTTTTTAATCCATGTTTAGATATTCATCAGAGTACACTTTAGATTTTTCTTGCATGTAATTATAGAAAAGAGAAAGATGGATAAAACATTGATTGAGCTGCATAGAGACACTATTCACACAGCAGGGTCAGTAAACAAATGATGTTTCTCACATAGCATAAGTAAAATCAGCCCAACACATTCCCAATGTTAGGCAAGGGCCTCTTCTCAGAATTAGAAGGGTTCAGGCCTTAGCCCACCACGTTGGCCTGATGAGGGTTTGTGGACATGTTTCTCACAATTCCTATAAAAGATACCAAGCTTACTAAGACAAGGTTTTTAACAGCGTTCAATATAAGTAATAGTCATTATTAAGTGTTAGCTTTATAATTTTTATGTAATTAATCTTTGTTGATGGGTGGGTGCCAATGTATTTTCTAAGCCTATCATTGAATTATTTTGATATTTGTTAGTTCTCGCAGCTGACTTCCGGTGTTAAATTCTGTATCTTGAAATTGGATGGAAGTCAGCAACAAGCTTGATTAAAATAATTGTATTTAAAATATTATTTCCGGAAGTTGCTTGGTACGCCCCCTATGTTCGTTTTTAGTCGTAAGAATAGTATAAAAGCGACCGTTCTTGTATTTTATAATAAGTTTTTGTTTAAATAAAGAACTACGAGGTTACTCTGCTCGTTTTCTTGTCGGGACCATTCTGATTTCCTATATCAGAAGTGGGATATACCTAAGAAAATAGTAAGTGAATTGCGTATATTTTTCTTTTCTTTGTGTGAGTGTATAGACATTATTATAAACTGTTTGGTGTACTTGATTGGTGAACTTTAATATGCCTAAACGTACTCGTGGTACAATTACTGACTCTTCGTCAAGTGATACGAGTGATGATTCGTATAGAGAGAGACATTTGAAAAAACGGAGGGAAAGAAGGCGACATTCACGCTATCGTAGCCGGACGCGTACCCACAAACGAAAAAAATCTAAAAGAACTCGCCGATCGAGGGGGAGAAGTAGGAAAAGGACTGCAACGTCTCCCGTGGGAGACCCGATTAACAATTCATCTGCATTGAACGATGACAGATTATTGGTAAGTCCAATAAACCAACCAGGAGGCGAAGATCCTGTTGAAGATGGTTTTAACGTTCGTGAAGAAGTACGGGCAGGAGAAAATAGGAGCAGTACTACGGACTACGGGCCAGAGGCAGTACCAGGATCTTCAAAAGAAGTTTTGGTGGAAGGTATGAGAAGCAATTCACTTAATTTACCGATTAATTTACATGATTTAGTAAGCTTCATTTCTTCTCATGTCAAAACTGATTCCACAAAATTTAAATATGATAAAAATATAATACCCGAATTTGACCCGTCTGTTAAAAACCAGAGAATAGAAACTTGGTTAACTAAGGTCAATGAATGTTCTCACATCTATGGTTGGTCTGATCAACAAACTACTCATTATGCTTTGCCACGGTTAGTAGGTCATGCCAAAAAATGGTATGAAGGGCTAAAAACAATTAAATATACATGGTTAGAATGGCAAGATAATTTAAAACGAGCTTTTCCTTCCGACACTAATTACGGTGCTTTGCTATTTGAAATGTTAGAAAAGAAATATAGGATAGGCGATTCACTCGATGAATACTATTATGATAAGATGATACTTTTGAATGCATGTGATATATCAGGCAAGAAAGCTGTAGACTGTATCATACACGGTCTTGAAGATCGTACTATTAGAGCAGGTGCATCTTCAGCCCGTTTTACTCAACCGGAAGATTTATTAAAATACCTCAAAGACATGTGTCGTGAACAAAGAGAGCTAGCGCCTAAATTAAATAAATTTAAAACTCCTATGCCAAATAATTCTAGTATTATTTGTAATATTTGCAATAAAAGTGGCCATCGTACAAACCAATGCAGAAGGTCGAACAATTCTTTATTATGCTTCAACTGTAAACAAAGCGGCCACAGAGTTTTACAATGTCCAAAACCAGTTATTAAATGCGAAAATTGTCAAAAATATGGGCACAAAACAGAAGACTGTTTTGCAAACAAAAATATAAACCAAAATAATAGCCAAGATAAACGTGTTATGATTACCACTACTACTGATTTAGAAAATTCACAAAATAAATATTACAAAAGTGCTTTCATTAATAATAATACTAAGCAAGTTCAATGTTTTATAGACTTCGGAAGTGAGTGCACTCTTATTAGTAATATATTGGCATGTCAGTACAATTTAATTATTAGTGATAGTTCTTTACCTATTATTAAAGGGGTAGGCGAGACCCACATTAAACCTGTGGGTAAAGCTGATCTATTGTTATCTATAGATGGAGTTGAGGCTTTGATCACGACATATGTTGTTGCATCTAACCAATTACATGTACCCATATTAGTTGGGCAGAATTTCACTGAATTGCCACATATTTTAGTTATAAAAACTAATAGTCGGCTTGAAATTCTAAACCGTGATAATTTTTGTGATGAAATCTTGCCTGGTGTTGAGCATGAAAACAATAGTGTTGTCAAATTATACGTTTTTGAGGATTATACTATAACAAATACAGACCTAATTAAATGCTACTCTTCTACTGTTGAAGATTCCACTATATTCGTGTCGAGAAGCTATCGTAATTATAATAATTGTCAATATTGGATCAAGGAAGGAGTCTACAAAATATTGAAAAACTCTTGTGATATTCCCGTAATAATTTTAAATAACGCTACGTTACATTTAAGAAAAGATATGATATTGGTTAGAGCATATAAAATTAGTTATGATGATAACATTAAAGAATTAAATTGTTTAAGTTTACAATCGAAGTATAGTCCCATCAATGCTTCTGAGATTAAAATTAATTCACAATTATCAAAAGAAGAAATTGAAATGGTTCAAGGCTTAATATCAAAGTATAGAACAGCTTTTGCTCAAAATCTTTCGGAATTAGGTTGCACTAACCTCAGTGAAATGGAAATTAAGTTAACCGATAGTACTCCTGTAGTTTATAGACCATATAGACTGAGTTACAAAGAGAGAGAGTTAGTTCAAGAAATGGTTAGGGAGCTGTTAGAACACAATATTATCGAGGAGTCTTCATCGTGTTACGCTAGTCCAATAATACTTGTGTCAAAGAAAACTGGAGGGCATCGCTTATGTGTAGACTACAGAAAGTTAAATAGTCAAACGGTTAAGGACCATTTTCCACTTCCATTGATAGAGGATCAGTTAGATCAGCTAAGTGGTTGTAAGTTCTTCACAACTTTAGATTTAATGAGTGGTTATTACCAGGTGCCAATAAATAAGGAGAGCAGACACGTCACAGCTTTTGTCACGCCAGATGGCCTGTATCAATTTAAGAGGATGCCTTTTGGTCTGGCAAATGCGCCCTCTGTATTTCAGAGGACCATGAACCAGGCCCTTAGGTTAAATTATACTCAAGGCTCCAGTAAAATCGGGGCTAATGACATGTGTAAGCCAGCTATAGCTTATATGGATGACCTGGTAATACCCTCAAAAGACTTTAAAGAAGGAATACAAAAATTAGAAAAAACTTTCAAGCTGCTTAATGAAGCTAATCTAACTTTAAATATCCAGAAATGTTTTTTCTTTCAAACTTCTATAGATTATTTAGGTTATGAAATTACAGGCGAAGGAGTAAAGCCCGGTAAAATTAAAATTGATGCAGTTAAAAATTTTCCAATACCGCGAAACGTACATGAAGTCAGACAATTTATAGGTCTGGCTAGTTACTTTCGAAAGTTTATAGAAAGGTTTTCAATAATAGCACGGCCACTGACTGATTTGACAAGGAAGAACTGTCCATGGAAGTGGGGTGAAGAACAGGTAGACGCTTTTCAAACCCTTAAAAATAAATTAATAGAGCGTCCTTTATTAATCTTGTATAATCCAAACTTTATCACAGAGTTGCATACTGATGCGAGTAAGATTGGACTGGCAGGTATACTCTTGCAAAAGGAAAACAGTCATGCTCCTTTAAGGCCAGTTGCATATTACAGTAGAAAAACTACAATTGATGAACAAAAGTTTCACGCATATGATTTAGAAACATTGGCAGTAGTTACTTCGCTTCAGCGTTTTCGTGTATATTTGCTTGGATTAAAATTTAGTATAGTGACGGACTGTAACGCCTTACGATCTACTTTTTCCAAACGAGACATTTTACCAAGAATTGCTCGATGGTGGCTGGCTTTGCAGGAGTATGATTGCAACATTATTTATCGTTCTAATCACAATATGACCCACGTAGACGCGTTGAGTAGAAACCCACAAGAAAGTCACGATACAAATAATGAGGTTGATCCGTTAAGAGTTCTAAATATTACACAAGATGATTGGTTACTCAGTGTTCAATTAACAGACCCTAAAATATGTTTCATAAAAGATGTATTAAATGACCCAAAGTACGAGGATATTATTGATATAAAGCAAAACTTTGTATTTAAAAGTAATCGGTTATTTAGAAAAGTTAATGGTGACTTAAAATGGGTAGTTCCGAAGGGGGCTAGGTGGCAAATATGTAAACAAAATCATGACGACATCGGTCATTTTTCAGTTGATAAAACTTTATCTAAAATTCAAAAAGACTTTTGGTTTTCAAAAATGAAAAAATTTATTACGAAATATGTGAAGTCTTGTTTACATTGTGCATATGGCAAGATGCCTGCTGGTAAAAAGGAAGGTTTTTTGCATCCAATACCCAAAAATGATATTCCTTTTGAAACTGTTCATATTGATCACCTGGGCCCCTTCGTTAAAAGTTCTAGGGGTAATGCTTATTTACTTGTAATTATAGACGGCTTCACTAAATTTTGTGTGTTGAAAGCATTACGGAATCTAAGGTCAAGTCTAACTATAAGGGCATTAGACGATGTTTTTACCACATTTGGTTATCCAAAACGCTTGATTTCCGATCAGGGTACCTCGTTTACCTCGGATGAATTCCGAAAATATTGCGAGAAAATCCACGTTAAACACGTTCTGAATGCTGTCGCTTCACCTCGGGCCAATGGCCAGGTAGAGCGCTATAATCGAACAGTATTAGGCGCGTTATCTTCATACACCGATAAGTTAGGCGAAACTAAATGGGATACTGAGTTAGGTAATATTCAATGGGGGTTAAATAATACTCTAAATAAAGGTATAGGGAAAACCCCATCAGAAGCTTTGTTTGGTAGAAATTTAACTCACAATAGTGAGAATATTATGAACGAAATATTTTTAGATACGAGACAGTTAGATAAGGATTTAAATGAAATAAGAACCGAAGTTAGTGAACATATATCTAATGAACAACATAAACAGAAGGTAAGATTTGATAGGAATCGTAAGGAAGCTAAAAAATATGCGTTAGGGGATTTAGTCAAAATTCAAAAACAGATAAGTCATAATGAAGGTCAAAGTAAAAAAGCTATTACCTATATATTCAGGCCCCTATAGAATCTCAAAAATTTTAGATAATGATAGGTATGAAGTTTCTAGCATACCTGGGTCTAGCATTGGCAAAAAGCATTATTGTAATATTTGGGCTGTGGATCAGATGCAACCATGGATTAGCACAAATATTAATGAATTAAGCTCTGGGTCTGATTCTGAAAATAATGATGACGTAGTTGATAAGGGTGATGAATAAAAGAAAAATGAAAATAATAATCGTTTAATCACTTGTAACTTATGTAATTTGTGTAACATCATCAGTAATGTGAAAGACAGTTCTTGATTCATTTTTATATTTTTCATGTTTCGGATAACCGGAAAATGTAAATAATATATTATATATACATATATTTATTATAAATCATTATTATATACCATTTATGAATTATGTAATTAACTAATTGATATGAGAAATAGGAACGTTATGACTCATAATTATGTTGTGTGTCTAGTCAAAGTAATTACAAGGTAGAGGAAATATAATGTACTTAATAAAAATATGTAATTAATGTTTCGTAGTATTATTTTCATTATGTTAAAATGAAAATACAGATATACTTACCAGATTATAATATATTAAGAGATGGAAGTCGTGGGGTGATCGGCACGATACGGTTAACGAAGCTTACGTTGCAACCTATAGACGGTTGGAAGACATTGAGTGGTTAACCGCCGATGAAGTCTCACGGTGCATCTCCCACTTAAGGCATAAGTCACATATTGGAAGTCGTATAGTGGCTGGTAAGTGAGAGAGCTTGACCAGTGAAGCTTGCGGTGCAATTTGTGGCAAATGCAGAATGTCATGATGAAATTATGAATGTAGAATCAAAATGATGAGACTGAATATATTATTGTTTCACCATCTAGGGCATATGTCACTCACTGGAAGTCGTACAGTGGCTGGCAAGTGAGCGTGCTTGACTAGTGAAGCTTGCGGTGCAGTGGGTGGCAGATGTAAAATAATTATGATTATGAGATGATGAGAATAAGATAGAGATTAACAAAAATGAATAATGTAGATGAGAACATTGAACATTCAGGTCTTGTATATTGATTGTTATTAAAAAGGTCTTGAATAATGTATAGTTTGAGGACAAACTGAATGTCAGGAAGGCCGAATGTTAGCTTTATAATTTTTATGTAATTAATCTTTGTTGATGGGTGGGTGCCAATGTATTTTCTAAGCCTATCATTGAATTATTTTGATATTTGTTAGTTCTCGCAGCTGACTTCCGGTGTTAAATTCTGTATCTTGAAATTGGATGGAAGTCAGCAACAAGCTTGATTAAAATAATTGTATTTAAAATATTATTTCCGGAAGTTGCTTGGTACGCCCCCTATGTTCGTTTTTAGTCGTAAGAATAGTATAAAAGCGACCGTTCTTGTATTTTATAATAAGTTTTTGTTTAAATAAAGAACTACGAGGTTACTCTGCTCGTTTTCTTGTCGGGACCATTCTGATTTCCTATATAAGTGGCCAGTACAGTTTGTTAAAACATAGTTTTTAGTCAATGATTATGTAGTTTACCTAACACACCACTTATGTAATTAAATTGCATATAATTTACATAATGAGTAAAAGTTGATATCAGACATAACTGTAATAAATTGTAGACCTATTTTCAATGTAACATGTATAAAGATTTTAATTGTTTATTTTGTATTCTAGAATAGAAAGCACCAGGCTAGCTAGTGGACTAAGGCCTAAACTCTTCTAATTCTGAGATCTGTGCGCAACTGTGGGATAGTAATAGTCTAATATGATTTATTTTTAATTAGAAACCGATCATAACTTTGTTTGGATGCATATTAAATAAAAAAGTTATTTTTAGAGTAAATCCTCTTTTAAGTACCTATCATTATCACCATACCGTATATAAATATGCACTTATGATCACTGGCCTCTCATCTGTCATAATGGCAAACAATACTCTTTGTACAGTTTATCCTGTTAAAAATAGCAAGATGACAATATTCAATATAAAACAGATCACTTTGATGAGTAATACTTATGTTATTTATCACTTTTTAATAGATTTATATTAGTCAGCCACTTTAGCTCAACCAGCACGTCCGGGACAGTCAGACCAGGCAGCCTCACTACCAACCGTGCTGACTGGCTAATCTTTTCACAGAAAAACAAACATGAGGAAGAGAGACAGAGAGCTAGTTGCTCCATTGTGGTGACTGAGATAGATATGGTCTGTGGTCAGGACCTCATTGTTCTCTCACTATCCTAAATCATTGTACTGTATCCACTGAAATTGTTAAAGGTATTATTTTTAAAAGAGTAACCATGGAGTTTCTTGCCGGCTCTTCTCCATAGGAAACAACTAATTGGAACCATGCGCCTAAATTCGACGTTTCTTATGCACCTGTATTGGTTTATGTGAAATAAAAATTATTGATTTGATTTGAAATTTTTGATTTGATTTGATAATGACATAAACATAACACATAACATAACATCACACGTGTATCCTCGAAGGGTTAGGCAGAGGTGTATAGTAATACCCTCATTTTGCCGTTATGTTTAAGTCCCATGTAATAGGGGGCGAGTCTATTGCCATCAACCGGGCACAAATCCAAACTCCGGGCTGGTACTGAGGAATTCCACGTGGAAAAACCCACCTCATCAGCAGTCGCCCTTGCCACCACTAGACTAGACCAATGAGTAAAAGAGAACCTTCTTTTCTAAGATGTTAATGTGTGTGTTTTGATGAAGATTTAATTCTTATAATAAAACATTATCTCTATACAACATGTAACATAATTAACGCACACCCTCAAACACCCCAATTAGAATATTATGTTATAATCATAATACAAACACTGAAATTTTAGTTTAACATGTATATGCATTGTTTTTTACTAAATTAACGGTCTTGAAATAAGGTTTATTTTTCTTTATTTTGTATTGAATGACGGTATTTGTATTAATAATACAAATAAAAATGCACTTTTAAAGTCTTCTTGTCTTGATTTACGGTCCATTTCAGTTTGTTTTGAATGTACAGGGGTAATGTGACTACTCTCTGTAGTTTTAATTATTTTTGGGATAAAAAATTACCTATATTAAAAATGATAGAAATCGATTCAGTAAACGATTCTGAACAAACTACTTTCACGATGTGCATTAATTATGTTACATATTGTAGAAACGCCATTGAAAGTAATTATTGAAGTACCACAATTATTATACCTAAACATACAATGAAACCACAATCAATGAATGATATTGAATTATTTTAGTTTCATTACATAGTTATCCTGTTTCAATATGTAAATATTGAATAAACACCTGCATCTATGATTGACAGATAATGTACAAAACTACTGGCAATGTTTTTCTTTTGTAATATACAAGGGTAGTCGGAAAGGGGTACTAAGCTGCGGGCCACTTAATGTATCACTGATGACTATTTTAAAGCAAGTATTAAAATTTCAAAATTTGATAATTTTTATTTGCATGAAAAAAGATTTTTATTTTAGTTTTTTCAAAAAAGAACATACCTGCTTTAGTTATGAATTCAGAAAATTAAGTTTCTAATCCGTGACCCCCAATATGACCTAAATAGTAAACACAGCTGATCATAGCTATGAACAGATAGATTTTAGCATATTTTTTACGAAATCTGTGAAAAGCTATTTCTTTTAAACTATCGAGTTTTGGGGAAAGTTGTAGAACGAAAGTTATCCCTTATTATGGGTACTTTAATACCCTTTCGGCTTAATATACCCTTTCCGACTAACCTTGTATAATAGCATCAATGGCACCAAAACCAAATGGTTTTGAAGGAAAACATTGTGAGAAATTGGCATGCCTGAGAGATATTTCTCGATGGCATGTGAAGCCAAGTCAGAGGCCCATGGGCGGCTTAAACTCTGACACCAGGTTAGTCACTAACCACACGAAAAGAAGAATGGCAGCAAGAATTATAATAAACAGGTAAACCTGTCTTGAAATCCACATAATTAAAAAAAAATTGTAATGTATTTCTTCCTGAACAAAGTATTAATTGTTTTAAAGTAATGTTTGCAATTAGTTTTGTTACAATTATCCTGGTTTGTTGTTTATTATTTAACTGGTCATATTTATTATGACTTCATATTATATGCTATATTTATTATGTAGAATTTAAGCAGCCTGAATATTATTTTTTCCTAAAATTGTTAATCTGCAGTCGTGTGAGAGGGTGTGTAAGGGGAGAAGGTACAACATTAAGGAAGGTAGCTGTGTACTATGCATCTTGCCACTGACTGAGAGAGCTGGCACTGAGGATTCTGTTCTGAGATTCTGACCCACTTGCCTAGTGCAGGGACTATGGGCATTCACATCTTTCTGGCAGTAGATAGGTTAAGTTTAGAGGCCTTGCAACATTTTTTTTTTTAAAACCTTGCACCTCACTATGATTTCTCCTGTATCGTGGGTGCGTTTACAGACACAAATCTTTACACGCACAAACATCCAGACCCGGAACAACTATATGTAGGCCTTACAAATATTTGTTCCGTGCGGGAATCGAACCCACGACCCGTAGCGCCGAAGCCGATCGCTCAGCCACTGCACCAAACGTGTCGTCAGTCAATCCATCCTAACATTATCTGCTACGCCCTACGCCTCATGTTTCTTATATGATGTGAATGTTTATTACATTCCATATTAATAACTATTAGGTAATCTGTGTTACATACAAATACGCCCACGTAATTTTTATCAGCAAAGTATTACGAACAGATCCGTTTTTCCTCGCCTGCAGCATGTACCCATATGGCGCATCGTCATTGACGCATTGTGTAGTCGCATTTGGACCGCTACTTTGGTTGATCTTGGCAAATGCATCTTGATAGTAAGCAAATGAGGTTATACGTAACTAGCACTTAACCCGCGACTTCGTCCACGTGAATTTTCATACAAACTTACATCCCCTATTTTGACTCCTTAGGAGTAGAATTGCCAAAAATCCTTTCTTAGTGGATGCCTATGTCACACCTCAATCAACTGTCCAAATTTCATGTTTCCAGCTTCAGTGGTGTAGGCTCAGCGTTGATGAATCAGTCAGTCAGTCAGGACAAGTAATTATATATTGTATAGATGTACGGGAGTTCCACTGGGTTCGCCACGAATCGCGAGCAGGTGGTGTCGAAGACGGGCCGCGCTCGCATTTGGTGTGACACGCTTCATAGTAGGTAATCCCTTGAATACAACTGCCCCGGGCAGCCGGCAACACGACCTGTTCGAACGCTTTACATTGGCCCATAAAAGATCACTTCAATCTTCTCTTATGGTGCGTCCAGACCTGACGAACGCGCCGTACGTGAGCGGCGCAGGTGGTGCGCGCGTGCCGCCCGTGAAACCTGCCACCAACGTCTTCTGTTTTTTCTTTTAGTTTTTGTCAGTAATAAAATAGCCGATGCTGCAGCAATTATGCTAACGGCAGTCGTATGGTCCGACATCTTCGGAAGCAAATTCACAACTGAGGCTCATAGTTCAAACGCGAAAGAAGCTATGTGCGCACGAGCGGCCCACTCGAGCCTTGCCGGAGTTGCACTAGAGCGGCGCACCAAACGTAGGCTGTAACTGCACGCGAGCAGCACGCGCGCAGTTCGCAAGCGGCTCGCGAGCGGCGCATTCGGCAGGTCTGGACGCAGCATTATGTCGGCATGTGCTATATGAGGATTAGATGGACGACGTTTTTTTTTATTAGACGCTTCCCTCACTCTTTCTCCTGTATCTTGGGTGTATTTACAAACTCAAACAAGTTGCGGCTTCTTTTCAAGCGATAGGCGATAGTCGGACGATGTTTTTTGACGTTCCCCTCACTCTTTCGATTTCTCGGACTGTATGACCGGCCCATCAGGCCACACCGGCCTATATAGCTCTTGTCGTGGTGAAAAGTAGCCAGGCAGTAAGATTTGTAGCGAGTCTGACTACCCAAAGTGCGCCGGACTTACTTGAGTATTGTGATATGTGGAATAATGCACTCCAATGAACGATCGTGAATACTTCGCTGATCGCCAAGCTTGGTAACAGGCAATGAAAGGAGTAGATATGTCATTGACGCACAAAAAATGACCGTTCAAACCACTCAAATTGGAAGGTCTTGCAGATAGCTATCTCTTTCACTCTCGTACCTTTTCCGTATCTACGTCTAACTAATTACAGATACTTACTTACTAGTGAAAATGCGGGGTCTAATTTTAAACATTTGACAACACGTTTGGTGCAGTGGCTGAGCGATTGGCTTCTGTGCTACGGGTTGTGGGTTCGATTCCCGCACGGAACAATTTTTTTGTATGGCCTACAGATAGTTGTTCCGAGTCTGGATGTTTGTGCGTGTGAAGATTTGTGTCTGTAAACGCACCTACAATACAGGAGAAATCCTAGTGTGGGACAAAATTTTTTAATTTAAAAAAATAAATATAAAACTATGAATGTAACATATTTATAGTAGGTATACATATAATATCTTTGACAGCAGCCACACAGATTCGTCATCAGCCAAAGGAGGAATGTGCACTCCCTGATTTCTCTTAACATAATCTTTTATCACCTGCTCCGACACCTACTGGAAGACGCACGTAAGCAGCAAACGAAATGCTAACCAAACCATACGTTTTCTAACACCTCCCTATTTGTTTCCAGGACGACGTATGCTACGTTGTAGCTAAGTACGACTACGCGGCGCAGGGTGCGCAGGAGCTGGACCTGCGCAAGAACGAGCGGTACCTGCTGCTGGACGACTCCAAGCACTGGTGGCGGGTGCAGAACGCGCGCAGCCAGTCCGGATACGTGCCCAGCAACTATGTCAAGAAGGAGAAGCCTTCGTTGTTTGACAGGTGAGGCTTTGAGTTCAGTGAAGCTGTAGGTCTTCAGTCCCTTACATTAAAGTAAAGTAACATGTAAGAAGAATTAACCTAGTGGCTGTGAGCACTGCTGCTTAACTTGTGCATCAAACAAAACAAACATTATGCAATTTGCGGAAGTGTGAGTCACACATTAAAATTCCAAGTCCTCCTATCTCAGTAAACTCGATATTGGCCTTTCCCAAGACGCACCACATCATCCGATCGTCTTTCTTCCGCATCCGGTCTATAGCGATCAAAATATTATGTAAGTATAATTCAAAATTCCAAATAGATGATACTACAACTGTCACTGTCATGCCTTAATTCCAAAAAGTCTAGGCAGAGTTGTTCTTGCTAACTTTCACAGTCGTTTGATGGCATTAGAGATGAACCTATCGCCATTATAAAGTGCAACTCAAATCACGAGCTATCACTGATAATTTAGCTATGATTAAAATACACAATTACAATTTACTTGACATGTAGAAAGAAGATAATGTATGGCTTATCTCGTCTCGGCACGAGATAATGCGACGACAAAATTATGTCGCGCTGCATATGTTAAGCTTGCTGGTTATTGAACCAAGGACAGTAGACAGCCTCATAAATAATAAGGCGGCCTTACTATACATATTTAACGGAAGTTTGCGTAGGCGAACTATCGCAGTTCTTGCGATCGACCGATAGCATCCGCGACAGTGTGGATCTTATCGCTGCCAATAGGTAGTGTCCTAAAATATGCTTCAAAGGTGTAAATAGTCTGTAAAAAATTTGTTAGATAACATTATGTACTATATTAGATGATTCAGCAACAAAATAATAATGGATTTGCGGCATAAGTATTTTTATTTATCAGTGTGGTTTCTGGTTCATCGTTTATCATGATGTGTAGCCAGGGTTTTATGAAATTAAAACCCCTAAAAATTAACATTGGCTGTAAAAGTTGGCAATTTATTAGGTACTTAACCCATTTACTATTTCTAGTTTCTAGATTTCTAGTTAAATTTTATCTCAACGTGAGATTTGACTACAGATTAAATTAATAGTCAGACTTTCAGAAATCGGGGGGGTTGAACCCTGAACAAGAAAATCAATTACAATAACGAGTATATACATTTAAAAAAAAAAAAAAAAATTTGTATGGCCTACAGATAGTTGTTCCGGGTCTGGGTGTTTGTGCATGTGAAGATTTGTGTCTGTAAACGCACCCACGATACAGGAGAAATCCTAGTGTGGGGCAATGTTTTTTTTTCAAAACAAAAAAAGAAGTAATTTAATTGGCTGAGGTGGGGGGGGGGGGGGGGGGGGGTTGATACCCTTCCCCCCTGGCTACGGCCTTGCACCCGCCCCAAATACAAATCTTAGCTACCCCACTGGTATACCACAATCACAGTAATCTACTTTGGTCGTGATTTAATTTCATGGTCAATTTCAAATTTGCAACTTACTCCCAGATAACATATCACAGTCTTTACATCTGCAAACTAATTGACAATTTAATTAAATTTACAGGCATACTATAACACATCTGCTTTGTAATGCCTCGTGTAATGTTTACAGTAATTTATTCTCATGCAATGACAGGAATCCTAAACTAAAAACCAACCTTAGATAATGTAGTTGATATATTGCGTTAGTAATATATTCAGTTAGGTAATCTATGGTCATGTGCCCAAAGCAAACATTGCCGTCTAGTTATTATCTAAGTATGTGTTACAAAGGTGACATTGGTGTTATCACGGGTGCACTTACAAAAATTGCATTATATTTATATCTATATATATTTTGTGTAAGTAAACAAACATGATATCGTATCGGCCCTGATTTTTCTTTTCCTGACTAATTGAATTTGAAATTAATTATATTGTAAGGACATTTTTTCACGGTTCACGGCGCGATATAATATGGTGACAATTCCAAGCGCCATATAAACCATTTACTTTCGAAATTAAACTTTTTAACAAAAAGAAACCGACTTCAAGTTGTCTATCTCCGAAGTTCTTTATCAGATCTTCACCAAAATTAAATGGGACCACTTCGAAAGGATACTCTTTCAAACAAAAAAATAATCATTAAAATCGGTTCACAATTAGCAAAGATACCGAGGAACAAACATAGGTACAAAAAAAAAAACAGTCGAATTAAGAACCTCCTCCTTTTTTTGGAAGTCGGTTAACAATACGACACTAAACTACTAGTTTTTAACCGACGAAAAAACGGAGGAGGTTCTCATTTCGACACGTATATTTTTTTTATGTTATACCACCCATAACTTTTTACAGATTAGACCAATTTTGATAACTCTTTTTTTAATGGATATGGTATACTCCGAAGTTGGTCCCATTTAAATTCGGTGAAGATCTGATGAAAAACTTTGGAGATAGACAATGGAACTCCTCAATGACTCATAATGTGATGATGTTACGAGCAGCGTCTTTAGTAGGTCCAACCATGTTTTAATTAAGGCCACTAAGGTGAGAAAAATAAAAAAACTTATTAACAAAAACAAAACCGACTTCAAAAAACCGAAAAAAGAACAAAATAATTACCATATTACAAATTAACAGTTTCAGAAGTCGGTGCCTTCAATTTGGTTCAGCGTGGATTAGTACCAACTTCTGAAACTGTTAATTTGTAATATGGTAATTATTTAATTATTTTTTTTGGTTTTTTGAAGTCTGTTTTATTTTTGTTAAAAAGTTTTTTATCGTAGTAAATGTTTCATATAAATCCGCTTGGATAAGTCGTCACAACATTTTGTCGTATGCCGTGAAAAAAGGCTTTTGTCGCGTCTAACAGCGATTCTTTTAGGCTCATTAATGCACACTAATGTCACGCAAAATCACTTTTGTTAACTACAAAGAGTAAGCGAAAGGTGCACTGTAGTTCAATGCACAGTTCACCAATGTCTAGAATTGAGATAAACTGTAAAAGACAAATAGCAATTTAAGTGCACTTTCGCATTTATAAACTTCACGCTTTGTATTCCCCGAAGGGTTCGTCAGAGGTGTTTTTAGTACACCCTCGTTTCGCCAGTTATGTTTAAGTCCCATGTAATAGGGGGCGAGCCTAATGACATAAACCGGGCACAAATCCAGACTCCGAACTGTTATTGAGAAATTCCTAAAGTAAAACCCAACGACCTAGGGATCGAACCCAGGACCCCACACTCAACAGTCGCGCTTGCGACCACTAGACCAACAACGCAGTCGCATTTATTACGAGGTAAATTGTAAACACCAGCTGTCACACTGTCCATTCTAAAGCCCATTGTAATATTATATCAAATACTATGGCTTCACACGTGCTTACTCAACAATATCGTAACATTCTACCTCGGTGGACCGTGGAGCACATAAACATTCCATGCCGGATATCAGCTGTTTCTCTTTCATGCCAAATTGTTGAATACAGAGGGCAACCGGTTATTGCGGCATGTTTGAAGACGGTAGAGTAACAATTAGCTATTACTACACTTTGATTAATTACTTATTTAATATATTGATCAAGTTGTAATTAGCGTGGTTTGGTATTAGTTTACATTTTCGTATTAGGGATGTGCAACACAATCTTTATTTACGATTGTTTACGATTTGCTTGTATAATTTTCGGGAAACTGTGAACAGTCCTAAATATGAACAAACAAAGATGATAACACATTGTTCTTCAATAAGAAAAATCTTAGCGTTTACTTCGCACTGCTGCCCCACTGTTTTGGTCAAACTCCAATCACATCTCAGTCTCTTCAAAAACAAATATCGAAAATCAGAAAAAACACTATATTCAACGTCATTATAAGATAAATTCCAAACTTGTACTGTGAGTATTTTATTCAAATATAATATATGTATGTGTCACGCGTCAGACAATGAGGGAAAACATCGCGAGAAAATATGCGTCTTTATAATAAAAGTGAACAATGTTGGTTTGTGAGGAAATAATAACAATAAACATTTGCTGGCTGGGATCCACTACGAACAGACCAGTGGAACTTTTGTGGTTTCGTTTAGAACAAAGACTGTGCACGCAAAGAGTAAAAAAATGGAAATCATTTTCGAAAAGTGCCACAAATAGGCATACAACTAGTACTAAATACCGTGCAGTAGTTTACGAAACTGGGCTGAACACTAACAGACAGACGCGGCCCAAAAAGTTATATAAATTTAGTGGAAAAGACTAACTAATCATCTCTAGACCACCGTCCAGCCAACTGTGTAAACATCTGTCTGAGATCAAACGATAAATCTGGTAGAACTAATCCAAGTGTTGTGAATAATCCTACCCTTGAACCACCTGTGACCGTACCAATATCGAATGATGATGAATGATAATACAATCGATCTCAATTCCAGTATTAAGAAGAAGGTAAAGAAAGGCTCCGGGTCCAAGACCCTACCTTCGAACAGCTCGCCAGTCCGCGGGGGCGGCCCGGGCGAGGCGGCCGGCGCCCGCCGGGTGGAGCCGGCCGACGCGCTCGGGACCGCTGTCGTCAAATACAACTACCAAGCTCAGCAGCCTGATGAGCTGTCCCTCACGAAAGGCACCAGGATCCTGATACTGGAGAAGAGTAATGATGGCTGGTGGCGAGGACAGTATCAGGGGCACACTGGATGGTAAGATTTGAATATTATAGCTGTACCCTAAGCTTCATATCATTTTTGTTGTGCTTCTGTAATAGTTGATCATAGGTACTTGATTCTCAACTCCCTTGTAACGATTGCTTTTTGTTATATTCGAGTAGGACTTACACCCATATTCTAAGGCATTCCTCCAAAACTTATTCGACTCAGGACGGCCTCGAAACCACCTTCAAAATTGTATTCTTAGTTGCAATTTTGAGTGAACTTTGAGGTTTCTCGACTGAGGGGTCCTCAAATGAGACGAGGTAGAGTGGAGTCATTACGTCATAATTTGAATTATCTGCATCGCGCAAATAACGCCGCGATAAATAGTAGTAAGGATTATCGTAAGCATATTCGATAAAGTCTTCAAAATTCATTTTTGTTACGTACGAACTTCGACACTTTCTTCCTTAAGGTAGGTTCCGAGGTACCTTGAGTTTGACAGATGATTCCTTACCTCGACTGAGGAAAAATCTCGAGTCGAGGACGTTATAACTACCGATGGTAGTGAGAAAGACTGAGTCTAGGTGGAGTCGAGTTGAGTAAGTTTTGGAGGAACGTCTTAGAATATGGTTGTTAGCCTCAGAATAATACCGAAGTCGCGTATAAACGACTGACAATAGACTGTCTTGTAGCCAATGAAGCTTAATTAATTTATAGCACAGTTCATAATGTTTATTTAGAATGAATTTTTCCATGAACAAATACAAACAATACACAGAACTTTGCTTTGTATAAAAATACGCGCCCAATAGAAAACTTCCTACTTTTTTGAAGTCTATTTAAAACACCCCAAACTAATAATAAAAACATAAAATTAATACTTATTGAGCAACATTCCGCTACATGCACACTAATGAGTAATTGCAGTACTAATATGATAACATTTTAATTAACACGCCCACGTCTTCATACGTTACTTACGTCATAAACTTGACAATTATACACGAGTGTATAATTAAGACGACGAATTGAAAATATTGGCGGCAGGGATTTTAATATTTCTCAGCAATTACAAAACATTCTGAACTTATATTTATACACTTAATTTATCATGTCTTTAAGATCAATTTTATAATTGCTTTACATGATTGGATAACTTTTACAGCACAGAAAAAAATATCAAAAACATAGATTTTCATTTTACAGGGAAACGAGACAGATTTCATCCTCAATATTTTGTATATAGTTTAGTCTAAGCATACACTTCAAAATAATAATTCGATTTTATAAAATTAGCGATAGTCTTTATTTTAAACGAAAAATACTGTTGTGGCGGTTACGACCTTACGGCATAAGCTAGTTCGCGTGCGTTTTTGTATGCAATCAATTCCCCCTCAGTCCGCTGCTGACTAGTGTCAGCTACGGGTCTGTGTCATTGGATTTCCCGCGCGCTATCGACAGTAATTGTATCTTGATCTGAGTGATATTTAGTTATTAAAAATGGGGAAAAAAATCAATTAAAATTATGGCTACGTATGTGTGTATAGCTACAAAATAAAAATAAAAACATACAACGTAAATATTATTTTAGAAAAAATAGTCGTCAGAACAGAGTCAATCCATGGAGTCGTCTTTGGACTTAGGTAAAAATAAAGCAATGTCAGTCGATTCTTTGGAAGGGTATTTATGTGTACATGGTATTAATCTAGTACTAGTCTAAATAACGCATCCTAATAACGCATCTGTTATATACATAGGCACTGGTCGCTATAGCTCTATCGAAATTTCCCAGCGGCGAAGCGGTATGTGGGCTACTTTGAGTGAGCGAGATAGTAAACAAAGTAGTAGCTAGCTCAGTGACTAGTGCCTACTGTAATGCGGTATCCTCGGCTCGTGAACTTTAGCAAAATAGCTGATCGGGAGCACTTTTTAAGTTTGATTTTCATTGTTGTTTTAGGTGATATTTATGTGTTTTTTTATCGCATTGAGATAGGCAACAATAATGGTTTTATCTATACTAATATTATAAAGAGGAAAGATTTGTATTTTTGTATGTAACGAATAAACTTAAAAACTTCTGGATCGATTTCATAAAATCTTTTGCCGTTAGAAAGCTACATTATTACTGAGTAGCATAGGCTGTATTTATTACTGGAATAAAACTTCTTACGCGGGCGGAGCCGTGAGGACACAGCTAGTACACTATAAAGTAAAAATATCTAAGTAAACTTAAAACCGACTATCATAATAAAATGCGTACACAAAATTTCGTGTCTGTGCTGTTAACCGTTAAAGAATTTTTATCTGGAGCTAATCCTGGATGTCGATTTCACAATCACCATGTGTCGCCAATCACATACCGCCAATCACCTATCGCCATCACCAATCACCTATGACCAATCACCTATCATCTATCGCCAACCATCTATCACCAACACCTATCGCCAATCACCAATCATCTATCGCCATCACCTATCACCAATCACCTATGACCAATCATCTGTCGCCAATCACCTATCGCCAATCATCTTACACCAATCATCTGTCGCCAATCACATACCGCCAATCACCTATCGCCATCACCAATCACCTATCGCTAATCACCGATGACCAACCACTTATAGCCAATCACTTATGACCAATCATCTATCGTCAACCACCTATCACCAACACCTATCGCCAATCACCAATCATCTACCGTCAATCATCTATTACCTATCGCCAATCACCAATCATCTACTGTCAATCATCTATCAACAATCACCTATCATCTATCACCTATGACCAATCACCTATGACCAATCACCTGTCGCCAATCACCTTACACCAATCATCTGTCGCCAATCACATACCGCCAATCACCTATAGCCAATCACCTATGACCAATCATCTATCGCCAACCACCTATCACTAACACCTATCGCCAATCACCAATCATCTACCGTCAATCATCTATCGCCAATCACCTAGCACCAACCACCTATCACCAACACCTAGCACCAACCACCTATCACCAATCGTCTATCACCAATCATCTGTCACCTACCGCCAATCACCTATCTCCATCACCAATCACATACCGCCAATCGCCTATCGCCAATCACCTTGCACCAATCATCTGTCGCCAATCACATACCGCCAATCACCTATCGCCATCACCAGTCACCTATCACCAATCATCTGTCACCAATCATATACCGCCAATCACCTAACGGCAATCATCTGTCGCCAATCACATAACGCCAATCACCTATCGCCAATTATATACCGCCAATCACCTATCACCAATCATCTATCGCCTACCGCCAATCACTTATCGCCATCACCTATCGCCAATCACCTGTCGCCAATCACATACCGCCACCTATCGCCAATCACCTATCACCAATCATCTATCACCTACCGCCAATCATCTATCATCTGTCGCCAATCACATGCCGCCAGGCACCTATCGCCAATCATCTATCACCTACAGCCAATCACCTATAACCAATCATCTATCACCAATCACCGATGACCAACCACCTATAGCCAATCACCTATGACCAATCATCCATCATCTATCGCCAACCACCTATCACCAATCATCTACCGTCAATCATCTGTCGCCATCACCCATCACCTATCGCCATCACCAGTCACAAATCGCCACCACCTATAGCCAATGACCTATCACCAATCATCTGTCACCAATCATATACCGCCAATCACCTAACGGCAATCATCTGTCGCCAATCACATAACGCCAATCACCTATCGCCAATTATATACCGCCAATCACCTATCACCAATCATCTATCGCCTACCGCCAATCACTTATCGCCATCACCTATCGCCAATCACCTGTCGCCAATCACATACCGCCACCTATCGCCAATCACCTATCACCAATCATCTATCACCTACCGCCAATCATCTATCATCTGTCGCCAATCACATGCCGCCAGGCACCTATCGCCAATCATCTATCACCTACAGCCAATCACCTATAACCAATCATCTATCACCAATCGTCTATCACCAATCACCTATGACCAATCATCCATCATCTATCGCCAACCACCTATCACCAATCATCTACCGTCAATCATCTGTCGCCATCACCCATCGCCAATCTCCTTACACCAATCATCTGTCGCCAATCACCTATCGCCAATCACCTATGACCAATCACCTGTCGCCATCACCCATGGCCAATCTCCTTACACCAATCATCTGTCGCCAATCATATACCGCCAATCACCCATCGCCAATCACCGATGACCAACCACCTATAGCCAATCACCTACGACCAATCACCTTACACCAATCATCAGTCGCCAATCACATACCGCCAATCACCTATCGCCATCACCTTTCTCCAATCACCTATCGCCTTACGCCGATTACCAACCACCTATAGCCAATCACCTATGACCAATCATCTATCGCCAACCACCTATCATCTATCGCCATCACCTATCACCAATCACCTATCATCTATCGCCAACCACTTATCACCAACACTTATCGCCAATCACCAATCATCTACCGTCAATCACCTATCCCCAACCACCTATCACCAACCACCTATAGCCAATCACCAATAATCTACCGTCAATTACCTATCCCCAACCACCTATAGCCAACCACCTATCACCAATCATCTGTCGCCATCACCCATCGCCAATCTCCTTACACCAATCATCTATCGCCAATCACCTATGACCAATCATCTATCATCTATCGCTAATCATCAATCATCTATCGCCAATCATAATTCATTTTCTCATACATTTTGTATGGAACGGCTTTTTTGGTATCTTGAGAACGGTTAGGGTGGGATCGCGGTGCATGCGTTTTTTTTGCGACTGTATCTGTATCTAGATCGTTAGATACGGATACAGTCGCAAAAAAACGCGACACTTATACAATCGCTCACGTAATTATGATTCTGCATCGCGACTAACGTAATACAGCAGCGATACAGACGCGATGCAGCATTGCTACAGTCGCGATTCGACACGCTGTAGTGACGACCTGTGAATGCCTGTGGACGCTACAGTTGTTAGATGGACTCAGTCGACACGACATTGATCGCGTTGTCTTTGTTGCTGCTTTTACGGAAGTAATCACAGCGTAACCGTTGACAACATAATACACAAGTGACGCTTAATCGACACCGTTGCGCGTTTGCATTGATAATGTCGCGCGTATGCATCGATGCAGACATGATGCTGAATCGATACAATCGCGCGTTGCAAATGCAACCAACGGCCAAAAGTAGCGATCCAGAGGCACGCTCACAAAACGCGCGTCTTTATTGCTGCAAAAAGTCGCACATAGTCGTAAAGCCGACTATCCGGCCACTATCGTAGTCGGCGACTATTCGGCTAAGAGCGCCGACTATCCGGCTTCTTACTTTATATGTATTTTTCAATAAAATGTATGTAGGGGGAATTACATTAAATAAAAACCTTGATCGTTTATTACACAAAAACACCGCTCTGACCCGTACAAAAGCAAAAATCAAGAAAAAATGCGAAGTAAACAAAACAGGTTCCAACACGTTCGCAGGCGGCGCGGTGGTTGCTACTTGCGCGCGAATCAGCTGTAAACGAAGCGTCACGAAAATCCCCGAAACCGTGATCGGCTTGGCCGACTAGTCGGCCTCTTTACAACCGACTAATCGGCTAGTCGGCCAAAGTCATAATCGGCACATCTCTACTTAACATAGATATTTATTGTCACCAGGTTTCCGTCGAACTACACCAGCGAAGAGGGCGACAACGAGGACCCCGTACACACGTACGCTATGGCGGAAAACGTTTTAGACATCGTGGTGAGTATAAATATACATATTACAATTTTTTTATATTAATTGCGAGGTACATAGCTGTCGAGAGGGTAGGTAAACATCCGGTGTAATCCGTGTATGTTTGACCCCGCGTGGGGACTATAAAACTTCCTCACCTAGGAACACACGCTGGGAATAGACGCGTGTTGTAAGATTCAACAAAACCCAGCACGCTTGGTGGTAGGATGTGTACGACCGGCCTGGCTAGCTACCACCTGAACGTTAAAGTCCGACACCAAGCAGTTTACTGTGTTCCGTCGCGTGTATGTGAGAGCCAGAGCGGTATAGGGGAATTCCTTTATATCTCTGGTCCTTGGATTCGTGTGCTCCATCCCCCACTCCGTCTGTGCTTACCATAAGGTGAGACGAGGGCGTAAACGCGACGCACGTCAAAAAAAATGGACATTGCTGAACTGTCAAAATCCAAGTTATGATTGCAAGTGTGTTTCTCAATTAGGATGTTGCATATTCACAGCTCATTGTGAAAATCGACATAAATAACTCGAAGTCCCAGCATCATCATAATTTAAAGATTTTATCAATATATTGCAGGGCATAAACTTCCTTCTTTTTACGCCATTCTGCCGTTTTGCGCTAACCTTGTCCATGTCTTTATAAATTATGATTTTTAATAATATATCTAATTCATTTAACAAAAGGCCACTGAAAATAATGTTTTTAGTACTCCCCGCAGGTGGCGTTGTACTCGTTCACGTCGAACAACGAGCAAGAGTTGTCGTTCGAGAAAGGAGATCGGCTCGAAATCATCGAGCGGCCGCCCTCCGACCCCGAGTGGTACCGCGCACGGGACTCGCGCGGCCACGTGGGGCTGGTGCCGCGGAACTACCTGCAGGAGCTGGCCGACTACCTCACGCAGCCCTACAGGTATCAACCATCATTTGTTTATTATTACCCCTTAATATTAGTCTCAATTATTATGACACTTTTAACGTCCACTTCGGGAGGCCTCTCGTATAGATTTCCGTCCAACGGTTCTTCGCGACCTTCACCATTTATCGTCTGTCCATCCAATGGGGAGCTGTCTTATGACCCGCTTGCCGACAGAAGTATAAATTCTTAGTCATTATCATGATCAAAAGTTGTAGTCCATGTCAGGCAAAGAAGTTACCTTCGATGTCGGTGATTGCAAAGCCAGTGCTCTGCCAGTGAAGCTGTTGGCCAACATCTGCTTAGTAGTTATCCTGAATTGTCAATGCCTTGATACGCCAGGCGGTGTGGCGTCCGAAACTGCTAAAAATGTGACGTCAGTCAGTGGTAGTTTAGTTTTAATAATACATTTGTTCCGTGCGCAGCGAGGGCGGGTCGGGGGGCCGGCCGGCAGCGGGCGCCGCGCCGGGCACCTCCCCGGCGGGCCGCGCGTGGTACTACGGGGCCATCACGCGCGGGCACTGCGACGCGCTGCTCAACCAGCACGGGCACGACGGGGACTTCCTCATCAGGGACTCCGAGACCAACGTGAGTACAGTACACAGCTACACAAACACTTTGGCCGGCCGCGCGTGGTACTACGGGGCCATCACGCGCGGGCACTGCGACGCGCTGCTCAACCAGCACGGGCACGACGGGGACTTCCTCATCAGGGACTCCGAGACCAACGTGAGTACAGTACACAGCTACACAAACACTTTGGCCGGCCGCGCGTGGTACTACGGGGCCATCACGCGCGGGCACTGCGACGCGCTGCTCAACCAGCACGGGCACGACGGGGACTTCCTCATCAGGGACTCCGAGACCAACGTGAGTACAGTACACAGCTACACAAACACTTTGGCCGGCCGCGCGTGGTACTACGGGGCCATCACGCGCGGGCACTGCGACGCGCTGCTCAACCAGCACGGGCACGACGGGGACTTCCTCATCAGGGACTCCGAGACCAACGTGAGTACAGTACACAGCTACACAAACACTTTGGCCGGCCGCGCGTGGTACTACGGGGCCATCACGCGCGGGCACTGCGACGCGCTGCTCAACCAGCACGGGCACGACGGGGACTTCCTCATCAGGGACTCCGAGACCAACGTGAGTACAGTACACAGCTACACAAACACTTTGGCCGGCCGCGCGTGGTACTACGGGGCCATCACGCGCGGGCACTGCGACGCGCTGCTCAACCAGCACGGGCACGACGGGGACTTCCTCATCAGGGACTCCGAGACCAACGTGAGTACAGTACACAGCTACACAAACACTTTGGCCGGCCGCGCGTGGTACTACGGGGCCATCACGCGCGGGCACTGCGACGCGCTGCTCAACCAGCACGGGCACGACGGGGACTTCCTCATCAGGGACTCCGAGACCAACGTGAGTACAGTACACAGCTACACAAACACTTTGGCCGGCCGCGCGTGGTACTACGGGGCCATCACGCGCGGGCACTGCGACGCGCTGCTCAACCAGCACGGGCACGACGGGGACTTCCTCATCAGGGACTCCGAGACCAACGTGAGTACAGTACACAGCTACACAAACACTTTGGCCGGCCGCGCGTGGTACTACGGGGCCATCACGCGCGGGCACTGCGACGCGCTGCTCAACCAGCACGGGCACGACGGGGACTTCCTCATCAGGGACTCCGAGACCAACGTGAGTACAGTACACAGCTACACAAACACTTTGGCCGGCCGCGCGTGGTACTACGGGGCCATCACGCGCGGGCACTGCGACGCGCTGCTCAACCAGCACGGGCACGACGGGGACTTCCTCATCAGGGACTCCGAGACCAACGTGAGTACAGTACACAGCTACACAAACACTTTGGCCGGCCGCGCGTGGTACTACGGGGCCATCACGCGCGGGCACTGCGACGCGCTGCTCAACCAGCACGGGCACGACGGGGACTTCCTCATCAGGGACTCCGAGACCAACGTGAGTACAGTACACAGCTACACAAACACTTTGGCCGGCCGCGCGTGGTACTACGGGGCCATCACGCGCGGGCACTGCGACGCGCTGCTCAACCAGCACGGGCACGACGGGGACTTCCTCATCAGGGACTCCGAGACCAACGTGAGTACAGTACACAGCTACACAAACACTTTGGCCGGCCGCGCGTGGTACTACGGGGCCATCACGCGCGGGCACTGCGACGCGCTGCTCAACCAGCACGGGCACGACGGGGACTTCCTCATCAGGGACTCCGAGACCAACGTGAGTACAGTACACAGCTACACAAACACTTTGGCCGGCCGCGCGTGGTACTACGGGGCCATCACGCGCGGGCACTGCGACGCGCTGCTCAACCAGCACGGGCACGACGGGGACTTCCTCATCAGGGACTCCGAGACCAACGTGAGTACAGTACACAGCTACACAAACACTTTGGCCGGCCGCGCGTGGTACTACGGGGCCATCACGCGCGGGCACTGCGACGCGCTGCTCAACCAGCACGGGCACGACGGGGACTTCCTCATCAGGGACTCCGAGACCAACGTGAGTACAGTACACAGCTACACAAACACTTTGGCCGGCCGCGCGTGGTACTACGGGGCCATCACGCGCGGGCACTGCGACGCGCTGCTCAACCAGCACGGGCACGACGGGGACTTCCTCATCAGGGACTCCGAGACCAACGTGAGTACAGTACACAGCTACACAAACACTTTGGCCGGCCGCGCGTGGTACTACGGGGCCATCACGCGCGGGCACTGCGACGCGCTGCTCAACCAGCACGGGCACGACGGGGACTTCCTCATCAGGGACTCCGAGACCAACGTGAGTACAGTACACAGCTACACAAACACTTTGGCCGGCCGCGCGTGGTACTACGGGGCCATCACGCGCGGGCACTGCGACGCGCTGCTCAACCAGCACGGGCACGACGGGGACTTCCTCATCAGGGACTCCGAGACCAACGTGAGTACAGTACACAGCTACACAAACACTTTGGCCGGCCGCGCGTGGTACTACGGGGCCATCACGCGCGGGCACTGCGACGCGCTGCTCAACCAGCACGGGCACGACGGGGACTTCCTCATCAGGGACTCCGAGACCAACGTGAGTACAGTACACAGCTACACAAACACTTTGGCCGGCCGCGCGTGGTACTACGGGGCCATCACGCGCGGGCACTGCGACGCGCTGCTCAACCAGCACGGGCACGACGGGGACTTCCTCATCAGGGACTCCGAGACCAACGTGAGTACAGTACACAGCTACACAAACACTTTGGCCGGCCGCGCGTGGTACTACGGGGCCATCACGCGCGGGCACTGCGACGCGCTGCTCAACCAGCACGGGCACGACGGGGACTTCCTCATCAGGGACTCCGAGACCAACGTGAGTACAGTACACAGCTACACAAACACTTTGGCCGGCCGCGCGTGGTACTACGGGGCCATCACGCGCGGGCACTGCGACGCGCTGCTCAACCAGCACGGGCACGACGGGGACTTCCTCATCAGGGACTCCGAGACCAACGTGAGTACAGTACACAGCTACACAAACACTTTGGCCGGCCGCGCGTGGTACTACGGGGCCATCACGCGCGGGCACTGCGACGCGCTGCTCAACCAGCACGGGCACGACGGGGACTTCCTCATCAGGGACTCCGAGACCAACGTGAGTACAGTACACAGCTACACAAACACTTTGGCCGGCCGCGCGTGGTACTACGGGGCCATCACGCGCGGGCACTGCGACGCGCTGCTCAACCAGCACGGGCACGACGGGGACTTCCTCATCAGGGACTCCGAGACCAACGTGAGTACAGTACACAGCTACACAAACACTTTGGCCGGCCGCGCGTGGTACTACGGGGCCATCACGCGCGGGCACTGCGACGCGCTGCTCAACCAGCACGGGCACGACGGGGACTTCCTCATCAGGGACTCCGAGACCAACGTGAGTACAGTACACAGCTACACAAACACTTTGGCCGGCCGCGCGTGGTACTACGGGGCCATCACGCGCGGGCACTGCGACGCGCTGCTCAACCAGCACGGGCACGACGGGGACTTCCTCATCAGGGACTCCGAGACCAACGTGAGTACAGTACACAGCTACACAAACACTTTGGCCGGCCGCGCGTGGTACTACGGGGCCATCACGCGCGGGCACTGCGACGCGCTGCTCAACCAGCACGGGCACGACGGGGACTTCCTCATCAGGGACTCCGAGACCAACGTGAGTACAGTACACAGCTACACAAACACTTTGGCCGGCCGCGCGTGGTACTACGGGGCCATCACGCGCGGGCACTGCGACGCGCTGCTCAACCAGCACGGGCACGACGGGGACTTCCTCATCAGGGACTCCGAGACCAACGTGAGTACAGTACACAGCTACACAAACACTTTGGCCGGCCGCGCGTGGTACTACGGGGCCATCACGCGCGGGCACTGCGACGCGCTGCTCAACCAGCACGGGCACGACGGGGACTTCCTCATCAGGGACTCCGAGACCAACGTGAGTACAGTACACAGCTACACAAACACTTTGGCCGGCCGCGCGTGGTACTACGGGGCCATCACGCGCGGGCACTGCGACGCGCTGCTCAACCAGCACGGGCACGACGGGGACTTCCTCATCAGGGACTCCGAGACCAACGTGAGTACAGTACACAGCTACACAAACACTTTGGCCGGCCGCGCGTGGTACTACGGGGCCATCACGCGCGGGCACTGCGACGCGCTGCTCAACCAGCACGGGCACGACGGGGACTTCCTCATCAGGGACTCCGAGACCAACGTGAGTACAGTACACAGCTACACAAACACTTTGGCCGGCCGCGCGTGGTACTACGGGGCCATCACGCGCGGGCACTGCGACGCGCTGCTCAACCAGCACGGGCACGACGGGGACTTCCTCATCAGGGACTCCGAGACCAACGTGAGTACAGTACACAGCTACACAAACACTTTGGCCGGCCGCGCGTGGTACTACGGGGCCATCACGCGCGGGCACTGCGACGCGCTGCTCAACCAGCACGGGCACGACGGGGACTTCCTCATCAGGGACTCCGAGACCAACGTGAGTACAGTACACAGCTACACAAACACTTTGGCCGGCCGCGCGTGGTACTACGGGGCCATCACGCGCGGGCACTGCGACGCGCTGCTCAACCAGCACGGGCACGACGGGGACTTCCTCATCAGGGACTCCGAGACCAACGTGAGTACAGTACACAGCTACACAAACACTTTGGCCGGCCGCGCGTGGTACTACGGGGCCATCACGCGCGGGCACTGCGACGCGCTGCTCAACCAGCACGGGCACGACGGGGACTTCCTCATCAGGGACTCCGAGACCAACGTGAGTACAGTACACAGCTACACAAACACTTTGGCCGGCCGCGCGTGGTACTACGGGGCCATCACGCGCGGGCACTGCGACGCGCTGCTCAACCAGCACGGGCACGACGGGGACTTCCTCATCAGGGACTCCGAGACCAACGTGAGTACAGTACACAGCTACACAAACACTTTGGCCGGCCGCGCGTGGTACTACGGGGCCATCACGCGCGGGCACTGCGACGCGCTGCTCAACCAGCACGGGCACGACGGGGACTTCCTCATCAGGGACTCCGAGACCAACGTGAGTACAGTACACAGCTACACAAACACTTTGGCCGGCCGCGCGTGGTACTACGGGGCCATCACGCGCGGGCACTGCGACGCGCTGCTCAACCAGCACGGGCACGACGGGGACTTCCTCATCAGGGACTCCGAGACCAACGTGAGTACAGTACACAGCTACACAAACACTTTGGCCGGCCGCGCGTGGTACTACGGGGCCATCACGCGCGGGCACTGCGACGCGCTGCTCAACCAGCACGGGCACGACGGGGACTTCCTCATCAGGGACTCCGAGACCAACGTGAGTACAGTACACAGCTACACAAACACTTTGGCCGGCCGCGCGTGGTACTACGGGGCCATCACGCGCGGGCACTGCGACGCGCTGCTCAACCAGCACGGGCACGACGGGGACTTCCTCATCAGGGACTCCGAGACCAACGTGAGTACAGTACACAGCTACACAAACACTTTGGCCGGCCGCGCGTGGTACTACGGGGCCATCACGCGCGGGCACTGCGACGCGCTGCTCAACCAGCACGGGCACGACGGGGACTTCCTCATCAGGGACTCCGAGACCAACGTGAGTACAGTACACAGCTACACAAACACTTTGGCCGGCCGCGCGTGGTACTACGGGGCCATCACGCGCGGGCACTGCGACGCGCTGCTCAACCAGCACGGGCACGACGGGGACTTCCTCATCAGGGACTCCGAGACCAACGTGAGTACAGTACACAGCTACACAAACACTTTGGCCGGCCGCGCGTGGTACTACGGGGCCATCACGCGCGGGCACTGCGACGCGCTGCTCAACCAGCACGGGCACGACGGGGACTTCCTCATCAGGGACTCCGAGACCAACGTGAGTACAGTACACAGCTACACAAACACTTTGGCCGGCCGCGCGTGGTACTACGGGGCCATCACGCGCGGGCACTGCGACGCGCTGCTCAACCAGCACGGGCACGACGGGGACTTCCTCATCAGGGACTCCGAGACCAACGTGAGTACAGTACACAGCTACACAAACACTTTGGCCGGCCGCGCGTGGTACTACGGGGCCATCACGCGCGGGCACTGCGACGCGCTGCTCAACCAGCACGGGCACGACGGGGACTTCCTCATCAGGGACTCCGAGACCAACGTGAGTACAGTACACAGCTACACAAACACTTTGGCCGGCCGCGCGTGGTACTACGGGGCCATCACGCGCGGGCACTGCGACGCGCTGCTCAACCAGCACGGGCACGACGGGGACTTCCTCATCAGGGACTCCGAGACCAACGTGAGTACAGTACACAGCTACACAAACACTTTGGCCGGCCGCGCGTGGTACTACGGGGCCATCACGCGCGGGCACTGCGACGCGCTGCTCAACCAGCACGGGCACGACGGGGACTTCCTCATCAGGGACTCCGAGACCAACGTGAGTACAGTACACAGCTACACAAACACTTTGGCCGGCCGCGCGTGGTACTACGGGGCCATCACGCGCGGGCACTGCGACGCGCTGCTCAACCAGCACGGGCACGACGGGGACTTCCTCATCAGGGACTCCGAGACCAACGTGAGTACAGTACACAGCTACACAAACACTTTGGCCGGCCGCGCGTGGTACTACGGGGCCATCACGCGCGGGCACTGCGACGCGCTGCTCAACCAGCACGGGCACGACGGGGACTTCCTCATCAGGGACTCCGAGACCAACGTGAGTACAGTACACAGCTACACAAACACTTTGGCCGGCCGCGCGTGGTACTACGGGGCCATCACGCGCGGGCACTGCGACGCGCTGCTCAACCAGCACGGGCACGACGGGGACTTCCTCATCAGGGACTCCGAGACCAACGTGAGTACAGTACACAGCTACACAAACACTTTGGCCGGCCGCGCGTGGTACTACGGGGCCATCACGCGCGGGCACTGCGACGCGCTGCTCAACCAGCACGGGCACGACGGGGACTTCCTCATCAGGGACTCCGAGACCAACGTGAGTACAGTACACAGCTACACAAACACTTTGGCCGGCCGCGCGTGGTACTACGGGGCCATCACGCGCGGGCACTGCGACGCGCTGCTCAACCAGCACGGGCACGACGGGGACTTCCTCATCAGGGACTCCGAGACCAACGTGAGTACAGTACACAGCTACACAAACACTTTGGCCGGCCGCGCGTGGTACTACGGGGCCATCACGCGCGGGCACTGCGACGCGCTGCTCAACCAGCACGGGCACGACGGGGACTTCCTCATCAGGGACTCCGAGACCAACGTGAGTACAGTACACAGCTACACAAACACTTTGGCCGGCCGCGCGTGGTACTACGGGGCCATCACGCGCGGGCACTGCGACGCGCTGCTCAACCAGCACGGGCACGACGGGGACTTCCTCATCAGGGACTCCGAGACCAACGTGAGTACAGTACACAGCTACACAAACACTTTGGCCGGCCGCGCGTGGTACTACGGGGCCATCACGCGCGGGCACTGCGACGCGCTGCTCAACCAGCACGGGCACGACGGGGACTTCCTCATCACGGACTCCGAGACCAACGTGAGTACAGTACACAGCTACACAAACACTTTGGCCGGCCGCGCGTGGTACTACGGGGCCATCACGCGCGGGCACTGCGACGCGCTGCTCAACCAGCACGGGCACGACGGGGACTTCCTCATCAGGGACTCCGAGACCAACGTGAGTACAGTACACAGCTACACAAACACTTCTCCCGAAATAGAGGTTTAACCCGAAGAGACCAAACCAAACATGGTTGGTGGACCGCAGCACTTGGGTTTTCTAATTCACGACATTGCTGCCTAAGCCAGTCGAAGTTAAGAGTAGAGTACCTGGACGACCGAGCTTAGCTCGTTTTTTTTTTGGTAAATCTTGTTTTTTGGTTAGAAAAAAAAAGGAATTAAATGGTCTAAAAAGAAGAATATAAACTTTAAATTAAATCGATCCCATCAATTTATTACATTATACAACTAATTTATTAAAACAATATAAAAGTTTGTCGCGAGAAATACAATTTTATGAAGTACATAGGTACCTACATTTTTTCTTAGAATTACTACACTTTACATTTATTAGTTATTGTACAAACATATTGCATTCTTGTTTATTTAGTATCTCCCGACAAGCTTTTATAATATTTAAATAAATTAGTTGTATAATGTAATAAATTGATGGGATAGATTTAATTTAAAGTTTATTTTCTTCTTTTTAGACCATTTAAATAAAAGCTTGTTTTTAAAAATGTTTTTTGTACTATTCATTTATTAATTTTTTAGTCGGTATATCATGTTGAAATTTAGAACGGTCTTTCATAATTGAACGCGTATACAACATTTCATGTCTGTACTGCTAACCATTGAGGAGTTCTCTAGTCAGGACCCAATCCTGAGTGCAGCAACCATGTCACGGTAAAACTTAAAACCGGCTATCATAATAAAACGCATACACAAAATTTCGTGTCTGTGCTGCTAAACATTGAGGAGTTTCCTAGTCAGGACCCAACCCTGAGAGCAGCAACCATGTCATGGTAAAACGTAAAACCGGCTATCATAATAAAACGCGTACACAAAATTTCGTGTCTGTGCTGCTAAACATTGAGGAGTTCCCTAGTCAGGACCCAACCCTGAGAGCAGCAACCATGTCATGGTAAAACGTAAAACCGGCTATCATAATAAAACGCGTACACAAAATTTCGTGTCTGTGCTGCTAAACATTGAGGAGTTCCCTAGTCAGGACCCAACCCTGAGAGCAGCAACCATGTCACGGTAAAACTTAAAACCGGCTATCATAGTAAAACGCGTACACAAAATTTCGTGTCTGTGCTGCTAAACATTGAGGAGTTCCCTAGTCAGGACCCAACCCTGAGTGCAGGAACCATGTCACGGCAAAACTTAAAACCAGCTATCACAATACAATGCGTACACAACATTTCGTGTCTGTGCTGTTGAGCGTTGAACAGTTCCTTTATCTGGAGCTAATCCTGGATGTCGATTCAGGTCATGCTTACGAAAAAAATGTATTGTCATCGGAAATGAACCAACATTTTTAAATTCAACTCCTTAGGATAAGAGGAAGTGATTCAAAATTCAGTTGCAAGATTTCAACCGAACATACATACATACAAACACTGCAAGTTAAATAAAAGCGTATAAAAAGAAAAATAAATTATAAAAGCTTGTAAAAAAAAGAAGGAACTTAAAAAAAGGGAAAAAAATAATCAGCAGGACTCGAACCAGGGTTTTCAGGTTTTCGTGACCGCCCGATTTCCCACCTGAGCTATTATAACATTGTAGACGGGGGCGAAATTTACTTTCGTATTCTAATGATATTGTAGCAGCTTTTCATTGCCTAAAAACACGGATAAAACGACATTTTTTTTAAATGAAACCTAGCTAGATCGATTTATCGCCCCCGAAACCCCATGCATACTAGAAAGAAAGAAAATTATTTATTTTGGACTCACAGGCAGTTACAGAAACAAAAACAATATTAAAAAAAAGAAAGAATAAGAATTTAGACTACCTGCACGAGGCCAAAAAGGGCTCCTATCTCAGCATAATGTTGCGACATTTAGAAAAAAAACAAAATGTCGCAACGCTGGTTTTCAGATAGGACCATAGTGATGCCACGGGCAATAACGACACAAATAAATAAATAAACATGTTACGTACATACAATATTAAATTTGAATACTACCAAACAAAAGCAATAAATAGATTAATATAAACTTATGTGTTACGTGTATGTGTGTGGAATAGTCAATAAAATTATAATATACTACATAGTTATTAAATAAATTAAAGCCAAACCAGAAAAATAAATATATAATAAACTTAAGCATACTAAATTTCATGAAAATCGTTGGAGCCGTTTCCGAGATTCAGATTATACAAGGTTAATCGGAAAGGGGGTACTAACCCGAAAGCCACTTATAGTATCACTGATGACTGTTTTATTGCAGGTGTTAAAATTTCTAAATACGCATATTTTTATTTTCATACAAAAGTAAATAAATATTATTTATTTCAAAAACTCCACAACCCTGACTTTTTTATCTATTCAAAAATGGCCGCGCACGTGGTCGTTGGTGCCTAGCCGCTCGGCGGTAAAACACAAAGCACCGGTACCGCCGCGCCGCCGGCGCCGAAATCGTAGGTTACTATGGTTCTGTGTATGAGGGTGTGTGCATGTGTGTCGTGTGTCGGAACATATCATTATCATCTAGGAACTTACCATTTCTGATGTTGACGCTGTTCTCGGCCAACGAAAACGTCACACACGTGTCGTCTTAATATCAAATAGGTACTTAAAAACACAAGAAGCACTTTTGTTTATTGACTACTACTGTATGTACGTAGGTAACCTACCTACGAATGAAACAATCACCAGTTTTATGTACTTATGTTAACACTTAATTAATCTATCACCACGGACACCACAAGAAAGGTTAATTTCGAATTGAAACACAAGAAGCACTTGATATCACTGTTTCAAGGCATAGCCACCACAAATGGATCTCCAGCGCTACAAAAAAGGTTCAATCTGCCACACTTGTCGCTCGATTTACAAGGTCGCGCGCCGATGTACCTACGAATGCGATCGCGTTATCTACCATAACATCTACGGATTGCTCATGATGCTCTCAAACGGAGATGCTACTCTTAGCCGCATCTAGTCTTCATTGTTCGTCAGCGTAAACCATAATAATTAGGTATCCTTAACGTGACTCCACAAGCAAAAGTCCAGCGGAGTCAAGTCTGGTGAGCGAGGTCTGGCTACAGGATCGCCACGACCGATCCACACGGGGAATCGCTCATCCCAGTACGCTCTGCAGCTACTGCTGCGAGCATAATGAGCCGGAGCGCCACGCGGCCCGTCGTACTGGAACACAGTCCTCGAACTCGATCAAAGGGAGGACGGTTACAATCATCACGGTACAAATCACGGCCCGCCAAGAGCACACCATCACAACAACCAATAAACATCACCATGACGTAATACTTCGTACCTATCCCTATACGTACTCAGTCGATATTTTAGAAACAACAAGAAATAATACCACGACTCGCGTAAACAATCAAAACATCGACTGTATCCCGGGAAGCGTTGCAAGCGACTAAAAAATCTTAGAATAATATATAAAGGAAATAAAATGTTTAGGCTAACATTGCATTTTAGAGATGCGCAATGTTAATCCCCTAAATTAAATCCCGGAGAATTTAACAACTGATTCGAATTTAGTAACTTTTTGGGATCTACCCCTACGTCATACGGGATTCGAACACACATAAGCGTTGGGTCTTGGGTTAGCAATGGGAAGCTGATGAAACTGGTTTACTTTAAGTTTGAGAGAATGAAACCTCAAATGGTCGCAATGTTTTTCTTTTGTACTCCATAACTGTAAGCAGCATCTTACATGTCAAAATGTAAACAAAGTTATGAAATACGATACCACAAATTAATAAATCTATCTCGTTGAGTTCATGTGTTTTCAAAACTTAGTGCATACATGTTTTAGTACCTACACACAAACTAAGTACGTACGTTAATAATAATTAACTTGTTAGTCTTGTGGCGGCATCTATCACTCCTATCTTCCATAGTCTAACTAAATGACTGACATACATTTTACAATAAACTTACAATATTCACGCATTTTCAAAAAAACAATGTATTGAACCCACCTCTAAAGCGGCAAGCAGCCGAAATACAACAGACAAGCTTAGTACGTACTTTAATAATCATTAACTTGTTAGTCGAACTAAATGACTGACATACATTTTACAAACATTTCCAAAAAAAACAATGTACTGAACCCACCTCTAAAGCGGCAAGCAGCCGAAATTCAAAAGAGTCTAAGCAAAAGCGCGCCGCGTGCCGCGCTGTCTCGGCGGCATCTCTTTGACAATTTTTTCACTACATTTTGGCGCAATTGTGACGTCATATGATGATTTATTGCAGAAGCGACATCGTGCTGTAAGTTTATTTTTGACGGTTTGTTTTATTCGAATTGTTTGTGATAATAACTTACTTATTGTACTGCAAGGCTGCTAATTTATCGGGATAGTTTTCAGTGTAGAATAGATCATATGGAATTACGTGCTTTTGTGATCAACACCTTTGATATCCAAGTTGAAGGTTCTTCATTGCCTGTTATTACGGATATTCTAGGTACACAGGGAACTAAAATATCAGGTCAATCAGTTTTTAACAAAAATAACCCGATAAAATTGGTCTAACAGAGAAATGGAAAATACTCTGAGGTGCAAAACATTATTAGGTATAATACGCAATTGCGAATCGTCGTGTCTGCGCTTTATTTAGTCACGATTACCTATAATTCTGAGAAATGCTTCGAAAATGCGAGGGGAAAATCGGCCTTTTTGTATTTAAAATTTGACCTCAAATGTAAACACAGCTGATGATAGGGTTGGCGTAGCGTATTTTTAATGAAATCTTTGAACAGCTATATCTCTAAATTTATTGACTTTTGGGGAAAGTTGTAGAACAAAAATTATCCCTTATTATGGGTACTTTAACACCCTTTCGGCTTAGTACCCCCTTTCCGACTAGCCTTGTATATACAAGGTTAGGTTAGGTTAGGACCTGATATTTTAGTTCCCTGTACCTACCTACCTACCTAGAATATCCGTAATAACAGGCAATGAAGAACCTTCAACTTGGATATCAAAGGTGTTGATCACAAAAGCACGTAATTCCATATGATCTATTCTACACTGAAAACTATCCCGATAAATTAGCAGCCTTGCAGTACAATAAGTAAGTTATTATCACAAACAATTCGAATAAAACAAACCGTCAAAAATAAACTTACAGCACGATGTCGCTTCTGCAATAAATCATCATATGACGTCACAATTCGCCGAAATGTAGTGAAAACATTATCAAAGAGATGCCGCCGAGACAGCGCGGCACGCGGCGCGCTTTTGCCTAGACTCTTTTGTATTTCGGCTGTTTGCCGCTTTAGAGGTGGGTTCAGTACATTGTTTTTTTGGAAATGCGTGAATATTGTAAGTTTATTGTAAAATGTATGTCAGTCATTTAGTTTAACTAACAAGTTAATGATTATTAAAGTACGTAGGTACTAGGCTTGTCTGTATTTCGTCTGCTTGCCGCTTTAGAGGTGGGTTCAATACATTTTTTTTTGAAATGCGTAAATATTGTAAGTTTATTGTAAAATGTATGTCAGTCATTTAGTTAGACTATGGAAGATAGGGGTGATAGATGCCGCCACAAGACTAACAAGTTAATTATTATTAACGTACGTACTTAGTTTGTGTGTAGGTACTAAAACATGTATGCACTAAGTTTTGAAAACACATGAACTCAACGAGATAGATTTATTAATTTGTGGTATCGTATTTCATAACTTTGTTTACATTTTGATATGTAAGATGCTGCTTACAGTTATGGAGTACTACAAAAGAAAAACATTGCGACCATTTGAGGTTTCATCCTCTCAAACTTAAAGTAAACCAGTTTCATCAGCTTCCTATTGCTAACCCAAGACCCAACGCTTATGTGTGTTCGAATCCCGTATGACGTAGGGGTAGATCCCAAAAAGTTACTAAATTCAAATCAGTTGTTAAATTCTCCGGGATTTAATTTAGGGGATTAACATTGCGCATCTCTAAAATGCAATGTTAGCCTAAACATTTTATTTCCGTTATTTATTATTCTAAGATTTTTTAGTCGCTTGCAACGCTTCCCGAGAAACAGTCGATGTTTTGATTGTTTACGCGAGTCGTGGTATTATTTCTTGTTGTTTCTAAAATATCGATTGAGTACGTATAGGGATAGGTACGAAGTATTACGACATGGTGATGTTTATTGGTTGTTGTGATGGTGTGCTCTTGGCGGGCCGTGATTTGTACCGTGATGATTGTAACCGTCCTCCCTTTCATCGAGTTCGAGGACTGTTCCAGTACGAAGGGCCGCGTGGCGCTCCGGCTCATTATGCTCGCAGCAGCAGCTGCAGAGCGTACTGGGATGAGCGATTCCCCGTGTGGATCGGTCGTGGCGATCCTGTAGCCAGACCTCGCTCACCGGACTTGACTCCGCTGGACTTTTGCTTGTGGAGTCACGTTAAGGATAATTATTATGGTTTACGCTGACGAAAAATGAAGACTAGATGCGGCTAAGAGTAGCATCTCCGTTTGAGAGCATCATGAACAATCCGTAGATGTTATGGTAGATAACGCGATCGCATTCGTAGGTACATCGGCGCGCGACCTTGTAAATCGAGCGATAAGTGTGGCAGATTGAACCTTTTTTGTAGCGGTGGAGATCCATTTGTGGTGGCTATGCCTTGAAACAGTGATATCAAGTGCTTCTTGTGTTTCAATTCGAAATTAACTTTTCTTGTAGTGTCCGTGGTGATAGATTAATTAAGTGTTAACATAAGTACATAAAACTGGTGATTGTTTCATTCGTAGGTAGGTTACCTACGTACATACAGTAGTAGGTAGTTAATAAACAAAAGTGCTTCTTGTGTTTTTAAGTACCTATTTGATATTAAGACGACACGTGTGTGACGTTTTCGTTGGCCGAGAACAGCGTCAACATCAGAAATGGCAAGTTCCTAGATGATAATGATATGTTCCGACACACGACACACACATGCACACACCCTCATACACAGAACCATAGTAACCTACGATTTCGGCGCCGGCGCGGCGTTCGTAGGCACCTACCGGTGCTTTGTGTTTTACCGCCGAGCGGCTAGGCACCGACGACCACGTGCGCGGCCATTTTTGAATAGATAAAAAAGTCAGGGTTGTGGAGTTTTTGAAATAAATAATATTTATTTACTTTTGTATGGAAATAAAAATATGCGTATTTAGAAATTTTAACACCTGCAATAAAACAGTCATCAGTGATACTATAAGTGGCTTTCGGGTTAGTACCCCCTTTCCGACTAACCTTGTATATATATATATATACAAGAATTGCTCGTTTAAAGGTATAAGATAGTAGTTGCACAGATCTCTGGTAAATAATGTACTTATGGAATGTAAACCATTCGATAAAGTTTTGCAAATTACCTTGTCAAATGTGTGCTAGTAATGTTTATTCACCAAATATTATTAATAAGTACTTACAATTGTATAGATAGATAGCAGCTCGTTACTGTTGTATCACAAACCCACGCTTGTTCGATTGTCAGGTGGGCGACTACTCCGTGTCGCTGAAGGCGCCGGGCCGCAACAAGCACTTCCGCGTGCACGTGGAGGGCAGCCTGTACTGCATCGGGCAGCGCAAGTTCCCGACGCTGGAGCAGCTGGTGGCGCACTACCAGCGCGCGCCCATCTACACCAACAAGCAGGGCGAGAAGCTCTACCTCGTGCGCCCGCTGCCGCGCGCCACGCAGCCCTGCTGAGCGCCGCACCGCCCGCACCGCCCGCACCTCACCACACGATCTGACCTACACTACCATGCACTCATTTGTACGGAACCGCCGAACTAATTATGGCTTTAACAATAAATGATGTTTGATATGAGGTTTGCTAGACTATTGTGTAGGTATGTGCTGACAAGTGTGATATTTATTTCCTACAAAAACATTTGTCATATAGTTTTGGATGGTCAGCGAGCCGTTCCGTACAAATGTGTTACCTACATTAGCGTTCCCCTAATACATTTTGTACTCCGGTGTCCACTATTTACTCGTTAAAACTAGTTCAGAGCTTCCGTATATGCATTGTCAATTTTGTACGAAATTTGTATCCACCCGGCTCCGTATACTCGATCGGAACCGGACACCGTTAGTGAGGGTTTTGCACGAAAGTAGTCGATTAATCGAGTCGAACAGATTCCTATATAATCGATTCGCATCACTAAATAGTACAATATCGTTCCGAGGAATTTGTTCGTTATCTAACACCTATTACACTGTAACTACTTTAGTATAATACGGCGTTGAAGCAACGCCTAAACTTAATTACAACAATAACAAAACCAAAAATTGGCTTCTTTATCTCTATTAGTGTTTAATAACATTTTATATCATATTATTTAAGGTAAGTTCGATAGTGTAATTTTTATAATGAGTTATAGTTAAACTGTGTTTTACGCATATTATAATCGATAGTGTCGCGTCACGGAGTATTACGCGGATATATTGAGTGGACGCTTCAGATTATGTGACGTATACCTATATATACACTGAATGCATATGTTGTGATGTTTGGCTAAGTAAGATATAATGTAAGTCATGATCAGGGAAAATCGTGGAATGTGTAAGGAAGGGAAGTTATTGTTAAGTGAGTGAGAAATATGTAAGATTTTTCTATCGCGCTCAACGTCCGAGGGAATCGATTGCGATTGACAATGTCGTGGTTTATTGAAACAAGCATGTTTGTAGCAATATTGCCATTTGCTATAAAGATGCAAGTCGTATTGAATACAAACTTTGCTGAGACGCAGCACAGTTAATGTGCTGTCTCCACAAAACTCAAGCATTTCTCTATTTACTAGACTTCTTAAACATTTTGAGCCCTTTACAGCGCTTCAAAAATCACAAGTATTATAAAACATTCCTTATATTAATATTACACTGCAATCTTCAATCACGATTGTCAATCGCAACAGATCCTTCAATCACGCGCGTCAGAGTGTATCTCGTAACGCGTGGTAGCACCAACTGTATAAGTCTGACTAGTGGAATCGCGTAGTCAAATATATCAATGATAACAATATTCCTACGTTTTAGTCTTTACGACAACGAATTAGGTAACACTTGGTTGATACGGCACCAGTTTAAACATGCATTATGGAACTTATATATTTGGGTATTATAGTCTAGCCATTTCAAGTTTGTATAAAAAGTAAACAAATCTTTGATCGTAAATATTCATATTTCTTTAAGAATTCATTAAACGTACACTTTTAGAAATATAACAATTCTTCAAAAAAAATTTATTATATATTCTAAAGTAAAATGAATGTTTCACTATCGAAGGTTTGTTTACCTTTTATACAAAAGTTAAATGGATTGACTTTAGATACAGGCTCTTGATTGGACGATCGGCGGTGTCGCGTCATACAGCATATTTCTGATTGGCACAGCGCTATATAGGTATAGCAGTGATTGAACAAATGTGTTATCACTTCATTCGCAACCATATCAATGCATAATCTTAAAAAAAAACTGTTCCATAATGTAGTTTTAACTGGTGCTGTGGGCATGGAATCTCAAAGGGTGGATTTCCACTGAGGTGACAATCGCTAGTCAATATTATACGCCGACATCACAAACAACTCGCTGTTAAGTTACAGTTTTCAATTTTTATTTACTTTTGTAAACTAAGGGGGCCATTCAAGTATTACGTAAGCACGAAAGGGGGGTGAGGGGGTCTTTGCTTAGCTTATTTTGATGACATGGGGGACCGGGGTGTCTAGATGATGATTACGTCAGCAATTTTTATTTATTTACTTATTTTTCTAGACTTAAAAACTGCTGCTCCTACATAACAATAAAGAGACCTGATCAGTTTTAAAAAATATATACCATCAATGTTTACGTAAGCATAGGAGGGGAGTAAAAGCTTTGCTTACTTTTGCTGACAGGGGGGGGGGGGGGGGGTCAAAAATAACTAAAATTCTGCTTACGTAATACTTGAATGGCCCCTAACGTGTGTGCAATCTGTTTGGGTGCATTAAAATAAGGACAATACAAGATTATTGTGTAATCTTACCAAGCTCCAGTCACAAATACACCATTTTTGTAACATATTTATAATTAGTTTGAAGGTTTAAAATACAATTCTTTACCTGTGTTAGTTTAAGCTTTAAATTAGTGACGTTTTAGTCGACTCCGCTCTGTTCTATTGGCGATATTTTTATTATTACGTGGTGTCAGTGCGTGACTTCGAATTTTTATTATTAAGTGAAATTAAGGGTTGTAAGTTATGTATTATAAATTATACAACGCCCAAACATTTTGCGCGCACACCCCGCAATTCGTTCATAATGTAAAAAAATAACAATGGCAGCTTATTTGTTGTTTAATACATATTAATTGTTTATAATATATTAATTTTGTAGATACCAATATATAAATTAAAATGCGAATCACATTCAACGATTAATTTTAAGTTTAACCTTGACATTTTCAGTTGTGGCATCCCTAATGTGATGTATTGTCCAGACAGTTTGGTAACACTCCATTACGGCAAGTATTAATAAATAGCTTAAACAGGAACATTTATTTTTGTATGAACTTTTTATTTTACACATTGACAGTTGATGATGCACCAAGTGTAGAGATTTTTGTATGCGAAAACTTAGCGTTAAGGTTAGGTTACATGTAACCCTGTATGATAGATGATTGAGGGTGTTTTCCTCGGTTTATAATGTTTTGCGCGTGTGTGAGAGATTTATTTGCATTTATAATATTATAATAACGCATTCTGTATATGACTCGACTAATATGAGATTTCTGTTTTTTAATATTTCTCATTAGTTCGCAAAAAATGCTTTATTTAAAAAGTAAAAAAAAAACTAAAATTATCGTTGTGTAATATGAAAATCGTTGGTCTCAGTTGCATTTGCTAAATTGATGCTTTTCACCGAATATGAGTTGAAAGAATACGTCAAAAACGCTTCAATTATTTTTGAAGTAGGAAATATTTTCCTTAGATAATTTGAATGGAAAACATCCTTGAGACGGCGATGTCCCGCGACGTTGATAACGCACTATAATTAATTACATGTGATACTTTTGAGATATAACTTTTGTCTACACTTAACTTAAAACATAATGGAATGGGAAATTCAAAGGTTATAATATAAGATAACTAAGTGTGTATGTTATGATTTTTAATGTTATAAAATGAAATTGCAACAAAACATTTCTTATAAAACATTCAAAGTTTATTATAACATACACATGATTGTGTAAAATTTAATGTGTTTGTATAATATTTAATGGACAATTTTGGTTTTTGATAAAGGAGCCTAGAAAACTAACATGAGTATATCTCGAGCGCCAAAGACCAAATCCACTATACCCTATTTAGTTTTGCTTGAGACAAAGTGTAAACTACGTTTGACTACTCTTAATAAAATGAAATTGTGTGTTCTTCTTGTGTAACAAAAAGAAGTTATTGTAGTGAGTTTCGTATTTCACCACAAAAGGACACAGTAAGATTGTTTATACTTTATCTCATGCCAAGTTAAATAAGGTATAGAAAGTTTTACTGCGCATGTCCACTTCTGCATACGAACTTAACCTTTTGAACACCAGAGCATAAATGCATCGTGGTACCCCCCACGCCAAGGTAACTGTAATCCCATCGTTTTTGTCACATATTTGTGACGTTGGCGTACAGGGTAAACTTTCGTTTGTCACATATTATGCATGCCAATGGCGTTCAAAATGTTAATGAGCACTTGCGTGAATAACTTGCGCAATAAAACTTGTTAGTGTATTTGGTGCTTTATTTAAATGCGTAAGATGAGCACGCTATTCTTCCGAAAAGAATTTTGAGTACCTATACTATACATACGAGTTATCGTAATGAACACGTGCGACACAAGTCATATCTCAAAACACAGTGATCGTAAGTTACTAGATCTTTTTGATGTATTTAATACGTTTTATACTCAATAATGTAATTAGAATTAAAATGCGAGGCAAACTCATTGTAGATTTATTAGTAAAAAAAAATAGCAAAATGTACCGCCGCTGCAGGTTCTGAGCGATTTTTTTACATACAAAATATTAGAAGTTGGATTATGTATTCGGCTACCCGCGTTAGTTTATTTTAAAATTGTATCCATATACATGGTGTATATTTGAACAAGAGCTTGAATGAGGTCCCGAAACTCAGGCTAGTGTTCACTGAAGTTAAATCTCGGGTTAAACAATTTTACCTGAAATTCTATTAGATTTATCCAGTAAACGGTTGTTTAACCAGAAAATTGATTTTGGTGAAAACCAGCCTGAGTATATTCACCCTTTAACGAGCTTTTTAACATTTATTGACGTTCAATGAGTGTTGTGTAAAGATAATACTTTAGTATTTGAAGTAAGCTTGAACAAAATTTTACAGTACTCTCCAAACTTTTTTGGCCGCTCTGAAGTCAGACGAATGGTAGCGCAGTAGCAAATTTACCTTTACATTATGCTACTGCGCAACCACACGACGAACTTCAGGGCGGTCAAAAAGTTTGGCGAGTATGCATCATTTTGTTCAAGCCTACTCGAATTTAAAATACACCGTGTATAACAAAGTCTTCCTAGAATGTTGAAGCATTTGAATCCGCATTTATTGAATGCAAGCACAAAGCCAGTAGCGACAACACCGAGTACACTTTAAGATGGACATATTGAATTGTTTAAGAAATTTATGAGAGTAAAGAAAATTTGTCAGAATCATGATTTGATTATACAGTGGTGTCGATTCTGTTGCGCATTTTGACAGGACTAAACTAAGGGAGCTTGTCTCTTTCTGTTTAGTCTAGTTTAGTACTGTTAAAATGTGCTACAGAATCGACACCAATGTATATCTCAAATATTGACGGTCAAAAGAATGATATGGATTGCGAATTAAAAAATTAGTGCACTAATTTTAACAAGCTTTATCAAATAAACATTGCCAAACTTAGAAAGGAATTAAAGCCGACTTTACATTCCTCAAGCTTTTTATAATAACACTTGCGATGAATAGCTTAAAACTTTAGTATCGGGTACTAAAGTGCCGCCCTACCAGTTTTTTAAAAATCGACTAAACATTACTGTATCAAACGTTTTAATAGTATAACTAGGTATAGATTATAGAGTGATTCGGTTTTTTATTTTTATATTGCTCAAAGTATATTATTTTATAATTTGTATTTGTGAACTTGTGTTTGTACGTTTTTGTGAATGTATATTATCCGATGTAACGAGCCAATGTAAGTGCAGTATGTAATATTTAACAATAATTTATTTATTAATTTGCCACCTGTTGTTTTATTCAAATAACACTGCCACCTTAAACGTACTTTACAGTCAACACTATGTTTTTTCTCATCCCACAATTCCGGGAGGTATTCAACTCTTATAATAAGAGTATAGTTAAAAGCTTACAAAAGCTTCGGAGGCCAATTCTAGAAAAAAGTCAAACAGCCCGTGGTTAAGCTGCGGTTCGATGTCGATTTTGAACAATTTTGTTTGTAGAATTGGCCTCCCATGCGATTTACACAAAGTGAGATAGCAATTATGTCTTTCTCCCTCCTCCAAATGGTTTGATAATACTTGGTCCTAGTTACCAACTTATTGTCTCACTGGTATCATAGTTACAAACAACTATTGATCACACAAAGCCATTCAATATCAAAACAAGATCACGAGCTCGACTGTTGCTCGCTTCGTGCAAATTGATTATATCGTAATATGTTATCGCGCAGAGATAAACTACTGATCCAACCGTGGGAGGATCGGAGATTCAAAGATCATCGTTCAAAAGTAATTAATTAACTTAAGTTTAACTTATTGATACAAAATTTGCGAGAGCTGCATAGTTTTATTGTCTTACACAAAAATAAGTGTTCTCAAGAAATTATGAAAGAAAGTGTTAAAAACAACTACCTCCTTTTCCAAAAAGCGGAATGTAGTTCTTATTCTTATATATTTTTTCGAATTCGAGGTGAAGTCCGCGTTGCCAGCGATAGACGACCGTGCGCCGGCAGCGCGGCCGCACGTGGCGCTCAAACTAAAGAAGAACCAGCGCGAACTTGACAGAAAGAATAAGATACAAAGCGACAACTTCAGTATGCTGCAGCGGCTGAACGCTATTATGAAAGTGAACCGGCTCGACAACCACTGGACGAAGCCGCTGCCTAAGTAAGTTTGTATTGTTACCGCCAGACCAGAGTAAATACTGTCCCGTAATCTCTGTCGTATTTTAAACTATCAGGCGCTTATTACAAAAAGTGGTTTAAACCAAGATTAAGATAAACCCAGATTTATAATATACCCATCACTTGCTAACGTCATATAACAAAAAGAGATGGAGCTATTTTAAAACCGAGGTTTTTCTTAGTCCATCTCTAGTAATAAGAGAGAATAGGTTTTAAATTGACTGCTTTCTACGCTAACGAGTCGCGGGGTCGTTTCCCGTACGGAACAAGTATTTATGACCTATAGTTAGTTAATCCGGGTCTGGGTCTTTGTGCACGTAAAATTTGTTTCTGTAAAAGCACCCACGACACAGGAGAAGTCTAAGAGGAATGTTTAAAAAAATGTATAGCTTATGACCGTCCTTCAAAAAGGTCATAGGTGTACTACACGCAACTGCCGTACTTGTATGCAAATAAAAGTTACGTTAACCTGCCACATGATTCAAACTTGACGCAACAATAAAAAGTGCTCTATCTAAGGCTAAGATCTGAACGGATGCTACGAAGGTTCATGCAGAACAACTGCCCCATCGAACACACGTTCTATAATGCATAACCAAACTGATACAGTCGATCATTCCCCGTTGTTAAGTCACCTTCACAATGTATTACTTTAATCTATGCACCTTGATCAAGTACTGTAAACCTTGGTTTAGCCGCGCTTCCGGTAACGTTATACATAGATATCGAATGAAACAAAGAAGAGGTAAGGTCATGGCGTTCTACAATTTCTGCATACTCCAATAGGAGAATGGATGAGTTAATAAAATTAATTGAAATCCTTACCCCTCGTTTACACCTAGGTATAAAACATGTATTCTACATGTATCAGATATTTTTCCGAAAAAATTATAACAAATATGCATACTTTAAGTAGCAAACAAGTATGTAAGATCTTTAAAACACTTGTTTGAAATATTTTACACATGATCATTAAGTGTTAAGGATTAAGTAATTTCTTTTAAAAAGACCTTTACACAAATTATATTTACAACTTGTTTTTAGGTGTAAATGAGGGGTTAGGATGCAGCTATATCAGACGACAAATAATGAGGCCCGCGACTTCTTTCACTTTCAGCTATTCATATTTAAAATAATTATACGAATAACCTATTATTTACGATATTTTTTTAGTTTCCAGCATAAAGTGGGCTTGTTCTACGACGTGGAGTCTTTGAACAGTAAAGTAACGGCGCGTTCTCTCCCCGAGCCGTCGGAGGAAAGCTACAGCAACGTCAAGTGCTATGCGTGCGAGATGAGGAAAGTAAGTTGTGTGGATATAAAACAATCAATACTGAAAGTAGATCACTTTACTAATGAGGCTTTTTGGTTACAGAAACAATACGATTACATCTACAAGCAGATCCATCAAGAGTCGTTGCCTTCTATTTAGTCTAATTAATATTGTAATCTCTGCTTTTGAAATAAAACGATTATTATATTGGACAGAATTTATTGGTATATAGATACAATACAAATGGGCTGAAGTCAACATAATTTCATGTCGGGACACGGCCGGTCCGGTCCCGATTCCTGGGTCTGCAATTACTATCGTACGTTCGGAGTTAAAAATTGAAACATAAATACTATGTTATATCAAAAGCATCAATTCAATCGGTAAGCAGATTACACTAAACGCATACGTCGCGTACGCGGCACTTAACATTAAAGCTATCCACTTCGTGTCCATCGTCCGTTACTCGGTACAATACGAAATCGAAAAACAAAGATGAAAAATTTCAAACATCACATTAGAGCTGTATCACAACGAAGCCGCAGCACCGACGTCACGCCCGACGGGTGCGCAACGACGCGAATTATACAACGAACCGCGGTGCTGGGGCCTTTTTGCTCGAGTCCGCCCGCTGAATCGACGAACGACGAATTATTAACAATGAATCGCTCAGATAAAAAAATGTGGGCCGGGTGCTCTCATGAGGTGTCGTTCGTGAATTCATCGGTCGCAGAGGTCGCGCGACGGCTGAGGTCGCGCCGCGCGCACTAGAAGCGGAACCCTTCGTGCGGGCCCGCCGCCGCCGCGTCGAACTGGAAGCCCGACTCCGCCGCAGACGGCACCAGCGTCGCGTCCTCCTCCTGGGGAACACGGGTTACAGTTACAGCACTGCTTCGGATATACCACACAAAAAATATTAATACATCCACAACAAAATAAAGGTTTCATAATGCAACTTGCTTTCGCAGACGACGATGGCGGAACTTACTTGATGAGACAAGTAAATAAACTAAGCAAAAAATTACATCTTATTGACACTACATACCTCTCCTGCGAAGTACTGCTCAATGATGTCGTAGGCCATTTTGTAAATCTCGACCTTCTCGTGGCTCTGCAGCGCCTCAATCTTGTCGATGCCACCGCACTCCTCGATCATGTTCGCGACCTGGTCGGCATTCTCACCGGCCATCTTTAGCATATTGCTTAATCCATCCAGCACAACCTGAGAAGAAACAATTGAGAATATTATTAGGTAAACTCAAAATATGTAGGCCAAGATTAAAAGCTGTAAGTTGAGAATTAATCCCTAACATGCATGGTGCCAAAGGCAACTATTTAGTTTGTATAGGTTGTTTTCAACAGTTGTACAAGTCACTACGCAAGCTGGCTGCTCCGGTGTTTCCTAGCTAACAGACCACAAGAAGAAACGCCGAAACAAACTCATCACGGTCTTACGTCTGTATTACAGAATGACTTGAGTTTCATTCTGTAATACGGACCATTAATCTCGGTTTAAAAAGTAGTTTTGAGTCTACTTTTAATTTTAGAACATTCCTCAAGCATAGATTCATTGATCATAGTTCAGCTGAGTTTGGCTTTATTCTAGATCGTTACTCAGTTCGCAGATTCGACCCCAAGCAGTGATTGGATCTGTAATCAACCAATCGTTCGGCTCGACTTGAATCTCGTTTTATCAGAGTATAGATTGATTGCCATTCTGGAATAAGACCATTCCTCAAGTACTGATTCTATACTTAAACAGTGATCAACTGATTAAAGAAGATCAAACTGGGCTTGAGGAATGTTTTGTAATATGGACCTTAATGCAGACAAATTGTTTTTTTTGTAGCCTTGTGAGTATGTTCTCTTGTTATGTCTCAGCTTTTGAGATGACCCTTGATGACAAATGATTCCCAACCCAATTCTGACCTTAATATTGGTAGAACTTCCAATCTCTTTGTAACTCTATTTAAGTAATTCAACCCTCTCAATATGAGTGACTTATCTTCATGGAACCAGTTGTATGAGCATCATGCTTGTTGATTTCAATAAGTATTCCAAGCAGGTAAACAATCCAATGTTGTGAACAGTAGTTATTCACAATCAAACATGATCTAGCCTGAACATAATACACAGCATTGCTGTTTACATTGTTAGAAAATCTATACACATGTAAATACGCGGAAACAATAGCAATGCAGACTATGAATTGCCTGCTAGAAATACAATTTGGTAAAAATAAAGTTAGGTTATTTAAATAAGATGGAACATAGAACTGGCAACTGGGGCTCAAGTTCTACATGCACATTGACAGAACCATAAAACCTGTTAAAAGGAATCGTCAGAGAGGGGACGTGGCTGCTTGCTGGTCAAATTAAACAGCTCTTGCAGACACGAAAGAAGAAAACACTTACATTGATAACTTGAGTATCTTTGCAGCTGAGCAGTTTGCAGAAGGGTGGTATGACCCCGCAGTTGATGAGGGCAGCCACCTGGTCCTTGGTCCCGCTGATGCTCAGGTTGGACACCGCCCAGGCGGCTTCCTTTTGTGTCTGGAACTCGCCCTTGGTGAGGTTCTCAACGATCTTGGGCAGTAGGCCTGCATCTATGACTGCTTGAACTTGCTGCTTGTTGCCTGCTGTGATGTTTGATAAGAACCATACAGCCTCTTTGCAGATCTTCTCTTTCTGTTAACAAATATTTTGGAAGAAGTTAGGAAAATAACTACAAACATATTTACATCATAAAATTTGTTTGAAAAGACAGCCCATTTAAAACTGACCTATGGCCTATTATGTTTACATAATTGATACGATAAGAAGAAGAATATCTTTACACTCACATTAGTCAAGAGAAGGGGGTCTTTTAAATAAATTAGTTATAATAAAGTTGAAGTGAAATCCTCATCTAATAATAACATTTCGAATTACATCAATTAAAATTCTACCGGCTGACCCTTTGTAATGACGTTATAGTTCCTTTGCTAATTGCATCACCTGCTTTGCATAATTGAGTATGTACGCACATCCGATTGGAAGGACGCAATTCAAATCCCAAACGCACACTGAACAAAACTTGTACATTCAATCTGTTGATGCTTAAAATAGAAAGATGCGGGAGGTGGAGGACCAGGCATTAGTTGAGAGGGGCCTATGGTCAGCGACGGAATGCGATAGGCTGTGAAAATCGATCGATAAAAATATAGATCAATCATCATCTTTACATAGTATAAAACAAAGTCGCTCCCGCTGTCTGTACACTTAGATCTTTTAAACTACGCAACGGATTTTAATGCAGTTTCCAGCGATAGATAGAGTGATTCAAGAAGAAGGTTTATATGCTCCACATTAGTATCTACATTGCACCCGTGCGAAGCCAGGGCGGGTCGCTAGTTATTAATATGACGTTTGTATCGTAATGTTAAGGGTGTCATCACAAACTGTGGATAGTGTTCCATACATTTCGCAGGGACTCGTCGCACTATGTGGCCGATGGCAGTCACTCGAAATATATGAAACAATTTAACACAGTCGCTTGTGTGTGGGCTTAATTTATAATTCAGTAAACCACATGTTAGCAAAATTAATAAAATCCACAAAATTGAAGGTCGGCCATCTGCGTCACGTTATCAGTCAATGACCGTTCATCTAAACATGTCAATGTCCTGTTATATCTAATTTTATATGTCAACGAATTCTGAAAAGACGGGTACTCTCGCGCATACAATAATAGATTATTACTATCTTGGCCGTCTACCAGACGCGCGGCCACCTACTGATACACACCCGAGATTTTGTGTATATTTTGAGTGTAATAGACTTGTTTGCCTGTTTTGATTATATATTATTCTATTTTGTTTGTTAGGGATTATACGTGCGTGATGCGTTGGCGCTGACGAATTGGCGCGCCCAATGGTTCAACCGTATGTGCTCAGATGTCCGTACCTACCGTCATTTTATTTGCTATATGCATTGGCCGCCTTATTACCTGTCAGCGTACTACTTTGCACATACATAACTAAATGACTGTGAACCGAGTATGCTGGGTTACCATATGAAAACCATTTGCCGCAGTTAACAGGCATTTTAAGGTTTAGACAGGCGTGCGTGCGGCCGGCGTTACTCTGAGACAGGCAAAAGGATGTATTCAAAAAGCCTCTGTGAGTGTCGATACTTAAGTAGGTACGTATGGAGCACACTGTGTAGTCAGCGTCACTACCAACCTTGCTGTCTAATCTTTTCACGACACGGCATGAGCTATTCTCTTGCAGATATGAGATAGAGAGATCTACAAGCATTTTTCTGTAAAATCAGGCATTTAAGGCATTCTAGACAGGCATTCCTTCATTTTGAAATGGTAACCCTAAGTATGCTTGAATCTTAGCAATATAAAGCTCATTCGAATAAATAACATGACTCCTTTAGACCAACCTGATCTACACACTAAATAACTGACACCGGTAAAGCGCAATACTACGCCATCGCGATTTAATCCGAGGTTAATGTCGTCGTTAGTTAAGGGACAAACTTGGCTGTTTGAATTTTTAACGGAAAATTGAAAGTAATCTTTTAAGTAACAATGAGCATAGTGTGAGACGTAATACTAATACCGCGGCTAAAAGTCGTTGTAATCCAATATTTTAAATCAATATAAATACATAACACACTATAAGGTAACCACGACAAAAATTACGTTTCAAAGATGTTTAAATAATTTACGAACAAAATGATAAGATACACAAAATCCGTTATAAATTCAAATGGTGTCAAACCTCCTTCATTGCCGGGCGATAAACGATCGCTTAACCGTAAAGTCGCACGTGTGTGTACAGTCCATAACATTCCAATCTGCCTCACTTCACCTTGTTTACAGAATACTTATGTTGTTTGTTTTACATAAATAAAAATACATTCTCACTAAACAAAACTTCACAAGATTTGTGAGGAATGTGGAGGACCTACAACATTATTTATGGAATATGTCCAATATGAGCCCAGTAGAAATAATTTTGTAAGATCCCTGAATTTGAACAGAACTGATGTAGGCATGTTCTATACAATTCTATCTCAACCAAATGGCGATGATGTGCAGGGTTTGTTCAAATTCATGGCCCATGTCTTGTGAAAGCACAATTGTTTAGGATATGATGGGACTGACAAACGCTATACGTAAAAGAAAAATAAATAACTTCAGAAGATCTAAACATCCATACCTGATGCGACAATAAGGCGGGGAAGTGCGAGAGAGCATCGCAATTGAGGACCACTTGTGTTTGCTCATCTGTGCCGGTCACAATGTTGCCAACTGCTCTCAAAGCTGCCGTCTGCACCTTCACCTCCTTGTGTGATAGCAAAGGGATCAGTTTCGGGACTATTCCCGATTCTATCACCATTTGGATCTGCTCATTGCCACCATCTGTTAAATAGCTGATTGCCCAAACTGTGTCTACTAAAATCTGGAACATAGAAAATATACATGTTTGTTAATTAAAACCACTATACATTAGCATTGACCACATGGTATCGAATTTTATTAATAATATCATATCATGTTGTCAGGTTGACAGTTGATACAAAGTTGAGACTATAATATTCAAAAGGAAGTTTAAGAACAATTATCATGATGTTTATTGTAGCAACAATAACATTTAGAATCATACCTAGTCTTTATTGATATCTTAGCAAATTCATTTTCAGATAAATACCTATATTAGTGTACATATTTAAAACAAGAACAGTTCAAACAATATTATTGGGAAATATTAACAGTTGATGGACTTTAAAATATTCAGTTAATGTAGCCATAATTAACTTTGAATGAAAGTCTATACATATTTTAAATTATCAATTGAGGTGCCAGAGATTATACCATCTGATAAGTTTGTTTTTATCAATTTTGTGCTCAAAGTCACTGAAGATAAACAAAATGAAGTCAACAAAACAATTTGCAGTAAGATTGGTGATGTTTTTAAAAAGTACTTATAAAATTAAGTATGTATGGTTTACAATACCCTAATGGATTTAGCAATACATGAATCAATTAATTAACTGACTCATTATGACATGTCTGATTTTAATCTATTCACAGAAACATCTATGATTTGACTAATTCTTAAATGTAATAACATAAACTTGTTCCTGAATAACTTTAAATTAAAAATGTCATCTAACAGTAGTGTTAAATCTATATTGTTTATGTACTATGTAATTTCCTACAAATTTATAGTTTCTTTTGATAAAGATTTTACTTTCATGTAAGTAGTATCACAGTTTCAATGTATAACAAAACTATATTAAAGTCAATAAAATAAAAACAAAATATCTATTTAACTGAAATTTAAAGATTTGTCATAAACTTCAGGTGGATAGGTACTGCAGTACTGTAAAACAATTGTGGTACATAATGTTCAGAATAATAACCATGGTATTTTTGTAGTAGTTGCAAGATCAATGACCTGTAAGTGGACTAGCTTTACAAACAAGGTGATTGAAAAGTTTATAAAGGTACTTACATTGTTGTCATTGTGCGTGATGAGGACATTGAGGGCAGGGAGAATTTCTTGAATAGTCTTGACTGGTGGAGGCGGGTCCTTACTCCTGCACAGGTTTACAATGACCCAGGTGACATTGCGAAGGAAAGAGATGGGGATATCTGGCTTGATGAAGCTCAACAGTGGCTTCACCACCCCCAGCTCAATAACAAAGTCTCGGAGTACTGGGCCATCTCCAATGATGTTACCCAGAGCCCAGACTGCTTGCTCACACACATTCTCGTGGGGAGACATGAGCAACTGAAGGAAGACAGGGACGGCACCAGCATGAACAACTTTGTTTGTCTGTGCTGAAGTGCCTGATGCGATATTTGTTAAGGCCCAAGCGGTTTCGAATTGAAGTGTAGGGTTGTCAGCCCTCGAGAGGCACTGTACAAGTATGGGGAGGATGCCGGTGGCGATGAGCTCGTCAATGGGCGGGTTCTTGTCCGAAGAGAGCAGCTTCCTGCACTGTTGCACGGCGGCTAGCTGCACGTCAGGGTTGTCCCCGTTTGCTGCGTTCATCACCAGCTCCTTGAGGTCCGTTGACGCCAGGGTCCTCTCGATCTCATCCTCGTCTGTCGAGTAGCTGATAGGCACATTACGACGTTTCTGAAGCGTTTCGTCCCTTTTATTTTTTCTCAGTTCTACTGTAACTTCATTCCTCCGCCTGCGCATTTCCTAAAAATCACACACGAAACGTCATTCCGTCGTCACAAACAATCTTTGATATGATCATATTATTACAAGGGATTATTCTACGTTTCTATACTTACGTCGACATCTTTGCCAGTGTTCTTGAAAACATGCATGCGGTTCTTCACTTGATCAGTCGCCATTTTATTTTTGTGCTCGCAGCAGTCTCTTTACAAACGTGGTAATTACACAATGAAACAAAGGATCAACTTAAAATAATGACGAAGAAAACTAATCAAACATGTTTTAACGGCACTATACGTGTTGCTAATTCATTAACCTCTTTTTAACACAGAATATTCTACGACACGAAATTAATCGTCCGTTTCCTCCTCGAATTTCTTTCTTTCTTTTTTTTTCGGTTGAACTAACTATAGACAAGTAACTTCTCATCTCAATGTTGCAAACATCAATAAAGTACTCTGTGCATTCATCTTTACTACAGTCAAAATAAGCCGCAAGCAAGACCAACACGAGTTCGAGTCGACTACTCTACTACGATTATTACGATATAAGACATTTAGGGTTGCCATAGAAATAAAAACGTCCCTTAAACATTTTTGTAGTTGGTAATAATCTACCACGATATTGATGAATTTTCTTTCATTTTACGCACTTCCGCATTTGTCGCAGTCAAAATAGCAGTGTATGTTGTTGTATAGTAAAATATAAACAATTTGTTTCGAATCGAGCAGTAAATCCCGTGAAAATGACTGTGTTGACGAAGACTAGTCTGACAATCAAGAAAATCCCGCTGATAGAGGAAGGCCATTGCGATGAAGTATGTATAGTGTGTTAAAAATATTACTTATAGGTGCACATGAATCTTGTGTAATTGTTTATCGATCGGAGATGCAATTTGCTCTTCTCCATGATATTTATAAATAGCGAGAAAAAAACGTGCTTAGAAAAATGTGTTTCTTCTTTACTACCGATTACTTACTTTCCCATTGAAAAATGGGCTGCGCCTACCGCGCAATGTAATATTTTCATGCAGTTACTATAATATTCTGTGACATAAATCTTTAATGCAGTTATTGATTTTCAGTTAAGGCGTACGATTTTGTAGCTAAAAATACAACGATACTGAAATATGTATTCGTTTATCTGTTTCAAACCCGAGAACTCATTTATATTATTACGTTTTTTTTAAATTTAGCGCATTGTGGGTTTAAATAAAAGATGCTGATTGCCGGAACATTTTTGACAAATCCTGCATTTAGAAAGGCAATCCTTTTGTATTTTAATTTTATAATATTACTAGCTGTGTCCTCACGGCTCCGCTCGTAGCCTATGTTACTCAGTGATAATGTAGCTTTCTAACGGCAATTTTTTTTTAAATCGGTCCATTAGTTTTTAGTTTATTCGTTACATACAAAAATACAAATCTTTCCTCTTTATAATATTAGTATAGACTAGCTGCCTGGTGAACTGTGTACCACCAAATAATATTTTATTTTTTTAAAACCACCCCAGTGTTGAAGCGATCCCAACAAAAAAAGAATTATTCAATTCGGTCCAGCCGTTCTCGAGTTTTAGCGAGACTAAGCCCTCGTTCGCACGAGAGCTTTTTTAACGCTTTTTAAAAAAAGCGTCGAACGCGCGCAATTGATAAGTTGCGTTAAAAAAGCACTATCATATGAACACATACACGGCTTGCTATTTGTTGTATTAGAACGCTTTTTTAACGCGCGTTGAAAAAGCGTTCGTGCGTACGAGGGGTAACGAATAGCGGTTCATTTTTATATACAGGGTATAAACGAAATCATGTAATTCCTTCAAACCTCGTGATGTACGTCTGTCATAGACTAATCCGGAAAGGAAAACTTTTTGATTCAATAAAAAAAAATACAAAAAGCAAACATGTGTTCTTAACGTGAGGCATTTTAGCGCCCCGAGTTAAATGACCGCGCGGTGAGCGATAGCCGCGCAATTCGCTCGGGGCGCTAAAATGCCTCACGTTAAGAACACATGTTTACTTTTTGTAATTTTCTTTTTATTGAATCCAAAAGTATCCTCTGCAGAATAAATCTATGGCAGCAGTATGCTTGAAGGAATTACATGATTTCGTTTACACCCTGCATAAGATGACAGACATGACAATACGTCAGTTTACTTATTTTTCTATTTTACTTTTGAAACCAGCTCTTTTTATGATGCCCAACATATAATCGAGATCAACACGAAAATCTGCGAAAATTTGCAAGCCAAGTCCTAAAAATAATTTCCCAGGAGATCATCGAAATGCAGCCATCAGGGCCGCACAAGCGGCACGGTGTGGGGGCTATGCTCTGCATGGCCATCACGGTGTTCCTGCTGGTACTGATGGGCGTCATCACTGCCCTGCAGATCTACGAGCAGGTCATCACGGATACGTCTCTGCGTAACCACTACAGGGGCTTCTGCTCCATACCTCTATCCAGGGTACGTACCTATCTATTAAAGTCAATTCTAATGGGCAGTTAGAATTAACTTTACCGCAAATGAACAGGAAGTATTGAATCACGTAGCGATAAATAACTTAGGCGAGTTCTTCGGTCTGCCGGGTTGGCGGTGCATGCTTTTGCGAATCCCGCGACCCCGGCCGAACGGTCAGGAGAAGGAACATCGTTGGTTTTTAGCCGGTAAGAGTCCGGCAGACCCCCTCGCCTTCCCCGAGCGAGGGACATCCATGAGGATTTTTCAACGAAAAAAAAGGGGGAGTTCTTCGGGTAATCCTTTTGGACATAGCTAATAGTTATTAGTTTCAAGGTTACCATGTCATGTCATAGCTGTTTCGCTGGATTACATCCAAAGTCTGGGATCCCGCTTAGCAGATGAAGAGTTATTGAGAAAAAGTGAATTCCTTATACTTAGCTTTCTTAAGCGCATATGATTAGAGGTTTCATGATTTATCTTTCTTTCACGCCCTTTCAAGCCGAATTTCGAAAAAGGTTTTCTATGTGAGTCATAAAACTTATGAAGGTGCAGTACTTCAAGGGCGTATTATGTCAATAAGCTTTTTTAAATGAAAAAGAAGATTCACACGCAACAAGCGCGTGTTTGGGACACGCACTTGGCCTATTTCTCACAAGGGGAAATATCAACATGCCATATTATTACCTAAAGTTATTCAACATGTTTATGTAAATTCTATGTTATTATGCAAACAGTGTCACAGGCCAACAACATAACATCGATCGATTTATTTGGTTCAGCGACGTTGTAACTGTTGGACAGGTGTCGTTCTTCACACAAAATGTTATCTTTAGAGCAAAGGAGCATGCTTCCATATTGCTTTTTACGACACCCACGGATCGAGAGCGGGTGTCCTGGCCTGTGCTGGAATTATAGGGTTTATCAATCAAACTACAGCCCTAAAATCCGAAGCCACTGACAGGCAGTATCATTACTCTTCTCAAAAGAAAACCAGCACTCATGAACAGTAAAAAAAACCCTACATACACCTATGTAAATCGAATACCAAGTAAACTGGATACATTGGTAACCCAGTGTCACATCTCTCGTATAACAGTGTTGATACAATGTAATTGTCCTCGCGATCGTATTCAATGCCACCACGGTGTATTATGTGGGCATTCGCACATACCTCGGTGATTTGATTGACCTGCCCAGTTGACTCCGACCTCCAATAAAGACCCTCTACCTTAATTGGACGTAGCATAGGAAGTCTGTTATTTTCATACAATTTATTGTGATCTTGTTATGCGCTTGCGTCGCAGGGAGTGTGATGATTTAAATAACAGTATTCAACTAATTAGATGTTTTGAGATACAGAATAAAATTTATCAAGGAATTACGGTTATTAGGTCAACAGAGTGGCTAATAGATAATTTAGGTTCTAGGCGGTAGGTATATAGCCTGTTTACTGCTGTGGTCAAATAGTAGGTTCAGAATGAATTCATAATGCTGAGTAGAAATTATTGTGAATTCATTATTAACCTTTTGATCGCCCCAGTCGGATTTATACGACAAATAAGAACGTTTTTTTGCCCGCGTCTCCTCAGTCATATTTATACGACTGAGACGACATGGGCACGAAAACCTTAGTCGTATAAACCCGACTGGGGCGGTCAAAAGGTTAAGAAGAACTCCAAGATTTAAATATATTTCAACATAGTGCAAAGTCGAATGGGCGTCTCGAGTCTTTCTTTGGAGTCTCATTTCATACAGTCGCCAGTCGCCATATTATTGAGATAGGGATACGTTGACTTATTATTGTTTGACTGTGTTCCAGGACCTGCAGATGTTGGAGTCGCGTAAGATGCCGCTGCGCTGGAAGACCACCCCAAATGTTGGCCGCGTAGAGCCTAACATTCAGGTTAGTTATGGTACTTATTATTGAGACTGCCCCAAAACCCAAAAGTAATAAATAACACCAGACGGAAGAAAATGGTATTATCGTCATATTCTTGGTAACTTTGGTTAGTGTCAAACTTTCGTCTTCATCTATAGAATCCAAATAAAAATGTTTGAGCGGTCGGTACACTTGTCATTTCATATAGCCAAATTAAAACTTCTAGTGCAACAAAGTAATCTTGAAGAACCAGATTATTAATAGGCTTTTTCCCAAATAGATTTATAGTCAAGGTTAACGGAAACTCATCCTATCATTACCTAAATTATCATCGCCCGAACATTTTTCCAACCCATATCTGACCGCCACAATCCAACCACTGGTTACCTAGTAATCATAGTATCCGATAACATTCCTATTACCCTTACGAACAGCACATACTGCTGCAGACATTCTTTTGAATAGGTACTCTCAAAACGACGTCATAAGAAACCTGCAACGGATTACCTCACCATTACAGATAGCGGCACGTAAGTTGAACCAAAATGGCAGTCGTCTGCGCAGGTTTAAATCGCGGCAGCTATGGTTACACGCGGCCCCTCGCGGCGCACCTCATACTGCACTTCGATTGAGACCCGAAAATGTGTTACTGCGCATTCAAAGTCATAGTTCAACGTATGTGCCGCGATTTATACCTGCGCGGACGACCGCCATTTTGGTTCAGCTTACGTGCCGCTACCTGTGCTTACGAAACTACTTATAAAGTTATAGAAAAATAAAAACGCATATTCTGCAATGTATCACTCTCAGGTGGTGAGTCTCCTGGACGAGGACCCAGAACATCTGTTCGACTTACTGCGCGAAGTGCTGGACATTGACATTGACGAGTCAGTAGAGAAGATCTCCGTCTTTAACAACGGACACCCAGTCAGCTTCATTCATGACTTCGAGTCCAACGTCACTGGTGAGTTTCGCACAAGTGTTACTAATTGTCCATAGATAAAAGGCTGTTAAATAGGTCCACCTGGTGAAAACTTCGTAATTGCAATGAACGTAATTTTACAGGAGGAGATAAAAACTGTCTGTTAAAAAAAGAGTATGAAGTGTAGATGTAAGGTTCTTCTGTTTTATTATCTACTAGCGACCCGCACCGGCTTCGCACTGGTGCAATGTAGATACCAATCTGGGGCATATAAACCTTCCTCTTGAATCACTCTATCTATTAAAAAAAACCGCATCAAAATCCGTTGCGTAGTTTTAAAGATCTAAGCATACATAGGGACAGACAGACAGCGGGACCGACTTTGTTTTATACTATGTAAAGATTCATCAATCTATTTCATCTTAGAGCTGTGCACATTCGTTTGAAATATGCATTACATGGTTTTCTACCCAACAAATGAATAACAAAAAATAAAAATAAATTTTTGCTTTACGAGGTTTTCACTGCCCAGCGACGTTATGTGATTTGAGATTAGCATCCCATGATTTCACAATGGAAGACAGAGCAGGGATCTTACTATGGAACTATGCGTATAATGATCATAAATAATACTTATCATCATCATTTACAGCTTTTGACAACCCACTGCACTCTGCAGAACCTTCTCCCTTTCACGCGAAGTGTTTGTTGTTAACCCTCACTCATCTCACTTATCAGGCATAGTGGACGATGAGCGTTGCTTCACGATGGACATGGACCCGGAACTGGTGCTGCAACCGGAGCTATTCCTGCTGGGGCTGCAGCACGGCGACGAGTTCGACGTCACGCGCGTGCGCTCCGAGCTGCGAGCTGTACTGCCGCCCGTCAGCCCCGAACAGCTCGTCGGAGCGCTAGAGAAGTGCGCTGACAAGCCTACCTACAGGCTGCAGAAGGAAACTGGGGTTGTAAGTAAGTATCCGACTTAGTGCATTGGCATTGGAAGTACGAAAGTTTGGATGCCTGTTTGTTAATTAACCACGCTCTTATGGATTAACGGTTTTGAATGTGTGGTTATGTAGTACTAAGTCGTAAGTAAGTTGGAATATGGGTCGTGGATACCCCAGATACTGTAAGTACATCGCTGTCCTATGACAAATTTATGACGAATTACCTTGTTTTTCATATCAGCTCTATAGCTGATATGATAAACAAGGTAATTCGCAACATTACACTTCATGTCCTTGTCTAAAATCGCAACATTTCACAATTCCAGTTCGCAAGCGGTCAGCTGATGCCCCCCCACATGACTACATGCAGTTTGCTGGTAAGCGCATCCAGGAGATAGAGATCAGCAACCTGGCCGAGTTGCTGGAGTATGAGCAGGACAGCAAGCAGAACGCCTAGGCGCACCTAGTACTAGAGATATGGAGGAGTTAACAAATGGAGTGTTAAAATCGAATATTTCTCCCGTAACGCAAACGTCAGATCGCGAGGTGTGTAACGGCTAAGATTCGCTCAATTAATTGGTATTGACATTGTTAATAGACAAGTCTGTCAAAGCCTATGAAAAGTACCCGCCCCTACACATTTAATCGATTTCTGACAATCGCACGTACCTGTCGACAGATATCGAGCTTTGTAGGCACCTTTCGTACTGTTGATGCGCACCAACTGACTACTGAGTGACATACACACATTTGTCTGCACGTTACTACTCCATTTGCTAATACCTCCGTGCTAGAGATGTACCGGTGTGGATGTAGGAAACGAACGTGGAATAGTTGGCAGAATAACTTTAGTCGATTTCTTAATCAAATCGACTAAAGTCACTGTGTGTGGAAAGATGGCTTAGTTACTGTGATTGATATTATTTTATTTAAACTTAGTTCCTATTCTTAGATTTTTCAATACTCTGTATTTACTCTGTCAAACAGTTTGAAACTGATTTGTTGAATGGTAAGATAGGTGATTTTTTAAAAGTATGCGCACATTAAGTACCGCATGGTTGTGTGTATCGGTTGGTTGGTGGTTAATGGTTAGTTCAATCCACCATAATAATATCTACTTAATCGTTTTCTTAAATCGATTAAGTCCGTTTATACGCGAGCTCGTTTCGTCAATTATAATTGTTTTTCTTCCTACCTTTTTAAAGAAAATGCTTGATTGTATTTACTGCTAGTCTAAAACCGTCGGTATATTTCCTATCTCTCTACATTTTTTGTTTTTAATGTTATGAAAAGAGAATGAGAAGTAGTCATTCCTTGAAGAAAGGCAGAGATATTTATTCATTACAATATAACACGATAGGTGATGAAGATAATATTATTTATTCTCAGATACCTGCACAAACCCCATGGCACAACAAACACTATGTTTTATTATATCGTGCCAAAGAATAAATATGACCAGTTTGCAAAGGGTGGGTCATTTCATACGATGGTTACGACTGATGATGTCGGTATTACTATCGTGCAAACTATCGGTAATAAGCAGCGGACGTGATCTTGAGCGCTCAGACGTCCGACAAAAATTTGGCTGGGGCGTACGAATGTAACGGTGCATGAAGTACGGAGTTATCAGTCCGTCAGACCGTAAGTCGAGCCCGATAGTTTGTGCCGGGCTTAAGGTACACCATCGATTTGATTTAAAAAAACAAATAGAAATGTGAAAGGTTTGTTTTTAATACTTGTAACGTGTTATATTGTAATGGATAGGAATCTCATCCTATATCCACATCCAAGTGAGATTAGTTAAGAGTTAAACTTAGTCCAATTTTAACTATAAGCACATGATACTCGATGTTCTAATTTAAGTATTTCGTTTTTTTTTGTCTCGTGTTGAAATAATTTAGTCGATTTTCTGACACAGATTTAGTCGATATGCAAATAAAAGTATTATTTTATTTAGTTTAGTTATTAATTATTTTTAGTGCCATACCTGTGTCGTGCGATATCAAAAATGTGTGTATTTAAGATGATAGATCTTTAATTGTAAGAAATATAAACGTAGGGCACGTAAAATCGTGCACTAAGCACAGAATAAATGTTACAATAAATAGGATCTCATTTTATTTAGAACTCACTCCAAAACGCGTCGAATTATGTAATAGCCTCCTTTTTCGAAGTCAGAAATCTTCAGTTTACCTATTTATTAAATTTTGCTGGTCTCAGACCAATAAAATATTGTTTTATTGGTCTGAGTTTACTGGTATTATAATTCTGTTATGGCCCTAGTGAAAAATGATAAAGTGACACTTTGATTGGTTCATTCAAAAGTGTTGTTTTAATTTATTTTACTAGTTTAAGTTCACTTGGCTTGTATCACGTAAGTGATTTATGACAAAATAAAATGTTTAATGTCATTAATGTTTTATTTATAATATGATTCAATGCAAAGTGCTCTGGGACCAACCATTACGTGTTAAAACCATCATTGTTCCGGTGAGAGAAAGTGACGCCGCTATGCTGATCGTAAAGTGCTGTCACATTCTCACAACAGAACAAGTACCTATGATTTTAAAACGTCATAATACACCACCTGTACAGTGTTTATTTCAAAGAAAAGAAAAGGTGATTTAACCTTTTAAGCGCGTGAGTCGCATTTATGCGACAAATATTTTCGTGCCTCTAGCGCGCGTGTCGTATTTCTGCGACAGAGAACATGCATGGTTTTTTTGTTCTATTTTCGTCTTATGAACTGCGTGGTACAACTAAAACGATTATTCATTATAGATATGATTTACAACAATTACTGAAAATTGTTTCATAGCTCTAAGTATTGAAAAAGCTTAATATATTTATTGTAGGTATTATTTTATCGATTCGTAGTCGCGCGCTAGGGGCACGGCAATTGATATTTAGCCACGCGCTTAAAAGGTTAAGTAATATCTATTTGGAAAAAACTATAGGTACAGTAATTTTTTTCGTTTTTTAAGGTAAAAAAGTACACAAAAATAAAATACAACATTTTGTATAATGTGCATTATTAATTAATGAAATGATGTTCATATTTTACGTAAAACATAAAAAAAACGCGAGGTAGGTAATTGTATTTCGCGGGCAGGATGAAGGTATCTTATGAAAAAGAAATGTATGACATTGTTTGTCATTATAAGTTTTCATACAATCTTGCACGAAGAAAGCTAGTGGCGTAAATGAAACAATTTTACAATATTCCCCGTATGGTTTAGCGATAACATTTGATCCTCATCGATCCGCCCTAATTTTAGTTGGCCACAACATCATGATTATTATAGGACCCAAGTCTATGATCAGATGAAGACTTCTGGAACAGACTGTCCTCTTGACCGTTAAAAGTTAGTGAAACTTTGCATGCACGAATCCGCAAATAGGTGTCTATTAATTAATTAATTATTCTTTATTTTTAGACAAAAATGATCCAGCGTGTTAGTAAACAATAATGTTAGTAGTTAAATAAAGCAGAAGACAATAAATAGTATTGTGAAAAAGACATCCCCAAATTATTGTTTAGGGACTGCCCTTCTCACAAAACTTTTAATAACCAGACTCCGCCACAGTTTTTATGCTGTTGCCACTCGTCCGCATCCTTGACAACAGCGACGCGGTTTTCTTGCGAATAACGGCGTGGAAGCCGTCAGTTCGATTTTGCGCAAATATAGTTGACCATGCGCGCACCATCGTGGCAGTCCCAACATCGTCCTCAAAAACGTCTATACGTTGCCACATTAGGGAGGGGCTCGTGGCTAATTACTAACTGCTCGGAACATAAAGAAAAAAAAATCCTTACGATATTGGCATTGCCCAGTAGTTGGGTTGCGGAGGTCTGATGGCAGTCGCTCCGTGTAAAATACTGGTATTCAGCCGCATCTAGTTAGATTGGAAGCTGACCGCAATATAGTTGGGAAAAAGCTAGGCAAAACAGAACGTTGCCACATTAGTGGCTTTGCTGGTCTTCGTCGGACTATATCGAATGTCTAGCATTGGCCTAACCATACTTCAAACTCACCAGCCACAAAATCTTTCTCTCATCACTGGTGCTGTGGTGGCAGTGGTTTGATCTTGACGATTAGATTTCAACTCCGATTTGTTCGAATTGTGATTTAGTTCTTGCCGAAAATCATAGATGGCGCTGTGCGACGCTAACGGTAATGCGGTAAGATCGAAAAAATAATTCCACATTGGCGCAATTTTTTCGGCAAACAGTAGGTATGCCATCTGCCCAATATCTATAAATGCCATTGGATGATGCCATCATATCTAAGGTTTTATTTTTGACTAGCAACCCGCCCCGGCTTCGCACGGGTGCAATGTAGATACTAATGTGGGGCATATCAACCTTCCTCTTGAATCACTCTATCTATTGCTGAAAACTGCATCAAAATCAGTTGCGTAGTTTAAAAGATCTCAGCGTACAGACAGCGGGAGCGACTTTGTTTTATACCATGTAAATATTTGCACTCAATTCTACAGCTTGGTCGTACTGGACAGCATTTAACTTACCTGCATTTCTAACGATGTCAATTATTTGTAATCTGATTTTCTGAGCGGTGATTATTAATGCGAGAAAACCGAAAAAACACAATCTGTCATCAATATTCATCCATTGGAGAAAACAGGCTGTATGGTATAAGACCTTCTGCCTGCATTTGTGAAAATTTAGATCAAAACGTGAATTTCTATTGTCAATGTCCCACGCGCCGGTGCCGCGGTGCCGAGCGGTTTTACAGAAGCGCGCTCTGGCTATTTTCTTCTATTTTTTCAAATGTTTGTGTAGTGAATCTCTTTAGTGTATCTCTTAAGTTAAATAGCGGAAGTTGACTTCTGCAGCTGACTTAAAACTGTGGACACACCGGCAGCAGGTCAGCTTCTGCAAGTTTTACGAACCAAGAGAGCATTTGCTTCAATAACTTAAGCAATTTTGACTTGCTTGTGTATTTATCGCACTTCTAGTGTTGTATGTGGTGGACACAACTACGAGTATTCGCCCTAACGGTGTTTATGGACGATGTGATCTTTGTGTACCTGTTACATGTGCTTGGTTTAGAACCTGGAGCAGAATGAAGAGAAAATCTCGGTAAGTGTGCTTTACCTTTTAAACGTGTGGGTATAAGTTAAACCACAACACTTAACTATCGTTTTGATATTGTGCTTCGTATGTTAAGATACCTGATGCATCTGCTTAACTACAATTACATACCTACCCACTATTTTTTCTAGGTATCATGTTTTTTACTGGTTTTATCAGCAATCGGACGTGAATTGCGACTGCAATAACTTGCGATATTTTTTTATATAAAATCCATATTTAAAACAAACAATGCAATGCAACTGATAAACAAACGAACGTCATAACAAAGCACAATATTTTGGTCTTAGCATAAATCTGGTAAATAGCAGAACAATAAAATATCCAAACAATTGCACCGGAGCATATATAAATATGTCAACAAAAGATTTGCAAGCCATGTATTCCGTAATAAACTAGAACGAATTCCTATACAGAGTGGCGCCATTGTGCGGGGACAAAACTCTCAGAATGTACGACGCGCGCTTTCTTCCATAGTTCCATTTTTGAATTTTATAGGAACGCGAGCGCGCGCTGCCGCACGGCACGCCATTCACTTGCATGCGCACACCACTATTGTGCGCCACGTGAATGCCCATCCTTTGATGTCTCCACGAATTTTCCGATGTACAGTTTTTCTGAAAATCCTTTTCATCAATACACAACACCGCCGGAATCTTCCACTCTTCTTGTAACTGCTGCAAACCGCTTTCATTTACATATTTCAACAATAATAATGCACTAGATCCATTATAATTAATCTGTAATTACGAGAGTCTGGCGTATCGTTCCCTATGGTTTGTTTGCTAACCCGTGTTCATTGTTTATTGAGTCAATATTAGCTAGTATCGGAACAGTTCAGCTAGGTAGTGTTATATCGGCCGGGCTGAGAGTTGCCGCGCGCCGCGGGCTCGCATTAAGATATGCAAATGTTATTAGGAGACTACGCGAGCATTATCTTTTAACTGGCGCGGAGATACGACGATGTTTTCCCGTTTATAAACAGCCATTGTATCGGAGATCCTTCTAGATAATACGATCATTAACGTTCACCTACAGAGACTTCGCTGGCTAATAACTAGATCTGGGTTATCGGTAAAGGCTATATAGAAGCCGACGAAGTCCAATATTGGGTCATTAGGTACTTAATTAAGATACCTACCAAATATCTGGGGCATCATTGTGGCTAACCTTTACGTACTTGAAATAACACTATGTCTAGGGACGTATTAAGTTATAAGTGTATAATGTTATCAAAATCCAGAATGCCCAAACGCTTTTTAAAGGAAACTATGAATTCGACGACATATAATTAAGTTTTATTACCCTTTAGTGTTTGGCCAGACTGGCAGCGCGGTGCGGGGAGCGGCGCGGGTGCGGGAAAGCGCGCGATTTGCCTGTCCGCAGTGGAGCGTGGCTTCGTTCTGAGCGTTGTCGTGTCCAGTGTTTGTCAAAATATCATAATATGGATGAAGAAGACTTATTTTTATTGGAAAATTCTTACTAAAAAACGATGTTTCGACATCCAAAGTGCAGATCGTGCTTGAATAGCACTTATTAATTCTTCAACATTTAATTTTGAAGACGCCATCACAACAACGCGCGTGGTCAGCTCGAACTAGTTTGAGATCCCCCGCTCCCGCGCGGGTTGTCGCTTGCCGCCCGCGCTCTCACTGCTGCCACTTGTATGAACGACCTATGGCGCGAGCTACCCGCGCGCTCCCCGCGCCAAGTAGCCCGCGCCGCTTCTCGCGCCCGCGTGCCCACTATGGACACTCAAATGAAGTTCTTCTGTTTGAACTCGCCGCACCGCGCCCGCCCCGCGCCCGCGTTCGCAGTTTGGCCAAAGGTTTAGAATAGTAGGTAGGTAATATGTCTGCCACCCTACCACTTTTCGGTTTCGTAAACGGCTAAACGATATGCCTTTCAATGGTATTGATAATAATTATCTATATTATTCGGAACTAATTATCAACCGCGCGGATCATACAATTTGCGAGGTTAAACTGCGCTTGCCACGGTCAGTCCGTGGGTGGGTGACCGTTCTTTACACATCGAGACCCTTCCGTGCCTCGGAGAGCACGTTAAACAGTCGGTCCCGGGTGTCACACGAATACCTATAACAGCCGTTACGGGAAGTCGGAAGCCCAAAAGTCTGACAACCGGTCTAATCTTAGGATATCAGCATTACCCAGTAACTGGGTTGCGGAGGTCTTATGGCAGTTGCTCCGTGTAAAATACTGGTATTCCGCCGCATCTGGTTAGACTGGAAGCTGACCCCACATGGTTGGGAAAAAACCTAAGCAGAATAATTCTGAACGATTTCTGAGAAAATATTTTAGTCGCGTACTTCCTCTATAAAAGTTGGTCCATTAAATGCAAGTAACAAGACACATTTCACCCCCTTATCAGAATACAATAAACTTTTAGTCGATTAATCGTTATCTATCTACATAATAGTGCAAGTGACCTAATTGTCCCTCGGAGCTGTTTGCGCGTTCTTTGTCAAAGGGCAGCCCAATCGGATTTAAGTTATGTTAATCCGGAGTGGCTAGGGTCCCGGCTTGCCCAAGCCTGCCCGGGCTTGCCCTTTTGACTACCGAATAGATCCGTTAAGTAAATTATGCAGTTCTTGACGGGAAATAGTTTGAGAATAATTAGTTTCTCCAAAGCTGTTTTTCGTGTTACGGATTTGGCCTGTATTTATTTATTAAATTCATTCATTTGAGAGCAAATAACTACCTCTCGTTTATTATTAAACAAGATGGTCGCGATTGATCCTCAGGTTGCCAGTGCAATTGGCTACTAGCTATTACAGTTGGTAATTTTTAAGACTGCCTTGTTGGTCTAGTGGTCGTAAACGCGACTGCTGATCATGGGGTCCTGGGTTCAATCCCCAGGTCGGGCAAAGTGTTATTGGGTTTTTTCATTAAGAATTTCTCAGTAGCAGCCCGTAGTCTGAATTTGTGCCCAGTTAATGGCAATAGGCTCGCCCCCTATTACATGGGACTTGAACATAACTGGCGAAACGAGGGTGTACTAAAACACCTCTGCCGAACCCTTCGGGGGATACAAGGCGTGATGTTATGTAATTTTTTATTGATCGTTTACAACCGATAGATGGCAATGTTACAAGTAACATGAATTCTCAGTTCTTTACTCTTACTTAAATCTGGCTTTTCTTTTGGTGTATCTGGCAAGCTTATTAAGTACATACATCCAGTGGGGGCGCGAATTCCGCACTACATAATATGCAAACGGCCCGGTTACGGTGGTGCGCCGGCACAACGGGCCGGAAGTGATAAACACGGGCACAATACGCGCCGGACTGCCGCGGAGCCGAGATATACGGACTGGATGGAGACTTTGGGTTGTGTTATGTTATTGTGAACACAAGTATAAATAAGCAAGAAGTGAGCCACCCCTAGTCTATATAACCCCACTGCTAAAATAACTGATATCGTTCTTTTTATTTTTCGTTGTAGGTACTGTAGGGGAAAGAAACGGTTCGTCAGTTTTCAAATTCTTTCTTGTCCCACACCACGGGCACATGTTACCTTTTCAAACTATTGAACAATACAGACCAATGCATGGAAAATTATGTTTAATTATTTGGATCAAAATGCCTCTTGGCTCTATGTGACATAGCAGAGCCATGTTATGTCTTTGATTTGATTTAAGGAGTTTGGTTGTAAAAACCATGACATCAATCAAGTCGATAATTAAATAAATTGACATGACGAGTGTCTGTCACTGTCATCATTATAATTTAATATCCTGTCAAAAATACTTGTATTTTCATTTCTATAACGTTGGCAATACGTAGTCGGTAAAATAGTTCGTTTCTTGCACTGTGCAAGCAAAAATAGACCTTAAGGTGCATACCCTTTTCATTCCCCTACTGTACAACCGCGGACATTTGCGGTGAATCACTTTTCAACCTTATTGCCTTATTAATAAGGTCGAAAAGTGGTTCACCACAAATGTCCGCGATGGTACATACATCATTGTAGGATAATCCTTATTTCCCAGGATGATGTTGTCAGAAACATATTAACCCTTGTGGCCTTGTCTTGTCTCACATCTAAAATATATACGGGGGTTTTCCTAGCTGCCGAGTTCACGACGAAACAATTGCTGAACACGAGGTGATGAAGGACCATTTACATGATGACCACGAATTGCAAACTGATTGTTAATTGCAGTTTGTTGTTACCAGCGCCCATGGGTACGCTGCTACCCATTATTTAGACCTTGTACCGTCGAGCAGAAAGAAGGTGACATACTGAAATAAGCTTGATATCCTTAACTTATAATATGCGCAAAGTTAAAACTCGCCAAGTTTGCGATGTAGTTAGAGTCTTCACCTGTCTTGTAAGAGTTGTAAGCATATTATGTCACTTCCTTCATAATACCACAAAACAAGAACGCGCAGAAGGTCCTTTCTAAGAACACGCAATAAGATCAACAGGATCAACGGAAATATGTATAATGCTGATATTCATCCACATATTTTATAGTTAGACAATGCCGTGGAAATGCGTTCCTTGCGAAGTATGTGCGGTGTAACTTTGAATGATAGATTGAGAAATGAAGAGATTAGACAAAGTTGCGGTTTAAAAGATGATGTAGTGACAAAAATTTAAAGGAGTATGCTTAGGTGGTTTAGTCATGTTGAGAAAATGAGTGAACGGCGATTAACAAAAGGAATTTATTATGCGGATGTCAATGGAAACGCCGGTAGGGGACGTCCTAGAAGGACATACTTCGATATTATTGGTGATGTTCTTCACAAAGGTCAGGTGCGTAGTTCTCTCAACCGGCGGCGTGCGTGTATGACAAGATGTAAAGCGAAAGGGGTATGTAAGGGTCGTAGCATGTGGCGTTCTATAGTTTCTGCCTACCCCCATGGGAAAAAGGCGTGAGTTTATGTCTGTATGTATAGTTAGAAGAGGCAGACCCCAATATAGTTGGAAAAGGTTACTTGACTTCGTAGTCTAGATTCAATGCAATTGCAGCTAGGACGTGCTTTAGCGATATACATATTACGTATTTATTTTGTTCCAGTCCGAGCGTCTGTGTCTGTCAGCTGGTTATGGATCTTCTGATTCTGTACTTGACTATTTAATGTTAACAGTGTTATTGAGTGTTGTAAAGTGCTTCTGATGTCAGCCAACGGAATGCGCTTATAGTGTATTTTAGTTGCAGTTTAAAGACTGATTGTAGACGATAAGAAGTTGCGTCAGATACTGGTTTCAACTACAAATATCTCGTCTCCTCAAACTAAAAACTCATCTGCACTCTGTTTTTTCTTGTTTGTGATGGAGTCCATATTACCCGTTTATTGGACTGCTGACAGCGTCGACCCAGGCTTAAATACATTCTTTTATACTGTGGCTTCGATGAGAGAACATCGGCTTTGTGCTCACTTACACGCTTACCCAGGGCCCAGAGGTTATTGTCTAACAAAATAGAATGTTGTTAAAATCAAAACACTTTATTTATTTAAAATGGATGGAAAACTGCCTCGTTTGTCTAGTGGTGGCAAGCGCGACTGCTGACGGTGAGGTCCTGGGTTCGATCCCCAGGTCGAGCAAAGTGTTATTGGGTTTTTTCGTGTGGAATTCCTCAGTAGCAGCCCGGAGTTTTGGATTTGTGCTTGGTTGATGGTAATAGGCTCGCCTTCCATTACACGTGACTTAAACATAAAGCGCGAAATTAGAGTGTTACATACACCTTTGCTCAACCCTTCGGGGAATACAGTCAAGATTTTATGTATGGACGGAAAATAAGTACTTTTCAAACGTCAAAATTACAATAGACAGTCACATAATATGCCCACCCTTCATCGCTCTCTATTGTTTTAGTAAGCTGGGAAGAAGAAGCAGCAACAAACTCCTCAGCAACACATCTCTGTGTGTGAGATTAAGATATTATTGTAATCCTATACAAAATTATTTATCTAATATCATATTATTAATAACAGATTCAAGGAATACGAGAAAAAGTGATTAGTCAACACACGAGCGACCTTGATTTTTCGTGGAAAATCGTCAAGTAAACATAACAAATATAATTTACTGAGATAATAGAGATATTTTATGCTATTAATTTAGTATGAGAGCGATATCCGGCGGTCTGGCTCCAGGCTTGTGACCGACACGTGTAAGCGTGAAGGTTAGATAGGGTTCGTAAAGGACGTCGCTAAGGGTTCCACCACATTATCTTCCACTGTAGTTATTTTCCAATTTTTTATTGAAATCCTTGCCCCACACTAGGATTTCTCCTGTATCGTGAGTACGTTTACAGACACAAATATTCACACGCACAAACACCCAGACCCGGAACAACTATCTGTAGGCCATACAAATATTTGTTCCGTGCGGGAATCGAACACACGACCCGTAGCGCAGAAGCCGATCGCTCAGCCACTGCACCAAACGTGTTGTATCATCATAAACTTACTTCTCTTGGACTTGGTAACGGTTTCCTCATAAACCGATGGAATGTATAGCCATGATTGCTCACGACTAGATCGTCAGATGATTATTAGAAGCTCAATGGTGTGCATTGGTTTTCGGAGTAGGTAGGCAGGCACTAGCGATGTCGCCTTTCAATTGTACGCTTTAGCCCATTTCAATATGATTCTGACCAAAAGAAATCATAGCCATACACGCTTATTTTATTTATAGAAATAGTTAAAAATGAAGTAGCTAATTAAATCTTATGAGGTAGGCACTGCTTAATTGTCTATATGCAATGCACGCCACTGTAGAAGCTGCACACAGCAAAACGCGGTGAAGTGCACCGCGAAACGCCGCGCCACATTTCGTATGAGGAGCTCCTTAGAGCCCTGCCTATCTTTTAAACACTATTCGTCGCCTTTTTGACGGCCACAGTCAGAGACGAGTGAGCCTAAGCTTTTTTTCGCCGGGTATCACATGGTTACCAAAATAATATTTTTCTTCAATTCCCGCACCTAAATAACAATATTATACAGACTTAATTAAACCCTTATCTGTTTACTCTACACACATTGCCAATAGGCCGTTCTCACACGATCCAATCCTGGAGATACAAGACGTGTGCCGAATGACTTGTTTTGTCTGCACGTTTGTGCCGAGCCGATATCATTTGCATATCTTAATCCGGTGGAGGTGTCTCCTGTCCCTGGGGGTCGCCTTTATAATGCTAACTGACGGTGGATGTAATCAAGGTGGATATGGTAGGTGGATATACGTGAGTCAGGTTGGGTGTTTTATAAAGTTACTTTGTTCTGCGACTACCTACCATAGCAAAACAAGCGTGTTACAAGCCTTGTATGAAAATAAGCTAGTTAAATTTTTTGTTTCAACTATTTATGTAACAAAGACAGTTTATTGTGCACGCCTCGCACGCGTTTCGCAGTGAAAGGTCGCGCATAGGTATCATGCAACCATTCGCGCTTACGGAAACGGAAGCTGTAGAGAGGGAACTGGTTTAGCAGCGTAACATGGAAGATTGCTTCTATACAATGGCACGCAAAGTAGGTCAACTTGCGTCATCTATTTAACTCTGTATCTGTGGTGATCATCAGTGTAGTGGGTTCGATTCCAATCCGTGTTTTGTGTCTGTCGTAAATTTTTAGCTGTGACTGCCATATCAAGATAAGTTTTAGGCGCATCATGTACCACCACTAAAAAAAGGTTGTGCATCAAACAATTCCATACTAAATTTCAGTGCGTACATCATGGATACTTCATATAATATTTATTGTATTGTAAGACGCACAACATTTGTAGTTTTGGTATGTGATGAGCTTTAGTGAGAGTTTAGTGGTATACGGGTTTGAAAATTTTATAATTATTTTATCTTGAAGATTTGAGTTGCCCCCTTGAGAAAATACTAAAAGGCGGATAGTGGATCACAAAATGATGTCATTAGTAATTATTCCCATTACGTAATATTGTCCACTGCCTCGTTGGTCTAGTGGTGGCAAGCGCGAATGCTGATCATGAAGTCCTGGGTTCGATCCCCAGTTCGGGCAAAGTGTTATTTGGTTTTTCCGTGTGGAATTCCTCAGTAGCAGCCCGGAGTTTGGATTTGTGCCCGGTTGATGGCAAAAGGCTCTCCCTTACATGGGACTTAAAACATAACGGCGAAATGAGGGTGTTACTATACACCTCTGCCCAACGATTCGGGGAATTCATGCGTGATGTTACTTGTTACAATATTGTCCATACACATGACGTTTAAAATCATTTTACGAAAACTATATGTAGTAGCTGGCGTAGGTAGCATATTCTTTGTCACGACCACATCAAAGTTTAAAATTCCCATTACTTTAACCAAACCACTTTCTTAATCTTCTTAACCTCTGGTATGCGAAAACACTTACCAAGTACGCTTTGAAGCCCCAAAGCTAATAAACACAAGCTCTCAAGCCTGTGTCATATGAGGCCGGCCAGACTTCAACTATTTTAATCTAACTTGCGGCCCTTGGACCGTCTTTGTAAAATTCGCAACGAGTATTACCCTTGTTTAACGTTTCTTAATAAATAACCACAAAGTTTCACTTACTGTTAACTTCAACTTTAATTCTATAGCTATAGAAGTCATTTTCTATTGTCTCAGTTTAAAGGCTAGTGGTTTTCTTAGATGTATCTTGGTATACTAAAAGTTTGCAGGATTTTCGTTATTGAATTTTGTTAGTGAGATGTGAGGTTAATAGCAGTGTTTTGACGTCACGTTGATAGTCACGTAGGGTAGGCAGACCTTCAGGTTTACTAGAATATTTGCTGACATTTTGCCGCCATCGTTTAACTGAGAAGTTATATACTTATCCCTATCGTAGCTAAACAACTACTTGGTAGGCACATAATATATTTTACCCAACTTATCGCGACTACTTCTGCGATCTCAGAAGTACATAATTGATATGTATTTTTTTCTTGTGTATACAATTTATTACAAACATATTCTATAAGATTTAAGGTTAAACAAAATGAATAAGAACACCGTAATACAGAGTTCAGGGCTAACAAAACTAGTCATAGGCTGACTAGGTTGTCCATCATTCATATAGGTGCATGCCGGACATATTTTTCATGTTTCCGGCTATCCTTCAAGAATTGATGCTTTATATCTATATTCAAATGTAATGTTTTTGTATGGGGTCCCGTGATGACATAATAAAGGACAATGTACTTTACGATGTCAAGCTGCGAACTTTGCCTATAAAGTGTGGAATTTGGGCGGGAGCTCCGCAATGGCGTCCCGTATGCATAATACAAATACATTCATGAATTATTCGCCAACATGGCGGATGGAAGCGTTATTGAATGTCATTCGTAGCCGTAAACGTGTGCTTTCCGAAATATCTAGTTTCGGCTGCAGGTGTTGTCGTATAAAAATATTGTGCCATGATTTTGGTTTGTTGAACTTAATTCTTTAGGTTGAAGAAATACGGCTCTCTTTTTTAGTAATTAATGTGTGTTGTGGGACACGTATGCAATTAATAATTCATATTTCCCCACAGAAACGTTGTTAAACCTCTATCGATTAGCCATTAACCACTTCAAGTATAATTCAGTAGGTATACCTAATAGTCTATCCTTACATAGAATCCTTAAAAGTAGGTTCAAGTTAATTAGATGCAGCTGAACATAAATAATATGCTAACGATGCAAACGTAGAGATCAAAGAGAAATATGAAGAACGTAAGTTTTTCTTTACAGCGGAAGTTGGACAAGTTGGTGCAGTTTTGCTCTTTTACCTAGTTAAAAACATAAATATTACTCAAACATCAGTATGTGAGTCGGTCGACAGCGGTTGAGAACTAAGTTTAAATTATATACAAAGTGAATTTCTAATCGTTCTGCTTTTCAATGAGACCAGCCAGATTTATGATAAAGTATTTATATTCCCGAAAATCTTAACTGAAATAATGATAAAATCTCGGATGATACAAATAAATTCTTGCTCAAATAATTTTCAAAAGTTGTCATGGTGAGGACGACCCTATAAAGAAATAAACTCGATTATAAAATATTTTTAAATAGGTACAAGGTTGTAATTGAAGTTTTGCTAGTTGCTACTGTAAGATACGATCTGGCGTTTCCCGCGATTCGAGCTCGTTTTACGTCGTCATATCCTAGAATTGTATAGTTCGGTTTTTTATGTTCAAAACGATAAAAAAATATACCTGCTTTAAGTCTAGAGAAATGCAAAAGTGGAGATCTTTCTTTACCTGTATTACTATAAGTGATTGATGAAAGTGAAGTTTCGATCGCCACGAGATGAAAATACTCACTGAAACGTCGGAGTATCTACTGTAAAGTTAAAAGCTGCGCAAGTCTGAGATAGTTTTCTACGTATCCTATTGGGTAGTACGTCAAAAGAATTGAGTATGGTGCATTTAAGAAATAGTGATTGTGTTTCAAAAAGCTTCTGGCTTCGAAATTGGTCTGGATAAAATAAGTAAACTATTAGATTTCAAATCCTTTTTTACTGTTTTAGGTTCTTAACCTTGTATAAGTTCCTACATCTACTTAAGTACATTCAGCGCTCTTCTCAAGATTAAGTGCCTTCAACATTGACGAGCTACGTGTGTATACAGTGTTCTAAGTTCCGTTAATACACGTTGTCTAACTTGTGTCAACAAGACGAGTACTCGATATACGTGTTACAAGGCTTAGCAGCTCACACATTTGTAAGTACCTAAGCCTCGTTGGAAATACCTACATAACTACTATATTATGTAGTATAAATAAATGATACCAGATGTTAATATTATGTGGATAGATTGCCGCTTGATCTCCGCTATCCATAGTTAAATCAGGATTTCACAGAATATTAATTATTACACAGTTTAAATTCAAGCGTCTCCTGCCATGCGTATTGTATAGTATTAGTAAAAGTACTTGAAACTAAAAAAGAAATAAAATATTTTATTAAAACATGGAACGCATACGCATAGGTGTGATTTATAATGTTATAAATAATTTGGTTCGCTTCAATATTATAAGTAACGGCGCCGGTTGTGGGGCATGCGTATTTTTCTCAGGGGCCCAGTTATGGAGCGCCGCCAACGCTATAAATGTGACAACTCGCTCCACCAGACACTAGGGATGTGATAGGCTTCAATTTTCACGCAATGGAATTGTAATTCGATTAAATTTACGTGTAAGGTGATCTCTGGCAAGTGAAAATAGTAACAAAGGCGTTAAATCGTAATCGTAACACGTAGCAATAATATTTGCCTTTCCTTATGGGAGATTAACGTAATACTAAAACTATTAAAAATTATTACTCAACCTCAAAAGGTCTAGGTATTTTTGTTTAACCTAATCTCATTTCAAAGTCTCTCTCTAATATTGAACAATTTAAAATAGATATAAGAAAGAAACTACCAGAGAACTTCTTGAAAAGGACTAACCACATGAATATTTCAAGACTAACATTTCTGAATCTATTTGCCTCTCTTTTTCTAACCGCTACCCAAATTCTGTCAGCCTGCATACATATTTTGCGACAATCTAAATTCACACTAGTTTATAGTTTGTTTAGAATGGACCAGTCGATCCAATGTCAAGCTTTTAATTTGAAACAATCGTCCAAAATTCGACATTCAAATCGATCGGATGATCGCGGGGAATAGACAATGTGACTCGGATAGTGGTTAGTCAATCGATATTCACCTTCGTATGAGTAGCATCTTCTGGTTATAGTCATATCCAGCGTCAGATTCTCATATTTCATTCAACGTTTGACGTTTTGAATGGTTTGCAGGATTTGCCGAAGCGGGGCGCTCTCCGAATTCTTGCAACATACATATGAATGTGATTATTGGCTCCAGTGGGTTTGGCCATCATACCACACAAAAGTGACATTAAATAATTGCAGAACATTGATCTTAGAATTAAAATGATAACAATAACACGATGTCTTCCAAATTTTCACAGCACTAATCTCCAACAAATATGAATATCGGTTGATTCTCGTTAGCTGTCGCTTTACGCACGCCCCCCTCCCCCAGTCACCTCATACGGTCTATGAATTTCTATCAGTTTTACCTCGGAGACCAGTTAGCTCGAAGTTCAGAAGCGCTTCTTTTAGCTTTTACTAGTCTTCGTTATTAGTCTGCGGCATCGTATTAATATTAATGGTGGCTACAAAACTAATTTGGCGAAATTGCGACACTAAGTTTATCTAAGTTTCTTGGTATTTTTAAGCGAGTCTGTCACAGCTTGTTTTGACTTGTACCCCGAATTCAGAATCAGGGTGAAGAAGTACTGAGATAGAAGTTTATAAGTCAGTACAAGAGAGCCAGTCAGGGTTACGCGAGATTTTGTTCCTAATTTGACATTATAGAACTCACCATATTTTAATGACTAACACAATTTTATTACGTATCCATTTAATAATAAATAATTAGTTATTTAGAGTAACAAAAACCAGGACTGTCCCATGATGATAGCGTCATTTGGTCGCACTAGTGTCTTTAAATTATGATGACGGACGATCCTAACACAATTTGCGTTAAATTAATTGATATTGATGAACATTGATTATTTGATTATTCTACCTGTGATTGAATAGGCATTTTGGGAGTAGCCAAACGGTTTTTCAAACACGAATTCGGATATTATAATAGAACCTAGTATCATATTTTTTGTACTACTTGAACAAAAATGAAGCGATGGCAATTTTAAAAGATATTTATTTATATATAGAATTTTATTTAGATTTCTGTAGGATGTATGTACACGGAAATCATAAACGCCTTTTTTATTGCCATAATATACAGCTCAACCCTCTCATTAAAAATCTGCAGCCACACAACATCTAACATCACACTGCAGTTTTAATTTTATTACCCGTGGCGCCTGCATTGTTTTTCGGCAATAACTTTAATTTTTAGCGACGCGCGAACTCGCCAGCGCGGAACGGTGCATAAAGCGGCCCGTGCATGTGTGTATTGTTGTTAATTCTGCGACTAAGACAAAACCTCGCCGGGCTTGTCCGCGGCCCCCGTGTAGGAAGCATAAAAATAATTTATATGTCGCTCGCCACCGCCTCTGTGCGGTGTGTTACTGATTCGGGAATTCGTTTGGTCGACACAATATTTTCTCTGCTTAGCGTTTTTAAAACACGGTTTTTGCCAGGGTGAATCTGGTTGTGCCTTAATAAGGTTTGGATATTTCTTAAATATTAGTGTTATTTTTAACAGTAGTATTATCCTAGTGGTGCGACCGTCGGACAGCCAAGTCATAGGTCTCGAGTGCGAATCCAAGGCATGAACCTCTGATTTTTCGGATTCATGTGCGTAGGTATTATTATCACTTGCTTAAAAACGATGAAGGAAAATATCGTGAGGAAACCGGCAAGCCTGAGAGATATTTCTCGACAGCATGTGAAGCCAAGTTAGACGCCCATGGGCGGCATAAACTCTGACACCAGGTTAGTCACTAACCACACGAAAAGAAAAAGGAGAATGTTATTTTGCTCCTTAGGTAACCTATTATTGATATCAGTTAAAAGTTTGTTAATAACTGTAAATTGGGGAAATAATCTGTTGAAACCCTAATCTATGATCTATTGAACCTAACCCTATTGTAAATGGTAATATTGCCAAACTTAGCATTGCCAAAGGTACTTAGTATTGTCATTAATAATAATGCAATTGGTAATATTGCCAAGGGTAATATTCCCAAAAGTTAAACTAAAAAGGATATCAAATGAAAAATGTTCGAAGCGGTAACAAGCCATCTCTCTCAAACACAAAGGTCACGCTTGCAGCACAGCAGCATCGTTTGTACAGCGTCGCTCTGAATTAAAGTATCGTGGCTACGTGTTACAAACCGCCATTACAACGCAACAGCATATTTTCGATACAGGAGTCTAAGTAGAAGTTATTATAATAAGGAGTAGTGTGCTGAATAAAAATATTGTCGGAATACAAGATTTTCAACGAGATAATGCTAAAAAGTTGTTTGTTTGCAAAACCAAGAGGATTAAGGCCTGCTTACACATTACACTGATACTCGCTAAATACTTCCTTTGTATGGTTTTAGAGACCATACCTAGGTTGGGAGATGTGGGTAGTGTACTGTTTATATGTATGTGTATACAAGGTTAGTCGGAAAGGGGGTACTAAGCCGAAAGGGTGTTAAAGTACTCATAATAAGGAATAACTTTTGTTCAACAACTTTCCATAAAACTCGATAATTTAAGAGAAATTGCCGTTCAAAGATTTCGTAAAAAATATGCTAAAATCTATCTGTCCATAGCTATGATCAGCTGTTTTTACAATTTAGGTCATATTTGGGCTCACAGAGTAGAAAATAAATTTTCTGAATTCACAACTAAAGCAGAAATGTTTCTTTTTTTTTAAAACTAAATTATAAATCTTTTAGCATGCAAATAAAAATTATCGAATTTTTAAATTTTAACACTTGCTTTAAAATAGTCATCAATGATACTTTAGGTGGCCCGCGGCTTAGTACCTCTTTCCGACTAACCTTGTATATGTTATAACATTAAATAATCTTAATTATAATTCGCGATTAGAATAGTGCAGTAATTGATGCAAGCTTTCAGGCTTTTGGCTACCGTATCGGCCGGTTACGTGCCGCCCGCATCCAACGACTCCCAGCAAGGTTCACCAGGTCGTCTCTCCATCTAGCTGGAAGCTGTCCCGCGCTGCGTTTTCCTTGCGTGGTCTCCACTCGAGAACCTTTCTGCCTCAACGGTCATTAGTTGCCCAGGCTACAGGTCATATCTGTATCACCTGAACTTAGAACATGAGTCTGCAGTTCAATTGACCATTGATCTGTCCAATTCTCTAATTAAACGTAGGTAATGGCGGCCGACCATAATCATACATACACAGCACGTCCATAACGTAATTAATTGCAGAGACATAATAGATACATCTGTCCGCATTATTAGCTGTTTACACCGATAGTGACGTCATTGTTATGCTGACAGGTGAGTGATGAAAGCGTTGAATGTCGGACAGGATGGTTTTATGAGTACTCACCTACACGTGAAGTCGACCAAAAAATAATATTGAACCGCTCTAGCATACAATGCTTATGTTTAGCCAACAATATTTTACCCCTATTTCGGGGAAGCTAACCAAGTTCCTACAGTGCACTGGACAGATTGTTGATAGCGTATTGCTCACCATTCAACTGCCTCGTTGGTCTAGTGGTGGCAAGTACGACTGCTGATCGGGAGGTTCTAAGTTCGATCCCCAGGCCGGGAAAAGTGTTATTGGGTTTGTCCGTGTGAAATTCCTTAGTAGCAGCAGCCTGGAGTTTGGATTTGTGCCCGGTTGATGGCAATAGGCTCGCCCCCTATTACATAGGACTTAAACATAACTGCTAAATGAGGGTATTACTATACACATCTGCCCAACCCTTCGGAGAATACAAGCGTGATGTTATGTTAATTTAAAGTAAATAAAATATTTTTATTTTAGTGTCATGGAGCTCCCAACTTTCCAACCCTTATATTATGTTCAACGCCAAAAAACGGCTTAAAGAGTATGTTAGTACGTAATATCTCAATGCTAAAGAGACATTAATTTAAATTTCATTGCTGTTTTGTTACTCATGTCATTTGGACACTAAAGTCTATTGAAATCTACTTAGTGATTTCATCGAAGTCTCTTCCTTCTAAAGCTAAAACTTCTATTGGAATTACTGCAATGACAAAAGCAGCTTCTTAAGGCTGTAGAGGCGACAAATACAACCATTTTATTGACAAGACAACCTCTTAAATAACCTAAAAATAAATACCTTCAAAGTTATTTCCCATTGCAAGATGCAGCGTATACAAAATGCTAGCTCTCCAGCGTAGAGTCTAAGATTAGCCCGCGTTGTGAAATGCTCCAATATTGACACCGCTCCCGTTCGCTCCATATTGATCTGATGCAAGTGTTACTTGTTACCTTCGACTGTATTTTGTAAGATTCAGGGAATTGTGCTTCTTTGGAATGTATTTGCATTTAAACTTATTTTCTTATACGAAGTCATTTGAAATACTGAACACAAATGTTTTGATATTAATCGAGCTACAAACAAGAGTGTGCTGCTTTCTTTACTACATGTACCTTTCCTAACATGTACAATCTCATTGATCACCTCCATCCATCAACTTTGGATAAAAATCACGTCCTCTAACGATACTATACTATACATGCTATTTCATATTAAAACAAATAAGACCCTTTTTAGCAAGGAAATGTATAGAAATAAACAATGTGTTTGCTTCCAGCAGAGATTCAACATAGTATAATGCTTTTATGAACCTTAACGGTCAATCAAGATGAAGAACCTTTTTCGTCGCTGGGCAGCGAAAACCTCGTAAAGCACAAATTCATTTTTATTTTTTGTTATTCATTTGTTGGGTAAAATACCTTGTAATACATATTTAGAACGAATGTGCACAGCTCTAAGATGAAATAGATTGATGAATAGTTAATAAAACAGAAGAACCTTACATCTACACTTCATACTTTTTTTTTAACAGGCTGTTATTATCCCCTCCTGTGAAATTACGTTCATTGCAATTACGAGTTTTCACTGTCCAGTGACTATTTGAAGAAATGGCTCAAAACATATTCGTGCCTTGGTGGGCAACTGCTACTTTTGTCTGATGTTACATCAAATGAGACCTATAAAATCAAAGGCAGCTACACGCTTTAAAGTCGTTACATTAGTTAATTATGGCGCCATCTAGTTTAGTTAGTTTGACAGGCTTAGGTGTATTCATTTTACTAACAAATGCAGCTAAGTCACTTAGAAATTCAGTCCAAAAACCGATATTGGCATTTGCTACCTTGACAAAAATATCAGTTTTTGTAACTTCCTGAATATTTGACAGACTTGGATTTAGCTGCCTTTAATTTTATAGGCCTCAAATAGAGTACCTTTAGTTTAGGGTGCTTCTTAAAATAAGGGACATTAAGTCGTTTGCATTCAGCCGGGGACCATACGTCTTTTTAGTGCTAATTTGTAAGACAAAATGAAATAGTGAGGCACATTTCTTCACCACAAAACTCAGACTAAATAAATGGGCGTAAATAATAGCTTTTTAAAGAGTATAATGGCTTCTGAGCGTCTTACTAAGAGGGCTGTGACCAAACGGAGTGCCGCCCGTAATTTTATTTATTCTTCATAATAATTATGACCTTTCTTACGGAATTTCGTTTAATAAAGTATGAAAATATACGTCATACCTGTACTATGGGGTAAGCAGACATGTATTGTTGTCGGTGATGGTATTTAGTGCCATGTGAAAAGAGGCGACCCCATTGCCAATAATTATCGGGCACAATACCCAACTCCGGGATGTTACAGAGAATTTTATAACAAAAAAAAAACAGCTGTAGTTATGAATTACATTATGTATTCTCTATTGACTTTAAGCTATTTATCAGATAGTTTCCCGTTTTCGGAAACAATTAAATGTGGCGTTTTTGTTTTTGGCATAAGAATAATACTTGTAAAGACACAAAGCATGCCTCACATTACAGACGGAACAGACACGACCTGGGGCTGGAACGGGATATTATTGGATCAGCAAGTTAGGCAAAAATAGTGGTGCGAAACGTCAAACACCTCTAGGGCTGTCTAGAGTCAGCGCAGGAAAGCCAGCAGACGGGAAAAAGTGTCACTGGGTATGTGCTTGCTATAATATCCCTTAGGAATACTTCTGCAAGGCATCCCGCATTTTTGCCAGGACAGGTGTCCCGGCGCGAAACGCGGGCTATTCTGGGTTTTCATAACGGTGGGGTTTTGTCTGACATATTGCAAAATAAGATGATCTTTACGTAAACAACGGCCTACGCTTCGCCTTTAATGTGACGCGCCATTAAGCGTAATACGCAGTTTATTTTATGATGTCTATCGCCACAGAAATCAATACTTTAATGTACTTTTATCTATGTACTTTTAGAGCTTTTAAAAGAACTACTAGTAGACTTATATAGGGCTTTCGTTGTGAAATTATAAAATGTATGTACCTACCAGCCTTAGTTTTTACATATAACCCAAAGAGACTAGATATAGATTTTTGTGATTACATAGGGCTTTCGTTGTGAAATTTTAAGATATGTACCTACCAGCCTTCCTTCTTACGTATAACTCACAGAGACTAGATATAGATTTTTGTCAAAGTCAAAGTTTTTTATTTCAAATAGACAAGATTTCAGGAACTTTTAAAACGTCAAAACTAGGTGCACGGTTCCAAAAGGTAGGTTCTATGGAGAAGAGCCGGCAAGAAACTCCATGAATACTCTTTTCAAAATAGTAATTTATGACAATTCCATTACAGTAGTGTGAGAAGTAGAATGAGAATAATGCAGGTTAATGTAACAAATAAACTCACATAAGAGTAACAAATAGAAAAATATGCCTTCTAGGATTGCCATAGCATTTAAGGGCTGACCAGTCCCGACCGACGGCACCCGTTCACGAGCATGACGTGCACATCCGCATCGTACAGCTCAACCATATTGTAGGGAACCCAACGACCGGATAAACAACGCCACCATCAGCAAGACATTTAAGTGAGCATGACAGACTCATACTACCAGACAATAGGCAGTAATATGATATGATTGTAAGTGTATCATTAATAGCTGCATGATGCTCATACAGTTTGGAATCAAGTATTGTAAAGCGATATTATGTTATTTGTAATTAAGTTAATCCCGAAAACCCGCACCTCTGATTTTTCGAATTCATGTGCGGATCAGTATTTGATTACCTATCACTTGCGTTAACGGTGAAGGAAACATCGTGAGGAAACCTGCACACCTGAGAGGGTTTCATAAAGTTTTCGATGATGTGTGTAGTCTGCCAACCCGCACCAGGCCAGCGTGGTGGACTAAGACCTAAACCCTTCTCTAGTCTACCCGTGACCACGGCCGGTGAAATTCGGTCGAAACGTCGGGATAAATAAGGTATTTTTCTGCCTTATAAAATTTTCTACGCGATTAGACCCGATTTAGTATTTTTATAATGTAAATGTAATAATGTATTTTTATTTTATTTTCTCATTCTGAGTAGGGGCCCGTGCCCAGCAGTGGGACAGTAATGAGCTAATTATGTTATGTTAAGTTAATTTACTGGTTCTAGAAACTAGGGTTACAAAATAACTTAAATTCTTGGCGACTGAAATCGCTGTATAGTAAATAAGAGACCACATTAATCAGAATAAATTCGCTAAAAGCTGGAAGACTTTTATTTTAGACACACTTTTCCATGTGTGTTTTGCTATTTAAATGTACTAAAAGAAAAGAAGAAATCCCGTTTGTTTTTCCACTAACAAGTACTCAAAGGTATGTCCTAAATAACATTAACGTGTTTCTACTACATATCTACGTGGATATACTGAGCACAATAGTGTTGTCACAATTATAATAGTACATGGAATTAGTGTTTATCCTCTGTTCATCCTAGGGATATTGTTATAATATGCTAATATCTAATGCATTGTCTGCTTGATATCGGATTAAACAAAAACAATGGCTCGTCTCATCGATATGTTATGGGAGGTAGGGTAATGTTGATTAGGTAAGTGAATCAGAACATTGTATCAATACCAGATTGTATTATACATGGTTACTTCGAATTAACCGGCGAAACTTAACAGGGTTACGGACTATCATTAGTAGATAACAGTCGAATCAAAAAATGTCTTTACTTTAGTTAATTAGATAACAAGATACCTAATGAATGTAGTAGCGAAGAGCGGGCATGCAGTAGGTATTTTGCACAACCGTTTATACAAATAGTATTGCAGCTTTTTCGGATCTTAATTTCTCGGATTCGGCTCGGACGCAGTGCATAAACGCTTTTAAGAAGAAAACCAAGCAGATTCTGGTATTTACAGTCAATATAAAAAAACCGAGAAGGGTACGCAAAATCTCCCGCAAACAAGGTGTCAAAATAAGAAAAAGTTGAAAATCCGAGGAAGTGTCACCGAATTTAAAGTTCATCAATCATTTTTAAGAGCCCCCGTAACTTATTTTCGTGGAAATATCAATCAAGTTAACGTGATCTCCGATTATTTAATTGAAGCGGAGTTTTTGACAAGACACTCCACTCGGTTTTTATCAATATCAAATTTTGATTGATGATCTGTTCCGTGGTGGGAAAAATAGAGCCCTTTGGTGCTGTAAATATGGTGAGGTACTAATATGAAAATTTTATAGTTAACTGGCTTAGCTTCTGTTTATAATCAGCCCGTTACTGTCTCTTTGCTGGGCACGGGCTTCTTAAATCGGGAAGGGTTTAGACCTTAGTCCACTACGCTGGCCTGGTGCGTGTTGACGGACCATCGTTCCATGGTGCATGCAGGTATGGCGCGACACTATCACCCATATTCTAAGACGTTCCTCCAAAACTTACTCGACTCAGGACGGCCTCGACTCACTACCATCGGTAGTTATAATTGACATAAATGTCCTCGACTCGAGATTTTTCCTCAGTCGAGGTAAGGAACCATCTGTCAAACTCAAGGTACCTCGGAACCTACCTTAAGGAAGGAAGTGTCAAAGTTCGTATGTAATAAAAATGAATTTTGAAGACTTTATCGAATATGCTTACGATAATCCTTACAGTTATTTATCGCGGCGTTATTTGCACGATGCAGATAATTCAAATTATGACGTAATGATTCCGTCGAGGAACCTCAAAGTTCACTCGAAATTGCGACTAAGAATACAATTTTGAAGGTGTTTTCGAAGCCGTTCTGAGTCGAGTACGAGTCGAGTAAGTTTTGGAGGAACGTCTTAGAATATGGGTATAAGCTACGTGTTTTTGCATTAGCAAGAACCTCCGATTTCACTAGCTCCCTTAACCAAGGTGTAATCTGGCTGGAAACTGTTAGGATTAGGAATTTCTAGTTTCATTTCATCTGAAAAAGAATATCTGTTTACAATCCGATTACAGAAAGAATGGGAGTGAAAATGGCGGCGCTTCTATTGTTGTCGTTATTTACATTTCGCTCACGCACGTTCTCTGTGACCGAAAGGCAAATAGTAAATCCGCTATTTTCAATTCGCGTTGCAGATAAAATTATTTGATGTCCACTCTCACAAGCGCTGCGCAGTCCTAATCCCACTTGCAATGAGCTGTCATATCATATCTGCCTGCTGTGTCCTTTGAAGTGGACAATAATATCACTGTCAACTAATTAATTAGTACATTACCTCTAATTAAATTCATTAACGTAAATGAATATAGTGCTAGTCGCTGTTGCTTGAACTTAATTAACCAGATATGCTGATGGTGGTAGGGGAATAGGAAGTGCAAAGGCCTACAGGCACTAATGTCGTTAAATAAGAATAATAGTCCGCTCATTTCGAACGAAAAGCTGTATCAAATCGCTATCGACCTAACGCAGTTAACTCTCAAAAGAGGTGGTGGATGGTGGTGCTTGTAAACCAGCAAAAAGCGTCACCAGTAGCACTGACGGCGGTATTAAGTGTCGCTGACCTGAAGTACCTATTTAGGCTAATAGCAAGGTCTACCTAGGGTATTTTGGCCCATCTGTCGGCTGTAGTTTTAATGATGAGAAGCAAGTTGTGGTGAGGGTAAGGTTGCATTCAGCCAGCTACCGTTTGACCAGTAACATGTAGATGAAGCCCGCTTCTATTTTGTCTACTAAAAGTTGATAAATATGCAGCATGTTTCCACAAGTATGACCAACGTAAACTATTATGTACAAGCCATAGCAACAACGACCGTATCACCAATTACCATCTCGCCATTGTACATAATAATTATTGGCAGCGCGACGTCTGGAGCGGGGCGGGACTCATTGTGTGAATCTAATTTATTCCCGTGAATAGAGTGAGCTCTTTTATGTAATACGCTCATTATGTCCCGGAGTGCGCTCGCTAGGGCTGACAATGTGTGTGAAGTATTTAGGTGCAGTCTTCTTTAGCGTATGAAGTATTGAAACATGCATGTATAGAATGTTGAGTCTTTTGTTAAAAAAATTAAAGATCTTTAGCAAAAATATGTGATTCTATGATGTTCTGTGGGTGGTGTACTATCGGGAGTAAGAATGTGTTGACTGAAGTCATGGCACAGATATCAGAAATTCACCAGACTCTGAGTCTGGTGTTAGTGGAAGCACACAATATCCAGCGCACCCAAACCCTTGCATCACCAGAATTTGGTACATTCTGCTGCTTATTAAACTGTCGGTGACTGGAACTGTCAAAAATAATTGTTGAAAGAAGATTCTGTCGGGAATCACTGGCTGAACTTCCAAGAGGAGCTCTCAAAACGTAAATGTCATTTGAATTTCATACATTTGACAGTATACTTTATTCATTTACTAGCGACTCGCCCCGGCTTCGCTCGGGTGCAAAGTAGATACTAATGTGGGCCATATAAACCTTCCTCTTGAATCACTCTATCTATTGCTGAAAACAGCATCAAAATCCGTTGCGTAGTTTAAAAGATCTAAGCGTACAGACAGCAGGAGCGACTTTGTTTTATACTATCTAAATATTCTGCTATAGTGCGTCTTTAGTGATGTTAAAACGACATTTGAGTACTTTTAAATAACAGTTATTTTATTAATGCGGGCCTAGGGATGCATTCTACTTTTCACCCAACAAACACAACTAGGCCAACTAGATACACGGTCATTTAACGCCGCATGTACAAATTAGGTAGCCCTGCGCCGCCCGACGCATTAGCAGCGCGAGTGCCAACAATGAGACAAGGCCGAGATTACTCCCTAATGTTGCCTTTGTTTAGTAACGAGCGAGCAAAGTGTGCCCCTTTGGCCCTTTGTGGGCACCAGTTTCAATTTATATGTTTAACGGTTATTAATGTGATGCCTAATTAATGGACAGGTGGGTTAATAGGGGATTGTTTTCTGGTTGTACGGAAGGTAATAGTTGTCCCTTTAAATGGATGATAGAGGGTGGACGTCTTTTTGTGTTTACGTGAATGTTCAATGATGTGGAAGTACTGTTTGTCTTTTAAATAGATGCAGATTTGCACAACCTAAAGTTAGTAGGTATTGTAAAATACATACAACAGAATCTTGTAGGGGTGAATCTATCATTACAGTTATAGCTAATATCGGTTTTCAGGATTGCGAGGATGGTAAATGTAGTAAATGAAACCAACATGGACTCTCCACTACTGAGAGTACTTTAATTGGGTTAGTGATTAGTTACAGAAGCTAGTTCACAATATATCACAACATAATAATTTACACAAGATTAGAAAATAAGGACAAGCTAATCAGATATAAACGGTCAGACTTCTTCAGCTGTTCGACATGGAATCCTCTGCTTCGTCGAATGACCACTGTTTTTATAACTTCGGGTACGTTGATTAATCTTGACGATTACCCTCCTTTATCAACATTGTTCAGTGTTACCAACTACCGATAACAGTATTTGGCTTAATTTTTTAAGTTCTTCATTTTGCAGTCGTTTTAAATGATAAAATTGGTCTATGGGTTTTTGGAACTTTTTTCTGGGGACTGGAATCTTAAACAGATCTTAACACATCTTCAATATGAAGCCTCTGCAGAAAAGTTTAATTGTTCAGGTAACTTTAACGAAATCATTAGTTTACCCTGTTATTTTTGTTCTATTTTGGCAAAATGGATCAAAAGAAATGGTTAGGAATATACTTCAACGGCCATCTTTCACCCCCAAACTCCCCAAAAACACTGCACATCCGATCCAAAAACATTATTATTATAATTTATAATAGCGAGCAACTGTACACGCTGTACGGCCGTCCGGCGAGCCTATTATTTAGTGACGTAGTTTGTCCATAATGGCCGCCGTTCCCGCCATAACGAGCCGGCTCTGACATCGCCGACACAAACTCATAATATAAAAACATTATGAAGATACGCCCCGCACGTGAAACTATCCTAAATATATGGGTAGAGCCATTTGCCGTATCTAAATGTCTGCAGGGGAATCATTTGTAGTGCGTAAGTATGCTATTTTGATCCGGGAGTGGAGAATGCATCAGGTCATTATTACGGCCTCTATTGTATAGCGGGGGCTGTGAAATATGTCTAAGGTTTGATTTCAAAGTAGGACAGAGTAATTGGATTTGGCTGTTAGAAAAACTCTTGTGTTCAATCCTTTTGAAATGGTACCCGGTTAATGATGAAAGACTCGTTTCGTATTACCGTAGATGAGACCTTAAATACCATCTATGAGTTAGAACATTTGTTAGTACGACGTAAGTTATGTGCCTCGGCAATCTTCGTGTTTCCGAATTTGTACGAACTAAGCGAGCCGGTCAGTGTCTTTGTATGTCTTTAAAATATTAAATAACTCCTTCGTCCACTTTAGTTTAATGCGGGATAGGTCACTTAATTGGTCACATAATTCGTACGAAATCGGAAACACGAAGATTGCCGAGGCGCATAATTTACGTCGTAATAGTACTCTGTCCTCAAACTGTCATACTCAAACTATGAGTGTGCTTACCTTCAGTTCACCTAAATCTGCAAACTTCATTTTGTTATAAAGCCAAGCAACTGTCGAACGTGAATTAAGCTGAAAAGCGTTGTTGAAATTCTATTTCAAGTGCAAATGTTTGCTTTACCTTTGTCGGCCGGATTACTTAGGCTAGAGTTGAACCTAGACAGGTCCTGCTATTGCCTGACCTGACACTTGACAACTAATCGAGTGCTTAGCAAACTCATTCAATGTGTTGAATAGATAGAAGGTCTTACGGAAACAGCTGGATTTATTTAAATGATTTCAGCACAGAAACTTAAATAATAGGTAAAGTATCTACCTATTTATTTCGGTTTTGAGTGAGTGTAGTACGATAATTACGATTGATGATTTTAGCTAATGTCCTGAACAAGTTGATCCATCAACATTCCTTCTTGAAGTTTATCAAATATCTTCGGTTTCTGCTGGCTAAAAGAAAACACTCGAGGCGTGATTGTGTGCGTGATTTTCCTTGGAGTTAGCTAGAGATTCGCCAAACGATGTATATACTTGTTTATGGTTTCATTCCCTCGCATGTGCTTGTATCCGCTTGAGGACAATTTGTAAAATAATCTGATTTGCGTAATAGCGTAAACACCTGAATACTTCTTCAAAAATAATAAATCTATAAGCCAGGAACGCGTTAGTATGCTGAAGCATACTTCTCCACCACTGGATGTATAGATTCAAGAAGCTAACGGATCCAATTAACATTCTTCTAACTGGCAAAATCATCATACAAATTAAAAAACTTTTAATAATCTGCATAGTACACGATCGTAAACTTTTAACAGTGTGCAAATAAAATTATGGGCCGAATAATTGATGGCTTCGTTCAATCAATTAATTCTATTCATTAATATTCAGCCGCCCGAGGTGACGATGAAAAACGGGGGAAAAATTATAGGGTGCCTCCACCGGGGCCTCTGCTCACCCCCTCTTTGAATAGGGCTTAAATATTATTTTATAATTTGATTCTTTAAGTTCGCAGCTGCTTCTTTGGTGCACCGTTGAAGAATTTAATTTGGTGTTTTTACTTAGCGATTTTCTTTTTGTTTGTAGACTAGAATCTGATGCAGAAGACAGAGGACTGTGTGTTGTTATACATAACCTATTATTGGACATGGGTGATACCAATGATATTTTTACTTATAATATCATTGGGTGATACCTATTTCCAATTCCGAGCATACGTTTTCTCCATTGTCCAAAACTACTTTAAGAATGTAAAGACACAAGTCGGTACTACCTGGTAACGTTGTTCCTATGTCTGTGTAGCGCAATCATGCGATTGCGATGTTTACGCAGCGCAATAGAAAACGTTGGTATTACGCGGGACAACACTGCGCGCCCCCGGGACTCTCGGTACCGGTCACGTGCACTGCAGGCGCACGAAAAGTATACTTTTTAAGCTTAAAACACACAGAACTGATGTCATTCTGTCGATAGCCTGAAAAATTATTTAAGCTAAAGATAACGGTTTACTCTTAAACTGGGTTGCTAGAGAGACATGGTGGTGATGCACCTAACGTGTTTCTTTTTCTCATATCCACGAATGGCAATCAATCCATGTGTTTATTACAATTGTCATTCACCGGACCCTGTTCTATGTCGAGGCTAACTGATTAATATTCTAAAAGAAGACCTCCTCGTTGGTCTAGTGCTGGCAAGCGCAACTGTTGAACATGAGGTTCTGGGTTCGATCTGCGCACGGAAAACTCAATAACACTTAGCCCGACCTGGGGGGCGAAGTGTTATTGGGTTTTTCGTGTGGATTTGTTCCCGGTTGATGGCAATAGACTTGTCCCCTATTACATGAGACTTAAATATAATGGCGAAATGAGGGTGTTACTATACACCTCTGCCCAACCCTTCAGGGAATACAGCCGTGATGTGATGTTAAGAAGACCTCATTTTGAGAATCATCTAAACTAAGAAAAACGGTTGCCCCAGTAAAGTATTAATTACCGCACGCTTGCGATTTCTCTGAAAATACTAAGTGGCAAAACATTTTCCTGGATTTCTTGTCTTAACATTTTGCAAAATGCTTTCAGAAAGTAAAAGTAGTGCTATTTTTATCATAACTTCCTTGTATAATGAGTGTTTACAATGATTTTGCTAAAATGAAAGGAATTCATAATTCCCGTATAAAATCACTGTTTTCATGTAGCACAAGAATACATTTCTCAGAACTTATAATCTTCTCTCGTGTCTCACGTGAGAACTTAAAATTATTACATTACTGCCACGGTCTGTAATGACTGCGTTGCTGGCAGCACTGATGATGCCCGAAAGCGCAGTGTAGCGCAGCTCCAGACCATCACAGCGCGGTCAGCATTGCAGCTCTTGATGGACAAGCTGGAATAAAGGCCGAGACCGAAGGTCGAGGCCTTTATAGCGCGGACAGCAAGGGCTGCAATGATGACCAAGCTTGAAGGCCGAGAGCGTAGCTAAACTAAGCTCGCGGCCATCATAGTGTGGCCAGCAGCGCAGTCATTGCGGACCAAGGCTTGTATAGTGCTTTACTCAAACAATGCGAGTAATTTAAATAAAACTAGATTCGTATAGAAAGAATTTATTTAAAGTAACGATTTGTTTCTTCCCCGGTCCTTAGTTATTTTTTTAAATTAGTCTTTAATGTTTTTACTGCCTGTACCTATACAGCCAAATTATGAATACAAATTTCTTGCACCAGACTATTTTTAAAACAAAACTCGACAATAATGGATTTTCAAAGGAAATTGCTGGTGGGTAAAACTCACCAGCAATGAAATTCCATAAAATTTTGCTGGCGCTTATTCAAGTAGCGCGGAAAAGTCGACTTTGCTCAAAGAAGGTTGTCAAAATAATGACCACATTACAAACATTTTCGAGTAAAATATATTATATTAAAAGCATAGGTACATTGTTCTTTGATAATTTTTATTATTACGATTCCAGATAGTAAAGAGTAGTGATCTATGGAGTTTCTTGCCAGTTCTTCTCCATAAGACCAACTTTTTGAAGCCGTGCAACTAAACTCTCAACTATTCTTAAAAGCATCAATATCGTGTCTATTTGAAATAAAAACTTTTGAACTTTGAACCCTATCGCCAACCAGCCATGCTACTCAAACTCTCGCAACTTCTCACAACTCCTCGCGTTTGAATATTTATAATTTTCCATGCGTGTACCAAACTTTTGGGGCCGCCAGTGTACGTAGGAGTCAGAAACTATCACGAGCTATTTCTCTATTGGGCTGCGGCCTGTTTGCTTAGGCCGGCCTGGCTTTGCACAGCAAATATCATTTGCCACCCGATTCTGGCCTAATAGATTTTTATTGGAGCTATTCAAAACGGGTGTGTGTGTCTCCTCGCAGTTAGCAAGTCAGCAATGATCTTATATCTTCTTTATTTCGGGCAACGGGGTGTTCGTTCTCAGATGTTGGGGTTCAGAGGGGACGAAGATGGACGATTTGTTTTTGTTTGGGAGTTTATTCTTGGTTTATAGTAAAAATTCGCTAAATTAATGCCTCAATCGGTTGACCGAACAATAGCCAGTTCCTATGATTTATCTATATCTTTATTGGTCAAAATCAAGACTTGTACCTTTACTAATACCGAAGAAAAGACCTCATAGCTTTACATAGTAGATCCTACCACACGTCACTAGCTGTAAAAAGCTATATGTAAAATTAGCTTACGAGTATATTTATATGCCCACTTTGGAAATAAAAATGCTACCATTGATAAGCAAAAATATTAGTTTTTGTCCACAGGAAAGATAATCTCGAGTTGTTGGGTATGTCATGTCGTTTGTGAATAAAACCATAGGTTGCGACAGAACACACTAATATTTAAATATTTTTTATGCATTTTTGCACCTCGTGTAGTGCAATTCTACACTGACCCATTTTTATTGTGATGCCTAGTATTCAAGTGATGTTCCGAGGAACTTGTCTGAACTATGCTGAACAACTTTCCAACAAATATAGGGATGTGAGCGCTTGGAATACTAAAATTACTTTTACGGTTATTACAAAATGGCTTATTTCTAGATCACTTTTGAATAATTTTCATAAGTATACATTTAAAGATTATTCTAGAAAATATAGTCCTATTATGTAGAAATGGGGAAATTGATAGGTTTCTTCTGTAAAATTCTAAAATCGAACGGTAGTTATGTTAGAAATGTATTCGAGTAGAATACTATTAAATCCGAAAGGACATCAGAACATTTTATTATGAATTTAATTTGATACTTATTGCTAACCAGTGCAAGGGTTGTTAATAATTTCATTAAACCTTACAAAAAAGGCTATGTAGTATCGCCATACATTGACTGAAGAAACTGATCGCTTTACAATAAGTATATGACAAGTTGTTTCTACTAAACACGACCCTACACCAGCCAGCAAACGCTAAAGTAAAGGAGAAGTTCAAATATAGTCTAAAGTACACAGTTAGTACTCCTAAAAACACTTGCTAAAGTATGTAAAAAGAAGCACTCGCGAGAGGTACACACATTACACGAAATTCGCGTATAAAGATAAGTCGAAACGATTCAAAGCTAGCTAGGATTTAAGAAAAACTCCTGACTTTTGTATACTTTGTCGATTACTTAAACCTGAGAGTTTGAGATCGTTGGACTCTAACTGCTTTCAAACTATGTGTGGGTGTGGCATCAAGTATTCAACATACCTACTGTTTTGAATTTAATAGTTTGAAAAATAGTTGTTTACAACCTCTCATAACCTCTTATGTCCTTTGGTATAGGTCAACCAGAATCTCATGGCATTAAAAATTAATAACAAACAGTGGTTTTCTTATGGCAATGTCAACATGTCACTTGTCAAAACGAGTATGACTGTAGTTGATACATTTTCCAGTTCTGATTAATGTTTTCTTGTTCAAACATTTTTAATAAACATACTTATTTTAACAAGGTTTCCTTTTCCATTACAATAAAATTGAAAAAAATCATATATCAGCATATCATTTTGGGACCCAGTGCATAATATCAGCAAGCACATTGGGTCACATAAAACAATAAGCCAAAACCTCTAACAACATGGATTTATGAAATACATGTTATGCCGACCCCATCTAGTGTGGGATAAGGGCAGGAAGAAGATCGAGAAGAACTTAAAGAAAAAAAATTACAAGTATCAAGACTTTTTATTGAAATTACCCTTGTGTTACCGACAAAAACATTTAATTTCCCTATTTGCCATCAGATTCTGGTAGACCTATAGTCGTAGACATGGGAACGCTTATTTCGATGACATTTATGTGGGATTAGCTCAGAAAAAATAAAAAACAACTGATCACCGTGACCGTCCAGCACCGTATGCTTTATTTTCCAAAAACAAAATTACAAGTCTATATAAATAAAAATGAATCGCCAAATGTGTTGCTAAGCGCAAAACTTGAGAACGGCTCGACCAATTCGGCTATTTTTTAAAATATATATTCCTTAAGGCACAGGGAAGGTTCTTATGGAGAGAAAATACATAAAAATTGCGTGGAAAATAGTAAAAACAACACTTTTCTTTTCCCACTACAGGCCAATCACTTTTGACAGAACGAAGTCTGTCCGGGAAGCTAGTCTTTAATGAAAGAAAATTGTCCCTTCTCATTTAAAATATACGCTTTCGTTTGCCTTTTATTATTTATCTCTTTCACTCATTACGTTTCGTTTTCCCACATTTATGATTATTTAATGTAACCTTCCTGATGCTCGATGCGACGCAATGCTCATGGCCCGTGAGCATTTACTTCCAACATTCCGCTATGTTTTGCATTCTGATTTTCCTATCTCCACGTTGCGACGCGCGTCCCTTGCACAATGCAACGTTACACAAATTCGCTCGTAGTTTGTAAAATGACATTGTAACATAATAGCGAGTGCCATGCTGAACGTTCGGTACGTCAAACTGTGATACGTTAGAGCAGCTCGATGTTAGTGTAGTCGTCTTAATACGAATTTTCAATTCTATGGATAAGTTCTGATGAATTTAATTCAATTGGCAGCTGCAGATTTTTCCATTCATCTCATCCAGGTACCTACCTATGTTTTAACATGATATGGATAGTTTGTGTTAGCAAACCTAACCTGTTGAATATTTGTCAATCAATTATATGCGCTGCCCAAATGCGCCCAATGTTGAATAGTTAATTTTTTCACCGTATGTTCAAAGTTTTTAACCAAATATTGGTTCGTTTTACCAAATTTTAACCAAATGTTTACTCGCAATCAATGGTTATAAATCGGGAATATTTTTGTATTTATAAAACAATTGTGTTAAAATACGTGCAAATCCAATATTCTGTTGTGATTGGAATTATGAAATAAGTTCTGAATAAAATGTGTAATTTCATTTTGGATCGTACTGACTTTTGTCATTGATGTTCCAAATAGCGTCCTAGTGCAGTATTAATAGCCTTCCACGCTCAGGTGCTGGTTCCATTTTTGCATCTGGTCAACCATTTGTATTATGTCTAATATTAATAATGGATTGCATTTTGAAAGTTTCTTGCAAAGGCGTAAGTAAATGTTGATCGTTATTACAATTTTGTGGTCAGGCTGCAAGGTTAATCTGCGCTTGCCGCGGTCAGTCTGTGGATGGGTAACCCATCGTTACACATCGAGCCCTCGTCGTGCCTCGGAAAGCACGTTAAACTAACGTTCCCGAGTGTCATATGAATACTTATGACAGGCATTACGGGTACCTACATAGAACCCTGAAAGTCTGACAACCGGTCTACCTACCTAACGATGTTGGCATTGCCCAGTAACTGAGTTGCGCAGCTCTGATGGCAGTCGCTCCGTCTAAAATACTGGTATTCAGCCGCACTAGATGCCGACCAACATGGTCGGGAAAAAGGCTAGGCAGAACATTACAATATTGAAGGTTTGTAGTGCGACGACAACAACGGACACAGACGTGGCGTGGACGTGTGTCCATTGCTAGCCTATTTGCTAGAACGCGTTGCACTATCTTTAAATAACTGACACTAACATTCAGTAAACTGCATTTGGCGTTCAAATGTCAACGTACATTATAGTAGCGTAGATGCTGTGAGTTAATCCTCGTATAATCTAGGACGGGCTTACCACAGCACTAAACTACCGTCTAAAGTACCATCCAGCATCGATTAGCGTCCCTGTGGTTTGTTTTCACTAAGAGAGCAGTTAAGTTCACGAAGCCAGTAGAATTTGGTCTGTCCTAAGTAAGCACCGACTTCAATGGCTACGATTTTAAGTCCCTTTGTAACAATTAACGACTTACTGTCGAATTGCCAATATTGTTGTGTTTGACTACTTCGATTAAAAGTTTTGCTTGGGAGCCGAAATTACGAGTTACAAGGAGAAAAGTTGGGAATTTGATGATGTAGACGTATCGATCTGTTGAAGTTGAACGTAAAAGATAATTTTGAGTTATGTTTTTGGTGGAATTTTGAAGCGAAAGTTAAATGTGTTTGGAAATATGATGGTGGAGGTCGGCCAGCTGTGTCTTCCTGGTCGGTTGATGATAACTTTCAGTGATCATGATTCGTATGACTAATGGCGGCTTGACGTGTCCTCTAAAGCACTGAAGGATCTCGATGTGTAGAGAAAGGTTGTTTATCCAAGGTATGATTGTAAAGACGGCTTATACGAGGTTAGTCGGAAAGAGGTTACTAAACCGTGGACAACGTAAAGCATCTCTGATGACCTTTTTACGGCAAGAGCTAAAATACCCAAAAACTATTACTTTTTTTTTCTTTTTTATAAGGGCAAGGGGAAGAAAATATGATTACTTTTTATTTTCATTTAAAAATAGAAACACGGCTGATGATTGGAGTTGCCTTAGCTACTAACTTTGAAAGGCTTATTTTATTAATAATAATTATTGACTTTTAGGCAAAGTTGTAGAACAAGAGTTATTCATTATTATGGCTACTTTAATACCCTTTCGGATTAGTATCCGCTTTCCGACTAGCTTTGTATAAGCTGAGTACAAATGGTAGACATAGATATTTAATTCCATCTGAGAATTTAAGGCTGAATAGAGAATTATGTAGGTACATCAAAGTGTAAATTGAACTCGCTGATTCTCTAGGCATTTCTCTTACGCATGATGAAAGATTATATATTTTGTTCTGAGAATTTTCCTTCTACCTTAGCCTTGCTTGGCTTTTGATCTCACTAGAATTTTTGTCGCTAGAAAGGTATTAGAAGTTATGGTTTAGGTAAGCCTGGAAGTAGGCTGTATCAATAACAGTGTCTGGTGTCCTATAAAAATGTTCGTGTACCGTTAAGGTGTGGTCTCGATACATCTTCGAACCAGACAATTGTAATATTTCATAAGGCAAGATTAGACATTGCGAGGCATCTGGTGCAAATATCTCGAATCGCATGCGTGTGAAGTGAGGTTGTCGGGGTGCACACCTCGCGATGTTTGTTTGTTTGCTGTTTTAGATTTCTAAACACAACCTGATACTGATCCCGGATATTTGTTTGGACTGATTGGGTTCGCATCTAGATCCCTGATAGATATACATAAATCGTGATTAGTGAACGGATTAGTAAGCCTTAGAATTAATATATCTTGCGCCAATCCATTTATTATAAAAAAAACCTATCTCAACAATACTTCCTAATAAAATAAACGACTTATTATTATGTAATTTGAAATACTTTAATGTAGATTATTATTGACATGGAACCTTCTTCTTCTTTTCGTGTGGTTAGTGACTAACCTGGTGTCAGAGTTTATGCCGCCCATGGGCCCTGACCTGGCTTCACATGCCGTCGAGAAATATCTCTCAGGCACGCCGGTTTCCTCACGATGTTTTATGGAATGAAACCTAAAAAACGTACATTACAATTTCCACTATACAAGGTTAGTCGAAAAGGGGGTACTAAGTCGAAAGGGTGTTAAAGTACCTACCTATAATAAGGGATAACTTTTGTTCTACTTTCCCCAAAACTCGATACTTTAAGAGAAATAGCTTTTCAAAGATTTCGTAAAAAATATGCTAAAATCTATCAGTATATATATAGCTATGATCAGCTGTGTTTACTATTTAGGTCATATTTGGGGCCACGGATTAGAAACTTAATTTTCTGAATTCATAACTAAAGCAGGTATGTATTTTTTTTGAAAAACTAAAATAAAAATCTTATTGCATGCAAATAAAAATGATCGAATTTTGAAATTTTAACACTTGTTTTAAATAGTCATCAGTGATACTTTAAGTGGCCCGCGGCTTAGTACCCCCTTTCCAACTAACCTTGTATATGTATACTTTACAAAGACCTATGTACTTCCCGATACTGTATTAAAATTTTACGACAACCCCCAATTTATAGACGTTTTTATTAGTTTGCGTCGTATTCAAGGAACCGCACCTTACTGCCACTTAAGCCGGGATCAGATTGAGCCGTACAGCGGGAACTCATTGTCCTAAATAAGCAAGCTCAACATAAAGACAACATGGTGTCAACACATGATTCTATTTATGCTTCTATGGAGATTATACGAAAACAATCTCGCCATGTTTGTTCGATGGGATTTTTATGTTAAGTCAAAATTGCCGGTGTTGGGTTGCCCAAGGGTTGTGTGGGTATCAAAGTTACGTACGTGTGTGAAAGTATAGTGGGTGTATGATCTATTTTTATACAGTAAATGGTATTGACTTGCAGAGTCGAAAAATAAATAGAGTGGATGACGTCATTCATATTATGTTTGAAGTATACACAAAAAATACCTACCTACGTACCCTACCTACATTACTCTTATGCCATAAATAAAATTAAAATAACTAATATACTATATCTATATACACAAACCTAATAATATACACCCAACTAAACACATCAAATAATAATTTATAATAATATTAAATTGCTACTTACCCCTCTTCCTCTCTCCTAATTTTGCTGGGCCCGACAGGGTCCATATTGGTCTTTTACTTGTTATACCATCTATGTAATACATATGGAATGCAATAAAGTATTGAGTATACTTGAATGAGTCGCTTGTATATCCCGTGGGCTAATAACGTCACGATTGGTGAATCATATTTCGTTCATACCAGAAATGGATTTGTAAGGGCCCAGACAGACGGACTGCATTCCGAAAGCAACTACAACTGCCAAATGCACTTTGAAAGCGGTTAATTTGCAGTCCACTTGCAGTTACGATTACGATGGAAGTTACGATTACGAAACGTGGTGTTAGCGCCCCTGATTTACTAAAGCTGAATAAAAGGATATCTTCTTTGAATGTTGTGTGAAGGTGATTTGTTAAGCAGTATAGAAGTATATTTTATGTAAATCTTAATCCAAAAACATACAAAGCATTTTCTGTTTTTTTTAGTTCTTTGATACAAATTCATTGTTAAAGATTTAACAACAAGCCACGATAGTTTTAAAGACTTTCCAAAGAAAACAAAAACATAATAACAATTAACTTAACCGGACAATATCATCATTCAGAGTTACTTGCAAAACAGTATATCCGCATTGCCGTATCGGTAAAACGAAAAACCTCAACAGGAACCTTACAAAAAGAGCATTAGTGCTTCCGTGAGCGTAGTGACAAGCGCGGACGATAGATGGCGCTGTGCCACCGTAACTCGCACAGGTCGGCGCAAATCATCGTAAAAAGTCGCGGAGTCGCCGGGCGGGGTTGCTAGGAAAAGGAGAATTTTGCTTTGTATCTGGTACGTTTTCTATGTTATTTTACATTATTGCCAAAGGTTGAGTTGTCTTATAAGGTTGAGAGGAGGAAGGAAATAATGATTTACAATTATTGCTCTGAGATAAGCGTTTTATTTTTTAAACCCAAATAGTAACCCCCGTTAGATTACCGCCAGCAAATTCAAGTTCAAGTTCTTTATTGCGTTCATGTGTTACATAGGTGTTACATAAGTAAATATAGTAACTAAGGTAGCAACGTTAACAGGGTAAGAAGATTATACCCGCGATCACCAAACCGATTGCTTATTGCCGAGATACCTACTAGCTAATGCCATTGTAGTCAATGCTATAGACTGCAAAACGCGCAAACAGAAACGAAGACCCAAAGTACCAGGCACTCAGAATAAGTGAAGATAAACAGATCAGGGTAATTCAAAACATAAAATAGCAACCCGCACGTCTGTCGTCAACAGTTTTATAGTGGTGTGAGCGATAAACGCAACCGTACGAGTGTTTTCAAGTAAACTCCGTAATCGAATAGGTAGTGCACTAAATTTTTTTACGTCCCACTCTATGGCATCAAATATATCGAATGTACTTCAACCTGCACGGACGATTTGCCGAATGAATATTTTTATGAAAAAAATATGTTCAATCAAATATAGAACGCATTTTTTTTATTGATATTTGCTGTTTAGCTGGCTGTATTATTGGGTTATGGTCCGTTTACATCGGTCAGCGAGGACGCTTGGTTGCACTATCAATATTAATGTTGAGGCTATACTCGTTACTGGTGCTCGAGTCTTATTGCATGGTGTAATCGCTCTGTAACGACAGATGTGAATGCAACTTTATAGGGTAGGTAATAAATACTGTATCCATTGGATACGTGTAGAAATAAAAATACGTTATACTGTATTTAAAGTATAGCTCATTTTATATTTTATTCATATAAATTAAAATGAAATATCAAAGTCAAAGTCAAAACATTTATTGCGAACCAATATATCGAGGTGGTTTTTAATAGTCCGAAACCAACGAATTAATTTTACATTCCCCATATTAAATTTCCTAGAATTTAAATCAATGTAGTTTTTTTTTTTCGATATACACTATCGGATGAAACAAATCGGCTGGCACTCGATTTATCTAAATTGGAAACATTGGAATCGGTCATGTAGTTCTGAAAACCATTCTTTTAGTTCATAGAAAAACAAAGATTTGCATAAAAATTTAAAAGCTAATTGTGAGCTTTCTGTCTTGGTCCTAAATTGCTTTAGATGTTCCCATTTTAAAGCACATATTAGATTGTGGCGGCATCTATCACGCCACATGAGAATTACGCAGCACGACGAATATCAAGCAGACTACAGCGACAACAATGACAGCTGTCAAATGAAACGTCACAAATCGTGCATCGCGATATCAAGATTTGACACGCAGATAGTGTATCTATATACAACTTCCCAACATTAACCGTTGGGCAGTAGGCCAGGTACAAGACAAGCCTGGTTGGAAGATCCTCCCTTTTCGTTGGAGGAACACCATACCTCGTTCCTCCACAAGATGCTGAACAAATTTTTATGGGGCACCCTTAAGTAAACGTAAGGTAACACCCGAGTCCCAAGGTTAACCTAGGCGATAAAACCTTTTTTTGATTAGCCCAACAATTCCGGAATTTTATCTTTGAAAGAACTCGTGACCTCCACACATAAAAACTTGCAACAAAAATTTTAGACTATCCATTTAGCTACCTAATTCTTACGTCCATAAAAAATATGTTTTATGCTCCGGATATGGGTGGTCGTATAAGTATATTAGAGGAAGTTTGAAAGTGGCACCAGTGACAGAAAAGTTGAAAGGAAAGCGTTTGTCTTGGTATGGGCATGTGCTGAGGAGGGATGAAACACATGTGACTAAGAGAGTGATGAATATGAATGTTGATGGATGGAGGGGGAGAGGGAGACCTAAGAAAAGATGGATGGATTGTGTGAGGGAGGATATGAAAGATAAGGGAGTAAATGATAATGAGACGGCTGACAGGGAAGAGTGGAAGAGAAAAACATATTGCGCCGACCCCAAGTAACTTGGGACCAGGGCAGGAAGATGATGATATGGGTGGTCGTAATGCCGTGAGACAGGAAGGAACAAAAGGTCTAATAATAGCGGGAAATAAGTAACTGCCCCGTTGGTCTAGTGGTGGCAAGCGCTACTGCTGGTCGTGCGGTCCTGGGTTCGATCTCCAGGTGAGACGAAGTGATATTGGATTTTTCCGTTAGGGATTTCTTAGTAGCAGCCCGGAGTTTGGATTTGTGCCCGGTTGATGAGAATAGGCTCGCCCCTATTATATGGGACTTAAACATAACTGCCGAAATGAGGGTGTTACTATAAACCTCTGCCCAACTTTTCGGGGAATACAGACGTGATGTTATGTTATTAGCTACGATGCAAATAAAACGGAACAGAGTACACAAAATAATTAAGTACCTACGTACCGAAACCTCACACTAGAAAAATATGCTCCGCGCATGTGAAAATGAGCTTTAGTGTGAGTTGACAGCTCCTCCATTCTGAAGTGCGTTCACACTCCGTATTGGTGCAGTCATTAACTAACATTCAGTTCGGTTTTCTTTTGCGTTCCACTCCGGAGGCGCACCGGCGCGACGCGAAGTCTCGTTTTCACACCTAAACCGCGGAGTGACACGCAGTTTGGAACCCTATTGCAGTATTTTGACCTTTCCAAAAACGGAGTTTACTCCATAATATCCATGCCGTGCCCACAATCTGTATTCTGTGTCAACTTACCCGCTTACATAGCCTGGTTATGGTATTTAAGGTTACATGATCTAATGCTCGTGCAAACCTCGATAGCCAGCGACTCAGTCATCCATGTATAGATTTCACACCGCTTCTTTAGGCTCTATAAGCGAGTGAGTTGGTTCTACCGAATTGGGTGGAGTGGATATTCTGTGCTTATCCATTTAGTAATAATGCCAAGGTATCGGAACCCGGTGACGCGGGCGAGTCGTAAAGAGATCCAGTCCAATGCGATATGGCCGCGATAAAATAAACTATCACTGGCACTCGTATACGCTTGATCTGGCTTCATCATATGTAATGGAATTATGGTGGAAATATGGTTTTCAATTAAATATAAAAAATTGGAAATTTGTCGGACCAATTTTATTTAAAAAATTGCGAAACGCAATTTCGCTGTACTAAGAGCACATGAGTGGTTGGTAGTTAGCATAACGTTCTTCTTTGAATGTCCCTGTGTGGCTAAATAGTTGTATAACTTGTTTGTACATCATACTGACCATGCCCGCGAGGAATCCGCCGCGTTCTGAACTCTGATGCTTTTAGAAAAATAAAGAACATTTTATAGTTCAGACTTAACAATATTTAGAGGGCGATATTGGTTATAATGTTCAAAGATTCAAAGATTTATTGCATACTAAGTGTATATCATTGGTGTTACATTTTGTTTTTTTTACTTAAAACAAGCATTGCAATATACTATTATTGCATTTATTACTATTTTTAAATATAATTATGTCAAATATATATACAAGTGAAAGATGTAGCATGCATTTTTATTACATTAGATTATTAATATTATTGTATTATTTTAATTTATTAGTATCAATAATCCGTTATTAAAACATCGTTAGGAAACCGGCACGCCTGAGAGATATTTCTCGACGGCATGTGAAGCCAAGTCAGAGGCCCATGGGCGGCATAAGCTCTGACACCAGGTTAGTCACTAACCACACGAAAAGAAGTAGACTATCCATTATAACTATTTGTAACACAACATTTCAATTTTATATATTAGAGAGGTAGATCGCTACATTCATAATCATAAAAACAATTTGTTGTACATACTTAGGTACATTATAGTCCGTCGACCTAAGTAAGCACGACACCCACAGCGAACATAACAAAGAAGAATATTCTATTCTTATTCCAGCCTAAGTTCTTATTATCTTGTTGTTTTGTTTACACTTTGTTCTTTGATGATGTATAAATAATAAAGTTCCCATTTATCTTATTTAGGTGCTTATAAAATAGAACGATGTCGGCGAATGTTGCGTAGTCACAAAACACGTGTCGGTATCGACAGGAATAGTACCGAATAAGTTAATATGTGGTTTCAGAAATAAATATCATAAAGAAATAAACGTACAATACTAAGTATCGTATTGTCTAAGTTGCAAATAATTGAGTGGGTTTCACAATGTAGCTGTATTTTGTGTATTTTTCTATGCAGGAAATGTTATATTGTAATCACTAGTGAGAATGCACGAACAGTGCTTCCATACTATGTCCTACGCTCTAAAATTGTCATAATCCCGAATCCAAATTTCGGCGGGGGGGGTCCAGGAGTCCATAGCACAGGGTATCCTAGTTTGAATTCCTGACTCCCACAAACTTTTGTACCTCTAATATTTGTAACACCTCTATATTGTAATTGCACTTTGTGGGAGAAAATAAATCTTATTATTATTTATACTATTGATATAGTATTTTCATGCGTAATTGGAAAGGTGCAAATTTGACTGGTGTTCTATACTTGATTTCATATAACATTACACAAATCTGGCACACCAAGGCACGAATATTTTTCGAGCCATTTATATAAATAGAGCTTCAACTCATCTTGATTGGCCGTTAAGGTTTATAAAAGCATTATTCTGTTTAATCCCTGTTGGAAGCAAACACGTTGTTTATTCATATACATTTCCGTGCTAAAATGGGCCGTATTCATCTAATGTTATATGAAATAGAGTGTAGGTACTTATATAGTAGTTCTATTTCAAAATATACGCTAACTTATTCCGTTGATAGAGGTCAATTATGTTCCGTATTTGGTAATTCTCCATAGATATTAATTCAACCTAATTTTGTTCTTCGTTTTAGTAATCATATCCCAGAATCTGATAATATTAATCATGTTTAAGGTAATTAATATTATTGAGGTACATGTACCAAACTCTAATAAAACAGTTCTATTATATCCTCATATTATTATAATAAATAAACTTAAATTATTACTCGACAAGAAATCCCCGCATTTCTATTACAATTTTTGTCGTCATAAAGAGATACTCCCCACTTTCGACCCGTATTATAATATTTTTGCTCCGAGTTTGATACATGACGACTTTCATTATTCTCTTTCTAAATCCTTATTGCCTCAAAATAAGGTTCAATTTTCCTTAATGTAGCTGTTAAATAATGTTTGTTTTTATGTATAAATAATTCATTGGTGGCGGACCGCGTTGGATTAACTCCGCCACGCGAAACTGTTCATCTTTCAGTTAGTTTTTAGCGGGAGAACTATTAACATAAATGGTTTTGTTTTAAATGTGCGCTGACCGTGTATTTAGGCGTATGTTTTATGTTATGTGTTTCGTTAGTTAATTATGCCCGGGGTCTAATAGTTATTGTAAATAAGAGTTACGTTATTCACGAACACAATTTGGTTTATTTAATGTTTACGTAAAATTAAGACTTGAAACAGAAATATCAGTTTCTCAGTTATGAAAACGTTCCGAATTCAAATTTAAAAAATGCAGATTTTTATATGAAAATTACATTTTGTAAAAATAAAATAATAAAAAACTTATCAAAGTGAATAATATCGACGGCCAGCTTTTTATGACATGTTTTCTTTCCAATTTTAAACTTGTTAAAACGGCGAGCTAGTTGTGAATATTTGCGAATAGTATAATTAAATATTCATAAAACATTTACTTTCATATCGTAGTGTAAACAATTTGTTTAAAATGTTAGCCAAACACAGAAAGTTGTTACCACAAGCCCGCACTGACTGAATTTATTAGCTCTGTAAACTGATTTCAGTTCATTATCACTAAAGTTAGGTGGAACTATATATAAACGGACGAACTAACGTAAATCCAGGCGAATCGTTCTCATCATTTGATTTACTAGTTTGTGTACGTACCTGTGAATGTCGTAATTTTGGCGTAAATTGATGAAACATAATATTATGCATGTGACAGGCCACATCAAGTTATAAAATTGGTATGGCTGGAAACGAGCGTGGCTAGACTGAATTGGGATTATTTTTGATGTTGCCTCAGCTTTTCGGTACTGCTAATTACCGTATTTTGTTGTATTTTTATATCGATGGTTTCAACCTGCTTACTAGTGTTAAATGAAGCAGTCCAGGTGTAATAAACCGAAGAATTTAAGCCCTCTAAATTCATTGCGACTGCGACTTCATTATATAACAATGATAGTTTAGATATTTTTAATATTTCGTAGGGTTATTCTTGAATATAATTTTATAATTTAAATTTCAATCCAATTCCGATATTAAAAAATACTAAGAAACAGTGCGTAATCTTGAATAAAAATATACACAATACTACCTATAGATCTGCCTCGTTGGTCTAGTAGTGGCAAGCGCGACTGCTGATCGTGAGGTCCTGGGTTCGATCCCCAGGTCGGGCAAAATGTTATTGGGTTTTTCCGTGTGGAATTCCTCAGTAGCAGCCCGGAATTTGGTGTGTGTCCGGTTGATGGCAATAGGCTCGCCCCCTATTACATGGGACTTGAAAGATAACGGCGAAATGAGGGTGTAACTATACAATGCCCAACCCTTAAGGGAATACAGGCGTGATGTTATGTTACTACCTATAGAATTATTAAAACGCAATTCGAATTTTGATTAATTAATTCAATAAACTCTCAATATTAAACCAATTTGGCGCCAATTTTGAATAATTACGAACTGACATAATGTCACGATCGATCGGATTTTTTTTAAGAGTTACCCTACTGAACTCCGTATCACACGATAACATATATTATAGATGACGAGTGCTGCACAGATGGTATGCTGCTGACTTTATGGTTAGTAAAATCTTCTCTTCTTGCGGCACGCTCTGCAATAGATAATATTTGACCTAGTTACAACATAACATAGTTTAGGGCCTGTTTCATAATCCGATATTTCTTGGGAAATAAATATGGCGGCTTGACAGATTTTCTATAGAATAAGGTTTGAGATATCTTTATTTCCCATAAGAATTAATTAACTTACATGAAAATTTTAAAAACTAACATTAAAACATTTTTGCACTTTAAAACTTACGCACAGTAACAATAGTTTTAGCAAAAATTATAACTTAAAATAAATTGGGAGCATTGCAAAATTTATTGGGAGCATTGCGGAAGGTAGCAAACTGTACTCCAAACAAAGTGCGCACTTTGATTTACAACTCATTAGTCAAATCACATTTAGAATATTTAATTGAGATATGGGGAGCAGCAGCGGTAACTAATTTAAATCCACTCCAAAGAATCCAAAACAAACTAATTAAAACTCTGTTTCATTATCCTTATTACAGCCCAACAAAGACCTTATACGAAAAAACTAAACTATTAAATATTAGACAGCTATAAATTTACTACACTTGCATTCTTGTTAAAAACATAACTACTAATTCAATTCAAACTAACATACAAATTAAAAAAAAACAATGTCACATAATCTGAGAAATAAAAACAAACTGGAAGCTATCAGCGTGCGCACTAATTACGGTAAAAAAACCATATTGTTTGAAGGAGTCCAGATGTTCAATAGATTGCCGGACGATGTAAAAGAATGCGATAACGCGAATGCATTTATAAACTTAAAGAATATGTACGCACATTGTAATTTCTAATACTCTGGAGCTAACTTGTATTGTATTATTATTATACAATGTTTACTTTATATATCATTATAAGCGGACTGTAAGGTTCTTATGATAAATAAATTTCTTTAAAGCGACTTAAAATAAATAATTTCATAACTGTAGGGTAGTCACAAATAGTTCAACACAGCTAAAACGTAAACATACACGGTGTACGCGTAACTGGAAGTGGTATGTACTAAGGTGCGCTTGCTTTATTAAAAATATAACTGCCAAACCGTCAAACTGTTAAAGAACTGTCAAACCGCCATATTTACCTCTCAGTTAAGAGTTACCCGACGAATGTGAAACAGGCACCGTGTATTGTAGGAGTAATAGTTAGTAGTTTAACTATTTGTGGTTTCATTACATTTAATGACTATTAAGTAACTCTGCAAGTTAAATCCTGAAACTGATTTAAAGTCACATAAATAGAGACAAGTTTTAGTAAATGGCTTACGAGCAAGATAGTCATTTACGTTTTATAGTCAAAGACTCGTTGAATTTAGTTTGATCTTCTATGTTCACCCATTATTGTTAAAAATAGAACTATTATTCAATTTCAATTTATTCAATAACAATTTACATTATATCTGAAATCATTCCAAAAAAAGTAACAACTTCCATTTGAACATACTTTAAACAATAATTCGATGTCAACTCAAATAAATAATACGAATAATAATACATTGGTCATTTGAAAATAATAATAAAAGATTCACAGTTACACATAACACAACAAATTCAATTTCAATTCAGGCAATGTCTATGAAGTTATAGCACGATAATGTCAAGATTAAGTCAGTGTAGTTATCAGAATTATGAAAAGGCATGGTAATATTACATATCATCAATTGAGTAGATACATTTATCTAATAAGAACGCATGAAGCCTTGCCTTAAACGAGGATGTGTAAATCAAGCTTTTTAAGTCTACAGGTAACTTGTTAAATATCTGCACTGCTTGATATTGTGAACTGTGCTTCACAATATTAAATATAGGACTTATTTTATTTCTTAAATCTGTCCTACGTGTGTGTTTCCTAAGCAGTCTTTCTTCATCTGTCTCATATTCGTGTAGATACTTTTTAAGATTAATCAGGAGTACTAAAACGTAGAGACTGGGTACTGTAAGGATTTTTAACACTATGAAATGTGGACGACAGCTCTCTCTGTGTGAAATACGGACAATTGTGCGTATGTCTCTTTTCTGAAGGACAAAAGCTTTTTGGCAGATATAATTGTAACTATTTTCCCAATGTTGTACGCTATACCTTACTTTGGACTCTACAAGTGCATAGTATACCATTTTTAATTGTTTTATGTCAATTTCCTCTCTGAGGGTTCTTAACGCATAGCATTTACTATCAACTACGTTACTTTTTCTCTGAATGGCGCACTCTGGTGGAAAAAAGTTTGTCGTTCAGTAATGGTCATATATTATGTAGGAAACGCAATCACCACGTACCTACGTAATGAACTTATATATTTTTAATAACATAATTATTATATCAAATACCTATACACGCTTAAATTTTGATCGTTTTAATCCCTTGGACTGGTGGTTTAACTTACAAAATACTATTCATCAAAAGCTTGCACAGCATTGTAACTCTTAAAACAAAGAAAATAGCAAGTGATAACATAATACTCGCAAAATGCATGAAACCAGCAGTAGCGCCACGAGTTAGTTACCTACGTGGGCGTCTGTCGTTGCGTACCTAACTACCTAACTCCGCCCGATCAAGTTAAGGTTATTGACTCGCGCTCAGCTGATATTCACGTAAACAAATTAAATGATTCCAAATTTTCCTTTATACTTTTACGGGCTTAGGACCGTCATAATTGCTTTGTGCCTAGGTTTCGGGCCATACCTAATACTATTAAAAGAATTATGCTAAAAGCGGTAGGTACATGTAAAAATAAATCCCTACAGGCCTGCTAGTTATGGCGTATTTAATAATGTGGAATCAAAATTATTTACAATGATTTAAAAAAGAAAAAAGTTCTAATTACTTACACGATTTAAAAAAAAATCTGTTACATACCTAAATCACCTTTGATTTATTTAACACTAAGCGACACGTAATAATTGTTCATAAAAACGTGTACCTAATCAAATGATTAAAAAAGAATTCTGTTATAAACCTAATAATTAATCACCCCTGAATCATCACTGGCTAATACTTCACGATAGCTTAATAATTGTTCAAAGTGCAAACCATTCCTTTCGAGACATAATTTTGCACGTTTAATTAAATTGTCTTTTAATTTCAATATGTAATGTCTCTCTGTCACTTTATAAAACATCGAACGCGTTTACTATCGCACTTTTCATTTGTACACGAGTTTGATGCTCGTTTCTGTACAAAAGATGGCTTCACAAATAAAAATCCAGCGGGGTAAGGTCCGGGCTTCTTGCTGGCCAAACAACTGGACCAACCCGTCCAATCCAGTGATCTCCAAACACGGAAATCAGGTGATTACGTAAATTATGCTCGCTTCGCTGTAGACACCGAGCCGCCTGCGCATCAAAACCCGCGATTGCGTAAAATTGCACCATGGCAAGGAACTCTAGGTTGGAGTACGCGTAATTACGAGACGTCATTACTTTCGCGCGACAAGGATAATCTTAACAACAACACACCGATGACGTCTTAGATAAACTGAATTATTTACATGACGTGATCATGTACTCCTGTGCTGCCCTTGGCGCGCGGGGTGCGCGGGGCGCGCGCCTATTGCATTGCCAATCAAATAGGGTTTGGGGGCGGGGTTTGGTCTAGGATTGGCTAATTTTTGTGAGTCCACGTTGACTGTGCGTACGCGTCATTGTTGCTAGAACCGAATGGTGCCTACTAATGGTTCGCATAATTTATTCACTCATGCGAAAATTAATTCGAGTTTTTAAAAAAAAAGTACTTTATTTTTTAATTTTATCTTTACAAATCGATAGTGTTTCATGCACCGGATCGACCCTCCACGGGATTAAAACGATCAAAATTTAACCGTGTATATATGTAAATAGTTTGAAGTTGCGTAAATTATGTCAAGGCCATAACCGTTCAACAGTTGGTTACAGGTTAAAATGAATATGTATAGTTTGTGTGAGTACTCCAGATATAATTGTATCAATTTTATTATGTTAGAAATAAAGCCTTATTTATTGTACTACATAGCAGTAACAAGGTCTTATAAAAGTCAACTGAGAACTATTTTAAAAGGCATAAAATAACACCACCCTATATACGGCTGTCGGTAGTTATTTCTGCAACAAGTTGTACTAACTGCAACAGAATTGGCACAACTCGTGGCCTGTGAATAATTCATGAACACACCGCGTACGGGCTACGGAGCTACGGGCTACGACGCTACGAGGTACGAGCTATGGACAGCGACTACGAGAACCTTTAAGTATGAATGTCTTAATCTTGTTGGTGTCCCGTTTTTGTTTCGTAACGGAATCTAAACGGAAACTGCATGGTTTTAAGTTTAATGTATTTTTATAGTTTTCTTTACTACCGTGTTAAAGTAAAGTTGGTTAAAAGAATTATTCGTTTGCTAGTTAGCAAGTCGATAACAAGTACAAGCAGTTACTTTATAACCTTTGGAATCTTTATAAATATAAACATAACATCACGCCTGTATTCCCCGAAGGGATGGTCAGAGGTGTATAGTAACACCCTCATTTCGCCGTTATGTTTAAGTCCCATGTAATAGGGGGCGAGCCTATTGCCACCAACCGGGCACAAATCCAAACTCTGTGCTGCTACTGAGGAATTCTACACGGTAAAACCTAATAACACTTTGCCCGACGTGGGGATCGAACCCAAGACCTAACGATCAGCAGTCGCGCTTGCCACCACTAGACCAACGAGACAGTCAGTCTTTATAAACACCAATATAATGTTATGAGGAGTAAGAGGTACCGGTGAATGTTTTTGCCTGATGATGATATGATTATGTAAGACACAAAGAGACTTGTATTTAGCCACCCAACATATCACAGAGGAAGTTTCACTTATAATCCATCAGATATACACATATCTCTAACACAATCATACTAAACTCAATTCCCCGTTCACGCCAAACACCGGTACAAATAAAAAGTTTGTCAAACTGCTCGGGGCGCCCTCTAGCGGCAATAATATGATGTTTGTGCGATCGCTCGCGTTAGAGTTAGACAACTGCTTATAAGTTCTAATATGGAGAAGATAAATATGTGATTGAATGAGGGATCAAACGATCATCTGGTTACGTTATGACGTACTTACTTAATTATTTTTGAATGTTCAATGTTACAAAAAAACCGCCCTCAAAAATGCTAGCTCTTCACGGCTTCCTATCGACGCTCAGCAGTGAAAACCTCGTAAATAAAATTTTCTTCAAAAGCGTTTTATTTGTTCTTTCATTGATAAACTCGTCATACACGTACTAGTTCAAGAAACTTTCTATTCAAATACTTCTAAGCTATCTACGACGTACGATGACAAACTTGTATTAACATTTGATCGGCCATTTTTTTGCAGGAGACAGTTATTTCTATCTCTTTTATCTTCCTGCCCTGGTCCCAAGTTACTTGGGGTCGGCGCAATATGTTTTTCTCTTCCACTCTTCCCTGTCAGCCGTCTCATTATCATTTACTCCCTTATATTTCATATCCTCCCTCACACAATCCATCCATCTTTTCTTAGGTCTCCCTCTCCCCCTCCATCCATCAACATTCATATTCATCACTCTCTTAGTCACATGTGTTTCATCCCTCCTCAGCACATGCCCATACCAAGACAAACGCTTTCCTTTCAACTTTTCTGTCACTGGTGCCACTTTCAAACTTCCTCTAATATACTTATTTCTTACTTTATTCATTCGCGTCACTCCACACATCCATCTCAACATTCTCATCTCCGCTACGTGTAATCTTCTTTCATCCGTCTTCTTCTTCTTATTTCTATCTCTTTTAAACTTTTTATTTTACACATACGTGGTTTTCACTGCCGACCGACGCTATAGTGTTTACGTTGCTCCTCAGCGAAACAGCTCAGTCAACGGAATATTAGAAACCTCCGTGGCTCTGTCTGTCAAGTGAAGAAATTAATTCAGTCAATACAAAGAAAAATAAAATTATAACATAACATCACGCCTGTATTCCCCGAAGGGTTGCGCAGAGGTGTATAGTAACACCCTCATTTCGCCATTATGTTTAAGTCTCATGTAATAGAGAGCGAGCCTATTGCCATCACAAACTTCGGGCTACTACTGAGGAATACCACACGGAAAAACCCAATAACATTTTGCCCGACCTGGGGATCGAACAAAGGAAATAAAAGTATTAATAGCAGATTTTCTATAGATAATTTGTCACGACTAATTTATCTCTCAAAAGTTAACTGATGATTGTGAAACAGGCCTTTAGTATATACATAAAAAAAAACTGTAATTCTCCTCATAAACCTGTATTGCATATTTTTATAACCCATTCACGGATATGTATCGCGTTGTACAACAAGAGGTATCGCAATAACACATCGCCGGTCAGCTGCACAGAGCACAGATGCACAGATGCACATGTTTACGGCTCTCAGAGCACACTTATTGACTTTGCAGGAGATATGTTTCTTGTCTTGTGCCGACGCCGACGTGCTTCGGCTCAAATTATTGCTCTGCTAACCGGTGTTTGAAGTTACGCGACCCGAGTGGAGATATATTGTATGGTTTATAAATGTGGTCGGTTTAAATTGAACAGGTAACAAATATTATGTCTTATTTGGACATAACAGTGAAATCAATCGACTTCGTAATGATTAGCGTGATTAAGAAGAAGGTAGAATATCTCTTCAAAATAATGGTTAAGTACGGTATGGTTAAGTATGGTATCATACCATAAAAGGCTGGGTGTGCTTGCCGCGCTCAGTCTGTAGATGGGTGACCGTTCGTTACACATCAAGACCCCTCCGTGCCTCGGAGAGCACGGTGCCGGGTAACATACGAATAGCTATGACAGTCGTTACGGGAAGTCCGAAGCCCGAAACTCTGACATCTGGTCTAACTTTAGGGTGTCGGCATTGCCTTGCATTGCGTTGCAGAGGTCTGATAGCAGTCGCTCTGTGTAAAATACTGGTATTCAGACGCATCTAGTTAGACAAGAAAGCTGTCCCCAATATACTTGGGAAAAGGCTAGGCAGAACTGGTATCATTACCACAATTGTTTTATTTCTTGTATCCTAGGCTCACCGCACAGTGGCCCATACTAAGTTGCTCGAGACACAGTTGACCGTCATTTGTTTCCAGCTGCAGGTTATAAACCACAAGCTAGCTGCAGCTACAAACAAATAGTGATCAACTGTGTCTCGAGCAACTTAGTGGTCCAAGTGCCTTAGTGCCAACAGCTTTCAAACAAATAAAATCAAATTAATACCTACTACCGATTCGCCCTGGCTTCGCACCGGTGCAATGTAGATACTAATGTGGGGCATATAAACCTTCCTCTTGAATCACTCTATCTATTACTGAAAACTTCATTAAAATCCGTTGCGTAGTTTAAAAGATCTAAGCGTACATACAGCGGTAGCGACATTGTTTTATACTATGTAAAGAAGATATGACCTCTTCCAACACGGTTATCATCTTGGCAGCTTAATTCTTAGCCGGGGAGTTCTGTTTTCCACTCTTGCATTAAATTCACAAAACAATCACAAAGGGAATATAGAAAAACCACTTCTTTATTTTCAAATTGCAACTTCTAATTTAAGAAAGGAAGAAAGAAAATAAAGATATTATTTATTTTGCTACCAGTGCAATTATATGGCACACAAAAATGTTCATAGAGCCAACGACAATAACAGTAACAATTGCATAATTTGTTGTAACCAACAGCGCCACCATTATGGCTACTGAAAGGCAACTATTCAATGTCGATTCGATTTATTTTAATTCACCTCGTACTTGTAACTATACAGGGCTGGCACGCATAAGTTTCGTCAGCAATATACCAAAAAATAATGTGGAAACTTGTAACTTGCTGCAGTTTGTGGTTGTCGACTGTGCCTTGTGGTTTCCTAGCTGTCATTCCACAATCACAGACTGGAAACCACAAGGCATAGCCATGGGAGTAGGGACCACACTATACTCCCGTGGATGCCCTAAGAAGTTAGAGGGCTAGTATGTATTTATGGAAAGTGGTAATTTTAAGAGAATATATCCACATGTGGATATGAATCCGTCCAATAATACAGTACAACCATTGTGACCGTGTAAGCCAGGATTTACAACAAAAAACACCGGACAATGACGCGCGACATCAAAGAGCACATATTAAAACCGACTTGAAACCGCAACGATTTCAATCAGAGAGGAAAATAGATGTAGGAGAAAGGGAAATCATTTTCAGTCGCAATAAATGGCAAAAAATAATTACAGAACATGTTACATGTTCAGATCGTGACGTTTCGGAACTGGCTTGTGTCATGTGGTCAGCCTCTGGTGGGGTGTATTAAGAGATACAGAATCCAAAAAATACAATTTATATCGTTTTAGCAGTACATTGTTTTACTAATTAAATTAAAGTATTCGATAATTAAATGATTTTAAGTTTTACCTGACATTTAAAATACGACTTCAAAAGTTTCAATCGCTTTTAAATAAAGTAGTTTGACAACCCTAGTTTTACATTTTTCTCCACACCATTTGGCTCATTGTGTCGGTCGGTTCGGAGCGACAGGCCGAGTTCCATCTGCGTCTAGATGGAACTCGGCTGGTGGAACCCGCGGCACTCGCGGAAATGCACTTACTTAGGCTGCTTCCTTCGCTTGATTTTAATGTAATATTCTTAGTCGCGCTTCTGAAATAATGTTTTCGAACATTCCCAGTGGCGCCGACTTTAATTATGCCTTGAAGCCGGCGCGTTTAATGTGTTCTCCGCTTAACGTTCTCTGCATAATCTTTGTGGAGAAAAGTTTTGTTACACTGATGTCTTTGTAGTTTAATAGGGTTTTTATAGTTTTTTATAAGTTAATGAAAGGTACGTGTGTTATATATTTTATACTAGCTAACGCCCGCGGCTTTATTCTCGTCGAATGTTGATAAAAGTATGACATGGCCTTCTTCAGGTTTCAGGCTACCTCTATTCAAAGTTCCATCAAAATTTGTTCAGTAGATTAGGCATAAAAAGTAACAAACACCCAGACAAACCCAAATAATATTAGTGTGGATTGTTTAGCTCGCCCATTTCTAGCCTGTTGATATTATGTTCCTTTGTTCTTAATAGCAAAACGAAAGTTAAATGCTATTTTTTAATTTTTGAACATACTTCTGTCCTGTGGTATCTTCTCAAACGTTAGGCAGAAGCAGGTGTTCATAGTTATAAATAACTAGCGACCCGCCCCGGCTTCGCACGGGTGCAATGTAGATACCAATGTGGGGCATATAAACCTTCTTGAATCACTCTATTTATTGCTAAAAACTGCATTAAAATCCGTTGCGTAGTTTAAAAGATCTAAGCGTACAGACAGCACAAAACGACTTTGTTTTATACTATGTAAAGATAAGTGAATAGATGCTGCCTATGCCCATCAGTGGATTGCGATAGGCTGAGTTGAGGTTGAAGATCAGATGCGGTCTACCTCCTATAAAATCTGACTTGACACTACTATCCTAGTCGCCAAGTTGGTAATTATATTTCAACACATTACATTCCAAGTTCAAACTCAACTTCACATCACTATTCGAAATCGAAAACCAATGTAAATCGATAAAAAAATAAACATTAATAAATTCCATAACGTAGTACGTCATTATTCGGGGAGCGGCGGCCGCGACACCAAATGTCCTGGAAAGATAAAAAAAGTAAAAAGAAAGAAAGTCGCCACCTAAATCATTCTGTATCAAGCCGGGTTTGGCGCGCCTTTTGTTCAACGTTCACTAGGGTTATAGTGTCCTGGTATTTTCGTATGGAAAATATTCAGATAAGTTTGGAAATGTAGGTAATATAAAAGGTAGATTATATGTTAAATAAAGTTCATAAAAATATTTTATAGCGATCAGAAAAAGGAAGAATTTGCATGAACTGCTTTTTTAAAATCATAGCTTTGATAATAAGATTTGACATAATTAAAGTACGTAAGAAGATTTACAGTTATCAGACAGTAGGTAATTCTTCGTTTAAAGGATTTTTATGCTTTCGTATCTTTTAATTTTCCTATCAGTACGGAAAACATAACATCCCAGATGTTCTGGGAGAGGTACAAAAATATAGGCATGGTAATAGTACATATATAAAAAGCAGTGATAGTCTAGTGGTGTCACCGTCGCACTGCCAAGTCATAGGTCTCGAGCTCGAACCCAAGGCACGCACCTCCGACTTTTCGGATTCATGTGCGTATTGTATAATTGTCACTTGCTTAAAAACAATGAAGGAAAACATCGTGAGGAAACCGGCTTGCCTGAGAGGTATTTCTCGATGGCATGTGAAGCCAAGTCAGAGGCCCATGGGCGGCATAAACTCTGACACCAGGTTAGACACTAACCACACGATAAGAAGAGAAGACTTACTTAAAAACGATGAAGGAAAATATCTTAAGGAAACCGGCATGCCTGAGAGAGATTTATCGACGACATATGAAGCCAAGTCAGAGGCCCATGGGCGAAACAAACTTTGACACCAGGTTAGCCACTAACCACACGAAAAGTAAAAGAAGTACATAAATACCTCTTTTTATACGACTTTATACTATACCTATCATTCAAATGGGTGCATTAAAATTTAAAAGAGTCTCCACATGTGACGGCACTTAACCCGCCACTTGTGACGTGAATTTGACTTACACATTTCGCACCCTTAGTAATGTAAGGGCACAACTCGAAATATCGAGATTTTGAGTTTCTGTGTTAGATGGTCTCAATATCAACTGTTCTACCACTTGGCTTCCACAGAAAGAGAAAAAAGACAATATTAAAGCAAATACTGTAATTATACTGTACAAAATATCGTGAAAACATAGGGTTCCCTGAATCTTTTAACACGTTTTCCCAAAAGTTGATATTTTCGAGTTGTGCCCTTACATTACTAAGGGTGCGATTTGGTGACGCCGGTCCTATGGACCAGGCTTTTCAACCTAAGATTTTCTTAATAAGCAATACTCCATGCTACTTTTATTTGGTCAAGTATTAAGAAGACATGTTTTTTTTTAACAATAAAACAAAGATATAACTTAAATCTTAAGGGAAGAAAGGTTCTTGAGTGGCGACCACGAATCGGAAAGCGCAGCGTAGGTAGGCCTCCCACTCCCCCCCGGTTGGGTTCCCGCATTGTCGTTGCGGGGGGGCTTAGTAGCCGTGGCATTGATCCCCTACGGTGCCACGGTGAAGCGAAGAGGAATCCAAGGAGGGGCCGCTCGTCGGGGCTTGGGTCTGGTAGCCTTCGATGTAGCGGCCAAGTAGGTTGCGGTGTCGCTTCGGCGACATCGCAACTGAGGCGGGCCGCGATGTCGTTTGGAACGCATCGCGGCTGAGTGCGGGAGGCCGCAGCGGGAGAGGAGTGCCGGTATTACGGTGCGCCGTTCTCCCTACCTTTCGCGGCCTTGACGGGGCCGCCACCGTCAGATGGCGGACGCGGTGGGGCCGCAGGGGAAGAGGAGTGGCGGTGTGTACCTGGCCGCCCTTTCTATCCTCTGCGGCCGAAAAGTGGTAGGCGGCGGGGCCACTAATCTGACCCGTCGCAGGGGGACCAGGGGTGCCCAGACATGGGGTATTCTGGCGCCCATGTACTTGTTTGGCCCCGGGGTGGTCACGGCGTACCATGTGTTATGGTGCGCCGGTGATGTGGGGTGCCCCCCGCGCCTCTCAGGAGGTCGTGGGGTGGGGCCCTATAGTGGAGAGGTCCATCAGCAATTGGTGGACCAAGACCTGCCGGGGTTGCGGTGCATGCTTAGGCGAATCCCGCGACCCCGGCCGACGGTCAGAAGGAGGAACACCGTTGGTTTTTAGCCGGTAAGAGTCCGGCAGACCCCCTCGCCTTCCCCGGGCGAGGGACACCCATGAGGATTTTCCAACGCAAAAAAAAGTAATAGGTATGCCTCCCACTAGGTGAATTGACGACATTGTGAAAGTCGCGGGCAACCGATGGATGCAAATGGCGGATTGTCGTTCGATGTGGCGGTCTAAGGGGGAGGCCTTTGTTCAGCAGTGGACGTCTTCAGGCTGATGATGATGATGAATGGTTACAATAATCATACTGTCAAAATAAAACCAAAAACTATACATAGGCTTATCAAAAAGTGAAAATTCAAATATTGAACTATGACTATTAAACTTACGTAATTTGTGACCCCGGTCTCACACACCGAGTTGGCGCCAAAACTCCGAGATGTGCTTCCGCGTCACCGGCGTGGGGTGGATCAACGGTGGGGGATGTGTAATGAGGAAAGTACACGAAATCACAGCTCAAATCGATGGCGGGTAAAAAAGTTATTTCGAATCACTCGGTCTCACAGACATATAGGTCACAAATGGCGAGTTAATACGTCCGGCGCACTTTGGGCAGTTATCCCCACTACCAACCTTGCTGACTGACTAATCTTTCCACCACAGCATGACCTATTCTCGTATAAATCGTATCGACACGAGAGAAGATGAAGACTACATCAGTACCATTACCTTCATTTAGTAATACCATCATCGCAGCGGTAACTTCATAGTTACTGTCCGTCGAGACCATACTTTAACAAAGCAACCAATTGTAACCACAATGTATGTGGGTGATTCTTTGAAAACAAGGGTAAATGACTAATTCGTCTGGCTAAAATTTAAGTTTACTATTAGATCTAAATTAAAATATTAGTTTGTCTAGGTTATTCAATGTAATAACATATATCAAGCGCACTGATTTGCTCCTTATAGTTTATGATATAGAGTGTACTGATGAAGTAATCAGCCAGATGAATGATGACGATGGCAGAAAAATGAGATTTTGCAGACATATTAATTAGGGTTATACAGATAAATGAGAATTTTATGTTATTTCAATCAACTTTATTATAAGAAATCGAGAAATAATTACCTCGCATTTTTTTTATTCAATCAAGTAAATCTTAAATTTAACTCCGATATTAATTACTCATACAATGTTGGTACATGTTATCAATCTAACTTGTAATACTTGTGAACGAATTAAACTATGATTAAACTTAATAAATCACAATTTTTAACAAGACATTATTATTATTTATCTATAATGCTTTAATACCTTGATTTCAATGACATGCTAAATAAAAAATCTTCGCTTATCTAATCTAAATAATCTATATTAATTCTTAAGAACAAAAAACAATATTTACCTATAAGATCCTATCAGACTTCATTTTATATATGTATAGGAACTTCAATCATGAGATCGCAGAAAGGCAAGGGTAAGGGATACCTACCTACTTAAAAAATATTAAAATCTTAATCATCATCAGTGTCCATTAAGTAAGGAATAACATTTTCTAAATCGATACAATTTTTTTTTATTACCGTCTCTTAAAAAGTTATTTCTGTGATATTATCGAAATCAGCATATTCTTCCGATTCCACATTTTGTTTTGCTTTATCCTTCCTTCCTTTTTCTTCATATTCTTCTGTAATAGTAACTTCTTTTCCAATACTATTATTTATTCCTAATGATTCACGAACAGGTTTTCCATCTATTATTGGTTTATTTGGTATATCGAACATAAATGTTCCTCGTGTTCATCATCTTGATTTATATTACTTCTTTGTTCTGTTACCGTTTTTCTTTATTTAGTCTTCTTATTCCTTCGTGCTGTCTTTCTTTGGCGTATTTAGCTCATCATCTTCATTTTCTTGAATTACCTATGTTGCGAATTTGCTTTGTAACCTTCCGTTTTTGTACTATCAAGTAATTTTTTTGGTTTATATTTTTTTGTGAATCTTTGGTTTTTTCTTTCTGTGTCGATCTTGTCCCTTTTTCTTTATGTATTGGCCTGTTATTTGTTTGGTTAGTCTCCTGATTTGCATCTTCGCTTACACTACTTGTTGTCCAAAAGGATTCACCAATTTCTCTCAGTTGTCTTGTCGACTCGGCTAGAGGTGTGACCGATAAGTTCTTCAGACATCCGTCTTCCAAATTATAAAAGCCAGGGTGCTTCATGTGGTTGCAATTGACAGCTTGATATAGACATTGGAGATTTTGTATTCGGTGGATTTGTTACTAGTTGAGTCAAATCATTGCTCTGTTGAGACATACTGCGCAAAATTCTAGATTGTCCTGGTATAGGTGACACCAGTTCTCTGTTTAAAAATGAGTTTTCTAAGGGTGACATATCACGAATGTTGTTTTGTAGAGTTACCATTTCAGTATCCGATAAAATGCTGGGACTATGAGGTGGTGTATTTTGTGCAAGCAAGGCCACTGCCTTTTTCTGCCACTGTTCTTTTTTCTTGCTTCTTTCTTAGGTAATATGACTTGTAATTCTTTCTCCATCTCTGTCTCTGTAACCTTTGATGTCTAGGATTCATTTCGTTTATTGGTAATTGTTTCTTTTCCTCCTTTCTACGTATGTAGTTTTGTCTATTCTTTTCTTGTTTTTCTTTCCATAAATCATCATTATTTTTTATTCTTTCATATCTCCTTTTCTCTATGAGCCTTTTTTTTCTGTCTTTCTTGTCTTGTCTGCTTGTTTGGTTTTGCCATTTCAATAATACAGTTCTGAAAAAGAAACTAATATTCAAGTGTCTAGCTAGAGTACACGACCTCAGTTTGTACTACCTATTTGCTGAACACTTAATAGGTAATGTATCGCAAGAAGATCTAGTGGATCTTTAAGGCAGTTACAGTTAAATAATTATGCTACTTTACAGACCTTAACAACACGGTTCTAAGATATCGAAAAAAAATCTGAACACAGACGTATATATTTATTTTTACCGGCTATACTTTCCGTTAAACCTAATTCTTCCGATTAGTAAAAATGTAGATCTGGTCTTTCGAGCCGCCATACTTTTGGTTTAAATCTAATTTATCTGACCCGCTCAAATTCATCTGGTCTTATGAGCCAGATAAATACAGACTAATGAGGACCAGACAAATGAGAAATTTGAAGAAAATCGAATCCTGTTCGTTTGTTTATAAACTTTTAAAATCAAAGGAGTAATTAATAGTAATATACAACCTGACAAGAGATTATGGTTTAGTTACAAAACGTAATTATCGTACACAGTATCCATAAACGAAGACAGATTTATCATGCTACTTACCTTACAAACACCAGATCACAAGTTTGCATCATACTTTTTCGCCAAAATACGCGCCGGTACGAGCGTTCTGTATGACAGATCAGCACTGGCTGGCGCGACCAATCACGAGTCGGTACCTATAATTCAATGGAATATTTGAAGAGTACGTTAAATTCATGCTTCGACGTATTGGGCCAGATGAATGATTACTTTAGTCGCGGACAGTTTTAAAAGTAATGTAACTCCGACAATAAATCGTTATTTAGCATTCTAATTTGAAAATATCAAAAAACATACATACATACATACATAAACTCACGCCTTTTTCCCATGGGGGTAGGCAGAAACTATAGAACGCCACATGCTACGACTCTTACATACCCCTTTCGCTTCATCCACATTCATACATCTTGTCATACACGCACGCCGGTTGAGAGTACTACGCACCTGACCTTTGTGAAGAACAAAATCAAAAAACATATATCGGAATATCGGTACAAGTTATTAATTTTAATATATTGCGACAATCTATTGTAGAAAATAGCACAATTCGACACCAAAGCGTCATTCGGACGCGCCAGATTAATTAGTTTTAGCTGTTTTCTGCAGACTTAAATTGTTGTTTTTTTAATTAGTTGCAATTAGCTACATGAGGCCTCGATAGACATTTATCTTTAACATAAAACCTGAAATGGAGATTATTTTGATGTGTTCTTCGGTGAAAATAGAAAGAAGAAAGAAAGAAAATTCATTTATTCAGCCAAGAACACTGACAGCATAAATAAAATAAACAAACAAAGAAAGAACAATATAACCGGAATTAAACACAAATTTTATGCTGTCGAGCATGTCCATGCCGAAAAGGTTACCAACTCAGCATATGCTAGGCGTCAAAACACCCAGCGCTGATTTTCAGCTGGCACCCCCGCAGTGACACACGGATGGTGGTAGTTAATTTTAAATATATATTCTATTATACTTGAATGGATAAAAGTGTTTTATAATGTGTCAATAAACTACAAAAATATAATAAAAAATAAAAACTACTTTTAATATAATTTGTGACAGCTAATCAAAAATATGGCAATTGAAATAGCAGGCGGCGCGGTACGCACTTCCTGTTAAGATGAGGCGTTGACATAATTATATCCATTTTATGTCACTCTTTGCTCGACCACAACCCCGGTAACATGGGTCTCATAAAATGTAAGTTTGCACATTTGGTTATTCAAAATTACTATTCCAATATCCAAAAATGCATAATCTTAAATAATAATGTGAAACAAAAATAAACTCAGCGTAAGGGTTAAGCATATCGAACATGATCTACAATGCTGGGGAATAAATTAATGATTATTCATTACAACATGTCCAATTTAACCGGTGAGTTATAGCAAATTCAATTTTAAAAATTAAGTATAAAATTTTTGAACAGTAATTAATTAAATTAAATTGATTAAATTAAATTAATTAAATAAAAGATTTGTCAACATTAATTGCATTGTATTCAATTTGAGAGGCAAGAATAAATAATTTTAGTTTAAGTCTAAACGTGCATAAATTTTTCAGGTCCCTAATCGGTGGGGGAATGTTGTTCCAACACTTGGACGCTGCATACCGGAAGCTTCCTCGAAAGGCTGCAGTTCTATGATGCGGTATGGCTAGTTGCTGAGCACAACGTCTACCCTCGCGCTGCCGGTGACTATTTACCCACGTTAATTTAGAGTGCAGGTATGACGGACACTTATTTTTAATAACGCCAAAAAGAAGACAAGCTAGGTGCATTTTCCGACGTGATTTCATTTTCAATATGTTGTGTTTGTTAAGGAAAAAATCAAAAAAATCATGTCAAAACTGTGTTTCAAAGAATCACCCATCATGTACATACACAGTAATTAATACAGTATTACGCGCCATAAAGTGCCGGTCAAAAGTAATGAAGACATCGTGATGTTGTAAAGTCATTGAAAGGTTTCAGACAAATTGCTGCCAGGTAGGTGGCGGTTCATGGAACTGGGCATGCCATATTGTGAGCCAAGGGCGTAGCAAGGATTTAGTTGGGGGGGGGGGGGGGGGGGGGTCCGGGGTCGCGGTGCATGCAATAGCGAATCCCGCGACCCCTTAGGCCTTAGGTCAGAAGGAGGGACACCGTGGTGGTTTTAGCCGGTAAGAGTCCGGCACTCCCCCCCGTCTTCCCCAGACGGGGGATAGTCCATGAGGATTTCCCCACGCCAAAAAAAAGGGGGGGGGGGGCAGGCAAGGGAAATCTCATAATATTAATGCTACAAAAATAAAATAATTTTAAATGCAGCATTGCGTAATATACTCTTCGGTTCGGGAGCACTCCGACTGAGTCCTTAACCAGGCCCTGTTAGGGGGGCCAGCTGCCCAACCTTGCCTGTACCTAGCTACGTCCTTGTTGTGAGCAAGGGACTTGCTACACGATAGTGCGCTGCCGGGGAGGATCCATGATCACTAAAGCGTCTGGTTTTACGCGGTGCACGTCTTGCTCTTTAATGTTTGTAAGCTCTGGGAAATCTATTCTTCCCAGTGCGATTCTGGTCACTTCTACCCAGACCTTTTTACCTACTAACAGGAAGGTTCGTTTAGTTCAATAAAAAATAAAGAACATTCCCTGATTACAAAAGTAACTTGTAATGTTTTTACAAACAGCTATTTCAGATTTCCAAAAATAACCAGCTAGAAAATGAGTACTAGGTATGCCTCCGCTACGTTCATTGTCTCCCATCCGAATTTTTAACCGTCCATTGTTAGTTTTTACTTACAAACACGAGCCGCCAGCGTATATGAACATAATAAATACCCAAGCACAAAGGTCGCCTACTTCTGCAAAAAAGCAAGCCATTTCGGCGAAATGTATTATTTTCGAGAAAGCAAAAAACGGCAATTAGCAACGAAACGCCGCTTTAGAACAGTCATGTTTTATTTTTAAAAGTTTTTTCCCGAATCTTCTAATGGCGACCGTGGATATAAAACTATAGAGTTTATCGCTTAAAATGCAATATGAGTGGAGTTTACTTTATTAGCATATAAATAGAAGTGTTTTGTTGTGGTTTTTGTTGGCGGTATCTATGGGACGGTGAAGGAATACTAATCCTGGTGCATCGAGAAGGAGATTAGAACGAACCCGTTTTCACTGAACTGGGGTCATAAAAGCTGGTGATTGCGAACTGAGTTTGATATTTAAGTTGAGTGAAGTACGGGTGTGGATCTTTTGGTTTTAAAGGGGTTTCCTGATCAGCCCCTCGATTCAGAACTTTACGATTAGTGAGTTGTTGATCGATTACAAAACGATTCGATCTCGATCATCTCACTATGAGCATATTCGAGTTGCAAACACAAAAACAAATAATTCCGCATCTGAGGCTGATCTTTCGCCAGTGATTTTTGTTTTTTTGTCGCTTTGATTTGGAAAAATTAATTCCCAAGAGTCTCAAAGAACAAAATAATATCTTTATGAGCTTTTCTACTGATAATTTTGCTTTAATAGTCGAATTATCAAATTCAGCAAAACAACCCCGCGACAGCTTATCTTATATCTGAGAAACTCAATAAAGCCACGAATGAGATTCATAAACCGTAGTCATCAAATAATATCGTAATCAAATCTACAATGCTCATTGAAATCGCGATACGAAGATATTCGAGCTTTATCCGAAAGAGGGAGGAGGTCTAATAAAATTTATCAAGCAGTTTTATAAGACCATAGCCGGTTTAACGGGGATGCTGCATCGCTAATGAGAGATAAGAGGCACAGGAGATAAGGCTCCACAACGTTACGACGCGCGTTGATGTGACGTATAGATGGATATTATTTTGAACACTTGCTGCTTATTACCCGACTGCGCAACAGCAAAGGCAGGGTTATGTTTTTACTGGAATTTGTTTGTTGTCACATTCTTGTAAGATTGTGGTAAAAATTACCTACTCTTCTGCTTGTAGTAAGTATCCTTTGTCCGGATTTTGGTCTACGAGTTTCTCGTTTTAGTGCAAAATTAGCTTTCTAGATTTGACCATTGCCCATATTGGTTTACTTTAGAAAACATTTGTATTTGCAAAGTTGGAGTTTTTGTACTGGGCCTTACATAACATAATACAGCCCATTATTGTACCAATGCCGGATACGGGCCTCCTTGTCGGAATGAGAAGGGTTTAGACTTTAGCCTTCTGGCTAAGGGTAGGTAGGTAGGGTGGTTTTAGGGTTCTGAGCCTTATTTCGGAATATGAAACAGATTGTATTTCGAATGCAATCCTTCAAAAAGCATGACTTTGAACCACAACCTTACGAAAAGGAGATGATTCAAATAGGACCTTTTTAACTCATATGGTGTGTCCCCATTTGCGCACGTGCACGGAGCAAACATACCGCGAATTATCCTATCCTATACCTGGTAAACGCGTGAACAGTGTTTGCAGTGGGCACGCCAACTATTCGCGTATATTATTAGTTCGGTATGTTTGTTTCGCGCACGTGTTCAAATACAGGCCAATACAGGCTTAAGATTCAGATAACCAATCATTCAGCTAAACCTTACTTCACAACCCCTGCTATACGATATCTGCTACCATAATACACGGTGTATAAGTTGTGGAAGCTGCGTCGTATCATATATTATCCGGGCTACATTAGTGGCCCAGTAATCCGGCGTGCTAAGCCTCGTATACACGAGAAGACGCCACACAGACGCTAGTTATTATCTCTGCACTAAATTGGTTGATGCCTTTATAAACCGCGGGTAGAGTAATAAACACGTGGGTTTTGAATCTAGGAGGAAAGATGAATATAGAGAATGATGTGCTACCGTCTGGGGCTTCTGGTTCTTCTTCCTCGTTTTATTAAGTCAGTTGTCGATCAAATCGAATTGTTCGACAACTGATTTATCGAAAAGTTCTGAATCGGTGTGTATAACAAAGTTATTTATGTCGTGGGTTAATCTTGTCGCCATATATTTTTAGCTCGTCTTTTTCTTTTTGTATTTTAGAATATTTACTGTTCTTGGCCTGCCGGGTTCCTTTCTAACGTTATCAACGGGACAGATACAAGTAAGGCATGCTGATTTCTTTAAACTCATGATCTAAATTCCCCGGGAAAAGGCTTAAAGAGGGTTTAAGATATAGGCAATTTTGAAAAATACAATCTAGCCAAAGCATTGTCAGCTCCTTGTCCAGACTTGCAACTTTTCACTCCACTGTTTCTTTGCTGTTTTAATAATATGTAGGTACTTTGATGAAAAAAGAACATGAATCTTCTTATATTACCACCAAGTCTCTTTTTACGAAGCAAAGAAAGTACATTTTTATTAGGAAGATAAAGCAGGCATAATTACAACTCTATCTGGGGGCAGTGAATCAAACATTTTACGTGTTATATTTTATGTTTTATCAAAATTTTACGCGAAAAGCAATAAAAGTTTTTTATGTAAAACGAATTTACGAGTTCGCCGGCAGACATTTTAAATGTATAAGCAAATTCGAGGCGATTGTCGAGCGTGGTCTGCGAAACAACATTTATATTAGTCGACGTGTCATGCAAGTGCGTGTCGTGTTGGTATATACTTGCACATAATAATATACACTGCAAGTTAGCTTTAAAAGTTATTGTGTCCTTCTAACCAGCATTTTTCTGGTCTATGTACCGCACTCATTAGTAACTCCTGACGTATGTCACAATGACACATGACTATTCTTTTTTAATATTTTTTTTTTGATAATAATGCGTGTCCTGATATCTGCACGTTACAGGAAGTAATGGATAACGCTAAACTTGTAGCTATGTTCTAGGCCGGCTCAATTTAGATTGCCATCGACACGTTAAGAAGAAGAATGAAGAAGCTAGTCATTTTATTTAAAATGACATGATATAGAGAAAGATATCTGACTCTTTCGGCTGATCCCAATAACTGTTCTCAATCCAAAATCTCCGGATCGTTGTAGATTTTGGACACTACTTCTATTAAATTTCTCTCAAAAACCTAGATCAAAATTTTGGATTGAGATCGGTTATTGGGATCGACCGTAAGTCGATTTAACGCCTTGCTCGCGATCGCGATGTTGTTCAATCGAAATCGACATGTAATTCGAATATTATACTCTCAGTACATCTCATACTTACAAATCTCTTACTTATAAATTAAATCCGCGCCATTATCGGAACGTTCGTTATCCATTAATTAAACGAATATAATACAATTGAATTCCGTAGGATTTAAGTCGCATATGTTATCCGAGTAATAGCCATTCGATTCCAAAGAGAATGGAGCAGGTTGTAATTTATTACCAACTCGCCAATAAGTTAGTCGGTTTAATGTTACGTTTCGTTTTGCACTGCATTTTCTATTAATAAAGGAATTATTGTAGATTGGATTTCTAATCGAAGTGTAATGGGAAGCGGTAATGTTATTAACGGTTTTGTTCATTGGGTTTAAAAGGACAGTTGCTGATTTAACTGAAAACACTGATACTTTTTTTTCTCCAAAGCCATAATTCATTACTAATGTTGTAGTGAACGGTTCATAGAAATAAATGGCGCGAATATAGTCATAACCTCGCCTCTATTTTTTTTTCAATCGTTTTAAGGTTTGCTGTTAGAGAACTCTACATCAAATGTCTATTTTGTATCTATTATTAATTTCTACATGTACAATAAAGAATCCGTTTGCCGTGTGTTGTCGTATGTCGTAGAAAAAAGGTCTGTTCTTATTATTAGCCTGTGTTATCCCACTATTGCGCTAGGCCTACTACCATATCTCGCCAGTTCTCAAAAGGCGCTAGGCAGAAGAACTTTGAAATATTCCTTCGCTCCTCTTCAGTATAATATATGAGATATTATCTCATTGTTAATGATCGTGATCCTAAATAACCAGTTAGTCTCAACTTAAGAACTTGCCTTATTATAAACCACATTTCCATATTTAATCTCATTAATATTGTTCCAAAATTTTGAGTAAAATACCAAGACTCAATGGAAGTAGTTGTATATGGTAAAAATGTCGCCAACACCTTAATAAAGATAGAGTATAAATTTAAAAAAATCTAAAAAAGACATTTGCATCGGCCGGGAATCGAACCCGGGCCGCCCGCGTGGCAGGCGAGCATTCTACCACTGAACCACCGATGCTTATGAACTAAGTGTTGAAATTATCGAATGCATTCATGTACAAAGTGAACGTGCTTCTCCGACTAGTACACACAAAACGGAATGTTGCGTAATCCGTTACAATTATTTCCTCATAAAGATGGTTTGTTGTAATGTTTTTATCATTTACACTTAGGTACATACCGTATCATTTATTCTTACTTAGAATCCATACATTGTTATAACTAGAACAAAAAACAAGAAAAGATTTGCCAGTGTATAAATATTCCCTACTTAAAATTTATAGAACATAGTATATTTAACCTAAGATCTTTCTTTTTCTTTTTTTAAAAAAACGTTGCCCCACACTAGGATTTCTTCTGTGTGGTGGGTGCGTTTACAGACACAAATCTTCACATGCACAAACGCCCAGACCCGGAACAACTATTTGTAGGCCATACAAATATTTGTTCCGTGCGGGAATCGAACCCACGACCCGTAGCTCAGAAGTCGATAGCTCAGCCACTGCACCAAACGAAGGTAGAACCTTACTTTTAATTTACCACTCTTTTTTCTTTTTGATTGACTCACAAAGTCATTATTTTATCAAGAACTGCATGATCTATGTATTTGTACATCTCATATTATAAGTGAACTGTTTGTGTTCTTTATGAGAATAAATTCTTTAAACCCAGAAACCGAGAAACCACAGCGTCTTTTGAAAAATATCTGGGTTTTAACTAAAATTTTAATTCAATATAGTTAAATTCGTTTTACGCCTTACGCACATCATAGTTTAATTCGTCGGCCCTTATTCTAAAATTTAATCCACTCTCTAGCTATAGTTGGACCGTTAATTCGATGTAGTAACTTGATAGTTCAAAGCAAAATAATAGTGTTGGGTAGTGAAAGATTTTACGAAAAGAACGAACACGAAAAATTGTTCAATTTAAACAAATCTCTATAAATTGTTTGTACCTCTTCATGATGCTGTTCTCTTAGACAAATTGACTGATAGAGAATGCCTTATGACATTAAGTTCGCATTATGTACCACAATTGTGCATTGAAGTATTAAATAAATAAATAATTAACCTTATGTTCAGTTAATTGACGCTTCCAAAACGTCATATCAGTAGTTACTAGTGGTTACGGCTATTTTTAATAGTGATATATCGTGTTTTGATCTTCTAGTTATTAAATTCAATAAGAAGTATGCATATAAGTACATTATTAAGTTCATTCGATTTCATTAATTCTTTTTTTCACCTCACTACCTTTTTTTTTGTCAAAAACTAGTATCCCTCTAACTGTCAAGTTACTGCATCGAATTAACGATCCGACTATAGGTACACTTTTGCATCCAAAATCATGGTACCACAAAAAAGTTGTTGATGTCTGATAACCAATATTTCCTCCACCATCACGGTCCCCATAACATCTTCCGAGTCAATAAACAGCCGGCCGATTAGGGCCACGTCCCCAGTCGAACGAGCTATAAATTTGCGTCGCGACGTGACCCGGCTCTGAAACTAAAATGACCGGAATATTAAGAGTTTTTAGTTCGTCTATCAATAGCATCTTTAAGGTTTTAGTTGGGACGAATATAAATTTATGTAGGTACCTATAAATGGGCCGTGTTATGCAATAATTTTATTTATTTATTCATTCAGTTTCGGACAACAATATAAAACATCTTGTTAGTGAAAAAAAAAACACCTTATAACTAATGTTAGTAAAACAAAACACACAATCGACACTAGCAACACAACGAGTTAAGTGTTGCGAAGAGAACGATCAAGCAAGAGATTAGCTACCTAGTTGACCATCCTCTCCACAAAATGCCTCAAAACAGGGGAGTAAGGACTCTCCGCCACTAACTTCAGGATACTATTGTTACTGACCCGCGTTCGATGCATCAGCGAAGCAACTTTTTTGCGTATGACTAAATGTTACCAACTTTTATTTGAGCTGTGGTATGCAATAATGTGTCAACCCACAAAAATATGAATGTTGTGTTAAAGTCATCTAGTTCTTATGGTAGCGCTTCAGAACATTTGAAAAAATGCTAAGAATTGTAGTACTTCTTTTGTAGTAAATTAAATAGAGCACCGTCTATCAAAAAATTCTTAATGCAGTATTTTTTTTTTTTAGTTAGAAAAAACGTTGCCCCACACTAGGATTTCTCCTGTATCGTGGGTGCGTTTACAAACACAAATCTTCACACGCACAAACATCCAGACCCAGAGTATGCTTTTTTTCAAGTTGAGTACACCTACAACAATAACTAGATGGCGTTAACACAGAATTCATATTTTTGTGGATTGACACATTATTGCATAACACAGCTCAAATAAAATTTGGTGACTTTTCGAGTTCATGAGCGGACCAGAATTTGATTATCACCTGAGAAGGCTCTAATATTTTAGATAGTGTGTGTAGTCCACCTACCCGCTCCAGGCCAGCGTCATGGACTAAGGCTTAATCTCATTCTGAGAAGAGACCCGTGCCCAGAAATGGGTCAGTAATGGGTTGATTATGTTATGTAGTATCGAGTTAATATAAGTGATGACATTGCACTAGTGTATTAAGCAACAGTTCTGAGCATGTGTATACAGGGTGTAAAAGAAATCATGTAATTCCTTCAAACCTCGTGATGTACTGCTGACAATGATTAACCCTACACGGGATACTTTTGGAATCAATTTATAAAAAAAATACAAGAAATAAACACGTATTCTTAACGTGTGACATTTTAGCGCCCCCGGTTAAATGGCCGCGCGGCGACCAATATCGCACAATTTACCCTGGGCGCTAAAACGCCTCACGTTAAGAACGCAAGTTTTCTTCTCGTATTTTTTTTTATTGAATCCAATAGTATCCCGTGCATGGTTAATCTATGTCAGCAGTACCTACCTCACGAGGTTTGAAGAAATTATATGGATTCGTTTACACCCTGTATATTCAGGTATCAACGTAACTTCACTGCAGTCAGGCGTCGTATTTAGCTAAGAATTTCATCCGATGGCATCGGTAAATGTATAGACCGTCTTATTGGTGCTGCAACGGCTCCGCCACTCAGATGGCAGGTTCCACTTAGAGCCGAGATTATAACAATAGAAGAGAACGTCGCTTTGTGAATGGACGAATGAATTTGTATCAGAACTTCTTATATAAAGAAAAAGCTGTTTGTAACTTTAAAATTACACTAACACCCATATTCGAAGACGTTCCTCCAAAACTTACTCGACTCATACTCGACTCAGGACGGCCCTGAAAACACCTTCAAAATTGTATTCTAAAGTCGCAATTCCGAGTGTACTTTGAGGTTCCTCGGCTGAGGGGTCCTCAAATGAGTCGAGGTAGAGTGGAGTCATTATGTCATAATTTTAATTATCTGCATCGCGCAAATAACGCCGCGATAAATAGTTGTAAGGATTAAGATATTCGAAAAAGTCTTCAAAACTCAGTGTAGTGATAGCCTTGTGGTGTGACCGTTGGACTGACGAGCAGAGGTTTCGAGTTCGAACCCAAGGCACGCATCTCTGACTTTTCGGATTCATGTGCGTATTGTATAATTATCACTTGCTTAAAAACGGTGAAGGAAAACATCGTGAGGAAACCGGCATGCCTGACAGATATTTCTCGACGACGTGTGAAGCAAAGTCAGAGGCCCATGCGCGGCATAAACTCTGTTACCAGGCTAGTCACTAACCACACAAAAGGAAGGGAGGTAGGAAGTGGCTTCATAACCTAGAATTTAATAAGTACTTTGTTTTTGTTGTATACATAAATAATGAAGAACGGGAAGCTTTCTCATAAAACTAAAAGCGACTAAAAGATTAAACGAAACTAAAAATATTTTCAATTCCCATTTTCCTAATATTTATTTTAAACATCTTCCCACGAACGGTCGCAGTGCCGGGTCCCAAGAGGACCCCACCAGCAGAACTCTTGTACACGTCGCGTGTTGCACGTCGCGGGAATTATTAATGTGCACCAAACATAGCTAACACCTGGATACGCCTGGACTTGATAGCTAATGTGGAGGAATGACCGGGATCGTGTTTGAAGGCGTTTTGTTCAAGGTAAGAGAGAGTAGAAAGATCTGTGATTTTAGAAGAGTAGAATTATTAATGAGCACCAAACATAGTTAACACCTGGATACGCCTGGATTTGACAACCCATGAGAAAAAAATACTGGGTTTAGCTCTATAGGTGTATCGTTAAGAATAACAGAGAGCAGAAAGGTCTATGATTTAAGAAAATGTATTTATTAATGTGTACCAATAATAGGTAACACCTTTTTTTTATCGTGGGGAAATCCTCATGGATGTCCCTCGCCCGGGATAGGCGAGGGGGTCTGCCGGACTCTTACCGGCTGAAAACCCACGGTGTTCCTCCTCGTGACCGTCGGCCGGGGTCGCGGGATTCGCCTAAGCATGCACCGCAACCCCGGCAGGTCTTGGTCCACCAACTGCTGGTGGACCTCTCCACAGTGGGGCCCCACCCCACGATTTCCTCAGAGGTGCGGGGAGCACCCCACATCACCGGCGCACCAGAACACATGGCACGCCGTGACCACCCCGGGGACCAAACAAGCACATGGGCGCCAGACTACCCCGTGTCTGGGCACCCTTGGTCCCCCTGCGACGGGTCAGGTTAGTGGCCCCGTCGCCTACCACTTTTCGGCCGCAGAGGATAGGGAGAGCGGCCAACGACATACCGACACTCCTCTCCCTCTGCGGCCCCACCGCGTCCGCCATCTGACGGTGGCGACCCCGTCAAGGCCGCGGAAGGTAGGGAGAGCGGCGCACCGCAATACCGGCACTCCTCTCCCGCCGCGGCCTCCATCCTTTAGCCGCGATACCTCCCATGAGACGCCGCGATACCTCCCATGAGACATCGCGACCCGCCTCAGTTGCGATGTCGCCCAGGTGACACCGGAACCTACTTGGCCGCTACGTTAAGGGCTTCCAGGCCCAAGCCCCGACGAGCAGCCCCTCCTCGGGTTCCTCTTCGCTTCACCGTGGGGATCTACGCCGCGGCTACTGAGCCCCCCCGCAACGACAATGCGGGAACCCACCGGGGGGGAATAATAGTTAACACCTGGAAACGCCTGGACTTGACAACTAATATGAATCGCAAGAATATCGAATGTACCTATATATTATGAATGTGTGAGGAATTGCTATTTATTATTACCGCATCAAAATATTCTAACATGGATTTCTTATTAAATGTGTAATTGTGAACTAATCTACGTTGAGTATGAAAAAAAAGTTTGCAACGTTCAAACAAATGTTATGGTTGCGGATGCGTATTAAAACTTAATTATAAATTAAATCTAGCCCATTCTTCTTCTTTTCGTGTGGTTAGTGACTAACTTGGTGTTAGAGTTTATGCCGCCCATGGGCGTCTGACTTGGCCTCACATGCCGTCGAGAAATATCTCTCAGGCAAGCCGGTTTCCTCACGATGTTTTCCTTCACCGTTTTTAAGCAAGTGATGATTATACAATACGCACATTAATCCGAAATATCAGAGGTGTGTGTCTTGGGTTCGAACTCGAGACCTATGACTTGGCAGTTCGACGGTCACACCACTAGGCTATGACTGCTTTTTAGCCCAGTTTACTGTCACAACTTGTAACTTCGGTAATTAATCTGGAACATAAATGAAATAAATTAACAAATTCTCAGAACACTCTGCTCCGAAACAGCTTAAGGAGTTTATAACGTCGTCCAGATCCGACAATAACTCTGTCAGATTAGTGAACGATATGGAAATATGATAGCAATCGGCTGCATTATGGTAAGCCCGGATTTGCAGCCATTTTAATTATTTCTCCTTGCATAAAATATTATAATTTAATCTGAATGCGTTGGCGCTGAGACTTCTTAATTGATTGTTTTAAGAGAAACGCTAATTCGACTTTTGACCCCCCGCTTTAAGATTATGGAAGCATTTAATACGTGAATTTTAACTGCTAGAGAATAAAATATTGTTGTCATTTAGTTCGTGTTTTAATTTTTTTAATTGTTGGTGGTTCTTATTGTATTTTAGACCAGTTTTGTCAATAAGCTTTCAGTCAGGGATTTGCTCAAATGCATGCCACCGACATTGTGCACTATGAATGCCCGTAATTTCAGGTCCAATTGTTAGACAATTCATGAATGAGTTCAGAAGTAAATGAACCAGAAATTGTACCTTTGTTTAGCATTAACAAGCAGAAATCTATCAAAAGATAATTAAAGAAGTAGGAAACTGAAGTCATTATGGTAGAAGGAATTCGTTCTGCCTAGCTTTTTCCCAACAGCTTCCAGTCTAACCAGATGCGGCTGAATACCAGTATTTTACACGGAGCTACTGCCATCAGACCTCCGCAACCCAGCTACTGGGCAATGCCGATACCCAAAGGTTAGACCGGTTGTCAGACTTTTGGGCTTCTGACTTCCTGCAACGACTGTCATAGATATTCGTATGATACCCGGGTAGGTAGAAGGAATTATAAGAGGCCAATGTTGTTTTTAGTAAACGTATGAAATAATTGAAAAGTCCTCTTAAAAGAAGGTTATTTTAATACGCAATAAATCGCAGCGGCACGTTGCAGACCGCAGCGTGCGCGCTGCGTTAATTAATTCCACCACGATACAATATGGCCACCATATTTTTAATTAATATGTCTCTATATTGTTTTGAGAGTGCCTGAAGCCAATAATGACGTGAGTTTATTGTTGGTGTCTTTACACCTTCTATTATTACGTAGGGGAGAAGAGATCTCAATGGTTCTTGTAAGTATTGAAAGACGGTTCAGGCCGGTCCCATATTTCGGATTTGGACTGTCCGAATCCGAGAGTCAAATAAACGAATCAGAAGATCGTCATTCATCACACTCCTGATATAAGGTGTTCAATCTTGCTCCAGATTTGATTGGTGGGTCGGATCTGTGTGGCATGATTTTACTATCTAACTGCCTCGTTGGTGGCAAGCGCGACTGCTGATCGTGAAGGCCTGGGTTCGATCCCCAGGTCGGAAAAAGTGTTATTGGGTTTTTCCGTGTGGAATTCCTTAGCAGCAGCCCGGAGTTTGGATTTGTACCCGGTGGATGGCAATAGGCTCGCTCTCTATTACATGGGACTTAAACATAACGGTGATATGAAGGTTTTACTATACACCTCTGCCCAATCCTTTGGGGAATACAGGCGTGATGTTGTGTTATGTTGTGATTATACTATTCTTTAGAATCTTGAACAACAGATACTTTCAAATTATCGAATCAAGTCAACCAGCATATTTAGGCCGCCTGGTTCTGTCAAACGATGTGTCCATCTGGCATTGCGTCTAATTAAACGTTTTCCATGGAGACAACGAAACAGATAAGCAAAAATCTCCTGTACACATTATTTTAAAAGAAAAATTCTTAAAAGGATTTGCAATATTACTCCTATCTTTGCTCACAGAACACTACAAACTAGCTACCATTTCACTACAAAACACCCAATAGAGCTGCACTTCACTTCAATCTGAGCAAATTAATATTCTCCTTTCGCAGCATTTTCTGAAATTTCCCTCTCTGGGGTATCAAATAGAGAACAACTATTTAATTATATGACCCTTAGACAGTTTCCGTACGGCTGGCTCTTTTGAATCCAACTTGAAATACGTGGAAGTGCTTCTAAGACCTTCGCGCCGTGAATTGGATTGTTTTTTGCAAGACATTTATAGCTTCGCTTATGTAGTGCAGTGTCTTGACATAAATACTTCAATTTTGTTCGTTTCGGTTGCATTTGAAGTGAATTGTTTTAGACAGAGAAGCTATATATGGGGTCGATTGGTTTACTAATGTTTGCCATAATTTAAAATGCAATAATTTTATATACCATACTTGTATTAGCCATAATTTCATTAGAAATAAGGCTTTAGTTGCCATAATCGTGAAATTATATAAAATCATTTTCACTAATTTCATTGGTCATAATCGATCAAGTGTTATAATAATTTTAATCCATAAATTTATTTGCTATATTTTTCCTTTTCAATAATGTCGTTTTCCATAATATTTATTCACCATAATATTCATCAAGGAAACTTGAAAATAAACCTAATCTACCATGCATGCTTGCTTTGCAAAAGAGGAAATCTGGCGTTGTGTGGTCACAGTTCTAACCTAACCTAACCTACATGTTACGAATTTGACACACTGTTTGTTGTTTAAAGGTTGTTTGCTGCAATAAATTATTTGATTACGGACCAAATGCCTTAATGACATCATTTTTTGTACAAAACAATAAACGTTTCTAAATTATATTAAATTTTGCTTATGTCAAGTATCGATTATGTAACGTGTTACTTACTTATAGAAACTAATGATTATAACACATGTTATTATGGAAACTTAATTTATTGCAAATAAAAGTTATGACTAGTAAGTTGATATGATAAGCGTTATTAGTATAAATGATAATAGTGCAATTAAATGTTATGAGGGGGGACGATTATGGAAAACAATAATAGTACAAATGATTTTATGGAAAACAAGACGATACCGGGTCGATTGTTATGTTTAACAAGTTGTGTGTTTGTGGTTGGTAAAGTTTGATCTTCAATGATGCCGTCCATTTTTTTTTTCTTACTTTAGAATTTTCCATTGAACTTAATTCTTCTAATCATTATGGTTTTAGTTGGGACGAATATAAAGTTATGTATAAAAAAAGTTGGTAACATTTGGTGACTTTTCGAGTTCATGAGCGGATCAGAATTTGATTATCACTTGCGTTTTCGATGAAGACCTGAGAAGGCTCTATAAAGTTTTAGATGGTGTGTAGTCCGCCTAACTGCACCAGAGAACAGATCCGTGCCCAGCAGTGGGACAGTAATGGGTTGATTATGTTATGTTTTTTTTTTTTTTAAATGAGTTTATTCACCGGAGACATTTCGTCCGCGCTCTTTTTTGCTGTTATTTAATTGTTTACTTTTTATTTTATTTTACTTATTTGATACTCCTGTATCGGAAATACAACATGTATTATTTATATTACTATAAATATTACTTATTCTACTTAAGCTATGCGAGTCCATCACATTATATATATGTTTACTTATTTAATATTGTTATTATTGTTTTTTTTTTTTCTTATGATATACACATTTACATTATTTCGTTGTTACTGGTGGTACATGCATTGACTCAATAAAGTCGATGCATGTACCGGCAGGTATCATTTTGACATGCAGGTATAACTTAGCTATGCGCTGATGCATGCGCCGACTCAATAGAGTCGATGCCTGCATCAGCACACACACTTAAGACTATATTACTAAAATAAATATTATTTAATGATTTTAATTTTACATGCTATAGTTGATAACGCAGAATGCATCATCAACATAATTATGTTATGGTTTGTTTGATTTCTTGGTATCTCTCATGGATATACCGGGATGCTGGGGGCATTATTACATTTATTACAAATTTTATTTTTATTTTATTTTTATACATTTAGGTTTTTGGAGTTGGTATTGGTATATTATGTAGTATCGAGTTAATATAAGTGACATTGCACTAGTGTATTAAGCAACAGTTCTGAGCATGTCTAAATAAATATTCAGATATCAACGTAACTTCACTGCAGTCAGGCGTCGTATTTAGCTAAGAATTCCATCCGATGGCATCGGTAAATGTATAGACATGCTTGATCGTTTTTTGTAGTTACTATTCTGGGTCTAGAAAACTGTAGAATAACATAAAATAAAATATGGTATGGTACCATATTTTAAGAACTATGAGTTTTGATCAATTAGTAGTATCAGAAATATATTTTATTACATATTTTTTGCTACCTTTTTATGAAAGACTCAAAATTTTCGTTTTGTTTAATTATATTCCCTCATCAATTATGTAAACTTTTTCTTTCAGCTGGGTCCACATTAATTTTATCAGGATTATCTAGCGCGTCTGAATTTAAAGTTAAACTAAAGATTAAAAACTTTTATGAAAGAAAGAATCTTACAATTATTACTTTAGTCTTTGTTTAACTATAGTGGGTCGGCTTCCAGTCTAACCAGAGGAGGCTGAATATCTGTCTTTAACAGATTTAACACGATACGACTACCATCTAACCTCACGTAGTTTTTGACTACCATGAAAATATGATTACTCAACTCATAAACTCCATAATAATCAGCCCATTACTGTCCCACTGCTGGGCACGGATCTCTTAGAACAAGAAGGGTTTAGGCCTTAGTTACAGTCTCATTGCCGGGCACTGTCTCTTCTAAAATCAAAATAAATTATTTCTTTCACGTAAACCAATGCAGGTGCTTGTGAAAAGTCGAATTTAGATGCACGGTTCTAATTAGTCGTTTCCTATGGAGAAGAGGCGGCAAGAAACTCCATGGTTACTCTTTCAAAAAGAATATCTTTAACAATTTCAGTGGATACAGTACAATGATTTAGGATAGTGAGAGAACAATGGAGTCCTGACTACAGACCAATGAGTAATGTAGTACAAAAATTGACAAACAAAAATAAAATATAAAAAAAAAACTATATGAATAACAGTAATTTACAAATTTATAGATGCAGGTCCACAAAGTTCTCACATTTACAAAAGCGAAAAGGAAGCTAAACTATATAAAACAATTCACATAATTAAATGTCATCAAAACTTAGCTAAAAAATCATTCTCGAAACGAGAAGGGTTTTAGACATTATTAATTTATTAAAAATGGACTAGATTAGATTACTTTCTTCTTTTTTAACGTCAATGTTACAAAAGACAGCCTCCTAAAAATCCCGCCCTTCGATAGTTATAAACTGACCGCTGAAAATGCACAAGCCACAACCGAATATAATTTATCTGAACGCAGTCTTTACGACCACCCGGGACAACGTTAGGAAGAAAAATGTTTTTATTAAGTCCTGGCAAAATTCATAGCGCCACTATTCCAACTGTGGGATGCAAAACTGAAAAATATCTTATTGAAAAACCAATTTCTAGTTTGTGTTACCGGGTGAATGCATTATGTCATGACCAATCGAAGACGATGAGGCTTTATTAATTCTTCTTCTTTTCGTGTGGTTAATGACTAACCTGGTGTCAGAGTTTATGCCGCCCATGGACGTCTGACTTGGCCTCACATGCCGTCGAGAAATATCTCTCAGGCATGCCGGTTTCCTCACGATGTTTTCCTTCACCGTTTTTAAGCAAGTGATAATTATGCAATACGCACATGAATCCGTAAAGTCAGAGGTGCGTGCCTTGGGTTCGAACTCGAGATCTATGACTTGGCAGTCCAACTGTCACACCACTGCTGCGCTTTACTAATTAATTGACGTATTTAAAAAGCTTTATCTAGGACTTGAGCTTTTCTGTTCTATAGGTCGTCCGGGGAGAAGAGGCTAACCGTAGAGTGGACAGTTGCTTCAGACAGTTAAATGATGGAATTAGGCGTTACTTTGCGGAAGTCCATGACCTATAAATATACAATAAAAATATTTAGTGTTAGTACCGCGAAAACAGTTGATCAAGCCTGAATGCAGTATGCAGCACCGCCCTCCCGCCCGCAAATATATGCAAATGCAGAAGGTGCGATTAATAACATGCAACACACAAACCGGTTGTATCGGTTTGATTTGTTTGTGTGTTGCATGTTATTAATCGCACCTTCTGCATTTGCATATATTTGCGGGCGGGAGGGCGGTGCTGCATACTGCATTCAGGCTTGATCAACTGTTTTCGCGGAATTAACACTAAATATTTTTATTGTATATTTATCAGACATAGTTAACTGGTATTTTTTTAGCTGCAGCGACCCTTTATTGTAAGCTCCTACTGTCTTGATCGCTCGAGCAACCGCTTTTCCCTTCGGTATCGGAAACATGGTTCGCTGTTGGCACAGTTTAGTGTCTCGAGTTACTAAAATGCACAAAACTGTCTCAAGACACAAAATATCCCGGCCACTTAGTGGCCCGTGTGCGGTCAACCTTACACCTCAATACTTATAACAGTGCTAACAAAGCTTAATTAAGCTTCCCCAATTAATTGTCATGTCAACAATTTTTACTCGTTGTGTTGTCAAACCAAGGGTTCTGTTTACCTCCTAAGGGACGAGGCGACGTGGTTTATTTTGGCACGCGTCGAACGGCCAATGTTGGTACACACGCCTTTTTTAACGGAAGCGCCGGGGCATGTCCCGTTCCGTATTCAAATAAAATCATTTGTTCGACAAATAGCTTGCAAAGCGCGCCTTTTTTGGGTGGATTTTATTCACAGATAAAAAATGAACGCAATACTGGAGTAGTTATCGACAATATGTGACAATATGTATGCAAATCGTGATGGTCTAAGATTTGATGTTTTAATGAGGCACAGTTTGGTATTGTCAAATATAATTAATGATAGAACTTAAAAAAAAAACATTGCCTCCCCCTAGGATACTCCTGTGATTACGGACACGAATCTCACATGCACAAAATGCACATACACCTCGCCCTGGGTGCTGGAATAACCAGCTGTAGGCCATACAAATATTTGTTCCGTGCGGGAATCGACCTCGCGACTCGTAGCGCAGAAGCCACTTTAGCGTTTGGTCACTGCGCCAATCAAAACTTTACTAGTACGTCAATTTACTTATAGATGGTCTTATGTTCTTATGTAGGTATGCATAGAACTATTTGAATAGGCGGACGCATGCGGCTTCGAGTTTCCGAGTTTCAGGCTATCTCTATGGAAAGTGTCATCAAAATTAGTTCAGTAGTATAGTCGTGAAGAAGTTAGCGTGGATTGTAGTTTGAGCAAATCTATACAAAAATAAATTATGTACTAGCCACATAAAAGTATAAAAAGCACCTTTGCTCCACTATGAAGATATAAAATAAAAGCAAAATATCATTGAACAACTCTTTCAAATATGACGTCCCCAATTGTCTGGCTGCGGGCGGTAGACGCGCAGGTATCAAACGTAGGGGAACGGAAGCTCATTGCACTCCACTTCCGGCGGATAATCACTTCCGGTATGCGGCTGCTCGTTTGACTGACGTCATCCTAGGAAGTCGATTCTTCTCCGAATTAGACGACATAATAACTATTTTATTTGAATAAAATCTTCTTTGAAATGTGTAAAGAATTTTGTAAACTTATAGTGTAGAAAAATATAAGTAGCAAGTTTTGTTAACAGTCTAACCAGATGCTAACTTAATACAAATAGTAAAGGAGACACTAAAGCCCTTTTTTTTAAAGTATATTCAAGCATCGATCGATCTCATTATTTAAACATTATAGACGCACACACTTCAGCATCGATTATTTTTAATACTTCTAGGGCTACATTAAATTCATAAAGTTAATAAAGTTTTCAATTATTTTCAATTAGTCTTCACGAGAATCAAACTCGAAGTTCTTAATAAAAATATTATCTTACACAAAAACTTTCTTGAAATTACAAAAAACTCTTACATTAACTTCGACAGATAGTAATTTTTAATTGACAACTTTTATTGGGGCTTCTCAACATTAAAAACGATTATTCATGAATATTTTAATATATTTTCGATCGACAGAGACATAAAATCCCACTCCATTTAAAAGGTGACAGCTATCTAAATCAAGATAGAGAGAATTCTCGCAGAAAATTTCTTAAAACATTATTATCCATACCGAAGGTGGATAAAACCAATATTTTGCCTAAAATCCGTATTAAACACACCTGTTCGCAAAATTTGTGACTTGAACACCCATCCCTTATAGGTACGATTTTGTCTAGAAATGCTCCTAAACTTTGCATATTTATTACTTAACCCGCAAAAGGCCACGAGGGTCTATGTGAACGGACAATTTATCTTTATGTTTATACTCCAGTCATGCTCGCAACAAGAGGTGAGGCTTATGGTGAGTAATGGCTTCCAGATTTACTTCGTGTTCAAATATATTTGTTAACACTGGAAATTAAAGTCTATATTTATAAAGCCGTGCACTAGTTTATAGCTGCGAGGGTTGGAGATATTACATTAGTTTACAGACGCCGTAAAATTGGATAGACGGACGATTCCGGGTGTATCATACAACCGACGGAAGTTTGTTAAGTTATATTTGTATGCTTATTTACCTTTTGTTTATTGATTTATTTCTTAACCTGGCTCATTGCACTTCACAGCTGGACAAAGAACGGCCTAACATTAAATAAAGTTAAATTGGTTTATTTGAAAAAAGTTGTAAATGCTGTTTGATAATAATACCCGTGACTTTATTTTATTGTTGTCTATAACGTTAAGTTATAGTATCTATCGATCGCCGGTTAGTTTGATAGCTGATGATTTATATAATATGTCAGCCGACCTGTTTGTTGAATGTCCCGCAGGGCTCGTCAAGTTGTCAGTCCTTGTCATTACATGCCATTGGTTATAACTTCAAAGAATATTTTAATGCTCTGAAAATTGAATACGTTCTGTATTACAAATATATTTTACTGAAAATTAAATTAGTTACCTATTTGTTTATCATAAATTAATAATATACATTAAGACTAATGAAAACATTATTAGAAATATTGAATATTAAATATTCAATGTTCCATTCGAAAAATCCCATTCACATCCAATGGAATTGAAAATTGTATAAAATTATTAAAAAAAACGACTATTCGCTCCGAGGCTGCACCTAACGCAATTCAAAAGGAATAAATTAAACGGTTTTAAATGATTACATAGCTTTCTGTCCGATAATTTATCTTTTTCTGTTCTGCGGGATATGGCCCCGCGTGCCCCGGGTCTGGAGTACCCCGGGCATGCATTAACATATTTAAGGCGGCGATGAAGGGTTGATCGTAACACGTTAGTAGGGAACTTTACTTTCATTACAGAAATTAATTTGCCAATCCTTCAGCTTAATTGTGGGCTTTCATAAGCGAATTATAATATTTGTTTTGTCGTATCTTTTCAAGGTTTAATAAGGTTATGTGGCAAAGGCTGGACGGACAAGGATTTTCCTCAGTAGCTATTTTTATTTATTTATTTGCATCAGACACAACGATCCATAAGTTAGTTAATAAGTACACTTAAAATAATGTTAGTAGAAAATCACTTAGTCAGAAACGAATACACACCCACACAATACTATTTTAACTAGGTTGTAGGCAATATAAAATTTAAATTAGTACAATCATTTTTGTCAAATAAAATATAAAAAGTAGAATGTCCGTAATAAAATTTAAAAATAAAATAATTTAATTACAATAATAATCAACAATTAATAAAAATAAAAATTCGTTAAAATCAATACATAATCAACATTAAAAATAAATTAATTAATATGTTATAAAAATATAAATTATAAACTTGTTAAAATTTTTGAGTGACTTTTACCTGCCCCAAGCCCGATATACAGGCGCATGTAAGGCCTGCCAGTGCTGCATGAAAGGTCCGTCCAACCTATTGGCAACAACGGTAAGAAGACTGTTGCTGCTGCCCCGCACTCTACTTGCTATCGAGGTCGCCCTCTTGCGCATACTGGCATAAAAACAGTCAATGCGGACGCTTGCAAACATTCCCGATGCGCTGCAGAAGCGAGGCAACCGCAGCAGCGCTCTCAACGCGTTATTATATTGAACGCGGAAAGCGCTGTAGGATTTCTGCAAATATGACACCCACAGACTACTCGTATAAAAAGATGTGCAGTAGGCTCGAAACAAGGTGATCTTCACATCCTTGGAGGTACGAGCAAACCTGCGGGCAATCATATTCGCCCTCACCTACAGCGCCCTCCTTTCTCGCTCAATATCAGCGTCATCCTTCAGGTCGGACGTCACAATATGGCCCAGATATTTAAAAGTATGTACCCGCTCCAAGGACACCCCACTCAGCCTTATTGGTGGAACCTCCGCCGGACACTTAGAACCCGCATTGAAAACCATAAGCTCGCTCTTTTTAACGTTATATCTTAGGCCATGTGTATGAGCGTACGTTTCGCTATTAGACGTTTAGTACGGTTAATTATACAAGGTTAGTGGGAAGGGGGTACTAATCTGCAGGCCATTTAAAGTATCACTGATCACTATTTTACAGCAAGTATTAAAATATCAAAATTAGTTTAGGTATTTTTATTTCTACTTACGGCGGCATGTTCCGTTGGCTTCCCCCTGCCTGAGTGGTATAATAACATCCCAAAGATGATACAGAACATTGGCATCAAGTTTTTACAGAGACGCTCACGGTGCTATATTAGTTTACGATGTGTCAGAACCAAAGTCCCTAGCAAAACTTAATGAGTGGGTCGAGGAACTTATACTCCACCAAGAAGAACATAGTCTGCTTAGTTGTCGGCAATAAGATTGACAAGCATATAATTTTGAGACCCAGTGCATAATACCAGCAAGCACATTGGGCCACCCGCGCGACGTCGCAACGAATATTCCCTAGGAGGGTTGATGTCAGGCAGACGGCCGGTCATAAAACAATAAGCCAAAACCTCTAACAACATGGATTTATGAAATAAATGTTGTGCCGACCCCACCTAGTGTGGGATAAGGGCAGGAAGAAGAAGAAGAAGATGACCTTTAGTCAATAAACGACCTCTGGTAAACACGGACCTCCCATTGACTGCAAAAATTACCGGTTAAAGAGGAAACTATATTTTTTTTATTCTTGTTTTGTTCGCGATTGTCTCCAGTTTCACCTGATGGTAAGCGCAGACAGGTTCTAAGATGGAGCACACGAATCCAAGGAACAGAGATATAGAGGGATTCCCCTATACCCCTCTGGCTCTCACATACACACCACGGAACACAGTAAATTGCTTGGCGTCGGACTTTAATGTGAGGGTGGTAGCAGGCGGACCTTATACATCCTACCAACGAGCAAAATCGTTATATTATAATCGCTACGTTTGGTGCTTGGCAGAAGGTTTAGTGACCGTAGTAACATACTAGTGTATGGGAACGAGGTATGGTGTTCCTCCTACGAAAAGGGAGGATCCTCCTACCAGGCGGGTCTAATGCCTGGCGGGCCTCTGCCCTACGGTTGATGTTGGGAAGTTGTATATACAAGGTTAGTCGGAAAGGGGCTACTAAGCCGAAATGGTGTTAAAGCATAATAACGGATAACTTTTGTTCTACAACTTTCCCCAAAAGTCAATAGTTCAAGAGAAATAGCTGTTCAAAGGTTTCACAAAAAATACGCTAAATTCTATCTACCCTCAGCTATCATCAGACGTGTTTACATTTTACGTCATATTTGGGGTCACGGATTAGAAACTCCATTTTCTGAATTCATAACTAAAACAGGGATGAAGAATTTTTGAAAAAACTAAAATCAAAATAATTTTTCATGGATTTGTTTTGTCGAATTTTTAAATTTTAACACTTTGTTTAAAACAATCATCGGTGATACATTAAGTGGCCCGCGGCTTAGTACCCCCTTTCCGACTAACCTTGTATATACTAACTCCGTGTCGAATCTTGATATCGCGATGCAGGATTTGTGACATTTCATCTGACAGCTGTCATTGTAAATTTTATTTGTAACTGTGTAATTGTGTTTTAATTGTAAAAAAAAAATTGTTGTCGCTGTAGTCTGCTAGACATTCGTCGTGCTGCGTAGTTCACATGTGGCGTGATAATGCCGCCACACTAGTTACCGTAGTTCATTGCAGACAGATGGACGCTGCTGCCCGTCTTCATCAGAGATATCTCTAGCTATTATCAACCGATTACAGTTCACAAACGTACACCTACGTGTTTCATTACTATAGCAAACCTACATACATACATAACATAACATCACGCCTGTATTCCTCGAAGGGATGGGTAGAGGTGTATAGTAACACCCTCATTCGCCGTTATGTTTAAGTCCCATGTAATACGGGGCGAGCCTATTGCTATCAACTGGGCACAAATCCAAACTCCGAGCTGCTACTGAGGAATTCTACACGGAAAAACCCAATAATACTTTGCCCGACCTGGCGACTGAACCCAGGGCCTTACGATCAGCAGTTGTGCTTGGCAACACTAGACCAAACGAGGCAGTTAAATACTATAATTAATTTATTATGTTGGCTCAGTATTATTGTTTTATTATAATGTATTAAAGTGCAAACAAATGCTATAAGTAATATGTTATAATAGTATTATTTGTGATAACCAATTGTTAATATTGACAATGCTTTTTGCTTTGTTAAATATAACTTTAATTAATTAGTGGAAATCGTTGTTATTTGAACTATTTCATAATTTACACAAGGGTGTAAACGAAATCATGTAATTCCTTCAAACCTCGTTACGTACTGCTGACATAGATTAACCAAACACGGGATACATTTGGATGCAATAAAAAAAATGACAAGAAGTAAACATGTTCTTAACGTGAAATATTTTAGCGCCCCGAGCCAATTGCGCGGTTATCGCTCGCCGCGCGGTCATTTAACTCGGGGCGCTAAGATGCCTTGTTTACTTTTTGTATTTTTTTTAATTGAATCCAAAAGTATCCCTTTCAGGGTTAATCTATGTCAATAGAACATCACGAGGTTTGAAGGAATTACATGATTTCCTTTACAGCCCGTATCAACCAAAATACAATTTTTTACCCTGGTCTTTGTTTCTGACATATTTATTTATATATTTAATAAAACAATAAAATGAGGGGTTCGTAGCATGCGATTTGCGAGGTTAAGCTGCGCTTGCCGCGGTCTGTCTGTGGATGGGTGTGTAACGCACGGTGCGTTACACATCGAGACTCCTCCGTGCCTCGGAGAGCACGTAAATCTGTAGGTCTCGGGTGTCATATGAATACCTATGACAGTCAGACAACCGGTCTTACCATAGGATATCGGCATATACCGGTAACTGGGTTGCGGAGGTCTGAAGGCAGCCGCACCGTGTAAAATACTGGTATTAAGCCGGATCTGGTTAGACTGGAAGCTGACCCCAACATAGTTGGGAAAAAGCTAGGCAGAACGGATAAAAAAATAACATACATAAAGTCCTCGTGTGTGTAGTTCACCAACCTGCATCAGGCCAGCGTGGTGGATTAAAGCTTTACCCTTTTCATTCCGAGAAGAGGCCCGTGCCCAACAGTGGGACAAAATGGGCTGATTATGCGTATACCTACTATTATTTTTAATTGGTCTCATATTTAATGTTACCGCCTCTGCCTTGTTGGTCTAGCGGTCGCAATCGCGACTGCTGAGCATAGGGCCTTGGGTTCGATCCCTAGGTCAAAGTGTCATTGGGTTTACCATTAGGAATTTCTCAGTAGCAGCCTGGAGTCTGGATTTGAGCCCGGTTAATGGCAATAGGCTCGCCACCTATTACATGGGACTGGCGAAACGAGGGTGTACTAAAAACACCTCTACAACCCTACGGGGAATACAACGTGATGTTATGTAATCTATATCTATACTAATATTATAAAGAAGAAAAATTTGAATTTATGTGTTTTTATATTTTTGTATGTAACGAATAAACTTAAAAACTACTGGACCGATTACAAAAATTCTTTTGCCGTTAGAAAGCTACATTATCACTGAGTGACATAGGCTACGGGCGGAGCCGTGAGGACACAGCTAGTGTTTTATAATGTAACTAAAAATCCTTTTTCAGTTACTGTCGTAACACATGAACGCACACTGTGTATTTAGTCAGTTTCGCCTAAATCAACATTGTTAACTAAACTTAACGCGTGTATGAGTCTGAATTAATTATATTAGATTGTTCGACATTCTGTTAGATTGCTTACATTCATGGCACATATGGGGTTGGCAGAGGTACGAGTTATTATGGATATTTTATCGGTAAGCTGTTCTGTCTAGACTTTTTCCGACTATGTTGGGGTCAGCTTCCAGTCTAACCAGATGCGGCTGAATACCAGCATTTTACACGGAGCGACTGCCATCAGACCTCCGCAACCCAGTTACTGGGCAATGCCGATATCCTAAGGTTAGACCGGTTGTCAGACTTTCGAGCTTCTGATTATTCGTAACGACTGTCATAGGTATTCGTATGACACCCGGAAGCGACGGTTTAACGTGCTCTCTGAGGAACGGAGGGTTCTCGATGTGTAACGAATGGTCACCCATCCACAGACTGACCGCGGCAAGTGCAGCTTAACCTTGCTAATCGTATGATCCGTGCGGTTGGTAATTAGCTATGAGCCCCTCCTATTTTATCGGTAAGCTGAGGGCACTGAAATTTTTTAGTCAACCCATTTGCAATATATTTATTGACATATTTAATTTGATATAAAATACTTTTCATCCATTAACCAGCTCGGTGAAGGTCGTTCTATACTGGGATTCTATACTACCACGTCGGGCAAAGTGTTATTGGGTTTTTCCGTGTGGAATTCCTCAGTAGCAGCCAGGAGTTTGGATTTGTGCCCGGTTGATGTCAATAGGCTCGCTCCCTATTACATAGGATTTAAATATAAAGGCGAACTGAGGGTGTTACTATGCACCTCTTCCCAATCCTTGGAGAATACAGGCGTGATATTATGTATGTTATGTAAATGACTTTGTAAATGTGATTGCTAAAATGCTGCGGTATTATTTTAAATGGAGACCTGAAAGTCGCACTTAATGCATTTAGTGATGAGTCCAACTCGCACTTGACCGGTTTCTTGGTTCATGTTATATAATTATTATACCGGAAATGTACGAATCCTATGTATAAAATGCCGAGCTTAGGAAATGTGTAAAATAAGTCTAAGTAGGAAATGTATGTATTTTCTAGGCATTGTATGCTATTCCTAAATGGTACTAGCAAATGTATAAAAATTAATATTAATTATTTGTTAGTCGTTTCATTTGGTCACAACGATCGCGACATTAATTAAAATAGGCCGAATTTACTGTTAATTCGAGCAGGCGCCCCGACTTCACGTAGTCAGACTGCCCTACCCCTAGAGTGTTATTTAAAAGCGTGGTGTCAGAAGATCGCGAAACATTCTTAAAGAAGCGATGGATGGATAGTGTGAAAGATGATATGGCTAGAAAGGGGGGTGACTACCGAAATGACGGCTAATAGAGATGTATGGAAGAAGAAGACATACTGCGCCGACCCCAAATAAGTTGGGATAAGGGCAGGAGAATGATGTTGATGATGGTGTCAGAAGCTCGCGAAGGAGGTTCTGAGTGGAACGAGTGCACGAGATCGAAGCGTAGCGCTGGCCGAGGGTAGGAATAAAGCGAAGAGGCAACAAAGCGAATCTTCTGGCGGAGCACACTCAGAAACACTTGCATGCTTACTTGCATGATGCTGAGATATTGGTTCAGTAGTGAAGGGACATCAATGTATGTAACGTAAAATACACATTTCAGATTGCTGTTTAGGAAATGTATAGAATTCCTAGGAAATGTGTATAGTAAAAAGTATTTCACTCATTTCCTGTCGATTTTAGGTATTATAATATACATTTCCTAGTAATTCTATATACTGACGGATTATATACATTTCCTAGGAATTCTATATTCTGACGGATTATATACATTTCCTAGGAATTCTATATTCTGACGGATTATATACATTTCCTAGGAATTCTATATACTGATGGATTACGTACATTTCCGATAACACAAACATATACGTAAGTTCATAATTTAAAACACAATTAAACTAATAAGAACGAAATGATTGACACAATTTTTATTTATATAGAATCTACTATAGTGACAGTAACCAATAAATCAGTGGTCTAGATTTAACAAAACTGTTTATCTACTTCAAGTTTCAAGTTGAAAGAATGTATACGTACAAAATTCTTCGTTGCAATCCAACCGTTTTGTTTGGTATTAGTTAACAAAAGTAAGTTAGTTATTAAGTTACATAAACCAATAAATAAACCAGTTCGGTTACTTTAAGCAACACTAGTTATTTAGTCACTTTTTTGAGTAAATAGTTAACAGATCAAATTGCTGAAATTGTTATTAAATCAAAAAGTTAATTTAGTGAGCTCGCTCTACTGGACCAGCGGGGCGTTGTTACGCAGTTTCCAGTAGGCGCTGTAGCGAGCCTCATTCAAGCACTTGGTTCTGTGGCAACGCGGCGTGGGGAGGCGCCGTCGTCACTTGGCATGGTGGTGGGACGCACATAGGTGGCGCGCGCGCTGTCGACGCCGCGCACGGCACCGCTGGTCGCGTTCACGCGCCACGTCGCCAGCCGGCTAAATGTGTCGCCGCGCCACTCGTCCACAAACACGAAAGTTTCCTCGATCGACCGCTCCTTGTAGTGTAGACGCTGATTGATGCCTGTGACAGGCGTTTCGACGAGACTTTCATTAAAATACCTGGCAAAATGATTAAAAATTAAAATCTTACGTTGTTAGTGTCACCGTGATGGGTGACATACAAGGCAACTTAGGGAATGGCAGCAGAATTTACCTTGTACGCATAACAATGTACAGTATGTTAAATAAAAGAGGGCATTCCCTTAAACTTGTTAATCTATATTATTACCAGATTCAAATAAGAATATAAGAATAGAAAATCTAATAAAAAAAACAATGAATTAAAATAAATAAAATAATTAATTAATTAAATTAATTGATTAAAAATTAAATATATTGATTAAAATTAAAGTAGAAAGGCAAGGGTGGGTGTACAGTGTTTCTTTTACGTATAAACTTTGTGAATAATTTAGTATTTAAAAATATAAAAACATTTTGATTTTCAATAGTAAGTCTTTTTTGCTTGTATGGATACTATACTATTTCGGGTTAACGGGAACGCCTTTTGTTAGTTAACATGCTGTATTAGCATCTGATTGTTAAGCTTAATGATTTTTGTAATATTACCAGATCATTATAGCGGTACATGAGGAGTTAGGTCTCCTGAACGGCAACTGTAACAGGCTTGTACAGATAAGAAACATGATCGAGTTTTCATAAAATTTATTGTATTTTTTCGACCTGTTATAAAATGAGATACAGCGTTTAAAATTGTCCTCTTTCTACGTATGTAGAGTAATACCCACCTAATATCATGAGCGGTGTGCAGGTCATGTCGCGTGCTCGGGTATCGTCGGAAGACATTTGTGAAGCCGTCTGCCAGTGTTAGCAATGCGTCAACAAGTGATACGGCGTGCGGCGGCCACTCGCGGCCCTTCAACAGCGTGTTCAGCCCCGTGCGCAGCGCGTGTTGCCCGGCCTCGCGCGGGATGCCCTCCTCACGTCGGCTCCATGGTGAAACCGTAAAATGTGTCGTAGTAGACGTTGCGTTATTCGGTCGCCAATCACGGACTATCCAGACAAAGCCGTCCGCGTAGCTCATGCCATGCTCGAGCGCCGCAGTTAGGATCACGATCGCAGCTTCTGAATCCGCGTTCACAAACACAATACGTGCATTCGAAATTTGAAGCTTTTGTAAAGCTTCCTTCGCTTGTAGTTTCGTTAACTTGAGCGGTATAGTGTGATCGCGAAGAAGGAATTTAGCCTCGTCCTGTAGCGCAGCGAAGTAATGTCTAGCGAGTGTCGTGGGCTGAGACAGCACTGCGACGCGAGTCCAGTTCGACTCGAGCACAAAGTGCTGCAGCGCGCGCGCTATGTGTCGCGGGCGGCCGGCCACGCGCCACGTGGCATCAGAGGACGTGGCCGCGTCGTCGTCCGGCACCACATTCGTGAGCAGCAGCGGCACGTTGTGCTCGGACGCTACAGCCGCCGCCGCCGCCGTGCCTTCCACTGCCTGCGACACAACGCCCACCAGCTTGTATTTGCCCACTTCCGGAAAGCGTTGGTCTAACTTCTTACTCATGCTGTAAGCGTCGGAACAATCAATGTAGTATCTGGATATGGATAATCCTAATCCTAATCTACTTGTTCTCATAAATATTTGTTGACCTATAAACATTGCAATGGCGTCGTAAGATTTGTTATCGGTATCGTTTTTACATAAATATATTGACGCTAAATAATTAGGTCCGTAATATTTATTTAAATCAATTTTATAATGATTTTCCAACATCGATTCGCAAGCGGCCTCTTCAATATCCAATCCGTTTGCTTCTTTCTCAAGTATCTGCCTCAAAAGTTTAGGCGACGGTTTAAAGTCATCATGAACAAACTGAAAAAGCTGAGGCGCATATATCTCTAATAATTCGACGTCGGCGACGCGAATGGCAATTGCGGAATCTAGCTCTTGTCGACAAATAGAGCCGTCGGATACGCAGGGCGGAGGCTCGACGATCCTCACGCCCGGCTCTTCCTCCCAAATGTCATAATCAAGAAACAAAAATGAGTGATTGGCAGTCCGCAGATTGCGTATGAGGTTAGTGCGGTTGACGAGGCGTTGACGCAAGGGCATCTTGGCGGCAGTGGCGCGCGCCTGCAGCTGCTGCAGTATTGTGTTGCAGTCGCCCATGCCAAGAACCTCCACTGCGGACGCATTGCTTCTAAAAATACACAAACAAAAATATTTTGTACAACTAGCTTTTATATCATCTTTCATCCTTGATCTGCAACGATCGTCTAGACCATTTTTGTTGCGGTGTGGTCGCGGAAAAAAAAGTTGCATTTACGCGGTATACAGAGTGTTTTATCAAAACAGTACTGGTTAAACTTTTTGGCCGCTCTGAAGTTTGGCGAGTGGTTGCGCAGTAACTAAATATATAGGTAAATTTGCTATTGCGCAACTATTTCCCTAACTTCACATCAGCTATAAAGTTTGGCGAGTACTAGGACAGTATGGGGAAATCCTTAAACACGGCGAATGCTAACAAAGTGAGCAAAGCTAAAGGAAAACCTTTTTTGGAAACATTTATAAAAACAATATTGGCTTAGCTAGTAAATTTTTTGGTTAAGCGTGTACTTTACAAAAAAAGTTATGAAGTTGTTTTTTTTTGTTTATTAATTGACTCAGTTCCATTTAAGGTCTTATTCATTATATTCGAGAAAAAATACTGAGCAGCAGAAGTTGGTCAAAAATAATAATGAAATAATAATAATAGATAATTTGATTTTCGAAACACCTTGAAACATTTTTTATGTTCGATTTATGGCCATCGCGGCGTGACAAGCTGGGCAGACGACATAGCGAAGCACGTGCGCGATGCGGGATACTCACTGGTGAGGCGTAGAGTCAATAAAACCGCAGAGCGCCAGTAAAGTCACGTTTGCGTAGAATGTCGAGTGCGTGAGCTGATGGCAGGCGTCAAGCTCGCGCGCGGCTGGCACGAGCCACGCGTGCAGGCGACGCCGCGCGGGCACGGGGCTGATGCCGAACTCGGAGAGGCGCGGGCCTGCGAGTCCGCTTTTCTTGCCTTTGCCCGGTGACCAAGAAGGCGCCTCTTTAGGCTCCCAAGCCGTTGACACGCCTATCACCAAACTGAAAAACACCACATTATGTTTTTTTCTGAATTTTTATTGTTGCTGTTTTGAAAAGTTGTGCTTTGTTTGTAAATATAGGAGAAAGTATCCAGCTGCGTAGGGCTACGCTACGCACGCATTCATGGGTTTATGACGTCATAAAAAAAACCATGGTTAGATCGCCCATGTCGCCGTCGCCCACGGACACGCGTGGCCTCGCTGAGGTGCGCGAGGGTAGGAGGATACTTGTGCAATGCATCGCAGTGCTGCCAACCGTACCATTTAAATTGAGTTTATATGATAGACAAGTTTACTTATTTGAAGTTAATGGGTAATTTAAATTTTAATCACTTTCAGAATCATCAAACGTGTTCATTATAATATGTTTTAATTTATTATCAGTAATATTTTTTATCTGCATTGTTTTATTGAAATTTTCATTGTATAGGTATCTTTTTTCACTAGGAATTCAGGCAAAGTTTGATATTTTCTTTCCTTTAGTAACATCTATCACAAAATATAATTTGTAGGTATAGGCATCTGTGGAGGAACGAGATATCGTGTTCCTCCAACGAAAAGGGAGGATCCTCCTACCAGGCGGAGTCTTGTGCCTGGCGGGCCACTGCCCAACGGTTAATGTTGGGAACTTGTATATATACTATCTGCGTGTCAAACTTTGATACCGCGATGCAGGGTAGTTCGCATGTGGCGCGATAGATGCCGCCACATATCTAAAGCAAATAAACTCCAAACAAAATATTTCTAAGTTCATCACTTAATGGAATTGTAATCACATTCCATTACATTTCTACTTATTATTGATAAATATATTATTTAATAATTAAAATTAATATTAACCCGATCGAACATTGGTTGGCAAATGCCGAAGCTAAGCGTGGCCGTGCGCCGTAATGGATACGCCAGACACGCAGCCGGTCACGCAGCTAACGTGGGGAGCGTAGGCGTGGATTTTGTACGCAGCAAAGAATCGTCGGCTTTATTCATGCGGGTGCGCCAAAACCATAGATATATTATTACTACGTATAGATCGGCAACGGTGACACAAAGGCGAGACCAAAAACGATATGTCACGTGTGTAAACTGTTTACTTATTTATACTTTTTTCATTTATAAGAGAATGATGAGTAGCAACTTTATAAATTAGAGAATGATGTAAGTACGCAAAAACTTAACATGCCTTTCGTACTTACGTATGAAATGTGGCGGTTCGCTGGTTTTCCTGCTTGGATAAGCTGCACCCAAGCACTGTATACGTTACCATTATTATTAAAGATACAACTTTAAAAAACATTTAAACAAAAATAAAACCGACTTAAAAAAAACGAAAAATAGAACAAAATTACCATATTATAAAATTAACAGTTTCAGAAGTCGGTGCTAATCCACGCTGAACCAAATTGAAGGCACCGACTTCTGAAACTGTTAATTTTATAATATGGTAATTATTTTATAATTTTTTTCGTTTTTTTGAAGTCGGTTTTATTTTTGTTAAAATGTTTTTTTATCTGTTTCATTTTAGTGGCCTTTATTAAAACATGGTTGGACCTACTAAAGACGCTGCTCGTAACATAATCACATCATCACATTATGCGTACTGTTCGTCATTGAAGGGTCTCCGAAGTTCTTCATCAAATCTTCACCAAATTTAAATGGGACCATTTCGAAAAAAAAAACATACAGCCGAATTGAGAACCTCCTCCTTTTTTTGGAAGTCGGTTAAAAAGGTTATTTTCTGAAAATTATTGCACATTGTTACGTTCACATCGGAAGCCCGGTTGATATAGGTATTCCAGATTAGTCCTGTGAACCTATCTCGCTCTTACACATCAATCAATCATTATCAGTTAATTCTATTCTACTCTTGTTATTTACATTGTCAATTTATGTAATGTAGTAAAATAATATATCTATGGCTAAAATATATCACCTTAAAGTAATACGTACTCAGTGTATCGACCGGCTGGGTCGAAAGTCACACTACTGGCGAGCTCAGCGGTGCCGTGAGGGCCGCGTGCCGTGCGCACGCCCTGGTAGAGCAGCACGTCGCGAAGCTGCACGCGCAGCAGCGCGGCTGCGGCGCGCGCGGGGTCGCTACCCCAGTACAGTGTCACGCCGGCCAACTGGCCATTCATTGACACGAACTGCTTGCCCAGATTCACAAATCCTGCCAAGTGCCGATATATTAACTTTATGTAATAAGAGTGTAGTTAGATGAATCACAAACTAATTCTGTTCTACATCATCATTATGCTGGCCGCTTCCCTATTAATAATTAAATAAGCCTTTCTGTAATGGAGCTGTTTCTTTCAGTCACTACGCACGTGGAGCTCACGTTCTAACACCGATGACTTAAATTGGGTTGAGTCAGCTTCTAGCCTCCCCCCCGGTGGGTTCCCGCATTGTCGTTGCGGGGGGGCTTAGTAGCCGTGGCTTCGAGCCCCACGGTGAAGCGAAGAGGAACCCGAGGAGGGGCTGCTCGTCGGGGCTTGGGCCTGGAAGCCCTCGACGTAGCGGCCAAGTAGGTTGCGGTGTCGCCTGGGCGACATCGCAACTGAGGAGGGCCGCGATGTCTTATGGGAGGCATTGCGGCTGAAGGGTGGAGGCCGAGGCGGGAGAGGAGTGCCGGTATTACGGTGCGCCGTTCTCCCTACCTTCCGCGGCCTGACGGGGCCGCCACCGTCAGATGGTGGACGCGGTGGGGCCGCAGGGGGAGAGGAGTGTCGGTGTTTAGTTGGCCGCTCTCCCTATCCTCTGCGGCCGAAAAGTGGTAGGCGGCGGGGCTACTAACCTGACCCGTCGCAGGGGGACCAGGGGTCCAGACACGGGGTAGTCTGGCGCCCATGTACTTGTTTGGTCCCCGGGGTGGTCACGGCGTACCATGTGTTATGGTGCGCCGGTGATGTGGGGTGCCCCCCACGCCTCTCAGGAGGTCGTGGGGTGGGGCCCTACAGTGGAGAGGTCCACCAGCAATTGGTGGACCAAGACCTGCCGGGGTTGCGGTGCATGCAATAGCGAATCCCTCGACCCCGGCCTTAGGTCAGAAGGAGGGACACCGTGGTGGTTTTAGCCGGTAAGAGTCCGGCACACCCCCCCGTCTTCCCCAGACGGGGGATAGTCCATGAGGATTTCCCCACGATAAAAAAAAAAAAAGCTTCTAGCCTAAACAGTCTATTTTAAACGAAACGACTGATATCTGACTACCGCAACCCTCAGTTCCATCAATATCCAAAGGTTAAACTGGGGTTATTATAATCTAATACCTTTAAAGAGGAATTCTTGTAAGTATAATATATCTTTATATATATAATTCGACTGTACGTTTGTGTCACTGAACTCCTCCCAAACGGCTGGACCGATTTGAATGTTTTTTTTTGTATGCGTTTGTGTGTCGCCCTGGATGGTTTAGATTCACAATTGGACCCGGTAGGTGGCGCTGCTGTCAGTATGTCACCAAATTTTTAGGGCAGGACGACGTCTGCCAGGTCCGCTAGTGTATATATATAATCTGAATCTCGGAAACGGCTTCAGCGATTTTCATGAAATTTTGTATGCAGTTGGTTTCGGAGACGGTAAATCGATCTATCTAGGTTTCATTTTTAGAAAACGTCGATTTAACAAAAAAAAAAACTGAGCAAAGCTCGGTCATTCAGGTACTGTGTATGTAAATTATGAATATTCATAGTCATTTGGCATTTGTCGTGGATTAAGAATACAATTCTCCTCCGTCGCCGGGCAAGCAAGCCGTAAGAGGCGACGAACCTGGCACCATCATTTAATTGTATACAGACTCCTGTAATAGGAGAACACCTCTGCTTACACCTTCGGGGATTACAGGCGTGAGTAAGTATATGTTTGTAATTTGACTTATGTGGTGTGTCCAATATGATGGTAGTAGGAATACTAGGGAGTACTGACTGTTATAGTTTCGTTCCGCCAGGAGTTTGCAGCTGGGGTGCGCGCCAGTGGCGGCGATCGTGTCAGGCTCGTAGCCGCGTGGCGTGGCGGGCGTGCTGGGCAGCAGCGCGGCGGGCGTGCTGGGCTGCAGCGCGACGGGCGTGCTGGGTTGCAGCGCGGCGGGCGTGCTGGGCAGCAGCGCGGCGGGCGTGCTGGGCTGCAGCGCGGCGGGCGTGCTGGGTTGCAGCGTGGCGGGCGTGCTGAGCAGCAGCGCGGCGGGCGTGTAGGGCTTGGGCTGCATCGCGGCGGGCGTGCTGGGCAGCAGCGCCACCAGCACCAGCGTGGATAGAGCAGCGGACGCAATGCAGCGCATAGCTGGTAGATAGGACAAGGCAGGAGCCACGTGACGTAGTACTGGTACGAACACACTCGCCAGCGGGCAGTGTAAGTAGGACGTGGTCCGACACACTTCACTGTTCTTTCTGGATTAACTCACGCCGCATAGTACAGTTATAATTCTAAGAGAACGTTTATTATCAGTTACACATTTATTAGGTATTATTATAACGTCGTTACTATTCGGCATAAATAAAAACCCGATAAATTTCTGGACTATTTTCCTTGTACCTAATTAAGTCGCACAATCTTATCAAGCGAGATAACCTTCTACCTAAAGCTAAAAACACTAAAAAACCCAATAATACTTTGCCCGACCTGGTCATCGAACCCAGGACCTCGCAATCAGCAGTCGCGATGGCCACCACTAGATCAACGAGGCAGTTGTTTTATTTAATACTAGCGACCCGCCCCGGCTTCGCACGGGTGCAATGTAGATACTAATGTACAGACAGCGGGAACGACTTTGTTTTATACTATGTTTTATAATCTATATAAATAAAAATGAATCGCCAAATGTGTTGCTAAGCGCAAAACTTGAGAACGGCTCGACCAGTTCGGCTATTTTTTTTTATATATTCCTTAAGGCACAAGGAAGGTTCTTGTGGAGAGAAAAAACATAAACATTGGGTGGAAAATAGTAAAAACAACACTTTTCTTTTCCCATACAAACTGTTCTTACCTGTCAAACATTAAATGTCACAAAATAATAGGTAGGTAGGTAGGTAAGTATTTCGTGCTACCCGTGCGAAGCCGGAGCGGGTCGCTAGTCTTCTTCTTCCTGCCCTTATCCCACACTAGGTGGGGTCGGCACACCATGTATTTCATAAATCCATGTTGTTAGAAGTTTTGGCTTATTGTTTTATGACCGGCCGCCTGCCTGATATCAATCCTCCTTGGGAAGGGGCGGGTCGCTAGTATAATCCTATATTATATATTATCAAAAAAAAAGTCCCGAGTAACAGATATTACTAAGTATTAATACACGACGATACGTTTGGTGCAGAGGCTGAGCGATTGGCTTTTGCGCTACGGGGCGTGGGATCGATTCACGTACGGATCAAATATTTGTATAGCCTACAAATAGTTGTTCCGGGTCTTGGCGTTTGTGCATGTGAGATTTGTGTCTGTAAAGGCATCCACGATACAGGGGAAATCCTAGTGCGGAGCAAAACTATTTTTTAAACAAAAAATAACAAAAAATCCAAACGAATCATCTCACTCATCCAGAATCGAACTCGGTGTCAAGTCCATGTAGCCTCACTGGTTAACCATTAAGCCACGGTGTCGGCGTTAACACGAGTTAAAAACCTCAACATTACCCGTCCACATTTACAATGGCAGACGTCGGTTAAGGCCGTGATTGGACACGGCGACATTTTTGTCGGATCAGCGCGCCGACCGGGCCAGACAAATGTAGTGGAAAGATAAAGCCGACGCCACACGACTGGTTACAACGACCCCACTACGTTATTACTCGCATTATGTTATGACGCAAGGTCCGTATGTTTAAACTCGTCCTTATCTACGTATTGATGTATGGATAGAAAGTGTATGACGTAAAGGGTTTTATGGAAGGTCACACCATAAGCCAGGTGGAAATTTAATTAAATTTTCTGTGTGGACCGTGTGGTATATATGGACTGTTCCATACTAAGAATGGTCCTGCAAGCCAGCTGGGCGCTCAAACAACAATATTGTATACAAGGTTAGTCGGAAAGGGGGTACTAAGCCGCGGGCCACCTAAAGTATCACTGATGACTATTTTAAAGCAAGTGTTCAAATTTCATAATTCGATAATTTTTATTTGCATGCAAAATGATTTTTATTTTAGTTTTTTTTTTTTTAAAAGGAACATACCTGCTTTAATTATGAATTCAGAAAATTAATTTTCTAATCCGTGACCCAAAATATGACCTAAATTGTAAAAACAGCTGATCATAGCTATGGACAGATGGATTTTAGCATATTTTTTACGAAATCTTTGAAATGCTATTTCTCTTATACTATCCGAGTTTTGAGGGAAAGTTGTAGAACAAAAGTTATCCCTTATTATGGGTACTCTAACACCCTTTCGGCTTAGTACCCCCTTTCCAACTAACCTTGTATAAACCATTTCGCCTGTATAACGAAACACGAAACCTGAACTCATATGGGCCATACGACAGCAGTGATAGCCTAGTGGTGTGACCGTCGGACTGCCAAGTCATGTCTCGACTTCGAACTCAAGCACGCACCTCTGACTTTACGGTTTCATGTGCGTATAGTATAATTATCAATTGCTTAAAAACGGTGAAGGAAAATATTGTGAAAAACCGGCATGCCTGAGAGATATTTCTCGACAGCATGTGAACCCAAATCAGAGGCCCATGGGCGGCATAAACTCTGATACCAGGTTAGTCACTAACCACACGAAAAAGAAGAATATCGGCCACTAAGTTGCCCGAGAATCAACACACAGTTGCACAATTGATCAATTTATTTATGGATGTAGGTCATACACCGAACGGTAACTGCAGCTACAAACAAATAGCGATCAACTATGTCTCGGGGAACTTAGTAGACCATGCACGGGCAGCCGTAGGCCTACGTTTACTATGCTGGGCAGCTGGGGTTGCGGTGCATGCTTTTGCGAATCCCGCGACCCCGGCCGAACGGTCAGGAGAAGGAACACCGTTGGTTTTTAGCCGGTAAGAGTCCGGCAGATACCCTCACCTACCCCGGACGAGGGACATCCAAGAGGATTTTCCAACGATAAAAAAAGAAATAAAAAAAGGTGTTCTATACAGCGTCCGTTCGACAAAGAACGTGTCCCATAGGAGTCTAAAATTCCATTTCTAGTGATGATTGACACTAGAATCTTAATAATCAGATCCTCACACCAGTAAACCACACGTTGGTTACTACATTTTTTATTATGTTGATTCTATACCTACCGAGATTCAAAAACTTGCAACTTTTCATCTGAATTAACATTTATCATATCAGTAACATGCTGAAGCGGGCAGCATCGCAAGTTATATTCCTACTATTTCCGATGGGGGTAAAGAGAGGCAGAAGATTGCTCAGTATAAATAAGACAATGCGTCTATGGATCTTTCTTGGCGAAAACCTTCAGGTCTCGCCCGGTTACGTAGAAACGGTCCGCAAGGACTATATAAAAGCAGTTCATAAAAAAAACCGTTGTTTTAATTGTTAAGTACCAGTGTGAAAGATGCGGGTATTGTTTGTAGGTAGGTAAAACAATCACGAGACGCGGCCACTAACCAGATTTATGATAAAAAATATATTTTAGTAGTGACGAAAACTCTTTAAACAAAAATCTTTACTAGGTAAAATACTATGATTTGTATTACGTAACTAATGACTGCACCAGGCTTGGCAAACAGATTGGCCATCGCAATGTGTTGTTATTAGTGCGTACGAGCATGCTGCCGTTCTCTTGGCATACATACCATCACGCCTTGTATTCCCCCCTAAGGGTTCGGCAGAGGTATTTAGTACCTCGGCACGTTTCGCCAGTTATTTTTAAGTCCAATGTAATCGAGCGAGTCTATTGCCATTAACCGGGCACAAATCCAGACTCCGGACTGCTACTGAGAAATTCCTAGTGAAAAACCCAATAACACTTTGCCCGACCTGGGGATCGAGCCCAGGACCCCATCCTCAGCAGTCGCGCTTGCGACTATTAGACCAACAAGGCAGTCCACATAATTGGATTGGCATAATAAAATATTATTAGTCTTCTTCGGGAAGAGTTGGGGTCATCTACTTTTTTTGTGTTTCATGTGGTTCCCGCCAATGAATCAACCACCCTTGCCCATTGTAGTGTCATGAAAGACGACCAACAAGTTATCTTTTTCAGGACACCAGCTTTCTTTTGTCTATTAATAACAACAAACTGGTTTCACCAACCCGTTTGCCAAGCGTGACGATTATATTCAATTTCCTATTATTTGGTGGCCGTTCACGGCCTTTCACGATGATACTTTTCTGAAACCAAACAGTTTTAGTATACATTTCGCTCTATACCTTGTCTAATTCATACGCACCATGCATTCCTGGTCGGACTGTTCATATTGAATATCGCATATTTGATTCCGTAATGTACATCTTTACGAGGTAACTCGCATGCGAATTGCGGTACCATTGAATTTCAAAGTATCGTATATTGTAGACAGGGGAGATTCCGCTGTCCGTGTACGGGGAACTTGTTTAGAAATGGGAGAAAAAAGATGCTGTATCAAGCGTTTGTTTTGTTCAGAAGACCACTCAGCAAAAATTGTCTCATATGTTTTTTTTTGTGTAGTGCGTAGCTGTAGTCAGGATTTTAGTACGGCTCGTAAATGCGTTGGCTCGAGTGGGGAATGGCTATCACTCTCTCACGTTTGTGAGAACAACACAACCCTCATACAGGCACGGCGCCGCGGCGTAAAACTGCAACATTATGTTGCTGTCAGCCGTATTTTGGAACAGCATATAAAGGTCGGCAACGCATCAGCGTCTTCTATGATGTTGCATATATACCTATGTTTGTGAGCGACGATGTTCGCTTGCGATCAGGTAACCTACAGGCTCGTTTGCCTGTCTTTATTAGTAGCATACATGGGTGAATACCTTCATCGAAGCATCTTTTTCAGTTTGCGTCAAATGCGATCGAGACCTCAGTCCTGCTTCTAATGGACAACTCATGTTTTTAAAACCGTTCTCTCTATCTACAGCAGACAGAAAACCATCCCCATTTCCAGCAAATAATATCTCTAAAAAGCTACAACTATTTAATTTCAACGTAAATTAAAAATGAGTAAAACAAAACCGTACGAGAACAAACGCCGTGTGAAATAAAACAAAATAAGTGCATATGTGCGCACCGCGTTACTTTGCTAGGTCCGGTGTCAACGGGGGACTATTCTGTAACGATTTATCCGAAACATTTTTAATTTAGAAGAGAATCGTTAATAGTATCAACGACAAAATCCTTGTATAAAATTTGGATGGATTTTCATTAAACTGCTATTATTTAGATTGTCAATCTAGATCGTTAATTTAACAATTGATAATTTATGAAAATGATTAAGCTATTGCTACAATTTTATCTTTGTAAAATTATATTGAATTCAGAATATTGCTTGAGTAATATTTTTAGTATTAAAATTACGTACATTACAACAAAATGAAGTGTGGTAAATTTTCGTAGGAAACAATATTGTTTTGTTTTTCTGAATAATTAACTAGAAACCAAAGGCGAAACCCGATTCACGTGACGCACGAACTTTTAAATATAGAACGACCTCGTAATATTCAAAACAATTGCAGAATAGCGTCATCGCGCGTCCACTTTTTGCGCGGGGACATTTATTGTTATAATGGCGGCCCACTCATATTTCTCCTCTTTGTTAGTTTTTACTTATTACCTCGTCGCAGTGGCCGTATGAATAATTCCCTACGAATGTACCGGCGTGATCATTTCAGATTAAATTTTCATCTCGCATTTGGCTTCGGGTTGGTCGCAAGGAGCCGTAAGCTTGCAATATTCATAATATGAGTTCAGATCTGCATTCACAGTTGCGTCGTGGATGTCGCATATTGAGGTGTATTTAAGTTCGGTGAAATGGATTGGAGGTTTCATGCTGTTTTGTACTTTTATGTTACGATTAAGTGTGTTTTAGGGAAAAACTTGACGTTCAGGGGAATGTAGAGTAGGTACGTAGTTATTTAATATAATGGGGGTGCATTAAACGAGCCTCCAGGAGTGACGATACTCAAATGTATCAACCTTGCTGACTGGCTAATCTCTTCACCACGCCACGAGGTATTCTCCTATAGCTCATCTTCTTCTTTTCGTGTGTTAGTGACTAACTTGGTGTCAGAGTTTATGCCGCCCATGGGCCTCTGACTTGGCTTCACATGCCGTCGAGAAATATCTCTCAGGCGTTTCCTCACGATGTTTTCCTTCACCATTTTTAAGCAAGTGATAATTATACAATACGCACATGAATCCTAAAGTCAGAGGTGCGTGCCTTGGGTTCGAGCTCGAGACCTATGACTTGGCAGTTCGACGGTCACACCACTAGGCTATCACTGTATAACTCGTGCCGACACAAGAGAAGAAGAAGAATTTATTTAATTTTGATTCGAAAAAGTTATCTTGCTTATTATGAAAAAGTGGAAGATGTTAGACTGTAATAAACAACAGATACCTATTTAGTCGATAATAACATATCTCTATCTACTGAAGAGTAAATAAAGAACTTGATATTTTACCTCCATAACACATGACCCGATCGAATCAGGTTTTCTATATTCACAAAACTATTTTGTAACCAAAAAGATAATAGGAAGAGAGCGAGAATAACTATAAAGTATAGTCCGCTTACAATCCCGATCGTTTGGCGTCACGAGGCATACCCGTCCGCCAGGTAAATATTCAAGTGGCCACTACAAAAAGCGATGGCGGTATAAAGAGGTTCAGAAAACGCACGTTTTTCACCAAAACGTTTATAATACACGGTGCTAAAAGGATAATATCCACAAAAAGTCGTTGCCTAGTCGCTACGTTATAACCATATAACAGGGAGGATAGGAAAAAGTGTAAAATAAAGCCCCGAGGCACACCGGGCGCCGACGTATCCGCATGAATATTTTAGTGAAAGTTTCGCTTGAATATTTCGTATCTGTTGTTTTGCTAGTCTGTTAAATAGGTTATTTTGTACGTACCACAAATAGTGATGTTTATATGTTCTGTGGAATAAACTGGGTAAGAAAATTGTTTGAAATTCAAAATGTAGTGTAGTTCAAAATATATTCTTTCAAGAGTGTGAGTAACTTTTTTAGAAAACTTTAGAAGCGAGTTTTCAAGATACCATGAAACTACTAGATCTTGAGATTCAAGAATGTGGAATATCAATCGATCAGATCTCAAAACTTTAAGCTTTAACATTCGAGTTGGATGAACCATATGGATTTGTGAACCTTAAACTTTACCAGTTAAGAATCGAAACTTTGTAACTTTCTCATAGATTAAAAGTCTGCCACGTGAGGTTATAATGGGTGAATATCTGAGGCGTGGTGTGTTCAGGGATGAAAGAGGGTGAAAGAGGTGCCGCTGTGTGCCCTAATTACCGCCCATTTATAACGGCCGCGGTCCGAGCGATTTTTATATTTTTTGCTGCCACACCACCTACGCGTTATATTTTAAGGTAAAAACTCACAGCTAAATGTTACTCGGTGTGCAACGGAGTTAAGTAGAATTTTAATTGTCATGTTACTCAGGTGCTTGGGAGATTAGAAATGTTTAAGTTTTAAGCGGTAAATAGAACTTATCTCGGATACATTTCAGTTGTTATAATTTAATAGGCTTTCGAGAAAAACGACAGTTGAATTTATTTGCGAGAATGTCGTTTTAGAATTAACGCTGTATTTTCATTAGGTTTCCACATATTTTGCAAAAAAATCTAATGTAAATAGACAGTTAAGATCTATATTGTAGAAACAGACTGCAAGCTCATATAGGATTACTTCGCACAGGGTTACAAATGTTATATAATTAAAAGAGCATATAAAAAAAAATAACCTCAACTTAGTTAATTACATAACAATTCAAAATATCTAACTATTCTAGTTGCGAAGAGCGCGGAGATAGTAGGTATCTTTTTGCTAATTAACTAAAGTTTAAGTATTTTTTAAATGTAATCTATTCATGATACCTTGTGTAGTTTCGCTAGTTAATTTTAAGTAACCCCTATACAATAGTGGTCACCCCTATAGTTTAATTTAACCTTTTCCTCAATAAACATTCACAGCTTTTGCAAGAGGTCAAACTACTATTGCTTTTATTCAAATGTAGAAGGATTTATTTATATAATATTCACCCACGTATCCTTACAAATCGTTAAATTTCAAAATCTCGCACTTGTCAACTTTCCAGCTGCACCGGCAAGCTATGATCAAATTGTTTGTCGTTTGTTCGTCGCACTCTAAATAACGAAGCACTGCTTCTAACAATGCTTCTAGCGTGTACATTGTTGGGCCATTAAAATGGAGTTTAATTTAGGGGTACAATCGTTTTAACCGTATAAAGACGATATTTATTATGTGCTTTTGGTTAGAAAGATGTGTAGTTTAATGTGTTGCAGCTATGTATGTAGATAGAATGCAAACGGGAACTTTCAATAATTGCTTTATTATTTACATATAAAATACGTTTATTTGCAATTTAATAAAAGACAATATTAAAAGGGAAGTTGCAAAAAATGTATGACCGACATCGATGCGATTAACGAATTCAGTTTGGTCTGAAGTTGGCGCGACGGTGTCGCCCCTGTTCAGTCCTTTTCGGTAGCTCCGTTGTCGATTGTTGCTGCGTTCAGACATGTCTTACGTCATTATTCCTGGTTGCCACTAGATGACGCAAGTTACATCGATCTGAACATAATGCATGACTTAATTTATAGATTCTTAAAGCAAAATTAAGGTAGGTACCTACTTACCTACTTATGAGGGCGCGTGACGATCTCCGGCCACCCTAGTGAGTGGCCTGCGGGCGGCGGGTTGGGGAACCCGTCGCCCGACCAGTAACGGGCCCAGGGAGGATGGCGCGTCGTGTCCTGCGCGCGCCTCTCGGAAGGATGTGGGGCAGGGGAGCAACTGCCCCACCACAGGAGAGGTCCACCAGCTTCTTCTGGTGGACCGAGACCAGCCGGAGTCGCGGTGCATGCAACAGCGAATCCCGTGACCCCGGCCTTAGGTCAGAAGGAGGGACACCGTGGTGGTTTTAGCCAGTAAGAGTCTGGCACACTCCCCGTCTTCCCCAGACGGGGGATAGTCCATGAGGATTTCCCCACGCTAAAAAAAAAAAGGTACCTACTTATCACAATCAAAGGTACGTATGATTTTTTTTAAATAGCGTACGTTTGCAGATCCACAGTAAATTATTTCATTTGTTCCTGAATATCCTAATAGGTAGGTACAGTGAATTTCTTATGGCGTGCAATTTCCCCTCCAAGATCAGTAATTTAAGCAAAGATGTAGGTACCTAAGATTTTGCTACAGGGACATATTTAAACACTGACACAGCAGTTTTCCAGCGGAATTTGCGTACAAATATTAATTAACTATACTCTTAGAATAATCCTGAGGACTTGAAACCCGGAGTTCAGTAAAAGTTTACGTTAAAGATAAAGTGAGTATACTTGGCCATCATGGCGGCAATGAGTCTGTTATCGCAGCCCGCCTGCACCGATTATTTGGCCATTTATTTATATTTGTATTTTAAGCCGGTTCTTAGTAACTACAGACGTTGGATTAGCGACTTACATAGTGGTGGGGGTTAATTCGGCTATTAGGTACGTCTTATGTTTGACGTTGAGTTTGTGTTTATACAGTTGTGTTATTTTAACACGATATACTATAGTAATATTTCTTTTTTTTCCTACACTATCAATTAACGCAATAAAAAAATGCCATGTTTTCATAATTATGTACCAAATTATACTATAAAAATGAACTCCCGTCGGCCTTTCAATCCTAAGTTTCCAGTCTAACTGATATGTGACTGAATATTAGAATTTAATTCCGAGTGACAGGGTGCATGTCTGTATTTTTATTTCGGACTAGCTGTGTCCTCACGGCTCCGCCCGTAGCCTATGTTACTCAGTGATAATGTAGCTTTCTAACGGCAAAAGAATTTTTGAAATCGGTCCAGTAGTTTTTAAGTTTATTCGTTACATAAAAAATCCAAAAACCCAAAAATACAAAAATACAAATCTTTCCTCTTTATAATATTAGTATAGATATATATAAATGAACTATAAAAATAATATTTCTCACTTTAAAAGGCTCAAGCTTTAAAATTAACAGTTTGCACTTTAATTTTAATACTTACTTACTTCAACTTTAAAAATAATGGTTTGCACTATAATTTTAATGCTTCTAACGTTAAAGTTACCTCGCAATCTATACTAATACTATAAAGAGGAAAGATTTGTATTTTTGTAAGTAACGAATAAACTTAAAAAATACTGGACCGATTACAAAAATTCTTTTGCCGTTAGAAAGCTACATTATCACTGAGTAACATAGGCTATATTTATTACTGGAATAAAAATTCTTATGCGGGCGGAGCCGTGAGGACACAGCTAGTAAGAAATAAAATGACAAACAGATAGTTGAAAGGTAGTTTAGGTTTTGTTAGAACTGTGACCACTCAACGCACGAGCTGAGCGAGTGAAGCGAGCGGGGTGCCGCGGCAGCGGTCGGCGAGGACCAGAAACGTCCAGAAACGATTTGCCGATCACTTTCCACTATTTATTTAATAAGTGTATTCAGAAACTAGTGGTTTTTGATTGATTATAGTGTGAACCATTATTTTTAAAATTGTTGTAAGTATTAAAATTAAAGTGCAATTATTAGGTATATAGTAGAAAGCATTATTCTTGAAGTGTGCTTTAAACAATTTTTGTTGTTATTTTCATTAATTTTAAAGTAGATACTTTTAAATACATCCCTTTCTATTTTGCTGCCACTATATTAAAATCCAACAGAAGAAGTTTTTAATACTATATTTATTAATGTTAAAAATAATGATATCGATGCTTGTTGTTTTCTATTCCATTGTTATACTTAGATACTTTTAGTATAAACTCCCATAAGAGCCACCTCTCTGTTTACCCCGCCAGAGTTAACAAGCGTGATAATAATAATGGTTTAGCAGTGATAATTGTTAAAGTTTAGTAGTCTAAGCAGTTTGGGTCGGTAAGTGCTAAGTAAATTTACTGCTAAGTTCACTCGCCTAAACTTGCCTGCCTTACTGATCAGCTAACTTATTATACTAATCTTTGAGTTTAACTTCGATATTAAATATTTTGTTAGTAGATTACGAGTCAAACGATAAACTAAATGGTTTAGTGGCAAATGTATGCCTTGTAGGATCGTGATTTGACGACACGTTCGGTGCAGTGGCTGAGCGATCGGCTTCTGCGCTACGGGTCGTGGGTTCGATTCCTGCACGGAACAAATATTTGTATGGCCTAATGATAGTTGTTCCGGGTCTGGATGTTTGTGCGTGTGAAGATTTGTGATTGTAAATGCTCCCACGATACAGGAGAAAGCCGAGTGCGGGGAAAAGTTTTGAAAATAAATAAATTGTAATGCTGTAAAATACCTTCCACGCCGTGCTCACTACGTGCTGACTGGCTTATCTTTTAAGCACGGCATTAGTTATTCTCGTGTAGATGGAGCAGATACGAGAGAAGAAGAAGATGCCTGGGATTGGGAATCTGGGCCTGATCCCTGAAATGTTTTCTTACATTACAAACTGTTTGTTTCTATTTGTACTGGTGTCTTGAAATAGAGAATTTTATTGTGGACGCGTATGAGACGGGGAATGGTTCTTGTGAGTGCTACTGTACATACTTTACCTCCAGACTGAAGGCTACACGTTGCAGCGACGCAACCTACCACATAAGTGATTGAAATAAATATGTATATTAATACTAGCGGCCCGTCCCGGCTTCGCACGGGTGAATATTATTCCCGTTTTAGTAACATTTTTCATTTATGCTCCGCTCCTATTAGTTGTAGCGTGATGTTATATAGTCTATAACGTTCCTCAATAATTGGACTATCCAACACATAAATAATTTTTCAATTCCAACCAGTAGTTCCTGAGATTAGCGCGTTCAAAAAAACAAACAAACACTCTTCAGCTTTATGATATTTGTATAGATTCACGTGTGTGGCTACATTAAACACGTCAGCGATTTTTGGTGTATAGAGTAGCGGTAGCCTAAGTTCAGATAATTACATGACATCGCGCGGATTGGGTTTTTCCATGTGTAATTCCTTAGTCGCAGCCCGGAGCTTGGATTTGTGCCCGGTTGATGGCCATAGGCTCACCCCCTATTACACGGGACTTAAACATAATGGCGAAATGAGGGTGTTACTATACCTACACCTCTGCCTAACCCTTCGGGAATACAGGCGTGATGTTATGTAATGTATGTATCGCGCGGATGCATCTCATCTGAACTTAACTTTAACATCTCAGCACGTCTATTTTAAAATAAGAGAAAATGACGCCGTCATAGAATTACCGGTCATTATCTCCCGTAACGTTTTCAAACTAAGTTCCCACAATATCCACGAAAAGCAATCTTCTAAATGCCAAGTAAACGAGGGAGGCGGAAAAATGCATTTTTACTGCTACGATATAAACTGAGGCGGCTTGTTTACGGGCCTCTTAAAAGGGCAGATGTCAGCTTTAAAACCATTAGTGAGATAAATTATAGCTACCAACCCCCGCCCGCCCCGCCTCGCTCCCTAATCCCCGGATAAAGATTTTATTTTTGGTGTAAAATGAAGAGACATCTTTTGGGTTGTGGTGTAAGTTAAAGATGGGAGCGATGAGTTAATTGAATTATGTCTATTGTCTGCAACAATTCCGTAAAGTTAAAATATTCTTCATACATTTTTAAATCTACTAGATGAGAAGTTTGTTAAAGGGATTTTTAGCATACTTTCTTTTCACACACATCTGAAATTCGTTTTAGATTCCTCAACAGTAAGGATTTATTGATAAACTAGCGGCCCGTCCCGTATTCGCACGGGTGGACAGTTTTCCCGTTTTTGCAACATTTTTCATTTATGTTCCGCTCCTATTGGTCGTAGCGTGATGTTATATAGCCTATAACCTTCCTCGATAAATGGACTATCCAAACAAAAATAATTTTTCAATTCCAATCAGGAATTGAAAAATTATTTTCAATCAATAGTTCCTGAGGTTAGCGCGTTCAAACAAACAAACAAACTCTTCAGCTTTATAATATTAGTATAGATTATCCGTAGACATTAGTCTTATAATGACTTATATCGTACTTCAGGGGCGCCTAAGAAACCGTGGCACCGGTCGGAAACCCAACAAGTCTTCGGATCTTCTTTTCGTGTGGTTAGTGACTAACCTGGTGTCAGAATTTATGCCGCTCATGGGCCTCTGACTTGGCTTCTCATGCCGTTGAGAAATATCTCTCAGGCATGCCGGTTAGTTCTCGATGTTTTCCTTCACTTCGGATTTAAGTATCACTATAGTTTGACTAGGTCTGGCCGTAGTGGGTCTGTGTATAAAATACTGTTATTTACTCACCTTCACATAGATTGGAAGTAGACTCTTACATGTTAGGAAACCCTAACATGATAATTATATATTTTGTCTTGAGAGGGATTTTTCGTTTCATTGCCATACCCACCCACGTTAGTTTGTGCCTTGAAAAACTTTTGTATGATAGAATGTACTCCCAAAAATCGCTGTGTCTCATCCCTTGCGTCACATACAGGATCTTGTAAGAGCTTACAGCGAGCCTTGTCTCATATCAATATGATTTAGCCCAGCTTGCCCAGCCACTCCTAATTACATACCTTTGTTTTTACAATTACGTTCCTCCGTAATTCTAAGATTTGCTTGGGATACTTTTAACCCAGATTCTAAGCGGCGTAATTTTGTGTAAATGAATTACAAGACTTAGGTGGTCTTTGAGGGATTAAATGCGACAAGTGGAAAATGGAAGTCACAGAGATATTCACGGATGTACAAAATTGAATAAAGTAGAGAAGAAAGAAGGAACGCTGTCCTCACCACAATGTGCGATTAGCATAGGAAAGAGTGCGGAGCCACTGACTGAGATAAATTAGCAAGGTGAATTAGAAGCGGGCAGCACGCATTTTTACCAAGACCGATGGCTGTCTTATGCCGATTCTCGCTCGAAGGATTCCTTGAGCGCAGAACCGGCAAATGTAGTGTGTGTTCGACTAGATAGATTGACGAAATAAGAAGGTACTTACATAGATGATAAAAGGGTCCCAGTGCCTTGAAGAGGCCTATGTCCAATAGTAGAGTATGAGGCTTATTTGATACTACCTACTTTTAGGATAAGATTAATTAAAAATACTCGAATGTTTTTAACCATCAATAGTGAAAAGAACCTTGATTTTAAAATCAGAGGACTGTGGTTTGATGACGTTGTCGAGACAAAAAGCGAATAGGAAAAAGAAAGGAAGAACGAAGGTTTAAAAAAGCATATGCGGAAAGAAAGCAGTTCCTGTAGAACAATGTTCGTTTGCTAACTGCATCCTCAGCATCCTTAAGGACTGCTCTATAAAGCAAGGTTAGTAAGACAGACTGAAGTGCTTAATGCGCAGATTATGCTAATAACATTATTTTATGTTTCATAGTTGAAGCTCTTTGTCTACCCCGAACCATTAAACAGATAGGTGCAGAAGCTACACAGTTTAAAGTGTCTGCATAAACTAATTGAGCCTTATATAGACGATAAACGAAGATTTGAGATTCTGCTGGCCACCCTCCACTACCACGGCATGCCTATTTCTGCCTACCTATTGCTGTGTTCCGGTTTGAAGGGTATGGGTGCCGGTGAAATTATAAACAAATTATACTTTCCAACTTTGTCTCTAAGATTAGCAATGCATCAGCAATCTTCTGTTGTTGGTGTTTATATGCGGCGGTAATCACTTTCCAAGAGACTACGTACATAGAAAAAACCATACAGTCATTAAAAAAACCTTGGTGTTTATGTGTAATTAATCATTATGAATATGGAACACTCATTTCGGCGAACATGTTCGCAGTGGTTTACGTTGAAAAACCTAATTTTATGCAAGTACTTATATCTCTACACGATCGCAATGAGCTTTAGGTTTTTCAGGGCTAACTTGCAGTCCACCTCAGGATTGTGTTAGTTGAGTTTGAGTTTCATTTGATTGTATTTTAGTGCGTTCGTGTAGAACCGGATTTACCGCAGCGACGAATTTACGTAGTACTATTTTTATTTGGTGCGCGTTGTTTATATTAGACCTTCTACAACTTCCTATATTGTGTTCAAACCCTAGCCGTTAGCCTTAATGACGCGTTTTTTTAGCTTTATGGCGTTATTAAATTAAATAAATGTGTCGTTTATGAAAGTTTTTCACGAGGAGTTGTGTAGCTGGGTGATACTTCCTTGTCTGTCATTACCCATCGGCTTGTTTGGAATTTTGAAGATCTTCGTAAGCAATACAAAATGTATGCCTTCTACAAGCTGATACATGGTAAAATCTGCTATAGTCGGACCGTTAATTCGATGCAGTAACTTGACAGTTAGAGGGATACCAGTTTATGACAAAAAAAGGTAGTGAGGTTAAAAAAAGAATTAATGAAATCGAATGAACTTAATAATGTACTTATAAGCATACTTTTTATTTAATTTAATAACCTGAGGATCAAAACACGATATATCATTATTAAAAATAGCCGTAACCACTAGTAACTACTGATATGACATTTTGAAGCGTCAAATAACTGAACATAAGGTTAATTATTTATTTATTTAATACTTCAATGCACGATTGTGGTACATAATGCGGACTTAATGTCATAAGGCATTCTCTATCAGTCAATTTGGGTCTAAGAAAACAGCATCGTGAAGAGGTACAGTGAATTTGTAGAGATTTATTTAAATTGAACTATTTTTCGTATTCATTATTTTCGTAAAATCGTTCACTACCCAACACTATTAGTTTTAGTATGGTATCATTATTTTGCTTTGAACTGTCAAATTACTGCGTCGAATTAACGGTCTGACTATAGATATTTATTTACCAAGGAATATGTAAAGGAAAACATCGTGAAGAAACCCGCACACCTGAGAAGCAACGAAAAGTTCTCGATGGCGTGTGTATAGGTAGTTCATCAATCCGCACCAGGCCATTGTGGTGGACTAACGCCTAAACCATTCTCATTCTGAGAAGAGGCCCGTGCCCAACAGAAGGACAGTAATGGGATGATTATAGGTAGTAAGTAAAGTGGTAGTGCTTCCCTACCCATCCCATTTCTCCCACCTGCTGAAAATCTACCACCTGGCTACGAGTGGCATTGGCTAACCTGGAAGTCTTTAAACAGACTCCGGACCCAGGTTGGTCGAAGCAAGGAAAACCTGCTCAGGTGGAGATTCATAGACGATTCCAGCTTGGAGTGTGAATGTGGTGCTGTTCCACAAACGATGGGACACCTGACGTCATGCCCTGCGTGCCCTGATACCTGCACGTTACAGGAACTAATGGACGCTACTGATAATGGAGCTGAGTTCTCTAAGCTAGCTAGCTAAGTAACTCGTAGCTAAGTTCTGAGCCGACTCAATTTTGATTGCCTTTGACACGCTAATAAGAAGAAGAAGTATATAAAGTAATCTTGAGGACCTTTGTAGACTTTTGTTTACTTGGAATATTCTTTTTTTATCGTTTTTGTAAACCTAAACTCGCCTACAGTTGCTTCAACTGAGAGTTTTATAGTTACATTGCCTTCCATCTAAACCTGTACCCCAAGTGTGAGTTGGTAAGTTTACTACAGATTTCCTTTACGCTATTCGCCGCTAGAGGCGCTGCCAAGATTTTCATACATTTTATGTGTGTCGCAACTACAGTAGTTAACGAAAAAACTCACACTAGGGGTACTGACCCCACCCACGTTTAACCCATGTGTTCTTTAAATCTAAACAAACCAACCAGTCCAAAATGGTTCTAACTCCTCACCCACAACTATCTGCCAATACAAATCACAAAATGTTTTCTATTTTTCTTACCTTAAGAGGATTACTGGAGGTCTCGACGACGAAGAAATTCACAGCAGTCGTAATTTATCTAAGTAATGTCTGTAAACCGTGCCCCGCCTCTTTTGGATCCCGCATCGAGGCCGCGCCTTGAATTTAAAACAAGCGGCAATTTCTTTGCCTCGACGTTAATTTCCTGGGAACAACAGTGATTTAGTGGCGAGTGATTCTACGGCTGAGAACTGACTTCTTTTTAGGGCGTTTAAATTTTTAGAATCTCTTGTTTTCTATAGCGACGGACGATATTATGAAAACATCAGTAGTAGTATTGGCAAATATAACCATTAAACAATAAGTTTATCGCTTAAAAACAATTAACACTTCTATTCGATAAATAAAATTAGCGACATGGAATTAAAATATAATTTAACAATTCTCGGTTGGTAGTGTTATACCACTTGTGATTAACATAAGCTAAATTTATTTTTTTACGAAAAAGTTTAACGTTTATTTTCAACCATTAAAATTATCGATAAAAATATTAATCAATTACCAGTTAAATAAATTCAACCAATAACGCCATCTCCAATCAGTAGGTACTAGGTATGTAGGTACAGTAGATGCAACAAAATACCTTCCACGAGTGACGATACACAAGTACCTACGTATTTTATTTTTGTATCGTTGGAAAATCTTTGTGGGTGTTCCTCGCCCGAGGTAGGCGAGTGGGTCTGCCGGACTCTTACAGGCTAAAAACCCACGGTGTTCCTGCTTTTTACCGTCAGCCTGGGTCGCGATTCGCCTAAGCATGCACCGCAACCCCGGCAGCTCTTGGTCCACCAACTGTTGGTGGACCTCTCCACTGTGGGGCCGCACCCCACGACCTCCTGAGAGGCGCGGGGAGCACCCCACGACCTCCTGAGAGGCGCGGGGAGCACCCCACATCACCGGCGTACCAGAACACATAGCACGCCGTGACCACCCCGGGGACCAAACAAGCACATGGGCGCCAGACTACCCCATGTCTGGGCGCCCTACATACCTATGTCCTGCTCATCCTGGGCTGTCACCCTCACTACTAACCTTGCTGACTGGCTAATCTCTTCACCACAGCATGACCTATTCTCTTATAGCTCGTGCCGAGACAAGAGAAGAAGTAGGTACTTATTAACACGTTCCGTGCAGTTCTAAACTAAGAATAGAACACTCCTTACCCTACCGTAGGTGCTGTCAATGGCGACTAACGACTAAGGATTACTTTAACAGGATGGGCAGCAGCGTTCTTCTGCTTGATAGGCGGATTGGTGGTTATTGTCACTTCCCTTTTGACCGTTCATTGTAGCAGTCATGGGGACGCCCATGCACAGCGATGGACGTTTACGACTTGATGTGACATTTTTCATATACAAGGATAGTCGGAAAGGGGGTACTAAGCCGCGGGCCACTTAATGTATCACTGATGATGGTTTTAAATGAAGTGTTAAAATTTCAAAATTCGATGAAAAAAAAACCAAGAAAAATTATTTTTATTTTAGTTTTTTCAATAATTCTTCATCCCTGCTATAGTTGCGAATCCAGAAAATGGAGCTTCTAATCCGTGACCCCAAATTGAACTAATATGTAAACACAGATGACCATAGCTGAGGATAGATAGAATTTAGTTTATCTTTTATGAAATCTTTGAACAGGTATTTCTCTTAAACTAATGACTTTTGGTGAAAGTTGTAGAACAAAAGTTATCCATTATTATACGTACTTTAACACCCTTTCGGCTTAGTACTCCCTTCCCGACTAACCATGTATATGATCTTCTACATTCAAATCAAAGTAGGTAATAGTAGAGCTGCTTGGAAAACAGTTTACCCGGGGAAGTTTTATTATAACTATACCTATTTCTACGGGGTTTGCATCTATGGGAAGTCCGTTACTACGCAGTGAAGTAGTACCATGAGGTAGAGCTACTCTAAACCCACCCCGCCTTGAAGCACAATATTGTCTGGGGGAAGCTACTATTGTGTGTCCGTCTCATATAGGTCTTCTCGTAGCCTGTAACCCAAGATGTGCCTGCACGACGTCGAGGATGAAGGACTCGCGTCGTGTATCTAGCCGTCAAGTACGCGCTTAGCTGCCGCTAATCTCAAGGTTCTTTGAATTTCTATTTCTGTTGCCATGCAGCATTGTGTGGTCAGGTGCGTTGTACTCTCAACCGGCGTGCGTGTATGACAAGATGTATGAATGTGGATGAAGCGAAAGGGGTATGTAAGAGTGGTAGCATGTGGCGTTCTATAGTTTCTGCCTACCCCCATGGGAAAAAGGCGTGAGTTTATGTATGTATGTATGCAGCATTGCTGTGATTCGGTTTGAAGGGTATGGGGAGCCGGTGAAATTACGGGCACATGAGACGTTACAACTTTGCTTGTAAGGTTGACAATGCATCAGTAATCTTCTTAGTGTTGTTTGTTTATAGGCGGCGGTATCTACTTTCTATCACGTGGGTCGTCGGTTTGTTTGCCAATCGATGACATAAAAAAAGCAACTTATTAAGATTTCATTTCTAAATCTATATAATTACTAGCGGACCCAGCAGACGACGTCCTGCCCGGAAAAGCAGCGCCATCTACCGGGTCCAATTGTAAATTTAAACCACCCAAGGCGCCACCCAAACGCATACAAAAAAAATCATTCAAATCGGTCCAGCCGTTTAGGAGGAGTTCAATGACATACACACGTACAGTCGAATTATTGAATCCCCGTTTCCCTTGGTCACGCCACAACTTAAGAATGGCTTTACCGATTGTGGTCATATTTACACAAAATATTTGTTTTGTCGAGCTATGCTGGGATCCGATAGGTGGCGCTGTAGTCAAATTATTTACGTTGGCATAGCCGCGGGAGAACAGCTAATTAATTTATAAAGATGTCTTCTTATTGAATGTCCCTGGAATGTTTTGATTGCGAATACCGTATTTCATTGAAAGCTATTTAGTAGACCGTACAGTAATTACTGAGCCGTAGTGGGCGGCCATTCGACCAGAAAATAAAAGTGCGTTTATATTCTAAAATAAAATATCTTTAATAGTGATTCCACTAAATTGTTCTTCATACTTGAATTGTTTTTAATGTTTGCTAAATTGTGCGATTTATGATTTATATTTTTAGATAAAACTGTTTTTTTTTCGTTATAGTTTTGTACTAGTGCAGTGTTTGCAGCTATTATAGCTATATACATATTATATGAATTGGATTCCCCAATATTTTCAATAAATCAGCAGTTGATTCCAGTCCGCTGCTGGGCAAAGAGGTTTAAACCTCACCAAAGTTGCGTCATTATTATATTCAGTGGTTATCGGTTATCGCTATTACAAAAGACCCGTGTGGGGACGGGTTAGAATATAAAACTTCCTCCCGCACACTGAGAATAGACGCGTGTTGTAAGACTCAACAAAACCCAGCACGCTTGGTGGTAGGATCTATACGGTCCGCCTGGTTAGAAACTCTCTATATCTCTGTTCCTTGGATTCATGTGCTCCATCTTAGACAATGTCTGCGCTTACCATCAGGTGAGATTAGGGCAAAACGAGACCAAGACAAGAAAAAAACGAAACATCTAGCGTTTACATGGATCGACGCGCTTTCCACTACCATGACCCCAATATTTCTTTTTAAATACAATATAAAACCAAAGCGTCTTTTAGAAGTAAGTTCCTGTAACAACAGCAGTATAATAAACCCTATCGGTATTCAATATAAAGCGTAGATTTTTGGCGATATACTTATTTACGACGGAAGTTCGGTCAGTGAAGTAAAGCGGTTCTGGATTGAAGTCAACGATGGACCTGCGGTGTTTGTTATGCCTATCATAACTGAGAGGTCGTTGCTGTTATGATGATCAGACATAGCTCATTGAGGGTACCTAAGGCAAACCTATCTCTATGTATTCTTTAGTAGCGCTAGGCGGTAGCTAACAGAACTTAAACCGAATCTATAAGATGATCTATTAAGAGCCCGTTCACACAGCGGATTCGTTTTAACGGATCCGTCGGTACTGGATTTGTTGTTGACGTCTGTACCGACGGGTTAGTTAAACAAACGGCAGCTGCGGCGCATTTGGCAGGCAGGATAAGATTAAAATAACTCGTCCAGTATTTTTTACTGGATTCGGAATACTGTCGTGTATGTGAACTCGCTCATACAACTACAGGCGCCATCACCAAAATAAAAATGGATACTGTAAACAGTTACTATGTGAACTAGCTGTAAGCTGTTGTGTGATATACATACAAGCATAGTCGCAAATGTTCCTCATTACATGATGCTTTTTTTTTTTTTTTTAAAAACATTGCCCCACACTAGGATTTCTCCTGTATCGTGGGTGCGTTTACAGACACAGATCTTCACATGCACACACATCCAGACCCGGAACAACTATCTGTAGGCCATACAAATATTTGTTCCGTGCGGGAATCGAACCCACGACCCGCAGCGCAGAAGCCAATCGCTTAGCCACAGCACCAAACGTGTCGTCCCAAAAGATTTTTATTCTTTATTCTACAAATCCACATAATTATAAATATGTTGACATTGAAGGAAACAATGTCATAGTCCACTACCTCAGTATTCAGTAATTCATCGGCGGTATTATAGTAATCCTTATCAGGAGTAAAAGTTTACGGTCTCAGGAGTGAAACGTTAATCGTGGGCTGCGAGATTATGCTGGAGTGGGCCCGCTGTGCAGGGTTGGATTAGGACGAGGGTGCAGGCTTTAAAAATAGAAAGGTTAAATGGTTTATTTTAGGGCACTCTAGCAGAGATTAGAGAATATTAGGAACCTTTTACTTACATCAGTAAATGTTGATACATAAATCAATTTATCACAATCGAAAGAAGATTTTTAATGATCAACAGCTGGCTATGATATATTATGATGTCAGACAACTCTGAATCATTTGCTTGATACCAATTATTTACACTAACAGTTGAATTTATAAATATGTTTTCTTTGCATCTCTCTCTTTCTTTCTTAAATTACTCCAATACATCGCATCTGGATGATGGGCCTGGAATTGATAAGGGCAAGACTACTTGCACCCAAGATATATTAGCACCCGTGCCCAGTTCGTCTCTGTAGGCAAGCCAGCGGCCAGCCAGGCTTGCAGTGATATTTTACTTTCCCTAATGGATTTAAAACTGAGCCGCCCACGCCTCAAGACTCAACCGTTATCATTAGTTTTCATAAGCCCCTTACACTCACTGTTATTGCTTATGTTTTATTCACAAATTGTATTACACCAGACAGATAGGAATAAATTAGTTTTTGTCTACACTGTTAGTGTGTCTGACCTGGTTTTATAGTTCTTAGTTTAATTTATCTGTCGTTGCTGGTTGAAGCTCGTTTACTCGTATCTGTTACGACGAAAGTGTCCAACCAGTACGACCTGTCTTTGATGCCATACGCAATTGGACTAGTCTAGAAAATTCAAAGTTACTAAGCAAGGAGTGCTCGAAGTCGTTTTCAAGGATAGACGTGCTGAATTATCCTATAAAGGTGGACCCACGGACTCTCAGAGGTCAGCAGTAGGTTAACTTTGAACCTCTGACTGAATGATTTAAAATCTCTGTCAACGACGGGCCTATGACCGTCGAACGGTTAAGCAGAAAGATACTAGCATACACAGTTCGTAGTGGGAATTAGCATAAACATAATCAGCCCATTACTGTCTCATTTTTAACAGCAGCGAGAGCCTTGTGGTGTGAATGTCGGACTGCCAAGTCATAAGTCTCGAGTTTGAACCAAAGGCACGCACCTCTGACTTTTCGGATTCATGTGTGTATTGTATAAATATCACTTGCTTAAAAACGGTGAAGGAAAACATCGTGAGGAAACCGGCATGCCTGAGAGATATTTCTCGACGGCATGTGAAGCCAAGTCAGAGGCCCATAAACCCTGATGCCAGGTTAGTCACTAACCACACGAAAAGAAGAAGAAAACTGTCCCACTGCCGGACACGGGCCTCTCCTCAAAATAAGAAGGGTTTAGGCATTAGTCCACCACGCTGGCCTGGTGTGGGTTGGCAATACATACCATCGAGAACTTTTCGGATCACTCTCAGGTGTGTAGGTTTCTTCGCGATGCTTTTCTTAACCGTTAACATAACATCACGCCTGTATTCCCCGAAGGGTTGAGCAAAGGTGTATAGTAACACCCTCATTTCGCATGTTTAAGTCCCATGTACCAGGGGGTGAGTCTATTGCCATCAACCGGGCACTAAGCCAAACTCCGGCTGCTACTGAGAAATTCCACACGGAAAAACCCAATAACACTTTGCCCGACCTGGGAATCGAACCCTTAGTCGTTAACGCGAGTGATAAAGCTCCTAGTAAATTCTCCTTCAAACTCAAAGTTAGGAAACACTACTTGAAGTCGCTGCACTCCTAATCATCTAATTTAGATTTCGTCATAATTGCATTAAGTTTTTCATAACGTTTTGTAATTGATATATATATATATATATATATATATATATATATATATATATATATATATTTTATTAATATCTATATATTTTATTATTTGTATATATGTATTTTATGTAATTTATATTTAACTTTTGATTTCCTGATATATTCAGTCCAAAATTGTCAACTCATCTTTTTCCTGTACCTACGTATTTTGATGCTTTTCTTTTTAACCCTAAGGTTGACTGGTAGAGAATGCCTTATGGCATTAAGTCCGCCTTATGTACCACAATAGTGCATAGAAGTATAAATAAATAAATAATCAAATTCTGATCCGAATTCTTATTCGAAAAGTCAGAGTTGCGGTCCAGGATCGTACTCAGACCCTCCTGCATGGAAGGCATGCGTTCGCCGCTAGGCTATCACTGCTTTTATGTAGTGCGAATAGGTCCCAAGGAAATAGGAGCGTGAATTTACAACATGATATATTAATATTTACGTCTTCCTTTATGAAATAGAGTTATGTTATGGAATATAACAAAGAACGCCCGCAGTCTTGCGAAGTGGGCCATGGATTATACGAATACCTGAAATTATTAGCTACCACATTAGCGGTAGGTACTTAAAAATGCTTTCAAGATGTCGTGTTCCTCACCCTTTTAACGATCTTGTACTAGGGCTAACGTGTGCCTACATACAGGGTGTAAACGAAATCATGTAATTCCTTCAAACCTCGTGATGTACTGCTGACATAGATTAACCACGCAAGGTACACATTAGGATTCAACAAAAAAAAAATTACCAAAAAGTAAACATGTTTTATTAACGTGAGGCATTTTAGCGCTCCGAGTTAACTGACCGGTGCCGCGAGCTATAGCCACGCAATTCGCTCGGCGCGCTAAAATGCCTCGCGTTAAGAACACATGTTTATTTCTTGTAAATTTTTTTTATTGAATCCAAAAGTATCCCGTTCATGGTTAATTAATCTATGTCAGCAGTACATCACGAGGTTTGAAGGAAGTACATGATTTCGTTTACACCCTGTATATTTTTACATATTTGTAGAAAAAGGTTACTTCTATTTAACCGGCAAAACTTCACTGGGATAATAGAACTCATTCAGTTAAAAGAATATCTAAACTTAAGTTAATTACATAAGATAGGTACAGACCTGCTACGTACGCGCTTTTTGCTATTATATTAGTTAAGTATATTGTTAATGTAATTAACTAAAGTTCAGGTTTTTTTTTATTTGAATGTGTTCTTTTAATGTTACCTAGTAATCCTGTGAGGTTTCACCTGTTAATTCATAGTAACCCTGTATTTTAATATAGGTAAGTACATTGTGTTTCATTTCTCGATATGAGAGACGCTGTATTCGGTTTAGTATCTCTTAAATGCATACCTATTATTGATGTATCGAACTTACGGTTAATTTGCAATAACCAAAATTCTGCTTTTATGGTATGACTCACACATTTTTTTTTTATCAAATCTTTGCCTCACATTATGATTTCTCCTGTATCGTGGGTTTGTTTACAGACACATAATATCTTCACATGCACAAACGCCCAGACCCGGAACAACTACAATATGTAACATAATTAATGCACATCCTGAAAGTAGTTTGTTCAGAATCGTTTACTGAATCGACTTCAGTCATTTTTATTGTGTATTTTTTTTTATAAACGTGTTTTTTACTAATTAGTCTTTTAATTGGCACAACGAAAATTGAGTCTTATATCAAGGACATAAGACTGAATTTCAAATGAAGTTAACTATGAAAAAGTAATACTATTTTCTTGAATAAACCATATTTAAACACATAAAAATAAAATTTCATTGTATGTATTATGATTATTACATAATATTCTAATTGGGGTGTTTGAGGGTGTGCGTTAATTATGTTACATGTTGTATATGTAGGTCACACAAATATTTGTTCCGTGCAGGAATCGAACCCACGACAGCGCAGAAGCTAATTGCTCAGCCACTGCACCAAACGTGTCGTCACTTCCAAGGAATGGAGTGTTATATGAATATCTCTGGAATGAAGATTAATAAAAAGCTTACATTTTAAAGTAAAGTCTACGTCAGCTGCGATTCATCAAAATGTTATCTGAAACAGTTATAACTGTACGTACAGCGGCCGCGATAAGCCGCGACGATCGCGCGGCGCCTGTTTGCGAATCGCGCGATTACCATACCGACTGAACTCAGGCCCTTTTAGTGCCTGCAATAAAACAATTACTGCCAGCGTCTTCAGACTAAAGACTATGCGAGAACAGAACAAACCACACCAATCTAAATAATAACGAATAACACACACTTATTTACCTAATCTACCTCCCCTTATTCGAAATATGTAATTTTCTAATGAGCGTGTTGTAGAAGCGCATGATGAATATGATAGATAGATAGATATACTTTATTGCACACTAAAAGAAATAAAACAGAAGGAATACACATAATTAGGAACAGTACAAATGGCGGTCTTATCGCTTAAAGCAATTTCTTCCAGACAACCATTGGATGGAAAGAATTGTTAAGAAAAATATAAAGGGCAGTTTGCAGCATACAAATATGTACCTAACCTACTTAAAATCGGGAATCAACTAAATAATAAGTATAAATATACGAATATATCACGGCAGAAACTCACTCGTCCGTCTTAATTAGCTCTAAGGACTTTCTAATTTTAAGTATCAATGTGACACTCTTGATTGGGACGTCGTTCTGTACACCACCGTATTAAATTAAATTATTTATCTTGCATCGAGAATTCATGCAGTTATTTCTTCGGATAATCCTATTTGTCCTACACGTGTATGTGTGCGACCATTTTTTTTAAATGTTATATCTTGGCAAACGATCCGACTATTCGTCTTATGGAAAGTGGTTAGCCGCCTATGAAGGTTGCTGATGCGTTGTCAACCTAAAGACAAAGTTGGAAAATCACATGCGCCTTTAATTTCAACGGTACCCATATCTTTTACCATGGTTAGTGCTGTTTTCGTATTTTCGTGCCGATATGAGAGAAGAATAGATAGTTATGAGAAAACTAGAATCTGATTTCAGATAATCGCTATGGATGTATAAAGCAGTAAACCTCTAGCGGTTAAACGCTTGACTTCTGTGGCGGCATCTATCGTGATACGTAACAATCATAGTCGATTGTCTAGCAAACTACAGCGACAACAATGACAGCTGTCAAATAAAATGTCACAAATCCTGCATCTCGATATCAAGATTTGACACGCAGATAGTATAAATATACAATAAAACGCAGATAGTATATTATACAAGTTCCCAACATCAACCGTTGGGCAGTAGCCCGCCAGCCATAAGACCCACCTGGTAGGAGGATCCTTCCTTTTCGTTGGAGAAACACCATACCTCGTTCACACTTCCATGCAGGAGGGTCTGAGCTCGATACCGGCCTGCACTTCAGACTCCTCAAATTCGATGGGATCAAATTCTTCACTTGCGTTAATTTGCCTTAACGGTGAAGGAAAACATCGTGAGGAAACCTTTACATCTGAGAGAACTAAAAAATGTTCTTCATGGTGTGTGTAACCCGCCAACCCGCACTAGGCTAGCGGGGTGGACTAAGGCCTTCACCTTTTTCATTCTGAGGAGAGACTTGTGCCCAACAGTGAGATAGTATCAGGCTGATTATGCTTATGCTATGCCATACTATTGATGGAAAACTGATCGCGTTTTTACTGCTGAGCACACGACAAGTCCCTTAAAAAAATATTGACCTCCGGCAACAAACACGTGGGTAAAAGACTTGAAAGGAAAAGGAAACATCACGTTTAACGGAATCAAACATAAACATGACCTTTTTTGTCAAAATAATATCGAATTCCTCGACCTTAGAGTTGTTCCAACATCACATTACTGCCTACTTTCCCGTCTTCGTTATTAATCTACCGCCGCCATGCTTGTTGCTATTTGCTTTCCCCGCGACGCATATTAATGGTGTCCTTATTTTAAATCCCGGGATGTAAAGCGGTTAAGTCGAATCCCGGATAAATTACTTAGCGGGCCCGGTATAACCCGGTATAGCTGGGTGCTGCCACCAAATAAGAACAGACAGAAGTACCATTACAACAATCAATACAAAACATAATTATACACCGTGATTAAAGTTACTGGTTGCAGAGACAGCCTACGAGCAGCTTTCTAATAAAGTAAAAAAAAAACGACACATTTCACTGTTTCTTCTTTTTAACGTGAAAATTCTCCCCATTTGGGCTCTCTCTAGTTGGTCACACGAGTCTCCTTAAACATAGCAGTAATCGTAAGACAGCAAACGGGATCGTCAGGTATAGACAATAAATTCTGTAGATTAAAAACGAAAAAAAAACCGTAGAGTCGTGACCCGCGCGGGCTGTCACATTATGTGTCCGACACTCATGTGAAACTAGGGCTGTCGAAAGTAAATTAAAGTTCATAAAAAATAAAATACAGAGTGCGAAAAATCTCGAAAGCGAACAGGTAGGTACATCATATTGTCAACCGTGTATTTAAATGAATAATTATTTTATTACATTAAATACGTATTTTAAAGGATCTGCAATGAGTCCAAAAACAAAAGGTAGGAAAAATTAAAGGAAATATATAACAAAAGAATGGCATTAGAACAAAAATAATCACCAGATATATAAAAGTAAATTTAAATTATACACGTTACAGAACAAAAGATCTGGCAACTAATTAATTCAAACGCGTAGGTACTAGCGTGACCCGGATCATTTTTATACGAAATTAAAGTAACGTTTAGAATTTTTTCTCTTGCGTAATTGTTACTTTAATTTGGAGAGATTTGTACGCAACAGAGAAAATTAAAAGTAATTTTATTTCTGGCTGTTCTATTCGCTCTGTCCTGTCGGTTTTGTTTTTGCGTGGTGGACTAAGGCTTAATCCCTTCTCATTCTAAGAAGAGACCCGTGGTTAGCTATAGGACAGTAATGGGCTGATTATGGACAGAAGAAAACTGCTACCCATGCTCTTGCTATATACAATCTTAGTCGCCTTTTGGCTATCCACATCTGGACAGAGGGTGGCTTATTAGTTCTCAAGAAATACACGTAATAAATGTTTGACTATCATACAGAAACAATTCTTGCAACTAGATCTAAAATGTTAATGTCCTAAAGTTTTTCAAAGTTGTCGCAGCCAGACCGCCATGTGCCAGCCCTGCTTCCTGTATATTAGCCTCTTTTGTCGCTGCGTTATTGCTCCCTGGTTGACTATTGACACGACCAGCCACGCCACCAAACGTCTGTGAACGTACCCACTTTGTATCGGAACAACGAATTGAATTTGATAATATTGTACGTGGAGAACTGATATCGAAATAAAAAGTTACGTCGGTTTGTCGTTATTGTTTTGAAGTTGAAACCATAAAGGAAGTTTTGCTGCGATGTTCTAAATTTTAGGTAAATTGTGTACATGAAGCTTGTTAGAGTGACGGGGTGTCCTGCGTAAGCGACAAACGCGACGTGGTGCGACGCGACGCGATATGACGTGGAACAAATACGCGTTACGTCGCGTCTTGCTACATAGGCCGCTAGTAAGGAATGCCGTTGACTTGATCGCATTTGTCGCGTTCGTCGCTTACGCAGGACACCCCGTGAGTCTGTTGTATGCCACAGTGTAAGCATTTAAATCTGAGCATAACATAATATCATAATTAAAACCCACGGAAGTGAGTTATACAAGTTTTACAAAAAAGTATACCTATATTTTGAGATCTATAAATATACAATAAAATATTTAGTGTTAATTCCGCGAAAAAACAGTTGATCAAGCCTGAATGCAGTATGCAGCACCGCCCTCCCGCCCGCAAATATATGCAAATGCAGAAGTGTCGACCGCTTGGACGCGAATTTCGCGTCCAAGCGGTCGACGAGTCAACATCACCTGAGGATGCCCCGTGGAGGGGCGAAACAGTGTCGTATCGGTTTGTTTTGCTTGTGTGTTGCATGTTATTAATCGCACCTTCTGCATTTGCATATATTTGCGGGCGGGAGGGCGGTGCTGCATACTGCATTCAGGCTTGATCAACTGTTTTTTCGCGGAATTAACACTAAATATTTTATTGTATATTTATAGATCATGGATTTCCGCAAAGTAACGCCTGATTCCATCATATATCTATATTTTGAGTACACCGCAGAGATAACCAAAGCTAATTATGAATGTACTTATAATGCAGGATTTTATTTTTAAACCCCTGTTGCGTTACAGGATCGGTTTAAAACATAACGTTCATACGGAAGGTGTTTCTTACAATCCAATTAATTAAAACATTGGCGTGGGTGTTCAAGTAAATTGTTTACGAGAAAGCCACCCCACGGGATGTGGGATGAAGCCCGAGATTGAGTTTGGGTACGTTCCCGCACTTGACTTAAAGCGGAGATTAAATGAAGATGGAATGTTTGTTGCATTTTAATAATTATTATTAGCTAAATAAGTAATATATTAGGTATAATTTAAAAATAATAAAACTCGATTACTTAATGGTTTGCTGGTGGAAATCTTAATTTTGGGTTAAGCTCGCCTTTGCACATGATATTTCTTAATTGTCTTGTTATATTGTAATTTTCTAGAGTATAATATAAAGAATAGGGGATGATTTCCACTAATCGGCTCGCATCGCATCGGATTGGAAAGGATACGAACGGATGCGGCGACAGCCGATCGCGTGTGGATGGACGCGTGCCGATGTCGACGCATACGATCGGCTCCGTACAGTCGCTAGCGAACATATCCGTTTCTGCGCATAGTCAAATAGTTTCATTCCTACAGTGTTGACGTGTTCTAATTTTTGAAAGGATACGATCGGTTACGACTGTATTCGAACGTAGCCGATCGCGCGTCGCACCATACTTTCGGTTACGATCGCGTGTCGCGGAAGACGCCCGCGGTCAAGGTGCTGTGCGCGGCTTGGTAATATAGACTTTAAATACTATGTACACCATTTAATATCGTTTAAAGCTTGTAAAATCCGTTCCGATCCGATGCGATGCGAGCCGTTTGGTGAAAATCATCCTTAACAAAAAATACTATCTAGTAGGTATACTTAACGCATCCAATTCCATAATGTAAGTAGCGTGCACGGATGGTACAAGTTACAAGTACATAGCTTGCGTAATAAAAACAGGTCTCATGCGAGTTGCCATTATATCATAACATTGAATTGTAGCTTACATACAGGTGTAACGTGATACCTGCGTGAAAGCTACTTGCATAGTGGAAATGCGCTTTTACAGTCGGTTCAAGTCAATAGAGCAACTTGAAGATATAAAACTTTTTGCGCTCAAATTACATAGATACATATTATAAGGAGGGATTCGTGGCTAATAATAATCAACCGCGCGGATCATACGATTTGCGAGGTTAAGCTGTGCTTGCTGCGGTTAGTCTGTAGATGGGTGACCGTTCGAGTCCCCTCCGTGCCTCGGAGAGCACGTTAAACAGTCGGTCCCGGGTGACCTATGACAGTCGTTACAGGAAGTGAAAAGCCGAAAAGTCTGACAACCGGTCTAACCTTAGGATACCGGCATTGCCCTGTAACTGGGTTGCGGAGGTCTGATGGCAGTCGCTCTATGTAAAATACTGATATTAAGCCGCATCTGGTTAGACTGGAAGCTGACCCCAACATAGTTGGGAAAAGGCTAGGCAGAATTGAACATAATTCAATATTATTACTAGAGTTCTCTTTAATTACCAAGAACAATCAACAGTTACAGATAACATAAACATATACCAGTTATTGTCGCAGTAAGTATGCGGACCAGGTCACAGTTATACAGTGGCGTTAGCGTTAAAAGTAACGGCATAGTTACGAGAGACGTAACTGCTTCAATATCGACAACTGTTACCAACTTTGTTTCTCTTCGAACGGTTAGAGATGGGAAAAGTGCGCGGAGACGTGGAATATCCGAAACAGTAATTTGAACAAGCCGTAGTTGCGATCCCTATATTGTCGTGAAATTAAAGTTATCTGCGTTAAAATGTTAGTAACTTATACTTAATTATTTTCATATATACATACATAATCTGCCCATTACTGTCCCACTATTGGGCACGGGCCTCTTTTCAGAATGAAAGGGTTTAGGCCTTAGTAATCATTTTCATTATCAACGTAATACCTTGTCGATTATGTGATAGTAACTTGACATCAAAATATTCTATACACAATTTTAAATACTAATCATAGTATTACGCAACTCATAAGTGATTGCTTGTGAATTGCTGTGTTTGTTACAAAAAGTTGACATTTATTTCTGAAAAAATTACAAAGCCGAGTTAACTGACTGTCTACGCCGCGTTTACCGCCATCTCCGAATTTATATAAATATTGTAGCATTGTATAGAGCCATACACACGCCTTACCACGCCACATACACGTCACACAACAGATCTTTCAAACTCAAACTATTTATTTGCACACTAAGGTAAAATAATACAGATCTTATTATATAGAGTAGGTACAGCTTAGCAACCTTTTCCAGGTGTTGCAATATTTGAGGGCTCTAATTACATAAAAGTATATTTATAAATTTACTTATGTGTCTACTTGGTACATAGTGCCTAATTCTTGACTATTGTTATTCTTAATACACAATATTTTTAATTAAGGATACTAGAACCAAAACAACATAGTATATCGAGTGATATGTTATTGAGTAGGTAAATAGGTATTGGTATAGGTGTATTATTAATTGTATGTTTTATTTATTTAGGTTTATGTTATTTTTGCTTATATTGGGTGTTTTTAACTTTATTTATTTTCAATATATTCGTTGATTGAGTAGAAGCATTTTTCTATTAAATATGTTTTTAATTTTCTAATAAATACTATTTCTTTTGTTTCGTTCTGAAGATCATTTGGTAATTTATTAAATATTTTTACTGCCATGTAGTAGGGACTTTGGTTGAGCATTTTAATCCTAGATGGTGGTAAATATAGCCTATTTATATGCCTTGTGTTTATATTGTGTTTATCTTCCAACCAGTCATTCAAGAACATTCATTCATTCATTCATTCATTCATTCTCACCGACTTTATTAACTCAAAACCGAACCATAATTCATATTCAAAAAAAGAACCAACTGTAAGAAAAGTAACTTTTATGATACAAGGAATTTAAACTAAAAAACGAGTCGTTTAATTTTCATCAATCACCCGTTCATCAATCTACAGGCTTAGAAATTAAGAATTTTAAGCAATCTAGTACCTGCCTGTATCTACTAATCTTAAAACCTAACCTTTACACGGTTTAACCCTAATTCAAATCCGTGCACAAAAATATCCGACCCTACCCTAACAATATCCGCCATGTTCTCAACCCACAACGAAAAAAATATTCGTATTTGTCAAGTCATAACCCTAACAATACGAGATAGTGAATTAATATCCGCTCCATATCCGAAACTGTTAGTAAACCGTAAAGATAAGCGCTAGTTGTTCCGACTAATGTTTCCTTTGTTCAATAGATACTTTCTCGATAAACTATCATAATTTCTGGGGAACGTGCTGAATACAGAATTGAAATCTTTGTTTTTCTGTGAATATCGGTGCCCTTGGTTCTGATATCAAGCTGTGGTTAGGGTTTTAATTAGAGGAATCACAATATTTTGTTGTTTAACAAGATTGACACTATATGGGTGTAAACGAAATCCTGTAATTCCTTCAAACCTCGTGATGTACTGCTGACACAGATTAACCCTGCAAGGGATACTTTTAGATTCAATAAAAAAAGAAAATACAAGAAGTAAATATGTGTTCTTAACGTGAGGCATTTTAGCGCCTCGAGCGAATTCCGCGGTTATCGCTCGTCACGCGATCATTTAAAGCGGGGCGCTAAAATGCCTCGCCGTTAAGAACACATGTTTACTTTTTGTTTTTTTTTTATCCTTATCCAAAAGTACCCCTTCCAGGGTTAATATATGTCAGCAGAACATCACAAGGTTTGAAGGAATTACATGATTTCGTTTACACCCTGTATATGTAGTCTGCGCGCAAGTGCTAGTCACTTCCTGAGGTATGGGAGCGGCAGGAGGGGAGTGCGCGCCATAATGTACTCTGTGGTGCGCGCGGTAGACAACACAGAGCAAACTGACAGAGCATGTCTATCGTTTCGCACCCCCCTCCTTCCACTCTCATACCTCAAGCGGTGACAAGGACTTGCGCGCAGACTATAGCTAAGTTTTATTTTCTGCGTTACTGGTAGCGGGTATTATGAGTGAACGGCGATTAACAAAAGGAATTTATAAGGCGGATGTTAATGGGAACGCCGGTAGAGGACGTCCTAGAAGGACATACATCCATGTTATTGGTGAAGTTCTTCACAAAGGTCAGGTGCGTAGTACTCTCAACCGGCGTGCGTGTATGACAAGATGTATGAATGTGGATGAAGCGAAAGGGGTATGTAAGAGTCGTAGCATGTGGCGTTCTATAGTTTCTGCCTACCCCTATGGGAAAAAAGCGTTAGTTTATGTATGTATGTATGGTAGCGGGTTCTATTCTCACAAGGATCAAATTGTATTTCTACGGCAAACAGACAGTTTTTCTAGGCCTGTGTTTCTGCATGTGTGATTAGAATCTAAATTAACAGTTTCAGAAGTCGGTGCCTTTAATTTTGGTTCAGCGTGGATTACTCACTGACTTCTGAAACTGTTAATTTTATAATAATATGGTAATTATTTTATTCTTTTTTTAAAAGTTTGTTTTATTTTTGTTAAAATATTTTTATTTTTTTCATTTTAGTGGCCTTAATTAAAACATGGTTGGACCTACTAAAGACGATGCTCGTAACCTAATCACATCATCACATTATGTGTACTGTTCGTCATTGAGGAGTTCCATTGTCTATCTCCGAAGTTCTTCACCAAATTTAAATGGGACCATTTCGAAAAAATACTCTTTCATAAAAAAAAAAAAATCCAAATCGGTTTATAAATGACGGTGTTGTGAGGAAATATACATTTAAAAAAATACAGCCGAATTGATAACCTCCTCCTTATTTTGGAAGTCGGTTAAAAAGGCAATTAAGATATCTGTATCTTAATTGCCTTTTTATTAATTAAACAGTAATTCCCCTACTGTTTAATTAATATTACGAAAGTGTAGAAATCATTGACGATAGGTTTTGGGATTATATCTGATACATCAATAAATATGTAGAACCAAACCACTTTTATTTTATACCAGGAATATGTGTCAGACAGGTATTTCCTTATATGAAGTGTTGGCACCACAATATTGCTGTAGTCATAAACATCTCGATACGCTCACATCAGGCATTCTGTTATCGCCAGGAAAACATATTTCCCTGAGTTGTGTTAACTACTCGTGGGAAAGCCAGGCAGCTGCTCCTCGTAAAACTACAAAGTCTTGTATTAGGATAAAAGGGACGACTATTTATTGAAATGTTCCAGGTACCTAGTGATACCTATAGGTTGATTCGTCAAACATTTAATGAAAAGCATAAGAATGTAAAGAAATAGAAACATTTATTTGGACACAGCAACAAAGACACACAACACATAAAAAATGTGATATAAAAAATAAAAATAAAAGTCTTGTGTAAGTATGTGTCTCACGGCTGGACCAGAAGGGTGTCTAGATCAGCTTAATGTCAAGCACTAATAAGTACTTGACGCTGGTTTCCGTCTGGAACCTTTTTCGTTTGGAACCATAACATAACTAACCCATTACTGTCCTACTGCTGGGCGCAGGCCTCTTCTCAGAATGAGAAGGATTTAGGCCTTAGTCCACTACGCTGGCCTGGAGCGGTTTGGTAGACTACACACGCCATCGAGAACTTTACGGAGCCCTCTCAAGTGTGCAGGTTTCCTCACGATGTTTTTCCTTCATCGTTAACGCAATTGATAATCAAATTCTGATCCGCACATGAATTCGAAAAGTCAGAGGTACGGGCCGGGATCGAACTCAGACCCTCTTGCATGGAAGGCAAGCGTTCAACCACTAGGCTATCACTGCTTAGTGAGAAGCAGTTACTTTTATTTTTATCCATCGTTTTTCCGTAATGAACAGTATATACATATAATAATATGCACTGTTGAGGGACATTGGCCTTTCTGTACTTAAATCATTTAATCAAAATTTTCTGGTTTCTCGATATCATACCACCATTTCTACCAATCCCCCCAACATCAAAAGGAAGTCGTTTACACAGCCATCACAACGCAGGCCGCAGACACATTTTCGCGACATAAATAGCGGTATGAAATGCGGTCCGACGCGGCGTCCGCGTCGCCGGCACGCGCGTCATTCCGCTGTGCCGCGCGGAAACCTGTTCTACGGTTTATCGTCTATCAACTGCAGGTGTATAAGGCTGTGAGCATATAGGGGAGGGTGCGGTATCTCGGGGTATCATTTAACTTAACAGTGAAATATTTTTTTTAATCTTCTTCTTTTCGTGTGGTTAATGACTTACCTAGTGTCAGCGTTTATGCCGCCCATGGGCCTCTGAACTTGGCTTCACATGCCGTCGAGAAATATCTTTCAGGCTTCCTTACGAGCAAATGATAATTATATAATACGCATATGAATCCGAAAAATCAGAGGTGCGTGCCTTGGGTTCGAACTAGATATCTATGACTTGGCAGTCCGACGGTCACACCACTAGGCTATCACTGCTATTTTTAAATATAGGGCTGTATTTTTGTCACCTTTTATTTAGTAAAATCCATTAATTTGAAGGTAATAATAGTTGACGCAGTCTCAACATATATTTTTGTGTCTACTTTATTGTTATTATTGCCTTTTTGACACAAGTAAAGTAGAAAAATTGTATTGTACACAAAAAAATAAAATTAGCACTGTTGTTTAAAACGACAATTACGTAAACAAACACAGTACAAACAATCTGACGGCCTCGAAAGTCTAAAACTACTTCACATCAGATCTGGATTAGGAGCAATTTATATCAGTTAGTTCTCGATTACGCCTCATTTGGGACCGACTCGATACTTTTGGTTTAAGACCCACTCTAATCTTGATTTAAGTCAAGACTTAGCTGTTTGGAATGCGGCGCAAGTTGTGGCTGGGGAGGGCCGGAATTAGGTCTTTGGAGAACTGTCACTGGTCGGGCGAGTTTAATCTTTATTTGTTTGTAATTATTTAGATTACTTGAACGGCTGACAGTGCGCCTAAAACTTTTGGCAAAATAACGAGATAATGTGCAATGGAAGACTTTTCTTTTATTTGTTTAATTTTTTTAAAAAACGTTGCCCCATATCTTCTGTATCGTGGGTGCATTTACAGACACAAATCTTCACATGCACAAACGCCCAGACCCGCGACCCGTAGCGCAGAAGCTAATCGCTCAGCCACTGCACCAAACGTGTCGTCAAACTTCAAACTTCTTCTTAAAATGTTAACTTTTTCCTGACCATGGTGATCGAGTCATCTACTTACTAGATAGATACGTCTGGTTTCGGTGAATGCAATAGCGAATCCCACGATCCCAGCCATAGGTAATCGGAGGAACACCGTGGTGATTTTAGTCGGTAAGAGTCCGACATAATTCTTTGCCTTCCCCAGCGTGGAAGGTATCCATGAAGAATAGCCTTACATAAAAAATATAAATACATTTCAACATATTATCAGGATTTTAATCCTCACAGATGTCCCTCGCCCGGGGAAGGCGAGGGTATCTGCCGGACTTTTACCGGCTAAAAACCCACGGAGTTCCACTTCCTGACCGTCGACCGGAGTCGCGGGATTCGCATAAGCATTCACCGCAACCACGACAGGTCCCGGTCCGCCAGCCCCTGGCGAACCTCTCCTCTGTGGGGTCTTGGCATAAGTCCTTCTGAAAGGCGCGCGCCGCCTTCTCGAGTCTGTTACTGGTCGGGCGGCGGGTCCCCTAACCCACCGCCTGCAGGCCATATACTAGGGTGACAGAAGGTCGTCGCGCGCCCCCCAAACTGCTGTCTTACTACCGCAACTCATAATACTTATACGAAATTAGCTATAAGATTATTATTAAGGTATAAGGTACCTATTCATTTGTTACATGAAGGGTAGAACCTTATTTTCAGATTTTGTAGTGGAAAATAATATTTATTGTAGTTCAATGTGCACGCACCCTAATCTGCGGCCAGTCCAAACAAGCCTATGGTAAATCATATTTATTTGTACGTATGTATCGCCATCCTTGTCCCTCTTTACAGGATAGAACAAAGCTATAAGCCGTGGGGGTCACGGCTAAAAACTTAACCAACTGGGTATCATTGGTAGGTATTAGATATGTGTATGGGCTATTTACTGGTATAATGATAGCGTAGCGATTGAATGCTGTTCTTCTATGCAGGAGTTCAAACCCCGCATATCAGACTTCTCGAATTCATGTTTAGTCCGCACACCCACACCATTCCAGCGTGGTGGATTAAGTCTGAAACGCTTCTCATTCTGAGAAGAGGCCCGTGTCCGTAAGTGGGACAATAATGGGCTGATTATTCAATATGATTATGCACGTATATTAGTTCTCCCTCTGACAGTGTCACCGAACCTGCCAATAAATAAATAACAACACAATTATCGTAACGTTTTATTTTCCCTTGTGTCACGACTGGAGAGCATCAATACACGAATACCAGTCATATATTATGATAAATACGCTCCCGTTCCCCTTATTGAACATCTACTGTTCACATAATAGATACGTTTACAGAAGGTCAAAAGAACGTAACAAGAATATTGCATTAATATGCAAGCAGTTGTCTGCGTTTTACTTTATTATTAGGTAGCTCTTGGATCTCACGGCTCATCTTACTTGCGGAAGAAGTCCGGTCCTTTGGAAGACTATACTTTATTATACTAGACTTTGGTGACAGAGGTCTAACACGCAGAGGTCTCTTTGAGGACTTTAATCTAAAATGATATGTGGCACCAACCGGGGACTATAATAGTGAATAACTCACGGCTGCACTATTGAAGTACAGTCACGGACCGTCCCGGGTGGGTGCAAGTTTATTATTAGTTATGTTTGCCTTCTGCAATTTCTTATGCTGTGTACGCAAATATACTCGTGTTTCGTAATATTCACCTGATCGTAGACTATGGCTTTATTAGGACGTTATTGCGTCTCCAATTCGAGATGCCGCGAATATTTTTTTCGTGTTTTGTAAAGGGATGATTGATTTTAAATTGAAATGTCACGGGCATTTTATTGCTTAGACTGGTAATTGGCTAACTGGAATATTTGGTGCTCGTAGAAGTTATACATTAAACTGTTATTTTTTTAAATCGGTGTTCCGTTCGATTTTTGTGACATCACATAACACAGGAACTATTTTCAGGCACAAATCTAGCACGCACAAGCGACGAGATCCAAAAAATAGCTGATGGTCCAATATTTTTTCCGTCGGCTCAGTTGCGTCAAACGTGTACAGAACTGTACAATATAACACAGTTAAACTTGTGCATAATAAGCAGATTACTTAAAAGCAAAATATTGATAATGAAATTTGAAACAATACAACTCCAGATTTGAAATCCCCTAAAATCGATTCATTTTAAAATCGCATTTAAGACAAAGAGCGATAATTCTCGGACCATTCCGTTCATTAAAATCGTCAATAATTATCCGTTCCTTTATAAGAAACCAATTAATAAGAAAAAATAACGAAAAGGGAAAACTGGGGTGGTTTAATTGCACCCCAAATTATTAGAACGATTACAAAAGAAACTATGACAAAGATGGTTCGTTTAACCTAATGGTCGACTTTACAGCCATTTCTAGTCCATTTGATTAAAAAAGCTTGCATCCAACCCGATTGATTCTTTTACAATCCAATCACTCTCCAATTCAGAGTTTTACAACCTTATGGGTACATAAATAAGGGTGAATTTTCTGTTTCTTAGATGGTTTAAATTTGTAATTTCAATAACGCGGAACCTCTTCATTTGGAACGGCATTACGATAAAAGAAAAGGCTTCAGTGACTATTAAGAATGTTAAAATGTCTCCCCTTCTCCTCTTTATTGGGGGTACGGCTCGGCTGTTGAATGGATCGGGGGATCGTCCGTGTAACGATAATTGGCATCTGTTCGTCTTCAATGGGAGTGCGCTTTAGAATATGCATTTAGGTAATTAATTGTAATCTACTCGGATACTTGAATTAAATTAATTAGGTTATAATTAGTGTTCCACGAAATAGTCACAGGTAATTTGGATTTTGATTCTAATTGGCCATGTTGGATTTTGGTTGGTTAACAACATAAAAGCTGATAGATATTTAAAGTAATTCAACATTTTGCAAGGCTGGAAGACCTAAGGGTGTGTTAGGAGGGCTTCTTATTACGTCGGCAACTTTGATTCTGATCGTTTCCTACATCATCCTACAGCGCCAAAGCCACTAACAAGTTTAATTTCGCAAGTTATTGCACACAAGTGTTTACTTAGTTCGTAAAACTTGCAGAAGTCGACTTGCTGCGAATGTATCTACAGTTTGACAGTCGGGTAAGATTAGAACACCTGTGAGAAGTTTTCTCTATTTTGCTGCTTTAAATTTAATTCGATCCATTCATAGTGATTTCGTGTTCGTTTGATGTTTAAAAGTAATTTCCAAAGGCCATAAAATTAATCTAACACAGCACGCCCGTCAAATAAAAGTTTAAAGCAAAAGCGAGCGAGTTCCCATTATTTTTCATTAAAAACGTTGCACTTGAGGCGTGACCTCATTCTCCAATGCATATTCCATGTCTTATATTTTCTTATTTGCCCGTCCGCTGTGCGAGATAGCCCCATGATTGGTGTTCCGATCGCCTTCGGAAATATTGTTCGCAGCAAAAACAATTTCTGTAGACATTGTTTGTTTGAAATACTGGATATATTTTGCTTTTAAAATTGATTTTGAAATAGAGGACGTTGTGTCAAGATTGAGGAGTAAATAGGAGCTTTGTGGGCGATCCATCGGTTTGTACACGTTGTGACAATCGTAGAATAGGAGGCAGAAGGAGCTGTACTAATGCTTGATAAAATATTTTTGTTTGAGTGAGTGAGACGTAGTTTTAAAGTGGTGTTGCCATCTTATTATAACAATACATACACCTCTTTATAAAAACAGATCATGTAGCAGCTATAACGTAGGAGAACTGAGTATTCAACATTTATTCGTTAATCAAATCAATTCTATTAATATCTCCGTACAATACCTGCCTAAAAAGATCAATGTGCTGCCTATGATTTTGAGACTTAACACCTACGAGAAGATAGAGAGGCAAGCAGTGATAGCCGAGCGGTTGGTTTTTTATATAGTTTAGCTTCCTTTTCACTTTTGTAAATGTGAGAACTTTGTGGACCTAGATCTATAAATTTGTAAATTACTATTATTCATATTGTTGATTGGAGACCCTTCAGATCTCACCAATAACTGCCCGGTTACGTAGAAAAGGTCCGCAAGACCACCTACAAGCAGTCGATTAGGAAAAAAATAATAATATTCATATTGTTTTTTATTTTTGTTTGTTAGTTTTTGTACTCAAGTCTTTTAGTACTACATTACTCATTGGTCTGTGGTCAGGACTTCATTGTTCTCTCACTATCCTAAATCATTGTACTGTATCCACTGAAATTGTTAAATATATTATTTTTAAAAGAGTAACCATGATGTTTCCTGCCGGCTCTTCTCCATAGGAAACAACTAATTGGAACCGTGCATCTAAATTCGACTTTTCATAAGCACCTGTATATTGGTTTATGTGAAATATATTTTTTTGATTTGATTTGAACGCTTGCCTTCCATGCAGGAGAGTCTGAGTACTATCTCGGCCGTCTGACTTTTCGAATTCATGTGCGGATCAGAACTTACTTAAAACTTTCGTTACTCACATTGAAGGATAATATAGTGAGGAAACCTGCACATTAACAGATATCTAAATAATATTTAGATATCTGTGTGCACAATTGAGAGGGGTCCAAAAAAATCTCGATGGTGTGTGTAGTCCATCAACCCGCACCACGCTAGTGTGGTGGATTAAGGCCTGTCAGAGAAGAGGCCTGCGTCCAGAAGTGGGATAGTAATGAGCTGATTATGAGAAGATAATACCTAATTCTCTCTGGATTGATAGCCTTTTCCCAACTATGTTGGGGTCAGCTTCCAGTCTAACCAGATGTGGCTTAATACCAGTATTTTATACGGAGCGACTACCATCAAACCTCCGCAACCCAATTACTGGGCAATGCCGATATCCTAAAGTTAGATCAGTTGTCAGACTTCCCGTATCGATAATCATAGGTATTCGTGTGACACCCGGGATCGACTGTTTAACGTGCTCTCCGAGGCACAGAGGGGGTTCGATGTGTAACGAACGCTCACCCATCCACAGATTGATCGCGGCAAGCGCAGCTTAACCTCGCGATTCGTGTGATTTGCGTGGTTGGGTAATAAAAGCTCCTCGATACTAACTTACGTAGTAAATAAAATAATAATTTTGCTCATAATGTGTGATCGCCACATTATTACAAGTGCATTGTATCGCCATATCTGTAAGCTCACAGTATAACGCTTCACAATCGGTGCGGCGGATCGGCAATAACTCGCCATTTTATATGCCGTCGCACGCGTTATGAACAACAGAATGATGTGAACGGTGGTGTACCACTGCATTAAATAATTTATAATATATTATTTACATATTCACAAATATAGAAGTCGACGGTGCAGAAATCGAATACGTCCAAGAGTACATCTATCTAGGCTAATTAGTCTCTTTCTAGGCGAGACAAGAAAAAGAAGTTGCTAGACGCACCGAAAACCCCTGGAAGAGCTAGTGGTCCATGAAAGACATATTGAAGGGTAACCTCCCTCTGACACTAAAGAAAAAGCTCACGGACGTATGTATTATGCCTATCCTCACCTACGGTGCTCAGACTTGGTCTTTGACAAAACATCAGAAGTCCGCATTCCGGGTTTGCCAGCGAGCCATGGAGCGCAGTATCCTAGGCTTCCGATTATCAGACCGTATAAGTAATAGTGTACTGCGGTCCAAAACTCAGATCACCGACGTTAGTCAGAAAGCCGCATGCTTAAAATGGAACTGGGTTGGTCACGTCTACCGCATGTCGGACGAGCTGTAGGCAAAACTCATCACTGAGTGGAGCCCACATAACGTCAGACGACGTCACTGCAGGCCCAGTAGGAGATGGCGGGACGAACTAGACACTTATTGGAAGGACTGGCCACAAAAAACCTTAAACCGAAAGGCGTGGAAGGAGGGTAGGGAGGCCTTTGCCCTGCAGTAGGATGATCATGGCTGATTAAAAAAAAACACATAGACATGTAGACAATCTCTGTGGTAGAAAATACTTAGTTGACATTTAATGACCTATTTAAACTCACTTATGTTTCACAAATAGGTAAATGATTTTGCTTCTGATCAGCAGTTCACGTAGTGGCCGGCCCCTCACACGTAGGCCCACTGCTACGCGGGTTATAGTACCTATATATCTTATCTGCGTGTTGTGCAAACACAGTGCTGTGCAAACTCGTGCTTGACCGTGAAAATCTGTACTAATATTATAAAACTGAAGAGTTTGTTTATTTGTTTGTTTGAACGCGTTAATCTCAGGAACTACTGGTTGGAATTGAAAAAAATATTTTTGTGTTGTATAGTCCATTTATCGAGGAAGGTTATAGGCTGTATAACATCACGATACAACCTATAGGAGCGGAGCATAAATGAAAAATGTTGCAAAAACGGGAAAAAATTCCACCCGTGCGAAGCCGGGACGGGCCGCTAGTAAACTAATATACACCGCTTGAAGACGGAATCGAAATTGCTACATGTGAAAGCAAGCGAGGATTACTCGTAAATTCTCGCGGCAAGATACGCTAGGTGTGGAAGCGCGCTAATATTGTCAAAAGCACTTATATTTCTAACAGGGTTGTCACTGTAGTTCGAACATTTATTTACAAAAGGGCCAGTAATACGAGTCCAGCCTTAATAATTGATCCCCTTCTATTGATAAATAATGACGGACTGACCACTTGTTATCCCTAATGGCCTTGTTACAAGTATTAGATCCTTTTATTTTACTGCCCTCAAATTCGATTGGGTTTTTAATACTTTTCGTCCTTTTGAAGGAAAGAATTGGATTTCATTTTGTTTCATTCTCAGAGCAATTACTGTACTGTATTATAGCGTTTCATTATTTGGTAATTGGTTTTAAAAGTGTATTGTATGTAAGTTTTGAATTGATTGGGTTTGTTCAGTGGCATTAATTAAAAATGTAAATTGCTTTAAGTTTGAAAAAAGCTAAGTAGCACCATTGATATGTTTTTTGGCAATATGGTCGACTTAATATCAGCGAAATGGAAGTCTAAAATATGTAGTACACCTTTCACTTCTGTCTAGTCCCTCAGGGAGGACACGCGTGATATTATACAGATACAAAATCTTGTAATTTCTATGTCACGAGATTTATTGTCTTCGAAATACCAAGTGAGATAAAGAATCAGGTCCATTTACGAAGGGTGGGTGCTGCCATTAGTAACTACATGATACAAAATATTTTTCAATATTAAAAAGACGACCGGTAATAAAAACTTATATCATAACATGCTTTATACTGCAGTACAAGTTTAGTCATAAGGGCGCTTTCAATTTAGACGTTTCGTGTCGGACCGCTGCGGTGCCGACGCCGCACTGCTGCCGCACCGCGTGCTTTGTATGAAAACAAACGACCGTCCGTGCGCAATACGACAAACGCATTTTTTCGGCACCGCAACGGTCCGACACGAAACGTCTATATTGAAAGCTCCCTAAATGTAGAATAATTTTAAGGCAATAAGTTAACTAGATTCTGTGGTGCAAAGAGTTCACTCTAAATTGCACTCAACACAGTCGATAAACAATCTACATTGGTATACTAAACTGCTAGTGTATAGAGCCCTTTACACCCTCAATCGATGTACGGATGTCCATTTTTGCCCTTCGGTTACAAAACTAAAAAGATAGGTCTTGTTAAAAAATACTTTTTTTACTTACAAATTGTAAAATTCAATCCTGCGCCATTAATAAAGATTGGGCGTTCGTTTAATACAATCGTTCGGTGCCGCGCGGGTGATTGCGGAGTCCGCCGGTCACTTGCGACTGTTGACGTTTATAATTGTCGCGTCCGACAGCGCCAATTCGTTTTCCGTACGCTCATTTGAATTGTATATTTACGACTAGTAAAATTGAATCGCTTACTGACGAGTCATATTTTGATGGCGTTTTTGGAATTGCTTATTTTGTTGTGCACTGCGGGTGAGATTTAAAGAGTTATGTATTTATATGATAGTTTAATATTAATTAATGTGCGTGGTGTAAATTCACGCAATGGTGCTCCCACACTAAGTTATAACACGTAACATAACATTCTATAATATTTCGATAACTTTTACATTTTGTTTACTTTTTTTGTTAGATGTTATATTATACCTCGGTGTGAGAGCACGATAATAGCAACATTTTTCATAGGATATTTGCAAGCTTAAAAGTTGTTGACATGACATCTACTGTTACTAGATACCTACTTCAAAATTAACGAAGCGTTGTAAAAACACATTTAACAGCACTTATTCTACACAACCATTCAGCGAAAAGAAAAATAAGAAAAAAAGATCTAAGACGAGCTTACATTTATCGTACGCAGCAGCCACGGTATATTATTCAAGACATACCAAATTGTAAAATATTTAACATCACAAAGATACACGCGTAACAAAATGGCCAAGAAAGTGAATTTCCAATTAAGGGATTCGTAAAGAGTGGAATTGTTTTTGTGAAAGCATTTAAACGTACTTTTCTTGATGGAGCTGAAGCCAAATATCCCTCTGGCCTTCCGGCATATTTTGTTATTGTTTTGAAGTATACCTTTGATCACTGCAGATGTTGTAACAAAGCGGCCTAAGGTAGCACGCACAAGACCGATATAGGGTCGGATTTTTAGATCTTTTTTTTTTTTTCTTTTTTTATAAAACGTTGCCCCATACTAGGATTTCTCGTGTATCGTGGGTGCGTTTACAAACACAAATCTTCACACGCACACACATCCAGACCCGGAACAACTATCTGTAGGTCATACAAATATTTGTTCTGTGCGGGAATCGAACCCACGACCCGTAGCGCAGAAGCCGATCGCTCAGCCACTGCACCAAACGAGTCGTCACGTCAAATCTTAAAGTGTATAAACCTTTTCATTTCCCTACTGTACCTTACAGGCCAATCTGAAAGTAATTATATTTCTATTTGAAGTAAAAGGTGTTTTATTAGTTGTAATTTAATTAATTTACTCTAACTTGAAACTGTTTGTAGTGTACAACAAAATTATTTGTTAGAACAAAACCAGAGTTTTTAACAAGCTTTTATTTTTAACTTGCAACATTCGTGTTTCCTGTCTGTTTACACTGTGATAATGAATCTGTTAGTACTTCATTATTTTAGATACAATAATTACGTAATTATGGACTGCCTCGTTAGTCTAGTGGTGGCAAGCGCGACTGCTGATCGTGAGGTCCTCGGTTCGATCCCTAGGTCGGGCAAAGTGTTATTTGGTTTTTCCGTGTGGAATTCCTAAGTAACAGCCCGGAGTTTTGGATTTCTGCCCGGTTGATGGCAATAGGCTCGCCCCCTATAACATGGGACTTAAACATAACGGCGAAATGAGGGTGTTACTATACACATCTGCCCAACCATTCGGGAATACAGGCGTGATGTTATGTAATAATTATGTATACTGGTTTTAGTAAACTTATTTTAGTTGACATGGAACTGGCTAAGGAATTGCATAGTACGTAATACATAACTTTAAACCCATCATCTCATGGCATCTTTGTAATTACTATGCTCTGTATCTGTATCCCCCCTAGTGCAGACTTAAGTGTGATAATTCCATCAGTCCTAAAAAAACATCTTTATTTAGAACTACCTGTGCCCGCCACTTCGTCTTCGTAGAAGTCGGATAGGTTTTAATTTTTAAACGGAACCCTATTTTTTTCTAAAATAAAAGTAAATGAGTAAGTTACTCCTTATAATATCAGCTATCTGCCAGTAAAAGTCCCGTCAAAATCGATCTAGCCGTTTCAGAGATTAGCAGAAAGAAAGACAGACAGACAAAAAAATAGTTGTTTTTTTTTGTTATAAGTACCGTGTATATAATCATAATATGCATTTAGTAAAAAGCTGTTATTTTTGACATAACAATCAAACATTTCAATTTTATTTATTTGTATAGAAGATTTAAATCAAAAGTTATGTTCAATAAATGATGTATTGTTTCATCAGTTTAAAAATAAATGTTACAAAGGATTATCTTTAACGGATACATACATAAAACACGAAAGTATTTAAAAAAATAATTGCCAGAGTATTGCATGACGAGTCGTTGTTACCAATTAAATGGAAACGGTCAACCCCTTGCTGGTTGATTTTTTAATGGCGAGATGGCAACCCTAGGAACGGAACAAACGATCAGTTGACAATGTATTTAGTAAACGGGGATCGGTTCTTTTGTTTTTCTACGAAAGAAATAAGGGGAACTGTAAAAAACTGAAAATGAAACATAGATACGATTACGACTGTATTATCTTTTGAAATGGTTCGGAAGAGATATTTATCGTGTAACAAAATTAACTAGAAACCTGTTTGGTTAGAATCGGCTACTTAATCGATTACCCAGACATATACAAGGTTAGTCGGAAACGGGGTATCAAGCCGCGGACCACCTAAAGTATCACTGATGACTATTTTAAAGAAAGTGTAAAAATTTCAAAATTCGATAATTTTTATTTGCAAGCAAAAAGATTTTTATTTCAGTTTTTTCAAAAACAAAACACACCTGGTACAGTTATGAATTCAGAAAATTAATTTTCTAATCCGTGATCCCAAATATGACCTAGATTGTAAAAACAGCTGATCATAGCTATAGACAGATAGATTTTAGCATATTTTTTATGTAATCTTTGAAAAGCTATTTCTCTTAAACTATCGAGTTTTGGGGAAAGTTGTAGAACAAAAGTTATCCCTTATTATGGATACTTTAACACCCTTTCGGCTTGGTACCCCCTTTCCGACTAACCTTGTATAAAGACGATTAAAAAAAATGCATCAGTCCGTCAATCGAAATACCTAAAGAAAATCGAAACATGTGTCAAGGACATTAGACAGAATTTTAAATACAGTCAGCAATGCATGAAGCAATACTTTTTTTGTCAAAAATATGGTTAAAGTTTATTGAAATGTAAATTATTAGCAACTGTGTGGTGCTTTTAACTTCAATGTCTAATTTGAGTGTCTGAGGTTTTTAATTATTTCTGTTACGCGTTGTATATTAACAGTTAATATAAAACCACTTAATGCAGATACAAACAATTATACTAGCATATATAAATATATTATTATCATTTAATAAATTGTATAAAATGTAACTGAACCCGAATTGGAACCTCTGATCACATCAACCTCAATCAATATTATAATTAGCTTCTGCCAATAAAAATCTAATTTCGGCCTTGATGAGTTCAGTTAAAATTCGTTTTAGTGAGGGGCCATTAGTCAAACGCCAATATTTCATTGTTAATTTTAACAAGGAATATCCCCCATTCATCCGAAATCCTCGGGGGATGAACTTTTTGCGTGAGATTAAAAAAGTTCTAGACGTTTCTGTGCGAGTAAGGGCGCATCTTTGTGCTGTGTCCAGTCATTGGGTGGGCCGGGGATTATTGGCACTGGAATCATAATTCCACATTAGTATAATTAACTAACTATATTATAACTGCCTCGTTGGTGTAGTGGTGGCAAGCGCGACTACTGATCGATCCCCAGGTCGGACAAAGTGTTATTGGGTTTTCCGTGCGAAATTCCTCAGTAGCAGCCTGAAGTTTAGATTTGTGCCTGGTTGATGGCAATAGGGTCGCCCCTATTACATGGGACTTAAACATAACGACGAAATGAGGGTGTTGCTATACACCTCTGCCCAACCCTTCGGGGAATACAGGCGTGATGTTATATAATTAATCCGATGTATACTTTAGATTGTCGGTCCTTAGGGCTGGGATACTGTTTCGACGGTTTCAGGAAAGCAGCTGCGGAAGACTGAATCCGAATGACAGGAATCTGTTGTTTTGGTGCAACTTGGGAGAGGACTGTGACTAGCTGCCTACTGTGATAGGATTGATTGAGAGATTGATAACCAAAAGGCATCCTCTCAGGTCTCACCTAGCTTCTTGTAAATGAAATGAAATTAGATAGAATATTTTATGTGGATAAATAATATGTGGTGGGTTTTTATATTGTCTGTCGATGAGATTTCTTTGTTATTCTTTGCTTTCAATTATCTATTTCTCAGATTTTATATTCTCATTGAATGCCACAAATTATTCTACGAAAATAGTTATAGACTACAAAAGGTTTACGTTAAAAATCACAAAACAATCCTCAAAGGTACGCTATACATTATATCAGAGACGTTTTAAATATTAATTCTGTCGTGATCCTACCTAGCCGACGCTCCCCAAGGCGACTATCAGCATCCCGATAATTTCCCTTAGGTACGTATCGACCAAATTGACTTATGGAATTGTTACACGCTCCTGGAATTTCAACAATTCATCATTTCTCGTTCGGCCCACCCGGTCGTATTTTATTATCAACTTTTTGCTCCCGATAACTGGTTTCCTTCCTCAGAGGGTGGGTCCACCCATTTCTTACGGAATGGAATATTTTTTCATCGACAATTTTTAATGGTTACGTTTCGAGTGTCAGATAATAAAATATTGTCGGCGCTTTCAAAAATATTTTTGTGGTATTCGTTTTTGATTAGAGAGTAGGTACGTATGTAAAACGTGATTGGTGGGATGGGGCGCGAAATTGAAAATATGAGTACGGTGCTTTGGTTGAAGATAAAAAATAATATGTAAAAGATGCGTCACAAAGTCCCAAACATTGATACACGTCGATACACTCTCACAGTAACACCCACAATAATTATTATTCATTCAGTCGAGAAGAGGTATCTACAATGATTTTTTTCATAGAGTTTCACTCCGAATGGAAAGCAGTCTCAATGAATGATGGTATAGGTTTTATTCCAGGACCATAAAATCTAAAAAGTCTTAAAAAGACGAATTAATCTGTTACTAGGCAATAGTCTATAAAATAAAGTACTATCTATATTAAAAATTAACTAAACTTTTAAAGAAAACGCTAAAACAAGAGAACTTAAAATATTTGTTTAGAAAGTTATTAAAATTGAACGTAATCACTGCTGAGACCTCCGAACAGCGATAGAAGTAACAGACGAGACCAACTCTCTGGGCGCTAGTACTGATGCAAGTTTCAGTTAGGTGTGATCACCAAAAAACACTAGTTTAAGGAGGACAGTCTTGACAGTGGCGTACATTGCATATAGACAACTAAGCAGTGCCTACCTCATGCGATTTAATTAGCTACTCCATCTGTAACTATTACTATAACTAAAATAAGCGTGTATGGCTATGATTTCTTTTCGTCAGAATCGTATTGAAATGGGCTTAAGCGTACAATTGAAAGGCAACATCGCTAGTGCCTGTTTACCTAGTCCGAAAACCAATGCACGCCACTGCAGTCTTGGTCAGATGGCTTTTATGACGAACAGCATACAAGAATAGACGAGACCAACTCGCCATGCGCAACTGCTACTGCAAGTTTCTTTCAGTTCAATACGATCAACAAGATATAGGAGGATAGTCTGAGTCGTGATAGACGCAAGTACTTGCAATATTAGCTGAGTAATACTACCAAAAAGTGGAAGTTTAGAAGGATAGTTCCCATGTGATAATTCTGAATCATTTAGGCTAGAAAACTGCATGGTTATGGACTTGTGGTGCCTCTTATACATCTTCCACACTCATTGATAAGCTGAAATACACTTTAGATACTCACAAATCATGCTGAGAAACAAAAGATGTAGAAGTACAAAGCAAATATTGATCCCACAAGTATAATATACTTCAGGGGTGGCCAACTTGATTCGACCCAAGATCTCCTGTTTACTGAGTAGACTCTGTGCGATCTACCAATTACATAATCAGTACCTCTTCATTCAACTTATATTAAACATATTTTTCTTTACCTTGCCATGATCGACTGGATTAAGAGCTGCGGTCGACCGGTCGATCACGATCGACTGGTTGGCCACTCCTGATATGCACCATCTCTTCTTTCTCCTACCCTTTTCCCTATTATCTTGGGGTCAGTTTCCAGTCTAACTAGATTTGGCTGAATATCAGTATTTAACAAGGAGCGACTGCTATCAGACTTCCGCAACCCAGTACGGCTACGGTACGGCTGTTGTCAGACTTTCGGGCTTCTGACTACACGTAACGACTGTCATATTATGACACCCGGGATCGACAGTTTAACGTGCTCTCCGAGGCACGGAGGGGACTCGATTTGTAACAAACGGTCACCAATCCACAGACAGACCGCGGCAAGCGCAGCTTAATCTCCTAAATAGTATGATCGGCGCTGTTGTTAATTATCTACGAATTTGGGCTTAATGTTCCACCATATTCCTATTTTATTATATCCTAAACCATTCAATACTATGGTAACAGTATTGCGGCTGGCGGCGAGGGAGGGGCGCACTCAAAAATGCAATAAACGCACCTCGCGGACCACTCGGCGTGCATTCTTGAGTCGCGAGTTCACCGCTGCAACGAAACATATTAAAGTGGAAAACATCATGTATATGATTATATCTTGTATCCAGTTTATACTTGTTTATTTAAGCGTATAAGATGCTGTGGTGGAGGATATTCTGGAGGTTTTATGCCTGTTAGGATAAGAATTTAAAAGCAGGGAGCTGCTGTTTTTATAGTCTGTAATAAAGTTGCATATTAGAGCGACATTTTTATTAAAACAATATATTATATTTAAGTTTCTATAACAGACTTATAGTTCATCTACTCAATACGTCTCAAAATGTAGCAGGCCTACGCGAGACTTCTCGGTGCTACGGTAGACTATTAATTGCTACGGAATACCCAGCAGTGCTACGCGGGGTGTATCTATATCTATACTTATAATATTATAAAGAGGAAAGATTTGTATTTTTGTATATAACGAATAAACTTAAATACTACTGAACCGATTTAAAAAAATCTTTTGCCGTTAGAAAGCTACATTATCACTACGCAACATAGGCTACGGGCGGAGCCGTGAGGACACAGCTAGTCACTGATACGCTGGTAATCAATGCTACGCTATACATGTGAGTCTAATTAGTGCTTCACAAATTCATCAGCACTCAGTGGATTCGTTGGTTCTTCACGAAATGTATTAAGAGTACGCTCGCTCAGCACTATAGTATTGATCATAGACCCAAAACTAGTAAGTATATGTCGATTTTAAGTACTGCTACAGATAAAGTTGAAGCATCTACAAGTCAACTTGTTACTATGTAAAACTAACAAAATGACACAACACTAATTTTAGTAAGTATATGTCGATTTTAAGTACTGCTACAGATAAAGTTGAAGCATCTACAAGTCAACTTGTTACTATGTAAAACTAACAAAATGACACAACACTAATTTGTATTAAACTCATTCCTCTTCGACAAAACCGGTACCCCAAGGAAAACGAATGCTTTTTAATTACCCATAACATTTCCAGCAAACATCCAATGCAATTAACTAACAATGTAACCAAACTTTCGTAGATATCTCCAGCAAACAGATACTAATTAAATTAATCATCTTACAGCATTAAAAGCAATTGTAAAAACAATTAAATGGACGAGCGTTGCTCAACACAAGCGAAATCTTAATTAGCGATGAGATAAAACGCATTTCATGTGACGCTATCGCGCGACTGCGTCCGGCAATCAGTTGTGATAGCAAATTATATTGTTGTGGTCTTTTGTTTCATGTCGAATAAACTGTGTTTTACTTCCTTGTCGTGAATACTGTGGTTCTCGTCAAATCAAATCAAATCAAAAGTTTTTATTTCACATAAACCAATACAGGTGCTTATGAAAAGTCGAATTTAGATGCACGGTTCCAATTAGTCGTTTCCTATGGAGAAGAGCCGGAAAGAAACTCCATGGTTACTCTTTTAAAAATATTATCTTTAACAATTTCAGAGTACTATGATTTAGGATAGTAAGAGAACAATGGAGTCCTGACCACAGATCAATGAGTAATGTAGAACAAAAATTTACAAACAAAATAGAATAAAAACTGTATGAATAACAGTAATTTAAAAATTTATAGAGGCAGGTCCACAAAGTTCTCACATTTACAAAAGTGATAAGGAAGCTAAACTATATAAAACAATTGACATGATTAAATGTCATCAAAAATTAGCTAAAAAATCATTGTAAAGTAAGATAAAGATATCTTGAGAGTAATGATAGCATTAAAAAATAAAAATATATAATCATAATTGAGGATAGTTAATAAACATACACATATGTTGTTAATGAGGTTCCAGGGAAGCCACATGTGCAAGAACTAATGCCAAACATCCCTGTCATCAACATAGTCCTTAGTCTTGTAGTATGCTTTTTGAGTGAGGACACGTTTAATATGGGTTTTGAATTTTCCCTCTGTAAGATCTGTTACAGATTTCGGCAGCTTATTATAAAAACGTACGCCATAACCTAAAAATGACTTACTAGTTTTACTTAATCTAAATTTAGGTACCACAATTTTATGTTTATGCCGTGTGGTTTTATTATGAAAATCACTCCTAACATTAAACAAATGCAATTTTTTTCTAACATACAATATATTTTCCAAAATGTAGAGTGACGGCAAAGTTAGTATGCTAATATCTTTAAACACGTTTCGAAGGGACTCGCGGGAACCCAGGTTATAAATCGCACGGATTGCTCTCTTTTGTAAAATAAAAACTGAATCAACGTCAGCTGCTGAGCCCCACAACAGAATGCCGTAGGACATAATGCTGTGGAAATACGTGAAGTACACTAACCTAGCTGTAGCCACATCAGTCAGCTGCCTAATTTTCCTAACTGCATATGCAGCAGAACTTAACCTCACCGACAGGGCAGTAATATGAGCACCCCACTGCAATTTAGAGTCTATAGTTATACCTAAGAATACGGTTTCATTAATTGTATTAAGTTTGTTGCCATCGAGCATTAAATTTAAACCTACTTGGGGTACATTTGGTAGTGAAAACTTAAGGCATTTTGTTTTATTTGCATTGAGTAATAGATTATTGGCTGTAAACCATTTAGAAAGAACAGTTAGGCTCTCATTGACATGTAGAACGTCCCTATCTTTTCTATCTATTTTAAAAATTAAGGAAGTGTCATCGGCAAATAAAATTACATCAGATAAATTGGACATCATATAAGGGAGATCATTTATATAATCTAGAAATAGAAAAGGCCCAAGAATTGAGCCCTGAGGCACGCCCATTTTAACCAGAGACCCAGACGATATAGCACCATTGACGCCCACTCTTTGCTGTCTATTTGATAGATAGGAAAAAACGAGGTCAGCAGCGCGTCCACGAATTCCGTAGTGGTGTAATTTACAGATAAGTGTGTTGTGGTCAACGCAGTCGAAAGCCTTGGAGAGATCACAGAAGACACCTACAGCATCCTCAGAGCTCTCCCAGGATTCCAGAATTTGAGTGACTAGTTTCACTCCTGCGTCTGTAGTCGACCTACCTTTCGTGAAACCATACTGGCGACTATGCAATATCCCATTTAGGTTAAAATGAAGCATCATCTGATCAAGCATAATTTTTTCAAAAATTTTACTTAGTGCTGGAAGCACAGATATAGGTCTTTAGTTAGAGGGATTATTCTTGCAGCCCGATTTGAAGATTGATATTACCTTACTATGTTTCATCAAATCGGGAAATGTACCGCTATCTAAACATTGGTTGAATATACCTGCAAGTATAGGGGCAATGGTGTCAATGATAACTCCAAGAACCCTAACAGAAATGCCCCATAAGTCTTCAGTATTTTTTATATTAAGACTTTTAAATGCTTTTTTAATCGAAGCAGTACAAATATGTTGAAATTCAAAGATAGGAATATCTTTACAAAAATTCTGTTTAAGTAGCGATTCAGCTAATATAGAGGACGAAGCAAGGGATTTCGTAACCTCTGCCGGGATATTCGTGAAAAAATTGTCGAGTGTCTGCGCGACTTCAAATTTATCTGTAATAGACTTATTGTCATATTTTAAAGCTAGTTCGTTATCCCGTTGACTTGTGTTTCCGGTTTCTTTGTTTATTACCTGCCACACAGCTTTTATCTTGTTTTTAGAGGCATCAATTTTTTTCCTAATTAGTCTAGATTTAGCTTGAATACAAACACTCTTAAATATCTTTGAATAATTTCTAACGTAACTATGAAAAGCTTGATCAGAGGTCAATGATTTTTCGTGATATAGGCCATATAAAGTTTCTCTACTGTTTCTTATGCCTAAGGTGGCCCACTCACTAAATTTAGATTTGCAACTAATTTTACATTTCCTAACTGGACACGTGTTTTTAAATTCTTTGCAGACTGTAGTAAACAATGTATAATAATTTATGTTGGGGTCCCTTGAATTGAAGCAGGATAATGAAAGGTAAAAGGTCAAGGTCATTTTAGGTATCTTAAAATGGTCAGCTCATGGTACGTCTTTGTTCATATACCTTCAACTATTGGCATAGGATTAGTACTGGTAATATTGTGTGTGTTGCTATTCTTTTAATTTGAGTATTTTATCAGAGCTCCAAAGTATGTTTTATCAACTGGCCTATCACTGTCCATACTTTGTTTGCATGATCATTCTGAAAAACAAATAATTAATTATTGACTCCTTTCAACTTCCCCAACAGTTCTGCCTAGCCTTATCCCAACTTAGTTGGGGTTAGCTTCCAGTCTGACTAAATGCGGCTGAATACCAGCATTTTAAACGGAGCGACTGTCATCAGACCTCCGCAACCCAGTTACTGGGCAATGCCGATATCGTAAGGTTAGACTGGTTGTCAGACTTTCGGGCTTCTGACTTCCCGTAACGACCATCATAGGTATTCGTATGACAGCTGTGACCGACGGTTTATGCTGTACGAGTCACGGAGCGGTCTCGATGTGTAACTAACGGTCACCCATCCACGGACTGACCGCGGCTGCGCAGCTTAACCGCGTAAATTGTATATGTATTGTATCCGCACGGTTGGTAATTAGCCACGAGCCACAATTATTGACTCCTTTCACCATCCCTAATAGTAAACCAATATGTTTCTTTAGCAACCGTCGCACAACAATCGCGCGACTCAGTTGTAGTGTTGGTCTCTTGCCCGGTTGCAATGTTCACGGGAGACAGCGGACGGCATTAATTGCAGTTTTCGAACTAAACAACGCGCGCTCCGCCTGTCCTGTTTATAATAAAAACTTTAATGTTACACGATAAGGCGCCTGCGATAAGCGACAAGGGATTATGTGAAAACTTTTGTATCGGAGAATTGTAGTTATTATGAGTCTGTTGGAAAATAGCAATGTGTAGGGTATAAGGGGCGCACGACGGCTTTTATCTGAGCGTGAACTAAAATCTAGATCCTTCATAGGAGAGAAAATGTTTTTGCCCCGTAGTGGACTCCGCAGATTTACCAAATGCCTAAAAATGTGCCGATAATTGAAATTAAGGGCTACCTATCACTAAAAATACGCTACTTATGATGTAGCATAGATGTGGCATCTATTGTTGCAGCTTAAATGGTTTTGTGAGAAGCAATTTTCCGAAAAAGAAAGGTATTCAACAGTTTCCGCGATGGGCATAAAACTGCTGACTTCCTTCTAGGACAAAATTTTCACCCTAGAGGACAAATATACAATAACAATATTTAGTGTAATTTCCACCAAACAGTTGATCAAGCCTGAATGCAGTATGCAGCACCGCCCTCCCGCCCGCAAATATATGCAAATGCAGAAGGTGCGATTAATAGTGGACCTGCATCTATAAGTTTGTAAATTACTGTTATTCATATAGTTTTTATTTTATTTGTTAATTTTTGTACTACATTACTCATTGGTCTGTGGTCAGGACTCCTTTGTTCTCTCACTATTCTAAATCATTGTACTCTGTAATTGTTAAAGATATTATTTTTAAAAGAGTAACCATGGAGTTTCTTGCCGGCTCTTCTCCATAGGAAACGACTAATTGGAACCGTGCACCTAAATTCGACTTTTCATAAGCACCTGTATTGGTTTATGTGAAATAAAAGAAATTTGATTGATTTTGATTGATTGATTTGAATAACATGCAATTCCCAAACAAATCAAACCGATATGACACGTGTTTCGCCGCTCCACGGGGTATCCTTGGGAGATGTTGACTCATCGACCGCTTGGACACGAGATATTTGGACGTCCAAGCGGTCGACGAGTCATATTTTGCAGGCGGAGGACGGTGCTCCATACTGCATTCAGCATTGATCAATTGTTTGGTGGAATTTTGACGACATGTATGGTGTAGTGGCTGAGCGATTGGCATCTGCGCTACGGGTCGTCGGTTCGATTCCCACACGGAACAAATATTTGTATGGCCTACAGATAGTTGTTCCGGGTCTGGGCGTTTGTGTGTGTGAAGATTTGTGTCTGTAAACGCACCCACGATATAGAAGAAATCCTAGTGTGGGGAACCGTTTAAAAAAAAAAAAAAAGAAAAAAAATACACTAAATATTGTTATTGTATAGTTGTCCTCTAGGGTGAAAATTTCCGCAAAGAAACGCCTCATTCCATTATTTACCCTAGAGGCCAATCGTTCTGCCTAGCCTTTTCACAACTAGGTTGGGGTCAGCTTCCAGTCTAAGCAGATGCGGCTGAATACCAGTATTTTACACGGAGCACTGCCTTCAGACTTCCACAACCCAGTTACTGGGCAATGCCGATATCCTAAGATTAGACCGGTTGTCACAGTTTAGGGCTTCTAACTACCCGTAACGACTGTCATAGGTATTCGTATGACACTCGGGACCGACGGTTTAACGTGCTCGGATACGGAGAGGCACGGATACCCTAGAGGCCAATATTAAAAATAATATTTTTCTATATCGCTTCTGCTTATAACTCACGCCGCGAGTAGCTGAACCTTAGCTGGTTACAAAAAAATGAAAATCAGCAAGCAAACAGCTAGTGAGAATTAATTCGTTGCGCATCGTCCGGTGTCGTCCGGTGCCTGACGCGTTCGCACGGACTGGACGATGTTTGTCATTTTGTACTGTGGCTTAATGGGGGAGAAATTTTGGATAAAATGACTTGTTTGTATAGCTTGTTTGAGGGTTTGGTTGGGTAAAACTTAAGTGTGTTTTAAGTACAATGCTATTAAAAATATAACATAACATCACGCGTTGTATTCCCCGAAGGGTTCGGCATAGGTGTTTTTAGTATACCCTCGTTGCTTCAGTTTTGTTTAAGTCCCACTTAATAGGGGGCGAGCCTATTGCCATAAACCGAGCACAAGTCCAGACTCTGAGAAAGTTTTAATGGAAAAACCCAATTACACTACGCGACCTGGGGATCGAACCCAGGACCCCATGCTTAGCAGTCGCGCTTACGACCACTAGACCAACAAGGCAGTCTTAAAAATATGACAAGGCAATATTAAAAATATGTCTAGGAGTTAATAAATAGGAAAAATAATAGTAGCACTGATCACCGGTCTTGAAGTTTGAATTGACTTTGTTAGCAAAACTTCAAGGTTTGCAGGAACACACTGCGATCATCAATAAGTTTGCCACGCTAGGCGATTATGCATATTCTCTTAGGTTTCGTTTATGGTGACAGTTCAGTCAGTAAGAGCTCGTTCACACAGCGGATCCGTTTTAACAAATCCGTCGGTACTGGATGTGTTGTTCACATCTGCACCGACGGATCAGTTAACCAAATGGCAGCTGCGTCGCATCTGGCAGGCAGGATACGATAAAAATAACGGATTCAGTATTTTTTACTGGATTCAGAATATTGTCACAAAACAGATAGGTACAGAAGTCAATCACATGTATGTACTTCACTTTTCATACCTACGCTCGGCGGTCGCTCTATCTATATATCTATCTCTCTCAAGCGCATGGCACTCGCACTCGCACTCTCTCGCCCTCTAGTCCCAAACAGTCCGAGATATCGTGTCCGTGAGCAGTGTCTATGTGTGCGTTTCTCGAGCACACTTGTATGTAGATTGACTTCTGTACCTATCTGTTTTGTGATACTGTCGTGTATGTGAATTCGCTCATACAACTACACGCACCATCACCAAAATAAAAACGGATCCGCTAAAACGGGTCCTGTAAACAGTTTCTGTGTGAACTAGCTGTAAGGCGGACAGTTCAAACGTATGGCGATGTATTAGAGCATTTATGGGGACGCGTTTTTACACGCATATTGTTTAAGTTGCATATAATGACAGTACCTACGCGGCGTACTGCCCGGCGAGTCCCGTACCTATAAACGAGGCCTAAATGCGATATATTACAGGGACAGGGATGTTTGGCATTAGTTCTTGCACATGTGGCTTCCCTGGAACCTCATTAAAAACATATGTGTACGTCTACTAACTATCCTCAATTAAGATTATATATTTTTTATTGCTATCATTACTCTCAAGATATCTTTATCTTATTTTACAATGATTTTTAGCTAAGTTTTGATGACATTTAATTATGTCAATTGTTTTATATAGTTTAGCTTCCTTTTCACTTTTGTAAATGTGAGAACTTTGTGGACCTGCATTTATAAATTTGTAAATTACTACAATATTATTCATATTACTTTTTTTAAAATTTTATTTTTGTGTGTTAGTTTTTGTACTCAAGTCTTTTAGTACTACATTACTCATTGGTCTGTGGTCAGGACCTCATTGTTCTCTCACTATCCTAAATCATTGTACTGTATCCACTGAAATTGTTAAAGGTATTATTTTTAAAAGAGTAACCATGGAGTTTCTTGCCGGCTCTTCTCCATAGGAAACAACTAATTGGAACCGTGCACCTAAATTCGACGTTTCATAAGCACCTGTATTGGTTTATGTGAAATAAATTTTTTTGATTTGATTTGATTTGATTAGGAGACCATGGTCAAAAGATATGTATGGTGCAGTGGCTAATCGATTGGCTTTCTTCGCTACGGATCGGAGGTTTGATGTGTTTATAAACGCACTCACAATACAGTAGAAATACAAAAGTGTGCAAAGTTTAAAAAGAGTAGGTAGGGGATGCAAATATTTTCATTAACATTTCGCCTAATTGAAACTTTTCTCTAAAAACAACAGTTTATTTCTTGATAACTAGCAGTACATTGTATTCATTAAAGAGAACAATGTCATAATTCGTTGGAGCAAGGCTTTTGTCTAGGCTGTTTTGTTAGCCCGTAATACAGGAGTAACCTGGCCTAAATAAGGTGGACAGTATAAGGGACTTGGGGGTTATCCAGGACAGTAAACTCATATTCGAAAAGCATATTGACGAAATCGTACAGAAAGCGTCCAAGTCTCTCGGTTTCATAATAAGATCTTCTTCTTGCTTCAGCTCCCTAAAACCACTCAAGGTATTATACTGTTCTTATGTTCGCAGCCACCTTGAATATGCATCTCAAGTGTGGAACCCAAAATATGACGTGTATAAGTCAAGAATAGAAAGCATTCAGAAAAAGTTTTTAAGATACTTAGATTATAAGACAAATCAATGCTCAACGGATTACACTCATCGTTGCAAAAGATACCATTTTCTTCCACTGGAAAACAGACGCCATGCTAATGACATTACTTTTTTGTTAAATATTGCCAATAGTTCTATCGATTGTTCCCAACTTCTCTCCAAAATATCACTCCGAACCCATCACGTAGGCTTCAGGCAGCGGCCACTTCTTCACATTCCATTCGCATCAACAAATTACCGACAGAATGCCTTTTTCTTACGTAGCGCAGCAAGCTTCAATAATCTTCCGTCTCACTTAGATGTTGATCTATTTAGAACCAGCCCTAGCACATTAAGACGAACTATAAATAAAGAATACTTTGTTATAGATCACAATAAGTAGCACTGTGGTCTGTACATGTGTTTATACTTTCTTTTCTTATTTACTGTTTTTAGCACCAGTAATAAACTGTTACAATTGTAAAATTAATGATTAATCATTCATTTTCAAGATCTTTTTATTTTATGTTTTTAAGTTTTGTTAGAAGAACTTATTTTGTTTTGTTCAAAGAGGAATTTATTAAGTTATATTCAAGGGATTTTATTTTATGTTTATCTCTGTATGTTTCTTTTCTGTTTTAATTTTAGGTACATAGTTTATAATTTGTGGAAGCTTTTAAATGGCAATTGTAAGTGCTATTGTACATGACTTATAAAGATATTAGACTGTAAGCTTTCTGAAGAATAAATAAATAAAATAAATAAATAAATCGTGAACTTGGGAAATGTTTAGATGAGGTTTATTTTTTGGTACTTATTTATACCTAAGTAAGAATATTGTGTTTTGTATATTGTAACTTAATTATATTTAAAAGGTTTTAAGTATTATTTTCATGCAAACATACATACGTCACGCCTTTTTTGAAATTATATTAACAAAACCACCTAAAAACACTCGCTTAACTGACTTCTTGTGATCACTTTTCGGCTCCATCATCAGATCAGCTCAATGGTACCATCACATTATATTGTCACTGGAACTACATGTCTTCTTCTTCTTCTTCTCCCTGCCCTTATCCCACACTAGGTGGGGTCGGCACAACATGTATTTCATAAATCCATGTTGTTAGAGGTTTTGGCTTATTGTTTTATGACCGGCCGCCTGCCTGACGTCAACCCTCCTTGGGAATAGTCGTCGCGCCGTCGCGCGGGTGATCCAATGTGCTTGCTGATATTATGCACTGGGTCCCAAAATGATATGCTTGTCAGTCTTATTGCCGACAACTAAGCAGGCTGTGTTCTTCTTGGTGGAGTATACTGGAACTACATGTGTATGCAAAATTACAGCTTGTTCTGATAACAGGAACTAGCTCAAAATGTGCAAGATTCGTAGCAGATAACAAAGCATGCTAAATAACATAACCTCATGTCTATATTCCCTAAAGGCTTGGGCAGAGGTATATAGTAACACTTATTTTGCAGTTATGTTTAAATCCCATGTCATAGGGGGCGTGCCTATTGCCATCAACCGGGCACATATCCAAACTCCGAGCTACTTCTGGGGATTCCATAATGAATAACCCAATAACACTTTGCCCGATCTGGGGATCGAACGTAGGACTCACGATCAGCAGTCACGTTTGCCACCACTAGACCAAGGAGGTAGTTAAATAAAAGCTTTTAAAATACATCACAATATAAATGCATGCATACTATATTGCATATTAGTTCTTATTACAATGCCATAAACCAATAAAACAAATCTTTAAACTTTAAACCGAAACCAATTTAGCTGAAAAGTTATAAACAACAACATTCAAAACTATTCTACGAACAATATTTAAAATCGCAACTGCTCGCATACGATAACATAATCGTGTGTTCCTGAACCAACTTGTACGAACAAATGAATAATGCAACCATAAAGATTGTAGCAACGAACATCAAATGCATCCATAAGCATCTGCCTAGTTAGGTGCAGTCTAAACTTTCCAACAAGTTTCCAAGTGGAAATATTTTTAAAATGCAAATAGCAAAGGATGAACATCAGAAGCGTTTCAGGGGGGGCGTCGTTGTCTCCGTGTATTAGTTTCAGAATATTCATGCACCTAACAAGTAACAAGTTGCCACACTTCAGACGACTTTCGAAAACTTTGAATTTCTCCTTTTTTTTTAAAGAGAAAAGTTTTTCGCGTCACTCTGAATAAGTAACAGTATTTCTGCATTAAACATCAAATGAGTTATTCCACGAATAAATCTCGAAAAGCACTTTAGGCGATGGACGGTTTATAACTTAACTTTTTAAGAAATAGTAGTTGTTAATTATTGAATTCTTATCTACACTAATATTATAAAACTGAAGAGTTTGTTTCTTTGTTTGAACGCGCTAATCTCAGGAACTACTGGTTGAAATTGAAAAAATATTTTTGTGTTGGATAGTCCATTTATCGAGGAAGGTTATAGGCTATATAAAATCACGCTACGACCAATAGGAGCGGAGCATAAATGAAAAATGTTTCAAAAACGGGAAAAATGTCCACCCGTGCGAAGCCAGGACGGGCCGCTAGTAAAAAATACAGGTGGGATTAGTGAAGGTAAGTCACATAAGGTCAATTTAAAAAGTATGCCTGAATAAACAAGGTACTTATCTATTCATATTGTTCTAAAACATTTCCTGTAGGACCAACAAAATATCGTTCAAAATCAGAGACAATCTTATCGATGTTCACAACCCAACAAATTACAGCTGGTCCCGAAACAAATCGCCGCCATTCAACCGAAACAGTGAAGAAATTCAGAATCTTACAAACTGCACAAAAAGCATTATCGATAAAACGGATTACAAGATAAATCAGCAGCAAGAATCTCCGGCCGCGGAATCTTCCAGACGCTCTGTTTTACGTCCCTTCACTAATTGATGGAACGCTCACCGAATAATCAACTTTTTTTAAAACGGTTGTTAAGGAAATGCCTTTTTGTTTGTTTTAAACGGATAAAGGAGAGGATCTTTTTAATCCTTTATCCGGTTTGTGTTGAGGTGGAAAGAAGTATTAATTATTTGTGTCCGTTAATTATGTGTTCAATTTGCTAATTTATTCTGTTTGAACGTCATATACTTAAATACTAGGTTAAACATTACTTTGTTTTTATTGTGCTGGTAAAATGGGCTATTTGAGAACCACGGGACTTTGGCATACACATATGGCATAGGAGACATTCGATTTTTTTTTAAACTACCAACAATTTCAAATATTGAAAGTTACAATAACATTGAAATTGTAAATACATAGCACTTGTGGCCGTAATAAAAATTCCAATTAACTGTGGTTTTTAAATAGCCCTATTTTACGGATCATTTCACAATATTGGTGTAATAAAAAACATAAACTTAACATCACGCTTTGTATTCCCCGAAGGGTTAGGCAGAGGTGTTTTAGGAACACCCTCGTTTCGCCAGTTATGTTTACGTCCCATGTAATAAGGGGCGAGCCTATTGTCATTAACCAGGCACAAATCCAGACTCCTGGCTGCTACTGCGAAATTCCTAATGGGAAAACCAATATTATTTATTTATTTATACTTCTATGCACTATTGTGGTACATAAGGCGGACTTAATGCCATAAGGCATTCTCTACCAGTCAACCTTAGGGTTAAAAAGAAAAGCATCAAAATATCACTTTGTCCGACCTGGGGATCGAACCCAGGACCCTATGCTCAGCAGTCACGCTTGCGACCACTAGACCAACGATAATAAAATAAATTATCTATTAAATATAAATGAATCGCCAAATGTGTTGCTAAGCGCAAAACTTGGGAACGGCTCGACCAATTCGGCTATTTTTTTTAAATATATTTCTTAAGGCACAAGGAAGGTTCTTATGGAGAGAAAAAACATAAAAATTGCGTGGAAAATATTCTTTTCCCACTACAGGCCAATAACTTTTGACAGAACGAAGTCTGTCCGGGCAGCTAGTTTATAATAAAAATAACATAATTATGAAAAATACTACATTTATATTAAAATTTGCTCTTGTAAGTGTTTGCTTACCTTAGCTCTTACTGCTTTCCTTAAAGCCTAGCAACTCGTAAATCCAAGCGTCCGACTTTTGTTAAACAAATTACTCGTAAAGCTTTGTGAGAGTCGATCGGATAGTTAGGCGGGTAAGTTCGTACGGGGTAACGGCGGATAAAGCTGGACAACTTTCGGGTAACTCCGGCCAAGTTCGGGGGAAGTTTGCGGCGAGTCCGACGTTCCCCGTCCCCCCTCGATCCTGTCCCCGCTCAACTTTAATTGCCAAGAAAGCGGAGGGCCGGTCAATTGATAGAATTTGATACGATTTGCGGTCAGATGCAAGTTGCTAAGTGGCGGCCATGTTACAAGGTGTGCTGATTGCATTCGTTATTGACTGTTGTTTGTCTTGTTTCACACTTGTAATTGGGTTTGATCTTGTATCTTGTTGGTTTGTTCTGTACGTGACTATCGGTGGCCGCTTATTATATTATTGTGTTGATTTATTTGGGGCGATTCTTTCAATGGGTGAATAGTGAATACTACTTACTGTAAGTAAACGTTTAAATAATTAATTAACGCTTGACGTGTGTTCTTGTTTCATTAAATTATTAATACTTACGGTTTAAGGTTAATCAGTAATCAGTTAGGGGAAAAATAAAAGAATTTAAAGTCGTTCTGACCGTCGCAAAGTTGGTTTATGATAATGACAACTCTGGACGATTAGCATAAGTCCGTAGAAGCAGTTTAAAGTTAATAAGATTAAGTCTATGCTTAGCAGTGGAAACTAGATTGCCTCAATAAGGCACTTTTTTTTAAACTTGCCTCTCTCTCGTTATACTTCTGTATCGTAAGTGCGTTTACACGCACATCTTCACATGACATGCACAATCTCATAGACCCGGAATAATTTATCTGTAGCATATAAAAATACCTTGTTGGTCTAGACCAGACGACTGCTGATCGTGAGGTCCTGGATTCGATCCGCAGGTCGGGCAAACTGTATTGGCTATTTCCGTGGAGAATTTCTAAGTAGCAGCCCGGAGTTTGGATATGTGCCCGGTTGATGATAATAGGTTGGCCCCCTATTATGACTTTAAACATAACAGCGAAATGAGGGTTACTATACACCTCTGCCCAACCCTTTGGGAAATATAGGCGTGATGTTATGTTATTATGGTATGTTTATAAAAAAATATGTGCCGTGCGGGAATCGAACCCGCGACACATTGCACCGCAGCCAAGCGCTCAGCCCCTGCGCAGATTAGCGTAAACTTCATCCTTATCAGTACATAAGTAGATATTACCACACGTACATGTACTAAGGTGCTCATATGTACTTGCGTTCTGTTACAATGTACATCGTAATGCACCGCCAAACTCCGTTATTGCCCCACGTAGCCCCGAGTGACATCAGCACACTTTGTGTTGGACTTACGTACTGCGAGTTTTGCTCGCAGGCAATGTACGATATATGAACGTATAGTATACTTATGTATACCTAGTTTAGTTGACTGTTTAGTGCAGTGGAACGGTGAAATTCATCACTCTAGTATTATAAATGTGAAACTTTGTGAAGATGGATGGATGTTTGTTAATCACGCACAAACAGATGAACGAATTTTAATGAAATTTGGCACTTATACTATGTCTTTGATTAACACTTAGGAATTTTTATCTGAGTATATGAAATTACCCTACTTACGTACATAGTTGGAACAATCAATGTGACACTCTTGTTTCATACAATTTGACAAACTTGTGGTACCTATCTACATACATAACATCACGCCTGTACTCCCCGAAGGATTGGGCAGAGGTGTATAGAAACACCCTCATTTCGCCGTTATGTTTAAGTCCCATGTAATAGGGGGCGAGCCTATTGCCATCAACTGGGCACAAATCCAAACTCCGGGCTGCTACTGAGGAATCCCACACGGAAAAACCCAATACCACTGCCTAACCTGGGGATCGAACCCAGGACCTAAAGATCAGCAGTCGTGCTTACCACCACTAGACCAATGAGGCAGTCCCTAACTGGTACCTATCTACTTAACTCAATATCTGTGATTGTTAGATTGGAATAGCAAATTAGTTCACATACCAGAAATAATGAATTCCATCATATTTTGGCATATAAATGATAACTAATTAAACGCTACAATAAAAATAGATCCACGACCACTAGTTCCCGACTCATAAATTAGTCGGACATTTTATAGTTACCACAGAGTATTAATTAGTCTCAGAGTGTAAATATTTTAGTCGGTAGGTCTCGAGTCGTGCTCAGTAAGTACTGGCGCGGGTCAAAGGTTTTAATTTACTAGCCAGAAATAATAAAGTGTAGGATGACGGAATACCTCTGAACGGACTCTAAAGAGGAAATGAAGAGGTTGTGTACGCCCTTTTGTAATTAACTGGAGACCCTTTAAATTGTCGACGAGACGACAACCATTGGTGATGTTTTTTTTTACTGTAATTTGAATTTTATGTTGTTTTGATGTTTGATGCCATGTTTTTTCGGGATTGAAAAAGGCAATGAGAGTGTAAAAGCCAAATAAGCGAGTCATGTCAACAGCGTAGCTCCTGCTGATGCAGAAGTATCTTTATTTAATTTTATACTTTCTCTCTCTCACATGTCAGCAAGATCTATATTATGAGACTAGCTCCTGCCGTGGCTAGGGTTGCCAGACCCAAAAATAGAAAAGCCGGACACAGATTCATACCGGACATTTTGCCCTAGAAGCCTAAAACACTGGCAATCAAAAGAAAAAAAATATTGATACTTTTATTTCTGTACTTATTACTGTTATTCATTTGAGACCTCTACTTTTAATTTTATTTATTATGAATCATCGGCATCTTTTGGCGGGGCGGGGTTAACCAATGGCCTAAAAAAAGCCGGACAGGCCGGACTTGAATATATTTGGCCGGACATGACTGTAAAAAGCTGGACATGTACACCTGGCAACCCTAGCCGTGGTGAAAGGGTTTCCCAGTCGGCAAGGTGGGTAGCGAGGCTGAACGCTCAGTGTGCGCCATACGTACCTACTTAAGTATCGTCACTTGTAGAAGCTCTTTTAATGCACCTCATCTCTTTATTCTATGTGCTAATAACACATCATCTATCTTATTCATTGACTTCCTGTTCATCCAAAGGTTGTCTGGTAGATATCGCTATCAGCGACAAGACCGCCATTGTACCCTTTAATGTTTGTTATTGTATAAGAGCTGTGTTACCATTTTGGTGTACAATAAAGTATATTCTATTCTATTCTAATAACAACATACTAAGTTTATCAATCATTATGTACTTTTTAGTAATTAATTGGCGTTGTTACTTTTTTATTGTATCGTTACAGATAAAACATAGAATAAGAAATTATAAAATACCTAACCCTTACACGATCATCAGAGTAAATAACATAACATAACATCACGCCCTGTACTCCCCGAAGGGATCGGCAGAGGTGTTTTAGTAACCCTCGTTTTGGCGGTTATGTTTAAGTCCCATGTAATAGGGACAAGCTTATTGCCATTAACTGGGCATAAATTCAAACGCCGGGCTGCTACTGAGAAATTCCTAATAGAAAAACCCAATAACACTTTACCCAACCTGGGGACCGAACTCAGGACTCCATACTCAGCAGTTGCGCTTGCAACAACTGGACCTATAAGGCAGTCATCATCATATGATCAGTGTAGTTTTATTTAAACACCAGAGGGCAGTGTTCGGGTGCAGTGTATATGAGGTCGTTCTGTAAGCAATGGTGGTTATGGCTATGTTCCGCCATGACCATGCATTGTAGGGTGGAGGAACGAGGTATGGTGATCCTCCAATGAAAAGGGAGGATCCTCCACAGCCCAACGGTTGATGTTGGGAAATTGTATATACAAGGTTAGTTTGAAAGGGGTACTAAGCCGAAAAGGTGTTAATGTACCCATAATAATGGATAACTTTTGTTCTACAACTTTCCCCAAAAGTGAATATTTCAAGAGAAATAGCTGTTCAAAGATTCGCTAAAATCTATCTGTCCATAGCTATGATCAGCTGTTTTTACAATTTAGGTCATATTTGGGGTCACGGATTAGAAAATTAATTTTCTGAATCCATAACTAAAGCAGGTATGCTTTTTTTTTGAAAAAACTAAAATAAAAATCTTTATGCATGCAAATAAAAATTATCGAATTTTGAAATTTTAACACTTGCTTTAAAATAGTCATCAGTGATACTTTACGTGGCCCGCGGCTTAGTACCCCCTTTACGACTAACCTTGTAAACTAACTCCGTGTCAGATCTTCATATCGCGATGCAGGATTTGTGACATTTCATTTGACAGCAGTCATTGTTGTCGCTGTAGTCTGCTAGACAATCTTCGTGCTGCGTAGTTTTCATGTGGCGTGATAGAGGTCGCCACAGTAGCAATATTATAAGGAGGCCTGGACTGTGTTCAGGAGTTAATTTATTATGGCCTACGACATCTACGACGTCTAGTGGTGGCAAGCGCTACTGCTGATCGTGAGGTCCTGGGTTCAATCGCCAGGTCGAGCAAAGTGTCTTTAGGTTTTTCCGTGTGGAATTCCTCAGTAGCAGCTTGAAGCTTGGATTTGTGCCCGGTTGATGGCAATACGCTCGCCCTCTATTACATGGGACAAACATTATGGCGAAATGAGGTTGTTACTATACATCTCTACCCGACCCTTCGGGGAATATAGGCGTGATGTTATGTTGTGTTGTGGCCTACGACAATACGCTGCGAAAAGTCTCCGATACCAAAGTCTTCAATCAGTTTATGTTAGGACTACGGTGGTACATCACTCCATCCATTACTTAGCACCAAGCGACTAACAGAAACTCCCACTTCCGTTGGACGGCTGCGCTAATATCCGGCTCAGACCACTTCGCCTTGGGCGGAAACTTTGATTTTTGAACTAACAATAAGTTAGTATTATACCTAACTTATATTGAGTTACTATGGGCAATCACAATTCTGAGGAAAGCCGATATGCTGTTGTTGATGACGATAAATATTGAACTATTTACTAAGTGCTACATTTTACATAAATAACATAACATCACGCCTTATATTCCCCGAAGGGTTCGGCAGAGGTGTTTTTAGAACACCCTCGTGTCGCCAGTTATGTCTAAGTCCCATGTAATAGGGACGAGCCTATTGCCATTAACTGGACATAAATCCAGACACCGGGTTGCTACTGAGAAATTGCTAATGGAAAAACCCAATAACACTTTGCCCGACTTGGCGATCGAACCCAGGACCATATGTTCAATAGTCGCGGTTGCTACCACTAGACCAACGAGGCAGTTAAATATAAATATTGAACTATATACTAACGGGGTGTCCTGCGTAAGCGACAAACGCGACGCGGTGAGACGCGACGCGACACGTCGTGGAACAAATACGCGTTACGTCGCGTCTCGCTACATAGGCCGCTAGTAGGGAATGCCGTTGTCTTGATCGCGTTTGTCGCGTTCGTCGCTTACGCAGGACACCCTGTTAGTGCTACATTAGCAGCGTTTTACATACAAGTGGGTATTATATTCCCTAGGACGACTACTATTAAGATATAATATTAAGATGGAGTTTCTTGCCGGCTCTTCTCCATAGAACCTACCTTTTGGAACCGTGCACCTAGTTGTGACGTTTTAAAAGTGCCTGAAATCTGGTCTATTTGAAATAAAAAACTTTGACTTTGACTTTGATAATTCATTCCGTCATGATATAACGATACATCGTTGAATGTTTTTGGAAATCCCTATGTTAATTGCGAGTCCTTCATAAAAATATCTCGGGTAGACAAGCCAATTGCATAACAAATAAAAATACAATTGATTTTGTACCTTCGACAAAGATCTAGTTATTTGGGGTGCCGTTTGGTAGTTGTCTTGTCATAAATCTTTTTACCTCCACTTCAGCGAGGTATCAGTTCAGCAATCAACTCGACTCAAGTAACCTTAAATCTATTCTTGCTAACAGTTACACTAAGATCTTTCTTCCAGATAAAAAGCCTACACGAAAAACAATTACACAACAAAATGTAACTCCTACCGAACCACGCATCCATTTCAGGTAACATCCAACATGCTGACATAAATTAACATTTCAACATAAAAATCTGTGTAACATCGCTATCTGTGCGCGCGATAGTATTTCACAATGATTAATCAACACCATTGCTGTTTACCTTTAGCTTTCCGGGCAAGCCTTTAATACTAAACCTTCAATGTATGAGACTGTCTTTCTCGTTCGATTTACATTGCCTCTTGCATTGGGTGTTCCAATTTTTTAGGTGGAACTTAGCGGGTAGTGGATGTGCTTGTAAAATTTTTGGTCGTTTGTGGCGAAGTGTCGTGGTGCAAGGACCAACTCCGCCTATCGTTATCAAGTTGAAATCAAACCGCCTTTTTGCGTTAGCGCCCTCGCCTCTTTGGTTGTTTGTATGTATTGTACTTTTCGACTTACCGGTATAATTCCACTGTTCCTTTTTGTAACCGATACGTTTATGGCCTAACAAACATGACGTCCAATCGGGTTTTATTCAATGGTTAAGGAATCGGGGTTTGCATAACAAACTTTAGGGAACTTACCCATACTACGTGACCCATTTTTTACAACTTTTTACCTCCCTCTCCCCCCTCGGTGACCACCCGTAGTATATGCCATAGTAATTCATAAATAAGGTTTTAAATAAAAAATTGCAAAATGAATATTATTTGGCTCATTGTGCGTCAATGTTGCCACCTGTGAGTTTAAAAAGCGCTAAACGCTGCACGCCATATTTGAATATAGCTCGAAAAAGCGCGAGATTTCCATAGAGAATATTGAGCACGTGACGAAAACCTAAGCCCCCCCCGCCCATGTGACCAAGCGTGGTATTTTGAAGACCCCTCCCCCCTCCTGAACGGGTCACGTGGTATGGGTACGTTCCCTTAGGTTTTTCCGGGTTTTGGATTATGTGTTTCGGATTTGATTGCGTCGAAGGTTTTCCTAGACCGATTATACATTGTAAAGGTCTCAATTTGTGCCGGTGTCTCGTTTTGGGACAAGTACTAATTTTACATAAGCCTATATCATAAGGATGCTAAAACGAATTCATAAGAGAAAAGTGTTTTAAAATTTAACTGCATCAAATAATTCTACTGAATAAACCGCCACCATTTGCAAATCCTACGAGTCTTCCAGCAAGCCACAGAGGACTGCAAGAATGTTTAATATAAAACTAAAATGCAGGTGTAGAGGCACTGCCTCCTTGACTTGAAGGAATCACCTGACCGTCGTGACTCGCCGTGTGTTGCGCGGGTAACGCGACAGGAATTTATAATATTCGAAAACAAAATGAATTCCTGCATTTCTAAATACGTAGGTATTTCAGTGTTTTTTTACGTTCTTTGTTTAAATTATTATGTTTTATGTTAAGTTCTTTAGTTTATGACAAGGTATACCTAATCATATACTTTTCATAAACTGGAGGATTCTTCCATTTTGTGCTGGAAATCTTAAGCTTAAATAAACTAAGAGCCTGAAATAATCGTTGTTTAATTTGGGATGTATTTTAAAGTACCTACTTTAATATTAATAAAAATAACGTGCAGTGGTTGAGCCATTGGCTTCTGCGCTACGAGTCGTGAGTTCGATTCCCGTATGGAACAAATATTTGTATGGCTTACAAATAGTTGTTCTGGGTCTGGGCGTTTATGCACGTGAAGACGTGTGTCTGTAAACGCACACAAGATAAAAAAAATATATGAATATAACAAAAAATGTTTAAGACACACTTCATAAATAATACTTTCCACTTCAAAATAATAGTTGCACTTCAATTATAATAGGTCTCTTTAAAAAAAATGGTTCGCACTATAATCGATCAAAAATCACTTGTTTTTTAATGGACCCATTAAAGGAATCGTGGAAAGTGATCGGCAAATCGTTTCTGGCCATTTCTGGCACTTGCCGGATGCTGCCGCGGCACCGCTCGCTCTGCTCGTGCGTTGAGTGGTCACAGTTTTAACATAACCTTAACGTACTTCTCAGCTACCTGTTTGTAGTTTTATTTCTTATTGCAGGGGGACTTTGAAGTTAGTAAGTAGCATCAAAATTATAGTGCAAACAATAATTTTTAAAGTTGAAGTATTAAAATTAAAGAGCAAACTATTCGTTTTAAAGCTAGAGCTTATTAAAGTGGGTTTTATTATTTTTATAGTTCATTTATATATTATATCCCGTTTAATTTTAGAATAGTTCAAAAAGTTTTGTTCCAAAATTAAAGTGAAGCGAAAAGGGTGGGTCGGGATCATAGCAGGTGGAAAGCTATAGTGTCTGCTTACCCCAATGGGAAGCAGGCGTGATTGTATGTATATATCTTAGTCTTCTTCTTCTTCCTGCCCTTATCCCACTCTAGGTGGGGTCAGCACAACATGTATTTCATAAATCCACGTTGTTAGCGGCTTTGGCTTATTGTTTTATGACCGGCCGCCTGCCTGACATCGACTCTCTTTGGGAATACTCGTTGCGCTGTTGTGCGGGTGACCCAATGTGCTTACTGATATTATGCACTGGGTCCCAAAATGATATGCTTGTCAATCTTATTGCCGACAACTAAGCAGATTATGTTCTTCTTCGTAGGGTATACTTGAAGTTCCTTATGTTAAAATGAAGGAGTAATATTTGAGGTACAGGATTCTAACTTATGCAGGTACTCATATATGACTACCTTGTTAGTCTGGTGGTTGCAAGCGTGACTGCTGAACATGGGGTCCTGGGTTCGATCCCCAGGTCGGGCAAAGTTTTATTGGGCTTTTCCATTAGGAACTTCTCAGTAGCAGCCCGGAGTCTGGATTTGAGCCTGTTTTAATGGCAATAGGCTCGCCCCCTATTACATGGGACTTAAACATAACTGGCGAAACGAGGGTGTACTAAAAACACCTCGGCCGATCCCTTCGGGCAATACAAGGCGTGATGTTATGATAATTGTTATGTTATGTGTTTATATAAAGATTGTGCAGTATTAAAACGATTCTAAATTAAATCCGACATTTCATAAGTGTTGATTGAAAATAAATCTTTTTGAATATTTTCAAATTAATAGTAGGAAAGATAACTGAACTCTTAAATGGCGTAGGTATACTAAATCTACATTCGTACGTAACCAAATTATTAATGTTTTAAACGATAATCGTTTTCTACGCAGACGTATTATTTTTTGTCTCAAACAGATTGCGCCTTGAGGGCACTATTAAAATGACATCTGTTTTCCCTTTAGCTACATAACCATTATTGAGTACTAGGAAATGAACTCCATTAAATGCTTTAACAATGTTTTGATAATAGATGTCTGGGGATTTTATAACATAAGATAATATCACGCCTGTATTCCCCTAAGGGTTGGGCAGAGGTGTATAATAATTCCCTCATTTCGCCGTTATGTTCAAGTCCCATGTAATAGGGGGCGAGCCTATTGTCCGGAAAAAACTCAAACTCCGGGCGGCTCCTGAGGAATTCCACACTGAAAACCAAAACCCCAATAACACTTTGCCCGACCTGGGGATCGAACCCAGGACCCACGATCAGCAGTCGCGCTTGCCACCACTAGACCAACGAGGCAGTTATTTATTAATTATTTAGTTATTATTGGGGATTTTATAGCATAGCATAATCAGTCCATTAGTGTCCCACTACTGGCTACCACTGCTGACTACACAAACCATCGAGATCCTTTTGGAGCCCTCTCAGATGTGCAGGTTTCCTCACGATGTAAATCAGATTCTAATCCGCACATGAATTCAAAAAGCCCGAGTTGCAGGCCTGGTACCACAACCTTCGCATGGAAGGTAAACGTTTAACCGGTCGGCTATGCTTAAGGGCCATTCAAGTATTACGTAAGCACGAAAGGGGGTGAGGGGGTCTTTGCTTAGCTTATTTTTGATGACATGGGGGACGGGGGTGTCTAGATGATAGGTAATTACGTCAGCAATTTTTATTTATTTACTTATTTTTCTAGACTTAAATACTGCTCATGAATAACGATAAAAAAACCTGATCAGTTCAAAAAAATATATACCAATGTTTACGTAAGCATATGAGGGGGGGGTAAAAGCTTTGCTTACTTTTGCTGACAAGGGGGAGGGGTGGGTCAAAAATTACTAAAATTCTGCTTACGTAATACTTGAATGGCCCCTTAACTCAACATACCTATTTCTTTGGAATCCCAGAAGAGCGTTTATCTGGTTGTAGATCCCACTACAATGTCCTACATGCATGTGTGAATCAAGCTTATTACCATACAAAACGTGCCGGCGCCGCAGCTTGTGACATAAACAGCCCGGCTTCAAAATGTACTGAAACTTTAACTCTAATTTAAAAGACAGGTAGGTTATGAGGTTATAATATTTTAAATATTTACATAACATACATAACTAGTCCATTACTGTCCCACTGCTGGGCACGGGCCTCTTCTCAGAATGAGAAGCATTTAGGCCTTAGTCCACCAAGCTGGCCTGGTGCGGGTTGGCAGACTACACACACCATCGAGAACTTTATGGAGCCCTCTCAGCTGTGCAGGTTTCCTCACGATGTTTTCCTTCAACGTTAACGCAAGTGATAATCAAATTCTGATTCGCACATGAAATCGAAAAGTCAGAGGTACGGGCCGGGATCGAACTCAGACCCTCTTGCATTGAAGGCAAGCGTTCAACCGCTAGGCTATTACTGCTATAAATATTTATAAAAGAAAAAAATTAACAATAGATTTGTTATCAAAGCAAGATAGTCGATAGGAAGCGATGGAGACGTCAGGAAAAAAGTGTGTTTGGATTATTTTATTGGAAAATTCCCAGTTATTTTCTGTATTTATTCAGAAATTGGATTTAGGTTACCATTGTTGAAGTTTCCAGGAAAGGAATAGGTCTTCGCCTGTGTTCGGAAATAATAGAAATGTGAGTATCCATGAATTATTGACTTTTATGAAGTCTACCCGCATTGTTTTGATTTTTTTAAACCGCTGGTCTGGGCTATGCAAAGTCATTAGTTTCTTTTTTTTTTTTTTTTTAAACGTTGCCCCACTCTAGGAGTTCTCCTGTATCGTGGGTGCGTTTACAGACACAAATCTTCTCACGCACAAACATCCAGACCCGGAACAACTATCTGCAGGCCATACAAATATTTGTTCCGTGCGGGAATCGAACCCACGACTCGTAGCGCCGAAGCCGATCGCACTGCCACTGCACCAAACGTGTTGCTCAAACGTGGTTGACGGGATACTAGTCTCCTTCGATTTTTGTTTTGCGTTATTGTGCCCGCGCTGATTGTTGACTAATTCGTCTCATGTGAAGTGTCCAGTTGCGCAAAACCCGCGTTGTGAGTGACGACAATTTTTTTTATAATTTTTTCGAGGTATTACTTTTTCGCGACTATGCAAGCCTCATGCGTACGTCCTATTATATTACTTAAAAATAACAAATATCGACATCAGAGAACCGCTACATAATTCCACCGGCATGGATGCACAACAGAGGAATCAATGACACGACGACAATCTTCTCTCGATAGTAGAACAATAGATTAGTGAAATCTTTCGTTGCCACGAGATGGTAAAAAAGTCGGGCGGAGTTAACTCGCTACTCAGCTTATGTGTGTGTAGATAAGGTTGAAGATTCTAGGTACCTATAGCTATTATTAAGTTTGTGTCAATCAGATAACCTAACATCTGTTTACAAGACATTTAATATAACACAGATTCTGATCATTTTATAGCGAAGGTTACGAGGAGGCGTTTCGACACCTCGACTAATCGGAGGTGAGCATCTATGGCGATAATTAGCAGTTCGCGACCGTGCGAGATCGGGCGATACCGGCCTCGATCGGACGATTACGTGCGACTGATTGCGATGCACACGCGAACCGCGCTTGTTTGAGTTACGAAGCGATCCGTATCAGGAGAGACATGATTTACTTATTTTAGGCGGTTAGATGTAGGCATAGATATTCTTTTAATGTATAACAGTACTGATAGTTAGGTGAAACTGCATATCGACGCTCGGTAGTGAAAACCTCGTAAATAAAATTTTCTTCAAAAGCGTTTTATTAACCGACTTCCAAAAAAGGAGGAGGTTCTCAATTCGACTGTATGTTTTTTTCTTTTTTTTTGCATTTTTGTTCCGCGATATCTTTGTTAATTGTGAACCGATTTTAATGATTCTTTTTTGTTTGAAAGAGTATTCGTTCGAAGTGGTCCCATTTAAATTTGGTGAAGATCTGACGAAGAACTTTGGAGATAGACAATTTGAAGTCGGTTTTATTTTTGTTAAAATGTTTTTTATATAACATCTAAAAGACCTAAAATTATTCGATATACTGCTTTTCAGAGTCATATACCTAATAGTCAAGAGTTTGTGTTATTTTATTGTTACGTGTGTTCCGATTAAATTTGAATATTATTTGTTATTATTTGAATATTATGATTTAAAAACTGAAGTGTTAACGTACTTTTGTTGCTGACTATACTAGTTCAACAAACTTTCAATTCAAATACTTCTAAGCTATCTATGACGTACGATGACAAACTTGTATTGACATTTTGATCGGCCATTTTTTGGAGGAGCCAGTTATTACTACCTCTTTTAAAAATGTGTATTTTACACATACGTGGTTTTCACTGCCGACCCACGATAGGTACGTTGTAGGATGATGATACTATTAAGAATAGAGTTAAATTCATTTAAATAAAGTTTTTTGCATTCGAGTTATGACTTGTATCTTTCTTTTAAAAGGCAAAGAAGCACGAATTTTAATGATAAGTACCAGCTGTCATTTACTAAAGTATAAACAGAAGAAAAATATTATTTTAATGACAAAAATGAACGGTAGTGTACTCTTGGTCACAAATATACCACCCCTTCTCTTTCTGAGAGATTCAGTAAAGAAAGCAAAAAAAAAATCGGTCATGTGCGAGTTGGAAGGGTTCAGGACCAAGAATAATCGCAACCAAAAAAGCTTTGCTTTTACTAGTTACAACTTCTTCACTATTCTATATTTTTCTGTTGTTCTGTTCTGCCTAGCCTTTTCCCAACTATGTCGGGGTCAGCTTCCACTCTAACCAGATGCGGCTGAATACCAGTATTTTACACGAAGCGACTACCATCAGACCTCAGCAACCCAGTAACTGGGCAATGCCGATATCGTAAGGTTAGACTATATTTTTCTATTATTAGTACCTACTTATTTGTTATTTAAGTAGGTACAGAATATTATGAACAATATTTGAGGTTTTTAACACTGTACGTAATGGGGTTGTTACGATAGACCGGGTAACAAAATATTTCTGACAGACGGATAGACGGGATAGCTTTGCTACAGCAATATGATTCCGTTCAGACCCTTTGCGTACCTAACAACGGCATTTTGTTGATCCTACCAGTACCTATAATACACCAGTTCCACCCCCCTGAAAACATGCCATCGAACTCGATCAATAACACAAATAAGACTTAATCCTTGACGTGACCTCGTAATAGCCACTTGCTAAAACAAATTGGAAACGTCCAAATAATTGTAGACCAAACATAACTTAATTGAAAAGTAAACCTAACATAAGCTTTATGATTTCGAGACCATTTTTTTATATTTATTGTATAATATTTCCATAGATAGTAGGTCGTCTAAGAGAATTATGAATTTGACTTGAATATTTATATCTACATGTAAGCCAAGCATCTGGGTCAATCGTTTCCAAATAGTAAATCTAAGATAGAACCTAAAATTCTACAAAAAAAAAACGAGTAAACGCTACGCATTTGGTGCAGTGGCTGAGCGATCGGCTTCTGCGCTACAGGTCGTGGGTTCGATTCCCGTACGGAACAAATATTTGTATGGCCACAGATGAAGATTTGTCCCTGTAAACGCACCCACGATACAGGAGAAAACCTAGTGTTATCCTAGAACATTATTCGTTCTTTTTCCACTTTTTCTCCATTTCATATTTCTGATATCTACTTATCTATATTTTTAAGACCAACACTTGTGTCTGTGGTTCATACTAACATTGGCAAATATAAATATTAACCAATAAATTTATCGATAAAAAAAATTAACACTTCTTTTCGATAAATAAAATGACCGTTGTCGAATAAAAATATCATTTAACAATTCTCGGTTGGTACTGTTGGGACCTACTACTGTTGGTAGTTCATTCAGTTCGTGATTAACATTAGCGAAATTTATTTTTCAACGAAATAATTTACTGATATTTTCAACCAATAAAATTATCAATATACATATTTATCAATTACCAGTTAACAGTTAAATAACATAACATCACGCCTGTATTGTTGGGCAGAGATGTATAGTAACACCCTTATTTCGCCGTTATGTATAAGTCCCATGTAATAGGGGGCGAGCCTATTGCCATCAACCAGGCACAAATCCAAACTCCGGGCTGCTACCTACTGAGAAATTCCACACGGAAAAACGCAAAAACATTTTGCCCGACCTGGGAATCGAACCCAGGACCTCATGATCAGTAGTCACGCTTGCAACAACCGGACGGATGAGACAGTTAAATAAATTTAACCAATATCGCCATCTTTAGTTCATACACCTTAAGCCTGAATTCCAGAATGTCATTTCATGTGTGCATTTTCAATAACAAAAATTGGATATCGTTTCAATTAGCAGTCGTGTGTCATATAACTTTAGACAAAAAACTATTCAGTCAGTTTTTGCTACTCCTAAACCGTAAATAAAAACTTTATAACAAAAATAAAACCGACTTCAAATTGTCTATCTCCGAAGTTCTTCATTAGATCTTCACCAAATTTAAATGGGACCACTTTGAAAGAATACTCTTTCAAACAAAAAAATAATCATTAAAATCAGTTCACAATTAACAAAGATATCGCGGAACAAACAAGCAAAACAAAAAACATACAGTCGAATTGAGAACCTCCTCGTTTTTTTGGAAGTCGGTTAAAAAACTTAAGCCTTGCAGAAACAAGCGACTTTAGTAGAAGGTGTCCCGGAGAATGAATGATAGCTCTGGGCCACAATGCCTCTCGTTACCACTCATTATGCAGACGGTGCACCTCCAGGCACCTATGTTGCAACACGTTCGATGCAATTGTGTGCAACTGTGAAATATATTCGTTGCAGTAACATGGTCCCCTTGTATCAATGGCCAAGTCTAGTGCCGCTTAGTAAATAGGATCGGCTTCTATTCATTCGCACTTGTAGTTTCACTTATACTAAGCACTAATTCAGTATGTTTACACGCAAGGCTACTAATGTTTCTAAGCATATAGTTACTAAGCTCTAGTAAACGATTATTATAATTATGAACGAGAAATACATATTATACTTAAGTTTATTTCCATCCATCGTAAATTAAACTAGTTTATGTAATTTTCAGTTACGCTTTTAGACTTTTATGAATGCATCTAGGTACTTACTACATAGAAAATTCATACTGGTACTACTGAAAGTTTGTTAGTTACCTACAAATGTCAAAACTAAGCTCTTAGTTATTGCGCATTTATACTAAGAATATAAACCGTTTCCCTAAATCTTACACTACAAATTTGTACAAAAAATGCAAATCAACACCATATCAAATACACTCTCATAGAAAACACTTTGTCCAAATCGAATATTTGCCGACGGATCAGAGGTCGGAGTGTAGGGTCGCACATTCTCGCAGCCTATCGGCCATAGCCATCGTTTGTTAGGGCCGGGATTCAGTGGCAAACTGCTTGCCATACAAATGCTAAGCGTCCGCATTGGTCCGCACGAGTCCGGACTCGCCCGCGCCGTCTCGTGAGGCTCCACGTTCACGACTTCGGATTTCGAAATCATAATGTAGGGATTTATGTTGATTCGCGTTTAGATGCGACGCGGAACTGCCGGAGCAAAAATGTTTGGAGGTTAAACATGATTTGATGATATTGTTATGTTGTGTGTTTTGTATCTGTCGTTATTGTGTAAAATACTTCGATTTGTGAATGATACAAAGGGTAGATGCGTTTGTATTTCGAAGGTACTCACCTGGGTACTACTTACAGCTAGTTCACACAGAAACTGTTTACAGGACCCGTTTTAGCGGATCCATTTTTATTTTGGTGATGGCGCCTGTAGTTGTATGAGCAAGTTCACATACACGATAGTATTCCGCATCCAGTAAAAAATACTAGATCTGTTATTTTTATCGTATCCTGCCTGCCAGATGCGACTCAGCTGCCATTTGTTTAACTGATCCGTTAAAACGGATCCCTGAAAATGGATCCGCTGTGTGAATGGGTTTTAGGCACTACACATTTTTTCTTTAAAAAAATGGTGATTGAAATTAATATTCACTTTAGTTATTGAAATACAATCCTCCTTAAACTAGTATATTATAAGACATAAACATTAACTATCGAAATAGGTGCTCTTTTCATAGTACAAGCCCACGCAACGATCTACAATTTCCGAATAGGTTTAATTACAATATTCTTAACATAGCTTGGCATCTGAACACAATAGTACCCCATCATTTGGTCCTTAAAACTTGAAGCTGATACAATCTGTGTATTTCATTCCCTGCCAGCGTGGGTGGACTTGAGTAAAGACTTCGATAAACTGCCTCCAGCTATCGAATACTCGCTCTAAGGGCTAATGCAGACATGAGACTTCTAGCTTGAGCGATCGGCGATTTTGGGGCTGCATCGATACTGCACCATGTATTGGCGACCGTCTGCGTTCGAGCACGGTATCAAAATCGCGCGTTTTAGCAATTACATTGGGCATTGAGCTGTGTTCGAAGTAACCAGAGCCTCACTTGATCGCTGCGATGGCTTTCATATTGCGGACTGAAGAGTCGTGGAATCCAGCGACCAAAAGTGTAAAACCGATTAAATCGTCGATCGCCGTTACTAAAAGTATCGTGTCTGTGATGGCCCTTATTTATATTTTCCTTATTCAATGTTTATAAATTAAAAGGCACTAATAAGAAAGATTTGCTTTTAGCTCGATATTTGATACAAGGGGTTCCGAGGAACTGAATGTTTCTTGGAGCAACTAAGTCTGTCTTTCTTTGTAAATGTACTTTTAGAAGCCAAATTGCTCGTCAACATTGGCTTGTTTTTAACAACAATTAATTCGATTGTAATTTATACAAGGTGTTTGAAAAATCAAACAAGTTTGGAAGTTTTTTGTTACATTCTGCACGTCAAAGAACAAAAGTTGGTTGTTGTATTATGTTTGTATCTTAATATATATAATTCTTCTGTACGTGTGTTTGTCACCTAACTCCTCCTAAACGGCTAGACCGATTTGGATGAAATTTTGTGTGTATATTTCAATGGATTCCTGGATGGTTTAAAAACACAATTGGACCCGGTAAGTGGCGCTGCTTTTCCGGGCAGGATGACGTCTGCCAGGTCCGCTATTATTATATAAAAAAGAAAGGCGTTGTAGGACAACCCGACACTAATGTCAAAGATATAAACAACCGTGATCATTATGTTATAAGCAGAGTGCTTGGGTTCTACTGTAATTCTGTTAAATCCTAACAAAAACGGTTCTATTTGGGACCCTTGGGGCTAATTGACATAGGAGATTTTTTGACATGTTTTTTAAACTATTTACTATTTTAAATATTGAAATATACAATAACATTGAAATCGTAAGAACACAGTAGGTACCTTTGACCATAATGGTTTAAGAAGCATTTTATAAGAATTCCAATTAGCCTCGTGATTCTCTAATAGCCTTATTTTACAGGTACTTATTGCAATTTATCTTCCTGTTCTATCTAGCCTTTTCCCAACTATGTTGGGTTCAGGTTCTAGTTTAACCAGATGCGGCTGAATACCAGTATTTTACACGGAGCGACTACTATCAGACCTCCGCAACCCAGTTACTAGGCAATGCCGATATCTTAAGGTTAGACCGGTTGTCAGACTTTCGGGATTCTGATTTCCCGTAATGACTGTCATAGGTCTTCGTATGACACCCGGGATCGACTGTTTAACGTGCTCTCCGAGGCACGGAGGGGTTTAGATGTGTAACGAACGGTCACCCATCCACAGACTGTCCGTGGCAAGTGCAGCTTAACCTCGCGAATAGTTTGATCCGCACGGTAGGTGATTAGCCACGACCCAATCCTCTGCAATTAATCTTTCTGTATTCATAATTATTATATTATCAACATATTTGTATTATGCCCCAAACTTTCAACCCGTTATTTCTATTACTTGTCTTCAAACACAACGATAGCGGTAATATATGGGATGGTGAGTGAGTTGTAAGGATCGTCGGAAGGCGTCCGTGTAATAGCGTAGATCGCGCGATATCGCCGCGAGCCGCACGCGATCGCGGACGGCCGCGATGTGCATTTTAGTTCGCTCGGAACTAATTGTAAATGTGTACGGTTAATTTGCGATTTCGGTGTGCTTGTAAATAGAGGGAAGCAATTTGAGCCTTTAATACGTTGGTATTATAGGTATTTATGTATTTAGTTAGACTGGAAGTTAACCAGAAGGTAGTAATCTAGACTGAAGATGGTAGATGCTGGCTCAAACATCATATTTAGGTAAGTCCTCATTTTATGTACTGAACACATTAATACATACTAATACCTATGCCAGTCGTTATAGGTAGTCCGAAAGCCCGAAAGTCTGACAACCGGTCTAACCTTAGGATATCGGCATTGCCCAGTAATTGGGTTGCGGAGGTCTGATGGCAGTCGCTCCGTGTAAAGTACCTACTGGTATTCCACCGCATCTGGTTAGACTGGAAGCTGACCCCAACATAGTTGGGAAAAAGGCTAGGCAGAACGAACATTAATCAGCATGGGTTCGCGGATGCAAAATGCTGGATTTATACACAATTTCTTTTAATGCGCAAGTGTCCCTAAGCATGCAAATGCTGAATCGATGCGAAACAAAATTCCATTTTCTATTATTGAAATACCAGTTGATGCTAATAAGTGTGTTTAGTCCCTAAATACCTAATCCTTTTTAATACCCGAACTTCATATATCTTTCAGGCAATATTTTAGAACAATTTGAGAATATAAGAGAATTTACAGAGGTCCTTTACGATCGGGGCGGGAGGTAATAAGCGTCGGTGACGTCACGGCTCTGAGATAAAGAACGCGATGAAATGTGAGATAACAGCGTTTTCGGAAGGCTTAGGAATCTCTTTTATTATATAAAAATATTCCTTTTTTTTGGAGTACGGCAGAGAAGATTGAAAATCGGTTATCGGTTTTAATTTGTGAAATAAAAAAACTTTTCTCCTCGTCCCCTTAATCCAAGCGCTTTTCAATCTATTTTTAGTGTTCATTAAATTATTCCTAGTGATAACCTTGCGGTTAAACATTGCATTCTATGCAGAAGGGTCTGAGTTCGAACTCAGCCCGTACTTTACGATCAGAATGTGATTATCACTTGATTTAATGGTGAAGGGAAGCATCGTGAGGAAACCTGCACACCACATAGGGGCTCTAAAAAGTATTCAATGGTGTGTGTAACCAGTTTTAAAATCAAAACATTTTTTAGTTTGTTTTTGTCAAAACCACGCCGTAAAAGTAAACTAAATTTCCTTATACATATACGGAACAGTTACCACCCATACCAATTCATACTTACCCAGCTTTTTAATTTTGAATTATATCCTTAAATTAGGGCCACCCCTGTCCAAATGTCTGCAATAACCCTAATTTAGGGTTAACTAACGTTTTGTTGTAGGTCGCGATGTAGTAGTAACAATGGAATGCTAACAACGCAGAAATAAAAATATCATTTTAATTGGGTGGCCATTTTTCCCGTTTTTGCAACATTTTTCATTTATTTTTCGCTCTTATTGGTCTTAGCGTGATGTTATATATCCTATAACCTTCCTCGATAAATCGACTATCCAAAACAAAAATAATTTTTCAATTATAACCAGTAGTTCCTGAGATTAGGGCGTTCAAACAAACAAACAAACAAACTCTTCAGCTTTATAATATAAGTATAGATTAATACCACGCAAGCAAAGCCGCGGGCGACAGCTAGTTAAATTGCACCGACCGACAAAAATCACGATACCGAAAGAAAAACATTCCCGTTTCTATAAAACAGCACGGAACAGGTTAATAAATCCAAGTTTCTATTTGGAAACTGGTTTATCTCCAAAACTTAGACTTTGCTAACGGATGGACTGTTCTGTGGGGATCGGGGTGGGGATGCGGATCCCCGGACTGTCGGACCGACAGGAATCCCCCATCGATCTCTATGCTAATGCCCGGATTTACCAGTTGCTTTTTGAACCTGTTTGGTTTAGCATTTTAGTGTTAAGTAATCTGAGTAGGTACTGAAATTGGGACGTAAAGGACTGGATCGAACTGTCTTTAATTTTCGAGGCCCAATAGGGTAGTTGACTACTATTAAAAATGTACAACAATTTAGTATTATTTTAAATAAAGTATAGTTATAAATTGATATGTGAAAAAATAAATAAAATCGATGAAAAAATAGAGGAGCTTATTTATACGCTTGTGAAGTTTGTGGAGGGGGCATTTTCTATCCTTGTCGCACGAAACATATTTTACGGAGTGGTGTCAAATAATTATGAAGTTTGCAAGGTAGGACGTCATTGTGGCGTCATGTAGTCTCTGTCTAGTGAGCAATTTTCAATCGTTCATAACTTGGGCATTTTATTAAATATTTCATTCGTTTTTTCACTGTTGCTTGTAATTTTTGTAACAGTTTCGAGATTTTTAATAAAAAAAATATAGTCACATACCCTATTATGTATACTTATGTACTTACTTAAAGATGATACGAACAATAGGTACACTCACGTGCAAAACAGTCCGTACAGAAAATCAAATAAGAACATCTGTTCGTAATAAATTTTGTGTATCGAATAATGTTGGTCTAGTGGTTACAAGCGCGACTGCTGACTACGAGGTCCTGGGTTCGATCCCCAGGTCGGGCAAAGTGTTATTAGGTTTTTCGTGTGGAATTCCTCAGTAACAGCTCGGAGTTTGGATTTGTGCCCGGTTAATGGCAATAGTCTCGCCCCTATTATTAAACAACGGCGAATTGAGAGTGTTACTATACACCTCTACCTAACCCTTTGGGGAATACAGGCGTGATGTTATGTTATGTTAATGTCAATAGACTTGGCATCAATATAACATAGACTGAAATTCTCCATGAATGACAATACTTACCTTGTCTATTATCCATGTGACTATGCATTGAGTAAGTTCATTAGGTAAGGGGTAGTAAACTTAGGTACTTCATTATTAGTAAGTACACAACCGTCTGGCAGTCTGTCACTACAAATTGCACGAATGCATGCCAAACGTGGCTTAACGGAGATATAGCTGTGTTTTGGCGCTGACTGTACCTTTGTTTACCCGTAGGGGTAAGCTAAGTTACATGTCGCTATATAAGTTATTTCCAGAATAATGTATAGTAATAAGAATATGGTGGGATTTTTATCTACATAAAAAATATACTGTATGGTAATTTTGTTGAACAATCATAAAAATATACTTATGTTATCATCCTCGTAACTGCCTCGTTGGTCTAGTGTTCGCAAGGACGACTATTGATCATGGGGTCCTGGGTTCGATCCCCAGATCGGGTAGAGTTAATGGGTTTTTCCATTAGGAATTTTTCAGTAGCAGCCCGGATTCTGGATTTGTGCCTGGTTAATGGCAATAGCATGGGACTTAAACATAACTGGTGAAATGAGGGTGTACTAAAACAACTCTGCCATTCCCTTCGGGGAATACAAGGCGTGAAAATGTTTATGTTATTATAGAGTTTGTGAAACTTACTAAGCTGGTATAAAAGCTCACAATACATGTAATTCATTAAGTTGAAGCTAAGTAATCGACGAAGAACAGATGTTGGAATTATTATGGAAGAATTTCACGACGAGGTGACTTGAAATTTACCTTAAATATAAGGCAACAAGTAGTAGATTATTGCGTTACTTACTACAACAATTTGCATAACTTAAAACCAAAGCTATCGAAGGTACAGGCTATTTTCGAACATGTTGCAACAAGCAGTCGTGGCCGAGTGGTTAAGGCGTCTGACTCGAAATCAGATTCCCAGTGGGAGCGTAGGTTCGAATCCTACCGGCTGCGAAACTTTTATGTTTTGTTAGCTTATCAAAGGTTTTATGAAAAACATGTTTTGTTAATATGAAGTTGGTAAAAGTTATTGTATTGTTTTCTAATTACAATGTTTTAAAACATAAACTAGACAGTTTACACACTGTTTGATGTCCTGTTATTTTCAATTAAAATCATATCAAAGAGAAATTAAAAGGATTGATTAAAAACTAATAAAGTAAACTTAAAGTTATGAGTGTTCTGAAAATTGTGAATTAATTAATATTTGACTGACAAGCCGTCACTATGAGATCAATGAATTTAATTAGTAAGTTAGGTATTAAGCTTAGGCTCGAGCTTTTGTAAAGCCTATGTGGCGCAGGTATTGCGGTAAAGGGTTGCGGGTTCGATTTCCACATCTAGACCCACATTTATAACACACTTGGCCACAGCCCTCTTCTTAGAATGAGAAGGATTTAGGCCTTAGTCCACCACGCTGACCTGGTGCAGGTTGGCAGACTACACACACTATCGAGAACTTTATGGAGCCTTCTCAGGTGTGCAGGTTTCCTCACGATGTTTTTCTTCACCGTTAACGCAAGTGATAATCAAATTCTGGTAGTTGTTTATACTTTTGTTCTTTGATTTTTAGACAAAGAAAAAACGTACTTCTATTTATCTATACTAATGTTATAAAGAGGAAAGATTTGTATTTTTATATGTAACGAATAAACTTAAAAACTGCTGGACCGATTTCAAAAATTCTTTTGCCGTTAGAAAGCTACATTATCACTGAGTAACATAGGCTATATTTATTACTGGAATAAAACTTCTTAGCGGGCGGAGCCGTCAGGACACAGCTAGTACTCGATAAGCCGATTGATAAATTATAACATAACATCACACCTGTATTCCTCGAAAGGTTGGGCAGAGGTGTTTAGTAGCACCCTCATTTCGCCGTTATGTTTAAGTCCCATTTAATATGGGGCGAGCCTATTGCCACCAACCGGGTACAAATCCAAACTCCGGGCTGCTACTAAGGAATTCCGCACGAAAAAACCCAATAACACTTTGCCCGACCTGGGGATCGAACCCAGGACCTTACGATTAACAATCGTACTTGTCACCACTACACCAACGAGGCACCATTGCAAAATATATTCTAACTTTAAAAAGTCTAATAACACGTTTTTCTTAAGCTCTATTGATTTTTACTGGCCTATAAAATGATAAACCCAATATCAGATCAATTTTCATCAATATTTGTACATCTGAAAGCAAACACGCAAATTCGATACTAAAAATTAATCCGGCATTCACGGTAACCATGGCATCCGAGGTATTTTTAATAAAAACCCCTTCCCTTTGACACGACTTTGCCATGCTAATATGTCAAATTAACCCCTTCGTTTTAATATTGCATGTTTTTATGTCAAACGGCATTTCAAAACGGCTTTTTCTTATACGATGAAATAAATTTCTGTATTAGAAGAATAATTATAATGAGTATAGTGCACGGCGAATAACTTGAACTAAGATGATTTGATGATTCGATAAAATTAATTACATTTAATACACAATATGTCATTTACCGAATAAAAGTTATTTTCACTCAACCAAGCTTTCAATTTCTTAACAAATCTCTGGAAGGGTAGGTCTTTAATATCGCTAGGTAGAGCATTAAATACACTTCCACAGATTACAAAGCTACTTTTGTTAAATAACATTGTCTATGGAATTTTTGGCAACACATTTCTATTACGATTCCTGATACTCCTCGGAAATGTATGCGTGATCTATGTGAGGTTCGGATCATATGATTTGTTTTGATGAGTCGAATAGATTGCACTTGGTGTTCAGGATCTAAAGATGGAGCTAGAAGATGGATAGTGGAACTCTTCAGTGGCTACTAGTAAACCCCTCAAATTTGGCAGTTGACACCATGTTGGTTAAAGTTATTTGCCGCGCACTGTACTGACTACTATTGACTGCCTAGTTGGTCTAGTGGTCGCGAGCGCGGCTGCTGAGCATGTGGCCCCGTGTTCGATCCCCAGGCCAGGTCGGGCAAAGTGTTATTTGGTTTTTCCATTAGGAATTTCTCAGTAGCAGCTCGGAGTCAGGGTTTGTGCTCGGTTAATGACAATAGGCTCGCCCCCTATTACATGGGACTTAAAACATAACTGGCGAAACGAGGGTGTACGAAAACACCTCTGCCGAACCCCGAACCCTTCGGGGAATACAAGGCGTGATGTTATGTTATGTTATAATAAGTAAGTTTATCAACCATCCACGAAGTTTCCTCCAAGTCGTGTGTCACTCCACGGTTTATGTATGAAAACATTCTTCGCGCCGCTGCAGTTCTGGAGTGAATGCATTATAATTCATATTAAATAACATTTTTAAATATTTCTATAAAAACATAAAAACCTTTAAAAATATAAAAAAATTGTAGCCCACCGGCTTCAGGAACAGGGTCCAAGCTACCGGTGGTCAGGACCTCAGAGAGAGGAACTTCCTAACAAGACGTGCAGTGTCCAGAAGTACCGCTTTCTGTATCAGGCCCCGCCGCCCATCGAGAGCCTCATCAGGTGTTGGTCGAGGATTTTGGCTATTAAGCCATTGGCCGTAACGAGTATCGGCACAACGACTGCTGAGTCAACCTCCCACATGTCGACAACCTCGTGTGCCAAGTCTTGATACTTAATTTCTTTATCTTTCTCGGCTTTCACAAGGTTCTCGTCATGTGGGACAGTGATATGATCAGGCTTATTGGCAACAATAGTCCTGTCGGTGATGATAGATCCGTCCCAGTACAATGTGACATGATCATTCTCGAGAACTAGGTCGGGCAAATACTTGTAGTATGGTACTTCTGCGTCCACAAGGTTGTATTTCAGAGCAAGTTGCTGGTGGATAATCCTAGCTACTAGGTTGTGTCTGTGCAAATACTCGCCGTTAGCAAGACGAGAACAACCAGCAATAATATGTCGAATGGATTTACCGGACAAGTGGCCTGCCCGACAGATGTCTACCGTGCCGTCCTTCACAATATATTTCCGTTAGTTGTTCGTCATTATAACTTCGTCCATAATTGCACAGACAAAACCTTCGGTTTCCCTTCGGCTACGGACGCTAGGAAGTCTACATAATTATATATTATCATTAGGATATTATTCCATTCACAATGCCCGTCTACACTTACATATTTGACTCACTTATACAACTATTTGTAAATTATCCCACAAGCATGCCAATTCATTAATAAAATAATAATATTATACAAAAACTGATTGTCGTATATACGATTCATAATTATTTATTTACCTGTAATGAGAACTGCTCTTTAATTATTTATACCTTTTTGCATTATTTTGTCTCCTGTCATTTTTGTGTTATTAAAATATTAATATTATCAGGCGAATTATGTCGGCGATGCATGTCACACGGTTTTTGAAATATACCACAAAATAATTATATAAAGTTCAGAAAATATTTTACATTGGAGTGATTTCGAAATAAACCTCGCAATATTAAATAAAATGTCAAAATGATTGAAAATAAAAATGAAATTTTATAAATTATAACATATGAACAGAGAGTAAGATTTTCACCTGTTTTACTATTATTTTTGTATCCCAATACTCAGAGCAAACAAAAAGTTTTCGCAGTCGGTAGGATTCGAACCTACGCTCCCAGAGGGAATCTGATTTCTAGTCAGACGCCTTAACCGCTCGGCCACGACTGCCGTGGGGAACATTGTCTTTTTATTGGCTCGGTTTTAGGAAGTTAATGATAGTCGCTATTTCTACTTAACTTCTTAACTTACTTATATCCCATAATAAATAAAATAAAAGATTATAATTAATTATTTATAAATGTTCTGTATTCTATTAATCACTTGTTTTTGTTTTTGAGACACACGGATCTTTGATCCAACATTAAAAAATTTAAAATATGCGCTTTGTGCGTTGCACGGTATGATAGAATAACAAAAAATAATAGAAACATCATGTTCTGCCTAGCAAAGGCTAGGCAGAACAACATAGTTGGGGTCAGCTTCCAGTCCAGATGCGGCTAAATACCAGTATTTTACACGGAGCGACTTACATCAGACCTCCGCAACCCAGGTACTGGGTAATGTCGATATCCTAAGGTTAGACTCTGTATTAGACTTTCGGGCTTCTGACTTCCCGTAACGACTGTCATAGGTATTCGTATGACACTCGGAACCGATGATTTAACGTGCTCTACGAAGCACGGAGGGGTCTCGATGTGTAACGAACGGTCACCCATTCACCGACTGACCGTGGCAAGCGCAGCTTAACCTCGCAAATCGTATGATTCGCAAGGTACTTAGTTATTTGGCCACGAGTCCGTCACATATAGAAACGTCATATGAAATAAAAAATCGCGTACGGATCGCGTGACAATGACGGAAGAGATGATGTGACCATTTGTTGTATGGCTCTAGTTAGTAAAGGCAGTGAGAGTTGTGGATTGCGATAGATTCTTCCGATTTACCGAACGTTATCGGTTAAAAGACATACTATATATAAAAGATATAAAAGACGTATTTTTACTAGATAATAATGAAGCAAAGAGCGTTGCATAGTAGACCCTCCCATAAGTAAGTAGTTATCACAGGTAACATTAGCTTACGAGTTCATTTATATGTCAAGTTAGACTATAAAAAATGCTTAACAATGAAATACATAATGTATGTTTAGAAGAATTGAAGAATAAGTGTGTAAATGTTTTTTTAAAATGTGTCATGTTATCAAAGATTTGTTAAAATTTTATACAGTTTTGTAATAGAGGCACTAAAGCGAATTTCCATGCGTTGCTACAAATAGTACTTCTGCGTCTTCCTTTCCATATTGTAATGCAGTGCCGTCCATTCCAAGATTAGTTTCCAGGCAGCTGATCCACTATAAACCATAGACTACAAAACACAACTCGCAATTAGTGTCGACGCTCTAATGAGAGTTGTTTGTTGCTAACGAATACAATATCAGTGTGGGCTGCACAACTTTGGGCTTTCAAACGTGCATTCAAACCTTTTATTGTAATTGTGTTTTGTGTTAGAGCTAGCTGCCGGCATTTTACTGTTTGGTGACGGATCATGGAAATAACAGATGTGTCGTGGACACATTGCAGTTGCGATTTAAATGATGATGTAGTGACAAACATTTTAAAGGAGTATGTTTAGGTGGTTTGGTCATGTTGAGCGAATGACGTTAGCGACACGTTTGGTGCAGCGGCTGAGCGATCGGCTTTTGCGCTGGGTGTGTGACGGTTGATATAATAACAAAAAAATCTAACGTTCACTTAACCTAATTTCAGTTAATATACTTTTGTTTAATATAACGATCAGTTGAGATAATGAATTGTTGATATAATTTCATTTTACCTAATTTCATATGATATAATGAACACTTCCTATAATGCACATTTGACATAATATTAATTTAGTATATTATTCATTTACTATAATATTCATAATCTATAAGCAACATTTAATATAATTTAGAAAATATGATTAAATAAATATTGTATTAAGTTTTTTTTTCTTCGCTTTATACCCTATACACCTGCCACCGTCAACTATTGCTACCAGGCGAAACTGAATGCATTTTTTTATAAACCACCCAGAAGTAGGAGCCCCGCAAAGCGGGGCTCCGTCAACCAAGCCCACCCTCGACCATGCACAGAATATTTTAAGGTTTGGTTAGGTGCCATTTGAGTTAAGTTAGAATTGTGACCATTAAACATGAAAATTAGGTCAAAAGAACATTAGGTCAAATGAACGTTATATAAAAAGAATATTATACATATTGAAAATTATATAAAATGAACGTTATACTAAAGGTTATTATATTAAAGGAAGATTATATGATATAAAACATTAGGTCATATGAAGTTAGGTTATTTGATATTATAGCATATGAAAATTATATCATATGAATGTTATTTCAAGTGAAATTAGAGCATTTGTTATTATACCAAAAATTACACACCCTTCTGCGCTACGGGTCATGGGTTCGAATCCCGCACGGAACAAATATTTGCATGGCCTACAGATAGTTGTTCCGGGTCTGGATGTTTGTGCATGTGAAGATTTGTGTCTGTAAACGCACCCACGATACAGGAGAAATCCTAGTGTGAGGCAACGTTTAAAAAAAAAAGAAATGAATAAGGGAAAATAAATACAATCAAATATTCCGGAAAATGTAGTAAGTACATACTTTTCATCGTTTGTTCGTTTGTTTTTTAATAACATAACTACGCTATTCTTCAGTAATCGTCAAAGTTCTATTAATATCACAGTAGGTACTTACTGAACGGATTAATTATACAAGGTAAAAATAATAATAATTAGTAAACGGCAATTAACAAAAGGAATTTATAAGGCGGATGTCAGTGGAAACGCCGGTAGAGGACAACCTAGAAGGACATACGTCGATGTTATTGATGATGTTTTTCACAAAGACAGGTGCATAGTACTCTCAACTGGCGTGCGTGTATGACAAGATGTATGAATGGATGAAGCGAAAGGGGTATGTAAGGATCGTAGCATGTCGCGTTCTATAGTTTCTGCCTACCTCCATAGAAAAGAGGCGTGCGTTTATGTATGTATGTCGTGCCATACAAAAACGAGGACGCACATAGGCACTTATCAAACATAACATAACATCACGCCTTGTATTCCCCGAAGGGTACAGCAGAGGTGTTTTAGTACATACTCGTTTCGCCAGTTATGTTTAAGTCCCATGTAATAGGGGGCGAGCCTATTGCCATTAACCGGGCACAAATCCACCGACCAGCTACTGAGAAATTTCTAATGGGAAAACCCAAAAACACTTTGCCAGACCTGGGGATTGAACCCAGGACCCCATGCTCAGCAGTCGCGCTTGCCCAAGAATCGAAATCAAATCGCATGGCCGAATTAAACCGAAGAGAGCCCGACGACTTACGAAGTTCTGCTATCGCCACACGACAGCGACTCGTTCCGACGCATTAGAGGTTTTACATCTAAAAGCGTGGTAAAAAGTACCTTTGATATGCAAATGGTAGCAACATATGTGACACATAACATAATTTCACGCCTGTATTCCCCGAAGGGATGGGCAGAGGTGTATAGTAACACCCTCATTTCGCCGTTATGTTTAAGTCCCATGTAATAGGGGGCGAGCCTATTGCCATACACCGGGCACAAATCTAAACTCCGGACTACTACTGAAGAATTCCACATGGAAAAACCCAATAACACTTTGCCCGACCTGGGGATTGATCCCAGGACCTCACGATCAGCAGCCGCGCTTGCCACCCACCACTAAACCAACGAGTATGTGACACATCTCCCTTATTTCTATGATCTCTGGTTCTGATGCATGTCGCAACACTCCAACTTGCGTCAAACTGTATCGTATAGTACATTTTATGGCGGTCCCGCTTGATGGGAATTCTCTCAGACAAAGGATTAGTTTGAGCCATGCGACTGTAGTAAAATGAGATTGAGAATATTTGTTTTGATTTATTAAGTTTTGTTTAGTGGTCCTTATTAGTTCAACTGTCTTTTAAACGACCTACCGTTGGTACTTGATGGGCGTCACGGACCCATATCGGGACTAGATGGCAGCACAAGAGATACAGCCACAGAAATCTAAATAATAAAGCTGGAAACAAACTATCGGACGCGGCTGACATCTGCGACTTAAGGGCTTGTACACAAAACAGCGAATCAACGCGATGCGAATTTGCAACGCAGAAAACTGCGACGCAAATTGCTGCGATGCGATTTCGTGCGGCAAGGCGTCTTCGTTTCAAGGTTCGGGTGACCAATCCCTCGACGATCGTCAACCGTATTGAACGTATTTTATACTAAGTAGAATAAATTTGCGTAAAAAGATTTGCGCACTGCTGTTACTGATAAGAAGATATAGGAAAAATCAATTACGCGAATCATTTCGTAAGTTCTTGAGATGCGTCGTGCGTGCTCGTATATTTCTAAGAGGCGACGTCGCATCGCAGTTTTGTGTATAGATCCTAATAGGTATCTGGATAATTATATATTTTTTTTCTATTATATATTTTTTATTTTTTTTTATTGCTATCATTACTCTCAAGATATCTTTATCTTATTTTACAATGATTTTTTAGCTAAGTTTTGATGACATTTAATTATGTCAATTGTTTTATATAGTTTAGCTTCCTTTTCACTTTTGTAAATGTGAGAACTTTGTGGACCTGCATCTATAAATTTGTAAATTACTACAATATTATTCATATTACTTTTTTTAAAATTTTATTTTTGTTTGTTAGTTTTTGTACTCAAGTCTTTTAGTACTATATTACTCATTGGTCTGTGGTCAGGACCTCATTGTTCTCTCACTATCCTAAATCATTGTACTGTATCCACTGAAATTGTTAAAGGTATTATTTTTAAAAGAGTAACCATGGAGTTTCTTGCCGGCTCTTCTCCATAGGAAACAACTAATTGGAACCGTGCACCCAAATTCGACGTTTCATAAGCACCTGTATTGGTTTATGTGAAATAAAAATTTTTGATTTTGATTTTGAATAAATGTACACTAAACTGTGCAAACTATCGGACGTCGGTCGTGGACGTAACCTTGGGCCGTCCTTAAGCGTTCGGACGTCTGATAGACATCTGGCCAGCTGCGTCCCAAACGACTGTGCATACTTATAAGTCGCGGCTGTCAGCTGCGTCCCCCAGTCGCGTCCGATAGTTTTTTTTTAGCTTAAGACGGTTGACTGTTTTAGCAGTGATAGCCTAGTGATGTGACCGCCGGACTGCCAAGTCATAGGTCTCGAGCTCGAACCCAAGGCACGCACCTCTGACTTTTCGGATTCATGTGCGTATTGTATAATTATCACTTGCTTAAAAACGGTGAAGGAAAACATCGTGAGGAAACCGGCATGCCTGAGAGATATTTCTCAACGGCATGTGAAGCCAAGTCAGAGGCCCATGGGCGGCATAAACTCTGACTCTAGGATAGTCACTAAATAAACGAAAAAAAAACTTAAAACATCCACAGATAAAGCTCTACCTTTCCCTTTGAGGAATATAGGCGTATTAACTCATATGAATTTAAAATAAACACAATATACGTTGATATTATTACTTTTCAACTCGCCGTCCGCAGAACACGCTTTTTGTCACATCAACGTAAAAGTTATTTCAACGAAAGTTGGGGATTGTCGCGCGACCGGAAGTCGGCGTACCCACCGCTTACGTACTTCCGGTGCGCCGCATTCAGGCCGCAACCACGGCCGATGGGCCGGAAATCGTCACACGCTGTTTTTCCCCGTTTCACGATTACTTAAACATGTATTGAGTATACTTTACAGATTGTTATGTCAATAAAATGTGTTTGGGATGCGCCCCTGTTAAATATTTTGAGAAAACGTTTGAAGATAATGTATGTCTTTTTATTATTTTAATGTACATAATTATGTAACAGCCGTGTTTAGCAAAATTGAATGAGTGGGTCGAGCAACTTCAAGTAAACTCCACCAAGAAGAACATAGTCTGCTTAAAATTGTCGGCAATAAGATTGACAAGCATATCATGTTGGGACCCAGTGCATAATATCAGCAAGCACATTGGGTCACCCGCGGGACGGCGCAACGTGTATTCCCAAGGAGGGTTGATTTCAGGTAGGCGGCCGGTCATAACACAATAAGCCAAAACCTCTAACAACTTGGATTTATTAAATACATGTTGTGCCGACCCTACCTGGTGTGGGATAAGGGCAGGAAGAAGAAGAACATGTAACAGCCTCGTTTGTCTAGTGGTGGCAAGCGCGACTGTTGATCATGAGGCGCTGGGTTCGATCCTCAGGTCGGGCAAAGTGTTATTAGGTTTTCCGTGTGGAATTCCTCAGTAACAGCTCGGAGTTTGGATTTGAGCTCGTTTGTTGGCAATAGGCTCGCCCCCTATTACATGGGACTTCAACATAACGGCGAAATGAGGGCGTTACTATACACCTCTGCCTAACCCTTCGGGGAATACAGGCGTGATGTTATGTTTTATGTATATGTAGCTATTATGCCTGCTCTTAGAGTAAACAGTTTGTAATAATTTATAATGAAATTAAAATTATATTCTTGCTATGATAATAATTCAGACAACTGTGTAAATAATAAAATACCCATGTATTACATCATCAAGATCGTTTTCGGGTTTCATACTAATCACAAATTAAATAAAGACATTCCGAGAGTGTTTAATCTATACTATATACCTATAGGTATAGTTTAATATATTTAAAATTTATATATTATATATCTATACTAATATTATAAAGAGGAAAGATTTGTATTTTTGGATTTTTATATTTTTGAATTTTTGTATGTAACGAATAAACTTAAAAACTACTGGACCGATTTCAAAAATTCTTTTGCCGTTAGCAAGCTACATTATCACTGAGTAACATAGGCTATATTTATTACTGGAATAAAACTTCTTACGCGGGCGGAGCCGTGAGGACACACCTAGTTTAATATAAAGTTATTAAATAGGTGTTGAAACCACTAGGAGCCTAAATTGGGTAATCCTCTAAGTATGTTGAAAATTCAATCATATGTTATGGATAAATAATATTTTTTCTTCACGTCTTCTTCTTTTCGTGTGGTTAGTGACTAACCTGGTGTCAGAATTTATGCCGCCCGTGGGCCTCTGATTCTGGTCGAGAAATATCTCTTAGGCATGCCGGTTTCTTCACGATGTTTTCCTTCAACGTTTTATAAGCAAGTGATCATTATACAATCCGCACATGAATTCGAAAAGTCAGAGGTGCGCGTCTTGGGTTCGAACTCTAGACCTATGACTTGGCAGTCCGACGGTCACACCACTAGGCTATCACTGCTTAAATGGCTATAGAAACTTTACAATTTTATCTGTTACTAGCGGTCCGTCCAGGCTTCGCACGGGTGGACACTTTTCCCATTTTTGCAACATTTTTCATTTATGCTTAGCTCCTATTGGTTGTAGCGAGATTTTATATAGCCTATAACCTTCCTCGATAAATGGACTATCCAACACAAAAATATTTTTTCAATTCCAACCAGAAGTTCCTGAGATTAGCGCGTTCAAACAAACAAACTCTTCAGCGTTACAATATTAGTATAGATTTAGGTTTACAGAAAACTTCAACTGTAAAATGTTCTTATCTTAAATTAATATTTCTATTAATACCTATTATTACATTAAGTATTAACGTAAACGGATTACTATAAAGTAAATGTGTGCGGACGTCGGTGCACGCCACTGTTTGCTGAACAAAGCCGCCGCTAAATCTTGGACCAGAACTCGGAAACTAAAACAATAATAATAAATACGATTTCTAAATAGAGGACGCTAGTTGTGTGTGGCCAGGAGATACGGTGTAGAGGATTATAATTAACTATTTATTAATTAAACTAATTGTAGAAAGTAGTGGTCGGCGCTATGGTGACATAACATACCTTTCTCGTATTGATAGGATAAGGTATATATGGTAAAAGTCTCAAATTATAAGGGAAATAGCTTTATTGAATCACTACAACACTTAGTTACAAGAAATGGTAAATACTGGTAAACTATATAACTAACTTATTGGTAAAATGGTAATGGTAATGGTTTTGAGTACGTGGTGTCTAATGAGATATAAACGCGAACTGGCCTATATTTAGGTACACGAGCCAATGTGCATATTTGGGTTCGATGCAATTATGCATTTTCGCTGAGTGTTCGATTAACTCGAACACTAATAGATACAGTCTTTATCTTGTGCCGACGAGCTATACGACAATAGGGTATGCCGTGGTGAAGAGGTTAGCTTGTCAGAAAGGTTGGTAGCGGGGCTGACTGCATAGGGTGCACCCTACGTACTTAAGTATCGTCATTCCAGGCTCTTTTAATACACCCATAAATCGGGTGTAAACACGTATTCTTCCCATCATTACGAAGTTTTTTGGTATTGGGCCATACCTGGGAACCGAATGGTTATTGAGATATTAAAGGTCAAAGTCACCATTTTTTTGTACGTTTTTCACGAAAGTAAGTTTAAATGTTATTACTAAACATTCTTCTATACAAACATTATCAACATTTTTGAAATGTAGGCACAGTCTGCTGCGCGTGCGCTTCCATTGCTCGCTACAATTACAAGCTGTTTTTTAACCGACTTCCAAAAAGGAGGAGGTTACTATGTTCGTGTGTATGTATGTTTTCTTTTTTTTTTGTGTATGTTCATCGATATTTTCGCCAATTGTGAACCGATTTTAATGATTCTTTTTTTTAATGGATAGGGTATACTTTGAAGTTGGTCCCATTTAAATTTGGTGAAGATCTGATGAAGAACTTCGGAGATAGACAATGCAACTCCTCAATGACGAACAGTACGCATATTGTGATGATGTGATTATGTTACGAGCAGCGTCTTTAGTAGGTCCAACCAAGTTTTAATTAAGGCCACTAAAATGAAAAAATAAAAACATTTTTACAAAAAGTTTAAACCGACTTCAAAAAAGAATAAAATAATTACCATATAAAATTAACAGTTTCAGAAGTCGGTGCCTTCAATTTGGTTCAGCGTGGATCAGCACCGACTTCTGAAACTGTTAATTTTATATGGTAAATATTTTATTCTTTTTTGAAGTCGGTTTAAATTTTTTGTAAAAAAGTTTTTATTAATACCAAAAAATAAAAGTCGTTTCCCAGCAATTATTTTTGCTGTATGTTACTTAGTTTTATGTACAGTATGCGTTCGTTAAAGCAATTTTTTACACCCAGTATATTACTATAGGTATATTATTTATAGGCTGCCTTGTTGGTCTAGTGGTCGCAAGCACGACTGCTGAGCATGAGGTTCTGTATTCGATTCCCAGGTCGGGCAGTATTATTGGGTTTTTCCATTAGGAATTTCTCAGTAGCAGCCCGGTGTCTGGATTTGTGTTCGGTTAATGGCAATAGGCTTACCCATTATTACATGGGACTTATACATAACTGGTGGAACGAGGGTGTATTAAAAACACCTCTGCCGAATCCTTTAGGAATACAGGGCGTGATGTTATGTGTTATCTTTAAATAGTATAAAACAAAGTCGCTTAGATCTTTTAAGCTACGCAACGGATTTTAATGCAGTTTATAGCAGTAGATAGAGTGATTCAAGAGGAAGGTTTTTAAGCCCCACATTAGTTTGACGACACGTTTGGTGCAGTGGCTAAGCGATTAGCTTCAGCGCTGCGGGTCGTGGGTTCGATTCCCGCACGGAACAAATATTTGTATGGCCTACAGATAGTTGTTCCGGGTCTGGGTGTTTGTGCATGTGAAGATTTGTGTCTGTAAACGCACCCACGATACAGGAGAAATCCTAGTGTGGGGCAACGTTTTTATTACAAAACAAAAAAAAAAAAGTATGTACATTGCAGCGGTGCGAAGCCGGGGCGTGTCGCTATTGTATTACATATTATAGATATCAGTGTTTCTGCTATATCTGACAGCCAAATTATCGGTCTATTTGGTAATTTTGTGCTTGATGTATCTTCTCAAGACTGATAAATAGTAGAAGTCTTGTAATTCAATGTTAGTATTAATTCTTCCTAAGTAACTCCGAACTCCTTGATAGACCACAGGTGATAATGGTTGGGATCTATGGATACTTCGAATTGGTTGTGTGTGTGTGTGAACACTCACATATTCCTTTAGCACTGACTAATTAGCTAGCTTAATTTAATAGTATCGTACACGACTGAAAATATAATTCAAATCCGTTTCGCACGTTATAAAAGACTCTTTTAAACTGACACCACCACCTCCATTTATAACAGCAATTGCATTCAGCAAATCACATTCTAAAATTACTGAAATAAAACACGAATTCCCCGCCATCTGTTTTCAGGGGCTGAAAGTTAAGCGGCTCTGATACAGGGCTCGCCAAACCGGCCTATTTAGCTTATTTACGACCCCGTTACACTCTGCAGACGTTCTGCAGATTATTACAATTTTAACGGAGCGGTGTAAACTGCCCCTAATACTAGCTAATGAATTAGGATGTTCTCGTGATGAGGGAATGATCATAATGAGTTTATTTCGTAAGAGAAACTAAGAAGGCGAGGAGATGATGTGTGTTTAGGTTTGTTTCTATGTAGATGGTGAAAAGACCTTCAAATGCTTACCTACCAGCTGCTTCAAGGAAAATAAAATAGCTTCAAATAAATAACCTAAATCTAAAATAGCCTATCGCAGTGATTGCCTAGTGGTGTGACCGTCGGTCTGCCAAGTGATAGGTCTCGAGTTCGAACACTTCGAACTCAAGGCACGCACCTCTGACTTTTCTTATTTATGTGCGTACCTATTGTATAATCATCACTTGCTTAAAAACGGTGAAGGAAAACATCGTGAAGAAACCGGCATGCCTGAGAGATATTTCTTGAAAGCATGTGGAGCCAAGTCAGAGGCCCATGGGCGGCATAAACTCTGACACCTGGTTAGTCACTAACTACACGAAAAGAAGAAGATTTAAAATTGGGCTGATAACGCTTGCAGTCGTCAGATCCGGTTTGATGTGGGTAGACAATGTACGTTTTAGTAGTAGGCAGAGCTCCTTGTGAAAGACTTCGTCAAATACCTATTTCTGCTGCCAATTAGGAGGGGTGTGGGCTTGTTAGCCATCCGATTACATTAAACAAGTGTTCTTCTTTTTTTCGTGTGGTTAGTGACTAACCTAGTATCAGAGTTTATGCCGCCCATGGGCCTCTGACTTGGCTTCACATGCCGTCGAGAAATATCTCTCAGGCATGCCGGTTTCCTCACGATGTTTTCCTTCACCGTTTTTAAGCAAGTGATAATTATACAATACGCACATGAATCCGAAAAGTCAAGAGGTGCGTGCCTTGGGTTCGAACTCGAGACTTGGCAGTCCGACGGTCACACCACTAGGCTATCACTGTTAAAAAACAATAAAAGTGTTAAAACGGAAAAATTTAATTTTCTTCAGAGTTGACTTTCATGAGTTTTATGCGAAAGGTCCAAAGGTCTTTACGCACCCTCATCAAAAATCTAGACCTTACAAAAGGATAGCCTAACACTGTATTAAATGCACAGAGATTCTTTCGCCTTATTCACGAGTCACGCATTTTGTAATCTTTATTTAGCGAATTTCGCAATCAAGTACAAAGTGTTGTACCAGTATCCGTGCCGCTGAGTGTTGTGAATCAAGTCGAGCCCGGATCCCGGATGTAGTGCTGTACGGCGGTCGGACGGCCCGGATGCCGGACGCCCGGCTTGACCGGTTAATTGACTAATCCGGTTACTACCTGGCGAACAAAGAAACTATTTTGTGTTGTTTTAGGTTGTTGTAAATAAGATTTTTGATTTTGTAGATAGTTGTTTAGGCAATATCGATATTCAATGAGTGTAAATAAAACATAACAGTAATAATAACTGCCTCGTTGGTTTAGTGGTGGCAAGTGCGACTGCTGATCGTGAGGTCCTGAGTTCGATCCTCAGGTCGGGCATGTTGTTATTGGGTTGGGTTGGGTCGGGCATACTGTTATTGGGCTCGCCCCCTTTTACATGGGACTTAAACGTAACGACGAAATGAGAGTGTTAATACACCTCTGCGCAACCCTTCGGGGAATACAGGCGTCATGTTATGTTATCATATAGCTTATCAATAGATAGCCAGTGCAAAAGAAATAGGGCGGCCAAAGCAAAGGAATTGCCTATAACGTGTAGCCAAGGGCTATTAGAAAGCTACCCCAAGACGGGTGATCTCGTTGGGGTGTAAAATTTACAACTTTATAGGAAACTCATATAAATAAAGATGAATCAATGGGGTCGATTCTGTCGCGCTCTTTGACAGGACTAAACTAAGGGTGTTTGTCTCTTTCTGTTTCAATAGAAAAAGAAAGAGGCAGTTGCGTTTAGTTTAGAACTGTCAAACTGTGCTATACCTACTTATCAATTAGTAATTGTTCTTTAATATTTGATGATGTTCATTATCTAAGTGGTGTAGAACCAAGCCTTATAACAGCAACTTATCGATTATAACCTAAAAAAAATATATATCGACGCGGCGACGGGATTTTAAGGTGAAGATGACAATCTTTACATAGTATAAAACAAAGTCGCTCCCGCTGTCAGTACTCTTCGAGAGAAGATCTTTTAAACTACGCAACTGATTTTAATGCAGTTTTCAGCAATAGATAGAATGATTCAAGAGGAAGGTTTATATGCCCCACATTGTTGAAATTAGTGTTATTTACCATTTCAGTGTTCTTAGTTTTAACTCAGGTTTTATCTAATATGAGAGTAAATGCTAACTCTGTATTGTTGGAGTAGCAAGGAATAATAATGTATTTTCTTTAATCATTAATGACATTACCCAGAGAAATTCTTAGTATAATATTGACAGTTGTCTATTTCTTAAAAACTGGCAAGTTTATAATCTATACTTATAAAAGGAGAAGCTGACTGACTGACTGACTGATCTATCAACGCACAGCCTAAACGGCTGGGGTTAGAAACTTGAAATTTTGACAGTAGGTTCATTTTATGACGTAAACATCCACTAAGAAGGGATTTCTCGAAATTCAACCCCTGAGGGGGTGAAATAGGGTTTTTAAGTTTGTATGTAAGTCCGTCATTTTTGAAGTAAGAAGCTTGAAATTAAATATTAAGGTTTTTGGTTAGAAATAAACGTACACATGTTTGAGCATTTTTGGAAATTCAACCCTTAAAGGGGTGAAATAAGTGTTGAAAGTTTGTATGAGAAATCTGGTACTTTTGAAGTAAGAAGCACGGGGAGAAACTGACCGACTGGCTGACTAATCTAGCAACGCACAACCTAAACCGCTGGGAGTGATAAAAGACGGACGTTTTGGATTTTAAAATGTCACTTTAAAATGGGCTTAACGAGGATTTCAAACTTCACGCAAGCGAAGCTGCGGGCAAAAGCTAGTGTATTATAATAACCTTTTTCTTAACACACATTAGTATCTACATTGCACCTGTGCGAAGCCGGGGCGGGTCGCTAGTACAAAATAAAAAGCTACACTTTACGATTATAATTACGCAGTTTAGGAACTATTTTATACGCTTGACTGATCTAAGGCCGTACAAAAAAACATAAGTACCTTGGTATAGTGAATTTTCCTTGGCTTGCATATTGTATGAGTCAAATGAGGGTAACGGGTGAGGTAATGGGCTCGTAAGAGATGGCCTACCCTAACTTATCACTATTTGTGCTATGTCGCACTATTTTCACCTGAATTTCATGATTTTTTTTTGCTGAACTGCGGAAAGTACGGCCTTCGTTTAATGGTTGCAAGCATAGGTTGGTGGGTTTTTGGTAAGCTTCTTTGTTCAGACAAAATATATCAGTTTTTTTAAGCACTTCCGGGCTGGACTAGATAAAACCATCGATTGGACCCTTATCATATGGGACTTACTAATCTAATGACGTCACTGTGGTAGATCTCGGCCCGTATTATAGCTCTTAATCATATGAAAGTGTTATGTGTCTGTTTGATATACATGAAAAAAAGTTGTATGGTCTTCTAGGGATGCTGCTGCAAGACCGTTTTTTTAATAACTAAAACAGTAATGAGCAAGACCAAGCGAAGACGCGAACAAAAAGTAGTCATGTACAACAATAGCGCGAAATAACACGATACACAGATAACAACGATAATTTTATTCATCAGCCACACAAAATAGGTCAAACTAAAAATAAACTTCGCACAGCAAAAAGTTTTTCGCAGTCGGTAGGATTCGAACCTACGCTCCCAGAGGGAATCTGATTTCTAGTCAGACGCCTTAACCGCTCGGCCACGACTGCCGCATGAGGGGCTGCTATAATTTGCGTCTACATAACACATACATACTTTCACTTTTAATAATTAAACTTGTTTGTGAGCGCGTACGTCGGTGTAAGGTACATAAATAATTTTGTATCGGTTGGAGATTGTTTTAATTTTGAATTTATTGAATGTCGAACAGAGTGAAGGTTAAAATGTTAAATAGTTAAAACTTTAAAATGAAGGTTGAAGTCTCAAAAGTTGTGAAGGTGCTTGTAAAGAGAACTTTAGTAGTTGGTTGTATAAGGCTGTGTAGGAAGCCCGAGAATATTATAATAATTCCTGTTACTTACATAATAGTTTAAGTTGTTGGTTCAACTTATAATTTGTGATAAAACAAATAGAGCAATGGATGTTGAAAGCTGTCCAACCTTGGCCATTGTGTGAACGACAGTGTGATCTATTTTAAAAACTTGTCTCACCCTTCCTATGCTAGACTCTATGTATAGCGTATTTTTTATAATTTTAGATTGTGTTTAAAAATATAATGTTCTAATTTCTCTAATATAATATCCTATTGACTGATTGCCTTGTTGGTCTAGTAGTTGAAAGCGCGACTGCTGAGCATGGGATCCTGGGTTCGATCCTCAAGTCGGTTAAAGTGTTATTGGGTTTTTCCATTAGGAATTTCGCAGTAGCAGTCCGGAGTCTGGACTTGTGCCCGGTTAATGGCAATAGGCTCGCCCCCTATTACATGGGACTTAAACAAAACTGGCGAAACGAGGGTGTTACTAAAACGCCTCTGCCTAACCCTCCGGGGATTACAAGGCGTGATGTTATGTTATGTGTAATATCCTATAAGTAATATTATTTCGTGTTGAAGATTAGGTAGGTATGTAAAAATAGATTAAAAATAATAAAATTGCATAATTAGTTACATTTCAAGGGATTACAACGATTAACGTTATCATATTTTTTTTATTAAGTACCTACTTGTGATAAAATTATTGGATTTTCCAAAACATTCAAATTTTAACATGACGGTGCTTCACTTCACCCCATTGGTGGTTATAAATCACGATCATCGGTGTTTAGCGTCCTAATCACTGCCATGCATATACTTTCGGGGATCTGGTACTCCATAACTCAACTCCACCCAGAAACATAGTATGTTGTGACTTATTAGGTACTAGGTATTTTGATTTGATAGGGCACTTCAAATTATAGTTGGCCACACTAGTCCATGAACTAGATACGCTAAAGCGTACTACAGCACAGCGAGTCAGTTTTTTAGGGTTCTGTACCCAAAGGGTAAAACGGGACCCTATTATTAAGATTCCGCTGTCCGTCCATCCGTCTGTCACCACGCTGTATCCCATGAACCGTGATAGTTAGACAGTTGAAATTTTCACAGATGATCTATTTCTGTTGCCGCTATAACAACAAATACTAAAAAACAGAATAAAATAAATATTTAAGGGGGCTCTCATACAACAAACGTGATATTTTTGCCGTTTTTATAGATTATGGTATGGAACTCTTCGTGCGCGATACCGACTCGCACTTGGCCGGTTTTTTTTTAAAACTATTTGTGTAAATATTATTTATGAAAACTCGTATCAAAATTATTTTCTTGTACAACTAAACGGAACGTCAAAATTTTAAAAGGCAGCTAGCCAGTACGGTTCCTCATACACTTTTATATTCAGCGTGGTTTGCCTATAAATCAAAACTTACTGCTTTAGTGTAGGAAAGAAAGTTTTGTTTGACTGCTACTCGGAAGTACCAGCGCTGTTTGTTAGGTAGGTAAGACGAAGAAAAATTTTAAACCAAAAATAAATTATATTTCTCAAATCTATACTATTTTCTGTCAACCAAAATGAATATAGGGTGAATATTCGAAATTTTTTAACATTATTTTAACAAATCATTCTTCTCCCGGGTTGTTAACGTTATAGTATTGTCAGATTGTTTTTATTCTTGTCTTATTGCTTGACGGCAGCGGTATAGTTTGAGTTTTCATTATCATAATTATAGTATTAAACATCTGCATTCTTAACTTTGGGATGATGCTAAAGCTCTTGAGCTATTTAGGCGTCTGTCAAATAAACTGTAGTGTCATTAAATATTGTACTTCAGCAGTCTTACAAATATGACATCATTTGATTATTAATCTATAGGTACTAGTCTATACTTCTATACTAATATTATAAAGAGGAAAGATTTGTATTTATGTATGTTTGGATTTTTGTATTTTTGTATGTAACGAATTAACTTAAAAACTACTGGACCGATTTCAAAAATTATTTTGCCGTTAGAAAGCTACATCATCACTGAGTAACATAGGCTACGGGCGGAGCCGTGAGGACACAGCTAGTAGTCTATATTAATAAAAATGAATCGCCAAATGTGTTGCTAAGCGCAAAACTTAAGAACGGCTCGACCAATTCGGCTATTTTATTTTAAATATATTCCTTAAGGCATAAGGAAGGTTCTTATGGAGAGAAAAAACATAAAAATTGCGTGGAAAATAGTAAAAACAACACTTTTCTTTTCCCACTACAGGCTAATAACTTTTGACAGAACGAAGTCTGTCCGGGCAGCTAGTAGTTAATATTTTTAAATTAATATACAGGATGGCCCATCGTTAGTAGACAGAAAAAATCCCACATGCTGAATTCGAATTGAAAATAGTTCTGTGGCCTGGTGCTAAAAGGGCCAATATCAATAATCCTTATTTTCAGTGATAAACATAAGAACAATGAATCAGCATTGATAGTTGTTATTGACATAGTGCGTAGGTACCTATTATTATTTAACGTTTGAACCCCATCCGATGCACTATTGTTATAAACCCCATTCTTAACACGAACATTATTTAAACTATTTGGTGGGGTGTAAACAATAATGCGCCACCCCTTGCATTACTAAACATCAACGAGCTATAACAGACCACAAGCGGCGAGCGGTAATGTGTGAGTTGTAAGAACATTACCAACACACAAAAGTGATTAACACTCGCCCATTGGCCGAGCGGACTGAAATATTAGGTAGCCACCTAAATCAGTTTATGAGGTTGCAATCAGCGGGCACCCTGTAACGTTTGTTTTACACTGATTGTGGCCTGTTTGCTTCCGTGCCAGTCGGACATGCCACCATATAGGAAGGAGCAGTAAGCTCACTACGCCAATAATAGGGTAACGAGCCCGAACTGATGCCACGTATTTAATTAGTCAACGGAACCTAATGGTGAACTTACGCTTTCTTAAAAAAGGAGGCAATAAACACCTGCAGATCGCCAGACAGTTGTCTAATCATAGAAGGCTATGGACACAATTACCATAAATCTTAGGATTTGTGTGTATGTGTGTGTCTGTACGAGAAAGTAAGTCTTGAAGACGATTTAAACAAAAAAACGCGCTTTGATTGCACAGAATCTAGTGAAAGTCGCAAGTTGAACTACTCTGTATAATACCATGTTAACGAACGAGTTTCGTGTTAGTAATCTGTGGAAGTAGTACGACATCTTTGTCTTGGACCATCGATATGTGAACGATACATCACTGTGCGTGCGGCGTGTATTCGCGACCACCGTGTGTTGTGATGAAGGGAGTGGGTTTTCTGCACCTATTTACTTGGTGGCGTGGACTGTGCATTTGGACATGTTCAAACTACAACGACTTTAGGTAATTAGTTTAGCTGCTACATTTTCTTGATTGATGTTATGAGTCGTTAATTAAATTTTTGAACGTTGGTAAGCGTTATTATTTCCATGTTTTATGCATAGATATAATTTTAAATAGATACAACTTTTTGAGATGTTGAGCAATCATTTTAGGTACGCGCTTCTCATTCTGGTCACAGAACCCATAGAAATCATAAAATAGTTTTTATAATTACCAGAAATGAGATGATATGACTGTTTTAATATTTTCTAGAATTTGTGAATTTAATATTGAAGAATAAAAAAAGAATTCGCAGTCGGTAGGATTCGAACCTACGCTCCCAGAGGGAATCTGATTTCTAGTCAGACGCCTTAACCGCTCGGCCACGACTGCTACATGATGATATCTTAAAATATATATTTATAACTAAATAGCACCTAATGTTAAGACGTGTCTATTGAAACAGCTGGACGCGCATGACTACTGAATTATTGATATTTACATAGTTACAAAGGGAAAGGGACAATAGTTAATATTGAGACACTTGTTGTGTTACATTATGACAATAAAATGGAAGTATGTGCCACAGAGTAAATACGTGAAGGAAAATATCGTAAGGAAACCTGCACACCTATGAGGCCTAAATAAAGATGAAAGTGATCTCGATGGTGTCTGTAATCTCTTAACTCACACCGGTCCAGTGAGGTGGACTAAGACTTAAACCCTTTTTATTTTGAAAAGAGGCTCGTTCCCAGCGGTGAGAAATTAATGGATTGATTAGGCTATGATAAATTCTGATGTTTGGCCTACAATCAATGGGATAACATAGACTGATAATAATTAAACTATAGGTATTCTAAATAGTTTAAAAGAAGCCTATTGTAACCCACTACTGGACTCCTTTCACAAATTAATAAGAGCAACGAACAAAACATACATGTCGATGCCTCATGTTCAATTATGCACCCTTCACGTAGGGGTGGTGGGTATTGCGCGTTTACCACAATACACCTCACATAATTGTTATTTATTTAGGGACAACTAACAGCAGTGTAATAATAAGTAAACATAGGTTAGAACTTAATAATGTTAACAACCAACCAACTGTGTTATCCACATATTACTAAACAGATCTACTAGTTGTTAGAAAGAACAATATATAAATAAACCGAATAAAAGTAAACATTACTTAATTATTAGGGTTCTAATCACTTAAAATAGTAACAATTTCTTTTCTAAATATAGCCTTGCTGAAAAACATAATATCAGTTGAGCTAAACTGCCTATTGTAGGTGTCAACTAGTCGTAATCCTGTCAGTATTATAGCACCACTCAAACATTGTAATATGAAAGCAACAAATTATTATAATACTTCACATGACATCAAAATCTATGACAAGAATAAACACAAGATAATCATATTGTACCTACTTGCTCACATCCAACAAGCTCTTCACGAACTTTCAACACAACACAATAACGAGAAAGTAACAACATTGCAAATAACGACATATTTGAACTGGAAACGGAGTACTAGGAGATAATAAAATGGAAGCAAAGTATGCTTTGACTCGCGTATTAAATGCGAGGAACCGGTGAGTCTAATCGGCAAAGAGAATTCTTTGAGAGACTGACAATCGAAAGGGTTGCCTTCATTTTCTGCTACATTTTATTTGGGAGATACATTATGTGCTGAACTTTTAGATAATTGCAGTCCGAATACTGTTCGACTTATTGTTACTGAAGGTTTGATCGGTGAACTGTAAGTGGATGACAGTACAAGTTATTGAATTTGTAAACAATTGGTCAGAGGATCAAACGTTCTGACATAGATACAGACTATTGAAAGACTTTTTTTGGTAGAATTTAATTTCCATTGATTGACAAAAAATTCCCTTCTATTTTGTGCAATTTCTGTCCGCATTGTCATGGCAATTGTGCCGTGGTTGAACTGTATGGTGATATTTATATTTATATGATATTTATATTTATATCTAGAGCGGATACAAAACAAATATATTAGGTTTATGTATTTGAGGCTACATGGAGTATATCCAGGATACCCATTGCTGTATCCAACCTTATTTATGTTGGGAATGGTTGGATACTATAAACTAGAGATTAAGCGGGAACTAGTACTAGCCACATACTTGTTTCATGTAATAAGGGGTAAAATATCAAATTTTGCCATACTACAATCAATTAGGCTATGCGTACCAGATGAGTATGTGAGCAGGCGACGGCGGCCGCAGCTGCTGGAGGTACAGACCGCGCGCACCAATCTGCTTCAGCGTGCACCACTGACGCGCGCGCTGTGCACGCTCGACAGGGTAGCGGATAAAATTGACTTGTTTTCTTGTTCACTGAACGACTTTACTCTGGCGACCTCTAGGGTATTATGTTATAATTAAGTTTAATTTAAGTGTTTATGTTTGTATAGTTAATTAAGAATTTAGTTTATAAAATATATGTTCCTATAGGTAGGTATACTCAATAAGTAGAAAATGGAGATTTATTGTAAACTTAACTATCGCATTAGGGCAACCTGTAATGATAGATTTAAGGTGTTATAATAATAAATAAATAAATTTTCCATCAAGCGTCCAGCGAGTGATGATTTTGGTTCATCCATATGTATGAATTTGAGTGACATAGCCGACTGCCACTTTAGCTTTACTGCTATTCTTTTCCCAATCATAAATTAACATAATAAGATCGTTACTGTCCTATTGGTGGGCACGAATGTCTTCTGACTTCTTAGAATAAGAAGGGTTAAGGCTTTAGTACACCATGCTGGTCTTATGCGCGTTGGCAAACTCTACACATCATCGAGAACTTTTAATCCCTCTCAGTTGTGCATGCAGGTTTTCATCCGATGTTTTCCTTCACCGTTAACGCAAGTGATAATCAACATACATAAATACATGAACTCAAGTCTTCTTCCTATGGGGCTAGGCAGAAACTATAGAACGCAACTGGTACGATCCTTACATACTCCTTTCACTTCATCCACATTCATACATCTCGTCATAGACGTACGGTACGCCGGTTGAGAGTACTACGCACCTGCCCTTTGTGAAGAACATCACCAATAACATCGATGTATGTAGTGACTAAAATTGTAAGGAGTAGGTGGTTTGGTCATGTTGAGAAAATGAGTGAACGGTGATTAACAAAAGGAATTTATAAGGTGGATGTCAACGGGAACGCCGGCAGAGGACGCCATAGACGGACATAAATCTATGTTATGGGTGCTGTTCTTCTTAAAGTGATAATCAAATTTTGGAATTAAAAACAAACATAAAAAAAATATTTTAATCTTAACAATCTCACAGTCCATTACCAAACGTTGATCAGCCACGTATACATAAGACAGAGGTTCCATTCGGTTCCGTCGACGCAGCAACTCGGCAGGACGTCTCAATTATTTCTATGGAGGCAGCCATCGTTCGGTTCCGTGTAATAGCTTCGTTCGGTGACCGCCGCTCCTGTGGTTATTGGTTCTCAATTATTGTGATCGGGTTCACGTTAGTTTTCTGCTTATCTATCTGAAGATGGTATTATATTGTACGTGTGTCCGCTGGTCGTTATTGGGTTTGTGTTAATTATTCCCGCTTAGAAATGGGTTATCTTTTTCTAATCCAATGTTTTTTCTCACATTGGCACAGTACCTACATATTTTTGTATATTTGTTATTTTCGCCTTTCATTATAAAAACTGGGGATGACGTCATAACATTAAATGATACCAGGTAATTAATCTATGATTCGTACTTAGTGTAAACAAAAAATCTGTTATTTTAGAGCATGCGTTTTTTTCGCATGATTTTTCAATTTCAATAATTCCTCTAGACGTAGAGATGTCGTCGTGGAACCTTTTGTCAGCTGTATCTGTTCTACACGTGTATAAAGATTATTTTGGTTTGAGTTTTTTTGTACCTAAAATACTACTTACGTATATCGTTTGAGCGATATCACAGCGACTACCGACGTTGTTGCGTAATTTGACCGTACGTAAATGTAGCAATGATTCTTCACTTATTTACACCTGTTCTAATAGAGCCAAGCTATTCGACTTTCTAACAGTGAATATGATTATAATTTCTAAGACACAAGTATGTAGCAGTCGTGGCCGAGCGGTTAAGGCGTCTGACTAGAAATCAGATTCCCTCTGGGAGCGTAGGTTCGAATCCTACCGACTGCGAATACTTTTTTTTTATTACGTAAAATATTTTGGTGATTGATTTTATTTAGTAAATGACTATTTTTAATACCTTAATTTTAAAACCAGAATTCTGTATCATTTTAATTTAAAATCTTCATTTGAAATTTCGAGAACGTTTTTATGTTCTGCCTGAAATTTTCGTTTTTATTTATTTATTTAGAGTAAGAATTCTATTATACCACTTAATTATGACTAAAAGTTGATTAGTCGGTTTATATGTAAGTTTTTTGACTTTACAGACATGGTTTTAAAGATGTTTAATGTAGGTACTTATTTTTAATGGGGCGGGCTTTTTTTATGGGGTGCTTTTAAAGAACCTACATGAGTGACGATACTTAAGAACGTCCTGCATACTCTATGCAGACAGTCCCATCAGACCTTGCTAACTGGCTAAATTTAATATTTTCATCACGGCATGAGCTATTCTCGTAAATCTCGTGCCGATAGGAGAGAAGAAGAAGATTATTTTTGATTACCACTATCACCATCGAATCTAAATTAGGTTACACACAATACATCGTCATAGCCGCAGTATAGCATAAAACAGTTAATTAAATACACAGCGACACGACCATGTAATCAACGCAGTGTTTGATTATTAGCTCGGCGTCAGTTGATTATCTGTAGTTATTATAATATTATCGGTAATCTCCCCATTATCGCCTGCGGTGACGTATACAAATTATTACTTATGTCATAATATCGAATTTCGAATTACGTTTCGAATTACGAATTATAGGTTTTTTAGGCTGTGGTATTGTTTCAATAAGGAATTAAGTTATTTGACATACCTGTAAAGCGTTCCTCGATTCTAAAATAAAAAATAATGAGCCGAACTCTTTTATTAGAGTTATGAGATAACACGACGAGATAACACATTCTTCGACGACACGTTTGGTGCAGTGGCTGAGCGATTGGCTTCTGCGCTACAAGTCGTAAGTTCGATTCCCGCACGGATCAGATATTTGTATGGCCTACATATAGTTGTTCCGGGTCTGGGCGTTTGTGCATGTGAAGATTTGTGTCTGTAAACGCACCCACGATACAGGAGGGGCAATATTTTTTTACTAAATAAAAATAATAAAAAAACATCTATGACTAGGCGTATGTAGGCGTAGATAGGCCTATTGGAACGTTAGTCCCCGTTATAACGACCAGCAGTGTGTGCATACAGAGATCAAACCAATCTACACACCAAAAACTTCTTTCTCTTTCCAAAACAACTACCAATCGTCGCACGTACCAGCGATTTGCATTGCCATTACTAAACAATAGGACATGTAGGGCACAGGCGGGCCTGCGGGGCCCAAGCGGGGCCCGGGCGAGCATTAAACGCATCGCCACAATCAGCGGGGCTCGTTAAGTATAATTCGATCGCTCACCACCGCTGCTCACTAATCACCCGTTCATTTACATACAATTCATTTGTTTTGGTCAAGTGATGTGTCAAGAGAATCAATTGGTTATCGACTTTAGGGTATCGATGAGGAACTTATCGGTTATCAATATCGATATCGGTTATAATATTAAATGTTTCAGTTATCTTTGTATTTATTTTTAATACTGTATCACATGACATAGCTCTTTTTAGCGCACCTACCATGTTTTCCCTGATCACCCTAAGGTCGACTGGTAGAAAATGCCTAAGGCATTAAGTCCGCCTCTGTACAAATTTTGTGCGAAAGTATAAACAAATAAATATCGTTTTTCACTTTGTTATCATTACTCATTTGAGATGTCGTACGAAACAAGTCGATATCGAGTGAGGAAACTGATTGGCTGCTCCCTCTTGATGACCGAACTACCCTATGAAGGTTAGGCAAATACAATGCTTGCAATAGTCTTTTTTAGACCTGTCTTATACACAAAGAAACGATTTACTTACAAAATAAATAAGTGTTTTGTTTCTGTTGCTAATAGATAATCCAAGTTTATAGGAATCGATTCATCATAAACACCTGTGTGTTAACTTAGTGCGGAACAAAGTTTGTTCCACGTAGGTAACGTTCCGGTTTGTTGTTTTTCCTTCGGTAGTTCCATTTCATCTTAGTTAGTTTTTATTCGATTTCGTTTTTTATTGTATTTGCACAGTTTCTGCTGAATTTTAATTGCAGCATATAAAAATAATCCCTGCCTAGTTAGCCCCGTTTATAAAACACATGCAGACCAGTACCTACTTTTCAAACTTGTACCCAAAAATAAAGTTGCTTATCGAATGGAACGTAGGTAACTGTGTTAAAACATGAATTAATCGACATTTCCCTCATATCGATACTTCCCTACTATACCCCGTGTGCCGTGACGCTGGGTCGTCCAGCGCAGCTATCGCTACAATTTGGCGCGCAATTGTTTGACGCCATTTTAGAATTGTCTAATTTAGTTTAGGTGTTCCCATTTCGATATGAGAATTAAATAAAATAATTATTCAATGCATTTTGTGTTAAGCGACATTTATTTCAGAAAATACAGTAAGTATATCCACGTAATTAACTCAAAAAACTGCAGTACGTACTTACGGAAATAATGTATTAATAGTAGTTTTTGTAGTTTTTTTATAATGATTTTTTTTTTCGAAAGACGAATCTTCAAATCTCTTTCCTGTAATTTAAAAAAAGTCGCTTTGTACTAATAGCCTTTCCACCATCGATATTGTTTTATATTCTAGCGTAGTCCAGTCCAATTTTCAAATCTGTTTAGCCAAATGTACCTAAATGGTTTGATGATATCCACTGTCATCTATCTGTTACAATTTTGATATTACCTATTCATAAAGCATGATTTGCCCTTGAGAACTGTCTATCATGACAATATTTCCATAAACTCCCCCCCAAATCTTTCTTCTCAGGGCGTCAGTCCACTTACATCTACATAACATAGTTAACAATAAACTTGTATGTATACGCAAGCGTTCTCCGAGGGGCATGGAGCAAGGTCGCCAAAGTAAATGCAAACGGTTTAAAATGGACGCAGGTGTAAAAAATAATTAAACACGGAAGTACTACTCCATACAAAAAGTGAACGACGATTATGTTCAAGAATTTAAAGAAAAAAATAAAATCTGCGAATATTGTAAAGACGTGCCACATCCAGCTACAAACCTAGAGTTAAACTCATACGCTGCAACCCCTTTTTTTTTTTTTTTTTTTTTTATCGTGGGGAAATCCTCATGGACTATCCCCCGTCTGGGTAAGACGGGGGGGTGTGCCTGACTCTTACCGGCTAAAACCACCACGGTGTCCCTCCTTCTGACCTAAGGCCGGGGTCGCGGGATTCGCTATTGCATGCACCGCAACCCCGGCAGGTCTTGGTCCACCAATTGCTGGTGGACCTCTCCACTGTAGGGCCCCACCCCACGACCTCCTGAGAGGCGCGGGGGGCACCCCACATCACCGGCGCACCAGAACACATGGTACGCCGTGACCACCCCGGGGACCAAACAAGTACATGGGCGCCAGACTACCCCGTGTCTGGGCACCCCTGGTCCCCCTGCGACGGGTCAGGTTAGTGGCCCCGCCGCCTACCACTTTTCGGCCGCAGAGGATAGGGAGAGCGGCCAACTAAACACCGACACTCCTCTCCCCCTGCGGCCCCACCGCGTCCGCCATCTGACGGTGGCGGCCCCGTCAGGCCGCGGAAGGTAGGGAGAACGGCGCACCGTAATACCGGCACTCCTCTCCCGCCGCGGCCTTCACCCCTCAGCCGCAATGCCTCCCATAAGACATCGCGGCCCTCCTCAGTTGCGATGTCGCTCAGGCAACACCGCAACCTACTTGGCCGCTACGTCGAGGGCTTCCAGGCCCAAGCCCCGACGAGCAGCCCCTCCTCGGGTTCCTCTTCGCTTCACCGTGGGGCTCCAAGCCACGGCTACTAAGCCCCCCCGCAACGACAATGCGGGAACCCACCGGGGGGGATCACGCTGCAACCCCTACTTATCAATGAGGTTGTAAGTACCAACGCATGTAGAAATAACAATCGAATTGGGTCACCAAAAGTATCTTCTGATTTTTATCAGCTATTTGCTACAGTCGGAATCATTAATGAGGTAAACGTTTGACTAGTACGACAAGCAAGTCGAGATGTTTAAGAGCCTGATCGTGCGTACTTAGGCGATTCGCACACTGCACCGCATCACGCAGCGTAGCGCGGGGGTGCGATGACACATGGTGCCCCTTCCGAGATATTTTTCCTATAGGAACTATCTTTGTTATTGTATTACTGATGGAATGGAGGTACATTAAGTATACTTATTACTGAGAATTACTTTTAAGGAACTACTTAGTGATGAGTAATTCTCAGTAATAAGTATACTTAATGTACCTCCATTCCATCAGTAATACAATAACAAAGATAGTTACTATAGGCAAAATATCTCGGAAGGGGCACTCTGGGGGCACCATGTGTCCTTGAAGAAAATGTGGCATAAAATGAGTAAATAACAGTAGTGAAAACTGCAAATCGAAACAAGGAGGGAATCATGAGATACAGACATTTTTGTGTTCGTTTCCATACAAAAATAACAGTTTTCTTCGTATCGTTCCTAAAGAGTTAGTTAAAAAAAAACGTAACAATTTTTGTTGTTCTTTAATAGAGGAATGCAACTGTATATTTTGTTTTAAATTAAATAAGTTTTCAATTTTTGATTCTATGTCCAACCTCTTGTATGGGGACGATCCACTGTGCGTCGCCACGCACTCCGCAGCGTAGCGCGGGGCAGTGTGTGTTTCGCCTTACCTATAGTCCAACCGGAAAACTCAAAACAAACGGCTCGCATCCGTCCGTATCCTTTCCGATCAAATGCGATGCGAGCCGTTTGTTGGAAATCATCTTTTAATCGTCATCCCCCGCGTCCCTGTAACGTCGCGGGCGAGGACTGAGTTATCCGGTCGGACTATAGTTGTATACTTGACCTTCTATATATTATTATACTGTGGCAAGTGCGTAGCTAAAAAAAGGCGACATACCTAAGGGTACCTACGTCCTTGTCATTGTAAAAACGTACCGTATTTTTCCAGGTTTTGTTACGCTCGCTCATCCAAGTTTTTCGTGGGCCGCTTAAAAATATTTTTTTAATAAATAGACGTCCTTTTTGCCGTGAAAAATAATGTTTGGGTGAGGTGGCCTTGTATATTATAGGAAGAAGGAATACTTTGCAAATGGGTCATATACATATGATTATTACTTAAAGAATTGGATTGCAAATGGCGGATTTTCTATTTGTCTTTCACTCACAGAGAGCGTGCGTAATTTGAACAGCAAGATGTAAATAACGACAACAAGTAGGGCCGCCATTTTCAATCCTATTCTTTATGTAATCAGGTTGTACATCAAATAGTCTTGATAATGAGATTGTTGGTGGATTTAGATGAATAAAATGACTCAACAAGATATTTATAAGAATTGTTACTGTAAAACCATGTCAGAATGCTCTTATATCGCAATAGTAAAATTCATATTTATCGCCTGATTCCCTGAAGCAGGCAGAGGTGTATTGTAACATCCTCATTTCGCCGTTATGTTTAAGTCCCATGTAATAAGGTGCCAGCCTATTGCCATCAACCGGGCACAAAATCCAAACTCCGGGCTGCTACTGAGGAAAACCCAATAACACGACCTGAGTATCGAACCCAGGAACTCACGATCAGCAGTTGCGCTTGCCACCACTAAACCAATGAGGCAGTTATTTATAGACTTACGTAGAGATGATTCCTGAACAGACGCTTCAATATTTCTTATGTGAAATAAAAAAAATGATTTTGATTTGAATATTTCGAGACCAACGCTCAATAAATTCATGCAAGTCATAATACGGATCACAATAAAATCTATTTCAGGGACTATTTCAATTGTTTTACGTTTCAAAACATTCAAACCACTATAATAATTCTCAAGGCTGCACTTATAAAACAGATTTTTATGCTTTCATATTTTTTAAGATCTATTGCCGTTTATTCCTGGTAAAAATGGAGCATCACCGTCTCCCAAGGGTGTCATAATAGGCAATAAAAAGAGATTATAATCAGAGACAAGGATAACAGCATCTTTGTGCGTTACATGTATTGCTGCAATCATACATACGCTTGCTATATATATTTCTGGAGCTAATATGCAAGGTTAGTTGAAAAGGGGGTACTAAGCCGCGGGCCACTTAGGTCCGTATTACAGAACATTCCTCAAGTCCAGAGTGATCTTTAATTAGTTGATCACTGTTTAAGTATAGAATCAGTAATTGAGGAACGATCTTATTCCAGAACGGCAATCAATCTATACTCAAGATGAAACGAGACTCAAATCGAGCCAATCGATTGGTTGATTACAGATCAAATCACTGCTTGGGGTCGAATCTACGAACTGAGTATCGATCTAGAATAAAGCCCAACTCAGCTGAACTATGATCAATCTCTATTCGATCTCGGCGGAGGCTCCGTTATCATAGCGGGCGACCTCAACGCCAAACACATCACTTGGAGCTGTCACTCCAATAACCCGGCCGGCCGGACACTCGAAGCACTGAGCCCTCTGCTCGACTTCGATGTGATAGCCCCCATGTCCCCCACTCACTATCCCGCTAACGTTGATGACAGACCCGACATACTCGACATTGCGCTCCTAAAGAACGTAGGCCTCGCCATACGCTCGATAGAAACGCATGAAGAGTTAGACTCTGACCACCGACCCGTTGTCCTAGACCTGGGTCCCCGGGGCGGTCCCCCGGATCCCGGTCTACCCGCGCCTACTAAAACGATCACGGACTGGCGGAAGCTAGAGGAGCGTCTCAAGTCTCCGTCGTCCGCTCACTTAGATTCAATCCCCGACAACATAGTGACAGTCGCCGACACGTTGGGCGCTATCGACTCCCTCACGGGTCACGTACAGTCCGCGGTGAACGAGTGTTCACGACAGATTCCAGCGGTGGAAGATCACCGCTGGAAACTGCCCGAAGATGTGCGTGAACTGTTGACGGAGAAGAATGCGTCCGTACGCGCGTATGACACTTTTCCCTGCGAAGGCAACCGCCTCCATATGCGTTCTATGCAGCGTGCTGTAAAGAAACGCATACAGGAGGTTAGGGAGTCCCGCTGGGACAAGATGTTAGGCGAATTAGAGCCATCCCATCTCGCTTTCTGGCGTTTGCAACGCGCCCTCAAAAATGAATGTGTAGCTTCTACTCCCCCTCTCAATCGTCCGAATCAAAGGCCGGCCTTTGAAGACGACGAAAAGTCCGAATGCCTAGCCGACAGTCTAGAAGCCCAGTGTACGCCCAGCGCATTACCAGTAGACCCGGTCCATCTGTCCAAGGTGGATACCGAAGTCGAACGTAAAGCCGCTCTCCCCCCCGTAGAAGATCCTGATGATCCCCTGCCCCCTGTCACCGCGGATGAGGTGCAGGCGATAATCAAGAATCTTAAGCCCAGGAAAGCCCCCGGTCACGATGGCATCACGAACAAGGTGATTAAACTCTTTTCCGCCCAGCTCATAGTCCTAATGACCGCCATCTTCAATGGCGCTCTTAGCAATAACCTCTTTCCGCAAGCTTGGAAACAAGCCACAGTTATAGGCATCCCCAAACCCGGCAAACCCAAGTGTGAGCCGTCCAGTTATCGCCCCATAAGCCTTCTCAATTCGTTTGGGAAGATTTATGAGCGTATCATTTATTCGCGTTTAAAGGGATTCGCATATTCCCATAACCTCATTCCCGACCAGCAGTTTGGTTTTCGTCCCACCCACTGCTGCACTAGGCAACTTCACCGTATTGTCGAACACATAAGCTCCGGCTTCATGTTTTCATACAAGACAGGCATGCTGTTCTTCGACGTAGCGAAAGCCTTCGACAAGGTCTTGCACAACGGTTTATTATATAAACTGTACCAATTCAACGTGCCAGACCGTCTCGTGCTCATCATTCGAGACTTTCTGTCGGATCGCACCTTTCGCTACCGAATAGACGGCACGCTTTCGTCTCCACATCCGATCCGAGCCGGAGTCCCTCAGGGCTCCGTGCTAGCCCCCCTTCTGTTCACGCTGTACACCAGCCACATTCCCACTCAAGGCAAGGCCCAGTTGGCACTTTTCGCCGACGACACGGCTATTTACTACACGGGTAGTGACCTAAAATCGATCTCTCGCATCTTACAGACCGCAGCCAACCGCCTCGGCGCTTGGTTTCGGAAGTGGCGTATCGAGGTGAATCCCGAAAAGAGCGCAGCAGTTCTTTTCAAGAGGCACGGCGATAACCACTCGCGTTGTCCCCCAGTAGTCATGTTTGGAAAAGAGATCCCTTGGGAACTGAGCGTCAGGTACCTGGGGGTTATCCTAGACCACCACCTCACGTTCCGGCAACACATCAAAAAGGTGCACGCTCGCGCCTCTTTTGTTGTGGGCCGGTTACACCCTATGATTAGGGCGCGCAGTAAGCTCTCGCTTAGAAATAAGTTGAGACTTTACCTGACGTGCATTCGCCCCATACTAACCTACGCCAGCGTCGTGTTCGCACACGTTAGGCCATGTCGCTTTAAAGCATTCCAAATTCTGCAAAACCGCGTATTGCGCAGAGCCGCGGGCGCTCCGTGGTATATGCGCAACGTTCAGCTTCATTTAGACTTAAAAATGCCAACGGTAAGGCAATATCTCAAACGCACGTCTAAGCGTTACTTCGACCATGCCCCGAGGCATCGGAACCCTCTCGTGATCGCCGCGTCCGATTATAAACCCTCCCAGATTAGCATAGTCCGCCGTCCCCGGCATGCGCTACTAGAGCCCGATGATGAGATCACCCTCCTCCAGGAGGCGAATAAATCGACTAGTACTATACACATACACCGCCGCCGCCGATCGGCGTATCGCCCTCGCCGACGAGGCCCCTCGCGACGTCCCACCGCCGCCGCCCCCGATCCACCGTGCTCACCCGCCGCAGCCGCGGAGCCGGTCGTCCCTTCTGACTCCGCGCAGTCACCATGACGCGAGAATACAGCCCTCATCAAGCTGTCGTATCCCTCCCAGTCCTCTTGCATTCGACACCCTAAGAGTTCGAATCCCCCCTTGGGGGCACTCTCAGAGGTGTTGCTGCTATAGTCATAGCCATGATGTTACAGTAGTTAGCTTTGCGTAGTTAGCTAGGTAGTTAGAATAGTAGGTATTGGTTCGGAGACCCTTCTGGTCTCGCCAATAATAGTCAGGTTACGTAGAAAAGGTCCGCAAGACCATCTACAATAGTCGAATAGGAAAAAAAAAAAACTATGATCAATGAATCTATGCTTGAGGAACGTTCTAAAATTAAAAGTCAACTCAAAACTAGTTTTAAACAGAGATTAATGCTTGAGTTTATTCTGTAATACGGACCTTAATATATCACAGATGATTGTTTTATAGAAAGTGTTAAAATTTTAAAGTTCGATAAAAATTATATCCAAGCAAAGTGATTTTTATTTTAGTTTTTTCAAAAATTCTTCATCCCTGCTTTAGTTACGAATTCAGAAAATGGAGCTTCTAATCCGTGATCCTAAATATGACCTAAAATGTAAATATACTTAGCTGATCATAGCTGAGGATATACAAGGTTAGTCGGAAAGGGTACTTTGAACAGCTATTTCTCTTAAACTATCGAGTTTTGGGGAAAGTTGTAGAACAAAAGTTATCCATTACTATGGGTACTTTAACACCCTTTCGGCTTAGTACCCCCTTTCCGACTAACCTTGTATATTTCTGGAGCTAATAAATAATAATAATCAGCCTATGACCGACTCACTGCTGGGAATGGGCCTCTTTTCAGAATAAGAACGCTGTGGACCAGAGGTTCCCAAACTTTTTTCAGTTTCTGCTTAGTTAATATTGCATTTTTTGCAAATTCATCGGCTTCAAATGTGTTTTGACTGTTTTCTAACTGTAGTGAGGTGTAGAGTGAAAGAACAATAAAAATCACACGTTTTATACACACACACAAACAACACACGTTTTATACATTTATTAAACCTACGACAGTATCTACAATAGTACTGTCGTCGTTGGTCTGTTTGTTACGTTTTCAGGTAAAAACTAAGCAAAAAATCATCTGTATATGTTGGTTATTTTATTAATGAAAAGTCAAAATTAAAGTCACAACCTGCTTAATTGAAATCCACTATTGTGGACTCCCGTTTTCATCTCAGGGACCCCCAACTATGTTTTTCACCCACATGGACCCCTTGTAGGTCGTCGTCGACCCCTGGGAGTTAATATAGACCACTTCGGGTATCACTGGTATAGACCTAAGTTTACCATGCTGACCTGATGCGGGTTGGCGGACTACACACACCATTAAGACCTTATTGGAGTTTTCTGAGGTGTTCAGGTTTCCTCACGTCACCATTCAAAAGATAATCAAATTCTGATCCGCACATGAATTCGAAAAGTCTCGAGGTACGGGCCGGGATCGAACTCAGACCCTCTTGTATGGAAAGCAAGGGTTCAACCGCTAGGCTTTCACTTCTCACGGAGCTAATTCATAACATAACTTCACGCCTTGTATTCCCCAAAGGGTTCGGCAGAGGTGTTTTTAGTACATCCTCGTTTCGCCAGTAATGTTTAAGTCCCATGTAAAAGGGGGCGAGCCTATTGCCACTAACCGGGCACAAATCCAGACTTCGGGCTGCTACTGAGAAATTCTTAATGGAAAAACCCAATAACACTTTGCCTGACCTGGGGATCGAACCCAGGACCCCATGCTCAGCAGTCGCGCTTTCGACTACTAAACCAACAAGGCAGTCAAATTATAATTTATAACAATTATTGATCACTGACCCATGATCAGCGCTGGACATTTACGTGGTCACGTCATTATCATTCCAATAGTCTCTGATTTAATACTGCTTGCTTTAATATCCTCGCAATTATTCAACTCCCATTATAATAACACCCAATTAAACCAAGAATTAACGCGCAATCAATTATCCCAAAAAATATTCAGTTTGGGTGATTTTTTAAACGATTATACCGCCGTGCGCGTCCAATTTAATTTTAAAGTTTGTCCAACATTTTCATAGTTCGCATATGAAATTTGTCAATTTGGGGGTAGTACGTTACCTAATTTGACCTTTGGACTGGCGTGGCCAGCCCAATTAATAACAATTCGTTAGGCACGTATCGTAGTTGGGCCTCGCTGGGCCCCGACGTAACTTTTAATCAGTATATTCGGTTTACTTTCATTGATTTCGTCGGATTGCCGTTTATTTTTGGACCAGATTGATTTTGTTGTTGTGGCCTGAAATTGAAACTGTCTGTGTATTTCTGAATGATCTGTAATTATGATTCTGGATGCTGGCAGGAGTTTGTATACATTACTTTTAAAATAATATGGCTTTTAATTTCCATTCAGTTGAAATGTATGCAATCAAATATAGTCGTAAATTGTTAATCTATATATACTAATACTAATTTATACTAATATTATAAAGAGGAAAGATTTGTATTTTTGTATGTAACGAATAAACTTAAAAACTACTGAACCGATTTCATAAATTCTTTTGTCGTTAGAAAGCTACATTATCACTGAGAAACATAGGCTATATTTATTACTGGAATAAAATTTGTTAGGCGGGTGGAGCCGTGAGGACACAGCTAGTGCTTTCAGAAACTTGAGCAAAAAGATACTGTTTCCGCCCGGGATCGAACCGGGGGCCTTGTGCGTGTGAAGCACACGTGATAACCGCTACACTACGGAAACTTATAATATGTGTGACAAACAAGCTATCTTACGTTCAAGTTATTTTGTACTTTATTTCGTATGCCATAAGGGACAAGAATTGCAATATTGTCTCAGCTCCTCTGATAGAGGTGTAATAATAATAATTTTATTATCGGGTAACTGAGGCCCATAGAAAAAATACATAACATAATCTTATACAATAATAAACTAATACATATAAAAAAGAAAACCTTATTAACTAAACACGTAACGTTGTCTGCGGCGTCGTGTTTCGCTGTGTGGTGTAAACAGGACATGTTTTAATAGCATGCCTGCAACATGTTAGACATGCTGTAAAGTAAAGATTGTGTCATTGTCCCCATTATTAAAACCTTCATAAAGACAGTTGCCAAAACCAGCAGCCTGCAGCACGCCTTTCCCTGCCTATGAGCCGCCATTATTTGAGTAGCAACTTAATGAGTCCTTTGAAGTCTTCTCCTTTTGTTTGAGTTTTCCGAGCAGACGTCAGAATTAACTGCGTGCCTCGTCGCCCGGTAATTACCAATAAGAATCCCTCGTCTTCACCCCCCTCGTCAACCTCCTTCACCCCCTCTCACCCCCGCCAATTACTTCTGGTTTGAAAACACAGTTAAACGTATTTTATTGGCAGTACAATTTCGTTTCCGCTTGATGGAATTATGAGTTGGTATTGGTATTTAGAATTTGGATCTGAACTTCTGAGTCTGAGCGCATTTTGGAGAATCCTTTTGTTTGATAAAGGTATGGCTCTCGTTATTGTCTTCAGTTTATTTGCTATGTAGATATTCGAGTTGAAGATTCGATAGCAACCATTGTTGTCCCTTATTTACTTACCACATTCAATTATCGTGTCGTTCGTCAATATCTTTACCACTAAAAAGTTGTATCACCATCGTCAAAATAAATCAACACGTAAACGGCGGTCGTTGATTATGAAACTCCTAATAGACTGACAAATATATTGTTAATCATAGGAGAATACTTCTTTACATACTAGCTGTGTCCTCACGGCTCCGCCCGCGTAAGACGTTTTATTCCAGTAATAATAGCCTATGTTACTCAGTGATAATGTAGCTTTCTAACGGCAAAAGAATTTTTGAAATCGGTCTAGTAATTTTTAAGTTTATTCGTTACATACAAAAATACAAATCTTTCCTCTGTATAATATTAGTATAGATAAAACAAAGTCGCTCCCGCTGTCTGTACGCTTAGATCTTCTAAACTACGCAACAGAAATTAATGCAGTTTTCAGCAATAGATAGAGTGATTCAAGAGGAAGGTTTATATGCCCCACATTAGTATCTACATTGCACCCGTGCGAAGCCGGGGCGGGTCGCTAGTATAATATAATATTATTATGTACACACAACAATATTTACAAATGAAAAACACTAGGAATACAATTTTAAGTACAAAGATACTACTCATTTCAATAGAAACGTCTGTGAGCCGACCTGCTTTATCTTCGGTTTTTATAAATTATAAATCTACTGGTTAAGTGCGAGCGCGCACTGTGGTGCGGTGACTAGCGATGCGTTTCTTTCACCGCAACGAATAAAATAAATACAAGTAAATCAGTATGCGGTGAATAATGCGCAGTGCGCGCTCTTCTATGACACTCCATACTTCACAGATTATACGTTAAAAAAAACCGGCCAAGTGCGAGTCGGACTCGCGCACGAAGGCTTCCGTACCATTATCTATAAAAACGAGCAAAGAAATCATGTCTGTTGTATGGGAGCCCCCTTGAATATTTATTTTATTCTGCTTTTTAATATTTGTTGTTATAGCGGCAACAGAAATACATCATCTGTGAAAATTTCAACTGTCTAACTATCACGGTTCATGAGATACAGCCTGGTGACAGATGGACGGACGGACGGACGGACATCGGAGTCTTGTAACTGGGTCCCGTTTTACCCTTTGGGTACGGAACCCTAAAAACGCAAGGCATTGCGCGCTAGCCCTAAGAGGGCTTAACTTTTGCCGGCAACTATACTAGTTCTCACAAAGGCGTAGTATTCACGTTTATCTTTAACATTTAAAAAAATATCGTCACTTAATTTTCATTAGCCATCCTAATCTTTACAACCCAATAATCTTCTTACCTAATATGATTTCAATCCCCCTCACCCCTCACCCCTAAGCCATAAAAACAAACAGTATCAGCATTAGCCGCGCAAACGAGAGTGGGGATCACCAACTTTAATTGCTGCCTACCCACATTAACCCTTGCCAATTCCGAGCAGAGATAACTGTAGTCAATTCTTTAAACTTTGGCAATGGGAGACAATCTGGACCAATTATCTTGGGCTTAGTGCGAGGTTTGACTTCGACGCTCCGAGATCCGAATTTAATTGTTCCGAGATGTGTGCCGCTGATGGATGGATCTCGGGGATCCGAGTTCCGAGCTTTGTTTTGTTTTTATTTTGTTTTCTAGTTGTAAAGTGTTGGGGTTTTGTAGGGATTTTCTTTGTAAGTTTATTGAGTGGCTGATTTATTTATGTTTAAAGATAGATGGGTACTAATTTATTTTTTAATTTATTTAGTAATCTATAAAAAATATTTTTAATTTTGTTATAGTAACAACTTCCGTTTTCAATTTGATAAGTATTTAATATTCAATTTACTTATTATATTTTTTTAAAGCAATGAACGCAATCACTCCTTGTTATACCAGAGCCGTATCATATTCTTCTTTTCGTGTGGTTATTGACTAACCTGGTGTCAGAGTTTATGCCACCCATGTGCCTTTGACTAGGCTTCACATGCCATCGAGAAATATCTCTCAGGCATGCCGGTTTCCTCACGATGTTTTCCTTCACCGTTTTTAAGCAAGTGATAATTATACAATACGCACATGAATGCGAAAAGTCAGAGCCTTGGGTTCGAACTCGAGACCTATGACTTGGCAGTCCGTCGGGCACACCACAAGGTTATCATTGCTGTTAGCCGTATCATATTTATAAGATAGCATATAATAGGTACCTATTATAATTACTTTTAATCAATCATAGTCTATGATAGATGATGATAATGATAGTCTAGCGGTTGACCTCTTGAATTCCATGCAGACTGGTCTGAGTTAAATCCCGACCCGCCCCTTTCACTTTTCGAATTTACCTATATGTGGATCAGAATTTGATTATCACTTAAGCTAACGGTGAAGAAACATTGTGAGGAAACTTGCACACCTGGTAAGGCTCCGAAAATGTTTGATGCTGTGCGTAGTCTACCAAGCCACACCAAGCCAGCGTGGTACATTAGGACTAAGCTCTCCTGATTGTGAGAAGAGGCCCGTGTCCAGCACTCAGTAGTAGGATAGCAAAAGGCTGATTATGCTTTTTTACATAGTCTGCAAATAAAAGGGCCAATACCGCTGTGTAACAAACTCTTTAGAGTCGACTCCTTCAGTCTGCCGACCAAAAGATAGACAAAAGAAGAATAGCACCACGACTTCTAAGGTGTTTCTTTACTATGGCGCCGGACGTGGGGCGCCATAGTAAAGAAACACCTTGAAATCGTGTCACCTTTAATTAATTATGTTTAACAATATAAGCGAAAATAATATAGCAAACAAAATGTATAACATGGGAAAAGCACCGGACGTCACTCCTTCATTTCTCTGAAATATTTTCTTCTTCTGTTTATCTTTGGTCGGCAGATCGTAGGAGTCGACTCCAAAAAGTTTGTTTTAGCTGTTATTTTTTGGACGACTTTGTACCCTACAAGAAAAATACAGAAGCGATAAATAAGTATAATGAAGCCCAACTTTACCACAATATATTTATAGGCACACAAAACTGCGTCACCGCCAACCAAAATCCAAAAATATTGTTCAATTTCGCTCCTAAGGACCCAGTAAATATACTGTGATCTAATATTAATAATAAAAATGGCTGCCTGGCCGAGAATCACTCAACCCTGGGGAGCATCAATATCCCGCTTATCAGTCAGTCGCAGGCTGTTGCCTTGTTTCAGCTAGATGGCGCTAGGTGTGTTTGGGCAGTGACCATTATGTAGATAGGCACAGAAGGATTACTTCTCTCTATAACAGATGACTAACAAACTCACAAGCATTCAAAAGATCGTCTGTCTGCCGATTAGTCTTAGGATACCGGTATTTCCAAGTAGTTAGGTTATATTACGCAGGTGAGGTGGCAGCACAGCACAGGTGGCAGTCACACCTTGTAATATATAAAACATACCTATATATAGTCACATCTGATTCAACTGGCAGTCGATCTCGACACAGGAAGAGGCTAGGCTGTTGGTTGAACCGGTTCACTTAGGTACACAGATTCATTGCTTCAGATTCAGATTGCTTGTTTGGTCCCCGGGGTGGTCACGGCGTGCCATGTGTTCTGGTGCGCCGGTGATGTGGGGTGCTCATCGCGCCTCTCAGGAGGTCGTGGGATGGGGCCCCACAGTGGAGAGGTCCACCAGCAGTTGGTGGACCAAGACCTGCCGGGGTTGCGGTGCATGCTTAGGCGAATCCCACGACCCCGGCCGATGGTCACAAGGATGAACACCGTGGGTTTTTAGCCGGTTAGAGACCGGCAGACCCCCTCGCCTATCCCGGGCGAGGGACCTCCATGAGGATTTTCCCACGATAAAAAAAAAACAAAAAGGGACAGGGATTTTTTTCTTATTTTTTCAAAAAACATGCCCCCCACTAGGATTTCTCCTGTATCGTGGGTGCGTTAACAGACACAAATCTTCACATGCACAAACATCCAGACCCGGAACAACTATTTGTAGGCCATACTAAAATTTGATCCGTGTAAGAATCAAACCCACGACCCGTAGCACAGAAGCCAATCGCTCAGCCACTGCACCAAACGTGTCGTCAAATTTCAATTGTCGCTAAACTGTGTCAATATGCAACTTGTTTCTGTTGGTATTTACTCTACTTTACATTGCAAATAATTAATCCTCTTTGGTTTTCTTAATGCTGACCAGTTATAAAAGCTATGGTTGCTCTATCTTCACTATGCTAAGAGACTGACACTAGCTAGTATTATAATCTTCCAAGTCGTCATAGGTATTTAATTTGAATAAACCATTCTAAGTTCTACATTAAATCTCTGCATTTTTCTTTTCACACCCATAATCCCATTTCCTATAGTTTCGTTCTCTTGTTGTAGTATAGGATCCCACTATAGAACGACCTTCACCGAGCTGGTTAATGGATGAAAAGTATTTTAAATCAAATTAAATATGTCAATAAATATATTGCAAATGGGTTGACTAAAAAATTTCAGTCCAGAATATGATAATTAAAATGTATTTTTAACATTTCACTGGTTTGGTTAATAGACAAATTCCATACCAATCGAAAGTACGAACCCTATAGAATATGCAAACGTTAGGTTGACTATTTTTTCCCGTCACAACTCTTGGAGAGGCAGGTATAAACATGTTTATACCTGCCTACCCGAGTTGTGAAATGTTAAAAAAAAAAATAAAAAACATATTCTGGACTGAAATTTTTTAGTCAACCCATTTGCAATATATTTATTGACATATTTAATTTGATATAAAATACTTTTCATCCATTAACCAGCTCGGTGAAGGTCGTTCTATACTGGGATCTTAGACTATTGTTGGTTAGTACCAAAGCTTACTCACTGGCCTTCTGTGCATTTCTACATAGTGGTGTGACGATACAGAATGCCGGTCAGGTTTCTAATTAATTTAACTTCAGGTTGTAACTGCTAAGAAAGTTCTATTTGTTAGTAACGTTTGTCCAAGATGCTAGTTTCTTAGGTGTTTCCTTTAAACTATAACAGCCTTGTTCATTTTGGAAGCTTTTCGATCATTTGGCTGTGGTTGACACCATCCACCTGTAAACGTCTGATGATTGGAGAAGAAAAACATTATTTTACACATAAATAAACGATCACACAACATAACATCACGCCTCGTTTTCCCCGAAGGGTTCGGCAGAGGTGTTTTTTAGCACACCCTCGTTTCGCCAGTTATGTTTAAGTTCCTCGTTCCGCCATTAACCGGGCCCACATCCAGATTCCCGGCTGTTACTGAGATATTCCTAATGGAAAAACCCAATAACACTTTGCCTAACCTGGGGATCGAACCCAGGACCCCATGTTCAGCAGTGGTGATTATTTAAATATGCATTTTACATACATATGTTAGGAGAGTGCAGCTGCTAATTGAATTGAATTAATAATTTAATTAATTTAATTCCTCTTGATTTATTTCTTTTGTAGCCTTCTACATAAACTAATTACAGTTACAATATTTTTCCTTTACGGTAACTCAATACGACGACTTACTGAAACCAGAACATTTTTATCAAGAACTAGCTTTTAAAGTTGCAATTATTGTGCCCCAGTGGAGACAGGATGCTGCGATTACACGACCCAATAAACAGCTTCTTGTATGCACAAAGTACATGGAATCTTTATTGAAAGAACATGTCCTAATGTAAGACTCTCGCACAGCTTAGCCCAATGAACATAGGAACTTGTAATTAAGTGAGCAGTTGTATTTCATAAAGAAGACGCACACTAACAAAAAGTTTTTTAAATCAATCCCTAAGGGGGTGAAAAAGGGTGATAAAACTTTATTAAAAATCTCATTCTGTGGATTTATGAACTTAAAACGTAGTACAAATACTTCAAGTAAATAATTTATCTTTTGACCGCGGCAGTCAGATTTATACGACCGAGACGACACGGGCAGGAAAACATTTCTCGTATAAATCCGACTGGCGCGGTCAAAAGGTTAAACATGTAACCAACGATTTTCTAAAATAACCCCTGAAAAAAGGTGAAACGGGGTGTGGGCACTGCTAGTACTATGTAATAGATAAAACTAATATCTAGCGACTCAAATGGCACAGAGGCGGCCTTCAATTTCCTTCGATCAGGGTCTGCTCTGATTGCCAATAGAGACAAACATATTCAGATTTATCTGTCTATAAGACGATGAGTAGGGGCAATACCTTCTTTGATCCACACTTTGTAGAGCTCTATTTATACCTTCTAGTGATTTCTTTACAAATATTTTATTTAGAAAGTACTATTTCAAGTACAGTATTTATGAGAATAATTTGTGCCACAAAGAGGAAAAATCAATGTGGGTGTAAACCGTTTACTTCTACTTACAAAAAATTCACCAAAAAAAATCAAAGCTTCCGCCTAATGTTTCCTTAATAGCAGCTGTTACGCCAAATATCATGTGGGCGTCATCCGAAAGCCTAAGATTAAGATTAAAATAAAGTCATACAAAAAGCGGCCCGCCAAAGAGAACTGGCTGAACTTGGTAATCTCCATCACATGTATCAACACAGTTTGAAACTTTGAAACTTCTTTGGATTCAGCGCGGGAGGAAAAATGTTCAGATTTATACGAAACTCGAGGATCGGCGGCCATGCTACGCGCGGATATAAAGATCGTCTTTTTTTCGTAAAAAGGTGATTTTTTTGAAGTAGTAAGTACTCCTGTCTTGAAAACTTAGTAACGAGGGAAAGGACAGTTCACCCTCTATTCCGGTGTCGAAAGAGCTGTATAACCAGCATTTCCCTTCTTCTTCCTCCTAGCCGTTTTCCAAATATTTGAGTCTACTTCCAGTCTAACCAGATGCGGCTAAATATCAGTACTTTACGCGGAGCGACTACTGATGCTTCTGCTATCGGTGTGATCTCCAATATCTTTGCCAATCGAGGTTAGCATGAAAATCGTTCTACATGAAAGTTCATTACAGTGGTTAACGAGGACGCCATATCAGCGGCCATTTACGTTTTTAGCCTAGCGGTAAAACTTACCGCTCGGCTTACCTTCCATGCAAGAGGGCCTGAGGTAGACCACGGCCCGCACCTCTGACTTTTCAAATTCATGTGCGGATCTGAATTTAATTATCACTTTCTTCGGTGAAGGAAAGCATCGTGAGGAGATCTGCATACCTGACGGCTCCAAAAAAGTTCTCCACGATGTGTGTAGTCTGCCAATCCGCAACAGACCAGCGTAAGGACTAAATCTTTCTCATTCTGGCCCGTGCCCAGCACTGGACAGTGATGGGCTGGTTATGATATGCTATAATAATATTATGCTATCACAAATCACATCTTAAAACTTCTGCTTGACAAACGTAAGTCCCGTGCTCATAATTCCACGTTCCCTATATTCACGGCGAAGGCGAGTTTATTGCAACAAATCAAAAGTTCCCGCCAGTGACGGCGTGAATAAAGTAGCCTTCGCCTCGCTCCACTATATCATGCACTTGAACAAGGTACGCTACTTGCCTTGTAAAAACGTAAGGATATAGAAATTGAGAGATTTTCTCTTCCTTTCGTGTTTTTGGACTGGACCTCGGGTCCGCGTTCTTTAAAATACCAGTACATTTAAGAATCAATGATCTCAGCTCAACCCAATAAGGTAATGGTATTCATAAATATTAATGTCGTAATTTTCTGAATAAACTAGCCTTTTCTTCACAAAATTTACCTGTTTTGTCTAAGCGTTATTTCTGACTCGTGCTTAGTTCCGCGTTGCTCGCGGAACTGGTGATACACTTACATAGTATTCTTATTTTTAGAGTTATTCCGGCCTGTTGATTTACTTGTAATATTATAATAAACTTAAATAGTAGATCATTAGCATCTTCGTAAAATATTAACACGAGGCCGAAAGATTAGTGCAGCACATAAACATTTATAAATACATAATACCTATGTAAAATGTCTAAAGCGTTTCTTACGTATATCCACAAGGAAATGGGGCTCGCGACGGCTTTTAAGATCATGTAAAAATCATCCCGTAATTCACAATTTCACAGAAAAACCGGGGATTTGCTCACGTCTTGTGATTTTATATTACTTTATACATGTATATTTGCTTGTTTTATTGGAGAAAATCCCGTTTTTATAAACGACGGACCCTTCAATCCTTTCCTTGTGTAGTGGATTTTGTTATTCTTGATGGACTCAAGCCGAGAGCTCTTAAATTTCCTTTAACATAAACATTCTTTTATAGTTCTATGAAGGCATACGTTCAACAATATTGTCGTTTCATGAATAGAAAATGACAATGTCTTACTTGCTTGCCAAAATGGCGTAGATTTATTCCGTGCATATTTAACGTCCAATGCTATATTTTTTATGGAAGAGGTCGGGCTGAGTCGTGAGCAGTGGCGTGCCTATAGGGCAAGCAAGATATTTTTTTGGTACTTATTTTGATGTGCAAGGTAAATTATGACAATATATTTTATAGTTTTTTTTTATTGCTATCATTACTCTCAAGATATCTTTATCTTATTTTACAATGATTTTTTAGCTAAGTTTTGATGACATTCAATTATGTCAATTGTTTTATATAGTTAAGCTTCCTTTTCACTTTTGTAAATGTGAGAACTTTGTGGACCTGCATCTATAAATTTGTAAATTACTATAAATATTAATCATATTGCTTTTTTTTAAATTTTATTTTTGTTTCTTAATTTTTGTACTCAAGTATTTTAATACTACATTACTCATTGGTCTGTGGTCAGGACTTCATTGTTCTCTCACTTTCCTAAATCATTGTACTGTATCCACTGAAATTGTTAAAGGTATTATTTTTAAAAGAGTAACCATGGAGTTTCTTGCCGGCTCTTCTCCATAGGAAACGACTAATTGGAACCGTGCACCTAAATTCGACGTTTCATAAGCACCTGTATTGGTTTATGTGAAATATTTTTTTTTGATTTGATTTGAATAAACCATAATTCGATCTTAAGATCTCCAATTATTTGTAATCAGACAAATTATAAATATCAAAATAAGTACCAAAAAAATATCGGACTTGCCCTATAGGCTAGTCGTGAGATAGTTTAGATATCTTCAATGGGCGTGAAAATAAGTTTAATGAGTAGCAATAATAAGACTTATCGCGCGGATATCAAATTATTATGAATAAGGGGGTTAGTTCCTAAGATCCTTTCTCCATTGTTTCTAAAGATTAATAATTTGAGTAATTTAATTTTTATGTGCGATTAATTCATCTCGCCGCCAGCCCGCTATTGTTTCGGCTAATGACTCGATTAATTGGCATTTCGGGCGATTTTCCCGGTGAGTGCCGAATGCCGAAAGCTGAGACTCGGCCTGTGGAAGAAACGGTCCCAATTAACACTCACTTAGTCGTTATAACTCAGGAGGAAACTTAATTTTTATTTATTTATCTTAAACGATGGTGAATATTGTAACAACTACGCCTTTTTTATTGTGTTTCTTGGGTAGTGTTACCACTGACCGAGAAATAAGCAACCTTTCAAGTCAGAATAGTAAAGTTAATATAGATCATAACAGTTAATTATTATAATTAAATTGACTGCCTCGTCGGTCTAGCGGTGGCAAGCGCGACTGCTGATCGTGAGGTCCTGGGTTCGATCCCCAGGTCGGGCAGTGTTATTGGGTTTTTCCGTGTGGAATTCCTCAGTAGCAGCCCGGTGTTTGGATTTGTGCCCGGTTCATGGCAATAGGCTCGCCCTCTATTAAATGGGACTTAAACATAAAGCGCGAAATTAGGGTGTTACTATAGGTACACTTCTGCCCAACCCTTCGGGGAATACAGGCGTGATATTATGTAACTTCTTATTAATTTGTAGGATATCCATCCTTTGGTCTCACTGTCCAATAAACATCATTAACCTATAAAGTGTCCTTTATCTTTTAGTTGTTGTTATTCTTTAGTGTGTGCGCGTCGCCTCCGTCACGTTACAGCAACGTCCCACATGTCACGCGTTGTCAACACGACGCGAGCGGGACCATCGCTCGTGGAAACACGCTCATTTGTCCCTCATCTCCGCGGATCATAGAAACGAGACAGAAGAGGCAAATGAACTTAGATCTAAAACACTACAATGAAACTTTGAGGCTGTTCGGTTCCTTTAGAAGAATAACATGACACAATTAAGACAGGGCAGTCAGAAGCCAAAAAGCTCTAAAAACCGGTCTAATATTAGGAAATCGATAACCTGAAGTAACACTGATTTTTTGTTAATCAGCCGGTTGCGATTGAGGATAGTTAATTAGGTAATAAAATAATAAAAACGTTTATTGTATCAAATCAAAATGCAGTACTTAGAACATAATAAAGTAACGAAATCAGATAAGATTATAGATCACTATTTAGTTATTATTGGACAATTTTAGGGCAAGGCATAGTGCAATCATGGTCTGCTGTCTCCCAAAGAAGGCGAAAAACCTGTATCGTGGGAGGCAGAAAAATAATATTATTTCCATGCACTAAGCCCGTGTAAGACATATAATCATCACTTTGAACTTAACAACAAACAGATAAATTGGCACAAAGCTAGTAATAATAGCTAATGTGGAACATAGTACAGTTATTTAACATACCTGCAATAAAGTTCAAATAGGAAACAATCATTTTTATGGTGATTAAAAATTAAATTAAATTAAGAATAGACAAAGGTAATAAAGAATATCATAAATTTCTTCATTGTCAGCCTTTGATAGAGCACAATGATAGTTCGGATGCATAATGTATCTATGCAAGTTTTGGGCATGTTGAGGAATCAACTACCTGTTTGGCATATTTCCATCCTTTCTAGCATCGGAACTTACCTCAAGACGCGTTTTTGTATTTCGTCTCGTTTTATATGATCCGATTTGAGTAGGGAAATTTGTCTGTGAGTATAAATGTATCGATGGAGTGCGGGACATGATTCGTCGTGATACGGCAATTGTTTAGAGTCCAGGTGGCTGCTCCGATAATGGTAATGATTGCTATTATGATTGGAATGAAAGGAAAACATTGGGATCGGCTGTTTATCATTTTGATTGTCAACGTGAGGGAGTGGCTGGGATACTTGTGTTTGGATTTAATGTAATCTTGTTGCAGAATATTGTTTAAATGTTTGTATTGTTAGTAGATTTAGGATGCCTAGGTAACCCATGCACCACAGACTATAAATTAGTAGCTCGTATTTTGTTAACTATTTTGTGTTTGGGTTACCAGGTAATTATAATAATATGTTTAAATTTAAATACATACACATTTTTGTTGTAGTTTTAAGTTTTAATTTTAAGAATTTTTATATTTTTAATTTTTAGGCATACGTGTGCGTCCGCTTGGGCGAAAAAATAAATACTTTTTCTTTCTTTCTTTCTTTTATTGAATGAATGAATGACTTAAGATTGGAGAGATCTTTGTTTTTGTTTTTTTATTGGTCCTTAGGTACAAATACTTTTAAAAATTATTTTTGACCGTTTTGAAGTTGGCAGAAGTAAAAATTGTTTCGTTTAAAGTTATTTTTGTAAACCAATAATACAATGACGACACGTTTGGTATAGTGGCTGAGCAATTAACTTTTGCACTACGGGTCGTGGGTTCGATTTCCGCACGGAACAAATATTTGTGTGGCGTACAGATAGTTATTATAAGGTTTGGGGGTTTGTGCAAGTGAAGATTTGTGTCTGTAAACGCACCCAGGATACAGGAGAAACCCTAGTGTGGGCCAATGTTTTTTAAAAAAACAAAAACCAGAAAGATATTATCACTGGAATAAAATGTTTACAACTCAACATTTTACCGCTTAACTTGGCTGTAAGCGCTGCTGCACTTAGTTTCATTACAACAAAACGTACTAAAAACTAAAGCAAGCCCATCAGGGTCGGTAAGGCGTCCGTTGTACGTGCCGAGTGCACCACTAAACGCGTCCAAACGATTACCTAAATCGTCATGTGACGTCGCTCAACTTAGAAGCGTTCCCGTGTCGCCGTCGGATTCCTCCGCTCCTCCGTTCCTCCTTTCTCTCCTCTCCTCTCGTCTCTGTAGCGCAACATGCCACCCCTAACTTTGAAAACTGTAATTGCTCGTTACGAGTGTATCATTGGCTTTGGACGGATAAAAGCCTTTCAGCCGTAGTGTTCTGGAGTTTCAGTTATGGAGTATTATGATAGCTTTGAAGTATTGTAACGGGGAGTAATAGAATGGTGGTTAAGTGTAAAGCTGTTATCTGGCATTTTTTTTAGGAAAATAAAAATTTGTACGACATTGAAATATGTTTGATCAGCGTTATTTTTAGGTTTCTTTGTTATCTGGATCAGTTTAGTTTGTATTAGTTGTTTGCATAGTCGAAGTTCAAGTAGTGACATGAGTGTGGGCGGGGGATTTACGCTATTGATTAGGTATCACTAATTTAAACATCGCAGAAACTCACACAAATTCCGGTATTATCCTACCAAATCATCCCTTGCAAATCATTCAGCCTTATTAAAATCCACAGGATTCCATACATCATTTAGCGCCCACAATAGTATCTAGCACCAGTGGTAACAATGCAGGAAGTCCAATAAACTGAGCGATGCAAAGCCAGGCTCCGTCCAATTTGCACAAAGAAGCGGCCCGTCCGTGTCTGTAAGGCGTTGAACACATCTAACTGATTTTGGTATTTTAAGGCGGACTTTCAGAACGTCTTTTAGATGGGAGCCTTTTTGTTAGGTTTAGTTTTTCGTTCACAGAGACGAAGGAAGAATAAGTTTGTCATTTGAAACGTGAACTCCTGAAGTTTAAAATAGGGAGAATTTGGAATTGCTTCTAGTCGAAGGGTAGAAGAAATGTGACGGTCGTTGCCTCCAAGATTTTACGGTAAAAATGTGTGAATGGATGCACTTCCATTGAAGATTTACTTACAATTTTGATAGAACTTTTTAATATGAATTAAGCAATAGACTCTTAAGTCTAGTATAAATCCGCTGGGCTTAAAGATCGAAGTAGCGGTAAAAATCGTCCAATATTAATTGATCTCAAAACTTGAAACAGACTATGAAAACGTAAAATAAATTATGTTTTACTTCATTTGCATTTAAATTGGTAAAATTCGCAAATTGACTGAAGACTGTTTTTTTAAGATTTAAATCGACAGCATAATTCCTACAAAAAGGTACATCAAAACCGTTTACTTTAGAAGTTCGCGTAAAAAAGCTTTTTGGCTGTATCTCTATACCTTTTGTGTAAAATAGTAAGGCTTTTAATATTCAAGTAGACTAATATGTTAGGTACTGTGCGTTGGTGGAATTTAAAAGCCCAAGTAGATTTAGTCAAGTAGAGAGTTCTATAAGTTTTTGCTCAAAATTATCTTTGGCAAAATGTAAATGTTATTCTGGGATCAAAATTTTTGGGATCAATTTTCACGCATGATCAGATGGGTAGACGACCTTTAGTGGAACGTAGACTTAAACGTTATAGGCACAGAATTGGTCAGAGAGCGCGTACCTATATTTAAAGTGAATAGGAAAATTGATAAACGTGTTTTTTTTACTTCAAACCAATTCATTAGATTAATGCGGACTAATGTAAGTGTTTGAGCTGTGGAGCTCAGCTATTACGTTCGTCAGGTTAACAGGTTTACAGGCGAAGTAGGCGTAGACGCAAAACGAATACTTTTAATTTAATTGTAATGAATACGTGTATTTGTCTTAACGTACAAAATTTGCTTATCATGAACGAATGAAGGTTCCAAATGAATGTGTGAACGGTGTGTGTCGTAGCAGCTCCTGGCTCATTCTTATCTCGTCTAGCTGCATGTAGGTGGCGGTAACAGTAAGTAGTTGCCAAACATGAGGTCTCGAGTTCAATTCCCAGTCAAGGCAGTGTTATTGAATTCCGCAAACTATAGGTTTGGAATTATGGTGGTCAATGGTAATAGACTCGCTAATTATTTGGGACTTAACTCCATCAACAAACTGTAGGTGCACACCTCTCTCATACATTCGCTGTTCTTAAATAAAAACTTCATCTCCCCGCTATTAAATAAAAATGAGAAAAGAAAACAAATTAAAAGCTTACAATGAATACTAAGATACAATATTTACGAGACTTAGCAATAATTTGTCTTAAAGTTCCGACAAAACATCTTTCTCACTTTACAAACTTCCAAGACGTGACAAAGAGTAAGTGGATAATTGAAAAAGAATTTCACTCAAGCGGAGAGCAAAAGTGCATTTAATATTTTGAGTGAAATAAAAATAACATAAAGTCGCTTCCATCTTGTTTTTGTGACCATCGTCTGTTGACGTCAAAGGCGTTTGAGGTTAATAAAAACGTGGATTTTTGCTTAAGGTTCTGGAGCCCAGTTGTTGGGTTTTAGTAAAGATAAACTGTGTGTACATCCATACACAAAGTTGTTCTGATATGGGGTCGTAGGTGCATTTAAGTCAATTCCTATTATACTTCTTGATATATCAAGAAGTATTGGGTCCCCACCTATGAAATTGGCGTTTTTTTCTCACAAATAGAGAGCCTCGTCACTTCTATAATTTACAATATTCATCAATTGCTTGATATTATATCGAATAATGACCATCGTAGACAACTACCAATAGTAAAAAAAACCTTAATACTTATAGTTTTCTAAACATAAAAAATACCTTAAAAATCACTCCTCTTTTTGTTAGCAGAATAGACCACTATTTTTGTTTTAACTTAGCCAAAACTTATTTTTGTCGCATAATCTAAGTGGTATACGTTATCTTAGTTTTTAAACATTAGTGCATAAAAGTTTTAAAACATTAGTGTTCATAGTTGTTAAACAAATTAAGAAAATGTTAGTATGAAAAATGCAACTTCTTTAAAATTCTCCATACAAAACGCTGATTTCATAGGTGGGGACCTAATATAATAGGATACTATAGTAAGACCTAATCATAACATACAATCAACATCAAAAGTAAGTGATTATCGGTGTGTCAAAATTATTTTCTGAATTAGTTCTGCCTAGCTTTTTCCCAACTGTGTTGGGGTCAGCTTCCAGTCTAACCAGATGCGGCTGAATAGCAGTACTTTACACGGAGCGACTGCCATCAGACCTCCGCAACCCAGTTATTAGGCAATGCCAATATCCTAAAGTTAGACCAGTTACCAGACTTTCGGGCTTCTGATTACCCGTAATGATTGTCATAGGTGTTCGTATGACACTCGAGACCGACTGTTTTACGTGCTCTCCGAGGCACGGAGGGGATTCGATGTGTTCCGAAAGGTAACCCATCCACGGACTGACCGCGGCAAACGTTAACTTGCAAATCGTATGATCAGCGTGGTCGCTAATAAGCCACGAGCCACATTATTATTTATTATTTTCTGAATGAAAGCCTTTAATTCGTTCTGTTACCAATTAACGAAAGAGCAGTCAGTTCTTTAAAGAATAACATAACATAACATCACGCCTTGCATTCCCCGAAGGGATAGGCAGAGGTGTCTTAGTAACACCCTCGTTTCGCCAGTTATGTTTAAGTCCCATGTAGCAGGGGGCGAGCCAATAACCGAGCTCAAATCCAGACTCCGGGCTGCTACTGAGAAATTCCTAATGGAAAAACCCAATATCACTTTGCCCGACCTGAGGATCGAACCCAGGACCCTATGCTCAGCAGTCACGCTTGCGACCACTAGACCAACAAGGCAGTATAAAGAATAGTTTTATGATAATTAATTTATGATTATCATATATTTAACAACTTTTCCGGGTAACTGTACGTAGTATATCATAAATACCTATAGATCCGCTCAATGCCACTTTACAAATAAGGTGTTACGAAATTCATAGCTCAATATATTCGCAGCTGTATTCAAATCCCTCTTGAAGTAGATATCACACCACACAATCGGCTTTCCAATGCGAGCATATCAGCACGTTTTACAACGTTTTGCGTCGTCCACTTGATCCGTTTGTGCGCCGCTCGTGTGTATACGGCTGAGCGAGGCGGCGCGCCGTGAATGGTGCTGGAATGAACAGCAGGATTGAGGATGTGCATGAATATGTTTGGTTTTTGAGTAAGAGGATTGTGTAGGAAATAAATAACACTTTTGATGTGAACATTTTGATTTATGCGTAAATATTTAAGACTAGCGACTCGCCCCGGCTTCGCACGGGTGCAATGTAGATACTAATGTAGGGCATATAAACCTACCTCTTCAATCACTCTAGCTATTGCTGAAAACTGCATTAAAATCCGTTGCGTAGTTTAAAATATCTAAGCGTACAGACAGCGGGAGCGACTTTATTTTATAGGTACTAGCTGTGTCCTCACGGCTCCGCCCGCGTAAGAAGTTTGAAGTATAGCCTATGTTACTCAGTGATAATGTAGCTTTTTAAAGGCACGAAGCATAAGATAGATGTATACAATTGGGATAAGCCCAGCTGCTTACCACAACGGATTAATAAGGCACGTACATGTTAATTTAACGTGCCTCGGAGAGCACGTTAAACAGTCGGGCCCGGGTGTCATACGCATACCTATGGCAGTCGTTACGGGTAGTCAGAAGCCCGAAAGTGTGACAACCAGACTAACCTTAGAATATCGGCATTGCTCAGTAATTGGGTTGCGGAGGTCTGATGGCAGTCGCTCCGCGTAAAATACTGGTATTCAGCCGCATCTGGTTAGACTGGAAGCTGACCCCAACATACTTGGGAAAAGGCTAGGCAATCTCTCACATGTTAATTTAACTTGAAACAGCATTCAAACCCAGTTTCATTTTTAAACCGTCCGTAGTCGAGCTTGGTACCAGACCAAAGATTCCCAAAGTCTAAGCAGATCTCTAAAACTAGCGGTATGTTGATTCTTACACTGACATTCAGGCGGCTGATGTTTTTCTATCATTCGTAAAGCCTCATGAATACAAACTGAACATGAATATGTATTGCATCGTGAATAGGCTCTGCTCACGCTGTAAGGATGGTACGCACTAGGCGGCTCTGATGTAGCGAGCTGGTTACGGCGGGCTGACTACCTAGTGAGTCATCTGCACTAGATAAATATATTCTAAAAATGTTACATAAGCTGGCAAGCGCGACTTCTGATCGTGAGGTCCTAGACTCCATCCCCAGGTCGGGCAAAGCGTTATTGGGTTTTTCCGTGTGGGATTCCTCGGTAGCAGCTCGAAGTTTGAATTAGTGCCCGATTAATGACAATAGGCTCGCCCCCTACATGGGACTTTAACATAAAAGCGAAATGAGGGTGTTACTATACACCTCTGCCCAACCTTTCTGGGAATACAGGCGTGATGTTATGTTATATGTTTATGTTGCAATGTCTTGTATGTGCACGTTTTCGTGCACGTATGTTTTATTGCACGTTAGAATGCCGCACGTAGGTAAATAAAATAAAGAAATGGAACGCGGATTGTGTGCATCAATCTATCTTAGATTAAGTTAAAGAACAGGTACATGACACTCATATAATATTTATTCGACTGTAGTTCCTGAAACCTTTTAAACCTTCTACTGACGTAATTATTTAATCAGTTGGTCAAGTTTAAAAGCGGATTACGTAAAAATTGACATCATTTTGACGTAAGTCAACTTTTAACTTTGACAATGTTAGACTTGAATATCGTAAAAAATCACCAAAGTTTTTGTTTTTTTTTTGTTTTTATGAAAAAACGTTGCCCCACACTAGGATTTCTCCTGTATCGTGGGTGCGTTTACAGACACAAATCTACACACGCACACACACCATCTATAGGCCATACAAATATTTGTTCCGTGCGGGAATCGAACCCACGACCCGCAGCGCTGAAGATGATCGCTTAACCACTACACCAAACGTGTCGTCAATAAACGAAAAAAACGTTCACAATAAACGACATGGGTTTTCTGATTGGCCTGTAGAGTGTGATAGGTTGATGGTTGTGTGTGTTAGAGATGTGTCTCCGGGACAGGAGCGATACAGAACATTAACATCAAGTTTTTACAGAGACGCTCACGGTGCGCTATTCGTTTACGATGTGTCAGAACCGAAGTCCCTAGCAAAACTGAATGAGTGGGTCGAGGAACTTCAAGTATACTCCACCAAGAAGAACATAGTATGCTTAGTTGTCGGCCATAAAATTGACAAGCATATCATTTTGGGACCCAGTACATAATATCAACAAGCACGTTGGGTCACCCGCGCGAGGGCGCAACGAGTATTCCCAAGGAGGGTTGATGTCAGGCAGGCGGCCGGTCATAAAACAATAAGCCAAAACCTCTAACAACATAGATTAATGAAATACATGTTGTGCCGACCACACCTAGTGTGGGATAAGGGCAGGGAGAAGAAGAAGAAGATTATGATATAGTTTTAATGCAATTCATGCAATTCACAGTCCTCAGACAAAATCGATTGCAATTCGTGCGAGAATAACTAAAAGGCTTATGCTTTGATAAATAAAACATAATTTGCATAGAAGATAACAATAAAAATAAAAGAATAATCACGTCTAAGCAATGAAATGTAAATGAAATATCTGTCTGCCTTGATTGTGTAACTAACGATCAAAGAGTTATAATTTGATCGTCAGATTTAAATGTGAACTTAAAAGCAAACTATAAATTATTCAATACGCGTTGAATTTAAAATTTTCTGAATATTTTTATCTTTTGTTTAAAAGAGAATATTGTTTTAGGGGTTTTTCACGTCAATATTCAGATTTTTAGTTTGTATAAACGTTTTTTTGATCTGCGAATGAAAAATTTAAATTTTGGAGTTACTTGGCTATCCTTTGAGATAGTAAAAGGTTTCATCATGTTGGCTAATTTACTTTAACAAAGGGTTTTTTGATGGCTGACATTTTTGCCACGTAAATGTGGCAATTTTTTTCTCTTATTTTTAAAGATGTTCCAACAGAAAATATGCCTCCTAGGAAAGCAAATAATTATTAGCTTACATTTCAATTACCAGTAATTCATACGAGTCCAAATTAAAAATATCAAATGATGAAATAAAAATTCATAAATGATATAAAATGGAATCATAAGTAGTATCTTTACGAACTCATCACTTGGAACTGCTGTAATAAAATAGTCAAATTTTCAATATTTTTTTAATTTGGCATTAGTCACTAAGCAGCATTACAACCAAAAATATTCTAATTGATAATTTGAGATAGATTTTGTTTGCGCTGACGCTGGGTTTTTGAGCATCCACCTTGTGATAGGTGGATCGAGTACTTTACTATGCTGTTGCACCTGATATTAAACTCTGTTCGCCTACACCAATAACAGCACTCCAATAAGATTCCATCACATTAAACAGAATCCCTAAATCCGAAGCTAGGCCACGTCCACGCGTCCAAGCGATATCCCCGCGCGGCGCAGTATACATCGCTGGCTCACACCGGGAGATTTATCACGCCGTCAATGCATTGCCAGCATGATGGATGGTGCAGTATCATCGTGCACGTTTGAGTAAACGTATTGTGCTTACTTTGCGGCCACAAGATGGATCGACTAGTGTGTTTAAAGGCTTTTAAGATACTTTTGTGGTACTTTGTTTTTGATAGTAAAGGGTGGATATTGGTTACATTTTCAGTGATGGCCGTCGTTGCAATGAAGATACATTGGATGCTGAATTACTGTGTAACAGAATCTTGGTAGAACAATTTCTTCTAAGAGTCTATAGGGTTTTGATGGCTAGAAGCGGGGTGAACACTGAGATGACGCTGATAGATGTGTATGTAAGAAGACTGCCTTGTTGGTCTAGTGGTCGCAAGCGCGACTGCTGAGCATGGGGTCCTGGGTACGATCCCCAGGTCGAGCAGTATCATTGGGTTTTTCCATTAGGAATTCCTCAGTAGCAGCCCGGAGTCTGAATTTGTGCTCTGTTAATGGCAATAGGCTCGCCCCCTATTACATGGGACTTAAACATAACTGGCGAAACGAGGGTTTATTGAAAAAATCACCTCTGCCGAACCCTTCGGGGAATGTAAGGTGTGATATTATGTATGTATATGGAAGAAGAATACATACTTCGCCGACCCCAAATAAGTTGGGATAAGGGCAGGAAGATGATGATGATGACGAGTCTATAGGGGTTTGATGTTGAGATAAAAGTCTTTCTTAGTTCTTGCATCTGGCTACCTACTGTTAGAGTTAATAAATTAGGATTTTGCAATATCGTTCAATTAAGGTTGGACCAAGCGTTCGAGTTACTAAGTTGGATAAGAGATGTCAAGATAAGTCGAGAAGGGATGCCGTGGTCATATCAGACTGTAGCTTTTGTCACACTTTGGGGTGGCTTTAGGAGTCTACCCTCAACTAGCATGTGCACATAAAATTTAGAAAGCGTGTACTTACGGGAGGATAAAGATACACTTGTAACTGTACACTATATATATATTTAATTAAGAACTACAAATATATCAACAGGGCGTGGTTCGTACAATGCGAGGAGTCCAGGGTCTTCTTGAGCAGGTGAACACTTAGCTTGGCAACTGCAGCGGCGCGAGAGGGTCGATCTGCAGTGCCCCCAAACTTTTATAGGCCTGGACCCCCGCCAGTCAGCCACCACCCACCACTTTTACTTACCCAAAACTGTGCTAGAAACAAGGCATTTTTAAACCAGATTAACGCCATACAAACATCATAATTAACACAAATTAACAGACCTGGCCGTGTTGCGGCGCCGAAATATCCCATCAAATCGTATCAAATAATGTTGGCAACCAGAACGCGGCAATTATGACGTCGTTCTCGTTTCGCAGCTAATAATATATGCAATTAAGTTAATTGAAGAGATGTGAGTACATGTAGTAGTAGTTATTAGTGCCGCAGGTGTAAAGCGTTAATTTTCGTCGCTCGGTCGAGAGTTCGAGGCTGCGCTTCGAAGCGAGTCATTCTGTGTGACGTCATGCGTCCTTACACTTTGCGTGTGGGATGTACTGTTAGGAAGATTGCAAAACGGGTTGTTTGAATTTACACACGACTATTAATGACCAGTTTCATCGAAAAAATCTGCACCCGGTTTCTGATATGGTAATGAATTTAATCTATTGTCAGATAGATCCCTTGTCAACAAAAGACACCACCCATCTCCCATACATCGTTGGGCCCACAATTTAATTAACCGTTACAAGTTCCAAATTAGTGTCATTTGTTAGATTAAAATATAAGCTTTAAGCTGCCTTAGTTTCAGTTTCATTGACAATTGCATAATCAAGATATATGGACTCGAATCTGAGGTTAGGTTATATTAGAGATTGTGTTATTTATCTATTACATTTTGCAATAATCAAACTGGTAATGTTCAGATGACTAATAGTACACTCTTGAGGTAAGTTTCCATTGCATAAAATAAGCAGACTTAACAGAGTGAATGATATACAGCAATTGGTCGATAAAAATCCTACCAACCAATCACATCACTTGACATGAGATTTGATAGCTGATTAGTTTTTTGCGTTAATTTGCCTTTCACACACCGTAGGTGAGATGCACAACGTAAATACAGACATTTCATCTAACACTATTACTAGTTTGCACTATTTGCTGAAATGCAAGATATTATTTTATTATTTAATGGTGGTAAGCGCGACTGCTGATCGTGAGGTCCTGGGTTCGATCCCCAGATTGGGCAAAGCGTTATTGAGATTTCCCGTGCGGAATTCCTTAGCAGCAGCCCGGAGTTTGGACTTGTGTCCAGTTGATGGCAATAGGCTCGCCCCTTATTACATGGGACTAAACGTAACGGCGAAATGAGGGTATTACTATACACCTATGCCCAACCCTTCGGGAATACAGGCGTGATGTTATGTTATGTCATAATTCTCCATAATGGCTAGTAAGGATACAGGTCGTTTTATGTGGTTAAAACTTGCCTTTATCCAGTACTAGCGACCCGCCCCGGCTTCGCGCGGGTGCAATGTAGATATACTAATGTGAGGCTAACTACCTATATACTATACTAACCTTCCTCTTGAATCACTCTATCTGTTGCTGAAAACTGCATTAAAATCCGTTGCGTAGTTTAAAAAATCTAAGCGTACAGACAACGGAAGCGACTTTGTTTTATACTATGTAAAGATTTTGTGTTCATTTTCTTGTACAATTTATTAATCTCAGAGTAAATCAGTAAACTTATTCAAACCGCTGTAACGTTATACTTTAAGCGAAGTCAGTTGGCCGTCGTTACCGTCAGTGTGTCACAGTCTGTCAGCAGTGTAGTCACGTAATGAAACGGCTGCAGGCGTTCGCCAGGTTTTGACGCGGCGACGTTTACCGACCGGCTTCTATCAATATTTGTATCGCTCTACTGCAGAAAAGTGGGTAATACTCAATGACGGATTATTAAATCTGAGCTTTATTTGTGATATTGCTAAAGTGGTTCGTTATGAGAGTTCCGTACCTAAAAGGTTAAAACGAAACCCTCGTGATGAGGTTCTAGAAGAACGAGGTATGGTGTTCCTTCAACGAATAGGGAGGATCCTTCTATCAGGCGGGTCTTTGCCTGGCGGGCTATTGCCTAGCGGTTGATGTTGGGAAGTTGTATAATTATATACTATCTGCGTGTCAAATCTTTATATCGCGATGCAGGATTTGTGATATTCCATTTGACAGCTGTCATTGTTGTCGCTGTAATCTGCTAGACATTCGTCGTGCTGCGTGATTCCAATGTGGCATGATAGATGCCGCCACAAAGCTTCGGTGTCTGTCTATCTGACCTTCTGTCTGTATGAAACGACCGTTTTTCTCAGTGACTAGATGTAATTTGCCAATTTTTTTTTATTAACATTAAATTCGAACTCCTAAAAACATTTCGCTTTGATTTCTTACAGTTTCAATAGTAGTAAAATGCTTCGACTTGTGTGCCAATTGACTCCATATTCAAACCGTAACTAAACTAATAAAAACTACAACGAACTTATACACAGTTTTGATTTATAAGCATAGTTAAGTGTAGCTTTCGCCAAGCTTCACTCACGTAGGACTTAAGGATCTTCTGAGAAATAAGTTTCTGTGGTACACTTCTTAGTTTGTTTTACAACTTGAAGAACATTGTAGATGATGCTATTGTAGAATGGAAATCTAGAGCATATTTAGGTGTATGTACAGGTAATGAAATGTGGAGCTGACTATTCAGACCTTAAACGTTCTGCCTAGCCTTTTCCCAACTATTTTGGGGACAGCTTCCTGTCTAACCAGATGCCGCTGAATACCAGTGTTTTACGCGGAGCGACTGCCATCAGACCTCCGCAACCCAGTTACTGCGGCCGATATCCTAAGGTTAGATCGGTTATCAGATTTTCGAGCTTCTGACTACCAGTAACGCCTGTCATAGGTATTCGTATGACACCCGGGACCGACGGTATAACGTGCTCTCCAAGACACGGAGGGGTCGCGATGTATAACAAATGGTCACCCATCCACGGACTGACAAGCGAATCTTAACCTTGTAAATCATATGATCCGCGCGGTTGTTAAACAGCCACGAGCCCTTATTCGAACCTTAACATCACTGCATTAATTATTATTAAAAAAAAGTCCCCTGGTGCGTATATCTGTGTGTCTGTGCGCGGATTTTGTTCCGAATTTTATGATAGAAGATTGATACAGTCATAGGGAAGTTTTTTTTTTTTTCCTATTCGACTGCTTGGAGATGGTCTTGCGAACCGTTTCTACGTAACCGGGCAGTTATTCGCGAGACCTGATGGGTCTCTTACCAAGATTCTTAGAGAAGGTTATTGTGTATCAATATTGTAATTATGTATAAATAAATTGCCGTGCGTTAGACTCGCAAAGACTTGAAAATGGCTGATTTGATTTTTTTTTGTTTTGTTTTCAATACTGGGGTAGGAAAGGAAAAAAGAAAATTAGGAAAAATAAAAAAATAAAACATTTTTGTGGTATGAAGTTCACCGGGTCATCTAGTCTATACTACTATACTAATATTATAAAGAGGAAAGTTTTGTATTTTTGTATGTAACGAATAAACTTAGAAACTACTGGACCGATATCAAAAATTCTTATGCCGTTAGAAAGCTATATTATCACTGAGTAACATGGGCTCTAGTTATTACTGGAATAAAACTTCTTACGCGGGCGGAGCCGTGAGGACACAGCTAGTTATTTATAAATGTTCTATTTACATAAGGGAAGCTAGCACGATTTTTATCGAAATTTTTAATTTCGATTAAAATAATGATATTACCATAGTTATGAATACTATATTCACACTAATTAACCAGATATGACTTTGCGTCATCGCATAATTCATTGACCTCGGATATAGGCAATTATCGATAAAATTATCGACCTCTCCCAATATGATGGTGAAACTAATGATAATTCGCTCATTATGTGATTCTGTGAACTGGAAATAACTGAAAGATGAAAAATATATCGATCACTTAACGTTATAGAGGCATTTGATGACGACACGTTTGGTGCAGTGGCTGAGCGATTGGCTTCTGCGCTACAGGTCGTGGGTTCGATTCCCGCACGGAACAAATATTTGTATGGCCTACAGATAGTTGTTCCGGGTCTGGGTGTTTGTGCATGTGAAGATTTGTCTGTAAACGCGCCCTCGATACAGGAGAAATCCTAGTGTAGGGAAAAGTTTTTTTTTTAATAATAATTAATAATAAGTCGTTACGGTCAATGGCTTAATAGCCAAGAGCCTCAATCAACATCTGATGAGGCTCTCGTTGGGCGGCTGGGTCAATGGCCTGATACAAAAAGCGGTACTTCTGGACATGGCACGTATTGTCAGGAAGTTTCTCTCTCTCTGAGGCCCTGACCACCGGTAGCTTGGACCCTGTTCCCGATGCCGGTGTACTAGGTATTTTTTATATTTTTAAAGATTTTTTATAGAAATATAATAAATTGACTGCCCTGTTGGTCTAGTGGTCGCAAGCGCGACTGCTGAGCATGAGGTCCTGGGTTTGATTCCCAGCTCGGGTAAAGTGTTATTGGGTTTTTCCATTAGGAATTTCTCAGTAGCAGCCTAGAGTCTGGATTTGTGTCCGGTTAATGTCAATAGGCTTGCCCCCTATTACATGGGACTTAAACATAACTGGCCAAACGCGGGTGTACTAAAAACACCTCTGCCGATCCCTTCGGGGAATATAAGTCGTGATGTTATATATGTAATAATAAATTAAGAACTTATCTAAACAAATGTGTGCAGACTGCTTTTTTTTCTCTCGTGTGCCTACATGGTGTTTTTTCTTTGAATTTGTGTTTTATTAGTGATACCTACTAACCCTGTTAAGATTCGTCAATTAATTTGAAGTAATCCTATACATTTCTCACAAAGTTCAACATATATCGAGCAATTTAAAACATGTTAACTAGTTCCGGACAACACAAGATTAATTAGAAGCGGCAGCGACGTGACAATGTTAAATAATTAAACCTCCGCATGATATGATAACTTTTTGATAAAACACGTCGAGTTCAACATAGCTTACGTAGCTAACTTCAGGTGGAGTTTGAACGTCCCAGGTTAGCTTTGCGTACGATCGCTTTAGAATCAAAAAGCACACATGAAAGTTTACTGGCTTCAATACCTGCCTTAACTATTATAGTGTTACACTTACTATGGTTTAGGTCACTTATTATGGTGTTGGACTATGGTTTCAACGCTCATTCTGAGAAGAAGCCTATGCCCAGCTGTGGGAAAGTAGTAGGCTGATTATAAAAAACTTCTGTTGCAGATCAAATATCAGTAGCTTTTATAAATAACTAGAGACCCGCCCCGGCTTCGCACGGGTGCAATGTAGATATTAATGTGGGGCATATAAACCTTTCTCTTAAATCTATCTATTTTATTACTTACTACGAATTACTCTATCTATTGCTGAAAATTGCATTAAAATCCGTTGCGTAGTTTGAAAGATCTAAGCGTACAAACAGCGGGAGCGACTTTGTTTTATACTATGTAAAGATAACATAACACAAAATCACGCCAATATTCCCCGAAGAGTTGGGCAGAGGTGTGTAGGAACACCCTCATTACACCGTTATGTTTGAGCCCCGTGTAATAGGGGGCGAGTATATTGCCATCAACCGGGCAGAAATCCAAATTCCGGGCTGCTACTGAGGAATTCCACAAGTAAAAACCCAAAAGCACTATGCCCGACCTTGGGATCGAATCCAGAACCTTACAATCAGGAGTCGCACTTGCCACAACTAGACCAACGAGGCAGTTGTTTTATAAATAACAATATTATTATTTATAAAAGTTACTGATGTTAAGTATATAATACTCATATTAATTATTAAGTACGGTACATAATTTACCTGTATCAACGCTACAAATACCAAAAATAATATATATTTTAAAAGCCTACTCGACACATAAGGTCACCTGTCTGCGTTTCACTTGTCAAACTGTAAGCGTATGAATACAAAAATATCAATGTGTAAATTCAACTTTATCGTAGTACCTATAGGTACCTATATAAATATTTATTAGTTGTTAAAAGGCTCCTTAATTGACGTGGCTCGAGTTCGTGTATATTTTCGTATGATATAATGTATCAATAGATAGTAGATTTACGTTGCTATTATAACACAATTTACATGTATATTTATATGTGTATCACTACACGAAAACATCAACTGTTAAATATAGGCCAATCAAATATATATTTACTCAATATTAAATGTATTCATTGTATTATTTAAATCCAGCACAAGTACTGTTATATCGAGCAAATTGCTTGCAAACATTGCTTTTGGATTTGATTGTCGAGGTAGTCAACATTTCATATCTATTTTTCATTTCATTCTAAGCTTGAATGATTTTGAAATATTGGGTAATAATATTATTAAATTAAAAAAATAAAACTCTTCTTTGTGCCTGTTTGTTAATGTATAATTTCATTGTAAAAAGAGAACTTATACAATATATCAACTGATGAATTAAATATTAACTTTTGTGAGTAAAATTCAAGATTATGTACAACCTTTTCCACGTGTATTTTACTACGGAAGTAACTTCGAATAGCTCATGATTAAGGGCTCCGGTTGAGTCCAAAAATTCCGGCAACCCCGATAAAATGCACGTGAATAAATAAATAAATAAATCGAATCATATTTATTCGTAAATGTAGGTTTCATTACAATTTCATTATAATATAATCTTAAACATTTTTTTTAACCTTAGAGTCTTATAATATGTGTAAATAAATTAAATATGTGCTTTACTTTCATTTTAAAATACAAATCAATATTTGTATTCTAACATTGTGCTCTGATTTCAAAATATACATACGTCTTGTGTAACGATCCGGTAAATTCTTGGTAAATGCTCCTCGAGGATTCAAGACATCGTGTTTGGGCCTAAAATGGCCGCCTAATGGCTGTCCTAAGGTTACATATTGAATTTCGTTGCTATTTTACGAGTATATCTGCTTAGATACAACCTAAGGGCTAAGGGTTACCTAATTATAGGCATTGAAATTCGATGTCTTGGATAAAATAGATAAAGGGAGATTGAAAAACTGTTTTTTCCTTCGTGATAGTATAAAACTTAGATAAAATCAATGAGAAATAGAACGTAATAAATAAATAAGTAAGTTTACTTATCGGCATCGGACGGAATGCAGGCATCGGATCGTCGGTAATGCTGTACGTGCCGATGACGTCATTCGGATTACCGAACGACAATGTCAAAAATCCGACTGTTCATGTCGGCCGAAAGCTGCGAACGCAGTGGACGCACATGCTGTTTACGGGTTCGTTTGATGCGATCCGTCCAATGTGCATGTACGGTGCGGGCAGGTAGACTTTTATTTTTAATTAATATTAATTACAATGCACAGTATTTTTATCGTAAAACATGTTAAAAGTTTACACGGATTCTAGCTGACGTAAGAAACGCACTGAAAATTAAGGCTCTTTGCCTCGTAAGGTTTATATTACTTTACATAATCTACTCAAACACATTTGTGTATACATGTAAATAGTGATCCGACGGTAATGTTGCTTCTCTGCTTCCACTAGATCTTAATTAACCGACGGGCCAGATATGCAATTCCTGCAATTTCTTGGAAGTCTATGCTCGTAACTTGAATAGGCTCGTAGTACTTCCACGAAAACCTAATACCGGAGTGAAATATAATATGGACGGTATCTTGGTTAAATGAGGAATGTGTATTTTTTTAGAAAACTAACCTAAAAAAGAAAAACAAATGCTTGATTTTTAACAGTGGTGCAAAACCTCTATATAAATCGTAAACATGCATGGCAAAACACAAGTTGAATAGTGCATAGTTTACACGAGCTTAGTAACTAATGGCTTAGTACTTATCAGCTATACCTTACGTGTAACATGCCGGATGAGTGCTTTGTATTAGTGAAACTGCCAGTGCGAGTGAAAAGAAATCAAATCTGCTACAATTCACTTGCACTTGCTGTTTCTAAGATAAGTTATCTATTCACCTCTTTGCGTGGCAGTACAGTTTAATGTAAGAGCGACATATTATGCACACATAATTATAAATAGGTATCATTATACAAAAGCCCATGCATCAAGAGATACATCGACCCGACTAATACGATACGGACGTCTTACATAACCGACGGAGCATATTAACATAATAAGAACAACAAAAAAATCGTATTAATATTTTGTACGAAGGGTTTGGATTCCTTCGGGATCAAAGAGCGAAGAACTCCTGGGTACAAAATGGAAGGGGGGCCTGTATGTAAATTTTGTCAAAGCAACATCTGGCTCGGCCCGATGCCCGTAAAAATAACGGAGCCGCTGATTGTCTTTTCAAATATATGAAATATACATATTTCATTATGTGCCCTGTTTCTTTGGTGTTTGTTTGTGAAGATGTTACTTTTTGACGAAGTTGGTGATGGAAGTTGGGTAAAGAGTTACCGGGTTATGACTGTTTGAACATTTTTTTTCGCTCGTAGACGTATCATTTTTGGAATCTTGTTAGCATGCTGCTTTTTAAAATCTGTTCTTGACTATCCCAGTGCTGGGCACGGGGTTCTTCTCAGAATGATAAGGTTTTAGGCCTTAGTCCACCAAGCTGGCCTGATGAGGATTGGCAGACTAAACACACCATCGATACATTTTTGGAGCCCTCTCGGGTTGCAATTTTCAAGGTTTCCTCACAATGTTTTCCGATAGATCTCCTTGTGGAAGGAACGGTCTACCATTCAGTCTGTAGCACGCGCAGTTTTTAACCGATTTCCAAAAAAAGGAGGAGGTTATCAATCGGCTGTAGTTTTTTTTGTGTTTGTTACCTCACAGCTCCGTTATTTATAATCCGATTTGAAAAATTCTTCTTTTGTTTGAAAGAGTATTCTTTTGAAATGGTACCATTTAAATTTGACGAAGATTTGATGAAGAACTTCGGAGATAGACAATGTTACTTCTAATGACGAACAGAACGCATAATGTGATTAGGTTACTAAATCGAAAAAAAGAAAAAACATTTTAACAGAATAAAACCGACTTCAAAAAAAACGAATTAATAACAGATAATCTATCATGAAATGAATTTTGTGCCCTATGAATGGCAATAGTCTCGCCACCTATTACATGGGATTCTATACCAGTGGCGAAAAGTGGGTGTGCACACTCCTGTAAAAGGAGAACACCTCTGCCTAACCCTGCGGGGATTATAGGCATGATTATATGTATGTATATACAACATGAAAATCATTATTTGTTGCATCATATTTCAGTTAACATTCACGAATCTACTCGTCAATGTTAACTTGACCTTACATGAAGAGTTAACAATACAAGAGTATTCAAAGTCTTTCGAGAACAAATAGCTATTATTTAGCACACAAAGCAAGTAAGCAATACTTGTCAAGTCTACAGAAATTTATTTACTTTGCCTCAGGCACTTAATAATTGGCGTACAAGCATTATCAGTAACACGACACGCCTGTGTGTCTGTCTGTGTATCGTCTAGACCGAGTCTTGATCCAGCAAGGTCAGGTATATTAATTATTCTGGCGGTGTGATCTTTTTGCTGTCATTGGAAAACTAAGATAGGGTTTGTAATTGGTGGTTAGGTGGACTCTTTGTTAAGGATTGTTATAGTTTTCTTATTGTTTAAAATACTTCTTACAGTTCTTTACGGGGCTACCCTGTGTTGTAGCTGTAATGATTCTTATATCAAACTAGCGGCCCCTCCCGGCTTCGCACGGGTGGACATTTTTCCCGTTTTTGCAACATTTTTCATTTATGCTCCGCTCCTATTAGTCGTAGCGTGATGTTATATAGCCTATAACCTTCCTCAATAAATGGACTATCCAAAGCAAAAAGATTTTTCAATTCCAATCAGTAGTTCTTGAGATTAGCACGTTCAAACAAACAAATAAACAAACTCTTCAGCTTTATAATATTAGTATAGATACATGGGTACATGGTGTGCTAATTTGTTGTATATAGGACACACTATCACATCTTAAAATACGTCGAATTCGAGTTCATTAAGTCTCAGTTGATCATACTAATGTTTGTCATAAAACTTTTCTTCGGATTACCTATTGGTGATAGATAAGTTCTAAGCTGTACTAAAGGGCGTGCGTCATAATCTGTTCGCGTCGACTCTCACAAATCCATGGTCGCCTAGAATAGAATAGAATAGAATAGAATAGAATTTTTATTTGCATATATTGTAGGTACATAAAAAAATAGTTGTTAAAGATAAACATAGTGATCCTTGTACCATCTACCTTAAATTAGGCATGCAAAAATTACAATAATAAGGGGGTGAATCTATAATTACATATCTTTTATCTTTAAATTATCAATTTATATCTACATCTGTGAACATTATTTATTTGAATTAGTTAATTACCTATATGTCAGAATATATTATAATATAAACATTAATTATATGTCAGCATTTTTAGATTTAATATAATTATTAAATAAAATTAGAAAGTATCGTTCAAAAAATCGTTAACGGAATAATAACATCTCTCAATTAATAACATTTTTAGCTTCTTTTTGAAGTGTTGTATCGTGTCATTTTTAATTACGTCAGGAATTTTATTATATATTATCGTGCCCATATTGATACATTTTTTTTTAAATAAAGCGGTATTACAACTCTCAACATGTAAAAGATTTTTATACTGACTTCTTATGGGTCTCTTTCTAGTTTCTGCGAAAGTGTGAAAGAGATTCTTGTTACATTTAACAAAAAATCCTGTTTCTAAAATATACATTGCCGGAAATGTCAATAGTTTTAGGGACTTAAACACAGGAATGCAACTATCTGTCGTTTTCATGCTATACATTGTACTGCATACATAGTACTGCGATGTTGGTTTCTTGCAGTAGTAGTTGAACCAGTCATGACATATTTATAATATTCAAGAGCCATTGCCATTTATTTACGAAAATAAAGTCTACGTAGATAAACATTTTTCTTCAATCATATTTCCAACTCGATGTAAAGAATTTCCACCGGATCGTCGCTATCTAAGTTAGCCGTAACGGGGTGTGAGCGTCATAAACTGTCCGCGTCGACTTGTTGGCGAGTCCCTCGGGGGACTCTGTAGATCTATGCTTGCCTAGTACTTACACGCATTGTTTGTAAAGATGTGGAGTATGTTCCTTATCTCAAAACAATGTTGTCAATTGATATATTTAAAAATACTTTTCAGTGATTTTAAATTGACATCGTGTTAGCTAGAATTTGTTACGGATTTCATTCTGCCCAGCCTTTTCCCAACTATGTCGGGGTCGGCTTCCAGTCTAACTAGATGCGGCTGAATACCAGTATTTTACACGGAGTGACTGCCATCAGATCTCCGCAACCCAGTAATTGGGCAAAGCCGATATCCTAAGGTTGGACCGGATGTCAGACTTTCGGGCTTTCGACTACCCGTAATGACTGTCATAGGTATTCGTAATACACTTGGAACCGACGGTTTAACGTGCTCTCTGAGGCACGGAGGGGTCTCAATGTGTAACAAACGTCACCCATCCACAAACTGACCGCGGCAAGCGCAGCTTAACCTTGCACATCGTACGTTCCACGCGGTTATTAATAGCCCATGAGCCCATAATTTATTATGGAGTATTCAAAATAAAAAAGTCGCAAATATAAACAACTTTATCCCATTCGAATAATGCTGGTGGGCGAAGAACTCTACGAATAAAATTACATTATATTGAAGTAATGCATAAAAAGACGATAATAACTGACATTTGCATCTCAAAAGATTCGACTGGACTGGCCATATCGTCTTAGCGTTTCGTTTCCATAGGCAACTATTAGATGTGATTTTTCATAAAAGATACACACGAAGATATTCAGCTTTAGACGCGGATGATGTTCATCATCTCTGAATATCGAGACTTTACGGCACCACTCTAGAAGCGAAACATAAGCGATGTCCTTATCAGCTAGTGTAAGAGCTCGCCATAAACCGGCCGCGTCGACTTGTTGGCGACTCCCCTGAGACCAGACGACGTGCTCTTAAATCTGCGCTTCCCTGATATTTTCTTATGTACGCACCGAGAAAGTAAAACGCGGCTGTAGAACGGCTTTGCACTTTGTCCTATAACAGTTGACTAAAGTAAATCTGAACTACATAACAAAACATCACGTCTTCTATTCCCCGAAGGGTACAGCAGAGGTGTTTTAGCACACCCTCGTTTTGCCAGTTATGTTCAAGTCCCATGTAATAGGGGGCGAGCCTATTGCCATTAATCGGGTACAAATCCAGACACCGGGCTGCCGCTGAGAAATTATTAATGGAAAAATCCAATAACAGTTTGCCCGACCTGGGGATCGAACCCAGGACCTCACGGCTAGCAGTCGCGTTTGCAACCACTAGACCGACGAAGCAGTCTGAAATCTGAACTAGTTTAAATTTATATTAGCATGATACCTTTATTGAGCAATATTGTTCTTCTAATTGTAACAAATTCAAGTTTGGTCTTTGGAGTCTTAAAACAGGACCAAAATTGTCTCATTAATACTTAGAGGCTTTAGACTCGACCTCTTCATATTGGATTCTATTGTCAATGAACTGAATGTACCGAGGCCACCTCTACTTGAAGTTGTATGCAAGACCATTATAATATCATGAAGCCTTTAGGTACTCATATGGCAATTTGATAGGCTCGTGAAAATATGAGTTTTAAGGTTACGCTGCGCTTGCCGCGGTCAGTCAGTGGATGGGTGACCATTCATAACACATCGAGACTCCTCCATGGCTCGAAGAGCACGTTAAACCGTCGGTCCCGGGTGTCATACGAATACCCATGACAGTCGTTACGGGTAGTCGAAAGCCCGAAGGTCTGATAACCTGTCCAACCTTAGGATATCGTCATTGCCCAGTCACTGGATTGCGGAGGTCCGATGGCAGTCGTTTCGTGTAAAACATAGTTGGAAAAAGGATAGGCAGAACGATAGCATTATATATACGATAACAGAATGATAGCATTATACATCTGTATAATTATGTACATTTAATCGTCCATTTCTATTTACAAGGCACTTGTCTATTGTACCAGTGAAAATACGTACGCAAATACATCAGTCAGCTCAGGATTTATTAAGTGCCCGTGACCCACTATTCTCTACTGTAATGGGATAAATGAAAAGGCAGGTAGGGCCCACCTCCGCTATGTGGAAATCAATTAGTTACTGGCGGTAACACGGGGTTCGATTGCCGTCGAGTTATACATGTAGTTCTAAGGATCCGAGAAAGATCTTTTGTGCAATATTTGGAGATGGTTTGGTGGAGATGTTGTTTTGTTTTGGTGATAGTATGAGTGATTGAATGAATCTTAAGCATTTTTTAAAGAAAACTGTCTTTAAATTATATGTGACTTTTGATGTTGGGAAAGAATCATCTTATCATTAATACGTGTGATCGCATAAATAATATATTACCTAAGACTTAAAAGACCAAAAAAAGTTTAGGACCATATCCCCAAAGACTCGGAGGACCAAACATATAGTATCTATATCTATATAATTATAAGACTGTATATTTGATATTTATACCGGGAATATTGTGTAGAAATGTAAATTTATAATTACTTAACACCTGTTTTATTTAAAACTTAATATGGCGTATTTGCGGCTTAAGTTTGGGATATACTGCAGAGCGTAAAGACGCATCTAAAACTATGGAATCTCCCAGCAGTTTATCTACCAAGGGCGCGACCCCCCAGTAGTGCGTACCACTAACTCCAACATTGTTCCGATTTACGGTAATAGAAATATGAGTTATTAAGCCTGCGCCGGCGGCGACGGCTGCCTTATCTTTACCATTGTATTTGCAATGATCTTCGATAACGCTTTTATTGTCAGCCTCCAGCCGGGACAAATGGCTCTTTGCACCAATAACTTCGAATGTTTGCAGCTTGGAGTATGAAGATAAGCTGTAGAGCCGTGTGCTGTACAGCAATTGAAGTCGTTCATACCTTCCGGACAAGTCACTACAGATAGGTAATCAGTATATGGATCTATTGATGAATTGCTAAAAATATTAACGTAATGTATGTACTCCATTATAATAATACGCACACGTCATCAAGCCGAAGACGTCCACCGATGAACGTGAACCTCCTGTCCTGATCGATAGGTACTATTAACCAATCAGCCAATCTTGTTTGTCAATGAATTTGTCGACTATTAGAGCACAATGGTATGCTGCTACCCATTCTCCTGACGTAATCATTTAGTAATATTTTTGTGCCCCGAGAAGAAAAGGTTGACATATTCTTTACCAGGAATCAAATCACGGAGATTTTTTTTAGCTTGGTGGTAGTATCTATGCGATCTGCTTGACTAGTTACCACCCTCACATTAAAGTCCGGCGCCAAGCAGTTTACTGTGTCCCGTCGTGTCTATGTGAGAGCTAGAGGCGTATAGGGGAATCCCTCTATATCTCTGTTCCTTGGATTCGTGTGCTCCATCTTAGACCCTGTCTGTGCTTACCATCAGGTGAGAATAGGGCAAAACGCGACCAAGTCAAGAATAAAAAAAATTGTCATTGTTTACATCATAATTTTACAAACTGTTCAGTGATAATCAGCAACCGTGAATAACGACTCGCTAAAAAAACAGATACACGTAATGTTTACTTACATCTCCGTGCTGACACTCCATACCTTCTCTTATTAATACCCCAAAGTCAGCAAAGTGTGTACATTGGATTATATCGAGAATAGAATCGTTCTCGAGTGATGGAGATGATTTCTGTTCGCTGTAAAAGATTATGGTAATCGAATTGTTGATTTATTGATGTAGGTACGCCCAGAGAAATGTAGCTTGTATGGAATTATAACTGAAAGGTGTAGATGTGAGGGTAGATGAATGGGATAGGGAGATTAATTATGTTCCTTGTGATTTTGCGGAAGATTTTATTAGTTTTGTAAAATGATTTTGGTGTTTAAATAGTATATTCATTTTCTATACATACTATTTACATTTTTAAATATTTCTATAATAAATATAAAAAAAACATTTAAAAATGTAAGGATCGTAGCATGTGGCATTCTATAATTTCCGCGTACCGCCATGGGAAAAAGGTGTGACTTTATGTTTATATGTATGTATACTTACGATGGATCGTAATGTCGTGGTAAGTGGGTAGTTTTATTAAAAAAGTCACCTTCCAGTACCTAGTTCAATATTGAACTACAATAAATAGTTTATGTAACATTTTATCCCACCAAAAACATTCTGTAAAAAACTAGCCAAGTCTCGATGGAGCTGCTTGTTTATCCCTAAAAAGTAATGAAATCTAAACAAAGTCGTGCCAAGTCTAAGGTTCCTTACTGCGATTTCTTTATTATTATAGTTAATGTTGTGTGACTTGGCCGTTGAACATTCTTTATACGTTAGTGGGTACAAGTCAACGGGATAGGTACAGACGGACTTCTATCAATGATTAGAAGTCCGTCTGTACTGGAAAAAAATGTATACTGTTTGTTTTAGGTTCGCCTACAATTGACCTATTAAGCCTACAATTGACTGGTTATTGAATCAACTTTTTCTAAGTGGCAATTTTCCATCGTCAATGGGTAGCGGTTCTGGCGACAGATTGGTGCAATGGTGTCATGGAGCAACTTGTTTTTGTACCCTTGTGTACCCTTCAACGGCAAGTTTATTTGGGCTCTTGTGTTTTCTAATCAGGGTCACCAGGTACTCCAGATCTTCGATTATCCTAGTTTTTATAGTTTTCCCTTTATGTGGCCATTAAACCCTAACTCTGTAATAAATTTCAGCTCTCTGAGTTTATGGGAAGTACTAGTTCTATTTTGATGATCATGAGTGAGTGAGTGAGTGAGTATCATAAATGCGAAACTTTGCTTTCCCTTAACTTCGGAACTAAACGACCTACAGACTTGAAATTTTGTATTTTAAGTATGTGATTATAGCTTATTGGATGACGAAAATTTCTGCGTTCTGGTCTTATCCAGAGATTCTCAAATAGGGGCCTGAAAATGCGGCGAAATGGTTCCAGTAAAGGATGGTACGGCAGTGTTGGCTTCGCGCTCGACTTGGCGGGGGCACTGCCGTGCCCCCCGATATAACTTTTATAGCAAACGCGTGCAGTCAACATCAAAGTAGATGATGAATGACAACACGGCATTTTTTTTCCATCACTAGTAACGATATAGATTCTTTCAAAAATTAATTAAGTCCTGAAAAATTTACTTATGAATTTCCAAAATATTCATCAAGTTTTGCTGTTGATTGTACAAAATGGGTAGCATGTACCAGTAATAATAAAAATACGTAGTTTTCAACTACGTAAACTTTATTCAAAGCATAAAAAATAAATCCCATTACATTACTAACAAGAGTTCTATACCCTTAAACTCCAACAAAACGAGATTAACACGTGTACACAATAACAAGAAGCGACCATCACAAGCATCCAACGTTAAGAGTCGCTTTGAGTTAAGAGCCGCACAAAGAAAATACCGCCCGCGCCAAAATAAATACAAAACACACAAAAAACGGTAGAACAAAACTTTTCAGATCCGCGGTTAAGGTGGCTAAAAAAGTTGCTCCGAACAACTCGTGTCTTCCTGATGAATTCTCGACTTGTCGCGGAGAAATGTCGCAAGGAAGGCAACCACGGTTCCGTATATTAGGGCCTCTACTAATAAACCACATGGCGGAGATTTTAAGAGATATTTCTCGACGGTATGTGAAGACAAGTCAGAGGCCCATGGGCGGCATAAACTCTGACAAAAGGTTAGTCACTACCCACATGAAAAAAAAAATAACAACATGTCGGTCTCAGATTAGCATCCCAAGTGGAGCTCTTAAAATGTAAAAACGTTAAGTATCGTTTTTTTTTAAATTTATTTTATCTGCATCTCAAGTGACATCAAACCGCGCTTAAGATGCAGCTCACATATGAGTGCTATTTATGATTAAGTACGGGCCTTAGATAGCTTTATAACAAACTAGCGACCCACCCCGGCTTCGCACGGGTGCCATGTAGATACTAATGTGGGGCATATAAACCTCCCTCTTGAATCACTCTATCTATTGCTGAAAACTGCATTAAAATCCGTTGCGTGGTTTAAAAGTTCTAAGCGTACAGACAGCGGGAGCGACTTTGTTTTATATTATGTAAAGATTAGACAGGTGTTTCGCTTACGACTGTATCGGTTTCCATATAAAAGAGGGTGTTCCTATAGCATCCGGACACATAATATCCGGACACAATAAAATACTCAACTCCGGTCTCCTATTGAGGTTTTCTTCAGAATTTTCTTAACAGATTTCTCGACCTGGGACCTCACGCTCTTTTGTTGCGACAACTAAAATCTTTTAGACGCAAATCTTTTTTAAACCAAATATTTTTTATGGTTGAAGTAAAGTTATCGGTGTTTCAAAGTTTTTGCTAGTCAATGATAGGGATTATGGATTAAAGAATCCTGACTCTGTAAGTTTCATGGTTTTTCTAACTTTTTTTATGGTATTTTTTCTTGCCTTCTTGCGGCAAAGTTTAAAAGCGGCGGCAGAGAAAAAATATTTAAGAAAAATCTCCTGCTGCGTCCCCCTATAAATATGAAAAGTACTTTTATTTTAGAATAAGGCTTCGCCTAGTATAATAACCTGACACAAACTTCAATTAAACAAAATAAATTGTAAAATATTATGTGACAGCTAAACTACAAAAGTGAGTATACCCAGTTTTTAGGGTTCGGTACCCAAACGGTAAATCGGGACCCTGTTACTAAGACTCCGCCGTCCGTTCGTCTGTCCGTCCGTCCTTCCGTCTGTCACCAGGCTGTATCTCATGAACCGTGATAGTTAGACAGTTAAAATTTTCACAGATGATGTATTTCTGTTGCCGCTATAACAACAAATACTAAAAAACAGAATAAAATAAATATTTAAGGGAGCTCCCATACAACAAACGTGATTTTTATAGATAATGGTACGAAAACCTTCGTGCGCGAGTCCGACTCGCACTTGGCCGGTTTTTTTTTATAATAACGCTGCCAACTGATGGAATCTACTAAAAAAACTAAGTAATTCAAGAGAAGCTTAGCAACATTATAAATTTTCTCCTCCAATATTTCTCCCAAGTGACACTAACTCAAAAATCTTATGAACCAACAGCCGAGACATCTCTAAGTTCGACGCGTGTTGATTAAAACAACATTCCGTGCGTCTCCCAAGTTCGGCTCACTCGACAACTCTGCAGAAAGTGGCTTTCACACAATTATACGTTTAAACGCGGCTGATGTGAACAATTTTTGCAACTTTCCTCTTTCGGATTCGGACGAGTTTAAGGGATCTACTTGAGAGTATGTTATTTCGTATGTTTCTCGAGTTTTTCTTCTGTAAATGTGTTGGTGTGAAGTTTCTTAATGGTTTATTACTTTGTGCTACTTACGTTTGTGTTTTTTTTTGTTTTACCTCATAAATGGGGATGTGAATGTGGTAAAAGCGTTGGTTATGTGTCGCAGGATTTAAAATAGGACACTTCATATTATATTTATTTATAACCGTGACTGCTGAGCATAGGGTCCTGGGTTCGATCCCCAAGTCGGGCAAAGTGTTATTGGGTTTTTCCATTAGGAATTTCTCGGTAGCAGCTCGGAGTCTGGATTAATGGCAATAGGCTCGTCCCTTATTACATAGGACTTAAACATAACTGGCGAGACTAGGGTGTTACTTAACACCTCTGCCTAACCCTTCGGGGAATACAAGGCGTGATGTTATGTTACCTTATTTATTTTACTCAAAAATGCTTGTAATGTAGTTATTATTTTGACAACCTTCTATGAGCAAAGTCGACCTTTCCGCGCTACTTGAATAGGCGCCAGCAAAGTTGTATCGAATTTCATTGCTGGTGAGTTTTAGCCACCAGCAATTTCCTTTGAAAATTCATTATTGTCGAGTTTTGTTTCAAAAATAGTCGGGTGCAAAAAGTTTTTATTCAGAATTTGGTTGTATATGTACAGGCAGTACAATCAATATAGAGCAATTAAAAAAAACAAAAGCCCCGGGACGAAACAAATTGTTACTTTAAATAAATTCTTACTAGGTATACTAAGCTGGTTTTATTTAAATTACTCGCATTGTTTGAGTAAAGCACTATACAAGCCTTGGTCCGCAATGACTGCGCTGCTGGCCACGCTATGATGGCCTCGAGCTTAGTTTAGCTACGCTCTCGGCCTTCAAGCTTGGTCATCATTGCAGCCCTTGCTGTCCGCGCTATATTATTCCAGCTTGTCCATCAAGGGCTGCAATGCTGACCGCGCTGTGATGGCCTGGAGCGGCGCTACACTGCGCTTTCGGCCATCATCAGTGCTGCCAGCAACGCAGTCATTACAGACCGCGGCAGTAATGTACTATATTTATAGGAGAACCAACAGCTATAACAGATGAATAACAATTGAGTAAACATAGAGCCAATTACAGGCTCCCACTGGTAAAAACACAAAAAATAGTAGAAATCTTAGGATCACTAACAAGTACAATAGAAAATAATACATTAAAATAATATTTCAGTGTAACTTTTATGAAGCGGCCAAGGAATTATAGCATCTAAGCACTTATTTTATATTTTTGGTTAGATGGTACTAACTCTACGACATCCTAATATGAAAATATATTTCACCAAATAAAAGTTCCAAATAAAGCAGCATTTTAATACCAGTCGCTTTTCAATCTGAGAGAACTAGTCCGCAGCTAAACTTTTAGTACACCAAAGACTTCAAAATCCTCATAATCAAAAACTTCGAAAAGTTCCAAACATGTTTTCTCACAAAGACAAATTTTCAGCGTCACAATCAGCGTTATCTAACAAAAAAACTACAAAAAAAAGAGAGCCCGTCACAAACGATCAACGATATTTGCTGGCCGGCAAACAAAACAGATGTTCAGTTTCCGCCACCTATTCGTGTCCAAAAATACCATCGCGGCACCGAAATAGGTCACTGGCAGAAAGGCATTGTGAATAGCAAATACGATGTAATTTGGCGGAGTGGGACGATAATGGGAGGAGGGACGGCCTAACATGACCTTTGTAATAATTCGGATCATTTTTATTATACCTGCTCGTTCCTACCTAAATAAATGTTAGTGTAGGCCGCAATAAACGTTTGCTTTTGCATTTTCGTGATTTACAACGCGTTCAGCGAGGAATGATGGTCTTATGGGCCAATCTTGACTCTGTTTGTTTGGATGTGAACGGAATTTAAAAAAGTTGCACGTCAAATATATTACGTACGGTATCCTTTTGGCTATGATAGCCTGGTACATTTTTGCTTGTGTAAGGTCGGTAAGTTTGAGAAGCAAAGCGTGGACGTGCGTTCTTTGGCGTAGAAAAGGTTATCCCATGTCTTACTGTCATAAAAGTCAACTTGCAATTTAGGATACAGTGACATACAAAATGAAATGAATTGGTAGTAGTATCTTAAACATAACTTTCCACGAAGGGATAAGCAGAGGTGTATAGTAACACCCTCATTTCGCCGTTTTGTTTAAATCCCATGTAATAGGGGGCGAGCCTATTGCCATCAACCGGGCACCAATCCAAATTCCAGGCTGCTACAGAGGAATCCCACACGGAAAACCCAATAACACTTCGCCTGACCTGGGGATCGAACCTAGGACCTCACGATCAGCAGTCGGACTTGCCACCACTAGACCAACGAGGCAGTCAGTAGTAGTTTCTTGTACATCCTAAAACGTACTGCGAACAAACATAGAAGCACGCAATACAAAAAAAAAAACATTTGGTCCTTTGCTCCGCATAATAACGGCAAGGAAAAAAAATCTAAATAAATCACCTACATACATTACACGGTTCTCGAACAAGGTCTAGGTAATTTTATTTCTGGAAAGTAGGGATCAGCATTAATTTAGGTCTTAGAAGATTGATCGACACTGTACTGGCGACGGAGCGGCGTTTTTTACTTCACTCATTGACTTACCGCTCGGGGTAGAGATGAATAGACCTGGAGATTTAGGTCTTACTGGATGTGGTTGCATTATTGTGAAATCTTTTTGGTATTTTAGTAGTAAGAAGGTTCGAAACACCCTTATTTCGCCGCTTTGTTTAAGTCCCGTGTAAATAGGAGCGAGCCATTTGCCATCAACCGGGCAGAAATCCAAACTCCGGACTGCTACTAACGAATTCCACACGGAAAAACCAATAACATTTTGTCCGACCTGGGAATCAAACCAAGGACGTCTCGATCAGCAGTCGCGCTTGCCACCACTAGACCAACGAGGCAGTTACTTAAACTAATTATCATGATTGATATGGGTTTGATGATTTGGGTTACCATTGCATTATACTTATATACCATACTCATTACCAACTTAATGAGTGGGTCGAGGAACATCAAGTAGGTATACTCCACCAAGAAGAACATAGCCTACTTAGTTGTCGGCAATAAGATTGACAAGCATATCATTTTGGGACCCAGTGCATAATATCAGCAAGCACATTGGGTCACCCGCGCGACATCGCAACGAGTATTCCCAAGGAGGGTTGATGTCAGGCAGGCGGCCGGTCATAAAGCAATAATCCAAAACCTCTAACAACATGGATTTATTAAATACATGTTGTGCCGACCCCACCTAGTGTGGGATAAGGGCAGGAAAAAGAAGAAGGTTACCGTTAAGGTTAGTCCGTCTTATCCGCTTCTCGAGCAACTACCAAGTTGAAAAGTGTCTCCATTATACAATTCAGAATAAAGCAACATTACCACTGCTGCATTTTAGAAAACCTAAGTTATGCATGCACTTTATTTTATGACGCAGCTTCATAATGTACCTCCTAGCTTACAGTTAATACGGTTTCCTTTAAAAGCTGTTCTATTTTCAGTTGCTATAAATATGTGCTACAGTTTTATTTATTAAAACTCTTTTTTGCATCATTGACCTTTAATACTTTTGTTTTATTTTATTCTTTATCTTATTAAGGATGAATTCCACCAAAAGACTCGCATCGCATCGGATCGGAACGGATTTTACAATCTTTAAACGATATTAAATCGTGTACACAGTATTTAAACTCTATATTACCAAGCCGCGCATAGCAGCTTGACCGCGGGCATCATTCGCGACACGCGATCATAGCCGGAAGTATGCTGCGACGTGGGATCGGCTCCGTTCGCCTATCGTCGTATCCGATCGGATCCTTTCGGCTGTCGTCGCGTCAATAAGAACACGTGAACACGGTAGGAATGAAACTATTTGACTAGGCGCAGAAACGGATACGTTCGCAAGCGACGGTAAGGAACCGATCGTATGCGTCGACATCCTGCTGGACGCGATCGGCTGTCGCTGCTTCCATTCATATCCTTTCTGATCCGATGCGATGCGAGCCGTTTAGTGGAAATCATCCCTTAGGCCGCGTTCCCACTTTGTCGTGACGACAGATAGTCGTGTACTTTTAAGTGTCGTGGCTTATATATTTAAATGGAGGTGTTCACATATAAGACGACACGATAAACTGTCGTTCACGACTCGTTTTCGCAGTGACGACAGATTGTCGAGTCAATGGGAACGGCTAGCACGACAGTCGTCCAACGATAAATTTGTCGTCACGACATCAGGATGTGTCGTTGTTACGACTATCTGTCATGGCCACGATAAAAATATCGTCTCGTCGTAGCTTTCTACTATTTGCAAACGACAAAACAACTATAGTGAAACGATAAAATGTCGTCGCGATCCAATAGGAACAGCTAGATACGATAGTCGCTAAACGATAAAAAAAATTGACGACAGTTGTTATAATGGGAACAGCTAGCTAGTCGTCCAACGATAAATTAATCGTTACGACATAGTGGGAACGCGCCCTAAGTCGTCTGTTTCGTTACATCTTTTATATTCAATTTAATTAATATCAGATATCATGTGAAGTAAGTGACCTGTGTTTGCGTGTAGGTGTAGGTACTTGTGTACACTGTACACCCATAATATCATCTATTTTTTATATGATACGAGGTAAGCTATTCTCCACCGGGCTTTAATTATTATTGAGATAAAAAGAAACTCTTTTATGAGAACTTCACAAGCAATGTATTAAGCTTAAAGGCACACAGCAAGTACCTTTTATATAATTTTTAAAACAATTTTTTGTGGCAAATAAATATTTCTTTCTTTTAGGCTAGTGGTTGAGCGTGAGATTCTTCATTTGATTCCAGGTCCGAGAATTTTTGGGTTTATCCTGTTAGAAAATTATCAATATCAGTCCGGGGTTGGGGCAGTGGGCTCACCCGATATTACATTGGACTTATCCTTTCACCGGCAAACTGCGGGTTTACAAAAGGAGGTATCTGTCGTTCCTTTTGAGAAATACGGGCGAGATGTTATACTTACGTACTTACAAGACTGCCGCACAGAGCATAAAATGCAGTAACTGGATTTTTTGTATATAGAACGTTGAACTTTATGCGAATAAACCGATATGCGATACTATGGTTCAGTATTCCATATTAAAAATTTCACTTACTTCTCTTTAAAGCTGATTTACACACACATAAGTGAAGTAGCGAATTAAGTTGCCGATTTTGTGAACTTAATTCAGCAAATACTGAAATTACCTCGCCATAATACGTTCAAATGAGTTTTTCTACTTAGTTCGCCCAATAGGCAAGTTAACTTGTTACTTACCTTTACTTCATTTCAGGCTCTGTACCGCAGAAGAGTTACAGTCTTGCTACCACTAAAGTTGTCACGCTGTGTTTCATAATGTCTCTTCTATATTAAATAAATCGGCTTTACATCCATGTACTCATATACCCTTTATTCTAGTTTCAACGAAGCGTACACCTAGTTTTTTTTCTAAATTTTTCATACACAATACAACAGAAAAACTTCTATAAAAGAAAACGTAGATTTTTCTTGTTGGTGTGGAAAATAAAAAGGAAACTGTATGTAATAATATCGGTAGTTATTTCCTAGAGCAAAATGCTTATGCTTATAAGTAACGGTCGAGTAATTTTTCTTATGTTTACACGCTTTCTTTTTTCCACGGGCTGAGCAGGATTCCAATCAACTAGATGAGTCGGCAGAAATATACGCTCGGCAGAAATATTGTGGGCTAAAAGTTACGTTTCATTTTCACACCTAATCTTTAAAACGGATAGGTCTCAACCTTGGAATATGGTTCATACTTCTACTTGGTGAGAACATACGTCGTATAGGTTTATAGAAGTACCGATTAGTAGATACGCATTAGTTAGGCCCCAATTACACTATCGTGTATATTTGTCATACAAATATGATTTCATATCTGTCGAATTCTATGATTATAGTTAAAAATGATGCTGTTCTTCATATTTACATATTACACTTATGATCATATAAACGTCATACTTAATTAAGATGGATAGGTAACGATTTAGCCGTGTTTTTAACCGACTTCCAAAAAAGGAGGAGGTTCTCAATTCGGCAGTATGTTTTTTTATTTTTTTTATTAATGTTTGTTGCCTCACTACACCCTCATTTATGAAGCGATTTGAAGAATTATTTTTTATTTGAAAGAATATTCTTTCGAAATGGTCCCATTTAAATTTGGTGAAGATCTGATGAAGAACTTCGGAGATAGACAATGGAACTCCTCAATGACGAACAGTACGCATAATGTGATGATGTGATTATGTTACGAGTAGCGTCTTTAGTAGTTCCAACCATGTTTTAATTAAGGCCACTAAAATGAAAAAAATAAAATACATTTTAACAAAAATGAAACCGACTTCAAAATAACGAAGTTAAGAATAAAATAATTACCATATTATAAAATTAACAGTTTTAGAAGTCGGTGCCTTCAATTTGATTCAGTGTGGATTAGCACCGACTTCTGAAACTGTTAATTTTATAATATTGTAATTATTTTATTTTTATCTTCGTTATTTTGAAGTCGGTTCATTTTTGTTAAAATGTATTTTCCGTTGTCATTTTGACGCCATTTTTGAGGTTAGATGGATATGATCATATTTGTACGCTTGCTGTGAAATAGGATCCCTTATCTATGATCATAGACAATATGAATCATATGTAGTTATTATACCGTCATAGGTTCTTCATATAAAAATGACTCGTACATCTGTGATCATATTTCTATGATAGTCTAATATGGCTCTTATCGTTTGGTGTATGGCATACAGCGAAAAACCAAATGGCGATCAACTGTGTCTAGAGCAACCTGGTGGCCCACGTGCAGTCAGCCTTAGGATATGTATAGATTGTTGTATTAGATATATTGTTGTTTATTGCATTTGTTATGTTCCAACTAACAAGCAGGCGTTGTGTAACTTTTATGAAACAAGATGATTCACACGCGCGCTTGTGACTGAAGCAGCTATAAGTGCAAACATTTATGGACACAACACATTATGGATTGTTCCTTAAAAAGCCAATGCAATTTTTTGGCATCATTTTTTTTTTCTTTCGCCAGTAATGAAACTTAGATCATTAATAGAGGACTATCTGAGAAGTACATAAAAAAAATCCTATTCTCTAAATCGTAACCTACCAGACATATGGTACTATTACTACTACGGTTACTATTTTGTTTTTACCTATGGATCATTTTTTACTAATTATAATTGTAATTTGGAAAGATTTGTAAATGCTGATTGGGCCTGAAATACTCGTCTCAATAATAGTCTCACAACAGTGAGGTCTTAAATAATAAACAATAAGCCAAAACCTCTAACAACATGGATTTATGAAATACATGTTGTGCCGACCCCACCTAGTGTGGGATAGGGGCAGGAAGAAGAAGAAGAACAGTGAGGTCTTAAAATAGTGAAGTTCCAAAATAGTGAGGTCTCAAAATAGAGGTCTTAAAATAGTGAGATCTCAAAACAGTGACGTCTTAATATAGTTAGGTCCCAAAATAGTGAGGTCTCAAAATAGTGAGGTCTCAAAATAGTGAGGACTTAAAATAGTGAGGTCTCAAATAGAGGTCTTAAAATAGTGAGATCTCAAAACAGTGATGTCTCAAAATAGTGAGGTCTTAAAATAGCGAGGTCCCAAAATAGTGAGGTCACAAAATAGTGAGGTCCCAAAATAGTGAGGTCTTAAAATGATGAGGTCTTAATATAGTTAGGTCCCAAAATAGTGAGGCCACAAAATAGTGAGGTCTCAAAATAGTGAGGACTTAAAATAGTGAGGTCTCAAATAGAGGTCTTAAAATAGTGAGATCTCAAAACAGTGATGTCTCAAAATAGTGAGGTCTTAAAATAGCGAGGTCCCAAAATAGTGAGGTCACAAAATAGTGAGGTCCGAAAATAGTGAGGTCTCAAAATAGCGAGGTCTTAATATAGTTAGGTCCCAAAATAGTGCGGTCTCAAAATAGTGAGGTCTTATAATAGTGAGGACTTAAAATAGTGAGTTCTCAAAATAGTGAGGTCCGAAAATAGTGACGTCTCAAAATAGTGAGGTTTTATAATATTGAGGTCTTATAAGTAATAGTTAGGACTTATAATAATATTATTATAGTTACTTTTTTATAACTGGCAGTAGGCATAAGGGTCATTGTACGATATTATTCGTTTTCCGCGACCGGAGTTGCATTTTTAGTACTATTTTGTAGTCTTTTTACGCATTTTTGAACTGTTTTCCTAGACAGTAACGCGTGAAAAAACAAACTAGTAACCGCAATTCGTCTGGTATGTTACGGCTTAAAGAGTTTTTCTTCTACGTACATACTTCTCAGATAGTATTCTAATAATGATATAAGTTTCATTACTGGTAAAAGCAAAAAATATGCTCCAATACAAAGGATTGCACTGGCTTTTGGACATTTATAAAAGACCAATCTTGAGAACTTAAGAAAGATAACAAACATCCCTATTCTATTTTTATAAACATAAACTAATAACTTTATACCGCGGCATTTTTCCTGTGACCAAAAAGGCCCAAGCAAACTAAATAAAATAAAGAAAAACATCTAAGGGCGCGTTCCCACTATGTGGTAACGATTAATTTATCGTTGGACGACTATTGTCTCTAGTTGTTCCCATTATAACGACTGTTTATCGTTAATTTTTTATAGTTTAGCGACTATTGTATCTAGTCGTTCCCATTGGATCGCGACGACATTATATCGTTTCACGGCAGTCGCTTTGTCCTTTGCACATCAGTACCAAGCTAGAAGACGAGACGATATTTTTTCGTGGCCACGACAGATAGTCGTAACAACGACACATGATTTGTCGTCACGATGTCGTGACGTTTTCTTATCGTTTTACAACTGTCGTGCTAGCCGTTCCCATTGATTTGACAATCTGTCGTCACTGTAAAAACAAGTCGTGAACGACAGTAAATTGTGTCGTCTTTTATGTGAATGCTCCATTTAAATATACAGGGTTATTTGTAAAACACTAACAACTTCTCAGGACCATATTACTACGATCATAAACAACAACTTTTGTTCTATGACTTTTAAAAATTCATCATATTTTAGTTCATCAGATTTTCATACAAAATTAAAAATTGTTAAATTGAACGCTCTAAAGCGCCCCCGCCGCCCTAACTCCGCTCCCCTCGCTATTTTACTATCGCTTTCTTTTGCTTCGCATATACTTCGTAACATTTAGACCGTTCAATTTAAGTATTTTTATTTTTGTATGAAAATCTGATGAATTTTTAAAATTCATAGAACAAAAGTTGTTGATTATGATGTTATTAACATAGTCCTGAGAGGTTGTCGGTGTTTTACAAATGACCCTGTATAAGCCACGACACTTAAAACTACACGACTATCTGTCGTCACGACAAAGTGGGAACGCGGCCTAAGTAGGTACAATATACTGAAAAATATGTACGTAGATTAGGTCTAGTTGTGTGCCAAGGTTCCCAGACTATTCTAACGTTCCGTAAAAGGGACGAGGGCTAACTAATGCCCTGAATTTGTATGAGACCCGAATATATGGGGACCCTCGCAAGGCTCATTGTTTAGAATACTACGCAAGTTATTTCTACGACTTGTAAATTTTCTCGTTTAGAACATTTTTTGCGAGTTTTACCTACGTAACAGACCGTGCACAGCTACCGCTTAGCATTCGTAGACCGCTTTAGTGAACGGTCATGTTATGCATGGGATATTGTAATAATCACCGTGTTTGGAGGACAGATCCGGTGAACAAAGTATGATGATGAGTATATTTATGATAATTTCGAATTGTGAATTCTCAAAAGAATCATTACATAATTTTTACTTTTTGTGTATTTAAAATGTTTTTCTTAATTATTTATTTTTTAGAACATTAATGTCTATTTCTTCTAAATTATGGTTTGGGTGTTGAATTGATTTACAAATCAATCTTCTTAGATTTGTCCCCCTAATTTCTAATTCCAATAATTTATTAGCTATTGAAGCTTCTTTAAAATATTTTCTTACGCAATCTATTGCATCTTTTATTTATTAATATACCTATATAATATTAATTTAAAAAATCTATTATAATAAATAATTGGGAGTACCTTTAGTAAACGGATAATAAATAAATCTCTTTTATCTCATATGTATTTTAAGAAACCCGTAAAGAGAAAAGTGATATAATATAGCCTAGGAGATTCGTGTTTTGCATTATAGTTATCTATCAATGCATGCATTGTGCGTTGACTACAATAAACAACCGTATCAAAGATTAAAATAAGATGGATTGGTCATAATTCAATTCTACAAAACATGTTTATCCTGACATGTTAAAAATTCAAGATGCTTTTTGACAAATATAAATAAAAATAACATAGTCAAAGCCTTTGTTATTCATATATAATCTCATGTATTTCTTGAGCTCATATCTTCGTATGAACATAAATTATCGGAACGTTTCTGTTCGAGGCGATAGCAATTGAATGGGTAAAGTTCGGCTTGTGTTTGAATCTAATCCGCTCCAACTATTGTGATCCCAGTCCCAGTGGATTACGTAGTAAATAGGAATGTTAGTAATGCATGTTTAATGTCATGCTATAAGCCTTAACTGTGTAAGCAGAGGTGTGGTGACGTGAGGACCGTTTGGCGTGAGTATTGCGTTATAAACTTTGATAGTAAGACCGACCTTGACCCTTCAGTTTGGCATTTCTTTTCCCAACTAACTACCTGTTAGGAATGGTCGAAAAACTAAACGTTTATGTAGAAAAATATAACAATCACACAAACTGTTACGGAATAAATCAAACAGAATAAATCAAATTCCAAATTAGAGATGAGAGTCAACGAACAAACGAAGTCAACCATTGTTACTGTCTCATTTTTTTTTAGAAAACACACCAGTTGTTATAAATGACTTGCATAAGAGAATAAATACAACTATCGAGTCTCCATTTTCTAACAAATAAGCACTAAACTCTGCTCGAAAGTACCAGGACCTCAGCTCCTCAAAAGAGGTAGCAAAGTCCGAAGCTTACACCAATGAGGCGATAGATAAATATTAAAATATTCATAGCGTGTAGAGGAGAATAGACGGCGACCGTCGAACGTGTAAAATAGAGTAAATTGACAGACACACAGCTATTTGTGGTAAAAGATTGCGTTTCAAACGCTAATACGATTTTTATACCAAATATCCGGCGCTACGGAGTAACCGTGACGACGCACTACTGGGATAGTGAGGGGAAATACTTTTTGATGTATTTTATCGACAAAGAAAGTTGCATTTAAAAAAAAAAAAAGTAATATCCGCTACTATTAGAGCAATTAAGGCATTAGATCTGAGTAGGTAACTATCCAAGTCCAAGTAACTTAGATTGCTTGCTCTAATTTTCTTAGTTAAAAATAATTTGTGGTGCAAAGACCTACTTTTTTAATTGTAATCCTAAACGATCCCTAATTCATTTTAAGTTTAATAGAATGAGTTATATTTAATGCCAACTATTTGCTTTAAAACATGTTTTATTGATAAGACTATTTACACATGCTAAAATAAACATTTTGTTCCGAAAAAGCTTTTAGAAAAATAAGTAACTCAAATAGAAAGTTTTATAGTGTACAAAATACAATTTATTTTGGACATTGTTGTCCACCGTTGTTTCATCACTTATTTTTATTCACGTGTGCTGAGTTTTTAAAAGTTATGCTCTAGGTATACTGTTTAAGATTATGTGTTGAAATATGGTGATATTTTATTAATAATCTGACTGAATAAATTTCATGTGGCAATATCCAAGAGTGATGTGTTGGTAAAACTATTAATGAGTACCTATCGTTGAGTCAATGGCCTGTAGTGGTCTTAAAAACGGTCCAGTAAATATCCATAATTTCCCCGAACTTTTAATGGAAATGAGGTAATACCGACGCACAATGAAAGTTTTTACTCTGAATACTGGAGTATTACCTTTAGAATTACCTTTTTGCTATGTGCAAGTGGAGTTGCACATAGCAAAAAGGTAATTACACGGAATATGTTAAAATAAGTACAGTAGGGGAATGAAAATGTTATACACCTTAAGTTCTATTTTTGCTTGCACAGTGCAAGAAACTAACTATTTTACCGACGACGTATTGCCAATATTACAGAAATGAAAATATTTTCAAATATTTCTTGACAGGATATTATGGTGACATGGTAACAGACACAAGTAATGACAATTTATTTAATCATCGATTTCATAGACGTCATGATTTTTACAACAAAATTCTTTAAATCAAATAAAAGACATTGTATGGCATTACTACGTCATATGGAGGCAAAAGGCAATTTTGATCTTTGCTACCAAATAATTAAACACAATTTTCCATGCATTGACCTGTTCCGTTCAATAGTTTGAAAAGGTAACATGTGCCCGCGATGTAGGAAAGGAATGAATTTGAAAACTGACGAACTTTATTATTCCCCGACTGTACATACAATTGAGCTGTGAGAAATACAAACAAAGAGCAACACTGTGAGATTAATACCTACCAAGTATTAAATTTTTTAATATGTGTAGGTACCTATTTACGTACATGTAGTGAAATTTACATTTACAGCTTTTATATTATGTTTAACAATGAGAAAGTCGTTCAATTATATTTTAATTCGTAAATTTTCATAAATACCAATTTAGGTTTTAATTTATTGAAGCAATGTATTTCTACATAGTGAACATTTGATGTAATTTCAACTTTGACTGATTTTATGTTTCTGACACAATAAAAAGTATTTCTTAAGCAACGTTGCCATAGTATGCGTCAACTAGTACAACCAGGTCTGCACGGATGTACCCAAATAATGAATGGCAATCCATGGCACTATGGCAAAGAATTAGAATCTCGAAGTCATTGAACTCGATAATAAGTTATTTTGGACGGAAAGTCTATTAACGTGGGCGTCTCACCAGCTCACAAATTTGCTCGATTTTTTTCACTAAGCTGCGGTAATGCCTGTCAGCTAGACCAGTCAGTTGCCAATTTTTAGGCACTTTTATAAAAATCACGGAGATCGTTATATTTGAAATAAATCTCCAACTTATCGATATAATTTCGAGCATCACCCCGTCACTAACGAGCGCTGGCGCACATTTCCGTCTGCGTGATGAATAGTCGCGGCGATTCGTCCGCTCGTCATACAGCGAACATCTATTATGTGCGGACTAGGCACTGAACACAAACCTAACGTATCAGCGTTACGTTTGTGCAAGTTATGTGAGCTTCTACCATTAACTGAATTTGAAATGAATCGAGATAGGTCGAATGTCTGTGATCTGCGTTTTTATAAAGTATGAAGATGTGGTGTGCTTTGATACCACCGTATAGAGAAGAATTGTGCGACTAAAAAGAAGAAAACAATTGATTTTGCATAAATTGAATATTATAATAATTAGATTAGAAGCAGTGATAGCCTAGTGGTGTGGCCGTCGGACTGCCAAGTCATAGGTCTCGAGTTTAAACCCAAGGCACCTCTGACTTTTCGGATTCATGTGCGTATTGTATAATTATAACTTGCTTAAAAACGGTAACGGTGAGAGATATTTCTCGACGGCATGTGAAGCCAAGTCAGAGGCCCATGGGCGGCATAAACTCTGACATGAGATTAGTCACTAACCACACGAAGAGAAGATTAGATTAGAATGGACTTGTGTCTCAAATTAACTGAATTATATTACATTGACAATGATGAAAACTATAGCAATCACCTGCCGATCACAGCTTCATGTCATAGCGTGGTACATACATAAGTGGACGCAAATGTCGACCACCGTTAACCATTGTTTGCTAATGAACGGAATGTTGCGAGCTAAGAATAACCGCTTTATTTAGATTGGTCTACATTTAACCAGGAACCACAAAGCCTAAACGAAACTATGTATTAATAAATACAAAACCGCAGGTTCGCAAGACTTATTTATGAAATTACTTGCAATGGAAAGCCGTAAGCACTGCGCTTTTGAGACCTATTTTATTTTTAATATACACAGCTGCATCAAGTGCCACTGTTCGAGCCAGCGTTAATACCATATTTCGAATTAAAAACTTTCCATTAAATCCGCAAAGCAATTTCAGTATTCAGGCTGTACTATGGAGCTGGCAAACTTTATTTTGTAAAACTAACACCTGGTTAACAAAAACATACAAATTGGACGTAATAAATCCGCTTCGTAATAATCCCGGCTGCTATTAATATTTGACTCGGAGCAATACAAGTGCATACGTAACGCCATTATTCCCTGGGTATGCGTAATTCCGCTGAGTTCCGGGTGCGGTGACCATGAGTTGATACAGAGACTATACTACAGTATGACATAACTAAGATGTTGCATCAGCAAACTTCGTAAAACCAATCACTTCTGAGCCGAGTGTGCGGAAATGAACTTGGTGGACTGTATTTTCGTCTTTACAATAAATAAATTGTTAATAGTAGGATCGATTTAATGCTTCAATAGTTACAAACTGGTAGAAAAGAACAGAAAATAGGTAAAATAATAATAAAGCTCGCACTACCGCTGCTAGAGAGAAAACGTGAAGTTGAAGTGACATAAAACAATGTTGCCACCACATAGAAACCAAAAACTAAATCTGTTGGTGTTGGCAACACTGAGTGCGACTTTAAGACTTCATTTGACTTTTTAGTACTACAGTAAAAAATATTTTTACGCTGACGCAATAAGTTTGAATGGCGCGATAATGAGCGCTTGCCATTGGTTGTTCGATCAAATTTGCCAATGCGACTTCTAAGTTTATCGTACTATACTTTGAAAGAAGTTTACCGAGCTATTCTAATAGATAATATGGGATGGCCTTTGGTATGGGACGCAACTTGTGTCGACACCCTTGCTCCATACCATCTTCCTAGCTCGGCGGGCTGTGCTGGCGCTGCCGCTGCGGCCGCGGAGGCCCTCAAACGGCGCAAATATAGTAACCTCATTGGTTGCTATGACTTTGAGCCGTTTGGGGTCGAAACGCTCGGGCCATGGGGTCCGAGTACACATCTTTTCTTTAAAGAAATTGCCCAAAGGTTGGTCGACGCTTCGCGTGACCAGAGGGCTGGCTTATTCTTTGGCCAAAGAATAAGCGTTGCCATCCAGCGTGGCAACGCTGCCAGCCAATAAAAAGTGTTTTATTTATGTTAAATTAGTATTATATAGTCGTACCTAGTTATTAATTAGTATAAACAGTGATTATACAGTGTTTTTTGTCGCGAAAACTTCGCACAAAAAGGATAATTTAAACCGGCTGTCAACTCGACCAACCCAACGGTGACGGATTTCAAATTATCATCAATCCCGGGGAGTATTTTGTTTCATTTATATTATTTTACAATATATTTACAGACCGCAAAACATCACAAAATACTGCTCAGGTCTCTGAGCTACGTCCATCACACACTGGCACGGTTTATGTCTCCTTTTGCTTGACAACTAGTGGAAGCACAATTGATGACGAAAACATTCGCTCAGACAATAAACACTACATAATTTACTGCACAAAAATAGGCCAATTATGCCTCAGTGATTATTATTAAATTTATTCATATTTCAATCAATTAAACCTATACCTAATGTGTCGTAAACTTGTTATTGTCAATCAAGTTACTTTGTGTAATTTAAAAAAAACAGTGTATTCCTTGTAACTTCACTTTTGTTTAACATTCTTATCTAATTCCTTAATACTTAACTTCATCTAATTGTAATATCTATTTGTTAAATATTCATTACCTATCTTAATTTAATTTTTTCCTTTCTACCTCCGACTAATCTAATTATTAGAACATTTTTTAATACACTGTTATTTAGTTATTATATTATATTTGTTATTTAGCTGCATATCTTCACACGTTCCAGATTACTAACATTCAAAGAAAATGATGACCCGCAGAGCTGCTTCTCGTGAGATGGAGGACAAACTGAGAGCTACGCTCAAGGAACTTGAGTCGTCAAAATACCTATGCAATCAGCTGCTACTGGAACGGGATGACAGTGAGGTCGAAGTCAAGAGAATTGTCGACAAAAACACTGAGCTCAAGAACCAGTTGGCAGAATTACACATTCAGCACTTGGATATACTTACTCAACATCAGGATCTCCGTCAATTAGTGTCAGACTTTCAACAGTGCAGAGACACCCACGACCTGGCATTGAGACGCATTTCTGAACTTGAAGTTGAATTGTGTAAGGCCCAAAAGGCTTTATCTGACATTAATTCACTCAAAGATAGCGAGCAGTCTGCCAATACCAATAGTCTGTTCAAGGAGTTGGTCGGTAGTGTATCCGGACTGGTATGTGAGAAGCCAACTGTAACTATAGACCTCACCAGGGATGATACCTTAACTAAACGCCCTTTCCTAAGTAGTCACAATAAAGTTAAGAAATATATTAAGATTTCAAAAATTATTAAAAAATATCAGAAAGTTTTGAAAAAGCAAAATCTTTATAAATGTAATATTAAATTAAGAAAGGAACGTATTAACTTGATTAGTGAGTTAAATAATTGTAAGAATAAGCTAGATCTAAGCAGAAAATTGTACAATGTCGACACTGAGAACCTACAGGATGAGTTACTATGCAGGGAAAATACTCTAAAGGAAATCTTTAGCAGGTATGAAACTAGCCAACAATTGTTAAGTGAGCGTTTACAGGAGGCTGGTGAGCTGGTGGATTTAGTGAGGCTCAATGCAGAGAGATATGAGTCCCTGACTAATAATATCTCTTGCAGCTGTGCCCACTCCCTACCATCTCCCAAGCCCCAGTATGTTTCACCTACAGCTTCACCCATAGTGACTCAACCGTTGGAAATTGTAAACAACAAGAAAAGTAGGTCATTATTATTTTCAGACAAACTTGGATCAGGTTTTGGATTTTTGTTAAATAACTGTCTGAACCATAACATTACAAACCACTGTTACCATAACTTACATTTTAGTGAGATTATACAAAAAATTGTACATACACAAATGGATGAGCAAACCACTGTGGTTCTGCTTATAGGTAACAGCCTAGACATTAGAAAAAGGGACTTAGTTAGTGGTATCAGTGCCCTACTTAAATTAAAGATAGGTAAATTAATTTTGTGTGCCTTGCCATATTCGGACTCTTTATCTGAGCAAGAGAACTACAGTATTTACAAATTAAATAATTTAATGCACATGTTGACATGTCGTCACAGTGACTCTTTATTGTTTTTTGATACTAACAATTTTGTTAGAGATTTTATTTTAACTCAGGAACACATGTTCCTGTCGAAGAAATATCGACATTTATTAGCTACATTGCTAGCTTATAATTTACACGCAGTTATTGATAATTTAACTGAGACTAGGTTAAGTGAGGAATCAGTATTATCTTGCTGTTCAAATAATACTGTCATAGATTGTTTAAACTTTTAGTGCCGACAAAAGAGAAGCATAGTGATAATCTTTTACTTTATCACCAAAATATAAATCGCTTCTCTGGCAAAATCCTAGATGTGGAAATGTTAATAGATAAGTACCATATGGATATATTATGTTTTTGTGAGACTTGGTTGAAACCAGATAAGATGTTATTTAATGTTAATAATTATGCGGTTGCCAGTGCATACAACAGATCTTCAGTAGGTGGGGGTACTTTGATTCTATGCAATAATTGTTACAAACATAAGGAAAGAAAAGACATCACTGCTTGTTCTGTTGATCGCTTATGTGAGGTAGCATGTGCAGAGATAGAAGGCCATACCATTCTATGTGTTTATAGACCACCGGCATCAAACCTATCATCATTTTTAATTACAATGGAAGACATATTGAGTAAACTTTTTAAGAATAAAAATTTAATATTTGTTTGTGGCGACCTTAATATTGACCTGTTAATTGATTCACCAGACAAATGTAAACTTGTTTCATTGTTCAAATCTTTTAATTTAAAATATATATTTAATGAAGCGACTAGAATAACTGCTACATCAGCTTCATGCATAGACAATATTTTTACTAATTGTAGAATTGAGAATTCTTCTTTAATAGGTGGCGTTAGGTCTGATCATACAGGCCAACTAGTGTCCTTTGAGTTAAATAATAAGATACAATTAGATACTATCATTGAAATAAGATCGTTAACTAAAAATAACTTGCAAAAATTTAATAATAATGTTTTAAGTTACCTTTCATTATCCCACTTCAATTCAAGGGACCCAAACATAAATTATTATACATTGTTTACTACAGTCTGCAAAGAATTTAAAAACACATGTCCTGTTAGAAAATGCAAAATTAGTTGCAAATCTAAATTTAGTGAGTGGGCCACCTTAGGCATAAGAAACAGTAGAGAAACTTTATATAGTCTATATCACGAAAAATCATTGACGTCTGATCAAGCTTTTCATAGTTACGTTAGAAATTATTCAAAGATATTTAAGAGTGTTTGTATTCAAGCTAAATCTAGATTAATTAGTAAAAAAATTGATGCGTCTAAAAACAAGATAAAAGCTGTGTGGCAGGTAATAAACAAAGAAACCGGAAACACAAGTCAACGGGATAACGAACTAGCTTTAAAATATGACAATAAGTCTATTACAGATAAATTTGAAGTCGCTCAGACACTCGAAAACTTTTTCACGAACATCCCGGTAGAGGTTACGAAATCCCTTGCCTCGTCCTCTATATTAGCTGAATCGCTACTTAAACAGAATTTTTGCAAAGATATTCCTATCTTTGAATTTAAACATATTTGTACTGCTTCGATTAAAAAAGCATTTAAAAGTCTTAATATAAAAAACACTGAAGACTTATGGGGCATTTCTGTTAGGGTTCTTGGAGTTATCATTGACACCATTGCCCCTATACTTGCAGGTATATTCAACCAATGTTTAGATAGCGGTACATTTCCCGATTTGATGAAACATAGTAAGGTAATACCAATCTTCAAATCGGGCTGCAAGAATAATCCTTCTAACTACAGACCTATCTCTGTGCTTCCAGCACTAAGTAAAATTTTCGAGAAAATTATGCTTGATCAGATGATGCTTCATTTTAACCTGAATGGGATATTGCATAGTCGCCAGTATGGTTTCACGAAAGGTAGGTCGACTACAGACGCAGGAGTGAAACTAGTCACTCAAATTCTGGAGTCCTGGGAGAGCTCTCAGGATGCTGTAGGTATCTTCTGTGATCTCTCCAAGGCATTCGACTGCGTTGACCACAACACACTTATCTGTAAATTACACCACTACGGAATTCGTGGACGCGCTTCTGACCTCGTTTTTTCCTATCTATCAAATAGACAGCAAAGAGTGGGCGTCAATGGTGCTATATCGTCCGGGTCTCTGGTTAAGATGGGCGTGCCTCAGGGCTCAATTCTTGGGCCTTTTCTATTTCTAGTTTATATAAATGATCTCCCTTATATGATGTCCAATTTAACTGATGTAATTTTATTTGCTGATGACACTTCCCTAATTTTTAAAATAGATAGAAAAGATAGGGACGTTTTACATGTCAATGAGAGCCTAACTGTTCTTTCTAAATGGTTTACAGCCAATAATCTATTACTCAATGCAAATAAAACAAAATGCCTTAAGTTTTCACTACCAAATGTACCCCAAGTAGGTTTAAATTTAATGCTCGATGGCAACAAACTTGATACAATTAATGAGACCGTATTCTTAGGTATAACTATCGACTCTAAATTGCAGTGGGGTGCTCATATTACTGCCCTGTCGGCGAGGTTAAGTTCTGCTGCTTATGCAGTTAGGAAAATTAGGCAGCTGACTGATGTGGCTACAGCTAGGTTAGTGTACTTCGCTTATTTCCACAGCATTATGGCCTACGGCATTCTGTTGTGGGGCTCAGCAGCTGACGTCGATTCGATTTTTATTTTACAAAAGAGAGCAATCCGTGCGATTTATAACCTGGGTTCCCGCGAGTCCCTTCGAAACGTGTTTAAAGATATTAGCATACTAACTTTGCCGTCACTTTACATCTTTCAAAATATATTGTATGTTAGAAAAAATTTGCATTTGTTTAATGTCAGGAGCGATTTTCATGATAAAAACACACGGCATAAACATAAAATTGTGGTACCTAAATTTAGATTAAGTAAAACTAGTAAGTCATTTTTAGGAAATGGCGTACGTTTTTATAATAAGCTGCCGAAATCTGTAACTGATCTTACCGAGGGAAAATTCAAAACCTATATTAAACGTGTCCTCACTCAAAAAGCATATTACAAGACTAAGGACTACGTTGACGACAGGGATGTTTGGCATTAGTTCTTGCACATGTGGCTTCCCTGGAACCTCATTAAAAACATATGTGTACGTCTACTAACTATCCTCAATTAAGATTATATATTTTTTATGTTTTTTTTATTACTATCATTACTCTCAAGATATCTTTATCTTATTTTACAATGATTTTTTAGCTAAGTTTTGATGACATTTAATTATGTCAATTGTTTTATATAGTTTAGCTTCCTTTTCACTTTTGTAAATGTGAGAACTTTGTGGACCTGCATCTATAAATTTGTAAATTACTACAATATTATTCATATTACTTTTTTTTTAATTTTATTTTTGTTTGTTAGTTTTTGTACTCAAGTCTTTTAGTACTATATTACTCATTGGTCTGTGGTCAGGACCTCATTGTTCTCTCACTATCCTAAATCATTGTACTGTATCCACTGAAATTGTTAAAGGTATTATTTTTAAAAGAGTAACCATGGAGTTTCTTGCCGGCTCTTCTCCATAGGAAACAACTAATTGGAACCGTGCACCTAAATTCGACGTTTCATAAGCACCTGTATTGGTTTATGTGAAATAAAAATTTTTGATTTGATTTGATTTGAGTCTTCTGGGCACGCTTCCGGATGACGGTGATGAGGAGGAATATTTTGACGCCTAAGTGATATTTTTGAATAATTTGTATTTAATAATTTTGTATATAGGTAGTTAGTTTTGACTTTAGATTTGTATGTTTGTAGTTTAGTTTTATATTGTATATATTAGGTTAAAATGTAAATGATAATTGTGCAAATAAACTTGTCATTCATGTAAAATTACAACAAAACATTCTATCTCCCAAAAAAAAATAGATAATTAATATTTATCTTCACTGGTGATTGTTATAACTTTTAAGTACCTAAACATCTGAGTTACCTCAAAATCATGTTTACCAGCTGTTTAGACTAAACGGGGTGTTTAGACTAAAGGCTTTAAGGCTGTCCACAACAGCGGAGAGGATCAGAGTGGTGCGCAGTTAGGAAAATATTATCCAACAGAATTACAAAAAACTGAGGACACGTTAATTAGTTTTTTTACTTAACCTAATGTTAGCATCTTAAGGCGTAAGTTTTTTATTTACCGGAGTTGAATATATTAGGCTCAGATTGTCATTCACTATTTATTTAAACACTTTGCACTCTGTAAAAACACTTTGCTAAAATCTAAAAAAAGAAAATGTAAAGTGAAATTCGTAAACATATATATCATTAATCTGAGGTACATTTTACCGGACCAGTCCTTTTTTTTAAACTGTGTTTGAACAAAGATCTGTATTTATATTCGCCTACACCTATAAGATATTTTTTTTACAAGCGTTACGTAATACTCGTATATTAAAGTAACGTCACTTAGAATGTCCCGTCAAGTTAGGTCGCGTAGTCAACGTACAGGGCGGGGGTAGTGTATCGCTAGGGCGGGCGGGCGCGAAATCTGACCGTAGCATTTTTCACGGACCAAATCCCTCCCGGGAATATTAACGCGATCTCTAGATACTTTGAGTATACTTTATGTACGTTTATACTCGTGCATGGTGCATTTGCTTAAAGTTTTGAAGTTTAGATAATGGGTAGTTCTTTATGCACTTGTGTTGGCAATTTCTTGTTTTTGGCGTCGCTGCTCAGACTCTTGTATTAACTAGATATTCTTACACGATACAGACCCAAATCAGTTCTGCAATGTGTTTGAAACGTGAATTTCTAATAGTAAACGTTACCGCCCGTTCACACAGCGGATCCGTTTTAACTTATCCGTCGGTACTGGACATGTTGTTCACATCTGTACCGAAGGATCAGTTAAAAAAAATGGCAGCTGCGTCGCACCTGGCAGGCAGGATACGATAAAAATAACGGATCCAGTATTTTTTACTGGATTCGGAATACTGTCGTGTATGTGAACTCGCTCATTCAACTACAGGCGCCATCACCAAAATAAAAACGGATCCGCTAAAACGGATCTTGTGAACAGTTTCTGTGTGAACTAGCTGTAATGTTCACATTCACGTTGTTGAAATAATAGATCGCAGAAAAAAATGCCATCTAAAAGCAACTGAACAAGTAAATAAAAACTGAAATATGACTACCGGTGTGAACATGCAGCAATTTATCACACGAAAATAGAATCGTCAGGTAAACGACTGACATTAAAAATAACGATTTATAGATTAGTGTACAACAGAGTTAAGTCATCATTAATATACCGTGAAAGTTTACCAAAAAATACTGTAACGGAAGCTGACAGGTAAGTACGCCACAAATCTGCGATTCTTTTTGCTCCCTTTAAAATTTTATTCGGTCCTGTGAAATTAAAATATGGCCTCTCCACAATAAAAAGAAACATTTTTTTATGTTACCGGGTTTTTGGAGATTAAAACTCTAAGCTCGGATATGCAAAATTGAAAAAAAAAGCTACCGAAAATAATATATTCAGCGTTATTTTTTAATGTATGATGCCTGCTCAGAGAATGGGCCATTTCTCATCTGTGATACTTGGGAGGTGGATAAGGTTGTGACCATGTGGTGTGGTTATAAACATAACCAGATATATTTCTGGAGACCGTTTCTTACGACACTACTAATGTCTTCTTTTCGTGTGGTTACTGACTAACCTGGTGTCAGAGTTTATACCGCCCATGGGCCTCTGACTTGGCTTCACATGCCGTCGACAAATATCTCTCAGGCATGCCGGTTTACTCACGATGTTTTCCTTCACCGTTTTTAAGCAAGTGATAATTATACAATACGCACATGAATCCGAAAAGTCAGAGGTGCGTGCCTTGGATTCGAACTCCAGACCTATGACTTGGCAGTCCGACGGTCACACCACTAGGCTATCACTGTTGTTAAATCGGCCTTATGAGGTATATTTTTGAAGTTACCTAGCCCATTTTGCAGTAAGACGATTAGCAAGAAATCATTTTACACAGATATAATAAAAAAATTAAACTTAGTAAGGGACCCCAAAAAACGTAAGATTTAATAACATTAATAAGTAAAGAACGTCAAAGTACTAGTAATTAGACGAGACGTGGATGTAACTTAATTAATATTCACAAAGAATTAGCTGTAACTTACTTACTCGTAGCTACTGATGGAATTAATTGTAAACGTATTAAATTATTTACATTATACTTACATAGGCTGAAATATTAAATTGATATAAAACTTAAATCTTGTAGTGTCACCGTGATGCGTAACTGAAGACAATTAAAATATACCAACAAAAAACTGTAACGCTACTGCACCAAAAGGTTAAGTTATTTAATTAATATCATGTTAATCAGGTAACGTTTTATCGGAACGCGGTCAGGACAGGATCGCAAATAAACTATAGGTTCAAAACTAGTCCTTTAACTGTACAGTGGTCATATCAAACTGAAGGGGAATAGCTAAATTTAAATTATGGATAACTAGCTATGTCCTCACGGCTCCGCCCGTAGCATATGTTACTCAATGATAATGTAGCTTTCTAACGGCGAAAGAATTTTTGAAATCGGTCCAGTTATTTTTTAAGTTTATTCGTTACATACAAAAATCCAAAAATACAAATCTTTCCTTTTTATAATATAAGTATAGATTAGTATAGATAAAACACACCATACTCTTAAATATGAGTACATAATCTGGTATTTAAGCACAATGGACTACATTAATAATTTGCTTTCCTGATATAAAGATCTAGCGGTTGAACGCCTGTCTTTCATGCAGATGGGTCTGAGTTCGATTCTGGCCTGTCCGCAGCTCTGACTTTTCTAGTTCATGTGTTTATCACTTGGGTTAACGGTGAAAGATAATACCGCGAGGACATCTGCACTCCTGAGAGGGCTTCCATAACGTTATTGATGGTGTGTGTAGTCACAACACATACATAACATCACGCCTATATTCCCCGAAGGGTTGGGCAGGGGTGTATAGCAAGCAACACCCTCATTTCGCCGTTATGTTTAAGTCCCATGTAATAGGGGGCGATCCTATTACCATCAACCGGGTACGAATCCAAACCCCGGGCTGCTACTGAGGAATTTCACACGGAAACACCCAATAACACTGCCCGACCCGATTGAACCCAAAACCTCACGATCAGCAGTCGCGCTTGCCTCCACTAGACCAACGAGGTACCTATTTGAATATTAATATGGATGTAAAGGAGAATTAGGAAGCCTTATAAGTTTCTATTTGTATGTCATAGGCTTTTTTAACAAACCACTTAACTGACAGTCAATTAGGAGGGGCAGATTAACAAAGAGACTGAGGAAAATCAGTTTATGGGTCAACTATATGAATATATATATGAATAATGAATACCTATGTATTTTATTTGGATCAAACGTTTAATTACAGAAGCGATGAGACACCATTGGCAAAGAAAATAAATATTAGGTATAACGTATATTATTCAAGTATACCCCACCAAGAAGAACATAGTCTACTTAGTTGTCGGCAATACGATTGACAAGCATATCATTTTGGGACCCAGTGCATAATATCAGCAAGCACATACTCTCAACGAGTATTCCCAAGGAGGGTTGATATCAGGCAGGCGGCCGGTCATAAAACAATAAGCCAAAACCTCTAACAACATGTTATGAAATACATGTGGTGCCGACCCCACCTAGTGTGGGACAAGGGGCAGGAAGAAGAAGAAGAAGACGTATATTACCCTACTCCTGAACTAATGCGTCAAAAACCCAGAAAAATGACCACTGCGCAAGTGTAATTGAGATTAAAACCTGAACTGAACCTTCCTTAGTCTGAGGCCCGTGCCCAGCAGTGGGACAGTATTATGTATTAAGAATATCGTTGATATATAGAATACATACAACTGAATCTTATAGGGGTGAATCTATCATTACAGTTATAGCTAATTTCATCATGTCAGGATTAGGAGCATGGTAAATAAAGTAAATTAAACCAACATAGGCTCTCCACCACTGAGAGTACTTTTAATTAGGTTAATGATTAGTTACAGAAGCTATTTCACAATATAATAATTAACACAAGATCAGAAAATGAGGACAAGCAAACCAGATATAAAAGGTCAGACTTCTTCGTCTGTTCGACATGGAATCCTTTGCTCCGTCGAATGACCACTGTTTTTATAACTTCGTGTACGTTGATTAATCTTGACGATTACCCTCCTTTATCAAAATTGTCCAGAGTTACCAGCTACCGATAACAGTTACCAAATTCAAAAAGTTAAACTCTGATTTTGAACAACTAATTTCCAATCACTGTTGTCTATGTCATCAAACGAGATGAATTTGACACCCCAACAGCTTGGCTAGTATTTTTTCGGCCTAGCAAACAATTTTGTACACACGCCTCTATACGCGCAATACAACATGATACATGCTACAGGATGCAAAAAAGGCATTTTGTCATGAAACATGGACGAAAATATACACAGTAAATGCTGGTTCAAAATATATTCTGGCACAGCCCTGTACACTAACTAGATTCTGTGATTAAAAACGAATTTTTATTTTTATCGATAACGGCATTTTTTATAGAAGTGAAGTCAGTTGCTGACCGATTTGGTTTGTTATCTCATTTTGTCTTGGATTCTCGTAACGAGAGGAAACGAGACAGAAACCAAACCTTTCGACAACTGACTTATTCTCTTCTTATTTTCGTGTGGTTAGTGACTAACCTGATATCAAAGTTTATGCCGCCCATGGGTTCTGACTTGGCTTCACATTCCGTCGAAAAAGATCTCTCAGGCATGCCGGTTTCCTCAAAATGTTTTCCTTCACCGTTTTTAAACAAGTGATAATTATACAATACGCACATGAATCCGAAAAGTAAGAGGTGCGTGCCTTGGGTTCGAACTTGACATGACTTGGCAGACTGACGGTCACACCACCAGGCTATCACTGCTATAGCACTGACTTATTAAAAGGTTTGAATTCAAGGACCTGACAAGTTATGCATGTGCAAGTTTATAGCACCTTTTTTCTGAAAAGTTATTTCATAAGACAATCATAGATATAATTTGCCTGAACTTGGTTTCAAAATCCTCGTCTCTCATGTTTGCTGTGAAGGATATTTTTAAGAAATAACCTTTTCTTCTCTTGCTTGTCATATCTTGCAATCGAATTGTCTTAAGTCTAGTTTCTGTAACATAACATAACATCACGCCTGTATTCCCCGAAGGGTTAGGCAGAGGTGTATAGTAACACCCTCATTTCGCCGTTATATTTAAGTCCCATGTAATAAGGGGCGAGCCTATTTTGAGTATGATAGCCAGTAGACTTGACTGTCTGTACATGAATCGATGTATTAATGCTTACATAAGTATTGATGCCTCGATTCATGGGTCAGGCAGGGGGCGAGCATACTAAGATTGTGTTACTTACACTAGTTATAAGTTATTGTACTTCTAGCAAATTGGATCCTAGTTATCTTAAATAAACGTTTATTATTATTATTTGCCATCACCCGGGTACAAATCAAAACTCCGGGCTGCTACTGAGGAATTCCACACGGAAAAACCCAATAACACTTTGCCCGACCTGGGGATCGAGCCCAGGACCTCACGATCAGCAGTCGCACTTGCCACCACTAGACCGTCTAGGCAAAATTGTGTCTATATTCCGAAAAGTGTGACTAAAAAGACCAGAGCACCCTGGCATCACATTTCTGATGTGTTATATGAGTACATGTCATATATAGCATGTTTTTTTTGTTCAAACTCACAAATAACCCAATCAACGAACCAACTTATTATTATAATATGATAATGACAACATTTTCGAACTAGCTTCAAATAATATTCCAACTTAATCAATTTGCTGTCGCACGCAAGTATAGGGCTCATACGCCAGTGAGCGGTTCCGGGTGCTTTCCATATATTATTCAGGACGGTATCGAGCTATCCCGCTCGGCTGTATATGAGGCCACTACCGAAATAAGGTGAGACTTACTAGTTCCGTAAAGAAAATAGATTTTGGCTGAGTTGAAAATCCGTTTCTGTCATCAGCTATCTGGCTCCATCAATGGCGGATGCTGCATAGATATTACTAACACGAATCTCACACGCAAAAACCCGCGGACAATTATCAGTAGGTCATACAAATATTTGTTCCGGGTGGTAATCGAACCCGCAACCTGTAGCGCAGAAGCCAATCGCTCAGCCACTGCACCAAATGTCCCATCAATCAATTTATCACTAAAGACTATGTTATGTGAATAAAAAAATATTGGGTTTTAAAGATACGAGATGATGCATGCACGGTCGATGAATTTTCTGAATAGGATGACCACGATTCAAATCGGTCACACCCTTGTACAATGACACGAGCAATGCTTTAAAAATATTGGTTGATAAATTGACAAACTTAAAATGAATTGTGTGGAAACCGATTGTCATGGTATGGGCATGTGATGCAGAGGAACGAGGAACATGTCGTGAGGAAAGTTTTGAGTATGAATGTGGATGATTATAAGAGTAGATGAAGACCAAAGAAACGATGGATGGATCGTGTGAAAGATGATCTGGCTAGAAAGGAGGTGACTACTGAGATGACGGCTAATAGAGATGTATGGAAGGAGAAGACATACTGCGCTGACCCCAAATAAGTTGGGATAAGGGCAGGAGGATGATGACGATGAAATTGAGAAACATCTACACAGTTACAGTTAAGCTGCTAAGTCATTGGTCTCGATTTCGAACCCAAGGCACGCATCTGTGACTTTTCGGATTCATGTGCGTATTGTATAATTATCACTTGCTTAAAAACGGTGAAGGAAAACATCGTGAGGAAACCGGCATGCCTGAGAGATATTTCTCGACGGCATGTGAAGCCAAGTCAGAGGCCCAGGGGCGGCATAAACTCTGATACCAGGTTAGTCACTAACCACACGAAAAAAAGAAGTTAAGCTGGAGGTACTGGGGTCTTTTTATAAGTGCCACTGGGCTTTGCTCCACATGGACCTACAATACACCTACCCTGCGATGAACAGGCGTGGTGTTATACATACATAATCATAACACATCGTACATAAACTTGCATGCATGCACTTACCCATCTGTCCCCTCAAAGCTCGGAGGTCATTACTCCGCTGAACATTTTATTTACGGCGCGTACAATAAACTGCATTGTTTTTGCGGCCGCGGGCGAACGCACGGAATGTCCCAGGACGGGCTGAAGTATTCACACGTTCCTCTGAATGGAGCAAATAGCTTTATGTGTGGTTTTTAATGAATTTTTTGTTTTTTTTTTATGTGGCCTCTGAAACATGATGAGATTGACGATTCATAAATAATACTAGCTTGAGTACTTTAGGTAGTGGGACAATATAGGTTAATAACGTAGTAATTTTGAACTGTCTCGTTGGTCTACCGGTGGCAAGCGTGTCTGCTGACCGTGAGGTCCTAGGTTCGATCCCCAGGTCGGGCAGCGTTATTGGGTTTTTCCGTGTGGAATTCCTCAGTAGCAACCCGGAGGTTGGATTTGTGCCTGGTTGATGACAATAGGCCCGCCCCGTATAACATAGGACTTATACATAACGGCGAAATGAGGGTGTCTATACACCTCTGCACAACTCGTCGGGTAATACAAGCGTGTAATTTTAAAATAATTTGACTAAAAGATTGGTTCCCTTCATATCTAACATTAGATGGCTTTATATGAGCCTACGTGTACCTAATATGACTGTAATCCTAACAAAACCTATACCTTCCTCATTGTTGTTGTAAGGCCTGCGACCTTAGACCCTAAGTCGCAGGTCTATAGTCGCAGGTCTTGGGTCCGCAACCTACGAACGGCTTAACGTCCCGGAACAGAGAGGAATATTCTGATGACACCAATTTTTATTATGATTTTTAGAGTTTGAATGTGTGACGAAGTTTTTGTAATTTTATTAGATTGTAGATTTATAGTAACTTAATATAACATCACGCATTTTATTCCCCGAAGGGTTCGGCAGAGGTGTTTTTAGTACACCCTCGTTTCGCCGGTATAAGTCCCATGTACCTAATAGGGGGCGAGCCTATTGCTATTAATGGGGCACAAATCCAGACTGGGCTGCTACTGAGAAATTCCTATTGGAAAAATCCAATAAGACTGCCCGACCTGGGGATCGCACCCAGGACCCTATGCTCAGCAGTCGCGTTTGTGACCACTAGACCAACAAGGCAATCAATGATTTATAGTTTGTTTCAATTGTTTATTAGTAGTGATAGCCTAGTGGTGTGACCGTCGGACTGCCAAGTCATATTTTTCTTTCCATTGTTTTGTATGCATCTTATTCCATTCCTGTTCTTTTTTCTATCTTTAATTATTGTAATTGGTCTAAGACCGTTTTAATTAAAGTAAAATAAATAAATAGGTCTCGAGTTCGAACCCAAGTCACACCTCTGACTTTTCGGATTCATGTGCGTATTGTATAATTATCACTTGCTCAAAAACGGTGAAAAAAAACATCGTGAGGAAACCGGCATCCCTGAGAGATATTTCTCGACGGCATGTGAAGCCAAGTTAGAGGCCCATGGGCGGCATAAACTCTGACACCAGGTTAGTCACTAACCACACGAAAAGATGAAGTTTGTTTCAGAAACCGATTGTAAATACTGAATAATTTCAAGTACCAGTTTCAGTAAGAATGGGCTTATAACTCAAAACGTAGACACAAAGTAGTGAGCTTTCCTCTTCATAACAATGTATTATTAATATTTCAAATCAATTTCACCTCCAATAAGCAATTCTAAAGCTAAATCCCGATATAGTCAGACTCGGAGTACAATCCGGTACAGTCCGACTCCGATTACTGTGGCAGATACTGACAGCTGACCTTATCACGGCTTGACATAACTCGAGACACGCGAATGTCAGCCCGACTGTGTTCACTATTCTATGGTTCTACTTATTTCTATAGAAATTCGGGTTTTGGAGCTACATTATTTTGTTTGGAATTGTGCCTGGTATTAAATGAAGGTTGTTTTATCTTAACAGTGTTGTCGTCGAGAAAATTGTCAAATACTTCAGCCGTCTGGTAGTATTAGTAGAAGCCACGGAGTTTAAATATTGTAATTGCGAATTACACATGTTTACGCCTCTGCTTAGCCCGTTAGAAATCGTGACTATTATATTATGTATTTATATAAAACTAGCGACCCGCCCTGGTTTCGCACAGGTGCAATATAGATACAAATGTGGGGCATATAAACCTTCTTCTTGAATCACTCTATCTATTGCTGAAAACTGCATTAAATTCCGTTGAGCAGTTTAAAAGATCTAAGCGTACAGACAGTGGGAGCGACTTTGTTTTATACTATGTAAAGATTAGGTTAATTTCATCTATCATATTTTATCGTTACTTTTGAAGAACGACTTTCTATATAGAATTGTATTTCTCAGATCCATTGCGAGCCTTAGTTTCCACCACATCAACATTAAAAGCGGTGATCTCTCACTTTTGTCTCCAACAATTGTAAACACAGGTAAACTAGCTCTCAGTTGATACACACTAATTTTTCATTCGCGTCGACAGGTAGCCGTATCTCTGTTTGCATCCTATTTACAGCTCCCTCGGACAGCTAAAAGGAGTCAAAGAAAAGCCTATCTTTTTCGTTTACACGTTTGCTGTGCTAACTTCGCTGGGGCGCTGACTGAGCATGTGTGCGTGTGCACCTACACGCTACATTCGTGAGCGTGACGCGCACTAGGGCTGTCACTGGCCTACATTTCGGCGTCGTGTCCGGGAAATGGGACGTTTGTGAAGATCCCTGGCGCTAATTACAAGCTTCCTTTCACACGCCCGATGGAGCTTTTTCGAATGTTTATCACGTATTCCGTATGTCGCAAAGTTTCTTTGGAATTCGGGATTTGTTTAACGTTTTAATCAAGTTTGGAGTGGGAACCCTGCGTGTTTGTATGTGTGCTAATGTGTGTCGGTGAGAGGTGCTTTGTCGTAATGCACACAGCGTCATTAGCGCGAGGCAAGCCGTGGGTGCAGTCATAAAAATTTCATTTGTCAATCTGCAAGCACGGTCACTGCAGGCGAGTCACAGAACAGTCTCGTGTGAGTGAAGGCATTTATACTATGAGCACACGTTTTTATATTATTATTTGTTCTTGTAAGGAAGTTGGAGTATATTATTTTTATGTAAGTAGGGTACCTATATTAAGACAACCATAATCTCACACGCTAATTATAACTTACGTTGACAAAATCTTGATAATGATTGATTTCTGTCCAAATCTTATGTTCTTATCAATTTAGGAAAAGAACAAATAGACTCCTTGGACGACAAAAGTACAAAATTTTGCAGAAATCGTGAGAGTCAACGAACTAAGCATTGAGGATTTTCCAGATAGGCAAAATAAGAAGATTGAGCGATGAGGCGGATCCTAGAGCAGGGATTAATCAACCCGAGCTGCAGTGAAAGTATAATAATAAAGTTATCCTAGGTAGTACGAAGACCTTTGCTTTATTTGATAGAATAAAAAAGAAATCTACGTAAACAACAAGTTTATTATACACGCTTTGTTTGCTATTTGAAACGAGTAATAGTAATCGATGTTTGAGGAGTTAAGCCCACAACCTACAACAACGAGACTTATCGACCCTTTTAGGTACGCAAAACGCAAGAATAATCGTCGCGTAGCGCAAAAAGGAACAGGTGAAAAAATATTCAAAAATTCGCAAATGATTAGTGTGCGCTATCATCTAACAATTCTACCAATCCGAACGGTCGAAATACTCTTTGACGCGGGCCGCAGAACCTTGCGCGGCGCCAGGCAGTAGTCGCCGCGTTTTGGTGCTGAGCGGACGTACCACGCGCGCTCCCATACATCGCCTGCATATCGCAGCGAGTGAATTGTGAAACGAAAAAAATAAAACAACACCGCAGTGAAAGTGCATGTGTCAGTGGATTTAGATGCATTGTGTTTGATGTGTATCACAAACGTGGATTGAAAGTATTGTGTCCGATAATCCAGTTGTTTAGTGTGTCGGCATCTCGTATCCCAGGTAGGTGGAGATTAGATCTTAAATGAAAATGTATTATCAAATTATTATTATGTAAAACGGTGTTAAAGGCTGTTTCTAATCAAACGTAAGTAATGGAAATTCGATTGCTAGCGTTTCCCATTAAAGTATCACGATGAGTATGCGTATTTTTTTACTATGCACGTTTGAAAGGAAACCAACTTAAATAGCGAGCATGGGTTAACTACGTGCGGTCCCACGTAGGGTGCCAATTTTCTTTGGGGTCCCACGTTGGGTGCCAATTACTTTCTGCGAAAAAGGTACCACGTGAAACCTTAAAGGGAGTTATTTCGTTAAAAGGCAGACATATTTTCGGTGTATGTTACGACACAATTTAATTCTCTGAACATTGTGAAAGCCTTTTTAAAACAAATTATTTTCGAAGTATGCATTATCTAATGCCTTGTTAAACAACAAAAGGCTTCATAATCGAGTAAATAAACCTTTTAGGCGTGTTTTAACATGTATTACGTGCGTAAAAAGGTAGAGGACGTCGTCAGTCTAAAACATTAAACGTTTAAGTGAATCTTTAATGAATCCGCTGCAGCATTTGGCTTTTAATTTAGATTTTAAGTACGTATTTCGTCAGATTATTTAATTTTGATCACGGTAATGTTAAAAACCCGTAAATTTTGCGGCAAATTAGAAGAAAGCGTTATATTTAGTAGTGAACTTGGGAATTGTGTACTTGTAGAATATGGACATTGATTAATTAATCAGTTTAATATTAAAATCTTCAGAACAACAGATTCATTATTCTTTAATGTTGCTATGAGGAGAGTAAAAGTTGGGTGTCATTTGAGATTGCTAAAACAACAATACGATAAGATTTATGTTTTATAAATTGTTTTGAAAAAAGCCTCTTAAAACATTAATGAATAAAATGTATCAAGGTTCTAGACCTTGTATACACTCGCCTAAAAATAAATCATGTAAAACCTTAACTTAGATTTGCCTTTTTAGAGATGACATATTTTTTTGAACTTTATTCCAAATGAGAACGAATAGAATCAAATAATAAAGCATTATATCTTAAAACTAGTACTATCTTAAAAGCTACCAGCCGACTGCACACTTGTTAAAAAAAAGATCTACAATTTTTAACACAAAAATTCAATTCTACATCCAAAAGAAATTAAAGATCCAACTGATGTTCTTTACTATACTGACGTTTAATGAATAAATAGTGAAGGTATTTCTTCATAATTGAAAGGCCATGCGTTTGCTCTCAAGCAACCGACTCCCGAATTTATTCTGGGAAAATACTACAATGAACAAAAATATTGGAAAGTATCGAATGTATAAACGTACCGATGCTCCGGATTTAATAGAAGTAGAACTCCTGAAAGAGTTCTTTCAGGGATGTACTACTACCATAATACTTATTCTGCTGCGAAGCAGCATTGCTGTGTTCGGATTTGAAGGGTTATAGGTGCCGGTGAAGTTACAGGCACATGAGATTTTCTAACTTTGTCTCTAAGGTTGACAACGCATCTACAATCCTCTTTGTGTAGGCGACGGTAATCATTTTCCATCAGGTGAGCACTTGTATGTCATAAAACAAAAAAATCCTATTGCATAAAATCTCACGTCGAATATTGTTTGAAGAATAATATTTCTTCCTTTGAGTCTTCCGATGTTAGGTATTGCTACCATCCGTGCAACTTACAGAAATCCGTCAGCCGCCTTTTGTAACCAATTCTTTCGTCCAAGATTTCGTTTCGATTTCGTCAATATTTTCTTCTATATCATCACTCCTGCAGTTTTAACTTGGGTCATTACTGAACTTTTGAAACGTGTTTTAAAATATTTGATCAATGACTTTTCTTAAACTTTTTCTTTTGCATAGAGCGTTGTTCCGAAGTTCCATTTTATGTTAAACGTGCGACGCGGGCAGTAGGTTAAGGGAAACTTTCTATCATGACATTATATTTACCAAGGATGTTATTAATGTTGCTTTTAAGTAAAATGTTTTACTTGTTGTGGCTCAGCTTTTAGATGTTCACGTAAATTATTTTATATAATTAGTGGGAGTGGTGTCACAAAAGCTGCATCAAATAGTTTTTACCAAATATTCGTACCAACTTATTTTTTCTAGTTTACATTTTATTTAACAATGGGGATTTTACGACGTTTTCGTTTCGGAATGGTGATATCGGTTTCATTATATTATTATTCTTCTTCTTTCGTGTCGATATGAGCTATATGAGAGTAACCCGTGCCGTGGTGAAAAGAATAGCCGGTTGGTAGCGGGGCTGACTGCACAGGCTGCGCTGGAAGCACATAAGTATCATCACTCGCAGAAGATCTTTCAATGCACTCTAATTCATATGAAAATAATTATATATCAGGTCCCACTTCAAAGAAAGTAAACGACAGAAGAATAAATATAGACGACTAAAACATAGACAACTTGATGAAATAAAAAAACGGTAGTCAATATTTCTTAACAAATAAAAAACCCAGGTACCATAGTAAAACAAAAAACTATATTTTAGGACGAAATTATAGCGTGTAAAGCTGGGCTGTGTGATTTGAGTACTTTACCCAAAGAGGGTGTTAGTGAAACTAGTTCCAAGTAGTAGACCCAAGTTATGTGTTTAATAAATAATTAATTTGACGCCCCGGGCGATCTACACCTACTAGCTTATGTATAGAACGAGTCCTGAAAAAGGGCCGATTTTATTGCTCAGGTTTCGTTTTGAGTGGTAGCATTTAACGACTACTAATTTGACTACCCCGTTGGTTTAGTGGTGGCAAGCGTGTCTGCTAATCGTGTGTTCCTGGGTTTGATCCCCAGGTCGGGCAAATTGTTATTGGATATTCCGTGTCGAATTCCTCAGTAGCAGCCCGGAGTTTGGATTTGTACCCGGTTGATGGCAATAGGCTCTCCACCTATTAAATGGGACTTAAACATAACGGCGAAATGAGGGTTGTACTATACACCTCTGCTCAACCCTTCGGGGAATACAGGCGTGATGTTATGTTATGATTACTAATTAGATCGAGGCAACATAAGTCGTTATGGTTCTTAAGTAGACATATAGTAATCTTCTAGAATCTTCTTCAGAACACCGGGTATTTGAACACCTTTGCGAATACTACACACACTTCATCCATTTTATTTATTAAGAGACAGCTGTAGTGTTTGCTGTTTTTAAAATTATTACTTCCATTTCCGTTGCTCCGTATCTGAAACAAAACAGAATATTTCAGCAGGCTATCATTCTACACGAGGCTTAAAATTTTACTGAGAGAGGGAACATACGCTAGGTACTTCAATTGCTTTGTGGAACTATGTACTTGTAGATAGAATCTGAAATTTGACACTATGCCGTTTTATCATGTTTTTCTTTGTGTATTTGTCAAATTGTATTTTTATACTTTTAAATAGTGTTAATAAAATTGTTTTATAGATATCTTATTTCATTTCAATTTAGTTTATTATAAATATTTTGGAATCCGCGAAATAAGGTCACATTCCATCAAAACTCTTCCTTTTACTGCACTACGTACCTGAGGCCTTCACATCTGTGTCGATACGTGCATCGCGTATTTCGCGAGCTCTTATAAATAGGTCAACCGTGCCATCTTCATATTGACTAGTCGAAGTCAGAAGAGCACACGGAACCTAGATACGTGCAGTTATTCCGTAAAATGCTGTACTACTTTAGATCTCGTACAAAGGGATGGGTAATTTCTAATAAGAATTTTATTTTAAATTGAAATCACCAATCAGTCTGGTGAACTACCAAATTCCCTAAATCTTCCTCTTCTTCTTCCTGCCCTTATCCCACTCAAGGTGGGGTCGGCACAACATGTATTTCATAAATCCAGGTTGTTAGAGGTTTTGGCTTATTGTTTTATGACCGGCCGCCCGCCTGACATCAACCCTCCTTGGGAATAACTCATTGCGCCGTCGCGCGGGTGACCCAATGTGCTTGCTGATATTATGCTCTGGGTCCCAAAATGATATGCTTGTCAATCTTATTGCCGTCAATTATGCAGGCTATGTTCTTCTTGGTGGAGAATACTTGAAGTTCCTCGACCCACTCATTCAGTTTAGCTAGGGACTTTGGTTCTGACACATCGTACACTAATATAACACCATGAGCTACCTAATTTCCTAAATATTGGTATAAATTAAGTGAGGCATATATAGGTACAATGTTTATAGACTGAATTGTAATGATGTATTATTTGAAAAGAGTATTCATGGAGTCTAGCCGGCTCATCTCCATAGGATCTGCCTTTTGTAACCGTGGACCTAGTTTAAACCTTAAAGTACCTTTAATCTGGTCTATTTGAAATAAAAATCGTTGACTTTGACTTCTTAAGATAATACAAAGCTCCCAAATATATAGCAATTTGTTTACAAGTTCAATAAACCTTCATCTTCAGATCATAATAAAAACATAAAACGGATCGGTTTTTTCAATATTTTTCGTCATGGGTAAAAGATATTTGAATAAAGTTTGAGAGGGCCGACAGGATCCAATTCGTGGCACCTCATCGATTACTTTCAAATTCAAGTTGAACCGAACTTGTGGGATCTCGATAATTTCTCCATTGATATTAGGATCTCGAACTTTGCTTTCCAACCGTCGAACGAGAATATTTAGCAAATATATTTATATGAAACGAAATATGTTTTTGAATATACTCCTGAAAATTGTATCAAATATTTTACTTGATACTTTACTCTGGTTTGGGTTTCAATTAGAATTGTGTTCAAATGAAATTTTGCATAGATATTACTTTTGAATTTCGTTACTTTTTGAATTATGTGGAATGTTATATTTAGTTTAGCCTGTAGTTCAAAGATTTTCTCTGGAATAAAACTAGTTCTACTGTGAAGTACGTCATGAGATTGATTTTATTTAAACTAACCAGAATTTTAGGTGTCATTTATGATATTCTCATTTATGGGAAACATATCCTTGCTGTACCTATAGTTGAGTAATGTGTTTTTATCAAAGAATCACGTGGAGTAATGAGATGTGTTCAACGAAAAGGATCGCCGAATAACGATAAGTCCTTGCATATTAGGAACTTGTGTCCATGCAACCGGTCGTTTTGATTTAAATATAGTGAGTGACAGAGGCTAAGACTATAATAGCGACCAACTCGCCTTAAAATCTTCATGCCTCCAACCATCGGCAGAATTCAAAATTTTATCACAGGAGTTTAGATTTTTAATTATTGAAAATTGTCTTGTACAATTTTTGGTGACCAATAAAAAAGGTGGGATTCTTCTCATTCATATTCTAATTGTATGTACACACCAAGCCAACGAAGGCCACTGAACGGGATTCATTACTGCTTACATTCGAGTAAAACCGGATTCGTTGTAAGCGAAGATTGATCAGATTATATTATTAAATGACGAACGTTCGTTGGCTTGGTGTGTACTTACCATAACTTTTATGTTTTATGTTTAGTGTTACCTGTTAATTACTGTTATTGGCGCAAGCCGTTGTAATTAATTATGAATAAATAAATAAATAACTGCAACTATAAAATCATTTTTATTATCTCTCTAGTTTATACCAACTGAAGCTTTATTTCCAATAGTGTGAACTGTCTCGTTGGTGTAGTGGTGGCAAGCGCGTCTGCTGACCGTGAGGTCCTGGTTTCGATCCCCAGGTCGGGCAAAGTGCTATTGGGTTTTTCTATGTGGAATTTTTCAATAGCAACCCATTATGGCGATTTGTGCTCTGTTGATGGTATTAGACTCGCCCCTTATTACATGGGATTTAAAAACAAAACGGCGAAATGCGGGTGTCAGTATACACCTCTGCCCAACCCTGTGGGGAATACAGTCGTGATGTTAAGTTATGTTCCAATAGTGTAAACAAATAATCAACTCCTCTTTTCTTTTCGATAGTGAGTCTATAAAATTATAACTAAATTAAACAAATACATCGTATTTGCAGTCACGTTCTCATTAGTAAGAGCTTATATTAGTGCTGCTAATTAAATAGCAGCTTACTGAAAATCAACGTAACGTTAGCACGTTGCGTTGTGGTCAGTTTATAGTCTAATGAAGGCTAGTACTTGATCACGAAATTAATCATCATCATCGATCATTTAATCAACAGCACGTCTGTACTTGTAGCTTTGAATCAAGATGGACTTTGAAATCAGAGAATGGCTTCATTTTTGACATTTGTATTGTGGCGGCATCTATTACGCCGCATGCGAACTATGAAGCACGACGAATATCTAGCAGACTACAGCGACAACAATGACAGCTGTCAAATGAAACGTCACAAATCCTGCATCGCGATATCAAGATTTATACAACTTCCCAACATCAACCGTTAGGCATTAGCCCGCCAGGAATAAGACCCGCCTGGTAGGAAAGTCCTGTCTTTTCGTTGGAGGAACGCCATACCTCGGTCGTCTACAGTATAATTATTTTTGCTACTTTCATTAATCTAAAGGCGCTTGAAGATCAAAAATGCTAGTTCAGCATTTTCGTGAAACAATGTACACAACATAAAAAGATCACACACCAAATTTTAGTTGCAATAGAAATTATACTATTTTTAATGGAATTAAGGTTTCTAATTCTAAAGCATGTTATGTAATACAATTACGTAAACGTATGTGTGCGTGATAGAACTGTGGTCAAATTCACATGAGAAACATTTTCGATCGGTTCCTACAATAATTTGAGAGTAAAATACAAATGTTTTTAAAAATTTGGTGTTTTCAATCCAGTTAAACTAAACAACTAAGTAACTGCCTCGTTGGTTTAGTGGTGGCAAGTGCGACTGCTGATCGCGAGGTCCTGATTTCGATTCCCAGGTCGGGCAAATTGTTATTGGGTTTTTCCGTGTGGAATTCCTCAGTAGCAGCTCGGAGTTTAGATTTGTGCCCAGTTGATGGCAATAAGCTCGCCACCTATTACATGGGACTTAAAACATAACGGCGAAATGAGGGTGTTACTATACACCTCTGCCTAACCCATCGGGGAATAAGGCATGATGCCATGTTATGTGTGCTATTTAATTCAGTGTATGTCGTAGATTAGGTAATTGTCTGAACAGTCTTACTTTCAAATTACTTTTTTTTCCAATTACAACACGTTACACTAAATAATTTTAAAAAAACACGTACAGTCACAAGTAATAATATGTATACACATAGTGAAATTAAAAAGCGATTGTCTTCTAAAATATCTATTAGAATTATGAAATATTTAACACATAATTTTTACAATTACATACGAATTACTGTTTCGAATATTTTTCTTAATTACACTTTATTCTCTAAAACAAATTCGCTTTTTAAGTTAGCAATGTGTATACATATTATTACACGTGACTGTACACGGTGTACCAATCATCAAACTTACGAGAATTTACAGTATGGCTCCCAAATTTGCAAGCCGCACCCACGTGCGATGTCAACTGACTGGTTGGAAACTTTGCGAATCTAATATTGCGCTTGATATATAAAAGTTTGGAACTACAGCTGAACCAATTTGCGTATGTGTTGTTTTGCTAGTTTTCTATTTATAGGAGCGTCACCTCATTGGCTTGCTGTATGAAACGTGACTACAATATTGCTGGAGCCACTGTTAATTGAAGTTTTGTATTGAAATCCTATGTTAATTAAAACTTGGTTTCAATTTCGATGCATTTTAGCAACTGAGTTTTTTTTTTATTCTAAACTAGCGACCCGCCCTGGCTTCGCACGGGTGCAATGTAGATACTAATGTGGAGCATATAAACTTTCCTCTTGAATCACTCTATCTATTGCTGAAAACTGCATTAAAATCCGTTGCGTAGTTTAAAAGATCTAAGCGTTCAGACAGCGGGAGCGACTTTGTTTTATTTTATGTAAAGATTTGTCGCAGTTCGACTCTGGTCGCACCTTATTTTAAGAGCAGACAGAGTCTGAGATGGATCACAAGAATCCAAGTAGTCAAAATATAGAGGGACTCCCTTATACCCCTCTGGCTCTCAAACACGACGGAACACAGTAAACTGCTTGGCCAGAATTTAACGTGAGGGTCGTAGGTAACTAAACACTGCGACCATAAAGACCGTGCTGGTTTTTGTCATCATCAACCGAGATTAGTCAATTCGGTATATAGGTAATGATATCCTTTCCATTACGTTAATTACATCATCATCGTCATCATCACCATAACCCAGCATAGCATACATACATAAACACATGCATTTTTCCTATGGGGGTAGGCAAAAACTGTAGAACGCCACATGCTACGATCCTTACATACTCCTTTCGCTTCATCCATATTCATACATCTTGTCATACACGCACACCGGTTGAGAGTACTACGCACCTGTCCTTTGTGAAGAACATACCTATTAATAACATCAATGTGTATGTCTTTCTAGGCCATCAAATCACATCACAGCATCCATCGCTGAATCTGGACTTGTTCATAGGCTTATACAAAGAACGGTCGTTAAGGTCAAAATTTCTGAATCAAAAGGCACTCGAACACAATAGTGACTGCCAAATATTTTTCGTTCTAACGCTTACATTTATTTGAAAGAAGGCTGTTTTGTTTTCGTGATAAAGTTTTATAGCTTCAATTTATGTGGAATCCCTTATCCTACAATTAATTGTTGGGATTATTTGGCGCTCCTCAAGAGAGGCTTGATATTAATCTTAATGAAGTTGCCTATGTTACACATTGGGTACTTTATTTTCATTTCGTATAACAATTTGTTTTGAATAATATCCATTCGTATTTGGTTAGACGGCAAGTCGACCCAGTCATTCAAATTGATGATTTTAGCCCAAGTAGTATAATCTTAACCAAGGCTTTTATATCCTTCGTTGTAGCTAAAGAATTTTGTAACGTGGAAGAGTAGTAGCATCCATAACTCCATTAAGATAAAAAAAGATATTTTATATAAATACGGAGTTATCTGTCTCATTATTTCAAAAGAAAAAAGTAACGGAAGTTTGTAAAAAGACTCGTTCAAAAGAATTAGTAACAATCCTTGACGTAATTATGAAGATCTTTGTTGTGAAGGTGCAGCTTGAGAAGAGGAATTAGAACTTAATTTAGAAGATGAAATTATACTCGTCCTGACAGAATGTCTTAAATTTATTATGGAAATAAGAATTTAAAACGGTTGAGGATGTAAAGGTGGTATAAAGTCATTGTTGCCGCTTACAAACGAAGCATATTTTGTTGTTGAATTTTTTGTTTCAATTTTCTTTTTCCATGACTTGTTAATTTAATTCTTTTCTTTGATCTCACAGGTTACAGATTGTTGTTAAAAATACAATTGATTCTATTAAAATTGTTTCTTGTTTCTTCATTTTCATTTGCATGTAAATTACAGTGGAGTTAAACAGAAAAAGAAATTCATCAAAATTTTATCTCAAAATTCGTAGAACCGTTCTCGTTTATCATCATTTCTAAATAATCTAGACATTTTTTTAGTAAAAAAGGATAATAAAAATTATCAAATTTTTCAGTAGACTGTTCACTATTTACTATCAAAACCTCTCTTAAAATTACAGTCGGCAAATGTTTAATTGGACCTCAATTACATTTAATAAGAATACCTACATACGTATTCTCGTAATTATTAAGTTCTTCTTTTGTTACGACCCAAGTAATTAATTTATCAGCGTAATTATAGTTCGGTACAGGTCAGGTATTATTTTACTTATTATAACTTCGCTGGGCCAAGTTTTAATTGGGAAAAAGTATCTACAGGTATCGGAGCGAGAGAACAATTTCATGGGACCTATTAATGTGTATATGGGACACTCGCAGTATGAATGAGTTCCGTTAGTTTTCAAAGGAACGCAACGGCATTAAGACTCATTAGTGGAGTTTCATTTTCTTGTTTTGTTTTTGCTTCGTCTATTTGTTTTTTTTGCCATATTTTTCTGAGATATTATGCTATATTTTTAAAAAGAAATACTTTGTGCTTATTTTATAAGACTTGCAGGTTTTGTATCTTGATGTTAAAATAAAGAGTAAAATAAGACAAGTTAAAAACAATACTACCTCCTCGTTCAATCCAAAAATATAATTCAAAACACAAAACTAATGTAAGTTCTCGATAATATGGAAAAATTAAACAGCTTATTTATACATTAGCAAAACACCGGGCCTGTCTTTTAATTCTCAAGTCCATTTTCCACACTAGTACAAAGAATAGATAAATCAAAGCAAACAAAACACGTTATTCTGATACAAGTATAGTATAAAGAGAATGTTAACAAGTAAATAGGTACGTGCACAAAAAATATTCTAATATCGGTATTCTCCGGGGCTTTTTGGCAAGATGGTATTTTTAATTTAACTGAACACGGCTCGTTCCATTCCGTAAGTAGTTCTGCTATTCCTTTTGGATCTGCAGACCCTTCTATAACCTCATCACGCTCTGATACTGCCTTCTTTTTAATTTAATCAGGTTCTGGGTGTACTCCTCTTAATTAATTCCGTTGTATTTACATGTATATATCGCAGGTATATTGTAGAGTAGGAAAAACCAGGGCAAAACATTGTAATCGTTTCCCGCTTCCCCTATTGCCTTCATTTGAATGTGTCGTTGGAATTATTTTGTATATTTGCGTAATGATTCTTCTGCATTATGTTATGCCGTGAGTCATCCAGAGCAATATTTGTAATGGGCTCCGCGTGTTTTAAACTAATGTATTGCAAATTCTATAGTAGAGTTTCCGTAGGGATTTTATCACTCAGTATTATTAAAATCTCCATAGTTATTGAAATTAAAACAATTCTATTCCTATTTTAACACCAAAAATTATATAAGGGATGGTTTAAGATTAATATTTAACCGTTAAAATGAAAAATTGGATAGTTTTTAAGCTGTAAAATGCAATGTATTAGTTTATTTTGACGACATACACACATCAAAAAAAGTATGCGATCACTAACATAAGCTGATATAATTTTTTAAATTGTACTTTATCAAGAAAAATTATTTGTTGTGTGTTTTCTTTAAATAAAAATACCCAGTTTGAAATTAAAAAATAAAACTATTTCTTATTTTTTATACAAAAAAATTTGTAATTAATTATAATTTAATTGTAACAGAAATTTGATAGAAAGAAAAAGACTGTTTAACCAAACTTAAACAACAATTTATTAATAAAAGGTTTATATTCAATATAATATAACTCCTCCCCTGGCTCGAACACATGCGAAGATCCTCCTGGGCATGCTGAGAATCAAGTTATCCAGCATTTCTTGGGGTAACCTGTCCCATTCTTGAAAAGCGGCTTCCCTGAGCTCTGGCACTGTCTGGGGACATGGCTGACGGTTCCAAACAGCTCGCTTAAGAGCATCCCACGTGTGATCTATTGGGTTTAAGTCAGGCGAGCCAGCAGGCCAGTCTAACCTTGTGATGTCGTATTCTCGGAGAGTAGCATTGACTCGTTGAGCTCGATGGGCGGACGCATTATCATCGACAAGTACAAATTGGTGCCCATGGTTTACTCGGAATGGTCTGACAATTTCATCAATAGCAACTGCCCTGAAAATGTCTGTTGTCACGAAGCGTCGATACGGGATCAAAGGCGTTCTAGCTCCAATCATAATACCACCCCAAAAAGACACCGATTTCCCGCCTTGCTGAACTGTTCCAGTGGCAGTTCTTTGCCTTTCAGGTCTCCTGGTCTTCTCCAGACACGGACACGTCGGTTATCTGGATGAGTACTGATTCGCGATTTGTCAACGAAGAGACAGTTTTGCCAAATGTTTTCTTCTTCATTTTGCCGAAGCCTAGCCCACTGTAATCTCCGTCGTTGACGTTGCCGGGAATTTCAGAGGAACTCGCCAAGACCTCCGTGCTCGTAATCCAGCCTGGTGCAAGCAATTCCGAATGGTCTGAGTGCTAACTTCAAGCCCAGAGGCGGCCCGAACTTCTGCTTTTATTTTAGTGGCGTTGATTGTTGGGTCACGGGCTGCCAGCAATCTAATATAGCGCTTTTGGGCAGCAGTCAAAACAGTTGGGCGACCACTGCGGGGTCGGTCAGCTAAATTACCCATCCCGTGGTACCTCTGCAACGTGGTCACGACACAGGATTGGGATATAGCAACTCTGCGTGCTATATCTCTCGTGGTGTATCCTTCTTCCCTCAAAGCTACTATTCTTGATCGTAAAACTTCTGATAATCCTCTTGGCATTTTTCAATCACAACTTTCCGCGAAATCTATTTTAAATCCGTTAAAATTGACTAAATCAGATTTCTGAATGAGCGTAAGCTAGGACTGAAAGCCTTTTTATATGGAAAAACAATTGAACTGTTTTATTGTTTTATATTCTAAATCTATATTTTAAAATAAAGAATCTAAAAAGAAGAAGAAATTATAATATAATCTACCGTAACAAAAAAAAAATCGATTTTTCAAAGTGATCGCAAACTTTTTTTGATGTGTGCACTCTTCTCCGGGTGCGCCAAAGTTCATCTAAATTTTCTACTCCGATAATTAGAACTCTGAAAATGTTCTTCCTAATATTTTTCATCCTAACAATCGCAATTCCTAACTGCTCTATTTCTAATGTTCATAATTCCGAATCATTCAATTTCATAATGTCAGTGGCAATAAACATCTATTATACTATTATTTGTTTTCCTATATTTTCTCAACAAAACCGTCTTTTACACTATTATTCAAAGTCATATATTTTTTATTTAGATTTGTTTTATTCATAATAATCTACATTAATTTTGAGTAACTTTTACAGTTTTGGTTGTTTTTTACATAACATATACTGGCCTGCAAAAATAAGTATCACACTTTTAAAATTGCAATAACTTTTTAGGTACACAAGATATACATATTTTCGAAACAAAAAGGACTCAAAAAAGAGTTTAACTTTGTTACTATAGTTTCAAAGAAAGCTGATAAAAATTTCTATAAAACGTTTTTTATTTTAAATCTCTAACTTCTATAGTTTAGAAAAAATTGAAATTTTAAAAGTGTATTACTTATTTTTGCAGGCCAGTGTATGTATAATTAATTATACCATTGTGATTCTACATTACAAGTAGGTACATGTTTTCATAGGTACACAATATAGTTTGGACTTTAGGGCACCCCGACTCTCGGACAGGTTAGGTTAGAAGGGGACGCCATCCCCTTCGTGGTTATTTTTTTATAAACCAACTAGAAGTAGGAGCCCCGCAAAGCGGGGCTCCGTCGACCATTTCATGCGCCTACAATATGAGTAAAAATATTATGGAAATTATGTTTAGGCATAAAAACGTTATGAAAACCAACAGTAGGAGTTTAAATAAATTAACATTAGTGATATTATTAATTACAAATTTCGGAAACATGAGTGTTATGAACATTGTCTGTAGTATTACAAATTGTATGACTGAAAACTTTAGGAATAAAATGTTTAGGAAGAGTGATAATTCGGATTACAAATCGGTAGGAATAACAATTTCGGGTAAAAATCTTTAGGTGAGCCAGTATGGACCCCTCTTCTCCCCTATGAAATTAAAACATGAAATAGTTCCCACGTTCATGGTAAATAACTTTGTGCCGTTCTATTTTAACGAGAACTAATTATTACACCGTTCTCAAAAGTACCCACTTAAGGCTACGCAGCAATACATCCATGGTGTGAACTGCACGCCCGTCCCTTTGTTTCCCAACGTAAACTTGGAGGAAATTTGACAGTTTTACGGTATATAAAGGCTGTAATGGATGAGAGGGTGTTTAGCCATAATTAGCGAAGCAACGGAGCGTGCATAAATCATGCGACCGTCCATTGTTGTGAGGATGCTCGATGATCGGAGCCACTCTTAGAGAGTGCGTGGAATATTTCAGCACTAAAAACGTCTCGTCTAAACGTGAATTGAAGTAATAAATTGTCCGCTGCATATTAAGTATAGTTTTTGTGAAGCTACTTATTACAGCAAATCATGTTATTATTATACTCTCTCTTACTCTTCTCTCTTAAGAAAAAAACGTTGCCCCCACATTAGGACTTCTCCTGTATCGTGGGTGCGTTTACAGACCCAAATTTTCACATGCACAAACGCCCAGACCCGGAACAACTATTTGTAGGCCATACAAATATTTGATCCATGCAGGAATAGAACCCACGACCCCTAGCACAGAAGCCAATCGCTCAGCCACTGCACCAAACGTGTCGTCAATATAATAATTGAATTAATACATATAATTGGCTTGTAATTAAAAGTAAAAACACACGATTTGAAACAATTTCAATGGATTGACGACAACTGGACAGATACCTGAGTGTAGCCACAGCACACATTAAAATTTCACACTTTATTGAACTAACAATCATTTTAAATCCTCTCAGTTCTAGCGTTTACTAGAAAATTTCTATTCACTGTACCACCCACAAAATAATATAAGCTTCTCAAAGACGTCTATAGATTCGCGTCAGAATACCGAAATAGTATTGCACTTATGTCACCTGTATTATGATACAAGTGACATAAGTACAATCCTATTTCGGTGTGTGTAACAAAAACATATTTGGGAAATATAATATGTTATATTTCCCAAATATGTTTTTGTTACACACAATAGGCTAGAATTTATTTTTATACATAGACAAGTAGAAACGTAAGACGTGGAATGAGAAATAAAGTAATAATTGTACATAATTTGTTTGTATTTTGAATCTGAATTTACGATTCTTACTTATTTACTTGTAAAAACAAAATTTGCTAATTACTTTTCAGCTTCAAAGCTTTATAAAAGCCAATATAATTTGAGAATGAATCTTATTATGTTACTCAAACGTAGGTATACTTACATACATAAAATATTAAGATGGTATGATATTTATGCAAGATGGAAGATGCATAAACACGCCATGCTTACACTTCAAGTAATCACAGCTCGTCTTTATAAACCTATTACTAAAAAAGAACATACCATAATATCACGGCTGTATTCACCGAAGCCAGCCTTTTGCCATCAACCGGGCACAAATCCGAACTCCGGGCTGCTACTGAGGAATTCCACACGGAAAAACTAAATAACATTTTGTCCCTCCTGGGGATTGAACTCAGGGCCTCACGATCAGCAGTCGCTTTTGCCACCACTAACTAACGAGGTAATTACTAAAAAAGAAGGCAAGAATAGAAACTGACTTAAACACAACAGAATAAAGCTAGTCATGAGTGTTCAACATCTAATGTATTGCTGCACATCGGTCACTCTGCCACGCGTTAACTATATCATCATCCTCCTGCCCTTATCTCAACTTATTTGGGGTCGGCGCAGTATGTCTTCTTCTTCCATACATCTCTATTAGCTGTCATTTCAGTAGTCCCTTTCTAGCCATATCATCTTTCACACTATCCATCCATCGCTTCTTTGGTCTTCCTCTACTCATAACCATCCACATTCATACTCAATACTTTCCCCACGACATGTTCCTCGTTCCTCCGCATCACATGCCCATACCATGACAACCGGTTTCCACACAACTTCTCAGTCACCGGCGCCACTTTTAGGCTTCCTCTAACATACTCATTTCTAATTTTATTCTTTCGCGTAATACCACACATCCCTCTTAGCATTCTCAACTCAGCTGCATGCAATTGCCTTTCGTTTACCCTTTTTGTGGCACAACATTCCGTTCCATACAAGACAGCAGGTCTAACCATGGTTTTATAGATCTTTCCCTTAAGTTTAAGGGGAATACGCGTGTTATCCGAGTTATCGAATCCAAGCGTTAACTATAAAAATCAGCAATGACTGCCAGCGACTAGCATTCAAAACTTGGGCACGTGCAGAACAGTCCCGAAAATGTCAGTCCCCAATTAAAGTTCCGACAAAAATTTTGAAACTGCAACACTGCTTGTCAATTTCCAAGTTGAAACTTCACGTACTATTTCAAATAGAGCTAAAATAGAAATATTCTTAAATACAACACTACCTAAGCTTGCATTTTCAAGCTAAAGAAAGCTTAAGTCCTCTTCGCAATTTTTTACCGTATCTGTTGAGACTGAATCCAAATAAGATACTGCCCTCTTCTTGCTTAATGGACGCTTTTCCGAGTTTAAATATTTTAGAACGGTTTATTACGGTCCTTTTAGAAAAGTTAATGTCTTTTAAACTATAATTTATGGAACCTATTAATATACATACATTACATAACATCACGCCTTGTATTCCCCGAAGTTTCAGCAGAGGTGTTTTAATATACCCTCGTTTCACCAGTTATGTTTAAGTCCCATGTAATAGGAGGCGAGCCTATTGCTATTAACCGGGCACAAATCCAGATACCAGGCTGCTACTGAGACATTTCTAATGGAAAAATTAAATAACACTTTGTCCAACCTGGGGATCGAACTTAGGACCCCATATTCAGCAGTTGCGCTTGCGACCCCTAGACCAACGAGGCAGTAAAATTATGTTTTTAGTGTATATTATACTTGATGAATATAAATATTGCCACAGTGTTCAATACGGAGCAATGATAAAATCCTTATCTTTTAATGTATTTAGGACTAAACATGCCCGGGAGGATGGCTCGCCGTCTTCCACGCGCGCCACTCAGAAGGAAGTGGGGCAGGGAAGAAATTGTCTCACCACTGGAGAGGTCCACCAGAAGAAGCTGGTGGACCGAGACCTGCTGGGGTCGCGGTGCATGCAATAGCAAATCCCGTGACCCCGGCCTTAGGTCAGAAGGAGGGAGACCGTTGGTTTTTAGCCGATAAGAGACCGGCAGGCCGCCTCGCCTTCCCCAGGCGAGAGACATCCATGAAGATTTTCCAAAGATAAATAAAGACTAAACACCCAAAGATATTCGAGTGAGAGATGATATGAAAAGTTGGGATTAACATAAAATTTATAGCGATACGGAGCTAAAACAGCTGAAATAGCTTAGTCAGCTCGTTAGGCAGCATTAAACGACGAGTGACGCGTTCAAGTCATTATAACTATTAACGATGTACACTTATTTGCAATTAAGTATTCTGGTTGGAAATTATATTTGCTTGAGATGTTATTAGAGTCAAGTGATAACAATTTTAGAATAATTCTTAATAATTATGATAATACCTACGTAATTACTTTAATGTCTTATTTTAAAAGTGTATTATCTTCGAAACAAAAAAATGTTATTGACCTTATTAGTACTTCCATAAAGTGCAAATAAAGTCAAGAATATTTTTTATTCTGAATATATCGTCGCTGCGCCTGCAAAATCCGCTATGTATTTTTTTTTTGAAAATCTGCCGTTGATGCTATTTTATAATACTTCTAGAGCCACGTGCACCTGTAAAATCTGTTTTGTAATAATTTATTTTGCTACCTTCTTAACCAAATAAATTATTAGAACCCGGATTTTGCAGGCGCAGCGACGATATGTCAAAAAATACTGATATTGCATCATGACATTAGTATGAGCAGGCAACATTTTTAGCAATTAATTAGTTTGATTTTATAACAAGTTTTTAAAATCATAATAATTGTATTCAATGGGGACGATTCTGTTGCACATTTTGACAATACTAAACTAGACTAAACGCAACTGTCACTTTCTTTTTCTAATGAAACAGAAAGAGACAAACACCTTTAGTTTAGTCCTTTCAAAGTGCTAAACAGAATCGACACCAATATATCGTTCCCGGAACAATTGGCGTAGGTAAGGGCCACGAATGTTCTTGTCCCTTACGCCAATTGTAATTCCCGCATCGATTTATACAAGGTTAGTCAGAAAGGGGGTACTAAGCCGCGAGCCTCTTAATGTATCAGTAATGATTATTTTAAAGAAAGAGTTAAAATTTCAAAATGCAATAAAAAAACCATGTAATATGATTTTTATTTTAGTTTATTCTAAAATTCTCCATCCCTAATTTAGTTACGAGTTCAGAAAATGGAGTTTTTCTAATCCCTGACTTCAAATTTGACCTAAAATGTAAACACAGCTGATCATAGCTGAGGATAGATGGAGTTTAGCGTACTTTTTTAGAAATCTTTGAATAGCAATTTCTCTTAAACCAATCACTTTTAGGGAAATTTGTATAACAAAAGTTAGGTATCCATTATTATGGGTACCTTAACACCCTTTCGGCTTAGTACCCCCTTTTCCGGCTAACCTTGTATAAGTGATGAGAAATACTACTCTTATTCTTTCCAACGGCCCTCTATGAAATAGAGGGCCGTTGGAAATTTTAAATTAAATTTAAAATTTAAATTATTCACTATTTGGCTCTCCCGTAACGACTGTTTTATTCCATTGCTAATGATCCATTAATATTACTTTGTCACTATGTACCCTTTAGGCCTAACTTCCCGCGTCATAATACGAACATAATCCAAAACATTAATTACGGCAAGTGTTTTCGGATAGTTCCTCCGGAGACTGCCCTTGTAACGACCGGACCCTCTCCTGAACATTGTTATTTACATACCTTTATACTACACATACTCGTGCTACTACAAAATGGGGTCAGATACATGTAATGTTGAACTTTTTGATGAGTTTTTATGCCTTTGCAGAACAATGTTTACAAATACTTTTTTCAATGTTAAAAATACACTGAAAATGTGGTCGATGCTAAAACTTAAATAGATCTATAGTGTCTAAAATATAATAGGCCCGTTTTGAGAGCTGTCAGATCCGTACATTTTGTCGAAATTGATGTAACATGTTCTAATCTGACAGCTGTCAAAACGGGCCTATTAAATTTTTAGTCACTATAATCGATTTATAAATAACTCAAACCTTCGGACACAACTATTACGTCCAACTATAATAGCCCCACCATCCCCAATTTCACAGATAACCAGCAAAACTAACAACCGTTCTATTTTTATCAATCTACCCTCTTTTCCGCATATCTTTATGAATGCAATATATCAGCGCCGTTCCATCTTACGAGCTCTGAAGTGATCAGATAGAGGAGGCGAGGGTCGCAATAAACACATAATAAAGCATGGCCACTCGGGCCGCACCTCCTCGCAAGAAATGCGGCCGTACGTGGCGGATCGCGGCCGACGCCGACGTGCGTGGAATCGCGGGTGGAGCGGGCCATTGTTGACCCGAGAATAGCGGACGGCGATTATTTGAAACGGATCTTGATTTTGAGAATTGTGTCTATGTAATAACTTAATTGTGATATTAATTGTTAATTATATAAAGTCGTCTGTTACTGACGTGTTAAGAATTGTTGCGATTGTCATTGTAGTAATTTTTTGTCATCATTACATGGTGTTTGCAGAATGAAGCCTTGATATCTGAGTTTGTTTCGGCATTTCTTCTCAGAGCTAGTCAGATAGGAAATGCCGGCGCAATCTAGTCTTAAAAAAAACATTACATTGATTTGTAAAAGTGTCTGTAACAGATTTATTTACAGAAATAAAAATCACCTATCATCAATCATTTATCGAAGTTGTGAGGTTTGCGTAAAAGAATTAAGTTTTTTTCAGAATAAACGGAACCAGCGCCATATTTGAGTTCACACACCTTAACCTAAAGTTATTTCCGAAAATAACACCGGACTCCTTTGTTAATATTAGCAGAACATCAAATTTTACAACAAGAAGTGTACTTACAGTCTTACGTCTAGCCCAACAACTTAGCAAATTGAACTTGTTTTTTGTGAGTCCACTTAAAATAGACAGCTGTAGAAGGACCACTATTATTTGTAGAATGCGAGATGGCAAATTGAAACACACATAGACGCTAGCATAAACCTTAATAACACTGATTAATTTGCAGATTGCAAGCTAATCAGTGATATTTCGTAGATATTTTTTATTTAATTTTTTTATTTTTTATAAAAACGTTGCCCCACACTAGGATTTCTCCTGTATCGTGGGTGCGTTTACAGACACAAATCTTCACATGCACAAACACCCAGACCCGGAACAACTATCTGTAGGCCATACAAATATTTGTTCCGTGTGGGAATCGAACCTATGACCCGCAGCGCAGAAGCCAATCGTTTAGCCACTGCACTAAACGTGTCGTCAAATATATGTAATGTGATTTGTATGTAAACCCTGCCTAGATAGCGCTTTCCTGTATTATTCTAGCTATTATTAATAAATCCGGGCTGCTACTAAGGAATCACACACGGAAAAAAACAATAACACTGCCCGACCTGGGGATCGAACCCAAGACCTCACGATCATTCGCACTTGCCATCAATATACCAACGAGGCAGTTTGGATTTGTGCCCGGTTAATGGCAATTGGCTCGCCCCCGATTACTGGGACTTAAACATAATGGCGAAATGAGGGTGTTGCTATATATACACTTCTGCCCAACCCTACGGGGAATACAGGCGTGATGTTATGTTAAGTGTATTAATAAATCCCTGTCTACATATAATAACATTAATAAATGCCTCCGAACGCACGATGAGCGCGCCATCTACACGACTCTGTTTCGTTTACTTGTACCTTAGAGACTTCGTGAATTTGTTATGACGTTAAACGGAGTAGGCCTGCTGTATTTTCTCATATTGTGTATCGCAGTAGAGCAAAATGGTTGCTTTTTCGGCTGTAACCACCGGTTTCTCAGAGCCCGTGAGAGGGCAGAGGTTACCCGGTAAATCATACTCGGGTATCGGCCGGCTCTTGGAACGGATCACATCATAGGAATGCTCCATAAAAATATGCATAATATGCTTTGAAAATATTCGCATATTTCTCTTTACTGATACTTGGACCGTGAACTGATTTGGATGAAACAAAATATGTCTCTTTGTTTATACGTGAGATGTTTACGTCGTGTGTTAATTTATTTAGGCGCATAAAATGACGTCAATCGTTCGAATGACTTCAATAATAGTTAGTTGTATCTTGTCTTCGATCTGAACGTAGGTACCGATGGTAGTACTGTCTTCATCTTCTGTCTCATCAAGTTAAAGATATCCCTCGGCGTAGTTCTAGTGCCATCTTGCATCACAAATCCAGTTTTCTTATTCCTAATTACATAATAGTTTTTTTTTTATATCGTTGGGATATCCTCATGGATGTCCCTCGTCCAGAGAAGGCGAGGGTGTCTGCCGGACACTTACCGGCTAAAAACCAACGGTGTTCCTCTTCTTGACCTTTCGACCGGGGTCGCGGGATTCGCAAAAGCATGCACCGCAACCGATTACATAATACCTGATTCTACCGTAATTAAGCATAAACAAAACAAAATGATTATATTACTCGTGAGTTATAATTATAACAAGGAGTCGTTAATTAAAAATGTGCCGCAAATCGCCACCTTTACATAATTTAATTGCTGAAAGACTCCAAAGCCGGGGTTTTATAATTGATATATGACCGTGTAATTTCAGAATATTCGTTCGCGTTAGCCTAATGTTTTTTTGTTACCTTTTGTTACGTAACAGGTAGCTGGAATAATAGCGTGTTTTAATTTATATTTGGTTGTACCAAATAGTTAAGTGGTTTCTTAGCTTTTTACAAGCCATTTTGTTAGTAAAAGCTTCGTTTGTTTTTCAATAATATGGACACATACATAACATCACGCCCTACATTCCCCGAAGGGTTCGGCAGAGGTGTTTTCGCCATTTATGTTTAACTCCCATGTAATAGGGGGCGAGCCTATTGTCATTAACCGGGCACAGATCTAAACTCCAGGCTGCTACTGAGAAATTCCTAATGGAAAAACCCAATAACACTTTACCCGACCTGTGAATCGACCCCGGGATCCCCTGCTCAGCAGTCGCGCTTGCGACCACTAGACCAACAAAGCACTAATATGGACACAAAGACCATATTATGGTTTTAGTGACGTTGTCTAAGAAAAAACTATAATATGGAATGGGTAGAAATCAAATACAATTTTTGAATAAATTATCTTCTTTTGGTTATAGTCAATAGAAGCTACATATAATTAAAATCCTAGGTTTTTAAAAGTCTAGTCTAGTCTAAATGATTGCATTTGAATATTACATTTTACAGAGTACGAGTGGCGTCTAACTTTCGAAACCCAAAAAATGGTACATATAGTACTACACAACAAGTTGCATTAACTCTTGATCGAACAACCAATGGCAGGCGCTCATTATCGCGCCATTCAAACTTACTGCGTCAGCGTAAAGATCATTCTTTACTGCAGTACTAATAAACATTCGAGGTCTTGAAGTCGCACTCAGCTCGAACGTGATCGGTTTTACGAAGTGTGCCGATGTGTGATCTTAGTTGTTGTCGTACTGTACATGCCAAGCTAATGAATGCCAACGAATGGGGTTCGTTACAGCTTACAGCCGAATTAAACCGATAACATCGTAAACCGCCTCGTTGGTCTAGTGATGGCAACCGCGACTGCTGATCGAGAGGTCCTGGTTTCAATTCCCAGGTCGGCCAAAGTGTTATTGGGTTTTCCCGTGTGGAATTCCTCAGAAGCAGCCCGGAGTTTAGATTTGTGCCCGGTTGATGGCAATAGGCTCGCCCCCTATTACATGGGACTTAAACATAACGGCGAAATGAGGGTGTTACTATACACCTCTGCCAACCCTTCGGGAAATACAGGCGTGATGTTATGTTATTTAAAATTGTAAATACGGTTTAGTTAAATTAACAACTGACGTACGTTCGCTGGCGTTCGTTGGCTTCGTGTATACGTACCGTAATGGGAATATAAAATACACGGATTAGACCTGCAACTTGAACATGCTGACTGCTGTGACGACTATCTCTTGAGTCCTGCGGACCAGAAAGGGTTCAATTTATTAGAGTAGGTTTCCCATCTAAGACTTGAACGAAGTTACTTTACCTCGTAGATCAAGAATACCCATTAAAAGACCCTCAAACTACACCAAAGCAATAAATAACTAAACAACAAATTCTTACTTACCTCCCAATATTATTAACATAATTCACATGATATATAAGTCGTTATTATTGGAGGTGTAGTAGGTATATATCAGTTTATTTTGGCGGCCCGCGAGCGGTCGGCCTTTTATTGCCTCGGTTATGGCTTATGGACATTTTCGGCTCCGAAGTTACGTCACTACTTGCCAGATATTGAGCTCGGTATGGTGCCCGTGTTGGTGGCTGGTGTGAGACTTTTTGAAGAATGTTTGGTAAGAAAATTTTAAAAGGTACCCAACCTTTAGGAACCCTTTAAATATACACATTTGCAAAAAACATTAACACCTTATTCTTCAATCGTTTAATAATATTGTGGCGGCATCTATCACGCCACATGAGAACTACGCAGCACGACGATTGTCTAGCAGACTACAGCGACAACAATGACAGCTGTCAAATGAAACGTCACAAATCCTGCATCGCGATATCAAGATTTGACACGCAGATAGTATATTACAACATCCCAACATTAACCGTTGGGCAGTGGCCCGCCAGGCATAAGACTCGTCTGGTTGAAGGATCCTCCCTTTTCGTTGGAGGAACACCAGATCTCCTCCACAATATACGTATTTTTGAACAATATTCTTAAATACCTCGTACAACTGCCTCGTTGGTCTAGGAGTGGCAAGCGCGACTGCTGATCATGAGGTTCTGGGTTCGATCTCTAAGTCGGACAAAATGTTATTGGGTTTTCCTGTGTGGAATTCCTTAGTAGCAGCCCGGTGTTTGGATTTGTGCCCGGTTGATGGTTAAACGGTCAAACATAACGGTGAAATGAGGGTATTACTATACATCTCTGCCCAACCCTTCGGGGAATACAGGCGTGATGCTATGTATATTCTTAAATACTTTCATTATGCTTTATTATACAAAATTCCCGGACTATAGTAATATGTTCGGTCGGTGCGAGAATTCGCGTTTATTTTCCTTTTATTGTGTTGTTTTATAAAATACTTAGTTAATAGAGACTCGTATATCATTCGGTTCTCTAGTCTTCCTACATATTGAATGTTCTTTTATTACGAAATTGGAATGACTGCGCAATTAGTCGCTCGAAGAATAAAATTCGCGTTAATAACATTCATAAACTCACGCCTTTTTCCCATGGGGGTAGGCAGAAACTATAGACCACCACATGCTACGATCCTTATATACCCCTTTCGCTTCATCCATTCATACATCTTGTTATACACGCACGCTGGTTGAGAGTACTACGCACCTGTCCTTTGTGAAGAACGTCACCAATAATATCGATGTATGTCCTTCTAGGACGTCCTCTACCGTTCCCATTGACATCCGCCTGATAAATTCCTTTTGTTAATAACCGTTTCGTAATTGATTCCTTAATTTCCATAATCATTCTTTTAAATAATTTGAATCCTCTAATCTCTCTTATGTAGTAAATACATAAACTTTTGATATAAACTGTCTCCTTATATACGTAATTCACTAATCTTCACGCTCTATTAAGTTCACTTCTAACTTCAAACCTCTAAATGCCTCCAATTAGGCGTAAAATTAACGTTCCAACTTGCTAGATTTAGTGCCGATTCATAGTAAACTACCTTCCGATACTGCTCTGGATAAGTTCTAGCTTAGGGACAAATTCAGGGTTGATGAAACTGATTTGTATTGGTATCTGAGCAATGTCAGAACTGTAGTGTTCATTAGAGTTTGAACCTTGACTATAACCTTTGAACTTTTCAATTTATCTAATGTACTTAAAGCGGTCATCGTCCAATGACTGGCTGACTGCTGATCGCTATTTGTTTGTAGCTGCAGTTAAGGATGATTTACACCAAATGGCTCTCATCGCATCGGATCGGATTTTACAATCTTTAAACGATATTAAATCGTGTACACAGTATTTAAAGTCTATTACCAAGCCGGGCACAGCAGCTTGACCGCGGGCGTCTTCCTCGACACGCGATGGTAGCCGAAAATATGCTGCAACGCGCGTGCGGCTCCGTTTTTTGATTAGAACACATACGTCAACACGATAGGAATGAAACTATTTGACTAGGCGCAGAAACGGATACGTTCTGCATCCGTTCGTATCCTTTTTGATCCGATGCGATGCGAGCTATTTGGTGGAAATCATACCTTACCGTTTGGTGTATGACCTGCAGGGAAAAGCAATTAGCGATCAACTGTGTCTAGACCAACCTGGTGGCCCACGTGCAGTCAGCCTAAGGGCCAAACTTTATCTGACGGAAGATTGCGATCTTCTGCCGTTACACATAATTCTATACAAATATCGCGTACCGTACATATTTGACCGAAGATGCGTTACTAAAATTCCTCGAGTAAATTACGCGACGGAAGATCGACGACGTATCTTCCGATAGATGTGGGTTGGCCATAAGTCTGGCAAGATGTCGTGTGTATAGACTCCACTCGTTTGCTCTATAAAATGAAGATTCATTAGCACCAACATATAAAGTATAACATAACAACACGCCTGTATTCCCTGAAGGGTTGGGCAGAGGTGTAAAGTAACACCCTCATTTCGCCGCTGTCCCATGTAATAGGGGGCGAGCCAATTGCCATCAACTGGCACAAATCCAAACTCCGAGCTGCTACTGAGAAATTCCACTCAGAAAACCCTAATAACACTTTTGCCCAACCTGTGGATCGAACCTAGGACCTCACGGTCAGCAGTCGCGCTTGCCACCACTAGACTAACGAGGCAGTTAAAAAGTTATATAAAGTTTAGTGTGAGAGATTAACAATAAGGCTGGTCATATACACCGTATATACATATATAAATTCACGCCCTTTTCCCATGGGGGTAGGCAGAAACTATAGAACGCCACATGCTACGACCCTAACATACCCTTTTCGCTTCATCCACGTTCATACATCTTGTCGTATACGCACGCCAGTTGAGAGTACTACGCACCTGTCCTTTGTGAAGAACATCATCAATAACATCAATGTATGTCTTTCTAGCATTAATAATTAAAAATTACGAGTAGTGATAGCCTTGTGGTTGAATAATTGCGTTTTGTGTACGTAGTTTAGAGTTCAACCTGGCACGTACCTCTTACTTTTTGAACACATGTACGGATCTGACTTTGATTTATCACTTGCGTTTAACGGTGAAGGGAAAACATCGCGAGGAAACTTACACACTTGAGAGGACTTCAAAATGTTCTCGATGGTGTCTGTAGTCCGCATACCTGCACCAAGCCAGCGTAATGGAATAAAGTCATCACGCCAAATCACGCCAAGCCACGCCAAGTCACGCCAAGTCACGCCAAGCCACGCCACGACACGCCATGTCATGGAGCTCTTCTCATTCTGAAAAACGGCTAGTACTGAGACAGTTATGGGCGGATTATGCCTATGCAGTTCAAAACTTAATATCATCTCCGACTGTCACTGCATAACCCATACACGACAACTTACTACAAACTAACTCATACAAAAAACAAACACAACTGCAATGGAATTAGTTGGAGTGAGTTGGTTACCCTAGCGACATGTCGGGACTAGGCCGAGGGAATAATATATGAGAAAAAATATACACTCCCTGTATAACTTTATGTAGTATGTGGCGTTTATGTTCCGCGGCTGATGAGATCACACTTGTTATGTGCGTCGAGTATTTCAAGCTGGTCTCGTATTCTTGACATTGTCACAATATCCATTTACGTGGCAGTGGAGTTTCAACTAAAAGTTTCCCACGCTATCTGTTACCGCTACATTATTTTATTATAAAAAATCATAACAACAAATTAAAAAAACTTTAAATATTAAATGTACTCGCAAATAACACGGCCGCATTACCGTCCGAATGAGCAATCGTAATAAAGCGTGTTAAAAATAGAGTATTATTTTAAGCGCACTGAATTTGACATAATAAATAATTGTCAAATGGCCTCTGTAAGCAGCGCCACAGTGAACTGCAAAAAATATGTCGGAGTTGCGTTTTTTGTTTGATTTATTTATTACAAAATATGGGCTCAGTAACAGTAGTTCACACACAAATGTGATATGAAGACGATGTTCACTGCGTAGACGCACTACAACATCGGTCTTCAATGTGAAACTAATAGCGCTACGTCGTAGCTAATAGAGTTGCTACGAGCGTAGTAGCTACGCACTGCTACGCCTATCTCGACGAATAGCGCGAATTCATTGAATGTTTAATATTATTGGATTACAATAGTAACATTTACGTAGATTAATTCTAAATGAGCAAAGCACCTAATTCTAAGAAATGCTGATTGTTGCCATTACATTACTACGCATTTTATTATCCGTTTCTAAATACGCATAAAACCGTTCCGTTCCGTTTTCAAATGAAAATATTTCGAAGAAAAAAGGCGTTGAATATTCTCATGTTTTTGTAGGCCGTTTACCCAATCATGGATTGCTGTTAGATTCTTCAGAGAAGAATATTTCAGCATGTAATTTAAAATAATTTGGAAAAAAATACAATCTCTTATTTCAATATAGGTTTCTTCTTTTACAAATATTATTTTGGGTGAAATTCTCTGTACGGGTGACCAAATCTGTGAATGCTCATCTTTGCGCACATATTATTTTAACAGCTTATAAATAAGTATACTTAATCTCTGATGTTCGTTCAGTTGTTTCTCAAACCCATTATGGTCAGTAGCCCACTAAGTATCTAATAAAACATAAATTTATTAAATTTAATAACCCTGACTTTGAAATGGCTGAAGTGATTATCATTAAACATAGCTTAGTAGCATTCAGATTAAACCAGCTTTAAAAAAAAAACCGTATTCAAATCGGTTCATCTGACTGGGAGCTACGGTGTTACAAACAGACTAAAAATACCGCTCTTTTTGCGTCGGGGGTTTAACAGGCCTACTTTACTTCGTATCATCTATACTAATAATATTAAAAAGAGGAAAGATTTGTATTTTAGGATTTTTGTATGTAACGAATAAACTTAAAAACTACTGGACCGATTTTGAAAATCTTTTGCAAAACATTATCACTGAATAACATAGGCTACGGGCGGAGCCGTGAGGACACAGCTAGTAATATATAATTTTAGTTCGTATTACTATTAACGAACTCATAGGAATCAAATAATCATTGCATTTTATAAAAAATAACTGCCTCGTTGGTCTAGTGGTGACAAGCGCAACTGCTGATCGTGAGGTCCTGGGTTCGATACTCCGGGTCGGGCAAAGTTTTATTTGGTTATTCCGTGTGGAATTCCTCAGTAGCAGCCCGGAGTTTGGATGTTTGCCCGGTGGATGGCTCGCCCCTTATTACATGGGACTTAAACATAACGGCGAAATGAGGGTGTTACTGTACACCTCTGCCCAATCCTTCGGGGAATACAGGCGTGATGTTATGTTATATAAATTGCATCTTGTAAGGTGACCGAAAAATGGCAATAGGCTCACCACGTAAATGGGACTTAATTACAAGAGGCGAAACGTGGTTGAACAGACTGCTGTATATGATAACACCATTCTTTTTTTCTTACTTTTTTTTTTGTCGTAATTGAATGCACATGCATACTGCACTACCACGGGGAGATAGTGCAGTTATGTGGGACTCAAACCCACTAAAACTCCACGGTGTCCTCCTCTGCCACATATGGCGAGAACACGGGCACGCGTAAGCACTCATCCGCGAACACGCCGCGGCTGTTCGTCATCGGACCATCCTCTGGGGAGTACCCCCCATCACCGGCGCACCAGAACACATGGCACGCCGTGACCACCCCGGGGACCAAACGAGCACATGGGCGCCAGACGACCTCGTGTCTGGGCACCCTTGGTCCCCCTGCGACGGGTCAGGTTAGTGGCCCCGCCGCCTACCACTTTTCGGCCGCAGAGGATAGGGAGAGAGGATATGATAACACCTGTGCTTACCCCTTCTAGGATTATAGGCTTGACTATATTATGCAAGGTGTATAACTAACGGGGTGTCCTGCGCAAGCGACAAACGCGACGCGGTGCGACGCGACGCGACACGACGGGGAACAAGCACCCGTTACGTCGCGTCTCGCTACATAGGCCTCGAGTATAGAATGCTGTTGTTCTGATCACGTTCGATGAGCTCTCAGCATCACGTCGCATAGTGGGCAGAAAACGACGTGTTTTGGCAACAAATCGGCCTGCAAGTCAATTAAGATCTTAATTTCAACAATATCGTCGGAGTAGATAATGTTTTTGACATTTTAGTGTGCCGATGTATTTGTAGAGGTTATGTTGAACATGCTTTGGTTCAAATAGAGGCCGACGACGAACTGCTTTGTACATAAGGTTTTATAATAAGAACCTTACGGTAGTTTGTTCGACTAGGTCAGAATCATTTTATATTTATGTACTACGTAATCCAGTTTTTTTAGGTTAGGTTACATAAGATCAAAAAACTTGCAGTGGCACGTTGTAGCTGATGATCTCCTCTGCAAATTAAAAAAAAATCGATCAAATCGGTTACGAATTGACTTGCAGGCCGATTTGTTGCCAAAACACGTCGTTTTCTGCCCACTGTGCGTCGTGTCGCGATTGTCGCTTACGCAGGACATCCCGTAATCGAAGCCACATAAACCTATTACACCACTACAAAACCTCTTCTATTTAACATTTGAATATTCAACATTCATTTATTTAAACTGCCTATATTCCTAAATATGGCGCAAATTCGATGACACTCCAATTATATAAATTAGTGTTACCATACAATTTCGGTAATACTCGCGTTTCGGTTTTCTATATGGGAACATTACCGAATCTAACTAATCAGTACATTGAGGGCTGTTGAGCGAATTAGGTCAGCTATTTTGATTCGGGTGTCGCTACCAAATAATGTACTGATTCTGGTGGTGGGTTCGTGGTGGGGGAAACCACAAAGATAGGTTCGCTTCGTGTATAGTAACAATGTTTTATTTCACTATCAATGCACCTACAATGTGGGCTGGTTAATTAAGGGAACGTGCCCATACTAGTGACCCGTTCAGGGGAGGGGGGAAGTCTTCCAAATACCACGCTTGGTCAAAGGGCCCTTGGTCATATACTGCGGGTGGTCACCGGGGGGGGGGGGGGGGGGGGGGGGGTAAAAATTGACAATAATGGGTCACGTGGGGTAGTATGGGTACGTTCCCTAATAGTCGAATCCTATAATATACGGAGCGTTATTGGTTAAAATTGAGACTGTTGTATCTTTACCAATAATGGAGCAAAGACCTCATAGCTTTGCATAGTAGACCCTCCCATAATTGGAAGTAGCTACCACAGGTAAAATTAGCTTACAAGTCTATTTATATGCCTAGTTTGCCAATAAAAATGCTACCATTGGTAGGCAAAACGATTCGTTTTTGTTTATAGGAACCGAGCATAAATCTAAAGGTTTAATGTAATGTGAGTTTTGTTCGCATAGTACCTTAAGTACAATTAAATTTATCAAAAGAACATTATTTGTTTATACATTTTTTAATTGTGACTGATTTTAACGTTTGCTTATCTGAAAAAATAAGGTGATACGACCCGTTCATAGCAACTGATGTATTGATGAGTACCTAGTATAAAAAATAATAAATTGAATCTTTGGAAACAACCGTCTGATTTCATCATCGCCCAAACTTAAGTAGCTAGAAATAGATTCTGGTTTTCTCCATTTCATGTAACGTAAGATAGGCTTCCATGTTGAACTTTGTAAGCCTCCAAATTTATTCGGAGACGCGAACTCGCATGATTATAATGGGATGAAGATAAGCTTAAGTTTAATGGTATAAAGCCAATATAAAACGGGGTTTAGTTGCGTACTTAGGCGATGCAGCGAAAGTCCCCGAAGGCGCCATATGCTTCGGGCGCGTTCGGCGCGACGAGCATACTAACGCGTGGGGACAGCCCTACCCCCCTGCGCCCGTTTGTAGGGCTGCCGATCATTTTATTATATTGTGAGGATGATGGAGGAATTTGAGGCGGATGTTATTTTTGGAATATGTGCGTCTGGACGCTGATCTCATTTGCTATTTACTATGTAAACAAACTTTAACTTTGTACTTTGTTGTCAGCGTTATGTTCACATAAACATAACATCACGCCTGTATTACCTGAAGGGTTAGGCAGATGTGTATAGTAACACCCTTATTTTGCCATTATGTTTAAGTCCCATGTAATAGGGGGTGAGCCTATTGCCACTAACCGAGCACAAATCCAGGCTCCGAGCTGCTACTGAGAAATTCCTAATGGAAGAACTCAATAACGCTTTGCCCGACCTAGGGATCGAACCCAGGACCTCACGATCAGCAGTCGCGCTTGCCATCACTAGACCAACGAGGCAGTTGTTATATTTATTGGTAAAATAATCAGTTTTCATTTTTATTTTTAAATAAACGCGATTGTTGATGGGTTTATAGTGTCAGTTTGTTAGCCTTATCAAATCTATAACCGGCCCGTTCTAAAACTCTTTATTAAAAAGCCTGTAATAGTTTGCTTAAGATTATCCTGCCTCAATTTGCTTCACTCTAATATTCTTACACAATAAAAACATTACAGACAGCCCTACATCCACCAGAACATAACGAGAAACGCCTAAATTTCAATGATACATTAACAAGATACAAGTATCTGGCTGGCGGCAAAATTTATTAAACATCACACGCGGTTTCCTTATTGTCGTTATCATGGGTATCTCCAAGTTTCTAACGAGTTTTGATAGCGAGATCTTAAATGCACATGGCGCCATCTAGGGGGTATTTGGAGATTTAATATACATATGAGTTTTGTTGATGATTGTTTCCTTACCATTCCTTACCTTATCTTCACGTCAGGGTATTTCAGGCTAGCACACTATCGATTAGAACTCAATATATGAGTCTAATTTAGGAATCAATTGTACCCTACACTCCTCTTACTGTTTTAAATATTATCATAGTCTTCCTTTAAGCGTCTACTACCTGACAACGGTTAGAAGTATTCCTTTTCAAGAAACCGCTGACTTCGATTCTTAAAACTCATATTGACTTTAATAAAATATTCTTCAATATCCGAACCTTTTAAATTTACAATAACCTGATTTACAGCTTCCCTGACCTCACCTTCATTATTCCATAAATCAGGAACAACCTTTTTTATGGAATTACAATATATAACGTCCTTGTTCATCCGTTAATGGGTTGGCGAATTTTAATGTGGCGTGGAGTGGAGTGGGTCAGAATGAGCCCATCAGAATAAATTCATACTAGGCGGTTTTTAGACACTCCATTACTCTCGCCTGTTGGCTGTCAAAAGCTTGTGGTAAATCAAGTCGACAACAATGATATAGATTTTGATATTCATAAAGTTATTGAGACTGTTGATAATGTTAGAAATAGCTGATTTGATTATTGTTTCCCAGAAACTTTTGTAGAGAGTAAAGTTTCCAACAATTTAGTCAGAAAGTTTAATTGACTACCTCTCAAATAAAATGGTTCAATAAGTCTGATAAAACAAAACGGCTTCGTCTTTCTCAACTACTCATAGCGTGAAGCTCTTTTCTTTAAAATATTCTCTTCAATTTTATTTGTCTTCAGTTTTATTATGATCAAAAGCAAAACGAAAATATTTACACAAACCAACCACAACCCCATGACGTTTGTATCAACCGCACGGCTGTTTTATTAAATAACGTCAGACATGATGAATTCAAAAAGCTGACAATTACAGGTGCGGGTGACTTGTGACGTCACACAGCATATCAATTCGCTCAGCGGGAAATATTGCGGCGTGTCGCACCCGCTGCAAATAAACTCGCTTTGTATTTCATCCGTCAATTTATCGAATTTAGTCACAATTTATTGTCGTGTCTCATCGATAAAAATATTTATTGGTCGTTTGTCAGTTTTTGGGAAATTTAGAGCACTCTTCATATTGATATTATGCGTTGCGTCTATGTTATTTGATAGCTAATCTGTTTTGGCTAACAATTTTATTTAGAGCGTTTATATTTCGAACCCGTTGTTGCAATGTTGAGTAATAGAAATTGGAGTAATTATGACGTAAGTCTACTGATATACTTTGTTGTGTAAGAACACTACTTCATCTTCTTATATAACAGTGTAGAAATATCTAGTGGCTCTAGATACTTCCGACGCTCCAGGCTTTAATATAGATCCTATTTTTAAAGGCTTTTCTTCTTTTATTATAAGATGTAGGCTTATGGGATTAAAAACTGAATAGCGTTACTTTGTGAACAAGAAGGTTTTATAGGTGTCTACTTAAAAAGTGTTGATGATTTTTTAATACTTTGCGTTAAAGGTTTCGTTATAATTGGAAAATATTGATTATATCAACGGCATAAGCTTTATTCAAATAATTTGAACGATGTCGATGTCAACTAATCCGCTGAGGATTTAATATAATTTTTCCTTATATTTCCTTGCACAGAAAATTCATTGAATAGCCAGGGATTATTTGTTGAAGTGTGAAATAAATAGCAGGAATAGAATCATCTAAAATTACTTCAAGATGAGGTTATTTACCTCCAATTTCTGGATGCTAGTGATGACTCATAAGTGTCGATGGTCCAGTTTTTTTTATTTTTCGTCTACTGTGAATATAATTATAAAATCTGTTGATCTATAAAAAAATTACAGCCTTGTCTAGACGCAGTAACTATTATATGCTATTACTGTGTACCGATCGTTAAGCTAGATATTTGACTTTTGAGAATAGCTCCCATTTTATGAATCATCTTTAAGTCTAGATATAGTGGCTATTGAAACATTAGCTCAATGACCAGCATAATCGGAACTCTGGTTTATGTGACTGAAGACGCTGCATCGTTAAGTTATTTTAGAGCTGGAATTATATTATTTAAAAGACATTATTTCCATAAGAATGAGTTGGCAGAGGCTACTGCCGCTGCAGGTTTTTGCAGATAAGAAGGTTTTATTTAGATGATAACAACAAAGTCGGGATTGGTTTTGAATTTATCTAGAATAATTGAATGAGTCACAGTGATCTTGATGGAAAAATTGCTAACCTTCAGGAGTGTGTGTTCCGCATCCAGTCCACCCTGGCTACCTTCTTCAGGTCGTTGGTTCGCATGGCTAGGTCCTACGGTACGTTTGCCAATTCACGGTTTCCACACTGGGACTCGTCTGCTCCAACGGCCTTCGGTCCTTCAACGAACATGACTAGCCCATAGCCAATTCAGTTTGCTGATTCTGCAAGCTGTGTTGGTCCTTCAGTTCTCCTCCAGATCTCATTTCGTATTTTATCCTTCAAAGAAACTCCAATCATAGCTCGCTGAGCGACTGTATGTGTGTATGTATGTATTTATTTCGATATAACTTTCAGATCACTATGCATTTTTCAGCTAATAGCTAGTATCAATTTCTACTCTTCTGGACTTTATTTGAGTACATTCCAAATTGAAGCAAAACTTAACTCTTTAGCACATTTGTCGTAGGCAGCACTTTATTCACATCTTTAGGCAATAAGTTAAAAAGCAATTTGTTCTATCCACCTGTTCTGGCGTGTCCTGCCACTTTGACTTCAATCCTCTTAATTAAACCGTTTGAGGGGTCCCAGGAATTAAGTCCCCTCCTTGCTCGCAACTTCCCTTTTCATAACTTCTTTAATTTCACCGCGGATTTGCGGAATAGCAAGGGCCGTTGAATATTCCATCGCTATTTTATGCAGGTACGAGTAAAAGTTTTATTGTTTTAAGAGTTCTGTTGGTCGTGGTCATCTTTTTAGGTTAGTGCAAGTTTCAATATTCTGTTCGGTCGGGGGTGCGTTCTAACGAATCGTACTGCTCGTTCAGTATTGAAGGTGCGATTTTTTTCAAAGTGCCGCTTTGTGTTTTCAACGAGTCTGTACATTGAAAGTATTTCTAGTTAAAAAAATCTTGGATTTAGTGCAGGTTTCAAATCGAATGGATAAAGACTTGAACGGTACAGTGATGGAGATTCCGGTGTCTGTGTTCTGGGTTTTATTGCTCCAAAGTTTGTGACATCATGTGTTGTGTTTGTATGGTCGTCGAATGTTTGCTCCAAGCATGAATATTTAAACTCAGATATTCGTTCGAGCCCCGTAGTTTTTAGTCTTTACGTTCTATCTATTTCACGTATTGCAAAAATCGTAGTTTCGTTTTCCAGTTACGTAAAAAGAGTAAGCGATACATACGATTAAAAACTGAATATTGTATGAGATGAATATTTAGACTACCACGTAGTTTCATCTGGGAATGCTTTAAAAAGCCTGAGCGTCGTGACTTGCTTCGTGATAAATAGGTTGAGCTCCAGCCTTATTAGGATTCCGTCCTGTACGGAACCCATGATCGAGGTCAAGGTCAACAGTATCCTTTCCAGAATGTTCTAAAAAGGTATGTGCCAGCTGTAGGAATGTTTGCCCGAATGAGTTAGTAAGGAGTTTGATTACTGAGAGCTTTGGTATAATATAATATTTTCGACGAACTTTTTTTACATCAACTGAGGGGCGCGTGGTTAATTACCCACCGCGCGGATCATACGATTTGCAAGGTTAAACTGCGCTTGCCGCGGTCAGTCCGTGAATGGGTGACCGTTCGTTACACATCGAGACCCCTCCGTGCCTCGGAGAGTACGTTAAACAGTCGGTCCCGGGCGTCATACGAATACCTATGACAGTCTTTACGGATAGTCAGAAGCCCGAAAGTCTGACAACCGGTCTAACCTTAGAATATCGGCAAGTAATTGGGTTGCGGAGGTCTGATGGCAGTCGCTCCTCGTAAAATATTGGTATTCAGCCGCATCTGATTAGACTGGAAGCTGACCCCAACATAGTTGCGAAAAGGCTAGGCAGATCGATCGATTTTTTTACGTCAACTATCGTTTTTTTCCGAAAGAAAGAAAGTCGTGGATCTTTTATGACTCTGAGATAAGGAACAAATCGAAATTATTTACGCGTTATCATAAACCGCCTCTAGTACTTATTACATGTTTGATATTCATCTTAATTAATTCGTCACGGACAGACAAACAAGCCAAGTGACTATGTCATCTTTATTATCCATATAAAGATATCATAATAAGCGTTTTGGCTTAGTTTGTCGCCTATACAAACATCATCATCTCCCTGCCCTTATCCCACACTAGGGGGGCCGGCACAACACGTATTCCGCTTCCATTTTCCTCTATCAGTCGTCATCTCAGTACTCACTCCTTTTTTACCCATATTACAAACAGTTCGACCACAAGTCTATTAAATCCTTAATAGAGGTTAATCACGTGACATTGTACCACCCGATCCAAAAGATTTCTATATTTTTAACAAACATAACATAACATCACGCCTATATTCCCCGAAGGGTTGGGCAGAGCTGTATAGCAACACTCTCATTTCGCCGTCATGTTTAAGTCCCATGTAATAGGGCGCGAGCCTATTGCCAACAACCGGGCGCAAATCCAAACTCCGGGCTACTACTGAGGAATTTCCCACGGAAAACCCAATAATACTTTGCCCGACCTTGGGATCGAACCCAGGACCACACGATCAGTAGTCGCGCTTGCCACCACTAGACCAATGAGGCAGTTATATTTTTAACTGTAACCAGAAACTACCAAACAAACGAAGCCTAAAAATGAACAAACACAAAACAAGATAACACCGTATCTCTAAACTGCGAACCGTCTATAAAAACCGTTAATTAAAACGATCTAAAATTACTCCTCCTCTATTTGTAGCGCAGTATCACCGAGTCAAAAGTTTCGCTACACTGAGCGGTACGAATGGGGCGATCGGAGCGATTGGAGCGTACAGAGCGGACGGAGCGAGCAGTGACGTAACAAATTAGCGGATTAATTTAGTTATTTATTGTGTGAACTTTTGTTTGGGAGCATGGAGCTATGGTGAAAGGTTGATTTAATTGTGTTCTCGTCTTGCGGTTTGGTGTTGAAGATCTGTGATTTGGATTTGGGCAGAACTATTTTGATTTTAACATCAAGTATTTGTGTGTTTTGATTCGATGTACATACATAACATCACGCCTGTATTCCCCGAAGGGTTAGGCACAGGTGTATAGTAACATCCTCTTTTCGCCGGTATGTTTAAGTTCCATGTAAAAAGGGGCGAGCTCATTGCCATCAACCGGGCACAAATCCAAACTCCGAGCTGCTACTGAGGAATTCCACACGGAAAATCCCAATAATACTTTGGCCGACCTGGGGATCGAACCCAGGACCTCACGGTCAGCAGTCGCGCTTGCCACCACTAGACTAACGAGGCAGCGTTGATTTGATGTCTTTTACTGTTTTATGATTACGGTAAAAAATAGCTTAGCGCCTAGTGTCTAACAACTTCCACTTATAGCAGCTTTGTAGCTAAGGCAGCAAGTGTGCAGTGCGGCCGGTCTCATATATGTAGGGACATTAGGCGCTAAGCGAGGCATCTGCCAGTGCATTTTCACCCTAAGGACACGAGACGCAGAATTTTGATACCGCGATCGAACGTAATGAGTCGACAAAACAGCAGATGTTAAAAGTATCGTGTCTGCGTTGGCCATTCGCTATAATAAGTAAACTTAAAAATATCGTCAACTAAGAGCGTTGCGTTGCGTCGTCGCATCAACGCATTGTATGCCACATCTGCGTCGACGCACGACGTCGCAGCGCAAGAGGACGACGCGGCGACGCACGTACCTCTAGCAGTGGAACACTGTCCGTCGTCGTACCGGAGCTCCGACAGCGCAACGCATCACCCTCCCCCCGCTTCGTCTCTCGTCCGTCGATCCGTTGACACGTCTCTTGCGACGACGCAACGCTTTAATGTGGCATGTCATTTAAAATAAAGGGTGTTTTTTTTAGAGGTTTGATTTTTAAATTGCCAATACTTTTTCTAGTGACTGTCAATTTCACAGTTGACAGTTGATTTATGGTCAGTACATTTTGCCATTTCACAATCAATAAACTTACTTCAGAACAACGCTTGCAAATTGTGCAAATTTATTTTGAAAATCATAGTTCAGTACGCCAAACTTACCGTGCGCTGCGACCATTTTACGGTCGACATAATCGTCCATCCGAGCAAGTTATTTGGAAAACCATGGATCGTTTTCCCACCACGCATACTCTAGTTGATAATACGCATCCACAAAGACGCCATACAGTGCGCACAGAAGAAGTTATTGCTGCTGTGGAGCGTAGTGTTGAAGAGGACCCGAATGAGTCGATTCGCCATCGTGCACAGCAATTGGGGCTGTGCTGATCCACTTTGTGGAAAAATTTACGGAAAGATCTTGGCTTACGAGCTTACAAGATCCAACTTGTGCAAGAGTTGAAACCGCGTGACCATTATGCGCGCCGTACGTTCGGTGAATGGGCCGAAAACAATATTCAGCTTGATCCTCTTTTTCCATGCAAAATTTTGTTCAGCGATGAAGCTCATTTTTGGTTGAACGGCTACGTCAATAAGCAGAATTGCCGAATTTGGTGTGAAGAAAACCCAGAAAACTTTGTTGAGATGCCCTTACATCCATTAAAAGTCACTGTTTGGTGCGCTTTATGGGCAGGTGGAATCATTGGCCCATATTTTTTAAAGATGATGCCGGCCAGAATGTTACCATCAATGGAGAGCGCTATAGAGCCATGATTGCCGACTTCTTTGTTCCTCAGTTGAATGGTATTGATGTGGCAGAGCTTTGGTTTCAACAAGATGGTGCAACATGCCACACAGCGCGTGACACCATCAATTTATTGCGGGAAACATTTGATGACCGCATAATTTCGCGTAATGGACCTGTGAATTGGCCTCCACGATCGTGTGATCTCACACCTATGGATTACTTTATTTGGGGATATGTGAAGTCACTCGTCTACGCAGACAAACCACAAACGTTGGACCACTTGGAACAAACATTCGCCGCGTTATTGCCGATATACGGCCTCAGTTGCTCGATAAAGTGGTCGAAAATTGGACTTGCCGGTTACGATTCATTCGAGCCAGCCGTGGCGCCCATATGCCCGAAATCATGTTTAAACACTAATGGCATAAGAATATCTTTTAAACAAAGCCAATACCATGGCGATTAAATTTATTTTTACGTGTTTTATTTCATTTTAAATTTGTATACCTCTAAAAAAAACACCCTTTATATGGAAAACGACGCAGCGTTGACGATGCGACGACGCTACGCAACGCACTAATGAGGCAGAGCTCTAACGGGTAATCTGAATCTCGATTATCTAAATATCTCATTGACGTCATACCCGTCCCACATCCACGGGGTTTTAATACTGTCATCGACATGTTTGCACAAGTACCCTACCTAATCCCCCGGGTACACGGATACGTTGTTATTAACTACCTACATATCATATTGTGCAAGTTAAATGTTACTTAAGCGCTCCTAACACTATGCAATTTGGGTCTTTATTAATAAATCAATCTCAACATGGCGGTCTGGGAGTTGTCAAAATGTAAACATCTGAATTTCATACATTTAACAATTTTTTTTTCCAAATCATATATCGATGGTCCAGTGGTGGTAAGCGCGACTGCTGATCGGTGTCAGGTCGGGCAAAGTGTTATTGGGTGTTTCCGTGTGGAATTCCTCAGTAGCAGCTCGGAGTTTGGATTTGTGCCCGGTTAATGGCAATAGGCTCCCCCCTCATTACATGGGACGTAAACATAACGGCGAAATGAATGTGCTACTATACACCTCGGCCCAACTCTTCGGGGAATACAGGCGTGATGTTATGTTTGTTTATGTTATGTAATTAAGAGCGAGCTTTTTGTACAGTCGGGGAATGATAAGGTTCGTCAGTTTTCAAATTTTTTGCTTTCCCACTTCGCAGGCACATGTTACTTTTTCAAACTGTTGACCGAAATAGACCAATGCATGAAAATTATGTTTAATTATTTGATAGCAAAGATCAAAATTGCCTTTTGCCTCCATATGACGTAGTAATGCCCTATAATGTCTTTGATTTGATTTAAGGAGTTTTGTTGTAAAATCCATGACATAAGTGAAATCGATGATTGAATAAATTGTCATTGCTTGTTTGTCACCATCTCACCATAATATCCTGTCAAAAATACTGTATTTTCATTTCTATAATGTTGGCAATACGTAGTTGGTAAAATAGTTCGTTTCTTGCACTGTGCAAGCAAAAATAGACCTTAAGGTGTATAACATTTTCATTCCCCAACTGTACTTTGTACTTTTGGATTTAGGTACCAGCGGCATATGAAAGGCTGGTTGACGCAAAAATTAACTAATCACTCTATTTTATGTCGACTAATGTGATATCTGGTTAGATATTTAACTACAGATTAAATCGATCCGCCTTTCAGAAACCAGAAGTTAGTTAACTTCCTTTACAACCCGACCACATAAAGAATGAGATTGATAATGGCGGCGCTTCTATTGCGCTTCTGTGAGCGAAAGGCAAATAGTAAATCCGCCATTTTCAATCCCATTCTATAAGACCTGTAGGGGAACGAGGTAAGGTGTTCCTCCTAGGAAAAGGGAGAATCCTCCTACAAGGCGGGTCTTATGCCTGGCGGGCCACTGCCCAACGGTTGATGTTGGGTAGTTGTATATATACTAACTCCGAGTCAAATCTTGATATCGCGATGCAGGATTTGTGACATTTCATTTGGCAGCTGTCATTGTTGTCTGCTAGTCATTCGTCATGCTGCGTAGTTCTCATGTGGCGTGATAGATGCCGCCATATACCTAACTCAGTGCACTACACATTACATGTCGTGAACATCTCGTAATGTTCTCAGTTCTCGCTTGGACGCGCTACTCTTGTCACTACTTGCACCCTATTACAATTTGAAATTCACTCTGTTATTGCGTCTTCTGTAAAAACTTTTCTTTAGACGAGGGTCAAACATTTCTAAGCGAATAACTTTCTACCTTACTTTTAAAGATAAAAACCTGACGTGCAAAGTTTTATTTTTAGTTATTTTCACACTTTTTTTGCCAAATAGCTCAAAGTTTACGTGATATCAGTGGGTGTATATTATGAGGTATATTAAAGTACTAGCGGCCCGTCCCGGCTTCGCACGGGTGGATATTTTTCTCGTTCCTGCAACATTTTTCATTTATGCTCCGCTCCTATTGGTCGTAGCGTGATGTTATATAACCTATAACCTTCCTCGATGAACGGACTATCCAACACAAAAATAATTTTCAACTCTGTACCGATTGTTTACATGATTGCGGGTATATTATTGTATGGTGGTGGGTAGCTGCTATAACTTATAAAATAAATTAGTACGTCGCTAACTCCCGCCTTTCATTGACGCTGCATTGGCGACGAGTACCTACGGGATTTTTTTTGTATTGTTTACTTGTGCAGTTTCGATATTCCTAGAAAGATGCCGATCGGAAAGTTAGAACCGTTCAGTCTAAGTTCTAAGCAATGGCCTGCCTACATACGTCGGGTTAATCAATATATTCTACTGAACGACGTAAAAGATAGTTTGAAAGTGCCGATGTTAATAACAATCGTAGGCGAAGCTACTTATTCATTGATGTGTGACTTGTGTTCGCCGGACTTTCCTGAGAACAAAGCTTACGAAGACTTGGTGAAACTAGTTGCAGATCATTTGGAACCGCAGCGGTCCGAGATCGCCGAACGCCACGTGTTCAGACTACGTCGACAGCGCACCGGCGAGCCCTTGATGGAATACTTACAGGCTCTCAAACATATGGCAACAACTTGCAATTTTGGGAAGTGCAAAAAGTGTTCTACGCTCGAAGAAAATCTGAGAGATCAATTTGTTTCGGGTCTGGCGAACGATGCAATGCGTTCTAGAATATTTGCGGAAAGGAAAATAGAATACAAGGAGGCTGTGGAGTTAGCACTAGCTCTAGAGGCTGCCGAGAAGCATGCGGAGGTGAGCGGCAGTACGGTGCCGACTACGACCTCAGGGGCCGGTGGCGAGACGGGTGAAGACCTGCATTTCACACGCGGAGGGCGCGGGCGTGCCCGTGGCTGGCGCAGCGGGGCCGGCGCGGCTGGTGCGGTTGGCGCTGCTAGCTCGAGGGGTAGCCCGGCCGACGCGGTGAACACGGAACGCGCAGCGGGCACACAAGCATGTTGGCGTTGCGGTAAGGCGCATCGCGCGGATAGGTGCCGATACATAAATTATAATTGTGACGAGTGTAAACAAAGAGGCCATTTAAGAGTGATGTGCAAGTTAGTGAGAGGTAGTGGAAGTCGGGCGGAAAGTCGACAGAATTATATCAGTGGGACGGACGATTCTGACGATATGTTTAAAATTGTGGTTGGAGGTAAGGATAACAAACCGTACTTTATTAATGTCATCGTAGATAGTTTTGAGACAAGGTGTGAAATTGATACCGGTAGTCGTATTTCGGCTATTAGTGAAGATATGTATACTCGTAAATTTTCTCATAAAATTATTAAACCAGATAATTTGATGTTTCATAGTTATGCCGGTTCACGCATCGAATCGCTGGGTTATATAGAAGTTCAAGTTAGATTACGAAATGTAGAAGTGAAATCCTTGCCGCTTTATATAATTAGAAACGGAGCGTGTCCTTTACTGGGAAGAGATTGGTTACGTGCCCTTAAAGTTACTCAAATAAATCTGTACAAAATAACCGACGACGGATTCGTGAACCGTTTATGTGCCGAATTTCCGGAGGTGTTTACGGAAAAGTTAGGGACATGTAAGCGAGCCATTCGACTACAGCTGACTCGTGACGAGCCGGTGTACGTGCGCGCACGGCTCGTGCCCTTGGCGATGCGCGCGCGCGTCGAGCGCGAGCTGGCGCGCCTCGAAGCCGACGGCTCCATATACCGCGTCGACTATTCCGACTACGGAACCCCAATTGTGCCGGTGGTTAAAAAGAATGGCGACATACGTATTTGTGGGGACTATAAAATTACAATTAACCCGAAACTTAAACGTGATTATTATCCCCTGCCTCGCATTGATGAGTTATTCGCGAACTTAAGCGGAGGAGAAAAATTTACTAAAATTGATCTCACTCACGCTTACGAACAGTGTATGTTAACGAAGGAGTCCCAACCGTATACAGCGATCACAACTCACCTCGGAACATATGCCTATCGTCGTACGCCGTACGGTCTAGCATGCATACCCGAAAAGTTCCAAAAATTAATGGAGGAGACCCTACGTGGCATTCCGGGTTGTGTTGTATTTCTGGATGACCTCTGTACAACGGGGACTAATGATAAAGATCATATAAGTAATTTGAGAGCTGTACTTGAGAGGTTGCGTGAGATGGGTTTAACAGTTAAGTTAAGTAAATGTAGTTTTTTACAAGAAAGTGTTAAATATTTGGGGTTTGTTATTGACAAAACGGGCTTGCGGCCTGACGCTGCCAAATTGGATGCTATTTCCAGCGCACCCAGACCAGAGAATATAACCCAACTCAAAAGCTTTTTGGGAATGATAAATTATTATGGGAAATTTATTAGTAATTTGAGCACTTTATTGCATCCACTACACAATTTATTAAAAAAAGATGTTTCCTGGGAGTGGGATCCAAGTTGTGAGCAGGCGTTTAAAGAAGCTAAGCGAGTCCTCCTGAGCGAGCGAGTGTTAGCGCATTATGAGGAGGGGCGGCCACTCGTACTCGCGGTTGACAGTAGTGCATATGGGCTAGGCGCTGTGCTCGCTCACCGCTATTCGGATGGCAGCGAGCGCCCGGTCAGCTGTGTGTCCCGCACACTCTGCGCAGCCGAGCGGAATTATAGTCAACTTGATAAGGAGGCACTTGCGATATTGTTTGGTGTTACAAAGCATCATCAATACTTATTCGGCAGAAGTTTTATATTACGCACGGACCATCAACCGTTAACGCACATATTTGGTGCTAAGGGTGGTATCCCACAGACCGCTGCCAGCAGGTTGCAGCGGTGGGCGGCACGTTTGGCTGCATACGACTTCACTATAGAATTCGTTCGTTCGGCTGACAATGGGCCGGCTGATGCTTTATCGAGATTACCGCTGCCTCAGGAGGGTCGCTCAGTGGACGCAGTCAGCTATGTTAATCTAATAGAGGAGACGTTTCCTATTAGCTTTAAGGATATAGCTAGGGAGACTGAAAAGGATACATTGTTAAGCAAAATAAAGGGTTATGTTACTTTTGGTTGGCCGTTGACAGTGAGGGATACTGAGAAACCGTATTTTGCTAGGAAACCGGATTTAGTAGTGGAAATGGGCTGTCTTGTTTATAAATATAGAATTGTAATACCGAATGCATTACAAAAACAAATTTTGGATGAAATTCACGAGGGGCATTTAGGAATGAATAAAATGAAGAATTTATCACGAAATTATGTGTACTGGCCACGCCTAGATAGGGACATAGAGGAGGTGTGTCGCGCGTGCACAGCGTGCCACGCAGTGCGCGACTCGCCACCACATGCACCACTGCACCCCTGGGAGTTCCCACTGCATCCTTGGCAGCGAGTACATGCAGACTTTGCTGATTGTGCGGGGACACGATATTTAATCATAGTAGACGCTAACTCTAAATGGATAGAAGTTATTGCTATGCGTAGGACGGATACCAAGGCGACTATCGCAGCAATGAGAAGTATTTTTGCTCGGTTCGGGTTACCGTCACTGCTTGTCACTGACAACGGTCCTCCATTTTTCTCAGAGGAGTTTAAAACGTTCTGTAAGAAAAACTGTATGAAACACGTGACCTCAGCTCCTTACAGACCACAGGGAAACGGGGCTGCAGAGAATGCGGTTAAAACCGTTAAGAAGGCGATCAAAAGAGCTTTGTACGAGGGCGAGGATGTCGCTACGGCCCTAAGTAAGTTTCTATTTCAATATCGAAACTGCCAACATGCAACCACTGGTGTATCTCCCGCGGTGGCGTTGCAAGGGCGGAGACTTCGCGGGCGCCTTGATGCGCTGCGGCCCGATGTGGCGTCCGTAGTGCGCGCCGCGCAGGAGCGTCAAGTGGCCGCTGCGGGTGGCACGCCACGCACAATGGCGCCTGCCGATGAGGTGTTGGCCCGCGACTACACCGCGAGAGGGGACAAGTGGTTGTCGGGTAGAATTGTCGAACAGACTGGACCGGTCTCGTACAAAGTAGACGTGGGACGTGGAGTCGGGTGGCGTAGACACGTTGATCAAATTATACCCTTGCATAACAAGAATCGTCATTCGTTATCTCGAACTAGCATAGTTGCCGCGAGTAAAGGTTTATCCCCGGAGCGGGAGATTCCGTCGGTCCGTGAGGAGGCTGAGGACACATTCGAAGACGCGTCGGACGGCGTTGGTGAGAAGTCACAGAGCACGGGTTCTGAAGAGGCATCTAGGCCGGAGACACCTCCTCCACCGTCAGGCGCGTCTGCCCGCGCTCTGCGAGCTTATAATCGGGCTCGGCCAGATACGGCTCAGTAGATGTTTTATTTATAATTTATTTTTGTTATGTTTTAGATTAAGCCTTTCGCTTAAGGGGAAGAAATGTACCGATTGTTTACATGATTGCGGGTATATTATTGTATGGTGGTGGGTAGCTGCTATAACTTATAAAATAAATTAGTACGTCGCTAACTCCCGCCTTTCATTGACGCTGCAAACTCCAACCAGTAGTTCCTAAGATTAGCGCGTTCAAACAAACAAACAAACTCTTCAGCTTTATAATATTAGTATACGTAGATTAGGTGGCTTAATTCATATACCTTTTCATAATACGTCCAATTACAAAAACCTGGCTTCAATAATTTTATTGAAGAGTTTAAAATTTAACCAAACCGCATATAGACAAAATTTCGCTATATAAAACCCGATTACATAAAATAAGCGATTGAAAATGGCAGCGCTGCTATTGTTGTCGCGGTTTTCCTCTCGCTTATGCACGTACTCTGTACGCAAAAGGTAAATAGTGGATCTCCATTTTTAATCCTATTTTTTAAGTAAGTAGTTTGGGTTTTACATTTAGTGCGGACCTTACGTCCATTAGTGTAAAATACATACAACAGATTCTTCTAGGAGTGAATCTATCATTACAGTTATATCTTATATTGGTTTGTCAGGATTGGGTGCATGGTAAGTAAAGTAAATTAAACCAACATAGACTCTCCGCCACTGAGAGTACTAATATTTGGGTTAGTGGTTAGTTACAGAAGCTAGTTTACAATATAATAATTTACACAATTTACACAAGATCAGAAAATAATGACAAGATAATCAGATGTAAGAGGTCAGACTTCTTCGTCTGTTCGACATGGAATCCTTTGCTCCGTCGAATGACCACTGTTTTTATAACTTCGGGTACGTTGATTAATCTTGACGATTACCCTCCTTTATCAAAATTGTCCAGAGTTACCAGCTACCGATAACATTAGCAACCTGTTTCTTTAAACGTAAAAGAAAACCACTAAAAATAAAAAAATAATTCTTTAATATTTCCAAGTCGGATGTTTTTCTCTTCACGGCCAGCCCTACTACGTCATTACACATACTTCACTTTAAGTAAACGTCAGACGCATTTCGCTGGTGTAATCGATCACAATCACCATGCCCAACCACGGTGTACGCACATTTAGAATGTAAATGGGCCATCCTTATCCCGCTTTTTGCGAAATATCCAAACAAATTTATTCAGCGAATAAACTCGCAGAACGGAGATAGTGGAAGCGATGTGTTGTTTTTTAGAGGTAAAAAATCATTACGCTTTATATCTTATTGGAAGGAAACAGGGTGGTTAATCGAGTGTGTCGTGGCAAATGCCTGTTCTTCTGGTCGATCGTTTTTTTCTATCGAGATCTTATTCGTCTAGATTGGATTCGACTGGATATGTTGAATATTCGTCATGATCACCTTATAATACGTTGGTGTTACTGTTACGCTCAGTTGCCTCCAACTAAGTTTCGTTATAATGCCGGATACAGACCTAGCGAACGAGGGCAACCGAAGGCGTACGAGCGTCTTCGGTTGCTATCAACTGTGCTACGACCGGTGACAGTACATCAAAGGAAAATAGTGTGAAGAGGCGAACGCGGTATGGACTGGCGAGCGAATGCTCTTTCAACGATGGAAGAAACCGGACGAGCGTTCCCAGCGTTCACTACCCGTAGCATGCGTTCGTTCAGTGTGGACTCAATGGTGAAGGCGAGCGAGCCTGCGTAACCAAAAGTCAAAGTTTGTTTATTTCTAACTAGCTGTTGCCTGCGGTTTCACCCGCATCCTAAAGGAATTACTTCATGCACCCGGATAAAAAGTAACCTGTGTTAAAGCAGAGTTTTGTCTATATGTGTGCCAAGTTTCATCCAAATCTGTTCAGCCGTTAATGCGTGAAAGAGTAACAAACATCCATACATCCATCCTCACAAACTTTCACATTTATAATATTGGGTCCTTACCTATGAAATTGGCGTTTATTTCTCACAAATAGAGAACCTCGTCACTTCTATGATTTAAAATATTCATCAATTGCTTGATATTATATCGTATAACGACCATCATAGACAACTACCAATAGTAAAAGAACCTTATTACTTATAGTTTTCTAAATATAAAAAATACCTTAAAAATGACTCCCCTTTTTGTCAGCTGAAATGACCACTATTTTTGTTTTAACTTTGCCAAAACTTATTTTTGTCGCATAATCTAAGTGGCATACGTTATCTTAGTTTTTAAACATTAGTGCATAAAAGTTTTAAAACATTAGTGTTCGTAGTTGTTAAATAAATGAAGAAAATGTTAGTATGAAAAATGCAACATCTTTAAAGTTCTTCATACAAAACGCTGATTTCATAGGTAATGACTTAATATTAAGGATAGTAAGGATAGACCAGGTTACAGGTTCACCCGGTCTGTTCTTTGGTCTAGGAAGTAAACATTTGGAATTCTTATCGACATAAAAACTGTGTCAATACTGAGGGACGTGGTCGTAGTTTAATAGTCGTTTTACTTTGATGTAATATTTCTACATTTAAAATATTTGTGTCTATTATTAGAATAAACTAACAACTTAATTGCACTCCTTCATTAGTGTAGCGTGTTCTAAAAAATAAAAAACATGAAATTAACCAAACGTTTTAATGCTTATACTATTTTCCTCGTTAAACCAGTCACTATTTATATAATAAACCGATTTTTAGAACCACAATTTCCAGCGTATAAGTGTAAAATATTGGGCGTTTAACTTGGTTAGTTATAACAGTTAACTAGTAAAATAGGTCATGCTATAGGCCGTGGTTAACGGCATCTACTTGTGTATTGAGTTATGAACTTGGGAAATTGGAGGCAATGTGTTATATTCAAGTGGCGATATAAATATTCGAATTTGAATAGAATTTATATCTTTGAAAGCATTGATATCTATGTTTGATTCAGCATGTAAGAAAACATAAAATTCAATCAATCTAATTGAATAAGCTTTTTTTTAAACTTTTCCCCACCCTAGGACTTTTCCTGTATCGTGGGTGCGTTTACAGACACAAATCTTCACATGCACAAACACCCGAAACAACTATCTGTAGGCCATACAAATATTTGTTCCGTGCGGGAATCGAACCCTCGACCCGTAGCGTAGAAGTCAATCGCTCAGCCACGGCACTAAACGTGTCGTCAAAGTTGGAGGTCAACCCCTAATTTATAGCTCCGTAAGGAATAATTACTTTTCTTAATTTTAATAAATAGCTCCCAACATGGCGGCCTGAGCGCAGACTATCAAGAGGTGCTGTCAAAATATAGAATTTCATACATTTGACAGTTTCATTTTTTATCAGCATAGTTTGTGAGTCAACTGACATTTACTTATGTTTAACCTTAATCTCTAGACAGTCTCTGATGCCTGAAAATGTTGGCCGACAACTAACCGTTATTATAGAATTCTTCACTAAACGACTTCTTCTTCTTTTCGTTTGGTTAGTGACTAACCTGGTGTCAGAGTTTATGCCGCCCATGGGCCTCTGACTTGGCTTCACGTGCCGTCGAGAAATATTTCTCAGGCATGCCGGTTTCCTCACGATGTTTTTCTTTACCGTTTTTAAGAAAGTGATAATTATACATTACACACATGAATTCTAAAAGCCAGAGGTGCGTGCCTTGGGTTCGAATTCGAGACCTATGACTTGGCAGTCCGACGGTCACACCGCTAGGCTATACCGCTAGGCTCACACGACACGACAATCCCATCTTTATAATTCAGGTCTAAAACCTTCACTACCACCCTCACTATCTTACCTAACTTCATAAATCCAGCATGTATATTAGAAGTCATCTCAGGAATACCCTTGCTACTTGCAGTGAATATCCCGCCTACCCGCGGTGAACGCGACGTAATGAGATGAACCCGGGTTATGGTATCAACGCGAGCTCGCGATGGATGAATGCAAATCAGGTTGAATATGTTTGAGAAGACTTGTAGACTAGCTTACAAGTATTACGGCATTTCCTGAATAAATCTATCGGATAAAATGGCAGGTCTTTAGTCGTTTGTTGAGTTACTTTATGCTAAAACTATACGGTACAATATTACATACATACATAAACTCACGCCTTTTTCCAATAGGGGTAGGCAGAAACTATAGAACGCCACATGCTACAACCCTTACATACTCCTTTTTTCATACATCTAATGCGGATATCAATGGAAACGCCGGTAGAGGACGTCCTAGAAGGACATATATCGATGTTATTGGTCTTCACAAAGGACAGGTGCATAGTACTCTCAACCGGCGTGCGTGTATGACAAGATGTATGAATGAGGTGCAATATTACTGTGAATTATTTTATAAAAATAATACCGATTCGGGTCTAATCGCGTAGAAAATTTATAAGGCAGAAAAATACCTTTTTGAACTGTTTTGCTATAAGCCTGTTTTAAAAGGAGGGTCCAACGAAAAGGGTGTGGTTGAAACTCAAAATGTTCCAATCGTCAGTTAACGACTCTACGTACAGTACTACAGACTCTAGTACCGTTGTGTTTCCGAATTTGTACAAATGATGCGACCAATTAAATGGCCTATCCGGAATTGATCCAAAGAGGACGAAGCTGGAGTCATTTAGAATTATAAAGACACACGAAGAATGATTATGGCCGTGTTGCATAATTCGTATAACTTCGGAAACACGAAGATTGCCGAAGCTCATAGTTTATGTCATAGTGCTGTAAAGGCGTTGATTTGGACTACTAACTATTAATAGATTTTGTCGAATATTATTAATAACTGCCTCGTTGGTCTAGTGGTGGCAAGGGCGACTGCTAAACGTGAGGTCCTGGGTTCGAGCCCCAGGTCGAGAAAAGTATTATAAGGTTTTTCCATGTGAAATTCCTCAGAAGCAGCCCGGAGTTTTGGATTTGTGCCCGGTTGATGGCAATAGGCTCGCCCCCTTTTACATGGGACTTAACATAACGGCCAAATGAGGGAATACAGTCGTGATATTATGTTATTATTAAAACCGCACAGTATCTATTATTTTGTTTTCCTCATCACACCATACGAGATATAAACCCATTTTAGTGAATCCCATTACTAAAATGAATTCCCGAGTTTTAAAGCTTGCGGTCGCACGTAGACCGATCTGCCACCAACTCGACGCGACGTAGCCGCGTAGTGAACGCTCCAAATGCTAGGATAATTAAAACATTGAATCATATCATAAACAATAAGTGCCCATAACTGTGTGAATTAATTTTAATAACTATGCTGAAAGCTGCATAAAAAATGGCGCAGCGATTTTACGAAGCTGTGAGAAGGAAATTTTATTATCAGTCTTTTTTTAAATTTATAGATGGGTTTTGTTTTAGTTAGTTTTATCTTCTAACGTAGCAATTAATATTAATAATAAAAGGTGACTTTTATTAGTGTGATGCAAGCTTTTCAGAACATTATTGCAAATAGGTACAAAGCAAAATAAGAAGAAACATTTTTTTTCTAATTTCACATACCTGTATCATTACGGGCGCTTGTGAAATGTCGAATTTAGGTGCACGGTCCCAATTTGTCGTTTCCTATGGAGAAGACCCAGCAAGAGACTCTATGTTTACTCTTTCAAAAGAGCGCACCAATTGGAAATCCACTTACGCATGTTTTCACTATTGCACTGTACACAATTTAGTCCAATTTCCCCTGAAAAATTACAACTGCCACTTCAAAACAAACTCTACATAATTTTCTGAAGAGGTAAAACTCGATTCTTACTAATTAATTCTCCTTGTTTCGCAAGGTACCAGCTCCCGACTTAATTCGACGTCGGATCACATCCCCTCACACCTAGTTCTTTTTTATCATTATTCTAAACCGTCCCTCTCCAACTACACGAAATAAAGAGCGCCTCCGTGATTAGAATAATATATTTCTTTAGTATAAAAAAGTAGGATGAAAATTCTAGAAATGTGTCCCTATTTCGTCAGCCTTGAGATTTGTTAGAGGGTTAGCAGAGATACGTTGTTATAAAAGGTGTCAATTTAAATTCTAGTCAGATCTAAATGTGTAGACTTATATCTGATTCTGGGTCAAAAAATATGTACTTTTAAGAAGCCCCAATCCCTAACTTTGATAAAAAAATTGTCTATCATGTAAGTCAAACAGACCGATTTAATTATTCATTACAGTCATATTAGCCCAGTGCAGTTCCGAAACGCCTTTACTCTTTTAATTTTTAATATCTTGTATTTAAATGTGTGAAACTCTTCGAAACCTACGCGATGTAAATAAACTAGAAACTAACAACTATGTACTACAGTTTGGAAATCACATTAAATATAGACCATAGAATACCACAATACCCAAGAACAGTACACCTCAAAACCACATCTCAAGTTTCCAATTATACCACATTAATCTTACAAGAGAAGCATGTCTAAACACGCTCGAAACTCTAAACTAATCCGATGTATCAGGATCGGTAATAACACGAGTTCTCGAAGGTACACGCTGTATACAGTTGGTACAGCGAGAGTTGCCGACGTTGTATTGTATGTTCGCTAAGAGTTGGCGAATGGAACGTACGATGAGACTTGGCCTTCGTATACTTCGTACAGAGAGAGTTTGCCTACATATATGTATACTTGTATAGTATGTACGAGGCCTGGCCTACATAAAGACAGTATTACAACGCAAGGGCTCTGAAGATCATCGATACCGTGTTATTTCAAGTTTCGGCGCAGCAAATTGGAGAGGGCGCAAGTTGGGAGCAAAAGCGGACATAGTTTAAATTGATTAGGTTTAAGTTTGATAATCGCATTACGTTTGTTAGTGATAGCTTAATGCTTTCTTATAATTAAATAATATTAAACCTTTAACAAGTTGTGAGTGTCGTGTATTTAATCACTCAGGATACAATAACATGCCATAACATGTATAGTAACACTCTCATTTCGCCGTTATGTTTACGTCCCATGTAATAGGGGCGAGCCTATTGCCATCAACCGGGCACAAATCCAAAACTCCGGGTTACTACTGAGGAATTCCACACGGAAAAATCCCAATAACACTGCCCGATCTGGGGATCGAACCTAGGACCTCACGATCAGCACTCGCGCTTGCCACCAATAGACTAATGAGGCAGTGGTACAATGATTTCTTAAAATCTAGTGAAAGAAAGGTCGCTGCTGTACCGTGTATAAACAGAAACAAGAATATAAATGAAACGCTTACTTATTTTGAAGGAACGAGTTTTGCGCTTGCCAGTAATATACAACGTTAAGGAATCAGTTTTAACGACGCCACTAAAATGATAAAGACCGTAAATAATAAAACCGTAAAGATAACGGTTTAAGTGCTGTGTTTACAGATCCACCAATTTATCTGTGAAATGAGTGGAGACGCCTCCGTCGCTAAATGTTGCCAGTTTAGAATTAAATATGTAACTATGTAAAATACTAACAGCAGGTTCTCCTTTAATGTAAAAAAACTGTTAGTATCTGTTATAATTAAATAATCTATGTCAATGCTAGCTGTTGCCATTGAAATCGCTTATTCTGTCATTTATATATTAATATAAATGACATATTATTTAGATGAAACTTTCTTGATGATTATCATCAAGAAAGTTTCATCTAAATAATGGCCAACAGTTCTCCAAACGTGGGACTAATTCTTTCAAGTAGTTTCATACAAGAGCTTGCAGTCTATACTAATATTATAAAGAGGAAAGATTTGTATTTTGTATTTTTATATGTAACGAATAAACTTAAAAACTGCTGGACCGATTTCAAAAATTCTTTTGCCGTTAGAAAGCTACATTATCACTGAGTAACATAGGCTATATTTATTACTGGAATAAAACTTCTTACGCGGGCGGAGCCGTGAGGACACAGCTAGTTATTTATAAAAATCCAATAGGTAAAGATTTTTGCAAAACTGGCAACAGAATTTGACTGTCAGTGTCACATTCTTAAAAATCGCTATCGCTTATACCTTGTTTACCGTAACCAAGCACCGCAGTTCCTGCCTAGTGTGGTCGGGCCGGTCGACTGTCGGCAGCGACCTCTTGATCCAATATTATTCTATGATAAATTACTACAACCCTCTGCCGAAGCTTTGTGCCGCTCCTGTGTCAATGGAATCCGCTGCCATTTGTCTTCTCTCCATTTCTCTGATAATACTCCTTCAAGCTTCGCAAGAAAGTTCTGACTATCTATCTTGAACGAGATTTCATGATAGTATCCCGAGATTCCTGAAACTCAAACTTTGGATGCTTTGAATTTATTTTATAGGGTTCAAAACTAGTATTAGTATGACCTACAGATAATTGTTTCAGGTCTTCTATACATATAATAAATCTGTAGAGTTGGCTTGTCTGTACTTAGCAAATATTTTGAAAAAACCTGGTTGGGGTGTTAAACGATAACCAATAGAACCCGTTTTTAACATTATCGGAATTTTTGTCTGTTTGTCTGTTTATCTGTTTGTTTGTTCAAGCATCACGTAAAAACAACTGATCCAATGTTGTTGACTTTTATAAACAAATATTGTGCTTATCTCCATGTAAAATATCGTTTTTGTTTCATCGCAATCGGTTCACTCAATTAAAAGATATGCGAATTTTAAGTGCCCTAGAAGAAGTTAGCATGTATTCGTTTATACCATTTCATTTCAATAGATGGCGTTACGTGTATCAAATCACGTTGTGAGGAAATATATTACAACGAATAAATCCACAAACTACCTAATATTAATTGTTGAATTGGTACCTATTCTCAGTGGGAAGGTCTATTGAAATGCTATCCTCATGAAGAAGGTATTATGCTTTGATCAAAAAAGAATCGAAGATATTGTTATTTAGAATTTATTAGGTACCTATCTATCTGAATGGCAGTGGAAGAGAAATACACTCAATTTCATAAGTGAGTGTATTCTAAATTGTTAATTGTGCAAGGCAATACGATAGATTAATTTGAAATACTCTTAATATATTTTATTAATATTATCATAAATCTGTAACATGCCGTGTTTGAAAATTGAAAATATTTTTAAAATAATAGTGGGGATGGTTAAAATATAAGAAAAAAAAACCATTTCGATCATTTTTGGACTTTGTGTCTGTTAGTCGGTTTGTTTGACTCAGTGTGATTGACTTTTATAGACAATATTGTGCGTATCTCGGAGTAACATTTAGTTTCTGCTTCATCCTAATCGGTTCGCTCAATCTAAAGTTATTAGAATTTAAAGTCATTAAGAAAAAAATTTGCATCATTTGTTGTAGCATAATTGCTCAATAGATGGCGTTGCGTGTGTACTAAATTACGTAATCTATTTTCCGTTCAGTTTTAAACGTGTAGGTACAGTTTCCGGTTAGCTTATGTTATGCTATGAAGCTGCTTCTCGCACAATTAGCTCTATGTGGCTCTCTCCCGTGTACCTAAGCAACCTGAGCTATCTTTATGCACAAATCCCTTTTTTATATATCGTTGGTAAATCCTCATGGATGTCCCTCGCCCGGGGAAGGCGAGGGGGTCTGCCGAACTCTTACCGGCTAAAAATCAACGGTGTACCTCCTTCTAACCTAAGGCCGGGGTCACGGGATTCGCTATTACATGCACTGCAACCCCGGCATGTCTTGGCCCACCAGCTTCTTCTGGTGGACTTCTCCAGTGGTGGGGCAATTTGTCCCCTGCCCCACTTCCTTCTGAGAGGCGCGCGCGGAACACGGCGCGCCATCCTCCCGGGCCTGTTACTGGTCGGGTGACGGGTCCCTAACCCGCCGCCCGCAGGCCACTCACTAGGGTCGCCGGAGATCGTCACGCGCCCTCCGGCGCCCGGTGCGTCTAGCGCGAGAAGGGAGGGAGGAAGACGCCTCCCTCTCCCTCTCCGCTATCTCCTTGGTGACCATCACTTTCTCGCAAAAGGAAGCGACGGCCTCCCACGCACTCTCGCTCCCTACCATGGACAGAACCGGACACAGGACACAGCCGGAAGCGCGAGGTCTCACCCACTGCCGCAACCAGGTCACGGCGCTGCGCTGTCCATGCAGCGCACACTTGCAGCGTGTGCTGCGCCGTGTGCTCCTGACAGTCCACACAGTGGTGACACCCGGCCTATACGACACAGCCACTTCCCGAAACAGCCATGTCCCGAGAGTACCTGCGTCAGCCAGAAGCTGAGGGCGCCATGATGCCTCCAGCCACATGCACACATCCCTGGTGTTTCTACTGCTAACATTGTTCACTGGGAAACCTTATTATAATGGACCTGACTACTGATAGAAATACAACATATTTTGTTTAGTCAAAATTCTAATTTTCTAATCTAATAACTAAACATCTACTCAGCCTAAACCGTTGGTAAAAACATAAAGCACCCGAAGCTATGTGAGGTTTCCGTATTTTTATGTATTTTTTCATAGTTGTTAGAACAAACAAAGATTTTTTAAATCCACCTAATCTATACCTACATAATAATAATTTCAGTTAAGCAAGTAATGTTGCTCTACGACTTCTACGCATACGAAGTTGCGGGCACAGCTAGTTGATAATATAATTATTGGTGTCAAAGACATTCAATAGTAGCACATATTTAAAAAAGAAAAAAAAAATCTCTTTGATTGGTGTTATTGATGTTAGTGTATGTTAATATTTATAGCTGCAAACATACCTACAATACAAGAGTACATATTCGTAGTATGGAGCAAAGTTTATTTAAAGAAGTAACGAGAAAGTATGTAAAATCTATAAAGATGTTCAACAGTACAACTATTAGCGCTGATAATTATTAACACTCGCAATGCAATAAAACATAACATCATCACAACATCACGCCTTATATTCCCCGAAGGGTTCGGCAGAGGTGTTTCCATCTTCAGTTCGTTAGTTATGTTTAAGTCCCATGTAATAGGGGGCGAGTCTATTGCTATTAACTGGGTACAAATCCAGACTTCGGGCTGCTACTGAGAAATCCGTAATGGAAAAACCCAATAATACTTTGCCCGACATGGAGATCGAACCTAGGACCCCATGCTCAGCAGTCGCGCTTGCGACCACTAGACCAACAAGGCAGTCAAAATAAAATGTTTTTACTGAGAGTCCCCACGAGATGTAACTTTAACAATAGATTCAATTTCCGTAAAGCTTCCAGCTAATTCAACGCCGTAAATAATTAAACACTGCTAATATTTGCATTAAATATAATGATATTGTTCTCAAAAGATCAGAAAGCATTTTACATGTCGGTTGAACCAGATAAGGAACTCATAATCAAATAGAAATAATTAAAAAGTTATGAAGGACTGATTCCGCGTCAAATCCCATCTCCCGGAGGCTCCATACATTAGTATCGACAGATGTGATTGCATATTCAAGCACGCCCTTAGTTAAGGACGTGGGTCTAAAACACTTATGTGGACAACCCTCCGTGGGCCCGCAAATCGAATCAGGCCTACCAACCCTTAGGGCACTCGATGGACGACATAATTCCCTATTTGCTTGCCCACGAGATTTCACCCGCGTCTCAGAAATGACAACGATTGTCTTCGAAATAAAATACAGTACGTCTTATTAAAACGAGGAGAATTTGGATGGATGAATAACATTTGTTTTCGGTGGTTCATTTAAGAAAGTCGACGTTTCGAGTTGTTATATCAAATAGAACGAGGATCTCATTTCAAAGATATTCGGAAATACTCAGCGTTTTTTTGCAAAAGTGCCCTTTTCTGGAGATGTGACAGACAGTTTTCCATCAAGCACCACTTCCTGTTCGTATTGTATATCTATTTCAGTCTCTCTTATAATGTAAAAATATCAGAAAATAAGAGCAAATTGAGTTTCATTTAAAATTTGAACGAACATAATCCAAAATTATACCACAAGTTGGGCTTGCATTTGGAATAAAAAACTCCAGAAGCCAACTAAACATCAAAACTTTGAATGTAACGTTATCCGTCGTCAGAATTAAAGCGCTGCGAGCTGTACGAGCGGCAGGAGCGGAGCGAGCAAACCCACCTGCGATATTAAAAGTCACGTCTTATCCTGAACAAGTGGCAAAAAGAAAGGGTAAAAGTTCCCGTTGCCGGCACACCGGTAAAATATTCACCTGGAACATATTACGCGAGCGGGCCGTGATCTTCACTTTGAAATTAAACAAGTTATGAATGGGAAAGTTTCAAGAACGGGATTTAATAGTCGCGGATAAGTAATAACTGAGTTTCATTAGTATTCGAAACATTTTATGAATAAAGTTTGTGTTATTAATGGCACTATTCGTTGTTTCGGTATCCGTGCGCGCTCGACTTTAGGTTTATAATTTAATTTGTGAACAATTTTCGGGTAGGTTGCTTGAATCAATGTACCTTTTACGTGTGCGGTTAGTTGCGCAATGAGTCTGCTGTATAATAATACGAACTGTTTATCTAAATGGAGCTTCTACTTTCAAATACACGTACATTTTCTAAAGCAATCCATATAGGTTTCTATTTGAAAATTAAAGCAAGCGAACTTTGTTCATATATTTTTGCAGCAGAAAACAAAACGAAAATGAACATCTATTTTCGCGTTAAACGTCACAGTGGAAGCTATGAGCGCCATTTTGCAAAATATTGTTCTCCCTTGAAGTCGGACGCTACAAAGGCGAACTTTGTTACGTTTTTACTTGAATGCATTATTTATTATATTACTATGAAACGCGTTATAATGAAAACCTGTACGGTCATGAATATACGTGTATTAAATTTATTATACTTTACATTGTAATAAGGATGGAGAAGATAGTGGCTAAGTAAAATTTGCGCAAACGTATCGATCTGCGAGGTTATGATGCGCGTTTTGCCGTCAGGACATGGATGGGTGATCGGGACCCTCCTTGCTTCAGAAAGGATGTTAAATCGATGATCCCGGTTGTCATACAATTAGGCCGCATTCCCACTTTGTCGTGACGACAGATAGTCGTGTAGTTTTAAGTGTCGTGGCTTATATATTTAAATGGAGATGTTCACATATAAGACGACACGATAAACTGTCGTTCACGACTTGTTATTGCAGTGACGACAGATTGTCGAGTCAATGGGAACGGCTAGCATGACAGTCGTCCAACGATAAATTTATCGTCACGACATCGTGATGTGTCGTTGTTACGGCTATCTGACGTGGCCACGATAAAAATATCGTCTTTTCATTGCTTGCTACTGATTTGCAAACGACATAGCGACTGTGAAACGATAAAATGTCGTCACGATCCAATGGGAACAGCTAGATACGATAGTCGCTAAACGATAAAAAAGTTTGACGACAAACTAGCTACCTAGAGACGACAGTCGTCCAACAATAAATTTATCGTCACGACATAGTGGAAACGCGCCTTTACGTGTGTCAGTTGTTACAGGTAGTCAGAAGCACGAAACATTGACAACTGATTTACCTTAGGATTCTGCGTTCGGCCCTTCAGATTGTGGAAAAATGGTGTGACGAGCAACGACTGTCAGTAAACCCGAAGAAGACAGAACTTATCCTTTTCACCAACAAAAGGAAGTTACCAGAACTCCAACTACCAAAATTATTTAACACCAAACTCTCCCTATCAACACAAGTGAAATACCTGGGCGTCATACTTGACAGCAAGTTGAACTGGGCAAATCATATAGAGGAAAAAACAAAGAAGGCCTGCATAGCTTTTTATCAGTGTAAGAGACTTGTTGGTAAAAAATGGGGTCTCAATCCGAAAATAACACTTTGGCTATACACATCAGTCATCAGACCTTCTATGACCTACGGATCAATTGTATGGTGGCCCAGAACACAATTGACCACGATAAAAACAAAACTCCAGAGCCTACAACGCCTAGCGAGTGTAGCTGCTACTGGATGTATGAGAACCACCCCATCAGCCGCAATCGAGTACCTCCTCAACCTGAGACCATTAGATCTGGTCATACAAGAGGAAGCGAGGGCAGCCGCCTTAAGACTTAGAGCAAACGGCTTATGGAAAGTAAACATAGAAACAGCTCACTCCAAAGTTCTGCAAGGGGTCTTGAAAGAAATTGCTCTTCTTGAGGCGCCCATGGACAGAACACCATGTCACCATGTCTTCGATCGAAGATACAATATCCAACTCAACGCAGAAATAAAAGACAGCTCTGGCAGTCGCGAAGTTAGGATATACACAGACGGCTCTAAAACCTTACACGGTACCGGGGCAGGCGTCTTCTCGAATGACTTAAATATCAAAATATCAACCACCCTAGACAGAGTAAACACAATATTCCAAGCGGAATGTATTGGCATCACCAGAGCGGCACAGGCGGTTGCAGCCAGAGACGTGAGAGACCTAAAAATTAAAATCATCTCAGACAGTGCATCCGTACTTCAGGCCCTACAAAACAATACCATAACTTCTGTCCTTATACTGGAATGTCACAACAGTCTCCAGTCCATCGCAAGTACAAATAAAGTAACTCTGCAGTGGATCAAAGGACACAGCAACTCGCTCGGAAACGACGCAACGGACGACCTGGCCAAAATGGGGTCAAAGACAATAGTGTACGGACCGGAGCCGCTACTGCCCATACCCCAGCCCCAAATAAAAACATGGCTGCGCACAAAAACAGAAGAAACCCATTTATCAGAATGGACAAACAGCGAGGGCTGCAGGCAAACTAAAAATGCGATTCCGGTAGCATCAAAAATATTGTCCCGCAACCTCATCAGATTTAAAAGGGGCGACATCCGGAAGATTATTGGAATCTTAACAGGACACTGTCCTCTAAACAAGCACCTATTCACCATACGTGTAACAGATAGTCCCCTGTGCAGAGGATGCATGGAGACAGAAGAAACGCCGCTGCACGTGCTTATGGAATGCAGGAGCGTGGCCGAACAACGGGCACGGATTTTTCAATCACCAGTATCGCTCCTGGAGGCCTGTAGCAGCCTGAGAAGGCTGCTAACCTTCTGGGACAACCTGGGTTGGTTGGAGTAGAAAGGTAAGACGGAACACGCACAATGGCCCAATCAAGAGGCTAAGTGCGGATACAGCCCAGGTAAACTAAACTAAACTACCTTAGGATTCAGTATTTCCCAGTAATTTAGTTGCGGTAGTCAGGTGGCAGTCGCTCCATGTTTAGTTCTCATATTCAACCACATCTGGTTAGACTAGAAGCTGACTCCAACATGATTGGGGAAAGGCTAGGCACGCGACATGACAATATGACATGATGTAAGGCGAATAGGTATAACTATTATCTAATTATTATCTATACTAATATTATAAAGAGGAAAGATTTGTTATTTTGTATATAACGAATAAACTTAAAAACTACTGGACCGATTTCAAAAATTCTTTTGCCGTTAGAAAGCTACATTATCACTGAGTAACATAGGCTATATTTATTACTGGAATAAAACGTCTTACGCGGGCGGAACCATGAGGACACAGCTAGTTAGGATTCTGGCATCACACTCTCCGAGTTCCTGACCAAGGCGCGGCACGACCTCTTTATGGCTGCGTGGAAAAGGTTAGGCGTCACTAACTGTTGGACGAGGGACGGCTTCGTAATTGTTCTTGGGTCGGATGGCTCGCGACGTCGAATAGTTTCTATCGCGGAGCTGAATGATATTGGACAGCAGGTGACTACTGCTGCAGAATCTGGCACCGCTGCCACTCCTGAGAAGCCCATCACAACTGCCTCTCGACCCAAGCGAGCCGCCGCCAATAGGAAGTGAGGTGCTTCAGTTTCTTTTTTCTTCTCGAAAGGTCAAAGTCCGGGTGATACATATTCACTAGTAATGTTTGTGACTATCGTCAGCATACCCTCTATTTTTCGTTTTATTCTATACTGTTATCTTTAACTGTTTCACGTACTTATTTATTCCTTTTTAACCTCCAATTCTGTCTGTCATTACTTGTCACTTATGTCTAATGTCATACAACTTGACGTTCCATTTCATTTCTATAAATACTAATATATTCTTAACATAAATATTTAAATTTTGTAATGTATGACTAGTGGCTCCACCCTCATTTTCCTTTTTGTGTATGTTGTACTTAACTGTGATTACCCGGACTGCTCAAGGTCCTATTTTATGTTTATTTTATTTTTTAAGTTTTATGTTGATTTTATTTTTTATTTTTAATGTATTTTTTTTTCCTGTGAGTAAGCATGTGAATAATGTAGTGTGTATTCTTGTTATTTTGTTACATTACCACACTACCGGCGGGTGGACTGAGATAAGTTAATTGTTATCTTCACTTTTGTATAGTAGGTATATATATTTTTTATTATATTTTATTTACTTATATAAATATTATATTTATTAGTATTATTTATGTCTATATTAAATAACAGTACCGATTCTGATATCTTCTACTCAGCAAATAGCGACAACAACGATGACAGTTTTACTAGTATTCCCTCACTTGCAGATATACTTGTGTCACAGTTTTCTGATGCTTCAGGGAATTTTAATGTGATTCACATCAACGCTCAGAGTATTCCGGCTCATTTCACCGATATGCTGGCAAATTTTGACTGTAAGAATATTCATGCTATTCTTATTTCTGAATCGTGGCTGAAGCCTAGTCTCTCTACTTTTGCTTACTCTTTGCCCGGTTTCAATTTAATCAGAAATGATCGCACAAATGGCGGTGGTGGTGGTGTTGCCATATATCTCCGATCACATCTACCCTTTTCAATTGTTAATGTATCTGCACAGCCACCACCGGCAAACGCTGGCGAGCATCTTTTTCTAGAAGTAGAGCTTCATCACTCAAAAATTCTTCTTGGCGTTTATTATAGCCCCTCCTTACGTGTTAACTTCTTTTCCTCCTTAGAAAGTATTGTTGAAAATCTTGTCGCTTCTTACAGTCATACTATAATTATGGGTGATTTTAATACCTGTCTTCATAAAAATGATACCCGTTCTTCTTATCTTCATTCTATCATAGAATCTAGCAACTTAACAGAACTATTCTCCCTCTGAATGCTACTCATCATTTCCCTAATTCTGTTCCATCGCTTCTCGAACTAATTTTTGTTTCTTCTCGTGATCACGTCGCTAAACACGGACAATGTTCCGCTGACGCGTTTTCGTATCACGATCTCATATTCCTTTCGTATAAAATTCGTCCTCCCAAGGCAAAGTCAAAAATTCTCTTGCACCGCAGTTTTGTTAATATGAGTCTCGAAAGTCTCCGAGCGGATGCCAATGACATTGATTGGGCGCCTCTGATGACTTTGGACACAGTTGACGAAAAAGTTAAGTTGTTTACAGAAAGCATAATCAAACTCTTCGACGTCCATGCTCCTGTTCGGGCTATAAGGGTGAAACACCTACCGTCACCGTGGCTTACAGACGAAATAAAAAAGATCATGTCTAGAAAACATGCGGCTAAGTCTAGGTATAAGTCTCGCCCAACTTCGTTGAACTGGGAAAATTATGTTAACGTTAGAAATCACTGCAATAAGGTGTGTAGGAATGCTCAACGCCAACACATTCATAGTTCAGTGGAAAATGGAGATCCAGCGAAGGTCTGGCAGTTTCTTAGATCAATGGGAATTGGAAAATTGCGCCAAAATACAATTCCTCACAATGTCGATATTAATTCTCTTAACCTACATTTCTCTGCCTCGTCCAATTTTGATAGGACAACTAAAGCAAACACCCTAAATCACCTTTCTAATCTTCCGATTCCCGATTATTCTGCGTTCGTCTTTAATCAATTCGCTGTGTGTGATGTTAAAAAGAGCATCTTGTCCATAACTTCGAATGCAGTTGGAAGTGACTGTGTCAGCCGTAATATGATCCTTCCTATCCTCGATGAAATCCTCCCTGTCATATGTCATATCCTTAACCACTCTGTCCTTAGCGGTGTTTTTCCAAATGCTTGGAAAGACGCCCAAATTATTCCATTGCCAAAAAAATCCCATCCAGCATCCTTTTCTGAATATCGTCCAATATCCATACTACCATTTCTCTCCAAAGTCCTAGAACGTCTTATTCATAATCAGTTAAGTACATTCCTTTGTAAGAATAGACTTCTAAATCCCTTTCAATCCGGTTTTCGTCCTGGCCATAGTACTGTCACTGCCCTGGTTAATATTACGGATGACATCAGGTTAGGCATGGAAAATGGGAAGTTAACGGTACTGGTATTGCTGGATTTTAGCAATGCTTTCAATACTGTTGACTTCGACATTATGCTTGGCATACTAAGCTCTCTTAACATATCTCCAACAGCAATTGATTGGTTTCGTAGTTACCTGTATGGTCGCCGACAACGTATTAGTATTGAGGATAAATTATCCTCATGGAGTAATACGACTGCTGGTGTGCCTCAGGGTGGCGTTTTGTCTCCATTACTCTTCGCAATATTTATTAATTCAATCTCTAATCAACTGATTTCTTCTTACCACCTTTATGCAGATGATCTTCAAATTTACTCGCAGGCTCCATTGGGACAGTTATCAGAGGCCATCGTCAGTGTCAACGAAGATCTTGTCCAAATTTCTGGATGGAGCAAATCATACGGATTAAGGGTTAATCCTACAAAGACACAGGTCATTGTAGTGGGCGGTTGGTGGTGGATGGTTTCGAGAATCAACTGGTTGCAACTTCCACAGGTTTACTATGACGGTGTTCAGGTACCTTTCAGCGATAAAGTCAAAAACTTGGGGATCTTTATGGACAAGAACTTTTCATGGGATCCTCAACTGCAAGAGACCAGCCGCAGGATGTTTGCGTCAGCTGGATCCTTGAGAAGGCTTCGTAACTTTCTACCCACTGCCACTAAAACTGCGCTTGCACAATCTCTTCTTCTTCCCATCCTTGACTATGCCGATGCCAGCTATCTCGATCTCACCGAGGACCAGTTTAACAAACTTGAGCGACTTCAAAATTTTTGTATAAGATTCATATTTGGTTTACGCAAATATGATCATGTGTCAGAATTTCGTGCTAAACTCAAGTGGCTTCCTATACGCCTTCGTCGGAATGCTCATATTCTTTCCCTATTATACAGTATTCTGTTCAATCCCACTACCCCTCCCTATCTTAAAGAACGTTTTGAGTTCATGCGTGATTCACACTCACGATCCTTGAGATCATCGGAAAACTTGAAACTGAAGATGCCTATGCATTCCACAAGATTCTTTGACCATTCCTATACTGTTCAGGCCGTACGCTTGTGGAATGCATTACCTGTGTCTGTGAGGCGTGCTCAGTCGTTGGTTTCGTTCAAGAGAATGGTAAAGGAACATTATCTTGTCATATAGTCGTTTCTAAAATATCGATATTTATAATTAAATATGTATGTTCTTTATTTGTGTGTATGTATATATTATATTTATTTTATTTACTTACTTATTTATTAACTTATATTATTATTTTAGTATACTTAGTGATTTAGTTGATTATCGATTTTTAATAGATTATACGTTTGTATGCTGCAAACTGCCCTATATATTTTTCTTGACAATTCTTTCCATCCAAAGGTTGTCTGGAAGAAATTGCTTTAAGCGATAAGACCGCCATTTGTACTGTTCTTAATAATGTGTACTCCTTCTGTTTTATTTCTTTTAGTGTACAATAAAGTATATCTATCTATCTAGTTATTTATAATTTCACACCACGCTTTGTAAAAATATAGTGTGTGAAACGTAAATGAATATGACGAATTTAACGAATTATCTGGTGTTATTAAAAGCTTAGGCCATGTATTTACTGCAGAACCAGTTATATGGTTTTACAGAAATTGCTGGCAACTTGTATCCAAAATATTGTGTAGGTACTTACCTACTACTAATACACAGCTTAATTATGCTTTTCCTTTTTTTTTACTGAATAACGTAAAAGTAAAACATTTGAAGACATTTATTTACTTTGAGGAACTTATTACAAAAATTGGTTTAAACCAAGACTAAGATAAACCCAGATTTATAATATACCCATCACTTGCTAACGTCATATAACAAAAAGAGGTGGAGCTATTTTAAAACCGAGGTTTTTCTTAGTCCATCTCTAGTAATAAGAGGGTTAGTGTTTATCTAAAAACTTCTACCGTATTAGCGGACTATAAATATATTTAAAAACTTCCGACTTTGTCTCTCAACCGAACTTAATTCGTAAAGGCATTAGTAAGTTTAGTTTGACTCTTAATAGCCTTAACTAACCTAATTAACTTCTGTATATAAACTACATCGAACTACTTTTAAATGTCAATTGGAAAAATAAACGTTGAAAAAAGGAGGCTTCGGGACAATCAGCGAAGGCTCCTTTTATTGAACTCGAGATTAACTATAAAACCTTTTGGAATAAAAGTCAACAGCACACGGATTTGGATTTGTTTTATCGGTCGCATACGGTAGGACGAGAGTTGGTGCTTGCTCCCTAATGAATTGACCTATGCCCAATCGTTCGTGTAATGTTTGACTGATTGCTCTGCAAGCTTGTACAAATGAGATTTACTTTGCTTTTTATTGATTGACGTGATTGTTAATGTATTCTTTGTGTCGTAAATATATTTTGATGCAAAGTCAAAGTCAAAGTTTTTTATTTCAAATAGACCAGATTTCAGGCACTTTTAAAACGTCAAAACCAGGTGCACGGTTCCAAAAGGTAGGTTCTATGGAGAAGAGCCGGCAAGAAACTCCATGAATACTCTTTTCAAAATAGTAGTTTATGACAAATTCCATTACAGTAGTGTGAGAAATAGAATGAGAATAATGCAGGTTAATGTAACAAATAAACTCACTTAAGAGTAACAAATAGAAAAATATGCCTTCTAGGATTGCCATAGCAGTTAAGGGCTGACCAGTCCCGACAGACGGCACCCGTTCACGAGCATGACGTGCACATCCGCATCGGTCAGCTCATCCATATTGTAGGGAACCCAACGACCGGATAAACAACGCCACCATCAGCAAGACATTTAAGTGAGCATGACAGACTCATACTACCAGACAATAGACAGTAATATGATATGATTATAGGTGTACCATTAATAGCTGCATGATGCTCATACTTTACAGTTTGGAATTAAGTAAAGCGATATTAAAGAAAATATACATTACTGTTATAACAAGAGGTTAGTCGGTTAAAAATAATAAATATTTCCAGATATGAGTAGGTACGTAATTATAACTAAATCTTTGTAACTAGATAGTGTGACGAGTGGTGGCGGAATGGCGGGGGTCCAGGCCTATAAAAGGTCAGCCACGCTGCAGATCGGCGCTCAGTTGCCAAGTTAAGTGCTACACCTGCTCAAAAAGACCCTGGACTCCTCGCATTGCTAAGAACCACGGCCTGTTGATCTATTTGTAATTCTTATTAAAATATATATAGTGTACGGTTACAAATGTTATTCTTTATCCTCTCGTAAGTACACGCCTGCTAAATTTTATGTGCACATGCTTGTTGAGGGTTGTCTCTTAAAGCCACCCTAAGTGTTACAATAGTATTGGCGTCGAAGTTTTTCAGTCAATTTCAGCGTTTTTTAAAAGTTCAGGAATATTGATGAAATGATTAATCGTAAAACGCTCATAATAGGCGCATGCTACACGCGATCCTGGATGGTTATATTTGTGGTGGCATCTACCATGCCACATGCGAACTACGCAGTACGACGATTGTCTAGCTCTAGCAGACTATAGCTACAACAATTACAACTCTCAAATGTGACGTCACAAACCCTGCATCGCGATATCAAGATTTGACACGCAGATAGTATAATATACAAATTCCCAACATCAACCGTTGGGCAGTGGCCCGCCAGGCATAAGACCCGCCTGGTAGGAGGATCCTCCCTTTTCGTTGGAGGAACACGTTGCTCCACATACAAGGTTTAAAAAGACCCTTCACGAAGCCGTCAACCATGCATTCAGTACATCAAACTAAGTAACCCTACGCAAAAATTGTCGCTGAGAAATCACTTTTTTTGGGTGAAAAATTTCGTTTTACTGTAAAGCTCAATGTAGCGCACTCAAAACACTGAGCTGATAGATGCAATGAGTTGTAAACGGGTAATGGAGGTATTTCAAGTACATTTGCAACCTTCAAAACTAGTATTTAAAAATAAAGTTGTAAAAAAGTTGGAACTTTGACCTCCAATATCTCCGTAACTAGAATGTTCCCAGGCATAGTCCAGAACAAAAAAAATATCGCAATGACGTGGAGAATAAGTGCCTTTCGGCTTCGTTAAGGGTCTATGTACACCGTTTATTAATTGCGCGGAAAATCCATCAATACACTGATCTAAACGCTCAATAAATATCACGATTCAGGTTCACGATCCAAATATAGTGATAAAATATTGAGCGTGTACCATGCGCCTTATAAGTATTCCATCCCATCCTACGGAGTTGACCAATTTTAATACTTCAAAACCCACCTTTAAAATTGACTTCCAAAATTCCAATCTTCACAATATAAATGTAACAAACTCCACGTCCATTCCATGGGTGTCCGGAGCGGACATAATTTAATACATTGACGACATCTTCGTGCTGGCGGGGTCCACGTTGCGTGACCCTCGTACCTAACCGTTGACCTGATAAAAAGGTGATCGGAATCCTGGATTTGAAGTACAGGAGGTAGCGGGAACGTTTTTTATAAATGAGTTCGTGTTTAGGGCGAACTTTATAAATGGCGGGTAACTAATCTTAATACTGTATGACTTAGATATTTGGCAACTAACAGACAGGTAAAATAATTAAGAGAAGACCCATTTATGTGCTTACACCTCGTTTAGAAGTTGAACGGGTATGCAAACTAATATGTTTTGACATTTCTCGTAGTTCTTGTAAAAGACATTAATGGGGTATGAGATAACAGAAGAAGAAACATTACTTTCATTAGGTTTACAAAGAAAACCGTCTACAAGCTGTTACGTTTGTGCCATTTTCCCTTTAAAATAATAGATAACATAACATCACGCCTTGTATTCCCCGAAGGCTACGGCAGAGGAGTTTTTAGTACACCCTCGTTTCGCCAGTTATGTTTAAGTCTCATGTAATAGGGGGCGACCCTATTGCCACTAACCGCGAATAAATCCAGACATCGGGCTGCTACTGAGAAATTCCTAATGGAAAAACCCAATAACACTTTGCTTGACCTGTGGATCGAACCCAGGACCCCATGCTCAGCAGTCGCGCTTGCGACCACTAGACCATCAACGCAGTCTTAAGGCAAAATGATAGATTTGGTAGCAAAGAAGTTGAAGTGTGAGAAATAATGCAGTGAGCTCAATTTTTTTCCAAAATCGCCACTTTTTATGGCAGGCACCACGCGCTAAGGTCTGCAGATACAGCAATCGAAGCGATTTCGCCCGGCTCCGAATAGATTGTCCACTCGCTATCTTTTGTCCCACTTATCAAGGCCGGGCGTTTTGTGAACAAATTCTTTACTTTTTTCTGCGCTGTTCACTCGAATTTATTAAAATAAGGTCTGATCCAATACACTGTGCGTAGTAAATTACGTCACGATTGTTGATCGCAGATTTTTTGGGAAGTCTTTGGGAATGGAGTGGGAAGGAAGAAGTAGATAGAAGAAGATACATCATGATGTAGGAAGAACTTAGTTATCATAATTTTGTTACTGACTATCTGTGTCTGCCCGTACCACAGAAATCTGAACTTATTTACATTTCTGTGGCACGTACGTATGTCACTGTGCATTTTGTATCAAATCAACATTGACGACACGTTTGGTGGAGTGGCTGAGCAATTGGCTTCTGCGCTACGGGTCGTGGATTCGATTCCCACGCAGAACAACTATTTGTATGGCCTACAGATAGTTGTTCCGGGTCTGGGCGTTTGTGCATGTGAAGATTTGTGTCTGTAAACGCACTCACGATACAGGAGAAATGCTAGTGAGGGGTAAAGTGTAAAAAAAAATGTTATTCTAATAAACCAAAAAATCAATAAGTGCTTTTTGAACATCAAACAATAATATAGATAGCTTCCAAAATAATAGTTCACCCTTCAACGCGTCCTATTGTTTAAGGTGAGATGAAGAAGCGGTGACAAAAAATCCCCAGGACCAATCTGTTACTTAATAATGTTAATCTTCTTCTTTTCGTGTGGTTAGTGACTCACTTAGTGTCAAAGTTTATACCGCCGATGGACCTCTGACTTGGCTTCACTTGCCGTCGACAAATATCTCTTAGGCATGACGGTTTCCTCACGATGTTTTCCTTCATCGTTTTTAAACAAATGATAATTATATAATAAGCATATGAATCCGTAAAGTCAGAGATGCGTGCTTTGGATTCGAACTCGAGACCTATGACTTGGAAGCCTGACGGTCACACCATTAGGCTATCACTGCTTAATGTTAATTGAAATTGTATTTATACAAACAAAAGAGAGAAAAAAATCCTCAAAAAAATCATAACATTGCCACATACCAGCTAGCACACACCACTTCCTCTAACTTTTTAATTATGAATCCACAAAAACGCTTCATATCGCTCGAAGCTTATATTCCTATTAACCACTTCGTTCGTATAGCGGTCGCAATCGTGAAACCAAGCGTTAAGTTCGTGGGTTCAATTTCCAGTTCAGGCAAAGTGTAATTGGCTTATTCTGCTAGGAATTCCTCTGTAGCAATTTGGTATTATTCCCGGTAAATAGCAATGGACTTGCCCCGTATCAATTTGAACTTAATACTGAAGAACAATGAACTGTGGGCGATTACAGTAAATAGATCATCCGTTGTGGAATGAAGGTGTGATGTGTATATTTAATAACAGTTTCAAAGGCAAAGCGAAAGTATAGACACTCTTCTCTATAGACGCTCGTACGCTTCACTAAGGTGTTATAAGTGTGCACGTGCATGGTAAATCAGGCGCGTTATTCACTAAGACATATGAAAATGTAACACGCTAATAATACGGCCGCATACCATCCTCCAGAAAAATAGGGTACCTTGGTATTGTAGGGCAACGAGGTATGGTGTTCTTCCAACGAAAAGGGAGGATCCTCCTACCAGGCGAGTCTTGTGCCTGGCGGTCTTGGATGATGTTGGGAAGTTGTATATATATAATAACTCCGTGTCAGGTCTTGATATTGCGATGCAGGATTTGTGACATTTCATCTGACAGCTGTCATTATTGTCGCTGTAGTCTGCTAGACATACGTCGTGTTGCGTAGTTTGCATGTGGCGTGATAGATGCCGCCACAGTATTAATTTTAAATTTGACATAATTGTTAAATGATCTTTGCAAGCAGCGCTACCATTAACTGCATAAATATACATTTCATCAAATGTCGTAGGGAATAAGGGGTCAGTTGGGGGGGCCAGCTCATCAGCCGTCACCCCTTATATCCAGTTTCTATGGCCAAAAGTATTTTCTTACTGATGGTAGCATTTTTTATTGCCAAACTGGGCATCTAAATAGACTCGTCAGTTTTTTCTATGCTTTACCGATCGTTATTGGTTAAAACTAAGATTATAATATCTTAACCAATTACATGTGTTATTTATGCTGACACAACAACTTACCACTAGTTCACACAGAAACTGTTTGCAGGACTGTCTTTACTCGATCCGTTTTTTTTCTGGTGATAGCGCCTGTAATTGTATGAGAGAGTTCACATACACGACAGTATCTAGTTGGACATTTTTACACATTCCGTTTTGTCATCAAAAACTGGATCCGCCGGTACTGGATGCGTTGTTTACCGACGGATCAGTTAAACAAATGGCAGCTGCGCCGCGCCCCCACGCGTCCCTTGCATCTGGGAGGCAGGATACAATAAACATAACGGGTTGTATGTGAAGGCACCCATACTTCTCCATACATCTTCATATACGGATCCGTTTTTTATATTCGGGCATCCAGTTTTTGATGACATAACGGAATGTGTAAAAATATCGGACCAGATATTGTCGTGCATGTGAACTAGCTCATACAACTACAGGCGCCATCACCAAAATAAAAACAGATCCACCAAAGACGGTCCTTCTTGTAAACAATTTCTGTGTGAACAAGCGGTTAGTTGTTGTTCAAGTTCAGTTCTGCAATAAAAATGATACCATTAGTAAGCGAAACGGTTAATTTTTGGGTAGGAATCGAGTAATAGCCATTGGGCGATGAACTGCGTCATGCACATTGAAAGTGAAAGAAAAATAAGAACAATATTGGTGATGTCCCTTTTAAGGTTTAACATGTTTAATAATTCCATACTCGTGCTGCTAATGGATGTTTCGCAGAAAAACGCAGCTTTTTATTTCTTTAAAATGTATTTTTCACCTGGAGTTTTTATCAGCATGATAATTAATGATACTGAGAATTTTATTGCAATAATGTTGTTGTTTATTTTTTTATTTATATTGCTATCAATTACTATGGTTTGTATAAAAATATGTTAGTGTTGTTTTTAAACTGATCAACTCAGCTTCTCGTAGACCACTGTTGCCCAACAGTGGACTATGAGAGACTGATTATGCCCATCAGCCTTCCTGGTACGATAGACATCTTACGCATCATCGTGTATGGTGGACGTCACGGACACTTGTCGACGCTGGGTGGGCAGCCTTCACCAGTACTGGATACTTGCACGACGTGCATGCACGACCGTATGGAGGCTGCCATCTAGCGTCGAGGTGCGTCCATGACATCCACCATGTTCGGTGGTGCGTAAGCCGTTCGTGATCTTCACTAGATTACTCATCTGCTCCAATGACCATTAGTTCTTTGACACACAGCCCACTGTAACTTCAGTTTGCTGATTCTGAAAGCTACACACATCAAAAAAAGTTTGCGATCACTTTGAAAAATCGTTTTTTTTTTTGTTACGGTAAATTATGTTATGATTTCTTCTTCTTTTTAGATTCTTTATTTAAAAATATAGATTTAGAATGTAAAACAATAAAACAGTTCAATTGTTTTTCCATATAAAGTAGTTTTTATTATTTTTTTTATTATATTTTTGTAGTTTATTGACACATTATAAAACACTTTTATCCATTCAAGTATAATAGAATATATATTTAAAATTAACTAACTCCATCCGTGTGTCACTGCGGGGGTGCCAGCTGAAAATCAGCGCTGGGTGTTTTGACGCCTAGCATATGCTGAGTTGGTAACCTTTTCGGCATGGACATGCTTGACAGCATAAAATTTGTGTTTAATTCTTATTGTATTGTTCTTTCTTTGTTTGTTTATTTTATTTATGCTGTCAGTGTTCTTGGCTGAATAAATAAATTTTCTTTCTTTCATTTATAAAGGCTTTCAGTTCTAGCGTACGCTCATTCAGAAATCTGATTTAGTCAATTTTAACGGATTTAAAATAGATTTCGCGGACAGTTGTGATTGAAAAATGCCAAGAGGATTATCAGAAGTTTTACGAGCAAGAATAGTAACTTAGAGGGAAGAAGGATACACCACGAGAGATATAGCACGTAGAGTTGCTATATCCCAATGCTGTGTCGTGACCACGTTGCAGAGGTACCACGGGATGGGTAATTTAGCTGACCGACCCCGCAGTGGTCGCCCAACTGTTTTGACTGCTGCCCAAAAGCGCTATATTAGATTGCTGGCAGCCCGTGACCCAACAATCAACGCCACTAAAATAAAAGCAGAAGTTCGGGCCGCCTCTGGGCTTGAAGTTAGCACTCAGACCATTCGGAATTGCTTCCACCAGGCTGAATTACGAGCACGGAGGTCTTGGCGAGCTCCTCTGAATTCCCGGCAACGTCAACGACGGAGATTACAGTGGGCTAGGCTTCGGCAAAATGTAGAAGGAAACATTTGGCAAAACTGTCTCTTCGTTGACGAATCGCGAATCAGTACTCATCCAGATAACCGACGTGTCCGTGTCTGGAGAAGACCAGGAGACCGTGAAAGATTGGAGCTAGAACGCTTTTGATCCCGTATCAAGGCTTCATGACAGCAGACATGTACAGAGCAGTTGCTATTGATGGGATTGTCAGACCATTCCGAGTAAACCATGGGTACCAATTTGTACTGGTCGATGATAATGCGCCCGCCCATCGAGCTCAACGAGTCAATGCTGCTCTCCGAGAACACGACATCACAACTTTAGACTGGCCTGCTGGCTCGCCTGACTTAAACCCAATAGAGCACGCGTGAAATGCTCTTAAGCGAGCTGTTTGAAACCGTCAGCCACGTCCCCAGACAGTGCCAGAGCTCAGGGAAGCCGCTATTCAAGAATGGGACAGGTTACCCCAAGAAATGCTGGATAACTTGATTCTCAGCATGCCCAGGAGGATCTTCGCATGTGTTCGAGCCAGGGGAGGAGTTATATTATATTAAATATAAACCTTTTATTAATAAATTGTTGTTTAAGTTTGGTTAAACAGTATTTTTCTTTCTATCAAATTTCTGTTACAATTACATTATGATTAATTACTCAATTTTTTTTATAAAAAAATAAGAAATAGTTTTATTTTTTAATTTCAAACTGGGTATTTCTATTTAAAGAAAACACACAACAAAGATTTTTTCTTGATAAAGTTCAATTTAAAAATTATATCAGCTTATGCTAGTGATCGCAAACTTTTTTTGATGTGTGTATGTCAACTCCAGTTCTTTTCGGGCTGTATTTAAAGAAATTCCGAACATAGCTTGCTCCACAGCTTTCTGAATGCGACACAAACAGTTGGAATGATATCTACGTCACAGCACTGACGTAGATAGTGTGGTTTTCTCGCTCAACAACGTTCCTGGATAAAAACCAATCCAAAACTTATCTGATTACCTTAAACTCGATATAAATTATCCTTCCATTACAATTTCCCTATAATAGCAACAATTTTAGACAGCTGTAGATCGGCAGGTAACGGCATATTAATACACCGACCAAATTTCCTGTCTTCCACTAGATGTACATATTCTGCAGCATTCACACTTCGCCACATTTCCAGCGGTATCTCACTCAATTTATCTGCCTCCGCGATAAAGTAAAATACATGTCAAAATTGAGTTTACGTCTAAAAACCAATTTGGATTATCTGATTTGCGAGTTTATATATAAAAATGGATTTTCTGTGCTGCGGATACGTGGTCGGTGTTTATTTATTTTGCTGAAGCAGCTTACACCGGCTAGTACTAGGATTATGTAATAACATTTTCATATAATCATGTAACCATCATCCGTAACTGTGACTTTTCAAAATGTGGCATGCATAGAACTGTGCAAGGTGGATATCTCGTGGCGATCACTTTATTGAACTGTCCAAAAGCACTTTAAACCTTCATTACCGTCTTCAAATATCAAAGTCATAGTTTTTTATTTCAAATAGATCATATTACAGTTACTTATGAAACAAAACTAGGTGCACGCGGTTCCAAAATTTTGGTTCTATGGAGAAGAGTCGACAATAAACTCCATGGATACTCATAATATATCATGGCAATTCCACATAAGTAGTGTGAGAATAATGCGGGTTAATAAGTAAACTATATAAGAGTAACAAATACATGTTGTGCTGACCGCACCTAGTGTGGGATAAGGGCAGGAAGAAGAAGTGACAAATAAAAAAATATGCCTTTTAGGAAATCCCAACTCTATAGCAGTTAAAAGAGGCCCGACAGACAGCACCTGTACACGAGCATGACGTGCACATCAACATCGTTCAGCTCAACCATATTGTTGAGAACTCAATGACCGGATATACGGCTACCTGCATCTGTAAGGCGTGCTCAGTCATTTGTTTCTTTCAAAAGAATGGTTAAAGAAGATTATCTTGCTCTATTGTGGTTTATAAATTATCTGTATGTATAATTAATTATGTATGTACCCTATTTGAATATGTATATTTACATATATCGCACACCTAGATCTAAACTAAGACAACTCAAAAAAAGGTCATTTTTCAGGGGACGAAAAAAACGTATATCTGCATATTTTGTTAGTGAAGTTTGCAATTTAATCTGATTCAATTTTTTTTTGAGTTGTCTCAGTTTAGATCTAGATATATACCTATACCTATTTGACGCAATTATGTTTATTTAGTGGAGGAACACGATATTCTTAGTAATCGACTATTTTTTATTTGAAGTCAGTCGATTTTATTAGTTTTATACTAATCGCCATTTAATTTTCTTTTACAAGCCATATCTCTGCTAACAGAAAATATAGGTATATATATTTAAAATATGTATTGTAATTATTATGTTATTATATAATTATTTGTGTTATAATATGTATTTATACTTATTCTTTAGTTGATACCCGATTTTTAGTAGGTTACATATTTGTACGCTGCAAACTGCCCTTTATATTTTTCTTAACAATTCTTTCCATCCAATGGTTGTCTGGAAGAAATTGCTTTAAGCGATAAGACCGCCATTTGCACTGTTCCTAATTATGTGTAAACCTTCTGTTTTATTTCTTTTAGTGTGCAATAAAGTATATCTATCTATACGGCGTCATCATTAGCAGGACATATTAATGACTATGAAAGTGCAAGTGCGACTGCTGATCGTGAGGTCCTGGGTTCGATCCCCAGGTCGGGTAAAGTGTTATTAGGTTTTTTCGTGTGGAATTTCTCAATAGCAGCTCGGAGTTCTGATTTGTGCCCGGTTGATGGCAATAGGGTCGCCCGCTATTACATGGGAATAAATATAACGGCGAAATGAGGGTGTTACTATACACTTCTGCCCAACCTTTCGGGGAATACAGGCGTGATGTTATGTTATGAAAGACTCATAGTATCGGACAATAGGTTCAATTCTTGATCGTAACGTGATTGTATCAGTGTGCCGTATAGTCCAGGGTTTCCTAAACTTTAAAGATAACGGAACACCAACCAAATATCTTTTATTTTATGGAACCCCATATCAAAAAATTACAAATCAACACTTAAATTTACCGTGGTATTATTTGATAGTTAATAATAAATAGTTTTGGCGGAACCCTGATGACTATTCCACGGAACCCCTAGGTTCCGCGGAACCCAGTTTGGAAATCCCTGGTATAGTCTAACTGCCCGTTCACACAGCGGATCCGTTTAAATAGATCCGTCGGTACTGGATGTGTTGTTCACATCTGGCCGATGGATCAGTTAAACAAATGGCAGCTGTGTCGCATCTGGCAGACAAGATACAATAAAAATAACGGATCTAGTATTTTTTACTGGATTCGGAATACTGTCGTGTATGTGAACTCGCTCATTCAACTACAGGCGCCATCACCACAATAAAAACGGATTCTGTAAACAGTTTCTGTGCGAACTAGCTGTAAGACAGTGGCGTAACTATACCTACCATCAGAGGCCCGTGGCCAATTCATTGGATAGGGCCCCAGTAAAAATCGTCACGTTGTAATTTGATTTTAATAAATCACTGAAGTAGTTTAAACCCAACAGAATTACAAATTTATAATTTTTACTTAATTTTGTTAAAAATGTTATGTTACTTCTGAGCTCGCAGCCTCTTGGGCCGGGGGCCCCGTCGTGCCGGGGGCACCATCGTGCCGGGGGCCACATCGTGCCGGGGGCCCCATCGTGCCGGGGGCTCCATCGTGCCGGGGGCCCCATCGTGCCGGGGGCCCCATCGTGCCGGGGGCCTGGGGCATTTACGCCACCGCTATAAGATGAGTTGAAATAGAAACGCCCATTTTGTCTGTTACTCCATTTAAAACGACCTGTTTGCTAATCAGAACATCATCAACCTACATCATTTAGATTACAAGACTACTAAAAAACATATTCATCACCACCACTGACAGCTGATTATGTTTGTTTAACCCAGTCACGCTATCCTTCATAGCGTGTTAATGTTGCACTTTTAAACCGAACCATGCAACCTAAATCAGACAGTTGCGATCAAGTGCCGTTTGGGCGTGAACCTACAAATTCAAAATCGAAACTTCGCCTATCGCAATCGATCCTCGCGATCGTTCGTCAGTATCGAATTGACTCCGTATATCGACTCCGGTCACGTAGGTAGCGTATCTTTATTCCGCGACCTATTTGCCGTATCGCCTCCCAATCGTTTAGTTCTCGATTGACTTTATTAGTTTTGTATCGATTCAGCTTTGTTACCGTCATTAACGCCGAACGTTGGATCTTTTTTGTGTTTCGTAGTCGTGTGTGATTCGTTTTCGTGAGTAAAGTGCTTAACATCAGGAGTATCGCATAGCAGTGTTATTGTCTTTGGTTAAATGTATCCTGGTACAATGTTTGGATGTATAACACATATATTATGTTACATGAGAATATACGAGTGTTTCATATTCTGTTTATTTATTTATGATCCCAGTTTTTATGAGTTCTTTGTGAAATAGCATCTGTTTGCAGATATTTTAATTACATTTCAAGTTCGCTGAAATTGTATTATTTGTGTGTTGCTCTCTGGTTTTAGTTAGCCATCATAATTATTATTATTGTTTTGCATTTTTTTGAGCTTGTTCATAGTAACTGCCTTGTTGGTCTAGTGGTGGCAAGCGCTACTGCTGATCGTGTGGTTTTGGGTTCGATCCCCAGGTCAGGCAGAGTGTATTTGGTTTTTCCGTGTGGAATTCCTCAGTTTGGATTTGTGCCCGATTAATGGCAATAGACTCGTCCCCTATTACATGGGACTTAAAGATAACGACGAAATGAGAATGTTACTATACACCTCTGCTCAACCCTTCGGGGAGTACAGGCGTGATGTTATGTTATGTAATGTTGTTCACAGTATATTGCCAGGACATCGGTTTTGATTTCTTTCTCACTTAGCCGTGTATTGTGATTTTTTTATGTTCTGATTGTTAGTCGCAAAAATGGCTTTTGCTACATATGTATGTATAATTATATGTAGGTGAATAAATAATTTCAGAAAAATGTATAACGTAACGCCAGTATTCTCTGAAAGGGTAGATTAAGGTGAATTATATGCCGATATTTCACCAAGAATACGACAACATTAGTCCCATTTAAAAGTAAGGAAAATAGTACAAGTACCTATTTCATCTGGCGGGGGTCCGAGCCTATAAAAGGTCGGACACACTGCAGACCGCCCTTCTCGCGCCGCTGCAGTTGTCAAGTTAAGTGCTACACCTGCTCAAGAAGACCCTGGACTCCTCGCATTGCTACGAACCACGCCCTGTTGATCTATTTGTAATTCTGATTAAAATATATATAGTGTAAGTACACGCCTGCTAAATTTTATGTGCACATGCTTGTTGAGGGTTGTCTCTTAAAGCCACTCTAAAGTGTGACAATCTTTATGAAAAATTTTAACCAGAAAAAAACGACATCCCACAAAATATCTATATACACAAATCAGTCAATCATAACCAAAATTCACAGACATGTTGAATAGTGTTCGCTTTGTGTGCGAGGGAGCAAATACGATGGCGTTACAAGCTTTCTATCCAATCATACTCGTACTGCCGTAACTGTAACACGTTCTGAGCTAACGTACGAATGTATCTTGTTGATGTAAATCTGGAAGAATGAATATGGATCTTGAAAGTATCTAAGGTCTAGGTTTCGTCTGTGACTTTGCTTGCGAAGAAGATCAGTTCTTTTTCTTCGTCGATCCATCACTGATGACGATTGCAAGAGCTATACAGTATAAAGATCTAATAGCTGAGTGTATTTTTGTTAAGAGAAGTAGTGTGTTTGTGAAGAACTAATTTTCCATCATTGTCCTCCGGCGCTCGTACCAATGGTCCCCCCACTCATATGTTGAAACAAGTTCTAACGAGTCCAGAGTCCATCTGGATGCTGTTTAATTTAATGCTAACGATTTTCCGTCGTCCGTATCAATTAGGCCGCTGATCCGGGCCATGTTCAACGAAAATTGTGAATTCCCGAACAACAAAGTTAAACAAAAAGTTGGAACACGGGTTGTATTGACACACTTCGACACAACTATTTCTATGTGGACTTCAACATATTTTGTATTTGATTTGAATGAAAATAGACGCGCTTTCCAGTTTGAATATACATTGAATTTTATTTGAAAAATATGTGTTGTGACGTGTTTCTGTGGGAATAAAAATATATAATAATTCAGAAACGTGCTTGCGGCATAGCTGAAATAGTATGTTATGTAGAATTTTAAGAGACGGGTTGCTAAGAAAGAAATGAAAGAAAAATAAATTTATTTGGCTCGAAAGCAGTCAGACACACAGACAAAAAATTAATAAGAGACAAAAGAAAAAAAATGTAGCTGTGTGTCTAGCGGCTGCGCCAAATAGGTTCAAAGTTGTTATCTGAAGCTAAATGTGTCAATAACTTAGAGTTTAAAGTCCAAACCATTTTCTTGTCCAGGCTTACGAGGATTAAAGGACACCTTTAACTTTATTTGTTGTAGTAATATTGTCGTATCCAAATCTGTACGATTTCGAGTCCCAAAAGCTGTACGTAACAACCCAGCATCTATTAACAAACATAATCCCGGGGGCGGTCAGTATCCTCGCATATCCCATTAAAGAGGACAAACAATAAATTCGGGATAAAAGTGGGCAAATCCTTCGGGTGGACGGAGTCGATCCGTCGACCCCGAAAGACTGTCCAGGGTAGAGATAAACATCGATAAGGGTCCGACTATCGGGCCGGCGTGTTCATCTCTCTACTTTACCGAGGTACCTTCTATTTATGCAAAGGTGGGAACTTTCCAGTTTTTATGGCAGTAAGTTGGACTGAAATATCGTCCGTTTGATGTAGGTACGCGTCGACGTGAGCAGTTGAAGGTTTTGTTAAGATTCTTGTTAGAGTTTGGAGAAGGTGACTGTATTTTTTCATGCTTGGCTCTTTTTACGAGGTGAGCAGAAGTTGTACACTTCATCATTTGATAATTTAGTTACTTCTTATTACTCAATGTTAATCTTTTAAGTTTTCAACAGTATTATTATTTTCCAACTTCAAAGCATTATGTCTATGCCAGTGGCCCTCCTTTCAGGTTTTCTGGAACGATCGTATAATAAAGTCTAAATATTAACATAGACAAAATATACCTTTATAAAATCTTATACAATTCTGTATCAAGGCCTCTCAAGCTAATAATCCCTACAGTGACAGGTTGCTAACCTTTCGTCTGTATAAGTACTTTGAGTGAGAACCCATTTCAGTTAGTTGACTCTGAATACGTGCGCGGCAAGCTAAGTAGCTAGCTTCTGAAAAATCTAGAACGAAGGAGACCGCGATCATGATATTGCACAAATGTATCGTTACGATACTAAATTCGGCTAATTCGGGTAGGTGTTTTAAATCTGCTTTATAACTATAATTATGTGTTTTAACAAGTAATGATTTTACATTTACATTACTTGAAAAAGCTAGAAGTAGGGACTTACTTAATATTTAGATATATTTAGGAGTAGTAAAAAGTAGAAGCGTATTTCATATTTATGAATAACCCAGGGTCTACAGATTTATTCGTTATCGGATTATAAACATCAAAAGGCAAAATCAAAAAGATCTAATATTAAGCTTTAGTGAATTCTCTGTTGGGCATAAGAGGATTATCAGGTGGAAAGACAGCAGGACCTATTCATACACTGAAACATAGATTTTTGCGGAGAGACATCTTAAAACAGTTGCTACCTAATACAAAAAGGGGTTGATGCTTGAGGGGTTCGTGGCTAAATAACAACCGCGCCGATCGTAAGATTTGCGAGGTTAAGCTGCGCTTGCCGCGGTCAGTCCGTGGATGGGTGACCATTTGTTACACATCGAGACCCCTCCGTGCCTCGGAGAGCACGTTAAGCTGTCGGTCCCGGGTGTCATACCAATACCTATGACAGTCGTTACGGGTAGTCAGAAGCCCGAAAGTCTGACAACCGGTCTAACCTTAGGATATCGGCATTGCCCAGTTACTGGGTTGCGGAGGTCTGATGGCAGTCGCTCCGTGTAAAATACTGGTATTCAGCCGCATCTGGTTAGACTGGAAGCTGACCCCAAGATAATTGGGAAAAGGCTAAGAGGAAGACTTACTACAAAAAGGATCACACAAGCAGAAACTCACCAAATTTTGAATGATGATGATCTATCGATAGGTAAAGAACTTATTCATCAGCATATATTATTATTTAATTCTTTGTCCCATCGGATCCCGACAATAGGCCGAAACGTTAAAATGAATACAGACCACAAAAATAAAACATTGGTACTAAATTCAGTATAGGTACCTACGTAGTGTTTTTACTTTGTTATTCATGAAGGACTCCTGGGAGCTAAACTGTATAAATTATTTTTTCTGAGACACCTTTTGTTTTCAATCTTCCCTTTGTTTGTATTCTTAATTCATTCTCAGACAGTTTTTTAGTGAGTGGATAAGCTGCTTTCCAACGGAATGGAGATTAGATGAGCATCATTTGACGGTCATAGAGTAAAAAAAATAGTTATGGAATCTGCTCTGTATCACTTTAATAACACCGACTATTACACAGTTATATACAGAAAGGGCATGAAAGTAGAATAAATACCGTGGAAATGCATTCCTTGCGAAGTACGTGCGGTGTAACTTTGAATGATAGATTGAGGAATGAAGTGATAAGACGAAATTGCGGTTTAAAAGAGAATGTACATACATAACATCACGCCTTACGTTCCCCGAAGGGTTCGGCAGAGGTGTTTTTAGTACACCCTCGTTTCACTAGTTATGTTTAAGTCCCATGTAATAGGGGGCGAGCCTATTGCCATTAACCGGGCACAAATCCAGACTCCAGGCTGTTACTGTGAAATTCCTAATGTAAAAATCCAATAACACTTTACCCGACTTGGGCATCGAACCCAGGACCCCATGCTCAGCAGTCGCGCTTGCGACCACTACACCAACAATTGCTAATTTAAAAGAGTTTGCTTAGGTGGTTTGGTTATGTTGAGAGAATGAGTGAACAGAGATTAACAAACGGATTTATAAGGCGAATGACAATGGAAACGCCGGCAGAGGACGCCATAGAAGGACGTGCATCGATATTATTGGTGGCCTTTCGAAAAGGACAGGTGCGCAGTACTCACAACCGACGAGTGTGTATGATAAGATGTATGAGTGTTGACGAAGTGAAAGGTGTAGGTAAGGATCGTAGCTGTAGTCGTGTACTTCGACTTTTGTATTGGTTAACCATTTTGGGCCATATTTTTGTTGAGAAATTCTGTTACTTGTAAATATGACTAGTCTTTATTGTATCCTTTATTAAACAGAATTTATCGTGTTAGGATAACGGCGTCAGATTTGTCCTTTGGGACATAATTTTGTATCGTGTAATATTTGTACACAAAAACACACGGTAGTCATAAATAAACTTCTTACGTGCAGTAATTAAATGATATAAACATAATATCACGCCTGTATTCCCCGAAGGGTTGGACAGAGATGTATAATAGCACCCTCATTTCGCCATTATGTTTAAGTCCCATGTAATAGGGGGCGAGCCTATTGCCATTATCTGGCCAGCAATCCAAACTCCGGGATGCTACTGAGAAATTCTTAATAGAAAAATCCAATAACATAATGACCTGGGGATCGAACTCGGAGCCCATACTCAGAAGTCGCGCTTGCCACCACTAGACCAACGAGGCAGTTACTAATAACAGAAGGCAGAAACACGGTAATTTAGTTATAACTAAGGTTCTTACGTGCAGTAATGAAATGATAAGGTAGGAATAAATTTGTAGAAGGTAGGTAGTATCCGATGATTAAACCTACCACCCTTAATAGACCTACATACTCAATACAAACATTCAATCTGCCTAGCCTTTTCCCAACTTGACGACACGTTTGGTGCAGTGGCTAAGCGATTGGCTTCTGCGCTGCGGATCGTGGGTTCAATTCCCGCACGGAACAAATATTTGTATGGCCTACAGATAGTTGTTCCGGTTCTGGGTGTTTGTGCATGTGAAGATTTGTGTCTGTAAACGCACCCACGATACAGGAGAAATCCTAGTGTGGGGCAAAGTTGTTTATAAAAAAAAAAAAAAATATGTTGGGGTCAGCTTCCAGTCTAACCAGATGCGGCTGAGTACCAGTATTTTACACGGAGCGACTGCCATCAGACCTCCGCAACCCAATTACTGGGCAATGCCGATATCCTAAGGTTAGACCGGTTGTCAGACTTTCGGGCTTCTGACTACCCGTAACGACTGTCATAGGTATTCGTATGACACCCGGGACCGACTGTTTAACGTGCTCTCTGAGGCAGCAGGGGTCTCGATGTGTAACGAACGGTCACCCATCCACGTACTGACCGCGGCAAGCGCAGCTTAACCTCCCAAATCGTATCATCTGCGCGGCTGGTAATTAGCCACGAGCCCCTCAATACAAACATTCAGTGTTCACTTAAAGCACCACAATATTGCTTGTAATGTTTCTCAACTTACATTTTGCCTTTCTTTCATCCCCAAATTGGCATTGGAAATCATTGGATCGCTTTTGTTGCTCATTTGTTTGAAATACAAGTCGATTTCATAGAATTGTTGTCTTACGATTGAAGTCTTCATTTTTGGAATTTGAATTCTGTATCTTACTAAGCACTTAGGTCAAAGCCATTTTTTGTCTCGACCGTCTCAAATTGAAGGCGTTATTTTGTTGACCTCTTCAAGGCTCGTTACTACAACGGAGTATTACGCCCTCTGAAGAGTGTTAATAAAATATCGATCCTTACCCTCTTGCCCTCGAGTACTATCGCAAGTTTCCCTCCAAGGAGCATCCCATGATTTATGAAAATTATTTTCTGTCTTCCAAGCTCCGCATATTTTACTAAAAGGATGAAAAGTGTTGAAAACTTGTTGAATTGCTTTTGGCTAATGTCATTACCATAGCTTTAGCGTTGTTATTTTTGTTTTGAGTTAAAAATCTTTTCGTTCTTGATTTTGTTGATTTGCTACATAATCTATAAAATGTATACTCCGAAGACACATTTAATGTCATCTTTTGCTGACAGATTATTTTGGCAGCCTTTACTTTAACCTCTCCGACATCTTTTTTGGTCCTTATTGCCAGACTATTGTACAATCCTTGAAATGTACCTATAAATCACTCATCTGTAACACTTATCCCATTCAAAGAACCTATGTCAGCAACACGAACGACATTTATCACTACAAGAGAGCCCTATACGTTTTCGCCAGGTTCTAGGCAAGTCTAGCAAGTTTTTTGAACAAGTTATTTCAATATTCGCGTCTCGTAGACCATCAATGAATGGGTACAAGTTTCACAATTTATTTGCCACTCAATCTAAATGTCTATCTGTTGAGTAAGAGTGCTCCCAATATGTTAGCTCTAAGTTGTATTTCAATATTGGAGGTTGAGTTGCATTGAAAAATATCGTTTAACATCTTGCTTCATTATATTCAAGAAATAAAATCAAAATGTAATTTATTCAAATAATAATTAGACTACAATCAATTAGTACAAGAAGCACCCAAAAGCGTCCGCCCTTCACCCTTCAATTGTGTTGAGTGCTAATTAAACAATATCAACATGAACAACGTAACGATAGATACAACGCTAATATCTATGGCAAATCTTCGCTCCATTTTATTTTGTGCGAAAGGCCGCTTGCGAAGCTATACCGATATTTTCTGAGCATTTGAATATTTCTCTATTATGTTCATGTGTCTAATGATTACTACTATACGGATTCTTAGCTATATTTTTGCCAACAATACCGACAACTCATTTGTTATAACACAGATAATGTATATTCAAGCTAATAATTTCTAAGTCCCAACTGAAACTGTAGAAATAACTTCATTAAATCGTCAGTTGTGAAGAAAATGTTAAGTGGCTTTCTTAAACACGGCTCCCCCGTTCCTCCAACCGGCTTATTTATTTTCCGGTGCTTAAACATTGTTATGAGTTATTTTTTGTTATTATTTTCCTTGTATACGCTGTCGAACACCATCATTATTAACAGTTGCATGAGGGGCAGACAATAGGATGTTGCCACGTTTTTGTCTTTATTTTTATTGGGTCCTTTATCTGGGTTGGCAGTTTTGCGGCGCTTGTGTAACAAGTTTATTTTTTGTGCTTTGGTGTTTATTTCTTAAAAGTAGTAATATTCTTCATGTACTACATTATGCTTACGTTAATATTATAGTCCTAACTAGACTAAAATTGGTTAATAAAGATTACGCATATTATCATCGCTTAGCTTAATTTATACTAAAATTCTAGTTGCTATAGGTTATAAAAATCTAATCTAGTCTGTTGTATTTCTTCTTGTAACGATTTTTTATCATGAAATGTTAGTTTAGTTTTAGCTTCGTTTGAATAAAATATTGGTACGACATGAATAAAGTACAAACTTACTTTTATTTTGAGTTACAGTTTGATGTTTTCCATAATTTTTCAATATCTAAGTTAGAATTTATTATAATAATCTTTATAACAAGAGTCAATGTCCCGTGGAGCCAAGTTCAGTTTATGCTGTCAACTTATTCTTTACTAAAGCAATAGTTTGTTGGCTAAAGTTAACAACGGCTTTCGACGAAACTTCGGTCACTTGTTTGCCAACAAACTGCGTACTTTCACAGATTTATTTCAACAAAACATTCTTACTGTTATTAAAACTCTCATTTTTTTCTATTCTATTCTGAACAATAAGTAGAATTAAACTACGAAGAACTTGTTAAGTGAAAGTGTCTAAACATAGCAAACAGCGAAAGATAAAACGGAAAAATTAAAACCGTTTTATGTTCTATACGAGTTCGTGCTAGCTCGTGTTTTTCATAGCTTGAGCGATTCATCTAAAATCAATTTCATTCGGAGCCGCAGCGAAGCAATATTTTTCCAATTTTCTCTCATCTGAACTTCTTTAAACGGCGGTAAAGTTATTAAACCGCCGTAAACTGTCATTAGCTTATTTAGAAGTCCACAGACGGTCTCGGGCACGATAAAAATTAAATAACGCCATGAATAGGGAGAGCGCTTCAATTCGCCGCTTCGCGACAAGTGTATAATTAAGAAAATTACAGATGGCCAGCTAAAACAAAACCGCGCGGTAATGGCGGAATGTGAAAAAGCCCTTTTATACTTTTCCATTTGGTACGATCGTCGTTTGAATGGATTTCAGGTCTTTGGACTTAAATCGGTTATGTTTAATAGATTCAAAAATTTCAAAGACCTGTTAATTTTGTAGGCTCGTTGAAAAAATTTCGCATTGCCGCTGAATCACAAGTGGGTTTAAATTTTAAATGGATTTATTTGGATTATGTTTCCATCAACATTTTACACGTGCGTTTATGAATTTTTAACATGTTTACTCAATTTGCCATGAATAAATTTCAAATTGAATTTATTTGTGTTAATGGCAAACGAATTATGAAATCGAGAGCTACCTTGTAGCAACCAGTTGCCAAATTGTGTTAACCACAGCTTTGATTTACAGTTCCAAAGTTTAACCAGTTCATGCTACTGTTGTCTTTAGTCAGAAGTTTGTTGATGTGGTGGCCTACATAATTTTCAACTAAAATACATTGTATATAACTACATCACCAATTAAACTTTGCTCCTTGGTTCGTAAAATCTTTGGCTGTAAAAGAAGTTTACCAGGAGCGTTACATTTTATAATATGGAATTATGTGTTTCAATCATCATATCCCAGTAATGTGAAAATTTGTGAAGATGTTTGTATGTTTGTTACTCGATTACGCTTAAACGGCTGGACGGATATGGATGAAATTTTCACACAGATAGACCATGTCCTGCATTAACACATAGGACTTCTGATCTAGGCACATGAAGTAGTTCCTCTCGAATAAGAGTGTAACCGCGGACAACAGCTATACTTCATAATTCATCGTACAGTCGCGGAACGAAAATGTTATACACCTTAAGGTCTATTTTTACTTGCACAGTGTAAGAAACAACCTATTTTACCGACTACATATTGCCAACATTATAGAAATGAAAATACAAGTATTTTTGAAAGGATATTAAAAATTATAATGGTGACATGATGACAACCACTAGTAATGTCAATTTATTTAATCATCGAATTGATTGATGTAATGGTTTTTACAACAAAACTCCTTAAATCAAATCAAAGACATTATATGGCACTACTACGTCATATGGAGGGAAAAGGCGACTTTGATCTTTGTTACCAAATAATTAAACATAATTTTCCATGCATTGGTCTGTTCCATTCAACAGTTTGAAAAGGTAACATGCGCCCGCGATGTGGGAAAGGAATTAATTTGAAAACTGACGAACCTATTTATTCCCCTACTGTACATAGGCCATTTTCAAAAACTATGTTTGTTACGCATCAAAATAAAGGAAAATTTTCCTTATAAGTACTTCTCGTTCATGTTTAGTTTATGTAAGCCACGTCGTTGGTTCCATTACATACACAAGAATTCAGGGTTGGAACAAATGCCCGCGAGATATACAAATATTTGTCCCGATGCAGACCCAATTCCTACCCGAGGAAGCGGTTGATCCGCTTTAGGTAGTTCACGATAAACACTTAAAATTCAACATTTTTAAAATGAAAATATTTAATGAGTCGCGACCGGATTCTAAGCAAATAAACGCCAACGAAATCAATAAGAGATTTTTAAATGTAAATCATTTCGCTTCCGTAATACTTTTATAAGCCTTTTTCAAAGGCAGCTTGTTTCAATTTTACAGAATTATATCCACCTTTTCTCTTCGTTTCGTTTGCAATTAAATGAGACTGGGTGCCTTCAAAGGTATTTGTGTATCGAAATGTCCAACTTGAAAATTCGCTTCAATGAAAATTATGACATTTCTAAACATGGTTTTAATAACATCGCTGGCTGCTGAATGTTTATTGGTTTATATTTGATTCAGTTTGTCTTAAGTTATGATTGGAATTAAAATTATATTGCTGACGATTTTCCTTTTGTGTTCAATAGACCAATAAATGTTATATTTGACACGGGCTTTATTTGAAGTAAACCATTAACCAAATCGATGATATTGGTGTTAGGAATTTTATCGGTATCAGATACCGTTGTATTAATACCGTTTTTAAGTAATTAAGAGCTTTATCAGCAATCAGCACTATCCTACGTAATGTCTATCAACTGCCCTGTTTCTATAATATTTTTGACCGAACTTTCAAACAACATGTACGAGTAGATAGGTACAATAAATATAAACTTTTTCCGAGTCTACTGTAACACCTATTGTTAAAGTACCACTACTTATCAAATATAACCAAAGTCGTATAACCTTGGCATGAAACACTTAACCGACTTTACAAAAGGTGCAGTGACCTTGCGTGCGTTACGTATCACGGGATCACGAGGTCACCCGACCTCCGACAAGGTCACACGAAAAAAACAATCCTATAACAATTATACTCAATTTAGAAGTAGAGTTATGGCCTACTAATTTATTTTAGGCAACCGGTTCACTAGGACGGCCATCCATCGCGAGAATCATTAGTTTCCATGTTACGGAATGTGATACAAACACGTGAGTTACCTTAGAAATGGAATCCGGTCAATGAACATTGTGGTTCAATGAAATAGTACAAAATACGCTACAAGCCGCTGCAGTGCGTAACAACCCTTATACAGTTGTAGACCAACTCGTAAATCAAAGTAAAATTGTAGCAAAACGTCGGGCAGCCGCGGTGCCATACATTGTCGTACGACCGGCCGTCCGACCATCCAGCCCGGTCGGCGGTCAAGCACCACCGCAAACGATTACCATAACGAACATCTGCCTAACAAACAAATATTGAAATCCCAAGTTTAAATGGAATTTTGATTTGATTTCTTCGCGGCGAATTATAATTTCAAATAAGTCGGGAGATGAAAAATCTGGATCGGACCATCAAAGTTTCGGACTCGCCCCGGATGACGGGAGAGGTGAAGCGAGGGGCGGGGAGGGGAGAGACGCGAGCTTCGCAAATACTTCGTGTTTGGATCGCTTTATGTCTAAACTGACTTTTAATGTAGGTAATGTTAAAAGTTTTAATGTAGGTAATACCTATTTGTAAGTTGAACGCGATTTTTCAAGTTATTTTGTGAGTGTACCGAGCTGCTAATGAGATGTTTTACAAGCACTAATGGTACTAGAGTTTATTATATCCACTACTTAGTAAAAGTACGAATGCAATTACGAATTTGTTGGAATTTTCAGATGTAAACTCAGTAATTGGTAATTAGGCACGAAAACTACATATTGTTATTGTAGAAACTGGATATAATAGGCTCAAACAAGATTCAATTTCTCAGTAAAGGGTACATAAGAAAATAATATATATGTTATAGTATTTACTAGAGCTAAGAGAGTACTGAATTATAATTATACTAACAGCCTAAACGTTGTACATTAACATCACAAAACCATCAGGATACAAAATAAGTTCCGGGTAAACCATAGAATAAAATGGCGAAACGGGGAAAACGTAGAATGAACTGGGGAAATGGGGAAAACATACCATGGAATGGATCCCCATAAAAAGTAACGATGACCTGTTTAACATTCACCGAAGGTGTATTACTAGAATTCGATGGAGGGCCGTGTCAAAATGACACCCATATTCTAAGACGTTCCTCCAAAACTTACTCGACTCAGGACGGCCTCGAAAACACCTTCAAAATTGTATTCTTAGTCGCAATTTCGAGTGAACTTTGAGATTCCTCGACCGAGGGGTCCTCAAATGAGTCGAAGTAGAGTGGAGTCATTACGTCATAATTTTGTTTATCTGCATCGCGTAAATAACGCCGCGATAAATAGTTGTAAGGATTATCGTAAGCATATTCGATAAAGTCTTCAAAATTCATTTTTGTTACATACGAACTTTGACACTTCCTTCCTTAAGGTAGGTTCCGAGGTACCTTGAGTTTGACAGATGATTCCTTACCTCGACTGAGGAAAAATCTCGAGTCGAGACGTTTATGTCAACTATAACTACCGATGGTAGTGAAAAAGGCTGAGTCTAGGTGGAGTCGAGTCGAGTAAGTTTCGGAGGAACGTCTTAGAATATTGGTGTAGGTAGATACTTTTTCTGCCATCGATGAAAAATGGTGTAATGATACCAAGCCCACGAACGCCAACGAACATTCATCATTTGTTAATTTGACAAAACTTTTCTTACAACGAATCTGATTTCAATCGTATATAAGCCGTTGTGAACCCTGTTCGGTGGCCTTCGTTGGCGTTCGATGGATTGGTGTGTACCTACTTGCCATAAAACCATATCATTGTTTTGCATGTTGAGATCAAGGTGCATTTGAGAAATTTGACACAATTTTTTTTTGTTTTTTTTTTCCTATCCTGCTAATTGATACTCTAAGCTAGGAAAACACTAGGAGGAACAAGACAGTACTATTGCTAACGTAGTTACATTGCGCAGTGACTCCAAAGTGGTTCTTCGCCTCCGATTGCCTGTCTTCATTTTTTTATCTTTTTTTTTTTAAAAAGTCTTGCCCCACACTTGTATTCCTCATGGATGGTGCGTTTACAGACACAGATCTCCACAAGCACAAACGCCCAGACCCGGAACAACTATTTGTAGGCCATACAAATGTTTGATCCGTGCGAGAATTGAACCCACGACCTGTAGCGCAGAAGCCAATCCCGCAGCCACTGCACCAAACGTGTTGTGTTGTATTGGTCTTACAATTGCTAAGGTCTAGTTTCTAATACCATTTTCTATCCACTAAGGCCTTGAATAGTTTGAGTCAACTCACGTAGAGTATTTTAAAATAAATTCTAAAAGTACAGTAATAAGTTATGAACTCATCGCTATATCTCACAACAGCGCATCACTCATGCATGCGGAATGTGATCTCATCTTTCTGCTGAGCTCCGGTTCATTACTCTGACTGAATGTTAGATGGTTCTCTCACTATATTTAATTGCATTTGTGAAGGTTTCATTTTAGAAAAATATTTTACTATCTCAATTGTGGTCTGTATATTCTTGGTTAATTAACACAAACGTTCTCATTTTGGGTCTCGTGGGGTCTGCGAGATGATATCAGGTGGTGCAACCGCAGTTATACGACCTTTGACCCTTGCATAACATTGGCAACACAAACCCACAAGTATTATAGTAGTCTATTTCCAATTCTTCTTCTCTCGTGTGGTTAGTGACTAACCTGGTGTCAGAGTTTATGCCGCCCATGGTCCTCTGACTTGGCTTCACATGCCGTCGAGAAATATCTCTCAGGCATGCCGGTTTCCTCACCATGTTTTCCTTCACCGTTTTTAAGCATGTGATAATTATACAATACCCACATGAATCCGAAAAGTCAGAGGTGCGTGCCTTGTGTTCGAATTCGAGACCTATGTCTTGGCAGTCCCACGGTCACACCACTAGGCTATCACTGCTGTTATTCCGATAAAATTCATGTAAGTAAAACCGTATATAGGTACCACAAAACAAAAATAATATGCATAAAATGTTATATTGCTGAACACGTGACTGTTATGTTTTTATGTTAACCATGATTGTGTACATACATGTTCTTCTGCCAAGCGTCGGTCAAATAGATAAATATAGCTTACCACTCCAAGAAATCTTAGTTGCTACTAATAACATTTCTGTAAATCCTGAGAAATAGTCGACATCGTAACGGGAACAAATTCCCAATCCGATATTAAGAAAAACAATGATCAGCAAAATGGTTTCTTTCAATATTTAATGCCCGCTTACGGGATTGGGATCATAACTCGAGTATCTCCATCAAATCAACTTGAACGACTTAAATGAAACAATTAAGATTGAACTGAGACGACTTGTGAACTTTGCCGAGTGGGGCGAACTCTCCCTTCAAGCCCATTAGATTCTTTATAAAACAATTTATGAAATCTTCTCAACTGCGGCTAATCAATTAAGATCGATCTCCGTTAATTGCTTCAAGCTCGTCTTACCTTAGTTTCAGTTTTGGGTTTGAAGTTTAGTTGTAATTATCGAGACGTTCGTGGGTGGTTCAAACGCTCTTTGTGGGAGAGGTTTACATTTTTCTCTGATGTGAATTTAGTAATTCAATAGTTTGAAAGATATACACCCATATTCTAAGACGTACCTCCAAAACTTACTCGACTCAGAACGGCCTCGAAAACACCTTCAAAATTGTAGTCTTAGTCGCAATTTCGAGTGAACCTTCAGGTTCCTCGACGGAGTTATTACGTCATAATTTGAAATATCTGCATCGCGCAAATAACGCCGCTTTAAATAATTGTAAGAATTATCGTAAGCATATTCGAGAAAGTCTTCAAAATTCATTTTTATTACATACGAATTTTTGAGACTTCCTTCCTTAAGGTAGGTTCCGAGATACCTTGAGTTTGACAGATGATTCCTTACCTCGACTGAGGAAAAATCTCGAGTCGAGGACTTTTATGTCAAATGTAACTACCGACTAGTGAGTCAAGGTGGAGTCGAGTCGAGTAAGTTTTGGAGGAACGTCTTAGAATATGAGTGATAATCTTGGACCTTTGAGTCACATTAAACCCATATACAGCATTTCGGTATGTGATAAGTAAATAATAAACCCAACGCATAAATAATGCGACGACAAACGAATAAAATCTTTACAATTTCTGTAGAAAACAAACTACATTGAACATCTATGAAAAACGCAATGACAAAATGTTTTTGGACTTTATGCTCTTTAACTTTGCGTAGCTATCAATATCGGGCAAAAATATTTAATGCCTCCCGAGGTAAGGCTCTACCCAACATAATAATATACCTACTTTGTACACTTCCCTCACATCGTATCCCATTTAGTCCTCAGTCTACGTAGTGACACGTTGATGGATGGATATTTTACTCCGATTCTGTGGTCCAACCATGTACCCAATACACAACACAGATATTTAGTATCCCCAAATATCTTAACGCTCAACGTCTAGGAATTTCTCATAGAACTTTGTCCATAATTGCCTAATAAGCCTAATAATTTAATATTCAGCTTACCTATTTAAAATTAATTGACTACAATATTACTATGTATACTAAAATACATTTATGTAAATCTATAATCTCTCATTACTAAAATTGAGAAATTTACATATTATACAAGACAAGGGAATATATTGTATGTAATAGAATATTGTATTTCTGCGAATCTAACCTATGGATTCTGAAAAACATAACATAGCATCACGCCCTGTATTCCCCGAAGGGTTGAGCAGAGGTGTATAGTAACATCCTCGTTTCGCCAGTTATGTTATAAGTCCCATGTAATAGAGGGGGCGAGCCTATTGCTATTAAACGGGCACGAATCCAGATTTCGGACTGCTACTGAGAAATTCCTAATGGAAAAACCTAATAACACTGCCCGACCTAGGGCTCGAACCCAGCACCCCATGCTCAGCAGTCGCGCTTGCGACCACTAGACCACCAATACAGTCAACCCTTTATCTTTATAATATACTAGCTGTGTCCTCACGGCTCCGCCCGTAGCCTATGTTACTCAGTGATAATGTAGCTTTTTAACGGCAAAAGAATATTTGAAATCGGCCCAGTAGTTTTTAAGTTTATTCGTTACATACAAAAATACAAATCTTTCCTCTTTATAATATTAGTACCTATAGATATATATAATTTTCCGTTACCCTTATTAACTGATGCGAATAATCAAAACGACTACACCCCTTTCGAGAAGTTTTTTTTATCTTACTCAGATTTCCCCCGTGAGGGTTCCAGATTAAACTAATTTCTGAAAAAAATAATTTATCTCTGCGTTCCGCATTCGGAGTCCTTACATTTTTTATCTTTCGTGGGAACCCTTTTAAATCTTCAGAGTTTTATAATTACTTTAATTATTTTAAAAGATACAGTCTCATTGATTATATGAAGCTGTAGCTTTTATCTGAGTCGTGAGATGTCAGGGCCAGTCGCGGTTGGCTGACTTCCATCTGCAAATTGCCGAGCGATTAAAGTGCTTACTCAAGTTTAATTCTTTGATTATAGAGTAGTCGAAAGTTTGCGTCTAAACAGCAGTTGAATAAACGAACTTACATGTTCGTGTGAGATCTGGATTTTAATCAAGTTAATTAGAATATAAGAAGTTTGGAACTTTTGGAATTTAATTGTCACATTACAGTCTTGAAGGATGATGGTTAAATTAAATTGCTTTGTTATTTTGTTACTGACTAATTTATTTTAAGCAAAATGAAATTCATCATTTACTTAGAGTTCGTGAGACAAACATTATCTTATAGTCAGAGGCTGTTTCAGAATAGAGATGTGTTATATCTGGGGAGATGAGGCGACAATAACCTTCAATATCTGCCACATGTTACGCAACTATTTGTCATTTGTACGTGGCTTGTATTATTTGCGTAATATTTCATTTATGTTTGAACCTGAAATAATCCTAGCTGTCTCGGTGTAGTTCACGATTTAAATAAATTAATTATTAAATAAACTAGGTAGTTATATTTTTTTTTTCTCAATATTATATATTTATATGTCCAGGCAACAGAAACTTCTACATCCTCACTCACAAAACCACACTCAACTCTACACTTTCCTCCACCCCCACACAATACTAACCATAGGTATTAACACTATATATAGGTAGATGTAAAGTTATCTTAATAATAAATTGTTAATAACTCGCGACCATTGTCTGCTTTGGAATGTTATATAACCTAAAGGGTGAACATCTGGTGTCCTGAAATACAGGCCCCAAGCCTAGTTTAGGCACGTCTCCCATAATATAATTACTGTATCCACTTGTTCCCTAGAAATTATGTACTTAATGTGTATTGTGACGAGAAAATAAAAATTATTATTATTCGGCATGTTTTTATGTAAGCGGTTTAGCAATTTGTCACGTTACTACTTTTCCTGTCTTTGACTGAAAATGACCCATGAAAACCTCAAATGCTTCATTAATCAATGCCCCAACAAATTACAAGAAACACCACTACTACCATAAAGCAAGTCTCACTAGTTCCGAAGCGCTCAACATGGCCGAAGTATCCACTTTCAAAGTCAAAGTATCCATATTACCCCGTTCCCCTGGCCCGTGCCCCACCCCCTGCGTCGCCCGGGCTCTGGCTATAATTTCGTGGCGGTCACGAAGAGCACGCACGCAGAACACCTCGCAAGCAACCGGCGGAAGTTGTTCGGAACTTTCGTTCATACGCCCATGTGTTTATTGGTAAATATTGTGTGAGAATGTAATAATACATAAAATTATATCACGCCTGTGTTCCCCGAAGGGTTGGCCAGAGGTGTATAGTAACACCCTCAGTTCACCATTATGTTTAAGTCCCATGAAATAGGGGACGAGTCTGTTGTCATCAACCGGGTACAAATCCAATCTCCGGGCTGCTACTGAGGAATTCCACACGGAAAAACCCAATAACACTTTGCTCGACCTGGGGATCGAATCCAGGACCTCACGATCAGCAGTCGCACTTGCCACCACTAGACCAACGAGGCAGTTACATATATATTTTCAGTTTATTATTTCCTTCATTGTGATGATGATGACTGTCCGGGAACTACCATGTGGTCTTAGAACAACAGCAAAACTTCATCACAAAAAAGTGGCACAACGCTGAGCTAAGATCCATAGTTGTATCTCACAAAAATATCAGTTTATTCTATACTTAATATTATAAAGAGGAAAGATTTGTATTTTTGTATGTAATGAATAAACTTAAAAACTACTGGACCGATTTCAAAAATTCTTTTGCCGTTAGAAAGCCATATTATCACTGAGTAACATAGGCTATATTTAGTACTGGAATAAAACTTCTTACGCGGTCGGAGCCGTGAGGACACAGCTAGTGTTAAATATCTTGGATTTGATATGAATATTTTGAGGAGAATTAAGCGTTTAATTTCGCTACCGGGAGAGGTGAAATAGTATATGATACGCAAGTAATTGAGCCGGTTAATGAACTTACGTGTGTTTGCTGTGCTCGTCAAGCGTAGTATATTGCAATAGGATGGCAAATAGAAGCGCTGCTCGTAATGTTGACGTATTCTGGCAGTTTTTCCCGTATAAGGACGGGCGAGAGAATAACATTTTCTCACCGCACACTGGCAATATACACGTGCTGTTAGATTCAATAAAACCCGGGACGCATAGTGGTAGATCTTTACGGTTCGGTTAGCTACCACTCTCACCTTAAACTACTTAGCAGTGATAGCCTAGTGGTGTGACCGTCGGACTGCCAACTCATAGGTCTCGAGATTGAACCCAAAGCACGCACTGCTGACATTTGGGATTAATGTGTGTATTGTATAATTATCACTTGCTTAAAAACGGTGAAGGAAAACATCGTGAGGAAATCGGCATGCCTGAGAGATATTTCTCGACAGCATGTGAAGCCAAGTCAAACGCCTATGGGCGGCATAAACTCTGACACCAGGTTAGTCACTAACCACACGAAAAGAAGAAAACCTTAAACTTCGGCGCCAAGTAGTTTACTGTGCTCCGTCGTGTTTTGAGAGCCAGAGGGGTATAGTGGAGTTCCTCTATATGTTTGCTATTTGGTTTCGTGTGGTCCATCTTAGACCCTGTCTGCACTTACCACTAGATCTGATTAGGGTCAACGCGATCAAGTAAAATAAAATGTAAGTTTATTTGAAGCCTGACACTATACTGACTGACACTATATAAACGAAATCGTGTAATTCCTTCAAACCTCGTAATGTACTGCTGACATAGAGTAACCCTGAACGGGATACTTCTGGAGTCAATAAAAAAAATATTACAAGAAGTAAACATGTTTGTGTTCTTAACGTGAGGCATTTTAGCGCCCCGAGCGAATTGCGCGGCTATCGCTCGCCGCGTGGTCATTTAACAAGGTGCGCTAAAATGCCTCAAGTTAAGAACACGTGTTTACTTCTTGTATTTTTTTTATTGAATCCAAAAGTTTCCCGTGCAGGGTTAATCTGTCAGTAGTGCATCACAAGGTTTGAAGCAATTACATGATTTCGTTTACACCCTGTATAAGTTTTGAGGGGCTCGTGGCTAATTGCCTACCGCGCGGATCATAGGATTTGCGAGGCTAAGCTGCGCTTACTGCGCTCAATTTGTGGATGGGTGACCGTTCGTTATATATCGAGACCGCTCCGTGCCTCGGAGAGCACCATAAACAGTCGGTCCCGGGTGTCATACGAATACGACAGTCGTTACAGGAAGTCAGAAGGCCGAAAGTCTGACAACTGGTATAACCTTAGGATATCGGCATTGCCCAGTAACTGGGTTGCGGAGCTCTGATAGCATTTGCTCCGTGTAATATACTATTATTCAGCCGCATCTTGGTAGACTGGAAGCAGACCCCAGCATAGTTGGGAAAAAGCTAGGGGGAACGGACACTTTATAACTATTGCTCCAAATAATCGTAATTCTTTAATACATTCTAAGAAATACACGAAGAACTGCTAATATCGTTTCTTCACTGTTCACTAGAAGTGTTATTGGTAGCTGGTAACACTGGACAATGTTGACACAGGAGGGTAATCGTCAAGATGAATCAACGTACCCGAAGTTATAAAAACAGTGGTCATTCGACGGAGCATAGGATTCCATGTCGAACAGCGGAACAAGTCTGACCTGTTATATCTGATTTGCTTGTCCTTATTTTCTGATCTTGTGTAAATTGTTATATTGTGAACTAGCTTCTGTAACTAACCACTAACCCAATTATAAGTACTCTCAGTGGTGGAGAGTCCATGTTGGTTTCATTTACTTTATTTACCATGCTCCCAATCCTGACATACCGATATTAGCTATAACTGTAATGATAGATTCACCCCTACAAGATTATGTTGTATGTATTTTATAGAAGACTAGCTGTGTCCTCACGGCTCCGTCCGCAGCCTATGTTAATCAATGATAATGTAGCTTTCTAACGGCAAAAGAATTTTCGAAATCGATCCAGTAGTTTTTTAACCGACTTCCAAAAAGAAGGAGGTTACTATGTTCGTCTGTATGTATTTTTTTTGTTTTTTTTTGTGTCTGTTCATAGATATTTTCGCCAATTGTAAACTGATTTTGATTATTCTTTTTTTAATGGATAGGGTATACTTCGAAGTTGGTCCCATTTAAATTTGGTGAAGATCTGATGAAGAACTTCGGAGATAGACAATGGAACTCCTCAATGACGAACAGTACGCATATTGTGATGATGTGATTATGTTACGAGCAGCGTCTTTAGTAGGTCCAACCAAGTTTTAATTAATGCCACTAAAATGAAAAAAATAAAACATTTTTTACAAAAAATTTAAACCGACTTCAAAAAAGAATAAAATAATTACCATATAAAATTAACAGTTTCAGTAGTCGGTGCCTTCAATTTGGTTCAGCGTGGATCAGCACCGACTTCTGAAACTGTTAATTTTATATGGTAATTATTTTATTCTTTTTTGAAGTCGGTTAAATTTTTTTGTAAAAAATGTTTTTATAAGTTTATTCGTTACATACAAAAATACAAATCTTTCCTCTTTATAATATTAGTATAGATGAATGCCCTAGGCACCACATAATAAATCCAATAGGTCTTTAACGTTACGCCCGCAAATTAGGACGAGACGGCCGTTGATTAAAATTGATGAATAAAGTTATCGGCCGCAAGTACCAAGAGAGGGTAGTTACAAGATGTTTACAAACTAATCATATTACGATACCCACTTGTGATTGGAGGAGAGGACATGATTACTTATATCCAGGATAATTTTCGCTTTTGATTTTCATGTTTAAAAACATTTACTGTTTTTGATCTTGTTCAAGAAGTACACAAGGCCGTTGATTGCTGACTGAAGGTTCTACTGGTGACTGTAATTAGAAGATAAAGTATAGTCTTTTAGTAAAAATGTACGTTACTACAAGCCTGTAAGTGCATTTTTAATCTAACAAAACATTTCACATTTTTTTTTCTATTTTACTCTTAAGGGTGATTTTCACCAAACGGCTCGCATCGATTTTGCAATCTTTAACGATATTAAATCGTGTACACAGTATTTAGTCTTTATTACCAAGCCGCACACAGCAGCTTGACCAGGGGGAGTCAGCTTTCTTAGCGGCCAATGCAAACAGTGGCATAATATGCAAAAACGAGATAGCGCTATACAAAAGAAAGTGATAACACGATCAGTGATGTCACATGCCCGATTAAATAGATACCCATAATTTCGGTAGCTGCAGATTAAAGATAATGAGCTGTGATGATTTTAATGTTCATTAAAATAATATAAAACAATAATTTAAACCACTTAAAATCCTTATTTTGTGTTTCAATTGTCTTAAAATGCTGACTAGAATTAAAAACTTAAAAATAAAATAATGATTTATGGTGATTTTTTTTTTATGAAATGGCCACACCCATTTGTGGTATGATAGATTTGTTTATTGTTTTTTACGACAATCTGACGAAGAGAGTATAATTGTATGCGAATGTAACATTTGTTTTGTTGTGATTGTTTCCAAATCGTATTTTCTGCCGGTTCTGCATTGTGTGTGAAGAATTGTTGCCTTAACCACTACGAGATAGACTCTACAGTGCGAAATTGACGCGTGCGTGTTGTGAAACCAACAAATACCTTAAGAGATAGAGACTCCAGTGCAAAATTGACGATTTTGTATTTACGAGATAGAGACTCATCCTATTTGTGCGATATTGACGCTTTAGTGTTGTGTTTTCCGACCATGGCATTGGCTGAAGAAGTGTGAAGAACGTTACAGCATAAATGTTAAAAAACTATAAGTACTTAGCACAATTACTATATGCCTGAAACGGTTTTGTAAATTAAAAAACCACAAGTTTGTTGAAGAAGCCTCCAAACAAACAATAAAATGAAAAATAAATATATTAAAACATGTTCAAAAACTTTGTTTTCTTTGAGTTCTATTAAGTACAGCAAATTTTCATTTTGCAATTTTTGCCAAACGAATATGTATTATAAGTAATGTATAATCGTTAAATAAACTGCAAAATGAAAATTCGTTGTAGGTATAAATTAACCCAAAAATAAATAGTAGGTATGTACCTATCTGTTCGTAATTCCCGCGCCTCACGAGTTTCTTATGGCATAAACTGGAGCGCTAGTGTGCTCTCGTGTAAGCTTTATAATTGTATGAAGTTGTCGTTCTTCTCTTGAGTATTATGTTCTGTGAGCTTGACCGCGTCTTCCGCGACACGCGATCGTAGCCGAAAGTATGTTGAGACGCGCGTACGGCTCCGTACGCCTGTCGTTGTATCCGATCGGATCTTTTCGGCTGTCGTCGAGTGCGCTCAAAGCCGTGGCCGGTTTTTCTTTTCCTCTTCTGTATTTTATGATTATTTTCTTCTTCTTATAATGCAATAGCAAACAATACTACGTCAACATCAACCATTACAAAAATTAGAACATTTCAACACGGTAGGAATGAAACTATTTGACTAGGCGCAGAAAGGATACGTTTACAAGCGACGGTACGGCGCCGATCGTATGCGTCGACATCCTGCCGGACGCGATCGGCTGTCGCCGCATCAATTCGTATCCTTTCCGATCCGATGCGATGCGAACCGTTTGGTGGAAATCATCCCTTACCTGGTTCCGATTCATTCGTTTCATCACCTTTTTTCAGTGCCTTTCTTATTCGCCGTATTAATACTAGAAATAAAATAAATAAATATTTTTTCAAAACAACAGTCACATTCATAGAAACTATCGTGACTGAAATCAATCAATTATTATTGTACCACTATAATATTAATCGGTTCTTATTACGTATTCACATCGTAAACAGCGCAATTTCTTTTAATTGCCATAAACTATTATAAACACCAAAAAACGGTCGTTAGTGTCAATTACGTGTCACTATCTGACACTTCCGCGATATAAATTGCCGTCATAGCGTGATAATTGTTTGAATAATGACACCATTTTTATTGCTGGGGTAAACTGCAATATTAACTTAATTAGTTGGGGAAGGAAATAGGTTTGTCCACCCCAACTATTAATTAAACAAGTCTATGTTGTGCGAGGGTGGAAAAATTGCAACTTTAGGGATGCGCCCTTTTACTGTTATGGTAGGTACTTGATTAACGTGGAATTTGAGGAGAAACGGTGTTGGGCAAATGCCAGGACGTTATTTGTTCTTAATTCTGCTTTCATGTTTGTTTTCACGCGCAGCAAGCTAAGGTATAGCTTTTTCTTATTCAAAGTAACATTTCTGATTTTGAATGAATTATTGTTTTTAAAATTATTTGTTGGACATGATATTCTTCTTCTTTATTTTTCCTGCCCTTATCCCACACTAGGTGGGGTCGGCACAACATGTATTTCATAAATCCATGTTGTTAGAGGTTTTGACTTATTGTTTTATGACCGGCCGCCTGCCTGACATCAACCTTCCTTGGGAATATTAGTTGCGCTGTCGCGCGGGTGACCCAATGATATCACAAATCAATCGGGACATAATATTGTAATCAAATATTTAGAAACATTCACTGGAGAACACAAGGCTGCATAGAGATTCGTACCTATTAGAGCAAAACGGAATAATTAAAGCTTAGTTTTTCGAAACTTAGATAATAGAATTGATATAGCTTACAAATGTATCTATGATACTATACGACACGTTACCAGAGCTTGTTACGTCACAAGTCTATTGTTTGTCCAGTCAAAGGTCTGGCGGTAGCTCCGACTGAGGATATATCCAGATCTCTTTGTGGATAGCAACCTGAGTCAAAGACCTGATAACACAAAAGCACCGCCAGAAACAGGTGCCCAGCAGTGAACGTTTAGATTGTATTGCGTAGAATCGTGAATCGAAACTCGGAATGTAAAGCACTGCCCACAGCTTGTATCTGAGAGATATTACGGACTGTACTGGTATGATTAAAAATGCTGACCCCTTAGAGTAATTACTAAAGCGTAGACCAACAAAATATGAGACCGTTTTTCGTACAGGCAAAACTCTTTACTCATATGACACTTAAAATGTAAAAGAAAGGATAAACACATATGTTCCAGTTTCAAAAAATGCGAGGGTGTATACACCGATGTTATGTAACATACCCACACAAATAACGTTTACAAAAAAATCACATATTCAAAAAAAAATATAGAGGCAAGCAAATAATATAGCGTTACAGGCACCTAGAACCAACTACGGTAAGAGTACTATTACGTATGAAGGAGCACAGCTTTACAACAAACTGCCTAAGAATGTAAAATATTAGAAATCCATGTTTTCATTTAAACATATTTTAGAAAAAAACAAAATTGTAAGTTGTGTTTATGCATCCCTGCTTTTACTGTGTAGCCGTCGCCTAACGTAAGAAGTACTCATTTTATTAGAAAGACCGGCCAGTCCCGGCTTCGCACAGGCTTTTTCCCGTTTTTGCAACATTTTTCATTTATGTTCAGCTCCTATTGGTCGTAGCGTGATGTTATATAGCCTATACCTTCCTCGATAAATGGACTATCCAACACAAAAATATTTTTTTCAATTCCAACCAGTAGTTCCTGAGATTAGCGCGTTCAAATAAACAAACAAACTCTTCAGCAAATGGTCATCTTTCCCCGTTCATTTCGGCGACAGAACTGTCAAAATGGTGTCCAAAGATGGCCAGTGTCTGTCCGCATAAATCAATCGATGGACATTTTGACCACGTCGAGCTTCGGTGAGCACTGATACTGGTACACAGTTGTTAGCTTCAGCTTTGACTGTCAAACGGAAATATCATTTACACATCCTGCCTTGTCGAATATAAAAATTCCGGTTGCTTTATAGGAGTTGCAGAGGTCAGATTTATATTAAATTCCCATATTCAGTCGTATTGTTTAGAGTGAAATAATAATCGACTCCATCATACATGGAAACTGTCAGTGATAGGAGATGAACAATAAACGCTATCATGCGATTGATAAAGTTCACGTTCAAAGTACAATAGCAAAGTGGTATCGTTCAGTTCCATAGTAAGTTTACCGATGACATTATTAAGTCCCACCTTATATACTCAGCCTATCTTTTTAACGAACACGAAGTCAAATCAAAGCTGCCACTTAAGATTTTCTTTCAATAATTATAGATATTGAACTCGAGACCTCTTTTTAGATATAGATTCGCAGCAGCTCTCACGAGCGACGACACGAACGGTTTGATTTTATTACAAGAAACTCAATCACGACGTGGCATACATTCATCAATCCAAAATCTCATTTGTTACTTACCTATCCACACGTCCTCACTGCTCGGTCAAGGCCTCCCCCTCCCCTTTCTCCCCCCGCCTACACTGAATAACAGCTAATAAACGAGCTCGCGATGAGCCACTGTATCAATCCGATTTATTTCGTTATTAGTCCGCCGTTCGTGATAAGAATTACTTATAGTATTCCACGGCGATTTATATTGCGATCTACGCGTTTTCACACCGTATAAAAATTCTATAAAAGGTAATAGGAAAAGTTCAGCCAAGTTTCTATATGAAACGATTTTCTAACAGTTTGTTAATGAATCTGATCGGGAGAAAGTTGCTGGATAATGCGTAAACACTTCAAGTTTTTGAACGCTTATCCTTGTAAGGCATGTTTTAATATAAGTACCATGTTTTAAGGAATTTAAGTGTTTTTTTTACTTTTTTTATAAAATCGTTGCCCCACACTAGTATTTCTCCTGTATCGTTGGTGCGTTTACAGACACAAATCTTCAAACGCACAAACATCCAGACCCGGAACAACTATCTGTAGGCCGTACAAATATTTGTTCCGTGCGGGATCGAACCCACGACCCGTAGCGCAGAAGCCGATCGCTCCGCCACTGCATCAAACGTGTCGTCATAATTATGTCAAGTGGAAGTGATGAAATGGAAAATCGGAACTTTAATTTTAAGATGCGTTGCTTAGTGATTTTGTGACAATCTTTTTTTTTAATGGCTCGTTATGAAAATCGGGCTAATCTTGGTGGAATGGGTGCGTTAATAGTTAGGCATTATTACATCCATCACTGTAGATTATTTCTTCTTATTTATGAACGATATCGACATTGCCCAGTAACTGGGTTGCGGAGGTCTGATGGCAGTCACTCCGTGTAAAATACTGGTATTCAACCGCATCTGGTTAGACTGGAAGCTGACTCCAACATAGTTGGGAAAAAGTCTAGGTAGAACAATATTTAATTATGACCGATTATATACCTATATACACAACGTGTTACAAAAATACCCCTAAAGCCGAAAGGGGGTTAAAAGGTACCTTGTAAAGAGTCTATTGGCAATATTTGAAAACTGTAGTATTACCCAAAAAAAAAATTGGATAAAACATAAAATAATCGTCATTGAAATGCAACCCTGAAAACATAAAACTAAAGAGTAGACTACCCAGAAAGTTATTTACATTCTTACCAAATTTCCTCTGAGAGGTAAATGACAACAACCATAAAATACTATTTGATTATTTACATTTTTCATGGGGAATTATGTAACACGTTGTATTGCTCATACATTTTAACAATGCCAGTAAGTATGAGGTATATGCAAATCAAATGATTTTTTATGTTTATGTTTACCTTAGAACCGAACCTGACTAATTATTCAAGTCACAGCTAATAGCTATTTATGTAATCAGATAAACTCGGCTGTAAAAACCTTCTTAATGCAATTTGACACGTACTTGTATAGTAATAAGTGCCATTCTACTAAGATGTAGGTTCTAATTTATTTCGCTCGACGGCTTATTAGAGCTGCTGAATGCTTCTAAGGGTAACACGTCACTTCTAATATTTAATAGGCTCTCTAACGAGGTTGAAAATAGTCAAAATAAATAATTTGAAGTTTAGTCTTTCAATAGCATTATTGTCAACCGTAGAGATAAGGCCTTTTGGTGATACATTTTTTCTCTTACACAACATAACATTACGCTTGTATTCCCTGAAGTGTTGGGCAGAGGTATATAGTAACAACACCTTCATTTCGCCGTATATGTATAATAGGAGGCGAGCCTATTGCCATCAACCGGGCACAAATCTAAACTATGGGCTGCTACTGAGGAATTCCACACGGAAAAACCCAATAACATTTGGCTCGACCTGGGAATCGAACCCAGGAACTCACGATTAGCAGTCGCGCTTGCCACCACTAGACCAACGAAGCAGTTTAGGACACGACAACGAGTAGTTTTTTCTTTTACTGTAGATAAATCTTTGTTTCAGTCTATCATATTTCGCCTAGCCTTTTCCTAACTATGTTGGGGTCAGCTTCCAGTCTAACCAGATGCGGCTGAATACCAGTATTTTACACGGAGCGACTGCCATCAGACCTCCGTAACGCAGTTATTGAGCAATGTCGATATCCTAAGGTTAGACCAGTGACCAATGGTTCAGTCCATGATATTCCAGAACATATTTCGAAGTGATTACATTGACGATACACACACTACGCGAAAAAGGCTCACCGTATTTCAAACTCTAAGTATTTCTTTGTATTTTTATAGAAAGCAATTTGGTACTACAATTGTATTCCTGCGATCCACAAAACAATATTGCTTGCCATAGACTGAATGCTTTAGTGCTTAATTCAGTGGGATGTTTATTTATCTTCTCTTTTATTTTCCACTTTGGAATTGTTTACCTCAATTGCAATTGGTTCTTCACAATATTATTAAACTCTCAAACAATTGCTACATCTCTGTGAAATTTCGAACCAATTTCCAGATTTTGCATGCACAAAACAAAGAAATGCATAGTTCAAACAAAAACATGCATTGTTCAGTGCATACTCCAATTTGCCGCATTCACCGCTAGAGGGCACTAGAAGCGACTGTTCCGATTATTTCTAGAACAATTTCATTGGCTCTCGATCTGCCAGCACCGATGTTACAACCGGCTTAATGGGAAATAGTTTAAGTGTACGTAGTACGTTGCTCAGCACAGCTATTGTATACACAATGATTTTTGAGAAATTCCGGATTCTGTTCCGCAGTATTGAAACAAAACATGAGTTTGTTTGTTGATCTTTTATTTTCATGACTTTTATCCGTTTTCTTTTTGTTCTATTCCTATAAACATTTTTGCAAATGGCTATTAGTTAACAGTTAGTTAAAATGGATTTTACCATTACCGGTCTCATTAATTTCGCTGTGAATCAACATACCACCTCATATTACCCTCACGAAATAACGCATCAGCCAAAATCAAACAGTGAATAACAAACAAACATCTGGCTTCAGTTTAATCAAATTTTCAATCGCATTTGCATTGAGACTAACAACAGACGAGTTTATTAGAGTTTCACCCGGTGATTTATAATGATTGGCCGCTGTCGAAGCAAATATCGGGAGCGTCTCGCCCATAAATGTCACAATCCATTACGCCGGCCGAATGTCCACATGAGTACATTCGACCGTAGACTCGACACGGTTGGTTTATGGACGAAAAAACGCTGACGAAAGCGTTCGTTGGGTGTTGATGAGATATCAGAGGAGGCGGTAGGTTTTTGAGACTATTTGTTGTGTTTGGACACAATGATGAATATTTGCCGTTACGGTATTTGTTGTTTCAAAAAGGGAAATGAATTAGGTAATAGAACAAGAATTAAGTATGCATAGAGAACATACGAGAACTTCCACTCAAATACCTAAAAAGAAACTTTTTAAATGGTTAGTCGATAGATCTTTTTATAACGTAAAATAATTCCTTGACATATATTTGGTTTAGTATAGGCAATATTTTAATTTAATTTTAATAATGTAATAAGTACATAAATAAGTGTAATTATAATGTACTTTAAATGGAAGCACCTATTTTTGTTTTTTTTTTGTATTCTGCATGCCGCCATGTCGGCGAAACATGATGTACTATCACAAAATGTATTAACTTGTGATCATGTTTTCTGGCAAATAAATATATTTCTAAAAAAATTGTGAGGCATTTAAGAATTTTTGAGAGCACCAGACAACAACGACGATAAAGCGCAAGTACCACCGATACTTACTAAATATTAACCTAAAATCACAGAATTTATCCCAAACAAACAGCCTCATGCATATAGAGCAGGAGCCACTTCCTAAACGTATCGGCTTTCAATTATAAATCAGCTTTGTTACCGAAATGCTCTCTGGATGGCCGTGTCCATGCCGCGGCTTCGGTTTAATTAAACCGTGTGACGCAGCACTCGTGCGACACATTACGACCACTATCTCAGCTGGTAAATGACGCGGAGGCGACGCCTAGTTCAGCTTTATCTTGCTAGTGTAAGAATAGCGAATATCGATGATAATTAAGGTTTGATAACGTGGTAAAGTCTTAAATATAATAAAGTACTTGACTTTTACCCGCGGTTTCACCCGCATCCTAGGGGAACTAATTGATGTACGGGGATAAAAATCCTGTGTTAATAGAGGGCATAGTTTATGTGTTCCAAATCTCATCCAAATCCTTTCAGCCACTTTTGTGTGAAAGAGTAACAAACATCGATACATACAAATACATAATAGTACGGATATCATCTAACTAACAAAATTATATTGGTCTCAATTGTAACCGCCGCAGGTTTAGGTAGAGGTGTCGTTTGGAACATCTATATACAATGCATCAATTAAGGCATGTAGTCTCATGGGATACGGTGACCTAAAACCATTTATATTTAAAAACCAACAACTATGTCAATGATCGATAGACATATTTCGATTTCTACTTCAGTTAGTAAAAGTGAAGGTGTTGACATATTCAGATTGTGCTACTATAGCAAAGATTGTAATTTATTATATTAATAATAGATCATCTATAAGATTAATATGATTTATCTACACCTTAGTGAAACCTAGTGAAACCTTTTGAAAATCACGTCGTTATAATTCTAAAACTAAAAAAAAAAAGATTGTTGTAGAAGAAACAAATAATGTTGCTATAAAAATTCCCTCCAGCACTATCGACACAACATCGATATTTTTGCTAACCGCAGCACTAGAAAGCGCATCGCCATCACTCACCTCGGCCACACAAAATGCGCTCGCCTCCGAAACATAAACTGAATGTTAGTGTTCCTATGTCCACATTTGTTACACTTCTAGTTATTTTATTGTTGTGGCCTAATTTCTTTTTATGTATTAGATACATTTGTTCAGTTCCTCTGTTGCTAAAGTCTCTTTGCTCAGCAATGTTTGTAATCACATTGTTTATACATATATTTTATTCATTGAATCAATTGACTTAATATCATAATAATGAAGGTACACAGAACATGAAATATGAATAACACGTTTGGTGTAGTGGCTGAGCGTTTGACTTCTGCGCTAAGGACCGTGTGTTCGATTCCCGCAAAAATATTTGTATGGTATACAGATAATTGTTCCGGATCTGGGTATTTGTGCATGAGAAAAATTGTGTCTGTCAACGCACCAACAATATAGGAAAAATCCTATATAGAGTGGGGCAATGTTTTTAAGAAGTAAAAAGAAGAAGAAGAAATATTGTATAATATTAAAATTATTTATGGTTGACCCAGTTAATTATTTAATATTAACATTGGTCCTTTGGAGATATTATCGTTAAAATACCAGAATACTAGATAAAATATGGAAGGTAGAAATATAAACGAAACCCAACAGCAAGCTGATTCAAACACCAATACCTCATAAACCGTACCGTCGTATTACTATCAAAAAGGTACTAAAAGGTGCCAGTAATCTTGAAAGCACGTCTGTAAATAGAAGTCATGAGTCCCGCACGTATGAGCTCGACAAATAGGCCGTTTTGTTTTTATTTTTTGTCATCAACGCTAACACGGACTTTGCTCAGATGTTCTGGGAATATTAATCAGATTCCGATCTGGACTTCTGATTTTTAGAGAACAGTCTTAGTCCAGAGTGTAAAAGCAAGATTAGTATTTTCTCATTCACTGCAGTTGTAAATCCCCACTATTTTCGTACATATGGTTTATGTATCTGCTTCCATTGCTTTTTATTCATATTCATGTTATAGCCTTCATATAAAATGTTATAACATTCATAAACCTCTTAACTTTATCAATGGGTGATTGGACCTACTATCAGCAATTTGCTTAATCGAAGAGGATGACAGGTATCAAACGGGGAATATCGTATACATCTTTATCTTTACATAGTATAAAACAAAGTCGCTCCCGCTGTCTGTACGCTTAGATCTTTTAAACTACGCAACGGATTTTAATGCAATTTTCGGCAATAGATAGAGTGATTCAAGAGGTAGGTTTATATGCCCCACATTAGTATCTACATTGGACCCGTGCGAAACCGGGGCGAGTCGCTAGTGAACTATAAAATAAATCAAAATCTTTTCGTTAAATGGCTATGGTATAGGTAGAGTTAATGTAATATGACATAAAGATATCCTGCTTCCTGACTGCTGATACGATAAATCAATAAATTGTAATAATTACTAATTATGCTTATTTTTCAAAAAGCGCCCTTCTTTCTAGGTTAAAGTCAATTTGTTGGAAAAATTACATAATAATGTACCTATTTCAGTGCATCTTTGAGAAATTTTCTTTTGTGTTACCTATATCAACATGTTCAGTATAATTACTTAGATACCCACGAAGCAAGTAGTGGAAGTTCAAAGAAAATTTCGTTCGAGAACTTAGTAATAACTTTTTCTGCATTTATTATAATATCGTTTGAAATTAAATTAAAATCGTTTTCGTTTCGATAAATAAGTTTAACTTTGCTCGTTTTATGATCGTTATCCAAAAATATCTACGTACATTAAGATAAATACTTTAAAATTATGGCGTTATTTTATTAGTACTTGATTATGGATATAAAAAGTACGTTATCAGACAAGTTCTTGATACATTTTAATGGTATATTTTCGTTTCTTTAAGCAGTAAAAGGACCCTAGGCCGTTGTACCAGGCCTCAAAGAAGTTCAATTTTAACTTTTGCACTACATAATATATACTTTCATCGTTATTATAATATAAAAGGAACATGGACTTCCCGGCTGATATTTAAAAAAAGCCCATGACATTTTGCCAAAAGTAGTAATCATACATTAAGATTCGCAGGAATGTTTGATGCTTAACCAATGAAGCAATTTTTTTTATAATTCAATTTTAAATACATCTTGCAAAAACTGTGGTAATAAACCATCTAGTTGAGTGGACCACAGGCTGCGCCGCCTTTTTACACAATAAAACCCCTTTTTAATTATCAAAGATAAGGCCAGTCACAAAATTTTTAATAACCATAAAATTTGGTCCTTCGCACCAAGGTTCTGTACGTAAGGACCAGGAAATGTCAGATGACGTCATAAAATGTGTAACCGGAGAAAAGTGTTACTTAAGTTGCAAATACACTGGCCCTGTTAGTTTTGTCGATTTAGGGCATGCAATTTTTAATGCAACGTATATTTGTGGGGCTAGGCATGCAATTTGAGTTAAAACATAACTAGAAAACGTAGAAATGGGAAACTATTATGAACAACATACACTTTATATTAATTGGCTTAAAGGAAGTTCAGAAAGTCGTTTCATGAAAAAGGTTCGATAGGGTTTACATAGAAGTCCTTGTGCAGAAGACAATAAATAATATATGATAAAATAATGCCATTTGAAATGAAAATAAAATAAAAAGTTAAGCTCATATTGTTGAGTGCTCTAGCAGTAGACTAAAATTAACGTGGCAGCGACATGAATAATACATTAAATAATGATAATGCTCTTGTAAAAGTGTCGTTTTCATTAAAAACTAAAATGTTTAGTAAACTCTTTAGAAATCAAATGAATTATTGCATTTTTCATTATTTGTCACTTTTAAACCTCAATTATCTTTATAAAACCTACCTTGAAATAAAGACTTTATAAAGGTGAACGAAGTAATGATACGTTTTAAGACGAATATTACTTTTATATGAAACTAGAACCTTCGTTCAATATAAAACAGATCACTGACACACAACTGATTGATAGCGTGTCCAACTATTAGTAACACAAACCACAGTCCCCGTGCCTTCTCTCCATGATGTGCTAACACCTTTAAAATCAGCCCTAAACGCCAGAAATAATCTGCTACCACAAAACCAATCATCGGTCGTCGATATAATTTAACACAGCATCCATCGCTGCGCGAGTACGCCACATGTTTATACCATCGCGCACTAAAGCGGCGCAGTAAATCGGTCCGAGGGTTTAAAGTGTCGTTATAATTTACGAGGTGCGACGTGGTGGTCCCAACGGTGGAATTTATTCATGGCGGTAATAAAATCTGTCGTTGTGTCCAGGGAGAGTCCAGGTTAATTCCTTTTTGAAATTCTGCTGCGAATGGAACTTGGAAGTTTTATCTGGCCTTGGCGCTGAGTATGTTAGTGAAGCTCATTTGAAATTTAGAGATTTTACGTGTCCGTACGACTGTGTGTATTGCGAGTTTGGTTTTCAAGTCGCTGTCGCGGGGTTTATTTTGTTTCAGATTGTATATGGGTAGAATAAGTAAAGACCCTTATGTATTGATTATGTCTAGATGAAAATGGTTATTTTGAGCGTTCGAGCAATCTGAAGGTGTGTCGAAAAGACGTCGATAAAAAAACATTTTAACAAAAATAAAACCGATTTAAAAAAAAATTTAAATCATTTAGGTTTTATTTTTGTTCAAGTGTTTTTTATTTGTTTAATTTTAGTGGCCTTAATTAAAACATGGTTGGGCCTACTAAAGACGCTGCTCGTAACATAATCGCATCATCACAATATGCGTAGTGTTTGTCATTGAGGAGTTCCATTGTCTATCTCCGAAGTTCTTCATCAGATCTTCACCAAATTTAAATGGGACCATTTCGAAAGAATACTCTTTCATACAAAAAAAGAATTTTCCAAATCGATTTATAAATAAATGTCGGCGCTACGAGGTAACAAATATAAAAACAAAAAACATATAGCCGAATTGATAACCTCCTCCTTTTTTTGGAAGCCTGTTTAAAAAAAACAAACAGCCGAATTGACAATCTCCTCCTTTTTTTGGAAGCCTGTTCAAAAAAAACATACAGCCGAATTGATAACCTCCTCCTTTTTTGGAAGCCTGTTCAATAAAAACATACAGCCGAATTGACAATCTCCTATTTTTTTTGGAAGCCTGTTTAAAAAAAACATACAGCCGAATTGATAACCTCCTTCTTTTTTTGGAAGACGGTTAAAAATTTAAAAGGATATTGTGGATTTACATTTTGCTTAAAAAAATTACTTGTCAGTTGTTGAGACTTAGCACTACCCTCCAAAGGTCAAGTCGGAATAAACTCCGCATCAAACTTAATTCCACTTTTAAGTTACTCACTTTAAACTTCAAGTTAAGCTTAAATTAATAAAAGCTAGTATCATCTGAAACTCGCAAACTCTCAAAGTCTATTTTCTGTTCGAATGAATTAAAATGTCCATTTTTTATTAGCTTTGAAAATGCTTGAATATAAATGTTGATTGTGTTATACTTTTAAGGTTTTAAACATAATTATTTTGAGTAATATTTATTCGTAAATAGTATGATATATATTTTATGATAATATTGAATTTAATTATCTGTCTGTCTATCAGATGTCGAGTTAAATTTTGAAATGAAATAGATTCCAGCCACAAATAGGTTTCAAATAAATTTTAAGTCGTCTAAGATAAATAGAATTTAAGTGATTTTGAATATTTTGTTTATGGTTAATGCAATAAAAATTACCATTACTTACTTTAGATAACTTATTTAATTTTTCCAGACTCTCGTTTTATTAAGTATGTCGGAGAATAAATATTTTAGAAAATAAAGGAGGGTAGTCGTCAAGATGAATCAACGTACCCGACGTTATATAAACAGTTATCATTCGGCGGAGTGGGGGATTCTATGTCGAAACATCGTAGAAGGCTGACATTTATTATCTGACTAGCTTGTCCTTCTTATATTCTGATGATCTTGTGTGAATTATATTGTGACTTAGCTGTAACTAACAACTAACCCAAATACAAGTACTCTCAGTAGTGGAGAGTCTGTGTTGGTTTTATTTACCAAATACCCGCTTTACCTTCTGATAAGCAGACACTGATCTGAACTATAAAGCTATACTCACTTCTATCCAATTCTATAAACGGTGTGTCTGCGTCTTGTAAATACAAAAATGTTTTTTTTTCACGCTTGTTTTGTTAGTCAACATTACATTATTGTTATTTTCTTGTTTTATTATACTCTACTAGATATCAACTTCTTCTGTTATAGTTACGGCGAGGCATGTTCCGACTCGCGCGCAGCGCCGCGGCGCCACCCCGCTCCCCGCGCACGTGACCGCGCCCCGCCGCCGCCATGGCACCGCATGTCGCACTCTTCCTCATCCTCTGCCTCGTCCACTGCGACACCAAGACCGTGCTGCAGGATAAACTCGGTAAGTGTAACTTAAGAAAATTGTTCTAAAACTTATAAAGGTAAAATATGCTTTTTTGATGCAATATTTAAAACTGGAAGACCAGAAAAGCCAAATCAACTGTCAAGGAAGGCTTTGACAGCAATATACAAACAAAAGTAGGGAAGAGGAAATGATAACCAATTCCTAAGAGATGATTTCCACCAAACAGCTCGCATCGCATCGGATCGAAAAGGATACGAACGAATGCGGCGTCAGCCGATCGCGTCCTTCAGGATGTCGACGCATACGATCGGCTCCGTACAGTCGCTTGTGAACGTATCCGTTTCTGCGCCTAGTCAAATAGTTTCATTCGTACTGTATTACGTGTTCTAATTTTTGAAAATCGTCGAATTGAGCCGAATGGATCTGATTGGATACCATGACAGGTGAACGGAGCCGATCGAGCGTCGCAGCACTCTTTCGGCTACGGTCGCGTGTCGCGGAAGACGCCCGCGTTCAAGCTGCTGTGCGCGGCTTGGTAATACAGACTTTAAATACTGTGTACACGATTTAATATCGTTTAAAGATTGTAAAATCCGTTCCGATCCGATGCGATGCGAGCCGTTTGGTGGAAATCATCCTTTTCATGAACTCGCAAACGGGCAGTTATCAGAAGGACTACTTACATACAAAACGCACTGCTCCATTAATCATTTCTACAACTACATATACCAGTCATAAGGATTCCGACAGAAACTTGTTTGTTTCATGAATAAAACGCCAGAAGAGTAATCTTGGCCATCCACATAAAATCTCGCTAAACATTCATACGGTCTACTGCAGAATGCGCAAATCTCGACTTGATAGTTGCACATTAAGTTCACGTAATGCACCCAGAACCGGGGACTACGTAACCGAATGGACTGAGTCGCTCTCAAATCTCATTAGGACAAACAAATTTATACCAGCTTGGAGCGTAATGGAGATGTTTTGTCCTTATGCGCCGGATAAACACAAAGTGACTGGTTTAAAAAGTTTGTAGTTAATGGTGGTAAGGCTTCATGTTGTACGTGGGAACATGCAATCGTTTATATAGTTTTGGTTTATCTCAACGAGTTTATTTTGAATATTTCGATGGCAGCAAAGTAAAAGAAGACATCTACAAAATCGCAATTTTAGACGAGAGCACAATTAGTAAAAACCAGAGGCCATTTTGCTGCGATGTTTCTTAGAAATCGAGTGTAGATGTCTTCATTTACATGCCAGATTTTCTTCATTATTTTAAAATTTGAAATTATTTTAATACAGACTCGTGGATAGTGTTGTTTTAAGCTCATTATTGTAAAAAAAGCATTTTGGTAAAAATGTAGGTGTCCGTATCTACTTTGCTGCCATCGATTTGTTCGGACGCTAAAGACACTCACTTATACAGATGTTGTTCTACATCTGCGCTTCTCAACTTTTGTAAGCGCTAATACAGAATGATACACGCTGATTTGCCATTGTAGTGGGTGCATTTAATTATACCTACTTACAATATTAATACTTAAGACGAAGCTAGTTACTAAACTTCATTTTATTCTGTTCGACTGCTTGTAGATCGTCTTGCGAGTTTCTATGTAACCGGGCAGTTATTGCCGAGACCTGAAGGGTCTCCAACCAATGGAGATGAGAGTAAAATACTTAACCTAAGCTAACTACTACTAGTAAAATCATGACTACTAGCAGCAACAGCACTAAGGGCGACCCCTAATGGGACTCGGACCTCGGCTTAGGGCGTGCTGGCAAGAGGACTGAGAAGGAGACAGCTTGATGAGGGCTGAATTAACGGCGTGGAAGTAACTTTATCGTCGTTAATCACTTTTATAGTGTTCCCAGCTTTCTCCCAGTAAGCGATTGCTCCAAAAGTTAAGCCTAAAAGATTCATGTCAAACTTACAGCGACTTCTTTACCTAAACGACGTTTTTACTAGTTTCAAAAACATTCCATAAGCAGGAGTGGATTTTGATCATTTGACTGTCGTTCCCTATAGTAAAAAAGTTGGTTGATTCTGACTAAAAGCATTTAAAAGCCATAAAAAGGCTGGTCGTCGCCAGACGGTTCCGTGCGAGCGATCAAAGCGTCCCGCCCGTCACTACAAGTGGTACGCTACACATATAGCAAGCATAGCTAGCTCACATGTTGTAGTTACAGTACAAATGGGGAAGCTGTGTCGGTGAGTTATGGTTTTGGATAATATCAAACGCATTTTTTATGCAGCGTTGTAGGGTTTTTAAAGAAAAAATACTACAGTTATCAGATTGAGTTTTGAAATTGCAATCAAGAAACTTATATTATTGCTGTGGTTGCCTCAGTTTTATCGAGATATTCCATAAAAATACGCGTAGTAGTCAGCACATAGCGATTTTCAAACCCGGGACCCTCATCCAAACACTGTTTACTTGAGCGGAAATGTTGACCTGATTTCACAAATGACCAAAAAATAGTCACATCAAATAGCCCACCCTATCGCGAATATCCGCGACGATGCCAAACACCAAAAAAGTCCGTCCGAATATATTTGGAATGCGTACGACGAGTAGTTGACGTTCCAAGCACGTCCTTCTACTCTTATGGGGATAACGCGTGATCATGCCGAATATCATGCGAGGATGCAATTTGCTAGGTTTTTTGCCCTTTCAGATATTTTGGTAAGACGCCGACTTTGCGATTCCCCCGCGACGTAACGAATAGTTGTTTAGATTCCGAACATGTCGAGGTCGCAGCAGACGGTCGGGTCCCGAATGCCTGCCTCACTGCCACGCTGCCACGCCGCCGTACTCCCGTGATAGATTACTTACGTCCATTAAAATGTTACGCACATAATGCCTATAGTAACAATCTCTTTCTCCATAACGTTTTTGCGAACGGAATTCTCCAGAATCACATTAAGCTTTATGGGATTACAAAGGAGACTCGTATTAAACTCGGCTTGATGTATTAACATTGATTTTTTCAACTTCGGTGGGCTCGTAAGTTATTTCCAACCCGCGATGTACGAAGGTTTATCTTTACGTTTGTTTAATAGGCCCTGCCACGTAAAGAAAACGCCTACACTTTTCTTGTCTGGATAAACTAAGAATAATACAAGAAGTCTCATTTTTCAGGAACAACTCAAATATTTATTGTGATTACATCAAGGATGTGTTGATTGAAATTGCTTGGATATAACTTTATTGTCTTTTCGTACGAAAAGTTAAAGGCCTCATTGCTTGTTCTTTTCTTTTACACAGTAATACAATGTGACATTATCTGTCAAGTAATGAAAGCAGAGCTTTTGTTTATATACAGACTAACAAATTCTTCAGCCATGTCCCAAGTTCAGTTTAAGGTATTAGCTCCGTCATTTTTCTCAAGTGAAACACCCCAACAAATCTAGTCTGATAAATTAATTGTTGAAAGAACACCGAGAGGGCAATTCTGAGAGGGTATTATGGCCCCTGGCGGGCCTCTAAACCGGGAACATGGCAGATGGCGACTTCGTGCCATAAAGAACACAAAGCGGAGAGAAAAAAATTTGAAAACTTGAAATACGATTTCCGAATGTTCCATTTTATTGCATTCAAATGCGTTTGCGGCTATAATCTGATCGTTTTACGAGCACGGCTATGTTCTAAAATTTGCAATTGTATTCTGTACCACCGCTCATTTTGCTATAAAAACTGAATTTATTACTTTACAAGCGTCGAGGCATTAACGTCTGATATTATTACGGGCTCTAGGTTATTTCCCGTTGAATAAATCAACGAATTTTTAAGTCTGCCCTCGTGAAAAATTGACGAAGTTTGTTTTTCATTACATTGCGTATTCTTCCCTTTGGGATGAGCAGAGCTGTAAAAGGCGATGGGACGGCAACCCTTTGATAATTAATTATGTACGGTTGCAATCTTTCAAGCCAATGGGTTGCTGCTGTATGTTGGCCTTGAGGAGCAGAATGAAGAGTTTTTCCTCACATCAGTTTTTCATCCCAACGTTTTTCGGTACGTTGTTTGTTCTTGTGAACCATCAATTACTGGGTCGTAAACAACTACTACGAGACTTGCATAAACATTGTGAAATAACCTGGCTTATCTACATACATACACGTTGTAAAAATTAGAGCTATGCATAGAACAGGTAATTAAGCGGTCCCTCTGAGCATTGTAATTAAACCGTGTATTTTATTAATTAGTGTTCTGTTTTAGCCACGTATTACATAGTTTAAAGCAATATACCTCGAAAACATTTATTTCTGTTGTATTATGAACTAGAGTTTTATTTATTGTCAACGATTATTAGACAAAAGTGACATTGAGACAGACAGACTAATATAAATACTACAAATAAATTCTAATATTAGTTAGTTACAAATATAATTTTACTGTTACCTACCTATAACTGAAAATAATACTTTTAAATTCAAGGCAACCATTCTAAATAAATATTGAAATCTGATCAATTTTTTACAACAAATAGCTTTTGTTATTATATTTATAGCTTTAGATTTAGTTAGAGACGTACTGCAAGTTAACAGTAATGATCCGGTCGCGTGACGAGAATTCATTTTAATTTTAATCGTTAGCCACTTTGTCTGCATGCTTTGCTTAGTTTGCCTCTAGTTCTATACATTTGTTTTGACAACCATCCCGTAAATTCTTCTTTTCCTTTTCGTATAGTTAGTGACTAACCTGGTGTCAGAGTTTATGCCGCCCATGGGCCTCTCACTTGGCTTCACATGCCGTCGAGAAATATCTCTCAGGCATGCCGGTTTCCTCACGATGTTTTCACCTTCAAGTGATAATGATACAATAGGCACATGAATCCGAAAAGTCAGAGGTGCGTACCTTGGGTTTTAACTCGAGACCTATGACTTGGCAGTCTGACAGTTACACCACTAGGCTATCACTGCTATTAAATCCTGTCAATTGATCCTGAATGATCGTTCATTGATTCAAAAAACCGGTTTGAACCGCTTTCTACTGGATGAAACCAAATTAACCCAGTGAATACAGATTCCTTTTTCAAAATATTTTGCACCATTTTTATATTGAATAGGTGTATTGAATTGATTGAATTGATTACGTGCGAATGAATGATATTTTTACGTTTATTTGGTAGATAAATAAATGGAGAAGGTAATATCTGCGTAAGTTACATGGTTTTGATGGTTAAAATTATGTTTTTCGTTGGTACTTAATGCTTTTATCTGGTTCTGAATTTGAAATGACAGAATTTCAGATTTTATTGAATTATTTATCTCATCATAATACTTTGTCTGCGTACATCAGAACCGGAAATTGGTGATACTGATGATGGTGATATTACCTGCTGAATTAATATCTTCATTAATTTGTAACTAATTCCACACAACGACAATATTATTATTATTACTGCCCCAGTTAACCACCCATCTTAAAATAATTAGGTACAGTGAGGAATATCATACCGCTTAGTCTACCAGAAAGTACATAATATAACATCACGCCTATATTCCCCGAAGTGTTGGGCAGAGGTGTATAGTACCCCCTCATTTCCAGTTTAAATCCCATGTAATAGGGGGCGAGCCGGGCTGCTACCGAGGAATTCCACATGGAAAAATCTAATAATACTTTGCCTGATCTGGGGATCGAACCCAGGACCTCACGATCAGCAGTCGCGCTTGCCACCACTAGACCAACGAGGTACCAGAAGGTACCTAATAGAAATTGAATAAAAACATGAGCACTTGAATTCAAAGATAGAAACATAGCTCCACGAAAACAAATGTACAGAAACGTACGAAAAGGTAAAAAAATAATTAACGATAATGAATATTTATAAGGTTTTTAATGTTTCCGCCTGATTGTAAGCAGTCACGCACGCTCGCGACTCTGAGCGAAATGATTGCCAAACTTATGTGTGTGTGTGTGTTAGCGAATGGAGGCGTCACGCTAGCTTCGTGTAAACTTTTCTAAATTGCTTTATGAAGTGCAATAATTTGTTGTTTTTCAATATTTTGGACGTGGTGGTTAACTGGGTTAAAATATGCGTTTGATGATGCACATAGAGATTGTGTTTGTTATCGGTAACTGATAAAGGAGGGTAATCGTTAAGAGTAATCAACGTACCCGAAGTTATAAAAACACTAGTCATTCGACGGAGCAGAGGATTCTATGTCGAATAGCTGAAGAAGTCTGACCTTTAATATCTGATTTGCTTGTCCTTATTTTCTGATCTTGTGGAAATTATTATATTGTGATATATTGTGAACTAGCTTCTGTAACTAACCACTAACCCAATTAAAAGTACTCTCAGTGGTGGAGAGTCTATGTTGGTTTCCTTTACTTTATTTACCATGCTCCCAATCCTGACATACCGATATTAGCTATAACTGTATTGATAGATTCACCCCTACAAGATTCTGTTGTATGTTGTTTTTTTGTCATCCATGTTCACAAATGGATGACAAATATCTGAACTGGGTTTTTGTGTTTCTATTAATGCAACCACTTCAACATCACGCCTTGTATTTCCCGAAGGGTTGGACAGAGGTGTTTAGTAACACCTTCATTTCGCTAGTTATTATTAAGTCCCATATGATAGGGGGCGAGCCTATTGCCATCAACTGGGCACGAATCCAAACTCTAAGCTGCTTATGAGGAATTCCACACGGAAAAATCCAATATCACTTTTCCCAACCTGGGGATCGAACCCAGGACCTCACGATCAGCAGTGGCGCTTACCACCACTAGACTAACGAGGCAGTTTATTACATACATTCATATATAAACTCACGCCTTTTTCCCATGGGGGTAGGCAGAAACTATAGAACGCCACATGCTACGACCCTTGCATACTCCTTTCGCTTCATCTACATTCATACATCTTGCCATACAAAAAGTAATAAACTGCAACTCTCAACCGGCATGCCGGTTGAGAGTTGCAGTTTATTACTTTTTTGATATTAAGGTATAAATTTGGCTACACCTCTTATTTCTATGATAGTCGTAGAAACCGACAAAGAAATTGTACCACACAGATCACATGCACCTGGTGTCTTTACACTAGAACCAATAGTCCAACGTAAACAGCATGGTTCCAGTTATCTGAACAAATAAGCTGTACAACAACAAATCGATAGAAAGAAACAACAATAGAAACAGGAACAAAGAACAAAAACGGATTACATTTGTCGATTTAAAAGTAAAATTGTGCATATTTCACGAACTTCGCCCACGAGGTGTGATAGCGAGTCCCAATTCTTTTTTTTATGAAAGAATAGATGGTGTGCAAGTTTCCCGTCTGATAAAAACTGCATACAATGCCAAGTTTTAAAGTTTTTAGTTTTTCTGTTGGAAACTGTATTGCATTTTGTAGTATTCGTGGCGTACTTTGAGAAGCGTGTAGGAGTGTCGGTATTAAAACGGTGATAAATGTAGGTACTGGGTAGGTATTCACTGGGACAAAACGAGATAATGCTTTTGTGTCGTCCTATTAGTTTAAGACACAGTCGTTTATGAAAAGAAACAGATTTTGCTAAAACGTCAGCGTCTTCAAAAATGCAAAAAAAAGAACACCGAAGTTATGATAAATTACAGAGGAAATTAAATAAATATCATTCTCGATTTTCCTTTTCATTTTTTAGATCTATACCTACTAATATTACCTATAAATCTCAAGAGTTTGTTTGTTTGAACGCGCTAATCTCAGGAAATACTGATTGGAATTGAAAAAATATTTTTGTGTTGGTTAGTCCATTTACCGAGGCAGGTTATAGGCTATATAACATCACGCTACGACCAATAGGTGCGGACCATAAATGAAAAATGTTGCAAAAACGGGAAAAATGTCCACCCGTGCGAAGCCGGGACGGGCCGCTAGTTTCTAATTTAACTCGAACATATTTTACAGAAGGGAAAATGTTCCCCTCTGTATAATATGTTTGAAGTTCACAGATTTTTGATCACTAACAACAAAAAATAATTATAAGGAAATATAAAGTTCCATAGACTACCAACAACGAGTAATAACAATACCATGTACCTACCAAAACCTCACAAACACAGCCGGAGGGAAAGCAAAGTCTTAACAAAACCGCTGACATAATAGGAGTTACAAAATTTGTCTTCCCAAGCGTCTAGCGGGCCGGATGACCCGCCGGCGATGATCGCAGTCTCGGGCTGATATACCCGATATTTTGCTGACGACTTGCGAGCAGTCGATATGCAGTAAAATTGAATTGATAGTCGTCTTACAGACGCGCAGTTTAGGGGTCGCGGCAATAGAGTAAGATTTGCTTTATATGAAGTAGGGACTTTGTTGGCTTGCGGTTTAAAGTTGGTTCGTTGCTGACAAGGCGGGTTTGAGGACTGAAATAAAAAAGGATGGAAAATATTGTCTAGGAAAATCTGACGGCTAGTTCACGCAGAAACTGTTTACAGGACCCGTTTTTATTTTGATGATTGCGCCTGCAGTTGTATGAGCGAGTTCACATATACGGCAGTATACCGAATCCAGTAAAAAATACTGGATGGGTTACTTTTATCATATCCTGCCTGCCAGATGCGACGCAGCTGCCATTTGTTGAACTAAACCGCTGTGTGAACGGGCTCTAAGTCCATTCTAATTATTTTTCAGAAATTGGCCATGTATTCTTTGTGCAAGCAACGGCACGGTTAAAACGACTTGTTTTTAATGCAAAGCAGGAGAATTTTCTTAAACGAAATATCCGGCAAGAAACTACTTAATTACTTCATAAATTACTAATATAAAAATATATTTAATAGCAATAACTGCAAAATTCTTGGGACATAACTCAGAGTACGTCAGGTCATTAACATCATGTGCTCCAGGGCCCATTAGTTCGCATTGTGCATTAACTGCGCTTTATTTAAATAAATATGCCGTTAAAGCAATTAAATTAAATCACGCGAACGGCCACCTTATATTAGATGGGCCATTTATAGGAAGTTTTATTATGGGACCTTTACACAGTGGCCAAAGCTGGTACAGTTTTAATTCTCACTACAGCAAGAGACGTCGTGGTATGCCTGTAAGCATCTTCACGTTCAAACTCCGAATTCTGCCTCTCTTCTGAATGACTGACGTGACGTATAGGTTCCTCTATGACGTCACACTTCACACTTGTATAAGACCATAAATATACATGTATGTCGTATCAAAGGACCAAGTTTCCCGATGTTTTCCTTCTCCGATTAAACGTGTAAAGCAATTTATCAAAATAAATTGCTCGCACGTTTGAGAAATGTGTTAATGTGCGAAGTAAATGTTGTTGTGTTACAATTAGATGAGCAATTACTACATAATTATATATAAACTGTTTTGGATGGGAGGCGATGGGTATCGATATGAATAAAGTTGAAGGTTGTTTCGACACTTGAAGAATATTACCACCAAATTTATAGAACAATAAGCGTTGTAAGGTTACTGCTACGGTCATCTTTTCGTGTGGTTAGTGACTAACCTGGTGTCAGAGTTTATGCCGCCCATGGGCCTCTGACTTGGCTTCACATGCCGTCTAGAAATATCTCTCAAGCATGCCGGTTTCCTCACGATGTTTTCCTTCACCGTTTTAAAGCAAGTGATAATTATACAATACGCACATGAATCCGAACAGTCAGAGGTGCGTGCCTTGGGTTTGAACTCGAGACCTATGACTTGGCAGTCCGGCGGTCACACCACTAGGCTATCACTGCTGTACTGCTACGGTTAGCCTATATCATCCCATTGCTGAGTAAAAGTCTTTTCACATAATTTCCAGATCGGTCTAAAGATGTGAGTGATCTGAGTGAACTGTTTACTCAATTGATTCGAAATAAGAAGAATCCAGATAAGTAGATTATATTTTAAACAATTTAAATCAATCAATTTAGCTTGTCGCGGTCCACCGCTGACCAATTTCTAAGTTTATATAATTTAAATACACTCGAAAAATTTCTTCTTCTTTTCGTGTGGTTTGTGACTAACCTGGTGTCAGAGTTTATGCCGCTCATGGGCCTCTGGCTTGGCTTCACATGCCGTCGAGAAATATCTCTCAGCCATGCCGGTTTCCTCACAATGTTTATATGCTTATTTTGATTTTTTCTGCTTACATACAAATGAAAAAAAATAAGTTTATCATTATAATCATCTTGAATTTTTATTTGGTATTAATTTACCGCATCTCCACTTATATTTTTAAATAAATAAATATCTATTCGTCTATACTAATATTATAAAGAGGAAAGATTAGTATTTTTGTATGTAACGAATAAACTTAAAAACTACTGGACCGATTTCAAAAAACATTTTGCCGTTATAAAGCTACTTTATCACTGAGTAACATAGGCTACGGGCCGAACCGTGAGGACACAGCTAGTGTTGCAATAAATTAATAAATAGACCACTGAACCGCCATAAAACAGACTCAAAACACTAGTATAACTAGCTCCCCTACAACTCCAATAACACTTCGATCCAAACTTAACATATAAATAACAATTACGACACACACTCGCTTAACATCGGTAATCTCACTTTAAATAAGCGCAAACACTGCTATATTAATTACTCAACTGAATTACACTTGCTAAAGTGGTTTCGGTAAAGTTTGCAATTGTTGATTACGAGAGGAGGAGTCGATTACAGCCTGTAATTACAGCGAGTGCCAAGTTGGCCCGATTTTAATCCTGGTAATCTGTTCGCCTTTTCGTGTGTCCTCAACTTTACTGCAGTTTGGATTTGTTTGATTTTTGGTGCAATATGGGAGTAAAAAGCAGTGATAGCCTGGCGGTTGATGCTTGCCTTCCATGCAGGAGGGTCTGAGTTCGATCCTGGCTTGTATCTCTGACTTTTCGAATTCATGTGCGGATCAGAGTTTGACTATCGCTAGCGTCAACAGTGAAAAGAAAAATAGTTAGTAACACCAGAAACTTGAGAAGGCCCCCAAAAATTTGATTATCACTTGCGTTGACGGTGAAGAAAAAACATTGTGAAGAAACCGGCATACACCGGAGAGGGCTCCATAAAGTTCTCGATGGTGTGTGTAGTTTACCATCCCGCACCTGGCCAGCGTGGTGGACTAAGGCATGCAATGCCAATACGGTGGTCAGACTGTCGGGCTTCTGACTACCCGTAATGACTGTCATAGGTATTCGTAGGACACCCGAGACCGACGGTTTAACGTGCTCTCCGAGACACGGAGGGGTCTCGATGTGTAAAGAACGGTCACTCATCTACGGACTGACCGCGGTAAGCGCAGCTTAACCTTGCAAATCGTATGATCCGCGTGGTTGTTAATTAGTCACAAGCTCCTCTTAATTGTAATAAAGATATCGCATACAAGGTTTGCGACTTTGATATATATCTGTGTGTCTGGAAATAATAGAGATAAAGGTGTAATTTTTCTTTTATTCTTGACTTGTTCGTGTTTGGCCCTGGTCTCACCTGATGGTAAGGGCAGACAGGGTCTAAGATGGAGCACACGAATTCAAAGAACAGAGACATAGAGGGTTTCCCCTATACCCCTCTGGCTCTCACATACACACGGCGGAACACAGTAAACTGCTTGGCGCCGGACTTTAATGTGAAGTTCGTAGCTAGCCACGCAGACCGTATAGATCCTACCACCAAGCGCGCTGGGTTTTGTTGAATCTTACAACACGCGTCTATTCCCAGCGTGCGGTGAGGAAGTTTTATATTCTAACCCGTCCCCACACGGAGAGTGTGTGTCTTGAATCCAATTTATGAGTTGATCAACTATCTCAAATAAGTAACTGCAGTTGATGCAAGCTATGTATCCGTTCTAGCTGTACAGACATTAAACTGTTTAACAAAAAAAAATCGACTTCAAATTGTCTATCTCCGAAGTTCTTCATCAGATCTTCATCAAATTTAAATGGAACCACTTCGAAAGAATACTCCTTCAAACAAAAAAAAGAATCATTAAAATCGGTTCACAATTAGCAAAGACATCGCGGAACAAACATACAAAAAAGAAAAAAAGAAACATACAGTCGAATTGAAAACCTCCTCTTCCTTTTTTTGGAAGTCGGTTAAAAACAAAGATTGTACTAAATATCGTGAAACTTGATTTTCGCTTCAGTACACAAAGAAAACATTTGATGAAACCAACCAACCAACTAAGAAAAAGTATTAACGTTGTTAAGGTTTGATGGACACTGCACTCACAAACAAAGTGACTTTTCAACTTGCGTCTGATCCGCCCCCACAAAATACTGATGCCCATAAAACGCACCGCAACTTCCTGAAGAAGGGTGTTGTTTTGCAAATCATCTGGCTCGCCTGTCAGCATCAATCTTAATTACTCGAGGTGTTTTCTTTTACTAAAGGAAAGGGCGCGATGTCTGTCAATCCCCTGATGGAATTGCGATTCGGAGATTAAAGGCGCGGTAAAAGTTCAAGTTAGAAATAGAACAGATGCAGACGTGAATGAAGCACATCACTAAAACGTAGTACATTTCCCTCCGTTCTGACATTTACGTAAATATTACACTCGTACATTGAAATGGTCAGTCACGGTTAGTCAACCTGCGGCTATGAGTGCTAAAAATGCTTGAAACGTCAGGCATTGTTAAAAGTTATGTAAACCTCGATATAACCCACAAAAAGTCATTTCATTCTGTTTTCCTCTGTTATTTGCTGTCGTTTCAATAACGAAAAATATCAACGATACTAGCAAAGATTAAAAAAATACTTTTGTTATAAGAATGCAGCAACGATTACCATAATATAATACAAACCTCTTCGTGAGCTGATGTATTTTCAATAGAAAATAGCGACATTAATAAATTGAAAACAAAAGCGATCCGGGAACGTTTCCACACAGATTACAATCACTGAAAAAGGCAACAAAAGGGGCAAGAGTACGAAATTGTCCCGGACAATGCATATTGCGGGCCCCGGGGACAGGGCTACCGGCCTTGAGTAATGGATTGCACTTTTTGGAACAATTTATTTGAAAACTTCCCATTTTTTTATTAACACAAACCCGAGATACTCTAGTAACTGAGACTCTCTTTTCATGTAATCATCTCATGCAAGCAGAACCGGGACTCCACCGGGTTGCATCCCACCCTCTGGCACATTTTTTGAACAAGATTGCCTATTACGATTTTCTCGAGCAAATTGGGCAGCCCTGGAGGATGTCGGGGCGTAGTGTCGGCCGCTAGGAATCCCGACCTCGCCTGCCTAACGAAATTGCATTTTGATTGTGTTCAACCGCCTTACACGTGGTTGGGCGCAATTATTTGACATTATTACTTTTTATTACAGCTGAAACGTCATTTCGTTCGGATTCATGCTCCGGTTGTAATTTGAATTTCGTCTCGGTGTGCTCTCATTTTCAAAAGTGGTATTTGGACTGAGATATTTCTGCATTGCAGGGATGTTTGGTTCCCAGCTATGTTATGTTTTATTGTAAGTAACATACTTCATGTTTTCCTCATTTTGTGGATTGTGGTTCTACGTTATGCGAGATCGTTTCTCAGATTTAGAATCCTAATATAATAACTGTATCTGGGAAATTTGATGTTGGTTCAGTTCTGAAAATTCTTTAACTAAATATGTAGATTTTATATTTTGGAATAGTTAAATTTCAATTTGTACTCGGTGAACAAATATAGAATATTAATTTTATGTAAAACACCAAAGACTTGCAAAAACTTGTCCAATTTTAAAGAAATTGCCTTAAAATATAACTTTTAATAACAAAAGCGTGGCTAGAATGTTATAGCATTTTAAATGTACAAGTACTTAACTTATTCAGCCTTTATCCGTTTAATCGAAATTCTTTTATACAGTTTTTAATCGAAACAATAATTGCAGAAATTCTGTCGCCAACGCGCAATTACCTCGACTAAGGAGGTGCGATGGTTCAATAGAGACTCTTATTAAATATTAAACTGAACTGAATAATAACACGTGTAGCAGGGAAGGAAGCCTTTGCATTTTAATAAGGATTAAAAAAGATCGTTTCGCATAAAGCCAATTAGACTCAAAAGGCGCATTATGAAGCGCCGATGGTAATTACCTATATTTAAAACGTAGGTACCTAGTTACCTACTTGCCAGTTCCGACTACTAACTCCATTACAAATTGAGAGTTTACGTCGAGTCAAGTGCTACTGGAAGTATCTAAGTTTGTAACCGACTGATGTTAAATTTAAGTTTTATTAATAGCTACCTACTCGGCTTTTAATATCATCGTTTATGCCGCAAAGATACGCTTCAGAGACCTGATGGTAGAACTTTTGGAATTATAAGAAACTTGAAAAAATATAATAAGATTTCATTAAAGGGAATTTGATATCGAATAAAAATAACATAAAAGAAGAATCTTCATGGTGCTCGGATAATTAAATATATACTGAGAATGTCAGATGGTTGTTCCCACCGGGCGTCAAAGACGCAGCATTTGAGAAAAATAAGGTTATTTACGTCATAATTACTGTATCTTTTATTAAACTCTCGAAGACCCTTGCCGTAAATATTTTCAAAGCAATGTCATTTGCCAATCGAAGTAGTCTATAATTTGACGTTTATGCGCCGGTTGTTTGACGACTACGTTACTAACGGGTAACAGTTAAAAATAGCGTTAACGATGGTTAAATAAAAATAAGCGTTGTTTCACGCTTTGTCGTTCTTGACATACGTCAAAAGGCATACAACGCTCTGCGTTTGACGGACGTTAAACATCCAACGTAATAGTTAATATTTGACTAACGTAACATACTTTTATTGATCGTTTGAAACAACCGACCCTAGGTGTGTTTGCCAATAACAGCATTATTAATCACAACTATATATTGCCTGTCATTACTAATTTCTCAATTAATTATTCCACTTTAATTTTAACAACGTAACGGACTGCCTGAAAACAATCATACTCTTTTTAAACTTACTTTCAAGTTCCCGTATAAAAGGACCAAAAAAATTCAAGTCAATTCAAGTCTGATTTTTTAAAACATCCTAAAGATTTCTCGGACGCCTCTTCAGAATATCTTGTAATTTGCGACCGTAGAGATGAGACATTGATTTTCAATCCCCAAGTTTTTCACTCCACTTACTTAAGTAGTCGTGAAGATAAAGCGGATGAGTCGGAAACGGTCCGACGGTCCCCTTTCGAAGCTATTTGGGCTATTTACCGCTCCAGGCTATGCTGGCTATGTTTGTGTTGGCTCGATTCTTTGGTAATTTGTTGATGTAGATCAATAGGCAAAGAATGTGCCTGATTGAAATTCTTTGATCTTTTGAGGCTGTTGTTTGGATATTTTTGATATACAGTGGCTTTGGTGGGACGTCTCTTTTGATTCAAACATGGACATAATAAACCCCGACTGGAATATTTTTTTAATATTTCAAATCAGACTGTAGCCTGAGAGACTGTATCCTGTTAATAGATGAAATAGGATAAGTGTTTATCGGCAAAACAACAGTTCTTATTACATACATAGTTATCGTCTGTCGGGTGATTGTTTCCATGGGAAAATAAAAGGGTGTTCGAAATCCATGTATATCCACGTAGTAGGTAAGGTCAATACGTTTGTTAGTTATTTCAAATGCATTTGTAAAATATTATATATCTCTATTGATTATGTTAATTTAATACACCCTTTTACGATCTAACAGAGATTTCTTTGCATATTATTTAAGGAATTCAAAATATTTTTTATATTATTTATGTATCTATATCTATAAATAAAAATGAATCGCCAAATGTGTTGCTAAGCGCAAAACTTGAGAACGGCTCGACCAATTCGGCTACTGTTTTATATATTCCTTAAGGCACAAGGAAGGTTCTTATGGAGAGAAAGAACATAAAAATTGCGTGGTAAATAGTAAAAACAACACTTTTCTTTTCCCACTACAGGCCAATAACTTTTGACAGAACGAAGTATGTCCGGGCAGCTAGTATTGTAATAAAATACATTACGAACATCATTCTTTTTCGGAGAAATAAAAAGTATCAACAATAACAATCACCTTACACACCAGTAGGTATTTAACAAACACCGTGTTGCCAGACTGCGATTTCAAGCTTTACTATACAACCTTCATGTAAACACAATTATCCGTCGACTATACCTAGTATGTCCAAAAGGTTCAGGCCTCCCGTTGACGCTTCATTGTTTATTCAACCTAATTTAATTTCGTTTCTCAGACATTTCTATTATTGGCGAACCAATTTCTTAGTCACAGGCGATCGCTTTAAAAATTCACCACACTAACTTGATAAGGAGAACTCTCGTTTATTTTTAGCGAAGTGAGACATAAATTATGTACGTTACAATTTGGACACCAACACCTTTGTTAGGCTGTAGAACAAAACGCGGCGCAAAAGGACGCGACCCGCCGATAAATTATTTACCTGAAAACCTAACACCATAAAACGGTCGAAACAAAAGCGGGCACATTTGTTAGCTACAGTGCAAATGTCCGCAAATAAATAATAAATCGTATTTGCCCGAAAAAGATCCGATGGCATCCATGAATAAGAATAAACAGATGGTATAACAATATTGTCCGGGTTTAATACGCGAGAGGGACAATACGGGCCTGGCGCACTCGGGCTCGGCTCGGGCTCGGAGCTCGGGGCGGGAGACTCCCGCCTTCCGTTCCACTCCGCTGCCAAGATCGTGGCCGACAGCAGAATTTCTAGTTTCGTACACTTGAGATTTTATTTTCAATGTTTACAACGTTATATTCTTAGAATTGAATTTAATATTTGTGTGTATGGCTTTTCTGTTGTACGTTACACTATGTGCAGTTAGCATTTTTGTGTAAGTTGTACTGGTTTACGATGTTATATCTTTTCATCGGGATGTAATGGTATTTTAGAAAATTGTAAATTTGCATGTGCTTTCTCGTTCGCTTATCTTAATAGTATTTACTATTGGTATTTGGTATGTACTATTGACGTTTCAATATAACGCGTTTTGGGGCATTTCTACACAAACTGCAACTCTACTAATGCTGTTAGAAATCATAAAAGTATAACTAACCGTGCGTTCACACAACGGATCCGTTTTAACGGATCTGTCGGTATGTACTGGGTGTGTTGTTCACATCTGTACCGAAGGATCCGTTAAACAAATGGCAGCTGCGTCGTATCTGGCAGACTGGATACGAATATTTTACTGGATTCGGAATTCTGTCGTGTATGTGAACTCGCTCATACAACTACAGGCGCCATCACCAAAATAAAAACGGGTCCTGTAAACAGTTTCTGTGTGAACCAGCTGTAAGTTAATTGGTCACCCGCAAGTTTTATTTGAACCAAATCTCGTCCTCGCTTCTATTATTCAAGTGCTAGCTTAAACAGTGTGCTTGCAATACAAGTGGGGTTCGAATTTACCAAACACAATGGCGGTCAAAGCAACCAGTCACGAGACATGGCTGTGATGAGAGCCTCGCGCGTTTGGTGCATACGATTCTGATACTGATGTTGACACTTTATAACATACGACAACACCAGTGCTGTTCAATGAGTTAAGTAGAAGTGTACTAACTATAAATACTATACGTCGACGAGAGAATTTGGTCCTTTGGTCTTATGAAATAGGGACCAAAAACAGAGTAGACGAGTCTTTTGTGGGAAGACCTAAAGATTGGTATAGACTAAGGTACGAAAAGGATGAAATTTTTACTAGTAGTTAGAAATAGGCTGCTAATGATGATGAAACTCCACTCTCAGGATATTGAGTTTGACATTGTAAAATTTTTACCAAAACAGATATTAACGCCCGTCCTAATAAATAGCTCTAATTTGAGAGCTCCCCACTTAAGTTATTTAAAATGTATGAAATTGTGATGACGTTTACATTTTGACAACTACACTTGGGACACTCAGGTTAATATCAATAGGTCGCCATGTTGAGGGTGGTTTTTTAAGACTTCAGCCTTTGCTGCAACATGGTTAAAGTGGTTGATTTTATCATAAAAAAAAAGAAACAAAATTATTTTTTCTGGACTCACACAGGCAGTTACAGAAACAAAAACAATATTTACAAAAAAAGAAAGGATAAAAATTTTGACTACCTGCACGAGGCCAAAAAGGGCTCCTATCTGAGCATAATACTGCGACATTAAAAAAAAACAAAATGTCGCAACGCTGGTTTTCAGATACGACCATAGTGATGCCACAGGCAATAACGACACAAATAAATATGTTACGTACAATATTAAATTAGAATATGTACTACTAAATAAAAGCAATAAATACCTAGTTTATAATAAACATATGTGTTACGTGTGAAAATTATATATATATAATTTAATGTCAAGTCAGAAAAAATGAATAGAAATAAATTTAAGCATTTCCGGACGAGTCAGCCGCTCGACCCTTCCACATCATTTGTCTATGGTTTGTTTATGACCAATAAAGGGACGCGGATCCAGCGCAGGCACCGACCAGTTTGTTTTGAGATCTGATTTGATTTGAGCCGAAAACGATCATCAATCAATAAAATCAATCTAATCAGTCTATCCCAGCCGACAGCTCGATAATCACTATACCCGTAGGTGTATTCAGTGTTTCAATTTGCAGTAATATTCATATGAGTGTAAATTAAGTAAATTTTTTACATTCGCCATGAGTGCTTCTAGCCGGAAGTTTATTAGTAGGTATAATCATTAACTTATAATCTGCCTCATTGGTTTAGTGATGGCAAGCGCGACTGCTGATCGTGAGGTCCTAGGTTCGATCCCCGGTTCGGGCAAAGTGTTATTGGGTTTTTCCGTGGAGAATTCCTCAGTAGCAGCCTGGAGTCTGAATTTGTACCCGGTTGATGGCAATAGGCTCGCCCCCTATTACATGGGACTTAAACATAACGGGGAAATGTGGGTGTTACTATACACCTCTGCCCAAACCTTCGGGGAATACAGGCGTGATGTTACGTTATGTTTTTAATCATTCACTTTTTAAATAGGCCGTGTTGGATTTAAGGCCAACGCACATAAGCCTATGAATTTCAGTGGCAAAAACCGTAGTGTGATGTTGCCAGGCAAAACAATGTATACATGCGATATGACTCGATACAAATTCGTATCGTTTGAATGACGTCAATATTTTTATTGCAGATTTCATTTTGAGGTCGCAGATTTTTACGTTACGTATTCACATCACATGTACCTATGTGTGTCGGGCTTTATACCCGCTAGCATCAAACTATGTATGCACACCAAAACATCAGTTCTCCTCTAATTAAAAAAAAAATAGAATAATTTCTAGTTCACTTAACAAATACCTCCATAATCCCTTAGCGATTAGTTCCAGGAGAGAATTATGAAGGTTTTTTAAAGCAAGTTGATTATTCAAGAGAATCTTCAGATTTCTTTTATCACTTAATATTAAAATTACTGCATTAATTTTTTAAATGAAAAGAAATCGTTTTCTTTCTACTTGAGAATAAATCTGATTGCAATGCTATTGATGTCGATAACTACTATTAGATTATTAAGAGTCGATCAAATGCTTCTTTTCTCGGGATAATAGGTACTTACTACTATCTATATTAATATTATAAAGAAGAAAGATTTATATTTTTGTATGTAACGATTAAACTTAAAAACTACTGGACCGATTTCAAAAATTCTTTTGCCGTTAGTAAGCTACATTATCACTGAGTAACATAGGCTACGGGCGGAGACGTGAGGACATATGTTATAAAGAGTTTAAGTGATTTTACTGTATATTTTAAACGATTGTATTAATTAAACTGTAGCGGCACCTATCACGACACATGCGAACTACGCAGCACGACGAATGTCTAACAGACTACAGCGACAACAATGACAGCTGTCAGATGAAATGTCACAAATCTGCATCGCGGTATCAATATTTGACACGGAGTTCGTATATACACAACTTCCCAATTTCCCGCCAGGCATAAGACCCGCCTGGTAGGAGGATCCTCCCTTTTCGTAGGAGGAACTCCATACCTCGTTCCTGTACAAAACCATCCATCTCAGATATTTCATATCAGAAATACACTCTTTAAGTCGTGACTCGTGGCTATGATTTGCAAGGTTAAGCTGAGCTTGCTGCGGTCGGTCTGTAGATGGGTAACTTCGGAGAGCACGTTAAACCGTTGGTCCCGGGTGTCATACGAATACCTATGACGGTCGTTACGGGTAGTCAGATGCCCGAAAGTCTGACAACTGGTCTAACTTTAGGATATTGGCATTGCCCAGTAACTGGGTTGCGGAGGTCTGATGGCAGTCGCTTCATGTAAAATACTGGTATTCAGCCGCATCTGATTAGACTGGCAACTGACCCCAACATAGTTGGGAGAAGGCTAGACAGAGTACACTTTCTAAGTCGTCAATTGAAAATAGTCTGCGTACCCCGGGATCACATTTGGCGGGATTTGACGAATGTTCGTGTCGTCGCGACAACATAGCAAGAATGTTCGTGTGACAATTTGGCCCTAACATTACATCTGGTAGATGTTGATGACAGCCCGTACAAAACAAAACACTGTATTCTTTAGATACATTTCCTTGTCTGCATTGCCTAGTTTTTCTATTTGACTATACACATCTCGAAACAGAAAATGAGCTTCAATTTGTTCGAATCTGCGTTAAAATTACTAGACAAGGTACTCGCTGTGCCGCTGCACTTAAATGTGATCATTCGAAATTCTGTAAAGCGCATGTCTTGTTATGACGTCTGTACCACTCTGTTGGAGCTCATATTTTTACCAAATATTCTAGTTTTTGACCTCGCATGTGTCTACGATGCCACAACACTTCTGTCTCCCGAAAACACACAAGTTACAAGTGTTTGTTGTGTAATAAATTAGCGCCCGTCATACGCTGTCAGTCTGCTGTCCAATTTTGTGTCGTGTGACGTTTCGTGACGTGTGTCGTTATTGTATGTCTGTCCTTTCCGTCAGATGCGTTCGTTTATGTACTCCTGGTAAGTTGTTGCTTGTGTTTTTGTATTTTTTGGAGAGAATATATAGAAATAATTATAATGATTTTTGGAATTATTTGCAGTAGGTATGTTATCTCAGTTGCAAGTTCTAACAAGTTAAGAGTTGTTTATTAATACCTACTTAAGTTTATTTTTTACACGCCTCGTATTCCCCGAAGGGTTCGGCAGAGGTGTTTTTTTTACACTCCCTATTTCGCCAGTTATGTTTCAGTCCCATGTAATAGGGGGCGAGCCTATTGCCATTAATTGGGCACAAGTTCAGACTCCGGGCAGTTACTGAGAAATTTCACATGGAAAAATCCAATAACGCTTTGCCCGACCTGGGGATCGAACCCAGGACCTCTTGCTCAACAGTCGCGCTTGCGACCACTAGACCAAAAAGGCAGTCATGATCGACTTCTGTTACAATATTCCTGGCTTTAAACTAGAGACCTGGAATTTTCTAACAAAAATGGTCTGGAAATCAAATTAGCACCTCACGTTCGGCTGCAATGATTGTAACTACTGGATCAACGAGACAGTTCAAACATTATAAAAGATGAACACCACAAATACACAACCACTTATTACGTATGTTTACACAAAATATAACGCGGAAAAGTTTAACAAAACTGGACCCTAGGCAATGGACCGGGAAAATGGTAAGATGACAACACGAAAATATTTCCCACACCACTGCTTACTTCTGAGAAAACAATGTAACCAGGAAAATATCGACTGTTCCTTAAATAACTTTGTTAAGGCTGTTTAGTAAGCTCGCTTTTCCCTTAAACAAAAACTTTGATCACATTGAATGTAATGACCGCTAAATAGGTAATAACAATGCGAGCGATATCCTTCTGATGTTAATCACGTCGTATCAATAAATTGGTGACTGTAGCGACCAGCTGTGTCGGTAAAATGTTGGTATTTGTGTTTTAATATATGCGCGGTCACGCTACCTTTATTGTGCTTTAAGCATTTACATACATACCCCTCGTTGTTCGACCAAACGAAATTGGTCCTTATCTCCGCGGACTTAGAGCCAGGGTGTCTACACAAGTAAGATGGGTTTTCAGTAGCTGCATTGCCGTTGTGTAAACGACATTGGCTTTTCAATACGGAACAACAATACAATAATTATCGAGAGCGTACAGCAGTATCATTTTAACGTAATGAAAATTGATATGACAACTTTTTTCCTTGTGTTGCCATTAGAATACATCCATGAAGCTCGTTCGTTGGAATGTTTGAACATTTTTATAATGTTGGCGCTCTTTGTAACATTAGGAGGGAAAATATTGTTGAATACCTTTTTCCCTTCATATGACAGAGAGACGTTCAATTTTGGACCGTATTTTGAGAATTTTGATATCCTTCTCAGAATGGTGGATTGAAGTTTATCATTCCATAATATAACACGCCTGTATTCCCCGAAGGGTTGGGCAGAGGTGTATAGTAACACTCTCATTTCGCCGTGATGTTTAAAGTCCCGTGTAATAGGAGGCGACCCTATTGCCATCAACCGGGCATAATTCCAAACTCCGGGCTGCTATTGAGAAATTCCACACGGAAAACCCAATATCGCCTTGTCCAACCTGGGGATCGAACCCAGGACCACACGATCAGCACTTGCCACCACTAAACCAACGAGGCAGTTCATCATTCCATTTCTCTTTATTTCTGGGTGGCATTGTTGATTTAATTATGAGATCTATTTAACTTTTTTTTGCAATGATACATGCTTACTTGTTTCATTTTGGGGTCTTATTTGAAAATAACACCATCCATCAATGTTTTGTCGGTAAGTTAGATGTATTGTATATTATCGTATAAATTGTCTTGTATCTTTGTTGGTCCTAAAATGCAAAAATAATAAATGTTGTTCTGCCTAGCATTTTCCCAACTATGGTGGGGTCAGCTTCCAGTCTAACCAGATGCGGCTGAATATCAGTATTTTACAAGGAGCGACTGCCATCAGACCTCCGCAACACAGGAGCTGGGCAATGCCGATATCCTAAGGTTAGACACGTTGTCAAACTTTCGAGCTTCTGACTTTCCTAAACGACTGTCATAGGTATTCGTATGACACCCGGAACCGAATGTTTAACGTACTCTCCGAGGCACGGAGGTGTCTCGATGTGTAATGAACGGTCACCCATCCACAGACTGACCGTGGCAAGCGCAGCTTAACCTCGTTTGGTATTTTAGCCACGAGCCCGTCGTAAAAATAATAAATATGATGCTATAATTTCTTATTCTTTATTGTACACAAAATAATAATATACCTATCTATTACAGTTTTGTTGATAAATTCATGTACAAAGGCGAGCTTAACTCACAAATGAGTTTTCTAACAGCAAACCTTAGAGCGATAGAGAGATTTGATGTTGAGGAGAACAATTACCTAAGTGTACAAGTTACATAAAATTACAAATTTCTTTTTTTTAAAACGTTGCCCCTCACTAAGTTTATCTTGTATCGTGGGTGCGTTTACAGACACAAATCTTCACACGTACAAACATCCAGACCCGGAACAACTATATGTAGGCCATACAAATATTTGTTCCGTGCGGGAATCGAACCCACGACCCGTAGCGCAGAAGCCGATCTCTCAGCCACTGCACCAAATGTGTCGTCGTAGATGTCTTCAGTTTGTATTCATTCACGGGACATAGTTGAGAAAAGACTGCGGTAACGATGATGACAATTAAATAAGCACCAGACCTGATATCCGCATAATTATATTCCCCGTCCATAACCAGCATTACCCCGTAAGAGTCCGGGTACAAAAGCTTGTTTATTATCACTGTATTGTACGAAATATGTGCGTGTTATTTTTCCTCATTCGACCGCGTTATTTCACCCTTATGTCATGGTGTTGTGGAGGGGTTATGGCAACTTTGCTCTCATAAGTCATTACCGTAAATTGCTCATAGTCTTGTGAATGTTTTTCCTCTATTTGTCTTCTCATATTTTTTGTGAATGAGTGGGGTATTACGAGGAATGAATGATAACTATTTTTATTGAATAAGGAAAAATATCGTCGGTCGGAGTCATTATTGCAACATCTCCAAAATTATATGTTTTGGACTACTAAAAAACTAATAATATTGCATAGTTAATAACAATCTCATAATAAACTATAGTTTTTTTACGATATGTATATCAAACATCAAGATTACTAAAAGTTATGTCAACGAAATAAGCCTTCCAAAATATCTAAAAACTTAACTTGGATTTTCTAAAAACAGCATAAATTGAATTGTACCGGTAATGATTCGGTAATGATATTCTTACTTTGTAAAAATAAATATTTCGTAGTGTTGAAAATTTCTACGTGTGACTAATTTGTCCTTAGAATCAGTTGTTTAGAGATGAAGAATGACGCCATGAGTGCAATGCAATTGATTTATTTAACGCTGGCTAGGTATGAAAATTCTAACTCGTCTCTTAGGACCTATGAAATAGAATAAGAAAATTCAGGTCCCTAAACGCATTCGCCGAGGGCCTCATTCAGCTGTCACTATACGTACACTTTTATGAGTAGCTGCCTTCTGGAGCCCTGTGGGAGGTTCATAAATCGCTTTTGTTACAATCATTATCGTTTTTTATCGTTCTATTGTAATTTCTGGCTGTATTCATGTTTGTGGTGACTTGAACACATTACTTACATAATAAATTGATTTTTCAGTGAAATATGAAAAAGAAATTATACTTTGAGTACCGTGGCTTGGCAAAAGGAAGGAAAAGAAAGAAAATACATTTATTTAGTACAAACAAAAAGGCACACAAAACATAAAGCAGAAAAAAAAGGAGAAATTAGTAGGAAAGTGTGCCTCATGGCTGCGCCAAAAAAGCCCAGTTCAGCAAAAATGCCAGACAACTAGTGCCTGACGCTGGTTTTCAACTGGACCTGAAGTGTGAGGTGACGGATTTAAATCCGTTTTATACCACAATGTGTGTATACTTAAATAAAATAAATTTGTGTAGATAAAAATAATAACGATATATACGAAGATTTTGGATAAAACTGCAACAAAAACAAAAAAGACTAATAAATAAATGAGACGGATGGATTAATATGTAAATAAATAAATAAGGCCTTCGAAACGAGTCAGAACAAAAACCTGTTGTTGGCAACGATAACATTCTCTTAAGGCTCTGTCAGTGTTAGTACAAGCTACAATTATTATTACTACAAGCTCTTCTGTTTTGTTTTGGTTTCATCTTGCTGGAATCAAGCACTCAATGTTTATCGTCTGTTATTTATTTGACCCGTGTGAGGACGGGTTAGAATATAAAACCTCCTCACCGCACGCTGGGAATAGACGCGTGTTGTAAGATTCACCAAAACCCAGCACGCTTGGTGGTAGGATCTATACGATCCGCCTGGCTAGCTACCATCCTCACATTAAAGTCCGGCGCCAAGCAGTTTACTGTGTTCCGTCGTGTGTATGTGAGAGCTAGAACGGTATAGGGGAATCTCTCTATATCTCTGTTCCTTGGATTGGTGTGCTCCATTTTAGACCCTGTCCGCGCTTACCATCAGGTAAGACTAGGGCCAAACGCGACCAAATAAAGAATTAAAAAAAACCTAGCAATGTCAAACCTTACGTTTCCTCGTAGAAAAATAACAAAAATATAATTAAAAAAATCCAAGTCAAACGTAAACACATCTTCTTCTTCTTCCTGCCCTTATCTCACACTAGGTGGGTTCGGCACAAAATGTATTTCATAAATCCGTTTTGTTAGAGGTTTTGGCTTATTGTTTTATGACCGGCCGCCTGCCTGACATCAACCCTCCTTGGGAATACTCGTTGCGCCGTCGCGCGGGTGACCCAATGTGCTTGCTGATATTATGCACTGGGTCCCAAAATGATATGCTTGTCAGTCTTATTGCCGACAACTAAGCAGGCTGTGTTCTTCTTGGTGGAGTATACTTGCAGTTCCTCGACCCACTCATTCAGTTTTGCTAGGGACTTTGGTTCTGACACATCGTAAACTAATATAGCACCGTGAGCTTCTTATTATTCTTATCTTCTTCTTCTTCAAACTTAAACACATATCAGGTTAAAATCGTCTAAACAACCATCAGACTAAGAACAAACAAAATAATAACATTATACAGCTGCCTTTGCCGACGGTAATAGAAATGCTTGAAACAGTTATAAAATACACGCTGGTACAAAGCTACTAACGAGGGCACACTGAACTAAGATTAGTTCACACGTTGATGTTAGTAGTAGAGTAGTACTAGTACATAACATAATTAGCCCATTACTGTCCCACTGCTGGGCACGGGCCTCTTCTCAGAATAAGAAGGGTTTAGGCCTTAGTCCACCACACTGGCCTGGTGCGGGTTGGCAGACTACACACATCATCGAGAACTTTATGGAGTCTTCTCAGGTGTGCAGGTTTCCTCACGATGTTTTTTCTTCACCGTTAACGCAAGTGATAATCAAATGCTGATCCGCACATGAATTTGAAACCGCTGGCCGGGATCGATCTCAGACCCTCCTGCATGAAAGGCAAGCGTTCAACCACTAGGCTATCACTATATTACTAGTGTTTATGTTTATCTATACTAATATTATACAGAGGAAAGATTTGTATTTTTGTATGTAACGAATAAACTTAAAACTACTGGACCGATTTCAAAAATTCTTTTGCCGTTATAAAGCTACATTATCACTGAGTAACATAGGCTACGGGCGGAGCCGTGAGGACACAGCTAGTTTTAAATATTACGGGTCGTACAACAATATTTTAGACACTTGTTAAAAAAGTGTTTAACGTCAAATTCCTTTCACAAAAAAGAATTGAGCAGAAGTAACTCTTAAATACGATTTTGTGGTAACACCCAATATATTTATAGAAAACACGAGCAAAGCACGGTATTTAAATATTCTGAGCTAGTAGAAGTATGTAGTTATATAGATAGTAGCAAGTAGTGTCGATATTACAGGAACTCGACCGTTCCTCTACCAAATGTAAAGAGTAAAATGGAATGGACGAGCGTGATTCCAAACGCCTTATAAACTCTCCTCTACTTTATTTACTAGCATGGTGTGGACGATTACTCTCTCAGAATGTTAGAGTAATCGCTGTGTGAAAAGATATGCTAGTATATTCTACTTCTCACTCCACTAATCTAAACTAGGCTTTATAGAAAGGATCACTTCTATGTGTTCGGTTCACCGCCCGTAATCCTTGGATAGAAAATTGTGAGTGAAAGAAACGAGCTCTTGAGAACCATTCATATGTTTTAGTGCCTACGGACTGTGAGCCATTAGTGTGATGAAAGAGTTTAGAGATAATACTAGTTGTGTCTGAGCTGGGCTTTAGATGATATTTGGTCTTTTGTAGTTTTAAGAAATAGATTGTTTAGAGAGGATAAAAACATGATGTTTTGTATTTTAAAATGATTAGTCGCTAAGTTGGGACTAGCTAAGTGATTGTTGTTTATTATTATTATCAAAGGATTTTTGAGGAATTTATTTATATATTTTCAGAAAATTAATGTGATATTTTTGAGCGGAGGACCAATTTTATTTCATACTAGCTGTGTCCTCACGGCTCCGCCCGCGTAAGAAGTTTTATTCCAGTAATAAATATAGCCTATGTTACTCAGTGATGACGTAGCTTTCCAACGGCAAAAGATTTTTAAAATCGGTCCACTAGTTTTTAAGTTTATTCGTTACATACAAAAATACAAATCTTTCCTCTTTATAATATTAGTATAGATAGTTACGAAAAGCAAGTACCTACAAGATCATAATCGCTTATTACGACCTTTCATTCCAAATCAAATTAAAATCAAAATATTATTTAACCTCGTTGTTAATTTAACTTAACGTAAGATACACATATAACATAAAACTCATTTATTAAAGTTCAAATACTTTACTTAAAGTAAACATTCAGCAATGATTTAATAACGACTGCTATTATGGTAGCCCATAATTCATTCTCGCATTAGGAAGGGTCGCGGGTGTTGCGGGGGATGGGGGGCAGGGGTGGATGACCCACGTCCAGAACTTGGCTGCCTTGTCGCCAGTCATGCGGTTGTTAACGATACTAGGTGACAGGCTTTGAAGAATTTGCTCTAAATTAAGAGCTCAGGGTTACAGACTAAAAAGGACAGTTGGATGTCATCCAGCTAACTGGACGACATGTGTTTGGAATGATGTTTGGATTTATTATTGTAAATGATGCTTGTTGTAAAGTTTCGTTGTGCTTTTTGTATAAACAAATATTTGAGAATCCCTTCCATGCTCATAACATAAAATATAACATAAAATCACGCCTGTGTTCCCCGAAAGGTTAGGCAGAGGTATATAGTAAGACTTTCATTTCGCCTTTATGATTAAATTCCATGTAATAGGGGGCAAACGTATTACCATTAATCGGGCACAAGTCCAAACTCCAGGCTGCTACTGAGGAATTCCACACGGAAAATCCCAATAATACGTTGCCCTGGCTCGAACCCAGGACCTCACGATCATCAGTCGCGCTTGCCACCACTAGACCAAGGAGGCAGTCAGTAGTTAATTGTGAAGAAGTAAAAAAACAGATAGACAAACTCATTATCTCATTTATATTGTTATTGTGGATTAATGACTGTGAATATTATAATTTATTTTTTATATTCACAATTGCCGATCGTAATCGGAAACGAAGCCAGGACCGTTCGCCGCGCCTGCGGTCGCAAGACCAAGGGAGTATTTGGATAGTTCGGTTTTATCTAACGTTCATTACAGGCACTTAAGGTGTGGTTAGTGACTAACCTGATGTCAGAGTTTAAGCCGCCCATGGAGCTCGGACTTGCCTTCAAACAAGATTCGAGAAATATCTCTCAGACATGCCGGTTTCCTCACGATGTTTTCCTTCACCGTTCTTAAGCAAGTGATAATTATACAATACGCAAATGAATCCGAAAAGACACGAGATGCGTCCCTTGGGTTCGAACTCGAGACCTATGACTTGGCAGTCCGACAGTCATACCACTAGGCTATCACTGCTGTGTTATCTATACTAATATTATAAAGCTGAAGAGTTTGTTTGTTTGTTTGAACGCGCTAATCTCAGGAACTACTGGTTGGAATTGTTTTTTTTGTGTTGGATAGTCCATTTATCGAGGAAGGTTATAGGCTATATAACATCACGCTACGAGCAATAGGAGAGGAGCACAAATGAAAAATGTTGCAAAAACGGGTAAAATGTCCACCCGTGCGAAGCCGGGACGGGCCGCTAGTGCTATCAGAATATTATGTGAGTAGAATCAGATAAGGATTCTCAGACCACCTGTCGAAAGTACTTCGGGTTTTATCTTTTTTCTTTTATTCTTGTATTTAGATCCTATTTTCCCGTAACATCGTATTTATATTTATTTTGTTATTTGTTTGGATAGCAACAAGGTTGTTTTAACTGGCCTCTTTCTTATTTAACGTTTTGTTTTTTCTTCGTTTTCTCCTTGTACATAATAGACAACGAATATCTCACAAAAAAAACAAAAGGTGTAGGTTTAATTTTGTACTATATTTTTATATGTATTTATTTTGTACGTATAGTTAGTAGATCAGATTTACATGTAAAGTGTCTGATGTGTTAATAATTTAAAGAAATAAATTGTTTCGTAGTAACGTAGTTTATTTAGTAGTAACCGCCACCTATTTTTTTTATTATTTACTAGCTGTGTCCTCACGGCTCCACTCGTAACCTATGTTACTCAGTGATAATGTAGCTTTATAACGGCAAAAGAATTTTTGAAATCGGTCCAGCAGTTTTAAGTTTATTCGTTACACACAAAAATCTAAAAATACAAAAATACAAACCTTTCCTCTTTATAATATTAGTATAGATTATACTTAATTAATGATTAAGGAATAATTAATAGCAATGTACTTATTTACTTATCGAATATAGAACTTATTATTAGGGAAGACACTGTTTCCTTAGATACAGGTTGCTACCTAGTGCAGGAGACAGAGCTCCGAATGATGATGAAACATATTTGGTTGCCAATAAACGTTATTTTTATATATATCTTGTTACTATTTTGTTTAAACGGTCTAAACAAAAAATACCCTTTTATTTACAGTAGAATTCATTTAAAATTTCTGCGAAATGCGTAGAAACAATTCTGCTAAATTCATTGTAACTTTACACCGTCCTAACTCTTGTTGAAAAGACGAAGGTACTTAAGGCACCTCATATGTTTAAGCAGTATTACCGGGAAATTCCAATAACAGGGATCGCTGTAACCTTAAGTTTAGAACGTGCGAGTCATTGTTACCTCAACTTAATTATAATCAAGTTATGTTTACGGGACACCAACTCGAAACAAACCATTCATGCTGAAATAGATAAAGTTACTTTGATTAAATTCACGAAAACTTCAAATCAAAGGACAAAGTTACAAGTTGGTTGGAATACTGTAAATTTGCCAAATTCCTGGTTTCTGGCGGCCGGAGTGGAACTTCCTTACTTACTTATGTTACAAGTACTTAACGTATGGGCTGTGATGTTTAGCTGACATTAAAATTGGTTTATGCAAATCTAAATTACGTACATTAGTTAGTCGCGAGGCGCATGCGGCTGTCGCAGCTTGCTTCCTACGTGTATGCTTTTTAAATTATTATTTTAATTGTTAACTGCCTCGTTGATCCAGTTGTGGCAAGCGCGACTGCTGATCGTGAGGTCCTGGGTTTGATCCCCAGGCCCGGCAAAATGTTATTGTGTTTTTCCGTGTGGAATTTCTCAGTAGCAGACCGGAGTTTGGTTTCGTGCCCGATTGATGGCAATAGGCTCGCCCCCTATTACATGGGACTTAAACATAAGGGCGAAATGAGGGTGTTACTATACATCTCTGCCCAACCTTTCTGGGAATACAGGCGTGATGTTATGTTATTTTAATTGTTATATTTTTTTGTAACTGTTCTAAATCTCATTTCATTACTGGTTTTCAGTGTTACGGAATGTCAGATTGTCATCATAATATTAGAAACCATTTTTAAAATATTTTTTTAAATAATTTAGTACCAAGATGCAAACATAATTATTTTTTACAATGCAAACATAATTTACAACTAAATGAAGACACTCATATGAATAGAAGTTAATCAACTCAAGTAGGTGATCACTCAAGTGACATGACGTGTGTGTCACAACCCTGCGCTCCGCCCCGCACACTACACAATGATCTACATGACGCGCTGACGGCCCGAACATTCATGACAAACGACTCGCTCGCCAATGATGCCTTTCACTACGCCAACTCAATCTTTTGCCTATTACACAACCACAGACATCCATACTTTAATTTACGACCCCCTAACATCCTTCGTGACGACCAAATATAACCCCGACCGTTAATGTACAAAAATCATTTTTTTATTCACAATCCGATTGAATATTCCGTCTAGAAATCGCTATCGGTTTAAAAACGAACGCTAAAACGGATCGCATAAATTTGCATGACAAACGCGCGCCGCACCGGGGGACATTACTTTTTTTTAAGAAAAATATGACGACCTTCCCCCGATGGAGTTTCCAGGTCTATTTCCATAAATAATAAATAACGATCGAGGACGGAGCAAAAAGTATTCTGTGATATTTATTCTGTTCGCGAATTTTTATCCACTTATCGGGTTTTTCTGTCGTTTGAAGGAATTGTCGCGCGACCCCCGGCCTGGAACCGCCACCCTAGTGCACTGCTGAGATCCTTTGTGACGCATACATTATTTTCTTACCTGTGTAGTTATGTTTGTTTGCACAAACAAAGTAATTTAGTTGGCTTTAAAGAAGTCAATGGATGAAATTAAAATGAAAACCTTATGGTATATTTTATGGTATTTATATATTTTTAATTAACATTAATTATGCAAAAGTATGACACGAACTGTCCCCAAAATCTATCTTTCACGTCTTTCTTGTCCATCCAAAGGCTATCTGGAAGATATCGCTATTAGCTATAACACCGCCATTTTACATAATTTACCAATAAAGTATAGTCTATCTATCTCGCTATCTAAAACTATATATTCCTAACGACAACTGAACTGACCATAAGCACAACTCCACACTTCTTAAAAAAAAGTAAGTAAAGATAATACTATTTAGTCTTTAAGTCCACTGTTCACCAACAAATGAAGAACGTATACAACGTGTTACAAAAACATCCCTAAAGCCGAAAGGGGGTTAAAAGGTCCCTTGTAAAGAGTCTATTGGCAATATTTGAAAACCGTAGTATGACCCAAAAAAAAGACTAGATAAAACATAAAATAATCATCACTGAAGCGCAACCCTGAAAACATAATACTAAAGAGTAGACTACCCAGAAAGTTATTTACATTCTTACCTAATTTCCTCTGAGAGGTAAATGACAACAACCAAAAAAGACTACTTGATTATTTACATTTTTCATGGGGAATTATGTAACACGTTGTAGAGATGTTATCTCTTGCACATACTTGTATGAACATACTTACCTTTAAATTAAACCTACTTAAATTGTTTTCACTTGGAAACAAAATCTTACTAAAGTTTGGCCCGAACCAATTTGAACAAAAGATAAACAATCTTTTTGAATCTTTTTATGAGTATTTAAAACTGTTATTAAAAATTAAGATATTATTTTTAAATAAAATCATTTTTATTTATAATTGTATTCTACGTTTCTAGCTTTTTCAATAACCTGAACTGATTTTTCATAAACCAACCCCTGCAGTGTTATAACAAAATCATTTATTTTTTGTAGTATTTCCATAGCAAACTTAAGGTATGTAACATATTTCTATGGTCTAATACTGGGTGTAAAAACAGCCTCAACGAAGCCGTGGTCTACGCATACTCTGTACATCAAACTAAGTAACATACCTACAGCAAAAATAATTTTTATTTTGTGATATTAAAAACACGTTTTAATCGTACCGCGCAATGTAAGAGCGCGCGCAGCAGACTGCCTACATTTCAAAAATGTTGACAATGTTTGAATAGAAGAATGTTTAGTAACAACATTTAAACTTAGTTTTAGTGAAAAACGTTCAAATATATGGTGACTTTGACCTTCAATATCTCCATAAACAGTCGGTTCCCAGGTAATGGACCAATACCTAAAAATCTTCGTAATGATGGGAAGAATACGTGGCTCTCGGCTTCGTTAAGGGTATTTTTACACCCGATTTACTCGCATGTCAGGGCCTAAAGCCATGTCCCCCATTACCGCCACGAGTTAGTGCGACTAGCGCTAAGTCAAATGTCCGCGGTAGTGCCAAATAGTGCGCGATGAGCACCATACTGACCCGGTTCAGTCAATTTACTCTGACAATTTGTTCATTACGCCCCAATTCCCCCGCGGTTCACATGGTGGGGTTATTAAGTTACATCGATGGTATAAGCCCAATTTAGTAGCAGTAGGTGGTATTATTTGTCCAATTACATCATTATCATCATATTAGTTGTCGTGATGGCCCAACGGTGTCTCGGCCCGATTAATAAGCACCATATTTCGGGTACAAGAGTTGATAGACAGATCTGGCATGTACTAATAAAAGTGATCTAAGGTTGTTTAAGATACCATACTTATCATCTGAAATCGTTAACACGCAGTTAGCAACCATAAACATACATAATATCACGCCTGTATTCCCCGAAGGGTTGGACAGAGGTGTATAGTAACACTCTCATTTTGCCGTTATGTTTAAGCTCCATGTAGTAGGGGGCGAGCTTATTGTGATCAACCGGGCACAAATCCAAACTCTGAGCTGCTACTGAGGAATTCCACACGGAAAAACCCAATAACACTACCCGACTTGGGGATCGAACCCAGGACCTCACGATCAGCAGTTGCGCATGCCACCACTAAACAAACGAGGCAGTTGGCAACCGTCCTGATCAATTGCTATTTCCTCCTCTGTAGAACAAATATGTAACTTTTTTTCCTTATTCCCAGTATAATGTTTGCTTATATTCCATCTTGGAACGATCAAATTTCCTATCATGTTCTCTCTACTTTCTTCTTCTCTCGTGTCAATACGAGTTATACGAGAATGCCTCATGCCGCGGTAAAAAGATTAGTTAGTCAGCAAGGTAGGTAGCGAGACTGACTGCACAGGGTGAGTAGGACGTACATAAGTACCGTCACTCTACCTTTCTTAAGTAGGACGGATCTTGACTTTTCATTATTTACTGTTTTCTAATTTCAATTAAATACAAACTTCTAAATGATGGCTCTTATACTTGCAAAATACGATTATATATTTTTATCGATTCTATCGTATTGATCTATTGGGTGTATAAATACCCTTAACGAAACCGAAAGCCACGTATTTTTCCCATCATTACGAAGACTTTTTTGTATCAGGACATACCTGGGAACCGACTGGTTATGGAGATATTGAAGGTCAAAGTCACAATCTATTTTTTCGTTTTCACGAAATGTGCTTTTAATTGTTATTACCAAACACTCTCCTATACAAACATTACCAATATTTTTGAAATTTAGGCAGTCTGCTGCGCGTGCGCTTACATTGCGCGTTACAGTTAACAGCTGTTTTTAATATCTATAAATTTAAGTAACTTCCCAGCAATTATTTTTGCTCTATGTTACTAAATTTGATGTACAGTATGCACAGACTTCGGCTTCATTAAGGATATTTTTACACCGTGTATATTAAGCTTCCCAGTCTCCCAAATATAAAATAATCACACAATAGCTCTCCATACATAAGAGCTCCACCCTTAATTAACACTACAATTCACACCGAAATCCGAATTCGCAGCGTCCGTCTATATTTAACGGTTGTCGCGCAGTGGCGCCCTCTGCAGGTCGTACGTCGTTTAATTATGCCGAGAAGTGATTCGCCATCAAAGCTTCCCCGCCAATTACACACGCAAATTGGACCGTGACAACCCTAGGACGCCCCGCACTGATAAACTGGAACTGTGTTGCTGCAGTTCGAGGGGAAAAGAAAAAAGAATCGATGGGGATTTGTGTCGGGCCTGCGGTAAAATTACGCGTAGGTTTAGGAGTTAGATAAAAGAGAATACTGACTTGTAACATTTTTGCTTATAATAAATAAATAAAATAAAATAATCTTTATTTCGGATAAGCAGTTAATAAACTTATAATCTATTTAGTAACAATGCTGCTGTTCGAAATACATCTTCGAACAACATCATCTAACAAAGGAGAATCGTATCTCCCTGCCATGATCTTTAGGATAGAGTTGGAGCTTTCCCGCACTCTGCAGAGCAAAGACGCTGATATATGTCTGACGATGGCATGGAAGCCATTGCCGTGTGCTTGTGCAAACATACCTGATGCACTGCAGAAACGGGGCAGCCCCATCAACACCCTGAACCCGTTATTATACTGGACCCGTAGGGCGTTATAATGTGTCATTTACAACGAGCGCGACGTTACATTACATTATAAGCATAACATACTTATCATCACGCCTGTATTCCCCGGAGGGTTGGGCAGAGGTGTTTAGTAACACCCTCATTTCACCGTTATGTTTAAGTTTCATATAATAGGGGGCGAGCCTATTGTCATCAAACGAGCCCAAATCCAAACTACGGGATACTACCTGAGAAATTCCACACGGAAAAACCCAATAACTGCTCAACCTGGGGATCGAACCCAGGACTTCACAGGCAGTCGCGTTTGCCACAACTAGACCAACGAGGCAGGTAAAATTATAAGCATAACTAGGACACATATCGAATGCTCGTTTCAACTGTGTTCTTGACTTGTAACGCAACAAATAAAGGAAGTCGCCAAAAACTGACATCTAGGTTGAGCACAGGCGAGCGTGAGCAGCCCGCGTCGAATGGCTCGTGCTCGCTGTCCTGACTTGTCCAATGCTCGCTTCGTATCTCGTTACGTTACAAGCAAATGTTACAAGGCAGGCAGAGTCCTTTATGATAAACCTAGTCAAGAACGTGTTCACAGACATTATAGAGTTCTACTAAAACTTTCAAAAGATAAGCATCTGTTACAAACCCTAGAACAAACTGATGAAACACGAATATCCCTCATAATATAGGTACTACAGCTGTCCATAAATAGTGTTGTAAATGAACACAAAATTACATCAAAGAGGTATCTGCTGCCGCTGTGTGTAGTGGGCACGTTGCCGTCCAACTGGAGCCCTACCCCCCGGGCCCCCGGGGCACGTCGTAATTATATCACACTTTAACCTAAAGAGATGGTTTGCAAAACATTATGTCGTTTATTCATTGAATATACATATAAATTATATTTTGAAATATTTATATAAAAAATATAAAAAATAGTACCCCACCGGCATCGGGAACAGGGTCCATGCCGCCGGTGGTCAGGGCCTCAGAGAGAAGAACTTCCTAACAATACGCGCCGTGTCCAGAAGTACCGCTTTCTGTATCAGGCCCTTGACCCAGCCGCCCAACGAGAGCCTCATTAGATGCAAAAAACAAAACATTTATTATTCTACATTACTGAAAGCAGTGATAGCCTAGTGGCTGAACGTTTACCTTCCATGCAGGAAGGTTCGCGTTCGATCGATGATGATGTGCGGATCAGAATTTGATTATCACTTGCGTTAACGGTGAAGGACAACATCATGAGGAAACCTGCACACCTGAGATGGCTCCATAAAGTTCTCGATGGTGTGTGCAGTCCGTCAACCTACACCAGGCCAGGCTTACACTATACCCAGAAGAGGACAGCTGTTGGACAGTACCAGCCTGATTATACTGTTATGCTATTGTACATTTACTAGAACAAAAATAACAATATTAAGCCCTCATCAAAGCGTTATAAGAACTACTGTTATTATCTATACTAATATTATAAAGCTGAAGAGTTTGTTTGTTTGTTTGAACGCGCTAATCTGAGGAACTACTGATTGAAATTGAAAAAATATTTTTGTGTTAGATAGTCCATTTATCGAGGAAAGTTATAGGCTATATAACATCACGCTACGACTAATAGGATTGGAGCATAAATTAAAAATGTTGCAAAAACGGGGAAAATGTCCACCCGTGCGAAGCCGGGACGGGCCGTTAGTTAATTATAACGTTATTGTTTTAAGAAACATGTATAAGCAATTTAATAAGACTTATTGTTTACCCAAAAATATTATTTTCAGTTATATTAAAATTGCAATTTTTTTTTTCACTAACTAAATAAATGTTCGTCGATGCGTTGCCCTTGATGTGCTGCGGTTTGAAAGCATGGTCAAAATAATTACGAATTAATTTTAATTGAATACTGACCACAAATTATAATATTATGTGTAACTCATATACAGTTCGTAGGTTTCGACTTTTATACAAACTATGTAAATGTAGGAATCCGTCTTGTTCTCATTTACATTGCTAATGCGGTCATACGGTTCGGACACAGTCCAGTGTCGGTGGAACAATGCCTGTTTTCCGGATAAACTCATCATTCTGAGTATAAATCGTAATGTCCCGTAAGGTTGATTCATTACGCACGCACTCAGTGCTGTCACGCACTTGAAATTCATATTTATTGTCATTCGTAGCAAGCAAATTACAATGCTGAGTGCATGTCGTAGCATGAACGTAGCCATTACGTAGCAGTACGCGTAGCACAGATCACAGTGCTACAAGTTCCGTAGGCGTTACAAATGGTGTAGCACGTAGAATTTCTCGTAGCTACTACAAAATGTAGCTCGATTCAGTATTTTGTATTGCTTCGGAACACACCGAGTACAGGCATTGTGTCGGTTCTGTGATTGGATACTGAAGCCTTGTGTAGCACAATAGCTTTTGTAGTTATATTTGTACTCTTAATTTATTATTGGAAACTCTTTGAAGACAATCGAATGAGGTAGTTTTGTTGGAGTAATTTCGAACAAAAGTGACTAACCTTTGTGATTTAATGTTACAACGGTATATTTTTATTAGCTTTAGTTCTGAGCCGTCTTCGTGAAATTCCTGAATCTAGCTCGCCCCAATAAAGGTCATCGCTTGGCCGTACATCAGGTAGATAAATGAAGAATGGACGTTTTTTCATTTTCTTAATCTTGATAAAACTTGTCAGTATTATTAATAGTCATTATTCCTAAGAATTATTCTCTCTTTTAAAAATATATCCAGCGTCGAGAATTACGTGGGGCTTTTTCATGTAAATTTATTCCATCAAGTCGGACGTTTTAATATAAAATAAATTTTAGCAACAAAAACTGCATCTTAAAATTCGTTTCGTTTTTTTTTTTGGCGCAAAGAAAGTTATAATGACAGTGGAGTATATTATTGTTAATTTTAAAAGGAAAACCGTGCCACAGATAATACAATGCCACAGATAATATAATTTTGGGAAGTTATTATACTGGTGTTATCAGGTATGACTACATTCCAGCTATTAATTATAATACAATTTTGAAATAACATGCTTCGGGATTTGAAACTGCTTCGTTGGTTTAGTGGTGGCAAGCGCGACTGCAGACCGTGAGGTCTTGGGTTCAGTCCCCAGGTTGGGCAAAGTGTTATTGGGTTTTTCCGCGTGGAATTCCTCGGTAGCAGCCCGGAGTTTGGATTTGTGCCCGGTTGATGGCAATAGACTCGCCTATTACATGTGACTTAAACATAACGGCGAAATGAGGGTGTTACTATACACCTCTGCCCAACCCTTTGGAAAATACAGGCGTGATGTTATATTATGTGTTATGGGATTAGATACCGTAATTCCATTAGACATAGTTCGGTTTTTATTGCAACTTAAATTGTTTTATGACCTTTTCCATAATTTTCATCATTCTGAAATCAACTTAGTTCACTTGTTTTAAAATTTATATTTGTAAGAGTTTGAATAAAATGTAATTTATATTTTCATATTGGCTTCAATATATAAGTATTTATTTTCGATATGAAGTACCTAAAAGTCCCTTGTCACATCCTATGAGACTTAAGAATTTATTTATTTATTTAATTGAAAAAACATGGAAGACTTACAGCTAATTAAACTTAGAATAACGTAAACATTTAGTAATCAGAGAGCCAATGACAAGTCTTCGCTTTTAGAGTATTTGATTACGAATTATGGATTATTTTGAAAAGGTAGGTAGTCCCATCTACTTTGTGTGGTAACAACAACATCATGGAAATCAGCGGTATGTTTTTGAAACGTAGTGATAATGGAAATTATGTTCATTCATTATAACAGTTTAAGTGGACGCTCATGTTCAGCAGTAAATGTGTACGTTGTGTTGTGATAATGATGATCATCATCTCCCTGCCCTTATCCCAAACTAGGTGGGGTCTGCACAACATGCATTTCTCTTCCATTCTTACTTACCCATATCAACCTTCACACAATCCATCCATATTTTCTTTGACCTACCTCTACTCATATATCCATCCACATTCATAATTAACACTCTTCTTGCTACATGACTTTCTTCCCTGCGCATAACATGCCAATACCACATGATGATGATGAAAGTTATAATTGGTTACCAACAACCTCGATCAACTTCGCAAGAGCCTCGATCAACATCTCTAGAGCATCGATCAACATCTCAAGAGCCTCGTTCAACATTTCAAGAAGCTTTGATAGGAGGCTGGATCTAGGGCTTGATAGTCTTTCTCTAGAGCCCTGGTCACCGGTAGCTTGGACCCTGTTCACGATGCCGGTGGGTAACTATTTTTATTTTATAATATATTTTGTACCTTTTATTGAAATATTTAAAAATGTTAATAGTATGTATAAGAAAATGAATAAATAAAAATAACGGGCTACCTGTCGCACAATATCAAAACCAGTAATCTGTATACTATGGAATGGCACAACACCGCACTTGGTAGATTAAAGAACGGAAAATCTAACCAACACATACAAATAAAACACACATAAACACCACACACACACACAAAAATATACCAGATCTTACAAATAATCCGTTCCAGTTACAACAAAAATTAATCGGAAACAAGTTCCAAAGTCCATTCCGACTTCATCCGTCTACTAAAGATTCAGTGGGCGAAGTCGGACGTGGCTTATTTATAGCCGGAGTCCAGACAGGGCTGTGACGTCATCGATCCGTTATTCCAGAGACGAGTTGTGACGTGACGGAGAGCCTCACTGGGGACTCGCAGGTCTTCAAATAGAAGGCTTGTTTTATTTCTGTTACTCTCAGGGTTGTAAAAATAGCTGTGTTTTATATTTTTTTATAACACCGAGTATATTTTTGCGCCCACGTCAGCTTGAAACAGTTCATTTTTGTGGGCTTTCTCTAGCCTTTTCCCAACTATGTTGGGGTCAGCTTCCAGTCTAACCAGATGCGGCTAAATAACAGTATTTTATACAGAGCGACTGTCATCAGACTCATACTAGAACTCATTTATTAAAATAGACTAGAACAACTTAGTTATTTTTGAACGTCTTTAACCCAGTTATTGGACAATGTTGATATCCAATATATTATCAACTCATCTTTTTCCTGTACCTATTTCGATGCTTTTCTTTTTAACCCTAAGGTTGACTGGTAGAGAATGCCTTATGGCATTAAGTCCGCCTTTATGTACCAGCATAGTGCATAGAAGTATAAATAAATAAATATGCTAAGGTTAGACCGGTTGTCAGACTTTCTGGCTTCTGACTACCCGTAATGACTGCATAGGTATTCGTATGACACCAGTTAAAATATGACTGAATATATATATGTCGCAGCAAGGAGGCCGTGGATTAAGAAACTTCTAAACATCATTTTTGAACAAAGAAGTGATTGTTTGACAAGTGTCAGTGGGAGTGTTATTCATTGCTCAGCCGGGAAAACGTGTACTGGTGATCGGAAGATCGGAAGACCTCACGACCTTCATCCATCATTTTCCATCGCGAACACTAATGTACGAGGAGGAACGCGTGCCTGGAAGTAGCCCTTCTGCTCCCTCGTCGTTATATATATGACTGAATATATAATGGCTGAATAATATCCAGTAAATATGACACCAGTTAAGACAGCTTAAAATATGATGGTGATTGGAGTCGTCACCGCATCTTGTCGTGTCATGGACCGTGAACCGGCCTTAATGAACTGATAAAATCTATGTCCATCTTAACTCTAAAATAAATATGAAATCTCTTCTATCCACTGATCTCCCTGGAGGTATAATACCGTTGTGTTTTAAACGGTTCAAAACTGACTCAACTCTTTTCAGAGATTAAAAGTTTTAATCCCGAAGCTCGAAGTTCAAGTGTGTTTCTTTCTAACTCAAATTAAAAATATTTCTATATTAAAACGGTTCTTTTTTTACTGTGCAGATGAAAAACGTGTTTATTACTTGCTATAGGTAGGTTGAAAAACCTTTTTAGTATATGACGACACGTTTGGTGCAGTAGCTGAGCGATTGGCTTCTACGCTACGGGTCGTGGGTTCGATTCCCACACGGAACAAATATTTGTATGGCCTACAGATAGTTGTTCCGAGTCTGGGCGTTTGTGCTTGTGAAGATTTGTGTCTGTAAACGCACCCACGATACAGAAGAAACTCAAGTGTGGGGCAACATTTTTTTTTAAACCAATCCAAACCAAATAAAATAGTAATAAAGCATCTAGTGTAAGGCCGAAGCTACACTGAGCCACGACGCGAGTTGCGAGACATAAGCGATTAAAATAAACGTATTCATGTGTGTGCCTACACTCTACACCAAAAATCACTGTGGTATGTACATTTGTTTCAATCGCTTATGTGTCGCAGTTCGCGTCACAGCTAAGTGTGGCCTCAGCCTCATGGAGAGGAAAGTGGCGACAGTCAATACTTTACTTTTGTGCGTCTTATTTCCTGGAGTTGACTTTGATAGCTTGGTAATAATTGTCCTAGCTCCTAAAACATTACAATAAAATACCATAGCTACACTGACAGCCTCGTTGGTCTAGTGATGGTAAGCGCGACTGCTGATCGTGAGGACCCGGGTTCGATCCCCAGGTCGGCAAAGTGTTATTGGATTTTTCCGTATGGAATTTCTCAGTAACAACCCGGAGTTTCGATTTGTGCCCGGTGAATGGCAATAGGCTCGCCCCCTATTACATGAGATTTAAACATTACGGTGAAATGAGGGTGTTACTAAACACCTCTGCCGGCGTAATGTTATGTAAACACTGACAATAAATCCGTGTTATATCTGACGCAGATATGGCCTAAGGCATTATCTTATAAAAGGCAGGTTCTCAAACAAGAACATTTTCCTGCTACCTCCAATTTTGTCATCTATCGTTACATGATCAACTGTAACATCTCATATGTCGGCTAACAATAACCTTTTTATTACAATATATTCATCCTCAGAGGCTTTCATAACCTCATATTATTATTATTAATAATAATAAAAGGCATATAAATCCCTTCCATAAAGGAAGCCAGTAATAATATGAACAAAAAACATACATTTTGATACGCGAGCGACGAATTTGGAACTCGATTTTATGTGTCGTAATTGACAATACCTGTTCGCATAAAATGCATTAGGGAAATGTGTCGTCATCATAAAAATACAGGGTAAAAGCTTCGATATATTATAAATATAGATATTATAAACACATGGTTTGGGTTAACGTTAGACTTTTTGGCGATGAACAGATATGACGATGTTTTAAAATGGAGGCTTCTACACGGATGATCACGTAAATTAGAAACCAACAGTTGCCTTGGTTAACCTGGAAGTCTTTAAACAGACTCTGGACCCAGGTTGTTCGAAGCAAGGAAAACCTGCTCAGGTGGAGATTCATAGACGATTCCAGCTTGGAGTGTGAATGTGGTGCTGTTCCACAAACGATGGGACACCTGACCCTGACATCATGCCCTCATGCCCTGATACCTGCACGTTACAGGAACTAATGGACGCTACTGATAACGCTAAACACGGAGCTAAGTTCTGGGCCGACTTAATTTAGATGGCCATTGACACGCTAAGAAGAAGAAGATAAATCAATATTAATAGTAATGTTAGCAGTTCAGAGGCTTATTGACGGCAAAGCAATAAATAAAAGAGTGTATAACAAAATGTATTCATTTACATAAAAAAATGAGTTTACAAAACTGTAATCTTATCAAAAAACAGAAATACCAGAAGCATATAGTTACATAACAGACAATTCTTACAAATTATTAGATCACTTACTGTTGCACGTGGTTTCTCTCGTACTGTAGGGGAACTACTACATTTAACTAAATAAAAAGTATACTTTAATCCAAAATATGGACTATCATCCAAATCCGTTTAGCCGTTTTTCCCCGTGGGGGGACGGGTGAGAATATAAAACTTCTCACCCCACGCTGGGAATAGACGCGTGTTATAAGATTCAACAAAACCCAGCACGCGACGACGTGGTAGAATCCATTACGGTCCGCCTGGCTAGCTACCATCCTCACATGAAAGTCCGGCGCCAAGCGGTTTACTGTGTTCCGTCGGTATGTGAGAGCCAGAGGGGTATAGGGGAATCCCTCTATATCTCTGTTTCTTGGATTCGTGTGCTCCATCTTAGAACCTGTCTGCGCTTACCATAAGTGAGACTAGGGCAAAGGCGACCAAGTTAAGAATAAAAAAAAAATGTAATTTAGTAACAAACATCGATTACGGTGTTGAGTAAAGTATTTACAAAAAAAAACCCATAAGTTACCCGACCCGGGTAGTGGTTGGTCGTTGCTCTCTTAACTTCGCCTACAAATAACATTAGCACGATCGACACAACAAACCACTTTAGGTGATCGTCTGCTAAAACAACACGCCCACCTGCCTACCGCCGCGGTATCAATCTTAATTACGACAAAGCGATATATATTCTACGTTCTCTCCTTGTGTCAATCATGGCAACTTCCACTTTGTTATCGACACGTATCTGGCTCTGTAATCTGTTTACTTTTACGCAGGATTGATGTGGCTTCGGTCTGATGAAATTAGGTTTTTTGAAGCTACATATATGTGTGTATTTCAGTGTAGCTAGTAGTTGCTCTTTTAGTTTAAGTGTTCAATGTAATAAAATAGTTACACACGTTCGTTAAATGATCTGAAATACTGGTATCACAATAAACAATCGAGGTATCATAAATAGTTCAGTGACAGAAATATAAAAGAAACATCGTTTGATTTAAATCGACGTCAACATAATTAAAATAATAATAATAATAGTGAAGTAAAGATTTTCAATCAAAAAATTACCAGTTCTAATCCAATATTGTTGAACTAACTAGAGTCATTACTTGCACAAGCACTTTGTAAATTTAATAACCATCTAATACACGCTGTACTAAGTTATTGTATACCTAGACCCATTTTCATTTCCGAAATCTAAGCAGCTCGACTCTGTAGACAACAGAATTCACTATGAATACTGAGCCGATTACATCATACAAAGCCACAATATAAAGCCTTCTTTATAAGTAAATAGAGACAGGATATTTTGTGCAAAATATATTATACAAAGTCTTGGTATGTAGTAATAAAATTTTAAGGGCGGTAGGTATATACACACAATTTTATCAACAAAAGCACCTGACACATGGGGTCGATTACCCAATTACATATTTTATATTTTCACATTTTCAAAAAAACTACAGGCTGTAACACGTGTCTTTTATGTTTTTTTATAACTCTGAGTTGTACTACAAAACAAAATTAAAATCACGCCTCTGTGTGATCTAGGTCTTAAGTTGTGAATGTTTGAATATGTAGGTCGAAATATCTGAGCCAAATACTATATTTTTTCTATCTTTGGAAGGTAGGATATTTTTGTTGTTAAAATTGTGTATATATACCGCCCTTAAAGTTTTATTATTATATACCGGGACACATTGTATAGTTATATAATATATTATACTTCTAAACATTGGCCACACCGAATACAGCGCGTTTGCAGCGCCGCAAGTAAACAGCAGTAGGAGCGTGCAAAGAGAGTAACTGAAATATAAATAATAAACATACTTCTTTGACGACAAGGTCGGCGCAGTAGCTGAGTGATTGGATTTCTGCGCACCAGCAAAAATATTAAAATTATCTTAGGGGCAAAAATAAAAAAAATAACACTACGAGGCATTCGTTGTAATATTAATGTGTTGCAAACGCATTGCATTCAGTAAGACGTCTCTTAAATTTGTTGACAAGCAAAGACACTCATACATTATTATAGCCCCTGCTGCTTCGCACACGAACCGCAGCTGCACTCGATGCGGGCCAGCCTTATAAACACCATTCACCGTATAAATAAGTGAGCAGTATACATGCAACTTCATTACACACAAGTCTGCAATGCACATCAATAAGACCCCCCCCCCCCCACACCGGCCGCTGACGTCACTAAATTACGCTAAGGTGTTTCACACGAGCGGGCCGCGCGGTTTACTTGACAGTTATACGTTTTCTCATGCACTACATTTTGCGGACCGCAAATAGGGAGGAAGAACCGTTTTGGAAGTAAAATTCTCTTTCTATTTGATAGTATCTTGAGTTATGCAGCGGCTTTAAATGTAGATAAATTATTTCTATTATAATTATATGAAAAAATATAAGCCGCTTGCAGTTAGAAATATATATAAAAAAAAATATTTGTCTATGTCAAGTTATAATATTCTGCTTAGTACCATAAAACACAACGTATGATGGATGAGTCTGAAATATAAAACATAAAACACTAAAGATTTTAATATTGTAAAGACCAAACCCTCTAAAGAGTAAACCAGAATTTTCAGATAAAACTCAATCCATCATATATTTCTCACACCAACTTCGCTATATCGCAACTAAGTAAAGAGAGCATTTTTCATAAAAACTTTGGAACATTCACATCAGCTATTTTTGCAGTACCTATATACCCAGTTTACACTGAATTTTACTATACAAAAAATCTTTTTAAACCTGACACCAAATGCCCGTGAATCCTGTCGTGTCAAAAATGCCTGGAATATCAATGGTCGCAGAATCGCGCCGGTTTTTGGCGACGCATTGTATCGTGTGAAGTCAACATGTCATCGTCACTCGGATTTATCTGACTGACGGTTTTTTTAACGAATTTGACGCTTCTAGAGCGCAACGCGATTAGTTCGTGTTTGTGAAATTGTTACGTTGACATTTTTTTGTTATCAAGAGAATTGAGTAAAATATGAATAACGAATATTGTATTGTTAATTTTGTTTTAACTATGTATTATTCACTTTGTAATATCAAAACAACAGCCGTCATCGAAAAACAAAACAATTCTTATGACAGTGACGTCTTCATCCCTCAGCGCGTGACGTATTTTCGTATGATCGCGACTCCCCGGAGAAAATGCTTGCGAGAAAAATATTAAGTACCTACGTCTTATATGAGTGACACAGCGACGTAACGCGACGCTGACGCGACGGCGACGTGACGTCAGTGCACGTTAGCGCGGTGTTTCGCTTTCGTCGCGAATTAATTAATATCGTATACGCGTGACGCTCTTCAACCGTCTTATTAAATCATCTTGATACATGCTTTCTTCATTTATTAGTGTAATGAGGATTTAAGTTTATACTTAAATACTGATACAGCAGTCAGTCAGATACGGTAGCAATTCAGGGGGCAGCAACCTCATAGGGTTCTTAGCAACGCTACTATCACCAACCTCTTTGCTAAGCGTTGTAGTAATTTTCCTTCATGACTGATCATTTTAGTAGTCTAGCTGGAGGGTTATGACATTCTAACTAATTCTTCGGTGATTTTGGAAACGTCAGGCAGAGGTATGTTTTTACATAATATCACGCCTTGTATTCCCCAAAATGTTCGGCAGAGGTGTTTTTAGTACACCCTCGTTTCGCCAGTTATGTTTAAGTCCCATGTAATAGGGGGCGAGCCTATTGCCATTAACCGAGTACGAATCCAGACTCCGGGCTACTACTGAGAAATTCCTAATGGAAAAACCCAATAACACTTTGCCCGACCTGGAGATCGAACCCAGGACCACATGCTCAGCAGTCGCGCTTGCGACTACTAAACCAACAAGGCACTCAGTATGTTTTTAAATGTAATAAATTGGCAAACAGGCCGACGGCCTGCTTGATGGAAAGTCATCACAGCCTATATACACATAAAACACTAATAGGACTACTGATGCGTTGCCAGTATTAGAGAAGTTGAAAAGTCTCTGTGCCTATAATTTCTGTCGCACCCACACCCTTTAAAACAGAACAATGTTGCTTGGTGGTGGAAATAAGTACTGGTGGTGGTAGATACTTCCCCAGATGAACTCTTCTACAAGGAGCTATCTAGGAGTTATCTAGTAAATAACACACCTTCGTAAAGACTTCGTCTTTGTAAAGACTGTATATACATACGTAAACTCACGCCTTTTTCCCATGGCGGTAAGCAGAAACTATAGAACGCCACATGCTACGACCCTTACATACCCCTTTCACTTCATCCACATTCATACATCTTGTCATACTCGCACGCCGGTTGAGAGTACTACGCCTTGACCTTTGTGAAGAACATCACCAATAACATCGATGTATGTCCTTCTAGGGCGTCCTTTACTGGCGTTTCCAGTTACATCCGCCTTATAAATTCCTTTTGTTAATCGCCTCTCACTCATTCTCTCAACATGACCGAACCACTTAAGCATACTCCTTTAAATTATCGTCACTACATCATCTTTTAAACCGCTACTTTGACTGTATTAGCATAGTGTATCCATCTATACTATCTATACTAATATTATAAAGAGGAAAGATTTGTATTTGTATATTTTTGGATTTTTGTATGTAACGAATAAAGTTAAAAACTACTGGACCGATTTCAAAAATTCTTTTACCGTTTGAAAGCTACATTATCACTGAGTAACTTAGGCTACGGGCGGAGCCGTGAGGATACAGCTAGTATTATATATACAGATGCTAACTTTTCTATTATAATATACCGGGTGCCACTAAACATAGACATGGTCATCTTGGTGGGAAAGTATTTTAAATATTAATTCCCGAATTAGGTAGAAGACTTTCTGAACATATAGAATACAGATTTCTTACTTTAAAAAATAAAATGAAATCCTTTAAGTTTAGTTTGCTAATTTTCAACATTAAAGTACTTCACGACCCTGTTTTGGGATACCCGGTATATTTTTAACATTTTCCTTCTAAAGGTCACAAGTTCCATTTCCCCCATATCTTTTGTATGATATTATACTCAACAAACTTGTACACAGTGTACTTCCTTAACACATAAAGAGCTAAGAGTTAAGAGCGTAATATTAAAAGGCAGCTAACGACGCAGATGACAAAGCTAAGCAACTCCCTTATGCAAAATTTACACTCGACGAGTACGAGACGAGTACGATACTTGGTTAATGTTATTACACTGACACTGGAGGCTCTAACGACCTGCTTTGTGATACCACGGTAGAATTAATGAGCGATCTGCGATTATAAATAAGATTTTTGAATATTATTCAAAGAAAATTTGCCGTCTTGGGTATGAGTGCAAAGTACAAAGATCTACCATCTAACTCGTTTTGATTATAATTGCGTGAGCTGCTAATTCTACATAAATATTTATCACTAAGTACGTAAAATTTTCCATTAATTGCGAGCCAAATGCGCGATGTCGAGTTAACCGCAAACTGTTATCCACGGTTTTAAAATCACCAAACGTTATCGTTCCGTTTGATATTTGCCGCTTGAGCTCGGCGGTATAAATTTCAAGAAGTGCTTTTTGTCTGTAGCTCTATTGATGGGGATCCTGCCGTTTAGCCAAAATTATTTTGACAAAATTTTATTAGGTATATAAACAAATTTTAGCAACATTTTTTATACCATTACAATATTTGGAATGATTTTAGTACGCATATTTTCATTTGGTCAAATTAATAATCGGCAGAATATTATGAAGGATAATGTCATTAAGGCATTTGGTCTTTAATCAAATGATTTATTACAACAAACAATCTTTAGACAATAAACATTTAGTGAAATAAATCATTTTACGACAAAAAACATAAAGACGCTTATATCTTTTTTAAATCGAAACAGCTAGGTTCGGTTGGGTTAGAACTGTCACCACACAACGCACGAGCCGAGCGAGCGAAGCGAGCGTGCCACGGCAGCGGCCGGCGATTACTGGAAACATATTTTTGAATGTAAATCCAGAAACTACTAACTTATTTTATTTTGCGTAAAATATGTTATACCAACTGAAATATTTGACTACATTAAAATTGGTAAAACTGCTAGTTGGTAAGCAAATTATTGTTTAAACGTTCACTTGCCAAACATTAGATTTGCGTTACAATTATTTGTGAAGAGTTTATTTGCTAAGTAATAATTTGGCAAATAAAATTATGCGGAAAATTTGTTTGGGAAGTGATAATAATTATGTCATTTTTTTGATGTAACAATGTTAGCCCCTATTAATAGAAACGAATGAAGCAATGTCATAGTTTTCCATTATCTTGGAATAAATCTGGAAACTTTAGAAGAATTCCCAAGGTTTTTATGATAATGATCAAAGTGTCAATAACTACAAAACGTTAAATTGGTAAGCCCAACACCCCGCCTTCATTAAATATAACTTGTCGTATTTCACTCTGCAGTTTTTGTGAGATCTCCACTTTGATTGAAAAACGTTTTTGTCCACATTTTTGAGAGCAGCAGCGCACAGTGCAATCTGCTTGATTACCTGTGTATCGTTACTACTTTTTGTGAGGCTTACGGATCAGATAAACTAACGAACATTTTGACATGAAGCTACATGCATTTTGCACACATCATGCCGGATATGCGTTTATTTTTCATTAGTAATAATGGCCTTTTATATGAAAAAAAGGACGCCGTTTTCGACTTTATAGTTATTAATATGAATGTATTATAATTTGTAATCCATCTAACTTTTTTATGACCAAAAACAATATGAACAGATTATGTTTTTTTGCTCGGTTGCCTTTCACACCCCCGGTAAGCCTGTCTACATAACATCACAACTTGTATTCCCCGAAGGCTTCGGCAGAGGTGTATCAATACACCCTCGTTTCGCCAGTTATGTTTCAGTCCCATGTAATAGGGGGCGAGCCTATTGCCACCAACCGGGCACAAATTCAGACTTCAGGCTGCCACTGAGAAATTCCTAATGGAAAAACCCAATAACACTTTGCCCGACCTGGGGATCGAACCCAGATCCTCACGATCAGCAGTCGCGCTTGCCACCACTAGACCAACGTAGCAGTTTTAGCCACTTACAGCTCCGTTTCATTAGTTTAGTGATCGTAAGTGCGACCGTCGAGAGTCAGATTCTGGGGTTGATTTAGGGGTCACGTAAAGTATTATTGGATTTTCTGTTAAGAAATTGTGAATAGCAGCCCGGTGTTTGGAATTTTGACCGAGAAATGGCGCACTGGTTAAATGTGTGGGTACAACAGTACGTGGTTGCCTACAATGCCGACCTCTGCCTACCCCTGCGGAAAATAGAGCCGTGTTGTGCATCATAAGTATCATTATCACAATTCTAACTCACTCATCTATGTATACACAAACGCCCCATCAATACACACATTTATAATGTATATGCAAACAAATATTTTCATATTTATGATTAGTTACGGTTTACTCACGTGCATTTCGTTCGACTCGCGACCTGGCCGCGTGATCAGCTCATGATTAAGGGCTCCGTTTGGGTCCAAAACTAGTCGGGCAATCCCGAAAATGCACGTGAGTAAACCGTAACTAATCATAAATATAAATGTGTCTCACGAAAGTTATAATACAAAAATATTTTCATGTAGTTCTTGTCATTGTACACTAAACAATTGTGTCCTTTATAGCAAGTGCCCTGGTATTCACAACATAAACTAAATCATACTATTATTGTATGTCAGAGCTGCAGTATATTATTGTATATAGGCTAGTGGTGTGACCGTCGGGCTGCCAAGTCATAGGTCTCGAGTTCAAACCTAAGTCACGCACCACTGACTTTTCGGATTCATGTGCGTATTGTATAATTATCACTTGCTTAAAAACGGTGAAGGAAAACATCGTGAGGAAACCGGCATGCCTGAGAGATATTTCTGGACGGCATGTGAAACCAAGTCAGAGGCCCATGGGCGACATAAACTCTAGCACCAGGTTAGTCACTAACCACACGAAAAGAAGAAGAAGAGCTGCAGTTATATTACTAAGTCGTTATCTAGTTCATAAATAACGTATGCAAACTAACATTTAGAAAAAAAAAACAAGTATTTCTAGGTACTATCTTGAAATAAGAATGTAACTAAGAAATGATTACAAAAATACTAGCAGCTAAAAGTGCCTAAGATATGCTTCCAAATATAGGTACTATTTGAAGCCAAGTGAACTGCATCTAAGTATAACATTACACCCGAGTGCTCGTCCCATCGCGGCGGCTCGCGTCTCCGGTGTCACTCCCTGCACTCTGTGACGCCATCCGAGAATACCATATCAGCTGTCCACCTTTGAGCCAGGTTATTCTCTGCTGTATCTGATTCTTGAAACATAAATTGTTGATGGATAATGTGTTTCGATGATGTGATTTTGAGATTTTCCGTGTGGAATTCTCAGTTGCAGCGCGAAGTTTGGATTTGTGCCCGGTTGATGGCAATAGGCTCGCCCCCTATTACATGAGATTTAAACATAACGGCGAAATGAGGGTGTTACTATACACCTCTGCCCAACCCTTCGGAGAATACAGGCGTCATGTTATGATTTCGAGGTCAAACTGAAAAGTTACAGTGTATTTTATCATTTTTATCCAATTCTGTTCTTTCAAAGTATTACTTTTTAACCGACTTCAAAAAGGAGGAGGTTCTATATTCGATAGGTTTTTTTATGTATGTACATCGATTACGCTGAGATTTATGATCCGATTTACGTGATTCTTTAGTTTGATGTGGAATAGTGGCCATTTGGTTCCATAAAAATTTGACATAGTTTGGCCTAGTGGTTTTAATTTTATGAACATTTTTATTTTTTTATGAACATTTTAGTTTACGTGGACGATGTCATTATTCTACCTGATGAAATCTAGAAAAATCCTACTGTAGTTTACAGAACAACCTATTACAGACACTAAAAAGTAAAAAATAAAAAAACTACGTTTAAAAAAACCGACTTCAAAAACTAAAAAGTATTAAATAACTTAATAAAGATTTAATTTAATGCATCTCTTATGCAAACCTAATACCTACCTTTACAGTTTCAGAAGTCGGTGCTAATCCACGCTGAACCAAATTGAAGGCACCGACTTCTGAAACTGTAAAGGCTTTAGGTTTGCATAAGAGATGTATTAAATTAAATCTTTATCAAATTATTTTATACTTTTTAGTTTTTGAAGTCGGTTTTTTTCAATTTAGTAATCACGGGGGATCCAGGTCTACTATTTACCGAATCTTCTGAAAATCACGAATATAACATAACATCGCGCCTTGTATTCCCCGCAGGGTTAGGCAGAGGTGTTTTTATTACATCCTCGTTTCGCCAGTTATGTTTAAGTCCCATGTAATAGGGGGCGAGCCTATTGCCACTAACCGGGCCCAAATCCAGACTCCCGGATACTACTGAGATATTCCTAATGGAAAAACTTAACACTTTGCCTGACCTGGGATCGAACCCAGGACCCCGTGCACAACAATGGCGCTTGCGACCACTATACCGACAAGGCAGTCACGCACAAGGAGGTTACATTCTTAGAAATTTAGAAATGCTATTATAGCATTTACAAAATGAATCGTATACTATAACCGATGACTGATGCATCCACGCTGTCAGTTAGGACAGGTCAACTCAAACCTGCTATGGCACTTTCCTCAAAAGGCCATTCCAGACGTTGCCCTACATTGTTACACTCACATGGTTTTTATACCACAATGTCTGTCTGGACTTTAAAAGAGACCTTGATCTCTGAGTTTGTTTCGGCTTTTCTTCTCAGAGCTAGTCAGACAGGAAATGCCGGCGCCATCTAGTCTTAAAAAAAACATTACATTGACTTGTAAAAGTGTCTGTAACAGATTTATTTACTGAAATACAAATCATTTATCATTTAACTAGAATAGATTAACAGAATTCATTGTTCAAAATACCTGCAGACTACTTAACGTACATTCACATATCAATTCTATCGAGTGTTGCCATGCTTCGAAAACAGTTGTAATAGTAATTACATTTTATTGGCCATTGAAAGAATTCCTTGCATTGCAGAGAACAGATTAATAAAAGCTGCCCAAAATTATCTTTTTGATTGCCGCTACTGTACAGTCTGGCCGAAACTAATTTGATAAAAAGGTAAACAATCTTTTGGTGATTTAATTAAAGAATAATCGTGTATTTAACCTATTATATTTATATTGACCGCCCCAGTCGGATTTATACGACAAAGGTTTTCGTGACGCCTCAGTCGTATAAATATGACTGAGGAGACGCGGGCACGAAAACATTTTTATTTGTCGTATAAATCCGACTGGGGCGGTCAAAATGTAACAAAAAACTACACACGTAGAATACAATTGGAAATGTATTTGATTAAACAATACCTTAATTTGTTCCAAAATATTGTTTACCTTTTTATCACCTAAGTATCGGTAAACAAAATAACGATTTTATAAAATTCTCGTCATAATACCTAATTAATAATTTATGCCCCGTTATTAAGTGTTTACTACCATACGTTTATTAAAAGCACAGACTTTATTCGGTGAAGCAATTTATTTTAAAACCATAATAAGTAGGTACTTGAAATCTAAACAAAGCCTTATTAATCAATAGAAAGAAAGAAAGAAATTTATTTGGCACGAAAGCAGTCAGACACACAGACAAAAATTCATAAGAGACAAAAAAAAAGAAGAAAAATAAAGTAGCTGTGTGTATAGTGGCTGCGCCGAATAGGTTCAGTTCAGCATAAATATCGGACCACTAGTGCCGGACGCTGGTTTTCAACTGAATCCATTGTGACGATACTAATGTAAACCAGTTCCAAATAGATAAGTAGCGTGCTTAAATAAATAAACAAATAAATAAAAATAAATACTATTGACTTTTAATTACGGATGTCTCAGTGGTCATGCCCGTCCCCTTAAACCAACATGTGTGTGTATATGAGCAGTGCATGTGTTTGAATATAGTTGTTTACTAATGAATACCAATAGACTGATTTCGTTACACATGGACGTACCTAGAACTACAAATAATCCAAGATCGTTAATTAGTAGTAATATTTTGTAGTTTGTAATAGAACCGCCAACGTACACTACTCTGACGCTTATTGAGGCATAAAAAAGTCAAGCTGAGAGTTCTGCTCACCCCGAAACACGGAGAAACTCTTCGAGTGCACCCCACACAGCACTAATAATTTGAACTAAAATACCAGGCGCTCATAAATCTGGCGGAGGTTAACTAACATCACGTGTTCCGAGTGGTCGCGATTCGTACAAAGCTCGGCAATTACCGTGCACAGCAAATTGCGCCCTCAGACGGGCTGGGTTCGAATCCTGCGCGGCGACGTGTGAATGACGACGCTCGCTGTGTAATTAAACACTCCTCTCTAGTACATGATTGCGTTGAATTTAGTAACGCGGTTTAGTTTTAAGTATTTTTGTAAAATGGTTTAAACTATTTTGTCCACTCGAGACAGGCTTGACAAGATTTTTCTTAGTACAAAACTCTTCTCAATTGCAGGTTTTCAGGTTAAAAAAGTTGTATACATCTAAAATTGTGTTTTATTCAACTCTATCCATTTATCAACCTTTTTTTTGTTTTTTTTTTTTCCTTTGGAAAATCCTCATAGACGTCCTCTTTCTGCCGGACTCTTATCGGCTAAAAACCAACGGTGTTCCTTCTCCTGACCGTTCGGCCGGGGTCGCGGGATTCGCGTCTGCATGCACCGCAAACCCGGCAGGTCCCGGTCCGCCAACCCTCGGCGGACCTCTCCTCTGTGGGGCCTTGCCCCACATCCTCCTGAGAAGCGCGCACGGAACACAGCGCGCCGCCATCTCGGGCCTGTTACTGGTCCGGCGACGGGTCCCCTAACCCACTACCCGCAGGCCACACACTAGGGTGGCTGGAGGTTGTCGATTTATCAACCTGCCTTACAGAGCTTACAGTCGTTAACGATTTAAAAGAAAAACTTAAACCACCTACATACTTCAGCAACCCGCAATAACTAATCATTTGCCAGACTACTTTAATACCTGTTTATATCCAAACAACAAAATAATTCTCAAATCCACATTTAACAAGAAAAACAAAACAAAATACTCCACCATTTTGTTTTATATAAACTTTGAGTACGCACTTAATGTTAACTAGAATATGACACGACATTTATAAGTCAGACAACACTCAGGCAAATAGCCCTAAATAACATGTAACTAATCTAGACCCTTAGGTCCGTACCACTTAGGACAGTGATACCCAACCTGCGGCCTGAAGGGCTCTCTTTGCGGCCCGCCGGGCTTTTCTGTGAGACCTAAAACAGGGTAATTAATATCAATGCAGCTTATATTACTGTCAAAGTAAGTAGGACTAGTAGTATTGTGTTGCGTTTTAACTTAGGATAGACATTTGTCCATTTTTTGTATACGTGAATTATGAGATAAGTTAAGTTTTGATTTGATTGTTTAACGCAGCATTATTCGTTTATTCATTTATATGTACATATTATTTACATTTTTAAATATTTCTATAAAAAATATAAAAAAACATTTAAAAATATAAAAAATAGTAGCCCACCGGCATCGGGAACAGAGTCCAAGCTACCGGTGGTCAGGGCCTCAGAGAGAGGAACTTCCTGACAATACGTGCCGTGTCCAGAAGTACCGCTTTCTGTATCAGGCCTTTGACCCAGCTGCCCAACGAGAGCCTCGTCAGATGGTGGTCGAGGCTCTTGGCTATTAAGCCATTGGCCGTAACGACTATCGGCACAATGACTGCTGAGTCAACCTCCCACATGTCGACAACCTCGTGTGCCAAGTCTTGATACTTAATTTCCTTATCTTTCTCGGCTTTCACAAGGTTCTCGTCATGTGGGACAGTGATATCAACAATCATTGTGAGACGCTCTGTTCGATCTATCACCACTATGTCAGGCTTATTGGCAACAATAGTCCTGTCGGTGATGATAGATCGGTCCCAGTACAATATGATATGACCATTCTCGAGAACTGGGTCGGGCACATACTTGTAGTATGGTACTTCTAACGCAGCATTATTATTATGGCTGGGATAGGAGGAGGTACTCGGAAAACAAAATCTTGAAAGTGAGAAGTAGGTATGCATTTATGATATGAAATTGATCATGGCAGAATGCTGTTATTATCCAAAAAGGGGACTCACCCTGTAGCTTAATACCAAGTATAATATACCACGACCTATATACGGTTTACTAAATAAACCGACACAGTAACCAGTTTTGTGATAATAACCCTATAATTAACAAGCCTGCCGCCGGATTATTAGTCATTTATTATGTCACAAATACATATTAACAATAAACGACATTACTTATTTTCTACACCATAGAATACACCCACTCACGGCAGATAGGCTGGCCTGTTTTATCGAAAACCCACAAGACGTTAAAACCGTATACAGTCTGTGAAAAAGGTTGAGCAACACTGTTCAGCCATTACAGACACAAAGTATCCCGTGTAGACACATTATGATCCTTTACAGAATGTGCGTCTGCGCTCATTACGTCACCGCTAATGATACAATGTAATGAGGGGCACAAAAGTATCAAGTTTGAAGCGATGTACTGCGGGCAGATCCTGGTTTTGTGCGAGTTTGGTTGTTTGTTATGATTTAGTGAGATACGAATGTTAATGGACCGATTGTTTGGCGATTTCACTAATTATATTTTTAGCTTCTTATATTATTACATGATAGCAGATTTTTTTAATTTAAAATTGTTTAGCTTAGGTGTTAGTCTTTTTATTTCAAATGAATATTTCATAGCACTTATCCATTTGCCCATCTGGTGACTATGAACAACACCGAGGTTTCGTCTTTTTTCGAAGTAACTCCAGCAGTGAAATGCAAAATGATAATAAACTTATTCAGTTGCAATTGAAAAAAATATTGCATTCTTAAGTTTCATTGAGATATACTCATACCTAGAATTCCATGCTGTATTTACCCTAATTTTGTTACAAATGATCACTCAAGCGCAATTGTAAAAAGAGTAAAAAATAAATAAACAAGTAGCAGAATCTTACTGCAGAGATGCAAATTGCATTAATACCCTTTGTACGTCCATGCAGAACAAACAATGCAGAACCTTTGAGTTCGCAAAATAAATACAGACTAATTTATACTTTCTGCTCCAGTATAAAATGACCGGAGCGAGTCAAATAATTGCTTAGCTCAATTTTAAAGGCGCAGCTCTACCCACTGGGCCGTAGCGTTAACATCCCTAGTAAAAGCTGGACATTCATTGGACGATACTGCAGCGTCGGTCGTGCGATTTTGTGCAAAATCTCGGATGAGAAATCCAGCGTAGTGGATGATCAAGGATTGCGAGGTAATGGATACGGCGCCATTGTAGTTCGTTTGGTATCGAGGTCAAAAGTCAAAATACAATGTAGTGTAGACAGAATGTCTTGTGAGGAATTGGATTGGCTTAGAATTGCTGTGCGGTTTTTCTAGATATTCGTATTCATTGATCTGGAGATAAAAGAAATATGAACATCGGAAGGATTTGGTTCTCATAGGCAATAAATCAGAACAAGGTCAGTCAGTAGGTGTATTTATTTTGATTTACCTAGCTAAACGTGATTTGACTTGACACCTTGCATTACTTTCGCTGATATAATTAAAATGATGATTACGCCAACATTTGACTCTTCCAAACTAATTCTAGTTTGTGGTATCTCCACAAACTCAATACAAGTCCCGTGATTCCCTAGAGAGAGTAGTAAGTGCACTGAATTTTTTGCCACGACTTTTTACTCCAAACATTGCTTGCGACATTTTGGTCTAGTAATTAATGCGTTGCTTTATTTTCTCTCTTTTCCATCGTATATTTATTGAGTTAGTTATCATGAAGTTGTGTAACTTTAGGTATACCCTTTTGTTTCATAAAGTTTATTATCAAAGATTACTGAGTGTGTAAACAGATATTGAGAACTATCTGGCCTAAGTTCATACATATTATGGTAGCGTGGATAGTTGAGGCTAGAAGTTTGAAATTCGGAGGCGAATTTAATATTTAGGTGACTTCAGGGTTCGGGAGATTTTGAATCTTTGACTTTTAGGTAGTAAGAGTCAACCTTTGGTTATAAACTGTTAATCTATTCAACCCAGATTTATCCACTCCTGGTTTAAGTCCCATCGAAGTGAAGCATTATGGTCTTATATTCATTTCATATTGGTCTGTTCCATGAGTTCCATCCCCTTATAAAAATACTTTCACAGCAGAATCTCTCCATTATAAAAATTACTTCGTCGCTCCATCCGAACCTTTCATTACTTTAAAATCCAACAAAAACAGCAAAACAGTGTCAATGTGAGTCCAATAACAAAGTGAGTAAACAGCTCGACAACACAACTCACGGGAAGGACCCACTAAGTATAATTTTCTGCGGGAAATGGTGGAAAAACGTCTGAGACCCTCGGGAGCGTTTCACCTGAATAAAGTGTACGGCGACGCGACGTACTGTCCGCCTTACTCTTAAAATGCTCAAACAATTTATGGTTATGTCGATAAGATGGTGAACACGAAACTTGGACGTGATACAAGAAACCATTCACAGAAGAATAAATTATACGAGTGTAGTTTGGGATGATACAATGTAGTTTTTATGTAGACTAGGAACTATGATTGCTTTAAGCCACCTCATTGGTCCAGTATGCGATTTATTGATGCTTCTTTACTTTTAGTTTAGATTCCAATAGATATAGATATATTTATTTGCCAGATAAATGGTCACAGTCTATGATGTTAACACCGTGGCGGCATCTATCACGCCACATGAGAATTACGCAGCACGACGATTGTGTAGCAGACTACAGCGACAACAATGACAGCTGTCAAATGAAATGTCACAAATCCTGCATCGCGGTATCAAGATTTGACACGCAGATAGTATATACACAACTTCCCAACATCAACCGTTGGGCAGTGGCCCGCCAGGCATAAGACCCGCCTGGTAGGAGGATCTTAACTTTTCGTTGGAAGAACATACCTCGTTCCTCCAAACTATACAAACAATAAAAATGTTTTCAATTACAGGAATCGAAACTGTCAGCTGATACTAGTCTGATTGTGACGTAACACCGACGCTGACAATGATGATGAAATATGTTTTATTTCTCGATAAACAAATAGAGGATACTACAGTGTATAGCGCAGCCATTAAAATTTTGTATTAAAAGTAAATAAACCTTTGATCGTGACACATTCATTTTGCTCTAAGAAAAGTTTAAAAATACACATTCTTAAACGATTGAAAAATTAGTATGGTTTTCAAAAAATTTAAATGTTTAATGGATTTTTCAAGCAAAATGAATGAATATTCACGTTCAAATGTTTGTTTACCTTTTATACTAAACTTAACTAGCCGAACTATATCTCGATAGTGGAGAATTTGCAATGTGACACTTATAAATAAAACTGATATAAAATTAAAGTCGTAAAGCCAGTAATAGGATAATAAAAATGCGACGTCAGCATACATCGACCACCTGCAAACTATTCATATCAGAATTATGAATACATGAATTTATGTATAATTTTAAGAGTTTGGACTGTCTGCCTGATTGCGATAATTTAAATGTACCTAGTGATTTTTTTAGACGAATTATCCTATTCTTATTTCGCGAGAATGATCTGAGGTGGATATCATAAAAGGCCATTTAGGTATCTGACCGACCCTAATTTATTTACTAACTACTTAGCGACTCGCCCCGGCTTCGCACAGGTGCAATGTAGATACTAATGTGGGGCATATAAACCTCCCTCTTGAATCACTCTATCTATTGCTGAAAACTGCATTAAAATCCGTTGCGTAGTTTAAAAGATCTAAGCGTACAGACAGCGGGTGCAACTTTGTTTTATACTATGTAAAGATTAATTCTTTATTTATTACGTCTATGTTTCCGACACGATCACGTTGAGAGATCATGTCAAAAGGATTGGCATCAGCATCTTCTTGTTTGCTAATAACAATATACTAACATTGTCTCTAGCGCTAGGAACGCATCATCAATCTTCTTAGGGTTGTAAGTGTATATAGGTGTTGGTAACAACTTACCATCAGCTGAGCCATAGACCTGACTGACATCCGTGGAGCACAAAGGTTCCAGACGAAAACCAGCGTCAAGTACTTACAGTGCTTGACATTAAGCTGATTTGGACACCTGTTTGATCCAGCCGTGAGACACATACCCAAAACTTTCTTTATTTTTTATGGCACTCTTTTTATCTGTTGTGTCTCTTTGTGCTGTGTCTAAATAAATGTTTCTTTGTTATTTATCTTTTTTATCTGTTTGCCAACGTTTTACATAAAAATGAACAGCGACGACCAATCTGCTTGCCAAGTTATGACGACACGTTTGGTATAGTGGCTGAGCGATTGGCTTCTGCGCTACGGGTCGTGGATTCGATTTCCGCACGGATCAAATATATGTATGGCCTACAAATAGTTGTTCCGGGTCTGGGGGTTTGTGCATGTGAAGATGTGTGTCTGTAAACGCACCCACGATACAGGAGAAATCTTAGTGTGGGGCTTCGTTTTGCGAAAACAAGACAAAAAAAAGAAAAGTGTACTGGCTCATGTGCATTCGTGGACATTTACGGGTAGATGGCCGTAGCGTGCGCTGTCACTCCATCCATTATTAATATAAACTGAAATCTAGTAGATATCTCTCTAAAACGTAATAAAATTCTGTGCAAACAGACGAAGTTTCATGAGGTTTCAACTGTCCTACAACATAGCGAGCTCTCTGCGTGCTCTGAACTCGAGTAGATTCACTGACGCTTCCTTTGCTAGTCTGTTTGCGGTCACCAAAAATCCACAGACAAGAATTCTAACTACGTAGAAGTGGAGAGTTGTTTCTAGTAAATAGTCTAAACGTGGCGCCGCTCCTAAAGCTGAACACACAATAATCTAAAATTTCCGTGTTTTGTAGAAGAGTTAAGTGAAGGTTTACCGTCGTATATCCGCCGTGTTTAATTTTAGGTCCTAGGGGATGGTGCAAGTTCATTGCTATTGACTCATCGAGTTCATAAAATATCGATACAGCCCGGGCTTTAACAGTATTTTGTAATAGAAACCACCATTGAATCGAGAGATCGGTATAGGTAGTGCTCCAATTACAAACACTATTTTCTGTCAGTGTATCGTTCAGACAATGAATACAAAAAAGGTCTCGCCTCGTTGGTCTAGTGGTGGCAAGCGCGACTGCTGATCGTAAGGTCCTGGGTTCGATCCCCAAGTCGGGCAGTATTATTGGGTTTTTCCATGTGGAATTCTTCAGTAGCAGCCCGGAGTCTGGATTTGTGCCCGGTTAATGGCACTAGCCTCGCCCCCTATTACATGGGACTTAAAACATAATGGCAAGATGAGGGTGTTTCTACACCTCTGCCTAACACTTCGGGGAATACAGGCGTGATGTTTATGTGTATTGTGTTTAAAATCTATTTATAATATGTCAAAATAATTAAACTTTTTAACAAAAAAAACAGACTTCAAATTGTCTATCTCCGAAGTTATTCATTAGATCTTCACCAAATTTAAGTGGGACCACTTGGAAAGAATACTCTTTCAAAAAAAAAATCATTAAATCGGTTCACAATTAGCAAAGATATCGAGGAACAAATATACAAAAAAAAAGACATACTGTCGAATTGAGAACCTCCTTCTTTTTTGGAAGTCGGTTAAAAAGCCAAGTCGTCATTGCAAACCGACAAATGGGCGTTCAGCTTTAGCCGGATCGGCGCGCATGCGGCACTGCGGCGGCGGCGCGGCCCTGCGGTGCGGCGCGCGGCGGTACGATCCGGATATTTAATATTATTACAGCATTTCCGAACCGGACGTCTCGAGAGCTGCCGGGTTGCTGGAGTGGCTCGAATTATCCTGTTCGTACTCGTCTTACAGACTAACAACAATTTCAGTTTAAATTATTTTTAAAATTGATTGCGGTTTTCTAAGTATCTAATTTTATCGCAGACATTCTAAGCGATTTACCTAATTGGTGTTTAACAATTATGGTGACAACATCTAAGTGGTAAGTTGATAAAATATTTTTTGATCTTTGTTTTAATATTTTAGGCCTTAATATTCACTGTACATTTGATGGTCTCTGCTTTAATAATCTTTACATAGTATAAAACAAAGTCGCTCCCGCTGTCTGTACGCTTAGATCTTTTAAACTACGCAACGGGTTTTAATAGAAACCATTTATTTTCCAATAATGTAGGTATACAGTTATGATGTTTAATGCAGTTTTCAGCAATAGATAGAGTGATTCAAGAGGAAGGGCATATAAATGCCCCACATAAGTATCTACATTGCACCCGTGCGAAGCCGAGGCGGATCGCTAGATGATAATAAAATGAACTAGAGGATAAAGCTGAACAGACTATTATTTAACAAAAATCATACATGTAATTTGAATGTATTAAAATATCGAAACGTATTAAAAAACATTTTTTATTGAAACGTCTATAATATTTCTCCTGTGATATGATATGATGATATGTGGTTGTATAGATATTACAAATCTTCACATGCACAAACACCCAGACCTGAAACAACTATCTTAGAAAATACAACAATATGTCCCATGCGGGAACTGAACCCGCGACCCGTAGCGCAGCAAGCAAATCGCTCAGCCACCACGCCAGACGTCTCGTCAGACATCAAAGTCACAATTACTGCTATGACCACTGTGAAGGTCTATATTAGTTACCTAACTATTTAATAATTAACCGTTAATCCATACAATTAGCTGGTTGGATTCCAGTTTGACTTTACTAAGTCTTTGCATAAGACTTGAAGGAACAATGGAGACTTGAATGTAACCACTAGTAGATGTACTTCAACTACTTTGCGACGAAACTCGGTTACGTACCTCGAGATATTATAAGTGCTCTTCACAATTATAGGTATTCTCTCGTGTTTCTAGCAAAGAAGATCTTCGCAAAGGTTGGGTCGGAGAATGCTTCAATAAAGTTTCCATTGCGCTGTGATGACTAACGGCTCGTCTAGATAACTTTATTGCGCGAAAGATTTCTTTTTTTTCCAGCCGGTTTTCTGCAATTTTTTTATACTTAAGTTAATACTTTACAATAGACTAAATTTGATCACAAACGTCTATTCTCTGAATTATTAAAATTGTGAAAAAAATGTCAAGGATGCCCTCCAAAGTATGTCCTATGAAGATACAGAGAAATGATTAATTGTGCTTAAATAGATTTTGTTTGTATTTTTTATTATACATTAAGTAATTAGTTAAGTTAAGAAGATTGCACTAAGGATTATGTTACTTTGTCAATTATTTTTATTACATTGTTTACGTAGCCATTACCTTAGATTATTATTTTATTTTATATAATAAATATATGATTATTTTAGATTAGACTAAAGGGGATTGTCCATTTAGTATGAGTCTTTGGCCTGGCATGAACAAACATTCACAAATATATTTTTACAATAATTAATTAGTTAGCAGTCCAAAGAAAAAGAATATGAATATGATTTAGTATCAAAAGAGTTTCAATATAATCTATTACATGTGACAAATAAGGTTACAAATGTGAAATAAAAGACATTTTTATGAATTATTTTTATTTTATTCTGATTCTTATGTTAACAATATGTTATCTAGAAACTGGGCAGGTGGAGATATATGTTCATAAAAATGGCCAATTTCCTTTGTTGCATAGACGACCGGTATTATAATCATAAAAATCAAATAAAATACTGGTAAAATTCATATTCATAAAAGTGTTGATTGATAGAAAGATATAATCAGAAAGACTAGAAAAAAAAAATGAAATTAATATTGTTAAAATTATTAATTTTGTAGCATTGTGTTCGCGCGTAGCCTAAAATGGACATTGCCCTTTGCTCTTCTTGCCTGAAACACAGGGTTATCTAGTTCAGGCAAGTAACACGTGTGAATATAATATATATATTTATGACTTTGTTTATGACTTATTTAGTTCTATTGAATTTTGAATAAAAAATATTATTGTAAATTATATTAATAATGGTGTAGGTGGGTGATTCTTCGAAATTTTTTAACATTATTTTAACAAATCATTCTTCTCTCGGGTTGTTAACATTATAGTATTGTCAGATTGTTTGTATTCTTGTCTTATTGCTTGACGGCAGCGGTATAGTTTCAGTTTTCATTATCATAATTATAGTATTAAACATCTGCATTCTTAACTTTGGGATGATGCTAATGACGTTCTCAATTTTTGTTAATATTTTTCGAAGCCCCAGGTACAATTTGCCCCAGGTACATTTTGATACCTGTTGTGAATATTATACACTCATGGCCGAATACTCTAACGGTACTAAATTTTAACGAAGTGTCCTGCATAAGCGACATACACGACGCGATGCGATGCGACGCGACACGGAACAACTACACGTTACGTCGCGTCTCGCTACATAGGCCGCCAGTAGGGAATGCCGTTGTTTTGATCGCGTTCGTCGCATCCGCCGCATCGCATCGTGTCGCGTTTGTCGCTTACGCAGGACAGCCCGTAAGTCTCGTGCATGCGACTTAAGGATGATTTCCACCAAAAGGCTCGCATCGCATTGGATCGGAACGGATTTTACAATCTTTAAACAATATTAAATCGTGTAAACAGTATTTAAAGTCTATATTACCAAGCCGCGCACAGCAGCTTGACCTCGGGCGTCTTCCGCGACACGCGATCGTAGCCGAAAGTATGCTGCGACGTGCGTATAGCTCCGTTCGCCTGTTGTCGTATCCGATCGGATCCTTTAGAACACGTCAACACGGTAGGAATGAAACTATTTGACTAGACGCAGAAACAGATACGTTCGCAAGCAACGTATGCGTCGACATCCTGCCGGACGCGATCGGGTGTCATCGCATCCGTTCGTATCCTTTCCGATCCAATGCGATGCGAGCCGTGTGGTGGACATCCCTTAACGACAACGTAAAACTGAGTAGTGTTTAAGTATTGGACTATAAAGTCCGTATTAATAAACAACACTGAAGGTGGCAGCCCTGGAGTTGGCTCCCAAAAGGCGCTGCCATAGAGTAGAATTTCATACGTTTTACAAGTATTTTTTTAAATGTTTCTTTCAAATCATATCATAACTACATTTACGAGGGAGTTCTCAAATGAGCGTCTTTGATTAAGTCTTCAGCCGATATTTATGAGGTCACACATATAACACATAAGTACTTAATTACGTATGTGTGTGTGAAGATTTGTGTCTGTAAACGCACCCACGATACATGAAAAATCTTAAAGAGGAGAAACGTTTTTTAAAAAGAAAAACATATTTTACAACAAAATGTTGATTAATTGGTTCCTTGTAGGTAAGAAGAAAATAATAGTTCATTATTCAACTCAACGCTCACGATATTTGTCCTCCATCGTACCCACAAACAATACAACTGATTGGAACATGTTCGACCAGGCAACCATGTTTACTTAGCCACGCAAAAAAAATGGAGCTTGGTTTGTGCAAAACAACCAAATTGTGTTTATTAGCGCGCACTCCTTCCATGCCTGGCCCGATATCGGTGGCCGCGCTTAACTGATTCAATTGTTCAGACAAACCGTACAATGTATGCGGTGTGGCAACAAACAATTTTAGTTCGAATTTTGAAAAAACGTTTCCAATTCCGCGTGAAAATGTTCACGAATCGAATCACGTTAATCGAATTCCTTCCAATGTTCCAATTAGGATGACGCGTTTCTTTTATTTGTTACTGGCAGTACACAAAACTGTTACCAAATTGTTCGATATTCTTTGACGTTGGAATCACAAAATAAATAATGACAATGCGATATTTGCTAAATGCAAAGCAGTATTGGGTCGCATCCGGCTGCGAATCACTACGGTGCCGGCGAGGCGGCTATCAATCTTAATAAACGGTTGAAGCCATATTTTTCTTCGTTTTCTAGGCGAGGCTCGTGTCAATCAATTTGATAGACTGCTGATAATACTGTGGGGGCTATCACACTGATACTGCAAAGTCCAACCGGCTTAATTGAAAAGGCTTTTGGGCAACCACCTTTGTTTAGACGACAGGACATAAAGAAAAGGTTCGTCACACCTGAAGTGATAATTCCAACTTCTCCATAAACGGTCTGGATTCGTGAAATTCTATATAGTGTTTTAGGGCAATTAGGGCGCGTTCCCACTATGTCGTGACGATTAATTTATCGTTGGACGACTGTCGTTTCTAGCTGTTCCCATTATAACGACTGTTCGCGACGACATTTTATCGTTTCACGGCAGTCACTTTGTCGTTTGCGCATCAGTAGCAAGCTACAAGACGAGACGATATTTTTATCGTGGCTACGACAGATAGTCGTAACAACGACACATGATTTGTCGTCACGGAGTCGTGACGATTTCTTACCGTTTTACGACTGTCGTGCTAGCCGTTTCCATTGATTTGACAATCTGTCGTCACTGCAAAAACAAGTCGTGAACGACAGTTAATCGTTTCGTCTTATATGTGAACACCTCCATTTAAATATATAAGCCACGACACTTAAAAATATACTACTATCTGACGTCACGACAAAGTGGGAACGCGGCCTTACGAACATGGGAATATTCCGAAAATTACGAATTACTATTAAACCAGAAAATATTTTATGCTCTGGTAACATTACATTGCACTACACAATCTAGCATTATTACGTTGGCAGAGCAAAAAATATTGCCTGGTTTAGTAGAAATTCGTAATTTTTGGAATATTCCCATGTTCGTAATTAAAGCGCTATACATATTGAACTAAAACTATTAGCAACATTATGATTAGTATCCTTTTACACTTTAATTGGTCGTTCAATTAAAAATGTATCGAGAGGTCCAACTAAATAAATGGACGTTTGAACTAAGATCTTTTTTTGACGGATTCTCTTCAGCAATAATACACGAGGTCCTACACTCAATTTACCGATTCTTCTCAATAAATAATTTATATACTGAATACATCGGAAACAACAACAATCACATTTACAATTCAGACATTTTTAGAGCTTGATTTGTGCGCTAACCCTGCGTATTCCGAGGCGGTACCTTCGTCCAAGGCGGCGTCTACGTCCGGCGTACATAGAAACAATAGCATTGTTCGCTTTGTCTCCCAGTCCTTTGTGTTTATTTATTGAGACGAACCCACGGCAGCTCCGAACAAAACGATAAATAATTGCGTCTGGATTTCGCGGCGACTGATTATTCAGACATAATGCAGTCGTTGGCGTTTTGATTGGCCTGTCAACGTTAGTTAATTGGCTCGGAAAGGGTTAGTGAATTGATAAATTTATAATGAATGGAGTCGTGAGGGGCTTGTAAATGGCTACCGATCGATGAATCTATGGGGTTCAGAATTGTGAACAAGGTTTTGAAACTGTAAACACTGTAGGGTCTGTATAGACAAGTCAAAACAAGATTTTGAATTGAAGTACCTTTATAAACAAACTGAAGAAGAACTTTTCCAACAATGTTTGTATTTGACACATTTGTATTTTTTATAATATAACTTGACTAGCGACCCACCCCGACTTGGTACGGGTACCATTAGGTTACTTGCTGCTTGGCGGACCGGGACCTGCCGGGGTTGCGGTGCATGCTTTTGCGAATCCCGCGACCCTGGCCGTACGGTCAGGAGAAGGAACACCGTTGGTTTTTAGCCGGTAAGAGTCCGGCAGACCCCCTCGCCTTCCCCGGGCGAGGGACATCCATGAGGATTTTCCAACGAGAAAAAAAAAAAAGGTTACTTGCTGCAGGTTTTTTCATCTGTTTTCGTCAAACCAGTTTTTTAGACTTTCATGACAAAAATCGTCTTAGCACAACTAATCCTCACAACACTTTTATAAACTACACACATACACCTTGCCCGAGAATTATAGTGAAAACTGGAATAGAATCTGTACATTAGTTACGGAGAAAAGTGCACACAGACGCGGCGCGCGGCTAATTACCAATCGCGCAGATCAATGATTTGCGAGGTTAAGCTGCCCTAGTCGCGATCAGTCCGTGGATGGGTGATCATTCGTTACACATCAAGACCCCTCCGTGCCTCGGAGAGCACGTTAAATAGTCGGTACCGGGTGTCATACGAATACTTATGACAGTCGTTACGGATAGTCAGAAGCTCGAAAGTCTGACAACTGGTCTAACCTTAGGATATCGTCATTGCCCAATAACTGGGTTGCGGAGGTCAACGGTTGCGGATGGCAGTCGCTCCTTGTAAAATACTGTTATTCAGCAGCATTTGGTTAGACTGGAAGCTGACCCCAACATAGTTGGGAAAAGGCTAGGCAGAAGAGAACGGGGTGCGCGGCGGGAGACTGCATTTATATCGAGTCATATACAATTATTTATTACACACGTTATCAAATTGCATCATTATCAATTCCCAGAACAACCCAAAAACTGGAAACATTTTAACATTAATTCCTGTTCATTACTTTATGATATTACCAATTTTTAATTATGTATGTTATGATTCCGGGCATAAAGCAGTCATTAATGTTAATAATGTTCATCTACTGATCAGGGCTTAGTGACTTCATGGGCTTCCATACCTTGAAATAATGGACTATACTCGGAAGTTGCTGAAATAATTACCATCACAGCTTTACCTTTAATAATTACCATCACAGCTTTACCTTTAATCTGATTATAGAACAGATTTAAAATAACATAACATCACGCCTTGTATTCCCCGAAGGGTTCGGCAGAGGTGTAATAGTACAACCTTGTTTCGCCAGTTATGTTTAAGTTCCATGTTTTTTTTTCGTGTGGTTAGTGACTAACCTGGTGTCAGAGTTTATGCCGCCCATGGGCCTCTGACTTGGCTTCACCTTTCTGAGAAATATCTCTCAGGCATGTCGGTTTCCTCACGATGTTTTCCTTCACCGTTTTTAAGCAAGTGATAATATACAATACGCACATGAATCCAAAAAGTCAGAGGTGCGTGCCTTGGGTTCGAACTCGAGACCTATGACTTGGCTGTCCGACGGTCACACCACTAGGCTATCACTGCTAGTAAAGTTCCATGTAATGGGGGGCTCGCCTCTTGCCATTAAGCGGGCACAAATCCAGACTCCGGGCTGCTACTGAGAAATTTCTAATGGAAAAACCTAATAACACTTTGCCCGGCCTGGGGATCGAAAACAGGACCCCATGCTCAGCAGTCGTGCTCGCGACCACTAGCCCAATCAGGTAGGTAGTCCAAGGCAGCTTTAAAATTAAACTAAATAATATGGTGGTAGGGGTCTTCTAAGTTAAAAAGTCTTGAATTCGTCTTTAGTTCGGAAGTGATCGGGTTTACGAAGTTTGCCACTACTGTATGCTTTGATGCAATACAAAATATACAAAAGTATTTACTCATAAGACTACAGGCTGTTACAGCAGTAATTCTACGAGCATTAGTATTGTAAAATCACTAATAAAAAGCACTCATTTGAGAGCTCAAGTATCGTTCTGAAATCAAAGGAGTGGAGGTATGATTAACTAAAAAAAAACATGACAACATAAAATAAAAATTCAGATGACGTTTATATATTGACAGCTGGTTTATACGTGTCTAGGTTCATTTACATAACACTAAAAACTAATTTTGTGCACTACATTTAGCATTTGAAAGAGGATATCTAAACACCGATCATAGCACCGCCTAATATAAACCCATAAACCAAAGCTTTCAAAAAAAGAATTGTAACTCAACCCGTCTGCCAGTAGCTACAGAGCATGTACGCTATACAAAGCGGGTTTTGAGGGCAAGAGGCGTTACAGTTGAAGTGGCGCGCCATCGATGTGCCCCGGACAATGCGCCCCGCTCACCACTTCACTTTTTCGATCACTCGTATTTGTAATGGAGGCCTTTGCTTAGAGTTTTAGGTTACAAATTGGATATGGCAGTATTTCTTTTGTCATTTTAAGTAGGTATGATGTCATATTTTGATTATAGATATATCTACTGCCTCATTGGTCTAATGTTGGCAAACACAACTGCTGATTGTGAGGTCCTGGGTTCGATCCCCAGGTCGGGCAAAGTGTTATTGGGTGTTTCCGTGTGGGATTCCTCAGTAGCAGCCCGGAGTTTGGATTCGTGACTGGTTGATGACAATAGGCTCGCCTCCTATTACATGGGACTTAAACATAATGGCGAAACGAAGGTGTTACTGTATACCTCTGCCCAACCCTTAGGGGAATACAGGCGTGATGTTATATATCTACGTGCAAAGATTTCGCCGGAAGGGGAAGTAAAATATTGTACTGAACATGTAAAAGATAGATAGGTACTTACATTATTGGCAATTTAAACTCCTTTCAATAAATAACAATCGGAAAAATTGTATGTTTTTAAAATGTTAAAAACGAGATATCTTAATCAATAAGCTTTAATATAGTTGTCGGTGTAGGTAAATAAGAAGTGCTATTGTTGTTTAACCAGAATATGTTTTGCATACTACAAAAAAAATGAGTCATAAAACACTAAATAATAGAGATAAAAACTTTTTTACAAAAAATTTAAACCGACTTCAAAAAATAATAAAATAATTACCATATAAAATTAACAGTTTCAGAAGTCGGTGCTGATCCACGCTGAACCAAATTGAAGGCACCGACTTCTGAAACTGTTAATTTTATATGGTAATTATTTTATTCTTTTTTGAAGTCGGTTTAAATTTTTTGTAAAAAGTTTTTATTTTTTTCTTTTTTGTGGCCTTAATTAAAACATGGTTGGACCTACTAAAGACGCTGCTCGTAACATAATCACATCATCACAATATGCTTACTGTTCGTCATTGAGGAGTTCCATTGTCTATCTCCTAAGTTCTTCATCAGATCTTCACCAAATTTAAATGGGACCAACTTCGAAGTATACCATATCCATTAAAAAAAGAATAATTAAAATCGGTTCACAATTGGCGAAAATATCGATGAACATACACAAAAAAAAAAAACATACAGACGAACATAGCGACCTCCTCCTTTTTGGAAGTCGGTTAAAAATCATCACCTTTTATATTTTTACTAGCGACCTGTCCCGGCTTCGCACGGGTGCATATAGATACCAATGTGGGATATATAAACCTACCTCTTGAATCACTTTATCTATTGCTGAAAACTGCATTAAAATCCGTTGCGTAGTTTAAAAGATCTAAGCGTATAGACAGCGGGAGCGACTGTTTTATCTATACTTACTTACTTACTAATATTATAAAGAGGAAAAATTTGTATTTTTGGATTTTTGTATGTAACGAATAAACTTAAAAACTACTGGACCGACTGCAAAAATTCTTTTGCCGTTAGAAAGCTGCATTATTATTGAGTAACCATAGGCTACGGGCGGAGCCGCGAGGACACAGCTAGTACTATGTAAAGATAAAGATACGTTTGATTCTATCAGTTGTAGTCCACTAACGGATAAAGGCTTCCCATAACACTCTTCTTACGTGCATCCAGTTTACTTCAGCTCCTCTCACCACCTTCGTACATCGTTGGCATGCGTGCGACCTAATTGCAGCGCAGTAGTTCAACAAAAGCCGCGCGCGTGCCGTATCGCGCCGCGCGGTGCGTGAACCTTGCCACTTCGCTCCCTTGCCGCACCGCTCCCGCACAGCTGCGGGGTGCCGTTATAAGTGCTATAAATGTTTATTACTCAAATTTGGGGCAAGATAGAGATGTAGGGGGAAGTTTGGAATATAATAGAGATGGTGTATAGATTAAGTGTGTAGATTTCCTGGTTGGTTGCACGGTTGATATAATAGTGAATGAAAATTATAAATCGGTAAATAGAAGGGATTTTGTTTTTTATTTTTAGGGTTCTGTACGGGACCCTATTACTAAGACTCCGCTGTCCGTCCGTCCGTCCGTCTGCAGGCTGTATCTCATGAACCGTGATAGTTAGACAGCGGAAATTTTCACAGATGATGTATTTCTGTTGCTGCTATAACAAAAAAATAGTAAAAAACAGAATAAAATAAACATTTAAGGGGGCTCCCATACAACAAACGTGATTTTTATAGATAATGGTACGGAACCCTTCGTGCGCGAGTCCGACTCGCACTTGGCCGGTTTTTTTTATAACAGAACACAACATACTATCACACCCTCCCATCCTCCATCTCTGAAGGGTTGGGTAGAGGTGTATAGTAACACCCTCATATCGCCGTTATGTTTAAGTTCCATGTAATAGAAGGCGAGCCTATTGCCATTAACCGGGCAAAAATTCAAACTACGGGCTGCTACTGAGGAATTCCACACGGAAACACCCAATAACACTTTGCCCGACCTGGGGATCGCACCCACGACTTCACGATCAACAAACGCGCCACTTCTAGATCAACGAGGCAGTTAACTTTTGTTTTATTACGTCACATAATAATTTATAAACATTACGTTTACACACTATCTACATATTACCAAAACCCATTTTCCATTCCGCTACCTCTCCCCATTCTTTAATATTCCTTCACAAGCACTTACACGCCGCGTGGTAATGAAGTAGTGTCTAATTACCGCCGGGTGGGGGGCGCCCCCCTCCCCAGGTTCAAACACTTCATTACCGGTATTACCGGGTATTACCGGCGCGATACGCTTATCACGTCATACATTTGTATAGCTCGCTGATAAACGCGTGCTCTTTTAGAGTATACGTACTCACGTTAATACTATGTTAAGTTTTAAGTGGGTTTTAATATTGTACTGTCTAAGGTGAAAAGAATTTGAAATCTTCATCTTTTCGTGTGGTTAGTGACTAACCTAGTGTCTGAGTTTATGCCGCCCATGGGCCTCTGACTTGGCTTCACATGCCGTCGAGAAATATATCTCAGGCATGCCGGTTTCCTCACCATGTTTTCCTTCATCGTTTTTAAGCAAGTGATAATTATACAATACGCACATTAATTCGAAAAGTCAGAGGTGCGTGCCTTGGGTTCGAACTCGAGACCTATGGCTTGGTAGTCAAACGATCAGACCACTAGTATATCACTGCTGTAAGAAGAATTTGAAAGATTGCGCTAGTGTTTTTTTTTTAAACTTTGCGCCACACTAGTATACTGCTGTACCGTGGGTACCTACGTTTACACCACCCCTGACTTGGATCAATTATTTGGAGGCCATACAAACAGTTGTTCCGTGCGGGTATCGACTTGCAACACGTTGCGCAGCAGCCAAGCGCTCAGCCGCTCATCAATCGTGTCGTCAATATATTCGTCACAAGGGTCAAAGTCCTGAGTCTGGTATTGTTTGAAATACAAGGTTTTGACAAATTAGGAGCATTTCAATTTGTCTAAGTTTTATTTTAATGTACCTACCGTAACGTATAGGTTTAAAATGTATATATTATGTTCTTATGTTAATTAAGTACCTACTTATCTAAAGATGTAATTATGTTCAATTTCCCTTAAAACAACACACAAGTACCTCGTTGGTCTAGTGGCGGCAAGCGCGACTGCTGATTGTGAGGTCCTTGGTTTCGAACCCCAAATCGGTCGAAGTGTTATTGGGTTTTTCCGTGTAGAATTCCTCAGTAGCAGCCTGGAGTTTGGATTTGTGCCCGGTTGATGACAATAGGCTGGCCCTCTGTTACATGGGACCTAAACATAATGGCGAAATGAGGGTGTGTTACTATGCACCTCTGCCCAACCCTTCGGGGAATACAGGCGTGATGTTATGTTATGTTCCCTTGAAAATATTTCAGATATAACCAAATAGGAGCTACTAATCTGCTTAATCGTTTATGCAAGACACACACATGGCCAGAAATTGACCCATTAGTGTTTAGTATGTAAAGTTACATGAGAAGGTTTATCCCAACATTATAACTGAACTAAATCATTCTAGCACATTATTCTAACCATTGGATAAGTCAGCATAGCAACCTCAATGGTACGTACACACCAAGCCAACCAACGCCAACGAACATTCGTTATTTGATTATTTGACCAAATTTTGTTTACAACGTATACGGTTCCATTCGGAGGTAAGCTGTAAGAGCTCTGCCTCATTAGTGCGTTGCGTTGCGTTGCGTCGTAGCAGCATCAACGCTGCGTCGTTTTCCATATATTTTAAATGACATGCCACATTAAAGCGTTGCGTCGTCGCACGCTACGTTTCAACGGCTCGGCGGACGAGAGACGAAGCGGGGGGAGGGTGATGCGCTGCGCTGTCGGAGCTCCGGTACGACGACGGACAGTGTTCCACTGCTAGAAGTGCGTGCGTCGTCCTCTTGCGCTGCGACGTCGTGCGTCGTCGCAACGCAAGTGTGGCATACAATGCGTTGATCCGTTGCGACGACGCAACGCAACGCATTAATGAGGCATCGCCCTTACGAACACCATTCGTTGGCGTTCGTTGACTCGGTGTGCACGTACTAATAGTTGTCAAATAAAACTACTAAAACGAAATACAAAACATTGTCCATAATTCATGTGAGTCACTCCTGACTCACTGAAACTATTTCAAACTAGTATTTTAACAACTTTAGCATATCGTGTGAAGTATGTTAAGGCTTTATAAATTTAAATATAGCTCAACTTTGTGACAAGTGAAATTTAATAAATATTCCCTGATGGAACTGGGCCATTATGGCCGCAGGGAGGTACGGTAGAGCAAGGAGCTTCACGGACGCTTTTGCCGGGCGCTTCATGGGCCTGATGTAGATATCGTAGCGTCCGTAGCATGGCTACGTTTCGGTGATCTCTTCGGGGAAACCGAAGGTTTTGTCTGTGCAATTATGGACGAAGTTATGATGACGAAGGCACGACTGGCTGTCCATAATGGTGTGTTGGTACCTACGCTTATGTATGGAAGTGAATGTTGGTCGTGGCAGAAGAGGCATGAAAGTAGAATAAATGCCGTGGAAATGCGTTCCTTGCGAAGTATGTGCGGTGTAACTTTGAATGATAGATTGAGAAATGAAGAGATTAGACAAAGTTGCGGTTTAAAAGATGATGTAGTGACAAAAATTGAAAGGAGTATGCTTAGGTGGTTTGGCCATGTTGAGAGAATGAGTGAACGGCGATTAACAAAAGGAATTTATAAGGCGGATGTTAATGGGAACGCCGGTAGAGGACGTCCTAGAAGGACATACATCGATGTTATTGGTGATGTTCTTCTCAAAGGTCAGGTGCATAGTACTCTCAACCGGCGTGCGTGTATGACAAGATGTATGAATGTGGATAAAGCGAAAGGGGTATGTAAGAGTCGTAGCATGTGGCGTTCTATAGTTTCTGCCTACCCCCATGGGAAAAAGGCGTGAGTTTATGTATGTATGTATGTATGTTATGATGACGAATATTCCCTGATGAAACTGGGCCATTTATTATTATTATATTTTAGGTGCTTAGTCTTTGGACATTTTGGCCATGGGGTTGATCCACACATGAATTCGAAAAGTCAGAGGTGCGGGTCTGGTTCTTACTGGTCTCAGACCCTCTTATATGGAAGGCAAGCGTGTAACCGCTAGGCTATCAGTGCTGCATGAAAAAACATGAAACAGGATAACTTAGATATTTATGCAGTAACAAAACTCTTTCTGCCTAGTCTTTTCAGTCAGCTTCCAGTCTAACCAGATGCGGCTGAATATCAGTAGTTTGGGGCCATTCAATTATTACGTAAGCACCAAAGGGGGGTGGGGGGATGTTTGGTTAGCTTATTTTTGATGAAATGGGCGACAAGGGGATCTGGATGGTGATTACGTCAGCAATATTTATTTATTTACTTATTTTTCTAGGTTTGAAAACTGCTGCTCATTGATAAGAAACATGAACAAATTAAAAAAAAAATAGGTACCTATGTTTACGCTTTACGGGGGGGGTAAGAGCTTTGCTTACTTTTGCTGACAAAGGGGAGGGGAGGGTCAAAAATTAAGAAAATTCTGCTTACGTAATACTTGAATGGCCCCTTTACACGGAGCGAATGCCAACAGTTATTGGGCAATGCCGATATCTTAAAGTTAGACCGGTTATCAGTCTTTCGGGCTTCTGACTACCCGTAACGACTGTCATTGGTATTTGTATGACACCTGGGACCGACTGTATAACGTGCTGTCCGAGGCACGGAGGGATTTCGGTGTGTAACGAATGGTCACTCATCATATTATAGCAGTGATAGCCAATTCATAGGTCTCAAGTTCAAACCCAAGGCACGCACCTCTGACATTTCGGATTCACGTGCGTATTGTATAATTATCACTTGCTTAAAAACGGTGAAGGAAAACATCGCGAGGAAACCGGCATGCCTGAGGGATATTTCCCGACAACATGTGAAGCCAAGTCAGAGGCCCATGGGCGGCATAAACTCTGACACCAGGTTAGTCACTAACCACATGAAAAAAAGACCTATCCATGGACTGACCGCGGCAAGTGTAGCTTAACCTCGCTAATCGTGCAAGAGCCTCTCCAGTAGTTATGCAGTAACATACGAACAACAATTATTTAGTGGATAACTCTACAAACATATACTAGAACAGTCACAAACAGCGTTCTACGTTCTCCACTTAACCAGTTCTGTCTATGTATATCTGTACTAGGTATAAAATATACCTAGGTATTACAATAGTACTTAACAAATGTTGCAATGAGAGCAATTAGGAGCACTTTCATAAAACCCTTTTAAACATGGCGCCCGTATTCTGTTTTGAATAGAAAGCTTGTTGCGGTTGGTTGGGTCTTTGATGGTTGATGGTAAGTGATTTTAATTGACTGATATAATATACAGGGTTATTGGTAATATGGCGGCAATTCGTTTAGGATATGTAGGAGAGATAATTTGAAAACTAATGACCCCTTATGACCCCTATGCAAATGTCAACTGTTTTCGACTAATTTAACATTTCATAGTTTTTTGAAGATATCTGCGGTATATACGTTAATGTCAAAGTCAAAGTTTTTTATTTCAAATAGACCAGATTTCAGGCACTTTTAAAACGTCACGACTAGGTGCACGGTTCCAAAAGGTAGGTTCTATGGAGAAGAGCCGGCAAGAAACTCCATGAATACTCTTTTTAAAATAGTAGTTCATTACAATTCCATTACAGTAGTGTGAGAAATAGAATGAGAATAATGCAGGTTAATGTAACAAATAAACTCACATAAGAGTAACAAATAGAAAAATATGCCTTCTATGATTGCCATAGCAGTTAAGAGCTGACCAGTCCCGACAGACGGCACCCGTTCACGAGCATGACGTGCACATCCGCATCGGTCAGCTCAACCATATTATAGGGAACTCAACGACCGGATAAACAACGCCACCATCAGCAAGACATTTAAGTGAGCATGACAGACTCATATTACCAGACAATAGGCAGTAATATGATATGATTATAAGCGTATCACTAATAGCTGCATGATGCTCATACTTTACAGTTTGGAATGAACTATTGTAAAGCGATATTATTAAAATAATAACTATAATACAAAAACCTATTTTGCCAGTCCAGACAATAGTCCAGATAAAGTCCAGACATTGTAGTATACAAACTATGCGAGTGAAACGATGTAGGGCAACGTTTGGAATGGTCTTTTGAGGAAAGTGCCATAGCAGTTTCGAGTTGACCTGTCCTAACTGACGGTACATCTGCTTCAATCATCGCGGAGCTCAACAACCCGACCGCTGCACGACGCTATCAATCAGCTGGACATTTGTGTGGGTCACAAAAAAAAACTCAAGAACCGCCAAACGTTTACAAAATTCGTGTATATAGCTACCCTACATGGTACTCACATTTACAATTTATTAAAAATGTAACGTAAAAAATGAGGTGATGGTAAAATAATAATAATCATTGAAAAAAAAATTCGATTATATATGTCAAAAGGATAAAATAAAAAATAATAATAATAATAATACTTTGAAATATTATAAAAAAATAAATTAACACTATATTTTTTGATTAATAGCACTATTAGTTGTACATGTTTGTGGAGTGGTCTGCAAATAAAATACATTCGTGTTTTTTGTAGATATTGTTGTCAAAAAACGCTTAAAATTATGAAAATTGTAACGATTTGTAACTCTGATTTAAAAACAATTAAAGATAATTGCCATTTTATGGGATTGTTATGTATACCTAAGCAAGCAGATCTCTTCAAATAAACATAAAATGTCAAATTACTCGAAAACGGTTGACATTTGAATAGGGGCCTTAAGAGGTCATTTGGTTGCACAATCTCTCCTACATCCCCTTAACTGATTACCGTCATATTACCAATAACCCTGTATAATAGTCATAAAGTTTCATACAGTTCAGCATATTGGTACTATAACAAGTTTATCGATACTTGCCTCCCAGAATAAAATCGATTTAAACTCTTAGTAAACTAGTGCAATGAACCGCAGTTGATAGGGATTTTGTTTAGGACAAGATCTTTTAAAACTTAGCTCTTTTGTCCTTAATCGTTTTCATAGCATTCCATAATATTATTAGGACAGTGGTAGCTGAGTGAACACTTGTGTTCAATTCTCTCAGATCGAAAACGGCGCGCACCTCTTTTGGACTTTAAAAATTCAGATGCGCATTAGCATTTGATTATCATTTGCGTTAACGGATTTTGGGGCGAAACTCAAGATCTCATTCTTCGTACTCTTCTTGACTACAAAATATCAATAAGCCAGAATTAAATTGAAATGTAATTGAATATTAAATTAGTAAATGTAATTGTAATTGAAATGATATAATAAGGTGCAGGTTTATAGAAGTGATAGCCTAGTGGTGTGACCGTCGGACTGCCAAGTCATAGGTCTCAAGTTCGAACCCAAGACACGCACCTCTGACTTTTTGGATTCATGTGCGTATTATATAATTATCAGTTGCTTAAAAACGGCGAAGAAAAACATCGTGAGGAAACCGGCATGCCTGAGAAATATTTCTCGACGGCATGTGAAGCCAAGTCTAAGGCCCATGGGCGGCATAAACTCTCGACACCAGGTTAGTCATTAACCACACGAAAAGAAGAAGAAGATTAGGTGACTACAAAATAGCGTATTCCTAGCTTACCCGTGATAGCCAGCTTAAAGAAGCCTGTCCGAGATGATCTCAAGAGTATCGTAAAGAACAATAGACCGTATCCCTATAACTCCGGCTGTGACTTCTGAATTACTGTTTTAATAATATCATTGTGTGAGTCCTGTTTCCCTAAGGGTTTCTCCTTATGGAAACAGTCGCTGGTGTAAATTACAACTTTGCCAGATAGTCTCTTCCCGTGATAGGTAGATCACGTGACCGACCTCGTCTCGATCATATCTACGTCACACCTACTAAATAAGCAATAAGATTCCGCTTCTGTTGTTGAACTTTATTGGTGGGAAAATATGACAAATCAGATCAAAACGTCGCGTCGCATCTCTGTGGGAGAATAGCTTGTATAGTTTTCCGTGGGTGCAAGCTTTTCTTTACGTGGGGAAAGCCTCATGGATATTTTTGTAACAATCATTATGAAAAAGTGTTTATTATTGCTCGTTCTTCTCCATAAGAATTTTCATTTTGGAATGCGGCAGTAGCTTGAAAATTCAGAAGTGCTTGTTAATGGTCTGATTTAAATTAACGCTTTAATTTTTATACACTCCACCCTGGAAAAGGCGGAGGGTTATTTCGGACTCTGAACAAATAAAACCACCATGGTGTTCCTCCGAGGACCTAGGCTGGGGTCACTTCGCTATTGCATTCACCACAATCTCAGCTTCCATAATCTATTGAAAAAATATAATAATATATAATATAAAGCCAAGAGCCTCGACCAACATCTGACGAGGCTCTCGTTGTGCAGCTGGGTCAAGGGCCTGATACAGAAAGCGGTACTTCTAGACACGGCACGTATTGTCAGGAAGTTCCTCTCTCTGAGGCCCTGACCACCGGTAGCTTGGACCCTGTTCCCGATGATGGTGGGCTACTAATTTTTATATTTTTAAATGGTTTTTTATAGAAATATTTAAAAATGGAAATTATATGTATATAGATAAATAAACGGTATATAATATAATCTATATAATATAATCAACTGATAAAAATTGTTGTTGAATAAATAAAATTTTGTCATCGTCCAAATTTGCTACCAGGGCAACATAACATTTTAGAGACTAAAAATATAAAACTCGTGTCGTTTACTGCACAAAGCTGTTTAATCCCTTAAGACCGTAGCACATAGCACGTGTAAGCTTAACTGCTTGCTTAACAGCTATGTTTGTCTAACAATTTTGTTAGTTTAGTTTGTTGAAATAATTAGATTATAACCGCTTGGTTGCAAGCGCGACTGCCAAGCGTAAGGGTCTGAGGTCGATACGCGGGTTATGTTAAATTATTATTACAGTAGGTAGCAGAAGAGCTCCTTGTAAGAGTGTTTGTTTAATGAAGTACCAACCCCATATATCTATATCTGCCGCCTAGCAGCATTACTGGGTTGCAAGCCGAGGTCCGAATCCCATTAGGCGTCGCCCTTAGTGCTGTTGTTGCTAGCTAGTCATGATATTGGTAGTAGTAATAGTAGTTAGCTTAGGTTAAGTATTTTGTCCCCATTGGTTGGAGACCCTCCAGGTCCTGCCAATAACTGCCCCGTTACGTAGAAACGGTCCGCAAAACCATCTACAAGACGTTGAATAGAATAAGAAAACTGGGTTTCAGTTTGTAGGGAGCCGGTGAAATGATAGGCACATGATGTATTTCAGCTATTTCTCTAGAGTTGCGAAGCATCAGCAAAGTCCACTTGGTTAGATTATACATATAAATGTATGATTAAAACAGTGGTATTACGTCAAAGGAATGGCATCAAAGAATAAACAACAATGAATAACGATACTTAAGTGGGTATCGACTCAGTGAGGCAAAAACAGGCGCCCACCGCCATTGAAAAGATAGCGCTCATAAAGAAATATAAAAGGTGATTACACCTTGAAGATAAGTACAACTTCACTACGGAATTATTGCATAAAAACCAACGAGAACGAACTGTTGAAAGAGTTTTACAAAATCTTCCAAGTGTTGCTGAAAATCGTTTAGGAATTCAACAGATAGCTTCTGAGATTAGCTCGGAATTACGACCACACTTAGTGCAGTCGAGACTTCGATTTATAATAATTGAAGTAATAACCTGGAGAAAAACTACAACATCGCTACGTTTTATTACAAAGTTAATTTATTCAGACTAAAACATCTTTGTTTCTACTGCAACAATCTCTGTATTTACGAGACGCCAGTAAAAACAATATTAATAACCAAATTACAAAACTTAATCAATTAGGTGCCGAACAAAGGTACGTCCATTAATTATTTAAGAACAAAATTGCGATATAAAACAGTTAAGATGGATATACTGCGGTTTCTTTCACGCGATTATGAATATTAATTAGGTCCGACGGACGGAACCCGCGGACGCCACGCTGCCGCCCCGCATTCAGTACGCAGCTACCACGCTGGTAAACAAAAGCAGATGCCCCAATTCTCTAAGTGCTAAAGAATTGTCTGGTTACACCACTTCACCGGATGCGTTCTCGGTTGATAAGCCCTTTTGTTTTTAACACAATGAGGACTGTATCTGGTGTTATTTAAATTTGGAATAGTAGCGACGTCGCCGCGTGAGTCGGTTGTTCGTTGCATTTTGTTTGATAAGCAGCGTGTTGTGATGTCGGGTAAAGTGAGAGGTGAGATAATGAACCCAACTGTGATTCACCAAGAGTTGGTAGGTACTGTAGTTGTAAACCTACGGCTTGCTATTAACTATATTTTCAATACTAGAATTTTCGTTTGTTTCAACATTAGCCATATCTTTTGATCCCAAAGTTACACATTAATTAACTAATTTAACCCCGAAATAAGTCTTATAGGTATCTAGGTTTTAATTGCGTCAACGTTTCTAACCTTAGTAAAAAATCAAACACAGTTTTTGTCCTATGAACAAAAAACTTTTTTACATCTTTTCCCCCTAATTGGTCTAATTACACAACAATTACATGCCTTGTTCCTAAAAACAGTAGAAATCCTATTTTTGTAACAAGATTGTTATAAAATACTAATGAAGATGAATGTGGGTGGATGATCGGAGCAAAATTACAGGCCGCCTCATCTGGTCCACGGTCGCGGTGGTGGGAAAGCTATCCCCCTAATATCACCATATTTCACTCTTAAACAATCGCGGTATTTTGTGATTGATTGCCCCGCTACTGCTGACACATAAAAAGGAAGGATAGAAGGCTCACTCAGGACTCGTGAATAATAATCGCTACCATAGAGTAGTAATGAAATAGAGTGATATACTAAAACACATTTTACGTTTTAGATGCATTCTAAATTCTACGTTTATAGTCTAGCGCAGTGATAGCCTAGCGGTTCCCTTCCATGCTCCGAGTTCCATGATCCAAATCTGTACTTCTGAGGTTTCAGGTTCACGTGCGGATCAGAATTTGATTATCGCTTGCATTAAAGATGAAGGAAAACATCGTGAGGAAACCTGCAAACGATTGTCTCCAAAAAAAGTTCTTTAAGGTGAGTGTAGTCCACCAACCCGCACCAAACCAGCGTGGCGGACTAAGACCTAAACGCTTCTCATTCTGGAAGAGGCCCGCGCCTAGTACTGAGACAGTAATAAGCTTATTAAACAACATTTAAGTGTTAAGATGCCTGTTAGAATTTCAACGAAATGTTGTCAATTGGCGGTCGAGTTTTCTCAAAGAGGGTTGATGTCAGGCAGGCGGCTGGTCATAAAACAATAAGCCAACACCTCTAAAAACATGGATTTACGAATTACATGCTGTGCCGACATCACCTAGTGTGGGATAAGGGCAGGGAGATGATGATGATGCCAATCGGCGGTCGCGCAAAACAGTCGAGTTGCAAATGTCAACTATTGCAGAGAGGCACGTATTTCTGCTTCAAATACACACTTTCGTCTGCATCAAACTACTGTTAAAACAAAACAAACTGCACAACTGTATTTTTTATTCATTCGACGTCGACGCGTACGATAGACCTCCAACACATCACCGCGTCGAACGGACTTCACCTTCTGCAGCAATTTATTTCCTGCCGCTGCCGTGCACCTAATTAATGACACGGTATGACATTACCTCGTAATACCGCTGTTTGTAATTCTCAAGTATTTTTAACATGAGTAATGCTTAAAGCAAATAATTATTAATCTTGAGAATCCGTTTGCAGGTTTGTTTACGGAATTTGGTTAATAAGATGACGCTTTATTAGACTAGTAGCAATGGTCAGAGCTGGGAGAGGTCACGGGATTGATTTCCTGAATTGGGATTGCGCACTAAACACTTGTGGTTCTGGAATTAATGAGTTATAATCTTCCTTTGGATTTTATGAGAGTGGGCTGCAACACCGTCTGCGCTATTGCGATGATCACCAAATCCTATGTGAGTACCCAAAGCGGTTTGCGAGCTTTATTATTAGCCCGTACCGATAAACAGTGATGGCCATTTTTTTTTCGTTGGCAAGTCCTCATGGATGTCCCTCGCCCGGGGAAGGCGAGGGGTCTGCCAGACTCTTACCGGCTAAAAACCAACGGTGTTCCTTCTCCTGACCGTCCGGCCAGGGTCGCGGGATTCGCAAAAGCATGCACCGCAACAACAGTGATAGCCTAGTGGTGTGACCGTCGGACTGCCAAGTCATAAGTCTCGAGTTCGAACCCAAGACACCCATCTCTGACTTTTCGGATTCATGTGCGTATTGTATAATTATCATTTGCTTAAAAACGGTGAAGGAAAACATCGTGAGGAAACCGGCATGCCTGAGAGATATTTCTCGACGGCATGTGAAGCCAAGTCAGAGGCCCATGGGCGGCATAAACTCTGACACCAGGTTAGTCACTAACCACACGAAAATAAGAAGGAGCACGTACCGAAAACGGTAAATTTTTCTATAGATATTCTAGAGAAATACTTAATACTTGCATAAAGGTTTATAAAGGTTACCGCTTTACCGCTCGATTACTAGGTAGCATTATTTCATGGTCAAATAGTCATAGACTAGTCCCCAGTACCTACAGGATGTAATAATTTGTTAAGAAACCAGATTCAAGATTGCAAAAACTAATTTATTGAATAATATACCAACCTTCTAGTAATCAGGAATCACAGGCGATGTTCATGTTACGTACAGTCAACATAATAAGTGAAGTTTAATCTATACTGGCCTGCAAAAATAAGTAAGACACTTTTAAAATTTCATTTTTTTCTAAACTATAGAAGTTAGAGATTTAAAATAAAAAACGTTTTATAGCAATTTTTATCAGCTTTTTTTTGAAACTATAGTAACAAAGTTAAACTCTTTTTTGAGTCCTTTTTGTTTCGAAAATATATCTTGTGTACTTAAAAAGTTATTGCAATTTTAAAAGTGTGATACTTATTTTTGCAGGCCAGTGTATACTAATATTATAAAGCTGAAGTTTGTTTGTTTGTTTGTTTGAACGCGCTAATCTCAGAAACTGTTGGTTGGAATTGAAAAAATATTTTTGTGTTGGATAGTCCATTTATCGAGGAAGGTTATAGAGTATATAACATCACGCTACGACCAATAAGAGCGGAGCATAAATGAAAAATGTTGCTAAAACCGGAAAAATGTCCACCCGTGCGAAGCCGGGACGGGGCCGCTAGTTCTAAAAATAATGACAGAAATGCAGACTAGTATTATTATAAAAAAAAAAATTTGGTTTCTACATTATTGTTTTATTTAGAAATACCAAAATAGTCATTGAATTTTGCTTTTGACAGTACCACCAAATACTTTCCCTAATTACCTAGGTACCTACTACTTAACCTGGGTAATACAAGTTAGGTACTTGGAAACCTGAACATTGAACAAGGAAGGCTTTATTAAAACCTGTCTGGTACATTTAAAGCTTTTAGCGAACAAACGTGTTCGTTAAGAACAACTACAATGACTTAATTTTTACGTTAAAAGCTTTTCTCTATTATCTTTAGTTTCATCTCATTCTATTGTTGAACTTACCGACACTATGGACCGTTCTCATATTTAAGATTGCTCCTAAAGCTTTGATAACTCTTGAGATCTTGATTTGAATAATAAACATATTCTTGAAGAATCTTGTGCTGTCACGCTCAAGATAGATGATGAAAGCGGTTTATTAAATCTTATTCTTTTCGTGTGGTTAGTGAGTAACATAGTGTCAGAGTTTATGCCGCCCATGGGTCTCTGTCTTGGCTTCACATGCCGTCGAGAAATATCTCTCAGGCATTTCAATCACATTCACAGGTTTCCTTACGATGTTTTTCTTCACCGTTTTTAGCAAGTGATAATTATACATAATCCGTTTATTAAATAAGCACCTACTAAGGCTGGTCGTTCACCAACATCATTTCTCTGGTTAACCAAACGTTTACTTTAAATAAACGTTTGATTAACCAGATAATTAATTTTGTTGAACACCAACACCAGACGGAATACTTGAGCTGAAAAGTGGTGTAATTAAATAAATTATTAATATAATATTAAAGCGAAAGCGGTACTTACTCCTGGACACGGCGCGCATTGTTAGGAAGTTCCTCTATCTGAGACCCTGACCAACGATAGCTCAGAACCTGTTCCTGACGCCGGTGGGCTACTATTTTTATATATTTTTAAATGTTTCTTGTTTTTTATAGAAACTATTAAAAACTTAATTAGTGTGTGTAGGAAAAATTAATAAAATAAAATAGTTTTAAACAATACAATAGTATCTCATCATTAGACGCGTAAATTTAAACCAAATGGTAACTAATTTTGCACATCAAACAGCCCAGCAAATAATTATCAAATCGGGACGATCAAATAACCAAATAACCCGCGAGCGCATCAAAGTCTATAAAAGCCATTCACGTCAAACTCCAAAGCTGCGTGAAGCGATAGCCAGCGAATCTTGATCCCATACTGCATTGTCCTCAACCACGTCTTTGATTCAGTAACCATCGCAGCAAACCTCATACATATCCGTCACAGTTCGCTGCAATTGAGATTCATTGGCCGCGCGCCGTGTCCAGCCAGCGATGTATGTTGCCCCCGTGATTTAAATCGCAATCGGGCGCGACCGAAGTGTCAGCCCCAACAAAGCGCCACTCGACGGTAATTAAAAGCACGGAGGCCGCACGTCACACCGACATACTCACTCCATTTGTTAATTGAAATTCACAAAGATACACGGACTCGTTTGTGGGTTGCATTGGCTGTATAGCGACCCGTCGCTTGCATCCTATGATATTTTGCGGTTTAATATTTTGACATGGCTAGCTTTACTTTAATTTATTTTGTGCTTAAATTGCATTCAGTTTTGTTTACGTTAATTTTCATAGGTGACATCCGCAATCATAATAGTTAGATACTCATTTTAAAATGTCTAGAATTTTTTGTCGTGAGTCCATTACTTAATAAGCTAATCCTTTAACATCAAGATCTAAATACTTAACAACGTTGTCTACAAAAAAAGAATCGCCAAAATCACATTTGAAACGAGGCAGCATTTCCATATACAATCCAAATGCACGAAATAAACGCACGGCGAGCACGAGTATTCGGTTATCGTGCTCGCTCGAGCATTCCTGCATGTTGAGCACACTCGGGCACAACGGTCGCTCCAATTATCGAGCATTCATCTTTGAGACCTAAACGATATAGGGGCACGACTTATTTATATATTTCAAATGTATGAGATGAGAAGGAAATGTTGGTGCGCATTTTACATATTCATTTTATGTAATCGCTAGATTGGTTGGCAAGTGTGGCTTTAAGCGTGAAATGTGTAACACACTCGCAATCTAAAACTCGATTTCTTGACAACAATGCTCGGTGCAATGGACATTGTTAAACCGTCAAAATTGAAACGATTGTGAGTGTGAGTCATGTTTAGATACTTGGTTTTAATAGGTTGTTAAAAAATCCTAGGTACTTCCAGATGCTTAAGTATGTCCTGATGCTTAAGTACGTCCGGATTCTTAAGTACATCCTAAGTACGTCCAGACGCTTAAGTACGTCCAGAAGCTTACGTACGTTCTGATGCTTAAGTACGTCCAGATTCTTAAGTACGTCCTAAGTACGTCCAGACGCTTAAGTACGTCCAGAAGCTTAAGTACGTTCTGATGCTTAAGTACGTCCAGATTCTTAAGTACGTCCTAAGTACGTCCAGACGCTTAAGTACGTCCAGAAGCTTAAGTACGTTCTGATGCTTAAGTACGTCCAGATTCTTAAGTAAGTCCTAAGTACGTCCAGACGCTTAAGTACGTCCAGAAGCTTAAGTACGTCCTGATGCTTAAGTACGTCCAGATGCCTAAGTACGTCCAGCGTATCCTGGGCAGTTAACCTCGCTGACTGGGTAATCTTTCACTATGGCATGAACTTCTCATTTAACTCATGCCGACACGAGATAAGAAGAAGAATAGAAAAAATTCCATATTATTCTGAGTTTTTTATAAAATTGTACCCAATAAACGATAGTAAACTAGTACAAAGCTGAATTTAAAATGTATCGTCCGTCATTACGAATAAACTGAGTTTTTACCCGACTGCGGCGAAGCCAAAAAAGGAGGGTTATGTGTTTGACCTGTATGTATGTATGTATGTCTGTCTCTAAGTTCCCTCGTAACTATTAAACGGCTGAACCGATTTTGATGAATGATATGTCATTAGATTCGTCTTTATTACGCGAGTGTTACAGGGTATATTAAAATTATAAAAAAATTAAAATGGCGGATTTTTGGCGCCAAAATATAATATGTTTTCAAAAAATGAAAATCGACGTACTATTTTAAGTTGGATATCATTCTCAATATACTCTCAAGACCAATAGCTTTTAATATTTAACAATTTCTCAAAAAACGACCGCAAAAGTTTATCTAATATTCAAAATGAGCTGCTCTTTCCCTGCCTTTTCAGACTACTCTAAACCATTTTCCGTGAGGGTAGTTTCGTCCGCAATCACATCGACTCTACAGACGTGGTCACGTTTCTTTCAACGTTAGTGCATGTTTATTTTCAAATACCTCGTGCATTTTCAAATCTTGGATGCCTTAAATTTTAAATTGACTTGTTTGTGATATAAGCTGTTTTTATGTTTTGCAGCTTAGTTAACTTATAACTGTGATCTCAAAGGTTCAGGCGTCAATATTCGGCGTTCAACGTTTTCTGATTACGGTATTATTAGAGTTTTCAAATAGCAAAGGGAAACTTGTTCTACACTTGTTTATAAACACGTTATTTAAAGAAATTCGTTGTCCCAGGGTACACATTGGCAACGAATTAAAAAAAAAAGAAAACTAATAATTTACACTTGTCGATTCTGCCTAGCTTTTCCCCAACTACATTGGGGTCAGCTTCCAGTCTAACCAGATGCGGCTGAATACCAGTATTTTAAACGGAGCGACTACCATCAGACCTCCGCAACCCAGTTACTGGCCAATGCCAGACTTTCGGACTTCTGAGACTGGTTACACTGATAAGTCGAACCTAATCGGTAACCTTGTTTAAAGTCGCAACACCAAACAGTCTACATACTTGTTAGTTTTTGCCCATATTAATCAACAGCTTTCATTTGAGAGCCTAGTGTCTAGCTTTTTCTTTTCTTAGCTTAGTGGTGTGACTGTTGGACTGCCAAGTCATAGGTCTCGAGTTCGAACCCTAGTCACGCAACTCTAACTTTTCGGATTCATGTGCGTATGGTATAATTATCGCGTGCTTAAAAACGGTGAAGGAAAACATCGTGAGGCAGCCTGAGAGATATTTCTCTACGGCATGTGAAGCTAATTCAGAGGCCCATGGGCGGTATAAACTCTGACACCAGATTAGTCACTAACCACACGAAAAGAAGAAGATTTGAGCTTCTTTAGTGTAGTTTTGTTATGATTTGTTAAGCTGTTTGGATAAAATAAATATAAACGTATGAAATTCAGATGACGTCAATATTTTGACAGATGCACTTTGGGAGCTCCTTCCAGGCCGCTATATCGAGGGTGGTTTATTAATATAGGCTTCGGAGTTCCACACTCGACTGTGCCTACAAAAATAAAATATAATCAACCGAGCGACGCGACGCCGTACGGTGGCGCCGTCTAGCCCACGAAACAGTGTCCGTTTTATAATTCAACAGTCAATGCTTACGGCCTACAATCCGTGTTACATGAGCAATTATCGGTTCGTAATGAAAAGCCGCTGTGCCTTCGCTAATTGGCACTATGTAAGTGGACAGGCAGCAGTCCGGCAGCTCTCCGGCAGCCATCCGGCACACCGGCACACTATCCTATAATTAAAACTACTTCATAAACGACTGTTTTCGATGTTAAGTTATTAATGAGATTTCATGTAGTACTCGTGCACTGTTATGAATTTCAGTTTTTGTTTACTGAATTTAATTTCGACATGCCGGAATTATTGTGTAACATATTTACATTGCCTATTTGGTTTTCCGATAATTGCCGATTCTGAAAAGCATTTACTCAAAAATCTGAATTGGCTTCATTTAATACTCTATGATTGCCGAATTTATAGGGCTGTGCGAAAAAGCGGCAATTATTTTACAAGTTAATCTCTTATTAAGTGTGATGAAAATAGTTGAAAGCAAATAAGCTGTAGTTACAATTCTGTCCACACGAAAAGTGTTTATCCGTATATTTATTATACGACTGTATCAATCGAACGGACAAATACAGTAACAAAAATACAACCAAAAACTCGCCTTTCAGATGGACACTTTTTTTTAAACTTTTTGTTGCATTAATTGCGAAATCTGTCGTAATCAATTTGACTCTATTAAACCGCATTTCGGCGTGGCTTCGTAATATTGACGTGAAATAGCCCCGATGGCTGTTTCAATGTCGGTGATTAAAAATTCATTCATCTCGAGGCGGCAGCGGTGGAGTGATGTAACGATGGCTGACAACCCTGTAGCCTCCTCATTAGGGCAACAAATTCGGCGATCGCTCACTACGATGCTGACAGCTAGGGCTGTCGGTCGAAGTCTATAACAATTGATTTTCTCCAAAGTATTGATATGTAAATAAGAACAGAGAGTGATAGACAGAAGGTTATTTTATAAACATAACATCCCGCCTTGTATTCCCCCAAGGGTTCGGTAGAGGTGTTTTAGTATACCCTCGTTTCGCAGTTATGTTTTAAGTCCCATTTAACAGGGAGCGAGCCTATTGCCATAAACCGGTCATTTAGAAATTCCTAAATGGAAAAACCCTATAACTTTTTTCAACTTCTTTTTTTTGTGTTTGGTTGCCACGTTGTTATATGTTTAAATTTAAGTGTAAGTTAATTTTAAGAAATATTATATATTTATTTTAAGCACGCGTGTGCGTCCGTTTGGGGGAAAAATAAATACTTTTTCTTTCTTCTTTTCTTTCTTTCATAACACTTTGCCCGACCTGGGGATCGAACCCAGGACCTCATGCTCTGAAGTCACGCTTGCGACCACTAGACCAACAAGGCAGCTATTTTGTATTCCGTTTATTTTTATTTCCGAATACACGTGGTGCCAGTAGGATTTTTTTGTTGCTGTAGGAAACCGCATTTCTATAATTATTTTCACCTTAGCTGATTTAAACCCAACACTTCAGAGGAGATATGAAATCGTATCAATTTTGCATTAATATAATATCATTGTTATCTTTCCTCAAGCATCGTAGTAGTAATCTCAAGAATACTATCGTTATTGAATACATTACAAGTACAAAACCACTTCAACTAATAACATGTATCTTCCGAATTATTGATGCCACAGATACACTCTATTAACCAGATAAAGACGTGACTGACATGTACATGACGGATACATAATATTATTGTATTCATGAAATTCATATCGTAATCGTGGCAGCCCTGTTCCACTGCAGTCATGACAAACCGACGCGCGTCTTGTTACACAAAGAAACCTGTAGAGTAGCGTCGTTGTTATTTTCTTGTTACATAATAAATAATATATTACATATTTTTCTACATAAGTTTTTAAGGCTTCACTATTTTCCCGTGAATGTCGTAAATATAAGGCGATTTTATAAGGAAGATCGAGCTTCTGTCTAATACCAGGTGCACACGATTCGATTCTAGTTGATCAACTGCTAAATCGCATGCGATTTGCACCGTCTGAACAGACTTTCAATGAACCTGTCTCAAGATTAAGCTAAGGTTATGATAAAGATTTTCTAGTGTTCAAAATCTAATTGAAAGTGTTACATCATTATTTTCATATTCACATAGCCCATTGCTGCCCCACTACTGGGCACATGTCTCTTCTCAGAGTACAAAAGGATTTAGGTCTTAGTCCACCACGCTGGATTGTTGCAGGCTGGCGGACTACACACACGGAGATTTTTTTTTGAGCCTTCTCGTTTTTTGGTTATTCCTAACGATATTCCCCTTCACCGTTGACGCTAGCTATAGTCAAACTCTGATCCGCATATGAATTCAAAAAGTCTGAGGTACAGACCGGGTTCGAACTGTGAGTCCTTGGACGGAAGGCAAGCGTTCACTGCATTTTTAACTTTCATAATCATTTAAGTAAAGGATGATTTCCACCAAACGGCTCTCATCGCATCGGATCGGAACGGATTTTACAATCTTTGAACGATATTAAATCGTGTACACAGTATTTAAAATGTATATTACCAAGCTGCGCACAGCAGCCTGACCACGGGCGTCTTCCACGACACATGAACGTAGCCGAAAGTATGCTGCGACGCGCGATCGGTTCCATTCGTCTGTCGTCGTATCCGATCGGATTCTTTCGGCTGTCACGGTTGGAATGAAACTTTTGGACTAGGCGCAGAAACGGATACGTTCGCAAGTGACGGTTCGGAGCTGATCGTATGCGTCGACATTCACGCGATCGGCTGTCGCCGCATCCGTTCGTATCCTTTCCGATCCGATGCGATGCGAGCCGTTTGGTGGAAATCATCTCTAAATCGTCAATCAAGCAGCACATACGGAGACATCGTTACGAAATCAAGTCAACAAACTAGTGTGTAACAATCTATGGTCTTTCAGTTCAATATTTTATCCAACCAATTTGTATGATTACTTTTCACAAAACGTGCTGCAACAAACTCACATTCAATTCATAAAACGCGAATAAAACCAACAAACCGAGCACGTGTACACTTTTATGTAACAAAAACGAATCGTTCACAACTGGATAATAAAGACAAAAGATTAGAACAATCCCTGGTAAGTTTGTCTGAATGGATAGACAGGTTAAACAGATGCTGGGGACATAATTAATAACCTAGGTGTACAAAGCGTCTAGTGTCTGGAGTTCTGGCACAATGGGTTACGTAGGATTACTCTGAATAGATTTAACACACAGACGATGGATAATACTGGCACAGATGTATAATTGAATGAAAGGGCTGCTGTGACCCGGCGAGTTTAAATTATAACGTCGGGCGAAAGGACGAGTGATTTATTAGGCAGGTGCTAACTGTAGTTGGTCCTCTGGTAGGTGCTGGAGCAATTTGGGATCTTTCCTGTTCTAATTACGGGACTTTGGAAATATTTTATGGATTTAGAAGAATTTTTGTGGGTAAATAAAATGTTTTATTAAATAATTGTAATATTTTAATCGACGTAGACATGGGCTATAATTTAGTGGATCAACTGATTTTGTTACATTTTTAATCCAGAGCTAAGGATGTAAACGGTTTGACTCACGTGCATATTTCGGGAAGGCTGGACTAGTGTTGGTAATAGGTATAGGTAACTGCCTCATTGGTCTAGTGGTGGCAAGCACGACTGCTGATCGTGAAGTCCTGGGTTCGATCCACAGGTCGAGCAAAGTGTTTTTGTGTTTTTCCGTGTGGAATTCCTTAGTAGCAATACACTCGCCTCCTATAACAAAAAATATGAACAAATGAAAGTTTTTAAATGTAAGTAACAAATTTATAAACTTCTAATCAACATCTCCAAAGATGCCCATATCTGGCTACGTCTCCCAAATCTTATACATGTACACGTCACACCAGTGTAATAATACGTCATATTCATACATACAGTCCCGCATATAATTGTGTGAATGTTGAGCCAAGTTCTCCCGAATCCCGGGGCTCCGAACTTGGATCTTCCTCGACTTCCGTATCTCGTTATCATACTAATGGACTCCCGGGGAGTGTACATTATTGTATTGTTGCTGTTCGCTCTCGGGACCGGTCCGTACTGATATTATAACTATAGCCAGATGATACGCTTGCTTTACTCATGTATGGCTTGATTAGTACTCGGCTCATGAAAATTTAAGAATATCGGGCGGTTTGGCATTGACGTTTGGCGTTTTGGCGTTTCTCGCCAGGTCTCATAATATTTACTGGGAGCATTAGATAAGTTAAAAAATATTTGTACCTCTTGAACTCTAAAGGAAACCGAAAATATTTACTTCAACGTTTTCAACAAAGAGCCAGTTAATTCTTACGTACTCATAGCAGTAAGTTTCAGATATAAAAGAGTAACTCTATTATCGTTAACGGAATGAGGATTTACGAAGGTACTTTGGCCAGTTAGTTCCTCTGGTCGTTCAATAATCTAAATTGAACTAGATATTCATTCAAAATTGTTGGTGTGTTTGGATGTTTGCGCTGTTTTTAGTGACAAGTTATTTTAGAAAGAGCTTCTACTTCGTCTCACGCATATGGGTATAAAGCATTGGGTGCATTGGTGAAAAGACTAGCCAGTGAGCAGTGTCGGTAGCAGGGCTGACTGTCTAGGGTGCTTCGGATGTACATATCGTCACTCTTGGATGTGTTTTTTAATCGACTTCCAAAAAAAGGAGGAGGTTCTCAATTCGGTTGTATGTTTTTTTTTTTAATGTTTTTTATTTCAAATGAACTAGACACACAGATCAAAGAGAACAACAGATCTTCCGTCTTTTATAACAATAGAAAGAATAATCTGTTTGACTGCCTTATTGGTCTAGTGGTCGCAAGCGTGACTGCTGAGCATGAAGTCCTGGGTTCGATCCCAGGTCGGGCAGTGTTATTGGGTTTTCCATTAGGAATTTCTCAGCAGCAGCGTAGAGTCTGCATTTGTGCCCGGTTAATGGCAATAGGCTCGCCCCCTATTACGTGGGACTTAAACATAATTGGCGAAACGAGGGAGTACTAAAAACACCTCTGCTGAACCCTTCGAGGAATATAAGGCGTGATGTTATGTTGTTATGTAATCTTTTTCTTTTGCTGGTAACATATAATCTTGTATTAACATTTGTCTCTCTGTTTGTTCTCAGCGGGTGTCAGAACAGTGGACGTTCAGGCGGTGGAGGGGATGGTGGCGCAGTTCCCCTGTGACCTTGGTACTGCCGCCAACGACAAGGTCTACATGGTGTTCTGGTTCAGGGATGACGCTGGGATACCACTGTACAGGTAGGTCAACTAGGTTTAGAAAAAAATACTAACACTATTTGACGGATTTGTTTTCTTACCGTTGTTGAAATGTTTTCGTATATCAGAACAGAACTGTTTTTCAAGTTTATTTAAAGTGACGGAAGAACTCTGTATGGTACTATGAGTTCTGTTTTATGATTTGTTTCATTTGATGTTGGTGTGTCGATAAGGTTTCGTCAGGTTAAAGTGTTAGCTTACAGTGATGACTGCATTATTATATAAGAGCTGTGTTACAATTTTGGTGTACAATAAAGTATATTCTATTCTATTCTATTATTTGACGCAGATGAAAAAGATATACGGTGTTCCAGTTACTAAAAAAGAACAACATCATTAAAAAAAGAAACTAACTTTACTTTTCTCATAAACCAGTTTGTTCAAAATTCCACACAGAATATTTCCTTCAAAGAAACTATTTTGTAAAGAAAGTGTTCTTATCAGAAGTAGGTACGTAAAAGTTGGCGCGAAAAAAGAAAAACTTTAAAATAGGGTTGTCTAGTTTGTCTATGGTCGGATGAAACGCGATCGGGCTCACCGCCGCGGTAATTGCCACGGGCGCGATCAACAGAGCAACGAAGTCAGGTTTGGTCGAAGAAAATTGATAGGTAACTAACTATAAAAGAAGTTTTTATGGAGCGTGCGGGACTCTTGTGCTTATTAAATATTCCTACTTACCGCCCGTTCACACAGCGGATCCGTTTTAACGGATCCGTCAGTACTGGATGTGTTGTTCACATTTGTACCGACGGATCAGTTAAACAAATGGCAGCTGCGTCGCATCTGGCAGATTAGATACGATAAAAATAACGGATCCAGTATTTTTTACTGGATTCGGAATACTGTTGTGTATGTGAACTCGCTCATTCAACTACAGGCGCTATCACCAAAATAAAAACGGATCCTGTAAACAGTTTCTGTGTGAACTAGCTGTTAGCATAGCATAATCAGCCCGTTAGTAACCCACTGCGGGACACGGACCTCTGTTCAGAATGAAAAGGGTTTAAACCTTAATCCACCACGCTGACCTGGTATGAGTTGCCAGACTACACTGTTGAGCCCTATCATGTACGCAGATTTCCTTCCGATGTTTTACATAACATAACTTCTTCTTCTTCTTCTTCCTGCCCTTATCCCACACTAGGTGGGGTCGGCACAACATGTATTTCATAAATCCATGTTGTTAGAGGTTTTGGCTTATTGTTTTATGACCGGCCGCCTGCCTGACGTCAACCCTCCTTGTTTTACATAACATAACATCACGCCTGTATTCCCCGAAGGATTAGGCAGAGGTGTATAGTAACACCGTCATTTCGCCGTTATGTTTAAGTCTCATGTAATAGGGGGCGAGCCTATTGCCATCAACCGGGCACATATTCAAACTCCGAGCTGCTACTGAGGAATTCCACACGGAAAAACCGTATAAAACTGTGCCCGACCTGGGGATCGAACCCAGGACCTTACGACCAGCAGTCGCGCTTGCCACCACTTGTTCGAGGCAGTTGATCAAGTGGTTGTAACTTAACATGCGGTCTAAAAGCCCTATGTAAACAGCGCACAGGCAGGTAGTACTGCATGGGTGAGATTCGCCAACCCGTGTAATATAGTGATTACCTACATGGCTGAATATAAATTACTCACTTGCGTGGCTAATTAACGCTTGTACGACTGTATTTTCAGTAGTAACACGAATGGTATTTCTTTTGTAAATACGGGTGGACTTATTCACATGGTTCACATGTTCGATGACTGATGCAGATGTGCCGTCAGTAAGGACAGGTCAACTCAAACCTGCTCAAAGTCAAAGTCAAAGTTTTTTATTTCAAATAGACCAGATTTCAGGCACTTTTAAAACGTCACGACTAGGTGCACGGTTCCAAAAGGTGCTATGGCACTTTCCTCAAAAACTTACATCATTTCACTCGCATAGTTTTTATACTACAATGTCTGGACTTTAAAAGAGATCTTGACCTCTGAGTTTGTATCAGCTTTTCTTCTCAGAGCTAGTCAGACAGGAAATGCCGGCGCTATCTAGTCTTAAAAAAGAAACATTACATTGACTTGTAAAGTGTCTAGAACAGATTTATTTACAGAAATAAATATTATTTATCAGTTATATCTTTAGCCTTGGCCGCTTCCTCTCCATCAACAACGTTCTGCTGACTACCCTCTTTGGGCCTTTACGATACTCAATGTAAGAAAGGAGGTCGGGTATTCTTTACCGAATCACGCACTTTTGAAATGCAATTGCTATCTAACAACATAAAAGCATGCTACTTTCAATCAGATGGTACTTAGCAGCAAACAATTAGCGCATGTTAACGAATCAAGCATGCTTAAAATTTACTTCGATGATATAAACGACCATTCTACCTAGTAGCAAACAGGCATGCTTTTTTAATAGCATCCGTATTCCAGGCTTTGTTGGTCTAGTGGTGGCAAACGCGACTGCTGATCGTGAGGTCCTGGGTCCGATCCCCAGGTCGGACAAAGTGTTATTGAGATTTTCCGTGTGGAATTCCTCAGTAGCAGCCCGGAGTTTGGATTTGTGCCCGGTTGATGGCAAAAGGCTCGCTCCCTATTACATGGGATTTAAAGAAAAACATAATGGTGAAATGAAGGGGTGTTACTATACACCTCTGCCCAACACTTCGGGGATCACAGGCGTGATGTTATGTTATGTATTACAGGAATTAGAATCAGAAAGAAGACCGAGAATGTCTTCCATTTACACATTAACTTTTAATTTTTTAAACTCAAGTCAAACAAATCGTGTAAGTTTAAAAAAAGACGCCATACTTAATTGCTCAGTTTATCATTGCAAGTAACAAGTTACTCGCGACAGACATGCGATTAGTGACAAGGAATGGTTTAAGCAATTTGTAAGAGCGACCCCGGCTTTGATGTTGTATGCAAGTTTTACCCGACACCGGCTAAGTGGACATTGAAGGACGGACGCGGAAGCGGGAGCGGGAGGACGAGTGTTCCAAAGTATTACATGAGTTCTTTCATTAACGCACAATAAAGGAAAAAGGTAAGGTAGTGCTCACAACATGACCTGCAAAAGACATTTAAGGTAATTCTGAACAAGGGAATATTCGGAAAATTACGAATTTCTACTAAACCAGCCAATATTTTTTGCTCTGGCGACGTAATATTGCTAGAATGTGTAATGTAACGTAATGTTGCCAGAGCAAAAAATATTGCCTTGTTTAGTAGAAATTCGTAATTTTCGGAATATTCCCTTGTTCAGAATTACCATAAAGCACTATATATTAAAATGACATTAACAATAATCATCATACCACACGAGGAAACACTGAAAAGGCAGTTTTAATATCAGTTCATAATAAACACCAATTAACTGGAGTTTATCTTTTCAACCTTTTATTCAATTACGAATAAAGTACAAACGCCCTTACATTTATTGTAAAACACAAAAATAGCTGTTATTATTCAACTCCAACAAACTCCTTGTTTATCCGCGAAATTCGCCGGCCATAAATACTAAAAGTTCCGGGCGCATGTTTTATTTACATCGCCGAATCTGTGCCACTAAGTGCACAAGTTTAGCGCGCGACAAAACTCCATGTCCAAAGAAACAAGAGCTCTGCTCGCGCTGTAATTAATTCATGGCGTGTCTCGACGCGACACGCGACTCGACGCAGCCGCGACAAGTCGCAACCTCCGCAAATAAGCTTCGTAATAGAATGACGTCAAGTTTTGTCTACTTAGTTAAAACTATTATACCAACTTAACATTCTATCTGCGAAGTTTGCAAGATATATTTTTGCTCGCTGTGTGTACATTTACAATTTTAATATTTATAGTTGGACCCATCTGTGCCAACTGATAAACAGCTCCTGTATGTAATAACTGTAAATTATTACGAGCGTGCGGTGACGAATGGAGAAACTTTATTTATGCTGTGAAATAAATATGCAATAAAACAATTTTGGAAAAAACATGAGGTAACATGTACCTACGCGCAGCTATCACGGTAAACACACTTCTAAGCCGCTTTCCACCGTCCCTTTTAATTTATTCAAGTCAGAAATATTTCATTCGCATAACGAGCTCATTGTCTAACTTTATGATTCCATATTTCCCGTATTTATAAAAGTTACCCTCGGCGGAATTAAGAGCCGCGGCGCGCTGAGGTGTCGCCTCCTGTTCATTAGGAGCCGTGTATTTATATAATTAAAGCGCACAATAAGGCGGCCGGGCCGGGCCGGGCTCGGGGACGCCGGACGCCTAACTTTTCATATTAATTAAAAACGAGGCGTAGAAACGCGTCATCACCTCTGGAAAATCGCGGCTAACCGTCCCGTCCCTATCGCTCCTCACATCTACAAAAGGACCGGCTAAACTTTAATACGCTTTAAAAGTTCCCGAATATTTCACTGTTTTAGCCACTTAAGACAAATTGCTTCGCCCATTTTGGGGGTTATTTTTTTCTCGCGAGCAAACTCGTCCGCGCCCGTAATTTCACCGTTCGTTGGTTCATTTCTGGCGGCGAATTTTGGCGTTTTTCAACGGTTCATCGCGCATTGGGTTGCGAAGGGTTAGGAGACGACGCGCGCGCGGACCGACAAGATGCCTGTAAAAGTTTCTGGCTCTGTTTCGTTGCACGTTCCGCGCGCACGTGCGACAAACCTTACAAATGCTTTCAGTATAATGAACGCGTCCTCTTGTAGATTAGTTTTCTCTTGAATGAATGAGATAAACTTTCCGTGACGCCTACCGAATATGTTGTTTAGCTAAATTTTAATCTTAAAATACATGTTAAAGTTAGTATCTAGAATTGTAGTGACAGTGCCTTAACATTTTGAATGCAAAATAGTGTAACTCCATTAGGGTTGTATCGAGTTATGGTACATTAGTCGATAAAGCATGGTTTGTGTCCTGCTAAAGCCGCATGAATCCGGCTAATGAAGGTAGGTAGCGATACAGAGCCACAGAGACGTACGACGTACATAAATCAGGGATTGGACGCACGTGTGCGATTATTTAATCGCACACGTGCACACATTGATTTGTTACCGTATTAGATGCTTTTTTTAAGATTCAATTGGGGAGTGTCACTGATTCCTCTGTTGTGGGAGTCCGTGTCGGTGAAATTGTGTTCCCTGATGTCGATATTATATATTATTTTATTGTTTTTTTTAATGTATGTGATTTTTTATATTTAATTTTATTCTTTCTTTAGTATCTAATAATATAAGACGTACATAATGAGGCTTGCATAGTCGCTGAAGGGCGAACTAATGCATCGAAAAAAATAATTGAAAAAAAAAGATTCAATTGTTTTTTAAGTAAGTATCGAAAAAGAAATTGAAAAAAAAAAAAAAATATGGCCCACGTTTCTACAAAAAGAAGTGAAATCCCACCAAAAACATTCTGTAAAAAACTAGCCAAGTCTCGATGGAGCTGCTTGTTTATCTCTAAAAAGTAATGAAATCTAGACAAAGTCGTGCCAAGTCTAAGGTTCCTTACTGCGATTTCTTTATTATTATAGTTAATATTGTGTGACTTGGCCGTTGAACATTCTTTATACGTTAGTGGGTACAAGTCAACGAGACAGGTACAGACGGACTTCTATCAATGATTAGAAGTCCGTCTGTACTGGAAAAAAAAATGTATACTGTTTGTTTTAGGTTCACCTATACATAAGTATTATTGAAATACGCAGCTTTATCAATCCTACAATTGACTGGTTATTGAATCAACGTTTTCCAAGTCGCAATTTTCCATCGTCAATGGGTAGCGGTTCTGGCGACAGATTGGTGCAATGGTGTCATGGAACACCTGGTTTTGTACCCTTGTGTACCCTTCAACGGCCAAGTCACATAACATTAACTATAATAATAAAGAAATCGCAGTAAGGAATCTTAGACTTGGCACGACTTTGTCTAGATTTCATTACTTTTTAGAGATAAACAAGCAGCTCCATCGAGACTTGGCTAGTTTTTTACTGAATGTTTTTGGTGGGATTAGATTAGATGAGTAGACCTTTTAGGCTTAATTCATTTATATACAATGCGTTATTTGGATTTAGATTTTATGAAATAAGTAGTTCCTTTCCTTTTCGTTTGGTTAGTGACTAACCTGGTGTCAGAGTTTATGCCGCCCGTGGGCCTCTGACTTTGCTTAAAATAAGTAGTTAAATTCTTATGAATTTTCATTTGACTTTTTAAAACAGCCACATCAAGTTTACAAATGCCACCTCCTTACGGTACACTTAAAAGAAAAACTGACTTGAAATCAGAACCGAAATAGTGTGCCAAAAGGTGGAACGACAAAAAGTCCCCCTATCAGCATCGAACGGAAGGTCTTCCGCTCCTCCTTCAATACGACAGTCGCTTTCAACACCAACCAGTCAATAAAATATTGACACAATTTAAAATTGCTGCATTGAATTTCTTACTTCATGTAGCAAGTTTCGAAGAAAACTGTAGTGGAAAATTCGCTGGAGTAACATAAAATTAGAGGTATTTTTACCGAATGTTATTACATGGCAGTTTGTATAACAATACTTTGAAACACTCTTGTTAAATCGAGATTTTATCAAAATTTGCTTGTTGAAATGTGATTATTTAGAGTAGTGTTTAATCTTCTTCTTCTTTTCGTGTGGTTAGTAACTAACTTGGTATTAGAGTTTATGCCACCCATGGGACTCTGACTTGGCTTCACATGTCGTCGAGAAATATCTCTCAGGCACACCGGTTTCCTCACGATGTTTTCCTTCACCGTTTTTAAGCAAATGATAATTATACAATACGCACATGAATCCGAAAAGTCAGAGATGCGTTCCTTGGGTTCGAACTCGAGACCTATGAGTTGGCAGCCTAGTGGTGTGACCGTCACACTATTAGGCTATCACTGCTGTTTAATAGTTTCAGTTAAATAAAAATGAAGCATCGTTCAATATTGAGCACATAAAAACTGCGTTAAATGACGCTTCAGATCAATTTCTTTGAAGGAGCGACAATTCGTTATATAATTCTCCATTTAAATAATCCGTAGCGGGACGGGTTAAGATCGATTCCCCTCCGACGTCGGGCATGCGAGTCGTAAGAAGTGATGAGAAGTGATGAGTGATGTGCCCGGGAAATGGCAATAGACTCGCCTTCCATTAACATGGGACTTGACACCCGAAGTGAAACGTGGATGTACAGACGGAACACCTCTGCTTACTCCTTCATGGATTACAAGCGTGAATATGTATGTATACAGGATGTAAACGAAATCATGTAATTCCTTCAAACCTCGTGATGTACTGCTGAAATAGATTAACCCTGCACGAGATAATTTTGGGTTAAATAATAAAAAAATAACAAGAAGTAAACATCTGTTCTTAATATGAGGCATTTTAGCGCCCCGAGTTAAATGACCGCGCGGCGAGCAATAACCGCGCAATTCGCTCGGGGCGCTAAAATGCCTCACGTTAAGAACACATATTTACTTTTTGTAAAAATGTTTTTATTGAATACAAAAGTATCCCGTGCAGGGTTAATCTATGTCAGCAGTACATCACGAAGATTGAAGGAATTACATGATTTCGTTTACACCCCTGTAAGTTAAATAGTACTATGAACCCCAATCACAATTGAAAACACTATCAAAATCAATACCACACACAAAAACAGAAACACTCGTGCAGTCCTGATCCAGTGTACAGTACGTGTGGCGCCCCTATCAGCGAATATCCCGAATTATCGTAAACTATGGGCCCGATACACGCCGCACGTGACTTTCGCCACACACGTTAACAAGCGGATATCGACCTTATTGCCTTGTGATATAGTTCGTAATGAGTAAACAAGTGGTTCGGTTGTGACACGAATTATTTACGGGGCTTATAAAGTGGACAAGGTTTTTGCTGGAGATGTTTTTATCGCAATAAGTTAGTTTTTAGATGGTTTGTTTCATTTGATACGAGATACTTTGGGAGTAATGAAGTACAGTTTAGATTTATATTGTGAGGTTTATACATATGGCGGTATCTATCACGCCACATGGGAATTACGCAGCACGACGATTGTCTAGCAGATTACAGCGACAACAATGACAGCTGTCAGATGAAATGTCACAAATCCTGCAAAGCGGTATCAAGATCTGACACGGAGTTAGTATATATACAACTTCCCAACATCAACCGTGGGGCAGTGGCCCGCCAGGCACCAAGACCCGCCTGGTAGGAGGATCCTCCCTTTTCGTAGGAGGAACACCATACCTCGTTCCCCTACATTGGTTACCCCGACGTGATTTGAACACGCAACCTTCTGATGTTTCATTCTAAACTATGGAACCCAGAATCCAGGAACAGCTTCCCATTCTAGGAGAAATTGTGTTCTTCTTCTTTTCGTGTGGTTAGTGACTAACCTGGTGTCAGAGTTTATGCCGTCTATGGGCCTCTGACTTGGCTTCACATGCCGTCGAAAAATATCTCTCAGGCGTGCCGGTTTCCACACGATGTTTTCCTTCATCGTTTTTAAGCAAGTGATAATTATACACTACGCACATGAATCCGTAAAGTCAGAGGTTCGTGCCTTGGGTAGCTCGAGACCTATAATTTGGCAGTCCGACGGTCACACCACCAAGCTATCACTGTCAAGTGTGATTGTTTATGATAACTGTGATTATCGCCACCAGCCGCTGTCCACTGTTGGTCTTATAGCTCTCCATTCAAAAAGAAGCCAACCGTTGCCTTGTATATTAAGTGAGGTCCAGATCCGAAGTGAATCATAGCTTAGTAAGATAGGTAGATCGTAAGGTAACCTGCGACAGTGCCTATCATCTTCAATGATATATTATTATTTAGACACGTTTGGTGCAGTGGCTGAGCGATTGGCTTCAGCGCTACTGGTCGTGGGTTCGATTCCCACACGGAACAAATATCTGTATGGCCTACAGATAGTTGTTCCGGGTCTGGGCGTTTATGCATGTGAAGATTTGTGTCTGTAAACACACCCACGATATAAGAAAAATCCTATTGTGGGGCAACTTTTTTTTTTTAAATGTCACTACTGTACGCTCAGCTATCGGTAGCATCATACTACTAGTAGTTATCTAAATTATCGCTGTATCCGGCGGTACAATCGATAGCAACTGATGGTCTGTCCGTGGCGCATAAAAACTGATTGGCTTTCATTTTGGATGCGACATTATGATCCGTATCGCTGGCTATCACAGTTTTTGTTCTAGTTTGTAACTAATTGGTTTACAAATAAAGATTCGTAGTCTATTGGGGAATGTGAGCCACGCTTGAAAAATCGTGGGATGGTGTTAAACTAATCGTCGTTTGTAGGCGAATTTGTAATCATAGTAAGATGATCGCATTATACAAAACAAAACTGCTGGTCACTGTACCTACCCTAGTATACATAATTATGTTTGACAAGAGAATTTCAAGAAGAAAAGCTTACCTGTTTATAAATCTTTTAACATCACGCCTGTATTCCCCGAAGGTTGGGCAGAGGTGTATAGTACACCCTCATTTCGCATGTTTAAGTCCCAGGCCTATTGCCATGAACCAGTCACAACTTCAAAATCCCGGCTGCTGCTAAGGAATTCCACACAGGAAACCCAATAACACTTTGCCCGACCTGGCGATCGAACCCAGGACCTCACGGATAATAGTCGCGCTTGCCACCACTAGGCAACCAGACAGTTTTTAAATATTAAACCATTTATATTCTAAAGATTTTAACTTAACGCTAATAATATTGTATGAGGAGAGATGACTGTAGAGAAACTTCTGATATTATGATACACTAGTATGTCAACATATGAAGACCTGTATCAATCGTTACGGGCGCAGTCAGGAGCACATAATGCTAATATTCAGCCACATTTGCCCCTTGATTCAGAACATAACGATAAGTCAGTTATCAACCGATTAAGTTAGTTATCTCATTTTCTTTCGTTGCGAAAATTGCAGAAAAAACGAGATATCAAACCTAATCAATCATGACTTATCGAAACGGCCTGAGCCGGAGGATTAGAAAACACTACGCTAAAGATGATGACACAAAATCATATTTTATACAAAACTAGCGACCCGCCCCGGCTTCACACGGGTGCAATGTAGATACTAATGTGGGGCATATACCTATAAACCTTTCTCTTGAATAACTCTATCTATTGCTGAAAACTGCATTAAAATCCGTTACATAGTTTAAAAGATGTAAACGTACAGACAGCGGGAGCGACTTTGTTTTATACTATGTAAAGATCGTTACTTAATAATATTATAAACGCGAAAGTTTGTATGTATGGATGTTTGTTACTCTTTCACCCAACAACGGTTGAACGGATTTGGATGAGATTTGGCACACAGATAGACTATGCCTTGAATTAATACATAGGATACTTTCTATCCGGGTACATCAAGTACTTCCCCTAGGATGCGGGTGAAACCGCGGGTAATAGCTATTTCTCAATACAAACACTCTTTTACTCTCTTTTACTTATTTATTCTAGGCTTTTACATCCACATAGATATTATTATTCTTTCTCTCTCCCCTCATAGGAAGCTACATTAATCTTATTTATTCAGGATATCGTATTAAGTACTGCCCTCGTATCGAGTGACGGTGGAGCCGGATGCGCGGCTAAGCGGGGCTCTTCCGATAGCGGGCTGCGGTGTAGGGCGTTCTGATGTTGGCTTAATGACGTCAGACCTATAATACAGGAGGTCACTTTTTAACCTACTTTCAAAAAAGGAGGAGGTTCTCAATTCGTCTGTTTTGTTTTTAATGTTTGTTACCTCACATCTCCCTCATTTATAAACCGATTTGGATTTTTTTTTTGAAAGAGTATTTTTTCGAAGTTGTCTCATTTCAATTTGGTGAAGATCTGATGAAGAATTTCGAAGATAGATTATGGAACACCTCAATGACGAACAGTATACATAATATAATTGGGTTACGAGCAGCGTCTTTAGTAGGTGCAACCATATCTTAATTAAGGTCACTAAAAAAAACAAAACCGACTTCGAAAAAACGAAAATAGAATAAAATAATTACCATATTATAAAATTAACAGTTTCAGAAGTCGGTGCCTTCAATTTAGTTTAGCGTGGATGAGCACCGACTTCTGAAACTGTTATTTTTATAATATGGTAATTATTTTATTCTTTTTTCATTATAGTGAAGTATGGAATTATTATTAGCATAATTTTCTGTTTCACTGATCCCGCATACATTAATTCTAAATTTTGTTACCCAACCGCTCTTCCTATCAGTCACCCATACAATAGAGAATCATCATAAAAAAACTATTTATATCTCATACATTTATATCTCTACTGAACGCGAGCAATGGTTTGTTCGTGGATGGCCGAGCAAATTGGCTTCGGTGAGGTGAGGCGGTTGCCATGGCAATCGTGATGTCACTAATCCGCGAATCACACGTCACACTCTAACGCTCTTGTCACTTGTTAAAAGTTTATCAGATAGTGAGGTGTTTTATGTAAAAAGAAAATCAGAATCACACATGTGTTTTGTTTTGAGTTTGTTATTATTTGTGATAATGAATATAAACAAGGAATTGATGGATGGAAAGAGAAAGAAGAATTTTAAATTGCATAAAATTATCAAGTCTTTTTCTGTCTTTTTAATTTATAGTATTATATGTAGGATCTAAAATTAGAACTCATGCCCGTGTTCATCGCAATAGGCAAGTGACATGGACAGAATGACACAATGATAAATTATTTTTTCAAAATTAAGTTTCCTTAATCTGAGTAAAAATTTAATTGGTGTAGCAACAGAAACTGCGTTTTTAAGTCCTATATAAATTACTAGCTGTGTCCTCACGGTCCCGCCCGTAGCCTCTGTTACTCAATGATAATGTTCCTTTCTAACGGCAAAAGAATTTTTGAAACCGGTCCAGTAGTTTTTTCGTTACATACAAAAATCCAAAAATACAAATCTTTCCTTTTTATAATATTATTAGTATAGATAGCATATAGGTATAATTTGATTATACTGTGCCCTTAAATTTAAATGCTCAAATTCCTAGTACTCTATAACTGTAACGATCAAATAAATCGCCACTTTGTCGTTGGCCGTTTCAGGTACTTCGATTGCCAACTAAGTTAGTTCCGCTTCTGAGTCTCCAGCGTCTCTCATAACAGTATTATCGGCTTTAAATTAAACAGTTACCCAAGTAGCTAGTTCTGAACCTCCTGCCAATAGAACTGCCTCTAATGATATTAGCTATCGAGGAGCACTTGTAACAGGAACACATTGAACACAACCTAACATAGTTCTGACGTAAGGTATTTAATATCTCGGCGTTCAGTGTTGGCTTCCGAGAAATCGAACGAATTCAATAAGAATTTTTGTCCTTGAAGATGTTTTTAGAAATCTTATTATTTATAACGTTTCGAGGCATTCCGTTTAGCGCACCAATTTGAATAGCACCAGTAGTATTACTATTCCTATTACTATTGTTGTGATCCGAATAGGCACTATTCGAATTGGTGCGCCAAATAAAATGCCCCTCGTTACTCTGTCAGTATTTTTAAAAACAGCAGCAACTTCTTTGTCATATAGATATTTATTTATTTCAAATTCTAAACCGTTTAGTTCAACGACAGGACCATCAATTCATCTACGTAGGGCATTATTATTGTATTCATCATCCAAATCAAAGGAATTTACTAATTAAGAACCAGTTATTCTTTCTTGAGCTTAACTTTACAGTGTCACAGAGGCAGGTTTAATGTCTATTTTTCACTCAAATGCCGGTCCCAGCCAGGCGGTAGGCTAGCTAATTTAAAATATTCGCGCTCAGTACAAAGTTTAATTGGAAAACGCGAGACTTAGCCTGGAATTAACGCAGAACGAGAAACTCTTAGGTGTGTTGCTTCCGCGTCTTGCTTGTGTTAGTAAAACTGTGATAGCTAAGAATTTATTAGAGTTGTACGCATTCATGTGTACCTATTATTTTGCTATAGTTAGCAGGTTTAGTTATTCTTCTTCTTCGTCTTTTCGTGTGGTTAGTGACTAACCTGGTGTCACAGTTTATGCCGCCCATGGGCCTCTGACTTGGCTTCACATGTCGTCGAAAAATATCTCTCAGGCATGCCGGTTTCCTCACGATGTTTGCCTTCACCGTTTTTAAGCAAGTGATAATTATACAATACACACATGAATCCGAAAAGTCAGAGGTGCGTGCCTTGGGTTCGAACTCGATACCTATGACTTGGCAGTCCGACTGTCACACCATTATTCTATCACTACTTTTAGTGAACATTATATAATTATTAAAATTCAATGCGGTTCTTAATAATGCCAGATAATTGCATAAAACAAGAGGATCAAATACAACATTTTAATATCGTTATGTTACTACAGAAAATAGAAATATCCGGATATTATCAAAGTCGCTACATTTTTGGGAATATAGGCATCATTAATTCTCAAACATAGATACCCATATTTTACGTAATATGTAAAACCTATCAAAAGCTTACTTCAAATATACCATTAAACATTCAGTTTACAATTGACAATACTATTCTCATTATCATGATTAATCTAACTTCCAATACATTAATTCAATGTGGTCATCCATAGAGCTCATTAAAATCTACAACATTGTTCCTAGCATTAAAAATGAATACCAAATGAATACAAGTAGGTACGTCTATAGTCTGGCCATTTCAATTTTGTGTTAAAGATAAATAAACTTGATCGTAAAACATTAATATTGCTTTAAGAACTGTTTAAAAGTACAGATTTTTAAACGATTGAAGATTAACTCTAAGCTTTTATAAAAATATATATGTTGACTGCCTCGCTGGTCTAGAGGTAGCAAATGCGACCGCTGATCGTGAGGTCCTGGGTACGATCCCCAGGTGGGGAAAAGTTTTATTGGGTTTTTCCGTGTGGAATTCCTCAGTAGCAGCGCGGAGTTTCGATTTGTGCCCGGTTGGTGGCAATAGGCTAGCCGCCTATTACATGGGACTTAAACAACTGGCGAAACGAGGGTGTACTAAAACACCTCTGCCGAACCCTTCGGGGAATACAAGGCGTGATGTTATGTTATGTTTAATGCATTCTTAAAGCAACGTGAATATTTCACGATCAAAGATTTGTTTAACTTGATAACAAAATTAAAATGGCCGGATTATACCTACCTACGTAGTAACGTTTCAATAAGCGCGTTCTCTATTAAATTAGGTTTGCGTGAATTATGTCGTGTTGTTTGGCCACGATCGCATTGTTCATTATTCAGCGTTCATTACTCACGGCGAGTATTCATTGCCGGCTCGAGTGGCTGGGCGGGATCACCCTACTCTATGTAATCAGTAATGTAACTCCTCCCAGTCATTGAATAGAGTTTGTTGTTTAGAATTTATTTGTATACCGGTAAATTAAATATAGCAGAAGCTGTGACGTAAACATCTTTTATATTATTTTTTATTGGTTAAATGATACTACTGTTTAAGATTATGTTCTTACTGTAAATTTTGACAAAAGATGACTAAAATAAAAAGAACAAGCCACGATGAACATCATTCTTGAATACTGTTTACACACAATTCTTTTGATGAAATAGTATGTTTATAATGAAGTATCTAAGAGATAGTTCGATCAAGTAAGTTATCTAAGAAACTCCTGGGTACTCGATTTATCAACGTTTCACTGGCAATAAGAGGTGCAGTACGATAAAAAGATCAAGCTGAGAGGGAAATAAACAGAACCTGAAGCACTAAAGCTTCGGATGGAAACGAAGTTGAATCACGTGAAGGTGGTCCGTAGTACCCACTTCGACGCTTTACTAATTTAGATAGATCTTCGTTCCATAAATAGTTATATCCAACTAAATCTTAGTTTCTATATCCAAAAACTAATTTTCGTACCAATGGTAGCATTTGGTAGTGTCAAATTGAGCTTTTAAAAGATCTCGTGAGTCAATTTTATTTGTGAACGCTTCAAACGGACAGAAAAGCTATGAGGAATATGCCTCATTATTGGTCAAGATACATGTATATCAATTTTGATACTATTTACGAGGTTAAGCTGCGCTAGCCGCGGTCCGTCCGTGGATGGGTGACCGTTCTTTACACATCGAAACCGCTCTGTGCCTCGGAGAGCACGTTAAACAGTCGGTCCCGGGTGTCGTACGAATACCTATGACCGTCGTTACGGGTAGTCAGAAGCCCGAAAGTCTGACATTACTGGTCTAACCTTAGATTATCGGCATTGCCAAGTAACTGGATTGCGAAGGTCTAATGGCAGTCGCGGCGTGTAAAATACTGGTATTCAGCCGCATCTGGTTAGATTGGAAGCTGACCCCAACATAGTTGGGACAAAACTAGGCAGAACGAACATGAACTTGAATTTTTATTAATAAAATTAATGAAATAGATATCACTGATAGAAATATAGATAACTAGCTGTGTCCACACGGCTCCGCCTGTAGCCTAGGTTATGCAGTGATAATGTAGTTTTCTAACGGCAAAATATTTTTTGAAATTAGTCCAGTAGTTTTTTTTTTTTTCGGTTTCTGCGGCAACCGAAATATCATTATGACATTTTATAAAATTTATTTTTCGCCTTATTTATATTGATGTAATTTGTAAATTATTTTATCGGTGAGTGCGGTGTGGGTAAATCCTAGCGTTCACAACGGGAGATTACAATCCATCATACTCAGTTACAATCGGAGTTGACTACAAATGTAAAGTCATGGACGTGAACGGTGGTAAAGTCAAGCTTGTTAGTTGTCGGCAATAAGACTGACAAGCATATCATTTTGGGACCCAGTGCATTATATCAGCAAGCACATTGGATCACCCGCGCGAGGGCGCAACGAGTATTCCCAAGGAGGGTTGACGTCAGGCAGGCGGCCGGTCATAAAACAATAAGCCAAAACCTCTAACAACATGGATTTATGAAATACATGTTGTGCCGACCCCACCTAGTGTGGGATAAGGGCAGGAAGAAGAGTCCAGTTGTTTTTAAATTATTCCTTACATACAAAAATACAAATTTTTCCTCTTTATAATATTAGTATAGATTATGCAAAAGGTAGATTGATTTACTGTTAACTTTCTGTCTAACGTAGGTAATGATTGTTACCGATTTCGCGAATACTCCCGTCATGGTAGCTACCGACGTACAATAGAGGACCCTCCTTGCCTGTTTGCTCAAAATAATGTGCCTCGATGATTGCTAGTGACGCGCGATTTGATATAGCCTACCGTAATCTAAATAAACTAACGATTCGTTGTCTGGTTTTCGACTAAGCGTTTAATTTCATCGTCACTGGGGTTTAGGGTTAGTCAAAGTTTACATAAGCTGTCCCAAAAAGAAAATTGTCATTTTTCACTATAGAACTCAAATCAAATGGCAATAGATTCGCATGGGACTGGGACATGGGACTCAAACATAAATGGTGAAACGAGGGTGTACTAATACACCTCTGCCGAACCCTTCTGGGAATGTAAAGCGTGATGTTATGTTATGAACTCAAATCATATCACATTATAATAATAAAAAATCAAATAAGTCACAAACACGGAGTGAAGTCGACACTAAGAGTCTTGGTTTTGTGGGTTTTCTTGTAGTGATTAAATTCTTTTATTACATCCCATCATCATCCTCTTCCTGCCCTTTTTGTTTCTTTTTCCATTCTCCCCTGTCAGCCGTCACCTTATCATGTACACCATTTATCCTTTGGTCTTCCTCTCCCCCTCTATCCATCATCATTCATATTCATCACTCTCTTAGTCACATGTGTTTTATCCCTCCTCATCGTAAGCCCATATACATCTACATAGTAAAAAAACATTAAATTTATTTTCTATATCCAATATTTTACATAATCTTAAACCTAATTTAACAGTATCCATAACATTATTGTAATATCTTGCTGGATCTTACACCCCGCAGCTCTGAACGGCTTCCCTAACGTATTATCTAACCCCAGCTACTTCAAAACTTACGCAATAACTATTGATTTAATTGGTTTCATACACGGGGAAGCGTGTATGCGCCTTAGTTCAATTCAGCCACGCTACAATAATCCAAGCCATTGTTCTGAACACAAAGCTCTCCTCAGGTATTAAACTGTTCGGACTTAAATTGAAAATTTTCGCCGTATCGGGAAATAATAGTCGCCATGTTATTGGAACAGTGGGACACATTATTGAGTTTTGCGCTTTTCAGAACAAAGATTTTGACCGGGTTCGTTAACGAGTTTAGCACTTAAATCGAACTATGTAGTTTGGGTAGAGTAACTATTCGCCTCACAGAACATAATTACCTATATATACAATGTAACTTTAACCTTTTTAATATGACCTTAGGGCTAAAGGTTGTCTTCTTCTCTTCTCTCGTATCAGCACGAGCTATACAAGGATAGCTCATACCACACTGAAATTATTTACCAGTCGACAAGGTTGGATGCGGGGCTGACTGCCCAGGGTGCGCCGGACGTACTTAAGTATCATCACCGTGAAGGATCTTTGAATGCATCCTAAGGTTGTCTTAACAATATACCATAAATTAAGCTACCTACTTATAGCCAAATTCTCAAACGCAATTTTTAGTTACCTGTTAAACGTCGTGCTGTCACTATCTCTAAGGCGAAGTGACAGTGAGTGTCGGTTGAGAATTTGCCCATTAGTCTATCGTAGTTAACTAGTATACATGAGTATAAGGTTAGTCGGAAAGGGGGTACTAAGCCTTGGGCCACTTAATGTATCACTGATGATTGTTTTAAAGAAAGTGATTTTTATTTTAGTATTTTAAAAATTCATCATCCCTGCTTTATTTGCGAATTCAGAAAATGGACCTTCTAATCCGTGACCCTCAATATGACCTAAAATGTAAACACAGCTGATCATAGCTGAAGATAGATAGAATTTAGTGTATTTTTTATAAATTTTTTGTACAGCTGTTTTCTCTTAAACTAATGACTTTTGGGGAAATTTGATAAACATAAGTTATCCATTATTATGGGTACTTTAACACTCTTGCAGCGTAGTAACCCCTTTCCGACTAACCTTGTCTATCTAGTCCACCTTAGCAGGTTTCGTTAAATTATTTCTCGGAACGCTACCAGCTACCTACATTATTTGACAAATAGTGAGATATTCAAGTCGTATTTTAGTTTGACAAGTTTCTTAACTTTCTGCAATTATACAACAATAGTAAGAAAGAAAAGGTGTTGCGCTAATACGTACAGGATTACCGTTATTGCTAGATCTCGCAGACCGGAAGTGACGGAAACGAGCGGCGAGGCCGGGTAATGGCGTCGCGTCGCGCGGCGGAAGCGGCCTACACATCTGAGCGGTAATGCGATTGTAAGGAAATGCCAACTTTGTATCTGATGACAAAACGAACCGGTCGCTAATCGGGCAAATAGTTATGGTGTTTCTCAGGCATCCCAATTTCATATTTATATAGAATTTCCCTTTAGTTTCAAGTAGAGGCACTCGTGAGTGTTAAGAGTTTCTATGTCTGTAGTAAATAGCCCAATGATTGCCATTAAATATTATCTAACACATAACATATCACGCCTGTATTTCCCGAAGGGTTGGGCAGAGATGTATAGTAACACCCTCATTTCGCCGTTAGATTTAAGTCCCATGTAATAGGGGGCGAGCCTATTGCTATCAACTGGTCACAACTCCGGGCTGCTACTGAGAAATTCTACACGGAAAACCCAATAACACTTTACCCGACTTAGGGATCGAACCCAGGACCTCACGACCAGCAGTCGCGCTTGCGACCACTAGACCAACGAGGCGGTTAGTATAACATTTACCATAAAACCCTTTGGCATGGTTCAGCTCACTGATATCTGCAGGCGGAGATATCGTACTTAGCTAAACAGGATTCCTACGTAATGTCGTGTCCGATAGCCAGGGTTTAGCTTCACCGATGAAATATCGCACACAATCTCGCTTGAAACCGGAGTAATTTAAACAGGAATGATTTATGTAAGTAGGCGGGCATGATAACGTGTTTCACTAAAGTCTATGTTTATATTATGGGTTGCTTTCATAGCTTCAATGAATGTAGATTTTGGATAGATAAAAATAATATTATTAAACTGTGTAGGATTTATGTTTTAGGTACATACAACTGGTAAGCCCTTTTTAGCAGATAAGGAGGCTTTGGAAGAGTCTTACAACATTATTTCTGTGTATTAATTACAGAGTAATGAAACAGAAGTACTTTATGTGTACCTAAATGTAATATTGATAAACAAGTAAACAGCTGCTTTAGCTAAATTTAGTACAAAGTAAATAATATATAATGTTTAATTAATCAACTATGACTAGGTATAAATAAAATAACATTTTAACAAAAATAAAACCGACTTCAAAAAAAGAATCAAATAATTACCATATTATAAAATTAACAGTTTCAGAAGTCGGTGCTAATCCACGCTGAACCAAACTGAAGGCACTGACTTCTGAAACTGTTGATTTTATTATAATAATTATTTGATTATTTTTTTCGTTTTTTTGAAGTCTGTTTTATTTTTGTTAAAATGTTTTTTTTTTATTTTTTTCATTTTAGTGGCCTTAATTAAAACATGGTCGGACCTACTAAACACGCAGCTCGTAACATAATCACATCATCACAATATGCGTACTGTTCGTCATTGAGGAGTTCCATTGTCTATCTCCGAAGTTCTTCTTCAGATCTTCACCAAATTTAAACGGGACCACTTCGAAAGAATACTCTTTCATACAAAAAAATAATTTTCTAAATCGGTTTATAAACGACGGTGTCGTGAGGTAACAAAAAAAAACAAAAAAAATACAGCCGAATTGATAACCTCCTCCTGTTTTGGAAGTCGGTTAAAAAATACGCCAACCCTTATTACTTAGTTAACAATTACACGTCTTAGCTGCGAAAATGAGGTGCTCATTCAGCATGATGCTGTGTTGTAACGTGAGCTACAACACAGCGCTGGTGGAAGTGGTAACCCCACACTAAATTATGTTCTCTAGTTACACTTATTCTCAGAAATTTATAATTTAGCTCTAAATCAATTAATTAAACTTCAAGGGCTTCAGATTCCAGCCTGCTGTAGTTAAAATTTAATTAGCAGCTCAATAGAAAGACGGAATTCTAATAACTTACCTTATATTTCAGTCAAAATTCTTGTTCTTGTCATATTTTCTTGTTAGTAAGAAACAAATCCAAAATCAAACGAAGCCTAATCAATTTAGACGTCGAAAATCAAGAAATTAGTGCGACAAAGGTCATCAGAGGCAACTAAGCCCACACAAATCTGAGTGGTGATAATAATTCGTTATGAACATTCCCAACGCGTGCCCCGGAATATGATCAACGAATTACTATCGAAATTCCTTCGGTACCATCACGGAACTTCAACTTTATTAGCGAAGTAATAAAACTTTACGAGTGTCTCATTTTAACTAGCGCTTCCATCTTGATTCGAATTTATAGAAAATTAATTTTTCAATATCAAATATTTGGATCACATTTGTACGCAGCATCAAAATAAATGATTTACACGTGTATAATTTGCATGAAGCATTGAAGGGTTCAAGGGTTGTCTTTTTATGAACATGCGGGTTTTATTCAATAATTGTTTTGTTATATATTTTAATGTTTCGCAAAAGAAGCTGCTCGCCGCCGTAAGAGAACACGTCCGAGATAAAGAATAACACAAGCATATAAAGGACCATGAAATACAATATTTTTAAGTTTGCTTCAACAAAATCAAGCAATACAACTATAAATCTTTCTAATGTTACAAACTGGCATCAGTCACTTAGAAAAGATGGTATGTGATTGACGTCACTTTCCTCTTTTTTAACCGACTTCCAAAAAGAAGGAGGTTACTATGTTCGTCTGTATGTATTTTTTTTTGTGTGTATGTTTATCGATATTTTCGCCAACTGTGAACCGATTTTGATGATTCTTTTTTTAATGGATAGGGTATACTTCGAAATTGGTCCCATTTAAATTTGGTGAAGATCTGATGAAGAACTTCGGAGATAGACAATGGAACTCCTCAATGACGAACAGTACGCATATTGTGATGATGTGAATAATTAAGGCCACTAAAATGAAAAAAATAAAAACATTTTTTACAAAAAATTTAAACCGACTTCAAAAAAGAATAAAATAATTACCATATAAAATTAACAGTTTCAGAAGTCGGTGCCTTCAATTTGGTTCAGCGTGGATCAGCACCGACTTCTGAAACTGTTTTATTTTATATGGTAATTATTTTATTCTTTTTTGAAGTCGGTTTACATTTTTTGTAAAAAATGTTTTTTCTCTCTACAGTCTTGATTTACTTTCGACAGAATTCTTTGAATTCACTTTAGCTTTAAATTCATTTAAACAAACTAGATGACTTATCGAAGTTTAGCAGCTCAAGAGTACTTCCATCATGACTGCTCGTGAAGGGTGAGTACAGTTCAACTTACAAGTGGACTGTGGGTCTCCAGAATGCTCGAGACTCTTCAAAATGGTTTGAAATTACTGAATTTGATCATGTTTGAACAACTCACTGTTTCTTAGATTTCAAGTACTTCTGTCAGAACTTGCAAATGAAAGGAACTTAATCAAATCAAGCTCATAATGCTTAAAATAGCAAAATTTATGTTTGTACTTGCGTGTTCTCTTTCACTAAAACAATTTATAAATTTTTCATATTGCCTCTATTACGTCAGATTTTTTCTATTATCTCGACACAATTTTCATCTACGTTGTTTGACGTTTCTTTTGGTAAATTTTTGTTTCGGTATATGGTAGTTTTGGTAGAACCAAGTGGCCTGGTTCTGTTTGTATTATGGCAAGATTCGTATCCCTAAAGCTATCTGGTATCATTAAAGTTTTATCGGTTCTTTCTATTTACTGCCTTACAGTTACCATTATCATTAGAGCTGAATATAAATCTCTGTTGTAATTCAACCCCATAAGAAACGGCGTTAACGACCCGCCTCCCACGCTCGTACAGATTCCCATAGCCGATAACATAAGCCCCATTGTACAGCGCGTTATTTTACTAAGAGGTCACACAGAAATGGGCCACTCCATAAATTAGTTCCGATCTCGGATTATGAAGCTCAAAATTTATCCGGAAAGTTATAGCTGGAAGATCGGTACGTCCAAATTTCAAGCGAAGGAGACGGCACTTTTGTGGATTAATCTGATCATTAATTTAGGACGACTAAGCCCCCGCAGATATTCGATTATATGTTGCACGGATTACTGGATCATTTCAGTGGATTCCGTTCTTTGTGTTCGGATGGCTATGTTATTGAGTTGGCTCGTGTTCAACTTAACTGCAATATCCAGTGGTATCGAATTTTTTAAATTTATGTTATTTAGTGTTTATTTTGGGGCTTGTGTACAGACAGCAAAAAAAGTCCTTTCAGCTAGACCTTTAACTGTTTATTTGTATTTTTTATACAGCTGTTGTATTTATTTCTTTTACCTTGTTTATTTCAGTAACTTTTAGGACTTAAAAATTACTTAAGTATTAAACGAAGTACCTGACTCTTCAGTTGCTTTCAAGAATTGATTATTCGGTATGTACTCACTGCTCACATTAGTATGTTCTTTTTTATTTAATATAATTATTGTTCAGCACGAATTTGTAAGTGTTCTAAAATAAAAACCTCTTTCTTTTATTTTTTCTTTGCTAACGTTTATAACAAGTTATTTAAAAAAGAGCGTTCGGCTGGCAACACGACCACTTTATAAATCCATTTTTTTCTCTCTTAACTATGAAAACTGCAGAACGCTTACCACACACTTTTCCTCAAAGGAATAACTATTCAAAAATTTACAGATAGGTCCCAGCAGGCAAATATGGTATCAACTTTAAAACTTAAACCAAAGTGATATATTTTGCAACAAACGCGAACATTGCACATAAAACTGTAAAAAACTAGCGTCTTTTGCACCCAAGCGGCTAGTTTGATAAAACGGTCAACAAAAGCCAGACAAAGTACAATAGTGGCAAGACAAGTGTGTAATATATATTTTTATACCCAGTGGGCATTGTGCGGTCCCAACGCCGGCTTTGTCTCGGTTTAGCGGCTCGTTAATCATTGTGACGCGGCAGTGGACGCCGTGCCGATAAGCGACACACTGATGGAGACTCTCTAACTGTTTCACACAGTCATGAGCCGATGCCGCCGAACAATTGTGGAGGAAAATATTTTTATGGGTCGTAAGAGATGTGATAAGAAATGATATAGAGTTCATCCGGTTTTTCCTTATCAACTTAGAAATCGATTCAGTGAATGGAGTCTGCAAGCAATAGAAGCCTTTGCTAAGCTTTGGTAATCAGTTTACCAGATATAATAGGTATCCACGTGATTGTAGGGCCTTTGTACGGTTGTAGACCCCTTATGATAGTAGACCAAAATAGTTCAATCATAGCTTGATGACATCCAATCATATAGATTTCTTGTGCATTAAAAGAGCCTACAAAAGTGACGATGCCAAAGTACATCCGGCGTACTCTGGGCTGTCAGCCTCGCTACCAACCTTGCTCCCTGACTAATCTTTCACTCAAATAGTTTACGCCCACGAGTTACTGTTAAAAATACACAGTAAAGTAAAAGTAATTCTAAAGAAGCTTTGAAAAGATAAATAATAACTACAATTTATGTACAGCTTTAATATTATTAATGAGAAACACCTTAATAATAGCAAACTTTCCTAATATTTTACTGGAAAACCAATTTTTAATGATTAAACTAGCATCGTCATCTGGCGGATTACTTTGTAATAATTCCCGGTTGGATCCTTCAAAGTCCTAATATTGTCTTTTGATAAATAAACTAAGGCGTGCTCGCAGCTGAGACTCAATTATTATTTCATTACAAACTGCCGTTATTACGTTCTACAGCGCCTCGAGATATCGCGAGGAAATGAATTGTATCGTCTGTACATTTCAACGGTAGAAATACGGACTCAGAAGTATAACAGTAACAATTATTTGTACCCATTTCGTTTGTTTTAAGATCTATCAAACGGGTATCCGGGAGAACGATTATCTACAGAATTGAGAAACAAAACTCATTTGAGTGTATTAGAATTCGATTATCACTTGCGTAAACGGTGAAGGAAGAGGATCGTGAGGAAACCTGCACATCTGAGAGGGCTCCATAAAGTTCACGATGGTGTGTGTAGTCCGCCAAGCCGCATGAGGCCAGTGTGGTGGACTAAGGCCTACACCCTTCTCATTCTGAGAAGAAGCACGTACCCAGCAGTAGGATCATGATGATGATTATGATGGATTATGAGGATTATGATGCTGATTATGATGATGATAGCTAAAATAACGAAATTTGAAGTAAAAGATATTTGTAAAAGTGGAAATTGCACAATTATTACAACAGCACTATTCCAATTTTATTATTCCATTATTCTTGTAGTAAATAAAGGAATTATAAATCTGTATTTACGAATTCAAAAGAAAATTATATACCTATAGGTATATAATATTTCAAAAAGCTACATATGTGTTGAACACACAAAAAATCTTTACTACTCTTATTTCTTTTTCTTTGCTTCTTTGTCGCCATTGATCTGAAGCCCGTTACAGACCTGCGAGACATATTGGCGGCGAGGTTCAGATTATTTCTTAGTTTTAGCTCTTATTGCAGTTCTATTTGAATTGAAGTACGATCTAATATTGATTCCTATTGAAGGATATGTACACTCTCAATAGAAATAAAATGTTCAATTAGAAAATCATGATTTGAAATGTAGATTATTGGTCCTAAAACTATTCCTTGCGGGACCCTCACTACTGCACTTTATCTTAAGGCAACTAACATGAAAGTACAATTTCATTACTGTGATGCATACAGCCATACAAGAAGCTAGAAACAACAGGCATTGCGCTAGAAACAAGAGGAATCGAAACAAGGTCAAGAGAAGCGTCGTGTGTATTGTCTCTGCCTCTCCGAAGCCCAGACTTTACGCAAGAAGTTTCGAGAGGTTTTGAAACTGAATTCAATTTCAAACCATGTTTATGACAGATGAAAGAACATTTTGTTTGCACAGTTTGCAATGCTATACAATAGACTGCTGTTTTAGGGTATTGGAAATACCCGGCGTATTACCAATATGATTGAATAACATAGGCAATAAAATATTTAGAGTATTCAATATGGATTTGAGCCCGGCTATTGACTTATATTGTTATATTATTTTTTTATATTATTCAACTGGTGTTATTCTGTTTGATATTACAATCATACACATAACATTATGAATAACATTCACTCTTATCCAAAAAGGCATTGATGTGCCGATATCTATAAGTAAGTATTAGTATTTCTATATAAGTTTGTTGGCTTACTTCCTATTCAGTAACTAAATATAGGCAGACTAATTAGTGCCTAACAGGGAAAATCGATATTAATGTGTAGGTGTTAGTTAATTATCTTATTCCACTTGCCTGAAATTATTTGTGTAATAATAACAAATATTTATTCTGAGACATAATTTTCCTGTTGCTTAGATTTTAACAATATCTCTCAAGGATCACTTTTCTGATAAACAATAATCTTCTCTATAATAATAACAGTTATAATTATCTATACTAATATTATAAAGAGGCAAGATTTCTATTTTTGTATGTAACGAATAAACTTAAAAACTACTGGACCGATTTCAAAAATAATTTTGCCGTTGGAAAGCTACATTATCACTGAGTAACATAGGCTATATTTATTACTGGAATAAAACTTCTTACGCGGGCGGAGCCGTGAGGACACAGCTAGTACTAAATAAATAGCTGCAATAATTTACTTACAAACGGAACTTTCCTTGAAGAAGAAGAGCAGCAGGTACCTATTATTTATTGTTCCATCTGCGAAACGGAACACGAAGTCCAAACATTCGAAGGAGATGGAAATGTTATTGTTTTAAGCGATTGTAGTCAGGATGCAGCGCGTCCTGGGGTCCCGCGGGTCCTGGTAATTCAATGAGTCCACCTCGCCGCCTGGCTTGTGATCCCAACACGACTTGGATTTTAGATAGGAACTACGTTAAACTATGTATTTACATTATTAAGTTTGTTTTATCATATTTCAAGCTCGTAGACAGATTTAAAATGAGACTGAGAAAGCATTATTTTGTTTTGTGACGTTTATTTACATACTTTTGAATAAGCAAGCTTTACCTGACCGCATCGTTGTCTAACCAATTTGTTATTTATTTATCCGTTGGACATAACGTATTCTATACACAAAATCAGACGATAATTCTGTTTTCAGTATTTTATCGAGTTTGTCTCTTTTTTGTTCGTGGTTTCAATCAATTACAATAATTGGTCTGGACCTCATTTCAATATTTGCTTTGGTTCTGTTGTATATAAAACTAGACAGATTTTTCATTTATTCACAACAAAAAAAAAACATATAGGAATATATTTTATTTTGCTTGGTGGTAGGATCTATACGGTCCGCCTGGCTAGCTACCATCCTCACATTAAAGTCCGGCGCCAAGCAGTTTACTGTGTTCCGTCGTGTGTATGTGAGAGCCAGAGGGATGTAGGGGAACACCTCTATTTCTGTTCCTTGGATTCGTGTGCTACATATTAGACCCTGTCTGGAGTTACCATCAGGAAGAGAATTGAATACACTACGATACGACTGACATTACTTTCAATACACGGATGAGTATACGAGCGAGGTATTGTATTTATAGCTCGATGGCAGCACATGCCTCTTGTTACCTCTTACTTCTAAGCAGCAGGTAGTATATTCGCAGCACAGCCAGCAAATAATCCCGATCAGTGATTAGTGAACGTGCAATTACGATAATTACATTACCGACTGATTAATAAACCAATGATTGTGTGCGCGCAATGTTTGTTGTTTTTCGAGCACGAGCCGACACAAACAATCCACGTTAATCACGGCCTGACGTTGAAATCCGATGTTTTGATATCAAAACCAATGCAACGCATAATTAAATTGAATATTGGTAGACATCATTAGAAATTAGTTAATCCATCGCATGTACACAATGAAGCAGTAACGAGACCGTGCTTGTCACTAGATTATGATCGACTTTCAACTTTGAACGATGAACTTTGTGACAGCAGGGTGAATTTCATGTCACCTTGGAAAATAATCAGACCACAAACCGACTCCATCAATTATGAGACCCAAATCAGTTTTGGCTACCATTCTCCATAAAAAATACAAACACGCCCTTTGAGTCGTGACATTCGTTCACCTTGTCGCAATCACTGACGTTTGTTACATCAAAGGCAAAAAAGAAAAAAGCTTAAACGATAACGTGTATGTAACACAAATAACATGCTACGGTACGCTGTCACCCCTTCCGCACAGTGGTCGCACTCGGGCGCACCATAACTCATATTTCCAACCGACGGGAGCTATTGTGGTGGTTGTACTTTTTTCGGCATTCGGCTTCGCAACATGATTGTTTAAAATCACAGAGCGTGTGCTCCCTGATAAGATTTATGTACTGCGTCTGACACTTAATTTTGTTCCCGTTTGCTACTTGACGTCGCGACGAGGATTACGTTTTTTTTTCGTTTTTCTATTTTCATGTTCAATGTTTAGCGGCTAAAATTTTGTTTTGATATGGTAATTTTGTTTGGTTTCTTTGATGTTTAGACAGCTGGATTTTACGGAATCAATCGAATTAAAAGATTTTATTAGTAGGTAATTTGTTTCAACGTAAATCTACTAAATATTCCTTGCAAATGTAAATCTTAATTAGACTTATAATGAAGACTTAACAAGTTTTCAAATAATTGCATGTTTTCGTTTGAAGTAGATACGCGGAAAAATATTATTCCATTCCTTATGAAAAATATTTATCATCAAAGGGAACCTACTAATATCAAATCCATCGTACTTTACATAATTAAGCTGTACTCGTAATTATTTTTCTGAGAAACGTAATAAAATTTATAAAAGCGCTTAGTCAAAGGCCGTATTAGCATTGAATGTAAAGCAAAGATACTTCATGGACAATAAGAAGTACGAAAAACGACCATCTAAGATTTTGCCTTTTGCTAATTAATACATAGCTAATTAAAGAGGGGCTCCTCAAAGAGAGCGGCGCTGAGTACCTCTGATATAACTCATACCTGTGGCTCGGGCTTCCCTTATCTATACTTATAAAGGTAACAATCTCTTGAAAACCGCTGATTCAATTTTGTTGAAATTTTCCCTGAGTTTGGGCAAAATGTTCCTAAGGATTGATGAGTTTTGATGATAGTATCTTCCTATATAAATTAGAGATGAGACTATGCAAGTGTCAGCGGGTGTTATGATAAAATATTTGTTTGAAGCGTGGGAATATCTTAATTTATTGAGCTGATTACGTTCAAAACTGCTGAAGATATTAATGAAACAAAATATTTGCTAAGACACAAGTTATTTTTCAAATATGATAAAAAAAAACATTAATGAGTAAAAAATTATGAATTAACTTTTATCATGAAAATGTTAGAAAAACAAATAAAAATGAAATTGAAGTCGTTCACTAAGATTAGGTTGTTGTATAGTTTATTTCCAGATCTTATATAGCTACCTCACATTTTTATAAGATGATTTATTGAAGCAGTTTGAAGTCGCTTACTAACAAATTACTATAGGTAATTGATTTAAATATTAAGGCTGGTGGTATTCACCAATACTAGTTCTCTGGTTAAACAACCCTTTACTCGAAAATCGTACCTACTAGAATTTTAGGTAGGTACGTTTTTTTATCCAGAGAATTTATGTTGATGAAAACTACATAAAATACATAACATCACGCCTTGCATTCCCCGAAGGGTTCGACAGAGGTGTTTTAAAATACCCTCATTTCGCCAGTTATGTTTAAGTCCCATGTAATAGGGGGCGAGCCTATTGCCACTAACCGGGCACAAATCCAGACTCCAGGCTGCTACTGAGAAATTCCTAATTGAAAAACACAATAACACTGCCTGACCTGGGGATCGAACCCAGGACGCCATGCTCAGCAGTCGCGCTTGCGACCACTAGACCAACAAGGCAGTCAGTGGTAAAAGCTAGCTAGACTAAAATTAGTCAATAAAACTGAAAATCCTAAAACTAACGTACCTACTTGTTTCTGAAAAACAGAAAATAGTAATTTAGGGACTTTAACCGAAGATATTATGTTTAGCTCAAAAGATCAAGAACGCATAAATTGACTAAGATCAAGAACGCATGAATTGACTAACATCTGCCAGATTCATATTACAACATAATACCAAGGAATCTTCGGACCGGGATCTTTTGTTGCGAGTTCTAATTAAATCGTGGAAGAATTCTGGATTAGCATCTCACGTCTTGGCGCGGATTACTCCGCCGCGTGGGTGCGGGACGACATGTTCCTTCACAGGCTCGTAATTAAATTAATTAGCTGCCGTATTGTATGTATTTAATTTGTGTTCCTGAGACGAGAGATTTGTTGATAATAGGAAACACTTCCCTGTTTCATTATTCATTCCAATTGAATACAGTTCGGATTATAGGTATTCATGGGTTATTTTTCATTGTTCCGTCTGTAATGGTATTATCGTGCTTTCTGATGATGGATGTAACAAATTGTGGAGTATAAACATAAATAACAAATGCTTCAGTAGATTAGTGGGCGGAAGCGAGTGAGTCAGACATTGACTTTGATGAAGATGAGGAAAATCTGATTGAAATGGATGAAATCGTGAAAGCGCTGAAACGTATGAAAGTTGGAAAAGCTGCTGGATGTGACAGAGTGTCTGTCGAAATGCTTAAGGGCGGTGACGGGGTGGTAGCAAGCCTGCTGTACCGGATCTTTAATATGTGTTGGAGATTCGGCCAAGTGCCGGGCGACTGGTGCAAAGCTGTAATCGTACCACTATATAAGGGAAAAGGTTCACAGCAGGAGTGTAAAAACTACCGCGGCATTAGTCTTTTGAGTGTGGCCGGCAAACTATATGCGAAAGTTTTAATTAACAGAATGATAAGAATAACAGATGAGAAAGTATGGGATGTTCAGGCAGGGTTCAGAGAGGGGATGGGCTGTATGGATCAGATCTTCTCCTTGAGGTGCATAGCCGAAAAACATCTGGCAAAGCACAAGAAAGTGTACTGCGCTTTCATTGATTTGGAGAAGGCTTATGATAGTGTGTGGAGGGAAGAATTGTGGTCGACACTATTTTTGTACGGGGTGGACTGGCGCTTGATACGGGCACTGAAATCACTGTACAGGGATTCCAGTGCTTGTATTAGGATAAATGGGGCGTTCACAGACTGGTTTGGCATCTCCAGAGGTGTTAGACAGGGTTGTGTAGCGTCTCCATGGCTGTTCAACCTATACATGGATAGTTGTTTGACAGATTTAAAAGGGAGTGAGTGTGGATTGAAAATGAATGAGTTGCCTGTCAAATGTCTTCTCTACGCAGATGATCAAGTTTTGCTTGCATCGTCGGCGGAAGAGTTGCAAGACATGGTAACTATGATGAATGGAGCATATAATATGAAAGGGATGAAAATTAATGTAAGCAAGACGAAAGTAATGGTTTTTGAAAGAGATGCAGATGTATCTGAGTGTAAAGTAAAGATAGGAGATGAAATTATTGAACAGGTTAATGAGTTTGTTTATTTGGGAAGCATGTTTACAAGAGATGGTAAGATTAACGAAGATGTGGAAAGGAGAGCAAATGCGGGAAATAAAGTAAATGGTGCTTTGCATGCGGTTGTGGCTAGCCGGTCGATGTCCAAAAAGGCACGACTGGCTGTCCATAATGTTGTGTTGGTACCTACGCTTATGTATGGAAGTGAATGTTGGTCGTGGCAGAAGAGGCATGAAAGTAGAATAAATGCCGTGGAAATGCGTTCCTTGCGAAGTATGTGCGGTGTAACTTTGAATGATAGATTGAGAAATGAAGAGATTAGACAAAGTTGCGGTTTAAAAGATGATGTAGTGACAAAAATTGAAAAGAGTATGCTTAGGTGGTTTGGCCATGTTGAGGGAATGAGTGAACGGCGATTAACAAAAGGAATTTATAAGGCGGATGTTAATGGGAACGCCGGTAGAGGACGTCCTAGAAGGACATACATCGATGTTATTGGTGATGTTCTTCACAAAGGTCAGGTGCGTAGTACCTATTCTCAACCGGCGTGCGTGTATGACAAGATGTATGAATGTGGATGAAGCGAAAGGGGTATGTAAGAGTCGTAGCATGTGGCGTTCTATAGTTTCTGCCTTCCCCCATGGGAAAAAGGCGTGAGTTTATGTATGTATGTATGTATGTAGATTAATACGATATTGGCTGAAAAGCAAACAATAACTTAGACTTTTAACACCGAAATTTTACTCGCAATACATTAGGACAGAGGCCTGTTAAAATTCAAAGTGAACGGAACGGCCGCCATATTTTTTGGCAACGTATCATTTGTTATTTAGACTACACTGTAATACGGGAACGCTACGAATACTTTACGACGTGAAATTACGATGCGGAGGGGAAAAAATTAACATTCTAGCTTCATACGTTTTGTCCAGTTATTCGACGAATGCGGGCAACGGCGAGGCGGCGAGGCCCTCGAAAGGTCTACAATTTGGGTGAATTGGTGTTATGAGTCGGCGCGGTCCGCATGTCCGCAGCGAGTTAGAGCCGCCCCACTAACTGGTAACAGTTTAAAATGGCCGTGTTCAACATTCGCAAACTGTTGTTACCGACGAGTGCTATTAGAAGCAATCTATGCTTCGTACTAGAAAAATTAATGCAGTCATGTCCTGTTGCTGCACAATAAAACTGAATGTGTTCCGCAATAGAGGAAATAACTTTCAACTTTGTAATTATGGCCGCGCCAGTGGGAGCCAATATAAAGTTATATATTAACACGCATGACAACGTGCAAATTGCTTTGCAGGAAAAACTACTTTGTAGCGTTGAAGTGGATTATGAAGATTTATAGAAATAGAATAGCAAGTCCTCAATAAAGATTTATGGGAAGAAAATAGTTTCGTGCACAAACTAAATAAAGATCGCAAAGAATCAGATTTCTCAGTCTTTACAGTTAGTAATAATACAGTTTCTGTGAGCAACGTAACATTTTAAAACAATTACTGGTTTCCAACACTGAATTTTAATAAATCTACAGCATTCGTTTCTTTCGCTGGCACCTAATAGGTGTGTAATTTAGCAGTAATTCAGCAGTGCGTTGTGCAGGCCGAAGCAGCAGTTATTACGGTGCACAGTTTCAATTACGCTGCGTCAGTCGCTCGCTCGTCTGGCGACCACTTTACATACGTTTGAGCTCGCTGCGCACCGCTTGTGTAGTAGCGCCGCGGAAAAATTATGTCGTCGAAGTATTTTACGCTAGTGTTAGCTGTAGTAAAACTAGGTTGGCGGTTTTGAAACTTGAGAAGGAAACAGTAAAACATTTAATATAATATTAATATACAACTAGCGACCGACTCCGACTACGTAAGGCACCACATAAAGTATTTTTTTTTACTTTCTTGAAATAATGTGATAGCTCAGCAAATATATACAACACGTTTATAAATTAGACACATACAACTTCCCCGATAATCAATTTATTTAATGGTGGAAACTTGAACAGAACTCGTTTATTAGGTACGGAGATAATCGCGCACAGACAGATACACGCGACGAGAGAATTGGTTATATAAATAATTAGCGACACGCCCTGGCTTCACACGGGTGCAATGTAGATACTAATGTGGGGCATATAAACCTTCCTCTTGAATCACTCTATTTATTGCTTAAACTGCATTAAAATCCGTTGCGTAGTTTAAAAGATCTAAGCGTACAGACAGCGGGAGCGACATTGTTTTATACTATGTAAAGATATAGTGATGACATTTCAACCACCTACCCTACACCAAATGATGAAATATCCTAATTTCAGATATCAGATAGTAGGATCAAACATAACAGCAAATTGAACAATAGGAGTCTGACGTTTATGGCACGAGCTTTGGACCGGAAGGCTGTGTGATAGCATGGCCCCCTGACCCACTGCGGTTCCACCCTTCCAGCTGGGCGCTTACCACAATAGTTATATGTGCTTGTGGTAGAGTTAGAGCATATAGATGAACTGTAGTTTACAGGAATAGATATAATGCAATATGTAGTAAATAATTGTGTTGCATGAAAATAATAAATCCTTATAACATTATCTGCCATAAATATTATTCTTAATTGATTATAAGTGAAAATTATAAACATGATTAGCTCATAATATTTCTTGGCAAGATTTACCATGTACTTGTGTAAAGCTTATACTTAATTCAAAAAGTAAATTAGGTACTTACACTATCAATTAAAACCCAACTTTTTACAGCAGTAAGTCATGCAGTAACGAATACAATTCAAATAAAACAGAATTTAACCTACAAACTAGAATACCATACAAGCAACTCGAGCATTTTGTTACCGACGTACACAAGCGCTTGTTAACGCTTGAAGCGTACCTTAGCGCACATCGCCGCCCGTGACCCGCCGCGGTCGCGAGGTCACACGACCAACACGACCAACACGACCAACGGTCGCTAAGCGGATCCGCTGCGACTACAACGGGTTTAATGGTCGCCTTTAGGATCAGACCGAAATACACCGTAATGTTCGCAAACTCCGAAGTTTTTGCTGCGTGACTGAACAAAAATTGTTTTATGAAAGTGGATTGTGTCGTGTTGCGCGGTTTGAGGTGTTTACGTTTAGACTGTTACAGTGCTGTTTAAAATAATTTTAAATCTGTTTGGTTTAAATTTGATACTGCAAACAATCACAAAATCTTGTGCTATCAGCGAACCACGACGACTCGTTTGGTGCAGTGGTTGAGCGATCGGCTTCTGCGCTACGGGTCGTGGGTTGGATTCCCGCACGGAACAATTATTTGTATGTCCTACAGATAGTTGTTCCGGGTCTGGATGTTTGTGCGTGTGAAGATTTGTGTCTGTAAACGCACCCACGATACAGGAGAAATCCTAGAAAAAAAAAAGAGTTATTTAAACTAGTAAAGTGACGACTTTGACAGTGAAACGCGAAATGTGTACGTTGATATAGTCTCATGAATATTCAAAGGTACCTATAACACTAACAATACCTTTGGATATAACGATAACTTCACTAAAAGTATACAATTTTGCTCGGATTGAAATCCGTCAACATTTTCATAAAGTATAAAAATCAATTACTCGAGAGCGCGGTGTTTTCCTTGAGGTACGACCGCTCTATTATGTCGCGACGTTCAATTACCGGCGCGCCCCTAACTAGTACCCTGGCTACACCTACCTACCACTGAGCTTGGCTACACTTACCCACACTAGCTCTAGCTACCCACTGAACACAATGATTATAATACCACTACAACAAAAATCACTTGGTACTTTATACACGCGAGTAGCAAGTCGGGTAATTACATTTCTAATTTGATTACTATGTGAAGAATGTTTCTGTGGACTAGATTTAATGTTGTGACAACTGGATCTATGAGCAAAGTCTGTAACACTAATAATTTGCTCAGATCGTATCACCTCTTGCAATTCGTTGAGTTCACTATCCATTGGCAAACAGATTCTCATCTCGACTTTTTCAGTTTTACATCTAAAAGTAGCACATATTGCCAGGTGTTGGTGACTTCTAATAATATCATTAAACTTGATTACATATCGTTTCTAACTACACTACACTTTGTGAGCTAGGCAGTCAAAACATGTAGATACAAACTTAAGTTTTTTACTCTAGCTCCATCCCAAAGTCCTCTAAAATCTCAGAGGCGAAACATTTGAATATAAGACAACAAATAATAATTTATTTATTAGATACATTATTTACAAGAACATTATACGATTGATTCTAGCGAGTCTTTTAAAGGCCTTGGAAAAAGTAGGTACTGCGTTTTAAGGGATTATGTATTAGATTTATTTATCTGTTTGTACTTATAGGTGACATCTTCTTCTTTTCGTGTGGTTAGTAACTAACCTGGTGTCAGAGTTTATGCCGGCCATGGGCCTCTGACTTGGCTTCACATGCCGTCGAGAAATATCTCTCAGGCATGCCGGTTTCCTCACGATGTTTTCCTTCACCGTTTTTAAGCAAGTGATCATTTATACAATACGCACATGAATCCGAAAAGTCAGAGGTGTGTGCCTTGGGTTGGAACTAGAGACCTATGACATGGCAGACCGACGGTCACACCTTTAGGCTATCACTGCATTATGGTGACATAAAAACATAAGCTATACATGTATGTCGTTGGTACAGTAGAAAGTAACGTGTTTTTAATTTTATCATTGCACTATTTCTTTATTTAAACATTTTCATGGGCGCAGGAGGCCAATTCTAATAACATAAACATAACATAACATCACGCTTTATATTCCCAAATGGTTCGGCAAAGGTGTTTTTAGTACACCCTCGTTTCACCAGTTATGTTTAAGTCCCATGTAATAGGGGGCGTATTGCCATTAACCGAGCACAGATTCAGACTCCGGGCTGCTACTGAGAAATTCCTAATGGAAAAACCCAATAACACTTGGCCCGACCTGGGGATCGAACCCAGGACCCCGTGCTCAGCAGTCGCGCTTGCGAATACTCAACTAGCAAGGCAGTCTATAATACCAAAATTGTCAAATACGGGTGCAGCTCCACCCTACGATTAAACGTCCGTGGTTGAGCTGCGGATCGAATGCGATTTTAATCAATTTTGTATTAGGTCTGACCTCCTAGTGTGTGTCGACAAAAATGCTTCACATTTTTACTTTCAATCATGTAAATATATGCACAGTATTCTGTGGCTATTTGTTAACTTATAAAAATAAACACAAACAAATCGGTAATATTACACAGAATTGCAATCAGTGATCGAAGGACACGCTGATTGGAATTCAAAAATTATTAAATATGTTTTTCAATGTAGTGTAACGTACGTAAAATAGATTGGTTACAATATTTTGGGAATGTATACAAATACATACTATATTCAATGGTATTTAAAAGAAAAAAAAATGGTTAAACTAATGAAAACAATCTGCTGTAGAGATCTATTAAAATTTTGTAAATAATTAATTGATTATTTGATTTCAAACTCTTCATTTCAATATTCTGTACAAGAAGATTTCAAACAAATAACTTATGAAACATAAAATGACAGTACTTATGTCTATAAATACTGTTATGTTTCATAATATCACCTCTCACAATATCACGCCTGTATTCCCCGAAGGGTTGGGCAGAGATATATAGTAACATCCTCAATTCGCCGTTAGGTATGTTTAAGTCCCCTGTAATAGGGGGCGAGCCTATTGCCATCAATCGGACACATATCCAAACTCCGGGCTGCTACTGAGAAATTCCACCCAATAGCACTTCCTAAAATCTCCTATTTCCTCCGACGAATCGGTTAGCGACCGAGATTCAAATCGCACACCACCAAATCATCTAGGTACTTCACATATTCACTATCAACAATAGCCATATTATAAAACCTCTCTCTCTCGTATAATTGCTCTAATAAACCGGCTATCCATTATTATACGGGGACACAAAACCGCGTCTGCTTAGCACATCCATTAGGCATAATTGTGCCGTCCCGGGACGTGGGACGTTGCACGTACCGGGTCGCGGGACGGGACAAGCGATTAATGAAATTTGGAAACGTGGGACACTGTTGACATTAGTAGCTTGTCGTGCAAGCCACTTGATTGATATAATTTTCAAAGTCGCTTATGTTGGCGCTGTGAGCGATAGAGGTGATTTGTTAGGGATGTTGTGTGTTTGGTTTAGTTGTTGAGCAGTTGATTCTATTGCCACGTTCGTTAAAAAGTGAATAGCACTCTATTCACTTTGCATAATTTTAGTGCACATCATTTGATTGCTTGCTGTATTGGTACAGATGGTTTTTATGACTTTTTTTTAGTAGCCTTTGGAATGTCCCACTGCTGAGCAATGGCCTCCCTTTTTGCCTTTCAATCCTCCCAATTTTGTGCCGTTATTAACAATGTTAGCCCCCCAAAAGCGTCGAGATCGTCACGTCACCTACGCCGCGGCCGACCTCGACGACTATGACTTAATTAATATACATAAAAGTTTGTGTGTAAAAAGCTAGATGGTTGTAGATGTTTGGCGGTAATACCCTTAAAATTAATTAACGCTTCTGATTTTTAACTAGATTCATAGGCGTTAAAACAATTAATGGATTCCAGTGTCATTAGGATAAAAATGTTTGGCAGCATAATTATGTAACTAGATTTTTAGGAATTTTAGTATTCTATAATAATCTATTTAATTCAAGTTCAAACTAAAAGTCACGACATGTGGAATATTAAAATTATTATGTTACTTGATAATTTACTTTTGTACACAACTCAATATTCAGTTTACCGTGTAGTTTCCCAGAAACACCTGAAACATAATTACAGGGTTACAGCCAAGGTGAAAAGTAGGATTCCATTGGAAGCAAACCAATAATATATTTCTTCATTATATCATGAAATAGGTACCTAAGTCTTTATTTGTACGTATTTGATTTCAGTGTTCCATTCGACCTCGAACTGGAACGATTGATACTGACCATTAATCATAGTGCCCGACTTACTGGGTCACTTCGTAAAGCCAATATTGAAATAGTGAACACTTAGATTTATGACAAAACCATAATTTAATGTTTTTTTGAAAAATAAGACAATTGCGATAAAGTAAACCAAGCGCTGTGGACTGACAACATTATTAACAATTGACAGAATAATTTACTTGTATTAATGGTCAATATTTTCGTGTTCTTATATGTAACTAACGTTCAATTTGTTTGCATTTGCATACTTACCACTAATAATAGGTATACTGTAAGCAAATTGTATCAGATGTTATAATTACACGTTACTTTGATGCATTAATTAAAATTATGTTCTATACTTTATCGTTAACAAATGGAAAGATAATTATAACTCCACTATTCATACATTTTGGACCAATGTGTATATTACGAATAACTAAATGTATAAAGGTCTTATTAAACCTAAAAGGAAGGCCGCATTATTACCTCGAAGGTCTCATCATATTTATTTATAATAACATCATCTAAATAAACGAATTATTCAATCGGGTTACAATCGTTTATCACATTATTTAAGTATCCAATTTTACAACGGGCCCCATGGTAAATTTCTTGTCGTACGTCTCCTGAATGTAAGCCGATTATTAGTAATTTAACCTACCACTTGTGCGGCTGTTATAGCAGCAACAAATTTTGGTGGAACCCCTTTAAAGCATCTAAATCATTACAAAATTGATTCGATCGAAATAATCGTCTGTTTTTTTATTATTTGTTCAATAATGTTTAAAAACTTATTAAATGTGTTAAAAATATGTTAAAAATTATTGCCAATTGCCGCATTGGTTTTATTTACTTAAATTAGGACATTAATGTTGTTCGTGTCACATGTTTCATTGTAATGGCTGTGATCGATGCGGTAGTTAGTTATTGTTTTGATAACATTTAGTTTGTGGTAGCATCAACATAAAAGCTAATAGCAAATACACACTAGGGTATACTGTGGTTTTATAACAGTAATAAAGTATGAGTCGGTTAATGCCCACTTTTCAAATTTAGCCTTATCAAAAACGTAATTTTCATTTCTTTGAGCAGCCTAAACAGATCAGCCGCTCTTTTATGTGAGCTTTATCCGACCATTAGGTGACCGGGTTTTCAGTCAAGGAAAGTCCTTTGAAAATATTATAACTCACGCGGGGAAACATGTGATATAGCTGGATATTCATAGAGGCGGAGTATAGCAGGCGGTACGCAATCAGCGTGCGAAGTGGTAAACCTTTTTTATATTTGGCGAACGTACGTGCCGGACGGGCAAAAACGTCGGGGGACGCGTGCCGTGCGCGCCGCCTGCCCAATCTGCCGCGCCTACTGATACTTTGTTTAGACGTACAATACATGTATTTATGGCATGCGATGGATATAAAGCTGGACCGCCAATCGAGCTGCTGAGATTATTGTTAAGCTTTTAGTTTAGTTGTATAATTAGAAAAGGATTTTCCGTCAGTTTGCTTGACTGGTTACTGCACGGTTTGATGTTATCAGTTTTGATGAGAACTCTTAACTGCATTTGACGGTTCTCAATAATCCTAAAAAACGATGCGGCCTCCCGTAATTATATCCAATTCAAAATTCATGCCGCTACTTTCTGAAGCCAGTTAAACAATATCTTCTCACACAAAAACTTCAAAGTATAATTTAAAACGTTGTGTTCGTTTGTTGTTCATTGCTAAGTAGTTAAAAGTTGTACTTTGTCCACGACAGTTGTAAAATTCTATGTTAAACTTGACAAAAGGTTATTAAATAATTTCCCGACCACTTCAGTGAGGTTCCGTTCTAAATAATTACGGAGACAGTTTACTTGAATTAATATTTACATTTGTCGTCCTGTTAGAATTAATTCATTCACTGATACAGATGTTTTATGGAGTTGGAAAGTAATAGTTATAAAATTGAATCAACGATACCAACGGTTCAAACTTGGGCATTTTCGCACAAAGGGATTGAATGTTTTTATTGTTACTTGAATAGAAATAGCTTGTGACACCTAAACATCATATCCAAACTATGATTATGACTCAGACATATTTTATTATAATGATTTAAAAGTATCCGAAAGCCAAACGTTTTCTGTCGTGGCTGACTGATTATCTTGAAACCCTTTCTCGTTTTGCCGCCATTGCAGCCAACCCATTACAGAAACTGCTTAGATTTCTGATCTCAACCAGATTTATTACAAATCAAAACATTCTAAAAATCTACTGATAAAAGTAAATGCATTAGTTATAAATTCAATTTTATTTAACGTCAACATTGACATTCTGGTCTACAAGCAGCTCCTTCATTATTTAGCTCTGGATGTTTGATTAAAAACAATATCAATTTTTCGTAATCATTTCAATAAAAACAAAGTGTATTTTGTAACTTTTCATTCCCAATATCGCGCGATCGCTTTAAGCTGATACGATTAATAGATAAAGAAATATCGGCAAATATTGCCGGCAGCCCGGTCGACGTTTGGACACAATCGAGGCACGGCTCGCAAAAATTTGCAGTTGAAATACATTGTACATTTTATTTTTACCGTCCAACGAATATGACAAATAATGTATTAATTTCTCTTTGCGGTTGGTGTAATGCGAGATTCATAGAAGAATGAAAAAATTCTCGTTTTTCGGTAATGATGTTGCAGATAATTGTGATTTCGAAGCGGTAATAAGATTTAAAACCAATTTTGTAGATAATATTCACTGTGCTAGTATGTACTACATTCAGATATAAAATTCTAGATATATTATTATTCCGTACCTCTGACTTTTCGAATTCATGTGCGGATCAGAATTTGATTATCACTTGCGTTAACGGTGAAGGAAAAACATTGTGAGGAAACCTGCACACCTGAGAGGGCTCCATAAAGTTCTCGATGGTGTGTGTAGTCTGCCAACCTGCACCAAGCCAGCGTGGTGGACTAAGGCCTAAATCCTTCTCGTTCTGAGAAGAGGCCCGTGCCCAGCAGTGGGAAAGTAATGGGCTAGTTATATTATGTATGAAGTGTGCAATAATGTCGTAAGTAGGTACATACATATCATTATGTAAATAAACCTATCTAATTTTCCTAATAGAGTACCACCGACACCATGAGGTGAAACTACTACAGCCGAAATCCTTTCTATTTAATGTTTTTCCTAAATTAGAAAATGCCAAGAACTTTTCAGGCGCCTAATAATCGTCTAAATTAGGCACATCTATCATTATAATTGAAGACGAATCAGCCTTTACCGTTGAAATGGGCAATATTCGCAACAAAGCGACATAGATCATTATAAAGGCCGGTAAAACTGTTAATTTATGTATTCCGTGCGGATGATCGGCTGGAACGAGTGCTAATTGACTCGGATGTCGGTGAATAATATCGATTGTAATCACCTCGTAATTATACGCTAACGTTATTTGATTGAATGCCCTCTTTTGTGACTATTTATTGATTGGTGGTATCGGTTAGTGTGGGGACTAATAAGATATTATAATTATTATTGTCATGACGGTGTCAGTAAATGTATGGTATTATTTTTCTCCCAAAAATAAAATACGTTTTTAATCAGTAATCAACCTGATGTTGGGTAATAAGCCAAGTGTTAAGAGCTATAAGAGAACGATAAAGTCAGCCCCTTGTCCAGTAAATTCTTCTTGGAGAGGCCCGAACGATATAAAAGTGCGTTTAATTACACTCCACTGACACGTAACCACCATTATTAACACTAAGGAGCTCATATAGATAAACGGGACATTCATCCCGCACGTCACACACGCCGCTACAACGACACCGCACTCGCCTCGCGCCGCGCACAACGTACATTGTTCCTCAACCAATTGTAACAAGAGCCGGGATGCTCACACAACGAGCAATGTGGTTTGTTTAAAACAATAGAGTAGAATGTCGAGCGACATATAAGTAGCTGGTGTCTTCATGAGACTCGGAACGGTGACTGCGAAACTAACAATAAACCGTCGTCCGTACTTACGTTTGTAGCGCCTATTACTCGCCGTACCTCAACGCCAGTGATGAGAATTAGATGCGGGGACGCAATGTATGACGTGTTAGGCGTACAGTTGGGCGCAGTTGAGAGTTTTAGTGCGGGGTCCGGAAACGGGTATGTCTCCCGGTTGTGGTAAATGGTTTCGTGGAGGACGCTCGTACAGTCGAGTTCTCTAGCTTTTATGTACGACTTTGGATCCCGAAACTCAAGAACTGCGCTATAACACTGTTAAATATATACTGCTCTTAAAATAAATTTGTACGCACTGTGGAGTGCGCCAAGTTTAGAAGTTTTACTATTAGTTCGCCGAGTATACCGTATTCCCGGGAAATTTTAATGACTTGCTGGCAATTCTCGTTTTGGAATTCTTCCTTTAGGTAATAAACAAATAAGATATTCTTATAGTAATACCTACTATTAGACAAACTTGCATTATATACTAAAATTTTAAATTTTTAATCATGGCCTAACTGCCTCGTTCGTCTAGTAGTGGCAAGCGCGACTGCTGATCGTGAGGTCCTGGATTCGATCCCCAGGTCGGGCAGTGTTATTGGGTTTCCCGTGTGGAATTCCTCAGTAGCAACCCGGAGTTTGGATGTGTGACTTAAACATAACGGCGTAATAAGGGTGTTACTATACACCTCTGCCCAACCCTTCGGAGAATATAGGCGTGATGTTATGTTAATCACGGCATCTGTCATTTTACTCTGTACCGTTTGACTATTTTTCCCAGGGGTAACCACTAGCCAACTAGGTAAGTAGTATCTTACGTTTGAACCGACAATACGATTAAACATTAACGACACTTAGAGCTGGAACAGTTCAGGTCACAAGTCCTGGGACCTGATTGTTTGTCATTTAAGAAAGACCGGCAAATAACGAAACCGTAATACCCACAATTATATTGTTGCAGTTCATGGTAGCGCTGCTTGCAAAGGTCATTAATTGACTGTAATAGTATACAGTGCATTCAATATAAATACTGCAATTTTCAGTCTGTATATTCGGATGGTAACGCGGTCGTGTTATTTGCGTGTTATGCCACAACATAACACGCAAGTATCCCTAAGAAAACGTGTATCGTGTAAAATAATACTTATGTGGGAATGTAAGGTGAGTTAAGTGGCAACACTGTTTGAATATGGGAATGTAAGATGAAGGAGTGGGAACACTGTGAAGGTATAGAGAAAGATAGAAGGATAGACGACGGACGACGCGACGGTGAAGACGTAAGCTGCTATATTAAGATATTATTTTTGGGAGAAGATTAATAAGAAGTATAAAGTTTATTCGTGCATTTTATTTTGGAAATCCCACATTACACACTACACTTATTAAAGGACATGTTATGAAATGGGCTTAAAATAATTTTATTTTTGAACCGCTTACATGTGCGGTTTTTTTGATAGGGAAAACTGTCTAGGACGTGCTTACAAAAACATTTTTTTTTAAAAAGCACCATTATTTAATTAAAAAACATTTAAAATCCTGATATTTTTTTTGTTAAAAAACTAATAAACTGACAAAAAACTTAGAAATAAAAATGATATATATCATTTTTGAAAGCATAATATTTATCCTAATATTAAAATAATATTAAATGGCTTAAATTAAAATAAAATTAATGAATTAACTTAATGGTTTGGATGTATGGCATTGATTCCCTTGTCTCAATAGAATAAAATACAATATTTACTGTACATATGTCAGCAAGGTTGTCACTTGTCATTGTCAGTAATGTCATCAATGTCTAATCATGTCAAAGTTGTCGCACAAAATCGCTATCTATTGTTGTTAAAAGCCAGGTCAAATAAAAAAAATACTCAAAACAATGGTACATAGTCAAAAACACAGGAACCACAGTCACAATAACAGACAACAGTTGAATAAGTTGAATTGAATTCGACTTTTTGACAATGACTGACGTTGACAATGACAATAAATGTCATCCAATAGAAGTGTTGCCAGAATTAATAATTATGGGTTAACAACTGTGGGTTGCAACTTTATTTTTTAATTCTAATCATTTAAATAAAAAAAAAACAATACAAGGGTGCTTTTAAAAAAAATAAAAAATATATACGGAAGCTCCATATTTTATGTACTTTCATAAAAAAAATATCTCTTCTCTGTTCACAGCCAAAGCCCAGCTTCCATACAAAAATATAACATGTCCTTTAAGGACTTTGTATAAATGATACACACTCAAATAAACACAAAAACAATTAGGCTGTTTTTCCGACTAACGTAATCGATTCTCCTATATCGCTTAATGCGATCTCTAGCAATCGAAATAGTTGCATACTGTGTGCACGCGAGTGATATCATAATAGAGAAGCCAGCGTAAGTTTCACGAAACGATTTCCGAGTGAACTTCACTTATCGGGTGCATCTCCATTTCCTCGAATACTGTTCCAATTTGAGCTCTAGTTACTCAAAAGTAAGAAGATTGACTTTATACACTATAGATTGAACCTAGTGAGAATTGAATACAGTATAGAGAGAAATGTAAATATGTGTGCAGAGAGAATTCTATCGAAATTGTTGACTTAGCTGTCGGTTAGATAATAAAATATGTATCGGCTATGGATATACCACTTTGTTTCGATTATGACAGTGCTTGATTGAAGGGGGCAGCTTACGCAGCGTTGTGATTAAGATTATCTCCCGTTTAGAAGACGCTGCAGTATAGCTGTGGTTTGCGATAGACTTACACATAACATAACTAGCCCATTACTGTCCCACTGCTGGGCACGGGCCTCTTCTCAGAATGAGAAGGGTTTAGGCCTTAGTCCACTGGCCTGGTGCGGATTAGCAGACTACACACACCATCGAGAACTTTATGGAGCCCTCTCAGGTGTGCAGGTTTCCTCAAGATGTTTTTTCTTCGCCGTTAACGCAAGTGATAGTCAAATTCTGATCCACACATGAATTTGAAAACTCAAAAGTACTCCTGCGTGGAACTCAACCGTTCAACCGCTAGGCTATCACTGCGTATAGCCTGCGGCGATAGACTTTAATAAAAATAAATTGACACATTACAAACTAATTGATAAATCCGATCGTCTATTAAAGCCCTAATTCTTACTAAATTTTTAAGACGTTTAGGGTTGTCTCTACCGAAACTAGTCTTAAGTCTTGGCGGGGACTAACGCAGAGCGCGGGGTTTGACAAATGGCCGCCGTGTCCGCGACAGAACGTACCCATTGTCTCGAAATATGACGCGGGAGCTTTGTTCAGACTGCCTTCACCCCTATTACGGCCACGAATCCACGATACACTCCGAGGCGTTTACGGTTTACCGGAGACGCAAATGTGACGTCATTTGCGTATGCCGTTTGGATGATTGCATTTGTCATGGTAATGATGTTTTGTTTTGCCTAGTAGAAAAGGTTCTGTGTAATCTTAAGGCTTTTAACAATTTGTAGACACTTTCGTTGCCTCTATATTTACTTTAGACTACATGCGTAGGATATTCTAGTGGATATCCTTATTGGTCTAGTGGCTGCAAGCGTGACTGCTGAGCATAGGGTCCTCGGTTCGATCCCCAGGTCGGGCAGAGTGGTATTAGGGTTTTCCATTAGGAATTTCTCAATACCAGCCCGGAGTCTGGATTTGTACCCGGTTAATGGGAATAGGCTCGCCCCCTATTACATGAGACTTAAACATAACTGGTGAAACGAGGGTATTACTAAAACACCTCTGCTTAACCCTTCGGGGAATACAAGGCGTGATATTATGTTATGTTTATTTTCTAGATCTGGTAAATTTATGTAAATTTAAGATTTAGCTAAAACTAATTAACACTAACATCTATGCACCACAAACTGTTTCAAAGCCAACAAGCCGACAGCTCTAACAAAGCAATAATATATCAGTGTCGAAAATGAGTGTATATTTAATAGGACAAACGTGCGGCGCTAACAGCAGCGCGTCATCTGACGCCGCAATACGTTCATTAATAGCGAAATATCATAATGTACGGACAGGCGTCTACGAGTAACAGGATGCATGGCCGGGTGATTAGACTGGCATTTATATTGCATAGATATTTGATGTGAATTTCATCGGTTTAATGGAATGTTAAGTAACTGAACTGGTCAATTAAATCAGCATGTAATTATTATTGATAGTTTATTGGGACATAATATACCACGTTCTTCGGTTCAGTATAAAGCGTACCTACAATTGTATTTTTGATCATTGTAGAGTCGACCTCATTATTCTATACGTAAATATCTCAAAGTATTTCCAAGTAGTAACACACATGGCACTAAGTTTTCCACAAACCACAAAGTTAAATTTAATAGTGTCTACTTGTAACCATATTCACTAAATTTGAACAACCCTATTGCGTAGGCGGTCGGCAAGCCGGCGGCGGCAGCGCTGCGCGGCGCGGCGAGCTGCCCAAAACCGCCAGCAACAGATTGTTGTACAACAATGTTTAGACGAATTTTAGCCACGCACCGCTGCGCCATGCTCCGCTAATGAAATTCACCCGCGTTTGGACTGTGCCGGCGTGAGCGATCGCTTGTGAGCGGTTTATGTTCACTATGTCTTCGGGTAGCTGTTGCGTTTTAAAATCATTTCTATGCTTATTATGAGGATGATAGAGATATGATAAGTAGGAGCAATGCTTCCCAAGGGTTGGAAAATTAATTCATTATCAAAATCACAACTTACAAGCCACAGTGTTGGAAGCCAACCTCACCAATAAATACGAATGGTGCACTTCCTCACACTATCCGAAAATCTGTACTTTATGCGGCCATATACAGCGTGTTCAATGTTCAGGAGACCGGCCGTATATCGTGACCGTCATAAACAGAGGTGTCGCACCTTAGGATGCCGGTAACACTACCTGCGTTGCAGGTCAAATGGCAGTCACACAGCAGTAAGTCTACGTTCAGATATTTTATGTGGGGTATACATAAAATATCTGCCCGCAGTCCACGGTTATCGCCGTTTGTACACGGCCCACGGCACGACACTACGACACGACTGGAGACGACTCCGATCGCCGCTAATATTTCTTGAAACGAAGACACACTACTAAGTGTCGTAGCAAGCGGTTCATATATTTTCGTGTCGTGTGCCGTGTAAAAATGGCTTAAACATGTGAAGTGAAGCATCACCTATACCGCAGTAGACATTGTTGTGACGAAAAACTAACAGCAGGCTTGTAAAACCGATTAGTGATTGTGGTTTATGTTGTTTTTAGAGCATAGGAGATAATGCTGGACAGTGGGCATCTTGTTAACACAATCTCTACATCAGGTTTTTACAATGCCCCGCCAGAAGTATGAGAGAGATTGCCTTCTTCATGGAAACCAGAAATAAGTAGCTCCATGTCAAACACTGGTAATACTCAGCAGCATCTGGTTAGACTGGCATTCAACCCCGATATACTCTTACCTACTTTAAATGAGGTTTGGCTTTTGAACAGTAGCGTCGCCAGTCACTCGTAACTTGGACTGTGTGAACACGCGAGGTGACTACGGGCAGTAATTACCTGTGTTCGCTCCAGTAAGTAAAGTATGCGATGCCAATTGCCTCAGCTAACTTAATGTAGATCAATCGTAACACCGTATCATTCAGTAATACTCATTACAAACAGCTACTTGAATCATCTATAATTTCGTTAAAGTGATACAAAAATTCTGGTACTATGTAGCTACGCCAACAGACTAAATTATAAACGCATACCTTTCTATTAAAATAACAATAAGAAATCCAAAACATTTTCTTCATAACGGAGTTCCTTTTGTGACATTTCGTCGTCCATACCCGGATTGTTCTCAGAATTTCAATTCGCGGAACATTGAGAACGATTGCTTTTATGACGGCAACAACAGAAACCGAATGATCGCTCCAACTCATAGATTCCGCGAAGCGAACACACAAAAAAAACATCGCCATCGGTCCGTAAAAAAAGGGGGAAAAACTCCGTAGCTTTAGCAATAAAAACCCCGCTAATACCAAAACTGGCACAATAATAATAATTTGCATGTGAAGAAAACGCCCTGCCTAAGCGAATTTATTCTCTTTTTCAGCGGGAAAGTGGGAAATTCACACGCCTCCAACGACGGCCCGACTCCAACGAGTCGTCTTTTATTACGGGTGCCAACGAACTAGTAAAACTGGGTTCAATTTTATTTCTGGACAATAATGTCGCAGAATATACATGTTATTTTTGACGCTATAGGACGTCCCATTTTGTTTTACGAAATGCTAGTTTGTAAACATGAGGAATTTTGTCCTATTTTGATGTACAATTTTGTCCTATTGTGATGTACAATTTTGTCCTATTTTGATGTACAATTTTGTCCTATTTTGATGTACAATTTTCGGGATCGTTCAAATTTTTGATGCAAACATTTTCGTTGTGTTAAACTTAGGTACTTACATTTATTTATTCGTAAATTCAATTTCATATGTACCTAATGGTTTTGGAACTAACAAAAGGGGTCCATCAATCACAGAAATAGTACTAACACAAAGTTCGCCAAAAGCTGCTAATTTCATTTCTACAATTTCAGGGCAAAGTTGAAGTTAATGACTACGCCTTAACGGCTCCACAACATTTATTCTATATTAAGCGTTTGCTCACATTATTTCCTACGATTACATTTCGATTAAACATCAGCTTTTTCTCATCAGGAACTTGGTCTTCCTTCGTCCTTCCTGGGTGACCATTCTCTGCAATTACTATAAGTCACACAACATTTTGAACTCTATTTCAATCACCATAAAGTTCATAAACACCAGCTTTTGTACTATAATTACCATTGACAGTTGCCTCATCCTTCCTTCATACATCTTGGTTAACGTTATACTTTCAATTTTCGCAATGATTCAGCGCCGCCTTTATTTCCTCGCTTTCTGAGCTCGGTATTGGAACTATTTTTTTACTGGTTTCGTCACGTTGTGTGCGAGGACTGACGGGGTCGCCCGGTCGGTACCGTTGATGTGTGCCTGTTTGTTCACGTCACTACGAGACGATGACAAAGTGAGCTAAACGTCACTTTGTTATTATACATGTTTGGGGCTAGAACACGTTATGGTATTTATATGTAGTTGTACTCCGGTTAGTTCCTAGACTACTTAAGGTTTTATAGACGATTTCGATTTATCATGCTCCCTATCTGGGGTACAAAATGGGACGACTGCAGGAAGCTTAAGAACTTAGCTAAGAAAACTGTTTGTGTAGTACAATTTGTAACGACTATCATAAACACCTATATCTTTACAACTTAATTACATACTGATTTTATATATTTAAATAGTATTTCCTAGAACACATACTTGTAAACATTATACAATTATTTAATTAGTCGTGTTGCATTCACTTCACGATGTGACTTAAATTCCGAGCGCACGCGATATTCAGTAGGTTAATTGCTCAAATTCTTAAACGTGCTTTGTTGTAGATTTTATATATTATTATGTAAATTGGAAGATTATAATAATACGAAACCTGTAGTACCTTAATAAAAACAAAAAATAATAAAAGAAGGGACACAATCGCTTCAAGCTGATAGCAGTAGGCTGGTTTTCAAGATAGAGAAAATTCGTTTTTTTTTAAACCATGACCTATAAACCTTTTTTTTTCTTGGTACGACCCTCATCGAAGTCCCTTGACTGGAGAAGGCTAGGGCGTCTGCCGGACTTTTACCGGCTAAAAACCCTCGATGTTCCTCCTTCTAACCTACGGTCGGGGTCACGGGATTCGCTATTACATACACCGTAACCCCGGCTAGTCTTGATCCACCAGGTGCTAGTGGACCTCTCCTCTGTGGGGCCGTACCCCACGTCCTCCTGAGAGGCGCGTGCGCTACACTGCGCGCCGCCAACCATAATTACTACCTGCCTTATCTAATTTTTCAGTGACTATTCGTAGTTGTGTAAGCGATCAACATTTTCCAGCAATGTGCGGCTGGCAAGTATGGTCGTGTGTTGTCGAGTATGGCTGATAAGCCGTACATTGCTTGATCTGTTGTTAGCAATCGTTTAATCATGTAATGCTGTAAATAGTTGCTGGGCAATGCCGGCTGCATATTGCCGTCAAATGTTGATCGTCTACCAACCCTTTTAGAAAAGATACATCCACTGACAGAGTTGAATTGGGAAAAGTCAAAAATATCATACGAGTAACTTTTGCTCTATACATCTATCCGTCACCGCTATTCACCATATTATTATATTAAAAAGCTGACAGCCCACCTGATGCTTTGGCATTATTCAAATTGGCAATATTCCAGTCAAAGTCACATAAATCTTTAACGTTATCATATTACCGACGATGTGCATGAAACTGTTGTAAAATTTCATAAGAATGCGTACTTTGCGATACTCGAAGGTATTGCTTCGTGAACTCTTTGCAGGAATTATTTATATTTTGTTGTATTTTTGGATGTGTGGAGTTTTTTTATGTATGAATATTGTATTTTGATGAGTGAGTACGATAGAGTTAATGATGATTAATTATTTAGCCAATAATAAATGACGAATAACATTATTAATAATTTTCTTTTTGGTCTAATTATTTTATTACAATACATACATATAATTAGTACCCAAATCTGGCGAACAACTTGCTACACAGAGTAGTAAAAAGTTAATGATGATATAATTGTATTAACATATCCGTTTACCAACCATCACTCAGTACAGACCAGTTCTCTTTCAACAAACAACTACTTCAGTGTAAACCTCTTTCAAGCACAAACTCACACATTCAATCTCAGTATATTATTATAATTCTCCAGCAATTTGCTACAACCATCCAAAATGAATTTGTCTTTCTGCACACGCCATTCAAAACGGCACTCAAGTAAATGAAAACGTAATGATCCCTACAAACGAGAGACGCTCTGTAACTTGTTGAACAATAAATTGGTGAGCTCACTGCGGCGACTGACGAAGACACGACACGACAAAATAAACAATGGCGACACTCGGATGTCGATGATACGTTCCGTTATGAAAGCTTATTGTTTTTATGTCTTGATATGACTCAAGTAAATGTTGAGGTAGCGTTTGCACACGCGATGTAAGCCCACATACTGCCATTCATAATTCATCTTCAATGTATTCGTGATTGTTTATATGTTCTGAATAAGATTTTCTTTATTGAGTCGCAAAAGAATAGTATTGCGACAGGTTTGTAGCAAAGGATTTTTGATAACATACGAAGTAGGTAATAGTAAAACGAAAATAGGCTTGAAAATGACGCTGTGCGTATGTTAAGTTTAATCGAAATGAATTTAAGTGTTCATAATGGACTGAAACCAGTACATTTTTAACGTGAATGATAACCTGGTTGTAATTGGGTCGTGGCTGTTGCACAATAGACAATATCCAAACACCACTACAACCTACCCTTCACCATCTATTAGTATTGCGTTTTGTTGCAGTTGTTTGTCGGTATCGTACACCAGAACCGCACCTTAACCATTTGAATGCAGCGCATAACACCTGAGCACGCGACTTTGTGGCATTTTTTCACTGTGTGACGTTTGTGCCGACGGGTTTGATGAATGTACGAACGAAAATAAAGGTTAAAGTTTATTCTCTCTGCTCTGGAATTGTGCGCGTGAATTTATTCAAGATAGATGAACAAACACAATTCTAAAACTGAACAGGTACGCTGTAAGAATAAAGGTTCGAACGATAATAAAGCTTCCTGATATTACGAATGTATAATTGGACCCGCAGTTACATCTAAAATTTAGACAAAAGATATAAAATGTCTCCCTTCAAGGGTCCAAGGACGCGGATGGCACTAAAATCTACGAACGGGTAGGACAGAGGGGGGTCTATTCAAAAACTTTCGCTCAATTACTCGCGCGAGACTCTAGTTTAATTCTGAGCCCGTGTAATAAGATTACACGTAATGCGATTAGGTTTATTACACGGCGTTTCGTTTAGCGCCCTCTATTGTGAATGTGGCGAGATAATAATCTGTTTGACGGCCATAATTCCGTAAGGGCGACATTTTGTACGTAATAATGTGAGTGCAGAATAACACGCGTTCTCAGGTAATTTGCTTGTAAATAATCGAGCCATTTTACTTTTATGGCTCTCGTTTATTGTGAACGTAGATAAAAGTTGAGTTGTCCAGATTTTCTCGGCTCCATAAAAGAAATATATTCCGTAGTTTATCTGGAGTGGAAGGAAAACATTACGTGTCAGCTGTTTGTTCCCACGCAGGTTGTTAGTATCCATTGTGGAGCGGGTCACTTTGATATTTTATTGTGAATGGGCAACAACGTTGTTACTGTTGCCATTTTTATAATCGATAGTAAACAAACATTTTAAATAGTACTCAGGTCCTTCCATTTTAATCAAACAAGCCGTAATCGTCTATTTATCTCCTGTAACTGACGAGCGGGTACCTAACGAATAAAATTCTAATTACAGTCCCCTACAGATAATGTCGCCGCATTTATATTGCCAACGAGTGTCGTTTGGCATCAAGCAACCAAAGTTTCATTTAAACTTTTAAGTGACCATTCAAACAGGCCAAAATCGTGCCGCAGTCGCGTTAAAAATATCCTAGTCTTAGTCCAAAAGAATCGAATGGTAAAAGGTAAACCTAAGCACAGTTGCAGCGTAGCGTGTTGCATAACTATAACCGTAAAGTATTGAAGCCGTCTCGTGTATTCATAAAGCTATAACTGCCTTCTATTCTTGCTGAATGCATACAGTTTCAAATTAGACTTTGTGAAATACGCTCTGCTAACTTTTCATTTTTCTGCACTAAGAATAAAGCAGCCTTTAAATTTTCTATGGCAGTTACAATGAGTGGTCGTGGGATCGTATATTTAATGCTCTTTAGTACAACGGCGGGATTGTCGCGAACTTACGTGATAGGTGCGACGGGACCTGATGTTTGTTAATTACAGTAAAAGCTCCGGCATGTGTCTGTGTCCTGAACTTTGCCAGTTTTAGATCCATCTGTTTCCTAGGAACAAGGATATTCAATCGCAACAACAACTCGCGTTGGGACAAGAGTAATGAGATAGCTTCAGAGACACCACGGCCGATTTGTACCAGCTACTAAGTTGTGATGAATATATTATTCAGTTTAAATATAGACATAACTAAAATACTTCGGGCTCAGACGAAGCCTCTGCGAAGGGCTATGAAAGCGATCGAGCTAGACGAGAAATATTCGTTTTATGTATCAATTGTAAGAATTCTCGCATTAAATAGACATTGTGCTATTGTGATTTTACTTTTAAATTTCCTACAATGTGGTAGCGATGGTTTGAGGGTTACGCTGTTACCAACTGCCCAATAAAAATAGATATAATTATAATAGGTGTAAATTAAATCGTGTAATTCCTTCAAACCTCGTGATTTACTGCTGACATAGATTACCCCTGCACGGGATACTTCTGGATTCAATATAACAAAAACTACAATAAACATGTGTTCTTAGCGTGAGGCATTTTAGCGCCCGGTGTTAAATGACTGCGCGGCGAGCGATAGCCGCGCAATTCGCTCGGGGCGCTAAAATGCCTCACGTTCAGAACACATGTTTATATGTTGTAACTTTTATTTTATTGAATCCAAATGTATCCCGTGAAGGGTTACTCTATGTCAGCAGTACATCACGAGGTTTGAAGGAATTACATGATTTCGTTTACACCCTGTATAGTGACATAAAAAACTGTATTTTTTATAAGTATATATTTTATAACAAGTTGTAATGTAACTTAGTCTTTCTCTGCTCGAAAGTAATACCTACTCAACAAATTGACGATTTAGTGAAGACCTTGCTGACGTCAGTGGAATTTCAAGTAGGTACTGACCTACCCGACCTATTCCTAAAAGGTTAACTTAATAGTAGCCACAACCCTAATAGCAGCATATGCGTCACCCACCCATCCATGTCATCCCTTATCAGTGTCCCTCACTCCAGTATCTTCGACTTTACGACTCAATCCCATTAGTGCCCGCCTGTACCGAAACAAACAAAAATTACAACTTAATTATTGTTTCGTCGGAAAGTTGTTATCTTTTTAATTGTTTTAATTGTGATTTAGGGTTGTTTTCACTTTCGCAATCTCTTTGTTTGGACACGCGACCGTCGCTTCTTTCTTGGGGCCTGACGGGTTAAATGTTAGGGTATCACCTTCAAGTATGTTTAGGATTGTTTGTTGTTTATGCTTACATTTTCAGCTGAAATACTTTAAATGATACAAATGGCGGTCGTCAACCTGCTTGCTCAGAGTAACTACAGGAATTTGCGTCCTAGAGTAGGTACCGTTGTAAAATAAAGTGTAAAAACACTGTTTCAGTTTCACATTCCACAGTTTTGAAATTATGCTATATGCGTTAACCATACACAATAGTATAATAATGTTTAAAATTTGGCCTATCTCGTTGGTCTAGTGGTGGCAAGCGCGACTGCTGATCGTAAGGTCCTAGGTTCGATCCCCAGGTCGGGCATAGTGTTATTGGGTTTTTTCGTATGCAATTCCTTCGTAGCAGCTCGGAGCTTGAATTTGTGCCCGGTTGATGGCAATAGGCTCGCCCCCTATTACATGGGACTTACACATAACGGCTAAATGAGGGTGTTATTATACACCTCTGCACAACCCTTCAGGCAATACACTCGTGATGTTATGTTATGTACAATTTGGCATAGTTTTTAACCTGTGATTTAACATCTATGGTCATGAACTCAGCTGCTATTTTGAAAATCTCAAAAATAGTATGGCAAAAAGGTTCTTAATCGTGGCAAGGGGTTCGTGGCTTATTACCAACCACACGGATCATACGATTTGCGAGGTTAAGTTGCGCTTGCCACGGTCAGTCTTTGGATGGGTAACCGTTCGTTACACACCGAAACCCCTCCGTGCGTCAGAGATCATGTTAAACAGTCGGTCCCGGGTGTCATACGAATATCTATGACAGTCAATACGGGAAGCCAGAAGTCCGAAAGTCTGACAACCTGGATATCGGCATTGCCCTGTAACTGGGTTGCGGAGGTCTGATGGCAGTCGCTCCGTGTAAAATAATAGTATTCAGCCGCATCTGGTTAAACTGGAAGCTGACCTCAAGATAGTTGAGAAAAGGCTAGGCAGAACAGAACAAAGGTTCCAAATCTGGACGTTAATTGTAATTTTAGGAGGACAGGCAATTCCAAGGTACAATAACAAAACCCAACCATGCTGAATATCTTAATTGAAAAAGAAGGCACAAACTTGTTCCACCGTGTACGGTACCACTTGAAGTTGTTGAAGCAAGTAGCACAATTAATTAGGCGCATTATCTTTTCAATATGGAGGCTCCAGTTAAAAGTTTCTCGGAAGTAACTCCGTGCTAGAACGCTAACTGCTTCGAGGAAACCAGTTGTGCCTCTGCATAACTGCGCAGTTAATTTTCTCTAAAATAACATTCAGGCGGATGTAGGCAGGAATAACGTACACACAAATACTGTAACTAACGGGTCCTGACTGGAAGACAACCGCAACCTAGTTAGTTTTAGTAGAGTTACTAGTTAGTTACACTGATAAGAACTCATTGGTAATGTTTATCATACATTAACAATGAATGCCTCGTTGGTTTATTGGTGGCAAGCGCGACTGCTGATCTGGAGGTCCTGGGTTCGATCCCCAGATCGGGCAAAGTGTTATTAGGTTTTTCCGTGTGGAATTCCTCAGTAGCAGCCTGGAGTTTGGATTTGTGTCCTGTTGATGGCAATAGGCTTGCCCCCTATTACATGGGACTTAAACATAACGGCGTAATGAGGGTGTTACTATACACTTCTGCCTAACCTTTCGGGGAATACAAGCGTGATGTTATGTAAATATCTGCAAGTTGACATGCGCTGCTAAAACAATTTTCAGTCGGTACATAGATTTAATGTCTCAGTAGAATAGCATAGCATCACCAGTCCATTACTGTCCCACTGCTGGGCACGAGCTTCTGCTAGGAATGAAAAGGGTAAAGGCACCACCCTGACCTTTTTTTTTATTTTTATTCTTTACTTGCTCGCCTTTGGGTCTAGTCTCACCTGATGGTAAGTGCAGGCAAAGTCTCAGATGGAGCACACGAATCCAAGGAACAGAGATATAAAGGGATTCCCCTATACCCTTCGGGCTCTCACAGACACACGACGGAACACGGTAAACTGCTTGGCGCCGGACTTTGATGTGAGGATGGTAGCTAGTCAGGTGGACCGTATAGATCCTACCACGTCGCGTGCTGGGTTTTGTATAATCTTACAATACGCGCCTATACCCAGTGTGCGGCGAGGAAGTTTTATATTGTATGTACCATTCCCATACAGGGAAAATCCTGGTGCGGGTTGGCGGACTACAAATGCCATCGAGAACTTTTTTGAGCCCTCTCAGGTGTGCAGGATTCCTCACGATGTTTTCCTTCGCCATAGTTGATACTAAGATATTACACTAGTGTATACTATTTTTATAATCCCTGAGTAGTTTGCTATGTTGCAAAAAGAAGAGAGGGCGTGGCCAGTTCCAAGTCATGGACAACACGATATTACTCAATATTAACGAAACAGAATACGCCTGCTTAAAAGAAGCTGCAAAAACTGCAGCGACAAACATTATTAAAGCCACAAATCCGTTGTCAGATTGGAATCAAAACATAAATGTGCTGCGCGGCGCACCTCTCACAATATTTCGTGTCGGCTGTCAGCGCAAACTTGCCACTATTTATCGCCTGGCAAGTTTCCTTGTCTTCCCACCCCTCACACCCCTCCATCCTCCATCTCCCTCCAACCAACCGGAAAACTATAGCGAGTTCCAAACTGATGTCTCACTTGATAGGCGACGTCAACAAGTTCACTGAATGCGCTGGATGCCGCTGAAGCCGCTGAAAGTTGCTGTACTTACAGTGTGAACGTTTAATTGGACGCTTTATGAGTGGCGTGTACCTCATGGTAGTGAAGGTTTGGGTTTAATGAGACCATTTGCCGGTGTACTGATATCTTCGAAATGGGAAAATCTGGGTTCCTTAAGCATTGTATGTTTCGCGGTGTCAAATTAAAATTTGAAACTCGCATGTTATAGATGAAGAATCTAATGCCAATACTTATGTCAATCATGCTGGAAAAACAGTACCGTGGAAGGGGTTATTTTGGTAAGAACTTCGTTTCGCAATAAAACTCAATTTGTACGAATTCCGATATTTTTTTTACGGTTGGCAGCATTGAACGTCACTGTCAGCTTGAGATTAGTAGCAGTGGGTGGAACCTTACTGGTTGATGTAAAATTGTTAAAAATATGTCTGTAATAGTTTTGTGTAATTATTTATTCCTTAATAGGGTTACTATCGAATTCCTTAGAAAAAAAGGGAGGTATCATAGTATAACATTTTTTTATTATAATTTTTTTTTGTTCAAAAAGTATAAAGATTATTTTTTATATTATTCAAGAAATACACTAAATAAACAAAACCGATATTTGCATATAGTATTTGCCCTCTTATTTCAAGAGAAAAATACATTTCAATTTTGAAATTGATCAGTCACCCTTTTCCACCAGTAAGATAATGAGGACTCACTTTATATTTTTTAGATCCATTCCCAAATTAATGCGATAATATTCAACAATACAGTACAGTAATTATACAATTCTAAAGCCAGATTACAACGATAATTCCACATAAAATGTATCTTTGAAGGCGCTCCCCAAAGTTTTCAATATAAATTCCTATAAAGGCTTATCTTGGGCTTCAATGTAAGCCTAATCTCGCTTATATATATGTATATAAGAAGAGATTACAATAATGTAGTGAGTCATAAATCGTAAGATCCCGATATGGCTATAAAACCAGTTTACGAGCAGTATAGAGACGGGAACAGTATCAAACATTTTACATTTTATTGTTTTCTAATATCTGATTTATTCTGTTAGAGAGCGATTTAGTCACGTCGGGAATTTGGAATTGAGTACTTGTAATACGAACGGGCTTGTAGTATTGTTTGGTTCCTCTTCGAATAAAAATGGTGGAATTTGGCTGACTTTTTAACGACTTCAAAAAGGACGTGGTTCCCTATTGGGCGCGTTTTTTTATGTCTGTACACGGATTTCTCCGCAATTACTGGGCCGATTTAAATGATTATTTTTAAACCGATTTCATAAAAACTGAAGTATCAAATAAGTGTCATAACTGAATACTTGAAATTAGCTTTTTCGGAAGTCAGTGCTTTTAATTTCACCTAGGTTTCAATTCTTCGTCACAGTGTGGCTTAGCACCGACTTCAGGAAATGTAAATTTTATTATATGACCATTATTGATTATTTTGACGACACGTTTGGTGCAGTGGCTGAGCGATTAGCTTCTGCGCTACGGGTCGTGGATTCGATTCCGTACCGTGATTCCGTACGTGTCAAATATTTGTATGGCTTACAAATAATTGTTTCGGGTCTGGACGTCTGTGCATGTGAAGATTTGTGTCTGTAAATGCATCCGCGATACAGAAGAAATCATACCGTGGAGCAACGATAAACTATTTTTTTTATTTGATGATTGTGGGCTATATTAGGTCATTTTTTGTAATGTTTATTTTGTTATTAGAAAGATTGTGTAGTTTCCTTCCATGTTATACTGGAAAAGGGTCTCGTGAAGTTCACTTGCTTTTGCAATGTCACAAAACGATGTAAAACCAAACTCGCAAAAATAACACACACTGCGAAAACTATCCTTATTATAATTCCTCCTAATAGTTTAAACGTAATAAACTGTACAAGTGAGCATGCATGTTTTGCTAAACACAAACTTAAATAGAAAAAGGTGTTTAACTAAATTAATTTCCTGGCTCGCCCACCATGTATTTTCATGGAAAGTATGTCCCGATTTGAAACTCGACATTTTTACAACGGATATTGTACATCGAATGGTGACTAGAAAAACACAGCATTTATTTAAGAATATAACATCACGCCTTACATTCCCTGAAGGGTTCGGCAGAGGTATTTTTAGTACACCCTCGTTTCGCCAGTTATGTTTAAATCCCATGTAATAGGGGGCGAGTCTATTGCCATTAACCGGGCTCAAATCCAGACTCCAGGCTGCTACTGAGAAATTCCTAATGGAAAAACCCAATAACACTTTACCCGATCTGGGGATCGAACCCAGGACCCCATGCTCAGCAGTCGCGCTTGCCACCACTAGACTAACAAGGCAGAAATTAAGAAAATTATGTTATTGTATTCTAGTTTTATTTCACTAATTAACTACTTATACATGTATGTAAATATGTACATAATCAGCTCATGACTGTCCCACAGCTGCGCTTTAGAGCCCTCTTAGGTGTGCAGACTTCCTCACGCTGTTTTCCTTTACTAAAATTCTGAACCGCACACGAATTCAAAAAGCCAGAGGTACGGGCCCGGTTCGAACTCAGACTCTCTTACATGGAAGGCAAGCGTTTAATTAACTTCTAAGCTATCACTGCAAACAAAAGATACAAACATTGAACTGCAAATCTTTTTTTATTTTATTTTTTTATTTGATTTTGGTTTGCTCTTGACTCTAGTCTAGTCAGAGGTGACAGAGACAAAGTCTACGATGGCGTGAGCTTACCCAGAAGAAGCTTGTTCACTCTAACTTTGAAGAGATTCGAGTTGTATGCGTTCGGGAACACAGACGCAGGTAGTAAGTTCCACTCTTTTGCCGTGCGCATTATGAAGGATGTTTGGAAGCGCTTAGTGCGAATTAGTGGAATGGCAACTAGGTATGGATGGTAACTTGCAGTGCGTCTAGATGTCCGACGGTAGAAGGGGGCCGTAATTGAAATGCACGTGGTTTTAATGAGGCATTAAAGTTAATACCCTAGTTAAGATGAGTGCAAGATACAGTTCTTACAGACAATAAAACTGTTTGACTGATGGAATTAAGATTATCTTGATGCTCTAGTTTTGTGCCGCTGTTGTTATTTCGTCGATTTCGCGACGTTTTCCGTGTTTGTGTACTTTTACTGCCATTGTGGACAAAAGACGTGGCGTTTGATGGTGTGGAACAGATCACAGTTTTGTGAAAGGAATTCTAGTTTCCATGTTATTTAAAAACTTGAAGGAATTTCTTACTAAATTATAAGCTCTTCAACTACAATGAAAGACATCAAAGTATAGCAAGGAAGTGTTACATACATCTTGATTGTAATTATCGTTGAATAATATTTAGCTATCATCTGCACTGAGGTTGCACCCTATGGGTCACTGACCGCCGAGGCTCTGATTCCAACAAAAATGACAAAATTATATTAAAATTATGGAGGAACGAGGTGTGGTGTTCCTCCAACGAAAAGGGGGGATTTTCCAACCAGGCGGGTCTTATGCCTGGCGGGCCACTGCCCAACGGTTGATGTTGGGAAGTTGTATATACTATCTGCGTGTCAAATCTTGATAGCGGGATGCAGGATTTGTGACGTCACATTTGAGAGTTGTCTTTTTGTCGCTGTAGTCTGCTAGACATTCGTCGAGTTGCATAGTTCGCATGTAGAGTGATAGGTGGCGCCACAAAATCAAATCAAAATAAAAAAAGAATTCAATCAAAAGTCTGTAACACTCAAATGGTCAAAAATCACGTATTACTTACAGGAACAATTTACTAGAACATAAATCAAGCATCAGGCGTCGATACGCCGATATTACCAAAGTTGGCCCACAATCTGCCCCGCCGCCTAATTACTATAATTTCTAGTCCAACTCACTCACACTCGAACAGCGCCTGATTTTGAGCGAATATAGAACTATTGGACGAATCGAATCGTGAACTTCGGCGTGTAAAGTTGAGGACGTAGAATAAGGAAATGGTAAAGCGTGAATGCCGGTGTCAATGATTCGGAATTATCGTTCTGTCTGTACTGATTAAATTCGTGTTATTTGATAAATGTTAGCGCAAGGCAGTGATCAATTTTAAAGCAGTGACAGCATAGTGGTGTGACCGTCGGACTGCCTGGTCTTGAGTTCGAACCCAAGGCACTCACCTCTAACTTTTCGCATTCAGGTGCGTATTGTATAATTATCACTTGTTTAAAAACGGTGAAGGAAAACATCTTGCGGAAACCAGCATGTCTGAGAGATATTTCGAGACGGCATGTCAAGCCAAGTTAGATGCCCATGGGCGGCATAAACTGTGAAACCAGGTAAGTCACTAACAACAAGAAAAAAAAAGCGCAATGCCAACGAAAGTAGCATTAGTAAAGAAACTATTTGATTCAGCTGTGGCTAGATTCTAAAGTAAACAACAAATAAAACTTATCTGTTAGTGCCCTGTTTCTATGACCAAAAACTAATCGTTTTGTTTACCAATGGTAGGTAGCATTTTTTATTTCCAAAGTGAGTCTATATAAATGGACTCGTAAGGTAATTTAACGTGCGATAGATACTAACGTATAGAAGGTCGAAGCTATGGCACATTTGCCTCATTATTGATAACGATACAAGAGTCGTGATTTTAACCAATTAGGCTCGGTGAATCATTGGAATTTACCATAATTATATCAGTTTGTTTCAATAGGCTCGCCCCCTGTTACCTACATGGGACTTAAAAATATATCGGCGTAATGAGGGTGTTACTATACACTTCTGTCCTACCCTTCGGGGAACACAGCCGTGATGTAATGAAATGAAATTATTTATTCTGCAAATTGGATATTTAAAAATCACTTTTACATGTCGGTGTGTTTTTTTTTTATCTAGGTATCGTCAGCCTTTCCTATCTGACTACCTCTGAGAAGAAAGGCCGAAACAAACTCAGGGGTCAAGGTCTCTTTTCAAGTCCAAACATATTTTCTGTAACAAAGATTTGTGTGAGGACAATGCATGGACTGGCCTTTTGAGGAAAGTTCTAGAGCAGTTTGAGAGGAGAGAATGTTATGTTATGTGTTATGTTTGTGGGTCATGCCTGAAATCAAAAAGAGCGGCATCTTAAAAATAAGATGCACAGACAACAGTTTTATTCTACTTTTGTTTTGCGTCATTACTTGTAGGTAGTATCCCAGCTTATCATTTAGTAGGTACTGCACCATTACATTAACTATCAACTTTTAGCACTCTTTCATAAAACCTGACCCTCGAATTATACAGCTTTATTTCTCATTTTAGTGTAAAAAAGTAACACGTTGTCATTTCACGAAGTATCCATTTAAGATGTTTTTACGGCAGTGCGGCTATCTCGGCTAATGTCTTGAAATCTCTGGTCTAACGCCGTCCTTACCGGTTTAGGTATATTCAGGTTATATTACGTCAGGTGACGTAAGACGTTGATGTTTTCGCTGTTCCGGCCACTCTTTTTGTTGATATTTATTTTGATTACATAGGTCGGTATGTGGAGTCAATAAGTATGGATCATCATCATCCAAGCAATACAGGGTGTAAACTAATTCATGCAATTCCTTCAATGCTCGTGACGTACCTACTGCTGAAATAGATTAATCCTGCACGGGATACTTTTGGATTCAATGTTTTTTTTTACAAAAAGTAAACATATTGTGTTCCTAACGTCAGACATTTTAGCGCCCCGAGCGTAATGCGCGGCTATCGCTCGCCGCGCGGTCATCTAACTCGGGGCGCTAAAATGCCTCACGTTAAGAACACATGTTTACATTTTGTATTTTTTTTATTGAGTCCATAAGTATCCCGTGCAGTGTTAATCTATGTCAGCAGTGCATCAGCAGGTTTGTAGGAATTACATGATTTCGTTTATAAACACCTGTATAGGTAGCTGTGTTATAGCTCAAACAACTGCATCACTAAAAATGTAGCTCACCTTTAAGCAGATCCACGGCATAATATTGTACAGGTGTGTACGAATCGCCTACTTTATCTTCCTTCATAAATTCACCATTCATAAACAAAACATAAGACGCAAAATTAATTTAAATTAGAACATAACCTAGTTACATTAGCAACACTGTCAAACGACGTCACATCACGTAACGTATCATAAACATATCTTGTTATCACCACTAAAAACTTTTGAACTAACATCTTGTCACTTTGTGTAGTTATGATTGCTCACGCGTCACCCGTGGGGTGGTGGGGGAGGGGCGTGTCTATTAGCGAGCTCGTAAAGACAGCTTATTGCGATAGAGTAACTTTCTGATTTACAACGCATACCAGCGCAGGAGATACCAATAGGTAGTTATGTAGAGAACTGGAACTTCTGCCCTTGTTAAAGTGACGTAATAAACGAATACAAAATAATCATTTTGTATACGGTTAAGTAAGTATTGAGGAAAAAATATTTGTATGACTTACAAATAGTGGATCCAGGTCTTAGGTGTATGTGAGATTTGAGTCTAAAAACGCCCACGATATAGGAGAAATCTTAGTGTGGAGCAATTTAAAAAAAATAATTATAACCTGAACTACATATATCTCAGATATTTCTAGTAGACAAATCTTGACCTATTCTACTTTACCCTACCTGAACATTAAACCAAGATCTCTATGATCAGCAGCTGAGTTGGCAAGCACCAGACCAATAATGCCAACGAAATCTATATTATTATAAAAATGAATCCCTATTTCCCTTGGTCACGCCATAACTTGAGAACGACTTTACCGATTGAGGTCATATATACACAATATATTTGTTTTATTGAGACAATGGTTCCTTGCTATGCTGGGATCCGATAGGTGGCGCTGTAGTCAAATTATTTACGCAGGCAGAGAACAGAGCGAGAGAACAGCTAGTCTTTTACAAAAAATCGAATATAGTTTTGTACCTTACTAACTTTTTTTCAGTTTTACAGTTCTCCCTCAGGGATCCAAAGTAAGCCTTACTCTAGGCTAACGTCTTGTGAACACCGATTTAAGTTTAATGTTTAATTTACATGCAAATATATGTTCCAACGAGGCTGCTTAGGCTTCAGGTAGTTGATACTTAGTACTTACAAAATATTTTGATAGCGAGTTTCAATAATGTAGGGTGAAGTATTTGTGTCGTAATAATTTAGAATAATAATTACATAACATCACGCCTGTATTCCCCGAGGGGTTAGGCAGAAGTATATAGTAACACCCTCATTTCGCCGTTATGTTTAAGTCCCATGTTATAGGGGGCGACTCTATTGCCATCAACCGGGCACAAACTCAAACTAAGGGCTGCTACTGAGGAATTTCACATGGAATAACCTAATAACACTTTGCTCGACCTAGGGATCAAACCCAGGACCTCACGATCAGCAGTCGCGCTTGCCACCACTAGACCAACGAGGCAATCTAACAATTATTTATCTACGAAAAAATAGGGATCAATGTTTATGAAGATTTAAAAATGACTTTGAAAACTAATTAATAGCTTTTTTACCACTGTGGCATGTCATAGTACCTACTAAGTGTATTCAAGCTACCACGTAAAGTATCAAAAGCTATGAAAAATATATTACTTACCGTGAAGCTAGCTCAAAAACTCTAAAAGTAAATACAAAGAATTAATGAATAATGGTATATACACACCAAGCCAACGAACGGGGTTCGCTACAGCTTACGATCAAATGAAACCGGATTCGTCGTTAACAAAGTATGGTCAAATTAACAAATGACAAACGTTTGCTGGCGTTCCTTGGCTTGGTGTGTACGTATCATAACTAAACGTAACTCTTGATATCAAAAAGTAATGTGAGTTAAGCACAGACTCTTGACATAAATACGCCCTTTAATATTCTAATTGTTCATTATAATAATTCGCAACTTCGGTGGCCATGAGAATTTGGGCCTTGTTCCACTCATTTATATTTGGACACTTAATTATCGTGTTTTACGTTAAATTATGTGTTTTTAACAATATATGTAGGTATGAGTAATTTATGATTTAGACTTATTAAGTTTAGACAGGTATTTTAACGTATCTAAACATGCACTACATGATACATATTTTGTCTATGGTCCCCGAAGGTCTGTGTAAGGCTGGTTTTACAGTGCCGCTTTCGCCAGCGCGGTTAGTAAGCGTCGCGGGCCACGAGCTTTGAGCGTCTTGAAGGGTTTTAGAATAATCAGCGCGTGCGGTGGTCAGCGCTGACGGGAAAGTCATACGTTTCGGCTGTCAGCGCCGACGGTCAGCGTGACTCTGAAACCAGCCTAAAGACAGACTACATATACAAACATATCTTGCCAAAGGCGGTATTTAAACATATTTTTATATTGTTGGGAATTTGCCATTTTCTAAGCGTTTTTTTTAAAATTAATGAATAAGTCTGCTCTTAACCTCGATCTCAACTGATGTAAAGCGATTTATACGGTCTACGATGGACTGAGAGCAACCAGAAGATGCCTTTTCACTTCACTTTAAGGTTAACAATGGGTTATAACAGCAGTGACGATTTTATATACTACTTTTTTTCGTAAATCGTAAACCGTAAACCGTCATACGGGGTGAATAGGGGATGCAGGGGTGAATCGGAACGAAACTTTAAAAAGGATTTTAACATTAAACTAATATAGATTGTTCCCAAAACAGACTCTTAATGTGTTTACTGTATTATAATTAACGATTAAGTGTCCTTGTTGGCAACAAACTGTATTATTTCCACGTTAAAATCCATTTTAAAGTTACGTGCCGATTCACCCCTGCATTCCTATTCACCCCGTAACATGGTACCTAATACATACATATAGGTACAGAAACTCACGCCTTTTTCCCATGGGAGTAGGAAGAAACTATAGAACGCCACATGCTACGACCCTTACATACCCCTTTCGCTTCATCCACGTTCATACATTTTGTCATACACGCACGCCGGTTGAGAGTACTACGCACCTGACCTTTGTGAAGAACATCACCAATAACATGGATGTATGCCCTTCTAGGACGTCCTCTACCAGCGTTTCCATTGACATCCGCCTTATAAATTCCTTTTGTTAATCGCCGTTCACTCATTCTCTCAACGTGACTGAACCACCTAAGCATACTCCTTTCAATTTTTGTCACTCTCTTCAACACACAATCACTTCTCACAATCTTTTAAACCGCAACTTTGTCTAATCTCATCATTTCTCAATCTATCATTCAAAGTTACACCGCACATACTTCACAAGGAACGCATTCCCACGGCATTTATTCTACTTTCATGCCTCTTCTGCCACGACCAACATTCACTTCCATACATAAGCGTAGGTACCAGCACACCATTATGGACAGCCAGCCGTGCCTTTTTGGACATCGACTGGTTAACCACAACCGCATGCATAGCACCATTTACTTTATTTCCCGCATTTGCTCTCCTTTCCACATCTTCGTCAATCTTACCATCTCTTGTAAACATACTTCCCAAATAAACAAACTCATTCACCTGTTCAATACTTTCATCTCCTATCTTTACTTTATACTCAGATAAATCTGCATCTCATTCAAAAACCTAATGCATTTTGTTTTTTCTTCAAAATCTTCGGTCTTTACGAAACTTTTATCAAATTATCATTTTCCATCCTACTCTCACCATTGTACTAAAAGTCACTTGGTATTGTCGGTTGACAATACCTAGTGAATTTTAGTACAATGGTGAGAGTAGGATGGAAAATGATAATTTTATAAATTAACTTTATAAATTCCTTTTGTTAATCGCCGTTCACTCATTTCATTCATTCATTCTTCATCTTTTACTATTAGGTACCTACTATAAATAAAATAAGCGTGTATGGCTATGATTTCTTTTGGTCAGAATCGTATTAAAATGGACTTAAACGTACAATTGAAAGGCGACATCGCTAGTGCCTGCCTACCTAGTCCGAAAACCAATGCACGCCACTGGTGCTACCTATACGGCGCAGGCGAGAATGACTTAGAGGTAACAAACGCGATCAGTTAAAAAGCATATCACCTGCAAATATTAACCATAATTTTATTAAGACAATGGACCCTGGTATGCGCTCTATGTGCACGTACTATTTAGGCCAAAATTGCTTTCACCAGCCATCTCAGAGCACACCAACAATAATAGGCAGAAACAAAGTCGCCGTAGCTGGAATCGGTATGGGCGACATCATCGGTAGACAAGTAAATGCCCTTTCATACGAAACCTCGTATGAAAGGGCATTTACTTGTCTACCGATCCGATGATATTGCAAGGCTACATTTTTAAGCAGATCGAACGTGTCTAAACTTCGCAACCTTTACGGAAAACTAAATAGTCTCATAATATTTGTCTTTTAAAGCTAAGGATAGTCTAAACAATCAAGTTAATTACTATAGAAATCCGAGCGACCCTAGCGTGACTTTATTAAATTGTTCTAGCAATTAAGCGCTAATTTAGTCAATTTCGTGTCTAGGCAAATCATTTCAGTTGCTAATATTACAAACCGTTTTTTCTTGGAATTGGAATTAGGAGCTTTGAAATAATTAACTCGGTATTTTGTTGTATCTTGTCATCTTCCTATTTTAAGATATTTTGTTGATGAAATATCTCGGGAATATAATAGAATGTCACGGGAATAAATTAATCAGCAATGTGTTGCTTTATAAATATTTTGTTAATAAACAGGCCGTACCTACTGTCGCATTCCGTGGATGTTAGTTACAAAATTATAGGTACCTATATTTTTCTTTTTTTTTTTAAACGTTGCCCCACACTAGGACTTCTCCTGTATCGTGGGTGCGTTTACAGACACAAATCTTCACACGCACAAACATCCAGATCCGGAACAACTATCTGTAGGCCATACAAATATTTGTTCCGTGCGGGAATCGAACCCACGACCCGCAACGCAGAAGTCAATCGCTCAACCACTACACCAAACGTGTCGTCAATTATTTTATCGCTTCTTATAACTTTTCAGTAGATTAAAGACTGCACCAATTTAATGAATCCTAATAAATTTATTTCATGTGTAGTTTTATGGAAGTGTTAAATATTGTTAAACTACTGAAATAGATACAATTATGACATGAAAATCATAAGATTTTAAAGCTTCAAATACATTGAATTGAAACGAGAATGTAACAATTCTAACAATATCACCTCTATACTTGAAACTGACACTTAACCACACAGCTGTTCTTCCTAGCACAGGTACAGTAATAGGGGTGTCACTCGGCCCACCTACTGCTAATTCCGCTTTACTGGCACTAAGAAATATAGCCACTAAAGTTGCCAATACAGGTGCGTGCCACGGCAATGAGAGTATTTACGACCTAGCAAATGTAAAAGTGTAGGTGTACTCATAAACGGACTGAGCGTCACGATCAGGAATGTAATGGTGATCAGTTTACTTCTCAATACAATAACTTCCGAGCATAAAAACAAAAAATATTATTAAATTATGTTTTTTTTTATTATTCTTGACTTGGTCGCATTTGGCCCTAGTCTCATTTGATGGTAAGCGTAGACCGGATCTGAGATGGAACATACGAATCCAAGGAACAGAGATATAGAGGGATTTCCCTATACCCCTCCGGCCTTACATACACACGACGAAACACAGTAAACTGCATGGCGTCGGACTTTAATGTGAGAGTGGTAGCTAGCCAGGCGGACCGTATAGATCCTACCACGTTGCTTGCTGGGTTTTGTTGAATCTTACAACACGCGGCTATTCCCAGAAAGAAAGAAAGAAAATTTATTTATTCAGCCAAGAACACTGACAGCATAAATAAAATAAACAAAGAAAGAAAGAACAATATAATAAGAACTAAACACAAATTTTATGCTGTCGAGCATGTTCATGCCGAAAAGGTCACCAACTCAGCATATGCTAGGCGTCAAAACACCCAGCGCTGATTTTCAGATTTCCCAGCGTGCGATGAGGAACTTAGGTATATATTGTAATACCCACACAGGGTAAAAATGTGTGTCCATTACTTCATGCTTATAGCCTACTAGAATGTTTTTACGGTCTAGCCCACTAGGTTAAATTAAATAATAAATCTATACAGCAGGCCATACCGATTTTTGTTCTAATCAGAACCAAACCTTGAACATAGGAAATCGCTCCACCAACACATTTTGAAACATCTAAAAAAAAAGGTAAAAGGAAACAAAGATAGCGTTCATAACCTAAACATATCCTGAACACACATTGTTAACAAAACACAAACGCTCGGCTGAACCACCTTTATACAGACTTACAGAGGGACACGCAAAAGAAAAAGTAAAAAGAAAGAATATCGTAGCTCGTAATACGTAGCGGAAAAAACGGTTCAACAAGCCGAAAGTGATTTTTCATCCAAGTTAAGGCGAGAGTCATCAAAACATCGCGATAAAGAACAAAACACCGCTGACTGACTGCAACGAGGGGCGATAAGGACTACCAGGAGCGAAGGACGGGGGAGGAGGTGTCTTAAAACGCCAGTTATGACGTAAGGGCGCACGCGGATCAGCGTAATGCTGCGAGGGATCTGGGTAAGGGCGTGATTTGGAAAGTAACTGCCGTCGTGCATTAATGCAATGAGCCCGACTTGTTATACTTAAGATTGTTTAAATATTGTGAAGTAAGTCTCAAAATATTTTTTCCTGTAGCATATTTTTTGGAAGTAAAAATGTTTAAATATCTTAATCCTCTAAACGAGAGCCTACTAAGTCGTCCTCTACATAATTTATCATACTTTGCTTCACTCAAAAAGGCATCCCTTTCGAGTTATAAACGGTTGCTCGTTTTAAAGTTACTTATTTTCTGAACAAGAAACTGGATGTTACTTATTTTTTCTCATATAAATCATGGCGAGACTCATAGTTAGAGTCGACAGCTTCACTAACAACCCGCCAACTATTCGCATAAGAGTTAAAATTGCTACACACCCCAGACGGTAACGGGAAAGTTCATTATAAGAAACTTGGAGCAAAAGAAAAATATATAGTGGAAACACTTCCATCGCGTTGAGAGCTGCCATACATAGAGTAGTTTGAACCGAGAGCCGCAAGTTTTTGGTGCAAATCTCTTGAGTAAGAATCTCTGTACAACTCTAGTATATCTAGCTATGACTCGTGCAGATCCAAGCAAGCGACAGACGTGACCAGCCTTCCTTTCCTTTATTTTCGTTATACGTTCCCTGAATACGGAAGTGAAACGTTTACGTTAGTCTACCTTGTTAATAAAATGCATTTTTACAAAATCATAAGATTCTTATCGCACAAAATAAAGAAATAAAATTTTTGTGTGGTGCGATGAATCACGCGACAAAAATAGCGCACGTAAACCTTATAATTGCTTGGTTAAACACAATTTTTAAATATCTCAATTAAAAAATTGTAATAAAAATATAAATAAATTGTCGGGAGCGGCGCGGTGCGGCGTGATCGCGAGCAGTTTATCACGCGAACGTGGCCGAATCTCGCCGCGCGCCCGCTCGCGCACTTTCATAACTCTGTCATTATATGAGCGCTCGTAAAGGAGAAATAATAACCCGTCAAGTATACATACATTAAAAGGAAATGCACCCTTTATTAATGCAAAACTTTAAATAAACATAAAATGTATTTAGCTGCTGCGATTCCTTAAGTTTGCACGAACATGTTTAAAAATTCACATCATTAGTCAAAACATCATTAGTAACATACACCATTTGTAATGTCAACGCGCCGCAATCGTTAAATATTTACAAACTACCTACACATTAATGAATTTATACACGCCATTTTAATATGAAACTGATAAATGTTACTTAATTATTTAATAAAACCAAATCCTGTCTAAAATTATTCAATTTTCAGCGTTTAACAAAAACGGATGTGGTTTGGACAAACAAAATATGCCAACGAGGCGTCAAAGGTAAAACCGACCGGTAAAAATTCCGGCGATGTTACGTCACAGTGGGTCGGCTCACTCATTACGACGGGCTCAGACGCCGCCTGATAATTTACCAAATGACAATGAGCGACAGTCAGGCCTTGTATTAGTTGCGACGCCGGTGAGGGGGCAGGGGGGGCATCGGACGCGTAATGGCCGAAATTACACTCCTCTCTGATTGGTCCGGCGAACTGTTTGTGAGCGATGGACTGTCCAACGTTTCTTGCTGCCGTGCGTCCGAATCAAACGATACGATACAGTATGCGTATAGGTGTATGTAATAGTGTCTATCTTTGGTACAAACAAACAATTACGAGGGCTCTAACTGATGTCAAACAGACACAACAACCTATTGCAGTCCTGATGATCGTGGGCTTTCCTCAAGTGAAACGCAGCTACTTCAAGTAAGACAGCTTGACCGCAGAATTAATCACTATAGCTGGTTGCAGACCACGGGTATTAAGGCTAGCCAGTTGGTTGATCATCCCATTAACTATCGGTTTTGTTGGACAACGTGAGTGTTACAGTATATACCTACAGCTTTTAACACAGTAAAAAACTCAGTTATCACACTACAAAGAAATAATAATGTCGACGTAGTAAGTATCGTGTACACCCAGTGCGCCTCTCGTTGCAACTTGTAACTTGCGTGGGAACACAAACAGCTGACAGCTTCCATATTTGAAATCTGAGCAGAAAGAAGTTTGCACACTATTTTTATTTATTGAATATTAGTTCTTCTTGGTTCATCCTTACGTAAAAAAAGAAAATAGATATATTATGAGCCTGGAGAAACAGATTATTCTAAACAAATATAACTTATATTTGTTCAAAATGTTTATTTTTTGTAGGCAGCCCATATAAGAATATGGAGCTTAGATTTTCTTTTATCTACAATGAAGTTTATGAAGGTCAAATAGAATAGAGGTCAAACAGTAGTCACTTGTTGTTAAACTAGTCCAAGTATTGCTATGTCAGAAAATGTTTGCTTATTACCAAGCAATGAACTTGCCATAGGTTTTCATGTAAGATGTGGTTTATTTATATCAGTTCATCAGCTTCCATATTAGTTTTTATCCCGTCAAAGTCCGGATACCTGCAGCGACATGCACGCGCAAACGGTATTGTCGTATTAATGACACTGTTTGGTATACCGTTTTACCGTCGTAACTTTACATGCATATTGCGCGAATTAGAAGTGGTGCAAGAGAAGGCTTCCTCAAGACTGAGCGTGTAACCGGACCATACAGAGTAGACTTACTCCTTATCAAAAAAAAACTGGTCAGAAAAAAATACAAATTGTTATTTTAAATACACCCTAGAAAAAGATGTCTAAAACTGGATTATATTCTGCAAATTACCAGTAGTGTGTACTAAGTTTAGTTCACCTCTACCAGCCCAGTTAGTTTCGCTAATGAACTAAAAACCAGAGTCAGTTTTACAAGAGCCAGACGGATTAATGTGCTCATTATCCTTCGCCATTTACATTTGGCTTCAAGTATAGTATCTGAGTGAGGACTAGCCCTTAGGCTCTTTCTGAACTTTACGAAGTTTGGTACAATGTGCTTAACAAAAAGATATTATCTTTAGTTAATTAATATAATTATTTTGGAACAAAAGATACTCTTGCTCGTCTAAATTTTCTGAATTGGTGCGTACAATCAGTAAAGACTCAAGAAGGTTTTGCACTATCTTGACATACCAAATTAATGTTATCCATGATCCATGACCATGATATTACCAATTTCCTAAAACTAACATCAACATAAAGCTATAAGTCACACACATTTCCCAAACATTAAATTTCAAATCTGCCCAAAACTAACTTTAAAATTACCGAACCTAAAACTCCGACTATTAGTAGGTCCGTCCGTCTCCACCCTTATTTAAGTGGTGTGTTTGTCCAAGGTGACCTAGGCAACATTAGGCCGCGGTCTGCTCGGCGGCTATTCAATCGCACCGTACAATTAAGTTCGCTCAGTAATTCACTTAGGCTTACATGTGTCGATTTGCGCCACAATCATGGCGCATTACCAACTAACTTGGAACAATCACGCTACTTAGATTATAGCTTGGGGCTTAAGAGCTTTGTTTCAAATTGTATGTTTGTGTGCTTTCTTTGTAGGTAGGTAATAGGTACACTAATTGGATTTAGTGAGAGAATGTCGGGTCAGTCCGAGAGCTGAGCTACTAAGATTGTTTTGTTCTTTTTTAATTCCAGATCGCTTTCATGCCAAGTTTTGACAATCATTGGAATCCTGTCATTGGTGTTACCCAAAAGTGTCAACGATAATAAAACTCGTGTCGCCACCCGCTTCTGTACTGCCACCGCCTAGCCCAGCTTGTGTCTGGCTCCAACTCACCTAGACCCATTTGGAAACACATTTAATCAAAATAACATAACTAAGTACACAGTAAACAATCATGACCTACTTTTCAACTAATTCCTGTGCATAAAGTTATGTTTTCCCACATTTTTCCTCATCACCATATGACACTTTTTATTTAATTACATTTCCATTCCGCAAACAGATGCAGCACCTCCCCTCCGCCCCCTCACCGCGTGTGAATGATAAACCGAAATTTTAAAGGTATTAAAGCATACCTACGTAGAGAAATAAAATCGTGATAATAATAATATGATCTTTAAATACTTTAATCCACTTAAAAGTATTTTTTCTAAATCTGAATATTATTGTTATTTTGATATTTCCAACACTCGTTTAAATCCGTATTCAAGATATTATTCTATGCATAAGTACTTTCGATTCCTCGTCATAGATAAAATGACGCTTTTTTTAATGTACACATTTATTGGTTACCAGGCGTACGGCCCACTTATTGCAAAGACGTTACGAGGATTGCCGATGCGTTGCCAACCTACAAACAAAAGTCTCATGATCTGACTGTAATTCCACCGACACACAGCACAACCTTCATACTGAAATACAGCAATACTGCTAGGCTATAGAAATAGACTGCCTTGTTGGTTTAGTAGTCGCAAGCGCGACTGCTGAGCATGGGGTCCTGGGTTCGATCCCCAGGTCGGTCAAAGTGTTATTGGGTTTTTACGTGTGGAATTCCTCAGTAGCAGCCCGGAGTTTGGATTTTCGCCCAGTTGATGGCAATCGGCTTGCCCCCTATTACGTGGGACTTAAAGATAACAGCGAAATGAGGGTGTTACTGAACACCTCTGCCCAACCTTTCGGGGAATACGGGCGTGATGTTATGTTTATAATAATTTAGGTTACGATTATTATAAGGCATGACTTGATTCGCACGACACCCCATTTTAGTTAAATCGATCACGCAGGAGTGACTGTTACCGAGGGGATAATATTTCATTGAATCTCTTCTGGGATTCTCTCTTTACAGTAAATAAAGAACACACAGGGTAATTTTTTTTATATAGGTAAAATAAATACAATTAAAGTAATATGTTACTGCTATGGCTTCAATAATCGTGTTAGCTTTTTATTAATTTCAGTTGATTTTTGTTGAACAAAAAATCAGCAGAATAGCAATGATAGCCTAGTGGTGTGACCGTCGGACTACCAAGTCAAAGGTCTCGAGTTCGAGCCCAAGGCACGTACCTCTGACTTTTCGGATTCATGTGCGTATTGTATAATTATCACTTGCTTAAAAACGGTGAAGGAAAACATCGTGAGGAAACCGACATGCCTGAGACTTTCTCGACGGCATGTGAAACCAAGTCAGAGGCCTATGGGCGGCATGAACTCTGACACCAGAATAGTCACAAACCACACGAAAAAAAAGTTGATGTTTCTAGGATTGAGCAGTGATAATCTAGCGTTAAACTCTTGCCTTTCATATAGGAGGGCTTGTGTTTGATCTCGACCCGCACAGCTGACACTTGCGTCAACAGTGTAGGAAAACATCGTAAGAAAACCTACAATTCGCGATGATGTGTGCAGAATGCTTTGTTGGTCTAGTGGTTGCAAGCGCGACTGCTGAGCATGGGGTCCTGGGTTCGATCCCCAGGTCGAGGAAAGTGTTATTGGGTTTATCCATTAGGAATTTCTCAGTAGCAGCCTGGAGTCTGGATTTGTGTCTGGTTAATGGCAATGGGCTCGCCCCCTATTACATGGGACTTAAATACAACTGGCGAAACAAGGGTGTACTAAAAACACCTCTGCCGAATCCTTCGGGGAATATAAGGCGCGATGTTATGTTATGTGTGCAGTCCGTCAAACGGCATCAGGTCAGCGTGGTGGCCTACACCCTACTCATTCAGGGAATAGGCCCGTGCTCAGCAGTGAGCCAGTAAGTGGCTCATTATGTATAGGGCTCTATGATACTGACATGATCAAGACATTAACCCTTCAGTTGTTTCTCTTCCTGATTCTATGGAAGGTACTGCGTATACACTTAACAAAACTAATTGTTGACTTTACCGGTGTATGACTGTCACATAGTTGCTCCGTGTCTCGGAGAGCACGTTAAACAGTCGGTCCCGGTTGTCATACGAATACCTATGACAGTCGTTACGGGAAGTCAGAAGCCCGAAAGTCTAACAACTGATCTAACCTTAGGATATCGGCATTGCCCTATAACTGGGTTGCGGAGGTCTGATGGCAGTCGCTCTGTGTAAAATACTGGTATTCAGCCGCATCTGGTTAGACTGGAAGTTGACCCCAATAGAGTTGGGAAAAATCTAGGCAGAATTAATGACTGTCCCATCGTTGATACAACGAAAAAATGTAGTTGATTGGCATCTCGAGCCGTGAAACATAAACACCAGTAACCTTACATAAATTTAATACAAAAACACTTATTCCCGCAATAAAAATACATCAACCGTAACGGCTTTTGATATAATTATCGCAGTCCATTACCGGCAATACACAGCAACACTCAGCGATGTCGCCTAACAAACGCGCAGTGGTCACGCTCGCAACCCAAACGTACAAACGCGGCCGGGTAATCGGTCGCCGCCCATTGGATTTACGGTCGCTAATTGATTAATTATTACCTCTGCGGTTGGATAGATAGACCTGTTCTTTCGGTTTACTAGTACCTGGAGATCTACGAGTAGTTATAGTAAATAGAGCGCTGGAATCATTCCTCAAATAGATCGTCTAGGTGCACAATAAACAAGATAATTATTTCTATGAATACGTGGAAATGTGAAAATTATGATAACATTATAAGTATGTGAAGCTATAAAACGTTTTTCTACCGAATTCATAACTTAGGATCAGTTGCACTGCACCAATTAACTATAACTGTTAACCTGCCATATTTATGTCAACTATGACACCTTTTTTTTAATAATATGCCCCACACTAGGATTTCTCCTGTATCGTGGGTGCATTTACAGACACAAATCTTCACATTCAAAAATGCCCAGACCCGGAACAACTATCTGTAGACCATACAAATATTTGATCCATGCGGGAATCGAATCCACAACCCAAAATAGCGCAAAAGCCAATTGCTCAGCCACTGCACCAAACGTGTCGTCAAACGACGTCGTACTGATTTGACAGAAGTTTTCGTATGGTTACGGTTATAGTTAGTTGGTGCAACTCAGCCTTAGTATTTTGTAGTCTAGCAAAGGAGATTGCTAAGTGGCCATACAGTGATTTCCTAAGAACCAACAGCTAGGTAAAATAATTTTCTTTGGTCTAAATAATGACTACATTCGACTGAAATTAAATTAAAGTAACGGACTCTGTTGAGAATTGTTCAGTATCCAAAATACTCTCGGATTTTGAGGTTATAGTTGACAGTATTCATCCATGCGGTCACATTAGCAAAATGTGTGTAATAACTAGGCACTTAAACGTAAAATAGATTAGTTTTTACCTTTAAGCGCTTCATTTCATTATATTAGTAAGAATTTTTCATTAAAAACGAGAGCAATTCAAGTATGAGCGCGTATAATATTTAACTAAAATAATAAAAATATTTTATATACTTCTTCATTTACCTATTTATTATTCTTATTTTGTTTGTGCTTTTTTTAATACACTTGTGCCGCTATTTCCATTTCGTCAACCCCTTCGTACGACACTTTTCCCAACTAAATTCGGTTGATTTCTCTACACCTTTGCCCTGCACCAACTTTTGCTTCAGAAAATATTATTTTAGCCGGTGTTAAGTATAATAATCACTGCAAAGACTGGTACTCTATTTTACGTAACTGGGCTTGCCTTTGCACAAATGTAGGTGCTTACAAAATCTCGGTTCAAAATGCAAGAAAATCACAAAATATTACAGAAATACAAAATAGTAATTTTGAGGTTGACGTTCTATTATTTCTTTTATTTTATTATTTATCTGCCAATCTTTTTCTTTCATATTTACAATGTGATAAATAGAGTCTATTCGAAAAGAGAACTATCGTGGATTGGATGTCGCAGTGTTTAATTATTACTGTTTATGTCTTGTTAGCAACACAAAAACATTGGTATATACATACATTATGTTACACAGGATATTCAAATCCTATCTATCTTTATTAGATATTTAGACCCCAAACCCATGAAAAAAAAATTACAACAGACAAGGCTGTGTAAACAAGGCCCTTTGCCTCATCCGAAAGTGCCAAAAAATGTAAATGCTGATTTCCGTCATCAACAAACAACAACACTAGTCTTTAAAAACGTTGGTAAAATTGCAAGGTGTCCGTTGGATAGTTCGGCGTATCATAAAGTAATTTATTTATTGTCTCATGCTTGTTGGATTATAGGCGGATTCTGGCAATTTGTTGTTAGTTTTGCTTACCAAATCATGACCTAAAATATTATACAAATTGCTGATTATGATAATATTTCAGCTGAATTTTTCCGTGTGTACTTGTTTGTATGGAGCATGCCAGAAGCTCATAACCCGGCTTTGTACTTTTGTACCACCGTATAGACGTAAGTTTATCATTTGATTTCCAAAATATCAGAAATAGTATGATGTATCCTGTGGGGGAACGAGGTCAGGATTCTCCAACCAAGCGGGTGGTTAGTCTGGTGGGCCGGGCACAGCACTATAGGCGAGGCGCCTGTTATAAACTCGATGCATCGCTCAAACTTTGATTGCGTTATATAGGAGTCGATGACCTCATGAGAGAGTTGTAGATGCCATTATATACTAGACTGAATAGAAATACACTGAAAACAAGAATATTCGCTGGTATCAACATTATGTCAGTTGTGATCAAGTTAGATAATATACCTAATAGGTATACACAGGGGAACATAAAACTGCTTGCTTGTTGAAGATAAAGCTTGATCATCGGTTTATCAAATAACTTAGTAATATAACTAAATTCTAAAATCTTTCTAACTTTAAAAATGATTTTCTTCTAAAATATCTATTAGAATTATGAAATATTACACGCATAGTTCCAGAACTACATACAAAACATATTTTCGAATATTTCTTAATAACAAACTATTCTCTAAAACAAAGGACAGCGTAACAGCGTCCTAAAGTATTAATATTTTCCTACAGATTTAAGATATATCTCAATCGAAAGCTCTTATTACGTAGAAAAAATAATTACATATACCAAAAATGTCAAAGCTCCGGATGTACCTCGGAAAACAGGAAAATGCGGAACAGTAATTCAATGTTAAAGGTAGGAACGAATTGTTACCTAATATAGCATTTTATCGATTTATTAAGTCAATGATGGAAGTAATTTTGTTTTGAAATAGAACAATAAATAAAAAAATTAAGCACCTACGCAGTTCGTTTCAATAATCAGATAAATCTACTTACTACTTTCGATTAAAAATACTTCAACACGCTTCAGATTAATTCAGAGATCTATTAGTTTCAGAGACATACCCCGAAGTATAACTGGGTGCACTAAAGTGTATTAGGGTACAAATCAGTTAGCTCTACAAACAAACAAAATGAAAAACTGTACCTGAGCAACTGAAAAACACTTTGTGGCAAGTTATTTGAGGATATCGTTATTCAAACAATTCAAGCAATGGATGAAGACAACGGAACTATACTTTAGGAGTGATTCGTCACGCACTGATAGGTTTTTATATCACAACTTAAGTATTCCATTTATAATAAATACTTGTCACATTTCTTAACATCGTTAATAAACCCCGATGCTTTTGGGACTGAAATTAGCTATAACAGTAACAGTAGGTTATTCCGAATACATCGACACCATTTTTATGTTTGTAAGACAGTTTTTTTTTACTTAGGACATCGTCCATACTTTTTTACGCATTAAATTCTCTATGTATATATATATTATTACACGTGATTGTATAACAGCTTCATTTTTAAAAAGTCAATGTAATGTATACTATTTTTTATCGTTTTGAACTTATTGATAATAAACAAGCGCAGTTTGATAACTATTTTGTTTTCTGTTTTTTTTTTAAGAATACTAAAATCCTTGTGTGGGGCAACCCACACTAGGATTTCTCCTGTATCATGGGTGCGTTTACAGACACTAATCTTCACATGTACAAACATCCAGACCCGGAACAACTATCTGTAAGCCATACAAATATTTGTTCCGTGCGGGAATCGAACCCACGACCCGTAGCGCAGAAGCCGATCGCTCAGCCACTGCACCAAACATGTCGTCAAATGTAAATTTCAATCAATAATATATTTTATATATATATATTTTTTTGTCATTAATATTCATTTTGGAATTAAACACAAAAGTTCATCACTTGTCACTTGTTTAGTTACTTTTTTCAGTGTATATAGCGCTGTAGACTTATGCCATAAAATAAACTTGATTAAAAATTCAGGTTGCGTAAGTTAATAGGGAAGTTTCGGCAAGCCGGGCCCTCACATTGTCATGTGACGAGTTGGGACGGGTGCCTGATTGCCGGCCCGGCCAATATGGCGGCCCACGCACTGATGTTACGACTACGAGCATTTTATCGGCGTTCCCTTAGGCAAATTAAAAATAGAGTAGACGTATGTATTTTTAAAAAAACCGGCCATATGCGATTTATACTTGCGCACCGAAGGTTTCGTACTGTTGGAGTAAATCATTTCTTCCATTTTCAAAATATTTTTTTCTTATTTTTGGAACTGCACAACTAAGTTTGTATGTATAATATTTTTGCTGATTTCTAAAAAACAATGCTAGTTATTATATATACATCGATAAACCTCTAGCAACTCTATTTATTCCAGATTTTACGCTTTGCAAACTTCAGAGATAACGGGGCGAATGGTATTTTTTCAGACGTTTTTCCTCATAAGTCATAAACTATGTGGCATAAATGAAATTAAAAATCTATTTTACTAGCACTTTGCCCATGAATTATTTTGTCCACGTGAATTTCGTTACAAACTTCCACCCCCTATTCTACCGCCTTGGGGATTGAATTTCCAAAATCCGTTCTTAGTGGATGGCTACGTCACAAAAGGAACCTACTGTCCAAATTTAAAGTTTGTAGCCCCAGCGGTTCAGGCTCTACGGTGATGAATCAGCCAGTCAGTCAGATCAAGTAATTATACAAGGTCCAACCAAAATACCTGGACAAACTTTTACACAATGTTCAATACGTTTCACTAAACATATATATGTATAAAAAAACGAGATCCAAGTGATTATTTTCTAACCAAACCTAACGTTTTAAATTGCATGTACTCTCTAAGAATAAACCCATCCATTTTTTATGCATCGGCCGCCGCCGGGGCACACCCTTCTATCACGCCGTGTTTTACCTAAACCGGGAAGTGATTTTTTTATTTTTTTTTTATTAAAATTATAATTGAAAAAAAAATTGGTTATAAAAAAACAATTAGATCTCGTTTTTTTGCATAGATCGACGGTCCCTACGTATACTATCGAAACTACAAAATCTCAGTTTTTATTTTATCTACTTAAAATGTGTGAAATTATGTTATCTTAAAGGTTCTAAAATAATAAATTTGTATGCGATCGAATGGCAACTATTCCGCATCAAACTAAAGAAGAATCACGTAAATCGGATCATAAATCTCAGCGCAATCGGTGTACATACATAATAAAATAAAAACTGAGATTTTGTAGTTTCGATAGTATACGTAGGGACCGTCGAGATATGTTTAGCTAAACGTACTGAGCACTGTGTAAAAGTTTGTCCAGGTATTTTGGTTCGACCTTATATAATTATGTATAGATTGCTGATGAGGCTGGAGAATCAAGAATGTTACTGTTGTCAATCATATAAAACTTATTTAGAAAAAACCTTTATTGGAACTTGTCCCAATAACGTATATTCTTCAGTTCGATATTTTATTTTGGCCTGTTCTTCTTCTCATGGCAACACTAAGTAGTTTCTTTGTTCAAAATGTAAATACTTTATAAGCGAACCTGATTTTCTGTATACAATGTCATGTTACCAGTACCAGCGTAGATTGTTGACTCCACCTTTGGAAAATATCAAAGTAGGGATACCTCTTCATATAGTCCAATCAAAGCCACATGTGGGCACACATAACTTCGGCCTCTACACTCACAAATAAACAGATACGTGATATTGAAAACTTAATATCCTGTGCGAAATGTTTCGTAGTTACCGCAGTTACGGTGTGTACGAGTAGGCAAAATGCCCGTCTATCGGACAAATATCCGACAGTCCGACAGGAAGGGATAACCTAGTTCTGCAGAGATTTGTTTCAGCCAGTTTGCAGTTGCGCCCGCGTGGAGTGCCTATAACAAAGCGTCCTCTCGGCGGTACTATGGAAACTCGACGTGCATTCGCGTTGTACACAAATTGTGTTCGTTTTGCGAAAGTTTCATTCCGGAGTATTGTGGAATTGTGTAGATTTTGAAGAGAATAATTCGGAAAAAATACTGTATTTACTTCTGTCTGCAAAGAAGTAACAATGATGATGTGAAGTATTATACGTTTTTAGCTCCAAGTAGGTAAAGGATCGATTATATTTCGTGCGTATCGTATGAGTCTACAAAGAGTTTATAATTAGAGCTTGGTATTTCTATAATATCATGGTCAACAGAATGCACATAAAATAACTACTTTGGAATTATTAATCTGATGATTCTGACAGCAACGGAATAACTACTTTTGTGGCAACCTCGAAGATCAATTTAACCGACTGTGCTTGATAAAGTAGCAACAGGCTAGTTACATAAATTACAAGTTTAATAGTTACGTAACCACGTGTATTGTTTCTGCAAATTACTCAAACCAAATTAAATAAAACAACACAGTGACCTTGCCAACATACTTACAGTCTGTATATAACCGTACTTACTCAATCACAAACTGGAGAACTCCGCCGGAACTTATGTTAGGTTAGGCTAATGTTATGTTTAGGAACATCAACAAAACTTGGATCCGGAATCTAAAATTCATACAATTACGTGACCAGATTGTATCGTTTGAGTGACAACGAGGTGAGAATGGCTTACAGTGTGAATAAAAGATTTGTGGTAGTCCCCCGGACAGTTTTGCATTGTCGCCCGCGCTTCGCTCAATCTGATCGTTTTGAGCGAATCAGCCAAGCGAAGTTTTGTGTTCTAAGCGCGGGATTTACTAAATCCAGCTGTATTTCCATATACTGCACTCTGAATATGAAATTCTGTAACTTATTTCTAGTATTGTTTTGTGGGAAATATCTGATTCAATATAACAGAAGGAGAAGTTGCGCAGGCTTTATTTTTAGCGACGCGACGCGACGCTGCGATAAGATGTGAATATTTATCAATGTCTTTTTAAAATCCCGTGTAATATAATGCGAATGTTTGTTTCATTGCATCTGCAACGAAACTGTGTAGGGTATATTTGTAATAATGTTTTATTTGAGGCAATATTTTTGTTAGTAAAAGTACCTAATCAATATGTTTTATCGAGACCGAAAACCTTTGAAAGTCAAATATTACTCGGAGTAAACCATGTGCAAAGGGAACCCTTCAATAAAATTACCGAAATTAACCATACGAAAGGTACAGCCAACAAACCGGGAAATTACGGTACACGAGAAAATAAGGAAAGTTGTGGAATTTCCAATCTTCGATTGCGTTTTTCTCTAGAGTATCTTGGTTTTTTGCCTTTACAAAGGAAAAGACAAAAATGTATAATTGAAATAATAAAAAGGTAATTAATTAAGTAAGAAATTAAGTATTAAGACTTGGCACACGAGATTGTCGACATGTGGGAGGTTGACTCAGCAGTTGTTGTGCCGATAGTCGTTACGGCCAATGGAAAAATAGCCAAGAGCCTCGACCAAAATCTAATGAGGCTCTCGTTGGGCAGCTGGGTCAAGAGCCTGATATAGAAAGCGGTACTTCTGGACACGGCGCGTATTGTTAGGAAGTTCCTCTCTCTGAGGCCCTGACCACCGGTAGCTTGGACCCTGTTCCCGATGCCGGTGGGCTACTAATTTTTTACATATTTTATAGAAATATTTAAAAATGTAAACAATATGTATAGATAATGAATAAATGGAATTAAAGGTAATAATATAAAAAAACTGACTGTATTATTAAAATACTAATAGCAAACAACCAACTCACGATACACTACAAACGACACGACTCAATTAGGAACACATCATTAGACAAAGGCCCGTAATGTAATTATAAGCTGAACGCATATTATTACAGGCACAATGGCCTGATTGTCTGCCTGTAGTGTGTGACACAATTACGATGCTCCCGTAAGATAATCCGCTCGTAATCAGTCGGGTGCACCCAAGCGGTGCCCAGTGACGCCGAGTGTTTCCGAGTGCTGCCGACTATTGCCGAGCGGTGCAGCGGTGCACGCAATGCGTAGTACAAAGTGAGTTTGTTAGAACGATTGAATGATTTTGTTATGATGGCGACTTTTTTTACTAGAATTCTGAAATTTTGAGCCTTCTAAACCGTAAGTTGGATATTAAAAACTCAAAGGTACTTAAAATTATAACAGAAAGATGCATAGAATCAATGCGCGAAAATCATTCGTGTATGAAAGTTACTTTTCATAACATAACATCACGCCTGTATTCGCTGAAGGGTCGGGCAGAGGTGTGTAGTAACACCCTCATTTCGCCATTATGTTAAAGTCCCATGTAAAAGGGGGCGAGCCTATTGCCATCAACCGGGCACAAATCTAAATTCCGAGCTGCTACTGAGAAATTCCACACGGAAAAACCCAATATCACTTTACCCGACCTGGGGATCGAACCCAGGACCTCACGATCAGCAGTCGCATTTGCCACCACTAGACCAACGAGGCAGTTCCTTTTCATAGCAAACAAATCTAAATTACTGAGATATTTTCATAAGTAACAATAATATACTTACTGTCGCAGTCTTCATTTAATTTATCCTAAGTCGATATCTGGGACTACTTTTTTAAGAATGAACCGAGTTTATTACAGGTAATGCATTCATTTAAAACAAAATTATTTATTTTAATAACGATAACAAAACACAACGTGAAGCTTATCTCCTCAGGCGAAGAGCAGATGGAAGTAGGTTAATGCCGTTGCACATAAGATAATCACCCTCCACTCTATGCTAGCTTGGTACACTCAGCGTGAAAACTATATTAACAAACGTACGTAGATGCTAAAAGTGCTAAAATAACTGTTTATTATCATAGCGGTAGTACAGCTCCTTGTGGATGAGTTCGTTCGTGCAGAAGTACTACCACCATACTTATAGTGGCGTGCGTTGCATATAGGCAACTAAGCAGTGCCTACCTCATAAGATTTAATCAACTTGTGATGGCATCTATCACGCCACATGTGAACTACGCAGCACGGCGATCGTCTGGCAAACTACAGTGACAACAATGACAGCTGTCAAATGAAATGTCACAAATCCTGCATCGCGATATCAAGATTTGACACGCAGAGCATAGTATGTATACAAGTTCCCAACATCATCCGTTGGGCCATACCGTTAATTCAGCCCTCATCAAGCTGTCTCCCTCCCAGTCCTCTCGCAAGCAACGCTCTAAGCCGAGGTCCGAGTCGCATTAGGGGTCGCCCTTAGTGTTGTTGTTGCTAGCTAGTCATGATATTAGTAGTAGTAGTAATAGTTAGCTTAGGTTAAATATTTTGTCCCCATCGGTTGGAGACCCTTCAGGTCTCGCGTCTGCCCGGTTACGTAGAAACGGTCCGCAAGACTGAAAGAAAGAAGATAGAAAATAGAAAAAAACACCGTTGGGCTATGGCCCGCCAGGCAGAAGACCCGCCTGGTAGAAGGATCCTCCTTTTACGTTGGAGGATCACCCTACCTCGTTCCTACTTCATCTTTAACTATTACTATAAATAAAATCAGCGTATAATGTCTTTTGGTCAGAATCGTATTAAAATGGACTTAAACGTACAATTGAAAGGCGACATCGCTAGTGTCTGCCTACCTAGTCCGAAAACCAATGCACGCCACTATTACCTATTTCTACCGCCAAGCAGCAATGCTGTGTTCCGGTTTGAAGGGTATGGGTGCCGGTGAAATTACAGGCACGTGAGACTTTCCAACTTTGTCTCTAGGTTGGCAACGCATCAGCAATCCATTTGGGATTATAGGTTTATACAACGTGTTACATAATTTCCCATGAAAAATATAAATAATCAAGTAGCCTTTTATGGTTGTTGTCATTTACCTCTCAGAGGAAATTAGGTAGGAATGTAAATAACTTTCTGGGTAGTCTACTCTTTAGTTTTATGTTTTCAGGGTTGCGTTTCAATGATGATTATTTTATGTTTAATCCATTTTTTTTGTCTTTCTACGGTTTTCAAATATTGCCAATAGACTCTTTACAAGGGACCTTTTAACCCCCTTTCGGCTTTAGGGGTATTTTTGTAACACGTTGTATAGGCGGCGGTAACCACTTACCATCGGATAGGTCATCAACCATTGGGTATGCACTCATATCAGTGAGAGTCCTTATCACCAAAATATGGTCCATCTAATGAATCGTCTAATACCATAACCATGGTAGACGGATGAGTGAACTTAAAATGTTGTCCTTTACCGTAGATAGGTAGTACTCTAGTACCGTAGATACCTTTACTGTTGACGTACCTTCGATAGAATCCTTTTGTATCTCTTGACGACACTTACCTGGGAAAATTCTTTGTAACACGACTTTATTTTTCAGGTAAAAGTTATCTGATGGTTGAAAAATTTACCCTTAGTGGTATAATGTTATCATGTAAGCATCTTTAGTAATGTGCAATATACGTACTCATCTGAAAAAACTTGAAATGCCTACCCTACATGTTTTACTTTGTTTTTACTCAGAATTTTGCTATTTTTATCATTGTAGACACAGTATTTAACTAGTAGAGTTGTTTCTTTCTTTTCTTCCTTATTCAAGAGTTTTATTTCATTAAATCTGGCCTCTCTTAGCAAGTATTTCAACCGAAATTTCATGTGGTTTAGTGAGGTATATGACCCGGAATGGTTGTAATTGGTGGTGCATAGTAACAAGTGGTTTGTCCCCTCACTATTCAATAGGGGGGCGACCGCGGGATCGATTGGGGCTATTTCATACATAATTTAACACCGATACGTGAGTGGAGAAGGGCAAGAGACCAGCGGTCTTAAGGAGCGTTACATTTGGAAGGTATTATGTGAGAATTATCCACTTTGCAGATTGATATCGGTCGTTTGGGTAGTTTTCAGTTCAAAAACGTGCGCGTTCTCATGTCAATTATTTTTATTTATTAATTTGTACTTTCGCTCAAAATTTGTACAGGGGCGGACTTAATGCCTTTTTCGCAATTAAAATACACTTTTGGTTCATAATAACTGTGCGATAGCTCTGTTAACTTCAGTATGTACTTGCTTGTTCATCATAGGGACTGTGTGAGTTACCTTTTCTTCGGAAGATCCCTTAGTACAGCACTGTACTTCGTAAGATTAAAATAAATAAGCTGAAAACCAGCGCAGATAAATCTTTGCAAGCCCAATCTAAGCTGTCCTCCTATTGTCATGTTGTAAGTAATCTTAGATTGTATTGATGAATGAAGTATATAGTATTATATTAATTAGTATTATATTAGTATATAGTATTGGCAATACATTATTTTCACTTAAATGATTGAGCGCAATAAAAAGCCTCAAAAAAGTCCCGAGACCTACTTTCCGCGTCCGCTCATGACTCAGGACACCTCAACATCTCGTGTTTGGCGATTGTAAAAGCTGTTGACGCGCTGTTATCTGTTCAGATACTCTCCTGCTAATGAATCGTGCGTTATGACTATTATAAAAGATATGAACATTCCAGCAGATTACCGACGATTCATAGATATATTTCACAAGTTTATGGGATTAGACGTCGTAATATAGTTCATTCTTGCTACGCCGTAGCTCGCCGCTACGTCTGCTACGCGTTCGTAGTACGTAGTCTAACGGCTACGTGTTATGTTATTCTTCTTGAATTTTGATTGTGGCTGATGAATTTAAAAATAAATTTCAATATAAACGGCAATTTAACATGTTGAAAGAGCGGTTAAACAATTTATTTCTTTTGTAGTACATATAAACAAAATCAAGTTAAAATGTTAGGACGATTCGCTTATTACTGAAGTGTATTGTTGAAATGGTTAAGTCCAGTCTCTATACTTCTCAAGATTTCTGAATACGTGCTAATTCTTAAGGATTCATTCCAATCTTGAATCTGTGACACAATCTTTGAGGTGTCATTCCGTACCATTGGATTCCACAAATAGTTGGCCCTACTTAAGATTTAGTTCCAATTATTCATTAGATAAAACAATTTAGGAAGTACGATATTTCCCAATATTCATTGTAAAAAACATCATCTGCTTCAAAACACATTAGTCAATTACCAACGTTCCCCAAACACCAATACATTCCAGAGCAACACACAATCTTCTTGCAAGATAATTATTAGCGCTAAAAGCATAATTATTCACATTTCATCGCATAAAATCTCTCTCTTAGTATTTTTTCACGAAATGCATTGTCCGGCAGACGGATTAAGCTTCAACACATTCAATACCCGATACGGACGTTTGCTATGTCAACAGAATTTCAGCGGAGCGAAGCTTCAAAAAGCTTTGTCGGGAAACGTTTTAAGAGCATTGTGTACCATCAAACGATTGAGGCGAATGTCCGTGTAAACCCGGCTTTGTAAATGTGCAACACAGAGCTGAAGGATTATATTTTAGATTGATAGGTGCTGAGTGCTTGTATATATGACGATAATCTAGGCTTCATGATGAAAAATATTTCATGGAGGAATGGGTTCAATGTTTTGTAAAGTTTAATGGGTAACCAAGTTGGTCCTAGTGAACGGGTCTTGGCAGTACTGTTTGGCATAAAATAGGCTAAAATTCTCTTCATGTGGGTATTAGGAGAAAAGATTTTACTACGTAAATGATCCGCAAGATGGACGTGTAGATACAAACACTGCTCATCATGCCGCAAAATATTGGTCTTTTGAGTCGCGAAAGTCCGACAGCAGTTGCAGTACGATCAATATATTGCCGTTCCCTTTAATACTTAAAGTATAAGCTTTCTATAACTAACTGCTTCGTTGGTCCAGTTGTGGCAAGCGCGACTGTTGATCGTGAGGTCCTGGGTTCGATCCCCAGGTCGGGCAAAGTGTTATTGGGTTTTACCGTGTGGAATTCTTCATTAGCAGCTTGGAGTTAGGATTTGTGCCCATTTCATGGCAATACATGGGACTTTAAACATAACGGCAAAATGAGGGTTTTACTATACACCTCTGCCTTATCCTTTGGGGAATACAGGCGTGATGTTATGTTAATAAGCTTTATTAAAAGATTTCAATTATAATATCATCTTTTCTCTTCCTTACGACCCTCCCTTTCTATTCTTATCTTTTCACCACGTTCTTCACAATCAAAGCCACATCTTCTCAATTCCGAGTGTCTGCTTGTTATTCCCGCGCTCGGTGGCGGAGTCAACGCCATTACCTGTTTGTTTCTAGCCCCTTCCAATCGATACCACTATACCCGGGAACAGCTCATTATGGAAAATAGTTGGTTTGCTTTATATTTAAATTGCTCTTGAAGGATATTTAAATCTGTGAGGAATGTGTTTCTGTCGAATATGTTTTGCTAACGTGTTTCCGTTAGGAGTTTTCTGAAATTTACACGCATCTTATTTAACATGACACCATTTCTTTGCTCTAGTGGTCGCAAGTACGTGCTGAACGCGACGTACTGGAGATTCTTGAATAGGTAAAAATAAAATAGGGATTTTTCAGATGCAGTCTTAGGTAGGCTTTGTGCGTGGTAAATGGCGGTAGGTTGATTACCTATCATGGAATCAAATATTATCAACGTCATGTATCCACCTTATCCTTTTCATAATTTTTGACATTTAAGTACGCGTTTACATAACATCACACCTTGTATTCCCCGAAGGGTTGGGCAGAGGTGTAGGTATAGTAACACCCTCATTTCCCGTTACGTTTAAGTCCCATGTAATAGGGGGCGAGCCTATTGCCATTAACAACTCCAAACACACACAAATCCAAGCTCCGGGCTGCTATTGAGGAATTCCACACGGAAAAACCCAACAAAACTTTGCCCGACCCGGGTATCCAACCCAGGACCTCACGATCAGCAGTCGCGCTTGCCACCACTAGATCAACGAGGCGTTACGCGTTTATTATACGTTAAAACTGCTTAACTTGTTTATTGAAATACGATCGCAACTACGAATGCTCAATATTGACCAAAAATGGATACCCACCAGAGAAATTAGGTAGGTAGTAATATTTAATTTCATAAAACACGAACATTTTCCGAAAACCAAAATCCCAGAGCAAACATTATCCTTAATGTACAGTACGTTGATACAGAGTACATACGTCATTCCCGTATCACATTACTGCAATATTCTGCGACACAGTATTGACATTCACAATTATGCACCACATCGCTGGGAAGTCGAACCACTGATATTTGTGACCAAATAATTATTCTATGACCATTAAAAACAGTTTGAACTTGACAAGTCAACGCGGGCTAGGTATGTTCATCTATGAACGTGGGTGAGGCTCTCACTATCGTGACGAGTCAACATTGAGCAGAGTATCAATAAAAACTCGAATAGATTTTTTTATTAGGTAAACATAATTGTGGCGGCATCTATCACGCCACATAAGAATTCAAACTCAAAAACTCAAACTCAAAATATTTATTTGCACACTAAGGTAAAATAATACAGATTTTATTATATAGAGTAGGTACAGCTTAGCAACCTTTTCCAGGTGTTGCAATATTTGAGGGCTCCAATTATATGAAAGTATATTTATAAATTTACTTATGTGTCTACTTGGTACATAGTGCCTAATTCTTGACTATTATTATTCTTAATACACAATATTTTTAATTAAGGATACTAGAACCAAAACAACATAGTATATCGAGTGATATGTTATTGAGTAGGTAAATAGGTATTGGTATAGGTGTATTATTAATTGTATGTTTTATTTATTTAGGTTTATGTTATTTTTGCTTATATTGGGTGTTTTTAACTTTATTTATTTTCAAAATATTCGTTGATTGAGTAGAAGCATTTTTCTATTAAATATGTTTTTAATTTTCTAATAAATACTATTTCTTTTGTTTCGTTCTGAAGATCATTTGGTAATTTATTAAATATGTTTACTGCCATGTAGTAGGGACTTTGGTTGAGCATTTTAATCCTAGATGGTGGTAAATATAGCCTATTTTATGCCTTGTGTTTATATTGTGGGTATCTTTAACATTCGTAAAATTGTTAATATTTTTAAAAACGAATATGCTTATGTCATAAATGTAAATAGATGGGAGTGTAAGAAGCTTATATTTAATAAAAAAGGGTCTACAGCTACTTTGATTATCTATTTGGGCTATGATTCGTATACATTTTTTTTGTAAAATAAATAGGTTATGAATGTTTACGCTATCTCCCCATAACATGATGCCGTATCTCAACCAGGAGTACGCATAAGCAAAGTAAGCCGATAGCGCTGTCTCAATGTTTGTGCTACATTTGATTTGAAAAAGAGCGTAAGTGAATTTTGATAGTTTTGACTTTATATGTTCAATATGGTCTTTCCAGTTAATGTGGGTGTCTATGTTAATGCCGAGTAAGTTGAATGTGTCTACATTTTCTAAAGTTATATTTCGAAAAGATGTATCTATTGTTAATGGGGGAGTTTTATAAGATCTAAATTGTATTGTTTTAGTTTTATTATAATTTATTTCTAAGTTATGGTCGTAAAGCCAGCGTGTTATTGTTTCTAAAGTTTCTTGTATTATAGGTGTAGGGTTGTTAAATTTATTATATTTGATTAAGATTGATAATAAATTTAACAACCCTACTGAATTACGCAGCACGACGATTGTCTAGCAGACTACAGCGACAACGATGACAGCTGTCAAATGAAATGTCACAAATCCTGCATCGCGATATCAACATTTGACACGCAGATAGTATATTATATACAACTTCCCAACATCAACTGTTGGGCAGTAGCCCGCCAGGCATAAGACCCGCCTGGTAGGAGGATCCTCCCTTTTTGTTGGAGGAACACCATACTTCGTTCCTCCATACATATTTAGGTAATTCAATTTTTCCATAAGTTTTGTCAATTCCTAACAATTATCGCATTCCACGTTTCTCAGTATTTTCAAATATTTTACGAGGACTGCTATATAATATTTCTTTATGACACGTGCAACGCCCTTTTCGTTTCGTTTGTGTTTCACGGGGGATTCCCGACCCACGTTAAGAGAAGTAGTTATTTACGATAGTTTGTATCAATGATGAAATACTAGCGGCCCGTCCCGGCTTCGCACGGGTGGACATTCTTCCCGTTTTTGCAACATTTTTCGCTCCTTTTAGTCGTAGCATGATGTTATATAGCCTATAACCTTTCTCGATAAATAGACTATCCAAAACAAAAATATTTTTTCAATTCCAACCTGTAGTTCCTGAGATTAGCGCGTTCAAACAAACAAACTCTTCAGCTTTATAATATTAGTATAGATATATAATTATGGATATGCCCTTCCAACAAAACTAATTATGGAGATCGGGTGCCGCATTTTGTTGAAATATTAGTATACTTTTGTAGTTTTGGACTATTTATGCTATGATATACCTATGCGTACAGAAGCAATTCCATTTCCAGCAATGTTACATACATACAGGTCAAAATGATTACCTCCTTTTTTAAGTCGGTAAAAAATCATCATCATCATCTCTGGAATAACATGCTCATAATTTCTAAGATGTCATTGTAAAGTGAGGCAAAGATTATTCTTGCCCGAAGCAGCTAAATAGGTAGATCGGGCCCTGCGTGAATAACGGCGCGTATGTCACGCTGTAAGTTCAAATGTATGTACATACATAATCTTCTTTTTTTCGTGTGGTTAATGACTAACCTGGTGTCAGAGTTTATGCCGCCCATGGGCCTCTGACTTGGCTTCACATGCCATCAAGAAATATCTCTCCGGCATGCCGGTTTCCTCACGATGTTTTCCTTCACCGTTTTTAAGCAAATGATAATTATACAATACGCACATGAATCCGGAAACTCAGAGGTGCGTGCCTTGGGTTCGAACTCGAAACCTATGACTTGGCAGTCTGACGGTCACACCACTAGGCTATCACTGCTAAAACATACATAATAGAAATATGATAGCTGTAATAGTCATTCTGTGTGTTTTCCCCTTTTCAACAGTGTTTAAATGTGATTTCAAGTAACGCTTTGCCACTTATAGTAAGTCTACTTTGCTGTAAACTATTATTAGATAGCTGCCGGTGGTCCAGTGGTGGCAAGCGCGACTGCTGATCTTGAGGTCCTGGGTTCGATCCCCAGGTCGGGGAAATTGTTATTGGGTTTTTCCGTGTGGAATTCCTAAGTAGCAGCCCAGAGTTTGGTTTTGTGCCCGGTTGATGGCAATAGGCTCGCCTTCTGTTACATGGAACTTAAACATAACGGCAAAATGAGGGTGTTACTGTGATACACCTCTGCGCAACCCTTCGGGGAATACAGGCGTGTTGTTATGTTATTATTAGATACTCAGTACGTTTGGGACATAAATTAGCTCTAATTGCCAGTCAGATACACGTCGTAAGTTGATATTTTGTGTATAAAATAGCTTGCCTTCCACAAGGAGGGACTGAGTTCGATCCCTGTCCGTACCTTTGACTTCGAATTCATGTGCGGATCAGAAAGAAAAACATCGTGAGGAAACCTGCACAACTGAGAGGGCTCCATAAAGTTCTCGATGGTGTGTGTAGTCTGCCAACCCGCACCAGGCCAGCGTGGTGGACTAAGGCATAAACCCTTCTCATTCTGATAAGAGGCCCGTGCCCAGCAGTGGGACAGTAATGGGCTAGTTATGTTAGTAATTCATAAAATGCCAAGAATAACATTTATAAGTAGGTATATAAAAACATTGCGGGTTCATAGAAGCCATCTTCATAAAGACGTCGTGTTAGCTAACGTGTGTCGTTTGTCGCGTCGCCGTCCGCCGCGCCACATATATTTAATTCATTGCACACAGTCGATACGCCCTAATGGAGCTACTCGCTGCACTTATATAACCCAGTTACCAGTAACTGTATGTAGGTACTTTTTAGCATTTGTCTATGTCTGCCATCGAATTGGACTGGATTGTCCACCCAAAGATCGAATGGGATAAAACACACTTCTGGGTTTAATACAGTAGGGACTATTGATTATATTGTGATAGCCTAGTGGTGTGACCGTCGGACTGCCAAGTCATAGGTCTCGGGTTCGAACTCAACACACCTCAGACTTTTCGGATTCATGTGCCTTTTGTATAATTATCACTTCCTTTAAAAACGGTGAAGGAAAACATCGTGTGGAAACCGGCATGCCTGAGAGATATTTCTCGACGGCATGTGAAGCCAAGTCAGAGGTCCACGGGCGGCATAAACTCTAACACCAGGTTAGTCACTAACCACACGAAAAGAAGAAAATATTGTGTTAAAGAATTTACTTTGAGGCAAACCAAGTTTACGGATCCTGTTCTATACGTACGTGCAACAGCTATACTAAAACATGTGCTCGTGCACATATGATTTATTGAAAACGTGTTTAATAAAATTGTAGTTGCTGCAATTACGTGCACTTGCGTGTGTAGTAAAAAATGAGAATAAGCACCAGTTTGCGTCAAAAGTTGCGTTTTGCGTAATCAATTTTGTTTATATTTTTTGTGTCTAAGCCGTCCAAAAGTTTCGGCAGTTTTAAATACCTAACCTATAATCATAACATATAGCATCTCCTTAGAATAATAATAACCGTAATTCAATACTGATTCAACTAGAACTTAATTTGTTATTATGTAACACGGAGTTTTCTGCTTAAAAACAACATTTAATATTAATTCCAAACAATATATGTACAACAGAGCAACATAAAACATGCACTATTCCACAAACAAACATGAACAAACATTAATATTTATGTAAATATCAATTAACATATTAAAAGGAGTTTGTAAGCAAATGTTGCGAGCAGCATAAATCGGGCGGCGGAAGCGGCTATGAATCATGTGGTGACGCTTGTGTAGGGGCCACAACGTGGATGAAGTACATAGCCACTTGTATTGTGTTATGTGTCGGCATGTCGTAAACTTGCCCCGTGGGTTAGTGGAGGCTTCAGACTTATGATTCTGAAGACCGACTCCATGTGTAAATAATTATTGTCATGTTTAAGTTCTTATGGTATCTAAAAGGCTATATCGATTTCAGAACAGTTTTGGAGTAGATTTATGGTATACGATAAAAAAAATACAGGCTTTTTACACCCTGTAGTTATTTTTATTTTTACATCTAAAGCATGTGTTCTTAACTTGAGGCATTTTAGCGCCCAAAGCGAATTGCACGGCAATCTCTCGCCGCGCGGTCATTTAACTCGGGGCGTTAAAATGCCTCACGTTATGAATACCATGTTTACTTCTTGTAATTTATTTTTTATTGAATCCAAAAGTGTCTCGTGCGTGGTTAATCTATGTCAGCAGTAGGTACATCACAAGATTTGAAGGAATTACATGATTTCGTTTACACCCTATACTCGTTTTAAATGAGCATGGTACTGTGTGGTCATGATAAAAAAAATTGTGAGGTAAGGTACACTTTCAAACATAACTAAACTTAACTTGTGACTTCTGCCGCCTCTAAGGACCACAATTGGCTGACTTGATTGACTATTTTATAAAGTATTGTTTTGTGATATAAAGTGACGTTCTAACGACTTGTGTGCGTCTCCAAGGATTTACCTTATTGAACCACAAAGTTGACAAGTTGAAACTCGGAATTCATTTCTCATCTTTTACTAACCGCTTCAATGCTTAATTGATCGGGTAGTACCTACCAAGTATTTGGTTTTTTATTTGGATATTTTGAGTAGCAGCAATAGTGCTTGTGCATGGTTATAGGTTTGCCCCCTATTATAAAGGATATAATGCCGTTATTTGAGCTTTAGGTAAACAATATACTTATGCCCAACGCTGGGGTATACAGGCATGACTCATCTTCTTCCTGCCCTTATCCCACACTAGGTGGGGTCGGCACAACATGTATTTCATAAATCCATGTTGTTAGAGGTTTTGGATTATTGTTTTATGACCGGCCGCCTGCCTGACATCAACCCTCTTTGAGAATGCTCATTGCGCCGTCGCGCGGGTGACCCAATGTGCTAGCTGATATTATGCACTGGGTCCCAAAATGATATACTTGTCAATCTTATTGCCGACAACTAAGCAGACTGTATTCTTCTTGGTAGAGTATACTTGCAGTTCCTCAACCCACTCATTAAGTTTTGCTAGGGACTTTGGTTCTGACACATCGTAAACTAATATAGCACCGTGAGCTTCTCTGTAGAAACTTGATGTCAATGTTCTATATCGCTCCTGTTCCACTGTATTATAATAAATAAATAAATAAATAATATTTGCGACCATATCTACGAAAGATTTGCAACCGCGATATTTTGTTCTCCCGGTACTAATTTCAAACTCCATGTACCTTACGGCATAGGAAGCCACTCTGCGGTAACAAATGAAAACATTCATCACAAGCCACTGTCTTACCTGGAACGTAACTGGCGGCAGTTTTTCGCATTTGCATCCATATCTGAAGCTCGTTTGTTCCTGTCGCGCGGCCATTTATAATAACGCGTCAGACATATTAGCGAGACAAGACGTGACGTGTGACGTCATGAGGTGACGTCGGTTGATAGGACTGAGAGAGCTGGTTACAGGTGTAATTGGATGATTGCTTGTCAATTAAACCTTCGATTTAATGGTGGCAAGAATTGATTTGGACGTTTAGGCATACAATGACTAAATAATTTACTGTCTGGTTGGGCATTGTAGTGTAATTTTTTTTAAACAAACCTTTCCCCATACTAGGGTTTCTCCTGTATCGTGGATGCCTTTACAGACACAAATTTTCACATATTCAAATGCCCAGACCCGAAACAACTATCTGTAGGCCGTACAAATGTTTGTTCCGTGCGGGAATCGAACCCACGACCCGTAGCGCAGAAGCCAATCGCTCAGCCACTGCATCAAACGTGTCGTCAACACAACTACAACACAACTCAACACTGCACACAACGCCTAAATAATTGACTGTCTGGTAGGCATTGTAGTGTATTTGTTTTATTCTCAATAACAGATCTAAAATTTATTTTTTGAAGTATCAGATTTGTTTGATTATGATATTAGATAGATGTTATATCGGCATTCATATTTAATATCAAGCCCGAATGTTTATTATGCATAATGAACTCACTTTATTCAAATCAAAATATGCGCCAAAGTGTATTTTATTATCTATTCCTGCATGTTTTGGTGTAGCTAATATTACAAAGTAGTACCTACTTAATGGTCATTTATCCATTATCATAGAATGTAAAATATACCTACGTAAGTAGATAAAGTTTATACAGACCATTGTGTAAATAATGAGCCTTTTCTTATTTATAAAGGAAGTAATAAAATAATAACTGCGTCGTTTGGTCTAGCGATGGCTAGCGCGACTGCTGTTCGTGAGGTCCTGGGTTCGATCCCCAGGTTGGGCAAAGTGTTATTGGGTTTTTCCGTATGGAATTACTTGACTTAAACATAATAGCCTAATGAGGGTGTTACTATACACCTCTGCCCAATCCTTCGGGGAGTACAGGCGTGATGTTATGTAATGTTAATAAAATAAGGTCCACCTACAATTGCTATAACATAATTATGACTAATTATTCATCAATAGAAGCGTTCGCTACAAAGGGCCACCCATAGAAATAAACGATGAACGATGTTACCAATAACTGTTATAGGTACCAGCTGTAGTACTTGTGGCGGCATCTATCACGCCACATGTGAACTATGCTGCATGATTAATGTCTAGCAGACTACAGCGACAACAATGACAGCTGTCAGATGAAACGTCACAAATCCTGCATCCCGTTATCAAGATTTGACACGCAGATAGTATATACAACTTCCTAACATCAACCGTTGGGCAGTAGCACGCCAGACATAAGACCCGCCTGGTAGGAGGATCCTCCCTTTTTGTAGGAGGAACACCATACCTCGTTCCCCTACATACCTACCACCGTACACATGTTACATCATGAATTACACATAACACCAAACGCTTACGTACTGATTAATTTTAATTAAACGGCATCTTCAGTTACTAATCCAGTAGGTACTAAGAGTTTAACTAAAACCCTGTACACTTAGTGTATAACTAATATACGTAACTAATGTTCAAGTTTGTGTTTATTACTTAATCAGAAATGTAAACACTGGTTTTGGAATATCTAGATTAACTAGACTAGGCTTTTATGTAATGTTTACTTACTATGGAATATAATTTACATATTTTTTTGTTAAATTTGTACTTTATTTTTGAATTTACGCATTTAATATCTGCTTGGAATTCGTAATAATAATGAATGAATGAATAATGTGAAAGCCGAGAAAAATAAAGAAATTAAGTATCAAGTCTTGGCACACGAGGTTGTCGACATGTGGGAGGTTGACTCAGAAGTCGCTGTGCCGATACTCGTTACGGCCAATGGCTTAATAGCCAAGAGCCTTGACCAATATCTGATGAGTTGTTGGGCGGCTGGGTCAAGGGCCTGATATAGAAAGCGGTACTTCTCGACACGGCACGTATTGTTAGGAAGTTCCTCTCTCTGAGGCCCTGACCACCGGTAGCTTGGACCCTGTTCCCGATGCCGGTGGGCTACTATATTATTAAATGTTTTTTATATTTTTTGTAGAAATATTTAATAATGTAATTAGTATGTATAGTTAATGAATTATTAGTAAATCTTATACATATCCACGATATTATCGCTTCAAAATTAGATGCTGCATAATCTTGCTTCTATCCTGTGATCTAATAAAATGCTCCTAGGGATAAAGCTCTAAGGACCACATTTCGAATGTTACTTTAGTAATCGACGTACCTACCTATGAGTATGACAGTATTTTTACACTGGACAGTGATGTTCCTGACGTATGATATGTGATTTAGTATTAAAATCATTAGTAACATCAATCTTGGATTATTAGTAGCCAAGTTCCCAGTAAAATTGCTCACAATTCATATTCCATTTTACCTATTTCAACACAAATCCCAATAAATATTAAATAAATAGTTCCATGTTGCAATAAATAACATTGATTGTCGCCGCAACTTGTCTGCTATTGTGCGACGAACAATATAACTTGTTTGTGAAGACGCGGCGTGAACGACTGATGTGCGACATTTATACACGCGTGTGACAATACGACAGCTGTAATGATATGTCGCTGGAATAAACTTAACTATGTATAGCAGCCAAGTTAAGTTCTCGATGGTGAATGTAGTCTGCCAACCCGCACCAGGCCAGCGTGGTGGACTAAGGCCTAAACCCTTCTCATTCCGAGAAGAGGCCCGTGCCCAGCAGTGGGACAGTAATGGGCTAATTATGTTTATGTTATGTTAATTATAGCAGCCTAACACGCGAACAACTTAGTTTTGTAGTCCACTTGCAAACCGCGCTATGTGACAATTTTTGTGATTTTTAGATAATGGCGGGAATCGGACCAGTATTTAAAATAAATTCATATACATCAAAAATACAGCGCCAAAACTTGCTATATTCTGAGCAAGTCGGTATCAAATGTTGACTACTCTTGCAAAACTCGCTATCTTACGTAGATGTTAGTGTTCGGAACAATCATTCTTTTTCAGTTACGGTTTTTTTTTTATTCAAGCACATAACGCCGTTTGCAAGTGGACTACTCTTCAAAAGATGCTTCTCTGTTTCTTTTCTCTTTTCTCATGTTTAGTGATTGATCATTGACACTCATATTTGAAACAACGTTTTGTTATAGTCCCTACAAATATTTGTTCGGTGCGTGGATCTTACGTGCGATTTATGTACAGATAGGCAAGCTCTCAACCTAGGCGTATGAATGATAGCATTCAAAACCTAGATTCAACAAAAGAAACGAATTTAACTTGTACTTAGTGGAGATTGAAACATAATTCACTAATTATCATCATAATAATATCTCCATGTGTTTGGTCTTCAAACTTAGGGCTACTCCAGATTTTTACAGTTTACCATAGCTTACTTTACGATATGATTATTTGCTTGTAGTAGGCTCCATTTCAGGTCGTTAGCGTTTCAAGATTTCTAGAAATCATCCCAAATCCACTTAGGTTAAAATATAAAAGGGATTTAAGTTTCATGTTACCATTCGAGGGTTATCGTTGAAATACTTAAAACATTTCAACGGAGACATGTAGCGAACGAACGATATCGAAATACAAACGAACTCTGCATTCTATTCGTCATTTACTATGTAGTATAATAACCCCACAATAGAACTGGAACTTCTAAGTGTTGATTGTAAGGAGTTTCTGTGTAAACTAAATTGTATAAAATATATATCTTGAAAATTCTAAGATTTCAAGAAAGTAAAAGTAACACAACAAAAGAGTTATTAATTTGCTAATTAACGCAACACCACTTCTCGTAAGAAAAGTGACCGTGCCTATAGGCCGGCAAATCTCTAAGATGAAGATCTTCCAACAACTCTTGTTTACAGACCGGATGATAAACTAACAACAACAAATTTAGAGGAGACCGAGCGAATCCTTACGAGCTCCAGTACCAACGCTGTTGATGACAAGTCGTAACATGTCGTACCAACGTTGCATAAATTCTTTCATCAAGCCGCGACAAAAACATTGTCAAATATCCCTTTCATGTTTACTACCCAACAAACAAGTTTGTTTGGCTTCAGTCAAACGACTCGTTCGCATTATTTACGATGTTGCGAAAGAATTACCCACTGTGCGCGCATAAATTTCAGCAGACAAAAGAATATAGTAAAAAAGATCTCTGAGAATTACTAAAAAAATCTAATAAGATGAAAGGAAACAAAAGGTACCTACACATACGCTGGTCCTAAGAGTCACAGGCAAGGGCTCGGGGCGGAGGGTGTCATGTTTAAATTTGCAATTCAACGAGAACGCCTAACTACGAGTGTGACACCTCCTTCCATATTTGATAAACAAATATGAAAATGAAGAACAACGGAGCTCTCTCTCCTTGAATAATGGAGCCGATTCCTGGAGTGATCGATGCGTAAATATTCGCAACTTTGTTCAAATATGTAACACGATGAAATTAGTTAAGCAGGTGTGGCGAACTATGGAGACAAAAGTCGAGGGAAGACGGGAATAATGTTGAACGATTTTGTTAGACCATTGTTAATGTTATGACGTGTTCGTCATGTTTTTGTTGTTATTCAATATTGATTACAGATTGTGTCAGAGAAAAATAAAATGCCCAAAAATGAATTTTTGGTCCTTTGATTTTTATGATCCCTTAAATTTTTTGCCAGTGAGACATGAACCGTTCAATTGATACTCTACTGTGCATAATTTAGTAGTACCTATACATACCTACTCTAATCGGTTTCAGTAAACATTATTGAATTTAAAATGGATTAAACCAGATATATTGTACGGGTACAATAAGTCCAAGTTACTAAGCCAGGCAAACTTTTCCAGTAATAAGTGGACCAAGTGGCGGAGTATTAGCCACCGGCGCAGCTTCCAACGAAGATGATGAAGATATTATATTATTATTCAGAGAATCGACAGAGCAGCAGTAAGCCGATTGCCTGCTAAACCTAAATGAAATTGTTAGGCGGCGAGTTTTTGAATCGCAAATGTTCTGATTTCAATGTTAGATAATTGTTGAAATTATTTATATGCTTGTTCGTTCTGTCTTTTAACAATTTTATTGATATTAGAATTTATATAAAATGTAGCTAAAGATCTTATTCTTTTCGTGTGGTTAGTGACTAACCTGGTATCAGAGTTTATGCCGCCCATGGGCCTCTGACTTGGCTTCACATGTCGTCGAGAAATATCTCTGGGGCATGCCGGTTTCCTCACGATGTTTTCCTTCACCGTATTTAAGCAAGTGACAATTATACAATACGCACATGAATCTGAAAAATCAGAGGTCTTGATCTTGGGTTCGAACTCGAGACCTATGACTTGGCAGTCCAACGGTCACACCACAAGGTTATCACTGCTGTAGCTAAAGATGGCAATAGAACACAAGTTTTGGTATCCTCATAAACAAACTTATTCTGACAATAAGAACAACATAGGTATATAATTATACCATTATGTCTCAATCTCTAGACGGAACTTTATAGCGGTTCATAGCACATATTCAGCAGGAGGTTAATATTTACGATTCCATAAAAACACACTACTTTATAGTGAAACAGCAGGACATACTATTATTATTTTGTAACTACAAAGCAGTATTGAACTGTGTTCGTACACATCAAGATGCAGTCAATGATAACGTGTCGTATGACGTCATATGTCGTCATGTAAGTCGCTGGTAGCCGGCATTCATACGACTTGCTACATTATTACCCGTCGTCCTAACTGGCAGGCGATCGCGCCATCGTGCGATGCGATGGTACGAATGCTTCATCAAATAACTTAAAGTATGAAATAAAATGGTGTTTTTACGATTTTGAATTGAACAATGTGGTTCTAAAAAGCTATCGTAAAAGTTTCAATTAGAAAATATTACTATCAGTAAGATATTTGATTGAGCATTTGTATGATCGCATCGTATCCTCGCGCGACCGCTTGCCAGTTAGGACGACGCCTTACCCTGTTGAGTTCCGGTACGAATGACGACTGTATATGTATTCATGCTGCGTTGTTTATTGTAATTTTTGTAAGTAACAGGAAGTAGTACATGAAGTGGGGTTGAGACTCGAGATCCCTTTTTGTTACCAATCTATGAGATAGAAATTATGTAAGCATGTTGATACTTCTTCACGGTTTGACGACACGGTTAGTACAATGGCTGAGTGCTTGGTTTTTGCGCCACGATTCGTGAGTTCGATTCCCGCACGGTACTAGTATTTGTATGGCCTACAAATAATTGTTTCGAGTGTGGTGGGTGTTGTGAGATTTGTGCCTGTAAACGCACCCACGACACAGAAGCAATCACATTTTAAACAAAGTGGCAGGTGTCCCACCACGTCAACACGTGTACTAAAGGATAAGCATGTAACCAGAGTATAAAATATATAGGTAGCTTCGTAGTCAGCGGTGTACTCTGATTTTATTAAATCCGGACTATCCGTGACTAGGCAACTGTATACGAAAGGGAATTCTGAACGAAATTTTTCTCTGAAGTTTCTGTTGGATTCATTCTTTTTTTCATAAAATTCCTGTTGAATTGCACGGTGGCATGGCGGCGCGGCTGCGTCGTGTCGGATGTAGAAACGGTAAACACAAGTACAATGTGCCTACCTATATTGTGTGAAACCTACTTATTCTAAATTAAATAACAGTCCGTGAAAAGAACGTAAGTTGAATGTCAAAAATGTTAAAACATATTTTAATCTTTTGTTTTGCCAAAACAAATGAAAAAAATAAAGAACATTTTGTTTTTATAAGGAATGACAATATAACTATGTAGGTAGGTACATAAGCTTTGAATTAAAACTTTAAATCCTCTTACTGGCCATCACCTCTAACCTTTGCTGACACTGGGCAAACCAAAAGTAATAAATAAATAAAAATAAAAGTCCACAATTAAAATAGGCACTTTATCGCTCCCTAAATTGAGTATTATTACAGAGCATACAATTGCGCTAGCTCATAGTCTCACAGTTTTGTGCTAAGCCCCACAGCCCACGGCTCTCGACACGTCGAAACATTGTTTAAGTCTGTACAAGTGGAATGCTCCGCGTGGCGCCATATTAGGACGGTGACTTGAATGGCGCAACTGACAAAGGACAACTGAACGTCATTTCGCGCCGAGCGGAATACGCGATGAGCTGCATCAGGAAAATGGTTTATGAACGAATGAACGGTGATTAGCAAAATTTTGGTCTTTTTAGTCGATCACGAGGGTTTTGTGTTTTGACAAGTTACGATTTTGTAGAGGACCAGTGTTCAACAGTGCACTTTATTTTACGAGCTGATTATGTAGGTACATAACTTAATCTTATACCTTTAAACGAGCAATTCTTGTATATCTTATACCTTTAAACGAGCAATTCTTGTATATATATATATATATATATAATCTGAATCTCGGAAACGGCTCCAACGATTTTCATGAAATTTAGTATGCAGGGGGTTTCGGGGGCGATAAATCGATCTAGCTAGGTTTCATTTAAAAAAATGTCGTTTTATCCGTGCTTTTAGGCAATGAAAAGCTGCTACAATATCATTAGAATACGAAAGTAAATGTTATAATAGCTCAGGTGGGAAATCGGGCGGTCACGAAAACCTGAAAATCCTGGTTCGAGTCCTGCTGATTATTTTTTCCCTTTTTTAAGTTCCTTCTTTTTTTTACAAGCTTTTATAATTTATTTTTCTTTTTATACGCTTTTATTTAACTTGCAATGTTTGTATGTATGTATGTTCGGTTGAAATCTTGCAACTGAATTTTGAATTACTTCCTCTTATCCTAAGGAGTTGAATTTAAAAATGTTGGTTAATTTCCGATGACAATACATTTTTTTGGTAAGCATGACCTGAATCGACATCCAGGATTAGCTCCAGATAAAGGAACTCTTCAACGCTCAACTGCACAGACACGAAATGTTGTGTACGCATTGTATTATGATAGCCGGTTTTAAGTTTTACCGTGACATGGTTGCTGCACTCAGGGTTTGGTCCTGACTAGGGAACTCTTCAATGGTTAGCAGCACAGACACGAATTTTGGGTACTTACGCATTTTATTGTGATAGCTGGTTTTAAGTTTTTCCGTGACATGGTTGCTGCACTCAGGGTTGGGTCCTGACTAGGGAACTCCTCAATGTTTAGCAGCACAGACACGAAATTTTGTGTACGCGTTTTACTATGATAGCCGGTTTTAAGTTTTACCGTGACATGGTTGCTGCTCTCAGGGTTGGGTCCTGACTAGGGAACTCCTCAATGTTTAGCAGCACAGACACGAAATTTTGTGTACGCGTTTTATTATGATAGCCGGTTTTACGTTTTACCGTGACATGGTTGCTGCTCTCAGGGTTGGGTCCTGACTAGGAAACTCCTCAAAGTTTAGCAGCACAGACACGAAATTTTGTGTACGCGTTTTATTATGATAGCCGGTTTTAAGTTTTACCGTGACATGGTTGCTGCACTCAGGATTGGGTCCTGACTAGAGAACTCCTCAATGGTTATCAGTACAGACATGAAATGTTGTATACGCGTTCAATTATGAAAGACCGTTCTAAATTTCAACATGATATACCGACTAAAAAATAAATAAATGAATAGTACAAAAAACATTTTTAAAAACAAGCTTTTATTTAAATGGTCTAAAAAGAAGAAAATAAACTTTAAATTAAATCTACCCCATCAATTTATTACATTATACAACTAATTTATTTAAATATTATAAAAGCTTGTCGGGAGATACTAAATAAACAAGAATGCAATATGTATGTACAATAACTAACAAATGTAAAGTGTAGTAATTCTAAGAAAAAATGTACCTATGTACTTCATAAAATTGTATTTCTCGCGACAAACTTTTATATTGTTTTAATAAATTAGTTGTATAATAAATTTATAATTAATATAAATTAGTTGTATAATATTAATAAATTGATGGGATCGATTTAATTTAAAGTTTATTTTCTTCTTTTTAGACCATTTAATTCCTTTTTTTTTTCTAACCAAAAAACAAGATTTACCAAAAAAAAAACCGAGCTAAGCTCGGTCATCCAGGTACTAGCATTTAAGCAATCAACAGTTTATTGTAATTATAAATTTACTACCCGACAACAGTTCAGCAATTTATTCCCAGCGTGTAATTATCCACTTAACAATTCACTTAATGCGACACATAAATTATAATTAAAAACATTAAAAATACGAGCGACGGTTTGAATACTAAAATAATTAGTGGAATATAAAAATATATGTTTCAACGAATAAATAAAGGTTCTCGTTTATATTTTTTCTTTCCTTTTGAATTTTCCACGTTAGCGATTACACATTAAAATCATGAAGCATGTGAGGTCTCGTATGATTAATGGTCGCTCCCGACACTTAATACTACCCCTCTTTATTCTAATGTTCGCAAACATAATGTGCCCAGCGAACCCGATACAATACAAACCTCATAACGTAACATTCAAAGGATTTTCCATCCAATAGATATACTTACAAGGTTGACATTTGAATTTCATTGTCAGCTACCCCAGATAAATAGTACGCGATTTTGATATTTATTTACACTACATTAAAACTCATAGTTGTAGCTGTTATTTCGGGATAAAAAAACGCTTAAATAAAAGCAATAAAAACTAAATATTACAGTAAAAAAGGTAACGGAACGCTATTTCGCATTTATTAAATTATTTACGCACCTGTTAACACTGTAGGTAGGTTAACTACCTACGTGCTACGTGTATTACGGAAAATATAGGCATCTTACATTGAATGGGTAAATAATAATTGTGAAAAAACCTCTGTAAGTTTTATAGAAACCTTCGATCAATAGTACTATTATTGATCGAAGATAGAAACCTTTTTATTTTATGCTCTTTGTTTTGGTCTGCTGCAACTAAATTAAATAATATTACGATTTTACTGATTTAACAACAGTGATAGCCTGGTGGTGTGCCCGTCGGACTGCCGAATCATAGGTCTCGAGCTCGAACTCACGGCATGCTCCTCTGACTTTTCGGATTCATGTACGAATTGTATAATTATAACTTGCTTAAAAACGGTAAGAAAAGCATCGTGAGGAAACCGGCATGCCTGAGAGATATTACTCGACGACATGTGAAACCCAGTCAGGGGTCATGGGCGGCATAAGCTCTGACACCAGGTTAGTCACTAACCTCACGAAAAGAAGAAAACGATTGTTATAAATAGTAAACATATTGGAAATCACAATAATCAAAGCAAAACTCCTTAACATGCCACTTCTCTTTGACTGACGAAAACCTGTTCTCACAAACTAGACCCTAATATTATTATCCATACTAATATTATAAAGCTGAACAGTTTGGTTTTTTGTTTGTTTGAACGCGCTAATCTCAGAAACTACTGGTTGGAATTGTTGGATATTCCATTTATCGAGGCAGGTTATAGGCTATATAACATCACGCTACAACCAATAGGAGCGGAGCATAAATGAAAAATGTTGCAAAAACGGGAAATATGTCCACCAGTGCGAAGCCGGGACGGGCCGCTAGTCTAAGATATAATTTTATACTTTTGAGCACATCCACATATTCTTCTCTGATCATCATCTAACGGTTTTTTAATGTTGCATATTTCGATAACACTTGTTAGGTACCTGAACACTGTCAAACATTTACTACACTCGACATGATGTCACTATTGTATATTTTCTCCACTTTGCAAGACAGTTAGTCGCGGCTAACCGGCCGTGGATAACGAAAAGAATAAAAGGAGTTTGTTAACAATATAATTTATCTCAAAAAGGTTTTATTAACCTAATTCAAAGGGCTTAGAGCGAAGAACCAGCAGTTTATTACAATTAGCTTTGAGTTATTCAATGTTGCGAGATATTTTGTAAATGTTTTTATTGGTTAAGTTAGATAAGAGCTCATGGAGTGGTTTAAATTCATCACTGAGCTTCGTGACAATTTTTATTTTGGTCTTGTTCAACTGTTCTTTGTGTTCGTTTTGCCATACGACCAAATATGGCCAATGTGGAAAGTATTTTACTATTTTTATGGATAAAACCGCATCACCATTACGAAACTGTGACTGTGTGTGTGATGTTGAGTACACGAGATACAGAATACTAATTTTGACAAAAGTGCACACAACTTGACTGCCTTGTTGGTCTAGTAGTTGCAAGCGCGACTACTGAACATGGGGTCCTGGGTTTGATCCCCAGGTCGGGCAAAGTGATATTGGGTTTTTCTATTAGGAATTTCTCAGTAACAGTCCGGAGTCTGGATTTGTGCCCAGTTAATGGCAATAGGCTCGCCCCTGTTACATGGGACTTAAAAATAACTGGCGAAACGAGGGTGTTACTAAAACACCTCTGCCGAATCCTTCGGGGAATACAAGGCGTGATGTTATGTATGTTATGCACACAATACCAATCCTTCATTATTTCTGCCAATTTCTTTTCATTCATGTTTCGTGCATATAGCAACAAACGACTGCGTAATAAAGTTTTCTTTTATTTTCAAGTAAAATAACCAGTTGAATCGAACGCTCTTTACACCATCCATATTTAATTAAAACGCACCGTGTCCAGTCAGTTGAGAGTTCCCTAAACCGGTGCAAAACAAGCAATGCATGTTTTGATCCGGGTCCGGTTATGCCAGCCAATAAAACGGTCCATCCGACACCAGTAGGAATTCACATTCGGATCCGTAATCCGAGCCGGAATATTAAAAGATTTGCATTTCACTGTTCGGTTGGACAAACAAAGATCGAGCCATGCAAACAACTTTGATTTTTGAGAAAACTGAACTTGAAACGTATTTGTCAAAGAAGTATGTAGTCCGCGGTATCTGCTTCTTTTAAATAAATGTGCTTGTCCACAGCCCCGCTTGACAGGACTGCTGATAGCAATCAGTGCAGCTGTGGAATATAGATCTTGGATAAAGCTGTGGCAAAGTAAGAAATCTGCTTGTAGCTTCTTGAGGTACAAATTTTGGAACACCGACAGTGTCTGCGGTATGTGTCTATCCTTTTATGAGACAGTCCTAAAAAGGTGTTAAAATAAACACCACTGCCTAACCCACAGGGAAATCACAAGCGTCACGTTATACTATGATTGGGAAGCGAACAAAGATTTTCGTATCGAGATTCCCACCGACCTTAAAATCTAGGTGACTCGTAAAAATCCCAATATCTTCCAATCCTATCAATGCGGCCGAAACGAACGGCAGTTATTTTGTTTTCTCGCTCAATGGAAAAATGAGAGAATATTTTTGTCAGCGACAGGCCGGGGCTGCGGCCATCGCTCCACAAACCGCGGCGGCCGCGGACCGCAGTATTTCTGCTACGAATGATAGATGATAATTGTACGAGATATATTGCTCGCGGGTATTCACGGAGCGGCGGCACTGGATTTCAGACGATTTTTCAATGAAGATTATTGCTTTATAACTAACTAGCTGTGTCGTCATGGCTCCGCCCGCGTAAGAAGTTTTAATCCAGTAATAAATGTTACTCAGTGATAATGTAGCTTTCTAACGGCAATTTTTTTTTAAATCGGTCCAGTCTGTTTTAAGTGTATTCGTTACATACAAAAATATAAATATTTCCTCTTTATAATATTAGTATAGACTAGCTGTGCCCGCAACTTCGTATGCATAGAAGTCGTAGAACTACATTACTTGCTTAACTGAAATTATTATTATGTAGGTATAGATTAGGTGGGTTTAAAAACTCTTTGTTTGTTCTAACAACTATGAAAAAATACATAAAAAAACGGAAACCTCACATAGCTTCGGGTGCTTTATGTTTTTACCAACGGTTTAGGCTGAGTAGATGTTTAGTTATTAGATTAGAAAATTGGAATTTTTACTAAACAAAATATGTTGTATTTCTATCAGTAGTCAGGTCCATTATAATAAGGTTTCCCGGTGAACAATGTTAGCAGTAGAAACACCAGGGATGTGTGCATGTGGCTGGAGAGGCATCATGGCGCCCTCAGCTTCCGGCTGACGCAGGTACTCTCGGGACATGGCTGTTTCGGGAAGTGCCTGTGTCGTATAGGCCGGGAGCAGACACCCGGGTGTCACCACTGTGTGGACCGTCAGGAGCACACGGCGCAGCACACGCTGCAAGTGTGCGCTGCGTGGACAGCGCAGCGCCGTGACCTGGTTGCGGCAGTGGGTGAGACCTCTCGCTTCCGGCTGTGGTTCTGTCCATGGTAGGGAGCGAGAGTGCGTGGGAGGCCTTCGCTTCCTTTTGCGAGGAAGTGATGGTCACCAAGGAGGTAACGGAGAGGGAGAGGGAGGCGTTTTCCTTCGCACCGGGCGCCGGAGGGCGCGTGACGATGTCCCGCGACCCTAGTGAGTGGCCTGCCGGCGGCGGGTTAGGGACCCGTCACCCGACCAGTAACAGGCCCGGGAGGATGGCGCGCCGTGTTCCGCGCGCGCCTCTCAGAAGGAAGTGGGGCAGGGGACAAATTGCCCCACCACTGGAGAAGTCCACCAGAAGAAGCTGGTGGGCCAAGACATGCAGGGGTTGCGGTGCATGTAATAGCGAATACCGTGACCCCGGCCTTAGGTTAGAAGGAGGTACACCGTTGGTTTTTAGCCGGTAAGAGTTCGGCAGACCCCCTCGCCTTTCCCGGGCGAGGGACATCCATGAGGATTTACCAACGATATATAAAAAAGGGATTTGTGCATAAAGATAGCTCAGGTTGCTTAGGTACACGGGAGAGAGCCACATAGAGCTAATCGTGCGAGAAGCAGCTTCATAGCATAACTTAAGCTAACCGGGAACTGTACCTACACGTTTAAAAAAGAACGGAAAATAGATTACGTAATTTAGTACACACGCAACGCCATCTATTGAGCAATTATGCTACAACAAATGATGCTAATTTTTTTCTTAATGACTTTAATTTTTCTTATCTTTTAACCATCCCCACTATTATTTTAAAAATATTTTCAATTTTCAAACACGGCAAGTCAACAGATTTATGATAATATTAATAAAATTTATTATGAGTATTTCAAATTAATCTATCGTATTGCCTTGCACAATTAAAAATTTAGAAAACACTCACTTATGAAATTGAGTGTATTTCTTTTCCACTGCCATTCAGATAGATAGGTACCTAATACATTCTAAATAACAATATCTTCGATTATTTTTTGATCAAAGCTTAGTACCTTCTTCATGAGGATAGCATTTCAATAGACCTTCCGTAGACTGAGAATAGGTCTACCAATTCAACAATTAATATTAGGTAATTTGTGGATTTATTCGTTGTAATATATTTCCTCACAACGTGATTTGATACACCTAACGCCATCTATTGAAATGAAATGGTATAAACGAATACATGCTAACTTCTTCTAGGGCACTTAAAATTCGCATATCTTTTAATTGCGTGAACCGATTGCGATGAAACAAAAACGATATGTTACATGGAGCAATGTGCATACTAATGGTGCAATGTAGATACTAATGTGAGGCATATAAACCTTCCTCGTGAATCACTATATCTATTGCTGAAAACTGCATTAAAATCCGCTGCGTAGTTTTAAAGACCTGAACGTACAGACAACGAGAGCGACTTTGTTTTATACTATGTAAATAAGATAACTATGTAGTTTACTGTATGATTTATACCTATTTAGCTAGTGTCACGGTTGGCGCAGTGACTAAGGCGCACTTAGCGCTTGGCTTGTGCGCTAACGATCGCGGGTTCAAACCCCGAACAGAAATAAAATTAGTTACTGCTTTTTTTATGTAATTAAAGCAAATAAAAAAAATGGAAATCTACGCGTCCACGTTATTTAAGTCTCGTTATAACACTAAACAACATAAATATTTAGATATCTGTTTACGTAAGTATGTGTACAAGCACAAAGACAAATCGAATGCACCATAAATTTACTTTATATATTTCTTGTTCATATTTGCTGAGTAGTTTCAACTAGCTCAACATTCCAAGCAGCTACTCATAATTGGAGATATATTTCAGCTTCCAAGTCAATCTAGAATCGAATGGAAATATAATTGATTTCAGTGTATATTTCCATTAGGTTACTTTGACTTAAGAAAGTAAATAAATGTAAAAAAGGGTTTTTGTTGCAATTAATAAAGAATGAAGAAGTAAGAAAGAAAGTTGCAATAGCAATTGAAAAAACGAACGCCACCTGGAGGGAAAATACCTGTAATGATGAAGAATAATGCAGGAAACCGGCATAATATTTTATTAAAAAAAGAATGGGTACATATTTTTCTTTGAAATTTTTAGTTGTACGATCGGTAAATTTTCTTACGCATGGCGTCTGTCAATCTCCTATCAAAGACCACCGGTCTGCTACACTGGCCTACATCGGACCTCCGGCAAGTTGTCCGTCATCGATACATTACGCGTTATCTGAACACGTAGCTATCGCGATACCGCGTGACGAGGCGACGCGACGCGTCTCTCAAACTTTATTGATGGCCATTGTACGCGGCTGCTGACGGCCCGCGTGTGAGGGTTTTTCAATGTGTGGTTTCAGATTTGAATTGCGGTTGTGTGTTATTGAAGGAAGTTTGTTCAATGTGTTGATATGTATTTATCGAATAAGGCATTTTATTACACAATGGTATCTGTAGATTTCTCGAGATTTGTCAGTGTTTTCTTCGTACTGCATAGATATGCAGATTGTTTTTTACATTATTTACGAAGTATGTACGCTGCATTTGATCAAATTCAAACCGGTAATGAAGTGAACTATATGATAGTATTTATTTGTTAATAAAACCATGTTCAATATACCAATATACAGGAACCAAGGTCTGATCCTTTATCCGCAATGCAACCACTCATAATTATAATGATTAGAATAAAATATTTTTCTTTGATAAGTATTGAAAGCTGTTCGTTTGTATTATTATAGTCTTTATTCAGACTGTATTGCATTTTCGCAGCTGCTTGACTGGAGCCCTACAAGTACATTTAGATAACCCGAGTCATCACCTTTAATTATTTAATCATTATGTACGTACTTTACCTAACGTATCTCTTCTGCTTGTTCCAGTTTCGATGTTCGCGGCAAGCACCTATCCGAGGCGCGTCATTGGTCGGCGCCCGAGGTGTTCGGCCCCCGTGCGCACTTCTCCACTTCCCCTCCTCCTGCTGCACTGCTGGTGCGTGACGTCAAGAGACGAGACGAGGGCGTCTACCGGTGTCGGGTCGACTTCCGCAACACACAAACCACCAGCTTCAGATATAACCTCACCGTTGTTGGTAAGTAGATCAACACCACTCCTCTCCAACTGGACTATGTTCTTCCTTACGAATGTACTATCGTACATGATCGTTAGAGACTTCGGATGACTCTGTTGCACGGAAGTACAGACAGTCCCACGTTATTACATAAGTCAAATTTAGTAAAGGCAATGTAGCGCAGGGATCATGTTGCAGGCACATCGCTTAGCCCTTACTATATAAAGCTTGAAACACTCTACACAGGCCTCACATAAAATAGAAAGTAATGCTCGTGGTTAAGTAATACACAGGACAAGTGGGCCTCTTAGCGACCAGCCCCCTGATTCAGAACGTCTCAAAAGTTGTCAACCGATTCGGTTTGTTATCTCGTTTAGTCTACGATTCTCGCAACGAGAGACAACAAGATAACAGATCGAATCGGTCGACAACTGACATGTTGAAATATTCCGAATCAGGATGCAGGTTCGTCGGTAGGTGTATTTTGTAATAGGCAATGCCTCACAGTAAATTGTGTATTCTTCTTCTTCCTGCCCTTATCCCATACCAGGTGGGGTCGGCACAACATGTATTTCATAAATCCATGTTGTTAGAGGTTTTCGCTTATTGTTTTATGACCGGCCACGTGCCTGACATCAACCCTCCTTGGGAATACTCGTTGCGTTGTCACGCGGCTGACCCAATCTGCATGCTGATATTATGCACTGGGTCCCAAAATGATATGCTTGTCAATCTTATTGCCAAAAACTAAGCAGACTATGTTCTTCTTTTATGCCTTATTAAATTCCATGAAAAATAGTGAAATGCCTCGTAATCAAACGTTCTGTCTAATGAACGCGCCATCGCTCACGCACATCAAAACAAACAATTAATCAGTAGTCATCAATTAACCGATCTTGTTTACCGTACGTATCCGTGCAGCTTAATTGTTCAGTACCGATCCGTACTCCCGTACTGCGGTACTAGCGGTCGGAATGTGCGCGAGACGCATTGTTCGCCAGATATACGGCGCTCTCAACAAGCCTGGAAGGTGTCTGACTTATGGGATAGACTTACTGTGGGCTTTATTGCCATCCAGCCAGTGACTAATGCGTGCCTGATAGTTCTCTAATGATCTGCAACTGCTTAGTGCTGTTTTGTTGGTAATAAATGTGCCATGTAGGTGAGATAGTTGAGCGGCAAATAAGATCATTTTACGAATAAAATTCAATTTGACTCGTAAAAATAATAATATAGCCCTGAAGACCAAAGATAACCTGTTTCACTTTTGGTTTTTCTTTGTGCATATGAATAACACAATAAAAGAGGGATGCCATAAAACAACAAAGAAACAAGAATTAAATGTTTTCAGTCAGCTACACCGTTGACATGACGGAATTAACACGACGTTTGCCTTAGACATCATATTATTTGAATAACGAATTAAATTTTCAAACAGTTTCTCAACATGTAGGTATGATACTGGTGTTCCAAACTTTTTGCAGCACAACTCGAAGACGTGGCGAATAATCGATCGTCAACAAACTTCTGGAATGTTCAATCAATGTTGGCAGTATTCAGGGATGCTTCATCATCGCCGTTAATTAAATCGATTTATTAATTCTATTAGAGCTCTCGTCACTCAACTGTTTCGATGTGTGACACCGACTTTTCCAATCGAGTTGGGGAGTTTACTCATTTAAACGTTGGCAAACATGTTTACTGAAATTCGGGGAATGAAGTTGATCAAAATCAGCGAGTATGATCGACGTTCATATTGTGTTTGTTTTTACATGCGACATTTAATTTCGGTGATGTATTTTCTCAGTATAAAATGTTCGTGTTCGACAGTTTCAGAGTTTTCACGTAGGTAATGTTTTTCTTTCATATCTGAATCTCTCTGATGGAGTTTGTAAATTATATAAATGACATGACACACTTTATTTTCGATGTACTGACTGAAATTTTGTTTTACGTAATATACGAACATCTAGTGTACTAATAAGTATACCTAGATTAAGCTTGAACATCATTATAGCTAGAACTACACACACGACGTCACTTTTTGACGACACGTTTGGTGCAGTGGCTAAGCGATTGGCTTCTGCGCTGCGGGTCGTGGGTTCGATTCCCGCACGGAACAAATATTTGTATGGCCTACAGATTGTTGTTCCGGGTCTGGGTGTTTGTGCGTGTGAAGATTTGTGTCTGTAAACGCACCCACGATACAGGAGAAATCCTAGTGTGGGGCAACGTTTTAAAAAAAAAAAAAAAAACTTTAAGCGGGGCTCGTGGCTAATTACCAACGGCGCGGATCATATGATTTGCAAAGTTAAGCTGTGATTGCCACGGTCAGTCCATGGATGGGTGACCATTCGTTACACATCGAGACCTCTCCGTGCCCCGGAGAGCACGTTAAACCGTCGGTCCCGGGTGTCATACAAATACCCATGACAGTCATTACGGGTAGTCAGAAGCCCGAAAGTCTGACAAGCGGTCTAATCTTAGGATATCGGCATTGCCCAGTAACAGGGTTGCGGAAGTCTGATAGCTGTCGCTCCGTGAAAAATACTGGTATTCAGCCGCATCTGGTTAGACTAAAAGCTGACCTTAACATAGTTGGGAAAAAAGCTAGGCAGAACATCATTATAGCTAGAACTAAATACAAAACAACTTTTTATCGTATATAGGTAATGATATTACTACTATTAAGTAATAAGAAATACTTTACATTCCAGATGCATTTTTTTCAATCGGCCTGCATTACTTTCATACAAGACAGATCAATAAGTCGGTAGATACATACACAAAACAGATAGGTACAGAAGTCAATCACATGTACCTATGTACTTCACTTTTCATACCTACGCTCGGCGGTCGCTCTATCTATATATCTATCTCTGTCAAGCGCATGGCACTCGCGCTCGCACACTCACTCGCACTCTAGTTCCAAACAGTCCGAGATCTAGTGTCCGTGAGCAGTGTCTATGTGTGCGTTGCTCGAACGCACTTGGGTGTAGATTGACTTCTACCTATCTGTTTTGTGGTATATATTTGTTGTAATGTTCGTTAGCTGCAATGGCAGATGATCTAGGTAATAATGTGTAAACTGAGGCACTACTTTGCTAGATATTAAAATATATTCAAGACTTCTTCTTCTTTTGGTTTATGCCGCCCATGGGTTCTGACTTGGCTTCACATGCCGTCGAGAAATATCTCTCAGGCATGCCGTTTTCCTTCACCGTTTTTAAGCAAGTGATAATTATACAATGCGCACATGAATCCGAAAAGTCAGAGGTGCGTGCCTTGGGTTCGAACTCGAGACCTATGACTTGGCAGTCCGACGGTCACACCAATAGGCTATCACTGCTGTCATTTAAGACTATTGACTATCGTTGACACTTTTGATAGGCAATTACATTGCGGAGTCACGATAATTTGAAGTACCTAATTAAACATAGACTAAGTATTTTTACTGCTTCAATACTTGGTTTATGCAGTTTGAAAATACTGTTTTTATTATTTCATCCCACTTTAGGTAATTCTGAGAACCGCTCACGGTGTTTTGAGACAAAATAGAACGTTGAAAGAATTTTCTAGGAAGATACTCCGAGGAACATCGGGCATGTTTTTATCTCATAGTCAAACCAGGAAAGCTTATAAAGAAATATTCTTAATGTTCTATATTCAAAATCTTTTTATTTTTCTGCGCAATTCTGGGTAAAATATTTATCTTAAACGTATTTTATGACAGTAAAAACATATTCATTTGCTATTTTCTTACTAAGACTGCACGATATTCTATAGGTAGATAATCATAGATTTAAGATCTCGTAAGGTCAAGGATAATTATAAATTCTTCTTCACCATCATATTTTTTTTCTAATATCTTTCACTGCGGCGGCCATAATGTCTAAAAGCTGGCATCATGATGACGTATAAGTACCTATAAAACATACTTTTTCCCCGTCACGAATAGATACAGTGCGAGCAATTGTCACGCAGTAGGTAAACAGCAGTGACCTTAAGAAATGCCATGTAAATGCTAATCGTCGATTGCTCACTCGCTGAAGGTGAGAGGTGCGCGTAAAAATGTCAGCCGTGTTCATGTACACGCGTGCACGTCCTAATTTGCACCAGTCTGTATACAGGGTGCCCGTAACTTAAAGTCAAGCCGGGAACAAATTATAAGTCAGTTTAAGACTATTCAGCAAAAAATACAAAGAAAAATTAAATTTGTATTCTTTTTTTATAAAACACATTTATTAATTAGATTTGCGAGGTAAAATTTCATTTTTTGTAACTTTGAAATTCGAACATGATTATACTTTAATTTTTTAAATATTTTTTTCTGAACAGACATAATCTACCTTATCATTTGTGGAACAGTTTGACGGTGAATTACGGGACACCCTGCATGTACACACTAGGTTATAGGTACTAGGCGGTGTGGTAATGTCAGCGATAAAATTGAACTACCTCTAGGGATATATTCTTCAAATCAATCGTCGCTATGCTCGCGTGATCTTTTAACTACCTGGTTTTTGCATATTTGGGGTGATAAATACTTACAAAATGTTAGATGATATGACATTATTTTGTCATTTCTTGTGGTGGCCAAGAATACATCTTATTGGTGAAAAGTGACTGGACCATAGATACTGGACCGAGCATAACAACTTGCAAAGTTCTGCTGGGTAATATTACCCAACAGAACTTTGCTTAAGTACAATAATTATATTTTTATCAACAGCGACCAATAATCTAACTGTTAGGTCTTTAGTTCCTGTGCAGTGAGCATTTCCGTCTACCATTACCTAGCCTGTTAATAAATTTGTACAAAGGTCAAAATAGTGCAACGCATATTTCCAAAAGCGTTATGACAACATTCAGCGGTCTATAAAATCTTATAAACTCAACAAAATTAAAGTTGAAAACAATTGTTAAGATAAAGTAGGTAATTATAATCGAGTGAGGGTGGTCCCTCGCCATCGAGATAGCGGCTATTTTCTCAAAAACGACAGTTTCTAGCCCCTAAGCTTACCCAAATATCTTACAACGCTCTCATGACAAACAATTATGTAGATTTTATACACTTTTTGGGGAGTTTCAAACGTTAAAGTGTCAACTTTTACAAGTACTTCAGTATTACTGCACAAGTTTAGCCTGATAAAGAATTCGTTCATTTAGTTTAAATGAAAATTAAGAATTTGAAACTGTAGAGAACCAACAAAATGATAAATAAGTATTCAAATTGGTCAACTACCTGGCTTAACGTAGCTTTTATCAAAGAAAATCTATCCTATTTATATAAAAGCAATCCAGTACACATATACGTAACGATAAAGTAGAAATGTTCACATTCTAATAGAAACATTCACGACAAACTAAATTCAACGACCTGAAGATAAATGAGCGTACCTACCAAAGTAATATAATATCTAGTGTATTTGTTCAAATAGATACAAGTCGATAGACCCACCCTTGTCCACTAGACAGAACAATTATAGGTACTATCTGCAAAGCTAACTATAACCACTGGAGGGTATTGACCTCAATATTGAAAGCCTTATTCATTTAAATTCATTGGTCCTTGCAGTCGTAAGCACGGTGGGTCTTGTTGGATCACTTTACCCAAACTCGGGGGTCAGACACCATGTGATTGGGAATCTGTTCTAAGATTCCTTGTTACCATCGCGGAATGGAATGTTGTGCTCGATTAACGGCGATAGGCCGCCCACCCCCTCCCCCCTCGGATGACAAACTACATAATATTTACTACAGTAGGTTCATTAATATCCTATTCCGCAGAGAAAATGCTCTGGTCGTCAAAGTTTAAAACCACAGATGTTACAATCAAAACTCATAACCAGTCAAAACTACATAGTTAGGTTAGAGCGAGCGATTTTGACTGGTCAAAAGTGATTTTGACCGGTCAAAATTGATTAACACTCATGGTCAAAATCACTTTTAAGCGATTTTTTTGTCAAAATCGCTATTACCCAATATTTTGCAGTCAAAAAGTCAAAATTAGTTTTGACTGGTTATGAATTTTGACTGTGACTTAGATACCAAGTTGTAAGCACCAAATGATAATATTACCGAATAGAAACAAACCTATCGTTGCTAATAAAATGCAATAACCTACTCTCATATAATCAAGTTAAATATAATGAGCGTGAAATGTATGATCCCTGCGGAGTACATAGCTACATGTAATCACGCTGAATATGGCACACATTAATTGGATTGGTCCCTTTTGAGTCACGCCGTCCCGATGTTCCTCATTACGGCAATCGAGTTTAGCACCGATTCTATTCGATATCGAAAACCAATCTTGTCTGCCCTTTTTGCTCACTGAAAAATTAAAAAGGTAGAACAAAAGTTTATATTACGAGTATATTCAGCTCTAACATCAATCTAGTGCTCAAAGGACTAGTGCCATTTAGGTAAACCAACTTAGTTTCTATGAATTAAACATTAAGCTATGACCTAAACTGTCAGCTAACTTTCCAAAAGCCAGTTCCTACAAAGCAGTGTAAACATTTGCAATCTTGAATCTCACGGAACATTACGTGTATAGCTTTGAGAATCGCATTAGGATCGGTCGGAACCCCTATGAAGCACAAAACAGTGGCACACATAGTGCGCTATCGATTCCATAGCCTGTGGTTCCATTTCACGGCAACTTTAGCAGGCTTGTTTGTCCGGTCGTCGCCGCGTCCTCTGAACGTGTTACATTCCTTATTGAGCGCGATCGTCTCACAATTGAGTTTTAAACTTTAAATCACTTTGTGAAAGAGCCCGATCTCGAGGGTCGAGATCTGATTACCGACTGTTGTCTTTCTATTAGCCTCTGTCGTTTTTGAACAGTGTCGAACGAATTTCAATGCAGATTATGTCACTTCTCGTTATCAGTTTAAATTGATTTCAAATATTCCGATGTCTTATGGGTTTAATTTGCTACTCGTGTACTTAACGGATTGATCACTTTTCCTTTCAGCGCTTTCCTAATCTCTACACAATGAAGCTTGGCGGATAAAATAAACCTAAATCTGTAAGAGCAATTTTGTTAGAGGATTTAATGAATAGCTTGTATCTGACAAGCTGATCGCTAAAGGACACATTTTGTTGGGGAATTGGGGATACAAATAAAAAGCGCTGTAAAGCTGGCAACGGTTTTCACTGACCAGAGTCAACCGTCCAGTTCAGTATTAGAGGCTAAAGTTAGATTGGACGAGCCCGCTGTGTCGAATGTAAAACCCAATTGGGCTTTGATGCTTTAAACGGCGCCGACCGAAATAGCCCACCAGCGTGGCGGAATGGACACGCCTTGTGGTGCGTTCTGGTTGGGCGATTGTGAACCTTATTGCGTGAGATTAAAGGCTTTGGTTGCGCAGTAGTGTGGTGGACCCCTGTGTGGGTAGGCCGATGCTAATCGGACGGAGCTGTTAGCGATCACCTGCGTTGTATTGAACTGATTAATTGCTATTGGTTCCGGCGGCTCTCGTACCGATATTGTTTTACGTTTGATTTAATTAATTTACGGCGTTAGATATTATATGTAATATGCGACGTTAATTAATAGGGTGATCAGTCAATTTACTAATGAACTCTAGTTTTCATCGGTGCACAGCACAGGGAAGAAATAATTCATACATTTTTTCGTACGAACAATTTTAATTGGTAATGAAATATCACACTGTTCTTTGTATTGTAACTAACTAACACTACACCCACATCACAAGTAACTGAAAATATAAATATCTCACAACAAGAGCCCTCACTAACAACCTAATAATAGGGTTAGCATGCGAATAGTCTCGACTTGAAAAAAGAGTAGTATTTTCTATAAAAATATTTACACTAAGCCTGATCGCATACGGGCCACTTTTTGTATCAAGCGACACGACGATCGCGACCAAGACGGTAGCTGCAGGCCATACATCAAACGGTAGGGGGTGATTTCCCCCAAACGGCTCGCATCGCATCGGATCGGAAAATATACGAACGGATGCCGCAACAGCCGATCGCTTCCGGCAGGATATCAACGCATACGATCGGCTCCGTACCGTTGCTTGCGAACGTATCCGTTTCTGCGCCTAGTCAAATAGTTAATTCCTAACGTGTTGACAGCCGAAAGGATCCGATCGGATACGACGACAGGCGAACGGAGCCGTACGCGCGTCGCAGCATACTTCGGCTACGATCGCGTGTCGCGGCAGACGCCCGCGGTCAAGCTGCTGTACGCGGTTTGGTATTATAGACTTTAAATACTGTGTACACGATTTGATATCGTTTAAAGATTGTAAAATCCGTTCCGATACGATGCGAGCCGTTTGGTGGAAATCATTCTTAACTGCAGCTACATACAAATAACGATCAACTGTGTCGCAACCGCCTCGGTGGCCCATGTGCGATGGCCTCGGTGGCCCACGTGCGATCAGCCTACTAATATATTTAGGTATACTTCTCCATTGGGGATAAAAGTCTGTAACTATAAATGAAGATATAAAAATATTCGAGCTAATTGTTAGTGCAATTAGTGGATTTCTACTATCTTGGCATCTACTTTAGAATGGACGAGGGAATGCGTTTTTCATGTTGACTCTTTTGTCGACGGGGTAGACAGACGTCATGAACTCTCTGTAGATATATTCGGTGGACTATTTGCGGATCTTGATATCCGCTGTTGCCGGAGATCATTATATAATGAGATTTTTGGTGTCACATACATCAGAAAACTTTTAAGCTTTTTTCTTTGGGAAAAAAATTGTTGTGGGCGAAACCACCTACAAACAGAATACGTTTGAAATATATTTGTTGCTGGGACACCAATAATACTTAAGGCCATTTACGGTAGTAATGTAATAGTAGAACTGCCTTGTTGGCAAGCACGAATGCTGAACACGAGGTCCTCGGTTCGATCCCCAGGTCGGGCAAAGTGATTTTCCGTGTGGAATTTCTTAGTAACAGCCCGGAGTTTGTATTTGTGCCCAGTTGATGACAATAGGCTCGTCTCCTATTACATGGGACTTAATCATAACGGCGAAATAAAGGTGTTACTATACACCTCTGCCCAACCCTTCGGTGAATACAGGCGTGATGTTATGTTATTTAATAGTTGGCAGACCTATTACATAAAAACCAGTTACCAGTCTATAAACACATTCAACATCAAGAGTATAGCTGATGCGTTGCCAACCTTAGACACATACATACATACATAACATCACGCGTTACATTCCCATAAGGGTTCGACAGAGGTGTTTGAAAACACCCTCGTATCGCCAGTTATGTTTAAGTCCCATGTAATAGGGGGTGAGCCTATTGCCATTAACCGGGCACAAATCCACACTCCAGGCTGCTACTGAGAAATTCCTAATGGAAAAACGCAATAACACTTTGCCTGACCTGGGGATCGAATCCAGGACCCTATGCTCAGCAGTAGCGCTTGCGACCACTAGACCAACAAAGCACCTTAGAGACAAAGTTGGTAAGTCTCGTCTTCTTGTAAATTTACCGACATTCAAAGCCTGTAGCAGACTATTTCTTTTTTTTTATAAAAACGTTGCCCCACACTAGGATTTCTCCTGTATCGTGGGTGCGTTTACAGACACAAATCTTCACACGTACAAACATCCAGACCCGGAACAACTATCTGTTGGCCATGCAAATATTTGGTCCGTGCGGGAATCGAACCCTCAACCTGTAGCGCAGAAGCCGATCGCTCAGCCACTGCACCAAACGTGTCGTCAAATTTTGTTACAAGACCCATCCAAGGGCTATCCAGAAGCATTTACTGCTCGTAGTTGCTAGTTTTATAAGAATGTAGTTTTGAATCTGACTTCTTCGAGATATGGGTTCGTTTTCAAAAAATACTCAACCGGCCAAGTAACGCAAAGATCGATCGTTTTTTAACTTATTATAAGCGTATTAAGTACTTCAAATAAGAAACTTGTATTTGGCACAGCCGCTAGACACACAGCTTCTTTAATTTTGGTTTCTCTCTTATGAATTTTGTCCCTGAATCTGACTTCTTCCGTGCCAAATAAATTTCTTTCTTTCTTTTTATTAGCATCTAAAAATAGTATTATTTTCTTTTGCCAATTTCACATAAAATGTCTGTCGTTTTTTTGTTCCTCCGGGAATTCCTAAATTTTCCACCCACATAATTATCTTAAGTAACTTATCCTTAGTCTAAAAATACAATAAAATATAGCCACCCGTGAACCCGGAAACTTATTATAATAAGTTTATATTTAGAAACTCTGCAATAGACGGAAAATCTATCGAAATTCTAATGCCGAGGGGCAAGACTTCTTCTTAGCCTTTTTCCTCAACTGTGTTTTGGTTGCTTTTTATGCTGAATACCACAAAGGAGGAGGTTATCAATTCGGCAATCCTTTTTTAATATTTGTTACCTCACAACGCCGTCATTTATAAACCGATTTGGAAAATTCTTTTTTTGTTTGAAAGATTATTCTTTCGAAGTGATTCAGTTTAAATTTGGTGAAGATCTGTTGAAGAACTTCGGAGAGAGACAACGGAACTCCTCAAAAACGAACAGTACACATAATGTGATTAGGTTACGAGCAGCGTCTTTAGTAGATTCAATCATGTTTTAATTATGCCACTTAAAATAAAAAAAACAAAAATAACGTTATAACAAAAAAATAAAGCTGACTTAATAATTACCATAATATTATAAAATTAACAGTTTCAGAAGTCGGTGCCTTCAATTTGGTTCAGTGTGGTTTAGCACCGACTTCTGAAACTGTTAATTTTATAAATGGTAATTATTTTATTCTTTTTTTGAAGTCGGTTTTATTTTTGTTAAAATGTTTTTTTTATATACGAAGCGACTGGCATCAGACATCCGCAACCCACTTACTGGGCACCGACATCCTAGGTTAAACCAGTTGTAGACTTTGGCGTCTTCTGTCTTCCCGTAATAACTATCATAGATATTCGTGTGACTACCGGGACCGACATTTATCGTGCACTCCGAGCACCCACCCATCCATGGATTGACCTTAGATGAAGTGAGCTCTGAAGTGCAGCTTAACTTCGCATATCGTAAGATCCACGCGGCTGTTATTTAATCACGAGCCTATCAGAAGAAATACTGAACACACTTTGCTTAATCTTGGAATCGATCCAATAACACCCTCGGCTCCTGGCGTGCACGTGAGGCGTCTACTCTCAAAATATAATAATTTACTTTCTACGTAAATTTATAAATTTACGTTAAAGGTAAACGCTTCAACAAATTACTTGACACAACTTTTTCGTATCCAAGCTTAAATTGTTTATGTGTGCTTAAGTGAAAGTCGTTTTTATGTAATCCAAAGTGAAGTTCTCGGTGGTTCCATGAGTGGCGTTGAACCTGAATAAACCCTCCTTAGAGAGGCTTAAGCATAGATTGTGGCGCAGGCAGGGGCCCGGGTAGCGGACGAGATTAGTTCCCCACAGGAATACTGACCTCGACCGTTTTTATCGATCAACTGGGAATCAAAGTAATGCCGTGTTTTGGTCAAAGTTACGATGTGGGACTTATAATATTGACAATTGTACCTAAAATATAATGTACCTATTTCTTCTTCCTGTCCTTATCCCACACTAGATGCGGTCGGCACAACATGTATTTATGAAATCCATGTCGTTAGAGGTTTTGGCTTATTGTTTTATGACCGGCCACCTGCCTGACATCAACCCTCCTTGGGAATACTCGTTGCGCTGTCGCGCGGGTGACCCAATGTGCTTGCTGATATTATGCACTGGGTCCCAAAATGATATGCTTGTCAATCTTATTGCCGACAACTAAGCAAACTATGTTCTTCTTGGTGGAATATACTTGAAGTTGCAATATAAATATTATGTACCTACTATACTCTCAAATTGACACTGATTTTGTTTGTCTTTGGTATCTATCCCATTATCGGTAGTTAACATGCAATTATAATATATATTGTCACTACTTTATCCTGTCACAGTATTCGTGTTTTTGATCCTTTGATTGTACAAAATTCCTCGAAAAAATCAAGCTATAAGGCCACTGATGCAGCTATGAAATGTACCTATCACTTCCACTTATTTTACTCTTTACTACGAAAAGTATCCCTTGTTATAATAATATATGCTGTATCAAGTTAATTGATGTTTCTTTTTCCTTGCAGTTCCACCTGAGAAACCAGTGGTGGTGGACCGGTGGGGGCGCGTCATCAACACCACGACCCTCGGCCCCCATGAAGAAGGGGACGACGTGCTACTCACATGCAGAGTGCTCGGAGGTATGATCCAGTTCTCACTTGTTATCTTTGATTGGATGTGCAATTACAGCCGTCATGCACAGTTGATCAACTTTGGGTACAAGTTATTTATATCCGTAGATTTGATCGAAAAAGGTGTGTAGGTACACACGTAATAAAATTAATTAGGTATTGGTTTGGACTGCAATTCCTATTTAATAAAACTGATAGGTAACTCCCGGTGGAGTACGTCCTAGATGGACATACATCGATGTTATTGGTGATGTTCTTTATAAAAGTCACGTGCGTAGTACTCTCAACTGGCGTGCGTGTATGACAAGATGTATCAATGTGGATGAAGCAAAAGGAGTATGTAAGGGTCGTAGCATGTGGCTTTCTATAGTTTCTGCCTACCGCCATGGGAATAAGGCGTGAGTTTATATATTTATGATACGTAATAGTACATAAAACAGTATATTTCCATTATATAAATTATAAGACGAGTAAGAATTCAAGGTACTAAATTAATCCACTACGGAATGAAATTCTGTATCTTATACCATTGTTTATTATCTTAATTAATCCAAACACAATGTTACGAGGAGGCCTACCTCCCAGTTGAACAGTGACGGATTCAATCAGCTCCATCTCAAATTTACTCAGATCTAATAAATTATGATCCGCGCACAATGGATTAGCCTGATGAATTAATGTATCCGGCGCAAGAGCTGCCGTGATGAATTCCTAATAAATTGCTCCGAGGAACAGGTGGAAGTGTTTCTGGTATTGCGAGCGCTTTGCCAGCGGATTGTTCCAACCGCGGATTGTGGCGCGTATCTACAGTTGTTTTAGTTAGAATATATCGTTTAGTACTGTTTGGTGGATCGTCTGGCTTTTAGAGCATTTTGATTGTGTTTGGTTTGAAACTATCTTTTGTTTAGTGAATCTGACAATGAAATAGACAATGTTTTATCGTCATTTATTGTTGCCCGGTTAGATGTAATGGAGAAGAACTGGATTGTAGTGTGGCAAATAAGTAGCTAGAACACTCCTTTGTGTTTGTGTACTTACTGTGTCAATATTTGGATGTTTTGCTTGTAAACGAGGCTTACAATGCCATGATATACCTTGAACAAATACACGTCATAGTTCAGTGTAAATGTTAGTTATTTCAGTCATTGAGTCACAATGCAGATCTTTTCCACAAGTCCTATACTAGTACAGTCATTTGGTAGTTAAACCTGGAAAGTATTCCGGGAGTTTTGAAAATTGTTAATTTTATAGATTTTGATATGCTCTTTCCGAATTTCGACTTTGCCACCTCGTATTTTTGCCGCTCGCGCCGCCATGTTGTAAAAATGGCGCCTAAAAGCAGTTTTTTGACAATATCTTCTTTCCGACTCAATTTACGATAAAAGAGTTATGTACAAAATGAAACTAGAAACAATTACCGACAATTTATGTAAATACTTTTTTTTCTTTGAGTCAATAGTTATGTCGTACGAGCGCGGCAAAAGTACGAGGTGGCAAAGTCAAAATACGGAAAGAGCACATCAAAATCTATAAAATTTGCAATTTTCAAAAGTCCTGGAACAGTTAACCACTATTTTTCGAACTAAATGACTGTACTATACATCAATAAACAATTTTGAAAAAACAATAACCTATATCAATCTTCGAGACATGTTTTATTTGACTAGAACTAGACATCCATCAACGTTGGTCTCTATAATGTGCTTTGCTATTTACATACCTCTATCTTTTCTGTTGTGCATTAGATACCAACTACCAATCTTTTGACCCATCTTGCCGTCTCGCACGATGCAAACTGTTTAGGTTTCCTCAGTATTTCGTCACTAATTATTGTAGTTTTACTTAAACTATTCTATATCATAACCGGAATATTAATCTCTAATGTATGTATAATTTACATAACCCCACGTAACACAATGCTTCACGTAAGTACGTCGCTCAAGACGTAATGTTACGAGCAAGTAGGCAGGTTCGTACAATAACTGTATTGTCTGCGTAACGGCCATTACCCGGAATGCCCGGAGTCTGGCTATTGCTGTAAATATCGCCGGGTATGTGATCGTAATGTGACGCTCCGTCTAACACCTGATGGGGACAAATGCGCACATGGGATGCGGCGCGGTCTGGGGTATCTAGGCTTTTTATACGAATATTTCCTTCAATACATAAAATTGTTATTAGGTATATTAGGGCGTATGTATCATTATACTTTAGCCCATAAAAAAATATTTGAAAGTAGAATTTCTTCAGTTATAATGGTAATTGTTTTAGCAAACTGCTCTATTGTGTGACGTATTCTCGACACCACCCTACAAGAGCCAGCTTAAACAATTATTTTTGCCCTGTTTCCTTTTTATGTTCAATCATTTATGAAAGTTGTATAAAGGGCTTATATGTTGTTTTGTAATTCCAATATTTATTAAATAAACAGTAATAATTAAAACCAAAACCAAACTTTTCCAGTTATTACAATACTGTTTTTCACGTTTTATTAAAATTTCAACCTACAAAATAACCGCAATACAATCTCCAGCGACCACTTTACGTTTGAAATAAGCAGACTTAAAATATTTCTGGATATAACATTTGTACGCTACGATAATGTTCATCTGGAACGTTGAATAAAAGAAGAGTTGTTTCACTCGTGTGCGCTCCCTCGCTCCATCAACAATAATATTCTCCTTGTTTTTATGACGTCAGCGTTCAACAATACTGAGGCATATGTGAGTAGCACTTAAGGCGTGTTTCAAATTTTTCATTTTGTTCTTGGAATAAAGAAACGTGAAGTGTACCGTAAAAGATGTGAGAGCGTTGATGATCGTAAACTGGTTTTTTTATGTCACCAACCCTAAAAAAATTAAGATTACAAATATTATAGATATTATCGTGTACCGTAGGCATAACTGACGAAGCACTCCAAAAAATAGTTATATGCGGACATTTAGCCCTAAAGCTGTCCACACAGAGCTACCATGTGCCCCGAGACACAGTTGATTACTATTTGTTTCTATGTTTGATGTATGGCCTGTAACTGTACGCGATGGATGCAGAGGTGCCGTCAGTTAGGACAGGTCAACTCAAACCTGCTTTGGCACTTTCCTCAAAAGGCCATTCCAGACGTTGCCTTCATCGTTACACTCGCATAGTTTTTATACCACAATGTCTGGACTTTAAAAGAGACCTTGATCTCTGAGTTTGTTTCGACTTTTCTTCTCAGAATTGGTCAGATAGGAAATGCAGGCGCAATCTAGTCTTAAAAAAATTACATTGACTTGTAAAAGTGTCTATTACAGATTTATTTACAGAAATAAAAACATTTATCATTTAGCTAAAAACAAATGGCGGTGACCTGTGTCTCGAGCAACTTATAAAACCTAGTTTAATCAATTATGGTTTTATAGTACTCTAAACATGGCCGAAATGAGTGAGATCTTTTCTTACTTTGGCCTCAAATTATATCGATACATCGGACGGAGATGGAACGAGCGAAATCTTGGAACGCTCCGGTTGTTTGCCCACCTCTAGAGCACCGTACATAGGAACGCTTTTATCGGTCCTACCCGCTTCTTACTTAGATTTATAAAACTGCGCCCGATGAGCAACGAATAACGTTTTGTTTGTTTGTTATTTGAAAATGAATTATAATCGGGAACATTATGTGCTTTATCTTAGAATACTAGGAATTGTATGACAAATATTACCTATCATGCCTATATCCCACGAAGAGGTAGGTCATCTACCTATATTCCGTAATAAGTACCATGTAATACGAGGCAGGCCTAATGCTACTTACCAGGCATTTATTGGAACTTCTGGGAGACCTATATCGAACTGCGGTTTAGGTATGAATACGCGCCGCTTCACTTCCGGAGTGAAACACAATAAAAAACCGAACCGAATTTTAGTAAATGACCGAACCGAAATGTTATAAGAACGCGAATGTACAGCGGAATGGGAGCGATCTCGCCTAACTAAAGCACTATTGCTCGGAGCACATTTCTCTAGGTATTAGTATGTTGAGATGAGGTTTCTGTACTTAGTAATATTTATTATTGTTTGCCCCGGGTTGATACAAATTCTAACAGCAAAACACAAAGCCGCTAACACTAGTTGATATAATTTCCAGTAAATAGTGATAGATTTCCGAAATCGACTTTAATGCATCTCTGCTACCGTCGTTTACAAAATTACGAGTAAAAGTATCGCTAAATAGAATCCTAAATGAACGGTTCTATTATTTACTTCATTATTGTTATACAAACCGTTATGATGAGTAAAGTTATTCAAATAGCCAAGAAATTATTCTAAATTAGAATTATTCAAAATTGCATATAGTACATTCATAAAACGACCGCCCCCATCCCCCGTGCAATGGGTATTTTTTTTAATTCCATACCAGAAATACTCACGATTATTAAAAAGCCTACTGGACTCGGGAATTTTATTCTATCGTCAAACAAAAAGACGGAATACTGCTTTATACTTAGCTGTTTGTAACGTTATAGCTTCTATGTCACTACCAAGACTACTCAAAATACTTAAATTTTTATTTTCCTTGCTCAATTCTTATAATACTCTTTCCCAAAGCAGTTAGTCCAGCACAAATGTACGTGGAGAGTGGGCCAACATTGGTATTTACAGGAAGCCATTACGAAACCGATGCGCGGATGAAAGGACCAAAATGTAGTGAACATAAAACATGATTTGCAATAAAGCACAATTCCCGGTCCTAGTACACATCAACATTGTTATTTCTTGTCTCCACCGCAACAACTGTTGCCAAGCAATGTTTTTGTTTTAGCTCCTTCTACCTGTATATTCTGGCTTCTACGAATATAATATTTTATTCATACAAATATAATGTGACCTTCTGGGTATTATCCTTGTGATAGAATCCGTTAAATCAAATACAATTTTGGATAAACATATAAGAGATATGAATACTTAGATCCTTTTCCTGGAGATCAACGAATATTCTTCATCAGAAAAGAAGAAGAAAAAAGTAACATTTCAGGTAAAGTTTTGTCTATTATCTTAAGTCAAGAAACTTAGAATCTTCGTATAATATCGCAAATATACTGGAAATAATGGAAAAGTTAAGTGAAGTTATGTATCTTGTCGACCTATATGACCGCTTATCAGAATAACATCAGTGTTAAGACACAGGGGTACCTACGTAGTTGTGTGGTAATGGTGTGGGTGTATAGGCTAAAAAACTCGCAATTATGTAGCTTAAAAAAATACAAGGGAATAATTACACAAAAACAGAAATGACGAAGGAGATTGAAACGTAATCGCACTGATATTTTTAGTTATTAATTTATGTTTCATATATACACACGTGTTAGAAGATCAAACGACACAACACGATATATTATTATTACAGAAAAATACGCCAAAAACGTTTCCGCAATTCAAATCGTCAAAAATACTTCCTTTTATAAAATCACGTCACCCTCAACGATTAACATTTTCTCTCTTCGTATACATAAGTCTGTGTAAATGCAGTACCTACTTCAAGGCTGGAGGGTATATTTTTCTTCCCCCTCGTGCTTGACTGCAGACACTGAAACGCTTTTATCCGACAAAACACGATTCCGTGGATACAGTACGTATCAAGCCGTATCAATATATTGTGTAGGAGCGGGTTATTACGCTCCGAATCAAACGAGCTCTCCATTCAACTTTTGTGCTGTACATGATGATTGAGGGACGTAAGATGATGTTGAGGAGGCTTACCGATCAAAGTAAGGGCGGTATTATGTACCCGTAATATTAAATAAACAACATGAATTGATTATTTCGTAATAATGTAAGTTATTGTTGAGATAAATTTAGAAAATACTTTCCCCGGAATATTAAACATTGAACAGTTGACAGCGCCAAATGTCGCGTACAGTTAATTAATATTAAGCCGCCCTTATTTTCCTGCTATTTCAGACAATTTCTTCTAAAATAAAAGATAGCTTCATAAATATATTTTTACTCCTAATTAAAGAACAATATGTTAAAGACCATTTAAAAATCACAAACTTAAAATTACACAATCCCAATCAAAATGGATTTCAAAAGATTACTGTATACTGTCACGAAACGAAACTTGAATTGACGGAAGGCCATCGTATTTACATAATCGAGAAATTGATTGAAGCGTATTCCCTGAAAATACGGACGAGAGAAAAAAGATATTCAATTCTTGTGAACGCAGATGCCTTTCTAATGACGGGGGCTCCGAGCCCGACTTTGTTTTCTGACGGCTGCGAGGGGTTTTTATCGAAGAGCCTGTTGCTCCTCCACCTCCGGTGTAATGTGCCGAGTTTTACGAACACCTTCCGTCAACACAATCAATTTGGACACTTAAAGAGGGTGAATACTAATAGATGTTTATTACAAAATAATGACGTAGACATTTTGTTGTAACTTTTATTTTATACTTTATTGTTTCACAAACATTTATATTAAAGTCTAGACCGGGAGTGCAAAGATTGAAAGACAATATTGCGAATAGCGACCGAGCCCAGCTTCGACTTCAACAAATTAATAAATCTAGACGGACGGCGGCGAGCGCGCTCAGTTTGTACAGCAAGCACCGAAATCCAATACAAAGAAGCGTCGACGTTGTTTATCAAAGGGAAAAACAAGCGAAACAATAAGCCGACCGGAAGCTCTCGCCCTACGACTTCTGATTTAGAAAACGTAGCGCCGAGCCTCGGAGCCGACAATAAATTAGGCCGAGGGCACAATAGCCCTCCTGACCCTGTTCCGCAATTATGAAAAGGTGAATTGAAAACTGGATCAATTTTCTGCAGACAGTGTGGTGAATAGTTTGTTAGTGAGCAGGTCACGGTCCATCGCCGGCGGAGAGAAGGGATATTGCGATACCGAAGCATCTCCAAGCTTATCTCAATATTGTTTGAGTTTCAGGAAACGTTAATTTGCTCACCTTGGCTCTTGTATGTTGAAAGCTTCTCCCAACACAGCGATACAAAGCTCATCAAACCCAATCTCCGTGCGAGGCGTACGTCAGTAATACTCGCACTGCAACTAACAGCTTTCAATACCTCCAAATCGCGAACACACCCAAAACCGTGTATCAAACGTGTGTTTAGTACACAAATCCAGATTAAATCCATTGACATTTCGAATTAGATCTTCGTGCAGTAGGTACTCGAGACTTGAACTAATTCAATTTGGCCAAAGTGGATCCAAGGATAGTGGAGCGCGGTGTCCGGGCCCGAACAAAAGCGCACACACTCGACAAATAAACAAGCAAACAAAGGACAAAGGGCCACTGCGCTGAAAGAGAATGCCTTCACTGAAATTTATTTACGTACCGGAGGACCAATGAAAGCATTGGAAATTGCGTTTGGTGTACTGTAATCGTTATGTTTGCGTTTGGCAAAACGAGTGCCTCTAAGATGTTACGTTTTATTTTAAGCACAAAGCCTTCTTCGGTGCCTCGGATTCGGAAATACGTTTTGTAGTTGTACCTAACCCTTTCTTTATCAATAAAACATTTTTGTTCGAGTCATAGAATAGAATATACTTTATTGTACACCAAAATTGTAACACAGCTCTTATACAATAACAAACATTAAAGGGTACAATGGCGGTCTTATCGCTGTTAGCGATATCTACCAGACAACCATTCATAATGTATTTATATCCGTGAAGTCTTTTTGATTGTCATGATCTTATACAAAAATTACTTATACATACAAAACTAATAAATATGATTGTTAATGTTTTAGGTAAAGTTGAAGTGGGTGAGACAAAATTGCTACAAATAGCGTCCCGCGCTGTAGGATTGTAGATTTATTAATAAGACAGACAGTTTTTATTAAGTACCTGAAGAAAGGACTTGTTTCCTAGCTTTGTCATGAATAAACAATATCAAAATCCATATCCTTTTTCTTTCTCAGGACGTCCAGAGCCCTCGGTGCGCTGGTTAGTCAACGGAGTGCTAGTAGACGAAGAATATGAACACAACACTGGTGACGTCATAGAGAACAGACTATTATGGCCGGCTATAAGACGGGCAGACTACGCCGCAGTCTTCACGTGTCAGGCCACCAACTCACATTTAATACCGCCGAAAGAACTGTCTCTAGTGCTGGACATGTTTTGTAAGTAATATTTATCTACCAATTGAGGAGTCACTATAGCTCGTAAACACTACTCGGACAATAAGCCATGGGCTGGTGATCACGAACCCAGTTCAGTAGCACCTGAAATACTGATTCCACTGCCATTACAGCAGAAGAATGTGGGAATGTAATGTCCTAACCTTAACATGGCACTCGGGGACAACAAGCTGTCTACTATATTCCAAAAAGTGTTTTTTGTTTAACTTAATATGCTGGCAAACAAGCCGACGACCCACCTGATGGAACGTGGTGACCGCCGCCTTTATACAGCTACACAATAAGCAGTTTGATGATGTGTTGCCAACAAAGACAATGTTGAAAAATCTGTCTCTGTAGTTTCACCGGGATACAGTTACATGGTGGTAATACTACTACTATTGTAATGGACCCACAACCAAAATTCAAATCCCATAATCCCAACAATTTTTTTTATAAACAGAGAGCAACTGACGTAGTTTTCATTCAACAGACTAACCAAACCGTTCCATCCACAGTGAGACCACTAACGGTGGAAATAAAGAAGCCAGCAGAGGTCGGTGAGGGGGGCGTGCTGACAGCTGAGCGGCGGTACGAGGTCGCGTGTGAATCAGCCGGCAGCAGGCCACCCGCCGTCATCACCTGGTACAAGGGCAAGAGGCAACTCAAGAGGATAACGGTGAGTACCCTTTATTTTTTCATAGATGCTGTACTAATATCTTCATTGAGTATCCGACGCACGAATACATACGCAACGCAACCAACCTGAATCTCTTCAAAGTTAGAGTTAACAGGCTTCTTCGGGTAAGCTTACTCCATTGTAGACTTTGTCTCTGTCTCCTCTGACCTAGACTAGAGTCAAGAGCAAACCCATTTCAAATTAAAAAAAAAAACAATTAAAAAGCGCTCGTTTACTCCCGAGGTCCATTAGTATTGCTTAAAGATGAATGTTTCGTATGTGTGCGTGCAATGTATAAAATCTTACTACATTCTGTCTGTAATCCCCTGTACTATGATAATTTAACAAGCTTTGTTTTCATTCGACTATCTAGTACAAGAGTATTCGCCACAATAGTTCTACGGAATTAGATTCCGACTAACCGCAGCCCCAATATAGATAGATTTTGAAATGGTCTCAATTGAAAATCTAGCTAAAGGAACCAATTTATTGTTCTATTCCCAAAACTGATACAGGAATTCTGGTAGTGGTACAATTGTTTCTTGTTCTCGTAACAATTTAAACTCGTATTTATTATAACCATTTAGTACTAGTAGAGGTCCTTGTGTTAGAGCTCGTTCGAGGAAGTTCTACCACCATACTTATATCTGCGGCCAAGCAGCATTGCTGCCTTCCGATTCCAAGGGGTGCCGTTGAAATTACAGTCACATGAGATTTTATAAGATTGTCTCTAAGGTTGGCAATGCATCAGAAATCCTCTCGGTGTTAAACATAACATCACGCCTTATATTCCCCAAAGGGTACGGTAGAGGTGTTTTTAGTACACCCTCATTTCGCCAGTTACGTTTAATTCCCATGTAATAGGGGGCGAGGCTATTGCCACTAACCAAGCACAAATCCAGACTCCGGGATGCTACTGAGAAATTCCTAATGGAAAAACCCAATAACACTTTGCCCGACTTGGGGATCAAACCCAGGACCTCACGATTAGCAGTCGTGCTTGCCACTACTAGACCAACGAGGCAGTTCTCCTTCTCCTCCTCTCGGTGTTATAGGTGTATTATAAGCGGTGGGAACCATTTCCCATCAAGTGGTTTGTTGGCTAGTTTGCCAACAAAAAACTTAATAACGATAAATTAGTCACACCTTATCTAACTAATGAGGGCAGTTCATACAGGCGGATACCTCCCGTAGTCACAGACGGACTATCGTATTCTTCAGATAGTCGGCTCATTCCGCCGCGGATCACTGCTCGCTAATTGCCAGCTGTAACTCCCGGCGTTGCCCGCATTATCGGATTACCGCAGGCTTATACACACACGTCATGTATTAAGCACATGTAGTAATCGTATTGGAGAATTAACATTTTTTTTCCAAATTAAGTGTTATCTCAGCGTCAATATTGGTCCTTACTTTTTTGTTTTTGATCTCATAAAAACATAACATAACATAGACATGACATCACGCCTGTATTCCTCGAAGGGTTAGGCAGAGGTGTATAGTAACAACACCCTCATTTCGCCGTTATGTTTAAGTCCCATCTAACAGGGGACGAGCCTATTGCCATCAACCAGGCACAAATTCAAACTCCGAGCTGCTATACTGAGGAACTCCACACGGAAAACCCAACAACACTATTTGCCCGACCTGGGGATCGCACCTAGGACCTTACGATCAGCCGTCGCGCTTGCCACCACTAGGCAGCGAGGCAGGCTCATAAAAATTATGCGGAATTCAACACACTAAACTACCAGAAAAAATATCTTACCGCTTTATGTCTCTCCTCAATACGAGCAAAGAATTCTAAACACTACATTGAATTTTCAAGCAATGGCAAAAATTCATAATATAAACAAATATAATTGAAGAGACATTCTTTTAAAAGAAATGGTATCTACCTTTTAAATATATATATAAGACTAGACATGCACGACTATTTATGCATATGTGTTCATGAATAACAAATCTTCTAGAAACTCTAAAGAAGTACTAACGCATAGGAAACGTCGGTCATTAGTTCCTTCTGTAGTAGTTAGTACTTAAAAAATAGGACACACGGCAAAGTTAAACTTAGTTACAAAGTGACGAATACCGAGCCAGGAGGCGTGGATACAAGATGAATAGGACCTTATGAGGGCTTACAAACTTCCTTAGAAGGATGCAGTTGGTCGTAGTGGCGTCTACGTTTGAAAGTGGACTTTATGGAAGGTACTTCATGCACCAAGAGTCATAACCCTATTGAATGCGGTTCATGACTTCGTACGTACGAAACTTCCTCCGCAGTTCTAACGAGATACCTTACGTGCTCATAACTACGACTAACTCACAAAGCTTAAACTCAATAACTCATTTATAGAATAAAGATTAAAATTACTTTTTTTTTATGTCAATATCACAAAAGCTCCCAAAAACGGTCGCCTTATACCGCTTTGTAATATTTAAAACTAGGAAGAAGAAACGGCCCAACATATTGACAACCAGCTTTGTTACATTAATATTAAAGAAACCATCTTTGGAACAAAAACGCACGATTGATACCACTAGGTTCTTCCCAATCAGATCCCACCATCCTCCACCATCCAAGCCACCTGCTTCTAAATAAATCACTTTTTCATAAAACAAACTTTACCTCCCAAGTAGGTCAGCAGCGGCTGTTAATTGGCGCCGATGCCGCTAATCCAGTCCCCGGATTTATGGCGTAACTAATAGAGCAGCTAAACACCGGACAAACTTTTCCCAACTTGCAAGGTGGAAAGAATCGGGAACTTCGATAGTTTTGTTCGGAATTCCTCGTGATGTTCCACGGAATTAATTTTCTTAAAATTTTTGCAGTTGACTGGTATTTTAATTATGCTTGGTATTTTGAAGGAGTATTTTCGTCTCAATTTTAATCATGGATGAAAACAAGCTTTGTATAAGGTAATTTACTAACTGAATGAAATCCTCTCTTAATTTAACATTCTTTTTTTTTATTATTTATTTTCCTACCAAACTCAAATTCTCACCATCACTATAATATACTCAACATAGAAAAGATACAAAGCTTTGGCTCTCAAATAGCTCACAGATAAAGTTTTAAAACGTTGGCCCATTAACAGCCAATCAAAGTTCGGAACACATCCCGACACATGATCACCGGTGTAACTAATACCCTGCAACGCTCAGCGGGCCAGCGTCTAACGTGTATTGTACTTAACAGCGCTGATAGCGCTGCTGGGGAGAGCATCGGCGAGTTTTCAGCCAAACTTTGGCTAGTGTCGATACTTGGTGCTTGAGGCATAATAATATTAATAGGGCTGCCACCTGCAGTACTTTGTTCTTTTTATTCTAATGCTGCGTTTACACCACTAACTATCTATTATACATTGTACTTATGTCATTTCTTCTGATCGTTATGAAATCTTCCATTGAACATAATTCTCTCTCAAATAGCGACACGGCACACGAATGTCATCTGTGTGCAGTCTGCTTTAGCTACGACCGATAGTCTTGAAATAGAATAGAAAGGACAGTTTTTATGTCGTTTTCGTCTGATAATAATATCGACCGTTAGAGGATAACGAACCTGTCTTTGATAATAAACTTTTTTTTTTAAATACATACATCCATCCATACATACATACTACATCCTGAATTTTCTTTAAAATGCCAAAACCAAGGTTTTATATGTTTACTAGCTGTGTCCTCACGGCTCCGCCCGTAGCCTATGTTACTCAGTGATAATGTAGCTTTCTAACGGCAAAAGAATTTTTGAAATCGGTCCAGTAATTTTTAATTTTATTCGTTACAGACAAATCTTTACTCTTTATAATATTAGTATAGATAAACTTTGTTTTAGCAGTTTTAGAGAAATTATGACCAAGGATGTCACATAACAGTCCCAAAAACTTAGTATTATAGCAGTATGATCGGTTGGCAACACTGCCCGCTTGGAGGACCGCCAGCGTTGCCGGACGTCCATCATGGGCCGGTAATTACCGCCGTAAGCGCGGCTCGTAAAGACGGCGGCGGCCCGCACGGCCCGGTCCGGCCCGGTCCGGTCGTTATTCACCGTGCATTGAGATTTAATCCCGTTGACGCCACATGCGCCATTGATTCCGGCTTCATCACACCGGATCATATCTGCAGTCTATTTATTACTATACGCCGACATTCGTTAGGTACGGATTTTTTATGCACGAAATATTTTAGCCACGTTATTCACTTGTAAACAGTGTTTCAAATACAAATTGCCAGCAGTTTCTTAAACATCACGTAAATGTTTCAAGGAACAATGTTTCGGGGCTTTTGCCATGGAAAAACGTCAGTAGTGTTTAAAACAACACGATAGTTTCAGAAACACGTAGATTTTTGGTTCTGAAACAATATTTATAAACAAATGTTTACTAGTGAATACGTGGTTTTATCGTGTCCATTAATTTTGATTGACTAAGTTATCGATTAGAAGATGGGGTCTAGATTTCTTTCTTCGTGTTAAAATTGTTTTTTATACGTATATATCTGTGATAGGTACTTAGTGATCGTGAAAATGGTATTTGTAACACGACGTTGCCATAATTATAAATAAATTGATGGCGTTAGCTACTAGTTACTGCTACAAAACTTATTTAGGAAAACTCGTTTGAGTTTAGCTGATAAATAAACTTATAATGGAGGCTAAATTCAACATTTTAAGCCATCGGAGATTGCAATGAAACTATTTAATAACATGAGAGTTAGGTCACACAGCAGTTTGGATGACACATTCTAGTTAAAACCGATAAGGGTCTAAATTAGCATGTAGATTAGTTAGTGCGAAACAGTGATCACCGACTTGTTAGCTAGCCGTGGTGATATGGCTATCCCCCTTTGGTCGTTCATCGAGCGGTCATTGGGAAGAAGCCTTTGTTCACCAGTGGACGTTTACTGGCTTAACGATGACGATGATGCAGGAGTTTCCACAACCGTTAGTGCAACGCAATCGTCACTTGAGCAGCAACCTGAATAACATAACATAACATCACGCCTTACATTCCCCGAAGGGTTCGGCAGAGGTGTTTTAAAACACCCTCGTTTCGCACGTTATGTTTAAGTCTCATGTAATAGGGGGCGAGCCTATTGCCATTAACCGGGCACAAATCCAGACTCCAGGCTGTTACTGAGAAATTCCTAATGGAAAAACCCAATAACACTTTGCCTGACCTGGGGATCGAACCCAGGACCCCGTGCTCAGCAGTCGCGCTTGCGACCACTAGACCAACAAGGCAGTAAGTCAGTCTGAATAACAATTGCGTTGATAACATACATACATACGTAAACTCACGCCTTTTTCCCATGGGGGGTAGCCAGAAACTATAGAACGCTACCTGTTACGACCTTTACATACTCTTTTCGCTTCATCCACACACACATATTGTCATACACGAACGCCGGTTGAGAGTACTACGCACCTGTCCTTTGTGAAGAACTTCACCAACAACATCGATGTATGTCCTTCTAGGACGTCCTCTACCGGCGTTTCCATTAACATCCACCTTATAAATTCCTTTTGTTAATCGCGATTTGGTGATTAACAAAAGGTTGATAACTCAACGCAATAAAATTGTTGTTTAGTTTACTTGTAGGTAAAACGCAGTTGTGCTGTTGGCTGTATACTTACCACAATCGAACTGACTTTTACAGTAGTCTTGCACACACTGGCATCCACTCTTATTTAACAAACACCCTCTCCAACCCTCCTTTCGATTCAGGCTCACAGAAAATGAGCTACGGTTGTGCGTTTAAGATATTCCTCATACCTGCCCCCGCACGTGGCACTCGACTCTATTCAAATTGGATCGAATAAAAGTTTTATCGTATCGATTATCGATTTAGTCGCAATCGCGTGCTTCCGCCCAGGCGCGCTGGAACCGAGCCAGGCTTCTTCAGTGCTGCGTTATAATAATCGAATGCTGTATTCATGATTATTACCCTCATTTTAATTATTATTGCGCACCGTTTAGCGCTATTCTACTCTATTTTGAATGGTTTAATTCGGTGGGAAAAATTAGCGGTATTGAAACGATATTTCTGTATAATTAAATGTGACTTATAATCAGCTAAGCGGCAATATTCTAGGTTTCATAAGTTCTCTATTAGTTTTGTTTGAACAGGCTACAGCTCGCGAAATCTAAAATTAGTTTTATTTACGAAATACCTAATAAATTCTTGAACACTCTTTGTAACTACACCAAAATAACTTGTACAATGGCTAGTTTTCGAAGTTACCCCATTTTGATAGCCCGTCCTATATATAATACGTTGGACTATTGACGCTAAACGATATTGTATCTAAGCGTGATATTATTTTAAAAACATACAAACCAGAGCGTGCCATAGCAACAGTGCGGGATAACCACAGATATACAAGGTTAGTCGGAAAGGGGGTACTAAGCCGAAAGGGTGTTAAAGTACCCATAATAAGGGATAACTTTTGTTCTACAACTTTCCCCAAAACTCGATAGTTTACGAGAAATAGCTTTTCAAAGATTCCGTAAAAATATGCTAAAATCTATCTGTCCATAGCTATGATCAGCTGTTTTTACAATTTAGGTCTTAATTGGGGTCACGGATTAGAAAATAAATTTTCTGAATTCATAACTTAAGCAGGTATGTTTTTTTTTTAAACTAAAGTAAAAATCTTTTTACATGCAAATAAAAATTATCGAATTTTGAAATTTTAACACTTGCTTTAAAATAGTCATCAGTGATACTTTAAGTGGCCCGCGGTTTAGTACCCCCTTTCCGACTAACCTTGTAGAGTTTTGACTAGATAACGCATGTTGACCTACGCTGCGTGTCATTTGGTAAGAGCAATCCTCTTTCATGTTACACTGCTGTCAGCTCCCTTTCGACCGTTTCCGTTTCTGCAACCGCAAATGATTGCAGGATGCGTGTGCGCAAACTTTAACTTCAAAAATGCGTACAACTCGTGCGCAATGTTTACTTCCCAGCACTAAATTTCCGCTACACAGGTAGTTGGAACAAAAAAATGTATACACGCTTGTTTTCATACAATTTGACAAACTTGCGGTATTCTATTTAACTCAATATCTGTGGAGACTACGCTACAATGAACAAGAAACGTTTTAACCTTTATTTAAATGAGTCCCAAACTCGTTGTGTTCTAATTTCCTAGAATAACACATTCGATTTCACACATACACACATAACTAATCACAATTATCGTCCATGAACAGTTAGTTATACTTTTATCAAACAATGTTCTGAAAAATAAACAACTTTAATATGTATTTGCTTTCGTTCCAAGATCACAGGAGCACAGTGTCATTGGAAATATAAGTTTATTAGAAATAAAAGAATATTTTATAGAACAAATCCTTGGTACACTTCTAGTTATTTACTTGTGTTACTTACTTGGCAGTTTGACCCTGACATAAAATAACTAGCCCATTACTGTCCCACTGCTGGTCAAGGGCCTCTTCTCAGAATGAGAAGGGTTTAGGCCTTAGTCCACCATGCTGGCCTGGTGCGGGTTGGCAGACTACACACACCATTGAGAACTTTATGGAGCCCTCTCAGGTGTGCAATTTTCCTCACGATGTTCTTCCTTCACCGTTAACGCAAATGATAATCAAATTCTGTTCCGCACATGAATTCGAAAAGTCAGATGTACGGGCTGGGATCGACCTCAGACCCTCCTGCATGGAAGGCAAGCGTTCAACCGCTAGGCTATCACTGCATCTTATCACCTTGTTTGACCCCGGTAAATGAAAAAACAAACGAATATAACGAATCTCTTTACAGCATTACTATGATATTTTTTTGTAATGTTTATACTTCAAGTTGGAGACGGGTAGCGTCAACGGTGCCTAAGGGCTGGCCCGACTGCCTCAGACACGTTTTTCCAACCTTTTTTTTTTTTTTTTTATCGTGGGGAAATCCTCATGGACTATCCCCCGTCTGGGGAAGACGGGGGAGTGTGCCGGACTCTTACTGGTTAAAACCACCACGGTGTCCCTCCTTTTGACCTAAGACCGGGGTCGCGGGATTCGCTATTGCATGCACCGCAACCCCGGCAGGTCTTGGTCCACCAATTGCTGGTGGACCTCTCCACTATAGGGCCCCACCCCACGACCTCCTAGAGGCGCGGGGGGCACCCCACATCACCGGCGCACCAGAACACATGGTACGCCGTGACCATCCCGGGGACCAAACAAGTACATGGGCGCCAGACTACCCCGTGTCTGGGCACCCCTGATCACCCTGCGACGGGTCAGGTTAGTGGCCCCGCCGCCTACCACTTTTCGGCCGCAGAGGATAGGGAGAGCGGCCAACTAAACACCGACACTCCTCTCCCCATGCGGCCCCACCGCGTCCGCCATCTGACGGTGGCGGCCCCGTCAGGCCGCGGAAGGTAGGGAGAACGGCGCACCGTAATACCGGCACTCCTCTCCCGCCGCGGCCTCCACCCTTCAGCCGCAATGCCTCCCATAAGACATCGCGGCCCTCCTCAGTTGCGATGTCGCCCAGGCGACACCGCAACCCCCCCGCAACGACAATGCGGGAACCCACCGGGGGGACGTTTTTCCAACCTGAAGGTTATAAGACTTGCCACGTTGTAGAGTGAATCCTGTGTCCAGTAGAGGATCGCGATAGTCTGTTGATAACCATAATAGACACGACTCATGACTTGGCACAAGAGGTTGTCACCATTTGGGATGTGGCCTTCGCAGTAATTGTGTCGATTTATTACGGCCAATGGTCTCATAGTCAAAAGCCATGACCAACATCTGAAGAGGCTCGCGTTAGGCAGTTGGATGGAAGGCTTGATACAGAAGGCGATACACCTGGACACGGCGCGTATTGTTCAGAGGTGCCCCTCTCTGGAACCTTGAACACCGGTAGCTGGATCCCACTCTCGAAGTCAATGGGCTACTATTTTTAATGTTTTTACATTGAAATATTTAAAGATGTAATTTGTTGTATGTAGGTATACAAGGTTAGTCGGGAAGGGGGTACTAAGCCGCGGGCCACTTAAAGTATCACTGATGACTATTTTAAAGCAAGTGTTAAAATTTCAAAATTCGATAATTTTTATTTGCATGCAAATAGATTTTTATTTTAGTTTTTTCAATAAAAAATCATACCTGCTTTAGTTATGAATTCAGAAAATTAAGTTTCTAATCCGTGACCCCAAATATGACCTAAATAGTAAACACAGCTGATCATAGCTATGGACAGATAGATTTTACGAAATCTTTTAAAAACTATTTCTCTTAAACTAACGACTTTTGGGGAAGTTGTAGAACAAAAGTTATCCATTATTATGGGTACTTTAACACTTTTGGGTTTAGTACCCCCTTTCCGACTAATCTTGTATAGATGAATAAAGGAGACACTACAACGCTCTGAACGATTAATTCATGTTTATAGTTGTTTATGGTTAACTTACATGCATTTGTTCGGGATTGCCTGACTAGTGCCGGTCCCATAAGTAGCCCTTTATCATAAGCGTTTAGGCCCAAAAGTAGTCGGACCATCCTGAAAAAATAACATAACATTACGCCTGTATTCCCCGAAAGGTTTGGCAGAGGTGTATAGTAACACCCTCATTTGGCCACTATGTTTAAGTCCCATGTAATAGGGGGCGAATCAATTGCCATCTACCATGCACAAATACAAAGTCTGGGCTGCTACCGAGGAATTCCACACAGAAAAACCCAATAACACTGTCCGACCTAGGGATCGAACATAGGACCTTACGCTCAGCAGTCGCGCTTAGCACCACTAGACCAATGAGGCAGTCTCCTGAAAAAACGCATGCGAATAAACCCCAAACAATCATAAATATGAATGTCTCATGAAATTTATAACATACAATAGATTCATTCATGTTCAACAGTATGGCTAAGTAACATACAGTCTGATAAAAGACCCTAACGATCACCGAACCCCGTAATTTGAAGAACCCGCTTAGTATTACTACTACGGGGGCCTGGCTCCGTAATATTGTACTCGTTAAATCTCGGGCGCGACCTGCACTGCATCCAAATGCTCCTCACTCTCGTGGAAGACAAACGGCAGACGCTGCTACGTAAATATACCATTATTTAACTTGAAATCGATTCTTTTCTTACGTGGTGAAGAAAAATGTGGACTGCTGAATTGCAGATTGCTAAGGGTATTATTGGCGTTATGCTAAATGTTCGCGTATAAAATTGATGTCTACTAAGGTCTACAAAGGCTAGCCATCCTGTTGCCTAACCTAAGCTGCTAACATTCCTTTAATAGCACGTTACGCTAACCTTTGGAAAGCACGTGAGTAAAATTATAAATAAGCTAGCGGCCCGTCCCTGTATCGCAAGGGTGGATTTTTTTCCCGTTTTTGCAACATTTTTCATTTATGCTCCGCTCCTATTGATCGTAGCGTGATGTTATATAGCCTATAACCTTCCTCGATAAATGGAATATCCAACACAAAAATATTTTTTTAATTCCAACCGAGTTCGTGAGATTTAGCGCGTTCAAACAAACAAACAAACAAATTCTTCAGCTTTATAATATTAGTATAGATAAATATAAACATGGAATGTGCTTAACAAAAAGTAAAAGAACATAATAATCTTGGGATGTTATTAAAAATGCTCCTATGTTCATTCACAAATTTCATGCTACTTCTTAAAAACAACGTTATATTGTACTGCTGTTAGTATATTTGAAGCTGTAGAAATAATATTCCCTCGTGTCTTGACACCATATAAACCTAACTTAATGTTCTAACATAGTACTGTAACAGCCTACCTGAGGCAGTAAGTTAGCAAGTCCCTCGTGAGGACAAGTAACCTAGTTTGTTAGTTACGTAGGAAGAACTTGTGTGGAACGAAAACCAGCCAATATACTGACTTCCGCCAGTTCCTGTATCAAAGGAAATATGAGGATATATACAAATATCGCGCATACCTGCATAAAATGTTTGTGATCCTTTTTGGGATCACCGGAGTTCCAAATAAAACTGACACAATTTTGTAATCAATTTTTGGCTTCCGTTACGGTAAAACCAAAACTTCGTTAACTTTACGTACAATGTGTACATTTTGTCTTTTCGTGTTTAAGATTTTGGAGGTTATAAGTTTGTCACGTTTGCCATGTTCTATTTTAGCTTAAAAATTACCAATAGGTATAAATCACGAGTATATTCAAAGTCAAAGTATTTATTTTAATTAAGCACATAAAAGGCACTTTTGAACGTTAATATTTACAAAAAAAAATGAATTGATTCTAGTCGCCCCTTCCAAAAGGTAGTTTCGTTTGGAGAAGAATGGGCAAGAAACTCCACCGTTATTTTTTTTAAATGTCTTACAATATTTTGTATAGGTACATTAATTATACAATTATATGTGAAGACGATGCACCTAGAATAAAATTACTATACACAATAGGTAAAAAGAATTAAAAATGAAGCAATGACAAATTAATTATGTGATGGATACATGGTGCTCACATATTTACAAACATTGCAAAAGTATACGTTTCCCAAACATTTTAAAGTAATAGGTCAGTGTGTGAGTTATTATCAGTTCACACCGCGACATTGCCTCATGAACAGCTCATGATTAAAGGATGATTTCCACTAAACGGCTTGCATCGCATCGGATCGGAAAGGATACGAACGGATGCGGCGACAGCCGATCGCGTCCGGCAGGATGTCGACGCATACGACCGGCTCCATACCGTCGCTTGCGAACGTATCGGTTTCTGCGCCTAGTCGAATAGTTTCATTCCTACCGTGTTGACAGCCGAAAGGATCCGATGGGATACGACGACGGGTGAACGGAGCCGATCACGCGTCGCAGCATACTTTCGGCTACGAGCACATGCTGCAGAAGACGCTCGCGGTCACGCTGCAGTGCGCGGCTTGGTAATATAAACTTTAAATACTGTGTACACAATTTAATATCGTTTAAAGATTGCAAAATCCGTTCCGATCCGATGCGATGCGAGCCGTTTGGTGGAAATCATCCCTTAGGGTTGCGTCCAAAACTAGTTATACAACCCCGATAATATGCACGTGAGTAGAGCCGTACATAATCATAAACATGAACATCGATCACAAAAAATATTATCTAGAAGTATATCATAAATCCTTCTGTACCGTTGTCCTATAGTTAACTGAGTTCATTACCCACGTCTGTTCTGCTTAAATGGTATAAATAATACCGGATACAATTAGTACAATCTTAACATCTCACGCAATTCGGAATGACTTAAAATTAGCGCCTGAACGTAAGCTGATAGTTTTTCCCCTAACATCGGCCCCGGGGGGCGGCGGTACGGGGTCCCGGGGAGGGTTGGCTTCGTGCCAGGCGCTCAGATAATTATCCCCTATTAATCTCGCAGCCAAATCGTTGTGAACGACAATAAAAAACGAGTGATAGCGTTCACGGAGATCGCTCTCTATTGCGAGTAAATAAACACCAATGTCTTATACAGTTGTTTCCATAAGGAATTTTGTACAAATAACGGGTTTCAAGTAAAATTTTCAAAGTAGACTACGTTCATCATCATTATGTCAGAACTGAACTTCTTTTTTTCGTGTGGTTAGTGACTAATATGATGTCAGAGTTTATGCCGCCCATGGACCTCTGACTTAGCTTCACATGCCGTCGAGAGATATCTCTCAGGCATGCTGGTTTCCTCAAGAGGTTTTCCTTCACCGTTTTTGTGCAAGTGATAATTATACAAAACGCACATGAATCCCAAAAGTCAGAGGTGCGTGCTTTGGGTTCGAACTCGAGACCTATGACTAGGCAGTCCGACAGTCACATCACTAGGCTATCACTACTAGAACTGAGCGTATTATGTCAAGTAGTTAATATAAGTTAATTCTTCTTTTTTCGTGTCGGGACTCATTATAATATATGGGAATAGCTGATGTCGTGATGAGAAGAGAAGATTAGCCAGTCAGCAAGGTTGATAGCGAAGCTGACTGCCTAGTGTGCGCCGGACTATTTTAAGTATCGTCACTCGCGGAGGCTTAATTCACCCCATGCATAAATTACTTTATTAATTAATCAATTGAGCGTATTGCATTCATCCTACCCATGCCACAGGTCTGTAGCTACCATTGGCGCAAGCGTGGCAGTGCCCCGCGGCACCCGAGCATATTATAGGAACTCCAAACAGATAAAGGGCCTCTCAGTCACTGCAACCCTGAAGCCCTAGAGCCTCTAGCCTCGCCCCTACCACCCTACATATTCACAGTCATCGGCCCACATGCTTATCAAAGAAACCGAAGCTTCTCTGACGTAACCGACGTAATGTAATAAATAGACTTTTTTGTCTTCTTTTTGTACGTGTCAAATCCTCTTGGATACCTTTCACCCTGAGGCAGGAGGATTATTTCGGTTTCTTACCGTCTTAAACCACCACGGTGTTCCTCCGAGGACCTATGGCCGGGGTCACGGGATTCACTGGTGCATTCACCGCAACCTCGGCAGCTTTTTATCTGTCAGCCCTTGGCCTTGGCGTACCTCGCCTTTGTTGGGGCAGCAAAACACAGCTGGATATAAACTGATCGTGGCCCCTTCATAAGCACAAACACTTAAGTCAAATATGCCTTAAAGTACCTTGCAATATAAATTAAGTTATTTGCAAAAGGCCTGAGGTAATAGTCCCACACAAAGTCATCGTAAGCAGGGAGTGCGCTTATAAATAGATCATAATTGGCACTCCCCGCCTACTTGACGTGTGTGGGAGTCGAGATAATACACATACATGTCTGGTTACGTAAATATTAATGTATGTGTTCATTCATCATCGTTTGTAAATAATCTGTCCCAATATAATTGAGCAAAAGAAGAAAAGTAAAAGGACGTTTTAAAAATTCACTCTTTAGACTTGAAGGAATGATTTGCAACTATCTACAATTGTATTGCAGGAGCGGCCAGTTAGGTGTTCATTAGCGTCCACACTGAGCATGGACTTTCCCCAAAGACTGCTTCAACAAATAGAGTATCTCGACTCGAATTGAAAATACGCTCTATTTCTAGATTTTTCATTTATCTAAATTTACATTTGGAATACATTATTAACACTAACTTTGAATCCTTCAAAGACAAATTGTTTTTTTTTAATAAAAATAAAATATACAACAACCACTTCTTTGAGTAACAAACTAATCAATTTGTTGGTAAATTTTAGGTCGTTAATAAACAAGTGCGGAGCAGGTACTCTGTAAGCCCCATATTATTCATAGAAGCAATTTAGATAACGCAGCGCCAATATTTGCGGTATTCCCGCGCTTGTGGCGAGCGGCCGGTGCGATCCGATGCGGTGCGGAGCGGAGCGATGCGGTGCGCTGCAAAGTCTCAATTTCATATGTAAAACTAGCTGAAACCAGCTCATCCCGCGTAAACAGCCTTTGTCCTGTAATTATCCGTACCTCATGAAATATCCTAATGGTCTTTCCCAGAAAAAGAAATTAAAACCTACTTTCATTTACTTCTGCAAAATGTAATCAAATTCGGCTCTGCAGTTTTGAATTAAAGAAGTAACACACAGATAGACTGTCTCATTTATATTAGTCGAAGCGATCATAAAACGCTCGTTTGATGGGCCAGCCGGAGCGTTGCGATGAGAAGTCGAGCGGTACGGAGCGGAGCGGAGCTGTCGAATCTATGTGAAAAATTGGACAAACATAAAGTGAGTGCCTGACCCACTGATATGGTGAAAGAGGTCGATAGTTTACTCTGAACCCCATGCTGTTGAGTGATTTATTAACTTCAGCCACTATATAGAAATGGTTAAATACGAGTTCGTTTCCCTTAAACCCGGGTCTTCTGCGACCATGTTTTTGTTAGTAATCGCATTTAGTATGTTTTTGTAACAAAATTGGGGCGTGGCTTAACTGTTTACTGTATTGTAATACGACCGCGTGTTCACTAAAAATGAATTGTTATTTTTATTGTAAGATTTTTGTCGCGGGATGCCCGGTGTAACATAGGCTTCGGAAATTATGTTAGTAGAAATATTTTCACTCGAAGGGAAATATAAAAACAGTTCAGCACGGTTAAAAAACGCAGTTTCCTTTAACATAATTAAAGCTTCACAAATTGTGTCAGTATACTTCTTTATGTATAACATCAAGCCTATATCCCTGGAAGCGTAGGCAGACGTGTATTATTGTTTGCCCACATATTGTCGATTACCAGTATTAAGTCTCATGTAATAGGGGCAATCTATTGTCATTTATTAGTCTTATTAAGGGCTAGCGACCCGCCCCGGCTTCGCACGGGTGCAGTGTAGATACTAATGTGGGGCATATAAACCTTTCTCTTGAATCTATCTATTGCTGAAAACTGCATTAAAATCCGTTCCGTAGTTTAAAAGGTATAAGCGTACAGACAGCGGGAGCGACTTTGTTTTATACTATGTAAAGATTATAAAAATTGTAGGGGCCGGAACATACATATGCTAAATACGTTAGATTTCACGCGCGCCGATAATTAACGTCCATTGAACTGTTAATAATTATAAGTTTTCGACATGGTCGGTAATAGCATCCACGTCAACGATCAATGCTCAATCATGATCAAAGCTTAAATTAGCTATCAGTCTAATTTTATAGTATCAACAATTTTAATAGAGTTTTACAAAATATAATTTAACTGCTTCGTTGTGGCAAGCGCGACTGCTGATTGTGCGGTCCTGGGTTCGATCCCCAGGTCGGGCAAATTGTTATTGATTTTTTCTGTGTGGAATTCCTTAGTAGCAGCCCAGAGTTTGGATTTGTGCCCAGTGGATGGCAATAGGCTCGCCCCCCATTACACGGGACTTAAACAACGCCGAAACGAGGGTGTTACTTTACACCTCTGCCCAACCCTTCGGGGAATACAGGCGTGATGTTATGTTAATAATTCTGCAAAATAAGGTCTATAATAAAAAAAAACAATTTACCAAGTGATAGTCTCCAACCAAGAAAAAGGCTGGATGAATTTAGTAACCAGTAATAATAATGAACACTAGTTTTTTGAGCACGTGGATCCAAGCGATAAGTAAAACCAACCAACCAACCAAAAAAGGAACGTACTAGCATTTTAAAAAAGATTTTATGTATGGGGTCAAAAGAACTTATTAATTGAACAGAAAAAGCAAACCTGCTTCAGAACATTTCGATAAGTCAATAGTCCACCGATTCGGTGTGATATCTTGTTTTGTCTACGATTCTCGTAACGCATGTTACTGTTGTTCACGGTGTACTGTGTAAATTATTGTAAAGTAACAAACATCGTATTATTTTTCTTTTATTTGGCTCATAAAACGTATAAATAGTCCAAGTTGTCACGTGAGCATTACAAGTTCACCGTAAAGAAAACGATGTACAAATAATATTTCCCTCCACACAGGGACTCAACTCGTTGGCGCCCGAAATGACTGCCGAAATTGCTTTCTTAAATGCAAATGAAAGTAAACAGGAAAATAGACGAATAAATAATTTACTCAGAGAGTCGCAACTCTTCGCTCGACGGAGACGGCGCCGGAGCGGCGTCGGTGATAAGATATAGCGAGACATTATGTTATCACAATTTGCTTTTATTGAAAAATATGAAATTATCTAGGTAGATTTTTTTGGTATGCTTAAAAAAATATCGTTTGCGGTTGTTTTTTTCTTTTAAGCCCTGTTTGCCGTAGTTTGACGGTACTGTTGATAGTGGACACAAAAAATAATTAAAATACGATGAAGTGAATATAAAATGAGGTAGGTGATCTAAATATAAATATTGTACACAGACAATGAATCAAATCGAATCAAAGCAGTACGAAGTCGCTACAATCCCAGCCTGCTACGCTGTCGCCTACGCCGTAGCATAGCGCTACGCTGTACGTAGCGCACACGCTTTCGCTCAAAATCGACACCATAGGCATCCCCGGAATTATGCAGAAGCTGCGAAATGTTTCATGAGGCTCCAAGAAAAAGTTCAAGCCAACGTGTTATCTTATTCAGGGCGTTCAATGTTTTATTTTCATCGGCCGAACAAAATACGTGCGGACGTCTTACTTCGACCAATGAGTTGCATTTCCTGCGTCATTAATATACGGTTTTTGATGGCGAGATAAAGTTGACTTGTTCACACCTTAGTGAAGTTGGGTTTAACTTTAGTTTGCCAAGAAGGTTGGGGTTATGAATAATAGCAGTAGGCATAGTTTTGTATATTTTACAAGGATAGAAAAATATTTGAGCCGAAAGTAAAGAATTAAATGTTCTTTGAATTGCTTCTATTAGCGGTTTCAGGAAGACGTCAATCTGTCATACAAGTTTACACAGTATACCTTAACATTTTTCAATTATGAACTCTGTGTAGCGACAACAAAAATGCGACCACGTTTTAATCTCCATTTTTCTCGAGCAGTTGGTGGCGCCCGCGGCGAAACGAGATCTGTCACATACAATAGCGGGTCTGCCCGGCGAGCCCTTGCATGCCCCGCCATGCCTCGCCGTGCCCCGGCTAGCCCGGGCTACACCGGCCGCACGTCGTCACTGTCATAAGATTACTTCGTAGAAGCGACGTGGGATGACCGCCGGACGATACATTGAATCCCGACGTCCATTCCTTTTGATAACCCTTTCAACCTTCGTAAGCCGGTGTATTAGGGGCTCACTACATGTATTAATACAGCGGATACTGGTGATTGGAAGCGGTTTATTTCCGGCTAACTGGATGATCGTTCGAACGTGACATTAGCGGATAAAAAACGCATTTTGCTAGCAAGTTAACCCGTAATTGAGTTGATCCAGTTTTGCAGCGGTCAAGAACGGTTATTTCTTGTTTATCGTTTAGTTTTTCGGAAGTATTAATAGTTAAAACAGTTCGGTTGCGCCGTTTGTTGTTATATTCCACACAAGATATGTGCAGTGAACATTCCTATCTGGAAACTCGGATATAGAAAAAATATATTGAGGTATTATTTTACCCTACATTTGATATGAGAATGTAACGAGAAAAGCCGGGATCAAAATAGACCAGTCCTTTTTTATGTATATTTTTTAAAGTATAATATTTACAAGACTACTTAGGAATACTTATACTTTTGATTATATTAGTTTTTCAATAGGAAATAACCGATCCGCGTAAAATTAGTAATTTGATACTAAGCGTGCGCTTGTGAGTGACGTCAAGACTGTTTTTGGATGTTTAAAAAAACCTCAAAATCCTAAGAAAAGTAGAGAATAGAAAATATCCTTAAGTGAAGTAAAGTTGCCTCAAAATTTCCAATAACATCTGTGCTAGTGTGTTGCCTGCACGTCTGCATCGCGAGATTATATCGATTATATCAGGAAGTTGTCAGCAGTCACGTAGCGGCCATGTGTGGCCATGCGACCGGCTGGCGGAGCGCCAGCGAGGGCGACGACACCGACCAACCCACGGACTACGTACTATACTGTGCTTCCTACATCCGCCGGTAGTGCACGCATACGTATGCAGTCCTTGTTTACATACGGATTTTTGGGGGGATATAAGGGGATTCACTTTATTTTTTTTGGATACTAACGAATCATGGGTTGGATATTTTAAATTAAACACAAAAGTTCTTAAGAGTGATTTTATCGAAATAACTCACAAAGTTAAATAATATTAATAATAAATAGAATATCTATCTTTGTCACTGTACATATGAATGGCCCCAATATATGCGTTCTATGCCATCCCCATTCCGAGCACAGTAAGACCTTGCTCTAACTGTCGAAGTTCTGCAGACGAACTAACGGTAACTCGGCCGACATGATATTGAATTAATACACTTTACTCTGTAGCTATAGGTAGTGCATGCAAATCTAATAATCCGATAGGATTCAATACTGTAACCCTCTCAGAGCCGCGAACTATGTAACATGATACTAGTAATGAGTTTTATTTTTTATCTTGGAATAATTATTTTACATACATAACATATCATCACGCCTTACATTTCCCGAAGGGTTCGGCAGAGGTGCTTTTAGTACATCCTCATTTCGCCAGTTATCTTTAAGTTCCATGTGATAGGTGGCGAGCCTATTTCCATTAACCGGGCACAAATCCAGACTCCAGGCTGCTACTGAGTAATTCCTAATGGAAAAACCCAATAACACTTTACCCGACCTGGGGGTCGAACCCAGGACCCCATGCTCAGCAGTCGCGCTTGCGACCACTAGACCAACAAGGTAGTTATTTTATCCAAAATAAAATCACAGTTATGACATTATTGTAATGCTGACGTTTAAAAAGTATTGATTTTCAGTTAAAGAAATGAATTTTGATTTTGGTTCGACCAGTAGGTAGCATCCTACAAGCTGTCGTATTTAAGTTTGCAAACAAATAGATTGGTTTTCTTACTTTCTTCATCCACTTACCGTTGATCATGTACGGAGTATTGAAAAAAAAAATGTATAGTGGATTGACCGCGATGTATGGGATGTATGGGTAATTAATATAAATTGTAAGTTGGATATATAATTTTTAACTAGCTGCCCGGACAGACTTCGTTCTGTCAAAAGTTATTGGCCTGTAGTGGGAAAAGAAAAGTGTTTTTATATTTTTTCTCTCCATAAGAACCTTCCTTGTACCTTAAGGAATATATATTAAAAAAAATAGACGAATTGGTCAAGTTTTGCGCTTAGCAACACATTTGGCGATTCATTTTTATTTATATAGATACATAAATAAAATACGTAAAAGCTCACTAAACACACGTTTGATGCAGTGACTGAGCGATTGGCTTCTGTGCTACGGGTTGTGGGCTCGATTCCCGCACGGAACAAATATTTGTATGGCCTACAGATAGTTGTTTCGAGTCTGGATGTTTGTGTATGTGAAGATTTGTGTCTGTAAACGCACCCACGATACAGGAGAAATCCTAGTGGGGGGCAACGTTTTTTTTTAAATAAATAATAAATATAAAATGGTGATCCAAACCTATAACTATACATGCAGTACTTATATGATTCTCCTATCGTCAGTTATGTTTATGGTTGCCTTCAAATAAATAAAACGCAGGTGTGCCCAGGCCCTTAGATAACCTATAAATCCCTCAAACACAAGCAACCATAACACATCAACAAAATATTTCTACAATACAACTTTTTAGACGCAAAAAATGCGTTCTTATACTAAAGCAGCTATCCTGTGCGTTCTCTTTGAAAAACTACGCTTTATCATCGAGGGATCCATCAAACCGCCCTAAAAACAAACGATGAGGTGACGGAGAAGCCGACCGAAAATAAACCAAGACCGGGCAAAAACACAGGGGAGGGACGCCGTCGCGCCGTCAGTGCGGCCGGGGCATTATGTACAGATGTATTGAAAAAATTATGACAAAACATTACATCACGCCTGTATTCCCCGAAGTGATAGGCAGAGGTGTACAGTAACACCCTCATTTCGCCGTTATGTTTTAAGCCCTATGTAATAGGGGGCGAGCCTATTGCCAGACACCGGGCACAAATCCAAACTCCGGGCTGCTACTGAGAAATTCCACACAGAAATAGTCAATAACACTTTGCCCAACCTGGGGATCGAACCCAGGACCTTACGATCAGCAGTCGCGCTTGCCACCACTAGACCAACGAGGCATTATGACATTTGACAGATAAAGCTTTTTTTGTATTTCTGTGATTCTCTCCTCCTGTTGACCTCACCAAATAAGCTAAATATTGCAGTTAACGAGAAAATATATCGAGTTTTAGTCACGTGTATTATATTGGGACGGGCTTCACTGAAGCCCTTAATTATGAGCTTTTATTGCGGTGAGGTTGCGACGTAAAAGCTAAAATAGTATGTATATTATGTGGTTTCGCGTCAATGGTGCAATTGACGGGGCTGAAACACACAACCTTTGATATCCAGTCCAACGCCTAAAGCCATGCTTCACTAGCAAACAAATTTTCAGATAAAAGCTGCCAGCAGTTTCTTAACCACCACTAGTTGATGTCAGGCAGGTGGTCGGTCATAAAACAATAAGCCAAAACCTGTAACAACATGGACTTACGAAATACATGTTGTGCCGACCCCACCTAGTGTGGGATAAGGGTAGGAAGATGATGAGTTTCTTAAACACCACGTAAATTGTTTTAGAAACGGCTCGAGTTTGGACGTATTTTTCGACGTAATCACTAATGTTTGTCGCAACATGTTTCAGAAAACGTATACTCTTTTGTTTCTGAAACTGTTTATAAACAAATGTTTACTACCCGAACGGCTGTTGCCGCTCTATTCTTAAATACCTACTTACTACAGTCACAGTATACGCAAGTTAAGGCGCGTCCACACTGCCACAACACAATCACACCGCGCGTCGACAAGTGTCCAACTTTTGTGACAGCTGTCGATTTCCCCCGGGCCCCGGGCTCAACGACCCGTCCTATTAACATAGACACTAGTAGTTATTAGACCATCGTGCTGTATAATATCTAGTGTAAGTACAGAAATGGTAATAATAGGTTTGAATGTAGGTTCTATTTCATATATCTCTATTTCACATATATCGCAATTTGTTTGAACCTTACGATCATTGGGTGGTCCACGTACAGCAGTGGACGTTTACGGGCTGACATGCAGTGGCGGTCCGCAGGGGGGGGTCGTAGGGGTCATGATTCTCCCCCCAAAACCGTACACGGCAAATTGACATACATCCTAAAAATCCTTACTAATATTATAAACGCGAAAGTTTGTATGTATGGATGTTTGTTACTGTTTCACGCAAAAACGGCTGAACAGATTAGAATGAACATTGGCACACAAATAGACAATATTCTGGATTAACACATAGGTTACCTTTATCTGGGTGTATGAAGTAGTTCCCCTAGGATGCAAGTGAAACCGTGGGCAACGGCTAGTATACAATATAATTTACAAAAAAAAATTGTGCAATAAATTCTAATGTGCTCAACTTATTTTTACTGTTAATACGACTCCCCCCCCCCCCCCCCCCAATTCTTTGTCTGCGATCGCGCCCGCTGACACGATGACATCTTCTCTCGTGGCGGCGCGAATTATATATTATGAGAATAGCTCATACCGTGGTGATAGGATTAGCCACTCAGAAAAGTTGGTAGCGGGGCTGACTGCCCAGGGAGCGCACCGCGTAGCTAGTAAATAATAAGTCTAGGCAGCAAAGCGTTTTTTGTAAGCGCCACAAGATCTGTCACTATTTCAAAACGAGCCGGCCCGCGCCGCCCGCTGCCCACCTAAGACAAAGAGTTAGTCATGTTATGTCGCAACCAATGTCTGCTGTCGGCGAGTGTCGTGGAGCGTGTCACGAGACCGCCCATCAATCTCGCGACACTCCATCGATAACGGCCGGAAACGGAAACGTCGCGTAGATGTATGACGGTATCGCACATGAGACTGGCGATAAAAAGACCATCATGTCGATGGCGGAGAACAATGCTGACGCAGGTATTGTTTAGTTACCAATTCGATGTGTGATAGTTACGGAGATACGGAGAATATTGAGGTGCCTACTTGAAACAATACTATTAGTGCTATTAGTTCAGCTCATTGTATTTCAATATTCATGTGAAGAAATCTATGTAAATTAGCAGTGCAAATCTACTAATTAGTGTACCAGGCCAGCATCACTTCGTGGAATGCTAATGAATTAGTGTCAACGTCAGTGATATCTGCAAGGAGTTGATATCACAGCAAAGACGTGAGTAGTATAACTATTACACATTTACAAGTATTTTTTTACCAATTTAACAATTGTATGTAAATGAGTGTATTTCTAACAATTCAGAATAATTTACTTTATCACAGTCCAATGCGGCAGGCAATTTAAGGATATACGATACAACTCGGCTGATCAAGAAACGAATAAAACCTCAGAATACAAGGCTAGCATAGCTTTACCGTCGGCTGGCTTAACATACACATTGTGATATTTTCTTTAAGACAATTAACGTAACTGTGGTGACGCTCAAATTATTTCTACACAAATCTTAATCTTTATTATATAATTCGACTGTACGTGTGTATGTCACTGAACTCCTCCTAAACGGCTGGACCGATTTGGATGAAATTTTGTGTATATATTTCAAAGAGTTCTTGGATGGTATGAAAACACAATTGGATCCGGTAGATGGCGCTGCTGTCAGTATGTCATGTCATATTTAATGTGGCGCTGCTTTTCCGGGCAGGACGACGTCTGCTGGGTCCGCTAGTATTATTATAAAATACTGCAGATAACTTGTTTGTTCTAATGAACGACATTAATTACCTTTATTCACTTACTCTTATAATATGGGACACGACAACACAAGAAACGAACAAAATCAGAGTACCAGACTGCCATAGCTTGGAGGAAGTCTTAATTAGTAACGTTAACATTGCAGTGATTTTCGAAGAGTCGGTGTTGCACTGACTGGAGATGAGAACCGTGACGTAATTGAGACGAAGTGCTACAGCTTGTCATTAAACACTCGCATACTAAACAGACTCAATGCTAGGGGTAGATGCAACGTCGTCGATACGGGATGTACATGTTTTAAATACTGAGTATTGAGTATGAATTTGTTAGAATTCTTATGGAGGATCGAATAAAATGTATGTCTATGTATTTAATCTATACTTACTATGTTAATCTACTTTACTTCTACAACAATACTCTTTTATTAATTGTCGAGGCTTGTCAATAGCTTGTCGTGAACTACCTTACTATTATTTACTTTATTGTTAGCTGTAAGCCACCCAAATAAAATAAATGAAGTTGTCACTCATGATAAGGCTTTATTCCATGTTGCGGAAAGTATCTACATAACCTATCAAAGGATAAATAAATTCAAAATTTTCGCAGTAACATTATAACTGAAATATTAATGAGAGCTTGCACAAACGATTAATTAAGTTTATTATGTCTACAATACAAGACCGCCCCTTTTAGCAAATTAACAGATAATTTATCGACCATAATACGTATAAAGTATGCCAGACCATGCAAGTCGTACATGTCTTAGTAGTAAAGTATGTAAGATCACCCTTGTACAAATGTTGCATAAAGTTAATTTAAATAAATAAGCAAACAAAGCTAGGTAATTCCCTTCTTGACACAAATTCATATTTCACATATCAAAGTATTACTATTTATTTAATAAAATAAATAAACAAGTGAACAACTTGGTGGTTGTGTCGACCAAAATTAAACAAACGGCACAGCGGTCAATAACCAATCGAAATGTTGATATTTTCCAATCAAATGTTCCAAGTTTCCCTCAGCGAAATTCTGTTTACCACCGAAAAGGAAAATATAAACAAAACTTAATACATTTTCCTTGTGGAGAACAATTGACTTCCTTATGAATTGTTATGTAACTGATACTGAAACTTGACCACTATAATAGTCCTCTATCGTAGGAAACTGTCACGATCCATAGCTCTTAAGCGTGATGCGTTAAATCTGCATGTCATTTTGGAAATCCATTGCATCGACAAGTAATTAAAAGCAAAAATATCTGACTATCGACGGTTTTAATATCGCCAATGTAAAATACATGTACAACAGAATCGTGTAGGGGTGAATCTATCAATACAGTTATAGCTAATATCGGTATGTCAGGATTGGGAGCATGGTAAATAAAGTAAAGGAAACCAACATAGACTCTCCACCACTGAGAGTACTTTTAATTTTTTAATTGAGTTAGCGATTAGTTACAGAAGCTAGTTCACAATATAATAATTTACATAAGATCAGAAAATAAGGACAAGTTAATCAGATATAAAAGGTTAGACTTCTTTGGCTGTTCGACATGGAATCCTTTACTCCGTCGAATGACCACTGTTTTTATAACTTCGGGTACGTTGATTCATCTTGACGATTACCCTCCTTTATCAACATTGTCCAGTGTTACCAGCAACCGATAACACCAACAATAACTATCTGACTATGGATAAAACTGATAACTATGAGTCTATACGGTATGGATAGCCGTACCTACTATCTGAAGTCGTATTCATTTGGTTCACATAAGTATTATTGGCGGTTTTAAATCCATCAGATGAATAATAATTGCTTCTGACTATACAATCTCGCCAATGTAGGGTACTGAAAATTTTCCATTCCAAAATTTGATAAAAAAATACTCTCATTACAACCATATAATTCTGGCTTCAAAGGTCTATACAATGGCTTAACAGTAAGGTACAATAATTACAAATTGATTTCAATCGAACGCCACGTCTCCCTTGCAGGTTTGTCGACACTCTTTGTCCCACACCGCCGTACTATTTACCTCCGCTATTTATCTTCCTCCGACTCCAACTGATACCGATACGCACAGTACATAAGTACATAAGCATAATGAACATTATATTCATTTCGATATAATTTCAAAGTTAATTAATTTCGTAATATTGTCGACTGTGGCTGTTCAAACAGATGGAATAGGAAGCCTTTTTGTCAAGACTGATGCCTTACTCGTGTATTGTATGAAAAGAAATACTTGTTCGTTTAATAAATGTAATTATATTAATCTGTGTTTTGGCTGTAAATATTAAATTACGAATAATTATTGCCGTTGAATTGTTGACGGTTTTATGGTTGTAAACAATGAAGATAAATACTTTTATCAGATAAGTTAAATACCTAGTAACTTACTATGTTTTAACTATGTTTTAATTATGTTTTGCTGAGACTTTAGTGCACTATTCGTGACTATGCCAGTCATAGTACATTGAAACACATAATTCGACAATCTTCTAATTCAGCTAGAACCGTTCGTGACATGCCATTAATTATTTGTGTAACCATTGTAATTAGAGGCCTTTGGTTCAGGCCGTCTTACTGGGGACTAAGGAAACGAACTCGTTCCTAGTAAACAATCGGCGCCTATTTTTAGCACTCACGCTCGAGCGCCGCCGATCCTCACCCCGGTGGCATTAGGTCGGGAGCGGGATGCTCCGTGCTTTCTTATGATTAAATTCATTATTGGTTTAAGAGGCTGAAGTTTCTTTGCACAGCAACGTTGAGAAGATGGGAGCAGATTTGAGTTAAAATGCTATGAAAGATAAACGAGGAAATATAATATTCTGTGCTTATTGGTACACCTAGGAAAGTTTACTATTGTTACTGGAGCGGAGGGAATCACTTCTCAGAGCATATTTTACATCAGCTATTATTTAATTTTCTGCAATTTAATGGTGACAGAAGATCGAAAAAAGATAAGTAAAAAGTTGGTACCGATCTTATCAATTCCCTTCGGGAATAGGACGATTGAAGCAATTAATTACCTCCTTACTAGCTTTTTTTTAATAAAGACAACTAGCCTTCAAGCTTGCGACAGAATAAGCTAAGAATAGAACTCAATCTCTATTAGTGGGTGACGTGAAAGGTGACTAAAGGATAACTCAAGAGGATGGACTAGAGCGTCCTCCATGTCTGCGAATAACAACATTATTTAGCTCAGCGTGTTTACTATGGTAGTATCACCTATGACCGTGTAGTAGCAGTGATAGCCTAGTGGTATGAACGTCGGACTGCCAAGTCATAGGTCTCGTTTTCGAACCCAAGATACGCACCTCTAATTTTTCGGAGTTATGTGCGTATTGTATAATATCACTTGCTTAAAACACGGTGAAGGAAAACCTCACGAAGAAACCGGCATGCCTTAGAGATATTTCTCGACGGTATGTGAAACCAAGTCAGAGGCCCATGGGCGGCATAAACTTTGACACCAGGTTAGTCACTAACCACACGAAAAGAAGAGAAGAAGAAGACCTATGACCGTTAATCGGGAGACATATTCATTAGTGGATATCGTTTACTAGCTGATAAGAACAGAAAAATAATACACTTGTCCTGTCAGTCGTGTCGTCAGACTGACGCGCTGTTCCGTGGCGGTGAGACGCGCGGGTCCTTTTAATCCATTAGCCGCTGCGGCCGTATCGCGCGGCACTCGGCAGCCGCGCGGGCCTATCTGAGGCCCGACCGCACCTCGACGCACTCTATCGATAACTTATGTCATTAGTTTAAGTGCTCTTCCTGTATTTTATTTGAATTTTATATTAGGTTAAACGACAATATTTATTTTTTCAAATTTGTGAAGAATCGCCTTAAAGTGGCGGTGATATTCTTTAATTATATCATTAGAAAAAAATGGAAAATAAAATAGAATCAAAATATAAAACACTAGAGGAAAAAGAGAACCGAACGTCACTCCTATATTATTATTTGTGACATTTTCTCCCGCTGTTTTGGTTGGCAGATTGAAGGAGTTGACTCCAAAGAGTCTTCGTTACAAATGTAATTTTATTAGTATTTACACAAAAAATATTTGCATAATTACAAATACAAATAAAGAAAGATATATCTTAGTAGTATAAAACTATAAACATGGCATCAAAATATTCCTCCGTATTGAAACGACTTATATAAATGAAGACATTTCTTAAATTGTCTCGAAAATTAAATGCTATTTATAGCATTAAGTACGATGTCAACGATATAAATAGCTCTGAGGTCACTCAATAGGAAGTATATTGCTACAACGAAGAGCACAGGGGAAAACTATACAATATGCGTGACTGTAATATTGATGGTATTGGAAAGTGAATGTATCTGCCCATTTTGATAATGGAATCAATAGAGATTTTGCAGTTATTTTTGCATTATGTGGCTGACCATTCACAAATGTACAAGCGCAACATATTTTGTAAAGTTACCCAAAGTTCATTTCAACCCTATAACCAGTGGAGGTAGACCGGTCAAGGACGCAGGATCACCTGTAATTAGGGCGGAACAGTTCCACACGTCCATCGCGACCCGGCTGGTCTGGTCGACATCCCTTGCTTGTTTATTTATTATTCTTTTATTGCTTGAAGGTACTTAAATCTACATATTTCGTTTTTTTAACCGAGTTCCAAAAAAAGGAGGAGGTTCTCAATTCGGTTGTATTTTTTTTATTGTTTGTTACCTCGCTACACTGTCATTTATAAACCGATATGGAAATTTCTTTTTTGTTTGAAAAAGTATTCTTTTGAGGTGGTCCCATTTAAATTTCGAGAAGATCTGATGAAGAGCTTCAAAGATAGACGATGGAACTCCTTAATGATGATGATGATGAATGTACACATAATGTGATTGGGTTACGAGCAGCATCTTTAGTAGGTCCAACCATGTTTCAATTAAGGCCACTAAAAAAACATTGTAACAAAAATAAAAGAAGAAAATAGGTAATAATATTTACAGTTTCTAAGTCGGTGCTAATCCACGCTGAACCAAATTGAAGGCACCGACTTCTGAAACTGTTCATTTTATAATATGGTAATTATTTTATTCTTTTTTTGTTTTTTTTAAGTCGGTTTTATTTTTGTAAAAATGTTTACTTATATAATAGGTTAGCAAAATAGTTGACGGCCCAACTGATGGAAAGTGATGACCGTCGCCTACCCTTCAAACCGGAAAGAACACAGTAATGCTGCTTAGCGGCAAAAGATGTCCGGACGAGCGCAAGGAGTTCTCCTACTATGAACTTGTAAAATTGTTTAGGTCAAGGTCATTTATTTTATACAAAAATAATATCTGCGTCACCTGCCTGCGTTTGCTATATTGCACAGGTATCTAAGTACATTCAATAAATAGGCCAATCCAGTCGTAGGAGCTCATGCTCGGCTGCAACTTCGTACCGATACCTACATATTTCAGTCGAACTCGGCGAGCATTGACATCGTTGAGCAATGCAAGCGTTAACGTGCAAACAAAACTGTATGGAAATACGTTTCAGCATATTTATAAGAGATCCACTTAGAACTTAAACTTTGTATCTACGATCAGCTCATTTCATCTGGTAAAGATGTACCTACTTTGCATATTGTAGTACACCAGTTGCCTTTTCAATCTGCCTTGTCGGTCTAGTCCCGACTGCCGAGTATGGAGTCCCGGGTTCGATCCCCAGGTCGAGCAAAATGTTATTGGGTTTTTTCATTAGGAATTTCTCAGTAGCAGCTTGGTGTCTGGATTAGTGCCCGGTTAATTGCAATAGGCTCACCCCTATTATATGGGACTTAAACATAACTGGCGAAACGAGGGTGTACTAAAACACCTCTGCCGTACCCTTCAGAGAATACAAGGCGTGATGTTATGTTTTAAGTTGCCTTTTACTGTACTCTGCGCTGTCTCTCGTGTCGGCACGAGCTACACGAGGATGGCTCCTGTCGTGGCGAAGAGATTACCCAGTCAGCAAGGTTAGTAGCGCGGCTGACCAACCAGCGTGCGCCGGACAAACTTAACCATCGTAACTCGTGAAGGCTCTTTTAATCTTTACATAGTATAAAACAAAGTCGCTCCCGTTGTCTGTACGCTTAGATCTTTTAAACTACGCAACGAGTTTTAATGCAGTTTGCAGCAATAGATAGCGATTCAAGAGGAAGGTTCATATGACCCACATTAGTATCTACATTGCACCCGTGCGAAGCCGGGGCGGGTCGCTAGTATACGATAAAAAGGGGTGACGTTGATCAATTTCAAAATTGAAATGTACTTCTCTATTGAAATATGACAGCAAAAAGAAAATGCACATATCGATTTTGTTAATTTCTTGAATAAAATTATATTTTTTTTCTTATTACTTTTTTAGAAAAAAATAAAAATGTTAGTGATAAGTAAATGTTTAACTATGATACTTTGATACATCCCTTTTTTCTAAAGAATTTGAAAGTAACCCCCAATAAGGAATAAATAATTACACGAAACTATTACCGACACATTTTAATAATATGCGGTACCGCAATATTGAGAAAAAAAAGTAACAAAAATAAAGTTCACTGAAAGAATATTATATCACACCATCAAGCAAAATATCACTTTAATTCCATTCTACATCATCGTAATACGCTGAAACTCGTCGATTGCGTATTAATACGCCACTAAATCACCGGCGGCGATCGTCGTCGCTCATTAGACAATTAACCTCCCACGCTGGACGAGGATAAAGGAGCTAACAACATGTTGCAGCACAGCGGCGGTAACTGAGGGTTAGATTGGGGGAAAATTGTAGGATAGTGGTGCAGTGAGCTGGGGTGGGTGGAGAGTTAGAGGAACGATATAGTTGTTAGTTGTACTCATGGTTATATGGTGCACTGCATATCTATTTATTTATTAATTTAATTACATGGTGGCCATTTCCTGTCTATGTAAATTATGATCTGTGTCAATCTGTGTATCTGTCGTAGGATAATCGGAAAAATCTGATCTTTGCGATCCAAGACAGATTTTCGTAATCATCCGAGCTAGTTTCAGGATCATTGCTAAAATCCCAGTTTGTTTAGGAGGATTGGAAACATGAACGCTGATTGGCTAATGTGAGAGTTGATTTATATCATGTTAATTCTGGTTGGTCAGAACATGGTCCGAAAATGATCTTTTCAAAGATCTATAGACAGGAAAGTGATAACGATCATATCAGCTAATCAGCGCTCATAACGTGAGCGGTATTCGCGACTTAGGTACCTACCTAAGATAAGCCGGGTTTATGCAAAGATCCTAAAAGTAGCTCGGAACATGACGAATATCTATCTATCTTAGATTCTCAATATCTGGTCCTTTGCAATCGTCCTATCATTATCGCAAAGATCCGATTTTTCCGATTATCCTACGACATATCGAAGTTTTATAAACTTTTAATCATCAGCAGATTTCTCTCGTTAATAGTTTGCACCTGTTATTCTAAAGGACGCTCAAATTTGCATAGTGCACTCCTGTGTCCGTCTACTGCGGTTAGTTTACGTTAGTTAATGTGAGATGTCTCACGTCTTGAGCTAGTCTTAAGGTTTGTGTGTTGGGGTTGTAATATCAAATACGTGGTTCAGCATTAGTAAAGTAAGCATAAATAATATCCTACGATAAGGATAGTCAGTATCTACAAAACGCTATGTGTAAGACACCTTCAAACAATTACTGCTACCAAAATACTTTACTTGAATTGGACCTTTAATTCGATGCAGTACTGAACTAATAGTTGACAGTTCAAAGCAAAATAATGATACCATACTAAAACGAATAGTGTTGGGTAGTGAACGATTTTACGAAAAGAACGAATACGACAAATAGTTCAATTTAAACAAATATCTATGAATTTGTTGTACCTCTTCCCGATGCTGTTCTCCTAGACCCAAACTGACTGATAGAGAATGCCTTATGACATTAATGTCATAAGGCATTCTCTATCAGTCAGTTTGGGTCCGCATTATGTACTACAATTTTGCATTGAAATATTAAATAAATAAATAATTAACCTAATGTTCAGTTATTTAATGCTTCTAAAACGTCATATCAGTAGTTACTAGTGGTTACGGCTATTATTAATAGTGATATATCATGTTTTGATCCTCCAGTTATCAAATCCAATAAAAAGTATGCATATAAGTACATTATTAAGTTCATTCGATTTCATTCGTTCTTTTTTTCACCTCACTACCTTTTTTTGTCAAAAACTTGTATTCCTCTAACTGTCAAGTTACTGCATCGAATTAACGGACCGACTATAGCTATAAGCTTCTACAAATTCATACACTTTTTTCACCATTCAGTTATCCTTTCCACCAGCCGGAACTACTAAACAAATCTATTTAATTTAACCTTTCGCTAAAGTTCTGAATTTCAGTTCAACAGAAATACTACATTTAGTTCTAACGTACTTGTTCCAGTTCTAGTTCCATATCTAAATACACCTGTAGAATAAGTCGGTATTTGAGTTTTAAGTGCAAACTAGACCGTTCAAAGAGAAAACCTATTAAAACTTGTTAAGTCGTTTTAAGATCAACGGGAACTAAATGCACAGATTTTATATTATACTTAAATAAATTATATCCTTTATAAATACTGTTTTATTGATATGACTGCCACTGTACATTGTTTCGTTATCACTCAATAGAATTTTCACATGTAGGTATCTCGTTCCATCGACGTTCTACTCGAAGAGGTAACAAGACGCAGTTGTCTGCAACTTGTATTATCTATTTAACTATATACCTGTGGGCATCACTTTGATTCTATTTCGCCGGTTTCGTTATTCTATACCTATATAGGTATACTGTTTGTTTATCATATCCACCAAGCCTTCTTGACCGGGTACTATAGTGGAACAGTCTTAAGAAACATGCCCACGATTAACACGCTTGAAAAATGTATCAGTGATCGCAGTGACAATTGCGCTGCCCGTCCTCATGATGCAATACTTTGATCACCTTTATGACACCCACGGATAAAGTGGGTGGTATATCCTATACCAGAAATAGAGCACGTACTGTTGTTATTTATAGTAGACAATTTAATTTAATTGCATATATTTATATAAAGCTGTGGGCGCTGAATGCGCATCAGTGCAAGCGTGCAGTTTCAAACACACAATTTGAAGCTAGTTTCTTCAAAGAAAAGATATGCTTGAAGCGGTTTTATTTTTAACTTGTGAAGACCGATTCCCTATCCAACTAGCCGCTACAAGTACTCACAATCATCTTTTTATATGCTTCCTGTCAAAAGAACCTACTGTACGCATCCTAAGGAGACTGTCAAGAAGATGGGCAGCAGCCATGTTTATGGTTCTATACCTGAAAGGTTAAAACAGAACTCTTGTCAAAAATAAGTCTGCCAGAAAATACAATAACACATTGCCTAACCTGACATTGGAACCGAATATCTTACGTTTGACAGCAGCACTTGCAATCACGACCTTAAAGCGTAAATAACAAAAGGATCAAATAACACGTCTAGTTGTAACAGCTTCTTGTATCCTTTTATTCGTGGACATATGTATCAAATTCTACCTATATACTCGTTTTCAGTCAAAACGGCCTAAAAGTATGCTAAAATTGAGTCAGAAGTTCGTGATTTGGATAAAAACGGTACAATATGTAAGTAATTATAGTCATTAATTTTGTATAATTAAACCGTTTCATTCGCCGGCTCCTCAATTTAGGTACAGTTTAGATTTAGACTATGTTATTGCATACAATCGGAATGCGATTACCTATGTGTGTAATTTGTCGGGTCAATACGGAACACTAAAACTTAATGATGCGGAACTATTTGATGCCTCCGATAGCCACAGGTGAACGAGCAAACTAACCCACGCTGCAACTAACTATAGGATTACTAAATGTATTATATTATATTGTACTGCCTCATTGGTCTACTGATCGCAAGGGTGGCTGAAATGTGTGTGGCTTCCAATTCGTAGTGCGGGTAAATGTGTTTTTTTTATAAATGATTTTTATTTCTGTAAATAAATCTGTTACAGACACTTTTACAAGTCAATGTAATGTTTTTTTTAAGACTAGATGGCGCTGGCATTTCCTATCTGACTAGTTCTGAGAAGAAAAGCCGAAACAAACTCAGAGATCAAGGTCTCTTTTAAAGTCCAGACATTGTGGTATAAAAACTATGTGAGTGTAACAATGTAGGGCAACGTCTGGAATGGCCTTTTTAGGAAAGTGCCATAGCAGGTTTGAGTTGACCTGTCCTAACTGACGACACGCATGCATTAGTCACCTTTTATTAGATTAATTCGAAACCTTTACAAGAAAATATTAGTGTAATATCTATAATGCCTAATGCATAATAAACATCGCTACAAGGTCCTTTTCGCGCGACAAGGAAATAAAATACCTCCTCTAAAAACTTTGAAAGCGTGTACTTATCTATCTCGTCCATTTTTTCTTTAATTTTATATTTTCAAAAATGGTGTCCTTTCCTTTCCTTATTTGAAATAATATTATATTACTCAAAAATGCTTGTAATGTGGTCATTATTTTGACAACCTTCTTTGAGCAAAGTCGACCTTTCCGCACTTCTTAAATAGGCGCCAGCAAAGTTGTATGGAATTTCATTGCTGGTGAGTTTTAGCCACCAGCAATTTCCTTTGAAAATCCATTACTGTCGAGTTTTGTTTCATAAATAGTCTGGTGCAAAAAGTTTTTTTCAGAATTTGGCTGTATATCTATACTGTATTACTGTATCTACAGGCAGTGCAAACATTAAAGACTAATTAAAAAAAATAACTAAAGACCGGGGAAGAAACAAATCGTTACTTTAAATAAATTCTTACTATACTAATCTAGTTTTATTTAAATTACTCGCATTGTTTGAGTAAAGCACTATACAAGCCTTGGTCCGCAATGACTGCGCTGCTGGCCACACTATGATGGCCGCGAGCTTAGTTTAGCTACGCTCTCGGCCTTCAAGCTTGGTCATCATTGCAGCCCTTGCTGTCCGCGCTATAAAGGCCTCGACCTTCGGTCTCGGCCTTTATTCCAGCTTGTCCATCAAGAGCTGCAATGCTGACCGTGCTGTGATGGCCTGGAGCTGCGCTACACTGCGCTCTCGGCCATCATCAGTGCTGCCAGCAACGCAGTCACTACAGACCGCGGCAGTATAATGTACTATTCTTGATATTATTTTTTTAAATATCATGTAGCCTATTGTGCCCGTTAGATGGCAATAGGCTGCTGAGTCTTTATTCCGGATTGGTGGGTTTGATGCGCCGTTTTTTCTTCCCAGGATAAACACTAGGAAACGGTCAAAGGCGGGCGACGGTTTACGGAGACTGTCTTCTGCAATATTGACGTTCAAAACAACTATAGATACCCAAGTCTCTTTTGAATAAATGAGATTTTGAGTTTTCTTATGAGTTGTGTGGCTTATTAACGACCGCGCGGATCATGCGATTAGCGAGGTTAAGCAACGCTTACCGCGGTCAGTACGTGGATGGGTGACCATTTGTTACACATCGAGATCCCTCCGTGCCTCGGAGAGCACGTTAAACCGTCGGTCCCGGGTGTCATACGAATACATATGACAGTCGTTACGGGTACTCAGAAGTCCGAAGGTCTGACAACTGGTCTAACCTTAGGATATCGGCATTGCCCAGCAACTGGGCATCTGGTTAGACTGGAAGCTGACCTTAACATAATTAGGAAATAGCTAGGCAGAAGGATTTAGATCTGTCTCAGTAAATATGGATTACCGCACAATTCTGCTTAGCCCTTTGGGGAATAAGAGTATGATAGTATATTATGATAATTGTCTTAAATATTATAAAACAACGATATATTATACGACACAACTGAAAAATTACTATTAATTTACATTAGAATAACACCTAACTGCCTTGTTGGTTTAGTGGTCGCAAGCGCGACTGCTGGGCATGGGGTCCTGGGTTCGATCCCCAGGTCGGGCAAAGTGTTATTGGGTTTTTCCATTAGAAATTTCTCAGTAGCAGCCCGGAGTCTGGATTTTTACCCGGTTAATGGCAATAGACTCGCCCCCTATTACATGAGGGTGTACTAAAAACACCTCTGCCAAACCCTTTGGGGAATACAGGGCGTGATGTTAAGTTATGTAACAACGCAAAGTTTCTAAGGTCACGTCACGTTAAACATATAATTATAATTGAATTCTGTCCCACTGTATTGCAAGACAAAAGAAAACATTACAACAGTGGTTTTGTATTCAAGGGGAAATCCGCGGGAAATTAAAACAGGTCCGAATCGCACCCGTGGGACGTGCGAGGACCCGATGTAGCGATAAATTGGCCCGCGCCCCGCCCGCTTGTGCGCGTTTTTTATGGCCCCATCCGAATGTCCCGTTTGTTACACCTTCAGAGTGACGTCACGGACGGTTACTTGTGACTCTTGACACGTTACAAGTTGTAGTTGTGTAAAGGGAACTTGCATTTTTTTTTCAGGTTCCAAAATTATTTGGTTCATTCCAATTTTTACCAGAGTGCCAAGGGAGGGTTATATTTTTCGCGCATATCTTGCAAGTATGATGTATGTTTGTAAATTTCTTTATTACCTCGTATCTTCCAAACGGCTGGATGGATTTCAACAGTTAAACTATCGCTATATTCGTCTTAAAAACCAAGTGTCCTTAGATAGGTGTTTGAAAAAAAACCTAAATGGCGGATTTTTGGCTCGAAGTAGTAAGTTAAAGGGTAATAAAAAATAAATAACCAAACCTATCGAGTAGGGTATCAAAATAAAGGAAATCAAAAGGGGATTACAAAAATATATTTAAGTTATATGTTTAAATTTAATTAGGAATAATAAACTGGTTTAACATTTGTGTCGGACAGTTTTTGTTCATAAGAGTGTGCCGGGACACTAAAAAGTCTAAAATAAAATAAATAATTTTAAAAACCAAAAACCCGACTGCAGAAAAAAAAACTAAAAAGACCGATACCCACTATGCACCGATACCCGCCCCGCACCCCTCCCATTTAACGTTTAGAAAATTAGCGCGGTTTCAAAAGTGAATTTCTTTCTGGGCCACCCTGTGTAAACGAAGTAAACTCTACTTCGGTTTAACAGTCTATATTAAGAGCTGAAAGCCTAAGTTAAATGCTCGCATTAAGTTTAGTAGCAGGCGGAATCCATTAACTTTCTTTCGGTTTATAATTTGCAATTGGGTCCCGCCTGCTACTAAACTGAATGCGGGTATTTAACTTAGGCTTTCAGCTCATAATATAGACTGTTAAACCGAAGTAGAGTTTACTTCGTTTATAGTTTATTCTAATTTTGTTTTCTATTCTCAATCTTGTTTCGGTCTTTTTAGTGCATTACTTTTATTTATTTTCTTGCAGTCGGGTTTTTAATTTTAAAAATTATTTATTTTATTATCCATCTGTATGTCATCGACGATTTATCTCTACTTTTAAAAGCTGTGAGGTATCGTTATTTCCCGATGTAAACTCCGCTCAAAGGATAACATTTTCAAGGACGTACATATTACCCTTACATTTACCCCTAGCTTTATTTTTATGCACATTTAATTTTTCCAACTACGACAGTACTATAAAGGAGGATAAGTCAAAGTGAATATTAAAGCTAACATTGAAGTAGAGACAGCTAATATCGAGCTGCTTCTAAAGCATGTTCTGTCTAAACTTAAAACTAGACCATTCATTACTAGATCATGAAGATATTCATTGGTATCATCATCAATCATGAAGTCTCCTCTTATCGTTTGATATTAAACATGTTACGTGTAGTACGTAACATGCGTGTAAGCGTGCATGCCCACTGACGACGGATAAGAATGATTCCAGAGATTTTTCTTACAGGTTAATTCAATTACATTTTGAATAACTGATCTGAAAATCGAAGCCAAAATCATCAAAACCATGTTAGCTGTACAATTTTTTTCTTACTCGGTATAAAAACATAATAAGAGCAAATATAGCAGTGTCTGATTGTAGTAGTCGCGTGTATTTTCAAGAAGCGAGCGCCAACGTGACACTCAACACAAACAACTAACACTTTGTTATTAGGTTTTGTGAACTTTATCTTGTGCACTTGGCTTAAAAATACTGTAGTGAAGGTAAACGGACAGCGCGGGGTTAGCGCGGAGTAGCGGGGTAACCGGCGCAAACGGAATTAGTTAATTTGAACGTTTTTGCATTTCCTGCGGTACTCTTAGGTAATGGGATGATGTTCTTTTGCTTTGCGCTAATATTTGGGGTCTGATTTTGAAGTTCTGTAACACGATTTTGAGTATATAGTTTAATTAAGTTGTAGATATCTACCTTGGTAGATAATTTTCAATATGAAACTTGTAAAATGGTCGGTCCAGTTTGCAAAAATGTTAAACCTTCCTATTGTAACCATACAATGATCCAGATTGGACTAACAGAAATCAAAAATTCATGTGCACGCCCGAAGTGTGTGCACATGAAGAGAGCTCCCGGAATATGTGGCATACGCAAGTGTACACCTGCACAGCTTGGCCACACTGGTGGACGGGCGACAGCGTGCTTCGCGGGCCAAGCAATAATTAATTAGCAGCGCGGCGATGGGTTAATGCATTCACTAAACACACCGACAGATTTGAAATATTCGCGCTTAACTCCCCCGACCCCCCCCCCCCCCCCCCCTACTGTCGTCGTCGCTATTCTATTGCGAGTTTAGTTCGCTCCAAACTTGGCCGCTTTTAAGCCGGGACTCGCTTGGCTTTAGGAAATTTACTAGTTTGAGCTATATTAGACCGGTATACAAGGATAAGTGCCTCCGCTAAACTGCTGAAGTTGTTAACAGGATTTCAAAGGTTTGCAATTTGGTATGCGGTTTCATTAAGCAGCTAAATACTATATTATATGGGAGTATTTAGCATACTCTGATTATTATTCATGTTGGTAAACCATATTGTTATTTCAAAGCGTTGATATTTCGAATTGCAATCGTTATTTAGTAGGAAGGTACAGGTAGGTAGATAAACACGACGAACGTGAAGCGAAAAAAGAAACAAATGAACGTTTCTTTCGTTGTCGCGATGTGAGATTTATCACTAGCAGCCGCCGCCGCGCCGGCGGCCGGCAGGTGACCGGCGGCGAGCGTGTAGCTGATGCTCGGATTTGTTCTACCGTCCCTGACGCGAGCAATAAAACATAATCCATAACGAACTTTAACGAACTGTCGATTGTTTTGAGACGCCGGCAGTTCCGTTAATCCGACTCGCCAGAACTTCCCTGTCCGCAGTTTTAATTGAAAACGCTGTAAAATCTATCGCAGACAGATGGCAAAGTTGTGCCGGCCGGCCGGACTCCATATGCAAATCGCGCTTAAACCAACCGAGTTGATTACGGCGAATGTCAGCGTGTAATTTGGACATTCCTCGGCACGGCGTCAGCCTCCCCGCGCCGCGCCGCGTCGTGCAGCGTCGTCGTCGTACGTACGTTGGCACGCGGCCAGCTGCGTCCGAGTGCATTAGACACCGCACACCTCGCTCACAGCCGTAGCCCGCCAAGATAATACCAATTCGCAGTTCTTTTTGCAACATAAACTTATTCTCTGATATTGTTATTAGCTTAGTTTCTACTTTTAAGAAGAAACGATTATTATTTAAAAGAAACAAAGACTTCTAAGTAGGTTCCGCCACAGTTTTTATATAAGTAATGCAATTTCATTGTAGAGTTAATATCCATTTCTTCTCCAGTAATCTTAGGAAAGAAACGAGTCAAATGATTATAACTTATTTTTCTAGTTGTTAAAATAAAGTGGTTTCCTCTTATTCTTGTCTCTGTGCATTCGTAGCTCCGAATTAGTGCTTTAAAGAATCCTCTGGGAGATAAATCGTTTAAAACTTTTCTAGCAAATGCAATAAATCTCGTATGTTGCACTGTTAATAATATCACATACAAAGTGCACAGAGCGGCATCTTCGACGCCGTTCGTAAGTTTTCGTCGCAAGTTTTATCTGGCCGACACGATCCGGTGTGGTGCGGAATGATCCCGTGCGGTGCAAACGTTTAAGCTTGCTACATTGCTTTAAGAATTACTTACTCAATTTTTAATGCACCGTTTTGATTAAGATTCATTACTATTGGAACGTTGCTGCTGCCTTTCCAGATGTAAGCTGGAATATCTTTAACTAGTCTATTTTAGAAACGGCGCGGCAAGACATTTTTGGTAAATTGTTAACTTTTCAGGAAACTTAAATTCAATTTGCAAACGTTTTAAAGGATATATTTGAAGTCAGTATAAGCATCTAGGTCGTAAGTAAACACAAATGCCCTCTAATATGTGGAAAGCGGAACTGCCTCATTAGGAGCATTCCACCTGCAGCCGCACCGCCGCGCGCCGCGCCGCCCCCACCGACGACCTGGACCGACATACTTAGCGCTTGAATAGATAATGACTTAATAAGATCATTATAATTGAGTGAAACAACCACCATTAGTGCTACTTTTCTTTTGACTAAATGTAAAATTAGAATCTGTAGATAATGAAGAGCATTGCATGTAAATACATTTATTTATAATAAATCCGTAGACTTTACGTGTCTATAACTTGGAAATATTAAAAAAAATGTATTATATTATTAAATTATAACTACTGACTACGGACTGCCTTGTTGGTCTAGTGGTCGTAAGTGCAAATGCTGAGCATGGGGTCCTGGGTTCGATCCCCAGGTCAGGCAAAGTAATAATAGGTTTTTACATTAGGAATTTCTCAATAGCAGCCCGGAGTCTGGATTTGTGCTCGGTTGATGGCAATAGGCTCGCCCTCTATTACATGGAATTTAAACATAACTAGCGAAACGAGGGTGTACAGTCAGCATCAAAAGTAAGTGATGATTACTCAAAGTTTCAAAATTGTTTAATGAATGAAAACTTACAAATTATTATTTTTGTCAACAACTAACGATAGTGGAGGAAATTGTTCAAAGAATAATATTGTGATAATGTAGACAAGCAATTAGTTTCTAAGTTAATTAATATCGAAATTCCAAAATATTCATCGACTTTTGCTGTTGACTGTACTTAAAAAACACCGCTGCCGAACTCTTCGGGGAGTACAAGGCGTGATGTTATGTAATAAATTATAACCAATAGAACCCATTACGATAATTCTTGGAATTTTTGTCTATTTATCAATTTGTCAGTTTGTTTGTGCATGCCGCAAGTAAAAGTACTGACTCAATGCGGTTGACTTTTATAGACAAAATATTGTGTGTATCTCAGAGTAATATTTAGTTTTTGTTTCGTCGTAATCGGTTCGCTCAATCAAAATATATTAGAATTTAAAGTAATCAGAAAAAAAATTGCATCCATTTTTGTACCATTGTACCATATTTGCTCAATAGATGGCGTTACGTGTATGTTAAATCGCGTAATCAATTTTTGGTTTAGTTTTAAACGTGTACAGTTTCCGGTCAGCTTATGTTATGCTATGACCATTAACATTAACAAGGCGCAGGGCCAGACACTACGCGTTTTTTTTTTATCGTGGGGAAATCCTCATGGACTATCCCCCGTCTGGGGACGGGGGGGTGTGCCGGACTTTTACCGGCTAAAACCACCACGGTGTCCCTCCTTCTGACCTAAGGCCGGGGTCGCGGGATTCGCTATTGCATGCACCGCAACCCCGGCAGGTCTTGGTCCACCATTTGCTGGTGGACCTCTCCACTGTAGGGCCCCACCCCACGACCTCTTGAGAGGCGCGGGGGGCACCCCACATCACCGGCGCACCAGAACACATGGTACGCCGTGACCACCCCGGGGACCAAACAAGTACATGGGCGCCAGACTACCCCGTGTCTGGGTACCCCTGGTCCCCCTGCGACGGGTCAGGTTAGTGGCCCCCGCCACCTACCACTTTTCGGCCGCAGAGGATAGGGAGAGCGGCCAACTAAACACCGACACTCCTCTCCCCCTGCGGCCCCACCGCGTCCGCCATCTGACGGTGGCGGCCCCGTCAGGCCGCGGAAGGTAGGGAGAACGGCGCACCGTAATACCGGCACTCCTCTCCCGCCGCGGCCTCCACCCTTCAGCCGCAGATGGCGACCAGGCGACACCGCAACCTACTTGGCCGCTACGTCGAGGGCTTCCAGGCCCAAGCCCCGACGAGCAGCCCCTCCTCGGGTTCCTCTTCGCTTCACCGTGGGGCTCGAAGCCACGGCTACTAAGCCCCCCCACAACGACAATGCAGGAACCCACCGGGGGGGAGCTCTATGTGTACCTAAGCAACTTGAGCAATCTTAATGCAAACATCTCTGGTGGTTCTATTGTTAACATTGTTTACAGGAAAACATTATAATGGACCTGACTACTGATAATAATACAACATATTTAGTTTAGTAAAAATTCTTAATTTAAAATCGAACAACTGTAATCTACTCAGTCTTAACTGTTGGCAAAAACATAGGGCACCCGGAGCTATGTGAGGTTTCTTTATAAATAAATGAAAATGCATATTTCACCGTTTTTTATGTATTTTTTGTAGTTGTTAGAATAAAGAAAGCTTTGAAAAATACCCATCTAATTACAGTTAAGCAAGTAATGTTGCTTTCCGACTTCTATACAGACGAAGTTGCGGGCACGGATAGTACAAAATAAATACATAATACTCTAGGGTGTCGCAGAGGGAGTCAGGAGGATGGGTATCGGCATCCACCTGTCTTTGACACAGTGCGACCACCAGCACGTGTGCCAACACTACTGACTACGGCACCACGACCCTCCGACCGTTCATCGTATTGGTTGTGAAGGACCACGTGGTCTTAATTTGATGGTGCAAATTCATTTGGCATTTATCATTATTTTTATGTGGTGATAGCCTAGTGGTTGAATGCTTGCCTCCCATGCAGAAGGGTCCGAGTTCGATCCCGGCCCGTACCTCTGGCTTTTCGAATGCATGTGCGGATCAGAATTTGATTATCACTTGCGTTAACGGTGAAGGAAAAACATCGTGAGGAAATCTGCACACCTGAGAGGGCTCCATAAAGTTCTTAATGATGTGTGTAGTCTGCCAATCTACACCAGGCCAGCGAGGTGGACTAAGGCCTAAACCCTTCTCATTCTGAGAAGAGGCCCATGCCCAGCAGTGGGACAGTAATGGGCTAGTTATGTATGTATGATTGCCAAATGTAGTAGAGTAGTAATTACTAGTTACGTGGTACATTACCAGTGGTCGTTATGTCGTGTGCTATTAAAATGGGACTCTATTAATAACACTCAGTTAACTATGTGGGTCTGTTGCAACGTAATGTCTTCCTCTTAGCCTTTTTTCCAAATATATTTGGGGTCAGCTTCCAGTCTAATCAGATGTGGCTGAATACCAACGTAATGTACCAACTAGAATTTCATATAACAATTTTGATGTTTTTACCACATGTCGGGTTTGTTGAATTGAATATTTCAAATATTTTCCAATAAACTTCACTGTATTATTGATAGTTTTCATAACTGTTTCCTAGAAAGGAATTTCATTAAATACTCGTTCCGATTTAAAAAATTCCATATATTTGTTTTCTGATTTCACCAAAAACAATATTGCCTTTCGGATATTTTTGCAATACTAATATTTATTGAAATGTAACTGAAGCGCTACTTCGTGTTGACTGTATATTTTTCCTGTTGTTCCATTCCCAGAATTGTTACTCAGGTGGATACAATGATTGATAATATTGCACTCGTCGATACCTCTTACTATCGGATTACGATCCGTCAGTTTGAATAACGAAACATTGAAGTTTCCAATAATACTAAGTGAAGCACTGTTAGTTATTTAATTTCGACGCACAAATACACTCGTCTCTTTTATATTTACGGTAACTGGATTCCAAGGTATTCTAGTTACTTACCTAAAAGGCTCTAGAGACAAACCTCCATAAAACTGTTGAAATAATCATAACAACATAAGGTTTTACACCAGGTATCACCACAAATCCAGCAGTGTACTCGAAGGAAACTAAAATCTGAAATTCTCACGTTTTATCACTATCTGCACTATTTTACGAAATCGCATTACAAAGCAGCGTTTGAAGAGCATTATAACAAGAGTACGTTTACCGAGCGAGCAATCTAAGGCGCACAATAAAGTTAATTTCCTAGCCTAAACAGCAGTGGTGCGGGCCGGCCGGATGGCCCTCGAGCTTGCACAAACAGACAAGTACCTCGGAATCCATTTCAGACAAGTTTCACACAACTCCCGCTTATTATTTCGAGAAGCAAAATTTAATTTAGGAGTAATTTGAACCTTATTATGTTTGGTGTATAATGTAAATAATTGAGCTTACGTTTTAAGTGTTCATGTTGTATTGTTATTGGATATTTGTTGATGTTAGAGGGAGAGAGACAGGTAATTTTAATGCAATGCCTTGTTGGATAATAAATACAAAATTTTATTAACATTAATGAAGTTTTCGGTAAACTCGCAAGTCCGTGAAACGTTCTCTCGTCTAGAACGAGAATGCCGAAGAACGGCAGGTGAATGTTGTATGTATTTAATACCACAGCAATTATATTTATAATTTTATATAGAGATGTAGAAACGGTTCCTTACTATCTCGGCTACAAACAGACTGGCCTGCCACTTCAGTTCTCGTGGGAGTCTCGGTGAGCAGCGCAAAGATAAAGTTCATCAGGAAAATGGTAGTTCATTGTAAAGAAAAATGTTTTAATATTATTTTAAATACTACTATCCATAGAAATATCAACAACATGTCCAATTTTTAACAATTGATTTTATGATGTGACAATCAGTGAATCCCGCGGTAGTTTTCAATCCTCTCAACATTGAAGTCCGCCTCATATTGAGTGAATAAGCAATCAACACGCGCGCTCGCAGTTATTCAACACAGTTTTTTAATATTGGTAACAAAACGTAGTATTTGCGCCCATCAGTAAATTGGCTCGGAGCGGTTAGAGCGGAGCAGTGTAAGCGGTGCGAGCAGAGAGCGCTCCGCACTAATACGCAGTTAGTATCGCAATAGTGCAAGTATGCAATGCCACTCGGACACAACGAGGTCTTCCACTTATAACTTGAGGGTTGCCACTCTTGTGTTGAGTTTGAGTAACAACTTTATTAACTACACACATCTGTAGAACAAATGGCATTATGCGATCATGTTATCTTAATAAATGAAGAAGACGACGCAAAATAAGCATTACTTAATGGAATATAATCACTGAAAATAACGTTTTTAATTCACCAATCCGGTGAGTCTAGTCTCACGGACAATCTGGACATCTCCCAAGACACGCCATTGACGAAAATGAGTAAACTTATTCATTCATAATGTCAGAAATTCCTTTAACTTATTTCTATAACAATTCCAATACACTAATCACTGGATCTCTCAGACGCCCGGTACACTGCAACCATAGCACCGCCGGGGCAGCCCTACTCTCGAGTGCTCCAGGAGCTCTCCGCGCAAATTAAAACCGAGTCTGATATTTATTTTTAAACGTTCCCCCGACGCCGCGCCGCCACTATTTGTACACTTTCCACTTCTCTCTTATATTGTTTAATTAGGATGGAACAAAAGGCCTATTTACATTACAGAAGACCGGGGATTTCTTTATTTGTTTGATGGCTTCAAGCCTGCAGCTTGTAATCGCTGCATTTCCAGACTTAATTGCGACTGTCTTGTGCCTTTTTTTTATTTATTGATAGTTTCACTGCTATCTTTTTTGTATTTATTCAGTTTTACATCGAGAACATTTTTGCGCTGTGCTATAGTAGGTACCTAACAATCTTTCATGTTTATAAAGGCATCAGATTCTGACATGAGATTTGACAATAGATTAAATTGATTAGTCTTTTAGAAGCTGAAAGTCAGTAAATCAGTCAAGCAATGCATCATTAGACAGTCTTTTCCCACTTGGATCATGTCTTTCTCAAAATAAATGTCTTCCATAAATTCAATTTCGAAAGACCACTCCTTGGCGATATGAATGTAATAGCAGTATAGAGGAAACCTGTCTTGATCATCTCAATATATTCAGCTAACTGCACACTCCACAGGATTTGCGCTTACCTTCCCTCCTCCGGTAAGTGTAAGTAGTGCCGCTAATTTAGCTGCAGCAGTGTCGGCGAGGGCCCTCAGGATGCACTCCTGTCGTAACGAGTCCCGGCTACCCCGCACGCTGCAATGCGCGCAACACTAAAGCTAAGTACATGGCACACAGTGGAGCAACTTTGATGCAAATATCAGTGACATCAAATACCAGTAAAACGTAAAGAAATCAAATAATTCACAAATTGGAAGTTTAATTTGAGTCATTTTCATATTTAAACCTTAAATTATGCTTTGGTCAAATAAGCTTCGCAGAGGTCCGTTTTAGTTTAAAAATATTTGTGATATAGGCCGAAATTCAAGGTGTTTTAGAGATTTTATTTACTTCGAAAGACTGGCAATTGATTCGCCCTTGAAATATTATACTTAAGATAAAAATAGAGCGATGATTTACTGTCTCTTGTGTGACAGTGACTAGATACTATTACATCAGCTACTCTATTTACCAAGCTGCGACGTGATAAAGTGAGAGTTTCTAAATGACGCCAACTCGGGTCCCTCCCTCCGTCCTAAGCTGTCGTACACCGTCCCCGGGTGTTTAGGATCACGTTTTCGACCTTCAGTATAATATTATAACTTGCTGATATGTAGCTGAAACAACAATAATGATTTAGAAGGTTTGTCGGACACCAGTAGTCACGGGTTTATGGTCTTACTCTTATTTAAAAGTGAGTAATTTTCTACATAGCAAATCTTCTTAAAAAGCAATGTCGAATTGAAGTCGAGTTGAACGCTTACCTTCCTTGGAGGAGGGCTTGAGTTCAATCCCAGCCCGCACTTCTGACTTTTCAAATAATCACTTGCGTTAACGGTGAAGGAAAACATCGTGAGGCAACCTGCGCACCTTAAAGAGCTCCATAAAGTTCTCCATGATGTGTAGTCTGCCAACCCGCACCAGGCCAGCTAGGTGGACTAAGGTCTAAACCCTTCTCACTCTGACAAGAGGCCCGTGCCCAGCAGTGCGACAGTAATGAGCTCATTATGATTATGAAAACATCTTAATAACCAAAATCAAGAATTTCATATCTATATCGGTGCCCTTTAGAAATAGAATTATTTTCATCATGGCAGTGTTGTAATTAAAATGAAATAATTAAATAATTACAGCTTTGAAGATTAATTAGTTGTCACTGAAACACCGTTTGACGTCACCAATCAATCATAACCACGTTTTGTAATAAATTAAATAAACAGTTTGTACAATGTCGTTCAGAATCCCTCCCAAGAATATAAAATAAAGTTTTAACTACGTAATAAAATTAATTACGAGATAGTTGCAATGTTCGACAGATGCTGATTTAATAGACGCTTCGAGGGAACTCATTAATATTGTTTAAGAGGAATTTTGAAGGACGCTAATAAAATACCTGAAGCGAGCAAAAGCGCCAAGTATTTTGACTAATCTTAATTGGTAGGGACTTCGTGGAATATCTCAGAGGAGGCTTACGATAACGGTGACTGAAGACTTTGTGATGATAACGGAACTTTGTCTTAGGTATGTACATGTACCTACTGATTTATTACTCTCGTTTCATCTTGTTCATTGGTACACCTATTACAGCCAATATAAAATATAAAGACGTTATTATTGCAATGTCAACGATAAAAACAGTAGGTACAGTCACGAGTAATAATATGTATACACATAGCAAAATTGAAAAGCGATTGTCTTCTAAAATATCTATTAGAATTATGAAATATTTAACACATAATTTTTACAATTACATACGAATTACTGTTTCGAATATTTCTTAATTACACTTTATTCTCTAAAACAAATTCGCTTTTTAAGTTAGCAATGTGTATACATATTATTACACGTGACTGTACAACTAAGTTTGCCGGGGTTGCGGTGCATGCTTTTGCGAATCCCGCGACCCCGGCCGTACGGTCAGGAGTAGGAACACCGTTGGTTTTTAGCCGGTAAGAGTCCGGCAGAACCCCTCGCCTTCCCCGGGCGAGGGACATCCATGAGGATTTTCCAACGAGAAAAAAAAAAGGTACAATTAAGTTGATTTCAGAATAACAAAAACTATTGAATCAACTATTGAAGCTCTACTGATCATGAGGCTCGACTGATAAACACCACATCTAGGCGAATAGGTAATGGTGTTGGAGAACCCTCGTACATGTACAATGGTACCATGGCTATCCATCCAATCCACTCATCTGCTTGTCCATCAGTTTACATATTCTGCCTTTCGCATACTTAGAATAGAATAGAATATACTTTATTGTACACCAAAATTGTAACACAGCTCTTATACAATAACAAACATACTTATTGTCTACTGTGACCCCACCTTCATAAGATCTTCCTATGACCATAAGCAGTCATTATCGCATGTAAATAAAGCTTTAGTTACTAATAATTAGTGGCACGGACGACGGGCCGTTACCCCACACATACTGGCAGGCCGCCAACGTTGTACTATTCATGGCGAATATTTTACTAATGTCCGCCTAATCAAGTGACACGTCGCTACACGTTGTACCGAGCGAGTTATGATTTCCTGGTAACTCGGCAGTGGGGTTGTACAGAGTGGTCGGGAAATTAATGGACTCATAATCATAAATTATACTAATTCGTTTATTGTTGTTTACAGGACAGGGTTGAGAACCTAAAAGTATGCTAAGAAATAGGAGAGATTTGGTTTGCGCATAATAACCGATTTGTTCTAACAATCGGTTTTGTAATGTACATCGGATGGTGTGTCTTTCTTTTGTTATATCAACAAAACTTACGTCTTTCTTGCGTGAAATTTAGATAAGTAACAAAAATAAATAAAATAACTTATCAGCCCATTACTGTCCCACTGCAGGGCACGGGCCTCTTTCCAGAATGGGAAGGGTTTAGGCCTTCGCCCACACCACGCTGGTCTGGTGCGGGTTAGTGAACTACACACACCATCAAGAACTACCGTTAACGGAAGTGATAATCAAATTATGATCCGCACCTAAATTATAAAAGTCAGAGGTGCGGGCCGGGATCGAACTCAGACCCTGCTGCATGAAAGGCAAGCGTTCAACCGTTACGCTATTATTGCTGGAAGAAATAGTAAATCGTAGAAATAGGCAATTAATTTACATATTTTTAATCCTGACACAAGTTCTAAATTGAGGTGGGTCATAAAATAATTAACGAAACACAATGTTAGCTAATGAAAAGGCAAACCAAAACAAACAATAAGTAAGCGAGTGGAGGTCGCGACAGCACTCGAGCGGCCCCGCGCCCGCGCTGAGCACTAGTGGCGGCGCGCGGCGGGACGCGGCCTAATTAAATTATATTTATTTGCGAGCACCGGCTCTTAATGAAAGCGGCCGCAATTTGGAGCGGCCAGATAAAATGAAGCACCTTCGTGCATAATTTAAAACGTAATAAATCGCAATGAAACACGGCTAATTAGACAATGAAACTGAGAGCAGTCGCCCTCGTCGTGACCGAGCCGTCAACGCCCGCATCAAGTCGCATCGCGCCGCCTCGCCGCGCATCGCACCACGTAGCCTACGCTCACTATGAATTTAATTATTCACATGAGTGATACTTGAAGCTCGATTGCGGATTTAGTTGTGGTAGCGTATTGCAAACTAGTCGCTGTATTGAACGTACATACGTAGGTACTGCATAACGTATGATAATTAAAACCGCCCTCTCGTACTACAATGTTTGTTTCATAAGCGCGGTCTCGCTCGTGTAACCACAGAATTATTTCCAACGTCTTCGCTTGCGCAGTCTGGAATTCTTTAATTTAAAATAACACTGAAATTATTTTACTTAATATAACTTTATTTTGGTAGTTTCAAAGTGAAAGTTCAAGTCTGAAAATAGCACTAATGGATAAATAAAAAGTTAATTATACGCGAACACGCAAATCTCTTCTCGTGCAGAAATAGTCTGGGGTTTTAAAAGAAATATATGTAACGGGGACCGGGCGAGACAAAATTTCAAAAACTATTTTCGCAACTTCTTTTTAAACTACTTCCCTGCTGATTGGATTTCGAAGTAAATGTGAATGTGGCAAGGCGGAACGGTCGTAGCGTGCCGAGGAGCGGTGCGGTGCGGAGTAGTGCGGACTAGTGCGACGGCGTGTGGCTGCGCTGCGGCGGCTACTCAATGAGCGCTGATTGCGAGCAAGTCGCCGCGACCTCTCACACAACTCGATTATCGACGCCGAGTGTGTGTCATTAGCTTAAACTTAACGTGTTATGCGCTGATGTTGCGACAGAGAATACAGTTTGTTTCAAAAACTCCATGTTTTTCATTCATTTAAAGTTCGAAATAGGTTTTTATAACTTTTCCAATCAATATAGGTCGAACGTGCGTCTCACTTCGCCACCAATGATAATGTTGAGTCGACATTCGGGTGATTGGTTCAGACGGGCAGATGGCAATCTGATCGTGAATGACTAAAATTTGTGCATGTGGATTACTAGGTACTGAAGTAGGATATGTGTCAATATCCATATATGTAACTCAGACAGCTGCACTAGCATGTCCATAATTCCTCTAAACAAGTACTCAGCATTTCGAAAAATTAAAAATATATACTAAAGTGGTACTGTAGTATTTTAGGGCTGACCAAGACCAATCTTAAATCTATTTTCGGTTAAGCCTATATCCAGCAATTAACCGTCGTAAACCGTTGAGTCTTTTCGGTTGAATTCTTACAATTGACACATTATTTCCTTAATAAATACTAACAAACGCGCGGTCGTGTAAGACGACCGCAGTCCTCAGGTGTCGCCACCAATTACGCGATGTTTGTGTGTTAGCCAACACGCGGACAAACAGACAAACATTGCTGTTTGCAGAAACGCACCGCATTAGACCGCGACGCAACAGAGTACATACTAATGGCTACACGTATTTGACTTTCTACGATCGCAGTTTGGATATACCAGCACACTCTGTTGCTGTCAGGTACGCCGTATTCAGAAGCTGTATTTTTTTAAATTATTTAACTCAGTCGTTTGATGACCCTAGTCGCACCCGATGGTAAGCGCAGACACTCGAACACTCGAATCCAAGTAGCAAAGAACACATATTATACTGGGGCTGCCCTATACCCCTGTGGCTCTCACATAAATACACACGACGGAACACAGTAAACTGCTTCGCACCGGACTTTAATGTGAGGGTCATAGCCAGGCGGACCGTATAGATCCTACCACCAAGTGTTGTTGAATCTTACAATGCGCGGCGATTCCCAGCACGTGATGGGGAAATTGTATACTGTAGCCCGTCCCCGCGACGGACAAAAATGCACATGTTCTGCGCTTCCTCATCCAATTCTCGCGTTAAGCTTTTCTTGTTCCCCGATAGTAGCACAGATATGCTGATCGGTTGAGGGGTGGTACGATAATGAAGAAAGTATTCAGTTCCAGTTTATAAACCTCGTACGTAAACTGTATCATCGGATCGCAACATATCACCCGCAAACATTGCCGACGCACTGTTGGACAAGCACTTAGCCGACAGCGTTATGATAGCTTTGTGTTTAGCAAACCCTCCGGCGATGCTCGATTACCATATAGGTACCTAGCTGTAAGTGGTATCGGATTGTGTGCAAACATTGCTGTGTTTCGTATGATGAGCAGTGAGGTCAAATAGGCGACTATTATAAGGCAGAAACATAACAATTCCACGTACTGCGGTACATACTGCTTCAGTTTCTTTCTTACTTCTTTTCGCGGCGGTTGAAGTAGTATTACCCCGTTTTACCTTAAGGAACGCTTCGAGTTCCTCTGTGACACACATTCTAGGTTCTTGAGATCATCAGAAAATCTTAAATTAAAAATACAACAGCATACCACTTCCTTTTTAGACAAGTCCTTTACAGTTCAAGCTGCTCCGTTGTGGAATGCATTACCACTCAATGTAAGACGTGCGCAATCACTGCCAATTGTTAAAAAGTTAGTGAAGGAACATTACTTGTCACTTTAATTTGCTATTTCTTGATTATCGCTCACATTTCATCTACTTTCTTATTTATAATATATATATTTATTAGTTTGTTTAAGTTATATGTATTACGTTTTTCTTTCTATTTTATATATTTGTGTAATAATTGATATGTATTTTATGATTATTATTTCTAAGTAATATTATGTACGATACGTACTTGTACACCTAGACTGCCCGATATCTATTTCCGTTCTTCCAGTCCATCCTAAGGTTGCCTGGAAGAGATTGCCTTGTGCGATAAGACCGCCCATTGTACATATTGTGTAAATCTGTGTTCCTTTTATCGCTTACCGGTGTACTTATTATGTACAATAAAGTGTATATAAATAAATAAATATTAGTGCACAATTTGACATGCTAGTGGATGTAGCGCTTAACACATACATAGCTCCATTAATGCACCGACGAATTCCGTAGATACGTGTAGATCATCACCTTTAGGAGTATTAAACCAATTCAGTTGAAGCGCCACACGTATTGTCGAGTAAGTCAGCAAACTCTTTATTGTAAGGAACAACAAACAAACTGCCGCGTCCGTGACCGACTCTGGGGGGACGCAGCTTTAAATACAATGAAAACAAAATAATTCCGAAAGTTTGTTACGTTTGCCACATCTGGTTATATGTATAATGTCGCAATAATATAAAATTATAGGTAAGTTTGGGTTGGTAATATTAGTATGGGATCACCAATAGTGTTTCTGTTTAATAATAATAATAACAACCGTGAGGCGTGCAGTCTTAGGGAGTATTTCTTCCAAGTTGACGTGGGAATGCATCGAGATGTAGTCGCAGTGGACAAAGGACTCACCCCGCTCTCCTTGGCTAAAGAGAACTGGAGAAACCTTAGGAATAATAAACGTATTACAATGTTAGGTGCCTGTACTAGGAGAAGCCTGTGCCAGGTGGCATGAGTGCGTACGTAATACATAATTACTATATATAAACTTGCTGTGATAAACCTAATTTACTTATTTTACAATGGTTATTAAAAGTTCGGTTTAATCATAGGTCAAAGTTTGTAAATACTTATACACTATTAACTTAGTACTAGAATTATTAAGGTCATATTATGGATACTTTCTTGTTTAGTTTATTGTAAAGGAAAGGGCTTAAGAATGAGTAAAACCTATTTGTGAAGGTGAATTTTGATTTTGATTTGAAGTGAAGTACATGCAATATATTTTCGTCGCTTATTGTTGATAAGGTCAGCATTGTACGTAAGAGATGTGTGCTGTTTTAGTACAGCATGCATTATGAAGAGTTTGCGGACTGTTGGTACATTACAACTTTCATATCATAAACGTATAGGAAGAAAAAAAGGATCAGGAGGATTCACGATTGTTCTTTGGACTTGTTCTACAGTTTTTTTTAATGAATTAATGATTTATTCACTTAAAATTTCTTAAAGCTTGGTACATTTCCCCACAAAAGGGCTTACGCAGTTTAACTGTGACATCGTCGAGTCTCTCTTATAGTAAACATAATCAGGTACATCTATACCCTATATACAACTTAATACCTACACTTACATAGTTTCTAATAAAAATGTTTTTTTAAGTTTACGTGCGAATTTTACTTTATTTTAGTTAGTATTAAGGTTTTTGTAAGGTAAGGTTTAGATCCATTAAAAGCAAAAAACGTATAAGTAGTGATAGCCTAGTGGTGTGACCGTCAGACTGCTAAGTCATAGGTCTCGAGTTCGAACCCAAGGCACGCATCTCTGACTTTTCGGATTCATGTGCGTATTGTATAATAATGATTATCATACGCTTAAAACCGAAGAAATCGGCATGGCTGAGATATATTTCTTGACGGCATGTGAAGCCAAGTCAGAAGCCCATGGGTGGCATAAACTCTGACACCAGGTTAGTCACTAACCACACGAAAAGAAGAAGAAGCAAAAAAACAGTGTTTCTGTTCAGAAAATGCGATTACTTTTTCGCTGCAACTTATCATAATTTTATAATTATGCTATTTTACTCACAGCTGCTGCTGTGGTCTTTGACTCCACTGAAATAACTTCGTAACGTAGCCCGGACACTGACTACGGGGCTATCAGACCCTTAATTACGGGCTTTATTGTTAAAACATAGTTAAAATGTTACGGTAAATTGTAAATCATAACTTTCTACGCATTTTTCACGATTAAATTGGTTAATTTTTCAAACCAAGTGCTTGTAAAATACAGGGCGCTGTTTTCATCGCTTGTATAAGTTGAAACACTAAGTAGCTTTTGCATACTGCTTGGCTAACGTGAATCAATTTGATCTATAGGGATCAAAACTGATCTGTGTTTAACCATTACAATAACTACACATTCTCCGTCAATTATTAACTACATTCCTAAGAAAATGAATATATTGATAGAATTCAAAATTATTGATCTAGTGGCCGCAAACGCGACTACTGAGCATGGGGTCCTGGGTTTGATCCCCAGGTCGGGTAAAGTATTACTGGGTTTTCCATTAGGAATTTTTCAGTATCAGCCCGGAGTCTGGATTTGTGCCCGGTTAATGGCAATAGGCTCGCCCCCTATTACATGGGACTTAAACATAACTGGCGAAACGAGGGTGTACAAAAACACCTCTGCCGAACGCTTCCGGAAATACAAGGCATGATGTTTATGTTATGACAGAATTCATCGTGAAAAATAAGAATACGAAGAGAAAGATAAGTGTTGGTCACCACTGATACCCCGACGGTGACGTGAGCGCGTGACGTAGCGGTGCTCGGGCGCAGATTGATCACCATCTCGTATTGATAAATGTACTGCGCGCGTAATCAACGAACGCCGACATAACAAACAGTCCGGACAATTTAAAATGCAATTACCGTCCGGAAACGTCGCTAATTAAACGGAGATATTCGTTAATGGCCCCCCGCACCTCACTGCCCCGCCCCACCCCTCACCCCCGGCCGGGCCCCAGGCTGACCCCCGTCGGACTTGCCTTCAATTTGTAATGACATTACCTTCGCAGCCTTTTTTGTTGAAGGACGGAACGAGCGATCTCTTATTGGAGTCAGTTACGTGAAATTGATGAGTTTCTATTAAACCGAGGCGTTAGGGCGGTACACATAGAACGTAAATACGCACTCTAACCATTTTCAGCGATTAAATGCTTTTTTAAACTTATCTTTTGACGTGTATTCTTTCTGTCATCATTATATACACATTATTAGGTACACTAACAACTACGATCACATAACTGTGTGCCCAGCATGGTGGTTGTGGTTGTACTCACGACCGATCTCTGTGTTAGGACACTGCGATTTCTTCTTCGCAGTTTATGCGTGATTGAGAACAAAACACCCCAACATCTTCATACACTTTCTCATTTATATTATTAGTGTGATAATTTTCCACCTGGACATGAGTTGCCTTGGCTAACCTGGAAGACTTTAAACAGACTCCAGACCCAGGTTGGTCGATGCAAGGAAAACGTGCTCAGGTGGAGTGTAAATGTGGTGCTGTTCCACAAACAATGGGACACCTGGCATCATGCCCTGCGTGCCCTGATACCTGCACGTTACAGGAACTAATGGACGCTACTGATAACGCTAAACTTGGAGCTAAGTTCTGGGCCGACTCAATTCAGATTGCCATATTTATGTAGTCCTGCTTAGAGATAAATCTCATTGTAAAAGACGACTGGCATAATCAGATGATATTGAAATATCCACTTTATTACTCCTAAGTACAGGTTTATATTCATTGCATAACACATGCAGATGTACACCTGCCTCCTTAAGCGCTACAGCAGATATCAAACCAAACGACGGAACACGAATCATAAATTATATAGTCGACGCTCAGAGAGGATTACTTAATGAAACAATATTAATTCTTATGTGCTATGTGTTCGTTGGTTTGATGGAATCTTGGCTACAGAACGTGATGTCTAGGTGTCGATATTACATGCTGAGGACAATATAGTATTCATTATCATCGTCATATCTGTCCGTAAAGGTTCACTGCTGAACATGGACGTCCTGATGACAGCTACAATAAGCTATTAATGAGGAAATGCTATAATCATCACGATTAGCCCACATAACCCCGATTTCTGAAAAGCTGCATTATTACCGAATTGTGTGAAAGTTGTACGACATTTTAAAAGAGTAACGGTGGAGTTTCTTGCCCATTCTTCTTAAAATGTTGGTCGACCAATCTCATTCATTGACATGAGATTTCACATCAGATTAAATTGAGCAGCCTTTCAGCAACCGGGAGTTAGTTGGGATTAACTAATTGTTGGAAAATTCCTAGTTGCTGGGGGTTGGTATTGTGGTCGACGAATAGCAATACACTCAACCTCCATCACAGATACAAGATTATTTCTACTACAGAATAAACCTGAAACTAGTTTGTTCACAATCAACAGGAGAATTAATTGGTATAGTTTTCATATCTACCACATAGAATTCAATAGGTTTCAGTAGATCACGAACTTTGAGGCCGCCAAGACGGTCAGCTCAGTAAGTATGCGTTCACTAGACTACCCCTTCATGGCACACCTCACGCTTTCCGCACTCTACTGGGGAACTTGACGCAACATAAACCAGCACGTAACTAAGGCGATTCGCACACTGCGCCGCATCACGCAGCGTAGCGCGGGAGTGCGTGTTTTTACTTTGTTTGCAGGTATCTGCGTTTTTGTAGAAAACACACGTAGTGCAACACACAGAAAACGCATTCACGCGCAGTGTTGTGGCTCCGTCGGCACGCACTCCGCAGCGTAGCGCGGGGCAGTGTGTGTTTCGCCTTAGAGATGATAAAAAAAATATGCAGATATTCAGGCAGGTTAAAAATTGCGTTGTAGACCTAACATCACACAATTCAATTTCTAAAATGGTGCCTATTTAATAAATCTGAATTTAAAGCTTGGTCCTCAACTCGGCACACTGCCTTCGTTATTTATAGCCAGCTAAAATAAGTTCACCATTAAAATATTCAGTGTAGCCCCCGCTTGTTCCCCTCCCCACGGTCTAAATTATCTCAGTGGACGGGAGCTAGGTGCCATCGAAAAATGGTATATTTAATGGTTATATTGGAAGAAATAACACGCCACCCAGTAAATGTTGTATTATGTATGTAAGAATTATGAGCCCCGTGTCCGATATACTGAGCCTAAAATATAAGGAACTTATTTTTTTCAATTTGTAATATCAGGTGTGTTTTGAAGTTGCTATAATACATGCCATCATGCAACATGGTTGTCGTTCTTTATTCCGTATATTTACTGACCTTCACACTAGTCTTCACTGCGCGCTGCTTCGGGGATTTATTTTTAATCCAATACCTACAAAGAACATAATACAACGTAACAAAGAAATAGTATTTACTTATTTACAAGATCCCATGCACAGAAACCATCGCCTCTTTACCATTTGGGTCATATTAAGACGAATATTCCTGTAAGCTTCAGTACCTATATTAACTCGATATATCAAAGTACTGCAGATATTACCAATCACACAGTAAGTGGCGCTCACGTTAAACTGCAAATAGGAGAATGTCAACATGTTATCCAAAGTCAAATATTCGTCTGAGGACACTACGCTCTGTAGTCACATTGATACGATAACAACACACAAGTTATGTAATCTACCGTTATATGGTGGTTCGTTAGTTAGTTAGTAAATTATATCACTACATACCATAACTTGATCGATTGTGTTGGTGAGTCTACGTCCAGTCCAGTATTGTGACGCTAAGCTAGATCTCCGAGCAACATATTGCTTTCTTCTTCTTACACTTGTGAGTGACGGATAATCCCCGCATACGATAATTTTTATTTTATTTTTTTCTTATGGTTGGTGACAAATCTGGTGTCAAAGTTTATGCCGCCCATTTGATTGGCCTCTGACTTAGCTTCACAAGCCGTCGAGAAATATCTGTCAGGCATGCCGGTTTCCTCACGATGTTTTCCTTTACCGTTTTTAAAGAAGTGATAATTATATAATACGCACATGAATCCGAAAAGTCACGAGGTGCGTGCCTTGGGTTCGAACTCGAGACCTATGACTTAGCAGTCCGACGGTCACACCACTAGGCTATCACTGCTGCGATACACTGATACGATAACTGATAGTAGTATTAAACCTACACACAATATTAAAAGGCACTGGATTGACTTGAGCTATCGAAATGAATGAATTTTCGAACAAGAGCATCCTTTCTTTACTATTAACGAAAATGCTTGTAGAAGTCTTGTATCAGTCATGTCACGAACTGTGAAGTACCAACACTGTACATTAAAATCATCACTGTTTTTGTCCTCATGAAAGAGGAAAGTAAAGACACGAATGTTACATAATTAATGCTAATTACTAATTGTATTTAATTCCGGCAATTGCTAAGGGTCGTCGCATCACTGCCAAAGCTATGGAATATAAGCTCCATTTGTGAATACTGCATCACGTACACAACTTATTGACGCATTATTATTCTAATTTTGATTCTCTTCAAACGAATCAATAAATACGTGACTGCTAACAGTACGCGCTGCTCTTTATTTTATATTTGATATTGTCGTAAAAAGCAGTTGGAAGGATATTGGAAATTCAAAAGATATAAAAATATTTTCGATATTTTTATCAAAAGGCTTTTGCAAAAGAATGTCTTAAATAAGAGTTTGATTAAAAATGTTAAGAAAATCAAATACGATCGCATTTTACTTATTTTTTAGAAAATGTGTAAATTATTTTATCTGATCTATGGAATGGAAGTATTTGTGCTTGTCCGTGGACGTGTGTTAAAACAATGTGGCGCAAGTTAAAACTAGTGGCTCTAAACCTAGCCATAATACAGTAGACGGCGGTGTGCACATTTTAAGCAACAACATTGCAACCGTCATAAAGTGTGGAATTATGCTCGGCAGCATGAGCGCGCCGGATACAGCGCGGCGTAGTGCCGGCCACTACGTGCCCATACCGACACACACACACACATATATGATCACACCGGGGCACGGTACCGAAGGCCCAGTCTTTACTACAAGTGGTGAGGAGTTGACACATTTGTGTCGCTGTCGCTATAGTAGGTATAGGTAAAATGATGAAGTCTCAAATTTACTTTAGCAAATGTCATTGAGACAAGGAGTGTCTGGGTGCAGGAGGTATCAACTCTGTTATGAACCTTCTGGCTGCATCTATTTAGTGATTAAATGCGCCACAAATCCCGCCCACTTTCAGTTCGGAAGCATAATGTTGTGTGTGCGGAGTCAGCGCCGTGAATCAGGTGGCGGTGTGTCGCGCAAGTAAATATGCGCGGCGATCGCTTAGCTTAATAAGCAGCCGCGTTGGCCGCCCGCCAGCTACCAGACTTATGGAATGGCACAACATACGCCGACTCAGCTGTGATTAAGATTTTTGCTGGTACCACCATCCTCCAAACGAATGGCTCGACCCGCTTCCTCCTCTGAATTGTTTTTTATGACTACTTCGTTGGGCAAATTAGTTTTCAACGTCTTGCGAGCTTATCTCGGTAATAATGGTGATAAATCTTCACCCGCTTGTCTACAGGGCCATTATAGGGGCACTTTTAACTTTAGATTCCACATTCGTTTTTATATCTCACATACGACTTTTCTATTTCAAAAATAAATCCAGTGACTGCTCTGGATGGAACGTAGGTACGCTCTTTCCAACTTATCTGACACACCCAACATCGGGCCTACAATAATCATGCTTTCAAAAAATCCCAGAAAGCTTTAGGAACAGGGATTCCACCAAAATCTAATTATGTCTCAAAAACATTTCGAAAACAACGAAATAAAACAACCAAAAGTGAGCTTTGGATGGAGCTTTCATCAGAAGAGCGCCGCAATTCTAGTAGAGGACAATAAGTAAAAAGAGTGTCACATAAAACTGGGGAAAAGGAATACGGAATAATTCGTAGCATTATAACATCCATTGAGGCTCGTACGTGCGCGCGGGCTCCGTGCACGCGCCGCGCGCCGCCGAGTTATCGCGCACACGTGATCGTTGTCGCGATGCCGCCGTGTTGCCTGCACATCGACGCGTAACTACCACCGGTACAATTTGCGCTAAGATATGCGAGTCGATATTATGAAAATTTTCACTCATATAATACACTACATAACATTACGTAGCCAATATACTGGCTACAAAAGCGTAGCGACTACGTGCTACGGTGCTACGGTTCTATTAAAACTTATGGGGAACTTTGCCTGTTGGATTTCGCGTAGAGGCTACTGAATTATCTGATTTGATTGTAACTATTTCATCTGCATTAATGCATATAATATTTTAGGCATTTAAGCTATAGTGTGCATGAATCTTAATGGCGTGTAACAGGCTGTTATAATCGCTGCATTATTGATCACAGCTCTGACTGACAATGTCCCCGTTACCCATTCTCCGCCAGGTTTACGCACAACGCTACGACTCTGTGAGCTCTCCGCGTAATCCCACTTCACTGCCTTAAAGAGGCTTGGTATAAAATGTGAGTACAAGTCACTAAGAAAAATATTAAACGACGAGAAACTCGCGCAAATGCAGTAGAAAGTTTATTTTGAATTCAAATTGGGAGCTAAAAAATTAATTAAATTATATTTACGCAATTGTGTTTAGAGATTAATGAGACGTCATTTCAGTATATTGTTAGCGACGTTTTATACTTATAGGAACCTAGGATTTGGTTTATTAGTTGCAGTTTTAGTATCGCAGGTAACTGCCCGTTCACACAACGGATCCGTTTTAATGGATCCGTTTTTAACGTATCCCTCGGTACTGGGTGTGTTGTTTAAATTTGTACCGACGGATCAGTTAAATAAATGGAAGCTGTGTCGCATCTGGCAAGTAGGATACGATAAAAATAACGGATCGTGTGTGAACGCACCCATACTTCTCCATACATCTTCATGTACGGATCCGTTTTTTATACTGTTCCGTCATCCAATTTTTCATGACATAACGGAACATGTAAAAATGTTGGTGCATTATTTTTTACTGAATTCGGAATAGTGCCGTGTATGTGAACTCGCTCATATAACTACAGGCGCCATCACCAAAATAAAAACGGATCCTGTAAACAGTTTCTGTGTGAACAAGCTGTTGTGTGTTGTAAGATAACTGAGCGGGCAGCTAAGAGAGCAGTGTTAAGCCGTCCATTCACTGCGACGTAGTGTGTGCCGCGTGCGGCGGACGATACGTCGCGCGTGAAGCACTCGATTGTTTGGCTATCGGCGCGGCGCACCAGGTACGGGCCGACGCACCGGTGACGCGCGGCCGCCGCTCTGCGTCGTTAATCTGCGGTGCGCCGCATACCACGTCCTGGCCACTATTAAGCTAACACCGCACAATAAAAGGGTACAGTAGACCCACTCGTTTTGCGTAAAGTCGACCTACATAAACAGCCCTACGGTAAAGTTAACACAAAAAATGATTTTGTTCGTAGGAGATTTATTATGGTAGTGCAACAAGTGATGCATTTGAAGAGTTTCACGACTAATGATGCTTAAGTGATGACAGCCCCGCGTCCAACCTTGGTGACTGGCTGATCTTTTCACCACAGTATGACGGCACAAGAGAAGATTTGGGATACAAACGCATATCCAGCATCCAATATAGTGAAACTAGCTCTTAATCGCAATATTTTTGTACCTTTCAGCGTCTTGTGTGCCTCAGCTTGTTACTGCGCGTGGTTCTGAACTTACCTTCTGCGTCGTCATATTGTGTGGTAGACTTGCTGCTCACTTGCTATGCAACCTGCACGTATTAATTAAGCTGCGGTTAGCGAACAACTGGACTGTGCCCAACTCGCGTACTATACATTTATATGTAGGCCTATTATTTAACTGCAAATAATATACAACAGAATAAATTCCGAAATTATAGTAAAAACAAAATGTGCTCACAACTCTATAATAAGTATTCATTGAATGATGGAAACTGCAAAAACTTGAAATATTTTAATTAATTATGACCCCAGATTTAAAAAAAAACTACAAGCTTTTATTAAAATCTAGTGCCAAATTGTCTTAACTTGGACGATTTTATAATCTTTACATAGTATATAACAAAGTCGCTTCCGCTGTCTTTACGCTTAGATCTTTTAAACTACGCAACGGATTTGAATGCAGTTTTCAGCAATAGATAGAGTGATTCAAGAGAAAGGTTTACATGCCCCTCATTAGTATCTACATTGCACACATGCGAAGCCGGGGCAGGTCGCTAGTAGTGAATAAAATAACTTTGAAAACCACTTCATCTCATCAATCGGTTGTTAAGTTAATTTCTAACGATAACCCTTTCAACGTATGCAAAAGATTTTTGCTCGCTTGGCTTGAAAAATACGGTGCGGGAGTTGGAGGCTCTTGGTAGCGAGCACTGGGCCCAAGAACCGACGGCTTAGTGTTGACTTCGCACGCTACTTATTGACGAATAACCCTCGCCTGCTACCCGGTTTCACGATTGGCCGCTCTGCGATCTGAAAATACATCCACATTTACCAGAATGGTTTTAAATCTTTTCAATCGCCACTTAATGTTTTATAGTAGGTACCGAGTAAAAGTTGTGTTTACTGACGTATTCCAACATGTATGAGATACGATTTCAATTGAGTTTTCAAGAGTACTGCCTACACTTCCACATTCAATTTAGCGAAATCTTTTGTTGTAACAAGTGGCGTGGGTGTGTACATTATTCAACGAAGCGACGTTCATTAAGTGCTCGTAACAAGATTAAACTGAATAAATGAATTTTAATTGAAACAAAATATTCAGTGCGTTGGTGGTGCGGCGTTAGAATCAGAGTCATGACATGTGTGACGTCACATTATGCCTCGCATTACATCCAGGCGACTGGCACGTCAATTTTCCCACACGAACAATGCTAAATTAACATTCATGTACCCACCGTGTTACATATAAATATGTATTCCCCTCTATAATGACAAATAAATTAGGACATTGTTTTTAGGAAGTAATTCGCAAGAAACAATACCTATGTCTTCTAATAATAAAAGGCAAAACTGAGTCGGTCACGTACTGAATACCTCAAACTAAATACTTCGTGCAAGCGAACATCAAATCATTTCAGTCAATCAAAAAGTCCCCGGCCAATCATGTGATATGAAGCGTGAATAGTGACATTAGCAGCGCGCTAACGCATCCCGGGCGGCTGACGTCACGCGTCAGTGTCGGCGATTGATTCGTAATCGGCGCGAGCCACCGAGTCACTCAGCCGAGCAATCAGCCGCCGATAGCAATCCGCTGCCAACAACACCGCGACAGAAGGGTTACTGCGATTTATTTTTAACTTTATATGCCAACAAAATAGTATAGGAATGACACAATAATGTTCATGATTTTTTTTTAAAGTTGGGCTGTCTTTAGTTAACTGTTCTACAAAACTGCGCTTTAAAAATAATTGGGACAACTGACTATATTTTAAAGTTATTATAATATAATATGGGCTTAACCTTTCTGTGGAAATATTGTGGCGAATTTACTAACTTCAAAGCATAGGAAATAGTCAATTCGATACGATGAATACAAATGAAAAAACTGATGATATAATTTACGACAATTGCGGACCTTTTAAAACTCTATGGAAGTGATCACAGGGCATCGTTCTTGACAACCACAAGCAAATGATAAATACGTTATTACTAAATTGTTTCAGGAGGAGCTTCGAGACAACCTTACAGTTAGCGTGATGAGCTTCGTGCCCACTTTGGACGACGACGGCAAGCCTATCACCTGTCGAGCAGAGAACCCAAACGTCACCACCCTCAACATGGACACCTCGTGGACCATCAACGTCGTCTGTAAGTAACCTCCGTCAGTCAGTCATATAATAACCGACGACGTCCTGCACATCACCTGCTCGCAGATATTGAGTTTCTGAACACATTCCCGCAACCTGTTAAACATGGTGTGGCAAGTTTTATGACCTCATTGACCATGAGCCTCATTGTTCAGCGTAGTCCCAAATAATGATCACAGTTCGTGGGTGAGGTTTTCTGTGTAATCGGTGTGTCGATAAGTCGGTCAGGTCGGCCGATGCGTCCGACCGCGACCCTGTTGGCAAATGCAGTCATACGTCAGCTACTCGCGCCACTTGCAAACTAATAACTACGAGTTTGAAATGAAAAGCTTATTTAAAAAGGAAAGTTTCATTTGTTTGTTTGTTAGGTATACATAAAAAATGTTGCATCAGGTTAATGCGGAACTATGTATATACCAACCAGACCGCGGACAACAGGTCCAAGGATACATAATATTATCTCTGTACCCAATTCCAGCCAAATGTCTTTCACCAAGGAGACTATGCATCTAAATATCCTCACTAATATATCTCTATGGTAGTTTGTCTAATCGTCATCATCCCATAGCAGTCCACTGTTGGACATAGGCCTCTCCAATAGCACGCCACTGAACTCGAGTAGTATGTCTACTATAAGTAAATATAAGGGAGTCCCTGTGATTATGAGAGGGACAATCATAACGTCAGAGTACAAAATAGTTACAAATACCATACTCCCAGATAATTATTTTAAAATTAAAACCGTTTAATAAAACAAAGCTAATGAGTATGAACTCAAAATAAAGCAGTTATTCTCATAGACATCTTTTTCTCCAAGAATTCGCTGTGGGGCGCTGTGGGGCTCTGTGGGGCGCTGTGGGGTGCCGCCTCAGCCGCAGCCATTTAATTTATTGGCTACAAGTGAGCCGTACTTACACAGACTTAATTATTAAAACGAAACAGCTTAAACGGAATATGTTTCGCATTATTTTATCTCTGTAACATTTTATAACATATCGACGTTTCGAGAAATTCACAGCACTAGTGGTCATACCTCCCCTAATATATATTTTACCGTCGTCTTGGTTATTATATTAGGTTAAAATTTTCCATACAGAACGCTGATTTCATAGGTGGGGACCTATGAAATCAGCGTTCTGTATGGAAAATTTTAAAGAAGTTGCATTTTTCATACTAACATTTTCTTAATTTATTTAATAACTATGAAAACGAATGTTTTAATACTTTTATGCACTAATGTTTAAAAACTAAGATAACGTATACCACTTAGATTATGCGACAAAAATAAGTTTTAACTAAGTTAAAACAAAAATAGTGGTCATTTCTGCTAACAAAAAGAGGAGTCATTTTTAAGGTATTTTTTATGTTTAGAAAACTATAACTAATAAGGTTTTTTTACTATGGGTAGTTGGCTATAGTAGTATAATTGGTCATTATTCGATATAATATCAAGCAATTGATGAATATTTTAAATCATAGAAGTGACGAGATTCTCTATTTGTGAGAAAAAAAAACGCCAATTTCGTAGGTGGGGGTGGGGACCTAATATAAACCGAATTTCGTCATCCTCCTTGTCCTGCTATCATATTCCACTACTGTACATCAGCCTGCCAAAAGTTGTGTCACAGCAGCTGGCTCGTCGCTTTACGCACCCAATCAATCCCGGGTAGTGTGCTTCGTCTACAACTAGAGTTATGTTTCAGATCCTCCGGTGGTGCGATTAAGGCTGGGCAGCTCACTAGCTGCCGGTGACATCAAGGAGGGTGATGACGTGTACTTCGAGTGCCACGTGCGCGCCAACCCACCTGCTAGAAAACTATCCTGGTTGCATGACGTAAGTACCTACACTACACTACACTACACTACCTACATACGAGATGCTCTGTGAGTAAATCTCATAAAATCACAAGGTTTGTGTTTTCCTGATTCCATCTTGCTTCTAACTACAAATTTTTGGAAATCTGGCGACATGTAAACTAACATTTTGTAGCCGATTGCGCTCCTACTAAGCGTGAAAAAAATATTAATGAGGCATTTATCAATTAATATTCTCGTAATCATTGCATTAAAAACAAATTATACCTATATAATGTTAGTCAAAAACACATTGTTATTTTTGCCAAATAAAAGTCGTCGTTTATGCGAAAAATAATAGGTAAATAAAAATATAATGAAAACAAATGAATTCAACGTCAATGTGAAAACAATGCTGTAGCGAACAGTTGACGAGTGGTGGAAAAGGGGCGATGGGAACAGGGAGCGGGGCGCGGGGGGAGGACTAAAGTAATAGACGACGATGTACGGTCCGATAATCGCTTTGTACTGTGTCGCTCTGTTTTAATCAGCAATATACAGACGCGGCGGTACACATTTTTTTTGTTTCGCTTCACCCTTTCAGGGGCAATCAGCCGCGCGTTGTTACACGGATCGCGACACGCATCACCGCGCCCGCCTCCAGTTGCGTCGCTTTTTTTCTCTGTATTGTTTTCACGTTTTGTTGCCAGTACGGCGACTCGACTCGACCCACTTATCCGTCCGCACCGCACCGTACCGCAACGCACCGCGCTCTCTCTAAATACGATTGTTTCTGATTCTGACGTTCCATTTTATCCGAGTGACGTTGATGCGTGATACATTGCGTATTTAAAACGCATTTCAATTTCCGTAATACGCTTCTGTTCTGCGACCTACATTCGTTTTGAACAAGTAAATAATTTAAACATAAAATTAAATGCAGTACCCAAGAATATTCAAACACAATATTATATTACACACGAGCAAATTATTCGGGCGTAGCTACCCGTGGTTTTGTGGCGCTCGATATACCCGGTCTCGGCAAAGCATGCGGTAACTTACTAGGTCAACTTGAGCTGAGAAATATTTCGGGAACAACCGACTAGATCTCCCGGAGAACCGAACGGAGACAACTGTCGAGTTCCAATTTAGAAGGGTACATATAAAATGGAATTTAAAGCAGCACGTGGGCTCACAATTTAACGCTGCATTCTTGAAATAAAGCAAAGCCAGAAATATTTGTATATCGCAAATACCTATAAAGGAATTATAGTCTGATAGACGCAATGATTGAATAAAAGCGTGCACCGCGCGTCAGTGGCGTGCATTGTGTTCGCGGTGACGTATGACGCGCGATATTATTCGCGTGATTTTTGTCGCGTTACTCGGCGTCCATTTGTCGCGCAGCGATGACACGCCTCATTGTTTTATGTATGATTGTTTTTGACAAATGGCGGACGCAGCGCCGCCGCGCGTATTAAAACGCACATAATTTACAGCGGTCATTTGCGACGCGAATATACGACGATTTTTTTCCATCACCACTCACAGTCATATCGAAAATATTCAGTTTGCTTTCACAAATAAAAAATATCAAGTTTTATTTAAATTATTCGTGTAAATGTCTGAATCCTAGAAATATTGTTGGCAGCTTTATACGAGTAACTTTTAACTACAAAGCTTATGTAATAATATAACGCCCACACTAAGCCTATATCAAACATTTGCCACTTACGCATTAGATACATTTCATTAAAATAATATTTATTTTAGACGTCATATAAAATGCGTGATAAGTGAAAGTAAAGCTCACAATAGTAACAATATAAGCTCGTATATAGTTTGTACTATTTTTATCTAAGAGATATCTCACACAAGCGTGGTCACGGCGAGCCGCTAGCGAGTTATAAGTGTAAAGCGACGAGTATTTTTGTCCTTTGTATCCGTAATTTATATGGAAGGCGCAGTAATGGCGGCGCGGGCGCGGACTAATGGCGCTCGGTCATCGCAAAGCGGCATTAGATGAGAAGGTACAGAAGACTCGTTACTAACAACGCACGAAAAGGAACGTATTAATAAAATAAGTGCTACATTAGTGTAAAGGGAAGCGTACAGTATCCAGCTTTGCTAAGCATAAACTTCAGCTGCTCGCGGCGCACCTCTTACTGTGGTGAGTAGAGACGAGGCTCTAAACTGACGACAGACTGATGTTAGAATTATTATCCAAGCTACAAATCGAGGAACACCAGACGATGGCATTGCGTGCTCTATTGGGAGGGGTTTACGTCTAGTAGTAGGGGGTCAAAAACCAATGAAAAATACGATTCCGGTCGAATCATACTGCAGTAGCTGCAGTACTATTTGTATTTGTATGAATGGTTGTGCACTGCATCCGATCCGGTTTTCATACTTTTGTAGCCGAGTTAACTTTGATTGATTTGCTCCAATTGTAATCGGGCGCAAGGCACAAGCGCTCATAAGATTAGAATCGGCCTTCTGTACTTACCTTTGTATTGTGTGTTATGGGTCTCCTTTCTGAGAGCGCCCCGGGACCGCCTAAATTATTCATCATTAACGTTAACACTGTCCAACGTATTAAAAGCAAATTGACGACGGCCCCACATATAGGCACACAATATTAAAATATATACACGTGCGAATGTGTTGCCAGCTTAGTCAAGCAATGTATGCAAATTAGGGCAAACGTCAATTTTGTCTGAAACATCACAATATGGACGGTACGATGCAAATACTGGGGATATTCATCATTATTCTGTCGGATATTTAGGAGTACCTAAGTTATAATAATAAAGGGTAGGAAAGTTCGATTAATCCCTAGAGCAAATAGCGGAAGCGCTGAGATAGTTGTGGTACCGGATTTGTAATTAAGTTGTATGATTTTGCAATGGTTGTAATAAAAGGAAAGCGGTGAATATCATTTACATTCTGTTAGAGTGGAATAATCTCACGCGACACTGTCTTTACTGAGAATACTAAAATGAAGAACACTATCACAGACTGATAATAGGGTAGTATGAAGAAAAAACATACGGGAGATGAACAAAGGTGTCGCGCGAATCAATAGACTCACGCGTCACCTTGCACTCCCCGGAGGCGCCGGCGATGTGTGCTCCCGCCTTTATGTGCCTTTATGCAATCTGCATCGCTTATTGTTAGTTTAATACGAATCAAGCGTTCACAAACAACGTTTGATGTTATAGTTTAGTTCTGTGTTTACGTCCGTGTCAGTTAGCTGTCATAGGCCTTAGGCTCCTGGTCAAAAGATACCATAAGTCAAAGCTTGTTTGAAGTTGATGGTTTTGTTACTAACTGTGGTTACGATATGATAATATCTGAGGATGAAAAGTTGCTCAAACTTGGTCACTTACTGAAGAACAAAAATCCAAACTCAAGATTTGCCAACGAGCAATGGAGCGTAGTATCATCGGTGTTAAATTAACCGATCATGTTGGAAACACTAAACTGCGCTCCATAACGCAAGTAGCAGATGTTGGAGAAAAACAGCCAGGCTTAAGTGGGAGTGGGCGGGTCGTATTGCTCTAATGCACCCGGATAGATGGGCAAAGATCGTCACTAACTGGACGCCTGAAGGAGGACACCGTCGTCGAGGTCGGCCGCGGCGTATGTGGCGTGACGATCTCGACGCTTTTGCAGGGCTCACATGTTTAGAAACGGCACAAAATAGAGAAGTTTGGAAGGCAAAAGGGGAGGCCTTTGCTCAGCAGTGAGACATTCCATAGGCCACTAAAAAAAAACTTAAAGTTAAATCCAAATTACAAAATACTTATTATACTTTTGCTCGATCTGATCATCAAATCGAGGAACATCAAAGTCCTAATAAGTGTTTCCTATAGAGTCTATATAGTCATTGAATCAACTAAGCTTTGTACGGTCCACTACTGAAAATATGAATCCCAGGAGCGCCACCATACCAAGTTATTGGTTGAATATCAAATAGCTTTCATCTTAAAGCAAGTAATACAACCTCCTGCTGCACAACTATAAATTCGTAAGCCCATAGACAAGAGTCCTTAGAGAACATTTGTGTAAAAAAAATATGTGCTAAACCAAAAGCCAAAAGCTGTGCAACCAAGTAAATAAGACACATGATCCGCAACAGATGGCCCGACATCCCATCAAACTAGTGACGTCACTATAATAATGTCCGTCTCTCATGAAAGTGTAGTAAGCCGTAACGTTGTAATAACTGGTGGACGTATGGTCTGGGTGACGCCCGTTATCTGAGCCGTAGGCCGGCCACCCAGAGGGCTCTTACAAAGAAATAAATGATGTTACTTACTCCGTAAAATAAGAAAACCTTATTTGGTAGTAAAAACCGGTTTAAAGAAGACCATCTCCTTAGGTACCTAAGAAGGCCCAGTCTTAAGAACGGATAAATATCTAAGAGGTTACTTCTGTTCAAGTAATATTGTAGCCTCAAACCACTGCAAGTCATCCCGAATTGTATGAGATCAAACTTCTGTTAGCATGTGTTGCGCGCCCTCACCTACAATATTGATCATTCAGTCTTTTTCTTTCTTTATCATGGACTTACAAATGAATGTTCTGTCTTAATTTTGTTTACAATAATCAGACGTAGGTAGTTTTATCGTAAAGTTGTTTTAAAGTAATATATTTGCATCTTCTGTTCCTCAAAAGGCCATTCCAGACGTTGCCCTACATGGTTTCACTCGCATAGCTTTTATACTGCAATGTCTGAGCTTTAAAAGACCCCTGAGTTTGTTTCGGCTTTTCTTCTCAGAGCTAGTCAGACAGGAAATGCCGGCGGCATCTAGTTTAAAAAAAAGACATTACCTACATTGATTTGTAAAAGTGTCTGTAACAGATTTATTTACAGAAATAAAAATCATTTACCGTTTATCGTACGTCTTCACTACGCGCAATTTTCGAGATTATCAATAATTTATCTATTATCAAAAAAAAAACAAAATAAGAAAAAATACGTAACTAAACCATTACAGGGTCTTGTGAAAAGACGAATTATTTAAATGCACGGTGTCAGTTGGTCATTTGGAAAAGAGACACCTGATTAAATTTTGAATCCACTACACATACTTGCTTTCAGTCGATCTTAAAATAATACTAGTTAACAAGCAACTACAAATATCAGATATTTACAAAGTAGGCGAGTAATAGCGATATTCAGGCTATTATAATTTATATGAAGCTTCACGTGGAGCGGGCCGAGCCCCGAGCCCCGAGCCCCGAGAGACTCGTATAACAAAAACCTCAAATATTACCACATACGAATACGAATAATAATACGAGACGCACCCGCTTATGCTCGTGCGTTCTAATGGACACCGGTTACATCCACATTACTAGGTAATCCCTGAGGAGGAAATCAAAGGCGCACTGCCATATCTACCTATGAGTACATATTACTTATTTCCGTACGTATTCGTTACAGTCAATTATTATCCAACACATAAAGTTATGTGAAAAGCCTTTAATTAAAGAACGACAAACTAGACACTGATAAAACTAGGTAGGTACATTTTTGGTCATGTACCATGACACTTTAATTCACATTAGAAAAAAACTAGATAAACGATTCCATTAGAATGATAACTGCCTCGTTGGTCTAGTGGTGGCAAGCGCGACTGCTGATCGTGAGGCCCTGGGTTCGATCCCCAGGTCGGGAAAAGTGTTATTGGATTTTTCCGTGTGGAATTCCTCACTAGCAGCCCAGAGTTTGGATCTGTGCCCGGTTGATAGCAATAGGCTCGCCCCCTATTACATGGGACTTTAAACATAACGGCGAAATGAGGGTATTACTATACACCTCTGCCCAACCCTTCGGGGAATACAGGCGTGATGTTATGTTTAGAATGAGTCCGACGAAGTCTTATCGGATTGGTCTATAATTGGATGCCCAAACAACCGCGACGGCCGGGCGGCCAGGGCCCTGCCTGCCATCCGTATGTTTCCACACGTGTATTAACAAGATGTGAGTGTATTTAAACTAATATTATCACAAAGCCTACTGTACACATTGTGAGTGTGTTATGTACGTGTGTGCTGCTATGTTACCATGTATGATTGCTCTTAGAGCGTGATCAAATATGCTATTCTACTTTTGCTAGGTAAATATTATTTTATTACAAGCTGTGAGTAATTATTGAATACTGTCCTATTAATAATATTCAGTATTATGTTTTTGCCACCTATACAGGGTGTCAACGAAATCATGTAATTCCTTCAAACCTCGTGATGTACGGCTGACATAGAGTAACCCAGAACGGAATACTTTCGGATTCAATAAAAAATTACAGGAAGTAAACATGTGTTCTTAACGTGAGGCATTTTAGTGCCCCTAGTTAAATAACCGCACGACTAGTGATAGCCGCGCAATTCGCTCGGGGCACGAAAACGACTCACGTTAAAAACACTTGTTTACTTCTTGTAATTTTTTTATTGAATCCAAATGTATATAATTACAATAATTTATTCCATTGAAGGGTTACTCTATGTCAGCAGTACATCACGAGGTTTGAAGGAATTACATAATTTCGTTTACACCCTATAGCGAAATGAGAAATTTAATAGTGAATATGGCTTCAAGTTGAAACTCTTCTCTATTCAAAGTATCAATTAACATACTGTATATGACCATACCGTAGAACTGTACTGAAATACAAAAGTAAAAGTTCTGTAAAAATAACCCGCTAAAACAGCAAACAGCATATGACGTAACAGCTACGTAACCGAACAACGCAAAAAGCGCATCCCTCGACACCGATTTGTTTAATATCAGTGTGGCAGGAAATAAAGTTCGCAAGAGAAGTCAAAAGTTCAGCGCGGACGTTCACGGTCTACCGCGCATATTGCGACTTTGACGCTGACCGCGTTACCAAACAATGTTAAAATATACAGCAAGCGATAATTGGGCTGTCCTTGAGTGGTTATGAGCTTTTTTCGCCAACCCCCTGGGTGTCGTAAAATCATTATATTTCCGTCTCAGTATAAGAGAAACATACAACTTAATATTAAAAAGACATCTTACTGTGACCAATCCGTCCATTAGTGAGCGACATGACCCACCGTTACTATCGTTGCATGTTTAATAATATTCAGTAATCTCCGTCTAAAATATTGGTGTAGCGTATAGGTTAGATCGATAAGAAGAGTTTGAGCTGTTATTAAAATATTAATGTTGTTATATTGATAGCGAAAATAGTTGTCGCGACAATGACTTTCAATTATCGTGCGAAGATATAAAAAAAATCTCGAGGATCCTTTCGAAATAAGCTTCATTTTATTTTAATATAATGTTACCTAAACAATATTTTCAAAGTTAGCCGGCAATCTGATTGGAGTATCAATATCTTGCGTATCGAGTACCCGCGCCTCGCGCACTAATTTCAATCCTAATTCAAGATGGCATCGAGCCGTCAATCAAGGAGGAAGTATTAAAATTGGCAGGATGAAGAGGTCGTGGCTCGCATCTGACGACAGTCTACATTGTAGAAGGTCTCGCAATCAGATGCTGCACGCATCCCATCATATTGAATATGAAATTGATTTTGGTACCTGTTGAGGGTATGGCTACCTTTTCAAATTGAGTAAAAAGGTTGGGTTGATGCCAGTAGCTCCGTGTAGAGAAGTCACTGATTTTCGGTCGTATGTGGTCTATTGGAAACCCTTCATACTTGACAAACGATTACAATAATACTAATAATATAATTAAATGATAATAGAAGGCTTGGACCCTGTTCCCGATGCCGGTGGGCTACTATTTTTTTATATTATTAAATGTTTTTTTTTATATTTTTTATAGAAATATTTAAAAATATAAATCATATGTATAAATAATGAATAAACGAAATAATTAAATGATAGTGCTGGAATTTGAGATTTAGCAAAAATGGATGTGAAACAAATGCATTATTATTATATCAGTGCACACGCACCTGTTTTGTCATTCACTGCATATACGGCACGCGTGCGATTCCCGCAGGGCTACGAACAAATAGTTACAATACAATCACAAATTCATAGTTTGCAAATGACAGTGTTGGGCCCCAATACACCTGCTTAATAATTATCGGCTTCGGAAACGATTCCCGTTATGAACTATCCTCTATTATATTTTCCTGGAAGTAGATAATGTTATGACAAATAGTCGACTAGAGATTCACATTGTCTTGGGACACATACCATGTGGTGAAAAAGTGAAAAGACTATCTAAAGGCCGAAATAGGACCATCTTTGACGTAGGAATGACAACCACGAATAACCTTTTTTCAGCCAGATGTAGTCATGTTCACAGCAATTCTGAACTATTTATCTCGCACAGATGACAGTGCAGCGCATCACTAGTTTAGCAAGTTCGAGAGTGGCGAGATAAAAATCGAGAAGGTCGGTTTTCCCTCCATTTTTCGGTCCACGCTGCGTTGGTTCCAAGGTTCGCGCAGGTGAGCTTGATTTTTAGGGAAACCAGATGCCGTACCCTTTCCCGTACACCGCTATAACAGCACAACATCAATTCCGAACCACGTACTCCACCCTCTATTAACAACGCCTGATGAGCTGTCACAATAATAAGACGCCTCATAAATTTCTCGTCTTAAGCCATCATAAATTCAGCCAAATTTATATATATTATAATCTGAACAATTACTCAAGGCGGAGTTGGTGAGCCGATGACTTATGCCCACCGCTCACTGGGCAGCTGCCGTCGGTCCTCCCTAATGTAAAATCATATTTTATTGTGCAAGATATAACGGAGAGAACGGAATTAGCTAATTTTGATTATTAGATTAATATCTACTGTTAGCCGCAGAGCGTTTACATAAAGAAATCGATACATAATCGTAAGGATTCTGTGTTCGCAAGAGTTCTTATCGTAGGGCCGTGTGACCTACATTCGTGGCCTATTTGTTCATGTTTGAACTTGGGTGTGATGAAATTCCTAAATAATCTTAGAATACACTTGAAGAATGGCAATATTGACAATTCAATTGACGACGATTTCTTTCGTTGGCAAATTCACACCGTCACCAGTGAGGAAATGATACGGTACGAGAAGGCGATAAAAGTGTATCATACAACGGTACTCCCAGTGCCCAGCAAGTGTGTATTTATACTCCGCTAAATTCGTCCGGTCCAGCCCGCGGCGCGCCAGTTACGACCGTACGGGACGGCAGCGTGCCGGTTCCAATACCCAGATCTCATTTAAATAGTTATTACTGCCTAATAGTTGTAATAAAGTTATACTGAATACCGAATGTAATTTGAATGGATTCCTCGTCCAATTGGAAAGTCACGAATGGTAGTTGGATGCGATTATTCCAAGAATTTGACTTGCTATCTTGTAACGGCGTATTATAGGCGATGCGTGGGCTCAAGGTCTCTTCCGAATGAACACTGGCTTTTGGAGACATGTAATAAGTATATAATACCTGTATGTACACTTTAGTATATGAATATTACCTATGTATTTAATGTTATTAGTGATACAGCGAAGATACGCCTCATTTTAAATTAGAGGTCGTTTAGTTTATTTTCAACTTAGTACTAGTACATGAGTGTCCACTCTTAACCATTTTCTTCGCCACTAGGTTATTTGCCATAATATCTGCTTTTTGCAGATTATGAGTGACGTCACGGAAAACGGGTAATGACGGGGTGTTTCATATAAGGCTGGTTTTAGAGTCACGCTGACCGCACGCTGACCGTCGGCGCTGACTGCCGAATCGTATGAAGTTCTAGGAAGCGTTTTAGAATAACGCGTAGCCATCAGCGCGTGCGGTGGTCAGGACGGGATTTTTGTGCGTCTGTACTCCCCAGTGATCAGCACGATACTGAAACGTCTCGCGCTGAATCTCAGCGCTGATAAGCTACGCGATGAGCTGTCAGCGCCGATGGTCAGCGTGCGGTCAGCGTGACTCTAAAATCAGCCTAAGTTATATAACATCCACGAAAACGTAGTCCTAAACTACGTTCTAAATAAAGGCTCCTCACTATACGACGCCATACGCAGAACACATTCTCACATTCATTATCCTACAGATGCGTTTCACATCCAACACGTACCGCCTGGCAGAAGTGCCGGCGCCAATAAAATGACGTTTTAATTCGCGCAGCCGTAAAGAAGTATTTAAATTATTAGTGTTGAAAGTTATATCTCACCTAACTATCTGAAGTAGCATGTGTTTAAAGCGAATAAAAAGGAGGAAGCGGCGTGTGGCAGGGTTGAGGGGGGACGGGGGGTGTACATGTGTGGACTCATTACGACAGAGCACATAAAATGAGGACTCTACTTACCACCGGTTGACCACTGATGCCGACACTGAGTTGTTTTCAACTGGGTACAACTCGTTTACCAGTTTACTACTCTGGCGATAGAGGGATTTTTCAAAATAAGCTAGCAGCATTTTATATTAGGATATTTTGTTTTATATCGATGTTATTGGTGATGTTCTTCACAAAGGACATGTGCGTAGTACTCTCAACTGGCGTGCGTATATGACAAGATGTAGGTATGAATGTGGATGAAGCGAAAGGAGTATGTAAGGATCGTAGCATGTGGCGTTCTATAGTTTCTGCCTACCTCCATTGGAAAAAGGCGTGAGTTTATGTATGTATGTATTTTAATTTTCTTGTATTACTTAACATCTTCATAAGTACCTACTTCAATCAAACCGGACACTAGCACCGGTGCTTTTGCTTTTCGTAAACTCGCCGCATTTGATCGCAGTAGGTATCACAATCGCAAGTTTTTAAGGTTACTTGGATGCTAAATTGCATGAATTAAACAAACAAATTGCGCTGCTGGGCCTGCTGCTTCAGTAAGAAAATACCGGTTGAATGGCATACGTGACGTTTTATTCCCCCTAGTTTCAGTTGATCACGAAAACCCGATTCACTATGTTGCGCCTACGACATTATTATAAACAGGCAGCGGGTACTTTTTACAGTACCTACTTATAATAGAAACGTTATAGCCCATGTATAGCACGTGAGTGATAATTGCATTATTTATGCGACCATTCAAAATATACGTGACACAGTGGGCCCCGTGCTCTGTGTGTACAGAGACTACAGACCCGTACAAAGATGATTTACGTTACGAGTGCACGGTACAACGCGACCGTTGTCTCAAGTACACTCGCACTCACAAGCGCTCGCGTTCAATCCAATAACAGAGAACACTCCAACGTCTCGCGCGGAACGTAAGCAAACAGTGTTATCAGGTGGAAAATACCTCTCTTTATTCGTTAATGGCAGCTATTTCCGAGGAGCGGCGGGGGGTGAGGCGAGGCTGGCACGGGGGAGCGCGGGGTTCCCTCGCGACCTCCCGTGATCATCCACGAGATTGTGCTCCAATGAAACTCGTCTGCCTCATAATGGACAAGCCTGATTGAATCAGTCGCTCTCCATTCACGCGGGATGGATCCCGAGATCAAGATTTTTCGGAACGTTTCCTGTAGTGTTGATGAGAAAATCGCCTATACATGTAGCTATATAGTATATCGATATATACGAGGAAGCGCACACATTCCTTTATTTTGCCATAACATGCGAGTTAACCCTCGGTATTATAGTTCAGATGAAACCTTTAGTTCATGGATACAACGTCGGGGGAGTGTGATTAATAAAAATGTAATATTGAATCGCAGCTTATTAGTTTATTCGATCATATTACATTAAAAAAGCTTTTAGTTACACATCGTAAGAATATAAAAAATATAAGATAGTCACCTCAGCCAGATCAGTCCACCGTAGTTCAAAGACACTAGAAGTTGCGCATCACGAGTCTATTCTAAAATATTTTTTCGTGTCTCACAGAAACGTCCATCCTTTAACATCTGTTAACACAAAAGCGAAATTGCATCCGTTTTGTTTTTCATCTTTAAAACGAACTCATAATTATGTACACACATTCATTTAAAGTCTCAGTTTAAGTGTATTCACAAAAGAAGGGCATCATTAAAATGTTTGTCAGTAGACGAAGGGCGCCCGCGCCGCGCGCCGGGCAGCCCGCGATGCCCCGACAATTAGCGCAAGGACTAGGGCGGAGGCTGTTACGAGAGCTCACGACGCAAGGGTGAAAGAATTAGACGAGACTTTAAAAAATAATGTTATTTACTTAAACTGTAAACCGTGATAAGTCTTAAATCACGGTTAATTAATATTAAGTGTTGTAGGTTAACAATCTTTTTACGTTTTTTTTTTCCTTTAACGACGACATAATATTTAGTTTTCCCCGACCCGCCAATCCATGTCGTAATGTGTATTGGCCTGTAAACGACTCCGGCCTGAACAGCCCTGATTTAAAACATTCAGTAACAAAAGATATAGTTTAAAAAGTACATAATAAGTTCATTGTTCAACATGGGCCTCCTGATCGACCGCTACAATTGACAGTTGTGGGGAATATTAGGTACTATCATCAGCAAATCACCACGTTTAAGAAACCGATAGCATCGGTCACAGTAGGTAGGTACGTTGTTATAAGTGATAAAATCAAGATACTGCTGCCAACCTATTGAAAAATATCTTAGTAGCCTTTACGACACCCAGGAGTAAAAAGGGGGTGCTTTTTTTTGCTAGGAACCACATTCTCAAAAACTAGACAATTTTAATTTTCGTTTAATTATTTAGTAAATAAAAATAAAGGCGAGGATCCATAGCTGCGCACGGCTACGCTACCCACGTTTTCAACTTCGCTTTGTATGAAAATGTAGGAGAGAGCATCCACTGCTGCGTAGAGCCACGGTACGCACGTCAAAAGATACGCGTGGCCGGCACCGCAATAGATATGCCAGGTACACACAGCCGACCACGCAGCTAATGTGGGCGTGGATTTTGTGCGCAGCAATGGATTTTCGGCTTAACGCTAATAAAAGGCGATCGTCGGGTCGCGAGTTTAACATTGTTTTTTTCGGGAATGTCACGGATGACTCCTGTCTATTGTCATTAGAATAACTTAACGAGAGAGTAACACAACTGGACGCCATTTTATTTGTTATTTTTGATACCAAAAGTTGCCTAAAGTATGTGAAATAATAAGCAGAGAGAGCATGCAGGAAGGCGCTAACTACTCACGCTAACATTTTGTAATTAGTAGGTATACCTACGTACAATAAATACTTCTTCCACACACAATACCTAGCCTTGGTAATCACTGTGATTGGGCAAAGTTATTGTAATGTCAACACACAAAAATTATACTTGAACGTCTCTTTTACTTATAACTTTATTCACAGAGGGAAATCATATCGTATTTCATTCCTACCCTCCGACAAAACAATTGTATAAGGCGTAATCTCTCTCAAGTTAACTTCAGTCATACTCATAACGTAGTTATCTCTCGTCGAAGGCAGTTCATCAATCATCGCAGATAACCTAAGCGCTAAAAGCCTACGGAGCAGCTCCTAACGCGCCGCAACTTTTCCAATGTAGTATATCTCAAGTCCGAGATTATTGACTTTCACTGCAGCTTCCAGTGAACCTCTGCAGAAGTTAATCACATACTGAATTAAAAACACCTCTACAAGAAATAAAAATGGCCGAATACTACAATAATATTATCAGTCGTTAAAAATGTATATGATCGCAGTAATAACATCACGCCTTGTATTCCCTGAAGGGTTCGGCAGAGGTGTTTTAGTAACACCCTCGTTTCGCCCGTTTCCGCCTCGTGTCACTGTGTTTAGGAGTTTCCCTCATGTAATAGGGGGCGAGCCTATTGCCATTAACAGGGCACAAATCCAGACACCGGGCTACTACTGAGAAATTCCTAATGGAAAAACTCAATATCACTTTGCCCGACCTGGGGATCGAACCCAGGACGCCATGCTCAGCAGTCGCGCTTGCTACCACTAGACCAACAAGGCAGTCATCGCAGTATGTATGCATTAAATAGTATTTACCTACATCGGTAGAGGAGATTCGTCTCCGGTCTGTAATTTTGCAAGAGTTTACCATCACAGATATAGAACTATATCTATGGTTACCATAATTTCCACTGGGACAGATACCTGTCTGTACATGGAAAATGACAGAATGGTTTCCTCGTAGCTCGTACCCACACGTCGCAATAATGATTACTAACAATTAATGAAACAGAGAACAACACCGTACAAATGTATATATATCTACGAACGATTGCCGCACTCCGTCGACGAAGCGAAGCGACGCGGTGCGGTGCGGTGCGGCAATCTTCAACCAAACAACCGTGACTGCTGCAGAATTCAGCGGCTAATGCCGTTTGTTGACTAGTAATGAAACGTCCGCCTCACCTACTGCGACCCACAAGATTGATGGCCGCACCGCGCCCGCACTGCACCCGCACCGCGCCCGCAACGTAACCGCACATCGACAGCTTGTTTACACCAAAGAAAGTTATTGGAAACCGATGAGCAATGACCTTTACTGAAGTGATAGACTGTGTTTTTGCGAAAGCTAGCGTATTGGATTGTAAACAACATTATTATTACCAATCAAACGATTTAGTACATGAAAGTGTTATTTGGTTTTCCTGTTTTTCTGATAGGAAGTTCTGAGGAACAACACGGAATTTAGAATTATTTCTGGTAAAAAGCAATAAACTCGCTCCTATACATTATTAATTCAAAAATTCGTAGAACAAAATTTGGTTCTTATAAAAAGTATATGTACCTCTGACGACATTTCGAGCAACCAAAAAAGTACGTTTTATATCTTGTTATGTTGCTGTTTCATAATCTTAATATTAAATATCGTTTCAAAGTCACCTAAACCTACTATAGAAATCTACGTACAAAATAACAAGCCAACCCTACCTAGTAGAACCTCGCAACAAAGGTAGAAGAGAAATTATGTGTTTTTCATAACCGCCGAACAGACTGTAGTACTAATTTCACGCAGCTTTCAAAATGTCTCTTTTAATGTCCCCTTTTGTAGTGAAACAACAGAGTCATCGAGCTAAACAGTTTTTTTGTTCGCCAGTTTCGGCGACTTCATTTGTAAAAATTACACTGTGTACCGTCTGGGTGGAGATCAGGTTGTTGTGGGCTTTTGATGATAAGGTGTAACAGCTACTGGTGTAAGTGTTGTTTGACTTAACACAGTAAGCATACGTAAATAGAATTATAAAATTTGCCTTGAAGACATTCTACTCTCTCTCTCGCTCTAATACCAGGTGTACTTATAAACTTAGGTGAGATTAAAAGATCACTTCTTTACTATGTAGGTACTCGTACAAATAAAGATAAAACATTTACAAGACGTAAATAAACAAGTTTACCCTATTGTTGCAAATTGGCGTTATAGGCGAAGACAGAATATCTAAATCCGAAACAGAAAAAAATCAGCCTTAAACACAGAAGTAGATGTAATCATGAACGGATCTCAAAATATACAGACAGAGGAACACGTCTACACTGATACTAAAAATCTTTTTGATAAAAACAAAAAATATATAATCAGTCCTCTTCTACGTAACGAGTACCTTTGTCCGCTGGAGTGGCGCCTTTTGTAGGGCCGGCGGTAATGGGCGGACCCTTTGTGTAAATATATTCTAGTAATTGTACCCCCCCGCCCTCCTCCCTGCTCCTGAGGCCCTCAGAAAAGAACATTTACGTCATCATAATATTGCAGGAATATTTTTTCGTGTTACATTACATCGTGATCGACGTGGCTTGTAAAATATTACTGCCCACCTTTTTCCTTTAGCTTTATCCTGTTCGAGATAGGATTCTTCCTATAAACCTAATCCTATATTTTATAATGGAAAGCTGATTCATACTCCGCCATGGGATGTTTAAATGTGTAATAATTAAACATGTAACATTGTATATTTTGAGTATACACTGGGTCTAATTAAAGTCCAAAGTACAAGTAAAAAATGTTTAATGAAGAATGTCGTGCGTACAGTCAGAAGGTGGTCGGTAGTTTGATAGAATATCTCCAATATTACAATTAAATAAACTAACAAACGCCTACTAGAACTATGATAGGACGTAGACCTATTTACGTGTGAATTTGCTACTTGACAACTGTGAGGCACTACGCCGCAACAAACATCATCAACTAACTTATTGCACAATCTTCTTCTTCTTCCTGCCCTTATCCCACACTAGGTGGGGTCGGCACAACATGTATTTCATAAATCCATGTTGTTAGAGGTTTTGGCTTATTGTTTTATGACCGGCCGCCTGTCTGACGTCAACCCTCCTTGGGAATACTCGTTGCGCCGTTGTGCGGGTGATCCAATGTGCTTGCTGATATAATGCACTGGGTCCTAAAATGATATGCTTGTCAGTCTTATTGCCGACAACTAACAAGCTTGACTTTACCACCGTTCACGTCCATGACTTTACATTTGTAGTTAACTCCGATTGTAACTGAGAATGATGGATTGTAGTCTCCCGTTGTGAACGCTAGGATTTACCCACACCGCACTCACCGATAAAATAATTCATAAATTATATCAATATAAAAAAGCGTTTTTGTTTTTTATAAAATGTCATAACTTATTGCACAATATCCTTTCGTAACATAAAATTGTAAGATGCTGCCTAGTAGGTACGATGGGCTGCTGCAATCTTTAAGTTATCTTCTAGACTACCTACCTAAATATTATATACTGCAACGTAAAAACCTCTAGACTACGCGAACGTTCGGTTGGAAAACGTATCATCCGTCTAGAATACTGAAGGTTAATAATTGTTTGTTGTTGCAGGACCGACCACTAGCACACAACGCGACGGCGCGCGTGTTCCACAGCAATCAGAGCCTCGTACTGCAGAAGGTGACGCGGCACAGCAGTGGCCGATACGCCTGTTCAGCACTCAATGCGGAGGGCGAGACCGTATCCAACGAGCTGCTCTTCAGGGTCAAATGTTAGTACATACTTCCTACTAGTCATAACTGCCTGGTACATCAGAAGGTGCCGCGACACAATAGTCTAACGAGCAGAGCCAACTGTTAGTATGCGCCTTCCTACTTTTCATAGGCACCTGCACAATTTTCAGAGCATTACTAGGTAATATCTGTTTTCTACGCCAGCCTGTTACTAGAAAAACAATTTGCACTTTTTATATCAGTACCTACGATGACGTAAGCCTTATTGACTTATATACCTATTTATAGTACGATGTTAAGAACTTTGCGGAAAAAAAACATTTCGTATAAATTGGATCAAAACTAAACAAACTCTTTTAAAAATAATAAAATCCAGAAAAAATAAAGATAGCAATTTTTATTTCTAAAAAAAATTGCTATCTTTATATATAAGAAATAGCCCTTAGTGTTTATCTAGACAATCTTTTTTATTCATTTTTACCTCGCTAAAGAAGTTTCTCAAGAAACGATTCAAGCACCCGATGAATGGGATATATTCACATCTCATATTTGGAATTCAGTGTTGGCTCACTAAATCTTCGAAGGATTCAAACAGTTTCATGCAATATTCACGCGGCATTCGAGCCTTGTCGTTTTGCGTCAAACAGAATTATGCAAGAAGATAAAGCACACATATTAGAATTTATCGAAAGTTACGAACAAGTTGGTAGGTGCCGGACGTGACCCGGCGGGGCGCCGGTGCCGGCCACGCCACCACTAACCCAGTAGGATAGATAATGCACCAACTCTACTTCGGCCTTTAAATAATCTGACCACTTCCACATCTCTAGAGTCTTGACCGCAAGCCTTTATCCACCGAGATGTAAGCTATGCGGTCTTCACAAAAGTGACAAGTACGTTCGTATTATCTATCCCTCGCTGAAGTAGGTTACCACCACATAAACTTATACCGCCTGGTGCAGTCCATCTATGAACCGCAGGCGAAGCAGTCAGATCATATTCGGTGCTCAAACAAACTTAAACAACAGCCGGAGCCGTGAAAGTTTGGCGCTAAATAGAAAACTCGTCAAGGGGCCGGGTTCATTACGGCACCTCTCGAAGCTCATTCAAAACAATCGGCACGAATCTGGAACAATGCGAGCCACCGACCCACACTTAAATTGCTCAGAATTAATTAATCGCGACGTCCGCGCATTGTGTCGCCGCAAATACGCCGCACAAATTAAGAAGCATTGCGGTCGCGCCGCGTCGCGCCGCCCCGCGTCCTCTCGCACTGGTTCGCATCGGATCGCGCGCCACCGCACGGCTCCGTCGCCGTATTTCGTCGGTGTTATCGCGTCGCGCCCCACGGCCGGGAAACTTTCCACTAATTTTTTTTCTCCGACGTTTGCCTTGATGCCTTCTGAAAGGAAATACTGAACGGATAAACTTCTTGTTTAGCGATTTGGGATTAAATGGAGTCTGTGCCTTTTTATTCAACTTTAACGACCTATTTTCCTTTTCTATATTGAAAGACGTTCTTGTAATATTGGAGACATATTAGGTCTGTTAAGTACACATTTTTGTAGAGTAGGATTTTGTAATAACTTCGTGACGTTGGGTTGTATAGAGTATGATGAAAGGCTATATCCTGTGGGGTGACGTCCATATCCGGAGCGTGTAGGAGTCGCGACGCGACGTGTCGATACATCGCGCTGATCGATCACGTCGACTAAAGATAAAGTTTCCACCTATTTCATAATATGTTGAGGTCCCTTAACCATGAACGTCACTTTGACAATTTAAAAAGCAATGATAGCCTAGTGGTGTGACCGCCCGATTGCCAAGTCATAGGTTTCGAGTTCGAATCCAAGGCACAGACCTCTGACTTTTCAGATTCATGTGCGTGCATTGTATAATTATCAGTTGCTTAAAAATGCTGAAGGAAAACATCGTGAAGAAACCGGCATGTCTGAGAGATATTTCTCGATGGCGTGTGAAATCAAGTCAGAGGCCCATGGGCGGCATAAACTCTGACACCAGGTTAGTTACTAACCACACGAAAAGAAAAAGAATTAAAAAAAGTTTTTTTTATAATTTTGACTTAGAAAGACATTATTGTAAAATATATTTATGACTTAAAAGTCCAAGCCAGCTACCAAACACAATGTTATTTTTTACGAAAACTGTCAAGTTCAGGTGCAAGCTCTCAGCACCCACTGCGATATCACAAATGAACAATGGAGACGAAGTAGCCTGGGCCGACAATTTAAATTGATCATTTTACCCGAGACCTGAGACCCCGAGTGACAGCGCTCTCCCGGCCGATAGTCAATTAGAGCGGATTGGATTGCGGCGATTAAACTCCTCGCTCGTCGAACGATAAATAAACGATTTAAATTAAATAAGAGTCTGTAGTGCTGTATAGTGGCGCAGGTGAGTCACTCTCCTTCTCGGCTCGTTGCTTTAAATCGACCATCTGTCCCCCCCTCCCAGCCCTCGGCTCACCCCGGCCCGCGCCACAGTAATGGCTCTCGATCTATTTTGCCAATTGTAAGATATGGCCCTGACAAAACAAGATGGGAATTTTTAATGGCGAACATAACTGCGAGTAATGTCGCAATAAATTTTCTGTTTCGTAAGAAAAAATGTTTTGTAATGAAGTTGTTGTTATTGCTCGTTACGATCGAAGCAATTTTATTCATGACCCGAAGCCGTTAGTCTCGGCTGGCTTTTGTTCAAATAACTTGCGAATCCTATTTGGAGGTAGATTATCCTATTACGTTTTACATTACCTATTTAAATAGGTTTTGTCTCGGATTCAATGTTTCGAGATTTCACTATCGCAGCAGGCAGCTGTGTCCTCCCGCCATTTTATTTTGAGGCTCATTGGCGCTGAAACAGAACGATCAAATCAGATTAAATGTACCAATCAGTGCTCCGGCTAACTCGTATTAATTGGTGAGTAGTTAATTACCGTGTGAGCGACGGATGCAGGTCGATTGTCGCACAGTGTCGCGGCTGTCTTCTCGTAGGGGCAACCCACATAATTACTCTTTGCCCTTAATTCCCGACTAACGACACCCCTGACCTTCGCCCTCCGACACCTTCACACACTGCTATTGGTCACACATTTTGTTGCGATAGTCTGGCAAATCTAATGCTCCATAAATGAGATAGGAAACTATGAGAATAAAGCCGACTATAAATTAATAGCGTTTCTGACATCAATTCAGTTTGTGTTTGACATTATTGCTATATTGTAATTTTAACTCATATTGATTAGGTGTTATAATGTTAGCGCTGTGAATCATTTATTTCCTTCCAAATCGTCGATATTTATTTGATATAGTTTATATTCATGCAACAGATGTTGATACAAACTTGTTACTTACAAGTGACCTAGCGAACAGCAGCACACGCACATCACCGTCGCCGCTCGGACACGTCGTGCCGCTGCCGCGCCGTCCAATTAACGCGCGTTACAATGACGCGGGGCGACGTCGCGCGACTTCGCGCCTGGCCGCACACGTCCTACAACGAGCGACATAAAATCGCGTCACATGTCGTCTGCAATCAGACACATGCTTCAACATACTTGAATAATTAACTGATGCATATTGTCACTTAGTTAAACGAGTAGAATTTTATTGTGAAAAAAATATAACAGGAGAAATAAACCAGTTCTCTGGTCTGGCAGTCGCATGCACGCCCCGGCATCGGTTATTGAGGTGTTAGGTTCAATCTCCAGATTAAGGCAAAGTGTAATTAGTTTTTAACCCTTAGAGATATATTATGTTTCTATCAACAACACGTTGATAGCGGTTTAAAATCCCAATTAAACGGGCTTATTCTTTGAATCAGAATCGTGATTTAGTATCTCTAGATAATAAATACAGAATTAAATCATATCTGAAGTGTTGACTATGTCACGACTCCACAAACACTCGATACCCAGAGCGTACAATGAATATCATTGGCAGTATCGGTACGTCTTGTGGAGGTCGTATCACGCACCATCACGTAACCCTATTACCGGCGAGATTCCGACGCAGCCCATAGAGAAACGTTACAAGATTTGTGACGCCACTCTATGGAACGACCGCAATACTTCACCGAACAGAAGGCCACTTAGCTTAGTTGTTACTAGATAACTAGAGGATCCCTCTATAAATTGATTAGCCCACGATAAAACTACACAAGTCAGTGAATCTGTTACGATTACGATGTCCGACTTGAGTTATCTGAGTGGTAGCTGTAGGTATCGTCTGTCAATTTAGTCTAGGAATAAAAAAATCAAAGTAAATCTCTAGGTAATTAGTGGCTTAGAAAAGGAATATCTGGATTTTTTGTAGATACAAATAAGATTACGTCAAAGTCATGACTATGATGCAGTCATGAATTTGAGTAATTTTGTTTCATTTTATTCATGCTGTTTTCTCTAAACAATTCTAAACATATCGGTATAGGTATGAAAATAAGTCGTCGTCTCATCGGGGCATAGTTTGTTTCTAATACTTGGCACACGTTTAATACGAGTGACAGTCTTTGATACGGTTACGTATGCAAGGGACACAAGTGAAACGCGTCGTGGTTGAATGCGCACTGACGTTTATTCGTGACGTAAAGGTTTGCGTAGCGGGCGCAACCGCCATACTTATAAAGCAAAATGCACACTGATACAAATATACAATAGATACGTATGCTCAAATGAATTGCTATTTTTCATCTCCGTAGCGTTCTTCCGATTTTGGAACTCCCCGAGTATCCCCAAAGTAACACTGAAACCTTTAGCTTAACTTATGTTGTATTATCTTACAGACTCTCCGTCATGTCGCACGGGCGGCGTGTCAGTGGTCGGAGCAGCTCGCGGTGAGTCGGTGGTGATCGTGTGCGAGGTGGACGCCGACCCGCCCGCTGCCGTCTTCAAATGGAAGTTCAACAACTCCGGGGAGACCCTCGATGTAGCTGCCGACAGATACACGTCCAACGGTAGTGCAAGTAGTCTCAAGTAAGCACTATTTAAATTATGTTGAGGGAATCTAAGGGAACGGATCTAATGGATCTGGAGTGTCAAACAACGAACAAACAATTATATTACAGTCTTCAAGATCAATAAAATCGAGTGAAGTGTAGACACCTAAAAACGGACCTTAGTAATGAGTCTGCGTGAGATGCATTGAACTGTCTTTATTTTACTGTGAGTCTACCTAGCTTTGGTTATTCCCAATCTTTTCACTCTTGTTCCTCATCATCAACATTATTGTCAGATACACTCCAGTAGCAGACCTGGACTACGGCACGCTGTCGTGCTCCGCATCCAATGAGGTGGGCACGCAACTCACGCCGTGTGTCTTCCAGATGGTCGCTGCTGGTGAGTCTACATTTTCATCCTATTTCAACTTCGTTAAAGAAATTGTGAGTTCAAAGATTTCTGCTTCAAGAATGAATTGTAAAGACAATTTGAAATTGTCGATTCAACATCTAGTGACTCCAAATGTTTTGCAGTAGGTATCAGGGAGTGTGCCAGAGCACTGGCCTCGTGTTCATAACGCGATGACTACTAACATTAGTTCCTTTATGAGTGGGGCCTATGGCCAGCAATGTAACATACTTAGGCACGTATTTTATGTATTTGACGAAAACGTGATGTGTGCAGGTAAGCCGCATGCGCCGCGTAACTGCACGCTGTGGAACCAGACGGCAGATTCGGTGGAGGTTTCATGTGTGGCAGGCTTCGACGGCGGCCTGCCTCAGCGGTTCCTGCTCGAGGTGTACTCGGACAGCGCCGTACCCAGGTGAGCACACACTAGTGTCAGATGAGTCAGCTGACTCGTTAGAAGTAAAGTAGCAACCGGATGAGAACTAGAGTTTTTGGGAGGCATAGTCGGCTGATTCAAAGATACATAATTACACGATGTTGCACAACTGTGACAAAAATATCTATTCACCATCATTATCTATAGTCTGAGTCCAATCCATGCTGAGTAAAGCCTTCTCATTACTGCTGACTAAATCCAATACCGCAAGTCTCGTAATACCAGCCACACTTACCAATGCAATGTATCGGGACTGGTAATGACTATACGCACTCCCGTTGAGTAGTGAGACGGAAACACTATAGTGACGTGACTGATGCCTACCTATGGTAGCGTCCCTACGGAAGTCGCAGTGTCACTCGGTGAACACCCCCCAGGCTAAACGCTCGCGCCTCGGAATGCGATCTACATACATTGTCGAGGATCGCTTACCTACGTAGCGGGAGCATATTATATTCTGACTGGTTCAACTTCAAGGTCAAGTTATAGCTAACGTTAAATATATTTGGAAATTCGTCTCGTCGCCTTCTACTCAAAAATACAGTAGTCATTATTGAAGTCATACAAATACCAAGGGGGAATTTGCTTTATAAATCTTTGTGGTTCTTAGCTAGCTTCAAAAGTATGATAACAGCAGTACGTAACTTCGTAATGCTTCTGTAATCACAATCATGACGGCGCTCGCATCATCTCAAGTCAAAACCATCATTAAGTTAACGAAAGAGGCAAGGGCGCGCAGTACTAGCGGGGAGTGCGGGCCGGGCGCGGGGGGGAGGGCACAAGCATTGTTTTTAATATTACAGAGGCAATCTGGCCTCTCAAGCTGCGCCCCCGGTGACGTGCGCAGACTTAACGACACCGTATTATTACGAAATTCCTTTATTATATTTCCCCGAACGCAGCGGCTTAAGTGAAATAATGTGTATCGAAACCGTAATGGATATGGAAACGCGCGACCCTGATATTTTATTATTTTTATGGAACTGCTAAAAACGAAAACCTTATTCTGTAGCCGTTACGATACGTACTGTGATCCATTTACGTACTTACGTAATTGTTATGTAATCTGCTGTAATCAAGCACATAATTATAGCGAGTATATTGGATGAGTAATACGAGTTAATGCTGTGCAGTGAGCCGAGCGCCCGTGGGTGGAAGGTCGGGGGCTTGGGAGCTTGTCTCAATACCTCGACACATTCCTTCTTAACACAAAAATTTGTGGTGAAACAACACGCAGGTAGAGGTCCCAAAGTGGAATCCCGTGTAAACATAGGGACCTAATTAAAGTTGGTGAAACAACGTTAATTATGAATTAACATGACGGGCCGGTCCCCGGGCGCCGCCGCACCGCGCCGCACCGCGCCGCACCGCACCGCACCGCACCGTACCGCACCGCGGCTCACACCTCCCTCCGAGTACTTTACACGACGCGCACCTAATGTCTTATTTTGTATTCATGTATTTCAGCGTTTAATATGCCTAGAAATAGGCTATTAATGTTCCTAGCGCCCGTTACCTCCGAGCCATCATCGTAATAGCATCGCTACATATTCAATAAGTAATCACAGTTGTGCTCTTAATAAAAATTGCTCCGGCACTGCGCTCGACCTGAGAATAATAGGTAGTACTACCTTACTGAAGTCTGAACGGTCGTCGGAAGATACACATATTTTGCATAATAAACAATTCGCTACAAAATATGCAAAGCTGACTCGTAAAATTAAATGTTCCATCGTACACCGCCGCGTCGTCATTATAATTACTGGGGAATTAAATATTTTCCAATAAAGAGTAACAGATGATGGCTTTCAGTTCGCCATTAGCAACAATAAAGCGGGATAACGAGAAAAATGTTTAAATATGACACACTTTTATTACATCGTAAAACGTTTGTTAGGATCGAAATCGGCTGCGTGTACGCTTTTACGCCCAATAAAGTATTAAATAATAATTACGTGACCTCAGCGGTTACCGTTATTACATTACTTGTATCGCTTACACAAAATTAAGAGTTATAAGTTGCCTCTCAATATACAAAACAGTAGCGGCATTTGTTCACGTTCACACAACGAGAAGACTAAGTAAGAAGTAAAAAGATCAACCATCCGCTTGTCAACCTGATGCAACAATGGACTGCGCAAGTTTGAAGCATTTGACTGTGCTATACCTAGATAATACAGACACTTTTCGGAAGTCTCATTCATCAAGCACGTAAAACGCAATAATTGTTTGTCATCAACATTCTTTTGTAGCCACGGAGATTTTCAAATGCGGAAGCCATCACATAAAGGTGAAAATGAAAATACCTTGAGCAAACAAACAAACAGATATAAAAACGGAGAAAATTAACAAAGCGCGCAATATAATTCCCTAAGCAAGAATAATGTTATTCTCGTTACTTTTTGTTTAGCGGGGCGGGTGCGGTGCGGCAGCGTGGCGAGTGCGGCGCGGTTATTTGGCGTGAGCGGAGTGGCAGCGAGCGTATTACGGCGCGTGATAACATTGTTTGTTCTGTCGGGACATCTCTAGGCCACGTGCGGGCACCATGCCGGCTATGAATTACGAGACACGAATTTAAAAGTTAAAATCGTTTGCGTTATTGCTTCCAATAAATGTGCATCTTCTGGTTTTTTATTTGTTTAGTGAGTTTCATCCCTCCCGTTGTGATTGTCCATCTTCGAAGCAAAATCTCTGTCAGTCAATTTACCAAAAATCATTCGTGGGCCGGTAAGTGCCTATCACCATCATCCATCTAATTAAAAGGCTTTTAATAAGCCTTTTCCTTTGTTCCATGCAAATATTATAACATAAAATACACTTAATCCCTCCTCCGTTTTGGTGAGCAAAAATTATAGTCACAATACAATGAAGCGACAGCTATTCCCGAATTCAGCGAGGTATTCTCCTCCCTTCCGCTCACATTATGACACCCCTCGCACGCCTACGTAGGTAATAAGATAAGTGCCCAAACGGATAATATAATAATCACCGTCGCAAGTAAAAACATTGACGAATAAAAAGTTTGACAAGCGCTGACCCGGGGGTAATTACACCCAATGCGACTAGTATATAGGAAATATATTAATATAAGTACTTAAAATGAGGTTTTAACGCAATAATGGCGATGCAAGCCACGTTATTAATGCTGCTGAATATAATTTTACTTTTCAGCTATTTTCATTTGGCAGGCATCAACGGAATTGAATAAGTTCCTACTTAAAATCATTTTAATACATTGTCGTTATTTGTAAACATAATTAAGTCCTATTATTGGACTTTATGAAGCTTTCGTTCATCAGCTTTATTTTAGGAAAATGTTGGTATTTACCGGATGCGGCTGTGCATTACCTACGTATTCTACTGAAACACGTATGACTTATGACTGTATCTATGTGCGTGGTCGCATTTAAATTTAATTTTGCTGAACAGTAGCTGAGAATCTTTCAGTAACCTGATGTATCGAGCGGCACAGCGTATGTAGTCGCAACAAAAGTGTTTTCTTGCAACAAGTCGAACTATTTGCTCTTCTTTAAATTTATTATATGTTTTTGGACAATCTAAGTCTGTTAAAATACAACGTTGTCACCCTACAGAGTGAACCTGTCATCGGACGAGCCGTCGTGGACAGTGCGGGGTCTGGAGTGGGACGTGCGCTTTCGCCTCATCGCCGTCGCCTTTAACTCCAAGGGGCGCTCCGCCCCCGCCAAACTCGATGACGTGCTGTTTAGGGATCCGGAGAAAAGAACAGGTTAGTAACCACCTTTAAAATAGACTAACACCCCCTTCAGGGCTTACAAACATCTGAATGCCTACAATCTTGTCATATAAATAAATGAAGATACAGCTTTCATTTTGATTACGCAGATTTGTGCGTTACGTAGTCATACCACATTTATGTGTGTCGGCCCTTATGTAGAGGTCTATAGAATACATCGTCGTACCACTTGTATGATGTGCCTCACTTCGTATGCCTACACACAATATAATATCAACAGAATGATGGAAATATGTTAGCCTGTATATATTTGGTTCGATCGGTCCGGGCCGCGTCCGCGTCCGACCGGTCTCGTTCGTCTCACATCCGTCCTCAACAAAACCCTTTGAACCGCCACTTTGTACGATTGAAAAGATTTCAAATAGTGGACGATAAAGCGTTCACGTGAAGACTTGCAAAGAGCTTTGAATAGAATACCGGCACGACATTTAAGTACAATCATTAACTCGCTATTGAAACATACGAGCGGCGGCACTCGTCTATAACTAGTTTTTGTTCTAAATCACTCAGCGAAACTCAATTTGGAGGGTAAAGGGCGGGTCCCTTGGGAGCCGAGGCCGACGGCGGCGCACTAAGTGGCGGCCGAGCGGCCTTTATCCTCCGCGAATTATTAGCCGAGGGAAAACATTAGCCTCGCCCGGGAAATATAAGTAACGAGGAAAAGTACCGGCTAAAACGTTGAGCATTCAATGTTGATACTAAACGGAGTGACGCGTGACTTTCGCACTTGATGGCGTCGCGTGCCGTCGCCCATTCACCGGCGACGCTCGCTCTCGTACGACCTGAGACGTCTGTTACATTTGATACGAGAGTGTCACTATTGGTGATAGCTAACTTCATAACTGAGATGGGAACATTTCTATATCATACCTTCTGAAGTGATCTATATCATCTCTTACCGAAGTTTGCCCTAATTGCAGGGTGTACTACTGTATAACGTCACCGGAAATATTGTAGAGTCTAGCGCCTACCATCTGAATAATAAGTAGAAATTTTGCAAACGCAAACAGTTTCTATGAGAATTTCATACCTTAAGACACTCGTCATTGCCAACTATGCTTTACCATCAGTAATGACAGTACCAGAACCCGTCAAATCCAAACAAATACTAATGTTTGTCACCGTCTCAGAATCGATCGGTGCAGAAGTAGGCCGTACCGCTCTGCAACCTCAAGATAATCCCATTTTAATTAAACGCGCTCGGATTTACCGGCGAGATTAATCAAGAGGCTCTCGTCGGGTTGCCTCGTGTGTGCGGCGCCTCGCCCGCACCGAGCGACGAGCGACGACAGACCCGCCGCGACAGGCCCGCGCTATCGCTTGCGTACCCCACTGTCATACTAACATTATACAGGAAAGTTTAGTTACTTAGGGATACTGCTGATACTACGCAACTGGCAGAGGGCCTGATTTCCGCATTAAGACAAATATTTGTATGGTCCACAAATATCTATACATAACCACCCAGACGTTTGTGTACTTTTATGTGTGACTGTGGTGGCTCCTAAGACGCAGATAATCCTAACGTGGCACTAAACAGTATTACAACAGTTTACGATAGAAACAAAGTTTTGCCTTACGGTTCGTTATAAATAATATGCTTGTAGTATTTAGGCTGTCTTATTCATACAGAAAGAGGTCTTAAGATAAATTATATTCACGGGGACAAAGACCAAAGTTCTATTCTGGACCATCCAATTTATATCACTGAATCACATACTGCATTAGTTTTGTAGTTGACAGATGGAGACAAACGTTACGATAATATCATTCATATCAGCAAAAAGGTCAAGAACATTCAATATCGCCGTCGCGTATCTCAATTTGCCGTCGATTCAAACTCAATTTACTTATTTGTTCATGTAGAACATTGAAAGGCATCAGTGAAAAATCTTCTGTTACTCGGCAGAAATAAGTGGGCCATCACTCAAGCCGTCAAGTGATGCGGAAAAACTAATGCGCGTGCTATCGATGTCGAAATGTGGGACCTTTAATTTCTCGCCTCGAAGGACCGAGGCTCGGCCAACACTTTTTTAATATCGACCGTTTGATTTCGTCCACAGCCGATCCTGATTTCGTGCTAAATTGACAGGATTTGGAAAGTTCACCCCTTTTAGCTCAGCGTCGCAACGTAGGTGATTTTTGATGAAATCAATTTCTGAATGTCATTAGAGACGGTCGGGGGACCGCAGACGGCAGGACCACAATAACGCACAAGCTTGGTAGTATCGATCAGTTGTAAGTCGTTTACTCGTTCTGATGTGATATGTTCATGAAATGAATATGTTGTAGCGGTGAGCGATCATTTTGGGATGTGCAGCCGTCAAATATTTATTGTGTGGAGGTAACGCCAGACCATTCATCTTCGTTGACAAACACGTCCAATCGCTTCTAAGCTCCGCGCTGACATTGAATGGATAAATATTTAATACATCAGCAATTTTATTATTTTTCTACAATCATAATTATGACATATTTTATACGAGATACTAAAGTATTAAGTCAGAATCTAATTTTGTTTAGTGAACTATAAAACGTTTGCAGTTCACTTCACCATACCTGTCAAGTTCCGTAAAGTCACTACAAAGTATACTTGACTAGATACACGTGTATCTTTATCTGTTTAGAGAATTCTTATTCCTATTAGGATAAAAAAAACCATTATTTAATTTTAGTTACTTGTACTGAAATTCTTTGTAAGATTCTGCTCTGTGGCTTAGCCTGATTCGAGCCATCACTGGGCCCAGTCGGGGAAGGGGGGACTGGAGATCTCCTCCCACAAACAAATGGCAATAAGTTGTGAACGAAATTGAAAGTAAACAGGTCGATAGTACGCCGCACCCGGTACCCACCGACCACTTGCTATATTCGTGTACTACACAACAACCAATTTGGATTATCTATAATTTATGAAGTGGTTTAGGCCGCTCGGTGAGATTTCAAGAACGGTGTCTGATCGATCGCAGTTTCATATATTCCTAATTGTTTCGGTTCAAACCAGGATTAACTGTTGTATAGATTTTAATAGGTACTTACGTTTTGGTAAGGACAGTAATCGATATGTGCTTGATGATTTCCATAGATACTGTTTACGAAAACATTCTGGCTCAAAGGACCAAAAACATGCGGTGGATCTATTCCTTTTAATGCTTTGGGATCGATGACGTTCTGCCTAGCCTTTTCCCAACCGTGTTAGGGCCAGCTTCCAGTCTAACCAGATGCGGCTGAATACCAGTATTTTACACGGAGCGAATACCATCAGACCTCCGCAACCCAGTTACTGGGAAATGCCGATAACCTAAGGTTAAACCGGTGGTTCTGATCACCGGTCTGCTGTCGGACTTATGACTACTCGTAACGACTGTCATAGGTATTCGTATGACACCCGGGACCGACTGTTTAACGTGCTCTACTAGGCACGGAGGGGTCTCGTTGTGTAAAGAACGGTCACCCATCCGCGGACTGACCGCGACAAGCGTAGCTTAACCTTGGAAATCACAATTGTTAATTAGGCATGAGCCCATTGATCTTTGGGATCTATGATATCCTAAGTAAATACTGAATTCCAGAGTTTGATGATATTATAGAGGATGAAAACAAAATAAAAAGATTATAATTAGGTACATACCTATACCATGAACTTAATTATTTAAATCTATATAGGTATATAAAAGGAGAAGCTGACTGACCGATCTATCAACGCACAGCCTAAACGGCTGGGGTTAGAAACTTGAAATTTTGACAGTAGGTTCATATTGTGACGTAAACATCCACTAAGAAGGGATTTCTCGAAATTCAACCCCTAAGGGGGTGAAAAAAAATCACGCAAGCGAAGCTGCGGGCAAAAGCTAGTATCTTATAACAACAGTAGAAACTCTCAGTGATAATCCCCGAAAGGAAACTCGTAATGAATTTAATCGCACTTGCGTCGTCGAGATAATAAAGCATAAATCAAGGAACAATTATTATAAAGATATAACTGTAGCCGCCACACAAAGCAGATGTAATTGGCGCCTGATACGGACCGGAAACGGGAATAATCCGATGCTCTCTGTGGCTTCCTATTGGTGGAGCATTGCATCGCCGGACGAGCGCGGACATCCGGCAAGCGAGTCTTGTGGTAAAACGAATTGTTCTAAATACCTCTTGTTTCCTAAAGTAGAATTTATGCAAGATCCCCAGAGTTGTACATTATAGGTATAAAATTATTCTTCATCTAACCCGAAAATGAGCAATAATGAAGAGTATTTATTTCATTATGAGCAAAAAATATTGATCTCAAATAACATAAAAAAAAAAATGTAGCCCATTACTGTCCCACTGCTGGGCATGAATGACCATGTATGAATGAATGAATGGGCATGAATGGGCTCTGATGAGTAGGGTTTAGGCCTTAGTCCACCACGCTGGCCCGGTGCGGGTTGGCAGACTATACACACTATCGAGAACTTTATGGAGTCCTCTCAGGTGTGCAGGTTTCCTCACGATGTTTTTCCTTCACCGTTAACGCAAGTGATAATCACGCACACGCACATGAATTCGAGAAGTCAGTGGTATGGGCCGGAATCGAACTCAGATCCTCCTGCATGGAAGGCAAGCGTTCAATTGCTAGGCTATCTCAAATAGTTCATGAATAAGGTGTAGGTCTTGGTTTTAGAACTATTCCACATAACTTTATAGTGTATACACAGGTGTTACCTATTTTATCCCGGTGACCTATGATCGTAACCTAATAACAAAATGTAAGTCTAGCTTCCGTCTCATATCCATAAACACGGGACACAAGTGGGCTGCGTCCCGGCGGCATGCATAAGCAACAAATGACAGACGGATTGCACACTCAGCGACACAACGGAAACGGCGGGCTCGACATGCAGGTGTAGCAACTCCAGCCCACAAAGCCAGCACGCAGCGAAATACAGTAACGCGCTCCGTACACTTCATGAATGATTTACACAGCTGCACAAGTCGCCTGCCTTCATAAATACGCGACGAGGTAATGTGGCTCGTCAACCAGATCCCAGTGCACCTAATCCCGTGGAAATACAGATGATGGATATAAAAATACATATTCCGCTTCTAGCGACTGGGTCACAAACTGTACTCATTATGATAATGGTGCCTTTGATGCAAGCCACCGCGTGCGCCGAGATGCATACGTGAGAAACGATGGTGGACTCTGCTGACGTCACACAATACGACCTTTTGAATAAATCCGATATTTTGCCGCATAAGTCCACTTTACACCAGCTCAATCAAAGTAGTAAATAGCACGTTTGAATGTAGGACGGATTTGGACAAAAATTATGCCGGCAATCATATCATTTTTATTTGGTTGGCGTTCGGCCGGAGCGGCCATTTGTTAGCCGGCTATTTGAGCCGTATTCAGTGGAGTCGAGCCGCTAGCTCGAATAAATCAACCGCTTCGAGCCGTCCTGCCCGCACTGAAATATGATCGCGCGCCACTCTAATCCGCCTTTTGTTTTAGAGCCATTACACCCGCTCGAAGTCGAGCCGACGCCGACGGACTCAACGCTTAACATATTGTCACTAACGAAATAGCATCCAAATCTCTTATTTTATTATTATAATAAATTCATATAAAAAACACCAACTCAAAATGGTTCACAGGATCACATACGCAAACAACGTAAGAACTGAATGACCGTTTTGAATTCGGCAGGTGCCCGTAATGTAGAACCAATCGTTTAACAATATGGAAAATAGTAATATGACATAACATACAGCCGTTGCACCTAAACACGCTGTCACAGCCTGCCGATATAGTAGAACGTTACCGTGGTCAACACATGCAAGTTAACAAGCCAATCTATCCGTCCTCCTCGCCGAAGTGCTAAACGTGCCACCGTTTTAATATTCACGACAATGGTGGCGCATACGTTATATGAGACGATAGATTCAGTCACAGTTCAACATTGACAGCTCTCCTCGTTTTATAAGACTTTAGTTAGAATTTATGACAAACATTAGTAGTCATTTTAGAAAGTTTCCCGCGCTTATTCTGCAAGTGTGGACGGTAACATTTTATTCATGCTTTACAATAAACGGGAGTAGGGGTAGATATTATGTGCACTAAAATATGTAGTGCCCTGCCGGTGCACGAACATAATATAAAAGCTACAGAAGATCCACTGCTAATAATACGTTATTAGGCACTCACAAATATATTATGTTCCCATGTTATGCAACAAAAAATTGGCCGCACACCTTTCCATCGACGCCATAAGAGACGATCACGGAAATATATTAGAATGGGCGATATCCTCCCGTGCACAAAAACAACTTAAAGTATTTACCAGTAACTTCCCTAAACTTCGTGATTTACAACAATAATATCTCAAGACATTGTTGCGGACGTCGTGTTGTGGGTGAGCCTTCTGTACGTCACTGTTTTGTGCGACTACGGATATAAGGCAGCGTGCACGCGTGGCGCTTGATGTTGCGCGCGACTGCACCTGCTTCGGTCACCGACTTTACGAGCGGCGCCGCGACTCTGCACTACGAATTTATTACACTGTACTGAATATTCATGTCTCTATATTATTATGCCATGAAAAATACTAATCAGATACTATTTGTGCAATGAAAAAGATGATCGTTGTCATTACGTTCTTTGCTATGTAAATCTTCTACAAAAAGTTCATTTTTACCACTGTGTCATTTGCAAATAAAATCAAACTTCATAATATTATTTTTACACATTCCAAACATTGAAGCCACGCTCCCCTATATTTAGCATACAAATAAAATAAGTACTACTTTAAAACAAGCTATTATTGAGCCATCTACGAAGTACTCGCTTCGCTGAGCAAGATGAGCCCAAACTCGAAAGCTTTACCGTTAATATGCCGTTGCTGTGACCCCCGTCCGGCTCCAACATCAGATCAGCTCCATAGAATCATCACATTGTATTGTCATCAAAACTAAAATAACATCATTTATGTAAGTACGTAATCAGCTCGATTGAATGCTAGGACGTGGATTCAAGTTCCAGCACCAATTTTGAAAAGGAATGATACAAAGGAACGTTGCAGGATAAATAAAAGCTTGAAAAATAAACCATTTATTGTTTTTTGTTGTTTTCTAACAGTAAATAATATCCATAGGTTATCTACTTGCAACCGAGAAGCCATCGCTCTCCCGATGAATACGCAATATTTTGGATCAGATTTGTCGTATTAATTACGAGGCGCGGAAAAATACAATAACGGTGTAATAAATCACTGATAAAGTGCAATGAATAATGATTATTCATTTCGTCGTCGTTTTTACGAATCGGCCGGCGTCGGCGATGATTTATCGGCGAGTGCAGCGGGCGGCCGCGCACAGCGCCGGCCGCGCCGCCTCGTCCACTCGACGGGAGTCTTTACGTTTGCAATCCACCTTTTATTCCGTTTATTTATCTACATACATATTATTTACATTTTTAAATATTTCTACAAAAAATATAAATAAAACATTTAAAAATATAAAAAATAGTAGCCCACCGGCATCGGGAACAGGGTGCAAGATTGATAGATAGATAGACCTATACTTTATTGTACACTAAAAGAAATAAAACAGAAGGAATACACGTTATTAAGAACAGTACAAATGGCGGTCTTATCGCTTAAAGCAATTTCTTCCAGACAACCTTTGGATGGAAAGATTTGTCAAGAAAAATATATAGGGCAGTTTGCAGCATACAAACGTATAACCGGGGAACAGGGTCCAAGCTACCGGCAATCCACCTTTATTATTATTATTTTTTTATTAAATCCACATTTTAATCCACATTTTTTTATTAAATACCAATCTAATATTAACGATTATCAATATAATTAAAATGAATTTTATTAGAATAGAATAGAAAATATTAGTATTTATTTGTTTAGCCAAAACCTCTAACAACATGGATTTATGAAATACATGTTGTGCCGACCCCACCTAGCGTGGGATAAGGGCAGGAAGAAGAAGATTTGTTTAGAATGTAGGTATTACAGGTATGGTGTTAACAAATATTGGTAAGTCCAAATAAATTCTGCATTACGGCATTAATTAAAAATTAATAGGTACAGTCAACTTTTAGATATCATCACAGCCTGCCAATGCTAAATTATACTATTCTAAGAATACGAGGTAAGTTATAAATATAAGTCATAATATAAGCCTATGATGTCTGTCTGTCTGTGGCATCGTAGCGCCCAAATGGATAAACCGATTTCAATACCTATGGTTTTTTTTTTGTTTGAAAACTGGTTTAATCAAGATGGTTATAGGCTGTTTGATGGATATCGGATCAACCGTTTCAAGATAATCAGCTTTTTTCACAATCGATCTAAAGATCTCTGCCATAAAATGTAGGTATATAGGTATTTATTTCAATTCAGCTCGTTCGATTGACTCTAACATTTGTATGCAAATCTGTGACAATACAATGACAAACAAGTGACAATATAATATTAGTGTACCATTGACCTGATCTGATGGAGGGTTTGGATCGGAAGCATGTTAACACTAATCCAAAATGACTTAAAATCGAGTAGATTCATTGAGTTTGCCTTAGGATTTTGATTTAGACTTGGACAAGGACTTGGAAGGTAGCTCAGAGCGGCGACCGGCATTTTTATTGAGCCCGTTTATTATGGTATTAATCGTATTTTTGATGTCGTTTTCATAATATTGTTTATTGAAGCATTTTATTAGTGCTGTACTGTCGTCAACAAACAATAGTAACTATTGGATGTGGAGTTTGACGTGGAAGGTCGTTTAAAAGTAAAGACCAAGATTTGGTGAAATAAATTATACATAAATATTACTACAAACCTAAAGTGTCGTCACATTACTACGAAATAAATAAATCTTAGTGATTACCGCAGGAGGTACTTACCTCGGAAAGCTGAAGATTAACGTTAATGAAAGAAGTCTTAGTCTTATAAATGAAACGTTCAATGATAAGTTGCTTACTAAGTAAAACGTAGCTAGCGTTACAAGATTTTGGACCGTAAACACAATGATAATATTAATTTCAACGACGAGCGAATTAAATTACATGTACCACACATCCATACAGTAACGAACATGAAATTACACGTAGTTTCAATTGCCTAACATGTCGTGAATAGTTTGCAAGTTATAATCTTCGCGTAACAAGTAACAACAGCAATAGAACGTAACGTAAGTAATTTGTAGTGTTAGTCGTATCGTGTCGCTCGCGTCGGCCGCGCGACGCCGCGAACACATTAGTGTTGCGCGCCGTCGGCCGCGCCGCAACTTTCATAATTAACACTGGCCCTTATGATTAATATTTACATTAATTCTATGCAAATTGCCAGTTTGATGATAACTTAACGTTATTTAGGAGCGACTCGCACAACAGATGCTACGCCTAAAGGTACTTAAAAGATATTCGTAAAACCACACTGCTATCTTTTGGTTTGAAGACACTAAAGGATTCCAGGACGCGTTTGATAGCAAAATAACGTAAGTATTTCCTTAACTGAATGTCGAGCACCATTGTGAGTGTAGTCGAGTTTTATTTTAATAAAAAGCTTATTTGTTGTGAAGAATAATATTGGCAGCCGGCAGAGACTTGGAGCCTCTCGTGTACATTGTTACATGAGAAAATATAAGCTCGCGTCGCACGCGCCCTCTCGAGAGACGAATAAAACTAACAAACCAATAACGTAATATATTCTAGTGGTAGATATAAAATTCTCCTTTCATATCACCGGCTTGTCAACGAGTGTATGAACTTATATTGGGTATGATTACAAAACAGCATTGATATTGGTACACTACTAAACTTAATAAAGCTACTAGCCCCGTCGCCGTCGCCGGGTCGCAGAAAAAGGGTTTACCTTGCAAAGGGTCCGTCAGTTCAAATTTTTGGATATGTGTTATATTTAGATGTTCTCGTGAAAATTTCAAAATTTCGACCTTGCGTGACCTCCGCGTGCTCCGTCAGGTTGTACTAAAGACCCCAAAAATGTGTTTTTATTAAATATCTCTTTATCTATGGGTTTTACCGCAAAACACACACAGAACACCTAAATATAACATATATCCGAAAATCGGTGGACATTTTGCAAGGTAGAACTACCCGGAGAGTGGGCTATACAAAATCATTTTTAAAAAAATGATTGCTTTACCGCCAACGTGGCTCCCGAGCTTAAGTTCCATATTCGATTCTCTGAACGGTCTAAATGTAATTATTAAGTATTCTGTAACAAATCCTCGGCAGCGCCGGAAGTTTAGATTTTTACAAATGGCGACAAGTTCGCCCTATACGACGACAAGCACCGTCAACAGCGACTTATGACTGACCGACAGTCCATCTGGTTACTCTTCGAAGTATAATAGTGACGTGAAATGATTTGCAGGCTGAAGTACAGTCGTGTTCGTCAGTTCCTTAGCTCCGTTAACGTGATTCCTCGTAATTACTAATTTCGCAGACTGCGAGGAACAAAAGGCCTTTTATTATTAAAGACATAAAATAATATGATGTTTTATGAGACATTCCTTAACAGAAGCTCCCAGTGATTTCGGAGGAGCCATTGTAATTTCACTAACTTTGAATATCTTGTTGAAGGTTGGTGACCTTATGATTTTTTGTATCATTTTTAAAGCATCAAAATATTGGTGCTGTCCATAGTGTTTTGCCTTGATGGGCAGGCAGAGGTGTTGCGTTCTTTAATCTCCACTCATTCAGTAATCTCGTTCGTTCATTTCATCCTCATTATCATTACCTGGTGACGCGCTCGCCTCTCCGTTCATTCTGGCTTAGTTGGCGCTTATGCCAAACGTCCCTTCACTGGGTGAGCTCCTCGCTATCATTCGCCGAACAGTCGCGTGTTCCCGACGATTCATTATTCCAAATCAAATGAAGGATTGTATACATCCTAACTGGCGCAATGATGCGTTTAGACAGATTAAATGTTTGAAGACATTAATAATGTACGTTGTGACTGTTAACATAGAATAGATCAGTGAACTAGAAACGTTCGTTATCGATTGATAAGGGCTAGGTATAGTTGATAAGGGCTAGGTATAGTTGATAAGGGCTAGGTATAGTTGATAAGGGCTAGGTATAGTTGATAAGGGCTAGGTATAGTTGCAAAACCCATCCCATTTGCGCGAAAGTTTCTGGAGTGACTTGCGCGAAATTTTCTGACATAGTACCATCAACATGCAATAGGTGGCGCGAAGTCGTATCCGGATAATTGTCGAAATTAACTCCTGAGTTTTATATGGAGATAAATGCCATATGCGGGCGTATCTGCGAGGGCACAGCTAGTATGTAATAATAATAGTAACATCATGAGCTAAACAGGTTCACCTCGTATTTTGTTTTCAAGCAATCAACGCAAATTCAAATGATAGATTATTTCTCAAGCGGTGCACCAACACATTGCATTAGTGGTTGCGTGGTAGACAGCGACTGGTTACAAGCGATGAATACAAGTAATCCTTTCTCTTGAATATTGGACGACACGTCGCTCACTCGCGGTTAATTGTTATTAAACGGTGAATAACAAGTACCTCTAACAGAATGTTATAAACAAATTAGTTTGCCTGTTTTGACTAGTTAATCAGTTGACCTCGGCGTTGTTGTTGTGGTCGGCAAACAATAGTAAACTATAATTTATGACGCATTATGTAAATTAAAGTGCGGATCAATAACCAGGAAGTGATTAAAGAGATTATTAAGAGATTGTTTAGTGTATTAAAGAGGTCTACAACGATATATTGTTTTACATCTGTCTTTTAGTTATTCTTTAAATACAGTCATTTTACCAATACTTCCTCTGCATAAATAAACAAATGAATTAAACTTGTAAGAATAAAAAAACCCAACCAAAGTTACCTTAGATTACTAGATATACTTTGGTCAGTTTCAAAGTTTCAGAATTTATAATTTAGTAATGAACACGAAATAAAATGTAATAAAAATACTTTATAATTAGTTTTTTTTAATAATAGGTATCTGAAAAAAGTGAAAAAAAGTTTTTCATGAACTCATTATAGAGATAAAATATAAAAATTGCATTATCAAAGCTAAAAGGGAATTGGGGTAACATTAAAACCGCCATTTTTATTATTTTATAAATGCAAAGAAAAGCCGGTCTAGGAAAAACAGGTTGATCAACAGAAAAACGAGCTATAAGTAGGCAGAAGAAGAATCTACATAAAATATTGCTAAATACATAGAATCACATAATTACAATTACCAGTTTGTATTTTGAAGTTAATCAGCGTAGGCTTAAAACTGGTATAGTAAATAAAATATTTTTATCAAAGAAAACTATACCTTTCTCGTGAAGCACTGGTTTGACAGGTATAAGAGTTGCTAACAAAAAGAAAAACATCCGAAAATTACCTGCCTTTAAGTGCGCAAATTGCGTTTTTGTCTCGAAAGAAATTTATATCAAAGTTACCCCGGGATTTAAATTAACCCCAATTTACCGGTACCCACAATACTCCATTCTCAGTTAATTCACAGGCTGACTGACAATGTCAATAGCCAACAATGAAATAAATGAAAACTAAACTAAAACGAGAACACCTGAATAATGGAATACCTTTTTAGTTTTTATAGCGCAGTGTGACAAAGTGGCGCGCGCCGCACTATGGCTTAGTTATTTCAGCGCCATCATGTTTATGTAGGCGCAGCCGCACGACCACCTACACCCAGACGATACACCGCAATATACTACACACCCGCTGGTTTTATTAACACGTACCTAATAAATATATTTATGCATGAAACTTGACAACTACGTGTGAACTTCTACTCTAAGCTAAATCATAACTTCAACACAGAAGAATTTGTATTTAAATAACCTGTTTACTCATTCGAGCGATCAAACTAATCAACAGAGTCTAATTTTCAAGATAACTGTGTACTGAGCAGAATTAAAAGTGACTAAACAATGTAACATCAAAGTTTATTATTAAGTTGTTCTTTGGTACTGTAAACGGATCTCTAGACTATAGGTAAATAATGTTTAAGTTTGGAAATACTATTTAATTACTTGTGCGATAGCGACCGGCTGTAGACTGGTGGGTCTCGTAAATACATAATTATATTATACAATATGTAGTAAATGTTCCGGCACATAAGGAACGCGCACGTAACTTACAATTATTTGAATTTGATACGCGCGACTCTAAGGACCGCGACACGACCGATGCGAGCGATGAGTGATGACGGATGCGTTTGTTCTGTATATAAAATGATACGGAGATAATTTGAAGACGTTAAGAATAATCTAGATAGTCTGAGCCCGCTGTGGTTTTGTTTGACCTTGAATCCTCTGAGCACATTGCTGGAGGGTTCAGGGTTAGGCTACCGGTTGAGAAGAGGTGGTCAGGTAATATCCCACCTCCTCTACATGGACGATTTGAAACTCTTTGCCCCCAACAATTTGCAACTGGTGAAGTTACTGAAAGTAACTGAAACTTTTAGTAATTCCATCAGGATGGAATTTGGTGTGGACAAAGAGTTTCATGTCAGTCAGGACAGTCATGCATGTAAAGCGAGGAGGGATTATGGAATCCGTGGGAACCCAACTCTCGGATTCCATACACCTCAGATCCCTCTCCTCAACCGAAACCTACAAATACTTGGGCATGTCGGAGGCGTTAGGCATCAACGAGGCCGACATGAAGCAATCGTTGCGGGAGCGCTTCTATGGCCGCCTGAAAAAAGTACTTAAAAGTCTTTTATCAGGCGGAAATAAGGTGCGCGCCTTTAACGGTTGAGTCATGCCGGTCTTGATGTACTCCTTCGGCATACTCAAGTGGACTCAGACCGAACTTGACGCCCTGGATAGGAGGGTCCGTACGCTGCTTACTGCATACCGAATGCATCACCCACGTTCATCGGTGATGAGGCTGTACATTCCGAGGAAGTGTGGGGGTCGAGGCTTTCTAAATGCTAAGACCCTCCACAACCGCGAGGTGTGCAGCCTCAGGGAGTACTTCCTCCAAGCCGACGTGGGGATGCATCGAGATGTAGTCGCAGTGGACAAAAGATTCACCCCGCTCTCCTTGCCTAAAGAGAACTGGCGCAAGCCTGTAGTACTGGATACTAATGGCCGCAGGGAGGTATGGCAGAGCAAGGAGCTTCACGGACGCTTCTACCGGGCCCTTCATGGGCCCGATGTAGATTTCCCAGCGTCCGTAGCCTGGCTAAGTTTCGGTGATCTCTTTGGAGAAACCGAAGGTTTTGTCTGTGCAATTATGGACGAAGTTATGATGACGAACAACTACCGGAAATATATTGTGAAGGACGGCACGGTTGACATCTGTCGGGCATGTCACTGTCCCGGTCCATTCGACATATTATTTCTGGTTGTTCTCGTCTTGCTAACGGCGAGTATTTACACAGACACAACCTAGTGGCTAGGATTATCCACCAGCAACTTGCTCTGAAATACAACCTTGTGGACGCAGAAGTACCATACTACAAGTATGTGCCCGACCTAGTTCTCGAGAATGGTCATATCACATTGTACTGGGATCGATCTATCATCACCGACAGGACTATTGTTGCCAATAAGCCTGACATAGTGGTGATAGATCGATCAGAGCGTCTCACAATGATTGTTGATATCACTGTCCCGCGTGACGAGAACCTTGTGAAAGCCGAGAAAGATAAAGAAATTAAGTATCAATATTTGGCACACGAGGTTGTCGACATGTGGGAGATTGACTCAGCAGTCATTGTGCCGATAGTCGTTACGGCCAATGGCTTAATAGCCAAGAGCCTCGACCAACATCTGAAGAGGCTCTCGTTGGGCAGCTGGGTCAAGGGCCTGATACAGAAAGCGGTACTTCTGGACACGGCACGTATTGTCAGGAAGTTCCTCTCTCTGAGGCCCTGACCACCGGTAGCTTGGACCCTGTTCCCGATGCCGGTGGGCTACTATTTTTTATATTTTTAAATGTGTTTATATATTTTTTTATTGAAATATTTAAAAATGTAATAAGATATGTACATATAATGAATAAACGAACAATCTAGATAGATATAAATAGTAGATAGACCTAGTGAAATTGACTAAAGTTGCCATATAAATACATATTTCCGAAAATATTTACTGCTTGATTTCTATCTAAACTTCTCTCATAATTTTGGAACTAAAATTATTCATCTAAGACTAAAATTATTTAGTTTTGGTACTTCTGTGGAGACCATAACAAAATCCTGTAGATACTACGAGTATTTGTTTAGAATACTTAAATACACAAAATTAATTACGTTTTTCCCATGTCGGGCGTTCGTAAAATAATGATACAATATTAATTTAAGAAGGATTTCAAAGATAGCATGCTCCTTGAAAAATGTAAAAAATGGGAATAAGAGCACATCCCGTGGATCCGGCGCACGCAGACGCACCTGCCCCTAATTAATTATTGAAGTTACAAATAGGCCCGCATCACGCCGGCGCGGCGGCGCGCACACTCACGGAGGAAGATCCCACAATACCCCACAGTAATATACCTATATAGCACGCGTTTTCCTTGATCCTGAAAACGTCTTTAAAAGTATCAGCTGCTTCAATTGGTATCCAAATAAACGGGGCATCCATTTAGCGCACCAATTACAATCACACGAATAGTTGGTATTCCTATTACTATTGGTGTGATTCAAATCGGCGCAATTCAAATTGATGCGCTAAATGGAATGCCTCAAACATACCTACGCATCGTTTTAATAATGTGTAGTAAGTACTTGCCAAATTGTTCCCATTAAAAAATCTTATAGGTTCATAGGTTCGTCCGAAATCACAGCATAATGCTGAGCAACGATCTAAAGTTTTACGCACCATGCGACCACAGAACATAATACTCAAGAGGCATGCGACGCGCAAATTCAACATGTTTAAATGTTGTATTGTTAGTAGATTTATGATGTCTAGGTAACCCGTATACCATAGACTATAAATAGTAGCCATAGTTGTGTGGATTGTTGTATTTTTTTAAATTTTCTTTTTAGCTTTTTTGTGTTTGAGTTACCAGGTTATTATATGTTTTAAGTGCAAAATTTTGTTGTAGTAATAAGTAATTAATTTTAAGAAATATTATATTTTTAATTTTAAGTATGCGTACCTATGCGTCCGCTTGGGCGAAAAAATAAATACTTTTTCTTTCTAATGGCTGAAATAGTCGATACATCACGCTACATTGGCTTTCTTAAGTTGGCTTCGTTATTGATAACAGATTCATGAATCGTATTTAGTTTTAACCAACTGTCGATAGATAAAATAAACGAATCAGGCCATTGGCTTTCTTTTGTTTGGCCATCTCAATGATTGTCTTAAAGAAAGGCACCACGATCGTCTACCAACCAGTTACTCGCGCATTTCAGTTTAGACAAGCTAATTCCTGCTCATAGTTCACTGGTGGGAAGGTCAGAATTCCCTGAATTGCGATCGTACATGTTTTTTTCATACTTAATTTACCATAATATAGTTATTATGTTATATTATGTATTCTGACTTAAATTTAACCCTATGTAGGTATTCATTAGGAAACAAAATTAAATTTACCGCGGCACGTGTCGGGAACCATTTCCGGCGACACATGTCGGGAGCGATGTCCGGTGACATCGTTTTCATGACATTTTCTAACTATGACTAGTCTCCAGATACGTCACGCGAGGTCCGGCAACGTCGCGCGATGTCGCCGGACTTCGCTTCGTCAGAGAAATTTGTCCCCATAATGAATACACATCTTCAAGCACCATTCAGCTTTCTAGTTGGTTAATCCAAGAGCATCTACTTTTTCCAAATATTGTCAGTGCATGCGAAGACATGTACTGTATTATTGTTGGAAAAATAGCGACAATCCATCACTCACTGTCACGGAATACATAATATTGACGTATGACGAGACGTTTGGTGAAGTGGCTGAGCGATCGGCTTCTGCGCTACAGGTCGTGGGTTCGATTCCCGCACGGATCAAATATTTGTATGGCCTACAGATAGTTGTTCCGGATCTTTATGTTTGTGCATATATTATGAAGATTTGTGTCTGTAAACCCACCCACGATACAGGAGAAATCCGAGTGTGGGGCAAAGATTTTTCCAAAAAAAAAAACGTGCCCCCTGACATGATAGCTTTCCTTTTTTTACTCCGGTCAGAGAACGGATAACAATTAGTTTTATCTTTAAGATCACAAGTGGTGGTCGGGACGCGGCCGCTCGCTCACAACTACCTACGATATACATTTTACTAATTAACGAGACCCCGCAACATTCTATTGCCTGTGCATATATTGCACCAAAAGTTTACTGGTATCCGACAATGAACAGGGTATTGCGAAAAAAAATTGCTTTCTTCTTTAAGAAGAAATACAAATTACTGTAATATGTGATCTGTAAAATAAATAAATAGGTATTTTTAATTTTTATATAAAAGTTATACTTTTCCGCGTAAGTAAGTACATTTTGAAGTTTATATGGAATCAGAAGCAACTAAAGGCGAAAATATCAAATGGCGTTCATCTATAGTACCTACTAACCTACTTTTTACTTATGAAATAAATACAGTAAAATAAAACAGCTACTGTCAACGACAGAAATATCAGTTGTATAGCATTTTATTTATTTTACTTTAATTACATCGTTCTTCGACCAATTACAATAATTAAAGCTAGAGTAATAAAATACTAAATACATAGTGCATTAGACATCTTTCATGAATCTCTCTCACAATGCTTGAGGCATACTAATAAAATCTTCTTCCAATCATCCGCAAACAGATGATAGTTCGGATTACAATCCAAGAGTTCGTTGAGTGCGGTGAGGGCACGAGGTGTTGGCGATTTAGCTTGCGCTACAGTGCGACATGAAGGCATAACAAAAAGCTTGTAGCATAAGTAAAGATTGGAAATGTTTTAATGCAGGACGGCTTTTTATATTAAAAGTAACAAAATAGTACCTATAAGAAGTAAATAAACAATAAAACAACCTAAGTTAATTAACAACTTAAAAAAAATCGTATTGTTGTGATATTGTACCTATTGGGAACTGATAAACCGCTTGTAGTTTTGCCTATTATTAGCCGTAAACGAAAACATAAGGATAATAACAGGAAATAATGTGTGATTACAATTTTGGAAGCCGGTAAAGTTACCACAAAACAACAAAACTAATAATAACTACTTCGTCGTTACATTAGAGAACAATGGAGTTTTACTCAAATAAATTGTTACTGTTGATCAGCCCGCGGACGTCATTGTAACTGAAGTTTTATTAGTCAGTATTAGCTAGTGGCACTTTTAGTGGTTGTACAAGCCGATTCGTGAGCGTCAGGGTCAGGGGTCGCTTGCTGATACACGCTACACCACAACCTAGTGCAGGGATGGCGAACCAATGGCACGCGACACAATATTTTCGACACGTCACTGATCATAAAATTAATTATGCACTACGAAAAAAAGTGTGAAGTAGGTATTATATGACGAGCGAATGCGAGTGATCCCTAATTCAAAATTATTTAATGGCACGTCTATGACCTCATTAAACATTTCTTTAGAAAAATGGCACGTTGATACGTAAAGGTTCGCCATCCCTGACCTAGTGTTACTCTAATGTCTCTTTTTTTTAAACTGTTCCCCACACTAGTATTTCTCCTGTATCGTGGGTGCGTTTATAGACACAAATTTTCACATGCACAAACGCCCAGACCCGGAACAACTATCTGTAGGCCATACAAATATTTGTTCCGTGCGGGAACCGAAACCACGCCCCGTAGCGCAGAAGCCAATCGCTCAGCCACTGCACCAAACGTGTCGTCTTTGTTCTCTTTACTTCTAATACTGTTTCCCTCCCGCATAATGTGGATGGATACCTATTGCCAACTTATCTTTTCGTTCTCCTATTCTCTAGAACAACACCCTCAGTAACCCTAGCGACACCTCCATAGACGTGGACACTTGCGGTGCAATTGTCTTTATACTATACTAGCTGTATCCTCACGGCTCCGCCCGTAGCCTATGTTACTCAGTGATAATGTAGCTTTCTAACGGCACAAGTATTTTTGAAATCGGTCCAGTAGTTTTTAAGTTTATTCGTTACATACAAAAATATAAAAATACAATCTTTCCTCTTTATAATATTATTGTATTATACTATATGGCAAACTTGATAATATTGCTTTTTTACAAGTCATACAGTCTCCAAAATGCGTTCTTTATTCAGGCTAATGCAAAAATCGGGCTTGGAAAATTAAAAACTTTACGTGAGTTATATCTGTCAGTGAACTACTGAAGACAGGCAACACAAGTACGCATCTATAATTCTAATCTATCTGTTGTAGTTAGTAAGTTAGTCAACGCTGATCAACTTGCCTACTTTATGATTAGCGAACACAGTCAACAGTATAGGAGCTCCATCAGACTTATTACTTCTAAGAAATATTATACTTTGAAAACAATGATAATACTTCGGAAACAATGTTATAATATATTTCTAAAAATAACCTGAGATACTCCCTTTGGTAGTTGTGTGAGTGGTATAGCGATCTACGAACGAAAATTAGAAGTAATTTCAAAAGCGAAGTGTACGCTCGACGAGTCGCCGCCGGTTCCCGGGACAACGTGGAAGTTCATCTTTAAATTGCAGCCAGCGATGCGAGGGTGAGGGGGGAAGGGCATTCTTGTGCCCTATTCATTTTAATTAGGTGCTTCGTAATTGTGTTCCCGCGGCGCCAGTGACTCGGCCACTGTGAGATATTGCCGACAGAGTTCCGAATATACTTGTTCGAGTTAGCGTACTTTCTTCGAGCGAATGACGACGAAATTAGGTACGGAATGGATCGACTCTCGGTTGCGAAATGAAGAATATAGAGTGCAGATCTAAAATCCGTTTGTATCAAGAGCTTCTACTATTCGTAGATAATCTTCTTCTCTCGTGTCGGAGCTGTATGAGAATAACTCATGCCTTGGAGAAAAGATTAGCCAGTCAAGATTGGTCGCGAGGTTGACTGCCCAGGGTGGTTTTTTTATGCACCCCAGATAGATAATGATAATTGCGAACGTCTCGTCGCAAAAATGACACTCGGAAGAAATATGTGACTATAGCGAATAGCATCACGTTTGATAAACGTTCAGGAGGACCAGCCAGGACCAGGAGGTGCCTTGTTGGTCTAGTGGTCGCAAGCGCGACTGCTGAGCATGGGGTCTTGGGTTCAATCCCCAGGTCGAGCAAAATGTTATTGAGTTTTTCCATTAGGAATTTCTCAGTAGCAGCCCGGAGTCTGAAATTGTGCCCGATTGATGGCAATAGGCTCGCCCCCTATTACACGGGACTTAAATATAACTGGCGAAATGAGGGTGTACTAAAACATCTCTGCCGAACCCTTCGGGGAATACAAGGCGTGATGTTATGTGTGTAAGACCAGTTAGTCCTAACGACACATCTTCAGTTAAAAAGATGTCAGTACACTCTACATCCGCAGCTCAGGGATCAGGGGACGATTTCAATTAAGTTATGAAGGTACCGACGGACGCTCTATCCGGACTTTTTATACAAAATGCTAATTCCATCTCCGCGCCGGCTGACTCGCGATTGGATATCGACTTGCACTTTTAATTTGAAAGGACGAGGAATCATACTGAGCTTTATCTACAATTCAAACAACGACTCGGTAAAGTAAATTATTGTAGGTCCCGGTCATACTGACTTTATTGATATTAGACTTAAATGTTACGTTATTTTATTAAACTAGTGATTATACTTGAACGGTATGGAATAAACTATGCGTCAATTTAAGTTTTACCCTCGCGCAAACGACAGAAGAATGTGTCTGTCTGAGAATTATCATATTAATAACTAGCTGTGTCCTCACGGCTCTGCCCGTAGCCTATGTTACTCAGTGATAATGTAGCTTTCTAACGGCAAAAGATTTTTTGAAATCGGTCCAGTAGTTTTTAAGTTTATTCGTTACATACAAAAATACAAATCTTTCCTCTTTATAATGTTAGTATAGATATAGATTAATTGATAACTAATAAAATAATAGGTACTCAGATCACCATGGTCTACTACAATATGAGAGTCAACGTCTTTAACGTTGTCCCAAGTAGGTACCTAAGGTTCTTGTCTTATCGGATACAGATAGACTAGACGCAGAAAGAGCAGAGCTGAGTAGGTACTGTGGCTCAAAGGCCAATATCCTGCCGCGGAATATGAAAACTGAAATTGATCTATTAGGTATTCCAAAGTTTTTAAAATATACACATGTTTAAACGATGATATTCACTAATTATGTTGTTTTCTTGTGTGTTTAGCTACGGAAGCGCAGCTTGGGGTAAGTGGCGTGGTTGGGGCGTTCGGCGCGGGCGCGGGAGCGGTGTGCGCGCTGGTGGCGGGCGCGTGCGCGCTGACGCTGCGCCGGCGCCGCCGCCCTCGCCTGGCCAAGCCTCCGCCCGCGCCCACCACGCCCGCCAAGCAGGAGCACGAGGACACCGAGCCCGACCTCATACCTAACAACTATTGTAAGTACCTTACTGTTATAATGAAATTGAAAACACCGTGAGGAAACTGACATGCCTGAGAGATATTTCTCGACGGCATGTGAATCCAAGTCGGAAGCCCATGGGTGGCATAAACTCTGACGCCAGGTTAGTCATTAACCACACGAAAAGATGAAGACTGTCATAATATATTTCTGTGACCTGGTGCCAAAAGGGCCAATATCAATAATCCTTATATTCAGTAATAAGCATTAGAATAATGAACCAGCATTGATAGTTATTATTTACATGTTATATGTATTGTAGAATAACAAAAACCTTTTTCTGTTACCTATTTGATACATATCTGTACGTTGATTTATGAATTAAATTCAAATTCAAGAAAAAATTGGTATTTTTGAAAATATTTGCTACTTAAGCCTTTTTAACACTAACAACATTTTAGTTTTTTATTCAGCACTTCGCTGTAAATATGGCCAATGTTAGGTTTGTTCTTTTTAGTACAAATAGAGGATGGTACAAATATTATTCTCTTTAGTCCAAAATGGGCCAATGTTATTAGTCTATTTTGCTTTATTAAAATGTTATGCAGCCAAGGCTATGATAACAAAAAAGGGCATCACAAAAATCAAGATAAGTTAATTTTGATCGTTTTAGTTCCGACTCTATTACTAGCATAGTGTTTGTTTTTATTCTTTATTGGCTTAAGTCACTGCAGCCCTTTTAACACTTAATATTTTTTATGTAACAGTATGAAAGCACACACCACATTGGCCTTTTCAACGTAGTATCTTTTAAGTGATTGTCGTTACACTTGCGCCGTTTTAGCACACATAAATTGGCAGTTTTTCAATAATTAGGCAGTAAAATCTCATTTCTCACAAAAACGTACTTTAGCCCTTTTATCACCTAGCCACAGATTTATATTTTAACAGGATCTGAACTAAAGCCCGATAGAGGAGTCTACATTTAAAATCGGTTGAATAAAACCGAAATCCTACTGTCAAAATAACCTGTTATATCAGGATATTATAAGAACATCTATTAGGTACATCATGTAGGTGTTATAAATAGCAACTAAGGTTGTATTGTTAGGAATATACGTGCAGACGCTACAGTCCACCTGTTCACCTGATATAATAATACCTAATCTTCAAACGTAGGTAGTTAAAACCGCAACGTAAAGGGTGCAACTACCGCTGCTACTACTTTACTTTTTAAAATTGCAATCTAATAAATTTAATAATGTAACGTTCTAGTTATAAACTTCCGATAGAACATGCATTGGGTGTGTTCATAAAACATGATGCGAGGTGAACAATGGAGTTTTAATCATTAATAGCGAGGACAGTGCGGAGCATTCCATGCATGCGAGATGACGTTGAGGTCGCACTTGCCGAACGCGACCCTCAGGCCCCAGTCTTAGCATTGATGTAACTCAAGCCTTGAACGGAAATGTGTTAAGTGTTTTAATATTTTATAACTAGTGATTTAAGAAGCAAGATACACGATCGTACAGTCACTTTTAATCATGCTCTCCGAAACAAGCTGTGCCCGAACCAATGCTGTTTCTCACACTTCTATAATTTCATATTTTTGCTCATTTTTAAATATCTACAAGTAGAGTACCTACCTACAATAAAAAAGTCCGTTCCTTTTTTTATGAATTCACCATAGCAGGACAAAGCTTTGAGCAGGTTTGACAATAATCTGACACGAAGGACCAAAGATTACAAGTGTATGATGGACCTAAGAATAAGACCCATTGCTTAGAGGCGCGGCGCCCGGCCACGGTGATAAACGTGGAATATGAGATCAAAGTAAAAAAGGTACAATGATTATGATTATAATTCATGGGTTATAATTTCATGATAAATGATGACTGTTTCTTGAACTAATCCACTTTCTCCTGAAGAGGATGTTGCATAGACGACTGAACGAGCCCCGAAACATTTTAATGTTACAACCTATATAGATTCACATAGCACACATATTGTTTGGCTAAAACTGTAAGTCATTTGAGATTAAACTTAACAAAAATAGGAATCTGTGAGTACCTCAATTTATTATTTACAAATTCAATACTATCTATAACACGCGTTTGTGAAATAAAAGCATTGATAACAGTCACTCCTATCAAACGAAATGTATTGTAATATCCCTGAAGGATTAATAATACATGAAAACATGTAATATTTGTTATTACGGCCCAACGAGCAGCAGAACAAGGCTCTTGTAGAAATATGAGACACGACCGTTTATTGTAAGCTCTCAGGCTCCGCAGAGCTTCTCACGGCAACATAATACCTACTGTATTTATAAACATACTGTTTTGATCTACAATGTTATGTTTTGTATCCCTATAAGTGCTAATGTTAGTAGTTTCTTCTAGTTCTGCATTTATTTTACAAATTCAGCAGTAGCGTTTACTTCGTGCATAGGTACCTACATTCGAAGTATGAATTTAAAAAATCTAAAACTGCTGAATTCTGTGGTTCTGTTTCAAAACATTCAATTGTTTTTGCTCAGGATCGTGATCAACGCAAGCGCGCAGATTATGCGGAGGGCATTCAAATATTCATATTAAGCGCATAACAAGGGAAAAAGCGTAGGGCGGACGCAGGGACGAGGTAGCCGGGTTAGGGAGGGGGCAGGGGGAAGGTGGCACTCGGCGCGGTTTAAAAGGCAATCCTCATAAAAGCTTAATATACGGCTGGAAGTGTCCGCGGGGATGAAGTGCCGGACACAAACACGTCCACATTACTCGACGTACTGACGATGTAGGTACACATACTCAGGTGCCCGTCACACTCGCTCTCTGTGTGAATTTACTAAAGTAGCGTCTGGTGGCTGCTGCTCTGTCCTCGTAACGTAACTGCTCGTCAGGAGCCGCCGCCATTAAGAGCTTACTTCATATCTGTAGCACCACTGACAGGCCACTCCACTTTGTTTATCTTAGTTTCGCGGAATTATCGTGTGAATATAGGTATCACGTGTTTTGTAGTTTGAATTAATTTCAATAGGGTAAATGTTTGTAGAACTGAAAACCAGATGGATGGATGAGACGTCATATATAACGATGAATTATGCACGGTATAGAGACAATTGGCGTTAACGAAAAGAGGCTTACGCCCAGCAGTGGGTAAACAACCCGTGGACAAGTAATATGTAAACAAACTGTTTCACGAGCCGACAACAACGTAAATATTTAATTTCCGGGTGAACGCACATACATGTGGAATTATTCGCAGAAATAAAATATACTCACATTTAAATTCAATGAGCAGCTTACATAAAAATCCCTCCCGTTGAACGCGCTCGTGACGTGGAGTAGGTATTTGTAACCATTTAAAACCTGTTCGCAGCCAATCGCTGTTCACGAGAAGTGCTTTATTTTATTTAACGAAAACTAAAATATGTCACGAAGACACCATGGAGTTAGCTAACAGTATGCAAAATATTCCCCTGTTTACTAATAGCTCAAGGTACCTGATATTATAGAACTGACACCTGACGGGGCCCGTATTGCCTATTTATTAATACGAGCCCACGTTGTGAACCTCGCTACTCAACAAAGAAAACTTGCCGCGTCGACTCTTACTCCAACCCAATTGATTTGAATTTATTAATCAGTGTAGCTTTGAATTCATCAAGACTAGGTGCCTACAAGTTTAATTGTAGACAAATATGAAACTTGTTGTCAACAAAAATCGTACCCTCGTGCTGATGATAAGTAACCACACTTGTTTGCGTTAAGCCCGATGAAGCCTTTTATAACATAACATAACATCACGCCTTACATTCCCCGAAGGGTTCGGCAGAGGTGTTTTAGTACACCCTCGTTTCGCCAGTTATGGTTAAGTTTCATGTAATAGGGGACGAGCCTATTGCCATTAACTGGGCACAAATCCAGACTCCAGGCTGCTACTGAGAAATTCCTAACACAACCCGACCTGGAGATCGAACCCAGGACCCCATGCTCAGCTGTCGCGCTTGCGAGCACTAGACCAACAAGGCAGTCAAAGCCTTTTATAAATAAGAACAAAATCAAACGTTATCTCGTTCGTTATTGATCGGCAGAACTGCATTAGTCGCGTATTCAACGAGTCGTTAATGAATCGAGAATGTGCCGCTCTCACCGACGGCACTAGCTAACGAGTAGGTCGGAGGTCTGCTCGTAAGTCGGACAACACGATTAGGGACGAACTAATATTGTGCCGAAGTGCCGTAAGTCGGATTACGACTCCTTTGGCGTTAAACTCGTGTGTAGTAACCGTCTTAAGGCGCTCTGTCGGTTTGTTACTGCGGATTTATAATTACGATGTATCTCCTCGATGGTCTTGAAGAGTTTAACGGTTTCAGTGATTAAGAGAAATAAAGAGAACCGTCGGTAAAGAAACATTAGGGTAATGACACATTTAGTTGAAAGAACCATGGTAACGTATTATAAAGAACCATGGTAACGTATTATAAAAAAAACACGTATATCCGAGAACCTGCATTAGGTGTAACCAAACATAGTTTGAAGATAAAAAGGCTGGTGACGTCACTGCCACAAATCAATCGACACCACAACGATGATTAATTTCAAAGAAGCGCTGACGTCGTACACCGTACAGCAGCACGCGGCACGACGCAGCGCGACTCGACCCGCTAACGACGGCCCTAATTAAAAGCTAATGTGGATCCGACTTCGCAACTAAGTTAGCAAGTAACCGCGCAGTTCCGCGGTAACTATCGATCGCAAATTAACTCGTGCACGCGCCAAACATTCTGACGTCACATTAACGACTTTCAGAGCGTCGTCGAACCAGTTCTTGTCATAGTTGCCGCATAGTTCCGTGATGAATGGCAACTAACCTGCAACTGATTTGCTTTAGAAGTTCCAGGGAAATTACAAGGATTGGAGCTAGAGGAGATCTGCATGAGTGAAATTAGCATTTAATTAATCTGAGTTTAAATTCAGATTCAATCAATTCAGACTGTTGAAGTCGACTGTAATGCGGGTCACTCACATTCGCACGATTACTCGAACCCACAAGTGTGGGACTGACATTCGCAATGACTATACGAACATTTTCCATACAAAACGGAAAACATTCGTACAATGTACGAATGTTTGCGCACATGTGAGTGACCCGGGTAAGACTAGCCTCTTTTTAAAAGTAGCTATCTAAGGCGATTCGCACATTGCACCACATCACGCAGCGAAGCGCGGGAGTGCGTGTTCTTACGTTGTTTGCAAGTATCTGTGTTTGTATAGAAAACACACGTAGTGCAACACACAGAAAACGCATTCACACGCAGTGTTGTGGCTCCGTCGGCACGCACTCCGCAGCGTAGCGCGGGGCAGTGTGTTTCGCCTAAATTCAGAATTATTCTCGATATATTACTGTAATCCTCTTCAGATTTAAAAAAAAGTTAGTTTTCGTAACATTTCTCAAAGATATCACCGTTACTGCTAGCATGCCGCTGAAACATGTGACGTAGTCTCTAATACGCTCCCCTCGACAACAGACGCAATCAGAGGCCAGCAATCATCGCATACCTACATGTTAACAATTAAAAAGCCTTGTAAATCATAATGGCCGCGCACCGGGGGTCGAACGAGGCCTCCTATTATAATAATACGTTATACGGGAATTATTGCTGTCATAACTCCACCGACGCGTCACGCCCACTCCGCACGCGGACAACGAACAAAAGCCCGAAATGTACGATAAAAACGCGTTATAGTCGCGTGATGTGCTTTATAAAGGTGCTGAAAATAGTCAGCGGTGAGCGCTACCTTTGTGTGGATAAGTTGCACAAACGCAGCTTACAAATGCGCTAGTGGCTTCATTGTTGAGCTCACTAAACCACCTCACTACACTTACAGGCAGCCTAGTGAGACCATGCAGGGCACATATACCAAGCACGTTTTACCCTGTAGGATAATGTACAAAGTTATTTCAGATTTCAACTTTTTATTTTTATTTGTAACTGCCTCGTTGATCTCGTAGTGGCAAGCGCGACTGCTGATCGTGAGGTCCTGGGTTCGATCCCCAGGTAGGGTAAAGTGTTATTGGGCTTTTTCGTGTGGAATTCCTCAGTAGCAGCCCGGAGTTTGGATTTGTGCCCGGTTGGTGGCAATAGGCTCGCCCCCTATTACATAGGACTTAAACATAATGGCGAAATGAGGGTGTTAGGTACGATACTCCTCTGCACAACCCTTTGGGGAATACCAGCGTGATGTTATGTTTTGTTATTTTTATTTGAACAATATTTCAGTTACGAATCCTCGTGAACATGATCGACAGAGGTTTATAATAAATAAAGTCATCTGATATTCATGAGCATGTCATGGAACTTGGCACGGGTTGTGGGCCTGCTGGGCCGGGCACAGGGGAGTGGAATGGCCTGCGGCCAGACGCCATAAATCGTGACGTAATGAATGCCGTTCTCGCCTCAATAAAAACTCTCCCACATTATATGATACAGGATTTATGCGTCGGCCGCGGGCCCACCGCCCGCCGCCGGCCCTGAGAGCCGCGCTGTGCCAAAACGTACTAATAGCGGGTTCGATTTTAGTTGATCAACGAAAGTTGAACAACAAAAGTTGAAACGTTTTGTTCCTTCAGATTGATTCAATTTGATTGAAAGTCTGTTCAGACGGTTCAAATCGCATGCGATTTGGCAGTTGATCAACTAGAATCGAATCGTGTGAACCTGGTATAAGCCGTAGTGTACTGTGAATTACACACACAGTGTACAATCAGTGGATATCACTACTTGATGAAAATGTGATCGTTAAAAAATTATAAAAATGTCTTGTGTAAATAGTATAATATGATGTCTGCCACCGGTCCAACTTATGGTAGAAAGTCGATATCCGAGTCCTTTCCCCACATCTTGTTATCTTGCTCCCAGTTTGGAATGAAGACAGTCAGTTAAACTCCGATTCAACAGATATTATTATACTTGGGGTACCTACCACTACACCATCTTTACATTACTTCTGACTAACAACAATATATCGTCGGCGTAGGTGGAGAACTATATAACTAACACTTTTGTCGAAATAGACTTTTTAGAATTTTCTTGTAGTCAAAAAATTCCCGCACCTCTTAACCTTACACACGTTTAAATATCTTATGTCAATAAAACAATACCCTAATTTAATGAACCCATGTAGACACATTTATATAGTTATATTCACGTTAAATAGGAGAAGCAAAAATAAATAACTCAAGAAATGAATCAATAACTGTAATTTATCTTTACTTGAGTAACGAAACAATTGAACAAAGTATCTTATTTAATTTTGCCACTACAACATATGTATGGCACGACCATGTCAATAAAGTTTAGGCAGAAATGAATAAGTGTGCTTATTCATTGCTGCACTTTTAATTTGTTGTATTAAATAGTAGTCGTGAATATGTACTGTTATCGATTTTTGCTACAACTAGTGCAAGCAACTGCCTCGTTGGTTTAGTGGTGGCAAGTGCGACTGCTGATCGTAAGGTCCTGGGTTCGATCCCCAGGTCGGGCAAAGTGTTGTTGAATTTTTCCGTGTGCAATTCCTCAGTACCAGATCGGAGTTTGGATTTGTGCCCGGTCGATGGCAATAGGCTCGCCCCCTATTACATGGGACTTAAACATAACGGGGAAATGAGGGTGTTACTGTACACCTCTGCCCAACCCTTCGGGGAATACAGGCGTGATGTTATGTATGTTATGTAATGCAAGCAGCTAATTGTAAATAAAAAATCAATAAACTCAAGTATTGACTTTTACCGAAATAAGTATTAAGAGAGTTAAAATTTATTTCATACGTGGGAGAAGTACACAACTGACAGAAATAAATAACTAATTACATTATATTCTGAAAGGTACGTAGAGGGAAAATTGGATAACTTGTTTTTTTTTAGTGACGGTTACAGTTAACGTTTGAAAAAAAATCCCAAAAGATGAAAATGATAAAGATATACAACATATAATTTTAACTGGTGTAGTCAGGTTGATGCTGTGTGCGATAAACTACGGGCATTATTGGCGAAATTATCTATACTTAGACATAAGCTCCCCTACCACACACTTCGAACATTGTACCTAGCATTAGCAGATTCCGTAGTTTCTTATGGTTTAAGTAGTTACGGGCGAAGTTACAAAACGTATTTGGCAGATATTTATAAGCTACAGCTATTTATATTAAAGACTATTGTACCTCCTAAAATAAAAAAGCAGTACTGTAACGATTATAGTAAAATATTTGGATATTGTAAAGTTATGAATGTATTCGATAAACTAAAACTACTGATAATATGCGAGGAATTTAACAATATAGGTGATTTACTTGAAAATTCGAGACCATGTAACCTACGTAACCTAACATATTCACCAATATATATGTTACCAAAATACACAAACGGAAATGGACAAAGAACGATGCCATACATGCTACCGTCCATACTTAATAATTTCCCAAAAGACATAGCGCAGAAATTAAAACAAAGCAAGAATACAAAACAATGTAAAAATATTCTAAATTTTTTTTTCTTTTCTTCATAAATTTAAATAAATTAGGAATTGATTGTACTTAATTGTAACATAAATGTAAGTTCAATTAACACCTAAGTATAAGATAGTGCGATAAACGGCTCAAGCCGCCTACACATAAACCCACTTAACGGGATTCTAGTAGGCAGGTTATAGATTTAAGTTAAATATGTAAAAGTTTTTGTATTGGAAAATAAACGAAAAAAAAAAAAAAAAAAAAAAGAACAACTACAGTAAAATTGTTATTACAAGTAAAGTTATAAAATGTAATGTTTAAAAACGCTTTATTTACAGAAATAAAAATAATTTATCGTTTACGGAAATTCTATTATTAGGTATATTCTTTAATTTCATTAGTAAAAATTTAAGTAAATATACTTCAGCACTTACAAATATTACATCGTATCGATGTATCGGTGATCGAATACGGATCATATAAGTAACTGGTACTTCTATAGCACAAGAATTCTCCTAGTTTAAGCCCAGTTGCACTTGTTTGTAACTTTCCGATTGTGTAAAATTCAATTTGTTTGTTTGAAACAATAGATTATTAAGACAAGATTTAACTAAGTCTTGATTTCAATAAATATTATAAATATATTATTTTTATAAAAAAGTCGTTATTTTGAGCACGTTGTAAACGTTTTAACACCTGCAGTTTATTATATTATCGTCTATTACATAAAAATAACTTAATAGTAGGTATAAACCAAATATTTGTATGTCAATATTGTGTACGCAAAGTATCGTAGCGTTAAATGTATAAATAAAATGCAGAGGAGGTCAATCAGTGGAGCGGAAGCGATTGCCAGACTGAGGAATTTATTAGATTTCCTCTCAAAGAAGCTACCGTCGGGCTGCGGCTTATTGTTATTAATATTGTAATATTGCATATAGCGGCGTATTGTACTATCTACTTTACATACATGGTAGCGATACTCGTCAAGTAATTCTATTATGTAAGCTTATATCAATTTATTGTCTGTACTAGAAACCTGTTATCGTAATATGAAAACACAGCTGCTGTCATTTTATGTTTATTATTATATGCCAATATTTGAAAATTTAATAATTATAAAGGAAAATTATTATAGCCGTGTTTAACAAAACCTACGAGCTAATCGCAATTATACGTGGGATTATAACTCGAAACTTCCAAAGTATTGCAAAAAGTACCTAATAAATATAAACTTAGTAAAAAAAAACAAAATCATTGTATTATAACATACTTTAAGTACAATAACGCACGGCCGCTACGAACTCGTAGCACGTAGTTCGTAGCATTTTACACGCGGCTTAACCAGCGTAGCTGACGTCGCGTCACAACAGGAGCGGTGCAGTCACCGATACAATCACGTGACAACCATTCAAGAACTATATTGAAAATATACCGAAAGGAGCGGCAGGCGACAACAGGGCACGTGCGGGAGGGGGTACACGGGTAGGTATATTCATGAATATTGATGCAGAATCGTGAATATTCAGCGGGGCGACACTCGCAATTGAAAACACGCCGCAAAGTGCGCGCCGACACTGACGCGCCGCCGCCGCGCCGCCGCCCGTCTGCGCGCCCGCACCCACGCGTGCTGGGGATCTTTTGTAACTATTACGGCTCACTTACATATTGTGATTAATTAGCTTCTTTATCCAATTTCGGAACCAATTTTTCGTACTATGTAAAAGTAAGAAAAACTGGTTCAATCCCGCAATAAAACGAGCATCATAAAAATATGAGCTTCTATTAAATTCGTAAAACAGGCAGCGCACAGCAAATTCAAACCTTCGGCTTAACACGATAATAAGGGATGATCCGATTTGAAGAGCTTCATCTCAAACGCTGGCAACGCTTTGTGAAGCTTTCGATACGCAGATATTATTGAACGACGTCCTAATCCACATCACTTGCATTTAATTTCAGATATTATTCACGTAATAACTTGAAAAACTATATGACAAACAGAATAAATTTATTCTGACTTTTATAAGTACCGATATCGTTAGCTAATGCTAGTAATATCGCGCGTATATCCTCGACGGGCATCACTCAAGCATGCTCGTTCTAATGCCACCTCCGTATAATTTGCACGGCACATCATACAGCGGCGGTACCCTTGTGAGGATTAATAGAGTCCCTTTCTGAATAGCTTCACTGCTCGTATTAATACCCGCAATAAAATAAGATCCGCATCACTCAGGTGCTCGTCGATACAGCGGAGCGGAGCGCGGAGCAGAGGTGCGGAGGTGCGCCAGCTAACCTATTAATGAAGCCAATTTGAATAAACTCGGGCACATTAGACGTGGCTTGCGGATCGTGGGGGATGCGGGGGCATGGCGGCGGTCTGGGGGGGGGGGGGGAGTGCTCGATACGCGCACCAATTAATTATTTCTTGTGTCCTGACTTACGCTCGCCTCCGTCTTTGAATATAGTGATTAATCAGGTTTTTTTCCCTCGGCGGCGGTGGCAGATAAATCTTGGGCGGAGGATCTAGGGGCTGCGGGCACACGTGCCGGAATCTGGCATTATTTATGTACGACGTCACTGGTGCAGCCTCGCCCTGACACACTGCAAATAAGAGAAGCGATAATTATTAAAAATCGTAGTCGGTCCGCCGGCCACCGACCCGCTCCCGGTGCTACGGCCGCACAAATTTAGAAAACCTCTGAAAATGTCGCGTAAGAAGCCAACTTTGTAAATATAAATGTACTTTGTTTGAAAATAGTCTCGATTTTGTGCGCTTTGCAAATAACTGTTAGTTATTTTCTTACCGCGCTGTGGATACAGGTACAAGGGTTTGGATCTGCTAGAAAGCCTTTTTACAAATGTTTTAAGATTAGTTTTATGACTCTTGTATCGTTGCATTCACTTCGTTCATCATTTGTTCTTGGTTCAGGCTGCAGAGGCAATAAATGCTAACTTACCATTGCCCCCGCGCCCCCCGCGCCCCCCGCGCCTACTCACAAACTACTCGGATTATCTATATTATCCCTAATGCAAGAAAAAAGCCCCACCCATAAATACTGCTATAGTAGATTTCTTACAAACGGTGTGTAGAAGGTACTAATAGATAAAAGTGCATCAATTAATCGATTAGTATCGATACCAATCACACGATTATTCCGCGGCAAATCACATCGACATCAATCACCGTCATTGTATTAGCGATCGATGTCGATAATAACTGGCTCTAGGACACATCACGGGTAGCTACAGAAGGTACACTCCATTAATGCAAGAACAAGCTCGTGTACAAACGTTCACATGGTCTGCTACTGCAGTAGTATTTATTGTTTAGTTTGACGGTTTGTGTACAGATTGAGAAATATGCTCCGGGCATCCATTTTGTTTTTTTTAGTGTGCTTTGGCACACAAGCGCCCGGCCCCTTGACAGAAAGTGGTTATTGCCGCCTAAAGATTGCTGATGCGTTGCCAACCTTAGAGACAAAGTTGGAAAATCTGATGTGCCTGTAATTTCACCGGCTCATATACCCTTGAAACCGAGACATAGCAATACTGCTTGGCTGTAGCAATATGTATGGTGGTAGTACTTCCTCGGACAAACACTTTCCCAAGAACTTTTCGTACTATCGCCATAGTACGAAAAGGCCTAAGCAGCCTCACCACTGTTGATACGAATACGGTAACTGTACAACCAGCTCTGCCAATACCGTAACGACATAGTTATTCAAAATGTGCGATCATTATCACGCCTAGTTCACTCATTCAATCTATTCAAAACTTTATTATCTGAATATTTGATCACAAATAACACCCTTCCTTAAATCTGAATGCATTGGATGGGTGTACCTAATATCTTATCTGCCTAGTCTATCATAAATTCCCCGTGACGTCTGTGACGAACTTTAATTATAATTTATTTTAAGCACTGTTCTCATGTAAGTGACTTTGTGTCTTTGTTGAGAAAAATATCTTTAAACCTAAACCTAGTTAAGATCGAATCTTCTGGACCTTTTTATTTCGTGACAATGATGACGGTTGTGGTTAAGATGCATTGCATCACTAGCGGCTCCAACTTATAAAAGGCATATATTACTGAAGGCAGAAGCAATCACGCAGGCCATCTCTCGTCAGCGTGCCCAATTTGCGCGCACCGCTGAAAAACTGACGCGTTTCGTCCGAATTCGTCAGGTCGCGAAAATTGGAGCGTGACTTGAGACAAGACGGCGATGATCAATTTCAGTTAAATGTATTATAAAGGCGAGTCTGCATAATATGTATCATTGTGGCGTATCGTATCCCCATAGGTATCATATCACCAGATCGTATCACCGTAACTTATGATATGTCTTGACGATACGGATACGATAATCGAATCGGCCAAATGCTACATAATATGAAGTCCGCCTTAATACGCGTACATAATTTTGATTGATGATCGATCAATGTTTATTTTAAAAAAATCGCAATGAATACTCTATCGTTGTCAATTATCGCCTTAAGCTTTGGGTTAAAGTCCTCCATATACGCTTCCTATATGTTTGAGTGCTGATTATCATGTGTTTATCTGTTGCAGGCGAAGCGGCGAGCGCGCCCAGCCTGGCCGTGTCGTCGCCGGGCCGGACGGCGCCCGCGCCGCTCACCACACCGGTATGTATTTATATTATGTCTATTATTTTATACTTTCTAAGTCAGCATAGCTCCAAGTAGGTCAAGAAAATTACTTCAAAAAGAACATCAACAATAAAGTGGCCGATTGCTAGACTACAAAGAGACATTAATAGACTTCCAGTATATTAATCATAAGAAAATTTAAGAAGTTGGAGTTACTAAGAACAAGTCAATTATATGAAATAAAGAAACTTGGTACACATAAATAAACATTTGCTATAAGAATTCCATTCTAAGTAGGTAGATAAATACGTAGCATGTGGAGGCTCAGTCCGCACTCCATAAACAACGACCTGCCACTCGGTCGTTACGATAGATGCCGCGCGCCGCCATCAATCCCTAGCTTCTCATCTGGCAAAATCGTAGGCGCACTCGTAGCTACTTACTACGCGTGTGCTACAAGTGCGTTCTACTCAATTTACATACACGCGAGCCTGATCCAACTGTGCTATGGACATTTTGGGGTAAAGTTAAAAACATCCCTATTCTCTACACTCTTGCGTAGATAATCACACGGTTGAAACTAATAGTAATGTATGGTTGTAACCCAAATAACTCATACTAGAAAAAATCTGTAATCAAACATTTTAGTTGCTTTACATATTGTATTAATGAAACATCCACAGAAAAACCTATATCCATTGTAAAAAATTACGAATTAGATTATTATACGCATTTTATAGTTCGATACACGTAGCCAAAACACTGAACACCCTCGACGCCTATACTACACTCGTCTCCTCGTTTTGCCACCACAACTCTCTCTCACTCACACACACGCACACATGGGCAGCGCTAAGTATTTTTTCATTAAGTTTTTCTCCTTTAATCGCATATCAGTAAAGTGCGAAGCGCTCGTAAAAGTAGCCGTGTACCATATAAATTTAACACGTCCTCGCCGAACAAGTGCGACTTAGCGCGATTTTATCTACTTAAAGTTGTCGTTTATTTTATGTGAACGTTCGAGTCAGACTGTGGAAGGCGTATCTTTATTACGGTCCGTGTCGATAGTCTGCTCTACGTCGTATCACAGAACATCATATTCCCTGGTCGTCAGTTAGCGCGTGTCGTCGCGTGGCGTGGTATCTGGCGCGACGCGGGCCCCGCGGGACGCGTTCAGTCACGCCGGCCACAGCCCATCATCACTCATATACGCTACCCAGACATCGTTCGTCAAAAAAGGCACACAAAATACAGAGCGAATCGAACTTGAGGCAAAAAATATACAAAGATCTTTGAAAAAAAGGACTGTATTTTTTTACGGTCTGTATAAAAAATACCGATATTCAGCCAAACCATATATGTAGCCCAGTGGTGACGGCCCCGACTTACAGGTTGTATGTCGTGGGTTCGAACCCAGCCAGGCGCATTACTTTGTGTAATTTATTTCATCACCACTGCTCTCAAAACGGTGAAGGAAAACATCGTGAAAAAACTGGCATGTCCTAGAACCAAAAATTCGAAGACATGTGACATCTACCAACCTGCACTGGGCCCGCGTGGTAGATAACGGCCCATTCCCTCTCACAGAGAGGAGGCTTGTGTCCCAGCAGTGGGAACATTATAGGCTGATGATTATGATGATGATGATGATATACATATGTAGTACTTACCTAAATCGTCGGTGTTCTTTAAAGTCCAATGGATAGATAAAATGAATTCTTACGTAATTCTATCCGGAAGAGATTAAAAGATCATGCTCCACCAGCAACGTTATAGTTATAGCCTATTACCACTAGCTGAGTCTGAGAGTTCCTTATGATGTGACCTACTGAATGATAAGCTCTGTGTTTATTTGCGTTGAAGATTAGCTAGAAAACTTAGTACGCATTCGCGGGTGAGACGCGGCACGGCGCGGTGCGGTGCGGTGCGGTGCGGCGCCTCAATTAAAACATTTAGCCGCATGTAACCGCACCCGCGCTTCGGATTAAAACATCGCGCGATCTCCGCGGCATTCAACTTTATCGTATTTACATGAAACTTTCATCGAGAATTTACTTTGCCGAGTCCTCATCAAACAGAAACATGGAAATTCATCTAACTGAGTTACGAACCGATAAAGTAACGAACGAGTTGAATTTTAATACCGACGAAAGTAGATGAGTGGCGGTGAAGTCTGTTTAAAGGTTAATGTTAAACAAGTTGGTGTTGCAATAACATGAAAAGTAATTAAACAAACACTAACTCGACGCCAAGAGGTCATGGTGCAGCAGCGCGCGCGCCGGGTTTGTACAGGGCAACCTATTCGCTTAAATGAGATATAAGTTTGATTTGTGCGTCCAATTTTCGAGCTGGCGCGGCTGGTGCCCAGTAAAAACACATTTTTCCCGCGGCGCTCCCATCGTTCAGTAGATCACGCACCGGACCACACTTAAATGCATCTGGTCCTCGAATATTTCTACTTTTCGATTACATTTTCTCTCATATCTCAGCGGCGACGACTACATTTCCACAGTCCCAAATGTGGTATATTATGAGTGTCACGCGTCGATAAGTTACGTAACGGTCGTAGGATAATCAGACGGCGACAGTGTCGGCGCGGCTTAGCGCGTCACCGCGACCAGACGCGTGCTGACAGCGACCTCTATTATCTACATGACACCCATTGCATACCTAATACAACAAATGAATACTGTCAAACATCTATTACAAAATATAATGTTAACAGATCGAAATATCGTTGCGTTTTGAATAAGTAGGTACGTACAAGCCAAAGCGAGGAAAGGTGCCTGCGCGCAATAAATCCGCTCCACCTGATTAACTGTACAAAGTTGTAGCGAGCACCTCATTGTCCGGGGCTCCGGGCCGGGGCCGGGACACGCCGCTAACAAGGGACGTTTTAATTAAGTTGCTATAGTTTTATCAGCCTGTTCTTTTGTCGCGTCACCTCACCGGCCGCTCGCCACGCGGCCCGGTCCTTCGCACCCCTTTAGTGCGTGTCGCTGTTTTGAATTAGTTTTAATTTAACGTTATCTTGGCGTTGCGGTGGTGCGGATGTCGCGGTGCGGCGGTGCGGCGGCGGCGTGACAATAGCGCGGCTAATTCGGCGGAGATGCGTGGCACGATAGCGGTGATTACACGGCTAATGTAATGTAATTCGTCGCAGTGGGACGCGCGCCGCGACTCTCACGTAATTACACCACGCTGATTGGATGGACACTGCCTGTATAAATAAAATGGCACAAAATATACACACATAACTCCCTGTGACAAAGAACTCACTCATTAGTTAATAGTCGATACAGTATAGGTACAAAATAACAGCCTTAAAACCCAGCAGTCACAGATGCCCGCGGTTTAACGATATTCTGGTTGGTAGAAGCTTTTCTACTTGTGCGTGAACTAGTTTAGTTCGTATGGTATATGTGGTAGCCGTTCTGTCCATTGCGCTGCGTCCTCTACCCGGTACGTCGCACACTGGACCACCACAACAAAGCAGTCTTTGTTGCGCGTGTTGCTGTTCATTAATTTGCAGATATACGAAGTAATAAACTTGTTTTAATGGCCGCGCTTAACTGTGTCCTCATTATCATCATATTATGATCATATTTCACGGTAACTGTATCTGGTCGCGTATTCCAGATTCCTCTCGTTGCCTATGTACATGGGTATTGTTGCTTCGACTTGGGTATCAGTTCAGCAATTAGTTTTCATTAACCTAAGCCAATCATAAGCAGAAGAGTTACCGATGTGTGACGGTTTTCTCTACGGTCACCAAACCACTTGTCTCACGTCGTTATCGCTGTCAATTTTCCCTTTTTAAACTTTAGTACCTAGATGATTACTAGAAGTTAAGTCATTGTTGAAATTAATGTATTGTGTGGTTTTGCCTGCAGGCGTGTAACGGTCCGGGCGCGTCGTGGACGTGGGGCGCTCGGACAGCGGGCACAGCGGGTACAGGTGCAGCCGCGGGGGCGGGGGCGGGGGCGGAGGCGGGCGCGCGGGGGCTGGGGCGCTCCGCGTCCGCCACGCTGCGCGCCGCGCCCGACCTCAACGTGGACGCCATCAAGGAGAAGCTGCTCGACCACCGGATCCCGGAGAGCTGCGTCTAGTCGCCTTAAATACACATCGTCTAATCACATTGTCACACACCGCACAAACTGACGTCGAAAATAATCTAACCTACGCACAAACTAAATTCAAAACTCTAACGTAATATAACCGGCAACAAAATTTAAAGGAATAAATGCGACATTTCACTTGATGTACATCAAATACGTACTTAGGTATCAACAGTTCCAACAACTGGACCCCCACTTGAAATCTTTGTGTTAGTGAAACCTTCTCGCGTTCCAGTCCACTAGAGCAAACACGACGGCACTTAACCCGTACGAGTGTGTGACAATGTTCGGGGGCGTGTGGGCGTGCGACCATGCGACCGTGCGACTGTGCGACTATGCGATCGTGCAAGCTGTCTAATCTGTCCGGCTCTAACAAAACGTTATGTGAACGCTGAACTGTGTTAGTGTGGCGCCAGTGAGAGCGACCGGCCGTCGCCTTACTTCGCCGCGTCGTGCGGAGTGCCCTAAGCGTGTAAATGTTGTAGGTACAATTATTTCTTCGATGTCATCTCTGCCGTCGTTCTAAGTATCCCATGATTTATTTTCACGGTCAGAATGTCAGATTTCAATGTTAGAACATAAAGTGTTCAGTGTCAGAGACATAACCATTCGTAAATTTATTGTAACACCGTTGAGTTTATTTCGAGGCGCTCTCCCAACACTAAATACTTGTGCACTTATAATGATAAACGTGTAACATTTGAGCAGCGTGTGCGCAAGCTTTAACAAACTTACTTATTTAACTTTATTAGTATAGTATTATTCCAGAATCTCATTTCGTTTAATGGTTGAACTTTTTCTTTTGTACGGTTTACTAAAGTTCTCACATTATTATAGTTACATGCAGTAGTTAGTTATATTATTTGTGGTTGGAATCTGATATTCTCTCCGCGTCCATGGAATTCTGTAATCTTTTAGTGAAATCTGTAATTTTATTTGAAATGTAATTGTACATAGTAGATATTAAGCGACTGAGTCTTTGCCACTTTTTTACATGTCTACGAAATTAGATAATAAATTTACCAGTTAATAAGTACTACGATAGATAAATCTATTCATCGTTATCTGTATAAAAATCTGATTTTATGTAAATAATGTTTGTACTCGCTCTTAAGGTTTTAACGTTGACTAGCGTGCGCGTCACGTGACCACGTCGCTCGTCCCGTCACCGTCGCGTCACCGTCACGCCGCCGTCACGCTTGCCGTCACGCGGCGTGGCACTTGTACAGATCATTCCTACGTGATGAAAATATCCACTCCGATAGTAATAAGTACATTTTAATGAATTCGACAATTACAACAAAACGAGTTGGACTCTTTGATCACGGGTTAGTTAATTTAAGCATCTATTGCTACACTTTGATCACCGATTGGTTGTACGACTATTGCTATAGTTTGTATTTTTATTTGATCACACCTGCTTCACATTTTCGTCAATCACATAACATTACCATGAAGAATATAGAACTTAAACTAAACATATCAAAACTATTTGCATTTTGTCAACACATAAACGTTAATAGGGGTAACCCTTAACCAAACTTAGTTTTCTGAGAACTTGGTGCCATCCTGTAACTGACCTACTATGATACGCCAAAGCCTATCCTGCAGGAAGAAACAAAACGAAGATATAAGATTTTGTTTCAGAATAACTTGCTAAAAGAAACACGGTGCATGCATGACCGCGAACGAAATGCTTAAATTAAGTGTGAAGAGAACTGTGTCGTTGCGGTAGCTGCTGTTTTGAAGGTCAACAATACATACAAACCAAATTAGCAAACAGGTAGTTAAGGAGCGACATGCCATCTCTGCATTTGGATATTTTATTAAGAATTCATTATTTGCTTTGTTTCCGCCTGGAATAGAAGAATTATATATATATTAATTTAGCTACCTGACAATAAAAAAAAACAGAATTAGTCCAGTAGTTTTCAAGATAGCTCCCCAAACCCCACGTATAATCAAACAGACAGACACAGTCTTAATTATTCAGTATCTTCGACGCGTTTCTAACATTCAACCACTTTAGGAGATTCACCCTAGTATCCAAAGAGGGAAAATGTCCAGCAGTCTTCCAACCAGCCAGTCGCGCGTCCCGCTGTCGCTTCGTCGACGTCTCGTCGCCGTGCCGTCGCGATGCTCACGCGATCCTAATTGTTTTTTGATGACAACAACATTAACGTTCCGGTATCCGTTGTTAAAGCGCGCGGATATCGGCACACTAATTAGTTATCACGCACTGTCATTAATCACTCCTTGTAATACTTGAAGCGTTTACTTCAACTTTAACTTGCATATTTTCTCTTCATAAATTGTATATTTGTTAATGAGATTTCTATGAGCGACTTCGCCGATTCGTCATACTTCTGTCAGATCAGCCAGCAGACAGACAAAGTCTCCGCCCATATGTTAACAGTACTAATGTAGAGCCACTTCTATCCAATGGCTCACATGAATGCCCTTTCAAAGCTATATTTAAAAGTGACTGAACGATGTTTTAGAACACAATTCATGTTTTCATATCCTTGAACAAAGTACTTATTTATATTTTTTATAATGTTTAATTAAATTGTGGTTGTTTTTGTGCCAATATGTTTGACGAAAATGTAAGCAATAGTAAAAAAAACATATCTACGGAGCTCCCCAGCTCGCACAACGGAACGTATCAGTGTAATATCAATAACATAATATGGTTGTTAACTGTAACAACACAGAAGCTGTCAGGTTCAGTTAAACAGACTGACATCCTCAACTTGTAGATAGTAACCACTAGGTCAGTTATGTGTAAGTATGTGAGGCGGGGCCCCACCGCGAGCGGTGCGGTGCTGCCGCCGCCGGTGTGGCCCCACTAGGTCAGTTATGTGTAAGTATGTGAGGCGGGGCCCCACCGCGAGCGGTGCGGTGCTGCCGCCGCCGGTGTGGCCCCACTAGGTCAGTTATGTGTAAGTATGTGAGGCGGGGCCCCACCGCGAGCGGTGCGGTGCTGCCGCCGCCGGTGGGGCCCCGCACTGTGACGTGATTTGTTATTATAAAGGTTTAAAAACAACTCAAAGAGTTCGCCCTACTGTTGACATTATTTATTTTGAACGAGATTAAAGGTTGTCTTGGAAGTAGCTTTGTTTTTTATTGCACAAACCCACCTAGTCATGTTATAGCTATGTTTTAGTTGGCACCCTGAGCCCTGTTCGTAACAGGCGCCATTACGGGAACCCTAGCAGAGTCCTCAAATTGGACACAAGAAAAGCTGTTGAATAGAAGCATGGTTACACAGTACACTCACCCCTAATTCCTGCTCCAACAGTATAATTTCGGCGTAGGTACCTCTCAGAAGCCTAAAAAAGTATTTATTCCATAAAGCAATTACAACAAGATGTGTGATTGTAAATGAAGCGAAAGGAGTATAAGAATCGTAGCATGTGGCGCTCTATAGTTTCTGCCTACCTCCAAGGAAAGGCGTGAGTGTATATATGTATCACAACAAGTAACAATCACATGATATGGGATATCAATATGTATTGATAACCTAACGTAATCGCACAGCATGATATACAACGGGAAGAAAAAATAAAATGTAACAAGTTCAACATACAAAATACAGAAGTTCAATATAAAAATACACAGAATTGCAATACAATACTACAAATAATGATGAGTGTTATACCTACAAAAAACGATATAAAAACAAGAATGAGCATGAGTGCTTTTCGATACATATACCATATCAATTCAGGAAATGTAGGTACCAGAGAGCAATCACGCGACAATACTAAAGCAATGTTAGGTAGTAACAGGGATGCTGCTGCCAGTTAAATAAATGTGGCACCATAATTTCTTCTGAAGACCGCGACACGGGAATCGGAGATATTAATGTTATTACTGTCAGGCGATACTTAATTACAAAGATGACACATTCTAATGATAGGATTGTAATAAGAGGTTTTATTTTTAAATACTTGAAGTGAAAATGTATTTGGCTTTAGCCTCTTAACCTTTAATATGAATGCTAATACATGGGTGATGCCCATCAATCCGAACTAACGGTTCCTCCACTGATGTAACGCGAGTATTATCAGATGTGCAGAAGACTATCACCTATATTCTAAGACGTTCCTCCAAAATTTACTCGACTCATACTCGACTCAGAACAGCCTCGAAAACACCTTCAAAATTGTATTCTTAGTCGCAATTTCGAGTGAACTTCGAGGTTCCTCGAGAAGTCATTACGTCATAATTTGAATTATCTGCATCGCGCAAATAACGCTGCGATAAATAGTTGTAAGGATTATCGTAAGCATATTCGATAAAGTCTACAAAATTATTTTTTGTTACATAGGAACTTTGACACTTCCTTCCTTAAGGTAGATTCCGAGGTACCTTGAGTTTGACAGATGATTCCTTACCTCGACTGAGGAAAAATCTCGAGTGGAGGACGATTATGTCAATTATAGGTTGAGTCGAGTTGAGTAAGTTTTGGAGGAACGTCTTAGAATATGGGTGTATGTCTAGAAAGTCTATTGTCATAGGTAAGTTACCACACAGTCAATCAGTTGTTTCATCATAATTAAACCTTCATTGAACCAACTCCACCTAGCGTCAATTCTTGGCACCGACAGCGACAACTGAACTGCGCACTATGGCGTCACTCGGTTATCTAGTAGGTGCACACGTTCCCGACCACGCCGCTAGATAGAGCCAGCGGTTGCTGTCGCTACATAAAATTACTCAATTATCATGTTCATTGATACACGATTAAGGTATGTTTGCGCAGGCTATCCTTGAACATACATTGCTGTGTTTGTTATAAATAATAAACTATTTTGTAAGCAGAACCTTCGGAATCAGAGAATTAAAACTCACACAACTAATAGATATTAGGTACTTCAACAAATAGCAAAACTTCTAACGGTTTAACCCAGTTAATGGTTTATCAAAAGTTAAAAATAGAACCATTGCGTATCATATTAAATAGGACACTAATTTAGGTGCGTATGTATACTCGTTTAGCATGACATTGACACAATATCGCATAATCACATATTCACCTACTGATTAATTATGCTTTTTTGGTAAATTTCCCTCAATACTGATAGCTGTAGGTACAAGAAGAACCTGCAGCCTACTTCCTTGCTCCGGGTCGCGTCATTGTTCCAAAGATTTAATTTATATTGTCCTGGTTGAAAACTTTACGACTTGGTTCGTACAATGGAGTGCTGCAATGTGTCTAAACAGACTGACTAGTTTAGCCGACGCCGACGTGAGTGATGCGAATTCTGCAACCAATTGGTAGATGCAAAACATTCACAAGTGCAAAATAATGACACTGAATGCTACAAGATGGGCTCGAAGTTAAATGGCTGCGACGTAGCTCACTATGTCCTGCACTTTTCATTAGAAGTAAACATAACACACGCTTGTATTCCCCGAACAGTTGGGCAGAGGTATTATAGTAACACCCTCATTTCGCTGTTATTTTTAAGTCCCATATAATAGGGGACGAGCTTATTGCCATCAACCTGGCACAAATCCAAACTCCGGGCTGCTACTGAGGAATTCCACACGGAAAAACCCAATAACACTTTGCCCGACCTGGGGATCGGACCCAGGACCTCACGATCAGCAGTCGCGCTTGCCACCACTAGACCAATGAGGCATTATTATATTAGAAGTATTTTTGAATTAACTAGTGGATGGTTACAACTTGAAACCAAATAACTGATTTAGAAAATCTAAAAACGTTGCTGGTCGGTCGCGGAAGCCTACTTCAGAAGACGTAATCATCGTGGAATTAGGCGCGGTGTCGCTTCGCACCCGCGGCAGTTTAAACATTACGCGATCACTTTATAAATCGGACGTCTAAGATTCTAAAAACACTGATATAAAGTTCGATTTAAGATGCATAAACTACGAGTACTTAGTTGTTCCTCAAGAATGCGTAGAAATGAATCGCGATATCGCGAATCGCGGCACACTCGAAACTCGTCAACATCCGACATTTTATTACAATGACAACAATGTCACTGAAGCTAGTTGTAATTGTGTTCGTAAGGACTCGGTTGGTGCTGGCTTAACTTTAGTTAGACACGCTTGTAAAATGGAAAACCTTAAATGTTCCTTGGAAAAGACATCAACGCATTGCACCTGATCATTCTGATCAGCCTACAAATTCATTTATTTCAGACAAAACATTATCCAAACAAAACTATTCACATTTTAACTAACGGAGGGCTTTCCCGTTAACCATCAATAGTATAGCGTACATCATCATCATCTTCCTGCCCTGGTCCCAAGTTACTTGTGGTCGGTGCAATATGTTTTTCTCTTCCACTCTTCCCTATCTTTTATATCCACACAATCCATCCATCTTTTCTTGGGTCTCCCTCTCCCCCTCCATCCATCAACATTCATATTCATCACTCTCTTTGTACATGTGTTTCATCCCTCCTCATCACATGCCCATACCAACAAACGATTTCCTTTAATTTTTTCTGTCACTGGTGCCACTTTCAAACTCCCCAAATATATAGCGTACATACACCATAAAAATAGAATTACCATTGAAAAAAAAAGTTTTTATTTTTTTAATTAATTATAAAACATTCACAAAAAATATTAAATTAATATGTAAAAGAAACAGCATACACGCGCACCTGTCTTTCAACGTGGAAATAGGGCAATGTCGCAATTAATTAATTAATTTTTGATTAATTTATTTTATTATTTTAATTAATTATTTTTTTATACTTATTTTTCCATGCTGATAGTTTTATTTTAATCTATTAATGATATAGATTAACGAGTTTAAAGGAATGCCCTCTGTTATTTAACATACTGTATTTGTTGAAATCAAGAGGCTATTTTGGTTAGAACACGTTTATTTATACACAAAAGCAATAATAACATACACCGACTTTCTGAGTTGAAGGAACAGATTTTGAGTGACCGATTCTTATTTTGAATATTAAAACACTGTCACACTTTCTATGTTGGTATTCCACCTCCATCACGCACCCTTAATCTGTAGTATCATGCATGCGCAAGATTATATTATAAACTCTCTCATTACAAGTACCTACCTAACATATTACCTACATGTGCACGCACCCTTACACTACTCAATGTGCACACACTCTAAGTACACAGTATATTCAGCAGGAGCTATCGTTCACTGATATACAATTTTTTACACAGCTCAATACCAAAAATACTAAACATAAACAAAATAAAATTATCTATTACAAATCATAACTCAAAATAAAATCACATCAAAAACAATATTAGTTAACACATTACATCATACATTGCTCGCCCCCTTAAAGATAATTTTTCTAAAAATTGCTTTAGTTTTGGGCCTGGTAAGGATTTTGTTAACATATCTGCCACCATATCTTGTGAAGGCATATATTTTACCTCAACCGCCTCATTCACTATAGCTTCGCGAACGTAATGAAACCTAATATCGATGTGTTTAGTCCTGTTATGGTTCATTTTATTTTTCGCTATTTTATGTGCTGATTGGTTGTCATTGTAAATGACTACCGGTTTGACATTAGTCCCCTTTGTTAAACTTATTAACAAATTTCTTAAATAAATAGCTTCTTTCGATGCTTGACTGAGGCCTATATATTCTGCCTCTGTGGAGGATAGCGCCACACACCCTTGCTTTCGACTTTCCCAAGATACTATATTATCTCCTAGTCTAAAAATTAAACCTGTACAGGATTTTCTATCATATGACCCACCCCAATCCGCGTCTACGTAGCCATTTAATTCTAAGTTACCAGTCTTCTTAAACGTTAGTCCAAATTTCGACGTCCCCTTTAAATATCTAAGCACCCGTTTAGCACATTTAAAATGTAATTCATCGTAACATGAATTAAATTGTGACAAAACACTAACAGCGTGCGCGATATCGGGCCTAGTACTTTGAGCTAAATAATTAAGACAACCTATGATAATTTGATATGGCAACTTACAACCGGAATCTGAAGCTTTCTCTAATCTGAGACCTACTTCCATCGGGGTTATGACTGGTTTACAATCAGTCATTTCAAAATCCTTCAAAACATTAAGAACGTATTGTTCTTGATCAAGATAAATAGCATTTTTATCTCTCCTAAGTCTCATGCCTAACACGTGTCTAGCAGGACCTAAATCCTTAACTTTAAACCTTTTAAGCAAGCCATTTTTTAATTTTTGCTTCTCGGTTTCATAATTTTTGGAATAGAATATAAAAATGTCATCTACGTATATGACGGCTACTATTCTATTTCCATCGCTAAACACCTTTTGATAAAGACATGGTTCTATTTTCGACTGTACGAAACCTAAATTGTGCATCTCCTGATCTAGCTCATGAAACCAAGCGTTTGACGCTTGTTTGAGTCCATACAACGATCTTTGCAATTTACATACCTTTGCCTCTTGACCTTTAACAATCGCCCCCTTGGGTTGAAGCATATAAATATCCTCTTTTAGCTTCCCGTACAGGAAAGCAGTTGTTACATCCCATTGGTCAATGAGCCAGTCATTCTCTACAGCTAATGAGAATAGTAATCGTAAGGTTGAGCTTCTTACGACCGGAGAATACGTTTCATTGTAGTCTATTCCACGTACCTGCGTAAATCCTTTAGCTACCAGCCTAGCCTTATATTTCGACACTTTACCGTCACTGTCCCGCTTAATTTTGAAGACCCATTTGCAATGTATTGGTTTTTTATCACGTGGTAAGTCTACCAATGACCACGTCTGATTCTCTTTCAATGATTTTAGTTTATCATCCATAGCTTTTTTCCATAAATTAGAATCAGGTCTTGCCAATGCTTCTTCCACTGTTAATGGATCACCATCAATTTGCGCGATCGCATTATAAATTACAGGCTTGCGCTCACGTAGATTGTATCTTCGTTCTGGTTCCGCTGTACTGCTCATGGTAGAAAACGTTTCATCAGGCGCCACAACCGCCTCAGTGTCAACACACTCCGCTTCATGAAACTCTTCTTCATCTTGTATATTATCGTTAGACGCACCACTTTCAACCACAGATTCTATTAGTTCCTCCTCTATATCAATAGGAACGACTGTGTTCTTCGTCATGTCGGTACCAACTCCAGGAAAAACATTTTCCAAGAATTTTACATTTCTCGAGAATGTTATCAGACCTGTTTTTGGGTTCATCAGTCGATAACCTTTAGTGATTTCACTGTAGCCGATGAAAATCAATTCTTCAGTCTTCATATCAAGCTTTTGCAGTCTCTGTTTAGGTTTCAATGCATATGCTCGACAACCGAAAATTTTCAAATGACTCAAGTCCACTTTCTTATCGGACCAAAGTTCTTCAGGTACTTTATTCATGACAGCCTTTGTCGGGCTTCTATTCTTTAAATATACCACTGTAGATACCGCTTCGGCCCAATACTTTTTACTAAGTTTGGCCTCATAGAGCAACGTTCTTGCTTTCTCAATGATCGTTCTGTTCGCCCTCTCAGCCACACCATTTTGCTCAGGCGTATAAGGAATCGTCTTCTGATGTTTTATACCAGCTGACCTTAAAATCTTATCGAAGGCTTGATTACAGAATTCTTTACCATTGTCAGATCTAAGACACTTTATTGACTTTCCTGTTTGCTTCTCCACTTCCATCTTATATTCATGAAATCTATCGAGTGTTTCACTCTTATTTCTCAAGAAGTAAACATGCGTCTTACGTGTATAATCGTCGATAAACAACAACATATACCGAGATCCACTGAATGACGGTTCTTCCATTGGTCCGCATAAATCACTATGTATAATTTCCAAAAACTCTTTCGCTCGTGTACCTTGATTTTTGATGGAGCTCTTACAAGTTTTTCCATTTATGCACGGAACACATGGTTCAATTTTATCACTTGATTTAAAATTCAATCCAGTCACCATATTTTTCAATGAATTCATATATTTTTGTCCCAAATGTGCTAATCTTCTATGCCAAATATTTGACAAAATTTCATTTGACAAAGTCAAGTTGACAACACAATTTTCTTTTTCAATTAACTCGAAAATTCCATCAACCTCTTTGCACGTTGCTACTATTTGGTCCGTTTTATTTTTAATAGAGCAACCTCTTTTGTCAAAGTTCACAGCAAAATCCTTCTTTACAAGATCGCTAACTGAAATTAAATTCATAGAAAGTCCGGGAACATGATAAACATTCGTTAATAGGAGTTCATAGTTATTATTTATTTTCGGGATGGCATTCCCTCTTCCTTTAACTTTCATTTCTTCCCCGCTTGCAACTTTTATCTTCAGGTCATCTGTTGCCTTTTGTAATTCAACAATTTTCCGGCATCTTTCGTCATGTGATTCGAGCAGCCACTGTCCAAATACCATCGGTCCTTTTTCACCGTGTTCGTCATACTCAAGCATGGATTCGCTCTCATAGTGACTTTGCATTCAGATGCTTTATGCCCTTCTTTATGACATTTGAAGCACTTGAATATCAATGCCTTTTTCTTGTTAAACTTCTTCTTATTTAGCGGCATTGTAACTAGGGCTTGCACTCTATTCTGACCATTTTCAATCTGTCGGCTTGCTTCTTGCATCAACTTTGATTTTAACTGCTCCAGTTTAATTTCTTTTCCACCATTGTCCGCCATTATAAATGGGTTGTAATCTGACGATAAACCGCTTAACAAAATCGAAATTATCCACTCGTCAGAGATTTTTGCATCAATGTCTGCAAGTTGTTGCGCCAAACAAATTATTTTGGAAATATATTTTCCATGGTGTCACAATTTTCTAGTCGGCATTGCCATAACTCTCGTTGCAATTGAATTCGTCTGCCCCAGCCTTTATCTTCGTAAGCCTCGCTGAGACTCACCCAAACTTCACGTGCTGTCTTTGCACTATACACATGTCCGAAACATGCAGGCTCAAGTAGCAGACATAACGTCGTTCGTGCCTTCCTGTCAGTATCTTTCAATTCAGCTGTTACCTCTGTAGCTTCAATTACCTCGAACCAGTTTTTGGACTCCAAGTAATTCCTTACCACAAATTTCCAATTGGCGAAGTCCTCAGCACCATTCAATTTTCTTATCCCACAAATTGAACCTGAATGTTCTTCTGCCATGACGAGAATTTTACAACTGACACTTTTTTATGACACTCGTATGTATTGTGTTCTAGCTTCTAGACTTTTTAGGAGCCGTGAGCTGGGCCCATAACCTGTTGAAATCAAGAAGCTATTTTGGTTAGAACACGTTTATTTATACACAAAAGCAATAATAACATACACCGACTTTCTGAGTTGAAGGAACAGATTTTGAGTGACAGATTCTTATTTTGAATATTAAAACACTGTCACACTTTCTATGTTGGTATTCCACCTCCATCACTATTTATAGAAATGGTCTTTATGGAACTCATATTATATTGAAATAATTCCTTTTCATAAATCATTGAAATCATTTCACTCGGCGCATGGACCTTTGCTGATATAACATATTATTTAATGAACATTTGTTATCGATCAAACGGGCCCGACGCGACGTCAGGCGATATAAACAGGAAACATTTCCACAAATCGTATACGCTTTCAATAAACAACTTGTAATCAATGATCGTAACAACCATTTTGTCACAAACAATCAATACCATTTATTTATTGATCATAATGTATTTTTGTATATACTATACATGATATACCTAAATATTTTAGGTACCTACTTACCGTACCTAGTAGTAATAATTTGGAGCAGCATAAGTAGGTCGTATATTAGAAAAGTAGTGGTTAGGGATTTCAAAAAATATTTGGATAAATGGCATAGGTACTTAGTATTTTATAATTTTGGGCATTCCCCAAGTAATTTTGATTTTCTATCTTTAAGGAAAAATGTATTATTACTATAGGTATCATTTATATACCTATTCTTAAAAGCGGCATTATAAAAAAAAATTACCTCTTTCCTATGACAATCCAATTGGCGTAGCCATTCTGTCGCATCATCCGTGCGGTGACAATACTGCATGTTTTGTAAACACGGATACCACAACAATGACAACATGATCATGGTGCAGACGGATCATGCAATAAATAGGGGTATTCAATCATGGGCCCTTCGCACAATACATTTGGCATCTTTCCATCCGGGAAGTATCTGCAGCACATGAGATTCAATTATCTATTACAAGTAGGAATTATCTAATAAAATTAAGAATTAAAATCATACAAATATTTATATAATTTATAATTCCTTTATTATTAGTGTTTAATAAATATACATGACAAACACATTATTGAGTAACGTACGAACTTAAGCCTTAATTTAATATATTTATTGACATGATCACTTACTCTAGGTAGGTACAGATACCAACATCCTTGCGATAACCAACAATGGACCAACCAAGAACCATTCATTAGCTAGGCATGGCCCAACCATAAAAGGTAGTTAGAATGATATTCTGGATTCAGGCGTCGACGAATTTTCAAAGCTTTTGTTACGAAGAACATTCATTTTGGAACAATCAGGTTTTTGTTTACAGCTCTTCAAAAAGTTATACTCGCTTTTCGATCCCCGATCTCAAATCAATAAATCCAATTTCATGGAGTGTGTGTGTGCCCGAGCCTACAGTCAACTGATTTCGCTTCCCGATAGAATTATATAAGAATAATGAGGTGTTTAATTCATTCTAGTTGGTCTAGCAGACTTCGCCTGCTGGTGCCGTATGGTCTAGTAGACTTCAACGCTCTCCTGGTGATGCACGGTGTCCTGGCGGAACATTTCCACGTCAGCCTGGCTGTCCGCGTGGATCATCTTTACGCGACCCTCCTGCAAATAGTAGCAGTTAATCTAGTTAGTAGTTAATCTCATAGTATCCAATTACGAGTTGCCTAGTTTTTAAAATCGTTTTCCTTATATTAAATTTCTATGTAATATAAGGAAAATGATTTTAAAAACTTTTCTTTGATTCGATTCGATTTCAATTTATTATTGCTCTGATTTAATTTTATTTATCAGAAACTGATGATTGATTACCATTTAAAGAAAGAACATTTAAATGAACACGCACCTGCATCAGACAGAAGACACATACACGTACTCCGTTGGACCCTAAGATAACACTTTATCAATAAAAGAACATCGACGAAGCAGCGCGTAGGTAGCCACAGATGACCTCCACGGGTTCAACGGCCACCGATGGCTCTGGGGGTTATCTTAAGGTACATGAGCATTTCGGCATTTAGACAATTACCTTGGGATGCATGAGGATGAACGGCAGCTCCGCGACGAGCTCGCCGCTGATGGCGCCCAAGTACAGCTTCACCTTAGCGCTGTAGCTCACCACGATACCGAACGCGTCACGCTGGTCTGGATCCAGCAACCTGATACACAAATAACTCATATTTATATACTGCTGCACGTGGACCTACCCTATAAACGGCTATAACAAGTGATGGTGATAACCAAGCTTAGCACGTTGGTGATAGCAAGAGAAACTGTAGTCTATTTAATAATATCACATACAACGACAAACACACAGTCCATATAAGCGGCACCATTGTCACTGGTAAACACTTGGACTAAATAAAAAGACGTGATCATAAGAATGTGTGCTCGTCTGTGCACTCACAGCGTAGTGGAAGCAAGCGTGGTGTCGGAACGCTTCAGTTGTCCATCGAGTGCGATGCCGCGCTTGTCACGGTTGTGTGCCAGCGTGGGCGTCAGGTGCAGCACTTTCTGCAGACTGGAACCGGGCTGCAGGGGGCACCCGTCCCTGGTGCAATACACAAACATTAGGTTTGGAGAATATTAACGTTCCAATAATAAAAACAATTTAATGATCTACTCCATTCAACTGTTGTTCTGCCATCATCCTAAACTGGATTCTTGCACTGGTATCCTTCTGGATCACTATTTCGCTGTCGCTATGGGTGTTTAAAGAGAGTGGCACTGACTGTGTCTCGATGCTGGCGACCACGTTGCGGTACTGTCCGTTCTGGAACAGTACAACGTCCACGCCCTGCTGGATGCACGCCTTGATCTTCTTCACCACTTTATTGCTGTGGTTGCGCACACACATGTTCACTGCCACCGTCTCGCCGTGGATGTACAGCTGTACAGTACACAAATAATGCTCATTAATAATTTTGCAGCATGATATTCCTATCTGACAAGCTGTACTGACTCTAATCGTCTCTACCTAACAACATAAATGGTGATTGGTTATATTAAGGTACCTGCTTATCCAACGTGAGCTCTAGTTCCAGTTGACCGGGCGAGAGCACGAAGTCTTTGCGCACCACGGTGCAGGGCTGCGGACCTGGTTTATTCGGCGCGTACTGCACCTTGCGGATGCCTAGTGCCACCGTGCTCCTACACAGATATTATTATATCATCGTCATCCACTAGTATTAGTAGGCAGAAGCGTAAGTATATTACTTGTTACTATTAAATATTTGGCGTTCGTGGTATAGTGAAATTGTTAAACATATTAGATAGGGTTTTCTCTTTGATATAATTCTTCGAGAATAATATAGTACAATTCCCTTACAACAAACTAAGAAACTATTCGTAACTAAAACGTTGCATACCTTCGGTGTGAGCGGTCGATCTCAGAGTCTCCCACAAAGATCTTGACGTAGTATTGCACGCCGCAAGGTTCACCTTCATCCTCAAGGCCGGGCTGCAGCGTCACTGAGCCAGGCGCTCCCGCCGGCACCGTCAGCCGGAACGGAACTGCACCGTCACCCAATTTTTTCATCAGACGCTCCTGTCACATTAATGAACAGGTGATCTTATAAAACAGAAGTACTCGCCCACTTTGGAAAGTAATATCGACGTTGTTGGGAAGTCGTAAAGAAGGTCCAAATAATTTTACCGGTAAATGAAAACAAACACAGAGTAACTGCAGCAAAGCCCTCTGAAGAGTCGTGGTTATCTTTGTACCTGAGTGCGTGATAGTTCAAAGTTCCTCTTCTCTGGTAGTGGATAGATCTGCTCAGAGGCGAGGAACAATTCCTTGTAGAAGTTGAGGCCCATGACCTCGTCCTCCTCCCGGCCGTAGCGGAACGTACAGACCATCTGCCCGAATACCTTGCGCCCGCGCACGTACTCCTCGTCCAAGAGTACCACGCCATCTGGGGGTAACACCTCTTACGTAAATCTGATAGCCCGTTTACTGCTTAACCAAGAGATGGGATCTTTTGCAGAGAGGACCTCTACATATCAAGATGACCACAAATGCGTTTGCGTCCCTCTATTGACCGGCTTTTTTTTATCGTGAGAAAATCCTCATTGATGTCCCTCGCCCGAGGTAGGCGAGGGGGTCTGTCGAACTCTTACCGACTAAAAACCCACGGAATTTGTACAAATCAACTTTAACAAGAACCCACCGTGTTGAAGCAATTTTCCTGGACCGAGCGACCGATAAGTAACGAGAAAAAATCACAAAAGACTAACATTGTCTAAGAAGCTAAGCTCTTCGCTATTTTCGCTTTACAATTACACTGCACGTCCAATATTAATTTTATCTTTTGTTTAACGTTATGTTGGTTCTGCAAGGAATTGCATTCCTACGTATAACAATAATGTAGGAACAAAACAATGATAAACCGGACCTATAGGCTCCACGGTTGATATATGGTCGATGAAGTCCCTCTTCGCCATATACAGCGTGATCTTGCCATTGGGCGCGCACTTCTTGAACACTTTGAAGTTGTACACCATCTTGCTGGTTCTACTAGTAGCGACGGGATGTGAGTGATAATGTATGCCACAGGGTGTGTGTGCCCGTCAGACTGCGCCCGTGAAGCCGCTGCCGTGTTTATATAAGGGATTATTAGTTTGCGAGGCTTCTGGCGCGGTAATCTCATTTGGCTCATTAGTGAGTCGCGTGACGCGCGCGGGGGCCGCGAGGTGCTGACGGATGTCGCTACCACAACCTGCAGTTTAAGATTACTCATCTGTAATGAGATTAATGGGCTGATCACTTTTAAAAATAGTTAAGCAATGCTTACATAGGTTACAATGTAAAAAGTTAAGCTTAACTTTTCAGAAACATCGAATTTACGTGGTGACGTCACAAATGGCATAAAGAGTGACAATAACTATCGTGATCTCGGTAGCGTCGTAGACATACGTCGTTCGCTGATGACGATATTAGGATTTTTAAATCTAAGACAAATCATTTATTTTTTTTAAATATCAAATTAGCACGGAATATACAGAAAAGAACTTTGTAGTTTTTGCCTTTTCTCCACGCCCACGAAAAATAGCGTGTTTTCCCCGCAGCTTCACTGGCATGATTTTTCCACCCCCTTAGGGGAGATATTTAGAAAAATCCTTCCATAGTGGATGCTTACGGTAGAAATGGTATCTACTGTCAAAGTTTCAAGTTTCTAACCCCAATGATTTAGGTTCTGCACTGATAGATCAGTCAGTCAGTTTCTCCATGTTTGTACCTATATACAGATTGAAGCTTAGTTCAGAATCAAAACTAGTTTTATCTGTATATTAAGAACACCGGTATCAAAATGTTTGTTGTAAATATGGATATAGTGATTATGTACCCATTCTTTTGTGTATAAATAATTGTTTACCTATCAATGCATTTTTAATACCTTTTTTACTGTTTTGTATAAGTTCAAAATAGAATTGTTTATTTATTGTTTCAGTTTCAGATCGGGACATGAAAAGAGCCATCACGTGGGGCGCGCCCTGGGCAGTCAGCCCCGGTACGATCCTTGCTGACTGGCTCATCTTTACACCACGGCATGAGCTACTTTTAACAGTTTCAAAAGTCGGTGCTAATCCACGCTGAGCCAAATTGAAGGCACCGTCTTCTGAAACTGTTAATTTTACACACACATAACATCACGCATGTATTTCACGAACAGCTGGGCAGAGGTGTTTTAGTAACACCCTCATTTCGCCGTTATGTTTATGTCCTATGTAATAGGGGGCGAGCCAATTGCCATCAACCGGGCACGAATCCAAACTCCGGGCAGTTACTGAGGAATTCCACACTGAAAAACCCAATACCACTGCCCGACCTGAGGATCGAATCCAAGACCTCACGATCAGCTTTGGCGCTTGCCATCACTAGACCAATAAGGCAGTTAATTTTATTAGATGGTAATTACTTTATTCGTTTTTTTAAGTTGATATTTTTTTTTGTTAATCATATCAGTCAATGATATTATAAGGAATAATATCATTGATATCAGTAGATCGTGCGAACACGAGGGAAGAAGAAGACTCGGATTTGTAACTTTTCACCGTTTTCTCTGAAAGCTTAAGGCTCAACAGACGTGGTCATTTGCGTGAGTTTCTACACGATAAAAGACTTCAGTGAAAGCAAGTGAAAGTGATATATGCGTAACAAGGTTTAACTTCTCCCGGTGACGCAACCATCGACCAATTTGGACTACTTATTACCTAATCAATACTACGGCAAATTAGGTAATCATGTAACGCCATGCGTCAGCTAATTTGTTTTAATTGCTCTCGGTTGATTACTTTTACGTAGGTACCTAAGATGCTTTAACAGAACGTATATTTTCGGTTTCGGATTTTTTCTCAATAACTAAACAATTTCAACCAATGGTTCCCAATGCTTTCAGTGCTAACACTTCTGCTTCACCCTTCGTGTTGTTGTAGCTTTGTGTGTATATTATTTTATTCGAGAGACGAATGCCGCTGACCGTCAGCCATCCACTATTTTAAGGTACTTAGGTTTTTTTTAATTAGGATTTAAATATATATAAATGTAAATTATAACATAGGTAACATAACATCACACTTTTTATTCCCCGAAGGGTTCAGCAGAGGTGTTATAGTACACTCACGTTTTGCCAGTGATGTTTAAATCCCATGTAATAGGGGGCGAGCCCTTTGTCATTAACCGGGCATAAATCCAGACTCCAGGCTGCTTCTGAGAAGTTCCTAATGGAAAAACCCAATAGCACTTTGCCCGACCTGGGGATCGACCCAGAACCCCATGCTCAGCAGTCACAATGAACAATTTTTTTTTAAATGACAATATTATTACAGTATAATAAGTCGCAAAAAGATATTATTGTGAGCGAAACATGGTGAGTGTTTCAGGACAAGTAGTAAGTAGCCACTTTAAAAATAAACGTATGGAGACGTTGAAGACGACCATGATCCACCGTGCTCCCCGCCGCAGCCGCGGAGCCGGTCGTCTTTTCTGACTCCGCAGTCACACCGTTAATTCCGCCCTCATCAAGCTGCCTCCCTCCCAGTCCTCTAGCAAGCAACGCCCTAAGCCGAGATTCGAGTCCCATTAGGGGTCGCCCTTAGTGCTGTTGTTGCTAGTAGTCATGATGTTATTAGTAGTAGTTAGCTTAGGTTAAGTATTTTACCCTCGTCCCCATTGGTTGGAGATCCTTCAGGTCTCACCAATAGCTGCCCGGTTACGTAGAAACGGTCCACAAGACAATATATAAGCAGTAGAATAGAAAAAAAAAAGTTGGTTTTGTTGTACTTATTGAAGACTTAGCTTATGACGAAGTGGGCAACAATCCATTAGCACCACAGAATCTTTTCTTCGAAATACCAAAGCGTTTTGAAAACTTCTTCTGGGTTTATTGCGCTTACTACGTTGAGGTGGCCTTATGAGGTGGTCCATCAGGCTATGTGAGTGGGCGATACAATCCAATGAAAATCTGGTGTTTGTATTTTGTTAACCATAACTGTTACTTTCATTAGCGTCTCAATTGATATGCACTTGTAGTAGGTTGGTCACGGCCAAACAATGACTCAGGCGCAGCAGCGGTCATTCACCTGCGCGTGCGTCTCGTTCACCTGCGCGTGCGTCTCGCTCGCACTGCCGGGCTGCCCAAGAAACGTTTCGACGACGGCGCGGCGGTGCACACGATTGACAAATACGTTATGATTGTTAATTAGGTACAAGTTCCTGCCCAGAAACTTTTATAGAGACAGTCTTCGATACGATATGACTGCTTGATATATATGCTGTTAACAGTTAAAGGTATGTTGCTGCAATGAGCAACGTAGTACCTAGTTTAAAAAATAATCTGAGATCATAGACACCGTGGTGAGTGCATCGTTGCGATGACGTCAGGGAGTGGTTTTCTGCGGAGTCGCGGAGTGTAGGCCCCCCTCCGGCGTCCTCCGTCGGCGCCGGGGCCCGACACAGTTAGTCGCGGTCGTGAAGTCCAGCCGGCACTCGCAACGTCTTCGGTATTTTCTTTACACGCGCGTTGAATTTGTGAGTTGAGGAATGAGCAAACGTCGTTTATGATTAACTAAGGTTTAGTGTGCTGTGTGTCCCGTCAAGTGTATGTTGTGTAGTACCTTGTAAAAAGAGTGCAACACCTGGTGAAATCTGTTGGGAGCGACGGACGCGGCGCAACTGTAAACTGACACGTTCATTCTAACTGGATTGTGGAGAGCGGCGCCGCGACCGCGCATCAACAGCTGTTCTATAGGTTAATATAATACATTAGGTTTCTATATTACTTGTTGACAAGATGATACGGTTGCAGTTGTTAGAGGACATAAAGCTGATGTTTACTGACAGATCTACAACGGTCACAACACAACTTTAGTTCCACAAATTACTAACTAATTGGTTTTTGTTGTGATTTATCATTAAATTATTTCACGTCCCATATTTACACGATCGTGCATTGGTCCTCTACGGCCATTCAGACAGTTCTTTGCCCCAGTTAGGACAGGTCCACTCATACCTGATATGGTACTTTCCTCAAAAGGCCATTCCAGACGTTGCCCTACATTGTTATACCCGCATAGTTATTATACCACAATGTTTGGACTTTAAAAAATACCTTGATCTCTGAGTTTGTTTCGGCTTTTTTTCTCTGAGCTAGTCAGATAGGAAATGCCGGCGACACCTAGACTTAAAAAAAATATTACATCGACTTCTAAAAGTGTCTGTAACAGATTTATTTACAGAAATAATAATCATTTATCATTTACTTGGATCGTTTACTCAAGGGGCCGCACTTGCTAGGCTAGGCGATGTTATTAACATAATTATTATTGGCCATTAGGAAACCCGTATTTGTTTTGCAGATACTACTAGGTATAACAGAATACACGTTATCATCTCATGCTAAAGTAAAGCATTTAAAAGTGGCCCTCTGTTTACTTTCCTGAATGAAAATCTCATTCTCGACCTTGGGTTGGAAATGTACCCGCTTAATTTTGACAGCTGTCAAATGAAATGTTACAAATCCTGCATCGCGATATCAAGATTTGACACGCAGATAGTATATTTATACACAAGTTCCCAACATCAACCGCTGGGCAGTGACCCGCCAGGCATAAGACCCGCCTGGTGGGAGGATCCTCCCTTTTCGTTGGAAGAACACCACACTTCGTTCCTCCACAGCTCCAATGCACACAGAGCGGACGAGACGCGGACGGGGCGCACATTTTTATGAAAGTAGCTGTTCTCCCGCGGCTGTGCCCGCGTAATAATTTGACTACAGCGCCACCTAACGGATCCCAGCATAGCTACGAATCATCGTCTCAACAAAAAAATATGTGTAAATATGATCTCAATCAGTAAAGTCGTTCTTAAGTTATGGCGTGACGAAGGGTAATAGGGATTCATTTTTATATGTATATCGATGGAAAGTAGATACGCCGCAAAGTACATACGGATATCTACATTTTTGCGAAAACGCTTTTATTACACAAATGAGCTTATTATCAACCCTATCTACAAATCTGTATTAAAATTATTTCAAACTTCAAAATAATGAAGAAAATCTCGCACGTAAATGAAGACAACTCACTCGATTTTTAAAAAGCATCGCAGCTAAGAGGCTGCTATTTTTTACTTAATGTGCTCTTCTGTAAAATTGCGACTTTGTAGATGTTTTCATTTACTTTGCTGCCATCGATATATGTATATAGATATAATGTCCAATGCTTTTCCTTTTCATACAAATATGCGTCCCGTCCACGTCCCGTCCTCTCTGTGCGCAATGCGCCTTAGGAGGAACCTCCTACTTGTAAATACCGTCATTGACAAAATCAATAGCACACTTTTGGCTTCCCTTAAACAAAATTAAGCATTATTGACGTTAAGATTAATATTAATACCAGCCTGTAATTGTTTCACTTCGGGTCAAGGGCCTCTTCCCATAGAGAAAAGGAACTAGCATAAATATGTTAAATGTGTATACAATCAATACCCGTGAAGGTTTTATAGCTACTAAAATTATTATGTTTTACTAGCTGCCTGGTGAACTTCGTAGGTACTATATTTTTTTTTCCTAATTTTCTTTTTTTTTAATAAACCCAGTCCTGATGTGAACCAAACAAAAATAATCCAAATCGGTCCAGCCATTTTCGAGTTTTTGCGACACTAACGCACGGCAATTTATTTTTATATATTAAGATGACTGTTGACCTAAATAATAACTGCGACATTTCTTTTTTAATATTAGTGTATGTGTGACGTACAAGCAAAGGACAATGTACCTACACCGTAGCTCGTACATCAGATTTTGAACCAACAACTTAGTGGAAGTGAGTCCGTAAACGCCGAGCCACCACCACATTGTTGACGATTAATTAAATGTTTCCATTACAACTAGGTATTCGGTCAGCGAGTCGGAGAGCACTTCTTGATCAACCATGCCCAGCAGCAATAGCCGCAGCAGTGCTGACTCCCAGCTCCCCTCCGGTACGTAACTTATGTACATACAAAAGTCCTTAAAAATATTTACAAACCCTACTTCTTATTGGAGTACATAACGCGAAGAAGGGTCTCTGGCAGTCGTATTTCAATAATTATTGTTTACTATTTCTCTTTTGGTTCATTTATTTTGGTGTAGAGTATAGCTATGAACCATTTCTTTTTTTATAATCAGTCTATCGTTTCTACGTCGCCATGCGTGCTGCCACGTCACCGTCATAATATATGACACTATCACTCGCACGTTTTTCTCATAGTTCGTATCTGGGTATTGCACTATAATAGTGACCTAGCTGTTGCCCTGCTCTATACGGTTATTTCAATGTTTGAATCATGACACCGGGTCGGAGATGTACGGGAACCGAGTCGAACTAGCGCCGGCGCGTACTCTGCTCTTCTAGCGGCAAAGGATGAATTATCCAATTTGAACTATGTAATTGCTGCTAACTTCATGTTAATATTGTATTACTCTGATCAACTCTTTAGTAAAGTATCAACTTCATTCATAATTACTATCATCATTTGAATTATATATTATCATATTTTTAGTCATCGACATGCCTCATGTCTTCGGTACACCTTCAATCCTGATATTGTGTTTGCAGGTGGTGTGGAGCTTCGTGAGGACCTGCCTCTGAAGTCGAGCGGCGGAGCAGCAACAAGGCGCTGTTGCGTGGGCGGGCCGCGACTCATCCTCTCCGCCTTCGCCACGCTCACCGCCGCCATCACGCTGGCGCTGCTCACGCAGATCTACTACGGTGACTATGAGGTACCGGCAACCATCGTCAACAAATCCTTTTCATCATAGGTAGTTACAGTCTATTTCTAATTACGTACCAGCATCAGTCCGTAAAACATAAAACCCGTACTGCTGAATATGGCTCTCCTCAACACTGCTACACTGGACGGTCGTGGTCGTAGCTCACGATGGGAACAGCTTGACAACTACCACGCTTACAAAAAGGAACGCCGTTAATTTTAAAAGAAGATGGTCCTAGTCTATCCATCTTCTGCACTTAATCCCTAAATCGCCTTTTACTACAACCACTGGAAGAAAGACTACTTCGCTGATCTTTGGCGGAACCAAACACGTAAAGGGAATCTACCTGACGGGCGCTAGTGTTGCAACCGGACACGGCTAAGCATTGTTTACTTATTGTATGTGTGTGTTGTATCAGCTGGTGCCGCACGGCAGCGTGTCGTCGTCGGCGGCGGCGTGCTCCCGCGCCGGCACGGACGCACTGAAAGACGGCGGCCGCGCGCTCGACGCCGCCGCCGCTGCCGCACTCTGCCTTGCCGTGCTCGCGCCGCATCGGACCTCGCTGGACGCGTATGTACCTACTGCTTGTGAATCAAAGTAGTACCTACTTACCTATGCATGTTTCATAAAGTCGTTATGCAATGTAATCATAACAAGTCTATGCATAAACATTTTTCAGCTGTGCAGAGATTTTTTTTAGACATTATTATTTTAACAAACACGACCTGTTGGTATTCCTAGAAATCCAAAATCGAATACAAGAGATCTTCCCTCCCACAGTTCTTCTTGAGTATCTATTCTACTTACTACTTAGGTACTCTACACCCAACACCTAACGAATAAACTTCAATGTATGTTTTAGGAGCGGCGCGCTGCTGTACTGGGAGTACCGGGACGCGCGAACGCAGCCGCCAGTGCAGTTTGAGTGGGGAGGCGAAGACGGCGCGGCGGGGGAGGGGGAGCGGCCACCGCGCCTCGTGGTTGCGCTGGTCACGCTGCACGCGCAGCTCGGAGCACTACCTTGGCAGCGGCTGCTTTTGCCCGCCATACAACTAGCTAAGTGAGTATGTACCTAGACATGTTATGTCAAACTCGGCCCACCACGGTCTTAGGCCCTAACGAAGCGTCCTCTTTCAAAACTCTGGAAGCCGAAGCCCTAGAACTATCCCATTGTCTGTTTGTTGACAGAGCCTTGTCGTTCAGTTCGTCAGAGTGTACACGTGAAAGTGAAGTTGACGTTTATATTCTGTGATGAAGGAGATACATCACCTCGTATATCCACTAAGATCATTTTTAATTTGATAATTATATTACAGAGACGGTTTCCTGGTGTCAGACAGTCTGTCGGCGGCGGGAGCGGCTGCGGGCGATGCGTCGCGCCCGCCGGGTGAGCTGGTCACAGCGCCGGCGCTAGCGCGGTATCTCGGGACCTTGCTCACCAACACCAGCGCCGGTCAATTACAATATATCATAAGTAGAGGCTATATACCAGATTATAAACCCTTATTGCTGTTTATAATCTGACCTGCTTTCTTGAACTTCAGATGTTTAATTCTGTTTATCCAAACAAAAAACAAAAGGGTGTCACGGTCCTTAGTAGTGTGGAAATGGTTAAAGAGAAAGTGAAAAAGGAATTCTGTTCAAACTGTTTCAAAATAATTTGTCATACTTCCTAATGTCAACATTGAATGGTTACGATGAGCGCACAAAACACGAACTCCTGAGATGTCGCCTCATCCAGTGCTAGCTTACGTTCAGATGATCGCGCGGAATCGCCGGTCAACTCTCCACGCGGATGTAGATGGACGCAGGTGGATGAGCCTTAGCCAGAAATTATCACACAAGAACTTTTTGCTAACACGTGTGTGCCCACAATTGAAGTAAAGTAGAACGGTAATATTAATGTTGTAGAGTTGTCAGCGGCGTGGGGCGGCGCGGCGCTGGTGCGGCGCTCGGCGGTGCAGCCCGTGCGCGCGGGCGCGTGGCGCGTGCTGGCAGGCGGCGCAGGCGCGGGCGCGGCGCTGCGCGCGCTCGGCGCTGCGCTGGAGCCTGCCCCCGCCACGCCTGATGACGCACAGCGCAGGTACTACGTCTTTCTTCTTCTTCTCTTATTTCTTTACTGATTATAAGTCCTTCATCATCATGTCAGCCGGAAAACCTCTAGTACTGGACAAAGGCCGATCCTGATGGGAATTCATGTAAGAACATGAATTCCCATCAGGATCGGTGTTGTGCCACTTGCCCTAACGCTGCAGTTAACCAGCTAAGCGCGATACTTGATAGAAGTTTCGACTCAGTTCATATTTCTCCCACCACTGCATCACAACAAAGCATAAAAATTCTCACCGGGCGAACTATTATTATAAAATTGGTAGTAACACAACAATAACGCTTCGATATAGTGCGATGCAACATATTTAGGCCCTTTAACCGTAGTGCTAAAACGAAATGATTCACATCCTTCGTTTGCTGAATCGGATTCATAGCTTTCAAAACGGTGTGGCTAGCAAGAAAGTGACTGTTCAGTATAGGCGATAATAAAGACAATCGCTTGCTGTTGCTTCGAGAAGCCCTTTTTGTTGTGTTTGTACCAAGTTAGAACCCAGGTTAGAATACTGGAGTATTCTCGATATTATGAGTAGCGATTTTCTTATCTATTTGTAAATAAAAACTTGTAATATTGGTGTACAGGGTGCTGCTATCTCTGCAGAGCGAGGCCCGCGCCGGCGGCGGCTGGGCGGCGGCCGCGGGCGGTGTGGCCACGGGGCTGGCGGCCGTCGACCGCCGCGACACATACGTCGCGCTCGTCACGTGAGAACACGCTTACTATACACCACCGACTTCCGACCCGTAATGACACACCCTTGGCAAGCCAACGCTAGCTTGCAGCCAACGCTAGATATTTCACAAATAATACGATCAAGTTCGAACCCGACACGCCGTCGGCCTCGGTGTCTCCAGATATAGAATTTGTTCAAAAGTTTTCCTCCAATCGTGGTTGGGCCGTACCTTTGAGTGCTCCTAAGAGGTACGTCCGTATTTACCTATAAACCACTCTCAAGATTTCGGCCTGATGGCACTATTTCAAGTAGAGTTGTCGATAAATGAACAAATCATCTGAATTCCATACATTTTATTCCAAACAATAAAAAAAAAATTAACAACTCTTAAGAGGAAGCTCTCTCAAGTAAGAGCTATTTATTATTAAGTTAAGAATGCCTGACCTAACACAATGTTTAAAATATTGTATCCACTGTTGTCCCAATGTCTTCTGTTGTCTCCTTTTTTAAACGTAGTATCCACTGCCGTCCCGTTGTCTTCTGTTGTCCCCTTTTTTAAGACATAGTATCCACTGTGGACAACTTGTCTTCTGTTGTCCCTTTTTTTAATATTGTATCCACTGTAATCCCCTTGTTTTCTGCTGTCATTTTAAAACATTGTTTCCACTGTCTACCCCTTGTCTTTTGTTGGCCCTATTTTGAAACGTGACAGGTTGTTGCAGTTGTCACAAGTGAACTAATGCGATACGAATGACACACTTGGTTTTCCGTTTCAACTGATGAGATTATAGTCTTAAAAAGTTTATTTATAACACGAACATAGGCACTGGACGACGCGACGTTAGACATTTACAAGTGCAAATTAAATTTTAATTAAAAATGATTGTAGACACGTATTTTTGTAGTTTTCAACTATCAATCCTCATTTTGCAATCGTTTGTGTATATGGTAATGTTATATTATTGTTTTATCTGGAGGCCTATCATGCGAGGCTCCACTGTAAAAAACATTGTCAGAATATCATTAATTCTGTCATACGTAACTCAACATAATATATGATATCATGGTATTTGGCACAATGACGCATGTTAGGCCTGCTACAATGCTATCTTTGCCACAAAGCTCTACGTCGTAATTGCAGCGGTCTATCAGCACCTTTCGGCTCGGGCCCCGCCACGGCGGCGGGCTGGGCGCGTGATGAGCCAACCGCACCGCTAGACCTCGCACCTGCTATCCTGCTCGACGACAACGTCTGCGGTGAGTGCTACACTCCGTCTACTGCAGTCTACTTATCTGATCATAAGCCTCTGCCAAACAATGCCCGTGTCAGTCTCCGTGTGGTACCTGGACGCTAATTTGTTTAAAATTGCAATCGAACCGCAGCTCGACCACAATAACGGTGTTGTAAAAGGTAGATAAGGAATGATGTCGAGAAAATGGCCTGCAGTGTTCTCTTATGCGCTAATACAAAAATCCGTCTGCCGAGCTGTGGCCTGTAGCAATATGGCCAGTTATTGTAGCAGACAATAGCAATAGCAGGTTCAATTTAAGCAGTGAAACTTTACGCCACGTGCAGAAGCGCAGGCTGCGGTGTTTTAATCTAGAGGATTCAGTACTATAGACTAGTAACTTCTAGGTATCAGTCGCCAAAACCTCTTTGTTCAATGGCACAATGAACGCCGTGCCTAGATACCTAGCTACATGCATGCAAATAAAGCCAGATGTTGGCTTTACACGCCTTAAGATATCTCATTTGCTTATTACCTTGTTGTTTACTGAGCTTTCAAAAGTTTCCTAATCAGGAGGCCTCTTGTTTGAGGGAGACTTTGTTTCTCTGGTAAATAATTCGCCTTGCCTTTTACTTGTGTAGGAACGCGTTACGTGCTGGGCGCAGAGTCATCAAGTGCGCTGGCGCAGGGTGCGGCGGCGCTGGCGACGGACGGCACCGCGGGCGCCGTGGAGCGCGCGCGCGTGGCCGTGCTGGCGGGCGGCGCGCTGGCGCTGGAGGCGCGGCGGCCGCCCCCGCCGCCCGCCGCGCTGCCGGGCCCGCCGCCGGAGCCCGCTGCGCCCGTCAACGCCACGCTGCCGTATGCCGCCGTCAACTTGGTGCAGCAGCGCGCTGACGCTCTTGCTTCACACGCCGACAGTCGCGGAGGCGGTCTCGCCTCACGTTTCTGATCGTTGACGAACCTGACGCATGGAAACACTCTAAGTAGTCCAGCGACGGAACGTATGCACTGATACGCTAGATGGCTCCCGTGCCGAGTTGAACAAAAGCCAAGAACTGCGGGTCTATTACTTATGCTTCTCGCGTTACGTACGGGGGTTACCATGTTCACTTAGGTACAAGTCTGCTTTCCACTTAGCTTACTTACTGCAGCTAACGATGAAATCTACCTAATACAGCTAAGTACTTAAGAAACACAAGCCCTCAGAGTACTGCGAATCAATCTAAAACATAAAAACTTTGGATACATATATTATGGTAAAAATTAAAACTTAAACTTATCGTAAACTTTTTCATAAATTTACAGATTAATAAAGAATCAATAACTAAATAAAAGCAAGTAACTAACGTGAGCAATGTCCCCACATAACCCACTTGTATTTATGGCAAAACGTGAATCATAAAGTTAAAGCGGAACTGCCTCTTTACACGTGCGGAAATCCGCCGCGCAATATTATGCACCGCTTTACGGAATTACTTCATAAGTAAATGTATTCAACTGTTTCCTGTCGATTTTTGCGTCGTGTTTAATCTACCCCGCTGCGCAAATGACTAGACAGGCTGAAAATTGAGTCGTAATAATAAAGAAAAAAAAACTGCCTCGGTGGTAAGTGCGACTGCTGATCGTGGGATCCTGGGTTCGATCCCCAGGTCGAGTAAAGTGTTTTTGGGTTTTTCCGTGTGGATTTACTCAATAGCAGCCCGGAGTTTGGATGTGGGCCCGGTTGATGGCAATAGGCTCGCCCCCTATTACATGGAACTTAAACATAACGGCGAAATGAGGATATTACTATATACCTCTGCCCAACTCTTCGGAGAATACAGGCGCGATGATTAAAATAAATAAACCATGCAACCATTTCAAACGGAAAAAAAATCAAACAACCCATGAGAGCACGAGAAAGATTGATGTAATTGCGCATCAAATTACTTTGGAGCGAGATAATGAGATAGTCAGAAACGTAAGTATATTAATAAAAAATCCCCGGCTCCCGCAGACTCATTGCGCGATCGATGACGACGTAGTAAGAATCGTTGTCAGTCGCTGCGCAGCATTGTAAACATGTTTTCAAACGGCATCATAAATTATTGCAACACAGATGCACGAATAGAAAGATATAGATAGTCGGCGCTCACGCACACAGGCACGGTGACGCACGCGCACACGGGCAGAGTTGCGTGTGTGGTTGTTGTTGTTATTGAGAGCAGCGCATGCGTCACGCATGCGGCACGCGTGTGTCCGCTCAAGTACTTTGTTTGTTGGTCGTAACGAACCTCACACGCCTAACTAACATGCACTCACTTACGGCATTCCTTTCTAATGAAATAAAACTTGTTATTTATGTGCACTGTTCTTTGTTTCTCTTTTCCGCGCATCCCGCGCAGTATAACGTCACTCAGTGTTTGCAGAATTAATGCATATTTAATAAAGAGCTAAGCTACACTACAGTATAGGTAGATAAACAGAGTCCGCTCCTGTATGTGTAAGCTGGCGAGTACAAGAGATACCTGTTATGATAATGATAATATTACTTTTATACGCGTTCCTATATAAAGGTACCCAGTTCTCACAAACATAGGGACAGGGTTATATGAAGTGATAAATAAGTCAAGGTTATCAATATTGCCTTCATTCATAGAGAATGAAGTACCTCGCTCAGGGCATGTCTATGTTATTACGACATCAGTAATGCAAGTAATGCAGCTGGTTTAGTGGCCCTACCCACAACTCAATACAAACGTTTAATGTTACGAAAGATTAATATAGAGTACATCGTCCATCATTATTACTATGCCATTGATCTCGTCTAGTAATAGAACCACTGGAGGCAACCTTGGGACTGTATCTGCCCCAAAAACAATACGGAGGTTCAGAACACGTTCGCGACCTGGCACACGCAGTAATGTAAACAAGCAATAGGCATATACACGGGGATGTAGATGATCAGCAGCAGCCGTGTGCTCACAACACTGTACTGCGACACACCAACCATTGATGTGATTAGTGATTCTACATTAAGGTCCGTGATAATAAATAGTTATTATTAAGAGATCCCTCTTAAGTATCGTTTTGATATCACTTAAGATGCTGATTTGGTAAATAAAAATAAATTATGTTATCAAATGTAAGAAATTCCGAAGACGTTTACATTTCGACAGCTCCACATGGGATACTACTCCAAAACCGCCATTTTGATAGGAAGGGTACTTCCAAACTGCTTGACCAGTGTCGTGTCTAGGGACACACTTCATAATGTCTATTGGCATTAAAACAGCCTCCTAAGTACAGGCGGCGCACCCTGGACAGTCAGCCCCGCTACCAACCTTACTAACAGGACATTTTTTTCAACACGGCATGCGCTATTCTCATATTGCTACAGAGAACAAGAACATAATTAAATATGTTTATTTTCAGCAGCGGACGGACAGGATAGATATTTATAATAATAGATGGTGGGCATCCTTGTGGTGGTCTTTATAATAATAGATGATGGGCATCCTTGTGGCGGTCTTTATAATAATAGATGATGGGCATCCTTGTGGCGGTCTTTATAATAATAGATGGTGGGCATCCTTGTGGCGGTCTTTATAATAATAGATGGTGGGCATCCTTGTGGCGGTCTTTATAATAATAGATGGTGGGCCTCCTTGTGGTGGTCTTTATAATAATTGATGATGGGCATCCTTGTGGCGGTCTTTATAATAATAGATGATGGGCATCCTTGTGGCAGTCTTTATAATAATAGATGATGGGCATCCTTGTGGCGGTCTTTATAATAATAGATGATGGGCATCCTTGTGGCGGTCTTTATAATAATAGATGGTGGGCATTCTTGTGGTGGTCTTTATAATAATAGATGATGGGCATCCTTGCGGCGGTCTTTACTCCCTCATAAAAGTCAAAGCCCGCCACAATGTATCTATTATTATTCAGTGAGTAGTAAACTTTTACGAGCTGACGTAAGATTATGACAATGAAAATACGTTCCACGTGTAAGTACACAATGTGCTGAAAGACGCGAAGGTTCACATCAGGTAAGTAGGTACCTGCGCGGCGATTCTCTCACGGATACATTACATGCGCTAGTTTTTATAGCCGTGGAATTGTCGTAAATAGTCCTGTTTAGAATTTAATTATAACAAGCTAGGGGTGGCCGCGGGTCCACCCGCGCGTATGTGTGAAGATAGTTAGTAAAATGTACTTACTTCACGCCTGAATCCCTCGAAGGAGAAGGCAGAGCTTTCAAATAAAGAAACAAAGAAAAAATCGTGTGGCATAATGAAGAAAATAGTGAACTAAAAAAATTACCAGGTTTTGAACGTCGACTACAAAAGTCAGCAGCCGTATTCGCCTACACTTCACTATATTGTAGTTAATTCATTATGTTCTAATTGGATAAGTAACAACTATTCCAAGTTATCGGCCAATATTCTTCCAAAAACGGCCTTAAGGCCATGTCTACTAACAAAATTGTTTAAATTCCCAATCAAACCGCAGCTGAACCCCCACATCGACCGTTATATTATCAATGAGATAAAAAGTCAAATGGCCGTGGTTCAACTGCGGTTCCATTACCTTAATAATTTTAAATAATTTTGTAACTAGAATTTGCCTCTTGCTGCGACGATTTCGTAACAGTAAACAACCCAATAACACTGCGGGACCAGGAGTATAGTAGCAGTGTATGTATAATAAAGTTTCACCTTAGTTTTCTGTTAATCTTAAACATCAATAAGTACCTCTACCTACAAGCCAAGCTGACTTGTCTGTGGCCATCACACTCATCGCATTTCTCAGAACTGCAACGTGACATGTTTACACTGAGCGTGAGGTTTTCCGCCAAGCTCTCACATAATAACAAGCTACAGAAATCCAACTCCTAACAATGCACAATGCAGTCTGATGAAAATCACAGCTAACAGTCAGGAGCAAAATCTGACTACCAGCCTAACTTTGGGATATAGCAAATGATATAGGTAGAAAGAGTAATCGCGTTGCGGAGGCCAGATGGCACTGTCTGCAGTCACTGAACCGCGTCTGTTTAACCCCTAAGTAGTATGATTAGGAAAGGCTAGGTTGGTGATGATGCCATGAAGCACGCCCCAAGGGACAGAATATTCGGTAACTTTTAAGACAGTAACGTGCACTTGTAACAATACCATATTCGAACAAATTAATAAATTATTGAATTTTCCGCTGCAGTCTTTATACAGTGGCATACCTATTTTCACGCTTATTTATTTGTTGCGCATAGTATCTATGTGTGCATGAAGTTGGTATTACGCATCAGTGTAGTGGACCCTCGGCACTTACCTTTATCGTGTGTGATGTTTTCCTCCACAGGCGTCCGTTTGAGCTAATCATTACAGCTGATAAATTGACTAGATAGCCTTAGGTACTCATGTATGTTATTATGATGTATTTAGATTTCAACATTATATTTAGCGCTTCATTCTCCAGATGGACTATCATGTTACGAGTAAGCATAATAAGACATTGAAATATTTAACTGATCTAGTTAAATGCATAAGACTTCAGGAAAACCAATTTTTTGTAGGTAGGTCCGGTACCTAGGTACTCGTCATGGGCACACAACCGTCCGTGTAACGAACGGACACCCAACCACGGACTGACCGCGGCAAACGCAGCTTAACTTCGCAAATCTTACGAGCCACGAGTCCCTCATGTCGTATTTGTGTTTCTGAGCAAAGGCTTCCCCCAACTCCTTCCATGTATTCTTTTCAAGCAGTACTTCAAACCAGCCCTCGCAACATGCGTCTAGGTCATCTCGCCACCTCTTTCTGGGCCGACTTCGGCTGCGCCGATATTTCTTAATAGGTCGATATATGGTTTTCAAGATCCTGGTTTTCCAGAGATCTGAATATTTCAGAGTGTTTAATGCTATCGAATGCTTTCGTATAATCTACGAAGGCCAGATACACTAATTTATAACATTCTACAAATTTTTCTAACACCTGATTTCGTGTCTGAAGGTGGTGTTGCGAAGTTTGGGAGAAATCCGGCTCGTTCTAGTGGCTGATGTTTATCCAGATTCCCGTCTATGCGATTATGTATGACTTTAATAAATGTTTTGTAAATCTGGGATGTTAGACTTATTGGACGATAATTGCCGATATTACCCTTCTTATGCAGAAGGACTATATTTGAATGGCACATTATATTTGGCAGTTTTCTTGGTTGTAGTAACGTGATAGTGTCTCATGTCTCATTAGTCGACAGTTGAGCTCATAAACAAGTTTGTAAGATGGGGCAACAAAGTGAAAGATCCGAATCGGGGGGTGGGGGGGGTGGAATCTGATAGACTGTATATTTTAAGACCGTTGATCCAGACTCTTCTTTATGTGACTCCTTGTTCCAAAACCCTCAAAGATGTATGTTGTTTCGGTAACTATTGCATCTGTTTCATCAATTTTAAGTACCTTAAAATAATTTGATAGTTCTAGATTAAAATTATCTAACTTGTTAACAAGTGTCTCTTTAGAAAGTCTTTTAATTTGTTATGTTAATAATTGGCTCGGTGGATTTTAGAGTTTAGTCGTATTTTTGCACGGATTGGTTTATGATCGGAGCTGTATTTGATTCTGACGTATTGATGACGCTAACGTTCTAGATTATATTTTCATCTGATGACAAAATGTAGTCGATTTCATTGCACGTGGAGCCATCAGGTGTGACCCAGGTCCATCGCCATTACGATTTCTGTATAAAAAAACTGATGGTTATGTGCATGCTCTGTCAAACTGTGTAAGACGAGCACCTCGCTCGTTGTGGTCTCCTAAGCCAAAGTAACCAAGAGTATCTCCGCTGTCTAGTTCTTGCCTTCGTCCCCCTTAGCGTTATAGTCACCAATTACCATGTTCCAAGTGCCCCCCTATTCTCATCGTATGCTCTGATAACAAGATCGTAAAAATCATCTACGTCATCATCATAATATGCAAATGTCGGTGCATATACTTAAACAAGAGTAAGCGTTTTGTTAGGTGTAAGTGGGAATTTGAGCACAGTGACACATTCAGAATAGTTCAATAATTCGATGATATTATTCTTCCACTTCTTTGATACCATGAACCCCACTCCGTGTTGTCCACGGTTTTCGCCAAAGTGGAACAATACAGCATCGTCTATTCTTCTGTGTATTTACGATCTCTTCTAGCTTCTAAAAGGTCCAAAATGTCCCAGTCGATGTCTTTTAAAACATTTTCAAGCTCGGTTAAACGCTCGTTTTTCATCAGCGTCCGGACATTGTAGATTAGAATATTAAGTGTATCAGTGTCAGTTATGTATCTTGCTGTTGTCGTTTGACGGTTAGTCGATCCCGCCCGGAGATTCTTAACTCCCCTGACACTGGGCTGTGCCTGCGCTGTCCACGATAGTACAACCTGGAGTCACCAGGCACTTGGGGCCTGTTTCTTATGTCTCTAACCATGAGAGAGGGTTACCCAACATATTAAGTTGTGATTATCATTTAAGTCGAAATAGAGATTACTTTAACGGTTAATAACGACGATCCTCAGCATTTACCTATAAGCTTTTGTGTTGGTGGTACGAGTCGCATGTTACAGCGCGATGGTGTGCCCCGCTATAGCTCGGGCGTCAGTTGCACAAATGCCCGCGATAAGTTCATAAACATTTGGTATTTACCTATTACACGTTCGTGCGCGGCATTTAAAAATCGCATTCGATGTAAACAACTAACGACTAAATTCTGACACGTTTTGATGATGCTTTTCTTGTACAAGTCGAAAACTCGATGGAATCTTTCCGCATCGTCACATGGTTATTGCATGTTTCGTAACGTTTGCTCGTCCTGCGTGCATATTATAGATTTTATAATATTTCTTACGATTTGGGCTGCTGGTATTTGTATCTAATTATTGTTATTGAAGTCGGTTTCAAGTATACATAAGTACAGCGTACAATTAAAAAAGAATGGTATACTGTATAATGGCCGTGGTAGCCGAGTGACCCCGCTTTATCGGTCAATGTCACCTTGGATAACGCTCGTAGTGGCACGCGCTTACAATTCCTTCGTAAACATTGACAAAAATACGCAACTAATTCGGTAATTTTATACCTACTCAATACATAACAAGCTATTTAATCATTGTAACATTAAAACGATTTGGAGAAATTATCCTCATACAATCATGCTAATCAATATTCCTAAATATTTGTCTATCGTTACTTGTGTATTTTTACTGTCGCACATTTTCTCTAAAGATGTGGGTAACAAAATACTCTGAAGTAGTATAAGTTAAGTTGTTGGTATAAGTTGACTCCACCAACAACACGATATCCACCAACGCTTCCGCATCACCGAACCGCTAAATAACCGAAATGTATTATTAAATTATTATAAGCACCCATCGCACTGCATTTCGCCTGCCTTACTGCCATACCTGACTAGCAAAGTTCTATGTTTTTATATTGAGACCAAGATCATTATAATAGACGCCAGTCCAAATAAGGAAGCTAACAAGCTCAGCAAAGATATCTTATTTATATATTATGATCTAAAAGTTTTCGGTTTACCTAAACGCAAAGCGCTTCCACAAAACTCACCAACATTCTTTCGCTGAGCCATGAGGCACTCGTTACCGACAGATGACCGATGATGGTATGGCCCTCGGCTTCGGTTTGCTAGGAAAAAAATCGCGAACAATTAAGTACTTAACCACCAGAAATGTCAACATCGCAAGAGGGCGGCCTGCCTGCCTAGCATGGTGCTTTCGGCAAGAGAGCTGATTCTTGGACCTGCCTGCCTAGCATGGTGTCTTCGGCAAGAGGGCTGATTCTTGGACCTGCCTGCCTAGCATGGTGTCTTCGGCAAGAGGGCTGATTCTTGGACCTGCCTGCCTAGCATGGTGTCTTCGGCAAGAGGGCTGATTCTTGGACCTGCCTGCCTAGCATGGTGTCTTCGGCAAGAGGGCTGATTCTTCGACCTGCCTGCCTAGCATGGTGTCTTCGGCAAGATCTGCGACTCTGCGATCGGTCTGTCTAGCTTGGTGTCTTCCAGAAGTTCCTCTGTTTTAAAAGAAACCCGTGTCTAGCTGTATATTGCTATGTCATGACAGTCTAAGTAAAATGTCTTAGACCTCAAAAAGGTCAGCTCGTATTTTTTTATTTGGTTTAATGTGTAGTAACATGGTAAATTGACGACAGGCAGACAGGAAGCGACCGAACGATTGCCTAAAAATATAAGAAAAAAGAAATGGAAGTTGAACTGAATGCAGCGTGCGAGTGCCGTTTATAAAGCCTTTTTAATTAATCAAGTAGGTAATCGATTTCTATTTTTGTTTCGAGCACACAACATGGCATTGAAAAAGGGCTAACTCATAAAGAAAAAACTACTCGTGCAACCTATCCTTCATCCTTACTCCTTTGAAACAGCTCGATATCGTTCTACATACCATAGGCTTCCAGGAGATATTTTTTTCACGGCCGAGAAATTGTAGAACTATTTTGCATAGAACACTGCACTTGGGAAAAGTACTAGTGCACCTCTGTCAATAATATGTACCTACCTGCCTAGAGACTTCAAAATTCAAAAGCCCACAGGAAAGTTGACAATTATCAATTAGAATCTAATATTTTTTGTAAGTTTTGGATCATTTGACTATTAATAGATAGTGAAACCTCTCGTTCACCTTAATTAGCTGTTTCCATTCATTAGCAAATATCTAAGGAAGCTAAACCAACTGCTCCTGAAAAAATCTTCAACAGTTATTGACAAACAATTAATGACTCATAATAAAATTCTTCTTGATAATACTGTAAGACCTGTTTCATAACCCAATTACAATACCTTTATATTTCTTCATTACAGTAATGATTTTTGTCAACCCCTATTGCTATAAACATAATATAACATTACATCACGCCTGAATTCCCCGAAGGATTGAGCAGAGGTGTATAGTTACACCCTTATTTCGCCATTATGTTTAGGTCCCGTTTAATAGGGGGCGAACCTATTGCCATCAACCGGGCACAGATCCAAACTGCGACTGTTGCTGAGGAATTCCACATGAAAAAACCCAATAACACTGCCCAACCTGGGGATCGAATCCAGGACCTCACGATCAGCAGTCGCGCTTGCCACCACTAGACCAACGAGGCAGTTGTCGTTTTAAAATAAAAGACGTGGAGAAATCTTAATACTCAATACCGTACTCAATCATTTATTGCATTCCACAATGTGTACTTGGTGTTAATGAAATACGATCGAAAATAAGATCATTACGGTCCCAGTCGGGCACAGCAAAATATTAATAGAGAAGAAGCTTTAACTTATCTGTCTATACATATACAGGGGGTGTTTGGTGCATCGTGTGCCAAATTGAAATGGTCGACTAGGGGGGTCATCTGCTATCCTTTCAGACCCCTAAACACTATTCATGCCCTGTCGATTTTTTTTCATCGACTTTTTATTATTTTATTAAAAAAATACCCAAATTTTACATTCAAATACAAATTTTAAAAAAAAGTATAAGTCGTAGACTCTGAATTTTAATTTCATTTAGATGTGTATTGTATTAAAGTACTTTTAAATTCAAAATTAGTGAAATTAACCATCTAGTTTTTTTTTAATTTACTCGCAAAGTTTCAGACTTCAATTAAAGCTGTCCATGTTACAGCTATTTACATGGCTATAAAAAAAAAACTAAGAGCGACCGGGATCTTCGAACTGCCTCAAAAATTCTCTAGTCTATCCTCTGGCTAGTGATGTGCCACATGCCATAAAAATCTTTTTACAACTTTGTGAATTCGCTAAAATTGTGAATCGAGTCGCAAAATACTAAATTCCAAATTCTAAAGAAAAAAAGTCTTTTTGCGTAATTGTTAATTAAGACACATGTTAAATTTGTTTTCTCACTCTCGCAATCTAAAATCTATCTTCTATCTCTTTCTTGCATAGCGTAAACTAGTTTGAACAAACGACGAACTGCCGCCGACGCCGTTAATCCGTCATAATTTTAGTCGAGACATCACTGCCTCTGCTACCTAACGTGTGTGCTTAGATCACCGTACTCCGCGTTTTTTTCATTTTGTTACTTTGTTTTGTTGGTTTTTGTTACGTTTTAACTTTTGGTGTTATTGTTACACTTTGTTGACTTTTTGTTGCTGCAATGGCGACGTTTTCTAACGAAGAATATGCTGACATCATGATGGCTTATGGAGCCGCCCATGGTGTCGCTCGTGTAGCGCAAAGACTTTACCAGGAACGCTTTCCTGGTAGACGATTACCTGGCCGCAGAGTCTTTCAAGACACATACCGACGCATACGCGAGACTGGCAGTGTCACTTTTCATGAACCAAGGGGCCATATTGTGCGACATAATGTTGAAGTGGACGAGAGAATACTGGCACCTTTTGAGGAAGACCCTACAAGAAGTATTAGAAATGTGGCAGCACATCTTGATATTTAAATATGGAAAGTGTGGAAAGTTCTTCAGCAAAACGAAAAGCATCCATTCCATTACACTCCGGTGCAAGATACGTAATTTTATACTAACTTTAAACCCGTACACGCTTTGTTTGACGATGCCTTTCTTTAGCAGGTAATGGGTATAGTATGACGTCACTTCCAGGTAGTGAATCATTTAGCCCATACAGGCGGTCCCTAAAAATCTTATTGTGCAATTATTTACTGCTCAACAGAAATTTAAGAGTTTTTTGTTTGTAGGGCTTGAGGGTGGCAAATTTGAGAGACGAGTGGAATTCTGTCGCTTTATGTTACACACGGATGTGGATAATCCTAATTTTTAAAAAGAATACTGTGGACGGATGAATCCAAATTTACCAAAGAAGGAATTCTCAATCTTCACAATCTGCACCACTGGACAAACAAAACGGAAAACCCACGTGTTAAAAGACAGAAATCATTTCAAAGGAGTGTAAACACAACATTTAGTGTAAACGTTTGGGCAGGAGTGATTGGGAATCAGGTAGTTGGACCGCATTACCTGCCCGATAACCTCAATGGCGATAACTATTTGGAGTTCCTTCAAAATGACCTGCCCGAATTAGTGTCTGAGGTGCCCGTATTTAATGAAAATGTGCCCAAAGTATTCCAGCATGACGGCTGTTCCGCGCATTGGAGTTTGACTGTGAGGGAATATCTCGACGATGTGTTCCCCAATGCGTGAATTGGTCGCGATGGCCCTATTGCATGGCCGGCACGTTCCCCAGACCTAACTCCGCTAGACTTTTATGTCTGGGGACGTGCCAAAGAGCTGGTATACGCCACGGAGGTTCCGACTAGAGAGGTACTACTTCAACGCATTGAAACGGCGTTCAATAAAATTAAGGAGGAAATGCGACTTCGTACAACAACTGTGGAAATACGAAATAGATGTCGGGCCTGCATTCGCAATAGAGGCCACCTTTTTTTTTAATTTCAATTACCCCCCCCCCCCCCCCAAGAGTGATACGAGACAGATTTTAACCTTATAATAGTGAGATAACAGATTTAATAAATATTTCAGGTATCATTTAAGCAAGAATATTTTTTTTAAATCATAATTTGGAATTGTAGTATTTTGTGACTCGATTCACAATTTTAGCGAATTCACAAAGTTGTAAAAAGATTTTTATGGCATGTGGCACATCACTAGCCAGAGGATAGACTAGAGAATTTTTGAGGCAGTTCGAAGATCCCGGTCGCTTTTAGTTTTTTTTTTATAACCATGTAAATAGCTGTAACATGGACAGCTTTAATTGAAGTCTGAAACTTTGCGAGTAAATTAAAAAAAAACTAGATGGTTAATTTCACTAATTTTGAATTTAAAAGTACTTTAATACAATACACATCTAAATGAAATTAAAATTCAGAGTCTACGACTTATACTTTTTTTTAAATTTGTATTTGAATGTAAAATTTGGGTATTTTTTTAATAAAATAATAAAAAGTCGATGAAAAAAAATCCATAGGGCATGAGAAGTGTTTAGTGGTCTAAAATGATAGCAAATGACCCCCCCAGTCGACCATTTCAATTTGGCACACGATGCACCAAACACCCTGTATATGTTTCTAGTGTTATTAAACGTAATTTTCTAATTTTTAAATAAATATAAATTCTGTTCTTAATAGGTAGGTAAATAATATTGCAGCTAAAATTTGTCATTTATACATATATTCATTCATCGTATACCTAATAGCATTTTTTTTAATAATAATTGTTTAAGTTTTCTTATAAATAAATTACTTTTTTCTTCTTTTTTTATTAATTCAGGTAATTTATTATATATTTTATGGACATTACGTAGGAATACTTCTTCATGGATACCATCTGCTCTGAGGATGGCGAGACCTCTTACCGATCAAATTAAAATCCAACGGTGTTCCCCCTACTGACCTACAGCTGGAGTAGCGGGATCCGCTATTGCATGTACCGCAACCACGGCAGGAGGTATGTTAATAACGTCAATCGTTTTACTAAATTGATTCATAGACATCACTTTGCACTGTACATTAATTTTATGTATTTAATAATTGTTTTTATTGTACACTTAAGGTACCTACATAGTTGTAATTGTTGTAAAATAAAGCCAAGTTTAATGTTTTAGAGCAACGGCGCGGCGCGGCGCCGCGAAAGCCGACGTCTCAAGGTCCGAAACTCAAAAACCATTAGGATACTAATGTCTTAACTTAAGAATATTTATGCTAAGTACGTACACACACAATCATTAACTTTTTACTCGTTAATATCTACCTACCTACTACTTACTTGTAAGTACTTTAATATTCCAACAAACAACTTTACTTTTGATACTAGAATTCCAGTCGCCCAATATGAATTCAGCTAAAGTTCGAGGTACGTAACAACTTACATGTCCAATGACGCCCGTGTTACCTGAAGAACTACTTATATTCAACAAACTTGGCTAATCGTTGCCTACTATGACATCCTTGAGGAGACAACTGACGCTAATCGTTGCCTATTATGACATCCTTTAGGAGACATCTGACACTAATCGTTGCCTACTATAACATCCTTTAGGAGACAACTGACGCTAGTCGTTGCCTACTATAACATCCTTGAGGAGACAACTGACGCTAATCGTTGCCTACTATAACATCCTTGAGGAGACAACTGACGCTAATCGTTGCCTACTACAACATCCTTGAGGAGGCAACTGACGCTAATCGTTGCCTACTATAACATTCTTGAGGAGACAACTGACGCTAATCGTTGCCTACTATAACATCCTTAACGAGACAACTGACGCTAATCGTTGCCTACCATAACATTCTTGAGGAGACAACTGACGCTAATCGTTGCCTACTATGACATCCTTGATGAGACAATTGACGCTAATCGTTGTCTACTATGACATCCTTGAGGAGACAACTGCATGAAATAACTTAGTTCCCTATATCTCCTTCCTATTTAATACGCATTATAATAAGAGAGAAAAAATAAATGCACCTCAATGCGTATTTATTTTACGTGGAGGCCCACGAGTGACGAAACTTAAGTACGTCCAGCACACTCTATGCAGTCAGTCCCGCCATCAACCTTGCTGACTGACTATCTTTTCACCACGGGATGAGCTATTTTCGTATAGCTCGTCTCGACACGAGAGAAGAATACGCATTGTCTGACCATTGATTCTTATGTTTTTGACGAACTTCTTCTTTTCGTGTGGTTAGTGACTAACCTGGTGTCAGAGTTTATGCCGCCCGTGGGCCTCTGACTTGGCTTCACATGCCGTCGAGAATGAATATCTCTCAAACATACCGGTTTCCTCACGATGTTTTCCTTCACCTATGTAGGTACCTATTTTTTTGTTACTGCCTGGTCCGGTATTATAGATAGATAGATATACTTTATTGCACACTAAAAGAAATAAAACGGAAGGAATACACATAATTAGGAACAGTACAAATGGCGGTCTTGCGTACAAATATATAACCTACTAAAAATCAGGAATCAACTAAATAATAAGTATAAATACATACTATAACACAAATAATTATATAATAACATTATAATTACAATACATATTTTAAATATATATGTAGTATGTTTGTATTGTAAGCATTGAGTAAGTTGGAACTTTCTAATTCACAGTGTAGGGTAGTGAAGTATGTATTAAGTAGCAAGGAGTATATCTATACATACCTATAATACCTTTTGTAATAATTTCACAATGATATTGTTAAATACAAAGTTACTTTTGCGATCAATAAACTCAAAATAGCATTTAACTGAAAATAACAGAAAACTTAATAACGTATCTTGTTCTAAATATTTATTGTTCAAATACCCTTTAGGTGCTACAAGCTTGATTTTTTTCAAATTTATTGATGACACGGTTGAAAAGTTTGAGGCACCCATTGTTAACGACTCTTAGAGCTCATAAAATATCTCAACAAATATTCACTTAAATAAAAAAGTCATTTAGGAATCTACATGTGTCATTTTTCATAACCTATCTGATAATAAAATAAAAAAGGGGAGGTGCGAGTTTTTTTTTGCCTCTATTTCATGTAGAGAGTGCCAGATGTTTTCTTCGTAGATATCACTACTCCCCTGTATGGTAATATGCAGAAGACACCTACCTGCAAAGTTTCATATAAATTGGTTAAAAACTAAAGATTTTACGACGGTGTGACAGACGGATGCACGGATGAACGAACAGACAGACATGAAATATAAAGGTTCCTAGTTTGACTTCGGAACCCTAAATATAAAGGTTCCTAGTTTGACTTCGGAACCCTAAATATAAAGGTTCCTAGTTTGACTTCGGAACCCTAAATATAAAGGTTCCTAGTTTGACTTCGGAATCCTAAATATAAAGGTTCCTAGGTTGACTTCGGAACCCGAAATACGAAAACAAAAATAAAACAGACAAACTACGCGTTTGATAATTTTGCAAAAACCGTAAAAGGAATAAATAATTAAGTAATCGAACACACGTTCATGCGCTACGTTCGCTTACATGTTATTGTTATAGTATTATGTAAAAATGATTTAATAATAATGTGAGGTTTAGATGGTCTTTTCAAGCAAACAACGAGTATCTGCTGCAGCGTTAATATGACGAATGACAAGCCAGCGCAGTAAGTAGTCGCTGCAACAATTACAATTCATTGCAATTGCCGCACTCAAGTGTGGCACTGTCAGTATCGTCGTCTTTTATTTGTTAACTACCTATGTATCAAGTAATAATTCTGTTGTACAGCTCGTTGAAAGTTCGCTGGCGTCTATTTATACGAGTGCAAATATTTCAACAGTGCATTATTGTTGCACAAAGTGTAAGATTTTACAAGTGCTTCGCTTGAACACCTGAACAGTCGCCAAGCCGGCAGGACAGCACCAGTGTGCTACATTTAGTGGAACTTGTGCTTATGCAACGTGTTACAACGGTCACTTACTGTTAATTGTTGTAACGAGGTGATGTCGTCACTCGTTTATCAAACCTCGTGTTCGTGAATGCGATGCCACATGTATACTGACGTAATTCTTTTCTTCGTTAGAGTTTGAGAACAAAAATTCAGCGCTAAGTCAAGTAGCCGACCTCACGTAAAGAATGCAGTTTAACGGTTTTAGAAAATTATTTATAAAGAGAGAGCAAATTTTAATAATTTATATGACTATTTATACATCAACGCGCGTATGTTTGCGTTTCTATATGTGATACATGCAGTATATTTTATAATTTGTATCTGCTTCGACTATTTCGGTTACACTTTCACTGCTGAAGGTTGCGGTGACGTGACGTCGCTCGTATTTACACGTAAACATTTTTATTTATTTACATATTCGTACTAAATCTGCTCACCTACACCTGCCGCAGCACACAAATACCTGTGTATACTCTCTCTCACACACACACATACACACACACCCACGTGTATTAGCTATAGGGCTATAGGTAAGTAATTGTTAGAATGATAAGCAACGCAGCTGTAGTCCACGGTAAACATGATGGGTACAATATAGGTAGATTAGGTACTCCGCTTCCATACAGTCCGAACAATTAGTTTTTTTAAATATTTGACGAAGTTCCAACAGATTGAGTATTCAACAATTTTAATTGTTTTGTTCGCAAAGCAAACATTCTCAAGGCTTAAACTGTTTTGCATTATTTTAATGAGCATTCTGTCTTAACAATTAATCGACGACAATTTATACATATTCTGGTAGAAAAAGAAATTACAAATAAATTGACACACGTGATGTTGGTAGTGGAAAGAGGACCCCAGGGCGACCGCGAGCCTTCACGACCACCAAGAACCGAACGGTGATGGTCACGATGGAAGCCTCGTCAGCTGAACGAATTGTAGATACACTTCACAATAACATAAAAATAGATAATATAAACAAACGAAAAGTCGCCGGGTTATAAAAATAATGTATCAAGAGTTGCCAAATCGTGGTCATTCGAGAGAAGTTAGTATGTATCGCGCATCGCGACATGAAAACATTTTCAAGTTTCTTTAAATACTCGTACAAGAAAGAGAGAGAGCGATGTTCTACCACAATTATACATATTATAGGTATCTAACACAATTGAGTAAGTAAATAGTCTGTGTGGAAACATTATGTAGTATTTTATATTTATTATCTTTGCGCTGTCTTAGCCTACAACATTATGAGAGAGAGGAGGGCGCAGGTGCATCGAGCGCTCACCATCTTTTTTTTTACAAATTCAACTAATAAGGTTTTAACTTGATTTTGTTATAATGACAAGTTATACAGTATGAGTTATTTGAGTATTTGCTGCCTTAATAATATTGGTATCATTGAATTGAAATGTACTTATAGCCCAGTCACTGGGTAGTTTTACCATGCGAACAGTCCGTCAGTTCTGATTTTTGGATACATGTATTTTTGTACTGAGATAACAATTGTAGAAAATTTAATTCTCTACAAAATTGATCGAACTATTTTTGCCGTAAAGCTCACAATAAGGAGTTATTTAATAAAAACATTTTTTTGGGGTCTTTAATCCAAGATGGCCGAGCGCGTGGAAGTCACTCAAGGTCGAAAATTTGAAATTTTGATGAGAACACCTAAATACAACATATCCGAAAATCAGAACTGACGAACGTTTTGCAAGGTAAACCCCTTTTTTGTAAACGGCGGCGGCGACTGGGCTTTAAGGTAATGTTAGATTCTTTCTCATTGTACTGAACAGTCAGAAAAAAGCTGTTTATCTGCCCTGTGTTGTAAATAGTTCTTTACCTGTCTACTGAGAAATAGTACAAAACTGAATTTTCAAAATATTAAAATTTATTATAAAAAAGTTCATTATTTACTAGTCTAGAGGTTATAAAAAGCTAACGACCCAGCTGAAGCCGTCTGTACCGGGAGTCCGGGTGGTCGCTATCCTTCTTAAGTAGGCTGGTTGTTAAGACCACTCGACGTGAATGTCTGATACTAAAACCAGATTACGGATAATTATGCCGCTCTGGATCCGGCTTTAAATGGTTCTTGGCTCCCTTGTCCACAGGATAATATAATTAGTTAGTATTAACAGCAACCAGCAGCTGGACACAGCCTCTAGTGTAAATAATATAATTGAACTGGTGTAACTGTTGAGAAGACAAGTGCGAGTCGTGCATTACGTATAATAAACAGCCTAGTTTGGTCTATGACGGAGCTCGCGACCTCGCCACTACAAAAACACTGTGAAACGTGAAACTCATCTACATTCAAATGGTAACTCTAAAACAAAACTCGTTTCTTTCGGCCGTCGCGGCGTCGTCCTCTAAGCTAGCGCACACAAAATTGCGACTTTTATTATTAGGTATAGATTAATTGATAAAAATATGTATTTAAAAAAAAATAAAAAACACAATTTTATACTTGCTAAAAAGTTAAAAATAATTGACCTATAAAATATAAGATTTTATTGTCCGATATGAGTCATTGGCGTCGATTCTCTTATTCACCAACTAAACTAAAATGATTAAAGAATTGCTATCTTTTACTAACAGACGGTGATAGATAAGAACTAAGTTAGAGATGTCAAACTAGTTTACGCCTTAAACTTCATCCTGTCTTTAGTCGACACGTTTCGACGTGTCGACTATATTTTGATAGAAATTTTAGTTCAACTAAATTTGACAGCTCTTATTTATGTCAGTCTCTTTCTTATTTTATACGAGTGAAAAAGATAGCAATTCTTTAATTTAAGTTTAATTGGTGAATAAGAGAATCGGCGCCATTGAGTATTCTGCTCACCTCCATTTAATTTTATGAAATTAATTGTAAAAGTAGGTATGTAATTAGATTTACTAATGAAATATCGACAAACTTTTAATCGAATATTATTTCGCAGACAACGTTTCTCATATTTTCAATTCGCCGACAACTGAGGTTGTCCAAAGAGATTAAATATAGGTATAGAGAGGCTATTGGAGAAATTTTCATATAAAATCTTTTATCCCATTCTGCAGCAAAGTTATCCAGTGTTAAATAGCAAAAGTACTAAACTTTGAAAATAAGAAGACTTTTCAACCTTTCGAAGTAAGTGACGTGCTAATAATTTGTGTTTTGTAGGGATGGTTAACATTTTATCTATAATAATATCGAAAAATGTTTCAGAGTCGAGATTGAATACTAAGATACATAAAGATGTATCTACTTAATAGAGTCAAACACGGTCAAAACGAAATTTTCTTCAATAACATATTGAATCAAGGAAGCTGTGAGATTGTTTTATAACAGATTAGTAAATATGCTTAAGTTTTCGCTTCTTAAATGCTTTGAGCATAGTTTTGACGCAGTGACGAAGTCAATTTTCTTGATAACGTTCTATTTGGACTAATCATATCCTCCTCATAGCTGGCAAAAACCTACAATCACAAAAACCAATCAATTTAAAACAAATACTTAGGTAAAAATAGCTATACTGGTAGCTAAATGACATGATTATGTTTGCACTAGACTTTGTTTTCAGTGTTCCTTTATTATTTCCTTCTTATTTTTTCTCGATAGTAGGTAGATACACATTGATAAGTCACACGTCACTATAATAGGTAGGTACTCACACCATTCTCGTTTGCAAACAACGACTTCTGTACCCCGAGTGTGAGTTTTTTCATAAAGGAAACGCTACTACCACGTTTGTGTATCGAGTGTTTAATGTATGAAAACGTAAAAAGCGCCCCTGGCGGAAAGTATTGTAAACTGTACCCTGAGTGTGAGTTTGTTGTCACATTGCGAAATACGTGACGATCAAGTTAATCGAGCTAACTAATGAGCGATGGTGTTTAAAAATAGTCTGAGTGTGAGTTGTAATATGACATACTAACAACAGCTCGTATCGTCACTTGTCCGAAAGTATGCCGAACGTTTTGTTATTTTTTTAATGTTGCCTACAATGTATCCAGACATGAATTCGGCGAGATAATACGACTTAAATAAAAATCTTATCACAATCGTGTTAACAAGCGTTATGCATGCCCTACGTAATTTAGACGTATATTATTATTTATGAATGAGATATTCCTATTTCGTTTTAACGTGCAGTGAGTAAAGGAGATGTGAAATGAGTAAGTCTGTGGTGTTATGTTTCCACTTCAAAGTTCAAAACATTCAAAAGTTTTGCGTGTTCGTAATCTCAGTTAAGGAGTTTTATTGTGATATTTCTCGTGATTTGTGTTTATATTAGTTATAAGTAATTAACTATAAAATGATTATTGTGCATAATGTAGACCAGTGCATCAAAGTTTGAATTGTTAGTTAACTTCATGGAACAGTAAGAATATTTGAACTTAATAATAATATTCAATATAACCACGTCTCTAGTTGTGCATCTACGTACTTATTTCAAATAAAAAAAACTCTTATTTTACATACACTGAGACATACCTACATAAACCTACCATGCACGCAAAAGGTAGAATACAGCATAGCCTACTATTGTACTGGAATACAGACGATCCAAGGTTTGGAACGCTAAACAAATTTATTAAATAGTGATCATACCTACTAGGGAAACTATGAATACACAGAAATGGAAGAAGGTATGTACTTGTAGCACATAGGTATCAATGTTATCCTAATTTTAGTATTTAATTTTGGTTTGATGTGTGTAACTTAATAAACAATTTATGTAATAAGCAGTATAATACAAATAAAAACAATTACCTATTGTAACTTTTCGTAGAATGTAAATAATATGTGTATTTAATAAATAAAGTATGTTTTATTTACCAAATAACATTTCTATTTGACATAATATGTTTTATTGTAATGGTTTTAATGTGGTATATGTTAATGGAATAAGAAATAAAAAAAAATATAGTTTTTGATACACATAGGTAGAATTAAACAAAGGGTTAGTAAAAATATATGTACCTATTCAAAAATATATAGCGTACAGTGGCTTGCGATTAAAAAAATTACGTGCCGTCATTATAAAACACAATTCACCACAATATTACACGCAAATAATACGAACGTAACTAATGTAAACAACATTTCACCTGCCCAACACCAAGTGAGTTACTTTACTACAAAGTTTGTGTGTAGAAACGCTTGGAAACGTCAAATTCTAACTCCCACTCGCAAAAACCCGCAAAAAGTTCTCCGAAACGGTACTTTGTGTGACAAGTTTGAAATACCCAACTATTGTAGTATCGTTAAAAATCTTACACTCACTGTTTCAGTTTACAATACTTTCCGCCAGGGGCGCTTTTTACGTTTTCATACATTTAACACTCGATACACAAACGTGGTAGTAGCGTTTCCTTTATGAAAAAACTCACACTCGGGGTACAGAAACAGTGAGTGTAAGATTTTTAACGATTCTACAATAGTTGGGTATTTCAAACTTGTCACACAAAGTACCGTTTCGGAGAACTTTTTGCGGGTTTTTGCGAGTGCGAGTTAGAATTTGACGTTTCCAAGCGTTTCTACACACAAACTTTGTAGTAAAGTAACTCACTTGGTGTTGGGCAGGTGAAATGTTGTTTACATTAGTTACGTTCGTATTATTTGCGTGTAATATTGTGGTGAATTGTGTTTTATAATGACGGCACGTAATTTTTTTAATCGCAAGCCACTGTACGCTATATATTTTTGAATAGGTACATATATTTTTACTAACCCTTTGTTTAATTCTACCTATGTGTATCAAAAACTATATTTTTTATTTCTTATTCCATTAACATGTAACACATTAAAACCATTACACTAAAACATATTATGTCAAATAGAAATGTTATTTGGTAAATAAAATATACTTTATTTATTAAATACACATATTATTTACATTCTACGAAAAGTTACAATAGGTAATTGTTTTTATTTGTATTATACTGCTTATTACATAAATTGTTTATTAAGTTACACACATCAAACCAAAATTAAATACTAAAATTAGGATAACATTGATACCTATGTGCTACAAGTACATACCTTCTTCCATTTCTGTGTATTCATAGTTTCCCTAGTAGGTATGATCACTATTTAATAAATTTGTTTAGCGTTCCAAACCTTGGATCGTCTGTATTCCAGTACAATAGTAGGCTATGCTGTATTCTACCTTTTGCGTGCATGGTAGGTTTATGTAGGTATGTCTCAGTGTATGTAAAATAAGAGTTTTTTTTATTTGAAATAAGTACGTAGATGCACAACTAGAGACGTGGTTATATTGAATATTATTATTAAGTTCAAGTATTCTTACTGTTCCATGAAGTTAACTAATATTTCAAACTTTGATGCACTGGTCTTCATTATGCACAATAATCATTTTATAGATAATTACTTATACTTAAACACAAATCACGAGAAATATCATAATAAAACTCCTTAACTGAGATTACGAACACGCAAAACTTTTGAATGTTTTGAACTTTGAAGTGGAAACATAACACCACAGACTTACTCATTTCACATCTCCTTTACTCACTGCACGTTAAAACGAAATAGGAATATCTCATTCATAAATAATAATATACGACTAAATTACGTAGGGCACGCATAACGCTTGTTAACACGATTGTGATAAGATTTTTATTTAAGTCGTATTATCTCGCCGAATTCATGTTTGGATACATTGTAGGCAACATTAAAAAAATAACAAAACGTTCGGCATACTTTCGGACAAGTAACGATACGAGCTGTTGTTAGTATGTCATATTACAACTCACACTCAGACTATTTTTAAACACCATCGCTCATTAGTTAGCTCGATTAACTTGATCGTCACGTATTTCGCAATGTGACAACAAACTCACACTCAGGGTACTGTTGTTGTAAAGTTTATTACAAATTTGATATTTTCCAGAATGTTCGTAACGAACACCACTCTTAGTTTGCGTAGATCGCTGATTGATAATTGTCAATGGAAGATCTTGTTGTGAGCATTAAAACCTACAACCAATCATTTAACCAAGAACTTTCTAACAAACAATGCAAGTTATGAAATCACAATTAAGCACTGCTCAACTTTTATACATAATTACAATAAGCAAAATATATTTTACAAAAACATTAGTGCCTAATCATCTATGTACCTGATGTGACTAATGATAGTATTTCCTGCTAAGTGTTATGTAACAACCGGGGATTTACTTCGAGTGCAGTGTTTCTCACAACGCTGCGCGTGCGAGTCATGTGCCATTTACACTCACTCCTCGAGTCTTCGCATACTCAAATTCCTTACTTGGATGTTTGAATTAAAATCTTTATAAAGACGTACCTATAGCGGAGCGGGACATCACTACATTATTAGTACCTATGTGACCTTATAATGTGTCAGTTCAGGGGCCGTATTATGACGTGGTAAAACCATCACTGTTCCGGTGAGAGAAAGTGACGCGGCTATGCAGGTCGTAAAGCGCCGTCACTTTCTCACAACGGAATAATTATGATTTTAACACGTCATAATACACCATGGTCCCGCCTCCCAATGCTTCCAGATCATTGCCGCATTCAATGTTTAGTAGTATTATTGTAATAGAGGCACTTGGCGCGTCCACTGCTCACACATAATGCAGTGCAAAGGTATCATTCACAAGATGATTCTCTATCTGCTCCAGTCGATACTCCAGATGATACGCGGCTGCCAACAAAACTACAGTTTGTACTTGAGCGTAGCGAAAAATCCTAAGTCTATGGTTCGTACACATTACCTACGAGCTCGTATAAAGGTACTTTATTTAAGAATTTTACAGCTTTTCAGTGGGTAGGTTGCGCTTGAGGGCACATCACAACTTCAGGTGCAAATACGCGTTTCAAAGACAGCAAACAGAAGTGCAGTAACGTGCAAGTTTTAATATAAAATGATGACGGTTGCATTGTAGGTAGGTGTCGTTGAAGCTATCATCAAATTAATTTATTATCTAATAGACTACAAAGAACACTTTATTTCCGATCTAAATAAAAAAGCGATGTCGTATAAAACTATGGAAGAGCTATAAGCGCAGTAAGGCAAACACAAGAAATCTGCACACATTGTACATAATACATATAGGTATCATATACTATCAATTTATCATCGTCACAAACACAACCCGAGCTAGGATGACGCAGACAACTAGATGACTATCGCTCGGATTGTAAGCGGTGACTCCTGCCAACTCGATACATCTTTGATTTAATTGTTATTCGATTGAGAGCAGGGAAAGTGCTGCACCGACAAAAGCGTAATTTTGAGATTCCGAGAGAGAGCGTTTTGGAGAAGCGAGTCGAGAGTATAATATCAGCACGAGGTTTACCACGCTGACACGATACGCTCATTATGACACGTCAATTTAGACGCTGTTCATTAAGCGCCTAGCTAATCAATAGTAAAATGACGCCGTTTTGACCGTAGACCACGGAATATTAGACATTCTATATTCCGTGGAAAGCTTACATGGTGGGTCCTACTGGTAGTACCCACCATGTAAGTACCCAGAAGTGATGAGTCTCTGCCGAGTAGGGATGCGGGTGCTCTCGATATAATTAAATGTCAATGATCAAGAACCGAGGGAACCTGCTCCAAATGACTTTGTTTACAAGTATGGCGAGGCGCACACGCATTCCGCTGCGCGCACTGCGCTGCGCCCACAGCGGCCGGCGGCGTTCAGCGTTTGGCGGCAGGCGGCAGTCAGCCCGCGGCTGTTCCGCAGCGCGCACCCGCAGTCCCGCACCGATCTGCGCCAGTCACCGCGCTTACTATCGCGCAATACAGCGCTCACGACTGATTACGTGTGCTCGTCGTTCTATTCCGCGCCACGCCGCCGCGCGACGTCACCCTTGTGCGGATGTGGAAGCAGTGCTTGTGTCGTCCTGACTACACTTAGTATTACCTACAGACTACTAATATTTAGCGATATAAGTAATTGGGGTACTTACGTGGATTTTTATTGCCACAATTAACTCTTACCTACGTTCAAGTATTCGAAGCAGCGCGTGATGCTATCTATCAAATACTATACGAATTGTCAGCCAGTGCGCCGAATGCCTCGGAATTTGATGAAACTAACTGAGTCGTGAACCCTTATGTGAAGGTGGCGTTTCCTACCACGCCGGCCGCCAGCACCATTCACCTCCAGTTACACAAGCTTTGTAGGTATGGGGTCGTTCAGAATGTTAACCTTGTTCCTTAATGGAGAACACTTTTTAATTATTGATATCTCAGTAGTTCCTATTGCATTTTTTATTTGCACCACTGAATGCGGTGCGGGTACGTAGTACCTACTTACTTTAAAACAACTATATTTATTATCTTAGACTGTTGGTTGTTCAGAAGATACTTTGTTATTATTAATAGATTATACCTCTATCTGGCGGATACAAATAACATGCAATTTATTACTGATAACACTTCACTCTAGGAAGTGAACGCATCGCAATTCGCAAACTATCATGATAAGGTAATGAAGGCACTTGTACTAGGCAGTAGGCAGCTACGAGCGGGTTGCCTACCTGTACGTATACAAGATTAGTGGAACGGGGGGAAACAAACCGAAACGATGTTAAAGTACGCATAATAACGAATAACTTTTGTTCTACAACTTTACCCAAAAAGTCAATAGTATCAAAGGAATAGCGGATTAAGATTTCTTAAAAATATAAATTAGTTCTAATCGTCAGTTATCATCAGCTGTGTTTACATTTAAGGTGATATTTGGGGTCACGGATTAGTAGCTCCATTTTCTGAATTCATAACTAAAAGAGGGTCGTTAATTTTTTTAAATAATCTTCTTAATAAAACTCTATAATGCACAGCTTAAACCGGTGAGTCTAGAAGTATGAAATTTTGCACAAGAGTTTCTTAGACAACGTAAGTGAGCATTAACAAAGGATTTTTGATAATTCATCCCCTAAGGGGGTTAAATAGGGGTTGGAAGTACTTGATAAAACTAACATAGACTGACTGACGGAAAACTCGCAATGTAAAATGGTGAGTCTAAAGGTAGCCATACACGCTAGGGCAGTGATACCCCCGGGGTTGCGGTGCATGCTTTTGCGAATCCCGTGACCCTGGCCTTAGGTCAGAAGGAGGGACACCGTTGGTTTTTAGCCGGTAAGAGTCCGGCAGAGCCCCTCGCCTTCCCTGGGCGAGGGACATCCATGAGGACTTTCCAACGAGAAAAAAAAAAGGGCAGTGATACCCAAAGTGGTGTACATTGACCCCCAGGTGTCGACAGCAACCTAAAAGGGGTCTTCGTGCGTGAAAAAATAATTGGGCGTCCGTGAGATGTAAATCATAGATCATCGTTTTAGCAGGTCGTGACTGATTTGTTGCTTAGTTTTTACCTGAAAACATAAAAGACCGACGACGATAATAGATACTATTGTAGGTACGGTTGAATGTATAACACTTAACGTGTGTTTTTTTTATTGTTTTGTTACTCTTCAGTTCACTACAGTTAGAAATCAGTCAAAAACAAAATGCAATATTACCTAAGCAGATCTACCCAAAACTGAAAAACATGGCAAGTGGTCTAAGAGGCAAAAAAGTTTGGGGACCTCTGCGCCAGGGTGTACCTGACTGGTTTGCCTGTACAGTTGAACTTTACAGGTGAACCGTAGCATGTATAGTGCACAACTGTGCAGGTCTCTACACCTGTACAGGCAAACCGAAAAAAAATTAATTTATATATTTTTTGGTCGTGGGTATACCTGTGCAGTTTAACTGTGCAAGCAAAACAGAGCGTGTGTGACGGTCGCCTGCGCAGGCATTACTGTATCCTGCTTTTGAATTAAGGGAGTCACCGCTGATAACAGTTTGAGATACGTGTTTTCATCCATTCGTAAATAATTGATGTCTTTCAGCTCAAATTTCAATTCTTTCAATAAGTTGTCATGAGTGTATTGTTTTCTTTGCAGTAAACATGCTTTACACCATTGTTCACGGTATCTTTGTTTAAATTTCCTATTCTTCAATAAAATAAACAATAAACCTATTAGCGCTTGCGTCGAGATCAAGCACCGCTGCCGGGGCCATGGTTTTAACAGAAAATTTGTACATGTTTACTGCTACGTGTAGGTATGTCCTCTACTCAGCTCAACCTTACCTGACGGATGTAACTAACAGGCAAACCTGTCAGGTACACTCTAGCGTGTATACCTTAAGGGTATGAAAGTATAATAGGGGATGAAATTATTTATGGAAATTCGTCATATTTGAAGGTAGAAATAAAAGTAGGTTAAAATTGACTTCCAAGATTTTTTTACATTGTTAGTTAGTTACAAGTGAAGCTAATATATAAAGCGTGTAAAAAAGGCACACATGCGTGGCGTTTACAAATCTATGAAACTCGGATCAGATGCAGTGCACAACTGTTAATACAAATACTAGGCACTGCAGGTTACTCTGATCATATTTTCTCAAATTGGGATTAAACACAATGCACAAGCGCTGTTACCGTCTTAATCCTCCCGGTGGCCATCCTCAGCACAGAGGCGGGGTGACTCCGGAACCTCCGGTGGACCGCACCAGTGATAATGACCTAGGTACTCTTTACCTGGGAGCCGACTTACAGGCACAATGTTTATAATGAATTTACATGTATCTTATTAATAATTATGACTACTTTTAATATTTTGTTAATCTTTATAAATTTATAATCCTATTATTTCGCACGTCACGCTGTGACAAACATGTCTGCACTTAATTAATTTTGTCATCTTGTATGTATGCACTTTCTTTGTATGTACACACACATGTTTATGCAAATAAAGCTTATCTTATCTTATGAAATATCGACATGTGTATTGAAATATATGTAGTTACTCAAATCATGATCTAATACGACATCTCATCGACAACTTAATGCTAACCAACTTGATCATAAAAGTAACACTGACCACAACACAACGTCCATCTCTTGTTGTCTTGTTCAACTTTACTTTTAAAGGTTTGTGTGGCACGATTGGCACCAATTTTTCGCTACGCACGTTATTAATAGTTATGCTATTGGTGTTTTTCACTACGCACGTTATTATTGTTGTTTGTATGTTTAGTACATATCGTTTAAAAGGGCTTGTTAGGGCCAATTTTAACGACGTCGTATAACTTTTATCTAAGAAATAAGTGAGACATAATATTTACCTATTTATATACAACAGCCGTCAAAACATCAAAATTTCTCAGAAAAGTACAATAGAAAAATATATTTTTTCATACTTTTTTGCATATTCAAAAGATACTTATTCTAAAAGTACCTACAAAAAATAGATCATTCGGGCCATCTTTATCTCAAAAGCTAGGTACTGATCTACAATGAATATAATTTACAAAATCCTATTGCCAATAAACTTAATTTTGTTTTTACTGTTTTTTTCGTACTGCTATTTGGCCAATTGATTGTAGTGGAAGAGTTTGTAGTACGGAACTCTCGGTGTGCGAGTTAAGTTGGTGATAATTTTGCCGTTGACTGCCCCACTGGCGAGCGATAATCGAAATAGCAGTCTAAATGGAAGGCCGCCGCCGCGAAGGCTGACAGCCGATATGATTTTCTCATCTAAGAATAAACGCTTTTATGAGCAGACATAATAAGTATTTACACATTCAAACCCTTTAAGTGGGCTATGCTGCTATTTCAATCAGTTAGAAAGATGAACGCATCCTTATGCACGGCCCTAGTCGGTTATTTTCGAGTGTGACGTCCATACGATCGAAACGGATGGATCGATGATCATAATATTGTGCGCACGTCGATCAATCGAAATCGAATGATGCCTTTCATAGTAAAACTAGGTGTACCCACAGTTCACCAAGGTGATGCATGGTTCCATGTGACAGAACGCCTTGGTCCTTCCAACATCAACACATTACGAATTGTGCGTGCCATAGCTTGCAACTCCATATAGGGCATACATCGTTATTGTTGCCGCTGAACTAATGGCCCAGAACAATACTGTACCATGCAGCCTTTATCTACACTCTGCAGCTCGCACTTGAAACTTTATCATAAGAAGCAATCAAGTATCGGTTGTACTACTAGTTCCAAATGCTTTTAAGATAGGACCTTTTAGAACGGAGCGCAGTTTAAATTCACCCGATTGTTTTTCTGACACTACACATAATCACTGTCGCGAAGTGCAATTTCAAATCCTAACAGCATTTGGAACGGATAATATAGACAACCACCGCGCACAGCACTTTCGCACTGACATGCTGTACTCAGGGCTGCTGCTAGACAACTAAGTGCACACATGCAAAACCATTATCCAATATTAAGTAGGTACTGTATTGGGTTGATGTTATAGAGCATGTATTTGAAGAATTTGCACCCCGAACTAAGATTATTTGTGTATACTATATATTTAAGTAGCTTTGCCTCGACGCGAAATTGACTTGCCGCCCTCAGCCTACGCCGTATTCCTCATACTGAAAAAAGACAAAATAAATTTAAACGGTACCTATCAGTGAACTGTAGGTACATAACTCACTTGACAGCCGCTCAGTCGCCTGGGTACGAATATAGGTTGATACAGAGACAATTATCTGTGTGCTACTTATAGGTAAAATGGAGCTCTTGAAATACTATCACCCATATTCTAAGACGTTCCTCCAAAACTTACTCGACTCAGGACGGCGTTAAAACACCTTCAAAATTGTATTCTTTGTAGCAATTACGAGTGAATTTTGAGGTTCCTCGACCGAGGGGTCCCCAAATGAATCGAGGTAGAGTGGAGTCATTACTTCATAATTTGAATTATCTGCATCGCGCAAAGAACGCCGCGATAAATAGTTGTAAGGATTATCGTAAGCATATTCGATAAAGTTTTAGCGTGTAAGTTGTAATGAGTCAGCAAGTCGTTGCATGTTGAGATGCTTGCCTGGGCCAGGTGAGGGTTCCAGTGCGTCGGAACCGGATGCCACGTAGTTCACGGTGAGTCGGAACTGTGCGGTATTCAGTTCCGACGCAATTCCAATGTGGAGGAACGAGGTATGGTGTTCCTCCACAAAATCTTCAAAATTATTTTTTGTTACATACGAACTTTGACACTCCTTAAGGTAGGTTCTGAGGTACCTTGAGTTTGACAGATGATTCCTTACCTCGACTGAGGAAAAATCTCGAGGCGAGGACGTATAAGTCCACTATAACTACCGATGGTAGTGAGAAAGACTGAGTCGAGGTGGAGTCGAGTCGAGTAAGTTTTGGAGGAACATCTTAGAATATGGGTGTATTTCTTCACGATAATAAATATTGGACGGAACAGAGTAGCTGGTAGTTTCACTGGCACTTTCACCTCATTTTACGTGTGCCCCGCTTGAACATTACAGAATACACAGTAGCCAAAGTGTTGCAGCTCTAATTAAGATACCTTCTTACTTGATGGTTGCAGGCGGCGGGCGGGCGCAGCTCCGAGACCCAGCAGCTGACAGGGGTGTCACCCTCTGTCATCACACATGCCACGTCACAGGTACCTCGCGCCCTTTTTCTTGTTCACTGCTGGACATTCGCTGCTCCCAAAAACAGAGTAAATGCCCTAAGGTGGTTGGTTTTTAGATTTCCGTACTTCAAAAGGAAACAAAGTTTAGGTACTGGTAGTCGGTGTACTTGTTTTTTTTCTTATATTCATATTCATTGTAGGTATCACGTTGGGTATCCTTACAAGGACTTGTTATATCGAATACAAAAATACTTTCTTTTATAATTTTAAATAGTGTATCAAAATATATTTTGAATAATATAATAATAATATATGGAAAAATAGAGCATTCCCGATTATTAATCAATAAATCACGTGTAGGTGTCATGCACCTGCGTTTGAGGATAGAAAACACATTCTAAATTCGTAAACTAAGTACGTACTTAGAATAATGTGACACATTTGATACCCAGACTTTATTTATCATAACAGAACCTAAGAGCGTCCTGTTTCATTTGCAGGTGGTGGCATGCAGCGCTGTACGCCGTGTTGGTCGCATTCACTCTAGCGCAGCAAGATGCAGGCACGCCGGGCGGTACAGGTATACTACACTGCACTATTGCATGCCCGTCGATCGCAATCTATTTGCACACTTGCCGCTTGAACCTCCTGTAATACCAGTGTTGCATTACAGGTGATGACGAGGAGGAGGGTACGCGTACCATCGCTTTGATGGTTGTGACGCTGGACGGGCCGGGAGACGCGGCGGTCGCGCTCGGCGCGCTGGCAGTGGCGGCTCTGGCGGCACGAGGTGTGCGCGCAGCCACCGTGCCCGCGCCCACTAATTGCGGAGCGGTTAACTCTGGGCCGACCACGCGTGCTTGCCGCAACGACGTGCTTCGCGCACTGGTTATCAAAAAAGCACATGTCGCGCTGCTGCCCGTGCCGGCAGCGTACCCACCGCATGTGCTGAAACTGCGTGACGTGGGCCTCGCGGAATTGGGAGACGCCACCCCGGCTGCACGTCTCGCCTGCTACGCCTCGCCCTTTGTAGCGGGCTCGCCGCGATCTCTTCTCGACTTCACCGACGAGGCGGTGGCGGCCCAGTACCACCTGCCGCCCGAAGAGGTCGTCTCAGCGCTCCGGGCGGCCGATGATACAGATCCTTTCGGGTGAGTGTCGACACGCCTGATGAGCTCTCCGATATAGGGAATGCTGATAGAGGTTTATCATTGTCGCTTGTGCTTTGCACTATACTTGCAAACAGGAAAGAACGAACAGGACCTGGAGGGAAAGTACCCTAAATATTGAAGTTAGTAAATTTTAGTCAAAGGAAATATTACTTTATATTTACACGCCTTATATTATCATCTAACTGTAACTAAATAACTAACAGTATTATAAAATCTTGGAAGTCAATTTTAACCTACTTCTAATTGTCGTATCAAAATAAAACTTTGTAGGTATGTGTATGTTGTTCGGATGACAATACTATAATTCGATATCTTGGAGCTGATCTGATGATGGAGCCAGGAGAAGAAAGAAAAGAAAGAAAGAAAATACATTTATTTAGCACAGACTAAAAGGCACACAAAACATAAAGCAGAAAAAAAAAAGAGATTAGTAGGAAAGGGTGCCTCACGGCTGCGCCAAAAAGGCCCAGTTCAGCAAAAATGCCAGACAACTAGTGCCTGACGCTGGTTTTCAACTGGACCTGAAGTTTGAGGTGACGGATGTCAAACGGTTTTATACCACAGTGTGTGTATGCATATTTAAATAAAATAAATTTGCGTAGATAAAAATAATAACGATATGTTATAGGTACGAACATAGTGTGATATTGAAATAAAACTGCAATAAAAACAAAACAAAAAAAGACTAATAAATGAGTCGGAAGGATTAATATGTAAATAAATAAATAAATAAATCTTTCGAAACACACATAGATCATATAATGGAGACATTCAGTGTGACCATGTTTATCTCCCGTTGCGCTTCTATGAGGTACTGCCGTAAGCGTCGTCTAAAAGTATCTATTTTTTTAGTATCTATTTTACTCTAATCGGCGGTGGCAGGTTATTCCATACTTTGGAAGCCGCATAACGAAAGCTGCCTCTAAAAGTGGCTGTACCATGAGACTGAGTCGAGAGTTGCTGTGAGCATTGCCTTCTCCCGCATTCTCGTCTACTCGTAACCCAGCCTAGCTTGTTGTACAGGTAGTCCGGTTTCTGGTATTTAACCACACCAAACAAAAGGCAAGCTAAGTGTAGTTTGCGCCTGGACTTCATTTTCAGTATACAATGCTTGTTTAGAAAAGGTGTTACATGGCTTCTGCGAGGAATACTGTAACAAAACCGAGCACAGGCGTTTTGTACCCTTTGAATGAGGCGGTCTGTACGAGCTAATAGGCGCGGGCCATAGACCGTGTCAGCGTAGTTCAGCCTAGACAGAACCAGGGTTTCCACTAGCTGTTCCCTTAGTCTTTCGGATAAGTAAGGCCTCATATTGTATAAGACCTTTAAGCGATAAAAACAGTTTCTAACCGAGTCCGCCACGTGCTTCTCAAAACGAAGGTCTTTGTCCATAATAACACCTAGATTTCGCGCTTCATTTACCCGCTCAATTGGTTCGCCCATCAGTTTCAAGTCAAATGTCACAGGTAGTCGAGCCAACTGCTGTCTTGTGCCAAATACCATATATTTCGTTTTTGTTGGATTTAACGACAGGCAGTTCTCCTCAGGCCAGGCGGCGATTCTTGGAGATCATCGTTAAGATCCTTAATGGCACTATCGTATTCGTCTGGTCTAAAGGACATGTAAAGTTGGACATCGTCAGCGTATATATGGTACTTGCATCTCTGGAGACATTTTATAATATCCGCACAGTACAAAATAAAGAGAATCGGGCCCAATATAGAGCCCTGCGGGACTCCTCTCTCAACAGAAATAGGTGCCGAACTAAGGGTAGTGCCGTCACCCAAACGCAACTCAACAAGTTGCTCCCTATTATTTAGATAGCTACGGAACCATTGCGTGGCGCTTGCATCGAAACCATAATAATTTATCTTCGATAGCAATAGCGGGATATTTATTGCGTCAAATGCCCGGGAAAAATCAAGTAGAACCAGTAATGAGCACATCCCCCTATCTTGGGCCGATAATATATTATCGGTAACATCCAGTAAAGCAGTAGATGTACTGCGCTGTTTCCTGAAACCAGATTGTAAATCAGGTAGCACGTTATTTTCTTCCAAAAAAAAGGTTAATTGGCGGCTAACTACTTTTTCTAATATTTTGGATAGACATGGTAATATACTTATAGGGCGCAGGTCTTTCAAAGTAGATGGATTTGAATTTTTTGGCAAGGGCCTAACGGAGGCAATTTTCCATAGGTCGGGGAAAGTAGATGTCATTATGGAGTGGTTTATTATGTGCGTTACAACATTTAACGTGTTTGGCAGAGTCATGTTAATCATATCCAGGGTAATGTTGTCATAACCTTCAGCGTTACTTTTAAGGTTAGAGATAACGCGAGAGATGTCGTTCTCATCCACTGGAGTGATTGCGAAAATTTCTTCACCATGTCTATGACTTTCATAATAGTTTATAAGTGATGTGCTTGCCACGGGGTTACCGGGGACGATTAAAAAGTTGTTATTAATAAGGTCAGGATCTGTAAAGTGCGACGGTAGGTCTTGTCTGGGCTTATAGGGCAATCAATTTGATTTTAGATTTTTCCATAATATTTTTGGGTTCTTTATTTTATTGTTTATATTGTGCTTAAAATATGCTACTTTTTCACTATACAACGAATTATTTACTAAGTGTTTTAGCTCTTTGTAATATTTGTTTTTTGAATCGGATTTCATTTTCCTGTAACTATTAAGTGCATCATCACGTAAACGCATCATAGCTTTGATTGTGTCTGTAATCCACGGGTACAACTTTTCCTTTACAGTACACGTTTTTATCGGCGCGTGGACATCAAACAGGGAAATTAAATGGGTGTTAAAGACATGCACCATATCATTAACGTTGTCAAGCGACGAAATAATTCCATGATTTAAAAACGATAAGTGTAAACTAAAGATTTCCGTGCACACATTTTTAAGAGGCCGAAATTTTACCAAGTATGGTTTAAACTTGTCACGCTTAATGTGAAATTCACCAACTACAATAGAATGGCCGTTGATTGAACCGAAAGGTTCTACCGCTGTATTTCTTGCTCTCAGGTCAGTACATAGGAGATCGATGAGAGTTTCACTGGATGCTGTAAAGTGGGTAGGAGTTGTGACCAACTGTGAAAAACTGAGGCAATTCAAAAACTCATTTATATTTTTAGTTTTAATCCCGTTCGTGTCTAGCATATTAACATTGAAGTCGCCAAGGAATATGTATTGGTCGCAATTTCCCAATGAACTAATAGAATCCGTTATGGCATCTAGAAAAAGGACAACGTCATGCCAGGGCGGTCGATAGGCTGTACCTATAGCAATCTTTTTGCCGTTCATAGAGATCGTTAACCACATTTGTTCGACCGATTCGAACCTTGGATCGTTCGCACCCGTCCATGTACGTGCGCTCAAGCCCCGCCGCAGATAAAAGCCGACGCCCCCACCACGACCCGAGCGCACACTCGCCGGCCGCGGCGTGTGGCGCAGACGATAGCCGGGCACCACTGGAGCGCGCCTCTCTTCGCCCGGCCGCAACCAAGTCTCGTTAATGGCCATAACGTCAAAACAATGTTTGTCGAGTGCACCCACCAAGTTGAGGTGGATAACGGAACTCTTCAATGGCTACTAGTAAACCCCTCGAGTTTCGGGTCATATAATTCCTTTTGATGAGTCCAGTAGATTGCATTTGGTGTTGAGGTTCTGGTTATGGAGCCAGGAGGTAGAAAGTCTATGGCCTCGTCCTTTTTATCGAACCGACTCAAATACGAAAAAATAACATCTTGTATTTTATGCCACCCTATTGATACAAGGCCAATAATAAAGATCAAATCTCTTTAATAAAAAAAATCTTTAAATTAAAGCAAGACCGTATAGGTAATCTAACAATAACTTAGTTACATGAAGACCTTAACCATTGAAGACAACAAGTACAGTAGGGGAATAAATAGGTTCCTCAGTTTTCAAATTCATTCCTATTCCACATCGCGGATATATGCTACCTTTTCAAAATGTTGAACGGAACAGACCAATGCATGGAAAATTATGTTTAATTATTCGCTAGCAAAGATCAAAATCGCCTTTTGCCTTCATATGACGTAATAGTGCCATATATTATGTCTTTGATTTGATTTAAGGAGTTTTGTTGTAAAAAACATTACATCAATCAATTCGATGATTAAATAATTTGACATTACTAGTGGTACTTTTCTATTTCTAGTTTATATAAATGATCTCCCTTATATGATGTCCAATTTAACTGATGTAATTTTATTTGCTGATGACACTTCCCTAATTTTTAAAATAGATAGAAAAGATAGGGACGTTTTACATGTCAATGAGAGCCTAACTGTTCTTTCTAAATGGTTTACAGCCAATAATCTATTACTCAATGCAAATAAAACAAAATGCCTTAAGTTTTCACTACCAAATGTACCCCAAGTAGGTTTAAATTTAATGCTCGATGGCAACAAACTTGATACAATTAATGAGACCGTATTCTTAGGTATAACTATCGACTCTAAATTGCAGTGGGGTGCTCATATTACTGCCCTGTCGGCGAGGTTAAGTTCTGCTGCTTATGCAGTTAGGAAAATTAGGCAGCTGACTGATGTGGCTACAGCTAGGTTAGTGTACTTCGCTTATTTCCACAGCATTATGGCCTACGGCATTCTGTTGTGGGGCTCAGCAGCTGACGTCGATTCGATTTTTATTTTACAAAAGAGAGCAATCCGTGCGATTTATAACCTGGGTTCCCGCGAGTCCCTTCGAAACGTGTTTAAAGATATTAGCATACTAACTTTGCCGTCACTTTACATCTTTCAAAATATATTGTATGTTAGAAAAAATTTGCATTTGTTTAATGTCAGGAGCGATTTTCATGATAAAAACACACGGCATAAACATAAAATTGTGGTACCTAAATTTAGATTAAGTAAAACTAGTAAGTCATTTTTAGGAAATGGCGTACGTTTTTATAATAAGCTGCCGAAATCTGTAACTGATCTTACCGAGGGAAAATTCAAAACCTATATTAAACGTGTCCTCACTCAAAAAGCATATTACAAGACTAAGGACTACGTTGACGACAGGGATGTTTGGCATTAGTTCTTGCACATGTGGCTTCCCTGGAACCTCATTAAAAACATATGTGTACGTCTACTAACTATCCTCAATTAAGATTATATATTTTTTTTATTACTATCATTACTCTCAAGATATCTTTATCTTATTTTACAATGATTTTTTAGCTAAGTTTTGATGACATTTAACTATGTCAATTGTTTTATATAGTTTAGCTTCCTTTTCACTTTTGTAAATGTGAGAACTTTGTGGACCTGCATCTATAAATTTGTAAATTACTACAATATTATTCATATTACTTTTTTTTTAATTTTATTTTTGTTTGTTAGTTTTTGTACTCAAGTCTTTTAGAACTATATTACTCATTGGTCTGTGGTCAGGACCTCATTGTTCTCTCACTATCATAAATCATTGTACTGTATCCACTGAAATTGTTAAAGGTATTATTTTTAAAAAGAGTAACCATGGAGTTTCTTGCCGGCTCTTCTCCATAGGAAACGACTAATTGGAACCGTGCACCTAAATTCGACGTTTCATAAGCACCTGTATTGGTTTATGTGAAATAAAAATTTTTGATTTTGATTTGATTTTGGTTGTCATCATGTCACCATTATAATTTGTAATATCCTGTCAAAAAATATTATATTTTGATTTCTATAATATCGGCAATATGTAGTCGGTAAAATTGGTTGTTTCTTGCATTGTGCAAGCAAAAATAGACCTTAAGGTGTACAATATTTTCGTTCCTCGACTGTACATAAAAATTATTTCATTTTATTGGTCAATCGGGCTTGTTTCATAGACTTCATTTAATTTAAAACAATGTTTACTACACAGATTTGATCTTTATTATTGACCCTATCAATTGATGCCATTAAATACAGCGTTGCTCTTTCGAAGTTATGTCAGTTCGGTTCCCGGGTCAAGCAAGAGACATCTAGAAAATATCTATTCATAGGAATACAGTTATACTTATATTTATCTATATATTCTTCAATCTATATAATTATCTTCTATTTTCTATAATGTAGGTAATAAATCTGTAGACTTGGCGTGTGACATTGGAAATATAGCATCAAAATAGCAGAGGGGTTAAAGGATAACCAATAGAATCTATTTCGATTAGTTTTGGATTGTTTGTCTGTTTATCTATTTGTTTGTGCACGCCGCCCGCCAAAAGTTCTGACCCAATGCGGTAGACTTTTATAGACAAATAATATACGTACCCGGGAGTATCATAAATAGTTATGTATATTTTTTATTTCCTCGTAATCGTTTCGCTCAAATAACCGGTGTAGCTTCCGATCACGAATAGGGTTAAGCCATTTCATCCCGTGGGTGTCGTAGAAGCCGACTCAGGGAGTTTTAGAACCCAGTGCGTACCATAAAGCACTTTGGGTTATCCGCAGGTGGCGGGTAAACCACCAACACTAGCATACCCAAGGAGGGTTGGTGTCAGGCAGGCGGCCGACTGTAAAAGCTTTTGCCAAAACCTTGGCAATATAAATAGTGAGGATGATCAGATGCGCGTTAGGGCTAGGGCGTACCACACAGGCTACGCGCAGGGGCAGCACCCGGCTCTTGTGGGATATGGACAAGGGTTGTTGTACTAACCCGGGCGGGGGCAACGTAATAAGCTAGCTCGGGAAATGAGGTTGAGATATGCTAGTTGGAATGTTGGGACGATGACTAGAAGAGCCAGAGATTTAGCGGATATATTAAAAAGAAGACGAATAAATGTGGCGTGTTTACAGGAAACCAAATGGAAAGGTACAAAGGCTAGGGAAATTAGTGAGGCATACAAGTTTTACTACTGTGGAAGTGACGGGAGAAGAAATGGCGCGGAAATAGTGTTAGATACTAAATTGAAAGAAGGTGTTATGGACGTTAAAAGAATGAAAAAAAGATAGTTGTGAAAGTAATGTTAGAGAATGTGAATGATTGCAGGTAGGATATGATGACAGGGTGAAAGAAAAGTTTCGGGAGGATTTCGACGCAGTGATGATGACTATTCCGGTGCATCAGGTAGTGTATGTAGGTGGTAATTTTAATGGACATGTAAGAAGAATGAGTGCTAGTTATGAAAGAGTACATTGGGGATGGGGATTTGGCAATTGCAATAACGAAGGAGAAACCCTGCTGCAATCCGCTACCGCATTCGATCTGGTCGAATAGTAGTCAACGCTTGGTTCCAGAAAAAAAACGGATACCTGATCACCTACAAAAGTGGCCATCATAAGACCCAAATCGACTACTTTCTCGTCAGACGCAATAATCTCAAGCACGTCAAAGACTGCAAAGTGCTACCTGGAAAAGACTTGGTCTCACAGCACAGAATTCTTATTATGGAAGTAATCATAAAAATTACAATAACATGTCTCCCATTTCTATCATTTTATCCATCAATCACTCTCTTAAGTTCTTCTGTTGCTGCTTAGTAAAAACCAAGCAGCGACCTCCCCCAAAAATAAAATGGCATAATATGCTACAGAAGGCAGACATTTAGAGAGTAATTGATGGATAAAATGATAGAAATCGGAGACATGGATGATCGCATGTTGGAGAGAGATTGCAAGGTGTATCAGGAGTGAACCGAAAGATATTTTGGGAGAGTCAAAATGGAAGGGCACGATAAATAGGGATACATGGTGGTGGTCGTCAGAAGTACAAAAGGTGCTGAAGGAAAAGAAGATGAAGTTCAAGAAATGGCAGTTTGTTGAAGAGGAGAGTGGAAGTTAAAAACCAGCAAAGAAGACAGTACGATGCGTGGAAGAAAAAAGCCAAGAAAACCATTGCTTCATCAAGCGCAAAAGCCCAGAAAAAATTATATGATACACTGGGTAGTCCGACAGACCAACGAAACCTATACCGGCTCGCTAAGGCTAGAGAGAGAAAAGCGAGGGATGTATGAACAGTTCTTTTGGATGATGAGAAAATTAAGGATAGAATGAAGAAAATGACTCGAGTGGTATGCTTGGGAATACATCTGTGAATGAAGGACGGTGAGAAAGGTCAGTATGGATGAAGTGAGAATAGATGTAAATGGAATGAAGAATGGTAAAGCAACAGGAACAGACGGAATACCAGTTGAAGTGTGGAAGTTATTGCGTGTGGATGGAAGTGGTTACCTTTATTCTTCAATAAGTTGTTGCAGGAAGAAGCCATCCCTGACGAATGGTGTAAAGCTCGCTGGTGCCCATCTCTAAAAACGAAGGTGATGTATTGGAGTGCAACAACTGTAGATGAATAAAGCTAATGTGGCATAGTACAAAAGCTTGGGAGAAAGTTATTGAGCGGCGACTGAGAGAGGAGAGTGAGATTTCACAAAACCAGTTCGGTTTCATGCCTGGTCGAGGAACAGTGGATTCCATTTTTGCAATCCGCCAGTTATGTGAGAAATAAAGAGGTGCTCACAAAAACCTGCACATGGTTTTAGTTGACCTTGAGAAGGCATACGACCGGGTACCCCGTGAGGTTTTGTGGTGGGCCCTTAAGGAGAAAGGTATGCCTGGAAAGTATGTGCAGTTGATCCGAGCGATGTACGGTAGGCGCAATACTCAAGTCCGATCTACAGTGAGTACAACTGCCAGCCTCAATGTGGCCGTAGGCTTGCACCAAGGGTCGGCTGTCAGCCCTTACCTCTTTTTGGTTATAATGGACGCTCTTACGTGGGACATACAGGAAGAGGCACCCTGGTGTTTGCTGTTTGCCGATGACATTATGCTGGTTGCCGAGAATGACCTAGAGGTCCAGAGCAGATTGGAGGAATGGTGGTATAGACTGGAAAGTGTTGGCTTGAAGATGAGCAAAAGCAAAATTCAGTATATATGTTTTGTGATTTCGGCGGTCTCTCCAGTCCTGTGCCTATGACTTTCGCCGGAATGTCCTTACCAGTCTGATCCAACTTCCGGTACCTTGGTTCACTCGTCCAAGGGAATGGTGAAAACGATCAAGATGTTACGAATCGGATCAAATCAGGTTGGATGAAACGGCAACAGGTCATAGGAACAACTTGTGATTCAGCAGACGCCCCTCAAGCTAAAGGGCAAAATTTACAAATCCGTTGTAAGACCTGTCGTTCTGTACGGATCGGAATGATGGGCCGTGAAGAAGATGGATGAAAGAAGATCGCACGTTAGCGGAGATGAGAATGTTGAGATAGGTGTGTTCAGTGACGCGAATGGATAAAGTAAGAAATACGTATATTAGAGGGAGTTTGAAAGTGGCACCAGTGACAGAAAAGTTGAAAGGAAATCGTTTGTCTTGGTATGGGCTTGTGATGAGGAGGCATGAAAAGCATGTGACTAAGAGAGTGATGAATATGAATATTGATGAATGGAGCTGAAGAGAGAGTCCAAAGAAAAGATGGATGGGTGGTGTAAGCGAAAATATATTATGAAGAAGGGAGTAAATGATAATGTGACGTCTGACAGGGAAGAATGGAAGAGGAAAATATATTGCGCCGACCCCAAGTAACTTGCAACCAGGGTAGGAACGTGATAGTTCGCTCAATTAAAAGATATTATAATTGAAAGTAATGAATAAAGAAATTGGAACTAATGGAAGAGTTTGTGTACTTGGGTTCTATATTTACACGGGATGAGAAGCATATGAAGGACATTGAAAGGAGAGTGAATACTGGTAATCAAGTGAATGGGGCGCTACACATTTTCATAAACAACCGCAAAGTATCTGAAAAGGCACGGTTGGCTGTTCATAAAGCAGTGTTGTACTTTTGTATGGTAGGTAGTGAAAGTTGAGTGTGGCAGAAGAAACATGAAAGTAGGATTAATGCAGTAAAAATTCCAGCTTTGAGAAGTATGTGTGGTGTAACTTTGAAAGATAAAGTAAGAAACAGCATAATAAGGGAACGTTGTGGAGTGAAAGAAGATGTAGTAAGAAGGATTGAGAAAGGTGTGTTATGATGGTTTGGTTTTGTAGAGAAATTAAAGAAACAAGTGTACAAGGTGATGTGGATGAAACAGTTGGAAGAAGCCGACCTCGGCGAACGTACCACTAACAAATCGCGGACGTTCTCAAAAAAGGCCAAGTTAGTAGCACCCTAAACAGACGAGCATGCTTGAGAAGGTTAATGAATGTAGATGAAACGAAAAGGGTATGTCAGGATCGTATCAAGTGGAAATCTATAGTTTGTGCCTGCCCCAATGGGAAACAGGCGTGATTGTATATATTGTGTATGTAATAAAGAAATTAGCATCACTTGTTGCACCATATTTGCTCTCGCGGTACGTATATGTTAAATCGCGTAATCAATTTTCCGTTTAGTTTTAAACGTGTATAGTTTCCAGTCAGCTTATGTTATGCTATGACCATTAGCAAAGCGCAGGGCCAGACCCTACGTGTTGCGAGTGTAGACTTAATACGCTGTCAGCTGCTTCTCGGACTGTTAGATCTATGTGGCTCTCCCGTGTACCTAAGCAACCTGAGGAACCTTTATACACACATTCCCGGTGGTTCTACTGCTAACATTGTTTACAGGGAAGCCTCATTATAATGGACCTGACTACAAATTACCTGACTTTCAAATCTAACTACTAAAAATCCACTCGGCCTAAACTGTTGGCAAAAACATAGTAAAATTATAATACATATTTCACCGTTTTTCACATATTTTTACATAGTTGTTAGAATAAATAAAGGTTTAAAAGATACCCATCTAATTTAAGTTAAGCAAGTAATGTTGTTCTCCGACTGCTACGCAGAAGAAATCACGGGTTCAGCTATTCTTCTTTACATGGTATAAAACAAAGTCGCTCCCGCTGTCTGTACGCTTAGATCTTTTAAAATACGCAACAGATTTTAATGCAGTTTTCAGCAATAGATAGAGTGATTTAACAGGAAGGTTTGTATGCCCCACATTAGTATCTACATTGCACCCGTGCGAAGCCGGGGCGGGTCACTAGTTAAATATAAAGGAATGTTTCTTTCGAGTAAAACTTTCTAACTGAGCCACGCCGGGAACTCAGCAAATAGGAATTACGAAATTTTGTTGTGATGTTCACAGATCCTCCTGTTTGGCGTCAAACTGCTCGAACTTTAATTTCTCCCCTGAATGGTGCTCGACGACGAACGCAACATGTTCGACGTTGTTGACCGACAATGAGAGCGAGGCGCGCGTCCTTGTCGACGTGGTTCGTGATAACAAATTGTACGCAAGTATCGTTACGCTGGGTACTCACTTGCTGACGGTAGCCGAGCGACTGGCGCGCCCCCGCCGCGCCCTCCTCACCCCCCACGCTCTGTTGGTGTGCTCGCGTGCGGTGGACCGCGCCGCGCTCACACGCCTACGTTTCACCGCGCTGGCGCCACCACCCTGCGACAACCCAGACGTCATCTGTGCTTTCGATCCCTACCGCCTATTGAAAGTAGTTAACGAGCGCGAATTGCAATCACCCAGCGCATTTAGTATTCTGGGCCGACTCGAGCTTACGGAAATTGAGTTACAAGATCTCATTTGGCGATATCGCACGTCTGGCCCGGAGGTGGCCGCAGCCGAGACGCTCGCGCGTCACCACCCGTGGACTGGCCCACCCAGCGAGGCGCGCACCGCTGTCATGATCCCCAACGCTACCAACAAAGAGGCCTACGACGCGAGAGCGCTAAAAGCCGCCGCGCTACTCGCCGAGGAGGACTCTAAGGCAACGGAAACCGTCAGCTTCAAGGTGGAGTTACTCGACGACCAGTGCGCGTCGACGTTGGCGTTCAAGTACCTGACGGACGCGCTGGGCGCGGAGTTCGGCGCGCTATCGGGCGTGGCGGGCCCAGCGTGCGGCGCGGCCTTTGCTGATGTGACGCGCCAAAGCCCGACGCTGGCGATGCCCGTGCTGGGCTACACGCCCCAAGCGCCTCCGCCCGCCGCCGCCGCCGACTTCGCCGTGCTGGCGGCCGGCGACGCGCGCCTTTACACGGACGTATGGGCTGCTTTCGCCGCCCACTTACGCTGGAAGCGTATTGCCGTACTCAGCGAGCTTGCCACGCGAGCGACCCTCGATGTTTCCAATCTGGGTGTCGACGTCATCGTTCACGTCGAACTACTAGCTGACAGCGAGGACGTCGACATTGACAAAGTGTTGCAGGTATGATCTTTATTTACTTAAAAGCTAGAACGTAAGCAGTAACAAGACATTCGACAACGTCCAGCCGGCGTCAAACATAACTATAGGTATAGGCCGCTCTGAAGTTATTGACTTTATTTACTTAACTAATTTTGAAACCATATTTTAGCCGCAACATAATTATTTAAACAGCACAGGAATGTTTTTTTTATTGTAGTGGGCTACGCGCGTTTCGGCTTCGAACGGGCGCATCTTGTACGTGTGCGTTGAGGACGCACGCGTGGTGCGCGCTGCGTTGTGTGCAGGACACGCCGCCGGCCTTACGCCCGCTGCCGGCGCCGTGTGGCTCTTGCCAGCCGCACTGCCACTGGGCTGGTTGCGCGTCACCGACGCCGACCGACACAACTGTACGCATGACCAATTGCTCGAGGCAGCCGACGGGCACCTGAGCGTGGCGCCCGCCTGGCTCGCCGACTGGGACGATGAACATGAAGCAGATGACGTGCGGAATGATGCTGCGCAAGCGCGGCACTCGTGGCGCCAGCGCTGGCGGGAACGATGCCGACGCGTACGGCAAAGTGACTGCTTCCAACCTGGTGACTCTGAATGCTTGCGACCTGGTGACTGCTTGCAGCCGCCCGCGCACGCCGCGCTACTTTACGACACGTTGCGAATGTGGGACTCTGCTCTCCGCCGCCAGCTGCACGCACACCCTGCAGCTCTTGATGACCTGCACCATAGGGCCATCGCCAGGTGAGTGAATGTTACTATCAAAGCGACATCTACTTCTACGAATAGTGACATAACATCAAATTCTATCTATGGCTTCAAATAACATAAATAAATTATTTTACCTAACAGAGCGCTGATAGAGGACGTGACTACAGTCCGGTACAGCGGGCTCACGGGAGAGTTCGAGTGGAACGGTGGTGATGTTGACGGCGGGGCTCGCACGCGTTCAGCGCCTCTGGTGTTGATGCAGTGGCGCAATGGTACGCGGCACCGCGTGGGAAGCTGGCGTCGTGAAGGGTACCTGCCCGGACCGGCCGCGCTGCACTGGCTCACACCTGAGGGGCGAGTGCCTGACGACGGTGCCGAGCGTTGCGCGCTGCAGCCGCTGGCCGACGTGCTACACGCTGACTGCCGCGCTGCGTTCGTGGCGCTAGGCGCGCTGCTGCTGGCGCTATTGGTGACGGCGCTAGCCGGCGTTGCGTGGCAATGCAAACGCCGCACCGAGCGCAAGTATCGCGAGCGCCTGGCCGCGCTCGGCCTCACGCGCCTTAGCCCCAAGCCCGGTGGCCTGGACCGCTGGGAGATCCCGAGAGAGCGCGTTGTTATCAACCGCAAACTCGGTACCGGCGCGTTCGGCACCGTATACGGTGGGCACGCGCTGCTCGCGGAGGATCGCGGCTGGTCCGCCGTCGCCGTCAAGACGCTGAAGGCGGGCGCCACAACGGAGGAAAAGCTCGACTTCTTGTCCGAGGCGGAGGCGATGAAGCGCTTCGACCACAAGAACGTAGTGCGCTTGCTTGGCGTGGTGACAAAGACGGAACCGGTGTGCACTGTGATGGAGTTCATGTTGTACGGCGACCTGAAAAACTACTTGCTGGCGCGGCGGCACCTAGCGGCTGGCGAGGCGTGGGACGCAGGCGAGGCGCACGCGGAGGTGTCAGCAGCGCGCCTTACCAGCATGGCACTGGACGCGGCGCGCGCGCTGTCCTACCTGGCGCAATTACGCTATGTGCACCGCGACGTGGCAGCACGCAACTGCCTTGTGAGCGCGCACCGCGTCGTCAAGCTGGCCGATTTCGGCATGACGCGCCTAGTGTTCGAGAATGACTACTACCGGTTCAGCCGCAAGGGCATGCTGCCGGTGCGCTGGATGGCGCCTGAGAGTCTGGCGCTGGGCGTGTTCTCGCCCGCCTCTGACGTTTGGTCTTTCGGGGTGCTGTTGTATGAGATCGTCACTTTCGGCTCGCTACCTTTCCAGGGCCTTAGCAACGCAGAGGTACTCGCTCGAGTCAAAGCTGGACACACACTAGAACTTCCGCCGGGCTTAAAGCCACAACTGTAAGTCCCTATTCCTTAATGACCTCTTAAAAGATACAATCCTGAAAAGAAGAGATTGAAGAACTGCCTCGTTGTTCTAGTTGTGGCAAGCGTGACTGCTGATCGTGAGATCCTGGGTTCGATCCCCAAGTCGGGTTAAGTGTTATTGAGTTTATCTGTGTAAAATTCCTCAGTAGCAGCCCGGAGTTTGGATTTGTGCCCGATTGATGGCAATAGGCTCGCCCCCTATTACATAGGACTTACCAACATAACGGCGAAATGAGGGTGTTTACTATATACCTCTGCCCTACCCTTCAGGGAATACAGGCGTGATGTTATGTATGTAAAAGATACTTACGAGTGATAAATTGTATAACTTTAAATTTATAGTTCGCCTGACACAAAAACGTGTTATAAGATACGAAGTCGATTATATCGTGTCTGCAGGGAGGGGCTGATCAAGTCATGCTGGCAGCAAGAGCACAAGGTGCGGCCCTGCGCGGCCGAGATTGCGGCGTTCCTGGCAGACTCGCCGCGCCTGCTCGCACCGTGCCTCGATGTGCCGCTCGACGCGCTGCCGCTTGACCACGACACCGACCCCGACCCCTGGCGCCTGTCGCGCGACCGCGCTGAGGTAATAGTCGTGTGAACGATGCACATGCTTGTATATAGGTTACACACCTGGCTTCACTAGCAATTCGATTCTCATACCGAAACCCCAAGAACAACAATCAAACACACTTATGACAACATCAAAACACAGAACCAGAAGAAGAAGAAACAGATCAATCATACTTATGATTACTTACTTATATCGATCAATAAAAATTCCCCAGGCGCCTTGAAATCGCATCAATTAATTTAAATTATTTTAAATGTATCAAGATCAATCGATCAAGGATGTGTATTTTGTGTATGCAGACGAACTTGGGAGTAAGTGTAACGGCGCAATGTAATTCTAACTTTTGAAACCTCATCACTCTACTTGTATACCGTATACGTCTACTTGCGCAAGTATCGTTGGTCATGTTTGCTATTACGTGGATAGTCAGCATAACGTGTAATTTGCGTGTTGCAGGCGCGGTGGGTGTCGTGGGCCGCGCCGGCTTCCGCCACAACCGATACCACGTACCTGAGCGCCGACGCGCCGCCGCCGCAGGAAACTGACTCCTTCATGCCATGACTCACACGTGGCGGGTACACACCGAAGATTCCACGAAGTCGACTTGGCAGCACTCTCACGATGTAGTGTCACACAAATTCAGTGCGACGTCATAAAGGACTGTGTCTTCGGACGTATGTTAATCTTATCGTACCTAAATCATTCCAACTTTTTTCTAGTCAAAATGCAGGTATAAAAATAGGAATAATTATGATTAATTTAATTTAAATATTTTTGTATACTTATAAAAACCCATCGTACGGTTTTAATAAAATTATGATAAATGTATTAGTTTTGTCTTTTCCCTACTCCTTGAGATCACTCACAGCTACGTCAGGTACTCAACGATAAAACTACAATTGTCACATAGGTAGAATTTGTTAGTTACCCAAATACAAAAGATCAAATGATTCCACTACGTCTTATCAGGATTCGCAAAGGCAACACTAATCCTTGCGCTTTGTCTTACCTACTTAGGTAGGTACTTCATCTACCCTTCGGCATGACCTAGCACGACCTTAATTCCTGTGATTGTGGGAAGCTGGTCAAATCTACTAGAACACTTTACCTACGAATACATATTGTTCAAAGAAGTTGCTAGTCTAAATTTAGACCTTGCTTATTTTTAACCAACTTCAAAATAGGAGGTTCTCAATTTGTCTGTATATCATCCCCGTGACTATTTTGAGAAACGAGGGCATGAAGGTTTTAAAAAAGAAGAAAAATCTGTGTTTAGTATTAGACATTCCTGATTTTATGGTCTCATTTCATAGGAAATGTCGAAATTGCGAAAACCATAACCCTGTCTTTGCTGTTGGGCAGTCGGGTAAAAATTGAGCGTTTCAATGGTTTAATTATGTTGTAGTATTTATTTATTTATTACTTATGTAAGTAGGCACACAATATCACTTAAAGAGAAAACAATGTTTAAAATATTGCGTACAAAGGTTCTGCTGTCGATAAGTCTGCTAAGGTCGTTGACATAAAAAGCTATATTAGTCGTAGTGGATCTATGTGCGCAGAATCCATGCTGTTGAGAAGCTAGCACTATTTTGAAGTGTGAGATTATAAAAGGACACAAGAGGGATCCAAAGAGCTTCGAAAACACTAATAAGATAAAAATAGATCGATAATTGTTTACGTTGTTTGCTGTACCTTTTTTGAAGACAAGCACTGTTACAGACTCCTTGTTATCATAGACTTTATATTCTTTGTCGTGTCATATAGTAGCTTTTGTTTTTTAATCTTCCTTCTGACTTTTCACATCTTGTAAAGAATTACAATAAAATACAATTAATGTTTTCCACTAATAGCTTTATTATATTGGCGACGAGGCAAATTGTGTTCGGTAAGCAAACAACATGAACGCTGAACAATTCGCGGCCTTCTTTACTGCGCAAATAGAACAACAGGAGGTACTAACAGTCCTCCTACAACAACTCTTACAAAAGCAACAACACCAGGGCTGGCCCTCACCAAACAACAGCATGACAAACAACGATGATAACGCAGCACTTTCTACATCGAAACAAAATATTGTAAAACACTTTAAGTGCGACAAGTCTAACCCTGCCACAACCACCGCAGAAAACTTTGTGGATCTGTTCGAAGCGAAATGTCGAATATGGGGTGAAGGAACTGTTAGTATTCAAAAAGACCTACTCATAAACTGCATTACACCTGAAATATCGATCTGAAGGTAGCGTTAACTCCTGACTTCGACACAACGACATACGACGATATAAAAATGAAATTATTGGATTTATATAGAACAAAGAAAACGCGATACAAAGCCTTAATTGTTTTTTGGAACTCTACGAGAGAGACCGGCGAAACGATGGAACATTATTCTAATAAACTAAAGGAACTTTCAAAAGACTGCGGCTATGAATGGACCTTGTTAGAGAGACAGCTCCGTGATCGGTTTGCAACCGGTTTGAACCATACACAGCTAGAAGTAGATTTAAAACAAAGATGGCCTGAACTACGCGAGGTCACAGAAGGTGGCAAAATGAGAGAGATAATATTCACAGAAATATTTGCAGTAGCCCTGTCACGCGAAATCGCAGAGAATGACAAAAGCGTCGAAAGTAATAAACACAATACCTATATTAACAGAATCAAACAGAAGAGACGTGGCAAACCCACTGATACTACGATCAACAACGAAATACCCAGGAAGTTGCAACCAGACCAATGCAGACGATGCGGAAAGCATGACATACATGATTACGAGCACTGCACAGCTAAAAACCACCAATGTAAGGCATGAGGGATGACAGGACATTACGAAAGTCTATGTATTAAATCAGGTAGAGCATATTTGCTGTCACAACCCAGACAATCACAACGCAAAAACAAGACGGGCACACACATCAAACTACAGAAGCTTAACAATCGAACAGAGACATCAGAGGCCTCAACAACATCGTCGCACTCTGACTCCTCCGTGGAGGAAAGTGATAGCGAGCCCAACTCTGTCTACAAGATTAACAGGAAAACATCTCGATGCAAGAAAATTGACGTCACCATCAATGGTGTAAAATGCACGATGGATTGGGACCCTGGATCATTCTACTCAATAATCTCTACTAATATGTGGAAAAAGATTGGAACTCTAGCATTGTTGAAGAGACCGAAACTCCAAGCCTATTTATTGCAATTTGAAACTGAAACCGAAAGGTATAACAGACGTAACAGTTGAAGTAGACAACATACAAAAAATATTACCTGTTATAGTCATGGACAAGGCAGATCCTATGCTGCTCGGGTTACAATGGAGTAAAATGTACGACATGACTTTCTCGAAGCCTGTGTACTGTAACAAACGTACAACAGACACATCACTGGATCTCGTGCTAGCTACTTACATCGACCTATTTGACAATAAATTAAGGAAGGTAAAGAATTATCAAGTGAACATCCACATAAAACCTGGCAGTGAAGCAAAACATCTGCCGGTACGTCCTATCTAGTTTAGCATACGCAAAAACATAGAAATAGAACTAAAACGGCTTCTGCGCGAAGGAATAATAACAGAAGTGGACCCCAACATGAGACCTATAGAATGAGCCACACCCACAGTCAATGTTTTGAAACCAACTGGCCAAGTACGGATATGTGGCGACTATTGAACAACGATAAACCCGGTACTTATCAAGCATACCCATCCCGTGCCTCTTTTTGATCATGGTTATAAATACTCGAAAATTGACCTTAAGGATGCGTATCTGCAGTTTGAAATAACCCCTAAATCGAGAAAGTACCTAACAATATCAACCCACAAAAGATACTTTGTCTACAACAGGATGCCCTTTGGTATTGCAACAGTGCCTTCAATTTTCCAACATTTTCTTGACAAACTACTTGATGGTATACCAAACGTCGCTGTAATTTTTGATGATATCGCCATTACTGGGAAAAATTACAAAGAACACATACAGACCCTCTCAATGGTCTTTAACAAATTGAAACAAGCCGAACTGAAAGTAAATCTAAAAAAATGCACTTTCTTACAATCAGAAATCGAGTATTTAGGACATATTACTGACAAAAATGGAGTACGACCAACAAAATCTAAAATAGAAGCAATTTCGAAGGCACCACCGCCAACAAATATAAAAGAACTCAGAGCGTTCTTAATACTCATAAATTTCTACGAACGGTTTATCCCACACCTACAAAGTGAATGCGCCGATTTACATGAACTGACAGGTGACCGCCGAAAATGGCAATGGACTGATCATGAGAATGAAATATTTATTAAAACTAAGAGATTAACAGCAAAATCTAAATCGCTTGTGGTGTTTGACGAACATCGACCTCTTTTCCTCTCCTGTGACGCCTCAGAGAAAGGAGTAGGTGCAGTCTTATACCACAAGGATAAAGATATCGAACAACCCATTGCATTTGGCTCAAGAAAACTGAAACCGGCTGACAGCAAATATTCTGTTATAGACCGCGAGGCATTAGCAATATTCTATGGCATTTAAAAATTCGACCAGTATCTCAGAGGCACAAAATTTATACTTGTAACTGACCACAAACCTCTTGTTCACATATTGGGCCCGCAACGAAATCTCCCAAAAATTGCCAATAATAGACTTGTGAGGTGGGCACTCGTGATTGGAAATTATGATTATGACATCATTTATAGAAAAAGGGAACATAACATAATTTTATTTTCCGCGAGATTTCTGACTGTGTGTGTCTGTTGAAAATTTTTAACAACACCATAAACTGTAGCGATATTTTGTCAAAGTTTAATTTCAATATTCCCTTGAAGTCTAAACGGTACAATCCACCTTCAACTAACTATAGGCGGAATTCGTACATTGTGCGTGCAAGCAGAAATTTAAACAAGCTTTGTAAACAGTATGATATAGATCCATTCCAAACTAGTGTGTTGTCAGCCAGGAAGTACTTAAATCGAAGCTTTTTCTTGTAGTTAATTTTGTTAGGATGGTCGTTATGCAGTGTGAGCAACCTAATAACTATTCTGTAGTATATAGTAACTTGGTGTGAATGTCCGTAGAATTTACTTTTTTTTTCTGTTTTTTATAAGTGGAGACCTGTAATTGGCTTTCAGAATATTGTTCTGTCCTTGATCTGTTTGTTTTAGCTGTAAGTCTCCCATGTTACTTAAATAAACAAATAAAATAAATTATTGCCGATTACCTATTCAGAATGCCAAATAGCACTGAACAGCCGAATGCCCCAGAGGTATCGATATGCAAAATCACTAAATGGATACAGCATAATAAAGTGAACGACTTGGCCTTAAATGAAGAGCATATCAGAGAAGAAATGAAACACGATGCCACGCTGAAGCAAGTCCTCCAATTAATCAAAACCGACTGGTTTGACTGTTCACAGACTGGTCTGAAACTGTTTATCAGAAAACGCAGTGAACTGTCTATAGAGAACAAGATCATCATGTGGCAAGGTAGGATTGTTATACCGAGTAAATTAAGAACTACAGTACTGCCTTATTTGCACATTGGCCATCCTGGAACTTTTGTAATGGGAGCTCTTGCGCGTTTCTATGTATGGTGGCCAAAACTCGAAGAAGACATTGACAATTTTGTAAAAAAAAATGTCAAAAATGCCAGGAAAATAGACCCAACAACCCAGAATTTCCTGTATACTCTTGGTCGATTCCAGAAAAAGTATGGGAAAGAGTTCGCGTCGACCTTGCCAGGCCCTTTGAGGGCAAGTATTGGCTAGTACTGGCAGACGCCTTATCGAAATGGATAGAAATTAAGTCTATGACAAAGTTAACCACCGGAACATTATGCGAGAAACTAGATGGTATTTTTTCTACATTTGGATTGCTTCAAATTATTGTCTCCGACAATGGACCTCAATTTACTTCCAAAGACTTTCGAGCGTATTGCAAATCGAAGGGTATAGTGCACATCACATCTTCACCCTACCATCCAAGAACCAATGGATTGGCCGAACGACTCGTGCAAACTTTTAAAATAAGAATGGCTGCAAGTGAAGCAGATGGAGTCAAAAATAAACAGAGACTTCAAAACTTTCTCTTTTGTTATCGTAACACAGCACATACTACCACAGGAAAATCACCAGCCCAACTGATGTTTGGCAGACAGCCAGACAGCCAAACTGCTTACTGGATAATGTGAGGCCAAATATGAGAAGGACGTTGCGCTTTAAAACCATACAAGCTAATATTCAATCTGAACAAAACACCCCGGACTTCCAAAATGGGGAAGCAGTGTATGTACATCCGCACTAAACTGGAAAATAAGTGGAAACCGGTATCATTGAGGAAAGGAAACACAGGTATTCTTATGTGGTTAGAACTCCAGAAGGAGTCCTGAAGCGCAGACACGCCGACCACATACGCCCTAAGGCGAGTGTAGCTCAGTCACCAACCAACGAGCGAAACATTACGATGGAACCATCGTCATCGGCTGACTCATTGACTTTCACACCACACGTAGTTCTACCTCGTGCCAGTTCAACTCCAATCAATTAACCTCTGATTGAAGACGCTGCCTACTTGCCGCGAGCACTCGAGCAGACACCGGTGTTGAGGCGTAGCAAGAGGACCGTACGCCCGCCGCATCGCCTCATAGAGCAAATGGACTAAGGCCGGGAGGAATGTTACAGACTCTTTGTTATCATAGACTTTATATTCTTTGTCGTGTCATATAGTAGCTTTTGTTTTTTAATCTTCCTTCTGACTTTTCACATCTTGTAAAGAATTACAATAAAATACAATTAATGTTTTCCACTAATAAGCTTTATTATAGGCACTACATTAGCATTTTTCCATTCAGAAGGGAATAATTGTGATGTATTGATTGAGTGGTTAAGGATGCTTTTAAGCGGTCGGGTTAGACTGCTTGCACAGTTTTTAACCAACAATGATGGAAAACCATCTGGTCCTGGACCGTTACACACATTTAGAATTTTAAGGGCTTTAAATACCTCTTTTCAGAAAATGTGACCTGACTTTAGCCATTTTGTGGATACTTGTGACCTTCCTGCTGTAGTGAGGCATGTATTGTTTCATCTGATGAGATGAACTTTGAAGAAAAATGGGCTGCGAAAAGCTTGCAGACATCGCATCCGGAAGTGGCTATCTGATTATCAAAGTTCATCTCAAAGGGTATATTTACACTTCGATTTTTTTTAGCCTTTACAAATGGCCAGGAATGTTTTGGATTTTGTATTCCGCCTTTCTCAAATCTCTCCACGAAATCTTGGTTGCTAGTTTTGATTATAATATTAGCTGTTTCACTTAACAATCTATATACATATTTATCGCGGGGATTATTATATTTTTAAAACAGTTTTCTAAGCTTTTCCTTCTCGTTCAAGAATTTTATGACAGCTTTCGGAAACTAAGGGACCATCTATTATGTAATCTTTTCGTTTTTGGTACGATCTCGTTAGATATATTATAGGGATGCTTGTATAGCAGTTCTACCATAGCATTGACATCTGCGCACTCGGGCATGCATGCAGTCGAATTGATTATTTTGTTTTATTCGCTCAATTATCAATGTATCATTCGCATTCCGGAAGTTGTATTTTGCAGAGCTTTTACATTTTAGTGAAGTTAGTGACATATCTTTTATTACAATCTCCAATGGTGGATGATGAGAGTCTACGACTGATAGGGGGGTTGCACATTCGTCTACATATCCACCAGGAAAGTTACACAATATTAGGTCAGGGGACTTACCATGACGGTTCCTCACAGGGTTCAATTGTTCAAAATTATTTAGGGACAGACAGTCTATAACCGAGTAACCTAGCGGATTTTTGTAGTTACTTGGCGACGTGGATGTACATTAAGTTCCGCTTCCGTCCAAGTTCCATTTAATAAATCCAAGGTTGAAGTCACCAGCTATTAATGTTGGATTGCCCGTTGTGTCGATAACTGAGGTAACGTTATCTAGAAACGAGTCGAGTGTTTGTTGCTATATAGGTGGTGTTAGGTAAACAGTACACATGTTCAGGTGTTAATTTTTTTCACCTTGGTTATCTTTAGACATAGCCATAGGTTTTTTGATTCATTGTTATTGAGTTTTTCCATTAGGAATTTCTCAATAGCAGCCCGAAGTCTGGATTTGTACCAGGTTAATGGTATTAGGCTCACTCCTTATTGAGACTTTGTTCTAACTACTATGGAAAAATATATAAAAAACGTTGAAATATGTATTATGATTTATTTATTAAAAAAACCTCACGTAGCTCTAGGTGCCCTATGATTTTGCCTGCAGTTTAGACTGAGTAGATTTTTAGTTGTTAGATTTGTAATCATACACGGGAGAAAGCTACATAGAGATAACCGTGCGAGAAGCAGCTAACACTAAGATCTACACCCGCAACGCGTAGTGTCTGGCTCTGTGCCTTGTTAATGGTCATAGCATAACATGAACCGACCGGAAACTGTACACGTTTAAAAGTAAACGAAAAATTGATTACGCGATTTAACATACACGTAACCATCTATTGAGCAAATATGTGATATAAAAATAGATACTTTTAGTTAACATTCTGATAGTTAACCCTTACTAGGGCGTAAGGTTTATGTTATGCGCAAAAGCGTGATAAAATTGGTATGTAACATTTACAAAAGAAATTAGCAAGGATAATCACCCTTACTGACTTATGAACGATGAAAAAGTTAGTTAATTAAAATGGCTGTTGCCATCTCCACTTAGTGACATGCATAAACAAGGAAAGGTGTTAATAATAATCAAAAAGTTGTTGAGTTCAAAAAAGAAGTTTTTATAAGTAAAAGTGTATAAATAGTTTTACAATTATTAAAAATAGATAAGATTACTTTTAGTTAACATTCTGATAGTTAACCCTTACTAGGGCATAAGGTTTAAAGAAAAGTAAATAACAAAAGAATTTGGCATTTTTTCATAAGTAATAATAAAAAAGTATTTTTTTATGTAGTGCCTCTTTATTTTTATTTTCTATTATATAAAATAGTAAAAAAATGTAATACTGCTAGGTTAAAAATAAAAATATATCAAGGAGACTTTCGCGACATCTTCCAAAAAAGTTGGTGGTATATTTATTCCCTTCGCCTTATTAAGGGTTAACTACGTTAATATGACTAATAGGTTTTATAAAACAATAGTACAAAATGAATAGTAAATGATGGGTTATATTAAGGAAACACTTATTAATTAATTAGTAGTTACCTACTTTTATTAGATTGAAAAAATACACCAGGCCCCTGACACTCGCCTACTATTGGCCGGTCACATAGAACTGTCAGTTCACCCAAGATAGTTGACGTCTACATGAGTATGTTTTCTGTTACAAATTGCCAAGATAAATAAAAAATAAGGAAAAATGAGCAGAAAAATTAAAAATGTAATTGAGAACAAAGTTTCTAGTTATTGCGTTCTGTCTCTTTGATTCTAATCTATAAACTCTTTGATTTCTAACAATTCGTTAACCAGAAAAGATTTTTGAAAATTTAACATTTTTGTTCAATTAATAAACCGAATCATTTTTGTGAGCGTTTGTAGCAAACTGCCATGCTAATCCTGTTTGATTTCAACGTGTGTTACTGAAGGCAACCGATTTCTTCAGGTATCACTATCATGGACCTGGATGTTTTTGTTGCTTTTTGCTCCTCAGCAAACATAACTCCAGGATATTTTCGTTACCTATATGTCTGTGAAAACCACTTCAAAAAGAAGTATATCTGTGGGCCAGTCGCGTTAAAGAAGAGAAGATGAAGAAGGAGAGATTTTGACTGGCATTCCCACTCAATCATTTATTGAACAATATTAAGGTATGAGCAGATTTTCTTACAAGAATAGAATGTACAAGTTTAATAGGTACCTACTTACACTAATGTAAATACTTACCTATCTGTAACATGCAGCTATACTAAATTTAGGACATTATTTTCTGGCTTTTGCTATTGACTGTCTAACTAAACAGTGTATACATAATTTCCTTTATTCCCTTTTTATACACCTATATTCACACCTTAACCTACACGCATCTGTTGTATCTATTTCATATTCAAGGAAGTAAGATACATAATGTAAAAGAAATACTACCTACTGTACATGAAACTGTTCTTTGCTTCTACAGTATCTTAACTTCTACCAACAGTAAAGAGCTAAAGTGGCTGCAAATCAAACCATATAATATCCCTACAACTGTTACATACTTATTTTTTCAGATGACCATATGGCCGATAAACGTGATGACCACATCTATTGTATAAATTGGTACCATAACTGACCAAGAATGCTCTGGAAGGTGTGAATTCTTCTAATAGAATGTTCATCGAAATGCAGCTGAAGTTATGAAAATTTAAAAAGCAAGCCAGGTGTTTCACTGTTGAAGAACACAGATGTTATCTTTTGCAATCCTTAAACAACGTCTTAAGGGTTACAAACTATTAAGCAAATTATTCAACTTGCATTCTGTACGAACATTGCACAGAAAAACACAGTATGAGACTTGATTATGGCCAGAATGAAGCATTGAAGAAAACAGCAATTCAGTGGATATAGGTTATTAATTGGATTGGGTAGATATTTAATTGTCATGTATGGTATTTAAATATAAAATAAATATTTTTTTGGCAAATTTTGTTTTTTTTATAAGTTAATTTGAAAGTTTTAATAGAAACCAGCAGTAATATCGATATTGTTTCGATAAATAAAACATCACTAGTTTATCGATATGATCGATATTTTAAGAACGTCATTAGTGCGGCACTAGGTTTTACTTGACAGCTGTCAGTTGTCTTGGGTGTACTGACAGTTCGATACGGAACACGTTCATTCCCTTCAGTGTCCCATCTGTCCTAGACATATATCATTAATCTGTGAAATACACGGAGCTAAGATGTCACAGAGTAGAGAGAACAAACGTCATAGACTAAACAATAAAGAGGCGTGAAAATAAAAATTTATAAAAAACATTTTAACAAAAATAAAACCGACTTCAAAAAAAAACGATGAAAAGAATAAAATAATTACCATATTATAAAATTAACAGTTTTAGAAGTCGGTGCTAATCCAGGCTGAACCAAATTGAAGGCACCTACTTCTGAAACTGTTAATTTTATAATATGGTAATTATTTTATTCTTTTCATCGTTTTTTTTTTGAAGCCGGTTTTATTTTTGTTAAAATGTTTTTTTATTTTTTTCGTTTTAGTGGCCTTAATTAAAATATGGTTGGACCTACTAAAGACGCTGCTCGTAACATAATCACATCATCACATTATGCGTACTGTTCGTCATTGAGGAGTTCTATTGTCTATCTCCGAAGTTCTTCATCAGATCTTCACCAAATTTAAATGGGACCAATCTGGAAGTATATCCTTTCAAATAAAAAAATATCTAAATCGGTTTATAAATGGCGGAGTTATGAGGTAATAAACATTAAAAAAAAAAAAAAAAACATACAGACGAATTGAGAACCTCCTCCTTTTTGGAAGTCGGGTAAAAATTAGAAGATATTCAATACTCTCCCTGAATTCAAGCCTCAAAACAAGATATAAAATTAACATTAAATTAGTGACATATAAATTGAAATGTACTGAGACAATGCTTAGGAATGCGAGTTGTATAACATCATTTCAAGTTTAGATTTTAATAATTGAAATTTATCTTTTGATAATGGTTTTGTAAATATATCTGCATACCTACTGACAATCACTACTAACATACTTTAATGCAATTATCTTTTGATGATACTTTTCCTTTATAAAGTGATATTTAATTTCGATATGCTTACACCGTTTATGGAAATTTATGTTTTTAATGACACTAATTACACTTTGATTATCCAAATGAAGACACATGGAGTCTTGCTTATATTCATCAATATCGCTTAGAAATTGTTTGATCTACATTGTCTCTTTAGTAGCTTCGCAGGCAGCCATAAATTCTGCCTCTGTTGTAGATAAAGCCACTGTGTGTTGTCTTTGACTGGACCAGGTTACAGCTGCTCCGTTCTTAATGAACACATATCCAGCGACTGAACGACGAGTGTCCTGGTCCTTTGCATAGTCTGCGTCACAAAAACCTGTGACTTCTGAGGTTTGTGGAGTTTGTGAGTAGCACAGTCCGTAGTCTTTGGTATCTTTCAAATATTTGAAGATCCTTTTTACTGCGCTCCAATGAGTGTGGTTGTAACAATTAAGAAAACGACTCACCAGACTGACAGCAAACATTATATCTGGTCGACTCACAATGGCCAGATGAATCAGAGAGCCCACTGCTTCTCTGTACGGTATGTCCTTCTCAGCCTCTCCATTTTCTTTGTGCAGCTTCATGTGAGGGTCAACTGGAACACTATTGGAGTGAGCATTATTCATATTGAATTTAATCAACATTTGTTCTACATATTTAGTCTGATGTATAATTATACAATTACTAAATTGTTCAATTTGCATCCCCACAAAAATGCCAGGTTTGGTTAAACACTTTAATCTCAAAAATTGTTTTCAACTCTTTTGTCACTTCTTTTAGTGCTAATTCATCAGTTTAGAATAATAATCCATCATCAACATATAAGCATAAATAGCATTTCTTGTCTTTGACTTGACCAACATAAACACATTGGTCTGCTTTGCTGTTTACAACATGTGTGTTTTTATTACTTTCGTCTTGCTTACATTAATTTTCATCCCTTTCATATTATATGCTCCATTCATCATAGTTACCATGTCTTGCAACTCTTTCGCCGACGATGCAAGCAAAACTTGATCATCTGCGTAGAGAAGACATTTGACAGGCAACTCATTCATTTTTAATCCACACTCACTCCCTTTTAAATCTGTCAAACAACTATCCATGTATAGGTTGAACAGGCATGGAGACGCTACACAACCCTGTCTAACACCTCTGGAGATGCCAAACCAGTCTGTGAACGCCCCATTTATCCTAATATAAACACTGGAATCCCTGTACAGCGATTTCAGTGCCTGTATCAAGCGCCAGTCCACCCCGTACAAAGATAGTGTCGACCACAATTCTTCCCTCCACACACTATCATAGGCCTTCTCCAAATCAATGAAAGCGCAGTACTCTTTCTTGTGCTTTGCCAGATGTTTTTCGGCTATGCACCTCAAGCAGAAGATCTGATCTATACAGCCCATCCCCTCTCTGAACACTGCCTGAACTTCCCATAATTTCTCACCTGTTATTCTTATCACTCTGTTAATTAAAACTTTCGCATATAGTTTGCCGACCACACTCAAAAGACTAATGCCGCGGTAGTTTTTACACTCCTGCTGTGAACGTTTTCCCTTATATAGTGGTACGATTACAGCTTTGCACCAGTCGCCCGGCACTTGGCCGAATCTCCAACACATATTAAAGATCCGGTACAGCAGGCTTGCTACCACACCGTCACCGCCCTTAAGCATTTCGACAGACACTCTGTCACACCCAGCAGCTTTTCCAACTTTCATACATTTCAGCGCTTTCACGATTTCATCTATTTCAATCAGATTTTCCTCATCTTCATCCAAGTCAATGTCTGACTCACTCGCTTCCGCCCAGTTACCCACTCTTTGCACACTATCCTGCCAACTAAATAAACTTTCAAAATATACCTTCCAGCGTTCCAACACCTTGCATTCTTCACTTAACAAGCATCCATCTCCTCCTCTAACTATATTCATATTTGATGTCCCCGAAACTCCACGAGCCAATGTTAGTTGTTGCCAGAAAAGCTTAACATTGACCCTGTAGTTGTCGGAGAACTTTTATTATACTTATCTTCCATTTCATTCTTCTTCACCTTTACGATCTCTTTTACTTCCGCCTTTATTTCGGTGTATCTTTTCTTCACTCTTTCCAAATCGTCGATCATACTCGTTGCCTGATTCATCCTTATTCTAGCTTTAAATGCTAATAAATTAAGCCAAGCTTCTTTCTTCTTCCGTACGACCTCTTTAACTTCATAATCTATCCAACAATCATTCGTTCTCCTGTTATTTTTCCTCTTTGCCACACCGCATACTTTTGTGGCCACTTGCACCATGCGGTTTTTTACAACATTCCATGCTTCTTCTAAACTATAATCATTCATTCCTTCTAAAATCTCATTCGTCTTCTCTTTTATTTCCCTCTTATATTCCTCTTTCACTTTTAATTCTTGCAACATTTCTACTTTTATTCTCTCAAGTGCAGTCATAGGAACCCGAACCCGATGGCACCAACGTGTAAACAGACTATGTATCCGGCACATGACAAGATAATGGTCGGTCCCCACATTGGCACCCCGATAATGGCACCAACGTTTAAACAGACCATGTATCCGGCACATGACAAGATAATGGTCGGTCCCCACATTGGCACCCCGATAATGGCACCAACGTTTAAACAGACCATGTATCCGGCACATGACAAGATAATGGTCGGTCCCCACATTGGCACCCCGATACACTCTTGTATCTGTGACCTTACTCTTCAGTCTTTCATCAACAACCACAAAGTCAATCATGCTTCTACTATCTTGCCTTTCCCACGTATACATGTGAATCTCTCTATGATTAAACATAGTGTTCATTATAGAAAGATTCTTCTCCACGCATATTTCTAACAAACTCATTCCATTCTCATTCACCCTTTTATCCCCAAACGCACCTAGTGTACTTTCATATCCTTTCCTCTTCACACCTACCCAACCATTGAAATCACCAAGCATAACCATCTTCTCATTTATTCTACACTCATTCACAATACCTCTTATACTATCCCAGAATGCATCTCTCTCCGAAAGGTTAGGTTAGGAATAAATGTACACATATTTGGAAATTCATCTTCTAAGGGGGTGAAATAAGTGTTGAAAGTTTGTATGAGAAATCTGGTACTTTTGAAATAAGAAGCATGGGGAAAAACTGACCGACTGGCTGACTAATCTAGCAAAGCACAGCCTAAACCGCTGGGGGTGATAAAAGACGGACGTTTTGGATATTAAATGTCACTTTAAAATGGGGTTAACGAAGATTTCAAACTTCACGCAAGCGAAGCTGCTGGCAAAAGCTAGTTAGAAATAACGCTTCAGTTGCCATAATCGTGAAATTACATAAAATCATTTTCACTAATTTCATTGGTCATAATCGATCAAGTGTCATAATAATTTTAATCCATACATTTATTTACTATATTTTTCATTTTCAATAATGTCATTTTCCATAATATTTATTCACCATAATAATTATCAAGGAAACTCAAAAATAAACCTAATCTACCATGCATGCTTCCTTTGCAAAAGAGGTTATTTTGCTTAGTATACTTCCCAGCGAGCTTCAGACAATGCCTGGGGTAAGCTGAAATCCTAAGGCCGCCAATATACTTGTAAGTTGGTTCCGTAAAATTGATGTAAGTGTCTTATGACAATTAATTAGAGTTAGAGTTTATTTTCGTAGATTAATTACGTAAGGGATTTGCGTGAGGAAAGCTTACGGGTGTAAAGCCGGACTAACATGACGAATGTTATAGGGCTAGAACACTAGTGGGTGATGCCTTGATATAGCTAGATCCAAGGTGGGTGATGCCATGATATAGCTAGATACAAGGTGGGTGATGCCATGATATAGTTAGATCCAAGGTGGGTGATGCCATGATATAGCTAGATACAAGGTGGGTGATGCCATGATATTGCTAGATCCAAGTTGGGTGATGCCATGATATAGCTAGATCCGAGGCGGGTGATGCCATGATATGATAAAGCTGAATCCCAGGCAGGTGATGTCATGATATAGCTGGGTCCAAGGTGTGTGATGCCATGGTATAGCTAAATCTAAGGCGGGTAATGCCATGATATGATAAAACATAATCCCAGGCGGGTGATGCCAAATGAGTTGGCTAAATCTAAGGCGGGTAATGCCATGATATGATAAAACATAATCCCAGGCGGGTGATGCCAAATGAGTTGGCTAGATCTAAGGCGGGTGATGCTATTGTTATGTAAATTGAATCTACTCGTAGCGGCTGTAGCTGTAGAACTAGGCAATAGAACGCGTTGTGTTCTAATTTTACATTCGTTTCGTTTTTAATTTCCTTTGTTGGTTACGAAAATCAACCGTTAGTTCCGAAAATCCTGTGATTCCTGAGCGCCCGTTCTGAACAGGCCCGGTAGACAAAAATGGCAGTAAGGTTGCGAGACTATTGAGGTTTTTGAGGGTTATGATTATGTTGAGATGATAGGAATCTACCTTACATTATCATGTTAAAGTTTTGTATTATGATTTTGTGAACAGTTATGAGATATTTAACTATGATATATTGTTAATGTGATATTTAACTATAAAATATTATAAGTATATTATTTTATAATATTGTAGGGGAACGAGGTATTGTGTTCCGCCTACGAAAAGGGAGGATCCTCCAACCAGGCGGAGTCTTGTGCCTGGCGGGCTACTGCCCAACGGTTGATGTTGGGAAGTTGTATACTAACTCAGTGTCAAATCTTGATACCGCGATGCAGGGTAGTTCATATGTGGCGCGATAGATGCCGCCACATCACTCCCCCCCAAGACCGGAGGTCAATTGTAGTGATGAGTCAGCAAGTCGTTACATGTTGAGGTGCTTGCTAGGGCCAGGTGAGGGTTCCAGTGAGTCGGAACCGGATGCCGCGTCGTTCACGGTGAGTCGGAACTGTGAGCATTGAGAAGTGGCTGGCTGCTGGCGTCGACCAGGAGAGATGTGCCTCTGCTAGTTGACCGGTCGAATTTGCAGCGTGCTGTGCCATGTTGCGGAAGAGGGCTGAAGGTGTGACCAGGCTTGCGCGTTCGCTGCAGGCTAATGGTGATACGATGAAGCCGAGGATGCTGGCTGGCTGTGTGACTTGCTGCTTGCTTGAATGCTGTGTAGAAGGGAGTGATGATATGTTGCTGCCGATGTTCATAGGCTGCGAAGGTTGCGTCCGGAATCGTCACCAGTGTGGAAACACTGTCTGTGACGATCACGTCGGGGTCACCAATGTAGGGGAACGAGATATTGTGTTCCGCCTACGAAAAGGGAGGATCCTCCAACCAGGCGGAGTCTTGTGCCTGGCGGGCCACTGCCCAACGGTTGATGTTGGGTAGTTGTATATATACTAACTCCGTGTTAAATCTTGATACCGCGATGCAGGGTAGTCCGTATGTGGCGCGATAGATGCCGCCACAGTATCTTATCATTGATTGACTTAGAATATCAGGGTCATGGTGGAAAGTAAGATGATGTATGTGAAGTGGATGTTCGTGGGAAGCACCGTTACAATACAAATGGTTGAGTTAATTGGTCGTTAACTTTGCCAAAGTCGAGCTCTCTACCAGGCATCTGAGGTAAAGTCTAGCAATGAAAGTAGTTTAATACATTCACTTCAAATATTGTGGATGTTTATAGCGTGTTTGATCTAAGAAGCAACAGGCATCCGTTGTGAACGCTGTTGTAGTGTTAGGCTAAGAACTCACGGAGCGATTTTGTACCATGCCCGCCGCGGTGGTGGAACTGCGGTTTTATTTCTAAACTCACGAGACCGGTTATTTGCGCGGTTACGCAGCCGTCACGGTTGATATTATCGCCCGCAAACGTGGCCGGCGATGATCGCAAGACGGGCGGTTGCAAGACGGGCAGTTATCGCACACCAGAAACGAGCTGTTGCGTTATACTTACTTCACAGAAGAATTAAAAAAAGAAGACCCAAAAGGTTCTGGGTGTATCCACTGATTCAGGATGGTGATCGTTATGGATTATTTGTTGCTCTTTGCCACTGCGGTCGCCCGCCACCCGATCGCAGAGCGCGCGGGCGCAACCCGCCGCGGCTGCGGGTGACCGCGGCCCGCGCGATTCTACTAGTTGGCCGCCGGTGCAGCGGGATCAGCAAACAACCGCGCACACCGCGGGCGTAAAACGCGTCGTGAGATGTGCTTAAATTTTTTACATATATATCTTGCATTCAACAGAAGCTGCGGGCCCGCAACCGCGGCGGACGCGGGTGAAAATCGCTCCGTGAGTTCTTAGCCTTGGTGGTGATATACGACTAGATTGATCCTGTATGAACATTATCTAGTTCAAGCTACATACACTAGGAGCGTGTTAGCCCTCGATAGGACAACAAGCTCTTTTCGATTCGAACATTCTATGAACGGTCTGATGCTCTTCATGTTACTCTGGTCATTGACATGAGTGACATAATACGAGATCAAAGATGAGTGTCAGGTGTGGCCGAGTTGTACTGTGCTGTTGGTTTCTGTTTTAGGTCCAGAGGTGACACTGAAGTTAAGCTTTGATGTATAATCTTGACGATGAAGTTGATGGTGAGCCTTGATGCAGGTCTGATGCTGGATCTTGATGCAAGTCTGATATTGCGTCAACCACCAACCACCAACATACGAGGACGTATGTTTTGCAGGAGGGCCGTGTTATAGGTAGCTGGTAACACTGGACAATGTTTATAAAGGAGGGTAGTCTTCAAGATGAATCAACGTACCCGAAGTTATAAAAACAGTGGCCATTTGACGGAACAGAGGATTCCATGTCGAACAGCCGAAGAAGTCTAAGCTTTTGTATCTGATTAACTTGTCCTTATTTTCTGATCTTGTGTAAATTGTGTAAATTATTATATTGTGAACTAGCTTCTGTAACTAACCACTAACCCAAATATAAGTACTCTCAGTGGTAGAGAGTCTATATTGATTTTATTTACTTTATTTACCGTGCTCCCAATACTGACATACCACTATTAGCTATAACTGTAATGCTAGATGCACCCCTACAAGAATCTGTTGTATGTATTTTAGAATACTCTAATAAATAAAATTCTTGTGTAGGTAACATAAGAGTTTTATTTTCTAATAATTCTATTCAATATTATTCGTGTAACCCATATTTGTGCGATGTACTTACAAGGAAAATAGTCCAGAAGCTTATCGGGTTTGTATTTACGCCATATAATAATACCTAATATACGTGTAATAAATAAGGAAGAAGCACAAAATTATACAGTACTATGTGGCGTGAGTTATTCCAGAAAGAACAGTGAAGTGTATTGGTGCGCGTCCTGCTTGCACTGCCCGCTGGCGAGTGTTCGTACCACGTGTTACGTGTCTCTTGTCCTGTGCCAGCAATGCGCTGCGCAGGCGCTGCGTCCTCTGCACTGGCCGCGCTGGCGCTGGTGGCGCTGCTACCAAGCACGCCCTCCGTGCTGTGCGGCTGCGAGCCGGACACGATCGCCCCCACTGTCGAACACCCGAGCTGCAAAAAACTGGCGGAACGAAACGTGAACAGTCAGTATTCCCAAGTGTTCTTACTAACATCACATTCGACGCACCACAATTGATACATTTATGTAAAGCAAAGTTTACGATAGGTATTATGGCATGCTAATTTTTAGGAATGCGTAGTCAAACTAGGAAATCTTAAGCCTCGTATCCACTAGGCAACAATTGACGCGCAACACGTGACGCTCAACATGTTCGGCAGCGTTGCACAACAACGTGCGACGTTGCCAGCTGGCGCGCAACATGACGCATGCCTTGTTGTTTGTTTCGGTGCAACATGTAGTTGAGCATCAAATGTTGTCAAATGGAGACGTGACGCGCAGAAATATCGGTGTTGTGTAACGAACGAGTGCTCAAATTAATTGAACTGGACCAAATGTATTTCTAACCTACCAACGTGGCTTTTTTTCTTTTTGATGCATTTTTCGACAAAATTATAACTACCGCCGCTGAAATGAACACTGGATCCTCTACTCCTCTGGCGTCTTGTTGTCGACAACTGATGCAAGCTAAATTATGTGTAGATACACAACGTTGCTAAACAAAAGTTCCGCGCTGACTTTCAACACGTTGAGTAACATGTTGTGCAAAATGTCGTGCGCCAAATGATACCTAGTGGATACGAGGCTTTATAGTTTCTGCATGTCCATTTCGTTTAATCTGGTTTCCGTTCCGTTTCCGTTTAAACGGGTTATTCAATTTCTAAGGTGGTTTAATCGAGATTGTTATAGGCTATGTTTAATGGAAATCGGTTCAGCCGTTTCAAAATGATCAGCTCTTTTCATATTTGATGTAGGGATTTCAGACAAACAATGCGTATTTATTTCACTTACGCTCGTCCGATTGACTTGAAATTTCTAACATTATGTATACCCATGCATCACAATACAATATTACGGTGCCATTGAGCTGATCTTATTGAGGGTTTGGATGGGAAGGTTGCTAACACTACTTACTTCAAAATAGCTAGTAATCAAGCAGATTCGTCGATTTTGCCCCCGACTTATTTTGACAAGAAGGACTATGAAGGTGGCCCCCCGCGATGACTCGACCCTATGGATTTAGACTTCTTATTTGCAGCTCCATTGACAATATTCTGTGACAATTTCAACTGGCTACCTCTTACTAGCCCAGTCGCCGGCTAGTTTTACCTGGCAAAAGATCCGTCAGTTCTAATTTTTGGATAATATCTATACTAATATTATAAAGAGGAAAGATTTGTATTTTTGGATTTTTGTACTTTTGTATATAACGAATAAACTTCAAAACAACTGGACCGATTTCAAAAATTCTTTTGCCGTTAGAAAGCTACATTATCACTGAGTAACATAGGCTACGGGCTGAGCCGTGAGGACACAGCTAGTGTGTTATATTTAGGTATTCTTATAAAAAAAACAAATTTATGATCTTGCGCGCTCCGCCATCTTGGACTAAAGACACCAAAAAATAGTTTTTATTAAATAGCTCCTATCTACGGGTTGTAAGGCAAAGATTGTTCATATCAATTTTGTAGAGAATTAAATTTCCTACAATTCATGTCCGAACCAATTTTTTCTATAGCTAATAATTTACGACATATTGCCCTTTAAAGTAGACAAAATGCACAATTGTGACAAAATATTATCTTTGACCTGTGACGCAAACGAGGGCTGTTATAAGTTTGAAACCTTTATTTCAAAACGCTCTCGACCAAGGACAGAACCACGGCCGGAAGCGAGAGGTCACCGCCGACCGCCGCGACTAGATCGCGGCGCTGGGTCTCCCAGGCAGGACACGCCTGCAGCGTGTGATGTGCCGTGCCACCGGGCAGTCGACGCAGTGGTGATAAGTGATAACCGAGCGTCTGCTCCCGGCCTATGCAACAGAGATACTTCTCGAAACAGCCATGTCCCGAGAGCAACTGCGTCAACCGGAAGGTGAGGGCGCCATGCCGCCTCTCCAGTCACTCCTCCATCACGGGTCTTACCGCCGCTATTGCGGCGTGCCCTGCGCTGGGTTGCGCAAGTTGACACACCCTCGTTTCCGACTATGGACAGAACCATGGCCGGAAGCGAAAAAATGAATAAGTGTACTTATTCATTTCTGCACTTTCTATTTGTTGTACTAAGTAATCATAGTTGTGAATTATAGTATAGGATCCCAGTATAGAACGACCTTCACCGGGCTGGTGACACACAGCATTTATACCTGCCTACCCAAGAGTTGTGACGGGAAAAAATAGTTAACCTAACGTTTGCATATTCTATAGGCTTCATACTTTCGATTGGTATGGAATTTGTCTATTAACCAAACCAGAGAAATCTTTAAAAGAATTAATTTGATCAATCATATTCTGGACTGAAAGGACATGGACAAAAAAGTACATTCTATATACTTATACATAGTAAATAATATTGTACAATAGAAATAGAAAAATGAATTATTACGTAGTTTTTAGCCTCTCTGAACTTGTCAATTTTTATTACAAAATAATAAGTAATGCAAGATGAATTCAAAGTACCGTTTGTCAACGTCCGCCATAATGTACCATAGAGAAAGATAAAAAATAATAATGGACGTTCCAAACCACTCTTACTACTTGTAAACGTGTGATATGGATGACAATTTCTCTTATTAGGAACATTTTACTCATACGAAACTATCTTCATTGGTAATTGTTGCAGTTAATAAAATTATCTTATCATAATTTATGTTGATGCGTAAGATAGTTTCTTTTTAATATTTCAGACAAAATAAAATACTTAAAACGGAACGCGTTTACTTGTTTGACAGTGTGTTTTTGTCTATGTCAAATGTCAATGTAATACCATATGTCATTTCATTGCAGATTCTTCATTGCGTTACTGTTTGAATTTTTGCGATTATTTTCTCAATTTGACCCCCGCTTATCTACTGACTGATACCTTCTACCACTCAATTACCTTGCTGTTAACACTGGACTCTGATTTACATAGCGTTTCGGATTTGTTTTGTGGATCATTATGAAGTGCATACATCAACAGCGGAATAGCCATGCAAAGGTTGCAGAGGCATCGCATATCCTCGCTTTCTGCACACCATCAAACATGACTTTCGCGTTGGATAACCAATGCTCAACCACAGGTATGAAGTTGGAGTAGAAAAAACTGAATCAGATTTATTTTTATTTGTTTTCTATAATTAATAAATAATTATTTATACCTTATCTTGTTTTATTTTGTATTTTCCTTGTTAATTGGTAATTAAACTATAAAAATATAGATAAGGATTACCTGTAAAAATGTATTACATGTTACATTATAATTCTATACACTTATTGCCAGCGATCTGATTAAAGGTTTAGTGAAACTATTTACGTCTAGTCTGTAGTAATGACGAGTTCTATGAGTTTTTTATTTATAGGAATTTAATGTGCCAATATTCACGAATATAAAACACAAAAAATCATTGGTGTACAATAAATTCGATAACTATGCCGACGCCCATACAGAAACTGGCCATGTCCTTTTTTAGTCAACCCATTTGCAATATATTTATTGACATATTTAATTTGATATAAAATACTTTTCATCCATTAACCAGCTCGGTGAAGATCGTTCTATACTGGGATCTTAGACTATTAAGTACCGTTATCGATTTTTACTACAACTAGTGCACTCAGCAACTTTTACCAAAATAAGTTTTAAGAGAGTTAAAATTGATTTCATACGTGGGAGAAGTAAACAACTGACAGGAATAAATAACTAATTTTGTTTCTAAAGTAAGTTTTGTTTTTAAAATAAGTTGTTTTTATCTTTTTTCTTAGTGACGGTTACAATAAACCTTTGAAAAATTATCCCAAAAGATGCAAATGATAAAGATAAAGATAATTTATTTGTCAAACATGCGTTTACATAAACTGTCTCATCACACACGCAGGTATTGAATTAATAGATGTTGTGTGCGTCCATGTTTTGCCAATAACGGCGTACAGATTTTGTAGGTATAGAAGATTACATTTAATTGCATTTTACATAATATGTATATTATAGTCATTTTAAATTTCATTACAAAATACAAAACAAATAAATAATAATTGATGTCAAGATATTATAGGTATATTATAGTCAAAATAGATTAAATTATGTCAGAATGTTCATTATTATGTAGTCAAATAGAATAATTCAAAATTGATTTAAGATTCACATTATTCAATTGTTATTCTTAACTATGTATATTCGAAGTCGGAATAGAAAAGTCCTTTTCATTTAAAAAATCTATAACATTGTAATACACTTTACTAACTAAAAAATTCTCAGCTTATTTTTGAACAGTGACAAGAGCAGTTCTCTTCAACTTTTAGGTAATTTATTAAATATGATAGGAGCCATACAGAAGACACTTTTGCGCATGAGGGTTGTTCTCACAGTATGAGAGCATATCCTGCTATTGTCCCGCCTATTACGTGGGACTACTTCATCTAATCGTTGAAATCGGTGTGGGTTTGTTTTGACAAAAATAGTTACTCCTAAAATGTACAGACATGGCAAAGTAAGTATTTAACATTTTTTTAAAGTAAGGCACGCAACTATCAGTAGGTTTAATTTTAAATATTGAACGAACGCATCTCTTTTGAGCTTTGAACACCGTGTCTTTTTCTGTTGAGTTACCCCAAAAAATGACATCATAGCGTAGATGAGATTCTGTTAAACCATAGTAGGCTTTAAGTAATGCCTCCACACTTATTATAGACGACAATGTGTGCGGGGCATAGGCAGATTTACTGATTTTCTTGCACAAGATTTCGATATGAGTTTTCCAATTCAGTTTTTTGTCAATGTGGAGCCCTAAACATTTTGTTGTTTCTACCTCTTCTATAGGCTGGCCATCGTAGTGTATATTTAAGTTACTCTTGCTATTGATCCGTTGACTAAAATGTATTAATTTAGTTTTTGTCAGGTTATAAAAACAACTACGGTAAAATTGTTATTACAAGTAAAGTTGTAAAAATTAATGTTAATAATGGCGATTTTCTCGGAACTTTGAATTTGACAGTTATTTAGTACTCCCCCTACGCCCACGATGTTGTGCAAATGAAGCCCTTTCATATGATACCCCACTTTAAAATTTCAATCCCTAATTTCGGCACTTGTTGCAATGAAAATGAAAATATTTTTCGATTCTTTCACTTACAATATTTAAAAGCAAGTAAACATTATTTAAAACCATTCCTAATTTCAAGTCGATAGCATTATTAGTTTCTGAAATAAACAGCTGTGACAGAGACAGACAGACAGACAGATAGAGTCGCACCATAAAGGTTCCTTTTTTTACCATTTTGGTACGGTACCCTAAAAATGGAGAGCACACTACGAACACCTACTAAAAGTCAAAACATTTGGCCTTGAATATTTATTTTGGAATTCTGTCTTTATCTAAATACCCTTCTTAGAAAAGATATAATAATTACTTAGTTTGGAGATGTATCTCTTTCTAATTAGGGTATTTAGAAAGAGACAATTCCAAAGTAAATATTCAAGGTCAAATGTTTCTATTTTCAGTAGGTGTTCGTAGTGTGGTCTCCATCTTTACCTCACCTTCATGATATAATAGATCTGTACACTTGGTGTGGCTGTACGGGGGAAACAATAAAAAAAATTAAAGGGTGATAAAGGATAACCAATAGAATCCATTTCGATCATTTTTGGAATTTTTGTCTGTTTATCTGTTAGTCGGTTTGTCGGCAAAATGTTATAGGTCCTATCTCGGAGTAATATTTAGTTTTTGTGGGCTCTCTCCCGTGTACTTAACAACCTGAGAAATTTTATGCATAAATCCCTAGCGGTTCTATTGCTAACATTGATCAAATCTAACAACTAAAAATCTACTCAGCTTTAACTGTTGGCAAAACCATACCATACCTGGAGCTATGTAAGGTTTCTCTATAAATAAATGATAATACATATTTCACCGTTTTTATATATTTTTTCGTAGTTGTTAGAATAAAGAAAGATTTAAAAAATACCCGCAAGTAATGTTGTTCTCTAACTTCTACGCAGACGAAGTTCCGGACACAGCTGCTGGTTAGGTACCTAACCAAACACCCTTACTTATACCCATATCTGGCAAAATAAACAAATTGTATTTTTTTTTGTATGAATGTACAATAGGTCCACAATTATTAGACTCTTGTTTTCAAGTAAATTAAATAGGAAAGAGGGGCTCGTGGCTAATTACCAACCGCGCGGTTCATAAGATTTCCGAGGTTAAGCTGCGCTTGCCGCGGTCAGTGGGTGACCCTTCGTTACACATCGAGACACCTCCGTGCCTCGGAGATCATTTTAAACCGTCGGTACCGGATGTCATACGAATACCTATGACAGTCGTTACGGGTAGTCAGAAGCCGGAAAGTCTGTCAACCGGTGTAACCTTAGGATCCCATCAAAAACATAAATGTGAAAACATGACATGACAAAAGAATTGAGATCTAAATGGGTGCCAAGTTCTGTAGATAATCCAGAAATTTATTTAAAAGAACATACAATATTCTAAAATAAATTTAAAACACAATTTCTTCTTTTTTTTCTGCTACAACAATGTTTGCTATTTAAAAATAGTACCTGGATGACACTGGGACTCGAACCGAGTCTTCTGATTACGGGACAGCCCGATTTCCCACCTGAGCTATTTTAACCTTGCAGATTGCGGCGAAATTTACTTCATATTCTAATGTTATTGTAGCAGTTTTTCATTGCCTGAAAACACGGATAAAACGACGTTTTCTAAAAATGAAACATAGCTAGATCGATTTATCTCCCCCGAAACCCCCTGCATACTAAATTTCATGAAAATCGTTGGAGCCGTTTCCGAGATTCAAATTATATATACAAGGTTAGTCGGAAAGGGGGTACTAAGCCGCGGGCCACTTAAAGTATCACTGATGACTATTTTAAAGCAAGTGGTAAAATTTTAAAATTAGATGATTTTTTTTTCCATCAAAAATATTTTTTATTTTAGTTTTTTCGAAAATTCTTCATCCCTGCTTTAGTTATGAATTCAGAAAATGGGGTTTCTAATCCGTGACTCCAAATGTGACCTAAAATGTAAACACAGCTGATCATAGCTGAGGATAGATAGAATTTAGCGTATTATTTATGAAAGCTTTGAACAGCTATTTCTCTTAAACTATCGAGTTTTGGGGAAAGTTGTAGAACAAAAGTTATCCATTATTATGGGTATTTTAACACCCTTTCGGCTTAGTACCCCCTTTCCGACTAACCTTGTATAGAGATATATATATATATACAAGAATTGCTCGTTTAAAGGTATAAGATATAATATATATATTAGATAGATAACTTCTTAAAGAACATCGACCTTTTTTTATAAATTATGTTATTTATAAAAATATATAAGGTCAAAATATATAAGGTCAAAATATATAAGGTCCAACCAAAATACCTGGACAAACTTTTACACAGTGTTCAGTACGTTTAACTAATCACATCTATGTAAAAAAAACGAGATCCAAGTGGTTTTATTCTAACCAAAAAATAATATCGTTTCAAATTGCCTGTACTCTCTAAGAATAAACTCATCCATTTCTTATGCATCGACCGTCATTGGGGCGCGCGTTAATTCCGTGCCGTGTTTTACCTAAACAGCGAAGTGAAAAATGTAAAAAAATAATAAGAAAAGTAAATATAAGGTTGAAAAAAAATTTTAGTTAGAAAAAAAATACACTGATTTTTTTTGCATAGATATGTTCAGTTACACGTACTGAACACTGTGTAAAAGTTTATCCAGGTATTTTGGCTGGACCTTATACAAGGTTAGTCGGAAAGGGGGTACTAACCCGAAAGCCACTTATAGTATCACTGATGACTGTTTTATTGCAGGTGTTAAAATTTCTAAATACGCATATTTTTATTTCCATACAAAAGTAAATAAATATTATTTATTTCAAAAACTCCACAACCCTGACTTTTTTATCTATTCAAAAATGGCCGCGCACGTGGTCGTCGGTGCCTAGCCGCTCGGCGGTAAAACACAAAGCACCGGTAGGTGCCTACGAACGCCGCGCCGCCGCGCCGGCGCCGAAATCGTAGGTTACTATGGTACTGTGTATGAGGGTGTGTGCATGTGTGTGTCGTGTGTCGGAACATATCATTATCATCTAGGAACTTACCATTTCTGATGTTGACGCTGTTCTCGGCCAACGAAAACGTCACACACGTGTCGTCTTAATATCAAATAGGTACTTAAAAACACAAGAAGCACTTTTGTTTATTAACTACTAAGTACTGTATGTACGTAGGTAACCTACCTACGAATGAAACAATCACCAGTTTTATGTACTTATGTTAACACTTAATTAATCTATCACCACGGACACTACAAGAAAGGTTAATTTCGAATTGAAACACAAGAAGCACTTGATATCACTGTTTCAAGGCATAGCCACCACAAATGGATCTCCACCGCTACAAAAGAGGTTCAATCTGCCACACTTATCGCTCGATTTACAAGGTCGCGCGCCGATGTACCTACGAATGCGATCGCGTTATCTACCATAACATCTACGGATTGCTCATGATGCTCTCAAACGGAGATGCTACTCTTAGCCGCATCTAGTCTTCATTGTTCGTCAGCGTAAACCATAATAATTATCCTTAACGTGACTCCACAAGCAAAAGTCCAGCGGAGTCAAGTCCGGTGAGCGAGGTCTGGCTACAGGATCGCCACGACCGATCCACACGGGGAATCGCTCATCCCAGTACGCTCTGCAGCTGCTGCTGCGAGCATAAAGAGCCGGAGCGCCACGCGGCCCGTCGTACTGGAACACAGTCCTCGAACTCGATCAAAGGAGGACGGTTACAATCATCACGGTACAAATCACGGCCCGCCAAGAGCACACCATCACAACAACCAATAAACATCACCATGTCGTAATACTTCGTACCTATCCCTATACGTACTCAGTCGATATTTTAGAAACAACAAGAAATAATACCACGACTCGCGTAAACAATCAAAACATCGACTGTTTCCCGGGAAGCGTTGCAAGCGACTAAAAAATCTTAGAATAATAAATAACGGAAATAAAATGTTTAGGCTAACATTGCATTTTAGAGATGCGCAATGTTAATCCCCTAAATTAAATCCCGGAGAATTTAACAACTGATTTGAATTTAGTAACTTTTTGGGATCTACCCCTACGTCATACGGGATTCGAACACACATAAGCGTTGGGTCTTGGGTTAGCAATAGGAAGCTGATGAAACTGGTTTACTTTAAGTTTGAGAGGATGAAACCTCAAATGGTCGCAATGTTTTTCTTTTGTAGTACTCCATAACTGTAAGCAGCATCTTACATGTCAAAATGTAAACAAAGTTATGAAATACGATACCACAAATTAATAAATCATCTCGTTGACTTCATGTGTTTTCAAAACTTAGTGCATACATTTCTTAGTACCTATACACAAACTAAGTACGTACGTTAATAATCATTAACTTGTTAGTCTTGTGGCGGCATCTATCACCTCTATCTTCCATAGTCTAACTAAATGACTGACATACATTTTACAATAAACTTACAATATTCACGTATTTCCAAAAAAACAATGTACTGAACCCACCTCTAAAGCGGCAAACAGCCGAAATACAAAAGAGTCTAGGCAAAAGCGCGCAGCGTGCCGCGCTGTCTCGGCGGCATCTCTTTGACAATGTTTTCACTACATTTCGGCGAATTGTGACGTCATATGATTATTTATTGCAGAAGCGACATCGTGCTGTAAGTTTATTTTTGACGGTTTGTTTGTGATAATAACTTACTTATTGTACTGCAAGGCTGTAATTAATCGGGATAGTTTTCAGTGTTGGATAGATCATATGGAATTACGTGCTTTAGTGATCAAAACCTTTGATATCCAAGTTGAAAGTTTTTTATTGCCTGTTATTACGAATATTCTAGGTAGGTAGGTAGGTACAGGGAACTAAAATATCAGGTCAATTCGTTTTACACAAAAATATGCCGATAAAATTAGTCTAACAGAGAAATGCAAAATACTTTGAGGTGCAAAAGATTTTTAGGTACCTACCTATAATACGCGATTGCGAATCGTCGTGTCTGCGCTTTATTTAGTCACGATTACCTATAATTCTGAGAAATGCTTCGAAAATGCGAGGGGAAAAGTCGGCCTTTTTGTATTTAAAATATGACCTCAAATGTAAACACAGCTGATGATAGGGTTGGCGTAGCGTATTTTTAATGAAATCTTTGAACAGCTATATCTCTAAATTTATTGACTTTTGGGAAAAGTTGTAGAACAAAAGTTATCCCTTATTATGGGTACTTTAACACCCTTTCGGCTTAGTACCCCCTTTCCGACTAACCTTGTATATATATATATAAATCATGTTATTGTAATGATACGTAATCTTTAATGAATAATGATTCCTACATAATTTATATGATATAATGTAATTTTGATGAATATTATCACGGTTTATGCACCATCTCTTCCTGCCAATTTGTACGCCACGTTACGCGGCTGAACATGTTAGAACTTTTCTGTATCTTTTATTATCTTGCATGCAATGTATCATGTACACCATGTTTAAACAAATAAAATTTTACTTACTTACTTACATAAAACGACCACTAGGTGGCGCCACTAGGTGAACACTTAGTTTTTGTAGCTTCGTGTTTTAAATTGTTTAATAATATTATTTACGTGTAAATCTGCCTATTTCTATCGTTAACGTGAAGATCCAAGGACAATAAACAAGTGAAAGTGTTATCCGGAACATTAGTGCCGATTATTTGTGAAAAATCTTCAAATAATATAAAATAACGGACACCACAGTATTAGATATTTCCAAAAAAATACGTTTTAAAAGTACTTAATACATTGATAAAAACATAAACAGTGCACAATTCTACCAACCTTTTGTAAGAATTGACTATAAACCAGTGCTAAACCCAAAAACCTATAACATTATTAAGTGCAAAAACTCATGGAATGTGTGCAAACATTTGAGGAATGTAACGACATTGTTATTTTTTTTTAAACTACTCAAGTGATGTTTATGGTCACAAAATTTGCAAACAATATTAATGTTTACATAGTACCAATCTGTACTGAGCATCTAATAGTACTCGTTGCTACACGGTGCCCGGAGGTTCGCGCCTGGAGAATTGATTTTAATTTTGGAATCTTAGAATTTTCTATAATATCAAGGACTCGATAACATCGATAATGGCTAGCAAAAACAGCTGCTCTGGGTGTATGAATGCAATTCTAACTAAAGAATATCTGCAATGTTCGACTTGTAACCAAGAGATACGACCTACTTTGTTCCAATGTAACCGAAAAGAGATTTAAATCTATGAAGGTGTCAGACAAAGCTACTTGGAAATGTCAAGATTGTCGAAGTAAGTTACCGAAATTGAACAATACCGATACGCCGGTTCGAATAACTCAGACTACTAAAAACCGCACTTCTCAACGAAACTCAATTTCACCGTCCGATTCCAACGTCACTATTCGTGCTAAACGTCCCCAGAGCTTACCATTGAGTCCATTGGAGGACAACATAGTTTTTTTTGCGAATACCTCTAATTTAAACCATGAATCGAGCATTTATGCACGTAGCAAAACGCTTCAGAGTACCCCAGTGACTTCAATTGATGACGATAGAGTTTTAGAAATAACAAAAGGCACTCTTAGAGAAATAATTAAGGAAGAAATTGCAAGCGCACTCAAACAGATTGTGGCAGATCAATTTAAACAATTCAGTGAACTGATATCTGGATTTAAAGCCTCGTTAGATTTTTATAACGAGAAATATGAGGAAATGAAGGTAGAGTTAGAGCAAAATTCTTCCAGGCTACGAATAGTGGAAAGAGAAAATATTAAGCTGCAAACATCTATGCAAGACATCACTAAACGCCTGAACCTAATGGAACAGCACAGTAGAGCAAATAACATCGAACTTCAAAATGTACCAGAGAATCGATCAGAAAATCTTATCACTACTGTACTGCAACTTGGCAAGATCACTAAGTGTCAAATTGAAGAAAGCGATATCACACAAAGCTACTCAATCCTCCCGACCCCGATCTATTCTAGTAAAATTCAACACTCCGCGCCTACGAGACATTTTTCTTGCTGCAACAATTAATTTTAACAAAAGCAACACCAACAACAAGCTTAACACCAGTCATCTGGGTATAGCGGCTGAAAACCCTATAGCAATTTACGTCGTCAAACACTTGTCAATCGATAACAAAGCCCTGCATGCAGCGGCACGATTTCGAGGTAAAGAACTTGGTTACAAATATGTGTGGGTACGTAACGGAAGAATTTTTATGAAAAAGGATGATCTCTCGGAGCGTATTGTTGTCACTAGCCAGGATTTATTAAAATCGATCACATAATAGTTATCATGGTTGGTGTTTCTTTTCTTTTTGATGTTTATGGCATGTTATTTTGTATTAATTTGTTCTCATTCAATAATTTACTTAAGATATATTACCAAAACGTACGTGGTTTAAAAACAAAAATAGGTATTTTTTATCATAATATGTCTTTACAAGACTACGATATTATAGTGCTTACGGAGACTTGGCTGAACGGCGGTGTTTATGACTCAGAAATCTTTGCACGGGTATACAACACATCAATCACACCTTTGCGACATACAAGCTAAAATATATTTAGCAATGAGGAAATATTTCGAACTTTAAGGTCCTTGGATGAACGGAAAGGTGCAGGTGATGACGGTATGCCACCAGTACTTATTAGAAGATGTGCAAGCGTACTAGCATTGCCACTAAAAATAATATATAACAGATCACTCAGGGACAACACTCATATTTCCTGTACGATGGAAAGAAGCGTTGGTAGTACCCATCTTCAAAGCAGGAGAAAAGCAATCGGTGTGTAACTATAGACTTATCTCTATTTTAGTAATTTTTTGTAGTGTTTGAAAAGCTGATAACTGAACGTTTATCATTTCACGTTAAACACCAAATTACAAGCAACCAACACGGCTTCGTCAGATCCAGGTCTACGTCTACTAATCTTTTGTGTTATGTATCATCTGTTTCTGAGTACTTAGATAGACGCATTCCAGTAGATGCAATATATACAGATTTTAGTAAAGCGTTCGATAAGGTCGATTATTTTCTCCTCCTCGATAAACTCTCTCATACGGGGCATAGTGGGATCGCTGCTTGAATGGTTTGATTCGTATCTTAGTGACAGGTTTTCAAAGGTTGTTATAAACGGGCACTATTCTAACTCCTTTAAAGCAACATCCGGAGTACCACAGGGCTCAAGTCAAGTCAAGCCAAGTCAAAGTTTTTTATTTCAAATAGACCACATTTCAGGCACTTTTAAAACGTCACAACTAGGTGCACGGTTCCAAAAGGTAGGTTATATGGAGAAGAGCCGGCAAGAAACTCCATGAATATATACCAATACCCCCATGGGAAAAAGGCGTCAGTTTATGTATGTATGTATGTACATACATACATAAACTCACGCCTTTTTCCCATGGGGGTAGGCAGAAACTATAGAACGCCACATGCTACGACTCTTACATACCCCTTTCGCTTCATCCACATTCATACATCTTGACATACACGCACGCCGGTTGAGAGTACTACGCACCTGACCTTTGTGAAGAACATCACCAATAACATCGATGTATGTCCTTCTAGGACGTCCTCTACCGGCGTTCCCATTAACATCCGCCTTATAAATTCCTTTTGTTATTCGCCGTTCACTCATTCTCTCAACATGACCAAACCACCTAAGCATACTCCTTTAAATTTTTGTCACTACGTCATCTTTTAAACCGCAACTTTGTCTAATCTCTTCATTTCTCAATCTATCATTCAAAGTTACACCGCACATACTTCGCAAGGAACGCATTTCCACGGCATTTATTCTACTTTCATGCCTCTTCTGCCACGACCAACATTCACTTCCATACATAAGCGTAGGTACCAACACACCATTATGGACAGCCAGTCGTGCCTTTTTGGACATCGACCGGCTAGCCACAACCGCATGCAAAGCACCATTTACTTTATTTCCCGCATTTGCTCTCCTTTCCGCATCTTCGTCAATCTTACCATCTCTTGTAAACATGCTTCCCAAATAAACAAACTCATTCACCTGTTCAATACTTTCATCTCCTATCTTTACTTTACACTCAAATACATCTGCATCTCTTTCAAAAACCATTACTTTCGTCTTGCTTACATTAATTTTCATCCCTTTCATATTATATGCTCCATTCATCATAGTTACCATGTCTTGCAACTCTTCCGCCGACGATGCAAGCAAAACTTGATCATCTGCGTAGAGAAGACATTTGACAGGCAACTCATTCATTTTCAATCCACACTCACTCCCTTTTAAATCTGTCAAACAACTATCCATGTATAGGTTGAACAGCCATGGAGACGCTACACAACCCTGTCTAACATTTCTGGAGATGCCAAACCAGTCTGTGAACGCCCCATTTATCCTAATACAAACACTGGAATCCCTGTACAGCGATTTCAGTGCCCGTATCAAGCGCCAGTCCACCCCGTACAAAGATAGTGTCGACCACAATTCTTCCCTCCACACACTATCATAGGCCTTCTCCAAATCAATGAAAGCGCAGTACACTTTCTTGTGCTTTGCCAGATGTTTTTCGGCTATGCACCTCAAGGAGAAGATCTGATCCATACAGCCCATCCCCTCTCTGAACCCTGCCTGAACATCAAATACTTTCTCATCTGTTATTCTTATCACTCTGTTAATTAAAACTTTCGCATATAGTTTGCCGACCACACTCAAAAGACTAATGCCGCGGTAGTTTTTACACTCCTGCTGTGAACCTTTTCCCTTATATAGTGGTACGATTACAGCTTTGCACTAGTCGCCCGGCACTTGGCCGAATCTCCAACACATATTAAAGATCCGGTACAGCAGGCTTGCTACCACCCCGTCACCGCCCTTAAGCATTTCGACAGACACTCTGTCACATCCAGCAGCTTTTCCAACTTTCATACATTTCAGCGCTTTCACGATTTCATCCATTTCAATCAGATTTTCCTCATCTCATCTCATCTCATCCATGAATACTCTTTTCAAAATAGTAGTTCATTACAATTCCATTACAGTAGTGTGAGAAATAGAATGAGAATAATGCAGGTTAATGTAACAAATAAACTCACATAAGAGTAACAAATAGAAAAATATGCCTTCTAGGATTGCCATAGCAGTTAAGGGCTGACCAGTCCCGACAGACGGCACCCGTTCACGAGCATGACGTGCACATCCGCATCGGTCAGCTCAACCATATTATAGGGAACTCAACGACCGGATAAACAACGCCACCATCAGCAAGACATTTAAGTGAGCATGACAGACTCATACTACCAGACAATAGGCAGTAATATGATATGATTATAAGCGTATCACTAATAGCTGCATGATGCTCATACTTTACAGTTTGGAATGAAGTATTGTAAAGCGATATTACATCTAGGTCCCATTCTCTTTAATATATTTATAAATGATATGACTGTTTCAAATATTCCGACTTTTATCTCTTTGCTGATGATATAAAAATAATGAAACCGATACTGACTAAATCCGATTCCGATCTCCTGCAAAAAGATTTGGACGGAATGGTGTAATGGTGTGAAACAAATAAAATGTCTCTTAACGTCTCAAAGTGCCATTATATAAGGTCTAACATTATTAATCCGAAATATTTTAAGACGTACATCTATGAATGCTAAGGAACTCATATCAAATATCAAATTTCTTATTTGTCCATTTAATTGTTAATAAATAAATAAATTTTAAATGACTTGAATAACTATAAATTTACTGGCTCTTTATTATTTTTTACATCCATCCACGCCAGTTACTACGTAGTACCTACACGCCATTGAGGCGGCGGCGCGCTCGTGCTGTTTACCTATTTTGATTGATCGTAGCCGAAAATCAAACGCTAGCGACGCGGCGGCAATAGTCCCCCCGCAGGCGCCCACGCGAGCGCACGTGTTTCTAGGTTTTGAGCGCGACGCACGGCACGGCGACGTACGACTGCCTGCAACGAATGTACTTCCAACATGATGGCACATTATGATAGGCGCGTCAGGGACTACCTAACAAACGAGTACGGAGATCGTTGGATAGGTCGAGGCGGCCCTGTTGCCTGGCCAGCTCGCTCGCCTGATCTAACGCCATTAGATTTTCACGTGTGAGGTAGGGCTAAAGACCTAGTTTATGGTAACGATAGCCATACAATATCTAGTGCCGAGGAACTAAGAAATCGGATTGTGAATGCTTTCGCAGTGATGAGTAGTGACAGAGACACTTCAGTGCGCGTGCAAGAACATGTCATAAAGCGTGCCGCCCTCTGTGTCCAACAGCAAGGCGGATATGTGCAGCAATTAGTGTAAATAAAATAGTTGTTAGGTATGTACATTTAAATCATTGTAAATAAGACTGATTCAAATTTATAAACACGCCAAAAACATTGTTGTAATAATTTGTAAGCTTATTTAACCTGTCTACCTACCTACAATGCAGTAAAAACCTATAACAATTATAATTTTTTACGACTTCGTAAAAATGTGTGACAACGCAAAGTACCTATTTATTATTATTTTAACCCATTGACGCATTGTCCGACGCCGCGACGTGAGTGAGCGACAAATGCGGCAACGCGAAACGATACGACGCGACTCGACACAGTGCGAAACAAATGAAATATCAAAAAGTAGATGTTACTACACGTGGCCTACGTTGTCGAGTAGTCTAATTAATAGTGCGGATTGTTTTTTACGCAACGATATGCGTACACGAAGTGGTAAAGTATAATTTTATTGTGTTCTAATAACAACGCTTGAAAACAGTACCTTCTTAACCATTGTTACAATAAAAACGCACTCTACCTACTTATTGACATCGCGGCAGTCAGTTGTGCATTGTGTCGCGTCGCGACTTGTCTCTTTCCATTACCTAGGACAACCCAAGCTAGGCGAACTCTAAAGTTAAATTGGGGGAAAAAAAATCTCTCACGAGCCGGACTTGAACCTGCGACTTGGTTCAGAACACCAGTCGATTTAACCGCTAAGCTACCGTGAACTCTTTATCCTGCTCGTGAAAAAATTATAACTAAGTACCTATGCAAAGTAGGTAGGTACAAATAAACACGACAGGTAGGTAGGTATCTAAATCAAATTATTGTGTCAATAATTTGTCAGTCCAAAGCCTGATAAAGTGTGATGGAGAATTTGAATCAGACAGTAGGACGTTTAGTAGATAAATCATAAGTACGTACTAAGGGATACAGTCAGGGGTACAGTAGATAATAATTAAATAGGTTTTAAGAAAGACCGTCGTTTGCACGCGGCCTCACTCGACAATTGCGACCGTCTTATTAGCGCCAAGCCACTGTACCTACTATGCCGCTATTATGTTGAGTACGTACCTATGTACTTACTTAGGTAGGCTAAGTAGGTAGGTAACTAATTAATCAGTCGAATTATCAATTTTAGAATTAGGATTTCTGATAAGATCTATCAATGGTACGTACTCCGAATCAGCTGATCTGAGTCAATGACCTACGCAGAGCGTTTGTTTTTTTACGCGGGAACCGGAGTTTGGGCGGCACTATGTATGTACTTACTTAGGTAGGCTAATGAGTGAGTAGGTAACTAATTAAGCAGTCGAATTATCAATTTTAGAATTAGGATTTCTGATAAGATCTATCAATGGTACGTACTCTGACGCAGCTGATCTGAGTTAATGACCTACGCAGAGCGTTTGATATTTTTGCGCGGGAACCGGAGTTTCGGCGGTACGACGATGCACCAGTGCCGCCCGCCACTTGACAACAGAGTAAGAGAGAGAGGGAGACTCAGAACTCGGACGACAAGCACTAGAGCCCGCCCCCGCGCGCGTTCATTCATTGAGGAAACGTTTCATGCCAAGTGAAACCAACATTATTAAAATTTAATTTAGCAAAGGTGTAATTTTTTTTATTATTATATTAATTATTATTTACTACAAGGCATGTTTTTAACCTATAGATTCACCTCCTTAAATATTTCGGATTAATAATGTTAGACCTTATATATATACATACATACAAGATACGTGCGAAAAGCAAAACCCTTCCCTGGCAGTCGGGTAAAAAATAGAACAACTGTGTGCTTTCAATTGTGAATTAAATTTTCAAACAAATGTGCTTTCAATTGCATTGAAGACACTAATCAGATGTCAACTTAATAAAACTCAACCTGATAGCAAATAAGTAAATATAGTTATGGGTTCTGTAAAAATATTGTAAGATTTATACTTAATGATTATTAAGGACTTATATCTATATTTATTCATCCTAATAATCTCACATGTCTTGTTAGAAACCTAGTTTTTAGTGGGTAGATAGGTTTATGATTACAAGGTAAACTATAATGTGGTAATAGATTCGTTTTAAATAAAGAAAAGTAACATTTTGTAGGCAGTAATTTATTAATTATCAATTAATAACTAAAATTAACTTTATTAATTAATTCACATTAGTAATTCGTCTTCATAAACAAGCAAGCTCGTCTTCCCGTTATATTGCAGCGAAAAGTTGCAATCCACCGCAATTAATGCAGTTGTCCAATAAGATAGGTGGTTTCGAAGTGTGTATCGAAGTCCGAAATAACAAGCCGTAGTCAATCAAAGTCGCAAATACAAAGTCCATTTTCGCGCTGAGGTAGTTTGTGAAAGCAAGATTCATTAGATTCCGTGAAGCAGCCAAAGTCGTTGGATAAATCACCGAAAACACGAATACCACAACACAATACATTCACTTGCGTACACGCAAGTGAATGTATTGTAACAATGTGGTAAACACAGAGCAGATGTGAGGATGTTTTTTTCATTTAGAGCGCCTTCACACTAGCGTTTGTCCAGCGTAGGCGTTCGATAAACGTATGCGCAGCGCAGACGCCGCGACTATGCGGCGCAGGCGTCGCGTTGTTGCGTTGTCGTTTCGGAAATATCATTAACAAAATAGATTCTGAAGAGGAAACTCTATGTATTGTTGGCTTTGCTTTTAAAAAGAAACTTATTGCGAAAACGTGAAAATAAAAATAAAAGGATATGGAAGAACCCATTAAGTAACGCGGCGCATGCGTCGCGCACCTGCGGCGCTAACGCAGCGTATTCATTTACCCTTGCACTGACGCCGCGACAACGCGACGCCTGCGCCGCGTAGTCGCGGCGTCTGCGCTGCGCATACGTTTATCGAACGCCTATGCTGGACAAACGCTAGTGTGAAGGCGCTCTTATGTCATTTTTATTTTGACAATGATATTTGTTTACAGACTTGATTTATAGCCTCTTAGCCATTTCACGACGGAATGCATGATCTCAACAAAAAACACAAACATTTCATAAAATATTTTTCTATATTTAGCAACTGTAAATGAAAATATTTTTGTGACTTCGGTTTATGATATAATAAAGTTTTTTTTTAAGTATAAGTACACACAATTACCCAGCTGGACACCAAATTTCAACTTTCTAGGTCATTTGGAAGTAGGTTAAGTTTTTGATCTATATGTCAGTCAGTCAGTGATAAAAATGCCGATTTTTAGACGTTAATATCTCAATAACCGTTTGATCTGTATTTATGAAATATGGGATTCGAGTTAATCTAAGGGTTTTAATAAATAAACCAAATTTCATGTATTTATGTTAAATAGAGGTTAAAAGTGGCTTCAAGTGGTTCGTGTAATGTAATATATACAGGGTGAGTCGGAAAGGGGGTACTAAGCCGAAAAGGTGTTAAAGTACACATAATAATGGATAACTTTTGTTCTACAACTTTCCCCAAAACTCGATAGTTTAAGAGAAATAGCTGTTCAAAAATTTCATATAAAATACGCTAAATTCTATCTATCCTCAGTTATGATCAGCTGTTGACATTTTAGGTCATATTTGGGGTCACGGATTAGAAACCCCATTTTCTGAATTCATAACTAAAGCAAGGATAAAGAATTTTCTACTAAAAACTAAAATATAAATTATTTTTAATGGATTTTTTTTTTTACGAATTTTGAATTTTTTACATTTGCTTTAAAATAGTCATCAGTGATACTTAAAGTGGTCCGCGGCTTAGTACCCCCTTTCCGACTAACCTTGTATATAACACACGGCTGCTGCGTCGCCAGTTCCTTTTTCCTTCGCACTTGGCTTGACACGCTGCCGCGTGTCTAGATGTTGATATTGTCCAGTAACTGGGTTGCGGAGGACTGATGGCAGTCGCTCCGTGTAAAATACTGGTATACAACCGCATCTGGTTAGATTGGAAGCTGACCCCAACATAGTTGGGAAAAGGCTGCGAGGAAGAAGCTTTCAAGTAAATAGGAAAACTATAAGAATACCTTTAAAACATCAGCCTGTATACACATCGTGTCATTCTGATCGTTCCACCGCACGTTGTGGTGACTCCATTTCAGTAGAACTATCAATTAGTTTGGTCGATTTAAAAAATAATCCAAACCGCGGTATCGTTGCTTGTCGGAGATCGTTTATTTTGCGCTGGCTTGATTATACAGCAATAATCCATCATAAAATATAGCTAGGTATACAATATGTAACAATATATACCTATTTAATTAATGAGTCCAATAGGTATGTACTTTTCCTCCTGTTAAAGATGTATTTATAGGTACGCAAACAACATAGTAGATTAAATAAATTGTAATTTTAAGGGGCTCGTGGCTAGTTAGTTACTGTGCAAATCATTCATCTTCAAGGTTCATCCGTACTTGCCGCGGTCAGGCCTTGGTTGTATGACAGATTTATATACGAGAGGGGGCTTCTTTGCGGCAGAAAACGTGTTGAACCGTTGGTTTTGGTGGTGATACCAATACCAATGCAGTTATAAAGGGCTGACTGAAGCTCAAAAAGTGTAATAACCGGTTTAACCTTAGGATATCTGTGTCACCTAGGTTTCTGAAGGCTAAAGGTCAGTCGCTCCGTGCAAATTAGACTGGTTCGGCTTCATTCTCAACATAAGTGCCTAGTTGGGAAAAAGCTTAGCTGATTATGAGTTAAAAACATCGTAAACTAGTGTAACTTGTAACAAATGGTGTGGTTAGTACGAAATTAACGAGTGAGCTGACAGATACAAATTGAACCACAAATCAAATCATTTTTTTTTATTTCACATAAACCAATACAGGTGCTTATGAAAAGTCGAATTTAGATGCACGGTTCCATATAGTCGTTTCCTATGGAGAAGAGAGGGCAGGAAAATGCATGGTTACTCTTTTAAAAATAATATCTTTAACAATTTCAGTGGATACAGTACAATGATTTAGGATAGTGAGAGAACAATGAAGTCCTGACCACAGACCAATGAGTAAAATAGTACTATAAGGCTTGAGTACAAAAATTAAGTACAAAAATATTTATTTTAAAATTTATTTATTTAAACAATATGAATTCTAGTAATTTACAAATTTATAGATGCAGGTCTACAAAGTTCTCACATTTACAAAAGTGAATACAATTTAAACTTAAGAAGAGGGTTTGCTATACGAGGGTGGTGAGTAGTGACTTTCAGCAGCAGCTCCATTTCAAAGTGGCCTATGTCAGGAATAAACTATTAATTAGGATAGCAGTCGCAGTATATTTGATGCTTTGAACAGAATTAATTTGTGATTTATTGAAACTACAGCCTTAAAAAGTTATACGTCGGAACTCGACAGGACTTGTGGGCGAGCGGTGCGTGTCAGTGGAGGGCCAACCGGCGAGCGTGACACTGTACTGGGGCAGCGACCCCGCGCGCGCCGCTGCTGCTCTGCTACGCGTGCAGCTGCGTGACGTGCTGCACTACCGGCGCGTGCGCACGGCGCACGGCCCTCACGGCACCGCCGAGTTCGCCAGCAATGTGCCATTCTATCCCGCCCATAATTACACTGAGTATGTATCATTATGTTTTATTTCTCAACACATGTATCTATACACCTTTATCATATCTATAATAATAATTTAGTCAGCATCGTGCGGACCCTCCTGTCTAGGGCGTCAAGTTCAGTCTAAGTCCTCTTGAGTATGCCGAAGGAGAACATCAAGACGCATGAAGCAATCGTTACGGGAGCGCTTCTATGGCCGCCTGGAAAAAGTACTTAAACGTCTTTTATCGGGCGGAAATAAGGTGCGCGCCTTTAATGGTTGGGTCATGCCGGTCTTGATGTACTCCTTCGGCATACTCAAGTGGACTCAGACTGAACTTGACGCCCTGGATAGGAGGGTCCGTACGCTGCTGACTGCATACCGAATGTATCACCCACGTTCATCGGTGATGAGGCTGTACATTCCGAGGAAGTGTGGGGGTCGAGGCTTTTTAATTGCTAAGACCCTCCACAACCGCGAGGTGTGCAGCCTCAAGGAGTACTTCCTCCAAGCCGAAGTATGGTAGAGCAAGGAGCTTCACGGACGCTTTTATCGGGCCCTTCATGGGCCCGATGTAGATTTCCTAGCGTTCGTAGTCTGGCTACGTTTCATTGACCTCTTTGGCGATACCGAAGGTTTTGTCTGTGCAATTATGGACGAACTTATGATGACGAACAACTACCGGAAATATATTGTGAAGGACGGCACGGTTGACATTTGTAGGGCATGCCTCTGTCCCGGTGAATCCATTCGATGTATTATTTCTGGTTGTTCTCGTCTTGCTAATGGCGAGTATTTGCACAGACACAACTTAGTAGCTACACTATAGAAGAGAGGAACACCATACCTCGTTCCTCCACATAGCCTTCGGTAACTATCTCCGGTTGCTAGATATCGAAGGATTATTGCTGAGCGTATGTTTGGTGGAACAGGTATTCTTAGTTTTGTTTACTTCTTTATCAGAGGTTCGATTTTGTTCAACAGAAATTCAAATCGTATACATGCATTACAGATGCCAGTGAAGCGTATGAGGTGTAGTTAACTTATGCGAAGGTGATGAAAACAAACACTCAACACTTTCAACAAGTATTTATTATGTCGTAGATTAAATAGCCCCTCGTTAAATATTGTTTATTATTTGTTCTATGGAGGTAGGAGCGCTAAGTACTGTCCTGGCTTAAGAGCGAGGGCGGTGGTAGCACGTAGGCTGAGGAGATGGCGCGCCACGGGCAGATGATCCGCAGGGCTGCGGTAGGATGAGATGTATGCAGACCGCCAGGTGTCCGATGATAGTCACTCACCGCCAGGCTATGGTACCATTACCATTACCAGAATTACCATTTACTGCACTTTTTGAGATGGTAACCCCGTGGTTGTGTCGACTAGAAATAGGTTCAGGTTCGTTAGTGAGAATGGGGCTGCAATGGCCCGACATTTTAGATCTGCTCTCGAGAAAACATTTTTCCAACGAGGGATTACGATTAGGTAAATCCTTGTGGCTTGATTTAGGTGCATTAGCACTCGAGGGATAAGAAAAGGTTGTGGAAAGATCCACGCTAGAGGAAAATTCCACTCGATGCTGAAGGCATCGTGTAACATCGCCTCGTGATCGCTGACGTCTAGAGTCACGTAGTTCGCTACTACTCGGGCAGTTTTGGACGCAAACAGATCGGTCACCGGCATTCCCATCGTCGTAAAGATTGTTTTCGTGGAATTTGGAAGCAAGTGCCATTCGGGAAGTTGACGGTGTGTAGATAAACAATCTGCATGATTGTTGAATTTCCCGAGAATATGATAAATTTTTAACTGAATCTGATGTTGTTCCAGCACCTATATACAGGATTTGGTGGGTTATAGGTGATGTGTGAATCAGAGTAAGGAGATGGCACTTCTGAAACCACCACTGTATTTTCACTAAAACTTTGGGGGGCAGTCTGTATTTGGCAGAGTTTACTAATTTCGGCATAGTATTTAAATGACCGGGGGTCGCCCGGTGATTAAACAAAGCTGGCGAAACGTAACAGTCGCACAAGGCTCTGAAGTTCTTTCAGGGTAGTCAATCCCTGGTTGTAGCACCTGGGAGATTTTCTTGACAATAGCAACAGATTTTTCTGCTGGTAGATATTTCTGGGTTGTCGGTCCCAGACAACTTCTAAAAGGTCATGTTTTGTGGAACCAGAACAGACTTTCCGCAAATTATTTGAAACCCTAGGAATTCGAGTATATCCAAAAGCAGACTCACATGCTCGGTTAACACACCCTGATTTTGATGTTCAAGGAAAAATAGTCTCTCTTTTCCGCGAAGAACCTGGCACGCAAAAATCTTGGGTGCTGTGCTTAAACCGAATGGAAGGCAAGTCGTCTGTGGGCTTGGCCAATTGGAACATTGAAACATGCCTGAGAAAAATCTGCCTTGCACATCCAATCTCGAGGTTTAAGAAAATCCGGGATATGATGTATATTGATTAGCCGAAACCGGTCGGTGAGAACAAAGTTATTTAATGATTTTAGGTTGAAAATAGGGCAATGTGTCACATCTTTCTTCGGTACTAGCAATAGAGCAGAGATGAAATTTGACGAGTGATCTGCTACGTCCAAAACTCCTTATTGTTTCATTTGACAAAATGATTATCGACATTACGATCGATTCTAATGTGCGATGACGATCGATTTTTTAAAACTGGTGTTCTTAATGGTGGTTTTTGTCGGAAGGGTATGCGATACCCTGTTATTATTTTCAGAACAAAATCTAGTGCTCCCATTCTCCTCCATCGATCGACATATTGTGCTGACCCCCCAGCTCGAAACTGTTTTGAGTCATTGTCTATGTCTTTTATTAGCCATATTGGATGGATAGGGTTGCTTTTGACGTCTTTGATTTGCATGTTTTGTCCTAGATCCACGGGATCGAAAGGACGTGCTTCTACTGTGTTCGTTACCATTCCCTTTTGAAGGGTATTGGCACGAAGGACCATCAACACCCTGCGCGGACTAGACTCAATGGCAATGCTTGTAAGTGCTTGGAGCAGACTCACAGCAAGTATAGGTACATTATGACAAACATGCCCCTGCAAGGGGAGCCGTGCAGTATTAGAGGGTTTTACTCGCGAAGCATTACCACTACTAAGACTGCTTTGCGGCCAGAAAGCCTTTCTTACTCCGCTTGCTTATTCCAATGCAGGTGTTAGAGCTTCATAATTAAAAATATGAGTGTTAGAAGGGTGGATTTTAATTAATGCATGTTTTACATGTGGGTCTCGAGCAGCCTTAAGAGTCCCATCCCGTCTCAGTTCTATGGCTTCAGCTCTGTGACCGCAAGTCATTTGTAACAAATCCGTAGACCTTTTGAAAGTCACCTTTTAGAAAAAGTTCTCCGATTATCTCATTAAGGTTAACAAACGAAACATTTGACGTTTTAGACCATGCTAACAAACTACGTAAACTATTGAGAACAACTTATTTTTGGTTTAAAATACAGTAAGTAATAGCGATAGACGATAATAAGAATAAATTAAATGGCGTGTACTGTCGAACGCCTTTACCTTTTCGTTAGTTTCTAGCTCTGTGAAACCCGGTGTGTGATTATACAGCTTTTGAATGTCGGGGTAACGTACGTCAGACCACGTACTACTACCAAATCGTTGAACAACATTTAACATTTTTATAATTATATTCTTAAGGAGTTGGAGGTACTGCAGAATCCTTAAGTTTGGTTTCGATTTCATAAAGAAAGATTTAATACCAAACCGGTATCTAATTTACAAGGTGAAGGTCAACAATCAACGTAAGAGCCCCCGCAGACTGCAGACTAAACTATCGGCTGATGGCCGATTACCATTTTATAAGGGAAACCGAATCGTTATAATGCGCGCACTTGCATACATCTTCATAATTCAGATAACTGTATTCTAACCTCGAGGGACCGGCCTTCTGGCAATGGTCCGGATCACCAGCAGTGAGATATGTCTCGTCCTTTTCAATGCCTCTTTTCTGCCATGGCCTGTGTCTACTATAAGACAACCTTGTGTAAGCTCAAACATTTTTAAGTCCTGAAAAATGCAAAAAAAGGATGCTACACATACTAGGTTGATGGTACTTGCAATAAATTGGAATGTAGATCTTTGAAAATGATTACCTCTGGGGTCATGGCCTTGAGGCAAGTTTGAGCGGAATTCCAGGAATATGTTCTGTGGCGTTGGTTCTCTCAGGCATTCTGTTAACTTAACTGTTTCAATTGTACCTATGTAGTTTGCACTAAAACAATTTTAAGTGGGTTACTCAAAAAGCACCGACACTAACTTCATTACACAAAATATGTACAATTTATTTACTTATATTACACTTTTCGAATGGTATACGCAGCTAGTTACTGCATTTCAAGCGGGACTAATTACAGTCACGTGACAATTGCGAGCGTCGGCGTCGTTTACAGCTATGATGCTCTTACGCAACAATGGCCGCCGCCCGCCTTCTTGCATAATTGTGTTTTGTTTTGACGCGACTGTCATGTCTTGTTATGAGATGCAATTCTAGTTACATATTTAATAACAATATTTGTATTTATATTTGGCACAACACACTACACAGTATTTTAACTTGATTTTATACACCGCTTAGTACCTAATTTAAGATAGTTAAATACTCACGTTACGACTGGTTCTCTCTGGTGCTTTCGTTACGTCGCTCGAACGAAGGTTGTTGCTGAAAATCAGCGCTGTTGGCATTAGGTTCGTCCGAAGCCTCCGCATAATGCTGAGCAATGACCTAAATTTTCGCGCACCATGCGACGCACAAATTCAACATGTTTAAATGTTTGTATTGTTTGTATTTGTATAGTGTCACTTAGTTTTATGATGCATGAGGATTTATGGTTATGGTAGCCCGTGCACCATAGACTAAATAATAGTAACCATAGATTATTTTATTTTTTTTGTGTGTTTGGGTTACCGTGTTGTTTAATATACTAGATTTAAATTTAAGTGTTAATTTTTAAGAAACATTATATTTTTAATTTTAAGGATCCATATGCGTCCGCGTGGGCGGAAAATAAATACTTTTTCTTTCTTTCTTTCTTCTTTCATGGTGATTAAGAAACCGACTAAAAAGAAAGAAAGAAAGTTATATGAACTATAGTATATGAACTCGACGAACTCGAACTACTACTACTTGATCTTCGATTATTGTTTTGCTCTTTAAGGCCAGAGGTAGCCGCCGCCGTAGGCATAGGCAACCCATTAGGTTGTACAATATCGTTATCTATGAGATTTTAGTCCTAAAAGGAGTGAGAAACCAAAGTAAAAATTCGTGACAGTCAGTGAAAAATGAAAATAAAAAGTATCACATTAACGGTAGAAACTTAAGTAAAAACGCAATGATATATCAGACGGTAGAAAGATCAAGGAATACTCAATAAATATCAAACGGTAAATCAGTTTAACATAAAATAATTTTGTGCAACTTACGTGCTGTAAACCTCTAGAAAACACTATTTAGAATTAGTGGAACAAGTAGGTATTATAGTAAATATAACTTATATGCACTTAAGACCACAATTAGTTAAAACAACGAGGAACTTCAAGGCAATGACGAACTAAGGTGCATATAGCTTTCAGCTCAACGACACCCCTCAGCCTGTAGAAAGGAGGGGGTGTACATGATATGCCAATCTCAATATTATAAGCTTCTAATAACGGTCAAGTAATTTAATAGAAAAATTATTGTTGTGACGTAGTTTGGTGATAGGCGTGTCAACGGCGTGGGAGCCTAAAGAGGTGCCTGGTTGGTTACCGGGCGAAGGCCAAGTCAGCGGGCTAGCAGGCCCGCGCCTCGCCGAGTTCGGCATCAGCCCCGTGACCGCACGGCGCCGCCTGCACGCAAAGCTCGCGAATGCCGCGCACGAGCTCGACGCCTGCCATCAGCACACGCACTGGTCATCCTATGCCAATGCGACTGTGCTCGCGCTCTGCGGCTTCGTCGACGTACACCACCGGTGAGTATCACGCATGAGACGCTTCGCTGTGTCGTCTGCCTCTGCCTGTCACGATACGCCGCCGTGGCGGGCGAAAAGCGATTATTACGCGCATCGGGCAAGGTTTTTAAACAGAACCCTGAAGCCTCACTCCATGAGTCGAAGAAAAAACTGTAGGTAAACCAATCATGGATAGTGTTACCATATGACAGGCATTACCGCATATGACAGGTTTACTTAGTAGCCATGGATTACGCAAGTATTTAAAATTGTAACTAATAGGTAATTAAATATACCTAGAGAACACTCACCGTAATTCCTATTTCATTAACAATATCCTCAATCGAGTGCCCCTGCTATTTAAAAACAATAATTATTATGTTTTTCGTATGTAGAACGATAGAGCACATAGTTATTAAACGTTTTAGTCCGCGAGTACAATAATAGTCACATTTAGGTGTTCGAGCCTAACGCTTGAACCACTTGAGATTACGCTTCTAGGAATTCGTCACTCACACATTCAAACTCACTGTTCTTACCATGTATGTGTGCACTATTGCTGTCTCTTTTAGTCGTGACGCAGCGCCAGGCGGGCAGCGCGCGCGCCGCGCTCCTCAGTACGCTTGTGAAATTCGTATCTCACACACGTGAACATAGTTATTTCGTAAGTAACAAATTATTTTCTTTACATTGGAATTTGATATTAATACCGCTCGGCGCCTAAAGGCCCAGCGACGACTTGTGTGCCACCTAGCACCTAAAAGCATGCTCGCTTTTTTCCGCCGGATCGAGACGGCACGTCGCGTCGACTGTTTAAAACGACACCAAGTCGGCTGTCGTTTAAGCGAGACTACATCGACCGCCGCCTGTCGTCTAAGCCAGACTATGTCGACCGCCGTCTGTCGTCTAAGCGGGACTATGTCGACCGCCGCCTGTCACCTGAATAAGACGACGTCATCTGATAAGACGACGGCTAAACGAGATTTTGTCGTCTTATTGACGAAGAAAGTGACGTGACGTCTTATTCTCATAATACCATCAAACGTCGTGTAGCCTAAACAATCGTCAAAGATGTTGGCTTTCGTTTCAGATAATGTCTAAACTAACAACTATGGGAGAATTAGCTGCTCGGCCCTGCCCAACTGGACAAGAGGAAACTTTTGCAGCAGTCGTCAATATAATTGATGAAAATTTTCCTGAGGACTGGCGATCATGGGAAGTTTATGATTTTTCTTTTCAAGACCTATTTGGGTCCGAAGTTTCATCTAAAATTGAGGGCAAACTAAGATTCGCTATACCAACCGCCGATCTAGCCCGAGCATTTGCACCAGACTGTAGTTCTTTGTCTGAAAGGAAGTATAGAAGCATAAGGTCAAAGATTTTGCGCTGGCCCCTAGGTCGAGCTTTAGTACATTATCCTCATCACATTATGGAAAAAATTCATGGGTCGGGCAGATATTATTATGCTTTTGTAGATGCAGTTCGCACAATAAGGGGTAAATTAACGAATCGTAGTAGTGCTTCATCTGAACTACAGACATCGAAACAAGATCAAGTAAACTCGGCCAGCCCTGAGCTTACTAACATAGAAACGCCCGAATGCTCTATAGGGAGAAAAAGATCTCACGAACCAGATATGGAATCAGAGAGTTCTCCAATAAAACAACCGACTCCATCCCGAGGCCAGGGGAGTAATGAACACTTATTAGTAGCCGTTTTAAATCAACAAATGGAAATGTTTAATCGACTAATTAATACTCAAAACAAACAAAATGACAATATTGAAAAGATCCTGTCAAATACCATGAAAAGTATTACGACCAATTCTCCTGACTTGAACGAATCATTTGATTCAGTACCAGACAGTACACAGACGGATGAAGAAAACCAACTTCCCCAATATAATAATACCCCATCGGAGGTTCCGTCGACTATCGATTTTACTACACGAGAAACTGAATTACGAGCCAAGATATCTGAAGCCCAGAGGCAGCTCGCTATATTACAATCAGAAGGTAACGATACATTTGATTTTAGTCCAAACACAACCGTGGCTGAACCTAAGGTGGCTATAACTGATCCGCATTACCTAAAGCAGGGAGTGGACTGCCAGCGTTTTGGCCAAGAAGGATGGCGCGATGTCAGATATGCAGACACTCAGAAGCAATTTCAAGCCTCTCCAGCGTTTTGCGCCTTGAAAGTTAATAACATCTTAGCTAGCGTAGCCCCTACATGGAAATCAGCTGCTGTTCTCGAAAAAGTCGATATGACACTAGGCGCAATTACACATGGACTTCTGCAACAGAGGAAGATATTTCAGGATTTGCTGGATCACCTCCCTCATGAAATTAAAAATAAAATCGGAAGTGATTTTCTTAACACAGATTCTAAGTTCAGGAAAAAATCGGACGCCCTCCTGCAGTATGTTTGCGGTCGACGTGCAGAGGTGATTGAACAAAGAAGGGGTGCATACAAAGTGCAAAATAAGGCACTTAATGGCATTTTGCACAACATACCCCCATCGGAAACACATCTTTTTTCGGACGAAGCGCTATCTAAAGCAATCAAAGACTGCTCCAACAGTGATGTTAGAAAATTTTTTCCCTATCCTTACAAGAAGAAGACGTCAAAATTTCGAGCAGGAGACAAATCCAAAGAGGCAGCAACACATGGTTCGTCGAAAAGCAACTCGCACTATTACCGCAACCCAAGAGGAGTTAATGACACTTTCCGTAATAGAACCAGATCACAACAACACTATAAACCCCAAACGCAGTCGCAGCCAAAATCGCAACAACCACAACCCCGAAAAAATTGGGGAGGTGGTGGCAAAAGAAACTGACTATTTCAAGGCAGGGCGCTTGCAGGATTATGCACAAAATTGGGTAACAGCGCCAAAAATAATTCAAAATTTCATCCAGGGTTACAAAATCCCGTTCAGTTCAAAGCCGCCGATCAGAAATTTCTCTCCCAACAACATTTTTCATTTTCGAACCAAAATTTCGCCAGAGATGTCAAAACAGATACAAGAACTTTTGAAATCAAAAGCTATTCAAGAAAGCCAGTATCAAAGTGGATTTCTTTCAGAAATGTTTCTGCGAAAGAAGGCAAACGGCTGTTTTCGACCAATATTCAACCTGAAAGGCTTAAACCGATACGTCCTGGCGCCGAAATTTCGTCTCCTAAATTACTTAAAGATTCCATCACACCTGTACAAAAACAGTTACATGATGAAACTGGATATATCACAGGCTTATTTTCATTTGCCAGTAGCACCCAGTCATCGTCGCTTCTTGTCCCTCAGTTTTCAAGGGAAAGTCTACCAAATGACGTGCCTGCCGTTCGGACTAGCAAGCGCGCCGGCAGCTTTCGCCAAAATCACCAATTGGATCGCTCACAACTTAAGAGTACAAGGCATAAGAATATTGGTCTACTTAGACGATTTTTTGCTTATTCACGAAGACCCAACTATCCTGGAAAGTCAGACCAAATATGTCGTCGAATACTTGCAGAAATTAGGCTGGCAAGTGAATCAAGAAAAGTCCTCCTCGACAGCCACAACAAAATTAGAATACCTCGGAGTTACTTGGGATACCAAATCAAACCGAAAATCACTATCGGAAGGCAAAACAGACCACCTTACAGAGCATCTGGAGACCCTTATAAAAAGAAATCGTTGGAGTTGGCACGATGCAAAAGTAATCTTAGGGAAACTGAACTTTGCGTCATTCGTAGTACCACTAGGCCGCCTTCACAGTCGCTTCCTTCAGAAGGAGTCAAACCATTTGCCTATGGAAAAACCATATCTGCGCTTTACAATATCCCGCCGCAGTATGGAGGAGCTAATCTGGTGGAAAACAAATATCCACAAAGACTCACCCATACACATACCAGAGCCGTCTGTTTTCATAACGACAGATGCTGCCGACAAAGGCTGGGGTGCTGTAGTAAATGGTCAGAAACTCTGGGGCAGCTGGACAGAGGTGCAAAAGAAGTGGCACAGCAATCAAAAAGAACTTTACACACTATTCAAAGTCCTATCACGAGTCCGCTATCTTTTAAGAGACAAAACAGTGATGCTACAATCCGACAACCGGACTACAGTATCTTACATCATGAAACAAGGAGGTACGAAATCCTTGAGGCTGCTGGAAACTTCGATAAAAATTTTGGAATTCTGTCAACGTCAGCGTTGTCATCTAATAGCCCGTTACATACCCGGAATATACAATGGTCTCGCGGACAGCCTCTCCCGAGAGAAAGGTCTCCCCGAATGGCACCTCAATCCAAAGGCCGTATCAATGATATTCCAGAAACTAGGAACTCCAGTGGTCGATCTGTTTGCATCTGCGAGATCAGCTGTGGTTTCGACATATGTCAGCGAAGACGCAAAAGACACTCACAGCTTATTCACAGATGCCTTCAGCAAGACGTGGCAGTTCAAACTGGGATGGGTCTTTCCTCCACCATCTCTGATACCTCGGATAATCCACCATCTGAACATATCGAAAGGGACATACTTAATAGTGACTCCCAGTTGGAACAAAGCGTTCTGGTTAGCCGATTTAAGGAAAAGGGCAATATGCCCACCATTTCCAATAACAGACCTGAAGACGAATCTGATAGATCTCCGAACAAATCTTCCACCTCCGAACGTAGAGAACTTAAATTTATCGGTCTGGAAGGTACGGGCTGGAGCAGACACCTAAAGAACTGGTCCAATACGGATATAAATCTTCTAGAGACATCTTGGAGAAAGTCCACTCTAAAAACTTATAAACCTGTTTGGTATCGGTGGCAGTCATGGGCTCACATCAATAATATAGCTGTAGATAGCCCCAGCCCATCAGATTTGGCAAAATATCTATGTCATCTTTATATCAGCGAAAAACTGGCCCCTCGCACTATAGCATTGCACAAATCGGTAGTAGCAACTTTAGCTGATCCTCAACGCACAGAAGAACTAAGTTCGCACCATTTGGTAAAACATGTACTGAAGGCTATTTTCTCGAAAAATCCTCCAGTGAAGAAACCTATACCTTGGAAAATAAGTGATCTTTTGAATTTTCTTAGAAACTACGTCATAAACGAGGACAGCCTATTTCAAATTTTTAGACACACCTGTGTCCTTCTCCTATTAGCTTCAGGACGAAGAGTACACGATCTCACCTTACTGAGTATTAAGAAAGGATCGTTCATAGATAACGGGGATGAGATAATTCTATGGCCTCAGTTCGGTTCCAAAACCGACTCCGGTACATATAGACAATCCGGATGGGTGCTAAAAAACAATACGAGTGAAGCTCGTCTAAATCTTGTCATGTGGATCAGAAAATCCATTTCGACCTCCCAAGAGCGACGAAGGGGAAAGAACCTGAAGAACTTGTTCATAACAACAAGAGGGGCGGTTAAAGATGCATCACGCTCTGTAATTTCGGGATGGATCCGAACTCTGTTTCGAGAAGCAGGGTTTTCTGCCTCGGCTGGCAGTTTCAGGGCTGCAGTTGCGTCTGAAAACTGGACAAATAATAAATATGACATTGATGATATTCTTAAAAAAGGGAACTGGAGATCAAAAAATACATTCCTTAATCATTATTTCAGGGAAACACCCGCAAATAGTCTGCCATCGGTAGATTGTAACTTTACTACGAGAATATTAAGTGATGATTTTTCGACTTTATGAGTTTGATTGCTTTAATTAAAATATAATTAAAAGAGTTAGAAGTACGTACATACGGTTGTTATGATCAATTATTATTATTTATTTGTTGATACTGTTAAGTTTTGTTTAGTGATTAAAAGCATTAAAGCCTTTTTCACCTATTATTTTATCGTTTTATTTAAATAACATACCAGTCACAGTACGCATAAGCAGCGCCGCCGGCAGAATATAAACACATCTCAAGTGGTTCAAGCGTTAGGCTCGAACACCTAAATAGAACCGTTTTCCCCCCGAAGGGTAGAAAACGGATATTTAGGTTTCAGCCGTAGCTTGAACCACACCTTCAGGGTCCTTGCCGGCTCCTTCAAAAGTACTGAGGAGCGCGGCGCGCGCGCTGCCCGCCTGGCGCTGCGTCACGACTAAAAGAGACAGCAATAGTGCACACATACATGGTAAGAACAGTGAGTTTGAATGTGTGAGTGACGAATTCCTAGAAGCGTAATCTCAAGTGGTTCAAGCTACGGCTGAAACCTAAATATCCGTTTTCTACCCTTCGGGGGGAAAACGGTTCTAATAATGCACTTGATATATTTATCTCAGTTGTGCTGCACCACATAGACAATCGGAAACAACATTGTTAGCGAATACTTGCAAGTGATTCGCAACGCATAACATAATTTTGAAGATAACTTAACAAAATATCAAAACGAAGCTATTTAACAAAACATTTTAACAAAAATAAAACCGACTTCAAAAAACGATGAAAAGAATAAAATAATTACCATATTATAAAATTAACAGTTTCAGAAGTAGGTGCCTTCAATTTGGTTCAGCCTGGATTAGCACCGTTTTTTATTTTTTTCGTTTTAGTGGCCTTAATTATAAAATATGGTTGGACCTACTAAAGACGCTGCTCGTAACATAATCACATCATCACATTATGCGTACTGTTCGTCATTGAGGAGTTCTATTGTCTATCTCCAAAGTTCTTCATCAGATCTTCACCAAATTTAAATGGGACCAATCTGGAAGTATATCCTTTCAAATAAAAAAAATATTATCTAAATCGGTTTATAAATGGCGGGGTTATGAGGTAACAAACATTTAAAAAAAAAAAACAAAAAAAAAACACAGACGAATTGAGAACCTCCTCCTTTTTTGGAAGTCGGTTAATTAACAATAGAATTTCATTCCTTTTTTTTAACTTCCCACATGACATTATTTATTTATCATAATGAGAGATAAAAATGGATAAAACTATGTAAGACAGAGATATAGAAATTCTGGTGCACTGTATCGCGAGGAAAAACTAATTTACAGAAGCATTTGTTTGTATATTTTTAGAGGCAATATGTCCGCGACCGAGCTGCTCGTCGTTGGAGAATGCAATGCCACGCTGCAGCGGCTGCAAGAGCGCGCCGCTGCCGTCAAGATGCATTTGCGCCCACGCCTCGTCAACCGCACTATCCTCATACGCAATCTACAGACTGCCAAACACTCATTTTTGTTTCTTGATTATGACATTTGGGAGGAAGAGCCGGGCGTGAGGATCGTCGAGCCTCCCCCCTGCGTGAGTGGCGTATCCGACAGTTCTACTTGTCAACAAGATTTAGATCCCACTATAGCTATGCGCGTCGCTGACGTCATAATATTACAAACATATGCGCCTCAGCTTTTTCAGTTCGTTCATAATAACTTTAAACCACCGCCAAAACTTTTGCGGCAGATACTTGAGAAAGAAGCAAACGGATTAGATATCGAAGAGGCCGCTTGCGAGTCGATGTTGATAAGAAAAAACTATAAAAACTTAACTAAATCTGACTATACTACATACTACTATGTCGCGGCGATATATTTGTGTTCTGACGATACCGATATTGCATCTTACGATAAAATTATAAATTTTATAGGTGAACAAATATTCGACAGAACGATTAAGTCGGGATACGGTATGTCTTTACCGAGATACTACATTAATTGTTCCGACGCTTACCACATGAGCAAGAGGTTAGACGAAAAATTTAAGACAGTGGGCGTATACAAGTTAGTGGGCGTTGTATCGCAGGCAGTTGTGGGCGCGGCAGCGGCGGCGGCCGCGGCGTCCGCGCACCGCGTGCCGCTGCTGCTCATGAATATAGTGCCGGATGACGACGCGGCCACGTCCTCTGATGCCACGTGGCGCGTGGCCGGCCGCCCGCGCCACATAACGCGCGCACTGCAGCACTTTGTGCTCGAGTCGAACTGGACTCGCGTCGCAGTGCTGTCTCAGCCCACGACACTCGCTAGACATTACTTAGCTGCGCTACAGAACGAGGCTAAATTCTTTCTTCGCGATCACACTATACCGCTCAAGTTAACGAAACTACAAGCGAAGGAAGCTTTACAAAAGCTTCAAGTTTCGAATGCACGTATTGTGTTTGTGAACGCGGATTCAGAAGCTGCGGTCGTGATCCTAACTGCGGCGCTCGAGCATGGCATGAGCTACGCGGACGGCTTTGTCTGGATAGTCCGTGATTGGCGACCGAATAACACAACGTCTAGAATGACACATTTTACGGTTTCACCATGGAGCCGACGTGAGGAGGGCATCCCACGCGAGTCCGGGCAACACGCGCTGCGCGAGAAGTTGAACACGGTGTTGGAGGACCACGAGTGGCCGCAGCACGCCGTATCACTTGTGGACGCATTGCTCACACTGGCAGACGGCTTCACAGATGTGTTCCTACGATACCCGGGCACGCGACATGACCTGCACACCACTTTTGTGATTAGGTGAGTACTCCAGATATTTAAAAACGGGCGACACATTCAATTTTATCGACAAAAGCACCCGACATGTGGAGTCGAATACCCACTTTGAATTAATAATTACATAAATTTATGATGTTACCTATAAACGGACATATTCTTTCCATCGTAGTTTTTTCTACTACCGAAGTACTGACAGGAAATAGACTTCCGACAAGTTTCAAAAGGTACACTATATTCAAAAGGTACACTATATTCAAAAGGTACACTATATTCAAAAGGTACACTATATTCAAAAGGTACACTATATTCAAAAGGTACACTATATTCAAAAGGTACACTATATTCAAAAGGTACACTATATTCAAAAGGTACACTATATTCAAAAGGTACACTATATTCAAAAGGTACACTATATTCAAAAGGTACACTATATTCAAAAGGTACACTATATTCAAAAGGTACACTATATTCAAAAGGTACACTATATTCAAAAGGTACACTATATTCAAAAGGTACACTATATTCAAAAGGTACACTATATTCAAAAGGTACACTATATTCAAAAGGTACACTATATTCAAAAGGTACACTATATTCAAAAGGTACACTATATTCAAAAGGTACACTATATTCAAAAGGTACACTATATTCAAAAGGTACACTATATTCAAAAGGTACACTATATTCAAAAGGTACACTATATTCAAAAGGTACACTATATTCAAAAGGTACACTATATTCAAAAGGTACACTATATTCAAAAGGTACACTATATTCAAAAGGTACACTATATTCAAAAGGTACACTATATTCAAAAGGTACACTATATTCAAAAGGTACACTATATTCCGTAGTTACTATATTCCCTATTTACCATTTTTTTACCCGAGTGCCAAGGAGGGGTTATGTTTTTAGCGCGTATCTTGTATGTATGTTTGTAAATTTCTTTAAACGGCTGGATGGATTTCAACAGTTAAGGCATCGTTACATTCGTCTTAAAAACCCAATTGTCCTTAGATAGGTGTTTGAAATGGCGGATTTTTGGCTCGAAATAGTAATACGTTAATAAAAAAGAATTCAAAATCAAAATCAAAAAAAATTATTTCACATAAACCAATACAGGTGCTTATGAAAAGTCGAAATTAAATGCACGGTTCCATATAGTCGTTTCCTATGGAGAAGAGCCGGCAAGAAACTGCATGGTTACTCTTTTAAAAATAATATCTTTAACAATTACAGAGTACAATGATTTAGGATAGTGAGAGAACAAAGGAGTCCTGACCACAGACCAATGAGTAATGTAGCACAAAAATTAACAAATAAAATAAAAACTATATGAATAACACTAATTTACAAACTTAAGATGCAGGTCCACAAAGTTCTCACATTTACAAAAGTGAGAAGCAAGCTAAACTATATAAAACAATTGACATAATTAAATGTCATCAAACACATAAACACAACATTAGCAAACTTATCGAGTAGGGTATCAAAATAAAATAAATTAAAAGGGGAAACTAAAATATATATATGTTATATTTTTAAATTTAATTCGGAATAATCAATTGGTTTAAAACGTTTTTGATAACGTAAAAATGGGTCATGTTTGTGTCGGACCTCGTGCTATCACGGGACACTAAAAAGTAAAATAAATAATTTGAAAAATTTATATACCCGACTGCAAATAAAATTATTTATTAAAAGTAATGCACTAAAAAGACCGAAACAAGATTGAGAATAAAAAAACAAAATTAAAATAAACTAAGTAAACTCTACTTTGGTTTAACAGTCTATACTATGAGCTGAAAGCCTAAGTTAAATACCCGCATTAAGTTTAGTAGCAGGCGGGACCCAATTGCAAACTATAAACCGAAAGAAAAGTAATGAGTTTCGTTCACTAAAAAAATTCTTTTTTTTTATAACAAAAAGTAAGAGCAGTTATGTGCTGCGCGGGTATAGCTAATACATCAATTGTTGCAGGTCATTCAATGAAAGTCTCATCGAAGAGCCGGTCACAGGCATCAATCAGCGTCTACACTACAACGAGCTGCGGTCAATCGAGGAGATTTTTGTGTTCGTGGACAAGTGGCGCGGCGACAAGTTCAGCCGGCTGGCGACGTGGCGCGTAAACGCGAGCAGCGGCGCCGTGAGCGGTAACAACACTGCGCGCGCTAACTATACGCTTCCCACCGCTATGCCGCGCGATGACGGCGCCTCCCGCTGCATCGCGCGCGGCGGCGACCCCTTTGATCCCGACTGCTACGATGCTGCGTGGGCTTGCGCCCTGTTGATACTGGCGCTGACACCCGCGGCGCTGCTGCTGGCCCGCCGCATGGTGCACCGCCGTCTGGCGCAACTGGAACGTGAGCAAAAAATCGAAGTGATAGCGCGCCGCCGTCACGTGGCCGCCGTGCTGGCTGCTTACCTAGTGGAGCGCAACGCGCTGGAGTTGCGCCAGGAGCTCGGTGCAGGCCGGTTTGGCAGCGTGCGCCTGGCGCTTCTGCGTGCGCCAACTCACGCATCGCGCTACATCGCCGCGAAGGCACTGCGCGATAACGCCGCGCCCGCCGAGGAGAGCGAGTTCCTCCGCGAAGCATGCACAATCGCATCCCTCGACCATAAGCACATTGTCCGTCTAGTCGGCGTGTGTATCGCGGACGGGCCGCCGCTCGTACTCATGGAGCTGGCGTTTTTTGGCGACCTGCTCGGGTACCTACGCACGCGGCGCCATCTAGCGGAGGGCGCGGACTCGGAAGCGCTCATTGTGAACGAGGAAGCGGCCCACGTGTCAGCTGAGGCTTTGACGCGATTGGCACGCGAGGCGGCGGAGGCCCTAGAGTACCTCGGCTCGCGCGGCGTGGTGCACCGCGACGTACGCGCTGCAAACTGCTTAGTCGACGCTCGGCGCTCGCTGAAGCTGGCCGATTTCGGCATGGCGCGCGACACGGTGGCGGGCGGGGACGGTGCACCCGAGTACGCATGCCGGCGCCGCGGTCTGTTCCCCGTGCTGTGGATGGCGCCTGAGAGCCTCGCACACGGTGTGTTCTCGGCCGCATCTGACATGTGGGCGCTCGGCGTGCTAGTGCTGGAGCTGGTGACACTAGGCGCGCGGCCATACGGCGACATGTCACCGCTGCGCGTGCTCGAGTATGTGGCGGCCGGTGGGCGCCCGCCGCTGCCGCTGGACGCCACGCCGCAGACGTAAGTGTGGGGGCGGGTGGGGAGGGGCGCGGTTGTGCGGTCTGTGCTGATAAATGCGTGTGTGCAGGCGCGGGCTGGCGCGGCTGTGCTGGCAGCGCGCAGCGGAGCGGCGGCCGAGCGCGGCGGAAGTGGCGGCGTACCTGGCGGCGCGTCCGCACGCGCTACGGCCGGCGCTACTAAGCGAGCGTGAGGAGCCGGCTGACGCCGATAGCGGCTTCGGGGAGTCGCCTTCCACGGAGCTGCTGCCACCTGACTCTCCTCTCCACTCACTCGATCAGCTCGAAGTTCTTGCCGCAACGCATTAACTTCTATTCTATTTCAGATACCTAGCAAGAGTAAGGTACGTTATATCTATAAAGATCGTGGGTTTTATTTAACCTAAACCAAAGGAGCAACAGGTAAACTTTCTTTGGAGACATGGGCGCTAATTCTGTTGAGCACCGACTATAAAGGACATTGCGTAATAGCGTCCTAAATTATTAACATTTCCTAACAGAGTTAAGATAAACCTCAATCGATAGCCAAAGCGAAAAACGTCAAAGCACTGGGTGAACCTCGGAAAACAGTAAAGAGGGAACAGTAATTCAGTGTTAAATGTAGAAACGAATTGTTATCTAATAAATATTTTTTGATTTATTAAGTAAATAATGGAAGTAATATTGTTTTTAAGTTCTTAGGTATTATGTAAAATAAATAAAAATTCCACGTCATTTAGAATAAGAGAGTCGTAAATATTAATATTTTCCAGAAGAGTTAAGATATACCTCAATCGAAAGTTAAAGTAGTAGTTAAAGTAGTAGAAAAAAAATATAATGGCCAAAAATGTCATAGCTCCGGGGGAACCTCGGAAAATAGGAAAAAAGGGAACCAACTATAATTCAGTGTTAAATGGAAGAACGAATTGCTACCTAATATACCATAACTTATTATTGATTTATTAAGTAAATAATGAAATTAATATTGAATTTAAATCGTAAAATAAATAAATATTCTCCGCACCTACGCAGTCCGTTTCAATAATCAGATAAATCTGATTACTACTTTCGATTAAAAATATTTCAACAGGCTTCAGATCAATTAGTTTCAGAGGGTCCTGTCATTTCACAAAAAACGAATCACAAATTTCTTTTTATAAATAACGTGTGGTAAAGGGGAATGCCAAGATTTCCTTTACGACTTGGCCAGAACCGACAAAGATGAAACATGTATTATTGAAAAGGGCTAATATTGTAGAAAGTATAACAATAACATTTCCGCAGGAAGTACACCAAAAAAAGTTATAGGTCGATTAAGGTGAATATAATTGTAGATTATTTACCTAGGGAAGAAAAATAATTCGAAAATCGAATTAAGATTTTCTTTATATTCTTTCTACATTTTCATGAATTCTTTTTTTAATCCTTATCGTACTTGATGGCAACGGAACTAATGTATACAGCCTTGATATTTTTTGTAAAATTCTTAATATTACTATATTATTTAAGGAGTTTAATTATGTGAATAACAAAATAAAACCATTTTTATTGGCTAGAATAATAAATAACCATAATTAGGTTTTATTTTTAAATTGTTCTAGCCTGTTCACTCCCGCGTAAAAGAGAAGCCATAATATTAAGTCCGCCAAAGAAAGAATAAGGGCTCAAAACTGAATTTTGTTTAGTCGAAGTACAAGGCTGTATGATTTTACGACCTTTGCCTAAAACATTTACATTGGCTAAAAATAATAATAGAACCATATTAAGGATAGAACAGCAATCAGTCGGAACTTTTTTCTGTGCGATTATTTTTTCTGTATTTTTACTGACCTTACGTTCGTAAAGAAAAGCAGAGTGTAAATCTCGGGTAAAAGTATTAATTTCCTACTCGAACTATAGGCGCCCTTGCTGCACTTCACGCATCACATTCTTCCCTTAGTTAATAATCTACTATCATCGATCTAATGTTTTTAACGATAACGTTGAGTAAAACATTGTTATACTGATGAGAATAACTATTAGGACTGCAACGTGGACGAAGCGAAAGCAGTATGTAACGATCGTGCCTAGCATGTGGTGATCTGTAGTTACTACCCCCCTTGGAAAAAGCGTGAGTTTATGTACGTATGTTTTAGAACATTATGTACGTGCATAAATATAATATATAAGGATGTTAAAAAACACATGCATATTTAAACAATTTACTGTACGTCAAACATGTTATCATAATTAATTAATAATTCATCCAAAAATTGAGCAGAAGTAATTATAATATTATTTTAAAACTTGCCCAGCCGACGATCTTAACATAATATTGTCATTGTGTGAGCACAGCAACCTACGGTTCTTCGCCCAACAGTACAAAAATAAATAAATTAATATCATTTAATAAATAAATAACATGATATGATATGATACATTTATTTATGTTAACATACATGTCACATAATTGGTTGAGAGTTGTAATCGATTTTCAAATATAATTTTATAATCGATAATGTTTCTATTTTTATACTGGCCATATATTTGTAAGTAATTGTAATTGGTTAGCAAAAAAAAAAGTTATGAAACTATTGACATCAATGGTTGAAACTTACTACCCACTACATTATAAATATTATACTATTTACGACGGTGTACTTCCCCAGATTTTATTTATATTGCATAAATTTTACAAAAAATAAATACGAATTATCCAAATTACAGTATGTCTGGCGAAACTAGGTACTTGATACTAGGCAGGATCTTGGCATTCCCCTTTCTTTATTACCTCGTATCTTTCAAACGGCTGGATGGATTTCGACAGTTAAGGTATCGTTACATTCTTCTTAAAAACCTAAGTGTCCTTAGACAGGCGTTTGAAAAAAAAACGGCGGATTTTTGGCTCGAAATAGTACCTAATACGTTAATAAAAAAAAATTACCAAACTATCGAGTAGGGTATCAAAAAGGGATTACAAAAATATATATTATACCTATGTTATATTTTTAAATTTAATTAGGAATACAGCCACACGAAAAAAAATCTGATCTGGAGGTCTCACTATGTGTACTATAATTATGTTTTTGGGGTCGCTGAATCCGAATCCGGGGTTAGTTTCATTCCAGCACATCTGGGTTCGGCCATGGACGATGGCAAGCCGCGATTCATCGAGTCACGATAAGGACAGAAATAGGAAATGCGTACGCCAGAACTAGATGGAAATAATGCTACTGAAGTTCGTAATTTGTTCAGATAGTAATATTTGGATGACAGATTTTTTTCGCGCTTATTTATATTATTGTTTTCACTTGTTCATTTGCATTTGATTTGATATATTCGTATCATAATTTAGAATCTTATAGCATTATTCATGTATTATTGTTGAAATTGATTTATTTGTGTAAACTGGTGGTGATAGTTTTGCCAAGTGATAGTGCAGTAAAAACAAGGTTAGTGGCGTTGTATTGTTTGGTGATCGTCTATTTAAATAGGTATTTAGGTAGGTAAGTAAGGATTACTAAGATAGTTTTTTAATTTGTAGTTTTATTAGAAAGTAGTTATTTAAGTAGTGATTTTGTTATTATTGAGTAAATTCGATACCATGGCGGCATTAGTGAACGTAGAATGCTGTCTGACAGATTATTTGTTGACTGAGGAAACATCCTTTTCAAAGTTGAGTTTTGAAAATAAAAAACATGTAATTCAGTTAGGCCGTGCTCGCCCTGACATGAATATAAATTAGAAACGACGCGATGGTTTTTTCAAACATTTTAACAGTTCTTTGTAAGTACGACAAATACCCTTGGCTTACGGGAAGTTGTAAATTAAATAAAATGTTTTGTTTTCCTTGCATATTATTTTCAGATTCTAGTAGCTTATGGAGCCACACGGGATTTAAATATATTAATAATCTTTCAAATTCGTCCAAAAAACATGTTCAGACCGAAAAACATATCCAAAGTTGTTTATCTTTGCATGATTTCGGAAATCGTAGGATAGAAACATTTTTTGCTAATACGTATGAAGTTCATAATAGAAAAGTAGATCGGAATAGAAGTTTAATGAAACGGTTCATCGACACAGTAATTTTGCTAGGTAAAAAAGAATTAGCTTTTCGCGGTCACCACGAAAATCCGGCATCCGATAACCGCGGTAACTATATCGAAACGTTGTTATATTTAAGCAAGTATGATACCGTAATCGATTCGCATTTGGAACAATGTTCCTCAACACAGAATCCCACATTCTCTGGCCTTTTGAGTGATGTACAAAATGATTTAATACAAAGTATCGCATTCGTTTTACGCGACCAAATTAAAGTTGGAAATAAATAAGGCTCAGTTTGTATCGGTCGTGATTGACGAAACGCCCGATGTTAGTCATAGGGAACAACTAACGGTAATATTTAGGTATTTATCTGAAACTGGAATCGAAGAACGTTTTCTTGGTTTCTATGACGTTAGCGTCAGTCGGACTGCTGATGTTCTTCTCATATCCGTCCCCAAACGGCTTTTCTCAAAGCCACTTTTATTATACTTGCAAGACACTGTTTCTATGTATCAGTGCTTACATGTATAGAGAAAGTGAGCTAAAGCCAATTCATCTGTACAAGATTTCGAAGTCAGCCACAGGGCCACAGCTATACGAGTAGTTATTGGAATTCACGCATCACACTTGAGCAAGATAAGCATTTTTTGGTTCGGCTTCCCTCTTAAGAAAATTCACCCTTCGCCACTGTAGTAGAGTGCGCGCAAGATAAGTCTGCGCGCGACGGAGGGCGTGATAAATATTGCCATGATCGCAAAAATACAAAGTCCTACTTTTTAAGGAAAAGTAATATATTCGTGAGCATTAAAATTGGGCAGCCCTCTTGCGGTTTATTATATTTTAATTGAGCTAAGTTATGTACGTTTAAATTTACTACCTATCAATTAAATTAATTAGTATTTTTACGTAATTTGCAAAATAAAAGAACTAAGCTTATAAATGTGCCGTGAGTGAAAAATAATGCATTCTGATTATTATCGTCTGATAAGGTCTACTATAATCTTTATTATTTTATTTTCTTTTATATCTAAAATCAGGCAGATCTAAAACGGCAACACTATGGCGGAACATGATTAGTTCCGATTTTGGCCGCGCGCAGAGTCAACTTGCGCGCACTCTACACATAATGAGACCTCCAGGCCGGATCTTTTTTTTTTGTGTGGCTGTGTAATAAATTGGTTTAAAAAGTTTTTGATAGCGTAAAAATGGCCCATGTTTGTGTCGGACCTCGTGCTATCACGGAACACTAAAAAGTCTAAAATAAAATAAATAATGTCCTGTCATTTATACGCATTGTCCTTTAACTAAAAGTATTATATGGTTGCAGAAGTCATTCACCCGCACCTACACTAGGACCAAGTTAACTTTAAATTGAAGAGCTTCGCTGTGTTCGGTCCTGTATTGCTATTCTATGAATAATGATCCATGATGAGGCATTCTAATCTAACACGACACACATATTTTATATTATGTCCCCATTTTCTACCACTTTACAGATGACTTGGTAACTCTGATAGCTCTTTTTAACCCCCGACGCAAAAACGACGGGGTGTTATAAGTTTGTCATGTCTGTGTGTGTGTGTGTGTGTATGCGCGCGTGCGTGCGTGCGTGTCTGTCTGTGTGTGTGTGTGTGTGTGTGTGTGTGTGCGTGTCTGTCTGTGTGTGTATATCTGTCTGTGGCATCGTATCTCCCAAACGAATGGACTTTTTGTCACATAAGCTGAGAGGTTTGGCGCTGTATGCCGAGATACAGGTTTCTTTATGTTGTATTGTTTCTTAGTATTCTGCTAGCTTTTAAGCAACTTTTATGTAACATACTTTTTCTTTTGGAGTCAATAAAAGGAAAATATTATTACTTATAAAATTCTATATGGGAAGAAATGTGTAACGGGCTGGAATAAATATATTTTACTCAAAAATGCTTGTAATGTGGTCATTATTTTGACAACCTTCTTTGAGCAAAGTCGACATTTCCGCGCTACTTGAATAGGCGCCAGCAAAGTTGTACATATGGAATTTCATTGCTGGTAAGTTTTAGCCACCAGCAATTTCCTTTGAAAATCCATTATTGTCGAGTTTTGTTTCAAAACTAGTCTGGTGCAAAAAGTTTTTATTCATAATTTGGCTGTATAGGTACAGGCAGCACAATCATTAAAGACTCATTAAAAAAAAAAGCTAACGCCCGGGGAATAAACAAATCGTTACTTTAAATACATTTTTACTATAATGCTGGTTTTATTTAAATTACTCGCATTGTTTGAGTAAAGCACTATACAAGCCTTGGTCCGCAATGACTGCGCTGCTGGCCACGCTATGATGGCCTCGAGCTTAGCTTAGCTACGCTCTCGGCCTTCAAGCTTGGTCATCATTGCAGCCCTTGATGTCCGCGCTATAAAGGCCTCGACCTTCAGTCTCGGCCTTTATTCCAGCTTGTCCATCAAGAGCTGCAATGCCGACCGCGCTGTGATGACCTGGAGCTGCGCTACACTGCGCTTTCGGCCATCATCAGTGCTGCCAGCAACGCAGTCATTACAGACCGCGGCAGTAATGTACTAATAGATGTGCACAGGGAGGCTTGGCTTAGCTTTTATAATTGGATTTTTATGGTAGTCCGAATAGTGGGCAAATATACAATGACATGAAAGAACAGAGATCAATTTTCAAGAACAAGCTTAAATGGTGCCAAAATAATGAAAAACAATTTAAAATGGATATCATTGCTACTCAGCATGATGCCAAGGACTTTAGTTCTTTTTGGAAGCAAACAAATAAGGCCGAGCCCTCCGCTAAGTGTAGATGGTGTCAATTGTAATGCAGGCATTGCTCAAATTTTTTAAAGGCACTTTCAGATCGAGCCCCTCGTAATTACTAACTCTGGTGCGGTGCTGCACACTCCGACGCTTGGAACCCGCGAGGGTGACATCCGCATAATATACTCGACCAAGGACATTAAACGTGCTATGCATTAAGCGCAAGCCACACCGCCAGCTAGCGAGGGAGCGAGCGAGCATCGTTTCACCGAGCCTAGCTACTTCAGCGACTCAAACGATGTTAACCGAAGTATGAAAAAGCCAGCTCGCTCGCCCGCTAGCTCGCGGTGTGGCCTGCGCTCTAAGCGTGCACGTGCGTTCGGAGACGAAGCGTGGCAAGTCTCCCGGTCATGATAGTCTGAGTACTTACATTTGAGGTATGCAGGTGACCACCTTCCACGAGTATTGACATTATTATTCAATCTGTGTATCAGTCATTCTTATCTTCCCAATGAACTAATGAAAACTGTAATTGTTCCAATCAATGATATTATAAGTAAAAAGGTGTAGATAGGTTACCTACACCACATTCTAATGCTTTTAACACCGTTGACCACGACATTCTCCTAGCCATCTTATCACAAATAGGGGTCTCGTCGTCTTCACGTAATTGGTTTTCATCATATCTTCATGGTCGCCAACAGGCTGTACGCGTTGATCAGAAACTCTCTGATTGGTGTAACTTGGTAACTGGCGTACCACAAGGCGGTATACTCTCTCCTTTCTTATTTTCTTTATTTATAAATTCTATCACTAACGTTCTCAAATGCTCTTACCATCTGTATGCTGATGATCTGCAATTATACGCTCAATCTGGCATTGCTGATTTGAATGCTTGCATTTCAAATATCAATGCTGACCTATTTGCGATCGCAGACTGGTCTTGCAAGTTCGGTGTTGCTGTTAATGTCAGCAAATGTCAGGCTATCCTTATAGGCAGTTCGTTTTACCTGAAAACCGTCAATATCAGCAACCTTATGCCGATTGTATTTAATAACACCATTATCTCACTGTCACCACACGTAAAGGATTTAGGCTTGCATATTGATAATAGCCTAAGTTGGAACAAGCAGATGAATCATTTAAGTCAGAGTGTCACATTCATGTTGCGATCTCTCTATAGATTCAAACATTTCCTTCCATCTAGCACTAAATCACACCTGGTCCAGTCCCTTGTGCTTCCTGTGATTGATTATGCGGATGTCTGTTGCTCTGATCTGTCCCAGGACCTTCTAAACAAACTGGATCGGCTTCTCAACAATTGTATTCGCTTCATTTTTGGGTTGCGAAAATACGACCACATTTCTTTTTATCGTTCTAAGCTTAAATGGCTTCCTATCCGCCAGAGAAGATCCCTCAGGTGTCTCTGTTCACTCTTCACCATTATTAATGATCCTAGTGCTCCAGATTATCTAAAAACATATTTTCAACTTTTGGGTGGCTCTCACAGTCGCAGCCTTCGTGCCTCTGAAAACCTAATTTTACTCATTCCTTCTCACCGCACAGGTTTCATGTCCAATTCGTTCGCAGTCTCAGCAATCAAACTCTGGAACGCGCTACCCCTTGATATGAAAAAAGCTCCGAGTAAATTCATTTTCAAACGTAAAGTGACGTAAAGTTCGGGAATATTACCTAAAATCGCTGCAACCTTAGTCTGAATGAACTGTCCATCATAGTTATAAATATTTATGTGTATGTATGTATGTATAGATATATAGGTTCAATATGTATTTTTATTGTAATATATAGATATATATAAAGTATATATTTTGTTAGTACTTATGTATTATTTTGTTTTTAATAATTTTTATTTAACTTTTCAATATTTGTTTTAAATTATTTTTTTGTACCTTTTTCGAAGTGCTCAATTTTTGACCCAAAGGTTGACTGTTAGAGAATGCCATTGGCATTAAGTCCGCCTTATGTACCACCAATTGAAATAAATAAATAAATAAACATTCGATCTTCAAAAACGGCACACTAACACAAACATAAATAACTAAATATTGTAATAGCACACTTCATTACGATTAGACGTCAAGACAGGATGGCACGATTCGATTATCGCGAACGAAAAAGAGACAAATGTAATTGCGTGAGTGAGTCGTCTAGTGTAGTAGAAACGATGTAGAATAAATTAATCAGATATGACATTTTACCTTACACCGTGATTTATGCCTAAAATGCGATTCACTGATCAGTTAATAAGTAATAATAATATTCAAGTAGACGAAGTCGCTATAAAAATGCAACATTAACAAAACCGTAAACAAATTACATCCAAAACAGGAAACGCAGATTTTTTTAATAAAGTGTATCCCTTGCCAGATATGTACTTGTCTTCGACTTTAAAATGAATGGAGCATATTTTATTCGATTGCCAAAATTCTTCATTTCTCTGTTTGCGGACTATATCCACCCACTGGATGCACCTTAGTTCATTTGTTGGAAATCTAGAAACAATTAATTTATTTAATACTTACACTTAAAGATAAACATTCTACTTTACCACACACTAAAATTTATATTTTGATTCAATGTAGTACCTAATATAATATTTAATTTATCCTCCCTCATCATAACAAAAATAAAAATATACATTTGAGTATAAATAATAATATAATTATGCCACTATTTGTACCTACTCTCAGGCAACTGACTTGTCTGTTTCTTAGGCATCATTTTACTCTATGATCGGTAATGACGTTTTAGAATTATAATGTTTGATTTGTTAAAATATTAAGATGAATAGGATTTTACGAATGATATGTGATTCCTTGACTTTTAGAAGTTTTGCTTGTATAATTTGTGCAATATCTCATAACACACGACGGCATTTTCGGAAGTTTAGGGTCACTTTTAATGCACTCGGTACGTGAAGTGCACCCGTTGACGCTGGCAACGTGACACTGACGTCAAGTCTGGCTAATTAGCCACATTTTAACGTGTCGCTTGCTGAGCTCTTATAACCTGTCTACACCTTTTTACTTATAATATCATTGCATTTTAACGTGTCGCTTGCTGAGCTCTTATAACCTATCTATACCTTTTTACTTATAATATCATTAGTTCCAATTATAAAGAATAAGACTGGTGACACGTCAGTTAACAATAATTACAGACCAATATCCCTGGCTACTGCTATTGCGAAGGTGCTAGACCGTCTGCTTGATAGGCAACTAGATAAGTGCCTCGAATTACATGATGCCCAATTTGGTTTTCGCGCTGGATTATCGACTGAGAATGCTATCATTTGCCTCAAGCAGACTGTCCAGTACAACACCGATCGGAAAACACCTGTACATGCGTGTTTTTACCCGACTGCCAAGGAAGGGTTATGTTTTTCGCGCGTATCTTGTGTGTATTTTTGTAAATTTCTTTATAACCTCGTATCTTCCAAACGGCTGGATGGATTTCGACAGTTAAGGTATCGTTATATTCGTCTTAAAAACCCAAGTGTCTTTAGATGGGCGTTTGAAAAAAATTTAACAAAATGGCGGTTTTTGAATCGAAATAGTAATAATTATATTAATATTAATAAAAAAAAATAACCTAACCTGTCGAGTAGGATATCAAAATAAAGGAAATTAAAAGGGGATTACAAAAATATGTATAACTTATATGTTTAAGTTTAATTAGGAATGATAAATTAGTTTAAAAAGTTTTTAATAACGTAAAAATGGGCCATGTTTGTCTCTGACCTCGTGCTATCACGGTACACTAAACAGTCTAAAATAAAATAAATAATTTAATAAATCAAAAACCCGACTGCAAAAAAACATTAAAAATAATGCACTAAAAAGACCGCAACAAGATTGAGAATAGAAAATAAAATTAAAATAAATTATAAACGAAGTAGGTAAACTCTACGTCGGTTTAACAGACTATATTATGAGCTGAAAGCCTAAGTTAAATACCCGCATTAAGTTTAGTAGCAGGCGGGACCCATAAATTTTCTTTCGGTTTATAATTTTCAATTGGATTAATTAAATTTATTTCAATTTATTTTATTTAGATTTTAAAAAAGTATTCGACTTAGTATCCTATGTTGTATTGTGGAAAAAGTTGTCAAATGAAACTAAACTACATAATGAACTAATTGAAATATTTAAATTTTCGTACAAAAATCAATGTAATTTTGTTAAATAGAGTGACGCTCGGTCAGATGAGTACAGGCTGAAGTGTGGGGTCAGACCAGATATGAGCGCCGATGGTCAAACTCTTCAAATCAAAGACTTTTTGAAGTCGGCGGTGGCGGCGTCGGCGGCGTGACTTTCATATAATTACCTTTATTTAAGAGAAGAAATAAATCAATAATTTAGGTAGGTAAGCACAGTCTGACCATAAATACTGTTACAATAGGTAAACAAAACAATAATACATTTGAATTTGAAACCTGTCATTCTTCTTAAGTTTTCTCATTTTCACGCCAATCTGTGCTAAATCTGGTCATTAAATAACCGATAATTTAAAAATAAATAGGGTGGTAAAATCAAAACTACTTCTTAGGCGGTACGCAAAGGGAAGTCACAACTTTTTTAATTTAGTGACGTTATTTTTTCGAGCAACATTTTGATAAGTAGAATAACCGGGTTTATGCTCAAAGCGCTTCTCAATTCGTCAGTAGGGTGCAGGGTAGGGTGGGCTTAAACCGGCTTTTTTCAGTGATGGTCTGATGGGGTGTTAGCTATCAAGGAGTGACGGAGCCATATTTTTGTGGAAAATGGTGTCAAAACATCGGCCCAGGGGTTTCAAGATACAATTCTTGAGAAGGTATTTAAGCCTCTTAACAGCACCATTTTCCATAACCAAGAATGGTCCTTTCAGCAAGACTCAGCACCGAGTCATAAAGCTCGATCCACACAAGTGTGGCTGGAAAGGAACGTTTCTGACTTCATCAGAGCTGAAGACTGGCCATCATCTAGTCCCGATGTTCATCAGAGCTGAAGACTGGCCGTCATCTAGTCCCGATGTTCATCAGAGCTGAAGACTGGCCATCATCTAGTCCCAATCTTCAACAGAGCTGAAGACTGGCCATCATCTAGTCCCGATCGTAATACGCTAGATTATGATTTATGGTCTCTTGTAGAGAGTATGGCATGCTCTAAACGCCATGATAATTTGGAGTCTCTAAAACAACCCATAAGATTGGCAGTGACGAATTTTCCCATGGAGAAAGTGCGTGTTTCAATCGATAACTGGCCACAACGATTAAAGGATTGTATTAAGGCTAATAAGGATAATTTGGAATGAGCTTCATATTTTTAAAATGCTATTATACACTTGGGAGCAAATAAATCGAGCCACTTCCGTTTTCCACGTATAATGGTTAATATTTTTGGTAATACGGAACGTATCAATTCGAACCATATATCGTCTAAAAGTTTATTAAATAAACTTTACAATGAGGATAAATTATTTATTAATAACCTTATTGAATGATAAATTATTGGCTCTGAAAGAAAAATGGTAATTTTGATAGAAAATTTAGTAGGGTTAAAACCGTCCAGAAAACCAATAAAAAACAAAATTATTGCAAAAAAACATTCTGAATAACTGGTATTACCTCCCCGTGCCCTGATGCATTCTTGTAGTCTTTTAGACATCGATCTGATCAGCGTTACGATGACATATTGTGGTATGTTCTCCCACTCTTCAGGTTATTTAATAAACTTTCTGTTACTGATAAGAAGATATAGGAAAAATCAATTACGCGAATCAATTCGTAAGTTATTGCGATGCACCCTGCGAGCTAGGTAGTATATTTCTACGATGCGACGTCGCATCGCAGTTTTGTGTACGGACCCTTACTCTCCACCATGACATTGATATTCCAAGTCAACCAATGATAAGATACTATAAATACACTTATAATATTTCATAGTTAAATATCAACATTATAACAATATTTCATGGTTAAATATATCACAACTGTTCACAAAATCATAATATACCATTTTAGGTACCTAAAATGGTATAGGTATAATAATATGTAATGCCAATCGTTTTCAACAGCTTTTTAAAGTTGATTCGCTTTTGGATACGGTACCGCAGACGCTTGATGATGAGTCAGCCGTCGGAGATCTTAAAGTCAGGTTTTCAGCCAAGGATGTGGCAGGCATTATAAGGAATATGAGAAGAGGTAAATCTCCTGGTCACGACGGCCTCAGCATCGAGCATCTGCAAAATGCAGGAGTTCACTTGCCAAGAGTGTTGGCCATGTTTTTTAATCTGTGCGTTAGCCATTCGTACCTACCTGACAGACTGATGTACACTGTTGTTGTACCAATTCCTAAAAATAAAACCGGTGATACTTCGGATTTATTAAATTATAGACGGATTTCATTAGCCACGGTTACTGCGAAAGTACTGGACAGTCTGCTTGACCACCAACTGGGCAGGCATATTAAGCTCCATGACTCACAATTTGGATTTAGATCTGGTTTGTCAACGGAAAGTGCTATCATGTGTCTTAAGCAGACTGTTCAATATTATAGTGATCGGAAAACACCCGTTTTTGCATGCTTTCTGGATCTCTCAAAAGCTTTCGATCTAGTGTCATATGACAAACTATGGCGCAAGCTCGAAGGTGAGACAGATTGCAGTCCGGAAGTTACATCTATTTTTAGGTATTGGTACAACTACCAGAAAAATAGTGTCAGATGGGCAGGCTCTTTCAGCAGGATGTGTACAGGTTGCAGTGCGGGGTGAGACAGGATGGACTGACTTCACCGAAGCTCTTCAACCTGTACATTAACCAACTTGTCGGTGAACTCAGCAGTGCCAGTGTCGGGTGCTACATAGACGGCGTGTGTCTCAACAATATTAGTTACGCAGATGATATGGTACTGCTGAGTCCATCGATCGGGGGTCTGCGTAAGCTGGTACGGATTTGTGAGTCCTATGCGGAGGCCCATGGGCTCAGATACAACGCGAAGAAAAGTGAACTTCTAGTATTTAAGGGGCGGGGCAAAAATTACGTGACTATACCTACAGTCACCTTAGCTGGTAACCCCTTAAACAGAGTCGCTCAGTTCAAGTATCTGGGCCACTGGGTTTCAGAAGACCTAAAGGATAACGCGGATGTGGAAAGGGCACGTAGGGCGTTGGCTGTCCGGTGTAATATGTTGGCCCGCAGGTTCGCGCGTAGCAGTAATCAAGTGAAAGTGACTCTTTTTAAGTCTTACTGCCAAACACTTTACACGTGCAGCCTGTGGGTTAACTACACACTTGGGTCATACAACGCCCTGCGTATTCAATACAACAACGCGTTTCGGGTGCTGCTGGGGCTGCCACGATTCTGCAGTGCTTCGACTATGTTCGCAGAACACAGTGATGGGTTTCATGCTCTTATAAGGAAGCAGTGTGCGTCGCTGTTGAGTCGTGTTAGGTCCAGTAGCAACAGTATAATAAGCGTGTTCGTGGACAGATGGGATTTTCCACTGCTGTGCCACTGGATACGTTTGCATTCTGCACTGTGAGCAGTGGACAGTTCCTCCCGGTCCTAATGTGTGTACTTTTATTTTGTGTGTTGTTTTGTTTACCTTTTATTTTATATTTTTATTTTTTACTGTAAATTAGTTGGTGTTTTTAAAATGTGTGTATATAAATATGGATGTATTTTTCTGAAATAAATGAATAATAATAATAATAACACGTCCGCTCTTCGCAAACGATACCTACAAATACCTTGGTATGTCGGAGGGGCTAGGTATCAGCGAGGCCGACATGAAACAATCGTTGAGGGAGCGCTTCTTTGGCCGCCTGAAAAAAGTCCTAAAAAGTCTTTTGTCAGGCGGAAACAAGGTGCGCGCCTTTAACGGTTGGGTCATGCCGGTCTTGATGTACTCCTTCGGCATACTGAAGTGAACTCAGACGGAACTAGATGCCCTGGATAGGAGAGTCCGGACTTTGCTGACCGCAAATCGGATGCATCACCCGCGATCATCAGTAATGAGGCTGTACATCCCGCGAAAGTGTGGGGGTCGAGGCTTATTAAATGCTAAGACCCTCCACAATCGTGAGGTGTGCAGCCTAAGGGAGCTTTTCCTCCATGCTGACGCGGGGATGCACCGAGATGTGGTCGCAGTAGATAAAGGACTCACCCCACTATCCTTGGCTAGAGAGAACTGGCGCAAGCCTGTGGTACTTAGTACTAATGACCGCAGGGAGATATGGCAGAGCAAGGAGCTACACGGACGCTTTTACCGGGCCCTCCATGGGCCCGACGTTGATTTCCTCGCGTCCGTGTCCTGGCTACGGTTCGGTGACCTATTTGGGGAAACCGAAGGTTTTGTCTGTGCGATTATGGACGAGGTTATCATGACGAATAAATTCCGGAAGTATATTGTGAAGGACGGGACGGTTGACATATGTCGAGCATGCCACTGTCCCGGCGAGTCCCTCAGGCATATTATTTCCGGATGTTCTCGTCTTCCTAACGGCGAGTACTTGCATAGGCACAACCTAGTGGCTAGGATTATCCACCAGCAACTTGCTCTGAAATACAACCTTGTGGACGCGGAAGTACCATACTACAAGTATGTGCCCGACCCAGTTCTCGAGAATGGTCATATCACATTATACTGGGATCGATCTATCATCACCGACAGGACTATTATTGCCAATAAGCCTGACAGAGTGGTGATAGATCGATCAGAGCGTCTCACAATGATTGTTGATATCACTGTCCCGCATGACGAGAACCTTGTGAAAGCCGAGAAAGATAAAGAAATCAAGTATCAAGACTTAGCACACGAGGTTGCCGACATGTGGGAGGTTGACTCGGCAGTCATTGTGCCGATAGTCGTTACGGCCAATGGCTTAATAGCCAAGAGCCTCGACCAACATCTTATGAGACTCTCGTTGGGCAGCTGGGTCAAGGGCCTGATACAGAAAGCGGTACTTCTGGACACGGCGCGCATTGTCAGGAAGTTCCTCTCTCTGAGGCCCTAACCACCGGTAGCTTAGACCCTGTTCCCGATGCCGGTGGGCTACTATTTTCTATATTTTTAAATGTTTTTGTATAGCTTTTATTGAAATAGGTATTTAAAAATGTATTATAATATATATATAAGATGAATAAACGAATAATAATAATATAGTAATAAGGTAAGTGATACAAATAAGGCCTACCTAATTTGAAAAACTCATATCTTGATAAATTATTCGAAAAAGGTAATAAATAAAAGCAAGGCATTATTCTTTGGTTTATACAAGGTTAGTCGGAAAGGGGGTACTAAGCCGAAAGGGTGTTAAAGTACCCATAATAAGAGATAACTTTTGTTCTACAACTTTCCCCAAAAGTCAATAAATTTAGAGATATAGCTGTTCAAAGATTTCATTAAAAATACGCTACGCCAACCCTATCATCAGCTGTGTTTACATTTGAGGTCATATTTTAAATACAAAAAGGCCGACTTTTCCCCTCGCATTTTCGAAGCATTTCTCAGAATTATAGGTAATCGTGACTAAATAAAGCGCAGACACGACGATTCGCAATCGCGTATTATAGGTAGGTACCTAAAAATCTTTTGCACCTCAAAGTATTTTGCATTTCTCTGTTAGACTAATTTTATCGGCATATTTTTGTGTAAAACGAATTGACCTGATATTTTAGTTCCCTGTACCTACCTACCTACCTAGAATATTCGTAATAACAGGCAATAAAAAACTTTCAACTTGGATATCAAAGGTTTTGATCACTAAAGCACGTAATTCCATATGATCTATCCTACACTGAAAACTATCCCGATTAATTACAGCCTTGCAGTACAATAAGTAAGTTATTATCACAAACAAACCGTCAAAAATAAACTTACAGCACGATGTCGCTTCTGCAATAAATAATCATATGACGTCACAATTCGCCGAAATGTAGTGAAAACATTGTCAAAGAGATGCCGCCGAGACAGCGCGGCACGCGGCGCGCTTTTGCCTAGACTCTTTTGTATTTCGGCTGTTTGCCGCTTTAGAGGTGGGTTCAGTACATTGTTTTTTTGGAAATACGTGAATATTGTAAGTTTATTGTAAAATGTATGTCAGTCATTTAGTTAGACTAACAAGTTAATGATTATTAAAGTACGTACTAGGCTTGTCTGTTGTATTTCGTCTGCTTGCCGCTTTAGAGGTGGGTTCAATACATTGTTTTTTTTTGGAAATGCGTGAATATTGTAAGTTTATTGTAACATGTATGTCAGTCATTTAGTTAGACTATGGAAGATAGAGGTGATAGATGCCGCCACAAGACTAACAAGTTAATGATTATTAACGTACGTACTTAGTTTGTGTGTAGGTACTAAGTAATGTATGCACTAAGTTTTGAAAACACATGAACTCAACGAGATAGATTTATTAATTTGTGGTATCGTATTTCATAACTTTGTTTACATTTTGACATGTAAGATGCTGCTTACAGTTATGGAGTACTACAAAAGAAAAACATTGCGACCATTTGAGGTTTCATCCTCTCAAACTTAAAGTAAACCAGTTTCATCAGCTTCCTATTGCTAACCCAAGACCCAACGCTTATGTGTGTTCGTTTCCCGTATGACGTAGGGGTAGATCCCAAAAAGTTACTAAATTCAAATCAGTTGTTAAATTCTCCGGGATTTAATTTAGGGGATTAACATTGCGCATCTCTAAAATGCAATGTTAGCCTAAACATTTTATTTTCGTTATTTATTATTCTAAGATTTTTTAGTCGCTTGCAACGCTTCCCGAGAAACAGTCGATGTTTTGATTGTTTACGCGAGTCGTGGTATTATTTCTTGTTGTTTCTAAAATATCGACTGAGTACGTATAGGGATAGGTACGAAGTATTACGACATGGTGATGTTTATTGGTTGTTGTGATGGTGTGCTCTTGGCGGGTCGCGATTTGTACCGTGATGATTGTAACCGTCCTCCCTTTGATCGAGTTCGAGGACTGTGTTCCAGTACGACGGGCCGCGTGGCGCTCCGGCTCATTATGCTCGCAGCAGCAGCTGCAGAGCGTACTGGGATGAGCGATTCCCCGTGTGGATCGGTCGTGGCGATCCTGTAGCCAGACCTCGCTCACCGGACTTGACTCCGCTGGACTTTTGCTTGTGGAGTCACGTTAAGGATAATTATTATGGTTTACGCTGACGAACAATGAATACTAGATGCGGCTAAGAGTAGCATCTCCGTTTGAGAGCATCATGAGCAATCCGTAGATGTTATGGTAGATAACGCGATCGCATTCGTAGGTACATCGGCGCGCGACCTTGTAAATCGAGCGATAAGTGTGGCAGATTGAACCTTTTTTGTAGCGGTGGAGATCCATTTGTGGTGGCTATGCCTTGAAACAGTGATATCAAGTGCTTCTTGTGTTTCAATTCGAAATTAACCTTTCTTGTAGTGTCCGTGGTGATAGATTAATTAAGTGTTAACATAAGTACATAAAACTGGTGATTGTTTCATTCGTAGGTAGGTTACCTACGTACATAGGTACAGTAGTAGTTAATAAACAAAAGTGCTTCTTGTGTTTTTAAGTACCTATTTGATATTAAGACGACACGTGTGTGACGTTTTCGTTGGCCGAGAACAGCGTCAACATCAGAAAAGGTAAGTTCCTAGATGATAATGATATGTTCCGACACACGACACACACATGCACACACCCTCATACACAGTACCATAGTAACCTACGATTTCGGCGCCGGCGGCGCGGCGTTCGTAGGCACCTACCGGTGCTTTGTGTTTTACCGCCGAGCGGCTAGGCACCGACGACCACGTGCGCGGCCATTTTTGAATAGATAAAAAAGTCAGGGTTGTGGAGTTTTTGAAATAAATAATATTTATTTACTTTTGTATGGAAATAAAAATATGCGTATTTAGAAATTTTAACACCTGCAATAAAACAGTCATCAGTGATACTATAAGTGGCTTTCGGGTTAGTACCCCCTTTCCGACTAACCTTGTATATTCTAAGTAGGTAATTAAGAAAACATATTGTCATCTATTATCAAAAATCACTTAAAAAGACGTAATTCTGGAACCTTAGCCTTAGGCCTTTTTAAAACATAGTGATTGAACAAAGGCTATATCCTTCAATTGTAGGAATTTTGTTATTTGAGTATTAATTATATAAAAATATATATTTCTGAGCCTTTTATCAAGTGTTTCCATGAGAACCTTGAACAACTTTCTAAGTTATTTTACTAAATATTATGCTGAAATTACTAGTCAGACTTGAAGTCACATATTAACAGGCCTTAATTAAACAAGGTAACTAAATAAGGCCTTGGAACTACTTGGCCCACAACGCACATCATTAACTAAATAAGGCCTTGGAACTACTTGGCCCACAACGCACATCATTAACTAAATAAGGCCTTGGAACTACTTGGCCCACAACGTACATCATTAACTAAATAAGGCCTTGGAACTGCTTGGCCCACAACGCACATCATTAACTAAATAAGGCCTTGGAACTACTTGGCCCACAACGCACATCATTAACTAAATAAGGCCTTGGAACTACTTGGCCCACAACGTACATCATTAACTAAATAAGGCCTTGGAACTGCTTGGCCCACAACGCACATCATTAACTAAATAAGGCCTTGGAACTACTTGGCCCACAACGCACATCATTAACTGCCGCTCTCAAGCTTTCTTCGGACCACGTACTTAGCCCGTTTTCGTCTTGGATCTTCTCCAGACTGAGATAATCAATCTGTAAATAAACATAATCCGACGGGCCACTACAGTCGCTGTGAGCGTGAGCGAGCCTCTCGCGCACTGTTTGCCGAGTCGTGGGGCTGTCGTCTATGCGTGTGTGAAGTATTTTTGATGTAAATATATTTTAACCGACTTTTCCGCACTACAGGCCTTATTTGAGCATAGGCCTTATTTGTATCAGGTACCTTAGTATATATCGTCGGTCGGAATCATTACCGGTACAATTCAAATTATGCTGTTTTTAGAAAATCCAAGTTAAAATTTTTAGGTGTTTTGAAAGGCTAATTTTGTTGATATAACTTTTAGTAATCTTGAAGTTTTATATGCTTACATATCGTAAAAAACCGGCCAAGTGCGTGTCGGACTCACGCACGAAGTATTCCGTACCATTATCTATAAAAACGAGCGAAAAAATCACGTTTGTTGTATGGAAGCCCCCTAAAATATTTATTTTATTGTTTTTTAGTAATTGTTGTTATAGCGGCAACAGAAATACAGCATCTGTAAAAAATGTCAACTGTCTAACTATCACGGTTCATGAGATACAGCCTGGTGACTGACGGACGGACGGACGGACGGACAGCGGAGTCTTAGTAATAGGGTCCCATTTTACCCTTTGGGTACGGAACCCTAAAAAAACTATAGTTTATTATGAGATTGTTACTATGCAATATTTTTAGTTTTTTAGTACCTAGTCCAAAACACATAATTTTGTAGTTGTTCCAGTAATGACTCCGACCGACGATATTATATATTATTATTACCTAGGTAGGGGAGAGCGGGACTGAAAGTGCCGGGGGTAAATTGTGCCGACGCGAATATCTCGAAAACATAAAGATAGATATAAGATCGTATTGTGTCGCGTAATGCCTAACAGTCGGGCACACGCGGCTGCCATTTTGGTTGCGTCAGCGACGCGGACCGAGTGGCCGTGCAAGTGAGGGTCTTCCACACACTCACACTCTCATAAGCGGGGTAAAATGTGCCGTTCATGTGAGGCTGCTTGTGCTGCGCCACAACAAACCCCTAAGCAACCTCTATTGTTTCAATATTGTTTATGTTTACGCGAGCACTTATGAAAGAATGAAAATACTTTTTGACATGATAGGTACTTTATACTGCATTTATTGTCTTTGACAGAATGAGGACATACAAGCGAAAAACTCAAAGGGGAACTACATCTCAGCATCTTTTACAAAGGGCTGCTGATGCAGCCATCAAGGATGGACTTAAATTAAAAACTGTTGCACATGAATTAGAAATTTGTCACACAACACAACGCTATGTCAAAAAAATAGTGGACTTACTCCTGCGGTTGGATACAAACCAAGACTAGTGTTTAATGAGGAACAAGAGGCACTACTGTCGAAGTACATCTTAAAAAGCACTTCTATTTACTTCGGTCTTCTACCGGAAGAAGTACGACAACTTGCGTACCGGTGTGCCGTGAAGTTTAATGTACAAAACATCCCACCATCTTGGCATACAAATGGTGAGACTGGCAACGATTAATTGGCAAACTTTCTGAAGATTAACTCTACACTTTCTGTATGAACACCCGAATCTACTTGTGCAGGACGCACGAGCTCATTCAATCGGCATAACGTGAATCAATTTTTCGAGAAACTTGGCGACTTGATTACAAAGCATAATCTTACTCCTTCACGTATCTGGAATATGGACGAGACTGGTGTCCAAACTGTGCTGAAACCGAAAAAAATATTGGCTGAAAAAGGAACAAAGCAAGAAGGAGCAATTGTTTCAACAGAGCGTGGACCTTTAGTCACTGTTGAGCTAGCGGTAAGTGCTCCGGGAAACTCGATTCCACCGATGTTTGTATTTTCACGTTTGAAATATAAAGACCTGTTTATCCGCGACGGCCCTCCTGAGTGTATTGGGGCTAGTAATCAATCCAGTTGAATGACAAGCACAGAGTTCTTAGTGTTTATGGATCATTTCATAAAAAACACTAAGTCTAATCCTGAAGAGCCAGTGCTATTACTCCTAGACAATCATTCATCTCACATTGATATTGATGTGATTGAAAAGGCCAAGAGAAATTCTGTTATATTATTATCGTTCCCACCACACTGCACCCACCGTCTGCAACCCCTGGATGTTGGTGTCAATGGCCCTTTTAAAACATACTGCTCTAAAGCTCAAAATAACTGGCTAAAAAATAATCCCGGGAAGATTATGAGCATTTATAAAATACCAGGTATAGTAAAATACTCTTACCCATTGGCAGCAACACCTATCAATATAGGTATGCAACGCATTTAAAAAGGCTGGCATTTGGCCCTATGATTCAAATGTATTTACAGACGAAGATTATGCACCGTCTTTTGTCACTGATCGCCCGATGCCAGAAAATCGACCCTCACAAGGTACAGACAACTTGCTTGTCCCTCCAAACAATCGAGAAAGGACTCCTGTATCTTGATGAATCAAATTACGTGGGCAGCAATGTTGGGATTGCCCATCAATACTACAGCATGTTCCTGGGAAAAGCGACTGCAGCGTTGACTGTACAATTGAACCATCAGGTAATCAAGAACAAGAGATACGTCAGTCACGCCTATCCCTTGCTGCAGCTTCCACAATCAGCTGATAACAACACGGGAGATAAAAATACAGCAATTTTCTGACGAGAGCTAATAAAACCACTGCCTAAAGCACCTCCCCGATTAATTGGACATAATAAAGGACGTAAAAGAAAGACAGCTGTTCTTACGGACACTCCAGAGAAAAATGCTTTGGCCGAAGAACAGGCTAATAAAAAGAAGAAGAAAGAAAGTGAAACTACAAAGATGGTCAAGGGAAAAGGTAAACAAACAAAAAACCGACTTAGAACCCCGCTAAGAGAAGAGTTTTGTAAGATAACGACAGTTTTGATGACGAACAAGAATGGTACTGTATCATAATTATGTTGTGATGCCTATACTAACTCTGCCCCTGGAGAAAAATGGATTGAATGCAGAGAATGTAAGAATTGGGCCCATTTACAATGTATTGAAGATGAAGAAAGCCTAGCATATTTGTCCTAATTGCTATTCTGATCAGTCATCCAGAGAGTAACTAATTTCGATATATTTTTTTGATTTCTTAAAAAGACTCAAGTTACCTCTGGAAAGAACTCTGTTACTTTATAATTTAAGAGAAATCTTTTTTTTGTAATATAGTCCTTAGAGACTGATATTTTTAATAATTGATCTCATTCTCATAAAAAATAAGTACAAACTATTGATTCAAAATATGCTTTTATGTTTGAAATAATTACATAAGTAAAGGTAATTTGTTTTTTTTATTATAATACTTAGTATTATAAATAACTAAACTTCAAAAACTGTTGGTTTATAGTAAAAAGTAAAACGAATAAATATATTATAATAAAATTGATGTCTTTTAAATTCTAAATTAACTTTCATTCATGTAGAACACCTAGCATTATCAACGGCACAACCGACCTCAGCTACGGCACAACTCGCCCCAAAGTGGGGCTGGTAGTGCCTTGCCGCCGCTGTATATAAAAATTACTTCTCCTTAAAAACTGTTAAAAATGTGCAAAATCTGTAGGTAAATTCGTATTATAGGCTAAATTTGGCTTAGGATGAACCACTACTTTCAGACATAGTACCTGTTTTATCCGGATCATATAAGGTTTTGTCAAAATCGGCACTTTCAGCCCCGCTTTCCCCTACTCGTTTATATTTCAACGTAGTCAAGAGAAACGGAACGTGTATTAGTAGAGATTCCTTATGAGGAAATGCGGTCGGCATTTAGTCCATACAAACGTATTCCTCAGTTTCCTCCTTGGATAATGTCACTAGAGCAAATATATTTTACCATATGATTAATTACACCTACCACCACTATGTCCCTATGTTTTGTTTTTCTCAATAAATTAATTATTAAATGAAATAGAAACGTTTAAATTTTACAAACATCGACCGGTTTTACCACCGTTTTCAAACATCTGGCAAACAAATTTGACGAATATAAAATATAAAAGAAAAACATACAGACATAACCAAAGTCTTAAATTATTACAGAAAAAAATATTAAAATCGGTCCAGATTTGAAGAAGGAAACAGGGAAATACGAAAGTACGATTTCGCTAATATTGCACAGGAGAAATCAGTCCGAGATGCAGTGTCTCTTTCGCGCTCAATCGGGAAGGTTTGCAGGAGAGGTGGGACGGAAATAGATCGCAAAAACCTATTCAAATTATTAATATTTTGCAGCCCGCATTTTCTCTTAATTCTACGAGATTGCCTCAACTATTATTTGTGAGAATACGGTTTTTATAAACGATCGACATTTTCGTGACTTTTTCCTTAGACAGCGCGTTAGTGTTTGGCCAGATTGGCAGCGCGGTGCGGGGTGCGGCGCGGGTGCGGGAACGCACGCGATTTACCTGTCCGCAGTCGAGCGCGGCTTCATTCTGAGCGTTGTCGGGTCCAGTATTTGTCAAAATATAATATGGATGAAGAAGACTTATTTTTACTGGAAAATTCTTACAAAAAAACGATGTTTCGACATCCACAGTGCAGATCGTGCTTGAATAGCACTTATTAATTCTTCAACATTTAATTTTGAAGACGCCATCACAACAACGCGCGTGGTCAGCTCGAACTAGTTTGAGATCCCCCGCTCCCGCGCGGGTTGTCGCTTGCCGCCCGCGCACTCACTGCGGCCACTTGTATGAACGAGCTATGGCGTGAGCTACCCGCGCGCTCCCCGCGGCAAGTAGCCCGCGCCGCTTCCCGCGCCCGCGTGCCCACTATGGACACTCAAATGAAGTTCGTCTGTTTGAATTCGCCGCACCGCGCCAGCCCCGCGCCCTCGTTTGCAGTCTGGCCAAGCACTTAGAGATAATCTCTAATATAGAGTTATGTCGAAACGCGTGAGAATCAGCCCGTTGGCTAGGAAAGTTTACGAATTATTCATCATGGGTGTCAATTTCATGCTTTTCGTAACGTCTGATGCCGAAAATGAGTTCAAAACAAAATCCAAGATGGCGGATATAACAAATTCAAATTATTCGTCATGGGTGTCATTTCCATAGTTTTCGAGGGTGCTAATACCGCAAATGAAGTCAAAATCCAAGATGGCGCCTATGAAAATTTCAAATTCGTCTTCACGGGTGTCAAATTCTTAATTTCGGGGGCGCTTATACAACACGGGCGACTTAACTCGACACCTGCCTCGGAATTTGACACCCCTCCCGCTTTCTCCCGCGGGACCCGCCGTCGCCGTGCGAGTAGCGATAGCATCACAGTTCTGCCACGCGATTCATAAACGCAGTAAGTAATATTTTGGTCAAAACGAGTTGATCATATATTCGTAATCACCGAAATGAGTTCTATAAGAATCAAAGACCCGTTTCTTTTCTATATACTTTAGAAGACCGAAAATCAAAAAACATAAACGCAATAACTATAATTATTATTTTGTCCTTGCCCCTTTAACATACCTATCCATAGTAAGTATACATATTACAACTTTTTAAGAATAACGACTAGCTACTTTTACTAAAAACTTAACATAAACACAGTATGCACACCAGCGACAATTCTTACAAGTAATCTGAAAAATATATTTAAAAACATCCTTATTTTATTAGCAGTAAGATAATAATTATACTGTATTTTTATAAAGAATCACCTTTGTGGTGCTGATGGCTGGATGTCGCATAATAGTAACAGAAATTTTGTAGTACCTACTGTTTCTTACTGCAGTAGCAGTAAGAAACAGTACTACAAAATTTCTGTGTTATATTTCGGGCTGATATTAAGCATTACATAATATAAACGCAGTAAAACACTACAATCTGCGATAATCACATGTGAATAACTGTGGGATAAATTATGCATTGCATACTATGAACGCAGTAAATGTCACTGTAATGTTCCTATATTGACAAATATAACCGTCACGTCATTGATCATCAATACTTTAATTGATTGCTTAAGACTGTACATACATAATATTGATTTATTTTTGATAGTTGATAGATAGGTAGGTATTCACAAAAGGATGATAAAAACCACATTATCTTCCAAATCAATTAACGTTTAATCCAGTAAGCATGTATTTTAAAACTAAAGGCTAAACTAAACCTACATATTATTAAAGGTTTATAATTATATTTTAAATTGTTTTCAGAGACTCCGTTTCAGTTTCTTCTGGGCTATTATTAGTAGTATTAGAATTATCGTTTTCAATCACTTGCCAGTGACCTTCTACCTTTTTAAGGTGTATAACATTACGTCGGATTTGTTGTCCTGTCTCGTCATTTTTGAGTTGTATATCGCCATCTTTAACAGATTCGACTGTGTGTTTGGTTGGCTCACAGTTAAGGCTGAGTTTGTTACTTTTGTTTAAGTTTTTAACATATACTTTATCCCCTATGTTTAGGTCATTATCAACAGCTCGTCTTTTCCTATCAGCATACTCCTTTCCTTTTTCTTTATTCTCTTTATCCTTATCCCTTATTTCTAGATCTTCTGGTTTATAGGTCATGTCTTGAATCATTGGCAATTTATCGCGAAACTGCCTTCGGAAGAAAAGTTCGGCTGGTGTCTTTCCAGTGACGGTATGGGGTGTGCTGTTGTACATGACTAGGTACTCACGCAAAGCCTCCTTCCAGTTTTTCTTTTCAGCTTGGGAGATTTTGAGGCGTTTCAAAATGCTGCGGTTTTGCCTTTCTACTTCACCATTTTGCTGGGGTGAGTAAGGGACAGTGTTAAATATTCTTATGTCTCTTTCTGCACAAAATGTTTTGAACTCTTCACTGATAAATTGTTTCCCATTATCTGAGGTAAGAGAGACGGGATTTCCTAGTCGGCTGAAGATATCTTTTAAATGTCCAATTATGTCTGCACTTGTTATTGATCTGCATATTTTAACCTCCTTGTATCTGGTATAGTAATCCACCACTACCAAAATATAATCATTACTAGGCAATGGACCCATTAAATCTATGGCTATGTCCACCCACGGCTCAGTAGGCAACTCTCGCCTTTTTAGAGGATTTGGGGGGTTAGGGGCTGACACCAAAGTGCAGCCTTTACATGCCTTACATGCGGTTTCAGCGTCTTTGTCACATTTGGGCCACCAAACTTTAGTTCTTAGCCTTGATTTCATGCCTACTATTCCAGGGTGACCTTCATGCGCTATTTTCAGAACTTGGTCGCGTAGTTTTCTTGGGATCACTATTCGTGTTCCACGTAACAATATGTCTTCGTGAAAACATAGTTCATTCTGGAATACTTTGTAATTTGTTACTGTGTCGTCCCATTTATCGTTGTACAGTCCCTCCTTTACTCTTTGGATCTCAGGATCACTGCGAGAGTGTTCCATTATCTCTCTTAGTGGTATAGCAACATGTATTGTGTGATCAACAATATTTTGAACGTGGTCTCCATATAGTATTGATGATGTTTCTGTTAGCTTGCACAATCTCGACAAGGGATCTGCGATGTTGTTTTTTCCAGGGCTGTATTTGACTTTAAACTTATAAGATTGTAATCGCAGGACCCACCTTTCAATGCGAGCACACGGTTTTGACTTAGGACCAAAAATTACTTCTAAGGGCTTGTGGTCAGTTACGAGTTCAAACTCTTTACCGTAGAGAAACATATTAAAATGTTCTACCGCCCACACTAACGCTAAAGCCTCTTTCTCAGTTTGACAGTAACGGCGCTCACAGTCGCTTAATGTTTTGTTTCCGAATGCAATTATACGGGGACCTCCACTGTCTACTTGTACAAGTACAGCTCCTAGTGCGACTGGGCTTGCATCTGCTAGAACGAGCGTCTTGTCTTGAGGATCATAATATCCTAAATGTGGCACATTTACCAATGCAGTCTTCAAGATATTAAAGGCTGTGTCTTGAGCCTCACCCCAAACATCTTTTATGTCTGAGTTTCTTCCACGCTTTTGACGAAGCAGTATTTTTAAAGGTTCAGTTATGGTTGCTAGGTGGGGTATCCATTTTCCCACGTAGTTAACAAGACCTAAAAAGCTTTGCAGTTCTGAAATATTTGTTGGAGGTCTAAATTCATTAATTGCTGAGCTGTACTTCTCCAAAGGTTTCACGCCATTCTCAGTAAGCTCGTGGCCCAAAAAGTGTATTTTCCTAACCCGGTAAATGCATTTATCTTGTCTGAGCATTACGTTATGTTTTCCTAAAACATTCATAACCTTTCTAAGTCGCTCGTCATGTTCTTGCAAATCCTTTGCATAGACAAGAATATCATCAATAAAGTTGATCACACCTTCACACTCTATAAGAATCCTTTCCAAAGTCTTCTGAAATATTTCAGGTGCACAACTTATGCCAAACATCATTCTTTTGTATCGGAATAATCCTTTATTGGAGATGAAGGTCGTGATATCTCTCGAATCTGGGTGTATTTCTATATGATGAAAAGCATCTTTTATATCAAGCTTACTAAATATTTTAGCATCTCTCACTCGGGGTAGTAGCTGATCCATTGTTGGCAATGAATGATTTTCACGCTTGATTACCAGGTTTGCCCGTCTCATGTCTACACACAAAAGAACCTCGCCGTTGTCCTTTAAAATTGGTACGATAGGTGATACCCAATTAGGTGCACTTGTTACTTCTTCTATAATATCTTTTCTGAGTAATTCTTCGATTTTTTTATTAACCTTTTCTTCTAAAGGTATTGGAATCCTTCTATATGGCTGACTAACGGCTGGTACTGTACCATCAATGGGAATTTTAACTAGCACATCCTTAAACTTAGGAAACTCTTGGTAACCTATAGCATTAACATCAACGTTAATTTTGAGGACTCCCAATGAAGTTGCAGTTAAACGGCCTAATAAGTCGCAGGTCCCATCTTTAACTACGTAAAACTTCGCGTTCTCTGTTCGGTCACCGACTTGTATATCAGCATGGAAAGATCCTAGTAACTTCAGAGGCGCATCACTTCCGTATGCCGTAAACTTTTTTATAGGATGAGCATCTTGATCTGTAACTATCGCGTTATTTTCCTTCATTGACTTCCAGGTCTTATCTGTTATTAAATTGTCGTTACATCCTGAATCAACTAGCATGTCTATATTGACCCTGGCTACCTTACACGTGATAGAAGTGGCGTTGTTAACATTAAATATGTAATCAGTCGGTTTACTGGTCGAAGCTACTTCAATTTCTCCCACGTTGTTAATTCTTTTAAACTTTTTAGTTCCACTTTCCTGATTTTCTTTTCCTTCCCTTTCCTTTTCATTGATTTCTACCTTCCTCTTTGTAGACCTACATTGTCTTCGAAAATGACCCGTAACTCCACATTTTAAACATGATTTGTTTCTGGCAGGGCAACTTGAGTCTCGCGCAAAGTGTTTCATACTACCGCATCTACCACAGCCTGCTGGCTGTTTTTGGTTCTTGTACACATCCAACTTAGATTTAGATGTTATTCGGTTCACTTCCTGGGAATTTACAGTTTTCTCACCAAAATCTCCTAATTGCCGATTTATTACCTCCAAGGCATTCGCTTCTTTAATAATCTCGTTAAGAGTCATTGCATCCCCATGCTTAAGGATTTTTTTCCGCAATTCGTTAGACGAACATTTTTCTGTTATTTGGTCCAAGATATTCTCATCGGTAAGTGAGAAGTCGCATTTTGCCGCTTGTTGTCGAAGTCTCACCAAAAATTTTTCAAATTTTTCTTGCGGTTCTTGTTTAAGAAGCCTAAATAAATGACGTTCATAAACTTTACTTTGCTTAGGGGCAAAATAGTCGTCCAGTTTTTTTATTGCTTCGTTGAATGTTGTATCACAGTCACTGCTATTATCGGTCTCTGGAATATTATAAAAAATTTCTTGCAATTCGGGCCCTCCAAAGTGCAAAAGACAAGCTTTTTTCTTTTTATCCTCTTCGATGCCAGCTGCTAACAAATACATTTTCAGACTCCTTTTCCATTTTTCCCATCTAATGGCGACTGAACTAGTCTCTCCCTCACATTCAAATTTCTCTAGCGAAATTTGGGCTACCTGTTAACAATTTAAAACATTTTTTTTTATTCGCAATTTAATGCTGTCATCTACTGACCTCGCAATTTAATGCACAAGATACTTGCAATTTAATGCTGTCATCTACTGACCTCGCAATTTAATGCACAAGATACTCGCAATTTAATACACAAGATACTCGCAATTTAATGCACAAGTTACTCGCAATTTAATGCACAAGTTACTCGCAATTTAATGCTGTCATCTACTGACCTCGCAATTTAATGCACAAGTTACTCGCAATTTAATGCTGTCATCTACTGACCTCGCAATATAGTGCACAAGTTACTCGCAATTTAATGCTGTCATATAGTGACCTCGCAATTTAATGCACAAGATACTCGCAATTTAATGCACAAGTTACTCGCAATTTAATGCATGATTCAGCTGTATTCATTACTTGTACAAAAATATAAAAGAAAAATTACAGTAATTTCGAGGGGCATGACTAATTGGCAAGGGACAATAAACGGGCCCCATAGAGTCTGTAATAGCCGGCGACCAACAGTATTATTTTTCGTATATATTTTTAACGGAAAAATCCGTAGGTAAACACCAAGAAATCACTTTCCGAAATTATACCGTATTAAAAACAAAACATTACTTTCTTAGACAAATTAACATGTACCTAATGATGCATAATAATTTTTACATTGTAAATGTTATTGCAAAACAAAAAGTGTAAATTTTTTTCCGTTTCCTAAACAAACACTGGTACAGAATGACCAGGATATTTATGGATGACACCACCCCTAGTAATACTTACAAAGTATTCTGGTTGCACTGTATTCATCATTTTAGGAATAATACCTGGTAACACTTTTTTTCCATATTATATAATGTCGTTTGGCGCCTTTTATTTAAAAACAGCTGTTGTATTTTCATGACTGAGATAGATAATTTATGGTAGATGTTGATGAATTATTCGAAATGCTTATAATTATGAAACATACACACATTATACTTATAAACACAGCGCCGTAATTAAATTAATGCAAACACGAACATTGAGTCTAGATAAGTTTTAATGTTCACTACCACCCAATCCCCGCGGCCTCAGCCCGCAATCATTCTCATAACTATCCAACAGATACCCATTCAAATGATTAACTGCTCGACGAAGAATATTAATAAATACGGCACCTAAGTGTATCACTTGCTAATAAAGCTATGATTTAGTTTCAACTTTATCCCAACCCCTTCCTCCTTCATTATCGAAAAGAAACCAAAAAAAATTTGGTATGTAGGGTACTTACAGACATATTTTTCTCTCGTCGCCAAAATGTAATGTTCCTATTCTTATGATAGACAAATGTCGTGGGCAGTAGATAAAGTGTTAGGTGTAAATATATGTATCGGCTCGCTTGCTATGCACAACGTCTCCGCTCCCGTGCCTCACACTCACCACACTCAGTCACTGAATGTCCCGCACCGCGCATGCGCTATGCATAACCGAGACGACAGATGTCGTAGTGTCACAGATACACTACAGTCACCCTCCAGTAATGTGCTTAGATGGTTCAAGGCTAAACAGTGGGCTCAGACTATATCCCTGGAATATACCTCGCTCAGTCCTGATTGGTTCTCCTCTCACTTGAATTTGTCGACATCTTGGATAATGAAGGACTGAGCTCCATTGTCTCATAAATGACGTCAGGAAGGTGCATTGTATTTACTTTATACAACTCCAGCACCCTCATGAGCCATGTATGTGGCACCGAGTTGCAGGTGTTCTTATAGTCTATCCAACATGTCGACAGATCCTTTCGGGATCGGCAAACTAGTTGGCTAATGGCCATATCAAAGAGGAGTAACTCCTTAGTACCGCGGGATCCATTCTTACATCCATTTTTAGAAGCAGACATTATAGAATTATTTTCAATATTAATGTTAATTTTGGATCTCAAAATGGACGTACGAAGCTTGTAGACCGTCGGCAAACATGTGATCGGTCTATAATTCTTTTGTTTTATGGATCAGGTGTCTCTGGTCTTAAGAAACTGTGGAAGCGACCCAGATTCTAAAGACGATTGGAATTGTGAGGCAAAACCAGCATTTGAACTGCGTCAGCATTTTAACCAAAAGTTGTGCAATCCGTTTGGGCCATGGGATTTCCAATTTGACATTAAACGGACTGCACTGGTTACGTCCTGGGGGCCAATAGTTTCGTACCCTATTTCTTCAATCGGTTCACATCCTCGCTGGACCTCCTGCATCCAGTCGTCTTCAGTGTGAGTAACAGACATCGACCAGATATTGCGCCAGAATGTATACATGACATCATTATCCGGTAGATGCATGTCAGTAAGTAACAAAGTATGCATTCATGCACTGAATGAACCTATAGCGGAAAGTAAAAACTCCTTAGAACAAACTGTTTTTTACTAATTTATGTATCAAATACATTTCATAAAGCAGAATGAATGTGCTATCCCTTCGATCAATAATAGGTGCTATCCGAAAACTGCGTCCTCTTCTCTATACTTCCAAGTAACTAGATATTATTTTTGGATTTTTGTTGAGTTTTTGTCATCATTGTTACGTGTAGACGTTTTTCTTGAAACTGTTGTTTTTCATAACAAAATGGGTAAAACGATACACAGTAAGGAAGGTAAGCCAAGGTCAAGGTATTGGTTTTTTCTGAACGCGAGAAAGAAATGAGCAAATTCGTGATTCCTGTGGACCCTACCAAAAGTGCTCGTGAAACTCGTGAGCATGAAAAAGTGAATTGAAGATTTATGATTCCTGTAGATCAACTAATAAATAGAACTTTTGCTGCAACTGGAATATCTAAAACTACATTGATGAGAATTAAAAAACAAGTGAAACCAGTAGTATCGTCTGTTTCACCGATGTCAAGTACTTCGGCGTCTGCCCCAATATCCAGACCATCAACACCTGGCAAAAAGAGAAAACCAAGTTCACAGAAAATAAATCTGGACAATTTCGATAGAGTCGCTTTGAGAAACCTTATCAACAGTTTTTACACTGTTAAAAAAGAAGTCCCCACTCTAAAGAAAATACTGGCCGCTGCCAAAAAGAATTTGAATTTCCCAGGTACGTGTGTATCTTTAATTTTATTTTGATTTTTTTTAGATTATTATTTAACACTAGCTGTGTCCTAACGGCTCCGCCCGTAGCCTATGTTACTCAGTGATAGTGTAGCTTTCTAACGGCAAAATATTTTTTGAAATCGGTCCTGTAGTTTTTAAGTTTATTCGTTACATACAAAAATCCAAAAATATAAAAATACAAATCTTTCCTCTTCATAATATTAGTATAGATAACATAACACTGGTTTCAATTATTCCTATTCACTCAAACATCCACTCCGCGCGACCGCAGTAGGTACCGTATGTTATATATTTTTTTAAAGATTTTTTATTTTATGTTTTGGGCTCTAAGAAATCAGAGGCCCCTAATCAATTTCGGTCTTCTAATATTTTTTGCAGTAATAAATTATAAATATACTTTTGTCTTTTTCAGGTGAAAGGACTACATTGCGACTTATCCTAGAAAAGCAATTGGGATACAAAGGGGAATGCCCATCAGCAATGAAATATACGCCAAGTTTTACTACAAATCGTAGGAAGCCCATTAGAATTTCAATAATTATAAAAAAACTAGGTAAAAGTCAGTTACAAACGGTATCGAGTAAAATTATCAATACCTCAGTGATATCGTTTCATCCCTAACCGCAGAGTAGGAGTGAGGCGTATTTATCGTAACAGCTAAGTATAATAGGTATCATAAAACAACAGACTGTAACTGTGACAAACTAACTAAAAAAACAGTTCCTGTTCCAAGAGATAACAAAATCCCATATACGACCAGTCACAAGCTTTTCTCTATTCATGCTTATGAGAGTTACCTTAGAATAAGATAAAAAATGTTACATGTTACACTGTGATACCCTGTTACAGTCGTCAAAAGCTCTTTCCTTTTCTCGCATAGGTTTAACACCTTAGTTAGAAAGAGAAGTACCAACGTGTATGACGCAAGGTTTTTTGGGCTGTTGCTGATTCTATTTGTGGTAACAGAGAACACACAATAGTTTGCTCCCTCATAGTATGAAATACCAGACTGTTATTTTGTTATTTACGTGGAACAGGAACAGGCGTAACAGATACGAGATTTTACCTGTTACAACCCATTCCACAGAGTACATGATTATCAAACATACGAAAAAAAAAACAGTAATATCAAACTGTCAGTAAGTCAAACGACATGTGATTCATACTGTCATACAGCCTACGATACGTTTTCTATTTAGAAAATAATTTGATTTTGATTAATATTGACATGCATATATTATTTTAATTAGATTTACGGTACACATAGACCGAATTATATTAAATTAAGGATAACTGTGCACTAATTTTATAAAATAGTTCGGTAAGGATTATTTGACGATTCCTGTTTGGCTGAATGCCACTTACTCGTGTCAAATAAACACAGACCTCCAATAAAAAAACAAGCATGAATTATACGGATATCAAGTTAAATATTTTAATGATCCCTATATTTTTACCCTACTTGAACAAACTTGAGAATTATTTCATTATACATATTTTATTTTAAATACAATTAAGGACTATTCGTAGTTTCTGTCCATTTCAGGCATTTTATGGGCGTTCCCCTTTAAGAAATGCAAGAATGCCAGATTGGTTTCTATATAGAAGCCCGATATCGCTGCCTGGAGGGCTCGCTACCTGCGACGAATGAAGGAAAATGATGACCTCGGAGCGGACAAAAACCCTGTCACGTATTTGGACGAGACCTGGATTCATTCACACTATACAGTGAGAAAATGCTGGCAAAATAGCACCGATGCTAGTATAAAGAAAAATAGCAATCCTGGTCAACGCTGGATTGTCGTACACGCTGGTGGTGAAAATGGATTTATCTCTAGGGCCGAACTGCTGTATAAGTGCAAAAATAAGACAGGTGATTACCACGACGAAATGGACACGAGAAACTATTTAAAGTGGTTGAAAGAGAAATTAATACCCAACTTGCCTCCAAATGGCATAGTGGTTATAGATAACGCGCCATACCATTCGAAGCAGTCCAAAAAACACCACGCAGATCATCTTTAAAAAGTGAGATGCAAAGTTGGTTGGCAAAACACATCAGTTTCGAGGCAAAAATGAGTAAGCCTGAATTATACCATTTAACTGTTGCAAAAAAAAAAACAGAAAAAAAAAATGTTGTAGACGAGTTGCTAAGGGAGCATGGCTACGAAGTTGTACGTCTGCCACCCTACCACTGCGATTTAAATCCAATCGAATATATTTGGAATTTGGTTAAACAAAGGGTGGCAGACAAAAATATCGATCAATCAGAAACACAAATCGAAAAATTAACAAAAGAAGCAATAAAATCAATAACGGCTACAGATTGGAAGAAAGAAGTAAACCACATCGAGAGGCTCCAAAAATATTATTCGGATTTGGGAACAAGACAGACTCCAGGAAATCAATGAAAGAGAGTTAATTATTTCTCTTGGAGGAGGAGAAACCTCAGAAAATGAAAGTGAACAAGATGAAAATGATAGCGATATGTCTGGGAATGGAATAGAGAGAATGGATGTTAGTGACGATTCAGAGTAATAATAAAAATATAACTATTTATAGGAGAACGGGCGGGTGCGGCCCAAACACTGTCGGTGAATGAGACCCATGTTTTCTTAAAGCTTATTTGAAGCGCATATTTTTTTATTATGGGCTCAATAAAATTCACTCCGGTGGAAAAAAGTAACGAGTCATTTTATAAAATCAATATTATTAACAGTTGAAAGAAGTGCAAGTGGTCTTGAAGATTGAGACCTATGTATTTCTTAAGCCTGTTTGGAGTACATTATTTCTTATCAATAGCTCAGCAAAATAATCCAGAAAAAAATGTTATGGCTCATTATATACCTATATTATAATTAATAAAATGATTGGCTGGAAGAAATTCAAGGAGCGTTGGAGATTGAAAAAATGTCTTTTAAAAGCTTATTGGAAGAGTATTTTTTTTTACTTAGGACAAAAAAGTATTCACTCCGGTGGACTAAAGTTATAGGTCATATAATGTATGTTATTTGTTATAAAATGATAGACTGGAAGAGGTTCAAAGAGCTTCGGAGTTTGAGACCGTTGTCTTTTCAAAGATTATTTGAAGTGCATCGTTTTTAACTATGGGTACAAAAAAATCAAGTCTGTCTTGTTCCCAATATTCTTTTTGGAGCCTCTCGATGTGGTTTACATATTTCTTGCAATCTGCAGCCGTTATTGACTTTATTGCTTCTTTTGTTAATTTTTCAATTTGTGTTTCTGATTGATCGATATTTTTGTCTGCCACCCTTTGTTTAACCAAATGACAAATATATTCGATTTGATTTAAATCGCAGTGTGGTGGCAGACGTACAACTTTGTGGCCATGCTCCCTTAGCAACTTGTCTACAACATATTTTTTTTCTGGTTTTTTTGCAACATTTAAATGGTATAATCCAGCTTCGTCATTTTTGCCTCGAAACTGATGTTGTGTTTTGCCAACCAACTTTGCATCTCACTTTTTAAAGATGACCTGCATGGTGTTTTTTCGGACTGCTACGAATGGTATGGCGCGTTATCTATAACCACTATGCCATCTGGAGGCAAGTTGGGTATTAATTTCTCTTTCAACCACTTTAAAAAGTTTCTCGTGTCCATTTCGTCGTGGTAATCACCTGTCTTATTTTTGCACTTATACAGCAGTTCGGCCCCAGAGATAAATCCATTTTCACTACCAGCGTGTACGACAATCCAGCGTTGACCAGGATTGCTATTTTTCTTTATACTAACATCGGTGCTATTTTGCCAGCATTTTCTCACTGTATAGTGTGAATGAATCCAGGTTTCGTCCAAATACGTGACAGGTTTTTTTTTTGTTCGCTCCGAGGTAATAATTTTCCTTCATTTGTCGCAGGTAAAAAAAACCAAAAAACTGAACAAAATCCTGGACTTGGTTGCTCCAAGCACAATTGTAAAACTAAAATTATGAAGTGGCTCTCAGCTCAGGACTATGCCAAGGCTGAAGCTCTCCTGATTCCCCTGATATAAATCCCCTGCGTTAACTCAGCCACACACAACAAATCACACACATAAACATACGCAAGCATACCCTTACAGACACAAAATCACATCACTTTACACTCACTCACATCACATACAGTATAACACATGCTAACTCACACCCACATCAAACATCTACACATATACACATCACACATACTCAGAACTATAATGAATTTAATCTCTTAAGTTAAGTTTGAATTAGTATTTAATTTGCGATATGTACCTACCTTTGCTTAATATTATTATCTGTTACCTAATTAGAACCCAACTGTGAACTACTACTTAATAGCCAAGAGCCTCGACCAACACCTGATGAGGCTCTCGTTGGGCAGCTGGGTCAAGGGCCTGATACAGAGAGCGGTACTTCTAGACACGGCACGTATTGTCAGGAAGTTCCTCTCTCTGAGGCCCTGACCGCCGCGCGCCGGTAGCTTGGACCCTGTTCCCGATGCCGGTGGGCTACTATTTTTTTATATTTTTAAAGGTTTTTATTTTTTTGTGGAAATATTTAAAAATATAATTTATACAGGGTGTTTGGCGCATGGACCGACACAATTTTTTGGGGGGTTGGCAGGTTCATTTGCGAGGTTTCACCCAAAGACCCCATGTCCTAAGTCTCACGGTTATTAAGATGTGATTTTTTTAATTTTTTCCCAAAATTACCTGAAATCTCGCCTTTAAATCGTCGTTACTTTATTGTTTATGGTTGTAATTGCACGAAATAGCTTTTATTGTATTTTGCAATGTATTCTCATTCTAAATAAATCATTATTTGATGCAATTGATCTGCAAAAAAGTACTTATGTGCTTCCAAAGTCAATTTTGTTTTAAAAATGTGTGAAAAATGACAACATCTAAATTCAGTATAAAAAAAACTAACAGCCATTTTGAACTTCGTTTTATTTTAAAAAGTTCTTTAGCTTATACCCTTTCTAAGAGTATGCTACATGTCATAGTAAACAAGTCATTATGTAGTTAAAATACTAGTTAGAAGAGTCGGGGTAAAGAAAAGACTTATTAAGGTTATTATGTTTTTATTAACTAAAGTTACAAATCTTGTTCGAAATGACTTCCTACATTTCGTATGCATGCTCGACATCTGTTTCTTATTTCAATGGTCCGGCAGAGTTCCTTTCAAGGAAAATTTAGTTTGGAAAAGCATTATCTAAATGCTCTCGCACGGCCAGTTGGTAGTGTGCCGGACAGCCGTCATTTTGAAATACCATCGGCACACCTTCTTCCAAAACTGGCATCACGAGATCGGGTAGCTCATTGATTAAAAAATCTAAATAAATGTCTCCATTTAACCTTTCTGGCAAAAAATATGGCCCAATGAGGTGGCGTCCAATAACACCAGCCCAAACGTTAACACTAAATTTTCCTTGAAAGGAACTCTGCCGGACCATTGAAATAAGAAACAGATGTCGAGCATGCATACGAAATGTAGGAAGTCATTTCGAACAAGATTTGTAACTTTAGTTAATAAAAACATAATAACCTTAATAAGTCTTTTCTTTACCCCGACTCTTCTAACTAGTATTTTAACTACATAATGACTTGTTTACTATGACATGTAGCATACTCTTAGAAAGGGTATAAGCTAAAGAACTTTTTAAAATAAAACGAAGTTCAAAATGGCTGTTAGTTTTTTTTATACTGAATTTAGATGTTGTCATTTTTCACACATTTAAAAACAAAATTGACTTTGGAAGCACATAAGTACTTTTTTGCAGATCAATTGCATCAAATAATGATTTATTTAGAATGAGAATACATTGCAAAATACAATAAAAGCTATTTCGTGCAATTACAACCATAAACAATAAAGTAACGACGATTTAAAGGCGAGATTTCAGGTAATTTTGGGAAAAAATTAAAAAAATCACATCTTAATAACCGTGAGACTTAGGACATGGGGTCTTTGGGTGAAACCTCGCAAATGAACCTGCCAACCCCCCAAAAAATTGTGTCGGTCCATGCGCCTGTATAAATTATATTTTTAAATATTTCCACAAAAAAAAAAAAACCTTTAAAAATATAAAAAATAGTAGCCCACCGGCATCGGGAACAGGGTCCAAGCTACCGGCGCGCGGCGGTCAGGGCCTCAGAGAGAGGAACTTCCTGACAATACGTGCCGTGTCTAGAAGTACCGCTCTCTGTATCAGGCCCTTGACCCAGCTGCCCAACGAGAGCCTCATCAGGTGTTGGTCGAGGCTCTTGGCTATTAAGCCATTGGCCGTAACGACTATCGGCACAATGACTGCCGAGTCAACCTGCCACATGTCGACAACCTCGTGTGCCAAGTCTTGATACTTAATTTCTTTATCTTTCTCGGCTTTCACAAGGTTCTCGTCATGTGGGACAGGGACATCAACAATCATTGTGAGACGCTCTGATCGATCTATCACCACTATGTCAGGCTTATTGGCTACAATAGTCCTGTCGGTGATGATAGATCGATCCCAGTACAATGTGATATGACCATTCTCGAGAACTAGGTCGGGCACATACTTGTAGTATGGTACTTCTGCGTCCACAAGGTTGTATTTCAGAGCAAGTTGCTGGTGGATAATCCTAGCCACTAGGTTGTGTCTGTGTAAATACTCGCCGTTAGCAAGACGAGAACAATCAGAAATAATATGTCGAATGGATTCGCCGGGACAGTGGCATGCCCGACAGATGTCAATCGTGCCGTCCTTCACAATATATTTCCGGTAGTTGTTCGTCATCATAACTTCCTCCATAATTGCACAGACAAAACCTTCGGTTTCCCCAAAGAGATCACCGAAACGTAGCCAGGCTACGGACGCAAGGAAATCTACATCGGGCCCATGAAGGGCCCGGTAGAAGCGTCCGTGAAGCTCCTTGCTCTGCCATACCTCCCTGCGGCCATTAGTATCCAATACTGCAGGCTTGCGCCAGTTCTCTTTAGCCAAGGAGAGCGGGGTAAATCCTTTGTCCACTGCGACTACATCACGATGCATCCCCACGTCGGCTTGGAGAAAGTACTCCCTGAGGCTGCACACCACGCGGTTGTGGAGGGTCTTAGCATTTAGAAAGCCTCGACCCCCACACTTCCTCGGAATGTACAGCCTCATCACCGATGAACGTGGGTGATGCATTCGGTATGCAGTCAGCAGCGCACGGACTCTCCTATCCAGGGCGTTAAGTTCAGTCTGAGTCCACTTGAGTATGCCGAAGGAGTACATCAAGACCGGCATGACCCAACCGTTAAAGGCGCGCACCTTATTTCCGCCTGATAAAACACTTTTAAGTACTTTTTTCAGGCGGCCATAGAAACGCTCCCGTAACGATTGCTTCATGTCGGCCTCATTGATGCCTAACGCCTCCGACATGCCCAAGTATTTGTAGGTTTCGGCTGAGGAGAGGGATCCAAGGTGTATGGAATCCGAGAGTTGGGTTCCCACGGATTCCATAATCCCTCCTCGTTTTACATGCATGACTGCACATTTGTCCACACCAAATTCCACCCTAATGGAATTACTGAAAGTTTCAGTTACTTTCAGTAACTTCACCAGTTGCAAATTGTTGGGGGCAAAGATTTTCAGATCGTCCATGTAAAGGAGGTGGGATATTACCTGACCACCTCTTCTCAACCGGTAGCCTAACCCTGAACCCTCCAATAATGTGCTCAGAGGGTTCAAGGCTAAACAAAACCACAGCGGACTCAGACTATCGCCCTGGAATATACCTCGCTCAATCCTTATTGGTTCACCTCTCCCTTGGACTTGCCGACATCCTGGATAGTGAAGGACTGTCCTCCATTGCCCCATACATGACGTCAGGAAGGCGCATAGAGTTGTATTCACTTTATACAACTCCAGCACCCTCTTGAGCCATGTATGTGGTACTGAGTCGTAGGCCATCTTATAATCTATCCAACATGTCGACAGATCCTTTCGAGATCGGCGAACTTGTTGGCTAATGGCCATATCTATGAGGAGTAGCTCCTTAGTACCGCAGGACCCATTCTTACATCCATTTTGAGAGACGGACATTATAGAATTATTTATAATATGACAATTAATTTTGGATCTCAAAATGGACGTAAGAAGTTTATAGACCGTCGGCAAACATGTAATCGGTCTATAATTCTTGGGTTCCGCAGTACTACCTGATTTATGGAGCAGGTGGGTAACTCCTGTTATAAGGAACTCTGGAAGCGACCCAGATTCCAAAGACGACTGGAATTGCGAGGCCAAGCGGGCATGCGAACTGCGTAACCATTTAAGCCAAAAGTTGTGCAGTCTGTCTGGGCCAGGGGATTTCCAATTTGACATTGGACGGACTGCACTGGTTACGTCTTGGGGGACTATTGTTATGTCCCCCATTTCCTCAATCGGTTCACATGCTCGCTGGACCTCCTGCATCCAGTCACCTTCAGTGTGAGTAACAGGCATCGACCAGATATGGCGCCAGAATGTATTCATGGCATCACTATCCGGTAGATGCGTGTCACTCACACATTGATCACGCCGCTCCCAGGTTCTGTATACCCACCTTTCATCGCTATGAAACATGCGATTCTGGGTATACCGCTCCACTCGCCGCTTATACCTCCGAATACGGTTTGCCCATGCATAAACCTTCTGCTTCAGGAAGTCAATGCGCTCTGTGACACAGGACATGTAATCTCGGGGATTGATTTCAGTCCCCGAGAACGCCCGTCTCACAAAGCGCATCACTCTAGGGCGAGTATTGCCCTCCCTGAAGTAGATTAGTTTGCCAATGAGTGCTCTAGCCTCGTTAATACGACGTTCAATCCTGCACTGCCAGGCTGGTGCGCCGGGTTTTGGTCGTGTAGCTCTGTCATTATTATCAAACTTGACGTGAGCTACACGACATGCCGCAACAGCCGCGCAGTACAGGATTGAATGGGTATCTTCGAGGCTTTCGCTGTTATCAAAATAATAAGCGCCCTATTTTTTTTTCATGGGCAAACGGGGTATGCGTGGTCTAAGATTCGGGGGAGTGAACCGATACTCCTGAATCGCAAGCTCCAAAGCGCTCCTCAATCGTTCATTGCACTGGGTACTTACATTTGTAACCCTATCATCGCTCTCCTCATCAGCGTGGATGGGCGACGGCAGAACCACAGTTGAAGCTTGCGGTTGGGCCGCAGTCTGCGACTGGGGAGAAATGATACGGTTACTCTGTACTTCAGAGCGTAGCTTGTCAAGTGCGGCGTCAGTCAACCTGTGATCACGTTGAATGACTCGCACCTGATCCGATAAACGTTGTGCCGAGACGTTGACAGCAGGCTCAAGTACCTGGAACAGAGAGAGCATCCGACCACGGTACGCGGTCAGGTTAGTTCCCCCCTCTGTAGCCCCAAAGTATGCGCGCATGCAGTTCTCGTTCATACTTTGAGTCCATCGCATGCGCTGCACACTTCCACCGGGAGCGGGGACCCTGTCAGAGGCCGGTGGGCCTCGAGGTCCCATGCAGGCCGGTGGGCCTCGAGGTCCCATGCAGGCCGGTGGGCCTCGAGGTCCCATGCAGGCCGGCGGTCGGCCTCTTCCTCGCGGTGATGTTGGTGGCGAGTAGAATTCGTCGCTCGAGCTCGACGCAACTGCAGCGGCCGGTGTGACATCACTCACGATTGGCGGCTGCGAGGCGGAGCTGAGCGACGGCGCCGAAGGTGTTGGGCGTGTGCTCTGGTTGGTGGTGGCTTTGGCCCGGCTTCTTGTCAGCATGTCATTATATCAATAGGTACTTTTCTGGATTCCTTGAGTTACCTGGGGTTTTCTTTTCTTTTTCATTTTTTTTTATCTATTGTTTATTATGTTTATTACTATTGTATGATCCGTTAGTAAATATATTCAAAATAAATAACTTGATTAAAAACTTTTCTTGTTGTCTTGACAGCCGGGCTTATTATTGCCTTTATTTATTTTAGAATACTTATAAATTACATTTTTAAATATTTCTATATAAACACAAAAACATTTAAAAATATAAAAAATAGTAGTCCACCGGCATCGGGAACAGGGTCCAAACTGCCGGCAGTCAGGGCTCCAGAGAAAGGAACCTCCTCACTATGCGTGCCGTGTCAAGGAGTACTGCTCTCTGTATCAAGCCCTTGATCCAACCACCCAACGAGAGCCTCATGAGGTGTTTATCGAGGCTCTTGGCTATTAGACGTAACGTAACGACTATACGTAACGACTATACGTAACGACTATATACTAAACGTAACGACTATCGGGACAATGGCTGCTGAGTCCACATCCCACATGCCGACAACCTCGTGTGCTAGATCAAGATATTTTATTTGTTTATCTTTCTCAGCTTTCACGAGGTTCTCGTCATGAGGGACCGTGATATCAACAATCATTGTCCGGCGCTCTGATCGATCTATTACCACTATATTAGGCTTATTGGCTACAATAGTCCTGTCAGTGATAATAGATCGATCCCAGTACAATGTGGCATGACCATTCTCGAGAACTGGGTCGGGCACATACCTGTAGTACGGTACTTCCGATTCCACAAGGTTGTATTTCAAGGCAAGTTGCTGGTGAATAATCCTGGCCACCAGGTTGTGTCTGTACAAGTACTCACCGTTGGCAAGACGAGAACAACCGGAAACAATGTGTCGGATAGATTCTCCCGGACGGTGGCATGCCCGACAGATGTCAACCGTGCCATCCTTCATAATATATTTCCTATAATTATTCGTCATCATGACTTCGTCCATAATTGCACAAACAAAACCTTCGGTTTCCCCAAAGAGGTTACCAAAATGTAGCCAGGATACGGACGCTGAAAAGTCAAGTTATTATTATTATTATTAGGTAGCGAGCCCTCCAGGCAGCGATATCGGGCTTTTGTATCAAAACCAATCTGGCATTCTTGCATTTCTTAAATTTGTATCCCAATTGATTTTCTGGGATAAGTCGCAATGTAGTCCTTTCACCTAAAAAAGACAAAAGTATTGTAGAGGACAACCAGTCAAAACACACAATTTACTGAAAGGCACTTGCCGTATTTATTTCACAGTATAAACCTATTTACATTACAATAGAAATTCTAAACTTTAAACTTAAACATTGACACTCATTCGGTAGAAAACCTAAGCGACTACACGTTCTTCTTGCTTCACTTCAGGCTTCAGGATTCAGGATTCAGTGCTTCATGTTCGATGAATGAGTGCCGGTGACTGCCGCTGCCAGGATCAGTACAAATGCATAAAATGCACCTCATTAAGTATCGTTCAGGGGGGCACAAGTTGCGGGTAGTGTGCCCCACGACACATTTTATCTTCCAATACATTTCCTTGAATTTAATATCTGTAGCTAGTGGTCATGTTGTGCTATATACTATGACGTATTTTATGACCTTGTTTACTTCATTTATCATTACACCTGTATTTCCTGAAGGGATAAGCAGAGGTATATAGCACCACCCATATAGCTACTTTAAATGTTATTTACATGAATATGTACAATTTAGGCTTGCTGTCCGCAACAGTCTCCCCCCAGCGTAGCCTCGCGAGCTTCCTCTCTATGGTCGAGGACAATAAGCCTTCTCATGGGCCTCCTAAATATGCCGCCCCGTGTCCGCACATCCGCACTACGTACCCCGCCATCAGGACCGACTATCGCGCGCACAACAAGGCCCCGCGGCCACACGTTCCGCGGTAACAAGCCGTCAGCGATTATGACGGCATCGCCTTCAGTGATTTGTTCAGCGCGATTGTGTCTGACGTCACCGCGCGGTGTCAGAGTTGGTAAATATTCGTTTACCCATATAGCCCAAAATCGATCTGCCAGCGCTTGTGCTGCTCGCCAAGCGCGTTTATCAGCTACGTCACACGTTCCAGGACCGGTAACCCCGATCCTGATCCCAGCAGGAAATGATTCGGGGTTAATGCTTCTGCGTCTTCTGGGCTCACAGACACGTGAGTGAGCGGTCGCGAGTTCAATATGTTCTCTATTTCAGCCATAACTGTTAACAGAGTCTCTTCCTTTGGCGTGCGCTCCTTTAATATTACCGCGAGCGCTGTTTTCACGCTACGTATGAGCCGCTCCCAGGCTCCCCACTGGTTAGGTGCCCCAGGGTCGATAAAACGCCACTTAATTCCCTTATTGAGCGCGTAATCCTTAAGTTCGGACGCCCATTCTTTATAGGCGTTTTTCAATTCGATGTCAGCACCGCGAAAGTTCGTGCCGTTGTCTGACATCATTGTTTGCGGCCATCCTCGACGCGCGGCCATTCTTCTTAACGCCATTATCGCGCTATCCGTACTGAGGCTCGGCAGTAACTCTATGTGAACGGCTCTAGTTACCAAACACGTGAATAACATGCCCCATCGTTTTTCTCTACGTCTTCCTATGGTTATCGTCATGGGACCGAAACAATCGACACCGCAGCGTGTGAAAGGGCGAGCGTATGCATCAAGCCTTTCACTGGGTAAGTTCCCTTTCACTGGTATAGGTGGCGCCTTACGTCGCATGCGACACATAATACACTCGTTCAGTACGGTGCGCACGCTCGTTCGTAATTTCACTATCCAGTATCGCTGTCGTAGGTTATTTACTACGTGTTCTCGGCCGGCATGTCCATTCGTGACGTGTTCGCGTTTCATGAGTAGGCGCGCAAGCGGATGCCTGCCGTCAAAAATCGGTGGCCTCTTCCTGTACTCTAGTACATTTGCTGCGTCGATTCGCCCGTTCAGTCGAATTATGTTTTCTTCATATACCGGGTCTAGCTTGCTGAGCCGGCTCGACTTCTCTACGTTCTTTCCTGACGATAATCTCTTGATTTCCTCAGGAAAACTGTCGCGTTGCGATTCCCTTATAAGCATCAGTTCGGCTTCTTTGAGATGACGCACGTTCATTGTTGTAGCGCGTTTACGACATTTGTCTATAAACAGCAACACAGTCGCCATAGCGCGTAACGCTCTATCAAATGAAGAGAATCGTTTTATGTTCATAACGTTCTCCTCTTCTATAACATTGGCGACCATTTCGCCCTCACACTGGTTCTCTTCTTGCGGCCACTGTTCTTCCGGTTCGCGCAAGGCCGGTCCGTTGAACCATCGATCGTGTTGTAAGAGACTCGTTTTTCCGTGTCTAGTTGCGTCGTCAGCTACGTTCTGAGCGGTAGGTACCCAGTGCCATCGTTCAGCGGGGGTTAGTTCGCCTATCTCGCTCACGCGATGCGCAACATACGGTGTATATTTCGCAGAGTCGTTCCTTATCCAGTGTAATGCCGTTTTAGAGTCACTCCAATGGGTTACTTCGGTCTCCCATCTATGTTCCTTGCAAATCTCAGAGGAGAGTCGAGCGCCTATCAGGCACGCTTATAGCTCCATGCGTGGGATACTCTGAGCTTTCATCGGGGCTACTTTAGCTTTTCCCGCTACTAACACGACGTCTATCGATCCGTCGGGCCGTGTCAATCGCCAATATGCTGCAGCGGCGTACGCTTGTTCACTAGCGTCAGTAAATACGTGCAGCGATCGCTCCATGGTCATGTGATTCGCGTAGCATCGGGGGACTCGCAAGCCCGCCACGCTCGTCAGACCATTTATCCACTCGAGAAACGCGATAGCCTCTTCGGCGGGTAGTCGCTCGTCCCAACCGATACGTTTTCGCCATAGCTCCTGTAGAGTGATCTTCGCAGTAATCGTAAAAGGGCTTAACAGGCCCAACGGGTCAAAGATTGACATTACTGCTCCCAGCATTTCACGTTTAGTAGGCGTTCTTGTGCCACCGCGTACGTCGCTCGGTACACGAGGCATAGCCGTGTTGAATGCAAGTTCATCGGTTTCCGGCAACCACATCATACCCAACGTCTTGCCGTATGGGTGTACATTCGCACCTAGTTCCTTCGGGGCGTTAGCCTTATCCTGTTCTAGGATATTAGCGAGCAGGTGTGATCGATTCGAATTCCACCCGGCGAGTTCAAAGCCGGCCTGCTCGTGGATGCGCTGCACTTGTTCGATCGTGAGTGCGGCGATTTCTTTTAACTCGACACTGTCGACCCAGTCATCCATATAGTGGTTTTCTGTTATTGCATAGAGGGCGCGCGGGTGCGCGTCTTTACATTTCCCGGCGTTTCCGTTCCCAACGCCGTGAGCTAGGAAAGGAGGCTCATTATCACTCGAAATTCCTAGCGCACCAATCGCGACATGCGTCGTGACTAAGTCATGTAGTTCTTTATCATAACTTAATCGTTCTCTATGCTCAGGCGCGCGTACGTGTAGCACTGTGGCGCCATCTACTGGGTTTTCCTTCGCCACTATCGTTCGTGGCACCGTACCGTGCACTACCCATCTTAGTTCGGTTAGTGACGCAGCCAGTTCGTTCCTTGCTCCGGTCAGGAGCTTTCGCGATACTATGAGGTGCCAATGAACTGCACCTAATAGTATGCGCGGTCGTGCTAATCCATAGCAGACCTCGTTCCGGGGCAGCTGTTGCAAGTGTTCATAGTTCAAACACTCAGCTGCGATCGCTTGACTGGTAATGTTGAGACATCTGACGGTTCGCGCCTGTATTGGATGGAAGCTTGATCGTGCTCCCCTTATTTCCAATGCTACGCTCTGACTCTTAGGTTCTTGCCGCGTTGCCGTTAGTCCATGCAAACGCAGCACGCATTCCGTTCCATGCGCGTTCACTTGTCTAGCGATTTCCTCGTCGATCAGAGTAATCGTAGACCCTTCGTCGAGTAGAGCGTGCGTCTCAACTTCCAGTCCATCGGGCCCTCGAATAATCACAGGGCATATCTTCAATAACACTGCGCCAGTAGACATTACGGCGTGAGCCGACGCGGTGATTTCATGTTTTTGTTGTTCACCTTTCAGTTCTGCTGCGTTCCGTGTAACAACACATGATGTGGATGACGACACTCGTTCACACCACACTTGTTTGCGGTGCAAGTCATCCTACGATGACGGCTATTCAGGCAGCGAAAGCACACACGTGCTTCCTTCGCCCATTCCCATCTCTGTGGTACCGTCATCGCTTCCAATTTACTACATTTCACCGTATTGTGTTCGGCCCCGCAACACAGACACATTTTTTCGCTTTTACTTTCGGTCGCAGCGTAAGTAGCTGCGCCTCGCTTCTTGCCTTCTGGGCGTTTAGGCGGACCGTAGCTAGGTTTAGCTGCTGGCGCATTACGTGTTGGCTCCTTTGTTCCAGGTCCCGTGGAAGAGTACGCGAAGCGTATGGCGCGATCAGCCTCTCTCATGAGGAAGTGAGACAGAGTGACAATCTCTGGCTATCTCCTACTTCCGTACTCTTCTGCGTAGTCGCACCATCTCGCTCTAATATGGGGAGTCAACTTCTCGGTCACTTGACGAGCCAACAAAGGATTCTGCAGGTACCCTTTCTCATCTATGCAGGTGGGTACACTGACTATGTTTTGAAGCCGTATTGCAAACGTATTCAGTTCACTAGCCGTTGGTCCGGGTCGCGGCAGCTTCTTTATGTCGTCCAACGTTTTATCAATAATGATCTCTGGGCGACCGTAATATTGTTCAAGTGTCCGCATTATGGTTGCGGGGTCGGCAGCTGTATACATTAAGGCGGCAACTAATTCCCGTGCTTCGCCTCTTATACTTGTTCGCAGACGCGCTAGGTTCTCGGCTTGTGTATAGCCATACATCTTGGTCGAATCACGCATCGCGGCTCGGAATAGTAGCCACTCGTTCGGAGCACCGCTGAAGATAGGCAGTTCTTGCGCTTGTCTGGGCGGTGGGCGTTTTATTATCATACGTTCTAACACCTCGGCTAATCTATCTATTCCGCGCTCTCGTGATCGTCCCGGCGTAGGTGACCTGTTACGTCCCGGCGTAGGTGACCTGTTGCGTCTCGGAGCCTCGATCGTAACTCCTCTCTGATCTTGCCTAGGCGTCGGTGCGTATCTATAGAAGGAGTGGTGTGATCGCTGCCCCTCGTTCTCACGCTGGTATCTTGCTCTATTGTCGTTATCTTCGCGATGTCGTTCGGTCTGCGGTACGCGCTCGGTACGCTCCTCCTGTAGATCGTACAGGGCCGAGGCGCGGGCTGCAGATGGCATCTCTTCATATGACGACATGTGGGGTAGTTCATCCCTTCCGGGCCGAGCGTTCTTCAGCCAATCAGCGATTCGATTGTCCACTTCTATTGTTTCACGGGCGACGATGGTATCCCGGTCTGTCTCCTCCCGTATAGTGGCTACGTCCAAAGCTAGCCTTCTCTTGATAAGGGCGGCTTGTAATTACAGCTCCTTCCTCTCGATTTCGGCTAGACGTTCCTAGGCGTCGAATTCAGCTTGTCGGATGCAAGCAACAGCGCTGGCAGTCGATCTTTGAGAGCGCATGGACGGCGCTCTCGATCTCTCTTCTCTAGTGTCAGGCGCGGCGGCGGCGGCGGCGCGTGACGTCATCGCGGGTAACGCGGCTACGCGGGCGCTTGGTTCGGCTTGTACGCGTGACGTGGTACCGACTGGCGCGGATACGGTTGCGGACGGGGACGCGGGGGGGTCTTCGTACACTCTTGCTGTCTTCTCCTCGGCTGCTTGGCTTCTAGTGGTCGGCATCTTCGGCATTGGACGCCCCCTAACAGGCCTAACAGCCCTATCAATCCTCTTGGAGGGCCCGGGGCTAACCGGGATACGCTCCGCCAGGGATGGATACGTGCAGGATTGGACAGGTAGGATGTACCCAGCAGAGGATGGTGCGCGCTGTGGGGTGCCCCTTCGGCAGTGCCTACAGTCCGGCCCCCACACTGCACACGACCTTACCGGCGTAGCGTACTATTCGGTTCGCGCCTTGAAAAAGGCGTTCTTGACGAACCGGTGGTATCGCACAGTACCACACCGCCTTGATCGGCGTTAACTCTGGCCTCTACCGTTTGACACCGTAGGGTGGTAGGGACACAGAGCCGCGGTCCACCCGTTTGTCTGATCTTCTTAGCACGTACACAGGAACAATCTTGTACGCCCGGCACGTACACACGAACAATCTTGTACGCCCGGCACGTACACAGGAACAATCTTGTACGCCCGGCAGGCACACAGGAACAATCTTGTACGCCCGGCAGGCACACAGGAACGCCCGGCACCTTGGATCTTCAATCTTCGATCTTGATTCTTCGATCCGGCTTGCGAAGGACCACAAAGACTGGCTATTTGGGGTCCACCCGCTAAGCACACAATTTGTTCGATCCGGCTCTCGAAGGACCACAAAGACTGGCTGTAGAGGACAACCAGTCAAAACACACAATTTACTGAAAGGCACTTGCCGTATTTATTTCACAGTATAAACCTATTTACATTACAATAGAAATTCTAAACTTTAAACTTAAACATTGACACTCATTCGGTAGAAAACCTAAGCGACTACACGTTCTTCTTGCTTCACTTCAGGCTTCAGGATTCAGGATTCAGTTCTTCATGTTCGCTGAATGAGTGCCGGTGACTGCCGCTGCCAGGATCAGTAACAATGCATAAAATGCACCTCATTAAGTATCGTTCAGGGGGGCACAAGTTCTGGATAGTATGGCCCCACGACACCATCTATCTATCAACCAACTATCTAACAACTACTAACAAGCTATCTACCAACATATTTTTCTGAGTTTAATATCTGTAGCTAGTGGTCATGTTGTGCTATATACTATGACGTATTTTATGACCTTGTTTACTTCATCTATCATTACGCCTGTATTTCCTGAAGGGATAAGCAGAGGTATATAGCAACACCCACATAGCTACTTTAAATGTTATTTACATTAATATGTACAATTTAGACTTGCTGTCCGCAACAGGTAGGTAATACGCTCAATCAGAAAAGTTAATATTTTATTGATTAATTTAATACGCTACAGAAAGCTACAATTTAAATAAATATTTTTAAATACAATATATTCAAGTAATAACAATGTCACCATAAAGTACAAAATATCAGGATATTGTCCAAGCATGCGGTGTAGGAGCCTCGCCGCGCCGCGGTGACGTCACGCGACAGCCAGCTGAAGGACGGTTGGCACTACGGGCGATGCCCGAGTGTCGCCGAACAGCGCCGCGCTGCGATCAGCACCTGTCACCGACATATCGTTCTATATACTCAGCGCTCGTGTCGTCACTCACCGACTGTGAAATCATCAAATCTGTTATAAGCTGTTTTTTGTATATTTGCCGATGAAGCTACCACATTGCGCAACGCCATAGACGTGCAAGAGCAACGCAAGTGTTTTTACCCGACTGCGGGGAAGCCAAAAAAGGAGGGTAATGTGTTTGACCTGTATGTATATGTCGGAGAATAAATCATTTAGAAAATAAAGGAGGGTAGACGTCAAGATAAAACAACGTATCCTACGTTATAAAAACAGTTGTCATTCGACGAAGCGAGGCATTCCATATCAAACAGCCGAAGAAGTCTGACCTTTTATATCTGACTAGCTTATCCTTATTTCCTGATCTTGTGTAAATTGTTTATTGTGATATATTGTGAACTAGCTTCTGTAACTAACAACTAACCCTAATACAAGTACTCTCAGTGGTGGAGAGTCTATGTTGGTTTTATTTACGAAATATCCGCTTTACCTTCTGATAAGCAGACACTGGTCTAAACTGTAATGCTCAATTCTATTAAACTTTATAAACAGTGTGTGTCTGCGACATATATATGTATGTATGTATGTCCGTCCCTATGTTCCCTAGTAACTACTAAACGGCAGAACTGATGTTTATTAATGATATGTCGTTAGATTCTTCTTTATTGCGCGAGTGTCACTGTGTATATTAAAATTATTAAAAAAAATATGTAAAAAAACATTTTTTAAAACAAGCTTTTATTTAAATGCTCTAAAAAGAAGACAATAAATTAAATCTAGCCCATCAATTTATTACATTATACAATTAATTTATTTATATGATATATAAGGTCTAACCAAAATACCTGGACAAACTTTTACACAGTGTTCAATACGTTTAACTAATCACATCTATGTAAAAAAAAAACGAGATCCAAGTGTTTTTTCTAACAAAAAAAAAAAATGTTTTAAATTGCCTATACTCTCTAAGAATAAACTCATCCATTTCTTATGCATCGACCGCCATTGGGGTGCGTGCTAATTCCGTGCCGCGTTTTACCTACACAGCGAAGTGAAAAATGTAAAAAAAAAAATTAAAGTTGAAAAAAAAAATTTGGTTAGAAAAAAAACACTTGGATCTCGTTTTTTTTGCATAGATATATTCAGTTACACTTACTGAACACTGTGTAAAAGTTTGTCCAGGTATTTTGGTTGGACCTTATATAAGCCTGTCGCGAGATTTACAATTTTATGAACATACATTTTTTCTTAGAATTACTTGTGTCAATATCAAGTTACATATTGTATTCTTGTTTATTTAGTATCTCGCGACAATTAATTGTACTTATTTATTTATTTTTTGTATTTATTTATTTAATAAATAAATTAATTGTATAATGTAATAAATTGATGAGTTTGATTTAATTTTTTTACTATTATTTTATTTTTAGTAGGTATTTCATGTTTAAACTTAGAACGGATTTTGACAATTAAATGCGTATACGACATTTCATGTCTGCGCTGCTAACGATTGAGGAGTTCCCTAGTCAGTACCCAATCCTAACCCTTCCTGAGTGCAGCAACCATGCCACGGTAAAACTTAAAACCGGCTGTCATAGTAAAAATGCGTACACAAAATTTCGTGTCTGTGCTGTTGGCCGTTGAAGAGTTAAATTTATCTGGAGTTAATCCTGGATGTCAATTCAGGTCATGCTTACCATAAAAATGCATTGTCATCGCAACTGAACCAACATGTAAAAATTCTACTTGGTAGGATAAGAGGAAGTGGTTTAAAATTCAGTTGCAAAATTTGAACCGTACATACATACAAACATTGCAAGTTAAGTAAAAGCTTGTAAAAATCAAAATGGTGGATTTTTGGCGCCTAAATGTACGTTTTCAAAAAATGAAAGTCGACGAACTATGTTAAGTGCGATATCATTGAACAGGTATTTTATAATTATCTTTAGGTTTCTCTTATGGTGCGTCCAGACCTGAAGAACGCGCCGCGAATGCGCCGCTCCGAGCGGCTCGCGAGCGGCGCATTCGCGGCGCGTTCGTCAGGTCTGGACGCACCACTATAATTTTTCATTTCGAATGACCATATAGGATCTATAACGATCTAAAGTTGGTTAGTAACCATTATCACTTAAATTTTTAATACTTTATAAAAATACTAAATCGGGTCTCCTCCTATAGCAATGAGTGATGTCATTAGAAAGGTATTTGTAAATTAAACATTTCGTACTAACACAACTAAAGTCAATTGTTAGTATTTTCTGAGTTATAGCACCTTTAAAGTGAAAAATCGTTTATATCCATACTATCACAATCTCTTCTCCACTCCTCCTCTAGCAATGAGTGGTATGTCATTAGAAAGGTCGTTTTAAATAAATAATTCGGTACGTACTAACACCACTAAAGTCAATTATTAGTATTTTCAGAGTTATAACATCTTTAAAGTGAAAAATCATTTATATCCATATTACAACAATTTCTTATTTTTTGAAACTTATACTAAAGTATCGTAACGTTCTTATCATATTATTTGCAAATAATAGTTATGGAACTTAAACATGACTGACGAAACGTGGGTGCATTAGACACATCTGCCTACCCCTTCGGGAAAAACAGGCGTCATGTTATGTGTGTTACTTAGGTAGGTATCTTAAATAATTATTATGACAAAGCTCGTATGGCATAACCTTTAAAAAAGATAATAAATACCAATATCTGAGTGTGATCATAGTTTTAAAATAATAAATGTTGTTGTTTGTTGTTGTTTTGTATGTACACTCATGTTTGAACATTTTTTTTTTAAACTAGCTTTTCTTACTGGGGAGTAAAAAGAACTAAAAAGTTCAAAATAATTTAATATACACACATCAAAAAAAGTTTGCGATCACTAGCATAAGCTGATATAATTTTTTAAATTGAACTTTATCAAGAAAAATTCTTTGTCGTGTGTTTTCTTTAAATAGAAATACCCAGTTTGAAATTAAAAAATAAAACTATTTCTTATTTTTTATAAAAAAAATTGAGTAATTAATTATAATGTAATTGTAACAGAAATTTGATAGAAAGAAAAATACTGTTTAACCAAACTTAAACAACAGTTTATTAATAAAAGGTTTATATTCAATATAATATAACTCCTCCCCTGGCTCGAACACATGCGAATATCCTCCTGGGCATGCTGAGAATCAAGTTATCCAGCATTTCTTGGGATAACCTGTCCCATTCTTGAATAGCGACTTCCCTGAGCTCTGGCACTGTCTGGGGACGTGGCTGACGGTTCCAAACAGCTCGCTTAAGAGCATCCCACGCGTGCTCTATTGGGTTTAATTCAGGCGAGCCAGCAGGCCAGTCTAACCTTGTGATGGTGTATACTCGGAGCAGCATTGACTCGTTGAGCTCGATGGGCGGGCGCATTATCATCGACCAGTACAAATTGGTGCCCATGGTTTACTCGGAATGGTCTGACAATTCCATCAATAGCAACTGCTCTGTAGATGTCTGCTGTCATAAAGCCTCGATACGGGATCAAAGGCGTTCTAGCTCCAATCATAATACCACCCCAAAAGGACACCGATTTCCCGCCTTGCTGAACTGTTCCAGTGGCAGTTATTTGCCTTTCACGGTCTCCTGGTCTTCTCCAGACACGGACACGTCGGTTATCTGGATGAGTACTGATTCGCGATTCGTCAACGAAGAGACAGTTTTGCCAAATGTTTTCTTCTTCATTTTGCCGAAGCCTAGCCCACTGTAATCTCCGTCGTTGACGTTGCCGGGAATTCAGAGGATCTCGTCAAGACCTCCGTGCTCGTAATCCAGCCTGGTGCAAGCAATTCCGAATGGTCTGAATGCTAACTTCAAGCCCAGAGGCGGCCCGAACTTCTGCTTTTATTTTAGTGGCATTGATTGTTGGGTCACGGGCTGCCAGCAATCTAATATAGCGCTTTTGGGCAGCAGTCAAAACAGTTGGGCGACCACCGCGGGGTCGGTCAGCTAAATTACCTATCCCGTGGTACCTCTGCAACGTGGTCACAACACAGGATTGGGATATAGAAACTCTGCGTGCTATTTCTATCGTGGTGTATCCTTCTTCCCTCAAAGTTACTATTCTTGCTCGTAAAACTTCTGATAATCCTCTTGGCATTTTTCAATCACAATTTTCCGCGAAATCTATTTTAAATCCGTTAAAATTGACTAAATCAGATTTCTGAATGAGCGTAAGCTAGGGCTGAAAGCCTTTTTATATGGAAAAACAATTGAACTGTTTTATTGTTTTATATTCTAAATCTATATTTTTAAATAATGAATCTAAAAAGAAGAAGAAATCATAATATAACATACCGTAACAAAAAAAATTACGATTTTTCAAAGTGATCGCAAACTTTTTTTGATGTGTTTATTTATGAGTATGTATTGTATGTAACTTGGTTGCACGAAGCACTTGCTTGTGCTACTGCTTATGTTAGTGCTAGAAATGGTCTTTTCTATAGGATTTGACAGTTGATTTGACACTAAGGGAAATCCGTTGAACTTTAAACTTGTAGATAATACCTATGACGTAGGGAAGAGGTCGTAAGTCCCGCTATAACGTCAATACCTTATTTTACTACGGTTTTAAGCCAAGTGAGATGAATACAGATCTAACCTTTACCTTAGAAATACGAATGAAATGCATAAGCGTTCTAACATCAAGTTTTTAAAATAAATAAAAAACCCGTAAACTAACATTATATTTAGCATTCGGAAAAGTTTGATGCTATCGAGTTTTATAGTGATAAGAAAATACCATTTTATAGGTACATTATATCCCATATTTTTACATAAAAGCGTGTTACACCTTCTTTAGTGTTCTTACTGTCAAAATGTAACGCGCTTTTATGTTATTGTATGTGTTTATCTTATCTTAGCTTTAATGAGCTTTAACTCCATAAATACTAATAAATGACAGTAGCTGTACTACAAAAAAAAACTACTTAAAATAACCTTTCTATCGATATATCACTCATTGCTAGAGGTGAGGTAGACCAAAAATCCCATTCTCCTTCAAAAGATCTAAAATTCCGACTGCTTTAAAAATGAACTTAAAATAAAAACTGTATAGAAAAAACCAGATACAGTAGGTATAAATAGTAAATTCTAATGCGGAACATAGCGACTTTAACAGCCGGGACCCATTAAAAATGTAGACCGGCTCAAATCTTCCCAATAATGGGTCCCGACTGTTAAAGTCGCTATGTTCCACATTACAAATGTCTTCTCTACGCAGATGATCAAGTTTTGCTTGCATCGTCGGCGGAAGAGTTGCAAGACATGGTAACTATGATGAATGGAGCATATAATATGAAAGGGATGAAAATTAATGTAAGCAAGACGAAAGTAATGGTTTTTGAAAGAGATGCAGATGTATCTGAGTGTAAAGTAAAGATAGGAGATGAAAGTATTGAACAGGTGAATGAGTTTGTTTATTTGGGAAGCATGTTTACAAGAGATGGTAAGATTGATGAAGATGTGGAAAGGAGAGCAAATGCGGGAAATAAAGTAAATGGTGCTTTGCATGCGGTTGTGGCTAGCCGGTCGATGTCCAAAAAGGCACGACTGGCTGTCCATAATGGTGTGTTGGTACCTACGCTTATGTATGGAAGTGAATGTTGGTCGTGGCAGAAGAGGCATGAAAGTAGAATAAATGCCGTGGAAATGCGTTCCTTGCGAAGTATGTGCGGTGTAACTTTGAATGATAGATTGAGAAATGAAGAGATTAGACAAAGTTGCGGTTTAAAAGATGATGTAGTGACAAAAATTGAAAGGAGTATGCTTAGGTGGTTTGGCCATGTTGAGAGAATGAGTGAACGGCGATTAACAAAAGAAATTTATAAGGCGGATGTTAATGGGAACGCCGGTAGAGGACGTCCTAGAAGGACATACATCGATGTTATTGGTGATGTTCTTCACAAAGGTCAGGTGCGTAGTACTCTCAACCGGCGTGCGTGTATGTCAAGATGTATGAATGTGGATGAAGCGAAAGGGGTATGTAAGAGTCGTAGCATGTGGCGTTCTATAGTTTCTGCCTACCCCCATGGGAAAAAGGCGTGAGTTTATGTATGTATGTATGTATGTTCCACATTAGAATTTATTATTTATACTGTATCTTGTTTTTTCTTTATATTTTAAGTTGATTTTTAAAGCAGTCAGGTTTATTGTTTTAATTTACTTTTTTTGGTTAGGTTTATAATCAATAATATTTTATTTAGACCCACACACTTATCTGTGTCATGGACACACTGCTTACTAAGGGAAGATGGAAAATATCTGTCCATCCAGTACATTATATTTTAGTAGCGACCTCTACACGTATTGTGTCGGTCTATCAAGGTCGTCACACGAACTGTGTCAGAACTTCTGAAGTGAAACGTAATGTATATGTAGCAAACCTATCAAATCAACGTACAATGAACTCTTGTTCGACATAGTTTTCAAAATAAGAGTTGGCAACACTGTGTTGTACTGAGTGAGTGGTGTGGAGTTACAAATCCTTATAAAAATGATTATGTACGAACATATATCTAAATAAGAAAATTAAAAATCTGGATGTATGTATACACTACACATTTTGTAAATTTTATACCAGACACTAGACAATACTTCTGTAAGTTTTTAACTAGGGATTCAGATTTAGCGTTGAATTGTGGTCGGATGAGTAGTACGTCAGGACAGTACCTGGGGGGCGGGGGGTGCAGCGGGGGGGGCGCGTAGGCGTGCGGGGGGTACGCGCCGGGAGGGGGGGGCAGACCCGGCGCGTGGCCGAACGCCGGCTTGAGCGGGTCGCGCATGAGCGTGTGGTACAGGTTGAGCGCGTCCACCAGCTCCGCGCTCAGCTGCGTCAGCCGCGCGTGGCGCCGGTCCGCGCGCTCGAGCGCCGCGTCCACCAGCGCGCCCATCGCGTGCGCGCGCGCCTCCAGCCGCGCGAGCTCCGCCTCGCCCACGCCTTCACCCGCTTCGCGCGGGTCCGCCTCGTGCAGCAGGCTCAGCGCCGCGTCCATCGTGGCCTCGTCGATGCTCGACGGAGGCTCGTCGCGCGCCTCGCCTGCCGGCGTGATGCTCACTGCCGCGGCCGGCTCGGCCGCTCGCCCAACCGGCTCCGCCAGGTCACCGGTCACGAAGTTGGCCGGAAACAGGCCCTCGCCGCGCTCGTTGTATCCTTTCCACCAGTTGGGGTCGCTCGAGTCGGTCACGTGAACTGTGGAGGGAGAACATTTGGAAGTGAGCGACGCGCCGGCTTGCGGTCGGGCGCCTCGTGGTAGCATCGCGTACCGATTTCGCCAGCCAGGAATGTCAGCTCGTTGTCTTCAGCCGCCTCGAAGTCGTAGAGAGCGCGGACTTTGCGCGGAGGCGCCGCGTCGGCCGCGTCGACGCGCGGGTAGAGCGGCGCAGCGGACGCAGGTGGCGCGTCCCGCAGCGAGAGCGCGATGGCGCGGGCCAGCTCGTCCTGCTCGCGCTGTGCGGCAGCAGCGGCGGCGGGCTCGCTAGGGTTGCCGCGCGGCGCGGCCTCGCCCGCCTCGGCGCGCAGCTTGGCGTGCAGCGAAGGGATCAGGTCGAGCTGCGGGTCGTCGCGGAACTCGCCCTCGGCCCACTTGCGCAGTAACGCACGCATGCGCTGTGCGACAGCGGGCTGCGCGCGCGCCAGTAGGCGGCGGTACTCAGTCTCGAAGTCGCGCGAGGCCACCTCGAGGTGGAAGGCGCGGCCGCAGTTGGCCACGCAGGCGTCGAGCAGCGTAGCCGCGTGCACCTGCACGTGCGGGTCTGGGTGCGCGAGGCGGCGCATGACCGCACGGAGACACTCCTTGGCGCTCTGCGTGGACGCGCCGGCGCGGTCGCAGATCTCCATGATCAATCCCCATTCTTCACTCGTGTTGTTCTCGCTCGTAGCTCGTTCTATAAAAAAATTGCTCTGTTAATATTTGTTTTATCTTCGACAAAATTGATATGTCGCTCTGCGCTTTCGGGAACATAATTATGATAATTCATAAAACGTTTTTAACAACTATACTGCCGCGCGATTCATAAACGCAGTAAGTAACATTTTGGTGAAAAATGAGTTGATCATATATTCGTAATCACCGAAATGAGTTCTATAAGAATCAAAGACCCGTTTCTTTCTATATACTTTAGAAGACCAAAAATCAAAAAACATAAACGCAGTAACTACTTTGTTCGGGCTTTGCCCCCTTAACATATTCACAGTAAGTATACATTTACAATTTTTTAAGAATAACGAATAGCTTTTTTTTACTAAAAACTTAACATAAACACAGTATGCACACCAGCGGCAATTCTTACAAGTAATCTAAAAAATATATTTAAAAACATCCTTATTTTATTAGCAGTAAGATAATATATTGTATTTTTATAAAGAATCACCTTTGTGGTGCTGATGGCTGGATGTCGCATAATAGTACTGCAGTAAGAAACAGTACTACAATATTTTTGTGTTATATTTCGGTGCATTACATAGTATAAACGCAGTAAAACACTACAAACTGCGATAATCACATGTGAATAACTGTGGGATAAATTATGCATTGCATACTATGAACGCAGTAAATGTCACCCTCCAGTAATGTGCTTAGAAGGTTCAAGGCTAAACAGTGGGCTCAGACTATTACCCTGGAATATACCTCGCTCAGTCCTGATTGGTTCTCCTCTCTCTTCAATTTGTCGACATCCTGGATAATGAGGGACTGACCTCCATTGCCCCATACATGACGTCAGGAAGGAGCATAGAGTTAGTTGTATTTACTTTATACAACTCTAGCACCCTCATGAGCTATGTATGTGGCACCGAGTCGCAGGCCTTCTTATAGTCTATCCAACATGTCGACAGATCCTTTCGGGATTGGTGAACTTGTTGGCTAATGGCCATATCAATGAGGAGTAACTCCTTAGTACCGCGGGACCCATTCCTACATCTAGACACGCAGTATCGTGTCAAGCCAAGTTCAAAGGCAAAAGGAACTGGCGACGCAGCAGCAGTGACAACGAAGTGATCCTATAAGAGCAGAGGTTGAAATAGGTAAATCAAATACTAAAATTACTCTATCTTTGAGAGGTGGGCAATCGAGCCCACAAGCGGGGTACTTTTGTCGATGAAATTGAGTGTAAATGCCCTACCCTTAAAATCTTATTACTACATACTTGGACACATTGTATAGACGACGTTCTAGTTGTAGTAGTAGTGTCCCGCGAATTTGTACACAATTGTAATTTGTGACACTAAAAATAGGTAAATAAAGAACTTTAAAAATAGTTAAAACTGAATAGAGAGGAAAAAATAATAAAATTTATAGTTTCGGAAGTTGGTGCCTTCAATTTGATTCAGAGTGGATTAGCATCAACTTCTGCAACTAGATTTTATATGTTAATTATTTGACTACTTTCAGTATCTTTTTTGAAGTTAGTTATTATTTTTTTTAATTACAGAAATTATGTGCCTGATGAAAAAAAAAGCTATGTTTTTCTGTTATCTATAACTCGAAAAAGGCGCTGATAATATAAAAGGATTGCTCTAGAATTAAAATTGATTAGGAGGGGGAAACATGTTTTTTTCTTTTTTATAAATGAAGAAAGCTTAACATATGCAGCGTGACATAATTTTGTCATCTCATTATCTTATGCCTAGACACTTAGCCCGGCAGGACATGTTTGTGGATGCCAGAGCCAGAGGTGGTAATATCTGCAACTAAATTGTGTCTTTGTATCATGTTCTTAAATTATCAACTGAACTGTGTATATTTATAAATAAAAATGAATTAGACAGGTGTGGAATAACAAACACCCAAACAAAGGTTGAGAACACTGAATAAAAAGCTGGCCAAGTGCATATCAGGCCACGCACAGGGTTCTAGCGGTGTATACTACATTGGGTGTCCCAGAACACATGGACATGGAGGGAAAGTACTTTAAACATTTAAAAAAGCAATTTTTACTTAAAAGAGACTTCATTTTATTGCTGTATATATTATGTGTGATTTAAATATTTACTCAAAAATGCTTGCAATGTGGTAATCATTTTGACAATCTTCTTTGAGCAAAGACGACCTTTCCGTGCTTCTTGAATAGGCGCCAGCAAAGTTGTATAGAATTTCATTGCTGGTGAGTTTCAGCCACCAGCTATTTCCTTTGAGAATCCATTATTATCGAGTGAATGTTTCAAGAATAGTCAGGTGCAGAATGATTTTATTTAGAATTTGGCTGTATAGGTACAGGAAATACAATCATCAACAACTAAATTAAAAAAAATATAAACCCTGGAAAGGCAGCCCTGAATTTTAGTAAGTAACTGTATTTTTAACAATTGTTACTTTATATAAATTCTTACTATACTAAGCTGGTTTTATTTAAATTATTTGCATTGTTTGAGTAAAGCACTATACAAGCCTTGGTCTGCAATGACTGCGCTGCTGGCCACGCTATGATGGCCTCGAGCTTAGCTTACTCTCGGCCTTCAAGCTTGGTCATCATTGCAGCCCTTGCTGTCCGCGCTATAAAGGCCTAGACCTTCGGTCTCGGCCTTTATTCCAGCTTGTCCATCAAGGGCTGCAATGCTGACTGCGCTGTATTGGCCTGGAGCTGCGCTTTCGGCCAACATCAACACTGCCAGCAATGCATTCATTACAGACTACAGCAGTAATGTACTATTGCTGTGATAATATCAATATTTGAAGCTGCTGAAAGATTAGGGAAGAAAGTCATTAAAGTAATTTAATGACTTTTGTAAGTCATAAGACTACAAATAGCTTTTGAATGCACAATGATTAGTTCTCCTTATAATCAACTTCAATATTATAAACATAACTTGTTTGTTATTGCTGTAGTCCAGGTCTAGGCCACACTCTCCCCCAGTGCTGTTGTTCTATAACTATATTGCAATCACTAATCTGTTTACAAGCTGGTTCCAATCAACACTGACTGTGATACTGCCAATTCACATAATTATCCTTGTCAGTGATGTCTAAGGGCGAACACTCACAAAAGTTGACTGCAGCCGTTTATGATGACGCCTATGATTAACAGTAGGCCCCGCTGATATTATGATGAAATCAAACTTTAATCGTTTGTGACTCATTCATCACGTTTACCAACAAAGTACACTATCTTTGTATATCTACGACTAATTACTATATTCCAATATTTTATGCTAAGTATTACAATCGTTAAGTAAATATTGTAAGGAAAACTCACCGACATCTTGATCAAAAGGTGAAGAATTGCCAAATATCCCCATATTTATTAATTAGAACCACCCATCAAACACTGAAACACTAGTACTAACTAGCCACGTATTTTACAGGATTACTTCCAACCAAATACAATAATCTCCAGAAAGAACCGAACTATTTTTTTTTTATTTATTACGTGTTTTTTGTAATAACACAAAGAAAGAACAATTTTATCTCAACACAATGACACAATGACAATGACCATTCTCACTAATTTATTAAAGACGACAGTTTATCTTAGAACAAATTATTTCGACGTTCGTCTCTATGGGTCACATATAGAAAATGACAGTTACCTCATCCCCTCTGCTTCATACTTCATCCCTTTGACGCCTATACGATGTTTTGACATCACTTTTGTCTATGTACTGATCTGTCAAACTGTCAATGTATTTCAAAAAGTTAATAATAATCTATCGAAGTTTGCATCGATTCATTTCCGATAACCTTCCTCTCTATATTTTAACATTTAACTGTAATATTCCTTGCAAAGCCGCAATTATGTGCAATAAGACAAGTGCTGTTGCTGCATTGAGAGTTGAGAGAAGACGAAAGGACGTCAAGTTTTTTAAAATAAGTACCAAAATCAGGACTCGTTGTTAAAGTGCATCAAGCTGAAACATTTACGGGGCTTGAATTTCCAATGCAGCACTAATACCAAGAGCCACAGTGTCCCAGTAGGTAGCTCTTATTTTGATCAATGCACGATCTTTCAATCATCATTATAAAGTCTATAGGAGGACAGAAGGAGAGAGCAAACAAATGCTGGTGAAATAATTGGTGAGTGCTACCTACCACTGAGTAAGAATGAATAATAAACACCACCAACCATTATTTGTATTTTTAACTAAAATGCTTTAATAATTAAAATTATATTTAAACTACTACGGAGGGTGTGCTAAATGTTGCCATGATCGCAAAAATACAAAGTCCTACTTTTTAAGGAAAAGTAATATATTCGTGAGTATTAAAATTGGGCAGCCCTCTTGCGGTTTATTATATTTTAAATTTTTAACTGAGCTAAGTTATGTACGTTTAAATTTACTACCTATCAATTAAATTAATTAGTATTTTTACGTAATTTGCAAAAGAAAAGAACAAAGCTTGTTTTTTTTTTACACAAAAACGTTGCCCCACACCAGGATTACTCCTGTATCGTGGGTGCGTTTACAGACACAAATCTTCACATGCACAAACAGCCAGACCCGAACAACTATCTGTAGGCCATACAAATATTTGTTGCGTGCGGGGATCGAACCCACGACCTGCAGCGCAGAAGCCAATCGCTTAGCCACTGCATCAAACGTGTCGTCATAATTATAAATGTGCCGTGAGTGATAAATAATGCATTATGATTATTATTGTCTGATGAGGTCTACTATAATCTTTAGTATTATATTTTCTTTTATTCCTAAAATCAGGTAGATCTAGTGACAAAGTTAATAAAACAGCAACACTATGGCGGAACATGATTAGTTCCGATTTTGGCCGCGCGCAGAGTTATCTTGCGCGCACTCTACTACACTTTTAATGATATTTACTTTTAAAGTGTGATACTTATTTTTGCAGGCCAGTGTAGTTTGTGAAATCCACACGGAAAAACCCAATCCGCACGTTGTAGGTATATCAATTATCAAATTTTATTTTTTATTGTTAAATAAATAATATTCCAAAAATAACCTGGGTAATTTGTGTAATAAATATTTACAACCAATGATAATACGGCCGAGAGGTCAATGTATACTTTATTCTCAATCTATCTGGCACCTACGTAGTAGGTAAGTACTGAGAACTTTGAAGCAATAATTGGCTTTATCAGGAACCGTGTCGTGCGGTGAGATAAATTCTGTATAAAACGGGCTGTCTAGTCTTAAACATCACACACTTAAATCTTGAAGAATCATGTTCTACTCAAAGTTGGTTGTGCTACTCTTCGTCGCGTTTGTTTGTGTCTCTGGTGATTATCTTCTTTTTATAAACTATAACGAAATAGTACAACAAATATGTTTTATCATATAAAGTACTAGCTGACTGATCGTGAGGTCCTGGGTTCGATCCACAAGTCGGGCAAAGTGTTATTGGGTTTTTCCGTGTAGAATTCCTCAGTAGCAGCCTGGAGTTTGGATTTGTGCTCGGTTGATGGCAATAGACTCGCCCCCTATCACATGGGACTTAAACATAACGGCGAAATGAGGGTGTTACGTTACTTTACACATATGCCCAACCCTTCAGGAAATATCGGTTTGATGTTATGTTATGTATTAGTTAATTATGTCATGTGAAGCAGTTTCCATTAATTAATATCTTGTTCGTTTTCCTTTGCTATTATTTAAGTTATTTATTTAATTTATGTAGGTAAATGCTTCTTTCGATTCATCGTTTAATATGTGTCGTAGGATAATCGGAAGAACCGAATCTTTGCGATAATCCTAGGACGATTGCAAAAGACCGGATATTTGGAATCTAACATAGATTTAATCATTGGCGCTATTTTCAGGATCATTGCAAAAATCCCAATTTGTTTAGGAGGATTGGAAACATGAACGCTGATTGGCTAATCTAAGAAACGATTTATATCATCTTTATTCTTGGGTCAGAACACGGCTCTTGACAAAGATTTATAGACATAGAAAAGTGATAACGATAATATCAGCCAATCAGCGCTCATAAAGTGAACGGTATTCGCGACTTATCTAAGATAAGCCGGATTTTTGCAATAATCCTGAAAATAGCTCGGATGATTACGAAAATCTGTCTTAGATTCCAAATATCCGGTCCTTTGCAATCGTCCTAGTATTATCACAAGGATCCGATGTCTTGATTATCCTACGACATTATGCAAGTCGATTCACAAGAGATAGAGTTAAATAAACCTCTTGAATTATTGTTTTTAGGGTTCCGTACCCAAGGGGCAAAACGGGACCCTGTTACTAAGACTCCGCTGTCCGTTCGTCCGTCCGACCGTCCGTCTGTCACCAGGCTGTATCTGATGAACCGTGATAGTTAGACAGTTGAAATTTTCACAGATGATTTATTTTGGCGCTATAACAACAAATACTAAAAAACAGAATGAAATAAATATTTAAGGGGGCTCCCATACAACAAACGTGACTATTTGCTCGTTTTTATAGATAGCGGTACGGAACCCTTTGTGCGCGAGTCCAACTCGCAGTTGGCCGGTTTTTTTAAATAAATCCAGCGTAAGCACAAATATTACAATATTCATTAATATGTGCATTAATAATACTTGCTTCTTTTCAAGGATTCCGTGCATCACGATATGAAGAATTAGATGCAGAAAGTCAAGAGATAAATTTGGATTATGAAAACCCTTCAAGTGACATATTCAATTCTGAACTGCCAGAAAATGCAAGAAAACTCGATGTTACAAAATCTGACGGGAATATTAGATATAGAAGCGACAGCTTCAACTACGCACTATATCTTGCTGATGTGTCTGTTAGGGGTCCAATTAAAGTTGATCTAGATAACGAAGATACAGACGAACAATAACGGACCAGGCTCTTAATAATAAACATTAGGTATACTGGGATCGATCTATCATCACCGACAAGACTATTGTTGCCAATAAGCCTGACATAGTGGTGATAGATCGATCAGAGCGTCTCACAATTATTGTTGATATCACTGTTCCACATGACGAGAACCTTGTAAAAGCTGAGAAGGACTAAGAAATTAAGTGTCACGACTTGGCACACGAGGTTGTCTATACATGTGGTTGACTCAGCAGTTGTTGTGCCGATAGTCGTTACGGCCAATGGATTAATAGCCAAAAGCCTCGACCAACATCTGATGAGGCTCTCGTTGGGCGGCTGGGTCAAGGCCCGGATACAGAAAGTGGTAGGCAGTGGTAGCGTATTGTTAGGAAGTTCCTTTCTCTGAGGCCCTGACCACCAGTAGCTTGGACCCCGTTCCCAATGCCGGTGGGCTAATATTTTTTATATTTTTAAATGTTTTTTATAATTAATATAGAAATATTTAAAAATGTTATTTATATGTGTTTAATGAATAAAGGAATAACATTATAAATGATTACAATAAATTGACAAAATTTTAACTTAACTATAGGTAATATTGTATCCTTTGAACTTTAACTGCCTCGTTGGTGTAGTGGTGGCAAGCGAGACTGCTGATCGTGAGGTCCTGGTTTCGATCCCTAGGTCGGGCAATGTAATTGGGTTTTTTCGTGTGGAATTCCTCAGTAGCAGCTCGGAGTTTGGATTTGTGACCGGTTGATGGCAATAGGCTCGCCTCTTATTACATGGGACTTAAAAATAACGGTGAAATGAGGGTGTTACTATACACCTCTGCCCAACCCTAAGGGAATTCAGACGTAATGTTATGAACTTAAAATTTCCTATTGTAATCCGTTCGCATGTTTTTAACACCCGACAAAAAGATGAGTGTTATAAGTTTAACGCGTGTATCTGTGTGTCTGTCTGTGGCATCGTAGCTCCCAAACGACTGGACCGATTTTGATGCGGTTTTTTTCTGTTTGAAAACTAATGTAAACAGAAAACTGTTTTCTGTATTTCCAAAAATGTAAGCTCCTAACATTGCCCTGTATGTACATTTTTGAGACAGCAGTATTTGTCTGATCAAACTTCCACCTTTTTGAAACACTGAGATCCAAACGACGCAACAAAGAGATATGCGCTAATCCACATGGCACTGCGCTTTACACAAAAAGGTTTTTTGGGAATGGCACCTAGGATCTATAACAAGATTCCTAGACCTATTAAAGCACTCTGCAACATACACTGTTTCAAAAAAGCTTTACTTAAACTATTGAATGAAAAAACGTATTACACAGTGAATGTATACCTACCTAGCTGACAAATTATAATTTTATTTTATACTATTGTTTTAAATTATAGTTTATTATATCTACTACCTATTGACAATTTTGGTCAGAATATTTTATTCGTGTTTATCAATTTTATAAGAATATTTTTAATTTAATCATTTTTAACCAGAATTATACTAAACATGTTTTGTTAAAATATTTGTACGCCGATTAGGCTAGACATAGCGTTGACTAAAATAATACCACCTGTAATTACCTACCTATGTTCTACAAATAAAATATAATGATTTTTTGATTTTGATTTTTGTAATCGATTTTTGTAACTCGGGACATATTTTTAGGGGTTGTCGCGCGCATGTTTTAATGTTTGTAGTTATGTTATTTTATATTATTCGAGTAGGCAAAAATAACCAAGGTAAACAAAATGGCGGGCGTAAGATATAGGCCTAGTAAGAATTTAAGAGAGGTATTACTCTATGGAAGTGTAATTTTAATCCATGCAATAATTTAATTAATAATTAATGAATTGTTAATAATATCTTTGAAACGGTGAGTCATACATCAAAAAGAACCAAAATTTTGGTCCCCTTTAAGAAACCCCGACATGGGCTCCCTAAGCTGATCCCTCGGTCACCCATCCATAAAATGACCTCGATGTCAATTGCTTTACTTTTAGTTTATGAAAATAGTCCTGGTGAATCTGTAACGCGTGATTATGGACACATGGGCTCCCTAAGCTGATCTCTCGGTCACCCATCCATAAAATGACCTCGATGTCAATTGCTTAACTTTTAGTTTATGAAAATAGTTCTGGTGAATCTGCAACGCGTGATTATGAAGACATGGGCTCCCTAAGCTGATCTCTCGGTCACCCATCCATAAAATGACCTCGATGTCGATTGCTTTACTTTTAGTTTACGAAAATAGTCCTGGTGAATCTGCAACGCGTGATTATGGACAAGTGGACTGTTGAGTGTTGGTATTGAAACCCAAGATGGCGGGCATTATTTTTGTAGTGAAACTTCTTAGACGGCGTCCGATTTTTATGGGAGAGTAGACAAGGATTAGAGTTCAAAATTGATCTAACATACTTAAATAAATGATTATTACTATATTATTGACTATTATTGAGTTGTGACAACCCTAGCCTTTATACCCTTCCGCGACATTGTCTAGGCGTTTTCGGCTTTTACTACAAGATCAAAGGCGTCGCACTACTGTACTTCTTTATACTGTGATATTAGTATAGATATAGCGTGTTTGGGCTCATAAGAATGGTCTTAGATGTTAAATAGATGATGTTGTCTACTAGTAATTTAAGTTTGAAATAAAAATTTCATTAATAATTTAAAAAACCCCCGACACAAAAAAGAACCTCTAAAAAGTAATAAATTATATGTGTTTGTTGGCCTTTTCACTTTATTATAAGTACCTACCTAGTAATATTTGGATCCAAGCGTCATCACGTCGGGGGACCGCTAAGTAAATTTTATCACTATGATACCAACTTCGATCAAGAATAGTACTAGATTCCCGATAAGCGCTTCAAAAACGGCCCGAAAAATAAGAGCACAAATATTTTTGTGCTCTTATTTCAAATTAGTATGTTCCAATGATAACCAACGTTAAGACGTCAAAATGCCGCAGTGCGTGTTCAAAAATTGTGTAAACAACCACCTTAACACCAAGGTTTTTGAAAGGAATATCTTTTTTTCGATAAGTTTATATCATTAAGTGTTTTTCATAAAATAAAAACAGAATTAAATAGTAAATATAAATCAATTAGCAAATATTATGATTGTTTGACCAATGTTTGTGACAACTCGCCAACTATTCTAACAAACATCGACTGTTCTGGAACAGGGAGTGCATGGAGTAGTGTTGTTATTTTATATGTTATTTTTGTTTGTAGATTTCTTTGCGACCCATTTCGCTGTGTATTTAAACGCATAAATTTAAAAAGATGTGTTTTCTAGGCGAAACGAACACAACCATAAAATAAGCTTCATGAAACTAATTATAAAAAATTCATTGATGTAAGATAACATTATATTTGTAAAAAAGAAACCGCTCAAATAAAAATTGATTCTAAAAGATAGCTTTACAACAAGCTGAATCTGTTTAAAGGTAATTAAACATACATTCCGTTCAAACAGACAGATTACGACTGTCCAGATACAATATTTAAAGAATCCACCTCGCACGCACTTTCATGATTGTTTACCATACACTCTTATTTGCAATTGAATTTAAATGAAAAAAGAAATTAATTTCATTCAAATTGATTTAAAGCAAATATTTTTTATAACTTCTAAATCGCGTACAGCGGGACAGGAGCGATACAGAACATTGACGTCAAGTTCTTACAGAGACGCTCACAGTGCTATACCGTATTAGTTTACGATATGTGATAACCAAAGTCCCTAGCAAAACTGAATGAGTGGGTCGAGGAACTTCAAATATACTCCACCAAGAAGAACATAGTCTGCTAGTTGTCGACAATAAGATTGACATGATAAATGATAAATTATGATAAATGATTTTTATTTCTGTAAATAAATCTGTTACAGACACTTTTACAAGTCAATGTAATGTTTTTTTTTTAAGACTAGATGGCGCCGGCATTTCCTATCTGACTAGCTCTGAGAAGAAAAGCCGAAACAAACTCAGAGGTCAAAGTCTCTTTTAAAGTCCAGACATTGTAGTACACAAACTATGCGAGTGAAACGATGTAGGGCAACGTCGGGAATGGCCTTTTGAGGAAAGTGCCATAGGAGGTTCGAGTTGACCTGTCCTAACTGACGGCACATCTGCATCAGTCATCGCGGAGCTCAAACCTTATTCTAGGGAGCTCAACAACCCGACCGCTGCACGACGCAATCAATCAGTTTGACATTTGTGTGGGTCACAAAAAAAAAAATACTCAAGAACCGCCAAACGTTTACAAAATTCGTGTATAAAGCTACCCTACATGGTACTCACATTCACAATTTATTAAAAAAGTAAAATAAAAAATAAGGCGATGATAAAATAATAAAAATCATTGAAAAAAAAAATTCAATTGTAAAATGTCAAAAGGATAAAAAATTATAATATCATGTTGTAAAATAATTTCAATAATTACAATGATGTGTCTGTGACAACAGCGAGCGGCTCAGTTCCAAGCATTTTTATCGTCCATATAATCTTTAACTTTATAGAAACCCTTTTCGCATAGTTTCTGCTTTACATAGGACTTGAATTTATTAAGACTTAAGTCTTGAATATTGCTTGGAATCTTATTGTAAAAGCGTATACTTTGGCACCTAAATGAGTTACTAATTTTTTGGAGCCTAGTCATTGGTAGGATAAGCTTATTTTTATTTCTAGTATTGACGTTATGGATGTCGCTGTTCTTAGAGAAAAAACTGATATTTTTCTTTATATAAATCAAATTTTCATAAATATATTGAGATGCGACCGTCATTATACTAACTTCTTTAAATTTATCCCTCAGTGAATGCCTAAAACTAAGTTTATAAATTGCTCGAATAGCTCTTTTCTGCAAAACAAAGATAGTTTGAATGTCGGCAGCATTTCCCCACAACAAAATGCCGTACGACATAACACTATGAAAGTAACTAAAATACACTAATCTGGCTGTCTCTACATCAGTTAGCTGGCGTATCTTGTAGACCGCGTAAGCTGCAGAACTGAGTCTTTTCGACAATTTATCTATATGTGGGCCCCACTGCAGTTTCGAATCTAAAATTATACCCAAGAACATAGTCGTGTCCACAAGATCCAACTCGTCTCCATTTATTACTACACTGGTTTTCACCTTCTTAACATTAGGTGTCAAAAATCTGATACATTTAGTCTTTTTCTCGTTCAAAAGCAAGTTATTAACATTAAACCAGTGCACTACTTCAGAGAGAGCGTTATTTACATCGTCCGTAACCGGCTGCTGCCGTTTAAGTTTAAATAATAGTGATGTATCATCTGCAAATAACACAATCTCCTGATTATCTTTTATAAGATAAGGTAGGTCATTTATATAAACGAGAAATAGGAACGGGCCGAGAATTGAGCCCTGCAGAACGCCCATTGTCATAACAGACCCTGGAGATCTCTTCCCATTGATGTCTACTTTCTGGATCCTATTACCCAAATAAGAAATAAGTAGATCCAGAGCAGTATTCCTAACTCCGTAATGATGTAATTTCCTGACCAATGTATCATGAAAAACGCAATCAAACGCCTTTGACAAGTCACAAAAGATGCCTAAAGCATCATGTGAATCCTCCCAGGCATTAAAAATATTAGCTAAAAGCTCAACACCAGCATCAGTTGTAGAGCGACCTCTTGTGAAACCAAATTGTTTCCTATGTAACAAATTATTTTTATTAAAGTGAGTTTGCAGCTCATCAAGGATTAATTTTTCAAATATTTTACTGAAGGTGGGTAGCACAGAAATAGGTCTAAAGTTAGTGGGATCAGATGTGCTACCCGATTTAAATAAAGGTATAATCTTACTACTTTTCATTAAGTCAGGAAATACACCACATTCAACACATTTATTGTAAATTACAGCTAACTCAGGTGCTACTGTGTTGATAATAGATTTTGTGACCTCAACGGAGTTACCCCAAAGATCGGCGGTCTTTTTGACATTAAGGGTATTGACAATTTTTACAATATCTTTACCACTTACATATCTAAAATTGAATTCATTGTTGCATATTTTCACATTTTCTTTCAATAGAGATTCGGCAACAGTGGGGGATGACTTCAAGGATTTAGTCGTTGAAACTGGAATGTCCGTGAAGAAGTGTTCAAATGCTGTGGCAACTTCTAAGTCTGATTTAACTGTCTTATTTTCAATTGAAAGGCTATAGTCACTACTTCGATTCTTGACGGTATTAACGGTATTTTCCATCTCATAAATGGTTCAGACAAAAGTCGTGTTACTGAAACCGTTTTGATTGTTTTATATTCTAAGATGATAAAGCTAACCGAAATAATAGTAAAAAAAATAATTAAAAAATGGTTTAGTCATATAAAATTACACCTAAACTTTATACTTTGATAATTTTATATTAACTAGATTACTCATTATGGAAGTTCAACTTAAGATATTGTGACGGTCTGTCACGTACTCCTAATTAATAACAAAATATATTATTTATTTTAAAAGCGTAACACGATATCGGGCCTCTTGGGAACACATTAAATCTTAAGATTGTGGGAAACAAACTAGGGACAAGTGCCAGCCGTCAGTTGAGATAATATATTATAACAAATTCTAAAGAAATGGATGAAATAGGAGATCCCCGAGTGCAACGCACAATACCAGTGCCTCATCTGGTTAACAGGCCCAAAACGACCCTTTAAAACAATAGAGAAACTACACAAAAAAAGGCAATAAATCTATTGCGCAAAAGCATGGGAATATGGTCTTAGCGACGTGAAGTGGAATATCGAGGACTCAAGGAGGGACAGTGGTTGTTAGACCCCAAGAGCGCACGGTCATGAGACTCATGAGTGCCGAGGGCTAGTTAGGCTAGAATTACAGGAGGGTTGGTGTTAGACCATGAGAGGACTCAGCTAAGGAGTCGTAACAGCGAGAGGCGACTTAATTAATAATAATTATAGTTTAGCTTAAATATAGCGTTAGACTTAATTAGTAATAATAAAGTGTGCAAGTGCGAATCTTCATGAGTGCGTGAGTGAGCGAGTGGGTGAGTGTCTTACTATAATTATTCCAAGCTGATTATTATTCTTCATGTACAAAAACTGTATGTAGAATATAACATCGTGTATGTACCTTATACCTTATATCTGATTAGACCGAATTATCCTACACTTACGTTTGGCTCTTAGGGAAGCGGGGAAGGCCTCCCCATAACCTTGTATGGTATACGATTGACAATCATATACCAAACACCCTACGTTTGACTCACACTTGGACTTATATGAATTATTATATATCGACACTACGCAACCACACCAGCCATGGGAGGCAGAACCGTATTACATATTAATCACTCCATTGGAATAATCTAGGCTACAATGCCAACTAACAACAACCAGGACATGAGCAACCAAACGATAGTGATGGCTATTTCCTATTGACCGACTGACCCCGGCGTATGCTTTGCGCATGTTTACTTGTTTTACGTACACTTCCAGGGAGCGGGGGTAGGCATCACCAAGTACCCTAAACTGGATGAATAGTCGTTCTAAAGGACGCTAGGGAGCGTGTCTCGTTATACCCCCGGCCATAACAGGCCTATTACTGAATCGACAAATTAGCACTTAGCGAGACACGTATAGGACGGAAAGCGGCCTCACAACCCGCTATGCCGTCCACAACCTGGGTAGATTAAGGAAGTGTGAAGTGACGACAAATAATACCACTCGAACGTAAACCAGGTGTAACCGTGAGGTATCATGCAACCGACTGACAATACACTGCGCTTGCGCTAGTTCAAATAACTTATCTAGTAGAGGAGCGGGCGTTACTCGTGGGGTTATTTAATACCGGTCGCCCAGTATTGCTGGAGACATGTCTTGCTGAATGGCAGTTGGACTTAGCAGGACTCTGCCTTAGGATTCAGAAGGACATGAGAGCTTAGGGAACGTGGCCCGTTGAATTGCTGATCCTAGAGTTTAGCGGTACACGTACGACACGTCAGCTGCTGCAAAGCCGTCCCGTGTCACGACATGGGGTTCGATTATAATGCAATTAGTTAATGTGTTTCTGAACGCAAGCGTTACGTATCATTTATAGGTCCCTTGTATTCCTCCCTTTGCCATTATCTTATCACTACAACTTATATGTCTCTTGCATCCCTTTCATTGTCTTTTAATGTACATAATCAAGACATATAACGACTTATTATAATTTGATGTCCTCCAATCGGTGGGAGAGTGACCAGTCGGGGACGAGCTCTACAGGGCTGTGCGGAACTGGCGGAGCACAGCCTTTTCCCCCTTCGGGGGGAAACCGTTATAATCACTACCTTTCCCTAAATATTAGAAAAATGAAAATTTTATCAGCTTGGGGTAACGACGTACAGTCACAATATTTTCTATGTTCTTCAAGGGAATATATAAGTGTTATACATTTTTGGATTGCTCAAGATCTCTAGTTTACAACTACGTTATGTTTTTATGAGAAATATTTTTTAGTTTTTTTTAATATAATTTTTAAGTGTCATAATGAAATTTTCCGTCTTTTTAATTTTCAAATTGAGGTTTCGTTGTTACCAATGGCTCCCGATGTTGAGTTAATGACATTTTTAGATTCCTTAATACAGGGAAATAAAAAAAAACCTGCGTCATTACTGCGCCATTTCGAGCTAGAAGCAAAAATGTCGACTGAAAAATATTTTCATATACAATTTTTTTTTGCGGTTATCATTTTAACCACACGTATGATACTAATTATGTTCCATAGTTCTTAACTGTTGAGGTAATTATAATCAGTATTGGTTAAAGCATTCCTGTGAGAACTGTTTTTATCAATTTTCTCATTGGTTTTGCACAAGTTACTGAAACTAGGGTCATATAAACTCGTTTCCGGGAATCGCTTGGTTTACAAAGATAAAAGATATTTATTTTGCAAAATATGGGTGGTACACAGATGTGGTGTCATAAAGGAGGATACACGCTCAGCCACATTGATAAACCTCGTCAAGGTTCCGGAAACAGCAATGATGGAAATACGGCAAGGAGATTCTTCCAAAACTATCAATGTTCGGCAGAAATCACGGGTATCGACGAAGAGTTGATCAAGAGATTATACATAATTTTGCAAACCATGTCATCGGGATTTTCTGTTAACGCAGTAAAGTTTGGTGAATATACGCTGGGGACTGCACAGTTATATGTGAGTAAATATAACTGGTACTATATGCCATCTTCAGTTCACAAAACTCTTATACATGGTGCCAAAATAATCGAGCATTTTGCAGTTTTGCCAATAGGCCAATTATCTGAAGATGCTCAAGAAGCTCGTAATAAAGACTAAGAAATATAGATTAAATCACGCTCGAAAGTGTTCCAGGCCAGCCACAATGGAAGACGTTCTGCACATACTGTTGTATACTTCTGATCCCTATAATTATATCTAGCTTAGATCAAGTATTGTGATACCAAAAGAACTATTTAACGAAGCTAAAGAGCTTTTAGTATTAACAAGTGATGAGTAGAATTTTTTTTTTCATGACTCATAAGTTTTTTTTTAGTTTAAAATGGTGTAATTACGTAGTTATTAACTTAATAATAACTTTAATTTAACCTAATGTAAGCAAACACTTAATTTTAATAGTTTAATTCAATTTTTGTGTGAAATTTTTCAACATTTTATATTTGTAATTTTTTTACTAAGTAAACACAGTTTTTAAAGTGGCAGTGTTTCAATTATCCAATAGCATAAGTATTCAGGAATACGTATATAAAATTTCATTTCAAAATGTCAAGAAACAAAAAAGTTATAGATTTTTTTGATGGAACGCACCGTTTGGTCCCATAGTGCGGCGCCGTATTGTTTCATACATTTGTTTGAGTCGCCCGTCACACGGCCCGATGCTCGGGCGATTCGCTCGACAAGTTTCGTACATCACCGCTACGCGTGGCACGCCCAGTAGTCCCAGTACTTTTCCATACATTTGTTTTAGTCGCAATACGCTCCGCCGTTCGCACCGCGCGAATTTTCGCTGCAGCGAATGTCTCGTGGCCAAGCCGTTATAGTCAACGGGCTGGGCGTCAGTGCGGTCCGCGCGTGCGCCGCGCCTTTATTGGTCGGCGGGAGGCTCCCATACAACAGACATGTTTTTTTTTTGCCGTTTTTATAGATAATGGGTAGGTACGGAACCCTACGTGCGCGAGTCCGACTCGCACTGGGCCGGTTTTTATTAATTCTTTTGTTATTGGAATGTTAAATGGGAGCTTAGGTCAAACTGATAATATACCTATCACGGGTTTGCCCCAACTACACAAAATAAAATTCCGAAAGTACAAAACAAATACGCAGTATCATATTATGTGAGTGACCTTTCATTTTTCAAACAAATATTTAACTTGCCCGTGCGATACTTCATACCGCGGGATTGATAAGACATATAAAATAGGACGTCGAATCGGGAACATCACACAAGTACGAACTGTCTGGGAGAAACATGTTCTTTGCAAAGTTAGTCGTTCTGTTTTTCTTCACTTTTCTGGCTGTCTCATGTGAGTATTAATTATTTTTGGAATTTTGTAAATAATTGTGCAGGAAATGTGTCTGTGTGCAATTGGGAGGCTTAATCAATAAAATAGATGGTATTTTGAAGCTGGACATCCACCAGAGCTGTGCGAGGAAAATGTGCAGTGCGAAAATGTGTAGCGAGGATGTGAAACGGTGTGACCCTTTCCACCAGAGCTGTGCGAGGAATGGGTAATGTGTAATGTGTTAATGTGTACAAATGAGCGGTGCGAGGATAGGTAGTGGGCTCTTTTCGAATATGAGGATGGTGTGGCGGGAGCGATACACATTCCTCGCAACACATCCCTGGCTCGCATTTCTCGCTTGTTTTGTATGAACAAAAACCTCGCTCCGCTAAGCCCATATCCACCAGAGCTACGCAGAGCGAAGCTAGGTAAATGAAGTGATTCTATTGGTGCTTACAAAACACATTCCTCGCTACGCAGCTTAGCACAGCTCTGGTGGATGCTCAGCCTGATGGGGAAAGACATTAATAGTAAAAAAACATTTTTGAAACAAGGTTTTATTTGAATGCTCTAATAAAATAATAGTACATTACTACCGCGGTCTGTAATGACTGTGTTGCTGGCAGCACTGATGATGGCCGAGAGCGTAGCGTAGCGCAGCTCCAGGCCATCACAGCGCGGTCAGCATTGCAGCTCTTCATGGACAAGCTGGAATAAAGGCCGAGACCGAAGGTCGAGGCCTTTATAGCGCGGACAGCAAGGGCTGCAATGATGACCAAGCTTGAAGGCCGAGAGCGTAGCTAAACTAAGCTCGAGGCCATCATAGCGTGGCCAGCAGCGCAGTCATTGCAGACCAAGGCTTGTATAGTGCTTTACTCAAACAATGCGAGTAATTTAAATAAAACCAGATTAGTATAGTAAGACTTTATTTAAAGTAACGATTTGTTTCTTCTCTGGTCCTTAGTTTTTTTTAAATTTGTATTTAATGATTGTGCTGCCTGTACCTATGTAGCCAAATTCTGTATAAAAACTTTTTGCACCCGACTATTTTTGAAACAAAACTCGACAATAATGGATTTTCAAAGGAAATTGCTGGTGGCTAAAACTCACTAGCAATGAAATTCCATACAACTTTGCTGGCGCCTATTCAAGTAGCGCGGAATGGTCGACTTTGCTCAAAGAAGGTTGTCAAAATAATGACCACATTACAAGCATTTTTGAGTAAATAATTTAAAAAATCAAAAACTCGACTGCAAAAAAATAAACAAAAGTAGTGCACTAAAAAGACCGAAACATGATTGAGAATAGAAAACAAAATTAAAATAAACTATAAACGAAGTAAACTCTACTGCGGTTTAACAGACTATATTATGAGCTGAAAGCTTAAGTTAAATACCCGCATTAAGTTTAGTAGCACGGAACCCATTGCTTTTCTTTCGGTTTATAATTTGCAATTGGGTCCCGCCTACTACTAAACTGAATGCGGATATTTAACTTAGGGTTTCAGCTCATAATATAGGTAGTTAGGTTTCGGGGAGCGTCGGAGATGTGTTTTAAAAGAAAACGAGAGAGTAGTATCAACGATGCAGGTTTAATACATACTAACTTAATCCTATTACAAAATGAAACTACTCGCTAGGTCCTTATCGCTAATAGAAACTTAATCTAAGTTACGACCTTATGAATGAGCAGGGTTCTTAGCAGCTCTGACAGGGACGCACTCAAGTGCCGGATTCTAAATATAGAATAAACGCAGCATGCATAACTAGGTAGTCTGTTAAACCGAAGTAGAGTTTACTTTGTTTATAGTTTATTTTAATTTTGTTTTCTATTCTCAATCTTGTTTCGGTCTTTATAGTCTACTTTTGTTTATTTTTTTGCAGTCGGGTTTCTGATTTTTTTAATTATTTATTTTATTTTAGACTTTTTAGTGTCCCGGCACACTTATGAACAAAAACAGTCCGACACAAACGTGACCCATTTTTACGCTATCAAAAACTTTTTAAACTAATTTATTATTCCTAATTAAATTTAAAAATATAACTTATATATATTTTTGTAATCTCCTTTTAGTTTCCTTTATTTTGATACCCTACTCGATAAGTTTGGTAAAACTTTTTTTATTAACGTATTACTATGTCGAGCCAAAAATCCGCCATTTTGTCATTATTTTTCAAAAACCTATCTAAAGACACTTGGAGTTTTAATACGAATATAACGATACCTTAACTGTCGAAATCCGTCCAGCCGTTTGGAAGATACGAGGTAATAAAGAAATTTACAAACATGCATCATACTTGCAAGATACGCGCGAAAAACATAACCCTCCCTTGGCACTCGGGTAAAAAGAAGAAAATAAACTTTAAATTAAATCAAACCCATCAATTTATTACATTATACAAATTATATGATACTAGCTGTGTCCTCAGGGCTCCGCCCGTAGCCTATGTTACTCAGTGATAATGTACTCGTAGCTTTCTAACGGTAAAACAATTTTTGAAATTGGTCCTGTAGTTTTTAAGTTTATTCGTTACATACAAAAATCCAAAAACACAAAAATCCAAATCTTTCCTCTTTATAATGTTAGTATACATTCAGTCAAAAAAGTATCGGGAATGGATGATTTGTTTATGGTTCCAAATTCAATTTTTTGTTTTTTTTGTTGTTGTTAGATTGGCACAACTGTTTTCCATTTTGGCGCGGAGCTTGAGTTGCATCTGTTATTTTTATTAAATACAGTGCTGTTTTTAGTTATATCATATCTAGTGTGTATTGCGAATTTCATAATGGACAAAAACATCGAACAAAGAGTTTGTCTTAAATTTTGCATCGCCAAGGGAATTTCGTGTTCGGAGTCACTGAAAATGTTACAGAAGGCTTACGGTGAATCGACTTTATCAAAAACATGTGCTTCTGAGTGGTACAAAGCGTTCAAAAGCGGTCGAGATGTGATGGAAGATTTGCCTCGCTCTGGTAGGCCATCAACGTCTGCAACTGAAGTTAACATCGCAAAAGTGAAGTAAGTAGTGACTGAAAATCCTCATTCAACTTTGAGAGAGATAGCCGCCGAACTTTCTGTATCTCACGAGTCGATCCGTACCATTTTAACTAATCATTTGTTTATGAAACATGTTACCGCTCGGCTAGTCCCAAAAGACCTGAATTTTCTCCAAAAACTCAATCGCATGAGAGTCGCTAAGAACATGCTAGAACGAGTCAATTCCGACCCAACATTCATGAAACGCATTGTTACTGGTGACGAGACGTGGGTTTACGAGTTTGACATGCAAACTAGTCAACAAGCTTCGGAGTGACGCCTTCCAACTGAACCGAAACCGAAAAAACCACGCCAAAGTCGATCAAAAGTCAAAGTCATGTTGACTGTTTTCTTTGACTATCGCGGTGTTGTGCACTCGGAATTCTTGCCGGAAGGTCAAACGGTAAATAAAGAATATTATTTGAGCGTTATGCGGCATTTAAGAGAGCAAATTCGACGCCAGAAGGCCAGATTTGTGGAAAGAAAATTCTTGGATTTTGCACCACGATAATGCGCCTTCGCACAAGGCCATCATTGTGAACGAATTTTTGACCAAACACTCAACAAATACCATCGAGCAACCACCATATTCACCAGATATGGCTCCAGCCGCCTTCTTTCTTTTTCCTAAACTCAAATTACCACTTCGTGGCACCCGTTTTCAATCGGTAGAAGACATAAAGGAGAATTCGCGGCGAGAACTGAACTCAATTCCGGAAACAGCGTTTAAAAAATGTTTTGATGATTGGATTATTCGTTGGCGTAAGTGTATCGTTTCTGAAGGAGCATACTTTGAAAGTGATAAAATAAATTTGGATGAATAACAAACATTTTGTGTATTATTGATCTTTTCCCGGTACTTTCTTGACAGAGTAGTAGATAGTATAGATAAAAGCTTGTCGCGAGATTTACCTGTGTAAACTTATTTTATGAAATATATACCTACATTTTTTCTTAGAATTACTTGTGTCAAGATTAAGTTACATATTGTATTCTTGTTTATTTACACAGGTAAATCTCGCGACAAGCTTTTGTATCATTATAATTTGTATAATGTAATAAATTGATGGGATTGATTTATTTTAAGGATTATTTTCTTCTTTTTAGAGCATTTAAATAAAAGCTTGTAACGAAGGCTCTTTGATCTCCTTCAATCTGCCGACCAAAGACAGAAGAAGAAAATATGTCAGACAGATGTAGGAGGGACGTTCAGTTCTTTTCCTTTATTATACATTTTGTTTTCTATATTATTTTCGCTTATTTTGTTAAAGATAATTAAAGAATATCACCAGTACCACGAATTTTAAGGTATTTCTTTACACTGGCGCCCAACGTGGGGCGAGAATCGATGCCGACGGCCGTCATAGTTTTCCCTTCAGCTGTTGCAATTGTTCTGTTGTAAAACAAAATACGAGTGTACTAGGTGAGCTCGACAAATGGATGTGCGATTAACGCTTGTGTGACAAAACTGTACTGCGACTCATCATAGTTCGAAAGCACGCTTGTGCGATACACTGAAGCTCGACATTACTCTAGTGCGACATGAATAATTAACATTTGTATTCATAATCATATTTATATCTGATGACCTCGATAGCTCAGTTAGTTACAAACTCTTGGTAATGTTCCCGGATTCGATTCCGGGTTACAAAACTTGTTAGTACTTTTAACGATATATTTTATTTTATTTTTTATTTTATTTCTTCAGAAAACTTACAGCTAACATATAGGTAGTAAATAAATTAGTGAAAGAAGGCCAATTACAAGTTTTCACAGGTAAGTAAGACAGTAGAATAAGTAGACAGTAGACAGACGAGAAGGATAGGAAAAGCACTCAGGAACAATTACCACAGATTTCACTCAACATTAAAGAACTGATCACATATTATTTTCTTTACTTTAGGGACACTCGTGGAAAATATATCTATATCGACACTTTGACATACCGAGTTGTATGTTCTACTAGCTCTTACCATGTACGAGTTTTGTCGATAAGTACATCGTACAGAAGGAACATGTAAAAGTTGATGTTTTCTTAACAATGCTGATGGCACACGAAGCCCAATTTTGCTAGTCAACTCAGGACAGTCAGTTGTACCATTAGCTAAGCCGAACAGGAAGGCCATATCTGCTATTTTTCTCCGCTCAGATAGAGGAAGAATGTGAAATTTTCTGCATCGACTGAAATAGTTAGGTAAATATGTTTTGGATCTATATTGGATGTACCTTAAAAATTTCTTCTGTATATTTTCGATACGATTAATATAAATGTTATAGTTGGGATTCCAAACTGGGGAACAATATTCGACATGACTGCGTACAAAAGCACAGTAAAGGATTTTAAGCGTTTTAATATTTTTAAAGTCAGATGATATCCTTAAAATAAAGCCTAGAGCTTTAGAAGCTTTTTTAATAATATTATCAATGTGTGTGTCAAAAAGAAGTTTTGAGTCAAAAGTAACACCTAAATCTCTAATTGCATTAACTCTGGCGATTGGAATGTCCGAAAGTTTATAATTATAATAAATAGGTTTAGGTTTGCGAGTAAAGGTACATATATAGCATTTGGAAACGTTTAAATCCAAGTGGTTAATAGAGCAATAGTTTTGGAAGTGGTCGAGATCGTGCTGGAGACGAATTGCATCCTCATTGGTTCTTATTTGACTTAGAGTTTTCATATCGTCAGCAAACAATAGAACTTTAGAATTGTGAAAACATAACGAAATGTCATTAATAAAAATATTAAAGAGAAGGGGTCCCAACAACGATCCCTGAGGAATTCCTGAAGGGATAAAGGCAGTTCTAGATGAATAACCACTGAGAACAACAGTTTGACATCTATTATCCACATAAGATGAAAACCACCTGAAAAGGTTTCCACTAATACCTATAGCCAATAGCTTGCGCAGGAGTATAACATGATCCAAGCGATCAAAGGCCTTGCTATAGTCTGTATATATAACGTCCACTTGTGTACGTTGAGACATACATTCGGTCAGATAGTCACTACAGATAATGAGATTCGTTGATGTGGATCGTCCTCTTAAAAAACCATGTTGCCGGTCGCTTATGCTAAGTTTTAGAGTAGTATATAATTGCCCGTATATAATTTTTTCTAATACTTTTGCAAACAGACATAGTTTAGAAATTGGCCTATAGTTCTCAACGAAGTCTTTGGGTCCTTTTTTGTGGATGGGGGTAATAAACGCCGACTTCCAAATTGAGGGTACCACACCAACAGCCAAAGACCGTCTAAACAACAGCGAAAGAGGAATAGCCAGACTCTTGGCACAATTTAGTATTAAAACTGGTGGAATATTGTCGGGCCCTGCCGATTTGGTTAGGTCTACTCCCCTTAGTAATTTAAACACTTCTAATTCCTGAACTTCAATTGAATTTATGTCAGAAACAATATCGCTTAAGCCCTGTGCACAATCAAGAGAAGGCGATACATCATTGCCAGAATGAACAAGAAAATTTGAATAAAAGTAGTCGCTAAACATGTTGCAGATATCCTCTCCGTTACTAGAAGAACAATGCCCGTATTTGAATAAGGAAGGATAAGAATTGATTAGATGTTTTGATTTTACATACGACCAGAATGCTCTAGGAGCCTTTAAAATGTCCTTCTCAATTTTAGAAACATATTCGTTAAACATATCGTTTTCAACTTCTTTGGCGCGCTGTCGTAGCAGCACAAATGACTGATGATCAGAGAGATTCCCGTATTTTTTGAATTTAGCGTGAAACTTGAATTTTTCTTTAATAATTTTTATCAAAGGTTGCTTGTACCAGAGAGGATATCCGCTGCATTGAACGACCGTTTTTACTGGTACATAAGTATCCCGCAAGCTGTTGACAGTGTCATAGAAAAACGAGACGGCGTCTTCAAGTGATCTGTTTTTCACTTCATATTGCCAGTCAATTTGGTTCAATTGGTGATTTATAGCAATGAAATCAGCTGATTGATATAAAAACTTGACGCGAGGACGCGCTGGAAGGGTGTGAAGTTCGACAAAATTAGCAGTCACACAAATAGCCCTGTGGTGGGGATCTTCAGGTACCAGTGGGTCTGTGCAACACGTAGCCGAAACTTTGCTATTAGACATAACTAAATCTAATATTCTATTATTAAGGTTTATGTGCGAGTTATACTGACAGAAATTGCAAACTGCAAAGTTATCAAATAAACTAACCTGGACATGTCCTAGGATATTACTAGGGCAAAGAGAGTGGCCGTCAGCGTCTAGTTTCCAGTTTATGTTTGGTAAATTAAAATCGCCTAGAACCAAAAACATATCTGTGGGATGTCTATGGACAATATCTGTCAGGTTAGTAGAAAAATTAGTAAGTTGAACTGATTGCGAATGGCCAAGATTTTGATTACAAATATACACAACACAAATATGCATTTTGTACGGCACACGCGGTCTCTTCCCGTGAAGGGTCAGAGAGACCCACAAGTCTTCGGCAGACGAGAACCACTCGCTACGAAGATCAGCTACAAGTTCACGTCGCACAGCAATAAGCACGCCACCCCCCAGAGTCTGATTAGTATCAGTGTAGTTTCTGTCGCGCCTCCATACAAGATAACGGTCGTCAAATAATTCGCTGTCCTTGACACCCTCAATGAGCCACGTTTCCGTCAAGCAGATAACATCGTAGGAATTGACACACACATTACGGTAGAAAATTGAAGTTTTTGTACGCAATCCCCGAACATTTTGATAAAAGAAGTTAATAGGTGTCATCGTAAATAAAAGAGGTAATTAGTGATACAATAGAAACAGTAATATAAGGTACACTTGGTTTGAGCAAAAAATAAAGTAAAAAATTCAAAGTTAAAAAATAAATTAGCGAGGTCAAGCTAAATGCGACTTTGGCAAAATAAAAATAAGGCTTAATAGAACAGTAGCAATGGACAATACCGAGCGATAAGCGAACAATAGGGGCAGAGGCGATAGAATGCGAACAAAAAATGGTTAACAGTGATTCTCAACATGTAGGTGCAAGGATACAAATGTGACATGTCAAAGTATCGATATAACAATTTTAATTTAAAAAATGTTTTAAATCCCGTTCAGTTTTGATATGACGGGTCGGTGAAGTAGCATTTTTCTTGATGAGAATCTTGCAGCCAACTACCCAGGTGTACAAAAAACCTCGCTCTTTAGCAAGTGTTTTTGTTTTGTTTAGCAGCATTTTGTTCTCTATGGTTAGGTGGTCATTGACATAGATGGTATTCTCGGACTGTAACCCCAATTTACTAGCAGTTATAGTAGCTTTAAGTTTTTTCGCCGCGGCCACAAAGTCGTTCTTTAAGTACCTGTTATTCACAGAACAGATTATATTTTTGTTTTGGTCATTATTGCGCATTGGAACTCTTGCAATGAAATTTATTTGCTCCTTCGGGATACTACAACCAATGATATCGCCCAGCTTGGCAATTATCGAAAACAGATTTTCTGAATTACTCATTGGGACTCCTTTTATTTCGAGATTATTCATTCTTGATCTTTGCTCGCTCTCACGATGAAAATCTTCGAGTTTAGAACAACGCTCATGCAAAGCTGATATATCCTCCTTGGTTTTTTTGAAGCAATCCACTTCGCGCTCCAATTCTGATACCTTAGAAGACAATGTCTCCACCGATAGATCTAAGAACTGGACGTCCGACTTAAGACTAGAATACTCTGATCTTATCGATTTCAGTTCCACCAGTTCCAATTGGATAGCCTTCACGTTCTCCATTAGAGCTGGCAAGTTGTCCATCTGAACCGAGAGGGCCTTAAGTTGTGACATAATGGATTCCATGTCAGCCGTTGCAGGCACAACTACAGCTGTAGCAGTAGGGCGTGGGCTGGAAACTGAGGATTTGCAATTAGCGCACCTCCACGTGTTCTTGCGATCCCCTAATTTTCGCCATCCACCTTCTGTGATTCCAGCACAGGGAAAATCAAACTGGCCCGCGCATACTGCGCATTTAACGCCATCCCTAGACTCAACTTCGCATCGCTTGCACGTAAACATCTCGTGGAGCTATCGAGAACTTTGAGAAACGCAATAGTCAAACTAGTCGCTAAAGTACTGAGCGCGCGAGCGGCCGAAGCAAATACGTGTGGCCGATTAGCTGTCTACCGACGAACTACCTAATTCTTAAATTTTCGTGTGAACATTTCATGATTTTCTTCGCGCGATAACATGTTTTTTTTTATTCTAATTACAGATCTGATAATCACTTGTAATAACGGAAACTTTACAAATTAATATTTTACCCTGTTTCCAATAAACAAAACATTTTTTTTATCTTTTTTTTTACTTATGTTAAAAATAATGTTTAGCAATATGCCTTACGTCGAATGCAATAAAGCATAATATTGCTAAACAATATATTTGTTTATGCTACGTATTACTGTTGAATTACAGTACTGTCACACAATTGTTTGTCTTATTACCGTAGTGTCGCACTACTGTCGCACAATCGTTTGTCACACCAGTGTGATGTCGAGCTTCAGTGTGTCGCACAAGCGCGCTTTCGAACTGTGGTGAGTCGCAGTACAGTTTTGTCAAACAAGCGTTAATCGCACATCCATTTGTCGAGCTCAAGTAGTACACTCCAAAATACGGTATCATCATGCCATTCGTACCCCGTCGCTCGGCCGCTCGTCGCCTGCGTGGCAATCAGCAGCAGAGTGATACGGATGATGCAGCTAGCGATACCACCATCGTCGAGCCACCTGTGGAGGTGGCGACGTCACAACAGCCGCCATTGGAGGCGCCGCCGTCGCAGATCGGCGATTTAGCGAAATTTATGGAAGCATTTACAAAGTCTCAAGCAAAGGCGAATAGGAAACTCATCGAGACGCTGCTGTCCGCATCAAGCGGGCATGCGCGCTCGTCCATACCGGCGACACCTGGGTTCGCCACGACGAGCATGGGGCCCGCCGCCTCATATGGGGGCAATATTGCTAAGTGCTCGGCCCGCTTCGACGGCGAGAAAAAAGTCGTCGAAGTGCTGGAGGCATTCATTGACGGTGTGCAGGTCTGTAAGTATTGCGCTGGCGTCAGCGACGAGCACGCGCTACGCGGCCTGCCCATTCTACTCGTTGGCGACGCAGCGGTCTGGTGGCAGGGCATAAAGAAGAGCGGTCGAGATTGGGACGACGCCATCGCTCATCTCCGCGGAATGTACGGTACTGCTAAACCCGGCCACAAACTTTTCCGTGAGATGTTCGCGAACGAGCATTCGGCTTAGCAACGTAGTGAAGTGCACGCGTGTAAACTAAGGGCTCTTATGAGCCAGTTGCCTTACGCTTTGTGCGAAGAGGCGAGGGTAGACATACGTATACGGTCTATTGGATTGGAAGATCAAGAAGCTCGTACCACGCGAAACAGTTGATTCGCTGGACGGATGGATGGTCGAAGTTCCTAAAATTGTAAGTTCGCTAAAGGCACCTGCTTCTAACTTTTCGTCCTCTGGTCCAAACAGCGCGTCTACGGATCGTAGGAGTGTTAAAAAGGGTAGACAAAGCGGGAACGAAAAGGGACTATATTGTTATGGATTTGGAGAACCGGGTGTAGTAAGATCTAAATCCCATCAAAACATAAATGTGAAAATGGGAGCCAAGTTCAATAATAATAATATGCTTGGTTGTCGACTTCGCTGTCAAAAGCATTGAGATCTAAATGGGTGCCAGGTTCTGTAGATAATCCTGAAATTTATTTATAAGATCATTAAGCTCAATATTAACTTAGCTAGTTTTTACCAGCAAGCCAAATTTTTTGAAGAGTAGGATTATAATTATATTGACCTTACAATATAAAAACAGTAACTTGCGTATTACATAAAGAAGAGAAGTTAATTAGCCAAATATAAGATAACTTGTATGTGAAAACTAGCCAAGTCAAATCTTAAGCTTCATGATTACACGATACCTCGTTCCTCCACAAAATTATTATTATTCATCATTCAAAAGTGATCTGTAAAAGGTTTACGCTGTACAGTTTTCTTTTTTGTACTATTTTCTTGAACGTTAGAAGTAGGTAGGTATATCGAAAGTCCTTCCTTTTTTTATCATTATTTGCCTGTTAGGTATATTTTTATTTCCCACTGGAATCAAATAATCTGGTATATAAAACGATAAAAGCGACATTTCATCATGGAATCATGGAATCTATAATCTCCTGCGAAAGAAAAACATTTTGCTATTATAATTTCGCAAGGCGCTAGGTAATAAAAATCGATTGTTTGAAAAATATTTCAAATCGTAAAAAATCACTGTTTTCTGACTTTTTCCTTTGTATACACACAATTACCCAGCTGGACGCCAAATTTCAACTTTCTAGGTCATCTGGAAGTGGGTTAGGTATTTGATCTATATGTCAGTCAGTGTTAAAAATGCCGATTTTTAGACGTTAATATCTCAATAACCGTTTGAGCTGTATTTATAAAATTTGGGATTATATTTAATCTCAGGGGTTTTAATAAATAAACCAAATTTCATGTGTTTATGTTGAATAGATTTAGAGTTATTAAGGGCTCAAAAGTGGCTTCAAATGGTTCGTGTAATATGCCACACGGCTGCTGCGTCGACAGTTCCTTTTTCTTTGAACTTGGCTTAACACGCTACTGCGTGTCTAAGGCCCGGTATCCATCAAAGCGGAGAGGAGATGTGAGCTTTGTGTAGCAGAGATGTGTGCTGTGAGAGATCGAAACCCGTCAAGTTCTGTCTACAAAAGGAAGCCGTCATGTCGTTACAAAAATTATATCTTAATTTGCTTGAGGAAGAGGAATTAGAGGTTGAAGAAACACAATTAATTCTTCAATATTTAAATTATCGACGGCAACATAGATTCTGGATAAGCAACCATATAAAATGTCACAGTCATGGCAGAGAAGGCAGCGGGGTGCGGGATGCTCCGCTCGGCCGCCCAACTAGACACTTCTCCGCTCTGCCGCGCCGCTTGCTCGCTCGCCGCACAAAATTCTATAGAAAAATGAGACATCTCCTCTCCTCTCCGCTTGATCCATTTCCACCCAAGCTAAGCGGAGAAGAGATGTGGAAATAACGAAATCGGATTAGTTTATTGAAACACATCTCCTCTCGTCTCCTCTCCTCTCCGCTTTGGTGGATACCGGGACTAAATGTAGCCACTGCAAGGTCAATAAGGGACCCAAGGTGACCTCCGACAGTGTGGCGTTTAATTCTATTCTTACTAATATTTCCTTACTAATATTATAAATGCGAAAGTTTGTATGTATGGATGTTTGTTACTCTTTCACGCAAAAACGGCTAAACGGATTTGGATGAGATTTGGCACACAGATAGACTATGCCCTGGCTTAACACATAGGATACTTTTTATCCGGGACGGTATGGGTACGGGTTCCCCTAGGATGTGTGAAAGACTTGGATGACTAGGATGTGTGGGTGAAACCGCGGGTAATAGTCTAGTTTGCAATAAATCGTCATCTATGCACCTAAACAATAATATTATTACGTCGCCCTATTCCGATGAACGTCCGTATTCCGACAATATTTCTTATCAGAATACTGACTCTGATAAGCAGTCGTATTCCGTGAAATGTCCTTATTCTGTGAAAAGGTTTTATTCTGATAATGACTGGTAGAGTGCGCGCAAGATAACTCTGCGCGCGGCCAAAATCAGAACTAATCATGGTCCGCCATAGTATTGCCGTTTTCTTAACTTTGTCACTAGATCAACCTGATTATAGGAATAAAAGAAAATATAATAATAAAGATTATAGTAGATTGCATCAGACGATAATAATTATAATGCATTCGTATTCATTCACGGCACATATATAAGCTTAGTTCTTTTCCTTTGCAAATTAAGTAAAAATACTAATTAATTTAATAGATAGGTAGTCAATTTTAACGTACATAATTTAGCTCAATTAAAATATAATAAATTGCAAAAAAGGGCTGCCCAATTTTGATGTTCACGAATATATTACTTTTCCTTAAAAAGTAGGACTTTGTATTTTTGCGATCATGGCAACATTTAGCACACCCTCCGTCGCGCGCAGAGTTATCTTGCGCGCACTCTATGAACAAAATGTGTGTTTCAGAAATGTACCTGTCGATGTTTTGGATGGTAGGAAGAAATCTTCCTGAGAGTATATGGACCCCATTAGGATTCATAATGCGGATTTTGACCTCGAGAAACTCGAAACTAAATGTCAAAATGAAAACTCGTGCTACCGATTCTCATACATTTGGTGCGATAACGTGACGTTTACTTTTCGATAACTATTCGAAAACGGTTGTCAAAAACCTGTGCTACCGATTGCTTAGTTCCAAATACGCACACGTGGCGCTAGTAAAATTGTCATACAAAATTTGTCGATAACGAAACGATAACGTTAACTACACGATTTGGCAAAAACTCATGCTAGGGGCTCTGTACCCCTTGATTAGCATTAATATTATGGGGCACGAAGGAGTTGCCATTGTTGATACGGGTGCTACGCATTGTCTCGCTAGCCCGTCACTCTATCATGTACTGGAGAATTGTGGTATTCAATATTTAAAAACTCAGCGAGTTGTCAGTCAAGTTGACGGCACCGAAAGGGTGTGTACTCTTCTTATGGGTAAAGTTGTTGTTGTTTTACAGGTGTTTGTTGGGTTTGTTGTTGTTATACTCACGACGTTTTTAGTGATTCCCCGAGCTAATACGAGGACGCTTCTTGGGCGTGATTTTATAAGGGATGCTGGCGTCGTGCTTAACTTACCCCAAGGAACACGGTGCTTTGCGAGCAACGTCGAACGTAAGTACAATTTTATAAGGGATGCTGGCGTCGTGCTTAACTTACCCCAAGGAACACGGTGCTTTGCGAGCAACGTCGAACGTAAGTACAATTTTATAAGGGATGCTGGCGTCGTGCTTAACTTACCCCAAGGAACACGGTGCCTTGCGAGCAACGTCGAACGTAAGTACAATTTTATAAGAAATGCTGGCGTCGTGCTTAACTTACCCCAAGGAACACGGTGCCTTGCGAGCAACGTCGAACGTAAGTACAATTTTATAAGAAATGCTGGCGTCGTGCTTAACTTACCCCAAGGAACACGGTGCTTTGCGAGCAACGTCGAACGTAAGTACAATTTTATAAGGGATGCTGGCGTCGTGCTTAACTTACCCCAAGGAACACGGTGCTTTGCGAGCAACGTCGAATGTAAGTACAATTTCGTTAAATCTTAGTCTCGTGTCTATGAGTAATACGGAGACGTTACGTGGCGACACTTCCCCGTTAAGTTTGAGAACGGACGAGGGAGTCAACCTGTCAGGAAGTCAGCGCGCCCAGCTCAATGAGCTGATTGCCAGGAAGACCAGTCGCTTAGCAATGGAAGGTGCAGTCACTAGTTTTGCCAAGCATCGCCTTAAAATAGATGAGAAGCAGGAACCCATTGCTTCTCCTCCGTACCGTATGTCACCAGCCAAAAAAATGATTTTAGAAAAGAAGCTGGACAAGCTGTTAACTCCCGACGTGATTGAAGAGTGTGAGTCCCTGTGAGCAGCCAACGTGGTTTTGGTAGGTAAGAAAGATGGGGGTACTCGGCTCTGCATCAACTATCGTAAACTGAATGCAGTCACGGAGCCAGACCGTTACCCACTCCCACGTATAGACGACGTCCTACACGCGGCTAAAACCAGCAATTTTATGTCAGTCTTAGACCTAAAATCAGGTTACTTTCAGGTCAGCGTTGCTAACGAGGATCGTGACAAAACGGCTTTTGTCGCACCATTAGGCACGTTTAGATTTAAGCGTATGCCTCTGGGCTTACGCAATTCTGGCGCTACTTTCCATAGATTGATAGATAGATTCAAGTCTAACCTTCAAGATGTCTTCCTTCTATGTTATTTAGATAATCTTATAGTGCTGTCAGATAGCTTCGATAAGCACCTAAGAGACCTTGAGGTTGTGTTTGAGAGACTTGAATTATTCAACCTAAGAGTCAATCGTGAGAAAAGCTTTTTCGCCTGTGATTCCGTCAAGTTCCTAGGTCATCTTATTGTACCAGGCCGAATCCAAGTAGATCCGTATAAGATGGCCGCCATTGATAATATGGCCGTCACTAAGAACCTCACGCTTTTAAAATGTTTTCTTCAGACATCTAGTTGGTTAAGATGCTTCATACCCAATCATGCTGAAATTGCGAGGCCGTTGTCTTTTCTCTTGAAGAAGAATAGTACTTGGCACTGGTCCTCAGATTAACAGTTGGCGTTCGAGCGTATCAAGTAACTACTGGTGTCTGCACCACCCATATTACGTCAGGCCGATTAGACTCAACCATTTATACTGAGGACAGATAGTAGTGGTTATTGTCTCGGGGCAGTTTTAATGCAGGGGAGAGGCCCGATGAACACCCCATAGAGTATGCTAGTCGGCCCCATAGAGTATACTACACTACCACGGAAAGGGAAGTCTTAGCAGTGGTGTGGGCTGTGACCAAGTTCCGCGGCAACCTCGAGGGGTCCGAGATTATCGTGAAGTCGGATCATCAACCATTGAGGTGGTTGATGAGTGTTAAGTCACCGAGTGGACGTTTAACCAGGTGGGCACTTGTTCTTCAGAAAGGGGAATGCCAAGATCCGGCCTAGTATCAAGTAGTTCCGCCAGACATACTGTAATTTGGATAATTCGTGTTTATTTTTTGTAAGATTTATGCAATATAAATAAAATCTGGGGAAGTACACCGTAGAATTGTAATTTTAAATAGAAATATTTATAATGTCGTAGTAAGTTTCAACCATTGATGTCACTAGTTTCATAACTTGTTTTTTACAAACCAATTACAATTAGAAATATGGCCAGTATAAAAATAAAAAAATATCGATTATAAAATTATATTTGAAAATCGATTACAACTCTCAAACAATTATGTGACATTTATGTTAACATAAATAATTGTATCATATCAAATCATGTGATTTATTTATTAAATTATATTAATTTATTTATTTTTGTATTGTTGGGCGAAGAACCGTAGGTTGCTGTGCTCACACAATGACAATATTATGTTAAGATCGTAGGCTGGGCAAGTTTCAAAATAATATTACAATTAATTCTGCTCAATTTTTGGATGAATTATTATTTAATTATGATAACATGTTTGACGTACAGTAAATTGTTTAAAAAAAAAAATATATAAGCATGTAAAAATCACATGCTTATATATTATATTTATGTACGTACATAATGTTCTAAAACATGCGTACATAAACTCACGCTTTTTCCAAGGGGGGCAGTAACTACAGATCACCACATGCTACGATCGTTACATACTGCTTTCGCTTCGTCCACGTTTGCAGTCCTAATAGTTATTCTCATCAGTATAACAATGTTTTATTCAATGTTATCGTTAAAAACATTAGATCAATGATAGTAGATTGTTAACTAAGGGAAGAATGTGATGCGTGAAGTGCAGCAAGGGCGCCTATAGTTCGAGTAGGAAATTGATACTTTTACCCGAGATTTACACTCTGCTTTTCTTTACGAATATAAGGTCAGTAAAAATACAGAATAAATAATCGTACAGAAAAAAGTTCCGACTGATTGCTGTTCTATTGTTATTTTTAGCCAATGTTCGCAGGCAAAGGTCGTAAAATCATACAGCCTTGTACTACGACTAAACAAAATTCATTTTTGAGCCCTTATTGTTTCTTTGGCGGACTTAATATTATGGCTTCTCTTTTACGCGGGAGTAAAATATATCATATTTTATTGAGCGACGACTGAGAGAGGAGAGTGAAATTTCACAAAACCAGTTCGGTTTCATGCCTGGTCGAGGAACAACGGATGCCATTTTTGCTATTCGCCAACTTTGTGAAAAATACAGAGGTGCTCACAAAAATCTGCACATGGTTTTCGTTGATCTTGAGAAGGCATACGACCGGGTACCCCGTGAGGTTTTGTGGTGGGCCCTTAAGAAGAAAGGTATGCCTGGAAAGTATGTGCAGTTGATCCGAGCGATGTACGGTAGATGCCGTACTCAAGTCCGGTCCGCAGTGGGCACGACTGCTAGTTTCAATGTGGCTGTAGGCTTGCACCAAAGGTCAACTCTCAGCCCTTACCTCTTTCTGGTGATAATAGACGCTCTTACGTCGGAAATCCAGGAAGAGGCTCCTTGGTGTATGCTGTATGCCGATGACATTGTGCTGGTTGCCGAGAGTGGCCTAGAGGTCCAGAGAAAATCGGAGGAATGGTGGCAAAGACTGAAGAGTGTTGGCTTGAAAATGAGCAGAAGCAAAACGCAGTATATGTTTTGCGATTTCGGCGGTCTCTCCAGTCCTATGCCTATTACTCTCGCTGGTATATCTATATATATATATATATCCTTACCAGTCTGCTCCGACTTCCGGTACCTTGGGTCACTCGTCCAAGGGGATGGTGAAATTGACCGAGACGTTACGCATCGGATCAACTCAGGTTGGATGAAATGGCGACAGGTCACAGGGACAACTTGTGACCAACGGATGCCCCTCAAGCTGAAGGGCAAAATCTACAAATCCATTATAAGACCTGTCGTGCTGTACGGATCAGAGTGTTGGGCCGTGAAGAAGACGGATGAAAGAAGATTACACGTAGCGGAGATGAGAATGTTGAGATGGATGTGTGGAGTGACGCGAATGGATAAAGTAAGAAATAAGTATATTAGAGGAAGTTTGAAAGTGGCACCAGTGACAGAAAAGTTGAAAGGAAAGCGTTTGTCTTGGTATGGGCATGTGCTGAGGAGGGATGAAACACATGTGACTAAGAGAGTGATGAATATGAATGTTGATGGATGGAGGGGGAGAGGGAGACCTAAGAAAAGATGGATGGATTGTGTGAGGGAGGATATGAAAGATAAGGGAGTAAATGATAATGAGACGGCTGACATATTCTAGCCAATAAAAATGGTTTTATTTTGTTATTCATATAATTAAATTCCTTAAATAAAATAGTAATAATTATTAAGAATTTTACAAAAAATATCAAGGCTGTATACAGTAGTTCCGTTGCCATCAAGTACGATAAGGATTAAAAAAGAATTTATGAAAATGTAGAAAGAATTTATAGAAAATCTTAATTCGATTTTCGAATTATTTTTCTTCCCTAGGTAAATAATCTACAATTATATTCATCCTTATCGACTTATCGACTTTTTTTGGTTTACTTCCTGCGGAAATGTTGTTATTGTTATACATTCTACAATATTAGCCCTTTTCAATTATACATGTTTCATCTTTGTCGGTTCTGACCAAGTCGTAAAGGAAATCTTGGCATTCCCCTTTAACATGCGTATAGAGTATACACCTGGGAAGTCCAATGTGATCGACGATACACTCTCGCGCCCGGCCTGTGCAGACGACATAGGTTGTGACTTATGTCAAGCCGTGGTTAATATACCAGTAGGAAGGCTCGCGACTACCGTGAGTCGTAATTCCAAGATCCCGATGTCCGTAAGATCATTGAAAATCTGGAGGCGGAAGACAAACCGTTTAGGGGGAAGCCGTGGGCTGACCGCGGTTACGTTATCTCCGATAGTGTACTTTACAGGTATGGACCGGAGCCCAGTGAAAGTGCTGATGCCTGCTTGGTGGTGCCGTCAAGTGAGACGCATAAAGTTCTTGCGGACTACCATGACGCTCCCTCTGCTGGTCACCTAGGCTTTGAACGCACTCTTCAACGTATTGCCTCGCGCTATTATTGGCCAGGTATGAGAGCGTCCATCGCTGAGTATGTTAAGGAATGTGTTCCATGGCAGCGGTATAAGGTAGACACCCGCAAGCCGACAGGGCTTGTGCAGTCACCTGCCGTAACGCAGCGATTTGAGGTGATTGCTGTGGACCTTTTTGGACCCCTTCCCAGAGACTAAGGCAGGAAATCGTTGGATTCTCATTATAGAGGATGTTTTTTCACGTTGGATAGAATTGTTCCCATTGAAAAATGCAACCAGCTTAGATTGTGCTAAAATGTTAGTAGAAGAGATTTACTTACGATGTGGAGTTCCTCGTCGGATGATTAGTGATAATGGACTCCAATTTATTAGCGAGATAATGCAGCAGGTATGTTTTGTATTTGGGATTGACCAATCGCTGATGCCGTATTATCACCCAGAGTCGAACCCCGTCGAACGTAAGAATCGTGACATGAAACAACAGCTTGCGATTCATGTAGGTCAGGAATCAGGATCCCACACATCGTGGGATACTCACCTAGCAGCGGTACGATTCGCTATGAATTCTACTGTAACACATAGCACAGGGTACTCGCCTGCTATGTTGGCCTTCGGGCGTGAACTACGAGCACCGGCGGATGTTGTAACTTCGTACCTTAAGCAGCTGTCGACTGTGCTTTTTAACGCCAGAGATGTACATGAAAAGGGTCAACCGGACGAGCATCGCCGTCCTGCGCCTGATTATAAAGTAGGTGACTTGGTCTTGCTTAAGACTCAGAGCTTAAAAGATACTGGTCGAGGGTAAACACCCAAGTTTATTCCTAGGCGCGATGGTCCGTATAAGATACGCAAAGTGTTAAGTAGTGCTACTTATTGTCTTGAACGAGTTAATGGGGAGACTTTAGGGAAATCCCATGTCTCTCAACTCACTCCTTTTATTGGGCAAGCGCTACCGCCTTTAACCCGTCAAGTGTCGGGCGCACATACGGGTGTGCGTAAGAAATTAGGGCGCGAAGTGTCGGAGGCACACATGGGTGTGCGTAAGGAATGCGCTCCTATAAATTCGGTTCGTGTAAACAGTAAAATAAAACGTACAAAATCCGCTACCATAGGAGCGCGTTCCTTACGCACACCCGTGTGTGCCTGCGACACTTCGCGCCCGAATTTCTTACGCACACCCGTATGTGCGCCCGACACTTGACGGGTTAAAGGAAAAGCGCAGGCGAGGATGCTCGCGCAAGTGTTAGTTATTTCGTTGCTACTCCAAACGCGAGGTCGTAATGTTTGGACTAGAGGGGGAGCCTGTAACGAAGACTCTTTTATCTCCTTTAATCTGCCGACCAAAGACAGAAGAAGAAAGTATGTCAGACAGATTTAGGAGTGACGTTCGGTTCTTTTCCTATATTATAAACTAGCGGCCGGCTTCGCACGGATGGACATTTCTCTCGTTATTGCAACATTTTTCATTTATGCTCCGCTCCTATTGGTCATAGCGTGATGTTATATAGCCTATAACCTTCCTCGATAAATGGATTACCCAACACAAAAATAATTTTTCAATTCCTACCAATTGTAAATTAAACCAATTCAATTGTTTCTGAGATTAGCGCGCTCAAACAAACAAACTCTTCAGCTTTATAATATTAGTATAAATTTTGTTTTTTATATTATTTTCGCTTATTTTGTTAAAGATAATTAAAGAATATCATCACGAATTTTAAGGTATTTCTTATAAGCTTGTTTTTAAAAATGTTTCTTTTTACTATTATTTTATTAAAATTCATGTTTACTATAGCGAATTCGGCAACTATAAATAATTTAATTTATTCCCAGGGATACCAGGAAGTCCCAACACTGGAGTTGGACAAGCTGCGCCTTGTTGGTTTCTCTGGCGTCAGCGTCAGCGTCACCGTCACCGTCACCGAAATGTATATGACAGGAAAACCGACAATTCTCAGCTCACGGAATATAAAAAGGACAACTATATATTGGATTTCAGCGGAGCGGAGTTAAGTGACGGGTTGATTATAAAGATTGGCAACAAACAGAAAATTCACGGACATAAGCGCCGCCCCCGCTCTAGTTACGTAGAATGGTTTTAGTGATCATTTAATTTTGTAATATTTATCTAAATGCTATATTGGTCATTACACTCAAGGCGATATTATGCTTATGATAAGGGAGCCGAGAGTGTAATGATCAGTGCACACGCATTTCATACGACGTTTTTCAACACACTTGAGAGTAAAAGACAGACTTGTATTGTTAATAAACTTTTAATTATTAAAACAATTAGTGGAAGTACAATTCTCAAAATGATACCGAACAGTTTTTGTTGGCATTTTTATAGTTTGTGTTATGGTATTGGTATTATTAATCATTTCGTTATTTTCATTTTCTTGGGTAAATGAAAATGTCGGCGATGATGTCATTTTTAATAATAATGATCAACCACACAGCGAAAACGTTAACAAATAGGTATTTATGGAAAATGGCATGCATGCCTTCTTTTTTTCCCGCGCCGCCGCCGCACCAGTGATGCGCGCGCAGGTTGAAGCAAGGGCGCGAACTAAATCGACATACAGCCGATATTCAAAATATAGCAAAGCGTATATTTTCGTATTTATTACATAACTTATGGTGAATTGTGAATAATTTGATAAAATTAAATGTTTATTTATCATAATTAAGGCGATACAATTTATTTATTCAAGAAAATGTGTACTATTTTAAGCAGCATAAAAACTCTGTTGGTATTAAAAAAATACTGTATTACCCGGTTAAATTAAGAATGCCTCGTCTACATACATATAACTTGTAGTGAGGTACAAACTTAAGAATCAGCATTGCCATACAACGTGGCAATGCTGCCAGCCTTTTGGGCACTTTTCCTGTTGACAGCGATGCGGACGAATTTTTTGATGCCCTTTGATTGTTTTACTTTATATTTGTATTATAGTAGTTAAGATTTATATTGTATAGGTATATTAGGATAATTCTGTAAATAAATAGAAAAATGCACTTAATCGGGATATCATGAGTGCGGTGATATAAAGCAAATAACACGCGTGTTTAATGTATTGAATTATGAGCCTAAAAGCGATGTAATAAGATCCACGTCACGAGCAAGTGTGATGAAAATAAAATTACTTTATTGTATCAGTTGGTTTCTATAAAAGGTACCTATGGGATACTATTAATAACCATTACCTATGCTCTAACTTAGTCTATTATTTTTAATAAATAAATAATTTTAACTTAATATGTATAATTTATTTAATTACAAATAAAATGAATATTACTATATTTATTATTCGTTTATTCATTCTGTATATATATATATTAATATATTCTATATTTATTAATTATTATAATTATTAATAAATATTTAAAAAAATAATATTAAATTTTATAGTGCTCTAAAGTATTCAGCTTTTGTACCGTTTGTTAGGTATTCTCTCAAAATGAGCTTTAAGCTTTTGGTGGAGAAGTCCGAGCCCTTGGGTATACGGAGAAAAAATGTAATCGCGACTGAAACTGGTCCTGCAGTATGGTCCTTTGATGCAACAAGACTGTCCTATAGTATTCCAGAATGAGTCCTGTAGCTGCAACAGGACAGTCTTTGGCGGCTATAGGAAGCTGAATCGTGGTATGAATCTCGTACCAGTTATTTACTAGTCCTTTTCCTACAACATTGATATTTACCGTGTTGCTTTATGAAATTAAATATTGTGGCTGCAGCAGGACATGGTCCTACAAGACTTTGTTATTATGCAGTGATAGTTTGTTTTTCTTCTGTATGGGGAAAAATCCTTATGGTTATAGTAATTTTTGTGAATAAAGATTGCCATTACATCCTTCATATAGTAGACCGATGGTAGGTACTAGTCCTATAGTCATGCGCGAAATGTGTTCCGCGAAGAGTGATGCTGCATATATACTAAGTCGTGACGCAACCACTTGTTCTGGCCAGAGCCGTCTTAGGCTATGCAGGGGCCCTTGGGCACAGAGAATTTGGGCCCCTTTTGGAAAGCCAAAAAGAACGTGAATAACACCAGTACTTTTGTTCAGTGACATAATTAGTTATTACATTGACACTAACTTGTAGTTCAAGTTGTTTTACTAATATGGTAGTGAAAAGTTACAAAGTCTGAAGTTAGCAGCAATTTGTCTCAAATTAAAGAAAACTTCTGCTGAGCAACGTTTTGCTGTGCAACCCTAGTTATCTGGGTGCTTTGTTAATGATGCGTAAAACTAAGAAACCGATGTTTTTTTTTTTTTTTTTTGAAATTGATTTATTGAAAAATACATGGTTGCACTGGGTTTCGGCATTTCGAGGCCCCTTTCAGATTGGGGGCCCTGGGCTCGTGCCCCACGTGCCCTTATGGTAAAGACGGAACTGGTTCTGGCAGTAAACAAAGTAATTTAGAAATACCAAATACAATGTCTGTTTACCATCTGCTCTGTTCTGGTAGTAGCAGATGGAGGAGGGTATAGGTCAACCAGAATCTCATGGCATTAAAAATTAATAACAAATAGTGGTTTTCATATGGCAATGTCAACATGTCACTTGTCAAAACGAGTATGACTGTAGTTGATACATTTTCCAATTCTGGTTAATGTTTTATTGTTCAAACATTTTTAATAAACATACTAATTTTAACAAGGTTTCCTTTTCCATTACAATAAAATTGCAAAAAACCATATATCAGCATATCATTTTGGGTGTAACGTTTGTAGGTGTTGTAGACTACACAAAGGGTTGAAAACAAACACCCAACACTGTTAACAATTATTTATTGGGTCGTAGATAAATTAGCCCGTCATTAAATATTATTTTTCTATGAAGGTAGGCGCGCTAAGTACTGTCCTGGCTTCGCGAAGGTGTATGTGTGTGGTAACATACGTGTTACCACCACCTTCGCGAAGACAGGACAGCCTACGGGCCGAGGAGATGGCGCGCCACAGGTGGATGATCCGCAGGGCTGGAGTATGACGTGATGTTAAGTCACGTATGCAGACTTGATGTATTCACCGGAATGGAACCCGGGACTTTGGACCCTGTAATCGATGTCCCATAATTAATAACAGATCTTCTGCTTATCTTCTCCTAACTGTGACCACGGCAGCGTAAGCAGGAAGCAGAAAGTACTATTGCGCTTAAGGCGAATGTGTGGTATGTCACAGTCAGAATCGGAGTTTACAAAAGAAAGAAAAGAGTGAGAAGCACTGAAACTATAATTATCTATTCATGCTTAAAAGCAAATGGTAAGCATGAATGATTACACAAGAAGAAAGAAATAGAATAAGTTTACAGAAGGTGAACCTAAAAAAAAAAAAAAAAAAAAACGGGGGGCGCGTCATGATCTCCGGCCACCCTAGTGAGTGGCCTGCGGGCGGCGGGTTGGGGAACCCGTCGCCCGACCAGTAACGGGCCCAGGGAGGATGGCGCGTCTTGTCCTGCGCGCGCCTCTCGGACGGACGTGGGGCAGGGGAGCAACTGCCCCACCACAGGAGGGGTCCACCAGAAGAAGCTGGTGGACCGAGACCTGTCGGGGTCGCGGTGCATGCAACAGCGAATCCCGTGACCCCGGCCTTAGGTCAGAAGGAGGGACACCGTGGGGTTTTAGCCAGTAAGAGTCTGGCACACCCCCCCGTCTTCCCCAGACGGGGGATAGTCCATGAGGATTTCCCCACGTGAGAAAAAAAAAAAAAAAAAAGGTTAGGTTAGGTTAGGTTCCCTGGGGTGCGCGGTCAGATACCTCCACGTGTGCCTGGTGGCTACTGGTCCCTCCGGATACGTTCGAGGGGAAGAGTAGCTGTTGGGCCGGTGCACCCTGGGTGCGGGCAATAATATTTCTTAGGAGATAGTATCATAGGAGATATTATTGCCTGTAGCAAAACTCTGACCAAGGGGGGGGTGGCCAGGTTGGCCAGGGGGGTTGCTCTTCCCCGTTCCTCTGAGTTAGCAGAGGGACGGGTTGAACGAGCCTTCAGGGGCGACGGGTTTGTCAGTTGGCAATAGTTGGCTGGCAGACACGGTGTGATTCAGCACCACCGTTCGCCCCGACCCGTAATCCTCAGTTAGAGGACCGGGGGTCTTGGCTTAGCCGCCCGGACCACGAGCGAAATCTCTATAAACTTCTCACGGAATCCCAAGCTGCTACGCACGGCGAAGGGATGAATGGCTGACCGTGTAACGTTCTTCGGAACATCAGTCTCGAGTGCGGAACCACCCGTCAGGATACCGGCCGACCTCCTGATGTATGTAGGCTTATCCGGGTACAGGGGGCACTGCCCGGATGGACGTTTTATTTCCCCCATACTCGTGGGAACTTGTATGGATTTAAAAGTAAAAAACAAAACTGACGATAAGGTGGGTGCGGGGTCGGATAGCGACACCGCATCGAGGACGACGAGGGCGTCCGCTCGTAAAGAGCGCGACGCGTAGACTAAGGAGGTGGAAGCGGTGTCGGACTCTGTCACCGCTTCCAGCATGATCACGGTGGACGTGGAGTTTGCGGAGAGTGAATTCTTCCGCCGCAAACGGTCTCGTCCGGAGAGTCATTCGGGTTCGGACTCGAACCCGAGTGATGAGGAGCCCCTCTCGTTGCTGTCTGCAAAGGCGGCTAGCAAGAGGGGCAGAGGTAGGCCTTCGTCTACAGGCCAATACGTTGGCTTGGCGAAGGCCAAGAAGGAGTTGGCGGCCGCACAGCAGGCCGAAAAATTAATGAAGGAGGAGCGGCGGATTGTCGAGCTGACCCAGAAGGTGTCCACCGGAAGGGTTACTCGGCTGTCCAATTCCTCCTCCTCTATAGGCGAGAGGGACGCGGAGGATATGTCAGCAGTGGAGCTGAACAACAAGCTCCAGGACGCGGTGGCGACCATTAAAACGGTCGCCGGGGTGTCCAAGGGCCTCAAGGGCACTTGTCAGAAGGCCCTCAAGGAGGCCGCGGCCTCTATCGTGGAGGCCGCAGAGGTTTTGATGAGGCGTACAGCTTCGGAGGAGGTGGCCAGGTTGCGGGCAGAGAACGCCCGCCTTGCGGCCCAGCTCGCCGAGCTCCGGAAGGAGCACGATGAGTTTCGGGCCGACCTGGCAAAGGACCGCCAAGAGCGCATGCGTGCGGAGGCGGGCCTTACCGTGCAGTCAGTCGCGCGTGAGGAATCGGAGGTGGTTCGCTTCTTCCGGACGGAGATGGCGAGCTTTAACGCTCGGTTCTCCGTCCTGGAGAGCAAAATTTTGCGGCCACCTCTGGCTGCGGACCGTACGAGGGTGGAGCAGGGACCGGCGAGTTATGCGGCTAAAGTCGCAACGCCGCGTCCGTCGGCGCAGCCTAGTCAGATGGCCTCCCCGGCCTCAGCTGCGTCGACCTCTGCGGCCTCGGCCTCGATTGCTTCAGCCTCGGGGAAGAAGCCTCAACGGGGTAATAAGGGGAAGAGTAAGGGGGCGTCGGGGGCTGCCACGCAGGTTGCATCTGCCCCTGCTGCTGTCGCCCCGGCTGCTTCCATCCCTGCTGCTTCCGCCTCTGATGGTGCCCAGCGGCAACCCTCATCCAGTCCGGGTGAGTGGGAGGTCGCGGGTGCCAAGAGGAAGAAGAAGAAGGCCAAGAGATCCGCCAAGAAAAAGGCGGATAAGGCCAAAAAGGCGGCCAAGCAGCAGGCGGCGAGGTTACGTGCCCCTCATTCCGCGGCTGTAGTGATCACGCTGCAGCCCGGAGCGGAGGAGAGGGGCATGACATATGCTGGGGTCTTGGCGGAGGCCAAGTCCAAGATAGACCTGGGGGAGCTCGGCATCGAGGGTGTCCGTTGCAAGTCAACGGCAACGGGTGCCCGCTTGCTGGAGCTCCCGGGTGCCTCCAGTGGTGGAAAGGCGGACGCCCTCGCTGAAAAGTTGAGGGCGACGTTCCCCGCCGAACACGTGAAGATCTCCAGGCCCGTCAAATGCGCAGACTTGCGCATCACGGGCCTGGATGATTCTGTCACCACTGGGGAGGTCGTGGCGGCCATCGCCAAGATCACAGGCTGCCCCTCGAACCAGGTGAGGCCTGGTGCGATCACCCCAGGCTTCACCGGTTTGGGGACCGTTGTGGTGGCCTGCCCCGTTGAGGCGGCCCAAAAGTTGGCTGGAGGCCAGAGGCTTCTGGTTGGGTGGGTGTCGGCGCAGGTGCAACTGCTGAAGCCGAGGCCACTGAGGTGCTTCCGTTGTCGTGTCGACGGACACGTCGTTGTGCGGTGCACCTCAGAGGCTTGCTACGGCGACGGCTGTTACGCCTGCGGCCAGCCTGGACACAAGGCCGGCTCGTGCAAGGCCACGCCGCACTGTCTCGTGTGTGCGGCGGCGGGCAAGCCGGCAGAGCACCGGGTAGGCGGCGGAGCCTGCGCCGGCCCCGGCAAAAAAAGGAGATCCCGAGGAGGAAGAGGCCGCGGCAAGAAAGCCGCGGCGACAGTTGCTTCGCAGCCGGTTCAACAACCGGCTGCTGGACACGCACTGCAAGGAGGGGAGAGGGCGGATATGGACTGTCAGTAATGGCTCCATACATCCGCCTCCTCCAAGCAAACATCAACCATTGCGCCAGAGCTCAGGACCTTCTGCTCCAGAGCATGGCGCAATGGATGATCAACGTGGCGGTGGTCGCCGAGCCGTACTTCGTTCCACCCCGGGATGACTGGGTTGGTGACATGGACGGCTTGGTGGCCCTGATAGTGTCACAGGCCGCCACTGGCTCTCCGTCCATCGACAATATCACTCGTGGACGGGGATTCGTGGCGGCCCTGCTGGAGGACCTCCTTGCAGTGGGTGTGTATTTCTCCCCCAATAAATCGCTCGCCGACTTTGAGGACTTTTTGGGGGAGTTGGGCGTCGTCGTCGGCCGCGGCCATCCTCACCCCGTGCTCGTTGCTGGGGATTTCAACTCCAAGTCTACGGCTTGGGGTTCCCCGGCCACGGATGCGTGGGGTGAGGTGCTGGAGGAGTGGGCCCTGGGATTGGGCCTACAGATCCTCAACCGCGGTTCCGTGGACACGTGCGTGCGACAGCGGGGTGGCTCCATCGTGGACATTTCGTTCGCTAGCCCCGCGCTTGCGCGCCGTGTCCAGGGCTGGCGCGTCATGGAGGGGGTGGAGACGCTGTCGGATCACAGGTACATCCGATTCGGCGTCGCCGCCCAGACCTCTGACGCCTCGGCCCGTACGGTCCCGGGCGGGATCGGTCCGCGTTGGGCGCTAAAACGGCTGGACAGGGAAGCACTCCTGGAGGCCTCGATCGTGCAGGCCTGGGTGTCAGCACCGGACAGGCCTGTCGATATCGACGTGGAGGCGGAGTGGCTCCGGGAGGCCATGTCGCACATTTGCGACGTGGCAATGCCCCGGGTCCAGGCCGTACCTGCTAAGCGCCAGGTGTACTGGTGGTCGCAGGACATTGCGCTCTTGCGCCGCGCGTGTGTAGAGGCGCGACGCCAGTACGCCAGGCTACGCAGGAGGCGTCGCCGCGCCCCTGGTGCGGCGGCCGCGGAGGCGAAACTGTACGAGGGGTACAGGGAGGCGAAGACCGCCCTCCAGAAGGCTATCTCGGAGGCCAAAAGTGCGGCCTACGAGACGCTGCTCGAGACTCTGGACCGTGACCCGTGGGGGCGCCCATACCTTATGGTACGGGGCAAATTACGCCCGTGGGCCCCCCCACTGACCCAGAGTCTCCGACCGCAGCTTCTGGAGGGAGTGGTGAGCGCTCTGTTCCCTTCCAGGGCGGAGCATACACCACCGCCCATGGTTCCGCCTCGATTGGCGCCTGATGCGGACGAACGCGACGACGACGACGTACCTGAGGTGACCCGGCTAGAGCTGAGAGCGGCGGTGCGGAGGCTTCAAGCCAAAAACACCGCTCCGGGCCCAGACGGCATACCTGGCCGTGTATGGGTCCTAGCTCTCAGGGCTCTCGGGCCTCGATTGAGAGGGCTCTTTAGCGCATGCTGCGAGCGGGGTCAGTTTCCTCTCCGGTGGAAAACCGGGAAGCTGGTCCTGCTCAGGAAGGAGGGGCGCCCCACAGACTCACCGTCTGCGTACCGCCCCATCGTGCTGCTGGACGAGGTGGGCAAGCTCTTCGAGAGAGTCATTGCAGACCGCCTCGTCACGCACATGACTGGGGTGGGGCCGGACTTGGCGGAAAACCAGTTCGGTTTCCGCCGCGGGCGCTCCACAGTGGACGCGATCATGCGCGTAAGGGCCCAGGCGGAGGAAGCAGTCGCCCAGGGTGAGGTCGTCTTGGCGGTGTCTCTCGACATCGCCAACGCCTTTAACACCTTGCCCTGGAGTTGCATTAGGGCGGCACTCGAATACCATCGGGTGCCGACCTACCTCCGCCGCATTGTCGGGGCCTATTTGGCAGAGAGAGCCGTAATCTACCCGGGTCGGGAAGGATGGGGTCGGCGAGAGATGTAGTGCGGTGTCCCACAGGGTTCGGTCCTAGGGCCGCTCCTGTGGAACATCGGTTACGACTGGGTGCTGCGCGGTGCGTTCCTCTCCGGTGTCGGCGTGACTTGCTACGCCGACGACACGCTGGTCACAGCGCGGGGAGGGACACACCGGCAGGCGGCCATTTTGGCCACAGCTGGGGTTGCGCAAGTCGTCGATAGGATCCGACGATTGGGTCTCGAAGTGGCCCTGCAGAAGTCCGAGGCCCTGTGTTTCCACGGGCCCCGGAAGGGACCACCCTCGGGATCCCACATTGTCGTGGGAGGCGTCCGCATCGGTGTCGAGTCGACGATGAAGTACCTGGGACTCGTCCTCGACAGCCGATGGGACTTTGGGCCGCATTTTCGGCAGTTGACCCCCAAACTAATGGGAGCAGCGGCTGCGCTTTCGCGGCTGCTGCCCAATTTGGGGGGGCCCAATGCCTCCTGCCGGAGACTCTACTCGGGGATCGTACGATCCATGGCCCTCTACGGGTCGCCGATTTGGGCGGACACCCTGACGGCCCGCAACGTCGCTATCCTGCGGAGACCGCAGCGGGCGATGGCCGTCAGGGTGATAAGGGGGTATCGTACGATCTCCTTCGAGGCGGCGAGTCTTTTTTTTTGGCCGGATCCGTGCCCTGGGATCTGGAGGCGAGAGCCCTCGCGCTGAGATATCGTCAGCGCGAGGAGGCGCCTGAGCGGAGCGAGCTCCGCCAGATCCTGATGGCCGAGTGGAGGGAGCGACTTGCGCAACCCAGCGCGGGGCACGCCGCGATAGCGGCGGTAAGACCCGTGATGGAGGAGTGGCTGGAGAGGCGTCACGGCGCCCTCAGCTTCCGGCTGACGCAGGTACTCTCGGGACACGGCTGTTTCGGGAAGTACCTGTGTCGTATAGACCGGGAGCAGACGCCCGGTTGTCACCACTGCGACTGCCCCGAGGACACGGCGCTGCACACTTTGCAGGCGTGTCCAGCATGGGGGTCGCAGCGCCGCGAGCTAGTCGCGGCGATCGGCGGTGACCTCTCGCTTCCGGCCGTGGTTCTGTCCATGGTCGGGAGCGAGACTGCGTGGGAAGCCATCGCCTCCTTTTGCGAGGGGGTGATGGCGACCAAGGAGGTAGCGGAGAGGGAGAGGGAGGCCGCTTCTTCTCTCCCTTCTCGCGCTAGACGCACCGGGCGCCGGTGGGCGCGTGACGATCTCCGGCCACCCTAGTGAGTGGCCTGCGGGCGGCGGGTTGGGGAACCCGTCGCCCGACCAGTAACGGGCCCAGGGAGGATGGCGCGTCTTGTCCTGCGCGCGCCTCTCGGACGGACGTGGGGCAGGGGAGCAACTGCCCCACCACAGGAGGGGTCCACCAGAAGAAGCTGGTGGACCGAGACCTGTCGGGGTCGCGGTGCATGCAACAGCGAATCCCGTGACCCCGGCCTTAGGTCAGAAGGAGGGACACCGTGGGGTTTTAGCCAGTAAGAGTCTGGCACACCCCCCCGTCTTCCCCAGACGGGGGATAGTCCATGAGGATTTCCCCACGTGAGAAAAAAAAAAAAAAAAAAAAAAGGTTAGGTTGGGGGACCCCCCACAGTGCTTACGTCCTCGTCGTGTCCCCTGGAAACGACCCAGTCCTGACCACCGTAACGGAGTGGCAGGCTGGGCTCGGCTAAAGTGCACTGTGCATCGTAGCAACTCACCAACTCGTCTTGCGTGCTGCGAATTTGCTGGAGGCTATGCCTAAACCACCGCGGGACGCCCACGGGCGTTACCAAAAAGGCCCTTCTCAGGGCCAACCAAAAGGCCCTTATCAGGGCCAACCAAAAGGCCCTTCTCAGGGCCAACCAAAAGGCCCTTCTCAGGGCCAACCCAAAGGCCCTTTTCAGGGCCAATCTGACGCCGAAGCGTCTGAAGCCAGCCGCGCGCCGTCTGCTGCGAGCTTCTTCGGGGGGGTTGAGCTGACGTCGGAGGATTCTGGCGATGAGTCCGCCAGCTCAACCGTCTCTGAGGCGGGTATGTCGCGCAAGCGCGCATACAGAAAAGAGGGGTCCGAGGGTTCCTCGGCGTCGGGATCGGCGAAACGTAGGGCCAAGAAGCCTGCGATGGCCGCGGACTCCCACGTCGTGGGCCTTGCGGATGCACAACGCCAGTTGGACCTGGCTCGGCGGGAGCAAGTCCAACAGGAGCTGGAGGAGCGGGTCGCCGCCAAGGAGCAGCGGGCGCGTACCGCCCGGGCCAAGTCCGGGTACGGCGCGTCCCGCGTGCTGTACGCCGACCACTCCTTGGTCGAACTGGCGCGGATGGCGGAAGAGGACGAGCAGGAGATAGCGGAGGTCGCCTGCAAGTCCTCGAATCTGAAGGGAACCTTCCAGAAGGCCCTCAAATGCCGCGCCGCGAGCATGCGCGGCATCGTCGAGGAGCTCGTTCAGAGGAAGGCGACCGACGAGACGCGGCAACTGCAGGCGAGGGTCGATCGCCTGCAGTTGGAGGTCAGCCAGCTTCACCAGAAGCTGGCCGACGCCACCGCCCGGCCGAACCAGGCCGCACCGCCGCCTGTGGTGGAGGCCCCCTCCTCCAACCTAGAGGATACCATCCGAAAGGTTATAATGGAGGAACGGGCCTTCACCAGAGCCTGCATCGCAGGCATTGAGGACCGGCTCTTGCCGGAGAAGCGCCTCCGACCGCCACTTGCGGCGGACGGGCGGCGAGAGCCGGGGCCATCCTCGCAAGGGGGGGACACCCTTCCTCCGGCCGCCGAGCCTTCCAGCTCGTCGCAGACGGCTGGAAAGGGAGAGGGGAAGGGGAAGGGGAAGGGAAAGGGCAAAAAGGCGGCGTCGGCCGCCTCCGCCGCCCCCGCCGCCCCCGCCGCCCCCGCCGCCCCCGCCACCCCCGCCGCCCCCGCCACCCCCGCCGCCGCGACCCTTCCCCCTGCCGCCACTCCGTCCAGCCAGGAGGGTTGGACCGAGGTGGTCAGGAAGGGGAAGGGAAAGGGCAAAAAGGCGGCGCCGGCCGCCCCTGCCGCCCCCGCCGCTGCGACTCCCAGTCAGCCGCAGACTGGCAGAAGCAAGAGGAAGGGGAAAAGGAGAGGGGGGAAAAGGGGCAAACTCGTCCCCCCAAAGACTGCAGCCGTCGTGGTGACGCTCACCGCAGAGGCCGCGGAGCGGGGCGAGACGTACGCGTCCATATTGCTGCGGGCGCGTGCCAACGCTGATCCCACCCAACTGGGGATCAGCGGGGTCTCCTGCCGGCGGACCCAAACCGGGGCTCGAATCTTCGAGTTCCCGGGGGCGGAGGGCAACACCAGCGCTGACCTCTTCGCAGCCAAGCTGCAGGAGGCCATAGCGGACTCGGCGAAGGTGGCCCGCCCGGTGAAGACGGCGGCCTTAGAGGTGACCGACCTCGACGATTCGGTCACCAAAGAGGAGGTGGTGGCGGCGGTCGCGGCGATTGGGGGCTGCAGCGTCGCAGCGGTGCAAGGCCGGGACATCAGACCCGGCCGCGGCGGCATGGGCACCATTCGGCTCGAGTGCCCGGTCGCCGCTGCCAAGGCCGTCCTCGGAAGGGGACGGTTGTGCGTGGGGTTCAGCTCGGGTGCAGTCCGGGCACTTGCAGACCAACCACTGCGGTGCTTCAGGTGCTTCGGCATCGGACACACCCGGGCCCTCTGTCCGTCCACGGTCGACAGGTCGGACAGCTGCTACCGCTGCGGCAAGGACGGGCACAAAGCCGCCTCCTGCACGGTCGGTACGCCGCACTGTGCAGCGTGTGCTGCCAGTGGCCGCCCGGCGGGCCATATGATGAAGGGGAGGACGTGTAATCCTCCCCTCAAGAAGGGCAAAGGGCAGGCGCCGATTAGGCCTGCTCTTAGCGCCGTCGTTCCCGTGGCGGGAACCTCGGTGGCTGCGGAGGAGGGGGGTGCGATGTCCGACTGATGGATAGGGTCATCGAACATCGCATCCTCCAGGCGAACATCAACCACTGCCGGGCAGCCCAGGACCTGCTGATGCAGACCATGGCTGAGTGGTTGGTGGACTTGGCGGTGGTCGCCGAGCCCTACTCGGTCCCTGGCAATTGGCTGGGCGACCGGGACGGCCTGGTGGCAATGGTGTCGCGGTCTTCCACGGACTCCCCTCCCCTCTCGCTCTTAGAGAGGGGTCCGGGATACGTGGCCGCCGCGTGGGGGAGTGTGGCCCTAGTTGGGGTCTATTTCTCCCCAAACCGCCCTCTCTCAGACTTTGAGGACTTCCTGGAGGTCCTCACTGCAGTCGTGGGGAGGGTGGCGCCACGCCAGGTCGTCGTGTTAGGCGACCTAAACGCCAAGTCGGCGGCTTGGGGCAACCCGGCTGCCTCTTGCGACGTCCGGGGGCGCGCCGTCGAGTTTTGGGCGACGTCGTGCGGTGTGTCCCTCCTCAACAGGGGGGCGGTCCACACGTGTGTGCGGCAACGGGGAGGGTCGGTGGTTGACGTGTCGTTCGCCACCCCCGTACTAGCCGCACGCATCGTGAACTGGCGGGTGGAGATGGTGGAAACCTTGTCGGACCACCGTTATGTGCGGTTCGACATCTCCACCGAGAGTCCCCGGGGGGGGATGGCCCGCTCTGGTAGGTCTCCCTTCCCCCGGTGGGCTCTCACTCGCCTGGACCGGGAGGCAGCCAGGGAGGCGGCCTTCCTCCAGGACTGGCTGTCGCCCCCTGTTGGGGCCCTGGACGTCGACGCCGCAGCGGTCATGCTCGGGGGATCCCTGACCGAGGTGTGCAACTCCAGCATGCCTCGCTCTCGCCGTCCGCCTCCCCGTCGCGCCGTCTATTGGTGGACGGAGGAACTGGCGGGGCTCCGTGCCGCCTGTGTGGCGGCCAGAAGGGTCTACACGCGGAGCCGTCGGCGTCGGCGCGGCGCCCGTAGTCAGGCAGACGAGGACCGCCTCTACGCCTCGTACAGAGAGGCGATAGTGGCCCTCAAGTCGGCTATGTGCGCCGCCAAGGACTCGGCGGGAGCCGAGATGCTGGAGGGTCTCGACAGGGATCCGTACGGGAGGCCGTACAAGGCGGCGCGGAACAAGCTGCGCCCCCATGGTCCCCCGCTGACGGAAACCCTCGAGCCGGCACTGCTGGATGGGGTGGTCCGGTCCCTGTTCCCGCGCAGGACCGACTTCGCCCCACCAGCAATGGATCCCCCGCAGAGTGCGGCGGCCTTACCGGAGGAAGAGGTCCCCCCGGTGACTGCGGAGGAGCTCCACGCGGGAGTCGTTGGCCTCCGCGCCAAAAAGACGGCCCCTGGACCGAACGGCGTCCCGGCACGGGTGGTGGCCATAGCTGCCACTCAAATGGAGGACAGGTTTCGGGACCTTTTCAGCGCGTGCTTGACGGCTGGAAGGTTCCCGAAACTTTGGAAGGAGGGGCGGCTATGCCTCCTCCGTAAAGAGGGGCGCCCGGTCGATTCCCCCTCGGCATACCGGCCCATCGTACTCCTCGATGAGGTCGGTAAAATGTTCGAGGGGATCATCGCCCGCCGGCTCAACAGCCATCTGCGGAGGGAGGGGCCGGACCTGTCGGACGCCCAGTTCGGTTTCCGACGCGCCGTCCACTCGTACACTCTGGCGAGCACCCACGCCTCGAGCTCCCAAGGGGAGCTCCCAAGCGCAAACAAAAAAAAAAAAAAAAAAAAAAAAAAAAAAAGGTTAGGTTAGGTTGGGGGACCCCCCACAGTGCTTACGTCCTCGTCGTGTCCCCTGGAAACGACCCAGTCCTGACCACCGTAACGGAGTGGCAGGCTGGGCTCGGCTAAAGTGCACTGTGAATCGTAGCGACATTCTTGCCTTGCGTGTTACGAACTTGTTCGGAGGCCATGCCTAATCCACCGCGGGACGCCCTCGGGCGTTACCAAAAAGGCCCTTCTCAGGGCCAACCAAAAGGCCCTTCTCAGGGCCAACCAAAAGGCCCTTCTCAGGGCCAACCAAAAGGCCCTTCTCAGGGCCAACCAAAAGGCCCTTTTCAGGGCCAACCTGACGCCGAAGCGTCTGAAGTTAGCCGCGCGCCGTCTGCTGCGAGCTACTTCGGTGGGATTGAGCTGACGTCGGAGGACTCTGGCGATGAGTCCGTCAGCTCAATCGTGTCTGACGCGGGTACGTCGCGCAAGCGCGCGTACAGAAAGGAGGGGTCCGAGGGTTCCTCGGCGTCGGGGTCGGCGAAACGTAGGGCCAAGAAGCCTGCGATGGCCGCGGACTCCCACGTCGTGGGCCTTGCGGACGCACAACGTCAGTTGGACCTGGCTCGGCGGGAGCAAGTCCAACAGGAGCTGGAGGAGCGGGTCGCCGCTAAGGAGCAGCGGGCGCGTACTGCCCGGGCCAAGTCCGGGTACGGCGCGTCCCGCGTGCTGTACGCCGACCACTCCTTTGCCGAACTGGCACGGATGGCGGAAGAGGACGAGCAGGAGATAGCGGAGGTCGCCTGCAAGTCCTCGAACCTCAAGGGCACCTTCCAGAAGGCCCTCAAATGCCGCGCCGCGAGCATGCGCGGCATCGTCGAGGAGCTCGTTCAAAGGAAGGCGACCGACGAGACGCGGCAACTGCAGGCGAGGGTCGATCGCCTGCAGTTGGAGGTCAGCCAGCTTCACCAGAAGCTGGCCGACGCCACCGCCCGGCCGAACCAGGCCGCACCGCCGCCTGTGGTGGAGGCCCCCTCCTCCAACCTAGAGGATACCATCCGAAAGGTTATAATGGAGGAGCGGGCATTCACCAGAGCCTGTATCGCAGGCATTGAGGACCGGCTCTTGCCGGAGAAGCGCCTCCGACCGCCACTTGCGGCGGATGGGCGGCGAGAGCCGAGGCCATCCTCGCAAGGGGAGGACACCCTTCTTTCTGCCACCGCGCCTTCCAGCCAGTCGCAGACGGCTGAAAAGGGAGAGGGGAAGGGGAAGGGGAAGGGAAAGGGCAAAAAGGCGGCGACGGCCGCCTCCGCCGCCCCCGCCGCCCCCGCCACCGCCACCCCCGCCGCCGCGACCCTTCCCCCTTCCGCCACTCCATCCAGCCAGGAGGGTTGGACCGAGGTGGTCAGGAAGGGGAAGGGAAAGGGCAAAAAAGCGGCGCCGGCCGCCCCTGCCGCCCCCGCCGCTGCGACTCCCAGTCAGCCGCAGACTGGCAGAGGCAAGAGGAAGGGGAAAAGGAGAGGGGGAAAAAGGGGCAAACTCGTCCCCCCAAAGACTGCAGCCGTCGTGGTGACGCTCACCGCAGAGGCCGCGGAGCGGGGCGAGACGTACGCGTCCATATTGGTGCGGGCGCGTGCCAATGCTGATCCCACCCAACTGGGGATCAGCGGGGTCTCCTGCCGGCGGACCCAAACCGGGGCTCGAATCTTCGAGTTCCCGGGGGCGGAGGGCAACACCAGCGCTGACCTCTTCGCAGCCAAGCTGCAGGAGGCCATAGCGGACTCGGCGAAGGTGGCCCGTCCGGTGAAGACGGCGGCCTTAGAGGTGACCGACCTCGATGATTCGGTCACCAAAGAGGAGGTGGTGGCGGCGGTCGCGGCGATTGGGGGCTGCAGCGTCGCAGCGGTGCAAGGCCGGGACATCAGACCCGGTCGCGGCGGCATGGGCACCATTCGGCTCGAGTGCCCGGTCGCCGCTGCCAAGGCCGTCCTCGGAAGGGGACGGCTGTGCGTCGGTTTCAGCTCGGGTGCAGTCCGAGCACTTGCGGACCAACCAATGCGGTGCTTCCGGTGCTTCGGCATCGGACACACCCGGGCCCTCTGTCCGTCCACGGTCGACAGGTCGGACTGTTGCTACCGCTGCGGCAAGGACGGGCACAAAGCCGCCTCCTGCACGGTCGCTAAGCCGCACTGTGCAGCGTGTGCCGCCAGTGGCCGCCCGGCGGGCCATATGATGAAGGGGAGGACGTGTAATCCTCCCCTTAAGAAGGGCAAAGGGCAGGCGCCGATCAGGCCTGCTCTTAGCGCCGTCGTTCCCGTGGCGGGAACCTCGGTGGCTGCGGAGGAGGGGGGTGCGATGTCCGACTGATGGATAGGGTCATCGAACATCGCATTCTCCAGGCGAACATCAACCACTGCCGGGCAGCCCAGGACCTGCTGATGCAGACCATGGCTGAGTGGTTGGTGGACTTGGCGGTGGTCGCCGAGCCCTACTCGGTCCCTGGCAATTGGCTGGGCGACCGGGACGGCCTGGTGGCAATGGTGTCGCGGTCTTCCACGGACTCCCCTCCCCTCTCGCTCTTAGAGAGGGGTCCGGGATACGTGGCCGCCGCGTGGGGGAGTGTGGCCCTAGTTGGGGTCTATTTCTCCCCAAACCGCCCTCTCTCAGACTTTGAGGACTTCCTGGAGGTCCTCACTGCAGTCGTGGGGAGGGCGGCGCCGCGCCAGGTCGTCGTGTTAGGCGACCTAAACGCCAAGTCGGCGGCCTGGGGCAACCCGGCTGCCTCTTGCGACGTCCGGGGGCGCGCCGTCGAGTTTTGGGCGACGTCGTGCGGTGTGTCCCTCCTCAACAGGGGGGCGGTCCACACGTGTGTGCGGCAACGGGGAGGGTCGGTGGTTGACGTGTCGTTCGCCACCCCCGTACTAGCCGCACGCATCGTGAACTGGCGGGTGGAGATGGTGGAAACCTTGTCGGACCACCGATATGTGCGGTTCGACATCTCCACCGAGAGTCCCCGGGGGGGGGTGGCCCGCTCTGATGGGTCTCCCTTCCCCCGGTGGGCTCTCACTCGCCTGGACCGGGAGGCAGCCAGGGAGGCGGCCTTCCTCCAGGACTGGCTGTCGCCCCCTGTTGGGGCCCTGGACGTCGACGCCGCAGCGGTCATGCTCGGGGGATCCCTGACCGAGGTGTGCAACTCCAGCATGCCTCGCTCTCGCCGTCCGCCTCCCCGTCGCGCCGTCTATTGGTGGACGGAGGAACTGGCGGGGCTCCGTGCCGCCTGTGTGGCGGCCAGAAGGGCCTACACGCGGAGCCGTCGGCGTCGGCGCGGCGCCCGTAGTCAGACAGACGAGGACCGCCTCTACGCCTCGTACAGAGAGGCGATAGCGGCCCTCAAGTCGGCTATGTGCGCCGCCAAGGACTCGGCGGGAGCCGAGATGCTGGAGGGTCTCGACAGGGATCCGTACGGGAGGCCGTACAAGGCGGCGCGGAACAAGCTGCGCCCCCACGGTCCCCCGCTGACGGAAACCCTCGAGCCGGCACTGCTGGATGGGGTGGTCCGGTCCCTGTTCCCGCGCAGGACCGACTTCGCCCCACCAGCAATGGATCCCCCGCAGAGTGCGGCGGCCTTACCGGAGGAAGAGGTCCCCCCGGTGACTGCGGAGGAGCTCCACGCGGGAGTCGTTGGCCTCCGCGCCAAAAAGACGGCCCCTGGACCGAACGGCGTCCCGGCACGGGTGGTGGCCATAGCTGCCACTCAAATGGAGGACAGGTTTCGGGACCTTTTCAGCGCGTGCTTGACGGCTGGAAGGTTCCCGAAACTTTGGAAGGAGGGGCGGCTGTGCCTCCTCCGTAAAGAGGGGCGCCCGGTCGATTCCCCCTCGGCATACCGGCCCATCGTACTTCTCGATGAGGTCGGTAAAATGTTCGAGGGGATCATCGCCCGCCGGCTCAACAGCCATCTGCGGAGGGAGGGGCCGGACCTGTCGGACGCCCAGTTCGGTTTCCGTCGGGGCCGGTCCACCATCGACGCCCTGGCCGTACTGAAGGCCCAGGTGAAGGAGGCGGTGGAGGTGGGGGACGGAGTGTTGGCGGTGTCATTCGACATAGCCAACGCCTTCAACTCCGTCCCCCACTCGACTATACTGGAGGCACTCCGGTATCACCGAGTGCCCCAGTACTTGAGGGGCCTCCTGGCCGACTACTTGGAGGACCGCGAGGTCCTCCTTGTAGACAAAACGGCCAGGTTGAGGCGATACGGCGCGGAGTCCGGTGTTCCACAGGGGTCGGTTCTGGGGCCCACCCTGTGGAACATCGGGTTCGATTGGCTCCTGCGGGGGGCCCTCCTCCCGGGCACGAGTGTCATCTGCTACGCGGACGACACTCTTCTCACTGCCCGGGGGAAGAACTTTGGGGAGGCGGCCTGTCTGGCATCGGCTGGCGGGTCCTTGGTGGCGGGGAGGATCCGCCGCCTGGGGTTGAGGGTGGCGCTGAACAAGACCGAGGCCGTATTCTTCCGCGGGCCTCGGCAGCGCTGCCCACCTGACGCCCACATAGTCGTGGAGGGCGTCAGAGTGGAAATCCGGCCCCAGATGAAGTATCTGGGCCTGGTGCTGGACAGCGGGTGGCGCTTCGGCCCGCACTTCAGCGGGCTGTCGACGCGCCTGCTGAGGGCCGCTGACGCCCTCTCGTGGCTCCTCCCCAACCTGGGAGGTCCCAGCGCACGATGCCGGCGTCTGTATGCCGGCATCCTGCGGAGCATGGCCCTCTACGGGGCCCCCATCTGGGCGGACTCCCTTCGCAGGAGGGAGAATGCCACCGCTCTCCGCAGGCCGCAAAGGGCCATTGCACAGCGGGTGGCGAGGGCATACCGCTCGGTGGGCTTTTCGGCGGCGTGCGCTCTGGCCGGCACCCCCCCTTGGGAGCTCGAGGCGTGGGTGCTCGCCAGAGTGTACGAGTGGACGGCGCGTCGGAAAGCGCTGGGAGAGCGCCCCGTCGCTCAAGAGCGGGAGGCCGTACGGCGGGAGGCGAGGGACGCCATCGTCGTCCACTGGACGGACGACCTCGCCACCGCCACCTTTGGCCGTCGGACGCTGGACGCGCTCGGTCCAGTTCTGCGAGACTGGCTCGAGCGGCCACACGGTTTCCTCTCTTTCCGTCTGGTCCAGGTGCTGTCAGGGCATGGCTGCTTTGGCTCGCACCTGCACAGGATCGGGAGGGAGGAAGCCCCAGCGTGCCACGACTGCGGCGCGGCGGAGGACACGGCGCAGCACACCCTGGAGGTGTGCCCGGCTTGGTCTGAGCCGCGCCGCAGTCTGATTGCGGAGATCGGCCAGGACCTCTCGCTTCCCGGCGTGGTTCGTTCCATGCTGGGGAGCGAGGAGGCTTGGGCCGCGGTCGCCTCCTTCTGCGAGGACGTCATTTCGCAGAAGGAGGCGGCGGAGCGCGCGCGTGAGGACGACCCTCTCACTGCGCCGCTCCGCAGGCGAAGAAGAGGTCGGAGAAGACGCCATCTTCTCCCTCCTCTTGGTGGTGTTGGGCGGGCGACAGGCGCGGGGGTGCCTCCGCCCGCATTGCACTCCACACCACCTCCGCCGGACATTCCCAACCCTCCCCCCCTGGGGAGGACTTGAGGGGCCTGCCGCGAAGGCGGGCGATCGTCGGAGGGGACTGGATGTAAAGGCTACGCCGGTTTCCCAGTCCCTCTCCAGTCAGACGATGCGGGAATGCCGCTGGGTTATTTTAGTGGGTATACCGGGCTTGCCCGGGGAGTCCCACATAACCCCCCATTCCCCCAAATGGGCGGGTATGCGTAATAGCATTTTTTCCCAGCGCAAACAAAAAAAAAAAAAAAAAAAAAAAAAAAGGTTAGGTTAGGTTGGGGTGCGCGGTCAGATACCTCCACGTGTGCCTGGTGGCTACTGGTCCCTCCGGATACGTTCGAGGGGAAGAGTAGCTGTTGGGCCGGTGCATCCTGGGTGCGGGCAATAATATTTCTTAGGAGATAGTATCATAGGAGATATTATTGCCTGTAGCAAAACTCTGACCAAGGGGGGGGTGGCCAGGTTGGCCAGGGGGGTTGCTCTTCCCCGTTCCTCTGAGTTAGCAGAGGGACGGGTTGAACGAGCCTTCAGGGGCGACGGGTTTGTCAGTTGGCAATAGTTGGCTGGCAGACACGGTGTGATTCAGCACCACCGTTCGCCCCGACCCGTAATCCTCATTTAGAGGACCGGGGGTCTTGGCTTAGCCGCCCGGATCACGAGCGAAATCTCTATAAACTTCTCACGGAATCCCAAGCTGCTACGCAACGGCGAAGGGATGAATGGCTGACCGTGTAACGTTCTTCGGAACATCAGTCTCGAGTGCGGAACCCGTCAGGATACCGGCCGACCTCCTGACGTATTTAGGCTTATCCGGGTACAGGGGGCACTGCCCGGATGGACTTTTTATTTCCCCCATACTCGTGGGAACTTGCATGGATTCTATAAAAACAAAACCCAAAACTGACGATAAGGTGGGTGCGGGGTCGGATAGCGACTCCGCATCGAGGAAGACGAGGGCGTCCGCTCGCAAAGAGCGCGACGCGGAGGTTAGGGAAGTGGAAGCGGTGTCGGACTCTGACACCGCTTCCAGCATGATCACGGTGGACGGGGAGTTTGCGGAGAGTGAATTTTTCCGCCGCAAACGGTCTCGTCCGGAGAGTCACTCGGGTTCGGACTCGAACCCGAGTGATGAGGAGCCCCTCTCGTTGCTGTCTGCAAAGGCGGCTAGCAAGAGGGGCAGAGGTAGGCCTCCTTCAACAGGCCAATACGTTGGCCTGTATAAGGCGAAGAAAGAGCTGGCGGCCGCCCAACAGGCCGAGAAAATAGTGGAGGAGGATCGGCGCATTGCCGAGCTGACCAAGAAGGTGTCCGCCGGAAGGGTCACTCGGCTGTCCGATTCCTCCTCTATAGGCGAGAGGGACGCGGAGGACATGTCCGCAGCGGAGCTCAACACCAAGCTCCAGGACGCCGTGGCGGCCATTAAAACGGTCGCCGGGGTGTCCAAGGGCCTCAAGGGCACTAGCCAGAAGGCCCTCAAGGAAGCCGCGGCTTCCATCGTGGAGGCCGCAGAGGTTTTGATGAGGCGTACAGCTTCGGAGGAGGTGGCCAGGTTGCGGGCAGAGAACGCCCGCCTTGCGGCCCAGCTCGCCGAGCTCCGGAAGGAGCACGATGAGTTTCGGGCCGACCTGGCAAAGGACCGCCAAGAGCGCATGCGTGCGGAGGCGGGCCTTACCGTGCAGTCAGTCGCGCGTGAGGAATCGGAGGTGGTTCGCTTCTTCCGGACGGAGATGGCGAGCTTTAACGCTCGGTTCTCCGTCCTGGAGAGCAAAATTTTGCGGCCACCTCTGGCTGCGGACCGTACGAGGGTGGAGCAAGGACCGGCGAGTTATGCGGCTAAAGTCGCAACGCCGCGTCCGTCGGCGCAGCCTAGTCAGATGGCCTCCCCGGCCTCAGCTGCGTCGACCTCTGCGGCCTCGGCCTTGATTGCTTCAGCCTCGGGGAAGAAGCCTCAACGGGGTAATAAGGGGAAGAGTAAGGGGGCGTCGGGGGCTGCCACGCAGGTTGCATCTGCCCCTGCTGCTGTCGCCCCGGCTGCTTCCATCCCTGCTGCTTCCGCCTCTGATGGTGCCCAGCGGCAACCCTCATCCAGTCCGGGTGAGTGGGAGGTCGCGGGTGCCAAGAGGAAGAAGAAGAAGGCCAAGAGATCCGCCAAAAAAAAGGCGGATAAGGCCAAAAAGGCGGCCAAACAGCAGGCGGCGAGGTTACGTGCCCCTCATTCCGCGGCTGTAGTGATCACGCTGCAGCCCGGAGCGGAGGAGAGGGGCATGACATATGCTGGGGTCTTGGCGGAGGCCAAGTCCAAGATAGACCTGGGGGAGCTCGGCATCGAGGGTGTCCGTTGCAAGTCAACGGCAACGGGTGCCCGCTTGCTGGAGCTCCCGGGTGCCTCCAGTGGTGGAAAGGCGGACGCCCTCGCTGAAAAGTTGAGGGCGACGTTCCCCGCCGAACACGTGAAGATCTCCAGGCCCGTCAAGTGCGCAGACTTGCGAATCACAGGCCTGGACGATTCTGTTACCGCTGGAGAGGTCGTGGCTGCCATCGCCAGGACCACAGGCTGCCCCTCAAGCCAGGTGAGGCCTGGGGCGATTACCCCAGGTTTCACCGGTTTGGGGACCGTTGTGGTGGCCTGTCCCGTTGAGGCAGCACAAAAACTGGCTGGAGGTCAAAGGCTCCTTGTTGGGTGGGTGTCGGCGCAGGTGAAGCTGCTGAAGCTGAGGCCACTGAGGTGCTTCCGTTGTCGTGTCGACGGACACGTCGTTGTGCGGTGCACCTCGGAGGCTTGCTATGGCGAAGGATGTTACGCCTGCGGCCAGCCCGGACATAAGGCCGGCTCTTGCAAGGCCACGCCGCACTGTCTCGTGTGTGCGGCGGCGGGCAAGCCGGCGGAGCACCGGGTGGGCGGCGGAGCCTGCGCCGGCCCAGGAAAGAAAAGGGGGACCCGAGGAGGAAGAGGCCGCGGCAAGAAAGCCGCGGCCACAGTTGCTTCGCAGCCGGTTCAACAACCGGCTGCTAAACAGGCACTGCAAGGAGGGGAGAGGGCGGATATGGACTGTCATTAATGGCTCCATACATCCGCCTCCTCCAAGCAAACATCAACCATTGCGCCAGAGCTCAGGACCTTCTGCTCCAGAGCATGGCGCAATGGATGATCAACGTGGCGGTGGTCGCCGAGCCGTACTTCGTTCCACCCCGGGATGACTGGGTTGGTGACATGGACGGCTTGGTGGCCCTGATAGTGTCACAGGCCGCCACTGGCTCTCCGTCCATCGACAATATCACTCGTGGACGGGGATTCGTGGCGGCCCTGCTGGAGGACCTCCTTGCAGTGGGTGTGTATTTCTCCCCCAATAAATCGCTCGCCGACTTTGAGGACTTTTTGGGGGAGTTGGGCGTCGTCGTCGGCCGCGGCCATCCTCACCCCGTGCTCGTTGCTGGGGATTTCAACGCCAAGTCTACGGCTTGGGGTTCCCCGGCCACGGATGCGCGGGGTGAGGTGCTGGAGGAGTGGGCCCTGGGATTGGGCCTACAGATCCTCAACCGCGGTTCCGTGGACACGTGCGTGCGACAGCGGGGTGGTTCGATCGTGGACATTTCGTTCGCTAGCCCCGCGCTTGCGCGCCGTGTCCAGGGCTGGCGCGTCATGGAGGGGGTGGAGACGCTGTCGGATCACAGGTACATCCGTTTCGGCGTCGCCGCCCAGACCTCTGACGCCTCGGCCCGTACGGTCCCGGGTGGGATCGGTCCGCGTTGGGCGCTAAAACGGCTGGACAAGGAAGCACTCCTGGAGGCCTCCATCGTGCAGGCCTGGGTGCCCGCACCGGACAGGCCTGTCGATATTGACGTGGAGGCGGAGTGGCTCCGGGAGGCCATGTCGCACATTTGCGACGTGGCAATGCCCCGGGTCCAGGCCGTACCTGCTAAGCGCCAGGTGTACTGGTGGTCGCAGGACATTGCGCTCTTGCGCCGCGCGTGCGTTGAGGTGCGACGCCAGTACGCCAGGCTACGCAGGAGGCGCCGCCGCGCTCCTGATGCGGCGGCTGCGGAGGCGGAACTGTACGAGGGGTACAGGGAGGCGAAGACCGCCCTCCAGAGGGCTATCTCGGAGGCCAAAAGTGCGGCCTACGAGACGCTGCTCGAGACTCTGGACCGTGACCCGTGGGGGCGCCCATACCTTATGGTACGGGGCAAATTACGCCCGTGGGCCCCCCCACTGACCCAGAGTCTTCGACCGCAGCTTCTGGAGGGAGTGGTGAGCGCTCTGTTCCCTTCCAGGGCGGAGCATACACCACCGCCCATGGTTCCGCCTCGATTGGCGCCTGATGCGGACGAACGCGACGACGACGACGTACCTGAGGTGACCCGGCTAGAGCTGAGAGCGGCGGTGCGGAGGCTTCAAGCCAAAAACACCGCTCCGGGCCCAGACGGCATACCTGGCCGTGTATGGGTCCTAGCTCTCAGGGCTCTCGGGCCTCGACTGAGAGGGCTCTTTAGCGCATGCTGCGAGCGGGGCCAGTTTCCTCTCCGGTGGAAAACCGGGAAGCTGGTCCTGCTCAGGAAGGAGGGGCGCCCCGCAGACTCACCGTCTGCGTACCGCCCCATCGTGTTGCTGGACGAGGTGGGCAAGCTCTTCGAGAGAGTCATTGCAGACCGCCTCGTCACGCACATGACTGGGGTGGGGCCGGACTTGGCGGAAAACCAGTTCGGTTTCCGCCGCGGGCGCTCCACAGTGGACGCGATCATGCGCGTAAGGGCCCAAGCGGAGGAAGCAGTCGCCCAGGGTGAGGTCGTCTTGGCGGTGTCTCTCGACATCGCCAACGCCTTTAACACCTTGCCCTGGAGTTGCATTAGGGCGGCACTCGAATACCATCGGGTGCCGACCTACCTCCGCCGCATTGTCGGGGCCTATTTGGCAGAGAGAGCCGTAGTCTACCCGGGTCGGGAAGGATGGGGTCGGCGAGAGATGTCGTGCGGTGTCCCACAGGGTTCGGTCCTAGGACCGCTCCTGTGGAACATCGGTTACGACTGGGTGCTGCGCGGTGCGTTCCTCTCCGGTGTCGGCGTGACCTGCTACGCCGACGACACGCTGGTCACAGCGCGGGGAGGGACACACCGGCAGGCGGCCATTTTGGCCACAGCTGGGGTTGCGCAAGTCGTCGATAGGATCCGACGATTGGGTCTCGAGGTGGCCCTGCGGAAGTCCGAGGCCCTGTGTTTCCACGGGCCCCGGAAGGGACCACCCTCGGGATCCCACATTGTCGTGGGAGGCGTCCGCATCGGTGTCGAGTCGACGATGAAGTACCTGGGACTCGTCCTCGACAGCCGATGGGACTTTGGGCCGCATTTTCGGCAGTTGACCCCCAAACTTATGGGAGCAGCGGCTGCGCTTTCGCGGCTGCTGCCCAATTTGGGGGGGCCCAATGCCTCCTGCCGGAGACTCTACTCGGGGATCGTACGATCCATGGCCCTCTACGGGTCGCCGATTTGGGCGGACACCCTGACGGCCCGCAACGTCGCTATCCTGCGGAGACCGCAGCGGGCGATGGCCGTCAGGGTGATAAGGGGGTACCGTACGATCTCCTTCGAGGCGGCGAGTCTTTTGGCCGGATCCGTGCCCTGGGATCTGGAGGCGAGAGCCCTCGCGCTGAGATATCGTCAGCGCGAGGAGGCGCCTGAGCGGAGCGAGCTCCGCCAGATCCTGGTGGCCGAGTGGAGGGAACGACTTGCGCAACCCAGCGCGGGGCACGCCGCTATAGCGGCGGTAAGACCCGTGATGGAGGAGTGGCTGGAGAGGCGTCACGGCGCCCTCAGCTTCCGGCTGACGCAGGTACTCTCGGGACACGGCTGTTTCGGGAAGTACCTGTGTCGTATAGGCCGGGAGCAGACGCCCGGTTGTCACCACTGCGACTGCCCCGAGGACACGGCGCTGCACACTTTGCAGGCGTGTCCAGCATGGGGGTCGCAGCGCCGCGAGCTAGTCGCGGCGATCGGCGGTGACCTCTCGCTTCCGGCCGTGGTTCTGTCCATGGTCGGGAGCGAGACTGCGTGGGAAGCCATCGCCTCCTTTTGCGAGGGGGTGATGGCGACCAAGGAGGTAGCGGAGAGGGAGAGGGAGGCCGCTTCTTCTCTCCCTTCTCGCGCTAGACGCACCGGGCGCCGGAGGGCGCGTGACGATCTCCGGCCACCCTAGTGAGTGGCCTGCGGGCAGCGGGTTGGGGAACCCGTCGCCCGACCAGTAACGGGCCCAGGGAGGATGGCGCGTCTTGTCCTGCGCGCGCCTCTCGGACGGATGTGGGGCAGGGGAGCAACTGCCCCACCACAGGAGGGGTCCACCAGAAAAAGCTGGTGGACCGAGACCTGTCGGGGTCGCGGTGCATGCAACAGCGAATCCCGTGACCCCGGCCTTAGGTCAGAAGGAGGGACACCGTGGGGTTTTAGCCAGTAAGAGTCTGGCACACCCCCCCGTCTTCCCCAGACGGGGGATAGTCCATGAGGATTTCCCCACGTGAGAAAAAAAAAAAAAAAAAAAAAAAGGTTAGGTTAGGTTAGGTTAGGTTAGGTTAGGTTGGGGGACCCCCCACAGTGCTTACGTCCTCGTCGTGTCCCCTGGAAACGACCCAGTCCTGACCACCGTAACGGAGTGGCAGGCTGGGCTCGGCTAAAGTGCACTGTGAATCGTAGCGACATTCTTGCCTTGCGTGCTACGAACTTGTTCGGAGGCCATGCCTAATCCACCGCGGGACGCCCTCGGGCGTTACCAAAAAGGCCCTTCTCAGGGCCAACCAAAAGGCCCTTCTCAGGGCCAACCAAAAGGCCCTTCTCAGGGCCAACCAAAAGGCCCTTTTCAGGGCCAACCTGACGCCGAAGCGTCTGAAGTTAGCCGCGCGCCGTCTGCTGCGAGCTACTTCGGTGGGATTGAGCTGACGTCGGAGGACTCTGGCGATGAGTCCGTCAGCTCAATCGTGTCTGACGCGGGTACGTCGCGCAAGCGCGCGTACAGAAAGGAGGGGTCCGAGGGTTCCTCGGCGTCGGGGTCGGCGAAACGTAGGGCCAAGAAGCCTGCGATGGCCGCGGACTCCCACGTCGTGGGCCTTGCGGACGCACAACGCCAGTTGGACCTGGCTCGGCGGGAGCAAGTCCAACAGGAGCTGGAGGAGCGGGTCGCCGCTAAGGAGCAGCGGGCGCGTACCGCCCGGGCCAAGTCCGGGTACGGCGCGTCCCGCGTGCTGTACGCCGACCACTCCTTTGCCGAACTGGCACGGATGGCGGAAGAGGACGAGCAGGAGATAGCGGAGGTCGCCTGCAAGTCCTCGAACCTCAAGGGCACCTTCCAGAAGGCCCTCAAATGCCGCGCCGCGAGCATGCGCGGCATCGTCGAGGAGCTCGTTCAGAGGAAGGCGACCGACGAGACGCGGCAACTGCAGACGAGGGTCGATCGCCTGCAGTTGGAGGTCAGCCAGCTTCACCAGAAGCTGGCCGACGCCACCGCCCGGCCGAACCAGGCCGCACCGCCGCCTGTGGTGGAGGCCCCCTCCTCCAACCTAGAGGATACCATCCGAAAGGTTATAATGGAGGAACGGGCCTTCACCAGAGCCTGCATCGCAGGCATTGAGGACCGGCTCTTGCCGGAGAAGCGCCTCCGACCGCCACTTGCGGCGGATGGGCGGCGAGAGCCGGGGCCATCCTCGCAAGGGGGGGACACCCTTCCTCCGGCCGCCGAGCCTTCCAGCTCGTCGCAGACGGCTGGAAAGGGAGAGGGGAAGGGGAAGGGGAAGGGAAAGGGCAAAAAGGCGGCGTCGGCCGCCTCCGCCGCCCCCGCCGCCCCCGCCGCCCCCGCCGCCCCCGCCACCCCCGCCGCCGCGACCCTTCCCCCTTCCGCCACTCCGTCCAGCCAGGAGGGTTGGACCGAGGTGGTCAGGAAGGGGAAGGGAAAGGGCAAAAAGGCGGCGCCGGCCGCCCCTGCCGCCCCCGCCGCTGCGACTCCCAGTCAGCCGCAGACTGGCAGAAGCAAGAGGAAGGGGAAAAGGAGAGGGGGGAAAAGGGGCAAACTCGTCCCCCCAAAGACTGCAGCCGTCGTGGTGACGCTCACCGCAGAGGCCGCGGAGCGGGGCGAGACGTACGCGTCCATATTGGTGCGGGCGCGTGCCAACGCTGATCCCACCCAACTGGGGATCAGCGGGGTCTCCTGCCGGCGGACCCAAACCGGGGCTCGAATCTTCGAGTTCCCGGGGGCGGAGGGCAACACCAGCGCTGACCTCTTCGCAGCCAAGCTGCAGGAGGCCATAGCGGACTCGGCGAAGGTGGCCCGCCCGGTGAAGACGGCGGCCTTAGAGGTGACCGACCTCGACGATTCGGTCACCAAAGAGGAGGTGGTGGCGGCGGTCGCGGCGATTGGGGGCTGCAGCGTCGCAGCGGTGCAAGGCCGGGACATCCGACCCGGCCGCGGCGGCATGGGCACCATTCGGCTCGAGTGCCCGGTCGCCGCTGCCAAGGCCGTCCTCGGAAGGGGACGGCTGTGCGTCGGTTTCAGCTCGGGTGCAGTCCGAGCACTTGCGGACCAACCAATGCGGTGCTTCCGGTGCTTCGGCATCGGACACACCCGGGCCCTCTGTCCGTCCACGGTCGACAGGTCGGACTGTTGCTACCGCTGCGGCAAGGACGGGCACAAAGCCGCCTCCTGCACGGTCGCTAAGCCGCACTGTGCAGCGTGTGCCGCCAGTGGCCGCCCGGCGGGCCATATGATGAAGGGGAGGACGTGTAATCCTCCCCTCAAGAAGGGCAAAGGGCAGGCGCCGATCAGGCCTGCTTTTAGCGCCGTCGTTCCCGTGGCGGGAACCTCGGTGGCTGCGGAGGAGGGGGGTGCGATGTCCGACTGATGGATAGGGTCATCGAACATCGCATCCTCCAGGCGAACATCAACCACTGCCGGGCAGCCCAGGACCTGCTGATGCAGACCATGGCTGAGTGGTTGGTGGACTTGGCGGTGGTCGCCGAGCCCTACTCGGTCCCTGGCAATTGGCTGGGCGACCGGGACGGCCTGGTGGCAATGGTGTCGCGGTCTTCCACGGACTCCCCTCCCCTCTCGCTCTTAGAGAGGGGTCCGGGATACGTGGCCGCCGCGTGGGGGAGTGTGGCCCTAGTTGGGGTCTATTTCTCCCCAAACCGCCCTCTCTCAGACTTTGAGGACTTCCTGGAGGTCCTCACTGCAGTCGTGGGGAGGGCGGCGCCGCGCCAGGTCGTCGTGTTAGGCGACCTAAACGCCAAGTCGGCGGCCTGGGGCAACCCGGCTGCCTCTTGCGACGTCCGGGGGCGCGCCGTCGAGTTTTGGGCGACGTCGTGCGGTGTGTCCCTCCTCAACAGGGGGGCGGTCCACACGTGTGTGCGGCAACGGGGAGGGTCGGTGGTTGACGTGTCGTTCGCCACCCCCGTACTAGCCGCACGCATCGTGAACTGGCGGGTGGAGATGGTGGAAACCTTGTCGGACCACCGATATGTGCGGTTCGACATCTCCACCGAGAGTCCCCGGGGGGGAATGGCCCGCTCTGATGGGTCTCCCTTCCCCCGGTGGGCTCTCACTCGCCTGGACCGGGAGGCAGCCAGGGAGGCGGCCTTCCTCCAGGACTGGCTGTCGCCCCCTGTTGGGGCCCTGGACGTCGACGCCGCAGCGGTCATGCTCGGGGGATCCCTGACCGAGGTGTGCAACTCCAGCATGCCTCGCTCTCGCCGTCCGCCTCCCCGTCGCGCCGTCTATTGGTGGACGGAGGAACTGGCGGGGCTCCGTGCCGCCTGTGTGGCGGCCAGAAGGGCCTACACGCGGAGCCGTCGGCGTCGGCGCGGCGCCCGTAGTCAGACAGACGAGGACCGCCTCTACGCCTCGTACAGAGAGGCGATAGCGGCCCTCAAGTCGGCTATGTGCGCCGCCAAGGACTCGGCGGGAGCCGAGATGCTGGAGGGTCTCGACAGGGATCCGTACGGGAGGCCATACAAGGCGGCGCGGAACAAGCTGCGCCCCCATGGTCCCCCGCTGACGGAAACCCTCGAGCCGGCACTGCTGGATGGGGTGGTCCGGTCCCTGTTCCCGCGCAGGACCGACTTCTCCCCACCAGCAATGGATCCCCCGCAGAGTGCGGCGGCCTTACCGGAGGAAGAGGTCCCCCCGGTGACTGCGGAGGAGTTCCACGCGGGAGTCGTAGGCCTCCGCGCCAAAAAGACGGCCCCTGGACCGAACGGCGTCCCGGCACGGGTGGTGGCCATAGCTGCCACTCAAATGGAGGACAGGTTTCGGGATCTTTTCAGCGCGTGCTTGACGGCTGGAAGGTTCCCGAAACTTTGGAAGGAGGGGCGGCTGTGCCTCCTCCGTAAAGAGGGGCGCCCGGTCGATTCCCCCTCGGCATACCGGCCCATCGTACTTCTCGATGAGGTCGGTAAAATGTTCGAGGGGATCATCGCCCGCCGGCTCAACAGCCATCTGCGGAGGGAGGGGCCGGACCTGTCTGACGCCCAGTTCGGTTTCCGTCGGGGCCGGTCCACCATCGACGCCCTGGCCGTACTGAAGGCCCAGGTGAAGGAGGCGGTGGAGGTGGGGGACGGAGTGTTGGCGGTGTCATTCGACATAGCCAACGCCTTCAACTCCGTCCCCCACTCGACTATACTGGAGGCACTCCGGTATCACAGAGTGCCCCAGTACTTGAGGGGCCTCCTGGCCAACTACTTGGAGGACCGCGAGGTCCTCCTTGTAGACAAAACGGCCAGGTTGAGGCGATACGGCGCGGAGTCCGGTGTTCCACAGGGGTCGGTTCTGGGGCCCACCCTGTGGAACATCGGGTTCGATTGGCTCCTGCGGGGGGCCCTCCTCCCGGGCACGAGTGTCATCTGCTACGCGGATGACACTCTTCTCACTGCCCGGGGGAAGAACTTTGGGGAGGCGGCCTGTCTGGCATCGGCTGGCGGGTCCTTGGTGGCGGGGAGGATCCGCCGCCTGGGGTTGAGGGTGGCGCTGAACAAGACCGAGGCCGTATTCTTCCGCGGGCCTCGGCAGCGCTGCCCACCTGACGCCCACATAGTCGTGGAGGGCGTCAGAGTGGAAATCCGGCCCCAGATGAAGTATCTGGGCCTGGTGCTGGACAGCGGGTGGCGCTTCGGCCCGCACTTCAGCGGGCTGTCGACGCGCCTGCTGAGGGCCGCTGACGCCCTCTCGTGGCTCCTCCCCAACCTGGGAGGTCCCAGCGCACGATGCCGGCGTCTGTATGCCGGCATCCTGCGGAGCATGGCCCTCTACGGGGCCCCCATCTGGGCGGACTCCCTTCGCAGGAGGGAGAATGCCACCGCTCTCCGCAGGCCGCAAAGGGCCATTGCACAGCGGGTGGCGAGGGCATACCGCTCAGTGGGCTTTTCGGCGGCGTGCGCTCTGGCCGGCACCCCCCCTTGGGAGCTCGAGGCGTGGGTGCTCGCCAGAGTGTACGAGTGGACGGCGCGTCGGAAAGCGCTGGGAGAGCGCCCCGTCGCTCAAGAGCGGGAGGCCGTACGGCGGGAGGCGAGGGACGCCATCGTCGTCCATTGGACGGACGACCTCGCCACCGCCACCTTTGGCCGTCGGACGCTGGACGCGCTCGGTCCAGTTCTGCGAGACTGGCTCGAGCGGCCACACGGTTTCCTCTCTTTCCGTCTGGTCCAGGTGCTGTCAGGGCATGGCTGCTTTGGCTCGCACCTGCACAGGATCGGGAGGGAGGAAGCCCCAGCGTGCCACGACTGCGGCGCGGCGGAGGACACGGCGCAGCACACCCTGGAGGTGTGCCCGGCATGGTCTGAGCCGCGCCGCAGCCTGATTGCGGAGATCGGCCAGGACCTCTCGCTTCCCGGCGTGGTTCGTTCCATGCTGGGGAGCGAGGAGGCTTGGGCCGCGGTCGCCTCCTTCTGCGAGGACGTCATTTCGCAGAAGGAGGCGGCGGAGCGCGCGCGTGAGGACGACCCTCTCGCTGCGCCGCTCCGCAGGCGAAGAAGAGGTCGGAGAAGACGCCATCTTCTCCCTCCTCTTGGTGGTGTTGGGCGGGCGACAGGCGCGGGGGTGCCTCCGCCCGCATTGCACTCCACACCACCTCCGCCGGACATTCCCAACCCTCCCCCCCTGGGGAGGACTTGAGGGGCCTGCCGCGAAGGCGGGCGATCGTCGGAGGGGACTGGATGTAAAGGCTACGCCGGTTTCCCAGTCCCCCTCCAGTCAGACGATGCGGGAATGCCGCTGGGTTATTTTAGTGGGTATACCGGGCTTGCCCGGGGAGTCCCACATAACCCCCCATTCCCCCAAATGGGCGGGTATGCGTAATAGCATTTTTTCCCAGCGCAAACAAAAAAAAAAAAAAAAAAAAAAAAAAAAAAAAAAAAAAAAGGTTAGGTTAGGTTGGGGGACCCCCCACAGTGCTTACGTCCTCGTCGTGTCCCCTGGAAACGACCCAGTCCTGACCACCGTAACGGAGTGGCAGGCTGGGCTCGGCTAAAGTGCACTGTGAATCGTAGCGACATTCTTGCCTTGCGTGCTACGAACTTGTTCGGAGGCCATGCCTAATCCACCGCGGGACGCCCTCGGGCGTTACCAAAAAGGCCCTTCTCAGGGCCAACCAAAAGGCCCTTCTCAGGGCCAACCAAAAGGCCCTTCTCAGGGCCAACCAAAAGGCCCTTTTCAGGGCCAACCTGACGCCGAAGCGTCTGAAGTTAGCCGCGCGCCGTCTGCTGCGAGCTACTTCGGTGGGATTGAGCTGACGTCGGAGGACTCTGGCGATGAGTCCGTCAGCTCAATCGTGTCTGACGCGGGTACGTCGCGCAAGCGCGCGTACAGAAAGGAGGGGTCCGAGGGTTCCTCGGCGTCGGGGTCGGCGAAACGTAGGGCCAAGAAGCCTGCGATGGCCGCGGACTCCCACGTCGTGGGCCTTGCGGACGCACAACGCCAGTTGGACCTGGCTCGGCGGGAGCAAGTCCAACAGGAGCTGGAGGAGCGGGTCGCCGCTAAGGAGCAGCGGGCGCGTACCGCCCGGGCCAAGTCCGGGTACGGCGCGTCCCGCGTGCTGTACGCCGACCACTCCTTTGCCGAACTGGCACGGATGGCGGAAGAGGACGAGCAGGAGATAGCGGAGGTCGCCTGCAAGTCCTCGAACCTCAAGGGCACCTTCCAGAAGGCCCTCAAATGCCGCGCCGCGAGCATGCGCGGCATCGTCGAGGAGCTCGTTCAGAGGAAGGCGACCGACGAGACGCGGCAACTGCAGACGAGGGTCGATCGCCTGCAGTTGGAGGTCAGCCAGCTTCACCAGAAGCTGGCCGACGCCACCGCCCGGCCGAACCAGGCCGCACCGCCGCCTGTGGTGGAGGCCCCCTCCTCCAACCTAGAGGATACCATCCGAAAGGTTATAATGGAGGAACGGGCCTTCACCAGAGCCTGCATCGCAGGCATTGAGGACCGGCTCTTGCCGGAGAAGCGCCTCCGACCGCCACTTGCGGCGGATGGGCGGCGAGAGCCGGGGCCATCCTCGCAAGGGGGGGACACCCTTCCTCCGGCCGCCGAGCCTTCCAGCTCGTCGCAGACGGCTGGAAAGGGAGAGGGGAAGGGGAAGGGGAAGGGAAAGGGCAAAAAGGCGGCGTCGGCCGCCTCCGCCGCCCCCGCCGCCCCCGCCGCCCCCGCCGCCCCCGCCACCCCCGCCGCCGCGACCCTTCCCCCTTCCGCCACTCCGTCCAGCCAGGAGGGTTGGACCGAGGTGGTCAGGAAGGGGAAGGGAAAGGGCAAAAAGGCGGCGCCGGCCGCCCCTGCCGCCCCCGCCGCTGCGACTCCCAGTCAGCCGCAGACTGGCAGAAGCAAGAGGAAGGGGAAAAGGAGAGGGGGGAAAAGGGGCAAACTCGTCCCCCCAAAGACTGCAGCCGTCGTGGTGACGCTCACCGCAGAGGCCGCGGAGCGGGGCGAGACGTACGCGTCCATATTGGTGCGGGCGCGTGCCAACGCTGATCCCACCCAACTGGGGATCAGCGGGGTCTCCTGCCGGCGGACCCAAACCGGGGCTCGAATCTTCGAGTTCCCGGGGGCGGAGGGCAACACCAGCGCTGACCTCTTCGCAGCCAAGCTGCAGGAGGCCATAGCGGACTCGGCGAAGGTGGCCCGCCCGGTGAAGACGGCGGCCTTAGAGGTGACCGACCTCGACGATTCGGTCACCAAAGAGGAGGTGGTGGCGGCGGTCGCGGCGATTGGGGGCTGCAGCGTCGCAGCGGTGCAAGGCCGGGACATCCGACCCGGCCGCGGCGGCATGGGCACCATTCGGCTCGAGTGCCCGGTCGCCGCTGCCAAGGCCGTCCTCGGAAGGGGACGGCTGTGCGTCGGTTTCAGCTCGGGTGCAGTCCGAGCACTTGCGGACCAACCAATGCGGTGCTTCCGGTGCTTCGGCATCGGACACACCCGGGCCCTCTGTCCGTCCACGGTCGACAGGTCGGACTGTTGCTACCGCTGCGGCAAGGACGGGCACAAAGCCGCCTCCTGCACGGTCGCTAAGCCGCACTGTGCAGCGTGTGCCGCCAGTGGCCGCCCGGCGGGCCATATGATGAAGGGGAGGACGTGTAATCCTCCCCTCAAGAAGGGCAAAGGGCAGGCGCCGATCAGGCCTGCTTTTAGCGCCGTCGTTCCCGTGGCGGGAACCTCGGTGGCTGCGGAGGAGGGGGGTGCGATGTCCGACTGATGGATAGGGTCATCGAACATCGCATCCTCCAGGCGAACATCAACCACTGCCGGGCAGCCCAGGACCTGCTGATGCAGACCATGGCTGAGTGGTTGGTGGACTTGGCGGTGGTCGCCGAGCCCTACTCGGTCCCTGGCAATTGGCTGGGCGACCGGGACGGCCTGGTGGCAATGGTGTCGCGGTCTTCCACGGACTCCCCTCCCCTCTCGCTCTTAGAGAGGGGTCCGGGATACGTGGCCGCCGCGTGGGGGAGTGTGGCCCTAGTTGGGGTCTATTTCTCCCCAAACCGCCCTCTCTCAGACTTTGAGGACTTCCTGGAGGTCCTCACTGCAGTCGTGGGGAGGGCGGCGCCGCGCCAGGTCGTCGTGTTAGGCGACCTAAACGCCAAGTCGGCGGCCTGGGGCAACCCGGCTGCCTCTTGCGACGTCCGGGGGCGCGCCGTCGAGTTTTGGGCGACGTCGTGCGGTGTGTCCCTCCTCAACAGGGGGGCGGTCCACACGTGTGTGCGGCAACGGGGAGGGTCGGTGGTTGACGTGTCGTTCGCCACCCCCGTACTAGCCGCACGCATCGTGAACTGGCGGGTGGAGATGGTGGAAACCTTGTCGGACCACCGATATGTGCGGTTCGACATCTCCACCGAGAGTCCCCGGGGGGGAATGGCCCGCTCTGATGGGTCTCCCTTCCCCCGGTGGGCTCTCACTCGCCTGGACCGGGAGGCAGCCAGGGAGGCGGCCTTCCTCCAGGACTGGCTGTCGCCCCCTGTTGGGGCCCTGGACGTCGACGCCGCAGCGGTCATGCTCGGGGGATCCCTGACCGAGGTGTGCAACTCCAGCATGCCTCGCTCTCGCCGTCCGCCTCCCCGTCGCGCCGTCTATTGGTGGACGGAGGAACTGGCGGGGCTCCGTGCCGCCTGTGTGGCGGCCAGAAGGGCCTACACGCGGAGCCGTCGGCGTCGGCGCGGCGCCCGTAGTCAGACAGACGAGGACCGCCTCTACGCCTCGTACAGAGAGGCGATAGCGGCCCTCAAGTCGGCTATGTGCGCCGCCAAGGACTCGGCGGGAGCCGAGATGCTGGAGGGTCTCGACAGGGATCCGTACGGGAGGCCATACAAGGCGGCGCGGAACAAGCTGCGCCCCCATGGTCCCCCGCTGACGGAAACCCTCGAGCCGGCACTGCTGGATGGGGTGGTCCGGTCCCTGTTCCCGCGCAGGACCGACTTCTCCCCACCAGCAATGGATCCCCCGCAGAGTGCGGCGGCCTTACCGGAGGAAGAGGTCCCCCCGGTGACTGCGGAGGAGTTCCACGCGGGAGTCGTAGGCCTCCGCGCCAAAAAGACGGCCCCTGGACCGAACGGCGTCCCGGCACGGGTGGTGGCCATAGCTGCCACTCAAATGGAGGACAGGTTTCGGGATCTTTTCAGCGCGTGCTTGACGGCTGGAAGGTTCCCGAAACTTTGGAAGGAGGGGCGGCTGTGCCTCCTCCGTAAAGAGGGGCGCCCGGTCGATTCCCCCTCGGCATACCGGCCCATCGTACTTCTCGATGAGGTCGGTAAAATGTTCGAGGGGATCATCGCCCGCCGGCTCAACAGCCATCTGCGGAGGGAGGGGCCGGACCTGTCGGACGCCCAGTTCGGTTTCCGTCGGGGCCGGTCCACCATCGACGCCCTGGCCGTATTGAAGGCCCAGGTGAAGGAGGCGGTGGAGGTGGGGGACGGAGTGTTGGCGGTGTCATTCGACATAGCCAACGCCTTCAACTCCGTCCCCCACTCGACTATATTGGAGGCACTCCGGTATCACGGAGTGCCCCAGTACCTGAGGGGCCTCCTGGCCGACTACTTGGAGGACCGCGAGGTCCTCCTTGTGGACAAAACGGCCAGGTTGAGGCGATACGGCGCGGAGTCCGGTGTTCCACAGGGGTCGGTTCTGGGGCCCACCCTGTGGAACATCGGGTTCGATTGGCTCCTGCGGGGGGCCCTCCTCCCGGGCACGAGTGTCATCTGCTACGCGGACGACACTCTTCTCACTGCCCGGGGGAAGAACTTTGGGGAGGCGGCCTGTCTGGCATCGGCTGGCGGGTCCTTGGTGGCGGGGAGGATCCGCCGCCTGGGGTTGAGGGTGGCGCTGAACAAGACCGAGGCCGTATTCTTCCGCGGGCCTCGGCAGCGCTGCCCACCTGACGCCCACATAACCGTGGAGGGCGTCAGAGTGGAAATCCGGCCCCAGATGAAGTATCTGGGCCTGGTGCTGGACAGCGGGTGGCGCTTCGGCCCGCACTTCAGCGGGCTGTCGACGCGCCTGCTGAGGGCCGCTGACGCCCTCTCGTGGCTCCTCCCCAACCTGGGAGGTCCCAGCGCACGATGCCGGCGTCTGTATGCCGGCATCCTGCGGAGCATGGCCCTCTACGGGGCCCCCATCTGGGCGGACTCCCTTCGCAGGAGGGAGAATGCCACCGCTCTCCGCAGGCCGCAAAGGGCCATTGCACAGCGGGTGGCGAGGGCATACCGCTCGGTGGGCTTTTCGGCGGCGTGCGCTCTGGCCGGCACCCCCCCTTGGGAGCTCGAGGCGTGGGTGCTCGCCAGAGTGTACGAGTGGACGGCGCGTCGGAAAGCGCTAGGAGAGCGCCCCGTCGCTCAAGAGCGGGAGGCCGTACGGCGGGAGGCGAGGGACGCCATCGTCGTCCATTGGACGGACGACCTCGCCACCGCCACCTTTGGCCGTCGGACGCTGGACGCGCTCGGTCCAGTTCTGCGAGACTGGCTCGAGCGGCCACACGGTTTCCTCTCTTTCCGTCTGGTCCAGGTGCTATCAGGGCATGGCTGCTTTGGCTCGCACCTGCACAGGATCGGGAGGGAGGAAGCCCCAGCGTGCCACGACTGCGGCGCGGCGGAGGACACGGTGCAGCACACCCTGGAGGTGTGCCCGGCTTGGTCTGAGCCGCGCCGCAGTCTGATTGCGGAGATCGGCCAGGACCTCTCGCTTCCCGGCGTGGTTCGTTCCATGCTGGGGAGCGAGGAGGCTTGGGCCGCGGTCGCCTCCTTCTGCGAGGACGTCATTTCGCAGAAGGAGGCGGCGGAGCGCGCGCGTGAGGACGACCCTCTCGCTGCGCCGCTCCGCAGGCGAAGAAGAGGTCGGAGAAGACGCCATCTTCTCCCTCCTCTTGGTGGTGTTGGGCGGGCGACAGGCGCGGGGGTGCCTCCGCCCGCATTGCACTCCACACCACCTCCGCCGGACATTCCCAACCCTCCCCCCCTGGGGAGGACTTGAGGGGCCTGCCGCGAAGGCGGGCGATCGTCGGAGGGGACTGGATGTAAAGGCTACGCCGGTTTCCCAGTCCCCTCCAGTCAGACGATGCGGGAATGCCGCTGGGTTATTTTAGTGGGTATACCGGGCTTGCCCGGGGAGTCCCACATAACCCCCCATTCCCCCAAATGGGCGGGTATGCGTAATAGCATTTTTTCCCAGCGCAAACAAAAAAAAAAAAAAAAAAAAAAAAAAAAAAAAAAAAAAAAAAAAAAAAAAAAAAAAAAAAAAAAAAAAAGGTTAGGTTAGGTTCCGTCGGACGCTGGACGCGCTCGGTCCAGTTCTGCGAGACTGGCTCGAGCGGCCACACGGTTTCCTCTCTTTCCGTCTGGTCCAGGTGCTGTCAGGGCATGGCTGCTTTGGCTCGCACCTGCACAGGATCGGGAGGGAGGAAGCCCCAGCGTGCCACGACTGCGGCGCGGCGGAGGACACGGCGCAGCACACCCTGGAGGTGTGCTCGGCTTGGTCTGAGCCGCGCCGCAGTCTGATTGCGGAGATCGGCCAGGACCTCTCGCTTCCCGGCGTGGTTCGTTCCATGCTGGGGAGCGAGGAGGCTTGGGCTGCGGTCGCCTCCTTCTGCGAGGACGTCATTTCGCAGAAGGAGGCGGCGGAGCGCGCGCGTGAGGATGACCCTCTCGCTGCGCCGCTCCGCAGGCGAAGAAGAGGTCGGAGAAGACGCCATCTTCTCCCTCCTCTTGGTGGTGTTGGGCGGGCGACAGGCACGGGGGTGCCTCCGCCCGCATTGCACTCCACACCACCTCCGCCGGACATTCCCAACCCTCCCCCCCTGGGGAGGACTTAGGGGGCCTGCCGCGAAGGCGGGCGATCGTCGGAGGGGACTGGATGTAAAGGCTACGCCGGTTTCCCAGTCCCCTCCAGTCAGACGATGCGGGAATGCCGCTGGGTTATTTTAGTGGGTATACCGGGCTTGCCCGGGGAGTCCCACATAACCCCCCATTCCCCCAAATGGGCGGGTATGCGTAATAGCATTTTTTTTTTTTTCCCAGCGCAAACAAAAAAAAAAAAAAAAAAAAAAAAGGTTAGGTTAGGTTAGGTTAGGTTAGGTTAGGTTAGGTTAGGTTAGGTTAGGTTAGGTTAGGTTAGGTTAGGTTAGGTTAGGTTAGGTTAGGTTGGGGTGCGCGGTCAGATACCTCCACGTGTGCCTGGTGGCTACTGGTCCCTCCGGATACGTTCGAGGGGAAGAGTAGCTGTTGGGCCGGTGCACCCTGGGTACGGGCAATAATATCTCTTAGGAGATAGTATTATAGGAGATATTATTGCCTGTAGCAAAACTCTGACCAAGGGGGGGGTGGCCAGGTTGGCCAGGGGGGTTGCTCTTCGCCGTCCCTCTGAGTTAGCAGAGGGACGGGTTGAACGAGCCTTTCAGGGGCGACGGGTTTGTCAGTTGGCAATAGTTGGCTGGCAGACACGGTGTGACTTAGCACCACCGTTCGCCCCGACCCGTAATCCTCAGTTAGAGGACCGGGGGTCTTGGCTTAGCCGCCCGGATCACGAGCGAAATCTCTATAAACTTCTCACGGAATCCCAAGCTGCTACGCACGGCGAAGGGATGAATGGCTGACCGTGTAACGTTCTTCGGAACATCAGTCTCGAGTGCGGAACCACCCGTCAGGATACCGGCCGACCTCCTGACGTATGTAGGCTTATCCGGGTACAGGGGGCACTGCCCGGATGGACGTTTTATTTCCCCCATACTCGTGGGAACTTGTATGGATTTAAAATTAAAAAACAAAACTGACGATAAGGTGGGTGCGGGGTCGGATAGCGACACCGCATCGAGGACGACGAGGGCGTCCGCTCGTAAAGAGCGCGACGCGGAGGTTAGGGAAGTGGAAGCGGTGTCGGACTCTGACACCGCTTCCAGCATGATCACGGTGGACGGGGAGTTTGCGGAGAGTGAACTCTTCCGCCGAAAACGGTCTCGTCCGGAGAGTCACTCGGGTTCGGACTCGAACCCGAGTGATGAGGAGCCCCTCTCGTTGCTGTCTGCAAAGGCGGCTAGCAAGAGGGGCAGAGGTAGGCCTCCTTCAACAGGCCAATACGTTGGCCTGTATAAGGCGAAGAAAGAGCTGGCGGCCGCACAGCAGGCCGAAATGGTAATGGAGGAGGAGCGGCGGATTGTCGAGCTGACCCAGAAGGTGTCCACCGGAAGGGTTACTCGGCTGTCCAATTCCTCCTCCTCTATAGGCGAGAGGGACGCGGAGGATATGTCCGCAGCGGAGCTGCACACCAAGCTCCAGGACGCCGTGGTGACCATTAAAACGGTCGCCGGGGTGTCCAAGGGCCTCAAGGGCACTTGTCAGAAGGCCCTCAAGGAGGCCGCGGCCTCTATCGTGGAGGCCGCAGCGGTTTTGATGAAGCGTACAGCTTCGGAGGAGGTGGCCAGGTTGCGGGCAGAGAACGCCCGCCTTGCGGCCCAGCTCGCCGAGCTCCGGAAGGAGCACGATGAGTTTCGGGCCGACCTGGCAAAGGACCGCCAAGAGCGCATGCGTGCGGAGGCGGGCCTTACCGTGCGGTCAGTCGCCGGTGAGGAATCGGAGGTGGTTCGCTTCTTCCGGACGGAGATGGCGAGCTTTAACGCTCGGTTCTCCGTCCTGGAGAGCAAGATCTTGCGGCCACCTCTGGCTGCGGACCGTAAGAGGGTGGAGCAAGGACCGGCGAGTTATGCGGCTAAAGTCGCAACGCCGCGTCCGTCGGCGCAGCCTAGTCAGATGGCCTCCCCGGCCTCAGCTGCGTCGACCTCTGCGGCCTCGGCCGCGGTTGCTTCAGCCTCGAGCAAGAAGAAGCCTCAACGGGGTAATAAGGGGAAGAGTAAGGGGGCGTCGGGGGCTGCCACGCAGGTTGCATCTGCCCCTGCTGCTGTCGCCTCGGCTGCTTCCATCCCTGCTGCTTCCGCCTCTGATGGTGCCCAGCGGCAACCCTCATCCAGACCGGGTGAGTGGGAGGTCGCGGGTGCCAAGAGGAAGAAGAAAAAGGCCAAGAGATCCGCCAAGAAAAAGGCGGATAAGGCGAAAAAGGCGGCCAAGCAGCAGGCGGCGAGGCTACGTGCCCCTCATTCCGCGGCTGTAGTTATCACGCTGCAGCCCGGAGCGGAGGAGAGGGGCATGACGTATGCTGGGGTCTTGGCGGAGGCCAAGTCCAAGATCGACCTGGGGGAGCTCGGCATCGAGGGTGTCCGTTGCAAGTCAACGGCAACGGGTGCCCGCTTGCTGGAGCTCCCGGGTGCCTCCAGTGGTGGAAAGGCGGACGCCCTCGCTGAAAAGTTGAGGGCGACGTTCCCCGCCGAACAAGTTAAGATCTCCAGGCCCGTCAAGTGCGCAGACCTGCGCATCACGGGCCTGGATGATTCTGTCACCACTGGGGAGGTCGTGGCTGCCATCGCCAAGATCACAGGCTGCCCCTCGAACCAGGTGAGGCCTGGTGCGATCACCCCAGGCTTCACCGGTTTGGGGACCGTCGTGGTGGCCTGCCCCGTTGAGGCGGCCCAAAAGTTGAGTGGAGGCCAACGGCTCCTTGTTGGGTGGGTGTCGGCGCAGGTGCAGCTGCTGAAGCCGAGACCACTGAGGTGCTTCCGTTGTCGTGTCGACGGACACGTCGTTGTGCGGTGCACCTCAGAGGCTTGCTACGGCGACGGCTGTTACGCCTGCGGCCAGCCCGGACACAAGGCCGGCTCGTGCAAGGCCACGCCGCACTGTCTCGTGTGTGCGGCGGCGGGCAAGCCGGCAGAGCACCGGGTAGGCGGCGGAGCCTGCGCCGGCCCAGGCAAAAAAAGGAGATCCCGAGGAGGAGGAGGCCGTGGCAAGAAAGCCGCGGCCGCAGCAGCTACTTCGCAGCCGGTTCAACAACCGGCTGCTAAACAGGCACTGCAAGGAGGGGAGAGGGCGGATATGGACTGTCATTAATGGCTCCATACATCCGCCTCCTCCAAGCAAACATCAACCATTGCGCCAGAGCTCAGGACCTTCTGCTCCAGAGCATGGCGCAATGGATGATCAACGTGGCGGTGGTCGCCGAGCCGTACTTCGTTCCACCCCGGGATGACTGGGTTGGTGACATGGACGGCTTGGTGGCCCTGATAGTGTCACAGGCCGCCACTGGCTCTCCGTCCATCGACAATATCACTCGTGGACGGGGATTCGTGGCGGCCCTGCTGGAGGACCTCCTTGCAGTGGGTGTGTATTTCTCCCCCAATAAATCGCTCGCCGACTTTGAGGACTTTTTGGGGGAGTTGGGCGTCGTCGTCGGCCGCGGCCATCCTCACCCCGTGCTCGTTGCTGGGGATTTCAACGCCAAGTCTACGGCTTGGGGTTCCCCGGCCACGGATGCGCGGGGTGAGGTGCTGGAGGAGTGGGCCCTGGGATTGGGCCTACAGATCCTCAACCGCGGCTCCGTGGACACGTGCGTGCGACAGCGGGGTGGTTCGATCGTGGACATTTCGTTCGCTAGCCCCGCGCTTGCGCGCCGTGTCCAGGGCTGGCGCGTCATGGAGGGGGTGGAGACGCTGTCGGATCACAGGTACATCCGTTTCGGCGTCGCCGCCCAGACCTCTGACGCCTCGGCCCGTACGGTCCCGGGCGGGATCGGTCCGCGCTGGGCGCTAAAACGGCTGGACAGGGAAGCACTCCTGGAGGCCTCGATCGTGCAGGCCTGGGTGCCCGCACCGGTCAGGCCTGTCGATATTGACGTGGAGGCGGAGTGGCTCCGGGAGGCCATGTCGCACATTTGCGACGTGGCAATGCCCCGGGTCCAGGCCGTACCTGCTAAGCGCCAGGTGTACTGGTGGTCGCAGGACATTGCGCTCTTGCGCCGCGCGTGTGTAGAGGCGCGACGCCAGTACGCCAGGCTACGCAGGAGGCGTCGCCGCGCCCCTGGTGCGGCGGCCGCGGAGGCGGAACTGTACGAGGGGTACAGGGAGGCGAAGACCGCCCTCCAGAAGGCTATCTCGGAGGCCAAAAGTGCGGCCTACGAGACGCTGCTCGAGACTCTGGACCGTGACCCGTGGGGGCGCCCATACCTTATGGTACGGGGCAAATTACGCCCGTGGGCCCCCCCACTGACCCAGAGTCTTCGACCGCAGCTTCTGGAGGGAGTGGTGAGCGCTCTGTTCCCTTCCAGGGCGGAGCATACACCACCGCCCATGGTTCCGCCTCGATTGGCGCCTGATGCGGACGAACGCGACGACGACGACGTACCTGAGGTGACCCGGCTAGAGCTGAGAGCGGCGGTGCGGAGGCTTCAAGCCAAAAACACCGCTCCGGGCCCAGACGGCATACCTGGCCGTGTATGGGTCCTAGCTCTCAGGGCTCTCGGGCCTCGACTGAGAGGGCTCTTTAGCGCATGCTGCGAGCGGGGCCAGTTTCCTCTCCGGTGGAAAACCGGGAAGCTGGTCCTGCTCAGGAAGGAGGGGCGCCCCGCAGACTCACCGTCTGCGTACCGCCCCATCGTGTTGCTGGACGAGGTGGGCAAGCTCTTCGAGAGAGTCATTGCAGACCGCCTCGTCACGCACATGACTGGGGTGGGGCCGGACTTGGCGGAAAACCAGTTCGGTTTCCGCCGCGGGCGCTCCACAGTGGACGCGATCATGCGCGTAAGGGCCCAAGCGGAGGAAGCAGTCGCCCAGGGTGAGGTCGTCTTGGCGGTGTCTCTCGACATCGCCAACGCCTTTAACACCTTGCCCTGGAGTTGCATTAGGGCGGCACTCGAATACCATCGGGTGCCGACCTACCTCCGCCGCATTGTCGGGGCCTATTTGGCAGAGAGAGCCGTAGTCTACCCGGGTCGGGAAGGATGGGGTCGGCGAGAGATGTCGTGCGGTGTCCCACAGGGTTCGGTCCTAGGGCCGCTCCTGTGGAACATCGGTTACGACTGGGTGCTGCGCGGTGCGTTCCTCCCCGGTGTCGGCGTGACCTGCTACGCCGACGACACGCTGGTCACAGCGCGGGGAGGGACACACCGGCAGGCGGCCATTCTGGCCACAGCTGGGGTTGCGCAAGTCGTCGATAGGATCCGACGATTGGGTCTCGAGGTGGCCCTGCGGAAGTCCGAGGCCCTGTGTTTCCACGGGCCCCGGAAGGGACCACCCTCGGGATCCCACATTGTCGTGGGAGGCGTCCGCATCGGTGTCGAGTCGACGATGAAGTACCTGGGACTCGTCCTCGACAGCCGATGGGACTTTGGGCCGCATTTTCGGCAGTTGACCCCCAAACTAATGGGAGCAGCGGCTGCGCTTTCGCGGCTGCTGCCCAATTTGGGGGGGCCCAATGCCTCCTGCCGGAGACTCTACTCGGGGATCGTACGATCCATGGCCCTCTACGGGTCGCCGATTTGGGCGGACACCCTGACGGCCCGCAACGTCGCTATCCTGCGGAGACCGCAGCGGGCGATGGCCGTCAGGGTGATAAGGGGGTATCGTACGATCTCCTTCGAGGCGGCGAGTCTTTTGGCCGGATCCGTGCCCTGGGATCTGGAGGCGAGAGCCCTCGCGCTGAGATATCGTCAGCGCGAGGAGGCGCCTGAGCGGAGCGAGCTCCGCCAGATCCTGGTGGCCGAGTGGAGGGAGCGACTTGCGCAACCCAGCGCGGGGCACGCCGCGATAGCGGCGGTAAGACCCGTGATGGAGGAGTGGCTGGAGAGGCGTCACGGCGCCCTCAGCTTCCGGCTGACGCAGGTACTCTCGGGACACGGCTGTTTCGGGAAGTACCTGTGTCGTATAGGCCGGGAGCAGACGCCCGGTTGTCACCACTGCGACTGCCCCGAGGACACGGCGCTGCACACTTTGCAGGCGTGTCCAGCATGGGGGTCGCAGCGCCGCGAGCTAGTCGCGGCGATCGGCGGTGACCTCTCGCTTCCGGCCGTGGTTCTGTCCATGGTCGGGAGCGAGACTGCGTGGGAAGCCATCGCCTCCTTTTGCGAGGGGGTGATGGCGACCAAGGAGGAAGCGGAGAGGGAGAGGGAGGCCGCTTCTTCTCTCCCTTCTCGCGCTAGACGCACCGGGCGCCGGAGGGCGCGTGACGATCTCCGGCCACCCTAGTGAGTGGCCTGCGGGCGGCGGGTTGGGGAACCCGTCGCCCGACCAGTAACGGGCCCAGGGAGGATGGCGCGTCTTGTCCTGCGCGCGCCTCTCGGACGGATGTGGGGCAGGGGAGCAACTGCCCCACCACAGGAGGGGTCCACCAGCTGGTGGACCGAGACCTGTCGGGGTCGCGGTGCATGCAACAGCGAATCCCGTGACCCCGGCCTTAGGTCAGAAGGAGGGACACCGTGGGGTTTTAGCCAGTAAGAGTCTGGCACACCCCCCCGTCTTCCCCAGACGGGGGATAGTCCATGAGGATTTCCCCACGTGAGAAAAAAAAAAAAAAAAAAAAAAAAAAGGTTAGGTTAGGTTAGGTTAGGTTAGGTTAGGTTAGGTTAGGTTAGGTTAGGTTAGGTTAGGTTAGGTTAGGTTAGGTTAGGTTAGGTTAGGTTAGGTTAGGTTAGGTTAGGTTAGGTTAGGTTAGGTTAGGTTAGGTTAGGTTAGGTTAGGTTAGGTTAGGTTAGGTTAGGTTAGGTTAGGTTAGGTTAGGTTAGGTTAGGTTAGGTTAGGTTAGGTTAGGTTAGGTTAGGTTAGGTTAGGTTAGGTTAGGTTAGGTTAGGTTAGGTTAGGTTAGGTTAGGTTAGGTTAGGTTAGGTTAGGTTAGGTTAGGTTAGGTTAGGTTAGGTTAGGTTAGGTTAGGTTAGGTTAGGTTAGGTTAGGTTAGGTTAGGTTAGGTTAGGTTAGGTTAGGTTAGGTTAGGTTAGGTTAGGTTAGGTTAGGTTAGGTTAGGTTAGGTTAGGTTAGGTTAGGTTAGGTTAGGTTAGGTTAGGTTAGGTTAGGTTAGGTTAGGTTAGGTTAGGTTAGGTTAGGTTAGGTTAGGTTAGGTTAGGTTAGGTTAGGTTAGGTTAGGTTAGGTTGGGGGACCCCCCACAGTGCTTACGTCCTCGTCGTGTCCCCTGGAAACGACCCAGTCCTGACCACCGTAACGGAGTGGCAGGCTGGGCTCGGCTAAAGTGCACTGTGCATCGTAGCAACTCACCAACTCGTCTTGCGTGCTGCGAATTTGCTGGAGGCTATGCCTAAACCACCGCGGGACGCCCACGGGCGTTACCAAAAAGGCCCTTCTCAGGGCCAACCAAAAGGCCCTTCTCAGGGCCAACCAAAAGGCCCTTCTCAGGGCCAACCAAAAGGCCCTTTTCAGGGCCAACCTGACGCCGAAGCGTCTGAAGTTAGCCGCGCGCCGTCTGCTGCGAGCTACTTCGGTGGGATTGAGCTGACGTCGGAGGACTCTGGCGATGAGTCCGTCAGCTCAATCGTGTCTGACGCGGGTACGTCGCGCAAGCGCGCGTACAGAAAGGAGGGGTCCGAGGGTTCCTCGGCGTCGGGGTCGGCGAAACGTAGGGCCAAGAAGCCTGCGATGGCCGCGGACTCCCACGTCGTGGGCCTTGCGGACGCACAACGCCAGTTGGACCTGGCTCGGCGGGAGCAAGTCCAACAGGAGCTGGAGGAGCGGGTCGCCGCTAAGGAGCAGCGGGCGCGTACCGCCCGGGCCAAGTCCGGGTACGGCGCGTCCCGCGTGCTGTACGCCGACCACTCCTTTGCCGAACTGGCACGGATGGCGGAAGAGGACGAGCAGGAGATAGCGGAGGTCGCCTGCAAGTCCTCGAACCTCAAGGGCACCTTCCAGAAGGCCCTCAAATGCCGCGCCGCGAGCATGCGCGGCATCGTCGAGGAGCTCGTCCAAAGGAAGGCGACCGACGAGACGCGGCAACTGCAGACGAGGGTCGATCGCCTGCAGTTGGAGGTCAGCCAGCTTCACCAGAAGCTGGCCGACGCCACCGCCCGGCCGAACCAGGCCGCACCGCCGCCTGTGGTGGAGGCCCCCTCCTCCAACCTAGAGGATACCATCCGAAAGGTTATAATGGAGGAACGGGCCTTCACCAGAGCCTGCATCGCAGGCATTGAGGACCGGCTCTTGCCGGAGAAGCGCCTCCGACCGCCACTTGCGGCGGATGGGCGGCGAGAGCCGGGGCCATCCTCGCAAGGGGGGGACACCCTTCCTCCGGCCGCCGAGCCTTCCAGCTCGTCGCAGACGGCTGGAAAGGGAGAGGGGAAGGGGAAGGGGAAGGGAAAGGGCAAAAAGGCGGCGTCGGCCGCCTCCGCCGCCCCCGCCGCCCCCGCCGCCCCCGCCGCCCCCCGCCACCCCCGCCGCCGCGACCCTTCCCCCTTCCGCCACTCCGTCCAGCCAGGAGGGTTGGACCGAGGTGGTCAGGAAGGGGAAGGGAAAGGGCAAAAAGGCGGCGCCGGCCGCCCCTGCCACCCCCGCCGCTGCGACTCCCAGTCAGCCGCAGACTGGCAGAAGCAAGAGGAAGGGGAAAAGGAGAGGGGGGAAAAGGGGCAAACTCGTCCCCCCAAAGACTGCAGCCGTCGTGGTGACGCTCACCGCAGAGGCCGCGGAGCGGGGCGAGACGTACGCGTCCATATTGGTGCGGGCGCGTGCCAACGCTGATCCCACCCAACTGGGGATCAGCGGGGTCTCCTGCCGGCGGACCCAAACCGGGGCTCGAATCTTCGAGTTCCCGGGGGCGGAGGGCAACACCAGCGCTGACCTCTTCGCAGCCAAGCTGCAGGAGGCCATAGCGGACTCGGCGAAGGTGGCCCGCCCGGTGAAGACGGCGGCCTTAGAGGTGACCGACCTCGACGATTCGGTCACCAAAGAGGAGGTGGTGGCGGCGGTCGCGGCGATTGGGGGCTGCAGCGTCGCAGCGGTGCAAGGCCGGGACATCAGACCCGGCCGCGGCGGCATGGGCACCATTCGGCTCGAGTGCCCGGTCGCCGCTGCCAAGGCCGTCCTCGGAAGGGGACGGCTGTGCGTCGGTTTCAGCTCGGGTGCAGTCCGAGCACTTGCGGACCAACCAATGCGGTGCTTCCGGTGCTTCGGCATCGGACACACCCGGGCCCTCTGTCCGTCCACGGTCGACAGGTCGGACTGTTGCTACCGCTGCGGCAAGGACGGGCACAAAGCCGCCTCCTGCACGGTCGCTAAGCCGCACTGTGCAGCGTGTGCCGCCAGTGGCCGCCCGGCGGGCCATATGATGAAGGGGAGGACGTGTAATCCTCCCCTTAAGAAGGGCAAAGGGCAGGCGCCGATCAGGCCTGCTCTTAGCGCCGTCGTTCCCGTGGCGGGAACCTCGGTGGCTGCGGAGGAGGGGGGTGCGATGTCCGACTGATGGATAGGGTCATCGAACATCGCATTCTCCAGGCGAACATCAACCACTGCCGGGCAGCCCAGGACCTGCTGATGCAGACCATGGCTGAGTGGTTGGTGGACTTGGCGGTGGTCGCCGAGCCCTACTCGGTCCCTGGCAATTGGCTGGGCGACCGGGACGGCCTGGTGGCAATGGTGTCGCGGTCTTCCACGGACTCCCCTCCCCTCTCGCTCTTAGAGAGGGGTCCGGGATACGTGGCCGCCGCGTGGGGGAGTGTGGCCCTAGTTGGGGTCTATTTCTCCCCAAACCGCCCTCTCTCAGACTTTGAGGACTTCCTGGAGGTCCTCACTGCAGTCGTGGGGAGGGCGGCGCCGCGCCAGGTCGTCGTGTTAGGCGACCTAAACGCCAAGTCGGCGGCCTGGGGCAACCCGGCTGCCTCTTGCGACGTCCGGGGGCGCGCCGTCGAGTTTTGGGCGACGTCGTGCGGTGTGTCCCTCCTCAACAGGGGGGCGGTCCACACGTGTGTGCGGCAACGAGGAGGGTCGGTGGTTGACGTGTCGTTCGCCACCCCCGTACTAGCCGCACGCATCGTGAACTGGCGGGTGGAGATGGTGGAAACCTTGTCGGACCACCGATATGTGCGGTTCGACATCTCCACCGAGAGTCCCCGGGGGGGGGTGGCCCGCTCTGATGGGTCTCCCTTCCCCCGGTGGGCTCTCACTCGCCTGGACCGGGAGGCAGCCAGGGAGGCGGCCTTCCTCCAGGACTGGCTGTCGCCCCCTGTTGGGGCCCTGGATGTCAACGCCGCAGCGGTCATGCTCGGGGGATCCCTGACCGAGGTGTGCAACTCCAGCATGCCTCGCTCTCGCCGTCCGCCTCCCCGTCGCGCTGTCTATTGGTGGACGGAGGAACTGGCGGGGCTCCGTGCCGCCTGTGTGGCGGCCAGAAGGGCCTACACGCGGAGCCGTCGGCGTCGGCGCGGCGCCCGTAGTCAGGCAGACGAGGACCGCCTCTACGCCTCGTACAGAGAGGCGATAGCGGCCCTCAAGTCGGCTATGTGCGCCGCCAAGGACTCGGCGGGAGCCGAGATGCTGGAGGGTCTCGACAGGGATCCGTACGGGAGGCCATACAAGGCGGCGCGGAACAAGCTGCGCCCCCATGGTCCCCCGCTGACGGAAACCCTCGAGCCGGCACTGCTGGATGGGGTGGTCCGGTCCCTGTTCCCGCGCAGGACCGACTTCGCCCCACCAGCAATGGATCCCCCGCAGAGTGCGGCGGCCTTACCGGAGGAAGAGGTCCCCCCGGTGACTGCGGAGGAGCTCCACGCGGGAGTCGTTGGCCTCCGCGCCAAAAAGACGGCCCCTGGACCGAACGGCGTCCCGGCACGGGTGGTGGCCATAGCTGCCACTCAAATGGAGGACAGGTTTCGGGACCTTTTCAGCGCGTGCTTGACGGCTGGAAGGTTCCCGAAACTTTGGAAGGAGGGGCGGCTGTGCCTCCTCCGTAAAGAGGGGCGCCCGGTCGATTCCCCCTCGGCATACCGGCCCATCGTACTTCTCGATGAGGTCGGTAAAATGTTCGAGGGGATCATCGCCCGCCGGCTCAACAGCCATCTGCGGAGGGAGGGGCCGGACCTGTCGGACGCCCAGTTCGGTTTCCGTCGGGGCCGGTCCACCATCGACGCCCTGGCCGTACTGAAGGCCCAGGTGAAGGAGGCGGTGGAGGTGGGGGACGGAGTGTTGGCGGTGTCATTCGACATAGCCAACGCCTTCAACTCCGTCCCCCACTCGACTATACTGGAGGCACTCCGGTATCACCGAGTGCCCCAGTACTTGAGGGGCCTCCTGGCCGACTACTTGGAGGACCGCGAGGTCCTCCTTGTAGACAAAACGGCCAGGTTGAGGCGATTCGGCGCGGAGTCCGGTGTTCCACAGGGGTCGGTGCTGGGGCCCACCCTGTGGAACATCGGGTTCGATTGGCTCCTGCGGGGGGCCCTCCTCCCGGGCACGAGTGTCATCTGCTACGCGGACGACACTCTTCTCACTGCCCGGGGGAAGAACTTTGGGGAGGCGGCCTGTCTGGCATCGGCTGGCGGGTCCTTGGTGGCGGGGAGGATCCGCCGCCTGGGGTTGAGGGTGGCGCTGAACAAGACCGAGGCCGTATTCTTCCGCGGGCCTCGGCAGCGCTGCCCACCTGACGCCCACATAGTCGTGGAGGGCGTCAGAGTGGAAATCCGGCCCCAGATGAAGTATCTGGGCCTGGTGCTGGACAGCGGGTGGCGCTTCGGCCCGCACTTCAGCGGGCTGTCGACGCGCCTGCTGAGGGCCGCTGACGCCCTCTCGTGGCTCCTCCCCAACCTGGGAGGTCCCAGCGCACGATGCCGGCGTCTGTATGCCGGCATCCTGCGGAGCATGGCCCTCTACGGGGCCCCCATCTGGGCGGACTCCCTTCGCAGGAGGGAGAATGCCACCGCTCTCCGCAGGCCGCAAAGGGCCATTGCACAGCGGGTGGCGAGGGCATACCGCTCGGTGGGCTTTTCGGCGGCGTGCGCTCTGGCCGGCACCCCCCCTTGGGAGCTCGAGGCGTGGGTGCTCGCCAGAGTGTACGAGTGGACGGCGCGTCGGAAAGCGCTAGGAGAGCGCCCCGTCGCTCAAGAGCGGGAGGCCGTACGGCGGGAGGCGAGGGACGCCATCGTCGTCCATTGGACGGACGACCTCGCCACCGCCACCTTTGGCCGTCGGACGCTGGACGCGCTCGGTCCAGTTCTGCGAGACTGGCTCGAGCGGCCACACGGTTTCCTCTCTTTCCGTCTGGTCCAGGTGCTGTCAGGGCATGGCTGCTTTGGCTCGCACCTGCACAGGATCGGGAGGGAGGAAGCCCCAGCGTGCCACGACTGCGGCGCGGCGGAGGACACGGCGCAGCACACCCTGGAGGTGTGCCCGGCTTGGTCTGAGCCGCGCCGCAATCTGATTGCGGAGATCGGCCAGGACCTCTCGCTTCCCGGCGTGGTTCGTTCCATGCTGGGGAGCGAGGAGGCTTGGGCCGCGGTCGCCTCCTTCTGCGAGGACGTCATTTCGCAGAAGGAGGCGGCGGAGCGCGCGCGTGAGGACGACCCTCTCGCTGCGCCGCTCCGCAGGCGAAGAAGAGGTCGGAGAAGACGCCATCTTCTCCCTCCTCTTGGTGGTGTTGGGCGGGCGACAGGCGCGGGGGTGCCTCCGCCCGCATTGCACTCCACACCACCTCCGCCGGACATTCCCAACCCTCCCCCCCTGGGGAGGACTTGAGGGGCCTGCCGCGAAGGCGGGCGATCGTCGGAAGGGACTGGATGTAAAGGCTACGCCGGTTTCCCAGTCCCCCTCCAGTCAGACGATGCGGGAATGCCGCTGGGTTATTTTAGTGGGTATACCGGGCTTGCCCGGGGAGTCCCACATAACCCCCCATTCCCCCAAATGGGCGGGTATGCGTAATAGCATTTTTTCCCAGCGCAAACAAAAAAAAAAAAAAAAAAAAAAAAAAAAAAAAAAAAGGTTAGGTTAGGTTAGGTTAGGTTAGGTTAGGTTGGGGGACCCCCCACAGTGCTTACGTCCTCGTCGTGTCCCCTGGAAACGACCCAGTCCTGACCACCGTAACGGAGTGGCAGGCTGGGCTCGGCTAAAGTGCACTGTGCATCGTAGCAACTCACCAACTCGTCTTGCGTGCTGCGAATTTGCTGGAGGCTATGCCTAAACCACCGCGGGACGCCCACGGGCGTTACCAAAAAGGCCCTTCTCAGGGCCAACCAAAAGGCCCTTCTCAGGGCCAACCAAAAGGCCCTTCTCAGGGCCAACCCAAAGGCCCTTTTCAGGGCCAATCTGACGCCGAAGCGTCTGAAGCCAGCCGCGCGCCGTCTGCTGCGAGCTTCTTCGGGGGGGTTGAGCTAACGTCGGAGGATTCTGGCGATGAGTCCGCCAGCTCAACCGTCTCTGAGGCGGGTATGTCGCGCAAGCGCGCATACAGAAAGGAGGGGTCCGAGGGTTCCTCGGCGTCGGGGTCGGCGAAACGTAGGGCCAAGAAGCCTGCGATGGCCGCGGACTCCCACGTCGTGGGCCTTGCGGACGCACAACGCCAGTTGGACCTGGCTCGGCGGGAGCAAGTCCAACAGGAGCTAGAGGAGCGGGTCGCCGCTAAGGAGCAGCGGGCGCGTACCGCCCGGGCCAAGTCCGGGTACGGCGCGTCCCGCGTGCTGTACGCCGACCACTCCTTGGCTGAACTGGCACGGATGGCGGAAGAGGACGAGCAGGAGATAGCGGAGGTCGCCTGCAAGTCCTCAAATCTGAAGGGAACCTTCCAGAAGGCCCTCAAATGCCGCGCCGCGAGCATGCGCGGCATCGTCGAGGAGCTCGTTCAGAGGAAGGCGACCGACGAGACGCGGCAACTGCAGACGAGGGTCGATCGCCTGCAGTTGGAGGTCAGCCAGCTTCACCAGAAGCTGGCCGACGCCACCGCCCGGCCGAACCAGGCCGCACCGCCGCCTGTGGTGGAGGCCCCCTCCTCCAACCTAGAGGATACCATCCGAAAGGTTATAATGGAGGAACGGGCCTTCACCAGAGCCTGCATCGCAGGCATTGAGGACCGGCTCTTGCCGGAGAAGCGCCTCCGACCGCCACTTGCGGCGGATGGGCGGCGAGAGCCGGGGCCATCCTCGCAAGGGGGGGACACCCTTCCTCCGGCCGCCGAGCCTTCCAGCTCGTCGCAGACGGCTGGAAAGGGAGAGGGGAAGGGGAAGGGGAAGGGAAAAGGCAAAAAGGCGGCGTCGGCCGCCTCCGCCGCCCCCGCCGCCCCCGCCGCCCCCGCCGCCCCCGCCACCCCCCGCCGCCGCGACCCTTCCCCCTTCCGCCACTCCGTCCAGCCAGGAGGGTTGGACCGAGGTGGTCAGGAAGGGGAAGGGAAAGGGCAAAAAGGCGGCGCCGGCCGCCCCTGCCGCCCCCGCCGCTGCGACTCCCAGTCAGCCGCAGACTGGCAGAAGCAAGAGGAAGGGGAAAAGGAGAGGGGGGAAAAGGGGCAAACTCGTCCCCCCAAAGACTGCAGCCGTCGTGGTGACGCTCACCGCAGAGGCCGCGGAGCGGGGCGAGACGTACGCGTCCATATTGGTGCGGGCGCGTGCCAACGCTGATCCCACCCAACTGGGGATCAGCGGGGTCTCCTGCCGGCGGACCCAAACCGGGGCTCGAATCTTCGAGTTCCCGGGGGCGGAGGGCAACACCAGCGCTGACCTCTTCGCAGCCAAGCTGCAGGAGGCCATAGCGGACTCGGCGAAGGTGGCCCGCCCGGTGAAGACGGCGGCCTTAGAGGTGACCGACCTCGACGATTCGGTCACCAAAGAGGAGGTGGTGGCGGCGGTCGCGGCGATTGGGGGCTGCAGCGTCGCAGCGGTGCAAGGCCGGGACATCAGACCCGGCCGCGGCGGCATGGGCACCATTCGGCTCGAGTGCCCGGTCGCCGCTGCCAAGGCCGTCCTCGGAAGGGGACGGCTGTGCGTCGGTTTCAGCTCGGGTGCAGTCCGAGCACTTGCGGACCAACCAATGCGGTGCTTCCGGTGCTTCGGCATCGGACACACCCGGGCCCTCTGTCCGTCCACGGTCGACAGGTCGGACTGTTGCTACCGCTGCGGCAAGGACGGGCACAAAGCCGCCTCCTGCACGGTCGCTAAGCCGCACTGTGCAGCGTGTGCCGCCAGTGGCCGCCCGGCGGGCCATATGATGAAGGGGAGGACGTGTAATCCTCCCCTTAAGAAGGGCAAAGGGCAGGCGCCGATCAGGCCTGCTCTTAGCGCCGTCGTTCCCGTGGCGGGAACCTCGGTGGCTGCGGAGGAGGGGGGTGCGATGTCCGACTGATGGATAGGGTCATCGAACATCGCATTCTCCAGGCGAACATCAACCACTGCCGGGCAGCCCAGGACCTGCTGATGCAGACCATGGCTGAGTGGTTGGTGGACTTGGCGGTGGTCGCCGAGCCCTACTCGGTCCCTGGCAATTGGCTGGGCGACCGGGACGGCCTGGTGGCAATGGTGTCGCGGTCTTCCACGGACTCCCCTCCCCTCTCGCTCTTAGAGAGGGGTCCGGGATACGTGGCCGCCGCGTGGGGGAGTGTGGCCCTAGTTGGGGTCTATTTCTCCCCAAACCGCCCTCTCTCAGACTTTGAGGACTTCCTGGAGGTCCTCACTGCAGTCGTGGGGAGGGCGGCGCCGCGCCAGGTCGTCGTGTTAGGCGACCTAAACGCCAAGTCGGCGGCCTGGGGCAACCCGGCTGCCTCTTGCGACGTCCGGGGGCGCGCCGTCGAGTTTTGGGCGACGTCGTGCGGTGTGTCCCTCCTCAACAGGGGGGCGGTCCACACGTGTGTGCGGCAACGGGGAGGGTCGGTGGTTGACGTGTCGTTCGCCACCCCCGTACTAGCCGCACGCATCGTGAACTGGCGGGTGGAGATGGTGGAAACCTTGTCGGACCACCGATATGTGCGGTTCGACATCTCCACCGAGAGTCCCCGGAGGGGAATGGCCCGCTCTGATGGGTCTCCCTTCCCCCGGTGGGCTCTCACTCGCCTGGACCGGGAGGCAGCCAGGGAGGCGGCCTTCCTCCAGGACTGGCTGTCGCCCCCTGTTGGGGCCCTGGACGTCGACGCCGCAGCGGTCATGCTCGGGGGATCCCTGACCGAGGTGTGCAACTCCAGCATGCCTCGCTCTCGCCGTCCGCCTCCCCGTCGCGCCGTCTATTGGTGGACGGAGGAACTGGCGGGGCTCCGTGCCGTCTGTGTGGCGGCCAGAAGGGCCTACACGCGGAGCCGTCGGCGTCGGCGCGGCGCCCGTAGTCAGACAGACGAGGACCGCCTCTACGCCTCGTACAGAGAGGCGATAGCGGCCCTCAAGTCGGCTATGTGCGCCGCCAAGGACTCGGCGGGAGCCGAGATGCTGGAGGGTCTCGACAGGGATCCGTACGGGAGGCCATACAAGGCGGCGCGGAACAAGCTGCGCCCCCATGGTCCCCCGCTGACGGAAACCCTCGAGCCGGCACTGCTGGATGGGGTGGTCCGGTCCCTGTTCCCGCGCAGGACCGACTTCTCCCCACCAGCAATGGATCCCCCGCAGAGTGCGGCGGCCTCACCGCAGGAAGAGGTCCCCCCGGTGACTGCGGAGGAGTTCCACGCGGGAGTCGTAGGCCTCCGCGCCAAAAAGACGGCCCCTGGACCGAACGGCGTCCCGGCACGGGTGGTGGCCATAGCTGCCACTCAAATGGAGGACAGGTTTCGGGACCTTTTCAGCGCGTGCTTGACGGCTGGAAGGTTCCCGAAACTTTGGAAGGAGGGGCGGCTGTGCCTCCTCCGTAAAGAGGGGCGCCCGGTCGATTCCCCCTCGGCATACCGGCCCATCGTACTTCTCGATGAGGTCGGTAAAATGTTCGAGGGGATCATCGCCCGCCGGCTCAACAGCCATCTGCGGAGGGAGGGGCCGGACCTGTCGGACGCCCAGTTCGGTTTCCGTCGGGGCCGGTCCACCATCGACGCCCTGGCCGTACTGAAGGCCCAGGTGAAGGAGGCGGTGGAGGTGGGGGACGGAGTGTTGGCGGTGTCATTCGACATAGCCAACGCCTTCAACTCCGTCCCCCACTCGACTATACTGGAGGCACTCCGGTATCACCGAGTGCCCCAGTACTTGAGGGGCCTCCTGGCCGACTACTTGGAGGACCGCGAGGTCCTCCTTGTAGACAAAACGGCCAGGTTGAGGCGATACGGCGCGGAGTCCGGTGTTCCACAGGGGTCGGTTCTGGGGCCCACCCTGTGGAACATCGGGTTCGATTGGCTCCTGCGGGGGGCCCTCCTCCCGGGCACGAGTGTCATCTGCTACGCGGACGACACTCTTCTCACTGCCCGGGGGAAGAACTTTGGGGAGGCGGCCTGTCTGGCATCGGCTGGCGGGTCCTTGGTGGCGGGGAGGATCCGCCGCCTGGGGTTGAGGGTGGCGCTGAACAAGACCGAGGCCGTATTCTTCCGCGGGCCTCGGCAGCGCTGCCCACCTGACGCCCACATAGTCGTGGAGGGCGTCAGAGTGGAAATCCGGCCCCAGATGAAGTATCTGGGCCTGGTGCTGGACAGCGGGTGGCGCTTCGGCCCGCACTTCAGCGGGCTGTCGACGCGCCTGCTGAGGGCCGCTGACGCCCTCTCGTGGCTCCTCCCCAACCTGGGAGGTCCCAGCGCACGATGCCGGCGTCTGTATGCCGGCATCCTGCGGAGCATGGCCCTCTACGGGGCCCCCATCTGGGCGGACTCCCTTCGCAGGAGGGAGAATGCCACCGCTCTCCGCAGGCCGCAAAGGGCCATTGCACAGCGGGTGGCGAGGGCATACCGCTCAGTGGGCTTTTCGGCGGCGTGCGCTCTGGCCGGCACCCCCCCTTGGGAGCTCGAGGCGTGGGTGCTCGCCAGAGTGTACGAGTGGACGGCGCGTCGGAAAGCGCTGGGAGAGCGCCCCGTCGCTCAAGAGCGGGAGGCCGTACGGCGGGAGGCGAGGGACGCCATCGTCGTCCATTGGACGGACGACCTCGCCACCGCCACCTTTGGCCGTCGGACGCTGGACGCGCTCGGTCCAGTTCTGCGAGACTGGCTCGAGCGGCCACACGGTTTCCTCTCTTTCCGTCTGGTCCAGGTGCTGTCAGGGCATGGCTGCTTTGGCTCGCACCTGCACAGGATCGGGAGGGAGGAAGCCCCAGCGTGCCACGACTGCGGCGCGGCGGAGGACACGGCGCAGCACACCCTGGAGGTGTGCCCGGCATGGTCTGAGCCGCGCCGCAGCCTGATTGCGGAGATCGGCCAGGACCTCTCGCTTCCCGGCGTGGTTCGTTCCATGCTGGGGAGCGAGGAGGCTTGGGCCGCGGTCGCCTCCTTCTGCGAGGACGTCATTTCGCAGAAGGAGGCGGCGGAGCGCGCGCGTGAGGACGACCCTCTCGCTGCGCCGCTCCGCAGGCGAAGAAGAGGTCGGAGAAGACGCCATCTTCTCCCTCCTCTTGGTGGTGTTGGGCGGGCGAAAGGCGCGGGGGTGCCTCCGCCCGCATTGCACTCCACACCACCTCCGCCGGACATTCCCAACCCTCCCCCCCTGGGGAGGACTTGAGGGGCCTGCCGCGAAGGCGGGCGATCGTCGGAGGGGACTGGATGTAAAGGCTACGCCGGTTTCCCAGTCCCCCTCCAGTCAGACGATGCGGGAATGCCGCTGGGTTATTTTAGTGGGTATACCGGGCTTGCCCGGGGAGTCCCACATAACCCCCCATTCCCCCAAATGGGCGGGTATGCGTAATAGCATTTTTTCCCAGCGCAAACAAAAAAAAAAAAAAAAAAAAAAAGGTTAGGTTAGGTTAGGTTAGGTTAGGTTAGGTTAGGTTAGGTTAGGTTAGGTTAGGTTAGGTTAGGTTAGGTTAGGTTAGGTTAGGTTAGGTTAGGTTAGGTTAGGTTAGGTTAGGTTAGGTTAGGTTAGGTTAGGTTAGGTTAGGTTAGGTTAGGTTAGGTTAGGTTAGGTTAGGTTAGGTTAGGTTAGGTTAGGTTAGGTTAGGTTAGGTTAGGTTAGGTTAGGTTAGGTTAGGTTAGGTTAGGTTAGGTTAGGTTAGGTTAGGTTAGGTTAGGTTAGGTTAGGTTAGGTTAGGTTAGGTTAGGTTAGGTTAGGTTAGGTTAGGTTAGGTTAGGTTAGGTTAGGTTAGGTTAGGTTAGGTTAGGTTAGGTTAGGTTAGGTTAGGTTAGGTTAGGTTAGGTTAGGTTAGGTTAGGTTAGGTTAGGTTAGGTTAGGTTAGGTTAGGTTAGGTTAGGTTAGGTTAGGTTAGGTTAGGTTAGGTTTTTTTTTTTTTTTTTTTTTAAATGAGTTTATTCACCGCAGACATTTCGTCCGCGCTCTTTTTTGCTGTTATTTAATTGTTTAGGTACTTTTTATTTTATTTTACTTATTTGATACTCCTGTATCGGAAATACAACATGTATTATTTATATTACTATAAATATTACTTATTCTACTTAAGCTATGCGAGTCCATCACATTATATATATGTTTACTTATTTAATATTATTATTATTGTTTTTTTTTTTTTTTTTTTTTTTTTTTTTTTTTTCTTATAATATACACATTTACATTATTTCGTTGATACTGGTGGTACATGCATTGACTCAATAAAGTCGATGCATGTACCGGCAGGCATCATTTTGACATGCAGGTATAACTTAGCTATGCGCTGATGCATGCGCCGACTCAGTAGAGTCGATGCCTGCATCAGCACACACACTTAAGACTATATTACTACTATAAATATTATTTAATGATTTTAATTTTACATGCTATAGTTGATAACGCAGAATGCATCATCAACATAATTATGTTATGGTTTGTTTGATTTCTTGGTATCTCTCATGGAGATACCGGGATGCTGAGGGCATTATTACATTTATTACAAATTTTATTTTTATTCTTACACATTTAGGTTTTTGGAGTTGGTATTTAGGCATTTTTATTACAAGGTGTTGGTTAGGGATTTTTGGATTTGCCAGCCAGGGATTTCGCGGCTTTGAGCAGAGCTTCCACGACTGCTGCGTCTCGGTGCTGCATGGCCGTCTTTAGATTGTAGTCGACGACCGTTTTGGTTGGTGCACCCATTGCTCGTTTTGCGAAGCGGCCTGTGGCGTCATCGGCGTCATCAGTGTAATAGACGCAGCTGACTGTGTGTCTCGATATCGCCACTACCGCATGGGAAACGCTGTCGTGGATCTTGAGCCTCTTTGTCTTGGTGTTTATGACAATGACATGGTCGTATCTCAGTCCCTGAGCCTCGTGTATGGTTAAGACGCGCGACCCTTCGCCGGTGCCGTATCCCTGGTTTACAAGAGAAGACTTCTCCTCTTGTGTGTGAACCAGGAATAGGGTGTTTTGGGCGATATGCGGTATTTGCGCACCTGTGAACCTTTCCACCTTCAGGGAGTGAGCGTACGACAGTGTCGACTTGGAGGAGTATATACCGGAGTATATCTCGCTCAGAGCAAAAGCCACGTCCATCGGGCAGCTGTGTGTACAAGGCAACTGTTGCGTGATGGTGGCTACCAAATTTGGGCGGGTATACCTTAACTTGAAGAGGTTCTCTCTGTCCAAAAATGGTAGCTGGTTTACGTCTCCGATGAGGACAATCTCGCTTGCACCAGACAACTTTGCCGCCATGACTATAGCCCCAAAGTGGTTCATAAGAGCCTCGTCTACCGTGAGGCGGTAGCACCTACTTGACTTCTTGAACCCGTTGGCTAAGATTGAGGCCATAGTGCGCACCTTGAGTCTTGCGAGATCTCCTAAGCGGCGCGCAAGCTTCTCTCGGAGATCTTTAGCGGCTTCAGTTGTGGTGGTGACTACCACGTCCTTCTCCCCATCGAAGTTTTTGACAATCCAAGTTGACTTGCCACATCCCGGGACTCCGTTTATCCACCTGATACTGGGTACCGCCCAACTTTCCTCTGATGCTGCGACATCTGAGGTCCCCAGAATGGATTGCGCCATTTTGAGGATCTTGTCGTCCAGCATGATTCTGGTGCATTTGGCGGTAACCACTATCGGGTCGTCGTCGGGTGTTTTGAACTTCGGCTTGCCCGAGCTCTCCGTCTCCACTTCATTCAAGGCCACGAAGCCACTTGACGCGCTGTAGGCTGCCATGTATGACCCCGTCATTTTTCCTATAATGACTTCGGATTTGACGTTGTCATATACCGCTGCCTCGGCTTCCTCTAGCCTTACCCTTAACAGTCCTTCAATATTTAGTTGGAAGGACTGATGGATCTTCCTGCAAGTCGTGAGGTTGACCTCCCTGGTCGCTGTCACTATTGCAAGGTATTCGAGGAAGGCGCTCTTCACGTGGTCCGTAGGGCCCGACGTAGGTGCGAGAGATGGTGGGATGACTTGCCCTTTATCGGCCCTTGTTGGGATGGGCTCCTGCTGTTTCATATCTCTTGGGCGCGCTCTGAAGAAGCTTTCCGTGGCTGACTCCTGCCTTGTTGGTTTGCTTTGATTTGGGAGCAATGCCTGGAGGAAAGTGCCGAATGCTTTCAGGCGACTCCTCGACTGTGTCTTCTCCTGCGGGCTGATGCTGTGCTGGCTGGCTGCGGCTTTTTCGGCTGCCGCCTTCTGCTGCAGCCTCTCTGAGCCACTCTGAGTAGCCGGGCTGGTTGACGGGTTTGTCGCGGCGACTGTATCGTCCTTGGGAACTTTGAGGAAACTCAGAGTTTCCCCCCTGTCCTCGTAGACGACCACCTCATGATGTTCTGAGGCTCTTATACAGCCGAAACGATCTGTGACTTCCCCCCTCTCCCCCCCGACCATCATTGCGTCAACGCTTATTGTGCGGGCTGTGACTACCGTGCCCTCTCCTGCCTCTCTGATTTGTTGGAGCACTGAGCTTGCCTGAGCAAAAGGAGTCTCCTCTCCCCACTCGAATAGTGCGATCGTCTTTTCTTGTGATCGCACTAGACGGCACCGGTGATTGGCGACTTCCACTTGGGGCAATGCAGTATACTTGCTGGCTGTCATGCTCGTTTTTGTGGTGCTCCCGTTTATCAGAGCGGCAAGACCTGGTGATATTGTTACGCGTTGACGGGCTCCGACGTGGCGGGTGCCTATGCAGAAGCTTAAGCCGAGCCTCTCTTCCTGCCTGTTCATAAACAGGGCCACGCCTCGCAGTCTGACGCCAGGGACTCCGATCCCTCCGCATGCCAAGAGTTGAGTTATAGGCATGGTGCTAGGAGCTGGTTGTTGGCTGACTGCTGGTGCTACTGGCTGTTGGCCGCTGTTTACGTTTGTGTTTTGTATAGTGTTTGTGATTTGTGTTGTGGTTAGTGTTGTGGTGAGTGTTGTTTGTGGTGTGTGGGTTGCGTTTTGTGGTGTTGCTGTTGGTGCTTGGTTTGGGTTTGGGTTTGCAGATGGCAGTTGTGTCAAGGTTTGTGTTGGATGGGTTGCGCCTGTTTTGTTGGCTGCTGCTGCGACTAGGGCGGCTTTGCTCGCGAATGCCAAGAAAGGTTTCCTGGTGTCCAGTCTCTCCATGATTGTATGGAGTGTGGACTGGTTGAGCTGGGTTTGGATCTTGATTTCCAGCTCCATCCTTTCCAGACCGAATCTTGGACATTCGAAGAGCAAGTGCCACACCGTTTCATCGCAGCTGGGATCGCAGACGCATGAGGGACTATCTTTGAGGTGGAAGCGGTGGAGGTATGCTGAGAATCCTCCGTGTCCTGTTAGGACCTGCACATGGACAGGTGTTAATTTGACGTCTCTAAGTGTTCTCTTCGCCGCTAGGACGTCTGGGAAGAACACTTTAGTGACCGATCCTGTGCTGGAGGATTCGCAGCGCGCCTGCCACTTTCTGATAGTCCCCTCCCGTATCTGTCTTCTCACAAACGATATGGGGACCTTGTTGTAATGTGTAATTTTGTCTGCGGATGTGTTTAGAGCTGCCATCTTGGCTAGCTCGTCTGCTCTCTCATTCCCGGCCGTTCCCACATGGGCCCTGAGCCAGAAGAGTCTCACAACTCTGCCCTCCTCTCTGATCTCGCGCACACATCTCTTGATTTCGAGTGCCAGGGGGTGAGTGACGGACGGACTCCTCAACAGATCGAGCGACGATCTTGAGTCGCTCAGAATGTTGATGGAGGCCGCCTTTGTTTCTCTTGCCATCCCGACAGCTCTAAAGAGAGCGTACATTTCCGATTGGAAGACAGTGTTGTGAGGCTCCAGGCCGAAGGTGTTAGACGTGGATTCCCTGCCGTCCTCCCACCAAGTTAAAGCAGCTCCGACTTTCCCCTCTATCTTGCTGCCGTCGGTGTATATTTGGGGACCGACTACTTGGTTGGCTGTGAGGGTTTCGGGTTCCATGTCCTCTAGGCGCGCGTACTCCGTTGTTATGAGTAGCGATGGATGGGGATTCTGAGAAAAATCCACTTTGCGCTCTAGTTCGCTGCCCTGTGGGAGGATCTCCCGGGAATGACCCTTCTTGATGTTGAAAAGGGTTGCCGCCTCAAGAACCCGGAGGTCCAGAGGTAGTTGCCCCGACAGAATGAGTGCCGATGTCAGAGATACCGTGCGGTATGCTTTGCAGATCTTCTGCGCGAAGCCCCTCTGCAGTGAGTCAAACTTTTTCCTTGTCATCAGTTTCTCAGCCGCCGGGGCCCACGCGCTCGCTGCATACAGCACGATGGGCTCTATCACCGATACATATATCGTCCTTATTATTTCTCCGTTTAGACCCCAGGTCACCCTAGCCGCGCACGCTAGCTGTTTGTAGATGTTTGCAGCCTTTTTACAAGTTGCAGTCACGTGCGCATTGAAGGTGAGTTTAGAGTCTATTATTAATCCCAGCAGCTTTACCTCTTGAACTAGGTTCAGCCGAACGCCGGACATATGGATTACCGGGACGTCGTATTTCAGCTTTCTCGTTAACACCATCGCATTTGTTTTATGCGCGGCGAAACGTAGCTTATTTTGGACGCCCCACTCTGATACCGTCTGTAATGCGTTGTCGGCTGATTGCTGCAAGGGACCGGCTTTAGTGCCTGAGAAAACAAGGACGACGTCGTCTGCGAAGGCCTGACAGTATACCCCCATACTAGCCATTTTGTGAAGAAGAGAGTCTAGGATAAGGTTCCAAAACGTCGGTCCGGCTATTGAGCCCTGGACGCATCCTTTCGTGGTACCCTTCTCGCTAGACGCTCTGGCATAGTTGACCTTGATGTTACGGTTTTCCAGGTATGATGCGACGAGAGCGTATAAATTCTTGGGGCAGTTTTTAACTGTCATCTGTCTTTTGAGGGCCGGCCACCATGCGTTATCGAAGGCCCCCTCTATGTCCAGTGATATCAAAAGCACAATTTTTTTGGCTTTGATTTCGGCACGTAGGTGCCCCACTAGGGCATAGAGGGCGTCTTCGGTCCCGCGCTGCGGCATGAACCCGTATTGGTGTGTGTTGAGTGTCGGGAGGAAGTGCCACTGGAGTCTGCCCACCAGTAATTTTTCGACGATTTTTCCCAGGACCGAGAGCAGACCTATTGGTCTGTATGACTTTGGGTTGGTGTAGTCATCTTTGCCTGGTTTCCGAAGTATGCATACGTGGGCTGTTTTCCACTGCTTGGGGAAGTGCGGCAGCGATAGGCACTTGTTAGCCATCGCCAGGAACACCTCCCTGTCGCAGTTTATCGCAGCTGTGCATATGTCCGCCGTCAACCCATCGGGACCGGGAGCTTTTTTCGGATTTTGGTTTTGGAGAACCATTTCCAGCTCCGCGGTTGTGAAGGGTGGATCGTCGGCGGACAGACCCTGGATTTTATGCGGGTCCTTCTCACCTGTGAGTCTCCGTAGTGACGTGTGGTGTTGCTGCTCGGCATCCGTTGTGTCGTCGGGGTAAAAGGTTTTTGCTAGAAGATCCGCAGATTGTTCGGGGCTGAGTGTTTCGCCCGCGGTGCCTCTCAGAAGCATGTCATTCTGTCTTCTGGCTGTTTTCCTTAATACCCTGTAGATACCATCCCACATGCTCTCTCGATCCTGCGTCGAGCAGAACTCCTTCCAGCTGTTTGTGGCTGCCTCCGCTGCTGTTTTTGTGTATGTTTCTTTAGCCAGCACGTACTCCTGGATGGTGTGATTTCTCCGGCTAGGGGCTGCATTGCGGATCCTCCTCTTTTTAGTCAAGACGTCTCTTTTTAGACGATCTATAGAGGGGGTCCACCATGGGGGCTTTGCGGCGCGTTTGTTTGACCCTAATTTTGGGATCGCGTTCTCACACGAGCGGTGGATGTTGTGTGTGTATGTGGTGATGAAAGTTTCCAAATCCTCTGGGTTTGAGACTTCTGAGACGCGAGCGGGTGTTAATGCGTTTTCTGCCAGGCTGGCCTTGAAGTGCGTCCTGAAGTCTGACCACTTTGCCTTCTTGGTGTTGTAGATGCGCGTTGAGACTGGTCTTAGAGGTTCCAAGGCTTTCTCTAAGCGCATCGAGAAGGTTATTGCGTTGTGGTCGGATGTTGTGAGACTCCTGTCTACACGCCACTCCTCGATCCTGCCTAGCAGCGACAGGCTGCATGCCGACACGTCGACTATGCTCGTGCACCTCCTGTCTCCCCTATACGTCTCGAAAGTCGGGACTTGGCCCATGTTGAGGATCTGGAGATCCCGCTCGTTGAGAAAGGCGTTGTACGCAGCCCCACGGTGGTTCTCCGAAATGCTTCCCCACCACTGGCTCCAGGCGTTGACGTCTCCCCCCACTAGAATGTGTGGTGTGTTGTGTGTAAGTGTGTTGATGAATGTTTGTGTTGTTTGTAAGTATGGGTCTATATCCAGGTTCCCCTCGAAATAGACCGACAGCACTCCCAACTTTAGCTGGCCGACCTTCAGTAAAACGGAGACGACGTTTTCGGTGACTAGCTGGGGATCATGGATGACCTCCAGGTTGTCACCGAAAACCACGATTGCCGCCTTAACTGGTTTTTGGCGATTCAGGGTGCACTGGATGACTTGTGTGCCGGGATGTTGTTTCATTACACCTGTTCTTCCTACATAGGGCTCTTGAACAAGTGCGATTGAAACTCCCTTTGCCTGGGCCGCCAAGTGTAGTTCTGTTGTGGCTAGCTTGGAGCGTTGCAGGTTTGCTTGGATGAAGTGCAACCTGCCTGTCGGGCCTCTGGAGATTTGAGGGTTTGCTGGTGTGCTGGTGTGTGGTGCCTCCTGGTCGCCCTTAGCAATAGGAGATACGCGACCTGGCTATGTTATCCCACTTCTGGCGTTCCTGGCATTCGTCGCTGAAAGCTACGTGTGCCAGTTCGCTGCCGACTCTGTGGACTGACTTGCAGTTGATGCACGTCGGTGTCTTTCCCGCCGCTCGGGCGGAGCAGTCCGCGCTATTGTGTGCTTCGCTGCAGTAGCTGCAGGCTTCTTTAGCGGCCCTGCATATGGTCTTATTATGACCGTATGCAAGGCACTTGGTGCACTGTACTAGCGGGGACTGATCCACAATGGAGCAACGTTTTATACCCACGTGCACCTTTTCAGCCTCGGTGAATTTTTTCCAGAGCTCCGGGGAGAGCTCCAGAACAGGGTGGCACTCGTGGGGATTCCTCGCGCGCTTCCTATAACGCACCTTGATGGTTTGTCCAGCCACAGCAACGCTTGGCAGAAGGTGTTTGTTCTGCGCCCTTAGGAGATCTACTATCTCTTCGTTGTTGTAGCTGGACAAAACACCCTTGATGCATACGAGTGGGTTGTTGGGCTTCGGCTCCTGGACCTTGAGTCCTCGGTTCGACTGAACCTGATCTCTGATCAGGTTCAGGTCCTTTTTGGTTGCGCAGCTTAGCACCACCTTCTGGTTGCGTGCCTTGCGGACCCTGTCGACTCTCGCTCCGGTGTTTTTAAGGTCCAGTGCCGTCCTGATCCTCTCGATAACGTTGTCCCCCGTGTGAAGGGGGTCCGTCGACGAGACGATCAGGGTGTGATTTGGGAGGTTTTGTTTATTTTGTTTAGGCGTTTGCGCGACCTGGGCAAAGGTTTTTGGGCCCTGCTGCTGCTGCGGCCTGTCAGCCCTACCCAGCTCCGCTACGCCCTTTTCTATATTGTGAAGTGTCTGTTTTACCTCCACTACTGCGAGTTCCGCATTCAGGTTTGGCGCCACTGGCGGCAAGACTGGCGGTTTTTTATCTCGCAGCACTCGGATGTCGGAGGATACTATATCGAGCCTCTCCGATATAGGCTTTAGCTGTGTAGTGATGTCGATTTTTTGTGGAGGTGGAGGAGGAGGGGAGACTGCTGGTTTGTTAAGGAGATCCTGGATGATCCCCTTTAGCTTCTCCATCTCCTCCCCCAACATGGCTGGTGTTACTGTTGAAGCTTGGGGGCCTGGTGACGATGGCGCTTCCAGAGGCTTCTGTATTTCTGTTTTAATTTTGTCTACTGACTGGCGGAGCACGTCTAGCTGGTTGGAGACGCTGGTGATGTTTGCTTCCATTCGGGAGAAGCTCGACCCCAAGGTTTCCCACTTTGGGTCCCCTGTTGCTGTCTTACTCTCCCTCCTGGTGAGCTCGTGCTCCCGCTGGATTAATGCTTCAAACATCTGGATGAGTTGTTTAACATCCCTGATGCCTTGAAGGGCTTCCAGCGTTTCGTGCCCCAGCCACTCTCGTATACCTTTGGCTTCCGCCTTTATCTCCGAGATGTCACGCCGCGCTTGGGAGAGCTCCGGGACCAAAGCTGCCTTAACGGCCATCAGGTCCCGGGTGTGAGCTCTCTCGACGCGCACAAGTTCTTGTGCGTGTCGAGAGCGCTCCTTCTCGAGGTTGTATTTGTGCCGCGCTCTCGAGTCTGCTAATGACAGGACCGTCTCATAGAGACCCTGTAGACTCTCGTGCGCGGTCGCCTTGCTCTCCCTCTTCATGTTTCCGGCAGCCTCTAGCGCGTCCTTGCCCCTCTGGAGCAAGTCGTTTGCCTCGCGCGTCGCCATATCCATTTCTACACCGGTTCCCCGTCTGGGTGTCCGGTATAGGATGCTTGGGCGACTTCTTGCTTCCGACTTGCTCGTTGTCGAGGCTGCCGACGACTCCTCGTCTGATATTATTAGGCGTGGCGGGGAGATTCCGCATTGCTCCCATTGTATGACGATTTCCGAGACTTTGCTTTTTTCCGCCGAAAAGAATTGTTGCTCGGGCTGCGAAGAGGCGTCGCTGGTTTGTGACGGTGTCGCCTGGATCTCCACAGGGAGTTTGTCCTTTGGCGGCGACCTTTTGCGAGCGAGCTTTTCCGGCGATTGTGTAGACAATTCAGCTGCGTCTGCCTCCGACAACGCCTTTGGCGCCTTGGGCGACTTTGTTGGGCGCGCCGACCTCTCCGATGCCGCTGACTTCGCTGTTTTTGTCAGCACTTTTTCCCGCAGTGATTTGGTGGTTTTAAGCGCGGCCTCCGTGGCAGGCTTACGGGAGGTGGAAGGTTGTTTGCTAGACATTTTGGTTTACACGTAACACTTACAAGAATTTATAAACTATTTGTTAGATGTTAAAATTATTAATACTAAGTTAACAAATTATTATGTGTATATTTTAGTGATGTTGTTAATATATATATATTTTTTTTTTTTAAGTTATTGTGATGGACTCACTTTTGTTTTGACGCTGATGTGCTGCGATGTTGACGCCGATGTTTGACGTGTGTTCCGAAGACGGGAGTAACAAAGCGTCAGAAACTCGATGTTGTGAGCTCTGCGTGAAGATGATGCGTCGCAGGTGAGTGTAGCGGTGCACTTTCCCTTGGTGTTTGGAGTGGGAGCCGAGTTTAGCGAAACTGTTGGGGCCAAAAGAAGGGGCTTCTTCTCCTCTTTCAAATGAGCCCAAACTCGGGTGGTTTGCTCCGGCGGGTGCGATGTTAGACTCCGGGGGGGTGAGGTAGCCCGAAGGGGGGGGGGGGGGGGGGGGGGGTGACAAGGGGGGGTAGGAAGAGTTTGAGGGTTCCCTGGTGGCTCAGGGTGTATCCTAAGGGCCCGGGTAAGTGGACCCCAAACTCGGGGGGTATAGGATAAGGGGTTGAGGAGTTCCCTCGGGCTCACCTGGTAGTAAGGTGTGGAGTCTTCAGCCTGGTGACTGGTGTGCAGGATGATTCCTCGAGCCGGCTTCGGAGTCTTGAGGGAGGGCTAAGGTAGATACGCTTGACGTCACGCCTCGTGTCTTGAGCCTGGGCTAACTAGCTAACTAGCTAATCCAGGTCACCGAGTGCGTTAACACGTGTTACTATGCTGTCTTAGAACCCTTATATCTCCAAGGGTTCTGCTCTGATTTCAGCAATTGAGGTGTCAGATGATAGCCCTCAGCCGTGCCGAGGTGATGGTAATATTTTACTGCTGACTCCACTAACCTTTGGTGTTTTAAGGAGTCCCAGGAGTCCTGTCGCGCAACCCGTAAAGCTGGAATGTTTCCCACTTAAATCCTGGTGAATTGCACACTGCGCACTAACACTGCAAACTTTCACTTTAATAACTCGACGCGTTGATTTTTGGCGAATTTTTAACGCGGAGCGATATGTGTATATGTAGACGATATTTTTGTTACTGGTTAGGTTAGGTTAGGTTAGGTTAGGTTAGGTTAGGTTAGGTTAGGTTAGGTTAGGTTAGGTTAGGTTAGGTTAGGTTAGGTTAGGTTAGGTTAGGTTAGGTTAGGTTAGGTTAGGTTAGGTTAGGTTAGGTTAGGTTAGGTTAGGTTAGGTTAGGTTAGGTTAGGTTAGGTTAGGTTAGGTTAGGTTAGGTTAGGTTAGGTTAGGTTAGGTTAGGTTAGGTTAGGTTAGGTTAGGTTAGGTTAGGTTAGGTTAGGTTAGGTTAGGTTAGGTTAGGTTAGGTTAGGTTAGGTTAGGTTAGGTTAGGTTAGGTTAGGTTAGGTTAGGTTAGGTTAGGTTAGGTTAGGTTAGGTTAGGTTAGGTTAGGTTAGGTTAGGTTAGGTTAGGTTAGGTTAGGTTAGGTTAGGTTAGGTTAGGTTAGGTTAGGTTAGGTTAGGTTAGGTTAGGTTAGGTTAGGTTAGGTTAGGTTAGGTTAGGTTAGGTTAGGTTAGGTTAGGTTAGGTTAGGTTAGGTTAGGTTAGGTTAGGTTAGGTTAGGTTAGGTTAGGTTAGGTTAGGTTAGGTTAGGTTAGGTTAGGTTAGGTTAGGTTAGGTTAGGTTAGGTTAGGTTAGGTTAGGTTAGGTTAGGTTAGGTTAGGTTAGGTTAGGTTAGGTTAGGTTAGGTTAGGTTAGGTTAGGTTAGGTTAGGTTAGGTTAGGTTAGGTTAGGTTAGGTTAGGTTAGGTTAGGTTAGGTTAGGTTAGGTTAGGTTAGGTTAGGTTAGGTTAGGTTAGGTTAGGTTAGGTTAGGTTAGGTTAGGTTAGGTTAGGTTAGGTTAGGTTAGGTTAGGTTAGGTTAGGTTAGGTTAGGTTAGGTTAGGTTAGGTTAGGTTAGGTTAGGTTAGGTTAGGTTAGGTTAGGTTAGGTTAGGTTAGGTTAGGTTAGGTTAGGTTAGGTTAGGTTAGGTTAGGTTAGGTTAGGTTAGGTTAGGTTAGGTTAGGTTAGGTTAGGTTAGGTTAGGTTAGGTTAGGTTAGGTTAGGTTAGGTTAGGTTAGGTTAGGTTAGGTTAGGTTAGGTTAGGTTAGGTTAGGTTAGGTTAGGTTAGGTTAGGTTAGGTTAGGTTAGGTTAGGTTAGGTTAGGTTAGGTTAGGTTAGGTTAGGTTAGGTTAGGTTAGGTTAGGTTAGGTTAGGTTAGGTTAGGTTAGGTTAGGTTAGGTTAGGTTAGGTTAGGTTAGGTTAGGTTAGGTTAGGTTAGGTTAGGTTAGGTTAGGTTAGGTTAGGTTAGGTTAGGTTAGGTTAGGTTAGGTTAGGTTAGGTTAGGTTAGGTTAGGTTAGGTTAGGTTAGGTTAGGTTAGGTTAGGTTAGGTTAGGTTAGGTTAGGTTAGGTTAGGTTAGGTTAGGTTAGGTTAGGTTAGGTTAGGTTAGGTTAGGTTAGGTTAGGTTAGGTTAGGTTAGGTTAGGTTAGGTTAGGTTAGGTTAGGTTAGGTTAGGTTAGGTTAGGTTAGGTTAGGTTAGGTTAGGTTAGGTTAGGTTAGGTTAGGTTAGGTTAGGTTAGGTTAGGTTAGGTTAGGTTAGGTTAGGTTAGGTTAGGTTAGGTTAGGTTAGGTTAGGTTAGGTTAGGTTAGGTTAGGTTAGGTTAGGTTAGGTTAGGTTAGGTTAGGTTAGGTTAGGTTAGGTTAGGTTAGGTTAGGTTAGGTTAGGTTAGGTTAGGTTAGGTTAGGTTAGGTTAGGTTAGGTTAGGTTAGGTTAGGTTAGGTTAGGTTAGGTTAGGTTAGGTTAGGTTAGGTTAGGTTAGGTTAGGTTAGGTTAGGTTAGGTTAGGTTAGGTTAGGTTAGGTTAGGTTAGGTTAGGTTAGGTTAGGTTAGGTTAGGTTAGGTTAGGTTAGGTTAGGTTAGGTTAGGTTAGGTTAGGTTAGGTTAGGTTAGGTTAGGTTAGGTTAGGTTAGGTTAGGTTAGGTTAGGTTAGGTTAGGTTAGGTTAGGTTAGGTTAGGTTAGGTTAGGTTAGGTTAGGTTAGGTTAGGTTAGGTTAGGTTAGGTTAGGTTAGGTTAGGTTAGGTTAGGTTAGGTTAGGTTAGGTTAGGTTAGGTTAGGTTAGGTTAGGTTAGGTTTTTTTTTTTTTTTTTTTTTTTTTTTTTTTTTTTTTTTTTTTTTTTTTTTTTTTTTTTTTTTTTTATCTCCTACCTCCAACATAATCGGAGCCTATGCCTGTCCGCTTTACGTTCATACCAGTTCTCGCTTTTATTCCTCTCGCACTTTCATTCCTCATACTTGTTCTTTCTGTCATTCATCTTCTTTTGTGGCTTATGGGTGGGATTCCCAGCTATCAGCTACTACTAGGCTACTTGTTTTTATTTCTTTTATTTACTACAGGTTTTCAAATAACTAAGGTACACAATTTTTTATTTTTACACATTTGTAAATCTTATTACTATTTCATAATACATTTTTTAGAAGATTGGGAGGCAATCTTTTGCTGGTAGACATACATTACACTTATTTCTAAATTTACAGACTAAAACAGTTTTATTAATCTAACACAATCTTAATTATCTAGTCTTATTTCTATTACATTTACTATATTCCTACAAATATTACAAATTTCTTATTAATGAGCAGACCATATGTGTATATACTTGTTTCACATCTGTTTTACGGTTACCCTTATCATCTTTAGCATTATTCTTTTAATGCTTAACATTAATATCCTGTATAATATTAATTAAGCATTTTTTGCTTGTGCAGTGTTTTTTGTTTTTATATCCTATTTCTATATATACTACATATTTATACTCTATTACTTTATATACCGTTTTGTACGTCGCCTTGTGTTCAGCCCTTGTGGATAGTGGATCGCAGGGGTCACCTTGCCCTCCAGCATTCGCAGTGTCAGCCATTTTTCTCACAAGGCGATGGCATGTGCTGTTGCTGTCCGTAATGTCTTCTAGGTAAGGAGTGTTTACCAACGCCTCCCAGTCCCCCTCTCTATCCTGTTTCGCGTAGGAGTTCCTCCAGGTCTCGATCGTGTTTTTGGCTGCCTCCGTTTCATACTCAACTTTCTGTTTCAGGTACTCTTCAACGACCTTCGATCTTTGGGCCGGTGCAGCGCATCTTATTCCACGTTCCCTGGTTGCGACTTCCTGCTTCATTCTCTCGAGTTTATCGAACCACAGCGGCAAGGTAAATACTATGTTAGATTTTTCTTTATCTATTTTATTAATTTTAAACTTTTGGATTAATTGGCTGAGTTTCTCACGAAACTCGGACCAATTTACTTTTATTTTATTTAGACTTATTTTGATTATATTTAATTTGACACTATTTTGTTTCTTATTAAAATCAATGCCGCTGTGTTCCGAGCTCGCGAGGCCATCGACTGCCCTCCAGTCGCACACCAGGTTCAGAGTGTTCGTCGAGTATGGCGTAATTTCGACATGGCCGCAGCTGTGTGTTCCTCCTCTGATCGTGGAGGTCGGATTTTCCCCTGTGTTGAGCATGATCGGACGCAGCTCTTCGAGAGCTCCGGACTCTTCTTCGCTCCTATGGTGAAGGTTTGAGTTGCCCTTAACAATACGCTACAGTCGATCTGGCCACGTCATCCCATTTCTTCCGTACGGGGCATTCGTGGCTAAAAGCGTTATGTTGCGTGTCGTGGTCGATCTTAGCCCTCGTGCAGTTTCGACAAGCGGGTGGTGTTCCAGAGAGCCAGTCCGGGCAATCCGGTCTCATGTGCGGGCCGCCGCAGTGGCTGCATAGGTCAGCAGGCTCTTTACAGAGACGCTTCCCATGCCCGAAACCAAGGCAGCGGGTGCACTGGACCAGCGGGGACTGATCCTCAACCTTGACGCGCTGGAGGTCTACACGCACGGTTCCGACTTCAATAGCCCGTCGCCAGATGGTAGGCGAGACGCCGATGATGACGTGGCCGATATGAGGGTTTCGTGTCCTCCTTCTGTAGCGTATCTCGACCCTGTTTTCTTCACTGTCGAGGCCGTCAAAAAGCTCCCTGTTCTGGTTTCTGAGTGCTCTGACAACGTCTTCGTCAGTATTCACGACGAGAACGTTCTTCAGAACCAGAAGCGGGTCCTTGTTCTTGACTTCCTCGACAGTGAGGTCAACTCCTTCTTTTTGAAGCCTGGTCTTGATTTTGCTTCGTTCCTCTTCTGTCTCTAGACCGATTATAATTTTTCTGTCCTTGGCTTTCCTCACTTTTTCTACCTTGATCCAGCCTTCTTTGGCGTTTATGGCTTCTCTTATTCGCCCAAGGACTTCTTCACCTGTCTCAGTTTCATCCTTGGACGTTACCACTACCGAGTGTAGCGTGCTGCGCCTTGGCAATGGGTTCAAGGGCCGAGTTGCGGCCACACTCGCGTAGGTGTTCTTATCCAAGGATTCGCTTTGTCGGTCTATTTTGCCCTTAAGCTCTTCTATTTTTCTGTTGTTTTCTTCTAGGAGCTTAGAGTGTTGCTGCATTGTTTGCAGGATCTCCTTTGTGTGGGACTCTTCTGCGATTAAGGCTGGTACTGGGGCTACAGGCTGTGGGAGTATAGTTGCCGGTCCTTCCTTGGCCGTTTGTTGGTTTGCAACTTTGAGCTCCTTTTCAATTTCCTTTACCAGCTGGTAAAGGCGTTCCGTGGCTTCAGTAATAGCGGTTTTAATTTCTGTTTTTGTGTTCCTCGAACTGCTGAGGTGTATTTTTGCCTTTGTTAAGCAAGCTTTTGCCTCCGCAGTTCGGTCCGCATATTTGAGCACCTTCGGCGGTGAGCTTACTTCGTCGGACTTTCGCGCTTTTGTCACGGTCGCTCCTTTATTCTCCTGCATCAACGCAGGCTTCGTCTTGGTCTTCGCAGGGCCAGCCTGCGACGTCTTTACCGTTATAGAGGGGGTGGGGCTGGTGTTCGTGGTCTCCCACTCGTTTATGCTGCGTCTCACATTCGGAGGCGCAGCTGTCCCAGGTTTTGACGGGGACTTTTCACCGTCGGTCGATTTTAGGGGTGTCCTGAAGCCGAACATGTTCGGAGGTATGCGTCAGTATTCTTAAAACTAAGGCGTCAATAGGGACGATAAAATAACAGTAAAACACAAAAAAAAAAATGTTTAATAAAAATTAAATAGTGTGTGGGGGAGGGGTATAATAGGGAATCGATTGGAGCCAAAAGGCAGCCCTCGACTTCCTCTATAGTTTGAGCCCAAACTCGGGACTCTTGCTGTTTCTATTAAGGGAGTTAGGCTGAGGGGGGGTGAAGGAATTTAAAAGGGTGTGCGGGGGGGGGAGGTTTCGTGAGGCGTTCGGAGTAAGTGCAAATAGGAGGTGAAACAGGTAGGGGAGGGTGGGGGAAGGGGGGAGGGGGTGGGTATGTAGGTTTTGTGTTAGAATAGGGCTTTGTTTAAAAAGAGAAAGACAAATTTTTAAAAATGTTGTTGCGCGATTATAATATAGGGGTGGGAGGGGTATGAGGGGGAGTAGGGTGGGGCCAAAAGACAGCCCTTAATTTTCTCTATCGTTTGAGCCCAAACTCGGTTACTAAATTCCTGTTTTTCGCCGAGTAGGGTGCGGGGGGTGGAGTAACTATGAGGGGGAGGGGGAGGGGAAAGGTACACACAGTTGGGAGGGGTTGAAGGCGAGGTGAGGAAGGGGTTTTAAATAAAGGGGTGAGGGAGGACAGGTGGCGGGGGAGGGGTTACACAAGTAGGGTGGGGAGGAGGGGATAATTATTAGTTTAGTTTGCTCGGGATTTACTTTAGTATTGGTTTTTGTTTAAAAGGGGAAGACAGATTTTAAGATGTTATTGTGCAATTTTTGTTTAGGGGTGGGAGGGGTATGAAGGGGAATCGGGTGGGGCCAAAAGACAGCCCTCAATTTTCTCTGAAGTTTAAGCCCAAACTCGGTTACCAAACTCCTGTTTTTCGCCGAGTAGGGTCCGGGGGGTGAAGTAACTATGAGGGGAAGGGGGAGGGGAGAGGGACACGCAGTTGGGAGGGGTTTGGTTAGGTTAGGTTAGGTTAGGTTAGGTTAGGTTAGGTTAGGTTAGGTTAGGTTAGGTTAGGTTAGGTTAGGTTAGGTTAGGTTAGGTTAGGTTAGGTTAGGTTAGGTTGGGGGACCCCCCACAGTGCTTACGTCCTCGTCGTGTCCCCTGGAAACGACCCAGTCCTGACCACCGTAACGGAGTGGCAGGCTGGGCTCGGCTAAAGTGCACTGTGCATCGTAGCAACTCACCAACTCGTCTTGCGTGCTGCGAATTTGCTGGAGGCTATGCCTAAACCACCGCGGGACGCCCACGGGCGTTACCAAAAAGGCCCTTCTCAGGGCCAACCAAAAGGCCCTTCTCAGGGCCAACCAAAAGGCCCTTCTCAGGGCCAACCCAAAGGCCCTTTTCAGGGCCAATCTGACGCCGAAGCGTCTGAAGCCAGCCGCGCGCCGTCTGCTGCGAGCTTCTTCGGGGGGGTTGAGCTGACGTCGGAGGATTCTGGCGATGAGTCCGCCAGCTCAACCGTCTCTGAGGCGGGTATGTCGCGCAAGCGCGCATACAGAAAAGAGGGGTCCGAGGGTTCCTCGGCGTCGGGATCGGCGAAACGTAGGGCCAAGAAGCCTGCGATGGCCGCGGACTCCCACGTCGTGGGCCTTGCGGATGCACAACGCCAGTTGGACCTGGCTCGGCGGGAGCAAGTCCAACAGGAGCTGGAGGAGCGGGTCGCCGCCAAGGAGCAGCGGGCGCGTACCGCCCGGGCCAAGTCCGGGTACGGCGCGTCCCGCGTGCTGTACGCCGACCACTCCTTGGTCGAACTGGCGCGGATGGCGGAAGAGGACGAGCAGGAGATAGCGGAGGTCGCCTGCAAGTCCTCGAATCTGAAGGGAACCTTCCAGAAGGCCCTCAAATGCCGCGCCGCGAGCATGCGCGGCATCGTCGAGGAGCTCGTTCAGAGGAAGGCGACCGACGAGACGCGGCAACTGCAGGCGAGGGTCGATCGCCTGCAGTTGGAGGTCAGCCAGCTTCACCAGAAGCTGGCCGACGCCACCGCCCGGCCGAACCAGGCCGCACCGCCGCCTGTGGTGGAGGCCCCCTCCTCCAACCTAGAGGATACCATCCGAAAGGTTATAATGGAGGAACGGGCCTTCACCAGAGCCTGCATCGCAGGCATTGAGGACCGGCTCTTGCCGGAGAAGCGCCTCCGACCGCCACTTGCGGCGGATGGGCGGCGAGAGCCGGGGCCATCCTCGCAAGGGGGGGACACCCTTCCTCCGGCCGCCGAGCCTTCCAGCTCGTCGCAGACGGCTGGAAAGGGAGAGGGGAAGGGGAAGGGGAAGGGAAAGGGCAAAAAGGCGGCGTCGGCCGCCTCCGCCGCTCCCGCCGCCCCCGCCGCCCCCGCCGCCCCCGCCACCCCCGCCGCCGCGACCCTTCCCCCTTCCGCCACTCCGTCCAGCCAGGAGGGTTGGACCGAGGTGGTCAGGAAGGGAAAGGGAAAGGGCAAAAAGGCGGCGCCGGCCGCCCCTGCCGCCCCCGCCGCTGCGACTCCCAGTCAGCCGCAGACTGGCAGAAGCAAGAGGAAGGGGAAAAGGAGAGGGGGGAAAAGGGGCAAACTCGTCCCCCCAAAGACTGCAGCCGTCGTGGTGACGCTCACCGCAGAGGCCGCGGAGCGGGGCGAGACGTACGCGTCCATATTGCTGCGGGCGCGTGCCAACGCTGATCCCACCCAACTGGGGATCAGCGGGGTCTCCTGCCGGCGGACCCAAACCGGGGCTCGAATCTTCGAGTTCCCGGGGGCGGAGGGCAACACCAGCGCTGACCTCTTCGCAGCCAAGCTGCAGGAGGCCATAGCGGACTCGGCGAAGGTGGCCCGCCCGGTGAAGACGGCGGCCTTAGAGGTGACCGACCTCGACGATTCGGTCACCAAAGAGGAGGTGGTGGCGGCGGTCGCGGCGATTGGGGGCTGCAGCGTCGCAGCGGTGCAAGGCCGGGACATCAGACCCGGCCGCGGCGGCATGGGCACCATTCGGCTCGAGTGCCCGGTCGCCGCTGCCAAGGCCGTCCTCGGAAGGGGACGGCTGTGCGTCGGTTTCAGCTCGGGTGCAGTCCGAGCACTTGCGGACCAACCAATGCGGTGCTTCCGGTGCTTCGGCATCGGACACACCCGGGCCCTCTGTCCGTCCACGGTCGACAGGTCGGACTGTTGCTACCGCTGCGGCAAGGACGGGCACAAAGCCGCCTCCTGCACGGTCGCTAAGCCGCACTGTGCAGCGTGTGCCGCCAGTGGCCGCCCGGCGGGCCATATGATGAAGGGGAGGACGTGTAATCCTCCCCTTAAGAAGGGCAAAGGGCAGGCGCCGATCAGGCCTGCTCTTAGCGCCGTCGTTCCCGTGGCGGGAACCTCGGTGGCTGCGGAGGAGGGGGGTGCGATGTCCGACTGATGGATAGGGTCATCGAACATCGCATTCTCCAGGCGAACATCAACCACTGCCGGGCAGCCCAGGACCTGCTGATGCAGACCATGGCTGAGTGGTTGGTGGACTTGGCGGTGGTCGCCGAGCCCTACTCGGTCCCTGGCAATTGGCTGGGCGACCGGGACGGCCTGGTGGCAATGGTGTCGCGGTCTTCCACGGACTCCCCTCCCCTCTCGCTCTTAGAGAGGGGTCCGGGATACGTGGCCGCCGCGTGGGGGAGTGTGGCCCTAGTTGGGGTCTATTTCTCCCCAAACCGCCCTCTCTCAGACTTTGAGGACTTCCTGGAGGTCCTCACTGCAGTCGTGGGGAGGGCGGCGCCGCGCCAGGTCGTCGTGTTAGGCGACCTAAACGCCAAGTCGGCGGCCTGGGGCAACCCGGCTGCCTCTTGCGACGTCCGGGGGCGCGCCGTCGAGTTTTGGGCGACGTCGTGCGGTGTGTCCCTCCTCAACAGGGGGGCGGTCCACACGTGTGTGCGGCAACGGGGAGGGTCGGTGGTTGACGTGTCGTTCGCCACCCCCGTACTAGCCGCACGCATCGTGAACTGGCGGGTGGAGATGGTGGAAACCTTGTCGGACCACCGATATGTGCGGTTCGACATCTCCACCGAGAGTCCCCGGGGCGGGATGGCCCACTCTGATGGGTCTCCCTTCCCCCGGTGGGCTCTCACTCGCCTGGACCGGGAGGCAGCCAGGGAGGCGGCCTTCCTCCAGGACTGGCTGTCGCCCCCTGTTGGGGCCCTGGACGTCGACGCCGCAGCGGTCATGCTCGGGGGATCCCTGACCGAGGTGTGCAACTCCAGCATGCCTCGCTCTCGCCGTCCGCCTCCCCGTCGCGCCGTCTATTGGTGGACGGAGGAACTGGCGGGGCTCCGTGCCGCCTGTGTGGCGGCCAGAAGGGCCTACACGCGGAGCCGTCGGCGTCGGCGCGGCGCCCGTAGTCAGACAGACGAGGACCGCCTCTACGCCTCGTACAGAGAGGCGATAGCGGCCCTCAAGTCGGCTATGTGCGCCGCCAAGGACTCGGCGGGAGCCGAGATGCTGGAGGGTCTCGACAGGGATCCGTACGGGAGGCCATACAAGGCGGCGCGGAACAAGCTGCGCCCCCATGGTCCCCCGCTGACGGAAACCCTCGAGCCGGCACTGCTGGATGGGGTGGTCCGGTCCCTGTTCCCGCGCAGGACCGACTTCGCCCCACCAGCAATGGATCCCCCGCAGAGTGCGGCGGCCTTACCGGAGGAAGAGGTCCCCCCGGTGACTGCGGAGGAGTTCCACGCGGGAGTCGTAGGCCTCCGCGCCAAAAAGACGGCCCCTGGACCGAACGGCGTCCCGGCACGGGTGGTGGCCATAGCTGCCACTCAAATGGAGGACAGGTTTCGGGACCTTTTCAGCGCGTGCTTGACGGCTGGAAGGTTCCCGAAACTTTGGAAGGAGGGGCGGCTGTGCCTCCTCCGTAAAGAGGGGCGCCCGGTCGATTCCCCCTCGGCATACCGGCCCATCGTACTTCTCGATGAGGTCGGTAAAATGTTCGAGGGGATCATCGCCCGCCGGCTCAACAGCCATCTGCGGAGGGAGGGGCCGGACCTGTCTGACGCCCAGTTCGGTTTCCGTCGGGGCCGGTCCACCATCGACGCCCTGGCCGTACTGAAGGCCCAGGTGAAGGAGGCGGTGGAGGTGGGGGACGGAGTGTTGGCGGTGTCATTCGACATAGCCAACGCCTTCAACTCCGTCCCCCACTCGACTATACTGGAGGCACTCCGGTATCACAGAGTGCCCCAGTACTTGAGGGGCCTCCTGGCCAACTACTTGGAGGACCGCGAGGTCCTCCTTGTAGACAAAACGGCCAGGTTGAGGCGATACGGCGCGGAGTCCGGTGTTCCACAGGGGTCGGTTCTGGGGCCCACCCTGTGGAACATCGGGTTCGATTGGCTCCTGCGGGGGGCCCTCCTCCCGGGCACGAGTGTCATCTGCTACGCGGATGACACTCTTCTCACTGCCCGGGGGAAGAACTTTGGGGAGGCGGCCTGTCTGGCATCGGCTGGCGGGTCCTTGGTGGCGGGGAGGATCCGCCGCCTGGGGTTGAGGGTGGCGCTGAACAAGACCGAGGCCGTATTCTTCCGCGGGCCTCGGCAGCGCTGCCCACCTGACGCCCACATAGTCGTGGAGGGCGTCAGAGTGGAAATCCGGCCCCAGATGAAGTATCTGGGCCTGGTGCTGGACAGCGGGTGGCGCTTCGGCCCGCACTTCAGCGGGCTGTCGACGCGCCTGCTGAGGGCCGCTGACGCCCTCTCGTGGCTCCTCCCCAACCTGGGAGGTCCCAGCGCACGATGCCGGCGTCTGTATGCCGGCATCCTGCGGAGCATGGCCCTCTACGGGGCCCCCATCTGGGCGGACTCCCTTCGCAGGAGGGAGAATGCCACCGCTCTCCGCAGGCCGCAAAGGGCCATTGCACAGCGGGTGGCGAGGGCATACCGCTCAGTGGGCTTTTCGGCGGCGTGCGCTCTGGCCGGCACCCCCCCTTGGGAGCTCGAGGCGTGGGTGCTCGCCAGAGTGTACGAGTGGACGGCGCGTCGGAAAGCGCTGGGAGAGCGCCCCGTCGCTCAAGAGCGGGAGGCCGTACGGCGGGAGGCGAGGGACGCCATCGTCGTCCATTGGACGGACGACCTCGCCACCGCCACCTTTGGCCGTCGGACGCTGGACGCGCTCGGTCCAGTTCTGCGAGACTGGCTCGAGCGGCCACACGGTTTCCTCTCTTTCCGTCTGGTCCAGGTGCTGTCAGGGCATGGCTGCTTTGGCTCGCACCTGCACAGGATCGGGAGGGAGGAAGCCCCAGCGTGCCACGACTGCGGCGCGGCGGAGGACACGGCGCAGCACACCCTGGAGGTGTGCCCGGCATGGTCTGAGCCGCGCCGCAGCCTGATTGCGGAGATCGGCCAGGACCTCTCGCTTCCCGGCGTGGTTCGTTCCATGCTGGGGAGCGAGGAGGCTTGGGCCGCGGTCGCCTCCTTCTGCGAGGACGTCATTTCGCAGAAGGAGGCGGCGGAGCGCGCGCGTGAGGACGACCCTCTCGCTGCGCCGCTCCGCCGGCGAAGAAGAGGTCGGAGAAGACGCCATCTTCTCCCTCCTCTTGGTGGTGTTGGGCGGGCGACAGGCGCGGGGGTGCCTCCGCCCGCATTGCACTCCACACCACCTCCGCCGGACATTCCCAACCCTCCCCCCCTGGGGAGGACTTGAGGGGCCTGCCGCGAAGGCGGGCGATCGTCGGAGGGGACTGGATGTAAAGGCTACGCCGGTTTCCCAGTCCCCCTCCAGTCAGACGATGCGGGAATGCCGCTGGGTTATTTTAGTGGGTATACCGGGCTTGCCCGGGGAGTCCCACATAACCCCCCATTCCCCCAAATGGGCGGGTATGCGTAATAGCATTTTTTCCCAGCGCAAACAAAAAAAAAAAAAAAAAAAAAAAAAAGGTTAGGTTAGGTTAGGTTAGGTTAGGTTAGGTTAGGTTAGGTTAGGTTAGGTTAGGTTAGGTTAGGTTAGGTTAGGTTAGGTTAGGTTAGGTTAGGTTAGGTTAGGTTAGGTTAGGTTAGGTTAGGTTAGGTTAGGTTAGGTTAGGTTAGGTTAGGTTAGGTTAGGTTAGGTTAGGTTAGGTTAGGTTAGGTTAGGTTAGGTTAGGTTAGGTTAGGTTAGGTTAGGTTAGGTTAGGTTAGGTTAGGTTAGGTTAGGTTAGGTTAGGTTAGGTTAGGTTAGGTTAGGTTAGGTTAGGTTAGGTTAGGTTAGGTTAGGTTAGGTTAGGTTAGGTTAGGTTAGGTTAGGTTAGGTTAGGTTAGGTTAGGTTAGGTTAGGTTAGGTTAGGTTAGGTTAGGTTAGGTTAGGTTAGGTTAGGTTAGGTTAGGTTAGGTTAGGTTAGGTTAGGTTAGGTTAGGTTAGGTTAGGTTAGGTTAGGTTAGGTTAGGTTAGGTTAGGTTAGGTTAGGTTAGGTTAGGTTAGGTTAGGTTAGGTTAGGTTAGGATAGGTTAGGTTAGGTTAGGTTAGGTTAGGTTAGGTTAGGTTAGGTTAGGTTAGGTTAGGTTAGGTTAGGTTAGGTTAGGTTAGGTTAGGTTAGGTTAGGTTAGGTTAGGTTAGGTTAGGTTAGGTTAGGTTAGGTTAGGTTAGGTTAGGTTAGGTTAGGTTAGGTTAGGTTAGGTTAGGTTAGGTTAGGTTAGGTTAGGTTAGGTTAGGTTAGGTTAGGTTAGGTTAGGTTAGGTTAGGTTAGGTTAGGTTAGGTTAGGTTAGGTTAGGTTAGGTTAGGTTAGGTTAGGTTAGGTTAGGTTAGGTTAGGTTAGGTTAGGTTAGGTTAGGTTAGGTTAGGTTAGGTTAGGTTAGGTTAGGTTAGGTTAGGTTAGGTTAGGTTAGGTTAGGTTAGGTTAGGTTAGGTTAGGTTAGGTTAGGTTAGGTTAGGTTAGGTTAGGTTAGGTTAGGTTAGGTTAGGTTAGGTTAGGTTAGGTTAGGTTAGGTTAGGTTAGGTTAGGTTAGGTTAGGTTAGGTTAGGTTAGGTTAGGTTAGGTTAGGTTAGGTTAGGTTAGGTTAGGTTAGGTTAGGTTAGGTTAGGTTAGGTTAGGTTAGGTTAGGTTAGGTTAGGTTAGGTTAGGTTAGGTTAGGTTAGGTTAGGTTAGGTTAGGTTAGGTTAGGTTAGGTTAGGTTAGGTTAGGTTAGGTTAGGTTAGGTTAGGTTAGGTTAGGTTAGGTTAGGTTAGGTTAGGTTAGGTTAGGTTAGGTTAGGTTAGGTTAGGTTAGGTTAGGTTAGGTTAGGTTAGGTTAGGTTAGGTTAGGTTAGGTTAGGTTAGGTTAGGTTAGGTTAGGTTAGGTTAGGTTAGGTTAGGTTAGGTTAGGTTAGGTTAGGTTAGGTTAGGTTAGGTTAGGTTAGGTTAGGTTAGGTTAGGTTAGGTTAGGTTAGGTTAGGTTAGGTTAGGTTAGGTTAGGTTAGGTTAGGTTAGGTTAGGTTAGGTTAGGTTAGGTTAGGTTAGGTTAGGTTAGGTTAGGTTAGGTTAGGTTAGGTTAGGTTAGGTTAGGTTAGGTTAGGTTAGGTTAGGTTAGGTTAGGTTAGGTTAGGTTAGGTTAGGTTAGGTTAGGTTAGGTTAGGTTAGGTTAGGTTAGGTTAGGTTAGGTTAGGTTAGGTTAGGTTAGGTTAGGTTAGGTTAGGTTAGGTTAGGTTAGGTTAGGTTAGGTTAGGTTAGGTTAGGTTAGGTTAGGTTAGGTTAGGTTAGGTTAGGTTAGGTTAGGTTAGGTTAGGTTAGGTTAGGTTAGGTTAGGTTAGGTTAGGTTAGGTTAGGTTAGGTTAGGTTAGGTTAGGTTAGGTTAGGTTAGGTTAGGTTAGGTTAGGTTAGGTTAGGTTAGGTTAGGTTAGGTTAGGTTAGGTTAGGTTAGGTTAGGTTAGGTTAGGTTAGGTTAGGTTAGGTTAGGTTAGGTTAGGTTAGGTTAGGTTAGGTTAGGTTAGGTTAGGTTAGGTTAGGTTAGGTTAGGTTAGGTTAGGTTAGGTTAGGTTAGGTTAGGTTAGGTTAGGTTAGGTTAGGTTAGGTTAGGTTAGGTTAGGTTAGGTTAGGTTAGGTTAGGTTAGGTTAGGTTAGGTTAGGTTAGGTTAGGTTAGGTTAGGTTAGGTTAGGTTAGGTTAGGTTAGGTTAGGTTAGGTTAGGTTAGGTTAGGTTAGGTTAGGTTAGGTTAGGTTAGGTTAGGTTAGGTTAGGTTAGGTTAGGTTAGGTTAGGTTAGGTTAGGTTAGGTTAGGTTAGGTTAGGTTAGGTTAGGTTAGGTTAGGTTAGGTTAGGTTAGGTTAGGTTAGGTTAGGTTAGGTTAGGTTAGGTTAGGTTAGGTTAGGTTAGGTTAGGTTAGGTTAGGTTAGGTTAGGTTAGGTTAGGTTAGGTTAGGTTAGGTTAGGTTAGGTTAGGTTAGGTTAGGTTAGGTTAGGTTAGGTTAGGTTAGGTTAGGTTAGGTTAGGTTAGGTTAGGTTAGGTTAGGTTAGGTTAGGTTAGGTTAGGTTAGGTTAGGTTAGGTTAGGTTAGGTTAGGTTAGGTTAGGTTAGGTTAGGTTAGGTTAGGTTAGGTTAGGTTAGGTTAGGTTAGGTTAGGTTAGGTTAGGTTAGGTTAGGTTAGGTTAGGTTAGGTTAGGTTAGGTTAGGTTAGGTTAGGTTAGGTTAGGTTAGGTTAGGTTAGGTTAGGTTAGGTTAGGTTAGGTTAGGTTAGGTTAGGTTAGGTTAGGTTAGGTTAGGTTAGGTTAGGTTAGGTTAGGTTAGGTTAGGTTAGGTTAGGTTAGGTTAGGTTAGGTTAGGTTAGGTTAGGTTAGGTTAGGTTAGGTTAGGTTAGGTTAGGTTAGGTTAGGTTAGGTTAGGTTAGGTTAGGTTAGGTTAGGTTAGGTTAGGTTAGGTTAGGTTAGGTTAGGTTAGGTTAGGTTAGGTTAGGTTAGGTTAGGTTAGGTTAGGTTAGGTTAGGTTAGGTTAGGTTAGGTTAGGTTAGGTTAGGTTAGGTTAGGTTAGGTTAGGTTAGGTTAGGTTAGGTTAGGTTAGGTTAGGTTAGGTTAGGTTAGGTTAGGTTAGGTTAGGTTAGGTTAGGTTAGGTTAGGTTAGGTTAGGTTAGGTTAGGTTAGGTTAGGTTAGGTTAGGTTAGGTTAGGTTAGGTTAGGTTAGGTTAGGTTAGGTTAGGTTAGGTTAGGTTAGGTTAGGTTAGGTTAGGTTAGGTTAGGTTAGGTTAGGTTAGGTTAGGTTAGGTTAGGTTAGGTTAGGTTAGGTTAGGTTAGGTTAGGTTAGGTTAGGTTAGGTTAGGTTAGGTTAGGTTAGGTTAGGTTAGGTTAGGTTAGGTTAGGTTAGGTTAGGTTAGGTTAGGTTAGGTTAGGTTAGGTTAGGTTAGGTTAGGTTAGGTTAGGTTAGGTTAGGTTAGGTTAGGTTAGGTTAGGTTAGGTTAGGTTAGGTTAGGTTAGGTTAGGTTAGGTTAGGTTAGGTTAGGTTAGGTTAGGTTAGGTTAGGTTAGGTTAGGTTAGGTTAGGTTAGGTTAGGTTAGGTTAGGTTAGGTTAGGTTAGGTTAGGTTAGGTTAGGTTAGGTTAGGTTAGGTTAGGTTAGGTTAGGTTAGGTTAGGTTAGGTTAGGTTAGGTTAGGTTAGGTTAGGTTAGGTTAGGTTAGGTTAGGTTAGGTTAGGTTAGGTTAGGTTAGGTTAGGTTAGGTTAGGTTAGGTTAGGTTAGGTTAGGTTAGGTTAGGTTAGGTTAGGTTAGGTTAGGTTAGGTTAGGTTAGGTTAGGTTAGGTTAGGTTAGGTTAGGTTAGGTTAGGTTAGGTTAGGTTAGGTTAGGTTAGGTTAGGTTAGGTTAGGTTAGGTTAGGTTAGGTTAGGTTAGGTTAGGTTAGGTTAGGTTAGGTTAGGTTAGGTTAGGTTAGGTTAGGTTAGGTTAGGTTAGGTTAGGTTAGGTTAGGTTAGGTTAGGTTAGGTTAGGTTAGGTTAGGTTAGGTTAGGTTAGGTTAGGTTAGGTTAGGTTAGGTTAGGTTAGGTTAGGTTAGGTTAGGTTAGGTTAGGTTAGGTTAGGTTAGGTTAGGTTAGGTTAGGTTAGGTTAGGTTAGGTTAGGTTAGGTTAGGTTAGGTTAGGTTAGGTTAGGTTAGGTTAGGTTAGGTTAGGTTAGGTTAGGTTAGGTTAGGTTAGGTTAGGTTAGGTTAGGTTAGGTTAGGTTAGGTTAGGTTAGGTTAGGTTAGGTTAGGTTAGGTTAGGTTAGGTTAGGTTAGGTTAGGTTAGGTTAGGTTAGGTTAGGTTAGGTTAGGTTAGGTTAGGTTAGGTTAGGTTAGGTTAGGTTAGGTTAGGTTAGGTTAGGTTAGGTTAGGTTAGGTTAGGTTAGGTTAGGTTAGGTTAGGTTAGGTTAGGTTAGGTTAGGTTAGGTTAGGTTAGGTTAGGTTAGGTTAGGTTAGGTTAGGTTAGGTTAGGTTAGGTTAGGTTAGGTTAGGTTAGGTTAGGTTAGGTTAGGTTAGGTTAGGTTAGGTTAGGTTAGGTTAGGTTAGGTTAGGTTAGGTTAGGTTAGGTTAGGTTAGGTTAGGTTAGGTTAGGTTAGGTTAGGTTAGGTTAGGTTAGGTTAGGTTAGGTTAGGTTAGGTTAGGTTAGGTTAGGTTAGGTTAGGTTAGGTTAGGTTAGGTTAGGTTAGGTTAGGTTAGGTTAGGTTAGGTTAGGTTAGGTTAGGTTAGGTTAGGTTAGGTTAGGTTAGGTTAGGTTAGGTTAGGTTAGGTTAGGTTAGGTTAGGTTAGGTTAGGTTAGGTTAGGTTAGGTTAGGTTAGGTTAGGTTAGGTTAGGTTAGGTTAGGTTAGGTTAGGTTAGGTTAGGTTAGGTTAGGTTAGGTTAGGTTAGGTTAGGTTAGGTTAGGTTAGGTTAGGTTAGGTTAGGTTAGGTTAGGTTAGGTTAGGTTAGGTTAGGTTAGGTTAGGTTAGGTTAGGTTAGGTTAGGTTAGGTTAGGTTAGGTTAGGTTAGGTTAGGTTAGGTTAGGTTAGGTTAGGTTAGGTTAGGTTAGGTTAGGTTAGGTTAGGTTAGGTTAGGTTAGGTTAGGTTAGGTTAGGTTAGGTTAGGTTAGGTTAGGTTAGGTTAGGTTAGGTTAGGTTAGGTTAGGTTAGGTTAGGTTAGGTTAGGTTAGGTTAGGTTAGGTTAGGTTAGGTTAGGTTAGGTTAGGTTAGGTTAGGTTAGGTTAGGTTAGGTTAGGTTAGGTTAGGTTAGGTTAGGTTAGGTTAGGTTAGGTTAGGTTAGGTTAGGTTAGGTTAGGTTAGGTTAGGTTAGGTTAGGTTAGGTTAGGTTAGGTTAGGTTAGGTTAGGTTAGGTTAGGTTAGGTTAGGTTAGGTTAGGTTAGGTTAGGTTAGGTTAGGTTAGGTTAGGTTAGGTTAGGTTAGGTTAGGTTAGGTTAGGTTAGGTTAGGTTAGGTTAGGTTAGGTTAGGTTAGGTTAGGTTAGGTTAGGTTAGGTTAGGTTAGGTTAGGTTAGGTTAGGTTAGGTTAGGTTAGGTTAGGTTAGGTTAGGTTAGGTTAGGTTAGGTTAGGTTAGGTTAGGTTAGGTTAGGTTAGGTTAGGTTAGGTTAGGTTAGGTTAGGTTAGGTTAGGTTAGGTTAGGTTAGGTTAGGTTAGGTTAGGTTAGGTTAGGTTAGGTTAGGTTAGGTTAGGTTAGGTTAGGTTAGGTTAGGTTAGGTTAGGTTAGGTTAGGTTAGGTTAGGTTAGGTTAGGTTAGGTTAGGTTAGGTTAGGTTAGGTTAGGTTAGGTTAGGTTAGGTTAGGTTAGGTTAGGTTAGGTTAGGTTAGGTTAGGTTAGGTTAGGTTAGGTTAGGTTAGGTTAGGTTAGGTTAGGTTAGGTTAGGTTAGGTTAGGTTAGGTTAGGTTAGGTTAGGTTAGGTTAGGTTAGGTTAGGTTAGGTTAGGTTAGGTTAGGTTAGGTTAGGTTAGGTTAGGTTAGGTTAGGTTAGGTTAGGTTAGGTTAGGTTAGGTTAGGTTAGGTTAGGTTAGGTTAGGTTAGGTTAGGTTAGGTTAGGTTAGGTTAGGTTAGGTTAGGTTAGGTTAGGTTAGGTTAGGTTAGGTTAGGTTAGGTTAGGTTAGGTTAGGTTAGGTTAGGTTAGGTTAGGTTAGGTTAGGTTAGGTTAGGTTAGGTTAGGTTAGGTTAGGTTAGGTTAGGTTAGGTTAGGTTAGGTTAGGTTAGGTTAGGTTAGGTTAGGTTAGGTTAGGTTAGGTTAGGTTAGGTTAGGTTAGGTTAGGTTAGGTTAGGTTAGGTTAGGTTAGGTTAGGTTAGGTTAGGTTAGGTTAGGTTAGGTTAGGTTAGGTTAGGTTAGGTTAGGTTAGGTTAGGTTAGGTTAGGTTAGGTTAGGTTAGGTTAGGTTAGGTTAGGTTAGGTTAGGTTAGGTTAGGTTAGGTTAGGTTAGGTTAGGTTAGGTTAGGTTAGGTTAGGTTAGGTTAGGTTAGGTTAGGTTAGGTTAGGTTAGGTTAGGTTAGGTTAGGTTAGGTTAGGTTAGGTTAGGTTAGGTTAGGTTAGGTTAGGTTAGGTTAGGTTAGGTTAGGTTAGGTTAGGTTAGGTTAGGTTAGGTTAGGTTAGGTTAGGTTAGGTTAGGTTAGGTTAGGTTAGGTTAGGTTAGGTTAGGTTAGGTTAGGTTAGGTTAGGTTAGGTTAGGTTAGGTTAGGTTAGGTTAGGTTAGGTTAGGTTAGGTTAGGTTAGGTTAGGTTAGGTTAGGTTAGGTTAGGTTAGGTTAGGTTAGGTTAGGTTAGGTTAGGTTAGGTTAGGTTAGGTTAGGTTAGGTTAGGTTAGGTTAGGTTAGGTTAGGTTAGGTTAGGTTAGGTTAGGTTAGGTTAGGTTAGGTTAGGTTAGGTTAGGTTAGGTTAGGTTAGGTTAGGTTAGGTTAGGTTAGGTTAGGTTAGGTTAGGTTAGGTTAGGTTAGGTTAGGTTAGGTTAGGTTAGGTTAGGTTAGGTTAGGTTAGGTTAGGTTAGGTTAGGTTAGGTTAGGTTAGGTTAGGTTAGGTTAGGTTAGGTTAGGTTAGGTTAGGTTAGGTTAGGTTAGGTTAGGTTAGGTTAGGTTAGGTTAGGTTAGGTTAGGTTAGGTTAGGTTAGGTTAGGTTAGGTTAGGTTAGGTTAGGTTAGGTTAGGTTAGGTTAGGTTAGGTTAGGTTAGGTTAGGTTAGGTTAGGTTAGGTTAGGTTAGGTTAGGTTAGGTTAGGTTAGGTTAGGTTAGGTTAGGTTAGGTTAGGTTAGGTTAGGTTAGGTTAGGTTAGGTTAGGTTAGGTTAGGTTAGGTTAGGTTAGGTTAGGTTAGGTTAGGTTAGGTTAGGTTAGGTTAGGTTAGGTTAGGTTAGGTTAGGTTAGGTTAGGTTAGGTTAGGTTAGGTTAGGTTAGGTTAGGTTAGGTTAGGTTAGGTTAGGTTAGGTTAGGTTAGGTTAGGTTATGTTAGGTTAGGTTAGGTTAGGTTAGGTTAGGTTAGGTTAGGTTAGGTTAGGTTAGGTTAGGTTAGGTTAGGTTAGGTTAGGTTAGGTTAGGTTAGGTTAGGTTAGGTTAGGTTAGGTTAGGTTAGGTTAGGTTAGGTTAGGTTAGGTTAGGTTAGGTTAGGTTAGGTTAGGTTAGGTTAGGTTAGGTTAGGTTAGGTTAGGTTAGGTTAGGTTAGGTTAGGTTAGGTTAGGTTAGGTTAGGTTAGGTTAGGTTAGGTTAGGTTAGGTTAGGTTAGGTTAGGTTAGGTTAGGTTAGGTTAGGTTAGGTTAGGTTAGGTTAGGTTAGGTTAGGTTAGGTTAGGTTAGGTTAGGTTAGGTTAGGTTAGGTTAGGTTAGGTTAGGTTAGGTTAGGTTAGGTTAGGTTAGGTTAGGTTAGGTTAGGTTAGGTTAGGTTAGGTTAGGTTAGGTTAGGTTAGGTTAGGTTAGGTTAGGTTAGGTTAGGTTAGGTTAGGTTAGGTTAGGTTAGGTTAGGTTAGGTTAGGTTAGGTTAGGTTAGGTTAGGTTAGGTTAGGTTAGGTTAGGTTAGGTTAGGTTAGGTTAGGTTAGGTTAGGTTAGGTTAGGTTAGGTTAGGTTAGGTTAGGTTAGGTTAGGTTAGGTTAGGTTAGGTTAGGTTAGGTTAGGTTAGGTTAGGTTAGGTTAGGTTAGGTTAGGTTAGGTTAGGTTAGGTTAGGTTAGGTTAGGTTAGGTTAGGTTAGGTTAGGTTAGGTTAGGTTAGGTTAGGTTAGGTTAGGTTAGGTTAGGTTAGGTTAGGTTAGGTTAGGTTAGGTTAGGTTAGGTTAGGTTAGGTTAGGTTAGGTTAGGTTAGGTTAGGTTAGGTTAGGTTAGGTTAGGTTAGGTTAGGTTAGGTTAGGTTAGGTTAGGTTAGGTTAGGTTAGGTTAGGTTAGGTTAGGTTAGGTTAGGTTAGGTTAGGTTAGGTTAGGTTAGGTTAGGTTAGGTTAGGTTAGGTTAGGTTAGGTTAGGTTAGGTTAGGTTAGGTTAGGTTAGGTTAGGTTAGGTTAGGTTAGGTTAGGTTAGGTTAGGTTAGGTTAGGTTAGGTTAGGTTAGGTTAGGTTAGGTTAGGTTAGGTTAGGTTAGGTTAGGTTAGGTTAGGTTAGGTTAGGTTAGGTTAGGTTAGGTTAGGTTAGGTTAGGTTAGGTTAGGTTAGGTTAGGTTAGGTTAGGTTAGGTTAGGTTAGGTTAGGTTAGGTTAGGTTAGGTTAGGTTAGGTTAGGTTAGGTTAGGTTAGGTTAGGTTAGGTTAGGTTAGGTTAGGTTAGGTTAGGTTAGGTTAGGTTAGGTTAGGTTAGGTTAGGTTAGGTTAGGTTAGGTTAGGTTAGGTTAGGTTAGGTTAGGTTAGGTTAGGTTAGGTTAGGTTAGGTTAGGTTAGGTTAGGTTAGGTTAGGTTAGGTTAGGTTAGGTTAGGTTAGGTTAGGTTAGGTTAGGTTAGGTTAGGTTAGGTTAGGTTAGGTTAGGTTAGGTTAGGTTAGGTTAGGTTAGGTTAGGTTAGGTTAGGTTAGGTTAGGTTAGGTTAGGTTAGGTTAGGTTAGGTTAGGTTAGGTTAGGTTAGGTTAGGTTAGGTTAGGTTAGGTTAGGTTAGGTTAGGTTAGGTTAGGTTAGGTTAGGTTAGGTTAGGTTAGGTTAGGTTAGGTTAGGTTAGGTTAGGTTAGGTTAGGTTAGGTTAGGTTAGGTTAGGTTAGGTTAGGTTAGGTTAGGTTAGGTTAGGTTAGGTTAGGTTAGGTTAGGTTAGGTTAGGTTAGGTTAGGTTAGGTTAGGTTAGGTTAGGTTAGGTTAGGTTAGGTTAGGTTAGGTTAGGTTAGGTTAGGTTAGGTTAGGTTAGGTTAGGTTAGGTTAGGTTAGGTTAGGTTAGGTTAGGTTAGGTTAGGTTAGGTTAGGTTAGGTTAGGTTAGGTTAGGTTAGGTTAGGTTAGGTTAGGTTAGGTTAGGTTAGGTTAGGTTAGGTTAGGTTAGGTTAGGTTAGGTTAGGTTAGGTTAGGTTAGGTTAGGTTAGGTTAGGTTAGGTTAGGTTAGGTTAGGTTAGGTTAGGTTAGGTTAGGTTAGGTTAGGTTAGGTTAGGTTAGGTTAGGTTAGGTTAGGTTAGGTTAGGTTAGGTTAGGTTAGGTTAGGTTAGGTTAGGTTAGGTTAGGTTAGGTTAGGTTAGGTTAGGTTAGGTTAGGTTAGGTTAGGTTAGGTTAGGTTAGGTTAGGTTAGGTTAGGTTAGGTTAGGTTAGGTTAGGTTAGGTTAGGTTAGGTTAGGTTAGGTTAGGTTAGGTTAGGTTAGGTTAGGTTAGGTTAGGTTAGGTTAGGTTAGGTTAGGTTAGGTTAGGTTAGGTTAGGTTAGGTTAGGTTAGGTTAGGTTAGGTTAGGTTAGGTTAGGTTAGGTTAGGTTAGGTTAGGTTAGGTTAGGTTAGGTTAGGTTAGGTTAGGTTAGGTTAGGTTAGGTTAGGTTAGGTTAGGTTAGGTTAGGTTAGGTTAGGTTAGGTTAGGTTAGGTTAGGTTAGGTTAGGTTAGGTTAGGTTAGGTTAGGTTAGGTTAGGTTAGGTTAGGTTAGGTTAGGTTAGGTTAGGTTAGGTTAGGTTAGGTTAGGTTAGGTTAGGTTAGGTTAGGTTAGGTTAGGTTAGGTTAGGTTAGGTTAGGTTAGGTTAGGTTAGGTTAGGTTAGGTTAGGTTAGGTTAGGTTAGGTTAGGTTAGGTTAGGTTAGGTTAGGTTAGGTTAGGTTAGGTTAGGTTAGGTTAGGTTAGGTTAGGTTAGGTTAGGTTAGGTTAGGTTAGGTTAGGTTAGGTTAGGTTAGGTTAGGTTAGGTTAGGTTAGGTTAGGTTAGGTTAGGTTAGGTTAGGTTAGGTTAGGTTAGGTTAGGTTAGGTTAGGTTAGGTTAGGTTAGGTTAGGTTAGGTTAGGTTAGGTTAGGTTAGGTTAGGTTAGGTTAGGTTAGGTTAGGTTAGGTTAGGTTAGGTTAGGTTAGGTTAGGTTAGGTTAGGTTAGGTTAGGTTAGGTTAGGTTAGGTTAGGTTAGGTTAGGTTAGGTTAGGTTAGGTTAGGTTAGGTTAGGTTAGGTTAGGTTAGGTTAGGTTAGGTTAGGTTAGGTTAGGTTAGGTTAGGTTAGGTTAGGTTAGGTTAGGTTAGGTTAGGTTAGGTTAGGTTAGGTTAGGTTAGGTTAGGTTAGGTTAGGTTAGGTTAGGTTAGGTTAGGTTAGGTTAGGTTAGGTTAGGTTAGGTTAGGTTAGGTTAGGTTAGGTTAGGTTAGGTTAGGTTAGGTTAGGTTAGGTTAGGTTAGGTTAGGTTAGGTTAGGTTAGGTTAGGTTAGGTTAGGTTAGGTTAGGTTAGGTTAGGTTAGGTTAGGTTAGGTTAGGTTAGGTTAGGTTAGGTTAGGTTAGGTTAGGTTAGGTTAGGTTAGGTTAGGTTAGGTTAGGTTAGGTTAGGTTAGGTTAGGTTAGGTTAGGTTAGGTTAGGTTAGGTTAGGTTAGGTTAGGTTAGGTTAGGTTAGGTTAGGTTAGGTTAGGTTAGGTTAGGTTAGGTTAGGTTAGGTTAGGTTAGGTTAGGTTAGGTTAGGTTAGGTTAGGTTAGGTTAGGTTAGGTTAGGTTAGGTTAGGTTAGGTTAGGTTAGGTTAGGTTAGGTTAGGTTAGGTTAGGTTAGGTTAGGTTAGGTTAGGTTAGGTTAGGTTAGGTTAGGTTAGGTTAGGTTAGGTTAGGTTAGGTTAGGTTAGGTTAGGTTAGGTTAGGTTAGGTTAGGTTAGGTTAGGTTAGGTTAGGTTAGGTTAGGTTAGGTTAGGTTAGGTTAGGTTAGGTTAGGTTAGGTTAGGTTAGGTTAGGTTAGGTTAGGTTAGGTTAGGTTAGGTTAGGTTAGGTTAGGTTAGGTTAGGTTAGGTTAGGTTAGGTTAGGTTAGGTTAGGTTAGGTTAGGTTAGGTTAGGTTAGGTTAGGTTAGGTTAGG